>OU611960.1:7500-10007500 GCA_914767545.1 Sesia apiformis | reverse complement strand
TGTGATAATATATCCTTTAACTATGGATCTTTTCAAACACAATTGAACTGCAAGGTTTATTATTTTTGGATCACAAATAAACTTAATCGTTCGATGATTACAAGGGTACCATACCGTAGGCCTAAGCTCTTGTCAACGCTCGCCACCACAAAATTCCCTTTTCTCATCTAGCCACTACCGGCAAACTTCTTGACTCGTCGATCCACGTAGCTGGAGAGTATCTTACACTGCGCCTCCCGGCACGTGCTCTCCATTCAAGGAGTCGTTTACCCGTCATCACATTAAGGATATCTGAATTATGTAGTGTTTAGTGAGAGACATCTCCTCCTGATTAAGAGGAATACAGCAAGATTGGAGGGGAAGGGTACGCGCTGCAATCTAACAGCTGATGGGCGCACTCGACTGGCCTCGTTATCCCTCTGTCACAGAAGACACTGTAAAATGTACTACATTTCCCACTTTATCCTCTTTCCCAATGTACGTACGTGTTTCGGCAGTGAGTCAGATATGCCAGAGCCTATTCCCATCCCACACTAACCTGTCTCTCCTCTCGCCATTATCCCAACCCTTTCGCCAAATCCAACTCCTACATTTCCCAAGGTAGGCTGTGCATTAGAGGTCGTGCCAACGTTTTTCATTCTGAACTGATGTTGGCATGTACCGCGGATGTCCATGAGCGATAGAATTCACTTACCACCAGGTACCTACACTGTAAGCTCGTCTGCCACCTTTTTATAAAAAAAAAGATTTTAAGTATGTAAAAAATATTTTATTTTAAGCAAAACTGCCGACTGTCGCCTTCCGTCCTGTAATTGATAAAAGAGCTACTACTACGTATAATAGAATTTAAAATACAAACGGTCCCTTTGACGCGGAAAAAATAAATTTGTATTTTGTTGGCAGGCATCGCTACTTCCGGTGTGTACTGGCGAGCGGGTTCCGGCATCGATCGCGGACGGATACAGCTATTGACCCTCGATAATAGTGGCGGCTGTTACACCTATCACAACTTTATTCTGTCACTTAAACATTTTGTTTTGAATCAAGCCACCTTGTTTCTAAAACAATAAGGTTCAGAATCGAATAACGATCGCTTTTACACACACGCGTTTAACCTGGTCATTCTATACACGCCAGCAAATATATCCATGCACACTGTTATGTTCTTAATATCATGAATTTAAAACTCATTTCGCAATGAGATCAAAGCACCAATGAGTTTGTAGTATGACAATATGACACCCCCGTGTACTTGAATCCGACATCATGGACGTAAGGAAATACGATGTCCACATGAGATACATATTTTTGTCTTTAGCAGGATGTACTGTTAGAATGTCAAAAAGAACGAATGAATAATAAGACTAGGGAATCGCTTCGAATGCTTGCGCTATCATTTCCAATATAAAGACATGTCCCATCCTGAATACATTTGAATGCCTATCCTGCACACGAATAGGATAGTTAATTTAAGTTAAAATAGTATATAACTGACATTATATATTATATTTTATTAACAATTTTATGGATGAAATATAGCCGCTTTAATGTGGTGTAATTCCTCAGAGCTTATGGTAGCCGCTTTAAGGTGGTGTAATTCCTCAGAGCTTATGGTAGCCGCTTTAAGGTAGTGTAGTTCCTCAGAGCTTATGGTAGCCGCTTTAAGGTGGTGTAATTTATCAGAGCTTATGGTAGCCGCTTTAAGGTGGTGTCATTCCTCAGAGCTTATGGTAGCCGCTTTAAGGTGGTGTAATTTATCAGAGCTTATGGTAGCCGCGATAAGGTGGTGTAATTCCTCAGAGCTTATGGTAGCCGCTTTGAGGTGGTGTAATTCCTCAGAGCTTATGGTAGCCGCTTTGAGGTGGTGTCATTCCTCAGAGCTTATGGTAGCCGCTTTAAGGTGGTGTAATTCCTCAGAGCTTATGGTAGCAGCTTTAAGGTGGTGTAATTTATCAGAGCTTATAGTAGCCGCTTTGAGGTGGTGTAATTCCTCAGAGCTTATGGTAGCCGCTTTAAGGTGGTGTAATTTATCAGAGCTTATGGTAGCCGCTTTAAGGTGGTGTAATTTATCAGAGCTTATGGTAGCCGCTTTAAGGTGGTGTAATTTATCAGAGCTTATAGTAGCCGCTTTGAGGTGGTGTAATTCCTCAGAGCTTATGGTAGCCGCTTTAAGGTGGTGTAATTTATCAGAGCTTATAGTAGCCGCTTTGAGGTGGTGTAATTCCTCAGAGCTTATGGTAGCCGCTTTAAGGTGGTGTAATTTATCAGAGCTTATGGTAGCCGCTTTAAGGTGGTGTAATTTATCAGAGCTTATGGTAGCCGCTTTAAGGTGGTGTAATTTATCAGAGCTTATAGTAGCCGCTTTGAGGTGGTGTAATTCCTCAGAGCTTATGGTAGCCGCTTTAAGGTGGTGTAATTTATCAGAGCTTATGGTAGCCGCTTTAAGGTGGTGTAATTTATCAGAGCTTATGGTAGCCGCTTTAAGGTGGTGTAATTTATCAGAGCTTATGGTAGCCGCTTTGAGGTGGTGTAATTCCTCAGAGCTTATGGTAGCCGCTTTAAGGTGGTGTAATTTATCAGAGCTTATGGTAGCCGCTTTAAGGTGATGTAATTTATCAGAGCTTATGGTAGCCGCTTTAAGGTGGTGTAATTTATCAGAGCTTATGGTAGCCGCTTTAAGGTGGTGTAATTTATCAGAGCTTATGGTAGCCGCTTTGAGGTGGTGTAATTCCTCAGAGCTTATGGTAGCCGCTTTGACGTGGTGTAATTCCTCAGAGCTTATGGTAGCCGCTTTAAGGTGGTGTAATTTATCAGAGCTTATAGTAGCCGCTTTAAGGTGGTGTAATTCCTCAGAGCTTATGGTAGCCGCTTTAAGGTGGTGTAATTCCTCAGAGCTTATGGTAGCCGCTTTAAGGTGGTGTAATTCCTCAGAGCTTATGGTAGCCGCTTTAAGGTGGTGTAATTCCTCAGAGCTTATGGTAGCCGCTTTAAGGTGTTGTAATTCCTCAGAGCTTATGGTAGCCGCTTTAAGGTGGTGTAATTCCTCAGAGCTTATGGTAGCCGCTTTATTATCCCATAGTTGCCTTTAACAACATCCACGGGAAGATGAGGTGGTACTATTCTAAAGCTGACAGACGCCACACTGCCTAGTACAGTGAAATCAACGAGACATGAGCTTTGCATCTGTGTGTATGGGTGCCGAATTGTAAAGTCGGATTGTCGAAATGGTTCTCACTGTACACTATCGGTGTGCACTCACACAAACGCAAAGCTCATGTCTCGTAGATTTCATGTCTATACTAAACTCAAATAAAATATGAAATATTTACAAGTCTTCACGTACAAAAGCAAATAATAAAGTCGACGTAAGTTCGCCTTATTACAAATGTATGAAATAAGACTCACCTTCTATTATAACATGGTATCGCTAACACCCTGCGCCCGCGTGACGTCACACGAGTCGTAAGTCATTCAGCGCTCGCTGAAACATAGTCACAGTTAACAAGCTCATTCTATCGGCAAACCACTCACCATTCCTCCACACTATTCACCATGCACTTTGTATTTTCTGGTTCTTTTGAGCGGCGGCAGTGCATTGAGAACATCTAACTGATCTCTTTTTTTAGTAAATATGCCACTTTTAGTTGCACAAAGCGTATGGAGTGGATACGTATATGTAAGTTGTCCAGAATACTCAGCTGTTTTATATATTTATAATATTTATACGGTTTGTTTTATTATTTATTTATTTTTATGTAAAGTATATTTTATAAGTATTGATCACAGACTATTTAAAAATCGGTGTTTCAATAAACAACTTAGTAACTGGCATAGTAGCTATCGGCATAGCATGACTACATATGTATGTCATGTGTGTCGCGTGTACTGACACTCAATCTACTCGGTTTCAGTATGTCCTTTTGTTGAAAGGAGGACGTCTATATCTATTTTAAACTCTGAACAAATAAATATAACCATTCGATTTAAAAAAGTATCTAAAATTTATATTAGTTAAAACAACATATATCTATTCGCACTTACAGTTAAAAAATATCTATAACTTGCTTGACTAAAACTAACATATATTTAACTATTGACATTGTTAACGATGATCAAATACAAAGTCATCACTGATTTCGTTAGACATATTCCTGCATAATCTAGTGTTCATCGACTGTCTAAAGTAGAGAGCGTTTCATTAGCACTCCAAAACAAATAGTAATTTCTAATTATGTCTGAATTCTATTTCCTTTCATCCTTTCAGTGGGTGGTTGTCGCTTCTGTGTGGATTAATTTCGGGTGCTAATAAGGCGTGAAAGGAGAAGCGCGCCCACCGCACACGTGGCCTGTGGCCGCACCGCGATATATATTAACTGTCGTGTCATAGCACTTCCTCTTTTTGCTCAGTTATAAATCGAAGTAAAGCGTCGGTTACATCGGAGACTGATATGTAGCTTCAGGTGTTAAATAAAATATATGTAAAAGCACCCCAATTTCAGTATCGACTTATTGACTTATAGAAATGAAACTTCACCGAACTCGCTCAAGGTCACAATAATAACCTACAACCTATTAGTCTATGGGCGAGAGAGGCATGTCACGCGCTGAGGGGGAGAGTAGATATTTATTTCGCAGATTCTGGAACTCGCACGAAGGAGATTCCCTTCTATACATGTACTATTTATTATTATTCTTAGCATAATAATAATAACAAATAGTATAAGTTAATAATACTTAAGTAATTTCATAAACGAAACTAGTGAAGGGTATTGGTTCGAAGAACACAATTACAAAGGCATTTGCATACACGTAGCGATGACGATAAAAAGGACAATAACAGACAAGCTTAATTGTATGTTTTTAAAAAAGAACTACAATGTTGAATAGAGTGATGAAAATATAAATGCGAAACTTTCCAAATAAGTAGTTAACCAATAAGTAAATAAAACTTTCTTAGTAATAAACGTCGTATAAAACTATTAAAAAAACTATAGATATATAACTATAAAGTAATAAAACGTATATTCTTTATCCTACTTTCACTAAATATGTAACAAAAATTCTTGACGGCAAAACTTAGTGAGCAAGTAACACTAAAATACAGCTATAGATGCGTGCGTTCTATATTGTCTGAGTGGACAGTAGGATTGTCAGATGTTTTATTTAGTCAACGAGGAACATTTATATTAAATAATACGGAATACCGTGATGTTGTAGGAAACAGAAAGAATCAAAGGGAAATTGTAACTTATTCTTTCATTTAAACAAATTATAAACAGTTATTTGGTTATACAACATCATCATGTATATTTTAACGTAGATTTCGTCAGATTTATAATAAATACTTTTAGTAACAAAGTTCAGTGTGCCCACAACGCTAGTCTGCCTACGGTACGTGCGCTGTCAGCTGGGCGTTCGGCCACACGCCGTGGATTTGTTAGAAATTAGTCCTATCTAAAATCTAATTTACTAAACTCTAGCCGTTAATTAAATATTTGAGTTATTATTATAATACTGCTTAATTTTGAAAGTAGCGCAAATTATTATAATAAGTCGGTAGCAAAGTGCAAGCGTGCCCGCGACGCTAGGCTGCAGCCAGTGCAGCGATGCGTGCGCTCTCAACTGACTGGGCGGGCGGCCACACATCCCGGCACTTTTTACTCTCAACAAATTCGCTTAGATCTAACTGTTAATTAAATATTTTAATACTAAGAAAATTATCATTAGCAATAAATATCATAACAAAAACAAAATTTCATTTTCAACCTATAATGAAACAGATGACAATTTCATTAATATTAGGATAAGCTATTTTCAGGCAGTCCATGTATTACATAAACTTTAGTAAGAAAGTGATTAACAACCAGTAGGCGAAGTTATAAGTACAGCATGGTGCATCAAGTGAATAGTATATTAACATAATTATTAATTCAATTAATAGAATGAACATTCATGTTTCAGATTCAAATATTAATTTTAAAAAATCTGTTTTCATTATATACCTGTTATAAATGTACGTGTTATGTTAATACCAGTCTCTGATGCTCTTGACCGACTTCAAAGAACGAGTTGAGCAACGCAAATGATGTCTCAATCTACCGCGATCTTTCTAGAAAGAGTTTGCATTTATATACAGTATAATATATACGTATCTATGATATATGTATGTGATGTCTTACACCAGTAATTCATCGCGACCATAAACTTTTATTTTCACTTATTTGATTATTTATGCCAAAATACATAAAGACGACTAAAAGAATGATGTAAAACAGGCGAGCAAAAGAATGAATTTCTATACGTAAACACGGTGATGTTGTGTCAATATTTTTTTTAATATAAGAAGAGAAAGACTGTCACGAATCGTGTAGTATCATTGTTTTCCATATCGTCGTCATTTGAACACAAAATGTGTTACCAAAAATATAAGTATTAATGTATATACACTCACCGGCACGGAATCTTGGCCAAATAAAGCTTTAAGTATTTCCAATAAATGTTAGTTATGGCGGTATATTGAAAAAATGTTTAGCTTTAGTTCAAGAGAGTAATTCATTATGTTTGAGTGTCATTATACTGTGACATTTCTTTTAAATTTTAGTTGAATTTGGTAATTTGAGCGACGAAGTTGAAGTCTTAAATTTGGTATTGTAAAAAGTGTACCGTTAGATTACTGCATTTTCGTGATTTTGTAATTTAAATTCAATATTCAGATGTACCTTAAAACCAAACAAAATGCCCATAACACCAGCTCAGGTTGCACAAGCCGTAGCATTAATCGACCAGGGCCTGACACAACGTGAAGTAGCTATCGCGCTTAATGTACCACGTTCATCAATGCAGTACGCCCTGAAACGATACCAGGAGACCAGTCTCCTGGTATCGTTTAATCATTGTGATTATTTTATTATTTCGTTCGTTATTTTATTATTTATTATTATTTCGTTATGATTATTTTATTTTATTTTAATTATGGTATCGTTTAATGGTATCCTGGGTCGGTTCGATTAATTAATTAGTGGCCAGCCACTACATCCTTAATGTTTGAATGTATTAATTTGCAAATTTGCAAATGCTGTGCATATATATTATAGCATATCATATATTTTATATTATACCAGAATCCAGCCTGCATGGAGTCGATCGAATCTGTATAAGAGAGAGGGGAGTGAAAACAGATCTGTCAACCTTCAGGTACTCATTTATATAGACAATACGATACAAATAATGTTTATTGGAATATTATTAATACGGGGTATAAATATATTAAGGGTCTGTCTCCAAAACTGGGATACTTAACTTGTTTTCAGGAGCCAGTATCATCCCATATCATAATTTGATTTATGATTTTTACTTGATCACTCTTTTTTACAAAGTATGGTAATAATTTCATGTCTTTAATAATAATAATTAAAGGTTTCCTTCCGGTAGAATTAGGGAGTGATATTATTATGTCATTCCATAATTCTACGGGAAGGAAAATCTTCACGAATCCAGTTAGGTATATGTATACAGAATATTTGATTGGAACCTCCATGTGAGAATATAGTTTGATAAACATCGGCGTGTTATCTAACGTGACCTGTATATTATTACGCCGTAATACAGTAACCCGGAGGGAATGGTTAGTTTTAGGTATCCCATCTAGCCACGTGCGTCTAAATATTACAAGTTAAAAGGATAGCGATTACTTACATAGTTATGGAAAATTAATGAGATATTTTTTTCTGAAATTGACTTGTTTTTTATAGAATGAAAGCGGCAGAAGAGCATATACCGCACTTACCAGCAGGTAAGTGGATACTGTCGTCCATAGACATCCGCGATACTTGAAAACATCAGTCCAGATATATAGGACTGAATTTGGAGAATGGGTCGGTATAATGGGGAGAGATAGTAGAGGATGGGACGGGAATGGAGTCTGACATACTACCGGAACACGTACATACGTACATTGAGGGAATAGGATAAGATGGTAAAGATGGTAAATGGAGCACACTTCAAGGTAGTCTTCTGTGAGAGAGGAGGGTAACGTGGCCTGTCGAGTGAGCCCAGCACGAGGCGCATGCACTCTCCCCCTGAATATGTAATCATGACTCAATTTTTCTCAAGCATATTTATTTCATTTTGACGCACTTAAACAAGCGGTTTTAGTATTCGTCAAAGAATAGCCACTATAGTTATGTAAAAGTAAAGAAATCTCTTTTTCTTTAAGAACTTGACGTAATTATGATTTAAGAATTTTTCTCAAGCACATTTTTCTCATTTCTTTTCATTTTAACGCACGTAGACTAGCGAGGTTAATTAGAATTCGTTAATACTTGTATTGACTTAAATATTGAATTAAATCACCAAGTAAGTCAGTTATAATCACATTAATATGAACAAACACATCACTATAGTTCGAAATTATGTGTGCACTGGTGTGACCGTTTATTTTCAAAGGCAACAGAAACACTCATATGCTTCAAATTAATTACATACATATGAGGCCACCCACAGCTATGATATGTGATTAAAATTTACTCATAATTTATTTTACGTATTCAAACAGCAATAATATTTGTTTTATTTCAACGTTAATTAAAGGTTAGATCAATTTTATGGGTTATTATTTTCTTAATTTATTAACAAGGACTTGTTTGCTTAGTTATTATTTTTATTTAAATTAAAAAGTAGGTGAATGACCATAATTTACAACGTAGTTATTACAGTAATTTGAAATAAATTATAATAAATTAACCTACCGAGTTCTAAAAAGAGTAGTTGATCTTAAATACCTTTAAGTATAACTCATATGTTTATATAAAAACTACAATAAACTTGACCCACTGTACAAATATTTGAAGTTAATTATTAATGCAATGCAATTAGCTCTTTCAGTATCCACTGTAGGACATCATGCATCATGCCTCCTCATGCACATTGTCTTGTGTATAAGGGATATATGCAAAAGTTGCACAAGTAATGCCTCAGCGCTACTACAAGCGCTGGGGAACTACACCACCTCCAAAGACTCCACGTCAGCAACCCGTTTGGCCATCGTGGCCATTTGGCCATTTTAAGGCCATACATCCCTTAGTTATTTAATTAAGAATAAATTCTCTTTATAGCAATAACAATGAAGACACAGATATAACAATAAAAAGACACTAATATAAATTTATAATCACCGAGACTCCAAAAAATAGAGTACCTATACCGTACCATTAGCCTATGTCTCTCCACTACTAAATATAGACCTCTCGCGTAGCTCGCCACCACACCCGACCTTGGGCTCCATCCAACCACCGCCGGCGAACTCCTTGGAGTCGTCGCGCGTCGGTCCATCTTGCCGGAGCACCTACCACACTGCACTTAAAACATAGAGTATTAAATTGTTCATTGCATTTTACTTCCTAATTACACGTATATGCTTTGTTTGTAAAACTAATTTAATCATCCAAGTTGTACTTTCTATTCATTGGGTAGCAAACCGCAACTGATTCGCATTTGGTTTTGAACAACTAATTACTATTGGTATTTGTATGAAGCTAACAACTGATAATTTATTAGCATCGTGATGGATAACATTTATTAAAACTGGTAATTCTACTGGGAATACAAACGGCCCATTAGGTACCTATTGTATTTACGTACATTACACATAAATGAAACATATTTGTATTGTTATATTTTCATCATTAAATTTTTTAACTACATTATTTTTATAAGATTTTTACTTTAAAAAATTTAAACGTAACAGCGCAACGAACTAGCCGAAGTAGAAGATCGCTGCTTGGGGTCAGCGATACAGCGATACTCAGTAAATGTCGCCTCTTCGTGAGTAAACATAAGAAGTTGTACAAGAACCCGAACACGCAGTGACCGGTCAGAGACCGACGCAGGCAGATGCTTCTACCTCGTTCACACTTCTGCTTTTCCAGCGAAGTAAAATTATTTGGTCTTCTGTAAACAAAACAAGCCACTGCTTTGTAACCTGTACAATATGCTGCTACTATCGAAGTGATTAGCGTATACACACTTGCGTTGAGATCACTTGTATTCGAAAGCAGATGCTTTTAACGGTTTTATATTTATCTTAATAATAACTATCCTCTGTTTGTAAAGAAAAATACCATCAATTATGACATTGTGTCCAATATTCTTGTGGTAGCAGCCTTGTTGTCCCTTTGTTGCCTTTTATGACACCCACAAGAAGAGATGGGGTGATGCTATTCACGTCTGTCGACACCACACGGCCAGTTACAGCCCTGAGGAACGGCGTAAGGAAACTCGGGTCCTGAACAACTATACTACATCTAAAAAAAGACCATACTAAAAAAGCGTTTTAAAGCCATACATCCCCCATTCACAAGATGATGTTCATCCTCACGCATGAGGAGATTCATGTGTAGACAGTGGACGATAAAAGTGTTTTCACCTATTTATAACAAAAATATCCCCCACAATTTATTTTTATAGCCAACAGTAGCGGCATAATTAGTAATTGTATCGGCCTATAACGTCCCACTGCAGGGCACAGGCCTCCCCTAGTAAATTACTGAGGGGTTCAGGCCGTAATCCACCACGCGGGCCCAGTTGGGATTGGTGGGTCACATACACTAGATTTCTGCAGCATGCCTCTTTCCTTACGGTTGTTTTCCCTCACCGCCGAGCTAGTGATAATTTTTAAAAATTCATACTTAATTATATACTCAGTGGTACGGGCCGAGGATTTGCACTCATGATCACGCGAATGTGATTCGAGTATAGATAAACCTAGGCTGTCATCGCTCTCATAATCAGTATGGATAGGTCATAATATTAAATGTGTGCATTTCCTGAGAGAACTATGCGAATATGTGCTATATACCTTCACCTAATATAACTTTATTGCAGCAAAGGCAACATTCAGCTCGGAGAGCGAGGTACTGTTTCATTATTACACAGACGTTCTCTCGCTTCGAATGCCACGAACACCTACGTATTATGCCAACGTATAATTATATCCTTATGTGTTCATTCTAGTATGTTGTACGTACCTCAAAGCATGACACCATATGACACCAACTAGTATAACACCACAGTCAAAGCATTGTTACAGCTGTTAATTCATATTTGTTGACACCCTCTATTATTAATTATTATCAAAAAATTATGTTTCATAATTTTTATTTTTATTTAACAATGTTAAAACTAACAATCTCAAAAACTGAATTATTTAATATCTCTCCATTGTTAGATAAACAACTGACCATTTCGAAAGTCTGAAAATGATTTGGTACATTATTCTGAACACCGCTTTCCTATGGAATGGCTGGAATGGGTGGATCCCCTCCCCCCCAAGACAAAGTGTTCGAGGAGGATCTTGTCCATCAGTGAACGATAATGGCGACGGTGGCGGTGGGTACATGCAGTCCTACATATCTGACGTATCCCATGTCAGGTTTGGACGGAACTTTGTATCACTCGTCACTTGAGAACAATTAATGATAAAAAAAATAGCGTATATAATAAAATTTAACTACATCCTTCATGAAGTAAGTAGCAATTTATTTCACTACAGCCCATAATATCATTACATCAGCAACAACGCCATATAGCTCGGAGCGATTTTTCCAATTCCAGTTCCATCCCACTAGCGAATTGGACGCATCCGTTGAATCGAAAAGGCTTGTTGAAAATTTACATAGTCGTATGTAGAAAAATATGTGCATTCTCTCAGTTGGGCAAAGGCAATCAATCCTCGCAAACACTACGGACCAACACAACTGTCATTTTGTTTACATTCCAGCTTTATAAACAAATAGTGTAATTGATGAATATTTACTCTGTGAGAAATATATGAAATTTTAACAATTTCGAAACGTATACTTTTTTTTCATGTTATATCAAATGAACCTGCAATATACAAAATTGCAGGAATAAATTGGATATACATATTTTAATATGAACAAAATCGATAGTAAGCTGGATATATTTTTGTTTTTATTTCATTACTAGCGGTGCCAGGGATTTTGTTCCCATGAACTTGTGATTCCTGGAGGAAGTTTACAATTTACAGGCATACAAAGTACCCTAAATGTTAACCCAACATATAAGCTGTAACTATGCAAAGTTTCATTCAAATCCGCCCCACGGTTGTTACGTAATGCGCGTTCAGACAGACAGACAAAAATTCCAAAAATGTTGTTTTGGGCTCTATATCAGATGTATTTTAACACTGCAATAACTTTTTCAAAAAATATTTCATTTAAGTACAGACACGGCTTTGTAACGATTTTATTATATGTATGTACAGAATGATGACAATGTTTAGTTTATAAACTCTCACACACTGGTTATCCTATACTACTGCTTGTACTTAGTTGTGCTTGTACTTGTATCTATAACGACCCATTGCAGGATGTGTCCTTTCCCTAGGCTTTCCCTAGCTTTCACTAGTAAATCACTATTGGTTATAGAAAATAATTAATATGGTATCTCTTTAAAGGCCTTTCTTTTAGTGTGTCGACCTATTTAACTTCGAATGTAGGTTATGTTATAACGTGGCTGAAACTGACGACCTCGTTGGTGCAATTCGTAGTGTTTGTTACCTGTTATACTGTATATTTCGGCTTTGATACCGAGCCAAGTTAAAAGTAGATCAGGTCGATTATATTCTTAAAATTTCGCTATAAATTGAAGCTGTAACAGATCTTGATAACAGGATTTGATTTGATCTTATTTAATTTAAAATGTTTAGTGTAACAACAAAAAACTGAAAATGTTAGGTAATAAAAAATAAATAATAGATAACACCCTAAGTGCCACACTAAATGACCCACACTAAGATTCTCTCGTGTCGTGAGTCCAGTGGGTTTTGTATGTAGACACGTACAAAAAAAGCACACCTTCCAGACCAGAACAAACAATTGTCAAATGAATGTCCTACCGGCAATCGAACCCGGGGCCTTTTACACGGCATGTAAGGCCACTACCAAATTGGCTAATCGGTCATCAAAATATCAAATAAAATAATCAAAATAATATTCTGTCCTACTTTGAATTATTTACATAATAGAGCACTATAAACAAAGGGAGATTTCTATACTTTGTTCTTATACCAGGAATTGTAAAGTCACATTAATATCAAAATAAGTTAATAAGAAGTTGAATTCTCAAAGCTACTGAAACTAAGTTACTTACTACATGTATGAAATCCCGTAATTAATTAATTACAGTGAGATATCTTTCTTGTGGTATTTCCGCAAGATCATATGATATAGAACATGTTTGTATGTTTGTATACTATGGAATCTAAAACCTTTTGATGGTAACTGTACCTACCTATTTAAGCCTTAGTAGCGTCTGATTATGATCAAGGAAATAATTAATTATTTATCTCTTTTGTTACAAAGCCCATTTATGTAAGAGTATCTAGTGAAATTGACTTGTGTAACACGAAGCCGTATTTCACCAATTAAGAGAGCTTGTAACTCTCAGGTCTGTAACAAAAAGCCGATTGCTCATACCCATATATTAAGTTAATGGGGTCGAGCAGTAAGCACGCCCTTGACTTTAACGATGCAGTGGACACGATGAAACAGTATACAAACTTTATAATGACAAGCAAGATGCGGATAACGCACACAGATGCAGATATTTACTAGCGCGGTGGTGATCTCAGGGGGCACGCTTTGCAAGTGTACAAGCAAGCACTTTACGCCCGACGACGCTTGTAGGTTGAATTCTACTATAGCAAATTATCAACAAGACTGAATATAGTTTAGGTCTTTTCAAAGGTTTTTCGTTTAAAACCGTTAAGGTTCTTGCAGTGTTACTTAATTATGTCTTTTTTGTAGATGTACCGCCTTGCGGTAAATGGGTACTGTCGTTCATGGACAATTGGCGATACATGCCAAAATCTGTCAGGAATGACGAACGATAGTACGCCCTCGGATGCGTAGACTTACTTTGAAGATTTACGAGAGTACTTGAAAAGGTTTGGGAAGGAATAGGAATTGTCTTTACAAACATTTTTTAGTAACACGGAAGATAATGTACTTAGATATGTATAGATTAAGCAGTATAACCTCAAAAATAGTTTTTTTAAACTATTTTTGATTGCATTGCACTTGATTGTATATTTTTAAACATTGCACTATTTTTTGTGTTCTTTGTTTATTAAAATCTCCAATGGTCTTTGTTTTTCTTATTCTTTGTTTCAAAAATGCCATCGTTTTGTCAATCGTAGATATTGCATACAGGTGTCTAAATATTTACTATACTTGGATTACTTGCGCTACCCATCTAAATAGTCACGATCTTCATATTGCAATTAAAAGTAGCACATAGCAATTTTACAAAATAATACCTATGTTGACTTACTGTTGACATCTTTACAGTGCTGTAACGATGTGGCGGAGAAGGCACGAAATAAATTTAAATTGGTTGGGCGGTGGTCACTCGAAGTTGCCGCCCGATCCTGCATGGAGGCGAAACAATAATGACTGCACTTGTAGCATCGAAACAAAGTTTAATAACTAGACCCACTTGTACTTGTTTAACTCGGCATATTAGAGACATGTACCACAGTTCCGTGGCAAAACGTAGGCAGGCAGCCACTAACAACGACGGAAGTCATTAGCCAATTTAAATTGCGTTAATTATTTTCCCCGAGAGTCTAATTTTAGCTGCTCATACTTAATTATTATCTGATGACAATTGTAATGCACCTAACTAATTAACAAGCAGACCGACATTTCCAATACAGTTAAAAATCGAAAATTGTTCTCATAATCGTCTTTATTTAACCAATTGGTAAGAAAATAAATTAAGAAAAAACGCATATTATCTCAGTTTCACCTTTATATCACATCAAAATTGGCTTTATCATAATTTATTGCGAACTCTTCTATTTTGTTAGGCATGAATATTAACTTTTACTACGAACATTTATTTATTTGGTCTTAAGATTCTATTAGCTATAAAATCCATGACCTATAACGAAACTAGGCCAAGGTTACAATACTATTGCTATCGTATTTTTTTACTAGCGATATCGTTGATAGGTGCTAGCTCACAACATATTTTTATGAATATTTCACGTGACACCTGTTTGATAAATAACGTCAAATGTT
This sequence comes from Sesia apiformis, assembly GCA_914767545.1. Lineage (NCBI taxonomy): Eukaryota > Metazoa > Arthropoda > Insecta > Lepidoptera > Sesiidae > Sesia > Sesia apiformis. Next base: position 9,992,396 of record OU611960.1, on the reverse strand, counting down.
TCAAATGTAACAGGTTTCACACTCTTCCACTAATTGAAAATGTCACAAGTATAGACAATATGTACTTGGAAGTGTCGGATACGGAATGGAAGATTGTGTAGGGTTTAAAAGTTCAATCCATATCACTTCATCATCCATGAAGCGAAGAATGCAATATAGAGAATGCAATAACAGAGAAACACTTCGACAATTTTGATGTTAGCGTTAACTTATTTTCAAAATTGCATGAAGTCCTCAAAGTGTAATTAGTTTCATTGTCAGATATTATGATAACTTGTAAATGTTTCTATAGATATATAACTTATATATATCAACATATATATTGATGCGCGCGCTCTTCAATAATACAACTCAGTATTCAAATAATTGAAAACAAGGCGGAACATTTAATGAGTACAATTTATATACTACCATTTACCGGCTTATGTTTATATACACAATAAAACTGCAAAAGATTTATTTACAGAGCGGAAACTTTATAACAATTTATTTAATACAACCATGAGTGTGTTCTCGTGATGCATTAGACACTCATTTCAGATGCTCGTTTCACATACGGTACTCTCATTCATCACTCATGCAGAGTCATGCAGTATCTTTATATGAAAATTTAGATTTTGAGCTCTTTATTGCAGCTATGAACGTTTCGAAATATAATATTGCAACACGAATCTTTACGAAATAACTTAAGACTCCCGTTACACTACTCAACCATGTACTTACGAAAAATGGCGAACAGAAAATTTTCCCGGGGCTGGTCAGATAATTGTATCAGCCTATAACGTCCCACTGCAGGGCACAGACCTCCCCTACTAAATCACTAAGGCGTTTCGGGCCGTTATCCACCACGCCGACCCAGTGCGGATTGGTGGATCACATACTCCAGATTTTTTAAATATCTAGAGCATGCTGGTTTCCTCGCGGTGTTTTCTCTTACCACCAACCTAGTCACATTTTTAAAACTCCGTACAACTCAGTGGTAAGGGCTGAGGATTTGAACTCACTATCACTCGAATGTGAATCGAGTATACCAATAGATACCCCTATACTATCACCGCTCAAAATCTGCACATATCTCACATGTGTATAAAATGTATCTTAAAACCACGTACATCGACTGTCCTTTTAACGTTTAGACGTGCCTTTTAACGTCGAGTAGAAATAAATTGTAAACAACATTCTTTATTTTTATTATTATTATAAACACATATACCTAAAACATTAGTTATAAATCACCTGGGATCCACAAACCACATACGCATTATTCGCATAATTATATGCGTTTAAACCTGATTTACAATATAGAATGTCCTTATACCTATCCTCTTTCATTAAAGTAGAAAACTCCTGTAACAATGGTAAAGTCTGGCCAAACAGAAACTAATTAATTACTTTTCGTGTGTTATAATCACACTAATCACCATTCCATTATATTGATTAGTAATTTCCCCATAAAATTATACAACGCCGTAAATAAATAACGCTTCAATTATTTATTAACTAATTTCCAACTGACCTACAGCTATAAATAGAGTGAAATCGTTAGGGTAATGACCCTGTGTTGTCTTTTTGGTAACCACACATGTATAGTTCGCAAATACACATGGCAGTAAATGTTCTGTCAACCTTTAGTCTTCATTTAAACACGGAATTCATTCTGAAGTCATTCCAATCGCCTTAAATTAGAATTAAATGTTCAATACTTGTGTGCAAGTGGTTTGTTCAACTAATCATTTAAGGTTTGCAATTGAAACTAGATGCTTTGTGCCATGTGGTGTCGGTCGCCTATTGAATAACACCACCCCATCTCCTCTCGTGGGTGTCGTAAGAGGTAACAAGGGTGACAGCGGCTACCACAAGCCCTGACGAACTACACCACTTCTAAAAGAGTGGACGCGCCAACCCGCCTGGCCAGCGTGCCGTTTTCAGGCATTACATCTCTCATGCACGAGTCAATGTACACGAGGAGGCCCATATCCAGCAGTGGATACTGAAAGGGCTGGTTGCATTGCATTGCTTTGTAAAACTTTGATTTTTAATTCTTTAAGAAAATCGTTCCGGTCGTCTACAGCCAATATCAAATTGGTACTGAAATAAAATGGTCAACACTTATGTGCAACCAGTTTGTTTAACTGGCCATTTAAGGTTTGCCACTGAAACTAGCTGGTTAATGAGCAAGCAGCAGGCGCTAATTTCTTTTAAACTCTCTATTATGCAGAGCCGTGTTATCTGCGGCCCTGTCTCGCTTGCAGCACATTATAGGCAAAAAGAGTAGTAAAACTCAGTCCTGTTTTCAAAATAACTCACAGATTTCTAATTTATATTCGGAAAACGGATTGTAACAGATTCGAGAGACCAACCAATAATGTTTAAAAGTGTATTCGCTTAAGATATTAACAAGCGCAACAGAAAATTGCCAATTAATTTTTTTCTTTGTTAACGTATGTGTGAATGCATTCTTCCAAATGAAATTAATGTCAGATAGATAAATTTCCCAATAATGCAATAAAATATGACTAACCTTTCTCTCCTATCCGTGTCTTCTTGGGGATGTGAGTGAGTAAAGTTTAGTTTACTCGGCCTTAGCCTGTGATTTTATTTGTACAACTAATCATCTAATCCTCACAAGAAACATTCATTCAACATTTATGTGCAAGAGCTACGTATAAATTTCCAACTTTTCTAATTCCATACTGTTTCACTATATTTCGTCTCTGCTGATTTTTGTTCTTTATCTCCAGAACCCAGGTAAGGCTAGCTGTAATTAACCGCCAGCGCTTCTTCAATTTATGGCGGAGAAATTATCTTTGTTGACCCACCCGTCTGCGGAGGTGCTTAATTTTTCCGCTCTTTGTAAGCGTTTTTCATATTACGTGGTATCAAGTCTGTTTACGTCGTTGGTTTGCCGTGTCTGTTTATTAATTTGGTAATGGAACTGCTAGAACAAACACGTTTGTAAACGTCGATGCTTAATATAAAAATATTGATACCCAAGAATAGAAATCCATAGAAAATAAGCTATAACACACTCTTAAGTCTATTAAGTAGTGGCGTGTATAGAGACGACAATCCCTTGACGACCACTAAAATGTTTAAAATGTATTAGATGGATATTTTCGTAAAATGTTAAGAGTAAAGATGCATTATGCAAAATACTTTCGGGTGTTCGCCGCTGTATTAGTCAAAGTTAATAGTTGTAAATAGAAAGCACATATGAAACTTCCGCTATACGAACATTCAAAACTTTGTAATTGTAAATCATATGAACTCAAATTGTGGTTTTCAAAGGGAATTTCAGGAAATATCATTTGCAGGGGAAGTTACATAAGGCTTACAAGAACGTTGATGCCAGTAACCAGCCTTTGATCTCGTCCACTTTTGAACATGAGCTATCTCATGCACATTATCTTGTGCATGAGGGATGTGTGGCCTTAAAACGCCACACCGCTCAAGCGGGTTGGCGACTCCACTGTAGAGGTGGTGTAATTCCTCTGGGCTTGTGGTAGCGGCTTTGTTGTTCCTGAATAGATTCGATGGTGATATTCTATAGCCGACCGACACTACACGACACGTGAGGGCGTGAGGGCCGTGGATGATAACAAATATTTTTAACCATCCACCGATGTCGAAAATCAAAACCCAGTGTTAAAGACAGTATTCAAAACCAATCAACTAATTAAACGGCGAAATGGCAGTTCCGAAATTATATTTGATTTTACGAAAACAACCTCGGTACTCCAACCGGTGCACATCTGGCGCGCACTTGACCGGTTTTTCATAATAGTATTTAATTTTGGAAAGTAAAGAATTTTCAGAAGACCCTCCGCTACTCCCACCCAGTTTCAAGCCTAATTAAATCGGTGATAGCCGAGAGAGGTGAGGTTAGAAGCTCGACGAACGGTATCTATGTTTTTTTGTACTGCAGGCGTCGGGCACATGGGTTCGCTGGTCACGGCGACCCAGGACCCGGCGACTATTAACTCGAAAGGAGTTGTATGTTCTCCCCTGAATATGTTCACATGTTGTCGCACAGTCGTGCAATTAAGTGTGGGGTCCAACCAACTGGTTGACACTTGATGTGGTCAAAGCGACCAGCGACGTCTGCCTTAATCCTATGCAGCACAATAGCTGAAAATAGATAAGAATTTGTAACGGTAGCGATGATTGCCGCAATGAGCGATTATTTGTGGGTAAAAATGATACAAAGACACAAAAACATAAATTATATTTAAAATTAGTTACATGGTAACTTGGTTGCAAGTGCAGCTAGCTATCATCTGTGCACGGAGTCACACGCTACCCGTGCTATTGGTATACTTAATGCAACTTGCATTTTTAATTCCTGTCAAGAGTCCCGCAGCGGCCGCAGCGGGGCTAAGTGCAGCGGCCATGTTGCCAGATCGCAGCCATTTACCATCTTCACTGTGTCGAGTTATTCTAAATGAAAAATATTTGCCTTTAGCTTTTATATTTGAGAGGTTTTAGAAAGCAAAGGCGAGACGTCGCGCTTGCAGACCGTATTAAAACCGAGTTGCCAGATCGCAGGTGGTTAGCACTGAGATATTTTAAAGAGAAATATTTAAAAAGGCAAAATGGTGAAAAGCAAGAAATGCTTAACTAGTGACTTTGAGCTTTTTGCTAGATCTTAAACGTTGGAGAAGATGAAGTTGTATACTTTGAAGATGTTTTACAAAAAATCTGCTTATATCTAAACGTATAAGACTGTATAGAGATAATAAGATGTATAACACATAGCTAATAAAACAATTGTAATCGTAACCAGCCCTTTTAGCATCCACTGCCGTACACTGGCCTGCCATTGACCTGAGCATTAGAGATGTAATAAAATATTGAATAATACAGGGAAACCTAAAAATATTTTATACATACTCATATGTAAAAGACAACGGCTGTTAGGTATTAAATGGTTAAGTATAATACAAGATGTGATTAGTTAGTTACGTCAGATATAATGATTTCTTACTATACGTATTGTATACCCGACCAGAGTATACTGTTTAGGCGCTAATCATAGCTAATAAGAATTGCCACTAACATAAATAGTCCGACAGTAAATAAAATTCTAATTCTGTCTAATTTTATCTGCGTATTTGTTTACTCTAATCTCGGTAGCTGCTAGTTTACACTGTAGTTTTACGATTGTGTACGATATTATCTAATTTTAGTGTATCTTTCATCAAATTAACTACAGTAATTTAAAGAAAATAACGAAATATAAGCAAACGAAGTAGCGGGTAAAAGCTGATATATTTTAAAATTGATAAGCATTTATCAATAAGTACTTTTTTATTTTATTTAAAAATGTTTATTGCACTTGATCGTACAAAAGACGAGCCTAATGCCCGGAGGAATTCTCTACCAGCAAAGACTGCAAGAAGTATTGACTGCATAATAATACAATCTACAGTATTTATCGTTAGCGTTAGTTAAAAATATTGGTTTGGTTATTTATCGTTCTAATTATCTTCTTTTCATGTAAAATTTTAATTTTTCGTATATCATTATCTCATTTAACAATGCACAGTTCAATTTATAAATACAAGAACAATTTGTATAGAGGGACCGTCGAGTACCTACCATTTTACGAGAATTTTACAGATAAATTTACGTTTGACTGAATTTACGAGTATGCTTCGTGAACGTTTTACATTTCAATAAAGTTCAAAAAGAAATTGAGCTCTATTTCCAACAATTTTAAAATAAATACAGAAAAAATGTAAAAAGTATCAATCTCCTACTTAATTTCTATGCTATTTTTCTATTTCTTATACCGTGCAGTGGGATGAATGAAATAAGCTGAGAATGATGATGGTAATGATGATTTTTCTATTTTTTTTAAGAGCGGTGATAGTCTAGGGTATATTCACAACTTTCATTCGTGAGGTCGTGAGTTCAAATCCTCGGCCCGTGACTATTAGTTTCGACTTAAGTAGGTATGAAATTTTAAAATTGACACTACCTCGGCGGTGGAGGAAAACGTCGTAAGGAAACCCACGATCGAAAATTGAAAAAACGTTAGTATGTGTATGCGCCGCACGGGCCCCACGCAGTGGATTATGTCCCGAAACCCCCTAATAATTTACCGGGGGAGGCCTGTGCCTTGCATTAAACGTAGTATCGATTTCTATTATATATTTCTTTACTAATCCTAAAATAAATCCATGAAGTGCATTATATAATGTTAACATTAATGCATTTGGACGACCAATGACGATCAATTAGCCCAGTTAGTAGTGACCCTGCCCGCCGTGTAATAGGTCCCGGGTTCAAATCCTGGTTGGACAAACATTTGTTTAAAGTCAGGTGTTTATTTGAGTCTGGATGTTGCACGTGTTGTGTTAGTCTTTGTATGTGTCTCTGGACTCACGACACAGGGACTCCTAGTGTGGGCTATTGAGTCTGGCTAAATTTATTTATTTTCCAATAATATTTAACATTTTATTTAACGGCATTTTACATTAACAAAGTGAAATGTAATTTTTATATTATTACCTTTTTACTTTTACAAGGAAGTTACATTAGTATTCTATATTTCAATTCTGTTATCAGAAGACAGAACAAATAAGAAAGAACGCAAGTCGCACATTCCAACTGAAAAATATCACGAGTGATAGGTATTAGAGTGATGATAGTTTTGTCATTATGTTGTATTATCCCTGCATGACGAGTACACGTGGAATGATCCGTCACGAAAGGTCACAATGTACGGTAAGGTAACTAGTCCGTAAGCACATAAACGTGCTTAGGAGACTTCACAATCCTAGGATACTTTACTACATAAAAATCACGTCTGTGTGTGTAATAAGACCTGGCGAGAAGGGTTACAGCTGTATCGGTCCCTAGACTTTAGAGGGGCCCATGTATTACCATACATGTAATACTGCAATAATCAGTCAAGGATCGCATTTGTTATATAAGACTACGTACCTAATAACTAATAACAGATTTTTATTACAAGATGTTAATCTCTTTTTTCCGGACCTTCTAAATACAATACCAGTTAGGAAGGCGTAGAGTTAGGAACCGGGAGGCCAGTAGAGCGCACATTTGGAGGGGGAGAGTGTATGCTGCATTCCCGCAGCCGCTGGGCGCACCCGAAGGCCACGTTACCCCTCTCTCATAGAAAACTACCTTGATATGTACTGCATTGGCTACATTATCCTATTTTAACAATGTACATACGTGTTTCGGTAGTGAGTGATATACGCCAGAGGCCATTCCCATCCAATCCTATCTTATCCCTCCCCATTTTCCCAACCCATTCCTCAACTCCATTCCTGTATCTCCAAAGTTAGGCAGCGCATCCGGGGGCATGCCAATATTTGTCATTCTGGACTGATGTATTGCGGATGTCCATGGACGACAGCATCCACTTACCGTCAGGCGGCTCGTCCGCCACCTTATTTCCGTAAAGAAAAAAAAACATGGGAATCAAAGTAACGAGCCCCAATATTTCTGTCGCCGGGTCCGTGTGTAAGTTTCATATGAAGTTAGCTTACTCGGTGCCGCATCTCCGTCACCCGAGAGCGTGAGACTGCACACAAACCATGAGTTATTGCGTGTCATCAATTACCGGACATACACGATAGGAACGCCCACGATGCGAAGTATCTAGAAGAGCTTTGTGGGCATTATTTATTATTTTGTATCATCGAATTACTGTGAGGCGTATTTTCCAGATAATCATTTTTGCTATGGAATTAAGAAATAATTGAAAATCATTATAAAATTTTAAATTTCCATAAAGATAGCCAACCCATCCGGGGACAAGCCTACGTTCATCATTTTTAATTAATCGGCATATATCGCAGACAACAATGGACGACACTATCGATGGATGGTAAATGTACCAACCATCATTGCATTCTTTGCTCTTTACTACATTCTTTCTAAAAAAAGAGACATCAATCACTTCCTGAATCATGATTAATTCTCTACGCAATTGTGAAAGCTAGTGTTTACACCGACCTGCTCTGTATTGAGGCAATCTCCTTAGTTTCGCACGTAAACACGTTCGGTGATGTTCCTGCCATTGAGCGCTCATTGTTTGTTGATTTATGGCACCGATTAATTAAGGAAGTGTGTATTCTGCCTAATGAACTGAATTGTACCGTTAGAAGAAAATTGTTTACTTAAGTAGAGATTTACAGTCAGATATAAAAATAGTAAGATAAGTAAGTACTTAATGATTCGCGGTAAACTTATCGCAACACAATTCATTTCAATTTACTGTTTCAAATAGATCACGTATTTTCTATAATTTTACAATGAATAAGTTTTATGACTGTCCCCATTAATTTGGCCACCCACTGTATGTTCGAGAACTGCTGTCGCAGAGAACTCGCAATATTTGAAAATATGTTACACTATATGTTTACACTAATAGCTGGACGTATGACTGGCTGAATTCGATAAAGCTACCGCCATAACGTCGGACCACAGATTATATTATTTTAAGTCGGACTGAAGCCGCAAATTAATCAGTTTTAGGATTTCGCGAGTAATTTCACGTAGGAAACCCGTCTAAGACCATCTGAGCGATTATTGCGGCCGCTACGATAATACAAGTATGAAGACATAAAAGGACAATTAGTTTCCTGCTTTTAGGTGATCGGCTCCGGATAATTAGAAGCAAAAATCTGTTTTCGCCCAAAAAGTGACAGCGCCTTGTTGATGGAATTCTTGGAGCTCTGGCTTGCTTTTATTTCTGCTTTCAGTTTAATTTTGAGAACATATATGACACTATCGTAGAGTCAATGTAATAGGCCACTTTTGACAAGTGTCAAACTGGTTGTCATAATGACATAATCTAACAGCAATTATCGATTAAAGACAAAAATCGATATAAATATAAGTAATTAGTGATTCGATTTTAGTGTTAATAAAATAGAATTCTCCAGTAATATTTTTAGAGCATACACAGCATTAGAAACTTTCTACATATGTCACATGACCTCAAAGTTAAGCCTAATTAAGGGAAATATAATGCAACCAGTTTATATATGTAATAAATTATTATTTATCAGTTGGAACTATTAGATTCGTTGAAACTGTTATCGTTGCTATTATTATCAATTCTTAAATCACGTTAAAAATCTTCTATTATATTTTTTTGTTTTTTTTACTACTTTATTCCAATAATCTTTGGAAACATTTGTATACGCAGTTTTTATTAAACATGATATTCCATTAGAAAATAAGCCTGCTTCGTTTAATGAACATAAATGATTTTTTCTAGATAGATACTCTTTTCTCATATAATAAATAACCACAAATGTGGTTGCGAATTGCATCGGCATTAAAACTATCGACATCGATAACTGGCTTACTTCTTTTCCTTTTCTTCGCCGTATGTAAAATAGGCCAGATAGGTCGTACGTTTTCTTTTTTAATTTCAGATATAGTTTTAATATATTAACATATTAAAGGATATTACTAATTATTGATATTACTACATAGATATAGATAGATATTTTAATGTATTTACTAATTAATAATAATATTGATTTAAATTATGTCAATTATTTAATAATTTGTTCACTTAATTTGTTTATTTATCGTAACGGTAACTTTCTTCGATATTCCTTTCTCTCTACAAATTACTTCGATTATAAAGATCACATCCCTATTATTGAAAAAGAAAAAATGTGGACAGGCGTAATCTTGTAGTAGGGTTCGAATTTCTTGAAATATAAATTGATAATGATGTTTAGCAACCAAATTAACCTTCGGACTTATTAAATTTGATATAAAAAAACAAATTTATATTTTTTTATTAAAAAAGTTACCTATTTTTAGTGTTCAGTAATGAATTTATAAACTTAAATTGATTTATGGGACCAATGCAAAGTTATATAGTCACAAAGTCAATGAAATGTCAAAAGTGGCCTATTACATTGACTCTACTGTAAGCAAGAAACTTCAGTACTTATCATGTATTTGCACAAATACGCAACGTATGTATAGCGTTTATAAATTACCTAGAAATTACATCACATATTCAATTTCTTTCGTAAATTTGAATATTAATCTTCACTATTTATATTATTTTGGTATGATTATAGTAATACAGCAGAGATTGAAAGGCAGTTTTTTGCGACAACGCAAAACCTTACAGTGTTGTTAAAGCCTAACGTTTAGGCGGGAAATGTTCGGGACAGCTTTAATTTCGGTCTCAAAACGTCACCTCCTTGGAAACTCCCTCACAAAACTCCGGTGTCCCGATGATTAATGTTGCAAACGCTTACCACCATTACTTATAGTTTTAGTTGCTTCTGTCACACGCATTGTTGTCGCTTTACGCGCCACTTGTCACTCAGTCTTATAATAATAAAAAAAATATAAATCAATCTTTCAACCACATTGAAACTATATGTTTTTCTTTAGTGATGACGCATGCAGTCGCTTTGGCAGATAGACCAGTTAAGCTTGACTTGGCCCAAGCAACGGGATACAATATGTATACAATAAAGAACAATTGAATCTCAAAGATTACTTGATTGTCACATTACTTGATTAGTTTTGTTAAAATATTTAAATCTGAACTTGTACAATTTTGTAGATTACTACTGCCTTAGTTTAATCAGACGAGGCTAGTAGAAATTTGAAGAATGTTTAAAACTAAATATATTTTCAGGAGCTTCTTATCCATATCTCGTAAGTAAACTGGTTTGTACAAGTTCTTGTTAATTTTAGTCTTTGATGGAGAACGAGGCGACAGAGCGACTGTAGTGGAGTGTAGCGTAAGGAGGCTGTAGTGGATGGTGACGAGTTCAATATTTTGCCCTATTATTCTGAATTAATGTATATTGAAGAAGACTGTCATACAATGTGGTCAAAATATTTTGACGAAAGGTCATAAGTAAAGGAATATGATGTAAGTCTATAAAACCTACCCTTTTCCATTCTCTTTGATTTGAAGGACACAATATGGGAAGTCAAGAGAAATTTACAACGTTGACACTTCGTTTGGAATACTTTTCATTAAATAAATTTGCGCACATGATGATGCGTAAGGATAATTTTCCTATTTGAACAGAACGCGGTATGATAGAAGATGCGTCATACTTGTAACCTTGATGGAATTGTAATCTTGAAAGTTGTAATAGTGTCTTCGCTTTTTCTATGCGGATGAAACCAAGACACTATATAAATTGGGTCAAGTAAGTGTTAAAGACTGAATATTAAAATGGAATATGTGATTGGATTTGTAACTATGAGGGTGGCATGATCTTTTCGATTAAACCCTTTTAAAAATAAAGATAAAAGAAATGTTATTCTCTTACACCATTAAAAGAAACTGGACTTCGAAAAAGCAAGTCATAAATACCTCAGTGTATCAAGTGTGTACTAAACGCCATCAAGTCAATTCAATTGCAAATTCGTCGCAATAAAATTTTCATTACACGCATGCCCGGCCCGACGGAGGGCAATAAACGACCAATGATGTTATTTAATATACGCCCACGGCCTTTATTAAAATTGTATTCTATTGAATGCCAAATTTATTCTCAAACTGGAGATGGACACACGAAAATGTGAATATAAAAGTGGATATAACCATTAATCAATTTGATGTCGATATATAAGTATATAATGAAACCCTTGCGACCTGAAATTGCGACCCTGAAAGTTATGGAATGAACTACCAGCTAAGGTTTTTCTGTTACGCTATGATGGCTCCGTTATGGTTCTTCAAGAGAGCTGTGAACAGAATTCTGCAAGGTAGGCACTCGCATGCCCCCTGTTGTCGCAGGTATCCATGGGCGGCTGTGACCACTTAGGTACCATCACGTCGCATAGTTCTAATATGAAAAAGTTGAATTTTTAGTTAAATATATACAAATGTTTAAAGTGTCACGTAACTCTCATCTAGAAAGGAATCATATTTGCAGCTTGGTTAGATCACCGAAAGATGGCAGTTGTAACTATTTAGCACTGTAACCAAATTGGTCCAGAGTCACTCTGGAGTCCGGACTGCCGGAGTAAAAGAATGCCACAATTAAAAAAAATATCCTTATCTTTTTAATGATATTGAATTGTTCATTATTGCATAAATTGCATAAAATGTTAGTATGACGCTCTCGGACAACTGAATCGAGCCATCCTGCATTTTCAGTTTTGATGACCTGAACTGCATAAATCACTCTCCCCGTTTTCAGTACACCTTCCACCGTTACCATACTGCATAATCTTGGATTCACCAGTTAAGAGTACTTGGCTCCATTAACGTTGAGTCAAATGAAAATGTTCGCGCACAAACTGAAGGTACGCCATTCAGTGAGCTCGTGTCAGTTTGGACCCATTGTCTGGCTTATGTAGTTTTATATCACGTTCTTAGAGTCTCCTTCTAACAGTCTGAACGCTAACAGCCACTCAATGAAGGTCTCGAAGCTGTTATTGGATCTGTACTGAAGTTAGGTGACGATTTCGTAAGTTGGTCGTGAAGATAAACCGATTTTGTCTTTCCGTCGTCACTTGGAAAATGAAGGCTTAAATGAAGTTGTGCAGTCACATTTCGCTGACTAAGACTGAAGAAGTGCCATAGCTTGCTTCAGTCGCAGTATCCATAATTTTAAGGTAAAACCAGTTCAAATCTCAGGAAGAAAAATTTAACGACACTTTTATTGAAGAACAACACCATTAAATCAAAAAAACTGCTCCAATTCAAACTTTCTGCATCCTTATTTTTTCAAAACATTGAACTGACTCAGCTTTTCTTCTGTGGTTCAAATTCGTGAATTCAAATTTGGAACAATAGTACATCAAAATGATGGTGTATTCACCAGCATTGCCAGCATCAAAATTGCATAAAAACTTTTTCTTTGACATTATTTTTATGTTTCAGACCTTAATACATAAAAATGCAGGGTGGCTCGATTCAGATGTCTGGGAGTGTATTAAAAAAAAAATACTAAGGAAATTGTATTTATACAAATGTGTCCTAACATTTTGAGCTCTCCGGAAAAGTTCACTTTTTCAACTAATATTTGATCGGAGGTGTGATGTGGCCCGCCCGCTCGTCTGCCATCTATTCTATAAAAAGATATATAAAGCGAATAAAATTGTTTAACAAAATTAATTATATCAGGTGTTTGTAAAATATTAGCTTAGTATTATGTAAAATACTAGCTTTTGCCCCTGACTTCGTTTGCATATTCTAATAAATGCCAAGTTTCGATGAAACCATTTCAGCCGTTTCGACGTGACTGAGTAACAAAATATAACAAATTAAATAACTTTGATATGTCTGCTTTTTTATAACTTATATGTGAAAAACCTGGGCGGACGGCTTCCCACGCAACGTTTCTCGGTACGTGGTCTCCATTCGAGGACTCGCCCCCACCATTGGTTATCGATCCTGCGGCATATATGGCCTGCCCACTGCTACTTTAACTTGATGATTCTTTAAGCTGTGACGGTTTAGTTCTTCGTCGAATTTTTTCGCTGCGGATTTTGTTCTGCAAAGAAACTCATTCTCTCATTCTCAATTTGTTTTTTTAAACATCTAGAAATATGTCAGGCCGGGAACTTTTGGACCTCACTGGTATACCTACAATTGTTCGTTTTTCCCAATAAAATAAAAAAAAAATTCTAACATCCATTCTTTCGCATTTATAATTATAACTGGCTTAGCGCCTAGCGATTGTGTAACAATTATTATTATTATCGTAGATAGGTGTAACCAGACCTACCGGTAGCCTACCTATCTTGTAGGTATAATAAACATGTATATATAAAAAATATTACTTTCGTGAGAAAATAATTATGAACAATATCTAATTTTATAAATGTAGAGAATGAGAGCGTGACGAACTGTGGTTTAGAGCTCATAATTATAAGTTAGATGACTGTAAAGTAGATTTTAATTAACATACGTACCGCTGTTAAGGAGTATCTCTAGATTTTAATGGGTCATTTATTAAACTTACTTTAATAAATGACTTACTCTTGGCTCAAGTGGGGCTACTTGAGCCAAGAGTAAAATGCAATCGTTATGTTCTTAGATGTTTCATTTAACATCTAAATAAAACTCCTGGTACTTATATAAGTATCTTTTTTATGGAAAGAATGTGGCAACGACCAGACAGTCGACTTGATAGTAAGAGGATACTATTGTCCATAGATATTCGCAATACGTAGATTGTAATTCGGATTAACACATGCTACTTCGTGGAGACCTCGTGAACGAACTCGCGAGCAAAACCTATTTATTATATAGGTACCTATACGTCGTTATCGTGTCGCTTATTCTTGTTGGGCCACAGTGATGGATATGAATTAGAAAGGAATAAATTAGTATGGATATAAATTAGTGGAAATTATTCGCAAAAGAACAGGATAAGTCGGATTACCGTTTGAAAGTAATAAGAATAATTTATGTTTAGGTGTATGTCTGCCAGAATAAGGTTATTCTGGCAGGGGCACCGCTAAATCTCTACAACTACGAGTACTTTACGCAGGGAAAATCTGAGTGTTCCTAGAATTAGTCTGTAATTGTCCATGTGGATAATTAGTCGAGTTCGTGTACCGTGTGTTTTGGGCCGGCTATAGAATAGCACCAGCACCAGAATCTCCTCCCGTGGGTGTCGTAAAAGGCGACTGCGGGATAACAAAGCGGCTACCACAAGCCCTGAGGGACTACACCACCTCTGAAAGCGTGGACTCACCAACCCGCTTGGCCAACGTGTAAGGACATACTCCTCATGCACGATATCTCGTGCATGAGGAGGCCCATATCCAGCAGTGGATACTGAAAGGGCTGATTGCATTGCATAGTGGAATCAGGAAATCAGCCAAGGCCAGAATAAGTGAGTCGATGTTATCTCTGCAATGTTGTGGCCATGAACTTATTCACTTTGGTTAAGATTTTATAATTTAAAATTTCGTTATTTCAAGATTGTTTTAAAATAGAAACATGTTCAATTATCTTTTTCTTTATGGACGAAGGCGGCAGACGAGCATGCAGTCCACCTGATGGTAAGCGGATACTGTCGCCCATAGACGTCCGCTATACATGCCAACATTAGTCCAAAATGACAAAAGTTGGCACGCCCCCGGATGCGCTACCTACCTTTGGAGATATAGGGATGGATTTGGAGAAAGGGTTTTGAAAATGGGGAGGGATAGGATGGGAATGGGCTCTGGCACATCTCACTCACTACCGAAACACTTACGTACATTAGGGAAATAAGATAAAATGGGAAATGCAGTACATTTCAAGGTAGTCTTCTATGAGAGAGGGGTAACGTGGCCAGTCGAGTGCGCCCAGCAGCTGTTGGGTTGCAGCGTGCACTCTCCCCCTCAAAAATCTGATTTTTAACATGAAATAATAAAAAAATGTGTTTTTTTCAAGATTTCACTAAAGTCTTAATGTCTGGGAGACTAGGATCGAACCCTTTTCATACATAACGTCACACGATAAAGCTATGTCATAAGATAAAGCTATGTCTATAAAACATGATGTTATCAACGATGAGATCGCGACTCGATAGATCGAAGTATTCCCGTAGATATTACAATTTCAGGAAAGCCCTAAAAACTTTATTTCATATCGAAAGTCACAAGGATTATTGATCCATCGAACTTTACAACGTTGTGGGATGGTTATCGCGAGACATTATTGCCTAAATAAGAGCTACGCCTCATAAAAGTCCACTCCCTCGAATCTGAGGAATAATCAAAGTATTATTGAGCTATAAATCTTTGTCACCCTTCTCAACGGCGACATATCGTGACGAGAGTGAATATTTGGTTAACTTTCTATGGTGAAATGGTAGTATTACGCTTACTTTGCTACTTATCGCAAAGCAACATAGATGTGAACATACATGTTCTATCATTTGCACTTACCTGTTAATAGCATGGGACAACCAAAATACATAGATGAATAATGCCTTGTGACAAAAATGCGTTTTGTCACTCACGATACTTAATACCTACTTAACGAGTACTTAATACGTTTTTAAGTCTTTACTTTATTAATTTACTTAAAATTAATTTCACAAACACACTTACCGCGAAATATTACATCATTAATATTATGACGGTTTATTTAAAAAAGTTTTGTTTTTCAATTATTTTTCACATTGACAATACCGTTACGCCAAAAGTATTGCGGTTATTGAAATATAAGAAACTATCAATAATACGATCTTGTTAGTTTTTGCGGCCAAATCACAAAATGAATTTGTCCAAAATTTGACAGAAGCTATATTTGTCCGCCTTGCGAATGCCTCACTTTAAGGCCGGTAATGCTACTACATCTCTGTATTTTGGTTCAACGGGGATTGATCAGTAGTAAAAGAAACTTAAAATCTAGTGTTTTGAAATGACAATCAATAAACTCTCTTTGAGTACTCTTATCTCGGTGGTCACGTGGCCGAAACATCTCAATTCATGACAATGAGGGTTCATGACAAAATTGAGATGTCTAATTAGATAGACAGGCAGCAGATTAAGTTTAAATTGGATTAGATTAGCTTCCGCCAAATCCGTGTGACTTTTCATTTTTTTTCAATCAGCATTTCCATTTCCTTTTAGTTAGCGTTGGTATATTTATGTCCAGTTATTTACCTGTTATTTGTACATAATGGAATGAGTTACGAGCGAAAGATTTGGTACAAACGGTGAAAAGGAGAGTAGTGTCCATTCGTTTCGAGTGTACGCGGCGCATCACCGAGCCTTTGTGAAACGGACTCGACCCAGAATCCGCGCAGATTGTTCGCATCCGGATTGCAGTGGATTACAAACCGATGAAAAATTCCACGAGTACAGATAGAAAATAGCAAATTGAATAGAAACGTAGTTTGGGACAGACTGATACCAGCTTTGGGTTTCGCATTTTGTTCTCTAGTGCTTTTGTTCAGGGCTTGCACTGCAATCTGCTGTTCCAACAAATGATTTACAATTGTACGTACCTATAAATAGGAACCGCGATGAAGTATTTTCATTGAGCAAAAAAGATTCGTCCAAATACAAAATTGTAAATAGAAAACAAAATTGTGAATTGGTTTTTAAAAGCATTTTGTTGCATATTTGTATTCAGTTGCTTATAAGAAAAAATACAATAAGAGTCTGATGTTTGAAGAAAACCTTGTGAAATCCATAAGTTAGAAATATATACATATGTACAAAAGATTCATTCTTTTCTAGGTATATGTATTTTTTATGTTCTTTTCTGTCATTTCCATAGACTTCAATTTAAACGTTTACTGATATGATACGTACCCTGTATTGCAAGTACACATTTGTTTCGACAGCAAGTGACGCAAATGTGTTTTAATTAAATAAGATACCTTATAATGTACGGTATACTGCTGACGCCAAAGAAGTATGAAAAATATATTACATAGGTACCGCGTCTACATTGAACTCACGGCCTCTCGAATGGAAATCGAGAATAGCGATTCCCCTACGTTATCGCCACTCGTAATGTCAATGAATCAATGGCTTTTACACTTCATTTAATCAGACTATTCATTCACTGTCAATGAATAGTCTGACTAAATGAAGTGTGTAAGCTATAGATTCATTGGATCGCAAGCACTAGCGCGATCGCTTGTCAGTTGTTTTGGACACACGAAAAGGCTCGAGTGTCACGCTACGCGTCGACTTATCGCTCGGCTTAGCGTGGCAGCTATCTGCGACGCTGATAAATCTGTGCCGATAAGCGGGCATGTGTAACGACCTTAATATTTTATCTACCTACCTATAACGACAATTTTAGCGCTCATAATCTTTGGAGGGGGCGGCATCACTAAAAAAATTGTTTTACCACACTATCGGCCTATGTCACTCCACTATATACTGCAGGATATAAATGAGCGCAGAAAAGGTCGCGATAATGTAATTATCTGAAATTTGTACACCGTAGCCGTATTTTTCATTAATAATTAGAACTCGATTAGTATTGGCATAAGCACAAAAAATTTTGGAAGGTTAACGGTGAATAAATACATAATGTAAAATAGAAAATCACAGTGAGACATTGGAGAGATTGGTCCGAGCTTATTGAAAGGAAAGACAAGAAAGAAAACAATGTGAAAAAGTTATACAGACGTATTTTTTAACAATCTGTAAACGTCGAGTAAAATAAATACGGTAAACATACGCGTTGAGGCACGTTTAAATGGATAAATCTATACCTAGCTAATTTCTTCTGCTATTTACTAAGAATAATTGCTTGTGAAACAAATAGATGAGTGCAGAGTATCTTGAGATATACGAATACAAGGTATTGGGATCGGACACTGTGTCGCTGGTTATGGCAGCTTGTGACCGAACAAGAGGAGTTGTATGGAATCGCTTACAAGTGTTCACACGTTATCGCGTTGTCAGGCAAGTTTAACCAATCTAGGAGAAAATTGAACTAGTAATATTTTTTATCCCAGTAGTTAAATCGTTAAAAAAAAACAAGCTAAGAAACAAAGTCTCACTAGTTTCCTAAATAATTGAACCGATATCTACTGAGTTAGTGGGAATGTAGGTTGGCTGCTGGTCACTGGAATGGTCGCAGGTGGTCTCCCCTACAGATCAACTAGTTGTTGGTCTGTGGTCTCGCCCATAAGTATACAACACAAGGGATGTTAACGTACGACAGTAACTGAATATTCTATAGTTTTATCGACCGAATGCGATAAGTATCTAAAGACCTTGCTGTCACGTGTCTAATGTATCCGCCGTAGCGCGACCACGTAGCGCCGACGCCAATGGTATCCGACGCCTAAGAGGCATTATGTTCCCGCCCAGCGGCAACGCATTTGTTATTCCATTATTACCCTTATTTAATACTCCAGTGATAAATATCCTGCATTCCCGGGGATTGAATTAAAAATAAGAAAAAGAGTTTTGTGTTTTCATATTGTTGATACTTTTCTCTTTTATTCTCTTCAAGCGTAACTGCGTCTCAAACAAAAAGTAACAAAACAGCTCTTTGGTTAATATTAAATAATTTTCTCCCAAAAAGGTGACTAAGCGAATTTGTAGTTTTTATCAAACAGAAGTATTAAGGAATAATCCTGTCCCATAGGTGTATTTCGAGCATCAATTGTTTGATACATGTAGCTAGCTTATTCTTTACATGTAGTTTCATAAATATTCCCAGCGAATCAATACCAAACATAATTTTCATGTGGGATACAATGAACAAGTAGACTATACTGTATAACTTTCAATTACAAGATATAATATCTAAATAAAATATCACTTACCTACCATCATGCGGACCTCCCGCTCGTCTGCCATCTTTTTTATAAAAAAAAGAATAAAGGTGTAAATGCATAAATATACATATGTATTATAAATATACATTATGTATTATTATAACACTGCCCCTTTTATTTTATTTTTACTCCCACCGTCGAGTAGACGTCGCTTAAATACGTATCAATCCAGAAACAAACACCCCTCCGGTCCATGTAGTGGAAGAGATAAAACGTGCCCCCGAACGCTTGCAGATGTACACTTCCTATACATTATTACGGTCGTTTCTAATAATATACTTTGATAAAGGGTACAATCTATATGTCTACATGAATAGAGACCCAACGTCTGTCTGTTTATTGGTGTTGACCTAGGGATCTACATTTCCGATTTTCTTGCACTTTTTATTCGTACCGTATAAAACAAACGATCAATTTCAAGATTCTCCCTTTATAAATTCGAAACTTCGAATTTAAATTTAAATTCGAACAAAGACAACAATATTTAAAATTACATTATAAATTAAGTAAAAAAAAATTTTAGTACATCAAAAGAGGTTTACATTTTAATTTCCAACAACCAGAAGCAATAGCACTCTATTATTTTAAAATTTTCAGTTTTCAAGTGGACGAACAGTTGAACGAAATTTCGTTTCCCTAAGTAAGTATTTCAATATTTCCGAAAGGTTTCAATATTTCCACTCGGGTTTCTACAACCGCACCTCCCGTCACAGAAGTGCGGTCCATCCGCATTTCCTAGATACGGAGGTGTCGCGTACTGTTCGGTCCAAAAATTATTTTATACCGCGAACCCGTAGGCTGTGGAACGAACTGCCTCAAGAGGTCTTCCCATTAAACTACGACATGGGGTTCTTCAAGAGAGCTGTGAATAGGATTTTGCAAGGTCGGCGGCGCGCCCGCATACCCCCTGGTGTTGCAGATGTCCATGGGCGGCGGTAACACTTACCATCACGTGAGACCGCTTGCTCGTCCGCCCTCTTCTCTATAAAAAAAAAAAAATATCAAAATATTTTAAAAATACATATATCTGGTTTTATAAGAATAGTTAATATAGATTCACTGGACGTAATTGGATTCTAAACGGCTGAATCCGGGTTAGTGTGAGTAAATAAAGGCCGTCACATATAATGAAGGATACGCTAGTGTGGGAAAGCTCGCACACTTATGAAAATATAATCCACTTATATTGGTGATGTGTCTTATTGCCGACGGAATAAAAGTCTCTTATGTGAAGTGTGGATGAAGTGGTTATGTTAAGAGTAGCAGTAGGTATAGTAAAGATATCCAATAGATAACAAGTCTTTCGAGGTAATTATATGTAATGAGACTAATCAGCAACGACTCAATGATAAACAATAGGTCCTTAAACTGTGTTATAATAACAAACCTATACACCTTACTGGAATTTTGTACACTACGTATATTGCGTAAAGTAACCGTAAGTAGCTCAGCGAACTATGCTCCGAGTTTCTTTACATCATAAAATCCTAAACGAGGAAATTCAACTCACCTCAATATAAAATTAAATCACCTAAAATCATTGACATACCAGTGAGATCCAAAATTTCTGGCCTGCCATATTTCTAGATGTCTAAAAAATAAATTATATGCCATTGTAATTGTCATTTATCCTGCTAATTCGCGAATAATTTTTAAAGTTCAACCTTCGTTAGTTTTGATTCCTCGACTCTTAGTACAACATGAAGTCGCAAAATCTTTAAATTTTTAAACTGGAATATCGTTCCGTGATTACGTTCCTTACAAAGGAAGGCGTGAGCCTTACCGATATCAAATAAAGGTTAGATAATGTGTACGGGGATTCTTGTCCACCATTTTGCGCCGTCAAATATCGGTGTAAGCAATTTCGTTTAGGACGAGAGTCTATCGACGACGAATCTCGCTCCGGTCGACCCGTTGAGGCACTCACTCCAAATATCATCAAATTAGTGGAAGAAGAAGTTCTGAGCGACCGACAGCTAAAGACGAAAGAAATATCAGCATGGACAGGACTCGCAAAAATTACAATCCTTAGGATTCTCCATGAACATTTTCATATGAATAAAGTTAGTGCGAGGTGGGTGCCAAGACTTCTTCGAAGTGTGTAGCGAAGTGAACGAGTAGTGTGCTCTAAGGAACGTTTGGAGGCTTTTCAGAGAAACGGAAACGATTTTTTGCGGTCAATTGTTACTGGGGATAAATATGGTTCCTTACTAGATCCCCTTTCCAAAATGGAGTCGATGTAGTGGTACCATTCTGGTGAAGCACCGCCTAAAGAGGTAAAGGTGACTCAGTCCACCAATAAGATTATGGCTTCGATATTCTGGGATTGCCATAGAATATTGCTTATAGACATAGATGAACCCAATACTACAGTGACTGGAAGCTATTATGCTAACATTATAGAGCAATTACGAGAAGTAATCATGCAGAAACGTCTTGGAAAACTAAGCTAAGGTGTACGGCTTCTCCATGACAATGTACCTTCTTCATGACGAGTGGCAATGGCCAGGCCGTAACGGCCGCAGGACCAAAAACCGATGGAGTAGGCGAGTCTGGTACTTCGGTGGTACTGGTCATAGCCTGGTGGAATGGAGACCTGGTACCCGGAAGCGCATTTGGGACGTGCTCCGGCTACGTGGAGCGATGACTTCAAGAAGTTTGCCGGTTAGTGGCTGGATGAAAAAAGAGGAAGAGCAAGTACGGTTGCGAGCCTTTGGCGAGGAATATATCAAGCCGTAGAGACATGGGCTGATGGTGTGCTATAATACTTATACTGCAATATGCGATTTACACATGTATGAGAAGTATTCGATGTTTTTGTCGAAAAATGAGACAAAACTGCGACATTTAATTTAACTAATGCGAACGAATTACGAGGCATTATATCGAATCATTTTTTCTATTGAAATTCAAGGCAAAATGTGGACTTTCTCAGCGATACTGAAACGGAATCACCTCCCAGCAATTACATTAGCCGAATTGTATTTGAATGAGAGCCTCAGTCACCGCAATAAAATGAATTTCATTTCTTCGAGTGATCCCCCAAGCAATAATTTCAGCTGTGTTTATTTTGTGTAGGTATAAGTTTTTTATAATTTCGTTTTTTTTCGTATCTAATATTATAGCTACTTTCTTCTTTGTTATTTATACAATAACGTTTCGGTTACATACTTGATTTCTTTATTTTGGATTATTTATACTGTTGTGCTGAAATATGTTAGGCAAAAAAGTAAGTGGTAATTTATGTATATATTCCGCACATATTTGACAAGAGAACAATTATAGTAAAACTTATAGTTTAGTATAGTACATATAGTATATAGAGAACATATAGTAAAATAGTACTTTTTGTCCATTATATTTAGACGTTAGACGTTAAACTTTATATTCTCCAACAAAGTAAAGTGTGGCTTGCATTATGCCATATATGAGTTTCATCTTTATCAATAATAGCACCAATCAGCTAATCAAATACAGGGATACCAAGTAGAAGTGTCACTTCCAATGTCGAATCCTAGGGCTCTTGAAAAAGTTTGATACACTGTTAAATAGTTAGGACGTATGTCGCCTTAGTATAAGCTCAAATGAAATCCAAGTGCAGTTTGGTTTGGTTTGGATCGTTTACCAACCTAACTGACATAACATATAGGTACCTATCTAAACTAAGTGTTTGGCGGCATAGGTAGAGAAACTAGGTGAACTATTAGTTGCAAAACCGGAGCTTAATACATACGTACATAAGTGGATCCTCTACCGAATACGGATTATTGGATATCCGCACGTTGATTGTGAACAAGTTATAACAAGTTAGTTTACAGACCGTAGTTGGGATATTGTAAACTATTAATACAGACTGTAGTACCTGGAAGTGCAACCCAAAATGTAGGCGTTTGAATTAGCTGGAATACTAATAGAACATCATTTGGTATTGGTAATCTGCCTTGTCCTCAAGATTGATAACCTGAAATATTTAATATTTCAGTTTGCTAACATTTTCCGTAGAGGCACTTCGTAAAATTATAATAGAACTTCACTTCAGGTAAGTTCGTTTGATCTCCAAATACACGTAATGATAATAAATCATACTTAAAGTATGCTAGACCTATATTAAATTAACTGCAGTACAGAATTGAAAAGACATCTGCACCTAAACCTATATTTAGTACCTACGTGTCTACCAGTTTATAGAAAACAAGAAAACAAACAACAAACGTTTTCAATATGTAGAAATATCTAACCTACATACTGAAAGCGAAATATAATTTATTTTAATTTCAGCAGTTTAGTTTAGATTATTCTTGTATACCTATAGGTGTCGCGGCCCAACGTCGCCGCTTCAATATTTCTCCACTACCGTCACTAAAAATGTGAAACCTACCGTGTTTTTTATATATACACATTCATTCAGTCACCCTACGCAATGCCATAAGCAATGGCCTTTGTAACTAGTAACTAATAATCAAAGAAATCGAAATAAACCAATACAAGCAACTTTTCGAATTTTATTTCCACAAAGAGTAAAATTCGCAGTGTCTCCAACTCGCAGTGTCTTCAACTCGCAGTGTCTCCAACTCGCAGTGTCTCCAACTCGCAGTGTCTCCAACTCGCAGTGTCTTCAACTCGCAGTGTCTCCAACTCGCAGTGTCTCCAACCCGCAGTGTCTCCAACTCGCAGTGTCTCCAAGCGCAGACTTAGTTTTTTGGCGACCTTAAATAATAATCTTATTTATAATAATATATTATAATTTATAATAATAAAAGTATAATCTTAGTTATAATTTACGTATTTTAAGTAGGTATATTATTGCTATAATATGAATAAATAAATTATATCAGCTTAAAAAAAATGTTGATAGCATAACAATGAAAACTAAATTTATTATTATCAACAAATAGCATCTAAATGATGCTGAAAAACTGAGTAAAGGTTCTAAAACAAAAACAATGCTAATTGAGAGTTAAAAATAAACACAAGGTTTTCCTCATTTCTGACCGAAGAAGGGTAATAACAATAATATTTTGATTTCTGCTTATAACAATATAAGAATTTCACTGAAAACAGCCCCATTATGTAATAGATTTGTTGAAACTTGATGACTGAAAGAACACAATTGCTTGTATCAATTTCTTATTCAGCCAGAGTGTAAAACAAAAGATCAAGACTTTTCATTTCACTACGCAAGTTCTAGAAAGGTTATTATCAGTTGAATGAGCGTAGGTTACTAAACCTTTTGTAAAGGTTAGGTACTTTAAAACAAAAAACACCTACATAAAATTGTCTCAATAATTCCACTAATCGAATAGGAAGGTAATAGTTTATTGGTCCAATATACCAGTGAAATTAGGATTACCTAAATTACGTCAGTTCAGCAGAAAGCTCAGTCGGGCAGAGCTTAATAGAATTCAGTAGAATTAACTTCAATTCAGTAATTCCATAAAATGGTTGAATTGATTCAGAGCCGTTTTCATCGCTGTCTAGTAAGTTTCAGATTAGATAACTATTTTTAAGTCACATTAAAATTCGTTTCCCATAAATCACTTGTGAACATCTAACTCATTATTTTATCATCATTTTACGTAGATTATTTTACTAGATTAAGGACATTGTGTACTTGTGAAAAAGTAAATTAATGCTAATACCACATTATTTAGCCATTGATTTACTTTTAAAAGCGCGAATTAAACTAAACGCCTATCAAGTGGTATTAGCAATCATTCGTATTGAGACATTAACCGCAATTCTGTACAGGCGCAGTTAAAAGCCTACCTAAATTTAGAACGAGATGATATCACGTGTGGGCGTAACACGAAAGTTCCATTTAACACCTTGAAACGGCGCGAATAGCACAGTAAACTGGAATAGTAGTCACGAAATGGTATCATTAGCTGAATTACGTGACCACATAATTGAAAGGGACTCCACGGCTTACGAGTAGGTCAACTGGACGAACATTGTAAATAATTTGTAAAACGAATGTTTGATTCATCGTTGTTTATTTAATTAGTTCAGGATAATGAAGTTATAATTTATTTTTTATAACTCATTTAGTGTATTTTTTAACATTGTAATTTCATTCTGAACGTAATATAGCTAATTTTAGCATTTTACATATTTTGTCTAGAAATGTATTTCTAGGTATAAGTCTAGGCGTAATAAGGCTTTTCCAAAAATTCACACCGCTAATGACGTGACTTTTCATAAGCTTCTGTAGAAAAGTATTAAATGTATAGAAAATAAATAAATAATACCTACTCTGTGTATTTTGAGACTTTACAAATGGATGATTTGTCACGTGATAGGAAGATCCAATTTCTCTAAGCGCTGTAATGCTAAATAATTTGAAAAATAATCCGATTACCTTTCAGAAACAATGCTGTTTCTAAAAGTTCCCGTAAACCATGTATACTTCAAGACACATAATATTCAAATTAATGTAGCACATAAAAATCTCTTATTTGATTGTATGTGATTTGTCATTAATTGTCATGTGTGACGAAGCTTCATGTGTGACAAAACATCATAAGCCACTTCATAATATACATACATGCTTGACAGGATTCCGGGCCTCTCCTCCCAGTCGAAAACCTATACTATTTGACAGACGAATTCGACTCATTATCGCTTATGCCGAAATGATTTAAATTCTTTGGTTTGAATTTTCGCTCGTTAAAAATCATTATCAGTGACATCAAGTCAAGTCGATGCGATTGTGACACATTATTTGTGCCTATGATAAATATCAGGGAATATAAGACAGGAAATCCCATTTCTGTGGTAAATATAGTCCAATTATGCACAAATTTGTCAAGACACAAGTAATCTCAGTATTGGTGTAATAAGAGAAAAATAACAAGTATGATTGTGCTACTAAAACAATATACTTAACCTAATTTAACATTCGTGGCTTAGTTAATCGTAACAATCGTAGTTAATCGTAATCGTAACTGTGGAACGAACTGCCTCAAGAGGTCTTCCCATTAAACTACGACATGGGGTTCTTCAAGAGAGCTGTGAATAGGATTTTGCAAGGTCGGCGGCGCGCCCGCATACCCCCTGGTGTTGCAGGTGTCCATGGGCGGCGGTATACACTTACCATCACGTGAGACCGCTTGCTCGTCCGCCCTCTTCTCTATAAAAAAAAAAACAATTTTTTTAATTAGAATTCGCATTCATATTTTTATACTGTGCCGTGTGGTGTAGGCCGGCTATAGACTAACATCAGCCCATCTCTTCCCATGGGTGTCGTAAAAGGCGACTAAGGGATTCGCTACCACAGCCCGCAGGTCTTCTCACACCCCTTCACAAGGGTGGAGGTAACTGTTCAGAACTGATTCCCCTTCAGTGGCGTCTCCTCTGTCAGTCAGCACGGACCTCTGGGTTGGACCTCTGGGTCGCAATGCTATCTCGAATTTTTTTTCACGCCGCCCTCGCGTTGGACGACCAGGGTAGGCGGCAATAGTGAAGCCCCCGTGGTGACGCGCTCCACGGTGTGATTAGGTCGCGCATGCGAACTACACCACCTCGAAGAGAGTGGAATCGCCAACTCGCTTGGCTAGCGTGACATTTTTAGGCAATACCTACATCCCTCATGCACTATTTGGTAGGGGGAGAATGCATGCTGTATTCCCACAGCCGCTGGGCGCAGTCGACTAGCCACGTCACCTTTCTCTCACAGGAGACTACCTTGAAATGTACTACATTTCCTTCTTTTTCGTATTTCCCCAATGTACATAGGTACGTGTTTCGGTAGTGAGTAAGATATACCAGCGCCCATTCCCATCCCATCCTATCCTATCTCTCTCCATTTTCCCAACCCTTTCTCCCAATCCATTTTTTAATCTGCAAGACAAACATTTGTCATTCTGGACTGATGGTGGCTTTTTTTTCAGAATGTTTAAATTCTTGTGGTCCTAATGGCCTTTCAAGAGTCACCGGACATGATTATTGCTAGTGGCAGGTATCTCGGATGTTTATGGACGACAGTATCCACTTACCACCAGGTGGACTGTATGCTCGTCTGCCGCCTTTTTCTATAAAAAAAAATACATTAAGAGGCCCAGGTCCAACAGTGGATACTGAAAGGACTGGTTACATTGCATTGCATTTTTATACTGCTTGCTCATTTCCTCCCAGTTGCATGTATAGGTACCTATCAGCCAATCGACCCTTCGAATAAATACAAACTACTTTGCAGCTCATTATCACCTTATTCTATAAGCTGTTAAGTAGCACCCATCGCAAATATAATATTGTAGAAGAAACCTATTCATTCAGTTAGAGCAACGAATTTGAACTTTAAAAGCCCCTTAACACAAAAAAAGCGATGTTGCGAACGTTAGGTTGACCAATCCGTTTAGTATTTAAATGAACTTTATAGTCGACCAGAAATTTCAAAACCAGAATTTCAACTAGGTGTACTAGTTAAAAAAATAAATCTATTCCAGAGTTCTTCGTTCAACCCTAAACTAACATAAAGTTAACCGCACCACTGAATGTTTAAAGCGTTCGAAATGCGCATCTAAATGCGGATCTAATTAAAATGTTTTGTTAGCTGAAATGTTTCTATATGCAGTATAGAAAACATTTCGCAGTAGAGAGTCTTTACCGAATCAGAATGCGGCGCGGCGCACGCATGCAAACACAAAATTGGCTCCAGTCACACACATTCTATAGAAATTGTAGAGAAAATAGTACCAAACTAGAAAGATTTGGATACACTTACATAAATAACACCACTGCATTGCATTGTATACAAAAATAACTAGTTGTCAGAAATTTACATAATTCTTGATGTCCCAATCAAATTATATTTCCATATCAAAAATAAGACTGCTGTTATACTAGATTGGCATAGTGAATGCGGCTTGAAAGGTAAACATTATAAGATAAAAGTTATGAACAAATGCCTTAAAGTAGCACTTGTAATTCTACATTGTCATATACCTTAAATATTTGTCAAGTCCATGCCCAAATTACCGCTGGACGGGCGTGTAAGGGGTCCCTCCCGTGCGGGATTAATCGCAGTATGCTTCCTCCTACTGCAGTCGCGGTCGCGCGGCCGGTGTGCTTTAAGTACGCAGTCTCCATCAAAATAATAGCTATAACTATAGGAACAAACAATATAGTTATTATTTCTTTTTAAGCTGCATTCAAATACACAGCGCCTCACTCACCTTATGAAGACACGACACAGGTCAACCTCCGGAATCGAGCTCGGATGCTAAAGCTAACAACGGAGACTGACCAAAATGTTAATTTTAACTTTATCTCACATGTTCTCAGATACTCACTTTTGCAGACCGTATATTCAGATACTTTATTTAGATATAGGAAGTTACGGTACTGTATATACATACTTGCGTGTACTACAAACGCATTGACGAACGAATCGTCAGCGGGAGAGGAAATTACATCTCCAATCAGATTATTCCGAGCGACTGCTGACAAGTGACACGACGGCGGCTGATATGGTTCCTACTAAGCACAAATTGCGATTTACATCTGTCACGATTCGACGTCGGAGGTGGCTATAATTGATATTTTACACCTGAGGAAGATTGTATTTCAACGTATGTAGGCTGCGGAGCAAAGACACACAAGAGCGCAGTCTAATGTAGGTTGACAGATAATACAAACCTTTATATACATATTTATTCTTTATGCACAAAGTGACAAAAAGTGGACTTAATGCATATATTAGAAGCATTATCTTCCAATCAACTTTTGGGCTATAAAGAGATGGTAGGTACAATAACAATTAACATTGAGTAAAACTTTAATAAATAATGACGTACTCGTGTATTAATGAAATACTATAATGCAAATAAGCATATACATACATACGTGCATACAGAGTATACATATGTACATACATACATAAACCTTTATTATATTTCAACAAATTTTCCTTCAACATTTTTCAACAAATATTAGCTACTATAAGGACATTCCGACATCCTTATAATATGTATATTATTGTTGAACATTACTTGTAGAATGATATAACAATAGCATATTATGTAATAAATAATATATATATGTATATATATATTAAAAATATCAAATTCATAATTTGATTTGAGAAACATTTGAGGATTTCTATCAATTCACGCATGAATAGTGTACAGTCGACGCTGAACATATTTATTGCAAGATTTATTTTTTATAGATATTTTACTAAATATTTTGCATTTCCACACACAAAATTAAGTGGCAGTAGGTAATTTTGTATGGAGGTAAAAAAATATTTTAAAATTTTCAAATTAGCAAAAAATGTTTAAACCATGTCTTAATTAAAGTGTTTAAACCACGTCTTAATTAAAAATGATCGTCGCTACTTTACAGTAACCCGATATACTTAAATAAAATGGAATAGCAAGTCAAATAATTAATTAGACTTCATCATCCAATTGTTCTCATTATTTCCAATCAACTGATAGATGGAGCGCGTATTTATTAGCAATTGATTAACAACTAGTACGTAATTAATTATTTATAATTACTGATTTCAAACGGTTGAGTAATAGAGGTGAAGTAATTATTTTAAAATGTAGAACTCACATTGTAGAGAAGTAATTCAATAATTTCACTGGAAAATCTACTTACTAATTAAATTAAGAAGTTATTAGTTTTGTGTTTGTATTAAAATAAATATAGTGAATTAAAAATCTATAATAGAATGGCTAATTTTCCAAGGGTATTAGTTTATATGTTTTTTAAAACAACGACAAACGATATAAATACATGGGTGACATTGAAAATTTTTAAAATCTCAAAAATGAAATCAGACATAAAGATGGAAGTTGTTTTATTGTTTTTGGAAATGTTCTCCGCGACAATCGATACACTTTTTCATGCAACGAAACCATTGTGTGAAGCATTCAGCCCATGTTTCTCTAGGCACCTCTTCAACGGCTGTTCCAAACGGCTGTTACTCCCTAACATTATCCTGAATTTTAGGGAACTCTGCACTCCCAAAATCCTCTCCACCGAACGTCACTAATAATAGTGACATTACTAGTGGTTAGTGGGATAACCCAGGATTGGACGTGAAGCGATTGAAATTAAGAAATATAAAAATTTCATTCGAAAAGATTGATATAAACTGTCATCGACGTGGAATCCAGTGATTAACAAATTTAAACCTCGAGATTTACCGTCGAATACGTCCGCGGACATTATTAGTGTAGTGTGTAGAATCCTTTCCGAATGTGAAGATTAAATGTGGCTAGTTGATGAAACTGCTCGCAGCTCCCATCCTGGACTACCCGCCTCTTCAGTCTACTTGTGACCACGACTGGTGTAACCCGTAACGAAACGTTACTCGACGTTTCGTTACGTAATAAAAGGTAAACGAATACGTTTATTATACGCGTTCAAACCCGATTTAGAATATAAAATGTGTACAAAACTTTAAAAAGTCATATGGAATTTGTTTGTATTTTAGCGTATTGTACAGTAGCCAGTTCTAAGAAATTTTAGTTTGACCTATCGTAATCATTGTTTAGTTATTTCTATCAATTTCAATTCACATACGTAAGTGTACGACTTAATAGCTGAACAAAGTGGAGCTAGATCGTTAAAATCAAATAACAGAAATGAAAATGGAAAAATCTCTAAATGAAAGACTCAAACGTAAGGTGCGTTTCTCAGATCTGTTTTCTTTCATCTGTTTGTCGCGACTCGCGATTGTAAAATAATATGCAACGCAAACGAAAAGACATCAAAGAAAAATATCCTTGAAAAAATACCTATGACTGTGGTGGTAAACATTTCTTAATATAATTTTATTTTATACACGATGAGGTCTAATTAAGTAGCAATGTTTTCAAAGAAAAACCACTCGCTTTGAGGCCTCTACGTCTCGCCAAGGTCTTAATTAGTGTTAATTTTAAGTTAATAAACCACGTGCTTTTACTAAATGGTGTAAATTGAAAAAGCCTGAAACCCTCTGAGGGAAATGCCCTATAAGTTTACTACAGGTTAAACTTCACATTTACTAAAAGTGCAAATGGCTAAACGTAGAGGGGTATTTAGTTAGCAGTAAAACATAGCTAAACTAGGTTTAATGGAAATAAAACATAGGCATAAGTGTATAAAACAAAAGAAAATTGAAAGTAATGATATATAACTAAAGCGCGCGCCACGAGCAGGAATAATTTTAGCCACTGACATGAGGTCAGCCAAGACTGGACGATAAAGAGATTTGCATGAAATTGTCGACCACAGACCACTTTTCTAGACCCCTCATATACTATACATACCATCAGCCTATGCCTCTCCACTGCTGGATATAAGCCTCTCACAAGGCTCACCATCACACACGATCCTCGGCTCATCCAACCACCACCCCTCATACTAAGGTTCAATATTATTGAATCTTAATATGAGGGAAATTCTTTCTGCTCGTGGCGCGCGCTTTAGTAGAATCCTGGTTCCTACTTACCAATTTTTCGTTAAATTACAAACAATTGAATATTCATTTTTAGCAATGAATATTTTTAACAAACACAGAATAAAACTTATACAAAAAAGTTATTGCTAGTATAATTTGTTTTGGAAAAACTAATTCCATTTTCTTTGTAACTGAGATGACGGTACAAGTTAATAACAACAAAAAATAGTATCTCTTCTTAATTACATCTAACAAGAAACCCCGCATGTTCCGCTTCGGGCGCCCTTTTTGTAAGGCAAAAATTTCCACCACATTTTATAGCAAAAAATTAACAGAAAATTAATCTAATTACTCTTTTGCTTTATAAACACAAACATAAGGGTTTGAACAAACCTTCAAAATGTATAAACACAAATACAATTTTAATTAATTTCAAAATTGAGGCGGAGATGAATGGATACTATAATTTATTGTATATTACATGATTTCTCCATCAACTTAAATTAAACTTTGTCTCAACTCCTCAGACCGTGCAGCGTGAAAACTTGAACTTGAAACACTTGAAAAACTACATATATAAAATTGACTCCGCATTGCGAGTGTATGCCCTACCTATACAGATTAAATGCGTAATATCAATTTTAATTTACCAAAAACGTTATCTAGTTTGAAAAGGCAGCTCTCGACATGAAGAATTAAACGTGGTGTGGAGACGAGCTTGATTTATACGATAATAACTAAATTACGCCGCTCAAGAATAAAGGAATTGGCCCTTAACTTTATTTTCTATTTAATTAAACCTATATAATGGTTTCAAAAACACCAGTCAAATTTAAAAGTACATTTTAGATACTTATTTTAATTTATAAATGTAAATAAATTTTCCAAACATTACTTACTAATATAAATTAACTAGGTATTTATACTGCTTGCAATTTAATTTGCCCAAAACCGCAATCAAATTTTACTTGATTATCGGTACTTACAAAGCGTTTTGTACTAAATCATATGTTTTTTAATACACTAATTTCATGTACAGAATATGTGAAATAATACATATTTACTAAATGTACATAATGTGAAATAATATATGATATTTACTAAATCTTAACATTAAACAGTTAATTAAAGGGTTTTAATATTTAAGCAGTTAATATTATTTGAATTGAATGTGAACGTTGCAATATTAAACGATTGTTCAATAAATTTATTAACTTAGCCAATCACAATTACTGTTTATATTATATCAAAAATGATAGTCAATTA
Organism: Sesia apiformis; assembly: GCA_914767545.1. Lineage (NCBI taxonomy): Eukaryota > Metazoa > Arthropoda > Insecta > Lepidoptera > Sesiidae > Sesia > Sesia apiformis. The sequence continues at coordinate 9,959,492 of OU611960.1, read as the reverse complement.
ATAAGTAATTACCTACTAATTTATACAGTCGTATTTTATTTTCAATTCTGTCACAGATTGTAGTTATAATCCTAATAATTGTTGTACGATTTAATCGTAGGTACTAAAAAGATTATTGTACGTTTGTGACATAGCACCATAGACATACTGTTTAAGCAACGTAAAACCAATATACTATTAGGCATAACACTCTATTGTACACAACTTAGTAAGCAATCATGTCGTTTGGCTGACTGTCACAGTCTTAAAAATGACCTCGACGGAACGGAGTCTTCGTGTCGCTTTAGTACGACTTTTTAGAAAATCGAAGTTGAGGGTATAATCTTCAACCCTATAGCCACTGGGCGCGCCCGACTGTCCGTTTACCTTCTCTCACAGAAAAGACTAACTGCCGTAAAACATACTATATCCTACGTGTTTCGAGAGCGAATGAAATATGCCAGAGCCCTTTTCCTGTACCATTTACTTATTTACTCTTTTTGCACTATATTGCACAGAAACGGACTTAATGGCGGAATTTAGATACGGACTTGTTGGTTAAATGTGAAATATAAACCTGGGACCATTCCATCTAATAAGAACTAAAATAGTATAAGAGAGGTCTCTCATACCATTAAACTCACTGCTCCTTATCCCACACGGTCTGCAGCTCTTCTCATCCAGCCACTGCCGGCGACATTCTTAAAGTCGTCAGTCCAGCTGGCCGCGGGGGGTTCTACGCTACATTTTAGTTATACCTATGCACAAATAAGTATCGCATGTCTATCTAGAGTATAATGGTATACAATCCCGATGTCTGCGCCGGAAAGAGCCCCGTAAAGACGATCATAGTCATTGGATTGCATGCACAATTTGCGATCCACCCTAAACGGGCAACCTTTTGTGGCGCACGCCAGTACGACCACACCGATATAATGACGGTAATGAAGTTGAACGACTCAATTGAAAGCGAGGCAGACGTTACGAATAGGTAAATGAATATCACGTATTTTAAATAATCATATTTCATTTCTCTTTATTTTAAACTGCTGATAATTAAGTACTAATCTGTTAATAAAGTACCTAAGAAGTTGAAAAAAATGTTTAACGTAACTTTGTGTAACTTCTAGTATTTAGTAAGTCGTTTAACGATTTAGTAAGTTAGTATCGAGGTACATTTTATTCTATTTGAAGAAAAAATATATAATAGGTAGTCGGAAAAGTTCCCGGCCTTTTTGAACGTATGATTTTAGCGTGCCATATTTCTGGCAACACTGATCGCCGGATACCGTGATATACCGCTTGACAGCTGACTTTTTTGTAATGGCGGAAAGTTGAAATTACAAGTTAAAAGTTATATCTTTTCATATTTTTTAACATTTTTAACATGGAAGTTAATACGGACAAAATAAGATATGTTTTAAAATTTTTTTTCGGCAAGAGTATGAATGCTTCGAGTGCTCGAAAAGAGAAAACCCAATAATTATTACACGTAAAATATAGAATAAATGCACATATTCTTAATTGAAAGAGAATGCCACGAGGGTGATTGGACGTCTGTAACATTATGTTTTGCCAATTTTGTAAGTACTCTTCGAGAGAAAGAAAAATTCACGCAACTCTTTGTTTAAAAACTTAACTATATTTAATAAAATGTGAATAATTTTATTTATGACTAGCGGTGCCAGCGACTTCTTTCGCGTGAACTTGTGATTCCCATGGGAACTCTATAATTAATCTGGATAAAAAGTACCTTCCCTAAATGTTACCCAGCATATAAGTTACAAGTGTTTGAAGTTTCATTAAAATCCGTCGAGAGGTTTTTTGGTGGTGCTCGTTCAGAGAGATAGACAGACGGATAGACAAACAAAAATTCCAAAAAATATTGTTTTGGACTCTGAATCACATGTACTTTACACTGCAATGACTTTTTTTTAATGTTCTATGTAGCTACAGACACGGCTCTGTTACGATTTTATTATATGAATAGATTTATAAATAAAACTCGAAATTTATAATTGAAAAAGCAACGCGCCATCAGATGGTTCGTTAATTCATTAAATTAAAATAAAATCCTTTAAAAACAAACGTTACGTGTAATTACACCAGGCGTGCGGTGCATTTTCAATCAGATTTATATCAAATGGATTAAAATTTTAACGAGTTGTCGACATACAGGATTTACTTTTCTTTGTGATGAGGCCTTTGTTAAAATTGTAAAAAAAGTCCTTTTTGTTGTGAAATGTAGAAATACGGATTAACTCGATATTCTATAAAATACCTTCTAATAACAACTGTATATTTTAGGAAGAATCAAGTGTATTATTTTACCAGAAGAGTAATTTTACCAGTTTCTTTAGTGTTTTGTCTATCTTGTGTAATTTCACGCTAACTATTCTATTTTTACTTCAGAGAAAAACATCTATGATTTTATATCAGTCAAGAGCAAGTACATCAAGACACCCTAACATTCATTATGTAAAATACATAGATCAAAATAAAATAATAAATGCAACGAGTATACCTACAGATATATACAAACGAATATACAGGTATACAATATATTATGTACAAAAATATTGTTGGTGCAATTATGAACTAGACAAGTAGTGTTTTTTTTAAATGTATTTGTATTACGATTTGTAAATGGTAACAACCTCCCAGAATTATATTTTCAGCAATCTTTGAAGCCTTACTTATAATAAATAATATTATGGTTATCGGAGCTCCAACTGAAAATCAGCTCTGAATGCTTGTCTCGGGCACTCAGCATTATGCTGAGCTGGAGACCCTTTCGACGGGGCACTCTCGGGAACGGAATTAAATTTTGTTAATTATCTGTCATCATATTCTCTTTCTTTGTGTGCTTTATGAGTCTTGTCCAATAAATGTTTCTATCTTTCTTTATATATCACCCCTGACGCTCGACAACGACCTTATCTCGGATATTATTCCATATATTTAAAACGCCGTCATCTCTTGCATACCAATAAAAACTATTTTATCAATTTATCTAAAACATTTAATCTGCGCAATGGAGAGGTCATATATGCCGTAGGACCGAAAACCCATGACACGTACAGCCAGGTGGATCGACGACTTGAAGAAATTTGGCTGAATGGGAGAGCTAAAAATCATGTCTGGTAACCAACTTTTAACACCCACTGCTGGACATGGGCCTCCTCGTGCACATTGTCTTGTTCTTGAGGGATGCACGCCATAAGGCAGTCTTAAAATGCCACCCTCGCCAAGAGGGTTGGCGAGTCCACTCTTTTAGAGGTAGTTTAGAGGTTCCTCAGGGCTTGTGGAAGCGACTTAATTATCCCTGAGTCGCCTTTTACGGCACCTACGGGAGGAAAGGGTAGTGCTATTCAAAAATGGGCCGACACCACGCGGCACCACGCGACACCACGCGACACCACGCGGCCGTGGTATGCTATCGGTATTTAATCTCAGGAGTTAAACATATCTAACATTCAGTTGGTTAAGCTCTATTTCAATGTATTGATCTAGACATAATCAATTTGCTAAATAGTTTCAATAGTCGCTGTCACACTCACTATCCCCGTAAAGGATTTAGTTTACTTATTCATTATCATCAAGGAAACTTCATTATCTCACACACTCTCTTTTCTATCAAATTAAGTAAATCCATTTCTCTTTGAAGCAAAATAACTATTTGCGCAAGCCGGACCGCGCGCAGTGTTCATCACGTAATCGGTTTAGTCCGAGTACAGTTAATAGATTTATCCATTAGATTTCTATACGGGGTGACTCTGGACAGTTTAAATTGAATTATTTTCTCCGTATGTTAACTTACAACGCGGCTCAGTAATAATTACGATTGAAACATTTATCATATAGTATTATATGATCGAAATTATATTGTTAAAAATGAGAACTAAAATGAAAACAGCTGGCATAAAACGTATGAAAACGGAATTTGAGTAATATCTACATTAATAAATGATTAAAATTCATCATTATTAAAATTCAAGTACAGTCAATAGATTTATGTCGCTTGACCTATACGGGGTGACCCTGGACAGTTTAAATTTAATAACTTTCTCCATATATTACTGAAAACGCGGATTACTAATAACTTTATCCACTGCATTTCCCACTTTATCTTATTTCCCTAATGTACGTACGTGTTTCGGTAGTGAGTGAGATATGCCAGAGCCCATTCTCATCCTATCCCTCCCAATTTTCCCAATCCTTTCTCCAAATCCATTCCCATATCTCATATAGCACATCCGGGGACGTACCAACGTTTGTCATTTTGGACTAATGTTGGCATATGTCGCGGATGTCTATGGGCGACAGTATCCACTTACCATCAGGTGGACTGTATGCTCGTCTGCCATCTTCGTACATAAAAAAAAAACTGTCATTAAAATAATATTTAGCATATATTGTTATCGTATATGAAAACCTTACTAACTTAATATCATATTTCTTTGCAATTAAACAACTTTTAACGGTTTAAATCTCGTATATTTGACATGATTTATATCCCGACGTTTCGAACACTTTGCAGTGGACGTGGTCACGGGGTGACTAATTGATTTTATTTGTCACTTGAGTTATTAAGAAATTATTACTACCGTCTGAAATTTTTTGAACTACCGTCTGAAATTTTTTAATCATAACATTCCCTATGCACGCAGTATTCGCTCACGGTGTCCAGAGGTCTTGCAGTATGGCGTTGGCCTTGTGATTTAATTACTAATTTACTAATTTAATTTAATTTACTATGGAGTCTGAGGTCAATAAATCCTTGGCTTTCCTTGACATTTCAGTCATCAGAAATCCTGACAACTCTCTTGGTCATACTGTGTATAGGAAACCCACCCATACAGATAAATATCTCAATGGTAACTCCCATCACCATCCATGTCAGTTGACTACCGTAGGCAAATCTTTGTTACAGAGAGCACACGGCATCTGTGACACTGACCACCTCGAGGAAGAGCTTCTGCATGTGAAACAAGTACTGCGAAGCAACAATCACAAACTCCCACGAATGCGTCACAGAAGCCGCCCCAAGCATCCTACAGTTGAGCGACAACCTGCCATCTTACCATACATCAAGGGCATCACTGACAAAATTGGCAATATCTTAAGACGAGCTTCAATTAAAACTTACTTCAAGCCGCACAAGAAGATTAGCCAATTTTTAAGACCGGTCAAGAGCAATATCCCCCTACAAGATGCAGGTGTTTACAAGCTTGATTGTGAATGCGGGTTATCATACATTGGGCAAACAAAGAGGAGCATCGGTATCCGGATAAAAGAACACATAGCTGACATGAAGAACAGACGCTCGACCAAGTCTGCAGTTTGTGAACATGCTCTGGACAAACCCAACCATTACATTCGATTTGATAATCCACAAATCCTCGCTAGAGAGACCCGGTACATGCCAAGAATGTTACGCGAGGCTATTGAAATTAAGAAACACCCAAATTTCAATAGAGAAGATGGTTGGCAAGTACCACCAGCTTGGGATCCAGTCATTAAATTAATTAAATCACAAGGCCAACGCCATACTGCAAGACCTCTGGACACCGTGAGCGAATACTGCGTGCATAGGGAATGTTATGATTAAAAAATTTCAGACGGTAGTTCAAAAAATTTCAGACGGTAGTAATAATTTCTTAATAACTCAAGTGACAAATAAAATCAATTAGTCACCCCGTGACCACGTCCACTGCAAAGTGTTCGAAACGTCGGGATATAAATCATGTCAAATATACGCGATTTAAACCGTTAAAAGTTGTTTAATTGCAATGTATAGTAATCGCGAAAACCTAAGAAAATATTATCATATTTCTTGTTGTCGCATAATACCTATTCATACTTATACATACCTATTCATATATATACAACACGTCAGACTTATATGTTAATGTGTAAATTACACTTATTTGAAATGAGAACGAAAATGAAAATAGTTTTTTACGGAAATCGGAAATGAATTAATTTGAAAAGATAATTTGAGTGTTGTCCTCTTGGATAAAAGATCATCACGATACATGATAACGCTCCCGTGTTATATTTCAATGAACACATTTATTCTAATTAAAGTTGTAAAATACACGCGTTAAATATTAATTTTATATTCACTGTGCGCTCCGACAGTTTGTAACATTTCACAGGTAATGCCCAAATTGAGGCTTTCTTAGTAACGTACACCGGTTTCAGGGGCTCTTTCGGAAATTGCGGCCCAACTCTGAACCTCGTGATATATTCGGGCTATTGTTGCTCCCAACGGCGAGCATTTGTTATTCCAATGCTACGGTTATTTAATGCGCCCTAGATAAATATTGTGAACCCTTTTTACGTCCGCGGCACGATGTTGTCTAATTTTGAAAGGGTTTTACATAAATATCGACTTGCTGAAGTTGCCCGACGTTGAGGTAACATTAATTTTAATTAACAATGGAATGATAACATTCCTTCTGAAACTAATGGCGTATTACGTGGAGTTCATTACGCACGGTGATTTTGCTACATAAATACTTTATTTTCATCGTTTTGTTTAACGGTTACGAACTTTATTAAATACATTTTGTTGATGTTTGTTTTTGAAAAATAGAGTATTTTAGTACTTTTTTACTGAGCTAAGAGTAGGTACTGCTGAGTTCTTAGAAGGCTTTACGAGTGGATGAGGAATATGCCAAGTCACATGGACTTACATATGTATAATGTTAAAAAAGTTAATTGTTGGTGTTTCGGGCGAGGCGTAAGCTTGAGCTTTGTGTCCCGCCTGTAACAATACACGGTGAAATGTTGAACAGGGTGTCGCAGATCAAATACCCGGCACATATCGTCGCCGAGGACCTCACTGATGACGCTGACAGGGAGGGAGGGAACGGTCCTATATAACATGTTAGCTCGCAGATTTGCACGTTGTACTAAAGAAATTAAAATAATGTTGTTTAAGGCGTTGTCTGCCAATCGTTGTACACATGCAACCTGCGGGTTAGATATACGCAGAAATCGTTCAATGCCCTGCATGTCCGGCATAATAATGGTTTCAGGGTGCTGTTGGGGTTGCCGCGTTTCTGTGGCGCATCAGGTATGTTTGCTGAGTCTCGCACGGACTGCTTCCGTGTGCGCAAAAGAATCACCTCCCTCATGCGCCGTGTGCGATGCAGCACCAACGGCATTTTGAGCACCTTAGCGGATAAGTTGGACTGTCCCATATTGAGGCATTGGATTGGTACATGTACGCTAACTCAGTGTCTCACTATGGGACTATGATATTATTTTAAAATTATTCTGTGTACAAGGTTTTCTATGGACATTGATCTGAATTAATTTATATTATTATTATCATTATTTTACAAGCATCTAACAGTGGTGAAACATAGGTGAGGATTGATTGTTAATTAATTTGCTGACGTAAATAAATAAAGATCAACCGACCACCTTTAATCCTCGTATTATTGTTCTTACTCTCGATATCTTAATCATACTATAATAAATCGTATATTTTGTACTTATTAATACAACTAAAAAAGTAATTAGTAATTTTAAAACTAAATGATGATGTTATGCATCATTTTTTTTAAACAGACCGTGCTGTCGGAAATTTAAAAATGCAATTAAGTCAATTAGACGGGAATAAACAAAATTACATCCACGTTAAATAAATAATGATTTATTATTGCTTTCAAATAGGACAAAACTAGTTTTGAATTAGTTTTCAATAGCGTGGGAATATAGGTAGCTCTATACTTTATATAGTAAACAGGTTAAATATATACATATCAAAGTAAATTAACATTATTTACAGGAAAACGTTACTAAATGGCAATTAATACAAGTCCTGCAACTTCAAAGCTCGTCACATTAAGTAAAAGTTGGGATCAGACTCAACCCGAGATCAGCTTAAACTCGGCTAACGTGCTGTACCCACGACAAATTTCAACTGAAAACGTCCCGATTTACCCTCAAACGAGCCTTATATAACAGCAATAAAAGTTATAAATGCTTGACATCTTCGTATCGTAAATGAAGTTGTAATTTTGTACGCACGAACAAGTTGAACTAACTGTCATTGTCATGCCTAGCCTTTGTGCTGGAAATAGGGCTAACTTAATCGGCGCTCATGACTCAACAATTGACTTACTTAAACTAATTTGTTTTTAATCCCATTTAGGTATAGAGGTGGTAATTATGCAGTTTATAAAAGACCCGCCCCCTTTTTTATGTGGGTAATTGGAGGGTCACGAAGTTACAAATGATTAATAGAACTAAGTCAGCGCCCGGCCCGGCCCGGCCGTACTTCGTACTAACTTTATCGAGAAATAACTTAGTGTACATGTTTAACTTTAATGATAGCATCTTGACTGTGAAAAGTCGCATGCACAGGATTCTTATGGGTAAACACGAACATGACACACTTGCCACGAAAATTTTAAGCAGTGAGATAAAATTATGCATGCTGGTATACGTGCGTAAACAAGGTAAATATGTGAAAAAAACTTTTTCTGACGTTTGTAACCAGGGATTCTGCTCATGATTCTGAGTTAATTGACATACAATGTCACGTGTTTTCATTATAAAAATATCAGTTTTGGAGATTTTTTTTTGTATTCAGCAAAATTTTCATGAAAATTTGCTATCAATAAAAAGGATGTTTGCAAAAAAAATCTTAAAATTTTCCCTCACCTGCACCTGGTGTGACGTTACAAAGGACAAAGACAGGATTATTTATTTTAATTTTTATGTCTCTCAAAAACAGGTCGTGAAATGTCACTTTCCTATAATCCACTATGTCACGAAATGTCGACTACCGCTCCTAAACCTTCGGAGTCTCTAATCCTGTGATTCGGAGTATTATTTTCAAATCTGACTAGCATAGTTTGGTAATATATAAGCCAAATTACACTAGTACTTCGATAAATATATTTTTACGTTCCCGATCATAAACGTCCTTGAGAGATCTACCACTTTTGAAACTGCGTTACCGACAAATTGTCACAAACAAAGCAATACAAAAACTTTTCCTCTTCAAATTATTAGTCCAGACAAGATTATAAATATTTAAACAGCATTACCACTGTCACGTACATACAAATATACGAATTTTAAATTGTTAAATAGCTACGATTACAGAGCGAAACTACGATAAACAAGACAGTGTGTGTGTGGGTGGTGGGTTTACTGCTTATCTAAAATGAGTTGCCCCTGGACATGTCAACGTGACGACGGGATCAACTAAATAAATATCACGCAGAGAACCAGAAACAATGTTTGTTCACATAACTTGTAGGTACGTACTCGCAGATAGATCTTTCTGTTTTGGGTTCCCGCTAGTTTCACGAGCAGTTATCCATCTGATTTTGCAACATAAAAGTCAAATAAACTGTTAAGGGATATTTTTTGTACGAAACGAAATAGTTTTGAATGTTTTATCGACGCTTATTCATTGGATATTTATGATGATCAAGTACGATTCTTCTACGATATTTTCAGATGAATAATATGAATGTAAAAGGTAATTTTTTAAATGCTTTGGATAAATTTGCTATCGCGATGGTTCAATATTTACTTAGCTTGCGATTAGTAGAGCCACACTGTTAATAGGTAAATTTCAATACTCAGAAAGGTAAACCACCAATTCCTAAATCACTGTTTGGTGGTTTCACCGCGGCTTCACCATTGTTTATAACTAATATTAAAAAGACAGTTTCTTTATTACCATACCATACCGTCAGTCTGTATCTCTCCAGTGCTGGATAAATTGCTGATAAGTGCTGGATAAGTGCTGGATATAACCCTCTCCCAACTGACGACTTGAAGAACGACGCTGGTAGTGGCTGGATGAGAAGAGCTGAAGACCGTGTGTGGTGGCGGTCCTCGGGAGAGGCCTTTTTTATTGGGGCCATTGAATTGGCTTAGTACTCAATGGCCGCATGGTGTCGGCTGGCTTTGGAGTAGCACCTGCCCAGCTCTTCTCTGTAGGTTTCGTAAGAAACGACTAAGGAATAACAAAGTAGGCACAACACCACCTCTAAAAGAACGGACTCCTAAACCCGCTTGGCCAGCGTAGCGTTTTAAGGCCATCCATCCCTCATGCATCAGACAATCTCCATGAGAAAACCCATGTTCAGCAGAGGACGATAAAATGGCTGAATTCGATTACGGGACCATTGAAACTCTCACACTGTTCGATAGAAATGTATTGCATATTAAATCCATTTCCACACTGTTTAATAGATAGATAGACAAAACATTTATTAGTCAGAAAACAGTTACAAGACACTACAGATACAAAAGAAAATATAAACACATATGTTTAAGCACATAATAATAGAGAAATTTTCGCGAAGTGAAAAGAAAAAGTGATGGCGTAGTGTGGTGTCCATGTGTCCTGTGAATGCCTTGAATGGTCGTCCAACTCAGCTTTAGCCTTGTGTCTGTGATGACACACAGCGCTGATTTTCAGCTGGTACCCATGGTGAAATCGGGAGAGGGAACAACTTCTAATTATACTCATATATTATTACATATACAAATATTTAATAATAATTAACTAATCGTTCATACTCGACTTTCGCCGATTAATTAGTAAGCAACCATTCCAAATAAATGCCCCATTCATTAAAAATCCCATTGAATACGGCAAATGATTATTAATCATAACTAACGGTATAAGCTTGCAAATAAACCAACAAACAGAAAGGTAGACAGAACTATATAGTTCATTTGTACTAAACTATATTTGTACAAACATAGTTGACTTTATAATTAAAACATTGTAAGACTGAATTTCCTTTGCCATTATGACCTTTCAAAATCCCATAAAGTATTATCCTCGTCGGTTCGACACCATGAATAATGGATGGCCGGCTCCAGCTTAGTGTCAATGAGATCACGCGCTGCCGCCGCCGTATTGGATTATTGCGAATAAATGACAAAAATGGCTTTCGACACTCCAAGATCTGCAAATGGTTGCAATTGTGCGCTAAACTAGACTGTAGTAAATTTTATATTCCAAATCGGGTCTGAACGCGTATAATAAAGGTAGGTTGTTATTGTTTACCTGTTTATACTTTGTTTATACTTGTTTACCTTTTATTCCTACTCAATGTTTCGACGTTTGGCCACGTGTTGACTGAAGAGACGGGGTAGTCCAGGATGGGAGCTGGGAGGTTTTATCAATTACCAACATTTGATCTTCACATTCGGAAAGGTTGCGACACACTACACTGACAATGTCCGCGGACATGGTTAGACCACGGCTAGTGTAACACGTGAAGAAACGCCGAGTAGGAATAAAAGGTAAACAAATACCTTTATTATACGCGTTCAGACTCGATTTAGAATATAAAATGTGGACAAAACACTAAAGTTAGGTATATAGACAAATGTTGCATACACAAAGTTGCATAAAAATAAAACAACAAATTTAAAAAAGTAAAAATACAATTCTAAAACTGAAGCACAAATTAATGCAGAATAGATAATTATAATAATACCTAAATCTTATTTTTTTGTTTTTAAAACAGTTTATTTTTTAAAAGTAGTCATTTATCTATATAATTAAGTTTTTATAAAATTATTCCGTAGTTTCTTTCAAAAATTTCAACACAAGACATGCGATCCACGTATTTGAAAACCTATATAATAATTAGATACAAAATAAACAACAAGTATCAAAATGTTTATTATACACTAAATACCTATTATACACTATTATACACTATAATTCCTATTCAAAAATGTTGCCATACAAAGAATTTTCATTCTACCATTGCGCCATGTTTCGTTTGCCAAATTCTATGATGATGAAAGAAGTATTTGTACATACATGATTCATATTCATCGGGCCCTGAATTAGAACCGCCACCCGTGATGGCCAGTGCCACTGAGTTGTTATTTGTCAATTATCACTAGCAGATCGGCGATGAAGAGAAACATCATTCGAAAACCGGTGTTGCCCGAAGAATCATATGGTTCATATGCAATATACAATATGCAATATACAATATGTAATATACAATATACAATTCTGAGTCCGCTTTGTGGGTTATGAATAGTTATAATAAGCCGAAAATCCTCTCGTTAGCAAGAGATGTCTGTGGGACGTGACAAGTTAATATTGGAATATTTGTTAAAGTGTTGCTTGGGAAATATATTGAATGTGAACAGAATTTTCTTAAGATCTCCCTACAAATTCGTAATTACTGCGCTTAATTACACTGAAGCGCGTAGAGGCTGAAATCATTAGTACTAACTATATTATATATATATATAAACAGTAACATCTGTAAAAACTAGATAATTTGGTTGACGAAGTGAGCATATCAGTTGTTTCGATGCGAGGTAACCTCAATACATAAAGAGAGTTTCTCGAACGCGAGTTTCTCGAACATCGGTCAAATGCTAGTTTATATAACTATTATAGTGATCTGATCATTGTTATGCCTGTTAGAGTCGAGTGATCATGTAGAGTCATCATGTGAACAGTTATAGTGACATACAATTATAGTTATATAGAGTTATAGGGAATTGTATGTAGTTTGATCGCAATTGATATACAATATTCGCGCCCGAACCGTTCAAGAAACTCTCCTTAATACATGTTCATTTTATAACTTTATAAATCACTTTATCAGCTGGCAGTAGCTCCCAGAAAGCATGATGATAATATCTTGTAGCGAACATTAAGTCAGGCTTCCACATCTACCGGCGATAAAACCATAAAACAAACTTCAGATAGTAATAGTAGAAATCTCTATATAGAGTATAGGCCTTGGAAGGATATAGGGTAGTTTTTATCAAAATCAGTATGTTACCATACTACATTGAAGCAGGAAGGTGCGCTGATTCCTTATAAATTAAATTAAACTGCCACATAGTTTATTAATGGACAGTATTTAAAGTATTTACAAGGCGATGGCAACGGACACCGTACAAGCTTATCATAGACAACGAGAAGAAGTTTATTGTTGACCAGCACAAAATCAAATCAAGTCATAGACAATTAGTTTTAATCTCCTATGTACAAGTACAATATTGTAAAGTAGTTTTGTAAATTACGGACAGAGGTCATCGTGGTAATTTTGTCCTAGATGTTAGTATGATATTGTGGGAACATAATACAAGGAAATTATCCAGATATGCCTAGATGCACTGTACAAACTGATTTCGAAATCGAATCCCCATGTGGGTGGATCACTTTTAAGTCGCCGCAACTCCTTTCGCAAATCATATACCTAATTTTAGAAGGATTCCGGAAGGCCTGCAGCTACGCAGGTAAACAGACCCCGCTCCAACATAATTGAATAACAACCCCCGCTGGTTCAGCGAAACGCGCAAAATTAATTTTATTATCTCTCTCTTTCGGCCCTCCTTGGTACGCGATACTTTAACACAATACCACCTTATTATTTCATTAAATATTGTAGTTGTAAAATGGAACCGGAGACTCGTTAAATGTACGGGAACTAACGACGTTTCCGTGGTCTTCTTTCAGATGTATGAAGTATTTACTGAAAAAAATACTATGAAGTATTTAATTATGACGTATTTTACTGACCCTTGCTTCCAGGCACACACTATTTAAGCGCTATGGCATATATGGCAATACGGTACGTAAATAAGGAAATTTGATCACAATCCTCACTTTTATTATTGTACGATATGTAAATACTCGTATTGGTACAGAGAACATATACATCTCAAGACGAAAATTTCAAGGCGTCGTATAACTTCACCATGCAGGTAAGTAAGCGACGTTCGGGGTAGGTACATCATTTCTAATATATTTTACGCAAAGGTTTTGAAACAGGCATGTTGTTATCTTATTATTATAACATGAATTATAATCGCTGATCAAACGATTAAGTTTAGAGTATGGTGATGAGAGCATGGCATGTGGCCAATCTGGCTCTATGAATATTGTGATGCCGCAGCAGTCAGCAAGAAAATTAAATTAAATGGAAAATGCGATAAAAATTCACCATCTTGCACTCCATCTCTTACAGGTCCTCCTCCCCAGTTTATAGAATGATCCGAGCCAGTAATTGTGTCGGCTTTATTTTTCATTTTATTAGAATTAAGACAAGCATTATTAAAACAGGATTATTGTTTATTATTCGCATTGGACATAAACAGATAAAGCTCATCTTCGTGGACAATATCAGAGCAATTTTTTGTAATTTACATCCATACAAGCGACAGTCCATACAAGTACGCGTGGGATCAGTCAAATATGCACTCTTAATAAAACATATGATGTGGTGTTGGAGCCTCTTGTAAGCTCAGTCTCTATCCGCCTTTACACACATGAAATGACATACCTACGAAAAACTACCTATGCACAATTGAAATACAGTTACAAAAACAAAAAAATAAGTTTTCATTTAGAATATGAATTTTACGAGTAGGTACATTATTATTGTTATTTTAAATTACATGAGTTATCGTCGTGTATTAAATTCAGTTAACACACATACAGGTCTTATGTAATTACAAATGCAGGGACATATACGAATTTAATTATGAAAGCTGAAATAAAACTGGTACCAATTAGTGAAAACAAGATGGCCGTGCCTCCGGATTAATAACCTTAATTACGGTAAGAAGGATCGTTAAACTGCATGGCGACAGTAAACTAGGGAATGCTGTGTAAAGCGCAGATATTGGATAGCTTCCATAACGGTGTGATTATGTTATTAATGTTCAACTAGTTTCGGGTTCGTAAATACCGAACTTTTTTAATAATTCAATCAATGTTATTTTAATCCGAGAGGGATATTTTTTTATATAGAAAGAATGTGGCAAGCGAACATACAGTCCATTTGGTGCTAAGTGGATACTGTCACCCATGGACCCCCGCGGTACACGCCAACATCAGTCTAGAATGACAAACGTTGGCACACCACCGGATGCGCTGCCTATCTTTGTAGGAACCTGATGTAGGAATGGATTTGTAGAGTAGGGAAAACGGAAAAGGAAGGGATAGAATAGGATGGGATGCGAATGGGTTCTGGCATATCTCATCACTACCGAAACACGTACGTACATCGGAGAATATGATAAACTAGGAAATACAGTACATTTCAAGGAGGCCAGTCGAGTGCGTCCAGTGGTTGTTGGATTGCAGGTGCACCCTCTCCCTCTAAAATTGTAACGGAATTTATTCTAATTTTCCCTGATACACTAAAGCTATTACTGCGCAGCTTTCCGATACCCTAAAACAAGAGAACTGGGCAAATATAACTTCAGTAAAGCAAATCGAAATTATTACTGCTCAGATTTTTTATGCATTAACATTATAAGAGAGCTGAGTAATTACAATTTCAGTAAACAGTGCTCAGTGTGTAAGTGCCCTAACATAAGACAGCCGAGAAATTATAATTTCAATGAAACAAGTCGAAATTATTACTGATCATCTTTCTTACTTTAGGCCATAAGAAAAGCTCAGTGGTAATATTTTTTGGGAAACAAGTCCATAAAGACTGAAAAAGTAAGGCATAGTTCCAAAACGTACGAGTCGTTGGCAGTCTAACTCATGCTGCGTCTTTTTCTGTATCAGGAAGGTAGAAAAAGATGAGATAGATTACTAGAGACCGGATTATATGCAATTGCATATTTGCATATGCATTTGCATATTTAGCCCATTCTCAGCGGTTATTGCATATTTTACCTAAAATCTAGTGATGATGCATATTTTCGCTATATTTACAATATTTTTTGGTGGGGTAGTTCAGTTTAATAGTTAATAATTGTCAGTCCAAGGAAGCATTTAACGATTCTAGTATAAAAAAACATAGCTGTGATTAGCACTCATTTTTCCCACATACCTACGAGTATTAAAAAGCTTGTAACTCAAGGCTTGGCGTGGACTGAATCTATTCAGTTAATGAATAAAATCCGCGAAATGAACTCCGCATTGCCAGAGGGTAGGCGTAAATTAAAGAAAAGTTTGAAAACATTTTGAACAATAACCCAGGCGTTGAACCTTCGTGTCAAATTGATAGTTTTATTAATGGGACGGGTGAACTTTTGCCAGAAACAATAAGTGCTAACATAGCACCCAAATTCAAATACGAACATTTGGAACAGTACTTGATTGTTTACGTTTATAAGAGTAACAAAATATTAAATAATTGTTATTTATCGATATCAGATATGTTATTCAACAACTTACTAATTGTATGCAGATTTTGAAATATTAAAACTAAAAATTACTATTTTTTTTATTATTTAATGTTGCATATTTTAACACATATTTTCATGCATATTTCATGCATATTTTAAACATTTTTCATGCATATTCGCATGCATATTTCAAGCTTTTTATGTTGCATATAATCCGGTCTCTAGTGATTACACTGTCAAAGTACAATTTTCGCACGTGTTCTTTGCCTTAATTTAAAACATGCTATATACATAGTGCAATATTCTGATTCTAACGCTATTAGTCATCATATCATACTGAGCACATTAGGTACCTAATTAAACCAATTAGTTAAGAAGCGGACATGTTATATTTCAGTGGTAATTGAATTCAACCAATCAATAAAAGAAAGTACAAGAAATCCATTAAAGCATTGGAAATTTCCTAATAAACAGTATCGAAATTGGGAAAAATTATGTCGACACAATTATTACGTAGGAATAGACGTCGTAAAAATAAATGATCACTTTTACGGCGACTGCGGGTCCAATTTTATGATGTGAGAATTTCAGTGGCCCCATAGAATAATATTAGTAAGCTTATCTATACTGCTTGTGAGATGACGGTGGGTCGCGGTGACACCCCCAAATAAAGGTATGATTTTGACAAATAGGTTTCATTTTATTTTGTAAAATATAGATGAAAGGATTTCATGCTCCTACAAGACATAAATAATAACATTGACACTACATATTTTCAAATAACGAAGTTTTAAAATAACGACAGAAAGTACTTGCTCATCTCCCTCCAAAAATATTAAAACCAAATCTTCGTACAGCTATATTGACAAAACTGTGTTTTTCTACACGGCCTCTTTGATATACCAATAACGCAACACCAAAATTAATTACTGATTTTCTTTAAATACATTTTGTGCTGTTTTGAGTAAATGATTGGTAGTTCAATCGAAATAATTCCGATGGAGCCTTTCATACTATCCTTCTAAATGAAAAGTCGAATCGATCAAATCGATCAGTAAGCTGTTGAAAATTATACAGTGTGCTAAAGGACAAAAAGCGTTTATTTATGTTTTGCGGTGTTAGTCTTGTGGCAAAAATATTTATTATCTAACTTATAGCTCATTTAATTTCACAAAAATGTTCTTAAAACTTCTATTATACGAATGATAAATGACACTGCGATGTCAAGAAATATAATTCTCAAAAATGCATCTACGAGATGGAGTACCTACTTGGCAGGATAGGAGATGTACTAATAAAAATACAATATCTACAAACAGAGGGGTCACAAATAGGTACAAATATGTACCTGTTTATCGGGGATATGACATATCATTTCAGGCATCCGGGATTTATTATTGATAATAAATGTGATCATTGATGGTGACATTATTTGTTATTGGGCTAACTTACGCTTATTGTATCGTCTTCTGTAAGGATATTACTATAATGAATAAGTGTCATAAGACATTATTTATTCGGTAAAATTATGTGATATATAAGTGCCTACGTAATGCTATCTACGGTACAAATAAATAAAGTTAAAGTCACTCTAGCGAAGGAGACATTTTAGATTGTTTTAATGTTTTAAATATTTAGTATTTAATTGAAATTTAAAGTTTTAGTGTTTTAATTTAAATGTTTTATGTCCTTTAATACTTTACCCACTGTCATGGGTGTCGTGAAAGCCGACTAAGGGATAACAAAGCCGCTAGCACAAGCCCTGAGGGACTACACCACCTCTAAAAGAGTGGACTCACCAACCTGCTCGCCAGCGTGACGTTTTAAGGCCATACACTCCTCATGCATATTGTCTTGTCCAGTTGCTGGACAGTGAACAAAAAAGGGCGGTTAACGCTAAGATTACATTCCGAATATATTATCGTATTAGTTATTCTAATAGTTATTCGTAATTATTATTACTACCTACATCTAGACCGCAATATAAAACAATGTAAACAGTAATGTAAATAATCCTATAAAATGTACCAGTGTGTACAGTTTATGTGTTTAGGTATAAAGCGTAAACCCAGTTCTCCGACATACGACGTTACATACAACAATGTAAGTACCGTTTAAACATAGTGCACACGAGACTGGCCAGCATACGCTTTTTATGACCATAAACATTTTTCATGCACACAGAGCAAGTGTGAAAATAACTACAGAACAACAAACTAATCGTATTGTTTTAGTTTTCGTCGTAAAACTCCAACTTAATTAATTAAATATTTTGGTGAAAAAAAGCTTACAATACTTTAATTTTAAACTAATTTACTTACGTACCAAATCAGCATAAAAATAGCAATCATGGTATAAAAATCAGCATGTCAAATCTTTCAAATGATATCGATGATATGAATTATATAAAATAGTTATTAAAATATTATTAAATGTTTTCGTGCTAACAAAGCATACGTTATGGTAACATGTCAACGCACGTGTTATGGTAACGCGTTAATTTTGGTCGCTCATGTGCACAGGGTTTTATGTGTACATTTTGGCCGCGATATCTTACATTACAAACGTACTTTACGAGGTATTCCTGTGTGATGGGCACGAGGTAACAAATTGCATTCCTCTCCTTACAGCTCAGATTGTGCTCACAAAGGCACGACACAGATGACACAGGTTATAAATTGTCTATCTGAACACGAAAATATGGAAATGAAAAATCGTTCATTGCTCTATTACATTTTTCATGCGAAGGAGGTACGCCCCCGCATTACATCGCAGATCAACGGTTTATTAATTCGACAAAATTCGTTCGACGTCGATTGCCACGATAAATCGACCAATTCTGAACGCTCGCGGAAATTACAATTTTTAGCATCAATTTTCATACAGGGTTTTCACAATGATTATACAAATATCTGTTTGTAAATTTATTTTTGAACAAACAATTTTTAAAGGGTTCTTCTCGTTACCTACTGTGAGAAGTAACGTTCAGTGAAACCGGTGCTCGTCATAGAATTAGGACTCTTAGGACTATTTTCGATTGAGAAACTAATTTTTTTTATGGTGTTTGTGTTTGGTGGTGTTTCTTTGTGTTTGTTAACTGGTAGGAGGTTAAATAACAGCTGTGAGTGTAAATTAACTTAAATGAATGCGGAGGTTGACCCTCCCGCTAAAGAGGTTAGTCTCAAGTAGATAATGTCATGTCCGAGGAGATTTTTTCCAAAAGTTCAGAAATTAAATCGGTCTACTCCCACTTAGTCTACTGGAAAGCGCTCGGCAAGGCATGACTTAGCTGAAGACAGGACAACTACGTTTTATGTTCAGAATGAAATCAGGATGAAAATACTTTCATTATAAGTATTAGGGCTTTTCCTAATATGTAAAAATAGATTTCAAACAATACATATTCATAGTATGTGAAGCTTAATATTAGGGGTTAAAGTATGAAATTGCCGATTTGTACTGAAAAATGAAAACTCGTTTTTTTCTAAAATGTAACATATTTATTTAATCAAAATATTTACCCTCATTATCTATACATTGTTGCCATTTAATCGGAAGTTCATTTATGCCTTTGCGATAGAACTGTGGGGATGTAGATTCGACAAACTGTGTGAAAGCATTTTGTACTGCCTCTTGGGAAGAAATTTTTTTACCACGTAGAAAATTGTCCAAATCACGAAAAAAATGGTAGTCCGTTGGAGCAAGGTCTGGCGAGTACGGAGGATGACGTATGGTTTCTAACTGCAGCTCCTGTAGAGTTACAACGGTTTGTCATGCAGTGTGAGGTCTTGCGTTATCATGGAGCAATAATGGTGAAGATCAATTCACGAGTCGGGGCTGTTTCACTGCTAGTTTCGCCATCATTGTTCGAAGTTCGGCACAGTAAACATCTGCTGTTATTGCTTGAGCAGACCTGAGAAAGCTATAGTGAATAACACCATGAATAGACCACCAAACAGTTACCATTACCTTTTTATTGGTAAGCTTTGCCTTAGGGCACTGTTGCGGCGTTTGACCTGGGGTCAGCCATTGCATTTTTCGCTTTCGTTTATCGTAAAGAATCCACTTTTCGTCACATGTCACAATTCGATCCAATATTCCTTCATTTCTGTACCGATTCAACAAGGCAACGCAAGTTTCAACACGCGTTTCTTTCTGCAGATCAGTCAAATCATGAGGCACCCATTTTTCATATTTTTTTATCTTATTGATTTGATGCAAATGAGTCAATATTGTAGGTAAGGTAACGTTAAACCATGCCGCTAATTCCTGGGTAGTTTGACTCGGATCGGCTTCCACCATCTCCTTCAATTCAGCGTTATTCACCTGTGTGGGCGGTCTTCCACGTGGTTCGTTCTTCAAGTCGAAGTTTCCATTACGAAAGCGTTTAAACCAAAAACGCACGGTTCGTTCATTAGCAGTCTCCTCTCCAAACGCAGCATTGACATTGCGAGCCGTTTCTGCCGCGTTAGTTCCGCGTCGGAACTCGTATTCAAAGATTACTCGGATTTTCGAAGTATCCATCTTTACCGTCTAAGCTGAATAAAAAAAACAATTGAAAGTCGAAAATCGAATGTTGCACATTTTTTAAAACAAGAACCTCATAGGTATCATGTGAAAAAGTTTCACTCGAAAATCTCACACCATGAAGGTTTTATGTCAATTCAAAGTATCTATTACTATAAAACGGCAATTTCATACTTTAACCCCTATTACTTCATTCACTTGACACCGTAATAAGTAAAAAGATTTTCTGAATATTCTGAACTCTATAGTTGTTTTTGTTAAGAGTTGAGGCGATGTAAAAACATTTAATGACACGCAATGGCCAGGCGAGAAGACACGTATTCCCTTTCGGTAAAATTTCCTCTAGTATAAATTTGAAAGTAAACATGTTGAATAACAAATGTAATACACAGCGTACATGTAATAACAATTAACAATTCCATTAACAACTTATGAGTAGGTCTATGTCGTTTATTATCAATGACGAAATGGTATTATTCCTTAAAACGATAAGGGTAGACTCGACCTCTTGGCGGAACGACGTTCGATGGCACTGCAGACTCCTGATGACGCGGAAGCATATCGGCAGCTCAATAGACGGATTCACCAGTCCTTGCGACACGACATCCGTCTCTTTAATACTAATCGTATTAAGGAGACGATAGAGCGGAATAAAGGCTCCAAAGTGTTCGCAAGAGACTTATCTATTGGGCAGAGCCAGTTGACGAAGCTGAAGAGGGAGGACGGCAGTGTCACTTCCGACAAACAAGAGGTACTGAGGGAGATCGAGGAGTTCTATGGACAGCTGTATACCTCGGTCGCTAAACCTGTTGGCAACTTGGCCAAAGACCCAAGAGCCAAGTTGACCCGACACTATACCGAAGATATCCCGGACATCAGCCTGTACGAGATTAGGATGGCCCTCAAACAATTTAGAAACAACAAGGCGCCGGGCGAAGACGGAATCACTTCAGAGCTTCTGAAAGCGGGTGGAACACCGGTACTGAAAGTCCTTCAGAAGCTCTTTAATTCCGTCTTGCTCGAAGGTATTACGCCGGAGGCATGGAACAGAAGCGTGGTGGTGCTCTTCTTCAAGAAAGGCGACAAGACCTTGTTGAAGAACTATAGGCCCATCTCGCTTCTGAGCCATGTTTATAAGCTGTTTTCGAGGGTTATCACGAATCGTCTCGAGCGCAGGTTTGATGACTTCCAGCCTCCCGAACAAGCCGGTTTCCGAAAAGGCTATAGTACCATAGACCACATCCATACGCTGCGGCAAGTTATACAGAAGACCGAGGAGTATAACTTGCCATTATGCTTAGCGTTTGTGGACTATGAGAAAGCCTTTGATTCGATCGAGACTTGGGCAGTGCTACAGTCCCTCCAGCGGTGCCATATTGACTATCGGTATATCGAAGTGTTGAAGTGTTTGTATAACAACGCCACCATGTCAGTCCGAGTACAGGAAGGGAGCACGGAGCCGATTCCATTGCAGAGGGGTGTGAGACAAGGAGATGTCATCTCTCCGAAGCTCTTCACCAATGCGATGGAATACGCTTTCAAGCTCCTGGAATGGAAAGGACTCGGCATCAACGTTGATGGCGAATACATCACTCACCTTCGATTTGCCGACGATATCGTGGTCATGGCAGAATCGCTGGAGGATCTTAGCACAATGCTCGGAGACCTCAATCGAGTTTCCCAACAGGTGGGCCTTAAAATGAACATGGACAAGACGAAAATCATGTCCAATGTCCATGTCGTGCCCACCCCAGTTTCAGTTGGGAGCTCGATTCTCGAAGTTGTTGACGAGTACGTCTACCTAGGCCAAACGGTCCAACTAGGTAGGTCCAACTTCGAGAAAGAGGTCAATCGACGAATCCAACTCGGCTGGGCAGCGTTCGGGAAGCTACGCAGCGTCTTCTCGTCCAAAATACCTCAGTGCTTGAAGACGAAGGTCTTCGACCAGTGTGTGTTGCCGGTGATGACCTACGGCACCGAGACGTGGTCTCTGACTATGGGCCTCATAAATAAACTCACTGTCGCACAGCGAGCTATGGAGAGGGCTATGCTCGGGGTTTCCCTACGTGATCGAATCAGGAATGAGGAGATCCGTAGACGAACTAAAGTCACCGACATAGCCTCTCGGGTTAGCAAGCTGAAGTGGCAGTGGGCAGGGCACATAGCTCGAAGAACCGATGGCCGATGGGGCAGAAGGGTTCTCGAATGGAGACCACGTACCGGCGGACGAAGCCGAGGACGTCCATCTGCTAGATGGACAGACGACCTCATAAAGGTTGCGGGCACCCGCTGGATGCAGGTCGCTGCCGATAGGTCTAAATGGCGGACAATGGGGGAGGCCTATGTCCAGCAGTGGACGTCCAAGGGCTGAGAAGAAGAAGAAGAAGATAAGGGTAGGGAGAGGGCATCAGAGGACACGTGACACATGTGGAAAATATTCATTTAACAATAATAATATAAACTAATGCGACTATGATATAAATGGCGTATATGATTTGCTGTTTATATGAAAATTGAAAATACCGATGGAATGACCGCAGTCACACGTAGAAGATTCTGGAAATTACAATAAATTCTCCTGTGGCAAAACATTGACATTATCAAAAATTGTTAAAAAAACACTGTGACCTTTGGGAGACAACTGCCAATTTAACAATTAACACAATTAACAATTAGTAAATATTTGTTAAATACTTCAAGGAATTACAAGATCGTATTTATACGAATATTCAAAATTGACAATGAGTATAGACGTAGCTCGCAGTTACAAATCGCCAGCTCCTATTAATAAAAATATTAATAAAAGGGTCTCATTTTATGTTTCTTTCTTATTATGCTCTTCTATTATACCATACAATTAAGCTGTCTTTCCGCTGCTGAACATCGACTTCTCGTAAGGACCGCCACTACACACGGCCTTCTACTCTTCTCATCCAGCCACTACCGGCGACTTTCTTTAAGTCGTCAGTCCACCTGTCGAGTGTAGAGAGGTCGAATGGAAACACGCTACGTTTCCCGGTACGTGGTCTCCATTCGAGGACTCGTCTCCCCTGTCGGTTATCGGTACTGCGGCATGTTCTTCTATTAATTACTTTTAAACCTGACTACCTAATATGATCAGCAAATCAGAATGTCGATGTTTTTAATTATAAGAAAGACTTAAAATATAAAAATAAATGTTGGCAACGCGCTCAATTGTAATTATTTTAATCTTGAAATTTGTATTTCTGTTTCATGTACACATTGTGGACATTTCGTTTAAGGAAGGACGGCTGCGGTCGTGTGACTTTAGTCGAGCCTACCTGCTCGCATCATACGCACGACCGTGATCGACCGCGATTATTTAAAAATGACCACCTACCACAATATGTTTCAAACAAATAGCTCTAGTACAAAAGGTCAAGCGAAGTTCACTTGTTCATCATGATATTCATCACTGGCCAGAGTTCACTACGGTGACACGAGGGTACCCGTAAAATCGCTTAAATTCAAATCGTCGTGTAGGTCCCGACACGACCGCGCAGGATTGAATCGCTTAGCGACAATGTCGTTTCGGTTCTCCTCAAATTACTCGAATGGGTTTTCGATATACCGCCCATTTGAAGCCGAGCCTTTTAAGTTAGGTGGAGGCTTCCAGTGCAAATTGTAACCACTAACTATAATGACAACACGTAGTATCTATTACGAGAAGGCTTATCTGCCGATAAAAACCACCCCTCTGAAGGAAAATGGTCCGAAGGTAACACAGACCAAAAGTCATTCGTAAAACTCACAAACCTATTGAAAGTATTCTCTGAATATTGATTTAAAAAGGTCTTCACTTTTACAACTCCGAAAATTTGTATTAAATAGAAAAACACTCGTACTGCTTTTACTCGCAAGAAGTCTGAAAAACTAATATTTTTCTAGAAAAGTTTTTATTGCGTTTGTTATTAAATCCAAGGAGAGAATTTCTGAGATGTATTTATTTAAAGACTCTTGTCATGATTACACTAAAAACACTCTCGGAGTACTGGAGCGTCTACGGAATATAAATATAAATTGTTTTGTCGCATTTCGTCTGCCACAATTATTTTTAAGCAAAATGGTAAAGGATGAAAATCTTTCATTGCAATAACGAAGCAGTTTTAGAGTCGCTGAAAAAAGTGGAACACGATATTAGAAATATCGTTTTTTAATAAAAAAATTTCCACTTTAATACATAAGAATAAATAATAACTCATGACAACAGACAGGAACATTCCTGTAAAATATATCTATATATATACAGGTAAACCGACACTAAAGTACACTAATAAACCGATTTCGAAATGAGTACCAGCAGGCAAACCCGCAAAAACTAGTTTATATTACTTTATTTAAAATACAACGCAAACTACGTTTCTTTAAACAAAGTGTGCCTATATTTCCCTCTATTTTGAAATAGCCTTTTGCTCGTGGCTCCTCTTGCTCAGTACATAACTAATTCCCGGTATACTAAAACCTTCAGAACGAAATAACCTATACAATAGTGAAACTTAGAAATGCTAATAATAACCTAACTTCTGTAATAAAGGCCCGCGTGTGTTTACAATCGGGGGACGTCCACTAAGCTAGACATTACTCTAGTGCTTTAATCGATGAGAGCATGCTCCGTGGAGACCCCAATAAATCCACTCGGACCGCTCTTCATTAATTTGGCTCCTGTCAAGTCCGTATCTGAAATTGTTGATGTTTTGCGCATGTTTGTGGCACAATTTATTGAACCAATAATTTGTGGGCCGAAAGTTGAGCGGCTCACTTGAGATGATTTATTGTATATTAGATAGATGAAATATGTATATTCGTGAAACAATTAATCATCAAGGACTAGCAGAGCGTGCCGAATCATTTACTATTTTCGGAATAAATAAATAGATAAAGGAATATGTTGGTACCTACAGGAATACCTGTAGATATTGTATGGAATCTTAATTGTATGACGGAAATCTCTTATTTTACACTTTGCTGTCGATGTTTTGCAATCTACAATGCTGCAAATATTATCTCTCTCTTTCTCTCCCTCCCTCTCTCTATACAGGCTGTCCCAGGAAATGGTGTCAAGCGGAAGTCCAAAGGTAGAGCACCCCCAGGAGTAGCCGAATCACCACCATGTATGTTCCGCGATGTTTTGTAGTTTACGAGTTATGATTTTTTTTCATGATTATTCACCAAACTACCAGTTTGAAGATATTTTTGGTCATAATGGCTTTAATAATTGAGTTAAGTGCCTCATTTTTTTCAGCTTTAGCTAAACGTTAGGCCTATCAAACACAAAAAGATTTAATTCCATAACCCATTCCATTGCGCCAAAAAAAAATAATTCAATAAAGATAAAAAAATTAAATTTAACAAAATCTTTGACGCCAATTAAAAAAAATAGTCACCTAACTTTTTCAATCAAACCTATTTTAAAAGCTTCCTGATTTTATTGGTTATTTACCCTATTATTGAGCTACCTCTATTTATAATATATAACGCATCGGTTGTCTGTTCTTCTGCCTGTTCTTCACTTCTAATTTGGGTTCAACTGGACAGATTTTGATCCGACTTTCGCTATTGTGTGTTATTTCTTTTAGAACGTTTTGTATACAAGACATTAGTGTCAAGCGGAGTCACGAGCAAAAGGTTATTTCAAAATAGATGAAAATACAATTATGATAGCTAAATAAGTCTTTTATTACAAAAAAAAGTTTATAGGAATTTTGAGAACAATTATAAAAACACAGAAAGCTCACAGCATTTTTTATTTAAACACGTCATCTGTCTCAATCTAAGCACTATTTAATATTCTAATGTTGAGAATATTACACGAACTTCTAAAAAATCTCCGAATGTTCGTAAAACTTCGTAACAATTCAAGTACAAATAGAGGTCAAAGGATATTTGAAATTTCAAAAGGATTCAAAAGATTTATGAAAAATCATAGTACAGATAATCTCTACGGGACTTAAAGTCTAGCTAGTATCTTTAGTTCAACTAAGTTCTACTATTTTCACAAGTTAATGCCAAACTTAAGTGTCTTTATTCCCTCTGAGTGTTTTGTTAACTCAACCTTGTGTACATCACTACAGGTCTACCACAAAGTTTAAACTGAAGTTAATTTCGATTATGTGTGCTACGTTATCTTGCAATACGATTTTTACTTTTTACTTGTATTACTTGTACTTGTATTACTTGTATGTGTATGTTGTATGTGTTATTTAGATGATTTCATATATAATTATTATTCTTACATAAAGTAGCTAACAAACGTCATTTGGTAGTACCTAATAATTCGCTTTGATACTTAACCTTCACGATATCTACGCTTGCATATAAAATTGGCATTTGTCACTACAGTTAATGCTTTTTGGGATCCTAGGATAATGAAAAATAAAACTATTCAGCGATAGCGTAATCATGTAATCGTTTAAATCATTCTCATTAAATAACAAAAAAATCAATGAGATATAATTAAATGAACAGCAGAAAACAGTGAATGAATGGGCAGCAAATCGATGGCAGCATATTTAAAGGTGGGCTAGGTTTAGGTTCTCTGGTGACAATACAAGTATAGGAGTAGGAGTTCTTCGACTTTGTGATGACATTCTTAGTATAAATAATGCAAAACTTCTTGGGCTCTAGCGATATCACGTGACAAACCTGTGCAGTAGCTTACTTTTAGGTCCGTTTGGTGATGCGAGGTGGAATACAACGGAGGGAGTAGTTACAATACAATATGTTCGCAAGTTCGAGCGAGATGCATTAATAACTTCCTACTCGCATACTCACCTTATTGAGTGTTGTTTGAAACTGTGGAAGGGACATGCGAACACTTTCATTCAAGGTCATGACTCGAGAAGTTTTGCGAGAACTATAATGTAAAATTATTTATTTTAGTTATTGAAAAATAGTATGTTGATCATGAATAATTGCTGACCATTTTTTTTAACATAAGCCCGTTTAAGTAGGTATACCTACGCCAAAATCAATTGCATTCTATTTGGATATTTCAAATATTGTTAAATTTTAAATTTACAACTTTACTGTAACGCAATTACAACTTTACTGTTTTAAGTCGTATAACAAAAATAGATATTTTTAAATCGTTTCCCAATCACTAGTCCAGCCAGCGCAACACGCTCATTTGTATCTACCTATCTAAGCCCGTCCTCCACCGCTGTTAAGAGCATTCCATTTAGTATTCAAACTTAGTACAGAACCCTGCCATTCAAATTGAGATATACAGACTTCACAGACTCGTGGAAATACAGTTACAACCTTAATGAATACCAGTAATAGTGAATTCAAAGGAACTTTTTGCGATAGTCCCGAATTCGATAAATTATCTTCGAATAAATTTAACGAATAATACGTATAAATATAGGAATAAATTCAAATAAATAAGTAATAATTTGGTTTAAAAATAAGATTTAAAAATAAATTTAAATTTAAAAATAAAATAAATGGATAATAGCTATATGATCGATGCAAAGGTATCGTTGTAAGTAAGATATTGTATCTCTTGCAAAGGTAGTTGTAACTAAACTCTGTTCGCATGAGCCATCTATCTCTGAAGACAGTAGGAGTCACCTTTATTTGACCAATAGTGTAACAGACCTAAGAATTCTAAAGATCATGATTGGTCAAAAAAGTGACATCTAGTGACACTGCATTTTTAAAGCAAAAACCCAGTTTATTTGACTATTGACTACCGCGTTATCTACTGTTTTTAAGATTTTAAGGTGCTCAATACGAACGTTGTGGATTCTTTATAGTCGACTCAATGAAGATTTTTACTTCTTAATCGGCAAGAACAGAACCGATTGTGATGCTGTTTTATTTAAATGTTTATTCTTATCAATTATTCAAAATCAGAAGTATTTATAGAAAGGTGGACACAGTTACTTATATCGTTTTATATGCCAAGGTGGCCAAGCTTGAAACTGTCGATAGGCCATCCCAATAGCTATCAGATGACCACAATTTGATATTATTGCAAACGGTTTTCGAGACATTGGCCCCTTATTGATTTTTTAAAAATTGGCATACTTGGTTAGTAATTTGCGTACTGTAGCTACAAATTAAGGAAAATTCACGTTCTGTGTTACGCTTATTATTCTCAAAAAGTTGTTCTGTTAGACATAAATCAGTATTTTTCATTTACTGCTATGATATCTTCCAAAAGTTTACGTTTGGTCTCAAGATACAACCTTCATATACTAATTTGAGTTTGACTTTTAGTTGTAGCAAAATGTAGCAAACCTAGAATGGCCAACTGATTATTATTAGATTCTATATAATGGTATATAATGGTATATCCTCTTTATTAATGATCGTATTGCTATTAAAAAATCAAAAGTATTAATTTTACCTTACCTAATTAGAATTTTCAACTATTTTTTTTTAATTTTCATTATAAATGACCACTAAATTGATTTTAAGTCATAATTTATTCATCAAGGCCTGTGAGGGACTAAAGAAAGACCGAGAAACATAAAAAAAAAATACATTTCATTTATTGTGAAAATTACAAAAGATGCTCAAATCATTTGCCGCCTGTTCTCAGCGCCTGTCCTGTCTCTGTGCTCTTCGCGTACTCGTACATCTTCTTATGAACGCCCTCTTGAGCTGGCGAAGGCTCTCAGTGCTCTGCGTGTCCCATAGAATAATGCGTTCAGGGTGCTGCTGGGGCTGCCGCGTTTGTGCAACGCATCCCAGATGTTTGCTGAGGCACACGTAGATGGATTCTAGTCCCTCCTACGTCGCAGAATAGCTTATTTTTATTTTAGTTTCTTATTGTTTTTGTGTATTTTTATGTATATAGGCATATGCCTGAAATGAATTCTTTATTATTATTATTATTAAAAAAGATCATTAAAATTTCACGTTCTTGGGGATTATAATAGGATGTTTTGATGATTTTTAAGATTCATTGGCTCGACTTGTATCTGCTGCACTGCTGCTGCTACTTTGTTTGATTGGGATTACCTACGAGTATTAACTTTTCACCCTCATGTAGTATATACCATTTTGCGATCGGTTTAAGTTGATTTTGATGAATTTTCCTAAAGTGTTTTAATACTCAAAACCTGTGTGTATAAATTTTCCCTTTCTACTTAACCCTTATAAGTTATAACTTTTCCCTATTTAAGGTCAGGGCACGGATTATATGCCGATACAAATCGGTGCCTCAGTTTTAGCTTTTTTCCCATAATCTAGAAAGTAATCCCGAATTCCTGTATCTGGGCCATTCAACTAGCTCACTGCGATCTCGGTCAACCGATTTACTGGAAAAGGGTGACCGAGTTACTGCTTAACAAGATTACTTGCATACAGCAACTTATTCCTAGTGCGTGGCGGATTTTTGCGGATGAACTAGCACTTGTTAGTTTTTTTTTATTTTTTTATATTCCGATAGTAATAATCGATAATCAAGTCTCATCGCAGTCATACGAGAAATATAGATTCAGATTATTTATTTACCAAAGTACTCTTTATAATAGATGTTATAAATACCTATTAATTGCATTCTCTGACTCGTCGGTGTACAAATTCTTATACGAGTATTATACAATCTTAGAATTGCCATAAAAGTGTAATACTTGCCATTACATACATAATTACAAATGCCAGAAATCTGCAACCACATACAGTCCACACATCACAAACAAATAAGTAAATTAAATAATTAAATGGTTATTTAACTATTCCAAGTTTGGCAAATAAATTATGAATAACTGATGCGAAATTAGCTTACGTGATGAATCTTTAGATTACTTTTTTAAATATTTTGCTAATAGAATCTCATTCCATATGATCGCAATAACATTACATGTATATTCATAGTAATTTATCACATTACTGGTATAGTGGTATAGTAAACTTTAGTGATGTATAGTAGTGTGTGTTTAGTGTGTATAGTAGTGTTAATTAAATTACATAGTTGGATAATTAAATCGTTATTTGACTATTCAAAATATAAAGGGACAAAGTACCTATCTACAGGACTACAGAAGTCAACAATAGGGACAAAAAGATATACGAGTACGTCATTATTAGGGTATTATGAGTGTATTTGGAGCGAACAATCCTGGGCTCCTTCCTAGGAGCCCATGACCCTCGTTACAACACAGGACACAACACGGACATTCGATACCTGGGCAATGGTTTCTCAAGTAAGATAGGTAAGTCGGTAAGGTAAGATAGGTAAGGTAAGTAAAATCGGGCAAGCTATTATAGTATATTATGGTAGGTACCTAGCTATTATAGTATCTTTTAGATCACGGATCATTAGAGGTATGTATGAATGAATGGATTGGAAGTTCACATACATCATACATCACTAATTCTGTTTAGTGTCTGACTGTAATAACATTCTACCCGTGTACAGCTTACAGGACACACGGAGACACATATTAATCTCTCTCTCTCACACACACACACACACACACACAAAAGCAAACTTAATAATAATATTTCTACTAACGTATTATCAATGGTACCCATATTTATTACACTTTCTTTTATTTTGTACTTTTATAAGTATTCATAATACGAGTAGATATAATCTTTAATTGGCCATACAGCTGTTATTATTAAACTGAATTGTTACTTTAGATAAATCTGTAAATATGTAAATAAATATGTAATTCTATGTAAATAAATAAATGATAACTACTTTGTTCAGTAAACTTTTTCTTAAAAACGAACGTTGGTTATCTTCTTTTGTGAATATTTACAATTTATCATAATTCGAAATACGTCTGTTTTCAATGAGATTTCCTAAAACTGCCCACAGACTTTAGTACCTTTAATTATACCTAAAGTCTCCCAATAAAGATATTTTCTTTATTACAAATCTTTGTTACCCAAAGGGTTTTCAGATAAATAAGGGATTATTGACGAAGTCGTCGGCAATGTTTATAATAACGGCTGAAATCGATAAGCCCCGGCATCTAACTCTGGATCCGTTCATACCGCCTCCAAGGCTCAAATCACGTCCGTCCAGAGATTTTCCGATCCCTACTTACCTACTCTTATATATCGACGTAACAAACCGACCTTCTCAAGGATTCTTTTATAAGCTCTTTGTTAACATACAATTATAAGACTGTGTTATAAAACTGTAAATTTCTTATATCTATTTTTCAAATGGCGTGACTTTAAACCAGACCTTAAAACCAGTGACTTTAAATTAACCCTTGAAGCCACCTTAAAACTTTGATTTAAACCCATTTTAACTGAAGCGGGATTGGCGCTGGTTCTTTTGTTATAATAAAAGGCTAGCTTAAATCTTCAAGTGGACTATATTTTATAAATTAATTTTATTCAAGGCGATGACAATGCACATTGCAGCTAGTTGTCAGAGAGAAGAAGGAATGAATAAGATTGGCCAAAATTGAAATTTAATTTCGTATCAAGCATCAATTTAGTAAGCATCAATTTAGTAAATACGAAACTATTTATGAAATACAATCTTGTATACTTGATACGACATACACTATTTTAAGAATAAACTGTTCACCAAATTCTAAAACTATCGCAGTTGAATAAATGGTAACTATTTGTTTTTTTAAGCTGATATGATAGATACTTCTTCTGAGTTAGGATTTCTTACGTTCCAAATATCAGAATAATTGCTTGTCCCTACGTTTTCCATTTTAGAAACAAGATTAAATTCATCTAATACAATATATTCAGTATTTTAACAATCTAGTTACAAGAAAGCAATATTTTTGTACTTAGGTTTAAGTTTTCTCCCGACAACAACGAGTCAGACAAAGTTTTCTCATAATATAAAGAATACCAGTATCGCATCTTCTTTAAACGATAAATCCTTAAACGTATATCAATTCATTGTTTTCTCAACGCAACAAGGGGCGAACTATGCTGGCCAAAAGCCGTGACACAAGGACGTGTACACACACGGAAACACTACCCTATTACATGAATCGCCAAATATTACTCATTTCATTAAAACTGTCTACAAAAATACCTACCTTGATTATGTTTTCGTTTACGACTAGTTTTATCCATTCCGATGCAGTCTTAATACTTGACGAAGATTGTCGATCGACACTGTCGTAAATAATTTATGATACTTACTAAAAAGCCATCCGTGAAATTAAAATATCTTGAAAATTACTAAAATATAGTACTTATACATCACAAGCTAAAGCAAAGACAGCAATAGAGAGAAATATAATAGTTCAATTTTAACTTCAATTATTCTCAAATTTATCTATCTACTCAATTTTCTAATGAAATTACAGAATTATTTTTAATATGCGTAGGATTGTCTGTAGTTGTTGAATAAGCGAATCTTATCGACTATCTTATTGAGCATCTGAATTAAGATGCGCTACTGTTTCTCGCTATTATATAGTCTCGTTTATAACTTTTTGTGGTCATTGAATTCGTTTGCCGTCCACTCGCCACCCGACGATAGAAGTTTGATGAAAACTTATACTTTCAAGAACACTTCTACCTCCTTCTGTACTGGCTTTAAAATATTCAGAAGTGGAAGGAACTTGCGATTACATTACAAACTTTTCTTTAGAGTAGGTAGTTCATCAAGATGGACCGTATGAAACTAAATACAATAGCACTTATCAAAGATTAAAATAGAATACACATTTCCTGTAATTGTTATAAAACACTTAACATTAAGATTTTTTACAGTAAACAATGTGGCAGACCAAGAAACAGTTCACCTGAGCGAAAGTAGATACAATTGTCCATGGATATTTGTGACGCAAGCCTTCATTAGTAAAAAATTAATAATGTTGACACGATTTTAGAAATCAGTTAATGGAAAAGGTTCTAAAAGGATAGAGAATGGGACACATAAAGACCTTTCCTCATCCCATTATACTTCCCTTTTGATGTACTGGTACGGGAATTGAGAATATAATGACTTGAGACATTTTTCCACAAAATAAATACACAAAGATTTGTCTTATTGGATGAGATTCGCAGTGAAAAGAAATCTGACAACTCCCGCTTACTCCCAAGACACGTTGATACATTTCTCTGCAGTCTTTTTTGAAAGGGGGGTAACTTGGCCAGTCGGATTCGTTCAGGATTACAGCATCCATCACTCTCAATAATATAACTAATAAATGAAAACATACGCTTACATCGCCACTATCGACACTAATAAAAAAGATAGCTTGAACTGTTATATTTTTTTATGGACGAAGGCGCGATATCCATAGGCATCCACGATACATGCCAACATTAGTTCAAAATGACAAACGTTTGCACGCCCGTGGATGCGCTGCCTACCTTTGAAGATATAGGAATGTATGATGTACATAAAATTTATATATGTAAGTGGATAAAACTCCTTATCACTTTGCACCCTTTACTCCCAACCCTATCCCATTTTCTCTTCTCCTCAAGGAAGAGCAGGAGAGTGTAACAGAGTAAGCAAAATTCTTCATCATGTTATACCCCATATTTCCACTATTGGATATTGGATAACCCATATTGGATATTCCCCATTCTTCGCTCCCAATGTTTTTTTTTTCTAATCCACTCTTAGGGCTGGTCTGCGCCAGCCCTTAGGCATTCAGAGGTAAACGGCACGTCCGGAGGCATGTCAACGTTTGTCATTCTTGACTAATGTTGACATGTATTGGGACCTGAACTATATAGTCACCTTCCTATAAAAAATTAATTTCGCGTTTGGCAACATATCGTAGGGGATATCGTTAAAAAAGAAAAGAATCTTCAGAAACAGTCGCAGAGTAATGAAGATACTCTTATTTAAGTAACAAATCGTATGTGTAATCTTCTGTTCGTTGTTATCACATACATATAGCAGTCGTCTATAGATGAAATCGTAAAGCTTTTGACAGCCAACCGTAAAAAATGACAAAGGAACTCTATATGAAGATTCCTCTTTTTATTTAGGTTCGCAGCCCGCTCGTAAAACGGAGCCTACTAATAAAATGTGTGCTCGAAGATTGTGTTCAACTCCCCTTTGTAGTATTCAAGTCGTTTTTTGAATAACAATAGAATTTAATTCAAGCTCGCCATTCCCGTATGCATTAATGTAACCCTCCTTTGTGATTGTTGAACCGACGATTGATAGCTTCTTTGTACCGCAACATGACAATAAATTAAGAAAATAATCAAGTTATTGTAAAAATAATGGAACTCCATCACAACACACATCACAGTCTTCCATCACAAGTAAAATCAGTAACATAAAATAGATGACAAGTAGGATGAAAAACGTATGTAGGGCCTTACCAATGAAATTGCCGTTTGTTCATAGTGGCCACTTGGAACTTAATTATCTTGCGTTTAGCTTGGAATTTCAAATTCAAATTAATTTAAATTTCATTCTTTTTCAAAATCAGTTATTCGTCTGTTTTCCCGTCAAACGACTTTTTGCTTAGATATCGTTGTGTTTGCGACCATGGAAAAGTTACAATATATGAGTTCCGTCTTGTCAGCAACGCAGCATAGACGGCGCGCAATATCCAACAAATATACAACTTATTACAGCTATAAAATTAATTGCTGGATTGGTATTATAACTTATAATAATTAAATATATACTAATATATGTTAATCGAGTTCACCCACGGCAAAGTCTTAATTAGTTTTTGAATAAGCCTTATTTCTTCTTTGAAAAGGTTCCTGTATATTCATCACAGTTGTAAATTTGCCACAGAAAAAACATGTAAATTCACCACAGCCCAGTTTTTGAGCTTGAAGATTTTGTAAGAAGGAAAAATTTAATACTGTTTTGAAACCATTTTCTGCAATTTGTACGGGGTAGATTTGTAGGCATATAAATTACCTGTAGTAATTATTATACATAATAATATTTATAAATATTTATTTTTATCTTTTTTCGGAAGGGCTAAATTTTTGTGGCCCTAATGGCCTTTCCAGAGTCACGGCGACATGTATGGCTTAGAGCGAGCGCAGAAGGCGCTCAGCCAGGAGCAAAGAGTGTGAGCAACAACGAGCCGGTAGACCAGCGGAAGGAATGGACATCGGCTTAGGGCGTTGCTTTGGGAGGATACCGCGGGATCGCGAGTCGGTGAGAAGCGCCCAGGCACGGGCCGATACCTGGTAAAAGTGTTGGCTCAAGGTCGGTGTGTGTTCACGGTGTAGCGAGGGTGACGTCCTGGTCTCCGCCGGCGGGGACGGTGTATATGTGAAGTCTGTGAGTGTAGTGTAAGAACCGCATTGGCAGCAGCAATTGGGTCGTCGGGATCGTCTAAGACGTGCCGAGGACGACGGCAACGACGGCAACGGGGAGGCTCATTCCTATCGGGGAACTCCTAAACTTAAATATGGCGAATATACAATCAATGTATGGGACTTTTAAAAACGTGTCAAATTTACAATGTGGTGAAAATACATAATGTTATGAAATTATATACCTACATATATAAGTTATATACCTACATACATAAATTCTATAATGAGTGCTATAAAAATTCAAATAATATATTGTTTCTTTTATGCATAAAAATAAAGAATTAATTTGTGACATTATCTAAGAAAAAAACCTGATTGTCGGTTCTAGTTTCGCACATATTACGACAATCTTAAAAGAAAAATAATTTTTGTTTATGTTAGAAATCATTGTTAGAACATATTCCATGTTAAATATAATATTCATCATCATCATCATCATCATTTCAGCCCTTGGACGTCCACTGCAGGACATAGGCCTCCCCCATTGTCCGCCATTTAGACCTATCGGCAGCGACCTGCATCCAGCGGGTGCCCGCAACCTTTATGAGGTCGTTTGTCCATCTAGCAGATATAATATTGGAACAACGAAATTTTAAATTAGACGCTTTAACAAAATCTTAACACGTTAACGTGATTACGTAGTTCAACGTATGTACGTTGTGGTGATTTACGTGATTCTGATTAGTTTATCACGTAAAATAAAAATAACTGCAATGTTTCACATGTGACATCACTCTTATACTAAACAAACAAGGGTTTCCTTTGTAGTGGCATAAAAAAAAATATTAAAAAAAAAATAAAGATACTGTTTTTAAACTGAATTATAAATACTCAATTCATTTATAAATATTTAAATTTATAAAGTTGAAATCTGATTATCCAAAACAATTTTAACAAGAAGTTAGAGAGACAATATGTTTTAATATGTTTCCCTTCTGTGTTTGTACTCGTATAGTGCCGGTCACGTAGGACGGGGTTACCGTGAGCTCAACGCAACAAATAGTACTGGCAATTGATAGTACCATTACAAAAAGAATATACGTCGAGTATTTTCGTAATGTTATTCAATATTAGAAATAGAATTTATTATCACTATACCAGACAGTCAGCATGTAACCCTCCGCTGATAAATAATTTTATTCTCCTCCCTCTTCCATCCAACCTTTCTATCTTCTCATCTCTAGATCTTCCGCCTTCTCATCCAAACCCTATTAGCAACTTTCAGCAGGTTGTTGATTGTCCTGAACAAAGAAAGCGCCACATTTTACTCCTGCGGGATCTCCATATTTAGAACACGTCTACCTGTAATAGCATCAGCTATAATTTATTTACTTTATTTACGTGTTCTATTTATTAAAAAATCCATAGATTTAAATAGATTTTACTAAACGAGTTATGTATTTTAGCAGAAGAATACTTTGGAAATTTATATTAGATTTATTTTTATTTGCAACTGTATTTAAAATAGAAATAATTAAATTATAAATTAATTTTAAAAAAATAAGTAATATTATTTTATTTAAAAGAAAATGTTGCACTAAACGGTATAAAAATATGTTTTATCTATTGCATACTGTTTCCATGTATATATTAGCTTCGTTCGCGGTAAGGATTCAGAACTGATTCGGAACTATACGCATGCGCAGTTCAAATAATGCCGTTCGCGGAACACACAATTCAGAATTTCTAGTTACAGTTCTGTGTTCGCGGAACCGTCGAACTCGGTTCAGGATCGGTTCAGAATCAGTTCTATCAGTTCTATAACTTTGGCAAGAATCGTAGTTCCAGACATGCGCAGTTTTTACCTAACGACATTTGACATACATGCTGCGGCTATATTCAGTTGGTTAGAAACTAATAAACTGGTTAAATAGTTAAATAAAATATAAATTTTATTAATTTATTAAGGGTTAAATAAAATATGGTTAGTTTTGTTTGTTGTTTATATAAATAAGTTTATATAATACTCTAATAAGAGTAATGTGTTTTGGTGGGTCCACTTAAATACTTGCCAACTTAGGGGTTTTCCCCCCAAATTTAGGGGGTAAATAAGTGGGATGGTTTTTTTTAGATGTTTTATATTTTTAGGGATTTTTTGACTCTTCGTATTTTTTTGAATATATATTTTTCATATATTATGTGAAAGTATAGGCCCTGGGACAATCCAAACTATAATAGCTAATCATATTTATTTGTTGACCTAGCGACTTAACGACATCTAGTACAAATATATTACAACTACTCTGTGGTGACTGGTGGTTATTGTGCCTATGTGCCTATACATATGTACGTTGATTATTGTTTACTTGTTTAATTCGATTTGTTGTTGTACTGCTGTGCCGACAAGCAATTTGTTAATGATGCCTAAAGAAACTAAAAATAAAAAAATGTACAGTCAGAAGTACACGTAGATTTGGGAAACAGATCCAGATTTAAAAGGTAAAGAAATTTCATTCTATTTTTGTAATTTATATTTTTTCTTTTATTATATATTTTTTTAGGGGGATTTCTAAGTAATTGGGGCGATTTTGGGGGTTTTTGACTTAAGCTTTAGGGATAAATATTTTTGAGAGTTGGTAACACTGCCGATGACAGTAGATCGTACGCAGTTTGGTTCCGAAATCGTTCGCGGAAATAAAAATCACGAATCGGTCTATAACCGAGCATGCGCTCTACTACGATTCCAAATTAGTTCAGTATTAGTTCCGAATTAGTTCTGAATCCTTACCGCGAACAAAGCTATTATCATTATTTAAGAGGTAAAGCATAGTATGTCTGTCTATCCAAAGATATGGTGATAATAATATGTGAGAGATATGTAATTGTTTTGGACATAAAATCATCGAGTTTAAGATAAAAGTGAAGGCAAAGGCTTGTATATTAGATAAATAATAATTGTATTTTAGAAATACACCACTACATAATTATATAATGTTATTAGTTACTGTTCAGTAATTAATAACATAAATATTAAAAAACGAAATGTAATTATCGTGCTCTATGGACGCCAGAAAAAATAAGTAGGTATATAGACGAAATGTAAACATAATTTAACAATATATATATATTCACGTGTTTCACTCGTATCCCAACGAACACGGTTTAATTACATCCCTAGTTAAAGTGTGACAACTACCACGTCCCAAGTAATTAACCAGGCTTGTACTTCCGGAAGGCATAATTATGCATTCCGGATTTTCTAATCACGTGACAGCCATTTATTTAACTAAATATTTCAGCATTACCAGTGTTATCATAACTGTAACTAGCGCTCTTATTTTTCACTGCTGGACATGAGGAATCATATACATTGTCCTGTGTATGAGGTATGTATGGCTCCAAAACGCCTCGCTGGCCAAGCGGTTTGGGTGGTATTCTCTTTTAGAGATTATGTAATTTTATATAATTCATCAGGTGTTGTGGTAGCGGCTTAATGGCCTTCTACAACATCCACGGAAGAGACATCACACGGCCAATGGCCAGTGTAGTACCTAACAATGTACGTACGTGTTTCGGTAGTGAGTGAAACATGCCAGAGCCCATTCCCATCTGCAAAAGTAGGCAGCGCATCCAGGGGTGTGCCAACGTTCGACATTCTGAACTTATGTTGGCATGTATCGCGGATGTCTATGGACGATAGTATTGACTTACCATCAGGTGGACTGTATGCTAGTCTGCCGCCTTTTTTCTATAAAAAATAAAACAGAAGTATAGGTGCGAGTATAGGTTGTTTTATAAGAGTTAACATGAACATTCAATAATCACACATATAATATAATATAATCACACAATACATATACTATATGTAAGACAATAGAAACAGTAGCAGTGAGTCTGGAGTCTTATTCATATATGGGTACATTGAATGTATTGTGTATCTCAGTTTTTGTCAAACGACCTATCGCGATATCGCACTAATATAAACTCCTTTGCAGGTCATTGTCAACTTATTCAATAAGCGGTTACGTAGCGCCGACCGCAAATATAACGTTGTGGAACAAACTTAGTCATTCGGTTTGAGCAACAAACATAAACCTTAAAATTACTTTAAAAAGTAATAATTCGTTTACGAACGCAAAAAATGTTTGTAATGGTGCGAACAGCCAATTGGTCAATGCTTTATTTGTATTTAGATATGTAGAAAAACAATAATTTCAGCACTTGCTTTAAACATGTTTTTCGACATTTTGGTTTTTATATGTTATATTAGAGCCTATTAGATATTAGTGCCTGTTATATTAGTGTTATATTAGCCCTATGAGGCAAACCTGCGCTTGATTGATCGTTATTGTAAAGGTGTGTATTTTTTATGTATGTATTGTTGTAAAATTTATAGTAAGAGCAGTTGACGAACGTTATTTAATTGAGATGAAATGTCCACGAGAGTTCGCACCAAGTTCAAACTAACACGATAAACGACAAACTACGCCAACTCACACGTGATTTAAATGAGTTGCTACGAGTAGCTCACGTTAAACTTAATTATTGTCACTTAACGGTCACTATATTTACTTAACAATTAGGTCGGATAAGCTTCAGGAGCAATATTTCATTAAACAGTAGCTATGTCCACGAATTTGAGCTTATATTGGTTAATTACTTTATGTAAAAAAATTGAAAATTGTAGGTAACTCTAAACTGGACGAATACCGTAACGAAGTAATCCGACGATAGGATAATAATCGATAGGAGAGACTGTGTTATAGATGACTTAGATTTGTACGTGGTATCACTCGCGCCAGTAGCCTCTGGACCGCGAAACTCTTAACATTGTAATTTGCTTTAACAACAATACCATCTTTTAGTTCTCATAGTCGAGAGGACGTAGGGACTAATCAATCATCTCTACATCACCATCACCGCACCACCAAACAACCCCACATGGTATTGATTACTGCTTTTTTAATTATAGAAAAAAGGCGGCAGACTAGCATACAGTCCACCTGATGATAAGTCTATACTATCGTCCATAGACATCCGCGATACATGCCAACATTAACGTTGGTACGCCCCCGGATGCGTTGCCTACCTTTGTAGATTAAGGAATGGATTGGAAAAATGGGGAGGGATAGGATGAGATGGGAATGGGCTCTGGCATATCTCAGTCACCACCGAAACACGTACTTACATTGGGGAAATACGATAAAGTGGGAAATGCAGTACATTTCAAAATAGTCTTCTTTGAGAGGCGGGGACCGAGGCCAGTCAAGTGCGCAGCGGCTGTGGGAATGCAGCGTGTACTCTCCCCCTATAAGAAATTTGTAATTAGAAAATTAATTTGTTGGCTTCCTTATAAGTAATAATAATATATTTATTATAGAAAAAATATGACAGACGAACAGTCATTCCATCTGGTGGTATATTTTCATGACCTTCCACCACCCTTGGCTCTGCCAAACCGGTTATAAGATCCGAATTTTCACTCCCTACAGTTTTTTTATCTCTCGCCATTTAACATTTCTCCCCGTTCTGGGGCATGTACGACACAACACAGGTTTGTTGCCAAGCAATTCCAACCGTCGTCTCTTTCGATGCCAGGAGTAGGCGAATTCTACTATATAAGCCGTGAGAAGTTCACCTCCGATGTTACCACGTCAGCTTAGTAAACCGATCCTACTTCCGTGCGTATTCCACAGTCCAATATTCTAAATGTTAGGGTCTTTCCTATGAAATTGTCGTTTGTTCATAGTGGCCACTTTGAACTTAGTTATCATGCGTTTGACTTGGAATCCCAAATTCAAATTAATTTCAATATGTACAGCTCAAGAGTACCATAGCACGTGGTCCCTGTATTCATAGGCCGCACCGCAAAAGCGAATTCCAGTACTATTAAGTCCCAATTCTATAAGACGACCTCGGAAGCAGCCGTGTCCAGTAAGCAACTGGGACAGCTGGTAATCCGGCGTTATCCAAGCCTGTGCCAATCTTACCCTGACGTACGGACATATGGTATTTCTACCACCGTTGCTGCCACAAATCAATTATTTCCACGTATACTGCTATCTTTGCAATTATCATTATGAATCAATTAGCATCTGGTGGTATAAGTGGATACTGTCGCCCATGGACATCGGCGATACATGGCAATATTAATCAAGAATGACAAACGTTGGCAAAGCCTTCGTTTGATCCGCTTTTGAAGATTTAAGGCTGGACACATACTTTGATGATTTAATTTTGCCAGAAAGCAACGAATCGCTACTAAATCATGCAGAATGGGGTCAGAAAATAAAAACAAAAAGTAAGTACAATGTTATTTTCATCACAACATTGTATTTATTAAACCCATTCATATAAATGAGACAGAATCTCGTATGTTCTCGTAATATCTTGTGATAATAAATTACAAAAGTACTAAGCGATGGAAATATTACGCACAATATTTTTTCTGCATTATTCATGTTGTTAAATTTATAAAGAAGCGGCTGCCCGCCATTTTAATGTTAAAATAAATAGGTAGCAGTCAAAACGCCTACAACAACAATATTTTAAATAAATATAAAGAAATAAAATACAATATAGGCAATAATTCGGGCAATATTTTCTTAATTGCTTTTTGAGAAAGAATTAAAATTTAAGTCTGCAGGAAGTGGATAAAATCTTCAAGTTTTATGCACAAACTCCATCAATATCTTGACTCGGGTAATTTATCTTGATAAACTAAGCTTAGTGACAGGGAAGGCTTTGAGCGATTATTTACTGAAAACTCGAAACTGTCTTATCTCGATAAATTTGATAACATTCATTATTTTATGCCATGATTTCCCTATATACGATATCTTCTTTATTTAGTTAAAGCGACATTTTCATTTTAAAGCTTTAAAGTATAATAAAATGTATTTAAGTAACATTAGACATCAAATATTCGTACCAAATTAATTTAGGCGAGATAAAATTTCTTTGATTTAAAATGATATAAACCAAATAGCGATTTATCTTATTGAAATATAATTGAATGTTTCATGTAAATAAGGACAAAATAATAATAATTTTCAATGGAAAATGTCACTTGAATATTTACAAAAAGAAATTCTCAATCATATAAATTTTAAACACTTGAAAAAGAAAAAATACAAACTACCCAACAAATTTAACGGAAAACAACACAAAATGAGAAGATTATCCAGAGATTTAATTTCAATTCTTTTGTTAATTACTTCGGTATTTTTTGTTTTGTCGTAAACTTTTTTGTATTTATGAATATTTAATTGAGATAAATTATTTCATCTTGTAATGTAAGTAACAGAGCAAACTCGAAAACCTTGATGCCAATTATGTTGCTATTTATGTAGGAACTCCATCTGGAATTAGAAGATGGGGAAATATTCATCTGAAATATCAATTAAATCAATTAAAAAAGGCAAATTTATCTCTTTAGAGAGAGGTTGTGTACCCACGTCATATTTTATGTTGTTTTAATTATCGAAAATATCTTGGGCGACTGTATTATTAAAGTGTAAATGTTACTAAAATGTATGTAAAATGTACTTTTAATTACTCTTAGAGTTGCATTTGGATAATTTACAAGACTGTTCGATAACTAACTAACCATTGATTACGATACACTCGACAAAACTCATAAAATCTACGCGTGAAAAGGCGATATGTTCTTTTTGTCGTATTAATATTGAATATGTATATTCTAATTTATAATTTGCGATTTAAATGATACAATCACAATTTCATATCTGATAATTTCGGAAAACATACATAAATTATATACGAGTATAAGTGATGTTATAAATTATATATATAAGCTGTTATATAATTATATGTGGAAAACTTAACATGGCATTATTATTAGCTATAATTATAAGTTATAATAAAATGTAAAATTATATGCTGTCGGTTTTCCAATTCAATGAGTAATAGAAAAGTTACGATAGAATGTTAATATCAAAACTTAATCAAAAAAAACAAGTTCAGTGTGGGCAGGTGGATCAAAAGCGAACACGACGGAGGGTAGACAGATTTGTCTGTCAATAGCAACAACACCTTCACCCGCCACCGCAGTCTGGCCGCGACCACGGCTCATGTAACTGCACCCAAATATCGGCTATAATAAATAAATAGTAGATCTTGAGTAACCCCAGTTTACATAACAATTATTATGTTCAACCACGATAACAAAAGTTTAAAATCTTAAATATTAAAATTGTTGTTATAAAATGGTAAATAATATTTTTTTATGGTGAAGATGGTGGATAGACGGGCATCCCACGTGATTGTAAATCACTACCGCCTCCATGGACACCCGCAACACCAGGAGGCATGCGGGTGCGCCCGGCCTTATAAAATCCTATTCACTGTTTTCTTGAAGAACTGTATCGTATTGAAGTATCGTAGCAACGTGTGTGATTTCCCACCTGACCCATGAAGGTCAAGTGACTGCATACCACCAGGTGGATTGTCTGTTCATCTCCCAGCTTACTTCTATAAAAAGTTAGATAAACACAAGCTTTTCTCTAGTTTCAAGACATGAAGGATATGTCTTGTGAAAGATTTCTGTCCGATACAAATCAAACTCGCAATAGGCCGCCCTAATTTTGTAGAGACTGATCTGAAACGTTAAAAGCGATGTCAATAGAAAATTGACCTACGAATCTATTTCGTGAAATTTATATTTTAGCTCAAACAAAATGCCGTAATAAATTTCGATAAACCAATTTACCCCAATAAACGATTTCAGGAAGGGCTTTCATGTTTCTTTCGAGTTTTATGGTCATTTGAGAGAAACCTCTATAAATCCCGCCGCCAGTGATTCCCTTATCGGAATCGACCACTCGAAAAAAAAACATTTGGGCTAGAGGGCAGTGTCCAATTCATTCACCTACATAATTAATCATTTATGTAATGGCCGTAGGGTGATAGCCCAGAGACTCACATTTATAAGGTCGCGTGTTCAAACCTCCGCAAGTACTGTCAACAACAACATATCGCTTGAATGGTAAATGGTAATTTAACGGTTTAAAAGAAATTGCTGAGGTTATATATGAAACCGCCTACGATATAACAACCTGTAAAAAAGTATAGAAATTTAT
The DNA here is from genome assembly GCA_914767545.1 of Sesia apiformis. Lineage (NCBI taxonomy): Eukaryota > Metazoa > Arthropoda > Insecta > Lepidoptera > Sesiidae > Sesia > Sesia apiformis. The sequence goes on along the minus strand of OU611960.1, from coordinate 9,914,592 downwards.
TAGACAGCCCTTATTTTGATAAAATGAAATTGTACTTACTAAGTCGTTATTATATTGATAGGTTTATTAAAGGGGAAGAGAAAGCGGATATAACTGAATTATTGTAGGTTCCTAATGATTTTTTAAGTACCAGAAATATAGCATAAAAAAGTTATCTTATATTAATTTGGTCCCGATAATTATCTTTTCCTACTAAATCTTTTGGTAGTGTGATGTCGGCCGGCTTGAGAATAGCACCACCCATCTCTTCTCGTGGGTGTTGTAAAATGGGACTAAGGGATAACAAAGCCGCTATCACAAGCCCCGAGGAACTATCCTACCTCTAAAAGAGTGGACTCGCCGACCCGCTTAGCCACAGCGTCGCGTTTTAAGGCTACACAGCGCTCATGCACATGACAATGTGCATACGGAGACCCACGTTCAGCAGAGGACGATAAAGGGGCTGGTGATGGTGACGGTTATGTTCGGATGCGATGGACTCGACACGTGCAGCACATGGATGGGGAAAAACCGGCAAAAAAAATGGTTAAGAGCATCCTGGAGAGTCGTCGAAACCGTGACAGGCTCCAATTGTGTGGTTGGATGCCTGGAATTATGAATATGCATACGAGTATTAATCAGTGCTTCGCAATAATATTTCGCATTAATACAAGTTGTATAATTGATGGAAGAAAAGAAGCTGTAGGAATCTGCTCAATTCCCTAATAAATATTATTAACATAGCATATCAACAGCGTATTGTGTTTACGAACAAATACTCCTAATTCTTTAAGTGGGTTAATATGTTAGGTAAGTAAAGGGAATCAGAATTATTTTATTATGAGAATAATTATAAGGCGCTTAAAATTCGAGTGATTACTAAAATAGTTTTTCATTGTAAATGGCCCTGTCGATGCAATAGGATCGTTTATATTGGTATAATTACGGCCAAAAATAATTCCTGGGATAGCGTAAATGAGCTACCTACTAAAACCTCTGAACTATCACCGTTTACTGTGAAAAACATTCTAGATACGTATGCATTTAAGTACCCAGCGACAGATAAGTAGGAGTCCCCGCCCATAATGATAATTCTCAGGCCCAAATAAATATACAGAGCTCGATTCTGTCTTAGATTTAGTCCGGACTGTGTTTTAGGGATATAAAAACATATAAATCTTTTTTTCAGACGAGGTCCACATAACAATCGGTCTAAAACTTAGCAAAGAAACTTTCATAAAACCGGGTTTTAGACGTACTTTATTGTATAAAATACTTTAAGACAAACTCATATTAAAATATGATTTAATCTACGTGAAATATTTAGACCGACAGACGCATTCAAACCAACTAGCCAGAATTTAGAAAGTACATCAGCTCTTCTTGTCTCCTGTGTTAGTATACATCAAATTATGCACTTACTGTTTTGCACTGAACTATAATGTGTTAATGGAAGACCATTCAAGACGTACGGTGCCGGAGCTTGGACTCTATGGTTTCACTATCAACCTTTTCTTGGTGGTAACTTTACAACAACAATTCCATAGTTAAGTGAAACTGCTTGCCGGATGAACGTCTATTTTATCATAAACGAAAAGATGACGAACAATATGTCTGTGGACTTTGCGTTTATGAAATTTTTATTTCATTTTTCAAAGATAAGTATTTTTTCAATTTACACCTTTTACGACTATTGTTCATTTCTAAATTTTAATGAAATGCGACGTCTGTCTGTCCTTTATCTATCTGTTCATTTATAACTTAAATTCTACAGAACTGATTCTGATGAAGTTTTCACTATTGTGTAGGTTATTTTTCCAGTAGGTTTTAATATAGAAGTCATAAGTGTAGGTACGATGCGAGTGGAGTTGCAAGTTAAAGACTAGCTGAAAATAATTGAAATTATTCATAATAATTATACAGCTTGGCAAAGTCGTCTAGAAAACATTTGTATATTTAGTTGTAAAACTAAAACTCTTTTTAACAAATATTAACCCTGTCGTATATGCACCATTTAATCTAAGGCAGGCTTCAATTCAATTAGGAAAACTGCAATAACCCGTAGAAATGAATACGATATTGACACGGTATAACGAAAAGAATAGTAAGTAATTCCTACTTCGTTGTAGAAATGCATTTCAGACGAGAAAATGAGCCAAAAAGGGGAATATCGGCGTTTATTTTTATATTAGAGTGTTAAAATGCAATCTGTGGGATAATAACTCTTTGAAATACTCTTTATTGGATACAAATCGTTATTACATGTGCACATATCTATCTTAAAATGACAAAATACCATAGCCTACCTTATCGCTAAGTCGATCTCTTCCGAGCAACCTTGGGAAAGAGAAAAATAAAAGGGAGATACTTAGGTAGTGTCAAACTATATTTAGTTATTATGATGTTGCTAAGGTAATTTGTTTTAACCGTTTATTTAACAATTGTGCATTGAACCACCAAAAAAAAATATTGCCTAAACATGAACCGAAGCACACAAATGCAAAACATACAAAATTTACGTGCACGCGCTATATTCAAAAACACTACTTTTTTAAACATTTAATCCACACTTTAACAGAGTCAGAACTAACTTTATATTTAACAGATTAACTAGTTTTGTTTAAATATACTGTGATACTGGTGTCGAGTGAAACCGATTTTCGACTAATGAATTACCAGCTGTAAATTAATTTCAAACACCACTACGTCTCTGGACGAATAAACAATGTAGTATGATGAAAAACATGGTATGTACTATTATGTGTTCTATGGTAATGATGATCAATTATATCAACAATGATGATATACAACAATCATATATGTACGTGATGATCATCACGCCTACAATAATATACCTACAGGAATTATTGAACCGGAAAATTAAAAATATAAACAAGAATTTTAATCTAAGCATTTGTACCTAGTCGACAGGCTAATTTAAATTTGAGATTTCTGATTGTCTATTTGCCATGTTAAAATTTGGGAAACATTTTCCTATATCTACACTAATATCTAGAACTATTATACTCCGATTTTTAATTCCGTGGAATTCTGACGTTTCTTGGTGTTACCCGAAGAAAAGAAACAAAAATTCAATAACAAAAAATATCTGACTGTGGTTTCAAAGGTTTAACTATGTAAAATCGTAATTTTGTAAGTAAATCTTATTTATTATAAAGTTACTTTGATTTTAAGAAATAGTTAATTTGGGAGAAAAATGAATTGTAACGGGTATTATTCTAACTTCTTTCATGTATAACAAACCTTTTTTACTAAAATTACAATATTAGTTTTGTTTTTTCTTCAACAGCACATAACGGTGGCTGTATCGCAAGTCAATAGAGAAAATAAAATTTATATTGTGGAGTACAAGATATAATAGAATATAATTAAATAATAAAAAAAACTTAAATAAACTTAGAAATAAAAGCATGTTGTCAGAAATAATAAAATGTATGGTGACGGAAGTAAAAGAAGGAAGTAAGTATTAGTTAGAGAAGTCAACAATATTGCTACGATACAACATGGGGCTCTATGAACAGAATTCTGCAAGTCGACAGCGCATCCGTATGCCTCCAGATGTTCCAGGTGTCCATTGGCGGCGGTGACCACTTACCATCATGTGACCCGCCTGCCCGTCTGCCATCCATTCTATAAAGGAAAACTCTCGACCATTTACATAGTGATTGATTACATATTTAATTGATAGTGTCCGCTACATTTACATAATATTTATGTCGATGATGACGATGACTTTATGTTCCGAATAGAGTGTTCCAATACTTAGTAGGTATTATTTATTATTTGTCCATTAATCCTTTCCATAATAATTATAGATTTGGCAAGAACTGCAAAAACGCAAGTGGTACATTATTTGCATTTTACTTATGAGCTTGATAAAATAATTTTTAAATAAAATGTAGAAACTATATATTGAAAAAGAACCAAAGAAAAAGGATTTAAGACAACTTTAAGGTTTAACGAATGTCATAAAATGACAAATCTCAATTAAAATTTGCATGGAATATTGAATAAAATATATACGTTTACTACATCAGTATTTAAGTATTATATATGTACCCAATCCTTCACAACGGGTCATTGGCGGAATTGTGATTATACATTTGGTGCTATAAATAAACGAAGCAGAAGTATTTTATAAGTACCATATACGTAAATAGTATTATATTTATATTTTTAATTTTAAGATATTCTCCTAATAAATGACCATCGAACAGTAAAACTAAAGACATATAGGTAAATGTTACAGTGTAATTATATTCGAATCAGATGATAGGCAACATTTTATTCCAGACAAAACAGTATAAAACACTTTGTAATAAGAACAAAAAAAGAGAGAAAACAGCATAGGAATATACATATACCTATATTCCAAAGCGAATACGTACCTACATACAAGTATATGCTTTTGAATAAGGCTCACTAAGCTCTATAATTAAATTGTTTTCTTAAATAGTTATAAAAATAGTGAAATATGCTTTTCCGACTAACGTGCGATATCGGGGTGTGTGTAATGAATACTTTATTCGTCCCTATAATTGTTTAAACGTATATAACTTAAAAATATAGTCGTTTTACCTATTTAATAGACATTCCCAAGATAAGACTACCACCTATATTCAAGTAAGAAGCACGGGTACAGTTTTTTTTGTAAAATGTAATGAACTAATGTATAATCATCTTTCATAGCGATTTAATATTTAATTCATTTATCAATCTCTTTTCGATTTAGCTTGAAAACCACAACACCGATTGTGACATGCAGTAAGACCCTCCCTTTACGTCTCCCTAAGGAATTGCTATGCTGACGTACAGGGAGGAAAATAAAAAATTACCTTACGACCGGGATCGCACAGCTGAGCCGGGCTGCATGTGCATGCACGTCTGCAACTTGATAAATTATTACGAATTCAAAGCGATGAAATTGCCCTTCAAAAATAGATTACAGAGAAACTTCTAAGTGCGCATATTGAATTTAGGGAGGTTATATTATGGGGAGACGACGGGCGGCTCGCATCACTCTTCAAATAAAATAAATAGTAGCAAAATATTCTTACAATTTGCTACCCTGACATTTTTCAAATGATCAGATATATGCAAGATCGTAGATACGAGTAAAATTCGCATAAATCATAAACATTTGTCATAATAAAATTGCATATTTGTGAAGATTAATATACAGAATAATTTTATACTCGCATATTTTATAATCTAATAATTGACGATGTTTGTATGAAGTTGATGAATTATTACTATTTAGAATTTATAACAACTATTAATTCGTGATTTGTAGAGTGCTTTATATAAAAATCACTGATACAATTTGGTTACGATTTACAATGCTCTACTTTCCTAGTGGGATTTTCCGTGTACTACTAATAATTACGCCAAGAATCTCAATACTTCTGGGTATACCTATATAGTGTATAAAATCTACCTACTGTTGACATATTTGAGGGAGGAGAGTGCACGCTGCAATCCAACAGCCGCAGGGAGCGCTCGACTGGCCACCCCTCTCTCACAGTCTTCTGTGAGAGAGATGTGGGTAACCTTGAAATGTATTGCATTTCCTACTTTATTTTATTTCCCTAATGTACGTACGTGTTTCGGTAGTGAGTGAGATGTGCCAAAGCCCATTCCCATCCTATCCCTCCCCATTTTCCCAATCCTTTCTCCAAATCCATTCCTATACTCGTATCTCCAAAGGTAGGCAGCGCATCCGGGGGCGGGCCAACGTTTGTTATTCTGGACTAATGTTGGCATGTATCGCGGATGTCTATGGGCGACAGTATCGACTTACTGTATGCTCAGGTGGACAGGTGGACTGTATGCTCGCCTGCCGCCTTCGTACATAAAAAAATATATGTCAAATAAACCTTAAGAATAAATAATAACATTAGTAATTCTTATGACACAATTTTAACATGTCTTTGATATACTGGTAGAATACGGTAGTTGACTACTCGAAATTATGTTTTTTGGCTTATAGATTATAGAAAAGTAAATCAATGCTTATTAAAAGATTTTTTCAAATTCGTTAACAAATTATGTAGATCTCTGTCACTCACGCGTGGATGGAATGTCTGTGTGTTAGTGACCGAGTACGGTGTTAATGACACGGGTACTTCGGTTCTTTTCTAACATTTACTTCTAAACCCTATAACTCAGTAATTTTTCAAACAACATTTGAATTTTAACTTCACGGATTCAATTCAATATTCAACTATTTAATCATATTATGATTGTTTCAGGGTCGAACACCCGGATAAGAAGACGAATCTGTCGAATTTCGTCACTCCAGATTCTAAATATGCCAGAGGTTTCCATCATTTCCACAAATTGCATATACCTACTTTAACTATCTAAAACACCAAGCAATCCCAGTAATAAACTGGAGTGATAAAATAAAGATGTATTTCGAGATGTCCCCGAGACCCGCTTCAGTTTTATATTACCTATAAAATATTCTGCTTGCTGGGCAATATATTACACTAGTTTGCATGGAATAAATTTTATTTGGATGAAAAACAGAAATTTAATGAATGTTTGATATTGGAAAATGGACTAGGATTTTCTAAATTATCGAATAATAACACAAATTGACACGGGAGAGTGCTCACTCTCGACTCACACAAATTGCTCGAGTTCGACTGAATTAGTTACATTATTCTCGTATATGGCTGCCGTGAAATATTAAACCAATATATGTATTATAAATACCAAACGTGTTTCGGGAAATTTTGAGTGTCGTCAGAGCGCATTTTCCATTTTACTTCAACCCATCCCATCTAACAGGGAGTGTGACAGGTTACAGGAAGTCTCGCATCCCGTTTTACTGCCTACTTTCTACTCCATTTAATTCCATTTTATCCCTTCAGTAGATGTAATAATAGATACTTATATAGAGAATTCCTAATTTCATTATATATCCACTCTCGATCCATTCCCATTCCATCCCAAGAATGAGGATTGTTACGTGATAAGGAAAATCATCATCCCGTTGGGCGCTAGGTACACTGATCTGCTGACGTCGGCGATTCAGGAGCCATCATACGGGCCGTATCATGCACACTGTCTTATGCATCATGGATATATGGCCACAAAACACCACGCTTTCTAAACGGATTGGGGAGTCCACTCTTTAGAGGTGGTGTAACTACACCACCCTCGGGAACTCCTCGGGTATAGTGGTAGCAGCTTTATTATCACAAGAAGAATCAGGCTACTGTATTATTATAGTTAAACAAATACACCAACAACTATGTCGCTTGAACCACATCTCAGTTAAGTTTACACAGTGTTTTATTTTAAAAGATACTTAACCAGTTTACTTACAAACTTCACAAGTTGGAACCAACAGGCCCAATGACCCAAATCTTTCACGAATAAAACATAAAACACACGTGCCTCCCCTATAATGGAAAATCGTTTCCCTCTATTTCGTTTGCTTCACTCGAAGCGTTTACTACAATATTATATGAACCACTATGTACTCGCATACCAATATAGTTACATATACAATTGGAATTATTACAGGTCCTTATTATAATAATAATAATAAATCTTTATTGGTAACAGATTATTGTTCACATACATGATATGAAACCCCAACTCCTGAAGTAGGTAAACCTGTATCACACAAGCTAGTGTCCTCCCCAATAATATGACAATAGTCTGCTTATCCAATAATGTTATAAATAAGCTTATAAACAAAGATTAAATTATAGAAACAAAAATATATAGGTATATATAATAATTTGTTGTGCATACATATGTATATAAGAAATTGCATGTATGTATGTAGACATGTATGTATGAATGTCTGTTTATGTGTGTGTGTAAGTATATATGTATGTATTTGGTTTTTGTATTACGAAATTACAAATTAATATTCTTGAAATTGGCACAGGATAATTAAATTAATATAATAATATATTAATGACTGTATGTATATTATGACATTTAATTAATATGCGTCACTATTTACTATAGTTTATCTTAAACTTAACTGTCATTCCAACTACCGCGCCATCTCTGCATAGCCCAAAGGTTGACTAGGAGATAATGCTTCAAAGCAATTAGTCCTGCTTTTGTCGCTTTGTGGAATAAAGAATAAATAAAAAAACAATTACCTAATAATGAATGTCCTGTCTGTTGTTCCAGAAAAATGTGCCGCTTTTGAAAATACGAATAAACTAATATTTTCGAAAACAGCATTAGAAACAGATGTAAGAGTATTGAGCGCTTCCGACTAGCTGAGTTATTGAACTCTCACAGAAGACTACTATTACGTACGTATTTTGGGAATGATCAAAAGATGTCAAAGCTTAATTTTCATTCCACACATCCCATCCCACCCCAACCCATCCTTCCCGTTGAATTCCACTCCACTACTCTCAATTCCATTCCATTCCATAATTCTATTCCACTTCATTCATTCATATTAAAGCTACAATCAAATTGAGTTAACACAAAATAAACTAATTATAAACAGGACATTAGATTAAGCCGCACTTTGTTTTTAGTCACTTTGTCATTTCAACAATTTACATCTATAAATGAAAGTGGCATGAGGAGTTTGAATACTCCTAGATCATTAAATTCATTTGCATCATGCTCAAATAGAGCATTCAATCAAAGATTCCCGCCAAGGAATCCCGTGCAATTCACTCCTGCCACTAAATCCCGTGATTAGAACTCGAGTGCGAACTATCTACTATAAAAGAATTTATTTTCTTCACGAAGACCGTTATCAATGGGAGCTCTTTCATATCATTCAGAAAATCCGAGTCAAAGATGGAAAGTAATAAAATGCAACTCGATCAGAACAAGCACTCTCTCGAACTTCTCATAAATACGAATATGGTTGAATCGATCGTTTAGATCGTTTTCGCCCGTTCATTTCAATTGGTTTTTTCCTTAATATACCTGTAAAAATAGGGTAGTTGACATATTTTAAATGACACTTAAATTAGATAACTTGGGGTACTAAAAACCAAACAGTGGATTTAAAATCAAGAGATCTTCAATAATGATTGAGTTAAATTAGGGCTTAGATGTTTAAGTTAGAAAAGGATCACCCTACTATATTAATGACGTCACTAATAGAGCTGCCCATTACTGCGCAAATGATGAGTCAGCAATAGTTCTCACCTCAAATACTCTCAAGTTCAAATACAGCCAGCGACGGCGTGTCTAATTAAATACAGTCAGCGACGGCGTGTCTAATTAAATATAATCAGCGACGGCGTGTCTAATTAAATACAGTCAGCGACGGCGTGTCTAATTAAATACAGTCAGCGACGGCGTGTCTAATTAAATACAGTCAGCGACGGCGTGTCTAATTAAATACAGTCAGCGACGACGTGTCTAATTAAATACAGCCAACGACGGCGTGTCTACTTAAATACAGTCAGCGACGGCGTGTCTAATTAAATACAGTCAGCGACGACGTATCTAATTAAATACAGTCAGCGACGGCGTATCTAATTAAATACAGTCAGCGACGGCGTGTCTAATTAAATACAGTCAGCGACGGCGTGTCTAATTAAATACAGTCAGCGACGGCGTGTCTAATTAAACGATTACTACGACGTACTAGACGTAGTACCGTTAACAAATATAACGTCATTAGTTGCGCTTGAACAAGGTTTTTAATTTAACTATTATTACGACATAATAGTCGTAGTACTGTTAATAAGTATTAAGTTAACAGTTGCTCCTGCACAAACAATATTAAGCAATAGCATGTGGCGGGTGTGAATGAGTCTCGTGCTCATTTCTTCGGGGACAATACCAAGGATATATTATGAACAACGGGAATAAGTAGAAGCAACGTAGGAATATCTAATTGAATTTTTCATCTCAGTCTAGGATTGTCTGGCGCTTTATTAAACTCGTTGAATAGGGCAATGGAGAGCTGGGTGTGGCAATCGTCACTTGATTTGCATGACCGAGAGGAGAGCGTACAAAGCAGTCGTTGGAATCTAGGAGAAAGGAATTCAATGAAGTCAAAGGCCTGAAAGGACGCCTTGACAGACAGACTGCTCTGAATTTTGATAACGCCAACGTAAAATAGGTACTCACCGAATACCTTGCTGTTAACATTGGTGGAAATAGTATAGTTTTATATTGTTATAACTACATAAGATAAACTTTTTTGGAATATTTGTACGTTAAATAAAATTTATTAAAACTACTATAAATAAACATGACTATAGTGCTTCAGACTGAGAGTGCACTGCGGAAAAATTCGGCAAACCGCGTAACCGCGTTTGAACACACCGCGGTTCTTTTTCACCTATTTCCATCATTACCATAACGGAATTCTAAGAAATAGCTTGTGTCGTAGTTATAATTACATTATTGAACATTATAAAAGACATAAAAGACATTTTTTCATAATTTTAGTCGGAAAGAACCGCGCACATTTATCCGCTAAGCGTTTTTAGCCTAAATTAGATCCCAAATATTATCGAATGATAGCATGATAGAAATAAGCCACATATTTGTTATCTGTTTAATATGATAGACTATAGTATACCTTCAAAAATGAGTATACACTGTCGTCATATTTTAAAAGAATTATTTTTATCTACAAACTACATCTTATACTACATAAAAAATTCTATTACACCGTGAGATGACAGTTCTGAGTACTCAAACCAACTCTATTTCAAATAACCTATTATTTACTTCTACTGAAAATCATATTCTAGATTACAAGCAGCAAATTCATTTAGACTTAGAGCAGGTGGTCTCTACCTTTAGTATTCAGGCGAAATGAAAGTTTGACTACATATTTCGACATGTCTGCGCCTCAAAGACGCAATAATGTCATAAAATCCAGGCGTAATTTTATTAATCCAAGATACAAACTTTTATTACGAAAAGAACAAATACTGCAGAATGTTAGGTGACTAATTGTTTTATTGTTATTCTGCCTTTTTCAAACGCTTGCATTATCCTGAAGGTAATTGTTGGTCAAGGTACTTACATAAATTATCTATTATTTTAAAGTAGTTAAGTACTGATATTATTACTCGTATTAATTCAAGGTATTTTCAACTGTATCGATAAATAAAATTATTTATTAAAATAAATTTTACAGAACACAAAACGTATGTAATTTTTCATAGTTGTACAGGTCCACAAAAGTACGACACTAATGACTGAATTAATCATTTATTTTTTGATATAAAAATTTTACAACATTTCTTTGTGAATCTGCAACTACAATATAACTAACATTAATATTCGTAACTATTAATGTTAATTACTAAAATTAAGTTCAGTTACAAAATATAACTAGGTTTTTGTATATGTATATATAATAAGTATAACACATTAAGAGAATACATTATATTCGTGTATTTTCAATGAATGAACCTCTCTGATCAACCGAAAAATTGACTGACAGAGAATGCCTCAACGCATTTTATCTTGCCTTTTATACGACAATGTGTAATAAAGTGGAGAATAAAAAAAATTGGCGTAATGTTATTTTATTGCTTTGAAATAAGAAGTATTCATTCATTTAGTTACGTTAAAATGAGCGTTAGGTCATCTTTATTTCAATAAAATACATTGACAGTACGAAATGTGTTAAAATACAAATGATAATTAAAACATAAACTTCTCGTTATTCTATTTAAAAGCAATTATTCAAAGTGTACCAGAGCCACGAAGGGTAACAAATGAAAGATGTTTATGTACACAATTATATTTAGATTAAAGTTCTCTAATTACGCTGTTCGCGCCAAGTTTTCGGTTCCCAAGGAAATTGTTCACTTTGGTCTCAAATATAATTCATAAACTAAATTTCCAAAATGTCTTAGTCTTAGTACATCTTGACATTTCAAATAAATATCAAGAATTTCAAAGTATTTTTACTTATTTTAAATACTTACTTAGTTATAGAAAGTTATTATTATATATCGATAATTCCAATTAATTTTATTTCTTTATATCCTATAAAAAATTAATTACGATAAACTTGATAGTAATAAATACGAGTACCTACTCGTAGTTACAGTTCTTACAAAGGAGCTATGTATGTTAAATTTTCAACACGGCAAGATGATCTACACGATACAATTTCATTCTATCCCCTATTACTACCTAATTAGGTAGGGCGGGATGATAAGTACCTGGCCTAGGAAAGAAATACTCAGTTTAACGTAACGAAGTGGTTTTTATTTTTCGACATAGTCTCCTGTAAGCTCTACGCACTTAGTCCATCTTCGCTCCAAAGCAGTTATGCCCTCCATAAAATGCGTTTCTTCAAGGCCGGCAAAATACTCCTCTACAGCAGTTATAACGGCAGCATTCGTCTCAAATTTCTGTCCGCCTAAAAAAGTTTTGAGCTTAGGGAACAGGTGGAAGTCCGACGGTGCTAGGTCACGCGAATAAGGTGGATGGGGCAACAATTCGTAGTGTAATTCGTTGATTTTTGCCATTGCCTTAACGCATGTGTGAACCCTTGCGTTGTCTTGGTGAAAGATTATTTTTTTTCGAGTCAAACCTGGTCTTTTTTGCTGAATACATTCCTGTAACTTGTGAACAGATCAGCGTAGTAGTCGCCAGTAATAGTTTGACCCTTCGCAAGGTAATCTGTCATCAAAATTCCTTTCGCATTTCAAAATACAGATGCCATCACTTTCCCTGCCGATTTCACAGCTTTGGCTTTCTTTGGAGCGAAACACCCAGCTTCTGTCCACTGGTTTGATTGAATTTTGGATTCAGGTGTATAGTAGTGGACTTACGTTTCATCTGTTGTTACAAATCTTCACAAAAAATCCACTTTCTTACTCTTAAAACGATTCAAACTCCCAAGAGTCTTGCATACGAATTCGTTTTTGATCGAGAGTAAGCAAGCGCGGCACCCAACGGGCGGATAGCTTTTTCATATGCAATTCTTCACTCAGGATGTGATGTACCCGTTCTTTCGAGATGCTTACACTGTCAGCTATTTCGGATAATTTCAATCTTCGATCGTCCAAGACCAACTCATGGACTTTGGAGATAATTTCTGGGGTGGTGACGCTTTTTGTACGTCCGGATCGGGAATCATCTTGGACGCTTGTACGGCCGCGCTTAAATTCGGCAACCCAGTTCTTAAAAGTGGCATATGAAAGAGCACTTTCACCTTAAACATTTTTTAACATGTCAAAAATTGTTGATCCCTTTAAACCCTTCATATGAAGAAACTTTATCACTGCTCTTTGTTAAATTGTGAAAAAATCAACACAAGATTTTCTAAAATGTCAGATTATTAAAAAGTATTGGAGCCGTCGATTTCAAATTTAGAATATAGATAGCTAGAAATTTCTTTTGTAAAATGAGATATTTTTTTAAATATATGTTCTTTTTAAATAGTTTAGGCCAGATACTTATCATCCCGCCTACGTATATGAGTAGATCTTCAATCTTCTCGTAAGATTTTATAATTTCTAGAAAGCGGAGCGGCACGAAACTATTGCAAGCCTAAATAGCGACAAAGGGAAATATATATTGTGACTCTATACACGGCAAGATTCAGGAAAGAAGGAGAAGGCGAAGGACGACCTGGAAAAGAACTTACCCCAGTGGTGTGACGAGAGCACTCTGTCACTGGAATAGTGCCGCAGTTTCTAAAGTACAAATAGTCATTATGATTGCCAACCTTCGTTAGAATATAGTAGAGCATGTTTGTTAATTTTACTTATTATCAATTTCAAAGATCTTTTAAATTCTATTAATTATTAGGTATAATTAGGTTCTAGTGTTACAATATTGAACTCCACATAAATATTTTTTCGTTCAATTTTTTTAAGGTGACTGACGCTCCATAGTCCACTTGGTGGTAACTGGATACTGTCGCCCATGGACATCCGCGATACATGAAAACACTAGTCCAGAACAACAAACATTGGAACGCCCCCGGATGCGCTGCCTACTATTGGAGATTTCGGAATGGATTTAGAGAAAAGTTTGTGGAAATAGAGAATAATAGGAATAGAGAGGAGATGGAATAGGATGTGTTGGAAATGGAATCTAGCATATCTCACTCACTACGGAAACATGTACGTACAGTCATCAACAAGTCTACGTATACCCATCGGTACCTAAATAAGCTAGTAATAAAGACTAAAATGGAATGGTTTTGGGTACATTACCATGTTGCTGACTGTACATTGAGGAAGGAAATTCAGTAGTTAGGTATCTACATTTTACGGTAGTCATCTGTGAAAAAGTTATTTCGGCACCATACATCGAAATCGGTCATATTTAGAAATTAGAATTTGAAAATGATTATTAAGAATATATGGTAGAAGTGCATGAGAAGGTACCTATACTCGTACATGGTGTATGTCACGGCAGGTACTTCTTTCGGCAGCTACCTCTTAGTCATATCATTCATTATCAGTAGAGTCTGTCTAATGAAATGTGTCAATCGGTATTTTTAAAAAGAATAATATGGCAACATTAGTACTGGACTTTTAGCACTAGTATCAAAACTTGGACAGTTTTGATATTAGTGTTATAAGAAATAAAATAAATGAATTTTATATAGTAAAAAAACAAGCTCCTACACTACGGAGTTTACTTAATGACATTTTTTTTTTTTATGGACGAAGGTGGCAGTCGAGCATACAGTCCACCTAATGGTAAATGGATACAGTAGCCCATAGACATTCGTGATACATGCCAACATTAATCCAAAATGACAAACGTTGGCACGCCCCCGGATGCGCTGCCTATCTTTGGATATAGGACTGGATTTGGAGAAAAGGTTGGGGAAATTGGGAGGGATAGGATGGGAATGGGCTCTGACACATCTCACTCACTACCGAAACACGTACGTACATTATGGAAATAAGATTAAGTGGAAAATGCAGTATATTTCAAGGTAGTCTTCTGTGAGAGAGGGGTAGCGTGGTCAGTCGAGTGCGCCCAGCGGCTGTTGGATTGCAGCGTGCACTCTCCCCCTCATTAAATAAAGGACATAAAGGAAGCCATTGATTTCAGAGGTTGTGTTGATACTTTAAGACAAATTTTACTCAAAAACGGGTTTGAATTTAAAAGTAATCAAAATTAAAGGAGACATAAAAATCTTCGAACGATCAATGAAACACGACAAGAAGGAAAACAAATAATATACCTTGATGAAACATATATGCACCAAAACTACAAGGTGAAAAAATCATGGCAAGGACCATCAACAAGCGGTATCACAAAGACAATATCTACCTGCAATGTAGATATTTCATATGTATGTATATTTCGTATTTCGATAAAAAGGTATGTTTAAAAAATTAAATAATGAAAGTATCAAATTGATATTTCAGAATATTTTCAGTGTTTACAGCAATAAGATTTTTAAATTTGCCGCGGTTTTAAATTGACACGTTTCATTAGACAGACTCTATCACCCCATGTTTGAAAGCTTTTGAACTATTTTTCAGAGTAAATAGAGAAATTGTTGAACAACCATTTTCCAGTTAAGTTCCAGTCTCTGAACGGATAAACTAATGAATAAAAGAGTTTCGTCAACAGTTTTCCATTTGAAGGTACTTTGAAAATTAAGCCATAACTTTTTGGTTATAATAAGATGAAGTCCAACAAAATATTGCTTCTGTTTAAGTCTAGGAATATTTGGTAAACTTACTCGTAGATCTTCTGACTTATAATAAATCTGGTTATAATCTCCTGTTATAATCTTGTTATAATCTCGCTTTATATGGCACTCGTATTAGAATTACTCGAGACAAGAAATCAAATCAAAATATTTTATAGGTTATATACCTACTTAGTGGATCAGTTTACAGGTTTCAATAACTAGACATAGATTTATGTTCCGTCTATGAATATACAAAAAAGAATTTGTAATTGTTTAAATATTTCATAATTAGTCATTAAAAAAATAACTTTATTCAGGGGTTTATCTTTTAAAGTACATACACATTTCATCAACAAGAGACTACAATCATACACATATTTTAACATTTTAAATACAGTTTAAGTAGTGCATATTAATAGTTTTAAATAAAATGACAGTTCTTCTGATACATTTTGGGTACCTATGTAATTAAATGTGACCTAACCTGAACAAAGAGACCTCATTGTCCACGTGGACTTATTGAATTTGGTTACGATTTTTTAAGATCCTATTTAAATAGAAACTTGCTGTAACATCAGATTTTAAGATAACAAGTATTATCTCTTTCTTATATTGTATAATATTTCTTTTTTTACATATATAATAAGGTCCCGTTTTCTCAGAAAATGTCATAAGTACTGTTCTAAAACCCATTTCGATTTTTTTTTAACCAAGGAAAAACTACCTAAATAGATAAAGTAGGTACATATTTCATCAGGCCGAGTCTAGACGAAACGAACGATAGATTCCTAACAATAGTTTACACTTATATTATGAGCTAAATAGAGTTCGAGAAAAACAAGCAATGTTTGATTTATACAGCACTTTATTGACAATGATAAAGGTCGGCATTGGAGCTGACATCTTGTTATATCGGTGAAAAATGGCGCGATATCAGTACACCGATAAACCGTTACCGCGTCGTATTAGCTTGTTTTGCCAGCAAAAATGTATCACGTTTATTAGAGTAAGCTGTGAACGTTGAAAATCTTACCTTATGAAACACAAGTAAAAATTCTTAAAAATGAGAACATATTCCAAGTACAAAAACAAAGTGTTAATGATAAATTGCATAAAATACTCACTATGTAAAAAAATGTACAGGCAGACCTATTCCTGTGATCAATTTCCTAAACGAAATGATTCGCAACAAAATCCTGTCTCGGTGTGCCGATATATCAAAAAATGTAATAATGATGTCGTCGAAGTACACATAATATGAATGCAGATATTAGCATACTTTAAAAAATAATAGACAGTTACTGTACAGTAAATAAAAAATAAACGTAATATTAAGTGCACACCTATGAAATGGCCAATTTGTATGAGAAACTGATTATTTGTTATAAAAATATTTATTATGTTAGTCGAAATAGTGACCCATAGTATCTACCTACACACTTTCGCCACCTCACGGGCAGTTGATTGATGCGACTCCAGTAAAAGTCTCGTAGACGAGTATCAATTAATTCTTCAAAAACCCTAATGTCTACTTCGGAATCAAATTTTTTCCTTGCAAAAAGTTGTCCAAATTTCGAAAGAAGGTCCGGTGAGTATGGTGGGCCAGGGAGAGTCTCCAGGTCCAGCTCTAGAAGTTTTAAAACTGTCGTATGAGAAGTTTGAAGGCGGGTATTGTTATGAAGAAGTAGTGGAGATGAGCGATTGACCAAACTTGGTTGCTTTGTTGCCAGCTATTCCATCATCATCTTGCATCAATCGTTTGACCGGCTCGCAAGCAACTGTAGTGGACAATACCGGCACAGGACCACCAAACTGATACTAGTAACTTTTTCTTAGTTATCTTGCGTTTTGGACATTGTTTTGGACATCCTGAATCCAGTCAGTGATACGAACGTTTGCGGTTAACGTACAGGATCCATTTCCCATCACAAGTCACGATTCGACGCGTTGTTGTCGCTGACCTTCGTTCAGTTCATACGGCACCCACTTTTTGAGCTTCTTTATTTTGCCGATTTGACGCAGATGAACCAAAATTGCTTTATAACTAACATCAAACCCTGCAGCTAACTCAGCTGTACTTTGAGATGGATCTGCTCCCACTATAGCTTTTAATTCATCGTTATTAACATTGTTCATCGAAATTTCCAGAACAGAAGCGTTCAAACTATCGATGCACGGTGCGATCGATTGTGGTGATTGGCCTATACACTATTGATATTGTGAGCTGTTTGACTTGCGTTGGTGCCGCGACCAAACTCATATTCAAAAATAGCACGAATTTTCAATTTATCCATTTTATTTTCATAACAATCACATGTACAAAATTTAGGTACAGAAAAACAAAATGAAATATTGATTTTGAAATAAAAACCAGTCGCGCGACGGACTCTGTCTCGCGCGCACGTTGTGAGCGGACCGTACCTACTTATCGCTTATCAGTTGTGTACGGCGATCCTCACGCGGCGCGGGTGCATTCCCGCTGCGAGCCATGGCGAGTAACAAAAGCGAGATAGCACTACCTGTGTCTGTGGAGCTACCGTTATCTGACCATAACATGAGTGATATCGAAGTTGATAGTGCGCAACAGGGTGGACGGAAGTCGGATTGGAGTGCTGAAATAGATTTAGAGGTGACAAACATCGAAAGAAGTGGCGAAAAACGTCCTAGACCTAGGGAAAAAAGCGACGAAAGCAGTGAGGACGGATTTACTCAAGTCGATCGCCATAAGAAAAAATTAATAAGAAAGGACTTATTGTCCTCTCCGGTGCGCAATCAAGGTATATTACCTGACAATGATCATGGTTTGGATAGATATTATGAAGTTTGCCTATCGTCTATACAGCCATTGCCTAAGCAAATGGCCCTGGCAAGACTAATGAAAGCCGAACATATTACAAATATTACTCGAATAAAATATAAGAGCCCCTATAAGGTTTTGGTCCAGTTTCACGACAAGAAGCACGCCGAAAACCTAATAAATTGCCAGAAGATGCAGCAGTCTGACATAAGAATCCAACTCACCGATGAAGCCAATCTGGCTTACGGAGTTATTAAGGGTGTAGACTTGGAAATGAGCGATGACGAACTTTTATCGTCTTTTAGCTGCTCGGTCGATATAGTCTCCATAAGAAGATTGAAGCGTATGAGTGTTGATGGAAAATGGGTAAATAGTGAAACGGTGAGGCTTTGCTTCAAAGCTCCAGTCTGCCCCGACTATGTATATGCTTATGGTTGCAGGTTTAAAATAGAGCATTACGTGTTTCCTGTCACACAGTGTTCTGGCTGCTGGCAGTTTGGGCATTCCAAGAAGTTTTGCCCTCGTAACCGGATCTGTTGTCCAAAATGTGGGAAGGAGCACGAGAACTGTGACACGAGTACGTTTAGGTGTCTTAACTGCAAGGGATCTCATATGGCATTAGACAAAAACTGTCCATTCTTTATAAAAGAGAAGAAGATACGAGTCATAATGAGTGAACAAAACATAACCTACAAAAAAGCTCTGGAAGTATATCTTGAAGTAAAGAAGGCCATAAAGTATGCTAAATACACTAATATTGTAGATAATCCCTCACTGCCTGTACAATCTGTTGCTGCAGGTGCAGCTAAGACCTATACTAGCGCTGAATGGCCAAGTCTTGACATGGAAGATGTAGAAGAAGAAAACATAACAAATTCTATCTTTATGCCAACAACGAGGAATGCGAATACTCAAGAAAAAAGTAACCAGGGGAAGACCAATAAGAGAAAGACCTATAATAAAAGTGTTCATATTGAACCAGAAACTGCCACGGAAGATGTGAATACCCATGTGAAATCAGTTTACGAGTCTAGAAAAGTGGCGGAAGAAAAAGGACACAAAAAAACGGAATGGAAGTTTGAGTGGAAAAAGATTTTTGAAAAAATAAAGGAAATTGTTTTTACGGGACAGAAACTTGAAAATAAAATAGTGCTGATAGCGAAATTGATCTTATCTGAACTCAAGTCCTGGGTTATGAATATGTTTACTGAAGGTGATGTGGTAAAAAGGTTTTTTAGCATGCATGATGGATAACACACCAAACAAAGATTTTGGAATCAATATAATTCAATGGAACGCACAAAGCCTTAAGCCCAAATTGATTGCTTTTGAAGCCTTATTAACCCAGGAAAAAATACATATAGCGATATTATGTGAAACTTGGCTAGATGATAAAGATATTTTAAAAATTAATGGATATAATGTTTACAGAAGAGATAGAAATGACTCCTGGGGGGGTGTTGCAGTTATTGTTCACAAGTCGATTCGTTCCTATGCGTGTCCAATTAGTCTAACTAATTCAGGTATAGAAGCCCTACATGTTAAAATTCTCAATTGTAAGTACTTAGAGAACATCATATCTGTATACTGCACTCAGCCAGTAAACACCTGCGTACGTGATTGGGATATGCTGTTCTCTATTAGTTCTAGAAAGACGTTGGTAGCAGGCGACTTCAATGGGCACCACACTAACTGGTCCTATAAGACTGATGCAAGGGGGACTCAATTGCTAGATTCATCACTGGATAATGGTTTTATAGCACTTAATAACGGGAATGAGACTCGAGTTAAATTAGTAACCAGCAGGGTACAAAGATCTTCCCCTGATATTACCTTTTCTTCATCTGACATAGCCATTATGTTAGACTGGAAAGTTCTAAATGAAAACTTGAAGAGTGATCATCTCATTATTAAAACCACCTTGATGTATAGAGATTATGTTGTTTATAATAGAAAAAGAAACTTTAAAAAAGCCAACTGGCAGACTTACAGTGATGAGCTTTTAGAATCATTTTCTAGTGTGGATTATGCCAATTGCCCGAATGTACAGGAACTGTATGACTACTTACAGCAACAGATCTATGCGTCGGCGGATAAAAATATACCATATACAAAAATTTGTACAAACCCTACAACTAAATTTAAACCTAAAAAATATTGGAACCCTTCATTATCTGAAGCAGTGGCACGGCGCAGACAGGCACTTAGGTCTTTCAGAAGAAATCCTAGTCCCGATAATCTTAGAACACTAGAGGAAAAAACGTTGCATGCACATAATTTAATAAGAAAAGCTAAGGCTGCTAATTGGCAGAAATTTTGTAGCAGCATCAACGAAACGAGTTCAGTATCTGATATGTGGAGAAAGATGCGCTGGTATAAAGGTTATCGTCAACCTAATCACTACCCTTCTGATTCTAAACAAAAAGAATTGCTATGCAGCTTAGCACCAGATTCGGTTTTGAATAAAAAACCCAGGTTCACATCTAAAAATGATTTGTTACAGCTACCTTTTACATTACAAGAACTTGAAAATTGCCTTAAGAAAAAAGACACTGCTCCGGGTAATGATGGAATCACGTACTCTATGTTATACCACTTGCCAGAATTATGTAAAAAATATCTCCTTTATCTTTATAATTCCATATATAGCTTGGGTATGGTACCACATCAATGGCGAACAATAACTATAGTTCCTATACCTAAAATTTGTAATGGTAGCACTAACAGCAACAACGGCGAGCCTAAAATTCGTCCTATATCGCTTATTTCGTGCTTATGTAAAACGTTTCATACCATGATAGGAAAGAGACTCGAGTGGTACATAGAAAAAAATAAAGTATTGCCTTCATATACTACTGGGTTCAGAAGGGGCCAGTCTTGCTTGGACTCGCTGTCAAGATTGGTAGCTACCATACAATTAGGATACTCGCTTGACCAACAAACAGCTGCTTGTTTCCTCGATGTTGAGAACGCATATAACAATGTTTTAATCGAAAAAGTTGTCTGTATTCTGGATGAACTTAACGTAGGCACCAGTATCTGTAAATATATCTGGGAGTTTTTGAGCTTAAGGTGCCTTCAAATAAAATCTGGAACTAGTGATACAGTGCACACAAGGTGGACGAATAAGGGCCTTGCACAAGGTGATCCTCTAGCCCCTATGCTTTTTAACATAACAACTCACAAACTATGTGGTGAGATAGCAAACGTAATATCTATATCACAATATGCTGATGACTTTGTTTTCTATCTAAGTAGTAAAAACTTGAACTACTGTGAATCTCAGTTACAGATTGCACTAGATTCTATGATAAGCAAACTTAATGATATTGGTTTAGAGCTTTCGGATAGTAAATGTAAATTAGTTTTGTTTAGTAGGGGGCGTAAATGGAATAGTATACAACTTAAAATCAACAGTAAATTAATAAACTCTGTAACTGACGTGAAATACTTAGGAATGTGGCTCGATCAATCTCTGCGATGGAATATACATATCAAAGATTTGGCGGAAAAAACAAACAGACATTTGAATTTATTTAAAGTACTTGCAGGATCCTCATGGGGAATTCACCCTAAATACCTACGAACCCTGTATATTTCACTGGTGAAAAGTAGGTTAGACTATGGCTGTTTCCTGTATGATAGCAGCGCTAAAGTACATTTGTATAAGCTGGATAAAATACAGAATCGGGCACTGAGAATAATAGGCGGCTTCATCAGAAGTACTCCCATTCATGTAATGGAGAGTGAATTATGCTTAGCGCCCCTACATAATAGACGGTTGTATCTTTCTTATAAATTTTGTCTTAAAAGTCTTGCCTTCACGAATAACCAAACTATTCAACTTGTAACTGAATTACAAGAACGGGTAAACTTATCATATTGGCGAACTAAAAAAAAACCTTTGATAGTCTCGGCACTTAATGATTGCAAAGATCTTGATGTCCATTCGTCTGATCCTCTTGAAATGTTTTCCTTGCCTATGTGGGTAACTTACGTAAAACTCAATGGAATAATAGAATGCAATTTAGAATGTGTTACTGGATCTAAAAGAACTTGTGAGACCTCATCTTTAAAAGTAGATATTATTAAAGAATTAAATGTTAAATATTTGGGTTATGCTAAATATTTCACGGATGGGTCAAAGAACGCAAATGGCTGTGGAGCCGCATACTGTAACCTTAAAGATGACAGTTCAGAAATGTATAGCACTAAGTCAGATGTATCTATCATGACCAGGGCCGTCTTAAGTCTATTCTGCGCCGGGGTGCGGGAGTGTATCCTAAGACAGTCAAACATCCTATTGTGTATCCTATGACAGTCAAATATCCTATTGTGTATCCTATGACAGTCAAATATCCTATTGTGTATCCTATGACAGTCAAATATCCTATTGTGTAATTGTTTACTATAGCGTTATATTTTTTCATTACCTTTAAAAGGTGAGCGCCCGGGGTGCACCGCACCCCTTGCACCCCCTGGTAAAGACGGCCCTGATCATGACGATGGAACTCATTGCAATTACAAAAGCTCTCGACTGCATTGCTAGCTCGAGCCACCGGTATGTCGTAATTCTGACAGACAGTAAAAGCGCTCTGCAACATTTGTCTCGATGCTCTTTTGGTGTCATAGGTGTCTCCGTAGCCTACGGTATCCTTAACAAGATTAGGAACCTTGTTGAGAAGGAAATAGGGTTGAAATTGCAATGGATTCCATCACACATAGGTATTAGAGGTAATGAGGAGGCTGACAGATTAGCCAAATTAGCAGTGACTGAAGGGATGGAAATTTCTATAAAACCAAATTATACCGAAGTACTATATAAATTAAGAAAAAAGTGCTCGTCTAAATATAAAGAATATTTTGACGAGAGAAGTAAGGAAAAGGGCATTTGGTACAAAATAATCCAGTGTCAGCCTCCTCCAATACCATGGTTTGGTATGACCAAGATGGGAAGACGAATGGTTGTCCTAGCGCATAGGTTAAGATCTGGACACTTTCCATCAAAAAGTTTTAGCTTCCGAATGAAAATAGATGAATCACCAGATTGTGAAATTTGTGGAGCCGTAGAAGATACGTACCACTTGTTGATGGAATGTGCCCGAAACCAAAGGCAAAGGGCCTCATTGATGCAGCGCTGGGATTTGAACCCCTATGATATGGGTGTGTTCACTCATATCCTAGCGGTTCCTGCATCTGAGGCTGCTATTCAGGTGTATGAGATGTTTGGATTTGGATCAGCTCCATCTTAGGTCTATCCTGGAGTGGGGCTGTCTTGAATTTGAGTCGTAAACCGGCCGCACGGCGGAGCCGCTTTTGGGCGGTGGCACTGGTGGATATGTCCAAGCCGTCGTTGTGTTTTTTGAGTGTTTAGTTTAGTAAGTGAAATTTTGTTTAGGTTACGATGGGACTGACATGCCAGTGTTGGCCAAAGTCCCAAATTAAGTATATAGAATTAAAAAAAAAAAAAAAAAAGAAATAAAAACATCGTAGCTGTTAGATACATTTTGTTTTATTTTGAAATTGGAATTAGAACAGAAGATATCGAAACTCAAAGTGGCCAGTAATAGAATCGGTCATTTCATAGGTCAACACCTAATATGTAATGGAACTGTGTTTTATTACCTTACTCCTTTTAGTCCGTATTGTACAAATTTTCTCTTTAAGAGGTAATGATACTGACGGTCGTCGCTTGAACCATATAGTTTTTCTTTCAACAGTTTTCGGAGTGTGAGTGTACAGGTTTGAGATCTCGTTTTTTGTACAGGTTTTGTAAGTCACGTTTTTTGTACAAGGTTAGGGGACAGATAGTTCTACTCAACAACTCCGTCTTTAAAAGACACTTGACGACATTTTCAGAACTGACAATGAATTAGGGTCCTCGTCTGATTACACAACTTTCGAGAGATTTCTAAGAAGTATGTTGTTGTTGTTGATTCTCTTTATTGTATTTATAATGAATTGTTACAATAAGACATTACAATATTACCGTAAGTACAAAGACGAACTTATTACAATACTTTATACTATTACTTATAGAAGGAATCTCTTCCAGTAGACATTAGAGTAGCCGAGAGGAATTATGTCGTATCTCAATGACTTCTATGTATTCTACTAGACAAGCAATGCAGTACTAAAAAAATGCTCATTACGTCACGTTAAATTGTCCACAACTCCTTTAGTCTATCGCGCGCAAGCGAGAGAAGAAATTCTTTGTTTTGTAATAAATTAATAATACATCAAATTGACATCACACGCTGCAATCGACAAAATACTACATGTATAGTTCAATGTGGGAGATGTTATTTACATGTGCACTGTATTTAA
This sequence comes from Sesia apiformis, assembly GCA_914767545.1. Lineage (NCBI taxonomy): Eukaryota > Metazoa > Arthropoda > Insecta > Lepidoptera > Sesiidae > Sesia > Sesia apiformis. Next base: position 9,889,867 of record OU611960.1, on the reverse strand, counting down.
GTGATTTGAAGTTCACTTCATGCAATTAACTCATTTATTTTGTATTTTCCTACAAAACTGAAATATATTATATTGTTGTAAATTAAAGTCGTTCGGCAGCCATCTTAGTATGTCTTTCTCGCTTACTCTTACTTTAATCATGTAAGTGCGAGTAGGGAGAGCGACTACCACCAATCACATTGACATAGAATATAAAAAAAAAATACTCATACAGTTCGGACAATTTCCTAACAATGGAAGTAGGTAGAAAATAAGTGTTAGAAAATAACTATCACAAATAAGTTGTGATAGTTGATTATACTTTTTTTGTTTAGACTTTGATTAATGGAAATAATATATTTATAAAAATGGCGAATTAATTACTTCAATATTGCAAAAAATATTCTCAAAAGACAAAGAAGTCTTCCGAGGGCATCGCATTTCATAAGTACGGATATAATTTACTTATTCTTAATTATCATCTCTTATGCATGTATATAATATAATATAAAAACAATAGTGATACGTATTTAAGTATATTACATTAGTATTTTACTTGAACCCACTCTATTATTATGTAGGCATAGGTCACATTGCAATACTTAGTACATAATTATATGATTTCACTCGAATGCGCAAACTTCCGAGATATATTTTTTTAATAGTTTACTCTCAGAGGCAAAATGGAAATAGGCAAAGATTGTTTCGTGTCGCATCTACGTGGGCGTTCGGTTAATCACTGCATTAAATTCTCCCTTCCCGCTTCCCACACCACTGCGTGTACAACCGGCGCGGCGCTGTGAAAATTTTTTTCTTATTTATATCGTAGAATAAGTTCGAAAATGAGCCAAATCAATTCAATAGTTCTAAAATTACGATATTAAAATTTTTCAAGAATCTCCCAAAAAAAATTCAACGACCTATACATACAAATTATATGTCATTGGATAGGGCTCGAAAGCTCTGTAACTTTTAATTACACACTTTGTTTCTAAAACGTTCGGGAAAGAACAAGATCTACCTTTAACTGGCGCCTGCCATCGGCATTATTAATGTGATTTGCGTGAGCATAAGGTATATTAATTAAACGTGGAAGCATTACTTCTTTGTGTAAGTTGCATTCAGAAGCTTATACGAAATCATACACTGGTCACCTAGTCACGTTCCCTTACAAATTTTCATAATCACGACAAACTTCTGATCGAATTGTACAACGCAGCTGTCGGACACCTCTATAAACCGATGTTCCTTGCACTCCTCGATGTGGCTCGGAGTTTCACATATCTAGAACACATTTCATAACTGTGTGCATTTATTTTAAGATGGATTTGTTATTTAATATTTATGCACTTATGCCCGAACTATACTGTCCTGCAGGGTATACGAAGTGAAAAGTCCGTTTTATAAAAGTAGGAAACATTTTCTACACAAGACTCAATAACAACAAAGAGGAAATAGCGGGAACAATGTTGCCAACAATATTGAATTAAGAAAGGCAAAGGCCTTCATCTGATCATCACGATCATCGGCCTTCACTCGTAAAAGTGATCATTACGATGCCTTCACCCCCCCTCAAAGATAAATTGCTAGACAACAAACTTAAACCACATCCAAACTTCTCAAATTTAGTTTTATTTAAAGGTTTAGTATGCACTTAACATTAAATTAAAAGCAAAGGCAATTATCATTGCAACGTCAATAATTACAATAATAAAATTTTGTTTTCCAACGTTAGCTAAGCTGTAAGTATTTATATTCTAGTCATTAATATATGCATATTTATATGCATACTTACTTGTTTTTATTTTAATAATTATAATACCTTTATAATGAAGGTTTGTGGACTTCCAAAACAGATTGTAAGTTTTCATAAGATTATTTAAGTCTGTTGAAGACACGTAATGTTATTATATAGTCCATAATTTTTAGCTAATACCAAGAAGATCATGAAATATATAATGGGAAATGTGCTCACCGTACTGTGCTATAGAATAAATACACGGTGGAGAACCAGACGACTCCATGAACGTGATGGATGAATTGATACAATCCGATTGTCATTTGTAAACCCATAAATGCCCATTGGACTACGAATATGTCGCCGACCTTTACTACGTATGCTCGTATTATCCAATCCGATCATATTAAATGACTGCAAACTTCGTGTTGAATCTGATATCTATATTTTAAAAAATAAAAATCTGTTCCAAAATTTACACCTACGAATTTTTCAATGTAAATATTTGAACAACCAAATATGCAAGCTAGATATTAAATTTGTCGTTATGCTATCAACTAGGTTACCATCACTTCACAATTTCCTACATAATGTAACAGTTTAAAGTAACAAGTAATGTAATGTATAAGTAATGTATAATGTAATGTATAACAAGTAATGTATAACAAGTAATGTATAATGTAACAAGGTGAAACAAAGCAGACTGCGAGTAACTTGTTTGTTATGTTTCGTATCGGCTGTTGTTCTATGCTGAACGAGAAATTTCAACTAAATTATATATTATCAGTCTTTTATATTTCGAGAGAAATATTCATCTCGTAAAAGCAAATATAGGTAACAAAATAAACAGGCAGTTAAATTAGCAAAGCTTAATTTGTTATAATTAAACAGGATTTATGAAAACATAATTTGATTACATTTTAGATCATTTCAAACATCAATATAAAGACAATAATTGTTAATGGCGTAATTTATATTTTAGATACTGATATATAGTAGGTACTAGGTAGTGATACTAGAGGCCTGTGCCCTCCGGTGGCACATTTAAACAGACCTACATCAGTATCACCATTGTGTACTACTATATATTAATATTACTACCATCTATATTACAATTGTTACTATATTATTACCACAGATATTGAGGAATTGATAACGCAAGCTGTCCGTTGCTGCATGTCCCAAGCTCGTACTTCTCCCTCTGCTCGTTCATTTATGTTCCGACGCATGTCGCAAGCAAGTCGTTCTTACAAAACACAAAAATCCCTAATTGCGCTATAATCAATTGTAAAAATTAGTCAAATGTGATGAACCGTGTCAAGGGAAATGCTTCGTTTCTTCGTTGAGTGGCCATCACTAAAATTTACTCATGACACGCTTGGTTTTCATATAATTTCACAAACTTGCGTTATCTAGCTATGTCTATGATTACTACATACTATATTTATTAGTAATATATGTAACATACATAACGGTCTAGCACGATTGTAGTATGACATCGTTGATATCAAAACAGTATTACAACATTATACAATATTTTCTAAGTTTGTAAGCCCACAACGAGAATGGTCATCACAGTTTACAAACCACTTAAGAAACATAACCGTCCAACAAGCCAAGCTGCGGACAACAGGACCCTCGAATTAAGTTAATTGCAATTGTAATTGGTGAAGCCGGCCCCGCAATAAAAGGAAAATATTTTCCTTCCCCACTGAGACCGCTATATTAGACTCCTGTTGTGATATAAATTGTTTTAATACTCTTAGTTGAGAGGATCGTGGAAAGGTTCAATAAGTCACGCCTAATTGCCAATAGGTAAATTTTATCACACAGGTGACACTACAATTCCTCATTTTCCGAACCCTTTCTCCACATCCATTCCTACACTCCAAAAGTAAGCAGCGTATCAGAGGGTGTGCCAAAGTTTGTCATTCTGGACTGATGTTGGCATGTACCGCAGATATCCATGAGCGACAGTATCCACTTACCATCAGGTGGACTGCTTGTCTACCTTTTCCCTATATATGCATATATATAAACTACAATGTACGCATGATTTCGGACCCCGTAACTCGTCATAAAAGTTACCAAAGTCATAAAGGTCAATGGTAGGCACCACTGAGAAGGGGAATTCGCTATTTTACATTCATTTTAGAAAAAAACGAAAAATTATTTGTAGAGCTTTTTAAACCCTATTCAACAACATTCTTGTTTTAGTACACTGATGTTTATCTTTGTGTTTTTGTACCAGTACAAATTCACTAACAGGACAAACTTCATATACGAGTAACATTATCTAACTAGCTTTTACTCGCGGAATCGCCCGCGTGGATTCTGTTTCTTTATAATTCCATTAATCTTTCGGAATAAATAATATCCTATGTCCTTCTCCAGATATCAGGCTACCTGTCTAACAAATTTCATTAAAATCGGTTTAGTAAATTAGTCGTGAATAGATAATTAATTAACAGACAGATAGTCAAACGCACTTTTAGTTTTATAATATAAAGTGGATTGAAGGCAAAGGCACGTGATTACATCTCACATGATACTCTCACTGTGTTAAAAAGTATAAAAATATAATTAATGGACTCAAAAAATTCATTCAAATCTTTTTCAAATTTATGGTATAAAATGTAGAGAACTTTTATTATCCAACAACATGTACACTCAGCAGATACCTGAAGTATTATTGTTTATGTCTTAATTAGTGAATGTTCTGGTTTTAATAATGACAAGCATAACAACACTATTAGTGCACTCCGTATGCAATTTAATTATTAAGGAATGAAGGCGACAAGTTGCGAATAAAAGGTAAATATTATTTTTCACTGGAGGAGCCTCTACAAGATTGTCACCGAGTGCTAATAGGCTATTCTGAGCCATTTTCACGGTTTATTCAAAGGGTTGGACATTTTTATTCGCTTCGTTAACGGAAGCGGAATGCTGACTCGCTATTTATTTGAATTTTTTATTTCATTCTATCCGAGGGAAGCACTTAAAGCGGGAGAAAAACAACCTTCAATTAAAAATTTCAGTCCTATCCTTACCCTAAGGTACCTATAATATTTTTACCTCTCATTAATCCGGCGTTCGGAATCATAATAAAAGGATAAAATGAAATCCCCTTTTGTAACCTTCAATATAGGCATTAAGATAGGTTCAGCAGATATTTCATGGCGTCATAAATCAGGAAAATGGGGTCTCGACGGATGTCGCGGCGCACGTTGTTATCAGTCATTTCTCATAACACCTTCCATATACACTTAAATGCATAGTTTCATAAGCAACCACCTATACCACATACCTATATACATACCATAAGCATACCTATATACATACCATATATAAAGAGTGTAACCGATCAATTAGCTAAATCTAAAACTATGAATCCCGTTCATGACCCAGTGTTGATACACATGGAAATTTTAAGATCTTTTTTTACAAAAAAAATGTATTTGTTTTTGTTAATATATAGTTTCATAATTGACCTTCATCGGCGCTAAACCCGTTGTGGGTCTTGGCGTCCTCCAAAATCCTGCTACATATGGTTCTATCTTTGGCCTCTCTCTTCCAGAATGTTACTCTTGTCATGCCCCTCAGATCTTCCTCTAATTGGATCCAGTCATGATTTTCGCCGCTCTTTCTTGTGATAATTATATACATAGGTACATATACGCTCTATATGTATGTCCAGCCCTTCTCGAACGCTGAAAATTACAGAATCTGACCAGCGTTTCCTTATGACTATTCCGAACTTTATAATAAATTTGTATAAACAAACAAACGTCTTTTAACCCTAGAATGGTAACAGGGGTGCCTCAACACCCCAGACGAACAATCACGTGCCGATATTGCGACAGTGATTTGTTGTCTCGCTCTAATATTTCACGTATTCTCTCGTCTTTTCGAGTGTAATCAGTAGCCGTTGCGCATTAATAGTGGAAGGACACCGTTACAGAGTTACAGGTATGTGTGGGGTGTTGCGTCACCCCTGTTACTATTAACGTGCGTATTTTTGTTTGCATATGCCAAACGAGTTAATGCTCTTTTCACCTTACAATGGCTTTTCTTAACGATGAAGAGATTGAACGTTATTTGAATGATATTGCTGAAGATAATGAAGGTGAAATTAATGTGCTGGAAGGCTTCAGAATGTAAGGATAACATTTACATGCATGCGTCAGAAGACGATATTATTTCCGGCTCTCATGAAGATGACGTACCACTGTATTGGGACTTTATGTAAAAATAAACGTGAGATACCACATTCTTTGTTACCAAACAAGAACAAATCAGCTTTGTCTTCTCAATTTGCAGTTGACCGTGAGAAACCGTGAGTTGGTCTCGTATACTCCAAAGATTAACAAGTCAGTTATATTGTTGTCAACCATACACAATAAAGAAGAAATAAATCCATCAATAAGCAAACCTGTCATAAATGTCATAATTGACGACTACAATCCGACAAAGGAAGGTTTCGACACTTTTGATAAAATGATGTACAACTACTCGATTGCTAGAGGCACACGACGATGGCCTCTTAGGTTTTCCTTTGGAATGCTAGATCAAGTAATGATACTGTACCTAGAGGCCAAGCATCCCAACACACCAGCCAATAAATTCAGAGGTAACTTCCTGAAAAAATTGGCGCTGCAGTTGGATGAACCACATATGAAACGGCGTTTACTGTCAAATTTACCTCGTGAAATATCAAGTAATATACGTGCGATTCTAAATATAACCGAAGAGGTTGTTGTAGGCCAACCACCAGCTAATTTACAGAAGAAAGCTAGGTGTGGCTTATGCCCAAGAAAAAATGATAAAAAAGTCATTTTTTTTTTTGCACAAAATGTAATAGGCCCGCTTAATACTTAAAACATATTTAAGTATTAAGTATTAAATCAGTGGTATGGGCCAAGGATTTGAACTCAATACCTTACGATCCAAGAATCAAGTCACGAAACCCCAGGACTATCGCTGCTCATCGTTTTTTTTTTATGGAAAGACGGTGGCAGACGAACCTACAGTCCACCTGATGGTAATTGGATACTGTCGTCCATGGACATCCGCAATACATGCCATCATCAGTCCAGAATGACAAACGTTGACATGTCCCCGAATGCGCTGTCTACCTTTGGAAATATGGGAATGGATTGGGAAAATGGATAGGAGAAATAGGATAGAATGGTATTTTTATTTTATTATAAATGTTACTAGCTCATTTGGGAACCATATGTCGTTTTATTAATACAACCCTACTCAAGTGATATATTTGGTACCTTATCGCAAAGAGACGTACCTACTAGTATTAATATCCGGCACCGATCTCAATATCCGGCCTGCATCTGTCAAGGGCTCAATAATTTTGCTTTAGATTACTTAAGCTTATAAATAAACGTCTATGTCGATGGAGAAGAGAAATTGAAATTTAATCATTTAGCTCTAGAAACGTTATTTCGATTTAGTTAAGAATTACAAAAGGATTTCCCTTACGCTTTCGCGTTTACACGTAATATTACAATTCGCAACATAAGTAACAAATACCCAATAACATATATATGTGAAAGTTTGGATGTTTGAATTGAATGTATTATATGTGTTATTATATGCTCTTATTATATGTGTAAGCATATCATACAATATGCTTACATATAATATGCTTATATATCTAAATCATGTGACCCGGCTGATCAGTCCTGAGACTAGCCGAACGTGGCAGAGCTGTCAACAGAAGGGGTCCGTCTAGAGCTACCTTTAAACACTAATATTTCATTTTTTGCAATTGAAATCTATCCTGTTTGTCAATCCGTCCCACATACTACGCGTATGCTAAAGGTAGCAATTAATTGATTTGTTGCAGAGTTATTAGGTTAATAAACAAACACATGGCACAACTCCTCTCGATTATTCTAAGGTTTCTATTATTCTATTCTATTATTCTATTGGGAAGAGATTCTTTCTAAGAATAAGTCCACCTTTGTACTTCCGATAATATATATCTTATTGTAATAATAAGTAAGTGCAATAAAAAGCAATAATAAACCAACTCTGGCATTTATAGTATTAGTATCAAAAAACTAATATTATAATATTAATCATAATATTAATAATACCTATTATTAGAACTTAATATTAGAACTATATTTATAATATTAGTATTAATATCTATGTCTTTATAATTATAATATGTATTTATAATATGTATTTATACCTATGTCTTGATAAACCCGCACCGATAAACCGACTTAAAATGATTTAGAAATCGTATTCCGATCGATTGAAAGTTATTTTTTGAATTATAAAACTGAAATATTGTACATAAGTCGTATAAGTACATAAAGAATATCATTTAATTAATAACATGTTTACTGTTTTTACTAACACTATGAACGGTAATAACATTTTACAGCGAAATACCCTCTCGATATTCCTGAAAGGTCATGACATTTTGAACACCCACCCAACAAAAACAACAAATTAATATTCCTTGCAAAGACCAGTCAACCACTAGAAACCTCGAACAAAACTCGCACTGAATGAACAGCAAATTTATATTTCATGCTTGCATTTTGGATATAAATATCCACGAAAACTCCTCAAAAAGAGCCCATCCCATGACATTAATTTATATAGTATATTTATATATATATGTTATCCTAAAACCACAGGTTTTATATGCATAGTTATGGCGTCGTACGCATTACATAGGACCTACGTGAGGCTATGTATAAGCACCGTCGATCCCTAAAACTAAGAGGGTACCCAAGCCGGACCTTCATAACCGAGGTGCCGAATATTACGGAAGGGGGTGTAAATTAGGGTCCCAAATACCTCTTCATAGAGATTGCCTGTCCGTTTAGGGAGCAAGTCACGTAATAATATTGTGGTCGACCTAATCGTCGGAATTCGCTGTCACTGTATTTACTATAACGATTCAACTCCAGACCTTTGCCTATTTTCATAATAAGTACGCAAGCGGTTTTGTCCAACGGCCCTGAGCGGAATCTGTTTACTGTCAAAGTTCCTCGGGTATCATAAAAAGATATCACTGTAACGAAACATTTCGAGATTCAGGGCGGATTTTTTATAATTTGAATGATAATGTAACCTGAATAATAAATACTTCTTTGTCCCAGTTGATATTAATACAAAAGATTGCGACGTTAGCTCAGAGGGTAGGGGTTCAAAGAACGAATACCAGCCAATCCTCACCTCATTACTTTATTTATACGTAAACTTAAATAATAAAAATAAAAAAACACTGAGACAATAAATAACACTTATGAAACTATTTAAACGTAAACTGTATGTATTATGCAAAACCAGCCCATTAATAAACTATCTACTTACCCTGACAAGGATTTTTTTAATGTACTTATAGTTCTAATTAACAGGAGTTCCGTGCGCTTCTCAATGCATAAGATATAAGTATAATATTTACTACATAGTGCAATATTGACAAATATAAGTAGTAGTGTCACTGAAGGCTTTAGCGGAGTGCAGTAGACACATCCTGCCGGATCAAACATTAGATGGCAGAATGAGTCAAAGTGCAGGCAGGCATTTGGAGTTTGGAATTTTTCAGTAAAGGACAAGAGAGTTATGTACAAAATACCTGTGAATGTATCAGTTGTTTGTTGACTTTGTTTATTTTAATTATTCAATAAATAATTCTTCGACCATTAGGATGACTATATTTAGATCTCACAAGGAAGTAAATACTCTATACAATTTGTTAAAACATTTTTAATTTTCATAACTCATCTTCATATTACAGCAAGAAAGTTACTCAATTTGACATTCAAACCTATAGCCCAAAATAACACTAGAACTCATATGATCCACACCTGTCCGTCTTCACACACTTGCCATCAATGGTGTAGAAGAACAAATGACACCATGAACTGTGTCTAAAATAAAAATGTACAAATAGAAAACATTCCCTTTTTCATCGTATTTTCTTAGTTTTTTCCTCCACATATCGAGCTTTGTGTGTGGTGAAGCTGCTTGTTACACCGTTACCAACGAATTTAGAATTTTACCCATCAAAATTCAAATGAATTAAACTGGTTCTTTCCATATATACATATCTGTTTTATCCAGCTGTGCTATGCAATAAGTTTATGTTAATCAATTGTTATTCTATCATAAAATTAACTTCATTTCATCTGTTTAAATGGATTTTACTTTTCCAATAGACTTAACTTCTATATATCCCACTGTGAGACCTTCTGCTATGCCTGAGCTTTACCACTTTCCAAGCCCAGTTTGCATTTAGATTTTTTATCCAAGTTTCTGAATTTCATCATATTCCAAAAATGTTTGAATATTTTCCTTAACCATAAGTAAAGACTTCATATTTAATTGTACAAATCCGTCGGTAAAACAAGAATACTCAGGTGAACTCAGATTATTCAACACATTCGTCGGCATAACATCGCTGAACGGGAGTGAAATCAAATGCGTTAGGATGACACGACGCTTGCTTACGTTGCATATACTCGTTGGCACGTTATACTCGAATATGTTTTTTTTTTTTTTTACAGTAAAGAGGGCGGACGAGCAAGCGGTTTCACGTGATGGTAAGTGTCACCGCCGCCCATGGACACCTGCAACACCAGGGGGTATGCGGGCACGCCGCCGACCTTGCAAAATCCTATTCACAGCTCTCTTGAAGAACCCCATGTCGTAGTTTAATGGGAAGACCTCTTGAGGTAGTTCGTTCCACAGCCTACGGTGACGGCCTATGTGCACTTGATGTGACACTATGACGTGAAAGTTTTCGTAATATGACAGTAATTCGTTATGCTCCTATTTTATAATCGACTAGATTCTACCCGCGCTTCGCTCGCACGGACTAAGCAGCTGTAAAAGATTTTTAATACCTACAAAAGCACCGACATGATGGATTTCACGGATCAAATTCCATGCAGTAGTTTTGAATAATTATATTAAGTCGTTTTTTATTTTCCTCAATAACACAACTTCCTTGTATCATGTGAAGATGACACATATACCAGTAAATTAAGTCAATGTACAGACTGAACCCTTTTACTGATTTATTATTATATATGTATGTATACTCGTAGATTGTCGTCACTCAGCCGTAGACGAAGCAGCATCTATTCATGTTTCAAGTTCAACGGCAATGGGCGTTGTGTCATCATAACGCATTGGAGTTCACTCACCGTTCAACGACGCTGTGCCGACGAATGTGTTAAAATTCTACAACATATCACAGAAATCACGCAAAACCTGAAATACGTGAACTAATTGGAAATACATAAAACCGTTCTAGTAAAAAATTAATTTATTTTAGGGATTAATTATAACTTATAAACATGTAAAAGTTTGTTGTTCTATCTTAAACGGTCGTAGGGCCCATTATTCAGTGGTGAGTAGTGAACGGACTGGTAGTAGCGCGGCCGATGCGCGTAGCGTATAAGATATCGGTACTAGAAACGAAAAATAAGTTATAAAACAACAAACCTATTGTGAAAACTAGTTTTCGATTCTCCTCTTAACACTGAATAACCCATTTTAAATTTTTGCGTTATTTCAGTGACAAATTGTATAGTATTATTTTTAGAAGTAGTGATGTTACGCGTGAGTGTGACTTGTACTCTGAGTCGCGTGTCGGTTGAGGGATGGCCCGGCACCGAGTGCAGGATTAATGGTGGCACACGCGTCACGCGTGCGCTCCGAACGGATTTCTGTCAAACCTGTCAACACCACGTGCGCTTCACCTTGCTGTTTCACGCCCTTTGCCGATGTTACTCTATGATTTTGTAATATATAACTATTTCTTATAGATAGGTACTAAAAAACCCTACATATCAAGAAATTTGTTCCTCAGTTCAAGCTAGTTTCAGTGAAAATAGTTAGGATACTGGACGTGAAATTGATGGCGGCAGGCGCATGACGCGTGAGGCTCAAGCACATTTCTATTAAACCCGTCGCCATTACGTGAGCTCTATTTTTGTTTCATCAAATCACAACTTTTATCAGTTGCTGTCGATATACCTACTCGTAATAAAAACAAACATAAAAAGTAAAACTATTCTGTTTCTACAATTTTCATTATTATCTTCTAGTACTTTTATTTTTTTCTCCTTACCAGTATTTGCAATTACTAGTAATTAAACATTAAAACAAAAGTAAGTGAGGAATGAGTTAATAAGTGAATTCATTCCTTTACTCCCCACCCCATCCTATCTAGTGGAAGAATGGGAACTATAATGGGATGGAGAACACTCCTCATCCCGGTATACACACAATTTTCCATCCTTCACGAAAATTTTTGCAAACTAAGTCTTCAAAAGACATGACGACGACATTCTACTGACGTTGACATGTAACGCGAACTGATGTATCGCGGATGTCCACGAGGGACCTCACTTATAAACCCATGGACAGACTGTAAGCCTTCTTAAAAAGTCTTCTGAGATCTTTAAAAAAATAAGTAATTTTACCAATGTCGCGTTCAACGTTCAATTACAGGCACTCATTGCTTCGAACTGGGGTTTAACCTCTCGACCTCAAGAATGTGAGCCAAACACCTGTTATTCTATCAACGTTAAAATAAATTTCACATTTTTATTAAATAATAAAATGTCCGAGATAGAGCTGTAACAGCATTGAAGAGACACAGGCTGACGTTATTTCAGATGTCGACAAGTCCAATATAATATTCCTACATAAATATGAACAAGAATCTCAGCAAACAATAACAATCAAAACATAAGTCATGTGTACATACAACAACTCGAGAAATTGGAAATGGTTATCAAACAAAAAAGTAAGTAAATAAAATATGGGACTGCTCAATTTCAGACAATGCCTACAAACTTTTCCCGTGTGCCCCCATTGTGCTCAGTACAATACATGTGGAAAAGTATGAAGGTCTGAATTGAGATACATAAGTACGTTAGACTAAGTTGAATAAGGTCTTGAACTTAATTCAAAAATGTTCTACTGAACTGATGAATATTTAACAGAACTTTATATTAGACGTAAGACTTTAATTACTAAGAGAAATACCGAGAGTTGTCTTTGTTATTAATATGAATATCTACTATTATAATTACTTGTTATCTAATAATAATAGTAAATAATAATACAATATAAATACTGTACAGAATGCCCTCAAGTTTACAATGCCTGTAAAAGCACCATATTTGTGCAACAGACAAACTACAGTTTTGTCTGTATCTGTGCAATCTGTATCTGTACCATATCTGTGCAACAAATACAAAGGTGTTACAGACAAACTGTAACACCATATCTGTACACGTGGTCTGCACATAAATATTTGAGTTTGAACTCAGAGAATACAAGTAAAGTGTTACAACAAATAAAGAATTACTGTTACCTGTCTTTAGTTAAAAAATGTGACCTTGTCTGAAAAAGGGGGCCTTATTGTCTGTTATTTGTTTTCTTTATTGTTTTAATTCTTTATTTATTTCTGAAGGTTACCTTGAACCCCAAACTACGTTACTTCTTTCACCGTAACAGCCTTTTTATTGTCCACTACTGGACATTGACCTCCTCATGCACAAGACAATGTGCATGAGGGATGTATGACATTAAAATGGCAGGTTGGCAAGTCCACTCTTTTAGAAGTGGTATGGTTCTTCAGGGCTTGTGATATCCCTTTGTCGCATTTTACCACTAGAAGAGATAGGGTGGAGCTATTCTAAAGCTGGCCCATACTACACGGTTGAGCGACATAATAGCCTAATAGATATTTGTACCCGGGTGGACATTTGTAGGAAACGTATAGGAAATTTGTGTTCGTCCTATGAGGCTGGAAAAACACATACAAACAACCTAAACTTAAACAAAGCCGAACGGGAAACGAACCCGGGAGCGATTGCACAACACATAGAAGCACAACTTGTACCAATTGAGCTAATCAGTCGTCACTTTCCAATTCATCAATCAACTTCAATTTTCGATTCCTACTTCATTTATCGCAATCAGCACTTTGCACCAGCGGGGGATTTAAAGTCCACCAAATAACTTGATATTAATAATGAAATAGCAGCATATCCACCTTGAGATTTCATAGAATATAAAATCGTCAAACAGATTTGACGACCGATTAGTCCAGTTGCTGATACCACTGCATGCTATTCAAAAGTCCTACCGCTTTCTTTCTATAAAAAAATCTGACAAAGCTAAATACAAAACCCAAGAAATTGATATTTTTCGGATATAACTTAAAATTATGAACTGATTCCGTGGCTTCGGGAATTACGTAATCAGTTACAACACACTGTCAATTTCCGAAGAATTGGCATTTTTTAGTTTTTATACAAACCTAATCAGGTTTTAATGTCATTTATGTCGAATGTACTTAATTATATGTAAACTTTAAATAAATGGATAACATAAATACATATATAAATTTTGGTACCGAAGTTAGTTTTGGGGGCCTGAATCCATCCTGAATGGAGATTGTACCTAGTATTTTTTTGCGGAAACTCGAAAGAGATCTAATGGGGTCGATTTTTTGGAATCTCCCCAAAAACAATATTGTATGTATACTTTTATTTTCACTAATAGCAATTCCTCGTCCATTGAATGTTTCGGAGAGTATCCGGCAGTTTCACTCGTATTATATCTTATTCCCCGCCGCCCGCCGACTACGGTCATTTATAACGCGACATAAGCGCCCTCTATTCACATCGGCGATCCATCCATCAAGCACATTGTCCCGACTGTGTGAGGAAATTGATAAACCCTGTACTATTCTTTTATTTCAGTTTTGCGGAAAGGATAGGTATTGTGATGTAGATAGAATCATAGGTTTCTTCTCTTTCGAACTTTTTGAGATATAACGTAGGTACTTCCTTATTGGAAATTGTAATTTATATATTTATAGCTTATTCAACAACTACAGAAGAAAACAAACCAAAATAAAGATTTTACTAAATTCTCGAATTTTGTCGAAATCGAGGCTTTTCCAATTTTCTCTGAACTTTTGAAGAGTGGATTATCAGGGCATGTGGTCACTTGACTGATTTTTACGTCATATACGATTTTCAGCACCAGCTCATAAACGCGATGGTAACAAGTAAAAAAAGCAAGTCCCTGTCAAGTTTTTGCTCTAGAAGCACACAGGCACCATTGATACGACCTGTATTCAAAGCCGTAGTATCACAACAAAGAATTTCCACTTTGTCTTCGAGATTCCAATCTCTGATCGCATTTCAAACAGCCTGCAGGAATAAGTTGATCCTTATTTCCAAACGAAATGACTATAGGAAGACGTTATTTTGATTTTCGGGCATCCAGTGCAGGCAAAAGTTTGCCGTCCCAGTGAATAGTTACAACGTCTGGTACCTCATTTCTGAAATCAACTCTAATGGCTTCCGCGCGTTCCTTTCGTTTTTCCGTGCGGATTGCATGGAAAACTTACTTTCGTCTATATTAAGTCCAAGTACCTCGATAGTAAGTAGCTTGTAGAATAAACACAGAGTCTCTCAACTCAACTGACACCTGTTTAATGCAGCTAATAATTTCGGAGTAATTAAATCTTTCTTCGTGACCATTACAGTAGCCCCAGTTCCAGGTTGTGTGCTCTCGATCATAGTTGGCAGATCATTTTGTGAATCCATATTTTCACCAGAACTGGAAGTTGAATCGTTCTGTACAGGTTCATACGATGCCGAAGTAGTTACCGCCAAGTTCCAGCCAAGTTACAGGGTCGACCTGGGTCTCTCTGGCGCTGCAAGATCATCTCTATCTTATTTCCTCTATTTTTATTAATTGAAGTGCATCGGCGTGTGCAATATCAAACAAATTGTCCAAATTGCTTGTAAATTCTTGTTTACGTTGCTTAATACGTCGTGTTTTCTTTGCATTTTGTTGTATGTTTGTCTTCACCAAACTTGATGTAAGTTCACAAGTTTTTTCACACAATTTTGTAAAGATTTGTTAGGTATTCGTGCCTTTTCTCCAAAATATAACACACTCGCGAATAGCGAGGTTTGCGCTTTTTTTATACTTAATTTCACTTCACGGGTGTTATAAAACAAAACTGTGAGTACTTGTCCATTGGAGGGAAATTTTGACCCCGTTATTTGATGTTTTATGTCTCCTACTAAAAATATACCCTCTTTTAGTTTAACTTTTAAAACAATAAGATTACTGACAATTCAACTAGAAATCACATTATGTACACGTCGACGTGTAAGCGCTCGCTGGCCTAAGTATGCAAGTACTGACATGTTTCGATACAAGTCGACACGGTTTGCCGTAGTCCAAAGGTCTTGAAATTTGATTTACGTGTGTTTTGATATAAGACTAAAAAAATAAGTGGGTATGCGTTAAAAAAAGTACTTTGAATTTTTTGGGACAGCCTAATGTATTCATACCTACCATTCAATAAATATAAGCGTGTTTGCAATTGACCCTGGTTGAGCTTACCTTGTGCCAAAAACCTTTAATGAAGTACGATGTATCTTATTGTACGAGTATTGTTAAAATGTTATGAGGTTTAATAAAGTTATTGGAACGAAGTTCCTTTAGGCGGCTTGCGGTAGGTGTGATTCGAGAGAAAACGTAACGTCACGTAAGATTTTTACCCCCTCCATAAGCCTTTCTCTTTCTCTCTCTTTCTGTGAGCAGTTGCGGCGGCTGCCGCAGCCGTCACAGCTGGGCATGCGCGCAATATATTTAATGAAACTTTTTGATTTAGATATTATTTAAAAAAAAAAATTAAAAAAATGCGTGAGGATCTTCGTTCCTGATGGGAGTCCCCTGACCATTGTATTCCAATTAAGGATGACAGGAGGACGTCCGACGCTTCGTTTCCTGGTACGTGGTCACCACTCGAGAACTGGTGTACCCCATCGATTATTTGTCGGTCCTGCGACATATATGACCTGCCCACTGCCACTTAAGCTCGTTGATTCTATAAGCTATGTCGGCATCAAAAGCCTATCTTTTGTGTTTTTTGTTAATTAAGCTCACCTTTTGTAAGTAAAAATATATGCAATAAAGTTTGAAAAAATACACAGTGAATTAAAGTCAGACAAGAGGTTTCAGATATTACTCTGACATATAAACAGACTGAATGCATAACACTTATTATGATTTTTCTTCCAAAACTTATTAGATGAGACATCTATCGACGCTTTAGTATACTACAAACTTGTTTAAGCTTTTCTTACACAATCTGATTTACCTTTAATGCAACAGATGGCACTTGTTTATTTGTGAGGAACTTTTAACATCAATAAGTAGATGGCAGCACTTCACCATTTTCTTTTCTGATAGTGAGCAATTTTCTTTTTTATGTGGTCAGTGGGAGTCACAAAGATAATAAGTACACATAGCATTATATATATGCATTGTGCATATTTACATATGAACAATGCGTATTTCTAGATTTTCACACTCTATTGCCTATTTCTATGAACTTTCCTTTAAAGTGCATACCTAATTCAACATAAAAATGCGTCAATTTAATATAGAATGCTAGAAATATTCTCTGGATGTCAGGAGGGGATCGTTGGTAGAAATCAAAAATCCTGCTCTGTATAATTCCATCGCAATTTTAGAAAAAATGGTGGAGTTAGTCCAGGCACTTCCGGACTCGTTTTCGGAAAAGACCCGAACCAAGACGCCGTTCTTGTTAAAAATCCGAATCTTGACGAAATTAAAGAAATAAATGCGTGTATTAATGCCACGGGTCACAGCTTGCCTGACATTATTTCTACGGACATGGCACCAAATATCAAATTTTGTCCTGTCACGTCAGTCGACGTGTAGCGATGATTTTCAGTCTACAAATTAATGCTAACTGACAAACCTCACAAGTTTGAAATTGATAATTTAGAGAAGTGTAACCTTGTACAGTGCTTAGGTACCTATGAAATAGCCGATTTGTATGAGATTTTTTTTTTGTTATAGAAATATTTATTATTTTAGTAGAAATAGTGACCCATATTATTTACACACTTTCGCCACCCTGTAAAATTCTCGTGGACGGGTATCAATGCATTCTTCAAAAGCCCTAATCGCAGCTACTTAGGAATCTACTTTTTCCTTGCAAAAACTTGTCCAAATTTCGAAAGAAATGGAAATCTGTCCGGGCAATGTTTAATGAATATGGTGGGTGAGGGAGAGTCTCCAGGTCCAGAGCTCTTGGAGTTTTGAAACTGTTGTAAGAAAAGTGTGAGAATATAATGGGATAAAGAAAACTCCTTTTACTCCCAATCCCATGTCGATGTTTTAGAGTAGTGGTCCGCGAACATTTTAAATCACTTAACAGAAATACCTAGAAAATGATTTAATAAAAGGCATAATATTATTTGAATTTTTAGCGAACAAAGAATCCAACAGTTAGTAAGACAAATGCAAGTTCAAAAATCTTATTGTAATTTGTCCATTTGTAATTTTTGTAAAGAATATTTTAGAGTTTCTGGTATCCCATATCCTTCTTTATGTACATGTATACATGTATTTTATATATTTAACAAAACACTTAATTCACCTTGTAACCGAGTACTTACTTTTTAGTAAAACTTATATCTAAGTTTTTTTATTGATTAATAGTACCTAAGTAAGTTATTTTCCTAAGTAAGTAAGTTAATTATTTTCTCACATCATAAAAAATAAATGGGTCAAGTGACCCTCACCCTTAAAAGATTAAAAACCGCTCTTTTAGAGGATTTTGAGTAAAGGTTGTTGGTGTAGATTCTGTTGGTTGTTATATCAGAAGATCGCTTAATTAAACAATGAAATATCCTCGAACTTGTTATATTTATATTGGTTACACGCGTGATACATAGTATTTGTGCACTAAACTGCTTAGTGTGGGGCGTAGGAAGTGACTGGAGAATGGCAATTGCTGAGCATTCGACGCAGGACACACAAAAAACTTTATGCAGAAAAAGTTCTACTGTGAAAAACTAACCTAAATTAAACAGCGTCGTGTTTCGAACGCTGTGTCGCTACAATGTTTTAGCAGGCACTTTCACGCACACTATGACAAATCATTGAAAGTGAAAAAAGACATTTTTGTGCCGCGTTTTTAACTTCATAACTATTGTCTTTTCAAGATTATATCAAATCATCATCAATATCCAGCTGCGTACATGGTTTTCAGCTTTTCATTTCCCACTACAGAGACTTTTTATCCGTCAATCAGGATCACTACCACTCCAAATACTCTCACTCAATTCAAGTAGCATTACTAAAATCTTAATTGAAATAGAAAGTACCTCACCTCAGTCCAATTCATTAAAAAGTTTATTACATCGTTATCATTACATGTCATTATATCATTAAGGTCTTCGTACGAAAACATCGCCTCTAGGCACACATCAGCGATGATAAGAAGGCGCAATGATACAAAGGGGCTACAGATGACATATAGGAGAAAACGTGGAATACTGACACCAATCTGCGATGTGAACCTCAGATTTGACCCGAAGCATTCTTATAAGGAATCAGCCCGTTACTCATTCGACATCGATTAGGGCTGCCAAAACTAATTTGAATATGTATGTGTGAACCGCTGAATGCTACTTATATTAAATATTGCCAATTTGCAACAATATATAAGAAAACTGTGTCCAAGGTAAAATATATGACACGAATTTTCAGTACTGTTGTTCTTAATTGGATGAATAAACTGCAGTATAGAAATATGTTGAAAAGGCTAAGTGAAAGCGCGTAGTTTTTGCATAACTGTACACTGTACGTATCGACAAGCCACAACCCTAAAAAGTCAACGTCTAATCGCTGTAAGCGGTGTGGGATCCAAAGGTATCATCTAAGTACTGAGTCCCGAAGTGAAATCACGTGAGTTAAACTCGAATCTTTAAGTTACATCTACGATAAAGCCTAGAGAGTCGATGTCAGTAATGGTAAAGCACCGGTTTTTATCGCGTTCCTCTGCTAGACCAACCGCGGTGAGTCACTGATTCCGTGCCAATTTAACTGTATTTTATTCCAAGTTTTTGTTTCACTTTGCGTCTAGCCTAGCAAACGAGTCTCTGGGACAGTTGAAGAATGTTTATTAATACATGTATTATTATTGTTGTATCGCTTCCTAGCTGGTTATACGGATTTAAACACTGTATACCCATTGGCCCGTATCTCTTGACGTGACGTGAGACAATCTGCAATTTGTTAGTGTCAGCCTGCCGATGTTCTGGGCCATTGAACGGGTCGATAGAATTGCAGACCCACATCTAAAATTATGTCGATGTGTTTTTAGGTTGAAGGCATCAATCATGGCTCGCTAGTTTTATTTTGGCGTTGATTTGATTGTTATTGACAGGCGGCGCGTGAATCGTGACCCGACAAAACATAAAACGTGTTATGTCATCTTTTGAAACAATAGTAATTTATTATTTAATTGCAGAGTGTTTCGTTATGCAGAAGGTGTCTTTACGGCGGTATTCAGGCTTCACCTGCGGCATCAGAGCTCTTGTCAATGCCCCGCTGATTTCTATCGATGTTACATAAAAACAAACTAGTACACAAATACGAGTACCTATATATAATTAGGTAAACTTCTGAAATTGATAATATTTTTGAACGACCGATTAGCCCAGTTCGTAGTGCTTCTGTCTTCTGAACAATATATCCCGGGTTCGATTTCCGCTCCGACACTCATTTGTTAAGAGACAAGTATCTATTCGTATTAGATGGTTTGTGATCGTCTGTCTGAGTCTCTGGGCACACGACATGGGAGCTGGGAGCCTAGTGTATGCCGTTAAGTGTGACGTTAATTAATAATTATTTATTTATTTAACACATAAATCCAGAGGCAATTTTGGGTCAACACAATAATATAATAATATATCTGTACATAGAACAACGTGCGCTTGTCGTTTGTTTAAGTTAACATTTGGAACTAGGTTCAATACTTAGTCCTATTAATACTTAGTTATATTCACGACCTATGTTAAAAGAAAGAGTAGTACCTACCAAAAATTATTACCTTTGTTGGTGAACGACTTCCGATGACCAAGCCTTTGGTCGACCTTCGCGTCAGCTGTCCCACCCACCTGTATTGACTCATTGACGCCCACCTCCTTTCAGTTCGACTCTCCGTCATTAGCATTATAAATTTCGAATTAATATGAATTAATACTAACGCCTTCCGTAACCTTCGATCGTAAAATTCACTAATCGTTTTAAATGTTGCGTAATAATTGTCAATGTCAAGTGTTTTATCTTGGCGAGGATATATATAAATTAGTAATATCTCTACAACATGTTCACAAATGGAAGGTAATTCACTTAATAATAATAAATTACATATAATACCATGGACTTATAGCTTTTCACTGCAGAATAAACTATATTCAGCAGTGGAGATATCATCCCCTCTTCTCTTGTAGACCGAAGACTTGTAGCCTGTAGACCGAATGCGACTAAGGGATAACAAAGTCGCTACCACAAGTGCTGAGGAAGTAGACACCACCTCTAAACGAGTGGACTATCCAACCCGCTTGACCAGCGTGCTGTTTTAATGGCATATATTTCTCATACACAAGGCATGAGGAGGCCCATATCCAGCAGTGGACCAAATAAAATAGCTGGTTACGGTTACTCCTAGTTCTCTTTTTCTGGACAACAAATATAATAAACAGAAAGCAAATAGGTAGTTACCGAAGTTAAATAAACTGCTGCTTAATTTAGTTGTCTAATTACACACACACATAGTTTATTTACCTAAGATCCTGCATAGGTTTACAACAACGTCCGGCTTCCAAGTCAACGGACGCGACTGAAGTTCCAAAATTAGCACTGCGAATGCTAACCACGACACGGCTCGTCGGTACAACGCCGGTGAGATAATATTTAGGTAGATGCACAAGATCAGTATACTTCCATACAACAGTATAGAATGTGGTAAAAGCACTAGAAATGCTGGACATTTTTTTTCTTCTTTTTAAGGAACTTTTATGCCTTGGCACATGTCAGTTCCATCGTACCCAAAACTTACATTCTACAACATTAATGTAGGTACCAATATATCAGCCCTAGTGAGGGCTCACGAATCTGTACAAACTAAATGCTGCTCGTGAATTAGGTTCTCCCAGTATCTTATGGAACATACAAACATCACTCCTGTTCAGATCGAGAGCCCTCACTAAGGCCTCTTGTTCCTGTTGATTCCCGACACACTCCAGCAACAAGTGTTGGACATCTTCAAATGCTGGACTTACTCGTCGAATTAGTGAAAATTATTAGAATTAGAATAATTATCGCAACATAAGACATAAGGGTTTAATAATAAGAATTTTAATAATAGGAATTCCAGATCTATCTTTTGACTATTATTAACTTATGCTATTTTATTTAAGACTTTATTAATTATATGTGAGCGAGAAATTATCGTAGAATTAGCAACGAATTAAGAATCATAGACCACGAATTCCGTTCAAAAATGGTTCCACGCAATGACAGACGTCCACATCGTTTTGATTTGTGAAAAATTCAAGAAACAACTAGTTTCTCAAGGACAAAAATGACCTTCTGTGTGGTAAAGTGGTGTAAAAGACGGAAAGAAGGAAGTAAAAAACAAACCGGGATAACTTATCAGTTATCACAGGTAAGTGAAATATTTTCGTGTTTTGAGTAAAAATATTGTAGTCTGTGTTATGCAACCAGAAGCCAGCTAGTTTTTTTATACGTAACTATTATATATTTTATATTAAGTACAGAGTTTTTATAAATTGGATGTTAGTGTTTCTTATCAATCATTTACTTTTAGTTTCCCCAAAAAAGAGATTCGACGATTACAGTGGATTGCAGCAATCCGCTTAGAAAGAAGAGAGGATGACTGGTTACCAACTAATGCCAGCAGGGTATGCTCTATACATTTTGAGAATGAAGACATATATTCGTCACGCACAGGCAATCGTATGTTAAAAAAATCTGCTGTACCCATTTGTACGGTTAGTACTATTAATATTTAATGTAAATTTTGATTAGATTGCATAAAAAATAATAAAGTAAAATCTATAATTGTACTATTTTATATTTATTTTAAAGAGCACGTTTGGTTTTTAATTGTTTTATTTTTTTGGGGTTATTTTATGTGTTATTTATTGTTATTTTGTTTTTCCATATAAGGTATTTTTTTTAATTTTTCGTTATAGATGGTAAGAAATAATAGTTGGCATCTTCAGGAACAAACTTTGAATAAAATGTCTTCTTTGGTTCAGGAAAGGACGGAATGCCAAAAGCAGATGGTAAAAAAATTTTCTCAACACAACCTAGTATTAATAATTGATTTTCCCTTTAACTAAATAATTATGACATTTTAGATACATTCTGAATAGGAACTTCCCGTATCGGCTTCAGAAATAGCAACGTCAAAGGGAAGCATTAATGAAAGTCACATTGAAAATATTAGCACATATCTTCAGGTACAAAAACGTAAACAGGTAAACGCGAAAATGTAAAACATTTAAACCTATTTATACATTTGTTTAGTTTTTATTTACTTATATTGTATTTTACTAACCTCTAATATAAAATAGTTACATTATTTACAATTACACTTAGGAATTACAATTTGTTATGTTTCAGGCTATTGATGTTTTGGACGACGAAAACTCGCTACCAATCAAAATAATGAAAATGCAACATCATGTTGACACTGCACAATATTAACATGAAACACAAAAAGCAAAAGTGTTACGCGATACTCCCATAAATATCCCATCGTCAGAAATCGAGTCAATGTTTAATACTCCTAGAAAGCAGCATCTTAAACAGCAGTTGAGGAAAAAGACATTGTTAGCTGAGAACAGATTAACGGAAATTAAAAAATTGCAAAGACAAAATAAAAGGTTATTAAAACGTAATATAACACTGAAAGATGTTATCGAAACTTTAAAAAATAAAGGATTTCGGAATTCTACTTTGCATACTGCTCTCAGTGGCTTTGCAAATGACATAGTTGTCACTCTTCACAAAAAATCATCTAATAAAGGCCGAAGCATAGTTAAGTTCACCCCAGCTATAAAAAAAATTGCGTTGACTGTAAACTATTATTCACCTGCAGCATATAAATATATAAGAAGCCAATTACTCTCATGTCTGCCTCATCCAACAACGATTTCCAAATGATACCAGTATATTGACGGAAAGCCTGGTTTCACTGAGGAATCTTTTAGAGCCCTAAAAGCAAAATTCAGCCAAAGTGACAAAAATCTTACCTGTCTAGTAGTAGACGAAATGGCCATTAGACAGAAAATTTTTAACGCCCAGGATATTGATGGGCTTGTAACATACGACCCTTCAGAAGAAATAGCAACACAGGTATACGTGTTAATGCTGGTATCGTTTAACGATCCTTTTAAATTGCCTTTAGGTTATTTTTTTATTAACCGGTTGGCAGCAGAACAACGATGCAACATTATTAAAATGTTGCAATTAAACAACTTTTAACGGTTTAAATCGCGTATATTTGACATGATTTATATCCCGACGTTTCGAACACTGCGTGCATAGGGAATGTTATGATTAAAAAATTCAGACGGTAGTTCAAAAAAATTTCAGACGGTAGTAATAATTTCTTAATAACTCAAGTGACAAATAAAATCAATTAGTCACCCCGTGACCACGTCCACTGCAAAGTGTTCGAAACGTCGGGATATAAATCATGTCAAATATACGCGATTTAAACCGTTAAAAGTTGTTTAATTGCAATGTATAGTAATCACGAAAACCTAAGAAAATATTATTATTAAAATGTGCCTAACAAAATGTCACGAAGTAGGAGCTGAAGTTGTCAGCCTTACTTTCGATGGTTGTGCTTCCAACTTTGCGACTGCTAAACTCTTGGGATGTGATTTTGAAGCTAATGACATGAAAACATATTTTGATCATCCAATCACACAAAAGTCCGTGGTTGTTATTTTGGATCCATGCCATATGGTTAAACTGGTACGAAATATTCTAGAGGCTAAAAAATAGTTAATTGACAAAGATGGACAAAAAGTTCAATGGAAGCATTTACACAGTTTAAAAAATATCCAGGACAATATTGGGCTTCATTTTGGTAACAAGATTACACAGAAACATTTGGAATTCCGAAACAATATACTGAATGTAAAATTGGCTACCCTAACTCTTAGCAACAGTGTTGCTACTGCACTGCAATTATGTACAAACGAACTGTTCTGCCTGAATTTGAAAACGCCGATGCGACAATTAATTTCATAGAGATTATTAATAATCTCTTCGATATTTTGAATACGAGAACGCTTAATGGTTATGGTTTCAAACGACCCATCAAGATTGATGAAATATATGCGTATTTGCAATATTTAGACAGTTGTTTAGAATATTTACGTCTACTGAAGTAAATGTTCAGAATAAGAACACTCGAAAAGTAAACGGGCAAAGGAGTTAGTTAATACCCAAAAACTTTTATTAAACACTCAATCCAAAACGGGCTTCCTCGGACTTATAATATGCATTTCAAGCTTTAAAATGCTATTCACTGAACTTGTTGAGAAACGAAAAATAATGGATTTCATTTTACCATATAAGTTCAGTCAGGACCATCTTGAGCTATTTTTTGGCGTAATCCGCAATCATGGTCGGTGCAACAATAACCCCAATGCACGCCAATTTATGGGTATTTACAAGAAAACCCTCCTCAATTTGAAACTTCGTTCTAAATTCACGGGAAACTGTATTCCGTTGGAAGACATTCCTATTTTGAACTGTAGTTCCGCGATTAATAAAACTACGCCCGGTTTCAGACACAAACTCCAAGTCCAACAAGAATTAAGTCAAAAATTCAACACGGAAATGGAAAACTGTTTGGTGTTGTCACAAACATTAGATGTGGATCGTTTACTACCGGAAACAGTGAAGCAGATTATTGGGTACATTGGAGGGTTTGTAGCAAGAAAAATGCAGACAAAATTGGAATGTCGTAGCTGCCTCGAATTGCTACAAGCTGATGAAAAGCTCTACTTTCATAAATTAATATCTTTGAAAGATAACGGAGGATTAGTTTATCCATCTGTTGTGATATATGTATAAGATCTGTTTGACGTCTGAGACACTGCTCAGACAAATTTTAAATATTAATAAAAATGAAAAAAGTTTGACCAGAGCAAGCAATCCGCGTCTTCTGGCAAGTCAATGCTTTTCAAAAATAGTAGAAAAGTGTAATATTATAAACCCTGTGCGACAGAATCATGACCACGACAGCAGCTGCCATGACATTTTATTAATCAGAGCTGTAATTGAAGAATTTTTCAGAATTCGTTTGCATTACATGGCAAAAAATGATTCTATATTGAATTCAAATCGTCATAAACTAAATAAATTAGTGATTTTCCGTGGAACGTAAAAAGTGATTTATTCACCTACCTGTTTTCCCAGCGTAGAATAATAACAAATAATATAATAATAAGAATAATAATTTCGAAAGCGGCTCCATAGTGAAAGTTGTTCAGTTTGATGGTCTGATCATCCTCTTAAAAAAACCGTCAGCATATTAAGTTGGACCCTGTATATTATTGTTGTTATACTAAGCGCCTGTTTCTCACTTCTGAAGTGCTATTTTTGAATCTCACACATTTTAATAGTATACAAACAAACAATATAAATAATAATAAATAAAGAAGAATAATGAAATTAAAAAAAAAAAACATTTTCTTACAAAATCTGAGGTGTCATATTAATTCATAATAATTGAGTTCATAATAAATGACTGAAACCTACTGCATCTGCATTACACCATCCTCGCCGCTCCGTGCCGCATAATAATCCATCTCGTACGCACTAGCTTGGTTCGATATTTCCGTTTCACTCTAACATTATGTTATTAAGTAAAGTTGTGCGCCAAATGAATGGGCGGGCGAATTCATGTGCAGAAAATAAATTTAGCAAAGTATTTTATTTTCTCTGTGCGCGTATCGCGTTAGCATTATCAGTTTAGTGGTATGAGTTTGGGACTATGTTTTAACGGGCTTCGTAAGAGAGTTATGATTCTATATCATTCTTAATTCGTTGGGAATTAGTGTTACTAAGTGCCACGTTTTAACTGGCGTAAGTAATTGTGTCATCGCAGTGTTTTTTTAAGTTTCTTTTTCCGTTTATTTCAAAACATATTATTATGCTGCAACGGAACAGTTCCTGTGATTTGTTAAATAAAAGTTTTTGGGAAAACTGGTCAAATTCATAGAAGACTGCTGTGAAACGTAACTTAGGTACGTGTTTCAGGAACGAGGGAAATATGACAGAGGCATTGTCAACGGGGTGGGAACATCGTATTCCATAGAAAGAAACTCTAATATTGTGATTACGGAAGACATCCAATTATATTCCCAACTACGTAAAATATGGGCAGTAGAATGAAATCAACAAAGTCTCTCATTTTATTATTTTCCATACTCTCTGTCCCATCCCATTCCAACCAATCCCAATTATGGAAGGAATAATGGAATGGATAATGGTATAATGAGTATAATGGAAGAAAGAGTCTCTCATAAAATCCTATAAAATCTTATCACCCCATCGAACACAGGGTATAATAGGATATAGAAAACTCCTTATACCGTTACACTATTCCCAATCACATCTCGTCCTTACATCATCCCAGGGGAAATGACGAGTGTAATGGAATGAGGAAAAGTCTCTTTTCTGTATACTTTTCTATTTATTCCCTCTGTCTACTAAAATCCATTGCAATAATCGATTGATGGATTTTTATGCACTTATTTATAAATTTATTTACAAATAGTTCATAGCAATAATTTAGTATTAGTATACTAATTAGTATCAATTACTTCAATTTATTTATATCCACTTTAATCCTTCATTAAAACTTTTTCTTTTTTCAATATATATATTTAATAA
The DNA here is from genome assembly GCA_914767545.1 of Sesia apiformis. Taxonomy (NCBI): domain Eukaryota; kingdom Metazoa; phylum Arthropoda; class Insecta; order Lepidoptera; family Sesiidae; genus Sesia; species Sesia apiformis. Next base: position 9,862,284 of record OU611960.1, on the reverse strand, counting down.
ACGAGCGATGCCAGCGACTTTGGTCACGTGAACTTTTGTGCGAATCCTGCGGGAACTCTATAGAGGATCTGGTTAAAAAGTAGGCTAAATGTTAATAGGCACATGAGCTGTAACTATGCCAAGTTTCATCAATATCTGTCCAGTAGTTTTTACGTGATGCGCGTTCAGACAGACAGACAGACAAAAATTCCAAAAAATGTTGTTTGGATACTGTATCATTCGTACTTTACATTATAATGACTTTTTCAAAAAGATTTCATGTACAGACACCGCTCAGCTTCGATTTTATTATTCTCGTATTTACAAGTATGGATAAACTAAATTGAGTTTCTTTCTGCTTTTGTTAAAATTGTTTTTAAGTATTCTAATAAACAGGTATGATATAGTTCAATGAGGTTAGTATATCACCCACATTACTTATATGATGGAGTTTTGGAACACTTTTGAGTCCTTAAAAATCCATTTTGTATAGTCAGTCTCAATGAAGGATTAAAGTGGATATAAATGTGCAAAAAAATCCATCAATGGCTCTTTGCAATCATTGACATATTTAGATACTAGGTCAATGCTAATGGATTTTAGTGGACAAAAAAAATCTTTACTTAATTGGTTCAGTACTGGCGTAGATTCGTAATCTAATGAAACTTTTGTACCTACTCGAACTTGAGGCAGAAATATTTTTCGCAACATAACCGAAACCTACCTGGAAGTCTAGTTAGCATTGTGTTTGTGTGCGTAGCGGGCAAATCTAGCGTGTGTATGATGAATGTTTCATACTATTCTTTATGTACAATGTGGGATAGTCAGGCGTCGAGGCGCGAACCCGCGCGTGAGTCACCGAGCGAATTCCATGTCAATGTAACGCCGCGCCGTTGAACTTGCCATTAAGCCACACTCCGTCGCCTCGTTTAATTGGGCACTATTTTTATTTATTGCCGGTATTAAAATGCACGATATAACACAATAACACGGGTAATTATTTAGTGTTCAGTAGATTACCCAGATAAATGCAGCCATCAAACAGTAGGTAGTATGTTTTAAAAATGACTAGTTGAAGGACTATAGACATAAATATGTTCAAAGTTTCTTTGCGCGATAATATCCAAAATGAAGAAATTCGTCAAAGAACTACTAAAGTCACCGACTTAGCTCGGAAAATAAGCATGCTAAGCATGCCAGGAAGAACAGTGTGGGCCGCGCTAAAACCAGATAAACCGACGACTTGAAGAGGTTTCCGGTGGTGGTCGGATTAGAAGAGCCGAAGATCATGTGTGGTGACAAACCTATGGAGAAGCCTATATCCAGAAGTAGAGAAACATAAGCCGATTGATGGTATTGTATGATATGATAGAAGAGCTATCAGCAGTCAGAAAAACACATTGATTTATGCTTTATCTGCTTGAACTAAAAAGACATCCTATTTGTTAAAAACAATATCAGTAGATTCTTCAGAATTCACTGTGAATCGCAAAAGCGGCGCGAAGCGATAGTAGCCACTTATCACGAACCACCGTTTGATAACAAAACAATTCTAAAATTATATCATAAGACGTGTCCCGATTCAAACAATCATGTGCAAAATGCAGACGCAGTAACACAACTCGACACAGACGGGTCTCTCACCTGTCATGGCGAAGAGAAGATGCACGAACTGTTTTCTAATAATCTGTTACGAAACAGCGGTAATGTTATTCAACAATTAAAGTGACAAGTCGATGAAGTCGAGATAACCGTGACAATCGATGACTGACAGTGGTCGCGGTGGGTTTAATGCAGTTTTCTCCAGACCGTGTCTTGTTCGAATTCTTCCGCGTAGGCAGATACTAGGAATTGACCATTAGATCAATATTAAGTCATCGAAAGAACCAGTGAAAGTTTTGACGCAATAAGTAGGTACAAACATACGTGGGTGACACTGAAAGTTTTTAGAATCTCAAAAATGAATTCAGATATAAAGATGGAACCTGTTTTATTGCTTTTCGAAATATTCTCCCTCACAATCCAAATACTTTTTCATGCATTCTGTGAAGCATTCAGCCCACCTTTCTTTAGGCACCTCTTCAATAGCCGTTTGCAAGGACGTTACTGTCTCTACTGCATTCATAAAACTTATTCCTCTAAATTAGTCCTTAATTTTAGGGAATAAATAATAATGATGATGAAGGATCATTCTGCTTCGTGTGCGTCGTTCTTTAACTTTTTCAAAAAAGAAGGCAAGAAGCTGTTCATATTATACCAGTCTGCAGTCACTGTTCTTTTATTTCTGCCAACTGTTCTGCCAAAGAAGGAGGCAATCATATTCTTTTCAGCACTCCGTCCTTTCTTCACTTTCGTCGGCAACTCTTCGAAAGGAAAGACATACTGCGCAGATTGTCTCTTAGTTCCAGGCTCATAGCAGTAGATCCAGCTTTCATCACCCGTTACGATATCAAAAACAGCATTTAATTGACCATTGTCGATTTTTTCTAGCATATCGAGACACCATTCCACGCGGCAGTGTTTTTGAACTTCACTCAAATTGTGAGGGATTCATCTAGCACAAAGCTTCCTTACCCGTAGGTGATCGTGTAAAATAGTTTCAACTTGACTCATATCAATACCTAACCGTATCTGCTGATATGTCGCTCGTTCGTCTGCTTCAATCATGAGACGCATAGTTTTGATGTTTTCCTCCGTCACTACTGTCGCAGAGCAACCTTTTCTGACATCGTCACTGAGGTGGGTACGACCACGTTTAAATTCACTGAACCAGTTATAAACAGTGACATTGGATGGGGCTTCGTCACTATAGACTAATTTAAGTCTTTCATAACTTTGCTTCTGGTTTATACCGCAAACGAAAGTCATATAAAATCATTGAACGAAAATATTCTCTTGATAAATTCATTCTTCCGCAAACACTTAATTTTCAAATTTCGGCCAGAGATAAAAAAAAACAAATGACGGTTTTGAAAATATAATGGCGTTTGACAAACAAAGAGTATCATTATCAAAATTCGAATTTGTAGCCAGTTCTAAGAATTTTTACTTTGACCTATCGTATGCCTTTAGGTACATATAGCAAAAAACAAAACTCTACACATGTTTTCATTTAACAGAAAACGACCCGGGATAAGTGTGCAATTAATTACATAGCTACATATTTTACCTACACCATATCATACCATCAGTATATGTCTCTCCTCGGTGGGATATAGACTACTTTTCAATGCCCACCACCAGACAGGATCTTCGACTCATGTCATCCGGCCACCACTGGCGAACTTCTTCAAGACGTTGGTCTACCCAGTAGGGGCAGGGCAGTACGGGACACCACACTGCGCTCTCCGGTACGTGACCTTCATTGAGGACTCATCTACCCCCATCTGTTGTCGGACCTACGGCAAACATAACTTGCCCTTCGCATATTTTATCTATGCTCAAAACAAATTTCATTTTACTATTATAACTCGGTCTGAAAGAAAGCTACACCAGAGACCTTCAAAGCACACTTAAATTGAGGCCAATACTTTTAAAATATAGCCATTTCATTTGCCATTTAATTTCCTGTAACGATTACAATTAATTCTGATTAAAACGAAAGGTGTGCGGACTAGAATGATATACACACTTAATTGAATCATCGCACGTCATTTAGTATTCAGTAGAAACAGTAGTGGCGTTGATCAATCATTTTCACCGATCATCGTCGCATTTGACTTTCATACTATTACCATACCCACTGGTACAAATAGTAGCGAATCTTTTAAAATATTCGACGTTTGGAACCTAAAAACTGAACGCTTGATACACAGTGTACTTATATCTATATTGGTTATACATGAGGTGGAGAACGCATATTGAAGTCCACAGCCGACTGGACGTGCCATTCTGACTGACTTACTCCTTTCTTATAGAAGATTGCTGTGAAATTTACTGCATACGTGTTTCGATAATGATTGAGATACGCTAGAGCAATAATTACATCCCATTCCATCTGCAGTAAATAGGATAACAAATGTGTCTCATTCATTATATTCCGTACTCCCCGTCACAGGTCATTCAATCCCAACTAGTAAGGAGTATAATGGAATGAGGGAAGCTTCTCATCCCATTGTTATACCTACTTCCCAGTCAATCCCATCGATTATAAAATTTAATGAGATGTTATGTGTCCCATTCTATTCTCTATTCTCTATCCCATGGAAGAATGGAGAGAGTAATAGGATGAAGAAAACTCCTCATCGAGTTGTACTCCCTCTTCCCCATTCCGTTTTCTAAATATATTCCTAAATCTTCTAACATAGGCAGCGTAATCGGGTGCTAATCAACGATTATCATTCGTGACTAACAAATGATGGCATATAACCATGGGCGTTTATATAACTATAAACCAGTCTGCCATCTTCTTATCATTAAAAAAAAACTGCTTACATTATGTGATATGCATGAAAATTATGCTATTATTCCATTTTGTAGTTCTCGCCTGTCACAATTTTCATAAGAAAACAAAACCCGGATGATTTTTTTGACACGGTGGTCAGCGCTGCTTTTACCACAAGCACACCAGCAAAGAAATAAAGACTGTGTAATCATTGACTAATACGTGTACTTTGCAGAAGTATTCGCAGACTGCCCCTGTGACGCTTATGAGTAGTTAAGCCGGTTTTTTTTTATAGGAGAAGTGGCAACCGGCCGAGTAGCCTACAGTCACCGCTACCTATGGACACATGCAACACCAAGGGGATGCGCTGCCGACTTTGCCGAATCCTATTCGCAACTATTTTTAAGAGACCCATTGTCATAGCTTTGTGGAAAAACCTGAATAAACACGTCACCCACAACCTTCAGGTTCACGGCATACCTAGTGTCTTGAAAACCGCACAGTACGCAATAGTCCCCTGTCGAGGAAGTACGGAACAACCACCCGGTTGCAACCGAGAGATGAAACCAAGTTTGACATCAATAGCTTTGAATAGAATAGCTCTGTGCCGACGAAACTCCCGTCTCATATCAGTATATTTGCAGGTTTTTGTTATATTAATGGAAGCAGACGAGCAAGCGGCCCACATGATGGTAAGTGGCCACCGCCAGCCATGGACACTTGCAACACCAGCGGGTATGCGTGTGCGCTGCCGCCTGTACCAAAATGCGAGTATCATCATACTGTTTACTCTCTTTATTGTATTAGTACTTTCTCGTTTGTAATGAATGAGATTGTTTGCCCAAGTAACATTGGCCACTTTTTCTATAAACTTAGACCGATGAATGGCATTCATGACATGTCATTAATTACATAGACTGGATTTGCAGATTCGACCAAAGTGGGTCAATAACACTCGATGTTGATTCATCCACGTGATAGTTTATGAATCAGAAAGTTTTTCTAATCCTGATAAATTATAAAAAAATATCAGTAGAGACTGTTAGCACACATTAGCCTTTACACTTCTTAAACTTTCGCGTTTTGTACACATTTGACATTATGAATGTAGTCATACAACGCATACAATTAATTATAGGCTTTTATTTACTTTATTTCAACTCGACACATAACGAAAATTTATTTCTGCAAACAGAAATAAAAGATAAATAAAATAACTTAATTAATTTTAATTGTACACATTTAAAAACAGATTCTCAAAGGGTTGTAATTAAACGCGTATATTTATTTAAGCGTCAATAAATTCAATAAATAGTCTAATTAATAATTCTCAAAAAGTACCTATTAATTAATTAGGTAATTAATTAAAAGTCCTGACTCGTTTCTAAGTGCACTTTTATTTTCCCTGTGACTCTACCAAGAGCATCAACGTATGAAAATATTATAAGTGAATCACTAAAAGAAAAGAACAATGCCTGTATTAAAGATATGACTCTACCAAAGTAGAAAACGGTATATCATCCATAGTCCTTGGATTTCAAGTCTAGAATTTCTCTAACAGTTAATATTGATTAAAATGAATAATGAAGTAGTTAGTTATTTCCGGAAGGAAAAAAAAGAAATGAAGGAAGCTGTTCTTTTTCAATCCGATTTTTTAGCGAAATAACTAAAAATCAAGTCATTCAGACTCAAAAGTTATTTCATTCCCTTCACTTGTTTAATTTTTCTTAATTTGCTTAAATACCATTTCTTAACAAATTTTTTAACGGATTTACTACTTAATTGACGAATCGTCTGAGTGGTTACGAAATGGTATGAAAATAAAAATATTTGATGACGTTAAATAACCATATCTTGTAACAAAATTTAACCAATTAGCATCGCATTCCAAAGTCAAACTCAGTTGAGTATTATTTGCAGAAAATTCGATGGTTTTGCAGATTTCAAAAGCCAATTACTACTTATAAATCGGAACAACAATATTGCCAAACGAAAACAATGGCACGGTCTCTTTACGATTCTGTAAGACTTAAGTGTTATAGTGCGGAACGATCAAATAATTCTGTTGGATTCGATCTACTAACGTCACTCATCCGTCGAGATACGACCTGGAATTCGGAAGAATATTTTGATTAAACTTACTCATCAGTTGCAAGCGATTACGAGATACCACAGATTTTGACAGCAATTTATTGTTGCATGAAGTGATCGGCCCGTTGATCTATATGCTTACCCAATAACTAACTCAATTGTCTATTCAGTTATATTCAATCTATATATGTTCTTTTCAGTTTCTATTAATAAAAAAATCAAAAATACCTACAAAAATATAACTTTATTTTACCCATCTTATTTCGCTAATCGATATTTAAAGAGAAATGAAAATATGTCACATGATAACAAAAGAGGAGCGTAATTGTCTCTATTTAATAGAAAATCAATAAAATCACTTAAAATAACAGAAGTTCATGATCGCACTGCCTAATTGAGATAGAGAGATAGAGATGAGGCCAATGCTCTTCATATGAGTGTGTTAATATGAGTACAGGCCCGTATTTTAAGATTTTATCAAGTTTGTGTAATTTTCCCACGTATTTTCCCCTAGTTTTCCAGAATGTTTGCCAGACACTTAAAAATATTACAATTCCAGAAAATCCCCGAAGTGACTTTAAAAAAACAAGTTAACAGTAAAACAAACTATCTGTTGGATTCCTAAAACTAGCACGGATGTAGTTGAAAGGATCGTTTACCCATATCTTCGTCGATCAATAACTCAAGAACGTATCGCGGAGGCGGCACCGCGCCAAGAAAACGTTTATGTGACGTAGTTGTTTTTCCAAATAAACAAATTCCTGTGTAGCTGCCATCTAACCTTGGAACCTTTGGGAATCGCTGGATTAACCGGAATTATTTAATCGCTTCTCACTACGCTTGTATCATGATTTAGGTTATGTTAGTTTAATTTAGATTCCTACAAAATTGGCAGAGTACACCTATTTCCTAATGTTACAAGTGGCCCAAAAAAAGCACCTAGCACTAGTGTATATTTGATAATTTATATAAATAAATTGAATAAACAATAATGTTTATTCAATAAACAATACAGTCTCTTACAAGCAATAGTTAACAAATAAGGTATAAGAAGCTAAAGGCTTGTACACACTTGTAGATATATCTCGCGATTTTTGTCTCCGAGACATGTCTAGAGTTGTCTACATAGACATGTCTATAGACCAATTGGCGTCTACGAGTCTGTTGCGAGACCAAAAATCGCAGGTCTACGGTCTCCCGATCGGAATGGGAGACCACGTGCAACGGTAGACACATTGCGCAACATTTCGCCAGTGTGGACCTCACGACGAGACGCAGTGTGACAGCCAGTCGAAGAGAAGCTGGGATAGTTTCTCTAAATTTTGTATCTTGCTTCCATTATTAGTCCTCCAATCATCAGAAGCAAGTCTTCAAAATCGGTTGGTGTCAGCCGGGTGAAATTCTGAAAACCCATTCTTAATTTATCTTAAGCTAATTTATCTTAATCTATCTAATCTATTTAATTTATCTTATCTTAGCGTCTTCCATTCTTAATTTATTTAATAACATATTGCCGAACCTAGGTCCTTCTGCGGCACCTCGCGCGTCCACCAACGTTTACGTTTTCGTGTTCTTTCATTTGCAATCAGCACTAAGCATGAACTCATTGCGCATAAAACAACGTCCTCCGGGACTGACGGAGACTAAATTCAAATCATAGTGTGGACACTAGACGAGACAAAGTACGGTCTCCATAGACGGTTTATAGACAAATCGCTCAACATGGTCTACTAGTGTGTACGAGGCTTTACAGATAGTGTCTACGTGAAACGTACGTGGAACCCACAGACCTCTTAAATGTTCTGTGGGAAAACCTACAGCACGGATTATAATAATATATTACCTACAGTAAAAACTACATTTCTTAATAGATTGAAACGTTTGGAAAAATATAATAGAAATCTATCTATATCTCGGTTACGTTCATAGATTGGTCAAATCTGTTGGGTTATTATTAATTATTAAAGATAAAATAATTTATTTAAATACTTAAAGCCTGTTCCAGAAGTCACGAAAAACAGTTTTATTATAATTTAGCCACGAAAACCTTTGACTGATCGTCAGTGTCGTGACCTCCTAGGACTCAAGGTCCCATTTTGATGCTTCAGCACTTTTATATTATATTGTTACATTTAATTAGTTCAACATTTAAATCTCCTTGTTGTAATATGTTACTGTTAACTGTTGTTTACCACTGACTTAAATACTGACAACAAAATAAAGTTGTTCTATTATATTATGATGGTTTAAACTTTTTAGTAAATCTCAACACAATCCAAAGCCAAAACTTACAAATGATATAATATGTCGTTGGATAAGTTTCATAAAGCTCTACAATTTTTGTTCACTACCTTTCTGTCAGGCGCGAACCATTAGGTATTTTTAACTAGCGGCATTTCGTAAATAGTGAAAGTAATTATACAAACTCATCCGGAGCGTCCGCCTCATCCTTATCCTCATCCGGTACGCCCGTACGCGAGGATCGCCGTGGTCTACCTACTCGGGCACACGCCGGAAACCACGGGTTCGTAGAAGCCATCATGTAAATATTATTGCACCCACACTGCAGCGAACCCTGCGCCGCTCTTTAATTACGTGGCGAAATGCAGGCCGCTGTAAACATTCCGACAAGTACCGCTACACGATGAGATATTGGCAGCTTTTTGACCGCCACACGTATTTGAGAAGAATTTTCTTTGTACCGTTAAAGTTTCGAATGAATGAAAGTGCGGAATTTTTAAACACGCACATTTTTAAATTACCGTAATCTAATTTTAGTTTACTACACTTTGATGCGTAGGTACGTTTTGATGAGAAAGTTCTGAAAACATTTCACAATGCATGTCTTCCCCGTGTTGACTAAAGATGATTTCCACATAGCAAACAGTAATATGGTGACATAACGCTAAAGGCACCGACAACAAAACTCTAAAGAACATAACACAGTACAAACTGGGGCAAAGCAAATGAATCTTCATTTACAACTTGAAGTAAATTTAACGGTGCTTTATGAGAAACTGTTTGTAGTAACAGCTCGGCGTGCATCAAGAATAAGATTCTGCATGGTTATTAGGATATTATAATACGTAGTGGAATTGCAACGAAATGCATATTCATCTTAATATTTCCATATTTTGGATAAAGTTATATATGAATAAATAAATTTGCCGTGTCTTTGTCGTATAAATCTTCTGCTATAAATACCTATACATACATAAAAATTGGCCATTTATAATATAATTAAAAGCCCTCGTCAACTTAAAATTTAGTTATCATAGTTTATCATAGCCTTTTCATAATTAATTTTTCAGGACTCGTGACCACAGCAGACGTCTCTAACTAAAAATATAAATGACACATATAAACGAAATCATATAAATATCTGATCTTTTATATTGGAGACGCGATAAGAGATTTTTAGAAGTTTTAGCCGTGGAACACGAGCAGACAACGAGGGATGTGTCGACGTACATCATCAACAAAAGAACGTGGCACATGCGCTATTAGTCAAATACCGCACACAACGCCTTGCATACAGAAAGGACGAAGACAAACATTACGGCTCACAAAGCATGACTGAAAGCATCTAAAGACCACGTTACCATAACTGCACATGGGTGACACTAAAAGTTTTTAGAATCTAAAAAATAAAGATGGAAGTTGGTAAATTGCTTTTCGAAGTATTCTCCTCGACAATCGATACACTTTTTAATGCGATGAAACCATGGTGTAAACCATTCAGTCCACCCTTCTTTAGGCACCTCTTCAACAGCCGTTTAGAAGGCCGTTACTTCCAACCGTCACTGCCTCTACTGCATTCATAAAACGTATTCCTCTAAATTACTCTTTAATAAATAAATAAATAAAAATCACTGGGCGCTAAGTCAGGACTATATGGCTGATGACCCATTAACTCTACATTTACAGTACTCAAAAATTGCTTCGTTTGTCTGGCGGAATGAGCTGGGGCATTGTCGCGATGGAGGATCATTCTGCTTCGTGGGCGTCGTTCTCTGATTTTTCCAAAACAGAAGGCAAGGAGCTGTTCACACACCAGTCCGCAGTTACGGTTCTTTTATTTTCTAAAGTTATAGTAGTAGTTATCTGCCAAAGAAGAGGCAATCATTTTCTTTTCAGCACTCCGTCCTTTCTTCACTTTCATCGGCAACAATTAAAGTCAATTAGGGTTATATTATCAATAATTAAAGGACAATACTTATACAATAAATATAAATTGAATAACGTTAACACCTATCACAGTGGCGTCATCCTATGCAGTTTAAGTGGCACCATCCTATTGATGTCTGTCAGTTGAAATGTAAACAATATTTAATCTTACAACTTATAGTTCTAAACATTTGTGATAATCAAATAAAAGCGTGGGACTGCGTTTTTGGTGTGCTTCCAAGGAGCCCTCTTCTGTCCTCAGTAAACCTACTATCGCTTTACTGAGCGACTCCTGACATACTCCAACGGGACTGGACATTGTCAGTATACTGACATTGACATACAGGACCTTGACTTTGAAATTGTTTATTACGTAGAAAACTTGACACTGGTAGAATGTGCTAATTGCACTATTGCCATATATGAAGAAGGAAAATTGCAGCGTTCCATTTTCAAAATTCGAATTTGGTTTTTTTTCTATCGTATTGTACAGTAGCCAGTTCTAAGAACTTTTAGTTTAACCTATCTTATGTACTCATACTTCATAGTCATAATGTCCCACAAAAAACATTACTTACTTCGTTAAAAATTTTGATTTAGTCACGATCGTTTAGTTACCTACATGTCATAATTTATCTGCGATGATTCTAAACATTTTGTATAGTGAAAGTGAGATATTTATGACCAATAGTAAAAAGTTGGTAAAACAATAAAAAGTCGTTTAAAATGGAGAGCTATTAGTCATTACAAATGTTAGTAATAAATTTGATTTAAGGGCTTACCTTTCTATTTTATTTAACTTTCTTAGGCACACCTGCTTTTTAGAAATATATTTTAATGATCAATTAATATTCATCGAAATTAATGTATAACTTTAATACAAATCTTATAATTCGTCGTTTATTATGTAGGTAAATTAAGAAATTACCATTGAAATTCTGTAAATTGCTAATTTCTTTCAATTGTGTTGGATTTTTATCAATGTGTTATTTTTGACCGTTCGATAATTTTGTAGTTCAAAGCAAGGTTATTTTAATTTTTACTGTGTTGTCCATTATCAGGTGCTCAGTAGAATTAGTTGGAAATAGTGTTTTTTTTTTTTTTTTATAGACTAGGTGGCGGACGAGCAAGCGGTCCCACGTGATGGTAAGTGTTACCGCCGCCCATGGGCACCTGCAACACCAGGGGGCATGCGGGCGCGCCGCCGACCTTGCAAAATCCTATTCACAGCTCTCTTGAAGAACCCCATATCGTAGTTCAATGGAAAGACCTCTTGAGGCAGTTCGTTCCACAGCCTACGGGTTCGCGGTATAAAATAGTTTTTGGACCGCATAGTGCGCGACACCTCCGTATCGAGGAAATGCGGATGGACCGCACTTCTGTGACGGGAGGTGCGGTTGTAGAAACCCGAGGTGGGAATTATATTAAACAATTCTTCAGAGCATTCCCCATTGTACAGGCGGTAGAACGCACAGAGAGACGCAACGTCTCTCCGAATGCTGAGGGATTCTAAACCGCCCGTGAGAGTGGGATCGTCGACAATACGAACAGCACGTCGTTGGATTGAGTCAAATGGGTCCAATTGGTATTTCGGTGCGCCGGCCCAGAGATGAGAGCAGTACTCCATATGGGGCCTCACCTGAGCTTTGTTAAGCATAAGGAGTTGCCCAGGTTTGAAGTACCGCTTCGCTCTGTTCAGCACACCGAGCTTTTTGGAGGCCATTTTGGCCTTATTGTCCAGATGACCCCTAAATTCGACTTTGCTGGAGATGTCGATACCAAGGATCCCGATACTCTCCAAGATCTTAAGAGGTATGCTCTGAAAGCGAGGTGCTACAACAAAAGGGTTTTTTTTAGCGGTGAATGCACAGACTTGCGTCTTACTGGGGTTGAAATCCACTAGGTTCATAGAACCCCAAATCGAGACTAGATCTAAAGAGTCTTCGATTTCAGACACAAGCCTGGCGCGACTCTCTTCCACTTCGACCCGAGGGATGTTGGCGCGGCCCCTGTACAAGGTGTCTCCAGTACTGTCATCCGCATAGCAACGTATGTCACCAATTTGTAACAGGTCGTTGATATGCAGAAGGAACAGAGTTGGGGACAACACGGAGCCTTGCGGGACGCCAGCGTTAATAGACATGGTGTCGGAGCAGCTACCATCGATAACGACTCTGATGCTCCGTCCAGTCAGGAAACTGGCAACCCATTCGCATAATCCCTCGGGTATCCCGAAAGATGGTAGCTTGGAAAGCAGCGATTTGTGCCATACCCGGTCAAAAGCTTTCGCAATGTCTAGGCCTACAGCCAGAGCCTCGCCTCTACTCTCAATGGCGTCAGCCCAGCGGTGTGTTAAATACGCTAAAAGATCACCAGCCGAGCGATTATGGCGAAATCCATATTGACGGTCGCTAATCAGCTGGTGATCCTCTAGGTACCCAAGGAGCTGTGTGTTTATAACACGTTCCATCACTTTGGAGAGGAGGGAGGTGATCGCTATTGGCCTGTAGTTGGCCGGGTCGGTGCGGTCACCCTTTTTAGGCAAAGGGTGAACATAAGCTACCTTCCATGCTGACGGGAAGCTTTTTGTGGAATATGAGAGCCTAAAGAGTCGCGTAAGCACCGGAGACAACTCGGGAGCGCAAAATTTGAGCACCACCGCAGGAATACCATCTGGCCCACTCGACTTTCGGATATCAAGAGATGCTAGAGCTCGCCGGACTTCACGCTGGGTGAAGCAGATTTCCGGCATGGAGCTTGTGCACCTCGAGGTGGACGGTGGTGAGGCACCTCTATCGTCCAGAGTCGAGTTTGAGGCGAAGAGACTGCCCAGGAGATCGGCTTTCTCTTTCGCCCCATGGGCCAGTGAGCCATCGAGTTTCCGCAGTGATGGAAGTGACGACTGACAGAAGTTACCCTCGACAGCCTTAGCGAGAGACCAGAAAGCCCGACTTCCAGAAGGATAGCTTGCTAGTCGATCGCCAATTCTGCGGATGTGCTCATTCCTTGCTCTGACAGTGATCCTCTTACTGCACCTCGAGGCAGCGTTAAATTTCTTCCTCAAGTCGGTGGTATTCGGATCTTCAGACACCTGCGCTTTGGCCCAGGCCCTGTATGCAGCCCGCTTATTACGGCGGGCCTCTCTACAGGACTGATTAAACCAAGGTTGGCTCCGTCCGCCTACGGGTATCACGGAACAAGGAATATAACATTCCATGCCCTGCAACACCACGTCGGCAACGGCGTCTGCACAGGTATCCGGATCACCCGACGAGAAACAGAGCTGCCCCCAGGGATAAGAAGCGTAAAATTCGCGCGACCCATCCCAATCTGCAGACTTGTAGTGCCTTGTATTACTTAGATATAGATATTTACTTAGATATAGTCTTTTTCGTCTTGTTCAGAGAGGTTCATTTAGAGGTCCAAATGAACCTCTCTGAACAACCCAAAGGGAAACTGGCTTTTTGTACGATGATATGCAGTAAGTGTACATAGTGTTGTTAAAATTCCATATTAATTACCGTACAATAAAATTAACTAATGTCATTCAATAACTTTTTCGGAAATGTGTAGACTGGTCCATGTGGACAGCAAGCTTTTCAAATTCTTGTAAGTAAATGATTTCAGTGCTCGTTAATTTTTTTAGTAGGTAAGTAACTCTTTGTAATTGAGGGTTACTGGTGAACAATAGTTTCAAATCAGGTTACGATACTCGTAATCTACTACTTTCTCTGAATATGGTATTCGAGTTCCTTCCTCGAATAATTCCCACATACTTAAATTCTAATAGCGAGCTGGAGGCCCGGGCTCCACCGGCAGTGAGACTGAGTCACCATTGGAGTCGGGGTCAAGAGCACGCCGCGCCGGTTGCCTACCTGATGAGTTTTGCGTGTGGCACAAATCATTGCCTGTACATACCTGCGGGTCTACTCATTAACAATGTTAATATAACACAAAAACGTCGAAATTGAGTAGATAACAAATTAAAAACTAATCATTTTCTTTTAATTGTATGCACTTGGTTGAAAATGGATAAGAGGAATCGTAGGTTGAAGGGACAGTCCTCTCACGTTTTAATCTCCAGGCTAACGATTCCAGTTGAGTCTGTACGATGGCGCTTATATCTTTAACGCCCACGCTTCCACTTTCATCTCGGGCCCGCGGTCGGACGTGACCAACGGACAGGAACGCCATTCTTTACTTGTTATTGTACGACCACTCCGTACGGCGAACGAGCCCCGCCATTCGCGACCGAGCGAGTATTTGATAGGTGAAGCATCGCTCAAGATTTGCATTACTGTCCCTGCCATACGTCTTGCGTATACACTCAATAGTTCGCAATCGCCGTGAATGGAATTTACTGCGGACGCAACAATGGTCCGAATATAACCATTAGACTTTAATAATTACAGTGCTTCATCATCGTCATCCCACAGTTCATTGAGTGCACATATTACACAATACGAGTAACAAACATAACAAACGTTTACGACCGTTGACTCTTTATCTGCGCGAGAGCATCGGTTTCGTACTTAGGTTATGGTATAATAAAATAAATGTCGCTGCAGATTATTTATGTCGCTACCCGTGTGCCGTGACACAATACGTAACCTGCCGGCGATTGTATCACTGTGCTAGTGTGTTACGGAAAGTGAGATTTCTATTGGAAGATCTACGAAATAGTGGTCTGGCCGTAGGGATCGTTAGTGTGTCGTTAAATTTTGAATGGTTTTTTACGAAGACGTCTCGGGCGCTGAGAACAAACCTGTTTATGGGAGAGGGGCGGCCACACACCTCGTCCGCTCCAACATACTCCATGCTGGTACTTGCTGAACTTTGAAGGACAATAAATAAACACAATGATACTACTCTTATCATAAAAATATTAAATCGACGGCCGTATGAGCCGCCAGTTTACAAAACTCTGCATACCAAAGGATAGTGTGTCCTTACGCTACATTAACCAGCCTTTCATAATATTGATTGTTCCCACACTTAAGATATGAACTGTCAAGGGCCTAGATAAGATTAAAAAGTAAATTGTGTTGCGGTCGAAAATGGGTCGGAGAGATAATGATAATTGATAAAACTTCCGAAATAATGGCATCACTGGAACTTTCTTTAGCACGGAAATGGAAAAGTTAAGAAAGAAAAACAAAATAAGAATAGATGGCAGCTAACACACATTGAAACTAATGGAGAATTTACTATTACTACATATGAACTAAACGAAAGTTAATTTGATTTTCACAAAACCTATGCTAAGAATGTCTTTACATGCTCATCGCACATACCCCCCACTGTTCGGTCGGCGGAATATTTTGATGAATTGCTAGAAATTATGCAAAAGACCCCAGCCGTTCGTACACTTTCGCTGAGACAGTTTGGAGTCATTTGCCCATCTCACATATACCAACAACAACCATCCAATTTGGCAAGACCTACAACCTAATACTCATTTTCTCCTTTTTGATTATTGATATCAGGTTGCCCGGGGGCCGCGGTAGATCACACAATAATGGTAACAAGCGATATTATGAGTCGCACCGACCACCCAGGCGGATTGCGGTACGTCCGTTCGTATTTCCTATAATGTTATCTTGTTGCAATGATCGCTATGCCCCGCACCAATATATCTATGTAATGGTCTGTGATGTCTACGGTTTTTATTTGCTTACTAAAATTACTATCTTTTGTAATATACAATCTGTATATGAATATGAATATCTGTATATGAATATGAATATCTGTATATGAATATGAAAGAGACAAGGTTAATAATAATAATAATAATGGATAGTTAGAACATCTATAAATTTGTCGCAATTTACTCATTCACATAAATGTTAACACAGAAACACGCTTATTGAAATTATTCTTTCTTTATTAATTATCCCTAACATTAATTATAACAGGCTTATTTGCACGAAATATGCATATCTCAAACGCACATGTTTTACTGACATCTTTTTATCATTTCCTTAATAATTTGTAACGATAAATAGTTCGCTTCCTCATTTAAAACAAAGCTTTTTAAATAATGATACAATAACCTTGGTTCGTAAATGTGTTCTTACAATCGTACCTAACTACTTCAGAATTTGCAATGGTTCAGTTAACACAGTCTGCACAAAGAGTTCCTTACTAATGATTCCTAAAAAAGATATGTTGACACATCTCTTGAGTCGCATCGCAAAGGAGACTTCAAGATCTCATTAACGATCACGAAATATTATTTGCTTCGACATGTTCGAGTGTTTGGGCATGGAGTAAAATATTTGTAGAACACTCTGTCATTTCGTTCAACCGCGCCATTCTCATGATCTTACACAACTTTGCTTATAATGACCGTGACCTCTCTGTTACTTATAGTTACGCTGTCAGAATTCTATAATTTTATTTTATTGTGTGTATATTTGCACCTTGCTTGAATTTTTTTGTGTAACAAACAATCCACATGTCGGCTGACTGCGCCCAAAACAAAATGATTGTGGCAATTTTCTCCGATAAAACACAGTTTCTCTCCTGACCGATGGAAGTCGGCAGGTTATTAGTCCAGACCTAAAACGCTTTGTTTACTCCCAAGCCCTGCACGTGCATTATGTAGACAGCTAGGTACTTAGCTTAGAGCACAGCACGACGTGCCCCGACGACTTTCCCACAACTAAACGTCACCGCCCGCGTGTTTATGATTTACAAACACGACTGCGATACTGCGTCCGTAATCAGAATCACTGAACACAATAACTGATCGACGAAAGAAAGGCGTTAACAGTGGGGAAATATATGACACGATTGACTAAGTAGCAATGAATTTGTTTTTGATAGAAACTACACAATGACAAAGAATGACAAAGACTGAGTAAATCTTTGCTGGATAATTTTCTTTATTTCCATGTAACATGCCTTGCTTGTAAATATTTTTATGTATATTACTACCTAATTAAACTTGGAACAACGGTTTATTATTTAAGTTTGGAAATTGTATGTTCTTTCACAGTTAAGATTTTTATTCAACGCATTTTTACGTTCACTTTAATCCGTATCTATTGATTCCACATTACAAAGCTATACACTCATCAGAATTCCTCTACACCGGTACAGTATCCTTTAATATAATATGTGACAAATAGTGTTTCAGTTTCAGTTCTATATATATTAACATATATTTATATACAATACGAATGCAGTCTCACACGACGATGAACGATGGAGAAGGTGGTGTACAATAATGTAAATAGCCGTATTGTCTTTGTCTTATTTACACGTGCCATATACCACCAGGTACCTACTGTATTTCTAAATGTAGTCTATCCAAATATCTCTGCTTGTTTATACGATTTGTTAAGTTATAACAACATAACAAACAGTTTATTTATACAGTTTGTTATATTATGTTATTGGTTATAATTCCTTATAATAAGGCAATAAATCCCCATTTGCGAAAACTGGTGCACTAAAAAGCGGCGCTAATCAAATAATTATGTTCTGTATTGCAGGTGAATATTGCATCAGCTTTGTAAGACGTCCACCGGCTACATGCACCTCTCACTTCATTAGGGTTGCCGCTCAAGGCAACAAAGCCAACGTGCTCCAGAAACTTAACGTGGGCAGATATTTGGAAAACTGTAGGCGAGAGAACAAAGAGACAATTATTATGCTACCGTTGTTTTGGTGACTACATCTGATAATCCCTGACCTGAGGATTTGCAAACGACGCGAAATTTAGATTTGTGAAGACAGATGACATTGGCACGAGTCGATAACGTTCACAGAATTTTCGTTTCACTTTTTACCCAATTACACTGCATTATACTTAAGAGTTAAGTCACGTTTAAGAAATAGCGAAAAATATTCACAACTCTTAAACGAACTATATTCTTGTAAGTATTTTTTTGTACAAAATGTTTCATATTACCAAAAATAAACTAAATACATATATATATATATAGATTAATCTTACATCAAATTCACTCAAAACTCTGGTATCTAAAGGCTGATTCTTCGATAGTAGTCATGTTTTAATTAACAAATAAATGTTAATATTAGCCATCCACTTATTAGTGTAGTGACCGGTATTGTCACCTGACATAAATAAAAATTATGATCACTGCCACTGCCAATGATCCAACACTAAAGATTATAATTATAATTTAGTTGAATATTGTTTATGTATTATATTATAATTATTATAATTTTACTCTTATTTTTTGTTTTGTTTTATATTAAATAAGTCTATTAATCAAATTCAAAGTTTCATTTAACAATTTTGACACATTTTACCACTTACAGAATGAAATTTGCGTCTTTTTTATATCGGCTATTTTGATTATTTTGATTAACCCTGGTTTAAATACTGTGACTGACGCTGACTAGCAACAGCTTACGTAATCATTTTTAATAATTATCACTTCAAAAACTTATTCTCAGTTGCGTGTATATAATGCATGTTGCTTTTGACAACCCTACCGAATGTAATATTGACAAGAGCAGTTAACATTACCATAACATTAAGCAAGTAATCTGTATCTTCATGGTCTTATCAGATTTAAAGTAAATATTGGATCCGCAGTAAACAGAATTCACCGCTGACTTTGCACCAGTTTTGCAATGCTTTCGCATGTTTTACCAACATATTGCCATTTGTAACAGAGCTCACGTCTTGTCGACTATATCCCTGAACTAAAAGCATATATAACTAATTTTATGACCACATTAAGAAATAATAATTGCATTCCATTTACTGAGACACGTTTATTGCCACTATTTTTTTTACATTTTAAACACAATAACATAATGTTTAAATGACAGTCATTAGACTTTATGGTTGATGTTATTCGGGTAAGGCCACTTTTGAACCTTGGTCATACCTAGTCAAACTGCACAATGATTTTTGTCACTTCCGGAGCCATTTATTATTCCCTGCTTAGACCGAAAACGTTACCTTGACAATAATGTTATTGAATGATTGACAACGCTATAACGAACAACAAGTACTGCTATTCAAAAATTACTTTAGTCACTAATGGTCTCTTTTTGTCTCCAATATCACTCAGACCAAACAAAAGGAAAGTGAAACTATCACTCAATTTCATTATCAAACGTGATTAATATCGTAGTGTTCATTTAAGCACTAAATGAGATTGTACCGCGTTCGAAATTGAAATTAATTATAAAGAAGCAATAATATCAATTTAACGAAAAGAAATTCGATTGCAGCTGGAGAGTGCGACTGCTATGCAAATGACGGATGTTTACACAATCAGCTACTCGTCAGTGACAATAATTTACGAACGACCTCGACCTTGCCGGCGCTTGCTCCCACGGATTACGAGTACTCTTGCAAAATACAAAATTTACAATTTAATCCGCCATCTTGTCGCACCCACGTCAGCCATTTTGTGAATCCGCGAACTGGGACAGGCGCGATGTAAGTTTTGATGACCTTTCAGTTTTAGCCACAGGTTTCTTAAGGTCAACACCTTTTTTAACATTATTTTTATTGCATTATGTCCCCAGGTGGGCGAGACCATTATAGTTCGAAGTCGCCTTAAGTGCACACTAATGGTAAATGAATAAAGCTAAACTATCCAATGATTATAATGTTCTTGCCATTAGTTCATGTCTATTCTTTGCTAAAGCAGAGATCCAGCAGAGGTTAAGTACGGTGGGTTCTAAACTACAGTTGTTTATTAAAAGTTAATTTTAAATATTATTATTATTTATTTAATGTAGCGTCAGATCGAGGTAGCAATCTGGTGCCGAGGTAAATGGGAAGACAGCGTTGCACGCCACCATTTGTATTCCAAATATTGTATTCCTAAAACCTGAGATATAACGATATTGTGCGATATAACTTTACTAAAAAATTCCTGCCTTGACCTGTCGCGTAAGTGTACCAACTTATATATGTTATATCCGCTTTAACCGATGAAATTTACCATAATTAGCACCGTCATTATTTCTTCACCACCGTAACTTTTCTATTATAATGTTTTAATTCAATTTTTGCAAATGGTTATTGCCGTCGTTGTTCAGTGGTGTGTCGCTTTTTGTCCCGAATCGGTATATCAGAGCGCATACGCATCTCATCAGTCATCAGCACTTACTGGAGGAGGTTCCATCTCGTACTAACCTCCAACGTAATGCACCAGTGTCACGTGCTTTATGGTATATAAAAAAATGTTATCCAGGCGTAGTGACATAAATGTTTTCTTCTCAAATGAGCGGGTTCTGAGCAGGTATGCTGTGGAATTCTTAGAGAAATCGTTATAAAGAATGTACGCATTGGTTTTATAAACTGTAATGTATCTTCTGTATTTTTTAAATAAATAAATTAATGACTGACTACACAATATAAATTAGACACCTATGAGGAGCGTAAGTGCTCATCTGTTAGTTATAAAGATTATTTCTTGATATTAACATCTATAAAATCTGATAGGTACGATTAAACGTCTACTTAGAACGTCTGTTCGTTTAAGCCAAATTGAAGATTATACCTATTATATACGGTAGAAAAATTCTCTTAGACAGATCGAGAGCAGCGAGATCACGCATTGTGTCGAAGAGAACAATTTGTCATTGATCGTGATGTTATCACTTGTAAAGCTTCTGCGCGGTCGCAGTTAAATTAATTGCTTTGCCAGAAATTAAATGTTATTGTGTCAAGGCTAGAAAAGTTTTATCTCAATTTGAACTCCCGTACCAACTGGTGTAACATTGCTATAATTTGCACGCTCTGTCCCAATTAAACTGTTTTTATAGGCCTCAATGCTTTTGATATATTATATAGCTTCTCGTACGTATTCTTTACACTAATTATTTCTACACAACTCTGGTAAAGAGAGAAAGTTTGTTAGTTAGCACGATTCTTTATTCTTTTTAATAATCTCAGACTTGACTGGTACATGAAATTTTAATAAAATTTCAATCAATTCGCCTGTATATTTGCCATATTTATCTAATAAATTTTATATTGGGCACAAAAGTACTAATAATAATGAGTTTATAAGTAATAAATTAAATAATTATCAAGAAAAAATATTTTTTATGATATTAAAAATTATGTCCACCTATGGTGACTAAATACACCTTGTGTAGGTAGGTACTTGTACCTCCGCTACCATAAAATATTATTATAAACGTTGTTTACGTGGCTTTACACTCATAAAACCTCCTACGCGCTAATTAAAAACCCTTTCTTTGGTTGAGTTATCGCACACACCCTTCAATTAAGTAACAATGGTAATGCCGAAAGCTTATATCATAATGGAAAGTGGACCTGTCCAGTTATGTACGATTGATGTTTTATCGAGATTTCGACTGTGGAAAGGACAAAAAGTGGTTCGTATACAGAAAGTTGTCGCTAAAGAGGGAGGCATCACGCTCGCTTTCATCCATCGAGTATAAAAGTACAGTATTGTAATGATATCCGGTTTTTGACCTTGCTATAAACAAACCGAATACCTAACTCATAACCCTGGCGTGACTTCGCTATATAGACCGCAAAAAGAAATCATTAGCCAACTTTTTTGACAAAGTAATTTCATACAGATTGATCTACAGTGAAAGTTAACTGCCTGGTTACACTTATGCATACATATTATACCAACATACCTTATTGAAATCAGTACATTATCTCCCGTTAATAAACTCCATTATTAGCCTGAAAAGTGCCACGAGACAGACGCCTGATAATTGCCGTCGTTATTTTCAATTTACTCAATAGATTTTACAACCAAGATTAATCAATCTCAATATCGTTTTTTATAAGACACGCACTAGTGTATTTCAATTAGTTGAATGGCAAGACTCGTTTGCTTCTTTGCTTTGCAGCTTTACTAGGTATGGACTTTTTATGTTTTGCCACAACATTCCATTGCATAATGTTTCCTTTCTTCTTTCACCCCACTGTGAATGTTTCTTTCTTACATTTCTAACATTCACAAATTAATCGGCAAACCGTCCAATTAGTGGCAAATAGCTTTCGTTTCCCGCTCGAGTATCTCTGAAGATATTCACACGTCGTATAATCTAACTGCCACCATTAGTAGGAAGAGTTAATTTTTCACATAACCTGTTGAATGATTTCACCAGATTACGATTGTCATTATTGATGTAATCTATCGCCTACATCACAAAATATCTAAATCCAATGACCAATACACACATGATTGGAGGCTTACTATTGAATGAAGATAAACGCCCAGAGGCGCACTCGGGCGCACTCGGGCGCACTTGAAGCCTTTGATAAATCATAGGCATCCGCTCCCGTATTGTGACAAGCAAACTTTCCTGGAACCTCATCATCATATAATAAGTCTATCAATCAACAAGATTATTCTATTACAGTATGCTTGCATTCAAATTAGCGGTGCGTGACGATCATCACACAACAATATATGCATGTAGCGGGTCCCCTCGCGTACTTTCACTGAGTACTTCTTATCTACTCGAGCCCTGGAGCTGCGAAGTTGGCCGGATGCTGAGCCTGCCGCGACTCGCGGAACCCACGCTTAGCACACCACTGACGTTATTTATTACTTAAATTACGTAAACATTACACAACCCGACAGGATGACGCTGTTAGAACATTTATTATCCGCATTTCTTTACATTTGTCATCTGTCACCGAGAATGTACAGAGTCGATAATAAATGTACGCGCAAATTTTGCAAAACAATGAAGCGCGTAAGATTGTGTGAGTCGTTGTTAGCGGTTAAACACGATTGTCGTAATAAGGAAGTATTAGCGAAAAAACCATTACTTAGTTTATTTTAATCAAAGTACCTACTATAAAGGTTGCCATAATTCACTTGACGACCTTTGTTTTGGCAACATGTTTGCATTCCTTTAAATACGAGAATTTATAATATGTTATAATACGTTATAATATTTATAATACGAGTAGATGTTAGTTTACATTTTAATAGCCTCCTTTTGCAACTACTTGATACAGTAGATATTAATTTACTACTAGTGACCATAATACTATTTTGATAAAAGTCGATAATCTAACTGAATGTCTTACGAATATGATTAAAGTCATAAGCAACAAAAAGGTTTTCGAACAATTAATTTTACCATTCGCTAGGTAATAAATGTTTACGAACGTGGACAACATAATACAAGTAATCCCAACGTGCATCGGTTTGATACATTCTTTACATGTTCCCATCGATACGGCCACATTTCGTATGCTCCGCGCGCGCCGCTCCGTTAACCTGTTATCTTCATTGCATGTGCCGCAGTGCTCACACACGCATCAACCGTTATATGACTCGTGTCCAATCAGTCCCACCGGCTCTCATCTCTAATGGTATCACGTCCATACGTTTTACCAAAGATATATCCTCTACGCAAGAAATTACTCCCACCGAATTCGCATTTTCAACGAAAACACCAAGCACATTTGCCAATTGTTTCTACGTGTTTATATGCAGATACAATACCTTCGTTTAATAACAAATGCAATCGATCACAGCATATAACCACAATACCGCTTGTATTATTCTCATTCAATAAAGGAACGGAATACTGAGCTAGAGCAGTGTGCCGATCGTTGAGCCTTTGTTCAGAACGGGTCAAGGGAATTCGTGCGATAACCAAAATTTTAAATTGGCTCACTGCACCGATATGGAAAGAGCTTTCGATTTCCTAACTGTAGTTCAGAATGTCTTGGGAAAACAATCAAGTCGCTAAAAGGGTTCTACCGAAGTATCTCACGGTTCATGTTGCGACGTTTATTAGTGGTACTTACTTACGTATCTACTTGAGTCCCAGTGGCCGAAATTCCTTATGCTGAATACCAATAGATCTACAAATAAGGAACCAACTGTCGCATTCAAAGAATTAGTGATATACCCTGCTCTAAATACGCTCCAATATGCATACAAATCAAAGTAAATGTTATTTATGTTTTTCTCTACCGCTCGAATAAAACACAATAATAATTATGACAATAATCAACATATCACTTGTAAAAATTTATATTAATACAGAAATAAAGTGCGGAATGAGTTTTCACTCAGCCTTACACCGTTCACTATTCAACTGCCATTCACTGTCGCGGTCGCTTCCAAGAATAGAATACAAACTTAATAATAACCGCACTTGCATTGGGAGATCTTAATTAAAACATCATATCTCATCTACATATCAGTTTTAATTAGAGCAAAACCGGATTTAAGATAAGGAGACATCTTTGAATGGCAACGGACAGAATATCGCCAAGGGAAGATTTCTCAGAATAAAATTGTCGCTTGCGTATTGTTACGGTGCTCTTACCACCTCTTACGTCGGTTATAACACCCACCTGCAACCACCTCCGCTCTATCATACGAAAGCAAAAGCTATTACAATAATATTATAATTTTAAATAACACTCATAATCAAGGCATTGAACTTGCGTCTACGTCCAACCGTGTGATTATCGAAACCAGAATACTTTCACTTGAACCGGCCAGTTATCTCAGTGGATGAGTTTGACTACGAAAAATTATAATAATTAAGAGAATTGTATGGGCAGTGAGTCAGCTAGCGATGATCGATAAGAAGCCGGCAGTGTCATCGCAGCTCATAGAGCCATTGTGTACTAAGCGATGAACTTTCGATCGCCTAGTCTTTGTATCAACAGAAAGAAAGCGGACATTTTCTTTGTGCCTAATGAAACTGATTATAATTCGCACGACTCTCATGGGAGTGTGCGCTAAACGGATTTCTAAGCTCGATTTGTTTAGAGAGTATGAGACAATAACCGATGTTTCATATAACAAACTGAAATTCTCTTACTGAGCATGACACAATGAATAAGTAAAAAATCACGTAACTTCATACATAACAATGAGATAATTAGGAAGAACCTGGATACCGATTTTTAATTGCGTGGCATTCTGACGTTTCTTGGTGTTACCAGACGACTACAACAATGCTCCCACAAGAAAGGAAAGAAACTCCAATAACAAAAAATATCTGACTGTGATTTCTAAGATTTAAAACAACTACAATCGTAATATTGTAATTAAAATTTAAATTTAATATATTAAATAATATATAATAATTAAATATATTAACTTATTTAATTTTAAGTTAAACACTTTAATAGATATCAATGTCGAGACAATTAGTTGGGAACAAAAATAAATTGTAATGGGTATCATTCTAACCTGTGGCATGTATAACAAACCTTTTGTACTAAAATTAAACAATATTGCTTTTGTTTTTTCTTCAACGGCACATAGTGATGGTTATATTGCGCAAGTCAATAGAGAAAATAAAATTTATATAATAGAATATTAGATATAATAGAATATAATTGAACAAAAAATAAACTAAAAAAATGAAAGCATGCTGCCAAAAATAATAATAATAATAATTATAAGTAGTCGTATAAATAATAACGTATAAGATAACGGAAATAAAAGCGTTAGTAGTTAAAGGAGTCAACAATATTGTTACACTCAATGATATGAGACTGTATAGCACAAATATGTTATAAAAGCTATGCATAAACTTGGCATAACATGGAGTCGCTGCGTACAGTGCGGTCAAAAATGCACTATACCGCGACCCCGAAAGTTGTGGAATGAACTGCCAGCTGAGATTTTTCCGTTACGATACCACATGGGGCTCTTCAAGAGACAGGTACAGGATCCTTCAAGTCTGTAACGCATCCGCATGCCTCCTGGTGTTCCAGGTGTCCATGGGCGGCGGTGACCACGTGTCATCATGTAACCCGCCTGCTTGTCTGTCATCTACGAGTATTCTATAAAAATCACCTCTAGACCATTCAATTGATAGTGTCATTTATATTTACATAAAATTTATGTCACTGATGATAATGGCGATGATGATGATGACTTTATATTCAGAATAGTGTTCCAATACTTAATAGGTACCTATATTTATATTATTTTTTCCTTAACTATCCTTTCCAACAAAGCAAAAACGCAAGTGGTACCTATATTATTTGCATTATGCTTATTGGCTTGATAAAAGATGTTTTAAACAAAATGATTGAAAACTATATATAATTGAAAAAGAACACGACAAAAGGGTTTATGACAACTGGAATGTCATAAAATGACAAATGTCAGAATTTCATGAGGGGGCCGTTATTATATTGTAAGTATTGTACAAGATATTCAAAATATCGATTGAATGGTAAATTGGACGGTTTAAAACAAGGTTATACTTATATAACAAGTTATATACTTATATAAAATTACTAAGGTTATATAACAAGCCGCCTGCGACATAACAACCTGTAAAAAGCTGTAAAAAGTTATTAGATATCCCTTACTTTGATAACATAAAATTGTACGTACGTACTAACTTTTGGTTATATTGGTAGAAGTTTCTAATAACGTTGAATCCTAAAAATATGACAGAAAATTATCTAACACTAATTTATTGTCTATAATACAATTCTCTTAATAATTGCGTTGTTTGTTCAATAATACTATCACAGATTTAGTATTTACCTCATTTATAATTCTTTGAATAATATAAACCAAACTAAACTTTAGGAGGTACCTAGTTATCTTTTTAAAAAGATGTACCAGTGAGTTCCAAAAGTTACATACAAATTTTTAGATACCTAAAAAAAAAATATACGTCATTGTAAGTATCATTTATCCTGCTAATTCGTGTATATTTTTTATAGTTCATTCCTCGTTAGTTTTGATTCCTCGACACTTAGAATGAAAGTAACACTTAATTGCAAAATCTTTAAAATGTATAAACTGAAATATCTTTCCGTGATTAAGTTCCTTACAAAATAAGGTGTTAGCCCGACCGAGAGGTATCAAACAAAGATTGGATAATGTGTACGGGAATTTTTTCATTTTCCGCCGTCAAAAATTGATGTAAGCAATTTAGTATAGAACTAGGGTCCATCGACGACAAACCTCGCTCCGGTCAACCCATTGAGGCACTCACTCTAAACAACATCAAATTAGGGGAAGTAGAAGTTCTGAGCAACCGACGGCTAAAGACGAAAGAAATAGCAGCAAGGATAGGGCCTTCAAAAACTTAGGATTCTTCATGAACGTCTTCATATGAATAAAGTTAGTGCGAAATGGGTGCCAATACTTCTTTCAAGTGTGCAGCGACATAAGCCACTAGCGTGCTCTAAGGAACTTTTGGAGACCTTTCAGAGAAACGGAACCATTTTTTTTGAGGCAGTTGTTACTGAGGATGAAACTGTAGTTCTTTACTATGATCCCCTTTCCAAGATGGAGTCGATGTAGTAGCGTCGTTCTGATGAAGCACCACCTAGAAAGGTAAAGGCCACCAAAAAGATTATGGTTTCGATATTCTAGGATTGTCAAGAAATATTGCTTATAGACATAAAAGAATGCAATACTACGGTAGCTATTATGCTAACCTTATAGAGCAATTACGAGAAGCAATCAAGCAGAGACGTCGCGGAAAACAGCGGCTTCTCCATGACAATGCACCCGTCCACGCCGCCGCAGTTGCGAAAGCTGCTGTTTCAAAGTGTGCCTTCACGGAAATTCACCATCCTCCCTATGTAGTCCTGACTTGGCTCCCAGTGATTACTATTTGTTCTCAAAACTCAACGCGGACTTAAGGGGTAGAAGATTTTCCACTGATGACTGTTTTTATACTGAAATACAAATGCTACTGATTAAACGATCAGAAAATGTGTTCAAATAGACAGACTATTTTGAAAAATAAAAATAGTTTCGTGAAACTGGGTGTCCTTTTTCTTTGTCAGGCCGGAAACATTCTCTTCATCAAAACCGGAATCCATCTTCCGGAAACAACAAAACTTCTTCCTCTCTAACTCTACCAGAAAAGGCACTGAAACCTGAAGACTTAAAATTAGTAAACAGATTAATGTGCTTTACTTTATCTCTTCCAATGTAAACTAGACATTGTGTGCAAAAGATAACTGCAGTGGCATGGTATTATGCGTAATTATTAATTTATGAATTACCTACACATTTGGCTTGAGTTATAAAGCAGATTAGCATTGTTTAAGTAGTAAGTACAATGAAGTCTAAAATAAACAGACAATATTACCAAGTCCGTGATATTTAACAAGGGTACCTACGTAACAGGAATATATAATAAACTATGAAATTAAATTATTAAATGTTACCTATAAAGATTTTAACTGTAAACTAAAAAATTGCCAGTTAGCTAACCCTTTGTTGAATTGATGAATTCTTCTGTAGCAGAATGAAACTGTGAAAAAACTTATCAACAATGAAGGTAATTCTTTGGTGTTTTAAGTATTTATTATTTATTCTTTTATCTGTTAATTATAGGTCAACAATGTAGGTAACATTTTGTATCTGTGTAAATATTCACTTTTAAATTGATATTATTGTCGTAAGTATGAATTATACTAATTTCTATTATTGTACGCCTATTAAAAACTATGGGTATAAAGTATACAGGCCTACGTACTTAGGGTTACCAGATGACAGGAATTTTCCTGACATGTCCGGAATTTTAGCCCTCTGTCAGGGAAACAGGGTAAATTTGAAATTGTCAGGAAATTTTAAATAGAAAGAGAAGAATATAAGAAATAAATAAAAATTAAAATATTTATTGAGCAGTTTGTTCACAAAAAATAATAATAAAAGAATCAAATCTCAACAATTAAATTAAGTTTCATTCAATCTGATCTGGCTCGTACTTTGTATTGCTGGATATTGCTTTCAGCAACTGCTGGTTTTTCATAACAATTCTATGAAACTCTTCACATCATGTGTTCTTCAGATTGAACTGTGTCAACAGTAAAGCCTTAACAGAAGCTATGGACAGTCTATTTCTCTCCTTTGTCCCATTAACGACATCACTCGTACTATGTTACAATTTTGTGCTTGAATTGCAAATACAAAACAGCAAATTTTGTTCAGCTCTGCCAGTCTCTCACAGCTTAGGGATTTTAAAATAATTTCCCATTGTTTAACGGGCACGCACACGTAAGCTACATGCTACATAGGCGGGTAGGCGCATGCGTCAAGCTCACCCGCGAGTTTTTAAAATTAGATAGTTTTGCTGCCTCCGGGTGGGTACCATAAATATAACATTGACACAAAATGTCAGGAAATTTATTGAAAAGTCAGGGATTTTGCCAGGAAAACTCATTTTCGGATCTGGTAACCCTATACGTACTGCACTGTTTGTACGAATAACTGTACCTAATTGTTATTATAGGTATATGTTACGTGTTACAATAAAAATATTTGATTCTTTATAGTATAATTAATAAGTTACTTATAAGGAAAGTTTTATAATAAAATTCCATAAATTATACGGTTCAATTTATGGTTCATTTATAATTAATTTAGTAATAAAATACTATTTATTACTATTTACTATTTATTACTGCTAATTTATTTATTACTAATGTGTTGACTCGCCCCATCGCATACATGATTCGTGTTTTACCTACCTAATATTTTGTACTAATGTTACATGTATGAAAATTGTGAACTTTCGGTTACTTTCTGAAATGTCATAGCGTTGCTCTGGTATCTATTAATAAACTGCACTGATAACTTGCGCAAATATTAGTATCCCACACATCACCCTTATTTACTTACCTGTAAAACATGTACGACGACGATAACGTACTAGTAATAATAACAAACCACAGAGTCGGTGCAACGACCTCTGCCCCCGGTTCCACCGATTGATAAGGCAGGTTAAATGGGCCGTGCCATCATGACCGTAACAATGCCTTTCTATTGATACACGCCATTCATTCGCTAATGCCGCTTTAATTGGTTGAGTGATTTATTTAAAAGCAATGTTAAATTGGTTATTATCAAAGGTTGTTATTATTAAACAAGTTATACAAGAAGTATTGAACAAGGTATATTCAATTCAAACAATCACGTCGATATACAAAAGTTTTTAAGAATATTATGTTTCTTCTGTTCTTTCTGGCTCAGTGCCAGTGGTAGGTAGCCAGTCCGAGCAGCAAATACGTCAATGAAAAAAATAGTTTTAATTTTACGATACCTAAAACGTAGGTATTATTTAGAAAAAAAAATGTATTAATAAGAATAAGTACCTACATAATAATAATAATAATAATAACTGGCCTGTTGTAATCAGAAAATGTAATACATTAAAAAAATAAGGTTTTTAGATTAATAGTTAAAATACCTGTTATTCAAAGATTTGATACAGAATATACGTTGATACGTTTGTCGTTACTATTAAATACTAGGGATTTTGCAAACATTTCCGTGCTGTTTTTATGATGTCGAAAAAACTTGGAATCCTCATTGAGTTATTTATTTATTCCATCTTCAAGAAAAACAAACAACACAAATACAAGTAGAATCATATAAGTAAAAACATAGGCCAGTAAAGTTTCCTCGTGTTACAAGATTATATAGTTCATAGATTAGTTTAAATTGTTTCAGAGTTCAATTCAAAGCTTTTCTCACTTCAAAAAAAACTTGAAAACTATAAAACTGGTAACTATTCCATTAAAGCTTGATGTTGCTGAACCACTGCTATAACGGTTATTTGTACTGCAACTAATAATAGGGGTTAAAGTATGAAATTGCCGTTTTATAGTAATAGATACTTTGAATTGACATAAAACCTTCATGGTGTGAGATTTTCGAGTGAAACTTTTTTCACATGATACCTATTAGGTTCTTGTTTTAAAAAATGTGCAACATTCGATTTTCGACTTTCAATTGTTTTTTTTATTCAGCTTAGACGGGAAAGATGGATACTTCTAAAATCCGAGCAATCTTTGAATACGAGTTCCGACGCGGAACTAACGCGGCAGAAACGGCTCGCAATATCAATGCTGCGTTTGGAGAGGAGACTGCTAATGAACGAACCGTGCGTTTTTCGTTTAAACGCTTTCGTAATGGAAACTTCGACTTGAAGAACGAACCACGTGGAAGACCGCCCACACAGGTGAATAACGCTGAATTGAAGGAGATGGTGGAAGCCGATCCGAGTCAAACTACCCAGGAATTAGCAGCATGGTTTAACGTTACCTTACCTACAATATTGACTCATTTGCATCAAATCAATAAGATAAAAAAATATGAAAAATGGGTGCCTCATGATTTGACTGATCTGCAGAAAGAAACGCGTGTTGAAACTTGCGTTGCCTTGTTGAATAGGTACAGAAATGAAGGAATATTGGATCGAATTGTGACATGTGACGAAAAGTGGATTCTTTACGATAACCGAAAGCGAAAAATGCAATGGCTGACCCCAGGTCAAACGCCGCAACAGTGCCCTAAGGCAAAGCTTACCAATAACAAGGTAATGGTAACTGTTTGGTGGTCTAATCATGGTGTTATTCACTATAGCTTTCTCAGGTCTGGTCAAGCAATAACAGCAGATGTACAATGATGGCGAAACTAGCAGTGAAACAGCCCCGACTAGTGAATCGATCTTCACCATTATTGCTCCATGATAACGCAAGACCTCACACTGCACGAGAAACCGTTGTAACTCTACAGTAGCTGCAGTTAGAAACCACACGTCCGTATTCGCCAGACCTTGCTCCAAAGGACTACCATTTTTTTCGTGATTTAGACAATTTTCTACGTGGTAAAAAATTTTCTTCCCAAGAGGCAGTACAAAATGCTTTCACACAGTTTGTCGAATATACATCCCCAGAGTTCTATCGCAAAGGCATAAATGAACTTCCGATTAGATGGCAACAATGTATAGATAATGAGGGTAAATATTTTGATTAAATAAATATGTATGTATATGTATGTTACATTTTAGAAAAAAACGAGTTAATTTTTCAGTACAAATCGGCAATTTCATACTTTAACCCCTTGTGCTGAGACGGATACCCTTTCGACACACATGGGACCGCGCAGTTTTATCGCCTTGTTTTAATTTCTTTTTTTTTTTTGTTTGCATAAATATGTTTAATTAATTTTTAAAACAAGACATTGTCACATTATTGCGATCACTTGCGTGTATGAAATAAAAAATTCTATCTATCTATCTATCAGTCGGGTGACGAGAAAAGAGTATAATGAAAGCTATCAAATTAGGTACATAATTAAATCTTTGTTTTACATTATAATTTATAACATTTGTTATGTGTGATGATATTTTTTAATTTATATAGATATAGATTGTAATATAGATTTTTATATAGATTGTAAAGAGTACAATATTATAAAAATCTTCATTAATTATGATAACTATTTAACGGCCTCTTATAAACCACATTTTTTATAATATCAACTTTTATAGCATCTTAGGAAAGTACAAAGCAAAGAGGCCTGAAGGCGAAAGCGATAGTTATTACATTTGCATGTCCGATGACTCTTGAAAGGCCATTAGGGCCACAATAATTTAGCCCTTCCAAAAAAAAGCTAATTATTATTTTTCCAAATTTGGCCTGAAGTTGAAAACTTTATGAAAATGTATACTCTTGGGTGTACATACTCTTGTATGTATACTAAAATAACAATAACTCGGAAAATTATTAACGTACAGCGTAGGATTTTCACGCACACTGATGATATAAAAGGTGTTATTTACAGATTTTCAGGCCATTTCTTCAATATTAAACTAGCTTTTTGTTTATTTATAAAAATATAAAATTTCACGTTTTTTTTTGCGATTGTGATTACATATTTTACGATAAAGGGAATAATTATTAATTATGACAATTCCTGAAGGAGTTAAAACAAACAAAAACACCGGAACAAATTTTTCGCGGACGAAACGATACGAGATATTTGCAAAAACTCAATGTGTCCAAATGTTTATTGCAAAATTATAAATAATGTTCCCATACTGCGCAAATCTGCAAGTGATATCTTTAATTGTCATATTTTTAACTTTTTTTTCAAAAAAAATTGTCTGTATGTCGACCTTACAAAAACAGTGTCCTTACAATTTGTTGGTGGACTGGACTATAATGCCATGTCAACTATACGATACAATATAAGTAGGTATATATTTCATAAATTATTCAGAAGAGCACACATCCTGCACTTACATACTTTGATGTGTCTATCCAGTGACGTCATTGTGACTTGTTAATAACTACATACTTATTGATTCAAACACCGATCTCCTGACCAACTCATAACATGGATTTTTTTTTTATTTTAAAATCTGCATTGTCATTTATTTTAAATTGCACTTCATTTTTATTTTAAAAACTGTATAGCCTTCTCGTGCAATCAACCTTTGTGTTGAGCGGAGAGGCACATTGGGAGATGCGATGAAAGCACAGAGTTATTGATCTGTGAATAAAAGACCTAAATACATATAATATAACTTAAATATAGTTTTGCATATATTTTGCATAAATGTTTTGCACAAAAACTTATACCATACATACATTATTACAACTACATACATTTATACATGAATAAAAGATAGTGGACAATATATTTGACCTGTGAATTAATTCGATAATAAGTGTTAAATCTACTTATAAATCAGATTAATAAACTGCCATGATTAATAAAATTTATTGGAAATTCTAATCTGCATACAAATTAATTATTGTACCGAACAAATTATTGATTGATCAGACATATTTGAACGGTGACCAGGCGTGATTTTATTTGACTGGTTATTTTATTGGTTTCACTGATTATTTGACAATACGACTATCTCAAAAATTACCTGATAGGTCGATTTATTGAAAATACTAGTGAATTTCGGTTGACGGGTTAATTAGTGTACGTACTAATCTAATGTGTGAAGAATTTTATTTTCTCTATTATTGTGGCTTGATTACATTTCTTTTTCAATTACAATTTTATTTTTATTTCACCTTTTCATAATAAAAAAGCATATGAAATATATATATATAGTAGTTAAAAGTGAGACTTAATAAAAAATCCGACATTTTCCCTTAAAAATAAACATTACGTTGTCTAAGATATTTTTTTTTATATCGCATAATTACTCTTAGAGTTGTATAACACTTCAGATTTTCGCGTTTTTCGCACATAGATATTTATCTATTTAAATAAATAATTAAGGTAAACATACGCGTTGAGACCCGATTAAATAGAACTCGTAGAGCTGATCAAAAAAGTATTATAATATGCAATTCAAAGTATATCTTACAAAAGTAATTTAAGCTCTAAGGTTGTAAATTCTGTTAATCGCTTCATTTTAGAGCAGCTCATAATAAAAATAACAGCTAATCGTTTTGTCCGCTAATCATACATCGCTGAGCGATCAATCAATCATTTACGCTTATCAATTTGTAATTATCGCTGATCAGAACTCGATTAAAGCACTGATCAGTTAAATCATACCGTAAGAATATACCTATTATTCTTATAACTTCATATAAGTTTCATTCATATTATTATTATTATTGCTAGTTCATTGCGTTAACTAACATCGACATATTGAGATCGTTATCGTGAGGCTGTCATTTATGTCCTTTATGTACCTTTATGTCCTATGATGTCACTTTGCATGGACAAACGGGTAAACCATTAGGAACGACGAATACATCATAAACTTAGAATGACAAGACTGCCAAATTCGAATTTCACGTGACACAAAAATCTTTTAGTTGAGTGCGAATGATTTTTCTATAATGTTAAATATACGAGACAGCATCCACTAAAACTAAATTACGAAACGTACGAAAAACAAATAGCACTTAACAATCTAAATATGGTGCATTGCTTTCTACCTTAATTTTTGAAAAAAATACGCCGCATGACTCAGTCTAAAACACATCGTTCAATGAAGTTCAATCGTGCCACTGCAGGGCACAGGCCTCCCTTAGTAAATTTCTGAGGTATAATACACATGTTTGACAGAATTCCCGGTCTCGCCAAATAGGTGAAAACGTATGCAATTTGACATTAATCTCTGACTCTTTCTCGCGTATGGTGAGC
This sequence comes from Sesia apiformis, assembly GCA_914767545.1. Classification (NCBI taxonomy): domain Eukaryota; kingdom Metazoa; phylum Arthropoda; class Insecta; order Lepidoptera; family Sesiidae; genus Sesia; species Sesia apiformis. Next base: position 9,826,788 of record OU611960.1, on the reverse strand, counting down.
GTGCTATGATTTGAAGATTCGCTCGCACGATTGTTGATCTTGCGGTTAACAAAAAAAATCTAAATCTATGGTATCCACCGACGATAACAAACGTTATTATAAGCTATATAAACAAAGTTAACATATAGGTAGGCAGTACTAAGACTGATTCTGCTATGAGTACTATTAATGGTTTTACAGTAGCACATATAATATTAATGTACACCTCTAAGTACACGTGTGTCAAGAATCTCACTGCATTTACTTATTTCTTATCTTTTGGGTCGAGTTTAGTTGTAACTCGGATTGTACTATAATGTATTATGAATTACGAATGCATGTATGTGCATATGTAAATATGTATATGCATTATGAATCTTATTTAAAATCATGGCACTCTGACTACATTTCATAAATACGTTACACTACGTTACTTTTTCCTCCTTATTACATGTCACTAAGTTGACAGTAGTCATTTTGTTACCGCTGTTACTTGGAAAACCCTCGCGTGTTAAAGATCTACCTATAAATTTTCACATGGGCATATGTAATAAATCGCTAAAACTGATCCGATTAACTCAGTCCCTGTATGTATTATAAATTATAATCCTTTTAGAAGCTTACTGATCATGTTTTGATCTACCTACTTGTTTCAATAAATGTCCAGATTTATCTTTATCGCTATTTTCATTGAACATTACTTGCTTCTTACTTTATGTTATATTTATTATTACTAGACTAGGATGCAACGAATATTCGCTAACTATCCGGTCCATCCGTCCAATTTTTCGCTATCCGCTATCCGGCCTTTTCCGGTATTTCGGTATTATGTGGATGCTCACCGTACTAATGTTGACGATCCTCTCAATGTCCCTGTAAGTGATTAGCGGATCTTCTCGCACCAGCATTTCTATATTTCACACATTTTCTGCAGTCACTGCCGTTGGCGGTCGTCCACTTCTCTCTTCATCTTAAAGGTGGGATCTGTTTCTTTTGAATTCAGCAAACCATCTAAAAACGATTGCCCGTGACGGTGCTAAGTACCCTTACGCTGATTTTAAGCATTCCAAGCTTAACTCGTCAGTTAAACCAAATTTAAAATCATAAAAGATCATAGCACGCAAATGTTCATGTTTTAACTCCATAGTTGCAAAGAAAAACTCGGGTAGTGAGTGCTATCAAAAATGCGAAACATGTTTTTTTTTAAATTTAGAGTAAATGGCCATTTGTGTTCTATTTTAAAATAAATTTACTATTAAAATAAGTATAATGCAAATGTGATCCATTTTTAAATTTCGAGTATCTCAAAACTTATATAGTCACCAACGTATTAGATATTACATACAAACTGATGTGACTTACTATGAAAACAAGTGAAACTGATTAATTACTCACCACTACTTGATTAGCAGAACTAAATAATTTACAATTAAAACATATTTACACAGTTGTTTTAATGTGTAAGAAATGTCTAGGTATTTATAGAAAAGAGGTAAAATATGTATCTGTATACATGGTACTCATCTATGTTTCTTAGATAAGATTTTATTTATTTTATTAACAAAATATTGTTAATGAGTTTTATTTAAAAAAATGAATTTGGTTAACAATTTACTAAATAAACATTTTTTTTTCAAATCATGCAATCTTATGCTGGATTCCGCGGGATTACAATGTCCGGTGACTCTTGAAAGGACATTAGGGCCACAAGAATTTAGCCATTCCGAAAAAAAACCGCGGATTGACTGCAATCCCGCAAATGCAATGCGGGATTGAAAACATTTCGGGATTGCAATTTGCAATTTCTGCAAATCATTTTCGAGATTGAAAACGGAGCAAGTTTGCGTTAATGTAATACCTATATAATATTAAAAACACATATACATATATCTCATTTCTAATTATTTAATTTGGATATTCTCTGTTGAATATCCAAATTGAGTATACAAATAAAAAAATACATTTTAAATTGTTTCCCTACTTACAGGTTATCAATAGATGCAATTTAAATTACATTATTGATAGGTAAGAAAAACAAACAAATAGAAAGATAGAAACCAGAACAAAATTACTAGTTAGGTACATATATTTAAAAAAATATTTAATTTAGAAAAAATAATAATAGGAAATAAAAAAGAATATATACATATATAAAAGAAGGAAAGTTATAAGAGGTACCTACATCAGCAATTTGATTTCGATTCGTATTATGTGAATTAAGGTATATAAGTGCCTATGTAGGTAATACAATATAATAGTTATTTGTTATACAACAGTGCAAAGTTGCTTTTTAACCGCGTGCTCAATTTTGATGACCGAGCAAGCGAAGGATTCTAAAATTAGAATCCTGAGCGTTAGCGAGGGAATCAAAAGAGCACGAGGTGAAAAATCTTTGCACTCGAGTGCAACACGTAACTTTTCATCCCACCTCAGCGAGGAAATGACTAAATGCAAAAAAAAACATTTACATTTAAATATGACGTGAAAAGACAATGGCGCGCGCAAAGCAAATTAAAAAAAAAGTACACCAAGAAGGTTCCGAGTCTGAGTTTTTAACAAATTAAAAAAGGTTGTATGATAAATTCGGCACCATGGAGGTAGAAGTAAATTTGAGGTTTAATGATGTTTTGAATTCACAAACTTAGTGCACACGATGTTCTAAATTCAATTTACTTTATCCTCTAGCGGATAAAAACGGCTTTTGCACTCAGATATCGAAGAGCAAAAATATTCTTTCCGAGATAGGGGGATGAAAAATACGTTTATAATATTAGTCCATAATATGTAAATTAAACATTATTTTATTTACTAAAAAAAATATAATTCAACATATGTACCTAATTATAAAAAATCCTAATTTCAGTAAAAATGCAGATAAGGAAACTCGCAACAATCTCAGATGCAGAACATTTTTGCACGCATTTAAAAACACTTGAAATTGTAAATGAGGCGTAAAAGATAAAACAAAAGCGCCGCCACTCAACGTGTTCAACCGCCTGATAAGTCATCTGCTGACGAAAAACTCGGGACAATGATCACATAAAAACTTAACAGAAAAAATATTTTGATGCGCGTGTCCATAAAACCACGTACTCATAAAAATTACAAATTGTGATGCTCATCAACAACATCCTCATGCATGACAGTATACCTTCCTTTTTCGGTTTCTTTCTCCGTAGTTACTTCACTAGACTTGACCTCGACCTGAAATCGAGAATACACATGTCATTTATTTTCCTACTGGCTGTTTTATCTTCCAGATGAACTAAAAGCACTATTAATAAAAAAAAACCGTTAAACTAGATCTTTATAAATCACATTAGGCTTGTTCTTACAACCATTAAATACTGTTTTTAAGTCACTTCACAACACACAAGAAATCTCTGGATTTTATTTATATCGTACAAGATCGTCCTATGGTAAAAAGCGCCATGAGTGGTTGTCTTGTCGAGTGTCGACAGTGAATCGACGGAAGTCGCCGGGACGACGCGATATTTTGAGCAAGGCGCGTCGGGTATGCATGCGACTTGTAATTTGTAAGTACGATATAAATAAATGTAGTCTACTTACACTCCAAGTGCGTGTGCTGGTGCCGCTCTGTTATAAAGATTTTCTGCCTTTACTGGTTTAATTATAACTCTTTTACGAGCAAGTCTACACGTGGGATAGAGTATTCCATACTATATATACTAGTGTAGGCATTTCAAAAACTTATACTTACCTAATAAAAGACATAGCTTCTAAAATAACGATAGGACTAGCGTTAATTGAATAACTCAGAGGCGTTTAGACACGCGGTCAAAGTAGTGAATTACGCTAACACGGGGCAGGTATCTATTTAGCATTTATCCTTGAACGCATAAGCTTTGAATTAGAAAGGATATCCGTTTCTGCTTTAGCTCTTGTTGAGGAATTTACAGTAAAATCAATTGTTAAATCAATCTATTAAAATTTGCAGTCATGATAGCGTTGTCTATATCAATGACACAGAATTTATGTACACATTCTACTGCCAACATAAAGTTTATTACGGTGTTAAATCTTTTAAGTTCGTTGCCTATTCATAGACAGATTTATCGAAAAACAAAACAAAAAGTGAATAGAAATTTCCGGTCCTAATTCACAACTGCTCTCAAGGACGCACCCACAGCCCGCACCCTATTTCCGTTCCATGAATTGGGGTAAAGTATATTGTTACTGAGCAAAAACAGAAGCAGATGGTCTTGATTGTCCGCCGCGAGACTCGTCAGTTAGCCCACAGGTGAATACGTGATATCATGTTTAATTTAATAGCCAATTATGTTGTAAACTGTTTAAAGCGAGGTCAGTCTAAGTTCGAAGAATCCCTTCCCGGTTCACAGGCGGAAAGGTTCGAAGCACTATGATCAAGTTGTCGCATTAACGCTTCACTTTCCCTATAACCCAGAATTTCAAACTTTAACTCATCTGCCGGCAAACTGCTTGTAATTACATGGGTAGTTGTCCAGGCACCATAATGAAACAGAGAAACCTGCCGGATTTCTTTAGCGTATATCGCTGATGAAGGATCACTTTCTCGAAAATTGTCGGAAAGTATGTCGTGCGAAATGGTATTTTTCGAAAATATGTAGTGTGCAGAGATTTCTGGCTACGAAGGCCAACCACCGGTGCGCGTGCTTTCATCAACCGACCAGCCAGCTGCTTGTTTATATATATTTCCATTCGTGCATGCCGCGTTCCAGTCGACTCGTTCGTCCACTTTGATGATCATTGATCTGAACAGTGAACGTATTCGAGTATTGTCGGGCTGTGGCCATCTCGCTCCTCTCCTTAAGAAATGTTTACTGCATTTTGATTTATGGCTTATGGTAAGAATTTTGTTAAAAAATGCCCCTTTTCAACAATTATCTACCATGGGCTTAGCTACGGTAGGGCAGGTTGAGGCGCTAAAATTCTAACTACGTCCTTATTATCTACTGTTCCACTACATCTGCTAAATTATGGAGGAAGTAGGTACTTAATTAAAATAAGTTTCGGAAGTATTTAAGTAGTACGTTTTATTCGATCTTTTGGGTACTATACGAGTATTAGGTATTGTAGGTACTTGTATCAGCCTATAACGTCATACTGCAGGGCACAGTGGTCCCCTAATAAATAATAAAGGATCCATCCAGCCGAGTTCTGACAATTTTTAAAAATCCTTAGGTAAAAAGTAAACAGTGGTGCGGGACGAGGATTTGAACTCATGATCACACCAACGAATGTGAATGGAGTATGTATAGAAGGAGTATATTCCCTCTTATAATCTTTTTCGGGTGCCTGTAGATTAACCCGATAATACTGGTACCTAGTTAGCTTGTTACGTGAAAGGTCCAGGATTTGACAAATGTTTGTTTGAAGGACTGGGTGGGTAGGCATAGTTTATGACCGTCATGAGTGTCTAGTGGCCGTATCCCGTGATCCGTAATCGTATCAAGGTTTTGTTGCTCGATCCCGCCACACCACGTCACACCTTATTTATTTTATCTAAACTGTATGTAATTACCGATATTTAAAGTTATAACAACGACCAATGACATTTTATAAACGGCAGGCAAATATCACTTCTTATTTATGCATCCTTTCCAAGCTGGTTTAATCCGTTTCGTCACTTATCCACCTGTAGAATGCAGTTCGAAGTTAATTTTGCTGCAACATGGATAGCGAACGTTCAACGGAGCTTTGAAATAAAATGAACGTAATAAAATGACTTGCCTTGCCAGACGAAACGGGCAGGGGGCGCGGTGGGAGCATCTGCCCCTCCACCCGCCCGCATACCCGCAGTCGCGAGAGCGAGAGGCGACAGCCAGTTGCGCGTCTTGTGTTTTTCGGATTTTGCTTTACGCTTGACGTTTCTTTCATTTATTATCATGTTTTTTTTCTGTAAATAAATAGTAATGACAAATTTGTATAAATACGCATGCGAACAATATTTATAGTTTCTAGTGCTCACAAACTGAATGTCAGCATACGGATGCTAAGGTTCTCGGTGTCGTTATGACTATTCGAGGTATTCGTTACATGGATTGTGGATGTTCACCAGTGCCTTTTGTCTGTAAAACAGTGGATAATACAGGAGTGCTGTTCAATTGTTTAGTACATTGCTGTCATATTGTGTTCTCGTGTATCCAGCAGTGTGAACAGTGATTGTTGTCGTGGCCGGTTTCCGTGGAGGAAACTTTCGAAACGTGCATAAAACAGTGGGTAATGCTCTCCTAGCGAATGCGGACCCTGCACACATTCCACTGGGAAACAAGTGCCTGCAGTAAGCATTATACGGTTAGTACAAGGCGCTCAAGTTCATCGTACTTTGACCTAAAATTGTGACAACGCTTCTTGACCGAATGAATGTTCAGTGTTGTTAACCAGTATCAGATGTCAACCCAATGTCTTATATCAAAATTCTATAAAATGCAAGAGAAATAACTAATAACTTTCATTCTATCAGGTATAATATAACTTATCTAAATAGCCTACATTCCTGCATTGTAAATCAAAACTGTTTCCTTACATTCTTGAATTTAGCAATATTATAAAATATTAAAATATAGAATTAAAAGGTCTCATTAATCTATCATAGTCAATTCTAATATATGATTTTACTTCAATGGACACCACATGGAAGGTTGCATAATATATTTCATTAAAAATGGATTATGAAACATACTATTGTCCACTGCATGTTCTGACATTACCTACTAAGTGTTACCTACTTGTTACCCAATAAGTCGAGCTAGGATTGTAATGCAAAGCTATCTAATTCCTAACTGCTGAGTTTTTTTTTTTACTAATGGGTCCTTTTTTGAATTGAAAGCATCTTGCAATTGCTTCATTGTTTTTTAACAATGCCATACACAATGACCCACACTATGATTCCCTGTGTCATGGGTCTGCGATGCACAAACACAAAAACACACTCAAACCTGAACAAAGATTTGTCTTTAAATAAATTAATATCTGTCTGGGAGGACCAGACCTTTTGCACATCTGGCAGAGTAACTACCAACTATGCGAATTGGTGGTCCATTGTAACAACTTTCAATTCAATTAAATTAAATAATATTATAAATAGAAGACTACCTTGAAATGTACTGCATTTTCCACTTTATCCATAAATAGAAGACTACCTTGAAATGTACTGCATTTCCCACTTTATCCTATTTTCTGAATGTACGTAAAATACGTGTTTTGGTAGTGAGTGAGATATGCTTGAGCCCATTCCCATCCCAGCCTATCTTATCCCTCGCCAATTCTCCAAATCCATTCCTATATCTCCAAAGGTATCCAGGGGCATGCCAACATTTGTCATTCTGAACTGATGTTGGTATGTATTGCAGATGTCCATAGATGACGTATCCATTTACCATCAGGTGGACTGTAAGCTCGTCTGCCACCCCTTTTCCATAAAGAAAACAAAGTCAATACTTCTTCAGTCACCAGTGAAATACAAATCATTGATACAGTAACTGTGTACTATCAGGTTGAGTGCTTTCCTTATGCCATTATTTTTCTAGAAGAAAAACTGTTTTAGACAGTTTTAATCCCAGTCAAAGGTTACAAGGGTTACAGGTTAAAAGGGATAACAAAACTTCTTAACCATTGGACTCATGACTCTGCTTCAAAGGGCAACAAGTCTAAATATAATTCCATTTATTTACTTCAGTAAGTTAAAATAACTTCTAATGATTTCCTTATTTAACTAATTTACCTCCTGAAACATAACTAACTCTTTTATTATTCACTATTGGACATGGGTCTCCTCATGCACTTTGTTTTGTGCACAAAAGGTGTACGGCATGACCTTAAAACTCCAAGCAGGTTGATGAGTCCACTCTTTTAGAGGTTGTGTAGTTCCTGAGGACTTGTGGTAGTGGCTTTGTTATTCCTTATTCACCTTCTATGACATCCATAGAAAGAAATGGGGTGATACTATTTATTCTAAAGCTGTCTGATACCACACCACATGGGCATTAGTAATAATTTCTCTAATAGCAGGGCAATAACTAGAAGAAAACAAATTTATTCATATTTTAAACAGGTCTTAAATGTGGGTTTATGTTTTTATTTTACTCAATATTTTATATTTTGTATATAAATGGTGTAGGCTGGGCTACACCAACCTTGATCACAAGCTAACTGGAGAGGGGTAAGACCACATCAGGAGCTATTAAATTAAAAGTTATAAGTATTATTATAACAGCAACAAAATAACAAAATTATTTATTTATTTGAAAATAAGCTTTAATATTTCAGTGTTACTATGAATTTAATCAAATGTAGGTAATTATTTTACATTCTGATGGATTTACTCTGGTTCTATGTTGACAAAATATTATTTGTTACACATAGATGCTAACTTACTAATTTACTAATAATACAGCTTTGATAGTAATAAGCAATATTAAATGACAACATTAATTTCAACTTAATAATTAACTTATTTTTAAACTTATTTTTTATTCCATACAATTCTTAACTATTTTAATGACAAACTATTTGAAAAATGCTATATTTTAAAAGTAACTGGGCTATCTATCTCTACAATTTCAAATGTTTTAAAATACACCACTTCTACAGACCACCCAAACTCCCAATGTGACTTGACTTCACCCTTATCTCTCACCATTCATTACATTTGAAACACTCTAAATAGAAAATTGATAAACCACAGTAAAAACAGCTGTACTTTCCGTTGAACACACTTTTACCAAACCATATGTTGGTAATATTAAACTCCATCTAAAAATGAATAAAAGAAAATTCTATTTCTGTCTAACTGAAGTTTCCTTTTCTATTTTTATCTATATAAGATTGGGGTGCATCAGTGACAGGCTTATCTCTTGTTACCTTAGGTGTCGCCTCACTAATTATGTTTTTATTATTATTATACAAGTGTAGTTTTACAGCTAGTTAAGTGAAAATTTAATTTCTACAAAATATTTTCTTTAATTTTGAAATAATTTAAAACAGTTGACTTGACAACATTTTAAAAATGTATGTTGTTTTTGTACAACATTATGTACTTACCTATTAAATTCTCGTTTTCTTGTCTTGTTTCATTTTGTTTCCTTTTCAAATACATATTATACTCAAAACAGATTAAATTTTAAATAACCACTACTAATAATCCACAGACCAATAGTGTAATTGGTTTGGTTCATGTTAGTACCACATATTAGTTCCTCGACAATGAATAATGTTAGTAACACACAACTCCTCAGGTATCTAGAGGATCGTCAGCTGATAAGATTGAATAAATGATTCCTATTATAATTGGTTGACTAATAATCTTTTAATGTATATATGTATGTAAAATAATGTAAAATAGTATTGTTGGCTTGACATTGTCAATAGCAGAGGTAGGACTGGCTGTCATCTTTGAAATTGCAATGGCTTTTCACAGTGTGTGGCATAAAACATGACTTTCCGAGTTAAGCATCATTCGGGTAATTCGAGGGTTTATGCTAATAGTAAATCACCAGATATCTGACTCGTTAGAGCATCAAAGTCGTTATATGATAACTACTTCGATACCATGTCAATGTTGCAAGGTTCTGTGCTCTCCACAACTCTGTTTCTTCTAAATATCAACAATATTTACTAGTTAGAAACATTTGTTGTTAAGCAGGCAACTGCACTGAAGAGTTCTGTATAGGGGCTGTGTCCTTATCTCCCGGGCCGAAGTGGAGAAGAGTCGCGTCAGGCTTGTGTCCAAAATAGAGGAGGAATGTTTAAATGGAATATTGACTTGGGGTATACTAAATTTAGTCCAATTTAAGTTCAGTGACACACAACAAAGTTCCATTTTTTGGGGCACCTCAATTACAGAACAATCCAGAGATTATCCATGATGATGTTCTCCAGCAAAATCGAGTTTCGAAGTTATCACGAGAACCAAGCCAAAATAGTTTTGAAAAACTCACTGTAGGTAGTTACTTAATAATGTAAAATAGTAATTGGCCCTAGGTTCACGCTAGTTTATAAATCTCACGTCAGGCTCTACTTGTGGCACTGCTAACACCTCTGGGTCGTTATACGAAATACAAGCTGAACCATTTGACTCCTTCCAACAGACCGATTCTCACTTGCAGCTTCCGGTAAAATATTGCATGTACCTATATTTATTTATTTATTTACACTTTATTGGCTTTAACTAAAGGCGGATGTAATGCTAAAAAGCATTTTCTATCAGCCAATCTTGGGGCTATATAGCGATGGTTTGGTAGGTGCAAGTGAACAACAATATATACCTAAAATAAAATTTGGAATGAATAAAATATACAAACATAATAATTAATAATAATAAACACTTAAAATATACATTCATACATATACATAAAATACACATACATAGGTACATATATATCAAATAAAATTAAATATTATATATATTCAAATAATTCAATATTTCAATAATTCAAATATAATTCTGAATCAGCTTCTAAACACTATACCTGTGGTAAAAACCTGTAGTTTTTACCATCGTAGATACCTCTCGTTATCGAAGCTCGGTTGAGCCTTCCTCCTAGCATGTGGTATTCAAAATATGTATTTTATAATTGTCTATAATCTGAATATTTTGGAATAAAGTGCCCACTGAAGTTTTTTCACTAAGGCTCCAACTACAGAGCGAGTTTCGCGGCGATACCTTCGCCCGTGCAATTAATTTCAATAGTAACTACGAGTAGATAGATGAGCTATCGGCGAGCGATCTACACGGTCGAGGATTTCGCCTGTGTAGATTGTGCGTAGAACAATCGTGTAAATATATCACAAAAATCACAACTGTCTATATTTGTTACAATAATATAGAAATGACACAGTAAATTAATTGTCGCGTGTCACATTATCCTACTTTTTCATTCATACAGCTTAATGATTGTGTGCAGGGAGACGAGCGGCGCGGGTGGCGGGCCGGGCGGCGGTGGGCTGCTGGCCATGAACGCCACCCAGGTGCAGTGCGAGCCCCACGACTCGGTCGTACTCATTAAATGTAAGTAACGCCCACTTATTAATCATTATTTCAATATACCTTATTAACTTTTGATACGCGACGCATTATAAACAGGTTTTACAACGTAGTTCAAATAATTACAAGCAAATAATATGTTAACTTATATTTAAAATATATTAAATAAATATTATATTATTACAAATAGTCATAGTACACTATTTTTAACTATTGTAGAGTACATTTAATTTTAGACAATTAATAAAATGGATCTAACTGTTTTGCAAAATAGATGCCAATACATATTTGAATTTAATGCCAATACAATACATATTACATGACTTAAACAGGTCTTAATAGCATATTAAAACGAAATTGTATTTTCTAGACAATCGATTATGAAAAGGGAATAAATACGAGGTAATAGAACTAACTAACTACTCTTTAGTAAGTTATACGTAGTTTTTTGTGCTTGCATTTTACACATCATATTTCACTTCCTGGCTTCTTATCAAATAGTGATGTTACAAGCTTATTGGTGCAGAACTCTGATTAAGGAGGGACATATTGATTTTAGATCACCTTTATTTTTAACCCGCGGCACAAAAAGGAGGGATGTTAAGTTTGACACGTTTGTTTGTTTGTCTGTTGTAGCCTCTGCGTTGTATCTCTTTAAGAGAGGTCGTTATAAAATTCTTTTCTTTTTCGTTGGATAAAATATTATTCTGGGGATATTTTTGTATGTAAAACATTCAAGCTATAGAATATTTATTCAAGGTACTGAGTTGAGTAGTAAAAGTAAGAATATTGGTGTCACCAGTACTGTAATTGTGTGAAAGTATTTTTTACTTTTTTATATTCAACATGGTATTTATAGACTTTAGTAAATGTTCGCGTTTTCATGATACCTACGTGAAAAGCTTAACTAGCTACATATGCTTTCTTCCTTTAGTTAACTAGGTGTTAAATGTGCAATAGTAAATATAATTAAATTAGTTACTAATTTCCGTATTTTTTTGAAATCCATACTGCAACTACATTTCGCTTTTGTTGAATACAGGAAATATACGATAGGTCAAACTAAAAGTTCTTAGCCCTGGCTACTGTACAATACGATAGAAAAAAAACAAAATCGAATTTTGAAAATGGAACAGCTTGTCCAACGCCATTAAATTTTCAAAGCTGTCATGTGTTTTTTTACTTCTGGCAGCAATTTGAAAATTACAATGATTTTTTATGACTTTCGTTGCGGTCTAAACCAGAAACAAAATTATGAAGGACTTAAGTTAGCATTTAGTGATGAATATAAAAAGTTAGCTATTTGTGATATATAGTAACAGGTAATGAAAGCTGGATCTACTGCCATAAGCCTGAAACTAAAAGGAAATCTGCGTAGGGGGTCTTTCCTTTCGTAGAATTGCCGACGAAAGTGAAGAAAGGACGGAGTGCTGTAAAGAAAATGATTGTCTCTTCTTTGGCAGATAACTACTACTGTAAGTTTAGAAAATAAAAGAACAGTAACTGCGGACTGGTATGTGAACAGCTGCTTGTCTTCTGTTTTGAAAAGAGGTCAAAAAACGACGCCCACGAAGCAGAATGATCCTCCATCACGACAATGCCCCAGCTCACTCCCCCAAACAAAGTAATTTTTTGAGAACTGTAAATGTAGAGTCAATGGGTCATTCGCCATTCAGTCCCGACCTTACGCCCTATGATTTTTATTTATGTCCTAAAATTAAGGAGTAACTTAAAGGAATACATTTTATAAATGCGTAAGGGGCAGTAACGGCCTTGCAAACGGCTGTTGAAGAGGTGCCTAAAGAAGGATGGGCTGAATACTTCACACAATGGTTTCATCGCATGAAAAAGTGTATCAATTGTCGCGGAGAATACTTCGGAAAGCAATAAAATAACTTCCATCTTTATATCTGATTTCATTTTTGAGATTCTAAAAACTTTCAGCGTCACCCGCCTACTCTGTAGCACAGACGGCTACAGAGCCATTATATTTTTTTTATTTATTTGCTTAAGTATGGTAGTACATAAAAGGATCTTATGCTAAGTTAGACAAAGCCTTACACATTCTACCAGATGATTGACGTGCAAATGTTACATCAAGATACTTACAATGTTAATGTTATTAATAAGTAGACAAGGAATTCAAAGCGAAATGTTGAAATATGTATGTAGTGTTAAATTAGAAAAAAAAATCATTAATTATTATTAAAAGTAATATTCACGTTTCATTATCATTTAAGTAGTCCTCAATAGTATAATAACTTTTATCTATCAGTAATTTAAATATTCTTTTTTTTAATAAATTCACATTAATTCATGGTACTGTATACATTACATACTACATGTATGTACATTACATTACATATTACATGTAATGTAATGTATACATTACATTATGGTAATGAATGTATTGCTATAGTGCTATACAACTTTATCGTTTTTGGCGGAATATATACATAATTTGTTTTTATTTTATTTCTACTTATTGCCGTTTATACATGCTGCTGATTTAAATGTTTTTTTTTTATTGTTCTAATAACAGCCTTGATTGATTAATTTGATTATACAAGAGAAATATTCTCGAAACACCAAAATTTTAACTCTGTAACATTCAACGTTTACCATAATATAGACGCGTAATACATCAGAGGCATGTGCTCGCTAGTCGACAGTGTGCTTGAGGTATATTTTTGGACCGGTCTCCATTACTGCGTCAACAATGCTCTGTTTGCTAGCGGTTTCGTTTGCATTGCTATATGTCGCACACTCATCTCTGTTTATGTTATTCAATATCTATTTTCATTACTGCATTTCGCTGTTATGCAGTTTGATTATGTTTATTAGTCACGGATTCGGACAATACATAAGCGCAGTGTTAATAAACTGACAAGACGTCACTAAAATTACTGGGAATATTTGAATTAGTCACATAGACTTTATTGCCTTATTTCTTTTCCTATGCCAAGTCATTTGCTCCATTTGTAGTAAATAACGACTATTTTAGTTTATTTCAGTCGTTGAAAGCTCCCCCGTTGCGCTGACGCTCCCAATTGACGCGGGAGGCGCATATACTGTACAATTAGCTTTGTTTGTAGGGCTAATAATAATAATTGCTGTGCTCTGGACACGCGCCAATGTTGTTAATTTTTTCAACATGCCTACTAGGCTCGGTAATTGACACAGCCAGCCACCAATTTATGTTAATCCGGGTTAGTTTAAAACAGACTGTGCATCGAACTGCACGTTGCGAACGATGCATTTCTTAATTCATAGTGATAATGTGAGAAAGTTGGATTGTTATTGTGTTTGTACGCATGCCGTGCGACAATGCAGTTTACGTTGGTAATTGTCGTAAACAAAGTCCAGTTATGTCCGGTGACAGAGGAACCATTGAAGCCGTTGAAAATAGGTAAATACAATTATTATTAATGATACTTAAATAATTATTATTATTACATTTATTTTGTTGATAATCAATAAGCAATTTGATGGGTTTTGGCGACTTACATCAAATGTGATGACTGTCCGCAATTAGGTTCAAAACATCAATAAAATTGATTGTTATCCAAACTGAATACTTACCTACTGTCCAAGTTGAATATTGACTTTCATAAAATAAGTCACATTGGCTCATATTAAGTGTTGAATTCCGATGTGTAAAGAAAGACTAACTTACGTAACGTAAGCCAATTTATTAGACCTCTTAAATTCACACGAGAATAAATAAATCATCAGCAAGTGCGTTTATTTAGGTGCCGTGTCACAGGCGTGCGTGCCCCATGTGTGGTAAGAGCCATCGAAACAATATTGTAAGTGACATTCTTAACCATCTGAATAAACGTAATTGAACAATTTCTATCAACCCATTGCCCTTATCTACTTGCTAGTCGTTGGACAAATTCGATGCCACAATTGAACGCAGCTGCTAATCATTGTTAAGGACTGTAAATTTAATGCAGCAAAGTAGGTTATAAAATAATTGTAAATGTTAATTTAATATAGGCATTTATGTGGCAACGATTTACTATACATAGTTTTACTATACATCATTCTAAATATCTACGCAAGAATTACGTTTTGAAAATGTCGTCTAAATAACCTGGGAAAGTTCCTTTGTATTGGTTTAATAGTTTTACTTTCATTTATGGATCAATGGTCTTTCATTGTTATCGTTATTCTATCCCGTGAGTAAGCATTTAGATATCCAAATACACTCACTTTATTCAAGCATTATCAGTATGAGGTTTTTGTTAAAATTCGAACCTTATTTCCCGAAATTCCTTGCGATTAGGATCCTGAATTTCCTTGTGAGTAAGCATTATCTTAGTACAGTAGCCTCTATATTATAATAAAATGTTGTTCTGTGCCTGTTATAAGTATGTGTCATTGACGTCATAAATAAGTAGGTAGATATCTAATATTTTCCGCGCGAAATATGTAAAAGAATTGTTTAGCTGTGGTAGGTAGTACAGTGAACTCTCTACAATATATCCCGCACACAACGCTTCGGGAATTGTGTCAAGCTCATAATGTAAAGTACATGCATGATTGTTCGCTGTGCAACGCCCTATTTGCTGCATTCTTATCTCAAACTTGTAATGTGGTCGTATGAATCATAACATCTAAGTAACTGGGCGGCTAGAACAATGAGCGTGTGACTGCGGTTGCGCCGGGCGGGCGCGCGGCGGCTCAGATCTCGACCCACTGCGATACTGAGATCTGCAGATACTGAATTACTGACCGACCATAAATCGATACTCGTTATAGACCTGCTGTTTTGCTATTTACGTTTACTGCAGCTTAGTGTACCATCTAATGAGGTCATCGGTACTCACCTATTTCTATTCCTTAACTTCACTATTTTGCTTCGCTGAACTGTTAGTACTTGTACTTGGTATCGTTAAGTAGATCATACCCATCCATATTTGCAGTTAAGCAATCAAACGGGACTAGAAATGCTATCTCTGTGTCAAAATGATTTATGTTTTGTAGGTTCACTATCTAGAGTAGTGAAAGGGAGGTCAACAGTGTTCAGGATGTGGAGGCATCTTAATTCCACCCGCACTTAAGATAATATATATGACACACTAGGGCTACTCGGATGAGAATGAATAAAACGGAATAGATGTTCCTAGTATTATAATACACATCTAAACATTACAAGTTCTGTTTAATAACAAAACTTGTAATGATTATTAATGACAAAGCTGTTGCGTTTAATGACGTTACTTATTTATTTCCTAAGTATACCTATAATTTTATATTATTTATTTAATTTTCGTTTAACATGCAATTGTTTATCGAAAAGTTGACTGCATTGCAATAAAGAATAATCTTGGTGCATAAACTTCGTAAAACGCATAAAATCGCTAATGTATATACCTATGACATAAACCCTTCGTTTTATTGAATACCTATGGCATAAACAACGCTTTATTTTGTATAGTTACAAACTGTTAATTACTTCGTAAGTATAGACAGATAGTCATAAAACGGCTTGTGGAAATATTACGATAAACACAAAAAATATTTCTTTGAGATAGGTCGACAACCCTGCTTAGTTGGCCTCCGGCTTTTGTGAACATCAACGAGAAGAATCTTATTACTATTATACCATTAGTCGCTCATTGAGAATTTCAGTTAGTATGTGATCAAACATTGTTGTGGAGACACGTGATTACGGTATAATTGTCAACAGATCGCGAGATACAAAGAAATATGTAATTAACTAATGAACGATCACGCCCCAGTGTTAATTGATACTATTGTGGAGTGTAAAAGTGCGTTCAGTGATCACGTTTGTGGTTGAAACACATTAAATTTAGATTTATGATCAAAGACCGCAAGTAACTGTTACGCAATACATCGTGAATGTATTATGGAAACATTGTGGTGTGGTGTGTACAAGAAGGGTGATACCATGAAACGGTCCAGAAAAGCAGATAAAATAACTAAAATTAAAAATAAACTGATAAAGAAGTATAAACTAAGTAGGTAATTACTTTTGTTTGGTGTTGGTTCTCCTTGTATTTCGTTACAAAATAGCAGTACCCTCTTTATATTATACTTCACTGATTTTGCCCATTTAATAATTGCCAGGTTGCCATGATGCCATATTGCCAGGTAAATTTTAACTGTGAGTTAATCTTAAGTTTAGGTTATTTCATAGTTGTAAAAAACCAACGTGGTACAAAATGTGGTCGGCTCGCCACCTACACTCGTGTCTTCAAGGTCTTGCCACATCATTTATGTTACAAGTGTTTAATTTATAGAAAAAATGTTTCCAAGGACTACGTCTACTAGACTACTACTCTACTACTACAAAGAAAATTACACTACACATTGCTTCATGCATGTAACGCAGCAAAGCTTAAATATAAACACGTCTGTAGAATAAAGCCTCTCGCATATTAGTACCTACTCCCACTGACAAGAAGCCGTCGTGTACGATGCGTTAAACAAATCGATATGCGAGAGGCTTTATTCTACAGACGTGTTTACTGATTATTAATCAGTAAAGAGCATAAGCAACTTTTGAAAAATACCCGATAGGAAAGTATGCGCGTTTACTCAGAATTTATCGTTTATCACAAGGATGCGAAATGTTTATTAATAAATGTTTTATTTAGTTATAACTTATAATACACCTTGTTTCAGATGAGCACCGGTCGGCGGGCGGGAGTTGGGAGGAGCCTGTAAGCGCCGTTCGGAACACTCCGCTGAGGCGCTCGCAAAGGCTCAACTCCACGCTGGACTTCAGGTCAGTGTTTTGATTTAGACGAATAGTAAACAGCTATTGTCATCTATCTTTTAATTATTTTTTTATAATTGATAACCTTATTGCTACTGCGCCATTTCTGTAAAGTCCATTTTATGGTCCATTTATGCAATATAAAATAAATAAATAAACGGTAAAGTTGTCGTGTTTGCCTTTTACTAATTATACCATACATCGTGAACTGTTTAGCTGCACCATTTAGGTCATAAGAGAATGTTAAAAAGAACAGAGTTTTTATAAAAATAAAGTCGTGACGCACTTTTAGCAAACTCTTAAAATAAGACTTAAAAAATAATTAAAACCTTTGAAGCATTAACAGATGCGGCCCGAGTGGATGCTTCTAATTGGTGACCCATCAAAGTAACATTTAATTATACAATTGATGTAAGGTTAATGTATATTTAGATACTTGTGCCTGTCATTATTCTTTGCTACCGCAACCAGCAAACTCAAAAAACAGTTAAACGTTTATTCATAATTCGAAGAATAAACAAAGAACAACAAATTAAAATACGAATAATTCTATTTTCTCGTAGCATTTGAAAACGTAGGAAGTAATTTACAGTACGCCAGGACTAAGTATGATTGATAGCCATTCTAAAATAGAAGCAATTCTCGCCTATTAGAAGGGTGCTTCTAAAATGGGACACAAACATTTTACATAATTCGGTGTTCGTCATTAGTAACGCATTTGAAACGAACGTTATTAAACTAATAAAAGTTACTAATCTAATAAGATGGATTAAAAATATTTTTTCACCAAGCCATATTAATGTAAAATTTAAAAAATCCTTTTTACATTCTTGAGCGATAGTAAACATTCATTAAATGCATTTAAATGAAATAGACACTCACAGTAATGCTCAATTCTATAAATTGTACTAAATAAATATAACATAAATACTAAAGTCTAAAGACTATAGACGGAATCTCAATATGTATTATTAACTAAAAGCTGGTTACTCCGGTGATTGGCCTGGCATAAAAGGTCAAAGTATTGATGACCCGTTTAAGATGTACAAGTAGATGTAGTGTACGTACACTGTTTAACTCCCATTACTACTGGGATTTCTATTTAGAAACATACAATATAATTAAAAAATTGCCTACACAAGCTTTTACTTTTTGTTTCCCTAGAATATTTATATTTTACTCTAAATTTCTACATCCCCATTTACCAGCGCTGGACAGTCACAGACGACATAAATTCCTATCCATAGACTGATATGGAGAACCAGATACATACTCCTGTTCCTGAAATACTTGTTGATCTCACTGTGCAAAGATGCGAAACTAGTCATATTTTAAAAGTTGGTTCAATAGGTAAGGAAATAAACTTTAAGAAACATTTAGAAAGAAAGAAAATACCAACATGCATATAATTGAGCATAGCTATTGAATTGTCTATTGAATGTCTAGTGAATTCCTCTTTGTCAACCACATGGCGTGAGATGAACATGAGGCCATTCCGATTATTACAAACAATAATAATGTTATACATTCAATTGCGACGGTACTTGTTTATAAAGCTTACACCGGTAGTGCTACGAGTGTTCTTTAAATGCATAGACGGTTGTATGCCATCTAGACAGTTGGCATATGCGACTTCCTCTCGTCACTGTGTGGTGTGATCCCGTCGCACTGAACAATTAGCGAGCGACACAGAAACAATTAACACGAATTTCCTGTGTTCAAACTCCAGAGGCCAACCGAGGGCACTGCCTCGACAAAACGATAATTTCACACTTTAACAACCGCAACTGGCGCTTGTTTCGAGGAATCCTACACTTAAATGATGACAACGTTATTCGATATTATAATAGTCTTACTCGTATATGTTGATTGTTCAACAAGGTTACACCGTCACACCGAAGGATAAAATAGACATCTGACGGTAACATACATTTGCTTACGAACAAACCTAGGTTAATGAAATAAATACGGAATGTGTCCAAATCATTAAAGGTGTTCACTTGATACATCAAATAAGTTACAAGGACTTTCCTGTACATATCGCCTATATTTCATATTCTACGTATTGTGATTTACACGAAAGTAAACATTAGATACCTAAAACTTAGTGCAAAAAACCAAAATAGGTCTTAAGTTATCAACGCATGTCCGCGAAGCTATCTTTAGTCAAACAGGCGCTGTTTTACTTGGCACAAAGATAATATAGTAAAAGAATGTCAAGGATACAGTCTTCAAATGCATGTTCGTTACTGATAATGATAAATAATGGATAAATAATTCACAGTCTGAAATTACAATGTAATTGTTCTGGCCCCTATTGTCATTTACTTCATGTCTGACTTATAAATCATGTATAAATCAGCTGTTTTCATTGCCAGTAAACATACGTTTTCATGTACCATATTATTATTGTTAGATGAGTTGGTTGAATGAGTTTATTGTAACCAATGTGCGAATGTGATAAATTGGTTCGACACAAAATGAACCTTTTTTTAAATTATCTTAGACATCAGAAATATCTCTCGATCGTATGCAAATGACCGAAGATTTTGTTTACAATTTGAAATTTTGAACTCCTAACAAATTAACATAATATTAATTGTATGTCTGTGAATGGATTTTTTTTACTTATATTTAAATGAACAGCTAAAAACACTAAATGGGCAACAAATCATTATCAACAAAATAACTTATTTTTGAATATTTTTGATTTTTGAATGTCCATTACAAAGTTGACAGCGTTTGCGGCGAGCGTTTGTCACTCCCTATTTCAGTATTGTCATCAGAGAAAAGGTTTTTCCTAACTCACCTTTAAAATTCACTACAATCGATTTGCTGCTCATTTAATTATTTCTGTTTTTTTATTAATAACTTGGACGATGCTTGACATGGCTTTATTTTTGGTTTATTTTTGTAGACAGTAAAAATAATACACTTTTAAAAGCAGAATATCCTGTTGCAAATTAATAAATCGATGAAGCAACCGGTGCTGAACACTGGACGATATCATTAGTTTCTCTTATCAACTTTCTTTAGCCAGCGATACAATACAAGATAGTTATTTCATTTCAGTCGAATTCATTTTACATTTATTTCTTATTACTATAGGTCTTCATGTCCACAAAAATTTCAAATATATATTAAAATTGGTTGAATAGTTCTGAAGTTATTGATGATCAGTATTATTACAAGCTTCTATTTAACTTCACCTGATTAGTTTAGTATGTTTGGGACAAATCTTGTAAGCCAAATTTGAACCACTTGACTTACGACTTTGAAATTTTGCATGCTTCTTCAATTCTGATGACAATACACTAAAATGATACAAATATCATTTTATGAAAAATGATAGATTGTCTCCTCACGAGGGCACTCCTCAACGGTCAGTGACACGGACACGAAACTGCATATACGTTTTATGTTGATAGCTAAACATGATCTTCACCATGAACTGATGCTGCAGCCAGGATTGTCTCCTCATGAGGGCACTCCTCAACGATTAGTAGCAGAGATACATAACTTTGCATGTAGATTTAATTTTGATAGCTAAACATGATTTACACCATGAACTGATGCTGCAAAACCAGGATGGTCTCCTCATGAGGGCACTCCTCAACGGTTAGTAGCATGCACATGAAACTATGCAAAACAAAACATAACTTTCTACCGTAATGATGTGTTACTTGAAATGGATAGATTCAGAAATATTTCTAACTAAAAAGATGTAAATAAAATAATATAAAAAAAACGTTTTTAAAACATGCTTTTATGCAAGCCATATATATACCTACTAAAACGAATAAAATAAGTTTATATTGAATTATTTGTTCTCAACAAACTTGACGTACGAATTGTAAATGGTACCCTACTTTTATGAATATTTCGTTATTTCGTTTATAAAAAACATTTTTTTTATATTTTTTTTTTTAACTAACCTCAACGGCATCATAATTTACCAAATTTCTTATTTGTCATAATCGCAAATGTATTAGAGCAGTGGTTCTCAAACTTTTTAAATGACGGAACCCTTTTGGGAAGCAAAATACTTGATGGAACCCTACAATAAAACAATTATTTTTATAAGTGTATTCTATATTAATCAGCATAATAAAAGTACAATGTATCAGTTACTAATTATTATTTACTTCACCACTTGGTAAGGACAATAATAGAAAACATTAAAAAAGAAAAAATCTAACTAGTGGGAGGTATGAAACTGTTTTTTATTTTTCATCAATTGCTTGATATCAGGTTTGATGGAAGAAAGTTGGAGTCTCATATCAGCTTCGGCGTCCAGTCTATTGCGATATTTTGTTTTCGTGGCTGCGTAGGTAGAGAATCCTGTTTCGCACAAATATGTAGTTGGGAACGGGAGAAGAATATCCAGAGCCATTTGGCCAAGCATTGCATATTCATCTTGGATTCTGCACCAAAAATCATTAAGAGGCGTCGTTTTGAACAATGACTCCATACTTGTGTCTGATGACATTTCTAAAAGAGATTCATATATCTCATTTGACATGTTTTCAGGCTTTTCCAAGTTGGGTAAAAAAGGATTATGAATCCAGGAGTTCACTTTAATTTTTGTATTGTGTTCTTCGGGAAAATACTTTTCAAAAGATGCGCGCATCGAACTGAGATATTGGACCAATTCTTCAAACACATTATCTTCAAACATTTCTGAGTCGTTTTCGCTAACAAACTCACTGAGTAACGTAAAACTTTCTATTTCTTTCTTACCAATGCAAATGATCCAAAAATCTAATTTTCTTTTAAAAGCAGTTATTATACTATATAAAGCTGAATTTTATTATAGGCCTGAAACACTGTTGTCTGTTTACCTTGCAACGATAAATTTAATTCGTTAAGTTTTTGAAAGATATCCGCCATAAAAGACAATCGGAACAACCAAGTTTTATCATACAAACGGTCCTTCAAATTAAAAGAAGTATCTGCTGAAAGAAACATTTGTAACTCGGCTCTAAGTTCAAATAGCCTTGTTAAAGTTTTTCCCCGAGACAGCCATCGCACTTCTGTATGGAGCAGCAGTGTTTTATGTTTGCTGCCATAATCTTCACACAATAATGAGAACAATCGGGATTGTAGTGGTCGTGATTTGATAAAATTAATTATTTTTACCGCTTCATCCATAACTAATTTTAGATTAGACGGCATTTGCTTCATCGCAAGTGCTTGTCTATGCAGAATACAATGACTGGAACTACAATTAGGCGCTTTATTTTTCATTCGTGACACTGCTCCTGCTGTTTTACCTGTCATCGCCTTGGCCCCATCTGTACAAATGTCAATGCAATTGTTCCAACTGAGATTATGTTCTTCAAAAAATATATTTATTTTATTAAAAATTTCTTCCCCGGTAGTGTTTGTAAGCAGCGATGAACACATAAGCATGTCTTCTTCAAAAGAACTTTTATATGGATATCTCACAATAACCAGCAGGATAGCCAAACCAGCGACATCAGTCGACTCGTCCATTTGCAAAGCGAATCGTGTATTTTGTAGACGTGTAACTAGTTCTTGTTTGACGTAGCTTGCCAGATCATGGATTCGTCGTGAAACAGTATCGTTTGATAGCGGAACAGTAGAAAGATGCTTTGCAGATTTTTCATCAAGCATACATTTTGTTATGTCTAATACACATGGTTTTATTAATTTCTCAGCGATAGTGTGCGCTTCACCTGCTTGTGCAATGCGATAGCTAACTAAGTATGATGCCTCCGTGGCCTTTTCGTTGGTAGTTTGTGTTACATGCATCATATTTTTTTGACTTTCTAATAACTGATCTTTTTTGCGAACAAAAAATTCTTTATTCTTGTCTTTAGTCTCGGGGTGTACGGTTTCTAAATGTCGACGCAATTTGGCAGGTGCCATGGAACTATTAGGAAGCAGTTTACTACAGAGCATGCAGAGAGGTGAGCCGTTGGAATCAACAAATCCGAAACTGATATAAGATTCATCATACTTCCTTTTTTTCGTCTTTGAAACCGTCGAGCTTGACGTCGTGGCACTCGTGGCATCATCTTCTGGATCGGTGATTGCTAAATTCTCCGCGCGCATTGCTTTTGAACATTCAGCGTCATTAGAAGATGTTGTTGGAACACGTTTAACACCTTTAAGCCAACGTTCCATTCTTCTTTATTTATAATGTTACAAGTCAGGATAGTGGGGTTTAAATAATGCACAATCGTTACTGCGTATAAGAGACTAAATTTAGAACCTACAGGGAAGAAATGTATAAAACTGAGACAACAGAATACAGCAGGCAGTAAAACAATGAACACTAGTTTCTCGCTAGCGAGCTTGTAAGTAGGTAGTAACTTATCGCTCCGAACGCTAATCATCAACTGACGACGCCAACGCGCGATCGCCGCTTTTATACTTAGTCCTAGACTCGATCTCAAATATTCTCGAAAATACTCGAGTCGGCACCTTTGATAAACAAAAAGCAAAAATAAAAACAGAAATTTAAAAATAGCGTTGTAAACAATATCGACTTTATCCTTTGAAGTTAGAGACGAAAGTCGCTAGTTGACAACTATAGCGTCTAATTCAGAGGCGGCTTTTATCAAAGAGACTGAGCGCTTACAAGTATACTACCCGCTCGTTTTAAGTTTGCCGCTGGCGATAGGTATGAGTGTATGACGTTCGAAATTTTTTATTTAATTGTAACAATAAAAATTGTGTACGTTAGATATTTGGGTAAAACTATGACACATTATAAGTTTTGTTGTCACGTGGGGGAGGGTACGCGCATTCCACAGACCGGCAAACTTAGAGCGAACGCGTTGTACAAGTATAAAATTGTTGAGACCAAACTTATGAGATATTGTACCAGCTAATGTAACACAAGCTTATACAAATACAAATAAATAAATAAATAACATTCATAGCGTTTTGTCTCCGCGCGGCCGCGGAGTCCGCACAGCCGCGGAGCGACCAGAGAGAGGTGTTTTGATTTTTTTATTTCTAAATTCTTGCGGAACCCCGACAGAGGTATCACGGAACCCTAGGGTTCCGCGGAACACACTTAGAGTATAGCTGTATTAGAGAACCTATAACCACTTTTTTTTCTATTTATAATTATGTATTCCTCTTTTTAATGACGTAAGATTTTATATGCCGCTTGAACCAAGACAGACATAAGGAATCGAACATATACGTAATATTATGTAATAATGTCCTTTGCATAGTATAATTTGCGCACTAAAGAAAACAAACCTAGAATAGATTAGATCTAACTACTTGACGAATCTTTATCATGATTCGTAAACATTGATTGTTTTGGCATTGGCAACAGTTTTTATTTTCACTAATTAAGGTCAAATGGTTGTTAGCTTCAGAACTAAAAGAAGGAAATAGTTTATGGAATAATTAAACAATTCACCGCTGTAATTATATACTTAATTAATCGTTAAATAAGTAATTCAATGGCACTGATAAAATAATGCTAGGTAATATTAGAAGTAATGATGCGAAATAGGTCAAAGGTATAGCGCTAATTAATGAGTGGTTGCAATTAAACATGGCTCCCGAGGTTGGCAACCTGATATATTTGTTATGATTAGGCTTACAGTTTATTAATACCTAAATTATACATTTATTACAGTGCAGTTTTCATCTGCTAGTTACATCGCGTTTTAATTAACCTTGCTTGGACTACTTGCACAATTGGAAGATTTCTAAACGTTATCCCTCCTCTTTAACTTTATATCGGTCTAAAATATGGAGCTACGCGGCCAGAACTATGTAGTATTAATGAGAACTTCTATACAGTTCGAGGATATTGATAAAAATATCGTGAGCCACTCGGCTGAAGATAACGTCTGTCAAACAAATTCAATGCGTAGGTACAACTATTAAATTACCATGTTATAAATTTCGTGTCCTTTCGTTGATTTTATTCATCTGTTGCGCAATTCGTTCGTGAGTCAACCTTTGAACTCTGATTGCAATTTTATGATATTTTAATTAACGTCCTGTTTGCTCTACCAACTTATGAATAAAAAATATCTTCAGTATTTATCAGCTTAATAATAACGTTACTTATGAGATAATACTTTATTTATACATTACAAAAAATGTAGCATTTACATGTTTTATTCCTTATTAGTGAGAATTCTTAGCGCGTTATGATTGTACATCGTTTCCTTATTCTATCTATGTACATCGTTCTGTTCGTTGTTCTGTAGTAGATTTTCACATAACGACTCAACCGAATCGATTGCGCGCCGGTTATAAGATTTCTATATTTGTAAATCACAGACATTGTTTTGTTTCAAATTGACATCAATTATTCTGACGTTGTGACAACAAATATGTGTGGAGTTGAGGCCTTGATGCGTATGACTAACAGCTTGATTTTATTATAAGAACGGTAATTTGAAATAATAAACATCTTTGAAGTAATCGTGATGTCCTCTCAAGTACACTGTGTGGCAAACTTGAGATAGCTTTATTATCACTAGGTGCGATATTGCATTCGCACCTTGTAAGATGATTTCTATTCAGAAATTCACTTGTGGTGGGAACGCTTTGCACAACACTGCGCTGTGTCAAGTTCGGTGCACATTTACATAGAGATATAGTATCACGTTTTGAATACTTTATTACGACGTAAAGATTTACAAGATTCGAACGAATGTATAAAAACTATAATATCTCCTTTGAATTCCTTAACGAAAAATCAATTCCACTTGGCTTATATTATATAGACGTTTTTTGTTTATTTATCTAAGAGGTAAACTCAACTGTGGACAGTTTTTGAAAATTATTTTTCCTTTAGGAAGCTAAACCATTTCAGATATCGGCCCTAAGTCTGAGAAGTCAGGACGAGTTATTATATTTGTGTAGAATGATTTTGTGTACACGGTACATCTAAGTATATTATATCATTATTACTTATTTATTATTTACGCTACGTATATCAAAACGTCTAAACAAATTCCGTACCAGAATTTTCAAATAATAAAATTTCATTGTTAGACAGCACTGAAGCACTTCAAAGACAATATTTTATCTTTCATCACATTACCAAATACGAGCTTAATGTATTCGCGGTCTGTGCTAACTCATACATAAAACATTGTTTATACATACATACATAATATACAATAGTTTGTACTTATACATTGTTGTGTCAACCGTCGATAGATTCTTTGTTTAGTATTTGTCAAGATAATTGCTCTATTGTCATTTTATTATTATTGATCAATTGTTCGATGTATCGGTGATTTTGTTCGCAATTATCGTCTTGATTGCTTATGGCATTACAATGAAAGGGATCACATCTCAGATTGTTCACAACACGTACCTACTACCGCAACTGTTAAGTATTGCACTAACGTCTTAATATAATCTGTATAGTTATGCAACTGTACGGTTAATTAACAAGTCCGAAAGTAATTAAACGTCTCCATTTTATGTGCCAAGTTTCACCAATTTATTATTGTTTTTTTTATATCCGCTATGTAATTAATTATAGTTTTAACTAATCGCCCACATTCTACCAATCACACAAAAAAACAATCAAAACACATTCCATGGTTCATCTATTCATAGAAGCTATAAAAAATCCTTATTCTCAACGTGATATTAATATAAAATACGCCACCAATTCATGTACAACATAGAAGACTATCATACATTTGCACTATATTGCATTTATCCCTTCTTTCCTCCTGGGATAATCGTATGGTAATCAGATATAAGGTGACAGTTTCTTCGCATATTCCTGCATACTCGTACATATTTAGATTAGGAATCGTTTATGTCGAAATCTCTGTTAAAATACCAGCGTTCGGCCCGACCTTTTAACTTTCATTGAACCATGAACAACGCTCTCAACTCCTACCGATTAAATTGACAGGTCCTTCCTGTTAATCAAAACGATCAATTAATCTCGTAGTTATCTAAAGTTATTTATAGCGCAATTTTATAGTTAGTAATTAAACGTTCATTTTGTGCAGGACCAGTGGTCAATTGCGCAACACGCTGAGTCGCGCAAGGGAGCTATGCGAGCGATGGCGGAGCGGCACAGCGACTCCTCCCGCGCCCCCTCCCGACGACGAGGGAGGGGGGCGGCTTGCGAGGTGGTTCAGCGTGCGAAGAGGATCCACGCACCAATACGACATGCATGCACACGACCAACCGGACAAGATGCCCAAACTGCCGGAGGTTGTTAGACAAGTACTACATTCTATAAAACAGACATTTGTATATCTATATCTCATAGCCATAGATTGCCTAAAGAGAGATTATATAAATGTGCGGCACTTAAAAGGGTGAGAAATAAGTGCCAAATTTTGCTGCCCACTGTAAATAGAGATAAAATAAAACCTTAAAACAATGGTGATGCTGGTGACTGATTTTTTTTTTTTCAAAACATTGATGTTGTGGGATCAACATCGCAGCCTTTGATATATCCTTGATCTTCAAATTCTGACGAAATAAGAAATACGTATGAATTATTAAGTATATTTTCTTATTCCACTCGTTATGCAATTCCACAAATACATAATAGGTACCTATCTTAATATATTCAATGGGTACTACTACTAAATACATGCAAGAGTTGTTTTCCACAATTTTATCAATGAAACTCACTGTGACTGAGTATTGGTCATTGGCCTAAATGTCAACACTTACTGGAATTAAATGACGTTTCCCATTCCTCCCCGCGCACATATTACAACTAATAAGGACTATAGAATCTATATTATGACGTTCATGAGTCACATTTATATTTTAGATGAATCACCATCAAACCATTAAGTAGTCATTCAACAAGAAACCGCAGTAGAGCGTTGAACGTAGAAACTCGATGGAGGACTCGAGACGCTAAACAAATATCTATTTAAACATGTGATATAATGATGTGCGAGTGGTATCCAGTGCGCTACCATACTGGATTTATGAACACGATTGTAATATTTTACCTCAGTGTATTTTTAGTGAGACGACGCGAATAACGTGTGATTCGTAAATGTCAAAAGTCGGTTTAATGCTTTTTCTCGTCCCACGAGTCCTGTAACGATGTTCTGCACGTGCACAAAGCTTCTGCGAGAAAAGGCCCACTATATTTTGATAGAGCATGACGTAAGTCACGTGGTCGATACGCATAGATACAAACTTTTGACGTTTACGTGTTAACGTTAAATGTAACGATGTCATTACGTAACGTTTCCCGGACGTGCTAGTGATGTGTGTCATGTGTGTAGCTGTAGTGTAACATAGCGAGGTGTTGAAGCGGCTTGTTGCAATAACGTATTATTTACGTATTGTTTTGAGTTTCTCGAGCCAGCCACGTGATTGGCGCAAACCTTGCGCGACGCGTTTTGTGATTGGTTTGTGACAAACCGCTGACGCTCTAGCACACTCGCGCTTCCACACAACGATTCCATCAGAAGCTTTTATCAAGATTTTTCGGAGTTTTTTAATAACAGTATGTTAACATTTTCCAGTTGGAGGAGGATATGTTCTCGTGCGGGGGCGAGGTGCGCGCCGGTCGGGTGCCGCCGCCATCGCTTGGTCCGCCGCCGGATTTGCTGTCGCCGGTGCAATTGCGACGCAGACATGTTGTCGCTGCCATCATACACAGCGAAAACTCTTATGTCGCTACCCTGCAGCGACTGGTCAATGTGAGTACCACAGTCAATAAATATTATTTCTTACATTTCTTATAAGTGCCTATAAACAATTAATAGGTATTACATTAACCAGAATATCGGACATATAAATAACCGAAGTCAACCTAGTGCCATCCTTGGCGTCGATATTTCGACCAAAGTAGAGTTTCGGAGTCATCTGGAGAGCAACATAAAACGTTTTGTTTTGTTCACATTTTATATTCTAAATGTGGTCTGAACGCGTATAATTAAGGTATTTGTGCCGTGGTCAAGAGTTGACTGAAGAGTCGGTTAGTCCGGGATATATCTATCCAGTGATTAATTCCAGCGTTGAGAATGTGTTCGGCTATTGCTGATTTACTAGTTTGGCGGTTACTCACAGCTGCGATGCGTTCCTTGACCCTTTCCGCAACTACATGCTTAGTTTGGCCTATATAGGAACTACCACAGCTGCAGTCCATCTTATAGACAGTTGGCGTCTGGTAAGGTATAACATCCTTGGGTGTGCGTAGATTTTCCGCTAGTTTGGAGGACAGAGTATATACAGTCTTAATGGAGTATCTTCTCAATACTGTTTTCCAACTTTGTCTGTCACTTCTTTCACGTATCACATAAATGCTGGCTGTCTGTTAACCTCAGGACGTTTCTCCTTCCGATTGCATCTTTGTTGCCTTCCACTGGCTTTGTATCCATTCCGTTTGAGTACCTCCTGAACATGTTATAATTCGTCTTTTATATGTTCAGGGTCACAGAGGTCATACGCTCTGTTGTTTAATGTAGCAACAACGGATTACAGGTGTCGAGGATAGATGATGTGATGATGTGTTAGGAGGCTTGCAGGTATCTGTCAAAGTGTGTTGACTTTCTATAAACAGTGTGGGATAAGGAACTGTCTTCTCTAACCATTATTTTAATATCTAAGAAAGCCAAAGTTCTGTCTTTTTCCATTACATAGGTGAACCGCATTTTTGGATGAATGGAATTTAGGTGCTTAATATATTGCTCCACTTCCTGTCTACTTCGTTTGATGATGCTGAAGATGTCATCAACATATCTTTTCCAAAGTCTCAAGCTCAAGATAGACCCCACATGGAGTAGTGCTCACACCTCTGGGCCGGTGCACCAAAATACCAGCTGGACTCTTTAGACTCCGCTCAACAACGTGCTGTCCGAATTGTCGACGATCCCACTCTCACAGGTGGTCTAGAAGCGCCCAGTATGCGAAGAGATGTTACGTCTTTCTGTGTCTTTTCCCTCCTTTATAATGGGCAATGTTCTGAAGAGCTGTTCAATTTGATGCCAACTTCGGGTTTTTAGCATCGCACATCATCGTCGTGCGGTTCATCCGCACTTGCTTGACATAGAGTACAGTGTACAGTGCGGTTAAAAAGACACTTTACCGCAAACCCGAAACTTGTGGAATGAACTACCAACCGAAGTTTTTCCATTACGCTACGACCATGGGGCTCAAGAGTGCTGTGAACACGATTCTGTAAGATCGACAGCGCACCCGCAAGCCCCCATGTTACAGGTGTCCATGGGCCACGGTGACCATTTACCATCATGTGGCCCGCCCGCTCGTCTACCATCTATTCTATATAAAAAAAACCTAGGTAAAAAAATGGTTTGACCAGGACCTAGAGAAGATTTTAATATGCCTCAAATGCCAAATGGTTGGGCAATGGCATAGCTTTGTTAGCTTTGTATGATTGCCGTAACCCTATTGCAAATACGGAGACCGTACACATAACTTTGCAACATTTATCTCGTCCAAATAATCAGCAATTAGCCTTACACGGCCGTTTTAAAATATTTGCTTTGCGCAATTACATATGGTCAAGTCGACCGAAACGAGTACACTGTCAACAAGCCCAGCTACCGGGTAATGCGAGCCACTGCAAACAAACCGGTTCCTATTGCTATCTCAAAATCACGGATCCACTACGCCTGAATAACATACGCTGACATTTCTCATGACTCCGGAGAAATTCGTGATCGGGAAGGAAGTGTGTTTAGATTGATAGCAAGGTAACCGGCAATTATAATTCTAGCCAGCCATTATGAGCAGTTCCTATTACGTAATCTGTCAAGCAAACGGATGCGAACGGTTTGTGACTTTTATTTTCTATTAACATACAGAGGCAGAGGTGTGACATGACAGGACACTTAATTAAATCGTAAGCCGACAGTTGCAAAACTATGACTTAACAGCGACTTGTTCTTAGTTAATGAGGATACCCGTTTGAAAAGCGGTCTGCGATCTTTCTTTAACCTTGAAGTTAATTATAAACCGCTAGTAACAGCTGAATTATATAACATTATTTGGTAAACATGTATGGGGTGAAAGGTATGCTTAGTCATTGTTCTGTGAAATTATCTAATGTACTTGTATTACTTTCTTCGTGTTTTATGTCGACTTTATGTCCGTTTTCACCAACAGTCCCTATGACTAAATTGACTCTCTTAACGAGCTTAATATTATTAGAACTACCATCATTAAATTATTTCAAGGAGTTATAATTTTCTTTTATTATCATCAGTGAATGTTTGCTAAGAAATTATTCTATCCAAATATCCAAAGTAGAACATAACAGTGAAACAAATTACTATAATACACGACGGCCATTGTTTTAGACTACGTTTTCAAGTCCTCTAACTATTGTTTATTCAAATATTTGTTTCACAATAATAACATATATTTAGCGACAAGATCGTTGCTTTCTTTTTTTTCTCTACAAAAGCATGGGAACAATATCTCATGAATTTTCATTATTTTAAAACTAGCAGGTCTTGCTACCCCCAAATAGGAAGCCAGACACATTGAAAGTTGTCAAAAATCGTCAATGTATGTAAATGCAAAAACCTGCATGGCCCACTTTGGTATTGTTTCGCCCACAATTCACATGTTATAGATTTGCATATTAGGAAGTAGGCCAGTTTGAATAGGTACTATTTGCAAGTTGGCTACACGAGGTCGTCCCTGTTTCATTTAATGGCGCCTCCGATTGTATTTGATGTGACATTTGTTTTCGTACTTACAAATTATTTTACAATGGTGAGAAAGAATTATTTCAGTGTTTTATTGGTGTTCTTCTGAATTTTTACATTGTCTTAAAAGTGAATTTGTTTCACATGTGTTCCACTTTCTGTGTGTTGTATTTTGCTCTTTATTGAACTGTTATTATTGAATTGTTTAACTTTATTGAATTGAACCTTCAATGTCCCATTGTGCAAATACAATCAAAGAAATTAATACATTCTAGATTTCTTGTAATTTTTTTCCTGTTGTTGTTGGGAATATATAATTATATACTATAATTATAGTATTCTTCACATTTTATATCCTTCACCTAGATACGCAGTGAGCGTCCAATGATCATAGCCATCAACAACGCTTACTTGAGTTTGTTACGCGTATTCACCGCTAAGATTATTTTACTTGTCGTTACTATTTACTCTTAGGTCTCACTCATACTCGCTCCATTTCATATTTTAAAAAATACCAACAGCGATATCATTCACACCAATGAGCACCGTAAGTCAATAGTTAGTTTTCTTTCGACACACATATTTAACGATAACAGAAACAACAGAAAAACATGAGAACAAAATGCTTCTCCTACAATACTTGTCCATGTATGGATCTAAAAGGGACAGATGACTACATATTTTTTCCTAAGATATAATAAAAACTGGGACCATCTTAACGGGGTAACGACGACGCTCTCTCACATTAATTGTCCTGAACCTGAAAAATACAAATATTGAAAGTGTACGGTCAGGGAAAATGTTTGTAAAAGCCTTAGTCATTAAAGTAAGTCGTGTCTATAAACCAACGTTGATGGTAATTACCTACAGTTTTCATGCGACTAGCTTCGATACAATGCTATTTTGGGAGATGACGCGACTTATGACGGATAAGCATTTTTATTCCTACCTTGTCTAAGTGCTATATAGTTGGTGTCAAAGTAGCATGTTAATGTTTGTCTTTGATTAATTTGTTCCGCGATTCGTTTCGGGTTTTTGCGCGGCTTATCTGCCTACTGATAGTTAAATAGCATTGACAAACTCGTTAAGCGGGCGTGAAATTGTGTTTATATAACTTAATACAGAGTTGATGTCACCCCGTGATCGCCGCTGTGACGTTGTAGGAAGTTAAGCCTGCTAATGCTATCTACTAACATATATGTACACATTTATCATTGGACATTTGTTTTTCTTATTACCAAATTCATTATGTTACATGTACTACTAAAAATTCTGATGCGGGACTGGTTTGAATGCTTAAGTAATGTGCTATAAACATTTAAACTCAATATTTAAGTACAAAACAAAGACATCAACGTTCATATTGCCAACCCAACCAACCGTGTCCAGTAAATGAGATCTTTTTTTGGAATCGCAATAAAATAATTTGGCGAGGTCAATAAATGGATTCGGTATTGCAATCTTTTGCAATTTTGCACATAAAAAAATAAAGTCGAATGCCGCTCGAATTATTATGGTTGTCAATTTCACTTAAAAAACAGCGTCACCCGATCATTTTAAAGATTAAATTAGCAGTGTAACACAACTAATGTCTGTATATTATTTAGTTTGTTATGCAAATGCAATTAGAACAGCTGCTCTTACGGAAAATAATACCAAATAACTGTGACAATACCAATGAATGAACTGGTTTTTCCAACTTGTGGTTTTTCATGACAATTGTAAAAACTTTTTCTCGTGCTGTCTGTACCAATCGTTTCCAAGTATGTGTTTATTGGCGACAAATATGACACAAGTTCTATAATATGTACAAAGGATTCTAAACTTTAATACTTTGTACTTGGAGTAGTTTCATATTGTGTCTATAAAATTATAGACTGGTTGACTTTCTCAATTACGTCCTACTGTTAGTATTATATTTATTACATATTTAGAAAAATTACGTCCTACTGTTAGTATTATATTTATTACATATTTAGAAAAATCAGCCAAGTTGCTCAAATACTTTGAGCAGAATTGAACGTAATAAATTATTAAACTATATGTATATTCGATTGTGAACGTCTACAAACCTCCCTTTACTTAATTTTTGTTACCATTTAATTTATAAAAAATAAATCTTGTGCTTATCAGGATTACAAAAAGCCATTGGAAGAAAGCAGCCCCGCGATTCTCAACGCGAGCAAGATTCAGACCTTATTCCACCGTTTACCCGACATACTACAATGCCACCTGCACTTCCGTACTGCACTGGCGGACTGCGCGCGCACGTGGGACCGCGATGAAAAAATTGGTATGTGATGCTCATTATAATAAGTAGCGGGAGAGTATCAACTCTCCTGCTACTCTTCCACAATGTTTTTATTACTTATTTTTATGGCTTGTATTTAAACGAGCAATGCTCAAAATGAAATCATTATCAACACAACAACCTATTTTTGAATAACTGAAATAAATAATTTTAAATTACTAAGAATGTCATCCACCAAGTGGACGCGGGAGTCCAATTTTGTCACCAGAGAACCTAACCGACTTTTAAGTTCACTAACATCGATTTACTGCTCATTCAATATTTTTTGCTGTTCATTTAATTATTTCTCATTTTTTACTACCTACTTAATCAGCTCGTATTTATTGACTACATAACCATTAATTTAATATGAAGCGGCATGATAGTGCCATTTGATGGAATGGTTCATTATGGTACTTTAACATAAATATGCAAGACTATCTCCTGAATATCCTAAACTCCTGAGCATTTCGAGACCTGATTAATATAGATTGTATGCAGACCCTTACAATAATAAAATCATAACATTATTCAACCAGCCCTTACAGTATTCATTGCTGGATATGGGCCTCCTCATGCACATGCCCAAGGCCAAGGCCTGAAAACGGCACGCTGACCGAGCGGGTTGGCGAGTCCACTCTTAGTAGTTCCTCGGGCTTGTGGTAGTCGCTTTGGTATCCCTTAGTCGCCTTTTACGACACCCACGGGACGAGATGGATGGAGAATAGCACCACCCCATAACATAAATGGGTGACGAAATACAAATTATGTTGTAATATTATAACTTTTCAGGCGAGGTCTTTCTAAGTGCGTTTTCAAAGGCGGTGGTGCTTGACGTATACTCAGACTTCATAAACAACTTTAGTGTAGCTATGGAATTGGCCAAGATGGAGTCAAAACGCAAATCAGCCTTGGCAGATTTCTTCAAAGTGAAACAGATCAGTGCGCATGACAGACTATCATTCTTCGGACTTATGGTGAAACCGGTGCAACGGTTTCCTCAGTTCATCATGTTTTTACAGGTAAGAAAAGTAAATTAATTTTCATTACTCATACTCTGAAAGTAGGTCCGAAGTTGCCTGTGGAGCGAAGTGAAAATAGCCCAATACACCCTAGGGTGAGCGTTTTCAACTGACAGACAACTGAAAAATTAAGAAAAAAAAAGAGCTATTTTCACATTTCTATGTAACCATGATCTAACTTCCTATATAGCCACTCCATTACAGCGCGATGTAAAATTGAAATAACATAAAGAAACGCACCCATTAATTAAAGAGTATATTTTTTAAATTACTTTCCTTGTATTCGTAATGAAAAGCACAGTGTTTACCTAGGGGTTCAGGACTTATTTAGTCCCTCGACCTATTGGCGCCCTCGCTGCGCTCGGGCACCAAACCCAGTCTCGGAACTGAAATAAGTCACTTTCACCCCTAGGGTAACAATGTACTATTTTATATGAATCAAACAAATACAGAACACACCGTAAGATGCTTAAAAAACTACCTACCTCTTTTGAACGCTTCATGTATTTATGAATCTGTATTAACGTCAATCAAGGTAATTAGGAACGGCTCATTGGGAACAATATGCTTTAATTTATTGGCCACCTGTTTCTCGCTGCTTCGTCCGCGTACAATTACTATTAAAAGCTTTCCTATGTATTAATTACAGAGTTAAATAATGAACAAACAAAGAAATTGACTTTCTCGTTTACGATAATTAGAGTAAGGATATGAGAATTTTTAAAGCAATTACTTTTATTGAGTTTACATCATGGAATTATAAATAGAGATGTAAGTTAAGCATTAGCTTTATTATCCAAGATCAATAATAACACACCCGCATCCACCATGGTGTTGCAAGCGTTATGGTAGACCATCAACTCGTCTGTAATTCTGCTATAAAACACACTGCTAGATCTCACATTTAAATGTTTAAACCCCACCACCTAATTTCCACTTAAGAATTAATTTTTGAGGAAGGATAAATGGGGAGTGTAATTCTACAGTTTGATTGCATAGTAGAATATAACTTTAATTTTCGAACTTTTATGTTATTTTATGGGCTGTTGAAGTATTCATGTATATTCACATGTTCTGCATATTATTAGTTTAAACCGTCTCCTTTTTATAATATATAATAACTGGGTTCATAAATATTTCTAACTTTATTTATACGCTGTATTTTGGCCATATTTATTTATTATTATATACATACTACTCATAACTTAAAAACGTTCTAAATAACTAATTTGTATACAATACAATTAATTATAGACTAAATGTAGCTGATTGAACGGGCATCAGTTTCATTGGAAGCCCCAACAGAATCTCAGCGTTCCTCGTCGATTGGGGAAGCAATCGACAGGAACAGGAGTCTCGGGAGTTGGGGACCTATTTGTTCCCGCAGCGTGTACTCACTTTTTTTTACTACATTATCATTTTGTCGTTACTTTGTTAATTCTGTGCGCCGTCTGTGAGACATATATATTTAATTTCTTTCTTTCTTTTCTCTTCTATTACTTATATATTTTATATGTATCATATTATATGTGTATGCAAGTATATATAGTTATATGTTTAAAATTGTGATTATTCTGTAAAAATATTTACAAATTACTGTTTAAATTATATTTATACTTTTAATCACACCTTCCAACGTGCCTCCCTGCTCAATTCAAAGGATGGCCGATAGAGAATGCCTCAAGGCAATAAGTAAACTGGCCGTTTGCACTACTATCTATACACAATATAAAATTGTAACAAAGTTCTGTCTGTACATTTAAAATTTTTTGGATAGTCGTTGCAGTGTAAAAATTATGAGTGATATAGAGCCCAAAACAATAACATTTTAGATTTTTTGTTTGTCTGTCTGAACGCGCATCACACAGAAACCACTGGGCGGCTTTTAATGAAACTTGACATAGTTATAGCCTATGTGATTAACATTTAGGGTAGTCTTTATCCAGATCAATTATAAAGTTCCCATGGGATCAAGTTAACCACACATATTCTCATGTCTTCTCGCAGGAAGTCGCGGGCACTGCTAGGTATTCAATAAAGTTCTTTAAATATAATTAAATTGAAACATAACTAAGTGTTATTTGTTGCAGGACTTATTGAAACACACGCCCCCGGGGCACTCTGACCGTGTCGCTTTACAGCGCGCACTCACTAGACTTGAAGCGTTGGCCGACGCTTTGAACGAAAGGAAACGAGACGCTGAGAGGACCCAGGTAAACAAATTAAATCTGCTTTCATGATTTAACACACCTATAAGCAATAGTCTGACCATCTAGCCCACAAGTCTGACCACAAGAGTGCAATATTACACCGACTATAACACACTCCAGTGGGCCGTATTGATACTCTTGGAGGGCCACTTGCGAGGGCTGTAGGTTCAGTGTGGTGGATGTTTCGTTAGACTAGACGCTTATTGAGTGTTTTTTAAAAAATATTTTTTTTTTTGTGTAAAAATTGATATAAAAATACACAATTGGCCGTTCGAAAAATTTAGCAAGAAATATTAGCCAAGTACGTTGTTCACCAATTCTTTCATTAATAAGAGCAAAATAAACAAGTGCCTTAAGAATGAACTTTATTGTGATTTTACTGTCGAAAATGTAAATGTGTGATTAGCAGCATCTCTGCCTTGTTATATCTCTGGACTAACAACATAGAGATTTCAAAGGCTAGATAAATGGACTCTTCTCGGTCTTGGAATTAGTCCGAGTCTTGTTTTTATAGGACCTTATAAAAGTCTGCATAGAGGCCACGATCACGCGGTCACACTACGCTGCCACGATCACGGCCGTTGTCTGCAGCGACCAGCTGATGTATGTAAAATATGACGTGCGGCTGGAGGTACGGCCAGTTGACCAGTGCAGACAGATCTTAGAATAGCTTATTTATCAAAAACCTAGTGTGGGCATGTCATTATTATTATTATTATTTAATGTGTGTTGTGCAGGCGTTCCGCGCGGCGCTACGTCGACTGACGCGAGGCGGGGTGGCGGGCGCAGGTGGTGCGGGCGGCGCGGCGCGGTTCGGTGCCGCGCGGCTGCTCGCCTCCCGCGCCGACAAGCGACATCTGCTGCGGCAAGACGATCTCATGCAACTGGTAAATTGACGTTTATATAATTCTTTACTTAATGAGAAATTACAGAGAAAGACCTGCAGTAGATCTTATAATCTTGTTTGACATTATTAATAATTGATATTCAATAATAAATTACATGATCGATATTGATTTTTATTTGACTAAGATAATGAATTCCTGCTCAACTTCGTATGGCATATGTTTCTATTTATCTTAGATGAATTAAACTTCAATTGTTAATCAACTGGTCCGACCGGCCAAACAGGTCACCATATATTTAACAGATGCCTGACTGGCCCTTTCAGAAACCCAGGATTACTCCTTTCAGAAGACTAAGAATGTTATAAAACCGAAATATTTATTCTTCTTGGTATATTATGGCATAGTGTCATAGATCATGATGGAAACTATACTACTCAATAAAATACAAAATTCTCTATTAATTTGTTTTTATTTTTTTATTTTAATATTTCTATTATTTTTTAATACTTGACAAAGGGGTTGTGCTGAATGCCATTCAGTATTTTACCACTATACTGACGCACAATCATTAACATAGTGAATTCTACCTTTCCGCCTAGAGCGTGCTATCGGCCATTTTCACTTAAAGTTCATTTACACAAGGAGAGTTTGTAGAACGCTTGTAGAAGAGAAAATCGGCCATTCATATGCTTGCCATTATAAATAATTATTATCATCATTGTTATTTTATTTATTTATTACAAAAATCACAAACTTAAACTACACTTCAAAAATTAGTGTTCATAGTATGCGTCTACTGACTGGTATGATAAGGGTGTTTGTGCTATAGCAGCCCTTATAGACCGGGGCCTGTGCAAGGGCTTACTACTTGAAGTAGACGTAATTGTTGAGACATAGCGGCCTAAGACTGGCGGTAATAAATAACATTTTTAGTAATAGTAACTACATATATATATTATATATAAGTTTTACAAATTATACATACTTAGCCTGACCATAAATACCGTTACAATAAAGAAACAAAATTGCATTTGAATTTTTGGAATGACAGTCTCACGTGAAAATAAATGTTTTTTTCTCATTCTGGCGCCAATCATTATTAAATATGATACCTACTAACATTAAAGTGGAGTGGGTTGATAACGAAAATCGTATTGCTGTAATTGCATTACACAAAGTAATTATGGAGCCAAATGTAATTTTTAAAACTCCATCCGCTTGGTATAAGCCGAATGTTTGTGTATCGGGCTGTTGGTAGGTACATTGAGAAACGTCCTCTGTTTGTGACAGAATAAGGTCTGGCTGTCCACGCATTATTCGTACTAAACAGACGATTAAAGCTGTGAAGGAGATAATCCGAAGAAATCCCGTCCGGAAGCAAAAGATTTTATTCAGAGAGATGAATATAGCACTCAGAACCACCATCCTAAATCATCTTTTAACATGCGTGTATTTTAAAAGATGATTTAGGACTTGCTGCTTACAAATGACGTACTGGTTATTTCACAGATAATTTAAAGAAAATGTTCACCATTGAGGAACTTTTCACAAGCAGAATGATCGAGTTTATGCTCATAACTCTAGAGAAGCTGCTCAACTGGTCAATAGGGTGCAACGTGGCCATTATTCGGTTTCAGTGATGTTTTGGTGGGGTGTTAGCTATCAAGGAGTGACTGAACCATATTTTTGTGTAAATTGTTTAAAACTTCTGCTCATTCTTGAGAAGCTCGTAAAGCCTCTTAACGACACCCTGTTCCATAATCAAGAATGGTCCCAGCAAAACGCAGCACCGGCTCATAAGGCTCCCTCAATACAAGCGTGGCTAGACAGGAATATTCCCGACTTCATTAGAGTTGAAGACTGACCGTCGTCTAGATCAGCGATTCCCAACCTGTGGTACGCGTACCCCTGGGGGTACGTGAAAATTATATTAGTAATGGCGGAAATACTGAGAAGTTAAAACAGTTAACTTATATAAACATTATTATAATGTATTATGTCTACAATATGTAGTTTAAAATGAACAAATAACTTATAACTAATATCTTACTAAGGTGCTAGATTATTAGCGTTGGGTTGGTAAAATACAGTACATTCGTTTGTATACCGCCTGTCTAAGCGGCTACTGTACGCAAAGGATTCTTTGTAATTCTTTGACATTTTTAGGAGTAGGTACGGAGTTATCAGGGGAGGGGTACTCATAAATGAAAAGTTTTATTAAGGGGTACGGGAACGAAAAAAGGTTGGGAAGCACTGATCTAGATGATTATCACTCGATTATGATTTATGGTCTGTTGTGTGGCATGCTCTAAACGCCATGATAATATTGAATCCCTAAATCATTCCATAAGGGTGGCAATTTACCCATGGAAAGAGTGCGTGTTTCAATCAAAAAACTGACTACACCGTTTGAAAGATTGTATAAAACCAAATAGTGACCATTTCGAATAAACGTTGTATTTTTAAAATGCTTACCTATTTATTTCTAAAATAACACAAATACGTGTAATAAAATGATAATGTAAAAATAAAAATATCAATGTTTTCTTTGTAACAATATTTTTGG
The DNA here is from genome assembly GCA_914767545.1 of Sesia apiformis. NCBI lineage: Eukaryota > Metazoa > Arthropoda > Insecta > Lepidoptera > Sesiidae > Sesia > Sesia apiformis. Next base: position 9,785,502 of record OU611960.1, on the reverse strand, counting down.
CTAGACTAGGTATTTTTTTTTAGGTGTTAGGCGAGAATCGTATGAAGTTTGGTCACATAACACATTCGACAATCGTCTAAAATATTCTTGCCCGAGCCGTTCGACAAAATTCTCCTTGTGTAAATAAGCCTTTACTTTGGTTTTAAACGATTTATTAACACACTTTACGTGTTTGTGTCAGGAGTTTAACCAGTCTGGCGGCATATCGAAGAGTAAGCCGCGGCGGCTGCTGTTGCTGAACGACCTGGTGGTGTGCGTGTCGGTGGGCTCGGGCGGCGACGACACGGAGCGGCTCGGGCTCAAGTGGGCGCACCCCGTGCAGGACGTCGACGTGCTCGACTCCGGAACCTCACCCACGCTTAGCCGCGTGCTCGCGCAGGGTACCTATACACGCATATTTGAACCTTGGGACCTTGAGATTACGTTCAAAATTGATAACACAACTTGTCCGTTCTGCGAATTATGCATACTTATAACTTAATTATGCATTTTTGGTTCAAAAAACAATCTTTATTGCTACTTTTTTGTCCAAACAACAATAGTAATAATTAATATGTACAAAAAATAAAATATTTAAACACGTTTCCTAATTTTTGTTGACGTCATACTGACTGACTCTTAAGCTATTTCAGAGTAGTGTAAATAGTTTCTTAAGTTAAATGTCTCTCATTACCAATACTTCTATTTGGTATGCATTTCAAAATATAGGTATCAAAATTCATAATTACATATTATTAAATCGTAAAAACGTATTTGTCTTTATATTTACAATAACTGACTCAATTAATTTTGATGCGAATTTACTATTTCAAGGCATTTATTTCCTAAAACTAAAATATTTTATCAAAATCATTTCATTAGTTTTGAAAATAGCATATTAATACACACTTGAAATTAGGTTCTAAACTGACGAAGCTGCAGACGAAAAATGTTAGTTAAATTGTGTAGTAATATGGAAAAAAGAAATGAGTCACAAAAGTTAGAAAATATTATTTGCATATTCTCTCCCTATTTATATAGACTATAAGTAAAGAAGGCATAATGGTGCGGCGCATTACTTCAATTGTGTTAATGTCAACACTTTGTTAATTTTCTTGATTTTCCCGACTCATTCCCATTTTGCGTACCACCACAGAGTTAAATTCTAATTATAAATAAAATGTTCTTTTGCAGGTATGAATCGTAGCGGCAGCCTGCGATCCAACTCCAGCGGGCAACTGAGCACGTCAACAGGAGACTCGCTCTGCAGCGAGATGTCGGCCCTGATGCATGATTACGAGACGGTGTCTCGTATGGCGGACTTGGCAGCCTCACTCAAAACACCCTATCCGGAGCTCGCGCCGGAGATGTTCAGAGCGTTGCTGCAGAACATACAGAAGAGTATACAAGTGAGTTGTGAATAGTCACTACAGAATTATTTCTTTAACGGAAAAGCTATATTAGTATGGAATTAATCTAGTAGTATTGTAATTGGATGGTGTTAAATAAACATTCTTTATTATTTTTGTTATTTGTAATTACGACTTGCTAGCGAAACGGGTCGGAACAGATTGAATTATCAGAGTGTAGGAGCTTAGCGCTAACTTCGCACACGCAGCGACGTTATCTATACTTCTATATCTGTGGTAATGATATTTACGAGTACTAGCCAAGCAGGGCTTGTATGTCAGGAACAACAAAAGAGTTGGAACTTTTTGATTTGTTGTTTTGATTTGATTTTTTGAAGAGTTGTTTTGTTGATTTACTCAAATTGTACACGGTGGCCCATCCCTGACACCGAGCCGGATGGGGAAATAAGTGCCATTGTCCCCAGTAAAAACATTCACTGGGGACGATGGCACAATACAATTCCCATCATCCCCAGTGATGAAAAAAAAGGTTAATTTTAATATGTTTAAGTGCAATTGTAACAATAGCTTGGTGACACTGAAAGTTTTTAGAATCTCAAAAATGAATTCAAATATAAAGATGGAAGTTGTTTTATTGCTTTTAGAAGTATTCTCCACGACAATCGATACAGTTTTTCATGAGATGAAACCATTATGTGAAGCATTCAGCCCACCCTTTAGGCATTTTTTCGCCTTTAGCCCTTTAAGTTTTAGGCCGTTTGGAAGGCCGTTACTGCCTCTTCTGCGTTCATAAAACGTATTCCTCTGAGTTCATTCTCAATTTTAGGGAATAACTAAAAATCACATGGCACAAAATCAGGACTGTATGGCGGATGACCCATTAACTCTACATTTACAGTACTCTCTACATTTGATTGACCATTGTCGAATTTTTCAAGCATTTTTTTTTAATTTCGCTAAAATTGTGAGGAACCCATCTAGCACGAAGCTTCCTTACCCATAGGTGATCATGTAAAATAGTTTAAACTTGACTCATACCAATACCTAATGATGCCCGTGTCTACTTATATGTCGATCGTTTGTCCGCTTCAATCATGAGCCACACAGTTTTGACGTTTTCCTCCGTCACCGCCGTCGCAGGACGCTCTCCTGTAACATCGTCACTTAGGTGGGTACGACCACGTTTAAATTCACTGAACCAGTTATAAACAGTGGCACTGGTTGGGGCTTCGTCACTAAATGCTACCTCAAATCTTTCATAATTTTGTTTCTGATTTAGACCGCAACGAAAGTCATAAAAAATCATTGAACGAAAATGTTCTAGTTAAATGATTTTTTCGAAAACACTTTAATTTTCAAATTGCCGCCAGAAATAAAACACAAATGACAGCATTGAAAATTTAATGGCGTTGGACAAGCATAGAGTTCCATTTTCAAAATTCGAATTTGTTTTTTCTGTCGTATTGTACAATACAAAGTAATCAATTCTAAGATTTTTTTGTTTGACCTATCGTATGATTATTATTTATCGATATTTGCTATTACTTTTACTTTATAAAAACAAATCGTAAAGTTCATATAAATAAGTAAAAACATGGTACTTGATACTTATTATTTAGTGTAGTCTAAATCTTAGTACTTGCGTTCTAGATTTAAAAACAAAATTAAATAAATAATCACTTTGATTTCTCTCAAGCTAAAATCACAGATTCTATGTAACACACAGCCACACATTAATCACGCCCTTCCCATATCTACGTAAAATATCATTAAACCCATCATCTTAGTTTTTCGAGTCAGTAAATGTCTTATCGTATTTTTGCCTGTCAAGAATATGTAAGTACTAAGATTTAGACTGTGATGTACATACAATCTGTGATTTCAATTTAAAAGAAATCAAAATTATTATTTAGGTATATGATTTTGTTATTTGTTACTTTCTATAATGTAGACACTAAGATTTAAGACTGTGATGAATGTACATACTGTGATTTAGCTTTTGTTTATTAATTAATAATTATAATATGCACACAAAATATGTACATATATCAATTCATTAAAAGTACCAAGTTTTTATTTATTTATAAGAACTTTTCGATTGCTATTATCAAATAAAAGTAATAGCAAATATCCATAAATTATAATCATATACTTTATTATATTTACTTTATTACATATTATATATTATTACATTTAAACATAATTAAATGAACTGTACATTAAGCCTTTTTTTGCCTTTACTGGAGATGATGGGAATTGTTTTGTGCTATCGTCCCCGACGAATGTTTTCACAGGGGACGCTGAGACTAAATATTTTTGTTAACATTCTACCTGCATATGTACTCACATTTACTCAAATATTGATGTATATATAGATTAGTACACTTTTTCTCTTGTCGCATATAATAACAACCCCGTTTGTATTATAGAAAAAAGACGACGAAATGGCGTGGGTAGACTCGTGCTGCCTCCAGCTAACGATTCGCGGGCGCGAGGAGCCGGTGCGGTTCCGCGCCTCGGAACCGGGCGCGCGGCTCGCGTGGGCCACAGAGCTGCGGCTGGCGCAACTCGCGCAGGCCTCCGCCAACTCGCCCGCGTGGCGGCTGCCCGCACCGCACCACCCACCCGCCCACAAGATGCCGCTCTTTGTCGCTGCCACACCCGTATACTCCTCCAAGTGTCTTACGGAGGTTAGTGGTTGACATAACAAGTGATATTTGTAAAAGGATGACGATATGGCGCAGATGGACGACTCATGCTGTTTCCAACTAACTATCCGCGGCCACGAGGAGTCAGTACCTGAGTATGCTTCATCCAAATGTCTTACAAGAGGTCAGTTTTAAGAAAATAAGTGATATGTGGAAAAGAAACACGATGTGGCGTAAATGGACTCGTGTTGTCTCCGTGAAACTATTCGCGAGCGTAAGCAGCACCGGCCCAATACTAATAATAGCATACCTAGGAGCCGGCCCAAGTATGCTTGGATGAGTATATTGGGAATTGACAACATTCCACTTGAGAAAAAGGGCTGGAGCGCTATCTTTTGTTAGGAAAAAGATAAGAAATAATTATCATTAGTAAATAAGACAATAAACAGTACTAAAACTTACGTAAGTTAGACGAACCTAGTAGTCTTGATGCTTGGGAAAAAATTAAATACATACTTCATAGATGTTTTAGGTTTTTTTTTTTATTATTTAACTACACATTCACTATAAAAGTTTAATATACAGTTTTCATATACATTAAAAATTATGTTTTTCGAATCAGAATTTAAATTAATTAATTAATTGTTAATTGTTATTTTATAACAATCAGCGTTTGTTAACAAACCAGATTTTTCATTTCCGTCTACTCCTGAAGAACTATTAGTGTTGCTTTCCCACAGTCTGAACATTTTTACACTATACAAAATATCTACAAGTTAAAATAATGCAACTCACTAAAATTTAAGTCCAAAAAAACTAATTGCGAATAAAAATCCAACTCTTACAAATATTAATGACATAGAAGTACAGGCAGATAAAAAGGATCCAAGGCTACTTGTTCCGGGAATTGCAGACGCAGCTGGTCAGTTGTAAAGTGATTTAATTCTCGGCAATCGAACAAACAATAGGCACCGCAGCGCATAGCATTGCAAAAATCCTCCTCAATCATTTTCATTCATTTTGTATAAACCATCGCACATTTCAGGCGGGCCACAGCGCAGCGCACATGCGGATCGCTTGCCAGCCGTATTTATGCGCCAATATTAGGCGACGCGGCGCTGCCACGTGGCCCGCCTCAATGTACGATGAACGGGCGCAGTTAACGGACGTAATACAAGAGTTATTCGCTGTACGATGACTTGAAGAATTGCATGTTAACAGCTAACTGATTTAAATTATTGTATTGTTTGTAAAAATGTCAAGCGATACAGATGTGGAGGAGCTCTCGGTTGCATTTAACTAAAGGCACTAACTAAAATAATACATATATATATTTCAAAGTACCTATTTTATAACCATAGATAGATAGATAAACTCTTTATTGTACACTAATACATGTTGCAAAAAGACAATTTAAGTAACACGAAAAGTACAATAGGCGGCCTTATCGCCAAAGCGATCTTTTCCAGGCAACCTTTGGGTGATAAGGATGAAACAGGTAACAATATCCAAAAATAGGTAGATGGTGCAATTTTACATAGTATCAAATGAACATAATATAATTTAATAATAATAATATTTTATACATAAACACTTACTTAAGATGAATACAATACATAGATGCAGACACATAAATAAATGTATATACCCATACATATTATACATAATATGAGAAATAAAGGAAAAAACAAAAAGATTTTAAACAAAGTGAGTACAGTATAAATAAAGTAATAGTACATTACTGTCTAGGCCCGAAACAAAGCAATTGACGGCCGAGTAATATTGGAAGGACGAGGCGAAGCCGAGCCCTTACGAAGTGATTTTAAATAAACGAGGCCGTTAATTGCTATTTCGGCCGAGACTTGTATAGTACTTTTCTCTAATTTGCGTGGACACAATAAACAAATTAATTCAAGAAAAAGAAGTTTCATTCCTGCCAATTCGACTGCGCGCGGTCTTTGTTATTTTTTTAAACTTTTGAAAAGAAATGCACATTCAGCCTTTATAATAATAAATATCGTGTACCTAAAAAAACTTAATTTATGTTAGTGTGCACTAAAAATAACCTCGCTACTGTCCAGCAATCTCTATTATTGTCGTGTTGGAAATTGCTGGCGTGCGTACAGAAGCCGATTGACGTATTCTTTTTTTAAAATAATGAAGTCATTTCCAAGCAAGTAGGAGAAAAGAACTAAGTAGATAAACAAGTACTGAAAGAGAGAAAGAAATTACTAATCAGATAATGCTCCTTGACTTGGCTCTTAAAACTATTTAATGTTTGAGCGCGTCTTATAGTTACAGGCAGCGCGTTCCATATCCGGACCGCTTTCACAGTGAAAGATCGTGAATAAAAGGTAATAAAAAGAAGAGTGGGTAGCAATTTGAAGGCGAAGATTTTCTGAGGAATTCCAAGCCAAACTCAAGATAACTAAGTTCAAAGTGGCCACTGTGAACAAACAACAATCTTATAGGTAAGGTCCAAATATTATGACGAATGGGTTGGCGAGTCCACTCTTTTAGAGTTGGTGTAGTTCCTCAGGATTTGTGATAGCGGATTTGTTATCTCTTGGCAGTGTAGTGTTGGCCGGCTTTAGAATAGCACCTTTAGTGACAAGTTAACCGTTTCACCGTTGTTTGCAGGTGCGATGCGGCTGCTTTTATACGAGCAGCGGCATAATCCGCGGTGCGGGTAGCGGCACGGGGCCGGGCGCGTCGTCGCGGCGTGCCCGATCGCTGTTGTGGGTGTGCGCGGCGAGCGGCGCGCACAGCCACGTGGCCGTGCTCACGCACCGCGCCGCCTCGCTCAAGACGCTCGTCACGCTCGACCTACCCGACACTAAGGTGACCACGCGAAATATACTAACTTGTGTAAATAACAAAAAAATGTGTAATAAGAAAACCTGAAACATGTCAACCAATTTAAAATATATAAAACCGTTCTAACTAAAAATAAAATTATTTTAAAAAATAAAATAAAAGGTACAAACATTTACACCCTTTTAGGATGTTGACATATTGCGTCGTCGGAGCTTGTATATAGGAAGAATATTATCGAGGTGCTTACTAAAGAAAAAATCGATGGTAAAGACCAATAGTAAAAAATAATAATTGCTATATTAATTAGTGTGCGAATAATGATGTTCATTCTGTATTTGATTATTATTATTTTTTAATGTGGATATTTTATGTTCCTGCCTATAGTAAATTCTGGATAACGTAAATAGTTTTACATTTAGTACCATAATTGGGCTGTATATTAAATTTATATTAATTATGTATTACCGTTTGTTTTCCCAAATAAAACAAAAACACCACGCTGTCCAAATTGTCGGCGAGGGGTCGAAGCAACTCTCACGGGAGGTTTACAGATATTCAGTGTCTGAAAAGATGTAGCATCTCTCTGCGCTTCATATCGTCTGTATAATGAGGATTTTTCTAAAGATTTGTTCAGTCTGAAGCCAATTGTTTACTGTTTTTCCACTAGGCTATGCTATGGGGCCCTTAGAAGCTGAGATCCTACATGGTCAGCAACCTAGCCGCATATATAACTTAATAAAATATGATAGAAGTATAATATTGTTACAGGTAACCTCTATGGAATACGCCAAAGGACTACGACAAGTGACCACACTGTGCGGCGACACAGTATGGCTCGGCACTGAAGACAGGAAGATCATCATATTCTCCGGCGTCGAACCGGAGAAGCAGGAGAAACTAACAGAAGTAAACACCACCGCACCCGTCACGCAGATCCGGTTCCACTGCGACGCCATGTTCGTGGGACTAGCGAACGGTAGAGTGTCTGTATATAGGAGAAATCACGACGACTCGTGGGCGTTACAGGAGCCTCTCGCGATAGAACTTGGCGATCAACCCGTGCACTGCGTGTTGCCCGTCGATGGCATCATATACGCGACTTGCGCGCGACGAGTATTCGCTATCAACGCGCTCACCGGCGAAATCATGCGCATACTGGAGCTTAAAGGCGAGGGCGACCGCTCCGTGCGCTACCTAGCCCACTCCGGCGTAGGCCTGTGGACCGCCTTCTCCGACTCCACATACGTAAGCCTATACCACGCCGAAACGTTTGAGCATATGCAGAACATTGATATAGCAGCTGACGTCGCTAAAACTATCGGCGCTAGGGAAGGCAGCAAACCCGCTTTTGTGTCCGCTTTAATGGCCGTACAAGGTTTACTGTGGGTCGGCACCACAGCGGGTGTTAGTGTCACGGTACCGCTGCCGAAACTTGAAGGACTTCCCTTGATTGGAGGATATATAGGTGTGTCGTATCACGCGCACGCCGGACCAGTTACATTCCTACTCTCTTTGCTGCCAGAAAACAGAGATATAGACGTTAATGTTGTGCGACGCAATTTATCTAACGCTCGCGCCCTCGCGGAAAGCACTACTTTACAGGAATTCAAAGAGGAAGAGCATAAAGAGGACCCTGACAAACCGAAACTTGAGAGACGAATATCGGAGGAATCGAGCCTGTATCGCCCACAACGCGTTCACTCAGCCGTCGTTCGACGGAAGAAACCTGGCGACGTTCGCCTCAGCAAAACGTTGCCTAAATGCGCTAACTTAAATGCGTGTGACGTGTACGGTTTATTCGGAGACCTCATGTTCGTAAAAGACTGTGTAGCTGAAGCTGACGTAAGCGGTTCGGGTGGTGAAGGGCTTCGACGGAGTGATCCAGAGTTAGCTGCAATTCCGTTCCGCGTCAGCACGCTAGATAGGAGACTGCGAATGAGGGCAGGTCGGCCTCGGAGTCTTGATTTATCGAGCTGGTCGGTAGACTCCCGCGCGTCCAGTTTATGCACCTCATCAGGTAGTGAGGAATCAATGGCCTTGCGCGGAGTTTCCCGAACAAGTTCGGGCGCATCCGGAGCCGCAAGTCTCGCGCCCGTCGCGCCTTCCACCCCGGACTCTTCGTCGGGGAAATCGACGGCTTCTGATAGGTCGTCGTCAGCGCCAGAAAGAAGCAATCGGACGGCGGCGAGAAGTCTGCGAGGGGCGGATTATGTGGTAGGTGAGAGCGCGGCCCGAAGATCAGTGGTTACTTTAATGGGTGGGCGAGGCTACGTGGATTGGCGGCAAACGGCGGACGCGGCGGAACGTCCTGCCCCCGCTGCGGAACCAAACCCGAAAGACGCACACCTCGTACTGTGGGAGATGCGTTTGTGACCAACCGCCAAGGTGCTAAATGATACTAATCTCTCTCCCGACGGAAGTTGCGTACGATCTTTGTAAATTTCAACACATTCGTTGTGGCTACAGTTCACTAGAACGTTGACACAAAATACACTTGACTATGGTTTATTATAACTATTGTAGTAAATTGTCGTTCTCCGGAGTTATCCAGTTCTCTGAACATGTGTCATATTTGCAATTATAGGCGCGACTTGTAAATACCGGTACCACGTATTCTTATGTAAATTGTTCTTTGTTAGACGGACTATGTAGTATACAGTAGTTTTATGTCAGTGTCCTACTTAAATTGTAAATGTTGTCGCGCTTGATCAGCTTTGACAGTTGTTCTATACCAAAATATTGCTTTGTTCTTGTATATGCTTACGTATGGGAGAAAATTTACACTAAGTGTAAATATGTGATAAGCTTTAAATTATTTTTGGATGTTGAGGCTCAACGTAGAGTCGTTTCGCCTGATGTTTTCATCGGTTCATTGTATTGTAATATAATGTGTAAGCGCTGGTGCATTATTTTTGTGATTGATTATATTAAAAATGTTACAGATTGTAGGTGAGTATATTGAATGTTTGTGTTGTAAAATTTTAAAATTAAAAATAACAAATACCAGATTATTTACTCTCTCCGTCTACAAACAGAGAACTAACATTTATATTCAATTATTCAGGGTATTGATTAAATATTTCTACACGACAATTATATCAAAAATCATAAATTCAAATATTTATATGGTCTAATTTAAAATTCTTCAGTTCCATGTTGATTTCGGGTAACTTTAACGATCCGCCATATTAACTTAGAATAATTCGTTTGTAATTAAACATTTCTGGGTCAAATTACGTAAATTAAAGCTAATTTCTTTAAATTATTATTTTTATATTGTTATTAAACCAAATCCTATATAAGTGGCCTTATTTTCAGCAAACATTGAAATTTCCAGTGTGTGATCCTAGCATTCGTTTAAGCTTTATTGTTAGACATAATTTTAATGTCGCTTTAAGAATTAGACTGATTTAGCTTAAGCGTTAAAATGTATTTAGTTAAATTCTAGTGATTTAAGACGAATGCGACACCTCGAACGAATCGTTTATATTGTGAAACGGGTCGCTTTATGCACCGACGCGTACAATAATTATAACGGTAGTATCCTGTGAAATATGCATTTTCATTTAAAGCAAAAAAAATAAATATTTTGAACTGACTTGAAAGACGATGGAGTAATAAACTGCAAATTCAATCACTTCAGGTGATATCGCACTTGAAAATTTCAATTGGCGTAAGGGACAAACCAATACTTTTCAAGAATGAATAAAAAACTTATATAAAAAATCTTTTAACTGCATTAATTTTACAGCTATTCTCTGGAACACTGATCACAGAAATTTTTATATAAAAAAAAACTCATTTTACCCGCGGCCCCGCTCGCGTTTTTATTTACACTAATGTTTGATAGACTAAAACCTTTCGGAAGAAATAACTTATACGATAGTGAAAACCCCATCAAATTCCGTCCAGTAGAACCGGAGTTGTAAGCGAAAATATGACAGACAGACGTTGCGTTTTATAATTATTGTCATAATTGTTTTTTTGTCCCCCATGAAAAGCTGTGATTCGTTCCTTCCTTACCTTATTAGAAATTTCTAGTATCGATATGTTCTTAATAGCTCAACTCTCATCTTAAAACTAAATTCAAGTTAGTCCCTGTCTTTTCAGTTTCACTATTCTATTGTCTTCTTTTGTTATAAAATCTTATATCTTTGGTAGTCTGTTTTGACAAGTTGGTTCTCTATCGTTTCAATAATTACATTTAGCTGTAAGCTTCTCAAAGCAAGGTTGTTTTAACAGTCGTTTAATGTTGTTATACGCTAGAATAATGATTAATTTCGGTCAGTAACATTACCGAGTTGTACCGTAACATGAAATTGTTACATGTTTAGTCCAAAGAGGCAATCAGGCATTACGTAAACCGATGTATTTAACATTTCCCGATGAACCGCCCATAAGTATTCAATGTGCCAAATTGTAAACCAGTCCTATGTAACATACCTTGTACAGAGATGGATTATGTTTATGTTATTTTTAATTTTTATCTCATGTATTTTTGCACAAATTATTAAGTTAGGCTTTGATATACGGCCCATTTCGTTTTTCTTATCATGAGATGAAAATGTTCACTTATTTTATTTAATTACCTACAAACAGGATTCTAAGACGACACGAAATATCTCGAATTATGTATTCTCGAAATCTTCAACATTTTGTTTATATGGAAATATGATCTTTTGTATTACAAAACCGTCACAACATGTATGTACTAAGTGTAAATAAATTAAGTTTATATACACCTGTATATTTATATTGAATTTTATTTTTGTACTGACCTTACGTTTGATTCAAATATCTTGACCTTTTTTTTACATAATCTTCGACGATTATGTACTAGCTATATGACATTATTAACCCTAAAACTTCACACCAAACTTGGGACTAATTGTAGTACATAATGGAGGCCTTTTCTCATATCCCAATATTTGTAATAAATACATACGATAATTTTATTATACATTGAAATGGGTTAAGAAGCGTTTCTTTCAAAAATGACAATTTTATAACGGTGATGTTAATAACATTCTCCACTTTCTGAAGGTCCATTTTTTTGTATATAAATTATTATTTTTGTGCTAAGACAAGTTGTAATAGCCGAAACTTCGTTTTTCGGGAGTAGTTGCACTGAAACGGCCTACGTAATGTCCCTCCTTCTGCCAGGCACAGTGATGGATTTGAATTTTGACTAGGTAGATAAAAGTCGATCACGCAAGTTGATAATGTAATGAGTCGCAAAAAAATCCAGGTAATTAGACGATTAAAATTAATTAGTCTTGTTTTATATAACACATGCGGTCTGCCTAGAAGTTAAGTTTCCAACGGCACCGTCCAAACCAAAGCAACGCAGTCTTGGACACTCATATATTTCCATTCTATTGTTTTGGGGCATTTGGTACTCTGAGAATACAAGTTAAATAAAATGCCATTTGAATTTGTAGATATTTATTACATGCTATTATTGGATTATATGTGGTTATTAGTATGAAGAAATGGTTGGCAAATTGTTGTTTCTATGGTATTCCTGGAACAAGCAAAGTAATTTATTTATTTATTTATCTAATCTACAGCCTTTTATGTAACTTATGTTGTTTAACAATTATGTTGCCAATGCTAATGGCCAATACAGATTACACTGACATTAAGTACAGTATGGGCAAGTAAAGGATGATTCTTTATTATTAATAATGTTTGCGTTGGTGTGTCCGTTTGTGTGTGTTGTGTGTGAGTTTGTACCCAGTGTGAGGGTGTGTAGTGTGTGTGTGTATTTGATTAAGATGAACTTTAAAATATTTGTGAGGAAATGGGTTTCAGGAGGTATTATAATGATTTCGATGCTTTTTTATGATTTCCGTTTTTAATTTTTTCTTACTTAATAAAAATATATCAAGGTCTGCGAAATGTGAGAAAAATAAAAAGTAATAAACAATTTCGTGGGTTCAAACCTTATAACATGTCACAGAGTTTCTACTCAAGTATTAGTTTTTCAATTATCATTGTGCTCGGCGGTGAAGGATAACTTGACAGGAAACCTGCATGCCTGAGAATTAAAAATCTGAGGCATGTGTAATATTGAGGCTAATCTACATTGGGACTGTGTCACTGACGGACTGTCCGTCACTGTGTCATGAAACCCCAAAAAGGGACGAGTCAAAAATAGGGCTCAGAAAAACAATTTGACAAGAAGAGAGTTGAACAAGAGTGCGTCGGAAAGAGCTCACGCAAGTTGTATCGCTCCTTCCGCAAGGTCGGTGCGATGGGTTTCGTCGTGGTGTATAAGAGGCAGAAACTCCTCTTGCAATTTAAGGGAAATACTACACCGCAGTGAGACGTCTTAGAACTGATATGGAAAACATTAGTCATTGGGAATTAGATTAGTATTTTGCTCGCAATTCTCGACGTGGACTACCCGCCTCTTCAGTCTGCGCGTGACCATGGGTGGTGCAACGCAACCGTAACGTCGAGTAAAATAAATATGGTAAACATACGCGTTGAGGCCCGTTTAAGTATATTAGTATTTATAAATAAATAGTGCACAGTTAAGAATTCGTATTTTGCTTGATTGTGTTTCTGTTTAAGACTGATTGATTGATTAGGTAAATACTCAGTGGCGTTAAACGGTTTGCCCCCTAGGGTTATCTATTACCAACGTACCTACACATTTAAGTTTATCGCCATCTACCAGTTTCAAAAAGACAGATCATCATTGTATAGTATTAATTTGGTTTTAAAAAGAAAACATGAACACGAGCTTGATTAAATTGAAAGAAATCGCTCTAGCACCTTTCCGTTAAGATAACATCATGCAGCTGAGAAAGCTGTGAGTACGAATAGCATCACATTGCAAAGTTCATAGCACATCCGCATTCTCCTGCCTGATGTCGCAATGGTCCATGGACGACGGTAGCCATTTCTCTCATCCCATTATATTTCCTATTCCCTATACGAAAATCCGTCTGCCTACTCCTCTATAAAAGAATACCTACGTTATTTATGTAGGTACCTACCGTTGCGCCGCTTGCACTCCCTGAGCGCCTCGTTGAAGGCCCTGCACTCTTCCAGATTTTCCTGTACCCTAGCACAATTTAAAAACTGGCCTATTTCATAAGCACAGGGTCCACTCGGAGCTTGATTCAGGTCATAGTTTTGCGGCAGCACCTGTGCAACCTGCTCTCGTCGTCGGCCCGTAAACATACTTGATATGGCCTCTCCCGCAAGGTGACCCTATGTAATAATATAATCAATATTTCTACGTGTAGAAATCCACTTTAACAAGGATAAAGCTAAATAAACAACAATTTCGTTTGTTAAGCAGGCACAATTTTAAACAATCGCACTATGACTGTTCCGGTTTTGTCGATTTTCACATTTTCACTGATGTGTAGGACATTTGTAAGTATTTCGGAACGTTAACACCGAATATCTCACTATAAAATTATACGGTACACATACGGTTTGTTCGCGTTAATATCGGGCATCTACTGCTATGTAGCGTATTTACTTACGGTTATAGGATAGGTGCTTTTTATAAAAACTGGTGCCCATTATTTTATGAAAATAACGGACAGAAATCATTTTTTTTATTTAGATGTTTTTTTTATGGACGTAAGCGACAGACGAGCATACAGTCCACCTGGTGGTAAATGGATACTGTCGCCCATAGACATCCGCGATACATGCCAACATTAGTCCACAATGGCAAACGTTGGCACGCTCCCAGATGCGCTGCCTACCTTTGGAGATATAGGAATGGTTTTGGAGAAAGGGTTGGGAAAATGGGGAGGGATAGGATGGGAATGGGCTCTGGCACATCTCGCTCACTACCGAAACACGTACGTACATTAGGGAAATAAGCTAAAGTGGGAAATGCAGTACATTTCAAGGTAGTCTTCTGTGAGAGAGGGGTAACGTGGTCAATCGAGCGCACCCAGCGGCTGTTGGATTGCAGCGTGCACTCTCCTCCTGCATAATTATAATAATATCTTAAGAATGTACCTATAGTGGTTAACAGATTTGTAACTCTGTTTTCAATCAGGCAAAACGGCGGAGAACAAATGCTGGTAATAATATAGCAAAGAACATAACACACGAAGGTTGTTTACCTATATGCTGCAGAACTAGATGCATTTGACGCCTTGTATGCCTTCGCGATACACCTACATGCGAGCCATGAAACAGTCCCAGAGGCTCTATTTCAAAGATTATGAATGAAATACACCGATCGCTTTCTTCCCGTGTCATAAAGAGTACAATTTTGCCAACCAGTGTTCATACCTTTAAAGTCACCGGGTCTGAGCTCACAGACACGGTGGTGTATTTTCGTTTTGTTTATGAAGGCATACCGTAGTTTACGAAGTATGAACAACAACAGCATACCATTGTTGTGCCGACGGTGACACCTCCTGCTACCGCCGCCGCGTCTCTGAAGAGAGAACGCCGCGGCATCGGCGTTACGACGACGCTGGGTGTACGAGTCGGCGCATGTTGTTCAGCGCGACTGTAACGGGCTTGACCTCTACGACGAATTATAAATTCATGTCACACAATTTTTCAGGGAAAAAATGTTGAGGCAAAAGTAGTAGATATACACATTTCTAATGTAAATTGGTATATTATACAGTTTTGTCTTGAAGTACCTGTCTATACCCTTGCAGGCGCACGGTGTTAAAACTTGTTTTAGTTATCTTGTTCTCTGTTTCAATTGTCATAGTAAACAGATTCAAGATATATTCAAATATATCTCCGTATTACCATTCAATTAAATTACTACCCGTTTAAATTACTCGGCGCGCGTAGTCAAGTACTTCAAGACAAGCTGTACGTACTCAATTATTTTGCGTAGACTGTGGTCGAAAAATCTGTAATCAAGGCATAAGCACTATTATAGAAATGTATTAAAAGGAGCCGATAACCAGAGCCAGGGCCGTCTTTACCAGGGGGTGCAAGGGGTGCGGTGCACCCCGGGCGCTCACCTTTTAAAGGTAATGAAAAAATATAACGCTATAGTAAACAATTACACAATAGGATATTTGACTGTCATAGGATACACAATAGGATATTTGACTGTCATAGGATACACAATAGGATATTTGACTGTCATAGGATACACAATAGGATGTTTGACTGTCTTAGGATACACTCCCGCACCCCGGCGCAGAATAGACTTAAGACGGCCCTGACCAGAGCTTATATCTAAAGGAAAGGTAGCAGACGAACAGATGATCCATCTGGTGGTAAGCGGATACTGTGGCCCATGGCAAACGTTGGCACGCCTCCAGATGCGTCACATTAGAAGTGAATCAAGTGAACTAGGAGAAAGCATTGGAAGAATAGAAAAGTATAACAGGATGAGTTTCCCTGATCCCATTCCACTTTCAAGGGAGGGATAGGTCGGGGAGCAGAGTATGTGACTTTCTTCCAGTACCTATACTTTTACTTTCTTTGATTAAAGCTTGACAACGGTTCTTGATTTCTAGAGAAAAACTAGTAAACACAGAGATCGGAGAAAAGCAATTAACCAGTATCCTGCTGTTAATGAAAACATCAGAATAAAATAGAATGGAGCTAAATAAATTCCGGCATTACGAAAAAGGTCTTATAAGTACCTTTGTTGCGAATGTTGCGATGAACAACATCTGCAACAAAAAAATATCTGCTACCAACTATGTACCTACTGTTAAAATGTTTATGGTTCATAACATTAAATGTTATTATAAATTGTAATCCTATGTCGGTTGCATTCTAAAATTTAACTGTCTTTATTTATCACACTGCATATCTTTTCAGGCACTGAAACGGACTAGTATCAGTAGTCCGGTTATAATAATAAAGTCCGGTTAAGTAATAGTTCGGTTACCGAATTAATAACCGGACTACTGATACTAGGCCACTGAAACAGCCATTGCACTATTTTAGTGAATTCAGTGCAATGCACTATATTCACTCACTTACACTTACACCCACAGACCAATTCAGGATAGTCTGTCTGTGCTTACCTATCTACATTTTTTTTTTAATTAAAACAAACATTCTGTTGTTAAACTATGTATATTTTATAATTTAATGTCACTAAATTACGTAAACAATTGGATTGTATTGAAATTTAATAAATCTAATTACAATATCTCAAAAAGTATAATAACCACTAAAGATTTTAACATTGGATACTAAAAAAATAATTGTATCTAGCTAAAAATTAACAATAATAACTACTAGGAAGGTGCCTCACTAGGGGATTGACTGCAACATGTCACTAATGAGATAGCATTTAAAAACATGTAATAATCTTGTATGAACAGTTCCTTTTCAAGTAAAAGAATAATGATGAAAATTTTAACTAATTGGGCACCTTTTTCATATAAATTTATATATGATGGTTTATTTTGCACTGGCGAAGAGCCTCATTGAATCCCTCGCAGAGAGAAATATCATGCTGTTGCTGAGCGCATTCAATGAACTGCTTGATCTCCCATGCACATGGGCCCTGAGGTTGCTGGCCCTGATTCTGATCATATGTGGCCTGAGCTGGTTGGGCCTGCGCAGGTGCCGGCTCGCTGCTGCCGCCACCACTGAACATACCAGTTAGAGCAGTACCAGCTACATGACCCTGTCAACAATAACAAAAAAATATTAATGAGTTATGATTATTATAATAAAGTTATTCTGAAAAAATATTGCATCTCCCTGCATTTTCTGC
This sequence comes from Sesia apiformis, assembly GCA_914767545.1. NCBI lineage: Eukaryota > Metazoa > Arthropoda > Insecta > Lepidoptera > Sesiidae > Sesia > Sesia apiformis. The sequence goes on along the minus strand of OU611960.1, from coordinate 9,767,992 downwards.
CGCCTTTATAATGGTAAACTTCTGTACTTCGGTTATTATGAGTTTTGACAGCTGACAGTTGAAAAAAACATAAAATAATAAAGATTTTAGCTGATTTTTAACACCAGCATTTTATTAATATAATCCAAAAGCAATGAACTTGTGCTAACGGTACAATCAGTGGTCTTTTTGAGAAGTAATCATTTTGCTAAGTGGGCATTTTGAGAAGTGGTCATAATGCGTCAATTCGCTATGGATTATATCCGTAAGGTGGCTACCGCGTCCAGAGACCGCCGTGTTTGTGTCATCCGCGCTGGTCAAGTCGTTTGGGATAGAACCTTGGTGGGGGAGCTACAAGCCTTAAGAGCTTCCTCAAGCTTGCTCCAGTCAATAATAGTCTTGTTTTGGAGAGGTGGATCGGCCTGGCGCCCTAGTTTCATTACTACGGGACGGTGGTCGGAGTTTAACTCGGATATTTATCGAGTTTATAATATATGCAAGGCTATATTTTTGAAAGGGGCAATGTCTAGTACATCCGGTCGGTGATTTATAACGTGGAATTTGCCTTTTTCACTATAGACATGATGAGCATCTCCCACTTCAAATCATGGCTTACAATGACTCCCAAGTCTCTTTGTGTGGTAACTGCTTCTAACTGTCGATACCAAATAATAAGGTTTTTTGGGATTCTATCTTCTAAGATGTAGAACAGTACATTTACAGTTCAGGGTTAATAGTCATTCTTTTGTCTACTCTTCAATATTATTTATGTTCCTTGGATGTATTGGAATTGGGCATTAGGGTGTCCAAAAAACTTTGTATTGTCTGCAAATAGGGAGAACAGTTGCAGAACATGTTGCAAGTCTGTTAGATAAAGAATAAATGTGATGGGCCCAATTATTGATCCTTGTGGGACTCCACTTGCATCAGATAGGGATTTGATGTTGCTTCAACTATTTGAACACAGAATCTTCTTCTAGTCAAGAAGTCACTTATCCAGTCCAGCAAATTTCCTCGTATGTCAAAATGTAATTTGTGAATTAGTACCCATGTACTCGATCAAAGGCTTTTTCATAATCAAAATATATTATGTTAGTTGGTTTGTGCTCATTCCAATTCAAAGTCCATATGTGAAAGCAACTTATCAAATTGTTGACCACTGACCATTGTGGCATAAAACTATGATGTTAGGGTATGGTTATTTGTTCTTTCGAGAGCAAGTCCTTATGACTTTCAGCAATATTTTTTCCATAGTATACTGGTTAGACTAATCGGTCAGTAATTTGCTGTGATCAATTTGTTTCCTTTTTTTACAAGCTTTTATTTTACTTCACCTGGTAGTTAGTATGTTTGGAACAAATCTTGCAAGCCAAATTTGAACCACTTCCTCTAAACTTACGACTTTGAAATTTTGTGACAAATTATTGTTTATGACCGTATATAGTTTTCCCGTATACATGGGAACCATACAAGTGGAAAGTCAAGTGGAACCAAACAAAATAATCATTAATTCCTCCTAATCAGATCAGTTAGACCAAGTGAAAAGTAAACTGAAACTACCCGTAATCTCTCCAGCCAAGGGTTGTAATATTTTCCCGAGACGAGGCCGGTCTGACACTTTGCTGAAAGGTGATTTTTATAGGTGAAATTTGGGAAATATTTATTTTATAATCAGTGAGTGTAGGATACAAATATTCATTTTTATATTTTACAGATGATTTCACCTCAGACAATAATTGTTGAATGCCTTTTACGAATCTATAAAATTCTTCATAAGTCATTTTAAAATTAAATTTACATTGTAGAATAGCTTCCACCATGTCGACTCCAAAGCGCAATTCCGTTCGTTCGTCCACTACGAAAACATATAGACGTTCGTTTGAAAACATATTGACAAATTTTCTTGAATTGAATAAGCTTGTGGACCTTTCAGTCTCAAAAACCTTCACTCATCTTTCAATGATATTTTTTGTTCTCCGTTCTACGTTTTCTATGGTTATTTCAACAATATCCTTCAAGGGTAAATTCAGGAAAAAAGTTATCGCCATTGATAGATCCCTTTTCATTTCATTCAAATATAACCTTGGTTAAAGTCATCCAATCGAATGATTTGAAATTTTTTTTTTTTATAGAAGAGGGCGGACGAGCAAGCGGTCTCACGTGATGGTAAGTGTTACCGCCGCCCATGGACACCTGCAACACCAGGGGGTATGCGGGAGCGCCGCCGACCTTGCAAAATCCTATTCACAGCTTTCTTGAAGAACCCCATGTCGTAGTTTAATGGGAAGACCTCTTGAGACAGTTCGTTCTACAGCCCACGGGTTCACGATGTAAAATAATTTTTGGACCGAACAGTACGCGACACCTCCGTATCTAGGAAATGCGGATGGACCGCACTTCTGTGACGGGAGGTGCGGTTGTAGAAACCCGAGGTGGGAATTATATTGAACAATTCTTCAGAGCATTCCCCATTGTACAGGCGGTAGAACACACAGAGAGATGCAACGTCTCTCCGGACGCTGAGGGGTTCTAAACTGCCCGTGAGAGTGGGATCGTTGACAATACGAACAGCACGTCGTTGGATGGAGTCAAATGGGTCCAATTGGTATTTCGGTGCGCCGGCCCAGAGATGTGAGCAATACTCCATATGGGGCCTCACCTGAGCTTTGTAAAGCATTAGGAGTTGCCCAGGGGTGAAGTACCGCTTCGCTCTGTTCAGCACACCGAGCTTTTTGGAGGCCATTTTGGCCTTACTTTCCAGATGACCCCTAAATTCGACTTTACTAGAAATGTCGACACCAAGGATCCCAATACTCTCCGAGATCTTAAGAGGTATGCTCTGAAAGCGAGGTGCTACAACAAGGGATTTTTTTAGCAGTGAATGTACAGACTTGCGTCTTACTGGGGTTGAAATCCACTAGGTTCAGAGAACCCCAAATCGAGACTAGATTTAGAGTCTTCGATTTCAGACACAAGCCTGGCGCGACTCTCTTCCACTCCGACTCGAGGGATGTTGGCGCGGCCCCTGTACAAGGCGTCTCCAGTGCTGTCATCCGCATAGCAACGTATGTCACCAATTTGTAACAGGTCATTGATATGTAGAAGGAACAGAGTTGGAGACAGCACGGAGCCTTGCGGGACGCCAGCGTTACTAGACATGGTGTCGGAGCAGATACCATCGATAACGACTCTGATGCTCCGTCCAGTCAGGAAACTGGCAACCCATTCGCATAGTCCCTCGGGTATCCCGAAAGATGGCAGCGATTTGTGCCATACCCGGTCAAAAGCTTTCGCAATGTCTAGGCTTGCAGCCAGAGCCTCGCCTCTACTCTCAATGGCGTCAGCCCAGCGATGTGTCAAATACGCTAAAAGATCACCAGCCGAGAGATTATGGCGAAATCCATATTGACGGTCGCTAATCAGTTGGTGATCCTCTAGGTACGTAGGTACGTAGGTATGGGATAACACTGTTTGAAATGAGATATCGACAAATTCACAAAATGTTTTAAGTCTCTCGGTTCTGACCTTGTAGATTGGAGAAGTATTTGAAAGCTTAATAGCAAGTACTTCACAATCAATCGCTAGCATAACTGCAGCTGATGATATTGAGTTGTGCAATATATGGACAGGACAACCAACGCCTTCTATTTCTCTATTAAGTTCCTCCTTTAATTTGTAAAATACAGTTCACTGCCTCTACTCTCAGCTCCACCAAAAATTGGATTAGTATTATCTGCACAGAAAGCCACTAACTTCGCAGAGGAAATATTTAACTTGTATAGCGAATTCAGACAATAACTAGATATAGTATCTGAAGTTTCATCAGATAAACCCTGCAGTCTCAGTAATTTTATTTTTATACTTTCTTTTACATCAAAGAGTTGAATTGTTATCGGAAATGGTTTTTCTTCATTGTGGTTGCTTGCATCAATGCTGATTCCATAAAATGAGACAGATTCCAAATTTGAAATACACTGGGATAAAGAGTAAGGTACCAAAATGTGCTCAACGATAGCAGTTGCTTTCTTCCTAGTCGTAGATTGTTTGGCTGCTATTTTCGAATCTGGATACATTAAGGAATCAAGTTTGCTCAAACAGTCCAGTAATCCCGTTCTAACCGACTAATGAGTTCACACCGTATTCATTTAGTCGGGTTTACATTTGAAATAAATTTATTGATATTTGTATTTGTCAGATCATTTTATAGCTCGTCGGGACACCACTGTTAATAGTGGTGACGTGTCCCGACGTATCGGGACGAATGGCAACCCTACTCTAGTCAGACAATCCTGTGGGAAAATGTGAAATGACCGATAGTTTTCGGTGTTGTCATAGATGACCTTTGATACTATGAGTAAAAATGCAAAACTGTTGTAGAAAACATGTTTACATCACACACAACACTGCAACGTGACGATTACGTCAAGATAACGTGACCATCTACTTATAATTGTTTGGCTCCTTGCCAGATACCAATTGGAGCTAAAAAAAATCGATTTATTGCAATAAATTGCGACATTATAATCGAATTAGGTAAATAAGTATTGTTTTTAAATATGGAAGATCGACATTGACATTGTTTACGTAACAATAATACTACGTACCACAGCAGATCCTACGGCCACTCCACCAGCGGTGGCTGCCATTTGTCCGAAGAGAGACGGCTGCTGAGGTTGAGGCTGGGCATGAACGGGAGCAGGAGCAGAAGGTGGTGCGCGTGCTGGAAGATTTCTTGGTGGTGGCGCAGCTCTAGAATAAAACATCTTAGGTTACTGTCACATGACGATGACTTTACATTTATTCGACGTATATATAAATAAGAATTTACCTCCTTTGTGGCGCCGGAGGTGGGCTTGCTGATCGTCCTCGTCGAGGCATTTTAAAACACTTCTAAAAATGCGCGTTGAAAATCTTCTAAATGAAAGGTGGTCTTCAGTGTCAGTTCACTCAATGGTTGAAATCAAGAATGAAATGTTGAATGAATTCTTTCTAGAAATTTACGTCAAGAATGATTGTTTTCTCTTTTTCACAACAAAAACATAAACTTGTAAGACAAAGATAGAGTATACTGTACTCTATGACCAACTTAACAAAACATTAAAGTTGCGTTCAGAAAATGCACCACACATATTTTTTTTTCTTCTACAACCAAGTCAGTTCGCAAAGACATTTGATTCTATACAGTTAAAAGTTGTCATATTTGTCGAATAATTTTGTTATTAAAACTTGACCAGAAAAATAAAACACCTGTTCTAAGGGCGCCACATTTGCTTTTTTCATAGCTATATTCCTTTCCAATTACGAAGTCGCTTTTGACAGATGTCAAATAGTAGGGTGAAGTACCATTGTATAGCGACAGCGATTTTCGATTACTATTACGAACAAATTTAAATCGAGACGAGTTAGTATAGTTAGTGTTGTGAGTAGAAGATGTTAGTTCTATTAGTTTTACGCATCATGGCGAAGTTTTTTAGTTTCTTGGTCAGGCTATACTTTATTGTCTAATAAAGTCCATCTTATGTTGTTACAGTTTAAACTTTCCGCTTATTTTATCCCCATGTCTTTGGACCTCGTGTCTTGGCAACGTACAATGACGTAACTAAAGGTATTAGGCACTACCCATGACAGCTCCGGTACCTACTTCGGGGATGCCTGGGATTATAAGACGCTCAACAAGAGTTTTTATTAGTAACAGATTGGTAGATATGCGTTTAGTAGTAAATAAACTATTTACAATATATATACAAATAAACTCCTGTACAAACTCGATAAAAGGCAGGTACATAAATAGGATAATTTATACAACAAGTACTAATAAATACTTTCATTAAATTAATTAAGACGTAACGTCACTTATATAAAAAGTCTCCGTTTCGGTTTATAAGTCTTTATGATTATTATTTTTACGAGAAACAACAGAAGTCTGGTTATGACAAAAAATCCTCTACACTGCTTTCCAATTTTGTACATTCGCTAGTATCATCAATCTAATGTACCTATTGTTAAATGGGCAAAAAATTGAACATACGATTAATGAGTTATTATAATGCGTTTTATTTCGACATTAAAAGGATAGAAAAATATTCAAGGTAGAAAAACATACAGGATTCCTGGATATAAGATTGTCAAATGACAACTTTCCTACGTTTTGAAATTTCGCCTAAGTTGACACACTTCAGACACGAGACTACATTTGTTATAAAGTACCATTAAATAATATAGTTTTTTTTTTATTTCAGTGTATGCTGCACGACAAAATGACAAATCCCCATTTTCATCGACTAAAAGGAAAACTTTGTTAGAAGTGGTGTGTAGTAAAATTACCGGTGTAAAATTATTAATATACAACCTAGAAATATATCATTTCATCAAATACCATTTTATCAAATGCCGTAGGTATCCTTTCTCGTTCTTTTACATTACCTGTATTAGCGGAGGCTATTACAAATAGACAAATTTGTAGGCACAGAATTCAATATTTTTGTTGACAGCACAGATGAGTGATACTGATTATAACGATGCTGATATTGAAATAAATATAGCAGAACCATTACCTTCAGTATCGAAATTAATATTATATTTTACATATGTGAAAATAATTCGAATGAAACGATTAACTTACATTTCGATTTAAATAAGTAGTATCACACCCCTAATAATGTCAAAACGTCATAGGATTCATATGATCGCAGCGCTATTATATAACCATTTTATTGACATTTCTCTGCCATCCAAAAAAAATGTATAGCTCTATAGAGTGCCACACTTAAAGTAGGTATACATAAGCAAACTATATGTATATTCTAAGGCCGCACATCACAACTTTCTTGGACAGCCTAGAGATTGACGTTTGTTAATTTCCAATGATACATTATATACTTTAACCAATAAAGAGATTTTTAGCACTACTAATATACCCTGATTACACAAATGGCAAAATTAGAAAATGAACGTTAATTATAATAATCTTAGATATACCTGCGACTGGGCATATTTAGAGAGCCTTAATATTTCTTCATTGTAGTTTTATTACAGTAGAATTTTTAAAGTTTATTGCTGAACTTATTATTTATAGTGATATTTTTGAAGTAGCAAATTTTTTTTAATTCGTCTACATTTATTTTTTATTTAGTAAATTTAAACCGGCCAGTTCAGATAGAATTAGAAGTAACATACATATTTTAACGTCTGTGGCCCAGCTACGTACAAACTTGGTTTTCTCCAAAAACTTCTTAATACAAGCCTAATAGACAAACAGGATGCGAGCGAGATACCTAATGTTTATGTAATAACAACGAGAGCGATAGAGATGGCGAAATGTAGACACCTAAAACCTGTTTGTCGAACAACAAGATCCTACAATTTCCTGGTCAGTTATTTGTACATATTTTCATTTAATATGCGTAATTATTAACAATGCTATCATGTGCAGTAATTTATTGTAGTGTAACATATCGAAATAATCCCGATGAACACAAAATTAACAGGTTAGTATCAATTTGGACAGTTTACGTGAATTCCCGATGTTTATTTTTTAAGTGCTTCTTTTGCAATTAAAGTTGTAAATTAAATAAAACATTATACTTTGCGTTATTATACTTTAATGAAGAAAATCGTGTTAAAAATTGTAATTGTATACGAAAAATCTTGGAAGTATTACATAGCCATTAACTTCGTTTTATCGATATCGATCCTTAATACATACATATTTTAGATAGTACGAAAGGTTGTACATCAGAGTCACATCTTTCTAGTTTTATTGCCCGATTACGAAAGGGGTGGGTTATGACTATTCTGTCATCTATTTTCAGATTTTCAAATAATACAAAATTAAAAAATAAATGGCTGCAAATGATTGACAGGTTAAATTGGACTCCTAAGAAACCCTATGATGTGCAGTAAGCATTTTACAGAGACTTGCTTGGTGCAAAGGGATAGGTGACAAATTTAAAATACCGACTTATTTCCTAAAATAATTTGTACCCTTAGGTATTTTAATTATTTTTCCTATATTTATATTATTATTCTGTATTATATTATTATATCATATTCTTTTCAGATAACATTGAAGTTAAAACAAAATGGGTCTTCATATGTCTACTGAGAGGTTTCATCTAAGTCATCAACAAGTACAACAGCCAACGACCCCAAGGAAAAAAAAACTGATAACTAAACGCTACAAACCAAAAGAAGAGATAAAGTTAAACAAAACATCATTCGTAATCTGAGAGCTAAAAACAAAATATCTAAAATAATAACATTAGAATCAGTTTTACATGAATTACACAATAGGCCAAATCTTAAAGATCATTATGTAATTACATTAGCATTTGGCATTAACACTTTACAAATATTAGTCGACAGAATTAATAAAAGGGCATTGGGACAAATGGGAGCAGATGAACTAATTTGCCCTTACTGTTCATTTTTACAGCTCTCGGTGCATTAACTACTTGCGTGAGAAATTCGACCTTTGTCTTCCTGATGTCAATATTCTAAAATCTTCGTACCAAAAGATAAATTGTGAACCTGGTGTTACGGCTGAATTGTTATTGAAGACAAAAATAACATTTCGAGTTTAACTAATTTTTTACGTGAAATTCATCATGTTTCGGAAGACAAAATAATATTAATAATTTGTGATATTCATCAAAAATAATTCCAAAGTTCAACGCTGGTTTTCTTAAAAACAACAATGATTGGTTAATCCAAGATTATTTTATAAAACTTTGCCAATGGCGGAAGATGAATGTGACGACTCAGTCGATTCCACACCATCAACGTCTACAGGAAAGCAAGGAAGGCCTTGCACGTCTTATAAAGACTTGGCAGAATCAAGTAAGAGGCGTAAAAATACTGTGGTAACTGAAGTAGATGGAAGGTAAATCAAATGGTTTTTTATAATGCTTCAAGCTCTATCATCGGGTATTATGATAGATTCTCAAAAGTTTGGCAAATATGCTTTGGAAACTACATCAATACGAGGGGGGACCCAAAAGTAACGGGAATTGGGCTGCGGTGGGGAGGGAGAGTGGGGGAACCCATTGTTCGACCAGGTGTCCGTTAGGGACACGTCTCCTGAGTTAGTGTGCGAAGTTCTATCGCTGTGAGTGTATCGGTTCGCCCGTGGGAATTTTTGTAGTGAAACAACTTTTTCCATTTCGCCGAGAACGTGATGGCCGATTGTCGAGAGCAACGCGCGGCTGTGAAATTTTGTTTCCTGTTGGGGAAATCGACCGCGCAAACTATTGTAATGCTTAAGACTGCTTATGGGGATGCTGCCCTAAGTAAAACCAGAGTCTACGAGTGGTTTTCACGTTTTAAAAATGGAGAAATGTCAATTGAAGACCAACCCCGTTCAGGACGCCCCTCAACGTCAAGAAATGACGAAAACGTCGACAAAATCAATGCTCTCGTTCGTGAAGACCGTCGTCGAACCATTGATCAACTCTGTGAGATGTCTGGAATATCATTCAGAAGTTCATTGGAAAGTTGGAAGTTCAATTCAGAGGATTTCATCCGAAGATTTGCACATGAGAAGAGTTACAGCCAAATTTGTCCCTCGCCTTCTCACAGACGAGCAAAGGGAGCGTCGACTTCAGGCATGTTTTGAACTTCAAAATCAGCTCAAAGAGGACCCTGAACTTTTTTCCAAGGTGATTACTGGTGATGAATCGTAGTGCTATGGATACGACCCCGAAACAAAGCAGCAATCAAGCCAGTGGAAGGCACCTGGCTCTCCTCGTCACAACTCCTCGTCTGTTCTTCATGTCAGCTATGTGTTCTTTTATCCGGATACCGATGCTTCTCTTTGTTTGCCCAATGTATGATAACCCGCATTCACAATCAAGCTTTTAAACACCTGCATCTTGTAGGGGGATATTGCTCTTGACAGGTTTTAAAAATTGGCTAATCTTCTTGTGCGGCTTGAGGTAAGTTTTAATTGAAGCTCGTCTTAAGATATTGCCAATTTTGTCAGTGATGCCCTTGATGTATGGTAAGATGGCAGGTTGTCGCTCAACTGTAGGAGGCTTGGGGCGGCTTTTGTGACGCATTCGTGGGAGTTTGTGATTGTTGCTTCGCAGTACTTGTTTCACATGCAGAAGCTCTTCCTCGAGGTGGTCAGTGTCACAGATGCCGTGTGCTCTCTGTAACAAAGATTTGCCTACGGTAGCCAACTGACATGGATGGTGATGGGAGTTACAGTTGAGATAGTTATCTATATGGGTGGGTTTCCTGTACACAGTATGACCAAGAGAGTTGTCAGGATTTCTTATGACTAGAATGTCAAGGAAAGCTAAGGATTTATTGACCTCAGACTCCATAATAAATTGGATTTTATATTTCAGTGTCGAAATAAAATCTGTATAGTTCATGTATTTTTTCAATGCAAATAATTTAGAATGAGGAATCAAATAAAAAATAAAAAAATTAGGTTATACAACCGGCCACGCACTAGTCTGCACGTCTGTTATTCTGCTTGAGTCTCGCTCTCGATACTCGCACGCACATACACAGAGAGAAAGAGAAAGGTGTATGGAGGGGGTCTTATCATAAAAGGGGTCCTTAAAAATCTTACGTGACGTTACATTTTCTCTCGAATCACACCTACCGCAAGCCGCGTAAAGGAACTTCGTTCCAAAAATAGATTACATCATGCAAGAAAATGTTCCAGATCTGTTGCAAACGAGTGTGTATTTTACACGCTACTTTACACATCATATTCATACATAACGAGTAGTAGAAAACCATATGTGAATAATACAAAGAAGCTAGATCAAAAAACCCTACTTCTTTTGAAACCGCATTAATCAATTACTGATCCTGAAACATCTAGCTTGACTAATGTTTAAATGATGTGTCAAAAAAATCATTACGTAATTATTTTAACAAAATAATGTTTCGCGGGCAATATTGACTTCAACAAAGCTATGCTTTACGTAACAAAATCCGAACTTAAATTGTACAAGTAATTGTCTTTATTTATCAGTAATTTAGATTTGAAAATTTGGGATAAAAGATGAATTTTAGTATTTAATTAATTTCATACACACATGTAAAAGCAAGTTTTATATTATAAAACTATCATACTTTTCACAATCTGGGTAATATAGAATGAGAGGCTAGTACCCCGAACTCACTAGGCTAAAGCTTCTCTGAGTTGTCAGTCATAATCATAATATTTCACAGGGCTTTCCAGGCCAGATAGATGTTCGAATCAGCATTTTGTTTCATATACATACATATATCATGATTATTTTCCAGGATGATTACAATAAGTACACACGTATCCTTTTTCCTTACAGACAGTAATTATATTATGTACATATCGACGGTAGAAAAATGAAATGGGATAAGCGACATACAATTTACTTTAAAACATAAACCACAATCCATAACATAACATATCATTTATAACATAACATAACATTTAAGGTTTAATTTTGAAAGTCAAGTGTGTGAAGCTTATTCCATTTCTCCTTTCCACCGTCGATATATTAGTTAGGTATAGTACAGAACCAAAGATTTCTTAAGATAAGTCTTCATATATAACTATGAGCTGTTGCGATTTTGTAACTATCGACTTTACTCGTTATAAGACTTATAGAACACTATTTTTCACTCACATATACAGGAACTTATGCACACGTTTGCGTATCAAGGACAGTCACACATCAAGGCGTTTTTTGTTTGTCTATTACGCTAGTATTAAAAAGTCTTTGGTTTTCTCATTCTCTGTAAAGTCACTGCATATGGCTGCATTCATAGACTAGCAAATAAAATTCAATACAAATTATTGACATTCATAATATTCCGACTTATAAAATATTTTTTGTGGTCTGGCATAGGTTTAAACTGCATCGAGCCTTTAATTATATTGATCTATAGTCAGCAACATGCCAACCTATACCAATGGGTACCGTCTAATTAATAAGGGTCAGTTTTGAATGATGTTGAGTACAGCGTGTTGTTGACCGTGCATGAATATATACTAATTATAATAATGAGCAATATACTTAAATCTTGTCCGCTATAAAAAAAATAACAAATTCTATTATTTTTCTGAATTAGGTCCCTCAGAAAGATTATAAAATACACTATTTACAGCAGCAAATTTAGATGGAATTCAATTTAGAATAAACTATTATTTTCAAAATTTTATCGTTATAGCTTGATAGCAGTATGCGTGCTATTTTATAGTATGTACTTACTCATACAGTTCTATGGTGTTTAATTACAATAATATGACAATACAAAGCTTTGAAATACCTACTTTACTTAACCTACACCAAAAAAATCTTGAGAAGTGATATGGAGACCTGAATTTAGCTCCAGCAAGAAAGTAAAGTGCGAGACATGCTATGTTCCTTTCTGCTAAAAACCTGCGTTCATTCACTATACTCGCCTAGTCGTTTACGTACTCGTTGCTCCTTTAGTCGCGGGCTTGTGTTTCGCGCCGAATTCATTTCAATCAATTCATTCACATTCAGTTATTTGTAGCCGCGTGATCCTAACTGTCGTGTTTTATAATACTTGTGTTGTGCTAGCTATTTTGTATAAATTTTTTAAGTGAAAATGGGCGATAATCAAGCCGGTCAAAGCATAAACGTAATCCTTTTGGTTGGATTTACGATTATAGTATCTATTTTATTACATTTTATCTATAAGCTCATCTTCGGAAACAAGAAAGAGGAAGTACCTAGACGTGTATCAGAGAGCGATGCAGGTAATTTTTACTTTCTATTTATTTTCTTCAATTATTTATAATTCTACTCTATCAGGGGTATTTTAGTAATCATGTAAGTAGAACGCTGAAAGCAAGAAGCACAGTCAAATGTCATCCACATGAATTTGGGGCGCTTTACGGGTGTTCTATCCATGTGTAGTGTATCTTCATTGCGAATTTTTTATGCTATGTGAATGAATGCTTTACCATAACTGTTAATCTCTGTCTGTGTTGCGAAGAATGCAACCGGCCGACACACTTATAAGACTCTTGTTTCATGTGTATCATATCAATTAAACAAAATTTATAAGTCGTACAATTATTTTGAATTAGGTGGTAATTATATATGAGCCTCGGTATCTTTGATCACTACTTATACATTAGTGTGTTCATTTTTCATTTTCCTAAAACTGCATCATAATGTTTGCTGAAAAGTGGTACAATAACATAATTAATATCAGCAGGATAGAGGCTCTCTTTAGGATTTATAAACGTTTGTGAACAGAACTGAATAATACTTTTAAAAAAATATATAATTATGATAGTCCAGGATTGGTCTAACTAAACGGTACAGTGTTTTCATAAGGAGCACTGATGAGCCAGATGAACCACTCGAAACCTTACTACTGTCATAGTGTATTATCCTTAATGTCAGGGTGTTTGAATGTGTATTGTAAATTTGAGATTTAGGTAATGAATCTTATTTGATAATAATGACTGAATAATCTGACAGACAGCAGATTATCTTGTTCCCTTTACCTGTACAGTATACTGATTGATCACTAAGTTTTAGTGAAAAAATTGTAAATGATGGCTATATACATCTACTAGAAGACTTAATTAAAGGCTTAACTTAGAATATTCTCATATATAAAATGTAGCAAAATGTACTTTCTATAATGGCATATAATTTGCTACAAAATTATTGTTTCTTTTTAAATTATTATCTGCCATTAATTCATAGATTTCTACATATAAGTAGTATGCTGCAAAAATAATGTACTAAAATTTGCAACTAAATGTATTGTTTGTTAATATTACTTAAATTGTTTATTAAAATAGCAGCACACCTAATGACACACATTAGGATTCCCTCTGGACCCACATCCAGAGACACATACAAAGATCAACACATCACCCAATCTCAAATAAACATTTAAACAATTTTTAACAACATTTAACAACAATCTTTTTACACAGCAGACAGGGACACTAGGAACTGGACTAATTGGTTGCTATACAAACATATTTATTATATAAACATAGGAGTCTTTATAGTTAAAAATACCTTTTAGATTATTATTATTATAGTATTATTATAATGGCATGCATCAGTCACAATTTAGGTATTTACAGCAGAAATGCAAAAAAAAATCAACAATAAAGTTTTAAAAAATGTATTCTCTGCAGAATATGATCTCTGCATATTTTGTGCATTCTAATCATCAATTAATGTATTGTTGTTTATTGATGATACTAATGTCAACTTCCAAGGAAATGGCATTAGGACAAACCTACATAATTAGGTTTTTTAATATCTTTGTAACTATCAGGTCTTTCCATTATGCTACAATTTGGGTTTCTTCAAGAAAGCTGTGAATAGGATTTTGCAAGGTCGGCTGCTTACCCGCATACCTCCTGATGTTCCAGGTGTTCATGAGTGGCGATAACACTTACCATCCGTGGAACCGCTTGCTCATCTGCATACTTCCCTATAAAAAGAAAGAAATGTGCAACCTTAAATAAATAATCATATATGAATGTAAACCTTACATAAATGAATATATATCTTCATATTTTACCTAATGTCATGAAGAATATTACTAAAAATAAACAATAACCCTTAATGTGCTGAGCAGTCAGTCATCTTAGAGGACAGCTATTTAAGAATATCAATACAAACACACTGTTTCTTATTTAAATTTGCCTCTATGGTATTGTGTGAGAATATTTTGAATTTTATTTGTTCAAAATATATTGTGGAACATAATGGTTTACATATTTTTCACTAAGATTTATTAAAGAGATGGAAATGAGTTTAATGTAACAAACTAACAAGTAATGCTAGTTTCTGAGAAATATTTGCAAATTTTTCTACTGCATGAATGCAATTCAATCTGGGATGTGGTGTGTGATTTGTCATATTCCCTTTGAAAATACTGTCTTCTGTTTAACTTTCTTTTTTGACACAATACATTTTTCTTTTCATTTTTTCACATACAGGTGGTTCTTAACAAATACATCATTATACACAAACAACAACACGAGGGATGAGGGATGATCTTCTTTGTTATGTTATGAAATACATACACCTATTATTATTTTCAGTTTTACAGCGCCATACATTTTATTTTACGCATTTACATGACATTCATACTTAAATAACTCTTAATTATGCATTAATTTACCATATAGACAATTTACATCTGTTCAAATGTTACTCATTAAAACTGTGTTAACACTACATACAAAACCTGCTTTGAGAGGTAAACATTAAAATATTTCTCTTATATTTTGTGTTGTGAATTTTTTGCAAATATTAGGGGTTAAAGTATGAAATTGCCGATTTGTACTGAAAAATTAAAACGTTTTTTTCTAAAATGTAACATATTTATTTAATCAAGATATTTACCCTCATTATCTATACATTGTTGCCATCTAATCGGAAGTTCATTTATGCCTTTGCGATAGAAGTCTGGGGATGTAGATTCGACAAACTGTGTTAATAGTTAATTATTAATAGGGGTTAAAGTATGAAATTGCCGTTTTATAGTAATAGATACTTTGAATTGACATAAAACCTTCATGGTGTGAGTTTTTCAAGTGAAACTTTTTTCACATGATACCTATGAGGTTCTTGTTTTAAAAAATGTGCAACGTTCGAGTTTCGACTTTCAATGGTTTTTTTCACGATTCACGACTTTCATTCAGCTTAGACGGGAAAGATGGATACTTCGAAAATCCGAGTAATCTTTGAATACGAGTTCCGACGCGGAACTAACGCGGCAGAAACGGCTCGCAATATCAATGCTGCGTTTGGAGAGGAGACTGTTAATGAACGAACCGTGCGTTTTTAGTTTAAACGCTTTCGTAATGAAAACTTCGACTCGAAAAACGAACCACGTGGAAGACCGCTCACACAGGTGAATAACGCTGAATTGAAGGAGATGGTGGAAGCCGATCCGAGTCACACTACCCAGGAATTAGCAGCATGGTTTAACGTTACCTTACCTACAATATCGACTCATTTGCATCAAATCAATAAGATAAAAAAATGTGATAAATGGGTGCCTCATGATTTGACTGATCTGCAGAAAGAAACGCGTGTTGAAACTTGCGTTGCCTTGTTGAATCGGTACAGAAATGAAGGAATATTGGATCGAATTGTGACATGTGACGAAAAGTGGATTCTTTACGATAACCGAAAGCGAAAAATGCAATGGCTGACCCCAGGTTAAACGCCGCAACAGTGCCCTAAGGCAAAGCTTACCAATAAAAAGGTAATGGTAACTGTTTGGTGGTCTATTCATGGTGTTATTCACTATAGCTTTCTCAGGTCTGGTCAAGCAATAACAGCAGATGTTTACTGTGCCGAACTTCGAACAATGATGGCGAAACTAGCAGTGAAACAGCCCCGAATCGTAAATCGATCTTCACCATTATTGCTCCATGATAACGCAAGACCTCATACTGCACGAGAAACCGTTGTAACTCTACAGGAGCTGCAGTTAGAAACCATACGTCATCCTCCGTACTCGCCAGACCTTGCTCCAACGGACTACCATTTTTTTCGTGATTTGGACAATTTTCTACGTGGTAAAAAATTTTCTTCCCAAGAGGCAGTACAAAATGCTTTCACACAGTTTGTCGAATCTACATCCCCAGAGTTCTATCGCAAAGGCATAAATGAACTTCCGATTGAATGGCAACAATGTATAGATAATGAGGGTAAATATTTTGATTAAATAAATATGTTACATTTTAGAAAAAAACGAGTTTTAATTTTTCAGTACAAATCGGCAATTTCATACTTTAACCCCTACTATTATTGGGTCAGAATTTTTAATTATTAAAATAATAATAAGGTTACAGATGCTTATAAATTATTATTATTTTTAATAAGTATGATATTAAATCTATTTATTATTAATATGTAGGTATATAATGTCAATTCGTATATATTTATTTATATATATATAAAGATATTTATTGACTTATTATTTTATTTAGTGTTATATATTTTTTATATTATTAACTTTCCTTTATTATGGAGTATACTCCATGTACGTACTTTTATGATACTTTAATGCATCCCGTTTGTGATTCTCCCTTCACCCAAAGGTTCACTGGTAGAGAATGCCACATGGTATTAAATCCTCCTTTTGTATAGTATTTGTGTACAATAAAGTATAAATAAATAAAGAATTATTTTTTAATAAAAGGTCACCTAGATGTCCTCTGGTGTGCAACAGCTCAGATCATTACCTGGCTTCTGGTATAGTTTGAAGTTTTTACTATTTTATTGTTCAACTAGCATTAGCTTAGCCTCCTACTTAGTCTGTTTAAAAATTCAATTTTAAAATTGTTCACCATTTTGTGTTACTATGTGTCACATAATATAATTGTAACACAAAATTTTTCACCATTTTGTGTTATTTTTGTGTCACGTAACATAATTATAACACAAGTGAGTTGTAAGGGTTTATACATAGTGTACATAATGTTTGTATATACTGTAGGCACAACCCCGGATGCGCTGCCTACCTTTGCGGATTAAGGAATAGATTGGCAGAAAGGGTTGGGAAAATGGGGAGGGATAGGATGGGATGAAAATGGTCTCTGGCTCACTATCTCTACCAAATCACTGATCTCACTACCAAAACACGTACGTACGTACATTGGGAAAATGCGATAAAGTAGTAAATGCAGTACCAAGGTAGTCTTCTGTGAGAGAGGGGTAACGTGGGTAACGGCTGTGGGAATGCACTCTCCCCCTACTACATTAATCAGGTTCACCATCCATTATATTATTTTTAATTAGAATTCTTTAAATTACTTCTTTTATTAATAAAATCTTTTCAACTTATAGCTAAAGAAACTAATCGGACTTTTAATATTAATCAACTATTAATTTCACTATTATATTAACTATTATTAATTTCAAATATTAATCAGATATAATTTCGTTCAGAGCATTCGGATGCACATTCTTAATATACATTAAGGTCACTATATACCAGTGTTCTGAATGCTAAAATCTGTTAAGATATTTTGGCAGAATGAAAAAAAAAACTGACTTCTTTTTAGCCAGTTTTTTTTTATGAAGAACGTATTTCAATTATTACCCTATTTAGACACATCCCTTATGTGCATTCTTTTGTGTCACGTTACATAAAAATGTCACACAATTGTCATATTTATTAAACCATATTTGACGAAACCATGTCAAATTTGAAGTTTCGCACATCACAGTTGAGCGCTCACGCACACATGTAAAGTTTAATCAATTTACCATGACAGTGTTTGACCGTTTCAAATATTTATCCATATAACAACAATGGTCAAGTGTGACCTGTGTATATTCTTTCTAAAATGTCGATAATAAATTTAACTTTTATAGTAGTTTTAATCAAAGTATATGTGTGCAGCAGACAAGTGACACTTTATTAATGTGACCATTCCGGTAGAGGAATGCTAGTGATTGGCTGTATAATCCCTTTACACCGACAACAAAGTCACATAAGAATTATAATGCTGTCCCTAGATATAAGCTTAATTGGACCTATATATCTATAGTAACTTCACGATTGCACATAGTTGTAGTAAAATAAAACTTATAATATCGTACTGTTTTAGCTTCAAAGGTATCATTAATACTCCATCTATAAAGCAGACACAACCGCGTCAACGTCACTATTAATATGAAATATGTAATAATTTATCTACACGTATGCATGTCACTATCAATTTTTACGAAACCTGATAGGCATGTAAACGTCAAAAACCTCAAGTTTAATAGGTATATTCCCAATGATCCGAAACATGGATTGGACAAATCATGTATAGCAAGTGCTTACTATACGAATGATATTGTATATTAAGATCTTGTAGCTAAGTGAGAGAAACGTTTATATTCGTATTAAGAAGCTAAAATACTATAACCCAAAAAATAAACAAGGTGTCGGTTTTTCAAAAGAAAGGCTTTTACAGTATTATCTAAGTAATTAATGAGGGGGAGAGTGCACGCTGCAATCCAACAGCCGCTGGGCGCACTCGACTGGCCACGTTACACCTCTCTCACAGAAGACTACCTTGAAATGTACTGCATTTCCCACTTAATCTTATTTCCCTAATGTACGTACGTGTTTCGGTAGTGAGTGAGATGTGCCAGAGCCCATTCCCATCCTGTTCCTCCCCATTTCCCCAACCCTTTCTCCAAATCCAGTCCTATATCCAAAGGTAGGCAGCGCATCCGAGGGCGTGCCAACGTTTGTCATTTTGGACTAATGTTGGCATGTATCACGGATGTCTATGGGCTACAGTATCCATTTACCATCAGGTGGACTGTATGCTCGTCTGCCGCTTTCGTCCATAAAAAAAAAAAATTAGCAGTGACCGCGACTTTATGCCCATAGACGCTACAATATGTGTGGTTTGTTTGAATTCCCGTGGGAAAATTATAATTGATCTAGATAAAAGTACATAAGCTATAACCATACCAAGTTTCATTAAAATCTGTCCAGTGGTTTTTACGACATGCTCGTTCAGACAGACTCAAAAATTCGTTCTTTTATTGAGTGATTGAGTGACCACTCAACGTAAAAGGCCTCCGAAGCTTAGTCGTAAGAACTTAATAATATGATACCTTTACTGGTTTTAAACCGATATGGTTTCTAATTCAATGCACTTCCTGCACTATTTTTTTTGTTTATGGAGTTATTCCTTTACAACATAATGAAATTATACATATAAATGTCATCATTAGCAACGAGATAAAAAAATGAAAAAATAGGCAAGTGCTTATTTTATTTTAATCGAGAAAACATTTTGAGCGGGTAATATTTAACTAGTTTTCATAGCGTTTCAGCGCAGAATCGCCTGGCTCACTTTCACCGCGCAGATAAAGTGACCATTTTCTTACGCAACAAGCTCTAACCACTTACTTTCAAGTGACACTAAATTGCACTTTTATTGATTTTACTTTAAAAAGAGAACAAAACGTAGATAATTTGATTGCGTTTACTGTAAGATAAGGACGTAATTGAGGTTTAAAAAAATACAGATGATAATTAAGTTTGATTTTAGAAGCCTAAATGATTTAATTTTAGAAGATGGTATCTAAAATATTACAGACATCCTGTTACTAAATTGCTCCTGCGTGAATGAACAAATTCTATGGTAATGTTTCGATCTCCGCAGCAAACAAATCTATGATATTTTATAAAACTGTTCTGGTATCGAATATGGAATTACCATAACGGGACTTACAACCGATAATAAAGTTAAAACTATTAAATTATGTCTTACGTATCTACTATCTACGCTGTGTAAAATGATTCATATTCCCAGTACGAGGAGTGTCTTACAATGTAATATATTTTAATTCCTACAAAGAATTCTAAATTTTATACGTGTCTATGAGCGTGTGTATCATTGGAAATACTTTGAATGTCGTCTACATTATGAATCACATTACTCACGTGGTCGGAATGCCAGTTTTATAACCGAACTAACTATATTTGTTCATTTTGTATACCTGCTCGTATTTATAGTAGTCTGCTTATGTCCACCATCAACTATAAAGTCTACGCAATATCTTATACACAGGGCATATTCAGTTATTTTATCTACTCTATTAAACTTAAAAAAACCTTTTAAAAACAAGCTTTTATTAAATTGCACTAATTTTTTTTTTTTTTTTACTTTTAATTTATTTACTCCTGTTTAGTGTTTTAAGTTGCAGAAACTTCTCAACCTATGCATTTCGAGTAACCCTGTATGTTTGGGTTACTTGTATTCGTTTTATTTTGGAGTTTTTCTTCTAGACAGGGTACAGACCAATGCTAACGACATCCATCTCCCCGAAGCATACAATCAGGCTCATGTCACTAATTTTTTGTCATTAAAACTAGGAGCTCATCAAAACGAGCCCAAATACGACGTGTCTACTGTTCGCCATTGGGGAGTTCCACGGTGTGCTAGCCTTCCTAGCTGCAGCATTAGGTTAAGGTCATAATACTAAGGTGTTGTCATTAAAACTACGAGCCAAACGAGTCCAAACACGACATGTTTACCGTTCGCCGATGAGAAGTTCCACAGTGTGCTGGCCTTCCTGGCTGCAGCATCACTTCAAGGTCATCAGATTATTGTATTGTCATCGGTTTTATATACATATGTAAAACTTCAAATCAGTTGTACTAGTGGAAGTGGGTTAAAATCCACTTGCAAGATTTGACCTAAACAAACTAACAAACATGTGAAGTTACCCTAGGGACATTTGTGAGGTCGTGATACATTTGTGAGTGAGTGTCATTGAATCCCGACATGTACGACTAAGTTTCTAATTAACTATTAGCTTGATGGTGAAGGAAAACATCGTGAGAAAACCCTCGCGCCGAAGAATAAAAAAAAATTCTGGAGCATATGTTGTATCTACTATTCCGCACTAGGCCCGCGTGGACTTGACTTATGAGCTTATGACCAAAATTATGACCTTATGAAATTATGACCCAAAATCCCTTTGTCATTGCAAGGCAAGCCCGTGCATGTTAAAGGCTGGTATTACAACAGGTGTGGAAAATTAATCACTCTCATAGAAGCGGTACCAAAATGATTAGTATCAATATGAGCCTTCACCGTCCTACTGCTCTTACCATAACCAGTTCTTTTATCGTCCACTGCTGAACATGGTCTACTAACAAACTATTAAATCAATAAGTGGAAACATATTTATTTCCAGTTCAAGTTCCGGATTCTGGAGGTGTCTCCTAGGGAATGCAACAACCGGTCCAAATGAAAAGTTTTTTTCGGTTTTGACATATAAAACCGGTTAGCCCGTTTTGAACCCGTTTTTTTAAATCTATATTTTCATGACAGACGTTAGGTATTAATTGAAAATTTAAAGGGTTAGTAAAATGTAAAATTTAGTATTAAACAATCATTATTAAACTTTTTAGGAACTTTTGACCTGAACGGTAACTCATACATACCCGTTGAGGTCAGACACGGTTTTGTTACGATTTTAATATATTACTAGCGATGTCAGAGACTTCCTTCGCGATAACTTGTGATTCCCCTAGGAACTTCGTAATTTATCTGGATAAACAGTACCCTAAATGTTAACCTGGCACTTGAGCTATAACTATACCAAGTTTCATTAAAGTCCATTCACTGGTTTCTGCGTGATTCGCGTTCAGACAGACAGACGGATAAAAATTCTAAAAATGGTTGTTTTGGGTTCTATATGAATTGTAGAGTAGTTTGTTACGATTTTATTATATGTATAGATAACGTCATAAGTGTAATACCGGACATCACTCTACCTATCCAATCACTGGTTATCATTACACCTGTAAAAGCACCTCGTAATACAATAATTAACTTACTCATCACCCGCTCTGGATTGGACACAGCCCGCATTGGCGAGATACACCCCAAAATGGCAGAACAAAATAAAAAATAGTAAATATAAATAATAATGGATGTATTTCAGAAATAATCCATTATTATATGTTAGTGTGATAGTATGTGTATTGGCATCGATGTGTCATACAAGGAGTCTTAACTTTCTAAAGCTGGTTAACGGTTATTGTTCACAAGTTACATACACTCTTTATAATCAAATTACTCATGTCGCTACAACACAAGTACTTACGATATTAACTATTGACAACAGTATGAAGGAAATCGAGAAGAGAATGCCTACGCATTTGTATAGAAAATGACAGAAAAGCGTTGCATGGTTAAACGGGACCACGTATGTTATATAGATACATTTGATTGGTCTTACATAATAACGAACCAGATCCCTACTATGAGATCTGATTCTTAAAATACCTTTAAAATTTGAATTATTTATGGAAATACCAACAAATTAAGGCAAACAATATATTTTAGATTACAGTTTTACAACTGGATTTCCCATGAGGAAATTGAGGGAAGAAAGATTTGCCTACTCGTTATAATATACTCCTAAAATATTTTGACATTTTAGTGATGTTAAGATATAAGGCTTGTGTTGACGATGTAGAGCCAACAGGGGAGAAAGTGTTGCATAAATTATAGTCTGTGCTTTAGGATTGTCTATGGTTGTGATTTTTAGTCTATGGGTTCTCCTAATAAATGTCTCACGTGCAATGTAACACCGAGTTTTTATTTAAACAATTAACCCAGCAGCCCTGCACATATCTAGCAAATATGTGACAGTGGCGACGAGGATAAAAAGAAATCAGTGAAAGTTTTACGTGTTACGTCCGTAAACTACAAGAAAGATAGTAGAATAATTTCGTCTTGTTACGTCGGACGAAATTTCACAAAATGGCGGCTGCTGGGCTCTCACTGCCTGAGTTTTCAGCTGCAAAATGCACATTTAAGGTGTACAAACAGGTGTTTGAAAACAAAATGAAGATCCACGAGGTGGATGAAACGAAGTGGTCACAATATTTAATCTCGTTTATAGGTTTTGACATGGTCACGTTGCTATCAGAACTCTGTTTCCCGGAAACACCACAGGATAAAACGTATACTGAATTAGTGGAACTTGTTGAAAAACACTTGGAGCCACAGCAATCAGAAATCGCGGAAACATATAAGTTTATGAAACGTGAACAGTTGGCAAACGAGTCAATCTCTGAGTTTGTGGCGGCATTAAAGAAAATGGCACAGACGTGCAACTTTACCACACATTTAGAAAGATGTCTAAGAGATAAATTCGTTCATGGATTAAAGAGTGAAAGCATAGTTAAAAGATTATTTGGTGAAGAAAATTTAACGTTTGCAAAAGCCGTGAAGATAGCAATGAGCATGGAGCTGGCGGAGAAGGGAGCAAAATTAATAACTGCTGGCAGTTCTGGGCAAGAAAGCTCAGACATACACAAAATAAGTAAAAAACAGGTGAACATTAAATGTCATTGCTGCGGGAAGATGGGGCATGTAAAACCCCAATGCAAATTTAAAGAGGAAGAATGTTTTAAATGCCACAAGAAGGGGCATATGGCAAGTGTTTGCAAAGCAAACAGTAACAAAACTTTCAAACCCAAGAGGGTCCATGAAATTACAAATGATGAAGAATTTTCTGTTATGCAAGTTAGTGAAGTACAATTGAATAGTGAATTTGTGGGTGATAGTTATGATTTGTCTAGTTTATTTCAGAAAACAGAGAGTCAATTAAATATTAACAAAGTGGTATCAATAGATGAGAAGCGTCCAAGTCCTTGGTATATAACTTTAAAAATTAATAATGTAAATATATCATTTGAAATTGATTGTGGATCAGATGTCACGTTAATGCCTGAATCTATGTTCGTAGCATCCTTTCCTAATTTAAAATTATTTCCATGTAACCTAAAGCTATCAGGATATGGTGGTAACAATATCACTGTATTGGGTAAGACAAATGTAAATATTAAAATTATAAATGAAAAATACTTAGCAACATTGTTTATTGTCAAAGATGGTAAAAAGCCATTGTTAGGTAGGGATTGGCTGAGTGCTATGAAAATTGATTGGCAAACTTGTATGAAACGGTGCAATTTAATTATTCACCAAGATTCACAAATTAAACTTAACAATTTAGTAGAAAAATATAGGGATATATTTTCAGGGGTTCCAGGCGAAATTAAAGGTACTGTAGGCACTTTAAAATTAAAAGAAGCTAATATTAAACCCATTGCATTTAAACCAAGAAGAATAGCTTATGCTGTAGAAAATTTAGTTAAAAAGGAGCTTGACAAGTTATGTACCGAAGGTAAAATGTATAGAGTGACAAATAAAGAAACAGGCACATGGGCTACACCCATAGTGACCATCATTAAAGGACCTCATAATATAAGAATTTGTGGGGATTACAAGGTAACAATAAATCCATTTTTGGAGGTGCCAAATCATCCAATCCCTGTCATTGAAGACATTTTTGCAAAATTAAATAAAGATGATCAAAATGTTAAAACAGTATTTAGTAAAATTGACTTAAGAAAGGCATATATGAACAGGCGAATGGATGAGGAGGCACAAAAGCTTATGACAATTACCACACCATGGGGGTTGTATAGACCAACGTTCATGATGTTCGGTATGTCACCTGCTCCACAGGAATGGCAAGATTTTATGGATGAACACTTTAATATGCCAAATGTATATTGTTTCATTGACGATATTTTGGTTGCAAGTAGTGATGTGGATTGCCATTTAAAAACTTTAGAGTGTATATTTCAAAAACTTAAAAATTTAAATATTAAAGTAAATAAAGAGAAAACTGTGTTGATGTCCCCACAATTAGAGTATTGCGGGCATGTGATTGATAAGGAAGGCATTCACAAGACACCAGGGCACATCAAGGCCATATTGGAAGCACCACAACCTGAAAATATTAAAGAATTACGTAGTTTCCTTGGCACTATTAATTTTTATCATAAATTTCTAAAGAATGCTGCTGAAAATTTAAAACCTTTATATACATTACTAAAGAATTCAGAAAAATGGGTATGGTCTAAGCAACAAGAACTAGCATATGAATGGGCCAAGAAAGCTATTGTATCAGAGCAAGTATTAATACATTATAATCCAAAGCTACCAGTGGTATTGAGCTGTGACGCTTCCAAGTATGGGTTAGGAGCTTGTTTAGCTCATGAAATTAGGTTAGGTAATAATATTGTTGAACGCCCTATTGCTTTTGCAAGCAGAACACTCAATGAAGCAGAAGTAAAATATTCACAAATAGATAAAGAAGCCTTAGCCATTATATGGGCAGTTAAGAAATTTGATTTGTATTTAAAAGGTAGAACATTTACATTAGTTACTGACCATAAACCACTGATATCTATATTTAATCCAAATAAAACAGCTGGTAGTATATATGCAGATAGAATGACTAGGTGGGCATTAATTTTATGTAATTATAATTATGATATAAAGTACAGGACTTCACAACATAATGCTGCAGCAGATTTTCCATCTAGGTTACCAATTAAAAATAGTAATGAGGAGGATAAAATTAATCTGGAAGGCAACATTAACAGCATTGTGTTGGATAATCCACCTGTAACTTTATCTGAAATTGCCAAACATACTCAGAAAGACCCTAATTTAAGCAAGGTTTGTACTTACCTAAGAGAGGGCTGGCCAAAGTTGATTAATAGAGAGTTATGTAAATTTAAAGGCAAAGAAACTGAGTTATATATAATTAAAGATTGCATATTATGGAGGGATAGAGTAGTTATACCTGACAGTTTAAAGGATAAAGTTTTAACTGAACTGCATTCTGGTCATTTGGGTATTAATAAAATGTTATCTTTAGCTAATAGTTGTTTTTGGTGGCCAAACATCACAAATGATATAAAAACATTAACTAATAATTGTGCAGGTTGTATCCAAAATAGGAACTTACCACCTATCAAACCTATACATAGATGGGAGTGGCCAGAGGAGCCATGGAAACGTATTCATGCTGATTTTGCTGGTCCATTTTTAGGGCATATGTGGTTAATCATTGTAGATGCACACTCAAAATGGCCAGAAGTAGTTAAAATGAACAATATTACCTCCAGCAGTACAATTAAATGTCTACGTAGTATTTTTGCTAGATTTGGTCTACCGGAACAAATGGTGACTGATAATGGTCCACAATGGACATCTGAAGAGTTTAATACTTTTTGTAAGAATAATTATATTAGACACATATGTACTGCACCTTATCACCCAGCCAGCAATGGCTTAGCAGAAAGGGGGGTTCAAACCTTCAAAAGGGCCATGTTAGCATATAAGTTTGATAAAAATTGTTTAGATCATAGTATACAGCATTGGCTATTAGCTTATCGTACAGCACCACATGCCACAACAGGCAAGGCACCATGTGAGTTAATGTTAGGTAGAAAACTCCGTACACGTTTATCTTTAATAAAAAAAGATGTAATTATTCCTCGGCAGTTGATTTGTAAGAAACCTGTAAAGCAATATTTGCCAGGTGATAAAGTGCTGATCGCATCATATGATAACTCTCAAAAATGGTTAGATGGTGTTATTGAAAAACCAGTAGGAAATGTTATGTATGATGTGCACACTGACAAAGGCATACTCACCAGGAATGTTACTCAGTGTTTGCCTAACTATAGTGTACCTAATGAAAGTGTATTGGAGCAAGAAAAAGAATCGGAGAAATTAGAAGTAAATAAGCCGTTAATTAACAAAGAAATACCAAGTAACATCGCTAATTCTCCTATTCTAGTGCAGCCAGAAGTGCGTAGAAGTGCACGTACTCATAAGCCTGTTCAGAGACTTGATTTGTAGTAATTTAAAAATTTAATAAAAATTAGAAGAGAGGAGTGTTGCATAAATTATAGTCTGTGCTTTAGGATTGTCTATGGTTGTGATTTTTAGTCTATGGGTTCTCCTAATAAATGTCTCACGTGCAATGTAACACCGAGTTTTTATTTAAACAATTAACCCAGCAGCCCTGCACATATCTAGCAAATATGTGACAGAAAGTAAAGGAAACGCCATTAATTCTACACAATGCCGGGTGCAGGGGGAGCGGCAATCGCCAACGAACTTACATTCGGTCAAGGGGGGCGGCCCCCTTGACCGAATGTAAGAATGCATGAATGTACCAAATACTTTTACATATTATCTGGGCGATAATTCAAGTCAGACTGTCGGGAGGTTCGAACTACCCATATTTATAGTAGCGTATTGCCATGCGATCCCCCGTTCTCTGTTCTTTGAGGACATAGGTTGCAAGTTCTTAAATATGTTCATCTCTTATTTATCGTTTTGCACACTAATTACAACTATTTTCTACTTGGAGACAGGAAATGATAGGCCTTTTAATCAATCGTAACGTTTCCGTACCTCACTCCCCTCTGTGCGTAGTTAGGGGGGTGAGGGGGAGCTTTTACTGTGCACTCATTGTTATGTCGTGCAGAATATGATAATGTAATTTTATGACTAACGATACAATTAATCAATTCGAAAAATTCATAAGATTCATTCATTACATTATATCGAGCGTGTAGGTACACCATTTATTCATCATTAAAGGATTCTGGTGAGGAAAAGATAAGGCATGTAGGCGCAGCTCTAATGAATACAATAAAAAAATAATAGTTATATTAAACATAACTACGTATAGCTTAATTACTGTTTTTTTTTTCGATGATAACAATCATCGTATTACGTAACTCGGAAAAAATATTGAAATATAGAATCTATGTACAGCGCCAACTGGTTTCCTATGTATTTTTTTCTCATAAGTTGCGATGTTGGTTATTTAAAAACAGCTGTGTAAAAGGTCTTGCAAAGGTCAGCAGTCCATCCCTCCTAAAATTACAGTCGAAAATACGGAACGTACAATTTTGTGTCATTGTTTAAATTTTATGGAAACTGCTGTTTTAAGCAAGCTATTCCCCAATTTGTGTATTATTATTGACTTTTACTGTTCGACAGTAATGACTATGGTACAATAGTAAAAGGAAATCTACCTGAAAGATGTCAAAATCGATATGTAGACAAGTTACAATAGTACAACGCTTCTGGGTTTATTTAGCAGAAGATTTCATCGTATAGCACCGGGTTAATTCAAATGATTTCCTTTTTCAGTTGTCCCAGCAGAAGCGGCATCTGATTCTGCCGCGGCGGAAAACCGCGCTGGTGGGAAGAATAAGAAACGGACACAATGGAAAGGGAAGGCCGAGTTCAGCCACCCCTGGTTATTCAAGAATCTCAAAGGGCACCCTAGTACAATTCTGCACGTAGATTTCTCTGCTAATGGGAAATTTATGGCCGCTACATGTGACGGTAAGCTCTCTTAACCTTTAAAATTATAATAAAAACAATGCTTTCAGTCATGTTTATTCTTTTTAAATAATGGTCAGGCGTTACTCGTGTGGAAATGCGTTGGTCCATAACTTCCTTAATGTTATTACTGTCTTTATTATTTTTTCATTCCGGGATCTAAATTTTGTATTTCATGTTGTATGAGGCATGATGTCACACTTTTACGCTGTGTTACATCATAATCTAATCAGGACTTAAATCATATTAACGTGGGATCATTATTTATCTAACAAGGGACCAGGAACGTTAAAGTTGTTTTATTTTGCATAGGCTTTTAAACATGTATATGATATTTATTTAACATATGTACTTAATTGTCTGTTAACTTTCCTGGTATAGGATACAGGGTAGCTCCTATATCCTGTGATCTTTGGAAAAAGCTTGAAACTTCAAATAATTTACGTAAAGAAAATTAATGCAAATATTTTTACCTAAAGTTCACAAGTCCCTTCGAACCTTCAACGTTTGACTTAGTGAGACAAATGTTGAGCTGTATATTTTTAAATTAACATTAAAATTTTGCTATAGTAATATTTGTCTGCAGCTATACAATAGACTCATTATTGGACTATTGTCAGTTGTAAAGTACTCATTGGGATCTCACTGAGTTTTATTGTCATATGGTTAGATTTATAATTCCTTAGTCTCAATTTGGTAAAACTTAATTTTTATCAGACGACCAAGAACATTTATTTCATCTCAAAACTAATGTTTCTTTGATTTATGATAAAATTTATAAGGCGATTTGACCTACTAGTGAGCAACAAAATTGGGACTAAGATTATATGTTTGCACTTACTGCCTTTGTATTTTAACGAACACAATTATAACTATCGAGTATCGTAAATAAACATACTCAATTGATAATCGACAACCAATTGATTGACTTGCAATCGATAGTTCTTATCCGAGAAGTTATTTAAAAAAATATAAGGACAGTACGTTTTATTGTGTCTAACTTTGCTTGACGTGCAGCTATCTAGTGTCACACACTCTTAGGCTGATTTCCAGTCACGCCGACCGTCAGCGCTGACGCTCGGCGCGTAGTTGTTCAGTGCTCGTCGGCCTAGACTCGGATATTTTATATAAAATTAGTCTGTTAAAAATGAAACATGATTAATTTTCTTTTAACTTTTATACGTTGTATAACTTTATTGTGAAGTTATAAAACGTTTACTAGTATCGGTGAATAGAAGTGCACGGTTTTAAGGGTGTGTGGATTTTCTAGATTTATGTAATCACCAATTGCGCCCACCTGATGGCTGCACGAGGAAGCGTCGCGCTGGCTCGTCCGCCCGAGACCTTGCGCGTTTTTGTCCCACTCCGCCACGCCACTGTTATGTGTAATTTGGAGGTCTGTCGGTCGACGTAGCACCAAGGCTAAAATTTTATTTGAACTGTCTAGAAAACACCACTGAACACCCTAAACAGTCAAATATATGACTACTGTTTTAAGTACTGTTTTAATAGAAGTAAATTGCTATGCTATACGTTGTTTTAACTTTTACGATCCGTTTTGTCGAGGATTGTTGCGAACGACTTTAGTAAGTACGTACACACACATACTTGGTATTTTTAGATGTGTGTTATTGTTCCTTATATCTTTGGGACTATATTGCTTAACTTAGTATAACAAGCTGTAGCATTGTCAAGTATTTCTTTCCTTCCTAGTTTAGCTTCCTGAAATCGTTAACCTTCTAGATTAGCCTGACTTAATTACCAGATTTCGTTAAGATTTATAACAAATGTAGAGTCTAATGTCAAAGAGGTACTAATGATGCGCTAAACAAATTTCCCTATTTACAATAGTTTTTTAACATAAGCAAAATGTTTGAAACCTTTTTTTTTTGGTTTATCTTCAAAGGAGGAATCTTATTCGTCATGTTGTGATAAGACACGCGCTAATTTAATTAAGATCTGTAAGATAACTGCAGTGATAAGATATTATTGACTGAACTACTCTTTGAACAAATTAACAACGGTGGTACGATAAGTACAAACGGTTTCGTTTCACTTTATTATCATTCGCTTCTGTGGACATATTATTATGCACCATTCCCACTAGTTTCTTTTCTGTTATATTTTCTTTGGTACGTATATTTTCCGGTGTAATTAAATTTAGTTCAGATACTATTCTTAGTTTTAAAATATGTAAATGCTTTTAACATTGCTTTTGTTCTCAAACGTATAAACTTCTATTTGCGAACTAAAAATATAATTTGTCATCGTATGTAGTAGTAGAACGGCGTGCATAATCAGTTTCCCGCTCTAGTTAGAGCTGTCCGTTGCGGCTATGGTGACGTGACGTGTCGATAAGCTAGCCGGTAACCGGAATGATCGTCGTGATAGCGGGGTCGCTCACCTCGCCAAAACGTCTGCGACCCTGTTACACCGGCTTTGTTTACACATGCTAACTGGGTCGAAATATATGGCACATGCATGAATAATACACAGAGACCGCCTTTTGTTTAAAAATACCATCTCTACTAATCCATTCACATATTTACCGTAAAGCGCCGTTAAATTGCTGGCATAATGGAATTTATGATAGAAACATGTAACTTAAAGGCATTGTGAATTTGTTATTTTTTGATAAATCCTTTGTGATATTAATGTACTCGATACTCGTAAATTACATTTTAACACTATTATGTAATTTATGAAATTCATACTATTTTTTTTGTTACGAAAAATAAATTCACACATAAATTGGTTGCTTCCTTATGCCATTTAAAATTTGAATAATCTACGTCTCATCATAATATTATTGCATGATGTTACTTAATAGTACATACTCAATGAAGCGTATCACTTTATTTTTAGATGATTCCGCACAGAATTATCGAAGTGAATCCGTGTATTTTTATAGCGGAACAAAACATTTTTGTACAAGTAGTGAATATTAAATGTCGTTATGGTCGAACAGAATAGCGAGGACGTTCGCCCTAGGTCGATCCAAGGTCATCTTCACGCGTCATTGCGCGTACTATACCCGCGACTAAAACGAGCACACCTCGCGTAAATACTACGGCTTTGTTTGTTTACATACCTCGAAATTTTATTTGTCAACGTAGTATGTACACTACACACCTATACTAAAGTCTCTTGGTGCCCTGCGAGCTGCTGGTAAACCTCGGCGTATAAATCCATTCAGTTAACAACAGTTATCATATTTAAGATCTGTTTATTGGTCGGAAAGAACAGTGTCACTTTACGTTTGAATTTAATCAGTATCTATACCCACTGTTGCCTTTTAAACTTCCTTACTCATATTTTTAAATAGCAATCAGAAAAAACTAAACCGAGTTAAGCATTACAGTTACACGCTCTCGTTTTTCTTTATTGGTAGGAAGATAAAGAGATAGAAAATCTAAAAAGGGATCTGCATGAAAAACAATACAAACGAATTATTCCTTAGATATTAGTGTAAAATTGAATTTAATATACACAACTCAGATGATGTAACATGTACTTAATTAAAACGTAAAGATTAATGTATTAGTGCTGTGATTGGAATTTTTCTCATATTTGTTATTAAATGTTTCGATAAAGAACAAACTGCGCAAAATTATAGATATCAATATCTATGGTAATAATAATGATAACAGTTTTTTGTGCTAGTTTTATAGTTACATCGTTAACTTATAACAGTTAATTAAACGTAGTGTTCTTCTTCCTATATGATACAGTTTCCGAACTAAGTGAGACAACAACTTTAATTAAACGTAGTGTTCTTTTTTCTATATGATGCAGTTTCTGAACTAAATGAGAACAACTTTAATTAAGCGTAGTGTTCTTTTTTCTATATGATGCAGTTTCTGAACTAAGTGAGACAAGAACTTTCATTAAACGTAGTGTTATTCTATATTTTCTATATGATACAGTTTCTGAACTAAATGAGAACAACTTTAATTAAGCGTAGTGTTCTTTTTTCTATATGATGCAGTTTCTGAACTAAGTGAGACAAGAACTTTCATTAAACGTAGTGTTATTCTATATGATACAGTTTCTGAACTAAATGAGAACAACTTTAATTAAGCGTAGTGTTCTTTTTTCTATATGATGCAGTTTCTGAACTAAGTGAGACAAGAACTTTCATTAAACGTAGTGTTATTCTATATTCTATATGATACAGTTTCTGAACTAAATGAGAACAACTTTAATTAAGCGTAGTGTTCTTTTTTCTATATGATACAGTTTCTGAACTAAGTGAGACAACAACTTTAATTAAGCGTAGTGTTATTTTTTCTATATGATACAGTTTCTAAACTAAATGAGAACAACTTTAATTAAGCGTAGTGTTCTTTTTTCTATATGATACAGTTTCAGAACTAAGTGAGACAAGAACTTTCATTAAACGTAGTGTTATTTTTTTCTATATGATACAGTTTCTGAACTAAATGAGAACAACTTTAATTAAGCATAGTGTTCTTTTTTCTATATGATACAGTTTCTGAACTAAGTGAGACAAGAACTTTCATTAAACGTAGTGTTTATTTTTCTATATGATACAGTTTCTGAACTAAATGAGAACAACTTTAATTAAGCGTAGTGTTCTTTTTTCTATATGATACAGTTTCTGAACTAAGTGAGACAACAACTTTAATTAAGCGTAGTGTTATTTTTTCTATATGATACAGTTTCTGAACTAAATGAGAACAACTATAATTAAACGTAGTGTTCTTCTTCCTAATGATATAGTTTCTAAACTAAACGAGACAACAACTTTAATTAAGCGCAGTGTTCTTCTTCCTATATGATAAAGTTACTGAACTAAGTGAGACAACAACTTGTAATAATTTTTTTGTCTAAACATCATTTTATTATCTAAAACGTATAAAAATAGCAATATTTACCTTTACGACTGGTGTCATTATAACTATGTATATTTAATTTAATAAACATTTCAGTTTTCCTGTGTTAGTCTTTAATCGTAACCGTGTTATGCACTAATAGTGCGTTATACAAGTTTCGTAATGCACCACGCATTGGCTCCTTGTTTGCAAGTCGTAGCAATTCACGCAATACGTGTTACATGTATACCACGTTTGTGCTTTTATTGAACGTAATTCTTACTTTTTTGGAACGTAGTTCCTTTAGGCGGCTTGCGGTAGGTGTGATTCGAGAGAAAATGTAACGTCACGTAAGATTTTAACCCCCTCCATACGCCGTTCTCTTTCTCGCCTTTCTCTCGCTTGGATACGGTATGGTCGCGATTCTCGCGATCGTGTCAGTTCGTCGGTATTCGGTAAATTTCGGTAGCGGGCCGATCGCTAGTTCTCTCTCGATCCGATCCGATCATGCCTCGCTCGATCCGAAACGAAAATATCCGATTCGACTACATCGCCATCGCTGATTCGCTGAATCGTATCGTTGTTTTTCGATGTAATATATCGCATAGTGACATCGATGTTAGAATGATATATTGAAAAATACATCGATATTTGCACTACATCGATTGTTTTTAGAGTTTACTAAGATTATGGTTATAACATGCCTGAAAATGAAAGTATACGGATGCGTTAAATTGAAAACCTTTATTATCAATCAAAATCCAGAATTAAACAAAAAAAAACTTCACGCGCATGGATTCGCGGGCACATACCATTAAATTATCTAAACTATGGGCACATACCATTAACATCACTACTGGCACATGAACTTTTAAAATCAGATTAAAATTCAACTTTAGTACAAAGTAAACAATAACCTCATAATAAAATAAAACTTCACGCTAAATAAAAGGTATCAGTCAGTTGTCTCAGTTGTCAATTTATTAGTCAGAGTTGCCAACCCAGTCCTAGAGAAAAACTACATATAAGCTTAAAAGAAGTGTAGAAAACTGTAAACGTTAAAATATCTAAAAAAATAAATAATCAAACAAAACAAATAACAAAGTGAAATTCGATATATCGAAGAAACACATCGATACATCGAATATATCAAAGCGCTAAAAATACCAATGGTTGAATTCGATACATTGGTACTATACATCGAGTGTTTTTAATACATCGATGTATATCGTCCATCCCTAGCGAGCAGTTGCGGCGGCTGCCGCAGCCACCGCAGCTGGTCATGTGCGCAATATATTTAATGAAACTTTTTGATTTTTGATTTGATTCCTTATTTTAAATTATTTGCATTGAAAATATGATACAAAATAAAAAAAAAATACAGATATACAAAATACAGAACTATACAGATTTTATTTCGAATTACATTCGGAGTTTAAAAAAATGCGTGAGGATTTTCGTTCCTGACGGGGGTCCCCTGACCGCACACGTTTTTTAGGTTGTCATTAGCTTTTCATGTAACTAATATTTGTATTTTAGTTACGATTATGCATTTTATCATCCAAATATTCTCATGTGTCACTCATGTAAATACTATTGAAATACAACTATTTAAAAACGAATGAGAATGAATAAGGTTTGTTCAATGAGAGCGGGAGAGATAGAAGAGACGAAAATCGTGTGTGGTGACAGCTTTGGGAAAGGTCTGTATCCAGCAGTTTATATGCTACGCTTTATTCAATTTCTATATGTTTAATAAATGTATGCTTTAGGTAGAAACTACAATATTACTCATCAAAGAGATGAGTAACAGACCCAATTCAAGGACCTGCTGAAGAATTGTAAAAAAAAAACATCTCGATACGATTCATTCTCAGTCGTATACTTTGCATCGTCTATAAAAGTCAAACGTAAAGCAAAGGAATACAATGGGCTATTAAATGTATGGCAGGTTGCATGACCAACTTGTTGGACACGACAACTGACGTCGCCGACCTCTGAAACCTTTTAAAGCTATCATGATCTTTAGTACCTTACGCTGAAAGTCTGGGCGACATTGGAACTCTTTAGCCGATCTTATATTGTCATGTGTAAATTGCAAGCAGATTGTTCATATGCAAAATTTCGGAAATCATCATTACTGTCAATTTTGATCTTGACATTGTTGAGATTGCTATTGTATTTTTTTTGTTTTCTATAATTCGTTCTATTTCATTGGTTAGTTCTAGTTAGTTATTTATTTATACTCTTAAGATCGTAGTCATAAATTTTATCTTCTGTCTAGACTAGAGTATAGGAATTTCTCTCTTTTCTGATTGATTGCATTCAGGTAAATCACATTAATCTTTACCCGCACAGTGTACCTAAGATTTCATGAACATCATTCATAAAAACCGAGGTTTATTTCTTTTCGTGTCCATATACAGTACCCATATAACCATCGCGACAGTAATTAGAACTGAACGATTACCTTGACATCCTTGCAGAGTATCATCTTGTAACTGATTATTTATTGTTAATACTTTGACATAAACATGGTGAAATGCAGTCTCGCTAGTTATTATTGGATTCTAGCTTGTTTCATAAATTGAAAATATAGTATCTGGTCGTTCAAGAAGAATAAAGTCTTGATTAAATAATAATTTTATGTTATAGAAAATTCGTCTATTTCTTCTTTTCTCGTGGTCTCTTTCGTTTCGTGTGTCCTATTCTGTCCAACAAGATGGCGGACTAGCGGCCAGTTAGCATTTCAAAGAAACTATTGTTTTATCAGCCAAAATATTAATTGATTTACATAAAACAAGTACCTAGTGTAAGTGTGAATTATATACTAACTGATAAACAGCTGTAACCATTAAACATTAATTCTTTTATTCTAATCTACAAATAAAAAGATGCTATGTATGCAACGAATTGTTTTATCGTAAAGAAAACGAAAACTTAGTCTAGACTGCATTGTGTTAGCTGCGATTAGCATTCATACACTTGATAATATTTATGTTTTGTATTATTCATGAAGTTCGCCTACAAGGTATGTTACGAAACTAATTGAGTAGAATTTTATGTCTAATCTGCAAATAGATTGTCTGATCTTTAAAATGCTTAAAAATACACGTGTAAGTCATTAGTTTTCCAAACAGGATCTTTCAGATTAAACTTTCCTACAGAATTTCGAAAACGTACATGACTAACGTTTGATAAAGCTAAATATTGTAAGATAAGATACAAGATACAAAGTGATATACTCGCTGATGTAATCTCAGACTTCGTGAGGGAACAGATGTTAAAGTATTGAATCGGACACAGATACCGGTGTGTTGATTTATTTGGACTCGTACCATCATGTCATGACGTGATTTACCTTCGCAGTTAACTTCAATAACTGTTTCCTATTTACGCAGTGATTACTATATTATGGTTAATTTGCCTATCCATTATTCAAACATTGTTTCATTACCTCCAATACTAAATCTGTCTGAAGGCTATCGTAAAATCAACAAGGTTAGTATTTTCTAGGAAAATCATATTGTTTCTGATGATTTATTATCCGTCATTTTTATAATGTTACTGAAGGGTTTGAGTAACATAATATTATCATGATGATGTCTTACAATATTTAGAAGAAGGTGGTAACATATCGATTATGCTCGTAGCGTGATGAAACTGATGAATTGATGCTGTGTGATGGGTCCAATGATCGTTTAATTTCTGCGAACTTGTACTGTACTTGATCGAAGCACTAACTAATTAACTTTATTAGTTCATAATTTTCCTAATTTAGTCCAGTAACAAAATGGAAGAACTGATATTGATTTTTCAAAATCCCTGCGATTATATACACGTCTGTCGTCTGTCGATGGTATTCATTCGCGAAGATAAAGTCGTCTTACGAACTAGTCCGAATAATCGTTGTCGGTAAATATAATCATTTTAATTTTAATTAAGTGAATGTCAAGGTTACAATAGCATCCTCTTATAGCCGTGTTTAAAAATTTGAACTATGTATTAATCTCCCTTAACTGTGAGAAAAACAAAAAATATAAGTATATACACTCCCGGACACCTGACACCGCGTGGCTCGAACCCTGCATTTTCAGTTTTGATGGCCTGAAGCTTAAATTTTTTTTTGATTAATCAAAAGTTTTTATGCAGTTTTGAAGCTGGCATACTAACCATCATTTCAGTATGCTATTGTTCCAAATTTGAATTCAGAGTACTGAAAAAATTGAGTTTAAGTGTAACAAGTCGTATGTCCGCCTTTTTCATGGGGAAAACTTGTATTGGATTTTTGAAGAAAACAATGGTTTACCAAAAAAAATCATGTATTCAGTGACTGGCAATTGGCAAGGAATCAATTAACGTCACTGGAAATGTTGTGGATGTGTTGTTGTGTGGTTGTTGTCGGTTGTGGAATGCTCTCCCATTCTTCTTCGATGGTAGTTTTCAGGCCCTGCAAGGCCTGCGGAGAAGGGTGGTGAGCTCGTACACGCCTCTTTAGCTCAGCCCATAAATGTTCTATGGGATTCATATCTGGGCTTTTTGCTGGCCATTCCATGACTGTGATACCGACGTTATGAAGGTATTCCCCGACGATTCCTGCAGAGTGCGCTCTTGCATTATCTAT
Organism: Sesia apiformis; assembly: GCA_914767545.1. Taxonomy (NCBI): domain Eukaryota; kingdom Metazoa; phylum Arthropoda; class Insecta; order Lepidoptera; family Sesiidae; genus Sesia; species Sesia apiformis. The sequence continues at coordinate 9,729,822 of OU611960.1, read as the reverse complement.
CATGCATAAAAATGAAATCTTAGCCAACAAACCCAACGTATGGCATCACATGAGTCGTTAGGCATTGACGAATGTAATGATCGCCATTTAGTGGTGGCAGTTTATTGAAAAACAATACCATTAAATAAAAAAAACTGCTCCAATTCAAACTTTCTGCTTCCTTACTTTTTCAAAACAATGATCTGACTCGGCTTTTCTTCTGTGGTTCAAATTCGTGAATTCAAATTTGGAACAATAGCACACCAAAATGATAGTGACTATGCCATCAGCTTCATAACTGCATAAAAACTTTTTCTTTGACTTAACAATTATTTTTACGTTTCAGGCCTTTATAATATATAAAAATACAGGATGACTCCATTCAGTTGTCCGGGATAGGGAATGCAAACCAGTTTTAACCGAAACCGGAAAAAAGGATTAACAATTGGATTTTAGCCCAAAAACGAAAACCGGGTTTTTATGATTTTGAAATCTGTTTCGGTTCAGGCCTTTATACATAAAACTGCAGGGTGGTTCGATTCAGGTGTCCGGGGAAGTGTATTTTGTATTACATTAAGTTTCAGGCGATGTTTAATATAATTGAGGTACTATTGTCAGATGCTAATTTAAGGTATATACTTATTTCAATTTGTAATTTGAGTATATGTCCTTTCAATACGTGGTAGTAAATATTACATCCTACGGTGGCCTACGTACACGCATTGTCATTATGAGATCAGCGATGACGAAGACGGCGGCGCCACTGAGGTCAACGGTACAAACCTACTTTATAAAACCTACGGCTAACGACTCTTTACGACGTGTTTATTTGTTAATCCGTATAATCTCGGATCAATAGAACATGTCTGATGTCCTCTATTCACCTTTGCTTCATTTTGATCGTATACCTACGTGATTCAGTATAATATTAAGATAATCATTAGACACTTTACAAGTGGGAAAGAAAATCGTTATCATACCATTTTATAATAAGAAATTAATCTGTTCAAATTTGAATGTGTTCAGTAAATTCAGTTAAATAACCGAAGAAAATAAAATATATACACGGAACTCCCCCTCGACCATAGAGTCTTCTTCAATTGTATGCAGTACCAGACTGACCTTCCATTGTTCGTCTCTGTAAATAGGCAGCATTTAACACACGAACACGCTAATTTGGTTCGCACGACCAGTTTTCGTGGATGCTGTGCCAGCGCAAATTGAAAGCGAAAGGTGATATTTTTAAACTGTTTTCTTGGCGAAGTGCAGGATTCCGGATGAGCAGTTCCGCTTAGTAACCAGTTACGTGACAATAAAAAATTGCAAAATATTAATTTCCATAAACGATAATATCAGATGCAAGGTAGTATCTGTCTACACAGCTGCTAGCTGGTGATATAATCCAGCGGGCGTCGGATAAAGTGATATAATAATGTATGCGCTTGGCGCGCGGCCGCCCCGAACTACTTTCTCTCGAATTCGGCCGCGAAAGTTGTCTCGCTGCACACTTTCTATAGTTCAGTGCATTTCTGATGCCCTGTTATTGCTGTAAAAATACAACACACCTCTTTTTGTTATCTCCTCTTGTAGTAAATACTAAAATTCGTCACCAGTGAAACTTTATTTAGAGGTAAAAAATAAATTAGCGCCTTTCTATAGACGATAATATGACCTAACAGCCCTTATCAGTTATGATTAGTGTCATGCGTGAGTATCCAATGTGTATGATGTAATATACAATTCGTTAAATTTATTACCGTGTCTTCGAATTTTAATGATTCATTCATACGTGACTTAATATAATTGAGTAGAGACTAAAAATAGGAACAAATATCCTTTAGTTATTGTTTGCAATTCAATAAAATAGAATTTCGTACTGCACGAATGTTTTCTATGAATCTTTAAATTAATAATATAATCAATCAAGCGCGACCTGCTCTAATAGGACCACTAATAAAAAAAAAATGAGGGTAAAGGTCATGTAGGTTAATGGAACTAATAAAATTGCTTTACGCATACAATTCCAGTGAAGGCGTTTTTTCGAAATATTATATACAAATCAGGTTAAGCTTTAATTTAAAAAAGCGGGAAATGCCCGTAGGTTATATATTAAATTTTAACTTTATTTATTTTTAGATGTTGGGCATGTATTGAACACTACATTAAGATTGCGCTGTCTGAAATATTTAACTAAATAGGCCATGTTTGCAAAAACTCAATTATAAATCACTACAAAATGACGTCTGTGACAAATTATACGAAGTCAGTGTTCTAAAAGTTGCGGTTGGAATTTTTTACGTAAAGTCAACCGTTTAAAATATTGCAAAAACAATTTTTTTGCAAATTTTCATGTGCTGTTCGAGTGAGTAATTTTATTGAGTTGTCTCCGTGGAGAAAATTTTATCTTTACCAATATTACAAAGAGAGACTGAGTTTTTTTGTTTGATTACATGTAAAATGTAAACTCAAAAACTGTTGGATAGATTAACAGTATAAAAAATAAATTATAGTTATAATGCGTTACGAATCTCTGCCTTTGACAATTTGATTGAGTCTGAATTGTGAGTATTCAAACTGCGATTGTATTAGCAGACATAATTGGGTGTTCTTAAAGTAAATTAATTTGTTCCTGCAAAAAACTGATGAAAGGCGGACTTAATGCTAATAATGTTACCTAATTGAAAATCTGCAAAAGACATATTTAGATCAAAGCCCTTGCTCTTGCTAGGTGATATTACCAAGTCACAGTGGGATTAATGGGGATGCGGCTTCAAGAAGTGAAAAATCATAATTAGGCTATGTGAGAGCTGGGGCGAGGGACCGAGTTAGATCCCATTATTTTTTATGGCAGACATTAGAACCCTGACAAATTATTAGTGTAATTCATACACCTTATTAATGTAATTCTTGTATTTAGCCACTGATTAATAAGAGTAATAGCTGATTACCAACATGTCATTTTGTTTAGGTTACCTGGCTCATTAACAGAGTTTGAATTGAATTAAATTACATATAATGCATTAAAGGCATATTGATGCGCACTTTAAAATTATCTTACTTCCTTAGCTATAATGCGTAGATAGTGCAGAAATTCCATGATTTATACATATACTATAATAGTATAGAATGACAGATACGCCTATACTACTACAATATACTACAAATATTTCACAATCTTTTATTTTTTATTTTTAGCTGTGCCTGTAATTTTATATTTACTTTTTACATTCTTGCGATGATTTCCGATGGGTTATTGTTGGCAGTATTTAACCATCTAAACGCTTCACATTTATTCTGAAACAGGGATAAACTTTAAAATGTTATTTAACGTTTTTAACAGTGCGTAAACTTTGGAAAGCTTCGTGAAATGGTTTTGATAAACTGTACAAGCCGATCTACTTTCACCCTCTTTACATTTAAACCTGACACTAGTAATGTACAAACAATACATACACTATAAAAGTATACTGCTCATATTCCTATGTATTTGGAACTTCATTTGCTCTCTAGATTTCTATTTTGGTCTAGTCCTGTTTCATTACTTAAGCAAAAAAAAACAGACGTCTAAACAATTTTCCAAACCGGTTTAGCGTATCCCAGACTTGAAAATGTCTCTTTACATTTTTATAGGTGTAACTAAACGCGTAGAAAACTTAGGTCATTAACATTTTAAACGGTGCAAGTCAGTGGCATTTGACGCACTACTAGTAAACTAAATCTGTCCCGGAAAGTTTATTGAACTACCAACAATGCCATTTATGAAACAACATAATCCACACCTTTCAATTAATATAATAGGAGTGTATATGTATTTGATGGTTTTATTTAGTTCATCTCGAGACAGAAGTAGATGTTTTTTAGGGATTCGCGGCCGAGGGTTCGAGCAAAACTATTGCGTTCCATTATTTATTCTTCATATATCTCTAAAATACAATATACTTCGTCGACGAAATAAGCGGCTAGACATTATTAGGTTATGTGAATTCTTTTACACTAATTATCTACCATTAAAACTATTAATTATAATACAAATATTATACGGGGTTCCATACAATATGACATTTATAATAGAAAGTTTATTTTAGGTCTGTTTAGAGTTATTTATTATAGTGGTTAGTGGTAACACTAACTTTTTAACATTGCATGATACGTACTCGTATCGTTACGAGTACGTGCGCAAGTCTTGCGGCATCGGTATGAAGTTCATAAACAATATCCATCTTTCGAGGATAAGATATATGTTGCAGTTTCATAGCTACTGGGCATGCCTGACTGTCCGAGGTACCCCGATCTCACAGATTGCTTTAAAACGTATGTCTTGGGAGTGAGTGAGATTTGCTAGAACCAATTTCCCATTCTATTTAATCGAGTACGAAGTATGCTCCGACCATTATATCTGATCCCCACCCTATCACGTCCAATTCCATCAAGTAGAAAGTTTGGTGAAATAAAGGAAACTCTTTGTCCCATTATGCTCTTTACTCTTGGGAGGATGTGATGATGACCTATCCCGCCCTCCTCCACCCACTCCAAGGAAAAACGAGTAGTGCAATGGGATTTGAAAAATTTTGTCGTTATTTATACTCCCTATTTTCTCCCATCCTTCCCCATCCTAAATCCACTCCTAAATCTTTTAACAATAATCGGCCCATCCGAAGGCGTGTCGATGTTCGTTACCGTTCATTAAAATGATTAGTGTTGACATGTTTTGTGGATATTCATGTTTTGCGACCGGCACTATCCAATTACTCCCGGGTGAACTGTCTTCACGTTTGCTACCTTCTTTCTATTAAAAAGTGACCCTGTATAATAACATCCTTAGTCATCCTTAAAAAATAATTATAAATTAATAAGGATAATTATAATCGATAACAAATAATATGATTATAATTATAAGATTTACATAATCATATTATTTGCTAATGGAATCTTTCCCTGGAATATTTTAGCTTAGATATTGCAAAGGCTTTTGAGCGGATCTGGCACAAAGCCCTGCTTTTCAAGTTACAATCATTCGGGTTACCCTAGGGATTATGCAAATGAGGTTCCAGTTTTTTGGTTGGACGGAGCATCAAATTCATTCCTGACGGTAGCTGCTCCGACACCATGTCAATTAATGCTGGGGGATACCAGCTCTGTGCTTTCTCCTATACTGTTTCTTCGGCGTATCAACAACCTGTTACAAGTCGGTAACATGCGTTGTTATGTTGACGACAGTACTGGGGAAGCTTTGTATAAGGGCCGTGCGAATATCCCTCCGACCGAGGTGGAAGAGTCGCGTAAGGCTTGTGTCCTAAATCGAGAACTCCTTAGACTGAGTCTCCAATTGGGGTAAACTTGGTCTAATTTAACCCCACAACACACAAGTCTGTGCATTCACCGCTAAGGAAGTTCCATTTGTCGTGGCATCTCGATTTCAGAACATTCCTCTCAAGACCTCTGAGAGTTTTGGTATCCTTGGCGTCGATATTTCGAGCAAAGTCGGAGTCATCTGGCGAGCAAGACAACACTTTCTAGTAAAAAGCTCGGTGTACTGAATAGAGCAAAGCGGTACTTCACTCCGGATCAACGCTTGACGTTTTGTGTTCACACCTCTGGGCCGGTGCACCGAAGTACCAGCTGGACGCTCTTGACTCCGTCCAACAACGCGCTATCCGAATTGTCGACGATCCCACTCTCACAGGTAGTTTAGAATCGCTCAACATCCGTAGAGATGTTGCATCTCTCTGCGTTTTATACTGTCTTTATAATGGGGAATGTTCTGAAAAGCTGTTCAATTTGATGCTAACTTCGGGTTTTTATCATCGCACCGCTCGTCATCGTCATGTGGTTCATCCGCACTTCCTTGATACAGAGTCGCTGCGTACTGTACAGTCGAAAAGACACCTTATACCGCGAACCCGAAAGTTGTGGAATGAACTGCCAGCTATGGGGCTCTTCTTCTTCTCTCTTCAGGGGGCTAACGATATGGGGCTCTTCAAAAGAGCTGTGAACAGAACAGGATTCTACAAGGTCGGCAGCGCACCCGCAAGCGCCCTGGTGTTGCAGGTGTCCATGGGCGGCGGTGACCACTTATCATCATGTGGTCCGCCCGCTCGTCTGCCATCAATCCTATACAAAAAAAACTTGTTAATTTTACTCTTTTGGAATACTAAAGTAGTCGCTGACGTCCATTCAAATTGTGTTGTCCTTACGGTTATATTTTAATAACGCTAATAAAATTATCAATAGTTTATTCCACGTTCCAACGCGTTTTTTTTAAATACGTACGTTAATATTTTTCTGTCCAATAAATTCAAATTTAAAATCGTTTCCTTAATACTCTACTCCACCATCCATCCACATCCACATAAAATACTATCTATGTATGTAATTGTGTTGAATATTTCTTACCTATTGTGGTATAAACATAATATTGATCCTGCCTGTTTCACCCCGCGCATCTCAGCTTTTCTATTTTGGCTTTAATTAAAAATTGTGTGCCTATAAGTAATAGAGCAATTAATTAGGTCTTTAATGGAGTAAAACTCAAATCTGTTGAACAAAATGCCACATCATTACATAATTATATAATAATAGTACATTACTGTCCAGGCCCGAAATAAAGCAATTGACGGCCGAGTAATATTGGAAGGACGAGGCGAAGCAGTCCTTACGAAGTGATTTTAAAAGGACGAGACGATGCCGCGTCCTTTTTAAATTAACGAGGCCGTTAATTGTTATTTCGGCCGAGACTTGTATAGTATTTTTCTCTAATTTGCGAGGAAACGATAAACAAATTAATTCAAGATACAGTTTTCCAAGAAAGAATTCTATTTTTCTTCAGTTTTCCACTTGATGAAATCTTCATATGCCTTTTCATATTTTTCTCTCGATTTCGGTGGTAACAGGTTTTTAGAAAATATCTTTGCTTCTTCAGCTATGTCTGGTGGCGTTAAATCTAATTCACCTTCCAACGAACTAGTACTCATTGTTTATTAGACAACTTAAAATTGTGATAAACTTATGAGAACATAACATCCACAATACAGAGTAGGTATCTGATTTTCATTCCCGCCAATTCGACTGCGCGCGGTCTTTGTTCTTTTTTTAAACTTTTGAAAAGAAATGCACATTCAACCAAATATCGTGTACCTAAAAAAACCTAATTTATATTAGTGTGCACTAAAAATAACCCCGCTACTGTCCCGCAATCTCTATTATTGTCGTGTTGAAAGTTGCTGGCGTGCGTACAGAAAAGAGCCGATTGACGTATCCTTTTTTAAAATAATGAAGCCATTTCCGAGCAAGTAGGAGAAAACAATATTATTAGTATCTATTATAGGCTATTGTCAAATTATAATACCTACTTGTTATTGGTAATGGAACTCTTTCAACGAATTCTTCGTAGAATAATAATTATGCGAACCGCCCTTCAGTTCGTAATTTTAATCATAATAGGCACGTGTTCTAATACGAGTATTCTGTTGCGCGCAACAAATAAATAACCACGTGGTATCCGCTAATACATTGTTATTACGATTCATTTTATATAATCTCTTTTAATAGATTCCTGTATACTAGATTTAATTTTGAAAAAAACCTAGATTATTTTTTGTTATTTTAGTTTTAGTATAATAACTAAAACTATTAATTTGTATTTCATTGTTCGCAAGGACTGCAGATCTGCTGTGTAGTAGGTTATTAAAATGCGAACAAAATAAAGCTTGACGTTTTCATGAATGACTGACAATGATGTTACTTTGAATCAGTAAATAATTAATTACATAGCCATCCGTGCCATCTAGTAACTTTGCAACGACACTAGCGCTCGTCTCGCCCAGCATCTTCTGTTTCTAAGTCTCGTTCTAAGATGGCGCCACTGTACTTATAATATAATTATCATTTACTTTAGTTACTGTCTGGTCTAATTTTTGGCTTTTGTACTTATTTCCTTGTTACCAATTGTAAAACGTAATGATAGCTGACCTTATCAGACAAGTAACTGAGGAAGATAAATTATTACGGTTTTATATTTAAATTGGGATAGGCGGAAGATTGACTGATAGCGATACTGATAAGCTTATATTTTTATAGTTGAGATAATTTTAAATTTTCTTCTTATTACATATACGAGTATATATGGTAAATATTTTCCTAGGCTGACTTAACGGAACTTTTACTTCTTAGCAAAGTAAAAAGAATACATAAATAAACATATGTAGTAAAAATAATAAGAATAAATAAATACAAATGAAAATACAATGTAAAATATAATTATGTAAAAAGAAACTAAAATCTGTGCCCATATATTTTTTACACACACGTTTAATTCTTACAAGTTAGCAGCCTTTTAACATGTTATACAAAAAAGATGTCGGTTAATTGTCGCACTCAAGGGCATTAGAATTTGTAACAACCAGGAAAACTGTAAACGTCGAGGTCTTTGTCTGCGACCCGAGTCACCCTAACCGCGGAAGGTTTTATCAACCTTGAAATCTGGAACTTCATTTTACTCTCATAACAAAAAAATAATTGTTTCATTTGTTAATTCTAAATGAACTTTCGAATTTGTAAAAAATCTATATAAAGTTCATATTATCTTGCAAAACTTAGAACTATTGAATATTTGCGAGTACACACCACACTTTTTTGATCATTGTTATTTTCCTTTGTGTTTATTTCCTTTTAGATCTATAAATGAATACCTACTTAGCGTAAAGCGCAAAGCCCTCTTAGAAATCTTGAACTGTCGTATTATACTGTCAACATTTTTATTCTAGGTATTGTTTTATTATTTTCGTATCAGTAAAATCTCTAAATAAAATTTTAAAATACAATGAAATGAATCTTCTTGAAAACATTTTAATTTTTTAATAAAAAAATCTCTGCCCCACTGTACGCACATATTTGTAAAATATTCGGTTACATTATAATTTTTGAATACAATTCATATTTGTGAACATTGTTTTCACATTATCAAAGTTGACCTTCAAAATGAATGTCAAATGTGCGTGAAGTCCAATATCCTTGCTAAAATAATTATCATTTTAATTTACTTATATTTTTATAAAGATATAATTTATACCTCTCAGTACTCATTTTTATCGTACATCCCTTAACATTGTTGATATTGTTTGTCATTGCCTTTGTCTCCATACAACATCAACAGGTTTATAAACTATTGTGAATTCTGCTTTATATTATGATATTGTAGAAAAACAAGCACTAACGATTTTGGTACGGTCAAAATGACACGTGGCTTGGAAGCGAAGGTTTATTGTATGTGCACTATTTGCTGATTTATTTTTATTATTGACTACAGTATATTGTAAAAGAAGGAAATCTTGAGTTCCATATAAGATACATCCTTGTTATGTCCCAACTAGCAAAACTTGTAAAAATTGGTTGGTTTATTTTACATAGGGTATGATTTACCTGATCAGTAATTTATTCAAGTTTTGATCCCCGATAATTACAGATTTATAAGCGGAAATGATTGATTGATCAGCGCACAAAGCGAAAACGATCAGAATGATCATTTATATTATGAACTGCTCTAAAATTAATAACGATTAACAAAAAATACAATCTTATTGCTTAAAATACTTTTGATAGATATAAGTACTATTGAATAAATAAATTTGAACTGCACATACTTAACACATTTTCATCAACTCTCAAAATGATGATTATGCAATACAAAAATAAAAATATGTTGTGTTAGAAAAATATCTGAAAACTTTGTTAAGTCTCACTTTTATATGCTTTATGCAAAAATATAATTGTAATTGAAAAGCAAATTTTTGTTTACGGCCTAAGCTAAGCTTCACCCATGTTAATCGAAATTCATTAGTATTTTCAATAATACGTAAAAAATACAATACTTATAGGAATTTTTTTGGGATAGTCGAATTATTTTAATAACCATTCATGTAAAATTACGTCCGATCACTGTTTAAATACGTCTGATCAATGAATAATTTGTTTGGTACAATGATTAAATTGTATACAGATCACATTAATTAAATCGATTACATCGTGATAAAGTGCCGATCAAATTTATAACATAATATATCGATAATAAGCTTATTTATAACATTAATAAAAAATCACAGGTCAAATAATTTATTCTCTTTTATATACACGTGTATATAAAAGTTATATACACGTTTATACATGTAGGATTTGGCGGGGTTATATTGAAATTTAGTGAATATGCTCGTGTTACTGTGGCTTCAAACATGACAATTTAGTCTTGTAATTGTGTTGTTGTACAGACCAAGTTATCACAACGGATACTTTATTATATATTTAATATCGCTTTTTTGTGCTATAGTGCATTCCATAATAGTTCCATATATAATAGTTTTAACTTAGGACTTTTAATCAAAATTATCTCATAATGCTTTGATTTAAGTTCCGATCCATATATTCCGATCGTTCCGATTTACAATTTAAAATTGAAATGTAAATTAAAATTCATACATGTAACAGAAAATTTTTAGGTATAAATAATAGAAAACTATCTATTGCAACGATCATTAACCTCGAAATTTCACTATATCCTCCCCAATGATCCTGCCGATCCTAAATATATTCATAAAATGTAGGGCATATTTTTCAACTGATCGAACGAAATGTTTGACTCAAACGTACGCACGAAGTCAAGACTCACTTTATCTCAATTAAGCCATTATAAACAAACGATATTTTGGTTCAAATGGCACGTGAAGGAAGCTATACCAACTTTCGCTTAATCATCTTTTTCCCTATTACGTTCATTATATTTATAGTGGAGTCTCATAAAGGTTTACGACTGCCATTTGCAATCGGGTTTTTATGTACCAAGTTTCTAAGGTCGAAGTTGAAACCTAAAACTATCCAAGCTATTTTGAAATCGATAAAAATACTTCGTTAAGAATATTAATCATTTAAGAACGTTTAGTAAAACATGATATAATTTTAAACTATATTTAGCAACGCTGAATTTTGATCAAATTATAAATATCATAGGATTAGATTAAGATAAATGATAGGGTATGGATTGAGTGTTGAGCGCACGACGCTCAGCGTTAAGTGAGCGCTAATAACTCGAGCGTTAAACGCTCCTGAATGTTATAGTCCATGATTTTAACATTTCATGATTTTTAAACCTTTGAGTTTAAAGGTTTGAGTCCAAAACAGTTAAGGTTAAGGTTCTTAATATTCATTAGCACTGTAGCGCTCGAGTGTTCGCTTTTTTTTACAACAATTTTCATAAGCCATGCTTGTAAATTGTCTGAGGACAATAATATATATTCGTATTGTCGTCATCCATAAAAACGACTTGTGCGTTGATAGCAACCAGGACGTTTAGCCAATTTTGTTGCTGACGGAACTGTCGGGGAGAGCAGATATACATACATATTTACCTTTATACTTATACATAATGCTCTTACTTATACCTATACCTTTATACTTATACCTACATAGTGAAAGTTTGTGAGTTCTCGCTTACGTTATTTATAACTCATCAGATTCCGTCTAATCATATGTATTTTATGAATATTTTATGAATTGAAAATTCAAAATAAGTGACAAATATATATAAAATTAAATATTATACACAAAAATTCTTATTATATACAACAAAACAAAATTATATTTCATTCTATTGTAGCATGATACGTGTCCGGTATCATTTATGTGTTAATTTATATTTGTATCTAATGTATTAACTGTTATATACGGGTGTTTCATTTTATATTTATTTATGTAACAATTTCAATCTTATTGTTTGAAAATGACCGTTTGGACCATCGAAATGCACATGACAGATTTATGCTTTAACAAATTTTATTATCCATAATTTTAGTTTTAACCTCACACTTTTTACTATCTAATCCTGGTGGCGGTTTATAATTAAGTGTACTTAATTTAAGTTTTTAATAATTTAAGTGTTTAAAAGCGAACTTGTATATACATTGAGTCGAGTATAATTATATTAAAATAAAATCGTTATATCTTAACGGATAATTAAATAAATATTATAAAGAACCCGGCATCGTAACTAATTTAAAAAAAATATTTGTGCTGTACTTCTGTAGCGTTATTCACTGAAACCTTCACAAGACTCGTTTTAATAGGAGTAGGATACATATAAAGGCACTTATTTCTCCGCGTCATTGAAACGAACTGAAAGATTAGGGTTTTTGCAAGAAGTACAACTGACCTTCCTATCCACGTTCACTGACAATTTTAAATCATTCTTTCACTGATTTCATTTATATTTTTATTTACATTTTTTTTTTCCTGAACCTTATTAGGTTTTCAGAGTAGATATTTTGAAAACGTACAACTCAAATACAAATAACTCAAATACTTTGTTAGTTATTACTTATTAGTCAGCTACGTCTAATCTAGAATTCGTAAAAGTAACACAAGGAATTATAATATCGTATAACTAATCGAGTGTAAAAATGCCTAAATTAGTTGCAAATCACTTTGCGTTCACTACTTTTCATTAGTTAAATCCGTAATCGATTAAGTAACAATAAACTTTTTTCTAAACATTGTGCCCAATCACTTAAAGCAAATGGTTTTAAATTACCTACCATTTTATGTACTCATACACAAAACACTGAATATTTTTCTTTAATAGTTTATATTTTCGTATTTAATCAATCGAATTTTAACATTCACTGTTATTATCAATTGAGCATTTTTTTAAATACTTGATGTGATTTTAAGTAGGTTACGCGAATTCATTAAATTATAAACTTAATAATATCATTAAGTTAAATATAATTATAATGGATTAAATTAGCACAAAGAGAAATAACGTATCAGTTAAAACATAGTGAAAAAAAAAACGTTTTTTTAATTTAATCTCTACTTACATATTATATTAGGAATTTATGTAATATTTAAAATTGTAATAGGTTTTTCTTCCAATTAAATCATAATTATTTTTGTCTTAGAATAACTAAAACTACATCCTCCATCGCGACATTATTGCTTAAAGATGTATGTATTCCATATAATTTAAGTTCATCTATGCAGCAACAAATGGAACGTGACTTAAAACTTTGATTTGCAAATATTGAAAGAACAAAGAATACAAACAGTAGGAAGCAGGAAGATATGTAAGACAAAGGAACAACACGTTCCGTGTAATCAAGTAATCTTCTCTTGATAAAACTGTTCTCGCTTTTGTCCTGCTATGGTCCATAAATTATGGAATATAGGAAGATTTCTTTAATGTTACCTGTTTGTAAAGTAATAAGTTTAAATAACCATAACATTTTGCAACGAGTTAGATGAAACTACTATATGTATTATGTATTTGTAAGTATTTTATTACGTTTACTTAGATTATGCAATGACCTCATATTTATATGGGTGCAGAGCAGCTTATTTACTGGAAAAACAAAATTTCATATTTGTTACAATTTATCACGTTTGAATGTGAATCATAATACCAGAAAGTTAATAATTATGCTAATACTATTCAACGAAATACTAAAATAGGTCACGTAAAAAAAAATATTTTAATTTTGTGTTAAAAATTTTGAAAGTGAAAAATATGAGTAAACCTTTGAAGTAGGAGATCACTATCACTCTTTATATATTCTTTTACAGACTGTGGCATTTAATTAAACTGCGACGTGCATTGTGTTAATTAAACAAATTTTACTTAAGCGAAATATTCGATTTGTTTTAGAATCGGTTGCAATATTTGAAAATTTGTGGTCATCACGACGAATAGTCGGGGAGTCAGTGGTAATTTAGGTATATGATCTGTTAATCGAAAATACTGCTTATCTACACGCCATTCGGAAAAATCACTTCTTAAATATAACACTTCTTTTTAAAAAAAAAAAATATTTCAAAATAACAATAAAGACACTCATAAATTATGTGATCATGTTTGCCCTTAATTTAAAGCACGGCAGGCGTTTAAAGCTTCTGCATTTTTGTAGAAGTAATTGTGAGCTTTTCAAATAGCTCTGTTAATTGTCTGTTGGCCGTGGTATTTTTAAATTCTATTTTTCCTAATTCCTAGAACAAGAAGATATTGCAAAAACGTATACATTCTTAACAGGAAAGGAAATTAAATGAAAGTTAGAAGAAATCAATAAAGCAGTAATTGAAAAATAAAATGTTGCATTTTCGCAATGCTGGCAATTAATAATGCAGTGGGAACACAATGGCGGACATTTTTATTTTAATGAAACTTCGTGGTAAAATATGTCTGTTAGATGAACATTAGATAATTTTAAACATGTACCACCGTGTCTTTAACTAGAACCATCGAAAAATTTCGTTACGAAGCTTGCATAAGATGATGGCCGCGTAATTTGTGATCTTTAAAATTAAAATGGAGGATGAGGATTTGTAGAACGATTTGTATTATGTATACGTATGTAAATCTTACAAAAAAAATACTCATTCGAGTATTCTGATTGACAGCAGCCAGCTAATGAAGCGTTCATAGTCATATGTGTGTTTTATTGTTCACCTTTAAAGTTATTTAAAACTAATTAATAAAACAACAGTTACATGTGACGAGCGGCACGGATTATGAATAAAAGTGTATACACGTTCTCATGTAGGTAATTACTCATCGGCACATCGGACAAAATTTGTAAAGTTAGCCCCGTTATACCGTTCCGCTGTTTTAGTGAAATTCATTGTCATTTCCGAATTAGTGACCTACATTGAAAGGATCTGTTTATGTTGTATGCTCTTTATGCACTGTTGTTTTTATGCACTTTGTACTTTTTAATACAATGACTTTATCTATAAACTAAAATATCCAATCATCTATAATATTCCTTCAAAAATCATTTTGACCTCATCTAAGGAACTGTAATCTCTTCACCAACAGATTACTAGTGTTTTATAAAACAAATATCATCCGTCGAAATTCCATGATAAGACCTTATAAATATAAGGTTATTGTTGCCCAAATTAAAGAAAAACATAAAATATTAACAATTATAAACAAAATAACGGATTTTAAAGAATTCGTCGCATAAAAGTTTTAAAGACAATGCAATAAGAATGTATCGCATGATTGCCGATAATAATACTAGTAGAAAGCCGAGAAAAACCGTACAATACTCATTAACAGCTGGGACTAGGCTAGGACTGATGCAATGCTTATGAGTAATGCAATTTATCGTTTTTAATTGTATTACATATTCGTTGGGTTGTGATTAATCACCATCTATTTGTATAAATTTCACAAACAACCAAAGTTGAAGGATCGGCGTAAAAATGCAGTGGACTTTAATGAGCATTTAACAAACTGATGTATTAAGAAGATCAATGATGTTGACTCTTCATTATAATAGTTTAAATTAAGGTAAAACCACGGAAAAAGGTACACGGAAGACGTACGGGTACAAGTACATCGACATATTTTTTTATGTTCTGTGTGATATATCTCGTTATACACGTATATTTATTTCTACGCGTACATGAATACGACTTATATAATTTGTATTATTTTGAATTTATTAAATCATTGCAAAATGTTTTGATACATCATAGTTTTCAATAGCAAACATTCTGTTTGTTGTAACACACAAAAATAGAAGTTTTTTGTTAGTGTGATAGGTATAAATAATTCATTATTCCTTTTGAAAATTAGTAAGATTCAAGTGAACGCCTCGCCTACTGAAGGTTTTCATTGTAAGACCTTCAGCCTTTTACATGGATGACGGGTTGCCTAACTCGTATTCGTACAAACACACTGCCAAGTGTTTCCTTTTAGAAACCAGCCGTTTGAATGAAGCAATATCGACGTTTGACGCCGCGTCCTAGTCGCATGCTGTTATTTGTATTGGACCAATAACATTATTATCACTGTAGTAGAGGAGACCAATGTTTTAAATATAACTGGTTTTGGTGAAAATTATAGTATTCGAATATTTTTAAGAATATTTAAATTGTGAAGTTAACGAAGAAGTAAAACTAAAAAACTGTTGTTATTATTTCAGTTTTGTCATACAGGAACAAAGAATAAAAATATTTTTAACAACTGTAAGATTATAAGATGATAAAATATTGGATAAACTAGCACACAGTTTAAAGAATTTAAGCGCATTCACTTATATAATACACTTACTTATATAGACCTGATTTTGGTAAATCCACGAAGAGTCCATTGAGGCATAATATATTATTTTCCTTGATGTATTATATCACGGCAACGTAAGAAAACAAACCACTGGCGTCAGAAGCTGTTAAAACGATCGCTCGTGTGTCACAATCACAATACGCAGCATTCCCGGTAAATTCCTAAAACAGTACGCGGAAATACAAATTGTTAAAATTTATGCACCAATCTAATCCTTGTCGCTGATTATTAAATCGATTCAGTACATTACCAGGTACATTTTAATGCAAACTCGACAACTTGAAATTAATATTTCAGTAAATAACTGCTAGGTACTCTTGAAGATTCTGACGTTTCAAATAATTTCTTAAAGTAAAATTGACAATTCTTTGCATATTTTACAGAAAAACGCGTCTCTAGGCCAACGGGGTCATCACATCAAACATTTAACTTACAACGCAATATGTTTCTGAGGTCGCGTGACGTTTGTAATGTAATGACTTTGACGCTATCAGGCGGAGTTTACATTACTCGAGAGGACATTCTGAGACGATCTCGCACGACGACGTAGTAAAAAAATAAATAATATTTTGTCCCTTGTTGATAGAACGAACAAGAAAATTTTTTGGACAAAAGTTCGACATTAATCTAGCTTGTCTAGTATACAATCGCGTCTAGTTTTGTATGGAATCAAATTTAAAGCATAGAATTGTTATACAACTCAATAAAATAATCGATTCAGAGAAGGTTCAAAATTTTCAAAGAGAAATTCATGCACTATCTATCTATACGATCCAAAAATTTCCGGCCCCTGACAAAGAAAAAGGACACTTAAGTTGATGAAACTATTTTTATTTTTCTATATAGTCTCCGTTTATTTGAACACCCTTTTCGGAATGTTTAATTAGCATTTCTATCCCTGTATAAAAATAGTCAGAAGTTTTGTCTTCAAATGGTCACTCCATCATCAGTGGAAAATCTCCTATCCCTTAAGTCCGACTTGAGTTTCTGAGAACAAATAGTAAGAACTGGGGCCCATGTCAGGGTGACTGGCGAAGCCGCACTTTGAGACAGCAGCTTTCGCAACTGCGGTGCGTGGACGGGTGCATTGTCATGGAGAAGCCGCATACCTTTGCTTAGTTTTCCACGACGTTTCTGCGTGATTGATTCTCGTAATTGTTCTATAAGTTTAGCATAATAGCTTTCAGTCACCGTAGTATTGCGTTCTTTTATGTCTACAACTAATATTCCTTAACATTTCTAGAATATCGAAGCCATAATCTTTTTGATGGACTGAGTCACCTTTGCCTTTCTAGGCAGTGCTACACTCGCCACTCCATCGACTGCCTTTTGGCAAGGGGATCATAGTGAAGAACCATAGTTTCATCCCCAGTAACAATTGACTCCAAAAAATCGTTTCCGTTTCTCTGAATGGCCTCCAAAAGTTCCTACTCTACTCGTTCACTTCTCTGCACACTTGAAAGCAATTTCGGCACCCACCTCGTACTAACTTTATTCATACGAAGATGTTCATGAAGAATCGTAAGGACTGTAGTTTTTGAAAGCCCTGTCCTCGCTGTTATTTCTTTCGTGTTTAACCATCGGTCGCTCAGAACTTGATCTTCTTCCACTAATTTGATGTTTTTTGGAGTCTTAAACGGGTCGACTGGAGCGAGTTAAATCGTCGATGTACTCTCGTTCTATTGCTTACACCAATTTTTGACGATGGAAAATGCTGGAGAAGAATCCCGGTACACATTATCCAAACTTTGTTTGATATTGGTCGAGCTAACACCTTCCTCTCTAAGGAACATATTCCTTCCAATGGAAGGATATTCCAGTTTAAACAGAGTCATGGAAACAAAACTAACGAGGGTTGAACTCTAAAAAATATGCACGAATTAGCAGGATAAATGACAATTACAATGACGTATAATTTGATTTTTAGACATCTATAAATATGTCAGGCCAGAAACTTTTGGACCTCACTGGTATCAACCTATAAATAACGTCTCATTGCAGGGCAGGGCTTAAATAATCTCGGGGAAATTTCGGGCCGTAATTCACCACGCGAACCCAGTGTAGTTTCCTTACGATATTTTCCTACACTGCCGAGCTAGTGATAATTGAAAAATCCGTACCTAATTAGAAACCCCGTGGTACAGGTCGGCGTACGAACTTGCGATCTCACGACTATTAGTCGAGAATAGATATACCCCTAGGCTATCAACGCTGTGATCAATGCTATAGGTCAAATGATTGATACATAGAATGACAACAGACATGATAGACGAAAGGGGGCGTACATGAAAAAGTAATTAAGTTTATGGATTTACTAGGTTTAAGTTTAACACATAATTACACAATCATCTATAGATATATTATAGATTTAGATATATTATAGATTTAGATGTATTTTATACATCTATAATATAACGTGACGTGTTAGCTAGATGGAATGTATCGAATTGTACTCTTTCAAGAATTGCAATGCAATGCAATGCAACCAACCCTTTCAGTATCCACTGCTAGACACGGGCCTCCTTATGCACATTGACCCATGCACGAGCGATGTAAGGCCTGAAAACGCCACGCTAGCCAAGCGGGTTGGCGAGTCCACTCTTTTAGAGGTGGTGTAGTTCCTAGGGGCTTGTCGTAGCCGCTTTGTTATCCCTTTGTCGCCTTTTGCCACACCCACGGGAGGAGATGGGGTCGTGGTATTCTATAGCCGGCCGACACCACGTGGCCCTTTCAAGCATAGCTTGTTGACCGCTATCATCCTCCTAACAGTATCGTATTACTATTTAAGCACATGCACAGCTACCAATTTTGCTCATGATACGCGGTGCTCAATAACTAGCATCTACACAGAACGTAATTGGAGACATCTATAAAAGAAATCATCTGAAAAATAAATATAGCTAATTACTTTGAATAATACAAACCAGTGACCAAAATTTTGTACTGAAATCAAGGAAAATATAGTGTTGAGTACAAAACCCAGTTTACATTTCTGGAGATGCAAATGATGTACGTTGGCGTCACGCCCACCGGGGATTCCGCGGCAACTCGGGACAGTCCGATGGCACGACATCAGTACGTTTGCCCTCTACCTTGAATATTTATTAATCACAACTAAAAATATGTGACTTACGATTTGAAAAGGAAACAGTGATATTCGTTTTCCTCGATCTCCATTTTAATGTCAGGGTTTTATCATAAATTTTATCTAAATCAGTTGTGTAACGTTTTTTTGTCTAGTTTGTGTGACTTGTGTAAATAAAGATACCTCAAGAGATGTAATTCCGCATGATCCATAGTGAACGACTGATACATTGAATCATTTGTCCGTCTCATTCGTTTCTCTTCCCTTATTCCACAATCTTACTTATTTACACATCCCTTTCAAACTTCTTTTTTTTTATTTTTCAAATGTCATATATTTAGGATCTACTACCCCATTTTCTATAAAAAAGTTTACTATCCGTTAAATTTGTCGTAATTCGTTGTCATTAGTTGTCCAGTCGGATCTGGAGATGTTTTCTGAAGCATTATTCCTTATACGAATTTTTTTTTGTACCATCAAGCACATACTTTACGCATAGTTTAACCACATTCGTTTTCACATCAAAGACATAATTTGTAAGTAGACTTACGGAACTACCTTTGTTATTATGTCACCTGGTAACCGTCATATTTAATGAATTATATTAGTAAAAATTATTTAAGTAAACATTTCCATATTACAATTATATTTCATACTTAAGAATTCTTTAGTCATTCGTAGAATCTCCAATTCCCGTCGCATATCGAGAGTCACGTCACATGTTAAGAATGCAATAAATTAAGAAATATGTGTAATTATTCATTAATAACACATGTACTCGTATGTCTGTGATTGTTGAAATGAGTGTCGTGTACTGCGCAGTATCATCCAGATAAGCGGTTAATATAGGAAACAATGATTGTTGCTTGTAATCACTTGCAATAAACTGTATAAGTCAATGATACCTGATTAAGTTATTAATAGATAATACACAAAGAAGTTAGACTCATCGTTAATTAATAACACGTTTTTATTGATTTAAACTCATCATCATCATAAGTTATAATATTGTAATATAACGTTGAAAAAAAAAGAAAGTGAAGAAAACTTGTTATATAGTAGAAAAGAAACATATAAATGAAGTTGTTATAGTGCTAATTTATAAAAACAAAATTAAACTAAAATTGGTATAAGATAATAATTTCTTATTTTAAAAAAAGTTGTGTAATAACGTCTTCTACAATGTCACCTCAGCAATATTTCTGATGTAATTGGACCACGTGTTACGTGTCTTGTTTTTCCGGTTGCGATGTATATTTAACTGCAAGCTTAATTAACAAAATTATAATGTTTTTGTAATACATACAAAATGGTTGTATCCAAAAGTTGATAATCGGTTATTCGGGTAATTTGCTGCGTCTTAAAGAAATTACTTCTAATTATGTAATTCAGAACAAAACCTTGCACGTGATCAGATCAGACAACTATAATACTCGTAACATGTATGACATTTTGTCTTTCTATATACCTGTATACCCAAAATGTGTACGTGAGAAATTTGTAGATATGTACTTCTATAACAAACAAACAGAGATCTTTTGCTGCAAATTGTGTAGAATGATATTCGTGTCTCGTATCAGGCAGTATGTTTTCGACGGTGCTCGTGCGTGTGGATGGCGTCGTTGTGTTGGCCAGTGGACGTGCCCCGAAAACGTTATTTTTCCGGTTTAGTATGAACTCGTTTAGTTTACTTTAAGAGACCGTTAACTTTATAGTCTTGGTTCACGAATTTGTTAACATAGTAGGCTTGAAGTTGTATGGATTGTTGAACGTTTCAACTCATAATGATTGGACGACTGAGATGAAATTATTAAAAATATTAAAGAAGATAAGATTTCAATATGGCTGCTGTTATTGATGAAAGAGATAAAAGTCGTTATAAAAAAACGTTTTAAATAAAATTCAAGAATCCGCATTGATATAGTACCTAGTTCGCGCAACTATTTTACATAGACTTGAATCGCGCAAATAAACTTATGAGTACATATTGTATAAGTAGTAGCACCGATTAAAATTAAATTTCAATATCATTTTTATTTTTTGCATAAATCTCTAAGGTCACGTAAAATTTCACAACAGTGATTTAGTTTGCTTATAATTATGGTGCGATTCATACGAGCCCTCTTAGTCACCGTGGCAACGCGAACTCCTTGACCTACTTCAATCTCTTCGTGACAGTGGTCTGCAGCAATGCTGCCACCGCCGATGATGTACAACTTTCACCAAAACAACGCGTCACGTGGTATTAAAAACGTATAGCGCAATTTCCCTTTTCTTTTTGTAATAACTAATAAATAGCTCATTTATATTTGTTGGTGTATAAATATATTACATTTATTTCCCGTAATTGTCTCTATATAATTAAATAATAAATAAAAAAACGCCACAGCCAATGGCCCCACACTAGGATTAGTAGTTTAACCTGTGTCGTGGGTGCAGTCTAAAGACACGTAGGTACAAAGACGAACACACCACCCATACTTGAACAAACAAGTGCCTTTAATTAAACGACATAATGTTCGACCAAGAATCGAACCCTGGGACTAACTGGTCTAATCGGTCGTCAATATGAAGTATTTGTGAACTTATGCTATTCTTAGTGTAGCATTCAGTATTATAGCTACTGAAATTTTAAGTACCGGCAGTACTCTTCACTTGCCCTGGCCTGCTGACCACGATTGCGAGTGGGACGTCACGTGTATAACCGTGTGGGCTACACCGCGTAGTGGGCCGCCATCGGGGCAAGTGTTAATGTTTATTGTTGTTGGTAGTTACTAGTATGGAAGAATTCTTACAGCAATACTGCCAAAAAGTTTTCATAACAATAAAGCACATTGAGTCAAATATAGGTGTTATCGATTGTTCGCGACTTCACCCTCTTGAAACTTGTTTCTCCCGAGAAATTGTATTATTTAACCACCTTGTCTTACAATTATCTAAACACTTGTCGAATTTGGATAAGAAATACATAAAATCTTTCCAAAGTAATGGATCTTGAGATTAGCTTTGATGAAAACTGCGAGAAATTCGGCTTAATAGTTCTTGAGATTTGCTTGAACACGCTTATCTTGCTACGAGTAATAATTTTCAAAAACTTTCAATTAACGTTTTAAATTTTATCATTGTCGAAAAAGAAAATCTAATAACTTGATCCATTAAAAAAAATCATTCTAAAGATTGTTATCGTTTTAAATTAGAAAAACAAGTTGAAAAAGTTCCTGAAACGTTATACTTTAATTTTCTTGTTTAATAATACCCGTACAACTGCTGAATCAATAGAGCTTATAAGCTCATAATTTATAAGAATTAATAGCTCATAATTTCTGTGACAAAAACCCTATAAAAAATAGTTAAGTATATCGTAACAAAATCAACAAAATTTTTCCTGTATTTTCTGAGACGAGCGTGAACAGACTATACAAATATATTATATAGAGATATTGGAATAAAATCAGTGAAACTCCACAAAGCTGACTGAAAACGATCACTTAAATAAACATTAGAATTTTCTTGTTTTACGCCAACGTTATACTATATAATAGAAAACGTGTTCTGGAATCTAGTTTTATAGTTTTCTAAATTACCCATCGACCTTACTGTAATCACAACTGAAACTTTATTGCAATTCGTGTTAGACCCTAATATTTAACCATTGTTTTTAAATCAATCGCGACTAGATGTCTTAACTAAATACTTTAAACCCGACCATAATAAATCTTATCTTTAAAACACATTGAAACGACTGAGTGTTTTAATTGCTATGTTATTAATTGATTAGATTAGTGAAAATTATTGAGGTAAAGTATAGCTCATCTAAGAGTAGTTAACAATCTATGTATAATAAAAACAAAAATATATAAAGTGAAAGTAAAGTACAAAGAAAACCAAAATAATATTTAATTCTATGTAGGTAAGACAATAAAAATTACTATGTATAAATACAAACAAACTATATACAAATATACAAACTAATGTTTCGTTTCGATCCGTCGTTGTAGTGCCAAATTTTCTCTTCTGTCCTATATTTGTTAATTTTATATTAAGTGTGAAATAGTAGAGATTAGATTGGTTAATTAAGTTATTATTAGTTAAATATACCTCATAAAAATGTAGCTGTAGTCGCTTTATTTTGTTCAATTAAAACTTCTAATCTTTGTATAAATAGTGTCAGAATGGGTTCAATGTTTCAAGCAAAATTAATATCAGCCATTGATATGGCCAAAGTGAGAACAGTTCATAACCAGCACATTTCGAGTTAATTATATTATCTATTTAACACATTCGTTGCCGCTCATATCTAGTTCTCACAGTAGCACGACATTTCTCGGTCGTGAAGCGATTAGCATTCTTCGAAGAATGTACGGTGTTGTGATGTAGGCAAGTGGAGATGGTAGTGTCAGGTTAGGTGGGTTGTTAATGTCGTGGGGTCCATCAGAGCTGTTAGGAGCGCACGGTACCGTTTGCTTGATGCACGCAGTCTGACATCGATTCGAAGGTTATCGGCGGTGTCAGCGACCAGCGACGCCGCCGCGCCCACACGCGCTTCTGTATACAAACAACCGCGGCGCACACACGCGCACATGGCCGTGCTGTTGTTGTACCGATCTCGGCCACGCTCAACGCACAGGAGGTGTACTGCTCAATACCGTATATATCATATACCGTATCTTCATGCGTACATGCGCGCGATAGTGAAATTTAACTCGCTTTACATTATCGATCATACCGAAGCGTAATGTAATGACTTGAGTAATGACTTTTATGAGAATTATACAGAAATATAAACAGCGAAAAGGACAAAAAATTAAATTTTAGTGAGTGAAATAGTTAAGACAGGCGAAATGCGATAGGTATAATTATAGATAATGAAATTATATATCTTAGTAAGATCTTTATATGAGTCTCACTCCAAACTAAACCTATAAAGAAAAAATATTATAAGAAATCTTAACAGTTAATATACGTAAATAGCGTCACACTTACCACAGTACAGTGCTCTCGTCCTGGAACATACGGACCAAAAATAACTTTTTTGACATTGTTCAAAATAACTGTCTCTTGCATCTGTCTTTAAAATCGATTCAATTTTCTATACTATTCACAGTTACGAATATGATGTAATGAGTCTAGTACAGAAGGTATTCAAATTCACTATATTTTGATTTAATAGAAACTGGAAAATGTAGGAAAATATGTAGGTATATTACAGAAATTCTCACAAAGCGAAGCTTTCAGAGAAGGATCGAGTTATACGGCTTTGTAAATTAGTCTGTATATTTGTGTATTCGGGCTCAGGGCAATGGCCGTCCTTCCTTCCGCCGCCGCCCGCCTTCCCAAGCCGAATTTACACATATACTCAATTTTTAATTGTGCTATTTTGAAAACTTCATAAATGTATCGCTTAACAATGTATTTTAACTTAACTACTATTTACTTAATTATTCACATTTAAAAATTGATAATTAATACTCCGTAATTAGTTAAATATTTAGCTCCTAATATAAAATGGAGTAAACTCTTCGTCATTCACTAGTTGTGCTTCACACCGTCAGCTGATTATAGTAAACAACTCGCGACTTATTTATTTGACTGAAGAAAGCTACGTGACGTCAGACGCTTTCGTTCGTTCAATAGTTTGTTAGCTTTATCGTAGGGACTTTAAAAATAATTTTACGTAGTTTATTTTATCACAATGAAGTTTTGTTATTGTTTAGAAAAATGAGAATAGGCCGGTCGATTGCCATGTCCCGTTAACAAACGAGCGTTACCTGTGTGACGTATAAAGTGTACGCCGCCCCACCAGCGCGCCATTAGTACAGCGCTCGCGCCCGCGATCGCACGTACCAGTTCGCCTCCGCGCTCGCTTTCGAAATAATACTCGACTCTATGTGTATACAAGATCCACGAGAAACATGCATTTTTGTATTCAATTTCACAATTGGTTTTACCAAGAGACCATCGCGACGGTGGATACTGCCAGCGCTACAGCACGCCGGCGCAAGCCGCGTGATCGACGGCGCCCCCCGGCCGCGCCGCCGTCGCCGTCGACGCCGCAGAGAATCTCAACAGAAGAACTAGGGGAAGCGCTCCGCCCTCACCTCCTATCGTCGGAGCGCATGTGGGCTTTGGGATATCCTTTGGAAATAGAGCCCAATTCATCAAAAGCTGTGGTGTATATAAATCCACCGCCGCGACCCAAACCTGTACCCTTTACTTCGTGGGATGTGAATGCTCCTGTGTTTGTACCTGGTGGATCTCAAAGTGACAGTGGACGGGGCTCTTGGGGCTCGACCCCACGGTCGGACAGTGACGAAGAAGCGGATGCAGTGGAACACTCGTGTGTTCGGTGTGATAAAATGTTTCGTATGACTCGTGAAGGTGAATATCTGACCGTGGAGCCTTGTTTTTATCATTGGGGTCGCATGAGCGCAGACAGTCGGTATGCTTGTTGCAAATCACCACGAGGTTCAAGAGGATGCAGCACGGCGCGATTTCATGTATGGAGCGGAACTCGATCCGGCATGAATGGACCCCTTGAAGGATTTGTGCGTGCCCGATCGCCTCGCGGCGGGGTATACGCTATAGACGCCGAAATGTGCTACACAACAGCTGGATTAGAGTTAGCTAGTATCGCGGTCATAGCGGTTGATGGCCGGCTTGTATACAAATCACTTGTGAAACCAAGTTCACCTGTTGTGGATCATAACACCCGTTTCTCGGGCATCAGGCCGCGCGACTTGGCGCGCGCGACTAAGACGCTGCGAGATGTTCAAAATGATATACTTGGTTTTGTGGGCACTGATACAATACTGATTGGCCATGCGTTGGACAATGATCTCCGTGCATTAAAGTTGCTGCACAGCGCGGTGGTGGACACATGCGCACTATATCCACACGAACGAGGCTTTCCACTACGGCGATCATTGCGAGCTCTCTCTGAGGAACTGCTTGGACGCAGCGTACAACGTGGGTGCACAGGTCACTCGCCCTTAGAAGATGCTCGCGCAGCAATGGATTTGGTTCTTCTTAAGGTGAATCAGGAGCAAGCATCTCGTGTACGGCTTGCTACACTGCCTTCAATATTGGAACCATACGATCCGTTAGTCAGTGCCGCCTAGATTTCTTTTAGTGTTAAGTGATAACGACTGTTCAATGGACTCGAACTATGATGATTGATGACGATGTTGAAAAATTAAATTATGTATGTGAAAATGATAATGAGTACATTACGTTGACGGGGAGCGCGTATTCAACTGTATGTGCCTTCGAATTGCTAAATGGCAATAAACGTAATTTTTTTTATAAAATTAAAAATTTGTTTTCTTTACCCTATGACAAAATATAGTTAAAGTTGAAGTAGTTGGCAGAAGATACAGATTTAAATAACTTTTCAACGTAAATAAAATTCTAGAATCACAATGCACAGACAATATTTGTGACTGTATATAAGAGCAAAGGGGCCCATTGGCGGTTGTAATTTTCTTTAAATTAATATTTAGTGGATCTTAAAAAAAAAACGATTTTTTTTATTGCTTTGTCTTAAAAATCGAGTGCTATATCATTTTTATACTTAAATAGAATCTCGAAAGAAAGAAATTTTAAGTTAGAAAATCTTATACAAATTCAATAACCCCATACCGACAATAAGGTCCTTTTGCTCAGATAACGTTACATTTATATAATAATCTCACTTGTCTATTATTATTTATTCTACTCAGTGTGTCAAGTTTTCAGGATATGGACTAGACTTTCACTCAGCTCATTTAGTACTACACAATGGACACTTCTTAAGATTTCAACAACATTTCATACATAACATAACGATTGTTTGAATACACCACTTTACAGAGCTTTGCATCATTGTTGACGTAAGGAATTCCCATTTAATAAAGTATAAAACCATGAATCATTCATTAATGTCTGTGTTGATTTAAAGTAAACAGGAAAAATGACACGTGCTTGTTTAACGTGAATAACAGACAATGATTGCTATCGTTGTCACTATCTATTATGAGTGCCTTATCATTAATCACCATCTTTCGGTCATCTTTGTATTCTACGATGCAAGAATGACTAAAAATGTTAATAAACAAATGTTTTCCTTCCGAAAAACTGAGTCATGCGATACTCGCGGATTCCCACTAGAACGATTTGGCTGATGTATATATTTTGTTCTCATAATATTGACTGACTCATAAATGGACAAACAGCCTGATACGTTCACAATGTCATTTTTGCAATCGCAACTAACATTGAACTTCGAACAGAAAAGAGACTGAATGTTCCGGTTCAATGATAAAACCAAAAAGGAGTGAAGTAAGAGTAAGAAATTCTTATTTTGGAAAAAACAATGTCAATAATCAATGATAAACGCGTGATGTAAACCAGTATTTTTATTACATATTTTTGACGTTTATACTCAATATAATATTATTTCTTTAAAACAAAACAAAGTATACTAAGTGGCATTGGTTCAGTTTTGCTGTCTTGATAGAATAGGTAAGCGCCTACAGTCGACCGTGCACTCCAAGTGAGCTTACATAATCGCCTTACATAAAGTGATGACGAAACAGCTGATAGATGAGCAAACTTAATGACTTCCACCTTGGTGAGTGAGAAATCACTGAAAGGCACATCAAGCCAGGCTTATTTTAATATAACGTAAAGATATTGTGCACATATTATTATTATAACATGGTAGTTGCTTAATATAATAATATGAATAATGTAATTCTTTTTTGATACAACTGGTGAGGTAGTGACATTTCACCTTCACCACTAATACAATACAATAATAATAGTAATAAAGTAGTGTCGGCGGGTATCAGTGAGGAGCAACGCCCTCCCGCCCGGTCATCTGTTGGGCCAGTTTGTTTATGTTTCGTGTCGCCAAAATAAGGTTTCCATTCGCACATCTAACTTTCCGTTAACTTATTTGTAGATAAGGATAGATAAAGACAAGCGTACAAATAATCGCCTTATCTTTGAGGACAAATTAAATTTTATATTTCCTTAATAGATAATAATTAATAGAACTGAAGCAGAATGGCCACGTTATACTTCTCATAAACAATACTTGAAATATATTCTACCTAAAGTGTAGATAACATCATTTATTGACATGATTCAAAATTAATATTCCGCACAATATCCAGTATAAATAATATGTTATCACAAAAAATGGTTATCATATATATCAACAAAACATCAACATAGCTGACGATTGAAGTTATTATCATTGAGTTGATCATAATTCCAAGAATCTAAAGAGACGACAGCCGCCGCCGCGTCACAGCAGCTGTGAATCGAATGTGACAGTCGAAAATAGATCGGAACGTAAGTATGCACAATGTACATGTACTTATAATACATTGAACTTTAAGAGCTATAAAGGAGATGCGGAATAACAAAGACATAGAGAAGTGTCCACTCGAAGCTGTGTGGGCAGTTCATGCGATATTCTCTTTAAAGAAAATATCTAAGTGTGTCGTCCATGGCGCCGCCCGTTTCGCCTCCGCTTTAGTACGTCTTTCACAATACGAGTGTTGCACAAAGTGAGGTTCTCGTTTCGTCATTGAGTTCTGTTCGACACGCCCACGTGGACCCCACCCCGAAATTACAATGAAATAGGGCTTTATTTAATTCATATCAGTTCATTATACTACGCTTAATTGTAATGTAAGACACATTACATACTATCCGTAAAAGTAGCTAATAACTTAGAAATTGATGTACCTAAAGTAACGATCGTAGCTACCACAATAATCGTAAAGTTGGCAGAATATTTCTTGCGCTCTTTTACTGATTAAAGTAGAAAATTAAAAAGTTAAAAGCTCAACAAAAGACTATATGTTTACAATTTATTTAGTTAGGAGCTAGAATTAGTTTACTATACCATCAGCCTGTGTCTCCATTTCTGGATATAGGCCTCTTCCAAGGCTCGCTGTCACACATTAGCCTGAAGCTCTTCTCATCTAGTGACCATCAGCGAACTTCTTCAAGCTGTCCGTCGTCGGTCCATTCCAGTACTCCAGTACTCGTCCACCCCATCGGTCCCGCGGCAAACAAGACCTGCCCATTATCACTTTAGCATGCTGTTTCTTCGAGCTATGTCGGTGACTTTAGTTCTTCGCCGAGCAATCTTTATGTCGGATTCTATCCCGCAAAGCTTTAATTTGAAATATCTTCATTTTATGTAGGATGTAAAATTTATGTCAAATCTTTGCTGAAAATATCGGCAAAAATGACTTTGCAAACAATAAAAGCGGATAATGGATATTTTGAATCAAATACGAGCACATACTCTTTTTATTTTCTAAAAATTTGCTTTTTTGAGACTGCTGAAGGAGTATACGTTTTCAGTAGAGATACCCCTCCGCCTACTAACCAATAGGTACATGGGTGGTGCGACTACCAAAGAAGTCGAACCGAGAAGTGTCATTTGTAAACATGGTAATTTCCAAAAGGAATATTTTTGAAAGGATCACAACTATTTGCAATGTACGAATAGTTTTAGAAATTGTTCTTTATTGCTTAAAATATACTTTTACCTAATCCACTCTAATTGATCGGTAACACATTTCTAAAATAAGGTAGAAACCATTATGGTCTTAACGACGTACATTAATTAGATCATTACCCCAAATTATATTGAAAGCCATAGATTATTTGAATACTTACCGTATTGAAATCTACATCGACTTACCTAATGTACCTAGGGTTTGTTGTTTTATGTTTGTAGTTAGTTATCTTTGAACGTACTGAAGTATTTTTACACAATAAATACTTTTTTATCTATTTGGAATGAATTCACTTTCTATTTATATCAGCCGACGTCTTCAGTAAATCCTGTTATTACTTTTGCGGCGCTATGATTTGCTAAACCTATTGAAAGTTCCTGTATCAAGTGAACCTTTTTAGAGCTTCATTGCAGTTTACTTCTAAATTGTGGTGATACACATTCGCAATTCGTAGTACGGTCTATTCTATATTATATTCTATATTCACCCAAATGTATGCTGCGTCTTATTCTATATTATGAGCCTCCTTTACAGTATACTGTTTAACTCGTTGATACCCGGACCCGGATACCTTAAAGAACATTTTAACTATTTTTCGTCTCATCCATTTAATCTTCATTCTTCAGATAACCTCCTTAACATTCTTGACAATTCTTATACTTTCTACGCACGTTTCTTCACTGTCAGTTCGCTTATAGAATGCATTACCTTTAACTATAAAACACGCTCAATCTCTGGCAAGTTTTAAAAGACTCGTGAAAAAACACTATCTCGCAGATTAACAGTTCTCTTACGACCAATATCTTTTCCTTTATCTTTTCTGTTTTTTTATCGTAGTCTTTTCTGTATGTATGTGTATGTATGTATCTATGTTTTTACATTAAGACATTTCTTTATTGCACCATCTATCTCTGTTCGTAAATACTTCATACCACCCAAATGTTGCCTGGAAGAAATCGCTTTTGCAATAAGGCCGCCGCCGATTGTTATTGTAATTATGTACTTTTTTTTTGTTTTTCTCTTCTATATGTTTTGGTGTACAATGAAGTATGATACAAAAAGTAAGTAGGATACAAAAAGATGCACTGATTGTCAATAGTGAATTTTGCACGTTTTAGAGCATATACTAGATAGAATTCACAAGAGCAAATTGTGTCGGATTGCATCCATGGTTGACACGTTTTCTTTATTATACTATGGTGTAGTTTCTTGTCTCTGGCTCCTACCTATTGCATAAAAAATACTAATTATGTACGCCCACCAACAGTAGGTATAATTCGGCGATGGTGCTGGCCTCAGGTTCACCGACAATGCCACAGGACCTTGAATTTGGCACAAGTATTACCTGACACTGACGAGTTTTTGTGTTGTTGCCGTTCGGATAAGAATCGACGAGCTCATTATAAATGTATGGATTGAGAGTCGTGATTATTAAAATTAAACTTATCATAATGTATGTAACGAACTTCTTGCTTGGGGAGTTTATTCTCTGCAAGTTTTTGTCGCTGTACTGCGTTTAGAAACAAGACTTCCTAGTTCCCTTGAAGAGGGCATTGAACGAAAAGTCTACAGAATGATCAAAAAAGTATAAAGTCCTTCATTTACCTCTATGAAATTATTGTTATTCATTCCATTACCAACAATTGTAAATTCTGGAAATACACGTGTATTGTGTACGTACATTATACATATTGTAAATTGTACATTGTACGTACATTGTATACATTATATATGCTATTGATTTATAAAATTATGACTCATATTCAATAAAAATTAAGTAATGAAGACCAAACTGTACATGAACATTTAATGTACGAAGGTTTTTCCCCCAATGGGTAGAAATTGGATGTAAAAAACTATTAATGTATAATAAATAGTAATACATGTATAATAATAATAAATATTTTCTAATAACATTTAATAATAAGTTACATAAAATAACTTGTTATTGAAACTGGTTTTTTTCCATAAAGTTAAAATAAACGTTAAATTGGCGAGTGACTGCCACGATACTGTAGTTCACTCGGGAGTTTGTAATAGGTACCTGAAAT
The DNA here is from genome assembly GCA_914767545.1 of Sesia apiformis. Classification (NCBI taxonomy): domain Eukaryota; kingdom Metazoa; phylum Arthropoda; class Insecta; order Lepidoptera; family Sesiidae; genus Sesia; species Sesia apiformis. The sequence goes on along the minus strand of OU611960.1, from coordinate 9,698,079 downwards.
CCAAAGGCCTTGATACAGTGACTCAGTTTCGATATCAAAGTGGTCCGTTGACCTTTTACCGGTTCGTGCATTGTTATACGATTACTTCACTTACTTTGGTTTAGAACAATTTCGATTGACACTAATTTTTTAAATCTTTCACTCCCGAGAATTAGAAATAAAGAAAGAATTACTCTAAATTTTCCGAAACATCGCGTGATTACAAAAATTAAAAAAATTACGCAGATAATACTTTTTCTTAGTAAACGTCTAATTTAGATAGTTTCCATAATATTTTTATAACTGTAGATAGGTACATATATACCAGTACATGTCATGAAAATATGTCACTATTAGTAACAAAGATTACTCAATAAAAATATACGCGCGAGTTAGAAAGTTACTCTAAAATAAAGTGTTAAGAGTAAGATTCTGAAGTAGGTGCAAGATTAAAATAGGATTCCCTCCATTGAAGTGGCAAAAAATAGCCTCCAAGGTCACTTCGGAGTAAAATGTTCTTCCCAAGGTCTGCTCACAGAAAGTTGCATAGATTTTGTATTTAAAGTTAATATTGTTGAGTGGAAGAAGTAGTTCCAATTTGTGATTATGTATATTTTACAAGCAACCATTTTAAAATAATTGATTGGTTGGAGTATTTGTGGTGTTTTCTAAGACAAGAAGAAATTAGGCCAGCCACACTATACTAGGTATTTAAATCGTATTTTGGACTATGTATGATGCTGTCGTCTATGGACATCCGCGATACATACTTGAAACATCAGTCCAGAATGACCAAAATGTCGTCACGCCTCCGGATTTAAAGGATTTGTAGATTTAAAGGAATAGATTTGAATTAGAGTTGAGAAAATGGGGAGATTTAATTAAATTAGTTTAATAAAATTATTAAAATTAAAATATCTCACACAGATGGTTCCGTAATGCTTTGGGACATTCGTGATCTAAACCAGAAGGATCACAAGACATTGCGCGTTAATATAGAGTACGATCACGCTTCTTTCGTTGCTTGGAGTCCCGACTCCAAAGCATTCATCGTGCATACGGTACGAGAGAACAACATCGTCGTCTATAAGATAGAGAAGAAGAAGGACAGCACGATAGGATCCGTCTCCCGGGTTATCGCTTTTGACAGGGTAAGTCTTATTTGAATAATAACTAATGTACCTAACCATACCATAAGCCTGTCTCTCCACTGCTGGATATAGGTGTCTCCCAAGGACCGCCACCACACACGGTATTCTGCTCTTCTCATCCAGCATTACCACTACACCACATGAGTAAAAATCCGTACAGGTTATTTACTCGTGTGAGTACACTATTCAAGTCGTCAGTCCACCTGGCCATAGGGCGTCCTACTCTATTATCCACTGCAGCTTTACTACCTACTTCATCGAATTTCTTCGCTACGCATTTTGTACCCTATGATTTACCTAACTGCTTTTAATATACCCAATAGTATGACGACATATCGGAAATAGAAAAAAAAAATAGAACCACAGACCACAGCTTAACATGATGTTATAAAGTTGTCCTCTTAAATGAGCAATTACAAGCGTTCATGTCGACACGTAATTTATACCATATAAGTACGAGTATATCTTCATACTAAAACTATTTCAAATTATTTTATGCAACCACATTTTCTTGGCATACTTTTACTGTACTACTATACTGGCATACTGTAGTTTCACTGAATGTAATCGGTTGTTTTGTGCTGTTTATCGTCGTCGAGACACGCGATATGTGCTACTATTATTACATAAGTCCTATTTGTAGTTTTATCTGCCGCCATCATAGATGTAGCTTGTGTAGGTGTGCATCATGCCATCGTATGAGCAGCGTCACTCGGAATAATGGACAAACTGTATTATCGGGCCAGTTTGCCCGATGTACGTACGATAAGTAGGTCACTTCACATTTATGTTATTAGCTGATGTTAATGGAGCTCAGCGCGTGAGCATAATAATTGCATGATTCCACCATTGTATGGGCCTCGACACGTCGTCGGGTAAATCGAAACTTTTAATAATCAATGAAGTTATGTCTAAGTAATGGCCCTGATTTTTGTCATTGTAGCATTACATATCTTTTTATGTATATTAACATGTATAAAAACGTTTCAGTTTAATAAATTTTAATGACGTAGTAACATTATTGACATTTGCTGTCTGTTTTCATGAAATAGGTATCTATTATGAAATTGTATTTAACTATTGGCCTATCATTCTGTTTGTTTGTAGGTTTTAAATTGGATTTCGATCGTTGATCCACAAATTAATTAAATAAAAAACAAAAGTAGGTATATGAGAAAAACTTTTACTGGGTATTAAATTTTTTAATATTATAATTTTGCAATTTAAGTAAATTTCAAAAAATATACGCGGTGCGGAGTTTACAACTCGAATTTCGGTAAAAAAATAATTAAAATTAACTGATTTAAATTCGACTAAGTGTCCTCACCAGCTGAGTCTAAAACGCCAATTAGTTTCTATGTTCATATATGTATAATTCCCAAAAAAAATTCTTTGTCTATACCTACTCGTAATAATAAACTTGTATGTGTAGCAAAAGAATTTTTTTTGTAAGAAATTTGTTTTGACAATGTAAGTCTCCTAAAGCTCAACAACTTGTCTTTAGCACTTCTTTTTTAAAATTTTCGACGGACATTTGCTATCGACAATTTTTCACCAGAATACGGCGAAGCCAAAAAGTAAGTGTCATGAAATTGCCAGCCTATGTATTGTACATGGATATTCCACCATAGCTCATAATCTCATGAATTATCGGGCCGATTTTAACAAATGGGGTATCAATCTATTCGTCTTGATTATGCGAGTGTCATAGGAAAGCATATTTTTGAAATAAATGTACAATGGCGTCTGTAATTGAAATAAATTGAAGGTCGAAGCATTATTTCTTTTTGAAACTCGTGTGGGATATCATGTTCAAGAAGTGTAGAATTCAATGTATATACATATATTGTTGGGGTTAAACGAAACAACTGAATAAAAATATTAAATTAAAAATTCGAAGACGTTTTTTATTTCTTTGGAAACGTGATGTGGTATGTCATATGCCACTCACATCATGTTCCAATCATGTTACAGGTAATGAAGAGTAGAATTAAAAAATGTATACTTATATTGTTTTCATTAAATTGAAAGACTAAGTATTTTTTTAAATATGTAATTTATTGTGCATTACGAGTGTCGTGTACTCCTTTTTTCATAGAATTACAGGGAAAATCGTGTAATCCCAAGACAAGTAATTGACTGTAACAGCCATCACGTATCACGTTGCTATGTTTCACGTACGAATAGCAACAGGTGCCAGAATGACCAAGGTCCACTAAGGTACTGCACATTAGGCTTTTTTTAGACCTTTTGGACATTAGACAAAGGGTTGTTGTGAAGGTACAATAACGAAGCTTTAAGTTTTAAAAACTATTCATAACGTGGATAACACGTTGTGAAATGAACTAGCATCTGAGGTTTAAAATGTGCAATATACGTATGATTAATTTTATTGATTGTATAAAATTCTTCAATCGTTTTCTTCAGGTCGTGAGGGAAAGTCTCCCTTCGGCCCTCGCGACACGGAGGAGCGCCGCTCTGATAGCCAATAGGAGAACAATCGCAAGAACAGTTCACCTAGCTAGCTATTGGCTAAATTCGATGGATTGTACACTGAGATCCCGCAGACATGGATCGCGCCCGACTGGCCTAGTTAAAAAAAGCCATAGTATGTAGGAGCGACTACTATTGAATTAGATGAGTCCTTGAATGGAGACTACATAGGGGGAAGCGCAGAGTGAGATGCCCTCCGGCCAGATCGATCCACGACTTGAGGAAGTTTGCCGGTAGGGGATACGAAGAGCAGAAGTAATGACCATCTTCTTTCTACAGATATAAATAATAATATAATTTTCCCTTGTGAAATAATCAACGAAAACTATACATGTACTAAAAAGTATTAAATAAAAATTCAGTTCACAAACTAAAACCCGACTACCGTATTAAAATAAGTTTTAAACTTATTTAAAACTTTTGGGTAGTCAGTCTTTTGGCAGTTTGGAAAAAAAATTGAATATTCACTTGGAATATCATCATATTCATAAACACGACTTATATTTGTTTATATTTATATATATTTCTTATATTCATACAATTAGAATATTCGTAAACACTTGGAAATATTCTTTCTTTCTTTAAAAATATACTAATATGTTTTTAATTATTCATCTTCAACTTCCGTATACCCTTTCAAATTAAACGAAACAGTAAAATATTTTTTTCGGGAGGTCTTACAAAAGCCGCCTCAATTCGCCGACTCCATTGTCCGCAGTTTTAAATTTCCTTTTACTAAGAATTTTTTTTGACGTGGGGAAATAAAAAAATAATAATCAGGGTGGATAGGACTTCATGCCCGATATGGTTAAAACATCCATTGTTCTAGCAGGGTTTTATATGCGGGCGCATTGTCTTGGTGAAAGAGAATGCCGGAGTTCCGCTCTAAGCCATTGTCACTCACTTCCTGGAAGGCTAGAGACAGGTAAACTTTGCAGTACTACTACACCACTGATTAGTAAACTGTTCTGGTATCTTCTAACGGAATTCTTCTATTTTCTATTCTTCTAACGAGACCAGCTACTGATCGAAAAAAAACAGTATAAATTAAATTACATATTTAAAAAAATACTTAGTCTTTCAATTTAATGAAAACAATATAAGTATACATTTTTTAATTCTACTCTTCATTACCTGTAACATGATTGGAACATGATGTGAGTGGCATATGACATACCACATCACGTTTCCAAAGAAATAAAAAACGTCTTCGAATTTTTAATTTAATATTTTTATTCAGTTGTTTCGTTTAACCCCAACAATATACATATACATATGTATATACATATGAAAAAAAACAGTATAGTTTTCATTGACACTTCAACTGCAAAAAACATTCAAAAGACACTTCTACTTAACATTCATTGCATGGATTACTGTTTGATAGCGCATAGCTCAATTCAAAAATTCAAATTCAACCTTATTCTCTTCACCAGTTACGACTTAGGACACCGTTGTGAGATACCTCTAACTAATTTATGGAGCAAAAACTTGCACCAATCTATGCGTCATGGTTTTGGTGTGCAGCGTGAATTTTTTTCTGACTTTAAGATTCTTACGTAAGAATGGTAGAAACTGTCTGTGATATATAATCTTCATTATGTATAATTATATGATATATAATTTCAAAAACAAATAAACTAAATCGTAGCACAAAGTTCATGTCTAAGATTGTCTTCATTATTTTATTAGTCTATTTTGCGTCCTTACCATCAATACTTGTTCTTTCTTTCTAATAAAAAGCAGCCTTAACACACAAAAATTACAATAATAATCTTTCGAGTCTGGTTTGTTTTCAAAACATTTTAAGATTATAAATACTCCGGCTGTTTACATATGTCACTAATTTCCAACGTCGCGTTTATGCTTATTTTAATCATTGTGTTTATCATCTTAGATGTTATGTTTACTAACGTAGCGTAGCAATAGAGTAGCGCCAATCGGGTTGGGATGTGTTTGACGTATATCGTGAAATGCGTATTAAATATAGCGGGGCCGAAAATAGGTGGGCGTCGTATTGTAAATTGTTAGAGCATTGACCTCTGAAAAATATGAAATTATATATATTTTACTAAAATGATCCTTTTAGTCTGGGGTTCGCATCGAATCAGATTCAGATAAAAGATTGATTAAAAATATTATTGAAATTAAGTTCATTATACTATCTCTATTCTGAATTTTCAAATGTAAACATAACCTGTAAACATTTATGTTTTAATTTTGGAATAATCTCGAAACGTTTATTTAGAATATGTTTATATAAAAAAATTAAAATTTTTGGCTATGGTTAAGCATCACACGATATGTAGTGCTAAACTTTCTTTCAACTCTACATTTATTTCTTGCTTTAGTTATTGATACCTTTGCAAGAACTAATCGATCCTAAGCAATGTTTGTGTAACAACTGTAGGTAATTCTAGTTATCTATTGTACATGTTTAATTACTAGTCGCAGTCATACGTGGCAACCTTGACCACTGCATCCTTTGTGGACACGCTATAAAGCCTTTTTATCGACTGTGGTAAAACTTGATCACAAGCTTGCGGTCGATGAATTATGTAAACAATGTTTCACGTTCTTAGCAAATTATAGAATTTTATTTGGGATTGCCCGCGACTTTGTCCGCGTGGACTTTAGTTTATAAACACCGTCTTTATTCGACGTGATTCTCTAAATTGATATAACTTTTTTATTTATGAACTGATTGAAATAAAAAAAACTAAATTTTAAGTGAAGCTTACCACAATACATTAGTGAAAACCGCACCCAAATTGGTTAAGCCGTTTCTAAGATTAGCGCGCACAAACGCACAAACAAACAGATAAACAGACAAAAATTCTAACAATCATTGTTTTGGGTTCTATTGTGTTGATAAAGGACCCTAATAATAGTTTTTCTCATATATCTTCCAGGTACAGACAGCGATCAGTTACATTTTTATTATATGTATAGATATACATAGATTGAACTTTGCCTTTTTATCCTGTGTTCAATATCCCGTTAATCGTTTAAAGTGCTTTGATTTAACAGTGAACAACATTGCGAATTACAATTTTTAATTTAACGTTAAGACCCAATTTTGTTTGTTTGAGTTTCTGTTTATTTTTGTCTTGTAGCTTCGACACCATCGATATTACTCTCGCAAATTATGGTAGCCTTGTAAATTAAGACAATGAGGTAGTTGACTGTACAATTGACTGTTAATATTGATGTTTTAACTAAGATAGGAAAGCAAACTCATATTGGAAAAGAAAATTTAGATATCAGAAATTGCGAATATCTATCGCTATCTCTATCAGGAACACGTGAATGTAACGGAACTACTGTGTTAGTGACATCAGTGACAAAGTAGCGTAATCCTTTTCTAATTTTGGTTTTACCTTGTAACTCATCTTTTAAAATCGAATTTTGATTTTGAATTCGTCAATCGACCCTATAACGAGAGTTATTGTAGAGCAAAGCCTCATTTTTGTTACAACACAGTAGACTAGTGGAATTGACTATAGAATCAAAGCAATTTACGTTTTACATGATCTATTAAAGTAAGAATTTCCCAACCTTAATAATTAAAATGTCATTGTGTGTTAATGTTTATATTTGTCGGTCTAGAATATACCGACGTGTCGGCCCATTGCATTAAATATGATTCTAGTATTTAATTCCCTTAATGTGTGGAATTTAACACTGCGGCCGCGCATCAAAATGTGCCGACAAATACAAACAAAAACTAGTTAACATTCATAGAATTATAGTGACAGTCGCTGGTCGGTTTAATTGTCGCTTTTCCAACAAGTTCGCATGGTTAGATGGAAGTGTGTTATGAATATGATTTAGAATGAGGGTATAGTGTACATTAGATCTAATAGCAATTCTACGAAGTATGTGGGTAGTATATTCATAGCCTCCGCAGATTGGCGCGGCGCCGTAGTTGATTGTCTAATGAATCAATACATTGCATACAGGTACTTTGCTATATATTCATTATTAGAGTGACCCTATCTAGCCGATTATACCTATAAATTTACTCATCATTATCATTCTCAGTTTTTTTATTCAGCCCACTGCAGGGTATAATGGTGCAGGTTATGTACCATGGGAACATTATTCAGCCCACTGCAGCGTATAATGATGCAGGTTATGTACCATGGGAACATTATTCAGCCCACTGCAGGGTATAATGGTGCAGGTTATGTATCATAGGAACATTATTCAGTCCACTACAGGGTATAATGGTACAGGTTATGTAACATAGGAATATTATTCAGCCCACTGTAGGGTATAATGGTGCAGGTTATATTGTATCATAGAAACATTTTTTTATAACAAGGACAGTAAAGAAAACTAGTGAATTAAATTATCTTGTGCATTACAAGATTGTACGGTAAGCAAAACTACAACAAGACATATTCTACAAGAGACACATTCCTTAGCCATCATTTCTTAAACTGGGGATCGCTATCACATATACAGGGGGTAGCAGTTGCTTAGGGGAAAATGCACTTACTTGTATTAGTTATTCTGTGCTTTTATTAACCAATACGGCGGTCAGGGCCGTCTTTACCAGGGGGTGCAAGGGGTGCGGTGCACCCCGGGCGCCCACCTTTTAAAGGTAATGAAAAAATATAACGCTATAGTAAACAATTACACAATAGGATATTTGACTGTCATAGGATACACAATAGGATATTTGACTGTCATAGCATACACAATAGGATATTTGACTGTCATAGGATACACAATAGGATGTTTGACTGTCTTAGGATACACTCCCGCACCCCGGCGCAGAATAGACTTAAGACGGCCCTGACGGCGGTGTTGGATTTTTTGCATCCTGCAAATAAACAAACAATAAACAGTCAAAGGTCAATGCTTGATTGGTTAATTAATGATTTATAAACAAATGCTAAAAGGTATTTTTCGCCTTTTCACGGGGTCGCAAGACTAAAAAATTTCAGAACCGAAACCTTAGACCAAATTTTACGTCTCTATTTGGAGCATGCAACCACATAGTGAATCTCTAATTCTTACGAAAACTACCTTTACTTTCAACCTTTTTGAACCATATTATTGTAAACATTGTAGCTTGTAGTCTATATTTTTTCATCATATAAGTGTGATGAGTTTGTATTGGAGACATGCCAACGTGTGATTTTCGGATGTTCCGCAAACGACATCCGGCATTAATCAGATCGGTGAGTGATCGGTTACGTAACGCTTAGTAAGTGCACTAAATGAGTCATTTTACCAACTACTGCCATTCAGGGCTCTAATCACCTCTTTTAAACCATTTACTGTGCCTTGAATTTTTCATGTATTTGTAAGCCTTATCATGAACAAGGTTTTATTCATGATAAGACTTGTCTGGAAGATTTCAAATCTATTCAGCCCCGTTATTGGTACCTTAACCTAATGCATTCCATTCTATCAGGTCTCTCCACTGCTGGAAATGGGCCTCGCACAAGTTCGCCACCACGCTACCTAATGCATATAAACAATTCATTTATTAAAACTATTATTAATCATTTTACTCCACTAACTCAGATACCTAAATTTGATCTTCACCTCGGAATGAAAATACGCAACTGCGTTTAATTTTGCTCAAACACCAATCATTTTGTATTATTTATTTTCAGAAACCATAGTCAGTTAGGTTATCACTCTTATCAGCAATTTAACAATTAAATACACAAAGAATTTGAGATTTTTTGAATTTTCTAAAAAAACAAAAATTAAGCGCTAATAATGGGTAAATAATGCTATGTCTACATGATCATTTTAAATACCGATTAAGCAATATTTATTACTTCTAAAATTACGTGGAACTTCTAAAGTTACATGGTAGTTTTAAAATTACCTCTTTTAAAACTACCACGTGCACTCTACGTGCAGTGCGGTGTCGGCCGGCTATACAATAGCACCAACCCATCTCTTCCCGTGGGTGTCGTAAAAGGCGTGGTGTCGTAAAGCGGCTACCACAAGCTCTGAGAAACTAAACAACTTCTAAAGGACTGGAAGACTCTCCAACCCGCTTGGCCAAATGGAGTTTTAAGGCACATCCTCATGCACAAGACGATGTGCATGAGGTGGCCTATGTACAGCAGTGGATACTGAAAGGGCTGGTTACATTGCATTGCAATTAATTCTAGATATGTGACATTATCTGAACAAAGGACCCTATTGACAGTAAGGCCTTTACTACCTTTGTTTTTGATTGTTTAACGTAAAGCTTTGTTGTATCAATATATCCAATTGAAACATGCTCTAAAAGCTATTTTCCTTTATTTAAATTTATTTAAAAACAAACAGTCATAGACAGGAAATTAGACAATTGGATTTATATGCAGACTTACTTATTTCGTGACAAATAAAAATAAAACATTGAAACGAAATATACATAAAGATAAAGCAATAAAAAATTGTTATTTTTAAAGATTTTAGTAAAATCTTTGTATCTGGGTAACTACAAAACCGACTATAAGGTCCATTTTCTTATATAATGTCACATACCCATGTCCATACATACTCTATCAGTTTTATGATTTACATATCTATATTATCAGTTTTTACATCAGATTTTACATCTATTTACATCAGTTTTTACATATCTATCTCTATCACTCGTACATTGCATGTGTTACAATCTACACTCGCAAGGTAGTCGAAGAAAAATAACATATGTATGATCATTTTATTACTGCAGAATAATTGTAATTGAAAACATATAAGATTTTGCGTTATTTTGCGTGAATTTTATAAAGTTGAACAACATTAATAGGAGGTGCAATACAGTCTCTTAAGTCATAAGTTAACATAATCTTTATTGTCATATTTGTTATTAAACAGATGGCAGGTATGATTATATGTAAAGTTGACGGTACGTGTAAGGACACTTTTTATTGGCCGAACGAACACATCAAAGGTGCGGTGCGTGCGAGGTTCCTTGTAGGTGTTCTTTGAAAGCAATTCCCAACTCTTATAGTGTGTTGTAGTGACTCATTCGTCACTCGCCCTCGCTGATATGCCTCCATTGTGTTTACTTCATAATCATTGCTCATTGCTACAACTCCAATCCTCATTTAGCATGCTTCTTGTATTTACTAATCAAGATAAAATAATACTTTCTAGGTATGACGGTAAATTGCTTTTAGAAGCAATTAATTAACAATAAAAAAATGTTTTGTTTTTGTTTTTAATTTATACAAAAACATTTGCATATATCAACGACAATATAATTATTAAGTTGGTAAGGTCTTTGCCTAGATACAAAAATAGAAATGAGATCAAATAATATGATAGAATTTTGAATTGCATTACATCGATTACCGAATGGCTCTCTAAACATACAATAATTATTACATGTTTGATGTATTGAGTACAAAGTGTGCCTGTCCTTTGTTTGCAAGTTTGTGATGACGCTTTTCTTTTGTATGTAAGTAGTTAGTGCGGTGGCCCGTCAAACCGTAATTTACATTTGAACATCATACAGTAATCTTATTTTAAAACCAAATTCCATTGTGCGCTACATCTAAGTTGTATTTGTATTCTATTATTCAGTATTTATTTTCAGTCATCTTGTCCTTTCTATTACACAAGTGTAAGATGTTGTAAAGCTCAAAAAAGCTCGGTATGCTGAACAGAGCGAAGCGATACTTCACCCCCGTGCAACTCCTAACGCTCTACAAAGGTCAGGTTAGGGCCCATATGGAGTACTGCTCACATCTCTGGGCCGGCGCATCGAAATATCAATTGGATCCATTTGACTCCATCCAACGACGTGCTGTTTGAATTGTCGACGATCCCACTCTCACAGGCAGTTTAGAACCCCTCAGGATTCAGAGAGACGTTGCGGCTCTCTGTGTGCTACACATGGATGCCGAAAATATAGTTATAATAAATAGCACCCAAGCCTTTAGTAATCAACGCCGCGAACAATGCTCAGCGAACCAGCGCCGCTTACTTAATTCCCAGATTAACAAATGAAATAGATCATAAAATGAAAACAGATATTAGTGAAAATAATTTAAATTAAAGATATTTCTTGTCTGAATTATAATAAAATTCGTTTACTGTTCATATAATGTCTGTAGTTATAATGTCTACTTTCTTACTGATACTGCAGAGCTTGTACTTGCAGAACCCTTATCAGTTTCTTTTTGTTAGTAAATTTGTTAATAAATAAAAAATCTCGTATACCTTGTAATAATTACACTCTAGGAGACCTCTAGGAATCGAGCCACCCTGAATTTAGGTTTACCCTTGAATGCCTGAAACATAAAAATAATGTTAGGTCAAAGAAAAAGTTTTTATGCAGTTTTGAAGCTGGCATTTTCACAATCATTTTGATGTGCTATTATTTCAAAGAATTCATGAATTTGAACGACAGAAGAAAAGTCGGAGTCAGTTCATCGTTTTGAAAAAAATAAGGAAGCAGAAAGTTTGAATTGGAAGTTTTTTTTATTTAAAGATGTTGCTTTTTAATAAAAGTTTTGTTAAATTGTTTATCCTGAGATTTGAACCGATTTTGACCTTAAAATTATGGATACTGCGCCTGAAGTAGCCGCGCAAACTGTGGCACTTCTTCAGTCTGGGCTTAGCAAAACGTGAGTGCACAACTTCATTTAAGCCGTTCTGCTGTTCAAAGAGTGTACCATCGATGCCTAGAGACTGGCGGCTTCGTTCGCCGTCCAGGAGGACCACAATTCCGAGTGACGACGGAGAGACAAGATCGGTTTATCTTTACGACCGGCTTACGAAATCGTCACCCGACCTCAGTACAGATCAAAGAACAGCTTCGAGACTTTTATGGAGTGGCTGTTTGCTCTCGAACTGTGTTAAAAGAAAACTCGAAGAATGTGATATAAAACCACGCTAGCCAGTGGGCCAAAATTGACACGAGCTCACCGAATGGCGTACCTTCAGTTTGCGCGAAAATATTTGCATTGTACTCAACGTCAATGGAGCCAGGTATTCTTCACTGACGAATCTAAGATTATGCTGTATGTTAATGATGGAAGGAGGAAGGTGTACCGAAGACAGGGAGAGCTTTTTGTGCAGTGCTGTATTGGAGAGAACGTGAGTTATGGTGAGGGGTCATGGACAGTCTGGGGAGGAATTTCCGCGGAAGGCAAAACTGGACTTCAGGTTGTGACGGGACCATGGCTCACACCACTAAATGGCGACCGTTACATTCATCAATGCCTAGAGACTGATGTGATGCCATATGCTGGGTTTGGGGGCCAAGATTTTATTTTTATGCATGAGCGCACACTGCAGGAATTGCACCTTCATAACGTCGGTATCACAGTGATGGAATGGCCAGCAAGAAGCCCAGATATGAATACCATAGAGCATTTATGGGATGAGCTAAAGAGGCATGTTCGAGCTCACCACCCAGCTCTGTAGACCTTGCAGGAGCTGAAAACAGCCATCGAGGAAGAATGGGAGAATATTCCACAATACGTCATAGTGACGTTGATTGATTCCATGCCAAACCGCATGACGACCGTCGTAGACGTTCTTGGAAGCAATACAAGTTACTGATTAAACGACTTTTAGGTAAACCATTGTTTTCTTCAAAAATCTAATATAAATCATTCCCATAAGAAAGGCGAATACACGACTTGTTTACACTTTAACTCAATTTTTTCAATACTCTGAATTCAAATTTGGAACAATGGCATACTGGAATGATGGTTAGTGTGCCAGCTTTAAAACTGCAGAAAAAATTTTTGATCGATCAAACATTTTTTTTAAGCTTCAGCCCATCTCAACTGAAAATGCAGGGTGGCTCGATTCAGGTGTCCCGGGAGTGTATTTATTTACCTCAATTTTTACCTTCAGTCATCTTGTCCTGCCTGGTGTTGCGATTAGAATGAAAATACCATAAAGATTCTGAACCCCAACTAAACATTTTTTTGTATTTTCTTTACACAAACGCTCATCTATGACTCCTTGGCGGAAAGTAGTTATTTTCAAAATAGGCCTAAAGTTTTTTAATTTGATCAGCAGACGTACTTTTCTTTGGCGTAATATAAAGTTTTTTAAACATTTAAATGCAATGGTTGTTAATTAGTATACGAATAGGAACCTCGTTTTATTTAATGATCAGAGTCAACAGTAAATTCCATGAGAATGATATTTAAGTTTTATATTGTTTATGTGTAAGTCAGGTGTGTCAGGTACTCATTGCTTCGTATATCATTTTTTGTATTACTATTTTATGCGCTTGCATTGTTACAACGATACGATCGCAAGTTTTCGCTGATTGTGCCTCGACTCTCGACTCTGTCTCAATGCTACTTTATTCCCATCATTATCGTTAAAGAGAACGCGTCTAATCACTATACGAGTACTTATTGTGTACACTTCTGACAGTTAAAAAGCATACAGTCACCACACACTATGTTTTTATTGCGCTAGAGTCCGCTAGACTGTGGTACGCTTTCAGCAATAATGTCTGTTTTATATGACGAGCTGACGGATACTACTTTGATCTGGTTTTTTGTTGCTGATAATAAATCATTGATTGAGGTACAGTTCTCTTAATATTAGAAAGAACGAGAAATGGGTTAAGTTTAAAATGAAATTTTAATTTCTGTACGAAAATATAAAAGAAATGCGGTAAAAACCGTTGTAGAATAGTAAAAATGAGATCAAACAGATTACTTTTCGTATATGGAAACGGAAGAAAATGAAATCCGAACTGAATAAACTGAACCAATAAGATAAAGATTTATGTCATCCGGGTCACAACTGTTGAGGACAAATATTGTGATGAAGTCGAAAAATCATAAAATACAACCCACATGTAGCTACACAGAGATATGCGTGTCTGAATGCGGACGGCCGATTGCAGACTTCCATCGGAACAATGGTTTGATGTATGTACTCGTACCTAAGTACCAGTTCGTATTGAGTCGTCGCACGCGCAGCCTCGAAAATATTATTTTTAGCTACAGGAAGGTTCTCCGGTCGTTTTCCTCGCACATGCACTAAGGTTGCTCGCATAAAGTACCCATATAATAAGGCGTGCGCTCCGTCGGGATCGTACTGAACATTCAATAAATAACAGTCTAGTTTAACCCGAATTATCATAAAGATTTATGAGAGATCTTGTGTTTTTTTTTTAACTTTCTTATACAGTTCCTCACAGGTTTTGAATATTTACAGTCAGTGCGGAATTAATTGTAAAATTTAATTTTTTAAACATTTTCTCTTCTTTACAGGTACATGAAGATGATGTAGTAGGCTTCGATATATGTAGTAACGGAAAATTTATGATGTCGTGCTCCAACAAGACTGATATGGTTATATGGGACCTCAGGGGTCAACAGCTGTGCAGGCTTGACACGTACTTGATGAACACGTACGCTGCTAAAATATCACCTTGCGGTCGCTTTGTCGTCGCCACGGGGTTCTCGCCCGACGTCAAAGTAATGGAGGTGTGTTTCACTAAAACTGGAGAGTTCAAACAAGTGACAAAGGCCTATGAGTTGACTGGACACACGTCGGGCGTGTACGACGTGGCGTTCGATGTGGACACCTCGCGCATCGTCACCATATCAAAGGACGGCACGTGGAAGCTATATCACACAAAGAGTGAGTATAAAACTTTAAACGACTCGTTATCATTTGCATTTTGCGTTCATAAATTGTAAGATGAATTTAATCGCAAACTGAACCTTGACGTAGGAAGTCCCAATATACATAGTAGATAAGTACGCAATGTAAATAAAAAACGCGAGATGCAGGTTAAATGAATAGTGTATCGAGCAGTGGTCAATAAGATAACGTGTAAATTCCTTAAAATGTATCTAATAAGTTCGCGTCATCTGGTGTCATAGAAGTGGACGGGTTTGTCCCATGGATATCGGACCGGTCGTTTATAGTACCTTACGTTTACGTAACGCGTTTCTGAATATACTTACATAAATATTAATACGTATATCAGGCGTTCGAGGAAAATGAAGCTAGTGCCGAGATTTCCAGCTAAGTGTGATATGTGACGACATACGTTTCGTACCCAGCTAGCTGTGTGTAATACGGACATCCTAAAGTATCTCCGTCCGCTCCTATTGTAGTTTATTCCTAGATCTCAACAATCTCGATGTGTTTGTTTACACGTGTGTGTGTGTGTATTTTTGTTGTGTTTGTTTGTATCATGAAAACATTTTATTTTCACTTGTTATTGTTGCTTGCATTAGGACTCATATCATAATATATAACTACATACACATGTATTTATTGACTATTGCGTTTCTTCTGTGTTTTTATAATACTTATTTTACGGTGGATTTTACGCTCCATAAAGTGTTCAATAAAGGCAACACGTTTATAAATATGAATAGTTGTATTTTAATTCGTATAAATGGAGTCATTAATTACCCACATAAAACTGGGCTGTATATTAATAAAATTACGTTTATTGTTGATATCATGTTTTTTATCTGAATACTATTTGTTCTGGGGGGTATGGGATTGATATTTTAAATGCTATGTACAGATACATTACGAAACCATTGGCCATCGGCTAATCCGGAAACACCTGCACGCGTCATCCACGTATATGCAATAAACTATCTTATAATAAAGTATGCAATTAGAGGTACGGTAATTCGGATGACGCGTTCGGGGGTTTCCGGATTAGCGGATGGCCAATGTATTCTTAACGTATCTTTACATTAATGGAAATGGTTTTGAGCGTAAGCACGTGTCGTAGTACTGCGTTTCTTCTATTATGTTTTGATAATACTTATTGTACGGTGGATTTTTCGCTTCATAAATTGTGCAATAAAATAATTGTGTGTTTATATGAATAGTAGTAGTATTTTAATCCGTATAAATGGAGTTTAATGACCCTCATAAAACTTGGCTGTATATTGATAAAATTACGTTTGTTGTTGACGTGTCATATGTTTTATCTCGATACCACGTATTTGTGGGGCATGGGATTGATATTTTAAATGCTATGTACATGAATGGAAATGGTTTCGAGCGTAATGAGCATGCGCTAGTAGCTACGTCATCGGGTTTATTTTATTTACCATGAATATTGGGCGGTTTACGTTAATAGTCCAGAGTTGGATTAAATGCGTATACAATCCTCTCATGTTCATGCAGCAGTGAGCTCAATGTTTTTTGGTCTAATTAGACAATTAAATGGATATTAAAATATTTTAAACTATCTGACTAAGCTCTGTGCTTATATTAGGATGCTTCACGTTGACACTGCCTGCTGAAGTGGAAGTTGAACACGCAATTATCATTGATTTTTTTCGAAGTAAAATTAGTGAGAAGTAGTAAGCCAGTCAGTATACATAATTTTGATCATTTGATTAAACTTGTGTTTATTTTGAGGCCAGTTCACTAGTCGAGGTGTTCATACAACTTATAACCGTTAATGTCAGATATTAATAATGAGTGGAGAAGTATACACCATTTTTTTTATTTCTTACCCACCTAAAAATATTAAAAAAATCTCTTGATTTTTTTTAAAGATATTTTTAATTTTTTTTATGTTGGACGTTGACCAAACAGCGTGAGACGTCACGATATATTTACATACAAACAATATATTGTTAAATAGTGTTGACGAAACTACGTTTGTCTATGGTATGTAAATAAAGTATGTAAAATCCGCCAGTTCTAAACTTAAACTAGTGACTTCTAGTGAATTTCTACATTATCGCACGTATGTTGATCTTATAATCAATGTTTACTTGTCCCTTGTCTTCAGTCGACTATGTCCGCGGTCAGTCGCCCCACGTATTGGAGACCGGCAACTACACTCAGAGTGCCAACCCGCCTCACATCGCTCTCTCGCCCAACGCCGAAGTGCTGGCTGTATCCGTCGACTCCTCCATAGAATTCTATGACACGTACACTGGGAAACTGTATGACACCGTCGAGAATGTGTATGGAGGTATGTTCAACAAATGTTGATTCAATATTATTTAACAGTTATTCACCAAATAAGTAAAGTGACGGACGTAGCTCACAGAATTAGCACGCTGAAGTGTCAATGGGCAGGTCATATATACCGCAGGACCGATGACTGATGGGGTCGACGAGTCCTCGAGTGGAGGCCACGTACTGTGAAGTGCACCGCTTCGCCGCGGGACACTCCGACCACGTGGACCGACTACTTGAAGAAGTTCGCCGTTGGTGGTTGGATGAGAAGAGTCCAAGATCGTGTGTGGTGGCGAGCCTTGCGAGAGGTCTATATTCAATGGAGAGACATGGCTATAGTATAGTAGTCATTGGTTATGTTTTAAGCAAGATGGCTATTGACCAGATGGCAAATGGTTATTGCTGTTTATGGACATATGGGAACATGACCCGATTTATGTTGGTATCTCTCAAAGATTTTAGAAGGCGGCCGTTGCAACAGAATACGATTGGAACTGTTTTTATTAAAACTAACCTTTTGATTAGTTCTAGTATCTCTCTACAAAATAGGTTTCGTAGATTGCAGATGGTAAAAGAACGTCCGTCCGTCCATTCTTATTCATTTACTCTGACTTTTGTTTTAAAAAGTAATTCCGTGGCCGTTAGTTTTTTTGTTTCTAAGCGCTTAAATAGCATATTTGTGCATGTTACTATAAGATAACAGATAAAATAATTAAATCGATTGATCCAATAGATACCCTATCTTTATTATGAACGGGGGTCAGATTATATAATTGTTGATATTCTGATTATCTGTAATTTATAGAGCTGATCAAAATGTTACTAGGTAAAATGAAGCCAATTTTTAATAGTGGCCACAAAATAGTATTAGGCGCCAACTACACAAGCTAGTTTTTCGCGGCTATATTCTATCCCGTGCCACTTATTTCAATAGTAACTTTACTATATTATCATTTATCACTTATTTCAATAGTAACTATACTATATCATCACTTATTTCAATAGTAACTGTACTTTATTATCACTTATTTCAACAGTAACTATACTATATCATCACTTATTTCAATAGTAACTGTACTATATTATCATTTATCACTTATTTCAATAGTAACTATACTATATCATCACTTATTTCAATAGTAACTGTACTATATTATCACTTATTTCAATAGTAACTATACTATATTATCACTTATTTCAATAGTAACTGTACTATATTATCACTTATTTCAATAGTAACTGTACTATATTATCACTTATTTCAATAGTAACTGTACTGTATTATCACTTATTTCAACAGTAACTGTACTATATTATCCACTCATCAATGGGCGATCCGGCCGCCCGGCGACACCCGCACTAATCCGCAGTGTGCAGGCGCGCTCGGCGATAGCCATATAGTTTTTGGTTAAAAGAACTTACCTAAATGATTTCAACCACAATTATAGGAATATCGCGTTTGAATAGATTTAATCATGTAGTGTGGATGCCGTACATAGGCGCACATTAAAGTATAATTACCATTGAAGTTAGTGGCACGGGCGAGGATATCGCCGCGAGAGACTCGCTCGTGTAGTTGCCGCCTTAGGATATCATCGTTGACCTAGTACAACCACAACTACATTGATTATAGGAGGAAATAGATACGATTTAGTAAATTATTAATACGCATAATAATATTAATGATTATTAATCAAGAGTGTTTATCAAAATAAACACTCTTGATTAATAATCATTTCGGTAATAATCGATTTTAATCGTATACTCGGACGTTGCCCTTTTTAGAAGTGAATACATATTTTTAACTCGGTTAATCGAAACCTTTGAATTATTGAAGACGGCATTTCGAAGCGCCGCTATCGATCGAATGCATTAAAAACTTAAATCACGCGAACAGCATTCAGCTGGCATCTTATAAATATCCCACGTTCCCACTAGTTCAATTGATCAGTTCGATTATTGAACTAGTTAGGCAGTTTTTTCTTAGTAATTCAATTGAAGCTGTTTTAACTTAACGGTTCACTAGTTCAATTTTCTCCTACTTTAATTAAACGAAATTGAATATAGCCAATAAAAGTAAAATAACTTCTTATAGATAATCAAATATTTATTAGTGTAATACCATACAAAAACACGAAATAAAAATTAATATACTCATCGTATAAAATAATATAGTTGAATACCAACTTTGAATTATGTAATGCATTGCAAAGCAACTCTTTCAGTATCCACTGCTGCACAACCAACTCTTCAAACGCCACTCTGGCCAAGGGGCTCGGCGAGTCCACTCTTTTGTGGTAGCCGCTTTGTTATCCCGCACTCGCCTTTGGGTGTCTCGTACCCACGGGTATTCTAAACGGCTGGTGGTATTCTAAAGCCGGCCGCACGCCATCAAATATTGTAACTATCCTATATTATAGGATTATGAATCAAACCAAATTATAGCACCAAATATAGCAAATTGTCTATTGTTTCCAGGGTTAATTAATTATATGAGATTTGACCCGAGTGGGAAGTATTTATTCGTGGGCGGGGAGCGCGTCGTGAGGGTGCTCCATAATGTGTGCGGGTATCGCACTACCATTGCTAGTTGCCGCAAACTCTTCAGCTCAAAGCAAACTTCCGCGACTGTAGAGCGTCTCAACAAGACCATAAAGGAGTGCAAGGAAACGCTTGCAAGGTTTGGGAAATAGGTGTACCTGTTCGACTAAGTTTGAACTATGCATTTATTTGTCGTACCACATGAGATACTGCTTATATCGAGGGGCGGCGGAGTGTCAAGTGCTAGAGATAGTATGTTTGATTACAACAATTTTGTTTAGAAATCTTATGTATTTCTTAAAAGGCTGTTTCTAATTGCAGAATAGTATTAAATTAACTAATATAGATCACTCATTGATGTAATGTTAGTAGTGCTACTCGTGTGCTAATTGTTCTCGCTCTCGATATGACCAGATCTTAAACTGTATTTTTTATAATATATTTTCTACAAGGTGTCTTAACTTATCGATGTTTAATGAACATTTACGAAACTGTTTATTAAGTATATATACGAGAATATGTTGATAAGCCAAAAATAACTGTTACACGGGTACAGTTTAGAAGTTTAATGTTTGTGTTTTCACTTTTCTCTGAAGTTACGAGTATTGAAAGATTTAATTTCATTACTTTAAATCCGAAGTGATATAACGTTATAAAACTTCTCATTTTAATTTTTATTCATTTTAACAGCTGCCGTACACGGATAGGTGGTCAGAAATACTTATAATTAGTATTTAAATCAAATTTGATATGGTCCAAGTTGCATTTCGAAATGTAATTACTGTTACATACTCGTATGACAAGATCACAAAAAGTCATAAATTAATTTATAATATTTTGACTGACTTTTTAGTAGTAAAGTATCATTTGAAGGTGGGAATTCCGAATCATGAAAGGGACTATCATTATTTTTAATGACTAGTGAAAACAACTTTTTTTATATAAATAAACTGTAAATTTATGAGTGTTACAACCATTGTTTTGATCTTAAGCCCGCGAGGTCAAAATAATAGCTGTACCTAACACTAAAAGATACAGCAAATTGTCTTTAAAAATAATTTTTTGCTCGTCCTGAAAAATAGTTCCTTATATTCCCTAAATTAACATTTCCACCATCGTTTTGTACCAGTGATATATTTATAAGCTCTCATTGTACCAGTATAAATTGTGTCATACACAAATGCATTTTTCGTATTAATAAACAGTTCCTCATTATAAAAATATCGTTGTTTTATTTTATGCCTATAGTCCTATTGTGTGTATAAATAAACATTATATTCTTCGTAATCTTGCATGTTTTTAGGCCAGCAAGTCGGCATACATCGAGTTCATACAATTTCACACGTTTTTGGGGCGGGGCGGGGCGGGGCGCATTGAGCGTTGAAGAAATTTTCCGTTACAATTTTTTCAATTTTCATATTATGACACAAACGTAATAATGAATAGTATCTAGTAATTTATAGTAAAAAAAAAGTTTTACTTTATCGCTTTCACTACCATGTGTTATTTCACTTAGGTATATAATACGAAACAAAATGAACTCCAATGGTCTAGTATTGCTTAAATAATAATTATTTGTTTGGATTATATCTTACCATTGATGTAAAGAAAACTAAGACCGCCTTCCGACAAACCCAAAGAAGGAAACTAAGGAAAGTTCCCAACAATAAACTCATATTGATGCACTGATAAAATTTTGTGATCCGATACAACACTCCTTTATCCAAACGTAAAAACTGCCTCAATATAGTTCAAAGTGCTTGGCAGCGCCATCTATGAAATGTGATTGGAACTAAATTTTATTTGTGCTCGAACATGAATTTCCAAACATTGTTTTGATTGAACACATCGATATGGGAATAGAATGGGCGATGTGGGATGACACATTATACGTTCTTTTCAAAGAAACTTGGTTAGCAACTTCTAGGGGAGAGCAGATGAGGAGGGATTCATTAAAAAGTCAAATTTGGAACTTAAAGTACTACGTAATAAGAATGTTCCATTTTAAAAACACATATGAATTAAAGAATCCGAGAGCTACTGAACATGGAACACTATTAGACTCTAACGTGCCTGCCCTAGAGTGCTTGTGTAACATATCTAGTATGTTTGTTCAAATCGATTATTGAACAGTAATAATCTTATGATATTAATGTGTAATAATCATGCAAAATCATTTGCTCATGAACCTGCAGTCAATGAAATACGTATTATAAACGTCTCTTTATGTTCTAAACAAATATTTTCCTTTTTATTTTATAGAAAAGGTGGCAGAAAACCGGCAGTTCATTTGGTGGTAATTGAATACGGTCACCTATGGACACTCGCGATACCTCTCAATACGGTGCTACCTGTCAATTCGTCAAGAATGACGAACGCTAGCACGTCCGCACATGTCTTGCAGAGTGAATTTAGTAAAATCATTAGGTAAGATGGAAAACGGAGAGAGTATAACGAAACGACAAGTTTTCCTTATCCCTTTACCGCTATTCATTATTCATCTTGATGATGAGGAGTAGGGATAAGGAATTTGCTTTCACCACGATTACACAGTTAGGTACTGTTCGAAATAAATAATTAGAACTTGTTTTAAATAAATAATTAACACTATACTCATCTATACTTTAGTCTATACTCTATAGTCTATACTCATCGTACAGCAATAAGTTTAAAAAATCAAAGAGTAAAAAGGGGATAAAAAATTCACAAGAGGCATCGGGCACACGGTATTGCTGCCAGTATCAGTAGTTCAAAAGGAGTTGTATGGGATCGCTTAAGTGTCCTCATGGTGTCGTCCTATCGAGCCACAGATCGGCCATACACTTCCATACAGCCGGTCTCTTCTAATCACAGGGGAGCATTTTTTTTAATGAAGTATGACTCGACTGACTTATGGTTTTATCGACCGATTGCGGTAAGTCGTGTTTCTTGGATGTTTTAGCAAGCAGCAGTGTGATCACGTGTTGGTCGCGCTAATGACCTCCACGACCAGCGATATCGTGTGTACGGTTCGACGAGCAGCGTGCGTCAGTTTGCGGCGTTCGGCTAACCCGCATTCCTCAATAGGCATATACGGGATTAAATAAAAAATGCATGCACCCTCTTAACGCTGAATGGTTTATTGAATGGAATGGAATCGGTACTCGAACAGATAGTACTTAGGACAGATTCTGTATTCCACAAAGTATAGTACGTTCACTAGGAATTGGAAACGTCCCACTCGAGATAGGTGAATAACTTGACTATTTGTTGGATTACCGATAATAAAATCACTTTACTGCCGACCAGCTGCGTCTGCAATTCCCGGAACAACCAAAACCTTGATCCTTTTTACCTGCCTGTACTTCTATTGTCAGTAATATTTATCGTAAGAACATATAGATAAATTTGTCATAAATGTTAATTTTGAAGATCCCAGCTCATCAGACTCGGAATGATATTTAGTGTAAATAGTGAATGTGTAACTAAAATAAATACAAAAATGTGTGGTCAGGAACGAAGATCCGCACGCATTTTTTTTTAAACTCTGAATGTAATTCAAAATAAAACGTGTATAGTTCATGTATTTTTTTTTTATTTTGTATCATATTTTCAATGCAAATAATTAAAAATAAGGTATCAAATCAAAAATTTAGGTTATACAACCGGCCACGCACTAGTCTGTACGTCTGTTATTCTGCTTGAGTCTCGCTCTCGATACTCGCACGTACACACACAGAGAAAGAGAAAGGCGTATGGAGGGGGTAAAAATCTTACGTGACGTTACATTTTATCTCGAATCACACCTACCGCAAGCCGCGTAAAGGAACTTCGTTCCAAAAAAAGAATCTTAAAAACAATTTTGAAGCATTTAATTTTTTTCCCGAGCATCAAAGGTCCGTCACGTCTACGTAAGTTTTACTGTGTCTGTTGTCATATTTTCCATTGATTATTATTTCTACCAGCTCGTCTGATATCCATTCTATAAAAAAAGAACAAAAATCTTATCTTTTATACTTTGCTAACAAAAGATCTCAGACCAAAGACTTCTAATAGACAAGCAATGCAGTACTAAAAAATTGCTCATTACGTTACGGTCAATTGTCCACGAAGTGCTTTGTTTTGTAATACATTAAATTGACATCAAACGCTGCAATCATCGTAATTGACATCGTAGAACACAAAAGAAATTTAGTGTAAGAGGATTCAGTGTATTTTTAATTAAACTCTGTATAAGTTATCTACCTATCTAAGTTGTATAGGGTGCAACCAAACCTTAATGCGAGATAACTGCATGTGATTTACCTGTTGATGAATGAACTGTAAGGCTATATATACTTCCCTCATGGCTGAGACAATGTCCAGGAGTCCTATGTCCAGCAGTGGATAAAGTTACAGAGCTGAAAATGTACTGTACTGAAAATTGAACCCCCCTGACCCGAATCTAACCTTTGTTTGACGACACCTTTATATACCAATTCTGGCTTTTTGAGACCAACTTTAGGTGCCATCAGATCTTGATTACTTAAAGTAGTTCTCGAGGTTCAACGGTGGCCCTGCCAGAATAAGCTTATTCGGCCAGGGGACACCAAGACACCCTTACAACTTTTAAACGGTGAACGGACATCGACCTTTTTTTACCTATTATCACTTTGATAGTGTTATCACTATCAAATCTATCCATCACTCCAAAATTAGTGCATCCCTAACAGAAGTAACTTTACTAGGGACATTACAACTTTACAAGGGACACTTTACCGAAGCCTGACACCATGGATTCCATGTTTTCATTAAGAATTTTTTTATAGGACGATGGCGGCAGACTTGGTGGTAAATGGAACTATCGCCAGTGATATCCACGGTACATGTCAACTTCAGTCCAGATTGACAAACATTGGCACGTCGTCCCCGGATGTGCTGCCTATATTTGGAGATGTAGAAATAGATTAGGAAAAAGGTTTGGAAATACGGCGAGGTATAGGATGGGATGGGCTCTGGCATTTCTCACTCACTACCGAAACACGTACGTACATTGGGGAATAGGATAAAGTGGAAAATGCAGTAGATTTCAGGGTAGTCTTATAGGAGAGAGAGGTTGGAGCCAGCGGCTGTTGGATTCCAGCCACTCCATTTTTGTTGGAATCTTTTTGCAAAAAATATTAAATTAAAAAAAATATACATAACATTATAATAACATGTTAATTATATCAGAAAAGAGGAGAATTCATGTTTCCAGGCCTGTTGGAGCCTGTTAGAGCCTGTAACCGAAACTTTACCGACTTTCTTGCAGCTGTAAGTTGTAACTTACAGCCAGTATATTATTATGTAAATTGTGATGTTTAAACGTGAATGATGTAATTGCTGCATGCGTGTGTCAAATAAAGTTTTAACTCATTCATTCAAGAATACACAAGCACGGAGGGTACACATCGTGTACATATAATTTTCGCAGGTTTTTGAAATAAAACGCAATAATAAGTTTAATTATCTTTATTATATTTTGCATAACAGTGACATTATCGACAGTACACTGAGATACTCCGTGATTACAATTTAAGTACAGTTTCACAGCTTTTGATAAACATAATTTAGTTTTATTATTCAAAGAATGAGTTCACACGAGTCGATTCCGTAGATTTAATAGATAAAAATAGTCGATGCCAAAAATATTCTCTCTTGTGAAACAATGCCTACAACTGTGTTAAATAATGTATATCTAAATTTATCGTTAATGCAAAAAATATCTAGTTTCTCTCTTAATATGAACATTATTAAATATTATTTTTTGTACCGATTTGCTGTTGTAACTGTCCTTTTAAATTTATGTTATCCTGGAGTCTAACACTAAAAAATTTCGCCTATAAATGCTCATTAGACTTAGGCAGAGGCGTGTGAAATATTTGTGATAAAATTAATAATAGTATGTATGAGTGAGACTAGGATGTAAACGTATCTAAACCGACACGAAACAGTTGACAAATTGGATTACACGACAAAAATAACTTACGTAACGAGAAACGTGTATATATGCTTTAATAAAATTCTTAAAGTGACAGAAAGCAGTTAATAGTGGTTTTAGTCAAACCGAAACAACAGAGAATCGCTATATGTAATCATTGGTGACAACAATTATTACATATATTTGTTTATATTTATCAATGATCACGCAATCTCGACTAATGCTTTCTCTACTATACAGGTTTGACATATTTTTATAGTTAATTAAAGTTACAATAACAATGGACAGATGAAACGCAAGGAACTTCGAAATACACATCGCGTGTGTAGTTGATAAACATAATATACACCTCTGTGAGTATTCACAAACTTCAACAACACTGGATATTATTACTGACTATTCAAAGTACACCACTCAAAATTGAATAGTGTGTATTCTACGACACTGGAGTGGAGTTTAAGCTACGACAATGTTATTAATATAACGGCTCCAATTTGAATTGTTTCAAAAACCTTCACCTCCTTACCACGAAAAACAAATACACCTTTAAAATAGTGTTCGACGTTTGGTAACTGATTCTCGACCAATCAGATTCGTTAATTCGTTAGACACTTCCTAAAATAATGTTAAAAGCGTTCCTGTTTTTTTAGTAGTAAGGAGGTCATAACAAGGGAAATTTATTTTCTGCTAACCAATTAAAATATAGCTTAAGCAAAGTGCGTAGTAACTCCCAATAAGTTTAAAGGCCGATAGTCCTAGGCTTCTATAGGTGCGAACGTAAAGAACGCAGTTTACTTGCTTTCGGGTAGAATTACTAGTCATTATGAGTCCTAACTAGAAGAAACTAGAAAAAAAACCGCATCTTAGCACGGTTCCTAAGCCCATGATTACTTTTGTGACCCTAATCAGCACCAACTGCCTAAAAGCAAATAATCGGCATTATTTGTGTACGCACCCTATAATCACTTTACGAAGCTAATGTAATAACGGTATCTGTGTAAACGTAGTAATGAATAATTGTAATTTTCAACACACTTGCTCGTAAAGTGGGCCCAATTGCAGCGTTTTTAGGGTCATAATGCAGCATATAAAATACGTGTGCTTTTTACTTTACATTACCGCACTAAACAATGAAATTATTAATAATACCATAACACATACTATGCAAATGCCAACAAAAACTGTTGCGTATCATTTCCATAATTGTACTTTCAGTAATTGCTTCAATAATTAAACTTTTTATTAACAAAATAAGACAATGAGATTTTATTTATTTTTCCTCGCAAGTGTGTTGAAAAACGTCGTATGAAACGCGTGAGCATTGGTCATTACACTCTTGGCTCCATTACGCCCTCGCCTTCGGCTCGGGCTGCGATCCCGCCTCGACTGTAATGACCAACTTGTATCATAATGTACTATTGTAGCAAAATGAAAAAACTCTTAAAATCAATAATATGCACAGGATACTATGACAAATGAATTGTATTCTTTGCTCGACATCTCTTTGGCTACCGCGTGTTATTTAACTTAAATAACAGAAAGCAAGACTACAATGCTCTATTATGCTCAGATAATAAATATTTGCAGATAATACTATCGATCTAAAGAAAACCAAGATAAGCCGCCGCTCATAAAATACCATGATGCATCCATTTAGGATTAGGGCTCATTTTAATATTATCAAATTTTTGCTTTCAGAACAACGGAGCAAAGGAGTTTTTATTTAACAATGAACCCTTTGTTGTAATATTGTACATTTTCATTTCTTATTTGTTGTGCTCCTAGATAAGATTGTCCCACAGATGTTTATGATACCGCCTATTTATTTATGTTTATTTGTTACCGCCTGTTTATTTTTACCAGGAACTGAATCTCTAGCCCCCGGTGGTTCAACAACACCCTTTTGAATATTAAATTTTATTCCTTCCCTTTTATTAAGAACAATAGAGACCGCGTATCAATTTTATTTTCATGATTTTTTTACATCAATGGATGGGACACATTTTGCAAATCTAGATATTTTTAACTAAGACGATGTTATATGCTAACCATATATATATGTATATATAGTATATATATATATATATATATATATATAGAATAGACAATCACATAATTCATGAAACACTGGATATTTGAGTAAATTTTGGTTAATTTTGTAAATTGATTTTACAACTACTCGTGTCATTGTGGAAATATTATGTAAATTCTATGTTAGAACAAACAACACAAGAACTACAGCTATTGTTCGCGAATCTACGTTCTACTACATTTCATATATTGCTTCTATGTCCATGAATCTGATTTAATTTATAGTTTAGACTAAACTCTAGCAAAATGGAAGCTTCCTTTAATGTGATATGGTGTTATCGTTTTGATTGAGCAATAATCTTATGATATTATTTTATTGAGTAGCAATCACATGCAATGGATCTGTCCACGAGTCTGCAGATCAATAAAATATCAACAGTTTACAAGACATATAATTAAGTAGACGTTATGAGATATTGTCATATACATAAATTGTGTTCAATTTCGTTCAATACATATATTCATCGTTTAAAAGTAATAATAATTTCAAAAGGACGTAAATGTAGGTACTATTAATAAATGCCACCGACGCGCGACTAGTTAAAGTAAGATTACAAAAAATTGCCAATAACATAAAATATTTAGATTGTACACATCTAAATATAGCTAAATGATGAAGCAACCGTTATTGGCCTTTAGAAAAATAACAAAAAAAGAACATAGAAAACAAAACGTGGTCACGCCACAAAAACAAAATCAGTCGCAAACATTGTCAAATTACACGTGACGTCGACTCGACATCAGAACCATAAACGTAATAAAAATAACATTAAACTTAATACGAAATAAATACTGTAAGTACTAAGATATCGTATAGATAGCATAGTGTATGACTTTGGTGCAAGTATCCCCCGCTCGCAGTCCAGCATATGGCCAACAGTTCGTTACTCCGTTACAATATTGGACTAGCATGAAATTCGTTTACAATTAGCCTTATGGCAGTTTGCTTCACTCCTCCGTATGTACTGGTTCATCTGAAATTGTGTACGGTATTGATCAAACAACCAATGTTTCTTACCTCTGCAAACGCGCACTGAGATTAAACGTCGGGTAATTTGTTCACAATGATTATTGTGTCGTCAATGATCACCATCACCAATTACACCATCATTTTAATGGTGTTAAAAGATTTCCGTTGAGCCCTCACAGATTTAATATAAACACAATAGAAAAACACCTTAAATGTTTTGGATCTTCAATATAATGAAACTTTTAGTTTGGACGAAAGTCACTAATGAAAACCTAAATTCAAATTTGCTCCAAACTCTTTGATTCTATTGCTTTTTTTTTATTCATTTTGCGGTCTAATTTTCGATCCGTGCCTATTACACTTCAGTAAAGACATCTGTATGTTTGTGAATATCTTATAAAACGCATGTTCTGCAGTTCTGCTGTATAACAAAAAATTTGTAAGAAAACAACTTATTAGGTGTTTTTTTTTAATTTTTTCTAATACTTTTAATGATAATAAATTGCTGGAGTGAAGATTGGATGTCATTTATTTTCTAACAACCCCTCTACCGTCCGAGCAAAAGTCGCAGTGACGCCCTCAACGTGATTCACCAATCCACTCCAGCCTCCCGAACTCCATCCACTTCGCTCCTGCACATCCTGCCGATTCCAGGTAACCACAGCTTCTCAAAATTAAAAAAATAAGAGTTTAGAGCCCTGGTAATTTTTCGGACTCCAGTCGGCCAAATAAATATTTCAATATTTAATTATTGTACTTCATAAATTTTCTGTTTTACAGTGACATGCGCAATCAACATTATCTAGGTGGTAACTATTTGTTTTTAAATTATATTAAATGAAATGGCATTAAAAGAATGTCATACTTCAAAATAAACATCAAACCTGCTATAGCAGGAACTCGGCTGACTCTTTCACTTATAAAATCTACAGTATGACGAATGGTTAATCAGTGAATGGTCATTGACCACTCACCGCTTGGTCGGCATGCAACGCACGCCGTCAACATTATCCCAGAGAACCGCTATAGCTGGCGCTCAGCTAATTGTCACGGCTATAAAATTTATAAAAAACTATGAATTATACAATTATATAACTCACCGTTCACCAATAAGTGTGCAGCCTCAGACAGTCCCCGGCCAGGTCGGCGAGCAGTGCTCGTCGCCTGGGCAGTAGTGCAAGGCCGGCGACTCGTCGCGGCCGCCGCTCAGCAAGATCGCACGCGGCCAAAACGCGCCCAGAGGAAGCCTCCAGAACGACTAGCGAGGGCCGCCCTCTGACTGAGCGCGCGCACACGATATTCGGCCCGTTGTCCGTTTCTTCCAGCGCTACACCACCATAGCCGCCGCGTCCTAAAAATCAATAAATGCATTTATTTTATAGTAATTGTTACGTCATCATAAATTATCCTTAATATTTTTTCTAATTAGTTTACTTATGATCATGATCAAAAGTTCATAAATAGGCATAAACGCGGTTTTTCAATTCGCGTCTGCACAACATATTGATATCTACCGAACAATAATGTCCCTTGCGTGGGAGAGAAAGAACGACAATGGCGGTCGAACGACGCTTGTTGTGAGCGCGCGAGCAATATTACATTGTGCTCAGAGAAAAACGCTAATAATGCAATATTTTCTGTACTTTACCGAATTCAACAAAATTAACAGGGTTGGTGTCATAAAGTCTCTTTCTTAAAATGACTAGGTAGCCATTATGACTAGATCTCGAACTCTACGAATAGAGATTTACAATACCATCCGAAACCCCTGGTAGTTGCCAGCCTAACATATGTCCCAGATAGGAATGTCCCTCCCCGTTACCGTCGTCATCCACGGCACGTTCTAGCTAGATCCTCCCAAAGCAACGCGCTAAGCCGAGGTCCGTTCCTTCCGCTGGTTTACCGGCGGGGGGCTTAGGCTCGTTGCTGCACACACTTTTTGCTCCTAGCTGAGCGCCTTCTGCGCTCACCCTAAACCATACGTATCAAGTGATTCTTGAAAGGCTATTAGGGCTACAAGAATTCGGAAAAAAAGAGCTTTACAAGTCCTATCCAACGACATAGTAGACGAAAATATTTATTTTTACGAGATTTCTTGAAAAGTTTACACTATCATAATTTTGGAATTACTGAACCGACATATACTAGATTCTAACTATTTTTCTGCCAAATTTCATTTAAATCCGTAGGAAATACGCTCTGGAGTTTGTCTACAAAACTTGAAACTGATTGGTGTTTTGAATCCTGCTCGTGACCCTTAGATTTTTTCGAAAATTCCGAATTCCGTAATAGGTACAACGTAACTGTGCGCGAATAGAGCCCCAACGTCTCAATCCCAAAGTCCCTCTAGGACGAGAAGACAACTCAGAGAGTGACATTAAAATGCTAATTAAAGTGTTTTATAATAAATATATGTGTTTTATTTTTAATAACACATTATATAATTGACCACTATTTATTTCTGCTAGTAAAAATAAATATTTATAGTTATGCTTTTTTTGCACGCCATAGGCACTCCGTAATAGTATCGATATGACGTCATCGGCGTGGGGTGCACAGTGAACTCAACCGGGTAGTATATTACAGAAGCGCAGTGTGAGAGGGATCTCTTGAAGAAGGTCGCTGGTAGTGGGAGGATGAGAAGAGCCGAATATCGTGTGTATTGGCGGCTTTTGCATAAAGGAGAGGTCTATTCAGTAGTGGAGAGACAAGCTGATGATGTTATGGTATGTGTGTATGTAATGTTAACTGACCTTTAGGTACAGGTGCAAACGTAGTGCGCAGATTGCCGGCGGCGTCGTACACGCGCACGCCCAGGTCGGCCACGATGAGCAGCTCGTCCGAGAGCGCCAGCCCGCCCACTAGGCCCAATTCACCGGTACCCACCTACCGATATATATTAACCTAGTTATTGTTGGAAACCGACACCTATGTGTGTACCTATGCACGCTGATCTTCTAATGGGTTTAGAGCCGCGACCAGTAAGGTAAGGACGCCACGTAAGGTTAAATTAAAAATATGAGCATAAGAAATCTCCCAAAATTAAAAAGAAATAATTAACGAGCACGTAGCGTGTCGTAGCGTCTCCGGTGCGTGCGATGTAGCTCGTAACCCGCGCGACACGATGCTCACTCAGCTACTACATTTTCTAGTTCATTAAAATAATATTTATTTTTTAACCATCTTTATTTTTACCATGTATATCTTTCTTGAACATACGTATTGATAATACTTCTTTAATTAATAGAGTAATTACATCACAGATCTAAAATCATTAAAATTTCAGCATGTATAAATGTCACGGAATTAACGTAAAACCTGAAACACGTCCACTAATTTAAAATATATAAAACCGTTCTCATTACAAGTACAGGGTGATGACCGCGTCCGGTAGTTACAGTAAGTGTATTTGTTTTTCGTAACTGCGTGTAGAATAAAGGATATATGAGAAATGAACCGTAACTTATGAAAAAAAAACGGATTGTAAAAACTGATAGAATTGATTCTACTCTCGATACTAAACAATATAATTCTCAGCTTTTGAGTTATTATAGTGAAAAGTTGTATAGGGTTAAATAAAAGAACACGTGTACCCTCTGAATACTGAATGTCTATCATTATAGTTATGCCGTCGAAAGATTACCGATTTGACAGTTCATGAACAGTTGGTTGAGAAACTTTGAATTGGCGTACAAATTGCGACAAAAATATTTTAATCGTTAATAAACACTCCCAAAACAAATTTCACGCCAAAATGACAGAGTTGGGCAATTTTACACTAAACGTAATAGTTTGGAGTCCTAAGTATTCTTTAATAATTAAGAAAACTATTATTTTTCTTTTTAATATAAACAAAGTCGACAGTCCGTCGGTCGTATTCGTGCGCACAGACTATGTTCCCCGAGTATTTGCTTTTGTGTGTGTTTTTTTTGTGTGACCCGGCTATCTTCTGTTTGTTGTTCCTGCTTATTACGTTGACCTTGGCGCGAAATTGGATTCTGATTCTGCTTTGTACTTTGGACGTGTTGTTTTTGTGCATAAAAATGCCGAAACGTGGAAAACTAGCCAATGCAGCGAGCTTATAATTAAATTACAGGATTATTTCGAGTTTGAGTAGAGAAATGGCGAACATTTGGTACCTGTCACCTAAGTACAAGAGCGCGTTTCTCAGGCGCTTGGAATCAGTATAAAAACACTTTTCAACATCAATAAAGAAAAAGAAACCACAATACGGCTCCGCCATTCAGCACTAATAAAGTGCTGAATCTGCTAAAAGAAGCTTGTGAGAGGGTCACAAAAGACGCCTGGGCAAAGTAGTTGAAAAAACAAGAAAAATAATTTTCGATGACAATGACGTATTAGGATGAATTCCATAATTGACAATGAAATAATTCGCAACCGTATATTTGTCGTTACTTTATAATTATCTACTGCTGAAGTATGATTAATTAAATATACAGTAAAAACTATTTCATGTTTTGTCCTTTTACAAATCAACCTACTCATACTTGTTTACCAAGTATTCTTAACAAGTATATATACCCTAAATGCTCAAAGAGTGTCTTTATTTTGTTTGTTTTTTAACAGAAGAGTTTAACAGTTTTAACAGATTTTTTGTTTTTTTTTGTTTTTTGTTTTAGAATGAGGTGGTCAGAAATGCATGCGGTCTTTGATAGCAACTGGTCTAATCATGCAGGTGATGTGGTCTCAATTACAAAGGCCATAGTGAACCATGGTGCAAAAGTACAAAGTATCTTGAAAAATACTTGTCATACTTAAGATGACATACTTGTCATACTCTTAGGGTGGCAGGACGCAATACATTGAATGTGTATTGCTTTGTTCATACTAAAATGATTCACACTTACAATAATTATTCAAGTAACTGATAGC
Organism: Sesia apiformis; assembly: GCA_914767545.1. Classification (NCBI taxonomy): domain Eukaryota; kingdom Metazoa; phylum Arthropoda; class Insecta; order Lepidoptera; family Sesiidae; genus Sesia; species Sesia apiformis. Next base: position 9,664,115 of record OU611960.1, on the reverse strand, counting down.
GACGACGACAGCAGTAGTTCACGTGATTATGATTCAGAATAGTGTAAAATACTCAATAAAACATATTTGAACCACAATGGCATTTTTTTTAATTTCCGTATTAACGAAAGTATTATTAATATCTGTTATTAATAGTATTTAATGCTACTGCTAGGATTGCCTATAGCCACATTACTAGTTACATTAATCTGACATATGTCGATCGGTAATCTTTGGACGGTGTACCTATAAAACTAACAACTTTAGTTCTATAACTTTTTTCTGAACTTGCACGCATACTGGCTCCACCAGCCGCATCGACTGCACCCTCCACGGACACGACCTTTAGTTTGACCTGTAGTGAGACGGAACATAGTGTACCGTACCTCTCGCTCGATGTTCCCGGCGGCGTCGAATACGAATACTGCGCGCGCGCCGTTGTCGGCGACTGCGAGCCGCCGCGAGCGCGCGTCCGCCGCCACGCACACCGGCTCCACCAGCCGCTCCGACCTCACCGTGCGCAGCGTCACGCCCTCCACCGACACCTGACACATTACAACTTTTGATACACTCGTCTTTCATATACAACGTGTCACCGAAATAACGCAAAACCTGAAAGATGTCAATCAATTTAAAATATAGAAAACCGTTTTAGTGAATAATAAAATTATTTTAAGGATTAAGTTACAATCATGTAAGGTATTGTTGTCTTGTCGAAAGTGTTTGTAACGTTCATTACTCAGACCGAGCGACAAGGCGGCGACAAGGCGGCGGCGCGCGCTACGCGGCTCCGGCCACGTGTATAGAATAAAAGATAATATACTAGAATTGTACTATAAATCATGAAAAGAAAACCTGTTCTAAAAACTGGTAGAATCGATTATACTCTCGATACCGAACAACCTATTTTCAGCTTTTGCATTATGTTGTATAAAATCCTACAAAAATAATGTAAATTTTAAATATGTCAATCAATATACACACTATTATATGAAACTAAAAATTAACATGTGTTTCATGACTATTATTACATTTAAAATAAACAAAATTAATGATTAATGTACTCGTATTACACTATATCACTATCCACACTAGCTCGCTTAGGGCTTTGACCTTTAAAAGCGCCCGCTTTTGTTAACAAGTGCGCGAAGTAAGTGTGAACTACGTGTTCTTAATGTATGTATTCATTGAAGTGGGCTCTGGCATAGTTCCCTCACGCACCGAAACACGAATGCATATTTAGTGGAGTAGGATAGTGGGAAATGCATTACATTGTAACTTGGCCAGTCGAGTGCGCCCAGTAGTTGTAAGATTGCAGAGCGAATATATTTAATTTTTTTTTAAACTCAAATTAGGAAAAAAAATCATGTCATTGAACCGAAAATCATGAACGAAATTCATGATTTCAAGTTTCGGGAAAGTTTCAATTACACCCTATTTTCTGCAGACAGCACTAACCACAATGTGTAACTATGAATGTCGTGGAAAGGGAGCGCAAAGGCATATTTTTTTATTTTGTTGTAGTTTCACTAATCGCTGATACAAATATTATTAAAACAAAAATTACCTCTGTGAGAGTTCGAGTTCGCCAATTGACTGCAACCACGCCATCTGGCGTCACTGCTATACCCGTACAACTACGCCCAGATAGACCTGGAATGTCAGAAAATTTTCCTCATTTTATATGTATATAGAATATATAAAAATATATATAGAAAATTGTACGTACGTCAGAGGTATCATACCTTCATTCACGATGTGTGATTTGAACGCAAACGTCTCGTCATCTAATATTTTGACTCGTGAGTTCCCTGCGTCCAAGACATAGATTTCTCGCCTTTTCGGACACCTAAAACCGAAAAGTAATTTATCTTTGTGTTAATTTATTCGCAAAAATATAAAATGGATTACCAGTGCAATGTGTGTTTTTGCCTTATTTTAACAAACCTAGCTAAAGCCACGGGCTGGTTGAGTTGTTCCTTGCCGGTGCCTCGAGATCCCCAGAGAAGTAAAGGCGCGGCGGTGGGTAGTACAGTCGCTCGGAGCGGCGAATCACGGACCGCACGAGAGAAAACCAAAACGCGCACACACAGAGCACCCGCACTCCACGCTCGCATTGTGATTCTGTCGAATATTCATACGTTAGCTGATAGTTTTCATGCCTGTTATTGTTAGGTTTTGGATTTGATTCCCAATACATTGGGTTTGGTTAGAAAAAAAGTTTATTTTCAGACAAAATGTTTGGTCGGAATCTGGGTAGTCTGCGTTTGTTATTTTGCAATGAAAGGTGACAAAGGAGCAGACAGTAGACAATAGAACAGTTAGACAGACAAGCATTTGGTAATTTTGGTAGTGAGTGGATTCTGTCGTCCATTCACAATATATGTAAACACCAGTATAAAAATTACGAACGTTGGCACATCGCTGGATGCAACAACCTATGAAAAGGATGGTGAAAGGGGAGTTTTCGTCATCAATCGCATTTTACAATCTTTCTTTTATGGAATAGGGAGTAGAGAATATTATGGAATAAAGTATTTGCTTTATTCTATCATTATGGCTAATTAATTAAATGGTACTACAGAAAAAAGTCAAAACCAGGTAGTTTTATTGAAACACCACTTTATTGGGATGAAACTCTTCTAAAGTATACTGTATTGTTATATTCTATTCTTTTATTAAACAAAATTCATTTTTTAACATTTATATTAAAGAATGATCCGTCATTTTGGTTGGTATACTCAATAGGTACATACCACATAAATACCAAATGAACACTTTTAACGTAAGCTTTTAATTTTTATTATGACAACAAGGCCCGGGGAACCGGTACCAATTTTAGTACCGGGGTAATGAGATATCTGCCTTACAAGTATCTCAAAAATGTATAAGGGAGAGACGGTATAAGCACCGGCGGAGGCACCGTCGGCCGAGGTACTGGCCTTACGTGGTGCATCCTGTGGAGACATGGTTGAGTGGACTTTTCTAACCAGGATGTCTAATTTAATTTGGTCTGAGACCAGTAAAATTTACCTGTAGAGCCCAGTGTCGAGATCGTTAACAGTACAAGGCAGGGGAGCGTCATCAAGCGTTGCCGCCGCGCTGACTGGATCTCCGCCTGTGCGACGCGCCTCGCCGTGATAATCCACTGTTCGCAGCAATACCGATGTCTCTAACCCGGACACGCAGGCAGATTCTAAAATACACATACATCTACATATTAAAATTGAATCGATAAATAATTTATTAGGTCAAGCCACTCATATGACGCTAGCTAATATTTCAAATTTCAATGTACCCTATATAGCTGCATTAGATCCTATAATAAATAAACACAAATGTACATTTGGCTTATATGTAGTGTGTATGTATAATTTATACACATAAAACTATTATTCTAAAATAAAACTAATAAAATTAAAATAATATTATTTCATTTAATTATTCTACAAAGTGATCATAAGCGCAGACTAATACCTAAACGACGACTGGTATATAATTAATTTATGTATGTCTCCTATTAAAGAAATACACCTGGGGAAATATATCCATCTTACGACATGGCAAATTAGATTACCGCATAAGCATTAACATGTTTAATAATTTTCTTTACCTAACTGCAATGTGCACAGTCCGGGGAAGGTAGTACTGGTTCTCACTCTGCCCAACTCCGCGAGTGCTTCGGTAAACCTTTGCTGGGCATCATTATGCCCGAAATCGACCGCAAGAAATGCGTTTTCTCTAGGTTCAGCGAGAGCTGCCGCGTCACTTAACCGGGCCCCCAGGGCCGCTGCACGGCTGCTCACTTCACGGACTTCAACCTGCTGTTGTAGCCCAGAGCATTCTGCCTCCACCTAGAGATAAATAGGGGGTGATATATGTTAATATATCCAGATCACATAACGCGCAGAACAATATCAGAGTTGATTTTCTAATCAGGCAAGACAACTCAACATATAATTATGTCAATAGGAATATTTTTTTCTTACCTTTGTTTTTTCGGCATCTATCAGTTTCAACTGTTCTTCAAGTAATTTTCTTTTATGAGTCGCCGCTGCTGCCGCGGCCGATTTCAGCTCGCTGTGGCGCTTGTCTAATGCCGCTTTTAATTCGGCAAAGTGTCTGTCGATTGCATCATCGGCGGCTGTTGCTGCAGCATCTAATCTTCTGAGCTCACTGGCCACAGCTTCTCGCGCCGAACCTAGCTTACTGAGGCACTCGTTTGCTCTATATAACAGAATTTCAGACATTCTTTTTAAAGCTATAGAGAATGGCACTACAGTGTGGTCGCAGGGCGTATCACTATGAGGACCGTCGGCACAGTGTCGACAGAAAACACAATCACAAGTCTCACAGAAAAGTAACTCTCTTCCTGGATGAGAACTGCACTGCGGTATCACTTCCCTTCTTTGCCTTGCCATTAAATCTAGTAGTTGGTTAACAAGGAACGAGGGCGGCAGGGCTGGCACCCCCCCTCGTGGTATGGTTATCAACTCCCGACAAATTGGGCACCTAAAGCTGCCAGCGTCTCTTGTCTGCGAAGCAGCAATACGCGTAAGGCAGTGCAAGCAGACAGTGTGTGAACAGGGTAGAAGCTTCGGCGTATGCTCTCCACCATCATAAGTGCCTGAAAAGAGGTATAAAGATTTTAAAGAGAAATTTAGAATTGAACTGTATTGAAAATTTTATTTCAAAGATCAAATGTTCTGTGCATCTATGTGTAGACAGTGTTGTTGTAAATAAAAACGCGAGTGTACTAACATAGACATGTGCCGCATGTGAGGAAACTCTCGTTAAAGTCCTCATAGTTGATGGAGACGGTCTCGACGAGCGTGGAGCTCATGCTCGCCATCCCGACGCCCAGCCGTGAGCTGTCATATGTATTATACACAATATTATGTCAATGCAAGTAACTACAATGTAAGGTACAATTTGACTGTTTTAAATTTTCATTGTTGGAAGGATGAACAAAAACTAAGTTTATATGTATAGAACTATATTTTTATTAAACTATATTTTACTGTACATTGGTAAACTTAACACAATTGACTAGTATCATAGGAAGTGGAGTTAAACTTAAAATAGTTACAAAAAAGACAGCTGCTGTGATAACTAACACCAGGAAAAAACTTATAATAAATAATAGTCATTTGGAAGCTGGATACAAATATTGTAACTCACTGTTTTAAAGATAACAATGTGTTGCCAAACTACATAATACATATATAACTTTACATTGTGCATATAATTTTAAGTGACTTTATGAAGAGTGTAATTACATTTTTATTTATGAATATTGGTCTGACCAGTTTCAAAGGCACGGTAATGAGATAACATGTTGTGCTCAGTGCTCTGTCATTTATGATTCACACATTGTGGCAAATTATCCTCGATTTAGTTCATTGCTGCCAGTTGGATGCTGGATTTAATTATTTGATTGGATTGTTTTGCAAGATAAGATTTTATTATTTGATTTATTAATGACATGCATATGTTAATAAAATTTTCTGCTTAAAAATGTGTAACTTTCCAAAATGAAATGAAACTGTGGATATATAAAGAAGTTCATTGTGAACACAACAATGTATCTATTTTTTATTCCCAATTTTAGTTTAAGTTGGTTAAAACCATTTTTGAAAATCTTATGTAGATATTTTTTTTTTGAAATATATGTGGCTTCAAAACTTTTCCATAGGGATAGTACAGAAGTCCTTACCACCTTCAAAGTAAATTCTTTTTTGAAAAAAGAAAATGTTTTTAGTAAAAAATTAGACATCAAAAATATTATTCACATAAGTTTTCAAAAGCGGATTTAATCATCTTAGACTAAAATTGGAACAAAAAATGTGAAATAATAAAAAATCTCTATGACCCACTGTTTGATTGGGAGAGTTTGGGTATGAAAGCTTACCTTGTTAGCCAGAAATTTATAATTTTTAAATGAATTAATCACCTTTGCTCTAGTAAGCTAAAACTCGCTACACACGATGTGATCTGATCACCCAATGACAGAGACAGCATCATACGAAAGAAAGGAATGCCGTAACAGTATCCCTATCTTACTTATGGTGCTATGTCTTTCATTGGGTGATCAGATCGGATTGTGTGTAGCACATTTAAGTGTATTCTGAGCAAGAGGAGGAAAATTCAATTTGATATTGTAATTAAACTGATTAAATATTTAAATAAAATTTATTCTTACATTATCTGAAACCTCTTTCAAATTCCAAATGCACTGAGCACATTCACATTGAGCACATTTCTAAAAAACTGTTACACCATGTAGATCCACGAGTGAAGCCTTTCATGCAATTAAAAACAAATGGTTGACTAAGAGGTAACTCTTGTGAACAAAAAATTTTGGTGTGAATTAGATAAATTATCTGCATCCTCATTATATCCTACACCTAGACAATTATCCTACACTTATCTTAGATAACTTAAAACTTGTACCACAACTGTGCAAACATGGGCCTGCCTGTGTAAAGTTCACTGACTCATCATTAAGCAACAAGTTAATTTATTAATACACTACATATTACTATATATAACAATAAGAATTTAATTAATGCTATATGTAATGATGTAATAATCCAAATTAAATGTGGCTAAGTATTGTATAAAATGTGAACTTGATTTTACACATCTAGAACATAATGGCATATACATTATATTAATTGTAACACCTGTAACACCATATTTTGTATACCAATGTTCAGGCAAAATAAATTATTTGAATTTGGAAAAGAAAAGAAATACCCTTAGAAAAAATATGATGATATGATATCACATATGATCTTATTAACTATCTGAGGTCATAGATCACACCTATAGTGTTGCCCAAAATGTCACTAGAACAAATTCACATAACTTTAACTATAACTTTTCAGTTATTGGTCACTATTTCAGTGAAATTATATAAGTCAATACTTGAAAATTTAGTTAATTTCATATCAATGTAAGAAAAATCTTACATTAATTGCAATTTTTACATTTCAATTTTATTAGTATAGCATTTGATAGTCTACTATTTATTGTAGAAATGAAAGCAAGTATTTTAATATTTAATATATAGGCTTGGCTTCAGTGATAATAACATGCATTAACTTCAAGCTGATTATAATCACATATATCTGTTTGCATGCTAATAGTATATGAAATGTTCACATGCACAACACATTCAAATTAAAATATTATTTAAAAATAAAGAAATTAATAAGCGAACATAAAGACTACCTAATTGATAATAATGGATTTTTAGCAATAGGGAATACTCACAGGAAAGAGCAACAATACATGGACGTGATGTCAGGAATAGACCCTAGATACACCTGTCTATCTCATTTTAAACGGCAACTCGAGCGCACCTCACACCTTTGCAATTTTAAATAAATGTGATCGTGTAAATGAAACGAATTGTGAGGGTAAATATATTATTTTAAATAGCACGTTTGCAAAAAATATACCCACAGACAACACACATATATATATATATATATTACAACAGAATAAGGAGTATATAATATTATATCTTTTTATTTATACCATAATTCCCATACAAAACTAAAACAACTCTTTCGTAATCGATCGATATGAATTACGAAAACTATTCCCATGACAAAGAAAAATCCATAACGCCGTTTTTCGTGGTAATTTCAAGTAAAGAAACAGATGTTAACTTAACACTGAATTAAGACGGCATTTTAATCGATTCATGTTGTTTTTCACATATCTATAAATGTTTGCAAACGAAACATTTACGAAATATCTGCAGTCGACCATTAACCTCACCAAAACATAACAACACAACTGTCAATTTTTTCACACATGGCAATGGTGCAATTAGTACATTGTGCCAGTACAAGTTTTCTTCGTAATAAACAATTTCAAAGTCGAAAAAGTATCCTGTTAATGTTGTCCCGTCGAAGTTAGTCAGGAGTCGCTCAGTAAAGCGATAGTAGGTTTACTGAGAACAGAAGAGGGGCTCCTTGGAAGCATACGAAAAACGTAGCCCCACGTTTTTATTTGATTATCATTATCACAAACTCCACGTACGAAAAACACTTTGAAGTTTAATAAACTACGAGATCACTATTAAACCACAAAACGCGTAATACAATATTTTTACAACAATCAAATAATAACTATACTTTTCAAATTCCCGCGAATAGGTCCCTTAACTATCAAAGCCCATCATCAATGTTGCAAGGAGTAAATAATACAATATTCATTAGTGGATGCGTTCAAAATAATAAGAACTCTAAACGAATTATCCACTTATGGACAAGAACAATTCTATTCTACTTTAACAGACAACCGCTACAATAATAATAATAAGATACAACTATTAAGGGTAACTTTAACATTATCTTGCAAGTAATTTTTGAAGATAGCAAATTGTAATACTCTGATTATTTTGACTAGATCTTATCAAGTTTGCGGATATTTATGCCACGCAATACACAAGGTCAAATAAATGTTCAACTAAATTGGTTCTATTTTTATACAGGTCGTGTTTGTGTTATGGGATGGTTCGCTAGTTGTTTACACAGTTATTTGCATTTATAGTTCTGAAATAAATTTATAATGAATTCTCGGCTATATAACGGATCTTATACTCGGCTGTTTACACCACTGATGAGTGGTTACGGGTATGCAAAATTATAATTAAGCCTTTACTCGATTTTCTTTATCAAATTTGTTTACATAGTAATATAGATAGATATATTTAGTAAGAAACGATTAATATTTAGTAATTTACGTGATTAGATCACACATGTGACTTAGTGGTGTTATTTACGTACACACCCTAGGTACTTATCATGTATGGAAAAAACGTGTTTCAGATCCCAACGCCGTCGAATATCATCATCATCAGAGCAACCCAAGCCCTTCGAGTCTGTGCCGGGCCTCTCTGCATTGCCAATAATTGGCTCTTTACACCACTTCCTGCCATGGATCGGTAAATATTCGCGCAAGAACCACAGACGCCGTTTCCATAAAAGGTCACGACAAAAAAAGCGACATACGAACTACTGTCCCGGAACGAGTTGAATGCGCGCGGAAGGAATGTGACCGTTTTATGTCACTTGTTTTTAGTGTTGTACTACAATGATCTTACTGAAAGATCGATATCGGTTCCAGTCGATATTTTTAATTTAAATGTCACGGTCAAAAGTAAAACACACAAATAATTATAAAAAACGACTTATTTTTTACCATTTTTATTTACTTTCATTATTTATTATTTATCACACATCAGATAATATAGTAAGTAGATATACATAATTTTTAGTTTTAAACTGATATTTAATGTTTAGTTTTGAGAAATAATGTTACTAAAAAAACAAAAAAATACAAAAATTACTAATTGAGAGAAATATAAAAAAATAACAATATTATAACAACAAACCATATAACAGCCATTTGTACCCTATACTTTTCAATAGGTTTCGTAAACTTCTCTCTCCCCACGGAAATTAATTTTTTTGTCTTAATGCTAATAAAGGCTTAGGAGAAGTTCATCAGATAAAATTCTTCGATGCATCTTTTTATCATGCCACGATCAAAATCATCAACATTCATGTTTCGTTTAAAATTTATTTGATGGTGATTTTAATTTCGAAGTGCCAGCTAATAATATTGTCTATAGTTCGTTTATTTAAGCCAGTGTAGTGTGCTGCTCTTTCAATACTTCTACACAATGGTATTGCCACATTTGATAGCTTTCTTCTTCACACAACTTAATAACATTTCGCACCATATTTCGACTTTGACTTCGAATCAACGATCGTTTTTTAAAATAAGCTTGGTCACTCATTTTAACAAGCAAGTATAGTAAAAATCTACCGAACACGTGTTATATCGATGACGCAAGAGAAACAACAGAAAGCGAGCAAGCGTATCACTTAACTAGCCGGCACAAGTGCGGCGAGGGGCCTGGGAGGGGGGTGTGCTCGTGTCCCCACACCTCACACCGCGCGCGCATTTAGCTCGTTCCGGGACTATAACTATTTTTATATCCATCTCTATATAACAAGCCGTGTATAGGAACTGAAAAGTTCTGAATGAGGGTAGTTTTAGATTCTACTGATCACCATTAGCTGAGACGAAGTGAAAGAATTCTTGATCACTGTGATAGGTAATGTTCCCATGGTGTTAAAAGGAGACACAAAAAACTTTTAATTTTCTATGCATTCGCCGTCTAACTCCATTTTGTTCAACGGTCCTTCTAAGGTTTCCCTTAATATACTTTGCCGTTTTGTTTGATTTTCAATCTCATTCGGAGCATTCGCAATAATCATAAATGGGGTCTCATTTATTTTGTCGGCGTTTACTTTAATTGTTGATGGTAAAAAGGTCTTTCAGTACGTGGAATAATTTGGAAGTTTTACAGACACGTTTAAATTTTTGATGGCATTGTTCCTTGAAGATGACACGATTTTGTAGCCAAAAGGTAATGTTGGAGGGTAGTTTTTCATGCGTATGTATATAGTATAAACGACGAAGTAGACAAGTTTACAGGCAATAGAGTTTATTCACAGACTAGATTGAGCTACGAAAGCTACGAGAGCTGTCAATAAAATTATATTACACATGCAGTGAATCAATTAACACTGTATCCGAGTGTGTACATAATGAGCAAGGCCAGCCTGCAAAGTTATCTGTTTTGCCGTGTGTACGTGTATATGTTATATTATGTTCCCACATGTATGTAGCAGTGGGACTTATGTCCGAAACAGTTTCCAGGGCCAGGGTAGATTCATGGTCTTCGAATTAGTCGGAGTCGTGTTTTATAGTATTTCATTTTATTACTATTATTTATTGTACATATTAAAAACAAAAGGGTCCTCTTGGGTTAGTAAAAATATTAAAACTATGTTAGTACAACATTAAATTAAAATAAATAATTACAATTAAAATGAAACATAATTACATGTCAAATTTGATTTGACCCTTTTAGTCATTCCCTGCACACTAGGGCATTATAACTCTGCGACACCATCACCAGTACGCTGTTCGGGCGGACTCGAGTTCTGCTTAATAATGACGCGGTCTTTTTTCTCCACACGGCAACGAAACCATCCGTGTGGTTCTCTGCGAACATTGACAATGCATTGCAGAACCGACGCAATTATACATTATGCATAAGAGAAGAAAGCGAAGATACGTTCGCCAGCTCAAGAGTGCGTTCATAAGATGTAGAGCCTGCATGTGGGCAGGCGGTCATTTATAGATTTTTTTTTATAGAAAGTAGAAGGCAAACGAACATACAGTCCACCTGGTGGTAAGTGGATACTGTCGCCCATGGTACATGCTAACGTTAATCCAGGACGGCAAACTCTGGCACGCGCCCTGATGCGCTGCCTACCTTTGTTGATGTAAGAATAGATTTGGAGAAAGGGTTGGGGAAATGGGAAAGGGTAGGATGGGATGGGATGTTAATTGTATCTTAACTTGAGACAAATGTAAACTTTTGGAAGATATCATAACAGTAAATGAAAAATACTGATTTACGTCTAACAGAACAACTCTTCAAGAATAATAATCTGAAAACAGAATGTGAATTTTCCTTTATTTGTTACAGAGGGTGCCAAATTTTCGATAAAATAAGAAAGGGGCTAATATCTCGAACTTTCACTAAGACGTAATTTTGGTCAGCTGGCCTACTGACAGTTAATCGCCCATCGACAAGCTTGGTCCACTATTTACTGGCCACCTTGTATATTTTTTATTATTATTGTTTAAAGTTTTAAACAATATAAATAACTATGTACAACGCTACAATGTTTCTGATTTGTAATAATTGATTATAACAAACAGTAAAAAAAAACCATCAAAATCGGTTCTGTTCTTGAGGGTTAAGAAGTAAAAACCTTAATTGCCTCTATTAAAATTATGCTTATATGTATATAGCGACAGCAGTATAATTCTTGTGTTTTATAATAAGTTATAATTCTTATGTTCTCGATGTAAAGGGATTATTCAGTCAGTTTCCTTTACACTCTTTCTCTCGACAAGCCCCGCAAGCCAGGACCGTGGGGGGCCCCGCGCAGGCTGGGGCCCGGCTGGCAAACGCCACCTCGACTATATGGCCAGTCCGACGCTGGTACGAGGTGTTGCCATCACGTAGTGAGAGGATTCGGTTAAATTCCGCTCCTTTCCTTTACCTATCTTAAAGCGCCATCTATGACTGTTGCTGTTGCCTGTGATCTATGACTGTGACTGTGACCAAATGCTATTTGCCAACGAGTTCACTTCGTGATTCTGCTCATGATTAGTTAATTGATGTATAATGTTAAGTATATTTTATGTAGAGATATAAATTTTTGTCTTTATATTTAACATATTTTTATAAAAAAAAATTAAAAAAGCTTTAGAAAGAATTTTTTTTTGTGGAAAAATTTTCATGGCAATGAATTCAGAATCATGGACAGAATCCATGGTGTAAAGAACAGATTCGTGATGTGTACAGATGTGTAAAGATCCATGAACAGAACCAACGATTCAGTTACATCCTCTATAGTTGTTGTACGAAATGGAATCACTATTTTTAAAATACCCTTTACTTTTGATTTCTGTGTAATTGAGTCTACTTTACAGAATTTAAATTTCAGGAGCAGTTGGACGTCGATCAAAAAATACGTTCGATATGATAGACTATCTTTATAAAACTTTTGGACCAATAGTTAAAACGGATAGTCTGTTTAACAGAAATTTGGTATTTTTGTTTGAACCGGAACTTTTTGAACAGGTAGGTAGACTACACGCTAGGAAACGTGGATGGTACCGTAAATCACTTTGAGTAAAAAATATTTTTTTGAGTACTGAGTACTCTATACCTAAGTTTTTTCGCTTGTAAACATTCGTATCACATTTGCGACAAGTGTTCTTTTCTCGATTTAGAATCAATGCCTCTAAAAACCTTAAAGTTCACACAGCAAAACATTTGACGCGTTGTTAAGTTCTTGCAGTTGTGAGTATCCGTAAAAAGAGATCTCTTATATGCTTCACAAAATTTAAATATATTGACGCTAAGTTACTTTTCGCGTATACAGACATTTATCTACAAGCAAGGTAGGCGCGCACTTGAGAGTTACAATCTTGCAGTTCATATACCTTATGTATAACGTTTGTAATAGTCCTACAATGGCGTCTCGGAAGGTGAACTAGTAAGTAAAGCTGTATTGTATATTTTCTGATATCTTTGTATTCGTTATTAGGTGTACAGAGCGGAAGATGCGACGCAAATGCCACTGCGCCCCGGTTTTGATACTCTAATATACTACAGGTCAGAACTGAGGAAAACGAGATTTAATGGGGTTTATGGGTTGACAACTGCGTAAGTTTTCCAGATATATTTTATGATTAAGAACAATGACAGATGCATGCCAGGTCTCCCCTTTCAGTTTTCAGAAACTGTTTCTTTACACCATTTGTTTATTACTTATTAGTCTGTCAAATTCGAGTTTGTCAAATTAGTTTTCGAGTCAAACTTATCACATATCGCATAAATTTCCATATCGCGGCAGCATTTGTAAAAAAAAGTGTCCTTTCATTACTAACTATCGATGCGTTGCCGATATTAAATTATGGTCCAATCACAATAAATTCCAAACTGATAGACACTTTAATCATCTCATGTATTATTCTTAACATATAGCTTTGTATATATTTATATGTATGTTTGTATGTACTTTATGTATGTGTATATGTATTATAATAGTGATATATTTAGATATTATATTATGTTTATATTTTAACAATTACTTACACTAGTTCTTTTTTCTATTTTCTATATTTGTTACATTTATTTACTGCCCTGCCACTTCATGCTTTGAATAGCCCGAAGGTTGACTGGCATTAAGCCCGCCTTTTATAATTTACAAAAAAGAGTAAATAAACAGACTATAAAAAATTGACTTAGGGTTAAAAGAGTCCATCTATCTATAAAGACGGACTTTTTTAACCTTAAGTTTTTCGCTGGAAATAAGTTTTCAGACGACGCGACGACGCACAGTACCTACGCGAAGTCGTTGTTTGTAGTCAAAGCAATGGTGAACCTAATATAATTAACATGTAGTCTTGTCTTTTCTCTTCAATTTCCAGTTCGGGCTCACAATGGCGGGATTTTCGCACGAAAGTAAATCCAGCTTTGTTAAAACCCAAATTGGTGAAACTTTATACACCAGGGCTTGATGAAATTTCTAAAGATATGGTTGATAGGTAAGTGCACAGAACAGAAGGTATTAACTACTTGATTTTGTTACAAAATACCTATTAAATTACAAAAACACTTTGCTTTAAGATTAATACGATTCAAAGACGACAGTACTTATCAATCGGATTTGGAGAACGAAATAACGAAGTGGTCTTTGGAATCCGTGGCTTTAGTCTGTTTGGGAGATAGACTCGGATGCCTGCAAGATGACTTGCCGGACGACCATCCAGGCAGACTTTTGATGAAATGCTCAAAGGACATTTTGGATCTCGCATTTAAATTGGAATTTCTACCGAACCCTTGGCGGTATGTTTCGACACCAAGCTTTAAGAAGATTATCAAGACTTTTGATTTGCAATGGGAGTAAGTATCTTTTTTTTTATTTACAAAGTTCACGGCTACAATTTACTCGTAAGTAAGAGTTGTTAAACAATGTTACAAAGTTTTAGTCCAATTACGAACTAATATCATAAAAAATAATTAGTACACTGTCTATGTGTGATATGTGTGTGGTCATATGTGTTGTTTGAGCAATGGGTAATGTTAGTGGTTGTGTATATATGTGTGTGGTTAATTACAGGCTTACAGTCTGTTGTGTGTATGTACTTAATTCATTGTGATTGCAGTTTGAGAAAAATAATTACTTGTTAGTTTTTTAAAAGAAGCCTTTCTGAGACAAAACGGATCTGCGTCCGAGAATTATTTATTATAAGTATCTACACTGTAAGCGACGAGCGACTGTGTGTATTTTGTGCGAGCAATAGCTCATCAAAGAGAACAACAGTATGCCGAGTGTGAAAGTATGTCGGCGCATCTTATATCTAATTAAGCTTATATAGTATCCATCTGCAAAGTTCGTTACAAAACTGTATCCGACAGATCGATTTTTATGAAAATCCTAAGAATTATTTTCTTTTTTTGATGCATATGATACCTACCCAATCAAACAATACTCTAGTGTATGAAATTTATAATCGATGAAGACGCTGATACTGATTAGTCTTTATACCCACTTCTTTTTAACAAAATGGTCGCCTCAACCACCTCAGATCATCATTGATATTTAATTTTACGAAAAATAATATTCATGTTTCATCTTTAGAAGGTTTCTAAATTCGAGAAAGGGATTATGAAACCCTTCACTGCGCTTAAAACAATTGTATTTTATGCGGCAAGTATTAATTCTCTTAGGTACACCGAAAAACTAACCGATAGCGCAACGATAACGGTGGACGGAAAAATTAAACTAAAATAAAAAAAAATACTAAATCAATTCGTTACCTTGGTTTTCAGTATCAGTGAAATGTACATAAAAAGGGCACAGAAAAGAATAAAAGAAAGAAGTCACGATATCCCAGAGGAAGACAAGAGTATCATCGAGAAGTTGTTGGCCATTGACGAGACGGTCGCGATTATGATGGCGAACGAAATGTTGTTTGCTGGAATTGACACTGTAAGTAAAGATATTTTTGTTTGTTCGGATGTGAGCAGCGAGGGCAGCGAGTCAGCGCGACCGCGATTTCTACAATACTACTTAGTCTGTATTTAGAAGTACAATTTTTAGACGTAATAATATTATGTTTAAAGATAAATCTATAGATAGCCAATTTGTTCAATGTACTTTGCCAATAGTGCACATTATGCGAAGTGCACATGAAGTGCGCGCGCGGTAAAGTTAAAAATAGAAAATGGAATGCTGGACGAGTAGGTGTGGTCGTCTTTGCTTGCTTGGAGGGAGAAGGTGCACACTGCAATCCAACAACCGCTGGGCGCACTCTACTGGCCACGTTTCCCCTCTCTCATAAAAGACTACCTTGAAATGTACTGCATTTCTGTGAGTGAGATATGCCAGAGCCCATTTCCATCCTATCCCTACCCATTTTCCCAACCCTTTCTTCAAATCCATTCCTGCATCTCCAAAAGTAGGCAGCGTAGCCGAGGGCGTGCTAACGTTTAGCATTTTGGACTGTCATTTTGACTTGGAGAGACAGTATCTACTTACCACCAGGTGGACTGTATGCTCGTCTGCCGCCTTTTTCCTATACAAAAAATCCTATAGTTAAGAAGTTATGAAAAATAGGCAGCATAGGATGCGGATGAGGCTCCAAGCGCGAGCTGATGGTGCGGCGCGGTTTTGGTCACGTCGGCGATTGGTGACGGAGGCTGCAGGTCAAAGACCACCAGGAAACAAACAGAGCGGCGGGATTGCGACTGTACGGGCGCGAATTAACCAACCACTGCTGTGATTGGAAAAGGTGGTGAGAGGAAAGGGTGCTGGCGATACAGATGGCTAAACCAGCAAGTTTTGTGAAGTGCACGTTTTTTATCAAGTGGACATTTAGGAAAGTGCACATGCTGCGCCTATCCCGTACCTAGCAGTATTATTAGGTCAACAACATTATATTTCTTGTATCTTCTATCAATTTCTGATAATTTGTTACCGTTACTTTTATATTTTGTGTTACAATGTTACAATATGATTACATTATATTTTGTGTATATTTTGTCTTTTCTTAATATTGCCATATGAAAAGATAGTATTTAAGTGCAGGTAATAACTTCAGAGTGTATAATAATATAGATAATAATAATTAAATAGAAGATAAATAAAAGAAATAGAAAAGCTTAGCAAAAAGAACTTACTCAAAATAGAAATATCTAGATTATGGAACACACAAACAGTAATAATCCCCATAGTAATAGGAGCAACCGGCGCGATTGCTAAAACTGTAACCAGGTATTGTGACGTGGTGGAATCAAAAATAAATACCCACATCTTATAAAAACAAGCAGCCATACACACAATGACAATAGTTTTGGGTGAAGAAATTAGGAGAACCGAACCTTCTCTTCCTCAGGGACTCAGGGTGGAAGAAACGGAAAATAGCGACCCAAGAGGTCCAGAAACGAAAAATAATAATTATTATATAAACGTTTGTAAATAATTGTTGGAATCTATATGTAAATACTAACACATGTAGGTGTTAAGAATAATATTTAATAACCACACGAGTCATATTTTGATACTCGAAAATTATTATTAATTATTATAATGATGTACCAGTCAAACTTCAGGTTAGCTGGAAGATAATGTCTTGTATCGATAAGCCCGCCCATTGTATCGTCATCATCATCATCATCTCAGCCCTTGGACGTCCACTGCTGGACATAGGCCTCCCCCATTGTATCGTACTTTGTGCAATATGTTTAAAATAAAAAAAAAAAATAGTTCTCAGATAAAAAAGCCTGGTAAAAAGCAGGCTGTCAGCGAAAATCCTTGGCTTGGATCGCGACGCTGATCCACTGGCGGTGTTGCTTTTGCCAAGTGGGCCAAATATTGAAATCATGTTGAATCAAGAGTTTTACCACCGTCTGTATTTTGTAGGTTGAAATTTGTAGTTGAAAGCCACTTATTCTACACATGTCTTGATAAACCTGTTATCTTTTGTTTTAGGTATCATTCACTACCATCGGTCTTCTCTACCGTTTAGCATCGAACCCTAACTCACAAGACAAGTTACGCGAAGAAATTAGATCGGGTGATCCGAACAAGCGATATTTGAAGGCTTGTTTGAAAGAGTCCCTCAGGTTTTGGCCTGCAGTGTCTGCAAATTTGAGACGCACTAGTAAAGAACATGTTGTGGGTGGCTATCTTATACCTAAAGGAGTAAGTAAATTTACGATTTCTACTCTGATACCATCCCCTCACCTAAGAAATATTGAAGATCTAAGAAAATATTCAAGAACAGGATTTGTGGGGGCAAAACATAGCACAATGTTAGAATCAGTTCTTTATTTGGCAATTTTTTTTAAATAGTAAGTTGAATAGTGAGCCAAAAACTTATTGATACCTGGTGTTTCTTTACGGATTGCATAATAAATGTTGAAATTATTGAATGTAAGTTATATAAACCTATGAAATATTTTTTATTTATAAAATTACCAGCCGTTTAAAAACTACACAATTGAGTAATGCGCGTTGGGACAGAAAATTAGGTCAAAAATTTAAAAAAATATTTTAGGGTCTGGTATTGTATGGTATAGTGTTAGATGTACATAAAATGTTTTTTTTAACTATTTCATAGATGTATTATATGTATAGAATAGAATGTATAAAAGATAACTGTAATTATACATTATGTTTTGTATTTAAAGGTGGATGTTATAGCTCCTAATGAATACCTATCAAGATTGGAGAAGTACTACCCACGGGCACAAGAATACATTCCAGAGAGGTGGTTAGCGGACAAAACTGATCCTTTGTACTATGGAAATGCACATCCAATGGTCACTTTACCATTTGGCTTCGGCATAAGATCATGTATTGGAAGAAGAATTGCCGAGTTGGAAATTGAGTCACTGGTGACGAGATTGATTGATAATGTGAAAATTACTTGGGAAGGTCCACCATTGGAAATTGTCAGTTTTGTCTTAAATTCATATAAGAAACCGTTTTACTTTAGGTTTGAACTCATTAAGTAAACATTTTTAAACATTACTTATAAGTAAGAAATAATACAATATAATATTGTCTTATGTTATTTTATTGTTAATTTTTATGAAACTGTTGTGTTAAAAATATGCATTTATGTGCCTTGTGCAGTATAATTTAAATTTTTATGTACAGATTTATATAAATAAAACATATTCTTTGTATAATTTTTCAGAATTATTAGATTTTTCAGTTTGACTATTATCAGTATGTGACATTTTTTATAAATGGTATTTAATAATAAGACATGGTTTTGTAAATGATTTTATCGAAGTGGTATGATCGTTATCTTTAATACTTTAATTATTTTTTGCATGAGTATTTACTACAATGTGTTTATAAATTTATAAATTAATTGAATTTACAAATTTAACTTAGGAGTACATTATTTTCCCACATTGGTTTTCTGTATTTTGCTTGAACCCAAACTCGGTACATAGTCAACAATTTCCCTCTATTCACTTGAAGCCTTCTGTCTATCAGATTCTGATCTTCTAAGAAGTCATTTGATTTGAAGAGATGTGAGATATCCTCTTGTGTGAAGAAATAAACAAATGTACTATCACCTCTGATGTAAGTGTTGTCACTGACAGCTCGACCTTTTTTGAATCTCAGTTGAGCTAAGTCATATCTGCCATAGTCACGAAGCAAAACTAGACCTCCAGGCTTCAAATATTTCCATAGTTGTTTGATTAGAAAAGGCATCCTGAAATGAAAAAAAAACTTTCAGTTTCCTGCTACCAACTTAGATGATTGAGTATTATTAGGGCATTGTTGGCTTAATCATTGACGTCGCAATGATAATTACGGATTTGAATACAAAGTCAGCATAGAAAATGAAAAATGATATCCATAGAAAATGTTATAAAATAACTACGCTCTACTATCTAAAGAAGACATATTCTGCACTAAATGTCACATTTCATATAAAACAAATACACCGGGCAGTGTTCATTGATTGAGATAATATTTTTTTCTTTTTTTTTTATAGACGAAGGCGGCAGACGAGCATTCAGTCCACCCAATAGTAAATGGATACTGTCACCAATAGACATCCGCGATACATGCCAACATATGCGTTGCCTACCTTTGGAGATATAGGAATGGATTTGGAGTAAGGGTTGGGAAAACGGGGAGGAATAGGATGGGAATGGGCTCTGGCACATCTCACTCACTACCGAAACACGTACGTACATTAGGGAAATAAGATAAAGTGGGAAACGCAGTATATTTCAAGGTAGTCTTCTGTGAGAGAGGGGTAACGTGGCCAGTCGAGCGCGCCCAGCCGCTGTTGGATTGGAGCGTGCACTCTCCCCCTCAAATATTTCTCAATCTCCCCTCAATAATGAAATGAAAACTAACTCCATAGAGTTAATTTTCAAACATAATACTCAATACTTTGTTGCTAAGTTTTTTTGAAGTTTGGCCCATCAGATGGAAAGTGATCACCACCAAAACCTATCCATAAACACCTGCAACACTAAGGGGCAGATATGGATGTACTGCTGATTTTGCAGATTCCTATTCACACTATTCTTGAAAGTAATTTTTACAAAAGAAAAGTTCACATATATCAAATAAGTTCATTTAAAAAAAAAAATCAGTATTAGATTTTATTAATCACATACTCAGTACAAGAAGTAAACAAAATCTGAAGCATGTGTATCCACTGGTGGATTATGCCCCAAACTCTTTAGTGATTAACTATAGGCGAGTTGTAACCTGCAGTGGGAAATTAAAGGCTAATATCAAAGTTTTAGGAGGGGGAGAGTGCATATTGCAATCCAACAGCTGTTGGGTGCACTTGACTGGCCTTGTTACCCCTTTCTCACAGAAGATTACCGTGAAATGTAAAGCATTTCCCACTTTATCTTATTCCTCAATGTATGTACATGTTTCAATAGTGCGTGAGATATGCCAGAGCCCATTCCCATCCCATCCTATCTCTCCCCATTTTCCCAAACCTTCTTTTAAATCCATTCCTACATCTTGAAAGGTAGGCAACATTTGTCATTGTGGATTGAAGTTGACATGTACTGTGGATATCCATGAGCGACGGTATCCACTGACCACCAGGTGGACTGTATGCTTGTCTGCTGTCCTCTCCCTAGAAAAAAACCTACAATCAGATTGATTCATTAATAGTAATATTCAGTAATTCAGATTCATTGTATTAAGCCACTTTTGACAGCTATCAATCTGGTTCTTTTAGTGAGGTGACTTAAAGGCAATTATTGATTAAAGACAAAAATCAATATGTACTTGTCTGATACATAAATTACAAAATTAGATTTTACTCACTTGTTAAGATCAATGGCAGATAAGGCAAAAATGAGCAACACTATATCCAATGAGTTTTCTTCAAAGGGCACATCCCATTCTTCTGCAGTTGAGGCATCCATTACAAATGCATGACATCTACTTTTATCGTACAGTGGATTTTGTTTCATAATCTCTATGGCTTTTGATGAGAAATCACAAGCATAAATGAATAAGTTGGGATCCTGACTGTACTGTAATATTGGGAAGACAGTGTTGCCCACTCCACATCCTATTTCAAATATGTAGCGTCTTGTTGGTTTTTCTGTTTGTATTATGCCTTCATTAGCTGTAGTGTTGTCAGGAGCCAATTCGGGGAATTCAGTAAAAAGCCAGTGGCGATCTTTGAAAAATCTGGAATTATTTTTAAAGGTATATTGTACATGTCAATAAAGAAGGTAGGTGCTGATATTAAGAAATCTATCTATTGTAGAGATGATGACTTTCGAATTTTGGAAAAATTTACTGTCTCAGCTGAGAGCCAAATTAGCTTCATCTAACACAGCAATCAATTTCAAAATTTATATATGGGATTTATATTGAAATTTGTGGACAAACTGCAAGAATCTTTTTTAATGGATTAGAATTACATTTGACACAAATATAGTTGAACGTTACATCTCAGTTAAGTTTGTAAAACAGCTATACTGGTTAAGCAGTTTCAAAATTATTATGATGAAACTTCAAAAAATCAATGGTGATGTGTAAATTATAGTAGGCAACTTACACGAACAAAATATGGAATTTTATAATAGGTCGGGGAGAAAGTCTTTTCGTATTTTGTACATATGAAGTTGTAACAAAATTCTTTGGCTGTACTATTTATACCTGGCTGGTTGTAATACCATTATAAGTTGACATTCCAAAAAAAAAATTGAAAAACTATTTTCCGTTATTTTTCCATTGTTTAATGCGGTATCCATAAGGGTAGCACAAAGTAGAAAATTTTAACGTGAAAGATGCAGCTTGCTCTGGTCCCCCAGTTACAGATAGAGTCAATGCCATCTGTGTAAAAGTGGAGCAAGAGGAATCGACATATCAATGGTTATGACATTCCTGAGGAAGTGGGTATTCATCACGAAACGGGTTTAAGACATTTGAAAAAGTCTGGGTACCAGAAAAAGCTCAATATTTGGGTGTCACATGGTCTTACGGAAAGAAACCTCATAAACCATGTTTCCATTTGTGATTCTCTGTTAAAACAAACCTGAAATATTTTTGAAACAATTGATCACGGATGACGAAGTGGATCACTTACGACAAGACCATGGGAAAAAGATTGTGATCAAAGCACAGACAGGTTCCACAAACAGTGGCAAAATCTGGCTTAATGCAAAACAAGGTGATATTGCGTGTATGGTGGGATTGGAAAGGTATTGTTCATTATGAGCTTTTACCGCCGGGGGAAACTATGGATTCTGACCTCTACTGCCAGCAACTGATGAGATAAAAGCAAGCAATTGAGACAAAATGGCCTGAGTTGAAAAACAAAAAGGGTGTGATATCTTTAGTCACTCAGCAAATATTGAGAAAGCTTGGGTGGGAAATGTTGGCTGGGAAGCAGCCACTATATAGCCCTGCCCTTGCCCCTCAGATTTCCACCTATTTCAGTCACTTCAGAACTGTTTAAGTAGTGTAAGGGTGACATCAAGAGAGGACTGTTAAAACTATTTGTTGCAATTTTTTGGCCAAAAATCCCAGAATTTCTACAGCAATGGGACCATGACACTATCTACAAGATGGCAACAAGTTATTAATTAAAACAACACATATTTATTATAAGAAAATGTAATTAAACTTTGTTTTGAATTTCTATATAAAATATGAAGAAACTTTCTCCCTGAACTAATATATACAATCAAAATTCTCAGATTTAGTATTTTATTTATGATAAAATACATTTAATCTCTTTATACATGTTTGAACAGATTTTGATGAGATTTTTATCCATTTTTTCCCGTGTTCCCAAAATCATTAGAAAGATTATTATTTCATAATTGGTCAAATCAGCTAATGTAAATAGTTAATTAAATATTATTGAAAATACACAATCCATTTACACTTTAAACGCCAATAGATATGTAGTACGTACCTGTTTTGATGTATCTCATAGAAATCATCCCAGTGTTTAGCAGCATTATCTTCTAATGCTTTAAGTTCATCTTTCGTAAATGTTATTTCTGAATTCTTCTCTACTTTTTCCTTTGCTATTCTCTCTTGTTCCTCGTCCCATTGTACATTGTCCCTGTAATTTATTAATTTTATTTTTTCTTTGTATACGCTTGAAAGGAAAAAACGAAGTTTAACATGAAAAGTACCAAGCGTTAAAAAGATAAACTTGTTTCATATCTCTGAGGTAACGAGAACCTCCCGGAGGCTTTTTCCTATGCCTGGTTTTTTCTATGTCCTCAAAGATTTTGTCACAATGCTGGATCTTTTTACTAAATTGTCTAACGAAAGTAAATACGGTACCACGCATTATGCTTGAAGACATCTTCAGTGTTTTCTAAGTATCTGGTTCCAAATTGAGGTCTTTTCTCTTGAGAGTCTTCCATTTAAATTATAAAAACCCCTATTTCCTAATTTTTGTTTATCAAATAACCTCGCTTTCTTAAAACAGCGTGACAATCAGTGTTACCAAACCAAAGAAAAATAAATCGGTGGAAATGTGGTCAAAATATCGGTAGAAAACGGGAAAATTTGTGTTGAAAATAAAATAAAAATTAAGCATTTTTGTACAGATTTATTAATATTATTACGATCAAAAATCAATTACTTTTGTCATACCAACGTTCTTTTGACATAGCAACAAACATTTTTTTGTCAATATTAAAATCAAAGCAACTAGCGCCATTTAGATGTCGTTTGGTATGTAAAAGGAATTCAATTAAAGAAGATGAAAGTCTGTTTCTTTGCTCAGTTTTCAATAAATTTATGCTAGAAAAAATCCTTTCTACATTAGCCGAAGAGTGAGGGAGAGTAAATACGTTAAAAACAAATTTTGCTAAAATAGGAAATTTTGGCACACCATCACCAGTCTTTAATTGCCTTATAGCTCCCCAAAACTCTTCTGGATCACTTGAATCTATACAATTTATATTGCGAACTTCTCTCCATTCAGTGACATTCATTTATTCATTCAGCATACCTACAATCCACCTGGTCGTAAGTGAATACTGTCGCCCGCACATTCACGATACATTCCAACATAAGATATTTGACGACTTTTTCTTTTCATATGTGACAATGGTGCAATTGGGACATGCTACCAGTGTCATGATTTTCTCCGTAATAAACAATTTCAAAGTCTAAAACGTATCATGTTAGGACCCGGAGTAAAAGCAAGTCAAGAGTCTCTCAGTAATATTACATTAGTAGATTTACTGAGGACAAAAGAGGACTCCTTAGAAACACACGAAAAACGCAGTCATATGCTTTTATTTGATTATCACAAACATTACGCACAAAAAACACTATAATTTAAAAAAAAAACGTGTGCGGTCAGGGGACCCCCGTCAGTAACGAAGATCCTCACGCATTTTTTTTTGAACTCCGAATATAATTCGAAATAAAATCTGTATAGTTCATGTATTTTTTTTATTTTGTATCATATTTTCAATGCAAATAATTTAAAATAAGGAATCAAATCAAAAATTTAGGTTATACAACCGGCCGCGCACTAGTCTGCACGTCTGTTATTCTGCTTGAGTCTCGCTCCGATACTCGCACGTACACACAGAGAGACAAGAGAAAGAGAATGGCCTATGGAGGGGGTAAAAATCTTACGTGACGTTACATTTTCTCTCGAATCACACCTACTACCGCAAGCCGCGTAAAGGAACTTCGTTCCAATAAATTAGGTACTATCACAAAAAGTACAATGCACAATTTTTACAATTAGGTAATCAAACAAAAACTCAACTTCAATTCTCGAAGTTGAAAAAGTCTGAAATTGATAATATTTTCCACGTGTTGCTTTAATTGTCCCATACGTGTCCCATTTTTTAATCTGTATGATTTAATTGATCAATGTTTTATTCGAGTTTTGATCAGCAATATTTATATTTAGATTGATAGGCAATTAAAATAAATAAAATACAATAAATAAAAGATTAACAAAAATAAAATTTTAGTTAAAAATACTTAAAATACTTCTGATAGATATACCTACCTACTTTGAATTTCACATAGATAGCCAAAATAATCATTCTTTTGATCTAGCTGTACTGGATGGATTTGATAGATATAATATAGGTACCCTAACTACTACTTTATGGAAAGGTGAAATAAAAATTGTAATAGAAAATTAAATGTACCTACATAGCTAATCAAATCACAATAATAAATGAAATAAAAATTTTCAACAGTTGTTTTTCTGTACATACATGTAAAATGATGTAGCAGATAAATAATAAAACGTACTTTACTGAAAACAAGTCAAATTGCAGTCATAAATTTTTGAAAGAAATGAAATATAGTCATTAATTAATGTTACTTTATGTAAGCTAAGGGTCTTTGACCCGATTTCAATTTTCCGTCGAATTCGAAGTTATTGCGCCATAAAAGACGTTTTGGTGCTGTTCGCTGATCAAAGTAAACATCATAAAGACGATTCTGCGGGTCATTAACGACTTCCCACAAACGAAATAGCTGCACGTTGAAATTTTTATCGTCTCCTAAATAAAGGAAGTTTAGCAAAATACATTTTAGTGCTTTCAAAGCGGCACTAGTGTTCTGTTTTCCATCTATCTGAACAAAACCAGATTATAAGTGACACTAGCTATTGTCCACGTTTCGCTCGCGTGGGTTTTCGATTTTATACAAAATTTTACACCCTGTCTTTTAAACCACTGACATAATTTTGAAAAATTCTAACACACTTTAATTATTTGTATTGTTTAATATTTATACTGTTTCAAGTTAATGGGATCATTAATTAAATATATTTTTCTACACCTACTACAACAGCTCTAAAAGAATGGACTCGTCAACCCGCTTGCCTAGCGTGGCGTTGTAAGGCCATACATCATTCATGCACTGGACGATATCTTTGAGAAGGTCCATGTCCAGCAGTGGATGCTAAAGACCCGGTTACGGTATCCATTGCAGTCGTTTAGGGGTGGAATTTCGAGAAATCCATTCTTAGTAACTCTATATATCATAAAAGGAAGCTACTGTCGAATTTCAAGTTTCTAGCTTTAGTGATTTAATTTCGGCTTAGTGTTGATGAGTCAGTCAGTCGGGACATTTCTCTTTATATGTAAAATAAAAATATATGTATAAATTATCTGAAAAAAGGAACTTTATTCTGTTCTAGTTCCTCAGATATGAAGACTGTAGAATAATCTTAAAAAATACCTTAATATATTATTTATCTTAAAAATCAAATGTTAAATAAAGCATGTTATTGCTCTTAAATAAATAAAGTTAAATAAAGCGGATGCTCTTTACATGGAAACATAATTACGAAATTTAATGTTAGAAGATATTAACCGAAGTCAATAATTTCACATTGACAATAAGGCCTTTGCTCAGAAAATGTCACATGTCAGTTATTCTTGGCTGAATCTTGATCAATGAAGTAGGTATACTTATTGAAGGAGAATTACAGCACTTTTACGATGAAATCCTTGATTAAATAAATCTTAAGATATTTATTTATATCTAAGTAAACCTTATACAGCTTTCCTAACGGAAATGGCGTCCGCCCATGGACATCTGCAATATATACCAACATCAGTATAAAAGAACAGTTGGCATGTCGATAGATTCCCTGCCTACCTTTCTGAAAGTAGGCATCAGGATTTAGAATAGGAAGGATGGAGAATAGAGAGTACAATGGATAGAGGGAAGGAAAAGGTATGGGTTATTTCGGGTACTGCTCTTCAAAATATTAGGTGCATAGAACTTGTTAAAATATTTGTGTTTTTGCGGGACAAAATCTGAATCGAAAAACTTCGCCGAAGAATCTACATAAATGAACGACATCATTAAAGAATTAGCAAATTGAAGTGCCAGGGGTAGGTCATATCGAATGTAGTAGACGAGTTCGCTAATAAAGATCGCAGCCGGAAAGCGCAGTGTGAGACGTTTTCCGGTCAGATGAACTGACGACTTGAAGAAAGTCGCCAGTAGTCGCGGGATAAGTAGGGCAGAAGACCATAATAATATGATGGTGGCGGGACTTCACAGAGGAGCTTGTACTCAACAGTGGAGACACACAGTCTGAACGAATATTATGGATAAAATATTCAAATAAAATAGGTGATTTCTACGCGCATCCGTCATGTTACTATTGTTACATCCGCTATGTATCATAGAGTCCAAAGCAACGAGTTTGTCATTTCCTCCCATTTTTAGCACCAGCGACGCGAGGTAACTTTATGCAGTACTTTGCATAACGTTCCATATCATAACCGATTGGAAACATCAAACTACTGAATTACCCCACTTTCACAGAAGATTGTCACGCGACGTAGCTACGTATTTCAGGACTGAGTGAGAATTATCATAGCCTTACCCTTCGGATCACATGATGCCCCATTAAATTATCTTACCATCAAATCCAATCACTTACCATCCCATCTCTTTACGTCGTTTGTCCGAAATGGGTTGTATCCACTGGCGTGTTGTTTCGCTCCGCTTCTTTCATCTAAAAGTACATATAATAGAAGCGGGATGGAATTGAAAAATATTAATACAATAATTAAAATGCTTTTTAAAAAACTTGATTCCTAAATCCCTGAAACAACAACTGCCAATGTTCGTAAATAACCACTTAGCATCGTACAGAATGTCTGATCGTTTGACGCTTTCATTTTAAAAATATACCTTTAATTAAAGCCATAAATTTAAAATTGAAGACACGTATAACCCTGACTCTTTCTCGTTTATAGTAAATGTGTCGTCAGCTATCAGCTATCTTCGCCGATAACAAAAAAATATAAATTTATGACTACACCATCCTAAACACAAGCCAATACGGTTGCAATGTACGGTGTTGGTTGTGTGAATGCTCGACCCGACTGTGTTGCTCGCAGGTATCACGCGACAGTTCTGAAATCGACTGCATAACTTGCACCAAGCTGCTGAAGTTACGAACGTTTGCACACGAGATAAGTAAAACGTACAACTCGTGTTTAGCAGTGAGCTGATGACAGAGTTGTAACTGTTTGTACTATGTTTAGATAGTTTCGTATGGATACAAGTTACGTGTAACACTGGCAGCCGATTGTTCGCTTAGTTTCCTGTTATTGCTCAATGTAATCTATTAGGTGCTACCTATGAAATGACCGATTTTACTACTGGCCACTTTGAGTTTCGATATCTTCTGTTCTAATGCGAATTTCAAAATAAAATAAAATGCATCTAATAGTTACGATTTCAAAATCAGTAATTTCATTTGTTTTTGTGTATCTAAATTTTGTTCATGTGATTATATTGAAAATAAAATGGATAAATTGAAAATTCGTGCTATTTTTGAATATTAGTTTCGTCTCGGCACCAACGCAAGTCAGACATCTCACAATATTAATAGTGTGTATGGGCCAAACTCCACAAACGATCACACCGTGCGTCGATGGTTTTAACGCTTCCGTTCTGGAAATTTTGATCTTAAGGATGAGCCCCACCGACGACCTACGACCAAGGTTAATAAAGTGTGTAGATAATATGGGTCAATATTTCGACTAGGTATATATTAGTCAAAAAATATTTATATAACAAAAAAAAAATCCGTTTTTCATATAAATCGGTCATATAATATTTATTTAGTTTTTGTTACCATGTAGTCAAGATTTTTTGTTTATTTTTAATGAATAGTTGTTGTTTTAAATGTTATCAATAGACATTGGATTATTTGCACTTTAATGCCAAAATATGCATGCAAATATGCACGAAATAAGGTCTAAATATGCATTATATACCTATGCACTATCAGAAAAGAAACAATTTGGTATGAGATAATTTTTTTATTGCACAAAATTAAAGCTCTGACATGAATTTACACAATTATATTTTTTATGACAATACACTACAATACACTTCTCTAAATTATCAATTTTAAACTTGTGACGTTTGTCAGTTACGACCGTTCACGTCGAACGACGTGACAGGGTAAAATTTGAAATTTGGTGTCATGTCATTGGTCGCAGAAATAAAGTGAGGCAAGCTTTGACCTGTGGCATTAATGTACACATTTATTTGTATAATTACGTCAAGACCCGGATTTTTAACAAGAACGGCGTCTAACTTCATTCGGATTTTTTCGAAAATGAGTCCGGAAGTGCCTGGACTAACTCCACCATTTTTTCCAAAAAATGCTATGAAATTATGTACACAGGAAGATATTTGGTTTCGTGTTTTTCAATCATTAAAAGTTTTAATTTCAAAGTTTCAATCACTATATCACTAAAAGTGCATCTTAAGGAGTGCAATATTCTTCTTAATTAAAAAATCTTCAAATGCTAGCTGGCATGATGCAATCGCAATGCATCGGAACTATCAAATTGACCAACTACCCCTTTTATGATATTTTCTTAGGTTTTCGCGATTACTATACATAGCAATTAAACAACTTTGAAACGGTTTAAATCGCGTATATTTGACATTATTTATATCCCGACAGTCACCCCGTGACCACGTCCACTGCAAATTATTCGAAACGTCGGGATATAAATAATGTTAAATATACGCGATTTAAACCGTTTCAAAGTTGTTTAATTGCTATACCCCTTTTATGGTCTCAAGATGCTCGGCATAGAACAAAACTGCATTCAATCAGGTAACCTATCGGGTTATTATTGGTTCCGGCGGTAATGGCAAATTTGGAAGTTGTTCTTTGTAGGTCTGTATACGTAACATTTCTAGCATTCTATTTTAAATTCTCGCGTTTTTATGTCGAATTATGCACTATAAACGAAAAATCATATACCTAAATATGCAATAGAGTGTGAAAACCGCGAAATATGCATTTTCCATATGCAAATATTTAAATGCATATAATCCTATGTCTAGTTATCAACTTATTACGAAATGAGTAACTAAATATTATTACAATCA
The DNA here is from genome assembly GCA_914767545.1 of Sesia apiformis. NCBI lineage: Eukaryota > Metazoa > Arthropoda > Insecta > Lepidoptera > Sesiidae > Sesia > Sesia apiformis. Next base: position 9,634,044 of record OU611960.1, on the reverse strand, counting down.
TTCTATTCCTTAAGTTTTACTAACAATTTTATTGGAAAGTATATTTCTAAACTAGGCACCCTACAGGCTCCATTAGAGGCAGTGCTACGGGGATGTTTTGCGGGGGTGGGAGAGGTGAGGGTGGATCTACAAACAATCCTCGCGGATATTGAACGGCGATGCGTTCGGAAATGCAGCGCCGCCGGCTGCGTGTAACGGAACAGCTCGCAGAGGATATAAAACAAACGGTAATTCAATTTATCAATCTTTGAAATAAATTACATGTGTTTTTTTCTGAGTATTTGAGGCATTTGAAAATTTGCCATATGCTTAATTTTTAAAGTAATAAAAAGAAAATCGTATTTAAAAATACCTAATTTATTTGAATGTCAGGCTATTTTGCTTATCGTATAATGTTCCTTCGAATCACCTAACTAAGTGTTCGTGTGATTTATTTCAAATGTTTTGTGAATAAATTAAGTATACCTACGTATACATAAACAGATATACGTAAACAGTATATGTACTGTTTGCCTATTATACTGTGATGGAATGGTTCACGTCTCATTGCTCGGGAGCCAACGTGTGAAGATATGAATGTTCTCATTTTCATATCATTTGTATTCAAGATTATACTTCAATTTTTTAAAGAGACATGCCGGCATTTATATTTATAAAAGAGCCTTGTAGACCGAAGTGAACTACATTCAGAATAAGAAAATAGAATCCTAATCCAATGCATTATTGGATTAAGATTCCGTAAATTAACATACATTGGATACAAAGCTTTTCTGACTGTTTGTACAGTAGCAAGTAAAATTTCTTTTACAAAGTAGGGAAAAAGTCGCATTCATTTTATCACAAAAATTACTGAAATAGGTACTACATGAGTTTCTGGAGCTATAATACAAAATAAAATGAAAATTCATTAAGAACATAAGGTCGAGCTATGCGCACTATTATGGTAGTCAAAATAAATACACACACATTGACACTGGTAAAACCCATTTGTTGCGGTCAACTGTGCTTCATCTGAGTACAATGAGTCTCCATCCTTTATGGACGAAGTGAAACTACGTCAGGACATAACGTACGATGAACTAAACTGTGTATTTTCGCGATTATTCTAAAGATATTTGTGAAACAAAAATGAAACGATATTTGTGATAACTGAAATATACATTTCAGTTGCAGGGTGACATGCACAATCTTCACTTTCGCTCTGCTGACAATTTATTGCTGTATGTATTTTCCGTACCAAACGTTCTTTCTGTAAGTTCTCTATTCTAGCGGCTCTTTGGAATGCACTTCCCATTGACATTAGGAAAGCACCACACAAAAACTCTTAAAAGATTTCTTCGGGATCACAATTTTAAACATCAGAGGTAATGATCTATATTACATATGACTGAATTTACTATAAGTTTGTATGTTATTATTTTTACATACGTAATACTATACATATGAGTATATATTTAAACTGAATCTGTACCAGCGTTCTATTTTTTGTTTGATCACATTACATGTCAATTACTTGTTGAATTAATCATATTTAAGGAAATAAGTAATATATTCCAGAAATTTTCAGTGCTTGTTATAGGATTGCCAAATAGCCTTTTATGGTGTGCTTCCCCATAAAAATTGAACAGACTTCGTTGAGTTTGTATGCAATTCTTGCAGTAGTGACCTTATAGAAGCAAAACGACATTAAGCCGGTTAAAGCAACGCCTCCGCCAAATGCACACAGTCTATATTTCGTATAAGTTAGGGCTGGCTGCCTTTGTACGTCGTAAAATATAGGTTCGGACCATGTAACTCGAAATTATAGAGGGAGAACGTAGACAGTATAATTTTTTTATGAAATAGGAGTTAGATAAATGATCCAGTAATATAAAGTTGCTTTGATTAGGAAACTATTTTACGTTTAAATTCTTATTGAAAAGTTCCACTGAGCACTTGTCTACAAGTAACTAATGATTTTTCATTTTTAACCTCCGCTGTGATTTTTTTACAAAGTAGTAGCAAGCAAGATTTGATTTACAAAGTAGTTACATAGATTGTATTCATGTAACCATTAAAATTACTGAATATCGTGAAACATCGTAATGGAACATAAGATTTTAAACTTTTGTTATCGTGGTTGAACATAATAATTGTTATGTTTACATAACAATTATTATCGTAAGGGAACGCCTGATATATAACAAAAAATCTGGTGCTTATATAATTCACAATTCCGCACTGGAGTTCGCGTGGTGGAATATGGCCCTTGATAATTGGGGTTTGCGCCTTTCAATAGAACAATATAGGCTCACCTCTGGTCGTTGAAGTTCATCCGCACTTCCTTGACAAAGAGATACTGCGTGCTGTACGGTTTTTAAGACATGGGGCTCGTCAAGAGGGGTATGATAGGATTCTGCAAGGTCGGCAACGAATACGCATCTCGTTTGATGTTGCAAGAATCCAAGGCTGGCAGTGAACACTTATCTCCTCTCGTGTGGCCCCTGTAGTTTATCATCACTTCTATAAAAAATATACTCGTAGATACATATCTATACTAATAAAGTATATTAAATTTAAAAGCGTCATCTCATTAAGTGCATTCTAAAAATAAATGGATTTATTAATTGCACTAATTGCTGCCAATGCAATGCAACCAGCCCTTTCAATATCCACTGCTGGACATAGGCCTCCTCATGTACTTTGTTTTGTGCACAAAAGGTGTACGGCATGACCTTAAAACTCCAAGCAGATTGGTGAGTCCGCTCTTTTAGAGGTGGTGTAGTTCCTCAGAGCTCGTGGTAGCCGCTTTGTTATCCCTCATTCCACTTTTATCACAGGAAGAGATGGAGTGGTGATATTCTATAGCCAGCCGATACCACACGGCCCATTGCACTAATTATTAAGTTATTAATAATCAGCTTTAATTATTTATGTGCTATTGCACTGTTCACTTATGTCAGTGGTATTGCACTGGATAAATAGAGTCATAGGCACCTAGGCTATTCCATAAATATACAAATAATAAAAGATCTTTTGAACACATGATGTTTCATTTCATAAAGCCCTCTGCATTTTGATGCAATTTGTTATACGTTATAAAGTTTTATTTCAAAGCCGCCTACCGGACAAAAGCCTCTCCGTAAAACCCTTCTTCAGCAAATGCGGGTAAATTCCGTTCTGAAGGTGCTCCTCTCCTCCTGTGCTTGTATTTTGGACACGTGACTAGATCTTTAAAGATGACTGCATCCCTAGTGCAAATGTAACTACGTCCAGACATTGTGTTTTGGCTTAAGTCCAACGTTACAGCCCTCAGATGTAGTTTGATATTTCATGCTCACTGGAGATAATGTTATTTGAAATTTCACTAAATGGGACAAGTGGTAAGTTTCGATCAAGTTGCTTAACAGATTACCAATGCGTTGTTCAGGTAATTCCTTCCACGTTGTTACCACGAGTAGGGTGAGGACACGTAAACATATTAAAATTTATTACTTTAAAGTTTTATGTGAATATAGTTAAAATTTATGTGATTTTGTCTGTTCTGCCTTCCTTAGAAACAAAGAGCACAAATTCATTTTAATGCCATACGAGAAAAATGCAATAAATGGTAAAATTTCCATTTGAAAATCAGATAGAAACTTAGAGTTTTGGATAAAACAAAAATTAATTTATTTTATTTTTTAATTTCCGAATATAATGTTACTGTTTCCGTTAAAAATGTTACTAATGCCTTCTCTTCTTAGGTGGGCAGTATTCTATTACCTAGGTTCTTATTTTTAACGTGAACAGTATTTCGCAAATTGAATAGATACCTAAGTGTTACCACGGTTTTTAGTAAATGTTTTTCTTACAAAAAAATGAAATAAATAATTGCGTCACAAACGTCATTACTGAATGGTATAATTGATATAATTACGGAAGAGTTGTAGCAATTAGCGTCGGTCAGAGGCGAGGGTGCTCCTCATGAGAGCCATCTGGCGGCGCTCCAATGTGGCGCTTCTTAACACGGGGAAGTCACTCGACTGTAACCGTTGCACAATGGTGCCTGAAAAATGGAAATGGAACATAGCCGTGTGGACTTCACTGTCGTTTAAATAATGACTGATTGATTACTGTATATTTGGTACTAAGACAACTGCTTAATTCATCATCATCATCATCATCTCAGCCTTTAGACGTCCACTGCTGGACATAGGCCTCCCCCATTGTCCGCCATTTAGACCTATCGGCAGCGACCTGCATCCAGCGGGTGCCCGCCACCTTTATGAGGTCGTCTGTCCATCTAGCAGATGGACGTCCTCGGCTTCGTCCGCCGGTACGTGGTCTCCATTCGAGAACCCTTCTGCCCCATCGGCCATCGGTTCTACGAGCTATGTGCCCTGCCCACTGCCACTTCAGCTTGCTAACCCGAGAGGCTATGTCGGTGACTTTAGTTCGTCTACGGATCTCCTCATTCCTGATTCGATCACGTAGGGAAACCCCGAGCATAGCCCTCTCCATAGCTCGCTGTGCGACAGTGAGCTTATTTATGAGGCCCATAGTCAGAGACCACGTCTCGGTGCCGTAGGTCATCACTGGCAACACACACTGGTCGAAGACCTTCGTCTTCAAGCACTGAGGTATTTTGGACGAGAAGACGCTGCGTAGCTTCCCGAACGCTGCCCAGCCGAGTTGGATTCGTCGATTGACCTCTTTCTCGAAGTTGGACCTACCTAGTTGGACCGTTTGGCCTAGGTAGACTGCTTAATTACAACTAGTGAATTAGTTAAATATCCGATACAATCAATTCATCAGTCGAAGATCGTGTATGGTGGCGATCCTTGGGAGAGACCTACAGCCAGCAGTGGAGAGACAGTTAAAATATACTTAGATACTGTTAATTTTGTAAATATATAAATGACTATGAAATAGTTTATTTACTTTTATTCTATGTTATTATAAATATCTATATAAAATAACAAGTTTGTGTTTTTTTTATTTTTTACTGTTAACTCTCATTGTCGGTGTATTTATTAATATTACTTTCGTAACTTAAATATGTACTATATTTGTTAACGACGGAATAAATGAAAATGTAAAAAGCTAGGGTACTTGCATATGTATAGATAATAGTTTCGCTTGTATAGTTGTTTCTCTTTAGTGTCTTATAAATGTATGAAAATGTATGAATATCTCTTAAAATCGTTAGGTTTACACTATTTGTATAATGTCCATTTTTATAACTATGTATTGTGTAATTGATATTAAAATGATCCCTAGTGTGTCTTTTATTACCCTATTAGGATAATTATTGGTGAATAGGGTAAGTAGGGCATGCTAGGGATAAGTTGTGGGCGCTATGGCGTTCGGGAAACAACTGAGCGCTCCGCCACCTGGCGGACAAATATAATATTTATAGTCCTGAGGCGGGGGACGGGGTTACGTAAATATGTCGCGCAAACCGCGCACCCCGTCCACTCGAAACCGAACGTTATAGCGTCATGATCTTATTAGATCCCTCTTAGGCTAGTTTACATCTAAGTTTTATCTAATAAGAATCTTGTAAATGTATAAAAATGTATAACAGTGTCTTGTATGAATAAATGATCCCCCGCGGGGTAGCGGGAGGGGTACACATGTAGAAAAGTAGAAGGGGAAGCCAAAATGGAATAAAAGACGAACCATTTTGGGCTTCCGGCATTCCGATCAGCGGCACCACTCCGAACACTACAAACGGTCAACCAAGTGACTAGGACAAGTAGTAGAACAACAAGTACCTCTGCCCCCTGCCCCCGGCTCTGCTGATATTATCGAAGAAAAGGAAATAAGGCGTTATTATTGTACAACATCCCTATATATACAGTCCACATCCCCCGGCGACCTATAAGGTTGTAGGACAATACTGTCCTCGATCTGTTGAAGAGATCGCAGTAGACAAAAGTGTCCTCAACATCGATGGTCCTTCGAGCAGCCGGATAAGAAGAATCAGCGTCCACGGTTCATCAAGTCGCCAAGTCAAGAATTGCACGGCGTTGTTTAAGGAAGAAACAGCGGGAAGAGACGACGCGTCGTACTCGTCCGTGCATACAAGTCTTGATTTACGTCTTGATTTCCACGTCCTGATTTCCACGTCATAAACATCTCAATTTCCACGTCATAAACGTCTCAATTTCCACGTCATAAACGTCTCAATTTCCACGTCAAAAACTACAAACCGTTGTTTTCACAATGCCGTCAACAACGAGATCACAGAGCCGGACGGGATCGCAGAGCGGAGCACAAACCACTACGGAATCAACATCTGCCACCACGGAGTCCACAGCCACGACTTCCGCTACCACGGGCACAGGCACCACAGCGACAGGGACGACGACCACCAGCGGCGGTACTACTAGCACCGAGGCCACTATGAAGACGACTTCGGCGGCAGCGGACGTCACGATCGTTCCACGAGCCGCAAGCGTCACGGCGAGGTCACACCGCTCTACCGCATCCGCCAAGAAGAAGGAACGTCTGGAGGTCGAACGTACCTTACTACAGCTGCGCCTGCAAGCCAAGGAGCAGGAACTCAGGCTAGCGGAATTAGAATCGGGCTCCGAGGCAGATGATGAAGAAAAGGAAGACAAAGACCAATCGTTCCGGTTAGAAAAATGGTTGAACCGGAACGACGCACCCCCCCCTGTACCCCCGCAGGAGGCGGAGCCTAAGTCTCGCAAGATCTCGCCGATAAAGTATGAAGGAGGACGAGGACGGGGAGCTTACACCGCCAATGATGAAGATGACGGAAATAAGCACCGAGAGCATAGTACGTCTCGGCCCGCACGCCCTACCGCAGACATCGTGGAGCAAATGGCCTCTGCGATCTCCAAGGCGGTGAAGATATCGGCGAGGGAGACACCAAGGTATATAACCGAGCTGCCTACGTTCGACGGACATGGCAGCGCATGGTTGGGGTTCAAGGGCGCGTATGAGGATTCAAGGCGCGCCTTCATGAAGAGCGACAACCTGGCACGGCTAAGAAAGAGCCTAAAGGGTACCGCTATGGAGGCGGTAGCAAGCCTGTTCACCGCCCACCGAGAGCCGGACGAAATTATGGAGGCTCTCGGAAGAAGATTCGGGAGGCCGGATGCACTCGTCGCGTATGAGGCAGAAAAGTTGCGATATTTGCGCAAGCTGACCGACGAGCCCCGCGACCTCTGCGTATTCGCCAGTAAGGTGGCCAACGCCGTGGCCACCATACAGGAAATGAAAAGGGAGAACTACCTCTATAGCCCCGAGTTAGTCCGGGCTATAATGGACAAATTCACCCCAATACTGAAGAGCAAATGGTACGACTTTGCGAGCGCATGGGAACACGAGGTGCCTACACTAAACCTACTATCGACGTTCCTGAACATAGAAGCCGATAAGTGCAGTGCCTACGCACCACCCGAAGTCATTAATCCCATCGCCGTACCTACAAGAGAAAGGTCCGTACCTGCGAATATAAGAGAAAAAGCAATAAGGAGGAAAACCGAACGTACATACAGCGCCACTACCGACGGAAAGGGGAAGCCCGAATACAGCGCCCCTACCAACGGAAGATGGAAGTATGAACACAGCGCCTCTACCGACGGAAAGGGGAAGCCCCAATACAGCGCCCCTACCAACGGAAGATGGAACTATGAACACAGCGCCTCTACCGACGGAAAAGGCAAGTTTGAATACAGCGCCTCTGCCAACGGAAAGGGGAAACATGATTACAGCGCCACAACCGACGGAAAAATGAAGCTTTGCCCACTATGCAAGGAAGATCACAGCTTGCCTTCGTGCAAACAATTTGCAGACAGCGATATCGACACCCGCTGGGAAATAGCAAAAAGAAATAACATCTGCTTCCGTTGCCTGTCTAGCAACCATCGCCGGGGCAACTGCCGAGTTAAGCCATGTGGGCACAGCGGTTGTGGGATGGCACATCATCGGCTGTTACATCATACGCGTCGGACTCCATCGCCAATAGTGAAGTCAGAAGAGCCCAAAGAAGAGATAGTTACGTCTACAACGGAAGTTATCAACAAGGCCACCGCCGCAAATTCAATACCGCATCGACGCCGAGCGTATCTAAAGATAGCACCCGTAGTGCTTGCCGGACCACACGCGAAGGTACATACGTACGCGTTGTTCGACGAAGGCAGCACGGTCACCATCATTGAGGATGCTATAGTAGACTCCCTTGGCATCAACGGGCCAGTTGACACGATGTCCATACAGGGCATCAACGGCGGAGAAACAAAACACGAGAAAAGCCGCACTATCGACGTAAAAATACAAGGGCTGCATTCGGACAGCGTGCACACATTGAAAGGCGCACGTACCATCAAACGTCTGAACTTCACATCGCAGACTGTCGGAGAAACGGACCTAGAAGACTGCACACACTTAGATGACGTCAAGGACGAGCTCATCTATAAAAATGCATGCCCTAAGATTCTCATCGGACAGGACAACTGGGAGTTGATCGTCTCCCGTCAGATCCGAGCGGGAAAAAGGAACAAACCAGTAGCATCGCTAACGCTACTGGGATGGGTACTGCATGGATGCCGCACTTCAGTATGTGAACCCGTCACCTTCTGCGGCCACATCAGCGAGAAGCGCGACGAAATGGAGGAGTTAATGAAGAACTTCTTCAAATTGGAGTCACTGGGCATCGAGCCGAGGCAAACAAAGGATGACCCGGAGCAGCGAGCTATCGACATTTTGAGTAAGCAAAGTCGACGGTTACCTGACGGGCGGTTCGAAACCGGACTCCTATGGAAAGAGGATAATGTAAAGATCCCTAACAATTATGGGGATGCTCTCAAACGGCTGCACAACCTAGAAAGAAAACTCGACCGCGACCCGGAGCTTAGGGAGAAATACAAGGAACGTATGACGAACCTGTTAGTATCCGGATACGCCGAGCCTGCGACTACAGCGCCACCTGCAGACAAGACGTGGTACTTGCCACATTTCGCCGTCATCAACCCGGCAAAGGAGAAGATCCGAGTCGTCCACGATGCCGCTGCGAGATCCTTCGGCCGCAGCCTGAATGATATGCTGCTGTCAGGGCCTGATCTACTTCAATCACTGCCCGGAGTCATCATGAGATTCCGTCAACATCCCATTGCAGTGTCAGCGGACATCAAGGAGATGTTTATGCAAGTCAAGATACGACCGGAAGAGCAAGACGCACTACGCTTCCTATGGAGGGGAGACAAAAGAGGCAACACACCACCACGTGAGTACAAGATGACGTCAGTCATATTTGGGGCAACATCATCACCATGCACAGCGCTGTACATCAAGAATCGCAACGCCACCGAGTTCGCACATGTAAACGAACGCGCCGCCAAAGAGATCCAAACAAACCACTACATGGACGACTTCATAACCAGCTTCCCAGACAAGGAGGAGGCTGCGAGAGTCGTAAAGTCGGTCGACGAGATACACCGTCGAGCCGGCTTCCATTTACGGGGATGGGTGTCCAACAAGAAGTCCGTCGTCAAACAATTTTCGTCGGATCCCGGAACCACGACAGTCACCATAGGCGGGAGCGAGATAGAGAAGACACTCGGCCTCCTATGGCAGGTAAATGAAGACTGCATCGGCTTCCACATAAATGCTATGAAGACACCACCCGACGTAATAGAAGGTAGACGTCCACCCACCAAGAGGGAAGCACTCAGCGTGATAATGTCGCTGTTCGACCCGCTCGGACTCGTATCGCCGATAACTACTCCGGCGAAACGACTTATGCAAGATACATGGAGTCATGGAACGAGCTGGGACGAACCGCTTCCCGAAGAGCTGCAACCAAGATGGAGCGCGTGGCTTTATACACTACGCGCTCTAGAAGAACTTCGCATTCCCCGCTGCTATGATATAGAACCGGCCGTAAGAAGAGAACTGCACACTTTCGTAGACGCAAGTGAAGAAGCCTACGCAGCCGCCGTGTACTGGAGATTACAACGAGCCGACGGCACCGTAAGAATATCACTAGCCGCTGCAAAGAGCCGCGTCGCACCGCTCAAGCCCGTCTCTATACCACGACTTGAGCTACAGGCGGCGGTACTCGGAGCACGACTAGCGAAAAACGTCGCGAAAGAGCACGACTTCATGGCCGCAAAACAGGTGTATTGGAGTGATTCACGCACCGCTCTCGCGTGGATCCGAGCCGAACCACGGACGTTCAAAACGTTCGTCGCACATCGCGTCGCCGAGATTGAAGATACTACAAAGAAAAAGGACTGGAGATGGCTGCCGTCACAACTCAACGTAGCCGACGACGCGACACGAGCGACACCCGCGGATTTCAACGAGAATCACCGATGGTTCACCGGCCCGACTTTTCTACTATCACCTGAAGAACAATGGCCGGTCGAGACAAGCACGACAAAGGAACGCACCGGGGAAGAAAGGGAGAGATGCTGCGCAACAACGAACGACATAAAGGGGCACGCACACTTGCCCGATATCACGCGCTTTTCAAAATGGCAACGCCTGATCCGGGCCACCGCACGCGTACTACATTTCATCGACTTATGTCGGAAAAGGAGACACACCGTGGCAGCAGCGCGTCGCAAAAGGACCATCGCCAACCCGACATCGGACCCGGCATGGTCAAGGACAAAAAGGGGCGACGCAAAGGCGGCAACGGCAAGAGAATCCGCATGCGACCAGCGCAAGTTCGTGCCATTAGAGGCGCATCATCTCATCCAAGCCGAACATCTCTGGACGAAGGCAGCGCAAGAAGACAGCTACGCATGCGAACGCAAACGCATCGAGCGTAGCACCACACCGGCGGGAGATGACAAACTCGCCGGTCTAAGTATTATCATGGGAACGGACGGACTACTAAGACTAAAAGGAAGAATCGCTGCCACAGAAGGGATTAGCGAGGAAACGGCAAATCCAGCTATACTAGACGGCGCACATGACTACACGAAGATGTACATAGATCATGTACATAGGAAGATGCATCATGGGGGCGTCGAGCTAGTGGTGAATGAAGTACGACAGCGATTCTGCATTATGAAAATTCGCCCTACAGTACGGGGCGTTTTAAAGGTATGTATAACATGCAAGTTGAAGAAGGCGAAACCAACGAATCCAGCCACCGGGGATCTGCCGCACGCGCGTGTAGCACATCACGCGCGCCCGTTCACCTTCACCGGGCTCGACTACTTCGGTCCACTCGAAGTAACCGTGGGCCGACACCGAGAAAAAAGGTATGTCGCCCTATTCACCTGCATGACGACAAGGGCCGTCCACTTGGAAGTAGCGGCATCACTCAGCGCAGACTCTGCTATATCTGCGCTGCGAAGATTCATGGGGCGACGCGGCTGCCCAAAGGAGTTGTGGTGCGACAACGCCACCAACTTCAAAGCCGCGGAAAGACAACTCAACGAGGCCGCACTCACTGCGGTCCAAGAAGAGACAACAGCGAAGCACATCGCGTGGCGTCACGTTCCCCCCTCCGCCCCCTTCATGGCCGGGGCCTGGGAACGCATGGTTCGCACGGTGAAAGAAGGCCTGCGAGCAACGCTACACGAAAAGTACCCGAGCGACGAGACACTCCACACACTGCTCGTCGAAGTAGAAAACACGGTCAACTCCCGTCCACTCACACACGTGGCAGTAACACCAGGGGAACCAGAGGCGCTCACACCCAATCACCTGCTGCTAGGACCCAATTCCCATGTCCCAGCACCGGGCGCCTTCACCGAAGAAGACATAGATGCACGCGCGCATTGGCGACGCGCCCAGCGGCTAGCCGACACCTTCTGGAGCCGCTGGGTACGAGAGTATCTCCCCCTGCTTCAATACCGGCGGGAGCCCCGCACGATCGGCGAGGCACCACGCGTCGGAGATTTAATCATCGTGTGCGACGCAAATCTACCGAGGAACACATGGCCGCGAGGAAGAGTCATCGCTACGTACCCCGGGCAAGACGGCGAAGTGCGCGTCGTCGACCTACAAACAAGCAACGGACACGTTCTGCGGCGACCCACAAAGAAGATCGTCGTTCTACCGGTTAGGTCGCGAGACGGCGACGGCGGGAGTATGTTAACGACGGAATAAATGAAAATGTAAAAAGCTAGGGTACTTGCATATGTATAGATAATAGTTTCGCTTGTATAGTTGTTTCTCTTTAGTGTCTTATAAATGTATGAAAATGTATGAATATCTCTTAAAATCGTTAGGTTTACACTATTTGTACAATGTCCATTTTTATAACTATGTATTGTGTAATTGATATTAAAATGATCCCTAGTGTGTCTTTTATTACCCTATTAGGATAATTATTGGTGAATAGGGTAAGTAGGGCATGCTAGGGATAAGTTGTGGGCGCTATGGCGTTCGGGAAACAACTGAGCGCTCCGCCACCTGGCGGACAAATATAATATTTATAGTCCTGAGGCGGGGGACGGGGTTACGTAAATATGTCGCGCAAACCGCGCACCCCGTCCACTCGAAACCGAACGTTATAGCGTCATGATCTTATTAGATCCCTCTTAGGCTAGTTTACATCTAAGTTTTATCTAATAAGAATCTTGTAAATGTATAAAAATGTATAACAGTGTCTTGTATGAATAAATGATCCCCCGCGGGGTAGCGGGAGGGGTACACATGTAGAAAAGTAGAAGGGGAAGCCAAAATGGAATAAAAGACGAACCATTTTGGGCTTCCGGCATTCCGATCAGCGGCACCACTCCGAACACTACAAACGGTCAACCAAGTGACTAGGACAAGTAGTAGAACAACAAGTACCTCTGCCCCCTGCCCCCGGCTCTGCTGATATTATCGAAGAAAAGGAAATAAGGCGTTATTATTGTACAACATCCCTATATATACAGTCCACATCCCCCGGCGACCTATAAGGTTGTAGGACAATACTGTCCTCGATCTGTTGAAGAGATCGCAGTAGACAAAAGTGTCCTCAACAATATTTGATACTGTATGAAAATAAAAATTAAATATTTCTATAGGTACTGGCAATATTTTATACCCAGTTTCACACAAAAACACGCTTAATCAATGAGCACTTCTGCTTTTGAAAGAATGATCGAAACAAATAGTAGTATCGATTCTTTCGTCAGTCAACGTCATTTTCAAAGAACTGCATATATGTATATCCACCGGTTGAGAAGGCCACTACACTTGTTGGTTTAATTGCCATCAAGTAGTCATAAATCAAAGATAAGTATTGTCCTCTCACTCCTTCACATTTATAGGCAGTTGCTCCCTTCTTTAATATTTTCTTATCAAAAATTTTTATCAAAAATCTTTTCTTTTCTGGTCTCTGTCTGCTTGTAGTCTTCCTTTTATTAATATTAAATTGATTTGCAAAAGATCATGGTTATCTTTTGCAGTGGATGTTATATCATCAGTTTTAATAGCTCCAGTGCAGTTTCAACATTTCATAAATTGTCATCTTTAATAGCTGTTCTTTGCAAAGACACACGTTCGCACTATATTTTTACGAATTTTCGGGATCCGCGGAATTACAACCCCTAGTTCCTAGTCACCCCTTAAGGCTAGGCTCCTAAGCTCCTAGGACCTGGTCTTAGATACTATTTTGGTACCTATTCATTATTAATATTTAGGTGTAGATATGTATTGGTAGAATTGTATATTATACGTATATGTATGTTATGTATTCATTGGGTATATTTAAGGAAATTATATAATGATATTACTTATATTTCTTATCGCATCTCCCAATGTATTTCTCTGTTCCACCCAAAGGTAGAGATTGCCTTATAAGGCATTAATCTCGCCGGTTACACGATACATAGCTCATACATAGCGAGCGATATGTATATTTAGTAGATTTAACATTTAAATTTTAATATGAACACGGTGAGTAGACTAAATACTAAATTCTTATAAAATTAAGAAAAAATATCTCTCTTTCAACCCATGATCATATTTGTATTTGGAGTAGGTTTCTTTTTCCCATATTTCTATATTATTTGCAATCATCGATTTGAGAATACTAGATTATGTTATACTCGTACAAGCACACTGTGGGGCTGGCACGTTAGAGGCTCTCGGTAGCTCTCGAATTCTTTAATTCACATGTGTTTCAAAACCGAACATTTCTATTACGTACGTTTCAAAATTGATTTTTTAAGGGACCCCTCTGCATCTTCTCTCTCCCCCCCCCCCCCCCCTTCACCCCTAGCAGTTGCCAACCAGGTTTCTTTGATAAGAACGTATGATGTGTCATCTAGTCTATTCCCATATCGATATACCGATGATTTGCAATATAACAGATTCAGTTGTCAACATCAGCTGATTATCTCATAAAATGGAATTCTTTAATTTTCAGAGAATCCATATTTTTTTAAAATATATTTTTAAGCAATATCAGCACATATACGTTTATTATATTAAATCTGGCGTAGATCCAGCGTAGCAAGTCATGACAATATTGTAGCGCTTCAATTGCATTCTGCATTTTTTCATATTTGCAGCAGCTACTGCTGTTACCCTAGAACATTTGATATTAACCTACTGACCTATCTATAAGACTAGGAATTTACTAGATTTTACATGACGATATATATGTAAATACACAAAGAAATTAGTGTGCATTATTATATATTCGTATTTATTTTAACCTAAGTAATTAGTATATTTTACATAAATAATATGACAAAAATAACACAAGAATAGATAATTCAGTCTCTTCTGAACAATGAAACAATGAACAATGTCCGTTTTATTATTGTGTTTAAATTAAATTTGTGATGGATTTTGAATAAAACTTGTAAATATTACTTTATCATGTATGTATATTATAATAATTAACGTTATTATTATAACAGGTAGGCGGAAAAGTTCGCGGTCTTTTTTAACGTATGACTTTAGCGTGCTATATTTCTGGCAATACTGATCACTGACGGGAAAGTGTTATTTATACCTTCCGTTTGGAAGCTTTTGTAGTTTTTGTTGTTTGTTTTTTGTAGACGGGAAAGTTTTTGTAATGGCGACAAATTAAACAAAGTTTAACAAGTTTTATCTTTTTAATAGGTTGGGGAGAAAGTCTTTTCATATTTTGTATGTATGAAGTTGTGATCCAATATCTTTGATTGAACTGTTTGTACCTAACTGATTATGATACCATTAAAAAGGTAACATTAAAAAAAAAAGAAATAAAGAAATAAAAAACTGTATCCGCCATTTTTCAATTGTTTTTCTGTCCAAGAAAATAAGTGAATCTAACGAAGAAATTCGATACATTTTAAAGTTTTATTACAAAAAAGGGAAAAATGCAACACAAGCCGCGAAAAAATTTTGTGCCGTTTATGAACCTAATGCAGTGTCAGTAAGAGTAGCACAAAGTTGGTTTAAGCGTTTTCAGTCAGGAAATCTTTATGTTAAAGATGCAGTTCGCTCCGCTCGCCCTGTTACCGATAAAGTTGATGCCATTTGTGAAAAAGTGTAGCAAGATCGGCATATAAGTAGTTACGATATTGCTGGTAAACTGGGCATTGACCACAAAACAGTTTTGACTCATTTGAAAAAGTCTGGATTCACAAAAAAGCTCGATATTTGGGTATCACACGAGCTCACTGAAAGAAACCTAATGAACCATGTACTCGTTTGCGATTCTCTATTAAAACGCAATGAAACCGGACCATTTTTGAAAAGATTGATCACTGGTGATGAGAACTGGATCACTTACGACAAGAACGTGTGGAAAAGATCATGGTCTAAGTGCGGCCAAGCTACATAGACTGGCGAAACCCGGAAAACGCGCAATAAGGTGATGTTGTGTGTATGGTGGGATTGGAAGAGCATCGTTCATTATGAGCTTTTACCGCCGGGCAAAACCATTGATTCGGATCTCTACTGCCAAGAGCTGATGAGACTAAAGCAATAAATTGAGAAAAAACGCCCGGAATTGATCAACAGAACGGGTGTAGTCTTTCATTATGATAACGTCAGACCACACACATCTTTGGCCACTCAGCAAAAATTGAGAGAGCTTAGTTGGGAAGTGTTGATGCACCCACCATATAGCCCTGACCTTGCGCCCTCAGATTTCCACTTGTTTCGATCTCTTCAGAATTCTTTAGGTAGTGTAAGGTTAACATCAAGAGAGGACTGTCAAAACTACTTGTCGCAATTTTTTGACCAAAAATCCCAAAATTTCTACAGCAACGGGATCATGTCCTAGAACCTACAAGATGGCAACAATATCATGCCAGCAACCTACAAGATGGAAACAAGTAATAGAACAAAACATTGTAATTAATGTTTGTTTGTATTAAGGCTGTATTAAGTTTGTTTGTACATTGTAATTAAGGCACATATATATTGTAATTAAACTTTTAAAAAAATTGTCATGAATATAAAATATAAATACAATATAAAAAAATATATGTATATAAAACAAATGTATATAAAATACGAACAAACGTTTTCCCCGACCTTATATATTTTTTAACAATTTTAAAATGGAAGATAAGGAGAAAATTAGATTGTTTTACAATTTTTTTTTCAACAAGGGTATGAATGCTTCTAGTGCTCGAAAAGAGATTTGTGGTGTTTACGGAGAAGATGTTTTATCTAAAACAACTGCAACTCGCAGTGGTCGTCCTATTAAGGTAAATGATGATTTATCATTGAAAAAATTGAAGCAGATAGACCAACACATAAGCAGTCATCAAATTGCGAAAGAGGTTAGCATTCATCACTGAACAGTTTTGGATCATCTGCATAAACTGAATTTTGTAAAAAAGCTAGATTTGTGGGTGCCGCATGATTTAAATGACAGAAACATGGTGAATAGAATTTCCATATGCGAGATGTTGCTAAAACGAAATGAAATCGATCCATTTCTGAAGAGATTTCTGGTGATGAGAAGTGGATCACCTACGATGACAATGTTCGAAAATGATCTTGGTCTAAGTGAGGTCAGCCATCACAAATAGTCCCAACGCCAGGCCTCACTGCGAACAAAGTCATGTTATGTGTAAGGTGGAACTGGAAAGGCATTGTGTATTACGAGCTTTTACCACATGGCCAAACGATGCCTGATGTTTTCAGTCAGCGATTAGTAAAATTTAAACAAAGAATCAATGAATAGAGAAGGTGTAGCTTTCGATCACAACAATGCTCGACCGCATACATCTTTGATGACTAAACAAAAATAGATGGACTTTGGCTGGGAAGTTTTAATGCATCCTCCATACAGTCCAGATATAGCACCTTGGGATTATCATTTATTCGGCTCTTTACAAAATTCTCTAAATATAGTAAAATTACATTCAAGAGAACCCTGTATTAACCATTTAAATCGCTATTTCCCTCAGAAGCATCAAAATTTTTATGGCGATGGGATAATGGCTCTGCCAGAAAAATGGCAAAAGATAGTCGAATAAAGTGGATAATATTCCGTCCAATAAATATTTATGTAATACAAAAAAATGTTTTTATTATTTTCACTATAAAAAAGTTGCGAACTACCTAATATGTTTCTATGTTTTAAATACGAATAGTTTTGTATTGCGTACTATTCGTTTAAAAAATCGAAACTGGAAGGATATTTCGAAATCTCTTTATTGTATCAACTGATAAATGTACCGGAAAAAAAAAACATTAGTATTATTATGCCATATAATATGGTCAAAAAGTGTTGTTATTCACGTATTAGAGAATTAATATTAACTTGCCAACTTTACTTAAAAAATATTGCAGTATATAAAATATGCCGTCTCTCAATAGAGGGTCAATGTCTTGATTTTTTAGAAAGGTATTTTAGAAGTTAAAGGGGAAGACACCATTATTGCGAGTTTGAGAGGAATATCTCGCAAATAAAGGGAGTTAAAAAGCCGTAGACACTCTTTATTGCACTCCAAGACCTATCCAACGCTATTCCCACCATTGGGGTAGGTGACAATTTTTTTGTATTTCTATTGTTGCTATATGGGGCAACACACAGAACCTTTCCTCTCAATAGGTGCATATAGAGAGTGGAAAGAGCTACGATATACCGATGGGCGAACATAATGAAGCTTCAAGGTTTCCGGGAAACCGTTGACTTAATTACTAATGATTTCAAACAAAATATTAGAAAACAAATATTACAAAATATGATTTCAACCCCGAGGAACTACACCACCTCGAAAAGAGTAGACTCGCCAACCCGCCGCCCACCGTTTAAACTGCCAACCTGCCGTTTAAATATCCATACATCCTAATGTATGATTTAGTATGATATGATTTGGTAAGTATGATATGCATGATTTAGTGGCCTCGCCAAATGGGTTGGCGAGTCCACTTTTACAGGTGGTGTAGTTCCAGTGTAATGTGCTGCCAGGCACTATATATTTTTTTTTTTTTTATAGATTAGTGGGCGGACGAGCAAGCGGTCCCACGTGGTGGTAAGTGTTACCGCCGCCCATGGGCACCTGCAACACCAGGGGGTATGCGGGTGCGCCGCCGACCTTGCAAAATCCTATTCACAGCTCTCTTGAAGAACCCCATATCGTAGCTCAATGGAAAGACCTCTTGAGGCAGTTCGTTCCACAACCTACGGGTTCGCGGTATAAAATAATTTTTGGACCGAACAGTGCGCGACACCTCCGTATCGAGGAAATGCGGATGGACCGCACTTCTGTGACGGGAGGTGCGGTTGTAGAAACCCGAGGTGGGAATTATATTAAACAGTTCTTCAGAGCATTCCCCGTTGTACAGGCGGTAGAACACAAATATATATATATTATTGTATATGGGAAAGCATATGTCTAGCAATGGATGACAAAAGAGCTGGTTGCGGTTGGTCATATTGTATATTGATTGTTAAAATTTCAATTTGCGATAAGTTGAAGCAAAAGGCAAAAGGCAAATGTAATTGTGCGATATACTTGCTTACTTACTTTACGTGTATTAAGTATGTGTGTGCGAGAAGTGTCTTACATCAAACTGTGGCGAAGTGGGCAAGCGTGCTGAGGTCGAGTGCCTCTGGCGCACTTCCAGCCTATTCACTCGCTGAATGTATTTGTCGCTTTGTATTGATTCGACTCACTGAAACTGTAATTTTTGGTAACGACACATCGACGCTCTCAAAAATACTTCAAGTAGTTTTCACTCCGAGCACTTAGATACCGGCACGGAATTTAGCTGCGGTTTATCTGGCGACGGTTTGAGATTGTACATACATATTTGTATTTACTTTTCGAGTATTCTTGAAATTAAGTGGCGAAACACAAATAAATTGTTATTCTATTTCACCTGTTGTTTATACGTGGGGTAACACGGGTAACACTTACCATCACGTGGGACCGCTTGCTCATCCGCCCACTAGTCTATATAAAAAAAAAACTGAATGATCTACTTTGCTACATATAATAAAATCTTAACAGAGTAGTGTCTGTACATGAAATATTACAATAAAAAAATGCAGCGTAGGCTATAAATGATGCAGAAACTAAAACAACAACTACTAAAATTGTTGCAATTAAACAACTTTGAACGGTTTAAATCGCGTATATTTGACATTATTTATATCCCGACGTTTCGAACACTTTGCAGTGGACGTGGTCACGGGGTGACTAATTGATTTTATTTGTCACTTGAGTTATTAAGAAATTATTTGGACTACCGTCTGAAATTTTTTGAACTACCGTCTGGATTTTTTTAATCATAACATTCCCTATGCACGCAGTATTCACTCACGGTGTCCAGAGGTCTTGCAGTATTGCGTTGGCCTTGGGATTTAATTAATTACTAGGATTTAATTCAAATATACGCGATTTAAACCGTTCAAAGTTGTTTAATTGCTATGTATAGTAATCGCGAAAACCTAAGAAAATATTACTAAAATTGTTGTCTGCCTGTCTGTCTATCTAAACGTAGAAACCACTGGACGGATTTTAATTAAACTTGGCATAGTTATTGCTTATGTGTCTGGTTAACATTTAGTAGATTTACTTTTATCCAGATCAATTGTAAAGTTCCCACGGGAATCAAGTTAACCACACATACTCAAAATCTACATGCAGGAAGTCGCGGACACTACTACTTATTAATATAAAAGCAACAAAATAGATTCCTACTTCTATAAGAACTTATACGTACGTACGTAAAGTAACTAGGGTACCAAGTCTTGATAGCTGTATACGTAGATATCTCTAGAATAATATGCGACAAATTTAAAATATTTTATTTATAAAACTTATTTAAAATTTAAATTAAATTTTTATTTGATGTATTTATTATTGGATAAGCTTTTTCATGGTAGAGTTTCACAGTACGTCGTATACGTCACAGTCGTCTCCCGCGCATCTTGTAACGTACGACATGTCCGTTACTAACAGTCGTAGTCATATTATAGACAATAGCTATTTATTTGAAGAATATTGAATTTTAGTGTAGTCACCTCTAAATACTTTAAATAAACAGTAATACATAACCTACACGGAAATCTGTGTGTTTTTGAAAATCTCGAATTAACAAGCTTTTTTCTTATGTTATTTCGTCCCAATGCAAGGTCCAGGCCCTCATAGACTATCACCGCTCAGTTAGGTTGTATTCCTTGAGGAAAAGTTATGTCGCAATAGGTATGTGCGATACATTTATTTGGTCAATCAGAACAAAGCCGAAAGGAAATGCATCGGGTTCAGTAAAAAAAATTTGGTGTTTGAATATTATCATGTATTCTACCTATACATATAATAAAATAACTAATGCAATTACTTTTTTCAAAACATATTAAATGTACAGACAGACTTTGTTACGATTTTATTATATGTATATACAAGCTGGTGCCAGCGACTTAGTACGCGTAGACGCATAGCTTAATTCCCTTGGGAACTCTATAACGGATCTGGATATACAATACTCTAAATATTAACCCGGCACTATGCCAGTTTCATTAAAATCCGTCCATTCGTTTCTGCGCGAAGCGCGTTCAGACAGACAGACGGATAGAGAGATACACAGACAAAAAATCTAAAATTTGTTGTTTTGGGTTCTGTATCATTCATAGTGTACACCGAATGATCTATTTTTTTATTTTTATTTAAAAAATAAATAAAAATAATGAAAATAAATATATCCTTCCCCAAACTATTAAAACTATTTTAACCAGTTTATTTTAAAATACTATTTATTTTAATTTTAGCTGATTCAATTTATTGAGAGCGGATTTAATTTCATCGTAGAGCTATAAATACTAACTTAATATAAGTACTTATTTCTTTTTATATTCCTCAACCGTCAGTTTTTATGCGAACTATGTAATTAGATGAACAAAATTGCTTCTATAAACATTTTTACAAGCTGAATGTTATCATAAAAATATGAAGCCAACCTTTTTCTCTAAATTAAGATAATATTTATCTAGGTACCCGTAAGGCCTCCCACTGCGATATATTTTACGAGACGTGGGCGTCTATGAGGCGTTCTTATTAGATTCTAGTATGGATTTTAAATGAAAGTAAATAAAACTGAATAAGTTCTAAATATTTTTAAACAATTCTATATCTCTTCCTATGCATATAAAGGACGACATCTGTCTGTATGTTTTTGCGAGTTAGTCTCGGAATCTACTGTGATAGATAGATAAACCCTTTATTGTTCATCAACACAATAACACATGATTGCAAAATGACAACTTCAATAATACCAAAAGTACAACAGACGGCTTTAAAGCCAAAGCGATCTTTTTCAGGCAACCTTTAGGTGTCAAGCAGAAAATACAGAACAAATAATGATGACTTAATACTGTGATGTTTTATATATATTGCATTTCTTATTGTTACATACATAGAATATCTATCCCACGAGATTTGTGGGGTATCAAAATTGATTCAGTAGTTTTTTAAATAATATAGTTGTAAGACAAAATGAGTAAAGTAAATGATTTTGGGAACTTTGATTATTTTTCGCGATATTTAAAAAGATAACAGACTATTACATTTCTTAAAATTAGTATACAATTGGGTTTTTAAAAAAAAATTATCAATTTTTTTTATGTATTTTTAAAACTTTATCATAAATTATATTAATAATCGATGCGAAATACTCTTAAAAAATGTTTATTTAATTTATTATAAACAATTTAAAATTGATAAAATTTTAAAAAGAATCACGTGACTACAAACGCGCTACGATTGGTCGCCATGTTTGTGACGTCATAATGTTAAAAGGATTTCTCGATAGTACAGTATCACAGGCTTCTACATGTAAATTGACGACAAATATCCGACATTTAGTTTCAAAAATTATTTATATTAACTACTTTTATTTAGTTATGTGTGATAAAGGATTTATAAAGGCTAATTCCGATAATATACCTGATGTGGATATATTTATGATAACAGATTTTCTTAAAAATGATATTCGGTTTAATTCAGCTGAAGTTCGAGGTGCTAAAGCATCAAGGTAAGTTTATAAAAAATAATATTGTAAATTAAAATATTAAATGATTTATTCGTCATTAAATATAATTTGATGTTGTTTTGGAATTAGGTCGTCGCACTGCTTGGAACCATTTATTTCGACGTTTAACATTTTGTGGAACATTTAAAAACATTTTTTCAGGAGTTGTTTTTGTAGTATTCATACATAATGGTACGAAGCAAGCACGATAACTTTTAAGGTTAGACATTTTCAATATATTTATTAATATATTGACGATAATAACAAGATTTAATCGATTAATAGTCAAAATACTGTATCAGCTGTGTGCTACAATGAGTAGAAATTAACATTGTGACGTCACACGCGCTCGGGTTTGTTCGGGAACTGTCCGCGTGTTTTCGGTACTGGATTCAAAAATTTATTTGTAATTAAATATAACTTTTTAATTAAAGCGAAAAAAAAAACTAAAAATAGTTTTGTTATAAAATGTGTTGTATATGATCTTTCCATTAATGATAAAAAAAAATTTTTTTCAAAAACCCAATTTAAATTTTGACCATGAAATAATAACGACTAAGTTTTTAAAATACAAAATAGAATACTTACAAGGACAAATACGGAATTTTATCAACATATTTAAGTGTGTTTGTTCATATTAGTTAAGAACTAAGCTGAAAATCATTTCTTTAAAATTCTGTAAGATTTTGTTGCATTTTACCGCCGCCCATGGACACCTGCAACACCAGGGGGTATGCGGGCGCGCCGCCGACCTTGCAAAATCCTATTCACAGCTCTCTTGAAGAACCCCATGTCGTAGTTTAATGGGAAGACCTCTTGAGGCAGTTCGTTCCACAGTCTACGGGTTCGCGATATAAAATAATTTTTGGACCGAACAGTACGCGACACCTCCGTATCTAGGAAATGCGGATGGACCGCACTTCTGTGACGGGAGGTGCGGTTGTAGAAACCCGAGGTGGGAATTATATTGAACAATTCTTCAGAGCATTCCCCATTGTACAGGCGGTAGAACACACAGAGAGACGCAAAGTCCCTCCGAACGCTGAGGGGTTATAAAAATTTATAAATATAATATAATAATATTATATTTATATTTATAATTTATTATATTTATAAACAAATCAGTCAAATAAGATGAACAATACTGTAATGTACCCTTTATGAAGCCTTGAGGTTAATAGCTCGAGTTTAAAACTGCTATGTTAACGTTACTTGGGTTTATTAAGTTTGACATAGCGCTCGAGCGCTCAGCGCTTATTTTTACAACACTACATAAGAATCGATTCGTTATAAAATAAAGTATCTACGAGGGTAATAAGTGACAGGTTGAAATGGCAATCTTGTAAAAGGGCAAGTATTGTTTAATGTTGACATTTTATTCTTTAAGCTAATTGAAATACGAATTGTTTTACATGTAATTTATAAAATGGAAACACTCGTTCGTGTTCAGAAAATAAACACGATTTTACTGCTATGTTCGTCAACCTACTTGGTGTACTTAGCTAATTTTACTGAGTTGTTTCGCCAACCTACTTGGTGTACCTATTTAGCTAATTTTACTGAGTTGTTTCGCCAACCTACTTGGTGTACCTATTTAGCTAATTTTACTGAGTTGTTTCGCCAACCTACTTGGTGTACCTATTTAGCTAATTTTACTGAGTTGTTTCGCCAACCTACTTGGTGTACCTATTTAGCTAATTTTACTGAGTTGTTTCGCCAACCTACTTGATGTACCTATTTAGCTAATTTTACTGAGTTGTTTCGCCAACCTACTTGGTGTACCTATTTAGCTAATTTTACTGAGTTGTTACGAATTATACCTTTCTAACGATTTTTAAGTTATGTTTAGTAATCTTATAATACATAATTTGGTAATGTTATTATTATTAGTGGACATTTAAGATCTTTTTCAAATATATTTATTTCTACATTTTATTTTAGGATATGCAATCCAAATTTAGATTCCGACATTAATATTTTACAGGAAAGTCGGTGAACTATAGTGCGCTTTAAACATATATTTAACAATGCATTATTTATATAGAGGGCCGGCTGCGGCTCTGTATGCGAGCCTCTCCACTGAGCTGAAACTTGAGTGGGCAACTTCGCCGGCCACGCGACGAAACTTCGTTTTACATTTAATTTGTTCGAAACGAGTACGGCTTACAATATTTTCACTGCTCGCAACTTTCGACTCCAGCATTCGTTATGAATTTCATAGTTTGCACAGCACGCTGTGACTCACCACCTTAAACCACCACCTTAAACGTTATTATTCGACCATAAACTATTATAAAAACACCTTTTTTACGGTATTGTACTTTTTGTAGCCTCCGAAATGCCAAAGAGCAACTAAAGGTAAACAATTACGCAGTTATAAATCTGCGTTATTATAATCACATGTTATTATTATCGCAATATCGTCAGTGTCGATAAATCGCTCCTACTATCTGTAGACTAAACAGTTTTCAATAAACAAGTTTAGCGTTCCGGAGTTTAAGCGCACGGAATTTTTGCTTACGTAAGCCTGCAGTTGCAGCGGCATGCGTGTGCTGTGTGTGTTCGTCTCAAAGACATCTCGGAAAGCCTTTTTAGTGCTCGGCGGAGGCTCGTTCCGGCGATAAGGGCTGATCTGCGGAAGACAGCGGTGCAGTGTGTAGCAGACGCGATCGATATTGCAGCGGGGAGGCCGCCTGCTCCGTTTTGTCCCCCTAATGCCTCCTACTATCCCTCCCGGCGGCTGAAACTTTCGCGATAAGTACGGAACTAGCGCGTGGCGTACGCAATGCAATATTGTTAGCCGTTTACGAGACTGTAACAGCGGATATTAGGGCTATAGAGACTGCCGTTTTTACATTATGAGTTTGAAATTAATACGGAATCGTATTGTAGGTAAAAATCACATTTGTAATATTGTTGCAGAAATATCACGGTAGACTGCGCTCTACGTAGATGGATGGCATGACCCGACAATGTTAACTAATGGTAGCATATAAATAATTTACTGGATTTTTACTTAAAGTTTATTATATTTCTTTACAGTATTTTGAAACTATCGATTTGATAGGAAATAATATATTTTAAATACTTAACACTATGGTGAAATTAGCGCGAATAACCTGACAGTTTGAAAGACAAGTACGGACGGTAAATCACCATGTCCTAATCTAGGCTATATTAGGCTATTGTAAACATTGTGCTCCGGTTGACGAAATTGCTTTTGTGATCCAGGATATCTAATTAAAATTCCTAACTAACCGACCATTATTGTCATCATTCACGCCACAACCATAATATCAATATGTACAGTATTTCAAAAAGGAGATGCAAAAGTATATTTATACTTTATAAGTAAATATTACACATTTTTGAAAAAAATAAATGTAATGTACTAAATCAGGTTTTAAAACCCTATTAAGTACTATTTGAAAATTAAAAACTTAGTTTCAGTTAGGTGCTTCAACAGATTTTTTTGTAAATCGTCTATATATTTCACGGTTTCAAACTGTTTTAAGATACATTTAAAAAACTGGTTAAGAGATAGGTACATTTATTAAAAAAAAGGAATACTTATTTATAATTTCATTTCAGTTTAAGCGAACAAAATAAACTTAAATTGTATAAGTCCTTAAAAGGTCGTCATGGGAAACACTGGTAGCGAATCTTGGAAGAGGCATATATCCAGTTCCCCACTCTCGATATCCCTTTTCGAGTTACCCTAGACCATCGACTGACCTTCCGAGAACACATAAAAACTGTCTGAAACCGAGCTGCCTTTGTACTCGGTCACCTCAACACTCTCATAGGCGGGGGAAGTAAAATGTCACTTAGAAATAAGCTGACATTGTACAAAACCTGCGTACGTCCCACAATGACCTTCCCTAGCGTTGTCTTTGCACACGCAGCCCCACCCCCCCTCCAACATTAAAATACTCCAAACCCTCTAAAATAGATTCGTGCGTAAGCCGTGGCTGTCCCATGGTACTCTCGCAATGTCGACCTCCACAAGGACTTGGATCTTCCCTCCATCGTCAAATACGTGAAAGACTCCGCCTGACGCTACTATGACAGAGTCCCTCGACATCCCAACCCCCTAGTAGTTGACAGCCTGACCTACGTCCCCGATAGGAATGATCCTCTCCGTTGTCGTCGTCGTCCTCGGCACGTTTTAGACGACACCGCCGACCCAATTACTGCTGCCAATGTGGTTCTTACACTATACTCACAGGCTTTATATATACGCCATCCCCGCCGGCGGAGACAAGGACGTCACCCTCGTTACACTGTGAACACACACCCGCCTTCAGCCAACACTTTTACCAGATATCGTCACGTATCTGGGCGCTTCTCACCGACTCGCGATCCCGAGGTATCCTCCCAAAGCAACGCCCTAAGCCGAGGTCCGTTCCTTCCGCCGGTCTACTGGCGGGGTAGCCCTTAGGCTCGTTGCTGCACACAGTCGTTGCTCCTGGCTGAGCGCCTTTTGCGCTCGCCTTAAACCGTACATGTCCGGTGACTCTTGAAAGGCCATTAGGGCCACAAGAATTTAATCATTCGGAAAAAAAAAACTATATTCAGCAGTAGAAAACTATAGGCTGATGGTATGGTATACTATATACTTATACGTATATATACTACTGTACTGTATATATACGTATATATACTTATCTGTTAACTGTAAATTATCTAACAATTCACTGTACTTCCAAAAACTTAGATTTCAAATGTTAAGAATAACTCATCAATAACACTGATGTTGTTGTATAGGGGTGTTTTGTAAGAAAGTTCCGATAGTGGACGCCAAGTCTCCAAGTTTCGGCCACGCCTCACACATACAACACAATGTTCCTCGCGCAGCTGTCTCTAACTTGTAACTTTTATTTATTTCTAACTAAATTGAATAATATGTCAGGACTACTATATGCGTAACTGTAGACATTTTTGAGCAGAAACGGTATAAGAGCTTTTTTAGTTAACTACAAACTTTTCATCTCATTTTTATAGTAGAGATAGTAGATGTAAATGGCCATCACCGAATCGTCCATGGACACCTTCAATACCAGGGCGGTATCGAAAACCTCCCTCCACAACGTTCGGGTTCATGATATAAAGTGTCTTGAACATAGATAGCACTTTCGATGAGGAGAGATGCGATAGTAAAAACGAGAAGTTAACATTAGCTTTAACAGCTCTTCAAAACATTTTCTAGTATTTGCAAAATACCTCTGAGGATGTGAGCAGTACCTACTCCATGTGGTTTCTAGCCTGAGAACACATTTAATGGTTATATTCTTCTTCTGTATTAAAATAATGTTATGTTATTTAGCTGATAGGATATTTAGAAAGTTTCTAAAGGTTTGTTTCCTTAAATTGGTGCAGTGGTTTCATTTTACATAATTGAACTTCATTGCACAAGTAGGTAAGAGAAATGTAACCAATGGCGAACTAAACGTGACTGGTAGAAAGGCATTGCGACATTTTCTACCAGTGAACCATGAGATCAGAAAAAAACAAAGAACGCAGACGATCTTGTTTTAAGCGACGTTCAACTTAAAAAATTTGTGAATATTTATGTCAGATAAGCGACAAGCGTATTTTAATAGTTGTAATACGAGTATAATATTTTAAGTATATGAAATGTGTTTTAAGCTGCTTAAAAATAATTTTAAAATGTTCTCAATGACGATATATCTAGGATATTTTTGCTAACCGGTTGCACGGTCTTCTAGAACAACCAGGGATGAAGCTAAATATTATTTGTACTAATAGTAGATGGGCGCAATTACGGCGCTTACTACACGTTAATGCTGCACTTAAAAACGTTTTAGCGGCTTGTGCGGATGTTTTTAAGCTTTTGTCTCATATGCAAACAATTGTATATATTGTATTTATGTATATCTCGTTTATTTATGTATAAACGGCCACGGACAGTTGTTATTTGTTCAGATGTTTACGATGCGCACACTAGGCGCGCACCTGCCTCGCGTTACGCGAAAGCAGCCCGAGGAATGTGCACTCGGGCCCAAATGTGGTAAACTTACTCAATATATCCACCGGAGGTGGGTAAGCACAATATAGAACAATTTATACAATTTAGAGGTCTCACTTACCCCAGGTGGTTTTGCCCACACACAAATCTGGAAAGTGTACCTAGGCTAGTCCCTACTAGACGTGACCTATCTTAGTGTGATTGAATAAATACATACATTCCCAATAGATACTTGTGTAGTAATCCAAGTCTCGTTCCGTGGTGAGCCGGTGGCCGAATTATTTACATTATTGGCTCTATGCTATTTTTTTCTAAAATCGGATATCTAAAACCACACTCCCACACATTCATATACAGATGTAAACACACACGATGTGCATATTATACACAATAATTACCACCTGAATAAATTGTTTTCTTAAATAACTGTAACTTATAGCACTAAGAACAGATCTATGGAAAGACGCTGATAGCTGTCAAATGGATCATTCTAGTACAGATTTCAGCACACATTGTCCTTATGAACACCTACTTGTAAATTTGATGTTTTTGTAAACTACATTATAAGTGACAATTACCGTATAGAAAATATGTATATGTCTTAAATAAATACATTATTATTATTATTACATCCTTCCTTCCTCTCAGCCCTTGGACGTCCACTGCTGGACATAGGCCTCCCCCATTGTCCGCCATTTAGACCTATCGGCAGCGACCTGCATCCAGCGGGTGCCCGCAACCTTTATGAGGAGATCCGTAGACGAACTAAAGTCACCGACATAGCCTCTCGGGTTAGCAAGCTGAAGTGGCAGTGGGCAGGGCACATAGCTCGAAGAACCGATGGCCGATGGGGCAGAAGGGTTCTCGAATGGAGACCACGTACCGGCGGACGAAGCCGAGGACGTCCATCTGCTAGATGGACAGACGACCTCATTATTACATACGTCGGGTAAAATATAATTTTGTACATCTTTACCCGTCTACTATGTAATGTATGTAATGGTATGGTACAATATACATACATGTACAATACACAAGGGATGTCATACATTATAATATATATATATATTTAATTTAATCGCACTAATAAAACAATTAATTAAAGTAACGCGACTTGGACAAGCCCTTCCAATGTTTTTGGCGAGAAACCGAGTAAAAGGGGCGGAGAGCGTGATTTTTTGACAAGATGTTAATAAATGGGACGCTTACACCTTATAATTGGGAAAAACTGTCGCGTCGCCCTCTCAGTTACAGATGGGAATAAATCTTTATGTAGGGAGATCGTCGGGCTCGTGTCGCTCGGTGCTCAGTTACTTATTCCGAGCACGCGCCCACTCTGTCCTCTGAATATAAGGAATATAAGGCGTTGCGGCCCATTTATTGCACGTCGGCTCGCTACGATAGATGTTCAAACTACGCTAAATAATTAATGGCTGCCGTCACCTTGAGCAAATTTTAATTATGTCCGGGCGAGAATTGAACGCTCTAGAGCGAAATAGGTGGCGTATTTTTACAACATAGGGTTCTTTAGAAAGCTGTGGATAAATTCTTAGAGGGTTGATAATGCATATCGTAGTAATGTAAATGCGAATAATATAACACTCATGGCAGGGAACGCTCGTTTTTTTCTGATACAGATCAAAGCAGCATGTTACAATACAGTTAATAAGTGATGAAAACTTGATTAACTGTATTGTAACATGCTGAGTTACCCTTTAAGTGTGATATGTACAACAAGTGTGTTTTCCTATAAAATAAATAAATAGTATTAGTAATTGTATTAGCACCGTATGGGTTGTAATTGCCTGTTGTAACAACTTACCGTCAGATGGACAGTCATGCCCGGTCCTTTCGATACCGCTTTATAAAAATATTAATTTTTATTATTTGTTTTATCTTTTTCTTTTCTTACAGATTGAATCTTTTATTAATTAATTTAATTAATTAACTAACTTAATTAACTATCTAATTAATTAACTTAATTTCTTTTATTCTTTCTTACTTGACGTTCTGCTATGTAAACCTGGTGTTTTATGTAGTTTATGCGTAGATATACTTACTATATTTACTATATTTACGAGTATTTATTATCACTTGTACGAATACAAGGTAATGAATAGTTGCAATACTGATTTCGAACCTACAACATCCTTCGTTACATCCGCATACATATAGCTTCTCTGGTCATTTTATGTGAACTTAAGAAAGTCAAACTTTATATAATTGTATTTTTCGTTTTCCCATAGGCGACTAACTTAAGGGTAGGTAATTTTCATGAGTGACAGACATTGTAAGAACGCTAGTGGCACTGAACCGCAAAATTAATATATTAATGGATATCACACACTTCAGGTTGTCTGTTGCATTATTCCTTGTTCGTTAGCGTTAGATAACTTTACATTAAAATAAGGGAATAAACGACTTTAGGACAAAATTTACATAATCTTTGGCGTAGGCGTACAAATAATGGAGTAGTAGGTATCTTCTACTTTCTACGTAGGCGGAGAAAAGCTGGCTAGAGGAAAAATGTCAGATGCCTTAATGATCGTCGGTAGAAAACCTGTAAAAAAATATCTTTTTATGGGATTTTGTGAGCCAACAAAGGTTTTAGATGATATTCTAAATTGGTCTATAAATCACTGACTTTTGATTACCCAGAGGCTCACTAAAGAATATATTCAAATATTTGTGTGTTGTAAATAAATCAGTAACGGTGGCCTGTGTAACCGAAATAAAAGTATGTGAATTATATGTACTGGCATGATATTGACAAAAGTATGTGAATGACATGTACTGGCATGATATTGACAAAAGTATGTGAATGACATGTACTGGCATGATATTGACAAAAGTATGTGAATGACATGTACTGGCATGATATTGACAAAAGTATGTGAATGACATGTACTGGCATGATATTGACAAAAGTATGTGAATGACATGTACTGACATGATATTGACAAAAGTATGTGAATGACATGTACTGACATGATATTGACAAAAGTATGTGAATGACATGTACTGACATGATATTGACAAAAGTATGTGAATGACATGTACTGGCATGATATTGACAAAAGTATGTGAATGACATGTACTGGCATGATATTGACAAAAGTATGTGAATGACATGTACTGGCATGATATTGACAAAAGTATGTGAATGACATGTACTGGCATGATATTGACAAAAGTATGTGAATGACATGTACTGGCATGATATTGACAAAAGTATGTGAATGACATGTACTGACATGATATTGACAAAAGTATGTGAATGACATGTACTGGCATGATATTGACAAAAGTATGTGAATGACATGTACTGGCATGATATTGACAAAAGTATGTGAATGACATGTACTGACATGATATTGACAAAAGTATGTGAATGACATGTACTGACATGATATTGACAAAAGTATGTGAATGACATGTACTGACATGATATTGACAAAAGTATGTGAATGACATGTACTGACATGATATTGACAAAAGTATGTGAATGACATGTACTGACATGATATTGACAAAAGTATGTGAATGACATGTACTGACATGATATTGACAAAAGTATGTGAATGACATGTACTGGCATGATATTGACAAAAGTATGTGAATGACATGTACTGGCATGATATTGACAAAAGTATGTGAATGACATGTACTGGCATGATATTGACAAAAGTATGTGAATGACATGTACTGGCATGATATTGACAAAAGTATGTGAATGACATGTACTGGCATGATATTGACAAAAGTATGTGAATGACATGTACTGGCATGATATTGACAAAAGTATGTGAATGACATGTACTGGCATGATATTGACAAAAGTATGTGAATGACATGTACTGGCATGATATTGACAAAAGTATGTGAATGACATGTACTGACATGATATTGACAAAAGTATGTGAATGACATGTACTGGCATGATATTGACAAAAGTATGTGAATGACATGTACTGACATGATATTGACAAAAGTATGTGAATGACATGTACTGACATGATATTGACAAAAGTATGTGAATGACATGTACTGACATGATATTGACAAAAGTATGTGAATGACATGTACTGACATGATATTGACAAAAGTATGTGAATGACATGTACTGACATGATATTGACAAAAGTATGTGAATGACATGTACTGACATGATATTGACAAAAGTATGTGAATGACATGTACTGGCATGATATTGACAAAAGTATGTGAATGACATGTACTGGCATGATATTGACAAAAGTATGTGAATGACATGTACTGGCATGATATTGACAAAAGTATGTGAATGACATGTACTGGCATGATATTGACAAAAGTATGTGAATGACATGTACTGGCATGATATTGACAAAAGTATGTGAATGACATGTACTGACATGATATTGACAAAAGTATGTGAATGACATGTACTGGCATGATATTGACAAAAGTATGTGAATGACATGTACTGGCATGATATTGACAAAAGTATGTGAATGACATGTACTGGCATGATATTGACAAAAGTATGTGAATGACATGTACTGGCATGATATTGACAAAAGTATGTGAATGACATGTACTGGCATGATATTGACAAAAGTATGTGAATGACATGTACTGGCATGATATTGACAAAAGTATGTGAATGACATGTACTGGCATGATATTGACAAAAGTATGTGAATGACATGTACTGACATGATATTGACAAAAGTATGTGAATGACATGTACTGACATGATATTGACAAAAGTATGTGAATGACATGTACTGGCATGATATTGACAAAAGTATGTGAATGACATGTACTGGCATGATATTGACAAAAGTATGTGAATGACATGTACTGGCATGATATTGACAAAAGTATGTGAATGACATGTACTGACATGATATTGACAAAAGTATGTGAATGACATGTACTGACATGATATTGACAAAAGTATGTGAATGACATGTACTGGCATGATATTGACAAAAGTATGTGAATGACATGTACTGACATGATATTGACAAAAGTATGTGAATGACATGTACTGGCATGATATTGACAAAAGTATGTGAATGACATGTACTGACATGATATTGACAAAAGTATGTGAATGACATGTACTGGCATGATATTGACAAAAGTATGTGAATGACATGTACTGGCATGATATTGACAAAAGTATGTGAATGACATGTACTGGCATGATATTGACAAAAGTATGTGAATGACATGTACTGGCATGATATTGACAAAAGTATGTGAATGACATGTACTGGCATGATATTGACAAAAGTATGTGAATGACATGTACTGGCATGATATTGACAAAAGTATGTGAATGACATGTACTGACATGATATTGACAAAAGTATGTGAATGACATGTACTGGCATGATATTGACAAAAGTATGTGAATGACATGTACTGGCATGATATTGACAAAAGTATGTGAATGACATGTACTGACATGATATTGACAAAAGTATGTGAATGACATGTACTGACATGATATTGACAAAAGTATGTGAATGACATGTACTGACATGATATTGACAAAAGTATGTGAATGACATGTACTGACATGATATTGACAAAAGTATGTGAATGACATGTACTGACATGATATTGACAAAAGTATGTGAATGACATGTACTGGCATGATATTGACAAAAGTATGTGAATGACATGTACTGGCATGATATTGACAAAAGTATGTGAATGACATGTACTGGCATGATATTGACAAAAGTATGTGAATGACATGTACTGACATGATATTGACAAAAGTATGTGAATGACATGTACTGACATGATATTGACAAAAGTATGTGAATGACATGTACTGACATGATATTGACAAAAGTATGTGAATGACATGTACTGACATGATATTGACAAAAGTATGTGAATGACATGTACTGACATGATATTGACAAAAGTATGTGAATGACATGTACTGGCATGATATTGACAAAAGTATGTGAATGACATGTACTGGCATGATATTGACAAAAGTATGTGAATGACATGTACTGGCATGATATTGACAAAAGTATGTGAATGACATGTACTGGCATGATATTGACAAAAGTATGTGAATGACATGTACTGGCATGATATTGACAAAAGTATGTGAATGACATGTACTGGCATGATATTGACAAAAGTATGTGAATGACACGTACTGACATGATATTGACAAAAGTGTTGGCGATCGCTGACATCTCGCGTCGTAGTATCGAAATAAAGCGACATCTGTGGGCGAACCCCGGTACTATGAGAGCAAACAGCGACACTAGCGACAGCGGCTGATTCAAGAACCAAGCATCTAATGACTGGAGGGGAAGGAGAGGGCGCTGGCAGACGGTATAAAAGGGGCGAGCGCACCTTTCGAGCCCTCTTCAATCATTCCGCTCCCGATCGCCCTAGCGATCGGACGTCTCCTGCTCCGCTGCGCTTGCCGTAGCCGCCCCGTCGTAGCTGCCCTCGCGTAGCCGCCGTCGTAGCTGCCGCCGTAGCGCCGTAGCGCCGAAGCCCGCGATTAGAAATCAAAAGTTGCCTTTCTCAAGGCGGCGGCTGATTCCGTCAAAACCACTGCAGTTCCGCAACTGCAGTTTTGCCCCTTCTGGGAAAATCCACAGTTTCGTGGTCCTCGGTGGTAACCTAACGGTGCCAACGATCCGAGCGGGGTGTTGACCCAACTACACCCGCCGAGCCCCTTCAGGGTGAGGCAGTCAATTGGACGGGAGCTAGCAAACCGGCCTTGGGGGGTCTCCTAGTCGGCCTAGTCTCTGTTTTCCTTCCACAGCTTGCACCTAGTGTCGGTCGGGTGTGTCTACACCCTTCGCACTAGACCCCGTAGGGCTCCGTCGCACATTAAGATTGGCGACGGATTACAAGCTTAGGGCTCACCTTAGGCACTCACCTCCCTGCTTCACCCGCAGGGAGGGTTACACAACCCCGGGCGCACCTACCCGGGGTGACAGAGATAGCGAAAGTTCGCTTATCTATACCTCACTCTCTCTCTCCCCCCACCCCAGTCAACTATGGCGCCGCTCACTAACGACGAAATAGTTGCAAAATTAAAGGTTTCCCATCCGGAACTCTTCAAAACTATTTGCCATACCTTGGCCACTATCCATTCTAAACCCGCACCCGCGGCTCCGCTTGAGAGCCCTGTGTCCCCCGCCCCCGTCCTCTCGCAGTACGAAACCTGCGAAACCTCACAGGAGGACATGGACATAGTCCAGCCCTCCTCAGACTCCGACTCCGCACCTGAGGCGGAATTTTCCCCCCCCGAATCCTCCGACTGCGAGTCCCAACCCGACAACGAGTCTCAGCACCACAATGGCTTCACCATTGTCAGCAGAAGGAAGAGGCCTATTAAGACCTCCTCCCCTATCCCCTCCGCACCACCTAAGGCTGCAAAACCAACCCCCGTAGCCCAGCCCGGCACGGCCTCCTGCTCCCGCCAGAGCACCCCCCCCGCCCGCGGTCCCCCGCACCGAGAAGCCCCCTCCCCCTGTCTTCATTCAAGACAAGGCCCGTTGGGGACACATCCGCGCCACTATGGAGACACAAAAGATCTCCTTCACAAAGGCTACCAACTCCCCGGTGGCCATCAAAGTCCAAGTCCCCTCTTCAAGGGACTTTAGATCCCTCACCTCATTTCTCCGAAAGGAAAAAATCGACTTTCACACGTACGCCACGGAAGAGGAGCGTCGTCTCCGCGTTGTGGTCCGTGGCCTCCCTCCCCAATTGGGAGAAGACGAGATCCTCGAGGATCTCAAATCCCTCGATCTCCCGGTGCTGGAAGTGCACCGTCTATACAAGGGGCGCGATAGAACCCCTTTCAACCTAGTATTGGTTGTCCTTCCCCTCACCTCCGAGGGGAAGAAAATCTTCGACGCCCGCACTATCTGCGGGCTCTCCGGCCTCTCCTTTGAGGCCCCCCATAGGCGTGGCGGCATCGGGCAATACCACAATTGTCAACATTATGGCCACGCAGCTCGTAACTGTTACGCGCGACCCCGCTGCGTAAAGTGCCTGGGCAACCACGGCACCAGCAGCTGCACCCGTCCCAAGGGCGCCGAGGACCCCCCTGGCTGTATCCTCTGCGGACAACTGGGGCATCCTGCGAATTATCGCGGATGCCCCAAAGCGCCGCGGAGGTGCACCAGGAGGGCCCCCGCTATGCCCCCACCCCCCGCCAAGCGCTCTCCTACACAGGCGCTACTGGCCCCCCTCATGTCGGTGCAAGTGAAAGCACCAGTACCCGTGCCTTCTGCACAACCCACCCCAGCCGCAGTGCTCACACCCGCGAGCTTCCCCTCGCTTCCACCTAAACCTGCGCCGCAATCTTGGCGCAGGATCACCCCAGCCGCCCCCGAGCCGCAATCTTGGCGGAGGACCACTCCAGCCACAACTGCGCCGGCCCCCAATCCCGCCCCTAAGGCCACCTCCTCCCAAAGCCAGGCTAGTCCTGGAATAATGGAGGATCTAGCCCTAGTCAGAAACTTCCTGGGAGTCATAAACCCCCAGGAAATCAAAGACATGGCCCAAGCCCTAAGGACCACCGACGGTAACCCTTTGGCCCGTCTGGATCTTATAATCAAGTACGAGTCCGTACTTAGCGCCCTTGGCCTCTTCAAGGCGTCCCCCTAAACTCAAACACAGCACACAGACACCGTCCCCGCCGGCGGAGACGTGGACGTCCCCATCGTTACACCGAAAACACACTGGCCCTCAGCCAACACCTTCACTAGGCATTGACACATGCCTGGGCGCTTCCCGCCGACACGCGATCCCGCGGTATCCCCCAATGCAACGCCCTAAGCCGAGGTTCGTTCCTTCCGCCGGTTTACCGGCGGGGGAGCCCTTAGGCTGTTGCAACGCACACTTTTCTTCTGGCTGAGCGCCTTCTGCGCTCGCCCTATATCAACGCGACCGGTGACTCTTAAAAGGCCGCACGGCCACAAGAATTAGTCAAGAAACACGATGTTGAGACAATCAGGTTTTTTAGTCGGTAGGAGTCCGACACTACCTGGTACCACCTAGGCTGGCCCAGCCAGACTAGATGGTACCAGGTGTCCCATGCAGGATTTTTCCTGATTGTCTCTCCTAACACAAAAAAAAAAAAAAAAAAAATCGAGCCCTCTTTTGCCGTTCAGCGTCGGAGTGACAACACTGTGCTATTTCCGTGTGTAGTAGATCGATATAAGTAATCCGGCAGTTGTTCTACGGGTTAATAACTATTAAAGGCAACATCAGAAGTGGGATACGTAACCTTCGCACAAATGGGTAAACGAAGTAAGCGTAACAAACGTTCAAAGCGAACTCTGTCAAGCTCGAGTTCCAGCAGCGCCAGAACACCGTCGCCTCCACCAAAACGAAGGGAAAGGGTATCACGTAAGGCTGGTGCCCAAACTGTGAGTTCAAACAATACTTTCACTTTAAACAACATTATTCCCGAGTTCGACCCGTTAAGAGACGATATAAACGCTTGGCTTGGTATTATTCGATGTTACTCTCAAACGTTTTCATGGTCCGATGAAGTGATCCGTTATCAGGCTTTGTATAGACTACCGATTACTAAATAAAATCACGATCAAGGATAAATATCCGATGCCCCGCATTGAGGATCTTGTGGATAGGCTTCAGGGACGTAAATACTTTACAAGTCTAGACTTAAAAAGTGGATACTACCAAATTACGATGCACAGGCAATCTATAGACAAAACAGCGTTCATTACAGAAGATGGACACTACGAATTTCTCAGACTCCCGTTTGGTTTAGCTAACGCACCGACCTGCTTCCAGCAGATGATGAATAAAGTATTAGGTAACTTGAGGTTTGAAAACGTTATTCTGTATTTAGACGACGTATATTTGGTAACAGAAACGGTACAAGAGAATCTGAAACTACTTGAGCAGGTTTTGAAAATTTTTAGAGAAAATGGCTTAACCCTCAATTTAAAAAAATGCCATTTTCTACAAACCAGTATCGACTTTCTGGGGTACAGAATAAAACCGGACTGTGTGATGCCGAGCGAGTCCAAATTGGAGGCAGTTCGAAACTACCCCACCCCCAAGACCGTGCACCAGCTTCGACAGTTTCTTGGTCTTATAAGTTATTTTCTGAAGTTCATTAAAAATTGTGCCATGATGTCGGCCCCACTGACGAAACTGTTGAAAAGGGATACGGTCTGGGCCTGGGAGACGGTCCACGATGAAGCTTTTCAGACGTTGAGGAGTAAATTAACTTCTGATAGCGTTTTATCGATTTTTGACCCTGATAAAGAAAATGTCTTATACACGGACGCCAGTAGAGATGGTATTGCTGGCATATTCATGCAAGTTACGGACGACGGTGAGAAACCAGTCCATTACTATAGTAGGCAAACTACAGACGACGAGAAGAAATACCATTCCTTTGAACTAGAGCTATTAGCAATCGTTTGTTCGCTTCAGAAATTTCGGTTATATTTATTAGGGTCGCCTTTTAAAATTGTGACGGATTGTAACTCGGTGAGGTACGCTTTAACCAAAAAAGAGATTATTCCCCGGATTGCACGATGGGTTTTAGCGACACAAGAATTTTCATTTGTTATCGTTCACCGAGAAGGCACACGAATGCAACATGTAGATGCGTTCAGTCGGAACCCCGTGCTATCCGGGGGAAAAACAGAGGCCGAAATTATAATGTCCATAACCGAAGCAGATTGGTTACTTTCGGTGCAATTGCAAGAACCTGAGCTGCAACGTATCAAAGTCATCTTAGAATCAGGGAAGGCCGAAGGTAATAAAAACGTTTTTAATAAATATGAATTGCTAGGTGGTAAAGTTTACAAAAGAACGTCCCGAGGTCGCCGCTGGGTAGTGCCAAAAAAATGCATTTGGCAAATAATTAAATGCAACCACGACGACCTGGGTCATTTTGCGGCTGACAAAACTGTTGAAAGAATAGGCAATCAGTATTGGTTTCCCCGGATGCGCCATGTTGTAAAGAAGTATATAAAATACTGCCTGAATTGTATATATTATAAACACAAAGGTGGTTCTAAAGAGGGAAAACTATATCCATTACCAAAGTATGCACAACCCTTTCATACACTTCACCTTGATCATTTGGGTCCTTTTATAAAAACCAAAAATAAAAATAAATATCTGTTAATCATCGTGGATGCTTTTACAAAGTTTGTATTTATTTCTGCAATTAGATCAACTGAATCTGCATGTACGATTAAAGAATTAGAGAATATTTCGAAAACTTTCGGGAACCCTAAAAGAATTATTGCTGATGCAGGAACTTGCTTTACCGCTAAAGTATTCACTCAATACTGCACTAGTAAAAATATACGCCTACACACAGTGGCGACGGGTATGCCACGGTCAAATGGTCAGGTGGAACGTTTCAATAAAACTATTCTAGAGGCATTAAAAGCGTCCGGTGCTAATACCACGGATGATAGTTGGGATCGGTACATAAAGACCCTACAACAAGGTCTGAACAGTACGATTCATAAAACTACGAAAGCAGTCCCGAGTGAAGTTTTTCTCGGTTATAGATTACGTACAGATAGTGACAGTTTAGCTCCTCAGCTTGATAGAGAACACATTCTGGATGTAACAAAATTACGTGAGAGGGTAGACACGAATATTAAGTCCAATGCGGAGTCTCAAAAACAAAGATTCGATAAAGGGCGAACAAAAGCACAAACTTACTCTGAAGGAGACTTGGTTCTAATTAAGATCCAAAGCCAAAATAATCACGGGAAAAGCCGAAAACTATTGCCTACATTTAAAGGCCCGTTTAAAGTAAAGAATATCTTAGGAAATGATAGATATGAGGTGACTGATTTAGAAGGTAGCGAAAGAAGCAGTAAGAAATATACTGGCATAACGGCTGCTGAGAATATGAAACCCTGGATTCGAATTCACGATTGGGGATCCGATTAGACATGCACTTATTATACAATATGTTATTACACATGTGTTGGCGAGGTAATAGAAAAATAACTTTCAGTTTCGGTTATCTTCTTTCTAATTACTTATCTATCTTATAGGGTGTGCGAGTCAAGATAAAATGCTTCAATTTGATATGGCATTATAATTGTCTCACATCTGAAATAAGAGAACAGTCTGAGATAGGTAACTTTAGAACAAACTTGGTACGCTTAAGTGTGGTCTTTGTGTACCCTTTGAGTGCAGGTGGTTCTAGGGTTGGGGCGAACTTGGTACTCTTAAGTGTGGCAAAGTCCCTTTAAGTGCAAGTAGCCTTACCATAAGGTACCTATGGACGAGTCATAAGAAAGATGTGTAATGGTTATAATTTAGTTGTGTAATTAGGTAACTTTAGAACGAACTTGGTACGCTTAAGTGTGGTCTTTGTGTACCCTTTGAGTGCAGGTGGTTCTAAAGTTAGGGCAAACTTGGTACTCTTAAGTGTGGTAAAGTCCCTTTAAGTGCAAGTGGCCTTACCGTAAGGTACCTAAGGATGACGGTGGCTGACCGCGACCCCTTAGAGATAGAATAATATTACGCATACTAAAAATATGAACTTTTTCAGTATTTTATCTGAACTCGCGAGGTGCCTGGGGCAGACACCATACAGAATGGCCGTGTTGGCGATCGCTGACATCTCGCGTCGTAGTATCGAAATAAGCGACATCTGTGGGCGAACCCCGGTACTACGAGAGCAAACAGCGACACTAGCGACAGCGGCTGATTCAAGAACCAAGCATCTAATGACTGGAGGGGAAGGAGAGGGCGCTGGCAGACGGTATAAAAGGGGCGAGCGCACCTTTCGAGCCCTCTTTTGCCGTTCAGCGTCGGAGTGACAACACTGTGCTATTTCCGTGTGTAGTAGATCGATATAAGTAATCCGGCAGTTGTTCTACGGGTTAATAACTATTAAAGGCAACAAAAGTATGTGAATGACATGTACTGACATGATATTGACAAAAGTATGTGAATGACATGTACTGACATGATATTGACAAAAGTATGTGAATGACATGTACTGGCATGATATTGACAAAAGTATGTGAATGACATGTACTGGCATGATATTGACAAAAGTATGTGAATGACATGTACTGACATGTACTGACATGATATTGACAAAAGTATGTGAATGACATGTACTGACATGATATTGACAAAAGTATGTGAATGACATGTACTGACATGATATTGACAAAAGTATGTGAATGACATGTACTGACATGATATTGACAAAAGTATGTGAATGACATGTACTGACATGATATTGACAAAGAAAAGTTACAGCAAGGAAGTTTTTTGATACTAATTCATTAAATAATCATTGTCACCAGATTTAGGACTGTTGCTATTTTTTATAAAACTAAAGGCAATATATTTTTAGAATTACGAATCACTATTACAATACTTTAACCAACAAATTTCTCTAAAATGTAATTAAAATTCTCATCTTTAAATACTATTTTCAAGTAACTGGTCATGGATTTATGCACGTTTCTAATAAACCATCGTTTAACTCCATAATAATATTTATTTATTATTTATTGTACAGAATTACAAAAGGTGGACTTAATGCTTTGAAAGAGACAATCTTTTTATCCAGAAATGGTTAAAATAGAGAAAATAATATAATATTAAATGATGCAAACATATTGTTGAAATTCCATTATATAAATAACTTCATGATAGAAATAAATAAATACATGCATACATACATATAAATATACAGGATGTCTGCTTTAGCCAACTAATGCCAAATCAATATTCTCCATTATTTCCGTTTTTATCAATATTCTTTGAGATTATTCTTAAAACTAGTACAGCGATACCGTACCATCAGTTTGTGTCTGTTCACTGCTGGTTACGTTTCTCCCAAGGCTCTTGATAAAAGGTTCATTGCTGTCAAAATCTTCTTTAGTTCGCATACTGGATTTTATAAATATAGAAATAAGGTAGAGAATACTTTAACGCAAAGGCGAGGTCTCAGGTCGCACGGACGACCTCGAATGGTTTGAATTCGTCTGTACAATCGACGTTATCTATCCTTGTATACAAACACTTAATTAGATGGGTTAAACAAATATTACTTAATTAAATACTGACAAAACTAATCACAATAATTACGTTAAATTGCATTGTAGAACTTTTTAGTTCTCCGGTAGACTTGTAATTTGTGGGCTACATGGTCCATTACTTGCAGACTCTTGTACTGTCCTCCTAAGAAAAAAAGGCGTTATATTCTCTTCACATTACGAAAAAAATTACGTCATCCGTCTAATGTAACATACACAGTGTAACATAATTGGTCAATCGAGGAACGCTTCCTCTCGTAAATGGTCAATAGATGAAATCATGTGAGTGAAAGCGATGACATCACTTTTTTCTTAATTTGAACAGAGTATAGTAATATTTATTAACAAAAGCATAAGTAACACTACTTATATTCGGAAAATAAAAATATACAATAGTTGTTCTTTTTGTTTTATCGAAAATTCCAGGTTTATAACTTGTTTTTAAGTTAATAATTTTTTTTTTAAATTTCAGGTTTCTGGAATACCATCACAATGCACTTGTGCTTTTTTCTAAGGAGGGCAGGGTGCCGCTGTGGGTGTAATGTGTATAGATAGATATATCTACGTGTACCTTAGGTACAACGAGGTGTTGCACACCTCGTTGTACATAGCACCACTATGTAGTATCATCCACGAATGTACCAATTGCGCCGTTCACATACAAAACAAATCACTTTAAATGCTGCACTGCGCATAATAATAGTATGATAAATACACGAATTCATGACTAAATATGTTGAGCTGCTGGACTTGAGAGTCGCGTCGAAAGTTATGACCGTGTCTTAGTTGTACATGCGGTAACCTGTCAGACAACAATGTACATATAATTTCACGCTCTTTCCGTTTTGTCTTGCTACGACTTTGCTACAAATATTTTTGTTCTAATTGACACTATGTAAATTATTGTACTATATAATTACTCAAACAGTAAATTTGACATATCGTATTTGTTGAGTTTACAAAAAACAGACACACTTTCCGTTTTTAATAATATATGTATTATTGTAGATAGAGTCAAAAGTCTACACCTTGTAGCACGTCTACGAGGCGTAGACGTGCTACGTTAGAAGGAATACCGTAAAGTTGCATCTTCAAGCTCGCGTAGTTACGTGGGTTTGTCCCATGGTCGCGCTACTTACTCTTCACTAAAGGCTGGCGCAAACCAGGCGAACCGCAGCACAGCGCGGTTATCATTAACAAACAACAATTAACTTTGGACTAAGATCAAAAATTCACCAACGCACCTACCCTACCAGTATTCGAGCGCGTTAAAGCAGCCCTAAGGCGCCAACTACATGCCGCACCGCGCTGTATATTCTGTGTATGTCGCCGCGCTGTCGCCGTGCGTAGATTAACTCCTATAGTTACTATTGAAATTAGTGACACGGCGAGAATATCACCTCGAGAGACTCGTTCGTGTAGATGGTGCCTAACACAGCAGGGCCTACCGCAATCGATCGGTAAAACCGTAAAGGAGTCAGTCGTAATGGTGATATGTTGAATAACATACGTCAATATTGAAAAAATGCTCCCGTGTGTGACGAGGCCATCTACGATAGCGGCCGGCTGGCTGTTCGTTCGTCGCGCGACTAGCCACACGGTCGCATGATCAGATGTCAAATTGAAGTGAACACTTTTAAGTGACTCTATACAACTCCCGTCGAGCTACTCGTCGCCTGGTCGCCGCGACATTGTGTGCCTGACGCCTCATAGTTATATTTTCTAAACACGAAGCTAGGAATATGATTGTGAAAGGTCGGCAGAGCACTCGCACACCCCCTCATGTTGCAGGTGATGCATGGACAGAGGCAACCACTTACCATCATGTGCGCCGCTTGCCCGTCAGAATCTTCTCATATAAAAAGTAACAAAAATCTTACATAAAAATTATAAACAAGTCGGAATTACATAAAGGATGAATAATCGCCGCAGGTTCAATTCACACCTACGTAGATATGAATTGCTTCTAAATGAATTCAAAGGTTCTTCATACATAGCTTAGTATGCGGTCTATTTATATTGTATAGCCCACAAATTCCCAGGAACAGATGCCTACTGGTGGAATGTTTAATTTTTCTTCTTCAAATCTCCACTGGTTATGTTAAGGACTCAGAGTGGGATTTGCAGAAATAAATCTCAAGAATCTTCCCAAGGTTTTTATTATTATTTTTGTTATCTACTTGCTTATACTTGTGCCTTGTGGTGTCGGCTGCCTATAGAATAGCACCACTCCTTCTCTTTCCGTAGGTGACATAATGCCCTCAGGATTCGCCAACCCGCTTGGCATGAAGTTTTCATACATCCTTCATTCATAAAAACAATGTGAAGCCATGAGGAGACCCATGTCCAGTAGTGGATACTGA
This sequence comes from Sesia apiformis, assembly GCA_914767545.1. Lineage (NCBI taxonomy): Eukaryota > Metazoa > Arthropoda > Insecta > Lepidoptera > Sesiidae > Sesia > Sesia apiformis. Next base: position 9,589,249 of record OU611960.1, on the reverse strand, counting down.
AAGGGCTGGTTGCATTGCATTGCACTTACTTATATGTAGCGCAATTGTAGTTCGTTTGTCACCACAGCACTCGAATTTAATAATAACGCGGCATTTGAATAAATATTATATTTTTTTATAATAAATAATCATACAGTTATAATTGTTTGTTAAAAATAAAAAGTACATTTTTAATCAAAAAATTACATACGTAATTTTCACTTTATACAAGCGTAATTATTAAATTTAAATTATTTGTAAATAAATAAATTTAACCTTTATTGCACTTGGAGCCTCCTAAAATTTGCCTTTGAGTTGACGAGGTTGCGGTAATAGACCGGTCCCTCTTCTCTATGGTCGCTCCCCTCCAGCATATTATCACGTATATAGAGTATAGAATGGACACAACACGTGGTGCAAGTCCTCCTCTTCCGTATCGCATTGAACACGTATACTTCACAAAGCGTCATATCATACAGTATCTTTCCAAAACAACCATGTCCAGCAAGAATCTGCGACGTTTCATAGACCGACGCGACACAACGAGACTTGAGCCGAACCGCCACGTCCGGGAAAAATCGGAATAGCTCTCTTCCTTTCTCCTCACTTTCCCATCTCGTCTGCCCTTCGCCTGTCATGCAATCACTGTCTTGTCCCGAATGCCACGCTTTCTAACGACTTCGACCGTCCTAAAGAGGACATTCGAAACACGTTGGTGAGTTTGGTGTCGCATCATGTGTTTCCCATTCAGTTCCATACAATTCCTTCATCCAGTGAAACGTTACCATTAAGCGGACTGTCTGCTCGTTTGCCACCTACTTTCTATTAAAAAAAAATAACAGAAACCTCTAAAAAATAATAAAATAATTGTTATCATATACTAATTTTACGCGAATATATATGTAAATGTTCCATAAGTACGACTATTTAGAGAAAATGTTACTCAGTAACTATCTAGGTACTCGTATCTTCGTCGTCCTCTTCTACAAAGACCGTAAATTGCAATTAAGTAAACAAGGTTACAGTAATAATATAATCAGTCGCTACAAAGTCTCGTCACAGTTATAATCATATTTGTGCGCACGGGTAGTTCCTACAAAATCCATGCTTTCCATTTACGGTCTATGCATTTTCAGTCTTGGTAAATATATCATTATAACTCTCTTATCAGGATGAGCTTCCATGAGCGTTTTCTAATCCGTGAACAACTTGTAACTATAACAACCGTTAACAACGTACACGGAACTTACTTAAGCTTACATTCTCTTTCTCATTCATCAAAATATCTTTCCGTTATGTTAGTATAAATAAAATGCAGTGGCGATATATAAAAGCTTAAAGCAAAACTAGTATATTTTTATTTTTAACCGTAAAGAGGAAGTCTGTCTTTGTTGCTGCTTACTTATGCATAGTTTCAGATAGGTTTGAAGAAAAATATTGCAGCGTGTGTTCGTGTCCGCCGGTTCTATATTTATGGCACGCAAAATAAAATGTTGCTGCCTGTCGTCGGTGCTTGATAAAAATGCAAACCGTAGCCGCAGGCTTGCCGGATCCGACGCCCACTGAATATGGGTATCATGTGGATGGAGACAAGATTATATTTTAAAGAAGCGTATTCTGCGCCGTAAACAACTTGTCAAAAGGGGTGATGGAATGAGAAATATCGTGTCGAAATTTACTCTCGCCATATGACGTGTGTATTTAGGACATGGCGATACCGATTTGATTGTAGTAGATAACGTGGAGTGGGGAAAGTCGGATCTCACCTGACCGGCTGGCGGTCGCAGGTAAACATTGTAACGTGACCCGACCACGTGCGAAACATGTGATCGCTCATCTCGAGCACGCCGCACACCGAGCGCATCAAAATGAGGATATGCAATAAACAAAAAGCCTCCAGTACTTATAGATTTTTCTAACACCACACACAAATATAATCGTTTTTAGCCAGTTTTATTTTATCGAATTTCCAGTGAGGAAGCGCAGTTGCCGAGTGAGCCTGGTGGGCGTGTTCGAGACAGTATTGATTTTGTTTGCTTGTTTCTCTCTATCGGCCATTAGTTTCCCGCGCGTGAGTAAGAAGGCACTAGCGTCGGGAGGCCGGTGCTTAGTGTAGAATTTCAGCGTAAAACCGGCTTCAGGTTCGAGAGAGCCTAACTACGAGATGAATGAAAACGACTGCGATCCCGAAGCGACGGCCGCTGTCGACGCGTCCGCTTCCGGTAAATCGGCTCTACAACTCCATGCACTTATGTTTTGTACAAAACTGAGCCCATATAATTTGTTGCATTTAACATATTTCCACTAGGAGTATGTTGTATATAATGACCTAAACATATATAATATAATAAAATTTTATATTATTGGAACGAAGTTCCTTTACGCGGCTTGCGGTAGGTGTGATTCGAGAGAAAATGTAACGTCACGTAAGATTTTTACCTCCTCCATACGCCTTTCTCTTTTTCTGTGTGTGTGTGCGTGCGAGTATCGAGAGCAAGACTCAAGCATAATAACAGACTAGTGCGTGGCCGGTTGTATAACATAAATTTTTGATTTGATTCCTTATTTTAAACTATTTGCATTGAAAATATGATCCAAATAAAAAAACATACATGAACTATACAGATTTTATTTCGAATTACATTCAGAGTTTAAAAAAAATGCGTGAGGATCTTCGTTCCTGACGGGGGTCCTCTGACCGCACACGTTTTATTTGTGTATATTATTACTTGTACTATTTTCATTTAAAACCAAAATTGCATTCACGTTCCAATTTCCATTTGATCTGGTTGACTGGTAAGTAGAAAATGACAGAAGACTTTAAAGTCTTATACATTTCAATTACCAGTGCAATGAAGTTTAAAAAATACACAATCCTAATACTATAATAACAAAATAAATTTGTCATCTTGGGAGAAAGATAAATATTATAAAGAGAATACAAATGAACTAGTAATAATGAATTTACAATTCATTCACTAGAATTTCTATGGTAAAATGTTCTTAGATACCAATTGGGTATCTAAGTGTAGGTTCACGTACACGTACGTAGGAACACGTGTAGGTTCTAAAATTCCGGGTGAATAAATTTATTATATAATGTGCGCAGTGAGGTGATATTGTAAATATGAGATTCTGAATTTAAAAAGCTTTCAAAAACTAACTGTTATTATAATATACGGTACAAATATTTATTTTTTATATGAACATAACGAGAAATCCTGTTTAAATCTGTGCTCGAAATTGATTAAAAACAAAAATATAATGGAGGGTGATTTAAAATAAATTATTATAGAAACAGTGCGAATTGTAATCGTACTTCTCCGAAGACGATCGTCGAAGGGTGGAATTATTCTATGTAAAAGTTTGGAAGATATTTCCACAAATATTGGTGTGAACTGTGGAACGCCCCGGGGATGCCTAAAACTTCACATTCAATATGCCTGTGTTCCGCCTTGCAAAAATACTCGTTTTGTCGTTCTCTCCACTCCTCAAGCGTTATATGCGATTCTATCGTAGCAAATTGTTTTGCATTTCTTTATTGCGCAGGTACATCATGTTCTAAATTTACACTAAAGATAAATTTGTTAAAAACCAAGTATAATACGAAAAAAAAGAAAGTATTTCGGTAGGAGATTGTAGTGTAAAGTACAATGGTATTTAACCATATCATCAGCTTACGTCTCTCCACTGCTGGATATAGGCCCCTCCCAAGGCTCGCCACCACACACGGTCTTCAGCTCTTCTCATCCAACCACCAGCGGCGAACGTCTTCTAGTCGTCAGTCCACGTGGCCGGAGGGTCCACTTGAGCACTCGACTAACCGCCAATTGCCACTCAACATAAGTACTGATTCTATGAGCTATATCGGTGAGCTATTTGGTGAATCTCTTCTTTTCGTATCTTACGAGTAAAGTAGCTATGAGTAAAGTAAAGTAAAATAAATATTTCTTATGAGAAATATTTAAGAAAATTTAAAATTTCTACTTTAAAATGTGAAGGTGGTACGTTAGTAGTATGTATATAAATTATGCCTATGTATTATTACTGGTACACATTATAAACCTTATACATTGTAATTATAAATATAGAAAAATAAAATGTAGACCTACTTATTTTAATGAGATCTTGAACTTCACAAGCGCGTTCGCTAGTACATAATAGATCTTGTGTAAACAAACAATACTTCTAAACCAAACAGGCTAAAAGGGATAGACAATAAGAATAGTCGAAATCAAGGGTAATAGCTCATTTTCCGCTAACAAAGGGTTCATTCATCCGAAATGAAATCGCCGAATTGCCCTCGCTAGGTATTTTATTATTATTATAATGCTCCTAAATTACATCCATTAGCACCTTTAGATATTTCGTCATCATCATTATTATCGCTTTTAATTACAATTGTTTTTATCGCGAGAATAAAAGGCTGTCATGCGGAAAAACATACCTGTTCTCCAAATAGAGGTACTATCACGCTCAATTGGCCATAAACGTATCCTTCGTCGAACATCACACGGTTCAAGCGTGGGTGTATATTGCTATTCCTAATGAACTAATCATATATATCAGGTAGAACATGCGTACTTATACAAAATTATTAACTAAGTAGGTGGTGTACACCGAATATAGTGTAATTATATTTCCTTTAACAGTAAATCTTATTTATTTGTAACTTTAGGCGCTATATTGTCTATTAGACGTTAATACAAAGGTAAAAAATGAAACTAGTATTATATTGTTATAGTGTCTCACTGTGGCGGCTTACGTTCACTAGTGGTTGTGCTCGTACATGTATTTTAATGAAAATGACATATTTTAATGATATCTGACATAGTTATAACTTTATCATTTAGGATACTTTTTAAAAAATAAAGATGAGCCCGTCTCCAATTCAAGGCAAGATCCGGGGCAGGAAAATGTCCGGAAGGCGAAGGACATTATAACTAAATAATTTACGTCAATGGTACGAGTATAGCAAGAGCATTCGGTTTCTAAAACACAAATAACCATGATACTTATATGTTATCTTACGTTAGAACGCACTGCAAGAAGAATATATATTTATATAAAATATGTATTTAACAGTTTCTATGATCTGAATGCATTGATTGTAATTGAAAAGAAGTTTCCCGACCATTAAAATATATCAGACTTCCCGCAGCTATGAAACTTTCGCAATTTTGAAACTATAAGTTACACTTAGTTCCTTCACAGAAAATATTTTCTATATGAAAACTTGTATAGGATTTTAACACGACACTCGATTGTGTAGGGCGAGGGGTGTCGATGCATGAACGAGTTTGTAAACATTCGAGACGGGGTCGATTATATTTTATATTTAGGTGTGAGTATAAACTTCTGAAACGCCCGGAGTTGTGTGCGATGTGTGCTCAATTTGAATTTTTATAGGGCCGCGTGAATTGTTGAATACCAAACAAGAAGTACAATCTACGCCCTCTTGTAGTGACATTAATTGATGGCGAATACACTTCAAGGATATTTTTCTGAACGAAAAACAACCCTATTTTTGTCCAATATTGTTAAATAAATATACAGATTTTTATTGGTATGTATGTATGTGTTTCTGTTCCATTATCGTTGAGTATTTTAAAGTAATTTTGCAATGCAAAAAACTTTTATTACAAATTTAAATCTATATCAAAACATGTTGGCAAAAACTCTATATAGCACATGATAAACCATAATGTACCATACCATCGCCCTGTTTCTCTCCATTGCTGGAGACCTCTCCTAACGACCGCCAATATACATGGTTTCTTACTCTTCTCATCCAGCCACTACCAGTGACTTACTTCAAGTCTCCAGTCCACCTGGTCGGAGGGTGTCCCATGTTACATTACATAAATGATAAAGCTATAAAAAAACTGAGCCCTGAAATAACCTGAAGATTAAGAATATAGAGTGTAACTGTTAGCAAGAAATTATAGATGCATGAAGTAATATAAAAAGAAATTAACAAATATAACGAATTAATGGGTAATTACTAGTTGTAGTGAATTATAACTCGAAATCTTACTTATTAACCGAAATGCGAATCCGTTGCCGCAAACCTAATGTAAATTCATTGTAATAATAAGATTAAAGCGAATATTCACGTCTAATTTGTGCAGAGATAATGGAAGGTGGTCGCAATTAGTGGAATGGCCACTGAGAACAAACGCGTTCTCAACAAAAGAGTGGAGGCTTCTCTGACGAGGGCCTCTTTCATTTCTTCCAAATGAGCAAACTACAGTCGCTAGTAGGTAGGGAAGATTTGTTGTTCATGAATGAAGGGCTGACGAGTGCGCATTGTTCTTTCCGCAGCCGGTTTGGAAAGCACTTGTGTGCTGTTGTTCTAATCAAGATGACGAATAGGGAAAAGTGGGCTTTATTACCTTTGTTTTAGTCATAAAGGCTTTCAACACAAATCATAACATGTAATGATATATAGGTATATAGGTATATAATGAGAAGACAGTATATACCTATAATTTGATACGAAAACTTATGACGACAAGCTTTGCTTAGTGTAAAACCTTTAAATAAACAAATCTCAATATAATACAAATAACAGATGATTACCTTGAAATGTACTGCATTTCCCACTTTATCTTATTTCCCTAATGTACGTACGTGTTTCGGTAGTGAGTGAGATGTGCCAGAGCCCATTCCCATACTATCCCTCCCCATTTTCCCAAGCCTTTCTCCAAATCCATTCCTATATCTCCAAAGGTAGGCAGCCAACGTTTTTCATTTTGGACTAATGTTGGCATGTATCGCGGATGTCTATGGGTGACAGTATCTACTTACCATCAGGTGGACTGTATGTTCGCCTGCCGTCTTCGTCCATAACAAAAATAAAAAAAAATAGGTACAGTATACAAGTTATTAATATATAATATTGTATGAGTATTTATTGTTGAGAAATCATTAAATCAGCATCAAATAATCAGTATCGCAATACCGAATGGGCAGTAAATCGATGGTAGGTCGATAGTGACTAGGTGATGACATTCTTAATAATTTAAAATTATTTATTCAAAAATAACTTGTTTCGTTGATAATGATTTGCAGTCACTTTGGTACCTTTTTGCTGCTCGTTTAAATACAAACCTTTATTATTCAGCATTATTAACCGTTTATTTAGTAGTATTGTAACTTGGGTTATGTCAAAATAAATTTATTTTTATTCTGACATTCGGATAAGAGTAAGTCAGTACTCCGTTATGTTGTTTATTTAAATATTGCCTTCTCACGAATTTTGGAAAATTTTATACCTGGGCTTCTCATCATTCCCTATGAATCACTTTTGAAACCTATTATATGAGACAATATGTGTATATATGAAATACGTGAATATTTTTATGACATACCACAAATCTAGAACGTACTGAAGACTTAAATATTAGGTGCTTACCTTTGAAATGACCGATTTTACTACTGGCAACTTTGAGTTTCGATATCTTCCGTTCTAATTCCAATCTCAAAATAAAACAAAATGCATCTAATACGATTTCTAAATCAGTATTTCTTTTGTTTTTGTGTACTTAAATTTTGTTAATGTGATTGTATTGAAAATAAAATGGATAAATAGAAAATTCGTGCTATTTGTGAATATGAGTTACACCGTGGCACCAACGCAAGTTAGACAGTTCACAATATCAATAGTGTGTATGGGCCCAACACTACAAACGATCGCACTGTGCGTCGATGGTTTGAACGCTTCCGTTCTGGAAAATTCGATCTTAAGGATGAGTCCCACGGACGACCTACGACTAAGGTTAATAACAAGGAATTAAAGGCTATAACGGAAGCAGATCCATCTCAAAGTACAGCTGAGTTAGCAGCAGGGTTTGATGTTCGTAATAAAAAAATATTGGTTCATCTGCGTCAAAGAGGGAAATTAAAGAAGCTCGAAAAGTGGATATCGTATGAAAAACAACAGGGACAACAATGTGTCGAAGTGTGCACTGTGTTATTGAACCGTCACAAAAACGAAGGAATTTTACGATAACCGCAAACGTTCGTATCAGTGGCTGGATCCAGGACTTGCAGCCCAACAATGTCCCAAACGTTAGATAACTAAGAAAAAGCTACTGGTATCAGTTTGGTAGTCCTGCGCTATTGTTGTATTGTTCATTACAGTTTCTTGCGAGCCGGTCAAATGATTGATGCAGATGTGGAGTGTAAGGAGCTGGAAATGATGATGGAAAAGCTGGCAACAAAGCAACCAAGTTTGGTCAATCGCTCATCTCCACCTCTTCTTCATGACAACGCCTGCCCTCACACTTCTCATATGATAGTTTTAAAACTTCAAGAGGTGGACCTGGATACTCTCCCTCACCCACCATACTCACCGGATCTTGCCCCGATAGATTTCCATTTCTTTCGAAATTTGGTAACAACTTTTTGTAAGATAACAAATTTGATTTTGAAGTAGCTGTGATTAGGGCTCTTGAAGAATTCATTGATACCCGTCCACGAGACTATTACAAGAGTGGCAGCAATCAACTGCCCGTGATGTGGCGAAAGTGTGTAGATGATATATGGGTCCATATTTCCACTAACATAATAAATATTTTTATAACAATAAAAATATTTTCAGTTTCTCATACAAATCGGTCATTTATAGGTAAGCACCTAATATACGAGTATGTTGAATCCTTGCTTTATAAACTAAGAGTAGGAAATTGTTTTAACTGCCTCCACTAATATTATGCATTCAACATTGGAGCGAGTCACGGCTCGATACTTAAAGCTGACGGACACTGACACAAATAGTCGTAGCTCTGACAGATGTGTGGTGGGTTGTAGTCACACGCTGTCACATTTTGACACAAGTTCTTTGAGCCTCTGTTGTGAACGGTTCACGCGAGTGGAGCAGACATCATTGAGTAATATCAGTGTAGAACGAACGAAGTCGCAGCCAGGAAATAGTAAGTCCATACTGACAATAAAGTCATTTTGCTCAGATAATGACATCGCAAGTAATTTAAAAATGAGTGTTTACAGTAAAGAAAAAACCTACCTTAAAATTGTTTGAGGAAATAAATGGCGTTTTAAAACAACTGCGAGTGAATGTACAAGGCACATAGTATGCAAATGCAGTTTGGGAATATATCTTATAGTCGGACATGCATGCAGTTTAACTAGACGGTAATTTAGCACATTGTTTATTATATATACCCTATGGCTTTTACCGAATTTTTACTAATTTCTGAAAGTGGACTGCATTTATCATTAGCCGCTAGTTTACACAAAAACATTTACGTGTTACACTAGAATTATTTATTACCATTAGCAGGGATGCTCAAATTTATATTATCAGGGATCTACAAAAAAAAACTTGAGCGCCAGCGATCGATAAGGCTAGACAAGAAAAAAGACCATTTTTATTAAACAGAAATTCATTTTTAGTAATATGTATATTTTATGTATATACTGGTATTCCACAATTGCATTGCATCGACTAATGAACTTTCGTAGTTACATAAATTATATTTCATTGCAAATTTCATAAATTATAAATGTATAGTTTCTCCCACATTCTTAACATCTCTTTTCAATACTTAATTAGAATGGAATTAAATGCAAGTTCCATTTAGTGTGTTTTTTCCTTCGCTGAGTAATGGGGATCATTCAAGTAAGTCGACCCGATTGGGATGTAAATTATTCAAATTATTTCTATGCTCTAGCTGTTCTGTCTGAGACTTTAATTGTGAAGTTATTTGAGATTACAGAAATAATCCAGAAGTTTAGTTTGCATATTGAAATACTTTAAAATTATACCGATTCACTTGATATAAAAAGCTTTGATGTATTTTAGATACATAGTAGGTAGCTTACTTTGAGATGAACTTTTACGTTCTACAAAGTGAACTTGCTTGTTTATATGTTTTGTTTTTGATCGTTCATCGTTTATTAATCGTTTAACAACCTTTCAGAATGTCCTTGTTATTTTTTTTATGGGTCATAAAATAAAATACTTCCCTTAAGAAAGTACCTACTCGTATTTATATTCACACTCATATTACTTGAAAAGGATTATATCTTACACATCATCTTTTTCATCGCAAACTGAAAGAAATGATAACAACTAACTTGTTTGCTATTTCCCGAAAAGTGAAAATGGTATTGGTTAACATTTATTTCTGCGCACTCCTCTAATCTACTACTTCTACTTATCTTAAAATTTCTTATTTATTCGGGAGAATAAGGTTTTCCGGCAGTCGGCTCCGGTAGACGAGAGGAGAGATTGGAAGTCTGTTGCTAGCAGAGTCGTATGCGAGTTGCGCAGTCAATATGTTATGTTGTGTGATGTTTGTAGCACTTAACTATTACGATGTTTGATGTAGAACCTATGGTGAAACTCCTCATCATCAGATCTTCAATCTGATTCTGATTCGGAACATATAATAATGTAAATTGTAGTACAGCATAATTATTAATACATAGTGTAGACACGGAATACATACAAGAACACAATTAATTGTGAGTATACAGATAACATAGGATAATGTTTACTTAAGTATTCAGATACTTATTTTCTGTTAAGCACTATTATATTATTTTTTTATTATATGGTAATTGGTAGTTCATGAAACACTATATAGGCATTATGTTTTGGATAATGAATTATTATTTTAGTTTAAAATTAAACTATATGTTGATCAGTTATTTATTTTGTGTTAGTAATCATTATGTTTTTTGTAGTGTAAGATATAGTTATATAATACATTAGGAGTATTTATATAAACACATTAGGAGCCATATAAATATATTAGGAGTATTTATATGGCTATACAAAAATGTTTTTGAAGTATACTTTATCGGATTCTAATTATTATTTTTACAAATTACATTATTTTTTATGAAAATTTTAGCAACGAGTAGGTGTAATTCTTGTAATAGGTTAAATACATGCTTTATACAAATTAAAAACTTACAAAAGCTAAAAATGTCTTCTCTAGTGGGTTATAAATCTCTAACAGCCTGCCTTTCAGTCGCACATGCATGTGTGATTGTAACTTGTCACTGCACCCTAGTTCTGCTGAATGGTTGAGTTTCCGATTACACACGTAGGCGTACTCGAGTCGACTGAAGGCTCGTTTACTTTGGAAGAGCTGCTTGCATGTACTTATCTAAAGATAAAGTTACGATGGAAGTGGCTTACTTTATATTAATGGAATGTAATGGAATATATACGAATTCCTTCCTTTAAGAAGGCATACAACATACAGACATGTATTTTCATATCCACACTATTGCTTTCCTTAAAAAAGCACAAGTGTATTTTAATGACATTCGAGAAAAATGCAAAAAAACGAGATAAATTTTTCATTAAATAGGTTACGCAAAGTTAGTGGTTCTCAATAAAACAAAAAGAATAACAATTGTTTATTCTCCTTGTCTATTTTTAATTTGCAAATATAATAATGTTACTTATGCTTTCGTTAAAAATGTTACTAATGCCTTTTCTTTTTGGATGGCAGACTAGTTCACATTGTCCACGTGAATGTTATTAATCTAGATTATCCACGTTTGCTACGTCTTCACGACTCAACTTTTAAAGAAATTAGACAAAGAGGTGGCCTAAAATCCAGAGAAGAACATAGGAAAATTTATATCCTAGAAAACTGATTGTTGATACCAATTACTTTTAAAATAAAATCCACGCCGTGCGAAGGTCCAAGCAAAAGGTAGTAAAGGAATATTTTTTTAAATCGTGTATATATTTAGGTATTGTGAAGACGAGTAACTTTCTTCGTCTAAACAGTCCTTGAGAACAGTCGTAATTACTTACAAGTACAAGCTCGATGCTCTGATTAACTTGTTAAAGTAATTAATGTAAGTTATCAAAGAGGATGTTAAGTTTGTCGTTGATGTTTATAAAAAAACTGCGCTTATACGTGATAGGACATGCAATTGATGAATGTTATTTAGGGAATAGTGTCGGTTACCTACTTCATGCCAACTTCAAACTACACAATATTGGTACAAATGAAAATATTTCAAAATCATTTTTTTTTATTCTGGAGTTTAAAGAAAATATCAAAGGGACTCGTTTAGGTATCTAGTAAGCTGAGCACAAAGGAAAAAACGCAAGCCGAGCCGCAGGGCGCAAACATTTTATATATGTATTGTAGTTTACGCACATTTTCGTTTATAAAAATACCTATTTATTTTTTTCTACCACTGCTATTATAGGGCTCTCTATAGGAAACATATTATTGCATTGTTTCTGATTTTAGCATTGCTTATATAACATATTCTTAACCGTATTCTCAAATTGATGTGTTAAGTCGATACAAAGTTTAGTGTGAAGCCGGCTGTAAAGTATCCAATAAATTGCATAAACTTTTGGGGTTAACATAGATGCTCTTTATAGGGTATTATAACTCGTCCAAAGTCAGCGCACAAAATCTTCTTGAAAATTCCAATGTTTGCAACCGCAGTGTATTAATTAGTAAATACTAGTATATTTTCCCGTTGATACTTTGTTACATCTCTATAACTTTTAAATACTCAAATATTTTTCTTCATAAATAAATAATAATAAGTACCGTAACTTTAGTTGTAAATGTTTCAACATTTTCAAAAGTCTACAAACCTGTTTGAATAAAAACCGGTTTAGTATTTTGTGTTCGAAGTTTCGCTTTAACTTTTACGGTCCTATAAAAGTCCAATTAAAAATATATTGGCGGAAAATAAAATATGGTTTCAATTCAAGCTCTTTATTTGCGAGTTGGTAACTCGATACAGCACCGAGTAATGGTACAGTAATTCGTTTTTGATGTCTGTCTCGTAATATATGGAGCGCTAATCAAAATATATTGCCCACTCCTTTATACTGCGAGGGCTTCCCATTGTGCTGATGGGTGAACGGTGTGACGTGCTCTTATGCTGACGACTTACTGTGCCTTCAAAAGCCTTGTAGTTTCATTTATTCCTGCTCCGACAATCATTCTCTTTTATGCATTTTATTTTAGGAAACTTTGTTGTGCCAATTAAATTGACATAGTTAATTAAATGACATTAGAATAAAAAACAAAAACTTTATCGATTCAAATTACACCTACTCTTTAATGAATAGGTTCAATATTATTTTTCAAATATTATTGAGACTTTAAACGAACTAACTCAACCTATAATATTTACTAGATATCACAGTAGATGTAATTTGTTTAATTTATACAAACGAAACCTTTAAGTTTTAAAATAAAATACGAACAATATGTCGCAGAAGTGTAACTTTAATTTCAATTACAAGTTTAGCTATAAATCAATTGGTGGCGGAAAATCGCATAAAACCGGTAGCGGTACGTTCCCGTTAGGTTCCGTAGTACGTCCCCGCGCCTCCACTGCCCCGCGCCCCTCTCACTCCAACTGGCTATTTTCGCGCAGACGTAACGATTGCCGACAGTAGCGCCACGCGGTGGAAACCCGGAGTATTTTGACAGGTCTAAAATGGCCGCGTGAACACGCGAATTGCACGCTTAGAAGTCACATCATACCGCAAATGCAAAGTAATTACTTAACGGCGCTTTATCAAAGTATGTTTTAGTGTGCTATCGAACTTTCGTGAACTGTTCGTGCTACAAATTCCAATGGCTCTCCACCTCGAAACTACGTTGCAGCGAAAGTTAAACTTCAAGATGACCACGGTAAGTGCATGCCGCCCGCCTAGTCGCATATCGATCCATGTCCGCGTGGTCGGAACATATGGTCGGTGCTACGAGAGCGTAGCACCAAATAACCTACGCGCTACGACTCGCAAAAGCCCTTCGAGATTTCAGTGCATGTTATGAATACGGCAATAATATTGTGACGCGGATATAGCCGATATCGCAGCTATAATTTTTTGGTATCTACTTCGGCGTACACAAACGTAAATAAACACTTGTAGACACGACGCTACGTTGATGGTCGTACGTAATACATAGTATGCGATAGTACTATGCATGCGCCCTAATAAAATCTAAATGAATTATTGATGTGAAAATAGAGTATTAAATCACAGTTTATACATATGTTTAAGTACTCATGTCCTAGTTACCTCAAATATCGTAGGTTTTAATGGAAAACAGGAAAGTGCCTGTGTAGCGCCTAGTGAACTTAACGCCTCCGCATATTGGAAAGGTCACCGTAATGATAAAGTTTAAAGTTTGTATTCAACTAAAAGCAAAGGGTAAAGGTTATCAATCACCGTGATTAATTGTTGGGTTTCGATTGACACAGCAATTTAATTCTCAGTCTGATTGCGTGAGAAGGCGAGGTTTTATACAAATATACTCGCATGCTATATTCTTGAAGAAAGCTTTAGCTGTACATATTTGTGCATAGACAATCATTCTTCATTTAAATCATCAATATAACTTTACTTATTTTCTTTTCACAAGACTTTTTAAAATCAAAACGTAACAATTCTGTCGAATTAGAACTGAATGTATTTTAACTCACTATTCTGTCTTGTGGAACATCTTCTGTTCTATTATATAATAAATTCCAGAACCATGTCTGTATATATCAAACTTTTTGAAAAAAATCGTTACAGTGTAAATTACGAATGATAAAGAGATCGAAAAGAACAATTTTTGAAATTTTGTCTCACCACCACACACGTTCCTCGGCTCCTCTCATCCAGCCACCACCGGAGAATTTTTTAAGTCGTGGGTTCACACTGCGCTTCGCGGTACGTCGCCTCCATTCGAGGACTCGTCTACCGTAACGGTCAACGGTCTTGCGGCACATATGATCTGCCCATTGCCACTTTAACATGCTGATTGTACGAGCTATGTCGGTGACTTTGGTTCTTTGGCGAATGTCTGCCAGCCTATATCCAACAGTGGAAATACATAGGCTGATAGTAAGGTATGGTATAGTAATTTTTTATTTATAGTTATTTGACACTTTTTATCCGGATCAATTTTGAAGTATCCACGGGAAATTAGCTAACCATACATGTTTTAACGTCTACGTACACGAAGTTGCGGGTGCAGCTAATCATCCTTAAAACTTTATAAGACTTGTAAGACTTTCTTATCACAAGATTTCATAAAATCAAATATTTTAACTGTCTATTTCCTCTTTTGCAACATTATTTTATTATAAAGATAAAACATATACTTACATAAAAGTACAATCTCGAAACACCGATGTTCAATAATCATAAATTTACGAGACATTGTTCAGAAGACAATTCAAAGTGTCAAGTTTATATTCTTGTAATTTCTACCATGGTAAAATTCGTGGACGTCTTTTGATTTCAAAACTATAATTCCTTAATTTTCATCGCATCGTCTTTTAAAATTAATTTTTCGAGTTGTGAAGAAAGTCAAGGTTCATTAAAACTTTATTACCTGCAAGCCGTTATGGTTGTAGCGAATCGCTTTGCTGCAGGCGGACGAGCGTCGAATACAAATATAGTAACAGAACAGCGAGCGGACGCTGAAGCTGCTAGAGCAGCGTCAGCTGTATAGACATATATTTTTTTACTGTATTAAACAACAGTTTAGTAATTATTTTTTCTTAGGGATCAAAGATTTTTTCTGCGTTTGTTTCGCGCAAATCGATTAATTTTGCTTATAAATAAAATGGGTCTTATTACTCGTCCGAATGCTTTAAAATAATGTTGTTAAAGCTACACAATCAAACTGCGCAGTAGGTATACGGACTCACTGCGATAAAATGTTATTGTGAAGCATGGATTTTATGATTGGGGAATCAAGTGTAAACAATTGTATATACTCACTATACTCTTATTTTTTCATTCCTTTTCATCTTTCCCAATCCCTTTTCCAAATATACTTGTAAGCGTTCAATCGTTCATTTACTCGGATCTAGTTCATTTTTAAATGATACCACCATTGTAGACAACGCTAGTTCGATAAATTGTATGGAAACTAAACGTGACACTTTTTTCTTCATATATGGCAAAGGTGCAACGAGCACATTATGCTAGTGTCAAGTTTTCTTCGTAATAAACAATTTGTATGTCTGTGTTTTGTAACAACGACGAGCAGCGCGAGGAGGAGGAGCGCCAACTTCGGGTCACGCAGCGTCAGACAGCTTGCTTTAGATACTGTGTAGCGAATATCCACTTACCACCAGATAAGCATGTCTGCTTGTTAAATATGGTAACACCAAATCTGCTTGCTTGGCATATTTCTATAAACAAAATATTAACAGACAATAAGAATTTTAGTAAGTATTCGATATTCATTTATGAATAAGAAGACCCATCTCTTATTAGATCGACGAGAAATTTTTAATAGATCGTTATAAATAGATATGACTCGTAACTTATTACCAGTTATGGGTTCGTAATGCTTAGATAACTCTTATGTTATTTTATTACAAACAATAACTAATAATAATAACGATTATACATACAATTTTTCGTACGCACTACGCCTGCCTTTCTGTCACTTTCCCAGATCTGCAGGAAGAAATCTCCGCAGGAGATAAGCTTACCTTTTGTACATCTTTTCTCTTTCATCCTTTTTAGTTGTTTTATGTTATGTGTGTACAATAAAAATATATATTTATATAAAGATTTGTATAGGTATTTGTATGGCCTTGTGGAGTCGGCCGATTTTAGAATAGCACTACCCCATTTCTTCCCGTGAGTGTCATAAAGGGCGACTGAGGGATAACAAAACTGCTACCACAAACCCTAAGCAACTGCACCACCTCGAAAAGAATGGATTCGTCAACCTATTTAGCCAACGGCGTGGCGTTTTAAGACCAGCATATATCTCTGATGCACGCGACAATGTGCATGGGGACGTCCATGTAGAGCAGTGATTACTAAAAGGGCTGGTTACGGTTAGGTATTTAAGATGTTTCCTTCGAATAATTTACTGCCTTCCATTTCATAATTACTGTCATGGTACTACGTTACTATCTGGGCAATGCCGAAACACACAATTTTCAATATTGTTGTACATTCTTTTTTAAATATAAATCATTGTAATCTAAAAATAGCTCGAACGACACAACTAACGGACAGAAAATACGCTTCGTTGTTGGTATTCAAAAGTTGTGGAAATTGCGTGGGTGAACGAACAACTGTTATGAAAGGAAATCTTTTCAATCCCGTGGTAACATTTCATAAGGGAAAGGTACGAATGATTTATGTGTGTAGCTTTCTTTTGTTAGGGTTATACTTACCTATTGAATACCGAAGCACTTCACAATTATGCCTATATGTGTGTTCAAAATACATAAATATGCATTTTATGGACGCAACACCATTTGTTATGCGCTACGTGAGGAACGCAGCGTATAAACTGAGAAAACAAGCGAGGGCAAGCGTCATTTAATATAAGGACTACAGCGACCCTTCCATTTGGGTTCACATGAATGCCCACCTTTACGTGTGCGAGGAGGCACGAGGATTTACAGATAAACAATAAAATGTAATGCGTTTACACTCAAAGCAAAGCCTTACGACGCGCAGTAACATCCTATTAAAAGAGATTAATGTTTTATTTACCAGAGCGCTTGTTTTAAACGGAATGCGGAATGTATTCAATATGTTCTCGTGTATATAAACGGCCCTGTACCTGTACATGTCGACGTAATCATAAAAGGAGGTGTGTACAAAGTAAAATTCCTATTAGCTTCGCGACAGTGTAACAACATTATTTATCAAGATTTTATGGACGATAGCGTATAGACGTAAACATTATTAAAACAAAGGGTCATTGAATTATAGGTGCCTACGCATGAGTACCACATAGACGCTAAGGTTTTATAGCTACGGTATGGAGGTAACTAGAGTTGCATGAAGTTATTTTTTAGTAGGAAACCATTGTATCGGTAGTGTAGATAAGACGTTAAACAAAGAAAATAAATATTATAAATGATTCTAAATATTAAGACGAATTATATTCATGTATTACGTCATTTCATATTATGTATAATCTTTATTTGGAGCCTTCACAGCATATGTATATTTATGGTAAATACGATATGCTGTATTGATTTAAAAAAATAATTACGATGAATATGATATGAAGAATCGTGTCATATTCCGATGAATAAAGTTTAGAATGAAATTTAAATCTTTACAGACCACGAATAGGGTTGCAAATGAAGATGTTTGTTTTTACATATACTGTGTTAAAAATATACCAAATACGAAGTAGACCAAACGTTGATCGGTGCATTTAATATAGTCAATAACACTAGAATAAAAAGCGAACCCTAAAATAACGCCTTCACTTTCAGTATTCCAGTACCTCTAAGTTCAGATACATCTGACATAGATATTATAGATTATTCTTGGTGCTGCAACAACGACAATCTTCAATATCTAAGGCACCTGTCTCACTACCGATGTAGCAAGTAACGAATTGAGCGCGCATCTAGTAACGAATCAGCGAACAACCAGAAGCGAGTATATGTAATTGATAACGATAATTTATTCAACTTTAATTTTACATGCATGTACGTACATCTCCCACAAGTACACTTATTTTAATTATTCTAATCATCATTTTCAAAATGAAGTTTGGCGGTCAATTAGTGAAATGTTTGTCTATTCTTCGCCGCAATCTTCAAGTCGTGGTATTTGAGGCCAGACCATTCCTTAAGCTCATCCATCCATCTCCTCTGGCGACCTGGAGCTCTCTTTCCGAGTATCCTGCCTTCTGGGATCAACCTTGGAAACTCGTACAAGTTTCCTCTTACTACATGCCCGAAAAAGACAACTTTCCTTTTGCGGACGACAGACAACAGCTCCCGCTGGCAACCCGCTCTCTAAAGAATCTTTGTGTTGTATAATTTTAATTATGCGTATTACTAAAAAAATATTTACAGTAATATATATAAGGTGAGGTTCGTTAGCACCCGTGCTAGAAGAATTGTATGTTACAGATGTCATAGGCCTGTCACCGGGCAAATAACAACAAAACTAAATAATAACATAATATTGTGGGAAAAAAATATCCACTCTGATGAACATTAGAATATTAAAAAAAAATATTAATAGATAAGTATTTATTTATATATTAGTTGCATACGGCGAATTGTTAGGAAAGCACTTCCAGTACACAGCGCTTCCTGTCTTTTTATATCCTTTACAAAATAACATAAGAATGTTACGTTGCCATGGTTATGTTTGCTGTTATTCTTTTAGACTGAACAAATATACATTTTATAAAGAAACAACTTCTTGTTATTCCTTAATATGGTAGCAGAGCGTGGTTGAATAGATTAACGATTGTTTATTCGGTGCAATAGTGGACGAAGAACTCGAATATGCAAACGGCAAGCATAAAAATCGAGATCGGTCGGCTCGACGGCCTCACTAACTGGCATACATGGAGGTACAAGGTAAAACTCTTACTTAAAAGTACTCAGGGTACGCTAGAAGCAGTCGAAGGCAAGTTAACTAAGCCAAAAGATCCAGGAGAAACGGGAAAAGCTGAAGATATACAAAAGTATGATCATGAAATGCAATTGTTTCAAAAATGTGACAGTCAGGCGCTTCTTATTCTTACAACCAATATGACTGAAGAAACGTTACAAAAGGTAATGCGATGTCAAACGTCATGTGATATGTGGAAAGAGCTTCATAGGCTTTATGATGGGGCAAAGGAAGACAGGAGCTACGATCTCTGTATGAAGTTCTTCCGCTACCAGAAAAGCGAAGAGCATGATATGGCCACTCATATTTCGACTCTCAAAACTGTATGGTACGACTTGAACAATGAAATTGAAGGAAATGATCTGCCTGAAATTTTATTGATATGTAAAATATTGGATACACTTCCTGAACAATATTTCAGTTTCAAATCAAGCTGGCTATTGATGAATAAAAGTGATCGAAATATAGAAAACTTGACCACACAAGTATGTGCTTACGAAAGATCTCTTCAACAAAAGAATTTAGAAGAAGGCGGAAGTAACAATGAACTTCTTATGCTCAGAGATAAGAAACGGTATGAGAAGCAAGGGCAAAGCAAAAAGAAATGGAAGAAATGCAATTATTGTGGAGAAGGCTTTCATAAAGTCACATCATGCAAGAAGTGGATTGCGGACGGTAAACCTCCCAAACCTCCAAAGCAATCATCAAATATTGGGATGTTGACAGGCCTAGCATTAACATGCGAGAGTAAGACTGCAGAGAAAGACTCGTTTTATGTGGATAATGGTGCGACAAGCCATGTCACCAATAGAAGAGACATATTCCACATCTTCGAAAACTTTGGTGAACCGCATAAAGTTATGACAGCTAATGGAGAGATAATCGAAGCCATCGGAAAAGGCTCTATTCAAATTGAAGCTGACATTAACGGCCACAAAGAGTTACTGGTCTTAACAAACGTATGGTACGTTCCAAGCATTGAAAGGAATTTATTTTCTGTGCTAGCCGCACAAGATACGCTAAAGAATAGCATCTTTGAATCAACTGCTGAAAAATGCATTGTGAAGAATGATGGCAAAGTCATTTTAGTAGGGAATCGCGACAAGTACGGTGGTCTATACAAACTTAACGTTAAAGTATTGATGCCTAAGCATAAGATAAACCAACTAACGACGTCACAGAATCTTCAACTCTTCCATGAACGTCTAGGACATCAGAACAAAAGACATGTAGCAAAACTGATACAAAAAGAGATTGGAGTAAAAATAGACTCAAGTTCTGCTGATATCTGTGAAGGCTGCGTCTTCGGCATGAGCCATAGGCAGAAGTTTGGAGAGAGATTGTTCAAAGATCTTAAAATAAACCTTGACACACCTACTTTGCGCATCGACAATGAATCTGCAATCAAGCTTGCTTACAACCCTCTGTATGAGCAGCACCGTAAAACCAAACACATAAAATTGAAGCACTTCTACATGAGGCAATGTGTTTCGGAGAAGGACGTAACCATTAAGCAGGTACCGACAGCAGATCAACTTGCTGACATTTTAACAAAGCCAGTTTACAAACCAAGAGTGGTAAGACTCGGTGAAGAGTTCGGATTAAAAAAGAAGAGGGAATGTTAGGAAAGCACTTCCAGTACACAGCGCTTCCTGTCTTTTTATATCCTTTACAAAATAACATAAGAATGTTACGTTGCCATGGTTATGTTTGCTGTTATTCTTTTAGACTGAACAAATATACATTTTATAAAGAAACAACTTCTTGTTATTCCTTAATACGAATAAATGTTGATGAAAGTTGAATAAATAAAAAGTGATTTCGTTGAATAAATAAACAGTGATTAGGATAGTTCTGTCGATGGGCGAGTAACGAGTGCTCACTCGTGCGATGGGCGATTGGATCGCTTAGCACTAAATTCATTGCTAGCGAACTTGCTAGCGACAGCACTAAATTCATTTCTTGGGAAGAAGCACACACGTCTACACCAATGCTTGTGTACTTACTTGCGTAAGCGTATTCAGCGTAGAGACCTAACTCGCCCCGAACGAATGTCGCTCAGTGGAATCTTCTCATCGCCAAGAGAGAATTACCGCGCGAGTGCTCGATTTGATAACTCCTGTTGCAGAGATCAACTTTTTGTATGCATTTCATTCATTTACATTGACTCATTCGGCATTTGTCCGTTTCTTTAGCGAGAAGGCTACATGGTCAGCAACCGCTTACTGGTCAGCAGTGAGACAAATGCCTAAATAAGGTATAGGCGAATAACGTTAAACGAAACAAAATAGGTAACGACAAAATAGATAGATAAAAAGGCGGATTAATTTAGCAGCAGTATTTGATACTCAAATTGTGTAATAATTTATATCAGGTACAACTAAAAAAATCTGTTGGCTCGTAATACATAGGGACTTTGAAGAGCAGTAGAAAATATTCGTACTTAGTTGTAATTACATTTTAAATAGCCCTCGATTAGGACCGATCCTTATGCGTACCAATCCGTCCTCGCAAAAATTTAATAACGTTGAAAAGCCTTCGCTCATTTAGATTTTTTTCCCGGAAAGAGGCTTTCTACCCTTGGTCAGCGTTTCTGTACTTAAACTATAAATAAGAATGTAGATCCTCAAAGGTTCCCCCTTGACCTTACTTGGCAATAAACTAAAATACAAATAAGTATTTTATTTCTGAACAGAAATAATTAAATGTTACTAATCCGTATTTAAGGGAAGTATTTATTTAAGAATATTTAAGATGTATGTATCTAAGGGATAATAAAGTCCTGAGGGACTCTATCACCTCTAAAAATATTCACCTCGCCAATTGGCTAGCGTGGCATTCTTAAGCCACACTCCCATGTCCAGGAGTGAACGAAATAAACGTTGCGATAACGGTTAATCCGTATTTTGACTTTTATTCTTTTTATTTCACTTTTTGTGTTTAATAGTTTGTAAGTTATGCGCGTCTTGGCCTATTCAATATATAGCTTGATAAGTTAATAACTAAAAACTTTTATTATTAGGGGTCATTCATAAATTACGTCACACGTTAAGGGGGGGGGGGCGGGGGGTCAACAAAGTGTGACATCGTGTGACAGGGGGGGGGGGGGGACGAGTATTAAACAGTATTAAAACTAAACTTCAACTCTTAACGAAAAACTTTAAAATATTACCAACTCTCTATCAATATTATTATAAGGTTGTTTTAATTTAATAATTTATAAATTTAAAATGACTAAATATGTGACGTCACTCCAGGGGGGGGGGGTCATACAAATGTGACCACCTGTGACAAGGACGGGGGGGGAGGGACTCCAAAAATCATGAAATTCGAGACGTAATTTATGGATGGCCTCTTATTGTTGCAACCCACGAGCTCGCATTTGACTTGCTTGTACTCGTGAGTGTCTGTATGAATAAAAATAAACCTTATTTATATCCTTCGGAATAACTAATAAATAAATTCAACAGCCTATACTATTTGGTACAGTAAACACATACCGTAACCGTACGGAAACGTAACCAGCTATTTTATAGTCCACTGCTGGACATAGGCTCCCTCGTGGACTTTGTCTTGTGCATGAGGAATGTATGGCCTTGAAACGCCACGGTGGTCAAGCGGGTTAACGAGTACACTCTTTTAGAGGTGAAGTAGTTCCTCAGCTTTTACGACAACCACCGGAAGAAATGCGGTGGTACAATTCTAATACCGGCCGACACACCAAACTGCACAGTAAACAGATAAAGCAATACAATTACAATTCCATCAATCCTAAATAATGAACCAAATGGTACAATATGCTACAATTTATTTAATAGCTCTTAGGTTTTAATTTACACATTTATAAAAAGAAATGACAAATGATACAAAGAAAAGAAAATACTTAAATCTAAAAACTAATCTAAACTTAAAAATCAAATGGTTAATTTGGAATCGATATAATTGCAATTTTTATGTATAAGAATGAAATTTTGATTTTCCGTACAAAATGAGCTACGGGCTACGATTGCTTCTTACATCGAATCTACATCTCTCTCAAACCTTAAACTCTCTCTAATCTCTAACCTTTTATATCGACTCAATATAGTTTCGATATTAGAGGTAAATGTTTTGTTGATTTATATGTGAAAGGTAGGCTCTTGTCTATTGTGAATTTCTTGTATTACGATGAGGTAAATTTGTTTGTTCTATTTAGGTATTCGTGATAGATAAACAATTGATCTACTTCAAAGAAGGTACAATTGTTTCACAGTGTGCTGGAGGGAATCTCCACAGGAGATAAACTTCCCGTTTGCACATCTTTTCCTTTTCTTCCTTTTTATTTATTTCATGGTAAGTGTGTACAATAAATTTACGAAAAAAATTATTTAAAAATACGACCATCACGACGCAATTGGTAATTGAAAGATTTAAAGATATTTAAAACATTTTAAGCGTTTAATATTCAAGATAAACATTCACTTGAATCTGGTATTTTTTTATTATCGTTGTCTACAGCCGCATCTCGTTTTATCTTTTTCCCCAATGTAGGTAGCACGACAAGCTTTGCTTAGTGCAAAACCTATAAATAAACAAATCTCAATATAATACAAATAACAGAAGACTACCTTGAAATGTACTGCATTTCCCACTTTATCTTATTTTCCTAATGTAGGTACGTACGTGTTTCGGTAGTGAGTGCGATATGTCACAGCCCATTTCTATCCCATCACTCCCCATTTACCCAATCCTTTCTCCAAATCCATTCCTATATCTCGAAAGGTAGGTAAACGTTGGTAGCGTGCCAACGTATGCCATTCTAAGCTCAAGTTGACACGTACCGAGGATGTCCATGGGCGACAGTAGCCACTTACTACCCAGGTTGGCTCTACGGCCGTCTGCTGCCTTCTTTCTATAGAAAAGAAAACAGCAACTTTAAAGGGATTATTCTCAGCGGCCACCACCAAAACTTCTTCTACTGGAGGCCGTTGGCACCGAATCATTGTTTTATTTTCCCATCGATCTCCGGTGGTTCGATGGAAATATAAAATAATATTTTTATAATTATATTGTAAACATATTGTATATAAATGTTTTTTTTAAATATTATGTAGTAATAGTATTATATACTAATATAATTCACATTATAAGCAAACAAAATAGAAATAGAATTGCTGACGTACATCTTATAACTTTTCTTTCTATTGTAACTTTTTCTCATTTTATTATTATTTTTTTCTAAATTAACTGATTCTTTTATATAAATATGTACTATTTTTGTTTTGTTTTGAATGTAATATAAATCACATATAGTGATGACCACTCCGTTTCATATGTATATACATGTATTTTTTATTTATTTATATGTATATGGTTTATTGTTACCTCTGTTGGTTATCCAAATTTAAAAAATCAAATGAGATATATGTGCTGTGTTTTTGATATTATATATTACTAACAAAACCCGGCAGACGTTGTCCTGCCATGGAAGTTGATGTGCTGCAGCGCCATCTAGTGGCGAGTTATAACAAAGTCGATAGCTCGAAAATATTCTCCGTGCTCAAATACCTATGTATACCAATTTTCATGGCGATCGGTTGAACGGTATAAAAGTTGATGTGCTGCACCGCTATCTAGTGGCGAGTTACAATAAAGTCGATAGCATAAGAACCTTCTCCATGAAAAAATACATATACTCGTATGTGCTAACTTTCATTGTGATCGGTCAACCGGTGTCGAAGTCTATTAACATCAGAGATACCAACTTTTATATAGATATAGTTATATAGATAATTATATAGATATATTATATAGATTAATCTTTTATATAGATTAATTCAAACCTGTTCCGTTTTTAAAAATAAGTTCTAACGGATTGCAATCCCGCAGTATTTTTAAACCCGCAGTTCATTTGCGGGATTGAAATCAATCCCGCGGGGTCCAGCATAGCTTTTATAATTTGAAATGACACGTTTATTTAGCAAATTGTTTAACATTTTTTTTAATAAACTATAATTTTTAATAACTACAATTAAATAAAATTAATTTGAAAAATATTTCTTATAAATTGTATAAGTATTTTTTAAATATCCAATTATTTAAAGCGTGACCAAAATTCTTCCTACTCGTGGCGCATGGTTTAGTTCTGTTTTTAAATGTAAATGAAGTCTAATCAATTTATTGGTAAGTAATCAGTTTTATTAGTTTTCATAGTAGGTACATCACATCAGTTTATATGTGATATGTTATTAATTCTCACACAATAATTGTAAATCATTTTATTTCACATTTTTAAGGAATAAGTAAAACATTTAATTTTTAACATCACCCTGCAGTTGTGTTTTTAGTGAGGAAAATTATAACTACCACCGGCGGTCGATGGGAATAAAATCATAATTCTGTCCTAACGGCCACTAATGGTGGTCGTTTTGGTGGTGGCCGATGGGAATATTTCAAAAATATAATTGTGATTCCGTCCAAACGGCCACCAGTGGTGGTGGTCGTTGGGAATAATCCTTTAAAAGCACGTCAAATGCATTAAAAAGCACTAAAGCAGTACTTAACCACGTCAACCACGACAAGATCTACGAAAGCACTTCAAATCTCAAATGTTTAAAATCTGACGTGCTTTAATAGATAATATCTACTAAGGTCATATCTATGTAATACATATAATTTATCTGTTACCTAATAATAAATCACATTATTTTTACAAGCGACGCAATACTCGACTCACAATCACGTGTGACTGAATCGTCGATACTGTGTATGCACCTCTAAAATTCTTTGAGGTTCCCATAGAACAGAGGCTAGACTTCTAACCGCAATCTAGGACAGTACTTTGCGGTCACAAGTCTGTGCGTGTCTGAGAATTCCATTCATTTTATGATTATTACAAATTTAAGTGGCCTGTATCTCGTATCTACTCCGCCCATAATCGCCCATAACTTTACTTACTTCTAACACTATTTCTCAGTATTTATCGAATACACTTGCTTAATAACTATACATGTAGTCAGTTAAAATAGATAAAAGGTTATTTTCATCTTTCCAGTTGTTCTTTATATTGATAACAGTTACTGGTAATTTCATCTCAGTGTTTTTTATTTTCAACAAATAATTCTAAACAAAACGGAAATAAATATGGATACGGATATGAATACGGAAGTAGGAAGTAAACATGGTTGTAAAAAAATATTACAAATGTGATACAAACAAAAGGCGATTCGCATCCGGAGAAGAGTGGGTAAAATCAGACTGTCATAATATAAATAAGTATGCCGGGGTTTAGTATCAGATGTATATAAGGAATGTGCTGCGGCTCATCTTCGAGTCCTATAATTCAATAATAGTTTTCAAGCGCTAAGAAACCAAATTTAGTATACCAATAAAAATTGTTTAGTATACAAAGAATAACGGAATAGCAAGGAATACGTAACTAATTAAAATCATTACAAACAATATTTACTGTTCTATAAGGAAGTTATTTACCATTTACTGACTAAACAGGGCTTATAGATACTCGTAAAAAAACTTCCGAAGACCAAAATAATGAATCTAAATACAACATGGTTCTGGTAACAGTAGGCGGAAGGCACAAAAATACATTTCCCGTCGCGTCGACAGACTCAAATCTAAATCCTTTGCTATCCTCATTCCGTGTGCAAGCACAGACATTAAATTAATAATGAGACTGCAATCCATTCACCTTACAACGCAAGAATGAATATTTCCTACGAATCAATGTTTTAACAGACTTCGTTTAGAAGCAGGAGTCGCAGTTCCCAGCAAAAGCCGATTAGTTCGTTCTCGACTCACTGCGACAGTACTTAGCCACTTGTTTGCTGTTCTTAATGAGCATTGCCAGCCAACTTCGGCCTGTTTTCGTCTCAATTAAAACGGAAAACATGACCGGAGTGTCGTCGCTCTGGTTTCCTACACTTGACGTCCGCTGTAAAGAAGCTTGTTTCACGCTCTCGAGTGTCTTTAGTGGAGTACCCGTCGAGACTCTAATTATATTCAGACAAACGTTTTGACAATGTGCTTTAATATTTTACATTTCGTCTTAAATATTTCTAAGATGCTGTGTGCATGTGGGGTGGGGTGACTTCTGCTTGTTGTATATCATCTACCGAATATTTTTAAACCTTTTTATACCTATTTTTTTTAATTGTGTCGAAAGTGAGTGAGTGAAGTATTCAACAGCGAAAGTAACAAAAGTTACCTCGTCTAGAAAAGATTTCTTCAATTAGGAGACCTATTGTGAATCTTGTAAATTAAGTATTCATATCCACATCTTCCCTTCCACATTCACGCTATCCATACTTTCATGCCATTATTATAAATCCGAAAGTGTGTTTGTTTGCTTGTTACGTATTTACGACTAAACTACTAAATCTATTTCAATGAAATTTAGCAGAAAGGTAGCCTAAAATCCGAAGAAGGTAATGGAATACTTTTTATCTTGAAAAACTGATTAGTTTTTCAAAGGGAAGTTAATTAACGTTTACAAAATCCAAGTGGGCGAAGCCGTGGGCAAAAGCTAACATGTAAACTTTCCGTAGGCTCTGACTTTATGTATAGTCATAAATTATATGTACGAGTATAGTTCATAATGTATGCTATTACGTTATACAGAAATTAATTATAATCAATTGCGAATAAGAGCACGGGCACTTGTCCGCTCAAGCAACTTGGGATTGAGAAGTCTTGTTAAACGTTTGCATGTTTTTAGATTGTAAGTAGTAAAAGCCGCAAGGTGCACTCGTAGAACTTGTGTGGTCCATTCTAAACCGAGGTCTTTGCCCTCGTTCCACGTGCGAATAGCCGCCGCCACACCCGTTAACGGTACTACCGTTCATAATTCCGCATCTTACGTATAATAACTACAAACACATAGAGGTGTTAGTTAGTTTTAGAAATCCACTCACATTCCTAACATACGCACGGAGTATGATGTTTTTATAACTGTAAGAACTTTTTGTCTTACAAGCAGTGGCGTAAACCGTTCATGGCAATTCGCTGCCGCCGTTTATAGCGGTGCTGCACAATACAAGAGGGCCTTGCGCTGACACTGTACGCCCCCATCCTTATGGGGATCATACATCATACATCATACAGATCATCATCCTCATTTTACTAAATACATTTCCTAGACAATTATTCTGGTTATAGCACGTGAGTACATCGTGCACACCTGTTTACGTGGCTTTGACCGTTGCGATATGTTCATTGATTTCATTCTCTTTCGGGAATAAGTATGTTTTTCGACCCTGGAACTGTTTACTTACCTTTTAAATGTAATTGTTATTTTATTTGTTAAATTTACTTCATAGTATGGTGTGAATGATAAAAGTAAATATTTACGTACGAAACTACGAAGTTATACATTATGAATTGTGAAGTTACAGAACTTACGGAGTAAACATCATTTTTGTATCCCACTTTCGACGGAGGAAGCCAAACATACATATTTGGCTTACTCCCTCTATGACGATATTCTGTTTGCTCACACGTCGTAAACGCGACACTATAAATGTCAAATGAGACATAAATAAAATATACATTACATTTCTCTTTAAATTTTGCTGCGTTACATACTCCAACCTTTCAAATAATAAGTATAGAAGTACTCAATAATAAATATACAAGTACTAACTAATAAATATACAAATACTACCTTGAAATGTACTGCATTCCTTACTTTATCGTAATATACGTTCGTATTTCGGTAGTGAGTGAGATATGCCAGAGCATATTCCCATTCCATCCTATCCTATCCCTTCTTATTTTTCCAACCCTTTCTCCCAATCCATCCCTTAATCTACAAAGGTACGCATGCGGGGGCGTGCCAACGTTTGTCATTCTGGACTGATGTTGGCATGTACCGCGGATGACTACGGACGACAGTATCCACTTATCATAAGGTGGACTGTATGCTCGTCTGCCGTCTTTTTTCTATAAAAAAAACTCAAAATTTATGAGATTCAAAAGTCTGATAGTCAGCCCTATCGTTAATAAAGATATTTTTATAAGATTTAATAACAAGGGAAACTTTATGAAGATTAAGATTTGAAATCTGTACACTTATAAATGAAATGTCGAAACATCAGTGTCAGAACACTAAAATTAAATAGGATATTGTTAAAGAAATGACACTTTGGAAGAGAAGTGGATGTTACGATTATAGTTATTTTTTATAGCCTCAAAATGGGCTTCTATTGCAGGAAAGAGGCCTATGCAAACTGTGACCACTCAGCCTCTGCACGTCGTTCCCTCATCTCCTTCTTGCCTCTGTACAGTTATATGGTATTACAATTTACAATTTTTCATACACGTACACTGACTTTGATGAAGTAATGGCGTCGTTTTTATTTAAATTTTTATAAATAAGAATAGACGACACCTGTCCCTTAAACTGGAATATGTGTAGATTAACCAACTAGTAGGCTATGAGTATGTGTATATATACATACAATGTTCAGTTCAGGTTGTATGTCGTACGCCTCTTATTACCCGGCACTTATTTCTTTATTATTAGCGACCACTCCTGATTTTTTGTGAAAAATGACTTATTCCCTGAAAAATTAACATTTCGTGATCACTGGATTTATTGTGAAAAGTGATCCTGAAAAATACTTGTCTCACAATCTTAATATATATTTCGATGAATATTTTTTTACATTGAAAGAAAATAGCAACAAAAAAAAAAAGTAAGCAGACAGTCCACATGGTGATAATTGTATACTGCCGCCCGAGGACACCCGCGATACATGCCAACTATTATACTACTTACCCTGTTGGATATATAATTAACAGACAGTAATCAGGACTGAATCGAGTTCCACAACATAAAAGCTTTTCCAATTCACGTCATGTCATTCGTGTCAATGCCACTTCACATTATAGATGTTTTGTCTACACCATATTATAATACTCGTATATGCGGCACACGGAGCAAAATAAAATATTATGCGATGACAGCATTTTAAAAAAGAAAATATGAACCGTTCCGAAACTTTATCGCCTCGACATTGCCAAAACTTTGTACAATGACTTATAAATTTTTCATGAGCTCATAGTTCTTGGAAAATTATGCCGCCTAGGAAAATATATAATTGTATTTAATACATCTGTTTTGGCCGTGTGATGTCGGCCGCCTTTAGAATAGCATTACTTAGGCGACTAACGGATAAAGCGGCTACCACAAGCCCTGCACCACCTCTAAAAGAGTGGACTCGCCAACCCGCACACCAGCGTGATTTCAGGCCATGCATTCCTGATGCACACGACAATGTGAAGTCGAAGCCCATGTCCAGCAGTGGAATGTTTGTGGTCAAATCTATCAAAAATGCAATCTGACTTAATTAATACAAATAATGTTAAGTTAAAATTAAAATTAGTAAATTAAGGGTAACATTGCAATGGGACGATTTTCAAGTCTCGACAGCTAAAAATATAGAGAATTACCGCAGTGTTCGTATTTCTCAGGCAGATAAAAATTGTAGGTATGTTGTATATTTATCGTAGCTATCCAGACAAATTTCGTAAATCTAATCTACGAGAGTCTTTCACGGAGACGATCAATATGCCGTTTTTGCGTATCAAATACCTTTTTACGTCCATCTTCACCCGTAAATATCGAATAGCTCTAGTAAAAATATTACACTTAATTGAATATGGAATAAAAAAATAAACAGTGTGGGTGTTGCAACGATTGCGGCTGCGAATCGCAATGTGCCAACCTGCCAACAACAAATGTATTTAAATTCGCCTATAAATAGCATTATTAAAATCCGATCGCGGTTACCACGGCTGTTGAACCGCGAGGCGCCACGGGGAGGTGCGACCAACTCTACAATTGACTTATTACGTATTCTTGTTTACGTACTTGTTTTATGTAATTACCAGCTGTACCCACCAGTTTTTGCGCGGAAGAATTCGCTAATTTTAAACAAAATTTACAAAACTTGTATTTTCTATAAGTGCGATTTTAATCATTAAATATTAAAACCGTCTTCCATTGAATCTTGTTCATTTATTATGATTAAATAACAATTAACTTTCATTAATTAATTAACAAAAACCAAATTCGTATTTATAAAGAAAAGTGTTGTAATTCTTTAACACAGTTTAAACAGATTTGAGAAACTGATTTCGACATGAATAATAGAGAGTACCTAGCTATTAAATTGACATTACACAATGAAACGGATTTCACAAGATAAAATAGATATTAGACGCCCGTCAGGTTTCCATAAATAAAGGTTAAACTAAAGGTTTCTATAAATAATGCCAAAAGGATAACAGTATATAGCGTCCTGCTAGGCCTTATAATCACATCCATATGTGATGGATCCATATCCATATCGATTTCGGATCATAATCCACCACCTGGACCCAGTCCGGATTGGTAGATATTACACATGCCCTAGATTTGTAGGAAGATTTCAAAGAAATCCCTGCTCCTAACCCTACTCCTTTTAATGGAATAAAGGAATTTTATTACCTACCTCATTCATTACTTCTACTGTTTACTCTCCATCTGCCCTATCCCGCCAAAGAGGAATGGAAGGTGTAATAGAATGAGGAAAACTCGTCCTTCTTCCTAATTCTTCCTTTCCCCAAGTATTTTTCCAAATCTACTCCTAATTTCTCTAAAGGCGGCGCATCCAGTGACATGTCAACATTTGTTATTCTGGAGTCATGTTTGAATGTGTCACGGGTGTCCACGAGCGACAGTATCAGCTTACCACCGAATGGAGTGTCACCTTCCGTCTGTAAACAAAATAATATCATGAATTACCAACTGTTCGCATCAGTTACAATTGATTGTACGTTTGTAGCTCTGTCTAGATTGAGACTTGCGATGAAATGAATGTAATAATAACAAATGAGAATAATATAAATAAATGGTCAATACGCAGGACGCACTGATTGCTACTGTAAACACTAGCAGTGCTATAGATACTGTTTATAAACATTGTTTCGACACGTGTTTACCTCGTGTCCCTATCATCATAATATATTAATAAAATTATTCCATCTGCAATTACTGCTTTGAATGAATTACTTGTGCAACTAAAGGTTATTGATCGATATTATCGCAACGTCATGTTTTAATAGAATTTCTAGTACATAAAAGATTGTCGATATCGTGCCGCATTTCTTTGTTGGATAAACGTCGCAATTTTTTTACGATTCCCACTCCAATTTCATACGATATCATTCCCTCCTTTTTGTAACGATAAAAATTTACAATTTTTTTACACCACGATGAAAGGGTAGCTGTAGGATTTTTAAAAAATCTATTATTTAATTTTTACATATATATTTCTCTTTATTTTAAAGCAAAAGAAAGTCGATGTCTCGAAATATCTCGTTAATCCTAATTTTAAGAAATTTGTGCGAATATTATGTGCGAATTTTGAATATTATACAGGTTATCACTTATTATCTATCGCCCACTCTCTCTCTTTAGCCTCTTAATAATTTCTAAAACTCATAAATTAGTTTTTCTACATTCATATGGTCAACCAGCCGATTATTATTTATTCTAACAATTTAGCAAGCATGACATCTTCACGAACAATGGCCACAAACCGCCCGTCGACTGTCGAGTTTGAGGGTCGGTCCCACGTGTCATTGTATAAATGTGATTTGATGAATTATACCGCAACTAATGGTTGTGTTAATGTTGCTAGCAGCAACGTACGTTGTAAATGAAACAGCATGGATATTGACGTTACGTACTCGAAATGCATCTCATGCATACAGACGTAACTTGCGGGGGAGACCGGCGGCGCGCGGATAGCTGCAGTATTAAATCATTTTTAGTTAAAACAAATATTATTTTAGTTTACTACTGGTTCGGTGTCGTATTTGCCTTTGTTCACGGAACTACATCTCATGTCAGTATTCATTGTGCCCTACTGGACATGGTCCTCCTCATGCAGTTCAATTGCACATAGTCTTATGCATGAAGGATGTACCTATGGCCTTAAAATGCCACATTGCGCAAGCGGGTGTTAGGGTTTGTGGTACCGGCTTTCCCTTATCCACCTTTTACAATACCCACGAAAAGAGATGGGGTGGTGCTATTCACAAAGCCGACCACACTATACGACTTAATACATATTACCCTATATTACATAAGTACAAGGGAAGGTTCAAAAATTTCCGGCTTGACAAAGAAAAAGGACACTCAAGTTCATGAAACTATTTTTATTCCGTCTATTTGAACACACTTTTTGGATCGTTTAATTTGCATTTTTATCCCAGTATAAAAATAGTCAGTAGTTTTGTCTTTAAAATGGGCAAAAACCACAGCAGCGGTCACTTCATCATCAGTGGAAACTCTTCTACCCCTTAAGTTCGCCTTGAGTTTTGAGAACAAATAGTAATCACTGCGAGCCAAGTCAGGGTGAGTGGGTGGGTGGCGATTTCCGTGAAGCCCCACTTTGAAACAGCAGCTTTCGTAACTGCGGCGGCGTGGACGGGTGTATTGTCATAGAGAAGCCGCACACCTTTACCTCGTTTTTCATAACGTTTCTGCTTGATTGCTTCTCGTAATTGCTCTATAAGGTTAGCATAATAGCTTCCATTCTTCGTAGTATTGAGTTCTTTTATGACTATAAGCAATATTCCTTGACAATCTCAGAATATCGAAGCCATAATCTTTTTGGTCTATTGAATTCTAGGCGGTGCTTCACCAGAACGACGCCACTCTATCGACTTCCTTTTCGAAAGGGGATCACAGTAAAGTTGATTGATCACTATTACAGTATCACAGGAATAATCCTATTTTTTAAAAGAAGCAATAGTGGAGGGTATAATTAACATATTTCACATGTTTTAAAATACTTTCTGAAAATTTGTCAAATAGCCAGCCAGTTCAGCTACTGTCTTCTATTGCGATGTTCCTGCCGATAAGAGCGAAGCGACAGACGCGTGCCAGATGTGCGCGTGAGCCACGTCATTGTATACTATAGATGCACCTTTTATGCTGCAGCTTTACGTGGGAGTAGGTCGGAGCGTGCTCGACCTTTTTCTAATTTTAATTATAGAGTTCTACACAAAGGTTACTTTCAATTTGTATTTCATTATTTTTTAACAAAATGCTCCTGCGTTGGTGTTGTACATTCTTAGCTGCATGGTTGTCAATTTTATTAGGTATATACGGGGATATACTTACCTTAGCATACAATCAGCATGTGCCTTTTCACTGCTGGATATAGGCCTCTCCCAACACTCGTTCTTATTCAATCAATTCATTACCGATGACTCTCGGAATATACTTTCCCATTAATTAATTACATATATTTTATCTATTGAAATGTGACATAAATTTAAAACTGAAGTCACTATTAAATAATTTTAATAAATTACTTCTCAAATAAATTTTAATTGAATAATTTGTATTTGCTTCTCTAATAAAAATCACTGATAACCGTACGAAATGGATATGAATCTACAATAGAAAGTAAAAGTTACTCTTCTTTTATATTTTTACAAATGTAAAGTGTTTTATTGTTTATTTAGCTCATAAGAAAGTTCAAATTTGCTCCACAACGAATATTTAAATGTGCCTATAACTTATTTATTTATACCCTTTTTGTACCATGGAATTTAGAAAATGGACAATTAAAAAATACAGCCAACTAATACAGATCTCCTAGACATTCATTATTACGTAACTTATTAAATTCCTTTCAATTATTATAGCCGTTTCTGTGCATGTGTGTGTATGTATGTGTGTATGTGCATGTGTATGTTACTGTGCCTGTGTATGTATATGCGTACGTTTCTGTATGTGTGATGTAATGTGTGTGAGAATGTACTCGTGTGTGTATGTGCGTGTGTACTCGTGTGTGTGTGTGAGTGTGTGTATGTATCGTACGGTTGTGTGTATGTACTCTTATGTGTGTTTG
Organism: Sesia apiformis; assembly: GCA_914767545.1. Lineage (NCBI taxonomy): Eukaryota > Metazoa > Arthropoda > Insecta > Lepidoptera > Sesiidae > Sesia > Sesia apiformis. The sequence continues at coordinate 9,553,987 of OU611960.1, read as the reverse complement.
TATGTACTCGTATGTGTTTGTGTGTATGTACTCGTATGTGTGTTTTTATGTACTCGTATGTGTTTGTTCGTATGTACTCGTATGGGTCTGTGTGTATGTACTCGTATGGGTCTGTATGTATGTACTCATATGTGTTGGTGTGTGTGTATGTGTGTGCTGTACTTGTGCATACATTGTGTGAGGGCGTGCATGAGGGTGTATATGCGTGTTTGTGTGAGCTTCTATAAGTGTGTGCTTTATGTGTATAAATGTATAAAATCTACAAAGACTAACAATAAGAAGAATCGTACCAATACTGTGTTGTGAGACCCAGTTTAAGCATTTATATATACATATGTATTATATGCGCAGTTCTCAATCATTTATTTTAATGCAGACTAGTTTTAAATGAGGTTGCAAAAGTATATTCGACGTAAATTGTGGGGGGCACATTTGTTACATCTGAAGGCAGTCATTTGAGCTCAACCCGGAGCAAGTCGTTTGTGATTTAGGTGGGCATGGGATTTTGGGTTTGTTGAATGAGTTCTCAATTAAAACAGCTTTTCCGGACTCTTTTATACTTTATTAACTGTAATTGTATTACGAAACGAATTTTAATTGAAAAGCTAAATGGATAATATGTGTGCTTGAAACCTAGCCGTGAGAGAAAGTGAGATCGAGGGAAAAAAGCAACAGCGTGATGTTGAATAAATGTTTAGAAATTACTATTACAGTTTTGTTAGGTATATAAAACCACTAAATACGTTTTCGTCTGTGTATAGATAGATCAATTAAGTGTTAAACAAAGTCAGATACTAAATATCTCTCGTTTTCCCCCAAAAAGATCAATTATAATCTTTCAGTTGGCTCGTTAATTGCTCGCCCCACGTGTCGCGGGCGTGATGAATGGACGACACAGAGCTCGTGACAGACGTAGGCCAGATGTGCACGTACCGTAAGCATTGTTGTTACTGCTCTCATGGTACTATGCACCTTTTACGTCGCCCGCGAAACATACGTCTCCGGTTGGAACCTGTATTGTTTGTGAAATGTTAAACGTTTGTTATTCGAAGTAGTATATTAATTAACAGTTGATCCTGTTAAACCTTCATAATATTAAACCTTATTTATAATAGAACAGCTTACCCATATATTTTGATCTATATAGAAATTACAGTATTTTTTTTTCCATTGTCCACCAATGTGTTGTCTGTAGGTACGGTACATACCCAATATCTGTATTTATTAGTAGTAAATTTTCGCAAGCAAACTCTGCGTAATATCCTTATCATTCAAAAGATAGCAAATACAAATTCTTATGCAAATATAATTCGCCCGGAAAAACGTAATTTTAAATATTTCTCAACAACTCAACGTTTTAAACCTTGTTGTCCAATTAATAAAAAAAAAACAGAATAAATTCTTTTCCGATTTCACAATGGTGAAAACCGACAGAAAAAGGGGACCAGTATCTACTTATCCCTTTTTCTTACTTTCTTATTTATGCCTGTTTAAACAGGTACAGGCACAAGGTCTCCTTTATTTTTACCCACGACGGAACAGAGATGGTATATGATTTTGGGGTAAGAGAATGTACTCGTGTGTATAGTATGTTACTACTTTTTTATGAAACGGCTAGACCGATTCTGAAGCGGTTTAATCGTACCTTGAAGCATGTTTGTGGATGGGCGTTGTGGTTTTAAGTCACCAGGGGGCGCTACTGTACCAAATTAAAAGATGTAATGCTTTATAACTACTTAACGAATGTACTTATTCGAATGCGTCTTTTAATAGGTTTTTTCAAACGCTTAATCGTACTTTGGGGCATGTTTGAGGATGGGTGTTGTGGTTTTAACTCACCAGGGGCGCTGCTGTACCAAGTTAAAAGTTGTACTTTATAACTTCTAAACGAATGTACTTATTCGAATGCGTCTTTCTGAAGTGAATAGTTAAAGAGGCGTATATTATTCACATAACAGTCAGCATCTGATTCTGAAGCCGAAGGTGGATAAGGAGAGCCCTTGAAATTTGGAGGTACAGTAGGGGTGTATGAACTCATTTTTTTCAGTTGAGAATGATGCTGCATCCCACAGCTAACATGATGTGTCCGAGTGGTCGTGTTATCTCATTTCAACAGAAAATTTATGTGTAGGTACAAACGTCATTATAATTTCTAAATGTTTGTTCGAATACGTTATTTGTATTGTTAATAGTTAAAGATGTATACTTTACATGTAACCGTCAGCATCTGATGGCGGAGGCTAAGGGAACTCCTTGAAATTTGACGGTAGAACGGTTACATGGTCTGTATGATATGGAATGCAGACGGTATTTATATAAATATTACAAAGGTTGGCTGGTAGAGAACGCCTCCAGGCATTCAGCTCTCCTTTTGTACGATTAAGTGCAATAAAGTCATTAAATAAATAAGTCACGGGCGCGGAGCAAGGAGTATTTTCAGTATAATGTTTCAGGGATATAGTGTTTGTTGTCTTCATCACATTAGGTGTATTACCTTATAGATGAAATGGTGTCGAATGGGATTGGATAATATAAGATTGAATGTTTCCTAACTAAAAAGTTTAAAATAAAAAGACTATTTTCTTTTGATAAAACCCTGTGGTTAAAATACTCTAATTACCTTTGAAAGGGTTAAATTAAACTATTGCAGATTGTCAACAAGACTGCTGGCTGGTTTATGTTTTTATTGTAACCTCTTAATTAGCTAATATTTCGTTTATCAGCAATTCGCCCAAATATAGTATGTATACTCGTAAACTGACAATCTTTAAAATAAACCTAATATCAAATGTAATTAGGGATTTATTTTGATCAAAACAGTTTTTTTTTATTCATTCTTTACAGAATTATTGAATGTATTTTACAAAGTATTGAATAAAATATTGCACAAAAGGCAGACTTAATGGTTTATGGTATTCTCTATCAGTCATCCTTTGGGCAAACAGGGAAAGAGAGTTATTTTTAGTTTGTTACAAATTATTATTAGAGTACCACTGTCTGTTTTTATGGGATATTTTCAGTTCGTTCTATCTTTATTCAAAATCAATGCAATGGTTCCACTTTTGTAGCCGGGTGGAGCTAGTTAAATTTTAAAACGATAGCAGAAAACAGGTGGATATTTCGTTTTCGAATTCTCCCCCTCTTTCCATTGGAGATCGAAGTAGCTATTGAATACGAAGGGCTCTGAAACGTTAGACAAACAACATTACAGCCTTGTGCTGATAAATATGTATTATTATGAGCTTCAACCTTATGAAATGAATGGACGAGCGAGAGAAAACTTATAGCTGATAACTTCTGTGGAAAACAGTTCAGAAAGCTGCCATTATTCCGAACTATACAAAAGTGAATGATTCGTGCATTGTTTAGTCTTTATGCTTTTAGACTAAAGTCTAAAAGTTAAGACTAAAGTTAGACTAAAGTTTAGACTAAAATCTAGCCCTAAAGGGCTGTGTGATGTCGGCGGATTTTAGAATAACACTACCCCATCTCTTTCCGTGGGTATCGTAAAAGACGACCAAAATATAAAAGCAGGTGGACTCGTCAACCTGCTTAGCCAGCGCCAGCGGGGCGTTCTGAAGCCACACATCGTTCATACACAAGACAATGTGCACAAGGAGACCTATATCCAGCAGTGGATAGTCTTTATGTAACAAAAAATAGCCAAATATTTAGTTAAAATTTATAATAGTACGTACTAACATTGAACTGATTTCTTAAGGTTTATCGACCTCCTACAGATAATTATTTAATTTAATTGTTCTTGTATAAAATTGTTAATTACTAAATCGATTTTTCATATCTACTTAATCCATTTTTTCTGAGATGTCCCTTTTTCAATAGTCGTCATAAAAATCTGTTTCACGTTGCTACCTTTAAACGCAATTACGCTAAAAATATATTTGCCAGACGCTCTTGCACTGCTTACATCTTACATAAGTACTTACAGCTGCTTACATAAGTTAACATCCGACAATGACATATTTTATTCTAGTCTTATGCCCTTTAAACAAAAAATAATCTCCGAATCATAAGACCGTTGCTTTTGCAGCAGCGTCCAATAAATTGCATAATAATTGAATTATACTCCTGAGAAGTTCCCTAATATCTGTGATTTATATCACGCAGCTTACCTCTCTCTGCTTCAAATCGCAAGACCCATCTCTTTCCTTTATGTTTCACTGTTTGAGTGGCGTCGACCATACCGCTCTCCGTTATTCCATTATCAGTGGTTGTTAATTCTATGTCCCGGTGACCGGTGTGATTATGCGACGTAACCGTGTTGTTGCCAGAGTAAAATACACACAGATAAGCACCATATCATTACAATTACTTGAATCTATTGACAATTTCTTCCACCACATGCGATCTTAGCCGTTCGATGTTTCTGGCCAGTGTGCGTCCCACACTATGATTTAGTGTCGACTCACAATGTTTGTCACCATTTATCGATCCTGTAATCAAACCCACACCGACAATTTTCGTCTAGTGACAAAAGTGACGCTTGATATCTAGAGCTAATACTAGAACGGAACAGAGCATTTACTCGTATATCTTGTTTGTGTCACGTCACGTACAGTTCACGCGTTGAAGTTCGCAAACTACTCGTATCGACATGTCATAGTCATGTTAACCTCTGACACTTAGACCTAATTTTCTCGGTTTGAAAGAGCAGAGGCAAGCGTCTGCCTACATATTACCCGTTGCTTTTTCTTAGATATTTAATGTCACATTATTTTTTTCTGGTATTCTAATATTGTTTTTCGATGTACATATTTAAAATTTATAATTTACTTATTAACCCGTATCCACGTTCATTAATCAGTTTTGTAGAGTGTATTGTTATTAATGGAGGAGATTTCGTTAAGTCTAAAAGGATTCCGATTTACAAATTATTACAATGAATCAAATAGTAAATGTTTTAACCACCGGGAGTGAAATCTTCACTACCCACACGACTTAGTTTAGTTTGTGACTACGTGGTGACTATTTCAGTTACAACACAAGTTTTTATTACAACTTCTCAAATTACTCTCCATTAGTCTATATGGTTATATAGTTATATGCTATCCATATATATGTTATATGCTCCATTAGTCTAGCGATACTCTTCTTTAGAGAGGTCCTGCTGTTGCCATAAAAGCATTCCGAGCTTCACTTTTGGAAAGAGAAAGAAGTCGTATAAAGCTAAATCACGGCTATAAGGAACCCTCTTTATAGGAATGGGAAGCCACCCGGCTTAATTCTTGAATCTCTGTGGTCTTCAAAAACTCTTGGGTAAGATTTGCTTTGTGAGGTGATGCATTGTCATGGAGGCTGTTTCTGGAAACAGCCAAACCGTTGATTGATGCTTAGTTATATTAGTGGGACATAATTTAAACTCTCATCTCCAGTAATAATATTAAATAGAAAATAGAGAGGGACGGAAGTCCCTCTCTATTTTAGAATTTTACACGCGAGCTTGTTTTTGTTCAGCAGTCAGGAATGATGAACCCAACGCGAATAAAGCTTTTCGACATGAAGGTGATAATGTAAAATTTCACGAATGACCGGCGATGAAATCTTAAGTCTCCTCTATCTGCTTGTAGGTAGTTTTTGGAACTTCGTGCAACATTTTCTTTACCGCCTCGATGTTTTCATTCGTTACAGAAGTCGCAGGACGGCCACATCTAAAAATTGTTGTGCGAGTCCGGTGCGAGGTCCCCGAAAGCTGATACTAATCTATCATTACACTCACTTTCCGGAATTGGAATTACAAATATATAGTGTTTTAAAAACGGTACAGCTCAAAATTTACATTATTTACCTCAATATAACTCAAATATTTACCTAGTCACCATATATATATAATATGTATGTATATATGTTAACGAATAAATCTTTTATGTCATGTGGTATATTGATGATACGACACATATTGATCAATACAATTGAGTTCTGAGTTGGATGCGAACGAGAAAATGCATCTTCGCCGACAATTCGCCCTTAACCTTTGCACAGCGTGGGCTGAGGGGCGGCAAGAGGTGAGGAGGGATAAACAATGCTGCAGTTTAACTAATAAGATCTGCTGCAACACAGTATAGTTATTTACAGCAGATATTATTCCATACAATACGATTGTATCCTATGTTACAGAACTTTTAACATAATATAATACAATTATTATTAACCTGGAGAATCCTATTTTTATGCGTAAGAGTCTAACTTCGACCTAAATTGTTGAATAAACTCTGACCATTTATATTCAGTCAGTCAGTCTTATTCAACTGAACAACTTTTGTCGACAAAATTGGTTGCACACAATTTTGATAATATATTGATGATAATATTATCAAATTGTTTTTGATAATAGTGTTGAAATTCGTAGAAACTTATTAATGACTAGCGAGCCGCCCTCGCTTCGCTTCGCTTCGATTTATATTTTTTTTTTCAAAATTTCAAAATAAAATATAACCTATATTAGACACGGATAATGTAGCTTCCTATATGAGAAAGATTTTTTAAAATCGGTTCAGTAGTTCCAGAGATTACCCCCAACATACCCACAAACACACAATTTTACCTCTATATATTAGTATAGATATAGATTCACTGAAACGTACCTGCACCTAATTTGTTCAATAACAAACTCAAAGAACGTATGTAGGTAGGTATTAGGTAGGTAGGTAGGTACTTATACGGCATTATGTTTGCTCAGACTGAAAAGTCTATTTACAAAACAGTTCTTTGAAATTTATCTCATTTTCATAAATTATTAATACTAAAGTATTCATAAGTAAACTTAAATATAAAATTAAATATCTAACTATTATTTTCTAATATCTAAAATACAGCATAAAATATACAAATACACTAAATTTACTGTTAAATTAAATATACAATGCTTTCAGTCACCGTGGTCAGCCCTTGCATCATCCACTTCTGGACATGGGCCACCTTATGAACATTGCTTTAAAACGCCACATTGGTCAAGCGGACTGGCGAGTCCACTCTTTAGAGGTGGTGTAGTCTCTCAGAGCTTGCGGTAGCCGCTTTGCTATCCCTAAGTCCCTATTTATGGCATCCACGAGAAGATATAGGGTGGTGCCATACTACTGCCTAAAGCCGACCGACACTACATGGCAATATTTAAAAAAATGTGTATAACTGCTATTACACCGTCCTGAATTTAGGTCACTAAGTGAGTTAGGATTCCTGAATAACATGAAGTATAGTAAGGCCCTTTAGTCCTTGTGGCTAGGTACTTATTAAGCTGCCACCGAATGGCCAAACTGTTGATGCGTTGCCGGCCTTATGATCACGATTTGGTAGGTCCTTAAGTTTTTTACCCATAGTTTCGTCAACAAATTATTATCTTACTATATATACCTACAGTTAGATAATATTCTTTTGTTTCCTTTGTTACATCTAATAATTTAAATTATGTATTCCTGATTCAAAGTCAATAACTTGTAATTTTCGACTAACACAGTTATTATAGTTAATTTCATTTTAATATGCCTCACTATGGCGTCACTTCACCGTGTTACGTCGGACATAGTAGCTGCATACGACACCACGCGTTCGAACCGTTCATTATTCTGCCGGAGCGAGTACCCAGCTAAATGATTTTAGCAGCAACAATGACCCAAACTAACCGCATAGTGACAGGAAATATCCCGAAGTAAAATGTGGGAACAGGCCATGTTATCCACAATATTAATTAGAATTTCTGCGTTTCAAAAATATAATTATTATTTAAAGTAAACATTGTTGTTGTTATTGCACTTTATTGTAATTATAATGAATTATTACAATATAATCCCAAGTACAAGGCGGACTTATTCCTAAAAGGTAGCATGTTCAGTTAATCCTAGAATAACCGAGAGAATGAATATAATAACTCTACTCTACAATAAAGGTTCGTTGTAACTTGGAGCTTCATCACCGTCTGTTTATTACGTATTTAATTACGTAACCTGTTACGTAGATAATATAAATAAATATATAACACCACACTCAGTAGCTCACACACTCTGTCGCGGGTTCAGAGACACATAAAGAAGAAATCCACGGACGCAGATTTAAACAAATATGTGTTTAGAAACACATGTTTAAAAGAATTTTTTATCCGATCGGGAATAAACCTTTTTTTCTACTCGTATATAGGGAAATAGGCGGACGAGCAAGCGGTCCCACGTGATGGTAACTCTTACCGCGGCCCGTGGACACCTGCAACACTAGGAGGTATGCGAGTACGCCGCCGAACTTGCGAAATCCTATTCACAGCTTTCTTGAAGTACCTCATATCGTATTTTACACAGCAGATGGAGTCACTACCATAGACTAATAGAATGCACATTTAGAGGTAAGAACAAATATTTTGTACGCAAAACTGTTCTTGCGTTCGTAAAAAAATAATTCAGTGATTTTGAAGTTAATATTTGTTGCTCGAATTCAGGGATCTCCAAACTATTTGCCCTGAGGACCACACTGACTATTCCACAAAGTCCCAAGGGCCAAGACCTAGAAACCTTAACTCCAGAACTTCAAATGGAAATGATTCATTTTGCATTGCAGCGATATATCAAATATAATCAAACGATATATATGAATATAAACGATATATTAAAGATAAGAAAAATATCAAACTCGTCTCTGCTAGAATTTTATAAGAATTTACACAGTTTGATCAGTTGCATAAAGCTCGAGGTTGTTTTCGCTTTCGGAACTACTTATACAGATAAGTATCTATCAATACATACTTATACATTCTCCAAAATGAAATACACAAAAGAAATCTACAGATCCAAGTTAACTGATGACCATCTTAAGTCGCTTTTATTGTCACTAGTAAAATTGATCCACAACTGCAAACAATTGTCTGTGAAAATCTCAGCTACATAAATCTCATTAATTATTTTAAAATGTTTGATGTTACACTTTAAGTGCTAGATTATGTATGACAGTGATTCTTTAGTGAATAAAAACATCTGATTATTATTTTGTTATATTATAAAACACAGTTAAGTGTGGCAGGCCGGGTGCCAGGCATATCCAGTTCGCTAGCGCGGGCCGGATTGCAGGTGCCCGCGGGCCGTAGTTTGGAGACCCCTGATCTGAATGAATAGGTTTGCTGTAAAACGTTAAGTATATTTGCGGTTATTGCTACCTCACCGCTTATTGAATAAGTTGATAATGACCTGCAAATATTTGATAGTTGGTATTTGTGCGAACAATCAATTGGCCGATACTGTACATATACTTACCAGTAGGTAAGTATATGTATAGTATCGTATGTTTGTACATATACAAGTATGTATATACAAGTATGTACATATACAAGTATTGTACATATACAATAAAAACAAGTATGTTTTTACAATAAATGAAATGACACGACATTTGCACGTCAGTATTTTTCATGGGAAACAACATGATATTTGGAATGAAACGTTGGAATAAATGATAGTGTAGTTTAGTTATAAAGTTCAAGGACGACTTACAGGCGCCATATTCATGCGTGAATCATCATGAAAATCTCAACAATGCAAAATACAATGAATCACTTTTGACACTTGTAAACTTGGTGGTTCGTTACGAATGCTTTTTAGAATTTTGTTAATAATCACGTTGTGGTGAACTTACATAGTTATTATTATTAAAGTGTTTGCTTTCAGTTCGGCTCAAATTTAGTTAATCTCTCAACCTATATAATCAACATCGATCTCCACTTAATGACGGGTTTCGGTTACATATCCAGTTACGGAAAACTAGTGCGTTCTGACACCGACTTGAAATATACATAGATGATCAAACAAGATAAATTCGACCGCAAGTCTATACACAAATTCAGAAAAAATAAATTTTTAAAATGTTTTCAATTCTGACACCAACTCTATAAAAAACGCGGATCATCGCTATTTTCCGTAGCCTAAGAGTATCTATACTCTACTCACATTCGTGTGATCGTGCGTTCAAATCCTCGGCCCGTACCACTGAGTCGACAAAGATCGAATTCATATATATATATATATAGAGCTATTAATACCCCCCAAACAAATTATTTCAATCCATTAAGAAATGCGCTCTGCAGTTTTTTTGTGATGTTTTGCACTTAGCTAGTCACCCTTAGTCAAAAAATTGTGAAATTTTTCCAAAATTAGTAAGTCTCTGTAATAGAAATTTTCAAAATTTACCTAAAATGATGAACCTCGGCATAACTTTGCTTATACCTAGCTAGCGTCATCTGACATACTGAGCTGATGAGGTTTATATTTTGACAAATGTGTTTACCGACCTCGTCGTTTGTAATGGATCAGACAATAAAACACTGTGTCACACTTAAGATATTTGGAAAACGTTTTTCTTCTGGGTTTACCCAGATAGATTCTGAGATATCTTTCAGACAAATATAATAACAAAATCATTCTGACGTAAACCAAATTAATTTCTGTATTTTTTGTATTTGGAAAGTTACGAATAAGTTATCCGAATCTTTAATTACGTTATTATTATTCATGAATACGTATCTGGTTTATTATTGATCAGGTTCACATACAATGACTTCATTTTGATGTCAGTTTCATTTCCTTACCGAAAAGAAGTATAATATCATTATAATTAAGGTTCAATAAACTTTATAACATTCAGTGTGTATCTTTTAGCAACGCTTGATAAAACCAAAAACGTAATTTATCAATGTGTTATTTTTAACGACCCATTTGGATACTATAATATCATCTTTTTATCGATTTCTTTATATTTATCGCCAATGCAATGGCTATACTACTGCAAAGGGAAATAACTGAGAATCCTGAATTGGAACTCAAAACCGCCATTTTTTTTAAATTAACAAATACTAGAATTGTTTGCAATCAAAACATGGATTATATTCACACTTGAAATGTCCAATAAGATTTTGTTCAGCCATTGAAACTTTGGTTATAATAGTAGCTGGAAAATAAAATAAAAAAGCGCTTAGGCTTTAATCTTCCTTCTGTGGAGCATTGATTGCGCCCCCTCCATAGAACTGTTGTTGAATAAAAAGGCGCTTGGTAGAATGCCAGCGATGAAAAGAATAGCCGGTTTATTATAGTGAAATATTATGAGTACTGTAATGTTTGCGTACACTGCTTACGTAACCATAACCGGCCCTTTTAACATCATGTACATGGTCTCACGTATGACGAATGTATGGCTTTAAAACGCCATGTTGGTCAAACCGGTTGGCGAATTCACTCTTTAAGAGGTGGTGTAGTACCTCAGGGCACCATGGGATACCCATGGGAAGAAATGGGGCTAAAGCCGACCGACACCACACTGCCTACGACTTGTATGTAATTCAGTTACTAGAAATTACGATATGTTGATGCTTTACATATCAGTAAGCGCTAGACAGACATATCTAGCCACAAGTCAAATATATATGTGATATGATAACAATCAAATATCCTTGACATACTTAGTCCAATAAAATATGTATAAAAATTGAAGAAATATCCCAAAAAATTGAGAGAAGATACCCTCTGAAATTGCCGTTTGTTCATAGTGACCAATTTGAACTTAGTTATTTTGTGTTTGGCTTGAAATTACAAATTCAAAATATTTTCAATTTATAGCTATAACATCCTTTTTCAAAATCAGTTACTCATTTGTTTAGATATCGTTGTGTTTGCGACCATGGAATAGTTAAAAATACGCGTCATTTTCGAATATGAGTTCCGTCGTGGCAACAACGCAGCACAAACGGCATGCAGTATCAACGATGTGTACGGACTAAACACCGCAAACGAACGCACGGTGCGTTTTTGGTTTGATCGTTTCGCTTCAGGAAATTTTGACCAAGGTCAAACCTCAAGGATGACCAGAGGCTAAAGTCGATAATGACGAAACGATATTGATTCATTTGCGTCAAACTGGGAAAGTGGAGAAGCTTAAAAAGTGGATACCGTGTGAGCTTAAGACAGCTGCAAACTTGCCTTACTTTGGTGAACCGGCACAAAAATGAAGGGATTCTGAATTGTATTGTCACTTGTGAATAGAAGTGGATCCTGTACGATAATCGTAAACGTTCGTCACAGTGGTTCACCCAGGAGACAGCCAAACAATGTGCCAAACGTAACCTGAGTCAAAAGAAGCTCATAGTGCTGGTATTATCCACTACAGCTTCTTTGACACAACAATTAATGCAGATGTGAAGAACTGCAAACTATTCAAAAACCGAGTCTGATCAATCGCTATAGTACACTGCTTCTACATGATAACACTCGCCCATACACGGCACGACAGACTCAAAGTTACAGGAGCTTCGATTGGAAACTCTCCGTCACCCACCATACTTGCCAGACGTTGCCTCCACTGCTTTCCATTTTTTTCGGAATTTGGATAACTTTTTACAGGGGAAAAAATTCAACTCCGATGAGGCAGGGAAAACGCCTTCTGAGAATTCATCGATTCCCCTCCCCAGTAGTTCTATAGCAGAGGCATCAATCAAATTCCATTAAAATGACAAAAGTGCATTGATAACAAAGGACAATACTTCGATTAATTAAATATATATATTATTTGTATTTTTCCATATTAAACCGCAATTTCATAGGCAAGGAGTAAGGACCTAATAACAATATACTATAATATGATGACAATAAAAGAAGTCGTATATATCTTTGCATCTTCAACTTGTCAATCAAAATTTTGCTATCTTGATTATCAAAGTACCTATTGTGATACTGCGTGCTGACATCTCTCAACAGATGGCACAGTGTACGCGTATTCTTCGTATTTATTTGTCCGGGAAGGGAGCCGGCGACTGTCTGGTGCGGCCGCCTACCCGCGACCCAATACGCGAGGGTCAAGGATCTGAGTCGGCGGCTCGTGTAAACGGCACTAACTCATTGTGGTAATCCTCTTGTGATCAATATCATATGTTCCGCTCTGTGACGCTTTCACGACGCAGTAAAAGGCATGCTTTTCTATAGGTACTCTAGGCTTTCTGCGTGCGCGTCACTGAAGAATTTGATTTTAAACGACTCTTGTAAATGTTAATGTAATAATGCTCTTGTGATTATTATCATGTGTTCTTCTCTGTGATGCAATGCCAACCAATACATTGTCTTGTGTTTGTTGCTATCTTTTCTATACTTTATCCTTTATGTAACCTTTAGCAAATACGAGAAGGTCAAGGATCTGCGGCTTAACGCTCGTGTATAAGGCCACTAACAGCGGTAACTCATTGTAATAATCCTATTGTGATCAATATGATATGTACCACACTGTAACACGTTGGCTACACAATAAGCTAATATTAACAAATAGCTACTCGTACGAGCAATATATTTGTCGCCGGTGTTTAGAATCTATGGATATATTGACATTAGTTCTAAACATAGAAATCTAATTATGATTTAGATTTCTATGATTCTAAGTCATGTCACAAGGACTTAAGGTGGAAATATATTATAATATATCTACATTATATGCGCATAAATTTAATAAAATTTTAAAATAAAAGATTTTACACTGTATTATTTCTTAACAATTAAAAATAATGACACCCATTGCGAATTGTCAAATCTTTGGATTGTATACTATCGAAACCTTGATAATTAGAGATCAAGAACTTTATGGCGTAATATAAACACAAAGTTACGATATTATACCAAAATAATCGTACATTTGATATAAGATCGGGTTTTAATTATATTATATTGTTTCTATTGTTTAGTTACAATAGAAACAATTTGTTTTTTGATACGTCTAATACGGCGGAGCGGGTGAGTGCATATACGAAATTGATATTTTATGATATGAATAGGTAAGGCTTGAAAATGATCTGTTTGCGGTTAGTAATAACATAATATAATGTTGTGTCGCGTCAACATATTGGGAAATAAATGGGTAAATAAATACGCCCACGTGAGCCATAGATCACTATAAGTCTAGGCACACCAGTTAAACGTAATTAAATGATACAGGAGAAGAGTAAAAATATTTTTATAAAATATCTTATGGACAGAATCTAATTTTATTTAACACAATTTTCACTTTCTTTTTTGTTATCATTTTCTGTTATAAACTAATAAATCTCTTATCAGTTTGTAAAGAAGATTAATAAGGATTTTTAAAATTACAATTTAAAAAATCAATAAAGCGAAGATGTAGAAAAAAGACAAACAGCCAACAATGTCGTTTAGTCTGTTATATCCAACATTCATAGCGTCTCACCGTGACAAGGTTTCTCGTCGTCCAATATGAGATAAAAACTTTCGCTTTAGGTCTGATCTTAGGTAATAACTCGAACATTTGCTTATATGACTTGCTCATGGACGTCAACGTCCACAATAATGTGACTTACTTAAGTATTATACTATTATTGAATCAGCAAGCTGAAGTGGCAGTGGGCAGGCCATATATGCCGCAGGACCGGTAGCCGACGGGGGATGCGAGTCCTCGAATGGAGACCACGTACCGGGAAACGTAGCGTATCTCCATTCGACCTCTCTACACTCGACAGGTGGACTGACGACTTAAAGAAAGTCGCCGGTAGTGGCTGGATAAGAAGACGTGTGTAGACGTGTCTAGCGGTGGAGAGACACAGGCTGATGGTATGGTATTATACTTAATACTCATGACAGGTAATCACCTGTAAAAAAGTTGACGTTAGCTTTCAACTGTTCAACTGCAAATTTTCAACTGCATCTGAGCTGTGTAGGATACTTTGGCATCAGACGTGTTTGTGATTTGGGTAAACATGTGAATTTAGTTTTTTATACTGGTCTTCAATCAAAATATCCTTTCCAGCTACTTTTACACTTTATTAACTGTAATAGAACTACAAAACGAATTTTAAATGTACCTACTGTTTAAGTACTTGAATGCTAGCCATAAGAGAGAGAGAGTAAAATAAACCGAGGAGAGAAAATGACAGCATGATCCTGAATCAACATTTTTAGAAATTGCAATTACAATTTTGTTCTATAAAACTACTAAATATATTTACCTCTGTGCATAGGATAGGGGGATCGACTGCTGCAATCGACTGGCGACGTTTCCCTTCTCTCACAGACGACTACCGTGAAATATACTGCATTTCCCACTTTATCCTATTCCCTCAAGTACATACACGTACATACACGACCGAAACACGTAGGTACGTGTTTCGGTCGTGAGTATCCACTTACCACCAGGTGGACTGTATGCTCGACTGCCACCTTCTTTTTATAAAAAAATAAACTAAAAGAAAGTCTGTAGCTAAAAACTGCACCCACTTTAATTTTTGACATTTAACGAACGGCCGACTGGCAGAGAATGCCTTAAGGCATTAAGTCCGCCTCTGTACAATATAGTGCAAAAAGAGTAAATGCGTCATTCCACTTTTAATGCATATAATGAGTAAATAGTTGTCCTTAAATCATAATACGAGTATTGTCGTCATCATGAGATTATATTATTTCATATAAAAGAGCAATTTATGAATGGTCGCACACTTCCCGCCTTAATTATGTTTAATAGGGGGATTTTGTGTTACTCGTGTAAAACTAATATAGATCTAGGAAGAATTTTAATTTTACAAAATATGATTTCGTTGTGACATATTTATCGGAATCGAAAACACGAATCACCCAAATAAATAAATAAAAATATTCAAGTCCAGAAATTACAAACAAGGGACTTAATTTCTAATTGCTTCTCTATAATTTACGACTATAACTAGAAAAAAATGGCAATAAAATGTAACCTGTGTGATGTAATGTCAAATGTCGCTTGAAAGAGGCCGCGAAGTTCGCCCACGCTTTCCGACCTCCATGTGTGGAGGTGTGTGTTGCTTTACACACACATATATTATTGTCTATAAATTAAACGCTTTTTTCATTAATTAAGATTAAATGTCAATGTAATTATAAAACAGGGGTTAGGCAAGTATTGACAGAGTGTACTTTGTGTACGATTCTTGTAGATAACAAACAAACTACTTGTAGATAACAATACAATTATTATCTCGTGGACTAGAAGCGACTCAACTCTTTGTTTTATATTATTATATGTTTAGATATATAGTTATTACGTAGACCGTAGGATCTAGTTTTCGAAGATAGATACCGATCTTTGGAATACCGATTTTTTGGCATCACGTAACCATTTTCATTCCTTTGTATACCAATTATTAAATAAAATTAAATAAAAAATCAGATAATAATGAATGATACATCTTTTCTTTTATTAATTATAAATTATTAAATAATATAAACCACAAAGTAATAATACTACACCCTAATAACCACAATAATACAAAGTCAGTAATGATAAACTTATTATTTTAGCCTTAATCTATTAATTATTCCTGTAACTATACGTCTATGAGACACTTAAATAATGAGTGTCTAACTGAACCTATGTACTCAGTACCTACGTCTATTTGTACTTCAATATCTTTTAGTTTTACTTTAGTTGCTATGCACTGATTTGGTACCTATATATGCCTTTTGACTTTGTTACGGTCGCGTCCGTTGAAATAATGCAAATGCTCGTGAACCACCATATAGACACTTTATGGAATGCGATAAAAATATAAGGCTCACTGTATACTTTTACTCAATGAAATACCTAAAGACTATCCGTCTTTAGGTATTAATTCCCGTAACATTTGAGATTTTCGAGTTTTTCACACATATTTACCTATTTTAAACGGGTGTTAACACGAATGTTTACCTTATTTCTTTTACTCGACATTTATAATCGTTTTTACTGAGTCATCACGTGACCAGGGTTGGTGCAACCCAACCGAAACGTCGAGTGAAATAAATAAGGTAAACATTCGCGTTAACACCCGTTTAAAATAGATAAATCTTAGTTCTTGTATACTAGAAACACAAATTCTATCAGGCTATACGAGTATAACCTTTGATATTCAATTGTTCTTTTTTGTATTATGGGCTCTAAGGCCAATTCTCGCCAATCGTCTTAAATTAAATTAAAGTCTGAGGTTTTCCATTAAATTACACCAGTCAACTACAACGTTTTCAATATACAGTCCCTTCTATATACTTTATACGTATGCTGCCAATACTTTCTATGTGTGTATACTTATATATTGGTATATAAGTATACACACATAGAAAGTATAAAGTACACGTATTACACCTCAAAAAATTGGGGCATGTTTAATATTAATATACCTACATCAATCTGCACCGGGTCCGTATGGTAGATTTTGGCCCGGAATTATGCCGCGCGAAGCGTGCCTAAAGCATCCATATAAATTTTATTCTTTGGTTGGGCGTCGATTACACTCCGCTAGAGGTCGCTATCAAATTACGATTTATTTTGCGAGAGTGGGGAGACAGGGGGTCGGTTATCGGTTCAATCGAAGCCGCTGATGGATTCCCACTGTCACCCGCCAGATACCACTATTTAATTCGAGTTCGCTCCAAAGTTTTTGCGAAATTTTTCTTTTTCCTATCCAGAGTTTTCCGTTTTCCTGTTTTATTATATTTAAAACGGTTTGTAGATTAAACTTTATTGCTGACACAGTGATAGATTCGTTTCGTGTCGTTATAATAATTTGTTGAAAGTATGCGGACGAGTATCTAATACAACTTGTGATAGGCTAATCGTAATAAGCTATTCATACTTTTTACCTTGAATGTTATCGTGTATTATGTTTTGCGTCATGTCTCCGTCACATCTACATACGTTATATTATTGCGTCATAGGGTTTCATGCAGTTTTAATTCATGTTCATGCGTAGTGCAGCATAGCAAGCAGCATTATGTGGTATTTTTTATATAATAGAAAACTAGAGATAAACTGTTTCTTATCGTATAATCCGAATTCCTTCCAAACAACCTATTTAAGTAAAATTTATTGAGTTCTTATACAATATATTCACTATATTTGCAAATATCACACAGAAAAATAAACATGTAAACTCAACACAGCCCTGTTCTTTTTGCGTTAATTCGGTGAAAGAAAAGTAGTATTATTTAAATACTATTACTTAAATGTTTTTTAAAACTATTTTAACAGCATTTTACTGCTAATTCTAGACGGTAGATTTGTAATTACCTGTGGGGAATATACACAAAAATATTAATAAGTAATTAAATTTCACGCGAAATGGATGACATTGATGGGATGGGTCTTTATTATATACTAGCTGAGCGGACAGACGTTGTCCTGTCCAAATTTCAATAATACTCTAATTTCAATAAGTTCATCCAAAAATCCCATAGAAAAAAGCACTTTCAGTTTTTCACGAATTTTCCAATTTTCCGGGCAACTTTTGCAATTTTTCTTTCCCTAAAAACCTTATTTGGACTATTACGAACATTTTAAAAAAAAATTTAGCTAAATCGGTCCCGCCGTTCTCAAGTGACAGCATTTAATTTTTATTTATATAGATACTAAATACTATTTTCGATATCAAATTAGTACAAGATATAGGAGTATTTTCTATACCCAATAAGGGGGAGTACATACGGATATACTGGTACGGTCAGACACAGCACGTTATGTTAAACTGTTTTTGTAGTTTGTTTTCCCCTTGACGCTCGTAAGTAATTCCCTACTCTTAGAACAAAAGTTACAGCGAAGGGATCCGTACTTTACACAGCGTTTTACTTTCTTTATTTTTCGGAGCGTATAATTCTCACTTTACCAAATAGAAAACCCGCTTCCTCTCTCGAGCATTATTGAATTTCGAGCTGTCTAGGTTGTTAATAAAGGAAGCTACCAGTGACCGCCTTACATTTTTATCTGTAAGTGGAAATGGAAAATTGTCTCCTAGGTATTATGCTTATTATCCTAGTGGAAGTGGACGGGCACACGATAGTTCGAAGTGAAGCAAATAGGGTACTTACTGTACATGAAATTGATATGTTTTAAAACTCATTCGACAACAAAAGATAAAAATATTTTTTCTTTATTGGTAACTTAGATAAATTATTTATTGTATAACTAGCGGTGCCAGCGACTTCGTTAGCGTGAACTTTAGAGTGATTCCCGTGGGAACTCTGTAACGAATAGGGATAAAATGTACCCTAAATGTTAACCCAAGTCATAAGCTATAATGATGTCAATTTTCATTAAAATCCGTCCCGTGGTTTTCGCATAATGCGCGTTCAGACAGACAGACTAACGGACAGACGACAAAAATTGCATAAATTGTTGTTTTGGGCTCTGTATCACTCGTACTTTACACTGCAGTTACTTTTTCAAAAAATATTAAATATACAGATGTTATATTATGATATGACGATAACAAGGAACAATGATATCAAAAAGAATACACCTAACCGGTCTAGGCTCGTTTAATAGATAAATATTTATTGGATTCTGTAAACAATTTAATTTATACCTCCATTTTTAAATCGTATATTTTTAGTAGGTAGGTACTTACGAAAAAAGCAAAAAGGGGTTTTATATATTTATACCTCTTTTACATACTCTTTTGTAGTAATAAATAATAAAAAAAGGAAGTTTATGTTTTAAAATTAAACATATTCTTTTATGAATTTCCAAATTCGATAGGAAATTCAGTTTTTATTATCTTTTTATAATAAAAAATATTTTATATAGGAAATAGGAGGACCTATTTGAAATTCTTACTAATTTTATGAAGAGAATGAACACATTAAATTTTTCATGAAAAATAATTAATTACATATACTATATATATCAAGATTTATAATTGTTTGCTGAATGAATAACCAGTGCGTTGTGTAAGTTCGTAGTACCCGAGTGCGTTAATAGATATAACACAAAGAAAACGTCATTTGCAACTACATGTGTATGCCTGTATACAGTTGCAAATGACGTTTTCTTTGTGTTATATCCGTGTCAAACGTAGGAAAGAAAGTCCTTGCGGGTGGCACTGCACCGTGGGCGCATTGTTCGTAATGCACGACCGACTTACTTTAGATTGTCGGCCTAAGTAAGGAGTGCTAAGCGAAAATTAATAACTATTTTGACTGCACTTATTTGACATAAGTACCTGTACCTAATAGCTTACTAATTACTAAGATGTATGTTATATTTATCTATAGTGAGATTTACCCATGGCTCTCTTACTAAGCATGCTTCACGATATTGGCAATAGACATACTATTTTACTACATATATGTAATAATATCCAAAGCACTTGTTGATGGGATTGATATCGTTAAAATATTTTTAAAATTCTTCATCTTTATACATATTAAAATATTACTTTATCAACTCGACAGTTATTTTATTAGCGATATCGATGCAGTATACCATTAGAAGTCTCTCTTTTCGCTGGTCACTTCGCTAACGCTACAGAATCAGTCGTCGTTACGAAAACCATTTTGGAACCTTTGAAAATGAGATATCCCTCTCTTCCAATGTGGATATTATGTTGGATATGCGTGATATTAATTAAACTAACATTCTGTAGAATGTTATCACATTAACATAGTATTTCTATGATCGAGCAGTAGTTCACTATTTGCTATAAAAAAACGCTATAGAAACCTTTTTTGCGATAGCGTTTTTTATAATGAGGAATTGCCAGAAAGTCAGGAAGAATTTTGAATGCATCGCTTTTGTCTTTAACTTGCACATCGGAATGTACATTCCCATTTGAGTTTCATTCCATTGCAGATACAAAACGATCTCAACAAAACTAACTTTCCAAAGGGTTTTCTTTAACATTTTCTTACTTAAAACAAATAAAGGGCACAGCGGTTTAGTGATATTGTCGACAACGACCCTATTTAAGAAATGAAATTCTTTACAACTGTCAGTAAAAAAAATTGTAAAAATCAATATTTTAGATCTTATATAATACGTATTTTTATTTCAGATAAAAATAGCGCTACAAACAACGAACGTTGAAAACAACAGCAACTTTTGTTAAGGAAAGATTAAGGAAAACTAACCGCGATTAAATTATTCGTTTCTACGTGTGTAACTTGCATCTACCAACACACTATCAAATAAATGAAACTCAATTCCAAAGCGTGGGTACACATAAGTAAATAAAAGATTAATTTAACCACAGACTATTTGGAAAAGCTCAAGTAAAATAGTATGGGATCTAAAAGCGATTTGTCATCCATCACCACGGAGCGGGAACGCCAAGTGCAGTCCCATGTCGTCGGTGACTCATTAACTCATTAGACAATCGATCCTTGGCCACAATGCTTCTATTTCTACAACATCACGGGTAATATGCCTAAAATAATTGTCCCTATAAATTGTGTGCAGCGGCATCATTATATGAGTCATGTCGTATTGAATTGCCGCTACAATTGGATAAAATTTGGCTTCAAAGTTGACTGGCCGTGCATTACGGGCTGTACTGCGGTTGTGAGTTGTATCAATCGGAGGGTTAGACCTTTGTACGAACGAACATGGAGTTATCAATAGTTGCGTCTTGCGACTAAAGCCCCTCTTCTTTTTCTTACATGTCAACGATTGGGCACGTCGCTGTTGTAATCCGCAATGGTTCATTCACATCACAACTCAGTTTACATTAGATAGACATGAAATTCGTTCGTTCGTATTGAAAAATGATTACTTCTAACCCGATGAATCACAGTAGTGCGGAACGAACAGCATTGTGTTTTGCGCTAGTAGGTTATGTATTTATATGGGCTTAGTCATCATTAAAACCACATAGAACTGGCGTGTTTCCCTCGATCGAGGTTACTTATTATTAATTTGAAGAATCTGCAAGAGCGATATACGGACGTATTATTAAGGTGTTTCCATTCAAAATTCTTAAAGTTTCTCCTCAAAATTCTTGGTTCATAGTGTGGTGCTATGCTTTGTCCGTACACAATAGATCCGCGTCTCGCTGCATGGGCAGAATTGTGGAAAATGGCCAGCTCATTGCATCAAGGATATTTGTCATGAGTACGTACGTACCTACTCCCAGACGCTCAGGAATGCACTCCGCGCTTGCACGCTTTCTTTCTTTTGAATAGGTTTCTACTTGAAACTAAAATTAGTTGCGGTTTTCTTCCTTCTACTTACATACGACAGCTCGTTTACTTGTATTGTACAAGCTATGTTACGAGTATATAAAATAGATTAACCGTGACACATACGTTATAATGAAAGGTTAGAATTTAACCATTACATTGTACATTAGTATGAATTTATTAAACAGCACGCCTTGTTAGAAGGGAGTTTAAAATTTATGTTTCGCTTAAGTGCAGGTTCCGATAAATTTGTAGATAAAATTGCGTTCCAGAACCTACTCTATTTGAGATAAGCATCCATAGGAATGCAACTGCAAAAATGTGGTCGGTAAAACAGCAAGCAAAATGCATAGGATGTGCAATTATTATATTTCTGAGTCCTAATAAATCCTGTGATAGATATTTATTTATAAGCAATAAAATAATTTAAATAAATTGTATTGAAGTCTGTAAAATATAATGAAAAAAATATTTTCTTTGAATACGAGGATAATAGAGCCTTTATCTTCTAAGTTTAAGTAGTCGACAATAATCGCTTCTAAGATTGTCAGTTATATCGGAATATTGTGCCCTTCATTAATTATCCTCTGTATTTGTTACAAACTTTTGATAAAGAAATTCCGAAAAATTATACCTAATTTGCACTCAAATCACAAGTAAAGAGATATTAAATACGGTACATCCGTCGGACTCAGCCGCCGACCGTGCATGAGCCGATAAGATATCCCGCTACCCACTCACCAACCGAATACCAGCCAATACAGGCCTTATCGATAAGCAACCCGAGGAAAATGCTCGCAAAGTTAAATACGTAAGAAAATGTTATACACCTACATGCTGCTATTACGACAAATGTTAAGTTCAAGTTTATGTGTGAACATGTATATCGTATTTTGTATGATTCTTATGAACGTATAATGTTATATGTAACTATAGCTATCTCACCTGCGATCACATGCGCCTTCCACTGAATTACAATTTTAAGATATAGTATCTAATTCTTTTACTAATTCTATTTGTTTTTTTTTTATATAGAAATAATATTTTATAGAGTAGACGGGTATACCCCCTGGTGTTGCAGGTGTCCATGGGCGGCGGTAATACTTACCATCATGTGGGACCGCTTGCTCATTTGCCCACTAGTCTATAAAAAAAAAGTCGGACATCCAGTCCACTTGATGGTAAGTGGATACTGTCACCCATGAACATCCGCTACACATGCCAAAATCAGTCGAGAATGACAAACGTTGGCACGCCCTCGGATGCGCTGCCTACCTTTAGAGATATAGAAATGTATTTGGAGAAATAGTTGGTAAAATGGGGAGGAACAGGATGGGGTGGGAATGAGCTCTGGCATATTTCACTCACTACCGAAACTCGTAAACTGCGTTTTTTCTTAGTTGTGTTATTTGTTTCATTACTATGCAATATCCAGTCAACCGTCAACCTTTCCTTTGATTATTGCCTTGGTTTGGTTTGGCAAATTGCCTATGGTTATTAATACGCCATATTTGTTTAGTTATTATGTAAATTTATTGTTTATTTATTTATAACCAATTTACCAAACCAAATCAAGGCAATAATCAAAGGAAAGGTTGACGGTTGACTGGATATTACATAGTAATGAAGCAATTCATTTTCTATTAAAAGTTTTTTAATAATATGAATCATCATCACGGCTATCATTGTGATAGCCGACTGAAATGATGATAGTTATGGTTAACTATCATCATTTTCATCCTCCGAAACGTGGATTTTGAATGCTGGGGTCGCTGTATCTGTCACCTGGTCGATCAGTCCATCGAGGCGCATCATTTTGTCCTCTTCTTTTATAATATGCTCAATACATGTTGTCCAAGACGCCGCACCAATCTGGCTTAAGCCTTCTTTTATTATTTTCTTAACTTCCGCCATTTTAAAAAACATAATAACCAACACGGTTCCACCTTTACCAAAAAAAAAAGAACAAAATGAATAAAATAAATTCCTTTATGTTGTACAATAAGACATGAGCTATATTTGAGAAATATAGATTGAGAAAATAGGATAAAGTAGGAAATGCAGTCGCAAATGCAAATGAAGATGTAAACCTGGAAATGCAATACAAGGTAGTCTTCTGTGAGAGAGGGATACAATGGCCAGTTGAGTGCACCCAGCGGCTGCGAGAATGCAGCGTGCATTCTCCTCCTTCGAAAAGATGCAATAAGTATATATATACCTGTAAAAGCAGAATTATCAAAACCATTTATAATCTATCGGAATAATTTCTTTCTCTATTGTAGAAATATTGATTAGTGCTGATAGTTTCATGATGAAGAGTAGGGGATGTATAGCAGAGGCGAAGTAGGGCCGGAGGTGAAGGCCGATCGAGTAGCCCTCGAGACGAGAGCGCCCTGTGCCGGAGAGCCTCAATACCACCGCTTTGTAATCACCGTCCGCTTTTAATACTACCTACAGCCTTTGAAAAATTCCTATTGTTAATATTAAAACGTTTGATATTGTAATCTTTACAGCTGGAGCGCGACGAGAAATGCTTTGAATATAAAAATATTATCGGTTTTCATTGTTTATTTTTTAAAATGAATAAATTTGTATCTCATGCAGGTATACCTACCTTCAAATGCGAAGAAAATTGCTTTTTATATGATTAATACAAGATTATAAAATATGAAAGTGAAGTTCTAGCCATGTGCTGTCGGCCGGTTTTAAAATAGCATCACCGCAATTCTACCAGTGGGTGTCTTAAGAGGTCCTTAGTCACCTTTTACGACACCCACACCCTCCATCACAAGGCCACCATCACAAGCCCTGAGGAACTACATCACCTCTAAAAGTGTGGACTCGCCACCGCCCTTGACTAGCATGTCGTTTTAAGGCCATACCAAATGATACATACATGTCTCGTGCAGGGGAAGGCCCATGTCCAATACTGGACGATAAAGGTTACAAAGCTATTGTAATATTTTTTAGAGATTTTAACGCTTCATTTGACCGATTCATCGTCCGAACACGCCATGAATTCTGCTCTTGACATGACGTTTATGTATCGCGTAATACAAGGGATATTATGCCTCGGTCTCGATTGGTCAATCAATCAATTTAGTCATTTGTGCTGTAGTCCGTAGGAGGTCGAAAGATACATAGGCACTGAATAGTGCTGAGTTCATATGTCCTTGTCAATAAAAATTGAAAAAATAATAAGACCTTATGCTTTGTGGACTAAGTAAGTACTTGCCGAGTCTAGATTATGCTTGCTTTGTACAGTAAGAAAACTAGTTTTTGTAGCTTTTGCTAGCAGCAACAAACCATAAGAATAATTATTATGTTTTTTATTTTGTAGTTGCGAAGACCATAAAATATTTCGTTGTTGTCTTATCTCCGCGAAACATGAAACAATATGCTAATTATTTTTTATATTTCAGTTTTAGGTATATATTTTAATGTAGGTCTGTTTTAGAGAGTACCTAATCTAGTTTTACCACTTAAGAAAAACTTTCAGAGGAAACAGGCCTACAACGCGCACATGTTGTAAAGGTAGAATTCGACATTTTTCGTACGTATTGGAACATAGATGATTAAACCAAAGTTGTAGAGTTTAATTAGGCCTATCCAACAACGTTGGAGATGATTTTTTTAAAATATTTTGATAGTTTGCACCCTCGTAATTTTGGAACCGATTTAGCCAGTTTACGAACTTAACCGAGATATAGACTTTCTTTTATCGCAATCGTCGTATTCGTCTTGCTCCAAAATTTCTGAGAATTTGTCCCAATGGATTCCGTCAAAATCTCACTAAAACAATGTGGGGTGTGTGTATATATGTATATATAATATCAATCAATCCGCATCGAGTTCACTTGGTGGATTATAAATGAAAATAAACCCCCGCGGTCACAGGGGGAAGCCTGTACTTTGAAGTGGGACTATTTATTCCTAAAAGTGACGTGTAAAATATATTTAATACTTAAAGTAATTAAGAAGATAATAGTTAATGTACTTAATCACTAGAAGCAGAATAGATTATATAATAAAAGCCGGAAACCGATTTTAAGAAATGTGAAAACTGAGAATTTACGAGTACATTTTATAATTAGTGGAATTAGAAAAACATGAACGTCTAATACGTCACACATGTTGTACCAAAAGTTCACACTTTTTATCATGTAAAAGGGAAATAATTTGTTCTATAAGTAAATAAGTACTTAAACAGTTAAATCACACAATACTCAATATGCTCGTGATTCTAAACGCAAAGCCAATTAGCCCTGGAAATTTTTCAACAAAGAAGGAGTGACTCGGAATGAACCAACCACAAAACTATTAAAGATGTTCCGACTCGCCAAAGGGAATGTAAAGTACATTGCTTGTCGTGAAACTTTGAATTGCATTTTAAATTTTGCTCGTTAACATTACCCCTCGCATAAAACAAAACCTATTGTATTATGCACAGAACTTACATAAAAACTTGTTGTTAAACATCTAAAGGTCGTTATTGGTAAGTCTTCAATTTGGAAATAATTAACTAATAGTAACTATGATAAGTACTAATTGTTATTTATTTAATCTATTTAACATGAACATAGTTTAATAATGTTTGTGCTGCATAAGTTTTCATATATCAGTGTAACTATCAGTTCCAATGACAAGGATCTGACCTATGACCATATTATGTGTCATATGGCCTTATTCGTTATCATTCTAATTTCGCCGCTAAAACTAATTTATGATGACCAATTAAGACTGGTATTATACAAACGCTCTCGTTAAAATGTGTAAGCACGTAGCATCTATGATACGAACGGAATAACATAGCAATCCATGCAAAAAGCTAGTTTTAACGGTTTTAAATCATATCTGTCGGCGATTGGCGTCTGGTCTAGGCATTGCATGCGATCTAATTGTGGCATGCGGCCGCTGACGTAACGGGCTAGAGCCGGTTGAGTGACCGCATAGCATACAACCAAACGGCACCCCGACCGAAATAAATTGCTCTCCTTGATTACTATTCAAAGTCCGTCAAGGCAATCCTCTTAATTTTGCAAAGTAACACGGGATGGTTTGACCACTGCGCGCAGAAATAGAACAGCAAGAAGTGGTCGAGATTTGTATGAGGTAATGGTAAATTAATTACAGACATCCACATTGGCACTGATTATTAAAAGGAGTGTTTTAACTATTTATTTAGGCGAAGAATAATGTAAACAGTACTGAATTTAAATTATTTTATTGTACTTTAGCTGTTTTTACAAAGTTCTTTTCGAAAATTCTTTAGGATATGGTTCTATTACTGATATTATTGAACGATATAATAGACTGTGAGATAAAACAGCAACCATACCATATCGTGAATTACTTTGATACTTTGTCATGAACGCACGTGTGTGTTGATGAATCATTTCCAGTATGACTATAGGTCACCTGTTTATCTCGTTTGGTAGTGAAGTAGAATCTATAGGGTACGCGTTCGAGCTGCTCTGCTTCTAGGAATGAATGTCCGTCTGCGCATTATTTAGAATGTTAATGAGGGTGTTTTTCTGAACGGCATTCTATAGAAAATTACTTCATCATTTCCCCGACTTGTTTCTCCGATAGAGCATTTGAAAAAGTTAATGCTCATGTTAATTGAGTGTTTTAAATGCTTTACTATTTATAATCTACACTATGAATTACACATTAATTACTATATCTTGCTTAATAACTCTAGTTGTCAGGTCCATCTTGGTATTAGTTTTACATAATATTTTTACATATATGTTATATTCTGAAGTGGTGAGATAAATTCATAAAAAATATAAAACAACTACAAACGGCAGTACTATTTATATCGCACCGCACCGTACACACACTATTATTTCGCACCTCACACACACTATTATTTCGCACCGCACCGCACACTATTATTTCGCACCTCACACACACTATTATTTCGCACCGCACCGCACACTATTATTTCGATTTTGGGTATTGTAGAACACAGAAATCCAATGATACACAACTCCGCCTTTAAATTCGTACATTGTAGCTTCTAATTAATACAAATTAGGTACAAATGGTCTGATACAAGAATCACATATAATTTCTTATTTTGTTAATCTTATTTCTACAGTGACATCTCCTTTCTTCGCCAAACATCGGAAACCCGCCTCAATTCAGTGTTGTCATAACAAAATATAATCTAACAATAATTCTCCACAGATATTTAACAGATGACAAAACATTTCAATGGAAACCTTTAGAAAAATAAATATATTATTGTATTAAAATATGTTTTTAGAAATTGATCTCGCAGACACTAAATAAAACCTGTCGGTGATGCAAGCTGAAGAGACAGATGCGTCGGTTGTTCTTTACTGAAACATGACCTCCTTTATCACACTTGTTGATGCAATGTTTGATAGACGATATTATGTTTTAGTAGGCATACTTCTGTATTTACAGTTTTTACTAGAGAGTGAATGTTCTATAGGTTGGTACTAATATTATTTTGTGTTAGGGCCTACAATACTTTCATGTCCGCGTCCTGTTTGTGTCATTACGAAAATCATCTCATGAGGAAGATATATTAAAGTATAATATTTTATTGCTAGTTTTAAAGCTAAATAAGAAAAAACGCCTAGGATTTCTATCACTTTAAACCCTGATTTCATTGTACCGTCGCTTACGCCTCAAGTCGAAAGCAGTGAATTCAGTCTGAGTCTAATCTAAATGAAGTTACACGGAGTGTTCCTCGCTAACAAAAGTTTTGCTATATTTTACCGTACAGTAAATCTAGAGTTGTGATATTAGATACTTTACCGTCACAAAACAACATTTTAAAGAATAATACCAAGTTGTTTACTCACTGCTAATAAGAAGTACATAGGAAGTCTAACGTGTTTACATGAAATCCTTTTCGGCAATGATAGAAAAGAGTAAACTTAGGAACAGGATTATTACATAGATAAGAAAACGTTATCTAGTACGACCAGACATATCCTATTGCTGTTCTGCCATATGTCGTAGGTTACATTTTATCACTTTTTCAAGA
Organism: Sesia apiformis; assembly: GCA_914767545.1. Taxonomy (NCBI): domain Eukaryota; kingdom Metazoa; phylum Arthropoda; class Insecta; order Lepidoptera; family Sesiidae; genus Sesia; species Sesia apiformis. Next base: position 9,525,034 of record OU611960.1, on the reverse strand, counting down.
TCCTGGAGGATATCAGCCTATAATGTCCTATATCCCTACCTTAAGGGGTTTAACCCTATATCCCTAAAATTAACAGTATCGACTACTTACCATCAGGATTGTCTGCTCGTCTGCCACCTTCTTCCTATAAAGACAAACGCTTTTTCTTAAGTAATAACTTAAATATAGATTTTTCGCGACTATTTTTCTCCGATTTTTCGAGCTGGGGTTTGTATTCACATCCTCGAGAACGTCAGTCGAGAATAGGTACCCCTAGGCTACCACTGTTCTAGATGGAATCGCCTAACTTGTATAGTTAAGGCATAATGAATGGTTCACTAATGTGCCTGTTCCCGCAACGGCCGTCGGCGGCAACAAGCCGCTCATTGGCCATGTAAAGACGATACGAGTTCCGTTGTAACTCGGGGACCGCTACTGTGCCCGCCGATGCTTGTTCCGAGAAACAGCGCTCATTTGCTTTGCGTTTCATTCCACATTCGTAAACAAAATGCTGGAATGCGCTTTCGAACTGCGTATTATGCTTAAACGATTTTAACCACGAATATAAAGACAAGCTTGTTATAAGGGAACAAAACTGTCCCTAAGGAAACTAGACAAAAGGTGGCATTCTGCAGTTTATTTTTGTCATAATCGCGAGTATTTAAGTGATTTTTTTATGATGGAGGAGACACGTGGAGACATGCGGCCCACGTGGCGTTAAGTGACAACCGCTGCCCGTGGTCACCTGCTACACCAGAGGATATGCCGGTGTGCTGCCGACCTTGTAAAGTTCTTTTCACGATTTCTTGCAAAACTCCATGACGACAAAAGAGATTTTTTAATATTTGCACTGATTTACAATTTTTTGTTCTAATGATATTGAACGAAACGGTAGCTGTAGCTGTGAGTAATAGGTATTCTACATTGCGTCTGTGCCATAAAAGAATACCAATTTTTATGCCCAAAATTAACTAGCATTTAAATGAAATGTGAGTTACATTTCATCTACGACAATATACAATAGGAACACGCCATATCTATGAAATTTATATTTATAAAGACTATTAATAATTACAATTCTTTATTTATTTAAAAGTATTTAGATAATAATATTACAACTATGACAATAAAAAGTTCAAAGCAGACAACAAAAATAAATGTGTAATATAAGAAAAACACAAAACATTAATAAAATATGTAGGTCCGATGAAAAAGAAATATATGTATTACAAAGTGAATGATATATTGAGCAGATTACTAGAGAACTGACAGTATTGATCACTCGATTTATTTCTCCCCACAACTCCAACAATGAATTTCTTGCTAACCTTGCGTTGATAGAAATCCATAGTAGATCAACCTATATTTTCATTATACATTTCATTGTGTAGCGAACCATTAAAGCTTTTGTGGGCTATCAATTTTTAGTTATCTAGTAGTTTATTCAAATGGACTGCTATAACTTATCTATTTCTGAGTTCGCGGACTCCGTTGAATTGGACAGTGAATACTTAATGTTTTAAAAACCTTTTCACTGATTTTAACATTATATTGTTATCAATCAATACGTTCTGATCAGTCTACTATTTATTACTTCCCATTACAGAGAACATGTTTCCTCTTCTCATGAAAGTTGTTTTCGAGCCATAACCCACCACGCAAGCTCAGTGTGGATTGATGGATGTTATGATTCTTTGCGGGTTTCCTCACTATGTTTTTCTTCACCGCCGACCTCCGTACTTAAGTTAAATCCATACTTAAGTGGAAACTCAGTGGTATTTGTCATGTTTTGAACGCACGAATGTGAATGTGTATCGAGGTACACCTATTTAGGGGAATCCGATGTTCAGCTTGCTGATTCTAATTATGAATACAGGCATAAATTATGGAAACTAGGTCTCCAAGGGACCTGCTACAGGATAAATTCAACAGTGGATACCTAGGCTGATGGTATGGTATTAGCCAATCAGCCTGTGTCTCTCGACTGCTGGATATAGGTCTCTCCCAAAGACCGCCACCACATACAGTCTAACTGTGACGGTATAACCATTCGATTTGCTAGATCTCAAATAGGAGAGACCGGTGAAGGGTAACAGCATTACCAGTGCGAGAGGACAAATACTGCGATCACCAACCCGCCTGCCAAATGTGGTGGTTAGGACGGGCATACATCTCCCAATAATGAAAACGCGAAATATTCTCATACATTTAACTTAAATTTTTGTCACATTTTCTAGGAATTTAACATTTATATAATTTATTTATAATTTATATTTAAATAAAAATAGTATACAATCGCTAAATTCGGGTGAAAACAGTAACGCAATAACCGTACTTATTCGTTTGAAACTGATTTATAATTTCATTGTAAACTTTTAAAGAACCTTTATTTGTTGCGAATTTAATTACCGCGAACATAAAACCGTTCAGAGTACTTCTTAATAGTTTAAGTTCAGGTACACAATGCAGGGGAGTTAAATTTAATCTTTCATCTCAGTTGATCCGCAAGTTAGCAACTTTGAAGTCCATAAACTATTTCCCGGGATGGAGTGTTGTCGCAAAGACGGCGTGTTTACCGTTTAGATATAAACTCATGTACATATAGGTACTTATGTATAAAGTTTAGCAAGTTTAAATGTTTTGCCGACTAGCAAATAGTGTACTAATCTTGAGTTTTACTAAACTGAAAAGTATGAAAGAATATGATCAAAGCAGTTTCCTCTTAAGTATACAACGTGTTACTAAAATAACGCAAAATTAATTTAAGATACGCAAAACCGTTCTAGCGAAAAATAAAATTATTTTAGGGAATAAATCAAACGTTAGAATCATGTAATGTTTTGTTCTTCTATCGAAAACATTCATAGCGCTCATTGCACAATATGTATAGGGTAATTATATTCCGTCCACTATGTTATTTTTTATTTGACGTTTGCATGCCTATCAAGTACCGTATTTCTTGACAGTCAAGTGTACTGGAAACAATGTCATTCTTTATTGTTGAGGGCGAAGTAATAGTGACGTTCTCTGAGTCATGCCACAGACTATTCGCTATGATACAAAATAAATCGAAAATAACAGTTTTGAATTAAAAGTATATTTAGAAGCAAAATAAATAGGTAGGTACTTATTTGCAAATAAAACAACTAAAGTAATGTGTTATAGTTATTTATTATTCGCCATAGCCAGTAATGCTAAAGTAAAAAAAAATGCGTTTTATTACGATGTTATTACTTATGATTTTAGTGTTTAAATATTATATAATTTGCGATGGACAAATTAATTATTTCATACAAATATTTTTAATAAATCGAACCTATAAAAGCGAATGCAAATAGAACTACAAATGTATCGATAATCCAATCGGTATGAAGCAATTCGGACATCACTAAATCCGTCATCGAGAAAATAACAGTGGACGGAGAATTAATGACTAGGCGCCTGAACGACGGCCGCGGCGAGAGCGACGCACGTAGAATGCAACTGCACGTATAATAAAAGATATACATATATAATAATAATACATATATAATATATAATAATAAAATAATATACTGTCATATATCATAAATATATCATTTATAACGTATATAAATTATCAATAAGTTACGAAAAAAGAACCTATTGTAAAACTGGTAGAATTATTCTACTCTTGGTACTGACATACTATTTTCAGGTTTTGCTTATTATTTCATTTTATTGACATATTATTTCAGTAACACGTTGTATACAGAAGCAAAGAAAGAAACATTTACCCAAGAAGACACATAAAAACACAAGACAGGAAAAGAAAACAATAATAAAAAAGAATCATTTTACAGAGATTGTCACCCTGTGCGTGTTAGTACCCTGTCGAAAGTGTCTCCAGTTCAGCATAATACTGAATGCGTCACTTAGCGCTGATTTTCAGTTGGAACCCAAGTATATTACGTATAGAAGTGGGAATGGTTAATTCATCTTTTATTTATTTATGGATGACGCGACGTCATGCGGTAGACGAGCATACAGTCCACCTGATGGGAAGTAGATACTGTCGCTCATAGACATCCGCGATACATGCCAACATTAGTCCAAAATGACAAACGTTGGCACGCCCCCGGATGCACTGCCTGCCTATCTTTGGAGATATAGGAATGGATTTGCAGAAAGGGTTGGGAAAATGGGGACGGATAGTATGGGAATGGGCTCTGGCACATCTCACTCACTACCGAAACACGTACGTACGAGTATATTAGGGAAATAAGATAAAATGGGGAATGCAGTACATTTCAAGGTAGTCTTCTGTGAGAGAGGAGTAACGTGGCCAGTCGAGCGCACCCAGCAGCTATTGGATTGCAGCGTGCACTCTCCCCCTCAAAAAAAGTACTTTGTACTTTGCTGCAATTTATTGTACAAAAGGCAAGCTTAATTAATGCCTGGAGGCATTCTCTACCAGCTAACATTTGGGTTGAAAAGAGAGGCACGTTGGAAGGTGCGATGAAATGCTTAAATATAACTTAAACTTTGAAATGGTCATATTGCAATTAAATATAAAAAAATTAAGAATAAAATAAATTAAATGTTAAAATAGGTGATTGTTTTGTGTCTGTTTTAGCCATATAAAACCGATATTCAACTCGTTTTGACGAGGCACAGTTCTTTTGTTTTTAGAATTTATCTCTTACTTTTATGTTTGAAATGGTTAATTGTTTGAAAGAAAGTTTGCAGCGAATATATTGTTTTCTTGATTAAATATACATTTTAATAATTAAGAATTACTTATAAATTAAGAATTATGGCTAGCATTTGCTTAACGATGGTCATAAAAATACTTATGATCTTCCTTAACTTACTAACGTTTAAATTAAAGAATGCGTGTTGTAGCATATAATAACTGTCTTCTTGCAATTTTAGTATTGCATAATTTTTTACTCACCATAATGCTAAAGTTACGGAATAATACTCTCAAAATAAATATTTACTTTTCTATTTATTGTAAAGCTTTTGTTTAAAAAAAAATAAGTACGATATTACTTTATGCGATGCATACACGATGCGTACACCCGACTACGCAATAGTCAAACAAGATTTCAGGTTCTTTAGAAGGAGGCCTTTTTAATATGATGTAGTTGCACGCTTACAAACTGAAATAATTTTAAAACTTAATTCTGATTTATTACTTTTTAATAGTTATGGTTTTCGTTTATTCCCTTGCAAATGAAAACGTTATAATATAGTAATTAGTATCATTTACAATGTTTATTTTTTCTGTACTGCTTGCTCAGCTTCTTAGTTTGGCAGCGGGAAGCCACATACTCCAAATTTCTTTTCAGATAATAAGCTATGCAATAGCGAAAATCAAAACTCATTATATATAATTGTTTTCGAACAAATAGAATGAATATTTGAATGACTCTGTCAGCCTACTCTTTACAAAACGCATTTAAAAATAAGACAGTGAAAACCCCGTTAAAATCTATACATTACTTTTTAAGTCATTTTTTTATTTTCCTCTATAACTTGTGTCATATCAAGATGTCACATACACAAGTTTTACTTCTGTACACTTACCTATATGTACATTAATAAAAAAGACGATCAAAATCCATTCCGTAGTTTTTTACGTGAAGCTCAAACAAACAGACATACAGACAAAAATCTAAAAACTACTGTCTTGCGTTCCGTAGCTTCTAAAGACACTCCTATTTTTTTTTAATTAACTCAATGTCCAGACTTAACCTCTTTACGGTTTTATTATATGTAGGAATAGAATTAGATACGTATTTTATGGAAATACATATTTCATATTTCAAATGCTAGTTCCTACCGCAACGTGTGGGATCACGATATGAATAGCTTTTAAACTTAAAGCTTCCTTATTGTACCTTTGTTTTATTAGAAAAGACCTGAAGTCCTGTAGCGGACCCCTGGTCTTTCTAGCACGCGTATGCATAGCAACGAAGGCTACTATAGTCAATATCTTTTTTAGGGATTATATGATTTTGCCTGCAATTCAATAAAAACAGCCTTTGAAATGCACAATAAATTAGATATTTTTAAAATATATTTCTTAATCGTCCCACTTAACCCCAACGATTTATAACAATTTTATATTCTACTCTTCATTACTTTTAATATAACGTCCTACACGCCATATTACGAAAAGAAAGAAAAACGACTATGATTTTTTAATCAAATATCTTTATTCGTTTGTTTCGTTTAATATACATATGAATTCTACTCTTCATTATTTTGAATATGGTATTCCACACACTACGTTTCGAGATGGAAAACTTTCAATTTCATTTTATTTTATTTCTAAAATATATATCTTATGAGACTCGCGTAACCAAGGCCAGTAGATATCAATCTATTCGCCTTGATTACGCCAGTGGCATAGGAGTGGGCCGATTTTAACAAATGAGGTATCAACCTCATTTGTTAAAATCGGCTCAGTAATTTAAGAGCTATTGTGGAACATCCACACATATACACATACATACATACATAGGCTGGCAAATTTATAAACCTTTCTTATTGGTTTAGCCATAGTCTGGTAAAAAGGTGACAGATGAGCACACAGTCTACCTGATAGTATGTGGATACTGTCGTCCATGGACGGATGTCCAATGCATGCCAACATCAGTCCAGAATGTAAAATTTTAGCATGCCCCTGGATGCGCTGCATGCCTAGCATGATTAGCATGCCTACCTTTGAAGATATAGGAATGGAAAATGTCAGAGCAATATCTCACTCACTACAAAAGACGTATGTACATTGGGAAAATAGGATAAAGTGGAGAATGCAGTACATTTTAAGGTAGTCCTCTATGAGAGAGGGCTAACGTTTTTAATTTGTTGAACATCTAGGCACTATTTTCGCGAAACAAATATATTTTTTGTTTGCATACTTTCCATAGTGGCCATTTTGATTCGTTGATACGTAATTTATACTTGAATATAACGACTTTAGGATCTGCAAACAATAGAAATATTACTTAAATACCATTATTGTAGAGGCACATTGCAAAGACGTGAGCAGTAGTAGATAAACGTGATTAAGATACCATATCGTATTGTTATTGATTCTAGCGTTTACTTTTTATCAAGATGGTGCTGAGTCGGTGAAGTCGTCGAACTCAAAGATAATGATAAACTGAAATCATTAATATTATCTTATTTTGTTATCTTAATGACTGACGGTGCAGGTAATTTCTGAGAAATACTATACCGTGACGTTCAGTCTAAAGATGCAATTGCGTACCTAAATAACTTTTCCTTTCATTATTTATCCTTTATATATTTAATTAGATTTAGTAGATTATAATGAATAATAGTCATTATAAATTATTAAATTCTAACCTTGACTTTGTGCTTTAAGATTATTTCCATGGCATATTTATCTAATCTCTGTACTATTTGTTGATTAGGTACGGCCATATCAAAATATCCCGAAGCCAAGTGACCTTTATAAAGTCATATTTCTCCTGTACAAATAAATGCCACAGCCAACCAAAGCTTTGCGTGAAAATCAGATTGGACAAAACAACGTGGAGTTAAATAAATGTTCATGTAGCCATACTTAATATGTAGATGTTATTATACATATGAAGAGAAATGATTGAATAACTCATCATCATCGCGTCATCAATGAAATTTGGACATTGGTTTCCTTTTTGACGTATGAATTTGCTAAGAAAAAGAGTGGTTATACGAAACAACAAAAATTATTGTCATATTAATTTTACACTTGATATAGATACATGATATAAATAACTAAACGCATGCTTTACCGTAATATGTACCGACAATATCTCCCGAGATATATTTATCGGTTGACCAGACAAGTAAATTCAAGAATTTTTTTATTCCTCTGTCTCGGACGGGACCTGATATAATACAAATAACTAGAATCCCTACTGCCCAACGACACTACCAAGTCGCACTACCCGAAGTGTCGTGGGCAATTTATTTTCCCTTCTGCATTACTTACCAGTAGCCTCGTGGGTAAATTTGATAATGGTGTGATATTTCATGTCCTACAACACTACTAAGGAATACTGGTACGTCGTGTAGAAGGGAAACGAAATTCCTCACGCAGTACCGGTATCGGTAGTGCGTCTCGGTAGTGTCGGGAGGGAAATAAATCCATGTGAGTAAAGCTGTGAACAATAAATAATTAGTGAAAAATAAAGCATTTGGTAATTCATCAATGATACAATAGAATCAAGATTTTAGATATAGACACAATGGAATAATATTTAGACATTACTTATTAGTACCTAAGTAAATTATCCAATATTATATCTCTCATCGCTTGATCATATCGTCAACATTCAAATATTACATTTAATACTCGTATTGTTTGATAAATAATTCTGAAGTAACCGTACCATAGAACTAAATAACCGTATCACTATTCTGTCACAAACAAGTCGACCATGATTAGTCATGGCATGAATTTATAAACTGCCTAACTTGGTATAGATTTACTGAAGCGTGATCATAAATAATTCAGTCAAATATTTCTAAAGCAATTTTTAATAGAGGAAACATAAAATCTAGTCTAGACGCAACAAGATGCGAGATTATAAGAATTAATCGATTTCACTGGATTAAAGACTTCATGATTTCACCTTCAAAAGGTGAGCCGTTATAAGGTCAGGCTTTAAATAACGCCAGAGTTTTTCAAATTCTTTGAAATTTTTGATATTATTTTAATTTGAATACATTTCATACTTTTGTAAATATTTCAGACAAACGTTCATTTGGCACACACTTCTAAATTATTAAAAATTTTAACGATATTAATAATAAAAACTCACTTACGCTCCTAGGGTCACCAGTATGTGGGGATTGTACACGTATCATCCCCGTAGTACAAGATAAAATTTCGAAATTTAATGAGTGCTCAATCCGTTTATACTCGTACTCTATCAATATTAGACCATAGCAAAACACACTGTGCGTTCGTTTGCGGTGTTTGGCCCGTACACATCGTTGATACTGTGTGCTGTGTGTGCTGCGTTGCTGCCACGATGGAACTCTTATTCGAAAATAACGCAATGGTTATTCAACGATAATCTAATCTCAACGATAATCTAAACAAAAAGTCGTTTAACGGAAAAACAAAAGAATTTTGATTTTGAAGAAGAATGTAATAGCTTTAAATTGAAATTAATTAGAATTTGGAATTCCAAGCCAAAGGCGAGATAACTAAATTCAAAGTAGCCACTAGCCACTAGCCACTATGAACAAACGGTAATTTGATAGGTACGAGTAGTAATAGTTAGTTCCCATTAGGTAGTTCCCTAATAGTTTTAATGTATAGATTTAATATGTCAAGTGACACTGTGTATCTGGATATTTTTAATAACTTTATTTTTATCGTTATTGTAGTTATTGAAACACGCCACAGAAGAATAAACTAGGCAGTGGTAAGGGAATTCTCTATTTGTTCTGAAAAATATGATAACCCCAAACGAACGTAAAATGTATATTAACTCCTTACATTAAAGTATTTATAATCTAAGGTTACATGCATGGGCGCACACTCTGGGATAGGGAAGAATAAGTAACAGACTTTCTGCACTACACTAGCTCTATATAAATTACTAGCGACCCGCCCTCGCTTCGCTTCGGTTTATAAGTTCTTTTTTTCAATATAAAATAGCCCATATTAGACACGGATAATGTAATTGTGAAAGAATTTTTGAAATCGGTTCAGTTGTTCCAGAGATTATCCCCAACATACAAACACAATTTTACCTCTTTATATATTAGTATAGATATAGATAAGAAAATTGTTTGTTTTGCCCCACCCTGAATAAAATTGTTTGCTTTTACCCCACCCTAAATAAAATCCTAACTACGCCCTTGGTTACACAGACAATCTTTAAATAATTAAAGTCCGTTCATTCCGATATGAGCTTAAATTTTGAAACGTTGAAGCCACCGCTGAAGCATAATATAAGAACTTACATTATCCTTGATAACCGTTACTGTCAAATAAGAAGTTTTAATAAACTTCTGCCTTAACTGTATTTATTTAAATATATACTCATAAATATATAGTTAATAAAGAACTCTCAAACATTTTAGATTGACACCAACTTGGGAACCTCCATTTACATAGGCAATTCGAGGATAAGTCATCGTTATTTAGAGCGTACATACATACAACATGACACTTGACAAATGGCTCGAGATTTGCCGTAACATGGCCGATGATTCAAAAAGAAATAGAGCTCAGCAACCCCTTCCTTTTACAGTGAAATTTTACGATGTTTTTCCTTAACCTTTTCTATATATCATCTTGTCACATCAATCCAAAGCCATGTTCCTAATTAGATTTTTTTCAGGAAATTTACAGTCTGTTGCAGGAGTACGGTTGAATTTATGTCATGATTTATGATCTCCTGTAACTTATAAAGACCTAAAAGCGGTTTCTTTAAGTAAAAATCAAGGTGTATTAACATTTGAAATTTATGTGTATACTCTATTATAAATAAGTCACGCCTACTACTATTTACTACTTACTACCTACATTCTAAATTGTTCATCTCTCTGTGGGATAGTAACTTGTTTGATACTACAATTAAGTATTGGGGTAATTCCATTTATAATCACTAATTTGTAAAATTAATGTATATTTGATCTACATATATCACAAATCAAAAGGAGAACCGTAGGCTACTTTTTGATTGTCATTATATTTATTTACTTTAATGAAATAAAAATAAATATATCCGAGTAGTCAAAAATAGTGTTCAATTTCAGCCGCACTATCCCTCAAAAATATTTTTTTTTCAAAAATAAGGTTTGGCTTTGTTACCTATTTATTATATGACTATATAGATTTTATTATTTGTGGATTATACAGCAATTCGCCAAAGATAGTATCAAGTCTTTTAGAAGTCATTTTTGTTGAAGGGACCAAATGTAACAAGCCTGCGCGGCAGCTTCTGCAACAAAAACCGAGAGGTCTCGCGGCCTCCGGCGTTCGCCCTGTCACTACCAACGCCAGATTATATCTCGAAATCCAATTTCGTGGTTTTGTTATCGCTTCTCCGAGGAAATTTAGAAGATTACTACCTCCTAATCATTGCAGTTTTAAAACGGAACGTAAAGGATACATTCTTCAAGTGGTCAATAATCTCGAAATTTAAATACATAAAAGCATATTTATTTGGTTTTAGTTCAGTTAAATTTAATGCAACAAAAAACTACTTAAATGCTTAATTTTAAAATGGGTTCACTTTTTCCTTTATGTTTGTTTAAATCCTTTTTATAATTTTACGCTTGTAAAATAATAACAGTAATATTAAAAAAAACTCATTTTATTTTAGTAGATTTACTCATTGGATTAAGTAAATTGTAAGTTGGTAATAAGATTTGAGAAATGAACGGTATGTCAACGACATGCTACCCCGGCTTTATAGCAAGATAAATGGGTCGAAGTAATGCAACGGATCATAAACGAAAAGAATATGGCGAATTAGTTTCTATAAATACACTGTAAATAAACACTGTTTTTGCTGCTGAATTAACCCACGAACTTGTCATATTGTTTAATGTATTGTAATACAATTTATTGTTCAATGTACTGTACGTGTTTCGGTAGTGAGTGAGACATGTCAATGTCCATTCCCATCCCATCCTACCCTATTCTTTCCCTCCCATTTACCTAATAATTCTTTGGCCAAATTCATTCCCTCATTCCAAAATTGGAAGGTACCGCAAATGTTCAAGAGTGACAGTATTCACCGGGTAGACTGTATGCTCGTATGCGGCATTTATACTATTAAAAAAAAATGGGAATGTGCGATTATCGACAAATTGTTTACGAGTACCTTAAAAAATTGCCCTAAAAAGTGGGCCGACTTTTAAAATATTTTCTAAAACTTCTATTTCTCCTATTTAAAAATAAAATAAAATGTGAGTGTGTTTATTGTATAATTACTGTTTTTCAACAGTATAGAGCATAGTTGTAAACTACTTGTCTTAGTCAGTAGGCACTCTTGCGAAAATTTTAATTAAATTGAAATTTATATTATTTTAAATCGACCAGTTACCAATATAATATATATTGTTATTGATTATTATTATTTTTATTTACCTAGATTACTTCTCTACTCATACGTATTGCATTGTGAATTTACCACTAGTTGTTTATTGCATCTACGATGTCTAGTCTAGTTGCTAGTACGTAGTTCAAGTCTCACACTTTCTACCGTCGACTTTTATTGGCCCCGGAAGAGCATGTCCGTTGAAACTGACCTTTGTGTTGTCTAAATTCATTCCAAAAGCGTTATGATGTTGCATTTAATGTCATTCAGCATCCAAGTGAAATCTTTCAGCAATTCTGCTATGATGAGTGTCATCGGCGAAAAGAAAATGCAAGATTCTCGCGATTCATATTGATTCCACGTCCTTTCCAATTATTCTAAATGCATGTTCCAATGCGTTGGTAAGCAGTTGGTAGTATACTACTATAGTTATACATAAAAGAGTTGTTTAAGCTCCGGCCCCTTTTGGTTTCGGCTTACAAAGTAAACGCCATTCTTCTGCGGATTAAAATGAGTTACATTGTCATTGTGCCTGCAAGTTGCCGCAGTCTGTCCCCAGGACACTGCGCTGGTCGTGCAAAGGTTGTTAAAATAAGCATGTCGTGTGTGCTTTTCGCTGTATACTATATATAATTTTTTAAACTATAAAATATTATTACAATTCTCTATAGACGGCGTTAAAACTTTCGTAATTCTTTCTGTACACTCGTTTATTAGTTCAATTAAAGTTCATCACATTTTACTAGATCATTAGTATTTCCTAATGTTTCTTAATTCTTATATTCCTTAATTATTAATAACATAATTTATTCTCAATAATGAATTATAACAAAATCATATAATATATATATTCGGTTCAAATACACCCTGAATCTATTTATCACTTGTCCTTAAATCAAGTATTCTACGATGCCTTACGATATCCCAAAATCAATTTTTCTTTCTACTATTTTATCCATCAATTTGTCATGTGTCAAAATATTTGCCAGAACATTAGGGTAATGTGCTATTCGTTTTAATACTATACTTTTATTCGCTACTATTTTCTTGTAACCAATGATATAGTACTATAGAAATCTTTTGTGTTAAAACTAAACACTTTATATTTGTAACCACGTATTTGATTTAAATAAAATTCGAAGGTCTTACCTGTCATTACCATCGCAAAATTATGTGTCATACTTTATGTCAATGCTTAACATTTATATGAAGTAGCATTCTGTAAGTTCACAAAGTCCACAAATTGTAACTTTTAAACGTTATGTCATTTATGTGATAAAATTGCTGTGGAAATGGCGTCGCTCGGTAATGATGTCATTTTGTTACTGATAATAATGTGACTAGACGGTAAATAGCTGCAGCGTCCTATCGCTAGCGCATATCTCACCGTTAAAAGTAAAATGAATGTCTACTATTACCATGATTATTTTACAGAGAAGACACGCACGAAATCAATATTTCTAAATAAATACGCTCGCAATGAGGGTCAAGTCGGAGCCCTGCATTGAGCACGAAGCATGGGGATTATTTGAAAAAATAGTTGTATGCGGGTGAATCGTTTCGCTATTAACGCGATGGAGGCCAATATCTGGTTGTATTGCAAAAGGATAAAAAGGGAAATAAAGTAACTTGTATGGTGGGTCGGTTGCAAGATGCAGAAATCTGTGCGGGGCGTGGGCGTGGGCGAACCGGTCTAGACGAGATGAACTTTAAGGTTCTGACAAAATAAAATAAAAGCTCACTGTATCGCGACAGCGGCCGGCGGACCATGGTTCTTAATGTGCAATTTTTACGGCAAGTTATTTAGTGTGGCCACATACTTTAAAACTCCGACGCTGAACAAGTCGCGACCGAACGCGTGTTGTATTATTTGCAAATTACTCTTTGTGTAAGATTAACATCGTAAATCTCATTTGATCCAGTAGTTTCATTTAATCCTCTGGGTGTACCCAATATGCTATATTGGGTATACCGGAAAAGAGAAATATTGTACAGAGCTGTTAACAGAATCAAACAGTTATTTGGTGTTAGATTATGTAAAAGATCATGAACTTTAATGAGATTTTTCTAAAAACGTCACAGTTCATCGTGCTGAGAACTCCCGAGAGAAAACCTCTAATTTACCTTAAGTGGACACAATTGGAAGAAAACACAAGAGGGCAGTCGCGGCGGATTAGATTAAGGCAGATAAGATTAATGGCGTAGCAAGCGCATCGCGCACAATCTCCGTCTACCATACGAACCTACTAATTGAAAACTCCACCTATCATTCGAACATATGTTGTAGTATTACAGCAGGTCTTTTAACAGGGATAGCGCCTCTAATCCTCATTAGAGATGCGACGATGTCTTCGTAAAGAATGTTCAGAGCGTTTCGCGTTCAGCGTAGACGTTACAGGAACCTAGCTACCTAAGCACTTCATGAATATTTACCGCGGCGAGGCGCGGACCCGAGTTTCGCGGGACGGACTCGGGCGGGGCTGCACCCTAATGCAATGATTCATATTCGGTTTGCGGGCGAGTTGAACGTCTTCCATTATTGTCATTCATCGGAGGAAGTGGGCGGCAGGGGCGGCGCGGGTGTCGGCGGCGGCCCCCCGCACGGTTCTCAGTCGCTCGCCGACACTCTCGCTGATACGACGTGAGAGCCGCGATGCACGTCGTCTACGCTTGACGCATTCATTCGTGGCCCGTGTGTGTGTGCACTCCGTGATTCGTGGCAGGAGCTCTGTTGACGCGTGCAGTGCAGCCGCAGCCAGTGCGACCCGTCGGAACTTGTGGTCCGACTACAGCGGACAGCGAGTGTGGTGCCAGTATCTCGTCCCGCACGCAACAGCCGACGACTCAGCTGACCGGCGTGATTACTGTCTACGAGCGCACGGTGAGTGCGATCGATCGCTGCATGCACGCGAACGACACCGCTTTACGTGTCTATTTCGAGTCGCAAACATTTCGTAGATCAGCTGTGAGGACTGCCAAAGTTCGATATTTAGCAGAGAAATTGCGTCGATTTTTCGTGTTTCGCAGCGATAGTAGTCAGTATGTTGATAAACAGTGTCGGTTTCCTCTAAAGATACATGCAATGTTTTGATTTCACGAATCGGTCTTCGCGAATGAATGTGAACTGCGTATCAAAACAATTGCGGGCAGTGTCATGTGGATGTAACAGTTAATAGGTAGGATACCTACAGTGAGTCGATAGTGCACCTCCCTCCCTCGATGCAATCGTCAGTCAACGTCAGCTGACGTCCTGTCCGCGTCCGCTTCCACTCTTGCGCAAATTAATGCACGCCGCCCAGCCCGCCGCAGTCTCCGCTCACACCGCATCCGTTTACATGGAATTTCTATGGTTATTTTAATGCAACGAAAATAATTAATAACCTTCAGTTGCAATGGACTCAGTGCGTCAGTAACAACACCTGTTATCTCTTATCAATCTGCTCTTATGAAGGTCACGCTGATAACTGATAAGCCGCCGGTAGCTTGTAGTACACCTACAAGCTATTTTTGCAGAGAACAAAGGCATTCATAACTTTAAACGAATAAGGTTATTTTTATAGTCATTAACTCATTATGCTTTATTGATTATTTACAGTTAGTGAAATTATGCTGAATTAGTATGTGACAAATAGATAGGTAACATTTCCGACAATTTTCGATTGAGTACCTATATATGTACAAAAGTAACTCTAAAGTAAAGTTACAAACGTTTAATGCATAATTTTTTCATGGTATATACAGCGAACAATTGCTAGCCTGAGAGTCCTGCCCCATTTTCCTTCTGTTCATTGCTGTCTCTGGACATCTTTTATAAAAACAGCGAGGTGGTTTCGCCATCTTTTAGGTGTTCCTATAACTTTGTCTGGGATTTTTTTGTAGATAGATTTTCGTACCAGTTTATTTCAAATAAATTGGTTTTTACATCTTCGAATTTACAAATTATTTAATATCATTGACGTTCGGGTTACTTTTAACTTTATCAATAACCATCAATAAATAATATAATATTATGTAAAATAAAAATACATTCATATTTTCTTTTCGAGGAGGTAGAAGGGCCGAAGCCAAGTACTTTTAGAGATGATGTTCAGTTTGAAAGAAAAGAAATTAGGTAGGTACAAAGTCAAATAATTAATAGGAAAAATTAAAAATTCATTATAAATTCCTAATTTTGTATACAAGTTTTATGATCTTTTTAACGAAATAATTATAACTGAAAGCCTATTCGTAAAGCACTTCGGAGGTGAATTATAACATAACACAGCTTCATTATGACCAATTTTATATATTTTATTTGACCTTCTGTATGTGTGTTGTAAGAGTGAAACGGACAAGTGACAATGGGGACGCGTTCGAATGGCCATAAAAGTTTTTCTCACCAACTTGTTGCTGATTGTACTTTGTAATTAAGCAAGCAGATATGTGTATAATAGGGACATATGATCATCATAAAACACCGTTAATTACTATATGACAATTAGAGACTAACTGGTAGTAACTTGTTCGGCGGTTAGGGTCATTTTATAGAGGTTTTACATCTACGTGGCATTTCTTTCGCCTTTCCAGTTCAGCCTCAGTTTTACCGTAATAAAATGCGACGCTATCTGAGCAAACGAATTGTCTGGACTTATCGACTTTGTTTAAGATTTTCTAGCTTAAAATTACTTTGTTTCGAAATTCTGCTTAAATGGAAACGTTCTCTAGCTCTAGAGCATCACTTTAAACAGTTAAAACGTAAGTTTTAAGACAATAAAAATATACATAATTGTTATTTTTTTTTTAAAGTTTTCATTAGTCTCAATATCTGCGAAACTAGAACCGACAATAAGGTCCCTTTTCTCAGATAATGTTGCAAAATGGTCCACAAAAAGTTTGTCTATCGTTTTACGTTATATAAGTCCTTTCATTATATATTGAAAACGAGTTTGTAATCATTTTATCAAATGTGGTATTGGTATGGAGGTATGATTGTTATAACAAATCCCTATATAGGAATTTATCATATCTAGACACGACCGCAATATTGCCAACAATAAGTACCCATATAACTAACATTATCAAGTAGGTAGGTACCTACATTTGGTGCCTATCTAGTGGAACCGCAGAAGTAGTTCGTATCCTACTCGTACATAACTAGAGGTTTTGTTCCTATACCTGATAATAAATTATGGTGAATAATTTATTATAAATATTTATTTATAGTAATATATATTTTATCGTCTATTTAGACGATAAAATAATGAAATGTACATCAATAGTTTCTTTTAAACTATTTATCACTTATAATTTGTTAGCCGAACTTCGATTAGTAGAACTAAATTAAAAAAATAGTAATAGCTACCATGGCATAATTTTATGATCAAAAAGATATATTAAGGAATTGCCTAATTAGTAATTGTATATTACGGGTATATAAATGATATAGATATAAATCTGTACGTATATAATTATAAATTAGCACCTACGTATATAATTGCCATGTACCTATAAATTAGGTATCATTGAAAAATCATTGATCATATCACAGAAAAAAAATCAAAACCAATTCACTAATCTTAATCTTTAGTCATTTTATGATTAGTTAGATATACTCGTATTTAAACTTTTCTTAAGTATGATAGGAATAAGAATTAAACAGACTAACTTTTCATTTACGTACATTTATTACAAATTCAAAAACTCCTCATTATTTTTAAAATAATCTTGTAGTGTATTATGCAACAGTTTTGTGTCATACGAGTTGGGAAGACATGCCAGTAGTTAAAGTAACCCGAAAGAATGCCATCACAAACATTATAATCTGTTACCAATTATTGATAGGAATCCCACTATTTGTCGTCATTAAGCAACAGAACTAAAGGTCAAAAGCTGTATTTATTTTTACATTAACAATAATTTGAGACATTTATGTTTCCACAACAGAAAGATAAACTCATACTTTAATTTATGTAACAGATAAGGCTGTGTATGATAGGATAAAATGAGCGTGAATAATTCGTCTTAGATAAGACTTAGAAAAAGTCTTGTAATGGGTCAGTCCATTGTCAGCAGGTTATTCAACAGTCAAGAATGTGCCCGGCGCATTAAGGGCAAATAGACTCCCGTATCTTTGGTACAAAAGAGTATTGACACGAGGAGATAAGCGTATCTGAGTGTATACTAATGTATGTTGACACAGTGCTGATAACGAACAGTATTGTATCTTTCATAAAAACAAACGCGTTGCCTGTCAATATCAAAAAAGCACTTTTCCGAGGTATTTACAAAACACTGCTTAAAGATCACCTTGACACGCACTGTTTAGTCATCTTTTGTGTTGTATACTTGTTTTTATCTAAGTATACTATTATTCTTGGTTATACCGGTCATTCCTGGATATATATTTTTAAGTGTAACTTTGTATGTAGGTAGAGTAGTACATAATAATACGTATTACAATAGTCATATATATTGATAAACGTAATATCTACTCGAGATAAATAATTTAATATTTACTGCTTAGCCCAAAGGTTGACTGGCAGATAGTGCTGTAACTCTGTAAGGTATTAAAAAAGAGTAAATAAATTAATAGAATTGCTATGACGCGTTATACAGTTAACGCGTTCTTTGGTGATATAGGCCATTTGCAGGTGCTACACCTAAGCGGGCATATTCTGTTTTATTTTACTTACATTTTATATATCCGCCTAATGAACAAGAAGTCGTGTTCTCATCAACACGTCTGCTAAGCTCCAAGCAGTATTGTGCCCGAATTGACAAAGTGACAAATGACAGCGCCTTTTGTTTTTTGTATGACAATAGTATTAACAGTAGTGCATTAAGGTCCCGCTTATTTCTTTACGGGTTGCTATTGTGTATTATTGCACATTCAAGTAAACAACGTGTCGGTAAACTTGACGCGCGCACAATAAGTAGGTATTTAGCGAATAATCCTGAGATTCACTACTGCCCTTCTGATGAGTTTACCCATACTGTTGGTATCTGCGAGGCTGGTTTGCACTCATTGTGCCGTTATCGCACGGTTAACGCATTATGTGTCCGATAAGCAAATAAACAGCCGCTCTCTGGCAGTCGGCGTCACGATGTTCTGCCTACGCTTCTGCTCTTACATTCAAAAGTATACTTATTCAAAAACTCACAAAATGTTACACACAGTAATGTTACAAGTGTCACACACAGTAACATTTGTGTAAGTTTTTTTGTGCACTGGCCAAAATTGCCGATAGTCTGTGTTGTAATTTCAAAAATAGTTTATTAGTAGCCCAGTCTCACACACACCTAATTGCTTTCTATGATAGTTCTTCTCATAGTAGTTCTTCTCTATGATGCGTATTTTTGAGGTAAACTCTTTCAGTTGGGCAGGCTTTAACTGGCTTTAAAATTATTTTTTAAATTAGTTGATTCTTACTCGTATATGCATGAAATGTAACTTCACGTCTATTCATAAATAAGTTGATATATGTAAGTTATACCTACTTTACTGCAGGCTCGTTTACATAACACCAATCACTAAGATCTCTAATCAGAAATGAATAATACTTAATTGAAGCCGCCTCGCTATTCGAAAGAATATAAGGCGTCAACTACACGAGCGACTCTCTCGCGGCGATATCCTCGCCCGTGCCATTAATTTAAATAGTAACTATATAAGCTATCGCCTGCCAATCCTCCCCGTCTAGTACTAGGCTATCGTCGCGAGAGATTCGCTCGTGTGTGTAGTTGGCGCCTAAATCCAAAATTTCTCCAAAGACAAACTATGGTGAAAAATATTCCATCTCGTACTATTTCATCCCATCTCACTCAATTTCATCTTATGCCATTATATATCACGTTTCAGCTCTAAGCCCTTGATATTATACCTCGATAAGTTATAATATTCTTGATAATGATTACATTCTGCTGCATTGGGTCGTAGCTATCTTTTTCGTAGCTCAGTCGCCTGGGCTGTCCCGTCGCTATACTCGAATACTAATGATCCATAATTAAACACCTCCATAACGCCAATACGTAGGTAAAACTCAAACAGACAGAGAGACAAAATATCCAAACAATGTTGTTTTGGACACTGTTTTTTAAATATTTTATGCTCTGTTACTATTTTATTATAAAATTTGTATAGATGGATATATATCCACGCAAAAAATTTTTTTTAGACTCACGTTTTGTACACATTTTGCGTTCAGAGCCGATTTAGAATATTTACCTTTATTATATGCGTTCATACCCGATTTACCTTGAAATGTACGCATTTCCTACTTTATCGTATTTCTCCATTGTATGTACGTGTTTCGGTAGTGAGTGAGATATGCCAGAGCCCATTCTCATCCCATCCTATCCTTCCATATTTTCCCACGCCATTCCTTAATCTGCTAAAGTTGGCCGCATCCGGAGGCCTGCCAACGTTTGACGTTCCGGACCGATGTTGGCATGTATTAAGGATGTCTATGGACGACAGTATCCACGTATCATCAGGTGGACTGCATGCTCGTAATTAAGATTAATCCAATATTTAAATTATTAATGTTCAACACCATCTGTTAACTTTTCCTCATAATTTTAATGGGTGTTTAAGAGTATTTGTATAATTCATTTACCGCATCTTCATAATCGACGTCATCAGTATCATTACTTGAACGTGATATTCCTCAAAGCTGAGCGTTAAATTCGCGTAGCAATCGGCACCGGCGGCGTCGGCGTCGGCGCGTCGCGTCGCGTTCGTTCACTTCGCACAGGCTATATTTAGTGGGCTCGATGCAAGCGGAATGCAGTTCGCCAAGCGTATGACCTACCGCAAAACCACTGTCACAGTTTCGGGGCACGAAAAGCCTCTCAGCACGATGATGTAGTTCGACACGTACACATTTCTACGCAATGACGTACACGTACACATTTCTACTGTAGTTCCGTTGCTCCAAATAAATACTGTTGAGCGAACACTGACATCGATAATAATGGTCGTGTTTACTGAAAACCTTATCGATAAAGTCATATTCAATATATGACATTTACCGTAAGCTAAAGCAGACAATACCGGTCGATGCAGTGTCACTCACTATTTACTGGTCTTGGGAATCGAATTCAAAGCTGTAATTCTAGGGATTCAAGTCGAAATATATTTTCTATGTTGCACCGAAGCTACTTATGAGTCTTTTGAGACCAACCAACCCCCTCTTAAAATAATAGTAATAACTCCACTTACCAGTTGGGCTAAGATCAAAGGAACTCTTTCTCTCTCTCTCTCAATAAATAAGTTTCGTTAATATATTTATTGCGAATCACCATTAAAAAGTCGTTTAATTGTGGCTTAATAGCGACAAAACAACATTCTTCTCAACACACTATATTGTAAAGAAAAAAGCCGAAACTTAATACATTGCACCATTGCTTTGCTTACTGACCGACCTTAACAATTTACAGAGAAGGAATTTTAGTTATGTATTAATGTCATATGGGTAGTAATGCCTGCATGTATTGTCTTTTTTGTTAAGTTTTACAACTTCATATTTCTGAGTAACGATTAGCAACTACATGACAATGGGCAGTTAACTTTTTCAGTGTGGCAATATTGAGTCATATTCATAGAGGCATATTTCAGCTGAAAGTGCCATTTCGGAAACGGATCACGTACTAAGAGCAGCCTTGAATAAATGCCGATTGTGCTCACTATAACCACAATATACAAATGAAATAGTAGTGAATCTGTCGGCTATTTATACTATTATTATCATACTCGATACAAAGAGACAGCGGTTCTAATGTTGCACATATTCGGATTTTAAATTCTGTTCATAATTTTATGGGAGTGGCGTATAATCAGAAAGCTTTATTAAGTCGCTGGACGAAATATAAAACAAAAATTAGCAATTTCCTTATGATGCGTACCATAAAAATCTCGAACATAAATTCCTATTGTCCACGGCCATACCCGCATAGATTCTGCTGTAAAAACTAATCAATTTTCGGGATATAAGTAATGTTATATCATTCTCCGTATTTCAGGCATTGCATTGCATTTCATTGCAATCTGTTCAGTAGTTTACTCGTGAAGACTTAACACATATACAAACAGACACACAGATAGACAAACACACTTTCCGTTTTATAATATTAGTATGGCTGCTTCATTAGGGAACAGTACTTTGTTCTAGGTGCTCACAGTACTGTAGTGTAGGTACTGTGACACAGCGAATTTTCAGTACGTATAACGTATGATTATTGAGGGATAGGAGCTCTGCGATTCAATACAGCCTCGTATCACTACGACTATTGCTAATCCATTGTGATCATAACCACACTAGAGTTTTGAGTATGTTATACTCAATGTCATGTAAAAAGCTTTCGTGTATTCTGTAATCCGTATTTCGGGTGTCTGTGCAAAGATTTCGTACCGCAACTTTCTTATTTGTGATATGGAGTGAGTCGGACGGGGAGCGTCGGCCGAGCTGGCGCCGGTTAGGTCAGACACCGCTATTAGATCCCAGATTGATCGCTGCTACGCTACGTCGCGTCCCCTACATCTAGACATCTTATTTTATCGACACTATTTGACTGACGTGACGTAACCACAAAATTCAGTATAGGGTGAATACAGGAACGCAGTCTTTTACAGAAATAACGCCACACACAATTCTCACTCTATTATTCTTCTTTTCTTTTATGACAGTAGCGCAATTAGTGCATTGTACCAGTGTCAAGTTTCCTTCGTTATTAACAACCCGTCCCATCTTTCCCCATTTTTCCATCCCTTTCTCCAAATGCATTCGTAAATCTCCAAAGGTAGGTCCTAATGTTTGTCATTCTAGACAGATGTTGGCATGTTTCGTGGATATCCATGGGCGATAGTATCCGTTTATCACCATCTACCACTTTCTTCCCATAAATAAAAAGACCAAAAGACATATGGTACATTTCACGACAGTCTTATGACAGTGGGGTTATATGCCCAGTTAGCTATAGCCCAATGAAATGTAGCACCGGTTTCCCTCGAAAAACATGGAATTTATTTTCAACTGAATAACACTTTTAATTTTCATATAAATTGCGAAATTCACACAACTATTCTTATAGTACAGAGGTCTTGTTTTTAAAGTTTGAAATGGTCTTTTAAAAAATATTCAGTAACATGGGTACTTCAAGTGCATTTCCCCTGTAATGACTTAGAAATCTTCAGTTAATTTCATACTACATAAGATTTTCATTGGTATATATAAAACTTCCTGTCTAGCTAGATACGTAATTAGATCGCCTAACGCGTGTCTCTGAACATGGTAAGGTCGGTCTAACCGTGGCCTACAATATAGACAAGGTTACGGATAAAGAACTATATACAGAAGTACATCATACCTAACAATTCACGGAATTAATGAGTAAACACATGAATAAGTGGCATGTGTGTTTAATTTGTTAATACATAATGTCTATTGCGATGATAACGGGTTTTTAAAAGGTAATTGACAATGAATTGTGAGAGTAAACTGTATATTTACATCGAATACTGTTCATATGGCTTAAAGAAAACTAAAAAAAACATAATGGAAAATAGTTGAATAGAAATTGTATACTTAGTCCCTGAAAATTAAGATAACCAGTATGGAGTTTACTATCACTCTAAAATTACAGGACAAATATCAGTCTTGAGTAATAATTAATAATATATTAAGAAGAACTAACGTCCAGAAGAATCTTAGTATTAAAATAAACAATAAAGTTTCTCACAACACAAACAAAATTATTTTGACAACAAGTCCTCAACGGGCGAAGCCGCAGACAAATGCTAATATGTTATAAACTCACTATTTTCCCACAATTAATTTTTAATGTAATGGCAAAAACATTTATACTTTATAATGTAGTGACGTCATAGACATACCTATCGCAGACGTAACTACCATTGTTCTTATCAGAATATTTGTTGCAATTCGCGATAAAACAAGAGGTGCTTCACGAGGCGTAGATAACAAAGTTATGTTAGTAACTAAGCCACTATGCTGCCATTAAACAATAATAATATATTCTATACTCAAAACGATTCAGAGAAAATGAAATAATATTATAATAGCTAAGTTATTAATATAATTTACAAAATAAATACTTCTTGTTTATGTCGTTGTACACGAGGGTAATTCAAATGACGAAATAATCAATAGAATTAGTGTGTTCTAAATCGGGTCTGAACGCGTATAATAACGGTATTTGTTTACCTTTTATTCCTACTCGACGTTCGAGTGTTAATGTTATTTGTTAGTGTAGTGTGTCGTAGCCTTTCCAAATTTGAAGACCAAATCGACGGCCCCTAAGTAAATCATCGAAACATAAAATTTTCGACTTTTTTAAACGTCGAGTAGGAATAAAAGATAAACAAATACCTTTATTATACGCGTTCAGACCCGATTTAGAACATAAAAGTGTACAAAACGCGAAAGTTTAATAAGTTATAGAATTAATGTGGTTATTCCACTTAACGATCACTTTTCACAGCCATTTCTCTTAGCGACAAATATCTTTGATCTTCTTACTCGTACCTAAGTGATACCATACCTGAAATCATCAGGACTTAGGTGGAAAAAATGTGACAGAGAGACCGACGCCTACCTGTTGGTAAGTGGCTTTTCGCACAGTGCTCTGGAGTGCTCTCACTAAAGGGGTGCAAAATGCAAATATTCCGTTGATCTGTAGTATTATAAATTCAGTATAACTAGACTATTCTTTCAATTCAACTTTGTGTTATTTAACCGGCAATTTAAGAAAGATAATTATCTATACTACCTACACGACTATAATAATATCGAAACAAAACCGTATCTATACATTTAACATTTTTTGAAAAAAAGTCGTTGCATTGTAAAGTACGAACGAAATGGAACCCAAAACAGCAAATTTTGAATTTTTTGTCTGTCTTTTGACCGATTTTAATTAAACTTGACATAATTATAGCTCATATGGCGAGTTGATATTTAGGGTATATTTCATCCAGATCCATTATAGAGTTCCCATGGGAATTTAGCTAACCAAACGACTACGCACACGAAGTTGCGGGCACTTCTTGTATATGATAAACCAAAATTATCGAATAATGAAAAGTAAATAAAATGATACAAAATATATTTAACACATATCAAATAGAATTTCACAGAGTTGTCGTCTAAATTGTTTGTTGGAAATAGCTCCATGTAAAGTAGTTGAACGTTGCATCGTTTACTAGCTAAACTAAAGTGTATTAGGGAAACGAGACCACTTCTCACGTTACTGTTGCATTCAAGTGCAAAACACCGTCATAGAATGCTATAGAGATAATAAAGAGTTATGGTCACTAATAATCTCCTTTAATAGTGTTATTTAAATTTCATTACATTACCGTTAACGACTGTTTTTAATGTAATTAAGTGAATAAATGTAATCAAATTAAATTACAAAATTTCTTAGTAATTTAAATTAAATTATGAATAAAGTAGTAATTAAAAAGCTTTAGTTATTGATAGTATTATTAAACCATTTAACAGATTTTAATGTCTTGTAATTAATAATTAGACCATACTATCAGCGTGTATCCTCTTTGCTGAATGTGTATCCCCTTCACCACATGTATCCATGGGCGGCGGTAACACTTACCATCACGTGGGACCGCTTGCTCGTCCGCCCACTAATCTATAAAAAAAAAAAAAATCAGACCCGCTCTTGTCATCTGTCAGCTGTTTGGTCACAACAAAATAAATAACTCAGTAGTAATTAATTATGTTTGGTTAAAATTAGTTTCTAAATTATCTTTCTTTTGTCTCATTTTGTTGTCTTCTTGCAAATTATGCTAATTTAATTACTCAATTGTTTGAAACAATATTCAAAATACGAATGTCAAAGGTTGAATCGATAGAAAGAAACCATAAAAATATGACACGACAAACGAAATTAGTCTTCACTTACTTTATTTATAGACGCTAGAAGTTACAAAACTTATTTAATGCTGAAATTTAAGACTAATAAAACTAGCTGTAATATTTTTGTTAAATCTGGCCTTTTTGTGTATTAAAGTTTAAAATAAACTATTTAAAATTATACAAAATGCTTAAAATTATAAAAATTAAGAAAAATTAAATACCTTCAAAAACAAACTATATGATAGATGAACACCACTATTCGCTGCGGGAGTTTTTCAATAATAAAAATGAGTAAAGAGTACAAATAAGCAAAATAATTTATTATAAGTTTTATTTAATTATTGACATAGTAATTTTAATTATCGATAAGACATTTTTAATTGCTGAAATGAACTAACGTTATCAATGTTATTTCATGAATTAACGTAAAATGAATGTCTGTCTGTTAGCCCTAAAATTGCGATGACCTAACAAGGTTCATGTTTTAAAATCTGCATAACAAACTAGTTTTTTAAATCTGTATGTTAGCAACATGAGTGAAGTAAATAATTGAATTGAAACAACTTTAATTATACCTAGATTCGTAATTAACATTAGTTAGGGTAGTTGCTATCAACAAGCCCTCGTCACGCGGCGCGCGGATGTCACACGGCTGATAACGACCCAATCCGTTGTTGCTCTGTCATATTTAACAACAACAAGCCTGCACGTCTTTGTCGTCTAACTCAAGTGTATGATAAGTGCTGATAAGACAAACAATCGTTTGGAATACAGAAATGACGTGTAGAGATCATATTCCACTCACTTGCCCCTTTGGATTTTGGACATTTCCTCTTATGCCAAATCTATATCAGTTATCTCCTTTTAGATGTACTCGTATATGGTTTTTGTATGTGGACTTCTTATGCAAGAACTTTGTTTGCTTACATTTTCCGCCTTATTAGCAACCATTTGACTTTTTGGCGGGAACTCGAGAAGTGAAGTTGAGTTTTTGTTTGATATTGTAAAAATTGTGTATTAGGCTTTCTGTAGTTTAACAGTGATAGTTTATTAAACTTCAAAGTGTTTTTCGTGCGTGGTGTTTGTAATAATCAAATAAAAGCGCGAAACTGCGTTTTTCGTGTGCTTCCAAGGAATCGTCTTCTGTCCTCAGTAAACTTACTATCGCTTCACTGAGCGACTCCTGACTTACTTCGATAGGACTGGACATTGCCTGGATACATTTTAGACTTTGAAATTATTTATTTCGAAGAAAACTTGACATGCACTGGCAGAATGTGCTACTTGCATCATTGCCATATATGAAAAATAAAACCATTTTTCCCAAGCCGACGTTGTCAACCCAAACTCAATTTACAACCCAATTTCGCCTAAAAATAATTAAATTTAATCGCACTGTTTTACAAAATGTTGTGTCCTATACTGTGTTTAATAATAAATAATCAATCAGGCACATTCTTTTATAGGATTCTGTAAAATCAGCATCGCACCCGCATCTGCCCGGTGTTGCAGGCGTCCATGGTGACTATTGCTATTTCTTGGGCCGATCGTTCGTCTGCCACACTTATAAAACAATATATTAAAGACGACAAATTCAGCGTCGGCGGCATCGAACTAAATCCGCTAAAGTATTAAGAATTCTTTTCATCGTTATGTTATATTTATATCACTGAATTTAATTAATTAAATTAATGTGTGTAAATTAAAAAGAAACTCAAGGTATATTTTCAAACCATTAGTACTCCGATTTTACGTAAATAGACAAGTAAAGCATGAAATAAACGAAAATATACACCCCACATAGAAGTGGAAACTATATCAAAAATCTTCTAAATACTTTTATATTTTATTAGTTTTACGATCATAGAGAGATACGTGTTTCGGGGCGTATATTTTTTTTTTTTTCAACACCCTTAGTAACAACTGACTCAATGGCCCACACTGCGATTTCCTATGCTTTGGATAGAAAAACACATATAAAACGAAAACAAATGTAGTGTGTAAAAAGGTAGTTGATGTTCGTCTTTGTACGAACATCTCTGTGTTTTAAGGTACTTTTAACTCTTTTATACAGATTATATTTTTATTCAGCTATGGCATAAGACAGTATTGGTTTTGATATTTCTTTACCAATTTTAGGCAATTATATCGAACGTATATACTAATATACTAACACTTATATACTAACAATGAACTTATATTGTTGTTGTATTAATTTCCCCAGACCAGCAATCAAATGCTGAACTTTTCGCACAGCATGCCTTAGCCAACTGTGTTAATTGATCGTCAATTATAGTTTCATATTAATACAAAATCAATAGCTGTCTGAAGTGAAATCAATGGCCTTGTCCACAGAGCAATCTTAAACTTCATAACGAATTTTCATTTTATAAAGTTTGGTGATTTGTGTCAGAGTGATTCGGAGCACATTTATATCGAGGGAGCGACCCGAAATCGGCAGTTTTTCTTCTCCCAACTTGCTTAAGGACATTTCCTCTTATCTTTCATTACGGTAAAGGGAGGTTCGAATTCGTGTTTCGGGTAATTTGAACGATAACTTTCTGGTTTCCTTAACTGCAGTTGACGGTATGGAGCATGTTATCACTTTGTTGATAAAGTAAGGTAACAATGAACTTAACATATCCAAGGTTTGTCATATCCGGTGTTGTATATAAATACATGATTTGCATTGTCTTTTTCGAATTAAGTTTTTTTTTAATTTAATAAGTTGAGGACTCTTCAAACTTTATAAAATTTAATAAATGCAGAGGACGTGAATTATCACTTTGCGGGGGACGTTTAAATTTAAAACGGGAATTTCTGAAGTCTTGAGTACACTGAAAATCTCTCGAACTCTTTCCATCGTCACTTTAGGGGACGGCAAGGCGAGTGGGTGGGTATGGGTGGGGTAATGGCCCACTCCGCGTGCGGCGGAGTCGTCGATAATTGGGCCCATTACGCGTCGCTTGCAGGTGCCTCGCTGAACGCTGTCAAATTATTTAGAAGCTCCTTGCTGCCACCAGCCAAGTGACGATAGAACTATTCTGAAAGATGCTTTGCCGTGCGTAATGTCGAGTCTTCATTTTACATCTATACATAATTATCATAAAATCGTAACAGAGCTGTATCTTGTACAAGAACTATTAAAAAGAGTCGTTGCAGTGTAAATTACTAATGATACAGAGCTCAAAACAATATTTTTTGTCCGTCTACCTATCTGAATGCGCATCACGCAAAAATTATTGGACGGGGTAGTTATAGCTCATGTGCCAGATTATCATTTAGGGCCATTTATATCTCATATTTTTATTACCATTTATATCTCATAATGTACATTGAATAAATAGTATATATGCAAAGAAGCATATATAAGACTAACAGTGCCTGCGACGTCGTTCGCGTGGGCTTTAGGGTATGTATGGTTAGTTCGACCCTAACCGGTCCATCCAGTAGTTTCCACGTGACGAGAGATATTATTGTACATGCGGACTTTATGATGATTCGAGTGGGAACTATATATTGGATCTGGATAAAAAGTATTTTATCCAGATCCATTATATAGTTCCCATTGTATGGCACTGTTAGTCTTATATATGCTTCTTTGCATATATACTATTAAAATTTATTCAATGTACATTATGAGATATAAATAACGTAAACATAAAGAAAAATGAGATTTGTTCAGAACCGAAACTAATGGCTTAAAGAAAATACACCTATCATAAGAGATAAAATAAGGATATAAGGATAATAAGGATCTGTACGAGTATATAACTAAGTATATGACATTTGTAAGATTTTAAATGGAATGTAGCCTGTGGGTGTAGTTTGATCTTTTGCCCATTGTCTGTATTGTCAACCAGAAAATGCTTTCAAATTTTTATTCACTCACACTGTTAAAGGCGTGCGTTAAATTGCGTTAAAGTAGGTACGTACAGTGTATAGATATTAGTATTTCCAGTGGCTGGCTACGTCGAACGTCGAGTATTACAAGTTTTAAGTCACCTGGAATTTTCGCTCAACTTTTCGTGCCAGCGAGCGCGATGTCGAACTGTTAACACTTTAAAAGATTTAAAAATTCCTTTTTGGTAAAATTTATTGGAGAATACTTTGGTAATATTTCTCGGTGTTACAATTTTACATCGCGTCGTTTTATTGTAATCGCACATTGCAGTCTTTTATTGGTCGATGGACAGTTAGTGTTTTGTGTGGTGCCGTACACTTCGATGAATAATTGTTAAATGAGGTGCAATTGTTGAATGAGTAGAGAGTGTAATTTTGTTTGCGAGAATTCTAAGATAATAATGTTTAATCACTCTTTTGAAATTTTATGGATAAAGTATTTACTTAAATAATTTATTTAATACGGCAAATACCGAAATAATAGTGAATTAGACCTTCTTTGGCATCTTTCAGTAGAGTTTGTTTTTAATTACAATTTAATACGGCAAATACCGAAATAATAGTGAATTAGACCTTCTTTGGCATCTTTCAGTAGAGTTTGTTTTTAATTACAATATTTTAGCTTTTGGCAGTGGTGAGTGGATTAAGAAGGAGGCCAATCTGACGACCGTAATTTAGATAATTACTGAAAATCACTCGTGGCACTTATGTTCTTATTAACTTACATGTTAGTTTAAATCATAATATAGTATCATTTAATAGCATATTGGGACTAAGTTTTGTTAGTTTATTAAAGTTCGTTGCTATACCTTGTAGATTCAATCAATTGTCACATTAATGGAAATATGAATGTAGGAATATACCAGGGAAATCACGGCTTGAATTAGATTATTTTGTTGCAAATTACAAATATACAACACAACCTATGCACGACTTTCCTCTGGTTGTTCGGCATATTATATTCTCTCTTTCTCTCTCTCATTCTATCGTTCTATCCCTTCCACACGTATTATGTTCCTTTATAAGTGTTCACACCACATTAATGTCAACAAGCTTATAATGAAACTTTTCTTTTTCAGGTATGTTCCAAGACTACAAAGTATTGCAGTACAAATAAGGCATTTATATGGTATTTAGGTAAGATATTAGGAAAGTGATGATGATGACGCGTCAGTCCAAACAGCAAAACGGCGCGGTGTGGCAGTCAAAATGGGGAAAATGGTAATCGAGAAAAACTAATAAGAAAACAATAGATTCGAGTATTTACTTAATTACGTAAGTTTGTAACTTAAGTAAGTTACCTAGGTTACTCAGTAAATAAGCAAAAGTAACTTAAACTAAGTTAACAGTTTCGACTACTAGGCATTTGTGATTACGCTACGACCTAGTGGAGGCCTGACGCAAGTTTTTAACATTAAAATAATTTAAACGAGTACGAAACTATATTTAATAAACTTTATATAATAAGTAAAACTTGCCAATATACCTATTTTTTGGTACTAATTAAACTAATTAACGATATTAAACTTCGACGGTTTTTCTGTCTACTGCTACCATCATCATTATCTATCGATTGTACTGTCATCAAATTGTTGTGATTTAATGCAATAGGTTGCAATTAGATCGTAAGCCATCGTATCCCTACCCCCTTTTTGCCAACTCTTTCCCCAAATCCATTTCCTAAATACCAAAGATAGACAGCGCATCCAGAAGTGTGCCAACGTTCGTCATTCTGGGCTCATGATGGCATGTATCACGAGTCACGACATAATATGGGCGACAGTATCCACCTATCCCCACATTACTGTAAAGTATATTTACTTTATTTAAAATTTACCTATACTCGTATTTGAAATAACCGAACGTAGTAACGAAACATTAAACTTCTTGGGACGTAATAACATAAAAATAATACATTTGTATTGTAGAAGTAACATTGATTTATCTGCGGAATACTATTACGTTTCATGAGAATTTATTATTGTCATAAGAAACCATTTTGCATTATTTATAAACGTAGCGAGGTTTGTAGAAAATTCTACGATCTGTTGTAAACGAAATCTTGGTAAATATTATTATGTTTAAATACAGTAATAGTTGATTTAAGTTTGTTTAGACAATTCAGTTACAATTCCTAAAATTATCTTATTTTATAGTACATTTTGTAATACAAGTAAATTATCTTTACGTATTTTATATAAAAGACAACGTTAGAATGTTGATATGGACCATAGATAAGTATGGATAAAACTACTAAACCGATTTCGTTGCGGTTTTAGCCTTTGTATCGGACATTAGGGGTAGACTGCACGCTGCATTCCCACAGCCGCTGGACGCACTCGATTGGCCACGTTACCCATCTCTCACAGAAAACTACCTTGAAATATACTGTATTTCCTAATTTATCGTATTTCTCCAATGTACGTACGTGTTTCGGTAGTGAATGAGATAGGTATGCCAAAGCCCATTCCCATCCTATCCTATCACTGCTATTTTCCCAACCCTTTCTCTGAATCCATTTCTTAATCTGCAAAGGTAGGCGACGCATCCCGGGTCATGCTAACGTTTGTCATTCTGGACTGATGTGGGCATGTATCGCGGATGTCTATGCACGACAGAATCCACTTACCGTCAGGTGGCCTGTCTGTCCCCCTTTTTCTATAAAAAAAAAAAACATTTATATCGGAAGATTTTGGTGATTATCCATAAACCAGGGAAGACATGTATCACAGAAGCCAGTATCTTCACAGTACATTGTTCACTGTAAACGTAGCTACAAAAAGTATACTATTCAGCAGACTTAATAAAAATCGGTATTAAAACAAATAATGCTGGCACAAGTTACAAAATAATGTACAGGTAAAGCCATAGGCAAAGGTTAGAGTTATAAACTTTTCTCATAATACTAATTAATTCCTATTAGTTTAATTTTTTGTCATGTTTGTTCATGTGATAATGATAGATAGGTTCTTAGAATGGGATATCACTATTTTATATTTGAATATATACCTACCTATATAATATACATCAATTCCCACAGACATCCACTACAATGATCTGTTGATGTAGTGCGAGGGCTGTACGGGGAATCTCCAATTAAATCAGGGCCTCATAACCTCGGCCGCCCGCATCATCCTGACAGGAAAGCCAATCAGGAACGGGCTTAGGGCGGCCGACCGATGTAGGTACTTACCGCGTATAAACCCATTTTAGGTTACATTCACATCTCTTATGATAAAAATATTTTGTGGTTATAATGACTGTAACTCCCAATTAACAGACTTGAAAACGGTTTTTACCATTTTGGTATAAAAAAAATTAATAAATATATAAATTTTTGAAATTGTAGATTAATTGTGAATAAACGCCGAAAAATCTATTTCTCGTAGCATCGTAGCATGGTCGTAGCTACGTCGTAGCCACATTTCGTAGCGCGTAGAAATCCCTAAGGTGTATTATTAAACTAGTTTATTATAATAACTCTTTAGTTCTTGAATTTATTTATATATTTATAAAATTTAAACAACAAAACAAAACAATATCTAACATGAATGCAACGAAATAAAATATATTTTACTAAATTATGGTGCGAAAGAGGAATACGAAGTGTTTTATACGGGTTTCTATATGCAATTTCTACGCAATAGCTACGACGACAGAACCCAAACGCTTCAAATATGTATATTGTAAAACATACGTGAAAAATATTTTTCAATTAACCAGAAAATTCAAGACTTTCTTGTTACCATAACGAATGGATAGAAAATACTCAACATTTTGGTAAAAAATCAATGGAATTAAATACCGAAAGAACTGAATAAATCGTCAATACTTCCCCGGGTTACTAAACGATTCAAATGAAAAGAAGATAATGAACTCCTAAGAAACCCTTTTTAAAGTACTAGTAGAAAGTAATTTTATGTCATTATAATGGAAGTAAAACCTTTTATGCCACAGAAAGGAACAAAAGTTCAACGCCCGTTACCAACCACCGAGTGAAAGACAAAAATGCGTTTCAATTATTTATGGAAAATCTATTTAACGTCTCATTTTCGTAGCTAACATTTGGGTCTTTAATTGTGTTAAATGTATTATTTGTTCTCTAAATTATTGTGTTTAAACTGCCTATTGCTTACATTAGAGCCAGCTTTGTTAAATTAAGTTGAGCTTAAAGAAACATATTTTGTACATTGTATATTTTTTATTTTTATTTTATTTATTTAATAACTATAATAAACGCACTACAAATAAATACTGAGTGATTGACAGACTGACAAATATTATATTCTAATTTTATGAAATCCTGACTCCTGAATTAGGATAGATCTCTAGTCTATCCAATATTCACAGTAAACGTAATTCCAAAAAGCACACTTAATAGAAAAAGTCAATAAGACACTTAATAAGACAGACAGCATTAAATCATAATGCTAGCACAAGTTACATAATAATGTATGTTTGCAGGTATATATGCAGGTAGGGGTAGATATATTTCGCTCATAAGGAATATAACTAAGCTAGGGGCCAATTCTTCTAATACAAAACTGACTGAACTTAAACTGACTTACTAGTATAAACTTGACTTAAGTTGAACCGCTGTACTAAATTTAATTTTTGTATTCCATTAATTATATAGATTCAGTTTCGATTTTGTCGAAAAACTACACAAAATGACCCTATGATGACATTAATTGTTATATATTTTGACACAAATTAAGTGACATGAAAGCGAAGTTCCAAAATATGCGAAGATCAGTATCACTATCTAAATAATGTCAATAAATGATTTATCAGACGCATAAAAAACGAATAAACATTGGAAATAAAAATAAGATATTAATAAATGGTGTATCCCTATCTATCTTTATAATACAAAAAAGGAATATGATTGGATTGTCAAAGAGTACCACCGTTTACACGTTCTGGAACAAATAGTCTGGGAACGGTTCTGTACGGTTTGGGTTGCCGTACGCTTACCCCCCCCAAAGCAACGCGACGCCCTAGGCCGAGGTTCGTTCCTTCGGGGGAGCCCTTTGGCTCGTTGCTGCACACTGCTCCTGGCTAAGCGCCTTCTGCGCTCGCCCTAAACTATACATGTTCGGTGACTCTTGAAGAATTTAGCCTTTCCGAAAATAAAATAATAAAAAAATGATAGATGATGATATTGACGGTAGAAGTAGTTGAAGAGAGATCGCCGATGTTAGTTAAAGTAGCTAATGAAGATAGTTATAATAATAAGTATTTTTGGCCAGTGCTTCCCTGCGATTCTGGCTTGTTACTTAGTTGTTTTGCTACTCGCTTCAAAATATTAATTGTTAATATAAAATATGTGCGTCTGGCCTTAGTAGGTCGTCGCGTAAGCACAGAAATGCCTCTACAGTGTCGAAGGTTCAAATTTTGTTGCGTTTTATAATAATTAGTAGAATACGGTTTTAAATCAAAGTCCAACGTCTACTGAAACTGAAACACAAACGGTATATATTAGTAGAATTGGCTCGCAGCTCATTAGTCATAGTTTTTGAAATTGTTTCAGTAGTTTTTTGACTATAAACGGGAAGAAATAGCGCCAGTATCAAAGTGTATCAGCATACTTATTTTTAGAAAGTCGATTGATTTAGATTGCTGTGTATCTCTATGAATATAACATAAAATAATAATTTGGTGATGTGCTGGCTGCGGTGATGTATACCTATTGTATAGCCGGCGACGCGACGTCAATGGATATCGTATTCGTGTTGACCGCAGCATGCTCTTTACTCGACCTCGTGGCGCAAATATTTGCAGAACAACCGATCTGCGACCTTATTGACTGCCAAGTGATAGCCTCTGCAAAACACCCGCACAGGATACTTTCATACTAGGGATAGCGGGGACAAAGTGCAGCGATGCGTAAAACAAACAATACACTTATAACTACTTGTAATGTGGATATATCCCGCCATCACATAATAATAATCACACAGAAACGTCGTGTTCGTTTCGTGTTTTTTCTTAAGTCTGTTTTGTGTTGGAATAGCATCATTGGGAATTAAAAAACGATCCTAGGCCTTGAATACTGATATGTTGGTGGTTTGTATAGTGGTCCGATAATATAATTAAACGAACTTTAGTTTTCTACTGTTAACTCTTTTATATATAAGTACTTCTATTGAATAGCTCCTTAAACCTTAAACCATAATACAATATATATACAGATGTTCATTGTCAACTAACTTAATTTAAGAAAACTACGATAACTAGTCTTTATAACTACGAAGCTCCATTCTCCTACACGTGCCTAGTATTAACACGTCCTTAAAACATGTCATTTCATGCATCCAAAGCTCAACAACACATATATATTTCAAACATACGTTCGTAAAAAACGAATCTGTGTGTTTCTGTACAATATTTTGCATTCTTTTCGTATGTTCGAGTTGTCAGATTCAGAAAATGATTTTGGAAACCAAAATCGTAATACGAACAAACGAGTATGTGACCATTGTTACAGGTTTAAACATAAGCCCATGTTACAGTATTTTTTACCGCACGCATGGTGAGTAAATATTAATTTGTAACGTCCCTATTTGTAATTACTTAATACTTAACAACAACTTAACAAGTTTGTTAGTAGCATAATTTACTGGATAATTTATTGTTGACCTGATAAGAGAAAAATAAGTCCGTTGACCAAGTATATTCTATAATTCAATTTAATAGATAAGAATTTAATATCGAAATTTGCATGAGGTTTTGCATTTTGCGAATTCTTTGTAATGTAGAGAAGGCATCGCGTGCTTCCCCTCAGCCCCATTCTATACAACCCTCCACTAATTAAGAACTTTGTCGTCTTGATATAAATTTAAATGTCAGCAGATATTACTTGCCGTAAAATTGCAAGCTACTAATACCGTCATCAAACAGAAGTTTGCAGTACATACGTTTACGAAAGCTACACCAGTTTTTTCGTTTACCTAAATACGAGGTAGTCGTGCTTTAGGTACAATTAGTAGCAAAAAAGTTTTTGCAAAGTTACAAAACTCGCGCTAACAATCCTTCTTAATTGGTGAAAAAGTTATTAAGCATCGTTACGGATTAACTCGGCTTTGAGTACCTACACAAATTAAATTTTAATTACTCAGCATCATCTCTCACTAATGTTTATTCATGTCTTTCGGTATGAATCAGCGCGAGGAACGATTGAAATGAGTAGAAACGGCCCCTGATCGGTTCCAGCAATAGCATGCGAACGAAAGCAGGTGCGTTTGCGCACGCTGATTTGTTAACAAAGGAATTTCCGACTCGAAACTCGGATTCGAATCATAAATCATTACAATTACTTCAGGAATACCTGAAGTAATTGTAATTTACTTCAAACGCACCGCTGATATCGACTGAAAAATATTTAAGTTAAGTTATCTGTTATCAGTGGATAAACGAATTTCATACGTTCCATAGCCATAAAATTAGTTACCATAAATACACAAACTCAATTTGCAAATGCTAAATGCTTAAAAGCCTTAGGTGAGAGGTGAACGTTGGTGAATACACAGTGAATTATTAAAATAGCTTTAACAAATTTATCGCCATGCGGTATTTCCTATTACCTATGGGCCGGAGCAAGGAATGCACGAGCCGGTGAATCATAACGCTTGCGACAGGCGGCCCGTGTTCCTGAGGTCACATGGCTCAACGATGCCGTCATAGCTGCATTATATTCCACTGCCTTTCCAAATAAAACAGAAAAAAATCTACATAATTACGAATAAGAAAATTATTTATTATCTAACAGAAGATTGTTGTTCAAAGGTTTTGAAATTGTTTCGATGTTCCTTTCAATATTTCTTGTTTTACATTTTACCTAAAATATAAAACGAAGTTGCTATTCGATTTGAACTAGAAAGTGCTAAGTTAAACTACAAGTGGTAAGTTAGAATAACGAGGGGAAATCCTAAAAAATCTTTAGCGAAATTGCTCATCAATAAGTCAAGCACTAACGTTTGAAACCGTATAAGAATTTATTTAGCGAGCGATATCTCGAACGTCTGAATCGAGAGCGTCCATATTTAATGGCCCATCTCTCATTCAGTAAGTTCCCTGATCGCGTGGAATGAGAAGTATGTGCCGGCGATAGTACGCTGGTCAATTTCGAAGCTGTTTATTTTAAAAAGTCATAACAGGCGTAATATAATAACCGAATATCCTCTTTAGGGAGTCAGCATAGAGGTGTTAGTTATGTGAAGAGCAGGCCTGCGTTGAGGTCGATATATCTCGGGGGCGTTTATTGGCGAGAATTGGGCGCATCCCGGTTGTTCGACGAAATCGCTATCCGTCCTACGAGCTATTATTTCATGGGAGTTCGGACAAACCAGATTTGTTGTGACGTTAATGTAATAACGCATAAAACTTCCTCTTCCAACTAAATAGATTAGCTATCGGTAAAGTGTTCGATAAAACGATAAAGGATTTTCTATTGTGAGTAATTTACTTCGTAAAATAATATTATACCCGAGTAGGGAAATCATAAAAAATATAAGCAATTTTATTCTAATCTGCCATCACACTAAAAATAAATCGGAAAGCGGCTTGAGAGGGGGGGGGGGGGGGGGGGACTTACTTTTATTTGCACTGTTTTACGTGTTTGTTCAGATATATAATATTTCATTTTACTTGGTATATATGTATATTTTGTGTTTATTTTTATTTATTATATTTTATTTATTCCAAATTTTATTTGATACATATTTGTTCACATGCACCTACCATACCATTATAATATAGGCCCAAGGTTAGAGAAAATGTTTTTAGGAGTAAGTCCGTCTTTTGTTAAAACAATAAAGTGTAAATAAATAAATAACTCTGATTACATTCACAGTTTACTCTTTCTGTGGTGACAACCACCAAAGTCCACAAAAAAGTCGGTTCCTAACGGAAGTATTATAATTTTCCACTTCTTAGCGTGTATTTATTTATTCTACGTATCTATTTTTAATTTACAATATAAATAAAATAAATTATATAAAAATATATTTTATTGAATGTTATCCCAGCACATTCGGGTTTCAACGACAAAACTTCCTTTTGGAAGTACCTGTTCGTCTTCTAAAGGTACCCACGAGTTGCACATATTACATTTAACCTCAAGTCATACTATAAACATTTTAACGGATACCTCAGCACCCCACATCTTCTGTTGTATTTAACCCTTTATTATCCCAGCGGTGTGTCAAAAGGGACAAAGGATTTGTTGATAAAAAACTTACGTAACTTTTTAGGTGTTAACTTATCGTTACGATCTTTGTAGCTGACTGACGGAGTTATTAAAGTGTTAGTTTACTTTTTATATGAATCTAACATTATGGTGGTAATAATCTGTATTCTAATATCTGCATATACATATATGTATATACAAAATTGCCTCCTTTATCTTGTTATTAAATATCTTCCTACTAATAAGCATTAGTATGTACTAACTATTAGTATGTAACCAAGCTTAGAAAAATAATTTTATGAATTTCCCTACATACACTAGGTACTTGATCTTTGTTCCACCCGCGTTCAGACGCTAACGTAGTAGACTCGTTAACGAGCCATTCATCGGTAGCCATCTGGTCATGTGAACACAACGCATTTGCCTGCGGTGCATCCACCATTACATTCTTTGTACATACACACATTCATAATTTCTGTAAGAATATATACTTAAATACTTATTGTTATGAAAAAAAATGCAAAGGCTTAGTTTAATTGCATTACTACTTTATTATTGCCCCCCCCCCCCCCACACACCGCGTTATTACTTTTTTAGTCTGGTGGAAGAAATTAATAAAATCACTTTTATTTTATTAATAATGTTATTATTTTATTCAAACATGTACAGACTAATAACATACGCTTTAACATTTAAATTTATTGACAATTTCTTTTTCAATCATACTATTTGCTGGTTATTGGTTCCACGCATTATCGACTCTGTTACGCAGTAAAAGTAAAAGTATTCGCTATGCTTCGATCAGTTTTAAATTTTGTCTTAGAAGGTTTACATCTATTTCATTCAAAAACGTAACAAAACTAGAGTATCTGATGTTTTCTTCTTATTTTTTTTTCTCTTATACACTTTTTTATTTTTCATTCTCATATTCATGTAATTGATGTAGAAACACGCATCCATCTGACGTACCCGTGACACGAGGCGAGGTCAGAGGCACGTCGACATCGCTCCTCAGATTGGACAGCCTCCGTCAATTGGTCCTTTGTGTGACCGACGTCGCATTACCAGTATGCGAACGTCGCCTCATCACTTCCCACAACTCATTGAACGACTATAAATAACTCCCAACAAATCATCGAAACTACGATTGATAACAAATTGGTTTCTAATTTATACGGGCTCTCTTTAATATGCCCGCACATCTACAATATTTTCCAATCAATGTAGCCAATAAAAAGAAACTGGAATTAATGAAAGCCGAACTTTTCAATATTCTTTCCATGTAGTATGTATTTGTGAGAATACAATATGCGATTAGTTATGGATTGTGTTAGTTTTACTCCCAGCTAAACCGGTAACGTTGATATAGACACATAAATGTTAATCACGTGCACGAGCGACGTTTTCCGTATTAATTCAATCGGACGCGCTCGACGGATATCGACCCCGACTCGGACCTTTTGGGAAATCGCCTGATCAAAGGCTGCGTTGATTCACACTCATAGCGAAAGTAGAAAAATATGTCACGCTTCTCTGTACATAACTTTTGAATTTTGCATACCGCATTATCATTTACATTTTTGTAAGAACAATGAGTTATATTATCGTTTTTATTGGCACGTTATTCTTTTTATACTTTCAGATAAAAAGTGTCTAAAAAGCTGAGCAATAAACATTTTTGTGTACAGAACATTTATCATGTTTGAAATAGACAAACACTTTACTACGCAAGCCCGTAAAGCAATTGCTTTTACACAATTTGCTTGTAATGTCCTTATCAAAATAAATGTGTCCCGTCATTTTTAAAGTCTTTGAGAGCAGGAAGATTTTACTGAACGTTATGATTGGGAAGAACAATTTCCCGACGGGACAGAGAGCCTCATTTCCTGCGAGTTCACGAGAGCCGTCCGATGCGACGCGACGCTCTTCTAAACATTATTTTAAGCTTCCGCGAACATCTCTTAACGCACGACGTCGCTAAAACTTATCTACAATAAAATATTTGTTTAAATATCAATTCCAAAAAAAAGGAATTCGTTAAAACTATGTATTTTGTAACCTCATTTAAAATAATGAAAAAAAAAATGTTTTATCACATGCAGAGCTTACATACAGTATTGTTATTAATGGTCCGAAATTTAAGGATTATACGAGCATGTAATTCAGCTATACGTTCGTAAGCCCAAAATAAACTAAAGAATTATAGCATTGTTTCAGCTTCCGTATGCGTGCCTTGAATCCGCCTCGAGCCAAAAACATGAAAGTACGATTTAGCCGTAACTCCTTTATTCTTTTGTCTCCATTGCTTTAAAATGAAAGTCATGTTTTAAATGCGATTTATACCGTACCTACTGAAAACAATACTTTAGTCACAAATACTTACTGAAATACTAAATAAGAGAATGTCATTAAAATGTATTTTAACGTATTCAACAAAGCATATGTAGTCAATACAAATTGGAATATTTTAATACAATACATCAGAATAATATTAGGGCCTTACCTATGAAATTGCTGTTCGATAGTTTTGAACTTTGTACTTAGTTATCTTGGGTTTGGCTTGGAATTCCAAATTCAAATTAATTTCAATTTAAAGTTTAGACATTCTTTTTTAAAATCAGATATTCATTTGTTTTTCCGTCAAACGACTTTTTGCTTAGATATCGTTGTGTTTGCGACCATGGTAAAGTTAAAAAATCGTGTTATTTTTAAATATGAGTTCCGTCGTGGCAACAACGCAGCACAGGCGGCACGCAATATCAACGATGTGTACGGATCAAACACCGCAAACGAACGCGCGGTGCGTTTTTGGTTTGATCGTTTCCGTTCTGGAAATTTTGACCTGAAGACCAAGCCCCGTGGATGACCGGACGGAACTACGTTTGAATTAGCAGCAGCCTTCGGCGTAAGTGACAAAACGATATTGATTAATTTGCGTCAAGTTGGGAAAGTGAATAAGTGGGCACCGCATGTGCTTAATGAAAGTCAGTTGCATACGCGTGCAAGCATGCCTTACTTTGCTGAACCGGCACAAAAATTAAGGGATTCTAAATCGTATGTCACTTGTGATGAGAAGTGGATTCTCTATAATAATCGTAAACGTTTGTTACAATGGTTGAACCCAGGAGACAACCAAACAATGTCCCAAATGTAAACTGAGTCAAAAGAAGCTCACGGTGACTGTATGGTGGTCCTGTGCCGGTATTATCCACTCAGCTTCTTGAGATCTGGCACAACAATTAATGCAGATGTATACTGTGAAGAACTGCAAGTAACTTATAGGAGCTTCGACTGAACACTCTCCGTCGACCACCGTACTCGCCAGACCTTGCCCCTACTGATTTCCATTTTTTTTCGGAATTTGGATAACCTTTTACAGGGGCTCCGATGAGGCAGTGAAAAACTGCCTTCAGAGAATTCATCGATTCCCGTCCCCGGGAGTTCTATAGCAGAGGTATCAATCAATATTTAATTAATCGAAGCAGAGGATAATTCTTCGATTAATTAAATATGTGTATATTTTTTATACAAAAAAGTATTTGATTTTTTCCATATATAACGGCAACTTCCTAACCTACGACTAACGGCAACCTATGACTACTAATACTAATAGGACCTAATACTTATTTTATAATTGTGAAGGAATTTTTTTTAGTATGGAATCCTAAAACAATATTGTACTTTAACTATAAGATAATTCAATTCAATTTATTTATTTGCAATGTGCGTTACAAAAGGTGGTAAATACATAGGTTCATATAACTGTACGGAATTTGAATTTATAATTGTAGTTATTTAGATAGTGTCAAAAGGAATAGCTCAGTGGCATATATTTTCGCAATACTGTATTTATAAGGCCCGCCGAGCGCAACCCGGAAGCTGTTCAATTAAGGTTGGTATTTAAGGTTGCTACTACGGGCGAGCTCTGATTGCGTCTCACCTCCCCGCCCAAGGGATTCCCTATCTTCCTTTTAATTTCATTTACAATAAATACTTTACGCCTCCATTTTCATTAAACAAAAATGGAGAAGTATTTCAGACATTTATTAGTACCTATCTTTAAATGTATGAAATCTTTTAATGTATTTATTATCTTTGAACTTGAATAAATTAAAAGTGACAGACAGCTCTTCCACATAGTCTCACTAAACGGTGTACGCAAGATAAGAAAATAATCAAAAGAAAAATTAATCGTGTTTCTGTCACATAAATAAGGATCCTTATGGGCATACTCGTCGTTTCCTCTTTAATTATGTATCGACATTGTGACGCAATACCTACGAGTACATTGTAAGATGCAAGCATTCGACTTTGCAACATGTGACGGGAGACTTTTCAAGACGTGTCACCTATTGTCAATTTGCGGCTTTAAACACAATGCTACAACACAAACAAAGGCAACTGGTTAAAAACAATAATTATTCCTTTACAAGTTATTTAAAATCACAAACGTTTTGACGTTAATGTACGACGATAACAGAAAACTTCTGAGACGTTCGTGTCCATCTTATTGAAGTTGTTGTACCATTATTTGCTGTGCTCCTAAAAACATATCACATGTGTGTGTTTGAATAACGCACACTTGAGTTTGATATTGGTAACTAAAGTAGTTACCATAATATCAGCCTATGTAACCACTACTGGCGTACTTCTTCATGTGTTCGGTCCACGTGGCCGAACGGCGTCCCACACTGCGCTTCCCGGTACGTGGTCTCTATTCGAAGACTGTTTAATTGCTATGTAGTGAATATCATGTTGTCACGAAGAGAAATAGTAACCAAGGAAACGTGAGAATTTTTATGAGTTTGAGTAGAGAGCATCGAGTCCAACTTTGTTTATGATGATGACACGCGATCGCCTAACATGCAATATTTGTACGATATACGATATGTATATATAGCGACAAGATAGTTTGTCGGGCAGTTTACAAAATGTTATACGGTTGTCGGTTGGTGTGGGTCTCATGAAACCTGAACGCGCGCATCTCATCTCCGGTGTCGT
Source organism: Sesia apiformis (assembly GCA_914767545.1). NCBI lineage: Eukaryota > Metazoa > Arthropoda > Insecta > Lepidoptera > Sesiidae > Sesia > Sesia apiformis. Next base: position 9,481,043 of record OU611960.1, on the reverse strand, counting down.
TTCACTTAGCGCACCCATAGCGGACACACTTCATTACCTCGCGGGGCACGCGAGGCCGGCGCCCACGGAAAGGATACACTGTGACAGTCACGTACTTATATTGCACCCCAAATCATTCTGCCGCTGCGAAATTAGCGGAATCGTCAAGTCTGCGATTGCAGGCCTGATTGCTTCATGGGTGTAAGTAAGCGCAGGCATTCTGCCAAATCTTACTGCGATTTATGTCTGTAATTAATTCTTCAGAACAAACTCATCCAAATGTTTATAAAACTTCATTTCACAGTTTCACACTTGCAAGACTCTAGACTCTAGAGACTCTAGACTAAACATACTAAAAATTCATATCATCATCATTCATCACTTTAAACCCTATTGCTTTGTATTCACGCGAGACGTAACGACCCTGATGCTGTACTAAATAAAAATAAATAAACTGTACAACGAACACGCTATAAATACTGAAAATGTAATAAATAAAAGAATCCTAGCCGCCCTATGTAGTTTATACATCTCGCTGTTCATTTTGCAACGGAATAAATAAAACCCACACCGTTCTAGTACCACTCAATCTTTCTTTGACGGCCAGTCCTTGGTTTTGTGACGTAAAAAAGAATGCCGTTATCACTATTACTATAAAGAGGTGTGGAACGCAAACATTCCGCCAATATTTATAAATCTGAACTAATTAATGTATACCTCACACATACCTATCATATATCGTTAGGTATCGTATACCGCAAACCATATACTACTTTCATGACGCCCCGTCACTCACTACACTATAGTAACTTCTGTGCTTGGAGGAGACACTCATTTGAAGGCAGTCAGTAGGAAAGTTTAAAAAAATACTTCTTATTATTTCTTCTCCATCTCTATTGCTTATATTTATAAAACGCAATCTTTGTCTTTCTGTCTGTATGTTCGCTTATAACTTGGGTTCTACTGAACGGATTTTGATGCTGTTTCCACTATCGTATAGGTTATTATTATTTTAGGAAGGTTTCAGTATGCAATACATCAGTGTATATACCACGCGAGCGGAGCCACGATCAAAAGTAGGGTTCGTAATACCTCACTTGTACAGTATTTATTTATTTATTTTTATGGAAGATTTACAGTGGTTTGAAATCTAAATCTAGTTAGAACGACAAATACAAACGGTATAATACATAACAAATGCAGTTAATTAAATCTCCACATTTGACTACTATGTAAACATTTAGGCCTAATGAAATATAAAAACACTTAAATAAAGCATACATTTTTAAACATCAAACACTTATACTGACATAAATTAAACAATTGTATGCCTTTTGTGTGAAAGGTTCCAGCGACAGGAACACGATAGTTCAAATTTTTCTCCGTATAATTTAACGTTAAAGCCATTTTTTCATCGATGTTCGGCAAATTTACGTACATATATCAAATAAAGCAATCTGAGCGCAGGGCCCTTATTTTCGGCATGGATTTATTTTATTGACTTAGGTTAAGATTTTCTAACTTGAAAATACGTTGTTTCAAGATTCTGTTTAAATAAGAACATGCCCTAACACCTGATATTTATGATACAATATAATAATTATTTTTATGTTACAATGCGCATTTGAAGGGCGTTAAGCCACTGGCGAATTCACAGCGGACGTATGGCGCCCTGTGTGTATATACCCTGTACTAAGCCTGTAGTGCAACTAATCACTACATTTAGCGGCTCGGCATGTTATTTCTTCCTCGGCGAGACAGTTCATTTGAGCTGTTAGCAGATAAGGCTCTTCTGTTTCTCCGTTTAAATTTATTGCGCTGTAAATCCGTGCGGCCATGACTTGCACTTTGTCCCTCGAGCTCGAACGTTTTAAAGCTTTTCCTACGCGCACGCTTCCAAAGGGCGTTAATTAATTTCGCCACATTGTTTGTGTGTTCAATTTCACTGCGACTGTATCCTCTAACCCTTTTTGTCTTCCACTATTTAATTGGATACAGTTTGGTGTTTGATTTTTAATTAGTTGCCTATTTAACAAAACAAGATTTACATTCTCATAAAAAATGTATAGTTGCATATAGTTGCAAGAAATGAAATTAAAAAGAATAAGAGAATTTAAGCAATTGTTAAATTTAAATATCTCTTATCAGTATGGTTAAATACGAACGTGTCGCACCCTCTGCGTCGTCGCGTTGCATGGTTTTGCCAATCAAAAATACACTACCTACACTTAAAATCACCTACAATTACAAAAATAATATTGAAAAATCTGAAGCATGAGTATCCCCGTACTTTCAGTATGTGTCTCTTGTCTTGGATATAAGTCTGGCAAGGCTCGCTATCGGTACTCCGCTCTTTTCATTCTCTTTTCGCCGATTTTCTCTAAGTCATCGGTCCACGGCGCGTCCAGTCCTTCGGCGGGCCACGCTGCATTTCCCAGTACACGGTCTCCACTCGAGGACTCCTCTGCTCGTTTGGTTGTGGGCACTGCGACCTGCCCATTGCTACTTTAGTTCAGAGAATCATTAAATGATTCTGTGAACTATATCAGTAAATTTGTTTATTTTTTGAATATTTTTTACATCGGTCTCAGAGTTATGGAAATATTTCGTATTTTGACAGAGTGTATGTTTGTTTAATTATTTTGACGTGTGAAATCGTGTACTAACTATCGTTGTATTTGTTTCTATTTCTATTTGAGGCGCACTAAGTAGGTTCCTTTTTTTTTAAACATTGGACTCATTGGGGGCCCAATGAGTTTGAGTATCTACGACCTACTCAATATACCCATCTACAATATAATATTCACCCTAGCTAGCTTGCTCTTTCTACCTACAGATACACAAATAATATAGGTACGTATAAAACGTTCACCCTACGCTTTTGTGCTGAAATCCGAGCCGTGCTCCGATTGCCGATGACTTGCTGTTTACTGGTACCTACCAAGTTAATTGTGTCCGTGGCTGTATTAACACGCAGTATATAGGAAACAGTAACGCAGTTCTGTCCTAATCTTGAAATAAATACTTACGCCCCTCGTGCTCAACAGTCCATAGTCCATAGGATAAACGAAGCAGAAAAGCAGAAATTCAATCTATGAACGAAGCAGAAAAGCAGAAATTCAATCTTTTCGTTGCAGAAAAGACTGCTATTCAGAAACTGCATTTCATGTTGCATACGCTTATTTATTTTTATTGCGCATTTCAAACATTTATTAAGATTAGCTACTATGTACTCTCCGTGTTGTGTAATTACGTAGCCCTACGAAGCGCAATGTACCACGGCCCGCTAATGTACTGCTACGTACATACTCGGTTTATTAATAGATTATTTTAATTTATGATGCCGACAAAACCAAATTATTATACCAGCATTATACTCGTAGAAACGATTATAACGATTAGCCACATTAAGTATTTAAAAACAATTATGATCCAGTGTGATTTTTGTCAGGTTATTAAAGTAAGCGAAAGAAATTTCAGGCCCTTTGATATGAAATATGATTAATTTTCACCAAGTATATGGATACTAGCAAGCACAACATAACTGCAAACTGCGACCGCACTGTTACTAACTTGTTAACGATACTCGGAAAAAACGATAAGAAAAAGCAAGAGGCATGTTTTATTAATTCTCCGTACACACGGCCGGCGCGGCCACGGAATGGAGCCGACGGCCATTTTTCTGCGGACGAGATTTAAATATGGAATTCCGGTGTGCGAGCGGGAGAGACGCGTGCCATTGACCTTGCGCCAGGGCCGCGCACGCGCCGCCCGCCCGCTGCGCCCGCGCCGGCCTACCTACAACATTGCACTGTGTATTGCATTACTGCACACGATGCACAGGACATCCATTAATGACGGTGAACGTGATATTTGGTTTCGTTTACTCTAAAGTTTATTCCAAAAAACAAAATTCAAATTTAAACTCAGTAATTTATACTTATAATGCAAAAGTTTCGTAACAAGTCATAAAACTTGACGAGCTAGTGAAATAAAAATTTGATGACATTAAAGCATTCTGCTTTTCTAATTTGTACATATTACAGCGACACATTTTGATATAATTAAAATGGAAGAACAACCCAGCATACACACTGCACCGTTGTTTAAACGTATATGACGCGTGACGCATTCGCCTTCGCGGATGGGTCGGAATCGAAAGCTCGCTCATTAGAACCATGCGAGTCGCATCACAAACACACCCGAGTCACCCAATACCGAGATCTACACACGTTGAGTACCTACTTAATTAGAGAAATTGTTCAATGTTTACATATTCGTAACTCCTCCGGAAACTTGTCTGATTTATAGCGATATAACCGGTACTGAATGGGCCATGTCAATAAAGGCTAGTGATGGCATTTTAAGAGCTAGACCCTCTCAAACAATATAGCTACAATACCTAGTATTCAATCCACTATATTATGTATATTATTATGTTTATACAGTTTGACCAATTATATTTACCGACAATATTATATTTATTATACTCCTGTGAAGAAACAACTTCTTATCTACAGATTTATAAATACGAACATATTTTGACGTCTCACTGTGTGATCGATCTGATAAGATACTCCTTTTTGAGACATGCCCATTTTATTCGAAAACTCGTTAGATCTTATGGTTTTCAATGCTGCAACAACATCCCGTGTGTCGAAAGTAAATAATAGGTCGGGGAGAAAGTCTTTTCGTATTTTGTATGTATGAACTTGTGATCTTTGATTGAACTGTTTGTTGTACCTGGCTGGTTATGATACCATTAAAAAGGTAACATTTAAAAAAAAGAAATGAAAACATAAAAAACTGTTTCCCGCCATTTTTCAATTGTTTTTCTGTCCAAGAAAATGAGTGAATCTAACGAAGAAATTCGATACATTTTAAAGTTTTATTACAAAAAAGGGAAAAATGCGACACAAGCCGGGAAAAAAATTGTGCCGTTTATGGACCTAATGCAGTGTCAGTAAGAGTAGCACAAAGTTGGTTTAAGCGTTTCAATCAGAAAATCTTAATGTTAAAAATGCAGTTCGCCATTTGATGAGCCAAGTTGATGCCATTTGTGAAAAAGTGCAGATCAGAAAAAAAAATCAGCATATAAGTAGTTACGACATTGCCGATGAACTGGGCATTGACCACAAAACAGTTTTGACTCATTTGAAAAAGTCTGGATTCACAAAAAAAGCTCGATATTTGGGTACCACACGAGCTCACTGAAAGAAACCTAATGAACCGTGTACTCGTTTGCGATTCTCTATTAAAACGCAATGAAACCGAACCATTTTTGAAAATATTGATCACTGGTGATGAGAAGTGGATCACTTACGACATGAACGTGCGGAACAGATCATGGTTTAAGTGCGGCCAAGTTCCACACACTGTGGCCAAACCCGGATTAACGCGCAATAAGGTGATGTTGTGTGTGTGGTGGGATTGGAAGAGCATCGTTCATTATGAGTTTTTACCGCCAGGCAAAACCATCGATTCGGATCTCTACTGCCAACAGCTGATGAGACTAAAGCAAGAAATTAAGAAAAAACGCCCGGAATTTATCAACAGAAAGGGTGTAGTCTTTTATCATGATAACTATTGATAACGCCAGACCACACACATCTTTGGCCACTCAGCAAAAATTGAGAGAGCTTGGTTGGGAAGTGTTGATGCATCCACCATATAGCCCTGACCTTGCGCCCTCAGATTTCCACTTGTTTCGGTCTCTTCAGAATTCTTTAGGTAGTGTAAGGTTAACATCAAAAGAGGACTGTCAAAACTACTTGTCGCAATTTTTTGACCAAAAATCCCAAAATTTCTACAGCAACGGGATCATGTCACTACCTACAAGATGGCAATAAATTATAGAACGAAACGGCACATATATATTATAATTAAACTTTTAAAAAAAAATGTCTTGAATTTTTATATAAAATACGAAGATACTTTTTCCCCGACCTTGTATTTTACTTGAAAAAAAAATAATAAAATTTCGCAATATTTTTCATACTATTTTTTTTTTAAATCTGGTGTTATATAAGTTTATAACTAATAAAGTGCTTATAGAAAGGAAATTATAACTTAAAAGTCCCTTTGATTCTTCAATTTTTAAAAGAAAGCTCAGGCCCCCCTGACTTTGTTCAAAACCAAAATATTAATTATTTTAATGATTTTTGTTTCAAGTATCCTGTCTTATTAGTACAAAATTCTGATACTTAAAAAAATAGTACGTTACTGTCTTGTGTAATTTTGTCCCTTCCAAACACCATGGGATCTAGATGCCACAGTAAATTAAAACTTTATCTGAAATTTTCAGTGTTAGGGTTGACACTTTTCGGAAAATATAATGGCAAATCCCTAAAATTGTAAATTTAGATCTACGTGTGCAATAAAAGTTTTATCTTCTTCTCCTGTTGCTTATTGTAAGGGTGGAAATAAATTTGTATTCTGATAAAGTATTACCTGTGGCATGGGAAGGGGTCCACCCTCGATAGGCTTCTGCTAAAACCCCATGTCAATACGTGTAATGTGGAAGAACGGGGGTGAGGCATCATGGAGCCGTTCAAGACCCACGATGCTGATTTGCTTCGGCAGAAGCTGGATGTCTATCTGAGCCCCGACCAGAGGACTTAATGCGAGGGGGACATGAGAGCGCCAAATCCTGATCAACGGCCAATTAAAATCTCCCTCAGTTGTCGATGACAGCATTGTAAAGTCACCAAAATCAAAACAGTTTTTAACTTTAAGCACACGCCAGCAACTTAGATCACGACGAAAGTCGGAATCTATATTGGAAGAAGAGCTTTCGCCAATTCATTGTCGATTAGCGGAGAGCGTTTAACAACGAAAGCATCAAATGACTTACAATCAATGATCAATTTGTGTCTAGAATCGAACGCTGCATCTAAAGCTATCTTAAGTAAAATTAGGCACTCTCCTCAACCATATACTGAACACGAAGTACTCGCCATCATTATTAACAGAAAGTTATGCATCGGTAGAAACATACCGTAGAACGGTAGAAACGCGTTTCTTCGCGTCGACGTGCAAGACTGCGGTTTCCGAGCTTTACCTCCCTATTACAAAGTGCAAGAAGCAAGGAAAGCTTGCTATCCTTAAGGAATTCAAATTACTGAAAGAGAAGCTTCTATCTCATTAACATCCTTATTGCAGCATACGTTGTAACGTATCTCGCAATGCAATGATGACGTAATTACACAATATTGTGACCAGCATGAAGTCGAAGGCCTGGAATGTATTTTACGAGGACAATGGGGTTTCGGCAGAAGGGTCAAGCACTGTATTAGCAAGCATTTTCAGACGCTGAAGGCGGTGACGAAAACAGCCTTTTTGCCACTACATTTGTGCCTCTGCAACTAATTGTTACCAATCGCAAATATGCTATTTGGATAAATCTGGCTTCACAGTCATATCGCTTCTGTTGTCTTGTACATATCCAGTGCAGAAAGGAGTCCACTAGTCTAATACTTTCTGAAAAGCAGTGGGTTGAGAGTCAAAGAAAAACCCTGGCTCTTTTTGATTAAACATCAAAGGGCCAAAAAGGTAAAGTAACTTGTGAATTATATTTCACAGCTATTGATGACAAGGTGTTAAAAGCCATACTTGACACTTCATCACAAATGCGATACCCATATTGTGGCCTGACTGCTACAGATTTTAATAATTTGGAAGTTTGTTTCGAAAAACAAGTAAATAAAGAAGGTTTACTTCATGAAGTGAGTCCGTTTCATTCGTGGATCCAAGTTCTTGAATTCTCTCACAGCAGGCGGCTGAAACCCGAAATAAATACTGGAGATACGACCACGAGCATCACACTCGAAATAATAGTCGTGAGCTCACCATGACCGATTTATTTCATCGGGCCCTTGAATCCTCTGATCCTGTTGTGTCCAGTATTAGTTTCAACCAAACAAGTAGAAAAAGGAATAGCAGCCGTAGCGTTGTTGTATCCTGCAGGCATAAGTGATTTGGTAGAGAGAGAAGGAGCCGGAAATCAACGAATTGTTTGACGAAGATGTATTTTTCTTCAAGAGGAAGATGAAGGCCTAGAGTGACAAATTGTGCTAAATACTTAGCTATTTTTTTATATTATTATTTTCCGCAGTAAATTTGAAGTCTAAAAATATCAAAATATGTCCGGATTTTTGTGACAATCCTGGCGATAATTTAAAATCTGTTATAACTTCTAGATGCCACCGAATTAGGATGTGATATTTAAAGGGATGATAAAAAAGGATTCAATCTACTTGCCATAAAAATATCTCTTTCTGATACGTTAGGATTATGGAGAAAAGATATTAAAAACATTTTTTTTTTATTAAAATAAGTCGTTTATAAATAAAGCTGGGAATTTCGATGCCGTTGTTTGTTTATGATGTATTTTTGAAGGCACTTAAATGTTTCAAGTTGTTTTTTTAAATGAATAGTTCAGTTTTGAAAATATATATTTCTTTCATATTGTCCGGATAAAAATGTGACTTAAAAAAAAAACACAGGCACACGGGAGTGCCGAAATTATGTAAAATATTTAATACCACAGGAAATATTTGGGTATTCTTTCGTGTAACTACTAAGATCAAATAAAACCTCATTGTTAGATCTATTTCAATTTAACAATTATTGTCTAGTATCTCGATTATTCTCGATGGATTTCATAATCCATAGATACATAAGTACTCGTCCTTTATATTATAAACGGATTAAAGTTAAATTCTAAGAGATATTGGACCACCTCAAAAGCAAACCAATTATGGTGCTCACGATATTTGAGATGCCCGTGCCGTCGCAGCGCCAACGTCCGGTTGCGATGTATACATTATGTAAAATCAATGCGACGATTTAATATTTATATTAGACATTTATATACATATCAGAAAATATTAAGATCTTGGAAAGGATTGCGGCCATGTTTAAGTTTACTTTCTATTTTCTTTATATGCTTCTTCTATTTTTTAATTCTACTTGTATACTCACTTACTCCTTTCTTATCTTTAGCCCCCAAGTTTTAATCTGCATTGCAATATTTTTTTCATTTAATATCTTGGTAACGGGGGATCATAGGACCCGAGTTAAAAGTACCTACTGAGTTAAAAGTAAAGGACTTGATAAAAGTAGCTTTAATTACGTGAATTATTCTGTTTTTCACAAAGTTGTTAATTAATGTAGTCACTTCTAAATATATTTTGTATTTAGTTTTCAAAACGATGCAGTAGAATACCGTGGATTTGTGATTTAGTCCTAAAGTGATCACTGACACCTATTTATTTCTAACACGACTTTACCAGACCTGTGGTTATCAAAGTCTGTAATTTATACACCAGTTTAAAGAAACTGGTGTTTGGGTTGCATTTTATACACGAAATTACGTGTAACCGTTAATAAATACACGATTACAGAAAGTCTGCTACAATTACTACAATTTACTCGAGACGACCATATCTATAACAGATGTTATGGTATATTTAAATAAACGGTAAACTCGTATTAGTTCTAAAAATAACTAACAAATTTCATGCTTAACAAAGCGTAATATTATTATTACCCACCACAGTTCCAAGATTATGTCATTTATCTTTCGTATACCTACAGCGCAGAGATAAATTGAATTTCATCCAAACAAACAAAGGCATAAATTTGTATCTAAATATTTGAAAAGATGGGAAGATGTGCTTTACGCGTCTATCATGATAATCAATAGGTATGGTCTTAATTTGCATAATAAATAAAATAATGGTGATCGCATCACACACCGACATACCTTTGTTATTACATCACTAACTAGGTGTAGGCTTAGATTAGCAAGTCCTCCGCTACCTCATTCGCAAGACTTTATACTTACTGTTTTCTTCCAAAAATTAGTTTCTTTTTGGAGAAAAACATTTTCGACAAACAATCTCCTAAATTAATGAAATTATATTCAACAACAGAAGACCTTTGAATAGAGGGATAGAGTGGAGAGAATTTTGCGAAGAAGAAATTAATAATGAAGGCATTGATTGCAGCGATTCATGATGAGACTGCAATTGTTTTAAAGTTCCCTCGAGAAAAAACATATTTTGAAGGTCGAAACAATAAAATCGTCGTGTTTTCAATGGCTGACTGGTCTTTGAAAATAAAATTTTGTACAAAATATTTTTGCTTTGATCATAGAAACAATTAAACAAAAAAGTAACATTCGAATGACGTAACTTTGATATCAAAACCGACAAAATTTTAACGCATAATGAAGTTATTGGAATTTTTCCCGAATAACTGCTTCATAATTTTGAATGTCTCGTATTTTATAAAATAATCTCTGTGATTAAAATGCTATTGAAATCGCTTATCGAATCATTAAGTCCGCGTGATCAATTGGTCACAACCATTAATCCAATCACAATGCTAACATTTTGCAAACTATAGACTACCACTAGTCAAAATACTTTTTGAATTAAGTTAAATGTACACAAATATCGATTAATTAAACTCATAGCTTTCATGGATCAATTATATTTTTATAGCACTTCGGATCCAGAACAGTGGGTACACATTAGGTGCTTTGCATGCCATAAAACCATTCACGCATAGGGTATTCACAAAGTACCTTATACATTCGAATTTATTAAAATACGCGTCTGACGAGTCTTCAGCGACGGTAAAGCGATGCTCCCCCCCCCCCCCCCCCCCGCGCGTGCGCCACTCTAAACGTGCAATTACGTGAAATTATCATTATAATACTCGTTTGATATGCCGCGAAGTAATCAAGTATTACGCAAACTGTAATGTTCGCCGTCTCCATTTCTATCGTTCCTGTCGTAATCGCTACACCTGTTAATTCTGCAGACAGATAACCGTTTGTGTTTGGTGTAGGTGCGGTTTGTAGGTTTCGATACGGTAAAAGGCGAACCGTAGGTTACCTTCATTAAAAATCTTAAATTCATTTTAAAAGGCACTCAGATGTATTTATTTATTATTGACAATAATAATGAATCTACAGCATTTATATATTCATCATAACTACAGACCAAACAAAGTGTACTAAAAATTTTGTTGATTAGCTACAAGGAAGTTTGTGGACTTTAGAAGAATTACCGACATACAATTCACAGTGTATACAGATCACCCAAAGAAAAGTTTGTAACTAACAAGGTAACACTTATTAACCCAGTGAATATATGAATAAATGTGACAAATATCGTTGTAAAAATGAGCGCTGAGCGCTCGACACTCTGTCGCTGAGTGAGCGCTAATAAACCTCTAAAAGCGGTCTTAAACTCTTGAGATCAAAAACTCGAGTCAAAATTAATAACTTTTTGATTCATTAATGGTGACTAAGCGTTTAATATTTTTGGTATATTAACGTATGCATTCAGTCTAACATAGATTAAGTATAGGGTTTTGCTACCGCATGTTCTATGTATTGTAGTTCATCCCACTCACATTTATCCGCAAGGGTTCGCAGTAAACAGTCCCTTCTTCACTTAATTAGAACAGCTCTTAAGGTAAACCCATTTTCCGGACTTAGGTCGTGATAAGAACTCTTTACTCCATTTACGATTACCGCACCTTCCTTTGGGTTTAAATGTAGGTACGGTAATAACATGGATTTCAAGGGGATCCCACTTTACAAAGCTTAGAGACTTATAGAATGCAGGTAGGTTATTTAGCCTCACTACCCGAGGCTTGTTTTGTGATATGTTTCCAAAACATGAATTAAAATGATTAAATCATGTACCTTCTACACTTTCTAGGATAAATACCTTCATAACTCTTGCAACTAAAATTGGACCAGTACTTTCTAAGATTAGCAGGACCAAACCACAGGCAACCGTTTATGGGTTTATTGACGTTGGTTAAGATTTTCCAACTTAAAATTTCATTATTTCAAATTTGTGTTTAAATAGAAACTTGCTCTGACATATGATTTTTAGAATAAAGTAATTAAAAAATATATGTTATTGGAAATTCTAGGAAACAGAACTTACAATAAGTTTCTTTTCTCAGATAATGTTACCTACATTATAGTGCGGATTGTTGATAATTATAAAAGACAATAAATTATTATCAGTTATCTCATCGTTTTTGTAACAACTGAAAATGTTCAATCGAACATTGTGAGTAATTTTATAGCTTGTTTTATCGTGTTGTGACTATTTAGCACTAATACTTATTGCCCAGGCGCACACGTTAATGGCACAGTTATCTTTCATGTTAGTAATTTATAACACAGTCCATCCTCCTCCTCCCACTTCCCTCTTCACCCTACACCCAGCGCGTGTTATATTAATAATTACAATGAATACTGATTGAATCTTATATTCTTACCACAGCTCCCATATATGGGTTAACGACAGATTCTATCGTGAAAGCAGTATTATGTATAATGTGTGCGATTAATGTATACTGCATATTATTTATCATTAACAAATTGGTTCAAAGCGGCTAGTTATTAGCTGTGTTTTGGACACTTCTTAGCTAGTGAGCTTATACCTTAGGAAGGTGTCTTTGAAATTAATTACTAACGCTAAGATTTAATAAAATATCTAAAAAATACTAGAAGTGAAATTAATTATTTTTTCACTGCAATCTAAAAGTATAATATAGTGCCATACTACACAATAGTATAAAAGTTTTACTTATGAACTGTCGATTAAATTGTATTAATACTGCAAAAGTACTACAGGACTTCAACATAAAAAGATTAGTAGATTGTCCAAATAAAATAGCTTATTGAATGTTCTCCCAATAATAGCGATTAGCGATCTCCCAACGGTATTTGATTTTGATCACGATAGAAGACGATCGGTCATTAGAGCTGTTTACCCAATGGCACCTCTAAAACACGTGTATCGTGGGTTTAGTCGGGTTCACTGGCTTGTACAGCTTGCCAATTGATGTTATGCTGCCGATAGATCATTGACTTTTGTCATGGCAGGAACTCCCAAACGTGCTCACGGTTAACACGGTTGTTGTTTTAATAATACCTACACGTGATGATAAGTCAAGTATAGATGTGTGGTATTAATACAATATTTAAGTGTATGGAACGTGTAGGCAGTGCTTATAACCTCCTGGTCGTAGCATGATGAGGGGAAAAATTACTCTCAGAGAAATTTTTAATTCAGACCAATTAGCCTAAACACTAGACATCTGCAATAAATTGGTAGAATAAATATATTCGTTTAAATATATGTACTCGTATATGTGTATTGTGAATAAGATTGGTCCCTCGCGTCCCGATTTCACCACGGGTTCCACCTGAAAATCAGCGCTGTGTGGCATCAGCATCACAGACACACAGCTAAAGCGGAGGTGGTCGCATATTCAAGACAGTCACAGGACACACGGACAGCAGGCTACACTCTCTCTTTTTCTTTTCATTTTCCGAAAATTTCTCTGTTGTTAGGTGCTTAAATATGTGTGTTTGTATTTTCTTTTGTAACTGTAGTGTCTTGTAACTGTTTTTTGAATAGATGTTTTATCTACCTATCTACCGATAAAAAAATTATACCGTCTTTTTAGTAATTGCATGAACTGCTTTTCTCACGCAAACAATCTATGCAAAACTCTGTTACTTGATCGGAACTAAGAGTTTGCGCCAAGTTCGCCATACGTATTATGACCTATTTGGTCATTATAATTAAACACTAATGTTGCAATGGAGAGGAGCGCACTGTCTGATTAGTTAATGTACCATCAGGAAGAATGTTCATATTTTTGGATTTATTGTTGCGTTTTATTCTACATAGGTGTATAAAGCTTATGACGGAGCCATCGCATAAAAGTTATGGTATGAATAGCGTACACGGTAAATTGTAATTAGCTGTAAAGTGAAAAGAGTTAATCAGGCATATGACCGTTGAACAGCAGGAAATAATCGATTTTAAGTCAATTCATTGCATATAATTTAGATAAAAGTGTTCGTTTCACGGAAAAACAGCAGAAACAGTATGCCGGAATGTGTGCGAGTACTTATTGATTGACATATGAGTGTGTGCGCTTGAGGTGCCAGTGACGTGTGTGACAGTCGAGACGTGTAACCGCCGCGTGCGTCGTATACAGAGCCAGCAGTTCCGGTGTGTCGCCTCCGGGGCCCACAACCCGTTCCGAGGAACTGATGACCGTAAGATAACGGAACGCAATACCACTAGAGAGGCCCGCCCTACGTATACGCACCCGCCTTCGGAACCACGTCAGCCGTTCATTAGCAATCTCACAACGTTACGTAAACCGAGGGCCCTTAAATAAATATTCAGTTATAATATAACTAACTCTTTATGAACCTGTTCAGTAAAAATTATGACCAGTAATGACACCAAGTCATCTACACCATATGGGTGTGGGTGTTCCGTCGAGACTACACAAATTAAACTCATGTTACATGCAAATTACAAATTTAAGACACCGTATATTAATAATGTTAAAAGTGTTTTTGAGGTTTTTTCAATAAATCAATATGAATAACCGAAAAACAATGTCGATCCTTCAATTTACCTGCTCATCATTAAAATAAAAAATATGTGTCGAAAAACTTTATCCAATAGTCATGCTTCTGAACATAAGGCTTGGAGATGATGAGGTGAAAAAACGACCAAAATAAACAATGAATCCGAGTTGGGGTCGAAGGCTATTCAGAAAAAAATTAAGTGTCGGGTCGTCTCGTATCTCGTACCGTAACCAAAGACACCTGCGCGCCAGACGAGTAAAAAATTCGCGGGCTGCCGCGCTCACTCACGTAGTGACAAACTTGATTCCAATTCAGTCAAGAACAGAATTTCACACTTTCATTCTACAATGTTTTAAGCTGTTGCCGCTTTTGCGGCCAACGTAAGTGGTACTTTTAAAATGAAAGACTAAAAGCAAGACATTTGTTAAAGTATTAACTTAGTTGATCAAGCTCTCCACGGATATTTTTTCTTCTCTGATTTCAATTTACAAAGTAATTTTAATAATCTCCAAATGAGAACGCAAAGATAATTAACGACAGTAAGCAATTTGTAATTTTATGTCACCACAGTTAAAAAGAATATTATTTAAATACATATTATTGGAGGTATTATTAATTTTGTAGTGGTAAGAGATACTTTATAACTCTTTTACTTCCTGCATGGATTGTGATTTGTAAACGTAGCGAATAAAGGCAATAACTAAATACCAATCTTTAGCAATATATTGAAATCGTACAAGAATTTACAAGAGCATAGAGTAAAGATTCTGCAATAGATTACATCAGATGTGCTTTAAGAATGTATAAGAGTAGATGGAAATCTACTGCACCTGCATTGTGTATTACGGACAAAATGTCGGCCAACATGTGTAGATACATATAGATGTGTAGATATGTAGATACGCAAATACATATTACTATGTAGATTGAGAATCGAAAGCAAGTGACGTCTGAGCTCACTATGAATAGCGAGAGCGAGATTGTATTCGGAAACAAAGTATATAGGTACTGTCTTTGGGCACTGGGCCCGCGTGGTCGACTACGGCCCCAAACCTCCCAGTGATTTAGTAGGGGAGGCCTGTGCCCTGCAGCGGGACGTTATGGGCTGATACAATACAACATATATTCGTAAAACTTCTGTTCTTTAATCTCCTTTCTGCTTTAGCAACAGTTTTACCGGCATACTTTTATTTCATATTTTATAACGACTCTTTTTGCATACAAATTGTCAGTTATATACAACCATACTTGAGGATATAAAACGGTTGAAGCGATGAATTGCATCCCAGTCTAATAGAAATCTAGTCTTATAATTCTTGTACGAATGGGTTGCAGATCCTCAATCAGAACAGATGTATGTGCTCGCTTGTAAATCAAACAGACATCTGTCCTGCTGTCTGATATATTTAATGTAATGTACCTATTGCATCAGGTCTAATACTTACAATATTGTTTTGTTTAGTATGACTTGTAGCTTGCACGAAGTGACTGAACTTCGCGATTAACAAGACGATCTGACAACATCATTTATACATTGAAGCTTATCTTCACATCTCGACGAGACTACACTGAGAAGGCGGTCGTGCCTTCGCTCACATCGTAAGTAATGTGGTAACTTAAATCGATAAAACGTGGTCGTTCAACGTTATGTGTAAATGTATAAGAAGCAGAATTCCCCGCCTGTTGGAGCGAGGCGGTAATTTTTCGCAGCCGGATACCGTGTTACTTTCAACTACTAGGAATGCGGCCACTGGCCAGCTTCTCATGCGTCCCCCGCCGCACCCGTCTGCACCGCGTCTCCTACAGTCTGTTCCCACTTAATGGGCTACTTACCACAAAATTAATTGAAGCTAGACTTCTTCGTCTCTAACGCCTGTAATAATTTTCTTGTTACACTACATACGTGATATCGTAATATCGTTACCTACAACACATCGCAACGCATGCCGGTCACAGGTAGTTATATATAAAAAGGCACAAACTTCAAAATGGCGAATTGAAAGCATCATATTTTGCCGGTAAAGTCTTCACTTTAAAATGACTGGGCTTCATCCCGAGAGTTGAGTTATATTCCTTACTAGTAGAAACGTTTACATGTTTGTGATCGTTATATTGGTATCTACTGCGTTCAGTAGATACGATTATCGGTAGATCTTCATACGATGTTTTTAATAATTTGAATATCTATTTATTTTGAACTTTTATCTTATAAAGATCTTGTTTCTTTTACATACGATAAACCTTCGTTACGCGCGACGACGGTATTACAAGTTGTATTACACTTTTGCTGATTCTCAACGAGATTGCTGACTGGTTTATATTTTGTTTTTATTGTATAACAATTTAGGGTGTATACACTTCTTTTTCGTTATCGAAGTAGGGAATGAAAACTGAAAATCTTAAATACCTACGTGTAATTTATGTGGATGCTAGAAATGTCATTTCTATTTTATAAATCTTAATCAATATTATTTTTATACATTTGTAACATTTGATTTTTGAAACTAAACAAAACAAATTTTTCGTTGATTCTTAAAAATTTAGTTTTTTTTTTCGTTGGGGGACCTAGGTCCCCCTCGAGTGGGGCTCAAGACAGCGAGGATTAATGATCTCTTTTTAGCCGTGAGATAGAATACAAGTGTGAAATAAAAGCTACATTGTAAATTTAAAATCCCCCTAAAATGGCGATAGGCGTACGACTATGGCGTACGATAGACGAAACCTTAAGACTTAATAGTACTTAATAGTCCGCCTCTGTACAATAAGATACAAAAAGAGTAAATAAATACCGAAGTCTATTTATTTCATGATGTATTTGCGAACTACCAAATAAAATTGATTTCAAGACTCGCAAACTTACTAGAATGTCAGCAACGTACGGAGTACTCGTGAGTACGTCAGAGGCGATTGCTATCGATTTCCTGAAAAAATAAAGTGAGCATTTGATACTGTTGGTATCGAAGTATCGTCTGCGTGAAAGTCTAGAAATCCATTTTATTTGCTTTATTTATAATGCAGTATTTCAGTATTTTTGTGTGGGAATTTAATTTTTGACATACCTAGGCTTTAAACCGTAGCTCTTCTTCTTAACTTTCTTCTCTCGGCTTCTTTTAAGAGAAATTGTAAATCCTTCGTGTTTTTTAATCTTCCTTAAAACACAACATTAATGAAAAAGGCTCACCATCGACGTAAAAGAATCTGTTTAGAAAGGCGCAGAAGACTTATTTTGTTTATTGACGTCATATGCTAGACGAAACCATAGATATGTTGAAACTAGTCTACATAACGAAAGTATATTTATTGCTTCGATGTCTATTTAAGCATACATTGGCTGTCCATGAATCAATGTGTGTATAAATAGTTTGCACTTTGTCTGGCCTCGCTGCGTTGCAGGCTGTACAGTGAAGTCACGTCTGTGATAGATTAGGTCAATATTCTTCTGTCGATGATAACACACGAGCAAAAATGTTCTCTTCCTGATTTAGGATAGCATTTTGCAGTTTTTGCCCATTATACCGGACCAGGACGCGCCAGTTATCTCGTTACCCGCCAGCCAGATATATTATGATGCTTAACTCTGCAAACATAATAACATGAGTGTTGACAATACAAAGTGTATGTATACGCATGTGGACCAAGATATAACATCGTTATGTACGTACTTATCGTAATATGACTGCTTACCCCTCCGTATAACCATGAGTGGGTTTTCTATTTATACATTATTTTAATCACGCCATTCACTAAAATTTAAAGTGTAGGATTTAACACAACGGATTTCCGGCTTTTTAATAATCTTGGTGGGCACTCCCTAACTAACCATTCAAATATCGTCCCACAGACACAGATTTCCATACCGTTCGTTTGTATTTGCGATAGGTAGTAGTACCTATCTAGCGCTTGTAGAATTTCGCGATGCTAATAATACAATGGCCAGACGCACTTCGTGTTAACACCGCATCTGTAGATTGTAGTGGATAGGTCAATCTACAACAAGCCTTATTCTAACCTAATAAGTATCTCTTTACCTTGAAATTTGTGACTTCAATATCGAAACGGAGAACTAGACACATAAATCAGTGTCCTCCTTTAGTCCGATGAACAATTGCAAGGTGAGTGCGCTTTATTAGTTATTTTAGTAGCTATATTCACGTAGACTTTTGCAGGGGCCCTCCGTAAGCTGCAAGTGTACAAGAGCTGTATTCACGGATAACTTTCGACAGTCATTAAATGCAGGGTTCGATGACCTGTCGGCGAACGCTGTTCGAATTTGCATGTGTCAATGACACGGTCTGTAGTCGCGCCGCCCGCCGCGGCCTATACTTTTCCTTTCAGCTGTTCGTCGTTCGCCGTGAAACACATTTCGGACCGACCTCGTGACACAGCAACGCTGACGCGATTTAACATTTAACTGTGAAATCTGACCTTTCAATCATTTTCATCACATTATACCACTGCCAAACATTAATTTAAGAACATTTTTGTGTTAAACGCACATTTTTGGTCAATTAAATACTATTCCCCGAATGTCCTTTCCTCAAGTGTTCTTTTCCCCGAATGTCCTACTTTGCGCGTTTGTTACATTCGTCAAATCCGATATTTGCCAAATCAGTAATTCGTCAAATGGTCATTGCATCAAATTATAGAATTAGTCAAATATGCAACATATTATTTGATTTTACAGATTAAAATGCAGTAGGTATGTACTCTATATTTCTGCACTTTAGTTTTGTTTTCTAGCGCGTTTCTAACAAAAACTATAAAATTATTTAGTAAGGATGCATTAAATCGGTTAAAATTAACGCTCCGATATCGAAAGAGGAATGGGACATTCGAGGAAAAGGACATTCAAGGAATAGGACATTCGGAGAATAGGTCGTAACGGACAAACGGAACATTTCGGGATAAGGACGTAACGGATCTAAATGAAAATGCTTTCGCTTACCATAATATCTACTAACCTAATAAAATAATGCACCATAGTAGCCCCCATTAGTCATTTTATTGAACTACCCACCCATTAGGTAGCGGGCCAAAGAATCGTTTTGAACGGAAACTTATGCCTAGCAAAGAGTTTAGCAAGAATCTTCCGGCCATCAAACACGTCGGCTCGGAACGTGCGAAATCCAATAAAGAAGTTGCGGCACCTGTGCCTTATTACATTCTTTTGGTGATGCTCACCGGTCGGTGCTCCCCTGAAATTCGTCCCAACTTTTCGTGGCAGGAGATTGCTTGTTGTTCAACTTTTACTTTGAAAATTCGTTCAATTAGTATCAGCGGTAGAATGAAAGTTACTTTCAAAATGTTTTTATAATTAGACTATTAAATTCCATTTAGATTATATAAGTAGACAATTTTATATAGATATATAAGTACTTGGGAATTTCATATACATATATATATTTGTATATATATATATATATATATATATATATATATATATATATCATATACCTACATGCTTTTTAGATCAACATCGGTATAATTTTTACACAATATTTCCCAAGAGCAATATATTTTGTCCAAGACAGTCGCGAACGCTATAGATAGTCAAAAGTTTTATATTGTTATTAGGTATAGATAAAAGATGTTTCGCGAGTGTAAGACAATGGCGTCCCTTGGTGGGCGTTGTGATCTTAATTGCAAATGTGGTATTAGCATACGCGCTTTGTGAGTTCATGAAAGGTGCGAGCCCAAGGCGACGTGCGACGTCCTTATGAGCAATGTATGGGTGTCACCGCTTCAAATTAATAAATGGTTTTCATATATGAATAATTAATTCACTTTGATTGATACTCGATACATTTGTGTTTTAAAGATATTTTTCTCCACCCACATATTTTTAATACCCTAGAATATTTATTTAATTATTGTACTTATTTATATACTACATTGTACACACAAATATTAAAAAGTGATTGCAAAAGAAAATACGTACCAAAGGCGTGCTTATCCCTCTAGAAAATTTTAACCAGCAATCCTGGGAAAGCGATCAGCAATGAATAAACAAAGTGCGTACCTTCATGGACTATTGCAAACGCTGTTTATATAGGTATATTTCGAATAATACGTACTAATAATACATTATTATACGAATACATATACATACTACACATTCTACTTCGTACAATAATTAAATAATGTTATATATTGTAAAAAAGATCCTTTAATCGACCGTATTTTCTGCACGTTTAAGATTGTAAAAACGGTGGCTCGCGTTTTATGAACAATTAGCTTGATTAATTTGTGCAAAAAAGACCAGCTAAAAGCCGTAGCATCTAATAAGTGATAAGTGAGGCACAATTTCAAATAAGAACACTTTTTATATTAAAATGAATTAAGGAAAATTAATCTCATTTAACTCATAAAGCACCGCTAGGTATTTCATATCAAATATATGTAGTTGGTCATAAACTTTCGTCCGTTGAAACGTTTTAATTGTGCTCACTGCAGCGTGTTTCGCTGTTAATTAATAAAATAGAACCGACTAAAAATAATTTCGAATAGCACAGAGGAAATTATAATTAGCAACAGTGTGTGAAACATAATTGGTTGGCATTACGTTGTAGCGGCATGTACGATAATAGTTATCTACGATATATATATTATGTTCAAAGGTTTTACTTTTATTTACAAGTATTTTGAAGTACCTATCTACTGAATACAACTCTATCGATACGTCAGAAGTCACTAACTCTATATATAAAAGGCTATTTTTGTGCTAATGTTAAGACATACTGGTCTGTTTTTGTTCAGGTTTTCATTGTTATGTATGATATTTATTCAAGGAGGTCTTAATGTGTTTTTATTAAAGTTTGTAATTATAGCGTAATTTGTAAATAAAAGAAACGAGTTCGAACCAAATCGGGTTCCAAGGGGAGAAAAGCGCGGGCGAAAACTATTAATTTATCTATCTATAGGATTGGTCACAAAACATCCTATATATTACGGATTGAACTACAGAAGATTTTCAGACAATTTTGTAGGGTAGGTATTATTTTTTCCAACTACCATGTAAGAAACGAAATGCTTATGTTTTTATTTATTTAAATAAACATCCTTGAATTCAGTTTGTTTACGTCTTGAAGAGATAACTTACCTAATTTATTTTCAATTATTTGTTTCCATTTGAGACCCATTTATTATTATTTTTTCTGGTAAATAATATATATTTTTTTTAATTAAACATCCTTCCAATTTCAAGTATTATTTCCAGTTTCAAATATTTTTGTACAAAATAGTAAGTGAAAATAAGTTAAACGATTGGATACACTTTATAAAAAAAATAATACACTGCCGCTAGCACCCCGCCTCCGCCTGCTTTAACAATATGTAAAGTTTATTAACTATCATTATTCATTATTACAAATCGCATTAGTACTTGATAATACTCGTAGTAATGAAGATTTACGTGGATTTTACTTAACTCCTGACGTAATCCTATCTACTTAAATTAATTAATGTGACGTCATAGGTAGTAGTAAGTAGGTAGTAAATGTGATGGAGTGATGGGAAATAATATCCATTTTAATGTCTCTTATTAAAATTTTGCGAAATGTAATATATATTGGGGATAAATATATTTTTGCATAGGACCTTAAAATCGCACTCCACAAGGAAATTTTATGAAAACGAAGTAAAGATTACTTCGTTTTCATAAAATTTCCTTAAATGCCAGTGAACTGCATTTTAGCCAGTATCTGTACGTCACACAAAAAATTGTCTTTGAAAAATGGTTTCGCCGAATAAGTTCAAACCAGGGACAACTGGAGTAATCGGTAATCATTATGATCTCTCGTTGATACTCTTCTACAATTTAGGTATGCACGGATACACGCTGCACTCGTATGTTTGTTTACCGGCTCCATCCGTGAGAATCGCTCACTTGTACATCTTTTCTTAACGATTTAACAGATAAAAAACCGTTAGATTTTTAAAAACTTCTTATTCAAAGTTTTTGACAAAAATATGTTAAAATCGTTCGTAATAAGTATTGAATACAGAGATAAACATAAATAATCATAGCTCGCTAGTCATGAGGATTTAGCCTGTACAAAAATACAAACCCACGTTGGGCCTACCCTGCTCTTTCTTCTTGCAGTGTCGTCTTCTAAAGTTAGCAATCATCACTCCTATAATTAATAATTATGGATTTTTAGAAACACTTTTTATTAATAGTCATATTTTATTCAAATTACATACTTACATCTAAATTGTTTAATAGCCACAGCTCAATAATTCCCCGTGAAGCCATAATATATGCTTTTGTTTTACGAACACTTTATGAAGTCGTAAAATTGTAAATTATTTATGCAATGACCGTTGTCGTGATACGTTTTACAAGAAAATTTACACTTTGAGCGTGTTAAATCTGTAACAAATATCATGACGTTAAATCTATGACAATATACGGTATTCAAAGATTTTAAAAAGACTTTAAACTTTAAATAGTATTTGATATGACCACATATATTGAAGACGGTATGTCAATGAACAACGAACAGTAAGAATGAAGCAGTAAGAATGTATGTGTGTTTAAAAACTTTGCTTTTGGTCGTAATCGGAGCGATCGGCATAGTATGACTGCTTATGTGTGTCGTGTGTACTGACACTCAGTCGACATAATTTCAATACGTCATTGTAGGAAGGCTTTTATAATTATTTTAAAGCCTATGGATTTCGTATATTTTTAATGAATATATAGCATAATAATAAAGAAATGATTTATTTTCATGCATATAGTAACAATTCGTGAAAATTTTTGGAGATATTATCTTGGAGGGGAGTTTTTCATAACCGTGTCTTGCACACGGTTATGAAAAACGATAATCAATTCTGTTGTAACCACGGAGGTTTGCATGTTACACCCTTCGTAACTAGCCCTTTTTTTCGTTCGCTGCTGGACATGCACCTCATTGCACATTATCTTGTGTATGAGGGATGTATGGTCTTAAAGCGTCACGCTGGCCAAGCGGGTTGGCGAGTCCACTCTTTTAGAGGTGGTGTAGTTCCTCAACGCTTGTGGTAGCCGCTTTGTTATTCCTTAGTTGCGTTATTCGACACCCACGGTAGGAGATGGGCTGGTGCTAAAGCCGGCCGACAGCATTTACTTACGACGAGTATTTACTTGTAAAATACATATTCTATTGTATTTGATACGACAAATTTCATTTTATGACCTACTATGACAATATTCTTTGTACTAATTACAATAATTTCTTTCTTTCAGGTACGTTGACATAATCACCGTATAGCCGTCATAAATCCAACATTGAAGTGAGTTAAAAACATTATAGAATGCATATTATGAGACTGAGTTACAGATGTGAACATAAATGAATATCAAGTGTGACTGAAAGTGGCTCGCTTCTATTTTAATAAGAAAAATGTCTTTTTAGTGAAACCTCAATACTCAAAGTATTAAGGTTTTAAAGGACAGCTAAATGTTACTCTGCTGTGTCACGCGAATGCCCTTTAATTTAACCACTAACCACCGCTAGTAGTATTTAGCCATAACTATCCATCTGCAAAATCAGTTTTTAATTATTTTGTTAGTTTATGAGATATTTACATTAGCTCATGTAACTTCAATAAATTCTGTATGTAATACGGCCAACTACGTCAAATTGCAATATTGCAGTCTCAACCTCAAAGTCTTCAGAGAAAATGGGTAAAAACGAGGACTGTCATTTTACTTTTTCGTCAAGTCTGTGTTTCGTCAAATACCTCTTTCATCAAATCATTAGTTTGACGAATTCGTTTTTCGTCAAGGTCACAATTTTACAATGAAACAGAAAACATAATTGTTCATCAAATTGTATTTTATCCACGATAATTTAAGCATTTTTAGAATAAATTTTGTACGTTTGTAAATTCATCTAGATTATTCTACTCGATTTTGGCGTTTTTAATAACATCAATCGTTTTCCCTCATTTTGATTTTTCTCGTACTGTTGCGGATTTCCATAGAGTCTAGATTCTAGTTTATACTCGACCAAGAGTGCCTTTATTAGACAACAGCAAAACTAATTGCAGCAAACTCCCAATAGAACAATACAACATTAAAAATAAACCTTTCAAATTATCAATTTGTGATCGAATGCCTATCTAACCGCGCGTTTCCACTTCAATATTGTCGCCTACACAGTTTGTGTTGATTCTATTTCCATTTAAGATATGGTTGATACTGATGCAACAATGTCGTTATCATACCGACCGACACCATTACGAACTAACATTATTTCTAACTGGTTTTTGCAACACGACACAAGTTTTGAACTTTTGTCATACCTCTTCTTCTTCTTCTTCTCAGCCCTTGGACGTCCACTGCTGGACATAGGCCTCCCCCATTGTCCGCCATTTAGACCTATCGGCAGCGACCTGCATCCAGCGGGTGCCCGCAACCTTTATGAGGTCGTCTGTCCATCTAGCAGATGGACGTCCTCGGCTTCGTCCGCCGGTACGTGGTCTCCATTCGAGAACCCTTCTGCCCCATCGGCCATCGGTTCTTCGAGCTATGTGCCCTGCCCACTGCCACTTCAGCTTGCTAACCCGAGAGGCTATGTCGGTGACTTTAGTTCGTCTACGGATCTCCTCATTCCTGATTCGATCACGTAGGGAAACCCCGAGCATAGCCCTCTCCATAGCTCGCTGTGCGACAGTGAGCTTATTTATGAGGCCCATAGTCAGAGACCACGTCTCGGTGCCGTAGGTCATCACCGGCAACACACACTGGTCGAAGACCTTCGTCTTCAAGCACTGAGGTATTTTGGACGAGAAGACGCTGCGTAGCTTCCCGAACGCTGCCCAGCCGAGTTGGATTCGTCGATTGACCTCTTTCTCGAAGTTGGACCTACCTAGTTGGACCGTTTGGCCTAGGTAGACGTACTCGTCAACAACTTCGAGAATCGAGCTCCCAACTGAAACTGGGGTGGGCACGACATGGACATTCGACATGATTTTCGTCTTGTCCATGTTCATTTTAAGGCCCACCTGTTGGGAAACTCGATTGAGGTCTCCGAGCATTGTGCTAAGATCCTCCAGCGATTCTGCCATGACCACGATATCGTCGGCAAATCGAAGGTGAGTGATGTATTCGCCATCAACGTTGATGCCGAGTCCTTTCCATTCCAGGAGCTTGAAAGCGTCTTCCATCGCATTGGTGAAGAGCTTCGGAGAGATGACATCTCCTTGTCTCACACCCCTCTGCAATGGAATCGGCTCCGTGCTCCCTTCCTGTACTCGGACTGACATGGTGGCGTTGTTATACAAACATTTCAACACTTCGATATACCGATAGTCAATATGGCACCGCTGGAGGGACTGTAGCACTGCCCAAGTCTCGATCGAATCAAAGGCTTTCTCATAGTCCACAAACGCTAAGCATAATGGCAAGTTATACTCCTCGGTCTTCTGTATAACTTGCCGCAGCGTATGGATGTGGTCTATGGTACTATAGCCTTTTCGGAAACCGGCGTGTTCGGGAGGCTGGAAGTCATCAAACCTGCGCTCGAGACGATTCGTGATAACCCTCGAAAACAGCTTATAAACATGGCTCAGAAGCGAGATGGGCCTATAGTTCTTCAACGAGGTCTTGTCACCTTTCTTGAAGAAGAGCACCACCACGCTTCTGTTCCATGCCTCCGGCGTAATACCTTCGAGCAAGACGGAATTAAAGAGCTTCTGAAGGACTTTCAGTACCGGTGTTCCACCCGCTTTCAGAAGCTCTGAAGTGATTCCGTCTTCGCCCGGCGCCTTGTTGTTTCTAAGCTGTTTGAGGGCCATCCTAATCTCGTACAGGCTGATGTCCGGGATATCTTCGGTATAGTGTCGGGTCAACTTGGCTCTTGGGTCTTTGGCCAAGTTGCCAACAGGTTTGGCGACCGAGGTATACAGCTGTCCATAGAACTCCTCGATCTCCCTCAGTACCTCTTGTTTGTCGGAAGTGACACTGCCGTCCTCCCTCTTCAGCTTCGTCAACTGGCTCTGCCCAATAGATAAGTCTCTTGCGAACACTTTGGAGCCTTTATTCCGCTCTATCGTCTCCTTAATACGATTAGTATTAAAGAGACGGATGTCGTGTCGCAAGGACTGGTGAATCCGTCTATTGAGCAGCCGATATGCTTCCGCGTCATCAGGAGTCTGCAGTGCCATCGAACGTCGTTCCGCCAAGAGGTCGAGGGTGTGGTCGGTGAGCTTTTGGGGTCCATCTCTTCGACGGTGTCTGAAGAATTTAGACCCCACCGTATGGACAGTTTCTACCAACCTGTTGTTGATATCGTCCACTGCAACGCAATCCTCTAGGCAATCGAAGCGATACCTACTCATACCTACATACCTACTATTTGAAAATTCAAACTCTACTCCACATGACATCTGTACTCTGGTACTCTCATCAAAGACATCTCCATTCAAGCGATAATCTGCTACTGCATATCCCTACGTTTCCTACTGGTTTTCTCTCTGACTCTTTGGGCGTACAGGCTTCTCGGCTCTGGAACACTATGCCCGTAAATATCAGAAAAACCCCATCATGTGCTACTTTTAAGAAATATAAATTTGACATAAGTTGACTCAAGTATGTATTGTACAGGACGCGAGAAGATAAAAAGGCCATCGTAAATCATCTACTATCGTTTCTTAGTCCTTTTTTTGCAATTACACAAATCGTAGGTAATTAGTTAGTTGCTTTTGAGACAGTGTAGGAGTAGGTAGAATTCAATTACGTATATTTATATAGAGCAGGTATATCACAAATTACAAAATAAGTATGGCACCACCTGATTTTAAAAGAGGGAATATTATTCATTCACAAGCTCGGCCAGTTATTTAATTGAAGAGAATATTTTCTTCAAATTAAAAAAGACAATATTTTTAATAAAGTCATGTTTCAAAAAGGTTTTTATGAACCTAATGTCATCTCTTAATATACTCCTAAATTGTCTATATATCCCTCACGAACACAAAGAATGGCGATTTATACTACAAATAATTTACGAATAGCTTATCTTATTAAATTTCATTGTCAAACTTAATTGATTAAATCACACTTGTAATTGCTCTTTATAAATCAACACAAATTCATGTACAGTTTGTATTTAGAATATCGATAATAATGTTATAATAATATAATGTTCTATGAACTTTTGATAAACTTTACTTATTCACCATTAACGATAACAAGTGACATAACAATTCTGAACTTTATTGCTGTATTATAAAGTATTTATTTAATAATTTAAATAGGATTATTAACATTTTTCATTCATTTAGTATACGTTCGTGAGTAAACGAAAAGACCGATGTCTTGTCTCATTACACGATGCCTTTTTTATGTTCTCGATTATTGTATGTATCCTATGTATCTATTTATATTATGGTATTAAATTTAATATGTTCGCGTCAGTTAGTACACTAATTTTAACTCTTTTCGCACCTACCGCAGCATCTCTGCATAGCCCAAAAGTTGACTGGGAGAAAATGCCTCTAATCGTCAAGTCCACCCTTTGTTACTCTGTGCAATAAAGAATAAATAAATGACGCTATCCTAATTACTGACAACACGTGCGACGCGGCAACGTCGCATTTGTTGCGCGGACAACAACACCGAGTAACGATTGACATTCACAACTGACACCATCAACTTACAATGACGAGAAGGACAATGTCAAATATAGCGCCGCAAAAACTCCCCTCTCCCGATAACCCTCTTCGGTCAAACTATTCCTCTGGTTAGAAAGACCAAATATCTCGGAGTTACTCTAGACTCTAGTCCGGAACCGATCCCGCCTTCGTACTCAGTCGCCTCAACCCCCTCATAGGCGGGAGAAGTAAAATGTCGCTTAGAAATAAGTTGACATTATACAAAACGCTTGTCCGACCTATAATGACCTACGCTAGCGTTGTGTTCGCACACGCAGCTCCTTCCAACATCAAAATTCTCCAAACCCTCCAAAATAGATTCGTGCGTAAGGCCGTCTCTGCCCCATGGTGCTCACGCAATGTCGACCTCCATAAGGACTTAGAACTTCCTTCCATCTTCAAATACGTGAAAGAGACCACCCGACGTGACGGGTGTACTATGACGCGATTCCGCACCATCTTAACCCCCCGATCGTTACCTCCCTTATGTCCACTTATGGGACATACTCTTATGTCCCAGATAGGAGTGCCCCTCCCCGCTACCGTTGTCCACGGCACGTCTTAGACGACTCCGACGACCCAATTACTACTGCCAATGTGGTTCTTACACCACACTCACAGACTTCACAGATACACCGTCCCCGCCGGCGGAGACGTGGACGTCCCCCTCGTTACACCGTCAACACACACCGGCCCTCAGCCAACACTTTTACCAGGTATCGATCGTCACGTGCCTGGGCGCTTCTCACCAACTGTTCTCGCGGTATCCTCCCAATGCAACGCCCTAAGCTGAGATCCGTTCCTTCCGCCGGTTTACCGGCGGGGGAGTCCTTAGGCTCGTTGCAACACACATTTTGTTCCTGGCTGAGCGCCTTCTACGCTCGCCCTAAATTAAACACGACCGGTGACACTTGAAAGGCCATTAGGGCCACAAGAATTTAGCTTTTCCGAAAAAAAAAAGCCCACAAAAACTTGTTACCCGCGTGTGCGTCATTCGCAATCTGGCAGCTCCTACTAAAACACCATAAGCCATTTTGTAATACACATGTTTTTCGGGACGTTTTTTGGGGAGAAGTTTGTAATACCTCTCCGATTAGTTAGTCTCCGATTAGAAAACAAGTGCCAATTGTCACTTGGTTCTGGCTCTTTCTAGCTTATTGTAGAAAACTTGCTGTGGTTTGAGTTCTTACTCGCACGATTTGTGGATCTTGCGGTTATCAAAGAATTGTAAATCTATAGCGCGATCTGCCCGAGTTCAACTGTATACTGTATTATAAAAAAGCATCGTGAGCAGCAGTCGTGAGATGTTTTATTGGTTGAAGCATGTCACGGTCTAGCATTCCCATTAGCCGATAATGATTGTCGCCGACGTTGTTTTTGATTCTGTTTGTATTTACGACTAGTTTTACTGACATAACAGTTACCGAGATACATTTTGCGTCATAAATGGAAACAAAATCAATACAGACAATATGGGCGATAGACAGTGCCATGCCAAGACAGAATATTTGCAATGGAAGCCCACGATTGAATTTTCAATAGTGTCGCCGATGTTCATCGTAAGTGGAAACGCACAATAAGAATTGCAATAATACTTTATACCATCTAGTAAGAAAACCGATATTTTCATCGCGGAAAACCGAAATCGGTTTTGTTTATCGCGGTAGGATATAAATGACGGTTTTCCTCAAAATGTGAGGAAGTACAATCAAGCTGCCAGTTTGGTTGGGTTAACATCGTTTTCCTCTCGTCTGTATCTCGTTGTATTCGTTTTTGCTGTTGCAAAGTTTACGATGTCATGTCCTTGTGTGTTGTATGAAACAAAATTGAAAGCAACAGCTATACAGTGCATGCCGTGTTGAGCTCTTCAACAAATCGACTTACAAGTAGTAATTACAAACGCGATCCAGTCGTAAATCAATACAAGTGAAAACGATCATTAAAAAATATAATTCACAACATAGGTAAGAAAAAATATCATAGCATTAATTGATTTAAAATGTGATCCAACGATCGGGGTATATTAATTGCTTTAGATGACTGTACAAGCATCCTCGCGGAAATTAGGCTCATTCGACTATACTTACCACCCACCTCCATTTTGCATACTGAACATTATGGAAAAAGTAATTTTGAACGTCGTGTTCCAACTGTAATAAAATATTTTTCCTTAATCCAAAAGGAAAACAACGGGATTTAAAGGTATTGCAACATTTTATGGCACCATTGTGAACACACATAAAATTTATAGGCGTTAACGTCTCTAGGCTGGCAATAAACAGTTAGCCCGGTGAGTAAGCCACGGGACGTTTTAATATTTTTCCTCTCTGTACCTTGCTTTTGGAAAACTCGCTGCGGACGGATCACTCTGCAATTACAGCTCAGACAAAACCTCGTCGACGAGTGTAAGCGCGCTTCATCAAATATTAATCTCCGCCTGCAACAGTATACGAATAAATCCTATAGCACATTTAATATTTCAACTAAAACGGTCTGCGGTTTCCGTCCACGGAGTTTTCTCGCGGCTTTGCGCTTAAGTTTTATTTCAGTGAGCGTAAAGTACCTACTAACCAGCAAGGCGCTGTGTTCTGATTCAAGCGTTAAATAATAAAAGCTTCCAGTACCTGCTTACTATCAAAACTGTTCTTTCAAACTTCGTAGCCGGCTGCACCGACAAACATTTTCAACAAACTTTATACATAATTACGAGTACATCGCTGCGAATTCCTGAGACTGCTGGCCACGTCTTTGTATTCATTAAACATTTTATTACCCAGTACTTACACGCGGAAATTAATTTTGATATTCTCACGAAAAAGCAATTTGGAGGTGGATACATGATGCAATATAAAAAGCAGTCGCTAATGTGTCCAATGAAAACAAATCGTCGAGTCGTGCCTCCCTACCGTGTGCCCGCTCTTCTGAATCGCGACAGTTAAATGCGGCAAAATACCGACATTAATCGGATGCGGTATTAACTCCCTAACTCGCAGCCTGATGAATATTCAGACAAACTGACACCAGTTGTCTCGAATTTGTAAGTAAATAATCCCTGACATCCGATAACCATTAATCTTTTAGAAAACTTTGTTTACTTGTTAAGATGAATTAATGAAATATTGGATACGAATTTTATACGAATATGCATTAGCATTACAATTACATTTGCAGATAATATGAATGAAGGAGTTAACAGTATGGTTGTAGATAATGATCGCAACAGATGTTATTATCGATATATCAAATTATCTTGTTAAAGGAATAACAACGACTTGCCTTAACGCATTACAATATATACAATCAATATTTACGTACAGATGTCTGAACATTGTTTCAAAAAGCGCAACTTGTACGGAAATTATCTAATTATCTTTATAAAATACTTTTATAAAATAAAAATCATGCACAAACTGCACGGTTGTATTGTATAGTGTTACAAAGAAAATATAGCTAAGATAATGTGGAAATGTAAGTATAAAAATAAATAAAATTAAGTACTGAAGAAAATTATCTACTATTTGAAGTGCTTCACTACCGTAAATTAATTACCATAATGTTAATAAACTACAAATGAATGAAGACTTAACTAGGCCTAAGTAGGTCAACAAAGTTGACGTGACTGGAAGATTTTCACATCCATAACACAATTTGAAAATCCCACAAACGCATTATGCGTTACTACATAAACATTCATAACTGTTTATTCACAATTCACACTTTATAATTTTAAAACTCATCATGTGTTGTTCAACTTACGCATAAAACAATTTATGATTCAGTGGAACTACTCTGATCGCACGTCACAACGATCGAAATATTGATTTGGAATACTTGGGGATCAAACGTCAAATTTCACGATAACAATATCTTACCTTTTAAATAATCGAAGATACCCGATAGATAGAGCTCCGAACGAAGGAAAGTCAGAGTAAGCCTTCGTTCGTTAGAACTCCAGTCGGGCCCGAAACTTCGCGAGTATAAAGACAAAGTAGACACCCAGGTTTCCTTCCATTCCATGCAGTTTCAAGTCCATTCAGGTCAGGTGAGACATGTATTACAATTTAATTGAAAGATTACAATTAAATATGCCTCTACCAAAAAGTTATTTATCGCAATTTTCTTTCAATGTTTTCTTCCAACCATTATAAGCGTTATTGTACTCAATTAAGCCAACGACCAGCTTTCATTAAGGAATAAAAGAATGCTACTTCTCCCGCTGGGAACAGTATAATATACTGTGATATAATATAAGTAACGCACACCCACCAGTGTACGACGAGCGAAATAAAAACTAACATAGAAACTGCGAGTGTAGTAAATAAGAAACTTCAAAATAGTCTTAGTTAATCTTGAAATATTGGAAAACAGAAAAAAGTCATA
This sequence comes from Sesia apiformis, assembly GCA_914767545.1. NCBI lineage: Eukaryota > Metazoa > Arthropoda > Insecta > Lepidoptera > Sesiidae > Sesia > Sesia apiformis. The sequence goes on along the minus strand of OU611960.1, from coordinate 9,448,609 downwards.
CCAAGCATAAAATCTCTGCCTTATGCTTTTAATTTAATTAGAACACCGCTTCTGAAAGTATTGATAATAATCCTCGAGCACGATTGATTTATTATCCAATCTTTTCACTGATAATTGTGAGATCAAATCACATACAGGTTCGATATGACCACCGGGCTGATATCGCGATTTTAATGTATTCTTAGACAATTGCGGTAATTGCTCATTCAGCGATATTAATATCGAATTTAATTTAGATACCGTTTTTCAAAACATTGCAAAATTACACATTGCACCAGTAACCTCATGTCTGAAAAAACTTAAGGCGACAATTTGTTTTCCTTTAAACCAGCCATGTTTAGAATTCCATAGTCGATTAAACGCTTGTTTGTAAACACGGCTGACACCAAGAACGGTGAACACGATCATTTTCACGGAACGCAACGCACTTTCCCCTCTCGCCCCTCCTTGAACCACGTTCTTTGAAATGTAACAATTCCTTTGAACGCGCAGGTACGGTGTTAGCAGCCACTTTAAAAGCCCCATAGCCGCTCAATCGAACGCTTTACAAAGGCTTAGAGCTAATTCATTACACTGTGAAAATACTGCGTTATCGATCGTGGTGAAGTACAAAGGCGTGTAATTAAATAATATTCTGTAGCGTATGGATAGCTAGAGCAAGTGTGAGCGTTTGCATTAAAATCGAAACAAAGCTGCGAGTGGGTTTTATGGCGACATGGTGGTTATTCACCGAAAACTGTATATTGTTGCGACGCGGCGACGGACAAAGGGCTGCGGAAGTCGAGCGTCAAGCTATCGCGGCGATTAGCGCGGGAAATTCTGTTTCCGGCACAGGAGACGGATACCTACTGCACTGATTACACGGAGATGCTTAAGTAATTTCGTGCCGTTCGTGTCCCTCCTTGTTAATTACGGGAAATGAGTTAATTAATTGTTTTCCTTTCTAGATACTTTCCTTTTGAGTCCATCGTTTAATCTAATAAATTGATTTGGAAAAGTTGTGGCTAGACTCACTCATTTATTACGTCCCCGCCCAGTGGGAACGAATGTTTGTAAATAGCCACCGTCTTAAGTTATGAAACAATTTGGTGTAAATGACAAGATGGATTAGCTCATTCTAGTTTTGTAAAAAGGAACTGTATTTTAAGATTAAAGATAGACACTTCAAAGATTTTTCGGCGCTTTTGATATATGAAATTCATTCTCAATGTTTAATTAAGGAAATCTTTTGTTGGTCCAAATTTTTGTTAAAATAAATAATCTAATTTTATAATGGAACTATTTTTCTAAAATTATTTCGGATGTAATTTCAATGTTTTAGAGTTCCTAAAAATAGTAGATAACATTGATTAACATGTTCTGAAACATGTAAATTATATTTATCATCTCTAAAAGCCTTTCCGGACTTTTTAGCCTTCGTTTTAATATGCAAAAGTGTGATTGAGAGTATTCGCCGCGCAGTGCATTTGTCTTTGTGCGTGTATTTATAGGGGCGAAGGCGGCCGGGCGCGGCGGGCGACGACCGCCGCAAGGCCACGCGCCCGCCCAAAAGGAACCCTTGCCATGTTTCTGAATATAATGTGTTGTCAAACAATGTTTATGTTGTTATCTATATCATATAAATGCGGCTGCAATCTATTGTTTAACATCGTTTTTAGATTTTTAACATCGAAACTGTATTGCGCTCCGTCAATCTGTTCGACCTTACATAATTCGTAGACGAAATGAGATGGTAACATCGAGAATATTCAACACACTCAATATTCTACATGTTAAAATGTTCCTATCTACTCGATTAGTGCTGTGAGTAAATTTAGGTTTCATAGTTAATAAATATCTCCAAGTAAAGAAAAGCTGCGGATACGAAACCTTTAATTTGCAAAATAATCTTTAGCTAATCATTTTATTCTTTTGCAAGATTACTTAACTTCATCTTTGGATTTAACCGAGTCGATTTAACATTTTTCCACGAGAAAGAATATAGAATCCTACAGTTTGTATATCTACAATATCTTGTATGCTATATGTGAAAACAATCGATCCTACTACTACTACTATATTTTGGACAATGTCAAAGCGGACCTCTAACACAGGATACATAATAGTGAAAGTACTAAGTATTTCTAGTTACTAGCACAATACTAAATTAATTTTATATTTGATTCGCCCTACTAGAATATAATAATTCCATAATATAATAAGGAATACATATAATCTAAATGACAATAACTAGTTTTAATATGGTTTGTGAGCCACGAAACTATTATCCCCACGCGGTTTCTGTTACTACATGACACCAAAAGTAAAGCACAGCAATGAACTTTTGTTATTGAAAACAGTTAAATTAATTATAAGTATAATCTGATTCATATAAATACTTGTTTCTTAAACGTAGCCCGTAATCATTTATCACGCCGCATCTCCGTCTGTTCTGATTAAACCGAACAGATTTGTGCACACACGAAACAATCTGCAGGAGGTTCAAGGTATGGAATAGTCGCAGACACGGGAGATTCGTGGATTTTTCTAAAAAAACAGCCAAGTTGCACTCTTTTCTTGTATAGGACTTATTTTTACTTACAACCGTTACAAATTATTTATACACAAGCTGCAGTATGCGTTTCTTAACTGAAAGATTGGAATGAAATTTACGAAAACAAATAGTTGGGACTATATATCGGTTAAGTTGGACGATGAGCCAAATAGATTCGGTAGTTCCAAGATTATGACGTTGTAAACTGTTTAGTAAATCCACTTTGATAATCCCATACGTCGTTAGATAGGGCTCGTAAAGTTCTACAACTTTTATCGAAACACTATGGACTAAAACTTATAGAAAATAGCTAAATCTCCGCTCCGACTATCGCCGCCATCGGTCGTTTTTGGATGGAAAGCGGGGATGAGTGATTTAAATCAATTTGATTAAATCTGCGATTTAAATCATAATAAAAATAAATTGTTTTATTCTTTTATTTTATCAATGATCTAAATCAAAGACAAAATTCAAAATTCACTGGATTACAATAGAAAATTAAACAAATATGTGTTAAAAATAAAATAATTACGTTAATTAACATATGTATATCCAAATATGATCCAAATCTCGTCTTTCGTCCGTCCTGCAGACATCCAACATTTGTATCGAAAGTTTTTATTTGTATTGAATTTGTTAACAACCAAAAAACGAGTAAAATACACAGATTTTACTTGGTGACAGTGACAGTTGACGCGACACGACTCGGTGTTACCAGCCTTAATTTACTGCTGTTAAAGCAGAAATGTTGCCTATGTAAAAAAAACATCATTATTTTTTTATTAAGATAAAAAACACGTTTTTTATCAACCCTAATGGAAAGTAAATTGTGCAAGCTAACACAGTCCGCCCATGGATAATTATGATATAGATATGCTAACAGGAATAATAATTGATATGATGAAACCTAAATTAACAATATTTTATGAGAATTAGATTTATGAGTACTCTTCTTGATCTACAGTTGTTACTAAAATCTACACATATTATAATAAAATCGTAAAAGTGCCTCGTAGATTAAATATTTTTTTAAAAATAGTGATTGCAATATAAAGTACGAATGATATAAACAATTTGAGCCCAAAACAACAATTTTGGAATTTTTGTCAGTCTGTTTGTCTTAACGAACATCGTGCAAAAACTAGTGAATAGATTTTAATGACACTTGGCATAATTGTAGCTCATGTGCCGGTTAACCACATTTAGGGTATTTTTGTACAGATTCATTATAGAGTTCCCACGGGAATCACTCAAGTTGAACCGTATGAAGTCGCGGGCACCACTAGACTATTAATAAAATACAATCGTTTTGCATAATTTGCAGTCAGCGGTAATCTAAACTCAGTTGTAAACCGAGTCAACCGAAATTTGACATTTAATATTCTCTATTAGGTACGGTGTTTAATTGAAGATGTCGCCGGATTCCGCGAAGGCGGGCGGCCGTATTGCGGTCTGTATAACCGCGTCATTGGAACATCGTGTTGCATAATTGCTGGTTGAGATCACACACAGATCAGCTCTACAGATAAATTAATATATAACATAAGTGACATTATCTTAGGTTTTCGCGATTACTATACATAGCAATTAAACAACTTTGAACGGTTTAAATCGCGTATATTTGACATTATTTATATCCCGACGTTTCGAACACTTTGCAGTGGACCCCGTGACCACGTCCACTGCAAAGTGTTACGCGCGCTATAATATACGCGATTTAAACCGTTCAAAGTTGTTTAATTGCTATAAGTGACATTATCTGAGAGAAAGGACTTTATTGTCGCAAGACAATTAAAATAGACTTAAATTAATTATACTAGTGACATTATTAAAGAAAAAAATTTGTTTATTGCATATTCTTAAAAAAATGTAAAGCATGTTTGTATTGAAATTGAATCTTAAAATTTTAAATTAGAACTTAATCAAAATTTAAAGTCCAATACCTTTGGCCCTTTGCTCAGTTAACATCACATATTTTGGACATACCCACTTCAAAACTATCTCATCTCTTCCCGTGAGTGTTATAAAAAGGACTGATTGATAATAAAGCCGCTACCACAAGCCCTGAGGAAGTACACCACCTCTAAGAGAGTGGACTCGCCAACCCGCCTGATCAGCCTGCCATTTTACTTGAACACAATACAATTTGCACGAGGAGGCCCATGTGCAACAGTGAATGAAAAACGGCTAGTTACGGTTACTACGGTAAATGTAAAAGGAATTATTTCAATTAATTCATTCCCCGTTAAAACATCTCATATAACTTCAACATTCATTCATATAACAACAACTTCAATACAAATATTTACCCATTCGAAGTTTTATATCGGACGAAGAGACTGCACTTTTCGGGAAACTCGTAAAATTTTAAAACGGGAGCAATGTAAACACATAAGTCCCCAAGATGTTTTCGAGCTACGTGAAGCGGTTAATTGACTTCCATTTATCACAACCGCTGGCCTATTTTGAGTGCATTTATTTCATTTATACTCGTACTACCAGACGTCTCGCGCTCGCCGAGCAATCTGACTCCAAAATTCTGAATCAGACTTGATTGAATCGCAGTCGCGCCCGCGGGAATGAAGTTATTTTCCGACCTATTTCATGCTACGAACATCTCTACGATCGACATGTATTCGGTAGTACACACATTCGCCCGTGTTTGTACCCTCTCGAGAAATTCTTTCCAGTTCATTTGTTTGTTTGGTGACCGTTGTTTGGTTCCACGTCGCACGTATTTCCACATAGAAATTGTTTATGAATTGAAAAAACAATGTTCGAAAATAACTTTCAAACACCGATTTATCTTCATTAGGCAGGCAAAAGACAAATCAATAAATTGAAATGTTTGTTTTTCCAGTTGAGATTTGTGATGGGCTTTTATTAATATCACTTGTTTTCAATTATAATAGAGATTTGTCACATTCGCTATGCTTTATGTTTAAGTAGTTTATTATATACATTGCAGTGTCTCTAAGATTAACTAAAACGTAAATTAACTGTTAAGTCCTAAGCGAATAGGACGCAGGATACATGTTACAATGACTGGTACATGCAATGTAAACGATTCTTGTCCACCCCGCCGTAAACGTGTAAAAATTTTGTATCGCAGTAGCTATCGACTGACTGTTGTAACGTCTCTCATTGTCAGTGCGTGGATGCACGCACATAAAATCTTAATCAGTGGAAAATCTAACTCGTACGGGATAATCGTCCGCAATAAAAGAACTCATTTACTCATGTTACTCGTCCAGCTTGTTGTTTCGTTTCGCGTTGCGTGGACAATGGGCAAGCGTACGCACAATGCTGCCCCAAAGTCATCAATCAAACCACCCGCCAAACCCCTCGCCACCCCACCCCAGCCGGACTGATTTACCCTTGCATTACAGGTAAAAGCACGTCTACACACTTTACCCCTATCAATAGTTCAGTCATAATGAATCACGTCAAATGCACTCTACTATATGTATATGTATTTTGCAAGTGTGAGATAAGTATTCAAATTCCAGTGAAAGGATTTCAGTGGGGGATGAGAGAGGGAAAATGACAATTATTCCGAACGATGTCTCATTCTATTTTTGTACGAAGCAGATAACGCACATTCACTAAAAGCTATCCGCCTGTTCACCAACTGCGACAACTACAGACGTGTTTTAAAACAGTAGAGAAATATAAAAGTATATTTGCTTAATTTCGAATTCAAGGTTAGGATTTCTAACACATATCTCCTTCGACAAAAGGAATTTTGGTGGGCGCATTAATCTTCTTTGTACTTATATAATTTTGGCTTCAAATGAATGCCTACTTTATAGGTACTCGCTCCTCTAGCGACTCAAAGCACATCTTAAACCGGCACAGCATTAATGTCACCTTAATACCTGCCTATTTTAAACTTTGAGGGAAACTCAGAGATACGTATCATTTGTTACGCTCCCTCATTGCTTCATTTCCATTTCTGTACGCTTGTTTAATCTTATTTAATCTGGAATGTCAGATGTCCAAACAGCCGCGGGTCGCGTGACTCGGGGCACGGCAAGCATTACCACTCTAATATTTCGCTTTTAAAGACGTAGATTAAATTGAAATTGATATTTATTTCCATCATACGGGTTGTTTTGAATCTTAATTACCGTGTAATGACACGAAAGCGCATATTTATTTTCGTTGCAATGTAATTGCATAATTAGTCAAAAGTAAAATTGTGTTTAAGGCCGTCACATTTTTTTATTCTTTTCAAGAGTTACGGATAATATATGGCATATATTATGCGAGTTTAATATATTTGTCAATAGCAATTAATTTTAAATACATAAAAAAATCGAATTGTACTATATTTTGGTTCCAACACTTAAATATTCATGCCTATAATTTTAAAAATATAAATGCAACAAAAACCGCAGCGACTCACATTTTGTTAATGTCAAGCGAAAGCAGGGTATGAAAGTTAAAACAAAACTTTTAAAACTATATTTTGTATCGATATTCCCTCTTCGTATTTTATTTCCGAAGTCAGTTTCCTGCAGTTATGGGTACAAAATTTGATACGAATAGTTTGCATTGTAGTTGTCAGGTAGTAGTAAATAATTGTCAGGTGCTAATTATTTTTATTAATCTATAGTGTTTGGCAATAAATGTAACTAGTAATTAAACCAGAAATGCAACAAAAAAAAAACAATCAACAATTAATTCAAATTTGTAATGACATAAATGTGGGTAAGAATGGTATGTTTCTACGACTATTACGGGCTGGGGAAATGCCCATAGTCCAGTCAAAATAGACATAAAAAACTACGAACCTAGAAATAATTTCGATGATGCTAATTCTTTATATATGCTTTCATACTATCCTTCTGAATAAAATGTCAAAAGTCCCCATCGATCTGCATGCTGCTATACAGTGTCAAATGTAAAAAAAAAAATTTTTTTTTGCGAATATCTCTTAAACGGTTAGTTTTATATAAAAAAAAATTCAAATTTATAGCTCATTTCCCATAAAAAGTTCTTAATACTTTTTTTCATCGGAATGACCGCTGCACGCACTGGTGAAATATAGTTATGTCAGCATGCAGATCGATAGAGACTTTTAACATTTCATTGGATTAGTATAAAAGCTCATTCATTACCCCGGTTACAAACTGGAGCACTGTTTTGTGCGACGTGCTGGGGTATGCATGTACGTCCGGGAGGATATCTGTTGCCGACGCCTCAGCCATTTTGTAGACGGGGACCTGTCGATTCTCTTTGCGCGTATTGACTACGGAGGTTCCACTAGAGTCTACGCTTGCCTATACAGGTCCCACAGCGGTGATTCAGAGTTGACTCGCTTTTTTAGCGTCTCCAAGAGACGACTGATAGCGTGCTCGAGCAGTTCCCCTGCGCGGAAGTGGTAGCCCTCGGTGATTTCAACGTTCACCACGAAGAGTGGTTGGGATCCCGAACTACCGACCGCGCAGAGGGAGCAGCCTATATCTTTACCCTAAGCTATGCTTTCTCACAGTTGATGTCCTCACCCACGAGGATACCTGATATCGAGAGCCATACCCCCTCCTTACTGGACCTCCCGCTGACTACACGTCAGAATGACTACAATCTTGTTGTTGATGCTCCGTTGGGATCATCCGACCATTGTATCGTTCGATGGAGCATGTTACAAACACGTTCGACCGTCAATATAGATTTCGCCATAATCGCTCGGCTGACGCCATTGAGAGTAGAGGCGAGGCTCTACCTGTGGGCCTAGACATTGCGAAATCTTTTGGCTGGATATGGCACAAATCGCTGCTTTCCAAGCTACCATCTTTCGGGATATCCGAAGGATTATGCGAATGGGTTGTCAGTTTCCTGACTAGACGGAGCATCAGAGTCGTTATCGATGGTAGTTGCTCCGACAGTCTATTAGTGCTGGCGTCCCGCAAGTGCTGTCCCCAACTCTGTTCCTTTTACATATCGTTATCCATATCGACTGGCCTCGTTACCCCTCTCACAAAATACTACTTTGAAATGTACTGCATTTCCTACTTTATCATATTCCCCAATGCATGTACGTGTTTCGGTAGTGAGTGAGATATGCCAGAGCCTATTCCCCATCCTATCCCTTCCCACGTCCCCAACCCTTTTTCCAAATCCATTCTTTTATCAACAAAGATAAGCAGCGCATCCGGAGGCGTGCCAAAGTTTGTCATTTTGGACTAATGTTGGCATGTCCACTTACCACCAGGTGGACTGTATGCTCGTTTGCCACCTTCTTTCTATAAAATAAAAACAATGATCTGTTGCAAATTGGTGACATAAGTTGTTATGCAGATGACAGCACTGAAAACGCTTTGAACAGGGGCCGCGCCAACATCCCGCGGGTCGAAGTGGAAGAGAGTCGCGTCAGGCTTATGACTGAAATCGAAGACGCTTTAGATCTAGTCTCGATTTGTGGTTCTCTAAACCTAGTGGATTTCAACCCCAGTAAGACGCAAGTCTGTGCATTCATCGCTAAAAAAACCCTTTTATCGTAGCACCTCGCTTTCAGAGCACACCTCTTAAGATCTCGGAGAGTATCGAGATCCTCGGTATCGACATTTCCAGCACAGTCCAATTTAGGGGTCATCTGGAAAATGAAGTCAAAATGGTACACCCCTAATGCTTTACAAAGCTCAGGTGAGGCCCCATATGGAGTACTGCTCACATCTCTGGGCCGGCGCAACGAAATATCAGTTGGACCCATTTGACTCCATCCAACGACGTGCTGTTCGTATTTTCGACGATCCCACTCTCACCTCGGTTTAGAAGGGTTTAGAACCCCCCGGCATTCTGAGAGACTTTGCGTCTCTCTGTGTGTTCTACCGCCTGTACAATGGGGAGTGCTCTGAAGAATTGTTCAATTTAATTCCCACCTCGGGTTTCTACAACCGTACCTCCCGTAACAGAAATGCGGTCCATCCGCATTTTCTTGATACGGAGGTGTCGCGTACTGTTCGGTACAAAAATCATTTTATACCGCGAACTTGTAGGCTGTAGAACGAACTGCCTCACGAGTTCTTTCCATTAAACTACGATATGGGGTTCTTCAAGAAAGGTGTGAATAGGATTTTGCAAGGTCGGCGGCGCACCCGCATGCCCCTCGGTGTTGCAGGTATCCATGGCGGCGGTAACACATACCATCGCGTGGGACCACTAACTCGTCCGCCCACTTCTCTATTAAAAAAAACTCGCACTAAAAGTTAGCTCCATCGGGATTATTCCTAGGTGTTATATCTATTTTGATTGGACTACCAATCTATAAAGTTATTCTTACTTTTGACATTATAAAACAATGAAATTAACGAGTCTGATAAAAAATATTATTTATTTATTTAACTTTACAGATCAATGTACATCTCCCACAACTATTAACACTTATTTTAATTGTGCCTGTTACCTTACAATAATTTGTAATAAATTAGGAGAGGTTCGTTGGCACCTGTGCTAGGAGAATCCTGTTACAGACGCCAGCGCCTTCCAGTGAGTAGACGTGATATTGTGAGAAAAAAAAATATCCACTCTAATGAACATTACAATATTTTAAATAGTGATTGAGGAACACTACTTTGAAAATTCTGCTTGTTCGACATAGAGATTTTCATTCAGATTATGTCTGCTGTCCTAACTGAAATTTAAAAAATAATAGGCCGTTTGAACATTAAAAATAAATATTATTATTCTCTGTGACATTACTTCCAGCGGACAATACATCTCTGCGATGGACTACTAATCGGCTGACAGTCGGCGAATAAGGTGGGGGCGGAACTCATTACAATCGATCTACACCACCGAAAAGTTAATTCTATTTATTCGAAAAGTATGCGGTACAGTACATTTATTATATAAATGCTATAACGTCTCACTCAAGATGAGTTCTTCCTCACTTTAGTCCTCTTCTCTTACTCACTCAGTTCTTCCTGGACATTATTTATGACATTATCTGAGAAAAATAATCTTATTTTCGGTTCCAGGTTGCCAGATAATGAGACTAGTGAAATCTTTAAAAACAATATATTTTATATATTGTTTTATTTTAAAAAACAAATACTAGAGCAGGTTCCTATTTAAACAGAATCTTGAAAAAACGAAATTATAAGTTAGAAAATCTTAACCAAAATCAATAAGTCTATACCGACAATGAGGTCCCTTTGCTCAGATAATGTCACATTTGTTTCAAACAACGAACTAAAATATGAAAATAGACGGGCGATTGATCTATTTATCTTACCTATTTTGTAAAAAATCTATTTTACCATCGTTGGTCCAAGCTATTTACCTACAATAAAGTAACTATTTTTGTGGTAATTAATTCTAGTAACGGCGATTTGAATATTCTAGACACGTGGACACTACTGCGTGGGCAATGAGTCACTAGCGGGGTCTGGAATAGCATTGGCCGTATGTACGAATATGTACATACAACCAAAGTCGTTATGTATCTGCATGAGCAACCGTAACTAACCTTTTTGTTCGTCCACAGCTAGACATGCACATTGTCTTGTGCACGAGGGATGCCTTAAAAACCACGCTGCCTAAGAGGCGGAGTAGTTCCTCGGGACTTGTGGTATCGGCTCTGTTATCCCTTAGTCGCCTTTTACACGACATCCACGGGAAGAGATGGAGTGGTGCTATTCGAAAGCCAACCACACACACGGCCAGAGCAATTTTAAATCCAAAATGTTATTATTACGTGTTCCATTAATCAACCTCTTCACTATTCGCCGTCAATTAATTAGAGTGCCATTTTAGAGAGATTTTCTGAAGACTTAAACTTATTTGTACATTAACAAAAAAATCTGGTACTACGAATACTAATCTGGTACTAATTTGTACTACGGAGTTATCTTAAATACGAGTACACATGTATGAACAATCACATAGGTACAAAACTTTTCCTTTTCTCGGGTAAATAGGTAAAGTCGCTGTGCCAGAAAACAGGTTAATCTTGAGGACCACCGAAAGGATTCGGCGATTCATTTTACCCTTGTTACCCCTAGCTTATTCTTCGACTGGGATACTTGCTAGTATCACAAACGTCGCTACAATGTTGTTTTATTATTGACTTAGAAAGTTGCTTGGCTTCCCAATTTATTTATTCAGGTTTGCAGGTTGATATACAAATATGCAAATTACGAACAGGTCTGCAATAATTGATGAATGTAGAGGAGGTGAAAGGGATAGGATCATGGCAAGTAGAGATCTGTAATCCCTGCCCATCTCTATGAGAGATTGGCATAAATATAAATAAAGTATCGGCGAACCAAGCGTTCGCTCAAATATAAACACCTTTGCAACTCATTATCGATTTATTTAACAGCAAATATAACGAAGTAGGGCAAACCTATTCATTCAGTTACTTACTTACTCCGTTGGCTCATGGGCCTGAAGTGGTTTTTGGCCTCTGACACCAAGAGACGCCATCTTTTTCGGTCTTGCGCAACTTCATGCCAGTAGACTATTTGGAACTCCCGCAGTTCCCTCTCCGCTTCGTGTCTTCAACGGTATTTGGGACGTCCGACCTTTATGGCGCGATCCTACCCCATCCTGTCTAAGTGACCGAGCCAACAGAGTCTGGCCGCTTTAATCTCGCCGATGACATTCGGCTTAGACACCAGCTCTTCCAACTCCTTGTTGCTCCTTACCCTCCACGTACTTAACATCTTCTGTCCTTCCTTATCGGCCCAAAATTCTTCTCCAGGTTTTTCTTTCTGTTACTAGAAGTTTCGTTTCTTCTTTCTGTGTCACCTGGGTCTCGTATCCATACGCCAAGAAATCCTGTTGGAGACAAAACCTACAAAGTGGTGGCAAAATTCAACTGATACCAACACGAGAGAAGAAGAAATAGATATTCGTGTTCAAAACATTCTCAGGCGTTGTGCAGCTCTCCACAAGGCATTAAAGTCGAGGTTATTAAACCGGAACACCAAGGTTCGTATATATTAATTCAGTCAGAGCAACAAAAATGAAAATTTAAGTTTGAAGATTTATAATTTCGTTTCCAAAACCAAATTTACTAACGCCAAAAGTGATTTTTAAACAAAATAATAGTCTTTACAATGCATTGTTAGTAAAAAACCTAGGCAGGAATTGTTTATAAGATATTTACATTTATGTTTGATTAATACAATATTCCAAATGATACTGATGAAAATAGCCTCTGAGACTTCTCTCAAGGTATCCGCTTACTATCGAACAGACAGCTTATCTACAACCTTCCTTTTGTAAAAAGACAAAACCTAGTAAAAATATGTGGAACCATTTTACACTAAAACAACGATAATAGTGGAAAACAACCACTCTTCCACTATTATTGATAGTTTCGTGGAACCAATGAGGAAAACAGCGAGCTAATATACTACGGGATTGCGGTTTCAATTGCCATAAGTGCATCATAATTTTATAAGAAATTTTGAAACAATCATTATAATTGTTATTTACATGTAACAAAACTCTGAATGGTTTGTAACTTAAAAAATTATGTTAGTACTTATTACTAATTTTAATTTTACAAAAATGTGTTAATCTCTCGTGCAGTGTTCCCATGGACAGCTGTCCAGTCTGCTTGCGATCATGCCCAGGAATAGAATAAAATTAGTGTCATAATAAGTTAGTAAAATTTCACCTTAACAACAAGTTTAGATGCGCGAATATGAATAAATAAATGCCACCCCGATTTTGCACTTTGTTGCTGTGGGTATTGTTTAACATAGGGACGTAACGAATATTCTTGCAAAAATTTCTTGCACTTTATTTCATTACAAAAGTTTCGGCAAATATTTTTATGAAAAACGCTCATGGAAATGAAATAAAACTACGTAACTATGTATAACATTTTTACGTTACTTCCTGTGATGCAAATATCAATATATTCAAAATACGAAAACAACAACAAATAACAGTAAATTTAGTATTAAACTATTAACAAACTAAATTTATTAGTAAATTTAGTAACCTTTTTTATTTCTTGTTTTAGTGGATGATGTAACCCAACCGAAATGTGGAGTAAAAGAATAAATATACCTAAACATCAACCTTTTTTGTTTAAGACTCGTTTAATAGATAAATTAATATAGATATAGTTTTTGCTTTCGGTTTCGCTTTTGCAATATGGTTTATCTAATTTGCTTTCGGTGAAAGTAATTTTGTTACATCCGAAGTTTATCCATACAAATTGTTACATTTTGTGTATCTAACATGTGTTTAAACGATAGCTGATAGAATACAACGCCGCCTGACCCCAACACGCGGGGGCGTATGATTAGAAATCGATAAACAGTCGTCACATTTGGTCCACACCACATTGGCATTATTATTATTATTCCATCTATTGTCACTGTTATCTATTGTACCGCTTTTAGTTCGCCGATAATCCCGTCTGCCGGGGATTACAACGCTTCCTTTTTGGGACGGACCTTTATCAAAGGACGCTTTTTTCTATCATCAATGACGCTGGTTTTAAACATTAGTCAGCTGTTAAGTTTTTCTTGATTAAATGTACTATCTACAACGTATATTTTTAGTAGCTTAGACTGTATTTACAACGTAAATATATATCAAATCACAGAGTAGTCAATCGCCTAGTCATTAATTAAAATTATTGCCCGAATCAATTCCTAAATTGCTGATGCGTCATTAATAGAAAAATATTAAATATTTTATAAAACAATTATAATTTGCCTTTAGGAGCATATCGTCCAAAAAGCAAATCATCCATAATGTAATTAATCCAAAATACATTTTAGATAATTTTAGATTACATTAGAATTTTAGATTAGAAACCTAATGCCCTTCTTTCTTGTTTCCATAAAATTACATAGAGCCTATGGCATAATCACTACCCATGCATAACGTTTAATACGCAAAATGTTCAAAACACGAAACACGAAAATGAATATTGGCACTGAATTTGATGAAAATTTTCTAAAATACATTTTGGATGAGTTGTCTTGCTAGAATATTTGCTTGTTGGACGATATGCTCGTAAAGGATAATTTGCACATCCGTTGTGTAAATTATAACATTATCTTGTGATGGTCGCTTCCTTACTCATTAGCTTACTCTCATTAGTTATTATTACTCACATAATTATTATAAGTCTACAGGTGAGCTTATTTTTCACGAACCTCTTAAGCAGACCCTAAACAAAGAGTACATTAACTTATTTATCTATTTAAACGCGTCTTAACGCGAATGTTTACCTTATTTATTTTACTCGACGTTTCGGTTGGGTTGCACCAACCACGGTCACGAGCAGACTGAAGAGGCGGGTAGTCTACGTCGAGAATCGCGAGTAGTTTAATCAACTACCCGCATTTGGTCTTCATAGTCCGGAAACTTGCGGCACACAACACTCACAATATCAGAAGTAGTGTTAGACGAAAATTCACGAAGTTTAATTTTATTATTATAAATTTATTAATTAATGGATTCCCGTTAAATACGACCCGTTTAAGTAAATAAATATGTGTGAAAAAACGATAAAATCTCAAATGTAAAACTACAGTAACCATTTTAATTTTGTAGTTTTCGAGGACTTCAATTGTAAAATTGTTAGGACATACAATTCCCACAAAATTTAATTATAGCATTTGTTCTTTTCTTTCAAAACCGATTCCTTGGTTTCTTATCCATGGCTTCATCATATTTATGGCTGCTCTAGTTTGAAATTTGTCTTAAGGAACCCCTTGAAAAATACTAAACCTGTATCTTAGAGTAAAGTGTAGGATACGTGTATTAAGTACTCGTATTAAAGAGACGCATAGAAGCTACGAATAAGTACCTATTTATCATTTTCGGCGAACGTGACTAACCGAGCACTTGTGTACAATACAAATAAGTTTATTAACTTCCACGCAGAGACATTCATTAATGGCTTATTCACGGAGCGTCATACATTAATGCAAGTGTACATAGGTATCTTTGTACAAGAACTGCATTCATCATACGGAACATAAAGCTCTAACAAAACCAAAAAATATAGCTCAAAGTAATGGCTCTAATGTTCATATTTGGGCGGTAGGTTTCGACTCGTTCTTGCAAGTTTGGCGGTGTTCGCCCACTACGGCATTTTGGCCACGGGAACGCTATAAATCTCTTCTGGGTACCGCAATGTACCCTGCATGCAGGGGAACTGCGCTTCTACGGATAATATCGTCTCACCACCTAGTGTTACTCAGTAAGATTGCAGTGTTCGTATAGCTAGATTATCCATTTAAGGAAAACTGTGCCCCATTATTTTTATAATTTTGATTTTTTTAATTTTTATCTGTGTTTTATAATTATTAAATTAAAGTTCCATTGTGCATCAAAATAATTTAGTTACTATCATTTCAATAGAACTAATACAAAGACATGACGTAGACATGTGTACAATATAGTTCTAGTCGTGTAAATTATCAAGACGTTTGCTTTTGCTTGTTGTTTAATAGGTAATTTGTCTCTTTTGCCTTTAGATCGTTATCGCATTCCACTTCAGGCCATAGGTTTCTCCGTGTGACAACGAGAGGGTTTTGGCCCATATTCCGCTCTTCTTTGTGCAAAATGGTCGATTTTAAACTTATTATTTTTTAAATCTGTCACGCCCGAGATTCCTCACTAAGTCAAGATACATCCTTCACCACCGAGCTTGCGATTTACTCTTACTTAAATAGAACTCAGTCGTACGAATCCAGATTAGAACTCATTACTTCACGAATATGAGTTAAGAACAGGTATCCCTAGGCCTAGGCTAACACTATTACTCCTACATAGTTAAAGATGCAGAGTTTAGTATGTAATACAAGTAATTTGCATATTCCTAAGTCACAATTTGCTGGCGCCTCGTTACTGGCGATCGTTAGCTAGATTTCCAACATGTGAACTTCAAATACAATTACAATGATACTGATAACATCTTTGAAATAATGTTTTCCTCGAAAAGAATATTGAACGTGGTTGAATTTGCTTTGCAACAGTAGCAAAGTATATTACTCGTAGCTACAATAGCAATTTGCTGATAGATACGTGTTGATAAAGGCTAAATTACTGTGACTTTGCCAACAGACGCTATTGCATAATATGAACATCGCAATCATTACTATGAATTGACAAACGCAACAATAGCCACAGCGCAAACATTATTCTCTGGTGCTTTCATAAGATTGACACTTTAAGTCGACATCGTGACTGATTTAAGCATTCAACCTTTACTTTAGACAAAGGCTATAAACCAAAATGTCGATATCTAAGATATAATTGGGAAGCAATAAAATGTCTGTCTGGATAGTAGCGGCGCGCCTGTGTGCAAATGAACTGGCGTACGTCGAAGCGAAGGACGTGGCCGCATTCCGCTCCGCACCACCACCACTCAGATGACACACATACCGACACGTACTACGCTTGTGTGTGTGCGACAACACATTAATGCCAAAGTATATAAGACACTTTTGCACTGCGCCGTTGTTAGCGTACTGTACCGCTAGCGTTGTAGAATTCCAACGATGCAACATGTTGCATTCTAAAAACTTTACGAGCTTGCCACCGAACTATTGCAAATTTGTTGCGTTCCGTATTATCACAAAATGAAAATAGAGCCGGAAGATTTATTAAACGTTCATTTGACCATTGTTTTGTCGCCCGACAAATGCGAATAGAGAGATAGAGAGGCAAAATGGAATATCTGCAGAGCGGAAACTGTATAATCACGCAGCGTGTATCGTCGTCGGACGCTAATCTCGCGGGCAGCCGCCGCCGAAGCGAATCGCATACAAATGTGCCGCCAGCTCGAGAAAAAACTGCTGAATAATATCCCCTCACTGTTCTAGCACTCGTACGAGCTTCGTACCACACATAATGATGCAGTCACGGCACGCTGTGTGCATTTTACAATCTCATCTCGTAGGTATATTACCAACGATAAAGCGTTATCATACTTTATTTTACAAAATTACATTATATTGTAGCTGAGTTTCTTGGTTACCATTTGCGATATAACAGATGGATCGGTATTCCGTACCATGTTGATGGCATGTGCCAACTGCGTTGCCGCCGCGGATCGAGTGACGTCATGTTTGGCCAATAAAGAAATGTGCATAATAGCACCGACGCCAGCGACCTTTATGTTCACTCTCGTTAAAAACCAAAAATGTGATTCAATGTTATTAAGTTGTTGTTAAGTTTTATTTATATAATGTATTTATTAATAATATATGAAGTATACTTTGTATGTATTATACTTATTCTTAGTAAATAGGGTGTAAGTTTTTATGTATACTTATGTACATGTAACATACATCTATATACTGTACATGTAATAAATTGATACAGTATGTACATTATATGTAATAATATATTATATTTATTTTATTTACCACATTTAACACACCATTTATTTACCACACCATTTAAATTGTCTTTCACGCACTTTATAGGGGAAAATGCACGCTGCATTCCCACAGCCGCTGGGCGCACTCACCTGGCCACGCACAGAAGACTACCTTGAAATGTACTTTATCGTTCCTACTTTATCGTATTTCCCCAATGTACGTACCTACTTGTTTCGGTAGTGAATGAGATATGCCAGAGTCCATTCCCATCTCATCCCATCCTATCCTATCCCTCTCCATTTTCTCCAACTCTTTCTCCTAATACATTTCTTAATCCGCAAAGGTAGGCCGCGCAGCCGGGAGCGTGCCAACGTTTGTCAATATGGACTGAAGTTGCCATATATCGCCATGTCCATGGGCTACAGCTTCCACTTACCATCAGGTGGACTGTACGCTCGTCTGCCGCCTTTCTATAAAAAAAAACTTTCATATTCAACTTTTCTGATCAATCCAAAGGTTGGCTGATAGAGGATGCCTTAAGGCATTAAGCTCTCTGTTTGTACGACAATGTGCAATGAATTGTATAAATAAATAATCACTCGTATTGATATGTACCGTGGTAGGGGAGCCGTGGAAAATTGTAATCGAACATTGTTTATCCTTACTGCCATCCTAAGAAATAACATTATATTCGGAAATTAAAATCAATTAAAGAGGAGAAACAATGGTTATTCTTTTTACTTTATCCAAATCTCTATATTTCTAGCTTTATTTGTATTTTTTTGTATTTTTCTCGTATGTCGTCAAAATGCACATGGGCACTTTCCTCTAAGGAGGGCAGTATACGTACGGTAAATTTAATTTGCCAGGATAATAAAATTTCGTATCTGCAATAATGTGCAACGTAGCGTCTGTAAGGCACGACGCAACGACAACTGCTTTATTGTAAATTCCATTACACGGCAGCACGAGGTCATGTTTCACGGAATTCCATAATCACGTACTCATTTGTAATTGACAGACTTGTTGTGACTAACGCCTGCAGACATGTCGAGTGTTTGTTTACATTTACGTTTGTACTACAAAAAATCAGCGGTATTTATATCAGCAGCAAATCACGCGTTTGTAACCTGACACAGATTACACGGTACAAATTACTTACATCGTTGACAGACTAACAATTTGGGGGCGGAGTTCGGAATTCCGAGTAGACAACTGTTCCTCATCGTGGCATTGTTTGCGGCTCACTATAAGCTACTGGCAATCAGACAACGCGGGGTAGTTGAGGGGAGAAGGGGGGGAGGGGTGGAAATGTGACTGCGACTAGTTGAAATGTCTGAGGCGGCTTCTAATTTGTGGAGCCGTCGCAACGAAGGATTGACCTCGTCTTGGAGAATCCCCCACTCCACTCGGATTTTCGTTCGCAGCTTTTATTACAAACAACGGCTTCTCGAATTACACAGTGATCTTTTGTCGGCTGTCGGGTAAATGCTATCTCTATCAAATGACTAGTTATAGTATATCCTATCAAACAACAAGCTATAATATTAATAACTTGCTATCCGCTGAAAAGAGCAATTTAGACTATTTCTAATCGATATGCCGTTCTCCATGAATAAAATTGTTTTGAAACATTCGTTCCACTTTTTAGGCTGACACATTGAACACAATGATTAGGGATACATTGATTTAAACGCTATAATTTACGAAATATTAAACTAAGACATAGTAAAAGCACACAGATGTGAATAAAATACATGTAAATCTTGGCTTTATTCAACCCCGCTCGGCTTCACTGTAACTCGAAGAGTGGCCCCGGAGACCATTTTTATTACCTCTTATTGGCTTGCCTTTAAAGTGTCAACATTTAATGTACGAACTGAAATAGAAATAAACTTGTCGCAGGGTGCACAACTTTAAGATCTGTTATATATCAAATGGTACTTACACTTTATTTTCACGGAAAGATGGTACTAGATCGAGCACAGGTCGACTAATGATAAGATACCATTAACAGCCTATTTACATCTATGACACATGCCACATCAGCTAAAAATGTCAAACGTCAAATGCCCTGCTTGTTGTAGGCTATTCGTACATACCGTTATTTTAAAGACTTTGTCAATACACATCCAAACACTGCACTTTCATGGAGAATCTTACAGCGGCAGCGTTCTATTTATAACATCTGTCTGAAGCTTTCTAACGAGCGCAGAATATCGCGTACGTTTAACCTAACTTAAATCGACCAATGTTGAAAAATATCGCCCGGCATGTAATGGCAACAATATCTTGTTATCTGTAGAAAAATGTTGAAGCTAGCGTAAGGAATCCATTAACATGTAGTCGTGGTAGCAGGTCTTAGACATAAAACGAGGTAAGGCACTTAAACTTGTTACAAAGAGTTCGAATTTGATTCCTAGTCGAATGTAATTTGTCTTGGAAACTTTGAACAGCCAGTAACTCTGTTGGCTCAAAGGAAATAAAGATCCTTCTAACTAAAGAATTATAAATAACAAACAAGTGTCAATACAACTTTTAAGTATAGTATTGTCATTAGGTACTGTCTTATTAATCTGCCTGAAGGATTTCTTCCAATAATTTTTATAATAAAACTTGTTCCACATTTTGGAATGCAAGAAGAAAACTTTAGTATTATTTCGACATTTTACCAGTACAGACAAACAAATTAATAATTGATTTCCTACATAACCTCCATTACATAACGAAAGTTTTACCAGCCGTTTTACTATTATGTAAATTGTCATAAAATAGATACTGAGATCAGCCAGTTAAATTTTAATAACGTGGCTATCGATTGAAATCTCTGTGTATTCATCTAGAAATATAGATAAACTGACAATAATTAGCCAGACTCCAAACAATCTGCTATGGTTACTGAATGAAACAGATTATAGGCAAATTTCTTTGCTGTATGTTAAATATTGTAGGATATATATATTCAAAAAGTCTAGGCACATAAAGTAAGTGTGTAGGGGGGGTGGTGGGTAGACAGCAACAAGCTGCGGCCGCCATTCGCCGAGACAGAACCGTCGCGACCCGCCGACGCCAGTGGTCCCACTCGACATAAACTAAACCTTACAGCGTTAACACTCACCAAAACATCTGAAAACGCCTCGTGTTGGAGAAATAATTGAACTTTGAACAACGCCTATCTTATCACAAAATTAAACGTTTAAGAAAAATGGTCATTAAGAGGCAAACGATTCTGCTGGTCGTAATCTTTGACTCTAGTGTAGCTACTTATTGGCTCATTCTACTTGTCTTAGAATTTCCAATCCTGGAAAAAGTGTGTATTTATATTCAGTATAGTTGAGTTAGCCGTGTGGCCGTGTGGTGTCACGCGACTTTACAGTAGCACCACCTCATCTTTTACCGTGTCTTAAAAGGCGATTAAGGGATAACAAAGCCGCTACTACAAGCCCTACGAAGTGGACTTGCCAATCCGCTTGGCCAACGTGGCGTTTTAGGTTCATACGTTTAGGTTCTCATTCCATCCTCTCCCTCTCCATTTTCCCAATCCATTCCTTAATCTGCAAATGTAGGCACCACATATGGGGACGTGTCAACGTTTGTCATTCTGGACTGATGTTGGCATCTATCGACAACTATGGACTGTATGGACGACTGTATCCACTTACCATCAAGTGGACTGTATGCTCGTCTGCCACCTTTTTTCTATAAAAAAAAACAATCTTTATGCACAAGACAGTTAAGGTAATGTGGATGAGAAGGCCCGCGTCCAGCAGTGGACCTGGTTACGGTTTTGCAGTATAGTTGAATGACAGTGACGGGAACAAAGCCTTCAAACTGTCTATTCGACAATCAGTTCACAGTCCCTTAAATATAAGGCTAGATATTAGTTCAATAAAAATTGATAAAACTCACGTCTGAACGTCTCAACTGATAAAAGATACATTTTGGATTTTTTATTGACTCATTTTCTACACATAAATGATAACGATACTCGTAAAGATTAAACGTTGAACCGGCAAAAATTTAAAATCTATGCAAATTATACGCGGATATCGATCCTCTTAGTCGTCTGACATAACGAGGTCATCTCTTGACTTACAGGCAATTTAATTCAAAAGAATGTATTTAAATTTCATACATGAGGTCCGTTGATGAATAATGTAATTCATAACATGCCATGTCTTAACATTTTTATACATAGAATTTGTACAACCGCTTTGTGTTCCCGCGGTTCCTCGCTCTTATATTATGAAAACTTTGCAAACTGCTTGTATTTTGATGCCAAAACAATTCTTAAATTTTACCGTAGAGACATAAAACTGTGTACAATAACAAGCGATATACATGGCACGTTATAAATGCGAAAGAGACGAGCGGCTGTTTGCTTTTGTAAAGCGATTTCACCGTCATTCATAGTCGCGTGAGGACTCGTCAGTCGCTTTCAGTGTCGTGTTGGGACGCATCCACTTCCGAGTTATATTATATAACTATGTGCCATGTATATTTCCAGATACTGTAACTGATTGTTTTTTCAAATGTCGTTGTCCCAATAGTACAGAAGGTCTGTCTCCGGACATGATGTATTAATTACTCCATCGATTCCATTGGACTTCATGATCCCATTTATAAAATATTGGTATGCTCAACCTCAGAATATAATTATCCGTTCTATTTCATATATTTTGATACCATTGTACATATACTTTTATTAGGAGTATTTGTATACATTAGTTATTTTTGAAATTATAGCATTAATTTCATATTTCTGAAATCTATTATAGGCTTAATGCTCATTAATATATTTTTGTTACCAGCTAACAACTTTCCTGGAAATTGGTTCGATATCAGCTTATGAGGATCCCACTACAGGGCATAGCTGTCCGCCAGCCTGCAGCTTAATTAAATTAAATCAATTATTTGATCCCATTCTTCACAAAATGGCTGTTATTATTGGTTGTGTCTGTAATTAAATACTCTTACGAATTTCTTTTATAACTGGACCACACTGAACTTAATTTTATTGTTTTTGGTATATATTCTGGTATACCTATACATCGCAGGGACAGACCTCTTTATCCGATTATGTTGCTGCCCGTCACCGGTCTCAGGTATTTCAGATCTAAAGAATTCAATAGTTATACTACCATTGATCAGGAGCTATCTACCGCTTGCAGGAGGAGATAGCTTGGGTCCCGTATGATGGTGATTGGGACCCCTTGCAATCAGTAAGTCAGTAGAAATCGATTAGGTGCTGAAAAGTAGGCAACGTTCAATCTTGAAAATGTAATGGGGGTCCATTGGTTAGAATCTCACGGCGCGGATTTCGCGTGAATACTTGAAATATAAATGTATTCGACATTTTTGGACGAACCTGTCATAACACAAATTGATCAGTGCACAGATCGCAAACACGACTTCAATTAATGTACCTGTACGATTATTAATATCGTTGTTGGCCATCAAGCTGTGAAATTCCTCATTCTGGCGTCCACTAAGTCAGTCAAACCAGTACCTTGGACTCCTTCACTCACACGAAACGTCACTTCAAAGTATGCAAGAAAGCTTGTCCAATGCCATTGACCCCTCACTCTTCACATCTAATGCTAAATTAAGGTTGATTTCTGATGCATCAAGCGCTCAAACAGCCGTTTGCCACAACAACGAGCAGGCGAAATTTGCAGCTAAAGTTCAGACAACTACGCATTCCATCAGACCTGCTTAATAAGTACAGGGAAATTTTACCGATATTAGGTTACCAGCCTATATTATATCGTCAGTGGACTAAAACATCTTTTGTCGAAATTGAATTTATATAAATCACTGGACTTGTCTCTGATTTTTCTGCGTCGATTTGTCTAGGCTTCGTGACGATCCAAGTACGTTTTTAGGGTTTTAGCATTCTAAAAAACAAGACCCATTTTTATTAGTCGCAGGTAAAGCGGCAAATTTTTCATCATTTGAAATTTACCTCTTTACCGATGCAATACTTGGCGCCCTTTAATACATAATAAAACTGCCAAATTTCTAACAATATTCTTATGAAAATAAAATTATGACTGTAAATAATTTAAACTTTTCTAAAATTGAAAAAATAAATACTTATGATTAGTTTCTTATTTTACGTTTCTACTGTCGATATAATTATCCGTATTAAAATCGGCACATGCTTAATTTTGAACGCAATTTTAGTTATTAGCATTGGGGAGGACTCGAGGAGCACGAGACACCGCTCGCCGCACGTCGCGCGTTACACTCATTACGAATCTATATTTTACTCTAATGCCCAGCCGGCTCTCCCACGCACAGACACACTAAGCGGATTGCCAGCTTATTGCCTTATAGGCGTGCTCACCTATTTTTTATAATAGCAAAAAATAAATAGTTACAAAAGCAGGACGTTATTTACCGAAAAAAAAACGACAACAAAGCCCTGATCCCTCAGGCTTTCCTAGTTGGTTTTTCGAATTCCGTGACTCAAATAATTAAGCTCGAAGATGGGGGTCGTTGGTTCAAATTATACATTGTTATTGCGGCTATAAATCTCATTTTCGGTGAACGCACTCGCCCGGAATAATAACTACACAGAAAGAATTTCATATCACATCTCCTGACCAGTCGCTCACGCCATTCCATAAAACCATACAAAATTCATTTTGTGCTCTCTCCTTGTGTAACGAAGTATCCTTTGTAGATAAGAGACATTTGAATCCGTGACAACATTAACACACCTACTGTTAATTTTCATTCGAGAATGACTCAAAATCATAAAAAGAGCTAAGAATGTAATTGTAAAAACATATGAGTACATAACGGCAGAGCACTTTATCGATATTTAAAGATACTTCTTGGTTACAGCAATTGGTACTAAGCAATTGTACCAATTAGTATTATTAAGTATTCTCTCTCAAGAATAATTGTTAACATTTCTGGTAGCTAAACTGAGAAATTTTACATAAATAAATATAAAGAAACAAAACTATCAAGTTCCACAGGCAAATAATTCCCTTAGAGAAATGCACAGTATCGAAGAAACCGTAAATGCATTATTTACTTACACACATAATGCACTAGACATTTGCGAAAGTTTACAGACACGCTTCGTCACGGTTCTAGGTGATCACTGGAGGGGCTAATCTCTTATAGCCATATATTCACGTCACAGTCCTGACGCAACCCACATACCTATAATGAGATCTCCGTGATCTTCAAATTGCGTGGAATCTTCATTATAATCTAGGTTGTGGCATCGTACAGCGGTACTCTTGTTAGAACTGTATTGGCAACGCCAACATCAATAATTGTAATACGTTTTTATTTTGTTTTATAAGTAAATGTTTTACTTTGTCCACTTTCATCTTTGCTTGTATCGTGGTGTGCACTAGATAGTAAATTCTACTTCTATATTTCCAAATTCGACGTATTTATTAAAATAGACAGTCCTCAACATATCCTTCGAGCTGGATATGAACCGGCGACCTATGGAAGTCTTGCTTGTATCGTGATGTACACTATATTATTATAATAAATCTTACTTCTATATCTGCAAATTTAGATTATTTAATAAAATATACAGTTCTCAGCAGTCTTTCTTTACTTCACTTTTGGCATATATTTAAGTAAAGAAAAAATAGTCAAATAGTTCCAAAATGCGTAACTAAGAAACGGTAACTATGAAATACTCGTAACATACGTACAAAAAACGAAGAAATCGACCATGTAAAGTACTTTTCATATACCCACTATTTTATTTCACAGAACTTCACAACGGAATACTAGTTGGTGTCTTGATGAATTGAGTAATTTGATGTGAGAAGTAGCCCTATCATTTGCCTTCACTAAATAAATGAGCACTTTAGTGAAAGTTGCTCGCTCCGTGTGAACGATATCAACTAAGAATTAGATTTATTAAGCATTTCTCAACCAAAAACCTGTGTTTTTTTCGCGAATAAAAAATATACGTCATATAAAAGTACCCAGTTATCTAATTGTTGCATTGCCCATCCAGTTGCTCGTTTTTATTTGAGGGTCTGGACCGCACGACACAGGGAGTCCTAGTGTGGGGTCTAAAGCACTCAGTAAATTGTGTCATATATTAATAATGTTAATGTCTTGTCTTAATATCAAGAAAAATGACTGAGTTATAAGAGTAAGAAGTTAAAGTTTGAAAAGGACTGCGGCACTATATTAAGGACGTCACTACCACAGTAGTACGTCCTATTATAATGCGTTATTAAAAATCCTAAGATAATTGGAATTTTCATTAACTTATTAAACATCATTTTACATATTTTAGTGCGGAAATAAAAAAAACAGATAAAGGCCTTTATACGTACGATCCGCCAGTATTAGTTTATTGACTTTTGTGACATTGAATTTTTTTTTAGGGTTTCTTGTCTAACTATGTGTTTCTATGTTTTTATATTATAATGCTCATAATTCCATAGAGCAATTCGTATACAATTTTAATTGTTTAAATGAATAAACTGCGAAATTAATAATGTTTGTGTTCCAGGGCACCGGCGGTTGTCGTTCAGCGAGCGGCGCAGGCGTGGGCGCGGTGACGGTCGCGAGCGCGAGCGCGGGCGCGGGCGCAGGCGCGTGCGCGGCGCGCATGGCGAGCGCGGGCGCGCAGTTTCGCGGCGGCGCGCAGCAGTGGGCCGCGGCGTACGCGCCGCAGCCCTGCCGCTACCCGCCGCCGCAGCCCCAGCCCTACGCAGCGGCACCGAGCCCGTATACGCCGCATCAGGTAAACTATTTTTCTTCTTCTTTAGGCTTCTTAGACCGGTTGCTTGGTGTAGGCCTCCTTCAACTTTCTCCACTTATTCCTATTTTTGGGAAGTTGCAAACCAGTTACTGCCGCCGCTCTCTCAATATCGTCCTTCCATTTTATTTGCGGTCTCCCTATAGGTCTTTTCTAGTCTCATGGCCTCGAAGGCACTTTTAAATTTAGAATTTAGCACTTTTAGATTTGGATTATGATGGGTAGCCATTTCCAGTTTGAGCTTTATCTTCAAAATGAATCTAAAGATATATTTTAAAAAGCATATATTTTCAACCAGTGTCCTACCTCACCTATGGAACAGAAATTTGGGTAAATACAAAAGCCGTCCTACATAATCTTCGAGTTGCTCGAAGGCCCTATGGAACGAGGGCTGGTGGGAATCACACTGAGCGACAAAAAGATGAATACTTGGCTTTGAGAATACAGTAAAGTCTCAGATGTCATGCAAAGGGTGGCGAAGTTTAAATGGGCATGGGTGGGACAGGACATGTAGCCCGGAAGTTTGACTCGTGGCGCAGAAAACGAACTATAGCCCCCGTTAACTATAATAGCATAATGTTGCTCGCGTTTGTAGGTGTCAGTTAGTTTTCAGCACCCTTCACGTGCCCCCGGGTGGTGTTAAATGGGCAACGACACAACGTGGAATGTCGGACAGGCAAACCTGACTACTGACATGTCAGGGCAGCAATCACAAACCATGGGATCAGTCGAACAGTCCTATGTGACCACGTGGATTTCCCCGTAACTAATAACCATACATTGTAAATAACCACAAAAAGAGTGGGTTTGCCAACTCGCAATGGGCCAGTGCATCGAAGTTCGAACAAGCTAAATCGGTTTAGTAGTTCCAAATAGACTTTACATTTTTTACTTTACAATGTTTGTACCTAGTACTTTACAATTTACTTTACAAAAATCTGCACTTACAAAACTGTACGTATATGACTTTTAGGGCTCGTAAAACTATACAAGTGTTGTCAAAATATTTTTTCTTAGCCCTTTTATCGTCCACTACTGGTAGGCCTGTCCACTACTGGTAGAATATATGGCCTTAAAACGGCACGTTGGCCAAGCGGATCGGTGAGTGTAGTCTATCACAAGCCCTGAGGAACTACATTTCCACATGGTTCCTCGGGGCTTGTGGTAGAGGCTTTTTTATTATATACTTGTAGCCACGACATCCACGGGAAGAGATGATCTGGTGCTATTCTAAAGGCGGCCCACATCACACGACTATTTCTAAAACGTAGAGAAAATAAGTAAATTCCCTTCGCACTGTTAAAAGCACACGTGTGCACGCGCACACGTAGCAGAAGGGAAAAGTTTTACTACTTTTCCCTTCTGCTACGTTTCGATGGTCAAACTATATTAGTAGTTGGGTGGGTGGCTTCACATTGGTCGGCCCGCCACCGACAAGGCATTGAACCGCAAGTGAAACCACGCGTATAGGAAGAAACCGAGTGCTAAGGTACTCACGCATCTTCTCATTTATTCAACAAAAACGTCACACTACCAGAGCTGGGAAATGCGCTGATATTTAAGAATGATTATTCCAACATTGAAATACAACTGGTGTCGTGATAGCGCGACGGAATTACTTATCAACCATGAAGCGGTTATATTTGAAAAATTTTACTTTATAAGATATTTATTTTTTTAAAAAAAGATGCGTGTCCATATAAGCGTTCGCGTTGTTTTTTGATGCGCGCGTGCACCCTCTGTACAATCAGTTCTTGCACGTAAACAAAAAAACTGCCCACGGCTCTTTTTTTCATCGCCGCGCACGCACCGGTAGCTTTGTATGTTTATCTCTAATGTAATGTATACGTAGATATATATGTATATGTTGATCGCGTACTATGTATAATCGACAGCATGCTATTGTACCCAAAACCATTCGTTTCTAGCTGTTATTAATACCGCGTTAAAGTAATCATACGTATAAGTTCACTTGTTGCCGACTATACCTATAGACTTATTCGAAATTAGAGGATCTTTCATAGTTTAATGAATACATTGAATTATAGGGATATTTATAAGTAAATAATAAGTGATACGTATATTTACTTACTTACGTATATTTACTCATACAATTTCTATTACTTTCATGGGTATATTTGTGATGTGTAATGAAAAGGACCTTACTGTCGGCTCTAGTTTCTCAAATATATGCAAGCGAAATCTTTAAAAAAATAACACAATTATTTTGTTATCTTAAAAATCGGATATTATAGCAAATATTCTATTTAAATAGAATCTTAAAGTCAAAAAATCTTAACCAACGTCCCTTAGCGGTACAAAATAAGGTCACTTTGCTCAGATACAGACACATTTTATGTTTTTTTTTTATTAGGTACTGTCTTAAAACGGGAATAATGAATTACACGCACACGCAAAATATCATTAGAACTTGGTAACGGTTTTAATGAATCAAAGCCTAAAATCTAACTAGATCATGAAGCTACAATAAAATCGCAAATCAAATCAGGGTTTCTAAGTGAGTGACAGAGATAAAAGACGATGGGTTCTGCTTTGTTTTCAATTAGTCCCTTGATGGTACTTGTAGGTTAGAACAAAGTGCCCTATAAACAAAGCTCAGTCTTTGGCGCCGTCCTCTGCATAGAGTAATGAGATCTGTTTACGATCGGATTTACGAGTGAGGTACTACTATCTGACGGCTTGCGTTCACTTGCCTACATATTGTGCATCCCTTAGCGCGTTTGCGCGATAGATTACAATAAATGATTTTCAAAATAAAGACGGGTTAATGGGTTAGATATTAACCCTTTAATTAATGGGTTACGCTGCACTTGTTTGGCTCATCATCCCAGGATTTATGATAACATAACGTGAAAACCACATAACGTAAAGAAAACTACAGGTTAGATAAAGATTATTCAAAGCATGTTTCAAAGCATCCAATGTACAAAGTCAAAAAAAGTACATTTATTTCGAGAAACTCAAACATTAAAGTGTGACTTAAAAACATCACATAGGTATCTAAAGATGTTTTGCCATGAAATTGTAGGTACGTAACCGTAAAAAATTTACATTTATACAATGAAATCAAGAAAAGTCATCTTTTTCACCCAACTTCAGAGAAATGTGAATGAATATCGGAAAGTAGAAGCCGAGATCTGGAATCTGGGCTCTTTTTGCTTGGACGCCCGCATTATTAACTAACCTAACGTTATCCCAATACGATCCTCAATATTATAATAATTTAATAAAATACAAAATCTAATTTTCGGATATTAAACACCTAGTAATTTAAAAATAATATAAAAATTCCCATCTAATTAGATTCAAAATCGACGATGGGGGTTCTGTTGCGGTAATGTATATGATTGATACGTTACCATTCTTTTGCAGCTAAATTCATACGATGGAATGCTTTCACAGCTGGTAGCATGTGATCGAATCGATCGAATGCAGCTAATCGTAGCCTTTAAATCCGCGATGCGCATAAGTGTCACTAAAATCATTGAACTAAATGCGAACTGACGCTGATAAACTTATATTGTGTTATAGTGCTATGTCGTTAAATTTTCACTGAACTGTTCAATATGTTCTCTTTGAAAATATGAACCTTTTTTTTTAAATAATGGGAAATAATAGCTATCTTTGAATATGAATAAACCAGAGTATAGCGCGCTGCATTTGTATACGAGTATATGAACATATTTAAAGTTTCCGTATAACACAAATATACAACAAGAATTACCATATTTTCCATATACATTTTTAGAACTTGTAAATTACGTCTTATAAAGAAGAGCGCAGAACCTATGTTACCCAAGGTAGAATAATTCATTTACGACCCAGTAACTATCATATATACAACTATAAAGAAACCCATAAGCTTAAAGTTGTTAAAATCTAACCAAGTTAGTTTGTACATAACACTGAGCAATGAGTAAGGCAAGGCGACTGTTTGGTATAAGCGTCTGGCAACATTGCCAGACCGCAACATTTCCAGCCTCCTGGCTAGCGCTCAGCCTGGATAATTAACCGACAAGTTGGCGCGTCAACACCACTCCATCAATTTCTACCGAGGCCTGAACCACTTTTGCTCGTTATGCATGTTACTTAAACAATGTAACATGATTTATGACTTCTTACAAAAGTGACACCGTGATTTGCATGAAACCATTTAATGTGCAAGTTTTACAAACCAGTCACAACTTTCTCAAAACTACAACATATTTAATAAATAAATGTATCAAAGTTATGGCTAGTTGAATTGAGTTGGGTCAAGAAGACAAGGAGGGCTTAATAGCCTCTTCATTGTGTAGGGCGTTAACTACGTCTGATCGGAATATACTTACTATAGGTAAATATAGACCAACCTAAATACTAAAATGAAATTCCCGTTAACTTTAGTTAATTTTAAATGTCTAATTAGAGAACGTTTCATTGGTTGTTAAATCGGAATATTTATGTTAGACTTGAAAATACTTATTTTTGGCGCGTCATTATTACTGCGATTTAAATATTTTTCGCTTTACATGTCAAAAACGAACCCAAGGTACCCTAAGATTGATATTGGAACAATTCTTAACCTCATATTTTCTTAAATGATCCCCAATCCAAACGTCTCGCCGGAACCTTGCCTCAGGCGAGTCTCGTACAGTCAAATTCCTATAGCTTGGTTTACGTGAGTAGCAACACATCCCAGATGTCGCACAAAGACTGTGTTCACATTGCACCTCCTACCCCGCCCCCTCAAGAATCTCGTAAAAGGAATTTCTTCGCCCTTATCGCTTTTTGAAATAAAATGTAGCGCCCCGCGTCGTACGTGTTTTATTACAACGCGTCTCCTTCTGAATTTATCTCATAGTCGCCGGTTCGATGCTGAACTCTTTTTTTTTAAACAAGTATCCAAGTGAAAGGATTCCGCTTCTGCGATTTGGGTTTTCTGTAATACCTCCTTGAACTTCTTTATTCATTATGCGATGTTTCAAAGATTTTTTTTTTTCAAAGATTCAAAGTCATCAGAATACTCTAACAATTATATTAAGAGTAGATCGAATAATATATAACATCACTGTTATTAATTTCATTATGCTTTATTATCCGGTGTTTATCTTTATTTCACAAAAATTGTACAGGAGGCTTGCTCAATGCCTAGTGACATTCTCTGCCAGTCAACCTTTGGTTGTACAGAAATGCATAAGTACTTGTTTGATTAAACACAAAATAATAAATAACACATACCAAACGTACAGGCCGTGAAAGAAAACAGATATGCCGAAACTGATTTGTAAATTTTTCACGTCAATGAACTTATGAAAATTATGAATGGAATCTATGGTTTCAATCTTTGAAAATAGTCTGGACACATCTATATACATAACATACAGAAATGCTGTTAATTATTTTCTTTAAGGAGCGCGACAGTACCAAAAGATACCATATTAAATAAACCAATTTTCACACCTACATTTGTCTTTTTTCATAAATTATTTCGTTTCGTGTATACGCCGTAGTTTATTTTGAAACGTTGCTCGAATATAATATGAAGAACAGTCATTGTTACAGTTCAATAACAGGACAATAACAGTCAGGCGCATTATGAGCCATAAAATTAGTAACGCAATGAACCCATCCTTATTAATGACTCACATTTAATGCTCTGTTAAAGCTATCCATTTTAAACGTTTGTTTTACTTTTTTCGTCGGCCCGTTCATGTTCACCAGCCCATGTTGTTTATTTCCACTCTCTTTCAACTGTAAACATAAATCCTGATTTTTTTAAAAGGGCCAAATAATTATTGCCTTATATCGTAAATTCACTGTAAAATGTACATTATAAATACTAATTTTTTATGTCAAAACGTTCTGAATGCCACGTGTCGTCGTAGGAGCTCGTTCAGCGGTTCGACACATGAATCAAAATGGCGACGTCCTACTCAGTTGATTAATGACAAGAATATGTCAGCTGTCAGGGCTGTCACAACTCCGCAGCTTGTTAAATTCGTCGCGCCCTTGCTTAAACGCGGCAGCCCTAAATAGAGGTTACTTTTTTGGTAAAAAGGACCACCGTTTTTTATTGCGAGCGACATATCTCTAATTCACTAGCGCGTTATGTCTAAAACCACTCGAAAGTACATAATCCGATGTTATAGCGACCCGAAAAAGCAGTTCTTTCGTTAAAAGATAAATAATATTTAGGGGCCCGGTATAAGGCCGAAGTTGAAGTAAGCTTTAGTTACATTAAATATCTATCCCGTCATTTCTTTTCCCGGCACCCATTAGATTCGTCTAGGCCTCACCCACTTAACCCTCTTGGCTCATTTTCACGCGCACGTTATACGTACACTCAAAGATTATGCTGATATATTTAAATGTATGCGCTACGAGGAAAAATTTTTGTAGATGAAATTACCACATTTATTTTGGGAGGTTTCGCTTCGGCCGTATACGTTTAAGAGATCCTTTTTCAATGTCGAGGAGGGTAATATGGGTGTGGTGAACATTTGTGCGTTTCTTTTTTTATTCATGACCAAAGTCAATCAAATATGCATGATAATTCTCGATTTTTTACTTATTATATTGCTTTTATTGGTTTATTAAAAGTAATGAGAACCTTGTAACTATTTCATGCGGGTTTATTGACTTAGTGAGCGTACAGTTTATTTTAAGTTCAATGAGGCAGCCACGTCCCACATGTGCGACCCTCGTACAACTCGGGGTGAAAGTATAAATAAACAAGGCTTGCTGATATCTGTCATCCAAAGAATTAGATTTATTTCGGCTCTGGCGGAAGGTGAAGGACCCTAGCCCCTCGTGAGCGGCAATCGAGGAACGTGTCTAGTCTAATGTTTTGTCAGAATAATTCACGGCTTTACATATATTCGTCCTATGTACAGATACATGTGTCTTTATTTACATCTACTGACCACTATTTTATTTTTTTAACTAACTCTCTTCCAAATACGGTCATAAAGAAATTCCCCTATGTACATATGTAGTGCGAACATAACACGATTTTGTCCCCGAAACTTGTTCAATATTGTGAACTACGGGTCGGGTCCATTCGCGCAGAAAAAAAGGCGTTTTTTCCGTTCTAAGGGCGAATGTTTTTTTGTTGAATTATGTTAATGCCGGAGTGACGCGGGCAGGGCCGGCTACCGATAATTTAAATTCGTCCGAGCACTGGTGAACGATTTTTTGGTAGCTTGACCCAACCTATTTATAAGAAAGTAAAAATCGAGGGTGGCAATATTTTGACTTTAGCAATTTGTCGAATGTCTGCTTAAAATTACCGGTGTTGTTTACTGTTCCAGATGCTATTAATTAAAGCTGTTGACTATGTGCTCCGCAACGACAAACCATCTTTAATAAAAATGAAAAATAACTGGTGCATTTGTATAAAAATACTTACAAATTAAAACTTTAAATTAAATTAAATATTAACATTTATCGCAGAGCCATCTAGCCTGTGTGATGAAAACCATTAGTATAAATAAAAAACATCTGTTACTGGGTTGTGTGGTGTGTGTCCCCGCGTGTACACACACATGTACGCATGTAAGTAATATAATACTTACTCGTGTGCAGCTCTGACCCTACGCACGTCGCGCCCTCTGGTCGACCGCTACCAACACTGACACATCAACGCTACACTTTCAAAATTTCTTATTTTCAACTCGCCCCATACGCGGCTGACTAGGTAAATTTTGAGATACAAAAAGAACACAAATTTTTATTACAACTTCTCAAAATACTCTCCATTAGTGTCTTTACAGCGATTCATTCGTCTAAAGTCTAAACCTAGATTTAAAGTACTGGCGATACTCTTCATTGGCGAGGTCCTCAACAGCTGCCATAAAAGCATTCCGAGCGTCCTTAGGGATGTCGAAAAGAATGCCATGGAGTCCAAGCTGCACTTTTGGAAAGAGAAAGAAGTCGCATAGAGCTAAATCAGGGCTATAAGGAGCGGTGGCTCAATACTTGGATGGTGGATCTCTGTAGTCTTCAAAAACTCTTGGGTAAGTTTTGCTTTGTGAGATGATGCATGAAAAGCCCTCTGAAATCTGTTTTGGACGTTTTTGATTTAACACGTAGAATATAGTTGGTAAACACACTTCACTATACCATTGGGCATTAACAGTTTTTTGAGTGTCTAGAGAAATTGTCGCTAAATGGTCACCCGCAGAGAAGAATATTGCCACCATTTTTGCCCACACTGCGTCCACGTTTGATCTTCCTGGGAGGCTCTTTCTGAAACTGTTTCCAGAAAGAGCCTCCCAGGAAGATCAAGCCGTTGATTACCGCTTAGTTAGTTGGACTTACTGATAGATCCAACTCTCATCTCCAGTAATAATATTAAATATATTCCGTCCCTCTCCATTTTCGAATTTCACGCACCATTTTGTACCATGTCACATGCTCAAACTGCGTCCACGTTTGACCTTCCTGGGAGGCTCTTTCTGGAAACAGTCAAACCGTTGATTACTGCTTAGTTAGTTGGACTTACTGTTAGATCCAATTCTCATCTCCAGTTCTAATATTAAATATATTCCGTTCCTCTCCATTTTCGAATTTCACAATCATTTCACGCACCATTTTGCACCATGTCACGCGAGCTTATTTTTGTTCAGCAGTCAGTGAATGAGGAACCCAACGCGAACAAAGCTTCTCGATATGAAGGTGTCTTAAGTCTCCTCTATATGTTTGTAGGTAGTTTTTGGGTCTGCGTGCAACGTGTTCTTTACCGCCTCGATGTTTTCATTCTTTACAGTTTTTCAAGGAAAATTTTCCTTGTTTAAATTGAAAAAGGCATCTAAAAATTGTTGCACGGGACGGTGCGAGGTTCCCAAAAGCTGATACTAATCTATCATTCCACACACTTTGATTTAAACCAAGTTTAAAATCGTATAACACCATTGCACAAAAAAGTTCTCGTTCGAAGTCCATTGTTGCAAAAAAAAGCACGCGAATTGCAATAAAAAAGTAAATACAACATTTCTATTTTTTCGTTTTGACTAAATGGCTTTCGGAATTGATTGAATTGATTGATATTTCAAATAAATGATGCTTTAAAAACGGTACAGCTCAAATGAGTTCTCTTTCTGAAATTTGAGTATCTCAAAATTTACCTAGTCACCCTATGTATCCCTATGTATATAGCCTATATTTTCCAAGGGAATTAAGCAATTTTCAAAACGTTATTCAAGGTGCATTAGATTAGAAGGTGATTACGTTGAAAAATAAATACAATTTAGATATACGTTACAGGTCAGCAACAAGCTTTTTTTAATTGTTTCTCTTAATATAACTTATGTAGATATTTTATTTATATAATGTATTTATTACATTTATTGATTATATAATCATTAAGCTGTATACCTTGTAGGTATTATATTTATTCTTATGTATATATGGATTTGTGTAAGTTTGTATGTGTGTATATGTAATAATGTATTATATTTATTTTACCACACCATCTAAATTGTATTTAATGCACCTCCTAATTGCACCTCTGATCAACCCAAAGGTTGGCCGGTAGAGAATGCCCTAAGGCATTAAGCCTACCTTTTGTACATTATTGTACAATGAAGTGTAAAATCAGTAACTAAATAATAAATAAACGTTCGTTGGTTCGCCCGACCAATTAAATCGGTCCATGATTGAGTCATTTTTCGCGTCGAATCAGTCAGTCAGTTGGAAGGATTGAATCAGTACTGATTAACACACCGCTACATCATAGTAATAGAGCTGAAACCGAACAGTTTTGAGTACATTAGCGTGTTGCTAACTGTACATACGAGTATTTACATAAAAAACGGCATCATAATATTTTCAATTAAGCAAACGTTTTAAAGCCTTTGTACGTACCTATGAAATATATAGGGTAGTTTTTCGAAATATTTAGGGTATTCATTACAGATCAATCTATTAAATTAGGTAGTTCGTTAGATTTGTTAAGTAAACCTAATATTATTCATAGTAATAATAGTAGAGTAAACCAACGAAGAAGTAAAAAAATAATGCTAAAACCGAAATAAAGTAAAAGGCTAATAATACAAAGTGACGGTCACGTCGAAGGGAGCGTTGAATAATAGCGCGATAGCAACAATTAGCAATCAGCGGGAAGAAAGACTGAATACGATAGCTAATTAATTTTGCCCGTCCATTAGAAATGGTACTCCCGAATTCTCTTCCCAATTATCTCGTATCAATCAAATTAAT
Organism: Sesia apiformis; assembly: GCA_914767545.1. NCBI lineage: Eukaryota > Metazoa > Arthropoda > Insecta > Lepidoptera > Sesiidae > Sesia > Sesia apiformis. The sequence continues at coordinate 9,411,786 of OU611960.1, read as the reverse complement.
TCTCTCATTTGTGTTGCTACCTTTCAACTTTGATAGCGTTACCCTACATTTATGACCATAGTATTATTAAAATCCATAAATAAGTGCTATACAGACAGCGCTCATTTCATTTATTTATTTACATTATTATTGTCATTAAAAGAAAAGGAGAAATAATAAATTAGCAGCAAAATATACTGAATGGCCAACAAATCGATGGCAGCAAATTTAAAGGTGGGTTGTTAGACTTGGTTCTCTGATGGGAATAAAGAAATAGGACTCCGTGGACTTGGTGATGATATTCTTAGTAATTTAAAATTATTAATTTCAGTTATTCAACAATAGTTTGTTTTATAAAATGATATAAATAAATTGTAGCTTGTTCGTTACCGATTGTAGAATATATGTATAAGAGTATATTTAATAATTCTGTGATTGAATCGACGATAAAATATTTGGAGCGCTCAATTTAAATAGATTGAATGGGATTTATGTTTAATTTCGTGAGCTTTCGGCTTCAATACCATCCGGATCCCTCAATATTATTATGTGTGAAAACTGTGAAATTCAAACCGGATTTTCGTTATCAAATCTGCATTATTCAAAGCGGTCGCGCCGCCGCCGGTCTCGCTTCCTTAATTAAATTGAAACTCATTTGATGAGTCGAATAAAGATCAGTATAAATGTGCCACACGTCGGTAATATCGCGTGGTTGCACGTCATGTGACGTTCGTCCCGACTCGCGACACGCACGCGCTGCGCTATTGAGCTGGGACCAACTGTTGAGTGCTCCTGTCTTAACGGCTCCCCCCTCCCCCCCTCTTGGCACACCATGCTTCCGAGGTACCCCACCCCCTCTAGGTCCTCCCACGCGTGTGACGTCATTCGCCGACCGTCACGAGCTTTCAATGTGTGTGTTGATATCGCAGCGAAGTGCATCAGTGTGATTGCGGAACCGTAAACTTTCATTGAAGCTTTTTGTTTTGAATAGATATACCAATTTAATTTATAAAAGTACATATAATAACTTTTGCTCTTTCATAACTCAGTAATAACGTTTCGTACATATGTCACAGAACGAAAACGATAAACAAGATCTCATAAACAAACAGATTAAAAGAGAAGAGGCTTAGAGTAAAGAAGTGAGAAACATCAACTTTCACGTTTATTATTAACTAATTATGGATTCTAAGCGAATTACGCGAATAATTATATTTCACTATAGACCTATCAGGAACTTAAGAAACAGGACACATCGGCTATATATAATATACCTTTATCAATGTAGTCAAAAACGTTTTTGTTTCTTGCCAATCGACAATTACATTTTTTTGTAATTAACTTGTAATTTAGCAAATAAAAGCAACAACAATTTGTCAATGCGTTTCGGATTCCACTCTTTCTCAGTGAACATAACCCGAATTTTAGGACTGTTAGAAACGTTGATTTTTTTATGAAAATGAGCAATAACATAGTTTTACTACTTTATTAGAATAAGTACAACCTCTTTTATTCACGATGTACAGAAAAATAGATATATAGATAAAACTTTTTATTGCGCACCGAAAACAAAAACAAACATTGTAGACACAAAAATGCGGTTAATAATTGCTTTATTATTAATAACTACTAGTTTAAGTTGACATATAAGATAATATCTTTATTTAATTTACAGAGAGCTTCCCAACATAGAACGAACTCTTGAATCCGTCTAATAAGCTCTTGTCTTGTCGGTAGACCGCTAGCCGGAGAGTTAAACTAAGTATACCTATCCTATGAGTTTTTGTCTATCCTATACCCTGCACTTAATGACGATTGAGTACTGACCGGCACTAAGAATTTTCTAAAATAACAAAAGAGAATTACGAATATAAAGTCGATATTAATCATCATACGAATACAACTCAAATATTATGGCTCGTATTAGTAGCAAGAAAATACTAAAAGAGCACCAAATCATAATCAACAAAACAGCCTGTTTTTGAATAACAGAAGTAATGTTTTTTTTAATTACCATGAATCTGATTATCCAGTCGAATTCGCGTGAGTTCTATCCCTTTATGGTCACCAGAGAACCTAAACCTGACCCACCTATAAATTTGCTTCCATCAGTTTGCTGCTCATTCAGTATGTTATGTTCCTTATTTAATTATTTCACGAATGTTATTACATGCCCTAATCTTTTTTAATACTCGGACAGACCGGTTTCCTTCCCTTTATCGTCGAGCTAGTGATAAATGAAAAAAGTAAAAACTCTGCGTATAAGCCGGTTATTATACTTACAACCTCACGAATGTGATAAAACAAATGATCCAAGTACAGAATATTCTTGAAGACATTTTAAATAACAGATATTTATAAGTTCCATTCTAATTTTTACTTTTTGGAAATGCCTTCATCAACTAGCTAATATATGAAGTGTAACTGTTACTAGGTGTAACAGATGTAAAGACATTTATTTTCTTTGAAGATTATTAAATTACTTTTAAACGTCTACAGTTAATCAGTCATACATATTCATCGCGTTTTTTTTAGTTCGATACTTCCATGTATTTTTGTTTTCGTTGGAAGCGCTCCATTGCACTTCTCTTTCCAGTAGTTTAAATAGAAATCTCTTTGCGTTGCCCGTACTACACAGATTTAAGAATTTTGAGAGTTCCGCCGTGTAATGCATTTGCAGTGAGTAGCGCTAGAAAGAATCATGGCGTACCCGTTACTTTCATTGGAATGAACGAAATGCATTTAAATTACATTTCTCTATAACTCGGCCCTAGCGAACGCTCAAAATGTGCAAAAAATCAGCTTTTTTTCTCAAAGCGGTACAAACCACAAGTTTTTGTAAGACTTTGCGTCAAAAGTTTGAACGTGTTTGCGACGTGATGAATACTGTCAAGAACTGTCACCTTACCGCCTGCGCCCTCCCCTCTCCTCGCTCCCCTTGACACCTGTCGAAGTTGAGCCAGACTGATTGGGACCTCATTCCACGTGCGAATTTCACGACAGTTATATTCGCAAGTAATAATAAAAGCCATTGCAGATGGCTTTTATTATTACATGCAATATGGACGGGGGGGGGGGGGCATTGGATGAAAGTATTGCATGCAATTTAATTTCCCGTTCTCTACTTTCCCTTTTTAAAGCTTAAAGGCTTGAAAGTATTGCATCTAGACTTACCTTAGTTACATTTTTACCTTCCAGCTTTTCTTGTTTATATTTCAAATTATTTAAAGCTTCATTTCCGTAGTACTTATTACTTACGAAGCTGTTGGCTTCAAAGACGACGTTATTTTGGAAAATATTTTTATCTTTTCATAAATTATTTAAGCCTGTTTTTGATTAAACCTTCGCTGATTGATAAAAAGTTGCTGAAAGTTGCTCCTTCAATGTGAATACTTAGTACTTAAACTACGAGCACTACAAGTATCCTTGTCCGTGGAGACAAATAACCGATCACAAGACAACACGCGCCTACACGATAAGACACCTATATAATTATCTGAATTACGAAGAGTTTATGAAACTTTCCTAATTAAACTACATGCATTTTCATATTGATATGGGTATCAGATATGTACATTTAATGTCCTCCGAGCAACACATATAAACTTTCAAACTATAACTCTCGGTTACACAGCGGAATTTTCATCAACTAAACTAACACGAAAAGTGTAACAAAAGTTCAGTTCGCCGAGACCGCGACACTGGCCTGACTCACTTAATTACCCATCCAAAACTCCAAGTAGATGATAAAGTTAAATTGAGTAAATTGCACAGGTGGCCGAAGTAATGTGAACTCGTTGCCGTCTACACAATTTTAATGACAATAATCGCGCATTTTGCCTTTTAACAGCAGTTTAACAGTGATCCTTTTAACAGCGATCGTTTGTTGCGGTACTGTGTCGATTTTTTGCGTTATCACGTCGGAAAGTAACAGTATTCGGTATAAATTAGATTTGTAGTGGGCTTGGGCTTTCCTTTAGATTTGTAGTGGATATACACATCTACCATTATGAGATTAATTAACGTCTACTAATTGTCTACTAACGTCTACTCTCTAACGTTTTAATTGTGACGGGTCTTTTCTAAAATTTATTTCTGTTCAAGAGCGATGACAGTTTATTGACAACGTATTCTCGACACACATTTGTGAAGTCGTAAGTTGGGACCCAGGCCCATACCACTGAGTTTCTACTTAAGTATAAATTTTTCAATTCACACACAGCTGGACGCCAATGGAAAGCATCGTGACGAAACCCGTGCTTGCTCGAGAATTAAAAAAAAACAGGGCCATATGTAATTACGTGAGACATATAAGCTGATATATATATTTTTAATTTACTTGAATATTCTTCTAGTAGGATACACATTTCCCACTTTTGTTTATTTCCCCAATGTACGTAACTATTTCGGTAGCGAGTGAGATAGATAGCTCTTTTCCATCCCATCCGATGCTATCTCTCTTAATTTTCCAACCCTTTCTCCAAATCCATTCCTAAATATGGCAGCGGAACTGGGGGCGTGCCAACGTTTGTCATTGTAGACTGATATTGGCATGTACCGCGGATGTATATGGGCGACAGTATCCACTTACCATCAGGTGTACTGTCTGTTTGTCCGCCGCCATCTTTCTATAAAAAAATCACTTTCTTTTTTTACTGATTTTCGCTTTAATTAGCATTTTTTTATGAATATAATATTCCTTTTTACTTCCATCAATTCATATCCATATTCGTCAACTTGAAAGCGTCCATATTGATCGCTAAAATAATTACAACATCTTAATAGGAAAATCAGATTACTTCATAACCTATTAGCGACTTCTGCCGCGTCTGCCCTCGGCCATAACAATAGCAAACTTAATCTTGCACCTAAAATAACCCGGCTTCTTATAGTCTAGTAACAGACTAGATTTTACTAGCGTTATAATTCCCAAATATATCTATATAAACTTTGTTCCCGGTCCCGATAGAAGATCGTTAGTGTTAAAAGTAAATTTACTAAATAAAAATCTAACCTCATGAATATACAAAATTATTTTGAGCTAATTTAGAAAAATAGTATTCTATATAGTTTGAATGTCATGTGTGGAATGTTAAAATAAATATGAGCAAGTCGAGAAAAAAATGTCGCTAATGACTCAAATTCATTCCATTCTAGCCCTACTTTATATTTTGTCTAGGTATTATAATTGTTTGTAAGACATTTAAATTAAAACAATAAATAAAGATCTATTTTGGGATAATATCTGTTTTTTGCGTCCTTGCACGTATATGCAACGTCACGAATATATTGATTAACACAAAATTGTGGGAGTTTCCTCCAAATTGGTCTAACTCTAGAGTGCAGTCGCACAAGTGACCAATTGGATTATGTATATTTCTAACGCCAAAATACGATTAGTTTAAATTTGAATTCGACGCCTTCTAAACTTTAGTTACACGTAGTCAAACAGGATTCAGACTTTACGTTCAATTAAGAGTAATGTTTTCAATGTCCTAAAATAGGAAATATGAGAAATTAATACCAACATTAATCAGTATTTTATATAGCTTTAAAAAATGTGAAAAACCCATGACGGTGAATAAAATGAATGATCGAATAAAAATGAATGAACATTCATTAGGCACGACGACGCGCGGCACGTTGCATTTGACTATTGCAGATTGTATACAAGACTGGTTTACTAGTTTATTTTACCCTTTTTAATGTTTTTATAAACTAATGGTTTTTAGCCGTCGTGGGTTCTTCAAAATTTTTAATTATGTTTCTTTTCTGTTAACCTTTTTAAAGTTATATAACTTCTAGAGGTTTTTAACTGTCGAGTGTTTTGGGAAAAGAAAGAACATGATATTTGACAACATTTACTCGCCTCCGAAACACGCTCTTCTATGAGAGTGGGAAATCTCGCCCAGTGAGACACACCCAGTCAACAGTAGGACACAGCATCGTCTTCCTCTATGTATTAGATTAGAACAGTTCATCGAACTAAACATCGCCAAAAAATTTGTTCAAACACGATAGTTTCTTAAAATTCACTGTTAAAATTCAAGGAGTTCCCTTATCTACCGTCGGCTCCAATATCAGACATTGTCGGCTATATACGAGTATGTAAAGTATAGCCTCATTTAACTACAGAGGCGCATTCGAATAAATGTATTCATTTAGAAATTATAATCATGTTTTACACATAAATCTTCTGCTGGAATGAGATAACACGAGCAGTCGGACACAGCCAGTCGGCTGTGGGATACAGCATCATTCTCCTCTATGTATTAGAACTGTTCATTGAACCAAACAATTCCAAAAAATGAGTCCATACACCACCATTGTACCTTAAAATTTTAAGTTCCCTTACACACTTTATTCAGCTTCAGATGCTGACGCTTATGTGTATAGTGTACATCTCTTTAACTATTCACTTCAGAAGGACGCATTCAAATAAGTACATTCGTTTACAAGTTATCAAGCATTATAACTTTTAACTTGGTACAGCAATGCCCCCTGGTGAGTTACGACCACAACACCCATCCTCAAACACGCTCCAAGGAACAATTAAACGTTTTCAAAAACACAAATCAAAATCAGTCCAGCCGTTTCCAGAGACAAGTGGTAACAAAGGGGTACACAAACATACATTCTCTTACCCCAAATGCTTATACCATCTCCGTGCCGTCGTGGGTGAAAAGGGGCATAAGCATGGTGTGGGCAACTGGCCTACACCATGGTAACTGGTCACCGCCGCCTATGAACATCTGCCCTACCAGGGGGTATGCGGGTGCGCTGCCGACCTTGCAGGACCCTATACGCAGTTTTCATGAAGAACGCCATGTCGTAGCACAACAAAAAACTTGTGAGGCAGTCCGTTCTACAACCTACGGGTTCGCGTTATAAAACCATTTTGAGACGGCACCGTGCGCGACACCTCCTCATCGAGGAAATGCGGATGCACCGCACTTCTGTGCCGACGAGAAATCCGAGGTGGGAGTTATCTGAAATAATTCTTCAGAGCATTCCTCGTAACAGAGCAATACGCAGAGAGACGCATAATCTCTCTGGACACTGAGAGGTTCTAAACCGCCTGTGAGAGTGGAATGGTCGACAATTCGAATAGCGCGTCGTTGGACAGAATCAAATGAACCCAACTGACATAAATAACCCCATATTTTCTATTATATTACAAAGACAAATTGTTTTACATTATTTTAGATTGCTGATATTACCTACCACAACGATGATGCGGTAAGTCCACGAACTTAAATATAACTACCTATATAGTTAGTTCTTTTTTGTAGAAGCTCTAGCTGCAGTTTTTTTAGGGTTCCTTGAAAACCTGATTCACAAAATTGAAACACACGGAACCCCTGTTTAAAGCTGGTTATAAATTAACAATTCTCCTGTGCTGATAATTTATTTACAGCGTGTTTGCTCTGACGTATACAAATACATACATCTCTTGATGAGTTGTTGTGTCAACGACACGCACAGTTTATGGCCTTAATATGTTAACTAAATGCAAAACACAACACCATGTAAGATAGGTGCCTACACAGACGCTAATGGTGCGAATAATTTTCCCTAAACAATGCTTGTTCTGTATACACACAAGTAAAGATATATGTGTAAACCGTGTAAACACGACATAGTAGCGGATTGTTTATTGTTCTCAATTTTGAAGTAAATCCCTTCTTAATTTTTATGACACGTCTGTCTGTCTTACTTTCGCCAGTAGTTAATTAAGGTAATTGTAATTCCGTATCTAGAATTATAATTACTTTACTATTGCGCATAAAAGTAGGTACATACAAATAACGTAGATTTTACTTTTGTAGCGGTACACTAACATGTACTCCACACCTCATATAGTAGACGTGGGCATAAATACTTGAACTGCATGTGTCACAAACACGAAGGAAGAATGTCTTTGGAACTCTATTATATTATAATATAATACTATATTAGCAACTTGAATGTTGACGAGGAATATTCAGAACTAGATGAACAGAGGGTTGCGATATTTTTTTTAAATATGGTCAGAGATTACGCTGGATAGGACTTGAAAATATATGAGGAAAGAGAGACCTTTGAACAGCAAAGGGACACAGAAAGAAAACATCTTCACGATTACTAGTATATCTTTTCACACTTAGTAATAGATAGACATGCACTACCTATATATTGTCTTAAACGCACCTTATAACTGAGTAAAACCTGGAAGAACTTCAATTAGCATGAATACGTAATTGCGTGGACGTTAATCGTGAAGGAACCAACATTGCGTTACATTGCATTGCATCACTGTCCACATTTATGTTTATAAAGCAATTGATAAGAAATATTGAAGCTATTTTACATACCTAATTCAAGTAAAAAGTAGGATAGATCACGACTCAAGGATGATAGAAGCAGAAAAAGCACCAAACCGCTTGAATCATATGAGAAAGGATAATAGCAATAGCTACATATACTAAATTACGTAATAAAGTTACTCATTACCTAGATTAAATTTAGAGGTTAAATAAGATTAAATATAAATGTTCTAGTCTATGTTCAAGTAAATACTAAATAATTTTATACTGTTTTTTCAAATTGCAAAAATTTAATCCTAAAATAACTGTACACTGCACCGGCGACCACGTGTGTTTCAATCCGTTGTTTGACTGGACCGGCGACGGACCGGCAACGGACCGGCTCGTGGTGGAACGACAAGTCGATTAAAGGTGCGTGCTCTGAATCGGCATGCGTTCATTACTCCTCCCTATTCATTACCCGCTGAATAACTAATGTCACGTCTTAACATGTCTCACCGAGAGCAGTTATTTTCAATGAACTCGCCTCATACGCTCGTTTCGCGAACTTGAGAGCACATATTAACACTCACTTCGCTTGGGAATAGACGCTCTACTAAGTAAAGTTGTGATGATACCTTTTGGTACGTTTACGCATTCAGGGGTTGATTTTCAGCCGTATCGTGTTTTTTCTGAGTAAAATGCATTTTACTTGCATTACTAAATTGCATTCGTAGTGTTACATCGTTATTTAAATATTTATAAGAATGTAATGCCGTATGCATTTTACGCAAATGAAAATCATTGGAACTGTTCTTTTTCATACTTGATTTGGTACACACTCGGTATTTCAATATTGAAATTACAGTTACATATGTTTATCATACTGATTTTATCACAGAAAATTAAGATTAAAGTTAAAAAATATCATTAAAATATACATTTAATGATTTCAATCAGTGCGTAGACTGTTGATCCTCTGTAAAACATTTCTCTACAACAGAATTTCTGTTTTTAACCATCATACCTCCTTTTCCCTTTAGGACAAAATAGCTAGTCAGCAACAAGACCGTAAAGCGTAATGTAGACATTGTTTTTACAGTTTACTGGTGCGACGATGGGCGGTGGGTGCGGCGCGACGGGCGCGCGAGTGCCTACGGCAGCCTCGCCTGCCAACACGGCATCCTCGTCGTCTTCCAACACCGGCTCGGCAGGAGGCACCCGGTCCACTAGCCTGAGTACTGCACCGCCTCCGCCGGCCTCCTCTGCTTCTACCACCGGCGCGATTGGGGAACAACTCAGCCGCACCAACCTATATATTCGCGGCCTTAGCCAGAACACCACTGACAAGGACCTAGTCCAAATGTGCCAGATGTACGCATAATTCCACTAATATATGTACTATATGTTATATCGTCAGATTTTGTTATTTATAAATTGTTTTATTTACAGGTATGGTAACATTATCTCGACTAAAGCAATACTGGACAAAAATACGAATAAATGTAAAGGTAATCAACATTCATTCCCGTACATCTTCCTTAACACTGTCATAGCAACCTCTTATATACTGAATACTTTATGTACTTCTAGTAAAAGTCTGTGCATAGATATTTCACGTATGTATATAAAATATATCTTTCTGTTAAAATTTATATACTCAAATTAGTTAATGCATCAGACAAAATGTGACTGAATTATTTACTATAATATTATTTTCTAGAATACCATATACCTTCATTAAACTAATCCATCTATGGTGAGACTTTTTTCCAATATATGCACGAACACTAGATTCTTTTCAATTTGGTTCATATTTATAACTTTCTCATAATATGATATGTTTATTTCACATACGTGTTATTTTATCAGTAGATTCTCATCATCATTTGCACCAAAGCACAGATAAATCCTAATTATATACTAGTTGAGGCGAATGCACAGTAAAATTTATGTCTTTCACGGTATAAACTTGTCTAATTTCACGGTATCATTATGCTACATTCGAGTTGGCAATAATTGTGCTCATTAGCTGTGTAGGTACATTACCTCGTTGTTCATTTGTTATCTTTGAAATGTTACACATATTTTACAATCAAGCATGTATCACAATTAAAACTCTTATTATAAAATATAATCTACTCAAATGTTAAAAAAGCAACCCCTTATAATAATGCGATTTCACTCTTGTTCCTACAGGTTACGGTTTTGTAGATTTTGAGACGATCGCATCGGCAGAAGCAGCTGTAAAAGGATTACAAGCCAAAGGTGTTCAGGCCCAGATGGCTAAAGTGGGTATCTGGTTCCTGCGTAGACTGAACCGTGTACGTTGTGCATGCAAGTAATACTATTTATGACTAACCGCCTGCTCCTCGCCCGCTGTCTAATCCGACCACACCCATCATTCCTCTCAATTCTTCCCATCATTTCTAAAAGGGTCGTGGTTCCCTCTCGCTCCTTTTGACAATGTTAGTAGCCTCGAGATCAATACCACCTGCCGACTTATTTCAAGCGGCGCTTATCCTATTAACCTAAACCTTAATCCTGAATAATGAATGTCCAAAAACCGGCCCTATGTTCCCTCTACCCTTACTTATAGCTTTAGTATTTACCCTGTTATCTATTCAACAAGTGCTGTAAATCTTAAAGGTTGTTTTCTCTTGTATAATGTTTTGCTAGATTTTAAATATGCATTATTGTAGCATCAGCGTCCTGTCCCATGTTTGTTTGAGGCGAAAACATTAGTGTGAATTTGTCCTAAAATAAGGTCTATGTTTATTTTGATATAGATATCTCCTTTAAAATGTATCTAGATGAATTACTTAGGCCCAATGTTTAGTATTTGGACTTTTATGGGCGTTTATGGTTGAAATCACCTTAAAAGGAAAATCTAATCATTCATTTGTCAGTTCATTTGGGAACCAACATCGAGATAGTTTGGTATGCCAGCGTACTCTCAAACAGAGCAATATAACACTAATGTGTTGTAAGTATTTATCCCCTCAATGGTAACGCAATCTGACGCAAATATAACGCTTACATAACTAATAATACTTCAAACATTATTTCATCCTAATTCTTGTCGTTTGCTTCAGCGTTATAACAATTTGTAATCATAATTTCGCTATTTACTGGGCTCTGGGTATTTCTATGCTTTCAATATATAACTAGCCATAATATGTGTATGCGACTTTAACTAGCTTCATAATCTCTATGCTCATGTATACATATGCCCATCTCGTTTACAACACCTACACATAATATAGCATATTAGATCAATCTGCTGATTTACGTCAGAGCTGGCTTCAGTGTCTAGTTAATCTATGCGGGCTTCAAGCTAACTTATAATGTACTCCGGAATAACATTCGTTCACTGTGAGATGCCTACATATTGTTATTGTTATTATAAACGCTTAGAAATATCGTATCGTGCACAGATAAGATTAATATAAAATTATAGAAACGTTATTGCATTGCGAAAAATTACACGAATAAAATATTTTGTTAACATACGAAAAATGGAAGTAATGGAAGTACATACAATTGCTGTTTGTATGAGCTGACATTATTTACATTTCACAGACAGTAACGATTGAACACTTGCCAAGTTTTAAATTCCCAAGACAACATCGATTGACTCACGCAATTTATGTACACAACGTTTCTTTGTATAGTGTGATGTCGGTGCAGATTCTTCATCTTCCCCATTTGGGGTTCAATCTTACAGCAACAGGAACAGGACCCCACGAATCTTTATATGGCTAACTTGCCGCCGCACTTCAAGGAAAATGATGTGGACCAGCTTTTGGCCAAGTTTGGACAAGTTGTGTCTACAAGAATCCTGCGAGATACAAATGGACACAGCAAAGGAGTTGGCTTTGCGCGGATGGAGTCCAGAGAGAAATGCGAACAAATAATTCAAGTATGATAGTCAATTTTATATATATTATTACTATTATTATCTAATACATACGATCTTATTATACAAATATCTATTTGTTAGACGTAATAATAGTAATAGGGAAGTTCTTTAAACGATCAAACCAAAACAAATGAACAACTGATTTTGAAAAAGAATGTCATAGATTTAGATTGAAATTAATTTGAATTTGGAATTCCAAGCCAACCGCAAGATAACTAAGTTCCAAGTGGCCACCATGAACAAGTGGCAATTTCATAGGTAAGGCCCTAATAAAATAACAGCCAATAAAGGAATTAGAAAAGATAAATTAACGTAAAAACAGTAACAATGTAAAAACAAAAAAATTCCTGCAGGCGTTTTTTATTAACGATTTAATCCTACCCCTTTAATAGAATATATTTACTTGTTTTTAGGTGTTCAATGGTAACCCAATACCGGGTGCCAAAGAACCGTTGTTGGTGAAGTTCGCTGATGGTGGCAACAAAAAAAAGGCATACAACAAACAAAATGAGAACGGAGGCAGAGTGTGGCGGGACAACGCCGACTCCATCACCCAGGTAGTGAACTAAAATTAAACCGATTGCAAATGTTGCGTACCTAATTATCTCAAGCCAATCTCAGACATGTGTGAAAAAATTCATGATTCTCAAAACTTTGCAAATGTTAATTATAACCCCAGGAGATCAAAATGTTGGCGCCTGATATATTTGCTTGATTTCGCTTTGGAAAATCTCATACCATAAAAATTTGCAAATTAATATGTATGCAAAGTAATATGTATAGGTACTATTATATTATATTTATATTAATACTATATTAATATTAATACTATCTTTAATATGTAATTGATTTTACTTACAATTTCACACATGTTGAGACAGGCATCAGGAACATAAACTATTTAAAATTATTTTTTATGCAGTTGGCAGAAAAACAGATGTCACTTCTACTGGTAAGTACGAGTATATACCGATGGCCGACACCTGCAACGCTCAAAGTGTTGCTTGAATTAGACGATTGTAGGATAAGATAACAATTTATAAATAATACAAGTCCTCAGAAGTAATAAAATTAAACGAGAGCGTAAAAACTCATAAAGAGACGGTTTTAAGGTAGTATCGAAATATGTCCTGACAACTAGAGACATCTAGGTCGAAGACCGCGAATGAAATAGATAATATTCCGTTAGAAATAGGGCAACTAGCATCGGAAGCACGCCGGCGAAGACTCAGTCCTTCTGAAGAGGATGGATCAAATTGAACAGTTCCTTGTTTCATAACAACAAAGGATCTGTCTTTGAAATTGAGTGCCTATCGATAATCTAACAAAAAAATTACCTGTGCTTGGCTGGTAGAATCATCTTTCTTCGGCATGATATGCCTGGCCTCTTAATGGACTTTGTGCAGTCGACGACGCATCAAGCTATGCAAAACCATTGCGTTTACTAATTGCACTATCACATGATGTACATATGTTTATGTAGCTTGACGTGCAGTCCACTGTACAGTTGATAGTTCCCATAATCTCTTTCAGGCGATGGGCGTCAGCGGTGTTTACGCTGGTGGCGTAGGCGGTACGGGCGCAGGTGGAGATTGCGCGGGAGTTTACCGTGGAGGAGCCGGTGTATATGGCGTAGCGGCTTTCCATCACCATCCCCAGCTACATCATCATCATCATACCGCGCACCCGGCGACTTGGCTCGCAGCCCCCTATGCTGCACTATTGCCGCCAGCGCACCACGCAGGACACCCCGCGCATCCCGCGCACCCCACACACCTACCCATCGACTCTGTGCCTAATCAATATGTAAGTTGATAATAAGTACAAATGCATAGTACGGGGATATAAAGACAGTTGAAACTGAAGATTAAATATCGTACCCACGAGATCCAAAATACTGAGGAGCAGAGCATAAAGATAATGTGTTATTACATTATAAATGTGTTGGTATACAAATGTGTTACTTAAAATTAATAGTGAAATTCGAGCAATTTGTGAATGCAAGAGAAAGGTTTTTCCTGGAATATTAATATTAGATACCGTTTGTGAAATTTGAGTATCATGTAGAGGTATATCAGTAAATGTCGAAGAAGGCATTCTCTCGTTGGTACAAGAAAAAGCTGGTTGATTGTCCGTGACTGGAATTAGATTATTTCTAATTTATGTCAATGATCCATCTAAATTAATTTTGACGCGGTTTAATCGGTGTCTTAAATAACATCACAAACAAAAATTCTACAAAGTTAAGAATTAATATAGTATTAATCGAAGTGTGGCTGTATAGGTTTCTGCTTAATTTTTTTTTAAACTACTTTTCGGCCATAGAGCTTAAACGTATCACTTTCAGTCCGCTTCTTAGATAATCTATGGTTTACTTTCAGAATATAAGAAATGAAATAGTAGACTGTTAACTAAGGGATGAAAGGCACCATTTCTGACGAGATATTTTGGCGCTCGAACGAAGTGAGAGCGCCAATAGTTCGAGTCTGAAATGGGTGCCTTTCACCCGAATTAAACACTCTACTTTTCATTTCGAATACGAGGAAAGTATATTGCTAAAGTTAAGTATTTATATGGTTACATGTATGATAAATGTTAAAACTAATATAGTCACACTGTGACTTAATTTTATATAAATTAAACAGTTATTTAAGATGTACATACAGTTTCAATAACAAACGGCCAGTAAACGAATTATGATAAGCATTAAAAATATAAGAAGCAGAAGAATTTACAAATCAAGAGGGACACTCAGTCAAAAATTACAATATCGACTGATTTTATTCTGTTTTCCAGGTAAACTGGGACAGCTTAAGGCCGGATAATGATCTATACGTGAGTGTCAGATTAAAAATATGCTAAAGTTAACCTGTGTCCCGTTGCTTGAGATCCACCACTCACAAAATGTTTAAATGTACCTATTTAGCTTTCTCTGTTATATGTGTATCGCAAAGGCAGCGCGATGACTGTGCGCTTGTCGTGTTTCAGTACTTCGCGTCGTACCCGTACTACACGGGCCCGACGCCGCAGCTGATCCAGATGCCGATGGAGAGCGAGCACGCGTCGACGGCGGCGTCGCCCGACGAGGCCTACCAGCCGTACCCGCCCAAGTAGATCACACACGCGATACGCAATACAATTCCGTGCTGTACACGAGCCAAAAAATCAAAGCAACTGTGACTTTTTACAATGTTAATTTGTTTTAGTTTTAATTTGCGGCCGTTATAGACTTCATCGAAAGCTCCGCACGCGCGACTTTCTTCGTCGCAGGCGCTTCTTCTAGTTGTTAAGTCTTACCTATCTAAAACTATCGCCTTACCTATTTATTTTCTCGACGGGCTTTGTCTTCAATTTCGGCTATACGCTGGACGTTCGATTCGCTGTGATGTTTTGATGAGGTCTTTTGACGGTTTGAAAGGATTTGATGTAAAATAGCTCCAATTGTGTTTTTTACATTATAATTTTATTATTGTTTTTTAAAAGATAAATTTAAGATTTTAGGCGGAGGTTTTGAACATGTTGAGATGATTATTTAAGATAGTTAGGTATTTATTTTAGTATAGTATTATTTCAATTTTGAACTAAAAATAGACTTGTCCTCGGGACGAGCATTATACACAAATTTTTACTTTTAATTCAGTGTCATATTTAAAACTATAAGAGAACTGGATTTTTTCATTGGATGATATTTCCGTGCGGAAGGAAAACCCGTGCAATTCATTTTGTATATTTTGAGATAACAAGGTTGATATATAAATATTTATTTATATTTGAATCTGAAACGTTTAGTATCTTATAACGTCGGGAATAGAAGGAAAGCAATATCCGAGGGCTTCGGTAGGAAAGATTAGTGGAAGTGGTCATATCATGTGAATTCAAAAGTATATGCTACCAAATTGAATACCATTGTTGAGATGACTTTGTGTGTAAAGGTTAGAAAGGGTGTATAGGCCGAATAGGTTTTGTACGATGTATAAAAAAATACTAAAGATTTAGAATCTTTGGTCAAACTAAGTATTTTTAAAATACAATCAAAAGAGTAACTCTTAAAATGTCATGTTGTAGATAGACAGAAAAATACAGGCAGCTTTAAATGAAGCAAACGCAATATGTTCAAAGTATGAATTGTGTTGGGCGTGGTGCTATAGACATTTTATTTTGAAAATGGTACTATACCTACATTGTATACAGTATTATATCTACCTTGATACATTCGTACTGGTGCAGTCTTCCAAGGATCGCAAGTACCTAACTATAAAGCATTTCATTTTATTCTCACTTTTTCATAAATTAAAAAAATACCAAACATTTAAAACCAATGTGCCTGGACACCTCGGCCGCGAGTTTCATTTTTCGAACTTTATGGCGTCGACAAAGGCCTTTACTCTTCCATAACTATCAAATCTGCTTCTTCAACTGTCTTCATTCTCCAATTTGTCAAAAATATTTAATCTTTTTCATTTCCTCTGCTTTATCACATATATAATGAATACCTTTTCTTAAGTAATAACGTCGTTGCCAAACACAAACACAGACTGAATTTATGTATACTGTATACTTCCAAATATTTGTTGATCAGCGTTTTGTCTCCTAACTAGCATCGTAGCCCTACGAGTAGCGGTCGGGCGGCGCGCCACCACCGACGCGGGCCCGCCGGTAGACTTACAACGTAACGTCAGCGTTTATACGGCACTACAGTGCCACGATACGGCAACATTTAGCAATAAGCAGTTGTATGTAAAGTCTATTTATACATTTTACGAGTCTATACAAATTTTTGTACGTTCGAATACGTGAATAATGAAGTGATCCTTTTTTGAGAATCATGTACTGAATCAACGGTAGTTGTTATTTTGTAGGCGGTCGGCACATTCCACTAGAAAACTTCAAACAAAATTCCATAAACTATTGATTTCCACGTTATAAAATGTAAAGGATTCGAAATCCGAAGTGTGGTCACCGTTTTGGTGTAATTAACACTTTTTGTACCATCACGTAGGTTTTGGGTACACTTTATGACTTTATATAAAATTTGATATTTTTATATTGAATATATATAAATTATACATGGATATGTATACATGTATATACATTGTTGATGGGTACGAGTAAAAGCCTACTATATCACAACTGTTTAATTCTATTTTGGCACGTAAAGAGTTTCATCAGAACCAAAGTATACAAATCATTAAAATCGAGTAAGAAGTAGGAAAATATTTATACAATTCAGGGACTGAAGACTAGTTAAATGTTTGATATATTAACTGTATTTTAACTGACGATTAAGCGATGATCTCTTTGTTCAAAACCTGTGTAGGTACCCACTTTAAAAAAAACAATACAGGAAATGAGACTAGCTAACGACAGGTTTTGAATGAAAAACGTAGATTTTGAACGAATAACTATGTAGATCTGGTATTTGTTTTCTTGTTTCAGTAAAAGGCTGAACTTGTAGGTACTGTTATTTCGTAAATTAATTACGTTTTGGAATGTACATAAAATGAATCAGTCACTCGTTGAGTACCTATTTGTAATGTACTGTCAACTGCCACATAGAGGCACCCAAGGCACTTGCAAACGCGTAGCCCAGTAGCGGCCAGCTGACTGCCTCGCCCACCACCACGGACGATCGACACTACTGGTTCGCAAACACAAATCACTCTCCGCAAGGCTAATGAAAAGTGAGATTTTTATTAGTGTAATGTTCGTGTTAAACGTACTGAACCCTAATACTCCGCAGATCAGTTTTATGTGTGAATAATTTCTGATCAAGCCAAATTTATTGAACTGACTAAAGAACCACCTTTACTTACTTCTTGTGAAAATTTAATAAAGTGCAATGTAGTAGGTACCGAGTGTCGCGTGGTAGTCTTAGTTAAGTGGTGTTCGACGTACACTATTGCTTCCTGTAAAAACAGTCTTCCGATAGATGTTTCCGCTAAACTTTGCATTTAAAATTGATGTAAACCAATAACGTATTAATACAAATTAAATAACATAGTTTTGTATAAATTAACACCTAATATTTTATTAACCGGCGATAATATTTATATTATTTTTGACTCCATGACTGGGTGTTTAATTTCATTCCACGATACAAACTGTTGTTCCCTTGAATGTATATTAAATGCAAATAATTAGTATAAACACACACCAACTTACTTTAAGTGACCTGTAAAAAGTCCCAAGTACTAGTTTAACAATAATAACAACTGTCGAAGCAAGAATATCTTAGCACTAAATTATTTTTCTAATGCTTTCTTCCAATAATAAGCAATAAAATTAATTTGATGGTAGTGCCTTCCGCTTCCTTTAAATGTAATGGTCAGGTAATATGGATGTTTACATAGCAGTGGCATATGCTTTACACGATATTTTTACAGGTAATAGAGAACTTACCGTATACATAAACGTAGATATAATTTATAAAGCGATGTATAAACATTTTGTAAAAAGAGGCAATGGGGCTGTTCAATCGTTGCATATTTCACACATTATGTAAAATTGACTCGATATCGTAGATGTTCCTAGTAAAACCCATTTTGACATTCTTAACGTGTGTGATAAATACTTAAGATACATTTGAGATTACGGTGAGGACGATATATGTGTATAGTGACTATCGAGTAAACAAGAGCACAAAAGATGCATTGGGGAACCAATTCTCGGAAACCAAAACTATGATTCAAATAAATACAATACCATGTCGATGAATAAATAGGAACTTGTGTTAAGTAAATGTTTTAAAATTTAAGTCGTTTAGTATAAGAGAACGCTTGACTCGTTTGAAACTGCGAACAGTGACGCTCCTAGGAACGACGGTAAATGACGGCTAGCTGTAGGTGACTAGGCTTAACTATAGATAGGATAGAATAGTAAAAAAATGTTTCGACGCTAAGATAGATAGATTAGAAGCCCTAGCTTAATATATTTCCAATGGCGAGCGGGTGGATGCGCGCGCGCCGCCGCCGACTCCTAGGGTAGTTTCCTTTGTTAGTTTATTAAATACTTTAATTTGAATGGACTGAAGCCGACGCGCGCACGCGCGCACCGCGCCCGCCGTAGCAAGTAAGGGAACTCTAACAACTAGTGATCACATTCTCGAGATAAGTTTCAGTTGAACAAGTTTGCTTTCACCTCTTTTGTTATGTAGTTGACTAAGTGTAAAGAAAGAAAATTAAATCAAAAAAATCTGTCGGATAATTCGTTACGAATGTTTTTGTCCAATGTGTATTAATATAGGTTGAAACTAGTCTAGATGGTAGAATAGTTTAGATAAAATTTAGTTAGGTCTAGGGATACGAAATGCAAAAATAAAAACTTGATAAAATCTAAAAAAAAATGAAATGAAATTGTTGGTAAGAAAGAGTATTTTTAAGGAACATGTTGCTTCGTTGTGTTATGATGTGAGGTTTGGCGTAACTATGGTAACGGTGTGAAGGCTTCTCGCAGAGAAAAGTCACAGGAAAGTTATGTATCTATTTTGTTACAAAGTGTTTGCAAGTTTCTATATTGTGCTATGAGCATTTCACGTGACCCGCGTTATTTATAGTTATGCTGAATGAAAACTAAAATAATATATAAAATAAAACAAAATGGTACTAAGAAGCATGTTTTATTGTGACGAGTCATGTTCCTTTGCATTGAACATATTTTGTAAGAGCAAATGATTGAATAAAACAAGCGAAACCAAATCTAGTACATCATTTTATTGTTTCACTCACTTGTTTAGTATACCGTTCGACTATGAGCTGCGATGGTGACGATACTGTGTGTCTAGTCTGATTTTAGATACACCTCCTGAAGTTTCGGGCCCGATCGAAGTTCGAAGGAACGAACCCTACTCTGACTATCCTTTGATCGGATCTTTATACGTTTATTTTATCTTTATACTGTATTTAGATATCTCCAAGTATCTAAAAAATCTACCTCGTTATCGTGAAATTTGACGTTTGATCCCGAAGTATCTACTGTCAAAATCTACATTTCGTACGTTGTCTCGTGTAATCGGAGTAGGGTTTCAACGCAACAAATGTCGAATGAACTTCGTTCGGGCCGATATAGGAATGAACGCTTTCGTGGTAAGAATCGCCCGAAATATTGATAGAAACTTCGTTTTTTGTAATGTCAGAGGAGTTTCTGATTTGCTGCTACAAGGTGCTATCCAACCTGTCCTAAAGCTTCAAACCATGGGTTCTGTTCGTGATTCTGAGTTAATTGACATATAATATTACGTATTTCTTTAACATCCGCAATACAGTGTAATGGAATATTTTTTTAGGAATTTATTCCATTATGTTTACACATAGGTATATTGTTTACTCTTCTTTAGAAAGAATAGGAAGGTATGGGATCGGTGCTGCTATGAATATAGCCTGCCCACATTTCTTTATAAAAATATCGATTTTGTCTAACAAAATTTGTATGAAAAATTTGGTAAAAACGATATTCTTTTTAAATAAAGATTCGTAACTTTCATGTCAATGAACTCCAAGAGTTATGAGCTATATGAATCCATGACTTCTGGCTTCGGGAAAAGTTTGGTCACATCTTGTATACAGGTAACATAATACAATTAAAAACTTTTTGATTACATTGAGAAATACTGATCCGATTGTGTAGCAATTTTCCCCCTTTTGATGTGTTTTCCTCTTTCATCGGTGTTTGTTCTAATGGAACTTAATAGGTATAATTTTTCTCTCAATATCGGATGGTCTAAAGGTGCCTACAGATTTGCTCGATTTTTTACGATCGTTATTATCGCTCGATATGCTGTGTTTTGACGATCAATAAGATCTGTCGGCTACTAATCTGTAGGCACCTAAGACTGACCAAGTAGCAATGTCCATCTCTAAACAGCAAAATGTACTGTGAATCATACAACAAGCGATAAGTCCAAAGACTTACTAAACGATCAAGTTACATTTTTTTTTATGGTAATAGGTGGCAGACTGGCCGCCTGGTGATGGCCCCGGACACTGTCGCTTATAGACATCTGTATGAAATGACTGATATAGATTCTGGGAAGGAGATGGTGAAGAAAAGGGAAAGAAAGATCAGAGAAAGGAAGTGGGTGCCCGATGGTCTTGTTCTTTCTTATTTTTATTGAAACCCAACAGCACTTAAGTGCCGTTAATCTTACCGTAGTCTTTCTGTAAGTGTGGTGATTCCACGGTCGCACCAGCACAATTTATGAGCTGCAGGAAAATCAAATTGATACTACAATCATGATTAACCTTTTTGACATAAGGCTTAAAGTTGTCGCTAATTAGTTATGTTGAACTTCTTACGTAATGAACAAATTACAAATTTGAACAGGTAGACCATTTAATATGATTGTTATTTAATATTAAAATCGGTTCAATAATAATAATAAATGAACGGTCATATCTACATATAACGTTCATTTATTATTGAAATAAACATTGACCCATAGTTAGGTACTTGCGTACATATGGGTCAAACAGAAAAAGTCCTTTTTAGAAGTCTGTTAAATATTGACGTACCAAGACTACATAATTTGTGCTTAAAGATATAATAAATCCTCTTGTATATTCTTATTCAAATGGACATTCATGAACGTTCGGCGAACCATACGTTCAGGGAATGGACGTAACGGATCGACTAGTATTTGGGGAATTAGACCCAGTGTACCGGAGCATAAAGGAGAGTGTACCACAGTGTACATAAAGTGGATCCTTTCCTTTATTGATTATATTACTAACACAGTACATCTCGGCCGCGACTGCGGTTCGCGAAACTATTCAACGTCACGTCACGGTGCATAATCTGAAGTAAATCGTTTTGCGGCGGAGATGTGCTATCAGCGTTAGGTCCGGAAAAAATGTCTAGATCCTCCATACTCAACCTGCGGCCCTTCAAGTATTTTTATGACCCGCAAGCAAGTGCCCTGTAGTTAGGTAATATTTTAATTTTATAAAAATGCGCCTGGCCTATTTAGTGTTGACGTGTCTGTGGCCTGCCGAAAAAGGTTGAGTGTGGCTGGTATAGATTGTAAGATCAGCGTTCTGTCTTAAATCAAATAGTTCGAAACTAACCTTCATGCAGTCTGCATGAAGCCCTCCCTATAACACTAGTCAAACTAATTCTAAGATGGAAAAACGTACATATATTCGGCTCTAAGGTATGTATAGGTAAAAGAAGAGTCGATAATAAAACAAAGAAACATTTATTTATAAACCTTTACGCGTTACCAACTGCGTGTTTAGCCTTATATATTCTTAGGGTGTTGTCACACGCGCCGCTGATTAATAGCGCTGGGTTGGACCAATCACAGCAAAGCACCTTGTCTTCGTGTCCGCTCAGATCGTATAGAGGTGTTTGTGGACTGAAAAAAGAAAAGGATACTAAGTATAAAATTTTGATACATAACATTTATTTATTATAAATACATAAAATACTGGCCAACTGAGTGTTCGCACAATTACAAACTTTGTTTGCGCTCGTAAACGAGGTATTACGGTGATTTTAAAGTTAATTTTCTGAATGAATAAGTTTGTTCTAAAACGTTGTATGTACTTGTAGGCGTTGCCTAATCATGTTTTTTTTTATCGAAAAAAGTCTACAGACGAGCATACACTCCATCTGATGGTAAGTGGATACTGTCGTCCAGTGGATCGCCACTGAAGTACAGCCCTGAAGTAAATCGATTTCGGCAGTTTTACAAATTTACATGTATCGACATGCCAACATCAGTCCAGAATGACAAATGTGCTGCCAACCTTTGCAGATTAAGGAATGGATTAGGAAAATGGGGAGGGATAGGATGGGAATGGGCTCTGGCATATCTCACTCACTACCAAAACACGTATGTACATTGGGGAAATACGATAAAGTAGGAAATGCAGTACATTTCAAGGTAGTATTCTGTGAGAGAGGAGTTACGTGGTCAGTCGAGTACGCCCAGCGGCAGTGGGAATGCAACATGCACTCTCCCCCTATAAAAAATGTTGACAATGAGCTGCAAAGGAGTTTTACTTGTGCGAACGCTAGATTGGTCGATACTACATTCATTATTCGTGAAAAGGATCTTATTTTCGGTTCTAGTTTCCCAGAAAAATGAAATGCATATTTTTTATGCTTTATCTTAAAAATGTGACGTTAAAGCATATTTCTATTTAATCTTGAAATAACGAAATTTTAAATTAGAATATTTTAACCAAGGACCAAAACAAATAACAATAATAATTTGCTCAGATAACGTCACATATAATGGTTATTTTGTAATGATTTGTGAAATGTCAAAATACTAACTCCTCCAAAGTGTGCAATATTAGTTTTGTGATAACCTAAATATGGTGCATACTTTTTATCTTCGTAATACTAAAAGAAATGTAGCATGTTTTAGATCGTCGAAGAGTGACATCCGCTCGTTTTGCCACTCGGTCAAAGTTCTGTGTAAGTGGAGACACTGACTTTCAGGAATCAGGATACACATTTTAATGAGAAGTAATTAAATAACCAGCAAATCGATGTTAGCAAATTTAATAGATTTAGGTTCACTTGTGATAATAAAGAAATAAAGAGTTCTGCGAAGCGGGATCCCGTCTACTTGACTTAGATGACAACTGGCCCGCTCAAGAATCGGGCCGCGGGAGAGTTTACCACTTTTTGAAATTGCTAGTGGTCATCTGGCCCGGAAACAATTCAAATAGTGGGCCAGTTTACTATTTACAAAACGGATAGAGAGAAACCGAGTCCCAACACATTTTTAAATTTGTTCATCATTTATTTGTTCCTTTTCATGACTACATGATATAAAAAAAAATGGTATTTAGGAATATATTATAATTAAGTTTGGTAACTTGATGATAACATTCTTAGTCATTTAAAATTATTTCCTTCAATTAAAAAAACAGAAGCCGTTTTGTTGATCATCATTTGCTGCATTTTATTCTGTTTATTTTTTGTAAAATAAAAGCCATTATTAAATAAATAATATAATGTATAATATACCAAATATATAATAATTTCTTGTACTCGAACCCGCTGCGGGCGGTACTAAATTGTATACTAATTGTAACGGATAGTATACGATGGAACTGACATGAGACTGGAGCGGACAGCTCTAACAATGGACATTTCTCGTAGAAAAATAAAATGTCACCTTCTTTTTAACTGTAATATATTTTGACAACCAAGAAATCGATAAATCACAAAACATAACTATATTTTACATGTTTAAAAAAGGAATAGTGTAGCTGCCAGCCACAAGTAAGTCATTTTAAAAAACTGAGTTAAAAATATACAATTTACAAATATATAAAGTAGATAAATAATAATATAGACAAACCTCCTAGTGTCCCACAGCTTAACCTGTCCGTCGTATCCGGCGGAGAGGAAGAGCGTGTCTCGCGTTTTTGACCAGCGCACGCACTGCACCCACCCACTGTGCGACGTGAACGTTGTCTTAACGACACTCTCTGAAAACAATAGCGTAACATTAGCACTTACCCGCGACTATAAAGCTCATTTACACAAGGAGAGATTTTCGAACGGTTCGGTCGAGAATATTGTATACGATTCTCGTATACGACCATATTTCATACGATTCTCGCTTACAACTGTTTACATGATGATAAAAACTCGATGATACCAGTGATAACTATGATCACGTGATGATAACGTTGTTTATACAAGTTTTTGACAGACTGTCTCGAAAGCATACAGGAGAGAAAATCGTCAAAAAATATGCTTGCCTAGTATAAACAACTGTTATCATCATGTGAACAGTTGCATGTGAGAATCGTATGAAGTGTGGACGCATACGAGGATCGTGTACAATATTCTCCCGAATTGTTCTAAAAACTCTCCTTGTGTAAATGAGTTCTTAGTCACTTGAGACACGATTTCCAAATCCGTTTATCAATGTACCTAGATGGGTATCTCCATATTTATAAAATGCAACATCTGTCTGTCTATTAGGTTATAACTTGGATCCTACTGGACGAATTTTGATGTGGTTTTTAATTTTGTGTAGGTTGTTTCTTCCGGATAGTTTTATTGTTCAAAACATTAGTAAAAGCTAATAGTAATTTATGAGAAATTTAGTAATAATTAAAGAATATTATGATTTTTTTTAAATTGTCATGTCATATTCATGAACTGAGTCCATGGTTTCAGTCTATGGGAATACATTTGACACACATGTTGTATAACATAAACAGACTACGCATGTTCGTGAAATTGTATGGAAAACAAGGGTGTCACGTCACATGTAGATTGTAGTGGTGAGAAACCACTCACCGATGAAACGAAACATCTCCCTTGACTACTCAGTTCACACCTTTTAACAAATTTTTATTGATTATAGCTCATACAGGCATTTTTGAGTTTTGTAATAACGACTTACTGCTAGTAACACGGGTCGGAACAGACTGAACAAGCAGCGCGAGAAATAGGAGCTTAGCGCCAACTTCGGGCACACATAAACGGACAGCCTGCGTTATTTATCCCCCTCTATATGTGTACTATTTAAGAACATTTGAATAATTTCAATTTTTATAGTAACTTACCCATGGATCTGGGATCATAGAGGCGAATGTGCCTATCAGCTGATGATGTGATAATGCTGTTATTCTGCGGAGACCAATCCATACTAAAGAAGGCTTTGTTACCTGAAATAAAAGGCGCATTACACTATACAATACTCGTACTTTTTTTTATAGAAAGAAAGTGACAAACGAGCATACAGTCCACCTGGTGGTAAGTGGATACTGTCGCCCATACACTTCCGCGATACATGCCAACATTAGTCCAAAATGACAAACTTTGGCACGCCCCCGAATGCGCTGCCTACCTTTGATGATGAAAGAATGGATTTGGAGAAAGGGTTGGAGACGTGGGAAGGGATAGGATGGGAATGGGCTCTGGCATATCTCACTCACTACCGAAACACGTACATACATTGGGGAATATGATAAAGTGGGAAATGCAGTACATTTCAAGGTAGTATGCTGTTGGATTGCAGCGTGCACTCTCCCCCTCCATTACAACCGGCCCTTTCAGTATTCGCTGCTGGCGCAGGCCTCCTCGTGAACATTATCGTGTAATGTATGGATGTATGGACGCTGGCAGAATGGCGAGTCCACTCTTTTAGAGGTTTTAGAGGTAGCTCCTCAGGTTTAGTGGTAACCGCTTTGTTATCTCTTAGTCGCCTTTTACGGCATCCACGGGAAGAGACGGGATTGAGATATTCTATAACCAACCGACACCACACGGTATGATAGAATAAGGCAACTATGGATGCTAGCAAACTGGAAACGGACAGGTGCAAAATATGCTCCCTATGCAAAATACTGAAATGCTCCCATAATTGTGTGTTCTACGGGTTGATTGTATCATTTTTTATGATAAATACCGTTAATTGTTAAAATATAACATAGTATAAAGAGTTACCTACACGTATTGTTAAATCTTAACGGCGTATACAGGTTGTTCAGTAAATAGTGACCAAGCTTAAAACTGTCGATAGGCTAGCTATCGGATGATCACAATTGGATCACAAGTTAAAGTCGCACGGTTTTCGAGATATTGATCTTATTTGATTTTTTGAAATATTGGCACCCTTGGTCAGTAATTTGTGTGCTGTAGCTACAAAGGAAGAAAAATTTACAATCTCCTTTGTGTTTATTATTCTCGAAGTTGTTCTGTTAAACATAAATCAGCATTTTTCATTTACTGTCATGGTATCTTCGAAAAGTTTACGTTTGTCTCAAGTTAAGGTACAACCTTTGTCTACTATATTTGAATTTGACCTTCAGTTGCAAAAAAAATGTAGCAATCCTCGAGTGGCCAAATATTTAAAAAAATGTAATGTACATTCTAAAATAGTATAGCACATGTGGTTTCCTTTTTCAGAAATGATGATATTGCTATTTAAAAAATCAAAGGAGCTATTTTTACCAAATTAGGATTTTCAACAAAATTAAATTAAATTTTTAATTTCATTAACACGTTGAGCGCCGTGACGGGCACATGTGTGACAATGTACTTTGCCAGTAGGTACTTGACAATGCCAGCTCAAGAGGGCGTTCATAAGAAAATGTAGAGCCTGCATGAGGGCAGTTGGCAGACGATTTGGGCATCTTCTGTAATTTTCATAATATTCGTAAATGAAACGTCTCATATATTTTTTTTTTTTTTTTAGTTAGTCTTTCATTAGTCGCTCAAATGCCTTCATGAATAAATTATGATTTAAAATCAATTTAGTGCACAATATTAATGAAATTTAAAAATTTAATTTAAGGGTCCGTTCTTAGGCCGGGCGCGGCGGCGCGCGGAGCTGACAAAGACATTTCGCACACAGCAATCAAGCGCTCACGCATACATATGTAAATTTTAATCAATTTACCATGACAGTGTTGGTAAGTAGTTTTATATTAAAAAAAACGTGTAAAAACGTAAAAAAAACGTAAAGTGTGAGCTGGATTAACCTGGATTTGTAATTCTAGTTGTTAGGTGAAAAAAATACTTATTTAAGACTTAAGTTTTTAATAAGGCTCAAAAGTCTCAAGTCTGCTAAAGAAGTTTGAACATTTTATGTATTGTTTTTATTGGGTATATGCTTAGATGTATATCATTATTAATTTAATTGTTTCATTAAATTGGTATGCGTAAATAAAAAAATATAAATAATAAAAATTAAATGGTGAAAAAAGAACAAATAAATGACCGGAAAACGGCTAAAAAGACAAAAAATGACCTTAAATTTGATAAGTTGTATCACCAAAACGTTCGCGCGAACGCGGATTGCGAACAAAAACTACCACATTTTTACCACCTGTGCGGCCTGGACCATTACGATATCATATACATCACTGAAACTTGGCTACCTGATGGTATCTCTAATAGCGAACTATTCGATGACAGATATTTGGTTATTTGGCGACGTAATCGCGTCTATTTTCAATCTGGTGGCTGTCAAGCGAGATTTATTTAATAAAGTTATTAAATTTATTAAAGTTGCGGATTTAATGCGTCACTCCAATTTAACCTGCGTAGAGATAAGAAATGTACTACGATCTTTAATTGAAAATATAGGTGATACCACAAATCACACCATGAATCTTCATAAAACACTTAAAATAAGTATGAAAGCTTTCAGAGGTGCGCAATGTTTATCGTTTAGCGAAGCTTAAAAAAGGGGACAGCACCAGAAGACAGCCAATTATAGTCGAGTTCATAAATTCACATATGAGAACGAGTTTGCTGCAGGCTCCAAAGACTTTTAATCTGGCCAATAAGGACAATATGCTCAATTTCAACAACTTAGGTGTCAGAATGAACCCCCGCCATATTTATATTGCAGAATATCTGATACCCGAAGCTAAAAGAGTACTCGGGAGAGAGCTTATAAAAACGCAAAAGGCAAAGTACTGCTGAACAACAGTGAGGTCTTCGTCCGGAAAACCGAGACTTCCACTGCCGTTCACATTAATAGTGAGAGAGCAGGTAGCCATCATCAACAGTGAGGAACAGCTGGCCACCACACCACCAGTAATGCAGAGTGACTATGAAACATGTCACCGGATCTTACACACCTTTTGTTAAATTATTATCTAAGTACTGCATTTATTTCAATTTACTTCTATTAATTCGATTTTCCTGCTTCCTATTGTTTCTCTAATGTTAATTGTGTATACAACAATAGCTTTACCCAGTCCCAATGAAACAGAAATATTGTCACACATCCCTTCTATGCAATTTTTTGATAATACACTCACACACACCCTCTTACATCCTAACATAAAAATAATATCTGCAAATATATTCTATACGATACTAATATAACACAATTATCGCATGCGTCTACACTCACAACAGCCGTAGTACGTATTTACCCAATACTTATCTATTCATAATACAACTCCTACTTGTAGTTCCACCTCACAACATTCACCGTCATTCTCTCATATAATCAGTAATAACCATAACTATAGCGGCAACATGACACAAATATCTTCAACAGAAACAACAACAGTTACTAGGACATTCGCTCAATCCAAAGATCCTTAAACACACTTTCTGATACACACCTAGCCAAAACAACCCGTGGTGATGATGGCCTCCATGCCGAAATGAATTCATTACAGATAGCCACTTCTATTAAATGTACCCCAGGAGACTACCTTCAACATATCCACAATAGTTTTATAAAAGCTGACAAAAACTTAAATGTAAACTTAAATTCTTAAATATTAGTAGCATATATAAAAATATGCGTAAGTTTGAAATATAACTATCCAGGCTAAAATACACTTGTGAGTTGTGACGTCATCATTCTAACAGAATGTTGGCTCAAAGAGGAGAGGAACCCACCCATCATAAATAACTATTCTACATACTTCACAAAAAATATTAATAACCAAAATGATGGCTTTGTTTTATATAACATGTAAAGAACTCCCCGAGTCTTTCCGTCAAAGAACCTCCGTTAATTGGTGCAAGTGGGTTAGTTGTTCAACTAGGTGAAGACATGGTGGTTGTAGTATAACTTTTTAAACTTTCGCGTTTTGTACACATTTTATATTTTAAATAATTAGGGTCTAAACGCGTATAATCCTGCTCGACGTTTCGACACGGGTTGCACCAGCCGTGGTCACGAGTTGACTGAAGATGCGGATAGTTCGGGATGGGAGCTGCGAGCAGTTTTATCAACTACCCACATTTGATCTTAACATTCGGAAAGGCTGCGACACAACACTAACAATGTCCGCGGACGTATTTGACGGTAAATCGAAATGTTTTTTGTTAATCACTGGATTCCACGCCGACGACAGTTTATATCCATCTTCCCGATTGAAATTTTTATGTTTCTTAATTACAATCGCTTCATATACAAATCGTACGTACAATCCTGGGATAATAGTGACGTTCAGTGGAGAGGATTTTTGGAGTGCAGAGTTCCATCCAGTGATTAATTCCAGCATTGAGAATGTATTCGACTATTGTTGATTTACTAGTTTAGTGGTTTCTTACAGCTGCAATGTGTTCCTAGACCCTTTCCGCAACTGAACGCTTAGTTTGGCCTATATAGGAACTACCACAGCTGCAGTCCATCTTATAGACACTTTCCTTCATTTGTCGCTACAGCACATAAATTACTGACCAAGGGTGCTAAGTTTACAAAAAATCAAAAAGGGCCAATATCTCAAAAACCATGCGACTTTCACTAAAATCAAATTGGTGGTTCACTAAATAAAAATAAATACATGAATTTTTCTTTCCAAAAATATTTGATTTGGACATTGGACATTGGACAAATATTTGATATAGTTTTGGATTTATTACTATTTGATTACATGTGTATACTTAAAAAGAGTAAATAGTCTATTTATCAACACTGCATCTAATAAAAATATCAACTCACCGGCTATTTCTTGCTTAATACCCCCGAGTTCGCAATCCCACAGCTTTAGCAAATGGTCCCATCCACTGGACAGGACTGTGTTAAAATCCATCCACTGGACACCAGAAACTGCCTCCCGGTGGCCTTTCAATGTGCTTAGTGGATCCTGATGACAGTACAAAACCCCATCCTCATTTAATTTTTTTATTGAAAGAAAATGGCAAGCGAGTGGTCAGTACATGGTGGTACGTGGATACTGTCGCCCATACTACTATACTCAATTAACTATTTAATACTGATTTATATTATAGACAATCTTTTGATTTGTAATTAAAGTAAAGAGACACAAATATACAAACATCTACAAATTATGCAAATAATACAAAGACAAATACAAAATATGTTACAAATCAAAACAAATTTCCCAAAAAGGAAACAGTTACAATATAAACAAGCAATTTCTAAAATTGGCAACTTCTGCTGGCGTTGTCCGACTGTGTTTTCAATAAATCATAAATAAAATTGATTGATTCACTTAATCAGTTGATAATAAAATAATAAAACCTAAGAAAAGAGGAAAGAAAGAACAATTTTCAACAAATTGCTACACCTTTAAGCATATATTACATTTTTTTTCACAGAAATTAGGTGACAGATGAGCAGACAGTCCTATAGAATTAGGAGATATAATTAAAAACCCCTCATCCCGTTTTATTTCCTTTTCCCCCTTTTCCCAACCACATTCTGAAATCCATTCCTAGATCTCTAAAGGTAGTCATGTGTCTGTAGTCTGAAATCTCTAAAGTGTATTCGAGGATGTGTCAATGTTTGTCATTCTGGACTGATGTTGGCATGTATCGCAGATGTCGCAGGGCGACAATATATACTTACCACCATGTGGACTGTCTGCTACTTTTTTTCCATAAGAAAATATACATGATACATTTAATTAAATCTCATTTAGTTTATTTAATTCATCTTTTCGGTCAGCCTATAATAAATATCTGAATATAAGTTTAATTCTTTTCATCAGAGAATTTTAAAGAAAATAACTTACTCTTGTTTTCCCATGCTCTGGTTTACTCTTTTTCTTTGCTGGAGCATTGTCTTCATCTGAAAGACCTAACAGAAAAAACAAGTTATTGATACTTAATTAATACTTAATTCTGATAAGCCTTTGTGTAACAATTATTATTATTACAACAACAATTATTATAGGAGCATAAAAAATTATAAGAATAGAAAGAACAGTTTGTAATGGAGACTTGCAGTGAATATAGGGCACTATTGATGATTGTGATAGTTATTATTATTGTTATCAGCTTTTATTGTCCCAATGCCAAGAGCAGCAGAAGCTCCCTCCATTACCTCACTCCTCTCCGTTCTATGCCTTCGACAGCCAGTCTTTGCAATATGCATCAAACTCCACCTGCCATGATTTTTAGGTCTGCCATGTTGGTATTTTGTGAAATCCACTCGTTGGTAACAGTCAGTCATTCAAAAAATAATTTAACTTACTGGCACTCCATAAACATATATTGGTGTCCCAACTGCCAGTAGCAAAGCGGAATGCATCGGCAGAAACAGCCAGACATTCAACCCCCTTGTCATGACTACGGCAAGTCACCACACACTCCACAGAGTTGTTAGTGACATTCCACACCCATAGCATGGCTGACTGGTCATGAGAGCCACTGAAAAATAAGCAAACAATAAAGTTTCAGAATCAGAAAATTTCACATTCAATCATTGAAATATTATAAATATTTCAATCTTTTTTTTTTTTATAGAGAAGAGGGCAGACGAGCAAGCGGTCCCACGTGATGGTAAGTGTTACCGCTGCCCATCTAATACACTACTGACGCTCCATGGTTTGTCACCAATAAAACTATTCACAATGACTTGGAACATACTTACAGTTAAGCAGGAAATAATTGCATGACAAAGAAATACAAGGACAGAATCCTAAATCATCGTAACAGTGATCAAACATCTCAAATATATTTAAAATATACACTAAAAAAAAGCTACCATGTACTGAGACATTGTGCTAAGTCAAACTGACCAATAAAAGCAATAATCAGGAGTAATAACTAAAAGGTCCTAACTACTCCTGACCACACTTCTTCTGATCATCTCAGTTTCTAAATGTCCTCAAATGTGACATTTCTGAAAGGCACTAAAAATCTATCTCTAGTTTATAGTGGTGGTAAAATTTCTTTATGTCCATCAATTTTGTTGCAACCTATCACCGAAGAGGCGAGGCACGTTCAGTAGGTAATATTTTTGTAGTTCAAGAATAAGTGGTAAGATAAAGGGAGTAAGTATCTTTGATGGATTCAATGAAAATTACTAATATTTTTTCTACATTAACAACTATACTAAGTTTGCTCATATTGCAAAAATGCAGTTTTAGCACACATAAGCTCCATAACAAACCATTAGCTTATATCTCTCTACTGCTTTCACAATTTTCCATTCTCATCCAGCTACTATTGTCAAACTTCATCAAGTCACCAGTCTGTCTGACACTGCATTCCAGGACCCACCAATTGTCATATTGTGGCAAATATGGCCTACCCATTGCCCCTCAGCATATTAATTCTCTGACCAAGGTCATTAAATTTAATCTTTATTGAATTTCTTCATTTCAGATTTCATTCTATAAAGAAACTCCAAGCATAGCTCTCACCATAGCTCACCATAATAGGCAGGATCCACTGTCTGATTGCCACTTTAAGTATTGTAGTACAGGCAATAAGAGCTGAGACATTTTCTCAAAACACATATGAGTAGTTTAATTAAACTGAATAGCCACATAATATGCGTCAGAAACAGTTCAACTGTACAGCTGTGGCCCTCATGTGGTTTTCCAGGTATAAAGTGTATGTTGACATGTTACCTGACAAATGCCGCTCGGTCACCATTAATGGAAACCCAGGAGACAGCTTTAACTGGTGATGTGTGGCCAGGTATGGCAAGCTTGTGCTGACCCTTTGTGCTCCAGATGTGAATACTATTGTCATAGCTGCCAGAGAGGATCCTGAAACATAAGTGACAATTGTAAAATCATGGATAGCTTGAAATACTTGTAATGATGTTTATTTGTCTAGAAAGAAACCAAACAGTCTATGTACATCGTTTTGTTTCTTAAAAGAGAAAGATATTTCAAAATTGATCCAGTAATCTTTAAGTTTACCTCTACACATATAATAAAATCGTAACAAAGCCATGTCTGTGCATTCTCTATTTCTTTTTAAAGTTATTACAGTATAAAGTATGAGTGATCCAGAGCCTAAAACAACAATTTTTTGGAATTTCTGTCTGTCTGCCTGAACTCATATCATGCAAAAACCACTAACATGGATTTTAATGAAACTTTGAATTATTCATTAAACAATGTCAATTGGCTGTCTTTTCTGAACAAAATGAAGAGATGATAAATAAAGAAAAACAGATATAGAAAGACTTTTTCAGAGTTCATTCACAAGAAGTTACAACATAATACATAAAGATGTTATATATAATATATAAAGATGTTATCTGCATTCAGTCAGTTTAAAATATAAAGATGGCCCACCAACATTACTATCTACAAATTAGGGTATACGTAATAGAAAAGAGTCCTTACCAATTTCCTTGCGATTGTACAGCTGAAACCCAGTCATCATGCATCAAGCAGTCCTGGGGTGTGGGTGCAGGAAATCGCTCAAAATACTCAATCTCCAAAGTATCTTCTGTAGACACTCCTTTCTCCAGCAATTGTTCTGCAAGTGTCACACACAACAGTTCTCCACATACTAGAAAGTCGAATTCTACAGATTTTCCAATAGGACTGGTCTCTTTCAAAATTGCATTGATCAAAGTGTTGAGATCGGAAGATTGAATGTTGCATTTAATTGCATAAGGGGTATCGGGAACAGCATATCTGGAATAGAAATTATATACTTTAATATAATGGGCAATACATGTAGGAAACAAAAAGTAATATGGATTGAGTATGATTTACAATTTACATGATCGATAGTCACGCTGGTCCATACCGGTAAAGCATAACAGACAAAAATGCTACTCACTGTTCTTGTTTTGTAACAAATCGCACTTGAAGC
The DNA here is from genome assembly GCA_914767545.1 of Sesia apiformis. Classification (NCBI taxonomy): domain Eukaryota; kingdom Metazoa; phylum Arthropoda; class Insecta; order Lepidoptera; family Sesiidae; genus Sesia; species Sesia apiformis. The sequence continues at coordinate 9,377,121 of OU611960.1, read as the reverse complement.
TGTGCTTCTGATGTATCCATAGCCATGTCAATGATTACTCTATTGAATGGCAATGATTAGTATAGCAATTTATAGAAATTACGAGAAATAAGTCAACTTCGATTGACTAAATCACATAAACATTGTTTTTTATCCATCAAACACTTAAAAATTAAAAAAACGGGTGTGACTCAAGACTAAAGGTAACAGGTTGTATTCGGCTGTAATAGTGGTTTTATAGGTTATTCTTTATTATTCTTTAAATATGGACACTATTATTTTTATTTTCATTTGGACATTAGCATAGCTATTGCTTCACACAGCAAATAATAATAAAACAGAATTGTTTTTATCATGTCATTGTCCAGTCCCGTCGAAATAGGAGTCGCTCAGCAACGTGATAGTAGATTTACTAAGGATAGAGATGAACTCTTTGGAAGAATACGAAAAATAGTCCCTGTCCCATGCTTTTATTTAAATAATTGTCACAAACATGGCCATACCAGTGACCAAATACATTAAAATAAAGTAGGTAATAGCAATGTTTACCTATAGTTATAATGTTGACAGTGACATATGGATATGTTCCAAAACCAGCGAAAATTGCTTTGAATTTAATTATTTTACAGTGCAGCTTTTTTTATCTTATAGTTGTGAAAAATTCCAACGAAAAAAATACTTTCTGAATTCATTTATGTTTCGGTTTCGTACTATAATTTTATAACAGAAAATATAATGTAAAATTTATGTTATCATTATCATGTTATCAATTCATTTTTCAGATAAAAATTAAAATAATGCGAACAGCCTAAACTTCGTGTGCCTATTTGCCAGACTACTTGCTTGATCGCTTTATTTAAATTGATCGCATTCTACTGTAAACTTTTAAACAGGCATACCACCACCATAAATATTGAAAACGTCAAACATCACCTTTGTAATTTATGAACATATAGGTTATATCATGTGTTATTTTTGAAATGCTTGGTTTAATATTGGTAATTTCTTAGAAGTAAAAATGGGAGTTGAAACTTTTAATGATAACAGCACGGATGAATATGTATTTTACAGAAAAGCTGGTAGAAGTATAATTGAACAACGTCCTGTGTTCTCTCCGGATGGCGAGTAAGTGTTCAATATTTACCAATTTTGGCATGTAATAACAAAAAATGTAGTAAAATGCAACGCTTAAACGCTTTATTTTCTAGATCATTAGCAGTGATTGTAGAAAATGTTGTACGTGTGTACAATATACAAACGGGTGTATGCGTACGAACACTGGAAACGGAGAGCGATGTGAAGAAATTAGTTGCTATAGATTTTCCCGAAAATGAGGGTCACAACCTTTACGGATGTTCAGATCGTGGACGAGTTACCATCTGGACATGGGAGAATGGAGCTGTCCTTCGGGAGATAGTAAGTAAACATAATGCATTTTACCTGCTGTACTTCAATTGAGGCCGTATTCAGGATTTTATCCAGGGTGGGTAAAAAGCAAACAATTTTATACAGTATACAATTTTCCTATAATTTAAATAGAGGTAGAGTAATGCAGGAAGTCTGTTACTTATTCTTCCCTATCCTGGAGGGGGAGCAAGTGCCCTAACCTGCCCCACCATGGCTACAACCATGACTCCAATCATTTTTTCACCCAACTTGAGAAAAAAGTTGAGATAAAAAGATTGATGGGGACACCCCATAGCAAGCCCGAAAGCACTTAGTGGCTCAAAAATCCTACAACAGAAAACAGCACAAGAAATTGCCTCTGTATGTTAATATTTCCTATATTACTTATGTATGCTATTATTTTTATATATGTATTACTATGTAAATTTAAAGTGATGAAACTGCATCTACATTCTATTTAATCTGGTGACTGGCTAGTATTCCAGTTAGTAACATTTTTTGTAAGGCTTTAAATTCCCTTTTGACACATGTGAAATAGTTGTATAATGACATTTCAATATAATAAAATTGTTATTACTATTTTAATATCTATCTTTGTTCTATTCTTATATTGATATATGCTATTTTTATTTCCTAGAGCCTCCAATTACCCGAGAAACTGAGAATACTGACATTCAACCTACTTGATGCCAATGAATGCTTCATTATTGCTTGTGCTCTGTCAGACAACCCATATTTATGCACATGCTCCACTAAAACTGGACAATGTTTTTATGAATATAAGCAGAATTTATATGTGAATGAGATGATTAAAGTTGCCATTGGTTGGTGTAAAGGAGACAGATTTGCAGCAATAGTAAATGGAACCCCCATATTGTATATACTAAATTTATATCAACCTCATATGCGTTCAACGTAAGTTCTATTATAAATAAAATATATAAATACTCTTTATTGCTTACAAATGGTTATTACATGTGTACATATCTATAAATGACAATACAATAGGCAACTTTATCCCTAATGTAATACTTTTAAATGTGTTTAATCTATTTTAGTATGAAATGTGAATTTAGATCTCTTTTGATCCTCAATATTTTATAACTGCCAAATCGACAAGACAATAGAAGTGAAGTGTATATTGATATACAAATAAACATGTGTACATATATCTGTCAAAATATATTAGGGGTATTTTTTATATATATTCGGCTAGAAAGATTTTTCGTTTTTTTGGTATTAAAATTAAAAGTTTGCACTTAATTAATTGATATAGTTTTCATCATGAGATCCATGACACTGCTATCGATCAGAAAAAGTAATTTATCAGGAGTAAATATTCTCGTTTTTTAGATCAGATCAGACCTTTTGAGGGAAGAGGAAAGACATAGCACCTTTGAATTATCATTTATTCTGCTCTCTATAAAATTCTCTAAACGAAGTAAAATTACATTCAAGGAAAGCCTGTATAAACCATTTAAATCAGTTTTTCGCTCAGAAACCACAAAAATTTTATAGCGATGGGATAATGGCTCTGCCAGAAGAATGGAAAAAAAGTCGAATTAAATGAAAAATATTCCGTTCAATAAATATTTATGTAATACAAACAGTCTTTATTATTTTCACTATAAAAAGGCGGTGAACTTATCTGAACTTATCGACTACCTAATATATAAACTTTTATATTTGTATTGTGCATTAGGGATGTATGGCCCTACATGGGATAAGTGAGTTGGCGAGTCCACTCTTTTAGAAGTAGTGTAGTTCCTCAAAGCTTGTGGCAGCTTTGTTATCCTTTAGTCGCCTTTTACAACACCCACAAGAAGAGGTGGGGCGATGCTATTCTAAAGACGGTGCAATAGCCAATATGTTGCATCTTTCAATATCTTACAGATGAAAAATGCATCAAATTATTGTTTTGAATTGCAGAATATATAACCAAAACTCTTTTCGCATACTATCTGTAGCTGCCCATCGTGAGGAGGGCACTGTAGTTATAACAGACACGCTGGGCCGTGCCTCAATTCTCAGAGGCGACTTATATGACAATAGAACTCTTGCAAGGGAAGTGCTGCATTGGCATGCGTTGCCATTACTAGCTGCCTCTTTTTCAGTACAAGGTATGTTATATTTACATCTCATAACTAACTGACCACTGGCACAGTGTTATTACTAAAGACCGGGTTATATGCAAGTGCATATTTGCATATTTTGGCTATTTTTGTAGGTTTTAGCATATTTTACTGAAAACCTACTGATGGGGCATTTTTGCGTTATTTTTACAGATCTTAATACATTTAGGTAGGTAGATTTACGAAGTCTTTTAGCAGCCGCGCGTCTTTTGTTTAATTAAAGTAAACATAGCACCATGTGGGACAATGATGCGCGATACCCTTCCACCTCATGCCAACCGCACTCCTTCCACATGCCAATCAAATCATAATATGCGCGTTGTAGTTGACATAATAACTTGTTAAACACTGCATGTTTTACGCTAGTCAAGTTTCAGAGTCTAGGGATAGACTTTTTAAAAAGACAACACGTCTTTACACCATGACGCCTCTTTATTAAGTGAATATCTTTATGCTAATGCTCCACTCGCAGGTGGGCGACTTAGACTATACATCCTAATGCAATGTTGCATTAAATACTGCTGACATAGATGTTCTAAATACAATGTTGCATTAGACACTGCTGTCACGGATGTTATGCCTAAGTGTAGGGTGCATAACTCGCTAGTTTCAATAGTCTTTTTTTATATTTGTGTCAATTTTAAAGTGTACGATGCCTCCTGAGAAAAAAGAACTCTGAACATCCAAGTTCTTTTTGTACTCATAATTTCTTCATGTTTGTTTGGCATACGAAGATGCCCGATCGGCATTTATAAGTAGTACTGTAAACAATACCATTAAAATCGACAATTACAAAAAAATATTTATTACAGGAGAAAAATTACCTTCCCTGTGTCCTTAAACATATTAATTTTTAAAATTTTGCATTTTAGGAAGTTATCTTTATACTGGCGGATTAGAAAAAACGTTAGTAAAATGGACAGCTAGTAACTTAGCTATGAAAAACAATGAAAGAAAGTATATCCCGCGTCTTCCAGGCGCTGTACGGTTTATCACAGCGAACAACACTCATGTGGCAATCACACTGAATAATAACTGTAAGTGTTTCAGACAACAATTATTGTAATTTTATACTGTGTAGTTATAATTATTTATTCATTTGTTATATATTGCACTAAGTGACAAAAGTAACTTTCGAAGCATTATATCTCAGCCATCTTTGAGCTATGCAGAGTTATAATTATGTAAAACTATATGCCTATGAGCAGACTAAAGGAAAAAATTAATTTGTATTAAAAAGATTATTCAAATTCATTACAAAATTTGGTTAATATGACCTTGAGAAGGATATTTGAGTTGGGGAGCTACCACCATCTTTGTCACTTACACATGAATGGCACTATTGTATTATTGACGTCATTAGTATAATTAGCGCGACCCTTTTCTAACCTGAAGTTCTACTGAACCCTGTAATTGAATCATTTTTCAAGATATTTTAATTTTTAATGGTTTCATTTTTTAATTTTGTTTTAATGGATCCATTTATATTATCCTAAGTTATTTAACAGTACCTTAGTCCATTTCTAACTTTGACTTAGCCGAGTAACTGTGTCAGTAGATTTTGAAAATATTGAGTTATACAACTTTTTTATCTCTAATTCTTTTGTGCCACCATAGTTTAATATGCAATAACTATAAATTGTTTCGATTTCTTCCCTTTCCTTGCCAGCTTCTGCTACTTTGAAATCAACACACTTTATCAACCTGCATCTTGTTAGCTTATATTTGGTAATTTACTTTGTAGCCTTTCTTGCAATACCATAAAACTTAAAAAAAAATGTATATTTAACGTTGTCCCGACAGTTCTATATTTGTGACAATTTTTTCTGGAATCAAATTTTGTTTAGAATCATCTAGAATTTAAGTATCTTCAATTTTACCTGTATTCTATTATTTCGCAAAATAAGTTATTTTGAGTTATTTTTAAACAATTTTTTTATTTATATAGATATCAGCCAATAATATCCCACTGCAGGGCACAGGCCTCCCCTAGTAAATCACTGGGGGCCACCACGCGGGCCCGGTGCAGATCAGTAATTTCCTCACGATGTTTTCCCTCACCGCCAAGTGACATTATTTTAAATCCGTACTTAAGTAGAAACTCAGTGGTACAAACCCAGGATTTGAACTCAGGGCCACACTAATGTGAATCCAGTATAGATGTCCCTAGGCTATCACCGCTCATGTATTTATATAATTGTCCAAAAATGGTCAAATGTTAATTTTTTTTACACAATGTATGTTTCGTCAGCCATAGTAATAGCGAGCGCTGAAATGCGCGTCGTGGCCACTATCCTGGAATGCGGCGGACTGTCACCCGCGGCGCGCGCCATCGGCACGTCACTCGTATATCATAGGAGGCTCGGCGCACTGCTGATGGGGGGCCGCACGGGACACTTGCAGCTTTACTCCACGGCCTCTAACAAGCTGCTCTATAATGTGAGTTGTACTAACTAGACTGACACTAGAACATGTGTTTCGTTAGCTGTGCTAATAGCGTACGCTCAAACGCGCGTTCGCTCATGTGTCACAGGAGTAGGAGGCTCGGCCAAATGCTGATCACACGTAGAAAGAAGCTGAAAGCTGAAGCTGAAGAAAGCTGAAAGGGCCACACGGTACACCTGCAGGTCTACTCCACAGCCACTAAAAAAATTCTGTATAATGTGAATTGTAATTTATTTTTTACTAGCACTGCCTGCGACTTCGTGCGCGGCGACGTTAGAGAATATGTGGTTAACTTGTTTTCCGAACTTTGTAATTGATCTGGATAAAAGTAACCTAAATATTAACCCAGCATATAAGATATAATTATGCCAAATTTAATTAAAATCTGTCCAGCGGGTTCTGCATACTGCGCGTTCAGATAGATAGACAGATAAAAACTGTAAAAATTATTGTTTTGTGCTGTCTCATTCGCACTTTACACTGCAACAACTTTTTTCAAAAAACATTTAATGTACAGCTACGGTTTTGTTACGATTTTATTGTATGTACCTATGGATATTTTCTTTTATTTAGCGATTTTTGTCCTGCAGGGATATGTTAACTACATCATCCCCTTATCTTTGCATCGCACACAAACTAAATTAATTATATTTATATTTATTATATTAACTTTGTTGGAGTCAGTCTTCATTCATGTGCCTGATAACTATTCTCGATTAAAAATTTGAGGTTTTCGCGTTTTTCCATACATATTTATCTATTACAACGCAACCGAAACGCCGAGTAAAATAAATAAGGTAAACATACGCGTTGAGACCCATTTAAATATATAACTATTCTCGAGCTCGTCGTCGACCACTGTTTAATATGCCTGGATATAGGACTAAGTCGGCGAGACACGGCCCTCTGCTCAAGGAGCTGCTGAGCCCTGCATCTGCTCAATAATCTTATGCATCAACACCTAGGTTGGGACTTGTTGCACTGCACCTTGCAAGCGTTTCGCAGGGCGGCAGTGAGATTTATTACTGATTGCGTTTGCATTGAAGTAGTTTTTATTGTAATCTGTTAGCATAAGTTAAAGTTGTAAGGGACCCTGAGTGGGCGCATTGGTGGGAACGTTGTACAACCTACTTCACTGATGCATAAAAATATTAAATAATTCAGTTGCCACATCAGAATACGGTTGCTAATATGGCAAGAAACGCACCTTTATTGTGCCTATTTATATTATATTGTAGCTGTAACTAGACTTTGAGAAACGAAACGTGGCATAACGGTTGGTTCAGGTAAAAATAATAACAAATTAATTAATCTGTTCAATGAACAAAATGTTAGAAAACGTTGTTATAAATTTTGTTTTGTTAGAATTTCAGTGTGAAAGTATATATCAACATGCTACATGTTATAAAATATTAATCAGAGTTATATAACTCCTTTACATTGTGTTTTTGTAATAATTTGTTACAAAATAACAACTAAATTTAACTTCAATGTAGGGCCAATATGTAGGAACGAGTGAGTAAATTGATATTACTGGCGTTGGCAAGTATCGCATATGTTCACAGATAATAGTATTCACTTACTATCAGACAGATAATCTGCTCGTGTGCCACTTCTCTTAAAATAAATGCCATATGATCTCTCCAAATAGCAATAGCCTTTGATGCAACCATTTTGTGTATTGCAGGTAGATATAACGCAAGTGAATAGCCTACCTTCAGAGCGAGAAAACCTGTTACCGGTCGAGACAGAAGTAACTTGCGCCGCTGTCAGTGCCGACGGACTGTGGCTCGCCACTTCCGAATACAGAAACGACGGCTTCACATACCCTGAAGAACGACTCAAGTTTTGGTCTGCCCAAACAAAAGACACTTCACCTTTCACTCTGAACACTTGTGTAAATCTCTCACACGGAGGATGTAACGTCATATCTATAGCGTTCAACGATAAAGGCGAGATTTGTATATCAGCCGGCACCGACCAAAAATTCCGCATATGGAAAAGAGAGAGTTCCTCAGTCTCTCAGCAATCACCCTCAAAAAATAAAAAGGCATCAAGAAATCTGAAGTGGTCTTGGTCTTGTCTCACTGCTTGCTACTACTCATCTGGAGTGGCACACTTCCTCTCGCACGGAGTACTGAATGAATTTAAAGTTGGTGAACCTTTTACACCTGGCCAGAAAGTTGAAATGCCTTATATGACAAAGTTTATTCGGGAAAACGATATTATACGTAGGATTGTTAACATCCACAAGGAACATAACCTTATGGACAAGTCAATGATTTATTCAGGTATGAATAAAGATTATAAAAATGATATGGGAGGTGTCGCTATATCGCAAGATGGGTCTCTAATAGCTGCCTGGTTTGGTTGTAAACTCACTTTATGGGATACTAAATTGTGCAACTTACGAACGGTCTTAGCTCATCCCGCGTTACGACCGAAAGGCGTCCATGTACAATTTGGCAATGAGGACGCTGCACATTATGTAAGTAATTATCATGTTATTCAAATGATATTAGTCGTTATATTCACTAACCGAGCATTCTCATGATTATAAACTTCTGCCTTTGTAAACGATTTATTATTCTGACTTTGTTGAATCCTTGCTTTATGAAGCAGTTTAGAAAATTGTTTTAACTGCCTCCACTAATAGTGTGCATCAAACAGTGGTTGGAAGTTAGTCGCGCTTTGTAGCCAACGCTGTCGGACGCTTACAAGTTTGTCGTGGCTCGTAGCTGGCAGACGAGTGGTGGCTCGTAGTCACACGCTGTCACATATTGACTCAAGTTCCGTGTTCCTCTATTGCGAACGTTTCACGCGAGTGTAGCAGACATCATTGTGGAAACGTTTTCCACAAACAATTCCCTTGGGAGTGCTCAGCACCTGTCTTTTACTGGAGAGGGCGACTCCAATCCACTAGTGACGTGTGCACCGTGTGTACCCGCTCGAACAGGCTCTCATCTGACCTCTGCGGATCACAAGGTTAGTGGAGGCTTTGTATTTATCCTTTGGAAGGCACGGATTCATTATATTAAGGTCCTTCACATAATTGTTCATTCAATTGAACCACCCATACACATAATGAGTAGTCGGAAAAGTTCGCGACCTTTTTGAACGTATGACTAGCGTGCCATATTTCTGGCAACACTGATCACTGGCGGGAAAGTGATATACTGTTTGACAGCTGACTTTTTTTGTAATGGAGAAGTAGAAAATTTTACATTTATTTTTCTACAAGCATATGAGTGCTTCTAGTGCTTGAAGAGAGATTTGTGGTGTTTACGGAGAAGAAGCTTTATCTAAAACTACTGCATCAGTCTATTCAGGTCTGCTAATTCTGATGTGAATGATGTTCCTCGCTGTGGTCATCCTATTAAGTTAAATGTTGATGTTATTATCATTGAATAAATTGAAGCAATTCGACACATAAACAGTCATCAAATTGTGGAAGAGCTTAGCATTAACCACTCAACAGTTTTGAATCACCTACATAAACTGAATTTTGTAAAAAAGCTAGATGTTACGGTGCTGCATGATATAAATGACAAACTTGGTGAGTAGAATTTCCATATGCGAGATATTGCTAAAACAAAATGAAATTGATCCATTTCTGAAGAGATTGATAACAGGCGATGAGAAGTGGATCACCTACGATAACAGTGTTCGAAAATGATCTTGGTATAGAGGTTACAAAAAAAATATATCTTAAAAGTTAGTTATCAACAGCCACTGAGGCGTTAACAGTGCGTTGTTAATAATTATTATTAAAGCAGCCATTCATTTGATGTTATTTTAAAGATCCAACTGAGCATTTAAGTGCAGTAAAATAAAAATAAGTGCATTATTTAAAATGATGGTAATATAAACACCATAGCTTAGCCACATCAGCTCAGTCCAATATTTTATGCTCAATTATACAATTATCTTTTATGCATCCCACGGTCCCACCCGACCCCAACTATGCCATCACAATAGATACGCATTCACTTACATCCCAATGATAAACCGTAGCACGCACCTGTGTGCTGTGGTTTTCGGTTTTGTACTTATTATTGGAAGGAACGTAAAATTGAAGTTTAACTCTGCCTGAGATTTTATACACAAAATCTATAGTTATTATAGGACAATACTTTTATTACTATAGTAAAACCTAAATAAACTATAAGCAGCACCTTCTTCTTCAAACGATTGACTTTCATTTAAAGTCTTCTAATCTTTAATTCATCTCTTTTTGCTTTTGATCGAAGTTGTGCAATTTCTTCTTTTAACTCTTTTTTTCTTGGCGTATCATTAAATACTAGATATTCACATAAACCACTTGAGGTAGGCTCTGGTGACTTTCTTTTAGCCTGTAATATAACAGATTATGAAGAACAGAATAAAACTAAAAATGTTTGCAATTTCTCCCAACTAAATTGAAGCTTGTAAATATGTTGAAACGAACCGATACATCTAGTCTTAAACAAGGTAAAGCTCCCTTATTTAACTTTTAAGGTCTTTTTTGGTCACTACGAAGTCTTCATTATTAAAATCACAGGAACAAATCTTGTATATTTCGTTGGGAGTCCAATCTTGCCTATTGATTTTTGATATCCATTCCTGTTTTAAATTACTTTCGAATGGAAATCTGGAACGTAATTATATTTTCCTGTATTAATAATTATATTTAAAATCTATTATATTTCAAGGAACGGGGCCGCGCTTCGGTCACTATCTCTGATTAGTAATTAAAATTATAAAATAATTGAATTCTGATTACGACCCTGTCTATACGATTATTGACTATTATTAATACTACTCCACGATAGATAGGGGGCGAACTATAGCATGATATATTTTTGTCTATAAAAAAGCCTTTAGTAATTTAAAACCAACTTAAATACGTATAATTTAACGATATAAATACTCTTTACGTAGCTTTTAGCTGTTCCTGTGATACAAGGTGGCGCCATATTTCGTCGAGTATTAAAACTATTGTTGGGAGACAAGAAGCAAACAGATTTTTTCTAGAACTCATTTGATAAATTACGAATAAAATTACTCACAAGTGAAATGTGATGCCATTCATGGCATCAGAACGTCTATACGAGTAGTTTTTACAAGATCAAACGACACTAGAAATTAGAAATGTGAATGTGGTGTGCAGCAGACAAGCGCCGACAGCACATGAACAGACTGACCAAGCCTCGCCCACAATGATGACGTCAGTGCCTACTTTGGAATCAGTGCATAGTTGCTTTTGCCAGCTCCTCTAAATCCTTCGTGGTCCAGACACAGCACCTTCGGCATATCATTTATTCCGCTCTTTACAACATTCTCTAAATGAAGTAAAAATACATTCAAGAGAAGCCTTAGACCATTTAAATCAGTTTTTCGCTCAGAAACCCTAAAAAATGTATAGCGATAAAAATTAATAATCTGAATAAAATTGTTTGTTCTTCAACACTGTATTTACCGTTAACGCCACTTACTCGCTTATTGAATATGTTCATTCCCAAGTATAGCCGGATTTTTATTTGAGTCAGGGATATGACATTTAGAACTGTCAATAAAGTGTCACCTCTGTACAAATTTCACTCTGTTTGACAGTTCTACACCGATCCCTGACAGTAACTCGAATAGACTAATAAAAAATCCGATTTTAGCATTTTTCTCTTGGATGAGGTCCACAAATCGCATATGATATTCATATGCGAACACAATGAAAACACAATGCTCACTATTGAAACCAAGATAGCTTTTAAGCAACTTTAAATGCATGATCCTACTCTGAGATTTGTAGTAGCATGACTTAATCTTTATTGTTTTTTGATATCATATCAGCATTGGGGCCGCCGCAGACCTGGCGAAGCGTATCCCAGCGCGGTGTTCATTAACAAACAACAATCAACTTTGTTGACATTGAAATAAGATAAAAAAATTCACCACCATTCATCACTTCACACACAAAATTGTTTTAACACTATACTCATACAATACTCGAGAATATGAAAAAGTCATCGTGTAATGAGACGAGACAGTTTCATCGTTTATTCACGAACGTATACTATACTATTTCCATTTCTTTATTTTCTCGATGACAGTTCTAATTTGATAGTTGTAGTGTTGTGACCAAATAAGTAATGATATCGATCGCATATATTTATTATATTTTGAACAAAGACAAATACAACAAAAACATTCAAATATATTTTTTCAAGGTGGGAACACTCAATGGCCCACCGCCATTTTGTGTTTGTTTTAATCTGTCACTCGCAACAAGACGGTCGTGCTAGTCACTACATTTCTGTTCGCTGAGTTTTTTCACATTATCCATACGTTACGTTGTGTATTTTGTGTTCCTCCGTGTTGATTGCTGCCCAGCTGTCAAATATCAAAATGCCGAAAGGATCTGTTCTGAAAAGGCAGGCGAGAGAACTGGTGATCAAGGTTCGTAATTACTTTGAAGCAGAGTATCAAAATGGTGGCCCGCTATTACCACTGTCGCAAGTGCGAGAGCGTGTTGCGGCCGCATTAGGAATTAGTGGACCTACTGTTTCAAAAATTACTACCGAAGCTTACGGTACAAGCGGCATGCAGGAAAATAAGCTTCGTACGCCGAAGAAAAAACGCCAACCACGTCGTGTGACATCGGTTGACAACTTCGACGCTGACGCTATTCGCCGTCATATATATGACTATTACTTGCGCAAAGAAATTCCAACACTTAAAAAACTTGTTGTTTCTTTACGTGAATGTGGTTTGTTCCATGGCCAAAAATCGTCATTAAGCTTGGTTTTGAAAGAAATTGGATTTTGTTATAAAAAATCGGACAAACGTAAAATATTGATGGAGCGTCACGACGTTGCTATGGCTCGCTGCGAATTTTTGAGCGAAGCCAAAAAGATATCAGATTGGTCAAATGTTATTTTCACTGACGAGACTTGGTTAAATGCAAACCACACAGTATCTAAGAACTGGACTGACGACACCGTCGCTTCCACTAGTTCAGTGCCAATGGGAAAAGGTGAACGCCTCATCATATGCCATGCAGGGTCTACGAAAGGATTCATATCAGATGCTTTACTGGCCTTTAAATCCAAGAAAACAGTGGACTACCACGAAGAAATGAACGCGGAGATTTACGAAGGATGGTTTAAAGAAATGGTGCAATCTCTGGAAGAACTGTCGATAATTATTATGGACAACGCTATATATCACTCCAGACAAATTGATAAAATGCCGACGCAGGCCAATAAAAAACAAGAGATAATTGACTGGCTCCAACGTCATGGCGAAAATGTGGATAATACTTTATTAAAAGTACAATTAGTGAATATTTTAAAATCGAAAAAAAGCCTCCCTAAAAGATATGTTATCGACGAAATAGCTGCCGAATGTGGTCATTGGGTTCTTCGACTTCCGCCGTATCATTGCCAGTACAATGCTATAGAACTAATATGGGCACAAATCAAAGGACACGCCGCTCGAAACAATACCCATCCCCCTTTTACGGCAAACAAGATGTTAGATTTATTAAAAAATGCATGTGCGGAAGTAACTGCCAAAAACTGGGAAAAAATTGTGAGAAGAACCCAAAACATTATAGCGTCGGATTGGGAAATTCATGTGGCATTCGATAATATAGAAGTACAGGAACTTATAATAAATGTTGGGGAGAGCTCATCGAGTGACAGTGACGATTCATCAGATTTTGATTAAAATAAATAAATAAAGATTACCTGTCATTATAATTATTTCGTTTCATTGTCGAGTACCTACCTATACCTACTTATTTTACAACAGCTTCGAAAATTTTAAAGAAGTTGGCATTATCAATCAAGAATTAACACGTGTAACATCTTGTAATGAAATATAATATTAGTTAATAAATTTGTACAAAAGTATCCGGCAGTAGTTTAGTTTCTTACATTTTGTAAAAAAATATCGGATCTGTTATCGTGTTACGTTTATCGATAGGTCATGATATATATATATATATATATACATATATCATGATTTTATGTGGAATTATGAAACAAGATGACTGTATTTTCATTACAATAAATGAAAACTAATTTAATAGTAATAAAAACCGCCAGTAATGTAATGATTAAAAAAAATCGTATGTTCTAGTAGTCGATTTTGATTGTAACATTTCCAAGTTATTATAATAAAAACACAGTCGATCGACTAACTACATCCCTAAAATTGCTTTCTGGCTGACGTGACCTTGTTAATGAAATATGACGTCTTGGTGCCTAATTTTTGTTCGGAGTTTTAGGCGTTGACGCTAGAACAAAGTTATATCGACCACTGTGTGTGAGCTGTCATCGAGAAAATAAAGAAATGGAAATAGTATAAATGACTGGAAAATATTGAAAACCATAAGGTTTAAATTATTGAATAAATTCTTTATGACAACAGCAATAAAGTTCACAATTTTTATGTCACGTGTCACTTGTTATCGTTGATTGTGAATAAGTAATGTTTTTAAAAGTTCATAGAACATTATTTGAATCGATATTCTAAATTCAAACTGACCATGAATTGGCGTTGACCAATTACAAGTGTGATTTTAATCAACTATGTGTGACAATGAAATCTAACAAGAGTACCAAATCGTAAAATGTTGGTAGCATGACATGAATTTCCATTCTTTGTGTTTCTGATGGATATATAGACGAATTTGGTATATATTACGTTATGACATCAGGTTCACAATAACCTTTTTGAAACATGACTCATAAAAATGGTACATTTTTTAAATTTGAAGAAAAGATTTTCTTCAATTAAATAACTTGCAGAGCTTGTGAATGACTAATTTTCCCTCTTTTAAAATGTGGCGGTGCCATAATTATTTTGTAATTTATGTTATAAGTATATGAATATTCTAGTCTATATAAATATTCATAATTGAACCCGACCTACTCGTATACTGTCTCAAAAACAACTAATTACGTTCGTGTAATTGCGATAAAGGCACTAAGAAACGAAAGTGGACGATGATGTACGATGGCTTTTTATCGTTCTCGAGTACTGTACATAGTATTTATTATTATTAAATTATTTTATAGTGTATACACATACACATATTTGGTCAAATGTAAAAAATCTAATTATAATAGAAGCAATTTTAACTGTTTCAGCTCGTGTGTACAACAGAATATTGCTTGGCGGTGTGGAGTCTACTGTCTTTGACAATCAAATGGTGTGTTCAGATACGCCCAACGTATTTAGTCGCCGACCCATTTTCAAACAAAATGGCAGTAATCACTTTAAAAAACGACGGTAAGTATTATTTTAGTTTTAGCATATTAGTCGTAAAGTTCATAAAGTAGTAGCGGTATTAGTTATAGAAACATTTTTCGTAAAGCAAAGCCAACGAAACGATATAAAATATGTAAACACGCCGATCTTCATTAAGTTATGTTGCGACTGACAGTAATTAAAATTGCTGTCATTTTATCGCGCGTGCGATAATAATAAGTCACTGTCGTTAAGTGACTCATGGTACAGGTTCATGTAATAACAACATTTGGGGCGCCATTTTCTGAACTCGAGCTTATTTCTCTTTGGAATGCCCTCGAAGTGTTTCCGCGTTTTGCTTATTTTTTGTTACTACGTTAGTGCTATGGTTAATTTTTGCTGTAGGTACTCTTAAATGTGTTTAGTGGATAAACAGCAATACAATACACTAGAACAACAATGATGCAACAATATATTTGTGTAGCATATGACAAAGAAAATTTAGCTTTGTTTATGCTTATATAAAAATGTTTTATGAATTTTTATTGAAAACTCATTACCGTAATATTCTCACGTTAATATCTTGTCAGTGCATTAAGGCAGCTTCATGTACTTAGTTCAGTTACATAGACCACTGCTCTTTGCTGAGCTTGCGGTAATGAAAAGCCAAGAATATTTGTTACTATGAAGAATTACTCGTTTGCATAAATACAAATTCCTTTGCAGCTCATTATCGACAAAAGCGGTTGGATAACGCCAACCTCAGATATAATGTTGCAGAACATACATATTCATTCAGATAGAGCAACGACTATAAACCCTAAAATCAAAGTACTAACTCGTTTACGAACGCAAAAAAAAAATGTAATCGTTCGAATATGTTTTGAGCCAATGCTTTAGTTGTTGCGTATATTTTCCAGTATACGGTTAGCCAATGCTTTAGTTGTGTATATTTTCTAGTATACGATTAGCCAATGCTTTAGTTGTTGTGTATATTTCCCAGTGTATGGTTAGCCAATGCTTCAGTTGTTATGTATACTTTTCTGTATACGGTTAAGCAATGCTTTAGTTGTTGTGTTTATTTACCAGTGTACGGTTAGCCAATGCTTCAGTTGTTGTGTATACTTTTTAGTATACTGTTAACCAATGCTTTAGTAGTTGTGTATATTTTCCAGTGTACGGTTAGCCAATGCTTTAGTTGTTCCGTATATTTTCCAGTGTATGGTTAGTCAATGCTTTAGTTGTGGTGTATATTTTCCAGTGTACGTGTTCACCCCACACAATTCGACGCCAATACTGAGTAGGAAGCGGCTACTGGAGATGAAGGCGGGAACATTCAAGCACTGCGCGTTCGGCGCCGCCCGCGGTGATGACATCAGATTGTATTTACTTAGGAACGATTGTGTAAGTTACTTTATTAACTTTTTACCAACAATAACTGATATATTCGACTTACTGGTTGATTGCCGATGATAAATATACTCAATCCATAGGTTGACCGTCAATGACATATTATATATTAAATCTATACATACCTAAGAGTGCGCAGCTCCCACCGTGAGCCCACTTAATAAATAAATAAATAAGTCGTTTAGCTAAATGAGTGCACTGACCTCTGGCTCACGATGTAGGCGACGGTGTATCGTATCGATACACCCACGTCCGATATATCGAATCATCGATATGAATATAAGAAAATATCTATATCGATATATATATCGAAAACAAGGCTTAAAACAAAGTAATTTGCTGCCAAATTATTCAATTTACCGCTCAATCCGATTTTCACACATTTATTGAGTCACTCATTTCAACATACTCCTCGTTTCCATGTTTTCACTGCTCATATTTTACCGCCCAATATGTTACTAAAGAGATAATTTGTTTTTCATACTGACCTAAACTGTAAATTACTCCCCCCCCCAATTTATTTTTTTAATCCAACTTAATTTATTTCATTATTTATTGTACACACAACATGAAATTAATAAAAAAGGAAGAAAATGAAAAGATGTACAAAAGATGGCAAGCTTGTCTCTTGCGGAGTTTACTTCCTGGAGACCTGGGAAACTGAAATATACATAGGTCAAGACAGAAAGGCGGAAATTTTGTATGTATAATAGTACAATAATACATAAATATATATTTATATGCATCCATATAATACATGCAGTAGCGTTACTAGCACTTTCTTAATAGAGTAATAACGTCATGCCTTTGTACGCATAAAAAATTGAGCATGGAAACGATATCGAATATTTATTTATTACACTATATTACAATTACATTAGTGAAATGGAGTTACATATTTATGGACGAATGGAGTTATTGTATTTATGGAATGGACTTATTGGAGTTTATGACTTTTTTGCTACACAATGAAAAATAACCCACACAAAAACAAAGTTTAAACAAACCTAAACGCATACAACGTATTGCAGGAGATTTATTGCATAGAACCGAAAGGGGAACAGGAAGCCCGTTTAGAAGTGTTGTCTCACAACAACCGCCCCAAGTCCAAGTTTGACGCGTTAGTGGCGGAGCAACAGACGTCGGAAGTTCAGGCTGCAACTGCCTCCAGTTTGCAGTACCTCGACACCAACAAACTCGCCAACAACGCTATAACACAGGTAAGCTTCATTTTTTTTATTTCACAAATAGGTACAGATTTACATAGTTCCACAATTTGTCTAAATATGTAGGTTCATTAAACCTTTCGCATGCCTGGTGGAGTTTATCAGGCTCCATTGCTGAATCTTTATTTATGTACACGTAAATGTTAAAACTATTTTAACTCAGTAGCTATTTTATCTGTATGAGAGTCTGATTGTATCTAACAGCCCTATGGTAGAACTTCCGTTTACAACAAAGAGTTGAATAGAATCTTCATATTTTTATTTAGTGCCACATCACGACTGACTTACATAAAACTAAATTCCCACTTACTCTACTGTACCGATGTAATTACAAAGAGGAAATTAAATGGTAGTAAAATAACATCTCTTAGATGTTTTCAAATTTTTGACAACTGCCAGGCCGGTGACCAGGGAGGGGCTTCAAGCTACCTCGCAACTTGTGCACCTATAAAAATACCGGAAATAATTAAATGAGCATCACAAATACTGTAAGTGGCAGCTAATCGATGACAGCAAATTTAAAAGTGGGCTAGGTTTACATTCTCTGGCGACAATAAAAATATAGGAGTAACCTCGACTTTGTTTTGACATTGTTAGTAATTTAAAATTATTTATTTCAGTTATACAAAAATAGTTTGTTTTGCTGCTCATTTAGTATTTTTTACTGCTCGTTTAAATACAAGCCAAATAACAATCTATTTATCTTTTAGAGAGGTGAAAACACGTAGGCTAATGGTATGATATTGTTGCAGTTCTTGTCAGCAGCACCACATATGGTTCCACCAGTCAGCCTCCTATGTACCTCCTTCCTAGAACACATATCCGGACATCAGGACACTGAGGAGCCGTCTGAAGAACAAGAACCTATGGACGTAGATCAGGAGTCCAGCGACGATGAAGGCGAAAGCAACAATTTGAACAGCGAGTATACGCCAAAACCCACCCAATTGTGGACACCAAACTACAATGAGGTTAAAGAAAAAAGATTAAAGAAAATAATAAAGGCACCGTTGCCGAACTCACGTGCGACTGGTGATATTTTTGGTTTATGATAAATATAATAAATTTTACTTAAAATTATTGTTTTGTTTGATTGAAATCTCACCTTGAGTCTTAAGGACTGACTGACTTCTTTCTTTTATAAAAAATGGGTTGTAAAACACGTGTGATACATATCGATGTGACAAAGGTAAAGATTTGCACACCCCATGTGAATGTGAACAGTTGTTGGCAAGAATTGTATGTAGTTTGGTCGCGTACGATAATCGTATACAATAGTCTCACATGAACCGTTGGAGAATCTCTCCTTGTGTAAATGAGCACTTAAGAGTGGATTTGTAAAAAGACGATACGTATAACGAGGTGGTACTTATCCCCTATTACCCCGTTATAGGAGGTGAGAAGCTTTCTCGTCTCACAGAGGACGATGAGATGGAAAGTAGTAATGAGATAATGGCCCAACTGAGTCTGCTATACTGAGCCTAAAGCACGCCGTCAGGTACTATACAGATCAAAAAACACCCGTATATGCCTGTTTTTTGAACCTATCCAAGACCTTTGATATGATGTCCTATGATATCCTTTTCGAAAGAATTACTTCGGATTCTTAATTTTTGGTACAAAAATCAAATCCACTGTGTGAGATGGAATGACAATATTTCGTATAGGTTGAAGTGCGGGGTGAGGCAGAGGGGCTGACTGCCCAAGCTCTTCAACCTGTACGTCAATGGGCTGATTAGGGGGCTCAGCAGCATGTATCCCGCGTGTTACATAGATGGCGTTAGTTTTAATAACATTAGCTACGCAGATGATATGGTGTTGCCCCTTGATCAGTGGCCTTAGGAGGCTATTGACGGTGTGTCAGTCATATGCAGAAAAACATGGATTAGTGTATAAAGCTAAGAAGAGCGAGCTAATGATCTTCAGGTTGCGGGGCAAGGGTCCCAATCATGTGGCCTCAATTTCAGTAAATGGTAGTATACTTAATCAAGTCACACAATTTAAATGCCTGGGACACATTGTCACTGACGACTTGAAAGGCGATCCCGATATTGAACGGGAACGGAGGACTTTGGCAGTGCGCATTTTGAGCCCGCAGATTTGCTCGTTGTACGAAACACGTTAAAATCACCCCTTTCAAAGCATTCGACAGGTGTTATACATGTATACATGATTATTTATACTTGTATGTATACCAGGTTACTCTGAAATATTTGTATCAATATTTATTGGGAAAAACTGAAGAAATAGGAAAATTTGTGTGAACTCACGCAAAGTTTTAGTAAAATAAATTTTGTTTATCTTTCACTACAAAATAAAAATAACTTTCATGACAAGCAACTTTACTAAAATAAATAAACATTTACTGTTACATACTGTTCGATTAACTCTCCGTTTACTCGTATTGTTTTATCTTATTTTAAATATTTTAATCTAAAATGAATGTATATGGCCTAAAACCAATGCTTAAAACCGTAAACCCTGAATTAACGCTATGTCAACGCGTTAATTCAGGGTTACTAGGTAGTTGTAAAGATATGGCAGTAAGGTATGATATAAAACTATAAGCCGTAAACTAATCCCTTGAGGTCTTCTATCACTGGAGTCAAGTGGACAGAGGCAAACATATATTCTATTTTAATTCGGTTGGGAGAAAATACAGTTTAAAGTCATTGCTTCTTCAAAAATGTAACTTTTACTATTAATATCGCAATAACTGAGAAACTCGTTCTTGGGAGTTATAAAATGTGAATAAACCCACTGTTGACGGCAAAAGGTTATAATTTATCTACAGAACATATTTGCTCTAACAAAAGGTAAGATAAAATAGGTACTATTTACTTTAAAACGTGATAATTGTTATCTGTTATAATTTATAATACATTTCGTATCCTACCTATCTGTTTCAATTTGTAAAATATATAGAACAGTTAGAATGACACCAACGTTCATGTAACAATAACGTGTGTTAAAATGGAATTACTTAATCGACATGAAATTAAATCTGTATCAGAGAAATGCGGATTTTCAAGAGTAATTGATTGGTCAATAAGAAATTTCTCTGAATATTTGATTGGATATTTAGGTGAACATCTTACACTTACAATTAAAGTTGAGGCGGAAGGTGTGGTAACGGAGTTAAAATTGTTTATAAAATGTATGCCGATATCCAATAAGTTGAAAGCGAATTATATACGAGAACTAAATTTCTTCAAGAAAGAGTTTATCGTGTTGAGTGAGCTTTTCAAAGATTTTGGGGGTAGTGAAGGTAAGATGGTTTTTCGAAACTCTGTAAAGTTATGGTAAATTGAACAGAATATTCTATTGTGCACCTTATGATATTAATTTTATTTGCAAATTGTCCTATTGAATGAAAGGAAGCATTACTATGAAATTATGGCGCATAAATACGCATAATGTTGACGTCAATAACTGTTTTTATTTTTTTTAGGACCCATTAAATGGCGACCAAAATTATTATTCATAAAAGAAGACTTGTTTGTATTTGAAGATGTAACAGAACTTGGATATCGAATGCCAAGTCACCGCGAAACTATGACTTACAACGAAATAATGGCGACCATTGAAGTCGTGGCTAAGTTTCACGCCCAATCATATATCTACGAAGAAAAGAAAAGCAAACAATTGGGAAGGTCATATAGAATATGGGAGGACTTTAGCGATTACCTTCAAGAACCAGACAAATCGTATAATTGGCGTAACGCAGGTAAAAACGCTGTGATCTCATTTCTTGAAGTATATTCTAAACATAACTCTAGATCTAACTTTTCTAAGAAGGTAGAAGAAATCGTGACACGCCTATTTACTAAAGCTTTGGCTCTTATGAAACCTAGTTCCAAATATAGGAACGTCGTCATCCATCGTGATCTTTGGTCTAATAACATTTTCCTTAAAAAGCAAGATGACAAATTTGAAGCACTTATTGTAGATTTCCAAACAGTTTTATACGCATCTCCGACGCTTGACCTATCTTCAGTCTTGTATTTTAACACAACAAAAAAATTCAGAGACAGTCATCTGACTACAATTGTTGACTTTTATTACGAAGTTTTAACACAGGAATTACACACTGTGGGCATTGATATATCAGCGATTTTAAATAAAGACCATATGTTACAAGCTTATGAAGAAAGCATAGTTTTTGGGATCACACAAGCAGCTTTAATAATCCCTATAACAGCCATGAGTAGTGAAAACAGGGAACACCTGTTTTCTAATCCTGAAACTGGTAGAAAAATGGATGAAATATCTAGAAGTGAAGAGTTTATCGACATAGCAAATACAGACGACAAATACCGCAATCGAGTTATTGAATTATTTGATGAAATTGTTGATAGATACGTATATCCTTAGACAAATGACATTCGATATCGTTGACGTCATGAGTACAAATCAAATATTTTATCAAGATAATTAAATTTGTTTAATTTAGTACTTACTTAATACTAGTTAGTAGTAGTGCACCGTTGCCTGTTAGTAATAGTAGTATGTTCACTATAACCCCTCATTGCACCATTTGAAAATGTCAGCCAGTAACCACACTGCTGAACTATATTCTAATAACATTAAAACTTTAACAGATGAAGATATAAGACTAATTGTACACAAATACAAACATGAAAATGAAGGAGTAAGTGTTCTAAAATATTTCTTATGCGATGCTAGCGACATAATGTTAGGATTTTTGTCAGACTACTGGAAACTTAAAGTAAATATAACTACGAAGTGCGATGGTAGAGAAACGCTTCACTTCTTCATAAAAGCTATATCCAGGACGAATCCAGCAAAGGCGGCTATGGTGAGGGAAATTAAATTGTACGAAAAGGAATTGACATTTTATGCCCTTATCAAGAGCAAACTTTCTGTGCCAGGTAAGATTTTTCTAAATAATATTCTGTTTGAAAAGCCATAAGATTGAAAATTTGTATTTTCGCTTTCAAATTCACGGTCACATATCGTGGTGTGACTGCAACCATAGTACAAGCCCGCGTCGTACTTAAGGCCAGTCATGTGGTGCACAACGGCGCGCTGAAAGGCTTCAGGAAAAATATAATATAGCTAGAAAA
Organism: Sesia apiformis; assembly: GCA_914767545.1. NCBI lineage: Eukaryota > Metazoa > Arthropoda > Insecta > Lepidoptera > Sesiidae > Sesia > Sesia apiformis. Next base: position 9,354,204 of record OU611960.1, on the reverse strand, counting down.
TAAAATATATAATTATTTTATTAATAATTATAAAAAAATTCTCTGCATTATTTTTGAAAAAAAAAAGCAATACAATGTTTTTTTTAATTACTTAGTCAATAATTATTTATTTCTAATTTTACCCATGCATCAGGAAATATATTAAAATGCACAAGGGCTTCACAAGTGCTAGCTAGCAAGAGCAAGAGCCTGTAACTGTAAATAAATTTATTTGATTCCAGGTATTAAACCATGGAGTCCAAAACTCGTAACGGCTCTAGATAGTGCTATGGTGTTCGAAGATTTGAATGCTCTACAATACAAGACGCGAAATAAATTTGAAGGTTTCGATATGGCACATACGTTACAAGCCTTGCAAACTTTAGCTAGGTTTCATGCTTCCTGCATTATCTTTGAAGAATCTAAGAGCAAAGAACTACAGCGACCTTATAGCATAAATGAAGAATATGAACAATATCTTGACAAAGGTGCCTACATCAAAACACATCCATGGTTTATTCAGTGTATGGAAGGAGCTTTAGAAACTGTTAAATATTTTTCTAAATATAACAAAAGTATCGAAATAATGTCTCTAATTGAAAATCGTTGGCGCAACGTTTGGATTTCGGCGTTAAATTTTAGTGAATTCTCTTCGGAACATCGGAATGTAATTTGCCATCGTGATTTATGGAATAATAACATAATGTTTCATTACAATGAAGTTGGTGAAGGTAATTTTGAACCAGATGATTGTGTACTGGTAGATTACCAAGCAGTGCGATATCAACCACCTGCTGGAGACGTTATGGTCCTACTTTATTGTAATTTGAATGCACAATTCCGTGAGAAAAATATGGATATGTTAATAGATTATTATTACAAACAACTCCAGATAATCCTTTCCTCTTACGATATATCTATACATAATATTATACCCAAAGAAAATTTTTTAACTTCTGTGAATGACCACAGAAAATGGGGGCTTATTCTGAGTGCGTGCCTTTTGCCGCAGATCTGGATCGACGATGAACTAACGATCACAACTTTTTGCGACAACGCTCAATTTGATTACATACTCACAAAAAATAAAGCGTCATTTATAATTAAAATGATACAGGAGAGTCAAAAGTACAGGAAAAAAATTATGGAAATATTTGAAGAAATCGTAGAGCGATATTGTGTTAAGGATCAGGTGGAAATAGTAGAAACGTCATTTTAAATGTGAAAAGGGAATTAAATAAACGCTTGTTCTGTAAAGTATCACTCTTTATTGTTTGTGTATTTTATAATACTGTTATCTATTCTATCATTTCTATAATTCCATATACCTATTTGCGTGTAAATGAATATTCCTACTTTGTAGACTTTATCATTTATGTGCGTGAGATAAAAATCTTCCCCAAGCAATCAAAACTACTACAATATACAAACATTATTTCTCATTGGTGCAAATTACACACAATTACACCTGCTATAATATACATGCGTAAATACTCAACGATCGAGATATCTCACTCTGCGCTTTAGTCCATATCACCAGGCTTAGCTTTATTGTAACTCCAATTAACATTTGGACTAAAATTATTATCTTCAAGACGACGTGTGCCAAATTTCCGGTACCAGGGGTCATTACCACGCTGGCTGTATATGTCACAGAAAGGACGAATCAACAGAATGTAGAACAGCTCCACGAAGCTGAGTATACTTGCGCCGAGAAAAAGGCCACCTGTACCGCCTGTAGATACTGAAAATAATTTTTAAAATATATTATAGGCGGTCCTTGGGAAAGACCTGTATCCAGCAGTGGTAAGACAGAAAGTTAGTGGTATATATAAAAGATATTCAGAATTTACTACTCTTTCTATGTCTCAGCCTGAATCCTGCCTCCTCTGCGTCACATCGAAGTCTCGTAAACTGCCCACGACCTTGCAACTATAAGAAGCTTTCGCTCTTGTAAATTCCCTCGCACCCACATTGATTTATAAATTGATTATACAATCGGCCTGATATGGTGCTTACACCCGGTGCGTACGGCAAAAAAACGTTTTTTCTCGCTGGTATGGAACGTGTTTCATATCCATTTTTAGGAGTACAATAGAGACTAATATATTTTTCGACTTGTGGTTACAAGTGTAGACATATACCTACATTAAATATATTGTAGCAGGTGTTTTCTTACCGCCACGCACTGAACGCAAAAAATTAACTTCCAGTGGGGCGCCAGGCCTGTTTTGGCGGATGACCGCTACTGACCTGTTGCCGCACTGGTGGGTGCGCTGACAGCGAGCCACAAGTTAGTGTTGTGCACTGTGCAGGACCGCACGCGCATGTCGTCGCCTCCTTGTACACATAATTTATTGTTCGAAATTATGACGCAGCGTAAACGTTGTAAGAAGAAGTTATTGGAGGGGGAGGGTGCACGCTGAAACCTACATCCGCTGGGCTTACTCGACGGGCCACGTTACCCCTCTCTCACAGAAGATTACCTTGAAATGTACTACATTTCCCACTTTAACCAACTTCTCCAATGTAAGTACGTCTTTCGGTAGTGAGTGAAATATGCCAGAGCCCATTCCCATCTCATGCTAACCCACCAAATTTTCTCAACCCTTCCTCTAGACTCGTCTACCGCCTTCTTTCCATAAATATACAAAAATATTAGATGACGAAAGTTCATTAGAAAACTTTTCCAAACAATGACATGAGACAAGCAAAAAAAATTTTCAAAAACAAAACCTCCGTTAAACAAATCCGTCCTCCCACCACACAAAAATACTTTAATAGTGATGGTGACAGTGACGAGGGCTATGAAGTTTTTTCTAACCGCCAAAAACTGAGAATTGCAATGAGATTTACATAAACCCCAGTGGTACGAAATTTCATGTTTTACTAATAATAAGCTTATTAATAAATAATTATAATTTTGTAGTTTTCCCTTGTCTTATCACTATAAAATAATTAGTGCGGTATCAGTCGTTATCGACCTTACATATTAATTTGATGATTTCTCACTTTCTTTTTGTCGAATCCTGCGACGATAGCAATGTTGAAACAAAGTAATTCATGAGGATTATAAATTAGTAAGAAAATTAATGTTATATAATACTTTCGTAAAGAATATTCAAGCTCTATTACCAACTAGTGGTACCTACTAGGTCGAATAGGCTTGTTTGACACGCACGATACGAAAGTTCGATGGAGGCCACCGCACCGGATGAGTTACTGAAATTTTTTCCTTCCTGTACCTACATTTAAGAAATATTTCCTTTCCCTTCAAATGAAATCCTAGAGACGCGCTTGATAAGGGGACGCAGTTATTTTGCCCATGTACACCTTCAACCCCTTAGCACCCAGTGGTGATACATTGTTATCAGTATTTTGATACAGTTTACTCACTTATTAGAAAATGCCTAGGAGTAGATCATGTACCTAGCCTGTGTAAAATGCGTCAATGCATGCTTAGTTTTTCTGTAATAATCTTTATTAACACGCTTTTATTGACTTGACCTATAACTTTGTAACCAAATTTTGTAAATCTATTTCCACTTCCACATGTCATATTCACTTAAACTTACGTAAGTCTGATGACAATACAATATTATAGCGTTGAAGTTTGACCATTCGGGAAGCCTGGAGGACCAGCTAAATTACGAATGATCAAAATTTTCTCCTTTTTCTAAGTAGGTATTTGAGCGCCCCACACTTTTAGATTAATTATTTAGAACCAACATCTTTATGGGGTCTGTGCACGACAGAATAGTGAGTGCGTAGTGAAAGTGCAGTGTCTATTATTATATGTAATAGTGCTGATGTCGCACATCTCGGAAGGAAAAGAGTCGTCCAAACGAAGTTGCGCAAAGAGTAAAGATCGACGGCGAACTCCCGAGCATACGCAACAGAGGCCTATAGAGTATTCCAAACACCTTCCCTCCGAGATTTTGCGATGTTAGTACATACACTTATTATTTTATTGCTACTTTTTTATAAGATGTTGTACTATTGTAAATTATTTCTATTCCTTATAATGTTTGTGTGTTTACAATGTCTTATGTTTAATGTGTATGTTTGTCTACGCTCTTCATATTTGTATTAGCATGTCTAGGTTATAAGTTGGCTTAATGATAATATCTAAAAATAAAGGCTACCGTCCGCAGTGTATTTTATTGATATTAGTCTAAAATCTAAAGCATATAAAATTACGGACTAGATGGCGAAGTGCAAGTATTGGCGCCAGCGGCGCAGGAAATAGGGCCCCTCCCCCGCACTCCTCCCAAACCCCTTGCTACTCAGCAAGGGAGGAGAAGAACAATAGAATAAGTCTTAGCTGAAGGGCTATCAATTACTGTACTTCACCATCGAAAATAGCCTTGTTCTCCGTATAAGAGGGAAACCAACCCAATCATGTATAACTTGTAACTTAGAACTTATGTGAAATGTGGATGAGCGAATAGCATTAAACTTCCTCAGGGAACGGAGGGATCGCAGGGGCAGCAAGCTTACTATAAGCTTATAAGCGAGGCTCTCGCCTCTCGTGGCCTGCTCGTGGCAGCACACAGACACCGTCCCCGCCGGCGGAGATGTGGACGACCCTCTCGTTACACCCTTAACACACACCGGCCCTCTGCCAACACTTTTACTAGGTACCGGCACGTGCCTGGGCGCTTCTCACCGACTCGCGATCCCGCGGTATCCCCCCCAATGCAACGCCCTAAGCCGAGGTCCATTCCTTCCGCCGGTCTACTGGCGGGGAGCCCTTAGGCTCGTTTCAACACACATTTTGTTCCTGGCTGAGCGCCTTCTGCGCTCGCCCTAAATCAAACACGACCGGTGACTCTTGAAACGCCACTAGGGCCAAAAGAACTTAGACATTCCGAAAAAAAAAAAAAATCTCGTGGCCTGTTCTACTCCATCACTCGAGCCAGTTCCACTCCTACAGTCGAGACAGTTCGACTCTAACAATCGTTCCTTTAATTAAGTACAATCGATCTATACCATAGCCCACATATGTAAATTAATGTAAAGCCACATATGTAAAGCCCACACACATTTTCCGAAATTCCACCCCTACACTCCCCGTTGACCCCAACGTCTACATTTCGGCTCTTCGAGCCGCATATCTGAGCCAACGCCAACATTTGGCCCTTCGAGCCGTATATCTGAACCAGATCGAAGGCGGCGTCAACAGGGTCATTAGATAGCACGAGCATTGAAGTAATAACTATAATTGTGCATACTAGATAGCGTATTCCTTTTAATTACAATATAAATATGATCAAGATGTTTTCATTTTTATCTCACTGTTGTTATTAAAGAGATAAATATAATATTATTTTAGTATTTTTAGTGCAAATTAACATTTTATTGGGTTTATAAAACCGTGATTTCTTTATTTTTATTTATTTATTTTTTTCTTACCTACTAAATCGAGAATTCCACGTACGACGTTCCTTCGGTACATCTCACTCGGCAACGTAGATAATTCTATCTTAATTGTAGCATATTCTTCGGAGGTAGTGTCCTTGAAGTCTTTGACCACCGAGATCTCTGCTTCAGTGCACGACGGCAGGCAGTCGCAATACAATCCGGGACGAGGGGACCATCGAGCTTTTAGAACCTATTAAAAATTCTCTATTAGCCACAATTAATCCCCTTATTCGAACATCAAACTGAATTCAATTAAAATTTTGTATTTTCGTTAAAATGATAAACAGCTCCTAAATAAAAGCTAAAAAATATATGGATGTCTGTCTCCAGTTATCGTCATACTATCAATATTGGATTGAATTATGTGTCAAATAAGTGAGTAAGCGGGATTGATCGTGAACAACTATTTAAATTAGGAAATCTTCATTTTGCCGTTCACCGCCATGTCAACTGAACTTGTAGCATCTGCTTGTATCAACCAAAGCAATGCCTTTTCAGTCTTCATACTTACAGAAACCACACTGAGATGATCGTTCAAACAGATTATCCCTTCCACATCACACTTTAGAGAGTCTGGAACGTTAGGCATAAAGAAGTTTGTGCAGTTACAAAGACGTAGTTGAGCCTCTTTTCTACACTGTACCGTGCAGGCGCTGTAGGAGTAGTGGCGGTGGACTTCCAAAGAGTTCTCGTCAGAATAACGACATTTCCTTTTTAAAGGAGAAATTTTGCGCGCATCAGCATCATTCTCAGTGTTTCGTATAGCGATGTATCTTCTGTAAACCGTGAATCGGATATCATTAAAATAATATTGTAGATATAAGATTATTAGTAAATTTAATATTTGAAATATGTTCTTCTCTGATAGTTTACCTATGAAAAACTTCTGGCCCGACCGTCATGACATCCGAACCTAAAGTCGTTACAGAAGGAACGTCTTCTTCGTTCAAAACGTAAACATTTCCAGTGACTAGAACATTGAACTGAATCGCTCCAGGTCCCGTCATTTTGTTGCTAATCATTGATAATTTTGGAGCTTTCTTTTCCCTAAAAAAGTTAAATTTTAGTAAACCCTTTGTCATAATGTTCAATGAAAACCTTATTGATTGATTACCTTCCCTGAATTGTGTTGATAGCGTAGCAAGTACCAAGTTCTGTATCCATAGGCCTAAAATAGTCGCAGCAAGCGAATGGGACTCCATTCCATGAGCAGTTTGAAAATGTATTTTCGCAACTACTCCGAACCTGAAGCAGAATTGTTAGGAGTATGTAACAAATATATTATAGGTAAATAAATACTACAAATAACTATTTATATACGTAATTTTGTTACCAAATTCGCATAATAAGTGAGGTTGGACTTGAAACAATCCGGCAAAGGATTGTCCAAATTGCAAAACTGCGAAGTGTAGTACGTAATCCCCTTGAAGTATGCTAGCTCTTTCAACACTTCTTCCATATTAAAATCATGATCTTCGCCCCACAATCTTTAACAGACGACTATATAAAAATATGTAATTAATGAATGTTAGGTAGGTTTTTTATTTATTAGAAATAAAAATAGCGATTGTGATGAAAGGATGTAAAAGTAGGATTTATGCTGATAGAGATTGCATAAAGTACCTAATTATATTATGTAGGTAATATAATACAAGAAAAATACGCGGAGAATATATGTGAAGTAAGTTTTATTACATAAAAGTTTAAAAAAATTATATAAAGTTTAAATTAATAAAAATGACATGTGAATAAGAAGCTCTTCAAACAATTAGAATGGGTGACTAGGATCTTCATTTAGGACAAAACTGATTACACTGGTCAACAAGTATTTTCCCCCTGATATGAAATCATGTGTTCTTTATTAATTCTGACCTGTTGATTCCAAAACTGAAATCAGAATATTCCTATCACGTCAGGGAAAAAAGTTATAAAGAGTTAAACAAAAATCAAAAATTACACCAATTGAAGTAATGTGTAATCCTTAGCCAGATGTAACATGTACATTAAAAACACAAGCAAGCATTAAATACAGGTATAATGTCAACAAGGCATTCAACAGTCTCTATACAGGTCTAGAAAACTAAAAGTGCTTCAAGGCTTTGGATTTTCTTCTGTGGCTGCAATCAGTTTCCCGACGTAGAAACCAACAGAAATCTCTCATCATGTTCGGATCGAATCGGCCTTGATATTTGGTTTCCATGACCGAGATGTCTTGATGAAACCTTTCCCCTTGTTCATCACTTACAGCACCTAGATTTGGAGGGAAGAAGTTGAGATGTGAGTGCAGGAAATGCACTTTGAGTGACATTCTGCAACCCATTCTTCGGAAGGCTTCAATCATTTGTTCCACCAAATCAACGTATTGATCAGATCGATGATTCCCTAAGAAATTTTCAATGACGGAAACAAAAGCATTCCATGCCTGCAACTCCAGTGCCTTCAGAGTCTTGCAAAAGTTGCTGTCATGCACTAAGTCGCGTATTTGAGGGCCAATGAATACACCAGCTTTGAGCTTTTCGTCTGTCAAAACCGATCCAAACTTCTCCTTAAGATATTGAAATGCCTCCCCCTCTGTACTCAATGCCTTTACAAAGTTTTTCATTAAGCCCAGCTTAATGTGGAGAGGAGGTAAATAGATCTTTTGTGAGTCCACAAGTGGTTGATGTTGTACATTGTGCTTGCCTGCGACAAAGTCAGAGCGAGGAGGCCATTCCTTCACTTCATAGTGAGCCTTGTCATCGCGACTTTCCCAGAGGCATAAGAAACACATGTACTTAGTGTATGTAACCCATCTGCATTCCGAGAAGAAGCGCAACTACCTTTAGATCTCCACAAATATTCCAGGCATGTTCACTGTAATTTATTACTTTGAGTATTTGTAAATGTCTATGAGAAGTTAGTATAACTGAATCAATAGCTTTTAACTAGTTATTCATTTTTTATGAAGATGATTACAATAAATTGGAAGATACAACGCATGCAAATCTCTATTCAACTCTTTATACAACTGAAGTCTATTCAACAATGCTGGCATCATCCCAGTAAACTAGAAAAACGGTCAAAAAATCTCCCACAATGCCTGCACAGCCTGTACAACCGACTATTGACAACAAATAGTGGCGCAGCTGAAACAGCGACTGCAGCAAGTGACCACATGCTAGCCCACGCTAGCGCTAATGTGGGTATCAGGTCAATATTTACATAACAGATTTAATATGGATTGAAGAATGTTAACTATAGTTTTCATGTTTTCAATGTTCAATGTTTTCATATATGTTTTCAATCACCTGTAGAATAATATAGAATATAATAGAAGTTCAATTGGTGACATATTAAATGTGTAAGATCTCATTTAAAACAGTCAAATATCAAAATTGTTAATTTTCGCAGGCGATGCTAAACTTTTGGCCACGACTGTACACGGCCGCCGTGGAAAGTCACTCCGTATACACATTTTGGACAAATTATTTATTATTTGGCCATAACTCAAAAACTATAGGTGATAGAAAAATTCTGTTTTCAGATTTGTAATCAGCTCAACGAGCTTTGTTTATATCACCAAGAATAACTTCAGGGGGAAACAAAATTTTTTTTTTTGTTGCCCAGTGTTATCAAGCTCAACATAGCAAGTCTGTTGACTAGTTCAACATAGGAAGTATGTTGCTCAACATAGCAAGTTGTAGTTTAAGTGGATAATGAGTAAGAGGAACATAGACTTCTACGATACGTGTAATGGAAAATAAATATTAGTTACTGATCTGATATCTCTTCAATACGTTGAGTGTTATCGTTCTCGCAAACGGCGACCGACGGGAAATGTGTGTTCCAATCCTTATATGTGGTCTCTACCACAAATGAAATGGGATTGTTCAGGAAGGCGTCGTACTGAGCCGCAATTAGCAAAGCCGAACCGTACCACGACAATATCACGAAAATTAGCCAAAAAATCCTGCAATAGACAACAAAGTTTTAAACATCAATGGACTATTGAAATATCTTTAACATACCTATTTGATATCTAAACTTTATAAAGGCACTACTCACCTTTCAGTTAAGTGTCTTTTAGTGTCAGCAATAAATCTAAATCCATGTATTGATGTGGTGTCCGGTAAACTCTTAATTCCGTTCCACCATACATCAAAATACCTTCGTAAAGTCTCTTTGGAATTCATCATCACTGCATGTACGGTCCATACCTCATGTTACAGTCCAATAATGCAGTGTAATCAGTATCAAACACACCTTATATTTATACATTAAACTATGCCTATTTACGTGTTTCATGTGTAATACAGTGAAAACAATTTACCAAATAACACTAATTTGTTCTCCATAATACAGATTGTAATCTCTGTGAGAGTGCACACGTGTTTCCTTTGTTTGTGGTCATTACCGAACTACATTGCTTTTATTCTGTCGATTTGTTTTCTTTTGTGCATGTGAGTGCCTTCAAATACCTAATAAAGTAAGTTTATATTATATTATATTTAGTCATAGTTTATATTAGTCAATCGATCGCTAACTCCTTTCGTCCGAATCTGATAGAGCCCCCAATTTCGTTCCAGTATATCGGTCTACATCCAGATTCAAAGCGTACTCTACTAGGTTCTATTACATTTATAGGTTTCTTCTTCTTTTGTTTTATATTCGTCTCTCGAATTAACTTCACAGTAAAGAAGTAACAGAATTCTAGCACCGACACAAAGCTGAAACCTGTGACAAATCCACAAGTTGAACCGATATTGCCTGTAAAAAAAAAATTTCTTTTATACATTTTCTACAATCTGATTATAGTTTCTTATATCTAAACAAATGTTACCCCAAGTGTACTCGTACAATAGCGACGTTGAAATTAAACACAAGTTTCAGATTCTATAGATAGGTAATTTAAAAACACATTAGAATTTTCTCCTGATTGCAATTTACTGATTTATAGCTGTGTTTTATGCGAGTAATTTCAAGCTCGTCATTACAGATTTTTCCCGTTATATTAGGTAGGTATCTAATCATTATCTACATTTTTTTTAAGTTCTCGGCCCTTTTATTCCACACTAAGAACAAACATATGTAGGTATATTAACTCTATTTGTGACATTATCTAAGAAAGCGGACCTACAGTCGGTTCTAGTTTCCCAGAAATTAAAATTTTAGTGAAATCTTAAAAAAATAACATTACTTTATAGCTTTATCTTAAAAAAAAACACATGTTAGAGCATGTTTCTAATTAAACAGAGTCTTGAAACAACAAAGTATTGGATTAGAGAATATTAATTATATCGACAATAAGGTCCCTTTGTTCAGATAATGTCACATTTTGTTAAAAAACCTACTTATTAAGTCGAACCATTTCATTATAACGTTCTGTCCGTAGCTGTCTGCCACTTCCTTTCCATACTTCACGTGTACAAAGGAGGTTCCGGTGAAATTTACACCGCGTCTGAAACAAAAACCAATACAAACAATGTTCAATGTTGTATTATTGTTCTCATGCCCAAGCTTGTTCAATTTATACTGTCGTATGTACATATTCATTTTCTTTTCATATATGGCAATGGTGGAATGTACATATTCTAAACTTGATAGAATTTCTGTTGCAAGTGCTAAGAAATGGTATAATACCAGATTTCTTTCGAGTGACAGTCAAATGGAGCGTTTTAAACTAGAAAAGAAGGAAAAAGTCCGAAGGAAGAATTGGAGGGAAAAGTAGAGGGCGACCACAGTGATTTTGGCCTGAGTTCTGTTATGGTCTTCGCGCGATCACGAATTGTTCAAGTCTCTAATTAGTATTTAAATTCTTAAACAGTCATTACTTTGTAGGTACCTACATAATATTGTGGTAGATTATAACTGTGCATCGTATTCTTGCTGTTGAAAAGATAAGAATTTTAACAATATATAATTGTGGTAGGTACGCCTAAATACCAATTTGTTGTATAACGTTATAATAATAGTTATATATAATTCCCACCTCGGGTTTCTACAACCGCACCTCCCGTCACAGAAGTGCGGTCCATCCGCATTTCCTAGATACGGAGGTGTCGCGTACTGTTCGGTCCAAAAATTATTTTATATCGCGAACCCGTAGCCTGTGGAACGAACTGCCTCAAGAGGTCTTCCCATTAAACTACAACATGGGGTTCTTCAAGAAAGCTGTGAATAGGATTTTGCAAGGTCGGCGGCGCGTCCTCATACCCCCTGGTGTTGCAGGTGTCCATGGGCGGCGGTAACACTTACCATCACGTGAGACCGCTTGCTCGTCCGCCCTCTTCTCTATAAAAAAAACCAAAAAAAAAAATATCTCCCGTGGATTAGATTCTGGTTTTTAATTCAATTGTTGTAAGTTACTTAAATGTGAGAAAGAGAAAGTGCCATTAGTTCATTAAATAGTTCGTAATCTAATTTAGTTTCATTGTTAAGAATAATATTGCTATAAATGGTACCTATACAAAAAGAGACAATAGAAAACAGAGCGATAAATAAGAACATGAGGAAAGATGCTTGAATAAAATCATAGTAAATTCCATTGTGATATTTTTATTTTGTGTGTTTTCTAAAACTGTGTTTAATACAAGCGTTTACATAAATACTAAAGATCGTGGCTCTTTACGCCACTGATGGTTCATTTTTGCTCAGAAGCCCACATAATAACGACTAAATGTATAAGTATGTATTTACCAAGCAAACATTTTAATAATAATAATATTTTTTAAAATAACGCTTATTCGAACAAAGTTTTGAGAAAATAAAGAACGATTCAGAAAGTTTATGAGATTTTTCTTTGAATATTAACATTATATATTGCATATTATAGTGTTGCCAAATAAAAATAATGTAAAGAATACCTACGTTGACGTTGCTACATTAAAAATATTAGGCACGCCGACATTTAAATATGTTTACTATACTTTTGTGTCTTACTTAACTTTTAGAATGAAGTTTGCTGTATTCGGTCAAATATACTAAATAGTTATTTATTTTAGTTATTTTTCTGATGATTTCCAAATTAGAAGGTAGTATAGAGAAATATGGCGATACCGCTAAGTTATAAAGCACTATCCAGCAAATTTTATTAATTGCATGGCAACCTCCTCCGTTTACAACAGAACCATGAACAACGTTTTGCGTTTCCAGAACGACGAAAATAAACAAATATACAAATCCAGTTCTCAAACTGGATAGACATTACGATTATTTTTTTATCAAAACACAATGGCTGGTGCAAACAAGAAGGTGGGTCTAACTACGACTGATTTTGAAGTTTTTGGCAAAGTGCAAGGCGTATACTTTCGAAAGCATACTCAACGGAAAGCTACTGAATTGGGTTTGAAAGGCTGGGTCATGAACACTGCTCAGGGGACGGTTATTGGTCAAGTACAAGGCCCCCAATATACTGTAGAAGAAATGAAAGGTTGGCTTCAAAAAGTTGGGAGCCCTAAATCGAAGATTGAAAAGGCTGCCTTCAGGAACGAAAGTCCAATTAACAGTTGCGCCTTTAGAACCTTCGAAATACGCCGGTAACTTATATTGCCATTACTATGAACTGAATTGTAGTATCTATTCGTATTTTTTTGTATTTTTGGTAAAAAAAGTAATACTACCGGAAAAAAAATGTGCAACTTTTGTAACCAATTACAAATTACAAAGAAATATAATTTTATACGATTTTTAAGTGATAATAGTTTTACTTACAACCAAACTTCCCTATCAGAATCAGGAACAGTGTCGAGATAATCCGGATAAATGTTTACGTTGTTGAAAACATAAAAGTAGGCAGTTTTCGAGCAGGTGGGGTAGCACATTGGGCAGGCAATACCTCCACCTACTAACTCTAACTCCAATCCTGGAGGTAAAAGTTTTGAATCTGGCCGAACTGTGATAGACTGAGCTAGAAAAGAACAAGATATAGTTAGACGTGTTACGTTAAGTTTCAAACTTTGTACCTATTGTAGGTATTAAAAATTAAATACACTCGGCACCGATGGTGACACTATTATTATACAAACCATAATAAATTCTAAGACAAGGCACATCCCTCATATCACAGGTTCGCACATTCATTTTTGGCATATTGAAAGGAGTGCAGTTGCAGTTGGCCAAAAGAAAGAGCATCCGACACTTTAACATGCAGTCACTGTGTGTGTAAAACGGTAGGTAAGAAGATTCGTCATAGAAGAGGCAGCCTCGTAGTTTTACGGAAATATGCTGGATATCGCGGGATGCTTCAGTAAAAGTTGCTGTCACCATTACTGTCATCTGACAAGAAAAAATATTATAGGTTTATAATTAATTATTGGTAGATAGGTCTCTCTATAGGTAGGTAGCTTTTGTATAGAGATACATAATTTTATTTACGATTTTGACAAAAAAAAATATTATCTCTATAGGTTAATTCTATTTTTATGTAAATATACATAAAAATACATAAAATAAAAATATACATAAAATGTAAATATACTTAAATATACCTTACACATACATACCTGTACTCCCGGACTAATAATTTGAAGCGCGAAACTTCCGCTGGGGGCATCAGGAAAATCGTAAGCATCTGAGAATTGCAGCTAAAAAAATAATGCATGATTAGATTGTATTAACATCCGCCTGCGACTTCGCTCGCATTTGGTAGTTTTCCTCCCATTAAAGTAATGGTCATAACACTTCTGGTAGCACCCATTTAATCTAAAATACCTTCAATGTACAATGTTTGTGTTGGAATTTTTTTATTAGTAAGTATAAATTAATGTAGAGCAAAAACACATTTTTTATTGGCTAACCTGTGCTCCTTTAAGAGGTACGTTGTAGTAGAAGTCATCGCTTTCATTAAGGCGCAACAAAACCTTTAGTCCTTGGTCAAAATCAAACGCCGATTTGTTTCCATACTTATACATATCTATGCTTCGAGTATTACTGCTTCTGCTAAATTTGAATTTTTATTGCAATTAGATTTAGAAATGTAAATAGGAAAATATTTAAAGCAAAATCATTAAAATTATAATTAGTTTTTATAACATTAAAGTCATACTCTTCAAACACATCGGTCTGGCGCAAATTGTTAAAAGTACAGCAATAGCCATTCATCGTTAGACGAAAGTCAAATAATGCTGAACATTCTACAGGCTTTTCATTCCATTCGCATCTCACCATAAGATCCTCACAACGTGGTGTTAACTGTCAACAAATAAAGGTAGGAAAAGAGCAACACAAAGAGAACAAAATCTACACTAAACATTTTACGAGTAGGTACTTAAACAAGACACAATCAACCAAGTTTTTCTTAACTCGTAAAACAATACATACGTCTCTCATAAGTTCATCCACATCATAATGGCCTAAGGCTTGGTGCACCTCCAAAGATGGCACAATGTTGTCGTTCATTGGCTCCAGGTTATACAGCTGTCCCAAACCATACAGCAGTCTCATCATGTCTGACATATTGTACTTTTTATTGCGTTCTTCCCTTAATCTGAACAAAATGATAAAGGGCTTAAAGGATTTCCTTTTGATCTTTTAATTGAAAATGTTGTATTGGGATGTTTTTTTTCGTTATGGAAAAGAAAGGCGGCAGGCGAGCGTACAGTCCACCTGATGGTAGGTAGATACTGTCGTCCATAGACATCCGCGGTACATGCCAACATCAGTCCAGAATGACAGACGTTGGCACGCCCCGGGTGCGTTGCCTTTGCAGATTAAGGAATGGATTGGGAAAATGGGGAGATATAGGATGGCATGGGAATGGACTCTGATATATCTCACTCACTACCGAAACACGATATGGGGTTCTTCAAGAAAGCTGTGAATAGGACTTTGCAAGGTCGGCGGCGCGCCCGCATACCCCCTGGTGTTGCAGGTGTCCATGGGCGGCGGTAACACTTACCATTACGTGGGACCTCTTGCTCGTCCGCCCACTAATTTATAAAAAAAAAAACATGTACGTACATTGGGGAAATACGATAAGGTAGGAAATGCAGTACATTTCAAGGTAGTCTTCTGTGAGAGAGTGGTAACGTGGCCAGTAGAGTGCGCCCAGCGGCTGTGGGAATGCAACATACACTCTCCTCCTAACTTGTATAAAATCCCCCTACGTATAAAATCTTTGATGACTTACAATTTTTGCGCAAGTTCACTGACAGACCGCTTACTTATTCTGTTAGTAGAACAGATACCGATGGCTGGAAAAATTATTGTGCTTACAGATATGCCCTCAGGCATTTGAGTGGTCACTAGAGGTGCCTTGTAATACTTCTGGAATGTTATCCACACCAGCGTCACTGAACACACTATCGCACTAATCATTATCATTATCCAGATGATTCTAATAACAGAAAATAACAGACCTTTTATTTTTACAAAAGAAGAGGTCCTATAACAGTAGACACATTTAATTGAACATAAGAATAAAAAAGTTCATAACACCTAACGCGTTGCAACCCTGATCTTGAGTAATTTTGCCTCAATACATACTTTACACTGGTAATCACAGTACCTACTCGTATAGTACCCGAAGTTATATATGGCATATCATGAAATCAAATTACTTTTATATTAAGTACGTTATTATAGTTGGTTTTTACATTACAGAGTATACTTAGACTAGAGCAAACGTTACCTAGACTGTATTGTTTTTATGTTTATGAGAAATAGATGATCGATCTATACCAAGTGCTATATATATCGCTGAATGGATACTGTATGTATACTGATTTCCAAGTAAGACACAGGCATCCTATACAAGTTGCAAACTGGCCATACAAGCAATCGCTTTCACATATTAGACGCATACCGTTCAATATATGGTGTGTTGTCATTAACCAAATGTTTGAGACCACAAATTGATGATTCCGAACAATATTCTTTAGTGACTGTTTTAAGGCTTTCCTTAAAAGTCTTCAATTTCATGGGTTTCGGAAGTCTATGTTGATAACGACGTCGATATGGGTAATTATGCGGTGAATTTTCTAGATACGCATCCATTTTTACAGTCCGCTTTAATCTATACTACTTCAGAACAGTCTTCTAAGCCGGTACTCGACTAAAACTGAACTAAAGCTAACGTACTATTTTTGAAACAAATGACACTGTGAAAATATAGCACTCGCTTAAATATTCTATTTTTTTTTGTGATAACATCTAAACCTCGCTTGATGTGAGGTTAATTATTGTGATTGATCGTTCTTCTCATGTTGCCGGTACTATTAATTGTTCTGGGGTTTTAAATATTCCAAGGTAAATACGAGTACCTATTAAATAGACTAGACGTTGAACACACGGTGTTACTGCTAGCGATGGGTAACTCCGGAGTTAATGAAGTTTTTTTTAGGATAGGTGTATTAAGAGTGAAATCCCTTAATTGTTCCATTTACTCCTTACTACTTACTACTCCGATCGTCGGAGATTACTCCTCGACGGCGCGATTTTTTTTTTTTTAGGATAGGTGTATTGAGAGTGAAATCCCTTAATTGTTCCATTTACTCCTTACTACTTACTACTCCGATCGTCGGAGATTACTCCTCGACGGCGCGACCTTTTTTTTTTAGGATAGGTGTATTGAGAGTGAAATCCCTTAATTGTTCCATTTACTCCTTACTACTCCGATCGTCGGTGATTACTCCTCGTTAGCGCGACCTTTTTTTTTTTTTAGGATAGGTGTATCAAGAGTTAAATTGTTTAATTGTTCCATAGAGCTTCTTTTTTTCCTTGTGCTTGATTACCCAGCATCAGCATCGATAGTGATTACGTAAAAGAGTTAAGGAGTTACTAAGAGGAATTGGATCCGCAGGCGGAGTAGGATTAGGTGAATTAAACTACTGCGAAAAGTCTTGATTACCTACCACTAGTTACTGCCCATGGCAACCACCAACGATGCGACTGGTCGCTGTAGCTAGTTACCTGGCCAGTCGCGTGGTCGTTCGGCTGGTTATATGAACGCGCTACTGCTTTGCGGCATGTCTACATATCTCTGTGATGTATACCATAATCTATCGATAAAACTATAGAGTCAATCATACGTATACGTACATACGTCAACATCATAGAAATCTAAAATAATTATCAAGATTTCTATGGTCAATATTCTAAAAATACTACAGTGTGTCCGTGTGTATAGAGGCAAAATTGTCTACGAGCGCGGACGACTGGCCTCTCTATAGCGCGATCAGCAGTCACTTGACAGCGCGACGCAGGAGGTGCGAACACATTTAGCGTGGTCACACACTACCCGCTTCGCCCCGGCCCGATACTATGTATAATATGTATATACAACATGTCACCACAATATCGCAATATCTGAAACATATCAACCATTCTAAAATATACAAATCCGTTCGAGGGAAAAATAAAATTATTTTAAGGAGTAAATTTAAAGTTACAAACATGTAAGGTTTTGTTGTCCTGTCTAAAACGTCTAAGCTAAGGCGGCGGCGGCGCGGGCACTAGAGTCTGGTGACGAGCGTAGAATAAAAGATATACTAGAATTGTAGGTAGGTACTCTAAATCATGAAAAAAGGTATGTTAAAAACGGGGAATATCGATTCTACTCTCGATACTGAACAATCTATTTTCAACTTTTGCGTTATCTATTTCAGTGACACGTTGTATATGTATATGTGTAGTATATATACCCAGTGAGAGTAAATAATAATCGTTTTCAATCTCTGAAGAAGCTCAGGGTCATACTTAAATTTTAATGTGTTTAAGTAGTTTAGAACCAAACTGATAAGTCTGATAACACATATTCCAAATCTAATTCAGGAAAGAAGCAATAAATTATTCGTTACTATGTAGTAAACACCAACGAAACTTATGTGAATTCCATAGTCCAGTGCAACGACACCTTAATATCGTAAACAAATCACGTGGTCGTTGCAAAAGTTGTTGCTAAATATGTACCATCTCAGTCACATTCACTTACAGTACAAAACATAACATGAACATACGATGAATGTGGGTAAGTATTACAAGCGTTTGGGTTTTGTGTCACAATATTTCAAAAGAAAACTCTTATAAGAAAAAAATCCATGCATTTGTCTTCTGAATATGTTGAGCATTTGTCTTATGTTGAGAGACATGAGGAACTGTAAAATTATTTAAAACTTTTTACTGTAAAATACCATAATTTCTATAACAGTGTCAAGCTAGAAAAGGTAGAAAGGATCCTTATATAAAACCTTTATTAACATGTCTAGACGCAGAAGTTACCTAAGCGCAATTATCATATTGATTGATTGATTGATATCATATAAGCACAGTAATATTAAATTAGGTAATATGGACGTTGACGCATAGCACTTTCATACATAATCTAATAGCAGAAACAGTCTAAAATTTCCTTACCTTTCCCCAACTGGTCTGGTCAAGTCTCACGAACGCGCCGATCACGCGCAGTTGTGAAATCGAATTAACATTCAGAGACAATAAAATCGCTGTTTTTGTATATTATATTATTGGACTTTGAAAACTGCTCAGCTATGAGATTATAGGTCATAAAATTATCATTACATCAGAGTGACACCTATTAGTACTACCTTAGTGTTACATACCTATTTAGTAGATTTATTTTACGCCAGTGAATATTATTTAGAACATAACAAATATATTCATTTTACACAAGACAACATTCTGAATAAAAACGTAATCTTATTAAAAAATACATAAACATTACTACAAGCTACAAACTTCCTGAAGGATCAAATTTTAATAAATATTATTTTATATAAAGAGTCAATAATGCATTCACTGTCATCAGAGTTTTTATCAATCTCCGAGTATGTTGAAATTTTATGATATAATGGACAGAATTATTCCGTTCCTATAGAGAGGGGACAAATTATATTACTCTTTAATAGACACTTTTATAAGTAGTAAAATTCTCCACGTGACGACTCTCTACGTAAATTCTCTCGACTACCATTGAATACTCGTAAAATTATGTTATTTTATTATCCATAATTTATGTTACGGCAAAAATTACAGAGCAACGAGACCATTATCTAAAACGTTGTCAATAGTTAGTATGTTCTGGTCTCTAATTTAAATGGGGAAAACCAAATGAAACCACCGTTTGCCAAATCTTTATATTACTCTAGGAATTACATAATCACTTAAGTCAAAAATTAGCTATTCAGAGAACATATCATATCTAGCAAACGACAGTGCCCTCTATTAAAAAGTTCTCAAAAATGTGTCAAGTTCGTGGAATAGAAGAAGAAAAAGTGCACAATTATAGAGAAATTTCATTGAATAGAAAAATCAGAGTTGATTTATTGTGCCCTTCTCGAAGATTTTGTAATATATTAATTTGGCTCCAACTTTGTAAAATTCCATAACACCCGCATAAGAATTGATGTTTTAAAACAATAGCGCCACCTGTAATAGGAAATGTAATAGGGTGAGGAAAACCCCTTCCTTATTCCGTTATATTTCCTATTCTCTTTTTTCCCAGCCCTTTCTCCAATTTCATTCTCAAATTTGAAATGGTTCAAATGACACGCCCCCGGATGCGCTGCATGCATCCGGGGGTGTGCCAACGTATGTCATTTTGGGCTGATGTTGGCATGTATCGCGAATGTCCATGGGTTACAATATTCACTTACTACTAGGTGGATAGCCTGCTCGCTAGCATCTTCTTTCGATGTATAAAAACACATAGATTTTTGTTCACATGTGTACTGTACTTCGTTTTGATTTTGGCGTTAATACCTGTTCTATAATGGCCTACCCGCATCCATGCCTCTGGGCGATCACATGCTGTCTAAGTAGACTAATTATGTATTATGTAAAATGCAAGAAGCATGTTCGAAGATTATTACGCCTGTGATCGATGATTACGGCAACATCAGTGGTGGTGGACAACGCCGCTCTCTTTATTTCGTTCAGCTTGCTCTGCAAATGCTAAACAACCTCCGAATACAACTGACTTTTTATATACGTGATCATAAATATATAAATAATGAATTAGTGTTGTGACTTGTTCATAAGTGCAGCTGTGATATGACACAATATTTTGAAAAACAAAAAAATATTTTTTAGTGTTTATAATTTTTAGTGTTAAAGGATTGTCTATTTATCCATGATGATAAAACGAAAGGTAAATTCTTTGTTTTTATATTTTAGTATTTTTTTGATAATCCACCCTATCCTATTTCGACTGCACGCGAGTACCTACGAGTAAGAGTAGATATTTATTATTAAAATAAATCACTACATGGCAAAGTATTGTATATATTTATACGTAGTGGGCCAGCGGCGTGGTGGTTCCAGCTCAAAACTTGCTTGTAATAAATAACCTAATATACATACTTGGATATCGCACCGCAGTGATGTGCGTGATGTCATGTGCTGTCTGCAGTGATGTCGACCTATTATGTCTTGCCAACTAATAAACACAAATTACGATAAATTTAGGTAATTAACTAATAATTAAGTATATTCACAAGTTCAAAGTCACTCAGCGAGCGATGGAAAGAGCTATGCTCGAAGTTTCTTTGCTGGACAAAATTCGCAACGAAGAAATTCGACGAAGAACTAAAATTGCCGACATAGACATCGCAAGCTAAAGTGGCAGTGGGCAGGCCATATGTAGTGAGACCGATAACCGATGGAGGTGACGAGACCACGTACCGGGAAACGTAGCATGGAACGCCCTCCGACCATGTGGACTGACGACTTGAAGAAACTCAGTGAGTGGTAGTGGCTGGATGACAACAGCTGAAAACCGTGTATGGTGGCGGTCCGTGGGAGAAGCCTATATCCAGCAGTGGTGAGATACCGGCTGATGGTATGGTATGATAAGCATATTATTTGTTGCGTTTTTAATCTGTTTGTTGTCAATACACAGCCTAATAGGTAGGTACTTATTGAATAATTAATTTGACAATCAATTGAGAACCGGTGAATTTATCAATGCTTTTGCTATTGTTAGCTAAATTAAGGAGCTATTAATTTTATATCATTTTATACGAGTGAACTCAGAGTCATAGTTTCAGGCTTTGGAAAAGGTTCGGTTACACCCTGTAGCAGCAGCAATTGAGAGCAGCAAATCAGTATCAATCAATTAGTATGAAATAATCAGTCATATTCAATGTGATATTTCACGTTATTGGGGGATTTATGTTGACATTTTCATACTTGTCTATTTTATGCGAGTCTGGACTCATAAACGACATTATTAAAAATCCAATATTTTTGTAGCAAGACGACAGATGAGCAACAGTCTGGTGGTAAGTGGATACTATCGCCTATAAACATCCGCGACCCATGCCAACATTAGTTCAGAACATGATATTCAATATAAGGTCGACGAAAAAGTTTCTTCGTATTTTATATATAAATTCAAGACATTTTTTTTAAAGTTTAATTTCATACAATTATAATATATGTGTGCCGTTTTGTTCTATAACTTGTTGCCATCTTGTAGGTAGTGACATGATCCCGTTGCTGTAGAAATTTTGGAGTTTTTGGTCAAAAAATTGCTACTAGTGGTTTTGAAAGTCCTCTCTTGATGTTAACCTTACACTACCTAAAGAATTCTGAAGAGATCGAAACAAATGGAAATCTGAGGGCGCAAGGTCAGGGCTATATGGTGGATGCATCAACACTTCCCAACCAAGCTCTCTTAATTTTTGCTGAATGGCCAAATATGTGTGTGATCTGGCGTTATCATGATGAAAGTCTACAGTTGTTGATCAATTCCGGGCGTTTTTTCTTAATTTCTTGCTTTAGTCTCATCAGCTGTTGGCAGTAGAAATCCGAATCGATGGTTTTGCCCGGCGGTAAAAGCTCATAATGAACGATGCTCTTCCAATCCCACCATACACACAACATCACCTTATTGCTCGTTAATCCGGGTTTGGCCACAGTCTGTGGAGCTTGGCCGCACTTAGACCATGATCTCTTCCGCACGTTCTTGTCGTAAGTGATCCACTTCTCATCACCAGTGATCAATCTTTTCAAAAATGGTTCAGTTTCATTGCGTTTTAATAGAGAATCGCAAACGAGTACACAGTTCATTAGGTTTCTTTCAGTGAGCTCGTGTGATACCCAAATATCGAGCTTTTTTGTGAATCCAGTCTTTTTCAAATGAGTCAAAACTGTTTTGTGTGGTCAATGCCCAGTTCATCAGCAATGTCGTAACTACTTATATGTCGATCTTGGTGCACTTTTTCACAAATGGCATCAACTTTATCGGTAACAGGACGACCGGAGCGAACTGCATCTTTAACATTAAGAATTCCTGATTGAAAACGCTTAAACCAACTTTGTGCTACTCTTACTGACACTGCATTAGGTCCATAAACGGTACAATTTTTTTTCGCGGCTTGTGTCGCATTCTTCCCTTTTTTGTAATAAAACCTTAAAATGTATTGAATTTCTTCGTTAGATTCACTCATTTTCTTGGACTGAAAAACAATTGAAAACTGGCGGGACACAGTTTTTTATTTTTTTATTTCTTTTTTTTCAATGTTACCTTTTTAATGGTATCATAACCAGCTAGGTACAAATAGTTCAATCAAAGATATTGGATCACAACTTCATACATACAAAATACGAAAAGACTTTCTCCCCGACCTATTATAAATCCATGGTTCAGAATGTCAAACTTTGGTACGTCCCCGCATACTTAGGTACTTCCAAAGGTACGCGCTACATACTTTTGAAGATTTAGAAATATATTTGGAGAAAGGGATAGGATGGAATAGAATGGGAATGTATGTGATATCTCAATGTGCAAAATGGTAGAATGACCGATTTTTGGTTTCCCACGATCATTATTGAGTCCATCCGCCCCAATTATTATTTACTTCGCACGGACAGTAAATTTCGTAAAACCGACAAATCTTCTTCGTGAAAATAACATAGCTATTGCTAATGCGGTACATTCTCGAACGTTGGGCAACATTGATTGTGCGTTCGTGGTTTTGAAAGTAAAGTTTATTTGTATAACTTGACCTTGGAGGCATTGTCCGAAGAGCGCACCGCGTGGGCATATGAGCATAACTGTGTCATTTTTCATATTCCATTCCAAATCGCATGGTAATACAGTCGTATGGTCAATAGTTGCAGCCCACCATTTGAATTTTTTATTAGTTTTTATTGATATAGATCAACAGTAAGATACCCTCATGATTTACATGATAGAGAACAAACTTAACAGAATAGACAGACCTACTAAAGTATAAAGCTTTTTATAATCATTGAGAAAAAAAGAAAACGTACCCGAGTACCCTGCAGTGTGACGTTAAAGGCTGATTGATAGTCATCTCTATGTAATGCAGTGGCGAGCAACTTATATAAACAGATAATCTAAGCTTACCGTTTATAACTACTATTTATCTGCGCTAAATTTTATGTTAACGCCGCCTGCATTATCTTTAACACATAAAATTTTAATAAGTTCTTTATTGAACTTACGCTAATCAAATATCAGGAATTTGTGGACCACTATAAATCCCATATAATCAGTGACGCGAGTTTCCACACAATGATATGGGCTGGGGTTTGAAATGACAAACTCACCAATGTGATTTGAGAATAGATTCCCTTTGACTATCAAAGGTCTGATAACTAAGCGACAAAAGAAAATTTCTCTACGCTACTAAATAAGCTTCCAATTTCTTGTCTGATTAGACTTGCGCTAATATTGCGCAGGAAAACTATGGATCAACAAATTGTTTACCGTAATGTGTCTACTTAACACGGGGCAAATGTTACCCGCGTCCTTAATATTTGCCTCTCAGCACCGTGTACGTATCGCAGTAAATAAACAAACAATACAAAGATGACAATACAAACAGTAAATAACAAACAATACAATACACTAGGCCGAGGGGCTTAAATAACCCCAAAAGAATGGAGTCGTTAACTCATAGACGACAGCGCGGCATTTTATGGTCTTTAAACCTCCTCGTGCGTGTAAGGTGAGTGAGAACTGTACCATACAATGGGGCATAGGAGTTGATATCTGCGAGAATCCACCTGCTTGATAAACTTTCCACATTAAAATATTTAAAAGTGTATATAAACAAACATACATATATGTGCCTCTAGAGATACCTAACTAATAGCGTATACATACTTATAAGTAATCTATGACTTATCGTAATTTATACTTTAAGTACGAGTAGATACTATATTAATTTTCTACGCATGTCTTACGATGGACAAAGTGCGGACGCTATCAATTTACCTAACTATATCTTGTCAGATCTAGTGCATCTAGGTAAATTGACCTACTGAATTGACATTTGACCTGAATTAAATTGACTTTCAATTTACAAGTCGTTTGGTTAAATTGACTGTATCCTTCAACAGGTCATTCATTTCTCTCTCAATGGTTTTCCATCGGGTTCCATTCTAGTGCTCTTCAGAGAAAGTTAATATATATTTCCGATAATTCCAATTGGAGATCATACATCCCGAAACAACCGTTTTGGCACGAAGGAAGACGTGAGTTTGCGATGAGCGCACCTTAAGGGCAAAAAATATAATTAGAATGATGAATAATATAGTTTTCTTTGATTGTGGTAATATTCTGTAATGATATAAAGAAGCATTTTGATCCCATTTTATTGTGTGAAATTTTGATATTCCGACGAAACACAATAAAGTAATTAGATTATTGCAAGGTTCAAGCCAAGGTAAAAAGAGCGGAAAATGGTATGTGGTGGCTGACCTTGGGACATCAAGCCTACATCAAGGCATGGAGAAACATATTATGTAGGTTGATGGTATAAGCATAAGATATTTATAGGCTCATTTCCTAGTTAGTGAACTGAAGTCGTTTGAAATTTTTTCAGGTTTCCATAATGAAATGCATGTTGTTGCTACTGACAAGTGCATGCGTTGGAAGGTGTCTGCCGCCCCCGCACCCTGCTGTGGTAGCAGTAGGTCACGAGGAAGAGTTCCTACCTGAACACCTACGCAGCCCGGCGCGACACAATCCGCAATTGCAAGAACTTCTGCTACTAACCAGTCTTTTGCACAGTGGAGAAATGGTGGTAAGACAATTTTCTAAGACTTTTAAATCCCGATTGTTCGGATCATGACGTTATTCACTTTATTTTTGGCCTCTTTAGGAGGTCGTCACATTAAAAAGGTTGAGAAACGATGGTTTACAGTATATAAAGGATTATTGAAAACATACAAAAAATACCGACTATCAGAACTTTTGAATTTTTAATTGGCCTTTTTACGCTTACTTTAATTTACCCTGTCATCTTCTAGGTACACGACAGAGAAACGGACAACATATCACGCAAGAAAGTGTACAGTCTCCTGACTCACGCAGGATTTGTACCTCGGAGAGGGGCTAAACAACCTCCTCCTGGTTTCCACCAACAAATACCTAATATTCATCAAATACTAAGTCAAAATCTCCACGATGCGCTATTAATCCCTGCTCCAGAAGTTTTGCAATATTTGTAAGATAATTAACGCTACCAAATTCAACTGTAGAATGTACATATATGTATTGTAAAAAGTTTATACCTAATCGTATTCCTGTAGATATCTTAAAATAGCTTATACTCTGTAAAATTTTTGTCAACTATTGTGATTAAAAAATCATCTCCCATTTTCGCCCCCTTCTAAGTCAAATATCAATAAATGCCAATACACGTTCTTAATTATTTTAACTAATAAATCTATTTACTTAATTTCACGTCTCTAACTTAAAACGTGTTTGATTTTGCATATAAAATCATCCCCTCCATTTTTGCCCCCTTCTAAGTCAAATAAATAAAAAAACGCCGATACAGGTGTTTAATTATTTGAAAGGAGCAGTCTATATACCAAATTTCAATTTCCCAATTTAAATAGTTTTTGAGATATAGATTTTACGTCGAAAACTTTTTACGCCCCCCTCTAAGTTAAATATCAAAAAACGGCGATACACACGCGTGTTTAATTATTTTAAATAAGAAATCTAAATGCCAAATATCATGTTTCTAACTTAAATAATTCTTGAGATACTCGCATTGCATAAAAAATCTTCTTCTATCCCTTTACCCCTCTTACCCCAGTAAAATTTATAAAAATCCTTCCTTAGTGGTATGTCATAAATGTCATGTTTCTAGCTTCAGCGGTTTCGACTCGGCGATGATGAATCAGTCTGTCAGTCGATCAGTCAGTTAGGATATCTCTTTTTATAATATATGTATAGATTTAGAAATAAGTAGTAACATTAATTTGTAGGTAGTTCTTAGGTTGTAGGTAGTACTTAATTAAGTAGTAGAAGTTAATAAACTTATATTTATTTTATATTATACTTCTGTCCTGTATCAAATCTTAGTGTACATTAATTACATTAAAAACTAGAAATACAGAAAGATTTCGGTATAAGTGTTTATTTTTAACCTTGAACATAGACATTTGCCGTTGCGCTACATGATCACGATATTGCACAATACTTTATAATTATCGCATTCAATATTAACAGTATTAGCATGAGGTCACATCTGATTAATGAATTTATAATTTTGCCTTGGTGTAGCATGAATGCCATGAACATATACTCGTATGTTCAAACAATTGTGCGATTTGTCGATGAGTTGTTGCAGGAAATGGTTCCCACGAGTTGCAAATCGCTAATCAAAGATTACTGCTCTAACTGTACGTTTGCTGGCGTACATTTCATTGCTGATCACACTAAACATTGGATTGAGAGGTGAGTAAAGCAAGCAATATTTAGGAATGAAAAGATGACCATATTGTAACCATATTGAATATTTATTGCATATTATATTTGAAAATATTTTAATCCATATTCGTGACATAATTATTCTCAAAATTAGTATATTGTGCCCATTACCAGATGGTTCTGGGTAATTCTATTGGTCCTCTCATGGTACGGATCCGCCATCCTCATCATTGCTGCATGGGACGCATTCCTCGTCAGTCCCATCAGCTTCGGCGTGGAGACCACTTACACCGAGTGGAACACTAAGATGCCTGCTGTCGCTATTTGTGAAGGATCCAACGACGATAAGTTATTCAACGTTTCTGACACGTGAGTATCTATTAAACTAATATATAACCGATACATACCTAAATTCTAATCCGTACAATAATAATACATACATACATGTAGCAATATACATCTACAAAAATAAAATAAATAGATAAACATTCATTCTTATTCGTTGATACTTATATATTCTTATACATTTCTTATTGGTTTACACTATTTTTTATTGCAGAATCTGGCCACCCGATCACCTCCTTGATCTGGAAGACGCTCTCAAAGACATCGCTTACTTCCGTGGCATATGCTACAACCTTCTCGACGTTTGCTACGCTCCTAAACACCCTGATCCCTTATGTCCTTTGTCTAACTTTAGCTATTACGCCAACCTTGTCCGTAGCAAGTGCCCTCAAGTCTTGAAAAACTGCTCTTACAACGACAACGCTTACGATTGCTGCGAGTATTTTCAACCAATTGATACGGACATGGGAATGTGCTTTATTATTAACTCTATTCAAACTAAGTACATATCTATTTAACACTTACATAACATTATATTATAGAACATATCAGTAAAACATGGCACTAAAATTATCAAATCTGTTCATTTAAAATTTTATTTTTTCCAGACATCCAAACCCATATTCAATGGTTCTCAACATGAGTGACAAACGTGGCATTATCAAATTCCAAGTATTACTGCCGTCAACTGTAAGATTTCCAATATAATTTTCAAATCATATTATTACTTAGTTATATGAGTTATTTTTCTAGACGACAGGTTTAAATACAGTATATATAGGTTTCTCACTGATAAGAACTTTTAAGAGCTGCTTTTTAATACTGATTTAGCTTATAGGTCCACTGATGTGAATTTGGAACAATTCATCTAATAGCATTTTTTGTGTTCCTAAATTCATAAGTAGTTATAATCTTAATTCTTTCAAATAGATGTACACATTAGGAGAAGACGAAGTACCAAGTATTACAACTTTGCAAACTTCTACCTTAAAAATGCAGTTGGGATATAAATATCGGTAAAATATCAATAAACTCACTATAAAGAAAAAGCACAGCTTTCATTTACAACTGCATCGAACTGCATGCTTATTATATCCACTGAACGACAGCTTCAAACAATTCGGCTGTCCCATATCAAAACCTAGTAATTATTTTTAAAAAATTTACATTCAAACAGCTAACTTCAAACATAGAAAGTTAAAATAAAAATTTGACCGTTATTTCATTACACACAGTTAGATGTTAGATATGACATGTTTAAAATATTATAGTTATCTCATAGGTCACTTAAGATCACATAGCTTTTAGTGATTATGAACATCACGCAATGCTCATATTAAGTTTCGAAGTATTTATAACTTCATAAATACGAAAGATTTTGATATGAGTGCCTTTGCATAGCTCGGAGGCTAGCTTGCTAAACCAAATTTTGACAAAAACATTTTTTTCTAAATTCGTCCTTCGTTTTGATATGGGGTACGGAACTAATTAAAATGTAATTGATTAAAAACACGCAGCAAATTTGCACATCCATGATAAGAGCATTATTAAAAGTTAATAGGAGGTAAGGTCCTTTAACAATATTCCAGTCGTCAAGTAGCAGTGAGGAACATCGAAAACGACCCTCTGATAGTTGAAACCACGCCAGAACAACGCGCTTGTCGATTCCACTACGAAAATAAAGGTGGTCTGTACCCGCACTACTCATACAGCGCTTGCACGGTGCTCTGTCGCAAACGAGCACAGGTAGACCTTTGCAAGTGTAACGACCACTTCATGATTGGCACCAGTAAGTTGAGTCAAGTACCCATTACGTGTTAATAAGAATTACGTAAAGCTCGGCTTCTGTTTAACTGTTTACAGTATGAAAGTTTACAAACAGTTAATACTATTTAGGAGAAGGAAGGTGCACGCTGCAACCCTGCAGCCGCTGAGCGCACTCGACTGTCTAAGTTACTCGACTGTCACTCGACTCGACTGTCTGTCTGCACCCCCTTTCTTACAGAAGACTGTCGTATAATGTGCTACATTTTCCACCATATACTATTTCGCCATACACGTAGGTGTTTCGATAGTAAGTATGCTCATTTCCGAAAAAGTAGGCAGCGCATCCGGCGTGCCAAGGTTTGTCATTTTTAACTGATGTTGGCATGTATCGTGGATGTCTATGAGCATTCACTTATCACCAGGTGGACTGGACTGTCTGCGCGTCTGTCACATTCTTTCTTATAAAAAAAAATCATATTAATGTATCGATTTAGTGATGTGATTCAAACGAAATAACTCATTTCATTATCATTGACAGGTTAATTACAGCAACTACTATGCCTTCCTTAGTACGTATTGTGTATCTTTCTCCACCGTCTTATGTCAGAGAATGAGATATTGTGATAATAAGATGCATGATTATTGATCAGCATCAAATTCTTATGCGTAATTACTCAAATCACATATGTTTATAATGATATAATTCAAATTCTTTATTGACATAACATAGGGCAGCTATACTCTAAGTGTGTTCCGCGGAACCCTAGGGTTCCGTGATACCTCTGTCGGGGTTCCGCAAGAATTTAGAAATAAAAAAATCAAAACACCTCTCTCTGGTCGCTCCGCGGCTGTGCGGACTCCGCGGCCGCGCGGAGACAAAACGCTATGAATGTTATTTATTTATTTATTTGTATTTGTATAAGCTTGTGTTACATTAGCTGGTACAATATCTCATAAGTTTGGTCTCAACAATTTTATACTTGTACAACGCGTTCGCTCTAAGTTTGCCGGTCTGTGGAATGCGCGTACCCTCCCCCACGTGACAACAAAACTTATAATGTGTCATAGTTTTACCCAAATATCTAACGTACACAATTTTTATTGTTACAATTAAATAAAAAATTTCGAACGTCATACACTCATACCTATCGCCAGCGGCAAACTTAAAACGAGCGGGTAGTATACTTGTAAGCGCTCAGTCTCTTTGATAAAAGCCGCCTCTGAATTAGACGCTATAGTTGTCAACTAGCGACTTTCGTCTCTAACTTCAAAGGATAAAGTCGATATTGTTTACAACGCTATTTTTAAATTTCTGTTTTTATTTTTGCTTTTTGTTTATCAAAGGTGCCGACTCGAGTATTTTCGAGAATATTTGAGATCGAGTCTAGGACTAAGTATAAAAGCGGCGATCGCGCGTTGGCGTCGTCAGTTGATGATTAGCGTTCGGAGCGATAAGTTACTACCTACTTACAAGCTCGCTAGCGAGAAACTAGTGTTCATTGTTTTACTGCCTGCTGTATTCTGTTGTCTCAGTTTTATACATTTCTTCCCTGTAGGTTCTAAATTTAGTCTCTTATACGCAGTAACGATTGTGCATTATTTAAACCCCACTATCCTGACTTGTAACATTATAAATAAAGAAGAATGGAACGTTGGCTTAAAGGTGTTAAACGTGTTCCAACAACATCTTCTAATGACGCTGAATGTTCAAAAGCAATGCGCGCGGAGAATTTAGCAATCACCGATCCAGAAGATGATGCCACGAGTGCCACGACGTCAAGCTCGACGGTTTCAAAGACGAAAAAAAGGAAGTATGATGAATCTTATATCAGTTTCGGATTTGTTGATTCCAACGGCTCACCTCTCTGCATGCTCTGTAGTAAACTGCTTCCTAATAGTTCCATGGCACCTGCCAAATTGCGTCGACATTTAGAAACCGTACACCCCGAGACTAAAGACAAGAATAAAGAATTTTTTGTTCGCAAAAAAGATCAGTTATTAGAAAGTCAAAAAAATATGATGCATGTAACACAAACTACCAACGAAAAGGCCACGGAGGCATCATACTTAGTTAGCTATCGCATTGCACAAGCAGGTGAAGCGCACACTATCGCTGAGAAATTAATAAAACCATGTGTATTAGACATAACAAAATGTATGCTTGATGAAAAATCTGCAAAGCATCTTTCTACTGTTCCGCTATCAAACGATACTGTTTCACGACGAATCCATGATCTGGCAAGCTACGTCAAACAAGAACTAGTTACACGTCTACAAAATACACGATTCGCTTTGCAAATGGACGAGTCGACTGATGTCGCTGTTTTGGCTATCCTGCTGGTTATTGTGAGATATCCATATAAAAGTTCTTTTGAAGAAGACATGCTTATGTGTTCATCGCTGCTTACAAACACTACCGGGGAAGAAATTTTTAATAAAATAAATATATTTTTTGAAGAACATAATCTCAGTTGGAACAATTGCATTGACATTTGTACAGATGGGGCCAAGGCGATGACAGGTAAAACAGCAGCAGCAGTGTCACGAATGAAAAATAAAGCGCCTAATTGTAGTTCCAGTCATTGTATTCTGCATAGACAAGCACTTGCGATGAAGCAAATGCCGTCTAATCTAAAATTAGTTATGGATGAAGCGGTAAAAATAATTAATTTTATCAAATCACGACCACTACAATCCCGATTGTTCTCATTATTGTGTGAAGATTATGGCAGCAAACATAAAACACTGCTGCTCCATACAGAAGTGCGATGGCTGTCTCGGGGAAAAACTTTAACAAGGCTATTTGAACTTAGAGCCGAGTTACAAATGTTTCTTTCAGCAGATACTTCTTTTAATTTGAAGGACCGTTTGTATGATAAAACTTGGTTGTTCCGATTGTCTTTTATGGCGGATATCTTTCAAAAACTTAACGAATTAAATTTATCGTTGCAAGGTAAACAGACAACAGTGTTTCAGGCCTATAATAAAATAACTGCTTTTAAAAGAAAATTAGATTTTTGGATCATTTGCATTGGTAAGAAAGAAATAGAAAGTTTTACGTTACTCAGTGAGTTTGTTAGCGAAAACGACTCAGAAATGTTTGAAGATAATGTGTTTGAAGAATTGGTCCAATATCTCAGTTCGATGCGCGCATCTTTTGAAAAGTATTTTCCCGAAGAACACAATACAAAAATTAAAGTGAACTCCTGGATTCATAATCCTTTTTTACCCAACTTGGAAAAGCCTGAAAACATGTCAAATGAGATATATGAATCTCTTTTAGAAATGTCATCAGACACAAGTATGGAGTCATTGTTCAAAACGACGCCTCTTAATGATTTTTGGTGCAGAATCCAAGATGAATATGCAATGCTTGGCCAAATGGCTCTGGATATTCTTCTCCCGTTCCCAACTACATATTTGTGCGAAACAGGATTCTCTACCTACGCAGCCACGAAAACAAAATATCGCAATAGACTGGACGCCGAAGCTGATATGAGACTCCAACTTTCTTCCATCAAACCTGATATCAAGCAATTGATGAAAAATAAAAAACAGTTTCATACCTCCCACTAGTTAGATTTTTTCTTTTTTAATGTTTTCTATTATTGTCCTTACCAAGTGGTGAAGTAAATAATAATTAGTAACTGATACATTGTACTTTTATTATGCTGATTAATATAGAATACACTTATAAAAATAATTGTTTTATTGTAGGGTTCCATCAAGTATTTTGCTTCCCAAAAGGGTTCCGTCATTTAAAAAGTTTGAGAACCACTGACATAGGGTAATGCCCTGTGTTATGTCAATAAAGAATTTGAATACATTGATACATACATTGATGTTCTAACTCCCAAACTAGGGAAACCTGTATTTCAGGAGCCAGTCTCATCCTACAGGATTATATCTACGATGTATGTCAGTCAACAACTTGTCTTCTATAATAATTATACATAAGTCCTTGTTATAATTATTGTATTAGATTCGCAATAAAGAAAAAAAATACACATTGGAACAACTAAAATTTTTTGAACTCTGGTGTATGTATGGATCTGTATATTTGTGTGTGAGAGAGTATGTGTATACATATATATTTGTGTATGAGAGTGGTGCGTGAGTGAACGTGGTCTATGTTTGCGTATAATGTGGTTTTTTTTAGACTAGTGGGCGGACGAGCAAGCGGTCCCACGTGATGGTAAGTGTTACCGCCGCCCATGGACACCTGCAACACCAGGGGGTATGCGGGCGCGTCGCCGACCTTGCAAAATCCTATTCACAGTTCTCTTGAAGAACCCCATATCGTAGCTTAATGGAAAGACCTATTGAGGCAGTTCGTTCAACAGCCTACGGGTTCGCGGTATAAAATGAGTTACAAGTTCATTTCTAGACTGCTCGTATTTTACAACCTGTAAAAGTTTTTCTGTTTCTTCATAGTCATATGTATGCATTGTGCAACCAATTAATAATAGTCCTTCTAACTTAATGATTGTTTTGATTCTTTATCTTGTATTTTCCGTTAATTATGTTAACAATCGTGGTGCTACGTAATCATAGTGCTTCTGTGTAAATGTTTTTTTTTTTACATTGGGGAACCGGACATTTCTCACCTCCTTTTTTTGTTTTTTCGGTAATTTCGGTTTTATGAGGCGGTGATACCTCCCGAGACACTGATAAATTAAAGATTTTTCTAACACTAAGCACCCTTGTCTTTTCATAAATTGCCTCAGTGGAATGCCTACTTCGAACCGGATCATGGTCCTTTGAAATAAGTTTTCAGTATTGTGCTCGATTCTGCATTATAAAAACGATTAATAATTAATGAAACAATTAATGACCAGCAGAAAATATTTATTTATTTTTACACTTCATTGCACAATATCATACAAAAGGCGAGCTTAATGTCTTAAGGCATTCTTTACCAGCCAACCTTTGAGTTGATCAGAGTATAGATAAATACTAAATGGCCAGCAAATCGATGGCAATAAATTTAAAAGTTGGTTAGATCCAGATTCTCTGGCGACAATTAAGAAATAAAAGTCACGCGAGACGGTACTCCGTCGACTTCGTGATGAGTAGTCATGACATTCTTAGTAATTTGAAATTAATTTAAGTAATTTAAAATTTGTTTTGAATAATCGAAAAAAGAATCTTGCAAAAAAATACTAATAAATTACTATAGTAGAAAAATTACTAAATGAGTTAATACTTTAGACTTTACTTAAGATAAATAGGTTAAGGCCGCCTTAAAATTTCCACTATTCTTTATTCCTCAGCTGAGCAAAGTCGCTGCAATATCTCCGGTCTATCTTGCATCCACGGACACGCAAACGATTTGACTATACTGAAACCTCACTGGGCAAATCGTCCTGGGTTAGCCTGCGACTGTCTGCCCTCTTGTGACGAAACCGAAATTACTATCATCAAAGATGTTGCCATTCCGTGAGTCATTCATTATGTTATGACAGACCGGGCGCTCCTTTTATGATGTCATTAGCCAATTAATGTTATACGTAAAGTTTAAATTAGAGAGTAAGTTAAACTTAAAGAATACATCTCGACTAAGATTGACTATATCTTGTCACATGCACCTACGAGTATGTATAATATAGATCTATTAAGTTAAGTTATTCATGTCCGTTAAGTTCGCGGATGAATCCGATCTTATCGGTTCAGTAATTACAAAATTACGACAGTGTTAACTTTTTAATTAAATCTCGAAATAAATTCATCCCCAACGAAATGTATCTTGAAATAATTCATTTATGTATATAAACGATATGTTGTTTGTTGGACAGCGCCCGTAAAGCTCTAAATTTTTATTTCTAAAATACCGTTAATAGTGAAATTTCCGATTGATACCTGCCTTCGGCCTTTTTAATAATATGGATAGTTGTCTGAATTAAAATAAATTAAACTAAAAATATAATATTTTGTAATATTGGAAAATCATACCAAATACGTGGGTGAAACTGAAATTTTTAGAATCCCAAAAATGAAATCAGAAATAAAGATGGAAATTGCGACAATCAATACACTTTGTCATGCGATAAAACCATTGTGTGAAGCATTCAACCCAGCCTTCTTAACGTACCTCTTCAACTGCCATTTGGAAGGCCGTTACTGCCTCTTCTGTATTCATAAAACGTATGCCTCTGAGTTTATCCTTAATTTTAGGGAATAGAAATCACAGGGTGCAAGCTCGGGTCTCTATATCGGATGACCCATTAACTCTACATTTACAGTACTCAAAAATTGCTTCGTTTATCTGGCGGAGTGAGCTGGGGCATTGTCGTAATGGAGGATCTTTCTGTTTCGTTGGCCTCGTTCTTTGACTTTTTACAGAATAGAAGGCATGCAGTCTTGGCATGCATACTGTTCTTGTATTTTCTAAACTTATAGTAGCAAAGTGGCCCGATCTGCTAAAGTAGGAGGCAATCATATTCTCTTCATCATTCCGTCCTTTCTTCACTTCCGTCGGCAGCTCTTCGAAAGGAAAGACTTACTGCGCAGATAGCCTCTCAGTTTCAGGCTCATTGCAGTAGATCCAGCTTTCATTGTTTAATTGTTTCATTGACCATTGTCCAATTTTTAAAGCATTTGGAGCCACCATTCCACGTGGCAGTGTTTTGAGCTTCGCTCAAACTGTGAGGTATCCATCTAGCACAGAGCTTACTTACCCGTAAGTGATCGTGTAAAATAGTTTGAAGTTGACTCATACCTAATGATGACCGTATCTGCTAAAATGTCGTTCGTTTGTCTACTTCAATCATGAGCCGCACAGTTGTGATGTTTTCCTCCGTCACTGCCGTCACTGAGGTGGATATGACTACGTGTAAATTCCCTAAACCAGTTATAAACAGTGGCACTGAATGGGGCTTTATCTCTAAATGCTAACTTAAGTTTTTCTTAACTCTCTTTCTGGTTTAGACCGCAACGAAAGTCATAAAAAATCATTGAACGAAAATGTTCTCTTGTTAAATTCATTTTTCCGCAAACACTTAATTTTCAAATTGCCGCCACAAATAATAAATAAATGACAGTTTGAAAAAAATGACGTTCGACAAGCAAAGAGTTCTATTTTCAAAATTGGAATTTGTTTTTTTCAATTGTATTGTACAATAGACAGTTCTAAGAACTTTTAGTTTGACCTAACACTTTAGTACTTCTGTTACAGTAATCGAGCAAACAGAAAAAAAATACTTGTTGAAATGGTTCTTGCCTACTTGCCAACTGAAAGGTTTAAGCGAAATGTTGTTAGAAGTCGCCTTGATTTAGTCGGTAAGTCGGTAATTTAGTCGGTTGATTTAGTCGTAAATTTCAAAGCTTTCCAAACTATTTCTTTTTTTCAAAATTTTATTAGTATTTGGGCATTTTCAAAACTTTGTTAGGTACTTATAATGAATAGTTTATATTGTTATTTTCAGTATCCATCGGTGGAACAACTGGCTTATTTGTTGGTGCCAGCTTGCTCAGCTTTGTTGAACTCATATTCTACTTCACTGTTCGTTTTATCAGCAATATATGGATCGAAAGACGAAAACGAAATACTGTAGATCGGTTAACGGTAATGCGTATCCCAGTAGCATATGGAAATGAAGTGAGTACTCCAATGGACGAGTTTCTTTGCAATGAGTACCATAATAGTATTATAGGGCCATATGCTACTAACGGAGTACACGAATCTAAGGTGGTTTATGATAAAATTTACTCCAAAATGATGCAAAAATAAATGTTTATGACAGAAAAGAAACTGAAACTACATCTATGTGATAATAATTACTAGATATGTTATACAAGCACTGTAGGGCAGGCACGTTAGAGTTTAAATAGTGTTTGTTCTATGTTCAGTAGCTCTCGAATTCTTTAATTCATATGTGTTTTGAGTATAGAACATTCTTATTACGTAGTACTTAAGTTTCAAATTTGACTTTTTAATTAACCCCTCCTCATATGCTTCAACCCCCCCCCCCCCCCCCCCCCCAAGAAGTTGCTAACCAGATTGCTTTGATAAGACCGCATGATGTGTCATCTAGTCTCTTTCCATATCGATGTAAAACTACAACTCATAGAATATACCCATAGGTACATAATGTCAACAGTACTTAAACATCAGCACTATTTCTACCTCCACCTATTACAAATTTTTACACTTCTTTTTGTCCTTGAATAAAATCTCGTTTTATACCGTAACGTTTAGATACCTACCTTAGATTTATTTTTTTCATCCAACATCTCGTTATATTAAGATATGACATAATGAAGCAGGTACAAATCTTGACTCGCCACTGTACGGAATTGAGTGCAATTATCGGACACTGGACACTTGGACTTGTGTTCCAGTGAACTCTCGAAGCGGCCCAGTTTCTTACAGGAAGCCAACGGTTAACTGATGCAAGATATCACGGCGTCCCACTACGAGTAGATACCTTCCTTAGCTTCTTTAGTACCTTCATACAATGATAGCACAATTTTTAATGTTCTCTGTTTTCTCATTTATCTACTACACTCTTATGAATAGGTATTTAAATAAATATTGTTAGGTACCGATATTTTGTTTTATTATTAACTACAAATACATCATTTGCCTAATACGATTATCTCTATAACATATATTTCGAGAACAAATATACTGTTAATTATAACTCATAATAACATAAGTACTTCTTCAAAAGTTGTTTTATTATATTTCATTAGCATTAACATCTAAGAGCCCGTCACAATATAACAGATATTTCACAATTATCTAACTACTGATTTCTAAAGATTTTAATTCAAATTACAAATTATTTAGGTACATTATGTTAGGCTATGACTATTTAGCTTTTCTCTTATTACATTACTAGCAAATAGACAACTAATTAGTACCTATTCCTAAAGTAATTAAGTAAATCGATAGTGAAAATGTTACCCTCATTATCTTTATAGGATCATACTAGATACAATAATTACCTAATAATACAATTTGAATTATTATAGGTAATTCAAAAGATAAGACTAGCTAGGCTTGTAATCACTTCAATCGACTAAATAAAAATCAACTTTACACTACCCGAAGTCATCTACTACCCACATCAGGTAGTGTGAAGTTGATTTTCTATAGTTTTAGTTGAGTTTCCAGGTCGTTTATAAACTCGTGATGCTAATTAACCCGTATATCAGGTCCTCCTCGTGAGTAGCCAGCGGCTGCAATGGCCGTGTGGATGAAAACGACGGTACCTCATGCAATGCCATTGCGGAATTTGCTGCATGCGTCGAAGGGCCTCCAACTGTTTAGAAATAATTGAAAATAAGTACGCCCCTAATTGATACTACATATTTGTATACATTTTCTTTATAAATGATGATAATTCTCTTAGAGCCATATTTTATTTCCCTTTTTATTATTATTTTGACATTTTTATTATATTTTGACAAGTTACATAACATTATTATTATTTAGGTTGACGTATTTTTTGATTTTTATAAATTAATTGTGACAAGTGTTTAATGTGTTACCTAATTAAATGTATTCATTTATTTTTTGTACACCTTTTGGGGCAGAACATAACGGGTCATATTTATAATTAACACCATATTTGTTAACTATGTTTTTGCGAAATAAATGATTTTATTTGATTTGATTTGACATCTTTATCAGGAGCATATAAATATTCCCCGTCATTATGAAATGGTGAATCCATCGCCTATGCTACTCGCGAATTCAGGACTTAAGTTCAAAGTTAAGAAATGCGAAAGTCCAAGAATTGTTAACGATCTCACAAGAAATAAATACCACCTAATTTAAATAAAGTGGTGTCGCTGGTTACCACGGTAGCTACCCGCCGAAACACGAAAATTTAGCCGAAGCCGAAACGGCGTAGTCACTTATGACTCTCATGAGTGTGGAGATTAAAAAAACATTTTCTATGTGAAGGACTTTCGAAAAATGTTTATCTTACCAATATATTCGTACACGTAAATAAACTTTCTGTCAGTACCAAGGGAAGCTACAGAATTCTGAAGGAGCACAATTGCTCGTTAAATATATTAATTCTAAATCACTTTAAAATTAAAATATTCAACTTTATCCTCTATAATTGAGGCCGTTAGCGTAAAAGTAATCCAAGCTTAATTAACATTTATATTTTAAAATGAATAAACAACTCTTTATTTTTGATTAAATTGTTATAAAATTGGGATTTAAATTTTTCCTCGCTAAAACTTTCAACTTCCGTTTAGATATCCGTTATTAGATTTACATATATTGTGGGTTAGGGCACTTTTGCGCTGACGCAATGACGGCCCCATTCGATTTGTCACTTTGGCTCAGCATCATTGAGTTTTCCACACTTCACATGCATTATTATGTACGAGTACATAATGTTATAATTTAGACTGAACTCACATAATCCATATTTTGACTTGGCACGGATCGAAAAGGATACGCTTCAGTGAAAATAAATAGGCACGTTGTAAACAATAAACACACGTACTTAAATTTCATTATTACTGTTTCCAGTATCGAATTAAAATTTTCAAAATACTTTGCAACGTGAAGTCTGCGCGGACAGAAGAGTTATGTCTGGATAGACAGGCGTTCCCACCATTTATAAGGGAGGAAATGTGCGCCCACACGCTTTCTTCCCGGCGCGGCGCGGCAGCGATTCAATATAGAGCTACAAGCGGCTACATTCAACAGATATAGAGTTCACGTAACAAGCGGAGCGAAAAGCGATCGCAATATCTGAATTGTCTTTGTGCGCTATTACCGTGATTTTTGACGATAAAAACGCTCCTTATTATTTACCAGTCTTTATCTTCATAATGTAATTTTATTTATTTATTTACTCTTTTTTGTAAATTATTACACCTTGCACCATTATCTCCCAGTCAACCTTTGGGCTATGCAGGACATGAAGTGATAGGGAAGTAAATAAAATATAGAAGATAAAAACTAGTAAATAATGTGTTATGATTATGACATTTTGGCATAATACATTTTTTGTTTGTAGGTATCTCCGCTGCTGAATATAGGCCTCTTTCAAGGCCCGCTGCCCCACACGGTCTTCTGCTCTTCTCAGCAACCGACACCGGCGACTGTCTTCAAGTCGTTAGTCCACCTGGACGGAGAGAGTCCTAAGCTACGTTTCCCAGTTCGTGGTCTCCATTCGAGGACGAGTATATATTTTTATCATGTTACTGACGCAGTCTTCGGCAACTTTAATTCTTTCTCGAATTTCTTTGTTACGGATTTTTCTAGTAAAGAACAAGCATAGCTTGTTTCATCGCTCACTGATCAACTTTCGGCCACAACAGAGACCACGTTTCCGCACCACACGCGCAGAACGCACTGATTGTAAACATTCTTCTTCAAACATGGCGGTGTAGGTAGAAGATATTATAGTGACGCATTTTCCCGAACGCTGCCCAGCCGAGATGAATGGGTGTCTGTCGATTTAATATACATATATGCATTTATCGATGGCCGCAATTTTCAAAAAGTCCTTTAGTCCTGCTCTCTTTGACGTTGGCATAGTGGCAGTCTTTTTTTTTACTTATTGGGGGAGCTCGCGAAGTGAAGTTGTTATTGTTTGATTATTGTAAAACATATGTATTTGGCGTTTTGTGGTTTAATAGTGATAGTTTATTATACTTCAAAGTGTTTTTCGTGTGTGGGGTAAAAAGCATAAAATCAAATAAAAAGCATGGGACTACATTTTTCACGTGCTTCCTCTTTTGTCCTCAGTAAACCTACTGTTACTTTACTGAGAGACTCCTGACTTAACTTCCACGGGACTAGCCATTAATGTATCCTACGTTTTAGACTTTGAAATTGATTAGCCAACGTCCTAAAATTTACTAAAGAAATATCAAAAGGAACCTCTAAAGAAAACTAAATATAGAAAATACAAGTAAAATATTTTTTGTTAACAATTTAATAACGTTAGAAGTAATGCGTGATGCTGAGTATATTTATAATTAATAGGTATTATAAAGAGAGACTGTGAGTTTGTTTTATTGTTCCGTAATTTTAAATTATTATTTAATTATTTAAATTTAATGCACGTAAGGTAAGTTTGCGTTGTTTAGGAATGGAAATACGAGTAGGTACGGTATTTATGCCCCTGAGCGAAATCAAGGCAGGTCGTTAGTAAAATCATAAAACTGCAAATTGTGTGTATCGCGAACCCGTTTTCTTTACATATTATTGATCAAAAACAGGAATTCAATTTAATAAACAAAACTGCTTGCTCACGGGGCTGCTCTTTACATTTCGTGATTGATGGATGTAAAGAAGAATTATATAGTATATACTGAAAACAATCCACTACGAGTCTGTACTCATAGAACCATATTTCACTAAGGTAAACTACACTGATTAAAATGTTAGATGATATTTGGTACCTACTTATTCGGTCCCCTTTCACGGCCTCTCTTTAATCTATAAAGATACTTTAATCTATTTTTATTTATTCTCTTTACGAGTATGATTACTTGATACTAACTAAGTAAAACTAGCATTATAAAAGTCCATACGTAATTATTTGTAATTTACTGAAGCGTGATTTGATTATGTCGTTTACTACGTACCTATTTATTAGGCTGCTGAAAAATGTATTTCAAACAATTTCTTTTCATAATCTCAAAAGTCGTAAAAGGACAATAGGTTATTATTAGAGGACGTCTTTTGTATTCGCAGTCATATCGGGCCTTTTGAAGCTCTTACAATGATGACAGTTATTTAGCATTTATTTTTTCAGTAGAAATTTTTTTTTCGTTAACAATGAAACAAATGTATTTTTTATCAAAAAATATAATGCTTATAAAGTCTCGGATTTTAATATTAGTATCGTTTGTGATATTTGATTTAGTTTGTTGTTCCTGATGCCAAATTCTGTGACTATGTTTTGACAATAAAGTTTATAGATTAAATTAGACTTTTATATATCTTTATTCTTTCATTTTATTTCTTACTAGCAGTGTTACATAAAATAACTAATAGTACAAGTAGCAGTGTCCGCAACTCCTTACACGTAGATATAGCAATTGACCTATAATCATATGGACGACGGGCCTAGTACAAAATTCAAGAACAAAATGTCCGGAGTTTTAATATATAAAATCGTACTTAGCGAAAATAATAGGTACATAGTCGGAAAAGTTGGCGGTCTTTTTAAACGTAGCACTTTAGCGTGCTATAATATTGATCTGATCACTGACAGTAAAGTGATGTACCGTTTGTAAATATATTTTTTTTGATACACTTATTCTTAGTATTATTCACTAACATTTTACGGAACAGCCTAGTCTAGAAGAAGATAACAGTACTCGTATTAGACAAAACATTGAAATGAAATGATTTATTATTATTAGTGCCATAGAATTTAGAAAATTCTAACATTGCAACATAAAGGAATGGAACTCTGTTCTAGAATATTACTTGCAAAAATTTCCACATTAACCTAACCCCGTGTCAATTGAATTGTTTGTCTGAAATTCAATATTTCTGACGACACTTCCGCGAACTGCACGTTACAGCGTCGAGTCAGAAGATAATAATTGGATTAAACTGTGTATTTTGAACGAGTTTATTACGGGTCAGCAGCAGTAAATATGTACTTTGTAATTTGTACACAGAAACGTGCGTATTCTGGTAATTCCCAACATATTCGTAATTGAAGCGTCTTATTTCCTGTTAGTTCCCACTATTTGTTAACAAAATTATGCTGATATGGGAAGGTGGGGGAAACACGAACACCTAAGGGAAAATTATCTATATACCAAATATATCACAAGGGAAAATTGTGATATACCAGAGCCCATTCTCATCCTTTCCTATCCTTCCAAATTTTCCCAACCCTTCCCCCCAATCCATTCCTTAATCTGCAAAGGTAGGCAGCGCATTCGGGAGTGTGCCAACGTTTGTCATTCTGGACTGACATTGGCATGTATCGCGGATGTCTATGGACGACAGTATCCACTTACCATCAGGTGGACTGTACGCTCGTCTGCCGCCTTTTTTCTATAAAAAGTGTAAGAAAATGAAGGTACAGCAGTAATCCAGCAAAGTTTATCACAGGATTTATACTGGGACAGCCCAGTAGACAAGTTTTGTACCATGAAATGCCCCTCGCTAGCACTCCCACCAATCATGTTATATTTTTCGTACCGTCTATCTGCGTTATATTGCTGTTTTTTTGCTCAAACAGCTTTTGCTTTTGTACAAAGATGCGTTTTCAGAACACGTAGGTAATTTAAGAGAGAATTATGAAATATAACCATAGGTACCATGCCATCAGCCTGTCTCTCCACTGCTGGAGGCACGCCACCACACACGATCCTCGGCTCTTCTCATCCAACCACCACCGGGGAATTTCTTTAAGTCGTCGCTCCACCTGACCGGAGGGCGTCCCACACTGCACTTCTCGGTACGTGGCCTCCATTCGTGGACTCTTCTATTCCATCGGCTATCGGTGCTGCGGCAAATATGTGACCTGTACATTGTCACTTCAACATGCCGATTCTACGAACTATGTCGTT
This sequence comes from Sesia apiformis, assembly GCA_914767545.1. Classification (NCBI taxonomy): domain Eukaryota; kingdom Metazoa; phylum Arthropoda; class Insecta; order Lepidoptera; family Sesiidae; genus Sesia; species Sesia apiformis. The sequence goes on along the minus strand of OU611960.1, from coordinate 9,310,538 downwards.
GCCTTTGGTTTTGATTATTGCCTTAGGTATTTATTCTCGACTTTAATTTAATTTGTAAGACTGAGTTCAAACTCCTGTGGCGCGACTGATCCGAGAATGTTTTGAGGGAGTACGGATGCGGGCGCGTGCAATGCAATGCACGCTTGTGACGATAAAATTTGTAAATATTCTACACTCCCACCCTTACCAGTGAGTTTCTACCTAAGTATGATTTTTTTAATAATTAAGAGAATAACTCGAAACCAGCATAAGAAAATTCGCATGCCCGAGAATGCAAAAATATTTAGAGCTGTGTTTCCACCAACATGCGTAGAGTTGGCATGAATGATTATAGCTGGAACGCGATTACTAGAGGATTTCTGTACTCCATAGTGGAACATTATAGCCATTATACATATAGCAGCAGAGTTATCTCGATACCAAGATTGATTTGCTTTCCTAACGTCTGACTATGTTCTGCACGCCAGCTTATGGGCGACTCTAAAGCGTACTATTAATGTACAATGATTCGCTCATGCTACTATTTAAATGATTACCTGTAGATTATGTGCAGAAGACTGACTAAAGGATTTCACACAAGGTCGCCGGTCAATGCAAACCGTTTAGTTAGAGCGAAGCCCTAGCAACGGAACGTTTGTAATCGAACGTTGACCATATTCAAGGAGACGTATTTATCTTCTTATTTATTGTACCACGACGTTTTTGTATAGTACCACGCGCCCAAAATATGTTTTTGTAATATTTTTATTTAATTTTTCTCATATAAGTGGATGTATTCTTATTTTTTTAGGTAGGTACATCTTTTGAAATAATATTCAGCAATCATGTGTAAACTATATTGTTTCGTACAAATCATTGAGGTACTCGTATATCGCGCAATACCTACTTCTTAACGACTAACTGTAAATCATGGGCAACGAAAAGGCACTTAAGTAGTTCTCAATGAGTGTTCTAAAGCGTTCCTTAGCGTGTTCCAAGATACTGTCTTCCAGTGTCGTCTAAAGTTGCTCAATATTCTCAAAAATGACAATCGGAACCTTGTCGTCCAGAATCGATACAAGCTCAACTTGAACAACAGTTAGTTATTGAAACACCTTATGTACTTAATTTCCTGATATTCTCACTAGGGTGGTCACCCCACTGCGAGTTCACGTATCGATTGAAAACAGAATAAAAGGGACAGAGATATACAGTCACACTGTTCACAATTTGTCGCAGAAACACGAAAATGCAACTTTATTTATCAGTGCTCGTGAAAATTTCCAAAAATATACCATTATTTTTGGACACTCTGTAAAGTGTTTGAAGCAAATCACCAAAAATGCGTTTTAGGTGTGGTGAAAATTGATGTTTTCCATCAAGTGACCTTAGGAAAAGTGCGCCCTATTTATTATGGTAAGTCATTTATTTACATGTTTGTATAGTGTATAGTAGAGTGAAGACGAAATTTTGGGAAATAATAGATATACTCGTATATATGAAGCTATTGAATTTCCATTTATTTTAGACAGGAAACACTATTGCCTGATTTGGGTATAGAATATTTTTCCGTCTTAATAACGTAATATCTGTGTAGTATGTTCCTATTTACTTGCAAAAAGTGTGTACACTAAGTACTGTGTCGATATTAAAAATACATACGATATCGAGTGGATTTATAAAATGTATTATTATCATACAATAGTTTATAACCAATTGATATAGGTAGTAATCCGGTGCTTTAAGCATTTTGTACAATAAATATCTATTATATTTTCAATATTTTAAGTTAGTTTTATATTATTTTATAATATGATAGTTAATTTTAATTGTTTTCGTGAAATAATGAAATTAATTATAACGCAAAAAAATGAAATAAATTAAACAAAAGATTTGATACATTTTAGTAATCAAATCCTACTCTCGAAAAAATATTCAAAAATACAGCTCTGTACACGGAGCAATGCCATTATTGTAGATGGGTATTTATTTCTATGTATATTTGCAGAAGTAAAAATTATTATTACCATAACAACGACTAAAGCGGACCAAGAACATTTACTTTCGCTATTACGCTTGATTATCTCATAAAGATGTTTATAACAAAATTACAGTAATCACGTGTCTCTTTCATAAGAATAAGTGATAAATGTGAAGGTTGCTTCAATCTTACAGCTCAGAACCATTGCTCAGAACATTTGACATGACATCTTTTTTTTCGTTGAAATTACGATAGATAGGGTAAGCTTTCGGGCCACCCAGCGCAAGCATTATTATTATTGATGCTTATTATTTTTTATTGAAAATAAAAGGAATCTTGTAGACGAAAACACTTCCCGCGAAGTTACTGCGAAAATTTTGTCGTCTTCTCATTAACGAATATTATGAATACTTTAATGAGTCTTCTGTGAGTTAGTTGTAAAACTGATATAGGCATTGTGTAACCGAAGAAATAATTATATTCGATACCTTATAAGATCAACGTCTAGCTAATGACGATCTTATTACAATGTCTTTTGGTGGAGCGACTCTGCATTCTGCCTTATTTTCTAGCGGAAATAGGAATATGGCAAGTGAGCAACGATCAAGTAATCGTGTCAGCAAGATGAGCAGTACACTCTCTGCGTTGGGTGGTGGAGAGGGCTGCGGTGCGCGGTGGACCCTGGGTGCCCTGTTGCTGGCGCCACTTGTTGCTGCTAATTCGAGTTACTGTGCAGTGCCTGCTGTGATGCTACTCGCTGCGTTTATAACGATTGCTAGTAAGTGTTTCATAGGCGTTCTTTGTAAGAAGTAGGCCTATAAAGTGAGTATCTCTAAATATTTATATGTGATCCAGTTCATAGGCAAGAGAATAGGACATTATAACGAATAGATTACATAATACTTTTCTTCTACTCATTTCCAGCTTTCACTTGTAAAGACCTAAAAAATATGGCAGAAATCCTTCCTCCAACAAAAACCAGTAGAGGACGTCGAGAGAGAAACCTACGTTCTTTTGCCGACTTCATGGCTATGTGGATGTCATTTCTTTCACACCTTGTTGCCGTTGCTATTTGTGCTAGGATCCTCAGTGCCACAGCTGATCATGTTACTGGGGGAAGGACGAGAAGGTGGCTCTTTGGTTATGAGACCAGAGCTTTAGGAGAACCTTGGCCAGATGTATTAGGAGTGACTGTTGTTATGGTTGTCTGCGCTATGTTCATGTGTGGACTAGAGGTAAATATAGAATTGTCTTTAATATTTGTTTGTCTTGGAAGTTCCCTGCATTCTACAAGATGTTCATGTCACATCGATCATTATGTTTGCACTGAAACACCTGGAATACCTGATTTACAACTGTAATAACTCAATTTTAATCGATGTTATTATTTTCAGGAAAGTATGATGTTCACATTCATGCTCTTAATCCTGTTATACATATTCAGTCAGTTCTTCACTATTTTTGGACTAATTCATTTGGATATTGCCAACATAAAAATGCCCATAGCCATCACAGTTTATGAGGTACGAAAGACAAATTTTTAACTTAAATATTATTCCAATAAAGCGCGATTTTATTAACGATGTATTTTTACAGTTATTTGCAGCTGGTGCTCCAATTTCATACGCTTTTAGTGTTGTATTGCCGACGAAGGATAGTGGAAGTCTGAAGAAGAACTTCTTCCTTATGATTGGATTACCAGCCATTGTCCTCTGTAGCTTATGTTTTCTCTACACCAATATGTTGAAAGGGTGAGTAATGCTGTGAAGTGGTGTCAGTAATATGACAATCAACTTGGGAAAGCTTATCAAACGATCACCAAGTCCAAGCTAAAGAAATTGTTACGATAGCCGATAGTCTTTGGTATCGAGAGCTAAACGATGCTGGTTCAATAACTCGATACTGGTTTCAATAACCGTGTAATAACCTTATGATATAGATACCGGGTGATAAAGAGTAATAGCTATTATAATATGGCAATTAATATACTCGTAAAGTAAATGACTTACTAATTTGAGATAAGATATGACAAAAGTAACAAGAAAACTGAACACCAAGAACTAAATACAGATTAAAGATGAAACAAGAAACTATACACTGCTGAGTTTAAATTTACATAGATAAAATATCAAAACGTTAGATTATGCTATCTCATGTAATATGGGCTATTACAGGAACAGTATCGACGCGGCTTTGCCAGTAACAACGCTTCTGGAAGCGAGGGCAGCTGGATGGGTCTGTCCCGTCCTAGCTGCCGTCACCGTAGCCGGTGTGAGTCTTGCTCTAACAGAGCTCTGCCCTTTACTCTTCACGGTATTGGTGGGCTTGGCCTCGCCAGAGTGGAAGGTGCTAACGAGGTCGATGACGTATGAAAGTTCAACAACAGGCAGTCCTGTGCTAGCTGTATTTACTGCTGGTATGTAGCTATCTCCATAACATTATGAACCGCATAATTAAAAATAATGTTAAGTTAACGACACTATGAACCTCATAATGTTACGTACCTTACAATGATTTTTCAGCATTTTACTCATGTTTTGTAATTACACTACTCGTATTTTGTGAAAAAGCTCTTAAAACTCTCCTATCATAAAGCGGCATTTTAGCGAATCTAAGAAAGAACATGCAGGACCATGGGCGTAGCCACAGTGGGGTAGGTTGGGGCGCTTGCCCCAAGGCGTAGGGAAGAATAAGTAACAGACTTCCCGCATTACACTACCTCTATTTAAAGTCTATATAAGAAAATTGTTTGCTTTTGCCCGACCCTGTATAAATAACTGACTACGCCCTTGTGCAGGACATAACATATCCTTTACCGAGTCCTAAGCCTGCTGCTAGGTTCAAACTTGGTGATAAAATAACCAATTAAATATGACTTCCTTAGAAATACCTACTGAAATTAGGAGTATATCTGAAATCAAATATACAGAGCACTCTTCACTTAGTATTTTCCATGATTACAGGAAGTCTAGCGGCAATATTAGCGTTCGCTTGCCCATTATCACACATGATTACACTAATGAATGCAAGTCATCTACTCGGGATAGCGATACAAGCATTGCACTTCATTATAATACGATGTGTGCCTACAGTCGAACAGATGGAAGCAGGAGGTTAGAGTCAATATACCAACACCAATCCATTTTATTACTTATTCTACAGAAATTCGTCTTCCCTGCAACTAATAATCATTCCTACTTTTCAGATGTCGAATATAAGCGTCTGGGAAGTGGTGGAGCATCGCGTGCGAAGCTGTCGGAAGGAAAATCAAGACGTGGCCTTTGGTTCATTTCATCAGCAATACGACATACCAAGACATTAGAGAGCATAAAATCAAAGGTGGCGACAAAAGGTCAAATCTTTTAAGCACTTTAACTTCTTAATTTATTTAATTTAAGTACTTTCTTCTTCTGTCCCCACTACAATGCAATGCAACCAGGCCTTTCAGTACCCACTGCTGGACATGGGCCTCCTCATGTATGTATGAGGGATGGATGGCCTTATAACGCCACGCTGGCTGGCGAGTCCACTCTTAGAGGTAATGTAGTTCCTCGGGACTTGTCGTAGCGCTTTGTTACCCCCTAATCGCCTCGTACGACACCCACGGGACGGGATGGGGTGGTGTTATTCTATAGCCTGTCGATACCACACGGTACTCTCCACTATTAAAGATTCAACTTCAACATTGCATATATTACCTTATACAATAAAAAAAAGCGAATCGTTTAACTTTTCAACATTGGCTGACCAAGTTACTCAACGTTTATTTATTTTTAATATTTTGAGCTCCAGGATGTGTGTGCTTGTCACAAAACCATGATAAAACTTTAAACATAAAGATAAAAAAGCACAGCACAAACCTTTTCGATTTTAATGATTAACACCTTCAATAGAAATTGCAGACGTTCATCATTGAGAACTATTGCTGTATTGTCTATAACAATAGAGAATTATTTACCTCTATTGGCTACCTCATTATTCATTATTTGTTTACAGAAACAGAAGAACGTGAATGTCTACTCCTTAACGAATATGCAGGCTGTCCGTTGGACGACATAGAACCAATGACGAGCGGTATCAGCGATGTGAGAGAAGTTGAAGATGTAGAAGATGCTGGCTCGGATGTAGAAGCCAGTGAACCAGAGGCATCTTCGGGTGATGACTCCACAGATATCGATGCAGTTGTCAAGGAATATAAAGACCGAATACAGGTAAATGACGAGGACTGTTCAGCTCTGTATTTAGGATATCTTCGGACGAGGTTAAAACGCTGATATGCTAATTATTTTGTGTGTCGCTTTATAATAAATAAACTTTATATTCATTCATTCAAATCTGAAAAGACGTCAAAATAGATTTAAGATATCCAAAAAATCTAAGTAGTTTTAACAATTTCTTTGTGAAAGTTCTTTGTATAGGTATTAAATATGTTACTGTACTGTTAAATCTTTGTATTTAACAGTTTCTTTGTATAGGTTAAAATTTAAAAACCGCAAGTATGATCCTCCATAAGACACAAACAAAGACGAACATAAACAATGCAAATCCGAATAAATAATTATATTTAAACAAATGTTTCGGTAACGTCTCCATCCACGAATCAAAATTGAAATCTCAAGATTTCAAGTTTGATTCGTATTTGGTATTTAAATTTACCACAAATGACTACAAGACCATGCTATTGTATTCTAACCAGGGTTCGCAAAAATCCGATATTTATAATAAATATCAAAATGTCCGATATTTGATATATAAGTATCCGATATATATCATGTATATAAAAAAGACGCGAATTTCATTTTGATAGTGGTTTTATTGTATCAATGTTTGATTAATAGACTTAGTTATTATAAAACAAAACAAAAAATGATAGTAAAATTAGAGTAACCAAAAATTAGAGTCTTTGAGATTTATAATTACCTAATTAATCAGTCTTAATCAACTTAATCAACATTCAACTAAATTATAAATATAATCTTTAGTGTTGGATCATTGGCAGTGGCAGTGATCATAATTTTTATTTATGTCAGTATAACAATTTAAAAGCATGGGATTTGCTATAATTCTAGTTTTGACGATTAATATCAATTGATATATATCAGCGAACCCTAATTCTAACTATACCCCTATTCCATAATATGATTATCTCACACATTTATATGTGATACGGCCAAAAACGTACAAATCAGTTTTTTCTTATAAAATATCCCTTACTAAGTCTTTAATTTGCGCAGCCGATTGTTATATAAAGCATGCTGCAAGTACCTGCCTATGTGGGAAGATATAAGGGTTCCTATATATCTACATTCTTAACATCATTACTTTTCAATGTTACAGGTAGTAACTGCTATTCCGGAGGCAAATGCGCCAGCTGTGCCATGTGTGCGCGGGGCGCGCTGGGCGGCCGCGGGTCTTGTCATACAAATTATAGCCAATGTTTTAATTGCTGTTGCCTTCTGCAACGACGCTGTTAGAACGTACATGTTCGCTACTGGAATACCAAGTAAGTCCGGTAACTATTTATCGGATCTGCTGACGTATATTAAAAGTAATACATAATAATTGCAAAAGATTAAGGAATAATTCCTTTTTACGTTCATACTGAAACAACGGGCGGCCTAAAAGGGTAGCTTCCTTAAACGCTACATATACGTTTTAAGTAACCGTACACCGTCGTACTGATTATACGTTCAAACGCTGCAAATAATCCAAGTAATATTATTTTCAATGGAAATAAAGCGGCAGTCGAGCAGACGGTCCACCTGGTGGTAAGTGGATACTCTCACCCTTGGACATTCGCCGTATATGCCAACATGAGTCCAGAATGATAAACATTGGCACGCCCCTTGAAGCGCTGCCTATCTTTGGAGATTTAAAGGAATGAATTTGGCGGAGGGGTTGGAACAAATGGGGAGAGATAGGATGTCACTTACCACCGAAACACGTATGTACCTCTACTTACATTAGGATAATAGGATTAACTGGAAAACGCTGTACATTTCACCGGAGTCTTTTGTGAGAGAGGGGAATCGTGGTCAGTCGAGTGCACCACTGAAGATTCATACACTGAGGATGTACTTACATTGCGTTTATACGTACCAAAGGAACCTTATAACTGAACAGGGTTTTTTTTTATTTAGTACGAAATTATATGATTTCAGTATGGCTTTGTGGCACCTGCATCTGCGCATGGCAACCCGCACATAACATCGGTGTAAGGAAGGCCCAGAGCGTGCAAGGCCCAATCGCACTGCTGATCGCCTTGCTCTTCCTCACGCCTTTACTGCTCGACTCTTGGCCTGCTATTCTCTTGTTTGCTGGAGCAGGTACGATTTTAGGGTAATCTCAAAAAAATATATAGAAATATTTTTAACTGATTGAAATTAGATTCGGCAAAAATAGTTTCATTTTGTATCTCTGTTAAGTTTATAGTTGCGCCAAAACATTCTAAACATACCTACACAGTGTAACGGCGTAAAATAAAAAAACAATAAAATTCAAAACGATATGTTGTTGGATAAGGTTTATAAATCTCTACAATTTTTGTCTAAACATTTTTTTTTTTACAATTTACGAAAAATATCGAAATCTGCCTTTATGATTCGTATATGCCATTGGCCTTTTTTTCCTATTATTCAATCATAATTGCATTATTTTTAATTGTCCAATCTTTGTAATTGTATTTTCATACAAATGTCCAAATTCATTTTCTTTTGATTTTAGTATCAGAAACTTTGTACAGTCTGAACATTGAAATTACGTACAATTTGCAAGGAGTAATAATAATTTCAGGAATAGTGATATACGCTCGGTGTGAGCGATGGTGCGGCGACCTGGCGGTGCAACAAGCTCGCAGCGCGCTCGAGAGGCGCAAGCTGCGCCCCATGGCGGCCAACGTGCCGTTGGGCGGCGCGCGTCTCTCGCACATCGACACTGTGTATATAACGAGGTAACTCACTCTACACATGTCACGTTCTCACAGACTCAAATCCGCGCTGCTCTCCTAAAGCAACGCTCACAGCCGCCAGCAAAGGCGTAGTTAGGATTTTATCCAGGTAAAAATTTTCCTTATAATTTTAAATAGAGATTGCGTAATGCAAAAAGTCTGTTACTTATTCTTCCCTACGCCAGGAAGAGGCAAGCGTCCCGCCCTACCCCACCGTGGATACGCTCATGTCCGCCAGTTATCAGGCAGGAGAGCCTTTAGATTTGTTGCTACACACAGTTTAATCGGCTGAGTGTAAATTATAGGTACTTGTCTGGTGACTCTTAACAAGTCACTATACTAGGACCACAAGAATTTTAGGCGTTCCGAAAAAAAACTTGAGCTTTCACTTGAGTATTAAAAATTGTGCTATCTATACTAAACTCTACAACGATCTATTGAACTGGCGTGGGACAGAAGCAAATGGAGACAAATTACATATGGTCACGATCCTCATTAGTGAGGGAACGACAAAAAGAGAGAGATACTAATGTGGTTACAATGTTGTGAGATGGCAACAATATTTCAAGTAACTTTAACAACAGAAGAACTTTAATCGTTGATATCTTGAACAAATAATAAATATGAATTTCAGATGACAAGAAGATGACTCGGATTCGAGTCTTGACAATCTGATAGACGCTGACGACGAGGAGCAGGACGCTGAGGAATGACATGAGACGGAAGCCATCGTCATCATCGCCTCTTAGAAACAAAAAAAAAACAAGTCAATGGTCGCGTTTGCAAACTGCCTTATTAAAATATTCAAAATTTAATGCCAGCTTTAAAGTTCGATAATGTAGTAAATATTCAATATGGGTAAGCAACATAACCTTTTAGTCCAGTTATAAAATAGGAAGTGCTTTGTAAGCATAAATAAATTAATATTCTGAGCAGTAAGAAGCGCGCTCTAAAATTGCTAATTTTTGCGCAGTTTTTTGAAGGTTTAATATTTAGTAAACCTTTAATGAGACAACAAAAAATATTAGAACCTTTATGCGGCAAAAATCATTTATTTTTCATAGAGCCACTAAGGTAATTAATTGTTCGCGATGTTACCTATAGGTAGTCTGCAATTTATTTTATAATTCTTTCTTTGACTTTAGGTAAAAATTTCTATTGGCATAATTTTAAAGTATTGATTTATTTATAGTTCTGAATAGTTAGCGGAAGAGTGATGATAGGGGTTTAATTAAACAGACACAGGGCGGGAAAGGGTACGGGTTCAGGCGCTTCTTTCCTAAATGTAGCGAAATGCCGTCTTGACGGATCATAAGAAGCACACGGGAGCGGTTTCAACCGCGTCAAATTAATATAGTTACATACTCAAAATACATCCCATAGGATTAGAAGAGAAAATATTCGCCGCAACACATACTCGGTAATGTTCAACGAAAATATTTAGATATGTTTAAAATACAAAAAAGTACAATTTGACTAGAATATCATAGACATGCTTCTTTTAGACTACAAATGTCTTAAACTGGTAGATATAACATTTACATTATATTCCACTACCATGGTCGCAATCAGCTCATGACCATCGGTCGGTACAGCCTAGTCGACATGTCCAGTAAAATGAAACACATAGGTAATAATAAACAGATAGGTAAGGGTAATAATAGTATGGGAATGCAAGACCTATTTAATAAAATATTACATAAATCGGATAAGCAAGTTTATAGGACGGACCCTGGGAAGTAGGGGGGTACAGAAGATTCACAAGGTTTCGAAAAACATTCATTACCTATTCATTTGGCTCCTAAGAGACCCAGTGCCAAGTGACATACATGACTAGTGTTGTACAAATGAAAGGAGTGCTGAGCGCTCGACATTCGAGCTCTGGTATAAAATAATTTATTTCAGTTATATTATGTTGACATTATGTAAAACTGCACCATCTACTTTTATTTGATATTGTTATCTGTTTTCTGCTTACCACCCAAAGGTTGCCTGGATGAGATCGCTTTGGCGATAAGGCCGCCTGTCCAACTATTAGTGTTACATAAATTGTCTGTTTACAATAATGTTGGTGTACAATAAGAGTTATCTATCTTTTTAACATTTGATGTCTTAAACCTTTGAGGGTTAAAGTTCGAGTCTAAAGTTGTTTCTTAAGGTTCAATAGTGCTGACTTAGCACTCAAGCGCTCATTTACAACACTATTATTCCTGTTATGTAGTTTCATTTCTGAAGTTTGTGTTAAGCAAATGGAGTAATGTACTAAAGAAACGATGGAATTAATTAAAATTTTCTAAATAGGCTCAAATTTAAAGTAATATAAGGCTATCGACGTGTTAATAAGTAGGTACCTATTTTTCAGAAATTATTGTTGAAAAAGTTAGTTAACAAATAAAGAAACATGCGTACGTACGCTTTTTATAAGGTAATAATAACATCATTGAAAAAAAAGTTATTGAAATGTTTTATAAATAAGAGAAAATGATATAAAAAGAATTACTAGATATTTTGTAGCTTTCGCTTGTGTATTGCCTTTTTAAAATGCAAATTATTTAAACATAATATTATCGCAATGTGTGATAAGTACACATTTAGAACATTTTCTTGATAATCTAGTCTTGAAGAAATAAGAGTGTGTAGGTTGTTAAAAAAAATATCCGTCCACTATTGTACCCGTGGCGACACGCTTTGCGTATTACAAAAGCTTTGCTTCAAACGTGGAAAAACAATTATTGTATTTTAATGTTTCCCATGTTTACTTATTACAGTTTTACTTATAAACATTTACTTATTACAGTAAATTAAAGAAATTAAAGAAGGTATAAAAGCATTTAGTCTTTTAAACTCGTTAATAAGTTGCGTATATTCATTAGGTACGAGTACTTATGCATTGGAACTCTCTATTCTTTAAGACAATCTAATTAGAAATATTCGGATTTTAGTGTACGCTGTAGAGTATGAATAATAGGTAATGTTAATTTTATACTCGGCCTAAGATAATGCGATAAAAATGTGTTGAAATTTAATATAAAGTAGATAGGATTAGTTTGCAATAAAAATCTGCTGACTTCAATATATAATTGGTTTTATTTCATTAGAGGCACTAATTCCCAGATAACAAGAATTATCTGCATTACACGCCATGCGATATGATCTGACCAAGTTTAGTGTAATTTTAAAATATATTATTATTGCTTTATTTTAGATTTAAAATAAAGACTATATATAACATTTTATTAAACTTTTTTTAACATCTGATTTTATTTTAACATTAGATCACGTATTTCAACAAAATCTTGAAAAAACGAATCTTAAATTTACATAATCTTAACCAAAGTCAAATAAGACCATATCGACAATCCTCTTGCTCCAAATTTTTTGCTCAGATAATGTCACATATTTTAGAATTACCTACTATTACGAAATAAATTAATAGTTCAGCCAAATACCTAAAAACTAAAAATCCAAATAAACAAATGATAACCATATAAACAATGATAATCCTAAAAACCAAATGATCACTCGCATTACAAGGCGAAACAGTTACTTCTCTAACAAGTGCATTCTATACAATTTCTCTGCTTCTTCGTCATCAAAACTAGGATTAAACTTCACTTCAATTACTTCTTTAAAACCTTCACCTGGAGTTGGTTCAGTGAATTTATTTCTGAAACAAAAACAATATTTTTGACAAAATAATTACAATTGCAGATAAGCAGATGGCACTAGAATCAGTGACATGAAAAAATATATCAACTGTATAAACTGTCTCCTTTTCTATACAATTACTATCCAAAAAAAATGTTTCTATCAAATTTTTTTCGCAACTTTCTTGCCCGCTGATAAGAGTAAAATAGAAAATCTATTGAGTAGTATTTAAATTATAAGTACATCCATCCATACTGGCAAATTGGAAAATTATTTGTTATTTATTTATTTACTAGATACACCAACAAAGTACACTTATACAAGGAAGAAATAACATGTGGTCAGACAGACATGTACCTACTTCACTGACAGGTGCACTCATCATTAAATTCTACTTACAAACAAGAAAAATAAATACAAAAAAATTAGGCGAGGGATGTTCAATGCTTGCAGAATTTTACTTTTAAACTTTATGTTGTCGTAAAAAATATCGATCGATGTAACTCTTGAGCATTCGTGGTATCGGAGAATGTATCTACAGGTTGATACGACTTGGGGATACAATGAAGAGGTCTTTGCTATTATTACGGGAAAGATGTCGAGGAACTCTAAAACAGATTTGCTTACAATTTTGGTACAATTCAAGTTTCATGCAACAGCTTTATACAAGACCGTAGGTGATCGAGCCTGTCTGGATACGCATACGTATTACTGATGTTTGAGGCTTTATAAGCCAGGTGACGTGAAAGATCGTTAAATATGATCCATTCTTTCGGCCTTAGTGATGTAACTAGCGGGCGCTGGTCGAGCGCTGGAGCCAGGGGTGCTAAGAATCTCCGGGCGGGATTCCACCGTCGAGCGACCAGGGCTTTTGACATGGATCACCGACGTAGGTTGTCACTGGTGACTTACAACACGCGCACTTTGAGGACAGACGAGAAGATCGCTGAGCTGGAAGAGGAGATAGGCAAGTTGCACTGGGATATATTGGGGTTATCAGAAATCCGAAGAGAGGGGGAGGACACGATAACCCTGAAATCCGGCAACTTGTTCTATTACCGGGAGGGCGACCAGCAGTCCCAAGGTGGTGTCGGGTTTATCGTCCACAAGTCCCTCGTAAATAATGTTGTAGCCATCACGAGTGTGTCGAGCAGGGTCGCGTACCTTATACTCAGAATATCCAAGAGATATTCGTTGAAGGTCATACAGGTCTACGCACCGACCTCGGCACACCCGGATAACGAAGTGGAAGCAATGTATGAGGACATTAGTAGAGCCATACATGCTTCGAAAACACACTACAATATTGTTATGGGGGATTTCAACGCGAAACTGGGCAAAAGAGGCGACGATGAGTTGAGAGTGGGGCAATTTGGATGTGGGCACCGGAACCAGAGGGGCCAGAGGCTGGCCGACTTTCTTGAGAAAGAGGGACTCTTTATGATGAACTCTTTCTTCAAGAAGCCGCCTCATAGGAAGTGGACCTGGATGAGCCCCGACGGTTCCGTTAAAAATGAGATAGACTTCATTATGGCCACAAAGAGACAAATATTCAATGATGTCTCCGTGATCCACAGGGTGAAAACCGGTAGTGATCACCGAATGGTTAGAGGCACATTGAATATAAACGTCAAGTTAGAAAGGTCCCGCCTGATGAAGTCTACGCTCCGACCTACTGCTGCCCACATACAGAATCCCGAAAGCTTTCAGCTTGAACTGTCAAATCGCTTCGATTGCCTAGAGGATTGCGTTGCAGTGGACGATATCAACAACAGGTTGGTAGAAACTGTCCATACGGTGGGGTCTAAATTCTTCAGACATCGTCGAAGAGATGGACCCCAAAAGCTCACCGACCACACCCTCGACCTCTTGGCGGAACGACGTTCGATGACACTGCAGACTCCTGATGACGCGGAAGCATATCGGCAGCTCAATAGACGGATTCACCAGTCCTTGCGACACGACATCCGTCTCTTTAATACTAATCATATTAAGGAGACGATAGAGCGGAATAAAGGCTCCAAAGTGTTCGCAAGAGACTTATCTATTGGGCAGAGCCAGTTGACGAAGCTGAAGAGGGAGGACGGCAGTGTCACTTCCGACAAACAAGAGGTACTGAGGGAGATCGAGAAGTTCTATGGACAGTTGTATACCTCGGTCGCTAAACCTGTTGGCAACTTGGCCAAAGACCCAAGAGCCAAGTTGACCCGACACTATACCGAAGACATCCCGGACATCAGCCTGTACGAGATTAGGATGGCCCTCAAACAGCTTAGAAACAACAAGGCGCCGGGTGAGGACGGAATCACTTCAGAGCTTCTGAAAGCGGGTGGAACACCGGTACTGAAAGTCCTTCAGAAGCTCTTTAATTCCGTCTTGCTCGAAGGTATTACGCCGGAGGCATGGAACAGAAGCGTGGTGGTGCTCTTCTTCAAGAAAGGTGACAATACCTTGTTGAAGAACTATAGGCCCATCTCGCTTCTGAGCCATGTTTATAAGCTGTTTTCGAGGGTTATCACGAATCGTCTCGAGCGCAGGTTTGATGACTTCCAGCCTCCCGAACAAGCCGGTTTCCGAAAAGGCTATAGTACCATAGACCACATCCATACACTGCGGCAAGTTATACAGAAGACCGAGGAGTATAACTTGCCATTATGCTTAGCGTTTGTGGACTATGAGAAAGCCTTTGATTCGATCGAGACTTGGGCAGTGCTACAGTCCCTCCAGCGGTGCCATATTGACTATCGGTATATCGAAGTGTTGAAGTGTTTGTATAACAACGCCACCATGTCAGTCCGAGTACAGGAAGGGAGCACGGAGCCGATTCCATTGCAGAGGGGTGTGAGACAAGGAGATGTTATCTCTCCGAAGCTCTTCACCAATGCGATGGAAGACGCTTTCAAGCTCCTGGAATGGAAAGGACTCGGCATCAACGTTGATGGCGAATGCATCACTCACCTTTGTTGTAATGTGATGTATGTGACATCACTACTTATATACACTCTATGCTACTGTCTAGATTATCTATGATCTTATGTCATTCACATTGGAAGTACATAATAAAAATGTATTATTATAATGTTTCTTTTATCTAACTAAATTAGAGATACAACATGGCGCAGCCAATAAAACTAAACATTGAACCGTGAATTTTATAAAGTTTCGACACAAACTTAAGTTTACAAGTTTGCAACAAAAAAATTTTTACGAAAATCAAGATCAAAATATCAAGATGGACGCCGGCAAATGTGCATCCCAAACTAAACATTGAACCGTGAATTTTATAAAGTTTCGACACAAACTTAAGTTTACAAGTTTGCAACAAAAAAAATTTTTACGAAAATCAAGATCAAAATATCAAGATGGACGCCGGCAAATGTGCATCCCAATTAGAAAATGTCTCGGTTAAACTGCCACCAAACTTAGATATTTCAAGAGAAAATGCAGCTTCAGAATGGAAGTTCTGGTTGTGCAGTTTTGAAGATTACTTGGTCGTTACGGGTAAAAATAAAAGCCCAGATGCGGTAAAATTATCCTTGTTGCGAAACATGATGGGGCCGGAAGCCGCTAGAGTCGTGTCAACAATCCCTATCGCTGAAACCGAGTTGACCTATGAAAATGTTGTCAGTGCAATCACTGCGCATATAAATCCTCGAACAAATATTGTTTTCGAGCGCTTCAAATTTAATGAACGCAAACAACAAGAGGGCGAACCGTTTGATGCATATATGACGGACTGCAGACATTTGATAAAATCGTGTGAATATAAAACTATGGAAACCGAACTGATGAGGGATCACATAGTTCAAACTGTCTATGACAAAGGAACACAGGAAGCCTTACTCAGAGTTGATGAGCTTACACTAGATAAGGCAATAAAATTTTGCCAGACCAAAGAGCAGGCGTCAAGACAAGTATCAGCGATGAATCCTGTGTCCATTGAAGCCGCAAGAATCAATAAGAAACCTTCTAATATATTCAAGTGCAAGAGGTGCCAAACGGAGCATGGTCCACGTTCATGTCCCGCATTTGGTAAAAAGTGTGTGAAATGTGGCTTGTTAAATCATTTTGCAGTGAGTTGCAGGGTCAGCAGTCATAAAAAAGTGCGTGAAGTAAATAAAGAGTCAAATTCTGATAGTGATTGTGAAACTGTTCACTGCAAGGAAGCTAAAAGTATAAATAGCTTAAAATCTGAGTGGTTTGAAGTTATCATTATTGAGGACACCACAATAAAATGTAAGCTTGACACGGGTGCCGATGTCAGTATAATGCCTGTTAATTTATTTAACAAAATTAATAAAAATTTAAAATTAAAGCTACTGCCAACAAATATAAAACTTGAGTCGTTTGAGGGCAGCCAGGTTAGACCGTTAGGCATGATCAGTTTGCAGTGTAAATACAGAGACAATAAATGTCTAGAGAATTTTATAATTGTTGACTGTAAATCCATGCTGCTGGGTTTGCCTGGTTGTGTCAGCCTAAAGTTGATAAAAAGGGTGCATAATGTACAGGCAACTGTACCTGATGTCAATAAAGAAAATTTTATTCAAGAAAATGTTGAAGTATTTAAGGGGATTGGCAAGGTGCCTGGTGTTTTTGAAATTCCCACCAGATGTTCTTTAGATCCAATTTGTTATCCTTCGCCTAGAATCCCACACTCCATGTTGGAGCCGTTAAGAACTGAATTAGATAGACTGGAAAAGAGAGAAGCTATTGTAAAAGTAGAGAATATAAGTAACAAAGCATGTGTAAACAGAATTGTATTAGTTGAGCGGCCAAATAAGAAAATTAGATTATGTTTGGACCCATCTGACTTGAACAAAAAAAAAATTGCAGAATTTTACTATCATGGTTGGCCAAAGTCTTTACCAGCTGAGCTCAAAATTTATGAAAAATTTAGAGATGACATGTACATGCAGGATGGTTTATTATTTGTAGGAAATAGGCTCATAGTACCTATGTCACTGAAGATCTATGTCCTTGATATTCTACATAAAGGTCATTGTGGTATTTCCAAATGTATCTCCAAAGCTAAGCCTTTATTTTATTGGCCAAATATGCGAACTGATATACATAACTATGTACAAAAATGTAGACCGTGTGAGAAGTATAGTTCCAAAAACTATAATGAACCATTGTTACCCCATAAAATACCTAAAGAACGCTATACTAAAGTAGGCTGTGATATACTAGACTTTAATGGAAAATGCTTTTTAGTGATTATTGACTACTTCTCACACTGGATAGAGCTTTTGCCACTGAGAGACAAGCCTACTAAATCTGTAATTAGTGCCATGCAAGAAGCCTTTACTCGTTTTGGTTATCCGGTAGAGCTAATTGCTGATAATGTACCATTTTCTTCATATGAGTGTAAATGCCACTGTAAATCTAAAGATATTGTTTTGTCAACCTCAACCCCAAGATACCCTAAGAGTAACGGTTTGGCAGAAAAAGCAGTGCACATCTGCAAACAGATTTTAAAAAAATGTAAAGAGGATGGCTCTGATTATAGAGAAGGTATATTGCACTATAATAACACACCACTGTCTGGTCTAGATATAACACCCTCACAGATGTTAAACAGCAGGAGGTCAAGAATATTACCCTGTAATAGTGATGTACTAAGACCTAAAGTGCAGAATGATGCATTTAATAAACTAGTTTTAAGACAATCTTTGTATAAGAATACATATAAGACAGCAAGAAAGAAGGTCATAGATTATGTGCCTGGAGACAATGTAGTTTTTAGGGAAGGAAAGATGTGGAATAAAGCTAAGATCATATGTAAGTCCAAGGAGCCTCGCTCCTACACTATAATGAAACAAAATGATTGTAAGCCCTTAAGGCGCAATACATCACAAATGAAGAAATCATTTACTACAGTGAATGATAATGCTAACCTAATGATTGATGTTGATGATTACAATGAGACAGTGGATAGGAAAAACAAAACTCATGTAACTGAACAGAGTTTCCCCACAAATGTTAATGTACCCTATATGACTAGAAGTGGTAGAACTGTTAAACCTAGATAAGTCCTAGATATTTAACCGTGTTCCAATTCTAGGGAGGGAGGTGTTGTAATGTGATGTATGTGACATCACTACTTATATACACTCTATGCTACTGTCTAGATTATCTATGATCTTATGTCATTCACATTGGAAGTACATAATAAAAATGTATTATTATAATGTTTCTTTTATCTAACTAAATTAGAGATACAACAACCTTCGATTTGCCGACGATATCGTGGTCATGGCAGAATCGCTGGAGGATCTTAGCACAATGCTCGGAGACCTCAATCGAGTTTCCCAACAGGTGGGCCTTAAAATGAACATGGACAAGACGAAAATCATGTCGAATGTCCATGTCGTGCCCACCCCAGTTTCAGTTGGGAGCTCGATTCTCGAAGTTGTTGACGAGTACGTCTACCTAGGCCAAACGGTCCAACTAGGTAGGTCCAACTTCGAGAAAGAGGTCAATCGACGAATCCAACTCGGCTGGGCAGCGTTCGGGAAGCTACGCAGCGTCTTCTCGTCCAAAATACCTCAGTGCTTGAAGATGAAGGTCTTCGACCAGTGTGTGTTGCCAGTGATGACCTACGGCACCGAGACGTGGTCTCTGACTATGGGCCTCATAAATAAGCTCACTGTCGCACAGCGAGCTATGGAGAGGGCTATGCTCGGGGTTTCCCTACGTGATCGAATCAGGAATGAGGAGATCCGTAGACGAACTAAAGTCACCGACATAGCCTCTCGGGTTAGCAAGCTGAAGTGGCAGTGGGCAGGGCACATAGCTCGAAGAACCGATGGCCGATGGGGCAGAAGGGTTCTCGAATGGAGACCACGTACCGGCGGACGAAGCCGAGGACGTCCATCTGCTAGATGGACAGACGACCTCATAAAGGTTGCGGGCACCCGCTGGATGCAGGTCGCTGCCGATAGGTCTAAATGGCGGACAATGGGGGAGGCCTATGTCCAGCAGTGGACGTCTAAAGGCTGAGATGATGATGTAACTAGGATTCAAAATGACACTGGCGTATTCAAGTATAGTTCGAATTTAAGTGTTATATAACACAGCTTTATCAATTATGGAACTGATGTGTTCATTAAACTTTAACTTTTGTCAAACAACACCCAGATCTCTCACTGTATTTATGTCGCGCACCATTTCGCCATGAGTATTTATATCTAAACAATGAGAGCTAATTGTCGGTAACAGGGGCGGTCATGAGGGCTATTGTTTACTTTGGGGTCCTTTTAAGCAAAGCTTTGGATGTGTGACAGTCGGTTTCCTCCGGTATGTGGGTTCAGAGTTAAGTTCAAGTTCTTTGGTTAATTGTTTGTTTCGCTCGCCTTTTTTGTCAATGGTTTTCAAAACTTTTTTGCTCTACCATGAAGTTTCCTGCGATGGGGCCTTCTAGACCGCGGGGCGCTGGGCTATAGCCTGTCAAACTCCCCCTTAATTCGACCCCGGTCGGTAAGGACTTAGGTCAAAATTCTCTTACTTAAAATTTCATTTCAAGATTCTGTTTAAATATAAACATGCTTTAACATCTGACATTTAAGATGAAGCAATAAAGGAATTGGATCAATTTTTTTGAAGATAAAATAACTAAAACCGACTATATAAGTTTCCTTTTCTCATATAATGTCAAATTAAAATTCCACTGCACATCCCAATCTATTGTTAGATGTTGTAGATAACCATATCTATTATCACCAAGACCATCTATGGTATGTTACTAGAGTTGTATTATAATAACTTACTTGTACATATTGAAGATAATATCATTAACAGGCAAATGGTTGATTTTCATGAGTTCCCTGAACTTATTGTTATGTTGAGCATGTGCTTTGGTTGTCGCCATTGTAGCACAGCGGCACTCTACTTTCAAATCTTTGGCGAGAGATGTCCACCGTGCTCGAGACTCAACATCGGGATTTGTACTGTCCACTATTACACTTTTGCCTCTCTGTAAATAAATGTAAATATAAAAAAATATTCAAATATATCCAATGGCTACAGCAAATGCCAACATCAAATGGCTACGAGATATAGTGAAAGGATCAACCTAATACTTTTCAAGGAAAAGTAAAAAACTTTTTTTTATAAAACAATTCTCTATCAGTGTTTACAGCTATTGTTTTAGTCTTTAAGCTATTAAGTTCAAAACAATACTTGTAAAGCTAATATTTCAGAGGATTTTTTATCCTTGAAAAGTATTAGGTACACCAATTGATATTTTCATGAGTGATAGTATGTTGGCCTCAGATAGAATTCATATATTATAATACATTGACGTAATACACAGATAAGATCACGCAAAGGGAATAAAGGCGAGATGAAGAGGATTCGTTAATACATATAAGTGAGGTAAATGGTTTTGGTTAGACACCTGCATATAGTGCTCATTAATTACCTTCTAAATATGCACTATTTTTCTTACCTGCAACAGTTTTGTAGCTTCTGCTGCACACTTCTGCCAAGACCCAAGCATATCTCTGCAGACAGCTACATATTTGTAAGAGGTCTTTTTCTCGATTTGTTTTGCCAAAAATGATTTACCACTACCAGGGTACCCTACAAAGACTAGGATCTGAAAAATAAGAAGATAAAAAAAATATTGCTTGTTTACAGTAAATGAGTTTCACATAGTACCTATAGTATGACCCTTAGAAACAAAAATGACATTTATGGAATGCACTACAGGCAGTCCACGTTTTACGGCGTTTCTTTTTACGTCATGTCATTTTACATCAGACAAAATTTTGATACCATTCCTCATATTAACGTCTCTTGATTCGTTATACATCTAAAGACATATGCAGTACGAAAACCATGAGCATACAAGTTTGCGTCATGCAGAGTTCAAGAGCAATGAAGAGGTGAAACGCCTTTCTGGTAGGTATCCTGAACATTGCAAACAATTTGCTGGGGATTTAAATCAATAGCAATGAAATGACCTTACTGACTTATTTTATTATTTTCACATTTTCAAAAATTATCTAATGAGAATTATAATTAGCAACACTAATGTGTGCAGTATTTTGTTTATAGATATTCCATTTTCTTTAATAAAACTGGTCTATTTAAAAAAAATGCTTTTTCCTGCCTGAATACCTATTTGCTTTTACATAGAAACTGTCTGATTTTACGTCATTCGTTTACAGTATGCAACCTGCCATAAAAGTAAAGACTGCCTGTTATCACAAACAAAGTTTATTAATATCACAAATAAGTGATATTAAAAGATATGTTAAAATATCCATTGTGAAAACTTGTTCGTTGCAACTACATAAACAACTTACAACACAATTATAAGACTAAATTGTCAGGTGTGTAGCTCTACAATAATATACATATGCCACCCGAAAGTAATACACATGGACTATGATCGGCTAGCTTTGGTTTTGTAGAGCATCGTCTCTGTAGTAATGGCACAGGACAGAGATGACGCTCTACAAAATATAGCCTTATTTCTAAAGGCCGATGTGTATTACTTTCGGCTGGGAGATGTAACTATATATTATTATAATAATTTAGCTAAATTGCAGTATAACTGTGCCAAATTCTGTGTATACAAAGAAAATGTATAACACCAATTTTTGCAACCAATACAAATAGGAACAAAACATCCCACTTTTACTTTGTAAGTGGCAGTTTTTAGAACATTTACTTTGTAGGTTTTAGATCACATTTACTTTTGGAATGCCATAATTATTCAAAAATAGGAATCTGAGAATTTGTCCCTGGTACATTTACATATTTTATTTTATTATAGTATAAATTATTAAATAAACTCATCCATACCTCCTTTTCATCACTAATTAACCTTTCATTAAATGGCTCCGATTTCAGATGTTTAGAGACAAACTCTGGATCCTTCATTGGTACATTGGCTATAGAATGTCCTAAGAAATACTGCTCTGGAGTGTAAAATTTGAGGCCCAAGTTTTCAGCAAATAGTTTGTCAGCCATTGAATGATCTTTCTTTTTCCCAGGGGCCCAGTTTGCAATTCTCCCTGCTGCATCACCACAATAAAAGCTTTGATCCATGTCAATTGTTATTCCATCATTTTTCTGCAAAACAAAAGTAACAACATGCAATAAAATCACAACATAAAGGATGTCAAGAAAATGGGGGTGTAGATCACAGATCACAAGTGTACTTCTGTTGTAGGTATTTACTTTTTATGGCGTTAAAGAAATGATATTAGCAGTCATAATTATTAGTTAATATATTTTATTTTAATACTTGCAGCTGTCCCTGGTGTTGCAAGTTTTCCTGGAGACAGTGGTGACCATTTAGCATTGTGGCCCAAACCATTGAATAAAAAAAAATTATAACTGGTGCAATATGTGAACCTAGCGAAGTATGAAAAAGTTTCCTAAATAATATCACATAAATATAGCCAGTCCTTAGTTGGAATAATTTGCTTGGCTTGTTTGTCTCACAGGATGTTGCTACAGGTGGCATATTATAACATGTAATTTTGAATGAATAAGAACTAGATACTTAACAATTAACAAAATCCATACTTACTTGTTCAATTAAATATTTCCACATCCCAGTTGTAGGTTTTCTATAAAAACCTCTAGTGGTTGCTATGAATGCCTGTATAGGAACATCCAGTTTCTTGACTATGCTCTCAATCTTCTGCTTAAAGTCCTCTAATTTAACCTTTCCATTCCCTAAGGGTGCTTGATTGCTAAATATCACAATTTTGAATCCCTCAGATGCTTGATCTTTCAACTTTTCTGACACAGGAGGGAATGATATGACCCAATCATTAGTATCTACAGGATGGACTTTACCAGATTTTGTCTTAATCAATGTGCCATCCATATCAAATGCTGCCACTTTAGTACTGGACTTTACTCCCTTTGAAGTAAATATGTACAATTCACCCCTATCTATCTCATCCCATATATCTTCTGAAGATTCTGATATAGTAAATTCTTTATCCATTGCAACTTTTAAACTTTTACTTTTTCTTGGTGTCCTTTCATCATCTAACTTTCTTTTCGAACTCACTTTTAGTTGGCTTTCGTAACCATCTGGCGGCGGATCGAACTCAATGACGTGAATGTATTGATTTACTAAAACTTCGATTCTAGAACCATGTTTCACTCTGTAAATACCATCTTTTGTCAAAGAAAATCCATCCAAACCGGAAGGATTGATTCCCACTTGTTTAATCTCAACGACACACTGCTCACAGTCTGCTTTTAGGCTAACTGTAACAAAATTTTACATGATACAGGAAAATCCTATTGAAATGGTAATATTGTATGTAACCAGTAGGTATAAGGTTACATCGAAGATGACGAATGCCGACCGATTTGATTTTAACTTACTTTGCTGTCGAGAACAAGACTGATCCTTGATTTTAGTTATTTTGCTACGTCCTATTATAGTTTCTACATTGTTAGGTAACTTTATAGGCGTATGGGAATCAAGCAAACAACGAAAGAAACACTGACGAGACATATTCATAAATTCTGTTAGTATAAAATGATAAGAGACATCAATCGCTTGGAATGATAAGATAATAATAATTTATATAACCTTAATACTTTAAAAAATCAATAGATATATCAAAACAATTGCCAACCGATAAAGTCTGTTGATAAAATGGAGCTAATTTCTAATCTCAGATTAATGACACTTGTTTGACAAACTTTTTCATGGGACCTCGCGTTAAGTTTTTGTTTGATAATTGTAAAAAATGTGTACGACGTTTTATGGTTTAATAATGATAGTTTATTAAACTTCAAAGTATTTTTCGTGCGTGGTGTTTGTGATAATCAAATACACGGGTGGGACTGCATTTTCCGTGTAGTTCTACGGAGTCTTCTAACTACTGCTCCCAGTAAACGTAGTATCACAGTATCGCTCTATGGAGCGACTCCTGATTCCTGCGTGACTGACTTACTTCAACCGGACTCGGGAGTCAGAACTGGACATTGACAGGCTACGCTACGTTTCGACTTTGTAATAAGAAAGATACTTCACACTGGCAGAATGTGCTATTTGCACCATTGCCATATATGAAGAAAAGATATCACTTGTTTGACGCATCGTTTGACAGTTTACAGCTGTTTCAATCAAAACAAATTAATTATTTCCAAAACGTGCGAAAATCACTGTTGGAAAAAAGAATCTCATTTAATTCCTTTTCATTTGATGAAATTATTATTATTTTTCATTGTGATTTCACCTGTGAAAAGTAGCAGGCAATAAATTTAATCTACGATAAACGTATGCTTCATGCTACCTGCTACATCTCAATGAATCATTTTCGTTGCAAGAAATCACGGTTGCAACTACTCGTATTTGAGATTATTAGTACCTGTGTAATATGTACTATTCAATTAATACAAATAAAATAAGCAAACAGCATTTAATCAGTAGTGGCTCCCATGCGCACGTTTTTTTCAACCAATAGTGCTGGCTTCGTCATGGAATGAAGGGATCGGATTTAGGGTTATTTAAATAATATTCTTAGTATTTTTCAATTAATTTTCCCTCATCATAATTCAGCAAGCTTGGAACTGGCAATGTAAAGTTGTTTTACATAAATAAACTAAAAAAATCTGATTGTAAATACTATAAAGTAGGTATAAAGTATTGTGTATATTATAAATTTGCAAGTAATTAGTTGAATGAACTGAGAGTTGACGAGTTTGAAATTATTTCATTCTATCCAAAATTCCAAATGTAAACAAATCTGATTTCATGACCTACTACATGTGCCTGCTACAAATAATTAGAAACAGCTGCTTTGTGTTCTTTATTATACTGTTTAATATACTCGAAAAATGTAATTAAGGTTAAACTCGAGTCGGTCTTTCTCGTTCACGCGACAATGTTCTGCACTTTCTGATACGCGTTGCTAGATTTTAATATCGGTTCTACAAGCCGATGTGTTGCAATGAAACTCGAACGATCTACGATTTAATTGCAATTATATTAACAGAGCATGTTAACATAGCAGATGTGACGTATAAAAAATCATTTCATATGATTTTTCACTTGCTACTCATGAAATATGCCATACTGACTGCGCATTGATTTAAAATATATGCCTATGATATTGTGTCTCTTTTTATATTTAATTAATTAAAACTAAAGAAAAAATTGCCGAAGAACAATTTTCGTACGTTTTGAAACATCAAACAAGAAAAAATTGACAGTTTGAACTTATGACGTGTGGAAACTGCTCTCATTTGAGTAAAAAATATTTTTTAAAGAATATTATTAGGTATAAGGAATATCTGAATGACCGTAATAAAATTTTAATAATACGTTGTCATAAAATATCAGATTTGTAAGTAGCAAGTGAAAATTAAGGTTTGTAAAACATTTACCCAAACATCAAGTTTCTATTTACTTGTTTTTCACTGACGTGTATTTATTGGGTTGGCATACTCTAATTTAAATACTTTCCCATGTTTTTAGCCCCTACGTGCAATAATCGCGACAATTATGGCTATAACTAAACGTAAAACCTCAGAAGAAACGGAAAATTTAGTGGAAAATGGTGATCCACTAGCAAATGGCATGCAAAGTAACATTAAGGGTGATGAAGTTAATATTGCTGTTTTGTTGTTTCTTTACACTCTGCAAGGCATTCCTTTGGGTCTCGCCGGAGCAGTGCCTATGCTACTTCAAAATCGTGGTATTACTTATACCCAACAGGTAACTAATTAATAATTACACATTATTATTAAAAACATTCAATGTGAAACAAAATTATTATAACCTGAAACTCAAAACAACCTAATTATACTTTCTTTTAGGCTGAGTTCAGTTTCGTTAACTGGCCCTTCAGTATAAAATTACTTTGGGCACCAATAGTGGATGCACTCTTTTGGCCAGAGTTTGGGAGGAGGAAAACTTGGCTTGTACCGGTCCAGTACCTAATTGGTATTGTAATGATTATCATGTCAAACAGTGTGACTGATTGGCTGGGCTCAAATGACCAGCCTCCATCAATGATGGTCCTTACTATCTCCTTCTTATTCCTTAATTTCTTGGCTGCTACTCAGGATATTGCAGTTGATGGATGGGCACTTACTATGTTGAAAAGGTAACTTAAATGTAGTTATAACTATTTCCTATTTTAATTAATTTGGTGCATAGTTGATAACTAAATATCTTTACTTATTAATTATTGACATATTCATTCAAGAAAGAAATATCTCGTTTCTACACAGTTTTCAATTTATTGCTTTAAAAATCTATATTTCTGTAAGGACATATGCTATATACCAATTTTACTAATTAAAAATAATAATACTATAGTTTTTGCAACACACAACACACATCAGACTTGTAGTGGTAACTGTTGGTATGAGTAATAAGAACCCTTAGACATTTTGCAATAAATCTTTAAATACTCTAGCATGAGAGTTGTTTTTTGTGTATACAGACATTTTATCACAAACAAGTTTGCGATGTGCTTGTGAACTATAAACTTAAAACAACTTTTATAGAGTGAATACATTTACTACCCTCCCGGACACCTGAATTGAGCCACCCTGCATTTTTATGTATAAAAGCCTGAAACATAAAACTAATATTAAGTCAAAGAAACAGTTTTTATACAGTTCGAATCATTTTGGTGTATTGAATTGTTGGTGTATTGGCATATTGTTCCAAAATTGAATTTACGAATTTGAATCACAGAAGAAAAGGCGAGTCAGTAGATTGTTTTGAAAAAAATAAGGTACCAGGAAGTTTGAATTGGAGCAGTTTTTTTGATTAGTATTGTTTTTCAATAAAAGTTTCGTTAAATTGTTTTTCCTGAGATTTGAACCAATTTTGACCTTAAAATTATGGATACTGTGCATGAAGTAGCAGCGCAAGCCGTGACATTTCTTCAATCTGGGTTTAGTCAGCGAAATGTAAGTGCACAACTTCATTTAAGTCATTCTGCTGTACAAAGAGTGTACCATCGATACCTAGAGACTGGCAACTTCCTTCGCCGTCCAGGAGGATCACAATTCCGAGTGACCATGGAAAGACAAGATCGGTTTATCTTCACAACCAGCTTACAAAATCATTACCTGACCTCAGTACAGCAAGAACAGTGTTGAGACTTTCATGGAATGGCTGTTAGCACACAGACTGTTAGTAGGAGACTCAAAGAACGTGATATCAAACCACACCAGCCAATGGGCCCAAACTGACATGACCTCACCTTCAGTTTGCACGTGAACATTTGCATTGGACTCAATGTATGGTTGAGATTATGCTATATGGTAATGATGGAAGAAGGAAGGTGTACGAAGACAGGGAGAGTGCAGTACTGTATTGAAGTGAAAGTGAGTTATGGCAGCAAAACTGGACTTCACGTTACATTTGGCAGTGATCGTTACATTTGTCAATGCCTAGAAAGTCATGTGATATCATATACTGGATTTATTGGCCAAGATTTAATTTTTATGCATGATAAATGATAATGCAAGAGCTCACACTGCAGGAATCGTCAAGGAATACCTTCAAAATGTGGGTATCACATCACAGACATGAAATGGCCAGCAAGAAGCCCAGGTATGAATTCCATAGAGCATTTATGGGATGAGCTAAAGAGGCATGTTCGATCTCACCACCTAGCTCTGCAAACCTTCCAGGAGCAGAAAACTGCTATAGAAGAAAAATGTGAGAACATTCCACAACATATCATAGTGACGTTAATTGATTCCATGCCAAACGGCATGACTGCCGTCGTAAACGCTCTTGGAGGCAATACAAGTTACTGAATAAACAGTTTTCTTCAATACAAGTATTCCCCAATAGAATGGCGGACACCCAACTTGTTTTCTCTTAAACTCAGTATTTTCAGTACTCTGAATTCAAATTTGGCATACTGAAATGATGGTTAGTATGCT
Organism: Sesia apiformis; assembly: GCA_914767545.1. Classification (NCBI taxonomy): domain Eukaryota; kingdom Metazoa; phylum Arthropoda; class Insecta; order Lepidoptera; family Sesiidae; genus Sesia; species Sesia apiformis. The sequence continues at coordinate 9,282,081 of OU611960.1, read as the reverse complement.
AGCTTCAAAACTGCATAAAAACTTTAATCGATCAAACATTTTTTTTAAGTTACAGGCCATCATAACTAAAAAATGCAGGGTGGCTGTATTCAGGTGTCATGGAGTTTATAATAGTCAGTAATGTTATAATTAAAACAATATTAATAATTTCTTTTCAGGTGTAATGTTGGTCATGCATCTACATGTAACACAGTTGGTCAAACAGCAGGCTTTTTTCTTGGCTATGTTCTGTTCTTGGCTCTTGAATCTCCATATTTCTGCAACAAATATCTCCGATCAGTGTCAGAAGAAACTGGCCTTGTTTCCTTATCCAGTTTTCTACTCTTCTGGGGATGGATATTCATAATTTCAACCACACTAGTTGCGATATTAAAACACGAGGCAAATGATACTAGACAAAGAGGCAAAAGTCAATCAAAAGGCATGACAAATATTGTGGATGCTTACAAACAGCTGTACACAATAGTGAAGCTGCCTGCTGTGAGGACCCTGGCACTGGTGCTATTTACTGCTAAGGTATGTCACATTATCTCATATCCATCCATATAATAAATTGGTATATAGTAATTGTAGTAAATTGAACTATATTTATATAAATAAAAATGTAAATGTTCGTTTGTGTCAAAATCTTAAATCTCCGAAAGTTCTTCACCGATTGCTTTGAAATTTTGACATGACGTTGCATTCGAATACGCGCGTGTTTTTATATACCTATTACAGGGTAAAAACATGTTTTTTTACCCCAAAACTGGGTAAGCGCCATTTGTTGGGCAGCCACAGCAACGCGTGGCCGGGCACAGCTAGTCTATACTAATATACATATAAAGAGGTAAAATTGTGTGTTTGTATGTTGGGGGTAATCTCTGGAATTACTGAGCTGATTTCAAAAATTCTTTCACAATTAGGATGCTACATTATCATGTCTAATATAGGCTATATTTTATTTTGAAATTTTGAAGAAAAACAAACTTATGAAGCGAAGCGAGGGCGGGTCGCTATGTTATATAAAAATGTAATGTATTACATTAAAATGTAAACATTAAATAAATAAATAACATAATAATAAGTAGATAGTAGATATACTTTATTGTACACCAAAAACATACACAGAAATTACATGAAATAAATAAATGTAATAAAATAAAAAGAAACTTATTGTCCTGAAATATTTAAATACATATATAACATTATTTTTTTATTGCTTTATCTTACAAAATTACATGTATTTAATTATTTTTTTATTTGAACAGAATCTTGAAGCAATGAAACTTTAACTTAGATAATCTTTGCTAATTTAATAAGTCCATACTGACAATAATGTTTCTATGCTCAGATAACATCAATTTAACTGTGGCCTTTGTCCCTTTGGTGGGGTCATTCTAACTTAAATATTGAATTTAAAAAACAAGATATATTTTAGAAAATGTTTGTGGCAGGTGTAATTAATTCATTTATCTGAAATTACTAGGCTTTATATATACTGCAATTATTAATTTCAGATAAGCAACTAATAGAGGCAGGGCAAAACTTTGCAATATAGCATGAGACCTATTTTAAATGTACCTATAAAATCAATTTAGTCTTGCATATTGAGAAAATTACTAATACAAGGAAACTTTAAATTTTCATGTCATCATTGAACTGTTATAATGACTTGAGCTTGGTACTGCTGCAGATACAAAATAATATGTACTTATATATTTTATGATATTTTGCATAACTACTCACTACAACCATTGAATATATTATAGTGTTATTTAGTGCCATATGTTCTAATATATGTTGGATATCTCTATCAAATATCTGTAAAATATATGTACTTTTTTGACATTGTTTTTAAAAGTACTACACAACTGTCAATCATGAGTAATTGGTACAGAATTAATGTATACAGAAAATTATTAATTATACAGTTTACCTAACAATTTTCACACCTCTTAGTTAGTTATACAGCTGGCTTCTTTTGGTTTAGTCAGTACTAATTAGTTTAACCAACCCTTTGCTGGAGAATTGTTATGCAGCCAGGCTTTTAGTTCTATGGAACTTGTATGGAAGTACAATCACTGGCTAGTACCTATACTAACCTACCACTGACCTATATATTATAAATCAGTGATAAAAAATTACGAATATTTCTGATGTTGTTCCTGCCGAATGATACATTTTTTTATGGAGCTGGGCTAGTAATATTTCTAAAATCTTATTAAAAATTTCTTATTGGATATGCACTTGTTATAAAGAGAAATAAAATCTAACTAATGGAGTTCTTTTTGGCTGGTCATCATATATTTCTATGTATTAATGTCGTATTAATCCGTTAATAGATCGGATTTTGCGCGAGCGACGCGGTGTCCGGGTTGAAGCTGGTGGAGGCGGGCGTGCCGCGGGAAGACTTGGCGTTACTGGCTGTGCCACTGGTTCCCGTACAAATTGTAATGCCAATTGTAAGTACTTTAATCATACATTAGAATACAATAATGAAAATCAAATGTGTTTTTAGTTTGTTCTCATAAGTCAAGGAAATAGTCAGGATTTTATCCAGGGTGGGACAAAAGCAAACAATTTAATCCAAGGTGGGCAAAGCAAACAATTTTCTTATAATATAAATAGAGTCCCATTCTTCCCCATTTCAAGTGCCCTAACCTGTCCCATCGTGGATACGCCCATCTCATAAGCTGTACCTAATTGTCAAATTTATGCCTATCCTAAGGGTTTGTTTGTTCCAACTACACGCAACAACTACCGTTCTATTGACCGATAATTGACTGGGATAATTTACTTGGATACTTTTGTAATAATTTACAATAAAGAGTAAATAAATGCAATGCAATCAATCCTTTCAGTATCCACCGCAGGACATGAGCCTCCTCATGCACATTGTCTTGCGCATAAGGGATATATGGCCTTAAAAGGCCACCCTGGCCAAGCAGGTTGACGAGTCCCCTCTTTCAGAGGGGGTGTAGTTCCTCAGCGCTTGTGGTAGCGACCTTCTGCCGTCTATAGAATAGCACCAACCCATTTGTTCCCGCGGGTGTCGTAAGAGGCGACTAACGAATAACAAAGTCGCTACCACGTAGTAAATAAATAAATAAGCTATATGAAAAAAAGTCTTCAAAGCGCAATTACTGTACTATTCTTATAGCACATAAATTGATTTTCAATCACATTCCTCACTAAAATTAGCACATTGATTCCCCCTACCACAAGTCCTGTATTAATTTATATAACCTATAAACATGTTTTTTTTTTAATTTAGGTTTTAGCAAAGCACACTACAGGTCCACAGCCGCTATCCTTATGGCTACGGGCGTTCCCCTTCAGATTGTTAGTGGGACCGCTAGTCGCCGGTTTAGTGGCCATTACGCCAAGCCTCCTCGGTGATTCAGGCCCTACATACTCATATCTCTTCATTTTGATTCTGCTGTATGTTTTCCATCAGGTAAGTTTCATATTTCTTTATTTGCTATCTATTTTCTCCTTACCATCCAGTTGCCTGGAAGTAATCGCTCTGGCGATAAGGCCGCCTGTTGTTGTACGTTTTGTCTTATTGCATGTTCGTGTTGTATTATTGTTGGTAGTGTACAATTTTATTTTGCAGAAAATTTCATTGTTTGAAGTTATACAAAAATTTTCATACAAATTTGCTGAATATAAAGCGTGAACTTTAAAAATTGAAGTTCTAGTAAAGATATGTAACATTTTATGTCAGTTAGCTGAGCGTTGTAAGCAGAATCAAAAGTTATAAGGCTTTGGGAAGGATTCAGTTACATCCTGCAAACTAGTTTAAATTAGTTTTGTTTTCTATTGATAATTATAATACGATAAATAAATTAAAATATATTTCCTTACTTTCAGACATGTCTGTACTGTATGTTCGTGGCAGTGATGGCCTTCTTTGCGAAAGTATCAGATCCCGTCGTAGGCGGCACCTACATGACATTACTAAATACGGTGTCAAACTTGGGTACTAATTGGCCTAACACCCTAGCATTATGGGCTATAGACCATCTCACTATTAAATCCTGTACAGCAACAGAACTGAGTGATAACACCTGTTCTACACAGTTGGAAATTGATGTAAGTAATTATTTTCCTACAAACTTCTTTTGTAACTGCTAATTATTTATATACATTAAATTTGTAATACATTCAATATTTGCACTATCTATATTAATACCCCACTCACTCACTATATTTCACAAGGTTGTCTGTAGAGATTGCTATAACATATAAGATGGCTGTATTCTTTTATGTACAAACTATTTTAAATGTCTTAATGTAATTTTCTATATCTAATTCTATATCTATCCATCTATAACAGCCTGTGACGTCCCACTGCAGGGCCTGTGCCCTAGAGACAGACGTTATAAGTAGATCTGTGCCTGTCCTATTAAATCACTAGGAGCTTTCGGGTCATGAGTGAATGCTTCAAACTTTTTGAAATTCTCAAGCATGCGGTAGTGATAATTTTAAATTTAAACTTACCGTATTTAATTAGAAACTTAGTGGTACAAACTGATGATTTGAAATCACATCCTCACGAATGTGAGTGGAGTATAGGTATCCCTGAGATAGCCCAGGATAGCAGTGATAGCATTGCTCATATATTGTGTGTGGTCATATATTTGGACTTAAAAATTGTGTGAGGTGCTCAAGGTTACCATACCATCAACCTATTTGTCTCTCCACTGCTGGATATAGGCCTCTCCCGCAACTATTCACCACACACGATCCTCGCCTCTTCTCATCCAACCACCACCGGCGACTTTCTTTAAGTCGTCAGTCCACCTAGCCGAAGGTCGTCCCACACTGCGCTTCTCGGGAAACCTTGATTAACCTTGACTGTGCTACCCGGTAAGCACACTCAAGGTTAATCATCTTTATCTATACCAGGGGTGGCCAAGCTCCTTGATAGTTCGAGCCATTTTTCAAAATTTGAAATTATTCGCGAGCCGCAATTAAATACGTACCTATTTAAAAGGTATGCAAAAAAGGTATTAAAAAAATTTTTTTTACAGAAATTATATTTATTGAAAACATATAAATAAAAGTACAAAATATGTGTATTGCATTTAAATATTAAAAATTAAACACATTTATTTTATTTCTCTTGATAATTCTTTAAAATTTGGTGAATAATTGGTGACAGCACTTCTCAGTAATTCTTTGAGATGCTGGTTAGTTAATACTGATCAGTGTTTGGATTACGCCACTGTTTATGTTCGTTCGCGCAGTTTTCGATGAGTCATATCATTCTTAACTTGGACGGAAATGAAATTTGTTACAACGTTGCACTTAGTCTTTCATATTTGTTGTCAGTAATTTAAAAGACATTTTGAAACACATACGGAACGATAATACTTTTTTAAAATATAATAGCACAAAAATGAAAAGAGAACTCGGGTACATTTATCGAAAGCCACAAATAATCCTTCAAAGAGCCGCATGTGGCTCGCGAGCCGCAGGTTGGCCCCCCCTGATCTATACAATTAAGGCAGACTGTAGCTTATTCTGGCAGTCTGTTGCGCGCTAAGCTACACGAAGTCTAAAACAGTCGCAATAGTCCAGTCAAATAACATTAAAAATCGGAGTAAAATTAGGTATTTTATAATAATTATTAAACTTATTTAATTGCTACATATAGGGTTATACACAATATGTAGTTACCATATTATGCTTTTTGTTTTGCAAATTATACCCTTAGTAACATAATTATTAATAAGTGAAAACCCATTTATTTCAGTGTTTATTTAAAAACTTCTTAAAAAGGCTGAATGTTGAAAAATGTTAGGCGTACAAACTTTGTCCTGTGATCATACTTCAGAAAATGTCTTCCTCTTTACAGTCATCCATGACTGTTTTTTCTGTGAAACTGACCATTTAGAAGTTATTTTACCAAAACTAACTTCTAAAGAAAACTTAAAATTTTAGAATTTCTAAGCAGTAAACCCCGATGTTCGAAAATTCAATATCTTGGGAACTATATGATGTACGGAAATTACACTGTGCTCGCCTTATAGCAAAATTACTCTAGTTTAATTTACGGAAGTGTTTTTTTTTTCCACCAAACGCACCATTTAAGAGATATTTAGCAAAAACCGAAACATCGTCGAAAGACTCGCGACTGTCTGCCGAGGTCAGAAACTTGGATTTTTAAATAGGGCCCCGGTACGTACAACATACGAAAAATTAAAAACTTCTCTACCTTTTGCATGCTACAATGTATAATTTGATTGGACTTTAATAAATATCCATACTTTTGTTTTCAGAATTGCAAAAGTGTTGGTGGTACGTGTGTAACCGTTATAGACGGATTTTACATAGAAACTGCCATCTGTCTCGTGGTAGGCTTCGTGTGGTTGCTATGGGGCAGACGCACCATCAAAAGGTTGCAACGATTGCCAGCAACCGTCTGGCAAATCAACCGGATAAGATAAGACTGAAGTAGTTGACTGACTCACCCAGCTGTAGTAAAATAGGTAATACCATTTCTTAGTTTAATTTTTACCTCTCGCAGACTACAGAGAGAAAAAATCCAAGGAAAAATGAAATTATTTATTTATTTAGCGAATTAAAGATTTTATTTTATTAATTTCTATAGAAATAAAAAGCCAAGTTTATTCGCGCCGTCGCAAAATGATACTCGAATGTATAGTCATATGTGTAGTCCGTTACAATCCACTTTGTCCAAAATGTACACAAATATGGCGGCCTGAGGTAAATGACACCGCTTTAAATTAAATTAAAATTTTAAATTAAATTTAAATTAAATTGACACCGCATGATAGTTGTTCAATGATGATTTCCATGATGATCCGTAATTTTATTCATGGACACCGTAAGTTTGTCCTAGATTTAAAGCTAAATGTGGAGATATTCATTATTTTGGTTTTGTTTTCGGCAAACTGTATTGGAACGGATTATATTTTATTAACATATTTGTTATAGGCATATTTTGGTTTATCTCAACAGCAAATGCCTAATCTAAACAGAACCTAGATGAGTCCGTACCCAGATAAGGAATCTAGGAATTAAAACATGTATCATGATGGACGGAAAATCTAAAAGACCTTTGATATAACTAATCGAGCTATATAATTTTATCCTTCAAGTGTTCTCTTTTGTATGGTCCTATCGTGGCCAAGACATGCTTGACCAAAAAGAAAGAATAATCACTCAACAAACTCCATTATTAGTAACGAACAACCCGCCACTTTTCGAAATCAACACGGCTATTAAAGAATTTATCATATATTGGAAATAATAAAATACCGCCAAAATGTCTGTAGTCTGTGCGAACACTATTCGACAGGTGAGTTAGTTCGTAGTTTCTTAATATAGTAAAATTCCGTACACTGGACTAATAATCAAATTATAGCACGCGGACAGCGCAAGAGTGAGGTATCAAACAGTTTGAAAGCGATGTCACAAAAAGATTTAGATTGATGATTGACAACTTTTATTTATTATAAAAAATTAAAATAAATCTCAGCACAGAGAATTTTAGTAAAAGAAAATTGATATAATTCAATATTTATGCACTTTCTATTGAAACTGATCCTTCCTTTAAATCTATTGCAATTCGGTTAAAGCTACAGAAAAACAAGAGTATCAATAATAGCAAATATCAACGCTAACAATATAAAGTATTGGCCAACCGAATTCGCACGATTACAAACGATTACACACACGGTTTGTTCCATAACGTTGTATTATCGGTTGGCGCTACCTAACCGCTTCTTGAATAACTTGAGCGGCAAAGTAGTTTGTATTTATGCGAAAGCTTGGTTGGCCCATACTTTATCTACAACATAAATAACAACAATAACGATTAAAATTAAATTCGAAATGAGAGAACTATTCTAGCAGTGCGTGAAACAATCTCAAGCGCATCACTAGAACTAGGAGTGAGCGACGCATGCGGGCAACACTAAACTCAGCATTCAACCGTACTCGTACGCTTTTGCTTAGTACCTACTTCTCAAATTCGTTTGAAAACCAATTTTTATTGGCTGCCTATTGTTCATACACTATCCACCATACAGCAAAAATTAAGTACTCGTTCAAAACGATGGTAACTCAGATTGGTGGAGAGCTCTTTATTTTATGCAACTTCTATATTTTATGTTTTGGGTGAACAGTTATAATTATAGAGGTCGGAATTAGGTAGTGTGATTTATATGTACTTGCAACGAAATGTTGATATTGACATGGACATTTCTTGGATTTTCTGAATAATAATCCCGGGAACCGTAATTTATTGCCAATAGTGTATTTATTTGCTATCTTAAGGTACCGTGATGGTTTTTAGGGTTGTATCGATATCTCAGAGATAAGATAAATAAAACAAAATTATTCAATAGTGCTTAATACATTAATGATTTACACACGTTAACATTCAGTTTCAGTTTTTATATTTACAAACATTAACCTACAATTCTATCTAATCTAAATATCGGATTTTTAATACACTTTAAACTGAAATCTCGGGTATTTGAGGAATATCCATATTCTTCTTTTGCTCTATGATATCATTGCAAGTGCATAAATCACACTACCTAATTCCGACCTCTGTATAATAAATCTGGCTGTCCTTTAAAAATGCGAACATTACTAATTTGTCGATAAAGTGTATGTTATTTAAGTACTATTTCTGTGTGATTTGTATAATTTTTAATATAGAGAATAATAATAATACTATAATATAATAACGAATTCATATTTCTGTATTTTGTACGGCCATATTTACTAAATAAAAATGACCTTTCAGAAATATTTCCATGATATTAAAAAAATAATAAGCTTTACTTGTAATATGTTGCTGTGAACATTCGAAGTTGATGATCGTCAACGTAAACCGGTGAAAGTGAACTGATAATAATCACCATAATCACTGATGGAGGATAGATACATTTCATACATGCTATTAATATATATTTCTAGACGCCGCGCCGGACTGATACACTCCACCAATTAATTTTATGTCATATTGAGCATGCATTGTGTACGTGTTTCATTGAAAATATCACTGTATTTAACACAAATAAAAAATATCTAGTACATAGGTGTAGATCTAAGAGGGCATAAAATGAAGGTGGGCCGTAGTGTCTCCACCTCCAACCCCCAATAAATATTTTATATCGAACCATGGAACCAATTACGAGAAAACGTTACAGATGCAAATTCGGTGATCCAGTTCAAAACCTGGCTGGATAGATTCTATGCTAAACAGATGCACAAGTGACAAAAAACAGATTGGGCGCATCAGCATACGTTAGCATAGCTTAGCCTATTACAGCCATAATAATAATAATAATAAACGCAACCGTTTGCTAGTCTCATCATCTACTAAAATGGCAAATGTGTTGAAAATCAATGATAACAATACGATAAAACATTCACCATTTATCACTAATCATCGTGTTTGGTCATTGTGAATATTCACTGTAACATATATTTAAAAAGACTAAATGCACCTAGACTCAGTCTCGACTGTGAGTAAACACTCGCGGTGTTGAGCGAAAAATGTTATAGTTTGTGTTTATAATAAGTGTCCATATGTACGTTATATTCTATTTGATGTGGTAATTTAGTGAAGTACTCATTACCCAATGAGGTTACTATTGTCCGCCACTGTGTGTGAAGCTTCTGCACACACACACATTGATGTAAAAACTTATAATTATAAAAGTGGCAACGATTGACGCACTTATGTTGATTAAAATATATCTGTTTCTATCTTAGGCACCATTTATGTGATTGTATATAAGTGAATATAGGTAGTTCTAGACAAAGGACAACACAGTCACTTGATTGTAGTGAACTAGTGCACATAAATTCTGACTTTCAGTATTTTATTTGCTACTCGTATGATACTGATATCATACGGGTTTGTTTGTAGGATCATACGTTCGGTTAAGTTTGAGGTTGTATTATCCTGACGTTAAAAAATTATAATTACCTATTAGAGGTAGCGATTTATATTCTTGCCTGTTGTGAGTAATAATAATAACTTATTATATAATGTTAATGTGTGTTGCGTGTTTTCAGCGTAATACAGGCCTCCTCATACACATTGTCTTGTGGTCGAGGAATGTATGGCCTTATAACGCTAAGCGGGTTGGCGAGTCCATTCTTCTAGACGTAGTGTAAGTCCCTCGGCGCTTGTGGTAGCGGCTTTGTTATCCCTTAGTCGCCTTTTACTGGAGGAGATGGGGTAGAGCTCTTCTAAAGCCAGCCAACACCCAACAGCACACGGCAACCCTTTATAAAAATGTATGTGAAAACTTGACCACACATAATTTTTGAGCATAATTAATAATGTTCGTTCTTCTGTGTATGAATGTTGATTAAGGACTATCACTCAAAATATTTGTGTGGTTCCCATCTTTGAGTATTATTTCAAATGAATAAAATTTAAAAGGAACATATTCAAATTTTTCACTTTGCATAAGAGTATGCATATTAAGTTAATAGTTGACGTGTTTCTTTTTTATATGTGTGTAGTACAAATATGTGTATTTATTGTCTAAAAGACGTAATATTTTTATAATTATACAGTTTGCTAATAATGATACACACTGATGCGTTTATAAGTATTATAATTTAATATTATGTACACATAACACTTAATAAAATACAAAGTTACTCTAATAACAGTACTAGCATATTTTTATAAACAATTTGATATAATTCTGTATGCATTGTTTTTGTTATATTAGACCTAACGAGTAAAGCCAGCTCAATATTCATACATTTCCAGTAAACTAAGTTACTAACAAAATTATAACAACTACTAATATTAACTTAGCAACATAGTCTTGGAAGATCGACTTTGAACCGATTTGACTAGTATTCCTGTGCATCTAGACAATTTGCGCATTTGTACATTATGTCCTAGCTAATGCACCGAAAATATTGGCGAACTGAGCGTTCGCGCAGTTGCAAACTATTTTGCGTTCGTAAACGAGTTATTACTAAGGGTTTCAGTTCATTTTCGTTGCTCTTAACTGAATGAATAGATTTGTTGTTTCAACGTTACATTTTCGGTTGGTATGAGCTGTATGTATTTGTGTGAACGCTCGATTGGCCAATACTGCATAGTATCGTGACACATTTCGGGTCACATAAATATTGACATATACAGCATGTATCAGACGTATTGACGAAGACCGAAGCTGTGGATTCCGCTTGTGACGCTGAATTAATTGAAATTAAAATTACATACTTTATTTTTTGTGCTTTGTCATTTAAGGAATAGTCTTCATGAATACTCTAATACATTACGTTAAAGGGTAAATATTACTGTACAAACCTTTTTACACAATCAGATTCCAATAATCGATAGTCTTTTTCATAGTTATAAAACTGCATTTTAGTGTAAGCGAGGTCATGGTGGTATTTGTCCCAAGTCTCCAGTATTCCGGATTTGTACAAATTTTAAACTTATTATTAAATTGTTTAAATTTTTTGAACTGTATTTATCACATTTTATACGGTCTTCAACATTAAATTAATATTCAGTAGACTATTAATAGACCTCAATAAAAATCTTCTTGTGTAAATAGCTTTAGCATGTTTGTAAGTAATAATTTTAGTAATGAAATACTTGAATATAAACTATATATAATTACTTTATATACAGGGATCTTGCAAGTAGTTTGTTGTATTGTTTTTTTACTTATAATGAGTAATTGACCCTGTTTTAAAAAGTGAGTTTTATTAAATTTTTGTTGTGAAATTTATGAATAAAATGACTACTTATAATTTTTTTGTATATATTTTTAAGCCACCATTTTTTAATAACGAATACCTACTTTAACATCGTTGGCGTAACTGTTTATCACGTAACTGCTATAATATAAACTTTAAATCAATTTACATTCGCTTTGTGTTATATAAATATCATGCAAGTATAAATATAAATGACGTAACATTTTTGAATGAATACACATTTTTGAAAGGAATCAAATTTCGAGTATGTTCGATGTCAACTTTACATTGAGAACAATTTATGTGATGAAATGTGCTAAGTTTTTGTGTTGCATTACTGGCATAATTAGAAGGTATTTAAATTATTCATAGGTACATTTATAGGGTTCGTAATCCCCTTTTTAAATATCAATTTCCTATGACATTAGTGTGTAGAATACAACAGACAGAAACATACGTTACATACAATGATTATTGAAATTTAGACGGTAAGTTCGTAAACAACATATTGCTTCCCGAAATATTATTCCTTTTCACTCTAGCCCTAAGAAATTTACTAACTAAGAAATGTTTCCATGGGTTTGCGCTATATGAAATACTCCGTAACCAGCCCTTTATTTTCGTCCACTGCTGGACAATGACCTTAAAACGGCACGTAGGCCAAGCGGGTTGGCGAGTCCACTCTCTTAGAGGTGGTGTAGTTCCTCGGCGGCTGTGATAGCCGCTTTGTTATCCCGCACTTGTAAAGACGACCGACACCACACGGCCAGTAAGTACTCACCAATCTTTATTTACTGAGTATTTTATTTATCAACTAGACTGCAAGCTCATCTCTAGGAATGTACATGTATGTATTCAAAATGAGAACTTTACGTTTAACCTATCAATCTATATGACCTTTGAGCTTCAATAATTGATCTCTTTCGTATTAACGGCCCTATTGGACCCTTGACTAGTCAAAGTAGAAAATACCAACTAAAAGTCCTGTTAAGTGTTTAGGCTATTGTTTCATTTCTCAACTGAAGTTGTATCTTACTGCAGCAGACCTTTACACACGGTTGCAATTTCTGACTAGACTAGAATTAGAAATTTAAAACTATTAAAATCTCTCTTTTAAAGCAGGCCGCGGAACTCCTTCGTCTACCAGACTAAAGTAAATACCATACTATAATAGTATGTTTGAGGTTACATCGTCATCGAGGATACACACCTCTCAGATACCCGTAGATCACGCTGTTCTTTTCGCTGATCTACGCAGAGATACTTAATTTCATCTACGTAGTTTTTAAAAGAGTTTGTGTCTGATTCTATAGACAAAGGCATCCCGCGTTCATAACACCATGCTATCTATCATTCGCCTGGTATGGGTGCCTGCACGGCAGACTCAAATTTAATTTAGAATCACGGCTCCCGCCTATTGAGCTCATCGTCACATATGATAGGTTTACGGTCGTCGCTCTTGGAACCGCGTGCGAGGCGTCCAACCCGCCTTGCCAGTGAGCTGGTTTTGTCAACTGCGCCCCAACCGCCGTTATTTCCGCCGCCGCTGCCTGACCGGGATAGGAGGCCAGCGACGCCCTCTCCTAGCTTGCTGTGATGGATCCCGTACAGGAAATAGAGGAGTAGGCCTGAGATATTAAAAGAAAGACTTTAAACTTACGATCAATATTGTACTAGACTGACTTATAGGTCAGACTATCTACAGTTACATCTTGGGTTTTTCAGAACTTAAGAATAAAGAAGAGCTTAAAATGGATCAAGAGAATCGCAGATATCGCCCACAAAGGGAAGATCAACCATAACATATTTTTTATTATAAAATATCTCTCTTTCCATACCTATTTGGAATAATACCATAAATAATGTTCAATCAAGGCCTCGTCGCATAGATTAAATAGATGTTTTTTTACTCACCAAAAGTCATCCAAATAGCAAATCTCGCCCACGTCAATGCATTGAGGTTGATCATCAGCTCGACGTTGAGTAAAACGCTTACGGCCGGCAGCAACGGCACCCAGGGCACCCGGAACGGGAGCCGAGTCGGACTTTGCTGGTGCGCGTAGATTACCAACAAACCTAGTACAATTTATACAGATGTAATGAGTAGATAGATGATATGTCTTTGTATAATTATTGTTCCACGATAAATTATATTATGTTGGTAAGTACTGGATTTTTTTTTTTTTTTTCGGAATGGTTAAATTCTTGTGGCCCTAATAACCTTTCAAGAGTTACCGGACATGTATGTTGTAGTAGTATGAACTGGAATACAACATGGAATCATTATACAACATGGGCTAGCTAGGGTCTACTTTGGTTTTATATAATCGTGACATGTACAAGTTATATAAATGTCTTATTTTATGATAAGTACCTACATTCCTTTTCTATTCAGGTCTTCTTATAACAATAGACGAGAACTGCAGGTTCTCTCCAGCCACCAATCATAATACATACTTGCTCAGTTTCGTATATTAGAACGAGTATACAGTGGCTACTTGTAAAACGTCACAAGGAAACAAGAACAACTATGTGACTAAGATCTATTTATAGAAGAAGGTCACTATAGCCAAGGCTTGCAATAAAAGGAAAAATAAGGATTATTATTGCCAATTACTTATGATAATAGAAGATAGACAATATTCTTTAGCTGGGTCTATGTAATGTGGCTGGATTTAACTTAAGTACCTACTCGAAGTAATAATTTTCTTCCATGAAGCTTGTAATAATAAGATTGTAATACATGAAGTAATAATAAGAAAGGAAAAATAGAAAATTAATTATAAGGTAATATACTCGTGACTTACAAGCAAGTATGATGAAGGTCAAAACAAAGTCCGGTAGTAATGCCCAGAGTCCAGCTGGTTCCGCCAAGAAATGGTTATGAGCACAGAGAGCTGCTGCAGCCGCAGTAAACACATACACACAGCCAGTAACAGCAGATCCTGGTGCTCTGCCCCCAGCAAGTGGCTCTAGCCAAGCAAATTGAGCACGGAGGCGACCCACTGTCAAGGCTTCGAACATCTGAAATTTTCGTTTCACTATTAGACATTTCTTTAGGACTAGAAATTGCCTAACTAGAAATTTCTACTTACCTCGGAAGAAGAGGATCCGCCATCAGTAGCAGGTGTGCCAGTAGCAGAACTGTCTTCTCGATCACCGGGTGAGTCCAACTGGGGCGCCCCAAAGCCCTTTTCCTCAACCGTGGGAGTAGGTCGGTATCGTAGTATTATAACGGCCGCACTTACAATCGTGTATGCTAATAACGTACCGATGGACATGAACTCCACAAGCTTCTCAAGATCGAACAATAACGCTATCAAAGCTGATGAGAAACCAGATATTATGAGATTCGCAATAGGAATTTGTGATTTGTTACTAATGTCGCTCAATGAACTGAACAGTAGGCCATCCGCGGACATAGCATATAAGCAGCGTGGTAAAGAAAATAAGGATCCTAGTAGAGTAGTGGTCATACCACACACAGCACCGACAGCAACAGCGTATTTTGCCCAGTCAGCGTGAACTGCCCCTAAAGCAGCTGGCAAAGCAGCTTCCGGGTTGATACTCTTGTATGGCACCATAAGAGTCAACGCTATTGCAACAAGGATATATCCAAAAGCTACTACCGCCATTGACAGAATAGTTGCGATTGGAATAGATCGAGAGGGATCTTTGGCTTCTTCACTTGAAGCGGAAATACTGTCAAAACCGACAAAAGCATAGAAACACGTTGCGGCTCCAGCCAAAACGCCGCTAAAACCGTACGGCATAAATCCCCCATTTTTCTCCGACCAGTTGTCAAGATCCGCGTAATAAAACCCTAAGAATATAACAAGCGATATCACAAGAAGGTTGAGGATTGTGAGGCCGTTGTTAATGTAGGCAGAAGTTTTTACCCCAACCGCTAGAATTAAAGAGGCTATTATGCATATAAGGAATGCGAGAACATCTGGATATCTACTTAGAAGCGTTTCGTGAAGTTCCCCTGTGATAGATACTGTCGCGTTACTGATCGCTCCGTTTAACATTGCATCTAAGTATCCTGACCAAGCCCTGGCAACAGAGGCAGCACCTGAGAAAGAAAGTAAGTATTTGCAAGCGTATTTAGATTCTGGTCAATTTATAAGTTAATCAGATATTCTTCACTCCTTACCAATCATATATTCCAAAATAATGTTCCATCCAATGATGAATGCCCAGAATTCGCCAATGCTAACATAAGTGTAGGCATAAGCACTACCGGCTCGCGGAATTCGGGTGCCAAATTCGGCGTAACACAATGCAGCAAGAGTGGACGTTACTCCCGCCAGCAAGAAGCTGAGAGCTGTTGCTGGACCAGCCATATGACGTGCGACAGTCCCCGTTAAAACGTAGATGCCAGCGCCAACCATGTGACCCACACCTGTAAAGTTTTAAATACAAAATTTGTAAGTGCTTCTCTAACTACCACTGTCTTAGAACAGGGATTGCCAGAGGCGTGCTATATTTCAGCATGCATAAACATCTAAATATTGCAGATGACACACATGGCAATAAGCCATCTCTTAAATAAAGTAAGCACATTATATTTGCTTACTCATTATTATAAATATTAGGGCCTTACCTATGAAATTGCCGTTTGTTCACAGTGGCCACTTTGAACTTAGTTATCTTGCGTTTGGATTGCAATTCCAAATTCAAATTAATTTCCATTTAAAGCTATGACATTCTTTTTCAAAATCAGTTATCTCTTTTATCTAGCAGTTATCTAGCAAACAGTCGTAAAACGACTGTTTGCTTAGATATCGTTATTTACGACCATGGAAAAGTATGAGTTCCGTCGTGGCAGCAACGCAACACAAATGGCGCGCAATATCAACGATGTATACGGGACCAAACATCGCAAACGAACGCACGGTGCGTTTTTGCTTTGATCCAGAACGGGAATGTTCTGGAAATTTCGACCGCAAGAACAAGCCCCGTGGACGTTCGAATACTAAAGTCGATAATGACAAATTGAAAGCGATAGTGGAAGCGGATTCATCTCAAACCACGTCTGAGTTAGCAACAGCCTTCAGCTTAAGTAACAAAACGATATTGCATCATTTGCGTCAAATCGAAAAAGTGAAGAAGCTCTGAAAGAAGGTACCGTATGAGCTTAATGGGTAAACTGCAAACACCTTACTTTGCTGAACTGGCACAAAAATGAAGGGATTCTGAATTATTCTGAGTCACTTGTGATGAAAAGTGGATCCTGTATGATAATCGTAACCGTTCGTCACAATGATCAACCATTAGACTCAGGAGACACAGCCAAACAATGTCCCAAACGTCTCTATAATCACACTCGCCCACACACTGAACAACAGACAGTCTCAAAGTTACAGGAGCTTTGACGAGAAACTTGTCGTCACCCACCGTACTCGCCAGACCTTGCCCCTACTGATTTCCATTTTTTTCGGAATTTCGATAACTTTTTACAGAGGAAACGTTCAGCTCCGATAAGGCAGCGAAAAACGCCTTCAGAGAATTCATCGATTCCCGTGCCAGGAGTTCTATAGCAGAGGAATCATTCAACTTCCATTAAAAAAGCAAAAGTGCATTGATAATGCTGGACAATATTTCGATTAATTAAATATATATTTTTATAAAAAAGAATTGTTTGAATTTTTCTATTTGAAAACGGCAATTTCATAGGTAGGACCTAATAATAAAGTGCCGAACGTCCAACCGATTACAGGTAGGTAGGTACTAGGATTTTTAACAATGATCCACTATCAGTCATCACTGAGTACAGTAAAATCGTGAAACAAACCATAATGTCATTTAGGTTGGCTATAGGTTCATATAAAAGGCAAACTTGCAATTAAATAGATATTCCTCTACTTACCCATCAAGGTAATATCTAATGTAGTGAGGCATCGGTTGAGCGGGGTGTCCATGGAATCGCCGTGCAAGGGTTTACGGCGATTCATCTTGTGGCAGAACCCCGAGAGCACATGCCCCAGGATCTTGTGCCTGGCACCAGGCATATTTGTCCTGAACAGAAAATAAATAAATAATTAGAAAAAAATAATACTTTCCATAAACAAATACTGCTTCTCATGTGCCGCTCACATGTGCGTCACGTCTTAGGTTAAACATCAACGAATTAAAACAAAAAAATAGAATCCATACTTTCAGAAAAATATTAATATATTCTTGGTACGAATACTTGGGTCTAGTACCTGCTTCTACTCTGATCGCTGCGACGTTAAACTTAGTAAGATCATAAAGTAAAACATCCTGGAAAGATTGAACTAAATAGATTTCGGAAACAGGTAAAATTAGTGATATAAAAATACCATACCTTGGGTCTTTTTCCTACTAGCAGACGATATTTGCGATGATTTTGCCTCGCACTTGCGGTTACGACACCCAGTCGGCGCGCGCATCTATATAATCGATTGCTTTATTAAAGTTTGTTTTCATAGCATGCTATGATTCTATATTCTCATTCTATAGCTATATTCTCATGAGAATATTTCAGGCAGTTCGCGTGGAAACTTCTTTTTATAACAAAACGCATTGATTAATTAGTTAATCACATAATTATTAAAATAATACATAGGTATTATTTTCAGCATTTTCAGAAAGTACCTAAGTAGATAGCTAGGTACTTACTTTCTGAAAATGCATCATTAGGCGCTTCATAAAAAAAGTGATTTTCTTAAAATTATTAAAATATATTATTTTAATTTTACTTACCATAACCGCCCAGTTAGGTACATACGCGTTAATCGTGCCAACTAACTTTATCAGCTAAACTATTTAAATAAACCTAATTTAAATAAAATTTGGTTGATCAGCAACTCAAGGGCTCTGATGTTGTATATGATTAAAAACATTGCTTATATTAATTTTATTACTTTAGCTCATTTTAGCTTCAATGCAATTGCAAATTACGTATTACCTAACTCATTAAAAAGTAAAATATACATTGTACTTATTATCATATTAGAGATATGAGCGCATAGGTAACGCGATTGTAACCGCAAGGCTATTGCAATATACTCGTAAGTCGTAACTACTGACCTACACAAAACGACAACCTGTTGCCTGAGCATAACAAGTAGGCGGACTGAATCCGTGGTATGTTTGGTAACTGACCTAAATACCAAGTTCAGGAGTTCAGTAAATATAACTAGATCGATATCTACCTTACAAGTGTGCTCATGGGCGGCGGTAATACTTACCATCACGTGGGACAGCCTGCTCATTCGCCTACTTCCCTATAAAAAAAATTATAAGTGTTAGATTTTGTCGATGAATCTTGTTGCATAATGCCATCTTGGATGTTCTGTTTATTATTCGACATTGATTATCGAGACATTGAGAGGTGTTCTTATGAACATATTGAGATTTTCGCAACCTTTGCTGGTCTTAACTTTGAAGATATTGTTCTAATTTGTTATATCTATACTTTTGATTTGGCAAAGAGTTACTCGCCACTTTACGCAGGATCAATTAATTATGTTATCATCTTAATTATTATTATACAATTGTTTACCTCACACGCTCACCGTCACAAGCCCTTTTAACATCATGAGGGACATATGGCCTTAGAACGGCACGCTGGCCAAGCGGAACTGGATTCAATCCCGAAACATGTACGTTTCACGGCAGTCTTCTGTAAGGATATTTTTGTAAGTAACTTAGGATGGATTTAATTGACAAAGAGACGTACGTATTTAGTCATTTATCTGGTTCACAAAGATTCAAACCTTGTATTAAAATCAAAGCATTTTTACACTGAAAAAACGCCCTAATTTTAAAATAGAATAAGTATTATTTACCTTTAGATTTATCAATATTTTCTGTCCTTTTATTTATGGTAGTGCCGTGGGTCCATGGGGAAATAAATTACACGTGGTTGCACCGGTGGGTGGGTCAGTGGTGGGTGGTGGTAATCGTGAGCCATTTATCTAGGTAAGTATCATCATTCAAGATCTCTAAGTAAGTTATTTACTTAGGTTTTCGCGATTACTATACATAGCAATTAAACAACTTTGAACGGTTTAAATCGCGTATATTTGACATTATTTATATCCCGACGTTTCGAACACTTTGCAGTGGACGTGGTCAAATTTCAATAGAGAAGATGGTTGGCAAGTACCACCGGCTTGGGATCCAGTCATTAAATTAATTAAATCCCAAGGCCAACGCAATACTGCAAGACCTCTGGACACCGTGAGTGAATACTGGGTGCATAGGGAATGTTATGATTAAAAAATCCAGACGGTAGTTCAAAAAATTTCAGACGGTATCAATTAGTCCAAGTAATTTCTTAATAACTCAAGTGACAAATAAAATCAATTAGTCACCCCGTGACCACGTCCACTGCAAAGTGTTCGAAACGTCGGGATATAAATAATGTCAAATATACGCGATTTAAACCGTTCAAAGTTGTTTATTTGCTAAGTTATTTACTTTTCAGTGTTTTAACAAAACACATAGTTTCAATAGTAGGTTTTTATCTACTTACTTCTTATCACGATGAAAACAGGCAAGAAAATGCAAACATTAAAAAAATCTAACTTTATTGACATAACATAGGATATAAAGACATGATGCCCCCACTCCCAAACTAGGGAAACCTGTATTTCAGGAGCCAGAAGTAGTCGAATAGTTTGTCAATACCTATATAACTTAACTTAGTCGATAATTTAAATAGATATCTATATAAAACAAGTAAGGAAACAATAGAGAACACAGACTGTAACCCAGTACGTAGATAATTGTATTGATTATTTGAATTCCTCGTAGCGAAGTGAAATTGGTAAATGCGTGGGTGAACGTCCCGGTGATGCGTGACGTCAACAAAAGGAATTAGGTACCCGGTGCCTTCTATTTATTCGAGTTCTAAGCGATCCAATATTTGCCTTTTCTGCAGAAGTGGTGTACGTACCCATATAGTAGGTAGGTATACTCGTATCTGCAATTTTGTCAGTTTCTCGTCTAGAATACGTCGTTCTAGTGACCTACAGCCAGTGGGTCAGTGGGACGATAAGCTGATGGATATTAAATACCTACTTATCACTAGTTATTTTATAACTGAAAAATATATGTATAAGTACCTAAATGTTGAAATTGATAATGACAAATTGTTTGGCTGAAACGCGGTAGCTAATTTATTTCTGCATAATCGTAATTCGATTTATTCCCTTTAAGGGCTTATAGAAATTGTTTGAAATTAATTTAATTTTAAACTTTTATTTGCACGTATTAACCGTCAACTTTAAGTATACCTATATAAATTATTCTTGTACTTTATATTATTGTATTGTATTATTCTTCTATTCTATATAAATACAGATCATGGGGAGTATCTAATGCAGAAAAGTAGTATAAAGAAAATAATATAGTTTCAATTTCAAACGTTTTATTGAAAATCTACACTAATCACTGTATAATGATAATAATAGACAAAGCATAAAATCAAACATCACTTTTCATAAAAAAATAAAATAAATACTAAGTTTCTTATTTCAAAAGTACACTTAAAAAAGTAGGTATTACAATTAAACCCGCATTATTCCTTAAACAAATGTTTTTGCTTAAACCTCCATTCGCTCGCTTAGTTACCAATTTAATATAATATTTCATCATGCAGTAAAATAGATACTTAGGTAAACCCTACAAACGACAAATAACATTTAATAAAAGTTTACATTACAAGCCAATTAACATGTGGGTAGGTTTAGTTACATTTGAACACTACTCTAGAAAAAATTAAAAAATAGTAGTTGAAAATGAAATTAAATCATTTAGGCCCCCATTTGCCTTATACAGCCTCCTATTATTGCGAGTTTTAGTTAGCTTTGATTAGTTTCAATCTAGCTCTAGAAGGAAACCAAACATTATTTATAAGAGTATATTGTAGGCGCATAAATCTTCGCAGTCATTTATTCTTACATTACTTTCCGTATGAACCTACTCACACAATGGTATAGAAACCTGTCCCACACAATCCTTCATTTTTTTCCCGATCACCGCTGCCAATGCGGTTCTCACACTGCACTCAAACGCAGCACACAGACACCGTCCCCGCCGGCGGAGACGTGGACGTCCCCCTCGTCACACCGTTAACACACACCGGCCCTCAGCCAACACTTTTACCAGGTATCGGCACGTGCCTGGGCGCTTCTCGCCGACTCGCGATCCCGCGGTATCCCCCCAATGCAACGCCCTAAGCCGAGGTCCGTTCCTTCCGCCGGTTTACCGGCGGGGGAGCCCTTAGGCTCGTTGCAACACACACTTTTTTCCTGGCTGAGCGCCTTCTGCGCTCGCCCCACATCAACATACGACCGGGGACTCTTGAAAGGCCACCAGGGCCACAAGAACGACTTACACGATGTTAAGGCAATCAAGGTTTTTTAGCTGGTAGGAGTCCGGCACTACCTGGTACCACCTAGACTAGCTGGTACCAGGTGACCATGCAGGGTTTTCCTTGATTGTTTTCTTAAAAAATTAGCGTAATTAATGGATTGCGAAACCAAACCAAGAAGTAGTGTGATTTGATAGGCCTAAATAGTTATTTCAGAATCTACTAAAAACATCTACTACAACATACATTTCAACATCATGTAGATCGGAATTTATCTTATTTGTAGCTTTGTCTATCGGCTAAAATTCTTACAACTCTATGGCACAGTAAATAAGATTTTAATGATAAATCCAGTGTATCTAATTCACTTTTTATCTATGCAGAGTTGTCTTTATAACATTCTTCCCTTCTAAGTATCAATATGTCTGCTTTTACGTCTACTGATGTACATTGTATACGAAAACTTTCCAAGGATGCAAATGAACCATCCGCGAGCAATAAACAGAATATCATTATTCATTTTGTTTAAATGGAAAGATGCAATATTTTATATGGCGACTATTGTATCCCACATTCTGTTCATCTCCCCCTATTGGTACTAAAATCACTCTACTCTTTGTAAGCGCACGAACCTTACAAAATGTGGATAAGTCCAAAATAAACCTGATTACATCTGAACACTAGAATTACCCATATAAATATATTGATTATATCAAGCGTACGACAGGACATCAACATCACAATGAAATATATTGACGAACGATAATTCGTAGATGCGTGTAATCAAACAATATTACATTTACGTTAGCAAATTAACAATAGTGTAATATGAATATTAAAACATAAACTTTTTAAATGTTATATTTACCATGTACATAGACTTAGGTACAAAATTAGTGAAAATTGTCTCGAACCCTCTGATCGATACGTTCGAACAAGTACTCTTTGTAGTGTTTTTCAGTAATTCCGTAACTAGTTTATTATAGTATCATCATATAAAATAGATATATTTGCTTGACGTGATATCCCCTATACCTACATACTATATTCAGGAGTTTTGTTAATATTATAATTAGTTAAATTAAAATGTATAATTAAAATTAATAATTTATGTACAAAATTGCAAGTAAATCTGAGTGATGTATGACTAAAGATGTATAAAATTATGATTAACTATTATGAGTACAGTAAAATAATTATTAAATAGTTGAAAGCATTCAGTTAAATGATATGTTTTATAGATCTCAGTCTTCAGAAAATGTAGCGTTTTGGTATTATTTAATTCGAGTAAGTAGTTTATACAAAGATTTAAATCAGTTTATGAGATAAAAAGCTATTTAATTATTGCGTTACCAGCACCCGTGCTCTTAATTGTTATTACTTAACTGTACATTTGCATTGCACGGAATGAAGAAATTAGAAAACTATGAATTAAAAACTTAAACTACGATAAAAAATAGTTTTTAATGAGTTATATATGTAATAAAAACAATAAAAAAAAACGAACAAAATCCACGGCGTAGACGAGGGGCTGTTACGGGTACGCACGCGTACGTAATTTTATTTACAATTGAATTTCAATGTGCATTTGGCATATAGTTTCGGTAGAAACAGATATTTTTAATCATTTGGATTAAATGGCAGTTACAATAGAGATGAATACTGTAGCAATAATATTATTAAAATTGTAGGATGTCCTACATCCGACAAATATGTCAATCCGTGGCACCTAACTACAATAAACGGCTACGCCGTAGATCGACTGGAAAATCGTGCCGTATTAGACTTGTGCAGTTAAATAAAATAAAAAAAATATATAAATTGTACACATTACTTTTAGTTTTAATAAGTAAATTATGTATGAATGTATTTACACGTTTTCAACAAATTGGGTCATTCCATCTACATACGATGATTTATTTCCTAAACACTAGTCTATCACGCTATCGCCTACTTCTCCTAAGAGTGCCTGTATTGATAAATTGAAGTATTTTCATAAAATGTTAACAAACGAAACATTTATTATCTTGAGTTTATATTGCACGTCTCATTGTAAGTACAGTTTTAACAATCATAGAACAAGTCATATTTTTTGACTTTCTAAAATGGTCCCAATATTATAATGTCCAAGAAATTTTATCAACACACTACACAGGTTATCTGCATATTGACTAGACTTTTATTAACTACGGCTTAACAAATTTTACCTATAAACGATTACGTATTTGTGATGTAACAACTGCATCACAGTTTTCATATTATGACATTGTATATCCAAGGTTAAAATAAATAAACAATAGAATGTACACTTACACATTCGGGGTAGGTGTGTACAAATTCGGAAGTACCAACAACAGAATTAAATGGCAATAATAATACTTATGAAAACCACGGAAAACTCAACTGATAAGAACCCTGGTTAGTCTCTGCATATAGTTTTTTGTGAGGATTCTTGATTATGTGTGCTTAGTGGAATAACCACCGTCTCTTCTATCTTCCTTGAAAATTAAATAAATAAATATGATTGTATGATAACGAGAATAATGGATCATCCGAACAGTCAAGAGCAAAACATTGAATGTGATCTTAAAGAAGTATAGCCGGGACAAATGTATCCGTTATCTCTAAGAACTCCAAGAGCTGATTTCTACTGTTTTTATCACTTTCTCAATTATTTCGATGACAGTGAAGGTGTTACCACACCAATCGATCGATGCTATCGGTCGATGGTAGAATGAGATGAGTCAACGTCGATCGACAGTTCCTACTACACGAAATCGATCTGCTCGATTGCTCGTTTTGTCGTTGATCGATGGTCAATCGACGGTCGTTCGATGACAGAATGGCTCTTCCTCGTCCTCTGCTGTATCCATTTTAAAGGCTACTGGGGAGCCCTGAATTACTAAATCGACGGTCGACCGACCGTCGATCCATCATCGATCGACAGTCAAATGATTATTGATCGATTGTTTGATGCGCTCCATACGAATACAGAAGACTCATTACCACAATACTAATACCATGCATTGCCGCGTTCCACTCAGAGGGCTCTAGCTAAAGATCTTCACTAGGGTCAAAATAATGAAGCGAGATGAGGCGCTGAACGGCATTGTGCATTTTTAGAGATAAGGCATTGTACACAGGAGGCATTTCCACTTGACTCCACTTGCCTCGTTAATTTTGCCTTTAGTGGAGAACCGCCTTTAGACTTAGATATTTGTTTGTATAATGCGAGTTACCTCTGTTGCTCTTTGTACCTATCCATATATCTATTTTTCTTAGTTTTCTCCCTGTAGAAGCATATAAAAGTCCTTGGATGAATAATTAGTATATTAAATAAATTCATTTCATTAAAATGTTAAATACAGCTGCCAGTATGTCGATGCCAGTATGTGAAGCCCATTACATTTTAGCCTTTATCACAATCATGTTTAAAATAAGGTGCAGGTGTTTGGCTTGTTGTACATATGTTATATACATACGAGTACATAAACAAGTTATTTGCGCAAGTTGTAGTTTTTCAGAAATTAGTATTTGCAAAAAAATACACTTATTGTACAATTTGGAATAAAGATAACCTGTTTAGCAAAGCTAATAGTTACAGAACAATTTGATTTTATAAAAGTAAAAAAACTTCACACCAGATAATCTACTATAGTTTTGGCAGGAATTGGTTTTTAAGAATAAAATAAAAATAAATTCTCTTAAAGTAAGTGGCAAATATCCATAAAGCTTATTAGAGAAATATTTTAATAAAATATATGTAATTAGATAGTTTATTTATAAAAACGCTTTTTCTAATACTCATCATGAGTTTTGAAAATGCATAGAAATAGTCTATTAAAATTAGACTCCATAAGAACCAGAAAAAATGCCAAACAAGTTTACCCCACTAAATGTGAGAAAAATGATGATAAATATATTGAACCTTTCTGAATAATATAGTATATAAAACATAAATTACATATTTGTTTGGAGGTAAGTATAAAAGTACTTTAGGTAGGTTCAACCAGTGTACCTTAAATTATAAACAGGGGTAATTGTAAGCATGTCTACTTGTATCAGCCTATAACATCCTCGGCAGGGCACAGACCTCCACTAGTAAATTCGGGTTTCGGGCCGTAATCCACCCCACTCGGGTCCGGTGCGGATTGGTGGATCACGTACTCCATATTTTTTTTATTTCTGGAGTATGCCGGTTTCCTCACGTTGTTTTCCCTGACCGCTGTGTAAGTGAAATTTTTTAACTAGGCATGTCTACATTTATCGCAAAATATGTGAATTTCTAAGGCAATTTTACAATTAGCCCAGTTTACATTCACCCTGGATGACGCTATATCACATAAAAGATAGATTATAAAAATATTAAATGTTTATTGCAAGCCTTATTAAAATATTTGAACATTTCCATGTTCTTATGTATGGTATTTGCAGAGATTATTAATTATAGCCTGTCCAGATACCAAACTTCATTAATAACTGAAATTAGATTATTTCTAAGGTCAAGAGTTAAAATGTATTAAATGTATGTACCTATATCTTATAACAGTCATAAATAAAATTAAAGGAACATGCTTCTGACTTTAAAATATTTGTACTTTCTAATTTTTACATTTTATCATTCACAAATAGGATAATAATATGTGCAAACCAGGCTATAACATTAATCTCTTGACAGCTGTAGATTAACTATTTTTATTCTCTATATAATAAAATCTATAACAATACAATGAAACAACATAGTTGTTACAAGTTGTACTAAAGCAGTACTTACAAGTGTCATACAACCTGGCCTCGGTACCATTTAAATTATCATACAAAACAGACAATTATTACCACCTTTTTTAAAATTCAAATTTTCTTAAAAAATACCCCTTTCAAGTAACTTCCCAACAAATAAGATCCATCTCTTAGCACCGTAATATTTACATTCAATTTCAACAGTAATAGATAACTATCACATTTACATAAATTGCACATACATCCAGAAAATAGTTAAGATACAGTACAAAACCATTGTGTTTAAAAACGTAAGTCTTCATAAGAATGCAATTTGTGTAGAAAACTCTTTTGTTTTCCTCACATATGTCAACACTATCCACCAGTGCCATTGAAGTATTGAGCGTGTTTCGTATAGGCAGCTGCAATGTGATATGGCGGCGGCTGCGGGGGCTGGCTGCGCCCATATACGGGCTCTGATATCCCACTAGGACTGTGTCTGTGGCTGATCACACTCGGTGGATTTGATGGAACTGGTATGGCATCATATAAGTCATACATATTTTGGCTGGTTGGAGAATGTACATGACTGTAGCTACCATCATCTGAGATTAGTGGTGTGTTTGTCATACGATATGGGTTTGTTGTATTAGTGTGACCTATAGGGGAGTACAACTCTGGAGACTGTGTTGCCACATAAGTTGGACTTGATGTTGATATATCATAAATATTGGCATTTGCAGTGGATGAATGGTGAACAGATACTGGATAACGATGAATATCCATATTTGAGCCAGGGTACATGTTATATGTGCTTAAGTTTGGCATTGTAGTTGAGCTGACTACTTGACTTACAGTGTGTACTCTAGGGTTTGGCAAATCACGGCTACCATGTGGATGGTAACCATATGAGTCATAATTTCTTTGACCATAATTTTTCTCTTTGCCATGTACATAAGTATTATTGCTATATATACTATCATGATAATCACTATCAGATACAGTGTGGCATGCAATATGATCATTCCTTGAATACATTGGTTCAAAGGAAGCAACATTCTCAATTACAGTTCTAGGACTACAATTATATGTAAGTTCTTCAAAATGAGGTGTCAGTATGGTCTCATTATTTGAACATCTATCTTGTGAACTAAGACTTAATCTTTGTAATCTATTTTGAGTATCTTTTAAACTACTTCTGTAATTACTTTCATTAGGGTGTGGGTAACTACTGTGATCCTTATGGCTAACATACATGTTTTGTGGAGCATGTGTAGCAATATTTGTTCTGTCCAATTCTTGTCTAGAAGAATACTTCTCATTATGTCTTGATGTATAATGTCCTTGTGCTAGATAAGGTTCAGTGCTTTCATTTTTAAAATCATCATTTACACGTTCATTGTTTTCAGGATACAGAGCATGGTCTACACTTTTGTAAGTTTTATCTTGTTCATATGTGAGATCTAAAGGTTTATCATAGGCATTTTCAGGCAGGTTGTCATATACAGAAATCTTCATAGGATCTTTTTGAGCTCCATCAGTAATGTCCTTAGTAAGATTTTCTGTTTCACTTTTGTTATCTGATGCAAATCTTTGCTGTAATGTGGGTGTTATTTTGGCAGCCTTAATATGTACAGCATTTTGCATGGGTGGCGATACATCTTGGGTACCATCTTTATGAATGTTTCTAGCATGTTTTGCCAGAGCTCTCAATTCTTTTGGATATGGAGTTGGTGCTCGTCTTAATTGTCCTGGTTTCTCTTGTACCTTAGTAGCAACTTTCATGTCTCCAAAACTAATGTGACGAACAGACAACTGTGTCTCTGTATTTTCAGGTTTATCATTACCTGATTTTATCTCAATGGGGATTAAAGGCACTTGGGGAAAGAGAAAACAAGTGAGGACTTGCTCATATGTGTGAGGATCCACTTCAGAATGCATAGGCACTAAAGGTTTGCTTTGGTTTTCTGAGAGCCAGACAGCTACTAAATTATCACAATTCAACAGGGACTGAGGAAGACTACTAAGTGAATTTCTAACTAAGTTTAAAACTCTTAAAGAGGATAAATGGCCAACTTCTGGAGGGATTTTAGTTAATTTATTTGCACGAATTGATAACACAGACAACTTTGTACAACTCCCTATCTCTGGAGGGATTGCTCTTAACATATTGTCATCAATATTTAAGTACTGTAATTTTCTGAGGAGACCAATTGAAGAAGGTATCTTATCTAGATAATTACACATAAGCATAAGTTCCTCGAGACTCGATAATTGTCCTATACTCTCTGGTAATGAGTATAATCTGTTATTATCCAATTTAAGGGTTGTCAAATTAGTTAGCTGCCCAATAGCATCTGGAAGCTGCGTCAGACTGTTTGATGACAAACATATGTCAATTAATTGAGTGCAGTAACCTATTTCAGGAGCTACTTCTTCTATCAAATTGTTACTTGCCTCTAAGTGTATTAAATTCTCCAATGTTTTAAGTACAGCTGGTATGCTTGTCAAACTATTACTGTCAACCCATAATTCCCTTAGCTTTAAAAACCTCCCAATCACATCAGGAAACTGTTGAAACTCATTTTGTCCTATGTCTAGTCTTAGAAGTTCTGTAGAGCGCGACAGGGATTTTGGAAGAATCATCAAATAGTTGTCTCTTAATTCCAATATACGTAAATTTGCAAGTCGACCGAAATTCCCTGGAAGATATTCCAGATAAGTATCATTTAAATATAACTCTTGTAATGCATTAAGGTTTGTGATGGCATCAGGAAGTTTCTCCATTGGATTAATACTAAGATCTAAAAAATTTAGATATTTCAATGACTTCATAGTATCTGGTATGGAAGCTAGTGTGTTTCGACTGATACTGAGATACTGTAGGTTGACCAAAGAAGATATGGCTGTGGGTATGGCTTGTAGCTCATTATCACTGAGATCTAAATATTTTAATCCATGGCACATGAAGAGCTGGCGCGGCAGCTCAGTTATACGATTGCTGTGACAGAGCAACGTTTCGAGCGTCCTTTCGTATACAAACACTTCCGTTGGGACATCTGTTAGCGACTGATGTGAATAATCCAATTCCACTATATCTTCCACTCCAGGTCGCACACAACATAGAAAGTCGAAAGGCATTTTGCTTAAAGGCACATTTACCCATTCACCAAAAACACAAAACTGCACGATTATTTAAAAACAAACTCATTAGATACTCATGTTCCAAGGTAGCAATAGTTTCCTCATTTAACAACACTTCGTTACACATGTGTTCTAATTTTAATATCACTATATTATACACAATTAAATAATAATCATTAATTTATTCAGATTTATTTATGATTAAAATGAATCACAAAAAATTGTGATTAAACTTCCCCTAGCAAAAGGAAATTCTTTCATTTTGAGCACTGACTGAGTTTGACATTGACAAACAGAGATGAGATGACAGACGCTCAATGGAGTAATGGACGTGTGTAATTCGCGACCTTAAAAAATCCATCATCGCTCGCAAAAAATATACTTTTTTCTATACAGAACAAAAACTAGGTTGGTTTGAAATGCTTTTGAAAATAACCACATACATTTTATATTAGGTACCTATTCATATTATATTTCATATTAGGTGCTTACTAGTGTTGCCAGGTGTCCCGCTATTGGCGGGACGCCTCGTTTTTCAGCCTGCTCAGGACGCGTCCCGCTAGCACCCTGAGCGGGACGCCCAAAATCCCGCTTTTTCGTCTAAGTAGCCAATTTGGCGCGATAGGTACTTTATAAAAATATTAAAGATTCAGTCAGCGAAGGAGCGCACGTGGCGAGCGGGCGGCGGATGATGTGAGAATTGGGCGACTGTGCGACGGTTGAGGCGGAGGAGTTACAAGCGGCAAAATCAAAATGTGTATTCTATAAAAATAATTTATATTTATGTAACGTTAAATAATTTAATATCGTTGTCTCCTTAGCCATTTCCTATAGCAAATAATAATAATATATTTATGTTGAATATAATAAGATAAAGTTAACAATTGTTTATCTTGATAGTATGAGTAGTAAGTAATAGTAGTAAATCTTAAGGTTTGATTGATCTCATTAGTCTGTGATTTTGAATTAAAGCATTGTCCGGGGCGTGCTTACGTTTGTCATTCTGGACTGATGTTGGCATGTATCGAAGATGTCTATGGACGACGTATCCACTTATCATGAGGTGGACTGTATGCTCGTCTGGCGCCTTTTCTATGTAAAAAAATTGCAAATACATAAGTACCTACCTAATATTTTTTCTTGTAAATCTTGTTATTTTCGATTTATTTTATATATTATAGCTTATACTCTGTGACACGAGTCAGAGAACGTCACTATTTCCTTCGCCCTCAATAATAAAGTATATTGTTTTTTTTTTTTTATAGAGAATAGGGCGGACGAGCAAGCGGGCCCACGTGTGATGGTAAGTGTTACCGACGCTCATGGACACCTGCAACACCAGGGGGTATGTGGGCGCGCCACCGACCTTGCAAAATCCTATTCACAGCTTTCTTGAAGAACCCCATGTCGTAGTTTAATGGGAAGACCTCTTGAGGCAGTTCGTTCCACAGCCTACGAGTTCGCGATATAAAATAATTTTTGGACCGAACAGTACGCGACACCTACGTATCTAGAAAAATGCGGATGGACCGCATGTGACGATTTTGAGTACACTTGAGTGCCATGAAATACGGAACTTGATAGGCGTGCAAACGTCAATTAGAAAATAACATATTGGACGCGGTATACAACACACATTTTTCTGTATTTTCATAAAGACATGTTTAATAATTACATAATTTTTATTGCACTAATCCATATTATACAAGTACATAGATGTAAAAATATTTCATCATGGAAAATATGCAGACACAGGTGTTGCCCGATACGTCGTTGCTCGTGATGACTTCTTCTCTCTGTAGTCTACTTTCGGCAAATAAATATTCTTATTTTCTTTTCCTTTCACACTTTGCGTATCAGTAGTTTTAGCACTATCCTTATCTGTGAAGACAAATGTTAATGCTTTAATTAAAAATGGGATGATATTATCAGTGAAGGGGAAGTGTATCCTTATTGGGGCTTTCTTCTCTTATTGAATAAGTCATAGATAAAACATCAATTTCAAGTATCTTACGAGGCGTATTCGAAATGTAAGGGCCGTTCGCTTATATTTCAAAATCGACAAGTCGTAACACGTTTAAACTTGTGCATATCTGTACGTGCACTACTCGTGCAGCTATTTCAGGTGTTGTTTTGATTCAGTAGTCATTTGCCTATCTGTGCGTACAGTAAACAATGTCCGCGATAATCGTTGCTCCCGCCAGCTGTGAAGTTCGCGCTGTAATAAGATTTTTGCGTGCAAAAGGATCTTCAGCTGCTGAAATTCATCGAGAGTTATGCCTAGTTTATGGACCTACTGTAATGAATGAAGGAAAGGTTAGACAATGGTGTCGTGATTTCAAAACTGGACGAACAAATGTTAATGACGAAGAGCGGAGTGGTAGGCCCAGTATGCAAACCGATGAAATTGTTTCTCTGGTGGACCAAAAACTGCGATCTGATCGTCGGTTGACGATTAGTGCCCTGGCTGATGAATTTCCTCATCTTGGACGCACTACTGTCTACACAATTGCCACGGAAAAACTTGGATACCACAAATTGTGTGCAAGGTGGGTACCAAAAATGCTTACCGACCAGCACAAAGAGCAAAGACTGTCCAGTGGACGAGAGTTTTTGAACCGTTACCAACAAGATGGAGATGATTTGTTTTCCCACATTGTTACCGGTGATGAGACGTGGATATCCTACATCAATCCAGAAACAAAACAGCAATCAATGCAATGGCGCCACTCAACTTCACCAAAACCAAAAAAAATTAAGCAAACTCCTTACACGAGTCGAAAAATTATGGCTACCGTTTTTTGGGACGAAAAAGGTGTTCTTTTGGTTGATTTTATGGAACGTGGGACAACAATTACAGCTGACGTGTATTGTGAAACGCTCAATAAGCTAAGACGTGCGATCCAAAATCGACGACGTGGTAAACTGTCATCCGGTGTAATCCTCCTTCATGACAATGCGCGTCCTCACACCGCAGCCAAGACCCAAGAGACAATTCAAGATTTACGTTGGGAAGTTTTTAACCACCCACCGTACAGTCCCGACCTTGCACCCAGTGACTATTTCCTTTTTTTACATTTCAAAAAATGGCTCGGTGGACAACGCTTTGAAAACGACAAGGAAATTAAGAACGCCGTTGAAAACTGGTTCAACTCGCAGGCGGTGAGCTTCTATGCAGAGGGATTAAGGAAGCTGGTGCAGCGGTACGAAAAATGCTTGGAAGTGAACGGCGATTATGTGGAAAAGTGAAGTAGATTTGTAGTAAACTAAATGTGCTAATAAAACCTATTTCATATGATTATATTTTTTTTTATGACGAAACGGCCCTTTTCGAATACGCCTCGTACATATAATAAGGAATTATAACGAACAATTAGAAGGAACTCCTCCTATTAATATATTATTGTATTCCTTAAAAGGAATTATAAGGTCACTTAGGCTAATAAATGTAACAAATATAAATGAAAATTCAAATAGACGGAAGTAAGATTTCCCTCTATGTATGTATGTACGTTTTAGAAAAAGCTACATTTGTAGAGTTTAATGAGCTCTATTCAATGACATAGTTTATATGTATTTGTATAATATATTGTATATAAACTTAAAATAAACTTACAAATACATATAAAAAAAAATCTTTTTAAAACTTTTAATCATCATAATTTTAGGACTACTGATTTGGTTCATCTTTGTACTTAACCGAAATAGATATATATCTATACTACTGTATATACATAAACTATTTATCTGCCAATTTTTATTTCCATCCGTTATGTCAAATTATATTATAATGTAAAAAGACGTAAGTAGTGACATGTTTCCTCGTGTGCAACGCGTCACTGAAATAACGTAGAGCTGAAAACAGGTTGTTCAGTATTGCGAGTAGAATCCATTCTACTAGTTTAACAATACGTGTTTTTTCATTATTTATAGTACAATTCTACTATAGGTTCCTTTAATTTTACGTGTCGCCCGAGTCGCGTCGCGTGCGTTGCCTAGAGCGGTCTGAGTAATGAGTATAGGAACATTTTAGACACGACAACAAATCCTTGTACACTCCGCGCGCGAGCCCCGAGGGTGCCTGAGGAATTTTGACGTCAGAGACTAGTGATGTGCTAAAGTCGATAAATTTATCTATGGTAGGTTACAACATTATTTTTGATAGGATAAATAATAAACAATTATAAGTGATGTTAAGGTTAAATATTAAGGTACATTTAACAAAAAATATTCACTATGTGAATTAGAAATGGACGAATCTGACACGTCAATTTTTTCTGGAGCCTTATGCTTTTCAATTAAACTGTATAATTTAACTTTTCTCATACTCGAGTCGGCCGGAATTTTATTATAAAGGAGCCAGTTTAACATTGCTTGTTTTGTGCTTGATTTTGGAGGCACTTTATTCTCCTGTATATTATGACATGGTGCATTACAATTATTCAAAATTTTTACCTAACCAATAATAATTCTTCTCCATATAAAACGAAACATTTGTTTATTTGTATGGACTAGTATTGAGAAATTCTAATTCGATTCTGTGGTTTTTCTTGATGTCTAGAATAAACATATGGTTAAAATTACATTAAGCTAGTAGACAAGCAGACAAGCATTGTTTTCTATAATCCACTTATTCACTAATAAGTTCTCGAGACACTGAAAGACACTTCTCGCAGGTGTTTCCATGATAATTTTCTACGTTATTTTCTTAATGAATTAATGAACTACCGCGCCACCATTCCGCGGGCGCGCTACGCTGACGTCATTCGTAATAGTTCGTTCATTTTCGGCGGCTGGATGCAACACTTCGGCTTGGGCCAAACCTTCGCCTTCAATTTCTGCCGAAGCCGAATATGTGGGCGAAGGTGCTTTTTTGACCGAAGGTGGCCGAAGCTTCGGTCGGTCCTTACTTATACGTTTGTATTATATTAGACACCGATCTTGGGGTCTCAAGGTTACCTGGGTAGTAGTCAATTTTTACGACTGCTTTACATTTTTACACTAACACTCGCCGATTATCACCATTATCCTTATGCCATTATCACCAGTCGTAATGTCGCCCCTTTCAGTACAGTCGAGTGCAAATGTATTATTTATATTTTTAATAATATTAAATTGATATATTACGGGTTAAAGTATGAAATTGCCGATTTGTACTGAAAATTTAAAAATTGTTTTTTTCTAAAATGTAACATATTTATTTAATCAAAATATTTACCCTCATTATCTATACATTGTTGCCATCTAATCGGAAGTTCATTTATGCCTTTGCGATAGAACTCTGGGGATGTAGATTCGACAAACTGTGTGAAAGCATTTTGTACTGCCTCTTGGGAAGAAAATTTTTTACCATGTAGAAAATTGTCCAAATCACGAAAAAATGGTAGTCCGTTGGAGCAAGGTCTGGCGAGTACGGAGGATGACGTATGGTTTCTAACTGCAGCTCCTGTAGAGTTACAACGGTTTCTCGTGCAGTGTGAGGTCTTGCGTTATCGTGGAGCAATAATGGTGAAGATCGATTCACGAGTCGGGGCTGTTTTACTGCTAGTTTCGCCATCATTGTTCGAAGTTCGGCACAGTAAACATCTGCTGTTATTTCTTTACCTTTTCATTGGTAAGCTTTGCCTTAGGGCACTGTTGCGGCGTTTGACCTGTTCGATCCAATATTCCTTCATTTCTGTACCGATTCAACAAGGCAACGCAAGTTTCAACACGCGTTTCTTTCTGCAGATCAGTCAAATCATGAGGCACCCATTTTTCATATTTTTTTATCTTATTAATTTGATGCAATTGAGCCAATATTGTAGGTAAGGTAAAGTTAAACCATGCCGCCAATTCCTGGGTAGTTTGACTCGGATCGGCTTCCACCATCTCCTTCAATTCAACGTTATTCACCTGTGTGGGCGGTCTTCCACGTGGTTCGTTCTTCAAGTCGAAGTTTCCATTACGAAAGCGTTTAA
Organism: Sesia apiformis; assembly: GCA_914767545.1. Taxonomy (NCBI): domain Eukaryota; kingdom Metazoa; phylum Arthropoda; class Insecta; order Lepidoptera; family Sesiidae; genus Sesia; species Sesia apiformis. The sequence goes on along the minus strand of OU611960.1, from coordinate 9,246,198 downwards.
ACCAAAAACGCACGGTTCGTTCATTAGCAGTCTCCTCTCTAAACGCAGCATTTATATTGCGAGCCGTTTCTGCCGCGTTAGTTCCGCGTCGGAACTCGTATTTTCGAAGTATCCATCTTTCCCGTCTAAGCTGAATAAAAAACACAATTGAAAGTCGAAAACCGAATGTTGCACATTTTTTAAAACAAGAACCTCATAGGTATCATGTGAAAAAAGTTTCACTCGAAAATCTCACACCATGAAGGTTTTATGTCAATTGAAAGTATCTATTACTATAAAACGGCAATTTCATACTTTAATCCCTATTATTAAATATTTTAAAAATTGTGTTTTATTAAAATCAATAATGCCACGAGGAAATGTGACTTTACGGAGGCAAGCGAGGAAATTAATTCATGACGTGACTTTATGAAGAAAATAAAGATTAACGCAGTTAGCGATTAACACATGATTACTTCATCTCTATCTTTATTCTTTATGTAGATACTATATATTATTATTGTGTACTTCATTACCAGATTGTTTTAATATGATCGCATTGTTTCATCGCTATCAAATTACAAGTAAACAATTAATATTCTTTATCATATACATAACATGTATGGTATCCAATTTACTTTTAAATTTATTAAATTAATATCCACAATAAATAAAATTAAAAACCAATTCAATTTCTCTGAAATATTCTGCCCCTCAATTAAATAATTTTAATAACCCCTATAATAATATAACCCAAATAACCTCTGATATTCTGTAGATATATTCATAATTATCCTACCTTTGACATTTTTAAGTCTATTGTCGCCAACAGCCGGTTTGAGGTACTTCGGATCCAGTCCTTTGTTACATCTTTCATTTGCTTGATCTTCTATGTTGGACCTATAGTTACATAATATACTTAATTATATCGCAAACTGTTATGTTTAAAAATAATAATCCTAACTAATATTATAAATGCGAAAGTTGATTTTGTTTGTTGTCCAACAACTCTGCAACAAACGCATCACTACCAAATATGGCATAATTCGTGGGATGAAATATTACAGGGCATGATGATATTAACGCCTGTAATACAGGTTTTCTTACTTCAGGAGCTTCGTGATTCATATTATGTCAACAAAAGTTTGTTACCAATAAATATTTTATTTCGCGTCCGTCCTTTTAGGGCCACTGGTGAAATTTTAAAAAGAAAATAATGAAAGGTCAAAGGTCTGTTGTCTGAATGGATAAATATACGAAGACGTTAAATCACTCACAATTTTGATGTTGCATAGAAGTTTATGGACTCCTCAGATATCCCTTGGGATGAAATAGTTTGATTACGCTTCGGCAACAAGTATGGAGTTGAACTATTAGCCTGAACATAGAGTTCATCTTTATTTTGTGCAGTTTCTGTGCTATCTTCCATTTTCTTGTGAAGCCACTGAATTACTGGAAACCATAAATTATTTCGTGTTCGTAATAGCTTGTAGTGAAAGTTATTTGAAAGATTATATTGACTTTAAATTTTGCCCCAAATAAAGCCAGTTTGATGCTATTCCACTCCTCAGTCATTGGTGCAAAAATAAATTCAAGTTGAAAACACTGCATCCCTGAATATAAATTAGATTTTCCCTGATCGGATTATTAAATTATTTACATTTTTTACACCGTTGAATGTAACACGCCGTTTGGTTTTATTTGGCACTTCAGTGTAATAATAAAAACCTGAAAGAATTAACAGCATAAACCCGCTCCTCACTGTTCTCCCCTCTTGTAATTTCTGTTTAAAATTTCTACAAATATCACGAATATATTCCAAGTATACGAATATATATCTATTCCCATTTGTTACCACACATTCCATCCATAGTGCTAATGATTGAGAAAAAACATGATCCCGGTGACGACAATAACACAAAATTATTCCCGTTTGTTACTTTGATACTTATAGCACGACGCCTCCTACTTTAGAGCCCATTTACACGAGATTCAAGTGTCAAAGTAACAAATGGGAATAACTGTTATTGTCACCACTGGTGACAATAATAGACAATCACCAGGAACGAGTATGAGTTATTTCCCAATCGTCACCAGCGGCGACGGAATAGAATAGACCCGAATAATGAGATCACAATAACCGAATCCGAAATCGGAATACTAATAAAAAATATTCTTAATTCTCTTTTAATTTTTTAATGATATGATTTAATGATAAGATGTTAAGAGATGGTGACTACGAAACACTAATGACTGAAGGATAGTTATATCAAAAATGTAAAAACTTATAAATATGTAAGTATTTAATATTACCCATGTTATTGTTTTTAATAGTTTCATCGCGATCTTTCAGCGCCTTTTCAGACGATTCATGCTTTTCTTTCAAGTTATCAAATTCGGATTTCAGTTTTTCTATTTCTCGTTTACTTGTGGCAATGTCTGCCTTCAGTTTTTCAATTTCTTCAGTGTTGCGCTCTATAACTTTCTCTTGTTCCAATGCTATAGCTGTTCTACATAAAAGCTGTACAGAAAAAGAAGTATTTCCTAAAGTAACACATTAAATAAGCCGCACCTCGTAAAACTAGTGAGGTAGACAAAAATTCCAAAAATTGTTGTTTTGGGTTCTGTATCGTTCAACAATTTTTTCCAATAAATATTTTATGAAGAGACACGGCTTTGTTACGATTTTATTATATGTATGTATATAAATGATAAATCTACTTTTAGAAAGGTTTTGTTTCTTTTTTGTGACACGCGGAAAAGAAATTGAAGGAAATAATGATTTCAAAGTCTCACCTTCTCTTTCATTTCAATAAGGTCAGAATTTTGCTTCGATATAATTTGATTTGCTTTTAACAGTTGTTCGGATGTTGAATGAGCAGCTTCGTTGTTTTTGTTTGCAAGAGATTCACTAAGGACCAGTCGTTCTTCTAAACTGGCCTGCAAAGTAAAATTACATTATATTTATATTACCTTAATTCCAATTAAAACTATGTCTTCACCAAGAAACTGGTAAAGGGGATAGACATTCGAGCACTGAAAAGCACGTTAGGGCTGTTTTAAATTACGTTCTTAAAAGATTTTAAAATAAAGTTTCTAAAAGACGCCGTCGCAAGACAACCATGATGAAACCCTCCTCCCGAAATTAGTTACAATAAATGTAATTAATGCGGTTTGAATTCATTTAAAGTTTTTAATTATAATTTTCACTTTTATAAAAATATTTAAGTGATAGACTAGATACTGATTATTTATTAATTGGCTGTTGCTAGCATAGGAGCAGATTATTAGTGATTCCGATTAGTTGGTTATGAACACCTCCTTTTACTATATCCGCTAAATAAGCAGTGCCCGCAACTTCGTGAGCGTAGACATGAAAGTTTGTGTGGTTAGGTTGATTCCCGCGGAAACATCATAATTGATCTGATTGAAAAATACCCTAAATGTTAACCCAGCACATAAATTCATCAATATGCCAAGTTTTATTAAAATGGTTTTTGCTTATTTTTGCAGGTAGGCAAAAATCCCAAAAAAATAGTTTTAGGCTCGTTTTAACACTTGTACACTGTAAGTTTTACCTAAAAATATTAAATGTACAACGGACACGGTTTTCTTATGATTGTATTATATGTATTGATTTCCGATGGAGAGCAGGAGACTGTGGTTTGCTGGTACCCGTGTAGTCCCAAAAGTTGCTGGCATGAATATTTCTAGATGTATAAAAAAACAAATTATACGCCATCTTAATTGTCATTTATCCTGCTGTATAATTTTCAGAGTTCAACCGACGACGAACCTCGTTGCGGTCGACTCGTTGACGCACTCACTTCAAACAACATCAAATTAGTGAAATTATTTCTGAGCGACCGACGGCTAAAGACAAAGAAATAGCAGCAAGGACAGGGCTTTCAAAAACTACAGTCCTTAGGAATCATCATGAACATCTTCATATAAATAAAGTTAATGTGAGGTGAGTGCCAAAATTTCTTTCAAATGTGCAGGGAAGTGAACGAGTAGCGTGCTCTAAGGAACTTTTGGAATGGAAACATTTTGTACATTTTGACACGTTGTCCTACGTGGGAGTTATGGACGCGCAATTGTCACCGGTAATACTCAGTGAAAATATTTACTTGAAGTATTTAGAGCAAGGAGCAGTAAAGGGACGCGCGTCACGTGCCACAACGCTAGATGCACCCGTAGGATACACGCGTGCGCAGGGAATGTTTCATATTTTCGCGACGCGTCATTTCGCGCCATCTAGCAGCACATTTGGCCTCGTTTATGGAGACGCGAAGCTTGGTGAGGAGCGTAATGCAGGGCGTTGAGTAAGCAATTCAAACATATCGTTTTTGCGTGCGTTTTGCACAAGTTTCAAGCGGATGTTTATGCAGATATGTAGATCAGACCACGGTGGCATACACGACGGAAGAAACATCAAAATACGCGAACTACACACGGCGGAAACAACATAGCGCATACGGACCGCGACCCGACATGTGACAGTGTGTAACACAATACGCTGCGGTACCCGCAGAAGAGTATTCTATAAGCTACGCCTCCTCCACTGCGGTCTCAACCGCGCAGTCCGCATGCACGTCACGCGCTGCCTCTGCATAAACGGAGAATACGCATCGCTTAAGCCTAGACGTATAAGAAGACGAAGGCAACGCAAGCGACACAGCGCAGCACAGGACAGGACAGGTTTTTGTACACAGAATATTTTTATGTGTGACCGTATAAATCGATATAGACGCGCGCGACGTAGGTACAAATACGTGCCTGCATCGGCCTGCGCCGCGTTGTAGATACTGCACAGTTTTCTGCGTGCAAGCGACAGGGGTGGTCCTATTTTTTTCATAAAATGAGATTAGATTTTACATAAGATATGAAATTTTCCTTTTCAAAGTTGGAACCGGATGAACTCATGGTGTTTCGACTTTTCACTACAAAAACCTATGGCTGACAAGAGTTTTAGATACAGATACTGGTTTCTACCTGTGCACTTATGTGCACAGTTTCTAATATGTGTATACAATGTACTATGATTTAACTGTGTCGCACAGGAAAACGACACTGCGCCTGTTTTAAGTGAGTCGCCTGTGCCTGCGACTTCGTATACGCCTAGGCTAATGCGCAACGGCCAGCATCATGCGACGCACCACGCTCGGCGTCTCCGTAAACTAGGTCGGGTTAAGGGTGTAGATTGTTGGCCTGAGATCTCGATTTCGAGCGACCGCAGCGCCAAAGTTTAATGTAACATCCGACGGGGCGGATGAATGACCTAGAGAGCGCGATTTTCAAAATGTTTTGCAACAAACGTTCCACGTTGAGAAATTGTTATTGAACTTGAATATTTACAGCATAACAATAACGTTGAATTTTTGGAAACTAGCTGTTGATTCTTTTTAATAGATTAATAAGAGTAGTTGAGACACAATTTTTATGTTTTTCTATCATTTGACATCTGACATTTTTGTATTCTACTTACCTAAAATTCCAACTATTTATTTATTTGTAATTTCACTACCAAAATTTATTCTAATTCGTAAAATATTCATTCAATAAAATAATTGCAAATTCAGTAGGAAGTGTGTTTATCTCTACGCAAGGAAATGTGCCTATTGCGTAAACTCAAATACTTACTTTTTGTTTACGATCACCTCGTCGATATCTAAAAAAAATCCTAGGGTTTTAAAAAAAATGTCAATAAATGAAACACAAGTATAAAAATGATTTATTTACTACACAATAACAAATATGAGTCGCCATTACTCGCTATCTCAAAAGCGTGCTAGGGTTGTACAAAAATTAGTAAATAATTCATTTATTTACTAATTTTAACAGAAGTTTGTAAATTATTAATATACTAATTAAAAGTATGTAATTAAACAATAACGAAATATGAGTTCAAAATTCTAATGGTTTTTCATTCGATTACGGATCAAGTTCTGATTTCTGCTAATTTGATGATAAAATCAATGGCTATCACAAAACCTATCAGAATGAAAACGTTACCAGCTGCCCGATTCACGTAAGTAATAAAAACCGTAGCGCAGTGACGTCACTTCGTTTTTTGCAAATTTAGCCCTTTTAACCGACTTAAAAAAAGGAGAATTCTCAATTCGCTGTATTTTTGAACCAATTTTTATGATTCTTTACACCAGGTAACTCAGAAATTGTATAGTAATTGAGCTATTGGAAGATTTATGACAATCCAAGACTAGATAAGTAAGTGCGTTTAAAACAGAAAACCAAAAGGCGATTTCTAAGTTCCTAAGTTAAAACGACTTTTGGACTGGCGTGTTTACGTGAATCGACTGGCTGGGTAGTTAAGTTACCTGTATCTTTCAAAATCATTAGGCGTTCTTCTCTTTCATAACACGTAAAGCTCTTTCTTTCCTCTCTTTCATAGCCTCTATGATACTGGGCGCGTCACGAATGGGCATGCTTCGTGACTGCCGAGGATCAACTAATTCTGGAAGTAGGCAATCGTAATAAAACCTAACTAATTTCATCTCCATTTTCTCCTCCCAAAATTTGTCGTCCTTTTCTATAATATAAATAAACTTTCATAGGTACAGTAGCACCAAACCAGATGCCAAGCATGCAAACGTTTCTTTTAGTAATATGTACCTGTCCCTGAATTTGGAAATACCAGTTATGATTTTTATTTATGACATAACCCTTGGAAGCCTTGTCCTTAACCCAAAAGGTATGTTTGGCCATTGCTTCATCAAGAGTCATGCCAGCTAAAGAATGTGGGCACTTAATTTCAATTAAACCGTTTGCATAAATGCCATCTGGTGTAGTACCAAGAAATTCATATTGATCGTCGACGAACAAACCGCAACCTTGTATACTAATATTCTCTTGAATTTCTAACTGTTTAATTGCGGTTTCTTCGTTTTCGATACCGTACCGTACAGCAGGCAAACTGGAGATATTACTACCATAAACGATTTTACGAACAAGAACAGCACAACTTGTGCTCTCTCGTTTTTTACAAACTTCCCCGAACGATGATGAGGTTAGTAATTTTCTCCTTGTACTCATCCACTCAGAACTACTTCTTTGCAAATGGGTCGACCTTTCAAGCTCCTCTCTTTCAGCACAAGACAACTTTAAATCGGCTAAAAAAGATGACTTGGCTTTCTCATATAATTCTGGACTCAGATCAGGTTTTTCGCAGTTTGGTCCATAGTGAGCGTCTTTCGATACAGCGCTGTGGCTCTTTTTCAATCTTAATTTAGGTTTAGCAATTAAACGGATTCTACGATTACAATTTTCCACTTTCGCGATCAAAGGATTAGGACTAGATTTAAATATTACTTCATGAGTTTTACTATGAATCGATCCTGTATTAAAAGACACAACAGCAGCTGCGCATCGGCCCGCATAAGAACCACGGGAAGAATAATTTACACGCTTACCCCCTACTAATTTGGCAATCACTGCGTTAAAACTTTCAACTATATTACTTGTACAATTATGAATTAAACTTCTAGAATGATATGACAGTCTTTTACTTAAAATGTGTACCGCGTCCATTAATCCGCATCCAACAATTGCTGGAAGCAACCCAACAGGTTCTATTCGACGAGTATCAGGTCTACAGAAATACTCCTTGCAATATTGGTGATTACCAAATACGTGTTGTGGACCATTTAGGATATCTTCACTAAGATTTTTTATTTTTTCTTCGAGTGACTGATTTTGATCGCCCCAATATTTAATAGCGCATTTTACACCCGTTCTTAAACGCAAATACCTTTCTTTTAGGAATTTCCGCAATTCGCAAGGATACTTAGTGTCTTTCGACAGTTTCTCCAAGCTATTGCAGTAGTTTCGTAAAAGATGATTTTTGCATTCAATTTTCTCTACTGTTAAATTACCGTACGGTCGCGAATCTAATATTTTTTTATAAGTACTGGAATCGCCGTCTGCTACAAATTTATTATAAATTACACCGTGATCAACAATGGAACGTTTAAACCCCTCAACTATTATGGTCGATTCCATACCGGTAGATGATCCCGAATGATTCTTGAAACAACGGTGTTCCGAGGGCTGACTGTCGTTCTTTGCTGCTCGTGCACAAACTACGCAGTATTTATTTTTAACTCCAAAAAACAATACTTTATTAGTTTTAATGCCAATTATCGCAGCTGCGCCGGACAAGGCGGAAAAATTCTTACCATAAGATCTCTTGCTCCAACAACCGTCAACAGCAACAGATATTAATGGTGTACCATTTTTATCAACACTACCTATAGACACTGCGTACTCCGCTTCTTCCTTGACAGCTTCTGCCATGGAATGTGCTGCTGTCTTTTCCCACCAATCGCAAACCGTATTATTAATTTCATTGTATAATGAAGGTGACATGATTGGTAGGGCTACTGCGGCAGTTAATGTTTTTAACTGATAGTAGCTCCCACCAGATGATATGATACCAGATACAATTTGATGATTCACTTCCATTCTATCTTCTTTCCTTTCAATCAAACACACAGTAAATTTCATACTACACATACTACATTTCATGATGAGTTTTGAGTCCAGACCAACTTTTACTTCACCTATTATACTGAGGTAACTTAACTTACAATCCATTGGACCGTGGTCCCCTATGGCCTGAAGAGCTTTAAAAAAAAAAGAAACGTCTACAACTCTACGCCCAACTTCCATTTCATCCACCTTTCCCTCTTGGTCGTTTTCAATAACTAGTTCCTGTAAAGAAAGATAATGGCTTGATTTTTTTTATAAAAAATAATTAAAAATTTAAAAAAATGCAAAAGAATTAATACAATATTAGGTTCCTGATGAATAGAAATTATAATTTCTTTACGCATTAGGTATTGTTTTTTTATGACGTCACCTATTTGAACGTAAATTTTCTTTTGAGAAAGTAATTGAGAAGTATTTCGGTACTAAGGTGTTTGTCTCTCGATGAAAATAATAAATATTGCAAGAAAAATCTATAGGTAGGTATTGAGATTTTGTCTTCGCCCATCACTAACTAAGTAGTTTGTTTATTTATGTAACAAGTCTACAAGAATTACGTATAACAACTTACCTCTATACAGCGCGTAGCATTGTTGCTCAGAGTCTCGGCCCCAAGGTTTTCTTTATTTTCAATACTGGAAATATTATTCATCAATATTATCCACTTTTTATTTATTTTGTACAACCCTAAGCCAGACGCTAGGCGCCTCGCGTCTGTTTGGCGGTATAGGTATGTCGACAAAGTTGCGCTGTCGCCTACCTACTTCCACAATTTGATATTTAGACAATACTAGCCGACCCGGCGAACTCCGTATCGCCTTTTTTTTTTTTAAAAATCCTATTATTTTGATATTACATACAGATACTTCAATTTTATTTATCAGTATAGATATAGATAATACAAACCAATATTTACATGTTATTGTAGGTATATGTCTGAATCGGGCGATCTAAATCATATGACATATTGTATTAGCTTTGTAATGTACCCTGTTCAAATGCGATAATAAATAAGTAGGGAGGAACTTACATTTTATTCAGAGATCTTTTGGCTTTCATATTTTTATAATGCGTACAAAACTTTCTTTTCCCTGGCATGCCACTCAAATTCAATCAGTCCTGCGAAAAAAATAGCCTATGTTACTCAGTGATAATGTAGCTTTCGAATGATAAAAGAATTATTAAAATCAGTCCAGTACTTTTTGAGTTTATTCGTTACATACAAAAATCCAAATCTTTCCTCTTTATAATACCTATTAGTGTAGATATTGTATTTTTTACGATTTATATCTAGTTCCATCATGGTTTTCTTTCAGACATTCATTATATCGATACTTTCTACTAACTGAAAATAAATTAATTATAAAAATGTTATACTTACAGTTTTTTACAAAAAACACAAATTCACAATACGTAATTCTGCTGTCTGCAGCCGACAAGCGTGGTGTCGCGTTCACTTACAGAAAGGAACTGCCGCTGCAGACCACCGAGATTGCACGAATGAAACGAACGTTTTATCCCATACATTTGTGTATGAAAAATTTACCTTAAAATATATCTAGATTTTAGGGCTTTAAAAGAGGAAGTCTTTGTTTGTAAAGGTATAAAAAGAAGTATACAGCTATACTTATTGGTTTCTTCAGTGTTCAAAAAGTGTTTCTTTTTATCAATTTGTGTTGATTTATGGGGTTAAATCTGAAAAATACGAAGTCATGTTTTTGCATTTTTACTCAATTTTGTGCGTTTGTTGACGTTTATTATATAACAACTATTAGGTTTAAGAGTTTAATATAAGCATGAACATACTTATTGGTCTTTGATTGTAATATATACAAATTATCATTGATATCAATCATATGTAAATAGGTTAAATATGAAAAATCGTAACACTCTTTTCGGTGATTTTCACGATCTACACCCTTAAAATTCGATTACAATTTTAAGGACTTACAAAGGCCGTTATAATTTCAGAATAAATGATTTTATGACATCACAGAGATGTTAAAATGACAGATTTCAACAATTTCATTTATCAACTTAGACGAGTTTTTCTTTATAACAAGAAAGTGACAAAGAAAGTCCACCTAATGATAATTTGTCGCCCGTAAACAACTTCAATCATCTTTATATCTTCGTCAGAAATTAACGAAGTTTATATATCTATTGATATGTATAAAATGAATTAAATATTGTGACTAACGTGTTTACATAACGATTATTATGTTCTACCACGATAACAAAAGTTTAAAACTTATCAATGGATGTCACTGCCTGACATACGGGGTTTGGGAGATGGGAAATGATAAATGTTAGGAAGAGTGAAGGAAGAGTGAGTGACTTATATGTTTGAAACTAAATATTTATAAAAATATATCTCACCTTTTCCTTTTTAATTAAGTGGATAGTATTATTTAAGTCTTTTATCACATCTGAATTATCTTTGACGGTCTGAAATAAAAATTGAAACATGCATTATATGTTCTACAGTGGTAATCTAACGAATCCTGCATAAAATAAAGACAAATAAAATTTCTATAAACTACGTATTGGCGGCCACTGAGTAGCTATAATTATTTTTTTCATCAAAATAAAATCAAATGGCTACTCCAAGGATTGTATAAAACAGAAATGCAATAAATAATTTTCATCCATTCAATAATCATGGAAGTGATTAGTCTATTCATAAATGAAAGTCAAATGATAAAAAAATTAACTGATACCTTTTCTACATAAATACATCTAGTATTTAGTTGATTATATTGTTTCTCCTTTTCCACAATTTCTCTCTCCAACGTTGCATTTTTAGCTTTTAGTGTAGCTGCCTCAATGTGGGACTTTTGCACTTCACTCTCTAACACCATTAGACGTTGAGATTTTTCACTGAAATATTTTATCTATACTTCTATACTAATATAATAAAGAGGTAAAATTGTGTGTTTGTAGGTATGTTGCGGGTAATCTCTGGAACTACTAAACCGATTTCAAAAATTATTTCACAAATTTACATTATCTACATTCTACATTATCCGTGTCTAATATAGGCTATATTTTATTTTAAAACTTTGAAAAAAAAAAAAATTTACCGAAGCGAAGGGAGGGCGGGTCACTAGTTACTTATAAATAGGAAACATTAGACCATTAATTACACACGAGTATATTAGATTGTCTGTGTGGTGTCAGTCCACTTTAGAATAGCACCACCCCACCTCTTCCCTAAGGGATAGCAAAGCAGCTACCACAAGCCTTGAGGAATTACACCACTTTTAAAGAGTGGACTCACTAACCTGACAACAGGTCACCCTGTTTTAAGGCTATACATCCCTTGTGCAGGAGACAATGTGCATGAGGAGGTCAATGTCTAAGAGTGAACGAAATGTGTTTGGTTATGGTTACTGTAATAAGGTTCTGGTCAGTTAGAACATAAATACCTTATTTGATTTTCCAGCTGTATTATATTGTCCCTCAATTGTTTACAAACTGAATTTAGTTCATCAATCTGTTTGTCTTTTCTGCACAAGTTTTCTTGACTACTCGCTAGTTGAACTTTTGTGTTCATTTCCATATTATTTTGCCACAGCAACCTGTCCTGAAATTATAAAAATAAAGTGATTATTATAAATAAAATGAAACAATCTTCCCAAGTTTCATTTAAGAGGATCAACATTATTCAGCTTCACCTACAATTGTTATCAATATAATAAAGTAGAAACTGCATAATCAACATTGATGACCCTACTATCACATCAGGCTAGTTTTCCCAATACAGGGCCGTCTTTAAGCACGGGCCTGCTGGGTCAGGGAGGGCCCGGAGCTCCGAGGTTAAATTTATTTACACTTTAGGGGCAATTGCACCCATTGTTTCCCCTCTAAATCTGCGCGTGTATATCCTTACTCATACCTGGCCCAGAGTCCCAAAATCGTCAAAGACGGCCCTGGTTAGATATAGGTCTCTCCTAAGACTTGTCACTTTCCATTCAACCACCACCAGAAAACTTTGTCAAGTCATCAGTCCATCTGGCCAGAAGGTGTACCGCGTTGATGACACTTTCTTGATATTACTTGAACATATATACATTTTTGTATACCTACAATAAAGTTGAATAAAACCCCAGGATAATTTGACTCTTTTCTTTTATTATCTAATTCTTGTTCACAGGACTTCATTGGTTACAAATGCCTTATAAATCTTCTATAAAAGGTTAAAAAAATCATAAACAAATAGACAAATTAACAGTTGCACACAGAACACAAAGTTTTGATTTCAAATATTAGATTAAAAATAAATGTTCAGGATCTGGTCCAGTATTAAAAACAATGTATTTTTTGTGTGCATCTTTGTATCCATGATAAGGTGAATATGTGGGAAAAATAAAGAGAAATAAGTATTGAAACTATACCTGTGCTAGTCTATCTTTCTCTTGTCTCAATGTTTCCTGAAATTCTGTTTCTCGTCTGAGCTTGTCCTCTTCCATTTTGGACACAGCATGTGTCAAGTCATGTACTTTTCTTTCCAAATTCATGCACTTATCATTTAATATGGCTTCAGTGCTTGAAGATGAATTTTTTATAGCGGCCAGGGTTTCCTATAGAATAAAGATTGTTTATTAGCCATTTGCAATGTGAAAGCCAAATATTTGGCTATTTAGTGTATTAGAACAAGGCTTTCCAACCAAATTTGCCCAGATTTCATTAAAAGACACACTCCGTGCCTTCCTAGACTACATCATTTATGTAAATAAAGGGAAAAGTGCAGAGGAAAATGTATACCAAAATTAAATACTACTTGAATGAATTAAATGCTTTCAGGGGAACAGTACTAAAGATACAGAGGAGGGTGGTATTAAGGGAATAAATAGAACAAAGCTATTATAGTGTATTTGCGCTAGTTCAGACACGGCAGAGTTGGCACGGGTACGACCGCGAGAAGCCCATTTACATTATCGCCTTCATATTCATTGGGCTATGGTGCAGTGTTGGGAGTAGAATGCCATACCCATACAATAATTATACCAATAGACAATAATATAATAATTATAAAGAACAATCTACATCCAGTTTTACAAAGATGTCAACAATTTATATTTTGTGTTTTATATCTATATGTGTTTATTATATTATATTTATTATTATTCATTACTATTTATTTTTTTATCCTCACTCAAATAGTCATTTAGTATAAAAATATTTGTCAACAGGAAAGGTGTACATTTTTTTCTTAAATACTTCTAGTTGTTAGCATCTCAGATAGATTGAGGTATTTTATTATATATTTATAGGGCCTATATTTCCCAGATACTGAGCATAGTATGTGGTTGTGTCAAAAACAGAGACAGATTTAAATTTGTTTTAACAAATATTGCACATTCATATGTATACAGTGATCCTAATGTTAAAATATTAAGGTTTTTAAAATGTGGTTTACATGAGTCAGTCTTTTTAAGATTACATATTGCCCTAACACATCTCTTTGGGGCTTTAAATACAGTCTTAAGTGCTTTAAATAGCCACAAACATATTGCTTCTATGACTTCCATATTTGCAGAGGTAAAACTCTGTTTCTCTCCTGTATATCAGCATGGTTGTCGCTTGTCTGAACAACAATCAATTTCCACACCTCATCAATGCTGTCTCATCAATGCCGATTCCAGTGTGTCTGAAGAAACACTTAATTTAGGGTTTCCCAAAATGTTTTCAGTCACAGAACCCTTTCCAAAAACTATTAAAACCGTTGAGCCACTGCCAGTAATTTAAATGAATGAAATAAAAATTGGTATAAAATATTTTAGAGATATTGTTTGGTCTTCGCTTTATTCACTTATGAATAAGAATAAATTGACTTGGAAAAATGAATGAATGAGATGTTTGTGCTGTTATTTCATGCATTCTTAGATGTGCCTTTTCTGCTGTTTATATAGAAATAAAAAATCTTTTATCTTCCTAATTAGGTATCTACATATTTTGAACTCACAAAGGAATAGTATGTAAGGGGTTTTATTTTTCGCTGTTGTCGACCTCTCTAGAAAGTTCAAATTCTAGAGTAAATTTGAATCAACTACTTTGAGAATGACTAGTTTAGTATATGAAATGTGAACCATAGTTATCTCCAATTGCTACAAGCCACAAAGTATTCCATAACTCCTATATTCAAATAACCATCATGAATAACATCTAAGGTTGTATAAATGTTAAAGGCACAGATTATTGAAATGCAGATTGAGATTATTGAACACATAAAATCTCAGTACTTACCTTCAAATTCATGATAGTCTCAGCCATGTGCTGCTTGATATCATTATCAGTAGCTGGTCCTGTCTTTAGAGATAGGTGAACAAGACGCTTGAACTCATTATGTTCCACTATTTCAAAATAGTATTGGATTGGATTTGTCTGTAGCAATATTAAAAACCTGCAAAATAATATTACGATAAAATATCTTTTCAGTTATAAAATATGTATTTCTCTCAGCATAAATAATCTTGGATAGTTCAGTTGATGTCATTGTATTTTCATACTTCTATAAAAAAAATTGTTTTGAAAAAATCATAAAATATTATTTTTACATGGAATAGCACATATGACCACGTGGAGAGGTGTTGAGAAGATTGTGTACACTTTGGAGGAATGCTCTCCAATTATTTGTGCGTGTGTTTACTGAGCTACCTTGAGAAGAAACTAGGATCTTCGGAATGTGAATATTTATTTAACCAACGTACAGTACAACGTTTGTAGCGTTGGGAAAAAGCTTGATAAAATTACATACATTAAAATTAAAACATTGTAAATTAATATTGTAGGAACTTTCTTCTAGTCTAGTGACAATGTGTATGTACTACTAAATTGTTGACAGGACATATCAAAAATAACAAAAGTAAAACTTATAAAAAGAACACTCTTAAAAACAATTAAATAAATCAAATTAGGAGCTCGACCAAAGAGGTCGGCTCTCGACGCCACAACACTTTTATTCTTATTCTGATTTATTTTTCTATAAGTATACATTTATAATGCTAATTCTCTAGACTCACATATTGTTTGAAGCACACTGTTGTAACAATCGCACAAGTTGCGAAGGAAAATTATCGAAGTCTATAAGGAGACCCTGTTGTTTCTTCAAGTCTTCATAGTCGCCGCGAGTTACATTAAGAATGCACAAAAAAGCAGGATCGTCTTCATCTGATAGAGATATCCGCTAAAAAAGAAGGAAAAACGTGAATTATACGCTATACATTTATATAAAATTGTAAGTGCTTCTATTTAGAAGCACTTACAATTTTAAGATGGAAATCATACAATAAAAAGTTTTAAATAACTGGAAGGAGTCTTACCAAACTGTCGTTTTCAAATATTTTATCAACTGTAACGGTGATGTCTTTCCTGCAATCTTCAAATCCGCGCTTAAAACTCACGTAGTATTTTCCCTTGTGAAATGTTCTATAAGACATTTTAATTAGAGCATTTAAAATTTTATGAAAACTTTTACAAAAACCAAAACATATCAGGGAAAAACAGGATATTCACGGAGATTGAAAAAAAAAATATTCTAATTTGTCAAACTGAAGTAAAATGTAAAAGTAGAATTATTTTTTAGAACACGGCATTCGGCAAAGACCAATAGGAGCTAAGCATAACACTATCATGTCTTTAGAAAATAAAAAAACCATCAGGCGCTGGCAAGCAAACCGACGTCATAATTCTATAATATTTTAGTCACAAATCAAACCAGTTAATTTATTAAAAAAATATTGGTTCAAGTGTTTAAAAACCGTTTATGAAAAGTTTTAGGAGTCTTAGGACTTATTTACTAAAAGTACCATCATTGTTATTAAATTATGGCTCATATAAACAAGAAGAGTTTCTCTCTAAAGCGAGAATTGTTGCATAAAATATTGTCACCCGAAACGTTCGAGAATGTGTAAAGAAGCCATTAGAAGAAGAATTATCTAAGTATAATATATATATATAACCAATTCTGTAGTGCATTTAGGGTAGATAATTAAACATAATATAATTTACATCAATATAATTTTACATCAAAATACAACGGCGAATGGCAAGCGTTTTTTTTTGCTAAACGTACCCTATGTCAAAATTCGGTGATATCCCGCGGTTTTAGTTTTCAATTGTTTTAAAATCAATCAGTCAAACAATTACAATATATATCTTTATACTTTATTTTTATACAATTACAAACATCAATGAAAGAATACTTCTTTATACAATACTTTGATGGTTGATAAAATATAAATATAATTGAAATAAATTTGAAATTAATGTAAAAGTGGCGGGTTCATGTGTTGAAAAGTGTATCTTCACATTTTGACAGGCCTTTATTTTAGCGACCCTCATTTGTGTTGTGTGATTGCCGATAGTACATCTCGATTAACCTATAAAATTAAAGCGAAATACGAAATAAATCACATTCATTTACATAGAACCCTGATACTATATCATTATGTGGAACGGTAAGTCTTTTTTTTTAACTTGATGTTGTTTCAACTTATATTCCTGTTATTTATCCTAAAGTCGCATACAAAATCATGACTCATCAATGGACAAATAACTACAAGTTTTGTTATAATATTGTATTGTTTGTTATAAATAATATCGGTCGGTCATCTGCGTACTTCCGATCGTCAACATCGTGATTGATGTTGACCAGCATTATTTAGTTAGTAGTATAGTAATTAGGTAGGTACACTTCCCGGCCGAACGTAATACACATCGGCCTTTAGAAAGAGACTATTGGCTAGCTTTGGTTTTGTTGGTTATTGGCTAGAGAGTGTTGTCTCTGTTGTGTAGCATTACGACAGAGATGACACTACAAAACTGAGTAGTCAATGTGTATTACTTGTGGCCAGATATGTACTTCATATTGTATGAAATTTAATTGGATTTAGATCAATCAGTAGCTGGTGGAGGATTCTTCAATTCGCCAAACCAATTTGGAAATGCTGTCGCTACCCCAAATCAAGCACAAAAAACAGTAAGTTACAAAGTGAACACTAAATAATTTTTAAAAAAATATACTCTTATTATTATTTTTAAATTAATAACAATACATTATGTTTTATCAACTACACTTAGATGAGTATATGTATTCATTTCATTCAATCATTTCCTAATCATTCAATTAAAGCAAGAATTAAACTTAAAATCACCATGATAATTTGTTTACAAATACAAAAAAGTTGTGTAAAATAAAAAAATAATTATCCAAATGCTCAGTTTGCACATGCTTCAAATGAATTATTTCTTAGGGTCGTCGTGCATCCCGTACTGCTCCTATTGTGATAAAACAAGCCCTACATTGTGGAGATGATGGAGTTAAGATTTGGGGAACTGACATTCAAATAGTATGTATAGTGGCCCGCATCAGAAACATCAGAATGCAGAGCACAAAAATCACATACACAATCCAAGACATTACAGGCAGAATGAGAGCCGTGTTGTGGTTGGACCAGGATGCTATGGAGGATGATGTAAGATACATTTCTTAATATAATTTCTACTTATATAAGTTTTTTATGTCCAGGTGTATATGCTTGTGTATATGAACAATTGATTACTTTGCTGCATCTATTTGTCTACACATATCTTACCACCGAAAGGTTTCCTGGAAGAAACCACTTTAGTGATAAATGCTGCAAGTGTATTAATAATTTACTTTTATTTCTTTTCCATATGTTTTGGTGTACAAAAAAGTATACCTACCTATCTAAAAGTAGGAATTTTCTTGCAATTTTCTAAATCTTGCATCCTAGTGGTACATACATTAATGTGTAAACATAGATTATTATTTTTTTTGAAGACCGTCCAGTGCAACCTGTTCTTGGCTGCTGTGTAAAAGGTTCCTCATTGTATTTCCTTCAGATATCATTCATTAGTTTGAAGTCTGACTGTCTGGGTTGGTGTGTTTGTATTTATGTGTCCCCAGAGGTCCCCAAACTTTTTGTCTTGTCGAATGTAGACCATGTACCAATTTGTTCTGTTTTGGGTAGAACCCCGCTTTCCTAATATTGATTTTTTTACAAATTCATCAACTTAAATGTGTATTTGAAGCTTACACAGAGCTGACGCTTTGATGGGGTTTACTTTAGAGTGGAAAATTTTAAAATAAAAAAAAATGTTTTATAGTTAAAACATTTATTAAGTAAAACACAAAATACAAATCTAGTAACATTATATTAAATACACAAAAAAAAATCTTTTAATGAGATGGATGAGCCTGATGCTTTGATATCAAAATTTCAATGTTTGGATTCAATTTAGTCAGGTTTAACCTTAAATCTCCTCGGCGAGTGATTTTCAATCTGTTTATTTTTTTGTAAGGAGATTGACAACTGTGCTGAAACCCCTTTCCACAATGTATGAAGATTGTACATTGAAGATGAAGATTTTTAAAAGTTACACGACACATACTGCAACCACAAAGCCAATAGTCTGCTGACACAATTTTATGAAATATGGGTACATATAATAATTAGGAAATTTATATATCTATTATAAGAAAGTATTACGTAAGTACCTACATAGGTACTATCTGTGTTAGGTCCATTAATACATTTACGGGAAGCCAAAATTTTGGTGACGGCCTGCCTAAATGAGATCCACTCTCGTGGAGCCCCATTTACATCTCATGGAGCCCCATTTACATCTCATGCACCCCCAATTTTTTTTCATTGACTTTGGGAATGACTGCTCTAGACCCACAATACAGCAAATCCTAGGGCGAAGTAAATAGATATTCCTTAGATTGTTCTTGACTTAGAATTAGGTCTGATTATTAAAATAAAGCAAAAAAATTTATATTTATTAGAGATTTCTCTATAGTCTCAATATCTGGGAAACTAAAACTGACAAAGGCCCCTTTTTCAGATAAACTCACGAATAAATTTCTTTCTTTTTTAGGATCAGTCTACACCGAAAGTAAATGTTAATGACTACATACAAATCTACGGCAATGTCAAGGCAAACAAAGGAAAAAAAGTTTTGATGGCATTCAAAATTATGCCCATTACTGATGTAAATGCCATTACATTCCATTACCTGCACTGCATAAGTAATAAAGTCAAAATGGAAGCGGACTCCAAGAAAGTATGCTTTCTTTTTTCTTGCCACATGAAAGCAAAAGAAACAAATTGTCATTTATAATAGTATAATTATGCATGTTTATATAGCAAAGACCTCTAAAGAATTTCAATATTGCAGCTCATACATTCCATAAAATTTGAAGTGCTTAGAAACTGAACAGGTCTTTCTTCTCACATGTAATTAAAATCAACCATCATAATTCATAACCAAGCATAATTGTCACCATCATCATATAAATTCTTACAATAGGGTAGTTGTCTGAGTTTAAAATTAATGTCTTGGCTATTCAACAGAGATGAAAATTATATCATTTTGCAAAAAATAATTTTGAAAAATTCATATGTATTGTAAATGGGGTAGATATGAGCTTAAAATATTTAATGTGAGGACCTGTCGCTACCTCACGCGTGACTGTGAAGACACTACAGTGTTAATGACATCATTACCACAGTCCTTTCCTAACTTTGACTTCCAAGCTGTATAACTAGGTCATTTTTCAAGGTACATATTTTAATTTTACAGACTAATTTCTTGTCTCTTTACATATTGTATTATATAATTATTTAATTATTAGAGTCAAATACTCTATTATTACAATAGAGATTGTGTATTTAAAAACAACACTTCTATAAACTATCTTGCACAATTTGACGATCAATTGGTGAAGTTGGCAGTAACCCCTCCCTATTGTGCGAAAGGTCCTGGGTTCGATTCCCGGTCAAACATTAATTTCTTTAAAGACAAATGTTTTGTTTGGGCTTGGGTGTGTGTTTGTTTCTGGACCTACTACACAGGACATCCTAGTGTTGTGGCCATTAAGTGTGGTGTTATTGTATTATAAACAAATAATAAGTTCATAATAATCTTTACAGTTTAATGAAAATTTTCAGGAAAAGGTGGTAACCACCAATGTGTCCTCAACAAATGGTTTACCATCTAATTCAATGGTTGGTATGAATGAGAGTGGATCGGTAAATGGACTGAATGCACGTCAGATGATGGTGTTTAACCTTATCCGGGCGTCTACCCTGGAACAGGGCATCAGCAAACAGGATATGTATGCTTCATTGAAGGATCGCATGCCGCAAACAGAGTTTGAGTGAGTATTTAAATTATGGGAAATAATTATTCAAGTGGTTTTTTAAGCATCCAGGCCTTTAAACTGGGCCATTAATTGTTATTCGAGCTGTAAAGTGATTGATTGGGCAATTACATAATAGTTCGCCAGTTTTCAGGTTGCGGCATTCGGTATAATTCGAATTGATAAGGTTAGAATATATTAATATAAGATCCTTACCCAAGAAATTGCCATTTTATATGGAAAATTCAAATATGTATTTCTTTTTGTATGAAAATTATATATTTAATTAATCGAAGTATTGTCCATTATTATCAAAGCACTTTTGCCATTTTAATGGAAGTTAATTGATGCCTCTGCTATAAAAGTCATGGGGGTGGGAATCAATGAATTCCCTGAAAGCGTTTTTCACTATCATCGGAGTTGAATTTCCTGTGAAAAGCTATTCAAATTCCGAAAAAAAATGGAAATCAATAGGGGCAAAGTCTGGCGAATACAGTGGATGACAGAGTTTCCAGTCAAAGCTCCTGTAGCTTTGAGACTGTTTGTTGTGCAGTGTGTGGGTGAGCATAATTGTGGAGACATTTGGCTGTGTAATATAACTGCGTCCAATCATGTCCGTATAAATGTTTTATATACCTTTTATAGGTCTACTTTTACTATATTGTATTTAGTTGGGAAGCCATGTCTATCAAACGGCAAAATGGTAGAATCAAAATTCTATAATTTTAAAACAAAATATACAACTATCAAAGGGGAATGCCCATTTTTCGCCAGTTTATGACTTTTTACGCTACTAATATGAAACAAAATATTTTTTAAATATTTTGGTATGTTTACCAACATTTAAATGTTTTTTTATTTTGGTATCCGGCAAATATGTTGCCGGATAAAATAACGAACTTTATTTTCAAAAACATTGTTATTTTTGAGAAAGAATAAAGTTGGGAATAATATTTTTACGTTTTATAAGTACACATTTCAATTCTTTGATTCGCTAAATCGATTCAGGGTCCCTCTATATGCAATGACGCTACTGTTATTATTCTGTGGTGCATTGCAATGCATTGTCACAAATTATATAATAATAATAGTGCTTGCATTTTCCGTTGTATTGTCGATTTTGATGGCATATAACTGCTGTGTTACATAGTATTGATACTGTAATGCAGCTATACTCTAAGTGTGTTCCGCGGAACCCTAGGGTTCCGTGATACCTCTGTCGGGGTTCCGCAAGAATTTAGAAATAAAAAAATCAAAACACCTCTCTCTGGTCGCTCCGCGGCTGTGCGGACTCCGCGGCCGCGCGGAGACAAAACGCTATGAATGTTATTTATTTATTTATTTGTATTTGTATAAGCTTGTGTTACATTAGCTGGTACAATATCTCATAAGTTTGGTCTCAACAATTTTATACTTGTACAACGCGTTCGCTCTAAGTTTGCCGGTCTGTGGAATGCGCGTACCCTCCCCCACGTGACAACAAAACTTATAATGTGTCATAGTTTTACCCAAATATCTAACGTACACAATTTTTATTGTTACAATTAAATAAAAAATTTCGAACGTCATACACTCATACCTATCGCCAGCGGCAAACTTAAAACGAGCGGGTAGTATACTTGTAAGCGCTCAGTCTCTTTGATAAAAGCCGCCTCTGAATTAGACGCTATAGTTGTCAACTAGCGACTTTCGTCTCTAACTTCAAAGGATAAAGTCGATATTGTTTACAACGCTATTTTTAAATTTCTGTTTTTATTTTTGCTTTTTGTTTATCAAAGGTGCCGACTCGAGTATTTTCGAGAATATTTGAGATCGAGTCTAGGACTAAGTATAAAAGCGGCGATCGCGCGTTGGCGTCGTCAGTTGATGATTAGCGTTCGGAGCGATAAGTTACTACCTACTTACAAGCTCGCTAGCGAGAAACTAGTGTTCATTGTTTTACTGCCTGCTGTATTCTGTTGTCTCAGTTTTATACATTTCTTCCCTGTAGGTTCTAAATTTAGTCTCTTATACGCAGTAACGATTGTGCATTATTTAAACCCCACTATCCTGACTTGTAACATTATAAATAAAGAAGAATGGAACGTTGGCTTAAAGGTGTTAAACGTGTTCCAACAACATCTTCTAATGACGCTGAATGTTCAAAAGCAATGCGCGCGGAGAATTTAGCAATCACCGATCCAGAAGATGATGCCACGAGTGCCACGACGTCAAGCTCGACGGTTTCAAAGACGAAAAAAAGGAAGTATGATGAATCTTATATCAGTTTCGGATTTGTTGATTCCAACGGCTCACCTCTCTGCATGCTCTGTAGTAAACTGCTTCCTAATAGTTCCATGGCACCTGCCAAATTGCGTCGACATTTAGAAACCGTACACCCCGAGACTAAAGACAAGAATAAAGAATTTTTTGTTCGCAAAAAAGATCAGTTATTAGAAAGTCAAAAAAATATGATGCATGTAACACAAACTACCAACGAAAAGGCCACGGAGGCATCATACTTAGTTAGCTATCGCATTGCACAAGCAGGTGAAGCGCACACTATCGCTGAGAAATTAATAAAACCATGTGTATTAGACATAACAAAATGTATGCTTGATGAAAAATCTGCAAAGCATCTTTCTACTGTTCCGCTATCAAACGATACTGTTTCACGACGAATCCATGATCTGGCAAGCTACGTCAAACAAGAACTAGTTACACGTCTACAAAATACACGATTCGCTTTGCAAATGGACGAGTCGACTGATGTCGCTGGTTTGGCTATCCTGCTGGTTATTGTGAGATATCCATATAAAAGTTCTTTTGAAGAAGACATGCTTATGTGTTCATCGCTGCTTACAAACACTACCGGGGAAGAAATTTTTAATAAAATAAATATATTTTTTGAAGAACATAATCTCAGTTGGAACAATTGCATTGACATTTGTACAGATGGGGCCAAGGCGATGACAGGTAAAACAGCAGGAGCAGTGTCACGAATGAAAAATAAAGCGCCTAATTGTAGTTCCAGTCATTGTATTCTGCATAGACAAGCACTTGCGATGAAGCAAATGCCGTCTAATCTAAAATTAGTTATGGATGAAGCGGTAAAAATAATTAATTTTATCAAATCACGACCACTACAATCCCGATTGTTCTCATTATTGTGTGAAGATTATGGCAGCAAACATAAAACACTGCTGCTCCATACAGAAGTGCGATGGCTGTCTCGGGGAAAAACTTTAACAAGGCTATTTGAACTTAGAGCCGAGTTACAAATGTTTCTTTCAGCAGATACTTCTTTTAATTTGAAGGACCGTTTGTATGATAAAACTTGGTTGTTCCGATTGTCTTTTATGGCGGATATCTTTCAAAAACTTAACGAATTAAATTTATCGTTGCAAGGTAAACAGACAACAGTGTTTCAGGCCTATAATAAAATAACTGCTTTTAAAAGAAAATTAGATTTTTGGATCATTTGCATTGGTAAGAAAGAAATAGAAAGTTTTACGTTACTCAGTGAGTTTGTTAGCGAAAACGACTCAGAAATGTTTGAAGATAATGTGTTTGAAGAATTGGTCCAATATCTCAGTTCGATGCGCGCATCTTTTGAAAAGTATTTTCCCGAAGAACACAATACAAAAATTAAAGTGAACTCCTGGATTCATAATCCTTTTTTACCCAACTTGGAAAAGCCTGAAAACATGTCAAATGAGATATATGAATCTCTTTTAGAAATGTCATCAGACACAAGTATGGAGTCATTGTTCAAAACGACGCCTCTTAATGATTTTTGGTGCAGAATCCAAGATGAATATGCAATGCTTGGCCAAATGGCTCTGGATATTCTTCTCCCGTTCCCAACTACATATTTGTGCGAAACAGGATTCTCTACCTACGCAGCCACGAAAACAAAATATCGCAATAGACTGGACGCCGAAGCTGATATGAGACTCCAACTTTCTTCCATCAAACCTGATATCAAGCAATTGATGAAAAATAAAAAACAGTTTCATACCTCCCACTAGTTAGATTTTTTCTTTTTTAATGTTTTCTATTATTGTCCTTACCAAGTGGTGAAGTAAATAATAATTAGTAACTGATACATTGTACTTTTATTATGCTGATTAATATAGAATACACTTATAAAAATAATTGTTTTATTGTAGGGTTCCATCAAGTATTTTGCTTCCCAAAAGGGTTCCGTCATTTAAAAAGTTTGAGAACCACTGCTGTAATGAAATATAATTAAATAAAAAAATAAATTCTTCATTAATGTAATGATTAATTGATTATGTACGAAAATAATAACCTCAAAATAACTTATTTATTATTAGTGTTCACCAATCTATATTTTAAAAAATGCAACACATTTTGTTTTTAAGGATTATATCGGTTTAATAAAAATCCAGATACTTTATATTAGGTTAAAATAAAAATAGAAGATGGGCATTCCCCTTAGTTTTTCTGACAGAGAATGTTTTAGTGAGTACTAATCATAAATAAAATTTCTTTTCCTCATTCTCATTTGTCACACTATTACATACATTCTTATAATCTTGGATCTGTGATGGATGAGATGATGACTGATGGACATATTGTTTGAAATAATTTTGTGCTACCTACCAATAGAAATCAGTTGCACTCAATTGCAAACAGTATTCAGATATGTAATTACATTTCAAATTCTACCATCAATCAAATTAGTTAAATTTTAATTAAAAAATTGTTGATACTTTTTTTTTTTTTTTATAGACGGGGCGGACGGTCAAGCGGTCCCACGTGATGGTAAGTGTTACCGCCGCCCATGGGCACCTGCAACACCAGGGGGCATGCGGGCGCGCCGCCGACCTTGCAAAATCCTATTCACAGCTCTCTTGAAGAACCCCATATCGTAGCTCAATGGAAAGACCTCTTGAGGCAGTTCGTTCCACAGCCTACGGGTTGGCGGTATAAAATAGTTTTTGGACCGCATAGTGCGCGACACCTCCGTATCGAGGAAATGCGGATGGACCGCACTTCTGTGACGGGAGGTGCGGTTGTAGAAACCCGAGGTGGGAATTATATTAAACAAATCTTCAGAGCATTCCCCATTGTACAGGCGGTAGAACACACAGAGAGACGCAACGTCTCTCCGAATGCTGAGGGATTCTAAACCGCCCGTGAGAGTGGGATCGTCGACAATACGAACAGCACGTCGTTGGATAGAGTCAAATGGGTCCAATTGGTATTTCAGTTACTAGTCAGGTTCAATAAATATACTAAAAAGACATTGTACTTTTTTTCAGAAATATTCTGGAGTGGATGTGTGGTGAAGGTCATATATATTCAACAATTGATGAAGAACATTTCCGGGCAACTGACGCCTATTAAACAACATGGGCATTATATTTGTTTACCTCCATATATTTAATAATAATACATAAGTAGGTACCTAATGGCAATTGAATTCCTATATTTTTTTAATAAGCTAGTAGTGCATCAGGAATCTTTCATTAATAAAACTTTTATATGTGAAAAAGTGTTTTATTTATAACTATCAGATGTAGAAATAGAATAGTAGATTTGGAAATAAATAATGTACTTTGTTTCTTATTGAACTGTTATGGAACATTTACACTTATATAGGAATGTATTTTTTTTATCAGATCTTATAACTCATCTCGAACAGCTGGGTTTTTAACATCAGCTTTTTTCCCTGGATATGTTTGACTTTCTAACTGCACTTCCTTTAGTTCATCCTGTTCTATTAGAAAGGTTTTAGCGGCCCATGCTTGGGAACCATCCTTGAACATGAATATGGCTCTATCATCATCAATAAGATACCTGTAAATTAAAAATATACTACATTAATAACAAGCAATCTATATTGTTCTGAGACATAATGTCCTCTTCCTAAATTGTGCATTCTACATTATAATCATAGTTCTAATGCAAAAATCAACATTAGTATGTAGCTAATTTATGTTATAATATAAATAATTATATGATGGTGACAACTTGAGCCCTGGTATACCAGGACAGCTAGCACAAGAAATGTGGCCTAAATTTTAAACAACCCCAAAAAAAGCTCACCAACTTGCAATAACCAGTGTGGTTATAAGGACTTTAAATTCCCTCATTACAAGTGAGACCTGTGCCTACAACAAGACTATAGGTTGAAATTGATTGATTGATAATACCTACATCTATTATAATAACTGACTTGTGTTCAGCACAAATGATCTGCTGTAATTTGAAGCAAAACCATCTTGAAGCAAACCATGTGAGATATAAATGAGCAGCAGAAAATATTGAATGAGTAGCAAATTTAAAGGTGGGTTAGGTTAGGTTCTCTGGTGACAATAAAGAAATAGGAATTCTGCATCAACTTTGTGACTTCTTAGTAATTTAAAATTGTTTCAGTTATTCAAAAATAGTTTATATTGTTGATTATGATTTGATGTTCATTTAGTATAATTTTACTACTTGTTTAAATGCAAGCCAAAAAATATTAATATAATCAATGTCATGTGTACATGAGCGTAATGTCATTATTAGAGATGTTATGGAGCTCCATAACCAAAAATATTGGATATCTAAAATAAAAGATTATTTGAAGCCAAATCTGAAATAAAGTATCAGATGTTATTGATAAATGATTTGATTTCAATGATATCAGTAACTGTGATTATTAATATAATCCCTTGAATAAAGTTGCAATTACTCCCTATTTGGCTTTATTTTCCTTCTCTTTCAGTTAGTGATACATTTCAAAAGTTCATTTAAAATATGTCCATAACCGAAACATATGAAATAATGTCATATCCGTAACTAAAATCAGTAAAAGAGTATAAATATATCCAGATCTGAAATATCATATACCAACAACCCTAGTCATTATCATGTGAACCACAAGCGAGTATCACCACAACCACAGGTATTAACCATACAAATTTGTTAGATGAGATCTATTCAACATTTATTCATCCCACATGACACTTAAGAATAGTTCATCTGTTTACCTTTCAGCTTGTATATGATTGCTCCAGAGACTTGTTTGCCAAATCTTAGTTAACTCTTCAGTGCGGGCTTTGGGTGGCTTGTTGGCTACTGTTACAAACATCATTAATGATTGACCTTTCTTTGTTGCTTGTAATACTTCTTCAGGGTTTGACATGTCCATTTTAGTCAAATCTATGGAAGGTGGTTTGCGGAGGTGTTCTGGTAATTCATCATCTGGGAGGGGTTCTTCATCTTCCTCCCACTGATCAAAAAGACTGAAAATTAAAATAAGTACTGTCAAATAACAGGACCCCACTTTCCCTGATTTTCCACTCAGGGCGCTAGACAAGCTATCCGACCCTGCATTGTATGTTATAAATGTTGAAGAGATATAAACATACCGTTCCATGTCAGCATCACTGAAGTCCCTGATGTCCTTTTTAGCCCAACCTGGTTTCTCTTCATCATTATACTTTTTAGCAAAACTGTAACTGCAAATGCAGACTAAAAGCACAATACATAATTTATTCATTATGTATCATGAAGATAGGTTACCTACGATAACTTTCGCAATTTTATTCTGAGCGTTTTTGCTTTGTAATGATTACTATTTTGAACAGTATTACAAAGTTTATTTGAAAATTCTTCTGTTTTAATTATAATGTCTAGGCAATTACAAATTGTTTATCAAAATAAATATGTACCTAATGTTATTTAACAACATACTTGAATAAAAATAGTTCTATTAAACCACGGTCCACGGATGAATAATATTATAGAGCCAGTCACGGTGTGGCCACATGCGATAAAAAATGAGCTAGATTTTTTTTTTCGGAACGTTTAAATTCTTGTGGCCCTAATGGTCTTTCAAGAGCCACCGCCACCGTACATGTATGGTGATTGGTGCCGATACCTGGTAAAAGTGTTGACTGGAGGCTGGTGTGTGTTCACGGTGTAGCGAGGTTGAGACGTCCTCATCTTCAACAGTGGGGACTCTGTATATGTGTAGCCTGTGAGGATATTATTAGGTCTATAGGTTTTTCTGTACTGAAGGAGAGAAAAAGGAGGGATCGGGAGAAAAAGCACAATTGACATTGATCGATTTTTTTAAGAGTCTGGAATCTTTCTCTATAGGGTAACGTGACAGCGATAAGCCCTAGTCTAATCTGGCACACGAAATTTGAGTCTGGGGTAAATCGAAACTTTTCAAATGGCAATATTTAACCAATGTCCACTAATAATTTCAATGTCAATGTTTCAACTAATGTCTTTAATAAAGTAACTCGAGAAAATATATTAGATACCTTAGTAAATTGTTTCCGCTTTAGTCATTGTTTACTGTTCATCTCCACCGATTGAATATTATTGACAGCAATAGGTGTTCACAATATGATAGTGATAATGCTGATATCTCCCACTATTTCTTCAGTTGTAGTACCTCCATTTTTATGCATTATTTTTGGACATTCTTCAGGTTGTATCGCGCCATATTGAAGATGTTTTAGAAATTTAGAAAATGTCCTTTAGTGTCGTCATATCATTTGCTATCTATACCATAAAAAAACTGCAATCGTTTATTTTTTACAAAATAGGATTTAATGTTTTTAGAGTGTAAATTGAAATAGATATACTGAAAATATAGATAGAGTAGTTATAGTTTTAAATAAGTCTAGGCTTAAGAACTCTGTATCCAGGCCCTACCAAATTAAAAAAAACCTGCTTCATTCAATTCAATGTCAAAAAATTTCATTCCCTTCACGACGTCAGAAATGTATAGTTGTAACGTGAATAATCCTTATAATTTGTTGTT
Organism: Sesia apiformis; assembly: GCA_914767545.1. Taxonomy (NCBI): domain Eukaryota; kingdom Metazoa; phylum Arthropoda; class Insecta; order Lepidoptera; family Sesiidae; genus Sesia; species Sesia apiformis. The sequence continues at coordinate 9,216,766 of OU611960.1, read as the reverse complement.
ACCGGTTTAAATTCTTTTCCTTCTTAAAAGAACATATTTTTTTTTATATAATAAATTTTCAACCTCGTTTCTTTACTTAGGACTGACTTCATTTAGTGTACTTACTTTTTTTTATGTAACTCATTCCGAAAGTTCTGAAAATTCCATACTTTGTGTTACCTAATCTGAAAGTTGAAACGGCTATCGTTTACTTGTACAGTTCTAATTAAGTGCAGTGTGGACAGAATGGACGACAGTGGTATAACACCGAACACTTCTAACCAGCAGCTGGTTATAAACAGTGATAATGATTCGGCCACAGCGTTGCTGCACGAGAAACGGGCAAGGAGAAGAGAAACCTTGGGGGATGTCACGTTCATGGAGTATGTGACTGTCGGAATATTATGTTTCGTTAATCTTATCAACTACATGGATAGATTCACCTTGGCAGGTAAGTCAAAATATCAATAAATATGTGAGTACATTATTATTTTTTACTTAGCCTAGAAGCATGTTCTGCTGTCCAAACACATCCCATTCCTTATGCCCGTCTATCATATCCAAACATCCAAGGCCCAATTAATAAGCAAATTAAAAAATACAAAGATAACTTATTGTATTGATTCAGGAGAAATATTAATAAAATAATTTGTATGTAATATAGACTAACAGTGTCCACAACTTTGTTAACAAATATAAAGTTAGACAGAGCATGTGTGGTCAGCTTGATTATCATAGGAACTTTGTAATTGATTTATATAAAAAAATACTCTAAATGTTAACCTGGTACATATGTTTTAATTATGCCAAGTTTCATTAATATCTGTCCAATGGCATTTCCATGTTACAAATTCCCAGATACAAATTATTCTTTTGGGTTCTGTCTCATACATACTTTACACCGTAACAACAAAATATTAAATGTACAGACAGTTTTGCTACAATTTTATTATAACATATAAATGTATAGAAGATTACAAATCAAAATAAAATATAACTCTTGATCTACTTGCTAGATTGGTGATTTAATAAATCAAATGTATGTATATAATAAATAACCTTAAAAATTATAGATAGCTTTACATATTTTTACACATACTTTTCTGATAGAAGATAGAATTAAATATGATGGATAACCAATAAAATCAACACAAACCAACCTTATAGGAACTTTATCAAGAAAAAACTTGACAGGTGTCAGTTGTAATAACATTAATATTAACATAAATTTTAATATTGTGATAACACCTCCCATACATTGGCAATGTTGACAAAACACTGGAGTTATTACACTGTGACCCAGATAACCTTTGCCAACACTTATAAACTTACAGATAAATATTATTTTATTTATAGGTTTCTTATTAGTGTTGCCAGGTGTCCCTAATTTACTAGTTACATCTTATTTCAGAGGCCTCATGAAAAGTTTCATTTTGGATAAACTTGTTTCTACTGTATAGAAAAAATCCCACAACCACTGACCACACTCATCTGGGCAATTTACCACAGAAGACTTGAAAAATGTGCTCCCTATTCCACTCTATCCTGTTCCTACAATATATATAAATATTTCAGTTGTGAGTGAAATATGCCAGAGCCCATTGTCATCCCATCCTATCCCATCAAACAAAAACTAATGAAATAAAAGTACATATACAATTGTGTCGGAATATAAGAGACCTGTAGGCCAGGGAAAATTTTTTGGTGACCTAGTATGAAACTTTCGGGAAACATTCGTTGCAATAAAATATGATTTATCAGAATATTGTTTTTTTTTAAAATCAGCCGTTTTGAAGTTATTAATTTTTTTCGAAAAACACCTTCGGCAGTTGTCTACGCATATCTCCGAAACTATCCAACCGATTTGAGTGAATTTTTTTTTAAACGGCTTAAAATAACATATTCTAAATGGCTTGTTGGCCGATTTCGGCTAGCTTATCAAAATTATGAAAAAAATCGATTTTACAAAAAAATTGCAAAAACTGGTAAATTATGAGTGTCAGCGTCCTGCCTAAGGCTTAAAAAGAGTTTAGAAGCAAATCATGACCCATGAAATTTTTTTAGAAAAATTTTTGAAAAAAAAACAGTTTTTTATTTATTATATGTTATTTTAAACCGTTTAAAAAAAAAATCACTCAAATCGGTTGCATAGTTTCGGAGATATGCGTAGACAACTGCCGATGGTCAGTTTTTCGAAAAAAATTAATTACTTCAAAACGGCTGATTTTAAAAAAAAACAATATCCTGATAAATCATATTTTATTGCAACGAATGTTTCCCGAAAGTTTCATACTAGGTCACCAAAAAATTTTCCCTGGCCTACAGGTCTCTTATATTCCGACACAATTACAATTGTAGATACATTGTTTGTAGATTAATCTACTTCATTTGTAGATTTAGAGGAATGGATTTGGAGAAAGGGTTCGCAAAGGGTTGGTGAGCGATAGGAATTGGCTCTGGCATATCTCACTTACTAAAATTCATTGGGTTAGGAAAATCAAATATCTCGCAGTCACTCTAGCTAGACCATTGACTGACCTTCCGAGAACACTTAAAAACTTTCCCGAATGGAGCTACCGTTGTTCTCGGTCGCCTCAACCCCCTCATAGGCGGTGGAAGTAAAATATACCTTTGAAATAAGCTGACATTGTACAAAACCTGCGTACATCCCATAATGACCATCGCCAGCGTTGTTTTTGCACACACAGTCCCCTCCAACATTAAAATGCTACAAACCCTCCAAATAGATTCGTGCGTAAGGCCGTGTTGTTGTACTCACGCAATGGTACTCACACAATGTCGACCTCTACAAGGACTTGGAACTTCCCTCCATCGTCAAATACGTGAAAGACTCCACCCGACGCTACTACGACATAGTCCCTCACCATCCCAAACCCCCTAGTAGTTGCCAGCCTAGTCTATGTCCCCGATAGGAATGCCCATTCCCATTACCGTCCTCGGCACGTCCTAGACGACCCCAACGACCCAATTACGGCTACCAATTCTTCCACTACACTTACACACTATACATATACACCGTTCCAGCTGGCGGAGTCGAGTAATGGTTCACCAGAAAATAGTAATAAAAACAGGAAAAAGGAAGAAATACGAGGGATAGAAAAAAATTATCTACACTTTCATCATAACATAACATACCTTTATGGTTGTCATACTGCTTTCTACGCATTCATGCTCCCGATCGCGGTAGGTACCTTTCGGCGGTTACAGTGTAAACATGTCCGCTCCGCTAGTAGTTTACACCAAGGAGGAACAACGAACAGAGATCCGATTTCTCTGGTCAGAAGATGTGAAAGGCTGAAATTCATCGTAGACTTATCACAATATGGAGACTGCCTTGTCACGTAAAGGTGTTTTTTCGTGGATCGTAAAGTTTAAAAGTGACTGGACGAGTTTGACGCATAAAGAGGGAGCAGGACGCCCGTCAACCTCCACCAAGGACGACAACATTCAATAAGCTCGGGAAATGGTTCTGGCCGATAGGCGAGTTACCATCCATGAGGTAGCGTCTTCTTTGAACATCAGTCATGGTTCTGCCCATCAAATCATCCATGACGAGCTCGGCCTCCATAGTCTCTGCGCAATGGGAGCCAAGACAGCTTACTGCAGAACACAAGCTCAAATGTGTTCACAAGCTCACATTGATGGTGCTGGAACACCTTCCCTACAGCCCAGATCTTGCTCCCATCGACTTTCATCTGTTTGGGCCGCTCAAAGATGCTTTGCGAGGTCGTCGATTTTCATGCAGACATAGACTCACAGACGTAGACATGTAGGAAGCGGTTTTGGCTTCACGACTAACCGAAAACTTTCTTGGAAGGAATTTGTGTAAATAAATTGTGGAACGATAAGTATTTTTTTTATTCACCCTCGTAGAAGAAACTAACAGTGCTAACAGGGATAAAGTGCCTCAGCGCTTGCTAAATACATTTTGTTTTTTTTTTTAAATAAGAAAAGACGCCAGATGAGCATACTGTCGTCCATAGACATCCGCGATACATGCCAACATCAGTCCAGAATGACAAACGTTGACACGCCCCCGGATGCGCTGCCCACTTTTACAGATTAAGGAATAGATTGGGAGAAAGGGTTGGGAAAATGGGGATGGGGTACAATAGGATAGGAATGGGCTCTGGCATATCTCACTCACTACCGAAACACGAACATTAGGGAAATCTGATAAAGTAGGAAATGCGGTACATTTCAAGGTAGTCTTCTGTGAGAGAGGGGTAACGGAGCCAGTCGAGTGCACCCAGCGGCTGTGGGAATTCAGCATGCACTCTCCCCCTACAAAGACCTCGAGTGTATTAATTGTTCGACCTTATTCGAGACCTCGTAGGCATCCTACTGTTTGTGTACCGCTGTTGCTGCTACAATAGAGTTTTATTTCGCAGAAACCTACGCCTTTACCCCCACCAGGTATACGTAACAATTAAATACAGTAGAAACGTCAACAGTAGTTATAATATTATAATTATGGCAAAGCCAATAACACTGAGACATATCACACAATTTATAATGTAATAATCATATTATGCCCTGACTGAGCGATCTTATTAACCTTTCAACGGTCATTATTAGTAACAATCTAACAATAGCCACAATATCATTCATTTCGTTAACCTTTACGTCCATGGTACCTTCATCTAAATTGGTCTTCCTATTGTGGCTTTGAGTTACGTCATCGGAATTTTACCGGGAGATAGGTACTTAACTAAAAGCTCCGATTTATCTTATCGACTCAGTGAACATGTATAGTCAATCAGTAAAGATTTAATGAGTCAATGACGTACAAAAGTTATCCTTTGGTACACAATATGGAACAACCCCTAACATCTTTTGATAAAATAATCTTAAGAGACAGAAAATAAAAGTGAAGATGACAAATATTTATTCGTTAGGTATCGTGAATGGCTTATAAAATCTTCAGATTAAACTAGCTTTTGTTTTACGACAGTAGCGCGAATTTATAGAGCATCGTCGCGCATCACACTCGCGATCACGGCTGTTCGCGGGGCTTCTCGGCGTGTCTGAGTCTAGAGACGGCTTTACCATAAACTAGCAATTCGCCACAATTTCCCCCTGTTATTGGTGCGCCTTTTCGTCCGGAGAAATTTTAAAAGATCACATTGTTTCACTAATCCGCTATATTATTTAAACTACTTATTTGAATTAAAAATATACTAAAATATTTCACATTAAATGCCCATCACAATCTAGAAACCGCAATGAAGCGGTACTAACAAATGATCAGACGCTGTCCTTTGTATATGTAGAGGTTGATATATCACTTGTGATGTTCAACAGTATCATCCTTAACATTTCTATTTTTTAACTAAAATAAAATCAATATTTATTCCATTAACTTTGATAATTTCTCGCCTTATCTAAGTTAACAAGGCTTCTCTCTACCCAAATGTGTTAAGATTTTAAATTACGTGTTAGATTAAATAAGATTATAATAAGTCTTCATCCCTAAATCTGGTTAATTGTACTCATGACGTCATCACAAGTTATAACTATTTGGGCGACTTGCTCAAGCAATATAGAGCCAGACTTGTTGGGTTTAAACGTTTACGTCTTACCACATACATAATACATAGTTGGTTCTTCTTATGTATTTCTTAGAATTTATTCACAATTATCCCAAGAATTAAATGAACGGTGACAGACCATTTTAGTTTTGATATAAAATACCCAACACGACAACTTAGGCAGGATTTATTGCAGTTACGAAGCAGTTTCTTCCAAACAAATAACGAGTAAAGGAATATCAGTGGTTCTACATTCTACAGGAAAGTGTAGCATTATCCATTTTTTTAACGTTTACGTCAACATTACCGCGCTGTCTCAATTCATAATTAATACGTCCGGTGAATTTAATTATACGTTTACACGCCTATCATATTGGTAAATGTTGGTAGTGAGTGTAAACAAATTATTACTTACTTCGTGTTAAATAGTGACGTGACCTACGCGGTTTATGTTTCTGCTTTATCGATGGAGTATCGAATTCTTTGAAACTATAACTATATGCTGTAGTATGATATTATATTAAAAATATACATTTTAATATATTACGTAATTAATTGGATGTGATGTACAATTTGAAGCTATTTTTTTACTGATTAACATTACTTAATATTGATAATTATTATTCTGAGGTCTATGTATATTATAATTTATAATGTATGGGATCTATAAATGATTATGTTTTATTTCACCACTAATGATTGCAATCGAGAAGTAACTATACAACTATGTAATTAGTATGTACTATGTAAGTAGATATATAGGTACAATTATGGCGGAAGGTTGTTACGAAAATAAATTGAAGTGAAAATAATTGAAGAAGACAATCAAAATACCTACAAATAGACAAATTCATAGATACTGAATTTAACACTTTAGTTGACGAAAGCAATACTTATTATATCGATTCTGATATTGAAATGAATTTAGCAGAACCATTACCTTCAACATCGAAATTAATAAAAAATAATGTTACAGCTTTGTTTCATTTCCGTAAAATCTAAGATATACAAAAAATCGGAACTCTATGAAAATAGATCGAATGAATCGATTATTTTACTTTTCGGTTTAAGTAGTGTCACACCCCTAATAATGTCGCTAAAGAAACGTCATAGGATTCATAAAAGCGCTACTATAGTAAACGTGACAGTGCATTCATTAATATACTCGAAAGGTTCTTTCAAAGCCACATTTTTCCAGATGCTCGTCAGAAATATTTCCGGATAATAAAACGAAAAGCTTCTGACTTGACGGCGCTACAAGGCATTACGGGCTATGCAACTATGCCCCGAAATAATAAAACTGGGAATGTTTCCATTAATTTTATACATGATGGCGTGTCAGAGTTTGGTTTTAATAATAATTTCCAAGCCGATCCGACATTTTTCATTGTAATTTTGTAATCAAAATCAAACCTAGCAGCTCACTCTGTGACATGTTTTTTAACATCTGATTATAAAAATGTGTCTGTTTAAATTTTTTTTATCCACGTGTACAGCAAGCATATTTCAGATCAAAGTTTATTGTAACTTGTTTTATTTAGTTGAATGAATTCATTAGTTCATCGAATCCGTTTAATATAATTTTCAGTATTTAGGATATTTACTATATAGTGTTGTTCTAAACAGAAACCACTCTGAGAGAGTAGGGCATTATTTGCCGTCGCAATTGAGAAGTACGTATATCAATCAGTAAACATGCTTAGGCTTTTTTGTTTTGTAACATGTAACGTTTGTACATTTGTTTTTCGTATGTATTTTGTAGATCTTTGACATTCATATTACAAAATAATATTTTCCACACTTAAGTCGATATCGTGACGTGAGCACCGGCGATGCAAAGCTTCCAGACCATCATTATGGCTAAATGAAAGCGAACACCCAGGGAGGGTCGATGTCACGTAATCAGAGAACTAATCTCCAGTGTGTACTCACGTGCGTGGGCACGCTACTCATTCCTCACCGAATACAATGTCGCCCTTTAAATATGTGAAAGGTGTTGAACTGATTGTTCTTAGAAATAGAGTGGGGTATTTTAAAACCTTCCATGTTTACAACTAGCATTGATAGTCCACGGCTTCGCCTGCTGGGAACCCATTTTCACCCGGGAACTTAAAAATGTTACCGCCTTGTGTTATAAAACTCACTATATTATCTGGATTATTTGATTAATTTGGAAAAAAATCACAGATCTTTTAATATAAAATAAATACAACGGTAATCGTAGTTCTCGATATTAGTCCGAATAAACAATATAGAATAGATAAAAAAATCACGTTTGTCCACATAATAATTTACTGTACTTTAGGTACTATTAGTTATTCTGTGACTTTGTGTAGATAAAATAAAGAAAAATTAAAAAAAAACACGATTAAAAAACTGTATATTAGTGATAAGATTCATATGACTTCTGTTTGTTTTTGTTTAACCAATCATACAATGTCGCTTGAATAGTTAAAGACAATAACTGTGATTGTCTTAACTGTGTGTCAATAACCGAGACGGTTAGAAAATAAACTGCATAGTATTGGCACTACTGTGATCAACTCGTCGACCCGCAACGTGCGAAAATCTTGTATCCAACTTTCCAAACAGTACTTATTCTTACAGCCTTAAAGATATCTATACATACTTATTCATTTACTCTTTTTTAAGCGTCTCTTCTCTCTAATTGCTAGAGGTTAACGCTATTGTCATTCAGCATTGTAATAGTAGACTGTTACTAAGGGATGAAAGGCACCATTTCTGACGAGATATTTTGGCGCTCGAACGAAGTGAGAGCGCCAATAGTTCAAGTCTGAAATGGGTGCCTTTCACCCGAATTAAACACTACTTTTCATTTCGAATATGAGGAAAGTAAACACAAGCCATATATGCAAACAATATTTATTAAAAAATGTGTTGGTATACAAATGTGTTACTTAAAATTAATAGTGAAATTCGAGCAATTTGTGAATGCAAGAGAAAGGTTTTTTTCCTGGAATATTAATATTGGATACCGTTTGTGAAATTTGAGTATCAGGTAGAGGTATATCAGTAAATGTTGGAGAAAGACATTCTCTCGTTGGTAGAAGAAAACGCTGGTTGATTCTCCCTGACTGGAATTAGATTATTTCTAATTTATGTCAATGATCTATCTAAATTAATTTTGACGCGGTTTAATCGGTGTCTTAAATAACATCACAGACAAAAATTCTACAAAGTTAAGAATTAATATAGTATTAATCGAAGTGTGGCTGTATAGGTTTCTGCCGTTGCCCGGTGTAACTACGATTTATTAACTATTTTTTTTCTAAACTACTTTTCGGCCCTAGAGCTTAAACGTATCACTTTCAGCCCGCTTCTTAGATAATCTATGGTCTACTTTCAGAGTATGAGAAATGAAAATATTCTTAATAAGTCTCAAAGGCAGTTTATGGTGCTCGGAGTCTAACTCGCATAGGGTTTCTATCGAGTTTAGACATAAGGCTATATTTTTGAAAAGGACAATGTCTAGTACGTCGGATCGGTGTGTAACATTCTGAGGGTAATGGGTTGGCGTCATTGAAGCTATAACGTCAAAGTAGAGTTGTTTAATGAATCTGTCGAAGTGTCTCGCATTACCGCTGTATCAGATATGCACCTGGTACAATTAGTGATAGTATCTCTCTTTCTAATTAAAAAAAACGATTGAAAAATTATAAATCGCTTGGTTGACTTAATAGCCCTTTCAGGTGATAACCAATCATAGCCTATTCAGATGGCAACTCAGTCATAGCCTGTTCATTTGCATTAAATTAGCTTGCTAAAAGTGTTTTTTTTATGTCGATCTAGTAGTTCTAGTTATAAACAACAACCTCCGTCTCTTTTTGTGATATTAGTAGGTATAGACGTGTGTGTACAATAAAGAGAATGGTATTTTCGATTGCCGCAGCTCTCCAGACTCTTCTCTTCACTTTAGAGCAAATCACCCTTATTTATATTTCGAGGATGCACAGTCGGTTGTTTACAGAGGAATGATTTCCCTATGGGGCCATCAACAAGTTGCCACCGCAATAACGTGCCCCCAAAATTACAGTTATCTTAATTACAATCTTAAAGCGATCAGAGGCTCAATTTGCAAAACGCAGCTGCGCAAAGAATAAATGTCTTCCGTATATTTAATTTGTCGTTATGAAAAGTATATCTTTAGCAGGTGCAAGATAATACCACCTTTATTTATTACTAGTACTTGCCCGTGGCTTCGCCCTTTTGAAACCTGATTTGCATTTAATTAAGTTTGTCAGTATGGCCAAATACGTATATTTATGTACAGGTACATGACTTTATTATACATCCCAAAATCATCCCATATCGACCCGGTATATCCCCATATTTACGCGAACAGACAGGCTGACACACAGAAAGACAGACATTGTCAATTACACTCATATAGAGATTATTTCCTCTGATATAAAGCTTGTCTCAGGTACAAAGTTTTCAAGTTACTTATTTGAAATTAGTAACGTTTTAGAGTATAAATGTTTCCCATTGTTTAGCTAATAAAATCGGAATACATTGAAGTTAAAAAAATGTGTCTTCCATGTATGTAGTATGTTATATTTTATCATTGCCTTCTTAGATGTCTTTGATTGTGTATAATTAATAAGCACTTAATGTTGTTGTAGTTACTTCATAAGTCTAGTTGACCGTCACGGTTGGCGGCTTTTTCTGAAAGAGGATACAACCTTGGTGCTACTTGAAGCAGGATTGTTTAGATATAGTTTAAAGCAAAAAAGTTTAAGGTCTTTTCTCAAAGTGATTCATTGGCTAGCAGATTCTCGGTTTAATCATAGAATAAATATTAATAAGTTTAATATTGTATCGTGAACGCGATTGCAGAGTAAAGAACTAAGTAATCGTAAGCGAATGACGTTCATGGTTATGATGCGACTGGGAACGCGTGTTACGAATCATGAATCATTATTCATTACATTAGATTCACTTTTATAATTATTTTAATTTTAATAAAATGATTTGATCTTTCATTTACCTTTTGTTTCGTCAACTATATTAGTAATTGACAACTACTTGCCATTCTTTGGATGTTTATATTTCAGTTTTAAAACTTTTAAGTTACGTCACACGTAAATCAAATTGTTGTTGTCATTGTTTGAACATCTGGTGATAAAAAGCGTGTTCAAAATTCCCTCAGTCATCTATATCAAACATGCATCACATGCTTAAATGATTTAATATACCTTCTCCTACGGGCGCATCAAAACGCCGTGTCATGCCATGACATTGTTATATTGCGTCCGTGGATCTCCAATTTACCGTAATTTTGTATGTATATGATAGATAGATAGAAATTTTTATTTCATACACACAAGTGATCGCAATAACGTGACAATGTCTTATTTTAAAAATTAATTAAACATAACAAACAAAAAAATTAAATTAAAAACAAGGCGGTAAAAACTGTGCGGTCACATGTGTGTCGAAAGGGTATCCGTCTCAGCACACGCTGTATACCGTAGAAACAGCATACAGCGCTGATTTTCAGACGGAACCAAGACGCTATATGTTATTAATTCTTTTAAATCATTATTTCAATTATACGTTGGGAGATACAGGATTGTTTTTGAGTAAATATTTACACCAAAAGCAAAAAAAATATAAATAAAATAATAAATTTATGTTTTCAAGGATTAAAGATATTATACTATATATAAGTACATAACGATGTGTCACATTTTCCATAGTTTATAGATATGTATGTCCCACATCGATGTCTTTTTCATTTTTACTCCACGTATTTCTTTACAGATTTAAGTCGTTGTAGATACATGTAACCTATTATGTATATAGTTGTACCTTATTTATATTGGGGTTGAGTTGGTTTTCCTTTCCAGTTTGAATAAATACATATACTAACTCTTCAATTCACATTTTATAGTGTTAATATTTTTTATTTTTAATGAAATGTACCAAGATTTGTAAAAATGAATCTGTCAAATTCTTTATTAGTCATACGTGTACGACCCCAAATGAAAAGGGTTCCCGGTGTGTCCCCATTTCGTTCCCTAAGTTATTATGGGGCACGGTCGTGTGCACATCGTTTGAATAAAATATGTGAAAGCTTAGCTCGTGTTGGCTTTGCCGCGCTCGATGAGGGGTAACAAATGCACCGGATGAATGATAGTTCTTTTAGATTATAGCTTTTTAGATTATTTTATACTCTCTAGTCTTGATATAAATTTTAAATCGAAGAACACAATATTATAAATACTACGCCTGCTGCAGCATTGAAAAAAATAGATAGAAAATTTTATCTGTACTTACAAAATAAATCGAAACCTGGTTTTATAGCGCTTAAGTGTTTTACGTGAAATCGTAAATGAAAGACTATTGCAAGAAATGCAACCTGCATTGTAAATTTAGTGTTCGCGGGAATCGTAAATTTAAACTGAGTAAAGCTTAAATCTTGGTAAACTGGGTTCCACGCGTGGTAGGAATAATAGTTCATCAGAGGAGAAAAAATTATAACAAAAAAGGGTACATAAATACGGTACTCACACCAAGATTAAAACTGATCCTTATAATGTGGGCTTAGCCTTAATCATTAATCGGTGAAGCGCGCCCGCCCATATGTTACGTGGATAAAAAGGGATCAGTGATAAAATGAAATTTACGAAATTCATATCTTCATTTAGTCCATTTATTTATCATGTAATCCATTCATTATATTATAGAATTTTCTTTACACAGCTAATAATAATGCTTGGAATAAATTCAACGCATTGTCCACTATATATAATACTATTAATAATATATGTATATCGCGATCCTTGCTCGATGCGATGTTCTCAAAAGTGTTCTCAGGACACTCGAGGAAGTCGTTATCTCTAGAGTGAACGGAATGTAACTAGTAACGACTGTTTTCTGTAATGGTATTGCCCACTTCTCGAGCCGAATGGTTAAAATATTGTCTTTTATAGGTGGTCCACTTGTGTGGCGGAGTTAACTATCCAACGCGTGTCATACGACTACGCGTGTTAACCATCCAAAATATACGTGTACATTTCTGTTTATGAACAAGCTGTGTTTTCATAAATATGCTTACATTTTAATAAAGGTGTTATATAAAGGTGTAATCATAAAAAAGGTAATATCCACCGTAAATAACGTAAAAATATTGATATCATTAATATTACCTACTACGTAGTTAATGGCGAAAGATTTAATAACGCATTTCATTTAATGGTAACTATCCCGTGCGGTGCGCAAGCACAGCCCCGACAGTGGCGTCTTTGATCTGATGCGTTGCAGCTGCATGCGGCGTGCGGTAAGTGAGCACCGCGCATATTGCGGTATCGCCGTATCGGCACACGAGTGCCCATCGAGACTGCACTTGAGGCCAATTAGTTCCGCCGAAGAGATTTATGCTTGAACACAGATTCTATACAGAGATTGGATTAATTTAAAATTTATCATCTGGCCATGCGGTAAAATAATACCTGTAAGTGAAACTGTACTTGAGTTCACTCTAAAAACGAGTTCCGATTGTTTCAATGGTTTGATGTCATATCAATGACTTCGAAAATCAATGTCTTCATGTGTTATTTTACTCTGTTTGTCTTCAATTTCTTAACCAAATCGACAAAACTCAAAAGAATAGGGATTATATTTAAGAATATAATTTACAATACCAGTATTTTAAGAGATAACAGTTTTGTGTGTTATATTTAAGCAAATGAAATACAGATGAAGTGTAAATAATATAATATTAACGAAACCTTCCCTTGGTTAATAATAGATTTAGGTAGATATGTAATTCCCTGCCACGCGTGTATGTGTCAATACATTCTTAATTTATAACCTGTTTGATTACATAGCTATTAAGATTCATGTGGAGATTAATAACGTATTTTTTCGATCTTATCGCATAAACCACGGTCAGGATGTTAATTCGTATTATTTAGATGGAAGGATGCGTCCAAGCGTGTCTTTATCAGTAAGCGTATCAGTAATACAATATCCTTTGACTTTATAGAATTTGATCAAATGTGTCGACGAGCAAACGCTCCTAACGTCGCTTTTCTTTTACGATAGGTACTCGTAAATCTATTAGGATAGCGGTTGCACTCACTATTTTCCGGTAAGTAATTTTAGGGAGTGTAGCCAATTAGAAGAAGAATTACAAAAACCATCTCGTCACAAAAGGATTGTTCTTGAAGTTTCCATTTTAATGCTTCTATCATGGTGAAAACTAGTCGCTTGCATTGAGACGGAGGTTTTTTTATATATATAAAACGGCAGCAGACGAGCACACAGTCCACCTGATGGTAAGTGGATACTATAGTCCATAGACATCTGCGATACATGCAAACATCAGTCCAGAATGGCAAAAGTTGGCACGCCCCCCGGATGCGCTACCTACCTTTGCAGATTAAGGAATGGATTGAGAGAAAGGGTTGGAAAAATGGGGAGTGATAGAATGTAAATGGGCTTTGGCATATCTCGCTCGCTACCGAAACACGTACGTACATTGGGAATACGATAAAGTAGGAAATGCAGTACATTTCAAGGTAGTCTTATGTGAGAGAGGGGTAACTTGGCCAGTTGAGTGCGCCCAGCGTCTGTGGGAATGCAGCGTGCATTCTCCTTCTACAAGTCCTATTGTAGTGGCAATAGTCACTAGAAAGTAGAACGTACTGTAAAAATACACTTGAGAACACTATCCGTAGGCCGTTATTTTTTATCGAGTTGTTTAATAACATTTAGCATGTTCGTTAATAAAATTATTCAATTGACATATAGATTTCATACTAAAAACAATAAGATCTTTGATATTGAAATAGCAACCTTAAACAACCTGTAGGTACTTCTTCTTCTACCTTTAGCGCTACAACTCTCTAGGCGTCTTGGCCTCTTCCTTTTTTTTCCAGCTGTCTCTGATCCTTGCCTCCCCCCGCCGTATAGTAAACTTTTTCATCTGCCTTAGATCCTGCTCCACACAATCGACTCATCATTTCTTAGGTCTTTTCCTATTTTACTGCGGAGTCCATCTAGTGGTCATATTTGCTTTTCTATTGTCTGTCATCCTCTGTAGGTGACCAGCTCATCGGAGCTGTTATGACTTACAATGCTTGAATGTCGTTTTATTATAAAAGTATAATAGTACCTGTAGGTATTATTACACTTTTATCAGTAGTTACACCATGCTTAACGTGTGGAGTTCCCCTTATCAATCTCCAGATAAGAATGCAAACGCCAATTGCAGCAAGTTTCTCCAAACTATGTCACGTCGTCAAGTGGAGGATAAACGTTAACCATAGATAGCTAGCTATGTGGGTAGAGTCGTCGATAAACACTACACACAATTTGAGTGGCCATAAACCACCATAATGGCATTAGTACAACGACCAGCTTGATCAAAGGAACGGACGAGGGTAATGCCCTCACGATATACTGTTTTCTTAATTCCGGAAAGATGACATCTTCTTTGCATGTCCTTCCACGCAGCGCTTTGATGTGCTGACGAGTTTAAAGGCAGTCAGACGCAAGTATAAGTGATTATTTCGTGTTTGTTTTTCTTAGAGATACGATCTAGATCCGCATGCATATGCGCCATGGTGACATATTTGCGAGTATGAAGCTTGAGAAATGTTTGTATAATAAAAACATACTTTATCCTTTAACCTTTAGCGACGATAGTTTCATTTAAGAATATGGTATGGCACTAAACAACGTTTGCTGTCACATTTTACGTAACACGTCGACTCAAGAAATTTACCTTTAAAAAAAAGATTTATAATAGAACTTGGAAGCAAATAAAGTTACTCGCGTATTGGGAACAAATCTGCACCGCACGTAATTCACTCACCGTGTCATAATTACACAGTCATTAGTTAACAGACCATTCGTGTCACTGAATACATTAACTATAATCGCGAGCGTGAGTGACGCTCATCCTTGTATTTACGCAGACCACTTGGGTAAATAAATGTAAATTCTCCCATCCGCTGTATTCGTTTGCCTTGGTCTTTCGTCAATAAGAAAGGTAATACAAACACGTCAGCCTCATTTTGAACATTGTGAAAGAATATTATAGGGTCTATAGGGATCCTTTATTATGTAGAATTTCTGACAATCCCTAAAATTTTATTTGCACATTGTTACAAATTCAAAAAACACTGATGTATGGTTCGGTCATGCATGATTTCACTGAATAGTATTTGATAATTCGCATCGGTGCTGTGTATTTTAAATAATATGTAAAACAATGAGTTCTTATTAAATGGTGTGGTTGTTAAAGGACACTTGAAATAATGTTCCATAGTATGGCAAGTGGTTTCACCCTCTGTGAACTGCATTACAAAGACCCAGACGGCGCCATACCTTTGATAACACTACTTCGCCTAGTCGACGCCAAATTTCTTTTATGCGAGGTTTCAATTCAGCACACAATGCTTGAACTTCATCATTTATTTATAAGGGAAAAAATGCACTTCTTTTCACCATTTAACAGATTGTGCTGTGGTGTTTATAATAAGTTAGAATAAGTTTAGAATATATGTATTTGATTATAACTTAAAAACTACTTGAATAATATCACCTAAGTCTGTAGTCAGATACCACCAGTAGGCAATAAATAGGCAACGAATGATCAAGATAATGTTAAAAGTACAACTATACGAGTCAATTACAATTAAAATACCTAAGGTTTTAAAGACCAAGTTTTGTCACTCTGGACTGATGTTGTCATGTATCACGGATGTCTATGGACGACGGTATCCACTTATCATCAGGTGGACTGTATACTCGTCTGCCGCATTTTTTTTCTATATAAAAACTGCCCAATTTACGTAGGAATCAATGAAACAATTATTTTTTTAGCTTTGACTAAAATGGAAAGTTATGTCAACCACTAAAAAGTTTATGACGTTCGTAAATTGAGCCCCGGAAGCGGTTAGTTGAGATAGGTATAAAAATAAACTTTGAATTATGAGCCCAAGCTAAGATAACTTTATCTTTCAACGTTAAATGAATATTTGAATGATGTTTAGTAGTTTGAAGAGTAATTGTTAATATCATAGAAATATTCATATAATTATGTCAAAATTTAGTACTATTTTTAAAGGAAAATGTATAGATAGCTGATACACTTTATGCATGATTTCTCATCCATTAAATCATTACACACATATTTGATTAGAAATAGCGTGCGTCGTTTTACATACAAGAATAAAGCACATAATTATTGACGCAACAACGCAAGCTATCCGTAAAGAAATGTTGGTTAATTGGTTTAGTTAGTAGTTAATTATAATTTACTGCCTTATGGGTTATTGCCCTCTCCATAAAAGGGTTGTATCATGGGCTCTTGTCTGTGGGCGTGAAATGCCATAATCTTAATTAGCTACACTTAACATAACAATTACGAACACCCTAATTTGTGATATCTATTTGATAATATTGTGCGGTCAATTTTACTGTATTTTATTACTTCCCGGTTAATTATTTTTCTCATTTAATAATCCATCAGGAGTGAATTGGCAAACAATAAATGTCAAAAATGCAACGACAACGCACGCTTTTCACAAAATGCGTTTCACTTATAAAGGTAAAAGATGTATTTAAGGTAATTTATAGGGCTTCATTAATCAGGCATTAGATAGTAAACTTGAATGAATACATAATTCTCGGAATTAATATTATGCTTGCCTCGATTTGTGAAAGTGGATCCAAACAGTTAAGGTTACCCGTACTTCGCTTCCTGGTATTGGTTTTAGTTCTATAAATGCATTCAGTTGCACAATACTAGCACAATATCAATCACACTCGTGCATTCACGTAAGACCTGTATGTTACTTTTGATTTACATATAAGGCATTCATTAGATTCTAGGTAATGAGGAATTAAAAAGTAAATGTGAGTACTAACAAACAATAGGTTATTGTTGATGACACCTGACTTTTAACTCTCATTTCGCAATCATGCTTACAAATTTTACAATTACTTACAATTACGCCTTTGAAACATATACGGGCAGGACGTGCACTTTGCTACACTTACCTACCTCAATTATTTTGATTTATGTATTTATTCACGGTGCACGATGAAGTAATTAATTCTACCATTATGTTAATGCATTTAACGTCTATAGGTATCGAGTTAGTGTTTGAGCTGTATTTTGCTGGTCATTTCGATTTTAAGTAACTACGTACATTTTTTACACACATTGTTATTGTTAACTTTTCTGTAAATTGTACCAATTTCTTTATTGTTAGTTAATGATTACCTGTTGCCGTTTACTCAAACTTGTTGCTCAAATTAACTTTATCAACTTTATCTTTATAAGAGAGTAATTATATTGTACAGCATTTAATGACTGAATCATTTTATTAATATGTTGTTAAGAACGAGTGATTTATATACCTGTAATTGAATGACGAATCCCTTATAAAGACAATAGATAGTTATAATTGTGTCAACATCTGACTAAACACTACGTCGTCAGACACACCCATATCGAGTTACATACTTGGCAGACGCGCTGGCACCGTTACAAGGAACCGAATGATAACATTATAAATAGCCATAAACCGTTGTGATAATGAATGCCAAAAATTGATAACAATTTAAAATAAAATAAACGTATACAGTTTGGTCTGTATTTTCATTCGCTGGATTATGCAATCATTTTGAATGCAAATGCAATGTTAATCGATTTTGGCCATTTTCCAAGTACCTGAACAAAAATGAATTGCAAAATTCCACAAATTATCTGAGAAAAGTTACTATTGTCGTACTAGTTTCCAAGATATCGAGACTAGTGAATTGTAAGAAAAAATATTATTTTATCTGAAATATCAGATTTCAGAGCACATCTCTATTAAATTTAAAAATGAATTTTAGAAGCAACGAAATTTAAAACTATAATATCTTAACCAAAGTTCCATACCGACAACAAGGTCCCGTTGTTCAGATTGCATTACAATTAATGTTCGACACATGATACATAAAAGCAATGATATTATAAAATGTCATTGCGAAGAAGAACCATATCTAAGAAATTAATATCATCTCGTGTATAATACGATACTACGATAAATATAGGAGTAAAATATTTATATGACTTATCTGTTTTTGTGATATGGACATTATAAAAATAATTTATTTTATTTTT
This sequence comes from Sesia apiformis, assembly GCA_914767545.1. Lineage (NCBI taxonomy): Eukaryota > Metazoa > Arthropoda > Insecta > Lepidoptera > Sesiidae > Sesia > Sesia apiformis. The sequence continues at coordinate 9,198,085 of OU611960.1, read as the reverse complement.
TGTATACTGTTTAATTAAAATTTGTTGATAACAATTAATTTTAGTAATTGAGATCTAAAAAAAATGAAACCAAGTCGTCATCAGCCGTTCTGTTACGTACCTATATTTTTATTGTCAAGTGAAATACGAATTTAAATACAGCGGATGCCCAGTCATACGTAACCGGATCAACCTCAAAATAAATTCGGAATTAAACAGGCGATGTTATGCAGTTCCTTAAATTATACTTATTATATAAATGCTAATTAATTTGTGGTAGTTGAACCGTGTATGGAATCATGGGAGGAAATGTTATTTGTAAATTTTGTGCTCCAGATATTGACTTGTCATATAGAGTTGTTTATTGATTGATATTTCTTGTCGCTCCTTATGCAACACTTCTTGCATTAGAAAGTCATTGCACGCGCGAAACTGCGTTAAAAGATGAGAAATATTCAGATACTGTATACAGTTATAATTAGCTTTCGCGTATAAAACGCGTGAAACAAGAATATACTGTCAGTTTGATGAACACTTGATGTTTTTATAACTGCAGGAGCTAAATGCGATAAATGAACGGTGTTGGTACTTAAATTGTTCTCTGAAATATCCAATGTGTGGGACGTTTGCAATGTATCGGAACCCTGAGGGGTTGATAGGGCAACCCCTCAGGGTGAAACGTCATCTGCAGCCCCGTTCGCCGGAAATGAAACGCGGGCGCTTTCCTATTTCCCAACGGCAATTATGTTACTGTTGTGGAAACCTCATTATCCGCGATTGACGCACCGACCCCAACACATATAATTTGAACCTCAAACTGTAATAATAAGTACAATACAGTACTGAAGTACTTCATGTACTTTAATGCAATTTACAAAAACTTTAATGCAATTTACAAAAACGATAACACTGTGTCGATATTATACTTGCAATCTTGAGTATAATAGGTATATTTTTTATGCGATTTCTGTAGGTTTAATCTTGATAAGTTCACTTTATTATTTTAGCGCTAGTAGTACCTACCTAATAGCTATCTACGAGATGTTAGTAATAACAAATATCCTGCATATATCTCATTTAATTCAGAAGTCCAAGTAATAAAAGAAATGTGTATCAATATAAATAATATAAAAAGTGTACAAAATGCGAAAGTTTAAAAAGTTGTAATCTGCAGCAAATTGGGAAAAAGAATTGTTCACACAAACTGTTAATTCATCGAGCGAAACCAGCGAAGATCAACAACAATTCTAAACATTTTTACAATCTACGATTAGCTACTCGTATAGGCAGTTTTATCGTAAATTGTCAGGTATTTATTCTTATTTCCGCTTCTCCAAGTGAATGATAAAAGCTCTGCACCTACTCGTATGAATAAATCGTCGATTTTGACATCAAGACCGAGTGAGCAAGCAGCGTCTACTGTCAAGAGTCACGGTGCAATTTACGCGGCGAATTTCCACGCTGCTGATTGGCTGATGACGATGGCGTGATGTAGTATGCCGGCGTGAACGCGTGGTTACCGTTCTGGCGCTTGTGCTGCCGCCACGTCGAGCTGGCACAGTGCGATGGTGACGTAACGGTACTCGCGCCACGCCAGCAGACACCATACCACCGAAGGTCGTCTTAATCACAATGAAGAGATAACGATTTATAAACAACAACATGATAGATAGTTAATCTTTGACAAAATGATAAAAAATAAACAAGACATCCGTAAACAAAGTATTTGTAAACCACATATCATTTTTTTCTTTCATTTGCCAAGGGAAGTTTCCAGACACGGACTTTGAAACTTAAAATCAAAAACTTTCATATTTTGGTTGCTTTCAGCTTTGTTTTTAATTTATTATTCCAAAAATATTCGACTCAAGGAGGTATTGACGAAAAACTATCCACATGGAAAAGTTTTCAGTAAGAGGAACATTGTGTAGAACGTCTTAATTTCGACTTCTAGTGAAGCCTAAACTAGACTAATTACAAATAGTTACGAAAACTTTGTTCACTAAAGAACCTTGATAAAATTAGACATACTCAACCTACACAACGTCTCATCAGTGAGTACAGACTTAAAGCAGTACTTAATCGAAGATACATTTTCTACAACCAAAAAATATATCAACGCTTCAGTATTTTACCATGCACTTAAATCGTAGTCAAAAATATATAAAGTCTTTCATGTTCGTTTTTCTAAGTTATTTTTTAACAGTTTTACTTTCACTATCGCTATTATGTCCATACTGTTCTCTTAAAACAAGTGCTTTAGTTTTTTACTGTGTTATAATGTCATTGTGTAAAGAAATATCCCAATAGTTTTACTCGTATTATAAAGTTTAATGACAGTTGCCTTTAAGTTAACTCCTGAATCCAGGATTCTAAGTATGCAAGCATTATGAATTACAACTTACAAAACTATAATGCCTAGACTAAATTATGAAATCGAGTGATCTCATTAATTCGAAATTCCCAGTCTAATGATGATATGACAGTACCGTTACACAGGACACCATGTAGGCGGCTCTATAAACCACGTCGAGAGTATTTGACCGTGAACCAACCGTGAACAGTTTACGTCATATCAACATCACGCCACTCGCTTTACGCAATTTTTTGAATAAACCTAGATTACGTCTCTTGTTTTAACACGTGAATGAGGAAATATGTTATCTGGTTGACAACACATGATTTTATTATATTTTATAAAATCAGAATGAGTAATTGTAAAAGCTATTATTTAATAACATTCATAAAATAACATTAACCACCAATTAAGAGTCTGTTGAACATTTTGAATTAATCAACTATTTAGTATTTAAGTTACTGACGCAGGCATCTATTTTAATTAAAAACGAATACAAAATGCTAATAAAATGCAGGATGAATGTATACAATTTAAGGATGATACAGTCACTGCTGTCGATTCAAAATAGACAAGAGATGAGAAAAAAATAATAAACGCACTTATGCGTTGAATACAAGCTGGGGCGGCTTCAACAAATAAAGGTGACGCAAACAATGGGGACGGACTAATAAAAGATATGATTTATTGAAGTGTCACAATGATGCGACGGGGTGAATTCGGGAATGAATTTTATCGTTTATTACTTTTTATAGACTAACATAACTTTTAAATTACAAATAAGATACACATTTGAATGAAATGCACTCTCAGATCACAGTATAGAGTTTGAGATTACAGCTTGTAAAGTACATTATTCTTTAAAATTAATTAGTTTATAATGTAATTAATGACTCCGTACGACAACCGTCCCGTCGTCGGTATATTTTTATTCATATGGCTTCGCTCCGGCGGAAGTTCAACATTAAGTTAAAAGCGTAATTTGATTTTTTTTTTTCAAATTGCTATCTTTAGGTAGATAACGTTACAAGCTGTTAGGTTTTGGATTATTTATTTAAGTTATCGGACAATTCCTCGCGGATATGTCGCGAACCGCACCCTTCCGGTACTACGAGTATTTTAATCTGCCAGGTTTTAAAAGAGTTTTTAATACATATTTACATCATACATTTTAAAATAAGCACTATCTATCTAAGCAAATATAACTTATTTTTCGTTCTTAATACGTTTGTAGGCTTTCCGGTTGCATTAGCTTCGTATACTTGTATTTGCGAATGTGCGGCCACTAACCTTATCAAGGCCATTTTTTTCAACGCCTTTGACTCTGTGATTGTTGTAAGGTCGTTTGAACATAACAAATTAATTTGTAACGCGTTAAAAATATTTTTAATAACAGATTTATTATTAACGGAAACTATGTACAGAAGTAAATACTCAATTGCGCTAAAAATTGAAAGTACTGCTGTTAAAATTTGTATATTTTGTAATTGAGTTGAAATATTAATTTGGATTTTTTGGGGCCATAAACAACGTGGAACATGTAGGCCTTATTCTTAACGAGATCAATTTTCTGAAAATACACAATACATTAAACGATCTTCGCATTATTTTGCTATAAGCATAAAGGATTCAATGTTTATGTTTCTACGATGACTGCTTTCTTAGTTAACATTTTCTAATATTTCTTTGCAGGAGTGCTTGGCGATGTTAAAAAAGAGTTTAACATAGGCGATGACAAGGCCGGGTTACTGCAGACGGTATTCGTGGTCGCCTACATGGTGTTTGCGCCGATCTTCGGCTACCTCGGCGACCGGTACTCACGGCGCACCATTATGGCTTCCGGAGTCGCGTTATGGAGTCTCACAACGTTAATCGGCTCCTTAATCTCTGTAAGAATACTGTTGATAAGTTAAAACTTTTTTACACGAGCCACACTTTTGTATTAGTTGTAGCGAATATATTAATAACAGGAGAAGGATATGCCCAAGGAGTCCTAGGAGAAGCACTCAACAATTCTTTTAAAGCAAAACTTTACCTTGTCTCTGTGTCGCCATAGGGCGAGTATTAAAGATGTTAAACCCCATTGAGGACTGACATACACAACAGTGTAAAAGCCCCTAAATAAAAAAAAAGAGAAAAATAACCCATGCTTGCCACCCTTTTGTATCATGTTTTCCTAGCTAATCACTGTCTGTCAGTCAAAACTAGATCGACTAATCTAGTTTGAAAGTACTAATGTTATGACGATTATTTAAATTCTTCTGTTCTTTTTGTTTAGCATTTTGGTTTCTTCGCGTTCTTCCGCGGACTGGTGGGTGTGGGCGAGGCGTCGTACTCCACGATCGCACCCACCATCATCAGTGACCTGTTCGTCGGCAACGTACGTTCCAAGATGCTGGCTTTCTTCTACTTCGCTATACCAGTTGGAAGGTTATAATTACAATAGTACCATGTATAGTATCATAGCATGTTTGGTGGCAGTGCGTGTATCAGTAACTTGATCTGGAAGTACATTTGCATGTTCGTTTCACCGCTGACATAGTCATTGTGACAATATCGTTGAAAGATTTGACATGGATACTAGTCGGTGTTTACGTACGACGTAGTGGAGAGACAGGCTGATGGGATTGGATATGTTTCCTTATTTACGAGTATCATCAGTCGTATTTTCTAATATCTGTTTTTCCTACTGCACGTAGGTTTTTCCGCTTCCGTTATATACCACATCCTCTTGTTATTTATATTTAGTTAATTGGCAAATTATACCCCTATATACAAATAAATATTTAATATGTTCAGATGAGTGTAGTTTATTTTTACTCATTAATTCCTGTTTCTATTTATTTGAAAAAGAGACTGTGTACATTCTTTTTCTGAATCACTCAAAGTCCACACAACATTATTATTAACGGAATTCTTTTTAAGGAGTGAACTTTAAAATTATTATAACCCGAAAACATACAAGCATTATACAAAATATGTTCTACACTGGTTTTTCCCGATCTCGATCACACATTTGCATGGCTTTGAACGCATTTAAAACCATACTTATTTTATATCTTTTATACTTTACTACTATTCACTTACCCTCATGTGGACTGTATGCTCGTCCGGCGCTTTTTACTACAAAAATGAAATTCTGCCGCCATAAAGAAAAAGGGCACAACTAGTCGGAAACATGTTTCTAGGAAAACAACTTTAAAGATATCTAAATTTAATTATGACCAATTAGCCCAGGTGGTAGTGATCCTGACTGCTGTTCAATAGGTGTCCCGGGGTCGATTCCTGGTTAGATAAACATTTATTTAAAGACAGATGTTTTTTCGGGTCTGCGTGTTGTGCATTTGTTATGTTCGTCTTTGTATGTGTCTCTAGACCCATAACACAGGGAATCCTAGTGTGGGTCATTGAGTGTGCTGTTATTTATTTAAATGTTTTATAAAAAAAAAAACAATATTAAATTATTTTTTACCATGTTTAATGAAGTGGGATATCATTAGATATACAAATGACATTTAATAGGTTGTCGGAAAAGTTCGCGGCCTTTTTATAGTGAAAATAATAAAGACTTTTTGTATTACATAAATAATAGGTCGGGGAGAAAGTCTTTTCGTATTTTGTATGTATGAAGTTGTGATCCAATATCTTTGATTGAACTGTTTGTATCTGGCTGGTTATGATACCATTAAAAAGGTAACATTTAAAAAAAACAAATAAAAAACTGTTACCGCCATTTTTCAATTGTTTTTCTGTCCAAGAAAATGAGTAAATCTAACGAAGGAATTCGATACATTTTGCAGTTTTATTACAAAAAAGGGAAAATGCGGCACAAGTCGAGAAAACAATTTGTGCCGTTTATGCATAAACAGTAAGAGTTGCATAAAGGACCTAATGCAGTGTCAGTAAGAGTAGCACAAAGTTGGTTTAAGCGTTTTCAGTCAGGAAATCTTAATGTTAAAGATGCAGTTCGCTCCGCTCGCCCTGTTACGATAAAGTTGATGCCGATGCCGTTACGACATATAGTTTTGACTCATTTGCAAAAGTCTGGATTCACAAAAAAGCTCGATATTTGGGTATCACACGAGCTCACTGAAAGAAACCTAATAACTCGTTTGGGATTCTCTATTAAAACGCAATGAAACCGAACCATTTTTGAAAAGATTGATCACTGGTGATGAGATGTGGATCACTTACGACAAGAACGTGCGGAACAGATCATGGTCTAAGTGCGGCCAAGCTCCACAGACTGTGGCCAAACCCGGATTAACGCGCAATAAGGTGATGTTGTGTGTATGGTGGGATTGGAAAAGCATCGTTCATTATGAGCTTTTACCGCCGGGAAAAACCATCGATTCGGATCTCTACTGCCAACAGCTGATGAGACTAAAGCAAGAAATTGAGAAAAAACGCCCGGAATTTATGTAGTTTTACTCCATTTAGAGAATTTTGTAAATAGCGGAATAAATTATGGGAATGCAGTATATTTTATGGTAGTCTTCTGTGATGTGTACATTTTATGGTAGTTTTACGCTTATGTTTTACTTTAAAAACTATATTGCACATAGTAAGTAGTACTACTTACTATGTGCAATATAGTTTTTTTAAATAAATAAATGTATTGTATATTTCAGTGGTCTGGGTTACATAGTGGGTTCTGTTGCGGGAGCGGCGGCCGGCAACTGGCGATGGGGACTCCGGGTGACCCCATTCCTAGGAGCTGCAGCCGTTGCTCTGATAACGTGGGTCATGGAAGACCCCGAGCGTGGCCAGGCGGAGGAGAGCCACATCAAACCAACCTCCTATAGGGATGATTTACGAGCTCTGGTTAAAAAGTGAGTGTCCGTTGTCTTTTTATTTATTTACAACTTTTAGAAGAAAAGAAAAATCTGTACCCGAGTATCACAAATAAAACTGCAACCCGAAAAACATGATTTTACAGTTCGTTTTTGTGTCAAAAATAGGTAGAGATGAACTAAAACCACAAGGTTCACTTTTTTTCTATCCAATCTTGGGTCTACGTATAGTAATATTATTACATTATAGAAACAAGAACGAGATCAATATGGCTTAAATCTTTGGATTTTGAGCAAATTAAAAAATCATTGAAATAACTGATTTTTACTCTTGGTTATTAATCATTGATAACATTAATGTACCAAACAGAAAACTAATTTAACGAAATATCTATAAATATAAGTGTAGGCACTTCTGATATTATTTGAAATAATTAAATACTTTGCTTGAAAACATTTTTATTGACAATGATAACCTTTATTAATGGTTCATGAACAGCAAAAAATATTTATATGAAACCATCACCTTTATCCGATGTTTAGCAGGATCTTTACGATTGTATGGTTAATCGATATTGGATTGTATGACTAACGGACAAAGTATCAAAAGGTATTAAGAAAAGATTTAAAAAACAATTATTAATTTATACAAATTATGTATATATTATGACTTTGCTACTCTAATACATTTATATTACGAGTATTATTTTAAATGTAATTTGTATAAATTAATATTTCTTAAACCACACCATTATTAAAGTGTGATATAAAGACTATACATTTATATTTGCAGTCCTTCATTCATGCTGTCAACACTCGCGTTCACGTGCGTGGCGTTCGTGACGGGGGCCCTCGCGTGGTGGGGCCCGCAGTTCATATTCCTAGGGCTCACCATGCAGCCCGACGTTCATATCACGCTTGAAAGGTAAGCATCACTATAACAATTCGTAGAATGATCAATGTTTGTTGAATTTTAAAATAATTGTATACTTGTTGTAACTTCATCGAAAATTCTTCGACTCCGATTAGCTTTGTAGCGGCGATATTAGGCGTACGGTCGGCGGCCGACACCCCGGACTGGCGTCTATAAGAGCCCAGCGTCTCTGTAAGCTGGCAATATGAAATCTTGGATCCACTACTACTGTTGGTGACTACGTTCTAGGCGGGCACAAAGAATGGGGCTAGTGCGGCACGCTCGTCCATGTTAATATATCGATAATCGATAGTAAATCAAAAGAAAATAAATTAAGAAAATATTTTTGTTTTTATTAATATCTAAAGTTATCAGAAATCTATATAAATAAATCTATTACAATTATTATTATTTATTATTTTCCTTTAATACTCTAAGCAATTTTGGACAAATGGGCACTATTTAATTTAAATTAAATCAAATTCTTCAATGGTTCTTCTTATGACTCCTCGACCAAACTTCAGCATTCAACATCAAACTTCAGTTTTCAACATCGACTTTCTTATTTAACACTTTTCCTTTCTTGATTTTAATGATAAACTGCCCGCTCCTTTCGCTTCTAGTTTTAGACGTTCAATTGTCCGCTTGCTTAATCCTGTGTAATTAGCACAGCGTTGGCACAGCAACACAGTGATTTTGTTTTTCATAATTACAAACTGAAATCGCATTCTTCACGATATTTCGTGCTTGGCTATAAATATAAACTCGTTTCAAAGCCATACTTTGTTAATAACGTAAACTAAATATTTAAATGATGGAGCACTTAAGAGTATAACAAGTATCGACATCGTTCTCTCGATATAGTGGGAGAACTGGTTGGTACTAGCGTGCGGGCGCCACAAGTGGATAAGCGAGGGAGTGCGGGAGTGCCCGACCCCCACGAACGTAGTCCCCATCTGTAGTTATATTTTTATAATACTTCTCATCGCACCTCCCAATGTCTGTCTGATCAACCCAAAGGTTAGCTGGTAGACAATGCCTTAAGGCATTAAGCTCGCCTTTTGTACAATTAATAATGTTCAATATAGTTTGTAAAATAAAAATAAGAGGCTACGCAAAAAAAAAAAATATTGTTCACATATCGCTTTTGTTTTCTGGCTTGTTCTATGAAAATAACGAAAGGGATAAGCGTGCCGCTCGGTCGCTGTGTAGATATATTTGTCGGCCTTTTTTTTACAAGGAACTTTGTATCTAGGAATTTTTATTTATGTTATTGAAGCTTTGTAATAAATATGGACCTCCATACGGACAGTGTGTCGTACAAGTTCGGTTTGGTGGGCATGTTCGCGGGCGCGCTCGGCGTGCCGCTTGGCTCGGTGATCGCCCAGCGCCTACGCGCGTCGCTCCCCGACTGCGACCCGCTCATATGCGGGTTCGCTCTCCTCACCTCCACGCCCCTCGTCTACTTCGCACTCATCTGTGTGGACGTCAATGCCGGACTCACATACTTCCTGATGTTCTTCGGCATGCTCACACTCAACTTCACCTGGTCGATCGTCGCGGATATTGTGCTGGTGAGCGATTTCTGACATAACAAGCAGAAATCGACCGCACGGCTCGAAACTAAAGAAAAACATTGCACTTAGCGGCGATTTAACATAAATGTTTTTCTTTGTAAACTGTTTAAAGTATTCCAATGAGATGTGACACCGGTATTTTACTCGCGGTTTTGCAACGACTCCTCGCAACGCCTCATTTATAGATCCCGCTTTGCTATACATTTATGAGAATATATCTAAGTCCATGATTTGTGACTAATTCCTTATATACGCGTTCTATATGTATTTCACAGCATGATAAACTATATTTAAATTAAGTTTTTAGCGACTTCATTGTCGTAAAAATAACATGAATGAGTTAAATTTACTGCAGAAATCATTACATTAATAACTACGTAATGCGACGTGCGATGCATTCGCTAAATGCTTTATTATACGTGGAAAATGTAAACCTTCTAACGGCAACATTCTTTAAGTTATTCATGTTATGATTTCTAACTCCTGCATCCATACTAGATTTTACTCAGCCTTTTGCTTGAACAATGCCATTGTGCGATTAAAAGGCTTTCATATAACCTCGAGAGATTTTCTTCGTTAATCATTTACGAATTCATCAATTTTGATACAGCATATTATACAATTTAATTTGATTTATGGTATAGTTCTTGCAACTCACGAGTGTGGGCTTGCTTGTATTGGTATCCGTACGTGTAAAAAGAGACTGTTATTTACAATATGCCATCAATTAAATTGACTCTAAAGTAGTGTTGTAAAAATGAGCGATGTCCGCTGAAGTGCTTTAATGAACCTTAAGAACTTTAACCTCAACCGTGTTAGAGTTGAGTTTGTAATCTTGAGGACTAAGACCACCAAACGTTAAAATGTGGACTATAACGCTCAAGAGTGCTTATTGTTCTAGTTTTAAAGGTCCATTAGCGTTTGTTCATCGCTCAGTGTCGATTGCTCAGCGCTATTTTTTACAACACAACGCGAAATAAGGCGTATATGGCCATTTTGAAACAAAGTTGCAAGATCTATAGGTACTGCCCTCCTAAGAAGAAAAGGCGTTCGGGAATATATTCGGAAAGTAAAAATAAATAAAGACAATAAACGATGGTTATTCTTTTTGTTTTTTTAAATCCAAAAAAAAACAAGTTAATAGCTTCATTTTTAAATTTATAATTTCACCAATATTGTTGCATTTTTCTCAAATGTCATCATAATTCACTTTTTTTTCTAACGGGCCTCGTCCATGCTAGACTAAAATGTCGCCGAACGTCTGTCATAGCGCAATCTCTCACGTGTTTATAGCAGTGAGACTATTGTAGCTAGAGTATTTCTTCAGTCTATTAGGCTAGAGTAATTACAATACTGTGTACCATATACGTGGTAGTTTGAACTTTGTGAGACTTTCTACGAGATTTAATCTATCGTTGACGAGGCACCTAAGAAGGGTAGTATAGAAGGTTAACAGTGTTCACTTACGCGGGCATAACTGCATCGTGTAACGCATGTAAGAATATTAAACCGGCGGATGTTGCACGAAGGGTTGCGCTAGTGTTCGGCGGGATCACGATGGCGTCCGGACTAGTTGGCGTGCCGCTCGGCGCGTGGCTCGGAGCGGCGCTCGTCAAGCGTTGGCCGCGCTCACACGCCCTTATATGTGCCGTCGGCCTGCTTCTATCCGCCCCGGCCATGATGCTGGCCATGCTCCTTACTGAAGGCTACTTCTACGCTCCATTCGCCCTCATGTTCGTGGGCGAGGTCGCTTTGAATCTCAACTGGGCAATAGTGGCCGATATGTCGCTGGTAAGAGACGCCTTCCGCCGAATTCCTGGGATGTCGACTTTGTACCGGAAGCCGACTGTTCGTAAACTATATTACGGTTCAAATAGTCATTTTTAATAAAAAATATAGAGTTTTAAAATGTATGATCATTTTTTTTCATTATACAGGCTGTCTGAACCTTTTCTCGAAGCTTGAAATCATGAATTCTGTTCTTGATTCATTGACATATAATTTTTGATTTTTTTTGGACTTTTTATTCAGCAAATTTAAATGCATTTAATAAAAATTAAAAATAAGATAAGATAATAACTGTAATATTGACGACGATAACTGTAAGAACGAAGACGATAAATTAATCACCCGTGTAATATTAAATAAAAACAAAGAAATGTTATATAGTTTACGTTGGTAAAATCAAATTACGTTACAAAGTCGGCAACACTGGAGATCTTCTGGAAGTCTTTTTATTTTCATGTAGTTTCGGTTGTTTTCGGAATGGGTTCGGTGGTGTATTGCATGATTAGCTTACGTAAGCATGATTTAATTAAGGAATAATTGTAAAATATTTTATAAGTTACTGCTTGTTTGCTTAGAATTGAAATCAGTCACTCATTAGCACATATTTTATGGCTTTTGGTCCGGATCACTGTTGCCTGGTTGTGAGGAACCAAAATAAATATCCAACAAAGACGTTTTGTATCGTGTCATTCTCATTGGAATAATAAAAAAAAAAAAACAGTTGAGCTTAGTGGTCTGGTTTCAATATTTTGCGGACAGTGACATCTATTGACGCATGTAATAAACACGTAGTTCGGTCGTTTTCTATTAAAGTAGCTTTTATTGTAATTGCTGATAATTTGCATAGATGGCGCTAGTAAGGGTAATAAAAGCGCCAAAATTTAAAACTATTTTTAAGAAATGCAAAATTCTGATTCTTTTAACCATTATTTAATTTCAAATGATAAATAAAATTTTATGTGGATTATTAATTTATTATACTGTTTCCTCCAATGTGTAAGATTCAAATTATAGTCTCACAGTGCTTGTTATTACAATAGTTATTTTATCAATTAGATACAATTATGCATAATTACCAAGCAACAAAATTGAAATTTTACCCGACAGAAGATTTTGTATTTGCGTTTGTACTATATTACCTTACAAGGCGCTTGAATTACTACTAAAATGTTGTGTAAAATGTAAGTAAAAATTGAATAATGTTTTATTGTTTAAAGATTGTAGAAAAAAAAACAAAATATATCAAATTTGGCGCTTTGACTAGTTATGCATAATTGTTTCCAATTCTGTACTTGTAATTTTATCAAATATAGCCTCAGCCTCAGCATTCGTTACAAAGTTTTTTTTTTTTTTTTATTATTTCCAGTACGTGGTGATCCCTCCTCGGCGATCTACGGCAGAAGCTTTCCAGATTTTAATATCACACATGTTCGGGGATGCGGGCAGCCCCTATTTAGTTGGAGTGGTACGATAGACATTTATTTTTATAATCAAATGTATTTTTTTAAGTCCTATATTAGTTTTTGCAGCGTGGATATTCTTGAAATGGTTACCATTTAGTGTCTTAGTACTGCAGCGTATATTTTTTACTGGTTATTTTTTTTCCACACTACACTCACTGTTATGTTACGCAGCCATGACTTATTCCTGTAATATTACACATTATAATCTGTTGCAAGAGTTCGTATCTATCATGTCTCACATGACCCAGATATGCCACTTTTCTGCATTTGACATTCTGCAGGAGTTCGCGTTTCCGACAGACTCATAATATTTTTTTATGGAAAGAAGGCGGCAGACTTGCCGACAGTCCATCTGATGGTAAGTGGATTCTGTCGCCCTGCGACATCCGCGATTCATGCCAACATCAGTCCAGAATGACAAACGTTGACATGATGGTAAGTGGATACTGTCGCCCTGCGACATCCGCGATACATGCCAACATCAGTCCAGAATGACAAACGTTGACACGCTTCCGAATGTACTGCCTACCTTTGGAGATTTAAAGGAATGAATTTGGAAGAAGGGTTGAGAAAATGGGGAAGGATAGGATAAGATGGGATGGGAATGGGCTCTGGTGTATCTCACTCACTACCGTAACACATATGTACTTTGGGAGAGTAGGATAAAGGGGAAATGCAGGAGTAACGTAAGAGGTACGAGTCATCTCAACGGCTGTGGGGTTCAGTGTGCACTCTCCTCCTACTAAATAAAATCTAAATAGATATCATACTATATCATCAGCCTATATCTCTCCACTACCGGATATAGGCCTCTCCCAAGGCTCGGTTTTAGTGGATCGACGACTTAAAAAAAAATATCTAATAAAGTAAAATACCCTTTTATTTTCGTTTTTCCCAGATATCTGAGGCTCTGAAGCGATCGCTGTCGTCCGCGGCGGAGGAGCCGAGCCACGGCGTGCAGTTCAAGTCGCTGCAGTACGCGCTGTTCGTGACGTGCTTCGTGGAGGTGGCCGGCGGCGTGTTCTTCCTGCTCACCGCCGTTTACATCGTCAGGGACAAGCTTAAGGTCGACAGAGCCATCGCTGGTAGGTCCTGTGTTGCAACGGCTTTTAACGTAGATTTTAATCATTTTTTGTTTATGAATGAATGACTGAATGAAAATTATTAATTGCATTCTTGTTTTAACTAATTATTCTAATTAATTACATTAGAGAAGCAATAGGTGACCTTTTAAATACTTTTTATTTATGATTGTTCTTGTGAATTAGTATCATAAATAGGGCAGTTGAATGGTTGAGAATGATGTTTTATAAATTTTTCGGCAACTACAGAAGAAAACCCACTCATATTTAAATAGTAATATAAGTATTATATACGAATATTTATTCTCAAGGTAATAATATCTTGAGAATAAATATTCGCAAACTCATCTCATTTGAGGTCCCGACCTCAAACAAGGTGGGGACGCGTTTGTGATGGTACTACTGTTAATGACGTCATCAACACTGGTGCGGTTATTTCTAAACCCTAAAACTCATTTTTCAAGATATTTTGATATGATGATCGATTTGTAGTATTATAAATTATTTAATTATATATTTATCTGGAGTCAAATACCCTATTATAAATCATAAACTACAATTCGATGGAAAAATGTACTTTTATCTCCAACTGACAACTCAAACTGATCTACATATCATCTATTAACTTAAAACTAATTATTAGAAGTTTAAGAGATTATAAATTTTTATTTCGATACTTTGAAATCTACTTCACATTGTTTCAGTTGCTTCAAAAATAATTTAAAACTATAGGTGAGTTACCCTAAAGCGGGGAGAGTGGGGCGTCAAAGGAATCAAATGAAATATGACATGATACCTGTTCTAAGTTTTATTTTACAAGTGTCTATGAATATGAATCCATCCCCTTTTATGCATCTACTCTTCTTCCAAGAAAAACACCTTATTTCCCGAACGGTTTTCTGGTCAGCATTCATTTATTTATATTCCTACAGTACATATTCCATATCCTCATTATATTTATATTCCTCATTTATATACACACGTACACATTAATTAGTAGACGGCCTGTAAAATTGTTTTAGAAAATGAGCGAAGACTTCAACGAAAAATCAACGATAGACTTAACTCTTTAACTCGTAGAATTTTCGTAGGTATAAATAAATACGACGGAGTGTAAACTTGTAAAATATTAGCTATAGTCTCGTAATGCGTACGTCGAGGTGTCATAATCCGTTTATTTTTAAAACCGTCCGGGAAAATCGGTCTTACAACGTAAATTAAATTACGTAAATATAGCCATCCATAAATTACGTCACACGAATTTCATGATTTTTGGAGTCCCCCCCGTCCTTGTCACAGGTGGTCACATATTTTGCAAGTTTAAATTTAGATATTATTAAATTAAAACAACCTTATAATAATATTGATAGAGTTGCTAATATTTTAGTTTTTCGTTAGAGTTGAAGTTTAGTTTTAATAATTTAGATATATACATATGACGTCACATTTTGTTGACCCCCGCCCTGCCCCTTAACGTGTGACGTAATTTATGGATGACGCCTAAAATAAGGCTTCCTATGTTTTGTTTCACTAGCTTTAGGTTTAAAATATTATTTATATTTATTATTATAACACGGGATCCACAATAATCCACATAACATAAACATTGTTAAAAGTCACCTACTAAAATGGGAATTTTTTTTATTAGGTACTTTACTGTTCGAAAATTTAACTAAAAATATTGCTTCTTTTCGTTAGAAGCGGAAGCACAGCGCGCGGAGCCCTCACACAGCACAGCGCACGAAGGCCACGCAGCCGAAGATTCCGGGGAATAATGAACTAATTAAGAACTTAGTGAACTAATCTGAGAGATGTGAACACACTCATAATCGAGATAGGTTTTCGTCAAATAACTACAGTTAATTAGAAAATTATGAACAGTTCGACATGGATCATAATTAACAGAAAAAAAGGGCGTAACAAACTATTAAGGGTTTACTAATTAAAGAAAACTTCAAGAAAATTAATGTTATTTATACTGACAAATTCCGCTGGACGTGTACTTACTTAAATAATTATAATATCTCATGTTAGCGGAGACATTGTTGTCGTCTTTAAAATGTATTGCAAATATGAAATAATAATGAAATTTTTGGGCACTAAAACATAGACATTTAATATTTACTTCTTTAAGAAGACTACACACTTGAGTGTTCCATTGTTAGTTGACAATAGAGCCGCTTCAAGTTGAGCGCTGTTTTTTTTACCACATTTTTTTATGATCCTTGTCGCACTGTAGATGAATTGTGTGTAACATGAGATTTATGAATGAATTTAAATACGCCAATTTTCTGTTTTTTTTGCTCATTTTTAGTAAAAATTGCTAACATTAAATTTTGGGGTTATTTTGATGCTGTACAGTCGGCAATAGATCAAAGTATACCGATAGGCACTTTAAAGATTTACTACCTATACTCATGGGCATTCCAATGCTCTGTGAATAAGCGCTAAAATGGTATAAAACTACCTAATGGTTTAATTATTGTACTTATTAAGTTCCTGAATCTTGTTTGATTGAATTAACACGGTGAATAGTAGTTACATGTAGTTATTTGATGGTAACACTGACTGAAAGACTGACTCGTAAAGGCGTGGAGTAATCAGGAGGTATGTGTTAGTTACTGCGTGGGACAACCTAATTTAATGTTTTAAAAATAGACGTCATAAATATTACATAAAAAAATGTGCCTCTAAAATTGCAAAAATACCAAGCTTTGATATTGGTAGTTTTTATATGGTTGAAAATATTAAAAAATTGTTACAACGGCACAATTGGCTCGATTTAATTAACAATCAGTATAAGATTTATTATTGTCAATGTCGTATTATTACCTCAGCATTTGTATAATTTCAGTTTATTCTACATAATTTTATCTAATTATTTTATTTATTTATAATGTTATTTTATATGAAACGTTGAATGTTCCTGAATTGTAAAATATTTCTAATTTTTATAAAGCCGTTTAGACATTAATACAGTTTAACGATTTTAGTAAGACAATTCATCTAATTGATTAAATGTGGTGTTTAATCTACTTGAAATTGTCTTACATTTTTTTCGTTTATTTGTTTTTTTTACGTTAACATAATTTGAAATTTGATAAACAATAATTTGAATTAATCTTAATTAAGCTGTGTGTCAAGTTTTATGCAGGTAGTTATTCTGTTACTTTTTTGATCTGTTAAATTGTCGTGACGATTTATATTCTTCACAAAAATCGATAATAGTTAAACTGTATTGAATATCAAGACTGAATTAATGTAATTTGTGTCTAGAATACTGTCTGATACAAAGTATTTTTTTGTAAATAATATGATAATAATAGATAATCTGAGAGAAAAAAAACAAATATAATTTATTTTTGATACTTTATGGTTTTATTCAAAATCAAATTAGAGTTGAAGCAAATTATCATAACGTAATCGTTCAAGTCTCATACAAAACATGATAAAGCAAAAATGGCACAATCGGTGGGACACAGTCGAACTATCTCTATATGCCACTTAATACTAATGAGATTTATTGTTATAACATTATTGTTATAAGAACTTGGGTCTATTTTTGACATTATAATATTACTAACTAAGTAGTCATTGAGAAACATCAACAATTAATGAAATATTAGCAAACATTGTAATTAAAATATCAAATAAAAATCACATGGGATAATACAAGTCATAACAAGCAACAACATTTAAGTAGAATAAAAATGTGGGCATTCCCCAATCTTAAACTTGAAATCAGTTGCATAACGTCCTGACGATTTACGTAAAAATAACAATCTAGATATTTTAATTCAGAATTTAAAAAATTGTTGTATTTATTCTTATATCTCTTAAATTTTTACATAATGTTAGGACGTTATATCAATATCACGTAGTTGTCTTTAAAACTTATGCTAATTTTGCAAGCGATTGCATATAGTGATTGGTAATATTCGGATTTATTCGAAACGTTGACAATTTTAAGGAAAGTATATATAGGTAAATTATTTCAAAGTATTAAAATATTCAAATATTCAACACTTATTGTGACACACGTGTTCTGTTGAGGATTGATGTTAACTTTCTGTTCCACTGTAAAAGTGAGCAATGTCGATCATGGACATCTGTGACCAATAAAAATGACGAATGTTGGTAATTTAGTACCTATGGTTTATAAAAAACTTCTGTGACAAAATATGGCAACATCAGTACAAAATGACGAATGTTGACACATCCTTACGATACTATGTACGATTATATGGATTACGAATATATTTACATACATTTATCTTTAGGAATTTAGTATCGCTTATAAACTTCTGTGACAAAATATGCCAACATCAATAAAAAAAATGAAGAATGCTGGTACGTATTAAGATTTGGAAATAGATTCTGATTGTGGCTAAAGTACAATATGAAAGATTGTGAGAGCATTCGCATCTGCTTGCGAATAATTAACTCTCACCACAGTTGTCAATATCATAAAAAAATATTGCAGAAAGACGTCATTTTTCTTAACCGATTTACTACCGATGACAGGACAGTTGTACAAAGGATACTATTGTAGCATAGTTGTATGCACCTATGAGCCTCGGGTGTGTCAAATTTGTATAAAGTAAAACCAAATTAATACGTCCGTCATATTGTAGCCAGTGAAAAAGTAAACAAAAGAAAAAAGTCAATTGTCTGACAGATTGTAATCATTAGTTATGAATAATACTTATGGTTTCAAAATGTAGCTTGGAAACATTTTTTTTAATAACTTTGAGGTGGATGATACGTGTGTCGACGACCGTTTTATTGTGACACTAGGAAAATTATAACCAAATGTTTACATCTTGAAAAAATAATAATTAGTATAATTATGTTTTTTCCATTTTAAAACAATAACTCCAGCTGTTTTACGCACTACTAATTATATCTATAGGATTAAAAGTTGCATCGTGTTGTAGTGATCAACACAAAATACACTTCCCTTTAAATTCTTTTCCCTCGATACAGCTGATGTGTCATCAATTAACATGGCCCGTGGCATAACAGATGTGTCATTAATTAATGGCCTCTCCCTAAAGTGACCAAGCTAGAGGCAATGAATCAGTTAAATGGAACAATAATTATAAACATCAACCCCTAACATTACGCAAATAACGCAACATAACGCAACGCTTGCATTATAAATTCTCGTCCTATAACCGAGATTATCACATTGGTAACTTAAACTAACCGGCGACAATTTGTCGTTAAAACAATTATCATTTAATGTACACAGTTCAAGCTTGTTGCTGAATTAGTATCGTCACTTCGTTCAGCACTGAGCTCATTCTCCGGTTCAGTTTCAACTCTCAATTTCTTTGGAATGGGTTCACATGAACTATAACTAGAGCTTAAAGGTCGTTTGCCTTTTGGCGCCAGTCTTATTATAGTAAAGGTGTCTGAGTTAGAGTTTTCCTCCTCAGAGCTCGTGGAAACCGTCAATTGACTGAAACTCTTCATTTGTTCTGTCTGAGACAGTAATTTCTCTACCCTGATGACGACGTCATCGTCCTGTAAATAATATGCCTTTACATAAGAACTACATATGTACATGTAAATAATATACTAAGGGCCTTTCTCACCATCTTCTGATAAGGTATCAGAAAGTATCAGCTACTGTCCGCGCGCGAGCTCCGAGGACGCCTGAGGAATTTTGACGTCAAAGGCTGTGATGTTCTAAAGTCGATAAATTTATCGATGGTAGGTTGCAACAATATTTTTGATAGGATAAATAAAAAAAACAATTATTAAGTGGTGTAAGGTACATTTAATAAAAAATATTCACTATCTGAATTAGAAATTATCGATATGGATGAATCTGACATGTCAATGTCCCTGTCTTCTACAACTTCAATAATAGATTGATCAATGGCATCTTCCATTCGCCCATCTTTTTGCCAATACTCCTCGTCCAGTGCTGAGACATGATCATCGTCACCACACCAATCTTCTTCTGTGACTTGATTTAAAGCCAACTCGGTAACATCTTTAAGACTGCTATGACGGATCAGATGAGACATTATGCTCCCTGACAATCCTTTTAACTTTAGCTCATATTACCTCGCTGGGGTTCAAGTCACACATGTATGGCGGCAAACGAATTACATCGTGGCTGTGACATTTTAAAAGCTCATCAATTTTAAATATTTTTTCTGGAGCCTTGTGCTTTTCAATTAAACTGTATAATTCAACTTTTCTCATACTCGAGTCAAGCACAAAACATTGATTGTTTTATGCTTGATTTTGGTGGCACTTTATTCTTCTGTATACTATGATATGAAATTAATAACGCGTTTAGATATTTCACATGCTTGTCGATGTATAACAAACGATTTCTTTCTTTCCACTCTACCACTTATACCTTCCCCGCTATCCATTTTAACAATGAAAGTAATAATAACAATAAAAAACAAAAATATAACAGGTAATAATGTGCAAAGGTCGATAACGGAACATAAGCTTGTCTCAGCGTGGCAAGCAGCATACCGTTCCTCATACCGCGCGTCGTCGGAGCTCGCGCGCGGACAGTAGATTTAATTGGCAGATTATTTATCTAACGTATCCTTAACAGTTACGTTAGGAGGAGGTGGTGAGAAAGGCCCTAAGAACTGTAATATTGTGCTGCTGTGGGTGGGATTCTGTCTGTGACTAGAGATTGCAATCCCATGGGATCTTATGCATTTTTAACACCTGAGGAATCTCGCATATCCAATGCGCGATCTGCTCGAGTCCTGTAAAATGCAAAACATCGGAATACGGATGTAATTACTCATAAAATTGTTTTAATTACATAAGAGGCTCGATTTTTCGTTTTGTTCAAATTGAATATACTCTTCAAAGACAAAATAAATTATAACGCCTTTTATGACCACTTGACCTTAAGATAACTTTGCGATGAGTGTGTTTGTTTAATCTGCCAGATCCCGCGGGTTTGGCGTCTTGGGTTCTGCAGGGATTGCAATCTGTGTCTATGTTGCTGTCGACCATTATTATCCAGATGTAATTAGTTGTAAATAGAAACAATTAAGAAAGAGTATCTGCGATAATATCTGGCTAGTGGGAATGCACAGTACCATTATAATAATTAAGCAGTTACACTCGAAAATTTAATTTGTAACGATTAATTTTAATGGTTTTAGAATTAAATTGATTCTAAAACTAGATTCTATTGATTCTCAGAATAAAAAATATGAGCATAAAAATCTACCAAAATTCAACAGAAATAATAGCTTCGTTCGCGGTAAGGATTCAGAACTGATTCGGAACTATACGCATGCGCAGTTCAAATAATGCCGTTCGCGGAACACACAATTCAGAATTTCTAGTTACAGTTCTGTGTTCGCGGAACCGTCGAACTCAATTCAGGATCGGTTCAGAATCGGTTCTATCAGTTCTATAACTTTGGCAAGAATCCGTAGTTCCAGACATGCGCAGTTTTTACCTAACGACATTTGACATATATGCTGCGGCTATATTCAGTTGGTTAGAAACTAATAAACTGGTTAAATAGTTAAATAAAATATAAATTTCATTAATTTATTAAGGGTTAAATAAAATATGGTTAGTTTTGTTTGTTGTTTATATAAATAAGTTTATATAATACTCTAATAAGAGTAATGTGTTTTGGTGGGTCCACTTAAATACTTGCCAACTTAGGGGTTTTCCCCCCAAATTTAGGGGGTAAATAAGTGGAATGGTTTTTTTTTAGGGGTTTTATATTTTTAGGGATTTTTTGACTCTTCATATATTTTTTTGAATATATATTTTTCATATATTATGTGAAAGTATAGGCCCTGGGACAATCCAAACTATAATAGCTAATCATATTTATTTGTTGACCTAGCGACTTAACGACATCTAGTACAAATATATTACAACTACTCTGTGGTGACTGGTGGTTATTGTGCCTATGTATAGGCCTATGTGCCTATACATATGTACGTTGATTATTGTTTACTTGTTTAATTCGATTTTGTTGTTGTACTGCTGTGCCGACAAGCAATTTGTTAATGATGCCTAAAGAAACTAAAAATAAAAAAATGTACAGTCAGAAGTACACGTAGATTTGGGAAACAGATCCATATTTAAAAGGTAAAGAAATTTCATTGCATTTTTGTAATTTATATTTTTTCTTTTATTATATATTTTTTTAGGGGGATTTCTAAGTAATTGGGGCGATTTTGGGGGTTTTTGCCTTAAGCTTTAGGGATAAATATTTTTGAGAGTTGGTAACACTGCCGATGACAGTAGATCGTACGCAGTTTGGTTCCGAAATCGTTCGCGGAAATAAAAATCACGAATCGGTCTATAACCGAGCATGCGCTCTACTACGATTCCAAATTAGTTCAGTACTAGTTCCGAATTAGTTCTGAATCCTTACCGCGAACAAAGCTAATATGAGGGCAGTAGTGAGAACTCGTAGTAACGCGCACGTACCACTTGACGTCGCGTCTCCGGTGCAAGTGCTGCTCCCCCGCACCGCTCACTCGTTATTTTTTACCTGACTTTAATTGACTTTCTTGACCTGTCTTTCTTGACCTCATGTACTGATAGTATTTCCTTAATAGAGTAATTAGGCCACGGCTCTAAAACCTTATAATTTCAGTGTATATACATTACAGGTAGTAATAAGTTTCTATACCTGCATCCAAGCATGGTCCAGTATCTGGTCGAGCGTGATCCTCCTGTCCACATGTACAGTGAGCATCTTCTTCATTAGCATCTTGGCGGGCAGGCTCACGTGGCACCAGTGCGCGTGCGAGAACCGGTACTTGCCACTCATTATCTGCTCACGGAGCGACACTTCTTTGTACTCGCCCGAGAATGGCAGGTAGCCCACTAGGCTGCAAAGTTAGGTCCAGATAAATAGACGATTCTCGGTCTTAAGGTAGACTCCCGATCCACGGCGGCTTGTCGCCTGCGTTGATAACGGCATAATCATATATATGGTAAATATAAAGTTCAAACAAAAATTGTTCTTTTTATTTCAGTGTTAAAAATGGTACAGGCGTTGTTTATTTAACCATGTGTAACTTCAAGTAGCAAACGATTTTGATTGTGAAATAGTTGCATTAATTTCCTTTTTTATTTTTTGCTTTTTCCATGAGCTTAGATTAGGAATATTTTACGAGGGTTCAATTGCACAGCTGCTGGACTGTGCCGAACTGACCGAGTTAGCCAAACCTCGCAGAAGACTGTAGTAAAACATACGTGTTTCGAGAGTCAAAGAGATATTGCTAGTCTATCTCCAATCCTATTCCCTCCTTTTCCCCATTTCCCATCGAGTAGACATGGTAGTAGCCAGGGTGGGGTAGAGTGGGGTGTTTGCCTCAAGAATAAGTAATAGACTTTCTGCATTACACAATTTCTATTTAAAATACATAGTAAGAAAATTGATTGCTTTAGGGGCAAAAGAAAATTTTGACAAAAGAATATTTTGACTATGCCATTGCAAGTAGAGAGTACAATGGAATTCCTTTCTTTATTATAATCTTCACTTTCCATGCTCTCCAAATACATATTGAAAAGATTTTTTAAATTTAATTTAGATATGAACTAGAAAATAAATGGAGAGCTACTGCTATTTCTGTTACTTATGGATTGTTGTAATGGTGAGAAGTGATTTGATTCAACACTGTTTTTCTAACTTAAGTCTTCTGCACACTTTAAACCGGTCATTTTTCAAGAAATCATGAAGGATGCACTATTTCTTCTATATTTTAGAATTTTCAAAATTTGGAAACATCAACTTGATGAGGGATAACCAGAGATTGAGGGATAACAAATGTAATGTTTAAAAATCTAAAGAGAGTAAACATTCTAAAAATAAAAAATAGTAATAATACCAGACAAAGAAAATGACTCCCAAACTCCATACATCAACCTCAGGACCGTAGCTCCTCTGTCCATTTGCTTTGAGTATTTCCGGAGCCAGGTATATTGGGGTTCCGCACATAGTCTTCATGAAGCTGTCTTCGCCAACAAACTTGCTCAGTCCAAAGTCAGTGATTTTCACTAGCGTCTCATTCTCCTTACTCTCCAAAAGCACGTTCTCAGGCTGAAAAAGAAGATATGTCATCATAACAAAGAACTCTTAGAAGTATATTATAAAGTCAGACGTAATGTAAGATTTCTATCCAATTATCATAAGATAATAACATTATCATCTGTCTAAATATCTGTTTCCAACCCATAAAGCATTGGCTATCCAAACATTCACAAGATTACCCACTTTCTTGCATTTGTAGAAGAGTTACTATAATAATAAACATGCATGTTCCTGTAACTTTAACATTCATATTTGTTGCTCTAACTGCTAACAGAATGAACAGGTTTGTTCTACAACATTGTATTTGCCGTGTGATATTGGCAGGCTTTAGAATAGTACCACTCCATCTCTTCTCGTGGGTGTTGTAAACACCTGTATATTGGTGGAACCGCTGAGTCTTCTCATTGCGTTAAACTGTTATAGTCCATCTACAAGTGTCACCGAAATAACGCAAAACGTGAAACATGAAATCATTTTAAGGAATAAATCCATGTAAGATAGACATGTTTAGACATGTTCTGTCTAAACGTTCGTAGCAATTATTACGTACACTAGGCGTACACGTCGCACGACGCGCATAGAATAATAAAGATACTAGAAATGCATTACAAATTATGAAAAAACCTAGTAAAATCGATTACTACTCTCGATACTGAACAACCGATTTTCTGCTATTGCGTTATTTCAGTGACGCGTATACAAAACAAAAAATTCTTTATAAAACGCGATTTTTTTACCTTCAGGTCTCTGTGAGTGATGCCTTGAGAGTGGAGGTACTTGACGGCCAGCACCATCTGCCTGAACAGGAACCTGGTCAGTGGCTCAGAGAGGTGTCCATGCTTGGTGATCCTGTCAAACAGCTCGCCCCCCTGCATCAGCTCCAGTACAATGTATACAGCTTCTCGGGAGTCATACACTTCCTCAGTTGATATTATACATGGCTAAAAATTTTAGGTAGCATAAATTTTAGTGATCTTTTAAATAGAAATATGTGATGTTATCTACCCACAATAATAATGTGCCGAAATGTGGATGCTTACTAAAGAGGCTGTGTACAGAATAAGGGTCACATAGAGAGCCATGGAGTATCATGCTCAATGCTGGTAAGAGAGTTATGGAACTCAAATGGAATTGGGCAGGCCACCTAGCTAGATGAGGTGATGACAGATGGAGTAAGATCTTGACAGATGACAGTCAACATAAAGTAAATGGAGAGTTGGTCGGTCGTCCGACGACAAGGTGGATTGATGACATTAAAAGAGTATTACGGGAGGGATATAGTTGAGAACAGCACAGGACCAACAAGGTGCACAAATGAAAGGAGGCTTATACTCAGCAGTGGGTGGAAACTAGCTGTAGATAGGATAACATTTAAAGATAGTTGAAAAGGTAGGTTCAGATACTCATAATCTGGAGTCTCCTAGGCTCTATTAATACTTTTAAAGAAAAACTCCTTACCTGAAAAAAACCTGACATGGTGTTAAATGCTAATATCAGAGCCCGCTTTAAGGGTGTACGGCCGCACAAGGCACGGAGGTCTTGAATTGGAGGCGCTTTACACAGACGGCAAAATATTTTGGGTTTCTTTTATTTTTGCACCATCAAATGAGTGTCAAAGATACCTTTACACGTAAGTTTTTTTTAGGAAAGAATAAGATAAGAGTATCAATTACGATACGAAGAACGGCCCGGGGCACAGGGGGCGCCTAGAAATTCGAGGGGTAAAGGGCAGCGAAACAGGTAAGGTGGGCCCTGGCTAATATTGTGTGTTTGTATAATATTGTACTGACTTTGGATATCGCAGATTTTGCAAATTTTTTTTATTTTTTATAACACCTTACTAATTTTTATAAGTTTGATAAATAAACAAAACAACTCAAGAGTTTACTTACATGCTTCAGAGCTTTCATAATATTAATTTCGTTCATAATTTTCTCTGGGTTATTCAAATGATTATCTGGTCCATTAGTCAGTCTGCTTTTCTTTATTATTTTCATGGCATGCATAGAGCATATTGTCTGGAAAAAAAATGATGTAAGTGAAGATATTTGTTATGAATCTCAATAAGTACTTTAATGATTTTACACTTACTTTATTGTAAACTAACTTAACCAGGCCACAAGCCCCTTGTCCTAATGTCCTAGAGATATAATACTTCTGTGAAATTTCCTCAGGCACTTGGTCCTGTTCATTTTTGAGCAAATCTTTGAACTTGAAAACTGCAAAGAAAGTTAACTTATGTTTACATGTTTTTAACCTCTTGTAACTGCATATTAATATCCCATTTGCAAAAATTATACAAACACATACTATTCCTATTGCCATCATGAGATTTATATACAGGCTCATAGTTTGGTGAATAATCACAACTGTTACATGAAACAAATTGTTAGGTTGTTGTTCGGTTTGAGTTCCATTTTCAAATATTGTTTATGTAAGAGGCCAGTTCTGGAAATTTCAGTGTGACCTACAGTATTATAACTACTCTATATAAATATTCGTAATTGAATGCAACCTCTCAAAGACAACTAATTAAAATTCAAGTAATTACGAAAAAGAGATTAAGAAATGTAAGTAGACAATGATGTACAATGGCTTTTTCATGTTCTTGAGTACCGCAGCAATTCATTTTATATAACAATCTGGATGCCTTAGTTCAAATTATGTTACATTGTATTTTGTGTAAGAGGCACACATTCATTGCCAGAGTTAAATGATGGAATACGTGAGGTGGCCAAAATTTAATTTGTTTTTATTTTGTTTCCCTAGTGGCCGAAACTAATACCATTCGCCTTGCGCTATGGCTGTTGTTTTACAGAGCATAGAAATTTGTTAGGGACGATAACGCGATATCGCGTGATCGGCCATGTCGTAGCGGGCCAAATGACACAATATCGAGTGTACGTGAATGTTCTTAAATAAAATAAGAATTTAAAAAAAAATGCTTTTACCCATACCAGAATGGAGATGACATATGCGTTTCAGGTATGTGTAGTCCTTAATATGTTTTTTAACTTTCAAAGCAATATGTAAACATTTATCAAGGATGTATGCTGCAATCCCTTAGTCACCGGGCATACCACATTGGCTGAGTTGTCTCTCTTTCATAGAAAATTGTTATTTATACACAACATTGTACCACACACATTGCTAATTGTTATGTACCACACGTTTCAGGAGTGAGTGAGACAAAATCAGGATTAGCCCGAGTACATTTCCCAACCCTTCACACAGAGTAGGAAGTGTGACGGAATAATAGAAGTTTCTCATTGTTATTCTTAGTACTGTTTATCCTATTCCATCCAAACCCACTAAACAGAGTCAAATGTAATAAAAAGATCTTGTTATATGTATATACACTGCTATTACACTCTCCCATTCATCCATTCCATTTCATCCTCGTAAAAGGCAACTAAGGGATAACAAAGAGGCTAACACAAGCACTGAGGAACTACACAACTTTAATAGAGTGGGCTCGCCAATCTGCTTGGCCAGTGTGAGGTTTTAAGGCCTTACACTCCTCATGCACAGGAGGCGCGTGTCCAACAGTGGATACTGAAAGGACTGGTTGCATTGAATTGCAGTAAAAATATTACATACTTTTAACAATTTGGTGTGTTATAGAAATTTCATCATTGTCATCCAGAACTCTACTATTGCCCTTTCCAATTTTTTCACCATTTACGAAAGTACCATTGTAGGACAGGTCTGTTATTATTGCAGGGCTAAGAACTTCCCTGAAAAGTAATTGAATTAAATTTAATTTAATTGAGCCTAGATATTTTTAATAATATTACATTTTTGGAAAATTGTAATTCACTGTAGATATTAAGATGCACTTACGAAAAGTCTCTTTTAATGACAAAATGCAGTTTGCTAATATTTTTTATAATATTTTCTTTTATTATATCTTTTTTCATAGTGAGAGTACAATCTAGAGCCCTTCCAAGACTGAATTCTGGCTGAATGAGATCTATAAATAAAAAAATATATAAAATTAAAACACTAATTAATCACGCTCAGTGGTTGTTATCGACTCGAGATGTGGCTTTGGGTGATTTCAATGCTATTGATTCAAACATAAATGTTCTTGTTGTTAGTTAGTGGACGTATAACATTATGTCAAATGATTATACTGTATGATGGCTCTCAGTTTATTTGGTTAGTATGTACTCCCGAAATTTTAATGTCCAGGTTTGGTTGTAGTTGCTTAAAACACGACCTTAACAAATGCAACAAACAAAAAATGTATGCAAATGCAACAAAAAACTATAAAAACAGCTGTCATTAGCTTAATTTTAATAAGGGATGTAACACACTTACCATAGTAATCTGTATTGGCAGTGTTTTTCCAGCAATTATTTGATAGTTTCATTGAAAAAAGTCTACCCCATATTGTAGGTATAATGCAAGGTGTGTTGTTTTGAGACCAATCAACTTGTGAAGTTTGAGTTTGGGTCTTCTGTGTGTCGTCTTCCATGGTTTTTCTTTGTTTAACGCATTTATTCTATAAAGTTTACTCACAAACTTTTCTTGTGTAAAGTTTCATTAAAACTTTTAAGTTCTACGTATTGGTAACGACGGTGAACTATGAACGGGGAATGAATGATTTTTTTTTTATAATTTATTTGGACACTGGCATAGCTATTGATCCACTCACAGCAAATAACAAAATTGTTTTTAGCACATCATTGTCCAGTCCTGTCGTAGTAGGAGTCGCTCAGTAAAGCGATAGTAGGTTTAGTGAGGACAGAGTTGGACTCCTTGGAAGAACAAGAAGAAAGCAGTCTAACGTTTTTATTTAATTATCACAAACAAGCACTAACACATTATATACTTTGAACTTTAATAAACTATCACTATTAAACCACAAATGTTATAATCATAATCCACATGTTTTACAATATTCAAACAAAAACTGAACTCTACTCCTCAGATTCCCTCCAAAAAGTCGAATGAATAATTGTATAATGTTCCAAAACATTCGAAATTAGCTATTTCACAATATAAAATGGGTGTATATATCCTTCTTCTTAACTAATTTAGCATAAGATGCAATAGTGGTTAACTGATTAATTTCATAGGTTTTGGAAAGCAACTCAAATGAATTAATTGTTGATTTATTGGGGGTAGCCTGAGAAATGAAGATGAGTTTATGTTTGATTATTGTAAAAATTGTGTATTGTGGAATTTGTGGTTTAATAATGATAGTTTATTAAACTTCAAAGTGGCTAGTGTTAGTGCATTATGTTTGTGATAAGATATTTAAATAAAAGCGTGACACTTGATTTCTCGTGTTCTTCCAAGGAGTCTAATTCTGTCTCAATAAAGCTAATATCATTCCTACTCGATAGTACCTTTATTGGTATTAGACGAGCTTAGCTTTGGTATCAGACTGATATTAGACGGGACTGGACAATAACGTGATAAAATTCTGTTTTGTTTGCTATTTGTGGACCAATGGCTATGTCAGTATCCAAATATTTTTTTTGGTTTTTCTTCATAACGTTAAAATCGTCATGCAAAAGCAATTAACATATTCTGCCATACAAAGAAGAAAGCATTTAACACCGAAATTGTCTTTTTGTCTCGAGAAGTGAACTTGAGTTTTTGTTTGAATATTGTAAAAAATGTGTATTAGGCGTTTTGTGGTTTAAGAGATCACTAACACCAACACAAAACCACCAAACCTTATATCATAAACACCACGCAAAAAAAACACTTTGCAGTATAATAAACATTGCAAAGTGTTTTTTGTGCGTGGTGTTTGTGCTAAAGATAATCAATTAAAAGCGTGGGACTGCGTTTTTCGTGTGCTTTCAAGGAGTCCTCTTCTGTCCATAGTAAACCTACTATCACTCACTATACTGAGCGATTCCTAACCTCTGACAGGAGTGGATATTAACAGGATAAGTTTCAGACTTTGAAATTGGTTAATTTAGTAACAATTTAATTATTTAAAGTAAAAATTCGTAAATACAGGATGCGATAGAGGGCGTTTGTGTCGAAAGAAATAGAGGCCGCTGGGGTGATACCGACTATAAAATCGATAGGCGCGAAATTGACTATAAAAATAGAAGGAAGCTGACCAGTCTCTTTATAACGCCAGATTAGAATTTTCAACTATCTACTTAAATTAATTTTTAAATTATTTTCATTAATAATGTGCACTAATTTAAGTGGTAATTTATTTATCAAGGCCTGTGGGGGACTAAAGAAAGACTGAGAAACATAAAAAATATAACAAATTTCATTTATGCTCAAATTGTCTCCTGTTTGCCCTGATGCAGACTTCTACATCTTCTTATGAACACCCTATTGAGCTGGCGAACGTATCTTCAGGTCTTCATGCCAGTCACAAACCACTTTCTATTTTCAAATCTATCATTTATCATTATCACATCAACCTGGCATGCATATTGCATCTATGCTAATAATGTTCGATTTCATGTTCTTGTTTTTAATACATAATGTATATTAGAGAATTTTGATCCCCATCATTGACCCTATCGATTGGTGCTGTGAAAATACAGGGTAATTTTTTTCGCATTTGTATCTGTTTGATTACTAACTAGCTCAGACATGCGATTTTTCAAAATTCCATAATTGCAGTTTTTTTTTAAATAAAATATGCTTTTGAAAAAAATTTGCTATCTCTAATATTTAGGGCACTTTCACTCTAGAGCCCATTCATTTGATTCACCCTATTCCACTGTAAAAAATGGGTTGCAGAATTTAAGCGTGGACGAGAGAGCATCGAAGATGACGCTCGCCCCGGCCGGCCAACGCCTTCTACAACTGAAGAAAACATCGGCAAAGTGTGTTGTCTCATATTGGAAGATCGTGGATTGACTATTAGGGAGATTGCTGACAAGGCATCTCGTATGAATGAACGCAAAACATCATTGTCAACGAACTCGGATTTTCTAAGATGTTCGCTAGGTGGGTTCCCCAGATTGCTTTCAGTTGAGCAAAAACGAATTCGACTTACAATTTCTCGCAACTATTTGGAGATGTTTGGAATTTTCCTAACAGATTTGTAACAATGGGTGAAACCTGGGTTTACCGCTATACTCGAGAGTCAAAACAACAATCCAAGCAGTGGAAAAAATATCGTTAACCGACCCCAAAGAAAGCTAAGGCAATTCTGTCGGCTGGCAAGGCGTCTGGTTTGTGGGAAGGGCGAAACGATAAACTCGGCATACTACTGCACCCCTTTGCGTCGTTTACGTCAGAAAATTAAAGAGAAACTTCCAGGATTACTGAGAAAGAAAGTGTTGTTCCATCAGGACAACGCTCGCGTTCACGTCTGTTGAGTGCATGGCTCAAATTCGTGATTATGGATTCAAATTGCTGCCCCACCCGGCTTATTCTCCTGATTTGGCGCTGTTGGACTTCCAAACCCGATATTTCCTATCTGTTTCCAAACCTAAACAAAGACTTCGGTGGCCAGGATTTTTCAACTTTTTGAAAATCGGTGTAGAAGCTTTGGAAAGCAGATGGAAAAAGTGGATAGAGCTAGATGGGGATACATAGAAAAATAAAAATATATTTGTACGTATTTAATTTCGTTTTCTTGACCAGGCCGGGAACTTTTGATTTTGTAGTAAATGATAACCAACATAAAAAAACGTCATCAAAATTGCATCTGTACTAAGGGACCATCCATAAATTACGTCACACGGATTTCATGATTTTTGGAGTCCCCTCCGTCCTTGTCACAGGTGTCACATTTGTGTGACTCCCCCTCCCCTGGTGTGACGTCACATATTTAGTAACTTTAAATTTAGAAATTATTAAAATAAAACAACCTTATAGTAATATTGAGAGTTGATAATATTTTAAAGGTTTTCGTTAGAGTTGATGTTTAGTTTTAATACTTTAGATTTATGCATGTGACGTCACGAAGCTTATGACTCGTCCCGTCCCCCGTCCCCCCTTGTCACACGATGTCAAACTTTGTTGACCCCCTCCCTCCCCCTTAACGTGTGACGTAATTTATGGATGACCCCTTGAGGATTAAGTTAAGTTTTGACGATTTTTAAGCTTCATTGACTCGACTATACACTGAGGTGAGATTTGCAGTCATACGATATATATATAGTGATCTTTTAATCGTAATATATCGGTAACGTGAGACTTTAGGGCATAATATTATAAACCTGTCCCATCGTGCGTAACATCGTGCGACGCAGTTTTGAAAAAAAATCGAAATAGCGGTGCGGCTTGTGACTACGTCAACCGAACACCTTTATTTATTTTATCAGTTGTAGTGTTCACCCTAATCTCGAGAACCACTAGCTGGACCAACTTTATTACGCTTTCAACATTGTGGTGTATTTAGTGTATTCTTTTTCTTAAAAATCGGTTAATGTGTTAATGGGCAAACCAATAGGTAAAACATTTTTTTCTAGGAGCGATTTTTAAAGAAAAAACTAAGTATTTATTATGTACTTAGTCTTATAAATTCAACCAAACAAATTTTACGAAAATCTATATTCGGTATAACTGAGTTTAGTGTTATGAATTTTTTCCTGTATCCAAATCCCACCACTAATATGTCTGATATAATACCGAGGAAATCGAATGTAGTGAAATCAGTTAATTAAAAAAAAACGAAAATGGCCTCAATATGTGAAATCAGTATGGGTTTTATAGAGGCTATATATAACATTAAAATTTATGACGTTTTCTAACTCATGTTCATGATACCCTTTTTCATTTATTTTTTTCATTTATTCATCGATTCATTCATTTAAATTCCTTGCTAGATATGACAACAGGCTCTGCACGTGATCGTAAAAAAACGAAAACTCCTGAAACAATTGTAATTAAAATTTCCATAAATGATACGAAAATCCAGAAATAATAACCATATTTTTGTAGGCGGGTAATATTTTTCTCTTGTCTCCTCTATATTTAGAGCTTTCGCTTCATTTTTTTTTTAGGTTTGGATACCTCATTAAGCTCTCCAAATTGCGACATACATATGTGGAATTGTTGAAGATGTCCAACACTTGTTGGTGGAGTGTGTCCGGAATCAACAGGAACGGGAGGCCTTCGTGAGGGCTCTCGATCTGAACAGGAATGATGTTTGTATGTTCCATAAGATACTAGGTTCCATATGTATGTTCCATAAACCTAATTCACGAGCAGCATTTAGTTTGTACAGATTCGTGAGCCCTTACTAGGGCTTATATATTGGTACCTACATTAATGTTGTAGAATGTAAATTTAGGGTGCGATGGAACTGACATGTGTCAAGACATAAAAGTTCCTTAAAAAGAGGAAAAAAATTTCGGGTTCGCGGAATAAAGTGTCTTTATGACCGTAGCGATTCTATGTTAAGGAAGTGCGGATGAACCTCACGACAATAACGAGCGGTGCAATGGTAAAACCCAAAGCTGGAATCAAATTAAACAGCTCTTCAGAACATTCCCCATTAAAAAGGCGGTAAAAAACGCTGAGAGACGCACCATCTCTACGGATGCTGAGCGATTCTAAACTACCTGTGAGAGTGGGATCGTCAACAATTCAGATAGAGCGTCGTTGGACGGAGTCAAGAGGGTCCAGCTGGTACTTCGGTACAACGGCCTAGAGGTGTGAGCAGTACTCCAACTGGACTCTAACTTGAGCTTTATAAAGCGACAAGCGCTGCTTCGGAGAGAAGTACTGCTTCGCTCTATTTAGTACACCGAGCTTTTTACTAGCAAGTTTTGTCTTGCTCTCGAGATGACTTCGAAACTTTAATTTGCTCGAAATATCGAGGCCAAGGATGCGAAAACTTATAGAGATCTTGAGAGGAATGTTCTGAAATCGAGGTGCCACGAAAAATTGAGCTTTTTTAGTGGTGAATGCACAGTCTTGTGTGTTGCTGGGGTAAATTGGAGCAAATAAAGTATTAAATTATTTATTATTTAAAATTATTTACTTTAATGAAAGTCAGCTGCAAACACGCGTCGAAGTGTGCCTTACTTTGCTGAACCGGCACAAAAATAAAAAAAATCTGAATCGTATTGTCACTTGTGATGAGAAGTGGATCCTGTGTGATAATCATAAATGTTCGCCACAATGGGTGACAGGAGCTTCCAAACTTCCCAAACAATGACAGAAAGTTACAGGAGCTTCTACTGGAAACTCTGTCACCCACCATACTCGCTAGACCTTTCCTTTTTTATCAACTCCGATGAGATAGTGAAAAGTATCTTCTGACAATCCATCGATTTCCGTCCCCAGGAGTTATATAGCAGAGGCATCAATCATCTACTATTAAAATGGAAAAAGTACATTGATAATACTTCGATTAATTAAATATGTAATTTTCATACAAAAAGAAATGCATTTTCCATATAAAACGGCAATTTCATAGGTAATGAGTTAATGACATAAGAAGAGTATAAGACGACGTATATAATAACGACGTATATATAAGAATATGAGACAACTTTTTGCTAACTGCAAAAAATAACATAGCATGCGAGCGAGAAATTAAACTATAGCACGTTCACCATAAACGAGAAAGAGCCAGAATCAGCTGTCAGTTATTGGTACACGATTGCAATTAGTCCAAGTTTTAAGTCCAGTTTTCAAGGAGTCCGGACAAACATGTATACTATGACGTGACTCATGTATACTACGAAAGGGTAGCGAGTCTATGGTGTAAGATACATACGAGTAGAAAGCTTATTTCTGTGATACACATAATTTAATGTTAGACACGAGTCTTAGACATATGTATATCAAAATAGATTTTTTTTCTTCTATAGTTCTGTGTAAAATCACGTACGGTCATTGGACTGAAAATTAGAAAATTATGGAAATATTTGAAAATGGATCTTCAACTTGTATAATTTAGTGACAGAAAAAAAAAAATTCATTTTATACTGAAACGGCTTTATACTAATCCTAGCATTTAAAACAAAGTATTTATTCTACTCGTACATTAAAATCTAGTTCGAATTCGAATTTAATTTAACCTTAATTTTATGTATTAATACCAATTAATATTTTTTTATTGATCGATGTTAATAATATCTTCCTTACTAGCCTGTATAAGATGTGAGATGTTACTTTTTAGGTCTTTTGGAAACTATTGACGTACTTAAACTGATATTTAAGTAGATTCAGCACTTGATATTTTATCAAAGGAAAATGGAAGACCTTCCGCTTGTTATTGTATGATTATAGTGTAATCTAATAAAATATGCGGGTCAACATTACACTCGAGCGCTGTTCTAAGGTGAAAATCGCTCTGGGCTAACATGATTACAGCGACCTTATAGTTGAACTTAAGCTTGAAATCGAGGTAGAATGTGAATCACGGCTATCTAACGCGCTAATGCGGTTGTGTAGCATTTTTGGACTATCGAATGGAACCATCCTGTTAGCTGCTGTTACAAGCACAGCTTTTAGCTAATTACAGGTTAATTTTCTAAATAACAATTACGAAAGTAACTACTTTCTTATTTAGTTATATGTAATTACACTAACGTTATTTCGACGACTAATTCGAGGGCATACAGCTGCTTTTTTGAGGGCTTACTTATCATGAAACATCCTATTTTACAGAAGACGAAAAAAACTGTTAAATAAAGTAGGTCTGGAAATTTAAATCAAAATATGTCAATAATTAATAGTTCTTGGAATTTCATTTTTCTGCCACAAAATCTACTCCTTAATCTATATTTTAATAGTTACGTCATTTCGTCATTTTACAATTTATAACATACGAGTAGAACATATTATTTTTGTAAATACAAGTAGTGGAAATAATATAACATGGAAATTTAATTTGAAAAATAAATCATACAACGTTGTTTGGAAAACATTTATTATTTAAATCTTTAAAAACTTAAACTTTAAAAAACATGGTACGATCGATCGTACGATTAATCGTGGTACTTTAAAAAAAAAATCATAGATTACCAAAGTTTATAAGTTAATGTTACAGCTGAGTTCACAACTTACGTGTAAGGCACAGAAAACGTACGAGTATGAAGTGATTGGTTATCATTGACGGTTATTAATTATTAATTATTATAACTGTTATCATTAACAGATGTCGTTGTAGGTTTCATTCCCTTTCCATAATTACACTTGCGAGCAGATAAATTGCGCAGTTTGGGCAACACGTTCTTTTATTAGTAGGTAAATATTGTTATAATGTTATTATGGTAAATTTGGTGTTTAGATTTCATAGTAATAAAAGCACCAATAATTTGTTATTTTTTTAATGATAAATTCACTATAAATGAAAACAATGAAAAATGAACAAAAAATAAGTGTCATTATTTAAAAGAAACAAAGATGAATGAATTAATATGAAGTGTTCTCTTTCCTCACTCTAATCGCATCTTAGAAACTATTTCTTATTGACCGAATCAACTTTCTCAACCGAATCAACCGAATGAGACTCATTATAGTAACTCATCTTTTATAATCTAGTTTATCAACTTAAAAGCATCCTGCTCGGTTTATCTGCTCGCCACTGTCATACATCAAGTTTGTTTTTCTAAAACTATACAAGATACAATTAATAGGATACTAATGGCTCATTTACACAAGGAGTGCCTCGAACATCGGTCAATAGCTAGTATAAAAAAAACATCTATATACAACTGTTATCATCATCTGATCCCTGTTAACATAGAGTATTTATCGTCACGTGAACAGTTGTAGACGAGAATTGTATGTAGTTTGGTCGCATACGAGAATCGTATACAATATTCTCGCCCGAACGGTTCAAGAAACTGTCCTTATGTAAATGAACCTTAAATCTCATTTTAGGATTTACGTTGATACGTCGTCGTTTCAGCTCTAAGACCCAGTCGCTAGTAAACTTGTTAAAGAGTATACTGGAATAAGGAGTTTTTTATTCCATTATACTCTCCATTCGATTAAACAAGAACGGATAGGATGAGATGAAATAGTTTGGAATGGTAAATGGACTCTCGTTATGTCGCTCACTACCGAAACCTGTGCGTTGTACATTCTATGGTACTCTTCTGTGAGAGAGGTATAACTAGTCCAGTTGTGCGCGTCCAGCAGCTGTGAGATTGCAGAGTGTATCTTTCCCTTTTAGCAGTCCATTCAAAATTTCTTTTTTAAGTTCTGTTTACTTTTAACCCCAAAAGTTTTAGTCCGCCGACGATATTTTCTCTACCGAAAATTGTGAAAATCACTATATTCAGCATTCGGCTCGATAATGGACCTGAAATCAGTTTTGTTTTTTAAATAAATTAATGTGTTTACTTTCTGTTTGATTGCTTTATTGCACGAGAGATGTATGAATTATTATATTTTACTTACACCGAAAACTATTTTTTCTTGCAATCACATCACAATTAACTACATACAAACACACATGCCAAAAGCAGGCAATAGTGAACAAAATCATCTAGTTTTACAAGTAACCATTTATTTGTAATTGCCTACGAATTGATTTAGCTTCTTTCAGGTAGTAGCGGGGTAAAGACACTAACTTATAACCTTATGGAAGGTATAATATTTTAATTTCTACTTCTTACACAAAATGTGCCTACAATACTAAGTTCTAACAATAAACATTTTCGCCTTTGCCTTTACGCTTAAAATGAGAACTTTTAAGGCGGTAATTTCTTAAAGCCACCATTAAAATTTAACTTTTGGAATTATTTAGCAATCCATTCTTCGTCTAAATACTTTTAAAACTGAACCGTCGCGTCATTAGGTGTAACGATTTTATGATTACCGGTTACTGGAGACGACACGCAAGGGCGGGGGATTATCTTGTTTTGGGTAAGTATTACATTCACGGTACCACACGGTGTTCTTTAATAAAGGCTCTATGTCATTCTACACACTTTCATAAAGAGAAAGGTCTATCTGTCTGTATAAACAGAATTTTCGCCTAATCTTATTTATACTCTTAATAGGTGTTTGTGAAATTTTAAAAATAAGGATATAATTTATATATTATCTATATGAATAAATAAATGCTACCCTTTAAAATATTTATATTTAAGTATCTATAAATTAAGGACCACAGACAATTTAGAATTACCTACCAAATAAGAAATATCTATTTGTACTGGAAGAACTACTTACATTTCTGATAAGTAGCTATTTTGAATTTACTTTGATGAAGAAAATAACTCAAATCATCCCTTATTTATTCCATATAAACAAAGTAGTTAGCGATTGAAACGGGAATGAAATAAATAAACCATAAGTCATTAATCAAGCTACTTTTATATAAGTACCTTTTCATAATTGGCTTGGCGAGACGACGGCGCACCCTGCTGGCAGTATTGCGTTTACTTACTGTATATTTTCAGATTCATGAAGGTTAGTAAATAAGAAAACATATTATTGGCGGCTTGTATGATATTTGAAAAACAGCACGTGTAAAGAAAAGACTGCTCTATATTTAACCAAATACAACATGATATATTAAGTATCTACCTACTTGTATCTATAGCAATTTGCTATTACTATTGTTTGTTAAAAGGATATTAAAAACATTTTACCATTCGAATACCTATGCCTTCCTTACAGTGTTAGTCATAAAGAATGTATTAACGAGTTTTTCCCACTAACTATTGATCTATTGATTGACTATTGATCTTCATATATTAGTTCCTATATTTTATTCATGTTGATACACGCCTAAGGAAAGCTCGGGTCGATTGAAAGTAATTAATTTAATAATTTTCATTTAAGGTACTGAGATTACTTAAATTTTTTATCTGTATTAATAATTAACAAATACGAACGATAAGAAAATGTTTAGCTACAATTTACAAACAAATAAAGGAGCAAGTTTATTCATTAAGACTGTCCGTCCGACGTTGACTTAATTCGACTGACAACGAATGACATCACAACTTCATGAATAGAGAATTTAATTGGGTCCATACCCTTCGGAAATTAACACATTACGTTTATTCATTCTAAAATGTATGTTTATTAGTATATCACTGACGTTGAAATTAACGAGTTAGTAATTTCTCGACTATTTCCACAAGCTATTTATAAAATATAAGATTTGAAGCTTTTATTATCGTGGTTCAACATAAAAAATGTTATGTTTTGTGCGATATTCCGGTTTAGTTCTATGAAATGTGGTTTCAGAGTCTCGCCCTAACTACGGTTTCTGTAACAAGATCGATGCAACCCGGTTTACACAACATTTATTATTTATAAAATATATCTACAATTATTTTATCAACTAGTATTTGTTTTGCAAGCAATTATTAGATACGATATTGTTGTAAAATTCTACTTTGTTAGTTAGGAAAATATGAAGCTTCTAAAGTGTAAATCGCTAGCAACAACAGCTATTAAACGTATATACTCGTAATAAATAAGAGATAAAATGTTGCCGGTGTTGGTACAAGGGTTCTTTAACGAGCAACTCGAGTGGTTTAATAATTATTATGATGTTAATAGGTAATTAGTGCGTACAGATAAGACGGCCCTTTAAACTAACAAAGCGTAAAAATTAATAAACAGAATATTTTGTTTTCTTAGAAGTTATCTAGCTTTCTCAGGAAGGTGCGCGATAAATTGCACTTTGGTAATGTAAATAATGTGATAAGGAAAGTCTTACCATTCCATTACACCCCTACTTCCCTTCCCATACCTTCCAATTATATTGCATTCTATTTAATACAGAGGATAATGGGATTAATAACTCATACAATTAGGTACACATCTTCTCGTCCTATCAAAAATCTTGATTCTTATATCTTGTTTTTATTTCTTATTGTCCTAAACTTGCCTGGAAGAAATCGCCTTAGCGATAAGGTCTCCTATTGTATTCTGTTATTTAAATATGTGTGCACATGTAATTAATTGTAACATGTAAACATTTGTATTTTTTTTTTTATGGACGAAGGTGACAGACGAGCATACAGTCCACCTGATGGTAAGTGGATACTGTAGCCCATAGACATCCGTGATACATGCCAACATTAGTCCAAAATGACAAACGTTGGCACGCCCCCGGATGCGCTGCCTACCTTTGGATATAGGAATGGATTTGGTGAACGGGTTGGGGAAATAGGGAGGGGAATGGGAATAGGATGGGAATGGGCTCTGGCACATCTCACTCACTACCGAAACACGTACGTACATTAGGGAAATAAGATAAAGTGGGAAATGCAGTACATTTCAAGGTAGTCTTCTGTGAGAGAGGGGTAACGTGGCCAGTCGAGTGCGCCCAGCGGCTGTTGGATTGCAGCGTGCACTCTCCCCCTCAATAAATGCAATAAAGAGTATTGTCTGCAACGACAGGCAACGAAAATGCGGATATGCCAATATTTATCATTTTTAACTGATGATGCTGTGAATCGTAGATGTTCACGATCGATAAATATTGATAATTTTATTTTAATATATTCATTGATATATATTATATATTTATACTATATATATATATTTATAATATATATTAATTTATATATTAATATATTTATTTATATGTTAAATGGGCCTTAAAGTGTATGTCGGCTCGGAACCATGGTTGGTTCAAATTGGTAAATATACACGTTTCAAACCTGTTTAAAATACAAATATGGGTGTAGGATTAAAGTAGAGTAATAGGTTGTACTCGTAGATCCTTATACCCTACACCTTGATGAATTAGATTAATCACGACAACACTTCAAAGGGGAAAAGCTGGCAAACCTTAACCTATTGGGATGTTAACCCTCGGTTCAATAGGTGCGAATACGTGAATGAGAAATTATAATTTCTAATTTTTTTTTATAGAAATAAGCAAACTGTAGCAAACAGTCGATACGGTGGAAAGTGGAGGTATATTAGGAATGGGTTGGGAAAATTGGGAGGGTTAGGATAGAATGGGTGAGGTATGGGTTCTGGCTTATCTAATTCATTATCGAAACACGTACGTACATTTGGTTAATAGGATAGGTGGAAATACAGTACATTTCACGATAGTTTTTTGTTGGAGGGGTAGTTTAACGTGGTCCAGTCGAGTGCGCCCATCGGCTGTGAGATTGCAGCGTGCACCCACACCAATTTGGAATTCATCTTACTATCGTCGCCTATTACTACCATCATTGCCGTCTCTTACCTATCGTTAATAATAATTCATCGTCCACAATCTACTTAGAATGGTTTAGTCAAGTCTGCTGAATATAGGTTTCCCATCGCTATGAAAATATTCATTTTAATCTTTCCCAAGGTTCACCACTACATACAATCTCCCTCTTATCTTTTTACGTTATTAAGAAAATTCCATGAAAAGAGATGTATAAGTAAGAGAAGGTAGAATAATTCGAGTGATACTTGGTAGCGGAATGGTAAGCAAGGCACTTAAC
Source organism: Sesia apiformis (assembly GCA_914767545.1). Classification (NCBI taxonomy): domain Eukaryota; kingdom Metazoa; phylum Arthropoda; class Insecta; order Lepidoptera; family Sesiidae; genus Sesia; species Sesia apiformis. The sequence goes on along the minus strand of OU611960.1, from coordinate 9,156,744 downwards.
AAATAAGCATATAGTTATATTGTTTAACAAGGTATTGTTAGGCTATAAACAATACCTACAACACTCACGACGCTCCTTATACAAAAAATAAAACTAAATCCCTTTCGCTTCACATACTATCATTGAATCGGTGAACCTTACAGAATCACATTAATTGAAGGCCCATTCTTACTTAAAATGATATATACAAATACGTATACAAGAGGATTTAATTAATCCCGTCCTAAATGAATCCTTTAAGCAGACTACTGAAACGTAAATTGTGTGTGGAAGAAAAAAACTCCTTTATATCCTGTGAGCACTCTCAGCCTTGGGATTTGAAATCAAATTCGATGTACGGCGCGATTCTGAAATGCTTAGCGTCATTTGAATTTCGTAGCTTATTGATTCAACGACGCGGATTAACAATTTGTATTGCTAATATTATCTTTCCGTCAATGTGTTCGCCAATGAGAACAAAGTGAGAAAATAGGCATTCATAATTCAAAGGATTTTTAGGAAGATCACCTTTATTTCACATTTATGTGTTTTTATTTCTTTTTGTTACAAAACGTTCTGTTTCTATTGTATTGTTAATAATTTAGTGGAATTCGATTATTCCTGCTGCGAGAGGAGAAAAGAGGTCCTCTGTAAAGAGGCTTATTGTAAAATATGACAAGTCGATAGTTTCTCGAGAATCTTTGAATCTACATACTTGAATCTAGATTTCGGTTTTAAAAAGAACTTTTCATCAATAAAAAGAATAAAACGAAAGGGTGCAACTATTTATTAATCTGCCTATTTACTAAACTTTCAAACTAATTTAACCAAAATTGACCGTACCTGCCGTGTGTTTATTACCTAAATTCATTGGAAACTAGAAATAACTTACTTCTTCAATTTTAATTTTGTTCGGTAATCTGTTCTGTAGTCAGTCGAATTAATTCATCATTACTTTGATAAGAGCGGTGATTGCCTTGGGGTATGTATATTCTACTCACATTCGTGTGAACGTGAGTAAATCCTCGGCCCGTATCCACTAGGTTTCTATTTAAGTACGGATTTTATAGGAACCCACATGCTCGAGAAATAAAAAGAAAACAAGAGTATGTATTTGTATCCACCAATCCGCACTGGGCCCGCGTGATGGTTGTGGTCCGAAACCCACTCAATGAATCACTGAGGGAAGCCTGTGCCTGCGGTGGGTCATTATATTGTTGTATTTATATGTGGTGTACAATAAAGAATACTTCTACTATTAATATTTATTAGGTTTCCTTAAACCGTATGTTTGTATAAATATATTTGCAATACAGACATCGGTATACTGCATAAGTATCTACTACTACTAGATGTTAGTTTACAGCTAACAGCTCTATTTTCGTGACTTTGTTGATTATGTGACCTAACACAGTATTCTTGCGTACAAAACTAATTCAATGTTTCCGTGAGTTTTCACGTGATTCGGTATTGCTGTTGGTATTGTTGTTATTTTATTTTACGACATAAAGTAGCGTCTATAAAAAAATAAGACGTGAACAATATTCTCTTAGGAAATGTGATCATAACTTTTGCACAGCAGTGAAATAAATTACTTTTTAGACAAACATATGTTTATTCCTTTGACTAGCTATGTTAGTACATTATTTTAAACACAAATGTTTTATAAGTAATACTTATTATCTACAATATATTTAATGGATAGTCATTTTTAAAACTTGAATATTAATTGATCATTACTTAAAAATACATTCAGAGATCAAAAGACATGTATTGCTGAAGCTGACTAGACACGCAGAGAAGAAAATACTATACAGAGTTACAAGACGGTAACGAAATTTTTAATTACGTTAATCACTTTTACAGAAAAAGGATACAATTACTCAAATTAATCAGTTTTAATAAAGTTTTATTTTACTTCACTACAAATAAACATAAAAATGTATAAATAAATCTTACGAGTAGGTAGATTTCTTCTACAATTTTGCAACATACATGAAGAAAAAGGTCTTAATATTTTATTTACAGGATTTTAGTAATGAGACCTTATATTAGCTGACTAGACTATTCGGAAAAGTGTTCGAGTTTTTATTCGTCGTACACGGCTATGGGAAGCGATGAGTCCTTCGGGCTGAGCACGGTCGATTTACTTGCGGAAGCATGAGATAGGGTTGAAGTAGCACTGGCGGAAGCGCACCTGCCGTTTGTCAGCGCGCCACGGCCGCACGAGCCGTCCGTCGAGTGTGCGCAGGCCCCATCCACGCTGCTCTGCCTGGGGCCATGAACGACCCACGCGGGACATGCCCAACCTGTAAACAGTATTCTATTGACATCTTTGTTCAAAATACATACATCACTTCGATTGCGATAAAATTTATCATGTTATTGTGCAGTCGCTACACGTCGCGATGCTGCAGCTCGAAGATTGTAGCGATGTGCTATAGATCATTGTGCACTACGCTCCGTTGTGTTCTAACAAAGGCGGTTACGAATGATAAATACAATTTAGTATGAATATGTTTATAATTGAGATTATAACAAAGAATTTTAAATTAAAAAAAGAAGGTTATTACGAGTATTTATGTATTTTAAAGTTTGGTTGTTTTCTTAAATTAATCATTATTACACCATGTAATAACATTTTCTATATAATAATACTTACTTTAAATTCTCTTGCTAATTTGTCTTTCATTGTAAGCCTCACCAGGTGTGTGTTAGATATATGAAGTTTACAAACATTTGGTATTCGGATAAGTTTGGGGCCTTTTTATAGTAAAAATAATAAAGACTTTTATTGAAGTGAAAATTTATTGCACGGAATATTGTCCATTTAATTCGACTATCATCGCCATTTTTCTGGCAGAGCCATTATCCCATCGCTATAAAGTTTTTGGGGTTTCTGAGCGAGAAACTGTTTTAAATGGTTTATACAGGCTTCTCTTGAATGTAATTTCACTTCATTAAGAAAATTTTGTAAATGAACGGAATAAATGATAATCCGAAGGTCTGGACTGTATTGAGGATGCATTAAAACTTCCCAGTCAAGGTTCATCAATTTCTGTTTAGTCATCAAAGATGTATGCGGTCGAGGATTGTCGTGATGGAACACTATGCCTTATCAATTCATTAATTCTGGGCATTTTTCTTCAATTATACTTGTTTTGTTACTTGTTCAATTTTACTGCTTAAATTTTTTCGATGCTAACATTAACATTTACTATAGGACGACCACAGCGAGGAACATCATTCACATCAAAATTATCAGACCTGAATCGACTGAACCATTTTTTTGCAGTAGTTTTAGATGAAACATCTTCTCCGTAAACATCACAAATCTCTTTTCGAGCACTAGAAGTATTTCATACCCCTGTCGAAAAAAGAAATGTAAAACATATCCAATTTTCTTCTTATTAACTTCCATTTTAAAGTTTTAAAAATATGAAAACTTTTAACTTGTAATTTCAATTTGCTGTCATTACAAAAAAGTCAGCTGTTAAACGGTATATCACTTTCCCGCCAGTGATCAGTGTTGCCCGAAATATAGCACGCTATAGGTAGTCATACGTTCAAAAAGGCCGCGAACTTTTTCGACTACCTATTACACCACTAGGAAACACATCTAACGATTTGTTCTAAAGTTTTTGGTTAACGAAAATGAGTAAATATAAACGAAGCAGCACTGTAATCTAAGTTATAGGAAAATATGAACTATAATTTGCAACTAAATGATTAATTAGACTCGTACTGAAATGGTTTCTTATATCAGAGCCACGACATTTAATTTAGTTCATTATTTCCTAACCTAGTTTATTGCAACTGAAAGCCAGGAGGTTCGTAATCAAAGTACAAGCAATTACCTGCTTGTTCTACCGCCGTTTACCTTGGTGAGCATTAACAATGATTTCACCTTGTTATCACGTTGTTAACCTCTCATTATTCAAGAGTAATGTTTGAAACAAAAGTAATAATATTTAAGTAAGAAGACGATTATAAAGTAAATCTCAAACTAAACCAATAATACTTTTTTTTAATCAGTGTAAAGGGCTTTGTCGTACATGCGATTATGCCGCGCTGGTTAGGTAAACAATCAACTTAGGATGATTTTAGCATAGCTAGTTTGTAAAGAGTTCTAGTTGTGCTTGATAGAGGCTCACCTAGAACACTGTTACAGTGACCTACATCCATAGACCTACTTACTGATCTACTTCTAAACCCATCGTTGCGGACACACTCCATCAATATGTGATAGACATCGTCAACGGTGTTGCACAATAGACAATTTGCGGTCGTAGATTTTCTCATTAGATGTAAAAACTTATTGCATGGAATGTGTCCGGAACGAAGTCTTAGCGCGATGACAGTATCTTGTCTATTTAAAATCTGATTATCAATCCACGGTGAATGCTTAGTTACGAAAACTAACTTTTATGCAAAAAGAAAATCCTATATAATATACAATATATTCAAATTACACTAATATGAAGTAGAATTCAATTATACTGCGTGGCAAAACTTGTAGGTTCGTTTTTAGTTTTTCGGTTAAGCGTATTTTGTCACCCAAAATCCGTGACGCAATACAGAATATACATTGCTTAACACTTAAGGGCTTAGCCTTGTAAAACTTTACTTTTATCCGGGACACTGGCCAAATAAGGAGCTTACGTGCAAAGTTACATATGTCCCCAAAACTCTTAATGCTGTTTTATAAAAGTTTTTTATTGGTTCTACTCCTTAGTTTTGTTTTTGTTAAACTTTCGTTCATAAGTTATAACTTACAAGCCTGTAACTGTAGGGGAGTAGTTGGCGTGTCGCCATAGTGCCACAGTTGTCTGCTAATATGCCTGGCGGGAGCGCTAATCACGAGGTGAGTAAAGCCTGGGGATTAAATAACAAGCCTTATTGAGGCTTGTTTACCGCACTGTACCGTTGCAAATTTCTCTGTACAGAGAGACAATTTTGACACTTCATACGACGTAAATTGAGGTTTGAGGTGAGCAAAAAATAGAAATGAGATACTGAGACTTATATTATCGAGTGCGGGTATACTCTAAATTCATTTGATTATGGAATATGAATCAAAACAATACACCTCTAAATTTTCATGCCAAACCTTCTAAAAGCAATTAAAATGTTTCGTTTCGTCAACGTTGTTCCAACTTATATGATTACTAGCTTATATACATATATATAGATCAACTAGTGCCCATTTAAGCGTTTTTCATGGCTAGTTGACTCATCTCACAGGTTACCATATTATAACCATGAGGTTTTGTTTCTACCGTTAACCTTGGTGAATTTTTTACAACGGGCATCTAAATTATTAGTAATAATAGTAGCAGCATATAATAGTACCATATAATAATATAATAGTACCTGTCCTCATTGTCGAGCTGTAACAGCAGCTTGCGCAAAGCAGCAGTATTGATAGCGTCCCACGCTGCTGGCATGTCGCCCTCGATGCTGTCAGGACGAGCTACCAATGTGTTTTCAGACTGTTCGTCGTCCGACTCCTAAAAATATTTTATTGTACAAAAAAAAAACATTTTTGTAGATTCAAGCGTTCAAATGTTTTACTATTCTAGAATATTAGTAAGGAATTGTAAATTGAAAGTGCATTGCAACGCAAAGATAGATAAATTGTCAGGAAATATATTTTTTATTATTGTTATTGTAATAAACTTTTGGATATTACAGAGTACAGATATAGTAGGTACAGAGTGTTATAAGAGTTTGGATCGCAGTTGATTCTGATGTCTATAAACTGTGACTTACCTTATTATATGAAATAATATAACGTATAATATTAAAATTACCAATGGTGTGGCGATGACGGTCGTGAAAATCATTGCAAATGTGGCCAGAGCGATCATCATACTGCTGTATGTGGCGGCTTTCATTGTGTTCACAACTTTTATTTCCGCTGTGAACAATGAATACCATATGTGAAAAATCATATACTGTAAAGTCACACTATATAGAAACCTACTGGCCTCACCGTAACCCTATAGTGGTCGATTATGCTTTTGTCTGTTTGTCTGTCTTGTGTTTGTCACAGGCCTTTTATTCGTGAAATGAACCAGATAGGTGGTTGCAATTTTCAGTACTAGGTATATTAATTTTATACCATACCATACCTATCAGCCTATGTTTCTCAACTGATGGATATAGGCCTCTCTAATGGCTCGTCACCATACACGATCTTCGGCTCTCTTCAGCGTTGGTGATTGGACAACTAGCACCGGTGAATTTCATCAAGTTTTTAGTCCACCTGGCTGGTTCCACACTGCGCTTCCTGGTTCGTGGCCTCCATTCGAGGACTCGCTCACCCCAACGGTTTGACGATCCTGTGGCAATTATGACCTGCCTATTGCCACTTTTCGGTCGGTGTTGGATTTGCCTAGGCAAATCCAATAAGGGAAGGCAACTTTTGTAGCAATCTTGTAAACTTATAAAAGTATTTATTTGTATAGATACCATTATAAATTAAAATGTATAAAAATAAATTTAATATACTTACAATAATATATAAATATTTTCTCCCTTACAAACCTAAAACACCTTTAAAACAATGTTGAACACAAAGGTAGGCAGCGCATCCGGGTGCGTGCCAACGTTTGTCATTTTGGACTAATGTTGGCGTGTATCACGGATGTCTATGGGCTACAGTATCCACTTACCATCAGGTGGACTGTATGCTCGTCTGTCACCTTCGTCTATAAAAAAAAAAAAAGATCTACCACGTTTGGAACAGTCAGATACCTACATTAGGAGATTCTTAAAACAATTGAAACACTTTTAAAGCTTGTCTATATTTTGTGGTAAATTGTGTTTCTGTATAACAGAGAAGCAGGCTGTGACGGTTTACCATAAGTAAAATTTATTTCGTTGCCGTAATCCTACCGATGTCAACGTGTCAATTATACGATAGATATAATGTGGGAAAAACTCATTTGCTTCCGAGCGGTCGACGGTCAGCAGTCAATGAAATATGCTTCTCTAGGAATAGTTTCCGATTTGTTATATATTTTGTTTCTTAATGTCCTTTAAAGTCCCTTTAATGTCGATACGATAAAACGGTTGGCTTCATCGACCACATCCAATCTAGTTGATAGGAATATCCCGGGAAAGAAATTAATACCTACTTTCAGAAGAAAACTGCATACGACGGAAACGACATTTGTCAATATTTCTAATGAATTAATCCCGACCAAGCAATAAATGGGGTTAATTGTTAGAAACCTCGGGCAACCTTTACCAGTTCAATGGTTTATGAATTGTGTAGACGATAACAAACATTGTATTATTAACGTTTTGGACATATTAGAACACACTCGGATAAAATTTTTTTAAATATTAACTAAATTTAAGCCTAGAATAATTAAATCAATTTGATGCATTATTTTTCCTTTAGTTACGTCGTTTATCATAATATAAGTATTTTTTTTCCAGATATAGAAGGTGTTATAGTTGTTGGCTGGCTATAGAAGGCTGGCCTCCTTCATTCACCCAACATATTATCTTGTGTGTTATTTTAACATTGATTCATCATCATCATCATCATCTCAGCCTTTGGACGTCCACTGCTGGACATAGGCCTCCCCCATTGTCCGCCATTTAGACCTATCGGCAGCGACCTGCATCCAGCGGGTGCCCGCAACCTTTATGAGGTCGTCTGTCCATCTAGCAGATGGACGTCCTCGGCTTCGTCCGCCGGTACGTGGTCTCCATTCGAGAACCCCTCTGCCCCATCGGCCATCGGTTCTTCGAGCTATGTGCCCTGCCCACTGCCACTTCAGCTTGCTAACCCGAGAGGCTATGTCGGTGACTTTAGTTCGTCTACGGATCTCCTCATTCCTCATTAACATTGATTAATTAAATTAATTTTATAATGAGAGAATCAAAGAATTTTTATATTAGTTAATAAGTATGTATTTATTTTTAAACAAAATCGTACGAAAATAATTTAGGATTTAATTTCCCGTAATACATTTCATTATATTATTCATTTTGCCCAAAGATCCTGTGTATAACTTAAATTTTATCAGTAGGTATCAGTAGGGTGGATGTTACCTGTTCACAGAAAAATAATTCTTAAAACGTAAAATATGAATAGGTAACCTTTCTCGCCTTCAAATGTCATGATAATATCCCAGTGGGGATTCATATCACAAACGCGCCGATGACTACCGCTCCTGCGGACTCGGAGTCGTCTTGACAAATAAATTGGATATACGAAGAGCTATTTATCAATAAGACACCAACATTTTATAGAAATTGCAAGAATTGTAATGTTTACAACTACACATAACCCGTTATAAGTTCTCTTTCTCTAGGAGATGATTAGAAACTACATATTTCTATAAACTTTGGAAAGTATATTTTAAGTCATAATATTATATTTCTTTCAATACAAATATTTAAAAAAAATTCAATAGAAGCTACAGAAAAACAAAATAATTAAGTATAAATCTGTTAATTAAATGTTCTTGAGAGGTACTTAGATACCTCTTTTACTTGCCTTTTAAAGATGATGTTACAACAATATCCCCTTTAAAATACCCTCTTTATTCGAGTATTTCAAATGGGATGTAGAAGAACAATAGCTCTGCTTGTTGTTTATTGTTGTTTTGAAGGAGATTTTACCTCTTTGTAAAAGTATATTTTTGGAATCAAAATTGATACCGATAAATTCTATAAATGTTTCCAATTTCTTTATAAAATGTATATTGTTTGGTGATACGATCTCCGTTCGACCCGTTTTGCATTTAAATACGTTTTTAAAGGTTGATTTTATTTTTATCGTGACTAATGAACTGAGCACCACTTTCTGATGAAAAGATGTTCCTTTTTATACTTTATTTTATTGCTAATTTTCGTAGCACTGGCTCTCGGTACAGAGAAAAATAACTAGAGTAGTTACGAATATGTATAAAAAAACATTCTAGTCTAGAACCGTTAAATATGAACATCTTCGCTTGCAAAGTTATACTTTTGTAATTACAGAACCACATTCGATCAAAATATACTAAACGTATTCGAAAATCATTGAGAATAGCCATGAGAACGAATGTCAACGTCGCCACGATTGTTATTATAAGTAAGTAGTATGTTAATTTCCCCTAAAATAACTTATACATAATAGATTTTATTACATTCAATAAATTATAACACACTTTTTGTTCCTAAACAGACTCTTACATGGAATTAATTCTGAGGTCTGTTAATTTCAAGGAGTAGCCGGTCAGTTTTCAAGCGAACTAAATACTTGTAGTAATCAGAGCATCTCTTTCAAAACCCTTAGTAACTGTAACTTTGGAGTTGAAGAATTCCTTTCTCATGTTGCGAGAACTTCAAGAAAACATCCAAAAATAGTCTAAAATTAACTTCGAACAAATCTTTAATGCGTTAACATAGTCAAATGAATAATAAAAATGAATTAGGAAATGAAAAAAAATAAAGATTTAGGGAAATCCGCGAATAAATATTGAAAATGATGATTTTGTATGATTAAAGAAACTATCTTCTTGCTAGAACGTATCTAAATTTAATATAATATAATCGAAAGGAAATTAAAATTGAGTAAAATCTTTGATCAACTTTTTTTTTTTCATTTTTAAAGTACAGAAAGATTATGTATTGCAAGATAAGGTGTAGCTTTAGGGTAGATAGATACATAAAATCCTTTATTGTATAAATGTTACATTATGAAAAAATCAAATTACACTGTTTTACGAAGTAAATGCAATGCGATGTAATGCGGCGATCTTATTGCTTCATAGCAATCTTCTCGAGACAACCTCGAGAAGAGGAGTCCCGGCTGAAGTAGTACAGGTTGTGTACATATTAAGTAATGGAAATTATATACATAGGTATTTTAATAATTATGATAATAATAGGTATAATATTATGTGAGTTATAATATGTATGGTGTTGGGCGGCTTTAGACTAGCATCAGCCCATCTCGGAAAAGGCGACAAAGGGATAATAAAGCACTAACCATAAGCTCTGAAAAACTATATCACCTCTAAAAGAGTGGACTCGTCGAAACGAACGGCCAGCGTGGCGTTTTAAGGCCATCGATACATTCCTCATGCTCAGGACAATGTACATGATGAGGCCAGCAGTGGACCGTTACCGGGCAATGTAGGTATGGTTGGTAATGGGCAGGTTACCGTTACCGTTTTAAAATGTTTACTTGTAGGTATTTATTTCTAAACATTTCCCGTCGTTAATGTCAAAGAGTAAATTAGAAACGGTGGCGTCGTCCTCGTATTTATATTCAAAGGAGATCAAGCTGAACGGATAGGATGCATAAAATAAAACTCATCAAGGAAACGCTCGCGCTTCGCTTACACTATAACTAAATACATTTGTCCCATGATACTTTAACCTTTTTATAATGTTGCATGTTACACGATAAAAATCTCTAGTTTGATGGTAAGCGGTAGTAAACGATCAGCTAGTTTACCGTTCAATCTCTATTTGAAGCACAGATTTCAATACACTGATTATTATTATATAATAGCATTTACCCATGAATTCGCTCGCGTGCCGGTTTTTGCACAGAAATATTTTTTTCGTCCTATGAACCGTAACCAGTCCTTTTTGGTCCACTGGTGGACATGGACCTCCTCATGTACATTGTCTTGTGCATGAGGAATGTACTCGTATGTCCTCAAAACGCCTCGTTTTTATAATCTTCCAGAATAAATGTCTAACACAGTAATGAATAGGTACCTACTATGAGGACATCTATCTGCACAGTTGTACGACACGGTTGAACAAATACGCTAAACCAAATATAAAATAGTATTTATCCATAATAATTCACTTTGTACGTAAAAAAATAACAAAGATAACACATTTAACATCAAAATGAAACATTTCGTAATGAAATAAATGTTATTAAGGTGTTGGTGAATTCCTGATAATTTTAACGGTCGCCCTCCAACCTGAGTCTCCTAATGTAAAGACTATTAGTTTAAGTTGGAATTAGTACTATCTATTTAAAAAAAAACTATTTTAATTGTATATATTTTAATTAATTTATTTACTATTTAATTTATTTATTTACTTACTTTATTTATTTACTATTTTAATTTATATATATATATATATATATATATATATACATTTGCTGCACCCTATTAGACAGGGTCCATGTATTGTCTCAAATACTTTCTATATAACCCCTAATAAAACATCTAATATAACACCCATGGATGCAAATAAAGAAATAAATAAAAAACGCAGTTTGTTTTAATATTTTTTCTTACTGGTTTTCAACTATCAAAAAGTGTTAAAACGTAGGTATTTTACAATTAGTCATTTTAGTGTTTAAGAGTTGTCCGTAGTTAATAAACATGTTAATTTTATTCTAATAAAAAAATTCATATTATTTTAATAATTTTTTCATTTTATTTTAATAAATTTTTTCATTTTATTTTAATAAAATTTTTCATTTTATTAATTACGGGACTCATACTTGAGATTAAAATTTATGGATTTATTAATTTATTTATGTTTTTTTTTTTATGGATTTATTTACTTCTGTTCTATAAATAATGCACAGTAAGTTCAATTAAGGCTTTACGTACGAGTAAACGTCATTTGTGTTATTTTCGAAGTCATACTCAAAAATAATTCAATATTTCAATTAAGGTACATATGATGGCGAATGTAAAAATAATTAATCGAAAAGAAAATCCAGAAAAACGTGATCGCCTGATTTCGAAAAAGAAATAACAACATAACCGGCTTCAATTTAAAACACAATTATTTGAAATTGGATTTTAAAGTTAAACCAAAAATAATAATAATAAAGTTATATAAGTGTTATGGAGAAAAAGGCAAGTTCGTAAGTATTATATTATGTTAAAGCCATAATAAGTAGAGCTGGAGATTTCGCATATATGACCATTTTGAAATAGCAGTCAAATGTGACATGAATGTTATTTCAATGGGTATCCATGAGAGGATAAGCAGATTACTAACTAGTCCTTGTGTTGGTTTAGGCTTTGCAAAAAGGCAATGTAAATTATCTACACGAATTGTTAGTTCATCGCTGTTTAGATAAAATTGTTGTTATTTCAATACGTGTATTATAGGATTTATTACGTTTAGTAATGTCTACATGATGATAGTAATGTTTAGTCAGTCTAATAGAATTTCTTATTATTTTCTAACTCGAAAAACGATTGGTTTATTCATTATTTATTAACAAGAAAGGAAAATTGCAAAATATAAATATTCATCAATTTTTAAATGCAAAGAATTCTTCATACGTGTATTATGGTCACTTGAAATCTAAACCAAAAATGCAGTATGAGTTTGACAAATAAAACGACTGTATCTAAAAATGATTATCGAATAAAGTTTATCAATAACATAAATAATCCATAATTACGTACGTTAATATTTATTAAGCACTATGTTACCTTATTTAGCAGTTTGTAAAATTACAAAAAGCAAGCATATTTAGGTTTCTTATTGGGTTACATCTACCGTAATCACCGCAGTAGCAGCATTTGGAATCTAATCCCTTAACATATATAGTTAGTATTTTTAGATTAAACAGCGGTATTATAGAAAAAAGAGAAACTTGCCTTATTATTAGATTAAACCCTTCATTAAAGGAAATTATTGTTATAAACTTTTTTCACTCTAGTTCATTGGTTAAAATGCCCGGCTGAAACGCTTTTATGAAAGTTTAGCGCCACATGTATTATGTTAATAGCGACATTGGCATTAACACAAAGGCATTAACAGCCGTCTAAGTGACGGGAATATAACGTTGTTACGAATCCGGAAGCAAAGGTTTTCGAGAACACATTAATGTTTGCCCACGCTTACAGTTATTGCCACAACTTTATTATGCGCAACTCGGTACATGTTACAGGCTTGACTCTACGATAATTTAGTTAAAATGTACTATTAGATGCACGCAGTTTCCGTTGTTCTCACTATATTCATGACCCGCGTATACTTAGTGATAATAAAATTATTTACAATTTTATTTTTGTTTTATTTATAAATAGTAGGTTCATTTGCTGTCTTGATATAATTTGTTACATTTGTTATTATTTGTAGTCATTTACTTATTACGGTTATGTATTTATATAAAGTTTAGACAAAGATTAGTGTAAAGAATGACACAGACTCAGTTGTGAGCGTTGCAGCAGTTCACGTTGCGACGTTGTTCACGTTGTATATATGCTGACTCGATGCCATTAACACAGCAATTGTTGTTGTACTTTTTTACGTCTTCTACTCATATATTGTTTTGCTAAGTTTCTTTCTTTCTTTGTAAATGTGAAATAGTCTGTAAGACAAATTTGGGAATATTTTGATTATCTTTAAAAAATTCAGTTCGGTTTTATCTTTAAATAACCTTAACGTAATCGACCAAGGCTACCGACACTGAAGACTAAGCATTTAAGATAGTATATAACCACTAAGTTACATTTGTTTATCGTAAAAGGTTTGTACAGGTTGTAAATAAAATATAGACGTAATCGTAACTGCTAAGATCATTCCTATCATTCCGTAGTAAATAAACATCTACAATAGGTGACCTCTTGCAATAAGAATTTCATTAGTAACATGATCTTGCGGAGTGATCTTAAAGAGTTATTGAGAATTTGTAAGCGGTATACCGAGGTTGCCGAGTGGTTAAACCGGTTTTAGAATAGTACTACCTTCTATTCCCGTGGGTATCATAAGGGCAACTAAGGGATAACAAAGTCGCTACCACAAACCCTGAGTAACTATACCAATTTTAAAAGTGGACTCGCCAACTCGCTAGGCTAACGCGGCGATTTAAGACCATTCCATCCCCTAAGCCAATACAATGTGCATAATGTACAATGGCTAGGCTCATGGCTTGATGTACGAATAAGTAAGTAGGTACCACGCCGGTAGCTCTCCAAAACAGATTCATGCGCAAGGCCGTGGCTGCACCATGGTACTTGCGTAACGTTGACCTCCACAAGGACTTGGAACTTCCCTCCATCGGCAAATACATAAAAGACACCGCCCGACGCTACTATGACGCCATACCACACCATCCCAATCCTCTGATTGTCTCTTCCCTCACCAGGAGTGGCCCCTCCCCGCCATCGTCGCCCGCGGCACATCCTGGACGATCCCGACGACCCGATCACCGCTGCCAATGCGGTTCTCACACTGCACTCGAACGCAGCACACAGACACCGTCCCCGCCGGCGGAGACGTGGACGTCCCCCTCGTCACACCGTTAACACACACCGGCCCTCAGCCAACACTTTTACCAGGTATCGGCACGTGCCTGGGCGCTTCTCGCCGACTCGCGATCCCGCGGTATCCCCCCAATGCAACGCCCTAAGCCGAGGTCCGTTCCTTCCGTCGGTTTACCGGCGGGGGAGCCCTTAGGCTCGTTGCAACACACACTTTTTTCCTGGCTGAGCACCTTCTGCGCTCGCCCCACATCAACATACGACCGGTGACTCTTGAAAGGCCACCAGGGCCACAAGAACTTAGACTTACACGATGTTAAGGCAATCAAGGTTTTTTAGCCGGTAGGAGTCCGGCACTACCTGGTACCAGCTAGACTAGCTAGACTAACTGGTACCAGGTGACCATGCAGGGTTTTCCTTGATTATCTTTCCTAAGATAAAAAAAAAAGACGCCAGTAGCTGTTTATTTTTAAGCACCTCCCCTGGTTTCGTACCTCAGATCATATTTTATCGTACCCAGCTTGACAGATGAGACATTAAATATTTGTTACACTACCTCAAACTTATTAGATATAATAGTGGCACAACCTTAATAAAGCAGTTACAAATTATTAGGAAAATATGTCTTCGGCTCCTACGCATACATGGCGTGTTGCCATTCAAATGTGTACAAACATAAATTATTTGATGTCTGTTCAACAGGTGAATATATTTTATCTAGGTACACAATATTTGTATAGAGCGCAACACATATCTGTTTGTTCGTATTAATTTCGAGTCTTAAGGCTCACCCGTACATTGTGTAGGGTGGGATATTTGTTCTTGAAAGTTTTAGTAGTAGAGATCCCACACAGTGATTCGTATCTTCTTTTGTTGTTTTATGGAAATGGGATTTTAATGAAAGATTACGTGTAGAATCATACTTTGCAGCCGGGTTACCGGGCAAATACTTATATTATTTTATTCTTAGTAAGGGCACTGATAATTAATTTATTTTAAATAATTTCTATAAAATAATAGAATAAATCACATAGTAAGATCTCATACTTTTAGTTTTACTTTTTATTTTCAGTACTTTTCTTATGCTAATAGTTTTGACATATGGTTGTAGGTTTTACTGGAAGTTTTTCTCGCTTACAATCAAATTCTGCTCGAAAAATTGGTGTATTTCTTTGTTCTCATTTACAAAACCTGTTATACGAGTACTTTCGTACTTTCGAACTTAGTGGTCGGTTTTTGATAAAAGTACCCCGAAACCCTATGAAATTCCTTCACAACGGTCGCATTAAACCCCATCAATAGTTTTCTAAATTATCGCACACATACAGGCAGACAGACGCCTTTATTTAATAGGCATTTAATAAAATTCAGAAGGGTTTTAGTATATTTTTAGCAAAATCTGACTGATATTTTGTTAAAGAAATTTAACATTTCTCCAGATTAAATCTAGATGCCAACACGAGTGTAAAAAGTTCACGCTATAACTAAGTTCGTTAATAAATCAAGGCGTAGTATCAACTGTTGAGGTTCGCTGAGGAACCAAGCGGAAATTGCTAAGTAACTTAGCGGGATAGTGCATACAGTTTGTCCCACACTTAGCCACTTAAGAGCACAATAACATTTATAAAGGCCTGGGATGGTACGGTTTTTAATATGTCATAAACAGAGTTTGTCCGGACTATTCCAAAAGCCTGAAACCATAGATTCTGCCCTTGATTCTTAGTCCATTCTTCAACCACTTGTAGGTTAGATTGAAGGTTTAGGTTTTGGAGGGAGCGATTTGTTATTACTTATTAGTCTTCGGTTCTCTTTGAGTATTAGTTTTGAGCAGAGATAATTGTCGTTACTCCTCATTTACATATTTTTTGATACATAATGTACATTTTTTTTAAAACTATTTTTTGAGCTTTATATTTGGCATAATTGTATAAAAAATTGGGTAAATTTAAAAAGAAATGTTTTTACTCAAAATTGACTCTAAATCATATAGGCCAGCCAACGAGGGTTTTTACGTGACACAATTATATACAGGCAATGAACTATTAATTTAAAAACTTATTTAAAAAAGCAAAACGTACGGATATAGAAAACCTATTATTTAATGCAAGTGAAATTTACTAGTAATTCCCGAGATTAAGTTGAAAATTTACAAAAAAAATGTTTATTGCATGGCGATCACAATATATTTATAACAAGTTACCTGAGGAATTTAACAAAACTACCATTATCGCTCTTCAAAAAGAAAGTTCAGAACTGGTAGTTGCAAAAAAATGTTTACTCAATTGAAGAATATTTTATTTGCTAAACTAATTATTATAATATTGACGAGATTATTTTTATTGTAAATTGATAGACCTAAGAATAAATTAATTAATAATTTTGATTTAAAATTACATATGAATAAATTCATATTTAATAATTTAATGGCTTATACGGACATTGGAATATGTTTACTGTGAATTAATTATTATCAACTGACATTTATTTAGAAAATTAATATAACAGGCATTTGATTATTATAAAGGTATCGACATTGTATTCTGTTGGTGGAATCTATTGTGTATTTCAACGAATTTATTACTACAAATTATTCTTTTTTTTTGTATTCTATGATTACTGACTATTTATAAGTTTTAAGTAATTAAGTTTATGCTGAAAACGTCACTTCATATTTTTATTAATGACTTTTATAGTTTGTTATAATTGGTAGATAAATATTGATTGTTTATATAAAGCTTTAAAAGTCTAAAATTTGCATGCTAGTAATTTGGCAGAATACAAAAGGGACATGTAAACATAATTCCAACATATGTGTATAATTACCTGTGTTCCTGCAAATAACTATTCTGATTCTGATGTGAGAAAAGAAAATCGATAGATTTTTGAAGGAGGAAACAGGTCAATGTGAAACCTTGATTTTCTCGAATTATGATAGGTATCAGCTCGAAGTGCAACTGACCTTTTCTCTCAAAGAAGTTACATTGCTCACTGAGCAACAAATTGTAAAAATACCTTTTTTGAAATTCGCTTCCAGCCATCCTTCCCTCTTAAACAGCTTTTATTATACTATAATGTTCGAGTAATTACATCAAACACAAGTCTATCAGGATTTCTATGATTATGAGGATTTACAGAGGACGGTTTCGTAAATAATTCAGTATGCCTTATAACGTATACACATGTTTCATATATATGAAGACAAGGAAGTGTTAGTAAACCAACTCTTTTGAAAAGTGACTTATAAGATTCATAAGGTGGAACGCTACACAGAGCTCTAATACATTTTCTTTGAGCAATAAAGACTCTATTTCTATTTACTATTACACCTAATAAAGATTTCATTATTGTTGGAATAAATGAAACCTTGTAACATAAGTATGCTCTTTTATAAAACCTGTAGGTATATAGAAATAGTAATAACACAAACAGAATTTTTACTTTTTTTTAATAGAAAAATGGCGTCAGACGAGCATACAGTTCATCTGATGGTAAGTGGATACTGTCGTCCATAGACATCCGCGATACATGCCAACATCAGTTCAGAATGGCAAATGTTGGCACGCCCCCGGTTGCGCTGTCCACCTTTGCAGATTAAGGAATGGATTGGGAGAAAGGGTTGGGAAAATGGGGAGCGATAGCATAGGATGGGAACGAGCACTGGAATATCGTACTCACTAACGAAACGCGTTCGTACATTGGGGGAATAGGGTAAAGTGGGAAATGCGGTACTTACTTTTAAAAAGCTCTTTTAATATGTTCAACTAAAACGTGTATTCATCGTTTAGTTAACATATATTGCATTAGTTAAAGTGTTATAATATGTTATGTCGCTGGGAATAAGTACTGTACTTCGATTTATATCTGTGGGATCTTGAGTTCAAACTGGCCCGTGTCACTAAGTTAGAAACTTAACTACGGATTTTTGAGTTGACACTGAAAGAGTTTAAACAATTTGTGGAGAGCATGTCCGAAAAATTAAGAACTCTCTATTCATCTACAACTTCTACTCAATGTGGCCCAGGTGGTGGATATTTTTTTATAGAAAGAAGGTGGTAAGTGAATACTATCGGTCGTGGACATTCGCAGTACGTGCTAACATCAATTCCGAATGACAAACGTTGCACCCTCGCGGTTAAGTTGCCTAATTTTGGAGGTTTGGGAATGAATTTGAAGAAAGGGGTGGGAAAATGAGGAGAGATGGGATAGGATCGGCTGAAGATATGACAGGGCTTTGATATACTTCATTTAATACCGAGACACGTAAATACATTGGGGGAATAGAATAAAGTGGGTAATGCAGAACATTTTATAATAATTTTCTCTGATGGGTTAGGCCCTAATTCGACTATGGACCAGTAACCCTAACCGTTAGGGTTACTGGTCCATAGTCGAATGTCGAAACCCCCTTTTATATTTAATAAAAGACCTACATCCTACAATGAGACGTGAGATGTTATATAAAACTAATATATTAATTGTTTTCGGCGTTTCATTTCAGTGAATTTAAAGAAAGCTTGTAGACGGGCATTAATGTCAATTTAATAGGGTTTCATCGTTTGACAGGACCCTAATAATTACCTTGCAGTAATTATGACTCGATATTTTCAGCATAAACTAAATTGCTAAAATATTTCTCATTTTTTTCTTAAATAAGTAATATTAAAAAATATTTCTTAAGTAAATTCACTTGACAGGTTTACGTTGCGGATGTTTAATTATTTATTGATAATTATTTTATTTTTTCTATGCTGTAAAACGCGGGTTTAATTTGTTAAAAAGGAATTTTATCCCCGTTAAGATTGTGGATATTCAGCGATGGTTTGGATACAAAATGCATAAGAACTTTATGTTTTTTCTTCTATCTTTATCTGCAAATTCTAGATTTATTATGAAAATGTATTGGTCGACTGCATATTTGCAGGTTTACAAAGTTCGTATTTTTGCGGATGATTGGTATAATGCTTCGGCATTAATTAAGTTAACCCAATATGACATAGGCTTTAACATAAGTAACATGACATAAGTAATAAGTAAAAGTGTCATATAATTATTGATAAACATAAAAAGCTTTTTATGATTGTTTCAAACTGAAATAATAAAGTTTTGCGGAACAGCTACAACTTATTATATTAATAAAGTTTCTTGTTGCTGGTTAACTTTTGCAGAACATTTTTTCCATAAATCTTGCAGGTATATTCATAACTTTGGTTAAGAGGATTTTATTGAATCACTTATTTGACATAAATCTTAATCAATTGACAGTAATCAAACATTAATTGGTAATGTTTTCAGACGACTTTTGATATCTATTAAAATATTTTTGACATCCTTTATAAGTTGAATAAGAAAAGAAAAGAAAATTGTACATTTAGGACTGTTTTAACGAGAAATAGCTATCAGAGTTACCTATTTGTTTTTGTAAGTCCATTCAGAAAATAACTAATATGCTGGACTAATTGAGAAAGTTTTCCTATTACAAAAGACACGAAAAACCTCGAAAAGTCCTTACTTAAAGGATTTATAGAGACATGATTGACACGATATTAGTATTATCGTGTCATACATTTTTTTACAGTTTTGTTAGAATACTTTATCATAACTAGTAAATTTTATATGCAAATTCGTTTACCATATCATCTACAAAAACGGTTGAAAGTGAATTGGGAGAAATATTATTTACCGCTGTAACTGAAATAAATTGATAGAATAGGCAATAAATCAGCATTTGACGGGAACGGTATCTCGTGTAGGTAGTACAATATTTGGTTACAACAACAGAGATAAGGTAAACGGAATGTAATTTATCAGCAGGCTATATTCCACTATAAAACTCATATTGTTTGTTACAAATAGTTTATTTAATGAACTACTAATTAAATTAAATTTAATACAAAAAATGTAGTTCTGTCACTATTTTGACACAAACGTAAGGAAGTAATTACTAGAACTTTGTATTATAAAGGTAGGAAATTGCACGTGGCTACAAAATATAGTTAAACATATTTTAGAAAGACACCATAAACTTAAACACACTAATGTTTCTCCACTTTTATTCTCGGTGTAGTTCATTTTATGTTTAAAACATTTATTTCTTATTTAATTTCTGTCTTTGTCTACTAATTATTTCTAACAAGTTCAAAACCATATTAAATTCAGTTAAAAAGATCTCAAGTTACCCTTTGATATTATTTGTAACTAAGTTTTCCTCTATGATATAATAATTAAATAAATTCAATATTTTTAATAGCAGCGGACGAATGTTAGATAATTTATGGTCGAAGTGTATACTCATTTATAATTTCATATTTAAAGGATTACTCTTACTCTATAATGATGATTAATTAATGAATCTAAAATGAACATTATAATCGTAGATTCATAGTCTTAAATAGATAACTACTTAATTGCAGTTTGTAACTTAAAAAACTTATATATTTTATTGACTAGTCAAAGGTGACTTGGCTCAATAAAGCCACTAATACAAAAGAGACCAATTGATAGGTAAAGTTCATATAGCTTAATACCTTTTAATTTTATAAATCTCTAATTTTACAAATCAACAGAAAGAGATCTTTCCTTTTCGAAGTTGAGTAAAAATAAGTATCTATAATATTTCAATAACTTACAGCTATTTGAACTATTTTTATTATATACGAAATACGATATTATTATACGATTAATATACGATATTATATAAAATACGAAATAAATATAAAACACAAAATTAGTACATTCACAAAATAAAACAACAAATTAAAGAAAAAAATCAATAAGCTTTTAATCAACTTACCTGGAAAACCGATAAGTGGAAATACCGAACTTGTTAACGCTTGGTATAACTGTTAACTAGTATGAATCTAGATTAGCACTTCCTTAACGTGATGTAAGACTATAAGTGCAGTTTCCGTGTTCCCCGTCGAAGGTTTTCGAAAGCAAATGAGAACTTCGCGGTGGATGTGCCTTATATAGGCGGGTAGCGGTATGGTGCTTAGTGTCCTCGCCTGCGTAGGTGAGGGCCGTGTAGAGCGTTACGCCTCTACGTTGCTACATCGCTACGATTGTAGCGATGTAGCGATGCTACGACAACCCATGACACTACGCCACACGTGTAACCCTGCACGTTTGTGCTAAACTTTATCTTTACAAGTTTATCCAAATTAACCAAAGTATTAACCCAAATTTTAGTCACTATTTAACAACTGCGAAAAAAATATTTACAATATTTTGGTAAAAAAATCCATTAAGAAATACATGTTATTTTTTATCGGTCAACAATGCATTAGTGGGATTACTGTCCAGTATCAGGAAAGGCTTTAATAACAATTTAGGATATGAATGGTGCGCAGCGATTATGCTTGTGCAAACATAAATAAGATAAAAGTGACAAATATAAGCGATATTATTGCCTTCCGATAATCCAAATAACACAGTGATTGACGTAACAAAGTGATTACTTTTTCTGGAATATGACTTTTCTGAGCATGATAAAAGTGAGGTGGTTGGGTTGAAGTGTATACGTACGTGTATGTATAATGTATAAATAACGTATAATATGTAAAAAACCTAAATCTGACCACCTGTATATTCTGACAAATAAATTTTCATTTCAATTAAATTTTTGCACGGTACAATCCAATAGCCACTGGGCGCACTTGACTGGCCTCGTTACTTCTATCTTACCTTGAAATGTACTACATTTCCCACTTTATTATATACCCATATCATATATGCGAGAGCTCATTCCTATCCCATCCCATCCTATCCTTTTCCCAAACCTTTCTCCAAATCTACAATCAACTTCGATCTTTCTCCTACATCAACAAAATTCGGGGGCGTGCTAAAGTTTGTCATTCTGGACTAATGTTGGCATGTATCGCTGGTGTCCAGGGGCGACAGTATTCACTTACCACGAGGTGGACTGTACCTTTATGTATATATTTTTTTTAATATAAATTAAGTAATATACCAAACCATCCGCCTGTGTCCCTCCACTGCTGGATATAGGCTTCTCCCAAGGTCCGCCACGACACAAGGTCTTCAGCTCTTCCCATCCAGCCACTACCGACGACTTTCTTCAAATGGTCAGGCCGGAGGTCGTCCCACGCTACGTTTTTGCAGTCTCCATTCGTAAACACGTCTTCCTCATCGAACGGTTATTTAGTTTCGCCAACTTTAGTTTAGGATTTTGTCCAGCAAAGAGACTCCGAGCATAGCCCTCCCCCCCGCGGCCCCGCTCGCTGAGCGACTTTGAATACATTAAGTATAAAAATATTATTACTGAAGTTCATCTACATCATCAAGCGCTGTTTTAATTACGAAGCTGTTCAACTCAAATTAAACGTAACGTCATAGCGTTTGATTAACACTAGCTAATTGTTATTAATTCAGAGTATTCATAAGTACAGGTTATATATATGACGCCAGTCTTAACATATTAAACGTAATAAAATTCTAAATTGAAACGAATTATGATACTAAATACCTTCCGTTATTTCTTTTAAAAACTGTTATTTCGTACAAACGTTAAAATGACTTTCTTAAAATGACTTGGGTTTACATTTATTAAATATTTAATGTACATTTTTGCCCCCTTTACTATTTTATTATATTATTACTATACGAATAGATTTTATTTTATTCATATTACACGGAAAACCAGCAGCTTAAAATTAATCCTATAGATTATAGATGGTGTTTAATGAATATCTCAAAGGTATTTATAGGTTTTCACATAAATTATCAGCTATATAGTAGCTACTAGGTAATACAGCAATAAATTATTATATGCACGATAAAGAAATAGTACTGTCTCGTCAGCAATCCGCGAATACAGTTAACATTTGAGTTGAAACACTCATCACATACGCATTTTGCCTACTGTACGTGTTGCAGCAGGGGGGAACATGCAACAGTTTGTGGTGTCGAATCGGAAGCCCGGGCGCCTTTAGATTTGCCCAGTAAATTAAACTAAGTTAAGTATATTAAAAACTATAAATTTGCATAAAGTGCAGGTTGAATCAGTCTGTAGGTTGAACTTATACATCAAATGACTCATGAACCTTTTTGAACACGCTCGAGTCGTTCTTTATAGATTTCATAACGCGAAAATTATTATGTATAGACAGTGAAACGTTTCAGTAGACATGTGTTAGTGTGCAACAAAGCGATTAACCTCAATTTATTGGGGTTTTCAAGCTCTTTGTAACATTCAAAGGAGTGAAACTTTGCATATTTAGTTAAATATACCTGTACTGTTTTCGAGTCTCAATTACTGAAATGCACCTAGCTGAGCCACCTGTTAGCGGATAGTGTCATTTACTAGTTTTATGTAAAAGTATTTTTATTTGAATAATTAAATACCCACTAAATTAACTTCAAATAATATACTCGAATATTGAAATACAATGGTATTGATATTATTTACATTTTTGGTTTTTTTCTTTACTGCTCACTTTCCTAATGGCACAGCGAGATGCCACATTTTTAAGATTTCCTTCTGGATAATAAGGTATACAATATCGAAAATCCTAATTCATTATTTACTATATAATGGTTTTTGCACTCACAGAAGACTACCTAGAAATGTACTGCATTTCCTACTTTATCTTATTTCCCCAATGTACGTACGTGTTTCGGTAGTGAGTGAGATATGTTAGAGCCCATTCCTATCCCATCCTATCACTCCCCATTTTTCCAACCATTTCTCCCAACCCCAATCCCAGGCGAGCAGCGCATCCGGGGACGTGCCAACGTTTATCATTCTGGACTGATGTTGGCATATACTGCGGATGTCTTTGGAAGACAGTATCCACTTACTATCAGGTGGACCGTATGCTCGTCTGCCGCTGTTTTTTCTATAAAAAAAACAACAAAGAAATAATACATATCTTTATACCTTCTTTTCAATCCACTCTTGATTTAAGATCTTCATTTCCACTTTCTACGTATTTAAGGGTAGATATTGGTGCTGTTATTAGACTGCATATTACATGATAGTGAAAACCTCGTTAAAATCCATCCAGTAGTTTTTGAGTGATTGTATTAATACTTCCTTGTATCATATGAAGATGACACATATATTAGTTTTTCTTCTGGATAATTAGCTATACATTAGTGAAAACCCGATCAAAATCCGTTCAGTAGTTTTTACGTGATACTCAAACTAACAGACACACACACCATAAATATAAAGTCTGGCCATAAATACCGTTACAATAAAGAAAAAGAGTAGATTTTAATTTGGAACCTGTCATTCTCATGTGAAAACTAAACGATTTTTCTCATTTTGGCGCCAACCATTATTAAATATTGTATTAATATTAAAATAGAGTGGGGTGATAACAAAAACCGTATTGCTGTAATTCCATCACACAAAGTAGATATAGAACCTGAATGTTTGCGTTTGTCTGTTTGTGACAGAGAAACGTCTGGCCGTCCACGCACTACTCGTACTAAACAGACGATTAAAGTCGTGAAGGAGAGAATCCGAAAGAAATCCCGCCCGGTAGCAAAAGATTTTATCCAGAGAGATGAATATAGCACCCATAACCATGTTAAATATTTTAAAAGATGATTTAGGACATGCTTTTTGCAAAAGGTGTACTGGTCACTCTTTAGTGATAATAAAAAAAAATAGTATTGACAAATCATTGCCAATTTTCCCATGGAAAGGGTGTGTGTTTCAATGGAAAACTAGCCACGTTTGAAAGATTTTTAAAAGCAAATGGTGACCATTTCGAATAAACGTTATATTTTTAAAATGCTTACCCCTTTTTTTTTCTAAAATAACACAAATTCTTCTAATAAAACGATAATGTAAAAATAAAAAATATCAATGTTTTCTTTGTAACAATATTTATGGCTAGACTAGGTACGACAAACAGACAAAAATTCTAAAAACTTCCCTTTTGGGTTCTGTAGCTTCTAAAAGACCCGTCAACTTTATTTGTTTAAATTAATTTAATGTACAGATTTAACCCTTTTACTGTTTTATTATATGTAGAGATATAGGTTAGAAGGTTAACCCGTGTGGTGTCGGCCGACTTTAGATTAGCACCACTCCATTTCTTCCCGTGGTTGTTGTTAGCACAAGCCCTGAGGAACTACATCACCTCTAAACAAGTGGACTCGTTCATACACAAGACAATGTACGTGGGGAGGTCCATGTCCACCAGTGGATAATTAAATTAAAGGCCCGGTGACGAGGACGACAACATTTGCATGGTCTCTACTCTCTTTGAACAATGGGTGTAGGAATCTAGCAACAAATAATGACTACTCATGTGACAAAATCAACAATGGTATTAACCATGAAATATTAGACACCTACAACTACAACCCTTACATTACATTAATTGGTTAGTTACATTAGTTTGAAGAAGCCTTAAGGCATACTGCGTCTTAAATGTGTATAACACTCTATGCTCACTCGTGCACATAAATGCACACACACATACACATGCATACGTACATACAAATTGTATATACATACAGAGTCTTACGCGATTGTTCATTGTACATATAAGTAAGCCCATCGCCTACAATAATTACCTATCTACTCGTATTTTGCATTGTATACATAGTAAAATCAGTTTTTGGCAATAAGCTTAATTTAAATGTATAATGACTTAATGAGTTCACAATCCTGTTTCGCCGTGGGTTTTTGTTCATAAATAAATACCTCACTCGTAAAATATCAAAATTTAAACAAACAAATAAACGAAAAAAGTCAGTTGGAAATTTAAGCAATTCTGAAAAGGTTCAGAATTTAACAAAATCGATATCGTAGTTTTTTTATGGAAAGAAGGCGGTAAGTGGATGCTGTCGTCCATGGACATCCGCGATACATGTCAACATCAGTCCAGAATGGCAAACGTTGACACGCCCCCGGATGCATTGCCTGCCTGTGCAGATTAAGGAATGGATTGGGAGAAAGGGTTGGAAAATGGGGAGCGATAGCATAGGATGGGAATAAGCACTGGAATATCGTACTCACTAACGAAACGCGTTCGTACATTGGGGGAATAGGGTAAAGTGGGAAATGCGATACACTTTACGATAATCTACTGTGGGAGATGGTTAACGTGGTAAGTCGAGTGGGTCCAACGGCTGTTGGATTGCACTATGCATCCTCCTATTCCAAAATGGCAAACGTTGACACATCCGTAAACGCATTTCCTATTTATTTTAGAAATCAGTATTTAGAGAAAGGATTTTCTAAGCTGGTGAGTATTACTATCCAATTGAGTATGCGGTTATTCTTAGATAATTATGTAATTAATCTATCCCGCTATATGACCTTTGATCTTCAATTATTCTCTTTTGTATTCGGCCTTCAATTAATTTTTGGTATTTTAATAACTTTCAAGATGTTGACATTTCTTATATACGAGTTTAATAAGCGTATCTGGAACATTTGTGCACCGCACCTACAGCGTGTGTTCGAACTTTTCCCAGTCACTAAAAATTTGACGAATCTTTTTTTGTATATTAAAAACCAATGTTTTTGAGTTTGAAAACTTTCCATACATTTTTCTTTATGAATTTTCATTCAAATTTACTAAATATCACTAAATACAAACTTATTAAAACTTTAATTAAAATAAATTTTACTACATACTTTTACTTTCATAAACAGTTATGTTTATAATAATTATATAAATAAATTTGTTTCTATAGTTCTATAGTTTATAATAATAAATAATTTGTTTCTATAATAATTATTATCTTTAATAAAGTTCTTAAGCGTAACTCTCAAAATAATAATAAACACATTTACGATATTTTGTAGTGTGTTAAAGTACTAAGAACACTATGTACCTATATTCCATTTTGCAATAATATTTTCAAATAACTAATTTTAAAAGATATGAAGATGTGACGTATATCCATGGATAGTATAATAAGAATCCAATCTTAAAAGAAACACTTTAATTGAAATTGAGTTTTGTGGATTGATATAGTTCTTACATTTTACGAAGGCGGGTTAGCCTTATCTGTAATGGTGCAACATAAATACACGTGCACTTTGTGCACTGTGGAACGCCAGTGGAACGTAAATCGATAATACACTAAATCTGGCGTTGTCACAGGTGTAGTGTTTATGTATATTTATTAAATTAATGTTTATATGTTAATGTGTATGTATATGTTAATGGGTCCCCTTCTTGACCCAACCAATTTAATGAGCAAAAACAAGTTTGGGCGCCATTATTAATTTGCAACGTATCTTCTGCATTCTAACAGCTTGCAAGGAACGTTTTAAAAACGGAAATGTTTCTTAAAAATATTCATTTTCACTGTTTGTGTTTTAATTTATTATGTATTTTGAATAACCCATTTGGGTATGCAAACTCAAATAGGGTTTTATTCTCATTAGTCTACTAGAATCAACAAAATTAATAACCAATTTAAAATACATTCTTTCGTAATTCTAGCAATCAACGACTCAAGATTAATCATACGAACTGACTCATATTATCGATGATGATGAACTTATTCGGGCAAACACAATATAACTATAAAAACATCATACGAGTAGATAATTGTGTATTTGATACCTGTGAAAAATGTTTAGTCACAGTCGCGATTACTCACTTGAGTTCCATAACTTCCGCCAATGACATAGCGGGGCAAGACACGTTTATAATCATCACACTGAAACATATTATAGGCAATTTGTTGATCGCAATTTTCTGCTTATTTAGTATCTTTTGACATTATTTCACTGATTATAAAAAGTGCTGTTAAAGCTGAATAAATAGCTCATAATTTGCATTTACTAATTCAAATTTGGATGTATGTAAGATTAAAACGCCACGCTTGCCAAGCGGGGTGGCGAGTCCACTCGTTTAGAGCTGGTGTAGTTCCTGAGGGCTTGTGGTAGCCGCTATGTTATCCAGTAGTCGCTTTTTACATCACTCATGTTGTAATTATTAATGTATTTTATTATTACCTTTTTACGTCTGTTTAATCCCGGGATTATTCCGGGATCCCGGGATGGACTGAAAAATCCCTCTAACCTATCTGTTAAAATTGATATCGTAACAATTGATTGTTATTGAAACGTAATTGAAACTACGATTGATAACTATGTAATTGATAACAATTGATATCGTATAATACGTAAATACAGTCTTGATGTTTTCTTGTAATCCTGGCTTTACGGGATTTTTAAATGTAATTTAAATGTAATTTAAATGTAAATACTCATTTACGTCTAAGAGAACAACTCTTCGAGAATAATAAGCATAGAATACAATGTGAATTTTCCTTTATTTGTAGCTACAGTCCGCTAATTTAAAATTTCCATCAAGTCCATCAAGTGCATCCATCAGTCCATCAAGGGTGCCAATTTAAAAAAAAGAGATCATATTGTGGCGCACCGATAGGTCATGAGCTGGCCTATCGACAATTTCAATCTTGGTCACCTTGGACAGCTTGGCCCCTGACCACCCTGTATAAGTTTTATTATTATATTTAAAAAATATATAAATTACTATGTCCCCCCGCTACAATGTTTTTGATTTTGAATAATTGATTAAACAAACAAACAGTGAAAAAAAAAACAGAATCAAAATCGGTTTTGTTCTTGAGGATTAAGAAGTAAAAACCTTTATTGGCTCGACGAGGGTGTTATATAAGGTCGCCCACTGAGATTGCTCCTAATAATAGGCACTTGGCCATACTAGACGCATCCCACATCAATACTGGAAACGTGACAGTATCTACGTGTTTGTTGATTTACGATATCACCGAAAACAGAAGTTGCAATCTGTGTATATGAGTTTTATGACGCTTCCCTTTTTTAAGTTATCGGCTCGTCGTAAAGCGTACCTGTCCGTTATAGATACAGTACCTATGTCTGTGTATTTATCAAGTTAGGACTAACATATTGCGATCTTAAGCCGTAACTTCAAACTTTATGTTTAGGTAACGGGAATTAATTTATAACTTTATGCCATACGATAGCTTGAATCATAATATCAAGAAACTAATAAGTTAAAAACATATAAAAAAATATGAATTATATACTTGTGAAACTCAGGAAACTTTTGCCTGCTGTGCAGAAAGTTCTGGGCTCTATTCCCGGTCGGACACTCATTTCTTTATAAAAAAGTGTTTTATTGATTTGTGTTCGTCTTTGTACAAGTCTCGGAACTCACGACAAAGGGAATTAATGGGACGTTATTTATTATTATTATACTACTGTTAACTTACATATTATACTCTCTGAAGTGTTCCGATTGAGTCCATCACAGTCCACTTCGCGATTTACGACTTGATAAAACGATTCCCCCATGCTGCTGATGTTTTCCAGCGGGGCGTCGTAAAATTACTCCACTATTTATTTAGTTCCTAGTTGCGCCCGCAATTTTATTCGTGTAGAGTATATGCAGTTGGTTGATTTTATTATAAGTATCGTCGAATAAACATTAGCTGGTCAGAGAGAGCACGACTGATTGATCCAGTACCCTATTTAAACAGAAAACTGCTGTGAAACGCATAATGTACTTCGCGATAGAGTGAGTCTTCAGAGTCCTTTTCTCAACCCATTCTACCTTATCCCATTCCATATCACCTCGTCCTATGGTGTGTGGTGGTCACAAACAAATATGATACACATCTAAATAATATTCGCTAAAAATCACAAATAACATATAATTACATTAATTGCTTTGACAATCTCTAATATGGTACACGAGGAACGATGAAGTTCGTTATAAACTTGCGAGCGAATTACAAGTTTAGGAATTAAGAGTTTAGAGTTCGGCTCTCAAAGACAAATTATAGAAACCATTTTAGTATGCCGTGCATAGGCAATAGGCATACTATAGGCATGTACTATCGTATAGGCCATTATGTGGTGACGGATTATGAACCTAACAGCACAGTTGGGCTGTGTACCATACTTTTATAAAAATATGGTTTTTATAATCTGTATTCAAAATATTCTGTGAAACATGCATTTTAGGTCAGTGCGAACGACATTGGCGACTCCCTCGCCTGAAACAGCACTCAATACTTTTAGCGGCGCAGTAATGGCCATATACTGCTAACGATAGTCGTCGCGAATTATGGCCGATAAACGTTAAACGCAAGCGACTATAAACATGAAGGGCACCTCGTAACGCACTTCCTCCACATACGAGAACAAATGTTATGGGTGGGTACACCTTGTTGATCCTAGCAGAACTGAAGCCATGAACAAATATATTGACTTTAAATGTAGTATATGATACTAGCTTTTCCATTTAATTTACAGGAAAAGAAAATGCTCACCACGACGGAATACTCCTACAAAATTGCTATTAAAATTAATTGTATTTATTTATTGAAAATTATATTTATTATTACATTATTATCATTTACTATAAATAAAATTTATATTAGAAATTAAAGTAAAACTTTATTTAATTTAAGGGTATATGCCTATCTTAGGCAAGTTAAATATTCAACACAACTAAATATAAGTACGAAAAACTGCTAATGACATTAAAAATATGTTCAGGATTAAATAAAAAATAAACACTATCTCTATATAAAAATATTGACTCAATATATATTTTTATTGGAACGTCAGTATACTTTTACTTCATCATACTATGTTATATACTAATAAATATTTTATATACGTCTACACCGTAAACTCAAAAACCAGTCAGGCTATCATCATCCATAGCCCTATCGACATTATTTGTACGTCAATTTCTTTTTATTTTATTAATACATCACTCCACCGTGTGGCATTGAGCCTTGGGTAAAGGCCTATATACCCAGTAGCGGATAAACTGTCTGCTGAAGGTGTTTATGCTTTTGTCTTTGTTTGGCTAAGGGTATGGTATGTGGTATATGTATTGTACCGGCCTATTAATTCACCGGGGGCTATTAATTAATTAATATATTGCCTATTAATTAATATAGGTACTGGTCTCCTTAGAAAAAAGGCACAAGTGTATTTTGAGGATAAACAAGTTATAAAATTTTTATTGTTTTAAAATCAAGCTAGAAACTTAATTTTGTTTATTTTTAATTTCCGAATACAATGCTTCCGTTAAAAATGTTACTAATTACTTTTCTTCTTAGGTAGGCAGTAGGTATAAGTCGTATAAGGTATAAGTCCCCTTGCCGGATGCGAATAGTTTTGGACTTCCACTTCACGGGTTAAAATCAATTTAGTAGTAGATATCCACGTAAAGTAGGTAGTAAGTTTAAACAATATATCTTCACTATCGAGCTAGTAATAAAAATACGTATGACTAGGCGTTTGAATCAAAACTTTACCTTGTTAGTTGCTATATATTTTAATCACTAGACTTCTATAGTTATTCTATACCTTTCATTACTATTAGTATTTCGATGATGAGTACTAAAATTTCTCATAACTCTTTTCAAATATAACTTTTGACGTTTTATTGTGTTCAATTGTATTAAGGATCCAATTCATATAATTGTTAAAGCAAAAATCACTTGAATGGTGTTCAGTTTTTTATGTGTTCACATAACTGTGATTTGTGATTCACACAGTATTTCAGTTTCTTATGAACTTTGTTTTTGAGCACGTTCGATTTTTATATTTCTTATGAAAAAAAAAACACACGAAGTCAGAATATAAGAAAATGATTATTTAACTTGCGTTTTACTCTGCGAGTTCCGTCCATATTTTTGCAGGTGGGCATAATGCTTACCTACGCAATGTAAAAAACGAGAGAGCTTTTAGTTTTAAATATTTATATTTTATAAGAACTTAAATAAAGTTTAAGAACTCTGGAGATCCTTGGGTACATAATATAATATAATGAAAATATCATGTGAGTCTCCTGAGAATGAGATTCTTAAATTAATTAAATTAAATCTTATTCCGTTACTTAATTCTAACAATTACTTCATATATCCTAAAGATTTAATTTTCCCAAGTTTCACCCGATTCTTGTCTGCTTCATCTCTTAGATATATCCATTGCATAACTTGCATATTCATTATTATAGGTAAAGTACCTATATCATTTTAGCACCGACATCAAGTTCTCGCACTATGGGAATTAAGGCAATTAACAAATAAAGGTCAATATTTGATCCCGTTTATAAATTATAGTTACAAGCAATTTAAATTATAGCGATCGTAATCCCACGGGTAACAGATACAAGTAATAATTGCTAAAATGTTTACACCGAGCGTTTCGATTTTACACTCCAGCTACATCTATGTGTTTTACACGAAGTTTGTGATTTTACACATTTGAGTGTGTGCGACAATATTCGGGACAAACCACCTGTAATCAGCATTGAAGTTTGGCTTTATTATTTATCAAATAAAATGTGTATTAATTTAGCAAATGAATATTAAACAGTTTCATTTTTGTATGTTCAGTGGAATGACTCATTATTATTAAAACTTTTTGGCCTTGCAACAAGTCCTCAAAAATACGCCACGAGCCGTAAAGCGCAGAGGAGGACGCTCTTTTGTTACGTATTTTGCCGACTTAAAGAAAGCTGCTGATAATGTGGAATAAAAAGAGCCGAAGATTGAGTGTAGTTGCAAACCATAGTTTCGTATAACTAACTATAATTTACACATATTTATATAACTCTCCATCTATACATGTGTGTTATACGGATATAGGTGTCTCAATCTATTCTGTGCCTATTTAACAATGGCAAGAATGGCCGATGGTATGATAACTGAAACTGATTTTAACACCACTAGCTACCGGTACAAATAACTTTTCCGTTTGTGTTAATTGCTTGGATTTGAATTCAGAAATACCTAAATGATGTTTGTGTTTTCAAATTAAAATTAAGTGACCCGTAAAATAAGGATACAGATAAACATCAGGAAAGTTACATGGAAATAATGTAAAGACATGGAAAGGGCCAATAGCAGGAAGCGGATAAGGTCATTGGCCGCATAAACGACTAGATTATGCCAATTAATAGTTTGTAGTATTTTTGATTGAAATTTTGAACTGCCATTAATTCTTTAAACAACAAAATTTCACACCCACACATATTTTGTAATGACAACAATATATACATAAATAGCTATATATTGTTTTATCTATTTCATATTAATCTCTATAAGCCTCAGCAGAATACAACTTGAAAACAATGATGATACAGTTCTCATTACTCAATGAGATTCATAGTTCAAAGAAAACAACATAATTTATTTTCGATATTTAATAAATTACACAGTAATTAATTTATGAATAGTAAGTACGACTGTCATATGTTTTTCATATGAATGTTTTAACGATCGGCGATGTCGATGGTGTCGTTTTAAATTTCACGTTACCGTGCGTTTTCACAAGCCGATATATGTTTTTTAATCTCGCTGTCACTGACTTGTATGTTTATTGACGATTTTACTTATTTTATATATAATTAAATATAATATTTTTATCACCAAAATATCTGCTTACGACTTTGTTAACCGACAAACATTTAAGAGCGTCACACAATGACATTGATGCACAGTAAGTTGAAACATAACACTAATCGAGTGACGTCGTCTTAGCTCTTTACCATGATTGCATGTTTTACGTTTATGTAACGTTTATCTTTACATGTTTACGTTTTACAATCGTAATATCATATTTCAACATTTAAATTTTAAATATTGAATTTTTAATGTTGGCTTTCGTTGTGCAGAGAAGCGATCGGTAGCGACTACGGGCAGCAGTCGCGGCGACCATGCGACACCATTTCCTAGACGCTTCAAACAGTGGTTTAATTAAAAAGCTTATTGGCACCTTATATATTCATAGGAAACCACTAAATGTATTCTATGGACCAACGGATGAAGGACCCGCGCGATGCGAACATAAAAAGAAATGACTACTAAATATGGGAAAAAATACGATAGTGATAAATTATAAAAAATGTCAACTCACCCGTGAGATTCCACACGCAGCTCATCCAGCAGCCGGCGAAGACGCGGTCATCCACCTCTACAACCACTCCACTGAGGTCGTGACCCTATTAATTGTAAACGATTTGTACAGGGGTTTTGCGTGATGCCAAGGATAGCAACCAATTAGAATGCGCGCGCGCGATGAAGAGAGGTTATAACGATATGCGAATTTTTTTCAAGTGACAGCGTGAGTCGTCATCTGTCATGGGGTAAAAGGCCGCGTTTAAACACGTGAGCAAAACAATAAAGCGGCGCGAACATCTCATCTAACGAATCTGATTGTTCAATAACCTGTTAGAACAGCGGCGTTCATAAGCATGTTTGCTTTTTGTATAAAAGGGTTTGTGCTTATAAGATATATTATATGCATGATGCGTGTCAGTGAGATACTATCGCTGTTTTAGTCTGTACTGTAAAGGTATAATTCCGAAGGCGACAGCGAGGAGTCGTCGATCGCCTCGGTGATACGTTGCTCTATAGAGTGTCGCGCAACATCGTACTCGGAAACTGACTCATGCAAATCAATTTAACCAGTAGTGTCGCAATGCAACGGCGACCGGTGTTGTTGTCTCCTGTTACTGTCGCCGGTCGCTGTCGCCGCTTTGGAATCATACCTGAAACGCTAGGGCTTAACGAGGCTCATGACAAGTCCGCAGATTTATGTTTTGTACCACCTGTGTTTGTATTCGACAATACAACCAATATGTATTTGATAATATAAATGATATGTTATATTTTCACATGCGACTAAAATCTCGATGGGCTTTAGTCGTAAACTAAAAGTCGTTTTAATCGTGTTAGTCTCGTTACCAGTGAACAGATAGATAGTCGTATCTTTCTTCTCTATATTTATTGTGTATTTACTGTGGAGATAAATGACGTAACTGGTAAGCAATGATACATTTTTTTGTTACGAATTTAGAACAAAAATATGTAGCTAATTTTAAAGATCACAAATAAACACTTTTCTAAAACGTGTGTTTTTTTTATATTTATGTGCAAAACACACTATTTTATGAAATTAAACAGTTAAAATCTTTATATAAAACGTAACCAATATGCGTGATTTCTTCTCGTAGACAACAGAACTTTAGGGCAGATAAGTGACATTTCTTAGATCGTTCTTGGCTTAGATTCAGACCGAGTGGTTGGAAACTAGCCGCTATGCAGACTGCATAAGGTGTTATTAAACTCGACCCGTGTTAATCTTAGACCGAGAAGCGTCTATTTATCTAGGCTAAAAGTCTATTATGTTCGTTCTACTAATTATTAGATACTAAGTACATGAATCGGCACTTCGTCAAATGGGTAATATTATTTCAAGTTCACCCTTGCGTGTAGGCTGCAGTGTGCACTACGTAACCTAATGAACAATGTTATGTACTCGTGAAAGTATGCTTTAAATACGGCAAACGGTAAATAAGTAAACTTTTTACAAACACGCCGTACTTGTATAAAGTTAAGAAGATAAATCTTACGAATCTATTTCTAAACTCGATAATATCAATAAATACAACAATACTAAAAAAAATACATTTTAATACAGGGTTATGATAAACTCCCAGGTGTCTTCTGTTTTTTAAAAAATAATTTCAAGTATTTACTATGTATCCATTTTTATTAGAGCTAGGGTCATTTTTTTTATAGAAAAAAGGTGGCAGATGAGCATACAGTCCACCTGATGGTAAGTGGATACTGTCGTCCATAGACATCCGCCATACATCACTCCAGAATGATAAACGTTGGCAAGCCCCCGGATGCACTGCCTACCTTTGTAGATTAAGGAATGGATTGGGAAATGGGGAGGGATAGAATGGGATGGGAATGGGCTCTGGCATATCTCACTCACTACTGAAACACGTACGTACATTGGGGAAATACGATAAAGTAGGAAATGCAGTGCATTTCAAGGTAGCCCTTTCTGTGAGAAAGGGGTAACGTGGCTAGTCGAGTGTATTGCAGGATTGTTTTATTGGCGTGTTGTTGAACCCCTTTCGACTTTAGTAAGTAAATCATTTACTTATTTAAGTATACTTAACACTCAAGCATTCTTATCATAGCAAATTTCATTAAAAGCCGAATATAAATGTAAACAGGAAGAATAAAGTAATAGTTCTCTGTAGGTTTTTTGGTAGTTAAACATAAAAGTAGTTAATTTCACTGCACCTTTAAAATTTCGCTACCGTTAGAGTTCACAAGACCGTGAACAAATTAGTTAGGTGCTACTCTGTGTTGTAGAAATTTCCAGTGTAAGCTAGGCCGGGGACGCGGTCCACGCCAAATTATCATATGTTGGCTTCCAATTTGCATATAGTGTAGCGCAATAGTGACGCCGATTACGAACACAATTGTTACTACATTTTAGTATTAAGAACAATCTATACTCATTTTACGAATAGTTAAACAAAACAGGAATAATGGTTAAATTAAAAAATAGATAATTTTACGTATCCATTACTTCCATCCGTTACTTATTGTAAGCGGAATGTTTCAAAACAACTCGCTAATGTTTATGGTACCTACTCGTACTTCTCAGGAGAAGGCAATATTAACAGAATTAAAAATAACTGCGTCTTTATCGTTACAGTTTTGTTTTTACAAAATAATTCAATTAACTATCTCAATAAATAACTCTCCACTTTTTTATAGTACATTTAATTAAACTACAATTGAAGTAAATACCGACGTTGGCTTTAATTTTTTTAATCGATTAAAAAATCATGTAATATAGAGATGTTCTAGTATCACACCTAAATGATCATATGTTGTATAAACCTAAACTCTTATGTTGTATTTATAAACCGATGACAACGCATAGGATAGTAAACATTTTTCGTGGGCGCGAACTCTTTATTCATAGATGTCAAAACTACGATTCTGTTAAGTCATCTAATTACTTGATTAAATTTTGCAAGAAAACGGGTATATTTAAACGTATTTTGTTCTCAAGCCCACATCATTTTTAACATTATTTGCAGCTTTTTCAATCCCTCCGCCCACTGTAGGCCTTCTCTCCTTCATGACATTTATTTCTGTGTGTATCATCGATACACCTAATTACTTTTTTAAATTCTGGACTGTCATAGGCTTTGTTCCGTTAGCCATCATCAGATCTGGCTAGGTGTTCTGCATACGACCATATGATACTTGTTAGCCATTTCATAATTTATATTCATATATAGAAAGGATGATAATTATATCAGCAAAGTTAGCTAAACGGTAATTTTATTAGTTGGGCCACTACTGGGGTCGGGTGGACTAACTAAAACGTTTTGAAGGCGAAACACGTGCGGAGTCCTTTTATCTAGCATCGCCACCAATTAACAACGATTATACAGAGTAACAACACGTAAAAGGCATGTGTGAAACTTTTCATACTTTTCTAACAACTATTATAATTTTCTTCGATTATAAAGTTCGCACACCAATTATATGGTGTGCGTGTGTAGGTAGATAAAAACTAGCTTTCAGCTTGCAAGATTTGTTCTTATCCTGGAGTTGAGTCCCACTGTTTGGTAAAGGCCTTATGTCAGATGTTCTATAACAATTTCCTTGGTTTACACCTTTATGGGTTGGATAGTATAGAATAGTAGAAAGTTTTAATTGGTTAAGTTTTATACAATTGTGTGAAAATAAGTTTCTTAAATAAATAAAAAATGGAATAAGTAGAATATAATAAACATGACACATTT
The DNA here is from genome assembly GCA_914767545.1 of Sesia apiformis. NCBI lineage: Eukaryota > Metazoa > Arthropoda > Insecta > Lepidoptera > Sesiidae > Sesia > Sesia apiformis. The sequence goes on along the minus strand of OU611960.1, from coordinate 9,118,949 downwards.
AGTATGAAAAAGACAGGCGATTTCTCTGTTAGAAAACCAACCATTGTTGCATTATAAAGGATAATTTGGGCCCCAGTTCTATGGCTCCGAATACTAAAACATGGAACACTAATCCAGAGTAAAACAAAACACCAAAAAGATTGCAATGTATTTGTTCTCAAAATAAATATGTTGAACTGTTTATTGCAATAATCGATAGTTTACGTAATAGATCTAATTAAAACTTAATTATCGGCAGCATCAGAACTTAGTAGCTGAGTGACATAACTTTCCTATTCACTTTTCTCAAAGTAATTTACTAAACAATACCCACTAGGTACAATTATAGCACAAAAATAAGTCTGATTGTGAGTATTGGTATATAGTAAGCCTTTATGTATAGTAAGCTGGCCTTAATGCGTTTAACACAAGTTGTATTAGGGGTTAAAGTATGAAATTGCCGATTTGAACTGAAAAATTAAAACTCGTTTTTTTCTAAAATGTAACATATTTATTTAATCAAAATATTTACCCTCATTATCTATACATTGTTGCCATCTAATCGGAAGTTCATTTATGCCTTTGCGATAGAACTCTGGGGATGTAGATTCGACAAACTGTGTACTGTCTCTTGGGAAGAAAATTTTTTACCACGTAGAAAATTGTCCAAATCACGAAAAAAATGGTAGTCCGTTGGAGCAAGGTCTGGCGAGTACGGAGAGGATGACGTATGGTTTCTAACTGCAGCTCCTGTAGAGTTACAACGGTTTCTCGTGCAGTGTGAGGTCTTGCGTTATCATGGAGCAATAATGGTGAAGATCGATTCACGAGTCGAGGCTGTTTCACTGCTAGTTTCGCCATCATTGTTCGAAGTTCAGCACAGTAAACATCTGCTGTTATTGCTTGACCAGACCTGAGAAAGCTATAGCGAATAACACCATGAATAGACCACCAAACAGTTACCATTACCTTTTTATTGGTAAGCTTTGCCTTAGGGCACTGTTGCGGCGTTTGACCTGGGGTTCAGCCATTGCATTTTTCGCTTTCGGTTATCGTAAAGAATCCACTTTTCGTCACATGTCACAATTCGATCCAATATTCCTTCATTTCTGTACCGATTCAACAAGGCAACGCAAGTTTCAACACGCGTTTCTTTCTGCAGATCAGTCAAATCATGAGGCACCCATTTTTCATATTTTTTTATCTTATTGATTTGATGCAAATGAGTCAATATTGTAGGTAAGGTAACGTTAAACCATGCCGCTAATTCCTGGGTAGTTTGACTCGGATCGGCTTCCACGGTAGTTTGAAGGAAATGTCCTTCAATTCAGCGTTATTCACCTGTGTGGGCGGTCTTCCACGTGGTTCGTTCTTCAAGTCGAAGTTTCCATTACGAAAGCGTTTAAACCAAAAACGCACGGTTCGTTCATTAGCAGTCTCCTCTCCAAACGCAGCATTGATATTGCGAGCCGTTTCTGCCGCGTTAGTTCCGCGTTGGAACTCGTATTCAAAGATTACTCGGATTTTCGAAGTATCCATCTTTCCCGTCTAAGCCGAATAAAAAAAACAATTGAAAGTCGAAAATCGAATGTTGCACATTTTTTTAAACAAGAACCTCATAGGTATCATGTGAAAAAAGTTTCACTCGAAAATCTCACACCATGAAGATTTTATGTCAATTATCTATTATCTATCTATTACTATAAAACGGCAATTTCATACTTTAACCCCTATTATATACAAGTTGCATTACAAGCATAAAATTAAATTCAAATTGTATTACAAATTCGCGCATCCCATTATCGTATTTAGTTACCATTTTAACTAGATGAATTGCTGTCTAGTTTTGGACTCGGTGTCTGCCTCAAACTCTTCTGGATCGGTACCCAAATTTGGGGTTGGGGTTCAGGCTTTCACTAGGCCGACTTGTATTCGCGTCTATTTTCTCGTGTTAATAATTAAATTATTGACAAATAACATATTTGTCAAACAGCTGGGTGAGTTTCTTCCGGGTCATATAATTTGTACAAACATTGGTAATATGCAGCCAGAAATGACACTTATATCTGTGGTTATGCTGTACGTACTACATACACCGTACTACTACATACTTCATAAGTACCTAACTAGGTAACTAATAAATTTTAATGGTAATTATTTGCTCTTTCTCGTCAACTAATGCTCTCAAAAGTGTTTTTTCTATCGAATATAGTAAACATCATTAAATTTTAATTTTCTTCCTTTCTTTGCCACATATTATTGGGCAAAGTTATCTTGATTATGTTGTTAAAGAATTAACTAATAATTAATGTGGCATAAAAGAAGATGGGGAGAATTATTACTCAGAAATTTGACATAACACAGGTTACATTTTAGTTTGATATGTAATTTTATTACCATATGAACTTCTTTAGGATATGAACAGAGTTGTCTTCTTTGGTAATATATTCTTTTAAAGCACTTGAATGCGTCCCCTGCATTTCATTACGTGCGGCGGACACCACGCGCCGTCGAGGCGCCTTGGTCTATTCTCCCACTTTTGTTCGCTTGTATAAAGAATCGAGCCGCCTGTCAGTGTGTAAACGGCTACGGAACCGCCCGACATACATCGACTTGCATCGGCTGGATAACGTGTCCACTGTCCAGCAAAACATGCAAACAAAACATACATCTAAGCCAAATAATACCTACTACGCTTTTCATAGCAGCAAAAAGTTACTATTATCAAATTTTAGTGAAACTAGACGGAAAACAATAGTATTCAAAACATCGATAGCACGGCAATCCGAAAGGGATTTTTTTTCAATAACCGGCGATATACGAGTACAACGTGTCACCAAAATAACGAAAAATGTGACAAACCTCAAACTGTGTTATTTAAAATACTATACGAAACCGTTCTAGAATAAATAAAATTATTTTAGGGAATAAATCAAAAATTACAAACGTAAAGTTTTGTTGTTCTATTTAATGTTTATGATATACGAGTACGTTGTATATGAATATACGATAAATGAAAAAGGATGATTGGTTGTGATCAGCTCTTTTTGGTCCTGTATTTTAAGGTTTTATGAGGCTGTGAATGACAAAGAAGGCACTCTACTAAATAGAAAATAGCGGATTGTCTCTTTCTCATGTGAAAGTGGGTGTGTACATTGTATGTATGATATGTAGATTTTAGCGCCTACCAGGCTGTTCTAATATAGGTACTATTGGACTTCCGTCCTCCCATACTATCTGAAAAGTCTGAAATCATGTGCAAATTGTGCCACTTAGCACTTTTATTTCCAGCTTTTAGTGAATTTGTTACATCTATGATTTCAAATCTTGCTCACACACTATCTTGATATTAGCGATTATCTAAAAGAAACTTGGTGATAAGATAAAACTTAAAAGGTTTATCTTATCACCCACAACATCCGCATGATACATCTTCTTAAATGCGACTAGTAACGCCATCTATCTAAAGTTGACTAACCAGAACTGAAATAAAACATTGTTCTGAACCTCTGAAAGAAACGCCAATCTCCCAGTATATTTTTATCTACGTTTAAGAAACAGATGTCGATACCGTAATTTTACAACAATTCAACAACTACAAATAATGTTCGCGCCAATAACATTGGTGCTTTTATTTTGTAGGGTAATGTCATATTTTATTACCCACATTTTATATAGGTAATCACTTCCACCGATTCGTTTATATCGCTGCACCTTTTGCATACCCGGCAGTCTACCGATCGGCCCCTCCCGTCGCCAGTAGATTGTGAAGCTCACATATTTTGGTGGTCTCCTGGACCCTGGAATTGGCACACGCTGTACCTTTCCATACCGCGAGTGTATCTGCTTTAAGCTGCAACGTAGCTTAATACCGAAGGACGCTTAAACTAAGTGGAAAGCCAAGAAGAAGCCGAGAAGAAGCGCTACCAGGCCTGGAGTAATGCATGGCGGCAACGAGCTCGCTAGGCGATCATAAGCTTGGTCGAAAGGCAAATATTCTCTGGATATAAGGTCAGACTTTCCATTTAATTATCTTTCATTTTGTATCAGACCTATGGATTCTCTAGTGATTAGCGTACGGCTATATTGCTTAGCTGTCGCGTTCACAAATAACATGTCTTGTTGCTTGTAGTCTGCATTATATTCATACATATCTGAGATGTAAATTTTAATTGACATAAGACACAAACAACTACGTACAGTAGAAACTTGATTAATAGAAACTCCATTCATTCGATCATTCGAGTAATCGAAAACCTGGGTTGAATTTGTGGAAAAAAACAACTTATACCAATCCTATCAATGTTAGGTAAAAATTTAAAACAATACTCAACATTTTTAAAAAAAAAAAAACGCAATTTTGTAAATTTCTATTAAAAGTTCATTTTTCAATTTCTAGATAGCTTTTCGATGATTACGCTCATCTTCACTATCGAATTTGCATGTATATTTTAAAAGTAAATCGATGGCAGCAAATTTAAAGATGGTTTATGTTTAGGTTTAAAAATTGAATTACGAAGAAATAGAAGTCCCACGAAGCGACTTAGTCGACTTAGTGATGACATTCTTAATACCTACCTAATTTATTTATTCTCAGTAATTCTTAATAAGTTATTTACTTCTCTTATTCAAAAATGGGTTATTTTGTTGATCATCATTTGCTGTTCATTTAAATACAAACCATTTCATAATATAATCTATATTGTTCTTGATATCTGATATCCTAGAAGTACCTACCTACTCCTTACATAAAATAAGGGCTATAACTTATGGCCAGATTCACCTATTTTTAAAGTTTCAATTATATTTATTTTCGGCCGCGGTTAGAAGTCCGAATAATCGCGAATCGGTTTAACTGTAGTCCGGAATGTTTTAAAAAAATCCCTGTAACTTTACAATATTAGAATCCAAAGATCAAGACAAGCTATAACACTGTTAAAGTTACTTAAAATATTATTAGTAGGATAATTTAAAAAGTTTTGTTCGTCCCGAAAAGCAGTCATTTTTCCTTTATTTTTATTGAAATTTACACCATCGACATTACAGTTACTATCGGCAATAGAAGGTTAAATAGAAATTCCTACATCGATAATAGTTAAAAAATCTAAATAATTGTTTAATATATACATGAATTTTTTGAAACATCTAATCTTCTCTTTGTAACCGTAATGGAGAAATTTGCGGGGTCAGTACCTACCGATTTTTCAGTATATCAACCGATATGGGGAGTGTTCTACCGAAATCTAACGATTTTTTCACGATTTGTGACAGTACAAGGAATATTTCACGATTTTTTTATCAATTTTAATATTCTCAAGCTTTAGCATCCTATTCGTGTGTTATGGGTTTGGGGAATATCTCGATTGTATGATATCAGTGTTTTATGTTCTCAATTTATTTCGGGGAATACCCTTGTGTATTACGCGACGTTATTAGGGGATTATCTGAATCAAGTCGCTTGTCTATAGATGTCTGTTTGACAAGAGCGTGTATGGCGAAACTTTTTCTTAGAAGGCGTTAGAAGGATGGTTGAGAAATGAGCAGGTAGCTAGCCCCTTCCCCTGAGGTGCTTTGTATATAGACTCTTAGTTGTCTTTCGATCTTTGTCAGAGAAGGACGTATTTCATCATGAGTGCCACGTACGCATCACGTTACGAAGCCGTGTTTCTGTGTTTGCTTCCAAAAGCACTGAAAATGTCATACGGAGAAGCTGTAAAATACATGAAGAAGTCAAAGACATTTGATAGTAACTGGACGAAACGCAATTCCGAAATAAAAAATATCGATGATCTGCCGAAAAAGGAGGACAGGATGATTTTACGGGCATACGAGAAGAATTCTCGCCTATCATTACTTGGTAGGCAAGCGGTTTTGCTTAAAAAGGGCCTTAATGTGTCATGTGATACTATAAGAAGACGTTTACTGGCTCATAATGTGAAATTACGTAGCACAATAAAGAAACCGCTACTGCCCGAAAACCACGTTAAAAAGAGACTCACTTGGGCGGAGGAAAATTTGGACCGCGATTGGGACAACGTAATTTTTTCGGATGAAGCTTCGTTTTGGGCACGTTCCTCTGTCACTCATACCTGGTGTACCCACATCAATAAAATATAAATTCGACACATATAAATATAACATATAAATTATAAAATCATCCAGCGGACCGTCAATCATCCGGGGTAAAGGTGCACGTTTGGGGCTGTTTTTCAAAACCGGGATTTGGTACCTTGCACATATGTACAGATAATTTAAACGCTGCTAAAATGGTCAAAATATATCAAAAGGCTGTATTACCATCTGCTCAAAAGTAAAGAACAAACAAGTAAAGTAAGTAAAAACATATATTGGCTACTGCAAGAAGACAATGACCCGAAACGTCGGAGTCATTTTTGTACTGCGTGGAAATAAGAAAATGACGTTGATGTACTAGATTGACCATCGCAGTCGCCGGATGCAAATCCCATAGAAAATGTTTGGGTACTCATGAAGTTGATGCTTCGAGGAAAGAAGATCTAGACTCTCAAACAATTAGTTCGTCAAATTCGACTTATATGGAGATCTTTGTCTCTGGATTATGCAATTAAATTAGTAGAAAGCATGCCTCGGAGACTAAAGTCAATTATTATTAATAATGGAGGCGACTGGACAAGTTATTAATAATAAAGCATCATAGTCTACATCATGTATGTATAATGTGTGTATTTTTTTTCAATTTTTTATCCCAAATCATTTCCGAGTTTTGCTGTACACGCTCTTGTCAAACAGAATGTAAATGGAAGTTAGAAATTTATTTGTTCATTCATCATTCAATAACTTGAAGGGAAAGTAACTGAACTGATATGGTATGAAGTATAACTAATATGTTGAGCGCATATTCTCACACATTAATCCTATGAAAACGAAACAGGCTTTCTACTGAGTCCATGACTGGTCTATTATATACAAAATGACAGTTAAACGAAGGAAATTTTATGACTTCGAAATTAATGCAAAGATGACTGCGTCTATGTCCAAAGAATATTGGTACGATCCTAAAGATCGCCGTAACTAAATTTTATTGGATGTAAGTATGATTATCTTTTATGACAATTTGATTTTATAAGAAAATGTTGATTTGTTATGTTGTTAAATAATGAATAAAGAAATTTGTTTAAATGTTGTTTTTTCTTTTCGTTTACCGATTTTGGATAGGTACAAAAATACCGATTTTAGAGGGACAACTTCACCGATTTTGCATTTTGACATTCGGGATTACTGGCCCGTAAATTGCTAAACATTCCTAATCCGTAAAAAATCCTACTTTTCGGATCCCAGTATCATTAATCCCAGTAATTTTAAGATTGCAATACCTAAATGAATAAATTTATTTTAATAAACAAATATAACTGAAATTTCTCATATTCCTACAGGTCACAGAACTGAAATTTCCTATATATATGCATATATTCCGTGCTAAAGGATTCACAAATCGTAATTTCGTTGTGTTGCAAGTATTATTATTATTTATTTATAAATGTATGTACATGTGGGATTTTTGAGCAAAAGTGACCGGCATCAGCGTCTATTTTAACAGGTATTCGCGTTTTTGTAAAGTTGAGTTTTTCGATTTTTATTGGAATATAAATCTATATCATTTGTTTGAATTCATATAAAAAACATCAGTTTATTTTAGACATAAAACTGAGCAATGGGAGTAATGACTGAGAAATGGGAGCAAGTGCCTGCGTGTCTACTTTTTTTGTTCCTTTTAAATATGCCAATGGTGCAATTAGTGCATTCTGCCAGGGCCAAGTTTTCTTCGCAATAAACAATCTTAAAGTCTAAAACATATTCTGTCAATGTCCAGTCCCGTCGGAGTAGGTTAGGAGTTGCTCAGTAAAGTGATAGTAGGTATACTGAGGACAGAAGAGGACTTCTTGAAAGCACACGAAAAACGCAGTCCTTTGCTTTACTCTATTTGCCTTTATTTGAGAATCATAAACATTATGCACAAAACACTTTGAAGTGTAATAAACTATCACTATTAAATCACAAAATGCACAATTTTTATAGTAATGAAACAAAAACTCAACTTCACTCCCCGAGTTCCGCCAAAAACTCGTGTCTAAATTATGGAGGTTATTTTTGATATATTTTGTGTTGAATTTTAGTTTTATTTTAATTGACAACACTATCCAACTTGGGGTAATATTAAAGAGAAATTTCCAAAATTTATTGGTGTCATCAGGGATACTCTTTCTAACTAAATTCAATGTGTTCTCGATATCCATAACATCAGCTTGTCTCTCCTCTGCTGGATATTCACTTCCCTCAAGCTTCGCAGTGTGGTGACACACGATCTTCGCTCATCACTACTTATATTAACTACGAAAAAATTAAGTTACAACAACAATGTAGAATTGGAAAAAAAATACACATAAAAGATTATTCAGTATACTGATGTCGCAGACTTTGAATAAAACTGGGCAAATAAAACGAATTCCTGCGTATTTTTTTTATTTTTGCGATAATAATAAATACATCAAATATAAGGAACATAAATTAAAGCATATAAATAAATAACACGTGTCTTAATATTATTTTGTTAAAACATTTAATGTAATTTTAATATAATAAGTGACGTTGTCTGACCAAATATACCTCATTGTCGGAATGCTTTTGACCATAGACATAGACTACGCAAGTTCGTGAAATCGTATGGAAACCACGCGTGTCACGTCACTAATAAATTTTAGTGATGGGAAACCACTCACCGGTGAATAACGAATATTTACAATTTATTGTAGGTATAGCGCAATTAGGCATTTTTGTGATTTGTAACAACGACTTGTTAGCGACACGGGTCGGAACAGCTGAACGAGCAGCGCGAGAAAAGGGAGCTTAGCGCCAACTTCCGACACGTAACGACGGACAGCTTGCTTTTTCTATCGCTCTAAATCTGTGGACTTGACTATGTATCTAACATAAATATCCGTTAACATAAATATCGGTTGTTTTAAAATTCTGTTTAAATAAATAGAGTCACAAAAGTCTCAATCTTTGGCATGCTAGAACCGACGATATGTATGCTCCTTTTTCTCAGATAATGTCACAAATGATTTACTTATTTATTTAGATGAGCAGTTTAATTAATGTAGTAGTTATAACTTACTAAATTTATTATATTTGTACACCAGAAATGGCTAGTATGACATGTCCCATTAACTGTAGGTGGGACTTTTTGGTGGTTGTATATTAGGCGTTTTGTGGTTTAATAGTGATAGTTTAAAGTAAGTAAGTGTTTTTCGTGCGTGGTCTTTTGTGATAATCAAATAAAAGAGTGGGACAGCGATTTTCGTGTGCTTCCAAGGAGTCCTCTTCTGTCCTCGGTAAACCTACTGTCGCTTTACTAGGCGACTCCTGACTTACTTCGACGGGACTGGACAATGACAGGATACGTTTTAGACTTTCAAATTGTTTATTGTGAAGAAAACTTGGCATTAGCAGAATGTCCTAATTGCACCATTGCCATATATGAGGAAAAAGAAACTGTAGGTATGTAGGTTTGGATCCTATAAACTCAGATTATATAAATAAATAATTGAATTGAATTAATACATTGGTATTCCTCATCAGGTACAGTGGTACTAAATGAAATTCATTGAGTTGAATATTGAGGGTTGATAAAATAAACTTACATTAACAGGAATACTAAATGACGCCTGGGAAGCTGGATAGTTCAACACAATACTTCATGATGCTGGTTTGTGTATTATCCCATTGGCTAAATTACCACACCCTCACAGAAAACTACTCTCAAACATAGGTACGTCGCAGTGAATTAGAGTTCCTTAGACATAAATCCCTAAAGGTAGGCACAGTATATGTGGGCCTAGGATTGACATTTTTGACTAGACGGCAAATAGCAGTGTTCCTTTATCATCAGGTAAACTGCTTGTACCTCTGTCATCACCAATAAAAAAAACAGAGAACGGTAAGAGCTGCAGAAAATATTGAGTTCACGCAACGTGACTTAACTTAATTCTTGCTTAATTTTGAATTTGTACGACCCTGAAAAGATTACCAAATATAACGCGTAGCGAAATGAAATATATAACAAGAATTGAATCAAACATTATATATTTCGTAGTGGATATGTATTAAATAGGTATGTGTTTCAAAGTTGTCAATAACATATTTTTTTCTAACATTTAATAGTTAAAAAGTAGAATATGTCATTACATGGATGACTTGTTACTTAAAATACTTAAGTAGAGTTAAATAGTAAACATAATATGTATAACAAAGTATTTTTAACAATCAAGTAGAAAATATAAAAAATTATGACTAGTATAGTTGATAATAATTGTTATAAATGTGTTAAAAGCAAGTGACTGCGTTGAAGTAGCATCGCAGCACGCGGCCGCGGCCCGTAGCTCCCGCCTGACCTCGCCGCTGTAGAGCTGTCTGAGAGCGGAAAGAAGACATATTCTGAAGTTTCCGCAAAAGTACCACAGAGCATCTGGCCTGGAGATATTACTCATAAAGCGGCAAATGATTTGTTTATGAGCCTGGACGATCAACAGTTCATCGGATTGTACTTAAATGTGGGATTCGTTACATAACCACAAAAACCACTATGTTCGAAAATTACAGGAGAATTTCATTTTTTTTATTAGCAGAGATGGCAGGCGAGCAGGCAGACCACATGATGGTAAGTGGTCACCGCCGCCCATTGACACCTGCAACAAACACCACGGGGCATGCGGGTGAGCTGCCTATCTTGTAGAATCCTGTTTATAGCTCTATTAAAGAGCTTCATGTCGCAGCATATCGGAATAAAACCCTTAGACAGTACATTCCACAACTTTCGGGTTAGCAGTATTACGGTCTTTTGGACCGCATATAATAAGTATATGAATGAGTGTTATGCATGCATATAAGGATCATTTTCAATAATCTAAATTTCCTAATAAAAATATCAGCAAATTATGCACCATGTCGTTAGTTTCGATGTTAGAAATTCGCAGAGGTGCCGTCCGCGGCTCGTCGCGATTCGGTGGACGGTCGTAGCGCTGCTCACTGTTGTCCTCGTGTAATGCTTTCTGCAGCGCCACAAGCAGACGGTCCAGAACGAGAGCTGCACGCTTCTGGGGCACTACCTCCTGATTATATACAATATCTACATATAAATAAAGTTATAAATATGTCTTGGAAATACATGATTAGCATTTACATTATATTATGGCATCATAGCATGATACAATAAATATGAAGTATCAATTGTAGATTGCAGCAAATTGTAGGATTGTAAGAAGGATTGTAATATTGTCGACAAAATAGAAAAATATAAATTGCAACTAACCCGTTTACAAACTAATTGCGACAAGTTTTGTATATGCAATATTCTGCTTGCTTTATTGCATGTATAAAATCATTGTCAATTATACCTGTCGAATCAAGTTCCATCATTATCAATTTTTAACTTAAAATCATTTTAAGATCAAAATTCTGGCTATAGAAACAATTAATTATATTTAACTTTTTTAAGTCATTCCCTATTCAAAAACTTTACATTAGGCATCATATCTATTTCGACAACGTAATTTGTAAAAAATTATGAATTAATAGATGAACTAGTTTAGGCTTGTGGGTGCGCCACGCCGCCGCTTAACTAATTGAGTGGGACACTGTTAATACAGGGGAAGGTGTAGGCAATGACTCCTGTGCCGTGAACTAACTACCAGGAACTCCGATTACAAAAGGCAGCTTTCACTTGTCATCTAACTGAATAGGGTTTGACAATATGCTTTAATGTAATTAAAGGTACAGTCATCATACGAATGTATTAGCAAAACATCATTAAATCTATCGTATAAATAAATGTCAGATATTAATGAATGCATTGTCATCATGTATCATAACTTAGATGACTTAAAAGTTGGTTTTCATTTGTTGTTTTTCTTTCAGTTGTTGTTCTTTTGCTGAAATTCTGGACTTTTATCATAATATTTTATAGTCTTTTATGACATGACTATCATTTATGTAGTATCTTAATAACAACAATTAAAGATTATAATTTGTCAATATAAAGAAGTTTCAGCACATATTGGACTCGATTGAAAAGTAAATTAAATGGGTAAGGTAACCCAAGATCTTAGAAAATGCGACAGTAAGTTAACTGCAAGCAATTTGTAAATAAATTGTCTGTTCAACTTATAAATAGGTTGTAGATTGTTGATATTACGTATGTTCTTGTTTGTATTTCGAAGTGATTCTTTGCTGCGAACCATTTATATCAAGGCAAATTTATACCTAATAAATACCCGTATGTCTCAAACCCGTTATCAAAAAGATCACATGACGTGACCTATGTCGCTTCGGTACGAAACTAGTCAAAATGGCCCTAAAAAATAAGGGAAGGTCCAAAAATACCCAAAAGTGAATTAAAGAATTTCGTAATGTAATTAATATTTTTCTAAATCTCCCCAAGGTTAATTTAATCTTTGTTTAATGTAACTGTCGCTGGTAGTATCTGGAAGAGAACAGCAGACCGTGAGTGGTGGCTGTCCTTAGGAGAGGCCCGGCAGTGGTATATAGCCGATGGCATGGTATGATTAATTTAAGTTTGATTTAGTGAGAATCTTGTGGACAACCTCGACACAAGAGATTCTCGCTAACATCCAGATATTTCACTGAGACGTTTATGAAGCAGTTCACCAAGCGAGGACCCGTCCCTACACCGACGATGCCTCAGACACCAACTTGGGTGAAATTTGGATTGCCCTCGAATGGCATCATGGCAGAAATTTTGGCAGAGTATAATTAACTATTGCGTATTGCCTTTATGTGCTACGAAGACTCTGGCAACTCTGATTCACTCCCGAAACATGTTAATATGTTACATTGTTGTCTTCTGTGAAAACGAGGTAACTTGGATAGCTGAGCAGAATACTAAGACTGCGGACCATAAGTTAAAAGAGATCAATATCTTAAAACATTGGGAGAGATGTAGTAGATATGGGCGTGTACTCCGAGTTTTTATTTAAAGTAAAATTGTTAAATGTAATGGTTGAAATTTCTTACAGGATAATCATCGTAGGAGGGTGCGGCAGCAGCAAGCACGGTGGAGAGCGCCAGCAGCAGCAGCGGCACCTTTCTGCACATCGTCACTTGATGAACATCACCTGACCGCTACCTGAACTAAGAGAATTGACTTAGTTTGGAGAACAGCGATTTCTCTCAGGTTGTCGTCTTTATGGTAAAGTGAATCATCTCAATATTACAGTTAAGGAATAACAGTTTAACTCTGGCCCCCTCAAGTTAGGGCTGACTAGATAATTACAAAATAAATAAGATAGTAGAAATGCGGAAGCAAAAATATTAGATCTGTGGAAGAAATCGATTCGTAAAATCAAAACACCTGAAAAAGTACCAAGTTAACATACAGAGAAGTCAAAAGTTAGAAAAGAACTTCACTAATGTGTTAATTATCTCATTAACACAATAGTGTCACAATTTTTATTCCATATATGTTGTAATACGAATCACGCGTGACAGTTCCCCACCTCAAATATTCGCAAATTCAAATCAACCTTTTCTATAGAAAACAGGCGGCAGACGAGCATACAGTCCACCTGATAGGAAGTGGATACTGTCTCACATGGACATCCGCGATACACGCCAACATCAGTCCAGAATGTCAAACGTTGGCACGCCTCCGGATGCGTTGCCTACCTTACAGATTAAGGAATGTATTGGAAGAAAGGGTTGGGAAAATGGGGAGGGATGGGATGGGTATGGGCTCTGGCATATCGTACTCACTACCGAAACACGTACGCACCTACGTACATTGGGGAAATACGATAAAGTAGTAAATGCAGTACATTTCAAGGTTGTCTTCTGTGAGAGAGAGGGTAACGTGGCCAGTCGAGCGCGCCCATCGCACTCGTCCCCCACCATGATGAATTTTAAAAACTTTACAATGTGCGTTAATTTTCAGCTCTAAGTATGGAATAAGCCATAAAATACGTCAATTACAATTCCAGTCAACTACTCCATTTCTCTATATATATATCTATTTTTCATTTAATATCTACATTTTTTTAATTAAAAATATATTTTTGTATTTTGTACATAAATAAATTATTATGAAAAATTGTTACAAAGGCGTGCTTCTCCTCTTAGGAGATTTCTACTAGCAAGCCTGGGAGAGCAATAGGTGAGCAATGAAATCGACAGACAACGTACGTACATGAACTATTACGTACGTTGTTTATATATTTAAAATATTATATACTTATATGTACTACATACATTAAACGTATACTATTAGTAGTAAAGCGTAGCGAAATGTCGCAGGATTATAGTTCAGAAAGATTATATTCTAATTGTGTGTACGGATACAGCGCCCACACAAGCAAAACATGACTCTGCATGAAGATAACCTATTGTTATGTTTTTACTATAGCAATACACTCCTGTTTTACATCAATATCTATTACTATTATTAGGTACCTTACAATTACGATGTGCCTTATGTCTGTTATAATACTTCCATCGTGATCGTAATCGGTTTAATTTGTAATATGAACTGTCGTACTTTTTCCATAGAATATGTCTCTTCTATCATAAACCATGTTTTGGGGTGTATGTCCATGAATACGACAAATAATGTTGAACGCTTATCAACAGGTTCTCGAGTAAATCTTCAGATGATTCTTAAAATACTTTTTAAAGATTTTCTCACTTAATGATGTGTTTCTTTATTGGAAGAACATAACCCCCCCCCCCCCCCCCCCCCCCCCCCCCGTAAGATATATGTGTTTCTAGCACTTTGCAATAAATTGAAAGCTTGTGCCACTCGACTTTGATTTTATCTCGCTGCTACAGTTTGGCTACTGCTAATGTTATTTCTTTGCGGGATAGGACGCGAAACGAAGAGATTCAACATAGAACTAAAGTCATCGACATAGCTCATAGAATCAGCATCCGAAAGTGGTAATGACCAGGTTATATTTGCCGCAAGACCGGTAACCAATAGGGGAGGGGGAGTCCTCAAATGGAGGCCGCGTGCCGGAAAGCGCCGTCCAAGACGTCCTCAGGCCGGCTGAACCGAAGATTTGAAGAAGTTTGCCAGTAGTGGTTGAATCAGAAGAACGAAAAATCGTGTGTGGTCGCGAGCCTTGGGAAAGGCCTATATTCAGAAATGGAGAAACATAGACTTATGGTATGGAACTGTTTTTTCGCTTGTACTCTTTGTTGATTTTTCTGGGTTAGCAGAAAATCAAAGTTTATGGTTTTCATGCTTCACTGCTTATTCTAAGTAACAATTTAGTTAAAATGAGTTTACTAATAGAGAAATATGACAGTTAAATGTAGTTAATTAGCGTCAGATTGTGAAAGCATTGACTCTGTTACCCGTAGGTTGTGGAACGAACTGCCTCAAGAGGTCTTTCCATTGAGCTACGACATGGGGTTCTTCAAGAGAGCTGTGAATAGGATTTTGCAAGGTCGGCGGCGCACCCGCATACCCCCTGGTGTTGCAGGTGCCCATGGGCGGCGGTAACACTTATCACCACGTGGGACCGCTTGCTCGTCCGCCCACTAATCTATAAAAAAAAAAAAAAAAAACATGCGAAGTCATGAAGGGTAAAGAGCTTACACTTTTTTGACAAAAACTAGCCGTAATTAACGCCTAAATCATGATAGTTCAGAATCTTGTCACGTGTGGTGGCTGGGTACAAAAAGGCACTCTTAAGGGTATATCATGAGAAAAAAATAATCTCAGTGTAGAGTACCTACTTAGCTCATTTAAATACTTTTACCTTAATTGACGATATCAAGCTGTTTGTTATATTATCGTTAAAGGTCGTGCTTAGTGATATCACTTACATCCATAATGTTTTAGTGAAATGCTACAGTACGTCGCTAAAATCTGAATACCCTTATAATAATGGCTGTTACAAGCCACTTCAAGGGATCGCTGTTGCTAGTTACACGTTCAAATCTAAAGCATTCGTCAACTGAGCGGTTGCACGATTATAAACTTTCGTACACGAGTTATTGCGCTGATGTATTAAGTTAATTTTCGTGCGCTGTAACTTAATGAATAGGTTTGTTCTACAACAAAATTTACGGTAAGCGTTACCTAACCGCTTATTGAATAAATTAATCATGAACTGTAAAGGAGTTTGTATTTGTGTAAACTCTCAATTGGCCGATACTTTATTGTAGTAGCACTAGTAGCAGTCGTAGTATGTCGTAGCATTACAATTACGTAGCAAAGCTACGATTTCACGTAGCATTCCTTTCCAGTACACTTCGACGTAGCAGTGCTACATTCTTTTTTGTTCACTGTTTTCCGTGTAAAAACATATTTGGTTTTCGCTAACAAAAATATCTTCTGGAAATTCATAATTCAACCAGTTAGTTCTAAGTACCTGTCAATATTCGTTACAAATTAATTTTATTCGTCTGTTTGTTTGGTACGCCAACAGCGTACACAAACGATTTAATTATAGTTATTTAGGAGCTATTAATTTCCCAGCTTATTTGGATTTACATATACATTAAATATGTTTCGATACATGTACGTAATACGAAAAATAAGCAAATTTCAATAGAATATGAACTATCAATGCAAACTTGAACGTTTTGTTTTTTCAAAACAAAGTTAAGGGGTATGTACAACTACCCACGTTATTGAAATAAAATTATAATAGGAATCGCTAAAACATTATGTAGAAATTATAGTTAACTAAATGGATTAAGCCTCTTAATAATAGTTTAAATTGTAATTTTATTAAATATTACAGATAAATCGGGAATGACTACTCGTAACATAAAGTTACTAGGAACTATATTAATATACTCGTAATATACTAACTAGAGGCTGTAAAAAGTATCAGCTTTTAATTATTATATTATCTGTTAGTTAAATTTATAGGGTTATAAATAAATACTTTCAAAAAAGGTGTTAAGAATACTCTAACATGAAGACATTAATCTTTTTATGAACATTGATAAGTGAAGTGTAACATTCGGGTCATGAAAACTGAGCCCCTTGTCACGTGGATTTAGGGCTCTATCGATACGTACGAGGACTTGTGTTGTCAAAGGTTTTTACTTTTAATATTACGAAAGGTTTTACCGTTTTCTAAGAAATGTAGAATTTTTAAGTCTAGTCTCATTGATAAACGTGGGACCTTAATCATCATAAACCTCAAACCTCGAGGAGAGTCGAATAAGATTCTAATACCCAAACGTACTTGACTCTCATTCGTGAGATCGTTAGCGGAATCCCCGGCTTCTACTTACCAGTAAGTAGTAGAATTTTTCAATTATCAGCGCATATATAAATAAATCCACACTTGGTCCGCGTGGTGGGTTATAACCTGAAATCCTTACGTGAATACTGGAGAAGACTTATGTCTTTTTATGGGACGTTATAGGCCAATTTAGAAAAATATCACTAATGCTAATGTCTTATACAACACTTACTACATAACTATCTACATTATCCACATTGAACTTGGGGGGGTGACCATTAGGCACTTTATTGTGTTGCAATTAAACAACTTTTAACGGTTTAAATCGCGTATATTTGACATGATTTATATCCCGACGTTTCGAACACGTTTTGTCATCAGAAATCCTGACAACTCTCTTGGTCATACTGTGTATAGGAAACCCACCCATACAGATAAATATCTCAATGGTAACTCCCATCACCATCCATGTCAGTTGACTACCGTAGGCAAATCTTTGTTACAGAGAGCACACGGCATCTGTGACACTGACCACCTCGAGGAAGAGCTTCTGCATGTGAAACAAGTACTGCGAAGCAACAATCACAAACTCCCACGAATGCGTCACAGAAGCCGCCCCAAGCCTCCTACAGTTGAGTGACAACCTGCCATCTTACCATACATCAAGGGCATCACTGACAAAATTGGCAATATCTTAAGACGAGCTTCAATTAAAACTTACTTCAAGCCGCACAAGAAGATTAGCCAATTTTTAAGACCGGTCAAGAGCAATATCCCCCTACAAGATGCAGGTGTTTACAAGCTTGATTGTGAATGCGGGTTATCATACATTGGGCAAACAAAGAGGAGCATCGGTATCCGGATAAAAGAACACATAGCTGACATGAAGAACAGACGCTCGACCAAGTCTGCAGTTTGTGAACATGCTCTGGACAAACCCAACCATTACATTCGATTTGATAATCCACAAATCCTCGCTAGAGAGACCTGGTACATGCCAAGAATGTTACGCGAGGCTATTGAAATTAAGAAACACCCAAATTTCAATAGAGAAGATGGTTGGCAAGTACCACCGGCTTGGGATCCAGTCATTAAATTAATTAAATCACAAGGCCAACGCCATACTGCAAGACCTCTGGACACCGTGAGCGAATACTGCGTGCATAGGGAATGTTATGATTAAAAAAAAAAAATTCAGACGGTAGTTCAAAAAATTTCAGACGGTAGTAATAATTTCTTAATAACTCAAGTGACAAATAAAATCAATTAGTCACCCCGTGACCACGTCCACTGCAAAGTGTTCGAAACGTCGGGATATAAATCATGTCAAATATACGCGATTTAAACCGTTAAAAGTTGTTTAATTGCAATGTATAGTAATCGCGAAAACCTAAGAAAATATTACTTTATTGTGTTATTACCTGTAGGAATTTAAGTTCAAAAATGCTAATAACACGTGACTTTCCGTACGGTTTAAAAAAACGATTAGACAAATTTTGTAGTTTCGTAACCTCTTCATATAATATTGACTTTGATATTTGTTTAATTAGGTATTTCTTTTAATACTGTATAGTCTCAAACTCTTATTGTGCAGAATTTAAACTCTATCGAAAATAAACTAGTGGATTAGGAAAAGGGATTGGGATGGATGAGGAATAGGAAGTATAACGGAACGAGGAATAGTTTCTTTAGTTTTCTTCATCTCATCCTCATGTTTCAAAGGCTTGCATTGGTTTTGAAATTGATAAATTATTGTGGCCGTATATAAGTGTTTATATAAAAAATATTTGTAATCGATTGGAAAATTAAGGAGACCCGACAACACTAGCAATTGGCCTGGACTTCGTCCTCGCCGGCGTAGGTATAGCGTAGATAAATATTAGTTGAATTAAAACTTCTGCTTATTTGCTTATATGAGATGCACGCACATAGTTCCTTGGGGGAACATGGATGGATTGGATGGGATGTAGGGAATATAATGGTGTGAGAATCTCCGTTTAATAGCCCTTTATATTTACTACTCGATAGAATGGGATAGGAAACGTGCTACGGCAAATACCAATTTATACGTTTCAGAGCAGTTTTCTATGAGAGGTCTCGAATATTGTAACATATGTATTTTTTTAAACACGATATATATTGTACGTATAACCAATATTTATAAAACGCCACTCACCTCACTTTTAGTCTTAACATAGGTTTGTCTGTGCTATGCATCGTAGCAGTGCCATAATGGAAAAACTTCTATTGCCAAATAGGATCGAACCCTAGGATAGGGTTAGAATTCTGGGATTCGTCAAATTGGAAAATTATTACAGAGATATATGTAAGTTTGAACACAATTATGAATATTGTATTGGAATTAGTGTTTAAAGTTATCTTGTATTATTACTTTATTCTTCCGCTTGAAGATTGTGTATGGTGGCAGACGTTGCGAAAGGCCTGAAACAGGCTGATAGCATGGTATTTTGTAGGGGGAGAGTGCACATTGCATTCCCATAGCCGCTGGGCGCACTCACCTGGCCACGTTACCCCCCTCTCACAGAAACTTACCTTGAAATATTGCATTTCCTACTTTATCGTATTTCCCCAATGTACGGTGCGTGTTTCCGTAGAGAATGAGACATGCCAGAGCCTATTCCCATCCCATCCTATCCCTCCCCATTTTCCCAACCCTTTTTTTCAATCTATTCTTTAATCTGCAAAGGTAGGCAAAGCATCCGGGGGCGTGTCAACGTTTGTCATTCTGGACTGATGTTTGGCATGTATTGCGGATGTCTATGGACGACAGTATCCATTTACCATCAGGTGGACTGTATGCTCGTCTGCCGCCTTGTTTCTATAAAAAAGCTATTAATTTGGTTGTTGTTAAAACATAAAAATTTTAAAATATTAATAGAAACACTTAACATATGTGGATATGCGTTCTATATAAGTATAAAGGAAAAACATAAAAATTAGATAGTTTGTTTACAAAAAGTTTTTTCAATAAGTATTCCTAGCTATAAATGATAAGGTCTTTATTTTTAACGACAAATGGATCTACAAATTATATATTATGTAAATAATAAATAGATTTTTTTTTCCCAGTTAGAGGCAAATAAATAAAATAAAACGATAAGACCTTACTCTATCATATAAGTTGAGTAGCATTCAAACACCAAGGCACACATGTGCTTGCTTTATTACTAACAAATGAAAAAAATGTATTTCTGAAATGTTTTGAGTTTTTATGAAATATAAAGCGAACTACTTCTTAATTATACCTACTTACAATTAGTTTTCCACAATCCGACACTGTTGATCAATGGGTTATCAAAAGCAAATGATTATTTGTAATAAAACACTTAAAAACTTTTCGGAATTTGTGAAATGGTTATCTGTTAATAAGACGTGTAGTAGCGCCTGGTGTAAGCTCGGAATGTTGTACTGCGACTCGATGCCCGAGCCTTTATAATACCGCCGCGGGGCAACATCTTTCGAGCGCGGTAGCCTGTTGCATTACTCCTATCCTTAAGTACTTAATACGAGTAAATAAATATTAATAAAGACTGATTTCACAGTAAAACTGTACATTTTAAAATGCCAACAAAACGTATGTATGCATACAAAAACAGTAACAGAAAAATGAATTAAAATTAAGGATCTAAAAATAAATTCAACTTTCTATCAATACTGGAAAAAAGGCGCATCGCATTCAAATAGGTAAGCAAAGAATATCAATAGATGATCACAATACTACAATATAGTAATGTTTATGGTTATGAGTGTATTAATGATTGTTCTTATTAGCCCATTACTGGATTTTCGTTACTGAACGAAATTAAACACTCACAGACTTCTGACAAGAAAGATCATAATCTTCGATATACGAAATAATTCATATTAAATTACATGAGTTCGATTCTCTGTTCAGCATAAAAATATAATTGGATGTGTTTTATATGAAATATAAGCTTTCTTTATTTTGAAGTTTTTGTGTGTACAATTTAGAAGCATAGGCGTTGATGGATAATAAGACATTCATCGATATCATCACCGAATTACTGTTCACGTTAGATCTGTGTGGTGGATTGTGGCTCTTGAGCAGAGGCCAAGCGTAACCAGCGGACACCTGTGCCATTTACTCTTGGTCGTTAGCCATAGGCCGGTACGACCTTATTTTACTTTTTTTGCAGACAGTAATAATTATTTCGAATTATAAATATATGATTGAATATCAATGAAATGATGGTGTAATGTATTATATATTGTTTACATCAGCCTCTTAGGATGATAGGTTAATTATCATCTACACCTTATATTTTATACACTAGGTATCTATGGATTGTGTAAGTTTTTGTCCTTATTTTTATTTTGAGCTTACTTAATGTCACATATTTACGATGTGGCCATTCTTTTCCGGCCTTTCTAATGTACTCTATTTTATAATATTTAATAGTGGTTTGCAAAGGGTAGTTGTTTATTTCTCTTTCACTCGACATAATTCACCAGCATCATAAAGCGGAAACATCCCTAATACATACGCAGTTCATTCAATTCTCAGTATGTATGAGGCTACGAAAAATATGTACCTGTTGGGCCTTAAATGTCATGCATGATAAATTTCGTGATAAGATTATGGTTAGAAAAACATTTGAGTAATTACCAGTAGTAAGTATTTAAGTAAACGAAAATTTATAACCTTTTAAATATGTGGGTTTTAATTAACTGTGTGGGTAAATAATACGGTGTAGACGGTGAGATTTAAATCCTTGATGAGGCAAAAATAATTTTAAAGATGTTTTAGTGGTCGTTTTATTCGTGACTATAGTTGCCGCCAGATAGTTTGTCAATTTCATTAGTTCTCTAAATTTGGACTTATCTAAAGTTCATACAGTCCTTTTTACTTAATAAAGAGTTTTGAAAAAATCTTTGCGTGCTGGGTAATTAAAAAAAGAATATTGTAAAACCTAAACCCAATATATATATATATTTTTATATACAACTGAAAAAAGGCGACAGACGAGCATACAGTCCATTTGATGGTGAATGGATACTGTCGTCCAAAGACTTCTGCGGTACATGCCAACATCAGTCCAGAATGACAGACGTTGGCACGCCCCCAGATGCGCTGCCTACCTTTTCAGATTAAGGAATGGATTAGGAGAAAGGGTTGAGAAAATGGGGAGGGATAGGATAGGATGGGACGGGAATGGTCTCTGGAATGTCTCACTCATTACCGAAATGTACATTGGAGAAATACGATAAACCAGGAAATGCAGTACATTTCGAGGTAGTCTTCTGTAAGAGAGGGGTAACATGGTCAGTCGAGTGGCGCCCAGCAGCTGTGGGAATGCAGTAATGTAGGGGAAGAGTGCTCTCCCCCCGCATTACTTGGGAAATCCTGTTACATAACTATAAAGTATCCATGGTACAAATAAACGTAAAAACATTACCTAACTTGACTATTTTAATTGACAGTAGGTACTAATAGCGTGTTTATCGAGCGCCGAATTAGACGACTAACGATTTGACTAGTGAACAATCGTTTTAAATCCTTAAATCACAAGGTTATTATTGCCTTTTCAGAAGTAAAGATTTTCACTAATAACTCACTACTTTCATCATACCATTCGCATAGTCAAACAGCTCAAAATGTGAATTTTTAGGCAGTTTGATTTTTGCTTTTTATGTTATGTACAACTATAAGGTAATTGCAATTACGAGTATTACATGTTGTCAATTAGATGAAGCGTCATATATTCATATATTACAACCTCCGTTACCTATATTTAAAAATAACTATCTCTACCCCGTTGTAGCAATAATTTCATAATCATGTTTCTAATGTTGTCGACCCACGTATGCACCGGCACAAACGACAGTTGTGGCGATTAAATATCCATTTTTTATCCACACAATGATCAGATCCACAAAGAAAGGGTTCACTGGATCTTATCTTAAATATTTTGGTAAGTTGTTGATACGCGGTTTCACTTGAATTTTTATTTATAGTTAAGTAATATATTTACAAATTTCCTTTAACTTTGTGATAAAAATATATTTGAGAAAGAAAACAACATACTATTTAAATAACAACTAACGTAGTGATGAGAACTGCAAGAAAATCGAAGCAGTAGATTTCGACTAATCCTGAAATTAATTGAAATAAACGAATGAAAAATATTAGTAGGAGATAATTGGTTTGCATTTCGCTCGACAAACATTATAGCAGCATACTGTACAGTTTTAAAATTATAGTGAAAAGATCCTATGCGAATCGTACCTCGTGATATCAATTGTTACTTTGGTCCGAATATATATATATATTTCTTACACAATATTCTTATAATGGTCGCAACTAATTGCAGAAAAGAGCCCAGCAACAATAACTTAAGTGAAAACAATAAAGATATAGGTACTCACTTACCTATCGGAAACTAACCGTGCAACAAACCGGTTTTTGCCATTAACAACAATCGCCGCAAACGTACAACAATTGTATAATAAGCAAAAACTACTTACCTGCAATATCGTATACCTACTCGAATAATAGTTACTATTAAAATATTCGTAATAAATAGTTTATATACATAATACCCATACAACGACCTTTGCACCACTCGCTATGTCGAGCCCACATATGTATACTCGTGGGAAAATACTCAAGTTTTAAGTATCAATAAATAATCTTTTTTATGTTTCGTCTGAAAAATCAAATCGATGAACAATTATAAATTTACAAAATAAATTTGATTAAGTATTGCAAAATAAAAATTATAATTGTAACATCCAAACAAAAATACACGTATTTAAGATCTTCAGTTTTCATTGACTACTTCGATAACGAAAAGGAAATTTAAAATACCAACTTGAAAACTTATTCATACTATTTTGGAGATTTGAGAAGGGTTAGGAAAATGGAGAGGGATAGGATAGGATGGGGATGGGCTCTGATATATCTCAATCATTACTAAAACACGTACAGTAGGTACATTGCGGGAGTAGAATAGTGAAAAAAGCAGAACATTTTACGGTAGTGTTCTGTGAGTGTGGGATCACTTGGCCAGTCGGGTGCGCCCAGCGGCTGTGGGATTGCAGAGTGCACCCTCGAGAGGACCCTTATATTATATATTTTCATTTGATTTTATCTTGTCACTATACTGAATCTCGTTAGCTTCTAATTTCGCGTTGTTCAAATCTGTTACTAATTCCAGAAAATATTTCCCTCCTTTACTTGCTCCCGACTCGTATTCGTTAATTAGGTTTCCTATTTGTTCGGTTGACAAACTTTAAGCCATGTTATCTCGCGAAATTGAAACAAATGTAAAAATGGTGATACAAAATAGAATACACAATTACATTCGTGAGGGACCTAGGTCCTCCTACATATCTCGTGAACGAAAAGCAGAAATTCAACGCATGTTTGCACACTGCGAGGACACGGGAAGAACTGTGATTACACAGAGCTCAACTGTATCGCACACATACCGTAAAAAATATACACAAAAAATTGTGTAGTGACTACTCCCCACAAATGTTGCTAAGGGTTAATTAAGTTAGGTTTCTTATTTTTATTCATTTTATTTGTTTATTTCACTTTAGTGTACAAAGAAACATTGTATAAAAGGCGGACTTAATGCATTCCCTGCCAGTCAACCTTTGATAAAACAGAAATACAAAAGGCAATCAATTAAAAATGACTACAAACAATATATACGAGTATAATACAATACACGTATAATACGAGTATATATATATATTTACTCATATACATGTACTTATATGTATAATATCATATACTTATATTATTAAGTACGGAGATGGGCCCTCTCCTATTTGCTACATCCTAAAAGGGTCTGTCTATAATAGTTATAAGTTGTTTTGTAATTTATATCTGTGTACACGGTGCAATAAATAAATTTGATCATAGTCTCCATATCGTTATCATAGATTTTGCATAATACATAACAAGTAACAAACGGTAGAAAATTAAGGTGATATACTCATAAATCTAACAATAGTGTTTATATATTACATAAAAGTCAATTTAACTCTTTATAGCATTAGTGCGAAGGCTATATAGTCAAATAAATTTATAACCCTCGCATAATGTTTGTTGTACTTTCTCGGAGGTGCGCTCAAGCGTGCGGTTACTTTTATTACATGATCTCTTCGTGATGTAGCCATAAATAGACACTTGCATTAAATTTACTTTCATTTATTTGAATACCATGAATACCATTTATTTAATTCATTTGAATACCATGCATTAAATTGCGACCCACCTGATGGGAATTGATTACTGTCGACCATGTATCTCGTATGGATTTGCAGGCTTTGCACCCCTATATTCACGTGACTGTTTCCCATTCCCATGTAGATTTGCGACTCCCTCATCATAACTCCGTTCCAGAATTGTTCACAGCTCTCTTGAAGTGTCACATCGGATACCTACTACTTATATTAAATTGGTCATTTGCAGAAAACGTGTACCTTTTAATATTTTTTTATGTCCCGTAATTTGATGGCGTATTAATGAAAGCAATAGAGGTAGCAAATAAAAAATACACAATATTTTGGATTATTACAATATTATATGGAGTTGTTCTATGAAATCCAGACTACGGTTTTCATGAAATTTTACTTAATTAAAATGTCGTTTTGTAAAATTTTGACTTTTTTTTATAGAAAAAAGGCGTCAGACGAGCATACAGTCCAACTGATGGTAAGTGGATACAGTAGCCGATGGACATCCACGATACTGCCAACTTCAGTCCAGGATGACAAACGTTGGCACGCTCCCGGAGGCTTACCTTTGCGGATTAAGGAATGGATTGGGAGAAAGGGTTGGGAAAATGGGGAGGGATAGGATAGGATGGGAAGGGAATGGGCTCTGGTATATCTCACTCATTACCGAAACACATACGTACATTAGGGAAATACGACAAAGTAGGAAATGCAGTACTTTCAAGGTAGTCTTCTGTGAGAGAGGGGTAACGTGGTCAGTCGAGTGCGCCCAGCCGCTGTGTGAATGCAGCGTGCACTCTCCCCCAAGGAATCGTTACTCAGGGTTAATTATGTCCCTTTTATCCTGAACACAACGTTTTATATTGAATTAATATTTTTCATTTGATACTGGAAAAATACTTCTCTATCTCTTAAAGTAGTTCCCAAACGGTATCCATTTTGGTTTCACTAGTAACCGTGCGTAGTTTACCTGTTCAAGTTTACCCGTAAAGTATCAGGGTGATGAATAGTATCAGGTGCTGTTTTTGTACACCAAGAGTTGTTTGTTCTTAATTATTTTAGATTTCGAAGTTGGTTTCTAACTATGTCCCCCGAAATGCGCTCAGTTCTCAAAGTTTTCGCAAGTAGTTTCGATAGGAATATTTTTTGACGTTGCAATTTCGTCGATTTTGCTCTATCGTAACGAAAGGTTACAAAACTGAAAAATTGTAAACCTATAGTTACAAATACAAACATGTCGTATATTGTTATATAGTACTATGTCTCTAGTTCGCTCAGGACTTCGCTCAGGTGATTTTCGTTAATACATCGTTTCTCAACTTGTTTAGTGTCGCGACCCCCTGAAAAGGCTAAAAACAAAGTAGATAACCTCACGATCCCCCTTACTAATGACTAGATCCTAATTTTGTTTTCTTTTACCGTTTAGACATAGACGTAACTTTATTTCGACACGACAATGCAAAATAAAAGATAAGAAACAAATAAACTACACATAACAATAAAAAAGAATGAAACATAAAATTAAAAAAAGGCAATTTATAACATTAAGATGTGCATTGCGATGTCAAAAACGGTCTTCAACTCAGCATATGCTGCGGACAAAACACAACGCTGGTTTTCAGTGGAGCCATTGAAGATGCACGGACAATTATATAATTGAGTACAATAAGATAAAAACTAATAACATAAATAAATAATACTAAAAATAAAAAATCAAAGATAATTAAAAAGCTGTTATAATATGATAGGTCGGGGAGAAAGTCTTTTCGTATTTTGTATGTATGAAGTTGTGATCCAATATCTTTGATCGAACTGTTTGTACCTGGCTGGTTATGATACCATTAAAAAGGTAACATTTAAAAAAAGAAATAAAAAACTGTTCCCCGCCATTTTTCAATTGTTTTTCTGTCTAAGAAAATGAGTGAATCTAACGAATAACTTCGATACATTTTAAAGTTTTATTACAAAAAATGGAAAAATGCGACACAAGTCGCGAAAAAAAATTGTGCCGTTTATGGACCTAATGCGGTGTCATTAAGAGTAGCACAAAGTTGGTTTAAGTGTTTTCAATCAGGAAACCTTAATGTTAAAGATGCAGTTCGCTCCGGTTGCCCTGTTACCGATAAAGTTGATGCCATTTGTGAAAAAGTGCAGCAAGATCGGCATATAAGTAGTTACGACATTGCTGATGAACTGTGCATTGACCACAAAACAGTTTTGACTCATTTGAAAATGTTTGGATTCACAAAAAAGCTTGATATTTGGGTACCACACGAGCTCACTGAAAGAAACCTAATGAACCGTCTACTCGTTTGCGATTCTCTATTAAAACACAATGAAACCGAACAATTTTTGAAAAGATTGATCACTGGTGATGAGAAGTGGATCACTTACGACAAGAATGTGCGGAATAGATCATGGTCTAAGTGCGGCCAAGCTCCACAGACTGTGGCGAAACTCGGATTTACGCGCAATACGGTGATGTCATGTGTATGGTAGGATTGGAAGAGCGTCGTCCATTATGAGCTTTTACGGCCGAGCAAAACCATCGATTCGGATCTCTACTGCCAACAGCTGATGAGACTGAAGCAAGAAATTGAGAAAAATGCCCAGAATTGATCAACAGAAAGGGTGTAGTCTTACACCATGATAACGCCAGACCACACACATCTTTGGCCACTCAGCAAAAATTGAAAGAGCTTGGTTGGGAAGCGTTGATGCACCCACCATATAGCCCCGACCTTGCATCCTCAGATTTCCACTTGTTTCGGTCTCTTCAGAATTCTTTAGGTAGTGTAACGTTAACATCAAGAAAGGACTGTCAAAACTACTTGTCCCAATTTTTTAACCAAAAATCGCAATTTTTTTTACAGCAACGGGATCCTGTCACTACCTACAAGATGGCAACAAGTTATAGAACAAAACAGCACATATATATATTATTATAATTAATGTAATTAAACTTAAAAAAAAAATGTCTTGAATTTGTATATAAAATACCAAGGAACTTTTTCCCGGCCTTATATAATAATATATACTTAGGTCACGCTGAAAATTGGCCACTTACATAAACAATATTTACATTTACATTTAAAAAGTAATTACAATATTTGAAAACAGAACTCTTTGGCTGTAGAATAAAGTTTGTTTCATATAACGGTCACTTGTTTTTTCATTGTGGCGTCAATTTAAAAATTGCGTGTTTGAATTACGATGAATTTAACTCGTGAAAATTTTCGCTGTATGTATTTCTACGATTTTAAGTGTAATTTGACAGCTCAGCAGAGCCTCGCTCGGCTTCAAACTGCTTTTGGCGATGAAGCACCAAGCAAGACGACAATTTATAGCTAGTTTGCAGAATTCAAGCGCGGTCGTGCCAATTTTAGTGACGAATTTCCTGAAGGTCGGCCGTCCACCGCTGTCAACAACAAAAACATCGATGCTGGGCGCCATATGATCGAAACAGACAGGCATTTAATATCAGGTTTCCTACTTATCAGTTGACTATTGTTAGTTAAAGGTACATATTTTCTGCAAATGACCCAAATAGCACCTACTGTCTGTATTAAAGGTATATTGAAAACTTTACATTTTGAATTCATTTTAAATATTAAATGCAATAATTCATTTTCTTAAATTATATTTGTTTCTTAAATAATATCTGCTTATTTAAATGTACTTATTAAATATTTGTAAATAAGTATAATATACACTTCCGGACACCTGAATCGAGTCGCCCTGCATTTTCAGTTTCGATGGCCTGAAGCTTAAAAAAGATGTTAGATCGATCAAAATGTTTTGATGCAGTTTTGATTGTTCCGAATTTGAATTCAGAGTACCTAACGAAAAAAGGATGATTCACGTTACACCGTGCCGGGGGTGGGCCGTGCCCGTGCCGTGACTTTTCCACCGTGCGCCTGCCGGGTCACTCATTCATGCTACACCGTGCACGACCGTGTCCGCGTATGTACCGAGTGTTGTCAAGTGTCGATCTATTCGATGTCCATTCGATAATAAGATATTGTTATTTTCAGTTTTTTATTATTTTCCATTTTTCGCTTGAGTGATAATAAGACGTGTATTTTTATAATGCAATTTTCACAACTTGAGTTAGCAGCTATTGCAATTGCTATTGATGACGAAGTATTGGAAACACGAATTCGAACTACAAAAAGAAGATATCCAAAAAGAAGATACTTATGACGAGTCATATCATAAACCACAGGGTACTTGCGCACACATTCTAGTAATTTATCGTCGTCCATTTTGTGGTTGCGCTGCTCACCTCCCTATAGTCTGTCGTCGATTGCCCTCCGGGCGCCCGGCGAACACATTCATGTTACGACGTGCCGTGGCCGGGCCGGGGCGGGACAGGGAAAAGAATACCCACCGACATTATGACGTCGTGCCCCGGCCGGGGCATGGGCCCGGCCCGGTCTAGCATGACATGGTTCATACAAAAGTATACTATAGATCTTTGACCGTGCCCCGTCCTTGACACGGCCCGGCCCCGGCACGGTGTAACGTGAATCATCCTTAAGTGTAACAAGTCGTGTGTCGGCCTTTCCCACGGGGAAGACTTTGTATTGGATTTTTGAATAAAACAATGGTTTACCTGAAAAAATCGTTTATTCAGTAACTTGTATTGTTTCCAAGACCGTTTACTACGGCCTTCATGCGGTTTGGCATGGAATCAACCAACGTCAGTCTGACGTGTTGTGGAATGTTCTCCCATTCTTCCTCGATGTCAGTTTTTAGCTCCAGCAAAGTCTGCGGAATTGGGCGGTGAGCTCGAACACGCCTTTTTAGCTCACCCCATAAATGCTCTATGGGGTTCATATCTGGGCTTCTTGTTGGCCATTCCATGTCTGTGATACCGACGTTATGAAGATATTCCCTGAAGATTCCTCCACTGTGTGCTCTTGTATTATCATGCATAAAAATGAAATCTTGGCCAACAAACCCAGCATATGGCATCACGTGAGTCTCTAGGCATTGATGAATGTAACGGTCGCCATTTAGTGGCAGCTGTGGTCTCGTCACAACCTGAAGTCTAGTTTTGCCTTCCGCGGAAATTCCTCCCCAGACTGTTCATGACCCCCCGCCACAATTCACTTTCTCTTCAATACAGAATTGCACAAAACTGTCTTCGGTACACCTTCCTGCTTCCATCATTACCATACAGCATAATCTTGGATTCATTATAGAAGAGTACCTGGCTCCATTGACATTGAGTCCAATGCAAATGTTCGCTCGCAAACTGAAGGCGCGACAATCGGTGAACTCGTGTCAATTTGGGCCCATTGGCTGGCTTATGTGATTTTATATCACATTCTTCGAGTCTCCTTCTAACAGTCTAGTGCGAACAACCACTCCACGAAGGTCTCGAAGCTTTTCTTGGACCTGTACTGAGGTCTGGTGACGATTTCGTAACCTGGTCGTGAACCGATCTTGTCTTTTCGTCGTCACTCAGAATGAAGCCGCGAGTCTCTAGGTATCGACGATACAGTCTTTGAACAGCAGAACGGCCTAAATGAATGTACACTCACATTTCGCTGATTAAGACAAAACTGAAGAAGTGCCATAGCTTAGGCGGCCGCCTAAGCTATGGCATATTTGAACCTATTTTGACATTAAAATTATTAAAAAGACATTAAAATTATATTATATGTCCAAATCGGTACAAATATAAGGTAAAACAATTTAACAAAACTTTTATTGAAAACAACACCATTCAATCAAAAAAACTGCTCCAATTCAAACTTTCTGCTTTTTAAAAACAATGAACTGGCTCTGTTTTTCTTCTGTGGTTCAGATCGTGAATTAAAATTTGATACAATAGCACACTAAAACGAAACAATTCGGAACAATCAAAACTGCATAAAAACTTTTTCTTTGACTTAACATTATTTTTGTTTCAGGCCCTTATTCATAAAAAAATGCAGGGTAGCGCGATTGAGGTGTGCGGGAGTGTACTATACGAGTAGATAGCTACTTCAAAACCATCTCTCAGCAGTAAATTATTACGGAACTCAAATACGAGTACTGTACGTTGATCTGTTACCGACTGTATCTACTGCAAAATTATTATTCACAATAAAGGCTAATATTGTATTAAAATCCCATGGATTACTAAGCGTTATTATTAACGTTACGAGTGTAGTTTGAACAGCATAAAGTTATTGTAGCCACGAATATAGCTAAGCTCCAAATATAATAAACGTTCACTATCAGTACAACTAAGCTTGTATTAATACCCGGTGCGAAAAACTTGAAAACAGCAGGTTCTTTGAGTATATTAGTTTTGCAATAAAAATGCAATAAAATGCTTTTTAGACTTATTTTATCATCTTGATAAGCCATGAAAACACGGGGGATGTAATAATACCTCGCGGCTTGTAGATAAAAGTTAAGCAAGAACAATACGTAGGTACTTATAAAGTACGAACAGTACTTATAAATCGGGCTGTACAAATATGTATAAAGAATGAAAGATTGAAGAGAATTATAGGTAATATAGTTTATTAGTGGAGATGCGTTTAAGTTCGTCACCGACTAAACCTGGAATTTGGAACCCATATCTTGTGTGCTGTTTTGTTTATTTCGACTTGAATATTATCTTTATTTTTATAATTTCTCATATAAAAAGTTTATAATTAATAAGTATTCTCCTTAGACAAATTATTGCGACTTTTATATTTGGATGGTTTTTGAAATTCACTTTATTTCTATTTTTCTACAAGGTCTTTCTGGAGTAAAACCTATCCAGTGTCCACATTTACCCGCGAAGTTACACGCATATAAAAGATTTCATGAAATATGCGACGACACGACCACCAAAAAATCGCATAGGAACTAAAAATTGTATCGTCATTATTGTGAAATATTATAGGACTCCTTCCTAGAGGTCAGAGAATGGGCGAGGGTGGACGTCATAATACTACACGGACTACCCAGTTGTTATAATGTGCGGGCCGTGTCGCCCAGCGAGGGGCCTATGGCTATTCATTTCGGCCACTCAACTGTTACTTGTAATAAAAGAATCATTACCAAAGGTATATACGATTATACGATCGTTATATACGATTAAGAGCTACTGGAAACAGTAGGTGTAACAAGTCACTTATTGTGTTTTAAAATATTGACTTATACGAGTAGTTTGTTTAAGTCAACATATCGTTGGTAGAAATTTCTCCAATTTTTCAAGACGAGCGAAAAACATTCATTTTTTATAGAAAATTTTCTGTACTTTTATCGGGGTTTCAGCAATTGTTTTGACTTTAAGAGCTTTAAGATAAAAACAATAGGTACTAATAAAACTATAGAGAATATATTCAGTAAAATGTAATCAAACTATGTATCGCAACTATTATTAGGTACATTGATTAGCTCTTTGCCTATCATAACCTGCATTCTGCTTTTCCCTGCTAACAAATAATGTGAATATGGTATATTCATGCAGTGGATGTCTTAACGGTTTCGCCGCCCTATCTAAAATATTTCTTGTGTCTCCGCCCGTCTTATATCTCTGTAGAGCGCCTTCAATTCAAGGCGCCTTCCATATCTCGATGCCCTGCGGGTTTCGGCGCCTCCCATGCCTCGGCGCCATCAGAGCCCTGTGCGATACGTTATCGTTATCATAAGTATCGTTATCGATACTCACATCTTTTTCTTTCATAAAAAATCTTTATTTCTTGACAGCGAAAAGAATAATGGCTTCCTTCGCATATGGACAGATTCTCAAAAAGACAAATTCTCATGTAGACAGATTCTCATCTCGGACAAAGTTACAAAAACACTTTTATTTACATATTTTTATTTACTTATCAAAGACAACTAACGAAATTATTGTAATATGTTAATAATTATATGTATTTAAGTACTTAATATCTAATTTATTATTTGTATTGATTTGCCAGCCTCGACACGGATATTCATTTCGAGTATTCTGTCATCGAAATCATATATATTGTTCATACAATGGATATTAATTTGAATATCAATCTTGCTGTCGGCTTTTCGCCTTTTTTCGGTACAATAATAGAGCGAGAGTATTTTATATCAGACAGTTTGGAATAAAGGTGGTCTTTTCGGAATATTTGTATTGATCCTCCTATGCTACCCTTCGATGGAATTCGTTGTTCTAAATTTTTCACCATAACAACTAAAGACTTCCCCGGTGATGAGAGTGATCTATTGCTTAACAAAATAACTTTGAAACGATCTACTTTCTTCGGTGTCAGGAGCTGATTCATTTAGAGAAAGGTAAGCTTCAGGTACTCAGAAATCGCAAATGTCTATGAAGCGATATACAATGCCATTGCATGACGGATAATTAGAAATTTTATCTAAATGGCCAGTAATGAGTAATAAGACTGATGGGACTATGGGTTATCAATGCATATGGATATCCCTACTTCAGTTGAATCGCGTTAGAGAAGGAAATTGGAAAATAATAACAATAATATTGAAATTTATTATAGATACTTTGAGAATATAAATGAGGCGTTTCGGTAGCATCAGGACAGATAAGCTACAGCTAGTGTGTAATAAACTTGTGTTGGTGAATGTACAATGTAGGGGAAGCAGGGGAAATGCCGTTCACTTAAAGGAAAATCCATCTATTTTTTTAATATTTTGGTTTATATTAAAAGCATGAAGAAATAATAAAGGTTTAACTAATCAGTAATCAACATTTTAACACAAAACGTATTTATCTGTCATTTATAATCAGTAAAAAAAACTTCCAAAAAAAAACAGGTTTGAGCGCCATTGCCCCTGACTATGGGTAATACCGCTCAGGCAAAGGGGTAATAACGCTCAGACCTGTTTGTTTAAATAAAACAAGTGAGATCCATAAACTTTAATCAAATACAAGAGAGATCAGCCTTAATCAACTAAATTAAAATGTGAAATTACAACTGGGCATAAATGATTATCCTTATTAATAGGAACAATTTTCATCTTAGGCACATAAATCAGAAATGTATCTTTCTGCAGAAACTTTACGTTTGTAAGATTTTCCTTTCATGTTTTTATAATTGTTTATTATTTTACAATTTGTTTTTTCATATTCCCTAGTCTTATTGATCTTAGCTTTCTTTTATTTTCTCTCTTCCAAAACATTTTTTAATGGGGTTGCTGTTAATATGGCAGCATGTTGTTTGCTCTTCTTCTGACCTGGCTTTAAAGAGGGCTTAATAGTAGGAGTCGATGCTATAGCAGCAAAAGGCACAGGAGTTCGTGTTTGTTCATCAACAAGTACCGGATTGGATGGACCAGGCATAGGTGATTCAGAATCAAGACGCCAAGACTCATTTGATGGACTATGTATAGGGGATATAGATCCTTGATTCACAATCATATCATGGGACTGTACAGCTCCAAGATTGTTGACATTTTCGTCTTTGTTTTGAGGAGGTTGTTCTGAGTCTTGAGTCATCAGCGATGCTGCCAAGAAGTCTTGCGCGGTAAAAACATTTGTGTTCAAAGAGTATATTCCCGTGGCTCAGAATCCAGCTTCTCTCTTGTTTATATTTGCAACTTTTGCATATGCTTTCTGCAAGCACTTTTTCTGGATCTGTGACCGTTGTGATACCTGTCTCGTCAGCACTGTAAATATTATTTGGTGGGAACCTATGCTTCTCCATCAGATTACCAAGCATATTGTAGAAATTAGTTATTTCTTCTTTGTTAAAGGCAGAAACCCTATTTAAGCTCGTTGCTTCAGCTTTTCGTACAGCAACAGAAGGGTTGCGCCTCATAAAACCTTGCACCCAGTCTAATCCTGCCGTTTTACTTCTATCATCAAAATTATTTATGATATTATTAAGCTCGGCATACTTGTAAACTAATTTACGTAAATCTGCGACACTCAGTTCATAATGCAATGATCCCAGTAGTTTTACCTGTTCAGCTATTTCACTTTCTTGCTGTTGATTGAAAACCGGCTTACGACCCAATTGAGAACCGCTCGTGTTTTCATTCTTTAGTCTATCTCTCAACGTGGTAAATGGGATGTTATATGATTTCGCTGCTTGTCGTTTGGACATCCCCCTTTTAATCGCAGCTTTAGCGTGCAGTAGGTCTTCATCGCTCCCAGCCGCCTTGGCGATCCTTTGACGATTTCTAGGCATATCTGTTAAAAAAAATCTGTTAAAAAAATACTTCACTAAAGGGTAATGGCGTTCACTTGAGCGGCATAACCCCAAACGATCGTCTTGTATAAGATTTGAAATTTGAAAACATATAGATATAACTGTTCAAAAATGTTTGCGTTATAGCTAAATAGAATGTTTTAATATCCCGAGTAATAAAACCAATAATAAATAAATACTATAAATCTGGACTTACCGATAAAAATCTTTGACCGAAAATTAGATCAGCCCGGCCGCAATCAAACAAACTTACCTCACTCTCCCGTCATGTGAGCGCACTGATGTAACTTGTCCCTGCCTGCTCCTGCGTCACTCCCCCCGTACTTCAACCTGCGCGTGTTCATATGCACCGTATCTATTAAGTTATTGTGGTGAGCGCCATTGCCCGATGAGCGCCACTGCCCCTTACTCCCCTACTGTCCTTATTGTTAAAGAAGGTTGACTTTTCTATATTTTTGTGTTGTCATAAAAAAGAAGTAAAAAGATGAAATGTGTCTATAAATTATATTCAGTTGTCAACTACAATGCATGTTTTAATTTCACGGTTAAAAATACTTTCAACACTTATGCTACTGGAGGGATTATGACATATAATATTATGAGAATAGTCTTTTAATTTTATTATATCATATTCATGAGTGACTGTATTATTTCTGTCCTTATGAGATTTCGTCCACGTGAGAATCTGTCTTTTGAGAATCGAATCGAAAAATGTCGTTAACATTACCTTGTCTTAATATCTTACGAGATTACGAGATACCTTTCGAGATGGAATATGAATATATATAGCCATATGTAGAAGAGGGCTTGAACAGAAACAATAAGTAACTAGTAATTTTTGTATTGTCCGACAGAGCTTCCACTTGGCAAGTGGATAGTATCGTAATTCTCTCGAAATGAGCTGACACGTGTTTATATAGCTTTGGCTAGGGCGATCCCACTCGTAGCTAATGGCTGTGGCGTGAGAGTGTTGTGAGGTGTAGCTTGCTGGCTTGGCATTGGTTGGCTTGGCTGGCGTATCGTGATTGGCGGAAATGTGACACGTTATACTTGGCCGTCCTGCAACAATTGCTCCCGCAATGGGAACATAAAAGTTATATCAGCTCTCTAGCAAATCAATAAGATCATCGGTTTCTAGCTCTTCATCAAAACTGCTGGCACCATCAGATATAGCAGCTACACTCTTGTAAGGACGAAGCGCGTCAGCAGATACTAGGCCAGTAAACTACATTTGCGCCTCTTATCAAAGTTTTTCTTCATCCCATCCCATCTGTCTTGTTTGGACAGATTCAAGCGCACGACCAGGAATCGAAATATCGCACACGGATCTACCCTCGTGGGAAAACATTAGGTCATATGGCTTGTAGCCTGTCGTATCATTTAGGGTGTTATTTATTCCCCAAACGACATCCGGTAAACAATTTGCCCAGTTATTCGCTGCTTCGCTGAGATCGATCGTCCGTAAAGCATTAAGGATGGTGCGGTTAGTCCTTTCGACTTGGCCGTTCGCTCGCGGGCATGCGATAGCATTCAGTATGTGTTTAAATTGTTTATCAACTGAAAATTTTCTAAAATATCTACTAGTGAAAGCTTTGCCGTGGTCGGTTACCACGCGATCTGGATATCCGAATAGACTGAATATTTTTTTAAGAACACGAATAGTTTCTACAGAGTTAACGGTTCGCGTAGGCTCGGCTATTACAAATATAGAATATCCGTCCGTCAATACAAGAATGTACACATAACCCTTCTTTGTTCTGCAAAAGGGACCTAGGTGATCCACATGCACCATACGCATCGGTTCAGTAGGATTAGGAATAGGGTGCAGTTTTCGAGATTTTTTTCCGTGTTCGCCCTTACCATAAGCACAATGAAGACAAGATATTACGTATTTCCGAATGAAACGTGACATTTTTGGGAACCAAAAATCGTTTTTGATTAAGTCCATGCAACGCCTCAACCCTACGTGCCCAATGTCATCGTGATGCATCTGCGCTATTTTCCACCTAGCCTGCCCCGGCACCACCAACCGGCTTCCGTTCATTGTCTTCCTATACAGTCTGTCACCAACAAGTTCGTAATTGTTGGTCATATTAGGATCAGCCGTGCCACTCTTGATTTGGTCAATAATGCATTTCAATCGACCATCTTGTGATTGAACCAATCGGAGACTTCCAAGCGATTCACATTGGTCACATCAAGAGGGTCATTGACAGGATGCCTACTCAACGTATCGACGTGTTTCATGCGCTGCCCTGGCCTATAGTCCACGCTAATGTCGTAGTCCTGAATAAGAAGCCACCATCTCGCGATTCGTGGAATAATGTCGCGTTTGGTTAATGTTGCTCGAACGGCCGTACAATCGGTTACGACCTTGACGTGTTTACCTACAACATAAACTCGAAACCTATGCAATGATTCGACTACAGCTAACGTTTCCAGTTCGTAACTGTGATACATACTTTCTTCTTTACTAGTCACTCGGCTGTAGTACAAAACAGGGCGTAAAGTACCATCAACCTGTGTTTGAAATAATATGCCGGCGATACCCGATTTGCACGCATCCGTGTGAATCTCAGTTAGCAGTGTTGGATCATATAAGGTAAGTACTGGCTTAGTGCATAACCGTTGTTTCAGTTCTTCTAAACTATTGATTTGTTCCGAACCCCATACCCAAGTTGTGTTTTTCTTTGTCAAATCTGTCAAAGGCCGGGCTATGATAGCGAAATTGTAAATAAATTTGCGAAAATAACTACATAATCCAATAAATTGACGTATGTCATGAACATTGTTTGGGATGGGAAATTGTGATACTGCCGCCAACTTTGATTCACTCGGCTGTACGCCTTCAGGTGAAATTTCGTGTCCTAGATACGTAATCTTATTCTGCAAAAACGAACACTTGCTCATATTCAATTTCATGTGTTCCGAATGGAGTTTTGACATTACAGTTTCTAAGATGTCTAAACCAGTTTTAACGCCTTCTGAGGGTAGGAGTAAGTCGACTAAGAACGCCAATATTTCATATCTACCCGCGCATAGCGCACGCATGGAGTCAACTATTCTGTTGATTAACCGCATGAACACAGACGGCGCGTTAGCAAGACCGAACAGAACGTGCTTATATTCAAATTGACCTTGCGGAGTAACAAATGCGGTTTTGTGTAAATCTTCTGGACAGATAGGAACTTGGTGGTAACTTTGAGCCATGTCTAAACTAGTGAAATATTTTTTACCAGCTAACTTTGAAACTTGATCATCTATATTGGGTAATGGATATCTATCTTTGACCGTGATTGAATTAAGCGCCCGGTAATCTACACATAACCTGCTACCACCGTTTTTCTTCTTTACCAAAATGACCGGAGAGGCGTAATCGGATTCGGATTCTTGGATAATACCTGCTTCTAATAATTCTGCGACTTTTGATCTAACAGTTTCTTGCTCGTGGTGTGATAAACGGTATGGTTGTCGATACCATATACCTATGGGTTGCTCAGTGGTGAGTTTTATTTTCATTTGAACTAATTTTGTACATCCTAAATCCTGTGTAGTGCTAGCAAAACAATTACTGTATCGTTTTAATAAAGAAATCAATTTCAATTTATTATATTGTTCTTCACTCAATTTACCGGTTTTAATCAGATTTATCTCTACACCCCCGATAGTTGAATTACTGGCATGGCTAATATTAAGAACTGTGTTAGCTAACGAGTTAGAAATGGCTTTATGGCTAACCTGAATATTATCCGGCAGCTCCTCGCAGCTCTCAGCCCTGGACAGCACCTCATCCGGCTGCCACACGACATCTTTAATGCCGGTGTTGATGACCTTGATATGTTGCCCACTTCTCCGCGCAGTACGGTAGCAGGAAGGGAATAGGTGACGCCTTGTAGCTCATAGTGGCGTGGAGTTGTAACCACGTCGTTGTCTTTCTCGTTGTCCAACACACGAACTTTGATGATGGACATTCCTGGTGGTAAACGCTCTTCTGCAGTAATAACCACCTCGAATCGGTGGCGATGTTCAGCCACATCGAGAGCGTTTAGGAAGTTAGGCTCTTGTTTGAGTGTGGCAATCCCATTGCTCACAAGTTCCTTCTCTTACATTCCTTCAAGTTCCTCAAGTTCCTTACATTCCTTCTCTGTTGATCACAGGCTGACCAATCAATAGATTAATACCTTGCATGTCGATGTCGGTTAGGTAAGAACGTTGTTGAGAGAGGTTCTGTTTGGATGGACAGGAGTACAAGCATGACCTAACCTAAGTCTGCGATGTTGCCCGCTTGTTATCGCTACGACAACGAAAGAACCAGGGCTTTATAGGGATAGATGGTTGGATAGTTTAATAATGACGACCTTTAACACGACCAGATCTCAAACACTCACTATTCCAGGACTCGATAAGGCGGGTCTTCGCATTGGGGACAAGATCATGTGGGAATATTTGGAAATGATCCATGGAGCCAGACACACTACAGATATAGCAAAAGAATCAACGATTCCATTCGCCCGAATTCCATTATGGCCTGGAATCCAAGCCGCGACCATTTAATATCGCGATTATGACATTTGAACAGGGCTTCTCTAATTTTTAATGTTAAATGGAAAAGCGGTTGGTTAAATTAGTTGACTAAAATGGATTGTAAGCAACTTAATGAATTTGAGAATACTAAAGATTTATTTAAACCATGTGACTCTATGAAATTAATAGCTTCTAAAACAGCGATGGCTTCACCAGAGAAAACAGATGAAGTAATAGGGCATTTGAAGTTAAGGAGGAGATTGAATTTAAGGTACCAAACAGCAGCTCCAGTAGGTCCTGATTTAGAGAGTTTGGAAGCATACGTGACGAATTGATGCCAGTCCAACCAGTCATTATCTTTTTTTTGATTGAAGAAGGAATTTATAGACTGTTCTGTAAAATGTTAGTGAAACCAAAAATAATAAGAGTATCAAAAAAATATATACAGTTTTTCAAAATACCCCCCTCCAGCCTCTATGCACGTGTTCATTCGACTGAACCAGCTTTCTAAACATTTTGAAAAAGATTCTTGCGGAAGGTCGAAAAAGAGTCGCCTAAATTCATCTACAGCCTCATCCGAAGTCTTAAATTTTCGTTCATGTGGCATTTTTCTATGGTTGGAAATAAATAAAAGTCGCGCGGGGCCAAATCTGGGCTGTAGGGTGGATAGGATAACAATTGAATGCCCGTAGTGGCTAAAAAGTCGATGGTTCTAGCGACCACGTAAGCAGGAGTATTGTCTTGGTGAAAAAGATTGCCAAGAGCGCTGATCCTTGGGCGGTCGTCATTCAACTCCTTTAAGGCTTAGGGCAGGCAAACTTCGCAATACCATTCACTAGTGACCGTTCTACGATCTTCTAGTGGAATTATCGCTAGTAGACTTAAAACTACTAGTGGGTAAATCGTCTTCTTCGAATACCCATTGTGTGGATTGTTGCTTTGTAAACGGGTCGTAGCTGTACATCTACGATTCATCAGTAGTTAAGATGTAGGATACTTGTTGCGAACTCCCTCCATCGAACTTTTCCAGCATTAACTTGCACCAATTTATACGTCGGGATTTTTGCTCTTCTGTCAGAGAATGAGGTATCCATCGCGAGTAAACTTTACTGACTTTATGATGTTCATACAGGATAGTGGAAACCGCCTGTAATCCAATCTTCAGTTCACCCTGAATTTCTCGATGTGTAAATGTTCCGATGATCCTTTATTAACCACTCTACCCTGATGACGTTTTCGTGGGTAACCGCAGTCAGCGGTCGTTCCGGCCTACGATCATCGACGAGGCTTTCCCGGCCACGTTTAAATTCACGGTATCAATAGGTCATAGTTGCTAGCGAAGGAGAAGGTTCACCAAAAGCAGTTTGTAAATTTTCGTGAGATTTCTTAAACGTTAAACCTCGTTTGTAGTCATAAAAAATCATTGCACGAAATGCTTCACGCGGCACGTTCATTGTTGCAATCAATTATTGACTGACGTCTTGTCGTAAAACAATAATCAAAAAAAAACTAAATGAAGATGTCCAATGATTTTTACCATAGCTGTTTACATTAAAATTACCCTCCAATCTTTTATACAAATAACAATTAAGTGTTGTTCGTTGTAAGCGCATTACTTGAGAACGGCTGGACCGATTTGGCTATTTTTTTTTTAAATGTTCGTACAAACCGAATACGGTTTCTAAAAAGAATGTTCTTTTCTAGAGACAATAACTACACTGTGTGATCTAATAGCTATGCCAGTGTCCAAGAAAATTGTATTTAAAAAAACATTTCATGCATTTATTATTTATGTTCCTTAAAATATGGATATCTTCTTGTAGTTTAAAAAAGGACCTATAAAAGTTACCTATATAATTGAGTTTAAATTGTATGTCCAAGTAAATCATACCGTTAAAATGTAAGTGTTTCATGACTTCTTTATAAATTTGTGTGAAAATTTTAGTAATTATTTTCTTTAC
This sequence comes from Sesia apiformis, assembly GCA_914767545.1. Taxonomy (NCBI): domain Eukaryota; kingdom Metazoa; phylum Arthropoda; class Insecta; order Lepidoptera; family Sesiidae; genus Sesia; species Sesia apiformis. Next base: position 9,076,844 of record OU611960.1, on the reverse strand, counting down.
ATTCACATGTAATATGTTTGTTTTAGGGTACGTAACAAATCATCTCCCTCCGTAGTATCTGATAAACACAAAAAGAAACCAAAGGATAAAAAGAAAAAGGAAAATTCAGCGTCTAGTAGCAGTGAAAGTAGTGGCAGGTAATGTGGATATTATCGAAAATATACATAAAGAAATAAGTTTTTTCAACAATACTTATAGGTTATGCGGTAAACAGAGTTAAAAATGGTTACGATTACGATATATTTCTCTATACTGGTACTCATAAATAATACAATAATCAATATTCAATACAATAATCATCAATAACTCTAAATAAATTGAAAAATCAAAACGCCTAAGGCTGACCTCAGACAGCCGCAATGTCTCTGAATTCAGAGACGGAATTCATAATCTTACTTAAGGCTGCTTGCCACACATGTTTCTTAAAAATTCAGATTCATCAATAGTCTCGTTTCTCGATTCATGTGAATGTCTCAAATCTTATTTCACATTCAGTAAACTATATCGTTTTACCCCTGTCATGATAATCTTCCATAGAAGTGTCCCATAAACAAACACACAATATCTACACACAACATCTACACACAACATTACGTTTTCCGTGTCACACATCACGCAAGACAAATAGGTACACAGTCACAATATAACACATCTTCTCGCTAGCAAACTCAGTGCAAACTTAAATAATGTAAGAATCTTGATCTCGGTCCTTTAAAATGTCTGCAAAGATACCCATTATGAATTCATAATCTTAAGTTTTCTGGACCAGAACTCATAACTCATGTTAGTATCATTCTGACAGATCAATCTGAAAAATTAATAACCAGAAAGAATCAGAATGTGTGTGGAGTAGTATTGAATTGTATGCAATTCTGGGGTTTCTGAAAAGTAATAGTATGAATTCTGTCTCTGAATTCAGAAATATTCCGGTTGTCTGAGGTCAGCCTCGTATAGTCAATTCAATATCAGCCTATAAGATACCACTTATACAATGGCCGTCTGCGTCTTAGCACGAGAGTGTATGGGACCATAATCCCCACGCTGACTCAATGTGAATACATGGGTATTGAGCATGCCCCAAATTATTTTTCAATCCTCAAGCATATGGGTTTCCTTCTGTGATGACTTGTGAGTGATTTAAATTGATTTGATTAAATTATGTTAAAAATAAAGTGATTTTTTTGTTTAAATCAAAGTTAAGGAGAGGGCAAAATTCACTGGATTACAATATAAAATGATGCAAATATGAATGAAAAATAAAATAATGCTTTATTTTCAGCATTCGCCATATATACATAGGTCACACTGAAAATTTCCAAACTGGCCACTTACATAAACAATATTTAAAAAGTAATTACAATATTTGAAAATGGAACTCTAGCTGTAGAATAACGTTTCTTTCATCTAATAGTCATTTCTATGTTTAATTTAAAAATTGCGTGTCTGCATTATGATGGATTTGTTTCCTGATAAAATTTTCACTTTATGATTTTCTATGATTTTAAGTGTAATTTGACAGCTCAGCAGAGCATCGATCGGCTTCAATCTGCTTTTGGCACCAAGCAAGACGACAATTTATAGCTGGTTTGCAAAATTCAAGCTTGGTCTTATCAATCTCAGTGACGAATTTCGAAGGTCGCCCGTCCACCTCGTACACCGTCGACTTGGCACCTTGTAACTTATTCTTGTTTTCAAAAATTAAGAACCAATTACGCAGTCAATGATTTTATCGCCAAAAGAGGCTGTCGAAGAGTATGGAAAACATGTTTCCAAGGAGGTCACCACGAGGAGTGGAATTTTATGGAAATTGGTTGATTCGTATGACAAAGTGTATTGACGCTCATGGAGAATATTTTGAGAAACAATAAATTGATTTTTGGCCATTCAAATGTGATTTTTTCTTATTCATTCCGGAATCCTGTGTGGCCCTGTGTGATATACAAGTATATCATGATATTCACGATATATATATATCAATTGATATTTATATTGATATACAGTCAAAACTCTCGATAGTGAATCTCAAAGGACCAAACAATTTCTTTCATTATAATAAGTTTACATTATTCAGGGAGAGGCAAACCTTATTATCAGACTATGTTTCTCCACTGCTGGATAGAGGCCTCTTCCAAGTCTCGCCATCACACATGATTCTCGGCTCTTCTCATTCAATCACCACTGGTGAATTTCTATAAGTCGTCGGTCCACTTGCCCAGAGGGCGTCCCACACTGCACTTTTCTGTATGTGATCTCCATTCGAGGACTCGTCTACCTCGTTGGTTATTGGTCCTGTAGTAAATATGACCTGTCCATTACCACATCACCATGCCGATTCTACAAGTTATGGCGGTGACTTTTGTTCTTATAGTCCTCCCCTAGTGCTCGCCTATTACACAATAATTATAATAGATATAATAAACACAATAAGTATTTGCACATACAACCGAGTCGCCAGATTTCTCCACCGAGAGCTCGCTCTGATATACGGTCTCTTAGAACAGAGGTTGTTTTACTATAGGTACACGCCGGAACCGGTGTTCGGAAACCACCGCGCAAAGCTCTACTGGGACTGGTTCTTCATCACAGACAACTACTATTCTAGCAAATAAGCCTGACATCGTGTTAATGGACCGGATGCAGTTCATCCCATATGACGGAAGCCTCTGGAAAGCCGAAACCGAAAAGAGAAAGAAATATCTCCACCTGGCGCACGAGGTCAACGACATGTGGGGCGTGACGTCCACTGAAAGCATCTCAGTCGTTTTATCCGTAAACGGGTTAATCCCGACCAGCCTCGAGACCATCTTGAGGCGATTGGGCCTCCGTGGCGGCTTGCTTCCAGCGAAGATGCAGAAGGTGGTGCTGATCGATACCGCGCGAATCGTCCTCCGATTTCTCTTCCTAGGGTCCCGAACCCCGGCCCACTGTGCTTCCGCCTGGGGTTATACCGTCTCTCCCTCATTTTGGCATATCAAGGGAGAGGCGAGAAGGTTTCAGACCATTTTTTAGATATAATAATTGCAATATAAATATTTTTTATGCAGTTCATCGGGGAGCAGCTCCTCTCGTTCGTCGTCGCGATCTTCTTCAAGCAGTTCGGATTCGTCATCGCGCTCGTCGTCGTCGTCCAGCTCCTCAAGCAGCACCAGCAGTAACAATGACCGCTCCAGGTCAAAGAAGAAGTACGTACAAAATTTGAATACAACCCTGTTGAAAATCTGTGTACATAGTGGCCAGAATGTATAGGGTGGTTTAGAAACGATAACTGAATATATTTGCCAGAATTAACAAAACTTATAGTTCAACTTGCCATACAAAATTGCTTTAGCTCAGTGTGCTAAAAGTAGTGCATGAGCTAAGATTCGTTATGCATGTCCTAAGATATGCACTGCTTTTAAGTGATTATTACATATGATGATTATCAATGATGATTTATCATCCCTTCAAAGGATATTCGCTAATTACCTTATTTATATAAAGCAATATCCACCTGTATGTATGTCCAGTGAAAATTGACCACATTTCTATGGAAACTGTTGCATATTGTTGTATAAATAATTTGTTTCCAAAGGTTTTAGTACCTATTTGTTATCACAGGTACTTATAAATATATAAATTTGTAGGTCTAAAAAGAAAAGTTATTTAAAATTACACTAGTATTAAACTGGATATTCACATATTTGTGTGATATTTTTGCTGGGAGACGTATGGTTAAAAAATAAATGGTGTTTTACTCAATCACCTACGATTTGCAGATGATTTAATTTTATGTGACAACCCACAGCTTAAAAAAATGTTAGAACAACTTTCTGAAGAAGGGCTGTAAGTGAGGTGCTGTAAGTGTAATGCTGCTGTAAGTGACGAATGCTGATATAACAAAGTTAATGACAAACATATATTGTTGTTATTATTGTTAACGAATGATACAATTATTGTTAATTAAAAAAATATCAAATATGTTGAGTATAACTACCTAGGACAAATAATATCTCTGAAAAACCAAACAAGAAAAGAAATTGATAACCGTGCATGCAGTTCTTGGGAGAGATATTGGTCCCTTAAAGAAATATTTAAAAACCGTCAATTCCCCTGTAAGAAAAACGAAAAAATTTTAACAGTTGCATATTACCGTGAGTGTCTTATGGGTGTCAAACATGCGCCCTCACAAATACTAACATAAACTCTCATTGAAATACATTTGGAAGCAGACAAGGATTACAGATACACAATACACAATAAAAAGTATGCATGAAATCACTTGAAAAGCATAAGCATAAGGGGAAAAGCAAATGGATCAAAGATGTAACCGAGTGGTACTCCAGAGACGGTAAAGCAGGAGGGGAAGGAAATACCGAAGAGGGGAGGATGATCTAAAGGCAGTGGCGGGGGCGATTTGGACGAGAATGACGCGAGGCTGTGGAGGACTCTGGAGAAGGCCTTTGCTGAGAGGCAAACTGATCAGGACAGTACCACCAATATCTGATGGAACTATGTTATGCATGCTTGAGTAATGAGATCAGTGAAGAGAAAGGGTTATAATAATAATAATAGAGATGGCCTTACTATCAATACACACCAGAGCCGGTACTCGAAAACGACCTCGCAACAGGACCTGGTCATCATGGACAGGACCATTCTCACGAATAAGCCCGATATCTTGTTGACGGACCGGGCACTCTCGGGTATTTTTAGTGGACATCACCGTCCCGCATGACGAAGGCCTGGAAACATCCGAAAACGAGAAAAGCAGAAAGTATCTCGACCTGGCGCACCGACATGTGGGGCGTGACGTCAACCAAAATCATCCCCATCATCTTGTCAGCAGTTTAAAAACCACCAGTTAAAAAGCTATAAAATCACCGGGGTAACAAATGTATATTTATTTGTGTAGAGTTTCACCACACAAGAGTCCAGTGAAGGATCGTCTAGAAACAAACAGGGAGAAGGTTAGAGACAGATCTCCACTCGATAAGAAAAAACCACCCATGCTCACATCTAGCGACAAAGGAAAGAGCAAGGAAAAGCACGAAAGGTATGAAAACATTTTAATTCTTACCATAGTTTTTATTTTTATACTATTATATAAGTATTATAAAATGTTTTAGAGCATGTACAGGAATATTTTTTGACAATTTTGTATGAGATGAAAATTTTATTTAAATTGGGTAAAAGGTAAATCATTCATTTTTTAACATAATATTTTGTATAGTACAACCCGGCTTTTAATGAATATGGAAGAGGGCTTGACAATTGAATATGGAATTGCCAGGTTACGTACATCTACTATATTTTAGGGTAAATGTAGAAGACGATGCCTAGTTATACATTGATTAGGTTAACCAATAATTTGCAAACTTCATAATATGTGTATTTTGAATCTACATGGTATTTAAGTAAAAAATAGTATTGTATCTATTTACAAATATATTTAAAAGTAGGGTTTGAATAGTCAAAAAGTATGTGCATGGTTCTGTTCAAATCAAATAATTTATTTTGCAAATACATAGGTAACATATGGTGTTAATTATAAACATGACTCATTAATTCACGATGTGGGCCCCCAATAGGCGTGAAAAAAATAATTGTAAATGGATAAATCTGTTAGCACTAACACTTTAAAAATGTCTTGTCATAAGTAATTTCTAAAAATGTCAACAACAATCGATAAGTATGTCAATCTAAATTCTAAATGATAACAATAATGTCAAAAGATAATAAAAAGAGAATATAGAATGTCAAGTAAATTTTATTAATTGTCATGAATCCATAGATTTACACATTAATAAAACCCAGGAAATAAATCCATAAGACGTTGACCCGTAGAAATGGCTTGTTTTATACCTTTTAAGGCCGGTATTAATTTTAACTCTTTTATATTCCTAAAAATAAACGTTAGCATTTTATAACAATATCAACATGTTTTTTTAAAGTTCATTTCACTATCGACAGTGATTCCTAAGTCCTTAACTGTATCCACTGTTTTTAAGGTTATCTGTTATCTATCGTATAATTAATTTGTAATTTATTACGTTTCCGGGAAAAATGTATAATATATGGTAACATTTGTCAACAATTTAGCTGTATGACTTTGTTCTTACACCACCATCAACGTCCTTTTGTAATAACTTCTGATCTTCAACGGTATTAATACTGGTACTGGTAATTTGGTAACTGGTACAACTTCTGGTAATTTACATCTTCTTCTCAGCCCTTGGACGTCCACTGCTGGACATAGGCCTCCCCCATTGTCCGCCATTTAGACCTATCGGCAGCGACCTGCATCCAGCGGGTGCCCGCAACCTTTATGAGGTCGTCTGTCCATCTAGCAGATGGACGTCCTCGGCTTCGTCCGCCGGTACGTGGTCTCCATTCGAGAACCCTTCTGCCCCATCGGCCATCGGTTCTTCGAGCTATGTGCCCTGCCCACTGCCACTTCAGCTTGCTAACCCGAGAGGCTATGTCGGTGACTTTAGTTCGTCTACGGATCTCCTCATTCCTGATTCGATCACGTAGGGAAACCCCGAGCATAGCCCTCTCCATAGCTCGCTGTGCGACAGTGAGCTTATTTATGAGGCCCATAGTCAGAGACCACGTCTCGGTGCCGTAGGTCATCACCGGCAACACACACTGGTCGAATTATTTAATTAATTATTTACGAATTAATTTACATAACTTTTGAAAATTAAATATAAAAAAAGTAATTAAAATGAGGTCGGAACAGTTGAGGAAAGCAAATATATACCTATAAAATTCATTATCTATTGAAAAAAAATATTATTGTAGTAGCTCTATATATTAATGAATTCGATGTTTGCCGAAGAGATTCCAATATTCCGGATGGCCAATGTTATCGTGCAAGATTTGTAATTTGTCTAATAATGGCTGCGCAGTAGACAGTTTTCTCGTGACGGCAACCATCACTAGACTGACCTTTCAAGATAGCGGAAATCATTTTCTTTTTTGGCCACGTTCATTAAAAGCACACTAGTGGTCGCACTATAATGATCACTATTCAAATTTTATTGAATTTACTGGAAGATATTGCTGACTCCGCATATTATATGGCTTAAAAAAATTCATTTCATTATTTTAGATCACCTGGCAGAAAGAAGCGTGAGCGTTCTCCATTGCCGCGTCCCACAAGGATCCACATCGGACGACTGACACTGAATGTGACTCGAGACCACGTCCACGAGATATTCTCCACTTATGGCACTGTGAAGGCGGTAGAGTTCCCCATGGACCGTCTGCACCCACATAACGGACGCGGTTATGCTTATGTAGAGTTCAACAATCCGGAAGAAGCAGAGAATGCTATGAAGCACATGGATGGAGGTAAATTAAACTCATATTTTCATAAGGTAATTTAGCTTCAGCTTTTTACAAATTAGAATTTATTATGAACTTGTCAATTTCTTTGACAGCAACCATGTACACACACTTGAGTTCCTTACATTACTTTGTAACCACTCTATTTGACATACAGTCTCAGCTTTCGGGGATGCTCGGAAACACAAAGACAGTGGACCGACATTAATTAGTAGTAGCCACTGTTGACTGTACTCCATGTGCCGTGTGATATAAGCCTTTTTTAGAATACCACCACCCCATCTCTGCCCAAGAGTGTCGTAAAAGGCGACTAACGAATAACAAAACCGTTACTACAAGCCCTGAGGCATTACACCACCTCTGAAAGTGTGGACTCGCTGACTTGCTTTTCCAACTTTTTTTTTTTGACCTGCCCACGTGATGATAAGTGGCTACCGACGCCCAAACACACCTGTAAAACCAAGAGGTATGCCGGTACGCCGCCAACCTTGCAAAAACCTATTCACAGCCAGGTGCGGCTGTCCCTTAAGTGCATTCGTGCGCTGAACCACCAAATTTTAATAGGTTTAGAAATCAACACAAAATGTTTAATAAATTTTATTAAATATCTTTAATAAAACGAATTTATGACAAAACAATTTTAGCTCTAATCCATACTATTAAGACTTATTTTCGCTGTAAAGAAGATTCCCCGTGCGCTAGGTCGAAGCGCACGGTGAAACTTGAGTAACTTGTATGAGATGCGAGCTAACACGCCTAGCGCGTGAGACAAAAGATAGTTAATACAAACTGTATGGAGTAATTGGCCTATCTCGTGCGCCGCACGGGGGTGTCGAGCTCTGCCGAGCTTGACCGAACCTCCCCGAACGTTTCTCATAGCGCGCGAGATCGGCCATGTTGGTATGCCTGTCGTTGCCTTGTCGATCGATGTCGCTGCGACGCGTCAAATTTTTTGTTTACGTGATTTAATTAGTGGTTGTTTTGTTTTTGTACTCGTTTAGGTTAACTTGTGAGCATTAACTTTAACATTGACTATATTAAAAACAATAATAAATCTTTTCAAAACAAAGTAGATATAAAATTGGCTGGACCACCTAGGCCATTTCTTAATTTAAAACAAGAGTGCAAAACGAAAAATAAAGCATTTACGCGAAGTTTTAAAAGTGAAATTTACAATAAAAAGAAATGGTTGTGTGGATGTGATCGCCTTAATACATTATTTTGTTTTCCTTGCATTATTTTTGGCGGAGAATCAATTTGGACGGAAACAGGAGTCAAGGATCCTAATATTTGGCCAGCTAGTAAAGTGCACCACCAGTTCCATAACCCACCAGCCGCCACTGTTCACAGCCTTAAATGAGCATGTAATGGAATGACCTCTTCAGGTAGTTCATTCCATTTTAAAGGTTCATTTAGACAAGGAGTTTCATTTAGTCGCATATGAGAATCGTATCTCGCCCGAAATCTTTAAGAAACTTTTGTTGTTTAAATTATGTTTGAGGGGCCTCGTTGACGTTAGACTAAAATCTTGTAGAGCATCTCTCATAGTGTAGTGTCTCTCAATCTATCACTTTTATATAGTAGTGAAACTATTCTAACGGATGTTTTTTACAGTCTCCACTCTAGTTAGAGTAATCGTACTGCTGGTGTATATGTGTAAGCTACGAATTTTATTCTCTCGTGAACGAGACCTCTAAGGCATACTATCATAAGGCATATTACAAACTATCATTATTGAACCACAAAACGCACAATACACAATTTTTATAATAATTAAACTAGCTTCACTTCCGCCAAAAAATTCAATGTATTTTATAAGGTGTGTTATATTAGTTTAACACGAGGTGCACGGTGCAGGTCAGATCGACGGGCAGGAGATTACGGCGGCGCCGGTGCTGATCCCGACGCGGCCGCGCCGCCCCTCGCCGCGCGCGCCGCTGCGACACGTACCGCCCAGGCGACATTCGCCGCCCAGGTCAGATACATAACAGTTTTCAACTCGTTTTGCCTATTACAGATTTTTTAAAAAGACATTTGATAGAACCCCTTGAAAAATATATTGTGGAGCACTTTCCAGACAAATGAACCTACAACTTGAAAAAATCGCCAATAGTGACTAGATGAGGAGAACCGATTTATCGTGTGTGGTGCGAGTCTTGGGAGAAGCCTAGACCCGATGGTATGTATAGTATGGTTTATGAAACGCATCCCATTATGCCTAAATTATATTAAATAACATGCCCTGGCTGTGATATGGCAACGCACGGACTCCAGATTAGTATAAAAAAATTACTACAAATGTTACTAAATTGTACTATCAACCAAAATAAATGTACTAAAAAAGGAATGTGCGTTACGATTGAGGGTCATACCTGGATATCGATAAACGTATGATGTCAGGAGTTAGTAAACTTTGAAAAAAATATATAAAAGCAATCCTGAAAATGTTTAAAGGAAATTAACGAAATTATAACGATTTTTAAGGTGGCCGGCCCTCAACCGTTAGCATATAAATACAGAAAACTTACGAAATAATCATAATTTTCGAGTAATCAATTACCATGATGAGTTACATTTTTAAGTCACTGGTTTACGTAAAAAGTATTTGCATGTAACTGTATGGAATTTCTTATACACAACAACTACAACTTTTACTAAAAACCTTTCGCTAAAATTCTATAAGCTAATTTTGTTTATCGAACCACTATTTAATGAGATATTAGTCCTACAAGTTTTGTGAAAATATGTACTGAGTATAGTGACCATAAATTATTCAAATGGGGATACTTTTATGGGACCAACCCGTTTTATAAATTCCGAGCAGATACTTTATCATACTCTTGTTTTCCTATTTATACTTATTATACGAGCATATATACAATAATAGCAATTTATATTCTTATATTTATTTTTCATAATAATCCTGCTGACAAATCTAAAATATAAACAGCAGGAAGGCTCCACTTGCACAAGCGGAAAAAAACCCGTTTGATTTTTGATGTTGAAAAATAGCGTTAGCATTTTTAGCACTATCGAAACATTCGGTTAATAAGTAACGTGCGATAATAGAATCCGTAAATTAAGCTAGACGGACATAAACAAATTAATAACTCATTAATTAATATAAGGGATAACATTTTTGGAAAAGAAAGAAAATTATAAATACTTAATAACTCGACTGCTTGTTATAGGAATACATAGCGCTCGCTGAGAAATATGCTTGCTGTCGGTGACATATCGAACACTGATTTTTAGTATTCCTTTTTAGTACATTTATTTTGGTTTTTAGTACAATTTAGAACATTTCTAGTGCATTTTTTCATAATTTAAGAGTCCGTACGTTAGAAGTCACGCCAGAAAGTAGTACTTCAAAATTCCGTTATACCATGATCCCAAAATGTCAAAAAGGCTCATAATCTTCAAAATACAAGTAAACTTGCTACTTTATTCGGTTGAGACCTAAATATGAAGCATTTCGGTCTGTGCACCTTTGGGCTACGATTTTTAAATCGTAACGGCTGAGTCGTTTAGTAACTTATGAATTTAGGTTTTATTTATTAATATTTTATATAGTAAAATATATAATAAATAGATATACTTAATTTATAATTTACATAAGAATATGCATAGATTTTAACTATCTATATTTACTAAAATAAACCGTTCACTTAGTTTTGTTCGTTTGTTTTATATTGTGTTAGTTTAACTTCACGTTACTCGTACACCACCTTATAAACATTTATTTTTGAGACCGTATAAACAAAAAAAAACTTATTATTTAAATAGTTAAATAGACCTTTCGTCGATTTGGGTAACTATATGACTTGCACCGTTTCTTTCTTTCGACGTATACTTGGCTTTAAACAAATTTGTATTTGGTGTAAACCTAGAATATGATGTACACAATAAATATATAAATAAATAAAAATAAATCTTTGTTCAGGAAATAAAATTTAAGTATTGGTTCCGTGTGGTGTCGGCCGATTAAACTATAGAATAGCATCACCCCAGCTCTTCGTAAGGGCGACTAAAGGATAAAGCCTTTTTAAGGTCATAATTCGTCACCCTTATGCCAGAACCACGAATGTGAAAATTTGGTGATTGTTAGATAATGCGATGTTTATAGGGCTTATTGTTAGATATTGCACATAACATGAACCTCACATAGTATAAATAGGGCGTGTAGAACTAATATTTCTGAGAAATCACTGGGCTGCATAATCCCGATTTTTCACAGCGAATGAAAACTTTAAAATCGATTTTTCTCGAAACTATTCAATTGCACATTCGTGGTTTTGGCATAAGGATGACGAATATCCCTCATGCACAAGACAATGTCCATGAGGAGCCCCATATCCAGCAGTGGATACCCAAAGATCTGATTGCATTGTTTAAGGAAATGTTATATATTGTAATAAACAAACTAAAAAAAATAGTACTTTGGCATTAAACATGTCGTCGGCGAGAAACTTACTTACACGAGCTCCTGTTCACACGTTCGGCGAGATCACAGTCGGTACTTTGTCGGCGAACATGGATGACTTACAAGTTATTGCTGCATCAGCGTTATGTTTGATGAATTTATACAACTATTACTATTATTTCATTAAGTCAGAAAAAAAGAATAAAAAATAAGAAAAAGGAGATGATAGCCTATCACCGAAACAGAACCCTCGACAGCGACTGAATGGTGAACAGAATAGACGTTCGTGTTTTGTCCGAACTACCTTTGACTCGGCCACAAAAACTGACATCGAGGCGAGAGCCCGAGACGAATGCCGAGCCGAGCGAGCGTCCGTTTACACTTTCGTGCTCGGGCGGTTTCGGCTTGGAAACTTGGAAAGTTGGAACTTTTTATAAGTAAACCTGTATCTATTTTAGTACAAGACTTTTAAATAAAACTCTTAATGAATATAATAACAATAAAACAAGCGTGACGTGTTGTTGGTTACAGGTACCGCCGCCGCAGCCCGCCGCCGCGGCGCCGGTCACCGCCGCGCCGCCGCCGTTCGCGCTCGCGGTCGCCGCGCGCTGCGCCGCGCCGCCGCCGCTCCAGGTCCTCCTCCTCCTCCTCCCGATAATAGACGCATACACCTGCACACCTCACCTGACCGCCCCACACACACATCTGCCCTCAGATGTGCAGCTGCAGCTTGCACTCACTCATCAACACACGTGTATCTTCCCTTTGTCTCTTCTCGCGATGAGCATAAATGACTGCCCCAGTACATACCCACTCACTCACTCATCGACACACATATCTACTCTCTTTAGAAGAAAAACCACAAGTACATTTTGATGAAATTCAAGAAAAATGCCAAAAATTCGAGTCATTAATTTTATTAAGCTAGAAATGTGGAGTCTGATAAAACTAAGATAATAACCAATGTTTATTTTTTTTTAGTTTCCGAACAAAGTATTTAGTTCATTTTCTTTAGAAATGTTACCTGTGTTACCTTTTTCTTCTCAACAGCATTCTTCTTTTGTATTGTATACATAGTTAAATACATTTTTGGCAATAAGCTTTATGTATGTGTATTATAAGTTCATATACTGTTGTTTTGCTGTAGATTTTTTGTCCATATTGTTGTGGGCTGTATTCTGTCGGCTGGCTGAATATCACACGCATCTCTTCCCGTGAGTACCATAAAAGGCGATTGAGGGATAACAAAGCGGCTACCATAAGCCTTGAGTAACTACACCACCTCTAAAAGAGTGGACTCGCCAATCCGCTTGGCCAGCTTGGCGTTTTAAGGCCTAACATCCCTCGTACATAAGACAATGTGCATGAGGAGGCCCATGTCCAGCAGTGGATACTGATGGAGGGCTGGTTGCATTGCATTGCAAATAAAATAAATAAACACAACAGACTTCACACATTCTAGTCGAGACCAACGAGACAAATATAAACAAATTTTAACTATAGGTAGTCATCTGAATTTTGATTTTTTTTTACGTTGCGTGCATACACGCATACACAGTCCTTCACAAAGTAGTCGATATCGACCCCCTGGGGTGGATTTGAACTTTGAAGTTTATAATAGTGCAAACGCTCGGTTTTCTAATAGTATAGTAGGTATTGTGTATGTTGTTCATTGTCTACATTTATTTGTATAGAAAGTTCGTGTTTGAAGCAAATTCCAACAGTAAAACGAGATATGTAAATGTTCGAGCTGTAATGATACTCTTACAGTATCTATATTCAATTCAAAGGGATATTAATAAAATGTAAATAAAGCGATGAAAATCCGTTTCAAAAATTAACATGGCCTCCAAGTTATAAATTAGGAAATTATAATTAAGTGTCCACACCAATATCTTTATTTACATTTTTGATATCCAATTTGAGTTGGGTGTGGACAACACATTCCGGTGTTCGGGAGGTAAGTATGAATCCTTTTCATTTATCCTCTTTTCTAAAGCGGTATTGTATGTAGTGAAGGTGCAATTTCAACACAGGTAAGTATAGTAGTAGCGCATAGTATAGTTAAGTTCACCTGACGAGACTTAAGTGCAAGTTAAAACTATGCAAGTTTTACATTAAATATTAATTAAATTTTTCCTTGTTCATTAAGCTTGCAAAATGGGAACTGAGCCGAGTGCGAGATCAGTGCAAAAAGACTTTCATAGCAAGTGCTTGAAGTGCCGATGTTACAATGATGATTTTAGTATTAAACTTGTATTTGTAACGGATTAAGGACACTTGTTTTTTTCAATTTCCAATAAATATGTAATGATACTAAATTGAATTTTTACTTCAATCTTCTAAACTTCCTAAATCTCACGCCTGATTTTCGGATTGTGTTTTGATATAAAAACAAATTGTATAATTTTTTTTATTTCATTTACAAACAAATCAATTCTTGTCTAATTAAGTCTTCAATTAAATTTTGCGACTATCTTTCACCATCGATTATTTTGCAGTAAGTTTGGTAATCCGAAACTAAAATTTTTCCCTTGTATAAATAATTTGGCTCCAACAAAGGCATTTCTTGAGGGCACCTAGAACAAAATTGATACATTGCTTAAATAGCATAAATAAAGAAAGCAGCTCACTACGAAACATAAATACACTTTAAAATAGTGTTTTAAGAAACGTCCAACGAATTTCATTGGTCAAAAATCTATGGAACACTATTTCAAATCAAATTATTTATTTGCAATGAGAGTAATTAAATAACAGTTTGGTAAGTACAACACGGACGTCACGTTTGCCAGAATTGGCGTTGGAGAAGACATCATTTCGTAACGGATTGAAATGAATATTTGACAGAAAAATACATAATTTAGATCTACCAATCAGTTGAGCAGTTCCAAAATTATGACGGTGTACTTTCCAATAAATCCCGAAAATATATATATCTATATCGCTTATTCCTCACTGCTCAACTGAAGTGCTCAACTAGTTGAGCAGTGAGTCATTGCATTGTATGTTCGAACTTTCTGTTCCCCACTGCTCAACTGACACTGGCTACCTATAATATTGTAGATAATTTATAAGATATCGAAAAGATTGACAGAATTATGGCGTGATTTCAGCTTATAATAATGTTATATCTAAGTATAATGTTATAATAATAAAGAATAATGGAGGAAAACTCGATAAATGTATCCAAATGCATCTAATAAATTCTAATATAACTATTGTTTCATCATCATCATCATCATCATTTCAGCCCTTAGACGTCCACTGCTGGACATAGGCCTCCCCCATTGTCCACCATTTAGACCTATCGGCAGCGACCTGCATCCAGCGGGGTGCCCGCAACCTTTATGAGGTCGTCTGTCCATCTAGCAGATGGACGTCCTCGGCTTCGTCTGCCGGTACGTGGTCTCCACTCGAGAACCCTTTTGCCCCATCGGCCATCGGTTCTTCGAGCTATGTGCCCTGCCCACTGCCACTTCAGCTTGCTAACCCGAGAGGCTATGTCGGTGACTTTAGTTCGTCTATGGATCTCTTCATTCCTGATTCGATCACTATTGTTTAGACATGGCTTAATTAATATCATTAATTACACTACAGATAATATTCGTTAATTATTGTTAAAAGAGCTGGACAACCTCGATATGAGCAACCTCAAAATATGTAATACCCGTGTATTATATTTTCTAAGCACATGGTGTTCTCATTAAAAACCGTTTTTAATTAGGATCTGTTTCCTACTACTTAAAATAGGTTTTATCGTTGTTGTGATTCGACAAACAATAGGTTTTATGTTTCGAAAATTTGACATTCATGAGTTTTTTGAAAACACTAATAAAAACGCTTATTAACCACTGCTCAACTGAAGTGCTCAACCAGTTGAGCATTGGGACTTCAATGCGATTCCCCACTGCTCAACTATTTAAAATTGAGCACTTCAGTTGAGCAGTGGGGAATAACCGATGTGTCTATAGTCTACAAACTATACGTTGAATAGGACTCGTAACTTTGTATAAACACTTTTATTTCTGACTAGCGCCTGCCATTTGGCAATCAGTGTTTGTACTACGAACTTTGGCCAAGCATTTATACAAGGCACTACGAAATTTACCGAATGGCAAATCAGTTTGGTACAGAATTATAAGCAAAATGACCATGTAAACACAATTTCGTGTATAGTTATAGATTTGTTCTAGGGGTGACAAGTCATAAAAAAGTTTGTGGGGCGAAATATAAAATCTTACGGGTATTGAATCCTCATATTCTTTGGCCCTCGTACTGGATTCCATGCTGAAAGCGGCGCTTTATTTGCGAGCATTACTCCCGCCACTGATGTGTATAGACCATATTCCTGACACATTTTTTCCTGTATAAAAATATCATTAATTAAAGATAAATAATTAAATTAGCAGTGCAGAACATACTGAATGGGTAGCAAATTTAAAAGTGGGTTAGGAATAGGTTCTCTGTGGCAATAAATAAATAGGAGTTTCGCTTCCCGTCGACTTGCTAATTGTTAATAATTTAAAATTATATACTTCGGTTATTCAAAAATAGTTTTTATTGATCATGATTTTTTCGCTGATCGTTTAAATACCACATTGTATTTACACGTGGTTTGGAATACATATTAATTGATATCTACATTTCACTGTTGCCAAAAATTGTATGATTCGTAAATTCTGCGCCTAAAGGACATACATAAATAAATAAATAAATACAGACATCGTCTAACATGTTGACTTGCAATATAATATAAATATATAAAATTAACATTATAATAATCTTCCATATTTACTCACATAGAATTTAATTCATAAACATTCGTAATAAAATTATTGTTTAATCTATAATTTTGTCAAGGTGCACACTCACATACATGTATATTTATTACTTTTTCCCCGACTTCGTTCTCGAGGTCTACATAAATAGTAGTCTAAATTCAATTTCATTGTTAAATTTATCACCAGAATAACATTCTCAAACAGACTTGAGAAAATGGGAAATAATATGTCTGCATTAGGTGTGTTAGTTTGTTTCCCACGTCATCACGACTAAACTACTAAACAATTTCCATGAATTTTGGCAATGACGTAGCCTTAATTCCCCCCGGATAGGTATCTTATGTCCTGCGAATTTCTTTTAAAAAATATATTTCATCCTGAAAAATTTATTGGTTTTTCCAGGAGCCAATTACTTTTAAAACAAAATCTACGCTGCCAAAGCCGCTGGCAAAAGATGTAATACTATATTTTCGAGAAAATATATTAATGTAAAAAAGAAATTTGTTTTAACTTTTACGGTGGCGGAAGGATGTATGCATCCCAGTACACAATAGACAAACAATGAAAAGAGTCATTCATAATTTACTCGTATTTGCTAAAACATGATAATAATAAGATGGAAAAAAATTAACAGAAGTTCTACGTGTTTGTCATGAAAATGACATCCAAAATTTAAATGTAATGCATAAATGAATTTAACATAATAAGACCATCGTAATTAGAGTTACATAATTAATATAAGAAGTCAGTACCGAAAGGCAGTCAATCATAATTACAAATGTCAAATGGCTTAACTTTGCTTGACAGGTTAACTTACTCTCCACTCGGCCAGCATGTAATCAGCATCACTAATAGCTGAAGCAGCCTTTTCTGCATGTTCAATGCTAGAGAAATGCGGCAAATAGTTCTCTTCTAAAAAGTTTACAAACGAAGTTGGCTGACTGAGGAACTGTTCAATTATATCGCTTGGCGAATGAGTGAATTTTTTTCCATTTTCCATCACTGAAACAAAAAATGTAATTTTACATATTTTGGTCTGTGTAGTAGTCTTTTAGTAGTAGTGTAGTACTAGCATGATTAGAATGACAGCAATCAAAGTGCCTCCTATAGTGCTGGGACAATATGTTTATTTATCGACTGAGTGTTATTCACTACATATAAAAAAAATACGCGCGTGTAGGTAGGTGGCAAAAACCTGTAATTTTTAGGTATTTATTGAACTGTAATTTTGAACAAAATGCAACCGAATCTATTATGAACTGTAGGCTATTAGTAGGCTGTTATCTATTATATTAATATATTATAATGGGACTGTAGGCTAATGAAATTAAACTGAAGAAATATATACATTGAACTGTTTAAATTTATTCACAAAATGGTGTACAACCCAAATCAGTGTTGACGTCATCATCAGTGTCCGAGTCGCTAGCGCAATCTAGCAGATTAATAATAATTTAATTAATTCTTGATCACATAAATCAGGGTTTCTCAAACTTATAGTCTCACGTACCCCTATTAAATTTCTCTGAAGGCTGCGTACCCCTTTATAAAAAGAAAATAAAAAAAACTAGCTATATTTTTTTTTAATAATAATAGTACAGTGCAGACAAAAAAGAAATGTTTTTAATTAATGTGATGAATGGGCTTGTTTTTTCTGGCAAATTGTGTCAATTTGAGGAGAAATTTTAGTCAGTTTTAATCGTAATTCTGACTCAGCATCAAGTCGATTTCTATATTTTGTTTTTATCATGACCAGGTGTGAAATCCCAATCTCACATAAATATGTTGTCGAGAAGGGGAAAAGTCTTGCTGTGTCGCACGCACTTGCCACCTAGCCAGCCGCCATAACGTAAATCTTGCCGCGTACCCCCTACGACTAGATGACGTACTCCTAGGGGTACGCGTACCCCACTTTGAGAAACCCTGACATAAATTATCAAAGTGAACATCGCGCAGTCAATATTCTGTGATGATTTCCCGAGTTCTATTTACCACCCGTTTCCAATCTTCTGACGTTACCTGTTCACATGCATCTTTTAATAAGTTTAACATATTTGCTTAAAGTATATTTGCTGTGAAAGGCGGCGCCGTGTTGTCTTACTGCGTGACCTAAGAATAAAAAATATACTAATTTTAAAAATAAAGTTTATTTTGCAAAACCAGTGTCATGACAAGATTGGTACAAACCTTTAACTTGGGCCCAAATTATTTCCGACTGTGTTGTACTGGCAAAACCAGCGCATATCCCAGCGTGGCTAATTATTAACCCTTGTCCTTTGCCTTCGGGAACTTTGATAGAAGATTCGACTTTATTAATCCAAGTTTTAAACGCGGTGTGGTTTGCATTAAGCCACATTTCATTTAGGAACTCCACTTTATCCCAATCCTAAATTGTTTTCACTTTGCGTAAAACATCGATGCACGCAAGAGCAATCTTCCTTCCATGAGAATTTTTAATTTATCAAATTTTTTGCACGCGAATCCAATTTTTTTCAATGTCGTGGATAAAGACGGCAGGTTGCCATTGAACAAGTTTGCAATTTTCAGGGAAGCTACTTATTTCGTCAAAGTTAGCAGTTTACCAAGTGAGTAATATGCATAAACACGATTCCGTATTGAAGCAGCGTAAAAATCGTCTATTTCATTGACGGAATTTTCCTTTTTTTTATTTGGAGTTGATAGTTTATTTTCCACCATAATGTCTCTCCAAATCTTTGTTTTACTGATCCGAGTCTCTTAGCTCTTTCAATGCCAAGAGCGTCAACAACTCTATCACATAGTTGCGACACTGGCAATAGCGGTCCGCCATTTTGGTTCTCGCGTTTAAAGTAATCACGTCCCGCAAGCGAATCACAAACTCGCGAGATTCACTTGACCTTTTTGGCATTTTATCAACAAAACGTAACAAACAACTATAACGATAAAGGGAACAAAAACTGAAAACACGTGGCATCCGCACTCTTACTGATTTCTCTCAAAAAAGATGGCGAGTCATGGCGCGCTCAGTGTTAGGAATCGATTGAATGGTAAAATCTTTGTATGAATGGATGGAAAAAACATTGTTATAAACAGTTATTCAATTGGCGAATAAATTTAAAAACGATCAATTTGTCCCATCCTTAACATTTTTTAAGTTAAAGACGTGATAGAAAATCGACCTTATTTTTTTCTAGCTGTTTTCCACGTGCTGTTCTGTTTTAAAGTTTGAATTATACTATTATACCAATTGGACCCATTTGACTCTATCCAACGACGTGCTATTCGTATTGTCAACGATCCCACTCTCACGGGCAGTTTAGGACCCCTCAGCGTTCTGAAAGACGTTGCATCTCTCTGTGTGTTCTACCGCCTGTACAATGGGGAATGCTCTCAAGAATTGTTCAATATAATTCCCACCTCGGGTTTCTACAACCGCACCTCCCGTCACAGAAGTGCGGTCCATCCGCATTTCCTAGATACGGAGGTGTCGCGTACTGTTCGGTCCAAAAATTATTTTATATCGCAAACCCGTAGGCTGTGGAACGAACTGCCTCAAGAGGTCTTCCCATTAAACTACGACATGGGGTTCTTCAAGAAAGCTGTGAATAGGATTTTACAAGGTCGGCGGCGTGCCCGCATACCCCCTGGTGTTGCAGGTGTCCATGGGCGGCGGTAACACTTACCATCACGTGAGACCGCTTGCTCGTCCGCCCTCTTCTCTATAAAAAAATATATATATATTTATTTATATGTATAGCACTATAATTCATAATAAATTTACTTACAAGAAAACCAATGGTTATTCATTTTGCAAAATAAATAATTTTGCCAGACGCTAAGTACTACAAAGTTATGTCGTTGATTTTGCTGATAGTGTCATTCTATCTAATCAAGCGAGATTTAAAATGCAGCAATACAAAATACAAAAAAATGCCGATGGCAAGCGCCAATGGAAAAGGTAGATCTTGCTATTTTCTGTACGTTTTACGAAAAAGTGTCTATGCCATTGATATGAGAGATACACTATAGTCCGTCCGCGTTTAGAAAATAATGAGTCATCACTGTCCTATGTCCCATTGAAATGAGATTACCGTGAATTAGAAAGCGTTCTCCAGTGATCAGCTTCTCATAAAATAAACTTGTTTTGTGTTTTATTTAAGTTTATCCAATACCTGAAATTTTACTTCACATATGGTATTCGTAAAAGTGAATTGAATGGAGAGAGACTAATAATTTACAATGTTTTAAGTACTTTTAACAAAGTGATAGTAATGATATGAGTATGCAAGTTGTGGTGCTTAAAACAGCAAGTTCGTGTAGTGTGCCGGAAGATCAGTATACAAAATCATTAGAGAACAGAAGGAAACTAACACATTAAAATCAGGTGTGAAAAAGAGATAAATGC
Source organism: Sesia apiformis (assembly GCA_914767545.1). Classification (NCBI taxonomy): domain Eukaryota; kingdom Metazoa; phylum Arthropoda; class Insecta; order Lepidoptera; family Sesiidae; genus Sesia; species Sesia apiformis. Next base: position 9,055,924 of record OU611960.1, on the reverse strand, counting down.
GATAAAAAAAAGATAAATGCGCAATATAAGGTGTTGCCTCAGATTAAAAATTATATTGCTGCAAATAACAATACCTTTAAATTAAATGATGTAAAAAATACTACTATATGACGCAATAAGGTTAATAGACGCCAATACATGGAAGAAATGATGTAACCATGTAATAAATGATGAACAAAATATGTGGCAATTGAACTTGCATAGCAAAATTCTTTTATTATAAACACCAACGACAGTTCTGAGGATTGTGACTAATATTTTTTGTTTAATAATATCTAAATTTTGCACAATATTTTAACTCTGTGACTGCATCTTTACACTGCATGTGCATCAATGACTCACTATTTTCTAAACGCGAATGAACCATAGATATGGTAAGCTCTCTAGGGAAATCAGTGGCGTGTACGAAACGCGCGGCTCCCGCCTAGCAACTGAACGCCCTCTAGGTCACCGCACATCATAGATCCGTGTGGACACCGCGCGCATTTGCTTTCCGGCGGTCGACTTACGGCAACCGCGTGATCATGTGTCAACGAATATGAAGGCAGTAATTCCACGCGGATTCCGCCTTGTCTGAACTAGCGCTAAAGCAGCTGTTTATGAATGGAGTGTGTGGCGTTGCAGTTCATAGTAGCGTACAGTAAAGTAACTCTTTTTAATGAAGTCGAAGACTTGGGGGGAAAATATCAAATTCAGAAAAAGTCATAGAGCAAAAGTTGTTAGTTTCCACAAGATAAATTAAATGTAAGGATGCAGGTACTTTTCCATTAAACCTGTATATTCTATTGCTGTACTTACGGAATCAAGATTTTAATTACAAAATAATGGCAGACAGAGGTCTCTCCATTATTCCAATAAAAAAAAATCAAGAACTTACCTTTAGGATTTAACACTCTGCCTATACCATGAAGTATGCTGACAGTTTGATCTTTGCCTATTGATAGGAATTTACTTGTACCCTGTTTTTTCTTCTTATTGGTTTTGCTTTTTACTTCTTTTTCCACTACTATACTAGTTTCCAACTTTTCATTTGATCCTGAAAATAAAATTTGTGTTAAAAATTGAAGAGGATCAATTACTTGAAATATTTAGAATATGGCGAAGAATATGAAAGTGATGAATAAGAAGTTCACTTAAATTAAGGAGGGTTTGAACCACGTTCAACTGTTGCCCGCATTCTTGTTACCTTTTTTTTATAGAACTTGTGGCAGATGGGCAACGCGGTACACATGATTGTAAGTGGTCACTGCTGCCCATGGACATCTCCAACAGTAGGGGGGTTGTCGGTTGCTCCTCTGACCTTGCAGGTTCCTATTCACATCTCTCTTGGAGAATCCCATTTCATAGCTCAGTGGAAAAATCTTGACAATATCTTTCAACACATCCTACTCATGTAACCGGGGTAGTAGTAAATGTGTAATTAATAACACAACGATGAATATCGGGCGGCAACAATCCAACTTGCATTCGGACTTATCGGGCTTGCAAAGGAGGCATCCATAAGCCGTGGACTCGCCAAATACACTGGCATAATTTATTTTTGTGCAGAATTTCACTTTAATCGGTTCAAATGCACCCTGCAGTTTGATAACAAACGGGAGGTACAAATGGGTGTTGAATAACTGATATTGTGATATTGTTGTGACGGCACTGATATTGTGCAATGAAGTGTTAATAAATAAAAAAAGAATTCAAACCACAGAATGATCATCATATCAGAGAAAGAATTTATTAAGTGGCACTGATTTTCAGCTAGCCAGAGTGAGTAGAATTCACTTCAAATATTCGTTTTTATGGAGTCGCTGAAGGTGTTTTTGTAGACACTATCACCCACAACAAATCAGGCATACTCGAGTAAATATAATGTGAAAAATATTGGTATGTTTTTACTTTGTCTTCATTACTATCTATGACTATCTATCCCGGGGTATAAACTAAAGATGCATGTTGATGGTGCATATTACGAAACTAAGTGTAATTTATTATGGTTGTTGTAAACTTACCCTTGAGACAAGCAAAGTGTAAGTTCAGAACTGCAGACCTAACATCTCCTGCTGAAGAATTGACAACACATTCGATTACTTCCTGGGTAGGTATATTGTACAGGCTTGTGTGCTTTTTGCTAATAATATCTGCTACTCTTTTTAGTGCTGCCTTTAAACCTGTTGCTGAAACACTGTTGAATCTGTGATAAAACAGATATACATTTTAAAAGGTGACTGTCTGGGACTTTTCTCATTTATGTAATTGCAGGTTACCAAACATACAGCAAAATAATTGCTAGTAAAAGGTAGTCAGTGTAAAAATTTTTATTAAAGGGACGTTATTATATTTCAAAATTCTGCTTAAATATTAACATGCTCTAACATCTAATTTTTAATATAAAGTAGTCTTTTAAAAGAATAACACTAGTCTTTTAATATCTGGGAAAATAAATGATACAAAAAGGAAAACTTACGTAATACTGTGTATATTAAACTGTTCTTTGACAGCTGGTGTGAATAAATTGAGGGCTGTATTTTTATTATCTGTATAGGATTCTGAACATATGAAAACTATGGGTGATTTAGCTCTCTGTCTATATTGTCTAAAATGAAAATTTCGAATTAAACAATGAATTTCAAAATAAGAATACATTTACAATAAAGAAACATATGTAGCAATTAAACAACTTTGAACGGTTTAAATCGCGTATATTTAACATTATTTATATCCCGACGTTTCGAACACTTTGGTCACGGGGTGACACTCCACTGCAAAGTGTTCGAAACGTCGGGATATAAATAATGTTAAATATACGCGATTTAAACCGTTCAAAGTTGTTTAATTGCTATGTATAGTAATCGCGAAAACCTAAGAAAATATTAAAGAAACATATGTATGTGAATATTATTATCTCAGTAAAGGGATCATATTGTTTCTTAGACATTGAGAAAGAATATCTCAAGAAATAACAATTTTTATACATTACCTAAAATTAAATTTTGTAATAAATTTTCAAGTTAGATAATTTTAACCGATGTAAGGTCCATTACCAACAACTAGTAAGTAAAGTAACCAACAACTAGATCCATTTACTCAGATAACGTAATATATTATGTAAAGTATTGGTCAACCGAGAGTTCACACAAATACAAACTTCTTTGCAGCTTGTTATCAGTTATTCAATAAGTGGTGAGGTAGCGCCAACCGCAAATATAACGTTCATATAACGAATATGAAGTTTAAAACTGCAAAAATGTTTTGCAAGAATGCAAAAAGTTTGTAATAGTGCAAAGGCTGGGTTAGCCAATATTTTATACAGGCTGTGTCCGAACCTTTCTCATGACCAAAAACCATGTGTTCTGTTCATGATTGTGAGTTGACATATTATAACATTACGTATTGCATGTAATAATATGACATTTAGTATAACTCTCGACATCTATATACATATACATACACTCTGTATACATATGTAAGTTATAGATTTGCATGCTATTATATTTTTAGTTAATGTGATATAACTAATTATTTAATTACTTACCATCTAATGTATTACTTACAATAATTCAAGTAAAGAATTATGAGTAATTGGGGCTTTGAATTTAACAGATAAGTATAAAAATTGTATTAATCACAGATTTATAAAATTTTCATCTTAATGAATTCAGAATCATGAACGGAATCCATGGTTTTGAGTTTCGGGAGAGGTTCAGACACACCCTAAAGTACATAGTGGCAAAAAGGAAAAACTTACCGCAATACATCTATAAATTCTGATGGTGTCCTCAAGAATATGTTTGGGAAGTCTTCAACTAATACAATCTTACTGCTATTGTTGTCTAAGAGAGATGTGAAGTTTGCAGCATTTAATACAAATTCAAGGAATTTTGTTGACTGTCTTTCTTTAAATTCAAACTGACCTGCAATAATTGATGACTATGAGTATTTTTAGAAAATTGTATATTATATAAAAAAAATAGAAATTAATTGTGAAACCAAAATCAAGATGTCTTGAAAAAATCACTGAAACAGGGATAATATCTAATGAAAAAACGTAATTTTTTTATAGGAGCCAAAAACCTTCAAAACAGCCAAGTTAAAACATGACAGTTAAAATATTTTGTTATTGTTACACATAATACAAGAAAATAGATATGTCATGCGTAGAATATTATAGTTAACTCATATATTATATAATATTATGTTTAATAGGGTTTTTAGTAGCCCACACAGTCTCGCTCTGACGTTCCCGCTCTCCGCGCGCACGTCTATGCCCCTGCGGCATACTATCGCCGCCCTCTACTGGCCGCTCTGCGCACGTGCGCCTCGCGCCTCGTTCCTCACCGCGCGCACACCCTCGTCCGCGTGGTAGATTTTTCTCGCCACCACCGCGTTTCACGCACACATGGTGTTTTTCTTTTACATCTTGTGTGGTAATTTTTTCTCTCTTTCGCGTGTGCAAACGGAGCGCTTCCCCCGGTGTTAGTGCAGTGACTTTTTAGTGCACGGACTCAGTGACCAGTGAAATGATCTAGCGATGCTCTAGTGTTCTACACCTGGACTGTCCGCTGTTTTTCATAGTCAGGGAACACCAGATACATTTACTGCCGAACACTTACTTATGACCAAATTACTGCTGTCAATGCTGTTTTTATACAACACTCAGGGGATGGTGTATATGTGCATATACACCATCTCAGCCGGCGAAAACGAGGATATCCCCCTGGCTACACAATGAACACACACTGGCCTTCAGGCAACATTTTTACCACATATCGGCACATGTATGGGCACTTCTCACCGACTCGTGATCCCCGCGGTACCCTCCCAAAGCAATGACCTAAGCAGAAGTCTGTTACTTCCGCCGGTCTACCGGTGGAGAGTCCTTAGGCTTGTTGTTGCACACACTATTTGCTCCTAGCTGAGCACATTCTGCGCTTGCCCTAAACCATACATGTCCAGTGATTCTTGAAAGGCCGTTAGGGCCACAAGAATTTTAGCTATTTGGAAAAAAGAAAAGACAGTTTAGTGATTTATGAGTATCACATGATCCACCTACTAATTTTCGAGATATTCATATCTCCATGATTTTAGTATGGGTGTCCAGAAACCCATACTAACTCTGGAACTCCACAGTTTCCAGACTAACTTTGTTAATCAAATTTTATCAAAATTGATTTCTTTCCTAAATTGATCTTTGCTGGATTTCATATAGGGCAGTTGTAATGTTTTGCGATTCCTTATGTACATAGAAAAGGTACTTTGCAACTTATCTTATACATTGCCAGTTATTAGCTGTAAACATGTTAGACAATTTACCATTTTCAGATAGCATTTCAATATCTACTGGTGTGATCCACTCAGTAACCTTGATATTGTATTTAGTTGCAAGTGCACATAGAGTGGTTGTTTTCCCACAGCCCACTGGACCAGTGAGGAGTAGCATGCCATTTATGCTTGTATTGCACACCAGTTTAATCCAGTCCTCTACTTCTTGAACTTTTTTATTGTGGACAGCTAACTCTACAACTGTTTTAGGATCAAACTGCTTCATCCAGTTCTTGTGATTAATGTTTATTGGCGCAACATTTGTATCAGTGTTGACTGGCCTTTTCTGTAAAATAGAAAAATAATTATATAATAAAATCAAATTCAATACAACACATAAAAAATGTATCTTGTTTCTTCATGGATGTAATCAATTGTATGATTTAAAAATATACTAGACATAAATGATCAATTTTATAAATTGAGATTTTTACAGAATCCAAAGGGCATATTTTACATATGGCAAAAAGAAATAATTCCTATAAGCAATAGTTCGAATTATATTTCTGAAAGTAATTCATGTTTCAATGGAAATTGCATTCAGATGACTTATATTTTTAGTGTAAAATTTCATTTTTGGTGCTTGTTACTTTACAGCTACAGAATTATTTACAAGTCTTTTGGGGGTTAATGGTTTCCTACTATAAATATACCACTATATATATTTTGTACTATAATTTGAATTTGTATATTTATCTGCAAAGGTGTACATACATTTTAAACCTATAATCTTTGAAGAGAGCTCCAAAAACAGACATGGGGTTGCACAGGACAGAGGCTTTTAGGTATGGAGGCAAAGACATACTTTGGATTGTTGAATCAGTGGAGGAAATGAGTAAGTAATATATCTTGGATGAATAATATAGTATTATATGTTGGATGAACCTAAATATTGAAACTTACTTCTACAGGTATTGTAGACTGGCTCTTGATAGATACTGCCTTTTTAAGTTTTTTCGGTGGCTCATCTTCATCAAAGTCAAATACAGGATTAAACCATTTTTTTTCTAGCTGAAAAGTAATACGATTCTGTAGGTTATTTTTTTTTGTATGTATTGTTTTTGTAAGAAGCTTTCTGGTTAGTTGGACCGATGACTTGTGTAAGTTTGCTGGTAGCGGTTTGATGAGAAAAGATAAAGAGAGTGGAAGAGGCATGTATATGGCAGTAGCAAGATTTAAGGTGATGGTGTTGTATGATTATGTACTGTTAACAAATATGCGTATTTACAATTTGTTAAAATATACGCTGGATATTATTTATAATGGATGCCATCAAATTTAAACAAGATGTTTCATTTAAAGTTTTTGCGACTAGGTAGCTGTACCATGCCTACTTTTAGTCTTTTTCCAGTAAATTGGAATATCAATTGCAATTGCAATGGAAGTCAGAATTGCACTAAATTACATTTAAATGTAAACTTACAGAGAATTTACAAAGAACATACTAAAACAATATTAAAATATTGGTTAGTAATTAGGTACCTTGTTCATATTAGTCTGTAGATTTAAAGTGTGGTATTTATGTTTAGGCGATTAAATTGCAAATGTCAATTTATGTAAACAAATTGAAAAAGTATTACAAAACAGTAGGTTATATGCAGTCAATTTGAAATTGAAGTGACGGGAATTCTTTGACAATTAAGGCTGCGTTCCAAAACGCGCAAATATAGGTAGTTTACAATCTAAATTCTGTTATTCTTCAAAAATAAAAATAATCATTTTTTACTACATATAACCGCTCATTTGCGATGACAGATGACGTACCAACCTATTTGACCAACCTTCGTTTTAGGCAGAGACGTTCGAAATTTAAAATTTCACTAATCGAGAACTTATGCGTTCAAACAAATAATAATTGTGATTGAACTACATCCCCCAATACTGAAATATGGGTATTATTAGAAACCCTATTAAATATACATTTGATGGATGTAAATAAAGTTGGTACATTATTGCAAGATGTTCGAAAAATACTTAAATTTCCGAGAAATGATAACGTACGAGAAAAGAAATATTCATTTACAACCGGTTTTTATCGTGGTGATTATTTTCCTTTCCTTTTTATTTTTAATATCGTCAATTAGGAAATTTTATTCCCTTTCAAATGAAGTATAACACAAATTCTTACGTTGCCAACAAAAAAAGTTGTGACGAAATGTAAACAAAGAGTCGAGCGTGTCGTTATCGCTTCCAAGGATAAGCGAGGAATTAGTTCTGGTGCACACTAATATTATAAATGCGAATGTGATTTAGCCGAGGACTGCGGGTGGGGTATATATAGCCCATTGAGTACGGAGTTGACAAACACGTCTGTCTCTCTTTATTAAACGCTCTAACCCATACCAAACGTTGTTTATAGCATTCTAAGATAAATATGTATTTACACAAGTTTGCCGTTGAAGCGCCAGTTATTGATCCTAACTGATACTGTTGGTTATTGATAATGGTTAGCACAGCTAGCGCAGGGTTCACTGTTTATTTAATATAAACTAAGAAGACATAATAGACAAAATATATTAGACATTTATTACAAGGCTAAAACATGTTTCTCGTAGTAAGAGAACAAACGACGGTCAGTGAATAATAATAACGTGTAGCCTAGTGATGTGACACAACAACAGTGATGTACCCATCACCAGTCTTATGCGAGGGATTGAGAAATACTCATTTCCAACAGATACAATACAAACAAAAATAAAAAGAGAATTTTCGGTTAAAACTACTTTGTTGATAATTGCAAGCAAAATTCCCATGTCATGTTTACGACTTATTAAAATAAAAACAGTACCTACCACTACAAACTTGTTTTGTTATACAATCGTAAAGCCCCTTTCAAACACTATACAAAGAACACAACTGAATGCACTTAAAAGGGTACGAGTGTCGTAAAATAGATGTTTTATTATACATAGATATATTATAAAGATTATAGATGAAGCAGCGGGCATTCCCCAGTTAATAAATAAAACCACAATATGAATAAAAGAATATATTCTTAAAATAAAATGAAACAAAAAAAAATACTATTTCACTAAATTAAAATTTACAAAATCAGAAAATCTTTATTTATTCAAACTAATATTATCCGAAGGTGTGTCTGTTTGTTACTCCTTCACGACTAAACTACTAAACCGATTTTAATGAAATTTGGCAAAATTAAATACGAATAATTGTAAATACTATCTGGTGTAATGTACCTAGCACATTACTCAACAAAGTATTGTAATATTCCTAAAGATCGCTATTATTCGACCGTTATTAATTGACATTCATTACCTAATTGAAGTGAAACCACTAAGTATGTTGTTAATTGTCTCTAAACTGAAAGTTGTATTGTAATAACGCAAATGACTTATTTTCCTAAGATATTAAGAACACGGAAATCCAATATTAGTCACTTAATATTTCACATTCAACATTTAACGTTGTAAGATTTAGCCGCTTATTTGCGGGCTGGGATAAAATCGTTCCAAGTGACAGCTAACTAATGACAGCTGGCGAAAAATCCCCCCGATGTCTACTGAGTTGAAATACACGTCGATCTCTTTTTAAAAAACGCTTAAAAGTTGTGTATGAAATTTTCGATAGTTATGGCACAAGTCTATATTGAAGCACCAGCTGTTTGATAATAATCGTGACAATTATATAAATTAATGAAAGTAATTGTGTTTTCGACGTCACAGTGTTTATTTTGGTACTGATATTTTTAGTTTTTATCCATATCTTGGACAACAAAAAGATAACTACAAGTGAAAATACTTATTTTAAAAAGTGTATAAACAAGTACGAAAAGAATCAGTTACGTACCTACATTTTAATATTTTTGTAACAAAATACGACATACTGTATACCGAAAACAGAGTACCTTTAGTTACCGTCTGTATGAGCCCTAAAGATGACGTCACAATGGCGTCGACAGGTAGAGAAATTAGGCGATAACTTTTGAAAAATTATGATTTGTGAACTCGAAACATAATATTTCGTAATGATCTATACATGAAAATGTTTGCAAATAATTACTTTACTCACTTTTCTACATTCACAGGCACACAGCACTCGGAATACATTAAAAATTCAACATATTTTTACTACGTGTTAGTATCAAAGTTAGAGTATGTCGCATTTTGTTACAAAAATATTAAAATCTACGTAACTGATTGTCTTCGTACTTGTTTATACACTTTTTAAAATAAGTATTTTCACTTGTAGTTATCTTTTTGTTGTCCAAGCTAGGGACAAAAATAAAAAATAAAACGACCAAAATAAACACTGTGAGCTCGAAAACACAATAACTTTCATTAACATAAATAATTCACACGATTAATATCAAACAGCTGGTGTTTGAACGTCAACTGGTGCTATAACTATTGAAAATTTCATACACAACTTTTAAGTGTTTTTTAAAAAGAGATCGACGTGTATTTCAACTCCGTAGACATCGGGGGAATTATTCACCAGATATCATAGGTCTGCTGTCACTTGGGACGATTTTGTCCCAGCCCGCAAACGAGCGGATAAATATATAACACGGACTACGATTTAAATGTCAAAGAGGGATAATCGCACGTTTCAGAACTTCAGATTTATTCTTTCTTTGTTGATTTGAACAAGGAGAAGTTTATATTTTAATTTTTAAATATATTATTTTTAATTTATTTTAATTGTGATTATGAATCCACATACATAATTCATATTTACATTAATAATCATAATATATTTCAATATCTGTATTTTCTAAAGAAAAGAAAATAAATGGATTTTTGACGTTTTATTTGTAGTGTTTCCAAAGTATGAAAGGGATATTAATGTAAGGATAATTTGATAATTTTATTAAAAAATATAAACTTAATTAAGTCTTCTTTGTCAATATTTATTTCACTCGGGCATAAATATTCTTAAACTTAATAAAAATATTGTTATAAATAACTTACACACAAATTACTTTTCTTTAGGCAGTCTTTGAAAATGCACCTTACATTACGTAAATTTTGTAGAAAATATTGAAAATTATAATAACATTAAGTGAATAGTGAATTTTACCGTACGATATAGTAATTTTCTAAGTGTAATTACCATACATATATGTAATTTTTATGTGACATGCACACTACTTGATATTCTAATTTGCGCCTCTTACAGATAACCATGCAGGCTTTAAAAGCTTTAGGGGCTGCGTCTCCATCTACAGTTCTTTCTGTAGTAAAAAAAGGAGCTTTTGCACCTATTTTAGATCAAATACGCCAAACTCATTTACCCGCACCCAAACCGAACGAAAAACGCCCATACTCTCCTTTCCAAAATGCATCTAACATGGCAGAAATTGCTGTTGCCAGACTTGATGATCTACTAAATTGGGGTAGGAAGGGCTCAATTTGGCCCATGACATTTGGTCTAGCTTGTTGTGCTGTGGAGATGATGCACATTGCTGCTCCTCGCTATGATATGGACAGGTAAATGAATAAGAAAATCTGTACTGTTTTAAATGTTTAATATCCGATTGTAATCTATTTACTGTAATACCAAAAACAAACAGTGTCGTACTTGTAATAGAAAATACATATATTTATATACTTTATTGTACATACAAATGATAAAAATAATTAGAAAAAAAAATACATACTGATCAATAATCTTTAGTAGATTTAGAGAAAGTTTAAACTTCAGTGCCTATAGTGATGGTTGTATAAGAGTAGTAATAGAGCCAGATGTACAAGAGTAATGATCATTTTTTTATTTATTCTAGGTATGGTGTTGTATTCCGTGCATCACCCCGTCAGTCTGATGTAATGATTGTTGCTGGAACTCTAACCAACAAAATGGCTCCCGCTCTTAGAAAAGTTTATGACCAGATGCCTGATCCAAGATGGGTAATTTCAATGGGTAGTTGTGCCAATGGCGGTGGTTACTACCACTATTCATATTCTGTTGTTAGGTAAGAAAATATTGTTTTGCATTGTTTTAGATCTAATCTATCCTATAATATTATAGTCCATTGCTTTTCAACCTGGGGGCTCCTATTCCTAGGGGAGTTGCAAAATTAAACACTTATGTAAGCAATTAATCCTATCATTAATAAATTAATAATTTATAATCAAATCTTAAATGGTAAAAGTAACTAGAATCTAATTATTAATAAGGATGTTGGGAGGTTATTTACTTTATCTTTGTTCTTTTCTATTGGTCGCAACAAAAGGTTGAGAAACAATGTTATACATTATGAATTGTTTCTTTTACAGTAGAAATAAACTCAAAAAACAATTTTATAAGACCTACTAGTTTTAGGAAGCTAATGATAGACATAGACTGTGTTTGGGGCCCTCAGGAAATTTTTATATGAACTGAGAGAAGTGAAGACAGACCGCTAGATTAACTTGAAAAAATGTCAAAAGGGTTCAGTTATAAATATAACATTGGTAGATAATTTCTAAGCAGAACTTTCTTGACAATATATTTTTGCTGATCAATGATGCCTTTGCCGCAAAGAATGTGGGCTTGATATTGGTGTGGGTGCATTGTGTTATAATTTTAATACTTTAATACACAAAATGTGCCACTAGTGTTGCAGTTATATTTATTTGCAAAATCTTTTGATTTTGAATACATATTTGGAAATTAATTAAAAGGAAACCTACTGATCCTATGGGGATTCAAACTTCCTACACAAAGTTTCCATCCTTGACATTTTCATTTTTTTCCTTACCTGTCTGTGTAGGTATAGGTAGAACTCTTCTACTAACTTCTTATCTGCAATAGAAAAAAAGTTAAAAAGTAAAATAGATAAAAACCACATCATTACATTTCTTCAATATCCACTTGCACTACTATTACGCAAATCACTATGGTGCTCCATAAGACCAATAAGTGCGAGTGAGACAGACTGATAAAAAAGATTTATGGCTGGATGACTCAGATGATGGCCCTACTATAGTAGTAGTGAACTCTTGTAATAACATAACAACCTATTAGTCTGGTTGGTGCTCCTGTCAACTGTGTCAATCCAGGATTTCTATGACATAACATGACATTGATAATTTCACCCTTTTTATAGTTGTTATTCTACACTTTGGGAGTTTGTCCCGTATCAGGAAAGGCTTTAATAACAATTTAGGATATGAATGGTGGGAAAGTGATTATGCTTATGCAAACATAAATAAGATAAAAGTGACTAATAATAACACAGTGATTGGCGTAACAAAATGATTACATTTTCTGGAATATGACTTTTCTGATCATGATAAAAGTAAGGTGGTTGGTTTGAAATGTGGGTGTGGTGCGGTATGTGTAGGTCGGGGAGAAAGTCTTTTCGTATTTTATATGTATGAAGTTGTAATCAAATTTTTTTGGTTGTACTATTTGTATCTGACTGTAATACCATTAAAAGTTGTCATTCAAAAAGAAAATATATTTAAAAATATTTTCCGCCAATTTTCCATTCTGTGAAAATGAGTGAAGGTATTATAACGAAGAAATTCGCTACATTTGATCTAATGCGGTATAGGTAAGGGTAGTACAAAGTAGGTTCAAGCGTTTTCAGTCTGTAAATTTTAACATGAAAGATGCAACTCGCTCTGGTCGTAAAGTTACATATAAAGTCAGTAGTTATGACATTCCTGAGGAACTGGGTATTGATCACAAAACGATTTTAAGTCATTTGAAAAAGTCTGGGTACCAAAAAAGCTCGATATTTGAATGCCACACGATCTTACGGAAAGAAACCTCATAAATCGTGTTTCCATTTGAGATTCTCCGTTAAAACGAAACGAAAACGAATCATTTTTGAAACAATTGGTCATGGGTGACGAGAAGTGGATTACTTACGACAAGAACGTGCGAAAAAGAAAGTGGTTAAAGCACGGTCAGGCTCCACAAACAGCAAAATCCGGCATAACGCGAAACAAGGTGATGTTGGTTGTACACTGGGATTGGAAAGGTAGCATTCATTATGAGCTTTTACCGCCGGGCGAAACTTTTGATTCTGACCTTTACTGCCAGCAACTGATGAGATTGAAGCAAGCAGTTGAGATAAAACGGCCTGAGTTGATAAACAGAAAGGGTGTGATCTTTCACCATGATAACGCCAGACCACACACATATTTACCTGACTTGAGGAAGAAATTTAACGCTGCCTGGAGGTGCTGTAAGAACAAGGAATGAGCACATCCGCAGAATTGGCGATCGACTAGCAAGCTTTCCTTCTGGAAGCCGGGCTTTATGGTCGCTCGCTAACGCTGCTGAGGGTAACTTCTGTCAGTCGTCACTCCCACCACTGAAACTCGATTGCTCACTGGCCCATGGCGCGAAGGAGAAAGTCGATCTCCTGGGCTCTCTTCGCCTCAAACTCGACTCTGGACGATAGAGGTGCTTCACCACCAGATATCTACCTTGAGGTGCATAAGCTCCATGCCGGAAATGTATGTATTTTACCCAGCGTGAAGTCCGGCGAGCTCTAGCATCTCTTGATATCTGAAAGTCGAGTGGGCCAGATGGTATTCCTGCAGTGGTGCTCAAATTTTGCGCTCCCGAGTTGTCTCCGGTGCTTACGCGACTCTTTAGGCTCTCATATTCCACAAACATCTTCCCGTCAGCATGGAAGGTAGCTCATGTTCACCCTTTGCCTAAAAAGGGTGACCGCACCGACCCGGCCAACTACTGGCCAATAGCGATCACTTCCCTCCTCTCCGAGGTGATGGAGCGTGTTATAAACACACAGCTCCTTGGGTACCTAGAGGATCACCAGCTGATTAGCGACCGTCAATATGGATTTCGCTATAATCGCTCGGCTGGTGATCTTTTAGCGTATTTAACACACCGCTGGGCTGACGCCATTGAGAGTAGAGGCGAGGCTCTGGCTGTAGGCCTAGACATTGCGAAAGCTTTTGACTGGGTATGGCACAAATCGTTGCTTTCCAAGTTACCATCTTTCGGGATACCCGAGGGATTATTCGAATGTGTTGCCAGTTTCCTGACTGGACGGAGCATCAGAGTCGTTATCGATGGTAGCTGCTCCGACACCATGTCTATTAACGCTGGCGTCCCGCAAGGCTCCGTGCTGTCCCCAACTCTGTTCCTTCTGCATATCAACGACCTGTTGCAAATTGGTGACATCCGTTGCTATGCAGATAACAGCACTGGAGACGCCTTGTACAGAGGCCGCGCCAACATCCCTCGGGTCGAAGTGAAAGAGAGTCGTGCCAGGCTCGTGTCTGGAATCGAAGACTCTAGATCTAGTCTCGATTTGGGGTTCTCTGAATCTAGTGGATTTCAACCCCAGTAAGACGCAGTGCATTCACCGCTAAAAAAAACCTTTTGTCGTAGCACCTCGCTTTCAGAGCATACCTCATAAGATCTCGGAGAGTATTGGGATCCTTGATGTCGACTGGGGCTGCCTAAAAGAAGAGGTCTACTTCAAGCCGATTAGAAATTTAGAAGAGTTACGCAGCCGTGTCCGGGAAGCCGCTTCAAAAATTACTCAACGGCGTTATACGCGACTGCTCAAAAGAGCTTTTATTCGGAGATGTCGGGCGTGTATCAGAGTCGGTGGCAGACAATTTGAGCATTACAGGTATAATGTATAAGTAAATGTACAGGTCAAATAAAATTTTAATAATGTTTAACATTATTTTTTATTAAACCCTTATGATCAGGTACAGTTTAAGACTTTACTCCTTCTGCACATTAATAGCAATAACCTCGTATTTACATTAGATAAAAGGATATATTATACCATTTTGAAATCTGTATTAAACACGCATTTTTTTGAAATAGTTGGCCACTTAGGTCCTCATACATTTTTTTTACACCCAAGACTAAACTTTTACAAAAAAAAAAATTTACCACATTTCATGCTGAAAATTGAACTTCCGTTTTTTTTTCCAAAAAAGTGCAACAGCTACTCATACTATTTACTGCATATCGATTGGTATAGTCCATAAAGAATATTATAACACGAAAATACCGACGGATTTTATTTACTTGTAGCCGTGGTGTAGAGATACGTAAAATAATGTGAAAAAACGACTTTTTTTTAAAATGACATATTTTAGACTACTTGGGATAGATTTTTTTTTTGTATTTTATTTTGAGCACTCAATAGCTCTACTGTGAGGTGTTTCGGGCTTATCCATTCTTTCTTGGATACTCTGTATAATGTATATGTGAAAAACTAAATCTGACCACTTGCATAAATACATATATTCTGACAAATAAATTAATTTTTGCACAATGCAATCTGACAACCACTGGGCGCACTAGACTGGCTAAGTTACCCCAACCTCATAGAAGACTACCATAAAATGTACTAGATTTAGTATTGTTAAAACGAGTGCTGAACGCTTTAGCGTTCGAGCGCTAAGCTATTGAACCTTAATCCGTTATAGGCTCGAGCTTTTAACTAAAAGGGCTTAAGACCATCAAACATAAAAAAAATGGCCTATAACACTTACTTTAATCCTAGCCTAAAAGTTTTTAGTCTTAACTCTCACTAACCGCTCGGTCGAGCGCTCCATGCTCGTTTTTACAATACCTAGATTTCCATCTGTCCTATTTCAGTGGAGTGAGACATGCAGAGGTCATCCTATTATACATTATACTCCAAGGAGGACTGGGAGGTGTAACGGGATGAGGAAAACCTCATCCCGTTATACGAGTACTTCTCATTCTCCATTTTTATAACCCTTTCTCCAAATCCATTCCTAATCTCCAAAAGTAGGCAGGGCATCTAGGGGCGTGCCAACGTTTATCATTTTGGACTGATGTTGACATGTATCACGGATGTCCCTGGGCGAAAGAATTCTCTTACCACCAACTGCTCATGTGGCGCCTATAAAAAAGCATGCTAGCACATCATTGCGCTCATGTTCTGATTTGTATGTCTAATGTTAGCCCGGTAAATTTGTTGAAGAGGACAGATGTCTGATTTTACACCAAACATGGTCACAGCGCCAGTGTCATCTACACCATTGACCAGCACCATTAATGATGCAAATGATACTACTGTGTATCATTTGCACCATTCATAAAAATACAAGTCCAGCCTCGGAGGTTTACCAATTTGTCAGGTAGGTGTCAGCAGGCTGTCATATAGGTTTGACAGGTCTGTCAGGTAAGTTTATAATATGAGTTGGTGACACGACGAGGAATAGGCGGCAATCTTTATTGCTCGCCCTATTTTGGCTTGAGTGGCCGTATATACCAAGAGAGCAAGAATTAAGTAAAAGCTAATGTAAGCCTAAAGTTGAAATTATTATTTCTTATTAAGATAAGACATAGTTTTCAAAGCGTTGTCCTTTTAAAAAAAAAACAGTACTAGTAAATAAAAGCAGCAGCAGTAGTTTCAACTATTCCTTTTAAAAAATAACAATAATTGTTTTCTTCATAACAAAACATGGGTTTATCTCAACTTTTCTAAAAATAACGGCACATCAATTTCGCCATTAATCGGTAGCATCTGTACGTGCATAATGTAATTATTACGTTCCCCGATGTGTTTTGTTCGGTTTTTATAAGGGTCTGCTGTTATAGCGTTAACTGCATTAAATGCAGCATCCTCTTTAAAGCACCTTTAAGCAATGATTTATTGTCGCGGGTCTTCTCTTGAAACAGTTGTTAATACATATGTACATTCCATCCTTCAAATATATTATTTGTTCGATGCCTCTCACCAAAACAACACCAGTGTTTTCTTCGGCATCCAAAATCTCTTTATGTAACTTAGAAATTGTTCCATATTTTTATGACTTACAACAATTTCGTTTTCCGCGAGTACTCGTATATAATTCCATCCATCATAAATTTTTGATGCAGGCAGAAGAGGTAGGATGGTGCAAAGACCAACATTTTTTCCAAATTTGTTCTTTTTTAAAATTAAGACCGCTTTTCTCCGTAACTAGTTTTGAAAATGATAATAGCAACCATGATGCTCAGCCATAGGAAACACTATTTCTACGGCACTGATAAAAGATTGTTCGTAGTCTGATATAAATTTAGAAGGGATACCATTCTGGTATTTGCGACTTAATCAGTTCCATCGTTAGAATGTTTCTTTTTTTTTATTTCTCAAAAGTACATAAATTACCGGTACGACAAAGTTTTTCTCCCCAGAGCTTCCTAGGTCGCAAAAGACCACATATGGTATAACTGTGTGAATGGCTTGGGACATTTTTTAAAGGTGCCGTCGCAAAAAGATTTTCCCGATTTTGATCAATTCTGTAGCTTCTTTCGAAGCGAAAATTAAAATTCCCTTGTCTTCGTGACGGTAGTCGGCCAAACAAAAATCCTTATAATCGGTTGGTACTTCGACTTCTGTTGCGTCTTTTTATTTTTAACTGCATTCAATTTTCTTATCCAGCAACGTTGCTTGTACGCAACAGATTTGTATAAATTCCGTAGGATGGTAATTTTTAAACAAGGTCTAGTCTCTTATCCCTGATAGAGGCCACTGTTTCTTCAGAAGTAGTCACTTTTTCTATGCTGGAACCTATCAGATGACAAACGGTATTTTTGTTCTTGTCCGGCATACGTGTACGTTTCTTTACCACCTATGCTTCATCCTAAAAATAAAATATCGGCATTTTTCAAGATTTTCCTCCCAATTCCCTTACGGTAGCACGGTCAACCTTGGTCACCAACTTGGTCACGGTCACCAAACCTTGGTTTGGTAGGACAGATGGGGTGCAGTCAAATTTATACGCTGCATCGTGGTTCTTTGGGGACGCCACATGCCGCAGTTTATGCATTATAAAAGTTACGTACCTCACAAGATTGTAATTGTTCCAGTAGATTTCGTTTTTTTATAATACCGACACCTCCATATGTGATTTAAATTTTTATAAACTGTGAAAATGATATTATACCCTTCGTACAATAAAAGTTTTCTTCGACTTTGTGCTATAAAAGTTAAAGCGAATTCACTCATTTTATATTTATCGAAATTATAACAAATTAATAAAATGACAAGAAACAATGTAAAGAATGTCAACACTGTAAAACAAACTTTCAAAGAGATTACAGCACTTCATAAGAAGACATAGTATCTGTGATAAAGCATATACATTTTCAAGTGGCCAGTACTCGCTATCGCTAAAGTAGTTCTAATTGTAATCACTAAAATCTATACTAACATAAAATTGAATTGTATGTCTGTTTTTGTCCATTTGGGTTCCATAGCGGTACAAAAAAATCAATTCTTCCGATCTCCATCTCCTGCTCTGGTAAATCATGATGATAAGAGTTTACATGGTGTTAGAGATGCACTAGATACAGCAAAGGCATTAATGGTGCAAACGATACAAAGTAGTATCATTTGCACCATTAATGGTGCAAACGATACAAAGTATTATCATTTGCACCATTAATGGTACAAACGATACATAGTAGTGTCATTTGAACCATTAATGGTGCAGATGACACTTCAGGGTCACAGCACGGTACTCGTAGAAGGAATACAAATTCTTTGTTATATTTTATTTTCTCTTTAATTTTCAGAGGCTGTGATCGCATTGTACCTGTCGATATTTATGTACCCGGATGTCCGCCAACTGCCGAAGCCTTACTTTATGGAGTCCTGCAACTACAGAAGAAAGTCAAGAGAATGAAGACTATTCAAGTTTGGTACAGAAAATGAACATCCAATAAAATATTGTTAAACAGTAGTTAATTATGTTTTATTTATGTTGTAATTTAATCTCTCTTTTACAGTAAATATACAATGTAGTCGCAAGCGATACTATTCTTTTATTTAAAACTAGCTCACCCGACAGACGGTCCTGTACAAATTTCAATAGATCTCAATAAAAAAAATCCATAATTTAAAATTTAAATAAATATTTTTTTTTCTTGAAAACTTTTCCAGGACCATAACGAACAAAACAAAAAAAGAATTACGCATATCCATCGTGAGTTATGGTCTTGAGTTCATCCCTATAAAATCCCCCAGAAAAAGCACTTTTTCTCGAATCTTCCAATTTTTCTTTCCCTAAAAACCTTATTCGGACTATTACAAACATTTTTTTAAAAAAATAGCCAAATCGGTCCAGCCGTTCTCAAGTGATGCGCTTACCAACGAACAGCATTTAATTTTTATTTATAAAGATACTCATTTCTTCATCTTGCAATAGCAAAGAGGAACGCTAACTTATTACCTTTTTATTTCTGATAGAGAAATCACGTTTTTAATCTGTAGC
Organism: Sesia apiformis; assembly: GCA_914767545.1. Classification (NCBI taxonomy): domain Eukaryota; kingdom Metazoa; phylum Arthropoda; class Insecta; order Lepidoptera; family Sesiidae; genus Sesia; species Sesia apiformis. The sequence goes on along the minus strand of OU611960.1, from coordinate 9,036,431 downwards.
AAAAACATTGCGATAAACGAACCTCGTAGAAGATGCAGTGATCTGTATTTGGCAGTTGTCAAAGCATTTATTGGTATTATCACTAAACTTGAGGGCCACGTTTTTTGGCGATTGGAGAGCAAGCAAAAATGAAGTATCGAAATTAATAATGAAGTAGTTTGATTCCACAGTGAGCCTGCTGGAATGAGATCACAACAGGTCCGTCACATTAATTTTTAGCATTTGAAGTGAGTCCTTCTGCATTTGAGTGATGTATTTCCAAAAGTGCAATAGTACCTAGTTATTTTTGAACTCTTAGTAATGAAGTTTAGTTTTATGTAATGAAATTCAATGTTCGTGATATGATGTAATTATTACATCACACGTAGAATTCTGATCTGCAGAGGACACATTTTTATAATGTTGTTATCTGATTTTTATTCAGAATGAATGTTGATAAAGGAATGTTTTATGAAGTTTTCCTTGGTATTAAAATGAAATCATTAGCCAATTTGTACTTAGTGATATAGTTCCCCATCGTGGTCTATGAGACACTGCATTGCAGTCTATGAGGATGATTAAATTATATTTCCATTTTGCATAATTTCTACCTTTTGTAATAAAAAACTTCTATCTTTGTTCGTCATTTTAAAACAGCGTCACATCTCGAATGACCACTTTCTTTTAATGGATTAAGCTTACGCGGGAATTTGATCCATTGAGAAAAAGACGCTAGAAAACTATTATTTATTTAATTCGTAAACTTATCGTCATAGACTACCCGTCCAATGATATTTAATTTTTTGGCAATAATAGATAACTCAATGCAGATTTCTCTTTTTTATGTATTTTGGCTTTGATAAACTGGTGACTTTTCCAAGTGGACTACTCAACACACATATACTTTTAAAATTTCGCTTTTTAAGGAAATGTTTAGTTTTCCGTGAGAAAACGTATAAAAGGGAGCTTGTAGTATTAACCTATCCTATGTACTCTCAGAAAACAACAAATAGGTTTTTTGTAAGAAAAATCATTTGGGATGGAGGGTGAAGTATAAAAAATCTAAATGGTATAAAAATCAAAAGTTTTAATGGTATTTTCTGAATCGCACCAAGCTTTCATTTACTTTTTAGTATACAGAATTATTTTGTATAAACTATTATACATTTTCGAGCCGTACTTTTCGAGATTTTAAGAACACAAATCATCAGATGTGCCTTATTAAAGACAGATTTTCAATTAAATTTTGTCTGACTCACTGTCCAGTATTGATTCAATGGCACTAAAGTTTCCATGACAAATGGTGACTAAAACGTGGCCGAAATTGAACTAAAAGAAATATTTATATAAATAAATTACCATGTAATACTTTATAGAAATTTGAACATTACTGTATACAATAATTAGATCTAATATCTGTGTATAGACACTACTTTGAAGTCAGACAAAATGTTTTTTCACATTACAATACAATACAATAATATCACATACTTTTAAATGCATTAAAAAGGAAATGTCAACTGCTATTACAATAAATGTAACATTTTATTAGATCAAATGATCACTAATGAAAGGAGTACAAATAAATAAATAAATTTACTCCACTGGTACAATTGAAAAACCATTATGAGATTTTTAACGGAAGTGAAAATTAAACTCCCGATACAATAATAATAATTTATGGGATTTCTTCCTTTGTATGTCATTAAATAAACCAATTCTATATTTTAACACTAATTTACACACTAATATTTACATTTTATTTATAAGTATATATAAATATGTATAATTATATCGATAGCGATTCTGATAATCCTATCGCTCACATAATCAGTGATCTGATGTATAATTAACTAATAATGGTCATAATAACAACTCGATAGATATCTCACGTAAATAAACAAGCGGTAGTGTACAGGCGCCGCCCCGGGGCTCCATATTGCACTTGCCTCGTCAACAACTCGCCGACGACAGCCTAGCCTAGTCGACGCGCGGGCGCTATCATCGCGGCTCCTCCTTCTTGAGTAGGTCGAGCGGTGCTAGTGGCGCGAGCGGCGGTGCTAGTGGCGCGAGTGGTCCGTGCGCTGTCAATGGTGGTAGTTGCGCGTGTGGCGGCAACGCGCGATGTAGCAACGGCGCCGACTTCAGCTGCTGATGGTGTGCGTAAGCGCTCAGCATCTTGGCGCGGTCCTCCTCCGCACGTATCGCCGCCTCAACTAGTGGCGCGAACCGCATGTGCTGCAGCGGGTCGAACGCGCGGTATGGGTCCCAGTGCGGTGGCGGCGGGTAGGCGGCCAATGTAGGTGGCGGTCGCGGCGGCTCTTTCCGCTCCTCTTTAATAGGCTCCGGTACGCCGTTGCGGAGCGGCGACCGAGTGCGCACACGCTCTAGCTCCCGTTCGCGTTGTTCGCGCGCTTTACGCCGCTCGCGTTCATCACGCTCCCGCCTTTCCCTCTCCTCTCTTTCCGCTCTATCTCTTCTCGCCCTCTCTCTCTCTTCATGTTCGCGCCGAGCTTCAGCGGCAGCTACAGCCCCCGCTGCGCCTACAGTGGGCCTTGCACCGCGCCACGCGTCATGTAGCGCGCCCAATGGAGGGTGGTGGACGCCGTGCAAGGAAGACGAAAGCGCTAGTTCACGCCCGTACGCTGACAGTCCGAACGCTGTGGGCGCGCCCGGGTACGCGCCCGCACCGTACCGACCGAATGGTGACACGCCTGAAAATCAAGTAGTTCAATTTATAGCCGTTGAACTTGATATTTTATCTTATATATCTGATACACCTGCAACACACATGCAATTGCTAAGATAAAATAACCGTTAAACCATAACCATCCCTATTTGTCGTTCAGTAGTGGTAGCCACTTTGTTATCTCTTAGTTGCCTTTTACAACACTCACGGGAAGAAATGGGGAACCTACACACGGAAACTCAAATAATATCTATTTCATTATACAGTCTTTTTTTGAGACTGATTAGTATGGAACAAGTCTGAAACTATTGGCAATAGAGAAATTTGTTCTAATGAACCATGGCGTCAATTCTAAACTTAAAGTTTCAAATTTTTCCGTACTGACCAGTCTCAAAAAAAGATCCTGTATATACTTATATTTCAACAGAACACCATATGTGACATGCGACGCGTGGTCTACGTGCGTTCATGTTTTTTAGTACACTAACGGCAGTCGAACATACTGAATGTACTTAACATTTTTACAGCGGGCGTTTTCGCGCGCGTAATCCCCCGTACGGCGGGGCATTTTTAGAATATTTTATGACTTAATAGAAAATTAACTATTAGAGATATCGATTTGCGGTTTTTTTCTTTATGTTGTAGTAGTTTATGTTGTACTATTTTTATTTTAGAAATAAAATATTGTAATAATCGTATTATTTATTTAAAAACAAACAAGGCACTTCCAATGAAAAAAAAACTCTTATATACTTCTAACTCCTTATGAATGTCTGTTTCAAAGTGGTATATTACAATCGGGACAGTAAAAAACAGTGGAAGAGTTATTTCGTCGCGTACGAGACATTTGGCGCCATAAATCGAGGTGGAACACAACTCAATAACTGTTTCGTAGCCTCCCACCCAAGATTGAATGCACCGACGCACACAATGGCTTTTTGTTTATGTGCGTGTCTAGTAACAGTGAGTCTTATTTCGTTAGCCGATCACAGATTGGGTATGTGATTTTAGTATAAACACCACGGGAATACAGCACGTGATCCGCGAGTCAATTTAAAATCACTATCACGGGGCCCGTACGTGATCAGCTGTAAAAGTGTTAATAATAACAATTTACTCGTAATATAAATAAGAAACAGTTAAAATATTAGTTTCTTGTTTCTAAAACACTTTGAATGTACGATAAGTCAAACTAAAAGTTCTTAGAACTGGCTATTGCACAATACGATAGAAAAAAAACAAATTCTAATTTTGAAAATGGAACTCGCTGCTGGACAAATGACATTAAATTTTCAAACCTGTCATTTGTCTTTTATTTCTGGTGGCTATTTGAAAATTACGTGTTTGCGGAAAAATGAATTTAACAAGAGAACATTTTCGTTCAATGGTTTTTTATGATTTTCGTTGTGGTCCAAACCAGAAACAAAGTTATGAAAGATTTAAGTTAGCATTTAGTGATGAAGCCCCATCCAGCCACTGTTTATAACTAACTAGTTCAGTGAATTTAAGCGTAGTCGAACCCACCGCAGTGACAATGTTAGATAAGGGCGTCCTGCGATGGCGGTGACGAAGGAAAAACATTGAAACGACATATCAGCAGATACGGGCATCATTAGGTATAGTTCAAACTATTTTACACGATCACCTATTTTACGGTAAGGAAGCTTTGTGCTAGATGAATTCCTCACAATTTGAACGAAACTCAAAAACACTGCCGCGTGGAATGGTGTCTCCAAATGCTTGAAAAATTCTACAATGGTCAAACAAATACTGTTTTTGATATAATAACAAGTGATGAAAGCTGGATCTACTGCTATGAGCGTGAAACTAAGAGGCAATCTGCGTAGTGGGTCTTTCCTTTCGAAGAGTTGCCGACGAAAGTGAAGAAAGGACGGAGTGCTGAAAAAAAGATGATTGGCCCCTTCTTTGACAGATTACTTTGCTACTATAACTTTAGAAAATAGAAGAATAGTAACTGCGGACTGGTATGTGAACAGCTGCTTACTTTCTGTTTTGGAAAAAGTCAAAGATTAACGTCCACGAAGCAGAATGATCCTCCATCACGACAATACCCCAACTCACTCTGCAGTACTGAAAATGTAGACTGAATGGGTCATACGCCATACAGTCGCGACCTTGCGCCCTATGATTTTTGTTATTTATTAAGGATAAACTCATAGGAATAAGTTTTATGAATGCAGAAAAGGCAGCCTTCCAAACGGGTGTTGAAGAGGTGCCTAAAGAAGGGTGGGCTGAATGCTTCACACAATGGTTTCATTGCAAGAAAAAGTGTATCGATTGTCGCAGAGAATACTTCTAAAAGCAATAAAACAACTTCCATCTTTATATGTGATTTCATTTTTGAGATTCTATAAACTTTCAGCGTCACTCACGTAGATTAAATAAATCCTGCTTGAATTAATGAAATATAGAAACATTTATACAATTTTTTTTTGTATTCTAATAAGTTAAACTTATTTGGAATAATTATAGTCAATGCTAGTGGAATATGGTCAATAATACCCAACAGCAAATCTTTGTCGCTAGTTACCACTGGCTACTATATCAATCACGCACGTACCTATACCTATATGTGGATGGTGCGACAGGTAGGGCGCTGGCGGCAGTTCGTAGGGCGAGCGGTATGGCGCTGGGGGGTGCGGCGCGGGTGGGTGCGGCGGGAAGCCGCGCAGCTTGTCCTTGTCGGAGGGAGCACCAGCGGCAGCACCGCCTGCCTTCTCCTTCTGCTGGTGGTTGTAGATCTCCCACGCGATCCGAACGTGCATAGCGTTCCATTTGCCCGTTTTCTGTGTAAGTGATAAGCTGATAAGTGATAACTCGGAATTTTATAAATTTTTTATTCTATCTTATAGTAACTCTTTTATAATAAAAAAATCTTTTGATAGGTGACTTTTGATAAAGTATAACTGATACCTTCTGATAAAGTATCAGGAGGTGGTGAGAAGGGCTCTTAAACTTTTAAATTGTAACCTTGAAAAACAGTTGATTTTGACTTTACTACGAACTAACTTCCGCTTTACACGGATACAACTATATTATCCATTTAAATCTTTATAATACTTAAATAAAACAGCACTGTCACAGAAACGCGATCTACGAGTATAGCAGGCTTTAATCATCTAAATTTCAATTAGCATTCTTTATCTATCACTTTGTTGGATGTTTCTGCACACTAAAATAGTAAAGCAGAAAGACTTGCCATTTCATTTTTATTAATTAATTTATTAGCTGAAATAGCCTCATATATATACCATAATAAACACGGCATGAATGAAAGACATAAAAATAAAACTAATATTACCTAATATTTAATAAAAGCACACAATTTTCAGGTATACGGGTCTACAACAATTTACCTGAAGAAATAAAATTATAGCCAGGGAATAAATTTAAATACACTTTAAAGAAATATTTAATAGAAAGTAAATTTTATAATTTAAGTTTTCAATAAAAATACGTTTTTTTTTATAAAAAACGTAACGTCAATAAATTAGGTATATATGCATTAATATATTAAATGAGATTATTGTAAAATTTTATTTGTTCTTACGATATGAATACTATGTAAATATTGTACGCATGATATGGGTAACAATAAATTTTATTTAATGTTTAAATAAATTCTTATTTTATCTTAAACATATTTCGATTATATTTTGATATATTGTAAATATATTTGTCAAATTTGTGACAATATAAGAGTTCGTCTAATTTCCAGCAGGCTTCACAAACTTCTTCCACCTTTATGACAATCTAATCCAGGTGCAAATGATTAGTGGTTATTTTATTTTAAATTTAACTATAGGAAACAACTGAATCTTACTAATCTTAGTTATAGCTGATAATTAAAAATATTTAATTTGTAGATTAAATAATAAGACGATTTTTATCAATTAATGTCAATTAAAATATATATGTCCGACGTCCATTACAAGAAACAGCTTAGCTTTTTACAGTGCATAAGTGTATTAATTCAAAACATAGATCGCGTTGATGTTACAATCAAACATAATTGTACATATTTATATCAAATATACTACATACTCTATAACCAACAACAGAGAAATGAGTACATATACACACGATAGCCGACAACACATCGTTAATACATTTGGAAGATTTTTATTTTGAAGATCATGAAGTTACTATTACGGGGTCACATCGCAAATGAACACATTCCCATAATACCTCAACTGCTCACGCTTACAGAAATTGTCCTAATTTTAGTGTTATTAAAAGGATAATTCTCTTCTTTTGTACCGAATTAGTATTTCATTTATACATGCGATAAAAATAAAATATTAATTAATCATTACGATAATCATTTTGCAATACTAAGATACTGCCAGCTACCTTAGAAGTCATCCCGTACATTTCAGTGTAATAATATTTATTGGATAGTGGAGTAAAGTTATACATGTAATTAGCATGAATTATCGTCCGTAATTTTTTCCTTGTTTTAAACATGCCATGACCATAGAGTGTAAGGTTCCTTTTTTTATTTAACAAAAAAAAATTCTTTTTTAAGTTTAGTCTGATTTTTTTATTCGAGTCGGGGGGATATGACATGTAGAACTGTCAATGAAGTGTCATCTCTGTACAAATTTCATTCTGTTTGACAGTTCTACATGTCATACAAATTTCATTCTACATATCCCTGACTCGAATAAAAAATTAGAATATAGTTTCCTGCGACCCCCAAAATCTATAAATATGTAATTTTGAACACAATATCTTTGAAATTCACCAAGTTATTACGTACGTTTTTTTATCCATTTTTCATAAAAAGTAAGCCATATTGGAACAGTCATTTTGAATTTTTTATATTTAAATAAATAATATTCTTTATCTGCGACTCGCAAAACGTAAAATTTTGGGCACAATATCTTTGAAATTCACCAAATTATTACGGTTTTTAATTATTTTACTATAAAAACCCGTGTTTGGTTTAAATTATTAAAAAAACTATTATTGCAGAATTGTAAAAAGTAAATATTTAATTTTTAGCTATTTATAAGTGAAATAAAAAGGTTTCAAGTCAATTCATGGACAGAAGAATTATTACGAAATAATGCGTATTTCCGTGCTAACTTTACTCCACTAATAGGTATTTTGAAAATGTGTTTATTTTGATGTTTGTCTTATTTCTACTTGTTTCTATATCAATATTTGTCTATTTTGGTATTTTGAAATGGTATTTGACCTTTTTAATTAAGTAACTTATCAAAATATTTTGAAGTCAAAATTAGAAAAGGAACCCAATAGCGTCAATATTATTGCGAGTGTTAATGACGTCACTTAAACAGAAGTACTATTACATTCGCGCGATGGCAGAGATGAGGTAGCTCAAATATTCTCTTTTTGAAAAAATATTTTTAATACAAGTTTATTTTTTCTCTAGTTGTCGAATAAGCCATAAAACGTATTAATTTCAACCCTATTGCGGCAAGGCCCCGTAAATGAAGCATAATAAATTTTAATTCCATTTTCGTATCTACTAAAGTGCACATATTATGTACACAAGTTCCATGTAGATGTGTTGTCGACAGCAAATTATAAAGAACAAGAGTAATGCGGCGTAATGAAGTGCAAAGGAACCTACCGCGACAGCGGGGCGTGGAGTTGGTTTAGTGGCGGGGTCGCTTGGCGCTGACACTACGGGCTGTTAACAACGGTTACGTCAGAGCAACTCAAATTAAGTACAAGCAAGCGCGAGAGACAGAAGACAGAAGAAGGCTCCCTCCCGAAGGAACAACATTAAATGTACAAATGTGACATCATCCGAGCAAATGGACTTTATTGTTCGCATGGACTTCGACTTTGATAAGGATTTTTAATTAAAAAAAATCGTTTGTATTAAGACTCTGTCTAAGTAGAATCATGGTTTGACATCGGATTATTATCTGAAAAAGAATGTATTATTTATATTCTGAAATAACGAACAACCGACAATAAACTCGCATTTTCTCAGATAAATAACGAATGTCACAAGTAATGTAGGTATAGTGAAAAAGACAAGGGGTCTGTTATGAACGCTTATCCAGTCACTTTATGTCATGAAGTGGCTTGTAATTTTGTAATATAAACGGATTACACATTATCTTTGTGGAGCATTATACTACAGTTCTTGCAAGTCACGAGCGCGAGCTAAGACGTAAAGAATTACAAGCACCAACAATTAAATTTTACGCAGTTAAAATAATCAGAGCGTAATGTACTTATGATTTGTAATTTTATATAATTTTATTTCATTTTATATAAACTAGTTCTTTGGAAACCCATAATTGTAAAAATTATATTTCACAAAAATTGGGCTGTACCATTTACTTTTCGGTAATATCAGCTTATAACGTGCCATTGCAGGGTACAAGCTTCCCCTAGTATATCACTTGGGAGTTTCGGGCCATAATTCACCACGCGGGCCCAGTGCAGATTGATGGATACACATACTGTAGATTTTTTTTATTTACCGCTCATGCGCCTCCCGCCGACATCTTTTTTGAGCTGTACCATTACCTTTCAGTTACAGATTTGAATTTCATAAAAAGAAATAAAAATGACCGTTAAAGACTTGAAAATTGAATTGTTTGGCACTTCATAATACGCACCAAGGCATCTTCATTGAAACACGACTCATGGCTTGCACACAAGTGCATGCTGTTTTCGTGTATGGGGAACTACATAGAATCGTCGAAATTGTGATTCTGTGTAGTTGTGAATACGAATACGGCACGCTTTTATGATACTCTTGAATTGCACGCACGACTATGAAGATAATCTCCTTGTCTTTTTTACTAATATATAGATGACTCCTCATTGAGTACGACAGTATAATATAATGAAGTCGCGTGAATCGATTCTAGTTGTAAACACGTCAAATAATTGGATTTCAATTAGAAAACATCTCACACTTAGATTCACAATATTTAATTGCATGAACAAGACATATGATACAACATTAACCATAAGTAAGATGATTGCTAGTCGTGGGTATTCACGACTCCTTGGAGGTTTCGGCTCACATAATCCGGCTCCGCTCGCGGATCCGACTCCTCTTAATGATTCCCTGACTCCGTTGATTCACCTATTTATATTTTATAAGAGCCTGAGAGCGGCTCATTCGCTTTGCATCGTGTTCGTTCATGTAACTCAGCAATCCAAAAATGAAAGGAATAAATAACTCCTCGGAGTCGATAACAGTTAGCCGGAATCATTAAGAGTTTCGGCTCTGCTCGCGGTTTCGGATCTTTTGATTCATTGAATCCGGAGTTACCCGTTACTAAATTGATTGCATACAAAACTATATTTTAATATGAACTATATTATTGTATTCTTGATTGCAATTTACCTTGCTCAATGTGGGGTCAAACTTAATCCCGACCTCAGACATGAATGCGTTTCGTTGTGTTCTTTCGTTTACACATAACCTGACAAACGAAACGTGGCACAAGAAATAAACAGCAAATTATAAAAAAAAACTTAGGCTATTGTAAATACGCATTTCAGTCAGTGTGTTATATAAAATTAGTATGAAAATGAAACGTAAATAATTAAAAAAATACAGAAAATAATTAAAGAAGTATTTCTAGAAGTTACAGCATCCTTGTTTTAGACGTTTTAGTGTCTTTAAAGTCCGTTATTTGGTTTGTTTTTAAATCAGTTTATTTTATTTTCTAATACTATTAATTTCTATAGTTAAGTATCTGTTAAATTACTTTACTTATAGTTTACAAGGGCGTAGTCAGCATTTTATTTTAGCAAACATTTTTATCTAGGGTGGGCAAAGCAAACAATTTTCTTATAATTTAAATAGACTTGTAATGCAGAAAGTCTGTTAGTTATTCTTCCGTGTGGCTATGCAGGAGGGGCAAGCGACAGTGGTGCCGGTTGGGCTGCACCACTGTGGCTACATGGATGAGTTTACATCTTAATGTCAACATTTATTATGCGTTTCGCGCATTTGCAAACCTACACACGATCTTTACATACAAAACAACAAATATCAAGATGTTTATGGTAGACTACATATAAATACAAAAATTGTTGTCATGTAAAAAAAAACGATTGTATTGTTGTGCCAAATTTCATTTGCCAGATTCAAACATATCATAAAAAACAATAAATACAAGTTGAGTGCACACAAACATATATGAGATCCGTATATTATTATATGTAGTTGTTAATAAATTAAGAACTCTGTAAATAATTACAAATATTACAAGAAATGAGTAGTTAAAAGCTTTAAATTAAATTTAATAGGTTACATAGCTGTAGTTGCTACATAATGTTACAAAATATGTCTTTTCACCTCATGATAGTAAATATTGATGTTAAACGGATGTTATCTAATCTACTTTAAAATTCTAATAGGTATTATAAGGTTTCTACGCAGATGACAGCACTACAATGAAAATTAATCAGAATGGATGGTGCTAATTCATAAATATTTAACAAGATGTACTTCTATCTGAGAGAAAAATTCTGCAAAACAACACAGGGGACTTGATTTTTGATTCTGGTATCTGAACGTGTACCTGTTTGTAGGAATTAATGTCAATGGAAAGTGATTTTCCTAAACATATAAGAACTTTTAAGCTAATGGGTCCATCAGCAGGATATTGAGTTAAGGGCAGATTATGAAATTACAGGAATCACCTAACCATATGAAAGAAAAGGTCAAAATAAGGAACATTTTGAGAAGAAAATTCTGAAGTTTATAGTTGAAAACGTTGACAATACAAAATTAATGTTTTTACTTGCTTCTCATATAAACGTCTAACAACGTCAATATATTTAACGAATAACGTCTGCAAGATCGTTACAGATGAATACATCGTTACCGTTCATAATTTAAACGAGCCAATTATCTGGTTATTTTTGTAGTTTTGGCTATAAAATTTTATGATTTAAAACGAGCTATAAAGATGTTCGTGCTATGTAACTGTAGATATATGTCCTAGAGCCACAACATAATGAAATCATAAAATGTTATTTTTCACGGATATCTCTCGGAAAGTAGAAGACATTTTGTTCCTTTTTGCTTGGAAGCCCACATATATACAATAGACCCAAAAGGATAGTGTTTCGCGCTTTACCGGAGAGAAACCAAACAATACACTTTGTAATAATGATAATAAATAGCAAGTTTTTATGTTTATTTATATAGTTTTTATGTTATATTTGAATATGTATTTTATTAAGGAATATATTAGGTTCTTACCTATGAAGTAACCGATTTTATTACTGGCCGCTTTGGTTTCGATATCTTCTGTTCAAATTGGAATTTTAAAATAAAACAAAATGCATCTAATCGCAACGGTGTTCTTATTTCAAAATCAGTATTTCATTTGTTTTTATGTACCGAAATTTGTTCATGTGTGTTTTGAAAATAAAACGGATAAATTGAAAATTAGTGCTATTTTTGAATATGAGTTTCATCGCGGCACCAACGCAAGTCAGACAGCTCACAATGTCAATAGTGTGTATGAGCCAAACACCATTAACGATCGCAACGTGCGTCGAAGGTTTGAACGCTTCCGTTGTGGAAATTTCGATCTTAAAGATGAGCCCCACGGACGACTTACGACCAAGGTTAACATCGATCAATTAAAGATTATAGTGGAAGCAGATCCATCTCATAGTACAGCTGAGTTAGCAGCAGGGTTTGATGTTGGGGATAAAACAATGTTGGTTTATCTGCGTCAAATCGGCAAAATAAAGAAGCTCGAATAATGGGTACCATATAAACTGAACGAACGTCAGCGACAACAACGCGTCGAAGTGTTATTGAACAGTCACAAAAACGAAGGAATTTTGAATCGCATCGTGACTTGTGATGAGAAATAGATCCTGTATGATAACCACAAACGTTCGTATCCATCGCTGGATCCAGGATGTCCAAAATAATGTCCAAAACGCAAGATAACTAAGAATAAGGTACTTGTATCAGTTTGGTGGTCCTGTGCCGGTATTGTCCACTACAGTTTCTTGCGAGCCGATCAGACGATTGATGCAGATGTGTACTGTAAGGAGCTGCAGACGATGATGGAAAAGCTGGCAACAAAGCAACCAAGTTTGGTCAATTGCTCATCTCCACTCCTTCTTCCTGACGATGCCTGCTCTCACACTTCTCATACGAGTTTTAAAACTGCAAGAGCTGGACCTGGAGACTGCCTAACCCACCATACTCACCAGACTTTGCCCCGACAGATTTCCATTTCTTTCGAAATTTGGACAACTTTTGCAAGGAAAAAAATTCGATTCTGAAGTAGCCGCGATTAGGGCTTTTATAGAATTCATTGACGGATATCAGGAGACTTTTACAGAAGTGGCATCAATCAACTGCCCGTAAGGTGGCGAAAGTGTGTAGATAATATGGGTTAATATTTCGACTAACATTATAAATATTTTTTTCAATTTCTCATATAAATCGGCCATTTCATAAGTAAGCACCTAATATTATATGGGCCTATATTACCCGATATAAAAAATAAATTAAATATACTTCTATGTAATTTTTCTCACAGATAGAATCCCATAGAAAATAAAACAAATATTAACATTTCTTTTATTATAATACCTTAGGTGTGTATGCGGTGAGTGGCGCGGGCGGTACGTACGGCGCGGTGGGGTGCAACAGGCTCGAGGAGTACGGGTAGCCGAGTCCTAACCCCGTTCGGTATAGTGATGACATCTTGCCCATATCTTTAAACTGAAAGTAAATGGTAAACAAAGTTTAGTTATCTCAATTCAAAGAAAGAAATCAGCGTTTATTTAGCCGCAATTAGAAGTCAACATAGTGTTAACAAATATATAGGGCACAGGTTATTGCTGCCTGTGTGTCACAATTACGCCAAGTGGGCATCCATCACAGCTTTCGTTGCCTGTGAAAACACACAGCGCTGATTTTGAGTTGAAACCCGGTGATAGTTTGTAAAGTGAGACTAGTCATCAAGTGCAGTTTGGGCTAATACTACTGATAAAAAGATAAAGAAATTCATAATGTCAAAACGGTCTGGACTGGTCTTTGGTTAAAAAGATAATAATTGAAGGTCAAAGGCCATATATATATATATAGATTTCTAAGTTTTCGGTTTGTATGTCAGTTGGTAGGTAACTAGTGGATTAAACAGGTCTCGTCTTTTTTATTTTATTCAATTTAGATTTGACTTTGATTTTGTTGCGGTTTTTGCTATTAATTCTATAGGTTATTTGTCCTATAAGTTTATAGGATATTTTTTATCAAAAAAGCTTTAGTAATTATGGCAGAATTTGTAAGAAGAGACGTTTAATGCAAACGATTCTTAGAATTTTTTCGTCTTTATTTCAAAATTTTTAGCGATAAAATATATATAAATATTTATTAAGCGATAAAATTAGTATACGATTCGGGTTAGGGTCCTGAACATAATACAGTTTTCTCAGGGCATGTGGCAGTAGCTTTGTTATCTCATAGTAGCGTTTTAAGACACCCAGCGAAAGAGATGAGGGTAGTGCTATTTCTAAAGCCGCCCGACATAACATGGTCATATTACTGTTGACCTAGTCAGTGCCGGTCTTAGCGGTTTTGTTGCCCTATGCAAGATTGCGCACGTCTGCTGTGTAGAGCACCTCCAAATCAAGTGCGAGCGCAACCCCCTAAAGTCGGCACTAGACCTAATTAAAGAATTTCGTTGCGTGAATTAAAGTTGCGGGGTGTACCCACCAGCGGCGCGTGCGGTACAAGCAGCTGGTGCGGGTGGTGCGGCGCGGGTGGCGCGTGGGGCGCGTGCTGGTGCACGTGCGTGTGCTGGTGCTGGTGGTGGTGCATCTCGGTGCGCACCGCGCCCGCCGCGGCCAGGAACCGGTTGTCTAACTCGCGCCGCAGGAGGTCTGCGCCAGGACCTGCGAATACACAATTTGATCACGTATTAAGGTCCGATCTGTAACTGACGAGCAGCTAACACCTTCCAAATCCTTCGCTTCCAAAGAGGCAAAATGACAGGGCAGGGTGTGATTAGAATGATAGTTATGTTTATAGGAATAATAGGAATATGTACACATTATAATATTTTCTTAGGTTTTCGCGACTACTATACATAGCAATTAAACAACTTTGAACGGTTTAAATCGCGTATATTTAACATTATTTATATCCCGACGTTTCGAACACTTTGCAGTGGACGTGGTCACGGGGTGACAGTCACCTAACCGACACCAGTTGTAACTAGTTACCTAGTCATGTATTTTAATGTTGTTAAATTAATAACATAAATAAAATAAAAAAAAATTATGTCATTTCATTCACGGTAATCACCTCTTACCATATAATAATCACCTCTGTACAATATAGTGCAAAAAGAGTAAATAAATAAATAATCGATACTTTGTCTCGTGTATAGGTAGGTGGGTAGAGTGTTGTCAGATAGACGTCAAGCGACATTATCACACGAGCCACCGGTGAGTGCGGACATGCGCTCATACTACGTGTGTCTTACCGAGGCGGAGACACTAAATTATTCAGATGTATGTACTTTACATCTGAATACTAGTCACAAGTTAGCATATAATGTTAAATAACATTTTATTGTATTTTTTATTATAAAATAGGTGTATACTTGAAACAAATGACTATATTATATTAGCATGAAGTCACTTACTAGTTTGGAATAACGACTCTGCGGAGAAGGGGTTGGGGTTAGACGGTGCAAGCGGCGCTCCGAACAGCGGTGGCGCAGGCGGAAACCCCGGTGCGCGTTCCGCGCCCGTCGACCTGCTGGAACGATACCACGGGACCATCAATTGCAAGCCCACCATAACATACTAACCGTAACCACCTCCTTTATCGCCCACTGCTGGACGTGGGCCTCACGATAATGAGATTTATGGCATTAAAACGCCACGCTGGCCAAGCGGTTAGGCGAGTCCGCTCTTTTAGAGGTTTTAGAGTTGTGGGGCTTGTGATAGCGGTACTACTTTGTACTAATAGCGGTATTTGTACTACTGACGTATACTGTTTGATGTACAGAAATATTATCTTGTGATATTTGTCAATGAGCCTCAACAGGTTTGGAATAGAAATGAGCTCACTGGAAAGAGTCTATACATATAACTGCAAGTATGGTGGAAATGTTTGTCACTAGGGACACGGTATCGAATCAAAAGTATCAATACTTTAGTAACAAAATACAAAGATTCTTGTAAAAAAAAAGTACATTCTTAAAAGACTAGACAACATTTTACAACAACAGTATCGATTTTTTGTCGAATTTCGATACGATACCAGCCATGTAATGGGGTAAAACTATCGATTAAAAAGTATCGAGTACAAAAGTATCGGCATCAAACAAAAAATTACTCTATACCGAAAAGTATCGATACTTTTGCGTTTTTCCGTGTCCCTACTTGTCGTACGAATATATTTTATTGTATGGAAGCTACACAAGTGGTAGTATTCGTGTGTATACTCACGTTACCCCCCCAGTGTGCGGGCGGCTTAGCGCTAGAGCTGATACTGGGCACAGTCGGTACGGGCGCGAGCGAGTGCGCCAGGTGCGGGGCGGGCGCGGCCGGTGTGGGCGTAGGCGCAGCCAGTGGCGCGGTGAGGGGCGGAGCCAGGCCAGAGGCTACGCTGCCGACGCTCACGCTGCCCAGGGGAGCTGGCAGGGGACCCTGAAATTATATTTATTTATTTTATTAGGTTCTCCAACAAGCTACCATATATTTACGGCTTAGGTGGCAACTGGCCCGCTTAAAAAGTGGCCCACTTCTTAAATTGCTCTGGGTCAATTAACCACCAGAAATTTCAAATGGTAAACTCGTTCGCGGCCCAGTTGCCACATAAGCCACATTTAGATTATAAATATAAATTACTTATATATTTAATATAGGTATATAGCAGCTCCCCTGCATAAATTGCATGCAAAAAAGTGTTTTATAGGAATAGGTGGACTGCATCACAGTTTAAGTTAAAATCTAAATCAAATAATATTAATATGTACAAAAGAATATTAACGAATTAATTTGTGACATAAATCATTTATCTAAATCTCTCGAAGGTTCCTCTTACACCTCTACAAATCCACAATTGTCACTTATTTCAACCAAGGTTAGTGGATAAAACGAGTCGCGATAGGGTGACAAGTGATGGAGCGAAACGCTGGCGTGTTAGATTTTGTTACATGTACACATAATGTAGTAGTGTGAGATGTACTAACAGCTAGTGGCGCTGCGAGCGGAGCGGGCAGTGGGGCGGAGAGCGGAGCGGCAAGCGGCGCTGCAAGCGGAGCGGCTAGTGATGAAACGGACGTGGGTGCCGATGCGGGCGTACTGCGAGACAGACTGCTGATATTGCTGCTGAAACAAGAAATATTATAAACACCACACGTATTTTTCAACTCGAAGTTATTGTTGTTGATAGACATTCTTGGGCAAACCATCCAACTAGGCAAGTCCAAGTTCAGTAAAGAGGTCGACGCATTTAGCTCGGCTGGGCAGCATTTGGAAAAATGTATCGGCTCTTCTTGTTCCCTACACGCAATGTTAAGACGAAAATTTTCAATCATTGCGTCCAGCTAGTTGTGAGGTATGGTACTGAAAAGTGGCCTCTGGTGGTGAGCCCGATCTATCAGTTTAAAGTCACTCAATGAGCTATGGTGAGAACTATGCTCAGAGTTTCTTTGCAGAATAAGAATCTAAACGAAGAAGAAATTCGCCAAGAACTAAAGTCCCCGACATAGGTCACATAATCCGTATGCTAAAGTGGCAATGGGCCGGAAATGTACTCCAACTCAGCATAAGCTGCAGTGAACCACAGCGCTGGTTTTCAGTGGAGCTATCACGTCGCCATGATAAACAAATAAAACAAAGAAATGGAGAAACACACCTCCTGTATATATTTTCTTTTGTAAATATTTTTATTTGTGTGCACAAAACCAAAAACTGCCATGTTTTCCGCGCTAGAGGGTAGCAACTAAAATTTTCTGGGTATAAAAGATGATGGGTATAAAAATCCTTCAGAACAAACATACCTTTATTTAATGCAGCCTCCCTTTAAGCATATACACAGCCGGATAACATACATCCTGTTAATAATAATGGTAAAGAAAACGTTATCTTAAATTGATTCATGCGATTTGTAACCGTTATTAAATATCTTTGGTGTGGTTCGTATTATAGCATGCAAAAGAGAAGAATATCGGCGAGTGTATAGAATAGAAAGAATCAAGTATTAGAATTGTACCATTAACTACAGTATTTAAGTAACAACATATTGAGACACACACTAGCCGAAAGTGAAAATTAAGTTAAAACAAATATCGTACTTAAGAAGAATAAGAAAATATTCAGTAAATTTTGAGCAGTAATAAAAAATGAAGTACAGGGGGAGAAAGGAGAATATTCATCTTCAGCTCCAATAAGTCGGTAAAATACGTATACCAGTGGTATGAGGTAGAAGCGTCCTCGAATGGTGGCCATGTACCGGGAAGCTACCGCACACGCCGATACGGTGGCTTACCAGGATTCACGTATTAGGCAGGGTACTGTGGGACGCCCTCTGGCCAAGTGTGAATGAGAAGAGCCGAAGATCGTGTATGGTGGTGAGCTTTGGGAAAGACCTATATTCAGCAGTGTAGAGACAGGTTAATGGTATGGCATGTGTATTTTTGATAAAATATATTTCAAAATTTCTAAATAGTAATGACCCCCCCCCCCCCCTCATGGTGATACTAACATCCAAAGTTTGTAAAAAAGAGAAGTATGTATGTACGAACCTGAAACTCTCCCGTTCCCTGCTGGGGCTGTGTCCTCGGGGCGAGTATGTGTGTGGTGCGAGAGAAGGCGCAGAGCCCGCGGCCCCGGTAGAGCCAGGCGTATGTGGCCGAACACCTTTTGGCGTTTTGGGTGCCACCAGCGGGGATGCCGATAAACTGGTCCTCTATTACAGAACGAACAAGTTTTATCAGAAAAACAGTACTGTATTGAAGAAAAATAAATGTATATATAATAAGCTATACAAACCGTGTCAGAAGAGTTCCTCGGTGAGGCTGCAGCTGGTGGAAGATAGGGGCTATGTTGTAGCGTAGTAGCGTAGGGAGCATAGAGAGGCGGATACGTAGCCCCCGAGTATACAGCGGGTGGGGGGTATCCGTTAGAAGTGAGCGCTGCACTCACCACGGGACTCTCCGTTCGCGCCGGTAACTCGGTAGAGGATACCGGCACTTGTCGGGAATCAACCACCGGGGGTGGTAACGGATGGCTATTGCCACTGGTCGAAGTAGTTGTTATTGTGGATATGCCACTTGACATCGGTGACGCGTCCACGTGGTTCATCGGAGCGTGCAACGACACTTGTGGAACAATCGGAGCTGAATGGGGAGGTAAACTAAATCCAGGATGTTTCAGACTTGGCGTAAAGCTGGATATTGTACTGGTTGCCGTAGATTGTAAAGATAGTGGCGGTATGATGTGGTTTGGCGTAGACGTCACTAAAGGATTGGCATTGTTTGCGGGAGGAAGATTGGAGTGGTTTATTATGGAATGGCTATTTATTGGATGGCTCAAATGCGTAGCCGTCGGCTGATTCGCCATGGAAGATTGGATATGATTAGACGAAATGTGGTTAGATACACTAAAGGGCGCGAGATGTGGTGGTCGGCTCGCATATACCGATTGAACGGAATGTTTTTGTAAACTCGACTGACTTTGATATGGTATCGAATGGCCATGAATACTGGAGTTTATATGACTAGACCCGATCGACGGGGTAGGATAGGGGCGGGACGTCGGTGCGGCCGGAGAGAGCGGCCGCCCCGTTACAGTTTGACTGGGAAGACAGCTCGAAATCGACGACGGCGTCGAGTGCGGTGGGACGCTTTGCGTGACACCGTTGACGCGACTCGGGAAAGGGGTAGGAACAGTGGGGTGAGTATGTGCGGCCGCAGGCGCGTTCCGAACGTCGTGGCCCGGCATCACTGGGTGTGGCTGCGAATGTGGCACTCGGCTCGGGAGACTAGGGTGTGACGGCTGCGTCGCAGTAGGAGCGAGGTGAGGCGGCCGCAGCGCGTGATGTGCGTGCAGGTCAAGTGGCGCGGCAGGCTGCGGTTCCGATGGCTCAGTCCGCGTCTCGTGGTTAGTATGTCTGTAGTCGGGCAGTGCGGCGGCGGCATGCGCTTGGTAGGCGGTGTGTGAGGGAAACAGTGGAGACGGTGCCGGTGGCGCCGGTGGTGCCGGAGTCGGACTATCTGCCGCTGCGCGCGCACCCGGTTGAAGTTTGTTATTGCTGGCGGGGCGTTCCGGTGTGTCGGGTCCGGCAGCACCGACAGGCCGGGCGGGAATCTGTGTGGCAGCGTGTCCATCGAGTGCAGGGATGTGTGCACCATTAGACCGATGTGGTGTGTCGGCACGAAACGGTGGCGGCGGCAGTGCCGGTGGCGGTAAGGCGGCGGGCGCGGGCGAGGGCGCAGGCTGCGGCAGTGGTGCGGGCGCGGGGCTGGCACTACCGCCGACTGGCGCCCGCGACAGAGCCAGAGCTCC
This sequence comes from Sesia apiformis, assembly GCA_914767545.1. NCBI lineage: Eukaryota > Metazoa > Arthropoda > Insecta > Lepidoptera > Sesiidae > Sesia > Sesia apiformis. The sequence continues at coordinate 9,016,228 of OU611960.1, read as the reverse complement.
GCCGCTGCCACCCCGCGCCACCAGCTCACTTTTAGCACTACCACCGCCGCCACCTGCTCCTGTTACCCGGAATAGAGAGCCAGCATCTGATGCCTGAAAAATACATTCATCGTGTTTATTAATTTTATGACTTATTTACAATCTAAATTCATGATCGTCACGAATCCGAGGCTAATACGATAGATGCTTATTTTCTTTACTATACAATTAATTCTGAATTCCTACGTCAAATACCAGATAAATAAATAAATACACGTGCAACAGAAATCTCTCGTATTCCTTTGGGCAGAACTAATTATATAACTAAAACTGTTTTTTCAGACGTGTCACGCCAAACTTCAATAAAGAATTAAATAATAGGTAGTTGAAAAGTTCGCGGCCTTTTTAAACATATTGACTTCAGCATGCTATATTTCTGGCAATACTGATCATTGGCGAGAAAGTGATATACCGTTTGACAGTTAACTTTTTGTAATGACGGCAAATTGAAATTAAAAGTTAAGTTTTATATTGTTTCATATTGTTAACAATTTTAAAATGGAAGTTAATAAGGAGAAAATTAGATGCTTTAAATTTTTTTTTCGACAAGGGTATGAATGTGCTTCTAGTGCTCGAAAAGAGATTTGTGGTGTTTACGGAGAAGATGCTTCATCTAAAAGTACTGCAAAAAAAATGGTTCACTCGATTCAGGTCTGGTAATTTTAATGTGAATGTTGTTCCTTGCTGTGGTCGTCTTATGAAGGTAAATGTTAATGTTATCATTCAAAAAATTGAAGCAGATCGACACATAAAAAGTCATCAAATTGCGAAAGAGCTTAGCATTCACCACTCAACAGTTTTGGATCACTTACATAAACTGAATTTTGTAAAAAGCTACATGTTTGGATGTCGCATGATTTAAATGACAGCACGCGTGATTTAAATGATAGCAACATGGTGAATAGAATTTCCATATGGGAGATGTTGCTGAAATGAAATCGATCCATTTCTAAAGAGATTGGTAGGCGATGAGAAGTGGATCATCTACGATAAGTGTTCGAAAACGATCTTGGTCTAAACGAGGTGAGCCATCACAAATAGTACCAAAGCCAGACCTCACTCCGAACAGACGTGTTATATGTATGGTGGGACTGGAAAGGCATTGTGGATTAAGAGTTTTTGCCACACGGCCAAACGATTAATTCTGATGTCTACGGTCAAAAATTAGTAAAATGGAAACGAGCACTTGAAGTAAAACGCCCAGAATTAATGAATAGAAACGGTGTACATAGTTTTCCATCACTATGATAATGCTCGACCGCATACATCTTTGATGATTAAACAAAAATTGATGGTCCTTGGCTGGGAAGTTTTAATGCATCCTCCATACAGTCCAGACATAGCACCTTCGAATTATCATTTATTCCGCTCTTTAAAAGTTATCTTAATGAGATAAAATTACATTCAAGAGAAGCCTATATAAACCATTTAAATCAGTATTTCGCTCAAAAACCCCAAAAAAATTATAGCGATGGGATAATGGATAGCCATTATCCCATCGCCAGAAAAATGGCGAAAGATTGGCGAAATGTCGATATTCCGTTTAATAAATATTTACGTAATACAAAAAAACGTCGTTATAATTTTCACCATAAAAAGGCCACGAACTTATCCGACTACCTAATACTATCGATATTATTGGGCAATCGTTTCCTAACTTTAAAATAGTAGTGGGTGAAATATTATTTTGTTATGTTTTCATTGTACGTTTTTATTCTTTATTTTATTTTTTATTCTTTAAGTTTTTATTCATTGTACGCTTTGTTTTATTGTTACGGAACAAATTATTATGTTCAAATTACTATATGACTGTTTGTTCCTAAACAAATAAATAAATAAACCGTATATCATCAACATCTTAAGCTCATCATCATCATATGCGTATATCATTAGTTTTGTTATAGACAAACAAGTAGAAATACTCACATCTTCCATAGATACATCATGATATCTTGGGGACGCATTTCTACTATTGTCTGGACTCGCCTGTAACAACGAAAATAATACATTAATAACATAGGAAATCACTCCTCATTTAATTAATACAATATTATTTTAATCGTATTGTAAGAATTTTCTATTTTCGTCATTTTGTGTTGCAAATGAATAAGATACTTTTTATATAAATTAATATTTTACTTCGAGTTTCTGAAAAGTTAGTCGTTTTTATTAATTTAATGGACTTACATTTTATACTAGTAGTTTCTATGAATTTCGTCAGGTTTACTTTATAAATGTCATGTTTTCGGTTACCAATAAAATTTTAATGTTGGTCTACTTCTGATGAGATTTGCTAATAACAAACAATTTATAGATGTATTCCATTATGATATAGAGATTTTTGCTGTACAGCACTCTCAATACAGACGCAGCATAACAGTTTAACTGTATTGGCTTCGACAATAGGCTCGTGTGGCGGAAGCGGTTTATACTTTGAATTTCCTACATGTACAGTTGCTTGATGACGAGTTGACGAGGACGTTGCTCGGCCCGTATTATGTACATATTAGCATTCCTTCTATGTCTATTGTTCTAACACAATAACCCGCCCACAGCCTTTTTGTATTCGTTGAGAATGAAACCTCACACATTAAATAATTAGCATTAGAAATTGTGTCTAAAATGATCGCTTATAATGCATACAAATAATACTCTACATATTTTTACTATTTAGCGATTATACGCTAAAACAGTATAAATATGTAATTATGTTCGAGGGGTTTATTTACCATAGACTCACAACAAATATATCTCCAGCAATATATCCTTGATATTAAGTTAGATTATAAACCATTTTTGACGAAATTAAGTCATGTAGCTGAAAACACTGTACAGTCAAAAGACTTATTTGCAGCTGTAAACATTACGAAATATATGGATATGTTTGTTATCTAAGTATGTTAATCGCCTGATGGCTAATAATTTAATCACTTCCCCTACTCATGTACCTGAGGGGGTACATAGCGGAGAATATGCAGCTGGTTTGTCAGTATAGTAAATATTTACTAGTTAATTGATTCAAGAAAAAATACAAGTTAATATTTCTAAATAAATGTTCGTGAAAATGAAAAAGAAATTTGGCACTCCTTCAACAACAATCAACGTTTAAGAGATACAATTTCTTATAATAATAGCGAGACAGCAAGTATTATACTTAAAAGAAAAGCGTTTTATTTATTTACTGCGACAGCCTCGGAGAGTTTAAGGGGAATGGAAAGTAATTACTTGGGGATATTTACGAGCGAGCGGGAGAATGGCTTAATAAAACTAGCTGGGTAACCGCGCCGTTTACGATGGATGCTATTTAAGTAGCATTGTCTTTTCAATTTCGTTGGCTAGCACTGGATTTAAACGTATTGTGCTTTTACAAAAGTGAAGTTTAAAATAATTTAACATGTATGTTAACATGTATATTTAGGAGAATTTTAGTGTATAAAACAAGACAAACTTTGTAACTATCTTCTAACTATGTGAATGATTATTATATTGTATTTTTGATGAAAATCGTATTGTTGAGGCAGAGAAAAAGGTAGCGTATCTTTTTAGAAAATGGAAAATACAAATACTTTGTATATCGGTATCATCATATTCCTGTTAAACACAGAAGTGGCCGGAACAAACGATAAGGGGCAGTGAATCGATTGTATGGAAGGAACAAATCGTCTCGGGAGCGTTCCGGCAATTGAATGTTTAGCCTTATCCGGCGAGGGTGGGTCGTCGTTCCACAACAATGGAGTGATAAATCAAGTATGGGTCGCGCGTGCCGGTGGGCGGCGGGCGGTGTGCGGCTCCGCGTCCGGTCGCTGCATTATGATATTCAAAGGTGCCGTAGGCTGGCGGGCTCGCTGTCTCTCAGCACTGAACGCTGGCTGCCTGTCAAAACCACCTCACATTAAAATAGATATTCAGAAAGATATTAGCGCGATGACTGATGTCGTGTCGGCGAGTAATAATAGTCCCGTGGAGTCCACCTCCACGCAGAAACACGCGCGACTCTAAATAAACCAGCAATAAAAATAAACGACGGCATTAGTCAACGTTGTCAAAATAAAACTGGGAATGTTAACACGGTCTGAATATACATTTTCTTTGGTGTGAGGCGTTTCATGTTCTGAAAATTATATTTTAATTTAAACGTCCATTTGTAAAATCGTTATAACATTTTATAGTTTGTTGTAAATTATAGCTTTATCAGTCCTCAGCTGTTGTTACTACATAACATTTATTTGGCCTTAGTGCTTATAACAATTAAAAAAACAAGTCGGAGATTAATTAAGTTTGAAATTGTGAATTAATTATAATCAAATTACAAATTCAAAACAGATAGCGCGGCATAATCTTACGATTCCAGGCTGGGGCCCAATTTACTCGCCTCCACGATCGCTGTTAAAAGTAGGGAGTGCTGGAAAAAATGCTGCGATAGCTTCTCGCCCCTCATTCGAAATTCTAATACTTTCACAAACTTTTAATAGGACAGAACTTAAAATTCAACGAGAAATTTCGGTTCGATGCAAAGTTTAAACAGGGGCGGCGTCCGATCACAGTCTATGTTCACGGCTTTTATAGTAGCATGTTTGTTTTTATAATTCTATTTTTAAGAAATATTTATTTTATAATAAATATAAACTAATTTTTATTACACAAATTTTATACGTTTTATATTATACTGAGCGTGGATTTTGTTATTTGATTTCAGGAATTATCTTGATCGGATGGGGAGGCCTGTGGATCTGTAGTAAGACTATCTGGATACTTATAGACTAATATCTACCTTATTATCCGATTACTGTAGGTGCATATTGCGGTTACAGATTTATTGCATCAGAGGGGGGCGTGGTATATGATAAAAAATAAAGAAGCAAAGAAGTGAAAGGAAGTCCTAGCTCAATTGAGGGAACCATTCACATAAAATCTTTTCATAAAAATAAACGATGATTGAATAATTGTTATAATAGAGCACGTGTAAGAATTTAATATTTAGTTTGTTTACTAACAAATTCTTAGAAATAGGTGGTAGGCTATAAAAAGTCTGAGCAGCAGGATTCTCGCGTTGAAATACCTACCATGTATGAATAATTCATACCGGTACAGTAGGTAATTTACAATACTTTGTTCTACTATTTGATATACGCAGTAAGTCGAGGATAACGATTTATGACATTGTGCTCAGAATAAAATCAACTTTAAAGCATTTATTGCAGTTTGTCGGTGGATCCCTCATATCACCGTTGTTTTCGTTCTGTTTACACGATTTTTCTGATTTTTGTAAAAAGTGCGTGTAACAGAACTTTATTTTTCTTTTATTATATAATTCTAGACATCTCTTTTAATATACCTTTATTAATTCATTCTTATCAGCGTTTATATTACTACTTTTCCTCTTATTCTATGTTACTGCATACAATTAATTTGACTACTCTGTGTATATTGTATATGGATCTATGATATGTATATATATTATATGTAATTAAGTATACTGTAGGTACACCATCTACCTGTGATTAAAATATTTATTTCCTCTCTACTGGTTGTCCTGGCAAAGATTGATTTTCAGCGATAGGTCTTATCTTTTGTGCTTTTCATGTTTCTACAATATTTGTCACTGTTTGTTATGGTGTGCAATAAAGAGTTGTATCTATCAATCTATCTTTCCCGAAGCTTGCAACAATTCTGCTCATGATTCTGAGTTAATTGACATATCTGGACGTTGTATTATAAATTATAGAAAACATTCTTACTTGACGGGAGCTATAAATTTATTTAACAAGTTGTCCATTGATGTGGTATTATTCACAACCAATGTGGCATCAATAAAGCGAGCCCTGGTGGTACGTACCTTCTCATACAACAACCGACTGATGATTAAGTGGTGTCAAATTGTTGCAACAGCCCTATAATGTTATTAGATTTATTTATTATTTGTGAGGATTCTTAATGAGTAATGTGTGTTTTAAGTAAGATTTCTGTTTACCTATGTTTGCTTAGAATAATGTCATATTATGTTCCCTAAAATATTTTGTTTTTTATTTTTGGTATAAAAATTGTTTTCTTTATTACCAAAAAAAATAGTAAACATTTCAATCAGAATCAGAATGGAACCCATGGTTTCAGGCTTCAGAAAGGTTCGGTTACTCCTGTATACACGCAAAAAACTTGTTATGTAACCTCTCATGGAAGGAAATACTTCATTGAATTCAATGTACATATTTATTGTAAATTGTTATCAACAGCGTAATATGATTCGTAATATTAATCACGCTAATGAACTGAAGTTATGAAATAGGAATTAGTTTTTGAAATGTCCATGCTAATCAAATCACTGCAGTAGTTTTGTGCATTTCATTTGTATATATAACTCGTGTTTAGTTTATTACAAGTAATAAAAACCATTCTTCATGTCGTTAAATGTGTATGCCTCATAAATGTTTAGTCGGAGAATTTTATACGTTCCTGAACCGAATTTAGCACAGCATACACTGTTTCAAGCGAGGCGACGCGACGGTGCATGCATAGCAAAGAGGAGCCAGCCACTGACAATGCACGATGATTACAAATCCATAGAGATATTTATCTTTGATGAGGGGCATTTCAACAAAGAGATAACTAAAAAAAGCTTATGCGACCCAAATATTAGCAAAGTTTACGTGTAATAGTAAGATTCAAAATTTTTAAAGGAGGTAGGTTTTTTAAGGTAGGCAGTTTCGCAATTCTAATATAGTGATTGGTGTAAGTAGTTTTGACAATAAATTGTATACCCCAAGTTCAAATAAAATTAGATGTTTAGTAAGTCCTTTATTAACAATCCGTTCTATAACCGAATGTGAAATAAATTGAAAGGTAATTGTCAGAAATTGAATATCAATAATAACTGGTTTGATAAATATCGTTGGTTGCGGCTTTTAGAAGTAAACAACTAAAATACTTTAATAGTTAAGTTCGAATACAGTAGAAGGATCATAATATTAGACGCGGCGACATAGCTCAGTAAAAATAATTGTTGTGTATAAGCAAAACATTAAGCTTTTTGTGTGGTTCTTTGTTTGAATGTTTCAAATTAAACCTCAAAAGGTCCTTTCGATAGCATTCTGAAATTTCTATAGGAAATTAAGTGGGGTAAAATTCAATTATTTAGTTAATACTAAGGGAGATTAAAGGGGGGTTAGATTCAGTTTTTCACAATTATCTCGTTACTAGTCAAGGGCGGCTTGGTTTGGTTACCGACTTTATCGAGCTAAGTAAAGTATTTATTTCATTAAAACAAAATATATACGTAAGATTTTTAATTTAATCCTAATAATAGTTATTAGATGGCTAATACCATTTATTCTGATTAACATCTTGCGTAATTAAAAACTGATAAAATAGTTCATATGAAAAGTCACTAACAGTTCTTTTCTATTTAGATCACCTAGATTTCGATCTTTATTTATTACACTCAATGCTAATTAGCATTATACTTTAGTCAATTAAATAATGATCATTGTAAACGCATCCACCACTACCTGTCTAACAACTTAATTGGTCTATTATACTTCAAATTAACGACGTGGTCAATTTTATCAGATTAAGCGTTAATATTATAGTAAGTTAATTATATAGTAACCGGTTTTATGTATATTAATTTAACGGTTTTTTATAGTTTGCATCGTAATTTATAGCTTCATCAGATTATAATGTGCGATCAGAATTGATAAAAATGTACAAAAGTGTTATATTAAAATTATGCAAATAAGTACCTCGTGTTACACATGCCAACAGTTGTGATACATATCATAGAATCATACAACGTACATAGAATCATGTAAATGAGCATTGTTTGAATAATATATACACGTAAATAGAATGTTGTCCGGCGGCAGTTTAACATTTAAATTTAACCTATAATCATCGATCAATAAAAAATACAGAGATGGAGCATTATGGTCGTAAAAGCAAGGCATTTGCACGGGCGCCCTAATTGGGTGCGTGTCAAGTTTTTAACCTACCAGTTTTTTAACACCACGAAAAATACTGTGCTATAAAAAACGTCCTTCCATCCAAAAACAGTGCAGGAATTGTGGTTACGGGCCTGATTAGTAACAGTAGAATAATCCAAGTAAGTACCATTGGTAATTAGTACATACACAATTCTACTACATACTGTCTTGATGAATTCTTATGTCACTGCCACTAAAGTTTTGATGGTCGATAACGTACATAAAGTTAAGAGTTAGAAGGCAATAATTACAGCTAGTTCCACACTACAGCGATTTCAATTATTATTGTTGTCGACTTATTTTCAACTCAATTTAAATTCCGGCATAGAAATTATTGCAGTTCTCATTCGCTGTTCGCTAGCGGTTACCAATTTTGATAGGCCATTTGCAAACATACATCCAGTATGTTTGCAATGGATCAAGCATGGATCAGATGTAAGGCCGATTTTATTTTAGTCCATTAGCCAATTGTCATTTACCGTAAACATATCGTTGGTCGTTCTTTAATAAGACAACAATCGAACTAAAATGGGTGACGGAATGTTAAAAATTGCTCTACTCATATCCTAGTATAATATAAAATAAAATATAAAGAGAAAAAATTGCGATTGTGTCGATTACATAATTAATATTTTAACACAAAGTATATAAAGATGTACGAAAATCGTATGTCGTAGTTTCCTTCACTACTCACTCATTTTGGGTACTCGTGATATACGTACTAGGTATGGGATATGTAGTAACATCAACCGCAACCTAACCCAATACATGATCATTTTGAATTATAATACATATTTAAGAATTCATTTATTTTATTTAAGTCCCTAATGTGGGATGTGATGTGGGCCGGCTTTAAAATACCACCACCCCATCTCTTCCCATGGGTGTCGTAAAAGGCGACTGAGGGATAACTGAGCGGCTACCACAAGCCCCGAGCCACTATACCCTGTAAAAGACTGGACTCGCCAACCCGCTTGGCCAGCGTAGCGTTTTAAGGCCTCATGCAAGCATCAGGATGTGCACATCATGAGGATCACCTCATGATGTGCATGAGGAGGCCCATGTCCAAGAGTGGATCCTAAAAGGGCTGGTTGCATTGTCTGTATTATAAGAAATTAAAACAGACTGCTCAGAGATAATTGCAATTTAAAAAGCGATTGAGAAAATGGGATAAAAGTTTTAAAAAAATCAGAATAGGATATTAAAGATTTTACGGCGGTATGATAAATCATTAAATGAACAATTATTGTAGACTACGAGGATACCTTCGATTCGCAAGACTTTTTTTTCGTTTTTAGACGAACAAAGCGAAAAAACTATAAAAGCGACGCGTGTTTGAGCATAAGAATAATAAATAATTATAGAAATGAAACTCGCGCGCAGAACGCGTTCAAGGTCGTGATAATAGCCTACCTACAGTTTCGCGTCGTATTATACAAGCCGTCAGTCAGGGCCGCGCCGCCTGACGCCTTAGTATTTACTTTTAAGGAAACTTAAAACTAAATACCCACATAACCTAGTGTATTTTTAAATGTAAGATACTTACCTAAACTCATACTTAAGTTTCTACAGTACCTACTTATTATCTGTACCATTTTTGTGTGCAATCTATGGAGTTTAAAAAATTAAATCATGAAATCAAAACCAGGGTTCGCTGATATATATCAATTGATATTTATCGTCAAAACTAGAATTTTGGCAGATCCCAGGCCTTTAAATTGTTATAGTGACATAAATAAAAATTATGATCACTGCCAATGATGCAACACTAAAAAATTAATTTAGTTGAATGTTGAAAATTAATCACAGACTAATTTTTTGTTACTCTTATTTTTTGTTTTGTTTTATAATAAATAAGTCTATTAATCAAACTCAGTTTCATTTAACAATTTTGACACATTGAAATATATTATAAATATCGGATTTTTACGAACCCTGATCCAAACAGAATCCAAAATAATAAATCAAGCAAACCGGGTGCTGAAACGTGTATAGTAAAACCGTGAACTAACTATGCGCATACGAGTACCGTTTTGAATTGTACTTTGATAAGGATAGGATTAATATCAGGTATGTCAAAAAAAATGTCTTGGGGACTAACTAAAAATGGCGTCCACTCTTATGTATTCGCACTCATTGCTAAAGTGTGTCTACACTAGTGTGAACGAGAATGCATGACAGTAGAAGGCGTATATAAAATGGTTTCTTATGGTGCGGGTTGTAAACACATTGATACATTCCCACCATGCTTTTTTATAAAACTATAGATAAGAAAACGATTTCAACTTTTTATAATTAATTAAACGTTTTAATAATTAGACAATTTAACTAATCTAATAGGTATACGGATAAAATAAATTATTAAATAAGTGACAGCCCTGACGATATCCGTGGGCGACAGACGGACGTTACGGACTGAGGGGGGAAGTTGATTTATTTCTTGGCTTGTAGGACACGCACAAAGGAGATTCCCTTTCATACTTGTATTATTTTACTATTCTTATGGCTTGAGTTTGGAATGTATGTACATACTCGTACTGTGACTAGCCGCAATAACGATTCCATTAACTTTTAAATCTGAATGTATAAATTAAATAAATCGGAGTGCTGTAGCCAATTGTTTCCATTGTTATTTGAGTCGATCCCGCCAACGTGCGCTAAATCGCTTATGCGGTATCTTCAAGTCAACTGTGATCTTTTATATTTTTTTTTATTGTAATATGTTCATAAACAATTTGTTCTAAAATCTGGATTGTTTGGATTGTTCTTGTAAACAATTATATATCAACTAACTTTTTTTTTAATATTCATCATTTGTTTCAATAATAGATGAAATAAAAACAATCGTGTATGTATTATTTTCGAGTTTATTTGCATTTATTATTGCTGAAATAATCGCACAGCCAAGAAAAGGTATAAATTATAAGGTAGATCTGTATGAAATTTAAGGGTATTTAATGTAGGAAACAAATAGAAGATTTGATAAACCTTTTTTGTAAACTAAATCCCCTACATGTACTAAAACAAATCCAATCTCTATTATTTTAAATAGCATTCCTATAATTGACCACCTGCTGACATTATTTAAACGCCGAATCATTTGGAACGGTTTAAAGGGCGTGTTTAGATAGGCACATTACATTAGGTACCTAAATGCTAAATTCGGCTAGTCATGTTCCTCGAGCTATAAACCCAGTGTAAATTATTCTCAGTCGTCATCCGCCTTCCGCAGTAGATGACCCTAAACAGAAAAAATAGGTAAGTTTACACCAATGAAGTTCTAAATCAAATGATGTTTAGGTTACATGTTGAATAAAAAAATTATTTGTCAGAAAAATCTATTATAATTAATAACTTTTGTTATCATTTATAAAATATAAACATGTCCTAAAAAAAAGAAGTAATATGCAAAATCTAAAACGGCGTAAGTATTTTAAAATTAGATTAAGATTTGACACGGTCTATTTTTAAACACTCACCCACCCTTCTTTTTGCCATAGAAATGTTAGTATGACGATGCTATTACACTAAATATATTTGTTTTGATGATACTTATACCTACCTTCTGTTTTGATTCATCTTTACGTGGTGAGCGCTCCTTGCCTTCCTTTTCCGTCCTGGAGAGTACAGGAGCAGTCTTCTCGTTCTTCTCCTTTGTCACCGCGCTTCCTTTGCCTTCTGTTTTTTGTTTACTATTCTTTTTCTTGCTTTCTTTCTTGCCTCCACCCTCAGCATTGCTTTTAGGCGTATCTTTAATTCTCACTATGGTAACTCTGTCTGACACCTACTGTGTAAAGTGATTGACTTTTATATTTTGTCCAGCATTTAAACAGATACAGTATTTAACAATATTTCAACTATAAAAACTTAAACTTGTTAAATTACACCACAAGCACTTCTAGAGATTCACAAATTAGTGGCACAAAATCACACATAGATCACATAAAAACTTAGTATCCTCAATTAGTATCACTGCAATCCTTTGCCACTGTAATCCAAATAAGGTATCCGATGCAGTTGCAATGTGTTGGTCGAGTAGAGTAGAGAATAAAAATAATGTTGACCGCGATACGAGCGTAGACAAAGAAGGCGAGAAGACAAAAACGACACGTAAACAAGGCGACGGCCCGGACAGGAGTGCGAGGCGAGCGGTCGTCGCCCGCGGCCGGCCCGCGCCCCGCGCCTCGCGCACGCGCCGCCCGCCCAACAAACCGCCTCGTTGAGCAATTCGCGCGCTACACATGTCGGCTTTCGAGAGCTAATAAAATGTCAACAAAAAATATATTGTCGGGAAATTAATGTTCAAAATCATCACACATTTTGCTGCTCAAAATATTTTTAATACTTGTATTATATCTGTCAATTTGGCACTAGAGACGTAGAATGTGTAATGCAACATTGCTCGAAGCGCTTGCTCAATAATAGATTTGTCATGCATGACACGGAACAATCGAAATACAAATAATGCTATGACTAGTATGTAAACTGAAATTATAGGCTCTGCATCAATATAGGTACAATATGTACAGAATTGTTAAACAGATATTTGATATAGAATTGAGATGGACGAGGATGTAAGTACCTACTATATCTTTAGGTTGTCGACGCGGATAACAGCAATATGAATTACGTGATTATGAGATACGCGTTGATAAAACTTCTTGTCTAGAATTAATGTAATGCCAATCGTATTACTGTAATTGATTCATCGTTTATTAATGTTTATTTAATATTCTCATCGTTTATTATTATAAACATAGGGCCATATGCTCTAATTGAAAACGAAATGAATGAATAAATTAATTAAGCGGCATACCTACACATACATTTTTATACTGAAGCTTGGCGCGCCCGCGGGTTCATGGGTAATTAAATTACTAGTAATTGGGCACAATGGGATATTGTACGAGTAATTTAATAATTATTCTTAATACTCATGATTAGTCATGATTCATGATTGACAAAGTGAAAATTGAATTTACATAATTTCAGAGATGTAAATCCCATTCATTATTTGAAAATTATTATATTGCCGCGTTATATTTGTATATTTGTTTGTAATAATATCACAAAATATATCAAGAGTCGTTAAACCACCATAAACCTATTTAATTTAATCGTTTTATAGCTTGTAGATTATAGCTGCGATAAATAATGCAACAGAATTTACTATAGTCGACAAAAGAACGAATTAAGTTACTTAGGTAATGTTATTATTAAGTTACATTACCTATGGCTATTCAAATTACCATGACCATATCAATTTCCTTGACATTTCACTTTTATTACTTCCTAAATTATAATATATTTTTTTTGTTACGCTCAATGTTAAAACTTGAGCTGACTTATAAATTAGTTACAGAATGAAGCCTATCGTAGCAGTGCTCTGTTTTCATAAACTCACATTACAACTAAAAGTAAACATTGAAATAGAAATAGTTTGAAACGTTCAATTTATTTTGTTTATCACATGGAGCGAAATGAATCCAGTTCTGAATTAAATCCGATGAATCGTCGTCGTTAAATAAATCGTTCACACAAGAAATAAAGAACACTCACAAAAGGACGTAATAAAAGCGCTCCCCATTGAAAATATTAATTTGGAATCATTTATTCGAGGAGGGAAAAAACGGATAAAAGGAAATTTGGACCCCCTATTATAAAGGGAAAGGAAGGGGGACAAACGGGATAAATCTCGACTTGTCTTCGGCAACAGTCTCTATAGAAATATTTGTGATTAAGAAAAAGATGGCAAAAAATGTGTATAATGTAACTCGCGTAGAATATTAACGTACAATACCGAGGGGAAATTAAAACGATATGAATCTCTTTGTATAAACATTGGCAAGACCTGGATAACAGAGTAGTCAAGTGTACGTCCGACTACCAACATTTGAAATTTATTAACTCATAACTGTTTCGCGAACGTTACATAAGAGTATACTCGATGATACATATATTAGGTCCAATTAATTGCCATTTTATATGGAAAAAAATCAAATATATTTTTTTGCATGAAAATTATATATTTAATTAATCGAAGTCCATTATTATCAATGTACTTTTGCCATAATGATGGAAGTTGATTGATGCTTCTGCTACAGATCTCCTGGGGACGAAAATCGATGAATTCTCTGAAGGCGTTTTTCCATTGCCTCATCAGAGTTGAATGTTTTCCCTTGTAAAAAGTTATCCAAATTTCGAAAAAGAAAATTGAAATCTGTAGAAGCAAGGTCTGGCGAGTACGGTGGGCGACGGAGGTTCCCGTTAAAGCTCCTGTAACTTTGAGACTGTCTGTCGTGTGGTGTGTGGGCGAGCGTTATCTGGAGAAACAATGGACTAGAGTGATTGACCTGACTCAGTCGTTTGATAGCGACCTTCTCCATCATCGTACATACATATTTACAGTACATATATGCATTAATTGTTGAGCCAGATCTCAGGAAGGTGTGGATAATTCAGGCACAGGACCACCATACAGTCACCATGAGCTTCTTTTAACTCGGTTTACGTTTTGGATATTGTTTGGCTGTCTCCTGGGTTTAACCATTGTGACGAACGTTTATGATTATCATAAAGGATGCACTTCTCACTACAAGTGACCATACGTTTCAGAATCCCTTCATTTTTGTGCCGGTTCAGCAAGTTTCGACGCGTGTTTGCAGCTGACTTTCTTTAAGCTCATACGGTACTACCCACTTTCCGAGCTTCTCTACTCTGTCGATTTGACGCAAATGAATCTATATCGCTTTGTTACTTATGGCGAAGGCTGCTGCTAACTCAAACGTGATTTGAGATGAATCCGATTCCACTATTGCTTTCAATTCGTCATTGACTTTATTTTCCGGTAGTCCACAGGACTTGTTCTTGAGGTCGAAATTTCCAGAACGGAAACGATCAAACCAAACACGCACTGTGCGTTCGTTTGCGGTGTTTGGTCCGTACACATCGTTAATATTGCGTGCCTTTTGTGTTGCGTTGCCACGACGGAACTTATAGTCTTAACTTTTCCATGGTCGCAAACAACGATATCTAAGCAAACAGTAGTTTGTCGAAAAAACAGATGAATAACTGTTTTTGAAAAAGAATGTCATAGCTTTAAATTGAAATTAATTTGAATTTGGAATTCCAAGCTAAATGCAAAATAACTTGTTCAAAGTGTTCACTATGAACAAACGGCAATTTTATAGGTAAGGCCCTAATATTTAAATATACATACAGGGCTATGACTTAATAAACATGTGCCATTCTGTTGTCGGCCACAGCGAGCCCTGACTTGCCCCGGCTCGGTTACACTAAAAGCAATTTGCATAATTAAGCTAGAAATCTAATGGAGAAACTGTAATTGTACCAACTGAGGTTTATTAGCAAGTGTAAAGCATAATAAAGTGCAAATGTACGTATGTAGATATGTCGTAGCCATTTGCTGTACTTACTTTAACAGTTTAGGAGTTTTATAAAATGTTTTTATATACTACTCTGTCAAATAAGTTTTGGGATTTTTTTAATAAAACAAAAAATGTTGCTTCAATCGTCTAAATTTATTTTGTCGCCCTCGAAATAGGCTCCGATTTAACGCAATAATTCGTTGAATTTTTGGTTAAAAATTCCCGTACGATGATTGAGGTGTGAGACAGCGCATTGTCGTGGGTGCAGTATCTAAGAATTGTTGTTCCACAAATCTGGTCTTTTCCGACGAATATTTTCTCGTAATCGCCTCATGACGCCCAGATAATAATGTTTATTGACTGTTTGACCCTCCGGAAGGAATTCTGAGTGGACAACACCACGATAATCAAAGAAAACAGTCAACATTTTTTATTTTTGAGTGGCTTTGAAGTGGTTTTTTCGGTTTCGGTTCGCTATCGAAGCGCTAATCTGAGCTTGTTGGCTGGTTTGGATAAACCCACGTTTCGTCACCCGTTATGATGAGTTTCATTAATGTGAGATCCGCATTGGGTCGTTAAGCATGTCTGTAGCTACCTGTTGGGGGGTATAAGCCACTGCAACGCGTTTCATACTTAACACATCAACAACATTCCTGAGCTATCTCTCTTAAGCTAGCGCGACGATTTACCATCACCGTGTCCTTCACCTTGATGATATTTTTTTCAGTCGAAGACGTTGAAGGTCGATCGGAACAAGGCAAGTCTTCAACCATATCTCGGCCTTCTTTGAATGCTTTATTTATACCATTCATATTCTCTTGTTTTTGATAAAGTCGACTCACCGTAGGCCTGCTCTAACATTTTTAATGATTCCGCTTGACAAGAAATATTGTTGGCAACACAAAATTTGAGGCAAAAATTATTTTTTCGATATTTTTATCCATTGTAAAATGCGCAAAGTATACTTCGAGGTAGTCTAGCAAATATGAAAATTTTCAAACAACTATTTGACAGATCGCGCCAAATCTTTACATGAAAATTAGCTACAATAGTGCCAACCTAACAGCAATATATCATCAGGCACGCTACGCGGGCATTTTTTTTTTTTCAAAATTTGGATATTTATTTTTTTTTATATTTTTAACTAGGCGTCCGCCGTGATACGCCGAGCAAGCGGTCTCACGTGATGGTGTGTTACCGCCGCCCATGGACATCTGCAACACCAGGGGGTATGCGGGTGCGCCGCCAACCTTGCAAAATCCTATTCACAGCTTTCTTGAAGAATCCCATATCGTAGTGTAATGGAAAACCTCTTGAGGCAGTTCGTTCCACAGCTTACGGGTTCGCGGTATAAAATGATTTTTGGACCGAATAGTACGTGACACATCCGTAACGAGGAAATGCGGATGGACCGCACTTCTATGACTGTAGGTGCGAATGGGGTCAAATGGTTCCAATTGATATTTCGGTGCGCTGACCCACAGATGTGAGCAGTACTCCATATGGGGCCTGACCTGAGCTTGTAGAGCATTAGGAGTTGCTCAAGGGTGAAGTACCACTTCGCTCTGTTTAGCACACCGAGCTTTTTGGAGGCCATTTTGGCTTTATTTTCCAGATGACCTCTAAATTCGACTTTGCTGGAAATGTCGACACTAAGGATTCCGATACTCTCCGAGAGGTATGCTCTGAAAGCGAAGTGTTACGACAAAAGGAGCTTTTTAGCGGTGAATGCACAGACTTGTGTCTTACTGGGGTTGAAATCCACTAGGTTCAGAGAACCCCAAATCGAGACTAGATCTAAAGAGTCTTCGATTTCAGACTAGCCTGGCGCGACTCGCTTCCACTTCGACCCGAGGGATATAGGCGCGGCCCCTATACAAGTTGTCTCCAGTGCTGTCATCTGCATAGCAACGTATGTCACCAATTTGCAACAAGTCGTTGATATGCAGAAGGAACAGAGTTGGGGACAGCACGGACCCTTGCGGGACGCCAGCGTTAATAGACATGGTGTCGGAGCAGCTACCATCGATAACGACTCTGATGCTCCGTCCAGTCAGGAAACTGGCAACCCATTCGCATCATCCCTCGGGTATCTCGAAAGATGGTAACTTGGAAAGCAGCGATTTGTGGCATACCCGGTCAAAAGCTTTCGCAATGTCTAGGCCTACAGCCAGAGCCTCGCTTCTACTCTCAATGGCGTCAGCCCAGCGGTGTGTTCAATACGCTAAAAGATTTGACATTATGTATGTAACTAATGCGTAACCTCACTCGTCATACACATACCCTATTAGCCAGTGTATATATTTAGATGCTTGATGATGCATCTAAATTTATTTACTCCGATGTGTATACTTATGGACGAAGGGGTTACAAATTAAAATATAATGAAAGAATGACATTTATCGTTATGATCACCATGATAAATTCTCAAAAAGTATTTTTAAAAGTTAGTAAAGTTTTTTTAAATTGTCCTGTTTCGATTATTAATTAGTTAAATGATTATGCATTATCCATGAAGCTTTTTAACGTCTGGAAGGATCTAGATCAATGGCGTGCAAGTTATAAATTGAAAATGTC
The DNA here is from genome assembly GCA_914767545.1 of Sesia apiformis. Taxonomy (NCBI): domain Eukaryota; kingdom Metazoa; phylum Arthropoda; class Insecta; order Lepidoptera; family Sesiidae; genus Sesia; species Sesia apiformis. Next base: position 8,998,248 of record OU611960.1, on the reverse strand, counting down.
AATTACCGTATTCAAGTATTTTTTTTTTTTTTATAGAGAAGAGGGCGGACGAGCAAGCGGTCTCACGTGATGGTAAGTGTTTCCGCCGCCCATGGACACCTGCATAACCATTGCTAATATTAGAGTGAACAATGTGACTGTAGCACTAACAACACTAGAGATGGCCTGTGACTTGGCCCATAAAAATAATAGTTAATGGTATATTTGAAATGCATGCCCCTGGTTAGATAACTGTTAGTGTATTTGTATCATGTTAGATGTTTTTAGATGAAAGTTTACATGATGTAGTGTTTAATTCTTAGTAGGTTATTTATTACTCTGTCTGAAATTTATAGTGAAATGTTAAATTAGAGGAAGAGGCTATTAAGTATTATAGTATACATAGGTGTATTCGCAGTAGCATTTAAATAAAGCCTATTATGATTTAAAGATTTAGTAATACGTGAATATTAACTAAAAGCGCTGTATCGCCTATAATTAATGTAATAGACCAATAAATAAGTTAAGCAATAAAATAAAGTTTAATTTTTCTGTAAAACAATAACAAAAGGTAAAATAAATATTATTTTAAATTGAAGTTAGTTGATAGTCGCGAGCCAGAGGGCACGTTTATATTTTGTAAAATTGAAACGTTCCGAGCGGCAGTCAGCCGGAAATTCAACAGCGAGCGACAGCGCGCTGTATATTTTTTCTCTCTTGTTTCCCACTTTCGGTAGCAATAAAAATGAGTAAAGATTGTAAAAACGAATAAAATGGGTAATGTTTTTCCGATAGGCAGAATATAAAACGAACACAGCGGCAGCAGCTATGTACGATAAATTTACACTACGTTTTATTTATTTGACGGTAATATTACAGAACATCAAACTTTCTCATGATCATTAACACCATCAAAACTATGAGATGAAATAGAGCAAATTCTTTCTCAGCTAAACTTGGTAAAGTTTGTTTTAACAAGTAGCAACTTTAATAAGCAAAATAAGCAACAGAGCTTATTTTTCCAGGAGTATATTCTTGATGTTGAAGGACATAGTTATGCGGCATTTGCCGTTCTAGTAGCACCCGGCGTTGATTACGCAGATTGAAATCGGTCCGCCCCTCGTGCAGCTTGTTAATGATGCAATAAAAACGACGCTTATCGATTTAGCCGTCCGTTAAGAACGCTCCAAGGCATAATAATTTATTATCCAAACAATGTTGCGTCAGTCCATGTAAATTACAGTACTCAGCGGTGGAATTATGTAACGATGAGATTTGTTAACCGCCGCTTGCGGAGTGACAAAACTAATTAACACTTACGATACACTCGAGTGCTGGTTTACGGCACTCGACCCTCGCGGCCACGGCCTCTAATGAGGGAGGGAAAATGGGTCCTCGATAATGATCGACGCTATTTTAGGACCGATTAAATTTTGGTGAGCGTACTTTTATATATCAATTGCATTTAGCTAACGAATGATGCGTGCGAAACGTGACAATTGCCTGAAATTTTAATATTGTTGTATAATTGATAAAATATTTTTCCATGTGTGGAATGTTTGCATCGGATGAATTGCGTACAACTGTACAGTGAAAACGTAAACAGGGGGTGGGAGACAAATGGGAGGTATTGGGGAGTCACACCGACCGCAGGATTTATTTCGAGCCTCATTCAATTTGCGGTGAACGTATTGTTGAATTGCGTTTACGTATCGCTCGCATTTGTATAAATGTTATTGTTATATACCATAAATATTTTTGAATTCAACTCCGGAATTTAACGTGAATACATTGTTATTTTTTATGAATAGGATTACAGTAGATATCTTATTTAAAAGCAGGTTGGTATATAAGGATGTTAAATTGCTTAAAAAGAGAAAGTGTCAGTAAAAATTTAGAAAGTGTTGCTTGAGAATGGAAGAGGCTTTGCTTACAAAAGCGATGGCGAGTAGTGCACATGACACATACAAATGTGCGTCTAAGTAACTTGTGTTTGCGCCAATAGAATTGCAAATAAGTTTTTAAATAATATTTAAAGATAAAGTGGTTAATACTTATTTATACAAAGAAATTGGTGTCAAGTCCACAGCAAAAGCATCTAATTGTAAAAAATAAAAAATATTATTATTAGGTCTTTCCCTATAAATTAGTCGTTTTCTGTGGTCGACGAAAGAAATTGGACTTCGTTTGTTTTACTGGGAATTCTAATTTCAAATAATTATGTTCTCTATTAAGTAATGTAATTCCTGTTTCAAAATCAGATATTCATTTGTATTTCTACCTTATGTTTCCGTTTAAATATTTTTCAACACAAGTTGAAAATTCGCGTGAATTTACGAATATACTGAGTAGTGGCAGTAATGCTTTCTCAACTACACGCTATGTCAACGACGTGAACTGGCTTAACACCTTAGATGACCGTACAGTGGCTTGATCGTTTTGTGTGATTTGATCACTTCACATCTGAAAATTTTGATCACATAAACAGAGAATTACATGAAACCATGTAAGTCCAGAGATTTAGGTTAACAACGAGGAATTAAGGGCATATATGGAAGCGTATTCCTCCTAAACTATTGTATGGCTAAGTTCGCAGGAGGGTTTTGATGTGAGTGTTAAAACAATATGGATTTATTTTCATTAAATCTGCAAATTAAGGATACTCGACAAATGGATACGAACTGAACAAATGCCAGCGTGAAGTACGTGTACTACTGCAGTGTTAAATTGACACAGAAATGAAGATATAAATTGGATCAAAACATACCGAGGGCGAGGGCAATTTTACATTCTTTTCAAAATTGCAAAATCATTTAGAAAGAATACTTTAAGAGGTACAATAATGTACAGTTGTTCGTAGTCTCGTAATTGGTATTCGTGGCAAAGAAATGGGGGAAAACGGAGGAGTGTGAACAGCACAAAAGGAAAGCCGGTGCTCCGGATTTCTCTAAAGCTGAAGTAATCTCGCATAACGTATCGTGCAGACTGTAATAAAACTCTTGTTAGGTAACGCAGGCGCCAAATCTATTGGTTAGTAACTATTTTAAGTTTGGATCTAATGGTGGTTAATCTTAACTAGAGAAGTAAGCAGTAAACTAAACTGTAGATATGAGAAAAGCTTTTAAATTTAATAACTAAAAACGGTCCGCGCACCGAAGCAAAGCGGAAAGCCATTAGCCAAGTGTAATGTAATATGAAAGGCGCACAATGTATGATGATAGTGACAGCAGTAAAGTGGGTGCGGGTGCGGGGGAGATGCAGTCGACGTTGCAGCGCGAGGCGACATAAAATTTTCAACGACTGCGCCGAGTATCTTGCCGGAATTATCTAGCCGTTTGCAAGTGCTCCGCCGCTTCTAATCTTTTGAATAAAAATTGCCTAGTGTAACATTATTTGCTTGTGGCATTGTAAACTCTTGCAGATGGCAAATTAATAGTAAGTTGATTTGTATTACAATCACGAAATTGAATATCTGGTTATCTTTGCTATATCCATCTTTACATAACTTCTTAGATTAGCGCTAGATTGAATAGTTTAGTGAGTGTACTTTTTTATAAAAGTATAGTATTAAACTTAGTATTTAGTCTGAAATAAAATACTATGCAAGTTTTTAGATGTATGAAAACGTATGAAAGGGTGCCCCATAAAGAAGAAGATAAATAATTTATTCGAACATTTTTGAAGCACCCTAAATTGTGTAGTTGTGTAAATAAATATTCTGAATACTGTTATTATATTAATGACGATGATTTAATGTCCGGCTTTTTTTTTATAGAACGAAGGTGGCAAACGAGCATACAGTCCACCTGGTGGTAAGTGGATACTGTCGCCCATAGACATCCGCGATACATGTCAACATTAGTCCAAAATGACAAACTTTGGCATGCCCCCGGATGTGGTGCCTACCTTTGTTTATGAAAGAATGGATTTGGAGAAAGGATTGGGGACGTGGGAAGGGATAGGATGGGAATGGGCTTTGGCATATCTCACTCACTACCGAAACACGTACATACATTGGGGAATATGATAAAGTGGGAAATGCAGTACATTTCGAGGTAGGCTGTAAACTTTTATTAATAAATCTTGAGTTCGATCTTGTAAGTATGAAAATAAATGTATGAGAACATTTACCCAAGTTAATGAAATATCGTACACTCGATGAAAACATTGCAGTTTCTATTGAAAATATATTTCATAAATATTACATGTTGTGTATCCGATATAAACAATTGTTTGAGCGCGGTCACATAACGTGTTCAAAGAAGATATTATGTAAATAAAACAGACTTCGACGGGAGAAAATATTTTCAATAAAAGGTTCTGCGTTCCGTTTAGACGTACCGCTTGAACTTACAGGTCTCTCGCTCTAGAGGGGGAAAGATAAAAGGAAAATGTAATAACTTTATAACGAAAATAAGCCAAAAGAGCGAGTGAGAGACAATATGGCGACGGGCGGTGGAAGGACAAATAAGCAGTGGTAGAGAGAGCAGCCAGAAGCGGTAGCACTGACAATTTAGTTAGACATGTGAATAAATAATGAGTTAACATTAAGCCCGCGTTCCCCAAACAAGGGGCGATCGCAAAGCTGCTTTTGTTTTCGGCGCTGTTTACTACGCCAGGGATTGCGCCAGCCGCAAGCCCAATTTATTCCGCTAATCGGGGCCTCACCTCGCGCCATGTAAATTAATTAACTCACGACTTAACTTCGCATATAAAATTCACAAATGATCCGTAAGAGAGCTACGGCTAAAATATGGTTTGGTTAGAACCTTAGTATGTCACAAAAGAAAAAAAAAAATATTTATATACTTTGTTTGTTGTTCCCTTAATGTTAACAGAATGATGTAGGTACTGTTACGTTACAGTTTAATTATGTGCGTCAATTAAGTTATACAGTGTTTGTTTCTTTGTTTTAACGGAGTATTAGTTTAAACTTCAAAAGCTCGTCGAAGATTTGTGTTCGCCCACGATCAGGTGGACATGTATGTTCAGCGGAATTTATCCGACAGCTGCCAACAGATGACTGAGAATGTTCCACACTCGACATCGCCGATCAAACAACCCGACTAACATTCGAGTTATGTGTCACATGTCACACCAGATGAATCACTGACAAATCTATGTACCGCTCGCGAAATGTAACAAGAAATCTAATGTATTTATTTACACGGGTTGATATAGGTAATTGGTAGGTCACTAGTAAAATTTTAAAATACCGTTTCGAATTTAGTAACACGAGGCCATACGTGCTTTTCATAATAGCATAGTTTATTGACAGATTAACTTACAACCTCCATACACGTGAAACTTGGAGAGGATTTCAGCGACAAACCGTTATTGCACAAGGGGATTTGGTCAAAGGGAAAAAGAATTTCAACGCGGGCTTTGTGCGCGAAATTGAATTGAATGTCATACATAACGCATTCTGCGCGTTCAAAGGGAGTGTAATTGCGAACTGGCGGTTCCATTTAAAATGTATCCGTACAAATCTGTACAGCGCGAGGACACAAGGCAAGAGGCGACATGGCATTACGACGCCTGTAACCAGTGTTCACGTCGCAAATCGCGCGCTCATCCACTCGTGTCGCTCTGCGCGACTTGGTCCTTTGCCAGCCGCCTTGTTTTATCGTTCTCGCGAACTATTTGGCATCTAAACAATGTTTTCATTTAATGATACAGAAAAATAACATCCCATATTTCAATCTGTCATCTGTAATCGCATTAACTCCCGTTACAGTTCATGCAATAACGATAAATTAAAAAGTAGTTTTATTGACAAATATTATAATCTGTCACATGCGTAATAATAAATCTCATTTCCTTAAATCTCGATTTCAAACAATGTAAAAGTAAAGTAACAAAATTTAAACATATCATTTATGCTTTAAATGTACCAAATGCACGAGAATAGTCACATTATAGTACAATCACCGAAATCAAGTTAAAACTGCGAAGCGACAATCCTGAAGTTGGAGCCTATTATGAAGTGTTCACTAATAAAATAATAACGTCGTAAAAAGGAGCAACAAACTGAAAGAGATAAAGAGAGAACGTAATAAAAACAGTGCAATTTTAAGGGTATTTTGTCGAGGTTATATCCATAAACTGCGAAGTGAGGGTGGGCACCCCCACCCTCGCTTGCGGCGGGAGGTAATGAATAAACTTCAACGGTGAGGATCTACCGATTTTATTTTACGTTGAAGGTGATCATACCATCCTTTTACACTTAGACAACTGATTTATCAAGTTCGTGAACTTTTACGAGAATAATTTAAGGCAGCGATACGAAAATAAAACGATTATGGAGACCGTCAGCAATTTGTTAACTTGTTAACGTCCGCACCCGGAGACCGTCTGTTATCTCATCCTTGTCCTACCTATATTAAAGACTCGTTTTATAAAGTGTTGACGGGTGGTGTTTAAATGACGTTTACGATGTCAGTGTGTATGATTTTTCAAGTGTAACATTGTAATATTTAATTTGTTTGAATGTTTGAAAACATTCCGCGTAACAAGAACCAGTTGTAAAGCATTGCACGAGAAAATTTATTAGAGCGATAATCCTAGGCTCACTAGTAGTTACTGGGACAAAGGGTACAACGGCACCACTAACTCATTTTGTTTGCTCCCCGTAAAAAATGTAGTTTGTTTTTGAGCGTTTGTCGAGAGCCGCTACGCTGATTGTGTCTTGGGCTATTGCTGTTGTAAAGGAAACATATTGCTTGTTTCGGATTGATTGTGTCATTAATATTTTTTTAAACTTATTCACAAGTCTCAAAGATGTTTCATAAAAGGGCATTAGTTTCTGTCTGGATTCGATGAGCGTTTGTTTACCCGGAATTTCTATTTATACATGTATAAGTGTTGATATAAGAAAGTTTTAGGGCATAGATTAACTAACAGTTATTGTTATTGCGGATAAGTATATGCGTATCTTTACTGCTGGATATAGGTAAGACCAAGACTCGTCAACACATACGATCTTCCGCTCTTGTCATTCAAGAACAAATTTAAATTATGAAAAAAACCATGGCTGAAGGGCAGTGGGCATGTAGAAAAATTATTTATCGATATTCTATCAATGAATAATAGAACTAAAACCTAATAAATATATAATTGAGTAAATAAAACCTGCAATAAAATGTTCAGGTACGCTATAAATTGAAAATTAATGAAGTACCTAATGAATGTCAGTAATGAAATGCAGCCAGATATGTAAACAAATCAGCGTTTTACTTGTAAAGAATGCCTTATGGCTTTTACAGAAAAAATGTGGGTATATTTGACCTCGCTATTGTCTGCTTTGAAGGCCTCGAGGTATTTGCAAACAAATTTACAAAGTAACGTGAGTCGAAAACAGAGGGGAAACTAAGCAAATCGACAGAGCAATGAGGCGAAGCATAGAGTTGCTTCGAGACGATATACGAGTATGTATAAAACGACGAAAGTGGTCGAAGCATCTCGCTGGCATAAACAAGGGAATAATATGACACAGCGAACGCTAAAGTGTAGTAGAATAGTATTTTAGGGTTCATAAAAATAATGATATTGCTTTTTGCACATTACTGTTATATACTTTATGGCAGAATGCTAGAGTTGTAGTGATTTGTTAATGTGAAACGGCACATGTAAGAAAGATTTTCATTTGAATTAATTTTAAGAGGGTGAGGTTTCCTATATAATTTTATTTTACAGAAATTGTTTTAAATGCTTGTCACGACGCACGATTCCTGGGCATGTAGCGGGTGTGGGTGCACTCGGTGAGAGGGTGATAACGATATGGCGTAATCGTCATGGGAATTTATTGATCGCTCTGAACGATTATGTGATTTCATTTCATGTTTTCTTTTTAAGAATGATTTTAATCATCATTTTGGATTTTAGTTAAGGATATTACTTACAAAGTCATTCATTTTTAGGCTTTATTTAATTAGTTGCCTATAAGATACTATAAAGTTTAGGTAAATACGATGTCAAGGTCTACCTTAAGTTATGATACAATTATAATGCAAATTGAAAATAGAGGACACCAGTACAGGAGGTTGGCCACCACGGAGTCGAGGAGTAAAGTGATCGCTCCTGGTACAATAGTAGGGGGATAATAAGATAAACACGAGCCGAGAACAAAAACCGCTTCAATGTACTCGCGAGAATGTTCACGGGCAATATTACACGACGTCGGCGCCGCCGCCGCCACCGCCGGACCGGTTCCATCGCCGACATACATTAAAAGCTCGTTTTAATCTCTTTGTTCATTTTGAACGTTAATTGAATTAGAGTAAGTGATCTAGGCGTATTATTACCACCGAATGAACTACCACTAGGTATACTTTATTACCGAAATCAATACATGTAAGCAATTTTAAAAGCAAACAATTCCGTGAACTATAATGTTTCTAAACTCGGCAATTTTATTTTCCTCTTTATAATAATAATAAGTGATAAAATGTTCTGTACAATTAATAATTGTACATGTTACCTCCAAAGTAACATCTACAGTTTATTTTTATAATATGTTCATTTGTGAATGGACATTCAAAGAGCATGAAAATTTTTCACACAAAATATGTAGATAATGAATACAATATGAAACAAAAAAGGAACACAAAATAGATACCTACACATAGAAAGCGTAAATTATAGATACGTTCCGCAACAAATTACTTATTTATGAGTAAGAGCAGTGACGACCGAGGGAGTGAGCATCCGACGATGGACTTGCGACGATAGCCAATTAGAGTGCGGCCGTGTGAGTGTTGGCAGACAAGTGCGACGGCTGCCATATGACACTTATTGGCTATTTACATTGCATTGCATTTAGCTTACTCAGTGTTAAGAAAACCACTTGAAAAATTATTAAGTAGTTTATTTAGAACATAAACAACTTCATAATATTTGTAAGTAAATTAGTGTTTGAGAGAGGGCAAAATCTCGACGTTCACCCCGCGTTGGAAGGAGCAATTAATAGCGAAGTTCACAAAGCTCCTGCAAGTGCACGCCCCAATGAGTCCGTCTCGGATGTAATACGGGAAATCTGTAAACGTTCCGGGGGGAGCGGTTGCGCGTGTATTTAAACACCTGTCAACGCCCTCGTCTCTCAGACTCGCCTAACTTAGATTACTTTACAATAATTCCCTGAAATTTCGACTAAGATGGAATGTATAAATTGGGTGTAGTCGCGAAGTTAGGGATTTATTAATGATAGTAGAAAGGTTTAAGTCACGGAGTCTAATAAAGCTTTATCATGTCGCCGCCGCACGCTTGTTTTCCTTGTTTTCTCTTACCGTTAACTATCTGGAGTAATTTACGACATAAATAACGACCGCTGAAACTTGAGCCGTTAAAAGTCTTATCTTTCCCGAGCGAGCGGAAGCTTGTTCCACTCGTGATATTTTGATAATATTTTATGACTATAAAATAACCCGTTGTAACGTAGTCTTTTCAAAATAATAAAATATTTACTAAACAGCACCTTTTCGTTTGCAATTTTTGATGAAAAAATAACTGTTAAAAAGAAACTTCTAAAAAAAGCTTTCATGATGCAACATGATGCAAGCAACGTTCATGATGCATAAGCATTATGCTGAAAAGTATTTCCGGTCTATGTTTCTGTTAGTAAGAATGGTTTGTAAGATATAGTGTCCTACCCGTTACACTCAATCAATAAGCCCAAATAAACCCGGAGAATTATTTTACAAACTTCCGGATCTGTGGGAATAAAAGTTTTCGGTTAATAGATAAGCAAGGTATTTATCAAATAGAAACTACGAAAGTGGCAATCGGAAGTAGAATAGTAATCGGTGCGGGACGGCACAACTTCGCACTTAACACCTGCTTGAAGAGGAGCGAGCACGCGATACTTACACAAGTGGATAAGAAACAAAAGCAGTCCATTGGAATGTGTATCGATGAGACCGTAGGGGCAAGCCCCTGCGGCATCACCTGCAAACTTTGAATATTAACAATTTTGAACCTTGTTACCTTGAAATAAGATTTAAGTATATTACGTTGAAAATTTGTCGTTGTTACCGCTGAGCATTCCGGTGAACTTTGCGGTCGGCTAATTACAGCCGGTGCCGGGACGCACATACGACGTGCAAATAGCGAGAAGCTTATCTACGTTTCGTGCACGCCGCCTGCCCTATCAAATATTTACTTATTCATGCTTTTAGCACACTCGTTTTATTTAATTAAAAATTTAATGCGCACATTTTGGAGTGTTTTAGAGAGGGTCGAGCTATTTTAATAATAACGTTTACAATATAATCTTTTACGTGCGGAAAGGTGAAAACCTAAATAACAACTTGTGGCTGAAATATAAAAATCAAATCTGAAATACATATTCTTTAATTATGTTCATAATGCAAAAGTTTAATAACTGATTTTAAAATAAGCGTTGTATATTGGAGAATCCATTGAATTTTTGCATTTGATTTGATGGATATTTCGAAAATAACCATAATTTAAAAATATTTCCACTTCTCTACTTCGTGTTGTATACATATTGTTACAATGTTCAAATGCGCTTCGCGTCGAAAGCACGTTGACACGCGTTTATCCAAGCGAGAGCTCAAACCGCAGCCGGGCGCAGTGACAAACGGAATCGCTGAGTGCATCCCGAGTAAGCTGCTGATCCGCAGATAGATATCTCGACTTTGTGTCGAGTGCTAACACTCACCGCCTACGGATTATTACGGCCATTTGATGATACCTTTGTTCAAAGAATTTTAAAAGAACAACACTTTCTGCTCTGGTCTTCGAAAGATCACATTTTTCTGCCTTTTTATACAAAAGTCTATGGATAAATTAAATTCTCTACCAAAGTTCATCATAATTAGACATAGGATTATATGCATTTGTATATTTGCATATGCAAAACGCATATTTCTCAATTTTTACACTATTGCATATTTCTATGATTTTTTGTTTATAGTGCATAATTCGACAAAAAAAACGAATCAATTTAAAATAGAACGCTAAAAATGTTCGCAGGATGTCGGGAGGTTGGCGGAAACCAAAATCTTCCTTTGTATATATATATATAATTCATTTATTTCAGACAAAGTCCATATTTCATGTGTTAGTAACAATTTTAACTTATAGACTATGTTAGTACTTATTACGTATTAGTATTATAGTACGTATAATTCCATCGCAATTTTAGAAAAAATGCTAGAGCTAGTGTGCAAGCACTTCTGGACTCATTTGTGGAAAAGATCCGAAACAAGTTAGGCGTCGTCCTTGTTAAAGATCCGGGTTTTGACGTAATTAAATAAATAGATGCGTACATTAATGCCACAGATCATTGCTGCGAACACGGCACCAAATTTCAAATTATTCCCCATCACGTGGGTCGTTGTGGAGCGGTCACTTTCGACCAACAAATTAATTCTAAATGACTAAATTGATAATGATAAACAAATGTATTATAGTGTATTGTCTTAAAAACTATAATTATATGTGTAAATTTGTCAGTTTTTATTTTGTGCAATAAAAAAATGATCTCACACCAAGTCGTTTCTTTTCTGATAGTGATAAATGCCTTATATATGGTATATGCATATAATGCATATTTAGACCTTTTTTCGTGCATATTTTTGCACTTTGATAGTGGATGTAATCCTATGTTTAACCATAATACAAACGTCGAGGAGTTCGAGCCGGCATTACAGCTGGAAAATCGGCAAAAACAGTGGCACAAAGTGGTACCAGACATTATCAAAAATAAAGATGTTGAAGTGGTGGAAATGTACTTAAGTGTTGTAAGCGGCTGTGTTCATGGTTTGCTTTGCATCGTCGGCAAGTTGGGTCTTATCCGAGTCGAGCCGGTTAACAAGTGCGACGGAGTAATACTAATCTCCGAAGAAGTTAGCAAAATGGGTAAGCGTTGCGGGCGAGGTAGGGATGGCGGAGAGGGGTAGGGGGCGACTCTTGTTATTACACCCTCTCACCTACGCAAGGGGTTTCTGCTCAGAGCCTTACTGTCGCACGAGATTAAGACGCTCCTTGCTTTGCTGTTAACGCTCTGGCTTCCGTTCTGAATAGCTTCAAGTACGCCCCCACTTTCTGTTCGCTGACTTTAATAGAACGCGATCAGATGTATTATTATAAGGTCGTTCTTTCACTAGTGTAGTAAGTAGCAGTGATTTATGATAAACGGACAAATTCGGTGAATTGATTATTCAAATTCATCCAATAATTCAATTAAATTATTACCTACTTATACGAAGGTAATAATTACCACTAAAAGATAAACTTTAATTTTTATTACTGTTAAAATTTAGTGATCTAAATACGTAATTAACAGATTTTTATTCATAGATGTTAAAGATGATATCTAGGACATGTTAATAATAATAATAAAACAAGACTGATAAAATGTTAAAGAATCGTTTATTTCACTTTGTTACGTTGCACCACTTCAGTTATAAATACGGGTGTCGAAGAAAAGCCAGATAAGACGGAAGAGAAATAAGTTTAACCGAACGAGAGAAGGCATTATCATTGGCTGTGAGCGAGGAACAAAAGAAAATGGTAGAGAGCGAGCGTACGAGAGTATTTTATAGGCGCGTAAATATGTTTTATATCCCTCTACTGTCTGTTATACACTGCCGCGCCGGCACCCCATCCCCCGTCGGCCGCCACCCCCGCCCCGGGGGTTGCCTCGCTCTCGGAAACGCCGAGCTTTAATAAAACATATATTTTTCCAAGCGAGGAAAATACTGGGGAAACTCGCAATTTGTTCTTTCACTTTATGCTCGTTTACAAGACAAAAGTGGAACATTCTAGAAACATTATGTTAATCACGTATTTATGTTGTTTATTACAACAAATACCAGCACTTATAAAAATAAATTAGTAGCCACCGCTATAACTATTATATTGTATTTGCTTATACCTATGTAGGTGTAACCGAACGAATACCATCTGTATTGAGCTAAAAATTTAGTGTTGCTTAGTAGGTGCGAGAAGTGGTAAAGCGTGCGTGGGGGTGGTGTAGAGTTTATGCACTTGATCGGTGGAGCCGTGACATTGTAGTACTTAATGGTGTTGCGGTGACCCTTATCTCACGTGCCGCAACACCATCGCAACGCGGACGATTTATTGCGGCTTACGTACCGCACACTCACTATAACGCTAATTATTATTACACTACAAATTTCATGTCGTAAAAATCGTGTAATTTTAACATTAATTATGTTACCCTTTCAACAAGAATTGATTATTTAAATTTTCACGTATCATTGACTTAAATGCCCTTATAAAGCAATTTCTCATTCAAATGAAAACGAATTCTTGCTTGAAAAATAAGCCCGCGCTGTAAGATGATAAAATAGAAGAAGCGATTAAGATAATGTTGGAAATAAATTTATATTCCGATTCTGTGGAGTAGATTAAATTATTTTCTTGTTGCTTCTAAAACGAGTTCGAACAAAGAGTCATAAGCGCCTCTGTGGTGAGAGAGAGAGGTTCAAGGAGGAAAGAACGTGGTGGAGTGAGAGCGCGTTCTCTCCGCATCCCGGTAGACTCCGTGCCATAAAATATTACACCAAACGAAAGAAGCTCTTTCAATTAACTGAAGCAGGTTTGCGTAAGGTAAATCTTGCCAAGAGGCGTTCACCATTGCATCTTCAGAAAATATTATATCACACGCGATTTAACTTACAGATAGAATAAAATGTTCTTGCTATTAAAAACACCAAGCATTTAAATATATTTTTTTTTATAGACTAGTGGGCGGACGAGCAAGCGGTCCCACGTGATGGTAAGTGTTACCGCCGCCCATTTACAGTTAAATCAATAATTCTGTTTGATTACTTGTACTCTTGATAATTGATTTAATCGCTGTTGAGCAATTCTATATTTTTTGCTACTTAAAATTACTAATATTACTTGCGCCTGTATACGGTGGCGTAACGATCAATGAAACGACATGTAGGAGTTCGATTTAAGAGGTTGGCACCCGATCAGTATTCATGAGCTTATTAATGCGGTGCGACGCTCCCCTCGCGCCTGTGTGCGCGCACAGATTGTAGCTCGCGGAGGTCGCCACCCGCTCTAATCGACCAGAAGTGATATGCCACCTGATGAATGATGATGAGCATTACACACGTAACGCAATAATCAGTCTGCCACTCGTGAGGTAATTATGTTAAGGAATGAATAAGTTGATATTTTATTGGATTCATTACTAACATACTCGTATATGTTATGAATCGTTTTCTTTAATGTGAAACTCAAGAAAATGCATTTTTGGAAAACGTCTAATCAAATAAATAGTGAAGAGCTGAGAACTTAATCAATATAGCATAACTTTTGAACTTCAAATGGTACACAACAAAAGGAGTGATATTTAGAAAATCTGACGATTATTCGTATTCATTACGCGTTTAACCTGAAGCCGGAAATATGAAGAAATCACAAGACACGTGCGTGCGTGCACTCTATGGGCGAGATCAATAATAAATAATTGCTTGCTAGTTGCATTAGCCGTGAGAGGTAAGTTACGAGTGCGCGTCCCGGTGGATTGTGGTTAGAACAGGCGGTCGGTCCACTTCGCTGCTTGCATAATGCCAGTTGCTGACTCCCGTTACTGTTAAGCTAATAACAGAGTTACGGTGCCCGCGGAGTTTGCACAGATTCGAGCGCGGGCTATTCATACCCATCGCTGTTAACGGACAATGTGTTCAATTTCCTGAATGTGCACGCCTTATAATGCAGTGCTGCATATACCGGTACCCTAAAACTAGTAATAATTCGTTACTGCATTCACGAACATAAGCGCATGCATTGTTTGCAGCAGGTAAAATTAATGCAGAGTGCACAAGTTAATGTCTACTACAGACGGTACGGAAGCGTCTACATAATTAGCCAAAGCGACCGGATTTGCATATCAAAGGAGGCATAATTGAAGTCGGAGTGTAAATAACCCAAATGGAATCGGATCGAGTTAGTGGAGCTATATGGTTGCAAATGGCAAGTACTAGCCGCCACTGCTGTCGCGTCCGCTTATGCTTTCGCTTTGCTCCGAGCGGAGCTTTATACCGCGCTACTGCCGTCAACCTCTCCAGTATAATTTAATTAATTAACTCCGATACAACAGCGGAGCTGAGACTGATATCCTGTTCTGATATATCCATTTACTGGCATTATTGTTCCATTCGACTTCAAATCGATTAAATTAAGAACAGATATTCAAAGCTAATACCAATAACTTATTATTAAGATGTGAAATGATAATTAGTATCAGATAGTTATAATGGAGTGACGATCTCGTAAATAAATAAGCTTGAAAATTCCCTTGTAAGATATTTTCATAAGGGTTCATCTCTGAAATTCAATTTTTCTATATTCTACGTGTAGTACCTAAATCGAATTTCCACGAAAGCAATTCATAAACATCTGTAGAAAATTCCTAAGAGCTTACGGAAGTTTGGCGCCTGAATTTCATTTAAATCTGAAATTCCTTTCAATGTTGTGGGATGGTCTTGCTAAAATACTTTCATATTTAAACGTTCTTGACAGGGAAAATTGAGAGACGAGGGGAGAATACCCCTAGTATTCCCGGTTTTCGGCGGGAGTCGGCAGCGAAGCGGTCAAATAATTAGATTAAGGGGAACGTGGCTCGCGCCGCGTCCGCTCTCGGACAATACTAGCAGTCTTTAATACTTTCGGATTTGCACGGCTGCTACTGCTGATTGCACGAAGTTTTCTTTTATAGTGACCTCTTTCTTTAATCTATTTTTCCTGACACTGTCGATTAAGAGTGTTTAAATTTAGTGAATGTGCTTCATTGTTGTACATGTTCTTTGAATTCTTTTTTGTAAGCTAAAGTAATTATTGTTTCATTTTAAGTAAATTATAACAAATACCTATGCACGAGGGTATTTTATTTTACCGTCCACGAATATATCATCGCCAATTCGCTTTAGAATTTTATAAATCTCGCTTGCCATTGCTCATTTTTTATAGCGCAATGCAAGTGGCATGTTTAGTATTTAGTAGCAGCAAAGGCGGTGTAATGTATTTAATTACGGGCACTTCGAAACTGCATTCAATCTAGTAATTAGTGAACAGAGTGGCGGCGAGTAATCAGCGCCCTTTGCCACGTCCACACGCGCCCAAGAGCGCTCCACGCTCAAACTCCCGCTTTTGACGCGCATTTCACAACCTGTTGACGAGTTAGTTAAGCCCCTAGAGCGCGCACACTACAAAACAAAGCGAAAATTGCCATTACTACACAACTAACTATGCAGTTAGTTGCAGTTATATTTATTCCACGTGCATAGTATTCCTAATTTGTAGCAGCAGGATCAATCTAGTAAAATGTTCCACCGGGTTCATTCGAAATACACGTTACAAAATTATAACCGTTTGAGATAATTCAATTAAAAGTCTTAACTAAAAACATTATAAAACAGGTGGAAGACAGAGATGCTCGCCCCGCGAGATTAATCACTTCTCCGAGCGAGACCAGCCGGGTAATAAACCGGGAACGAGCAACTTCACCACTTACATTACACGGACATTTATTTCCTACGCTCTGTTTCAACTTTTCCAACTCTCAAAGAGCAAGAGTTGGAGGCTAGTTTAATTAATTTTCGCGATTCGTAAATACAGCGAGTTATAAACCGTGAAATAAAGATAAAAGGAACTTGCCTTGTCGTCGTCGCCTTCACTATCACACTGTAAAAGAGGAAAAATATAAGAGTTAATTTAATTTTGTCAGGAATTAACTCATGTGAGAAAAGCATGCATTACAAATATGCCAAATGATTGTTAATATACCCAATCTAAAAGCTTATAAGGATAATCAAAGATTAATTAATTAAATATATTATCATCGTACTGGGTTTACATTATTATTACATTTATTTTCTTCATATTATAAAATTCATAAAAGTCGCAAGCGGAACGAATGTTATGATTAGCGACTCTATGTATTACTGACTAAAAAGTCTAAAAAGAGCTACTGAATTAAAAAGATTTAGTCACCAACCACAAAGTAGTCAACAAACCATCAAGTTATATGCCAATCAGTTTAGAAACTATATCAAATCAAACAATATTGCAACAGTTCCTCCGTAGGGAGTGAAAGACTATTATCGTATCATAAATCGACAAATACGTTGCGCGATATTTACGAGGCAAGTTCGCGCGGAGGGAAACAACGAGGGATCAGGCTGAGATATTACAATTTCAAATAAATACGGAACATGAAGTATTCAGGGCGGGCGCAGGTAATGTTATGTAGTGCGGCGCGGCACCTCCTCGACAAATCTTGTGATTTACCCGCTATACGCGCCGAATATCGAACAGGGTATATGCGCATTGCGTGATCAGGGTAAATTTGCAGACTGTAATCGAGAATTATAGCCATTACATGTTACAAACATCTATAAAAATTCAGCCAGTTCATTCCTACACTTACCGTTGTATTTAAACTGAGTAACTCTAAAAAAACATGCAAAGAAAATCATTATCATGCTTTGTCATCAATAAACATTTACAAGCAAAGTGAAGTAAAGACGGCGGAAGCGAGTTTAGTATTAACTAAACTAGGAAAACAATGGATGTACTCACGATATAGCCTTTTCCGGAACTACAGCGGCTACTGGCCTGTAGGCAAGAGAGAGAAAGCGAACATATGAGTGGATTTCAGCGACTAGGGTAGATGAATTTCCGTCTCTCGCTCCACTTGAACGCCTAATTGTTTTGACGACTGTGATATACCCGTAACTCCATTTACGATATAGTTAAGATAGCGAACTAAAATTAAATCCTTAGTGTGATGTTGAGTTTATGACACATTTGACTTACATATCAACAAATTAATTTATAATTACTAATGACAGTTTGCAAGGATTTAAAACTGTTGCTGACACTAATACAGGTGAAGCAAAGAGAGAGACGGTCGTAAAGCAACAAAACAGAAGACAACATAATATTTGTTTTACGATCTAACAGTCAATACAATCACAACAAATATATTGGGTGAAATTATACATGCACCTCGGTGTTCCTTAATGATTCTTATTATTTTTTTCGCGAAGAGGTTAACTGGTGACATAAGCTCAATTAGTAAAAGTTTTTTCGTTGCCCTGTAAATAGAAGGCGTTTGGAAAAGGGCTCTAAACACGTGATTCTACTGCCGATTAAAATTTGCTAGAAACCAACCTTCATTTGTTTCATTCAATTTTGAAGAATATCAACAGGAATGTCCCAAAGTACGCGAATGCTATAAGATAATGAATGATGGGTTAATGAAATAATGTCGGAGACACTTACGTCACTAAGTCGATCGCGAGAAGAGTCTGGATCGCGAGGTGCTACCGAACTGCCCGTGAGCCGTTCTGATGCCCGTCCACTGTCATCCGATGTGCCAGCGTCTTGAAGCAGCGTAATACCCTGTAAATACACCTCAGAAGTAATTTATGGCTTCCGTGTCTAACAATATCATTTTGGCATTGGGTGGAATTTTAATTCTGTAGCTAAGCGTTTCAGTTTTTTTTATAAATAGCAAATCAATATACGAAGACTGAACCCGGAATATTCCATACAGACTCAAACGATGACATTAAAATCCGGACTCATGTAGTGAGACTTCAAGAGTTCCAATTTTGTTGCGAAGAGGGCAGCAGTGAAGGAAAGCTTTTTATATACGAGTAGGTTCACAAAATTGAGCGGTAACTAGGATATAAGAAAATTTGATAAGACGTGCCAGGAAAGCGAGGGCGCAGGCTGAGAAGAGCCGACCCATAACGTAACGTGCCCGGGGCCCGACAATAAAAAGAGTTTTCCATTTATCACATTTCGCGTCTATTTTACGGTAGGGTTCGAAAGGCGCTCGTTCGGTAGGGGAAGCGACTTGTGATGCTCAGCGAGAAACGCTCTCCGGGACGGTAAAAGAAAATAAAACGAGTAACTTCTCTGTAAATGGATAACTCCCCGACCGCCCTCACTCAGTGAACTTCCACGTTATTACTTCTTGAGAGGAGATAACGTTCAATTTGATTTATCATTCATTTTTATTCACGGATAATATTTCTAAAAGCATTAAATAAAATAAACAATTAAAAAAACTTTTCTTCTTTACTATCTACGCATTCTTACACCTTTATATTGTAACTTTTACACGTATATCAACGTCGAGTATTGTTAGAAAATAATTTGGGAAATTTCATTTGACAACACTATACAAACCGTACCGTCTGAGATTTAAAATTCCGGTCAAATTCCCGAGTTGTGTGAGTGCAGAGGCCATTACTCACGGCCGGTTTAGCTCTGTATAAATGGTGTCGGTTCCGGGCACTCCCGGTCGACGAGCGGAACAAAAACTCAAAAGCGCCGGGAGCGGCGTGCATTTCGAATTTATCAAATTATAAGTTGACTTTGATCTTTTACTGTGTGAAATAAGTAGAGAGGAACCTGTTATTAAGTCTGTCGCATAAAAATACATTATCTTGCGATAATATTAACGCGCCCTTTCTTAATAATATCTCAAGTAGTGTTTTGAAAGGGTCGTAATAACAAGAGTATCCTTCTGTTGCCCTATAACAAACAACAATAAGAGACACGCGCGCGATTATGTTCCCGATTGTAATAAAAGGGATTGCTTTTCGACCCTTTATATAGATGCTTAAATGAGTCGCACAAAGTCGCACGTATCAATTTAATCCGGAGGCGGGTAGACCGAGCCGATATCCCTCTAATCCTGACCGCGTCGAGCGGGGATGTAACGCCGGATGTTACCACATAATTACTCTCACTCCTTATAATGCGGCCCGACTAGGTGTACCTACTTAGCGGAGAACGTTTCAACCGAGACATGATGACTACACGAATAAGAATGTTTCGATGAGGCGATAAGATAAACCTAATAAACCTGTAATGTAATCTGTAAATTATATTATGTAATTGTAAGTAGCAATGCAATAAAAGAAAGTTGTGAAAGTTAATAAGGTAACCTGATAGTATGACCTGCATTGCCGCGTGCCGTTTAAATAAAACTAAAATATAAATTTATTATCTCTTAAAAGATAATGAGAATGAAATTACTGTTTTTAATATCGGTATGCGATATTAAATTTCCTCAGGCGAATTATCCCCGGTAAATGCATAGGTCATAAATGTGCGGGTCAATGAAACGTTTCTTATGTCAAATATATTGAGTCGGTTTTCGATTGGTCGCTGACAGACGTCGATGGCGGCAGGAGGCATTCGTGCTCAACCGGCGACATAACCGCTAATTGAAACAACGACCGCGGTCGAACATTACTTATTCATGAGAAGTCCATATGGCGGCGGAACGTGACCAACCAGATAAATCATTCAATTACGTTTTTCATGAATAGTCTTACCTATTAGTATCTAACTAAGGTACGTATATTACACTCACTTCTAAAGCAAAGAGGGTGACAATACTTTTTAAGTTTATTCTGTTGTGTTTGTGTGTGTCCATCTTTTCACGAGCTTCGAGAAGCAGCATTTATCAGTCTAGCTGTAATATAACATTCGTTAATGTTTAAAGGTTTAAAGCACTGCTGTTCATTGGCAAGGTGGCAGGCAGGGTGCGGTGTCGTTAAGTGGCGCATTGCATAATTTATTTATGTCGCGGCACGTTATTCCCTTGTTGGAAGTTGTAGACGGTGCCGAAGCCTTGTTCTAATTACTCTCAACTCAATTAACATACATCTTACACATTTAATTACAACATACTGTAGTCAGTGCCACTGTATTATTAATAACATTGACTAAAGAATTCATATTATAATTATATTTAGTCTGACCTGATGCGGTAACGACAAAAAACGCTATTAATTGAGTGATGGTGTAGAATGGGCAATAGAATTATATTTACCAATGCCACATATTATAAGGTGTGCGAATGCCAAATATTAGGGACAGGGCGCGATTGAATAGCAGGAGCGGTGGGCAGTGAGCGGTGGCGCGCAACGGTTGCATGCATTATCTACGAGTATGTACGAGTATTTGATTCTGCAGCGACAAGGACGTGGTCAGGCCCAAGACAATAAGTGGCTTCCAACTGACGTGATATGTTTTGATAGCATTAGCAGCAGTATCTTATTCAATCAACATGTTTCCAAATTACTATGATGCATCTTTCGTAAGCCGGTCTGGCTAACACAGCAGATCAAATCTGCCGCTGATATTAATAGGCGGCGTAAACAACTGGCAAAAGACAGAAAGACTGATGCAAAAAATGGTTTATCCTTGTCTGTCCCACCAGTGCGGATTAGTCGGCTTTTTTAAACAACGCGAAAATCCCTCCTATTCATATTATGGAATAATAATGGAAACACGTAATGTGATTGATTTCAATATTAAGTACTGTAGTACTGTATACGGTGGTGAAGAAAGTTCATTTACCCCATTAATAAATACAGTGGGACAAACAGGAATAAACGCAAAAAATGGGGTTAACTATAATGGTGGAGAGAAATAAACTAGAAATGGCGACAATGTAGCTTCCAATTGACATGATAGTTATGTCTTGTCGTGATTCAAGTATTGTCTCATTTAATCAAAATAGATTTTCAAAATACTACGAGGCATGTTTTCGTAAGCAGAGATCGCTATCACAGTGGATCAATCAGATCTACCGTTGACATCAAGCAGCGCGTCAGCTAGCGGCAGCCTTCCAAATGTAATTTCGCGACAGACTGCGCGGGGATTATATTGCGTTGCGGCTACAAATAAATACAATTAATACTGTTTTGAAATAATATGTACGGCCCAAAATCACGATTGCCGTTCAATATAATGTCAAAATAAAAATAAACCTTAGTTGTAGTATTTACACGTTTTACAATTTGTTTATAACAACAACTTTCTTTACATCAGGTATTTGATTTTATTTATCGCACTTCCGCGGCTTTTGTGGCAGACCATTCTGGTATTACGAATATACATATTGTGGTAAAGAATGCTACTGTGATTGAAATAATATGTCTGCGATGAGATCACGATTTACTTTCATTATATCTCAATAGAGATCATGTAATAAAACAAGACTGTGGTGGAAGTATATTATTTCAAAGCAGTACGATTTGTACCTATTGGTACGAGTAAGATGTAAATTATAAAAATACTCTCGAATTTTACTTTAATTGCTAACTTTACCATTAAATACAAGGGAAACTAACTTATGATTAACGTAAGTTTATTGACAAAAATAATAATGAATTCAACAGATATTAAAAGCTTAACGTTGAATAAAATTGCTTCGTTTGGTATTACTATGAACATATATGTATTTCAACAATCTCAGCAATGCTACAGTTGCGCGCGCTATTCCACTTGTTTGACATTTTATTTCGCCGGATTGTCGACTGCGACAGCGCTCAGTTCTCGGTAAACATAACATCTGGTAATGGGAAAAGAAATCCCGCCGAACGAGCTGTATATCCAGCGAGATGCTCCGCGGTATTGGCCTTTATAAATTCATGAGCACCCGTGACAAATGATTCCACTAACCTCTCGGTACTAACAGAAATTAATTTGAGACGATATTTTATTAGAGTTTTTGTACTTAAACATTATAAGAATGTTGTTATTAACCTGACTCCATAGATCTATTTCATTTCTTTAGTACTCTGATGTCGTAGTGTGTATGAACGCAATTAAAAAAAGTAAAAATAACATTTTTTATGGATTGATATACATATTATGAACAATGAATACTTAATTGCATTTTAATAAAACAGATTGTAATATATAGAGCGCCACCTAGTGAGAAATGGAGAAGACAATGTTTCTCTATGAGCTAACAAATAGTTGGGATTTCAAATAGATCATTTAAAGACTTTCTTAGAGTGCGTATGTGTAAGATTTGCTGATCTAAGTAATATACATATTAAGTAATTACTTAATATGTATTATTAAGTAATAAATTTATCGTAACTGCAATATTACGATAATATTATCGTATCAATAAGTTATCAGTAAAGATAAGCATTGTCAAGAATGAATAGCATAGCCTTTATATTCACCAATTGGTTATTATGAAATTCCATTTCGATACAGATTCAATGAATATTGCAAATGAATGTTAAATTACGAATTATTGTCGAATTTCAATTAAAACTCAATGAAGATATCATTTGGCAATAAATCAATTAAAGTTTTCACCACACTGGAAATAACATTCAGTTTCGTTTTGTGATTAAAATTTATGAGGAATTAAACCCGGTAAAATGGAGTTGAATAACAGCTGAACATACATATTTCTAGTTAATTCTATGATTTAGTGTTGACTTTGATCGACAGCACTAAATCTTTTGACTGGTTTTGTTTGGAAAATTTAATATAATTTACATCATTACATTTCTAAAGTGTGAAAATTTAATGGTATTTGTATTTTTATTGTTGAAGATAAAAAGTTTAAGTTGAACAAATGTAATTGAAAAATATTTATTAAGTAAAAGGCAGTCGAATAAAAGTAAATGCAATATCGTTCAGAATAAAACAATAAAAAGGGTAGAATAGCGCTATCCCTGTGGCGAGGTGCCAGCTTTCTCGGGGACAACATAATAAAGCCGCCGCTGTCGGGGACACTTGATCTGGATGCAAGCATATGGAGTACAAGCTGTTTTGCTCACATGAACATTGATAGGATAGGCATATAAATATAATGTGAGATAAATTAAATATTTCATTTTAATTTGTTATATGTTTTTATAAAAATCACACTGGTTTTTACCTTAAACAAATTTATTTATATTTTACCTTAAAGTAATTTACCATGAATTACTTGTACTCATGGTAAATGAAATTTAACAACATACAGGAAATGTTGGAAAGGTCTAATGTTTGAAAAATAAATCCACCTCTTAAGACAGAGCAGGGGTGAGCGAGGTATTTTAAACGAATCTCTACTAGGTTGTCGGTGCCGAGGGCGTAACTTAATGATCGCGTACGGCGCACCGGGAGGCTATCTATTCGACGGCAAATTGAATCTGCGAAGAGCTATTAGCCGACACCGCAGCGGAGCACCGCTCCTAGCGTGCCAAACGATCGTGCTCATTCTCCGCCCGACTCGCCTGATATTGTTAAAGGCGCGATACACTCCGTACACTGCAAACACGCGGACTGCAAAATAAACTAAACGAAATCGCCGCACACCACGTTATGTCCAGAAGTTGGAGCTTGTTTTTGTTTTTAGCTTTCCACATGATTTAGCTGCCGTAAAAATGCTTTAGTGTTTATTCATTTTATGAGTGTGTTCTTAATTAAATTACACTTCTGATTAAAGTCAGAATGCTTCAATACAAACGGTGAAGCAATAAAACTCGAGTGGTGACAGTCGATAACAAAGACAAGCTCTCTATATTTGGCCTTTTCATATTGAAGACGAGGAAATTTATTCTTTCGTAGGCGGGAGACGATTTTCCGCTTTATTCGAGCAACAGTATGAGCGGCGGAAGGCAAATTGGATGGGATTGCGACATATTTCGCTTGGCGGCGGCAAACTGTCGAAATGCGCCAAGGAGCAGAGGGTAAACGTCTTGGTCGTGTTCTTTACGCACTGAACGTAAAATGTACGTTTTATATTGGACTTATATACAAAAGCGATAATAAATTGTACAATAAGACAATAATTTATTTCATCACTACGTACGTAATATTATTTAAATATTAATAAAGTAACTTGAAATAAAAATTAAAAACATTAGGCATTAATAGGGAAGAGGCGAACACAAACGTATTGCATAAATACAGCTTGACAGCCTGTAATAATAATGAAGCCGCTCTAGCCGTAATGCATGTCCCAATTAACAATTTCACAATGCAATAGTCCCTTTGCATAAATTCTGAATCGGATACAAAAGTGAAGCAGTAAATTTTTAATATTTTCACCTTTTCGTGTCGTTATGATGATTTTCATTCCACGCTTTTGCTGATTTGCAATGCTAATACTCGAACTACACGAGTAAGTCAGGTACGAGTAACTTTGTTTACACTGGTACATCGAGAGTACTTACACTGTTAATAGGTGTTAATAGTATAATGGGTATAACGGGACAAATACCGTATAATAGGTTTTATTGAAGATTTGCGTAAAATCTAGATATCGTATTTTAATAGCGGACCATAGTCGATCAATCGAGAGAGAGCTAATACAGTGGAGAGAGCGGCGTACGTATAATGTCTGTCGCCGTCGAGACGGGCCCTCCTGCATTTTAATATCGTGTCGACTGCACGCTCCGGCTATCCGCATTTTGCCCGATCCAGTTTTCATCCGCTGCGAAATTCAAGCGCATTGTGATTTGTTTCCTTCTATTTTCGTCACAATTAAGGCGGTATACAAGAACGATTATTCGCAGCAGTATAGCACTATAGAAATACCTAGTTGAATCAGCAAAACAACGAGATTGTACGTAAGCGTATTGTATTGTTGTCAGTTTAAGTAAAGGGTTTATTTTGGTCGTTTAATTGCGGATAATGGCTTTGCCAAGCCATCGTGTTGATAATAAGTAAATAGCGTGAGCATTTCACGCGTGTATGTTTAGCAGCGGGCACGGAGATGAGGCGAATCGCGTTGACAAGTGGAGTGGCAGTTTGCGTACGTTTTATGCGTTTGGCGAAGGCAAAGCCCGGAAGAGGCACGGGCAGTGATGGGTTACAGATTTAGACTGGTTGCATTTAGATGAGTGAGATCACCAGCGCATAAACGTTATTCGGTACTGACGATGTAAAGCACAACAAGCCGTTTATTGTGCGCTAACTTTCAACACAGAATTTCCAATTATCTAAAGTAATACAACTCGTTTCCAATATACAATTTGAGAAATCGCATGAGTACTTCCTACTCTTTATATAACAATCTATATTGATATATGTCTATATTGATATATGTAAGTTTATCATAAATCAGTACCTACTAATCACTTTAGTATTCACGATTGAATACTAAATTGAATAGTACTGATAGGAAGTATGTACTATTTTATTTCAAACTTTATCTAGATAGGTATTATAGGTCCAATATTTTGATAATTAATTTACCATATTTGGTAAAAAGATGTTGTCTCATCATATAATATAAACGGAAGTCCGTTTAGATCAACTGACATGTATAATAACATTGCAATTAAACAACTTTTAACGGTTTAAATCGCGTATATTTGACATGATTTATATCCCGACGTTTCGAACACTTTGCAGTGGACGTGGTCACGGGGTGACTAATTGATTTTATTTGTCACTTGAGTTATTAAGAAATTATTACTACCGTCTGAAATTTTTTGAACTACCGTCTGAATTTTTTAATCGTAACATTCCCTATGCACGCAGTATTCGCTCACGGTGTCCAGAGGTCTTGCAGTATGGCGTTGGCCTTGTGATTTAATTAATTTAATGACTGGATCCCAAGCCGGTGGGGTGGTACTTGCCAACCATCTTCTCTATTGAAATTTGGGTGTTTCTTAATTTCAATAGCCTCGCGTAACATTCTTGGCATGTACCGGGTCTCTCTAGCGAGGATTTGTGGATTATCAGTGAAGTGTTCATATGACATGAAGAACAGACGCTCGACCAAGTCTGCAGTTTGTGAACATGCTCTGGACAAACCCAACCATTACATTCGATTTGATAATCCACAAATCCTCGCTAGAGAGACCCGGTACATGCCAAGAATGTTACGCGAGGCTATTGAAATAAAGAAACACCCAAATTTCAATAGAGAAGATGGTTGGCAAGTACCACCGGCTTGGGATCCAGTCATTAAATTAATTAAATCACAAGGCCAACGCCATACTGCAAGACCTCTGGACACCGTGAGCGAATACTGCGTGCATAGGGAATGTTATGATTAAAAAATTCAGACGGTAGTTCAAAAAATTTCAGACGGTAGTAATAATTTCTTAATAACTCAAGTGACAAATAAAATCAATTAGTCACCCCGTGACCACGTCCACTGCAAAGTGTTCGAAACGTCGGGATATAAATCATGTCAAATATACGCGATTTAAACCGTTAAAAGTTGTTTAATTGCAATGTATAGTAATCGCGAAAACCTAAGAAAATATTATGTATAATAACATTTGAGATTGTCACGTTTTTCATACATATATAAATAAATGCATTGAGACCCGCTTAAATATACATGTTCACATAATAGGTACAAATACAATGAATATTCTAGATATTTTTAATGTTTTCAATAAAAATGCGGTATACCAAAGGAATACCTAGCAAATTCACTCATGTAGGTACTCATAAATTCAAACAGCTTGAGGAAAAACTCTAAGTTCCCAAAAACAAAATAACACACAAACTGATCAGTAATCAGTTTGTGGCGGTTGTGGTGGCGTCAACCGTATTTCAAAGAACGAGTACGCTGGACGAGCAAGTTTTAGAAAAATGACATCAACCGATTCAGATGAAGATGATTTTTTGCTTTTTTTATTTGCTTTTTGCGGGAAATGATAAATTAGGGTTCATGAAATACATACTAAAAACAGGAACTGAGAATACAACCGTTTGTGTAGGGAGCTCCAATTCTTTCCAGACAAATTTTATTATTTCCTTATGTTGAAAATTATTTTGACTATTTCCATGTCACAGATAATTTTGAAGAAATTAAATCAAAATTAATCTTCAATATAATTACAATTACTTATTTGAATCAATTGTTGTAAAAAAGGTTCCCAAAATCTATCTTTCAATTTAATATATTATTACGATAATCTTTAGCATTTGTGTTTTCTTACATATCGATGGTTAAAAGACAAAATGGTATAAGCGACATGCATTTTAGTTTCAAAAGAAAACTTTAATATTATTATTAGCACCGGATTACAGTCTAGATTATAAAGTTGTGAGTCGGTTAAGCCATTTCGCCTTTTAACCGTCGATATTCAATTATTTTTTGTTTATCCATATTGCTAAAACGCTTTCGCTATGGCTTCCCGAACATTACAATTTATGAAGCAGCCGGATGTCTCAACAAAGTTCTGTGTGAGGTACATTTAATTCAATTCCGCCAAACTGCGTATTTCGTCGCGCTGATATCGGTCTGTGTTGCTATGGTGGAAGATACGGTTGACATATGATCGGCTGCCGATCTTCCGTCGCGTATCTTCGGTCCAATTTTTCGTCACGCTTATTGTTATTTAAGAAAGCGGGCAATAAAGGGAAAATAAAAGAATATCTTTACGACAGCAACTAATTAATTACTATGGCAACTGGAAAGAATGCGCACTGTTTCAATATCAGTGCCGTCAATCCAAACAGAATGGTCGATGGGCCCTCCCTACAGAGAACGAGGATCTAGGTGGATTTAAGTTTGAGCTAGCTAGTTCCGCGTCAGGAGCGCGGTTAAGAAAGAACGAAGATCCTAGTCATTCCAGACGAGATAGTTTTATGATTCTTCCGACAGGTAAAGCAAGTGGTCTTCTTAAAAAACCGCTAAACTTACATGAGAGTTGACACTGTTGGGCGGGTGATTTCGAGCCGCGTCGCCAGCCAGCGCAGCTAGCGGCAGCCGCGGCTTGCTTGATAACACGTTGGTGCGGGGTGACGAAACGCATTTTACAGCAGCCTGTCGACAAACGGGATTTTTATATAGGTGTTCACAAAAACAACTGTTAGTAAACATTTGAACGAAAAAATCACATTATTAAATTAATCACAAAATTACATTAATCAATTTAACATAATCAATCGCTAGAATCTTATCTTAACAAAGTTTTGATCATTAAACATTACATTGTCTAATGAACAAAGCTATGTGGCTTAAGCAAGTTACGCCTAAACTTGTAGCATTGCTTTCCTCACTCGCGTGTGAATTTGTGCTCTAAGGTGACAAGGCCCCACTTAATCATACTTAGCTTCGGCCGCCCTGCTTCGTCAGGCTGATTTTACTCAAGAGTTGCGAGAAACCCCTAGTAAGATTCTCGTTAATGAGCTCTACATCTTTCTTTTGAACTTGTGAACTTAAGCCCCACCCCGTCTTATAATGGAGTAAACATTTCATTTCAGCTTTTAAGTTGGTCTCCCACTTAGATGAGTCTAGTTCAACGCGACACGCATACCGCTTGTACCATAACGCAATTAATTCTTCCGCTCTCGAGTTTCATAAACGTCCTAGTGACTCGTGCCACACATAATAAAGAGGGGTTTTACGTGACAACGACAGCGATATCACGACAAAATGTGGCTTTTAAGCCTGTTTGCGTGATGACGATTGTCGAGTAGTACAATGAGTACATGAAATGTTTTCACCGTGACGAATGTATTGTATTAAATATGCAATGGAATTTTAGAGAAATATAACTTTACAAATAGGTATTACAAATACGGCTGATAGGTGACCACGAATAACCAACATTGACTACCAGCGATACAAACAAAGATGTTATAATGGATTGTAAAAAAACATGTAACGGTAACTAACTCTAAATTTAATATCAAACATTTATTCAATTAAAATTATCTATGTCATCTATATATTACATGTAAGTTAAGTGTTTTTTTCGTTTATACTATCTTAAGTGCTTAAACAGAAAACAGGTAGTAATTTAATAACGCAATTAAGAAAATAATAGATAATTATTTTAAACAATATTCTATCGAAATTAGACTATTATCTACCAGGGATTTAAAATATTAATTACAGTTTGTTTTAAAGATAGTAAAGTAATGAAAATACATCCTGTTCATAATTTTTTGAAGGGGTGTTAATAAACGACCACCCCAGAAGCAGAACAAACGAGGGTCTCTGCTGACACGGTTTGAATAAATAAAAAAGTTCAGTGTGCCTTCATAAGGTACATAGTGTGCGGAACCCGGGCCGTCCGCCGCGCCGGCCGGGGCGCCCGGGTGGGTATGGGCGAGGGGACATTACCATAACAATTAAATGATAATGTCCGTGCCACTGACACGACAACTGAACTAAACGGCAGATGCTGCCGCCCGTAAGAATCGCGCAATAAAAACTGAGTCCAGCAATTTTGCGCAATTTAACAATAAATAACAAGCATTTACAGAATACACTTTTAGAATGTTTTAGTAAGGGTATTATTGTGTAAGCTTTGTTTTAAGTAGTTATACTCGTATTTCTCTAGGTGAATATATTTAATTCATAATGTTCTTTTGTTAAGAATAACTTTTAAAAATAAAATTATTGCATTAGTATTAAATTTAATGGAAAATCGTTTCAATAAAAGCGAAGTTTCACGGTCGTTTAAAATTTAAAACAGTTTATAAAATATTTGGCAGGTGAAAAATACAATATTTTGTCATATTGTTACATGTAAGTAGCACTGCTCTAGTGGCGAGACGTGTCGCCGCCGGAGAATGGACATAAATATTGACGATCAACTTATTTATGCTTTAAAAAACAATACTCACTGGTATAAATTCACACATTAAAAATATTAAAGGTAAACGCGCTTTCTGGTTTTACTTATTCGCAGAGGTTTGGGGTTAGGTACCTAATGTGATTTTGGTATTTGTGACAAAATGTATATATTAATACCCACCCTGGCATTCTGAATCTGGTTGTTAATGTTGTACCTATTTGTAACTATGTCTATAGGTAGGGTAGGGCGGGGCTAGTTGATCAATTTTTCACTTGATCGGTCATAGCTCCTAAACGCTATCTCAAAATTGCTTGATATGCATTCTGATAGATAAGTAATTTATTCCTTCCTAAAAGTCTCCCAAGAAATTTATCTCTCATAAATCTGGTTTAAGAGCTACAGTCGTTTAAGTGAAAAAGGTCAGACATGCTCAACCTACCCCATAGGTGAGGTAAGTTGAGCAAGGGTATGGGGCAAATTGAGCAATTAGAAAATTAAGCCATGCAATGATGTGAATGTTTACTAGACATGTAATAAAATTGCTATTTTACAATCAACTTTTTATTTATAATCTCTTAATGATATAATAGTGAAACACAAACTATTCTTTTTTCAAATACTAAACATAAAAATATAATCAACATAAACGAAACATTTCTTAAGCTCAATTTTTGGAATAGACTCAGTCTTTTTATTTAAAATTTTACTTTTACAATTATGTGATGATCAATGGGGTTTAAATATAAAAAAGACATTAATGTGATATAGGAAATTAATCATCGTTGTCGCTGTCGCAATTAATGCAAACGTAAGTACGACTAGCATTTGGCGCACATTTTGTATGTGCCCATTCCCTGCAAACTTGGCACTGGATCCATTTTTCCCCTGGTAAACTTTCGGAATAGGCTTCGCAGCAAACCAGGCAGGCATAGTCATCTTCATTGCTTTCCTCACTTGACTGGAGAACTTTTCTAGTAACACTTTTCTTCTTTTTTTATCAATCTTTTGCTTTTGTTTTTTAACTTTTTTAGTTGTTTTATTTTGTTCCTCTTGTAATGCGTTTTTTTCTGGAGTGTCTGTTAGAATAGCAGCTTTCCTCTTTCTTCTGATAGCTGTGCCCATCTTTCTTGGACCTGCCTTTGGGTATGGTCGAACAATTTCAGGAGAAAATTCCTGGGGTGGATCGAACTGTACGTTTTCTTTGTAGCTTGTACCGGCTTTTCCTTCAGGTTGGCTGGTGGAAGCTGTAGCACTATCAGGTTCACTGGCATGCGTTATAGCTTGCTCTGAAGGATCTTTTTCAAGCTGGACAGATTTTGGATATGGACGGGCGGTTACAAATGACGGTGAAAACTCATCGTCACTAAAAATGCTCGCATTAAATGGGAAGATGCCCGTCTTTTGAAAGCCATTCATGATGTTCATACTTGTCTGAGCTAATGGAAGTGAATCTGCGACAATTTTTGGTATATCGTAGATTGTTATTGTCTTTCCCGGGTTATTCCGTAGCCAAGTATCTTGCGAAGAAGCGCAATGCTTCTTGAAGGGCTCGAATACTGAGATATCTAAAGGCTGTAATTTGTGGCTGCAATGCGGTGGGAATGATAACATGATGATGCCGTTCTCTTTAGCCAAATTTAGTGTCTCCACGTATAAGTGAGAGGAGTGATTATCTAAGACTAACAAAACACGATGCTCATTAGATGATTTTACATGTTTTATAAAATGTTGCATAAACTGAAAGAATTCTGTGTCTGTAACCCACCCACTGGCATTACCTGCTCCTATACAGTCAGGAGGACCACCATTAATGAAATGGCTTTTGAAATTTTTGCGGGGAAATACAAACATAGGAGGTACTGTGTTTCCAGAAGCAGATACAGCAGTTATCATTGTAACGTTAGTACCTCGTTCCCCAGAAGTCATGGCGCCGACGCTACGTTTACCCTTGGCAGCTACAATTTTATTTGGCTTCAACACAGTGGACACTCCTGTTTCATCCACATTCCATATTTGTGACGCAGTGAATCGATATTTATCCATTACTTCAGCTAACTTGTCAAAAAAAACTTTAACGTTTTGAGCATTAAATGATGTTGCCCTACCAAGGCTGGTGGGTTCTGGCTTTCGAATAGATAACTCGGGATTCTGTTTTAAAAACATCGTAAGCCACTCTTTCCCGGCCATCTTATTTGTAGTCCAGGTGACTGGAATTTTGATGCCGAATTTAACAGCACACTCGTAGGCAAGGCGACGAACGTCTTTCGGGGAATATCCATAGAAGATTGATGCCATTTGTAACAAGTATTTTTTTAAGGAATCCTCTTGTTCTGAAGAAAATACTTGTCTCGGTGCTGCATAACCCATTGATGGAGCACCACTTCCAGATTTTAATTTCTTTATAAATCTTGTTAAGGTCATACTTTTGATACCGAATTCCTTGGCGGCGGCATTTACACTTTTGCCTTCGTTCGTGACAGCCTTTGCTGCATCATTTAACTGTTGACTAGAAATAGAACCTCTTGTAGTCTTTCTTTTATATGTCCGCATCCTAAAATAAAAGAAAACCATACATTGTTTTGTTTTAAACCGTGGGGCTAGTTGAGCAACAATTGCCCAACTAGCCCCAACCCAAATATTTGAAACAAAAGTGAGGTTATAAAAAAACCGTTGGAATAAGAACCAAATCCTTTCGAGATATCATAAATATAATAGATTTATGAAAGTTTAACACTTACGTGATCGTAAACGGATGATTTTTAACGTGTACAGAAGAAATATGAACCGAAACTAATTTTTTACTTTTTCGTCGCAAAACAAACAAAGCGTGCGTGTACGTCACTCGATCGACAAGTCGTCACTGACGGTTGTGCGGTGAGTTCCCCTCCTGTGACCGCTTCTTTCCGCCATTTGATGAGTTAACGTGCGGTGTGTAGTTTTCGAGATATTTCGATTGCCCAACTTGCCCCTATGCTCAACTAGCCCCGCTCTACCCTACTATTGTGTGTATCGGATTATCGAAA
Source organism: Sesia apiformis (assembly GCA_914767545.1). Classification (NCBI taxonomy): domain Eukaryota; kingdom Metazoa; phylum Arthropoda; class Insecta; order Lepidoptera; family Sesiidae; genus Sesia; species Sesia apiformis. The sequence continues at coordinate 8,964,920 of OU611960.1, read as the reverse complement.
ATATATACATTTTATATACCCACATTATTACGAGACTGAAAGTTAGTAATCAGGATATCAAGAAAACTGAAATAAGTATTAAAAAAATATTTGTTACAGTAAACTCAACACTTAAAATATGATTCCCAGAAAAAGGGAATGTCCATATTAGTTTTGTCTTACTGCAAATCACAATAGCTAATCCCAAGCCCTGCTTATTAGGTACTACTTTACTTTTCAATTACTAAATAAATTGCACGAAAAAACATCAAACAAGCAATGAAAGAAAAACGCGCGGGTAAACTTCATTTTACAAGAAATAAATCTCTTCATTGCGGTGAAAGCAAATTCTCTCGGGAACTTTATGTGACTTCCACAAAAGATTTTATACAATTCATTTCAGTCTCATAAAAAAGTTATCACGAATTCGCAGAAATCGGGCGAGCTATTTTTCTGCCGGAGGCAGGGTTCCCCGTGGGAAAGACAGGTTAATTCCAGATGCCTTCAGCCATAACATTATTTTGGTTCTAATCCTGATATATTTTTGAACACAAATACATTTAGTGGGTATTTATCTAATGCGTTTTGTGTAAATTAAAATATAGACGATAAATTACTAACACATTACTTATACAAATATAAACACTCCATTTAGCAAGTGGCGAATATGTACGTCAAAACACTGTTTACAAGACGCTATCAAATAATTAGCCATAGTCAACACAACTCAGTGGCCCGCACATTCACTGCGTCACTGCAGTCACAATCCGCCCCGGCTACACTCGGCTACAATGTTTACTCTTATTTTGAGAAAGACAAAAGTATTTGTTTGTAATAATTGTTAGTCACAAATAAGAAGTTCTAAAACATAAAAGTCTTCAAATAAGTCAGTACATTAGAAAATTTTAAACATAACACTAATATTATTACGTTTAATAGCTTTTTTTAAGTAAATGAGTAGATAGTATGGTCCGAGGAAAATCGTCAACAATTCCGGAGCTCAGATAATGTAGAATAGGTACAAATATAAAGTGAATTCGGTCTAGTAATTGTATTTCAGAGATTAGCTTCGCTACTGATTTATCCTTATTTTTTTCACTTTTAGAGCAGTTTGATGAAGGAATGTAATTTTACTAGAGTTCGTACATGCAATGCAATGCAACCAGATCTTTCGGTATCCACTGTTGAACATGGGCCTCCTCGTGCACATTGTTTCATGCATGCGGGACTTATGGAATTAAAACGCCACGCTGGGTTGGCGTGGTTGGCGAGTCCACGCTTTTAGAGGTGGTGTAGTTCCTCGGGGAGATAGGGTAGTACTATTCTATAATCGGTCGACAACACACGACACTAAATATAGTGTCATTTAAAGTACGGACATTGAGAGATCAAACTGATCTACACAGTGAGTGACGGCAATTATCGATTCAAAAATCCATATTCAAGTTACACATTAGGGAATCGGTTGTTCGCGTTTATTTAAAAGGATTATTCATTAATGTTTATACAGCACGAATTAGAATTCTTTTATTTATATTTTAATTAATGTACACAATGTGTAGTAGGACTTCACTTTCTTTCTGGATTTGAGGTCATTCGATTGTAAAGGTTATACATATTCCTATTATTGAAAACAAGTGTAGGCAGGTGTAACCTTGCAGTGAGATTTGAAACTCTTAAAATATAATTTTGTTTAGGAAACGTAAAAATGACAACAAATGTTATTTGCTTTCTTTATGATGTGATTAGTGTTCAGTAATGAATAACTTAATATTGCATGTAATTGTACGAGTATTGCCGTTGATGCAATATTATTTTGTTAGGAAATTAATGAAACGTAAAAGCGGTGTTTATTGATGCCCATACCACAGCTTACATTGGGTAGGTAAGCTGTGCCCGTACTTTAGTAACGTCGTGTGCGTAGAATGGTGGATCTATAACGAATTATGAGAACGAAACTCCCGACTAAATTAGTTAAATTGGTACATAACATTGTAAATAGTTGTGCACTAAAGATAATTCTAATTAATTAATTCTCGGTTAGAAACAACATTTTACATCTAATTGCGACAAGAAATTGTAATGAAGTATTGATTACCTAGTCATTACTATTTTAATTTTAAATCACTAAGATAATTAATAAATACCTACTGCTTTTTATATTAGTATGTCATAATCGAATTATAAATGTGAACTTGTTAACAGAGCTAACGGCTGTAATGCTTAGTAGTTACATGCTCAATTACTTCGCTAACAAGCAGCTCGCAGCGACACGATTACAGGACCAAATAGTAATTTTTAATATTATTTTCAATGAAAAATGTAAATGGTAAATTTTTGTTTGTGAATAAACATTTGCTGAACATACATAGCTTACGTAAGCATAATTACTAATTATTTTATACTTATCATCATTTGTAAAGATATTATCTAATTGCGTATTTTATTAACAGATAAACACGTAACATTATAAATAAGATCACGAAATCATTATCATTTTGCATAAAAATTAGACCCTTATCTATATTTTAAACGGTCACGCGTTATTACAAAATTATGTGCAAGAAATCTTTAGTTGTAAAAGATGTATCATTATTTCATTATATCGAGCGTCATTCATCCACAAAATGAACTTCTAATATACAATGAACTTATAATTCTTATAATATTGGTTATTAAGTATTTCAGTATGTTGACCTTTTATCGTCACACCTTTTACTGTCCACGTACTTGCTTACATTATGATTTATTGTTCGTCATTACTTAATAGAGTTACGGAATTTAGAGTGTTTTCTAAAATAAATGTAGAATACATACATTGTTTCCTTCTCTTTTATCAACAGGCAAAAGCACTTTTATGGTATTGGAGAACAGTCTTTTAGAATGTATAAAATGTCTTTTAATGAACTTCGAATCCTTACGGATGGTGTTGGTGCAGCGTATACAACAAATTGCATTTTGTTTTTAATTTGGTGGCAGCGAGCGCGGGCGCAAGCGTGAACTCCAATTTACCAGGGACGTTTAATTAACGGCGACACGGCTGGTCATTAATTAAGTCATCAGACAAGCCGGCGTGGGTAGCGGGAACTAGACAATAAAACTGCAATCTTGCTGCCATATAAATACATTTTGGGAAATTGTTTTATTCAGTTTAGTAGATCGTGCAAGCGATATTGATAGAAATTCCTTAATTAAACAAAAAAATATTGCGAATGTAAATTATTAACAAATAAGTAGTCATATTTTGTATAGGTAAAATGACAAGCTAAGAAAAAATAAGTGCAAAAAGTATAGTAATGTTTGTTGTTTCTATGATTTGGTTGAAGTATAGGCAAACCTTCAAAAAAAGTGATTGATCGCGATGCTTAAGACCATAAAAAATAAAGATGGAACGAAATTCCACATAAAAAGGTTTACAAAAAAAATCGTAACAAAAGACTGATTTCTATTGGGTAGTTTTACTGCAATAAACAAGTAACAATGAAGAATTCTCTTACAAAAGGAACCGGTCAATAACAATTTAACATGAAATACGACACTGAAGTTACTAAAGGTGTTTATTTGACTGCTTTCAATGTTGTCTCGATAGACATGTAAAGTACTTATTTTCATCATTTATGAATTAATACTGTCAACAGTATTAGCTACACAACTGTGAATAAATAAAACAATTAATAATTCTCACGACAACACCGAACAACGACTTAATTGAGCGGGAAAAGTAGTGGCGCGTGGAAACAAATATAGGGGATGTAATCGAAATGTTTGTAAACGGCTGTCGCGGCGGCGTCGTCGCGTGTCACGGGGCGATTACCACCCTCCCCGTCCGCCTCCTCTCACCCACACGGACATGGGAATGTAGCGACATTCCGAGATGTTCGTAGTGCTTGCTAGCTGTATCGTCGTAACACCGATAAAAATAAATATTTAATGAAGAAATCCTTTAGTTTGGTTATTGTCGTGTTAATAGTTATTCTATACTTAGTCACGTTATTTAAGAATAAATGTTTGTTTTATCAATTCAAGGTTCTTGGAGGTAAATATTAAACATGTTAAGCCAATAGTAAACTTGCGAATTTATCATATCCACTTGGATATGTTAATATGTATGTACTTTTTTACATTGGCGTGATACGACAAGAAATTAAGTAAACATTTAAGAGAACTTATATATTTGCAATCTAGACGCAACTACTTACTTAAGTACATATAAGATAATTAATTTTCACATTTTTATTAATCTAAATACATACATATATATATATATATATATATAAATGAATCTTTCTTTGTCCCGTATGCGTTCCTATACCATTCATCCGACTGCGATGAAACTTTGATGAGTTGCTGTGCGTACGCCCTCGAAGGTTTCTGAATTAGTACTTGAAGACCACTCGAACGAAGTCGCGGGCAACAGTAAATATAAAAAGTTAATACTAAAGTTAGCAGTTAATACTAAAAAGCCGGTAATGTCATTAATAATCTGGACATGTCAACAGTTACCATAATAAGAATAATAATTGTTTAATTATCCTTGTGTGCAAGCAAACGTTAAATGAAAAGTTTATTACTATTCTCAATAAATCAAATAATCTCGTTACGTTCAGTTACTTCTTGTGGTTACTCAAGTGGTCCTACAGTAATAAAACGATGCAACGCACTCCCGAGGGACAAATCCGTGTGGAAAACTGATTGAATGTAATTGTGGTGAGTATTGTGACACGTTCACGTGTGTATGAATATTTGCAACTTGCAGTCGACCAGTTTTATGATGGTTATTAAACAGTAATGTCTTGGCAATTTCCTGTGGGAAACGTCTCAAGACACTAGTCATAAAAGACACGTTAACATCTTTTGCAACTAATATAAATACTTAGACAAGATAGAATGTTAGTAAGTAATCTACTCGTAGATAATTAGATAAAGGAGTTGAGAAAACAAAACAAACACTGTTGATGCGATTCAGCTTCTTATCTATTTGTGTTTTCTCTACAAATCAAATGGTACGTACTGTTGAGCGCGCGACCGACACAGAGTTGCTTGCTTAACTTAACATAACTTCTCGCTAAGTAAACATTTACACAGTCTCGATGTGTTTAAGCACCTCTCATAATGGTGCATCCACATCGGTGTTACTTTTTATGGAACAACGTTTCCACGTGTTAGTGGGCAACATTGGAACAATGTAAAAAGTAACAAGAAGTTATTGATTGTTAATAGATGTTACCGTGTTAAGTAAAATTGCCTAACTTTTAATAACAGTCAACATGTGATAACAATCGATAACCAATAGCAACATTTTCTTTTGTTTTCGGAATAGCTATTTTAAGAGTAACCGAACATTTATGGTTTAGTGCGAGCGCAGAAGGCGCTCAGGCAGGAGCAAAAATGTGCAGCAACGAGCCTAAGGGCCCCCCCACCGGTAGACCGGCAGAAGGAAAGGACCTCGGCTTAGGGCGTTGCTTTGGGAGGGTACCGCGAGTCGGTGAGAAGTGCCCAGGCACGTGCCGATACCTTGTAAAGGTGTTGGCTGGAGGCCGGTGTGTGTTCACGGTGTAGCGAGGTTGACGTCCTCGTCTCCGCCGGCGAGGACGGTGTATATGTGTAGCCTGTGAGTGTGGTGTAAGAACCGCATCGGCAGCAGTAATTGGGTCGTCGGGGTTGCCTGGGACGTGTCGAGGACGACGACGGTAACGGGGAGAGGCATTCCTATCGGGGACATAGGTTAGGCTGGCAAATATTAGGGAGTTGGGATGGTGAGGGACTCTGTCGTAGTAGCGTTTTGGGCGGATACTGTACCAACATTTTACTGAATGTTACCCAATATTATAACTCAACACGGCAATATCTATTAACTTTTGTTGTCGGCTGTTATTAAATGCTTTGAATTTATTAACAGAATAAATGCCATTGTAATAATTATGACTTCACGTGCCTTTTCTTTTTATTAATAACACCTCCGCTGCCTCCAGAAGTTTGAATACATGCCGAAAACAAGACAACATGCTCTAACATTTATTGCTACTTATTACGGAATGTTACTGCTTTGCCGCGAAATATAATAGCATTCAGAACACTTGTTTCTAAATGTTTTGTTTTGTTACTTTTTGTCACTAGCGGTGTGGGTGTGATCGGCAAAATTAAACAAACAGAAATGAGTGGCCGCATAAGTTGTAGAAAGTTACTGAATGTTAGTTATCATGTTTCGAAACGTTTCATCACAAAAAGTAGCTCCGATGTGGATGCACCATCACAAATAATATCTTATCAATAGGCACTCATATTACTCTCGATACAGACGTTAACATTCTTTAAAGCGGAAATAATCAGCTATAAAAAACATTACAATAAAAATATTTTGAATCTAGCACGCGCAGTGAATGTTTTTATATTAGGTTCGTAATATGTCTATAATAGATCCTGTTTGAAATTTTAATTGAATATCTGATTGGTAAATAAATGATTAGAGGATTATTTATAAATGTACGGCTGACATTTAATGGGCACATTAACAATTAAATTATAAAACTAACTATATTGCAATAGACTCATTTGTCAAATTTACCTATTAACATTTTTTATTGTTGCGAACTCCTTGCCAGAACCTACACCTGAAGTTCATATACCTCCTTACTATTCTGAAGTAATCAACATTTATAAAAATAAATGTTATGAGGCGTGGAAAGAATATTTTGATGAACGGTCTCGAGAGAAGGGTATATGGTATTGAAGTATTCAGTCCGAGCCGCCTAGGGTTTGTTCCCGGGAATTCCCGGGAAATCGGTTGGTCTCGTTCCCGGGAAATTCAGCTCGAGAAAAGTCGAGACATCGAGAAATTTAAATAAACATTTTTACGCTTAGCTTTCTTTGTAAATGCGAGGTGGCGGCGGCAATCGGCGGCATCCTTTGACAGCGCGGCTCGTGTCTGTCGGTATCCTTTGTTTTCGCCGACAAACGCAAGCGCCCGCGCGGCCCCAGTTGTGTTTCGTTCATTCGTGTTTCAACTCCCGCCGTGTTCGGATTACTTCGGATTGAAAATCGGATCATAAAGCCAGCATAGTGTACTTATTTAGTAACGTACGAGTAATAGAATTGCAGAACAAACAGGTAAGTTTTGTTATTATTTATTTAAAACTAGCTTTCCGTCCACGGCTTCGCCCGTCATCAGCCTAACCTAACCACATCAACCCACTGCTGGGCATAGGCCTCCCCACTGTTGCGTCAGTTATTTTGTAGGTACTAAAATACTTACTAATCCTTGAACTGTTTGTTATAGATTTTACAACTGATGGACCAAAATGGAAACTTCCAAAGTTTGGAAATATTTCAAAAAAAATAAGGACGCCTCAAATTCGCAATGTCTAAAATGTCCTAAAACCATATCCTGTAAAGGATCAAACACAAGCGGACTAGTGAGGCATTTAGCTCATGTACACAAAATTGATGTAAGATCCACCGAGGCTCAAATGAACACAGAAGACGGATCTACCAGCTCGTCCAGTTCCGGGGTGACGGCACCAAAAAAATCTAGAAGTGCTTTTGAAACTATGCACGTACAGCAGACACTGAAATTTGACGTTCAACCCAGAAAATCGTTAGGTGAAATTTTAGCTAAACTTTCTGCCCAAGACGGTTTTACTATAAGAGGCATTACTAAAAGTGAATTTATCCGTGAATCACTTGTTGCCAAGGGGTATAAACTCCCAAAGACCCAAACCGAAGTAATGAACCTAATATTGAAGTTTTATGATGAAAAGGAGAAAGAGATGATAAAAGAGCTTTCTCAGATTTGCACATCAGGAAACCGGCTAAGTGTGACAATTGACGAGTGGACAAGCATACGAAACAGACGATATTTTAGCGTCTGTGTCCATACAGCAGAGGCAAAAGTTTACAATTTGGGGCTAGTTTACATACCCGGAAAATGCGGTGCCGCAGAGGTTAGAGAAATAGTAGAGGAGCGTTTGAAATACTTTGGGGTAAACTTCGAGCATTACGTCTTGGCCGTAACCAGCGACGGGCCAAATGTTATGAAAAAATTTGGCAGAGAGAGCCCCTGTGAGATGGTCCTCTGTGTAAACCATGCCATCCATTTGGCTATTCTTGATACCTTTTGTAAAAAAAAACCAGAAACTACAGTTGCTAGAAGAAACACACCTGTTAGCGACGATGAACACAGCAGCTCTGATGAAGCCAGCACTGATATCGACGACGAATCTGATGAAGAATCTATATTGCAACCTGATGACGACATAAATAAAGTCCTGAATGAGACCCGTTCGATCATAAGATTTTTCAGAAAGAGTCCTCTCAGAAATATCACACTACAAAAACATGTGAAGACTGAATTCGGGGCAGAACTAGCCTTATTACAGGATGTCAGAACTAGGTGGAATTCAAAGCTAACAATGATTGAGCGTTTCTTGAAGTTAAAAAATTCCATTAAAAAAGCCTTGATTGATTTAGATAGCTCATTTAAATGGAAGGAGGAAAATATTTGTGTACTACAAAAATTGCTGTTGATATTGACGCCAACGAAACTTGCAGTAGAAGCATTGAGCAGACAAGGTGCCAATTTACTAACTGCAGAGGCTATAATAGACGTGTTGCTAAAACAATTACAAAATATCGACCACCCTTTGGCTCTTCAATTAGTAGAATCTCTTAAAATGAAAATATCAGATCGTCGGAATACACCTCTAATATCGCTGCTACGCTACCTAAACAGCCCCGATAATTTTATGCACAAAAAGAGTGATTATTTTATCGATAATAGCAAGACATTTTTAATTGGATATGCTGAAGACTTATTCAATCGCCTATACCCCACTGTTCCCACTACTACAGAACCTTTGACAGAAAATAATTCAGAAGTTGTTGAAGCAGGCGTAAGCGAATCAGAACCTGAACAAGACAGCTTTGCAGCTCAATTAGAGAGAGCAATAAAAGGTGTTTCGAAAAATGATGAATCAACTAATGCTGTGGTGCTTTCAAAATCAATAATAAAAAAAGAGTTTTTGCTATTTGAAAAAACAGGCAAGAGGACTCCTAATCTGGAAACACTATACAAGGCATTAATTTCAGTCAAGCCGACTTCAACAGAAAATGAAAGGGTATTTTCCATATCGGGAAATGTGGTCAGTAAGATTAGAAGCCGCCTGTCTGATAAATCTATTAATGCTTTAGTTTATCTTAAGGCATATTTTATAAGAATTAATAAGTAGGCTTAAAGACAGTTATTTTTTTCGTATTAATAGCAGATACCTATTATTTAATTACATTAAAACTGCCAAAAATTGTGATGCATACCATATCACCCACATAGTGAGATTAGTGAGTGACTTTTAGTTATGATGAGAAAATTTATGATTGTTTTTAGTTAAAAATGTTTGTTTTAAGCTGATTGTTAACAGAGATTTTGTTTTTTATTAAAAATTAGTGAGATTAGTTATGGTGAGAAGAAAAAATATGATTGTTTTTAGTTAGTATATTTGTTTTGAGCTGATTTTTTATTAAGAATTAGTTTTTTGTTTCAAATTATGTTGATTTTATCATTTAAAATAAACACAATTAAATTAAAGACTCTTTTTATTATTTAAATAAAAAATCTAGACAAAAATTTACTTTTTTCTCGACAACCCGAGAAGACCCGAGAAATCAGGCTCGAGAACTCTCGACACCCGAGAACTAAAAAACCTCGAGAAATCGGAAACCCTAGAGCCGCCTCATATACCGTGGTTTTTGGAGTCTAAATTAAATAGGAACCTGGTTGTCATAGCCTGGTTGTATGATTAAGACCTGCTGGTGGATTAAATTGCATGCCAACCTAACTTCAGGGGGCAGCACACCCGCATAACCCTTCTCAGGTGTCCATGGGCGGCGGGGCGGTATCATCATGTGGACCGCATGCCAAATTCACGATAATATATATATATATATATATATTATTTTATATATTTTATATATATATATATATAATCGTAATATGGACGTGCTCAAATATGTCTCGATTGCCCACGGCCTCTAATCAACCTATTACACTTCTCTGATTATCTGACTGAATATTGCACTCTGCTAAATCTTGTAAATTATTTTGTCGATATCCCCAGAGATATTATAAAAATGTCATGAATTCATGATATTTTCCAGAATTGTGGAAAATATTCCAATTGCGTTCCGTATGAGTCACTAAAACACATTTGACTCTACTTTCATTATTATTATTACAGTTTTCTGTCAGAATTTTACTGCATTTATATCAGTTATCCAATGGAATTAAACTACTATAGGCTATATTAAACTATAGGCACTTGCCTATAGTGAGAAATGAAGTAGATAAAGGTTTCTTAAAAGTAGGCAGTGCATCCGGGGGCGTGCCAACGTTTGTCATTTTGGACTAATGTTGGCATGTATCACGGGGTCTATGAGCTACAGTATCCACTTACCATCGGGTGGACTTATGCTCGTCTGCCGCCTTCGTCCATAAAAAAAAGATATGAAGACCTTACTAATGACATACGCCTTATTTCTGTTAGTTAGCTAGACCGATTTAACCCAAGGTGCTTTTCAAGTATTCACTCACTCAGCTAGTTTTCCTCCGGAACATTTACAATTTGATAAACTAAGTCTACTTTAGTGATACACACGTTAACTTTTTTAAACAGTTCTTTTAAGGTGTTTCAAGCTTTTATCAATTTATAAAACACCTGATAAGAATTGCAGTCACGTAGATTTACAGCGTATTTAGTTACGTATAAAAGAATGTTAAATCCGATTAGAGTGCAGAGTGTTCACTCATTCCATATTGAGGTGTGGAACGTTGCGGCGACTGTGATAAATTCACATTGCCTTTCGCAACCTCTCATCAGTGTATTAGATCGGGACGGCAGAGAGCACCGAGGGTCTTCTTATCGGTCGGGGGCAGATCGGTGAGATACGCCGCGAGCGCCCCGCTACTGCCCTGACTAAACAGCCCTGAGACGTCGGCTCCGCTCTCCACTGAAATTGTGATTCTTGCCACTTGGCACATCTTAAACGGAGTGCCTTGAGTGGGTAATACATTTACCATTAAAATTCTTGGGGGAACCAAAATCTCCAATATTACGCTGCGGGGTTTGAAATATTTTAATGGAGGGTCAATTGTATACAACAATTGTAATTGAATTGATGATAAAAATTAATCCTCTTTTAATAATTAAATAAGCTACGATGATTAGATTAATAAATTAATTGTTATAAACTTTTATCAGTTCTTTGAACTTAGATAAAAAGAGAGATCTGAATATTTAAGTTATAATAATAAATACGGCTTCCAAAGCGGTGTTTCCATTTTATAGGTTTACATTGGGTAAATGTTAACATAAAACGTTTGTAAGATAAGATTTCTTAACATTTCCTTTAATCCTGTCGATAATCAGAAACCCATTAACTTCGTGAAAATTTCTTGTTATTCGTGTGACATGATTTGAACACTTTCTGTTAGAAATATCAGAAATCAATACAAAGCATGTATTACATAATACAAAAGGAAGTACGAATGCGATAATTTAGTCATTAAAAAGATAATGATAAATTAGAAATGGCAACAATAAAGATGGAAAATCATACTTTTGTTGCAAAAACCGAAAAAAGGTCGTTATGAAGATGAAAGAGTCAAAGACGTCTAAAGTTTGAAATGCATCAAATAGTGGCATAATTGATTTGATCTTTTCACTGTCTCCAGACATGTCTGGTGAAGATGATGTAATATATGATAAAGCAGTAGGCCCGATGGCAATGTCAAGGGGTCGTAGGTAACCGAGATAAGAAGTCAAAAGGGTCTATTCATTAAGCATCAATCGTTTTCAGCATGTAGCATTCCCAACGGATATTCCTTAGTGCATTTTATATAGAGCCGTATGTTGTCGGCCGGCTATAAAATAGCACCATCACATCTCATGCCGTGGGTGTCGTAAAAGGCGACTAAGGGATAATTAAGTGGCTACCACGAGTGCTGAGGAACTATACCACCATTACAGTGGACTAGCCAACCCGCTCGGCCAGCGTGGCGTTTTAAGGCCATACATCCCTCACGCACAAGACAATGTAGATGCTGTAAGGGCTGACTGAATTGAATTGGACATTTTATATGATAATGTTAATATTAGGTGGCGGAATGTGCGGTAACATACACACTACGTTTGATGAGATTACTATCATATAAAATGCACTAAAGAAAATTAGATTGATAATATTATCGGTCTAATTTTCTTTACTATCATAGGATAATGGACCTTAAATCGGGGGACAGAGGGCTGGTCAATGTATAAGAACAAAAATATTTCTATAGTCAAACCTTACGGTAACCGAGACGTTTCAGTTAGGATATGAAACGTAAACTTGCTTTACAACCTACTTGAAGCTCAACTACAACCTACGTGTAGATAAAGTTCTAAGTATTTCACTACGTGAAGCAACTAACGCAAACTCTCTCTACGGCCAACAAACCAAACAAGTTTTCATTTGCAAGGACCTTATCAAAGGAAGGTTGAATCGTGATAGTAGTTAAAATCTGCCGTTAGTAAATATTGCAGTTAGAGTTCAACAATTTTCGGTGCGACAACCTCGACGTAGGTATTGCAGAAAACGAAGGGAGAGAAACTATAGGGTGAGATGAATAGCGCAAAGCAGGAATGTAGCACATAAAAAGTTAAGTGTAATGAAAGTTTAATGTGAATATCACGTGATACAAAAGTATCTACCAAATCTCTTATAACCAAATTAAAAAATCAAATTAACAATAAATAACTACATAATGATTGACAGTTTATTATACAGTATTTACTTTCAATTAAGCGCATATTAATATGCGCAATAACTTTTAATTCCCATGTTTTATGCTTATATTTCACTTTTCTATAAACGGAACCGAAAGCGCTCAAATATTCCCTCGCGCGAGTAAGTACTTAGACAAAGCAATTTTTTTACAATATTCTTTGGGTAAATGCCTCTGCCGCGTTGCAGTGTGAGCTGCGTCGGAAACGTAGGGGATTTTAAAATTTTGTGCATTTGCATGTTTGCGCTTCTCCGTCACCGAGCTAAAAGTGGAGAACTGCGGTGCATGTTGTGAATTCTACACTTTGAATTATGAAAACATTTTTATTACTTTCAAGGAATTGTTTCTTACGTTATAAAAAAAGACCATAAATTATATAAATGAGACATTTTGTAAGAGAAAAAATAATTGCAGTTCAGTTCCATTATGGGCAAGGACGTTAATATGTCGTTGTGTCTGGTGACCGTCCGGGGCAATTTAACCAATTTGCCACCCACATACAATCTGAAGAAACAATAATGATTGCAGATACCATATCGATAGCAGACTATTTACCAAATATTACTGGTTTATTAAACTTTATTTCTAAATGATAAAAGATATATTTACAAGTGATAGTACGAATATGTACTTCAGTTAAACAAATTCTTATCTATACATATAATAAAACTGTAGAAGTAGGGTGTCTGTACATTGAATATATTTACCAAAAACTGATTGGGGGCGATGAAGGAAGAGAATCAGAATACCGAAGACGATTTTGAAAAATTTTGTCTGTTTGTTTGGCTGTTCGAACAAGCTAATCTCCAAAACCACGGAACGGATTTTCACGGGGTTTCCACAGGTTAATTAAGCTTAGCTTGGCGGTTTGAATAGGCTTTGTTTCATCGAAAGCGACTGACGGGAAGAAAAGATGCTGCATAGAAAGCTTTGTAAATCAAACTAAAATTCCACGCGTACGAAGTTGCGGGCACAGCTAGTACATAATATATTCGAAATTAATACGTAAATAGTAGACGATTAAAATCAAATTTGTTTATTTTCAAATATTTCGTTGATCTCCTCCGATTAAAATAAGTGAGCAATTTACAGGTAGTACCTAAACATAAACAAACGTCTCGCATAAAGTGAAAAGTGCAATTTCAGGCCGTAAAATCGTGTAGTAGATGGATGTAATAAATAACGAACTTAACAAGATTACCTATAAGGTATTTATTTAGGTATATAGGCGCCATACAGATACGCATCACGTGTTTAGTGCATATATTCTATATGGGGTTTTTCAGAAACGTTGTGAATAGGATTTTGCAAGGTGGTCGGCGTACCCGCATTATACATCCTGGTGTTGCAGGTGCCCATGGGAGGTGGTAGTCACCATCATGTGGGCCGCTTGCCTGTTAGCCTCCTTTTGTATATAAAAGAAAATTCTTTCTTAGCACATTAAAGACGTTAAAATATTTCATGAAATAAGTGAACCCATATACATTTTCAGTAGGTACGTAGGACCAGGGGGTCTATTTCGATAACAGGAAAAACGTTGTTTCAGCTGATATTTCGGTAGATTCCTAAGACAAAAACGTTCATTATGATATATCGGCCCGAACGAAGTTCATTTGACATTTTAAAGTACTCCGATCGCACGAGACAACGATCGAAATATAGATTTTGACAGGACCGAGGAGATCAAACGTTAAAAAATTTGAAGATAACAATATCTCACTTTTAAAGTAATCGGATTACCAGATATATATAGAGCTCCGAACGAAGGAAAGCCAAAATAGGGTTCCTTCATTCAGGAAGTAGCCACTTCATTCGTTCGAACTACGGTTCGAACTTCGGAAGCTTAAAATCAGAATAGACCCCCTATACCGCCTTAACTTACTGTGTTAAGTAAACACAGTAAGTATACTAAGTAATAAATTAAACTAAGTACACAATAAAACAGTTTTACGTAGAATCCACTCAATAAAGCGTTAACAAATACTCTTAAAATCAAGGAACAGTAAAGAGATTGAGCTTGGCAGCAATAAAAGCAAAACAAAGTAGTTTAAACTTTGCTCAGGTAGTATTTATGTCACAACGTGCTAACAATGAGCTCTAGGGAATACAAGGGGAAGGGTCATAAGGGTGTCTAGGGGCGAGACGGTCCCTGCCACCGTGGCTCGTCTTCTAAAGCGGTTGATATTGATTTTGTATAAGCACACGCAAGACAACGAGCAGTGCATCCGACATACGTTCAACATTCTATACTGGTTGGACATGGAACAAATTGCACAGGTATTATTTCGCTTCCCGCTATGTGCAACTAGTGTACTGTTTACGTAAACGAGTTTTAGGAACCCTAACGTTTGTTGGTAACTACTACATATATTATAATCTCTTTGTTGAAATCAAAGTTACGGTAATGTAATTTTAAATGTTTTCATTGTTTTAAAGAGAACCCGCCTGAATGGTGTAGCTCATACACAAACCGTAACATAACGAACTACGTATATGTTAGTCTGGAATAGAAAAGACAAATTGTAAATCTCTCTAAATCACAAAATCCACGTTCTCAACGAGATAAAAGCCCCTAAGAAGGAAATGGATCGTGAGCTCTCCCCGCCAAAATCCGATGTCTACAATATTTCACGGCTGGCTAACTTCTTCATGCCACATCCAATCTTTTTCGACCGCTTATCAGGTAGACGGGCCCCTGTCAAACTTTTCAAATTAGTTTTGAACATGCTTCATTTTTTTATATTAGGGTAACAAAGTTATTTTTCTTCCACTTTAGTCGCGGGAAATTGTAGACTTTATATAGTAATCAATGTCTTGTACTTATATTGTATTATATAAAACTGCTTATGAATTTAGTTAGGTATCTACCTGTATGGACTTTTGAATTTTATTGATATATTTTGACGTTACCTGAGCAAAGGATCCTGTTTTCGTATCGACTTATTGATTATTTATGGTTAAGATTTTCTACCCAGAAATTTCGTTGCTTCGAGGAATTATTAATAGATACCTATTCTGTTTAAATAAAAACACGTTCTAACAACTGATTTAAAGTAAAACCAATAAAAATAATAATATAAAATCAATATTTAAATAAATATATAAAAAAAATTGTTATTTTCTTAAGATTTCATTAGTCTCAATATTCCGAAAACTCGAATCAATCTTCAATTACATCATAATTCAAAACATAAATACCTATTTACGTGTAATAGACATCTAATAAGTATGTGGCTGAATATTAGTAAATAAAAAAATAAACAAATTTGACATGGAAATTAGTTACCTAATAAGAGTACTTATAAATTTCTAAACACAACGAAACAGCCGCCATGCTTACGTAGCGTGGGAAAATCGTAAATTCCGTTTTGATTAGGGACCTGTATCCACCAAAGCCATATAGGTAAAAATAACACTTTAATGATTGGAAAAACTTACTTAAATATTTACATAAATATTGATATGATTACTAGGTACTACTAAAAATGAATAAATTAATTAAAGCTGTATAGTAATTTTAGTAAGTAAAATGGTGATCAATTACTGTAAAAACATCCATTAAAAATCAGGATATTATTATAATTGTGGATGTAAATTCCGGGCACGAACTTATCTACTTACTATTATTGCAGTCATAAATAAATAACAACTAGCATTTTGTAAGTCCTTTGACAGAGCCTTTATTGTCGGATTTTATTTTGAGTTTCATGTAGAAAATACTTTTGGGTCAGTAATGCATTAATTACACATTTTCAATAATTATAAATTTTATTCAGCAGCAGATGAAAAAAAAGGCCAGTTACGGTAGTCTAATTATTTAAGAAAATAAGAGAACATAAAATGTGCTCATCAATCTTTACCCAGCTCCAAAAATCAACTTATAAAATACCATTTAGCTTTGGAATCTCTCGTCTTAAATAACTCATAGACATATTTTATGTTTTAGTCTTATTTTTCTTTGATTATTTTTAATTATCTCTTTCTAAATCTTCCTTATTTATAACTGTGATTTGTATCGTTCATCAGTTCTATCATCTCTTGTATTACAACTTTTCCTCTTATTCTAATTATCTTACTGTTTCTATTAAATATAACTACTCTATGTATATTTTATATAGATTAATTATGTGTATATTTATTATTTATGTGTGTATTATTTATTATACATAATTATGTGTTACGGTACACCATCTATATATAATTAAAATATTTATTTTCTCTTTACCCAAACATTATCTATCCCCTTAGCTATAAGTTTACAGTGTCTGTTATTGATTTATTTTTATTTTGGTGTGCAATAAAGAGTTTTATCTATTTAACAGTGGTGTGCATTGGGTTTGAAAAATGATAAACCGTAGTGACAGTATATCAATTATTAAAAATATATATGGGTATAAAAATGGGTTTTAATCAATTATAAAATGTGAGGAGCACTAATAATACTAGCGAATTGCCCCTAACTACGCCCATGGTAATTTAGGTATAGGATTGATAAATATTAGTTAAATGGTAAGTACTGTTTATTTGCTTATGTTAAGATGCATGCAGCTGTTTAAAGAAAATACATTTAGAGAAACTTCACAGAGTAGCCATATTACCTTGTTCGGTTTATGACAGATTCTTGTTATGGCAGATTGGCTATAGGACTAGGGTTGCCCGACGTCTGGCTAAGCCGGACATGTTTGGCTTTTTACAGTCATGTCCCGCCAAATATTTACGTGTCCGACTTGTCAGGCTTTTTGTCAAATATATTTCATAGGATAGATTTTGTTGAATAAAAACTTTTATGTTATTGTTTGGTTTGTTCTTCGATTTTATCTGGTCTCCAGAAGACTGTACTTAATAAATACTTAATTAAAATACGTAACCGAGTTTTTTTTATTATAAAAGTTTTGTCCAGCTTTTAGGGCAAAATGTCCAGCCTAATGTAGCACTGAGTCTGGCTATTTGGGCAAAATGTCTGGCCTAATATAGCACTGAGTTCAGCTTTTGTATTTTAGAACCTAGCAACCCTATATAGGACAGAAATTGTACAGTTGTCTAGATTACCTATATAATTATGATTATGAGTAACAGAAGTGTGCCTATGGTTAATACTGCATGTGTTTACGTAGGTAGAAATAATGTAAAAGAAATATGTAGGTCGCAACAAGATAGAAAGTAGGGGGGGACATATTATTATAAAACGACTGTATATACAACTGGCTTTAATTTGTCCAATTTTCATCCTCGAAGGTGTTTTAGCCATCCAAGGATTGGTGAAGGAATTTGAAGTATCTACTGGATTTAATAATTATTTCTCAACACAAGGATTTGATTAATACCACAGAATAATTTTAATTATTGCATAGAAAAATAACCCTTTGATGGCATGGCTCAAAAATGGGTTTCCAATAAAGCCAGCACTTCATCTGTTCCTATAATTATTAAGAAAGGAAGTTCAAGAATATCAAGACAAAAATTTAAGAACCAAAACTTATTGCAAAGGGAAATAGCAGCGCAATGTAAAAACAAATATTAAAATTCACAAGAGCAATGAAATACGAAATTTCAATATAAGAATGTCTAGAACTTTCTATTCCTTAGGGCATAAATAAAGCTTACTTTTTAAAACACTGTACCTCTGTCCTTCAGTACAATCCCCCGTAACAAAAATCTGCCTTTTCCAGAATCTGTGAAGAATAGAGTCAGAAGAATATGGAATAAGACATATTCCATAATATTTTTTTTGACTTCTTACTAGCTTATAATATATGATGTTGTCTGAGAGAAGGGACATTATTGTGGGTTCTAGTTTCCCAGAGAATGGAAGTTTAGTGAAATGTCAAAAAGGTTACAACTTTATACTGCTTTATTACCATAATAAATTAGATGTTAAACCAAGAGATCTTAAAACAAAGAAATTATAGAAAATCCTAACCAGTGGTGTTAATCTTTTCCAAGTTATTTAATACTTATTGACACTAAACTTATACTAACATAAGTGAGGTGAAGACATGAGCGATCACTAGCCTAGCGTTGTTAGTGCTCCTAACAATGCTAGTAATTGCTGTTTTCCAGTTGATTAAAAACAATCTTTATATAGATATGGCATATAGCCCCTACTGTTTATCAAAAGCAATGCAAGTACCAACATCAAAAATCCATACCGAGAATGAAGTCTTTTTGCATGGATACCGAGAATGAAGTCTTTTTGTATGGATAACATCACATATTGTCCTAAATATGCAGTAGTACTAATAAAACTAAAACAAGTAAATAGACAGGTAAAGGGTATGTAAACATTATCCCCTATACTTATCAATTAACTTATCTTAATGACTTTGGTACATAACAGCTGTTAATTACTAAGTGTTTTGTGATAAACATTGTCAATAAAAACAGGTACAAACTTAGTAACAACCTATCCATTATCTTTTTTCAATGTTGTCGGTCGATTGGCGTAATTTCCACAAAAACCAGTTTTGCCTCGAAAATTGACTTACAGCTCCATTGTAAGCAGAAATTGCATAAGTGTTGCACACATGTGGTGAATTAAATAGGAGCAGAGAACCTGTTCAGGCCTATAATATACGCGCGCGCCACTCCAACGAGCTGCATAGGGCGAGCCTGTCACCATAATTTAGAACGATAGTGCCAAATGTAGTTTTATTGTTAACGTACAAGACTTCAGCATAATGCCATTTGAGGACGGCGCGATAAATGAGCACAAACGAGCGAAAGCCACTTAGACCAAATTTACACTTTGTGGGAGACCGCGGCTGCAGCTCGCCCATCGAGAGCGGCGCACCGTGCGGCAGGCGCGCCCGTCAGCTGCTCCATATATAATACAAATACAATGACACTTTTGCATACATTGTATAAAGTAAATTCACTTGCCGTTTCTAGTAAATAACGACATTCAAAATCGCGATAATTTTGGTTAGAATAATATTAACAAATTTCGTAGGTATCAATTACGCAAAGGGTTCATTCAGTAGGTCAATGCACTTCCGAGGCGACGTCCATAGCGATTATGGAGCGCCGTTTTTATTATTAAAATAAAAATACAAATATTAAAATGCCCTAAACATGAAATTTCATGGAATTGAATTACCTTTGTACTCTTTTGTGTACTTATATCGCTAGGAGAGGTAATTGACCTATTTAATGCGTTCGACTAACGTATCTACATACTAAGTTTACATAGTGTTGTAAAGTAACCTATATCACATATACAGTATTTGTAACGGTGCCTATTCTTGATTATGTCAATGTAAACAATGTAACTATTTACCATATAAATACGTAGCAAGTTCTTTCTTCAAAGACAAACAGTATTGTGAGAGAAATCATTATAAACTTTATTGTTTTCATTGCATTGTTGTACCTGGGTTCAAGTTTACGCGACTGTAATCCGTGAATGTTTTTGAGTACTCACCTCGAGGTCTTCGTATGTGCGAAAAGCCATTATGGCGAAGCCATCAATGATATCCTCTTCTCCAAGCGGCTCTCGGGACTTCTTCCTCCGAGCTGGAGGACGAGGCGGCTTCTCTCTGGCCGGAGACTCGTCCTCGCCGCTGTCCCCATCCTTAACTTTACTCTCTCGCTGTGCTT
The DNA here is from genome assembly GCA_914767545.1 of Sesia apiformis. NCBI lineage: Eukaryota > Metazoa > Arthropoda > Insecta > Lepidoptera > Sesiidae > Sesia > Sesia apiformis. The sequence continues at coordinate 8,944,531 of OU611960.1, read as the reverse complement.
GCATGCGCTGTGCCCGCTCCCTTCGCCTGTTTCTCTGATTGCGCTGCTTCACTTCGTTTTCCATCGTTCGCACATTATTCAAATCACCCGACCACCGTGCTTCACTACACTAAAGTCCGCACTGCACTTTTATCACACATGGTTATCCTTTGTTTTTATGCTGTATTTGAAAAAATACGAATCTTGCACTCAGAGAAAGACACTAGTCGTTTCCAATGGCGGATCGTACACCGTTGCCGCATTGCAAGTAAAATGGCCGCGTAGCACTCGACGGGCTGTCTTATTTCACACTTACGTAAAGGGGGACATTGTTCCAATTACACTAAAACATATTACAATATATTTTAACAAGAACTAAGAATAAAACTCAATAAATTAACTTTATACATTATTCTCTGTGTTCAGAATCAGTCAATAGTCAATACAATGAAAGGTGTTGCACGACGCCAACGCTGCGGTGCGGTCGCGATGGTGAACTAAAGTAGGGGTACCAATATAACAAAACATACCTTCCGCGATTGGGCGTCATTGGCTATGTGGCGCTCTGTCATGCTTCTCTAACATATATATTTGTCACTCTCTAATCTTTTTCAAGTTATCTTTTCTTTCAAGATAATAATACTCTTTTACATATTGTAGACTGTACTATATCGGTGTGTTGTATATTGTTATTTTCAGTAAGTATATACACAGTTGTTATACCTTATAAACTTATAACAGTTATTATAATTCATAAATGAAGATCTCAACATAAATAAAAATTAATATGAGCCCAAAAATTTTGTGGATCAAAACATTGTTAAGTTGGTATTATTTAATAAGTAAGACTTTTGTGTGCAATCATGGTTTTTTAACTATAAGCATAGAGTTGCATTTTGTTCACGGAAACGAAGAATGAGTGACACTGTGTGACACGAATTTGTCATTGGATTCGAATTGGAATAAAGCCATTGATATGAAGTTTCCGATTGTGTTAAACATTTTGACGTTTGTTGGATGCGTTCAAAAATTTATAATAATTTGTTAATATTGAAAATAATATTTATTGTTTTGACGCAAAGTTTAATGCACAGTATAATACAAATTTTGTTGTTTTAGGTGAAAATAAAATTTTGGTATTTTATTGTTACTTTATACTATTGCCTTAAAACTTATAGGATCACCAGAGCCATTTTGGGAACAGGGGTTATTTACATTGATAGATCCTTGCACCGATATCGCTCAAAATTATTAGTTATTCTATGGATTAAAATGTGGAAAAGTAATTTTACAAGGAAGTATTTTAGTGAGTAGGTATCATAAAAGAATTAAGAATATACATACTTTCATTAGGTAGGTACCAATTGGCCCAGTTGGTAATATCTCACTGGACGGTAATGTTTCATGTAACGGTAATGTATCGGTACATTGATATGGTTATCGTTAAGTTATAGTTATCAGTAAACTGTTCACGAACGCAATGGAGGACGCGTTTAAGATACTGGATTGGAAACAATGCGGAGTCAGTGTCAACGGGGAATACATCTCCCACCTTCGATTCGCGGACGACATTGTTATCATGGCAGAGTCGTTGGAGGATTTGAGTTGGATGCTTTAGGGCTTCAGGGATCAATCTCAACAAAACAAAAGTCATGTATAACGAACTCGTCGTCCGCGGACTGGTCAGCGTCGAGAGAACTTCACTAGAAGTTGTAGACGAATATATCTATCTTGGACAGTCAATTTAGTTAGATAAGTCTAACTTCAGTCGAGAGGCCGACAGACGCATTGAACTTGGTTGGGCAGCATTTGGGAAAATGCATCATATCTTCTCGTCGCCTATACCGCAATGTTTGAAGACGAAAGTCTTCAATCAGGGCGTCCTGCCCGTTATAACGTATGGTGCCGAAACGTGGTCTCCGACCACAGGCCTGATTCACAATTTCAAAGTCGCTCAGCGAGCGGCAGAGAGTTTTGTATATACATACTTGTATGTATACATATAAAGATTATATATATATATATATATGTATGTATATATATATATATATGTATATATATGACAGGTAGATATGAGTATGTATTAATAAAGTAATTCTTCGAGGTACTAATAGCTAGAAATCACGACAACACAAGTAACGTTGTCGCGGTTTCTCTGCTCACTGGATCGAATAATTTAAGTGACGGCTACAGTTATCGCTTTGACATTTTATGACCTATAACATTAACACACGTGTATATACATGCTTACTAAATACATATTAGATGTTATATTAATAAATAAATACAGATTTTATTTTAATTTTTAATCAATTTAGTTTTTATTTCACGTTAAATCCCAAAGCATGTGCTTTGGGATTTTCAGATTTTTTTACATATTTATTTTTTCAAAAGTTTTGAATGTTTTATTGTTGGTCGTTTGTTTCATTAATATTAAAATGTGGCAAAAATATTTATTGATTTTTCTTTAATGTTGTTACAATGTTTGTATAATTAAATATTGAAGTGAGACAAAGTAATAAGTCCTAAGTTAACGGTGAATTATGTGCCAGTTCTGCGTATGTTATCATATTGGTCGCTTGTCTCTCGAGTGTAAGTTATTATTAAATAAAATACTTTTGTGCTGATAACAAAACGAAGCAGTTTACGCTACAAAATGATATAACGGAAAAAATAATTAATCATTGATGTGATAATTTATGCGTATCTCTCATCGCGCCAGTGGTTACAAATTCCATTAAGTGTTAAGGTATGTATAATTTCGAATGGTTTTTATGTATCTGGTTAAGCGTACAGGTTTTTATTTGTAATTAAATTAAGTCGTGACGGGGATAATACTAGTATAACGGGCTCAAGCTAATATTAGAGTTTTCTATCTTGCTATAATGAATCGATGGAAATTATTGTCACGACTTTCAAACCCCTGTAATCACATCATAACGTCACGAAGTAAACTTCTGTGTTTCGAAGTGGAGGTAAGATTATCATATCAGTCTGCTTTTATGTTTCAATTATAATCTAATCAATGTATGTATGCATATCTTCTATGTGGTTCATATTTGAACGTTCTTTGACTTTCGATGAACGACGTGTTATGGTAAGCAATTTGCCATCGTGTCTGTTGTCTGCTTGTTAGTACCTTATCATAAAAATCCCTTTAAATTAAAATTAAATTTTATTTATTTATCACGGCTATATTACAATAAAGGTAGGAAAGATGTCTTGTATTTAGTGCAAATACAGCGGTGAATCCCAAAATTAGGTAGGACCGTGCTATTAGTATCAGCATTCGTTATAAACTGCATTGAAGCAAATTAATAGAGCATTGTCTGTGAGAGCGAATATCTTCGCCCGAAGGTTTGCCTGGTGTTCTAAATCAGTAAAACTAACGCTTTTTAAAACTTCATTCAAAGTTGCCTGGAAGAGATCGGCTTAACGATAAGGTCGTCTATTGTATTCTCTTATTTATTATTTGTGCACAGGTAATCACTATTTGTATGCAATAAAGAGTATATATTATTATTATTCATATTATTCATTTTACGCGGGCAATCTAGTTCGCTATACTCAAAAGTCGTACAATGCTCTGCGGATCCAGTATAATAACTCTTTTGGGGCGCTGCCTGTTGGGGTTGCTTCGGTTCTGTAGCGCGTGTTCGATGTTCGCCGAAAACCTTATGGATGGCTTTGAGGCCCTGCTCCGGAAGAAGACCACCTCCCTATTAAGCAGAACGAGGGGCAGTTCCAACAGCATCCTGAAGATAATTTCAGAGAATTTTAACTGTCCTGTTGTTGGAACAGTTAATTAAAATTACTAAATCCACCCTAGTTATAAACTACTTATATAAATTTTAAGTTACTTGTGTATGAATCTGTATGAATTTAATTATATATTAATACAAAATGATGTTTAGTCTTCACTCGTATAATAAGTTGTGTAACGAGTCAGTCCCTTTGATGAAAGTCCAGTTGTAGGTACCTAAAATAGGACACGTATCGTAAACCTCATAGCGCTGAGTTGTTTATATACGTAAATGGGATTATCATTGTCATGATGACGCAGTCAGTTCGTGGCATTTGTGTATAAAAATAATAATAATAGGAGAGTTATATCTAGCAAATAATATTAATTTTATGATCATAATAAAACCCTCGACGGTTAAAAAACTAGTTACCTATGAAAAAGTTACAATAAAAACATAAACCAGTCAGCAGTCTTGTTGACAATTCAATCATCAATGATTTAATACAATCTATCACCGTCGTCGCGCTTAACGAAGATTTAACAAATGTAAAAGAAACAAGATCTTTCGACTCCTGCGGCTCGTGCCCCCTGGCGAGTTAGAACCACAATACCCATCATCAAAGATGCTCCAAGGTACGATTGAACGTTTATAAAAAACCGCTTCAAGAACGGTCCAGCCGTTTCAGAGAAAAGTGATAACAAAGAGGTACTTACCCAAATGCATATAATCTCCGTTCCGTCATAGGTAAAAAAGAACCTTTTCAAGGTTACAGATTACAAAAAGGTTAAACATTAAGGTTAAATGTTACAGATTAAAAAAATAAAAATCAAATAATTTCACAAATCAAATTGTAAATTCTCAAGCTTACAACGACCTTTGTTCTAGTCCGGATAAGTGATTTCTCATGTTGTGTTTAACTTATTACATAATTTACTGGAATTAAAAAGTTACTTTTAATTTTTTATCCAGCAGTGGTGAGACATAGGCTGATGGTATGATATGGTATGTGTTATATAAATAGTGGATTGGAAGAGGTTTACCTACATCCAGTTGAGGAGAGGCGGATGCTATGGTATCTACTATCTATGTACTTTTTAATTTTTATAATAGTTGTTGTTATATTCACTGTATTGCGTTATTGTTTATAAACACACACATTTTTATAGCTTTGAATGAATAGATCAATCTTTGGTTGTAGTAAGTAACAGAAATGCTTATGAATAAAATTATTCACCAAAGGGAGTTAATCATTCATTATAATTTATTCCACGATGAGTGTTTTATGCGATGTAATTCCGTAATAATATACCTACTTACTAAATAAAACCATAAATCTAACTACATTTCAACAACTTACTACAACATGACAGCAGTTATGTCGTAATGGGATCGAAATTACCTGTAATTTAGAGGAACGATACTGTTATTTTTATTGATATTAAAGTTTACATTAATAGTCATTTAAAAGCTGTTTTACCTAACGTGCAATTATAGCAATTAGTGTTTAAAATGTAGAATTTTTAAGCGAACCCACGCAGTATTTGTGATTAGTTAACGCTTTACTACGTTTAAGCCAGTAAAAGTCCCTTCGTTCAACTATTCTTCGTTTGTTTTCCTTAATTTTTATACCGCCGTCAACCGTAATGCGTTGTGTGCACGAAGGGGTGGCGAATCGAACGGTGAAACATTTTTTATTTCCCTTTACAGCTTTTACTTGCAACCGCAACGAACATATGGCTCCCCTTCTCTCCATAAAAATGATTTATATGAGACTATACAATTGATTTTGTAAATACTCATAGTTACAAGAATTTTGAACTGAGCGCGTTTAATTCACCGTTGCGTGGTAACTTGATAGAGATCTCGAAACGTTGAATAATTATTTCGTGATTGTATGCTCATTAAGTTATGATGTTGTTACAATACCGCTGTCGGTTTAATTATAATCCACACGATCGTTTATTTGCATTACATGTTGATTAATGTGAATCGATTACACAGGGGTGTTAAGTTGGTTGTGTGTTTGAAGTGGATAAGACAGGCTATCATTAGAGCTGATTAAATATTTGATGTTTAAATTAACCGTTCGCCCGATGAAAAGTTATTACTTTCGCCTTAATTCGCCTTTGGCTCTAATGACCTTTCAAGAGTTACCGGACATGTATGGTTTAGGGCAAGCGCAGAAGGCGCTCAGCCAAGAGCTAAGAGTGTGTACAGCAACGAGCCTAAGTTCTCCCCCGCAGGTAAACCGGCGGAAGGAACGGACCTCGGCTTAGGGCGTTGCTTTGGGAGGGTACCGCGGAATCACGAGTCGGTGAGAAGCGCCCAGGCACTTGCCGATACCTGATAAAAGTGTTGGCTGAAAGTCGGTGTGTGTTCACGGTGTAACGAGGGTGACGTCCTCATCTCCGCCGGCCGGGACGGTGTATATGTATGGCCTGTAAGAACCGGTAATTGGCTCGTCGGGGTCGTCTAAGACGCGCCGAGGACGATGACGTCAACGGGGAGGGTCATTATTCCTATCGGGGAACCAACTGATAGGTTGACACCTAATGAAATGCCGCATGAAAATGATTAATTATAGTTGTCGAACATATTTGGCTGACTTTTTAGCGGGAACATCCTGAGGTGAAGTTGAGTTTTAGTTTAATTATTGTAAAAATTGTGCATTAGGCGTTTAGTGGTTTAATAGTGATAGTTTATTAAACTTCAAAGTGTTTTCGTGCGTGGTGTTTGTGATAATCAAATAAAAGCGTCGGACTGCGTCTTTCATGTACTTCCAAGGAGTCCTCTTCTGTCCTCAGTAAACCTACTATCGCTTTACTGAGCGTCTCCTGACTTGCTTCGACGGGACTGGACATTGACAGGACACGTTTTATACTTTGAAATTGTTTATTACGAAGAAAACTTGACACTAACAGAATGTGCTAATTGTGCCATTGCCATATATGTAAAAAAAACATATTAGGCCGATCACGTGGTCGCGAGGCCTGGTCGCGTGGTCGCACTAGGTACCTACGCTACGCTGGCTAAGGCACACTATAACAGGACCTACCGTAATCGATCGATAAAACTATAGAGGAATCACTGTCATACGTCAACATTTAAAACATGGTCCCGTGTGTATATATCACAAAAATATTAGATCTGTGGTATATATATATATATAGAAGCGAGTCGCTTAACACCACTACGCCTAGCACTAATGTGTTCCCAACACATTTAAGCACCCTTTTACTCCTATTTACTCCCAATTATTATTTCAGACGACACAATGTCGACGAAAATTAATCGTAAAATTATAACCACGGGTATCGTCGGAATACTGGTGTCGACATACGCTCTTTACGTCGAGATGGCAGCTGAGGCCCGTCCTGGATACAAGGCTATGTGCGACATTTCGGAGCGTGCTAGCTGCTCCCGAGTCCTGACATCAGAGTAAGATATTTCAAAGATTTATTAATGTTCCTATAGTAGAGATAGTGGCAGAGCTTTAAATTGCATGCGAGGCTTTCGAATATTGAAGCGTGCCAGTTGCATCCAAGTCCTGATATCAGAATAAGATATTTCATGTAGTTATTGATGTATAGTACGTACACTGGCAATTGACAACATTCCACTTAAAAAAAAGTCTGGGGCTATCTTTTGTTAGCAAAATTTAAACGATAGGAAATAATTATCAATGGAAAATATGACAATAGATAGTAGTAAAACTTACGTAGAGTTAGACGGATGCTTGGGAAAAATATTAAATTATTAAAAATATTTTTTAGGAATTTTTCTATTATTTTAACTACACATTCACTATTTACCTACACCAAATATCATTCCGAGTCTGATGAGCTGGGATCTTCAAAATTAACATTTATGACAAATCATATAGATTGTTCTTGCGATAAAAGTGAATTTTCAACGTCAACAGTGTGTCTAAAACAATTACGGAATAATTGGTTTTTCGTTTTTCATACGTCTCGTTTAATCAGTTCAATTACCTACACTTGAACCTTGTATTGGGTATCATAATAATATTACTGACATTAGTACAGGCAGGTAAAAAGGATCAAGGTCGGTTGTTTCGGGAATTGCAGACGCAGCTGATCGGCGGTAAAGTGATTTTATTAACGGAAATCTAACAAACAATAGGCAAGTTACTCACCTATTTCGAATGGAATGTTTCCAATTCCTAATGGACGTACTATACTTATTGATGCTCCTTAAGGGACCCATTTCACATTGTACTCGCCTCGATTTTATACGAACGTTTTGCTCGTATAGAGAGAGAGAGAGACCAATCACAAGGGCTATTATTACAGGCGGCCTCTTTCTGCAACTATGAGCATACTGGTATTGATACGTTATCGATATTAAATTCACAAAAACACAAAAACCTTTTTTTGAGGGGGAGAGTGCACGCTGCAATCCAACAGCCGCTGGGCGCACGCAACTGGCCACGTTATCCCTCTCTCACAGAAGACTACCTTGAAATGTACTGCATTTCCCACTTTATCTTATTTCCCCAATGTACGTACGTGTTTCGATAGTGAGTGAGATGTGCCAGAGCCCATTCCCATCCTATCCCTCCCCATTTCCCCAACCCTTTCTCTAAATCCATTCGTATATCCAAAGGTAGGCAGCGCATCCGGGGGCGTGCCAACGTTTGTCATTTTGGACTAATGTTGGCATGTATCACGGATGTCTATGGGCTACAGTATCCACTTACCATCAGGTGGACTGTATGCTCGTCTGCCACCTTCGTCCATAAAAAAAAAACCTGGTTTTTAAGTGATAGGTATATGTAGAGAGGCGAATTCTCATTTGTAATAGAGTAATTATTAAATGAGCAGCAAAAAATACTGAATGAGCAGTAAATCGATGCCAGCATATTTGAAGCTCATTTAGGTCATAAGAATAATAAATAATACAACTAATTATTTTTTATTCTTATGGTTAGGATTTTTTTTTGCTTTGCTTTTAGTTTTTTTTTATGGAAAAAAGGCGGCAAACGAGCATATAGGCCACCTGATGGTAAGAGGATGCTGCCGTTCATAGACCTCCGTGATACATGCCAACATAGGTCCAGGATGACAACCGTTGACACGCCCCCAGATGCACTACCTACCATTGGAGATTTTACTATAGGAATGGAGGAAGGGTTGGGAAAAGGGTGAGGGACAGGATAGGATGGGATCGGAATGGGCTCTGACATATCTCACTCACTACCGAAACACGCACGTACATTGGGTAAATAGGATAAAGTGATACATTTCAAAGTAGTTTTCTGTGAGAGACTGTCTGTTAGGGGTAACGCGGCCAGTCAAGCGCGCCCAGCGGTGGCGGGAATGCAGCATGCACTGCCCCCCTGTTAAATACAAATACAATAAAATAATACAAATAAGTCGTTCAAATAATCGCCTTTAAATAACTGAAGTAAATAAGGGCGATGATACATTCCCTATGCATCTTCGCATAGGGAATACGTCAATATTTGTTGCATTTCATATTGAAACAGAACATGTCATATCTAACTGTCGGGATTGAGACGGAGTCACAGGGGAAGGCACGGGTAGAATCCACTTCCACCAAGAACAATAAAATTGTTTCTATTTTTACTGTGTATTTTTATTTTTACTTTTACTTTTTTTATTTTTACTTCTAAGACAGAAAGTCCGCCTGTGTGCCTCTTCGGTCAGTTGCGAAGTAATTTTCAATTTTAAAACTTCCCAATCAGTGTCGTTTACTTACATATTTTACACTACACTTAATACAAGCAGCGCCCGCGATGTCGTGAGCTGTAGAGTATGTGCGGTTAGCTTGATTCTCTTGGAAATTTTATAACTGTTCCGGTACCCTAAATGTTAACTCGGCACATAAGTTATAACTATGCCACGTTTAACTTTTTAAACTTTCGCGTTTTGTATGCATTTTATATTCTAAATCGGGTCTGAACGCGTATAATAATGGTATTTGTTTACCCTTTGTTCCTACTCAACGTTTCGGCACGGGTTACACCAGCAGTGGTCACGAGTTGACTGAAGAGGCGGGTAGTCCAGAATGGGAGCTGCGAGCAGTTTTATCAACTACCCACATTTGATCTTCGCACTCAGATCTGATTTAGAATATAAAATATGCCAAGTTTGATTAAAATCCATCTAGTGGTTTTTGCGTAATGCGTAATTACGTAAAGATCGACAAATATTACAGAAAATGTAGTTTTGGACCCCGGATCGTACTTCATACAGCAATGACTATTATTTTCTTAGGTTTTCGCGATGACTATACATAGCAATTAAACAACTTTGAACAGTTTAAATCGCGTATATTTAACATTATTTATATCCTGACGTTTCGAACACTTTGAAGTGGACGTGGTCACGGGGTGACAGTATGTACTGTTACTTACAATATACGCGATTTAAACCGTTCAAAGTTGTTAATTGCTAAGCAATGACTATTTTCTAAAAATATTAAATGTACAAGGCATTGTTACGATTATATTATATGTAAAAAATATATGTACCTATAGATTATTTTTGCTCCTAAAAGGGAATTTTTAAAATTGTATCGTAATAACACTTTGAGATATAAAGTAACTCAAACTTTCCTTTTACAATAAGTTTATTTGTTTTTTTTTTCTCTCCGATGACAATTAAAAAATACTGTAGGTAATATTGTCTACTAATGACTGTACTCACTGGACAATTGTTTAATTACGTCAGTATTATATTAGCTGCGGTTACGTCTTTATTAGTTAATGGTTAACAAAAGAAAAATAGGTTACCATTTACCCTCCCAGTAAACAATATCATTGTTGTGATTCAAAACATTTTTTGCGTTGCAGGTATTCAAAAGGATTGGGCATGGTTTCCAAAGATTCACTTTTGGAGGTGCCGAATTGTATTTACGGAATACTCTTCTACTGCATTATAATATATTTAGGTACCTATGTTTTTTGTTAATAATATTAACGCCACATTTAATAGATCCACACTAGGATTCTATTCGTCTAGAGACATATAGAGACAAAAACACCAGTCAGACCCGAACAAATCATTTGTCTTAAACAGTTTGCCTTTAATGTTCGACTGGGAATTGAAACCGGGACCTTTTACACAGCAGCACTACCAACAGGTATTCCATTAGTGTATAAGTCTTATTTGTGATCTTATTTGTTGTATCATGTTATTAAAGTTACTGGTGTATCCATCGGAACAGTAAATAAGAATATGCTTTATTCACGGCCTTCAATGTACTAATAGGATTTTTAGATTAAATTATGATACATTTTATTTGTGAATCTCAGCGGTTGCGAGATTGGCTGTTTTTGTCATATTATTATTTTGGGTTCTTATAACTAATTTATTTAAAAATACATTTTTTAAATAAGTACTTACGTACCGCAATTATTAATGAAAAATAAATGTTATACGATATAAAACATTACAACTTGAGGGGGAAAGTGCACGGTGCAATCTAACAACCGTTGGGCGCGCTCGACTGGCCACGTTACCCCTCTCTCACAGAAGACTACCTTGAAATGTACTGCATTTCCCACTTTATGTTATTACCCTAATGTACGTACGTGTTTCGGTAGTGAATGAGATGTGTCAGAGCCCATTCCCATCCTATCCCTCCCCATTTTCCCAACCCTTTCTCCAAATCCATTCCTATATCTCCAAAGGTAGGGAGCGCATCCAGGGACGTGCCAACGTTTGTCATTTTGGACTAATGTTGGCATGTATCGCGGATGTCTATGGGCGACAGTATCCACTTACCGTGATGGACTGTAGGCTCGTCTGCCGCCTTCGTAAATAAAAAAAAACTAACTCAAATGTACCGTATGTCTAGTATTTACGCTGATATTCACTTAACTATTGAAAACAGTTAGTCCTTCTCATCATCATCATCATAGTCAGCCCGCGGCAGTCCACTGTCAACTAGGGCAACTTCCTGTGACTAACTTTCTCTGTCGGTCGCTTCCTGCATACACCTCATTCTTACCGCTCTGACGACATTGTCGCGCCAACTGGTCAGTGGTCTGCCTACACTTCTCCGCCCTTTCCATGGTCGCCATTCCAGCAGCTAGTCCTTTTAACAACTATAGAATTAGTCATTTTAACAACCTGTAATTTGTAAAATATATTTTGTCATGAACTGGCCATATTGAGAGTAACATTGGCTAAGGGCGCGGCACAGGTGGCGGAAAGCCAAATGCATTCAGGGGGTCCTTGTCTCTCGGCCACCATTTGCCAGTCATCACTTCTTATTCTATAAGAAAACACCTCACAAAATCATTATTTTAATGGGAACTGACAGTTACTTATATTATGAAGTTGTTTACCGACATTGCAAGTACAATATTAAAGTTATCGGCAACTTGTAATTTATGAGACACGATACTGGTAATTTACAGTCGCATCTCGCAATACCAATAATTGACATCGCGTTTGCTATGCAATTCGCACATCATCGTAGCTCGGGGTTCGTGACTGCGAGAAAAATGTTACGAAACCTCTAACTTTACGCTTATTTGGTAGCTCACGAGCTGTAAATAACCGTTATCGTAATGGCCCAGCATTTGTACGTACTGATATTCCTCCGATGTGGGAAGTGATGATTTCGCCTGATTTTGGAAACATGATTTAGGTGTTACATCCAAATAAATCTTTCGTGCTGTAGAACAATTATGTTCTCGGCTCAATTGCCTACATTATCATAGCGGGTTAGGTTGCGCGGATGACACGAAGGACCTTCTAAGCTAAACTAAGATTGATATAGGTAGGTACATTCGTAATATTGACATAAGCACAGCAGATATCGGTTGTACCTATTTTTTTCTAATAGGTACACTCTAGTTCTATTTGTGAAAAAGAATTTCTATTCTAACAGTTACATTCAAATAAATTAGTGTCCAGTTATAATTTACCACTATAATTAGTCCCTCAATAAACATTACGGGGTATTAATGCTTATGAATGTTCACCATTTGAATATTAAGAGCGTTCGCGTGACCATTTACGAGTAGGTACTACTATGCTAAATGAAATCAGAAATGTTTTGATTTAGTGTTGGCCATTGTACATAGGTTGACTAGGTAAATTTTGAGATATTCAAATTTCAGAAAGAGAACTTATTTGAGCTGTACCGTTTTTAAAACATCATTTATTTGAAATTAGAATTCCAAAAGCCATTTAGTCGAAACGAAAAAATAGAAATGTTGTAGTTATTAATTTTTTTATTGCATTTCGCGTATTTTTTTTGCAGCAATGGAATTCGAACGAGAACATTTTCGTGCAATGATGTTAAATTTGGTTTAAATGAAAGTGAGTGTAAAGATTAGTGTCAGGGACCTCGCACCGGCCGATGTAACAATTTTTAGATGTTTTTCGCAGTTTAAACAAGAAAAATTTTCGTTGAAAGATGATGAGAGAAGTGGCCGTCCTGCGACTTCTGTAACTAATGAAAACATCGAGGCTGTAAAGAAAATACGAAGACCTAAAAAACTACCTATACAAACAGATAGAGGAGACTTAAGATTTCATGGCTAGTCATTCGTGAAATTTCATACCAACACCTTCAAGTCAAGAAACTTTGTTCGCTTTGGGTTCCTCATTCACTGACTGCTGAACAAAAACAGTACCATGTCGCGTGACATGGTGCGGGGAAATGATTGTAAATGGAGAGGGACGATTTTAAATGAGACTTTTTAATGACGATGTAAATGAGAGTTAGATATATCAGTATGACCCACTAACTAAGCGGCAATCAACGGTTTGGGTGTTTCCAGATGAAGGTCAATCCCAGGAAGGTCAATAGTGGGCGCAGTGTGGGCAAAAAAAATGGTGGCAACATTCTTCTCTGCGGATAGCCATTAGCGACAATTTCTTTAGACGCTCAAGAAACTGTTAATGCCCAATGGTACAATGAATGAAGTCTGTTTACCAAATGTATTCGATGTGTTAAATCAAAAACGTCCTAAAACAGATTTGAGAGGGCCGTTCTTGCATCATGACAATGCATCATCTCACAAAGCAAAAGTTACCCAAGAGTTTTTGAAGACAACAGTGATCCAAGAATTAAGCCAACGGCTTATCCTTATAGGCCTGATTTCGACTTCTATTCGACTTCATTCTCTTTCCAAAAGTGAAGCTTGGGCTCTGTGGCATTCTTTTCGACAGCCCTGAGGACGCTCGGAATCCTGTTATGGCAGCTATTGAGGACCTCGCTAAAGAAGAATATCGCCAGTGCCTTAAATCTTGGTTTAGTCTAATGAATTGCTGTAAAGAGACTAATGGAGAGTATTTAGAGAAGTTGTAATAAAAAAATGTGTTGTAACCCAATTATTTTTATATATCTCAAAACGTACCTAGTCACCCACTTATATTCCAATTTTGAATCGAAGTAGCCCGCGGTGTACCTATATTTCAAAGGCACAACTGCATTGTTTGATCTGTATTGTCTGATTATCATCATGATCCTCTTACATTGTAGTATGTATAATGTCGTGCTATCAATATTTAACTAGTTTCCATTGATTCAGAGAGGTTGATAGTAATTTGTTTTGATATTGTAGTTACGTTAGCCAATAACTATAAAAGAACGTGAGTGAAGTACAATGGAGTGGCATACTATGTACAATTACTTTTGTGTGAGTAGGATTGTACTAATATTTTATAAATTTAACAATTTTATTACTAAAATATGTAGTTACTAAAACATTTAAAAAGAATACATAATAAGCAAAAGAAAAAGAATGACTATTGAAGTATCTATTAAAGTCCTAAAGAATGACCATCAATAGATTCCCAAACTTATATACAAGGAAATGGTACAACAGTAGATAAAAACATAACTTTCTTACTCACTATGGTTCGGTTATTATTGGAAGCGTAATAACAGCTGATAATTATAAATCTTAACTTTAACACAAATCTTTACAACTCGATAGTCATTTAAGAATATGTTTTTGGTGTTCATATGTTCATTTTTTTGGTGTTATGTTATTTAAGAAAGAAATGGTATTTAGAAATTGTATACAGAACTGTCAGCGCTCATCCTGTGATCATCGGCCCATAAACTACAGCAATACAATAAACTGTATGCTGGTAGCCCAGCTTGGTACTAATAAAAAGAGAATCTTTATATTTTATTAACATTACTATTTGTTTGGTACAGGGACATTCAACCACATATTAGCTGTTCGCGTGCAGTTCACACTGGCTCTTACCTCAGTCGCGGCGAGCGTCTACCTTGCATATCTCCTGCTATTCGTGCTGCATGACCTTTGCGTTGTCTGCGTGTCTACTTACTTCGTAAATACTATTCTCACCTACCTTGTATATAGAAAAATCCTCCTGTTGACGACGAAGACTAAGTAATAGCGCGTAATATAAAACAATTTCAATCAAACAACGGCTGATGATATGGAGTGTGATAGAAGTATTTGACTTGTTGATTGATAGGTGTACAATATAATGTTAACAATGTTGTTAATGTTTATAGTTTTAAAAGTATAATTAAGTATGTGTTAAAATTGTAATTGTAATAAATAAGTGTTATTAATGATGATCGCATATGGTTTTAATTATCCGATAATATTGCAGAACCGTTCACAATGGTTATATTTCCAATAAGTTATCCTACCTCAGTCCTATTTCCAATCAATTGTTATGACTTTATCGACTTGTAATTATAGTGTTATTGAGTAAAAAATTAATTACATACTTCAAGATACAAAATGCATTCCTGTAGCTCCTCAGGTCTTGTGGTAGCCGTTTTGTTATTCCTTAGTTGTATTTTACAACCTCAGCCCTTGTGTTAACGCAGGGACGTAACTAGGGGGGGGCTGACGGGGCTTGTGCCCCGGGCGCCGGCTTTTCAGGGGCGCCAAAATAGCAATTGTTGTTTTCCAAAAAATACAAGTGGAAGATAAAAATAATAAAATAAATAAATAATATTAATAAAATTTTAAACTGGCGCTCCAAAGATTTGAATTATTGCGTCATAAGGATATCTCCAGAGTCCAGAAAAGTCTGGAAATGTGAAGAAAGATTTAGAGCGCAGTGCGCGCCGGCGCGCGGGAAGGTACTCGATTTTGATTGGTCTATAGTCTATAGATATCGTGCAAGTTGGCGATAATTTAAATGTGATTTATTTCTTATATTAGCATGTAAGTAATCTATGGATGCTTAGTTTAAACATTATCTATTATATATTTCACTGGCTTCATCACACGATTTCATTATTTAAACACTACTAGCTAGTGTTTTAACTTATTTAAACGCACAGGAACCATCTAGTGTTACACTAGATAGTTCCTGTGCGATCCCTGTTAAGCGGGGCACAGACCCACCAGCGGCAATTAGAGCAAAATTGTCGATGTAGTGCTATCCATGTGTGTAGGTGATACTGTTGTTGTGTGTCTTAAGAGCCATTTCATGTTTTAAGCGAATAATAGTACAAGTTTTTGAGGTCTTCTATAGGTGAAATGAAAGTTCCTTTACATTTCTGAGTAAATATTTTAAATAGCTCATTTTTTGTATTGACATTTAATGTAATACATTTGGAAATATTTCTTTATTTATCCTGTAGTACTCAATCTTCCATATCGTGTTTTAGCAAAAATGCGCCTTCAGAGCCGGAACGGCACTAAAATTCATTAATTCAACAACGAAAAAGTACAATTATACGTAGTATATAATTCTATTGACACATAGTGTACAAATATTTCCGTAAATTAACACAAATCACGAGAAAAAATATAATAATTGGCGTCAATTTCGACGTAAATCACCGGCATTTAGCTGCATTTATTATCATTTATTAAAGATAATAAAAATTAATAAAAAAATATATCAGAAACTTGACAGGACAGCAACGACTTACCAACCTTGGCATCATTTCCATAGAGCACCAAATAGCTTCTAACTAAACTATCTTTTGACGAAATTGTAAGGACTTCTGCAGCTACAAAAAGTCGTAAAGTAAAATTTTAGTTCATATTCAGGTTTTAAGTTTCACCAAAGTTTTTCACTATTTTTCAGAATCTTTTAGATATACATAAATATACGTGTAACTGTATAGGCCTAATATACACTATGTAACTATTGATTGCGTGATTTCAATACCTCTAAAATAAACTTTTTACCTTTGAAATCGAGCATTTACTTACTATCTACCCAAGTTAATTATGAAAAGTATAGTAAATGTTTGGTAATAATCTCAGGAGTGTTGTTTAGGAGAGTTTTCGTTTCATTGGTCATGGTTGGCCATTCTTCGTTTAAGTGGGTGAATGGGGGGGGGGGGGGGGGGGGGCGCCAAAGTGAAGTATTGCCCCGAGTGATATTTAGCCTAGTTACGTCCCTGTGTTAACGGTTTTGTTAGCCTTAGTCGCCTTTTCCGACACCCACGGGAACAGAAGGAGTGGAGCTATTCTAAGGCCTGCCGCCACTAAACCACACTGTAAAGTATATCGCAATCGAATAATACTGTCCGTAAAGCGCTAACGGGATACGCATTTTTTCAGGTCAAACAGAATGTAAAATGCATCCCATCAGCTCCAATTCGTAGCACATTCGTCTCTTAATAAAGTAGTTAATGAAGTGCTATGTAACCCCTAGGTTAGGATTATATAATCTGTGCCTAGGGGGTAACTTAATTTAAACACTTCAAACTTATTGGTAAAGATTCCGATCTTATAAAAGACTCCATGTAGATATTCTTTATACATTTCTATATTTAATTTAACGTGTTGTTACCTGGTGGTTATTTAATTAACTACTTATTGAATTAGATTTTTACATCGATATTACTATTGTATTCCCTAACGATGATTTTTAGTTTGTTTAATTGTTGTATCTATTAATAGTTTCATACTGCCATCTATTGGTATATTGATGAAAGATAGATAGTTTAAGATCACTAGTGTCATCTGTGGTGACATCTATTGTCAAGTAGCTGGCATAACTACCTTCTCATAGATGGCGCTGATTATTTTTCTAATAAAGGAATATAAGATTAATTATAAAAAATATGTAAAATTTACGTTAATGTATCTGTGGTAAAATTATGTTGTTGTAGATAATATTTTTAATAAATATATCTTGTTAATTAAATTCTTTTGTTAAATGAAGTATGAAAGAGCATTACAAGTATGTATTTAGAGATACCTAATCCCACATTATTGGAAATCTGTTATATAGTTCCTGTTATTTCATTTTCATTTTATACATAAAATTATTTAAATCTAAATAGTTTATTTTTCTTTTTAGGTATTTCATTATCTAATGATAATGTACTTTTATCTTTAGCTCGTAGTTATTGTTGCAATTTTTTTTTGCCACTGTTTTTCCTTTTCCCACTGTTTTTCTTTTTCCCACTGTTTTTCTTCGATGAAACCCCTTACAAAGAGGTATCTATGCAATTTACTTAAAAGACATATTAGGCATTGAGGGCTCGGTTTTAAAAGGTAACAACATTGCCAGCGTTATTACACATTTACTGACAAGAAGGCATTCCTTCTTCAGCTTTATTGCATATCTTACAGTTGTGGTACTGTTGTCACGATTGCCATATCGGTCGTTGGTTGACGTCGACGCGGAACGTCCTGTCGATCCTTCTTTGTTTGATGTTTCGTGATTGTATGTATGAAGATTAGTACGTGTACACAGCAGATGGTTTAAACTTCTGTTTTTCTAGATGTAAGTATACGATTATCAAGTTTGCAATTCCAGGAGGCTAATCTTTGAACTCTGCCTTGTTAGCGGTTAATATCTTTTGTAAAATATTTATTTAAAGTAACTGGCTCTTGGCTGCGGTTCGGCACGCGTAACAGTACTGATTCTGCCTTCATCGTTTTTACTTTGATGCGATTCATGTGATTTTTGTGATGTGTGAATGTGTAACGCAAAGATTATAAAAGAAGAAAAATCTTAGAACTCTGCTTTGTTAGCGGTTAACTGTTTTTGTGAGCTATTTTTGTAACTGGCTCTTGGCGGTGCTTGTGCAGGCATAGCAGTCGTGATTTTGCCTTCCTCGTTTTTACTAAGATGTGATTTATGTAACGTGTGACTGCAAAATTTGTAATGCCTACGTCATAAAAGAAGAAAAAAAATTTAATTCAGTTTTGTAAGCGATTCACTGTTTTTGTAATTGGCTCTTCGTCTCTGCCTGCGTATCTGCCTTCGTTGTTTTTACTTGGACTTTATTCATATGACAAGTGACTGTATAATGTGTAAGTCATAGCAGTGTTCTGCTGTGCTATGACTTATAATAATAATAATAAAGCTATAATAATAATCTTTGTCAACGCAAAAAGCTTTTATACACGAAATCTTGACTTTACCGATGGACAGTGAAATCCGAATGAAAATACAACTTTGCGAGGACAGACAAGCCAGTGACCCCTTTTAAAAATGTAGAGATAGTTATACGATGTTTTGCCTAAAATAAAATTCAACTCGTCACAATTACCAGTTTGTAGCTGAAGTGGTTTCTTCAAATTGAATCAGATCAAGTGTCGCAGACAAATGGAAATGATAAAATGTTACGATTAAAAGCTTTTGATTGCGCTCGTTAACAGCGGTCAGCGGACTACTTGGAAAACATAAACAAGATCGCCTTCTAAATATTCAAACCTCGTATTGTTTACAGACTCGAAGCCAGGTATAGTGTTTTTATTTATATTATTATTAAAAATCCGGTGAAGTTCGTGCCGGGCACGTACTCAATTAAGGTACTGTTGAGATATTTCTAATTATTAAAAAAAAATTCTAAGACTTAGTTATCATATTTTGAAATTAAAAATAATTTTATATATATTTTAAAGACCATATCTCGCTCAGGTAAGAAGTGAAAGATATGTTAAAATTACCTAATTATTTTAACAGAATAAATAATATTTGCTCATGTATTTATATGTATTAGAAAATATCTTTGATTTATCTAACCTCATTATAAGCACAAACAGGTGATAGAAGACAATAAGTTAAAAGATATTCATTCATCTTCGTAAAGAATACTATGTATTTTTTTGGCCATTGTTCTTTTTACTTCATATCTGTAATTATAAAAATATTTTTGCGGGTTTTCTACATAAAACGGTAGTTTAGAAAGAAAGTGTGTTACTTTTTCTTTATTTAATGTTTAGGAAATTCTTTCTCATTAGTCAGTCGACTATAAACTTGGTAATGTTGAAACAAACGATGTTATTGAAGATACTCTTACTTTGTAACATCAGTGATCTCACGTCATTCTGTACCTAATCATTTATTGTTACGCCATTGGTCTTGTATATTATAACCATAAATGTAGAGTGAAGACGCGATTTCACCTAAGCAATTGTTAATTTTATTAGGTCATTTCTAATACCAGCCATATATTTAGATCTACTGGACTAATTTTAATAAATAAAAAAATCTTTATATAGAAGTAAACAGAGGAATGATTTTTTGACTGTTTCTAAGATTAGCATGTTCCAATCGGTTGAGCAGTTTTTGAGTTTATCATAAACATATAGTACAGACAGACTCATTTTGGTATTTGCTTAGTAATATAGAAGTTGTTGAATGTATAGATAAATATGAGCAACTTATATTTTATTGGATTTAACGACTTTAACACATAGAAACAGATTTCATAAATAAATTATTTGTATTTTCAGAGGAATTTCAGAGGAGGAAGTTGTTAAAGTAAGCACCGAATTGTTTTTAAAGTAGGTAGTTTTGTGTATAAACATGAGAAGATCCATAGTACGTGTCTTTTACAGACTTTTACAGTCATAAGCTATTTTCGGAAGTGAACTTATGGAATGAATAACAATCAGTGCGTTTTCTAAAACCCTTTATACGTATATCCTTCGTCGCACGTATATCCTTCGGCACACGTATATACTTCGTCGCACGCATATCTTTCGTCGCACGCATATCCTTCGTCGCACGCATATCCTTCGTCGCACGTATATCCTTCGTCACACGTATATATTTCGTCGTACGCATATCCTTCGTCAGACGTATATACTTCGTCGCACGCATATCCTTCGTCGCACGCATATCCTTCGTCGCAGGCATATCCTTCGTCACACATATATACTTCGTCGCACGCATATCCTTCGTCGCACGCATATCCTTCGTCGCACGTATATCCTTCGTCACACGTATATATTTCGTCGCACGCATATCCTTCGTCAGACGTATATACTTCGTCGCACGCATATCCTTCGTCGCACGCATATCCTTCGTCGCAGGCATATCCTTCGTCACACATATATACTTCGTCGCATGCATATCCTTCGTCGCACGCATATCCTTCGTCGCAGGCATATCCTTCGTCACACGTATATACTTCGTCGCACGCATATCCTTCGTATACTTTAGTTTATTGGAAAGCTTCGAAGGCGTTATTAAAATTATAGATGAAGTATAGAATGCAAGAAAGTAAAGTAAGTTAACTAAGGATTAAGAAAATATTATATATACAATATAACTATAATATCGGCTGATAATAATAACATAATAATATGATAGATGTTCTAAAACAATTTTATGTTTAATTTACTTTACAATTTAATTACTTTAATTTACAGTGCACTCGTATTACACTTGATGTTGCAGGTGTCCATGGGCGGCGGTTGCCACTTACCATCATATGGGCCGTCTGCGTGTTTGATGGCTGCCTCCTCTCCTATTTAAAAATGATATTGTCTTAACACCTGCGTTATAACTCTATAGGATCTGCTATAATGTTCTTGAAATAGAATTTCCAGTGAAACCTTAATACACAGTTTTCAAGGCCATAATTAAAGGCAACATGGTGACTCATGTGCTAGAAATTTACTAGGCACTTCTGGTATAGTTTTTACGTGTTCTTCCAAATTTGCACACAAAGGCTGCCCACACGCCTCTATGCTGTACCATGTGCGACGTGTTTCGCCTACGCCAATACTTTTTCGGAGGCACACGCCATTGACCTTAGGATTGACAGCGTCTGTCGCCTTCTACAGTCCGATAATATGCGTGCGGTAAAAATCGGATTTAAGCGCCAATGTTTTGATATTTGGTTTGATTATAATATATCATTACTATCGGAGGCTAAGATCTGCTTCGAGTGGTTGAGCCAGCAGAGTAAGGAAATTAGAAGTAAAGCTGTATTAAATTTAATTTATTTAATATTTATTGGGATTAAAATTATTGCAATACATATGTCTGTTTCTTCATATTTTCCGAAACTCGGAGAAACATCGATCAAATTAGACACATTGAAAATGATTGAGTTTTCTTATAGAAAGAGCAGACATCCCGCCTGATGGCAAGCGGATACGCTCACATATTACATCTGTGACATATACTTACCAAAATCAGTAATAAAATGAGGAACTTTGGCACAAATGAAAATTCATTGCTTATTCGTGGCCTAGTGACGATCTCTCTGCATATAGGCTGTTTCACAAGAACTGACACGAACAAGTACCTACATGCAATGTATAGTATGTATATGAACAAGTATTTATAACATTATAAAATATCAAGTTTATTTCTTAATTACAAAGAGGGTAAATAGCCCAAGAGGAACTTTATGAGCTTTTTTTGAGATTTCCCTAAAAGTATGTGCAGCGAATGTCAGGCCTGAGCCAAGCGTAAGTACACTACAGATTTCAGCACCACGAGGTTGAGAGCAACTTTATCATGATTTTTAATGGCACGTGAACTCATTCGTAACAAACAATTATACATGGTACAATTATAGGTTTTATTATTTATGCGTTACAATTATAGGTATGTTATCTCCTTATGTGGGTTGCGATGAGGTCACATCATAATTAACGACATAGAAGGTTTAACAGATTTATTTTGTCCCTTTAGCTCCGTTGATATTCAGATATCATAATAAACCATATTTTGTTATCCAAATTTTGTATGCTTTTAATATGTTGACCTAGTATCATGGTTACCTATTTCATTTAACTTAACGTTTCAATAATGTTGCACTGTTATATAAACATATAATATATAATATACAAATATATAAACAATAATAATGCAAACCGCCAAAATCTTAGAATTTATAATTTGATACCCACTCGATATGTATGCAGTTGCTACTACATATATGTACGTATATGTAATAGTTGCTACATCTATAGTCCGTGATGTTAAATCTATATCTATACTTCTATATCTACACTAATATATAAAGAGGTAAAATTGTGTGTTTGTGGGTATGTTGGGGGTAATCTCTGGAACTACATATCCGATTTCAAAAATTCTTTCACAAATAGAAGCTACATTATTCGTGTCTAATATAGGCTATATGTTATTTTAAAATTTAAAAAAGAAAAATTGAAAAAAATAACTTATAAACCGAAGCGAAGTGTGGGCGGGTCGCTAGTGTTAAATATATTTATTCTTTGTATTTATCTTTCCATATCTTTCCAGAGATTCCTAGAACTAGAAGTAACTACCGTATAAATTAGTCCACTATACGACTAAATATCATCAAAGGGTATTAACGAGTCCGTATAGTTTTTGACATAAATTATATTTGGCTCACTGCCCTGGATTAAATAATACGTAAATTCAATAAACGAAGGAAATCGCTGCCCACACTATTTCCAAATCTGTCGCACAACACGAAAATCATTCGCTGTTACATTGTACGACCAATTTAAACAATAATTTTTATTTCAAAATTATTATGAAATTTTGATTGAGATATTATTGTACCGGATAGAGATGAGACATATTTAGTCAATCAACTTTTAATACAAAAAATGTTTTAATCAAATTTGTGTATTTCACAATTATGAAAATAAAATAATTTGTGATATAAAAAAAAAACTCTATTCGTACGAATCCGTGGGATGATTTTTTTCCAGAAAACTATATACGCAATACGTATTTCATAATCAAAATAGCAGTATTTGCCTTAAAATTTATTATAAATTTACTCGTACAATGTTACAGTATATAGATACCTAAATGGACCTGTCATGAAAGCAGCTAGCTGCCTACGTTTTGTGCCTACTTTAGTAATTTAGCTACCGTGACTGCCGTGACCAAAATAAATGGCTAGGAATGAATATATTATTGGCACCTTAAACAGAATGGGCTACTGATAGAAGCTAATCGTGCGATTGTAAGTTTTGTTGTTAAGTTTATCGATTTTTCTATAATAATAAAAACTGAATTAGGCATCAAACAGCAGCACTTTCATTTTTACCTATTACTATAGGTAAATAAATTATAGATTTGCGAATATGTTTTAAGTGTGTTAAAATCTAAGTACTTCCAGTTTTTCCTTTATTTCGGCAGTAATAAATGAGAACAGTGAAAGAGCGAGCATGGTAGCGAGTTTTGGTAGGTAGGGGCTTGATATATCCATCAGTGGAAAGACACAGTCTCACTATAGGAACACTGATGGTGATTTTACTGTTTTAAAACTTGACTGTACTAGCATTTTTGCAGTGGAATAATTGTACGACTTATTTAAATATATATTTAGCCGATTGCAGTGTAATATGGGGCGACTCAGCACGTAGACAAATGTAATAAGTAATGATGTCTTAGGTACAGTAATGACGAGACACCTTCATAGTGACGTTCAGTTATTTTTTACCACCACGTGGGCACGCGGCTCAAGTGGCTAACGTCGCCCGTGGACACCTGCAACACTAGAGGGTACGCGTGTGCGCTGCCGGCCTTGTAAAATCCTACTCACAGCTTTCTTGAAGAACCCACTATGCTGTAAATGCACGACTGTTATGTAATAATTACAGAAAAGCAATATATGATACATATCGACTGCTTTTTGATAGTTTTTGAGGTTATTGTACCACAAAATTAACAACGATAAATAAATAGTTACAACTAAAAAAATAAATAATCCTGACATATCAAAACTACATCAACATAAGTAACAACAAATGTGCATATATTTGCTTGCTGGTAAAAGAGATCTGTATACTCAGTATTATTTAATTCGAAAATGTATTTCAATTGCCATCATAAAGGGAGTTTAATTGCTGAATCTTTATAAGGTTTTTGCCGAATAACGAACAGGAAACCGGTTGTTACGATCATTATACCCCGTTTGAACATATAACATAGTCATTGGGGCAATTACACGTACTGGATGATTACAATATAATTATAATAACATTAATTTTACACCAAATCCACGGGTCAATGCCACCATGTACGTTAAACTGATAAAAAATATGAATAAGCATCTTTAAAGAAAAAAATTCTCACCGTTTAGTTTATCGTACCTAATTTCAACAGGTATGAATTAGCAATTACTGATAGTGACGATACTTACCGTAAGTTCAGTGGTTTAATTAAAAGCTTACAAGTAACCAGATAAAATGACCATGTGTTTGATAATCGTCACTATCACTATCGTCATCTAAAAGGCAGACATAACTTTTCAACTGTCACATGTTGTTTATAGAAAAGAAAGTGTAATTTACAAAAAGATCATATAAACAAATGATATCTGTTTTGTTGTGTATGATTGTTTTAATTCATGTTTAAAGTTGTAAGAATGTGAAATTCACTTCATCTGGGAATTGCTATGCAGTTGCTTCTCAATCTGTATTTACTATTTTGTGAATTATATTACTTGTAAAACTAAGCTGTAAATTATGCCGAAATAGTGGAGATTTCTTTGTGTTCTTTTCTTATTAAGATT
Source organism: Sesia apiformis (assembly GCA_914767545.1). Taxonomy (NCBI): domain Eukaryota; kingdom Metazoa; phylum Arthropoda; class Insecta; order Lepidoptera; family Sesiidae; genus Sesia; species Sesia apiformis. Next base: position 8,919,125 of record OU611960.1, on the reverse strand, counting down.
TGTGTTAACGTAATTTGTTATACCAACAAAATATATGCCTCCCATAAAGAAATAAAAAGTTAGTGTTCTGTGTTGTGGCAGTATGCTTTTATATCCAAACTCCTGCCTCCCACGATGAACGACCGACCATTGGTATTTGGTGCTTTTGTACTGTCACATTGTACGACTCTTGAAAGGCCATTAGGACCACAAGAATTTAGCCATTTCGAAAAAATAAGTTGATTTTGTAGTGGTGTGTGTAAGGGCTTTATTTTTATACTTTTGTCTTAAACATGCGATCAGTCGTCGACTTTACTTGCGGAATTTATTTCAGGAAAAAAATCTTATAAAGACACCTTCTAAAGTCGTCGGCTTTAGAAGGTGCGTGACATGTAGAGAAAACTCTTCAACAAGTGTTTCTCTTTATTTTGCAGCAAGATACATAGATAGATAGATAAACTCTTTATTGTACTCCAATACATGATGCAATAAGACAATTTAAGTAAGTAACACGACAAGCACAGCAGGCTGTCTTATCGCCAAAGCGATCTCTTCTAGGCAAACTGTGTGGTTAGCTAGACTAATCCCGGCTGGTTAGCAAGCTTAAACCCATTGCTTGGGCCTTATTTAAAAACTACGTTTTATGTCTGCTATAGATATATTTTTTTACATTTATTTGGGGAGTAACGTTAGCAAAGAATTTCTGTAGATGTAATTTTAGACGGTACGCAGAGAAAACCTGTTCGTATTATACATACGAGTATATATACATATCGTATTATTATTCTTACTTACATCGGCTGACTAAACAATTGTATAAAGCAATGACTATTGTAATATCTTACGAACGTGTTAGGAACAAAACGGTCAGAGACTCGTTACAAAAGACCGCGATGTTTGCCTCCAGGCGTGTTACATCGACTGAACATCTATGATCAGCAGTGTGGTAATAAGTTGCGGGCTTTTATAAATAAAAACCCTATGGACGAACCTTTGTTGATAGTTGATTTGTTGATGAAAGAAAATCGCGCTGTGCGCCACTAGATGCGTTGTATGTATGGGTTGAGCACCTGTAAGTGCTTTGAGATGCTCAACTTAAACACAACTACAGAACCACAAATGGTCGTTTAATGTGGGATGGCACGAACATCTATAGAAAGACCACATTTACAATATGGCTTACCGTATTTCAGGAGCAGCACGTAGATAGATATGTTATAGGCATATCCACTCATTCATGCTGCTCGACGTTTATCGCTTCATTATGTACCTGTTTGTAGTTAACGATCACGGTTATTCGTGCCAATTAAAACCATTTATTCGTTCGTTCAATTAACAAATGAAGGATTTAAATTTCATGCACACATTTAATGCTTACGCACGTAAGTATTAATGACACGATTGAAATTTTCATAATGATTACAATAAACAATGAAATAAATTCATTTATTTTATTTTATTTATCAACAAAAATCCACAGCGAAACAGGAATGTGAACTTATTATACATGTAAATTAAGTTTATTGTAAAAAACGGATTATACTGTATAGACTCTACGTACACAGTATATTTTACAATGCAAAATAGCTTATTTATGTATACATGCGTACTGTATATGTACACATATATGTATATAATGTAATGTGTATAATGCACACACAAGGAAAATAATATTTAGCAAAAATTTTAACCCTGTGTGGCCATTGAGGAGTTGCAAGTGGCATAAGTGAACTATTTAAGAGATTATTACTATATACTTAGCTACTTTTATTAAGGTAAGCCATCTATCTCATTGCCACATATGCTATAAAAACTTTTGAGTGATTGGTAAAAAGCTATTACACTCGCATTAATAGTTTAAAATGCGCAAAAACAGTGCCCACGCGCAATTATTGAAGTACAAGTCATCATCAACAGTTGCAACAAAAATTGATTTATTATGTATCAACCTACACCGCGAACACTCAGATATATTCGGTGACTCAAGAGAAGGACCTAGTGTTCTTAACAGACGAATAAACTATAGTATGTTTTATTTCTACATAGTACATGTTTATCTGTTTCCCTTTAATGTTACTTAAACTTTAAACTTACTGCCTTTTGATATAGATCATCAATAAACTAATTGTATTTCATGAAGTATTTTCTATTTTATGAATTATAATATACTATTATATACAATATAAAATTAATCTGGTCAGTTGAATCGACGACTTGATGTTTAAGCAGTTCGACAGTGGTGACTGGTTGAGAAGAGCTTCAGCTTCCAATCGTGTGTTTCAGCTTCGGAGAAGAACTGAGCTCCGGATCATGTGTGGTGAAGGACTTTGGGGGAGGCCTATATCCAGCAGTGGGGAGACATTTGTCATGATGAGACAGATGACAAGCTAAAAGTATATTTTGCATGCCAGCTATTGCAAAACTTGAGGAACTGCAAGTGTGTATATCACAACTCTATTATGCTGTATCCAGTACTAAGTTTTATGTATAATAAATATTACGATTATGCCTCTTTATATAATTGTCTACGTAATAACATTTTAGATTAAGCCTTTTCTGGTTGTTGCGCGCATAATATGAGTAAGTTAATTCTAACCAGATCTCCATTCAGTTTTCCTGGACCATTTCACCCGGTTGTCCTGTAGGTTGTCAGCAACATTACGGGCTCCGCAACAATCCCATTCCTACTATTGGGAAAACTGTTCAGTGTAGATCAACATATTTCTAGAAGGAGTTTATGAAAATTTTACTCAAATACGAGTCTTATGGAATGTAAATTTTTATTTTTAGATTTTTAAAGGCATAATATATGGCAATAACACTGGCCGAGGATGCGAGAGCTTGAACGTTTATTGCGCTCGTCGCCCGAGCCGGTTTGATGACCTCATCCATGTTGATAAATAACTAAATCAATTTTAACACTAAATAAAAGTATAGACGGAGACTAATGGCGAATTCATAGCACTTAAATGTTTCGCCTGTTGAGACACCTACGCTATACATTACACAAAATTGATAATACTAATATTTATTAGCAGTTACTGGTTAGTATATAAATACTTAGATATTTTTAATTAAATTGTGTAGATAGATCTAACTAGCTCACTAGCTCGCAAGTATCGAAATTAAAACAAAAATCTGAAACATGTAAAATAACGGATTCGCTGTTCTGAGCCCACGTGGTGGATTAAAGCCTGAAACTACCTAAAGATTTACTAGAGGACATATCACGTATTTTTTTGTAAAAATAAAAAAGGGGTTTTAGAGCTATAGACCTCAGATTTTCAATATCGTTTTTAATTAGACACAAATTTATTGTGTTTTAATCTCCAAATAATTATCTTAATTATATATTAATCTCACTGCTTCATTTCTACCTGTTTCCGTTTTGTATGATTTAACCAATGCTTAACTGGTAGAATAAGTAGAGAATGGATTTAATGCCTTAATGGCATTAAATGGCATTACACTAAATAATAATCCTGAGCACCAGCTCACTAAGGCTGTATCTTGGCGCAAGATTTAGTGTTTCTAATAATTCTTTTTAGCATTTAGTACAAACAGGACACTCTTCTTGCTGACTTCCGTCATGTCTACGGAGCGGTTGATGCTGACGACTGTGTTTTGGAGCGTTGTCTATTCCATTGATTTTCACTAAACGAAGGCTGATTGGTGACGGGGTTTTATTTAGACTGTGGTCGATCAGCGTAAATTAATCTCTCAATCAATCTCATCAAATACATTCGAACTTCTTCCTGTAAACTAATCTGTAGGTATTCCCGGTAAAGTAAATATCATGAAATGTTCTGATAAAAATAATCTGCATCTTGGAAACGTTAAATGCAAATATTTTCTCAAGTTTATCGCTTTGCTACACCCCATCAAGATGTATGATGAGGTCCATTTGTAGCATTCATAAACCATATCGAACGAAATAATCTCCCCACAGAGTGATTTCCGACAACCTGAGAGATGCTCATCACGCGCCGATAATAAGTATATTTTATTACTATAAATTATAATAAATGAATAATGTGACATAAAATTATTAGTTTTGGTTCCAAACCTTAGGCCAGGAACCTAATTTACTTACTATCGGATTAGTGGCATCCTGGTTCGGGCATTGTGCGAGAAAATTGCTTAACACCTACATGTAAGCAAGCTTTGTCACAAAACGTCATACCTGCACTACGCGAGCTCACTGTTCACGCAAATATCTGCACAGCGCATTGTGCATGCAGACGAATTGAAATCTCATAAGAATTAGAATGTTATCGGTGACGTGTACAATTGTTCATTAAATGTGCGCCATAGGCTTGCGAAAGTTTGCAGAATTCACTAAAACCCGTATCAAAGGGCTCGGCCGAGTAAAATGATTATGACATCGTTCGTAATGTTTATGCAGAACTGTGCCCACGCTTCATTGGCATGCATCAGGGGCCGGCGTGATAAATAAGATCGCCGAGCAGCCGGTCCTCCCACCCGGCCGGCGGCGGCTAGGCCGCGCACCTAAGCATTTTAAATGGGTTAATTGTTAGTACTTAAATATAATGAACCAATATATTAATTTAAAATAAAATACTACTGGTAGTTTTAAATGATTAATAATCTAGATTATTAGTCATTTTATAGATGACTCGCGATCCCCCAAGGCTTCGCCCGGCTTATCTTGGGAATAAGAATGTAGGTAGGTACACAACTATCCCCTTTACATACACATTATGTAACATAATGTTTATACACATGTATACGTTATATAAGGATCGTATCCTACAAATTTCATGTTTCTAGAACAGCGTTAAAGTTGTGGGAGAGTGTTGATATCATATGTATTTATCAGTCACTTACGTCACTTATATACCACTTATATACAGTATTATTAGTAGTTATATACAGTACTTATATACAGTATATTATCAGTCACTTATATACAGTATATAATTTTTAGATATATTTCTAGCTAATTATTTTTCTATATTTCCAGTCATTTAGCTTAGCGAGATCTTTTGTACTATTAGTATTTCATAATTTTATCATTCATTAATCGATTGAATGCATTTGCTAATCTTCAAAAATCTCTCTTGAACCTTTGATTTCTTTGCCTAAATCGGCGTCTTGACATAATTTTGTTACACAGAGATTACCAATTTGTTAACCTTTCGATATAGGCAACTGTTAAAAGTTGGAGGTTCTAGCCAATGGTACACAGGACGCTGAGCATCAATAGAAAGCGTTTTACAATTATATTTTTTATGTAGAAAATTTATTTAAAAATATATACACCTACTCATCTCGATTTATGGTATCAAACGACCATCACGCATTTATGCATTGTTTATGAGTATTGCAAGGAATGAGGAAAACAGGTGTTTTGTCTATTCTTAATGATGATTCAGCTTCAACTGGTAACATGAATATCCATTAATCGGAAAGAAACTAACAACGCCATTAGATGTCTAAGTGATGGGATGACAGTGTAAAATGCGCATTATTAATACGTAAAAATTACAAGAACATAAAAACCGGTTCGAATTAAGAAACAGGCTTTTCCATAGCAATAAAACAAATGTAAATGGTCGTTTTGGCAATTCAACGTCTGTACGATTTAATTTGAATAAAATAAATATTATTTAACTTGACGCTGCCGAGTCCACGCAGTTTTCCATATTAGTCCTCTGCCCCCACTCCTGCGCACCACACGAGGCGAGGTTTCCGCGCGCTTGCCGCGTATTCTCTATCCCTCTTGCAACCGCGAGCGTTCGATCGATCGTCGCCGCTCTATCGATTTCCTCCGATTTACAAATATTTTACGAACTTTTCTGAATGAAAAGTGTGATTAAAGTGTGCCATAAAAGATACATAGTGTAATAGTGCAGTGCCATAACATAATCCTTTAAGTTTACTGTTTTATTTTGCGTGTATCGTAAATTAACCTTTGACCGAATCATCGGAGTTTTCAGTGAGAGTAAGTTTCAGTTCCAAGTGCTCTTACACATTTTAAACTCTTGACATTGCTTCATTACTTAATAGAGGTATGTATTTCATGGGTAAACGTTTTATTTTATGTCATTAATGTGAAATAAATTAAGATTTAATTGAATTTGAGATTTAATTAAGTTTAATTAATTATTTATACTAATTTAATTTTAAAGTATAGCTCGGATTTGATTTTTGAAGTTATATTTTCATTTTTCCTTTATACAAGTTGTGGATCCATACGATACTCGAAAGTATCTATAGTATGGTACTTGCTTGGAAGCATCTGTTTCTGAATTGAATTCTACGAGATACAAGCATCAGATTCAGCTTAATGTGTCATCCAGGATCTTTGTGTTCATTTACTATGTATGTTGTCGCAGTTGGTCCTGCCTACACAGGAGTCACTGCTGTGGGTGGTGGTGTGGGCCAGTCCCATTTAAAAATATGTCCGTAGACTTTGATTTAAGGCTTAAGTTGCTTCATGAATATTTCATCAACAGGTCTCTGTTCGAATCAAACGACCTACTAATAGCATATCAAATAAAATATAAATACAAACCGTAATTATTATGCTGACGCAAGTATACAAATATAGATTTTTTAGTACTACGTCACAACGGAGCTAAGGTTAGCAATGACATAATATATTTTGTCGATGGTCGATGATATATGCAAATATTCAATGGTGTATGTAGGTGTCAGGTGCATGCTTAATGATAGAACTGACATATTATACCGAAACATTACCATAATGCCTTCGCATTGTTGATACGTTTATAATAACCAGGTGCGAATTACTCGATCAGTACTTACGATGCCTATAAATGGGTAAATGTACTTAATCAAAATGATAAGTAAGTCCATTGGACAACAAGAAAATTCTAAAAAAAAATTTCAGACGGTAGTCCAAATAATTTCTTAATAACTCAAGTGACAAATAAAATCAATTAGTCACCCCGTGACCACGTCCACTGCAAAGTGTTCGAAACGTCGGGATATAAATAATGTCAAATATACGCGATTTAAACCGTTCAAAGTTGTTTAATTGCTAAGAAAATTCTATATTGTGTTTCAACATATTAACAATATTTTTTCTTTATTTGGTTAGTATCAGTTCCGAATTTGTGATATGATTTGTGGTAGGTTATATGTAGTGCGTAAAAACATTATTATAATTAACATTATTAATATTTGGGATTTTGACCCCTACAATTCGGGTCATGTATGGCCATCTTAAACAGTTTGCATAGAAGCTAGCTTCCAACGACTGTGTCTAAATCTAAGCAAAGAAAGGTGTTACAATTGTTTATTTATCCAGGCTTTAGTCTCACTTTCCTAAAGCGTCAGAACAAATTTAGCAAGCGTCAAAACAAGCCATTTAGCCAAAATTCGCATCCAAGGAATAGATTCTGATGCACTCCAGCAACTCAAAGCATATGGCCTATATGTTTCTTGGTCTATAGTTGGACTCCAGCTGCTCCAGAGATGAAAGCAGCTGAACTTATAATTATGATTTATATGCTGGTTTTTATTATGAAAGGATATGAAACAAGGAAGTACCACGTGTTATATAACTTACATTTTTTTTCATGACCTTTTTTTTTCATAGTACCATAATAGGAACCATAATTTCTTAATAGGAATGTATTCCTAATTTATCAGAACTGACTAAACTACATATTACTCGTATATCAATTTACATAATATTGTCGTAAAGAATGTTTAAGACAACAATTTCAACTACTTAATTCACCTTCATTGGCTTAATCATCAAGAGACGCAATGTCAAGGTAACAAACCACAATGAGTTTGCTTGACAGCGCTTTGTTTTTCCCGCGCTTCCGGTGGCGCTATGCTAACGGATATCGCGCCCCCGAAGAGCGCGCAGGATATAGGGCAAAACATATATTTAGGCCGAGTTGCAAACAGAACGATCATCGTGCTTTCACAATCCAAAACCAATGTGCTTTTTTATGAAGTAGTTATGAAGATAAAAAAGGATGCGTCATATTTGGATTGTCAAAAAGCGATTTTTGTACATTTGGAACCAGACGTAATTCTTTATTGCTAACAGCAAAGATCAACAAAGCGTTTCAGAGAGAATTCAAATCGTAGTAAGTTCACCATAAGCTAGAAAGAATTAGAATCAATTGTCAAGTAACATATGTTTAAAATTAGTCGGAGAGGCCAGGAGTCCTGTCATTATGTATGTGATTTATATATTGTTAACAAGTGTTAAATATCACACACGTTATGACAAACCACGCGTGACAACATGAGATGATTGTCTCAATGAGATGAATGGCACTGAATTTGACTTTTGCTGTATTATTAGTGTAACTATACGTTGCAAACTAACCGATCACTCCGAACAGATTATTGATTTTTGCCATTGTTTTGATTAACTCGTATATCATGCATGCTCTAAGGCGTTGGACACCGTCACCGAGGCCGGGCCGCCGAGGACGATGGGATTAGACCATTATCGTTCTAATTATTAAGTTTTATAATTTAACGTTTAATTGATAACTATTCATTGACTTCTATATTCTATACAATTCTATACAAAATCCGTAACGAGGAGATTCGACAAAGAACTAAGTTTCCGGCGTAGCTCAAAGGGTCAGCAAGCTGAATTTAAGTGGCAGTGGTCGGGCCATATATGTCGCAGGACCGATAACCGATGGGGAAGCCGAGTCCGCTCTCTAATGGAGATCATGTACCGGGAAAGGTAGCGTGGGACGCCCTCCGGCCAGGAGGACGGACTACTTGAAAAAGTTGCCGATAGTGGCTGGATGAGGAGAGCGGAAGACCGTGTGTGGTGGCGGTCTCTAAGAGAGGCGTATATCCAGCAGTGAAGAGACACAGGCTGATGTTTACAATTGTATGTAACATATTGTTACAGTGTTACATATTGTATGTAATTCATAACGAAGTAATGTTTTACAAAAACTACACTATAAGATAAATCTGGATAGATAAATATTAGATATTTCAAGTAATATATTTAAAAGGAGATAAAGCACAAATCCCGTAATTGGTTGAACGTTGGATATGAACCAATCTTGTACAGTAATATTTATTTTCTATTTTGCACTATTCTATCCTATTTTTGTACTTAGATAAATAAATAAACTCTAAAACATTCGATGCTCGTAGCTGCCACACACGAACTATGGACTCGTTCCTCGTATTATTGTCATGAGATATATTATATGTCTGGGGACTGTAATTATTGTTATTACTGACAAAAAACGGACGCAAAACATTTGTGGTGGCGTTATTATATTAGATTAAAGAATAATGACAGCGGACGGTTGTCAGTAATGCGCCCACGTGGGCTCGTTGGTGCCACAGAAATATGTATATCTGAGAAGAATGGTGCTGCACCTAGAACCTATGTACCTACTGAAAATTTAGTTACAAATAGCAAGATGTTCAGATTTTATTCTAGTATTCTAGTATTATTCAGATATAGTATTAGTATTATCTAGTATTCAGAACTATTCTAGATTTTATGGGTAACGGGAAGGAAATGTTTTGCAGTAATCTGTTTTATCTTTTATATTTATTTATTTATGTATACCAACGGTGCATATAAACAACATTAAATTAAAAATGAAATCAATAAGGTACAAAGTCTATTATGTGGTATAATTAAAGGTACGTTTATATTCATTCATACACGACATTTATATTCATATGTAAGCGTCAGACAATATATAATGTGAAGTAAAACAAAAAAAAAAATGTTTTATTTATAATTTTATTTATCATAAAATATAGGTATTTATAAAACAATCTTATCTACATAAATTGATATTGGCGACACGCATGGTTATAAAGATTGACTAAGTGTTGAAATGTTATATTAGATTAAAGATTTCTTATGAGAGAAGTACCTTCAAAAATATCCAAATCCAACATTTTACTCCTTAAGAAATGATTTTTGTTATATATATCACAATCATCTTACAGGTTTATATATTACAATGAATTGATTGGGGCCAATGATCATACTTCTTCTTCTTCTTTGTCGTTCCCTCACTAATTAGGATCGTGACCATATGTGATTTGTCTCCATTTGCTTCTGTCCCGCGCCAGTTCAATAGATCGTTGTAGAGTTTCTCCTGTTGCCTCTACAATACTTTTACACCATCGTGTTGGAATTCGGCCCCTGGAGCGCTTCCCCTGCATCTGTCCCACGATCAGCTGCTTCTCCAACTCATGCATATGTGATCGCATTATGTGTCCAAAGAAGCTTAGTTGACGTTCTCTGCATAGAGAGATGAGTCGTTTTTTGATGTGGAGCTCTTGTAAAATCGATTCGTTTGTCCTCATGGCTGTCCATGGTATGTTTAGCATTCGTCTCCAGCACCACATTTCAAAAGCGCTTATTTTGCTTATGTCTCGACTTTTGAGGCGGTTTCAGCTCCATACAGAAAAATAGAAAACACTAAGGAATGCACTAGACGTATTTTGGTAGTTCGGCGTATACCCTTGTTCCTCCAAATTTTCTCGAGGCTTGACATTGCGCTTTTAGCCATATACTATTTGTCTTTATATCGTAAGAATATTCATCGCCAGTTTTCTCTATATATATATGAGTATTTCTGTATGTTTCACGTTTAAAGCTGCTCTTACATAAGTACCTAGGTAACATTTTTTCGGATCATTTATCTCGTCTCAATATCGTGCTACTAAGATAATAATTAGAGTAATATCTTAATTTGGCGTTCCGAGGTTACTCATGAGTAGTAATTATTCATTTTTTGACATCCTTGCATTGTAATAATGATGATGCAATGTAAAAAGGTTCCATATTTTTTCTGAGTTCCGTCCAAAGTGTAATCAATGATGTATGTTGCACTTGAGTATTGCCTAAAACGTAAAGAATTGTATATTAAATTATTGCAACTCTGTCCAAATTTTTTATATCTATTTACTTATCTATATAAGTAAAAGACAAAAAACACTTTTATTTATTTACCGAAGCTCGTCTAAAACGAACTTGGATGTTTACGTGCAACGGTTTTTGTTGTTATTCAATTTGACTACTTAATTGGCTTCATTATACATCTAATAGAACGAGTACACAAAGCAGTTTTTTTCACGGTGGTACAGCTATTTTTAAGAAGACTAATTTGCGATGGTAAAAAACGGACTGAATTTCTGTTAGTCACATCCGTACGCGATAAGCAATCATTTTCTTAGAAACTTTGCCATAGCAGCGACATATTTACTCGTAGTTCCTTCAAATGGTACAGACAATCGTTTATGACCATATTTACTCTAAGATGACGCATCGTTTGTTTGAACTAAGGTCTAAAACAATACACTGTATACATTTACGCCTTATTTACTTTGTAGGATAATCTATTTTTAACTTTAACAAGCTCGACGCTTAAATAAACCCTTATTTGATATTTAGTCCTATCTATCTACTTCTTGGATAAAAGTTACAATAAAGGCATATATGATAAAATTAATCCATAAATTATCTTATATCGAACAAGAGGACAAGACCTACTAAATAGTTAAGCTATACATTCTAATACTGCGTGTCATATTTTGGACTGTTGATTGCAATCTTTAATGGACGCTGTATTAAAAGTAAGTGTGTAATTATAATATAGTAATATAGACAGACAAATTAACATTCTTTTGTTTTATATATTCTTATCAATACTATAATATTTGATAGGAATAGAGACAGTTAGTGGTTGGTGCCTGCAGGCAGGCGTTCGAGCGCATTCCTCGATCAGTCGCGTAACACAGTGTTTCCCAAAGTATGGGTCGCGACCCACTGGTGGGTCGCGAGCGAATATTGGGTGGGCCCCGAAAAAAATCATACAGTATCATACATCATACTGTATTTTTTTTATTTTCTTAATTGTACAACCCTTCACATAACTACGCTACGTAAACGAGAACATGCTGCAGCAGCGACACAATGCTTAAATGTAATTTAAGCATTGTGTCGTACATAATGCTGACATACATAATAATGACATGTACACAATTCATGTAAGGCGTAGGGTGGGTCCCAAACTTTGTAATTTTTTTTAGGTGAGTCGTGGTTTATATAACTTTGGGGATTATTGGCGTAAGATGATTAGTAACCTACCTGTACTCAGCTGTATGAAGTTGTTAAAGGGCAATAACCTGTTCAATAGCTGTTCAATGTTTACTATTAGATATTGATCATTTTGATTACAATTAATAACTTTACACTATTCATGATTTTTATTCGAAATTAATATTAGAATTAAATTATTTTGACTAGAAAAATAAAGTTATTAGCCTAATGACACTCGTATTAAGCGTAAACTGAGTTTGGCTTCATCATTTATCAATTTTCAAAAGTACAAATATTATGTTGTGTCATTTTTTTTTTGACTTAGGTAGGTAGGTACTTCTTTTTTCCTTGGCCAAATATCCCACCTTGTAAGCTTGATATTTCCTTTGTCTTTACATGATATAATCTTGGACCTTCATAGGATGATGGAGTCGTCTAACTGACCGCACGACAACCTTGCCATCACTTTTTGCTGCTCAGCAAATATATCATGGCTAATTCACTACTCAAGCGAAACAAACTCAGTCATCATCTGGTCAATTAGTTTTTTTGGTAATTATTTTACTATATTAAGGTAAATAAAAATAATTTTTCATCGGCATCACATTTATTCAATGATCTGTCAAGTAGCGACTTCATAGGAATATTTTCGATGCAGCTAAAGGTATGGTCATGAATGAAAGGTAATAAAGGGACTACTGTTAATAATTGCCCTATTTCTGTACCTTACCTTCTTTACTTGCCCAATCGAAGCTTGTGGTTCAATTGCCGAAGGATTAAGACTGTCATATAAGAACTGTATTTTACAAATTCTTAATGTGTAACTGATTAAATTCAATTCTTCGCAGAATGGCTACGAGACCGGTGAACGTAAAAGACAGAGACACTTGCTTCTTCCGTTCGAAGACGTCATAGATATCTAAACGTCAACTTATTGCAAATAGACACGAGAAAATTACTTTATAATCATATATTTGTACACATTCTCATATGTTATTGAGCTGTAATTCGTATTCTCACCATACGTTTAGGATCATTATTCGTCTCACGCACACACGGTGGATTTACTCCGAAACGTCACGGCGACGAAGGTGCACTGTCGAGGCCGATGTGTGACCCGAACTCATGAATGTCGCGAAACTTGCGAAGGTTTGAGGAATTTCAATGACACACTAAATTTATTTTACCTTTAAAAATAATTTTATGAAGAGAAAAATATGGATTATAGTATACGTGCCTATTGCACTTGCGCTTTGCATATATTGATACAATCGAAAATTCAGTCAATTATATCACGACGTCAGATCAATCGGTTAAGATAAAGAAGAATCTCGGCTGTCTAAATTAAAAACGCAGTACGAGTAAGTGAACCGAACTACCGACTATTATGAAACGACCTACCACCTGAGGTGTTTCTGCTGCATTACGATATGGGGTTCTTCACGAGAGCTGTGAATACCACCATATAGGGTAGCAGCGCATCAGTAATCCTCTTGCTATTGCATCCATCCATAGGCGACTACCTGTCTGTCACCGTTAATATTTATGTACATATAAAAACAACAAATTTTACGGGAGGACCGAGGAACGTGTTTGTGTTTATGCTTCTAAAGCTAATTATATTTAACCCAAGTGGTTACAAGACCACGCTATGCTGTGCTAAACATACCAATATTTCTTGATATGCATATCTTATATATTTATATGTGATACGGCAAAAAACTTGCAAGTTTTTAATTTACTCAACCGATATTTTTGTTTAATATTAATTTTAACAAAGATCGCAATTGGTTGTAGTCTAATTTGGGAAGATTAAGTAATTTAATTAACTTGAGAAAAGTTCTTTGTGACCAAAATCTTCTTGCGTATCCGTGTCTTGGTGCTTAGTAAACGTATAGAAGTATTCGAAATATGGGCCTACATATGTCTGCTGGCCATCAGTTGGACGTAGAATGAGGAAGTCCTGTGATCGAGTGGATAAGAAACGCGAACTCTTGCAGACCGTCAAGTGCAGAAAAGTTGCGTATCTGGGTCACGTGCGAAGTCATGAAAGATACGAACTTCTGCAACTTTTGTGTTGGTCGCAGGAAAAAGTCATGGCTGCGTAACATACCGGAGTGGACTGGCATCGTGAGTGCCGCCGAATTGTTTCGCCTCGCGAGAGACACGGCAAAATATTCGGAGCTGATTGCCAACCTCCACTAGTTGAAGAGGCACCACAAGAAGAAGAAGAAGTCATTTAAGAGTATTTTCTTTTCCACTAATGATCACCTTGGCATCGCTCAGACGGCATAACTATTTCCTAGGGAAACCAAACACAAGCCTGTTCATCTACAGTTTAGCCTCTTAAATGTGAAAAAAAATCGCTTCAGTAGTTTTGAGTTTACATCTTACATATAACCAAAAATAATTTATTTATCAAGGCTTATCTACTAAATATTGACAGGTCGTTGTTAAAATATCCACAGCATTATTTTTATATGTACAATTTAAATTACCAAAAAATAAATAAATTTGATTATAATTTTCATTAACTATGCATTTAATCCAACTTATTATTTATACATTATAGCTGTTAACGTTTTTAAAATAAAGTATATAATTAAATACCAGATATAGGTAGTCGCATTTTGTTCAAACGGATGTGTATAGACAAATAAAAGATAACACAATGTAAAAGAAAACAAAATATTAGATCACAAATGACTGATAAGTAATATTAATAGTTATCAATTCTCGTAAGCGAATAGAAGCGATAGCAAAAATCCTGTATCTGCGGTATAGACTTACGATGAAAATGGATTAGAATAAAATTAAATTTAATAGGTTAATTTTAATCCAAGTTGGTATCGAGCTCTACAATGATAAAGGCATCGCACTAAACCTTTAAGTGGGGTACTAACCGGGGGAATTTGCGTGTACGTTGTAACAGTTCGGATTCAAGCATTATCACATGAATGAGTACGTCAAGTGGAGCATTACAGTGCGCACATTTGTAATGATACAACTTCGAACGTTGCAGTAGTGAGTACGTTGAGTCGAACGTTAAGGTGCGTACAAACTAGAGCATTTCCATGTAACGTAACTCGAAATCGAATTCCAACATGTTACATTACATGCAAATGCTCCCAGTCAGTAGTACCCACCTAAGACTGTACTTATGGTCGATATCACATTATACCATACAAGGTCTGCTATAAAATATTGGGTCCTATGCACTCGTAAGTAAATATATTATTTTGCTGCATATTTAGTTGGAGCCAATATGCTCTTCATAAATATAATAATGTTGTTGACGAATTTAGGACGTTTTGCCTAATAAGGTCCGATATATTCTACTTTTATTATATCTTAGGGTTCACTGATGTAAATGTTATAATGTGTAATAATGTCTAGATAATTTGTTATTTTATTATTATATCTGTTTTTACTATATCTCTACATAGTATATAGAACAAGGTTTATCTATCTGCCTTTAGCTAATTTTAATCTTGGCATATCCAAGCCGATTTTATTGCGGTTTTCATTGTTCCATAGGGTAATTATCACAGAATATTGTAGGATAGGTATTGGTATAGGTATAGAATATTGGTTTAGTAGGAAAATAAGGTGGTTTCTTCAAACTATCTTTGACAAGGAGATCAAAATAAACTATTCTAGATACGTAAAATTAGGGTTGTTACTAGATATGTAACAATCTAACATCAGTTATATTTTTTAACAATACGTAAGTTACAAAATAACATATTTATGTTAATTATTATTAAACGATGTAATCGTAACTCATTAAATTAGTTGCTAGCGCTGGTCTCCACATAAGCGGATCACACGTTAGGTGGACCATATTATTGTAACAATGTAATTATTAACTACTTATAAAAATGATCTTTTAAAAATTTATTTCTACGTTTACAGACCTTAACTTAAAATACATGGGTTGCTTGGTGCCATCAACCTGAATAGTTGCCACTGAACATTCGCACTATTCGTTGAGTTGTTATTTTAAATATTAACATATCCACGGATGGAGGGTATTTCCGTTTTTATAATTTTAAACTAATTCTAATATAAATGTACGTACGTACCTTTAATAAAATGTTCTAAAAATATAGAGTCTGCTTACAGAGATACTTATAAAGTTAAATTCTGCCCACGCCGTCCGAGAGTTAAAACAGACTTTAATCAAACAATTGACTACGCAATTTTTAAAGTCTTTAGTCAGAGGGTGCGGCAATAAAGGACAAACAAGGTAGACAAGTACAGATTATGTAATCTCATTGTTGTGTCTCCTTATCGGGGACATTGACTTATGTGTATTAGCACAGTCATAAATTGGTTTTCAGAGTCAGTGCCATGAATGAATTAAGCATTTATTGTTAGTTGCTTCTCAGGCAATTAAGAGTTGCCCTTGTATACAAGGGCAACTCTTCCCGCGGCTGTTGTAAAAGGCAAGTAAACGATAACAAAGTCACTAGCACAATTATTGCACCATCTCTAAAAGAGTGGACTCGCCAACCCGCCGCCACCGCAGCGTTTTGAGACTATACATCCCTGATGCACAAGACAATGTGTATGAGGACTCGGGGAGGCTCATCTCCAGCAGTGAACGTTAAAAATGCTGGAAGCTTGAGGAGGTAACAGCAAAATGCCTGAAACTTTTAACCTTTCATGAATTCTAGTTGCAATCCTCTCACTTTTACAAAGTTAAAATACCACATATTTTGGGTCGTATAATAAATATTAATTATCGGGTTTATGTAATAATTTTAATGTTTTTTATATTGTACAAAATTTATGGTGTACTCATAATGTGACGAAATTGTAATTTTTTATCAAAAATGTTAGTTTGGGCACCTGTTTTTGTTCTTTAGATATATCGTGAATAGACTATTGATAAAATTTGTAGATAAAGTTCAATAGGTACAAATAAAGTAAGCGACATAAAAAATATACAATATTCGTACAGATAACTATAACGCAGTGTTTGATGTTTATATGATTGATGATAACTATTCGTCAAAACATAAGGTGAAATATATCGTGTTCAATAATCACTTGATTTAAAAATGTTTGTTTTCAAATAATTTGCTTTTTTTATATAAACAATGCAAGCAAGGTTGATTTGGATCGCTAGGTCTAAATAGTCAAACGTGAGATAGTGATAAATAAATTTAATTGAGCGAAGGAATTGCGGAACGATAAGTATAAAACGTAACTACTAACCTATATTTGTTTTAGATTTGAAACAAATTGTCAAACTAGTTCTATGTTATACAGTTTAATTTTCCCACGGAGTTATGTGCGTCTTCTATGTCCAGTTTTAGAAGAACCATAAGTAATAATCAGCTCGCCATATAATTTTGAACGAATTGCAATAGTCTTAAAAGTATCAAAATATACTGGTTGGAAATGGGCCATTAGTAAATGAATAGAGATGACACGACAGAACTGCTTGTCAAAATGTTTACATAACAATGTGACGTAATGTAACTGAGTTCAGATTAGATAGCTCCCTACAAATCATGTGGGCAATAGATTGCAAGTTATGTGGGTAAATGTTTACATGTTACGTAAAGAACTACGCAATGTCAATGGGAATGCGACTTGAATAAGTTCTATCTATTGATTTAACCTAGTAGCTGTTACCAGTTTTATAAAATTTTAGGATATTATGTAGTGATAAATTAAAATAAAACGGGAATCAACTAACAAAAAACTTAAAACATTTAATCTGACATGATCTGTTTATATAGTCGATATAAAACAGTTGTACAGTTTGTAGTCATTTATACATTCATCCGTATTAATGAATAATAATAAAATTGGAATTTTAATAAGTTAAATGATTTACACATTTGTAAAATGATACAGTGACGTTACAAAAAATGTGATATATACACTAATATGTGAAGACTCGAAACGCAAAAAGAGACACGTAGAATATTAAAAAAAACTTAAAACTAACTTTTAAATACAAATAAATGTATGTGGTTATTAAAAGATTTTCTGAATAAACCGCCCTTAAATAGCCAAATCTCCAAAGGTAGCTACGATAAATCTCCAGAAGTAGGTGGAGCATCTTGAAAATTGGCAACATTCGTCATTCTTAGCTGATGCCCGTGAGATGATGGGATCCATTTACCTACTAGTGGACGGACTGTCAGCTGATCTACCTTCCTTATATAAAAAAATTCAGAGTACGTAATTTCGAGCCAGCATAAGGCAGCTAACCAAGAATTATGTGCCAAAAATGCCCAAGTTTGTATGTATTGAATGATTCTACGAGTAAAAGCAAGTCTTTTCAAGGTTTCGTTTTAGAAGTAGGTACATTACAAAGTTAATATTGCAAATGAAGCTCGGCACGTAGTAAAGTTCGCAGTAGGTACAGATGACAGGATAATGACGGCCGGATGAGCGAGTCACGAACCACACCTACTTATGTAACGTAGGGTCCAAATGTCAGGCGAAGACCCTTCACCGTAGACCGCGGGAAGCAATCCGAGGATAATGTGCAAAATTAAATATTATTTCTAAATTAAGACAGTATGAAAGACCAATACAGTAGTTTCATTTATTATTTGAAGTCTTAATAACGGGTCAATGACAAATTGTCTGAATCAGAATGAATTTATGTCATTATAGAGACGACTCTAGATAAATCATGTGATTTATTTACAAGTATGTTCCTAAAACTTAAGGACGGACATATTGCAGTATTATATCAAAATTTTGTCTTATAGTTGTGAAATTCTAAGGTTAGAAAACATTCAAAGCAACAATTTATGAGCATTATAGTTAAAGATAAAGATTTTATTAAACAAGAAATACTTCTTTATACGAACACACCAAACCAATAATCCTATAGCGATCAAAATGCATTTCAATTCTAAAAAGGATTTCAATTATAGCCATTTGTCGAACAGTGAAGACCACCCGTGATAAGGAGCAGGTGAAACAATTGCATAAAATGGGCTCGTGAAGATGTTGAGAACCATAACCGTCAGATTGTTAACAACGAAAACAGACGAGCGCTAAGATTTATTACATTTGCGTTGAGAAATTGATCCAGTGGGTTTAAGGTCTTGGATTTTAAACTTTAATGTGGACAAACAACTCATTCGTGAATTGCCGCAAGCAAGTGAACATGTTAAAAAAGATGATGGAAATATGTTTATTTTTTGGATTTACCGAACAATCAATTCAGCAAATGGATATCGGAATAAAAAAACAAAAACGGTCTCCTTCTAAATATTAAACTTGATGTTAATAATAATGAAGTAAATATTCCTAAAAAGGTCGTTTGTTTTGTAAACAATACTAACATAAAGCAAAAAGCCTTTGTCTTTTCTTACATGTGAATACACTGCATTAAGTGAGATGAAATTTAAACAATTCAGTAGGTACGTTTTCGTATGTATTGACAGGCAAATTTCGTCATGTTTTTCCCGCACAGAGGTCCATAAATATTGATTCCGCAAACCCTATTGTGCGATCGACGCCTAATGAATTATTTATAGAATCAGAATCTGATATGGACGAGTTCGGCGAGATTTCGAAAACCGATTAAACATTTACAAATGTTTGGTCGGCATACATAATTAAAGGTGTGTAGTTGAAGATTTATTTTTAAGATAACTCTTTGATAAAGCTCCACATAAGACATTGACTGATATTCATTTCAAATTGGTGGGCAATGATCACGATTTGCTTGAATTACACAAAGCATATATTATGCTTGAATTTAGCTTGAAATGTTATTGATGCAAAATCTATGTAATTTTTTCGTCAACTTGTTAATTTTCGTGTTTGGTAAAGAAAAAATATATGACAGTAATATACTATGTAATCTATGTTGAACTAACACAAAAATTTAGCCTTCATGGTTAATTGGCATGAAACGTTCAATTAAACGTTGCGTACTGAGGATACTGTTCAATACATACATACGGTAGGGGTACTCGTAGTAAAGGAATACAGTTGTGCAAGCTGCGGCGATTCTCTGACGCCCACGCGGTGAGAACCTGCCATAATAAGGACACGACTGGACGAACGGTTTGGGTAATAGATATGCAGTAATACATCTAATTACGAAATAAGCTTTTGTAACAACTTTATTTGAATTTTATTATTGCATCTTAGATATTGTGGTAAAACCCATATTGGCAATGCAGTAATAAAGTATCTTCCTTATAAAAATATCAAATTAACTGCGAATCTATAAATAATCCGTAATGCGTCGCTCGAGAGAACATTGTATGAATGACAATAATCAATTTATAGGTTTGTTTTATATGATTTATGCTTGCGCAATAAATGGGTACATAATTATTTACTGATTGTAAATAGACTAGCTTTTGGTTAAACATAATGGGGGGGGGGGGGGGGGGATTGGGTGGCATTTTTCTACTCTTATCCTTACAAGTTTTAACTTCATTTTCATGAGCAACTAGTGAGATGAATTTTGTACAAATTCATACAAGTTACTACATATATATGAGTATTTGTATTACCTGTCCATTACATACATATTTATGCGGTCGATTAATATATAATGGGTGTTCCCTTATAAAGGTACATGCGTCAACACACAGGTATCGAGGTCACTTCAATACCTTGCTTGTTAGTGCTTCCCAAAAAGTTACAGTACTGGTAGAGCTTCACGTTTATAATTGACTGGAGAACGTATTTTATTTTATTTATTTGTTTAAATATATATTTGTATAATTGTTTATTTCTTTATTGATAACCTGAGTAGGCTTTTCAGTGCACCCACTAATTTGCCTACTCAGGGCCCGTGAGTAGTTTAATATGTTTAAGCGCGATTTTATAGCTGAAATAATTTTATAATAGGGTTTGAGACCGAGGGAAAAATGTCTATATCATTGTGCCCATGAATTAGGGTATGTGTAACATTCCCACGTTTAACATCTCTCTATCCATATTATGATCCGAAACCACTTCTGATTATGATTGTATAGCCTGAAACTAGAGGAGATATGGAGATGGAACGTATTTGAAGTAGTCTTAAAAGATAATATTTTTTTATGTAAAAAATAAAAACAGTACCTTTTAATATAAACTAAACAGCTCTAAACATAAAAATACTAAACAGTACCTTTTAAAATAAACTAAACAGAGATAAACGCAAAAATACTAAACAGTACCTTTTAACGAAACAGCGCTAAACACTAAACAGTATCTAAACCATACTAAACAGCTGTACTAAACAGTATCTTTATTTTGAAATGGCTAAATTCTTGTGGTCCTAATGGCCTTTCAAGAGTCACCGGGCATGTATAGTTTAGGGCGAGGGCAGAAACCGCTCAGCCAGGAGCAAAGAGTGTGTGCAGCAACGAGCCTATGGGCCCCCCGCTGTTACCGGGAGGGTACCGCAGGATCGCGAGTCGCTGAGAAGCGCCCAGGCACGTGCCGATACCTGGAAAAAGTGTTGGCTGAAGGCCGGTGTGTGTTCACGGTGTAGCGAGGGTGACGTCCTCGTCTCCGCCGGTGGGCACGGTGTATATGTGTAGTCTGTGAGTGTAGTGTAAAAACCGCATTCGCAGCAGTAATTGGGTCGTCGGGGTCGTCTAAGACGTGCCGAGGATGACGACAACGACGGCAACGGGGAGGGTCATACTTATTGGGGAAATGAGTTAAGCTCTCAACTACTAGGAGCTTGGGATGGTGAGGAACTCTGTCGTAGTAGCGTCCGGCGGAGTCTTTTAAGTATTTGACGATGGAGGGAAGTTCCAAGTCCTTGTGGAGGTCGACATTACGAGAGTATCATGGGGCAGCCATGGCCTTACGCACGAATCTATTTTGGAGGGTTTGGAGTATTTTAATGTTAAAGGGGGCTGCGTGTGCAACGAGAACGCTACCAAAGGTCATTAGGGACATACGCAGGTTTTGTACAATGTCAGCTTATTTCTAAGCGACATTTTACTTCTCCCGTCTGTGAGAGGGTTGAGACAACATTGTACAAAGGCGGTTCGGTTTCGGACAGTTGGTCGATTGCGGACAGTTGAACTAAATAGTACCTGTTAACATAAACTTAACAGCGCTAAACACAAAAATACTAAACAGAAAAAGTGGTGTCCTTTTACATTCTGTAAGAATGCACTAGAACATTTACATTCTTTAGGAAGATCTGTTTCATCTCTTTAGCGATTAGGCCGCCGGTTGTACTTCTAATTACTTGTACTTTGTATTTCTCTGTATGTTTTTGGTGTACAATAAAGTGTATCTATTTGATTAAAGTCATTATTCAAAACGTTGGACAAGATTGGATGTTTTTGTTTCGTGAGCCATATTAATTTGCGTTATTAATTTGTGACATCAGATAATCGACAGATTAATTATAGCAATTTATAGGTATAAAGTTAAAAGGCTATGTCCCCCCCACTCATCAATTTGTAACAAGTTTCATTAAGGAATTTTGTTACAACCATCAATAAATAATGTATGTCACGATTACATATACTCGTAACTCCGTCTATGAAAAATTTAAGAACTAAAAACTGCTGAGACATTCTTTCGTGCATATAAGTATGTGTACGAGTACATAGGTACTACAACACAAATTCCGAC
Organism: Sesia apiformis; assembly: GCA_914767545.1. Lineage (NCBI taxonomy): Eukaryota > Metazoa > Arthropoda > Insecta > Lepidoptera > Sesiidae > Sesia > Sesia apiformis. The sequence goes on along the minus strand of OU611960.1, from coordinate 8,896,501 downwards.
TATAGACAAATTCCGATGTTTAAAACGAGGGACAAATTTTTAACATACATAATATTAATTGAAGTTTTGGAAATAAATTGCATGTAAATGTAAACCTTATGCTTCATTAATAAAAACATGTGGGGTGTGTCGATCGGTACAGATAAGATTGTATTAATCGAGAAGAAAGTGCGTACGACAAGTTTCCTTTCTTGATGCGAGTGAGGTCGAGTGAGGTTGACTCATCGATTCCGAGGTCTTGTATGGGCAGAAAGGTGGATTGGATTGCTAATAGACGATAAACATCAATTAGTGATGAAATTATAGTATTCATGTCTGCGTCATTTTTATGTATCTACGTCTGTAATTTGTCTGTTTGTTGTCTGTATACTCGCAGTCTATACACTCCCATAATTTGCATCTCAAAATTTGGTTAAATAATAAGGTATATTTAAAGTGGACTGAGGTAATTTGAAATTTTAGTACATATCTATGTCATTCAAAAGTGAATTATGGGATAGCTGTTTACATTTTTTTTATTTGATGACAATTATATATCGTTGAATCAATATTACTAGAACATAGAATACATCTAAAGCAGACAATTTTTTAACAAAAAATAGATTATTGAAGATTAGTGTTTCCTCAAAATGAAATCTCTCACATTCAGGTTTGGATATTAATTCGTAACGTAAGGTTCAACGATGAATAATTATATTCTTGATTCTTTGTGAGTTTATGCTATCAGAAATTATTGGCGTGTAGAATCCATTTAAAAACAAAAAGTTGCGATTAATATGCTAAAATATTTACATCCCTACAAACTTATATATACGTGCGGTTAAATTCGGAACTGGCCGCCAATAATTAATTGTTTGTTTATTTATTTGAATTCAGAATATTATAATATTCGTAACTAATTCGTGTTTATGGAAAACCTTTTTTGAATTGGCTATTAATTAGAGTTTTAATTTATTGAAGTATATATATTTTTTCTCTTGTTACTGTATTTATTCCTCCATTGAATAATCAGTCGAGTAACTTCGTAATTGTTTGTTTTTCCTACGTATAAATTGTGATGTAGTGGTAGTAGCGCCTTTAGATACCTGCACGAGTAAATTTGTTGCTGTAGAGGTTTGGGTACCGGAAACTCGCTCAATAACAATTTATTCATATTTTATCAGTCATGCGTTATGCAGTAACTACACGTAGGTAATGTTTTTATACCCGTAGGTATTTAGATTGTGGTATAGAATTATGTAATTATAATGTTATTCATGGAATATCTGTATATTGGGAACTAAGAACTCATTTCCAATTATTTGAGTATACCTATACATCTGTATAGGTATACCAAAAATAATCTGATATGTTAACAGAAATATAATAGTTGATTACATTTACTGATGTAGTTAACAAACATAAATTGGTAGTTGTGTTGAAGTAGTTTGTTGACCGCACTTTGATAACAGATTAATCATTTTAGTTAAAGTCAATAGTTTATTTGCTAGAAATGTGGGTACATCATATAACAGTCTTAATGTGAAACAATATACAGGTGAATTGGAGGCGAATTCAAGAATATATAAATGTTTGGTAACTGTAAATGATTAAACAGCTAATCACACAGAAAAGCTGCAGTACAATTAGATATTTAATATTATTTAGATATTTAATATTTATAGTACGTAATTAAATGGAATAAATTGGAGATAGAACTTGGGAGACATTGGTACGATATATATACCTACAAACCAACTTAAAGAACGAATCTGAGGTCACCGGCCTTAAAACTATTGACAGAGTTGTACATAGTATGTTAACTACATAAGGAAGTAATGCATCAAAACAATATAATAATATGTAATATGGGTGCAAAAGTGAATACACAAGCAGAATTACAAGTTGCTTAAGGATTAACATTACAAACGCATTTGTTTACACATAAAATATATTGTTTTATGCACAGTAGTCGGTAAGGTTTTATAGAGATCTGTGTATATAAGAGTATGAACTTTATAGACTATAATAAAAAAATAGGTACAATTTATAGAATTATACGCACTTAACATGTAATTAGTACATACCCAATTAGATGTTAAAATTATAGATTTGTACTAGTACTAGATAGAACTTAATTAAATATTTCTGCTCAGTTGCGTATTATTTATTATTATGTAGGTATGTATATTTCTTATAAATTATTGTGTATTTAAACTAAAACTGCACCCGCATTCTGTTTTCTGTTTGATCTAACATTTGGTAGAGAATGCCCTTAGGCATTAAGTCCGCCTTTTGTACATATCAAATACTTGTGCAATGAAGTTTAATTATTTAAACCACTTCTACTGCAATTTAAATAAATTTCCAAGCTACCGTGATTATTATAATAATGATTGGTAGCAAATTTAAGATGGGCATCATTTGTGGTGATTAATGATTATTCATTATAGAACTTCGAACATCTACGAATAGACAATGATTTTTGTTGACTTTTCATTAAATTCTTAGAGACTTTTTATACAAACCATCGGCGCTATGTAGTGTCCATCAAGCGCCATCAAGTCTGTATTTTTTTACTTATAATCATTTACTCAGAGTTAGATGACAACGTCATTTTTCGTGCGGTACGTAATATATCTACTACGCAGTACCTAGTTACTTATGTAGGAACTAAATATTACTTATCCGTTACACTACAAATTGCACAGCATCATTTGGACGGCAACAGAACCGCGACCATTTGTGTATGAAAAGGGCATTACATCTATGTTGGTCACTCAGTTATCTTGATCAAAAGGTAAACTAAGAAAGTTGTCTTCGCAATGACGTGTAAATTATTACTAAACGATTCCAATAAATACTCACATGTTTTTCTATGTATTATCGCGTATTTGTTGAACCTCGGGGTCAGATGTCCATCAGTTTAGATGAGATTTACCGTTCGGAATGCTATTTGTATCCGGCTCAACATCTTAGCTGTTTTTTGATAAATCTCGTTTTACTAATACAACTATTATTGAAGACATGCTAATTTAATTGCTTGCCAAAGTGTTTTGCGTTTCTGATCTGTTTTCTTAGCCTATCCAGTGATCTTTATGAGATTGAAATGATTTCCGAGAATTAATTTAAATTCATAGCAGCAGATTAGTTCACAGGCAGTCCTCTTAAGATTTATGTACATATTTATACTTACATTAGTACAGTATTGTATAATGTAGATTATAGCATTTTATCGTAGATGATAGATGTGTTCTCGTAATATTTTTAAGTTGTTCGATCTTCGTTTATAATGTTTATTGTACAGGTGCAAAGGTAAAAGAATCAGTTTTCATCTGCGTTTATAATTTATCTAATAGCCAAACAACGGATGTTATAGATAGAAGGCAAGCCACATATCGATGTATGATTCAGCTTATCTCTCACCAATTTTATAAAATAAAAACATATGGTTAAGGAGAATACGTAACTTATTATATAACACATCACAATCTATCAACTTTGTCTTTGCTTTTGCAAATTGAATTACCACATTACGGTTTATATTTTTTGACTGGCAGTGTCAACTATGGTAAATGGGATAAAACTGTGTACAAAGATCAGTGCCGTGGGAATCCATGTTAAGTTAAGACTGGAAACTCATTGGGCAGCGGTCCTATATTGCAAATGTCTATGAGCGTCGATAACTACTTTATTGGAAGGAATGCATTATCCATTTGATACAAAAACGTCTCTGGCTTTACGATAAAATCTGTTCTTGTTCTTGAATACTGGAAATGCATCGCAAAACCCAGTGACTTGTGGCCGAGTGCAGTCAATGATGCAGCCATTATGTTGTTCAGTACAGTTTGCATCTATAGACAAGATTTTGATTGACCATAAATTATACTCTTACGTTTACCTACTTCTGATGTCCGATAATGAAGACATATTGGCATTGGTGAAGGTTCTTTTATACAGAAGGGTATAATTACCATATGTCGCTTCTTTTGAAAAAGACGTTTCTATTCCCCACATTCGATTATAAAAGCAAGCATCGGGTATCATGCTTCCTTTTATCCAGTCTTTTATCATTACTTAGCATCATCGGTAGGTATGTACTCAATGCCGCAGAATATGTTTTTGCTTGTTTTATATTTTCTGGGACCGTGTCGAGTCGGCTGGCTTAAGAAATCACCATCCCATCTCATGCCGTGGGTGTCATAGAAGGCGACTAAGAGATAACAAAGCCGTTACCGTGAGTTTTGAGGAACTACACCACTTCTAAAAGAGTAGACTTGCCAACCCGCTCGGCCAGCGTGACGTTTTAAGGCCATACATCCCTCATGCACAAGACAATGTGCAAGAGGAGGCCCGTGTCCAAGAGAGGACGATAAGAGGGCTGGTTACATATTTTCTGGGCAAATTAAATTATTATGTCCGAACAGGAAGTTACTATATACAAGTAAACTTGAAAACTGTTTAAAAGTTATTTAAAAATAAAACCCCGTGACGGTTCAAGTTAGTCGCGGTGTTGTCGTCGAGTATGGTAATGAGTGTTTATACAGTCGTCACTCCGACGCCATGCTTACATCAAGGTCACCATTTGTAGGCACAACAAACTATTCTAACACTGCGGCATATTACAATGCAGATTTTCTTTCAATGAGCATTTAGTAATCATGTAGTCGAGGAGCATTGAACAGAGAGTTGCTTGATAACTACGTGTGGTAATATTGTAAGAGCATATTCCATAAATTCCACAGCCGTACTTGTGGTTTGTGTCTAGTATTTCATTCCAGTTACATATTTAGTATTTATAACTATTGCTTGTCGAGCTAATTCCAAAAGCGGTGTCGTGAAATCCGCCTTATGGGCAGTCTTTTGTTTTATAGAAACTTCCGCCTAATTAAAATGCAGATAAGATTGATATGCATTAAAAATTATAACTGTCCATTCATATAAGATCGTATCGATACATATACTTATACACCGATAAGGGTTTATGTTTTTACCCATACTTAATTGATTAAGAACCACCGAAGCATGACTTATAAAAACTATATCAATAGTCGAAAATAGAAACTATATAAACAATTAATTTATTGAATAGTCGTTTAGGACGACAAATTGTAAGCCACTCTTCTTGCAGTTAATTTGTAAAGAAAGGTTTAAAAAGTACAAGTAAATTATTATACCTTACTCTTCACATTTTGGTATAACTATCCTATCCCTCCCCATTTTCCCAATCCATTCCTTAATCTGCAAACTTAGGCAGCGAATTCAGGAGCACGTATCGGCAATTATCGCTGATGTCTATGGACGACAGTATCCCCTTACCATCAGGTGGACTGTAGGGATGCTTGTCTGCCGCCTTTTTTCTATAAAATAAAACCTAAAATATAGATTTTTGAACAAATATTTGTGTTGTTTCAGGTGCCTAGTAATGTGCTGACATGCCGATGACGGCTGTATCTCGCGAGACGCCTCCCGTGTCACCTACTCCGCAGCCAGCTTCGTACGAGGATGCATTAGCAACCGTATGTGTTATTTTTCTTTTTACGATTACTTCTTTTCTTTTTGATACTGCTATATGTGTTCTGATAGTACATAAGCGAACCATGTATTTATCTGTATACCAAAGTACGTCACTCCAGTTTTCATTTAATTTATGATCAATATATATTTTTTTCTTATTTTTGAAATATGTTGCACCGACACGTATTGTTTAGACTATTGTATTTATACTCCAGAAGTTTAGTAAGATAAGTTTAATAAGTTTTAATAAGTTACATTTGTTTTTTGTATAATAAACGAATATTTACGTAGACAATAATTTAAACCATAGATATTTTTGCGAAATGCCTGCGAAAATAAGTAGGTGTCTATTTATTTCGATTATAATATAATAATACTATGCTAATTACTTATCACCTTGGCATGCGATTTGTAAAATTTATATTGCTAAAACATGCGCGGTGTGTACAAAGATCGAAATAAGTTTACTGTCTTGCTTCTTCAGTTACTGTATTTAATTTGTATGCAAGTATTAAACGAAAAATATGTTTATATTTACGTAGCAGGTACGGGATTATTCAATGCCAATAAATAACTAAACTTAATGCTAGTTCAATAAATCGAGTAGATAGTTTTAAACCCGCGAGTAGATGAATGAACAATTTGACTACACTGAGAGGTATTTGTTTCGCGTAGTTCTACACATACGATACTACAATTTAAAGTATTTTATCATAGCTTTTTTTAAATCACTGACATGGCCTGTTTACGAACAAATGAACAACTTAACTCACATTCTCTTTTCATAATTGTATATTATACAAGTGTTCTTTTATATAGATTTTTCAAATAGAAAAAAGTGTAATTACAAACTACAATTTCTAACATCATGTGTGGGGTATTTACCAAAATACGAGTAACTACTGAGTAATGTGAGTCAGTGTCTACCGAGTAAAATACTACTGAGTTATGTCGATAAATGATGGAAATGAATTACTATTTACTATCTTTAATTTTAATCTATCTATTTAATGTATCTATTTAATCTATTTACTATAATTCATTTCCATCATTTATCGACATCGCCCTAACGAATGAATTGCCCCACTGTTTGAATGGAAAATGTCCATAATAAGGCAAACGGACGAACTATCCACTTGCATACAATAGCTTAGTGGCTTAGTGCAGTTCACAGCATCCGCGCGGCCTTCTCTCGATGCTGCTATTTACGAATTAACATGTAAATAAAAAAATACAAAGACTACCAAGTTTCTAAAGATTCTATGAGTAGTGATATAAGTGTGAAAATCTGTAAATAGTGATTTGTGTGTGTGGATTAAATGCGAACAAAACGCTTCCAAGAGTGTTAAACATTTACACAGTGTGATAAAACACGTTGAAACCTTAATTAGTGCGAGATAGTGTTCAGTCAATCGTTCAGTCAGTGATAAAACAATCGGCGGTTATATTCTAATTAGTGACCAATTTTTCAATACAAACTTCATTTTACTGTTGATGAATAACGTTATTAACAAGACCTTGGTAAAATTGGGGACAATCTAATTAAGCATCGATTTCTTATTCGATTTTTCAGAAAATCGTTGGTATTTTCTCACGAGATGCGCAGTGTTCTTACTCAGATTAGTCACGACATTCTTTATTGTTTTAAATTAATTAATTAGGATTAATTATTAATATTATTAATTATAATTATTATTAATATAGTATTCATCTATATTAACGACGTTGCAATTATTACAGAAAATTAATAAATAGCAGAATAGAGGGAGTAATTAAATTACCTTTTACAACCTGACCTTTTGAAACAATAACTTGTAACGAGACCTTAATATAGTTCACCTTATCTCCTTTATTACACTACTTACAAATATTCTTTTATAATTATATATTCAATTTTATTTATCAACTCTACATAACTGGGAATAATTAAATCCCATTACAATGTGGCCATTACACACAGGTAATAACCATTATAATGGAATGTTCATTATGATAATTATTTAGGTATTCTGTTCAATAGCGCAAAAGTTTTTGCATTCTTTGGGTTAGGTTACAGCAACAGTTTTTAGTTAGCAGCAAAAACACATCCTCGAAATTTAATTCGCGAAAACGTCGCTGGAATATTCAGACATCGTTACAAACGATTAACTTTGTAGAGATATTCACTTTCGACCGATTATATTTAGGCCGTTCTTATCTAATACAGCTAAAGTATTTTAATGATAATTACCTGCTCTTAAAAATGTTTTCTTGCTACCCATTCGAGTTTTTCACTGTTTGATATACTTAACTATGGCATTTGAAATGAATCCAACGAGACTTTTATTGTTCGTCCAGTTGATCAATGTATCACAGCGAATTAAATAAATGTTGAACAATTAATTAATGTATAATTTGCTTTAGTTCTGATTTGTAACATTCTTTATAAATCGAGCCGTATCCCACTTAGCGTTATAGTCTAAATTTTTAACGTTTGATGATCTTAAATCCTTGAGAATAAAAGCTTCCGTCTAAATCGGTTAAGGTTCATTCGCACTACCTTAGCGCTCGAGCGCTCAAACTCTCTCGAGCGCTTAACGCTCATTTTTACAACACTAATCCCACTATATTTTAAAAATCCGTAATTAAGTAGAAACTCAGTCACTCGGCGATTTGAACTCACGATCACACGAATGTGTATAGATAAATAAATACACTTTAGCTACCACCGCTCTAAAAAAAAATACTTTTAAAAATTGTCACTAGCTTGGCGGTGAGGGAAAATATCTTGAGGAAATTCGCATGCATTGAAGGGGGGAGAATGCACGCTGCATTTCCACAGCTGCTGGGCGCACTTGACTGGCCACGTTACCCTATCTCGTAGAGGACTACCTTGAAATGTACTGCATTTCCCACTTTATCCTATCTTCCCAATGTACGTGTAAGGTATGCCAGAGCCCATTTCCATCCCATCCTATCTTATTCCTCCGCATTTTTCTAATCCATTCTTCTATCTTTAAATGTAGGCAACGCATCCGGGGGCATGCCAACATTTGTCATTCTGTACTGATGTTGGCATGTATCGCGGATGTCTATGGACGACAGTATCCACTTACCATCAGATGGACTGTATGCTCGTCGGCCACCATTATCCATAAAGAAAAAATGCTTCGAATGTAAAAAAATATGGAGTATGTGATCCATAAATCTGCACTGGGCCCAAGTGGTGGATAACGACTCGGAACCCCCCGGATATTTACTAGGGGAGGCTTGTGCCCTGCAGTGCGATTATTAAGTAATTATTAAGCTTTTGCAGTTTTCCATAAACATCTTACGTGAAACAAAATTTCAGACTCTCATTTGAGTGTATGTAATTAATTATGTGATAAGATTTTTCGAGGATGAAGGCAATGCTGAATCCCACAGCCGACTGGCCACTTGACTGAGTTACTACCTGTCTCACACACAAGATTGACGTGAAACGTACTAACGTGTTTCGGAGTAAGTAATATTTACCAGAGGTCATTTACCATCTCATCTTAGTATACTTATTTGTTCTCACCGCATCCCATCTCATCCAATCCTACAAAAGTAAAAAGTTTCCTTTGTACCATTATACTTATCCCATCTGAGTGCGTGCCGAGTGCGTGCCAACGCTAATGAACATTTACTAGTGCATGGACTTTCATGGGCGCTAGTAACCTCTTACTTATATATGTGGTGTATATGTTTGTTACATTCTATGAACAAAAGCCATCAGTGTGATATTTCAGACCATAAATATGAATTTATAACATATGGATATTCTCGAGGAGGTTTAATTCTCCCCTATACATTATATAGCAGGACCTAGTAAGGTAATAAGGTATATAATGTACATTACTATGTAGCTAGATTAATGGTCATGAAACAAGTAAACCCATACCCCAGTTTACAAACGGCGTCGATCATTACGCAACGCCATTCACAGGCCATGTTCAACATAACGACAGTTTAAAGAATAGCCAGTTCACCTTGCCTCGCTCCGAGCTCCGTGGGAGCGCCATTTTATGTAAATTCCTAACTACCGCATTTCTAAACTGCCTCAAATTTAACATTAGTAAAAAGCACGGATTTCATGGTGAATATTAATACAACCCATTTACGCCATTTTTACGCAGCCTTGCTGGTGCAAGAAGCAAGCGTGGTGTAAGAAACAATAGCTACTCGTAGCATTATCAACACGTATCAGTGGCTATATAATTGAAATAACTAAGTTGGAAGTAAACAATGTCTATAAAATTAGTTTATAAGATTTAGCTCACGAAAAGGTAGACAGGAAACCTCAGGTAGTATTTGAATAACATATAAATAAACAATAATTTAAAAGTATTTATTTATATGACCATAAACTGTAAAGCGTGAATTATGATTTGATTATAAATGAATGAATCTTATTTTAATACTGGTCACCTATTACGACGAAAACATGACACTTATTTGGCGACTTCTTGATAATAGTAATTAAAACTTGTCAAGTTTAATACTTTAGTAATTAAAGTTGTCAAGTCAAGGCAACTTGTTTCTGTAACTTAAAACTAAAAAAACCTTTAAAATACTGCTTCAGTTAATATAATCAGTTTACATTTCTGTTAAATGTAACATCGAGCAGTTGTATAATAAAAGAAAATAAATGTACCCATTTAATAAAATGTATTCCAAGTAATTATGTTTATTTTACAGAACGATATGTAATGAATTCTAAGGAATTACAATGTGTTGTTATGAAGATTCGAATGAGCAACACTGATTAGACTTTTAGCCGTACAGGGATTATAATATAAGGTGGAATTATATGTATAGGTACATAAATTATTTAGAAAAAGACTTATATTCTGATTTAGTCGTAGAACATTCTGAACTACCTATTGATTACTTTCCCTCATAACTATATTCTCGGATCATTTTGTGATCGGATCATTTCATGATCATTCATCGATGTGATCATTTCATCTGATCATGATTTCATTTTGTCCTCAGATGCTCGTCCCCACATGGGGACAAGTATACCAATTCAACAATTCACGTGCACTTCGTCACAGTATATTGAAGGACACTACTAGTATATTAAATCCTTCATTGTTACAATAATTACAATAACCATTTGATTTTTGTCCTTATCCATAGTGACGCTATCAATGATAAACAACCAATTGCTTTGAGGTTTACCCATTGTACGTTTATGAAGCCTGACTGTAAGCTACCACAAGCTCTGAGGAACTACACCACTTCTGAGAGAGTGGACTCGCCAACTTACTTGACTAGCGCAGCGTTTGAAGGCCGTACATCCCTTGTCTTGTGCATGAGCACATGTCCAGCGGTGAACGACGAAAAGGACGCCATGAAGGCGGGTGAACTCTAGGGACTATAGTTTACACTCACATGCGGAACTCTAAAACTTAACATATCCCGTATTATATTTAGGCAGTGCAGTCAGTCACCTTGCAGCCGGGATCGCCTTGCGGTGACTAATGTCATGACATGTCACATGAGATGTGGCCGCTCGGCCGAGCGCAATGAACCAGTTACATTTTGCTATAGTTACACTTGATATACACGTTTGTTGAGGTTGACCTTGATAGAAATATTTGACTTGATATGCATAGAAATAGGTGCAAAGATTAAATTTTTTCTTCAGAAAAAAATTGTCGGTTTTTAATTCAATGTTGCTGAACGATATGAAAAATATTACTTTTACTCAATCGGTTAATACTTCGGACCCTGATTTGATCACGGTGTCATTTACATATGTTTTGAGTTAGTTGAATTATTTTCTCTGATAAAATGTTAATTACTTTCAAATAGGATTCATTAATATTTCAAAATACAGTATTGAACATTATTAATCGGCAAACATATAAACGTACCTACATAGTTTAGTTCACTGATTATTATAAGTATTAGTTCACAAGATACATATTATTTCTTTAGTTCTGCTCTAAATACGCGGTCCTAGTTTCTCAGTTAGGTTTCATTTCTTTGAAAAAATAATTCATCAGGTTTTAGGTATAATTGCGTATAAGTACGTAAAATATGTATCATTTATAAGTATCTATGAAAGTCACGTTAATAAAATATTAAGTTAAATAACCGGAAGAAGTTCATAATTCAATTACGCGTGTTTTGAATTATAAATAGCTAATGTTTGCACATATAAAAGCAAACCCTGTTCTAATATTATGCTCTCGTAACTGCATTCATTAATTTATGCACAGAATAACACATGAGTGCATTGTACTGATGACGTTTTAGGCATTAGGCATTGTTTATGTTCGCTAAATTCCGGCATAGAATTTTGATCTTTAGTTGAATGTAATACTGTATTATTTCGTGTGAAGTACTGAGTAGTAGGATATAATAACTTGGGTAAGGATGAAGGCTCGTGTGTTCTAGATTTAAGCTATGATGTGCTGTGATGCATTTCATGTTATATTAATGTAATGTACACTGGGATGTAGGGATGTAGGGAATAGAGACTCAGCAGGTTAAAAGTAGAAATCGATTAAAAATGATGTCCAGAAAACTAGAGATTATATATTTTTTTTTTTATATAGAAGTGTGTGGACGAGCAAGCGGTCCCACGTGATGATAAGTGTTACCGCCGCCCGTGGACACCTGCAACACCAAGGGGCATGCGGGTGCGCCGCCGACCTTGCAAAATCCAACAGTTATAACACTTTAACAGCTTAAAAGCTTTCTCGTGGATAATTATTTTCAAAATTTGTTTAGTAACATTATCTAAAATATATAAAATGAAAAATCTTGTTATTTATTGGTAGATCCGATCCATATTGGAATATTCTCGAATCGATGGTAGATCCGCAGAGTGAAATTTCTTTTGTCAGATCAAGTATTTGTGTTAATGTAATTGGCTGTGTCGATGTATTTGTCTCGTGTTGACGGAGCTGATTAGTTGTCTACATAGCTCTATAGCGATCCGTCAGTAGGCTGTACCAACAAATTAGTAAGACGGAAGTGACTATAATGGCCTAATTTAATCATGCTGATAAACTGTCGTTAGAGTTGGAGTCGTTAGAGTGGTTGGATGCAACAGCTTGTCTGTTCTACAGCGATCAGTCAGTACCAACAAATAAGTACTCGTAACAAGTGAACGGCCTTGCGTGGCCGAAGGGTCAGGTGGCCGGTCAATGGGCCAGTTTACAATGCGCGGCGCCACTCTCGTTTTCGAATGCGCTTAGAAATGACGCGGTTATAAATATTATGCAATTAAAGTAGGTTTTTACGCTCGATTGGACTTGGAGATGTAATGGTAAATGCACGATTACGTGCGTGTATGGTTGTATGTTTGTTTATAGGCTCATTGATTGCATCGTAATGCTTTTCCTGTTTATAAGATGTTTACGCACGCGAATATTTTATGAATACTATTTGAGCATTCGATAGTCAAATGACAAGTACCTACTGCAGTCGATATAATTGAAAGAATTTACCCCGATTATCATATTGAGATAGTGCAGAGGGCGAAGCTTGAAATAAATAAATAAATAGATAATTTTGATAAGTTGTATATATTAAACTTAAAGTAGCATTTGTAATATGAGTGAAAGAAAAACAGTGTAAATAGCACAGGCCAAAAACCTAATTGAATTCGAATCGACCTTTCAACAAGAAGTCAAGGCGATGCCATAATTTGTGCCTCATTCCTTGTCGCTATCATTTCGGCAATCCATCTGGCTTTATTTGGGCTGACCTTATGAGCACGTTTCGTAAATGAGCTCCTTTTGCAGAGACATTTGCCACTTGACTTATTTTTCAATGCTCAAAACATTTTGAACCGGAAATTTGGTATTTAAAAGGTAAAAGAAAGCGTAGTATTAAATTATTTTTGAGAACTTGAACATGACAATCTAGATTATTTTATATACCTGACATTTGCAACTTCATTTGTTTAATGGCGGCCAGTCTCAGACGAGCCCTACGTCCAGTATGTAGCAATGAAGATATATCAGATATAATTATAATAGTATGGATAGATAGACATATGGACACTTATCTTTATCAAACTGATATGATAATTCATGCTTTTTATATGAAATCGATTGCCAACTCAGATATAAAGATCAAGTAGTTGTCAGTTCACATCTCATGTCAATTTATGATATGTATATTATACCGCCTTCCATTAGGTACACCTTGTGTGTATAGTGTATATTAAGATGTTCGTCGATAGCATCTATTGTACGCAGTACAACCCTGTAGTCCCCATTAGCACGGTAGAACGGTAAGCTAACTTCGTACAAGCTTCAGACAATATACAAAAAAAACTCCTAAAGAAAACTGTGTTACCAGGTTTTGAAATTGAATTACCATAGGATTTTGTGTTACTAGCGCCCCCGCATTCCCACTGGTGTCTCATGTGTCCGTGAGCTGTCGTAATCACTTACCATCTTATGGGCTGCCTTATTACCTCTTCTATTAAAAAAAAAGAAACACATACTCGTACATCCAAGTTACAGCGCGTGGTTGCCGCTACTATGTTGGCGTCTCGTGTTGCATTGCTACCACCAAATCTTGTCGTATTCTTTTGCTTCTAGTAACTCTTGAGATTATAACCATATTAATCGCTGAAACATATTTTTAACTTATTTTTTATATTAATATACGGATGACTACCATTATACTACTTACTTACTGTTCATATCTTCACTGTGCTATTAGTGTACGTCTAAATATTGTAGATAGGTACGTTCCTATTGTACATGCACCTAAAACAATTGTTCCAAGAACGGGCGTGTGTCCGAAACTGATGGCTAGTATAGATAGTTCCTGATTCAGCCGTGAGCCTTATGTTACCCCATTTAATATTTCAATGCAAGGTCCGAGAGCTTGTTCCATTGTAACATTGAAAACGTACTTGAGGAGGCTTAACAACACGTTTTTATCGAGTTATAAATTTCGCTCCGAAATGCCAGAGGTTGTTTAATTTTTAATTGAATTTTATTTCCGGTTTGTATTACCAAAATATAATGAATCGAAACGTGATTGAAACCTTAAGATTATTTATTTACGCGATGACTGATGAGGTCGGAGGTGCTTATTATTAATTTATAATCTATACAATTTCATAGTAAATACTGGCTGGTTATTTTTAGGTTCATCCCTGTATCTCCATATACAAAGTATTTACTACGTAAATAAAGAACATCGTTTGTCTGTCTGTTTGTCCGCACTAATTGCGGTTTTTATTGCAGTGTGGAGTCCAGTTGTTTTGAAAATATGCCGAATTTTAAGTATAAGACACGAATATGTTTTCGTACGTTTAATAAACTAAAATGTATTAATCGCTATCAGACTAATACGTTCTACCGTACAATACAGAAAGTATTTGCTGTCAGTATTGTCAATAATTGTTATCAATATATTCTTTAGGAGTCCTTGTAAAGGCGGTATAATTTCGAATGGTAAACCGATTGGAAGACTTGTCGATGAGAAAATTTGCAAAACGGGAATAGCAATTTCCGAGCTGTTTCACTCCATTTTAAGTAGGGTTTTTTTCTTTTATATGTGGCAATGGTGCAATTAGCATACTCTGCCAGTGTCAAGTTTTCTTCGTAATAAAGAATTTCAAAATCTAAAACGTATCTTAATATTTTCTTAGGTGTTCGCGATTACTATACATAGCAATTAAACAGCTTTGAACGGTTTAAATCGCGTATATTTAACATTATTTATATCCCGACGTTTCGAACACTTTGCAGTGGACGTGGTCACGGGGTGACTAATTGATTTTATTTGTCACTTGAGTTATTAAGAAATTATTTGAGCTACCGTCTGAAAATTTTTTTTAATCATAACATTCCCTATGCAGGCAGTATTCGCTCACGGTGTCCAGAGGTCTTGCAGTATTGCGTTGGCCTTGGGATTTCATTAATTTAATGACTGGATCCCAAGCCGGTGGTACTTGCCAACCATCTTCTCTATTGAAATTTAGGTGTTTCTTGATTTCAATAGCCTCGCGTAACATTCTTGGCATGAACCGGGTCTCTCTAGCGAGGATTTGTGGATTATCGAATCGAATGTAATGGTTGGGTTTGTCCAATACACAATTTTTACAATAATCAAACAAAAATTCAACTCCACTTCTTGAGTCTCATCTTATTCGATTTCGAAATATTTACTGTAAAAACGTAAAAACTGTATTCGTTCCTCTAGCCACACCTAGTGCATTAGTAGGAGGTTCCGGGCTATAGATTGGTGGATACACATGCTCCAGACTATCATTTTTTTTCAGAATGTTTTTCTTTATGGTCGAGTTAACGATCGTTCAAAAATTGGTTGTTAAGTAGAAACTCAGTGTACAGAAGATTTGAACTTACGAATGAGAGTTGAGAATAGGTATTGGTATTTGTATTGACTTTGTTCACAGACTAGATCTACGCTCAAGCAACTGAGGGCCGTTAGTAAAATTTCGTTACACATTCATTGTTAACGCCTAGGGCACACACGGCAAAATAGATAAGTTTGCAGGCAACTGGCCTAGTAAGGCTATGTATAACAAAACTAGGTCACTACGTACAACAATACAAGCTCACATAGATATGTTTCTACCTATCTATGGCTGCTTTACCGATCTATCTATCTATTTATTTTGCTTTTATTATTATTACTAAATATTGTTGGTATTGTATCACAACAATTGTGTATTGTTTATTACAATGCAGAGGGCTCATGCGATGCGATGCTCTGCATCGTCCATTCACTAAACGGATTAGCATACTTAATTCACTCTGTTTAATCCACCAGGGTGAATAAAATCTACTAAATTGTGAACTTAATTAACGTGATAGTAACAACATCGATGTGAATTAAGTCGACTTAAATTAGTTCAATATAAAAGCTGAATAAAGGGGAGTTCTCCGAACACCTGTAAAAGGTTTTAACGTCTGTCGTCATATCGCGAACATAACTCTAAAACTACTAAACTTAAAATTATTAATGATTTAAAAATATTTAAATATCGTATTAATTTGAGTGGAATTTATTCATCTTGATGTTATTTCTATCAGGTTAATTAATTTACCCAGGTTTTAGCAGGGTGAGATAACTATACTCATAATCCCACTAAACGGGTCAGGGCGTGGCGTGACGTTTGCGCTTGCCTCACTAATGCTGATTGCGTGTACAGTTTTAACAACCATGAACTGCAAACTATGACTCTAAATATTTAAAAAAAATGTATGAAATCAATTAATATTTTCAATATATTTATGAAACAATTGGCTCTGGAACCGACGCATCACAATGCAGCGGCCTCGCGCATTACACTGCACCGAGAGACAAGGGCGCGGCCTTCGCGCTTGACGCGTGCCTACAATAGGATGCACTAGGTAATGATCCAAATCGATGAGCGAGATCTGATAGCGTACACATGCAACTTCCCTTCGGCACACTTCGGCTATTGAATCTGCTTTCTTTATATATTCCGTAGCCAGTTTGGATTCTAATATATCGTGTTAATTTTATATAATATCATCAAGTTTATTGACCCTACTAGCATTAATTATGTCGTGGTCACACAGTATACACAACAATAAATACAAACTATTCAGACCACGCACAAACATAATATATGTATTTGTTTACAAACAATAGAGTTTTTGACACGTTTTAGATAATATGTATTTATAATGAAATTAATAACAGATACCTACTAGAGATTATTTCTTGAAATAAAAATGAAAATATGTTTGAAAATATGTTTAATGAAGTCTTAAGTTAGAAAAGGTCCACGCTATGAGTAACCACGCATGGGTGACAGAAATAAACAGCTAGTATTTTATAGAAAGTGGAAGACGAGCGGGCTGGTCACGTGATGGTAAGTGGTCACCGCCGTCCATGGACACCTGCAACGCTAGGGCACTGGCCCTGCAGCGAACTGGCGCTGCCGACCGACCACTCCATGACCTGCATAGACCAAAGGTTGACCGGGAGATAATGCTGCAAGGCATTAAGTCCGCTTTTGTAATAATTTATAAAAAGGGTAAATAATATAAAATACTGTTCACGGCATAGGTCTGTCTTACTTACCTTGATTTTTCCTAGCTTCATACATTTTTTTGCTGCAGACGTGATACAATCGATCCAATAATACGAACCGAAAACAATACACACATCAAAATTCATCAATCAATCCCATGTTTTCCAAGAGCTTTTGTAAAGGTCAGCGATACAATGTGAATCGTCAGTCGATACAGGAGATTGCAATGATAAATCACTAACACGATAATTTGTCACTCGCGACGTGTATCAATAATGTTCTAAAAGCGTTTGTACTCGGATTATGAGGAGCATGGGTTGGTATTAGTGGTACAAGTGGTAGGCGTCTAACGGAATCTATGGTAGTAACAGAACGGTGATAGCTTTGGGATAACTATTCTCAACACTCATTCGTGACGTCGTGAGTTCAAATCCTAGACCAGTACCACTGAGTTTCATTAGGTACCAATTTAAGAAAAACACCGTGAGGAAATCAGTATGTTTCAGAATTAAAATATATCTAGAACATGTTATTTACCGATCCGCACTGGGTCCACGTAGTGGATAATGGTACAAAACCTTCTAAAGTATCGGCCAATCGACCGATTTCACAAATACAAACTCCTTTGCAGCTCATAATTGACTTATTCAATAAACGGTTAGGTAACGTCAATCGCAAATATAACGTTGTAGAACAAACCTATTCAGTCAGTCAACGAAAATGAATATTTTTTTACAACTGGCAAAAAAAAAATTATTATCGAGAATCAAAAATTCATAAATTAAGTATCGGGGCTGTATCATTCTATTCCAAAATCGAATTATCGACTGGGGTTTATAAATTCGACAAATTCACCGAATGAACCATAATTGCTTAGCTGATAGAAGTAGGTACTCAGATTGTTATGTGCATTGCAGGAGTAAAAGCGGTTGAAGTACGTACCGTACCTATCAGCGCCGAATGAGTGCGAAGTATAAAAATATAAGCAAATAGTAGATTTTTTAAATATAATAGGTATACACATAAGATACAGACTAGATTTTATTATTAGTTTAATGTCGTCGTTATTTACCAATAGATTACAAGGTGTAAAAAAAAAACAGCGGATGTTTTTGTCGGCTGCAGCAATGTAAGTTATAATTATAACTAATAGTTTAATTGAAACTTGAAATGATCTAATCAACCTAATAACCTGAAAACTTTAATTATTGAAACGTAACATAGTTATTGAATTTAGATTTACTTTACTTTTTACTTTTTCACAGAATTTTCGTTAAAAATTAGGGTTAAATCAATACCTTCTAATAGGTTGATGACGAGTGTATTGACAATATTTTTTGTTGGCGATATCTTATACCTCTCAGTTAGATGATAGATGAACTGCCGAATAATAAATGACGCCCTAGAAAAATATGAGCTGATAAAATATGAGATCATATTGAGAAATGTGTAATGTGTATGTATTGATCTATCCAAGTTCGGGGATTTACACGATGTTAGATTTAGCAAAAATAACTGGCCAAACGGTTCTATGCTCTTATCCGCATATCAACATATCAAAATATTGGGTATAGAGGGTATAACAGATCCATTCTTGAAGCTTCATATTCCAGTCGTGATTCCTTTCCAGTACCTACTAATTGTCCACATATCAAAACCAAAAAAATGCTAAATACAAAGCACAGAAAATTTATATTTTTTCCAAAAAATACGTAGTAGCACTTCATGTCAATTAACTCAGAATCATCAGCAGAATGCATGGCTGCCGACTTCTAAAATTGGTCGGTTAAATTCTGTATACACTTACTATGCCTTTGTAGTAGTAACTAACAAGTTTGGAAGTCACGTCGCGCGACGTTCTAGTCCTCTCCTTTAGGAGTTGACGTAAATGGAAAAACTTTCCGTATCGTTTATCAATGAAAACGACTTCTCAGTCGCCGGTGTATCCGCTGTGAAATATGTGAACGACCTCAGCTTTTGTAAAATTATTATTATTTATTTGTGTTCATTTATTTAATTAAATTCAACAATATTTAAAAATCAACTACTCAATACGTGTTGTCCTAGTTTTCTTAACCGTAAAAATGAAAAAATAAATACTGCCCCAGTAAATATCTTCCTTTGAGTCTTGCCAAAGACAAATTTCAGAACAAATGGAGTCCGAGATTGGTGTGAAAGAAATAGAACACCCA
Organism: Sesia apiformis; assembly: GCA_914767545.1. NCBI lineage: Eukaryota > Metazoa > Arthropoda > Insecta > Lepidoptera > Sesiidae > Sesia > Sesia apiformis. The sequence goes on along the minus strand of OU611960.1, from coordinate 8,876,797 downwards.
TCGACTTGGTGATGACATTCTTAATAATTTAAAATATTATCAGGTATTTATTAAAAAAATAGGTTATTTTATTTATTAGTACGAGTATGTTTTTACCACTCGTTTAAATACATGCCAAATTATTTATAGTTTATTTATGACACTATAATATGCACAAACAAACACCTTTTAATCTTAACCATTTCGTTGCTATGTGCGAGATAACTCGTTCGTAAAAAAGTATCTTCACATACGGCTACAGTGTAACGTAGTCCGCAGTTTCAAAGGATACTCCTAGTTATATATGACAGTTATAAAATAAATATAATAAAATGTTGGTACTCTATGTACGATGTGCGAATAAATTGAAGTAATTAATTATTCTTGGCAATTTTTACAAAATTTATCAATGATAATAAGAAATGTGTTAAAGCAAAATATACAAGTTATACACGTTAAAATAACTTAAGTTCGTTCACAGGTAAAATTTAAATTAGAATATTAAAATAATTGTATATGTACGTAACATATATTGTTAGTACAAATAGTACAAACCAAGTTTACGTCCTGCTTCAATTCTCTGTAGTTATTATTTACGGAACTCACAGCGCGCAAACTGATCAGTTGATCACACTTAACCGATTTTTATGTGATAATGACTGCCCCCATTTTGACTATACCTTTTTAGACGAGATAATATGCCTACCGTAGGTAATGCCATTTTCGAACGAGTTAAATCGCCCACTGTATTTAAAGTGTGATTTTCCGAACGAAATAACTCGACAATAACGCCGCTAAAGGGTAGCTTTGTTTAGGTTGTATTTGTGAATAAGTAAATCTATGTGTAGGTATGTGTAATAGTTACAAGTATGTGTAAAAGAAGCAAAATTAAGCAGAATTCTTTTAATACAAATCGTATAGTAATTAAGAAGACAAAATAAAGTAACCTTTACTTACCAGTCCTTTTTTCGTCCACTTCTGGATATGGAACTCATCAATCTCATCATACACATCGTCTAGTGCTTGAGCCATTGTCCGGTCTAGTCATTGTATGGCTTTAAAATGCCATGCCGCCGCTGGCCAATCGGGTTGCCGAGTCCACTCTTACTCTTATCTTATAGTTGTAGTTTTTAGGGGCTTGTGGTAGCGACTTTGTTATCCCTTAGTCGCTTTTTACTACACCCACCGAAAGAGATGGGGTGGTTTTATTCCATTGTGGTACGATCAATGTTTTAGTTTAAAGCCGGTTGACAATGCACGGTCTAGAAAATAAAGTAATTAGGAATAATTTGGCAGTAAACACTTTGTATGTATTCGTGCGTGAAACGTTCAATAGAAACGTACGGTCCCAACGGAAACAGCGGCATACCATATAAGCGGCATACTCATTGCGTACGGTATTGTGCGCCAAAAGAAAATGTTAATCCATCCGTTCATTAACTATATTACAGCTAACGATTTTCCTTCAGTCAATTACAAACAAGGAGTAAGAACACACGATTCTGGTTTATTTTTTACGTATTATTTTTTTTGCTTGCACCTCAAAACATTATTTTTATCACAACACAAGTGCAAGACTATTAAAATATATAACAAGTGTTGGTTTCAAAAATATTTGTGATGGCGTGAAAGAATCTGAAATGATTTTATTAAATACTAATTTGGTGAAATTGTTTCAAAAATTAAAGACGTAGTAGACATACTTAAATACAGTTAATGTTTTTGGAGCAGTTTGTGGACTTTCTAGTCAAGCATGACGAGTTCAATACAATAAAGATACATTTTCAGTGAAGTGACGTTTAGTTTTCCCGCCAAGGGATTTTCTTTTATGAACTTTCATGGTGACAGTATTTACATTGAGTAACCATGGCGCCATCAAGCGGCGACCACGGGTACTTTTGCGTCTCATACCCGAGTATACAAAAGTGGACTTCAGTAGTTTGTGCTACTCGGTAAGAGATGGCGCTGTACGTAATATTGTTGTTTAAAATGTTCATTTTAAATATATTTTTTTATTTACAGGCTGACCCGGGTGATACTATAGCCACAACCAAAGAAGGTAGGCACTGTTCTGTTTAGATATTATTAATATACTTTTCTGTAAACTAATTATAAAGTTAATAATTAATATGTTTTTAATTTTCTACAGAGGAATGGGTGACTCGCAAGAAGAGCGAAGTGACGACTACCCGCCAGATCGCCACGCGGGTGAAACGGGAGTTGGTTTTGGAGGATGGACGCATTTTGAGTGACACCGGACCAAAGATATCTACCTCTGTCAATGAGGACACACATACCACAAATTTTCATCAGTCTGAGGTGAGTTTTTGCATTACTTTATTATTTACTTTACATTTATTGTTTTATTAACAAAATTTGACAAATATAAACAACAGTACTCCAAGCAACCGCAAAAAGCAGTCAAATGTGACCACGATGAGTTGGCAACTTGTTTTTTGTGTGAAAATGATAGCTTTTGATCATTTTCACATAGATGAAGGAACGATTTTGTCGATTGACGTGGGTGAAGGGGTAGTAAATCACCCCCTGAATATACCCCAAAACTATCGGCGTTTATTCTATATTTTTAAGTGTGATAAATCGGCTTGAAAATTAGTTCCAATAGATTTTGGGTGGCTGAACTCGAATCAGGTGTTAAAATTGAACTGCATCCCTCTTTTTCTCCCTTGAATTGCACAAAACATCTCTTGAATTCTACTACCCCTTTGGTTGAAATCACCTTTCTGATATGGAAAACTGGTTTACTAGGTTTTTTGGATCGCTGAACTAGAATTTGGTGTCAAAATTGAGCTGCACTCTTTTCATTCCCTGTAAAACTGTATATCTGACCCTTTGACTACTTCCATGATATTCAGTCTGCAAAACAGGTCCAACAATTTTCTGTCGCTTTTTTTAAAAAACAAAGTGTGGCGCGTATTCTTTGATTTCTGTTTATCGGTTTTTCTTCGTTAATTCTAAAAAGGTGCGATACCCTACAATACGTGTGTATACAGAATTTTACAATTTGTCCAATAACATGGGCCAGTAGGCACTGAAGTAAATAAATATAACATCGAACTTCATGTGAAGACAGCTCGTTCTCATTTTATAATTAGGTAAAACCTAGCAATTAAACAACTTTGAACGGTTTAAATCGCGTATATTTAACATTATTTATATCCCGACGTTTCGAACACTTTGCAGTGGACGTGGTCACGGGGTGACTAATTGATTTTATTTGTCACTTGAGTTATTATGAAATTATTTGAGCTACCGCCTGATATTTTTTTTTAATCATAACATTCCTTATGCACGCAGTATTCGCTCACGGTGTCCAGAGGTCTTGTAGTATTGCGTTGGCCTTGGGATTTAATTAATTTAATGACTGGATCCCAAGCCGGTGGTACTTGCCAACCATCATCTACCACGTCCACTGTAAAGTGTTCGAAACGTCAGGATATAAATAATGTTAAATATATGAGATTTAAACCGTTCAAAGTTATTTAGTTGCTATGTATAGTAATCGCGAAAACCTAAGAAAATATTAGGTAAAACCTAACCAGACTTTTTAATTAATTTTAACTTAATTTTGTTCACAGCACCGAGTACCTGAAGATCAAAATAGACATGAGAATGCTGCACTTAAAGACCAAATTAACGGAGCCATTGGAGCACCTCCTGATGGTAAATACAATACATAATATCTCTTTTCTTCACAGTCACCCTTGTCTTATTGACTATGATTTTATACTTATAAAAAAGCCCTATAAAAAGGTCTTTTTTATTTTATGTTTATAAAATTGTAATACTATGTGTATTTTAAGTGATGTGAGTATAATAAGATATATATACTGATGTTTCCTCATGTACACTATGATTTTTTATTCGAGTCAGGGATATGACACATGTCATGAACTGTCAAACAGAGTGAATTTTGTACGGAGATGACATTTTATTGACAGTTGTACATGTCATATCCCCGACTCGAATAAAAAATCCGACTTTAATAGGTGCTAGCTATTGCACTTGACTTTTTTTTGGGTGATCTACAGGAATGTGTTATAGTAACGTGAATAATAAATTGATTGAATAACAAACATCCAAACGTTCGCATTAGTGGGATAATAAATTATTACTCAATAATTATTTAAAATCAGAAAGATCTTTTTTGTTGTTACTAATAATTCTGCAACAAAACAACGAATCGCTACCATAGGTACGAGTAGTTCGTGGGACGTATTAAAACTAAAGCGCGCGCTACGAGCAATAAGAATTTCGGTCATTGACATGAGATCAGCCAAGACTAGACGTAAAAGAGATCTATATGAAATCGTCGATCACCGTTCACTTTACTGGACCCCTCATATTATTGAACCTTAATATTAGGGCCGACCGTCAATTCGTCAATGACCGAAATTCTTCCTGCTCATGGCGCGCGCTTTAGTTAGTTTTATACCGGTCAAAGAGGGCAAAGTCGGAGGCAACAGCTAGTAATAAATATATTTTTTATTGGATGTTTGTATTTGTTTGTGTTTTGTTATATGATATCGTTTGAATGCTAAAACTGTTTGATTGAAATTAACCTTTGTTAAATTCTTCACCAAGACATACGACCAAAATTAAATTTGACATGAATTGGCACCAATTTAAAATTAAATTTGGCCCATAATTAGTTCGGATCTATTTCTTAGCTAAGTTCCTGGATGGATTCAGTAGTACCAAAACTACGACGGTTTAAAAAAAATATAGACGGCATGTTGTTGGATATGATTCATAGACGACATGTTGTTAGATGTGATTTTTATACGACATATTAGTGGATATAGTTCATAAAGCTCTACAACTTATAGACGATATGTTGTTGGTAGGATTCATAAAGCTCTACAACTTATAGACGATATGTTGTTGGATAGGATTTATAAAGCCCTAAAACTTATAGACGATATATTGTTGGTATGATTCATAACTCTACAACTATTGTCTAAACATTTTTTTAAAATTCTCTAAATTTCTTTTTAAAGTTTAAATCGTAAAGAAAATCGTAAAAATCTTTCTTACCACCGCCGTCTGCCATCGTCCACTTCAAACGTATTGTAATCTAATCTATCAAATCTTTGTGGCGAGTTTAAATAACAAAGTAACAAAGTTTATTATTACCGCGAGTGAGAGAAAGTTCCTTATCATTCAGCGTGTTCAATGTAATACTAGTTATTCTCGACTACGACGTTGATTGTTAACAACCGATCAGAAAGATTTAGATGAATTTATATTTAGATTAGATACCTAGCGGTAGGAACAAACTAGTTCTAAGTTGATTGGCTAAGCTTTAACTAAGCTGTTTTGTACTATAAACAAGTTATCTTATTAATTTCAAATGCAGATTTAAATTTAGTTAAATTTAGATTTAAATTAGTTATTTACGTTTGAGAAAGAATGAAAATAAGTTGGCGCAATACAACCATATTGTTTGATTGAAGTTAGGATTGTATCATCTGTTACTGTGGTTTGAATTTGATATGTGTTATGGCTTAATCGACAACTAGAGGACCATTAAAGTTAGGTAGTGTATCCGTGGGCGTTTGTCATCTGGGCTGATGTTTGCATGTATTGCGCCGTCGCATGTATGTGATGTTGACATGTATTGTCGCCCGTGGACATCCGTCCAAAGGCGACAGTATCCACTTACTATCTGGTGGACGGTCTGCTCGTATGTCACCTTCTTTCTATAAAAAAATATTAAGAACAATTTTCTGAAATCTAGCTCGGCGGTGAGGGAATAAATACATCGGGAGGAAATCCACATGCTCGAGAAATAAAGAAAAATCTAATCCAATTCGAGTGTGTGTATTCATTTCGCACTCGGCCTGCGTGGTGGATGATGACCCGAAACCCCCCAGTGATTTACTAGGGAGGCCTGTGTCCTGCAGTGGGACGTTATACAATAGGTTGATAATGTACCAGTTTCCACGTAATGTACCATGTAATTTTCTAATGTACCATAGTATATTAGAAAATTAATAAATATATGTTTAAGAATATTTGTAGTTTGGAGGTGGTGAGGAGTTATTGCTATCTACTCGTATGTTATTTACGTGTGGTTTTAATGACAATGTAGGAGAATGACGTCATTGTTCTATTGCAGTCGCTTTCCAACATAATATAGATATTGATATAAAAGATTAATAGATTCAATTATTTAAGTTTTAAGTTATTTAAATTAACAATTGTTTTTAAAAATAGTAATATCATAAATTACAAACTTATGAATTTCTAGTTTTTTTCTTTGACAGAGTCGTACTTTTCTGAATTTTTCCAAAAACTAAACATTTTGACTTTGATTATGAACATTAGAAAAAGAAAATCAGCCGATGAGTTGACAAATAGATATCGTGGAATACCTGTTATGAAATTTTAATTTCTCAACAACAATGTTCAAGGACGTTATGTTATTTTTTCGTAGAAGTGGACGGTCCCCAAGCGAGGTCGGGCGGTGAGCTCGCACCGGCCGGGGCGAAGGTGGTGGTGTCGACCCGTGTGCTCGCCAACCCCGACGGCAAGGTGCGCGAGAGCCACGACCGGCGCGTGCTCACCCGCAACGTGACGGATCGAGTGCACGAGACCGAGGAGCGCTTCCATCGGGGCGACACCACACACGATGTAAGTAGATATTTCTAACATTATAGTTGGAGATTTTAGAAGTTGTTCCGTTACGACCAGCAACCGCCAGGTGAAGCGGAGACTTTAAATACCTTCAAAGCAAATTTATTTATTTGAGAACGTCTTAGTTCTGCCGTAAGGCTTACAAATATATCACATAATTATGATGTTACTATGTTTGAGTACAATCATTAAAATACAACTTTCTTAATTTGATGCTAACCTAATTAAATACAATGTAATTAAATTAATAATATAATCAAAATAATCACTTATAATATAATCACCTTTATATCTTTTATACTATTTTATTGAACGAATACTATATAATGTCAATGAAATAGATTCTACATGAAATTACAAAAAAAAATAATACAATTCCGTGGATAGCCACAGAGCTATTATTTACTGCATGTAATAAGATGTAACAATATTTGAAAAAACGGGATATTACTCTAACCTCTAGTTTCCTAAATATTGAGATTTTAGTAGAATCATAAAAAATAACATAAATTTTTTATCTAAAAAAAATCAGATGTCAGAGCATGTCTCTACTAGCATGTACACAGGACATTAGAAAAACTAATTTTCAAGTCAAAAAGTTACTCAATTTTTTCAAAAAGATGTAGATAAATATAATAAATGAATATATCTAGGACATATTAATCTATTAAAAGGGTCTTATCTCCCGCGTTTGCGTCATTTATTTGGCTTATTATGATAATACGAACAGCAAAAATTACTACATCATGATCAACTAAATAACTTTTTAATAACTGAAGTTAATAATTATAAATTATTAAAAATGTCACGACGAAATCGACGGAGTCTTATTCCTTTACTGTCACCAGAGAACTTAAACCGGTTAGGTTTAAATTCTCTGGTGACCTTTAAATTTGCTGTCATCGATTTGCTGCTGTCCGTGATTTTAGTTGCTTATTTAAAATTGTTTCCCTTTTTGTTTTATTAGACGTTGCACCAACCATATGGTGTAAATGCAGCCGAAACGTCGACTAAAATAAAAAACGTACGTGTTAAGATCCGTTTAATAGATAAATATGTCTGAAAAATGCGAAATTCTCAAAAAATATCTACAACATATTTTGCCTTAAGTGCTTCAGTCTATAAATAGTTAGAATCAAACACCATATATTGCAATTATTATCACGTCAACCCCAACTTCGCAATTTACGAATGCTTTTAAAGCCATACAGTGCGATGATGAATCTTATCGCGCGCCATAAGATGTAAGGAGGACATGTTGATAGAATGTCAGGATTCGATTTCATTCACTACACTCGATAGATAAAGGTGATAGACGCTAATGGAGCCCTGGCAAAGGAATCGACGCCTCTGCCACCAATATAACTAGTCTTATAATACATGCGATAAGAGAAAAGAAAATAAATTACTTTATTTAAGTCTGCGGATCCCACAATAACAGCAGTTGTTGTTGCCACAATAACCACAAAAAAACATGTCGAACATTTCACGCCAGAGTTAGTTATCAAAAGAAATTACCGAAGTTAACGTTTTTTCGTTGAGCTAATCTATCGTCTGTTTGATGAACTCTTTTATGCGTGAATATCTAAACATCATTTATCAACCAGTGTTACCATTTATTAAGAAAATATTTATGACGGGTAAATAATAGGGACGAGAAAGCAAATACAAAGTGATATAAATAAATAGAAAGTGATGAGAGTATACAAATTGTTATGGGGTTTAGGACTCTGTGTTTAATAGATACTTATTAATCGTGAATTATTTCAAATACCATAATGGCAAAACCTTCGTTTTATTCTAAATTATAAATTGGTTTACGTCAATCACAAACCGTGTTATGTCAAAGCTGTTAAGATTCGATACTTCTTGCATTTGCAGTCTAGCATAGTCTATTTCAAGGTCGATTGTACATGACTCCTATATAGGTATCATTATATAGCCTGCATCTATATAATTTTCACACTAGGAATAAACGAAAATTTTTATACCGAAAACGAAAAGCGGAGAAAAAAATATATTGCAACAGAGAACCAAAAAAGGATTGCGATTATATTACCGCAAAAACAATTACTATTACGTGATAAATTAGTAATAAAATAAAATGATCATTTTTTTTTATAGAAAGACTATATGACAATTTATAGTTCGTTAGTGAATAATCACGCGTTTTTTTCATAATACCAGTGAGACATGTACGAAATTTCATCATACGAGTAACCACGGAACTCTAAGAAGAGTTATAGCATCCATTTTGAAATATTCGATTAAACTTCTCGAATGTAACCGAAACTGAATGTGAAGGGCTACATTTTGCAAATTTTCGTTGCCGCCATGTTTACCCGATGTTTCATAGTAGTAATTTAAGAACAGTAAAAAATATTTTGTATTGACACAATGGGTTGACATTTCACATCAATATTCATTCATTCACATAAATTCAAATCAATATAAAGATTCCACTTCATTTTATTATAGTTCACAGATGTTCGCTGCAATAAAGTAGTAACATTAATAATGTATGAAATGTGAAAACATCTGAACTATTCTCCGTCTACTATGTTATTTTCCCGATCGGTTAGTGATATCCGAATAGCTTCATACCGATTACCGATTCGATTATCGATACAATTCTACTACAATTTGCGTTCGCTCTTTTAAATTCGATTTATTAAAAATATTTGGCTTAAATAATTAATTTATTAATCACATTTTGTCTTATTTATAGAGAACAGAAGGAGGCAGACGAGCATACAGTCCACCTGATGGTAAGTGGATACTGTCGTCCATAGACATCCGCGATAAATGCCAACATCAGTCCAGAATGACAAACGTTGGCACGCCCCCGGATGCGTTGCCCACCTTTGCAGATTAAGAAATGGATTGGGAGAAAGGATTGGGAAATTTGGGAGGGATAGGAATGGGCCCTGGTATATCTCACTGTGGCATATTGGGGAAATACGATAAAGCAGGAAATGCAGTACATTTCAAGGTAGTATTATGTGAGAAAGGGGTACGTGACCAGTCGAGTGAACCCAGTGGCTGTGGAAATGTAGCGTGCACTCCCCCTCTAATAAAATGTATTTTAAACGTAATCAATTTAAGAAATCGATTGTATTATATGTAGACCATAAAATCATAAGTATTAAAATCGCAATAAAACACAGATTTTTTAATTCTAACTACACTGGCAATGGCGAATAATTATAAGAAATACCTATAACACATTACTTTAATTATCTTTTTTGCAAATAAGTACGTACCTAATAATTTTTCTACTAATATACTTTTATTTCAAAACTATTATTTTCGATTTATTTTACGTGTGGTAGCTTATAGTCTGTGGTATGACTCAGAGAACGTCATTATTTCTTCGCACTCAACAATACAGTAGATTGGACTTTTTGGTGAGAACTTGAGAAGTGAAGTTGAGTTTTTCTTTCATTATTGTATAAATTGTGTATTCGGAGTGATGTGGTTTAATAGGGACAGTTTATTAAACTTCAACGTGTTTTATTGTGCTTGGTGTTTGTAATAAATCAATTAAAAGCGTGGGTCTGCGTTTTTCGTGTGGTTCCAAGGAGTTCTCTTCTGTCCTCAGTAAACCTACTATCGCTTTACTGAGCGACTCTTGACTTACTCTGACGGGACAGTACATTGACAGGATATGTTTTAGACTTTGAAATTGTTTATTACGAAGAAAACTTGACATTGGCAGAATGTGCTAATTGCACCATTGCCACATTATGAAGAAAAACATTGTTATGAGTGCACTTGACTGTCAAGAAATACGGAACTTGATAGGCGTGCAAACGTCTAATAGAAAATAAGACAGTGGACGGAGTATAATCGAGAAACTGTCGAAATTATTTTGTCACACTTCCTAGTTACTTTTAAGTAACAACAAAGATATTTTTCCGTATTTTTCGACTAGCTAGGCAGTTACGTTTATTCAATAACAAGTTAAATGGCAATTAATGGGGTCAATTTGTGCGTGATTGTGCTCTTAAGTATGGTAGGTACTGAACAGCGTGATTTCCGTTCTGTATCGGAGGTCATCTTGGCCTCCGAAGGTGAACTCGTTGGCACTTTAGCTAAGGGTATCCTTAGCCAAATACACATATTAATGAATATAGTTTTATGTATAAAATAGTTATTACTATTTCAAGTAATTATCGTATTGTCTTCGTTAAGTTAAACAGATCAGTACATTTATTTAAACATTTGCACTAAAAGTTACAAAGGCGGGTTTTATGTTATTGTTTTCCAGAGAATATAAGCTGGTGCAGAAGAAACTTGAAAGTACAGTAATTGTATATAAATATATAAATTAATACGTAATAACTGTTGCAATAAATATTAAGAATAAAATTTAGGATAAGGTTGGTTAGATTGAAAGAATAAAGGAAAGTATATGTACGGTCATGCAACTCTAGTAAATAAATAGTGTATTCAATGAATTTATAATATTTTATCTTAATAGACTAATAATATAAGTAGATAAAGCTATCACGTATAAAATTAAATATTTATACCTAATAATTATTTTATAGTCCACTCCTTTCATTAATGTACAACGCAGTTCCCCTGTTATAAACAAGACTGGCATTGAAATTTTAATTTGACAAGACATTACAATAACATTACACTTTGAACGAACAGCTTCAAGTATTGTTCTAAATTGTGTTGCTATCCTGTACTGCAGACTACACAAGCAGCCTTACTACTAAACGTTTGCAATTACTTACAAAAGAGATGTAATATCCTACATACCCTACAGACGCAATTAGTTTCTTTAAGAAGCTTATGCTAAAATTTATTGTTATTGGAAACGTCTAAACTGAAAAAAGATACATCTTCTCTTGATTTACGAATATAGGTGAGCTATTTATAAAGCTGCGTTGAAAACAGGTAATACATTTAAATCTCTCTGAATCTTTAAAATTAAGTACAACCGGCGCCAACTGTCTCGATTTTTTCCAATAACAAGGGCTTTTCGTCCCTACCAATGATTTACGATTTTTACATGTTAACATTATTGGAGCCAAGTATTTAGTTCAATAAGGTTTAGTATTTGTGTACTACTAACTGTGTACTACTACTAACTAAAATGTACTAACACATGTTTTCTAGAAAGGAGCTAATAAATTTAGTACATGACGAACTTTAAACGATAAATGTTAGACATTGTTTAAGTTAAGATTTCTATTTGCATAGCATTTGTCGATCGTTTAACTTAATTTAAATACTTTTTAAGTGAAAACTATAGTAAGAGGCAAGGTGTAAAATGGAGCAACGCTTTAGAGGAACGCTTTATTCGGACGAGTGTTCACATAAATCGATAGGGATTTTGAAATTATAATTTGTTCACGAAGATAGGTCGCCGTGGGCGTCGCGCCCAAGCTACTTTTTGTGAACCGCGCGCAAGCGCTTTGTAACTCAAGCGCTTTGCAGCTTGAAGGTTCAGTAAATTTGGTTCCATGGGCATACCTGTAAAATTAAAAAAACTCTAAATCTTAGTTTGAGATTAGATTACATCAGATAAACAATCAGAGATTAGATGAGATTAGTAAAGTGTAAAACATATTTCAATATAAAACCTGATGTTATGGTCAGATACAATAAGTTGAACTCGTGCGTATATTATACATACAGGTAAGATTAAAATTTTCTTTTCAACTTAAAACTGTGAACATCAAATTTAGATAGTCTTACAATTTTTATTATAAAACTTAATGATTAGCACATTTGTAGTTATTTTTTTTAATTACATTAAATCTACTAATTTATTTAATAATATTTATTTTAGGAAGTTTCACGTTATTTTATTCATTCATGTTCACGGAAAGGAAATACATTTATTTATATATTAAAATTTTATTACTATACGCAAATATTTGCAAATTGAGACATTTCAAAATTATGTTTATATAATTTGATTTCATGACAAAATAGGGAAGGTCCTAACTTGAAACAGAGGTCCTAGTAGCTTGAGAGTCAGACTTCAAATTACCATTTCCACCAAACGATATCTGTTCATTTAAATACGCATTTCAATAAGATAGATTAAATTTTTAAGGCGAATCGATTGCACTGTTCCGTTCAAATGAGTTCCACGGGTTTCACAAAGTAGTGTCTAGGCATATTAGTACACAATGATGAACTGTCAAATGATGAACATTGGAAAATAGTCAAATTATGTTATTCAGTCATATCCCTTAATATATAACAGTTTTTTTCTACGAATTACGCCTTAAAATATAATTTGTGTATGTTTATGTTGTAAATTCTTTTAGTAATAGATTTTTATTTTACTAATAAGCGATGTAAAAAAATTGCTAAAATGACCATTATCTACTGTTAGTTACAGAAAAAATACTGTATTATAGCAAAATAAGCGATTCTACATGTTACGCTATTTGTAAGTGAAGCGGTGTGATGCACCGCTGAGCTCCGCTGATTTTGCGAATTTATTTCCCCGCCTATAATGCAGTCACTTGAGCATGCGATGCACAAGTGTTTACTAAAATGACCGTACTTACGTGTAGCAATAATACTGTGTGTCTAATGTCTCGACAATGATACAAATACTTCGAATTCAATTGTTTTATGTATGTATCTATTTGTTGATTTGATTATCTTTTAAGTGAAGTACAAAAGAAAATCATCAAAGTTTAGTTTTAAGTTGACTAATTGGGAATTCATTCTAGAAATTAACAGAAACAATTTATAAAGTACTAAGTTTACTAAATTTTATAACATTAATTTAATAAGTTGTCGTTACAGTTACGTTATGAGGTAACAATGCAATAGTTATTAGGGACAATATATTTTAACACAGAAATATCAACCTATAACGTCTCACATCCCACAAGGTGCAGGCCTCCCCCAGTAAATCACCACTGGGGAGGGTTTCTGACTGTAAATGCCAGTGGGCCAGTAACGCGAGACCAGTGCGGATTTGATGAATACACATGCCTAAGATTTTTTAACATTTTTGTGCAGTTTCATCACGATATTTTCCTTCACCGCTTATCGAGCGCTATTTTTTTTTTAAATAAACTAAATTTAACTTAAATATACTCGTATCTCTTAAAAATTACTACAGAAACAGTTCAATTGAAAGCGCAAACAACTCGGCAACCTAGATAAACAAAAATATGCAATTGCGTAAGTACATTGTAGGCTTACAATTTGTCTATTAGTATGTTACATTCGACCATTCGACCTAGATAGAAGCCGGTAAGAAGCTGCAAGGCTGGGTTGCGACATCGAGAGTGATGCTCGAAGAAAGTGATTGCCCATTTGTGCTTTCGTGTCGCTTAGAGCACGATGTTACAATTCCTAACGGCCTTATCGTCTAGAGGCAATGATAGACTTTAAAATGCTTAACAGACGTTACATGTGACAAAGTGCTGAACACATAGACCTTTTGTAACAGATAAGATACCGGTTAAGAAGTGCTTTCAGAGAGCTGTAATCTATTTATGATATTTGTATTATTTTTAAATTTATATAAAATTTTTTTAAATATTGATTAGTTTTACTGGAATCATTCCAACAGAGACTTTCTTTTAAGAATTTCCCCAATTTTATATTACAAAAAGGATTTCTACCTCAAACAGAATTTGTTCTAAAATATTATAGAATACATAACGTAAATATCTGTTTTTAGTTTCTATGTTATTGCTTTATTTAGGTTTCGCGCGGCTCCCCTTTTAATGTTGAAACCAATTGGAAACACCGCCAATCCCACTAAAGTTATTTTTTTATTCACCGCAATTTGAGCACGGGCTATCTAAGCACTCGGCCTGGCAACGTTAGTTAGTAATTTGACCTTACGCCGAGCATTAGTAGGAGTGCCCGGCGTGCTTTCAACGCGGATAGTAATAAAACAACAAACGCGCTTCACATTTACAAATCTGCGCACTAATCTTCTTGGATATGACCTTTTTGAAAAAATAATGGCCGCAGAAAATTTATACTTTGGTGTTGTCGCAACACTCCTCGTATTTTTATTAAATTTCAACTGTATAATTTAAATTACAATGTACAGCAATAAAATAATTACAGCCAGCCCAATATGGAAGAACTTTAAATTACTAACATTAATAGGAAGGTTTTTTGTTTATGATAAACAATATTTTGGCAGATCGATGAATTGTAAAGATAGTTCAAAGTTAATTAATGTGAGGTGCCTCATCCAGACACGGTCGGAGTCATTTGCTACGCAGCTCCACGGTTATAACGCTAGATGAGAGCGGAGGTAGCCGCTTTCAGGACAATAATTTAAGATGTTTAGATAACATCTACAAGTCTCGCGCGGTGTGCCCAAGAATTCATGTGATCACCTTTAGATCCAATCTTAGATATAGCGTTTACGAGGTGATGTTACGAAAAATTATCTCCTACTACAGGACCTGTTTATTGTCAAAGATTATGAATATCTGCAGCTGGAGTTGGGTGTAAGCATGCCGTATTTGTACATTAATATTTATAGGGGTGCTTGCTTCATTTCATATGTTGTCTTACGGAATAAGTATAAACAGATCATTTGTAAGTCGTTCTGTTTCAATAAGTAGATAAACAAGTTATAGAAATATAGTTTTTTAATAATAGTTAATAACAAATTCGGAAGCTAGAGTTCACAGGCAACCTTGACTTTATCGAACAGAATTGTTACTACGGTTGTTTTATAGATAAAACGCACGGCAATAGCCGTCTACAATGAATCGTTGAATACCAATTGGATCGATATATCGATGATCGCGCTGTGGGGGCTCATATAAATTTAATCTTTGAGCTCACGCATTGTTATAATTTTCTAACAAATCAATATCAATTGATAAGACCAAGATTGGTTCGTTGTGTACTCGCATTATGACTAACGTTTTTATCCTTGACCTTTTAGTTAATAGACCATGCATTGTGTCTCATAAAGGACTAACGCTTAATTTGCATCTACTTATAATCTTGTGTGTAGTTTGGTATTTATTGCCTTTGGAGATATTTTCAATAAGATGTAAGATAACCGATAACTATGTAATCGCGAATTGGCGCGTATAGTCGTACTCTCACAACGAAGAAAGTGATTACGTATTCGTTTAACAAATAATATTAAATAATGGCCCGTTACTAATGTTTCTTGTCATTGTATGTTGCAATATACCAAGAGCTACGTTCAATTACTTTTCTTTGTAACGTTCCTTCGGGCAATTTAGTTATAATGAGATACCGAATAATGTACGTGTTAGTTAATAAAGTATTAAAAATTGTTGATGGGTGGTGAGATATATTTCACATACATTGCTTTGTTCTGTTTATAGGCCCCTAGCTAATTATCTTAATATGTCATTGATACATTATTTATTGTTAACATTGAATCAATTCTTATCAATCGTGATGCCTTGATAAAGAACAAAACGAAAAAACAAAGCGTGGTCTCGCGTGTGTAAAGCAATTTAGTCCTAGGTTCATTCAAATGGCCGATGATGTATCTATAGAAGAACGTAGCTTGCAACACAGATGATTGGAAATTATTGCGAATAGAAAATATTATGTATGAATTAATTTTATCAAACACTTGATTTATTATTTATTATATCGAAGGAACTGCGTGTTTATTACTGACTTGAATACAAGTTTTGTGTTTCATGGTTATAAACATAGCATGCGATATAACACAAATCTGTATTACTAGATTTACACACAACAATCTTTAAACAATCTTTACTTTATTACACAATCTTTAAACACTTACTAGAATTATCTAGTATTTCAATGATTTTCTTTAATTCGGGTTTTAATTCTGCATTCGCTTCCTCTACCTACATCCCAACGGAAGTTTTTGTTAATGCAGTTAACAAATAAATATATACGCTTTTCATCAATACTGCTAGAATAATTTAAATGCAACCAATATTTCTTCTTTCGTCAAAAATATTCAATTTTCACTCCATACCACATCTAATTGGATACAAATGTAGCAGGATACGGAGGCACGGGTGAGCTTAAACGGCCTATTAAAGGGTAAATTCAGGCAAATCGTAAAAACATGTAAGCAATTAGAGTTAAGCACCGGGTTCAATTCCTTGTTGGCTGGGCAGGGGGCGGGAGTGAGGCTCCCACGTTACATAAACAGAGCGGTATGGACTTTCGGAAATTCAATACACTTTTGTTTAATTTAATTCAGCCAAAAATAATTCTTTGAGACAGAGCTCGAAACGTAACACTATTATAAAAACAGCATAACGAGGAACTGAATTCCCGTCAAAAAGTTATCGATTTTAATATCGATATTACGAACGACATGAGTGACAGTTGTCGTTCCGTTCGAGTGCAATAGTTATAAGAATTGAGTTCAGTACACTTTCTGTTCGTTTTATCTCTACTGTGGTTCCTATTCGTAATAGACGAGTCGACTGGATCCTACGTTATTATCCATTCAGAGCCGACAGATTGCAAGATATGGTCTATTTAATAATATAGGCATCGACTTTAGAAACTCAGTCCCGTATTGAAACGGAGTTATTTTATGGGATATAATTTTTATGGCAGCAGATAAATGAACGATCAACAACATACTGTACTCAATTAAAATGACTAGTCAGCAAAAAAATTCAATAACAGAAAATAATTTATCCGGTATGCATCCCCCCCCCCCACCCCTCCCTAGCTGCAGAATAATCCGAAAAGAAAAGGAATAATGTATATCAAATTCCTTACGTATCAATTCCAATGCGTATCACCGTAATTTATATATAGGTTTTCAAAAATGTGACTTACCAGCAAAAATCATGAATTGGCGCCAAATAATATATAAATATACTTAGCTGCATTATTTCTATTTCTGCTTTATATTTGCTTTCAGCACAAAAATATATTTCCGACAACATTTAGGTAAGGAAAGTTTGAAATTTTAATAATAATATACAATAATAATATCTGTAATAAATAATAATACATAAAGTATACATTTTTATCTGTGGACATCTGATTTCGTGAGAAAGAGTATCATGGTATGGCGGCGGATGACGCCACCATGAGAAATAATTAAATGAGCAACAGGGAATAAATACTGAATGAGCAGCAAATCTATAATAGCAAAAATGATGGGTTAGGTTTAGATTCTCTTGTGACAATGCAGTAATAGGATTCCTTATTTCAAGGTAGAACAGAGTAGAGTAGAGCGGAGCAGAGCGGGGCACACCCAAGTAGCTTAGCGTAGTGTAGAGTAGAGTAATTTATTTAAGTTATTCAAAAATAGGTTGTTTTGTTGATTATAATTTTCTGTTCATTCCGTATTTCTTGACATCATTTCATTGATTTTTAGAAGTGCGGTTGAATCTGAATAGGTCATAATTTGCATTTAGTAATTTAGATTATTTGCTGGACAAATTAAAAAATATGTATCTAAACATTAACTATAGATATGTATATTAAAATCTATATTAAAATATGTATATTATAGATGCCTATTTTTAGTAACATATACTCTCTTAATCTGAGGCACATTATCAATTCCTACATGATTTTGTTTTTTAGCTGTCGTCCCTAATTAAGGGCTGCCTAAAATGTCTAAAAATCTCTTTTTTTATAGAAAAAGGCGGCAGACGAGCATACAGTCCACCTGATGGTAAGTGGATACTGTCGTCCATAGACATCCGCGATACATGCCAACATCAGTCCAGAATGACAAACATTGGCACGTCTCCGGATGCGCTGCCTACCTTTGCAGATTAAGGATTGGATTGGGAGACAGGGTTGAGAAAATGGGGAGGGATAGGATAGGATGGGAATGGGCTCCGGCATATCTCACTCACTACCGAAACACGTACGTATATTGGAGAAATACGATGAAGTAAGAAATGTAGTACATTTCAAGGTTGTCTTCTGTGAGAGAGGGGTAACGTGGCCAGTCGAGTGCGCCCAGCGGGTGTGGGAATGCAGCATGCGCTCTCCCCCTGCAGATGCTCTTGTGGAATGCTCTGAATATAATTTCCACCTCGGGTTTCTACAACCGCACCTCCCTTCGCAAGAAGTGCGGTATATCCGCATTTCCTTGATACGGAGGTGTCGCGTACTGTTCGGTCCAAAAACCATATTATACCGCTACGAAAGCCGTGAATAGGATTTTGCAAGGTTGGCGGCGAACCCGCATAGCTCCTGGTGTTGCAGGTGTCCATGGGCGGCGGTAACACTTACTATCACGTGGGACCGTTTGCTCGACCACCTACTTCCCTATAAAAAAGTTTCGGACTAAATTATCAAAGTATTAGGAATGAGGCAAATGGACCATTCTTAAATACGAAAAAATTTCGAATCATAATACAGATATGTAATCTATAAGACCATCAGCCAAAGAAAGGAAACTTAATGATCCTAGAACAAGAACGAAATGTAATAAGCAGAAAGTAGCTCAGTATTAAAAGAAAAAAATCCATTATTTCCACAATAATCGGCCGCGCTTCTTCCGTACCTGTGCGCGAGAACTATCACCACGCCTATTCGTAAGCGTGCGCGGGCAATATATTCCGTGAGGATGTACAATAGTTTGTGCGTCCAGCCCGCTCCTTTGTGCGGCGCGGCGGGCGTGCGTACGCCGGCCATTGCCGACCATGTACCGCAGCAATTTCGTATAAAATCCTGGATCAATATAGTAAGGTAATAGACGGTCTTCACTGCTGTTTATCTAACAGGTAGCAAGATTCTTGCTTTCGATTCAAATCTAATGCATTAAAACTGCGAAATCACACTACATAAACACCACGATCTGAATCACATTTGACTTAATTTTTTTTTAATGTTTATTTTTTTTCTTTATCGACACATTTTACGATTGCTATATTGTACAGGTTGGTATTATTAAAAGTAAAAATCATTATTGTTATTTTTACATAATTCTCATTATGTTTATCTTCTAGATATGAGAATAAGTTCTCGCCTTAAAACTATCTTTCCATTTTAAGTCGGTTAAATACTAAATTAAACATCGCAACTGGAAACAGTTTATAGTTATATAAGTTTACCTCTGTTTTATGTGTACTCGTTATCTAACACTGTATTTTGCCATAATCAATACTCGTTTATATCACTCATAATGAAACCATTAATATAAAGTTGAGAGGGTTTAATTGATGAAAACCTGAAGAAACATATTCTTTGGATATTGATTCGTATGATATTAAGGCTTTAGATGAACTTGTTGTTTTTCTCTAGTGATGAACTCTAGTGATTTTCTTCAAAGATGATGGGCTAGTGTCCAAAAAAAAAACAATATGTAGGTACGTACGGACGGACACACTTGAGATATACCTCAAATGAAAGCTATTAATGTTAAGGTACCTAATGTCAAGAGTGTGGACAAACCATGATACAAACCGCTTTTCTATTCTTATTTAAATGTCATTTATTGGTTAAAATAGTTTTATAGTAAAAAAGTTCACCGCTTTAGCAGTTACAATTGCTTATAACGATTATGGTAGATTATAACAAATACATTGTCGGTTTATGAGTTGTTTGGAACGACATTTAACCATTTTCCCCATTGTCCTTTATCCGACATAGAGAGTGATCCAGGCTGTCGTGATATTGCTACAATGCGCTTATCTTCAGGAAATTATCATAAACGCTGATAAATATTGTATTAATGTCGGTTCAGGGGTTATTTGGCTTATCGCGATTAGACAAGTGAATGAATAGCCAATCATTTTGTTTTATACGAGAACAAAAGAGGTGAAATGAGGAAGGGAAGACACTATCGAAAAATAAATTAAAATAAGAACAAAACCAAACTTCTCAATCAATGCGGTAGGTAAACAATACCATACCATACCATGAGCTTATGTCTTTCCAATACTGGATATAGGCCTCCCCCAAGGCTCGCCACCACTCACGTTCCGCGGCTCTTCTCAACTGAACGCCACCGACAAATTTCTTAAGTCGACAATACTTAATATACCTAAATAATACTTGTATTAAATCAAAAGTTCCCTTGACATTTGAACATACAAAATAGCTTGAATCGTAAAGTTATAAATACGCGCAATCGTTAAATTGAAAGTGGTAATAAGAAAGAAGCTCACGCAATATTTCATTTGCTTCTTTAAAATATGAGCAAGTGTTTATGTTCAATTTGGTTGTGTGAGTGCATGGCACACGTATAGACAACTACATACCATCCTGAAATCTTAAACTACAATCCTAATGACACCAAACATTTGGAAGAGTAAAGGATACGAAAGTTAAACTATAGACTACTGAGTAATATTAAAAAAATCTATAAGCATGTATAATAGGCATCAATGACTTTATGATGCAAATAAAAAATATATAAAACAAAAGTAAAGAATAAAATTATTAACATTAATATATGTCATCTTCCTTTTATATTTTGAAATACATTACTAATCTATGGTAAAGCTCGCAACCACAAACTTTTATTCATCTAATACTTGTAACATTTCTATTAGCCCACAAATTCCTTCAGCAGGGCACTTTTCCCTTAGTAAATCACGACGACACCACGCGGACCTAGTGCGGACCTAGGCATTGTTCTGGAATACATGATATTTCCCTCACCACCGACTTAGTGGTATTTAGAAAATTCGTATTAAATTATAAACTCTGTGATAAGCGCCGGATTCGAACTCATGATTTCATAAATTTTACTCTCGGCTATCACTACTCAGATCTATACCCTCAGATTTATATCGCACTTATTGCTAATCTCGACTGTTGCGTATCAAAATCGAATAATGCCTCAACTCTAACGTTATGAATATGCGCAATCCGTTAAATTAAACCTCGTTAAATGCTATAAGGACACGCAATATATTAACTTGTACAAAATATGTATGAGCAGGTGTCCACGCTCACTTTGCTTTTTCGAAGTGTCACCTTTGAATCCGCACTGTACACGTTGCTAATGAGCTTTCAGTTAGTTACCTTCTCAATGATATATGATAACCAGTTATGAGTATATGATAACTCAATGATATATGATAATTATTAACAATTTTTATTGGTAAGTGTCGAGAATCTTAGATAAATAGACTTTTTATCTTGTCTCAGACCAAGTGTATGGAGAGTGAGCTTTATGGAAATCTCTTCCCATTTTCCCAAGTCTTTCTTCAAATTTATTCCTAGATTAAGAAAGGCGGCGCATCCGAGAGCGTGCCAAAGTTTGTCATTCTAGACTAATGTTGGCATGTACTGCCAGCATTAGTGGAAACATGGTAAGTGGATATTGTCGCCCGTGGACCCGGACGACAGTATCCACTTACCATCAGGTGGACTATAAGCTCGTATGCCATCAATTTCTATAAAAAAAATATATTCGCAGACAGCATTGACTAACTTAGTGTATTTAGTCGATTAGGGCGGTTTTAAGTTACCACAACGAATGCGACTTCCATTACTTCCAGAATATTTGGAATACTTACATTTTTCAAATACAAATATTCTAAAAATGTAATTACATAAAAAAAGTTGGTTTATGTAGGTGTATTCAAAAGTGAACAAAGCTTTCGGGGGAGTGCCAACATTTGTCATTCTGAACTAACGTAGGGCCTGTATCGCTGATGTCCATGCGCGACAGTATCCACTTACCATCGTCTTGTCGGTCACATTCTTCATGTAAAAATGGTGCATTCTTGTCGAATTGCGAAATATATATTTTAAAATAGTTAGCCACCCTTTGGTTTTAGATTTAGTATAACTTGTCAACTTAAACGAATTGACAACAATTAAGACTCCCCAGTTGTCTGATACCCACAGCGTTGAGGTAGCAACATAATTTACAATCATAACCGAGTATAAATCTAGTTTCATACATCGATAGTTTGCCAGATACCGATCATTAGTTGTATTATTTACAGTCGTAGGAAGGATAATCAATCTGCGTCATTACGACAACATGGTCATGAAACAGTATGGAACCAGTATGCAAATTTCAAGAATGCAGCTCTCGCACACAGGTTTTATATGTAATTAGATGCCATTTGTAATCGACCATAAAAAATCCTGTCATGAACGCAAACCATTTTTTTATAGAATTTTTTTACCAGCCCTTTTATTGTCCACTACTGGGCGTGGGCTTCCTCGTGTACTTGTGCGTGAGAATGTATGACCTTAATACAAAAGTGGTTGAAAAATTATAACACTCTCTATTCTTCCTCGGAGGAGGGGCGATGGGAAGGGAACTAAGGAGTATATGGGATAAGGAATTTCTGTTATTCCGTTATATTCCCATCTCAATAGGAACTGCTAAGAAAAGTAAAAGCGATATATGGTTAAAAATGTCTATACATTTCTATACTAGTTGTATTATTTGTGAAAATACGAGTGAAAATTGTCAACCCAAAGATTGTCTAACAGAGATCGCTATTAACGATAAGACCGTCGTTTGTGAATATCATGTATTTCAATGTCTTGTCTTGTTTTGGTTTGGTATTTGGTATATGTATATATATCTAGCGGTTTAGTTACAAGCGTTGTATCGACGTGATTCCTTTGATAAAAATGCTTTACTTTTCCATTATGTTCACTGTATTTGTTGCTGTACCTACCTGTATTACAACTTCAACTATCGACTTTCTGTTCGATCAAATTGTTATACGTAATTACCGGTTTTGTTTTAAAAGGACACGTTAAACTGTCTGTTTAAATCCACGTTAATGGTGTAAATAGGTCAATAGTAAACAAAATGTAAGTTGAGTAATTTTTATATAATTATTTAATTTGTAGTATTTTTACATATTTTTTCACTCAAGAGTTTGGAATAACTATTATTGAAATATTTCAGTAATTATTAAAGATAATTAATTCCTTTTTTCAAGACAAATAACATTTGTTTTGGTATTTGAAAAAAATAATGTGTTGTACTTATAAGTACATTAATGCATCAGCATATGCATTAATTCCCACTGATGCATTAATCAGTGGGAACAATTGAGGAATTGTATTATTTCAGTAGTTTTGTATATTCATCACTAACAACAGGTTCTAAAAATATTACTGAATTCTAAAGCGCGCGCCACGAGCATGAAGAATTTCGGTCATTGACATTAAATCAGCCAGGACTGGACAGAAAAGACATTTGTATGAAATCGTCAATCACCAACCACTTTATGAGACCCCGCATGTCAATGACCGAAATTCTTCATGCTCGTGGCGCGCGCTTTAGTACTTGTACTTTCTATAACAGAAACTGACATCATATAGCCCGCATGTCTATTAAGACTTTATAAATTCCATTGATCGACAATATGAACTATGCTACTGTGGCCTCTATCATTACAATTTTCATCTATCAAACACCCAAATTAGCATCATTATAATCCAGCAAGAGCAATTAAAATCACAGACAATGCTCTCAACGACAATGGCCGACCCCGATGTGTCGTGGAAACTATCACGGTACTCTGCTTTCCATAGCTATCGCCGTTTTTTTTTATATTTCTTTCTTTTCTTTGAAGCAGGTTCTTTATTGTAGACTATGAATTGTCAAAACTCGATGATGATAGAAATGTAACGGTTAGTTTTAAATTATAATCTTACTACTTTGTTAACTTTTAGTGAGAACGTAATACTCTAAGTATACTTGTATTTAGATATGTGTGCAGTATCGAGCTTATAATCTTTACTTACTTTGCGCAAATTAAAATAATAGAAAACCTTTTATTGAGTGAACCTCCTTTTTACTTTAGCATTTCAAAGCGAGAGATATTAATAGAACAAACTAAATGTAAGAAAATTCTTTATTGCATTCCTGATATAACTTAATCTACTAATTACATTAATCTTAAGATAAACAAACGCAACTACGCATGACCATGTTCCTCGCCTTGGTTCCACTACAAATATTTCCAAGCTCATATCTATGTTTTAATAAATTTGGAAAATATATTTTAATATGTATGTATTTGTTGTCACCTACAAATAAGTCACAAGTCACAATAAGTTACATAGTACATGTCGATTTAATAGTCCACTACAGTAGCAATACTGTAACAGTAGCAATACGAATGAACCAAAATTCGTAACTTTCAAGTAATGTTGTCAACAGTGTTCAGTTTCTACGAGGTGGACTTTCTGTTAATATTTCTGTTTATCTTTCAGCTACATAAAGATATGACAGCATGGTTAAAAGAATATAAATAGATTTTAGATTATGTCATGAAAACGGAATTTGTCAATGTAATATTATCACATTAACTTGAAATAAAAAGTCGTTGACCCAAAAGAGATTAGATAAGAATTCCTGCTACAGTTAACGGTAAGAACAACTGCCACGGCAGTTTTAGACTGCCTACTGATTATCTTTCATGTTCCCGTTTTAAATTAATCTTGAGAATAATTTGATTTTATTCTGTAGTTTTATTTTATTTGTTGTTTTTAAAACAGTATTTTGTTTCCGTTCAAATATATACCTACGTACACAAATACATGTTATAAAAAAATGATTGTAAGACTATTTTGTAAACGAATTTTAGACTATTTGCAGTATGGAAAACATTATATAGTCCTCATATGATACATGGTTACGCTCAAGCTGTATGCTATCTAGTCAAAGCCAATCCAGTTTTGGTAATTTAATTTCATTAATTCTGCCCTAGAAAACATTCTAATCTATAATCTATATTTTATTTTATTTATTTTCAAGGAAGATATAACAGTGCGTGATTGTTATAAACTAAGCACACATAAGTAGAAAATTTACATAAAACTCACATTACTGATCAAGAATCGTCACAAATAATATTTTTATGTTTTTATAGACTAGTGGGCGGACGAGCAAGCGGTCCCACGTGATGGTAAGTGTTACCGCCGCCCATGGACACCTGCAACACCAGGGGGTATGAGGGCGCGCCGCCGACCTTGCAAAATCCTATTCACAAAGTAAATCTAATAATAACATTGTTGCCTGATGCAACCATTAGGCACTACTTAATCAACAAAATCATCATCCAGTTATAGTTGAGAAGAAACGTATCGCCAGGACTCGCTTTATTGATGCCACATTCGTTAAGGATAAATCCACATCAATGGGCAAGTTGTTAAAAAAATTACAGCTCGCGTCATGTAAGAGCGTTTTCTATAATTCGTTCTAGCAAGATGTGCATGAAGCAACATTGGTTTACGTATATTAACTAGCTGTGGGTGCAATTTGATACCAGTCAACAACTCAGGACAGTCAACTAGATTGTTTACTATGCCTCACATGGTAGCAGACGTCTGCAATGTTACGCCTTTTAACCAAGGGAAGAAAATAATATCGGCGGCAACGATAAAGATAACCGGAAGATGTGTGATGAGTCTTGAAGTCAAGGGACCGAAATATTTTTTCTGACTGCCCTCAATACGAGCTCTGTAAACCTCGTATTGAGGCTTCTAAACTTGCGACGCATATTTCAATTGACTACGCACGTAAGGGCAGTATAAAATTTTTAAGCATTTTATACTACGAAAGTTTTTACAAGTTCTAACAAGGAAACCTAAAGCTTTGGACGACTTGGAGACTATGTGACCAATGTGTTCTTTAAATATTTTTCTAATCTAAATTATATTATTTATACATATAGTAGTAATAGAGTCTGTACATGAACAGCCCAAAACAACATTTTTTGTAACGTTTGTTTGTAGTCTGTCTGAACATGCATCACGCATGCAAAAATAACTACAAAAAAAACTATCTTCTCTATAAAAAGAAAAAAAAACTACACGAATTGTTTAGTTTGCCAATGTTTAGTAATTTTTACGTGTGGATACGTAAAAAATATGTTAGTTAATATTTAAAACAATAGTAGTATATAAATAAATTACGTAATTATATTCTGTAATATCAATGATAGCCGCCAGAAAGAAATTCATTTTATTTCTTACCAAAACAAACTTACCTAAACAAGTGTGAATCTTTCGTTTCATCACTTACCTTCCTCATGATCGTGACAGTAGTGGGCCGTGGGAGCACGAGTGCGTCCACAACTTTTTAATTATTTTACTATTGTTTCCGTATCTCGGGCATAGTTTTATGTGTCTACACGCAATCTTTAAAAGCAATCTCATTTCGTGTTTGTTCAAATTCTGTTTCTTCAAAAGTTCTATTGCTACAGTAACAGGATAGGTTAAATTAATTTATTGTAAATGCCCTGTCCTCATTTTCACACAAGGAATGAATTCCACTACTTTCGTATTGTATATTTTTCTTCTTGTAATTTTTTCTCTTGCAATGTGAGACACTGTTGGTTAATATAAATGAAAACGGTACTTCTAATTACTTGTACTTTGTATATCTCTGTATGTTTTTGGTGCACAATAAAGTGTATCTATTTATCAATCTATACATACATATAATAAAATCGTAACAAAGCCGTTTTTGTACATTAGATATTTTTTGAAAAAAATCGTTGCAGTGATACAGAGCTCCAAGTTTTTTTATTTATTAACTGTCTATTTGAACGCCCATCATGCAAATCCATTGGACAGACTTTTCTGAAACTTAACATACGAGTAGTTATAACTTATGTGTCGGGCCAACATTTAGAGTACTTCTTATCCAGATCAATTATGAAATTCCTACGGGAATCAAGCTAAATAAACAAACTCTAACATCTACGCATTCAAAGTCGTGGGCATTGCCAGTTGGATATGATAAAAATAAAATGATAATTTAGTAGTACTAAGCTGCGGGATAAGATATAGATATCGCCGAGCACGGGTTCTCGGTAAAATTCCTCCCGAACGCGATAAATGCACTAGGTTTAATTATAAAATTGTCCCTGTAAAAAACACAAAGTGAAATAAAAAATAGATATCTTCGCAAAAAAGTGAGACACGTACGCTCGCACCTGCCAGTGGTGTGTCGAGATACGCCGTTTATATTTAGAAACCACTTTATTTAACTCACCGCCGAGCTTTAAGCTCCCGATAAAAAGGGTAACTTAGTGCTCTTGCGGTGCCTCCTTTATTAAGAACCATTTACTTTTCACCATGATTGTATCAATCGACCGCGTGCGCCGCTGCCGCTGGCCGCACATATTAAATTAAAACTTAAAAAAGTTGCGGCTCTATCGCTCAATCTAAAAATAGAAGCATCATTATTTAAGTCAAAATATTTGTTTACAAACGATGCAAAATGCTGGTTTAAAGGTAAAATATCACGATGGGTCTCTGGCTTATGTAATTTATTATCAGGGATTTTAAGTTGTTGCGGGAGATAATGCAGCGCCTCGTGGTCCTACGTTCAGTATTCAACGGGCGAGCGAAGAGAGAGCGCGCTTGAACACCCGTTGAACTCTTTTATAGAACCTTACCT
Source organism: Sesia apiformis (assembly GCA_914767545.1). Lineage (NCBI taxonomy): Eukaryota > Metazoa > Arthropoda > Insecta > Lepidoptera > Sesiidae > Sesia > Sesia apiformis. The sequence continues at coordinate 8,848,842 of OU611960.1, read as the reverse complement.
TCGAACTTTATCAACTTTTCATGGATAATATAATCAAAGTATATTGACTTTATAGAATAGTGAAAATACCTTAATATAACGTGATTAGTGCCTGTTTTAGTGATCTTTGGATTTTAATGTAGTGATATTTTGAATATTTTCTTATCAACTTCGAGTGACTGACGATAGAAATTGAATGGGTATGTTATTATTTTAATAATAGTTAATGATATTTTGTTTTACGATCTACTTACAAAACTATAACTTACAAAATTTAAAAGAAAACTTATTTGAACTAATATTACCTTGAATGACTAATACTAAAAGTCAGGGTTTATATAAATTTTTATTAGCACAAGAAACTAGTCAGACAAGAGCGGGTGGTTGACAAATAGCTACCTATAAATTTCTTCCAAATAATTTATCTACTGCTATGTGATCTTGGACTGCCGATATTCCATCTTAGATAATTATTTCGACAATGAAAAAATATGTTCCTATTATTGTTGAATAACATTGTATTTGAGTTGTGTCTACTGTTTGGGAAGTAAATTACATAATTATAAAAGTATTGTAAAAATGTCAAGACATAATTACTAAAATTTCAGGACAAGGTTAGATTTTATTGCCACTCACCAATCGCTTTGTAGTTGACAAGATGCTATGCAAACATTTAAAGTGAACAAAATCCTTGTAACGGGTGAACGCTATTTCGAAAGCGAGCCACTTGCACAGCCCTGCATTCTTGCATCTCGGAGCCCGTCTGACCGGCCGGGAGCTGAGGGACGAGGGGGGAACATAACCACTATAAAATAACCTCTGTCTTCCCCTCGTCGAAACATTTCTGAAGAAAACTTGAATGAATCCCTAGAGGTCCTGCTATGTGGTTGTTTGAATATCGATTGAGAGAAATAAAACCTTTTATGTTCTCTAATCGAACTGGCCGAAAATACTTTTTATTGCGATCTCGTTAGAGAAAAATAACTGAATATTTAAATATGAAAATCGAATGCTTCGTAACAGAAACAATGTGCATTTGAATTTCCAAAAGTAAAAGTTTATACTTGAAGAGCGGGGCTTTGACAGGCAAGTGCTTGAATATGCAACTGCTTGAATATGCAACAATGAGTCATTGTTAAATAAATTATTATATTGGAAAATGGAAAGCAATAGTAAAACCACGCATGTCACAACAAATGCGTTTTCACCGCTTTCTGCAAATTGTTTGACTATCGATAAGCTCTGTTAAGTTGACAATCATTTTACGGCGAAGTGAGAGCTTTATGATGTATGATGGAAAATAACTGTAAAGTGGTACAAATTTACCAAATTTACATTTATAAACCAATTAGTATGTATAAAACTATGACCATATCATACCATTTGCCTATGTGTCTCCACTGCTGGATATAGGTTTTTCCCAAAGTTCACCACCACACAGGATCCTCGCCACCACCAACGGCGAACTTCTGCAAGTCGTCGGCTTCCCGGTACGTGGCCTCAATTCGAGGACTCTTCTACCTTATCCGTCCTGCGGCAAATATGACCTGCCTATTGCCATTTCAGCATACAGATTTTGTTCATGGTTCATAGCATGCTCTTCATAGTTTCATTAGCATCAGCATGCTCATGCTGAAAAAACTAGAACATTTATAAAAATATGAATGTTTTTAAACTCTTTGCTTTTAACTTGTAAACTTTTGCTCGTGATATACTGTAATGACCTAAAGTACATTTTCAGTGGCATAAAATATGTGTAACTATATTTTCTAATTAAATATAATCACTAATAATAAATTAACAAATAATGGTTTTATCAAAGACAAAGAAGATATCTCAAGATGGCGCTGTAAAAGTTATCTTACGACATAAAGCGAAAAGCTATTAGTATATAGACATTTGATTGGAGTTGTCGTGAAAAAAATGCAATTTCCACGTTTTTTTCCTACCCATTAACGTCCAAGTAACTACACAACGCCTTCTAGGATATGTAGTTTCACCCTAATTGGAATGGCCGTCCAATAGAGCGATGTTTTTATATGTTTGTGATTGGTGGAGCTCCGCGATGTGATAATGACCGGCGATGCGGCAAGATGATTAGCGTTATGCAACATCTGTAATAAAAACAACGCGTAAATACTTTGACGTGGTTGTGGTTTGTGATGGCAACTGTCAGTGCGGGAATTTTAGAAGTTCTAATTTAATTCCCCTCCCTGTAACCGTCGTCGTCGTAGTCCTTGGCACGTCCTAGACGACCCCGACGACCCAGTTACTATTGCCAATGCTTAAACTACACTTACACTTACTAACACTCCACTCACAGGCTACATACATACACCGTCCCCGCCGGCGGAGATGAGAACGTCACCCTCGCTACACCGTGAACTCACACCGGCTTTCAGCCAATACCAGGTATCGGCACGTGCCTGGGCGCTTCTCACAGACTCTCGATCCCGCAGTACCCTCCCAAAGCAACGCCCTAAGCCGAGGTCCGTTCCTTCCGCCGATTTACCGGCGAGGGACCCCTTGGGCTAGCTGCTGCACACACTTTTTACACCTGGCTGAGCGCCTTTTGCGCTCGCCTTAAACCATACAAGTCCGGTGACACTTGAAAGGCCATTAAGGCTACAAGAATTTAGCCGTTAGAATTTAGAATAAAAAAAAAACAATTTAAATATTCGTGGCACCTAAATATTTTTTGGGAAAAAATGTTTTATATATTGCTATATTAACATACTTACACTCAAAACAACATTTAAAGGTTAAAGAGGTTAAATGTTAACCATGTACTTGTAGTTAAAATCACAAACAATTTTTTATTTTATTTATTTTAAAACGATATTTATACATGATTCAGGCTAAATTATTAATATGGTTGAGAAATGAAATTAGCAAAAAATATTTAAGTTTTATTAACACAATAACTAAGAAAACAACACTTGAATATAAATAAATATAAACTGGAGATGGGCTAAATATTGACCGGATAGTGGAATAACGAAATTTATTCGATTTCACGTTCTTTAACCGAATTTTTAACCGATTATTTAAATAAATTAACGCTATTAAAAATTCACTTCAATCGTTTACTTACACGTCGATGACAAGTAAAAGCTAATACAGGATGAATTAAAACACGTTTTTGGGAATTTATGGTAAATGCATCGAAAATTTGATAATGAATTCGGCATAATTTTAAATGTTTATAAGTAAGGAATATATTTTGAAGACAGATGTTCTTGCGGCAAAATATGCGTAAATTTAATCATATAATTCGCATAATGTTATGCATGTTCAAGTATAGAATATGTTCACGTTGGGAAACGGGAAATCGAATAAAGTTTATTATTCGGTTAATATTTGATGGCTAATGATTATAATGTTAAAAATCACAAAACTCATCCGAATTAATAGAATTACAGCCATTAATTACGATTAGGCAAAGTATAATGATACCTTACTGATTTCCATATATATTTTGCATGAATATTTAATTCAATGTGTTATTAGTAACTTTCTTATTACCTACCTATTTATTACTCGTATTAAAGGGAATACGATTATGAAATTAAAATCTTGTTTGAACACAAATGGAATATTTATTCAAATTTTATTTGAAGAAATCGACTGACCTTAACTATGAAATAGATAGAGAAAGAGAAAAATATATATAGTATTTGTACAGCATTTCGATGTATTATTCAATAAAGCGCTAACGAAGTGATGTGCTTTATTATTGTATTATTATAGTATTGTATTGTATTATACTTTACTATAGTGCTTTATTGTTTATTGTTGCATTTTATAATGTTTCAATTGGTCTACGTGGCCTTGAATGGCCAGTGGTCAATGACCAGAGAAAGGCACGCCTAGCTAATGAGATTATGTAAACATTACAAGTTCGTAGATTCGATAATGATTACAGCTCGTAACTTATGTAAATAATTTAAAAAAGAAAAGAAAAGTGAATTTATTTTTTTATTGAAAACTTGTCTGTTAGCTTTATTGCAACCTATTTAGGTATAAAAGAAATTATACAATGTGTTTCAGCGGTTTATATATACAGTAGCGTTCCTCAAATGTAAATTCGACTTTGCTTCAAGTACTCGTGCTTGAAAGCAACATTAGGGATATTTAGATATTTTTTTTAAACTTTCGCGTTTTGTACACATTTTATATTCTAAATCAACCCCGATCAAACTGGATTTAAAATATAAAATTAATATCACTATGTCACCAATTTCAAGTTTAAAGTTATGTGATTATTTTTGGCAAGTGGTTTTTTGTAGTTGTACACATCGACATAGTCAAGGATTGATATTGTTAATAGCTTGTAACGTCCCACTGAGGGCACAGACCTCCTCTAGTAAATCGCTGGGGTTTTAGGGCCGTAATCCACCACGCAGGATCAATGCAAATTGGTGGACACCGTCGATTTGAGAATACATACTAGATATGTAGTACGAGTACTCTAGGGCAGGTACGTTAGAGTCTAAGAAGTTGCCAACCAGGTTTCTTTGATAAGAACGTATGATGTGTCATCTAGTTTATTCCCATATCGATGGTGGATACACATGGTCTAGATTATGTTTTAATTCTCGAGCATGGGAGTTTCCTCACGATATTTTCCTCACCGTCGAGCTGGTAATAATTTTTAATGGTCCGTATTTGATACTATCTCGATAAAGTCTACATATACATAGCTCTATTCCGATAAAAAATCCTTGCGTGATCAAATCTCATTTCGTACTCACAGGTATACAATTTGTGATACAATATAATCACGTGGAGGTAATGCGTAAAAGTGATTCAGCAGTTGTGGTCACAGTAATAAATAATTACAAAAGGTTTTTTGCTTTTAGAAATTGTGTACTAGTTCAAATTAAAAGTCTATTCAGGCGACTCGCGATTACATAAAAGTATCGTCATCATAAGTTGCAATTTCCATACAAGTGAGTAAAAATACAATGCGAGTTCTATTAGTTTTATTGTAGGAGTAGCTGGGCAGGGGTCCACTTGATTGTTAATATAATCAGAAAGAAAGTTTAGTTTAAATATTTTTTTATATACGAGTAGAATTCATGAGGGGGGGGGGGGGCGAGTAGGAAGACGAGCTGGAGAGTCACATGATGATAAGTGGTCACCACCGCCCACGGACACCTGCAACCCCCGGCTTGCAGGTGGACTGTCGAACTTACAGAATCCTGTTCACAACTTTCTTGAAGTGTAGCGTAATTAGAAAACTTCAGCTAGCAGTTCATTCCACAATAATTAATATAGGAAATATAACCTTGTAGTCGTCACGTCGTGTTATAACAAGGTTCATAACCATTAAACTAAATCAATTATGATTTAGGCAGGATTAAAGTAAGTATTTGAATCTTTAGTTTACACCATTGACGTATGGACACATAATGTGCAATGTAAAAGTACTTTAAACCCCGATTTTCAACTGCATGATTTACTGCAACACGATTTTTTATATCCGATACTAAAGTTTGTCAATTTACATTCCGATAAACACGTCACAAAACCAAATGTCAGTTGGTCTGCGATGTAGCTATAAAGATTTTATTCTACTTTGAGCATCTTCAGTTACATCAGATTAATAAAGCTTGTAAGATAACACAGTGTTTACGATCCGCTGATCCACGATTCTCTATATCAGCCTTTTGAATTGAGATCAAGGTTTTATTCCAGATGCGAAATGAAGCACTTTAACAGAATTATAATCACCTTTTTCGCAAATTTCTTAAGGTCGTAAAACAAATCACATATTTCCTAAAATATTTGTTGGAATATTTCAAATAATTATTCACTTTGTAACTTAAGTAAATTTTATTCTAATTGCAATAATTGGTTAAAGGAATATAATGTAGTCAATTTCTTGTTTAAATGTGCCTTTTTCATTATAGCCTCTGTTTGTGATGTGTGCATGCAACCTGTAACACAAAAATACATATTTAAGCAGTTCTCACTGTGATCACATAGTATGCGTATATTATCAGGTAATTGCTCAGTTTAGTTGCGGGCGACACCAGGTGAGATTGTATCGAGTTGATGTATCGGCGGCTGGTGCCCTCTGGCCAGCCCTTATTGATGGGCTTTGCCTCCAACTTGCCTGCGATTACATTCGACAACGTACGGGTAATGCATTATCGGTATTCATAACGCTGTCGCTCGTTACCGCGATATGCTGGCTCGATTAAAAATGAGATTTTGGAATGCTAAATGCAGATTTATATCTAAGGAGATTTGTCTGTACATGGAATATAATCAAAAACAGTCGGTATTTCTATAAATACACTCAGTTTAGGTGGTTCTTACACCGTCATCATTACCATCACCATTGGCCGTAGTGGAATTCCAGCAATGCCTCCTTCTATATCTTACGTTTTACACATTTTTTACATAGCACCGCTGCCTTTCCTCTAGTAAAAACCTGATGGCCATAAGCTTTTATTTGATATATCAATTTGACCGGTGGGTAGAATCAAGTTATGCTTGAGAGTTTGCCAGAAAAATGTATTAATTAGATTATAAAATTAAATACTTACTATTTCCATACTGTACAAATTGTAAGACCGCGTGTGTAGGCGCACATATGTGAAAGTAATATGTGTAGATTTATATCGTTGTGGGTGTTGTACGAACAAGAATAAGATGTTATTGTTGTACAATCGGTGCAATTGGTCATGGGGATCATCAATCACATTGAGCAAACTGCATTTTATTTTAAAGTGATGATAACGTCTTTGTCGAGATGATTATTTATTATATCAGCCTCGAGTAACACGTTTATTTAAGTGTACTTTAGTATTTATACTCGTCTAATAATAAACGACAAAATTTAAGTAACAAGATAGAATTTATAAGTCACTGGAAGTCATGTAAATTATAGATTCACGTTACTATACATGAAATTCTATGAATTTCCAAAACAAACAGTCTTAATTTTAACGTTTCTTTATGTCATATTTAGCTTTGCACATATAATTAAAAAACAAACACTTCAAAGTTCTAGAAAAATTATAAATGAATTAGTATTAAATATCGTAAAGGCGAAACTATCTTTCTATAATCTATGATGAACTAAGCTGGTGTCATTAATATTAACCCTTATCAATTAATTGTACGGTCTATCTGTTTTTGATAAACTTAATGAATGAATAAAGCAAAAGTTTTATAGCTATAAATCTTTAGAAAAGTGGATAAGAAAACAGTCCAACTGATGATGTCATGTGAAGGTACCGGCGCAAAAACAAAAGGTGTCGACCGCGACTGCCTGCCACGCTTGATTAGCCCCTGAAGCTCCAGTCGTAGTCTTGTGAAATGGCGCTCCTTCCCGCAAGGAATCTATTTATTATCTTTCTTATTGTTAATAGTTGCCCAGCTTGTAGCAGAACTGGATTGAGAACAAGCTTGTAAAATAAATCGTTTTATGTTCGAGTAATCTAATGCAGCAACGATGCGATGCAAGTATTCATATCAAATTAAATTAAATACAGTTATCTAATCACAGGTTATGGAACTCCAATAAGAATATTTTGTGTCCGCAACGCGGGAGGTAACCGCTGACAAAAAATGCGAAAAAAATTGAATCAACGTGCGATTGTGAACCAGATCGGATGGTGGGTATCACGCCCATTGGGATGGAAAGCTAACCAGTGAATGGACACAGGTTTTTTATTTACTGTAATAACAGTCGTTAATATCTGTTTGACCGTATCGAATGACGATTCGATTGTCGTTCGATAGATTTTGTTAATAGGTAAAGACTTTAGGTGTAATTGAAGTAGAGGGAAACTACTTCATACAATAAAATCCTTGTTATGTCATTGTTAAATAAATGACAGTTTTTATCAATATTTTCATTCTTTCACTTCGCAAAAAATAATAATGTCTTAATAATAATGACTTTTGACTTTTTATATAAACGAAGGTTATATATGTATCTCGTATTTCCTAAAATTACCGATGCCTATGTCGGCAATTGCAACTTATAAATGAGTTATAATTGGTGCGGCTAGATAATTACGTCTATTAAGATAAGTACTTACACATACATCGACTATGATCGGCTAGCTCGGTTGTGTCTCGGTTTGGCTAGTCTCTTTCTAAAGGCCGATGTGTATTACTTTCGGCCGGGAAGTGTACGTGTGTTTATAATATATAGATTTTAGTTAGATATTCTATTAATAGTCAAAGAGCAGGCAATCCAATCCAATTTTCCCATTTCCAATCTGTCCCATTATTATAATTTATATATGTCTAGTATGGCGGCAGGAAATACTTATTAGGAAACATGCCTTCTATGTATCCCCATGCTAGATCGCGCTAATATATTGTCAATAATAAATAGTCAATTATGTCATAATTTAGAAGAATTACAGCACAGCACAGTTAGTACAGCCTTTAAGTCATGTTAAAACATTTTATGAATTTGATGTACATAGGGTAAGAATTTAAAAAGTGTCTTCATAAATTTAAAAAATGTGTAGAAATATCTCTACTTTGACATTGAATTATATCGAGAAAAGTTTTTGTTGTTGTGTTTCTGCCAGTGAAAACCATTTATTACTATAACGTTCCAATGCAAGGCCTTCCCCAGTAGCCACGAGGGCTATCGAGTCATAAATCTCAAATTTATCGTACATATTGGTAGGTGCATATGCCGCAGATTTTTTTAAAGTCTCAGGCATGCAAGTTTCATCAGGATGTTTTCCTGCATTGCCGAGATAGTGACAAAAAATCCAATTTAAGTAGAACATGTCCACTTGTTCATACATACGTATGAACAAGTGGACATGTTCCACGGTAGCTTTACTAAGTATAAACGATTCTTTTTTTTAATTGTGGTAGTTCAACTTTTTCGTCTCTATTAGTTTGTAAAAAAAGTAAGCTGTATGTTTCCTTAGAGTAAATACATAAAAAACTCAGGATTTGAACTCATGACGTCAGCAATGTGAGTCGCTAATAGCCTAGGCTATGATGATAGATTAGGGCAGCCTAGGGTATAGAGTGATACCATTACAGAGTTATTATAGACCCTTAATGTGAAAACTTATAATTTAATATATACTCGAAACGTGCTTTATTTTCCTAAATATTTGACAGGTTTTGACAAAAAATGTATTAAAACTGCTCATAAAATCCTTACACACTAAACGGAGAGACGATATGGTATATAAATAATTATTTTATGTTGAGATACACATACTGGTAATATTGTATGTAGAGATGTACTCGTAGTTATAGGCTACATTAATGCTTATGTAATGCGTGACCAACATTTGTTTTTGCGAATATTCAAAGAATGCGTGCAATTGTCTCTGTACACATTTGTCTGTACAGATGCTAATTGAAATGTGGGCAAGCGGAAGAATGGTGTCGGCGCGGTCAGGGAAAGTCGATTGTGTAACGTTAATGTACTGAGACTGGACTAATCACACGTGAAATAATCGTACCGAAGCTTGTTGTTAAGATAGTGTTATTTATGGTTGGTTTAAACAGATCAGATGGATGGCAATGATGTACGTGTGGGTTGTATATTTTAAAGGCCTATGAGTATTTCACCTTCGTGAGGTTGTGGATTGAAATCTTCGGACTGTATCACTGAGTTTCTACTTAAGTGAGGTTTTTTAGTATCACTAGCTCGGCGGTGACGGAGATCGTGGTGAGGAAACATACATGCCGAGAATGAAATAAAATCTGGAGCACGTGTATGCACCAATCCGTAATGGATCAGCGTGGTGGATTATAGCCCGAAATCCCTTAATGATTTACTAAGGGAGGCTTGTGTCCTGCGGTGAAAATTTGTAAGGTGATGTTACAAGTACTACATGAGAAAAGCGAATAGAGATGTGTAGTTGTGAGTTTTATGAGATATCAGTATTTCAAATTGGAAATAGAAATATGACATTTTACGAGTATATAAAGAAGGTTGAAACCGAACAAAAGTTGCAGATGTTTTGAGGGAGCATAAAGTTGATGTTAATAAATTTATACATTATTTTTGTTTTTGCTTTGTCTTATATATTTTTTATTTTCATACAAAATTCAATATATGCCTATGGCATATAATAATGCTTATGATTTTCTAACATTACTCAGCAGGCTATGATGGTATAACTTTTGTAGTTTTTATTCTTCCATAATATGGAATGTTTTTTGATATTGTTTTGCAATACGTCTGTAACTATATATACAAATTGATAAACTATGATACACAATAGCATCTTCAGCCTGCTGCAATTGCATAATTTTGCAGGTCAAATTCCTATATAAAAGGTTATATAATCATTTGCGTTATCTATGGGAACTTAAAGACAAAGAGCGGTTATCGTTGTATTTGAAACGTATTATTTTTCTCCTTTTATTTATTGGGCAATTAGTGGATCGTTTTAAAGCGAAACAATGGATTTTATTGCGACACCGAACTCTTAAACGAATTTTTAAACTGGAATATAGTAGGTACGTAAATATATAGTTCTTGTTGGATTCTTTGTACACCGTCAGTGTTACGTTTTGTGTGTTTTATTTCTAATACTCGACATAAATATTATTATACGAAGTACTTTCGGCTTGAATTCAGCTTGAAATTACTATATTACGTAACGTTAAAACCAGTTATTTATAAAGTAATTTCTCGAAAGTAGAAATCAAAATTACATTTTTCGTGTACTTTTGTCAGCTTATGTCGTTTGTAACAAGAAATTTCGTTTTGAAGTATTGAGATGATGCTGTAAAATCTTGTGTAATTTTTAGTACTATGTAGCGAAATGTGCCTAGAGTGTGATGCTTTTCTAACCACCGTTATGACGAGTTATTGACCCATAATGATCCACCGTAAAGTTAACTGTAGTCAAATATTTAATTTGTACACCTTTCCAAAAATGAGAGATCGTCACGAAATTAACCTATACGGTCGCTGACATAATTGTAACTTTAACAACTTGGAAGAGAATTGAGGATCCGTAGTGAGAAACAGTAGAGGTTGTTAAAATAAATTATAGCATTACAGCGTGGCCAAATACCTTACGTACACAAGAAAATGTTAGCCAACGAGTCAAATATTAATTGCAGTTTTACTCTCCAAAAACTAAATAAGTTAAATAAACCAATGGCCAATGTCAGCACCTCATCGTTGTGGTAAGTTGGACTCTTATATTTTTCATAAGGTTTTAATTAATTATTTGGAACTCTGGAGATGGATCGGATTATTATTATTTGACGTTACTCCAATCTGGGAAAATAATTTGAAAAGTTATATTTCTTAGTAATATTGTATAGCACAATGTGGTTAATTATTCGGCGTTTCATTACTCTTTTAATCAGAACCAAAGTTACATGGTTAGTGCGGGCGCAATAAGTACATACTGACGATACAATGAAAAAGCGGTGAGTTGTCACGCTCAGTAAACCGTATATATACACATTATACAGGATTAGCACAAATAAATGTAAATATTTATTAATAACTGTATAATATAGCTCGTTATGCGGTATTCCATTGGGGCGGCAAGTACAAGTTGAAGTACGGTCGGTGTACGGTGCGGACGCAATAACCGCCGGCAAAGCGATGAGGAAGCGGCGAGATGTCGCGGCCGCAGGCTCACCGAGATCCGACCCTCTGCAGACCCTTCTATCTTACATGAATAGAATAAAAAATAAAATAACTGAGCTCTTTAACTTGGCAGGTAAAATAAATCGTTAATATAATTAATTCGATAACTTCAATACAATTTACAGAATTAAACAACAACTTTCCATGTAGGTAGTAGGTATCAAGCTGATTGTATGCTATTGATAACAGTATGCTAGACACATGTTGTCAATATGAATGGTGAGAAAGTTAGGTTATTTACCGCAGAGCAATCGATTATATAAATAATAGTCATGGCAGCATAATTAATAAGTAGTCAGTGTTTATTTATTATTTGTTTAATAGTAATTAAATACTTCCAGCAATTGCTGGAAGTATTTAATTACTATTAAACAAATAAACGTTCACAACTACGAATACCTGTTATAGCTTGGCTTCGAGTGAGAATCGTCCGGAACGAAACGGATATTATACGTCCCGAGATAATTTCAGTTCTCACATCTAGATAAATTAGAGACATCTAAACACTTTGCCGGACTTCATTTAATTTACCTCTTACGAAAGTATTTACATATTAAATTTTTACTCACCAATTTATCCCATTCGTTCGTGGTTTTATTAATATATTTTAAATTGAACATTAATCGATTGTTGATGATATTAACTTCTATTAACAACTCTGTAACTGAAGTTTTATTTATAAATTGGCCTTTATAAAATTATATTGTAAAATACCTTTCGTTTTTGTCCAATGCACGTTCTGTTATAGCGGTTAGCGTAATTTCTTATTTTTAGAAAAGCGGCAATTACTATTTATTAAACGCTCCCGTATTAAGCAATGAGAAGATTGATTAATGAAGGTCTGAGGTCCATTTATAAGCAATTGTGCCTTTTATCTATAACTAGCAATTTGCGTTTTCATACTATGTATTTAATTAAGAAAATATAGAGGTCATAGAAATAAGAAACTCATAATATTAAATTTGAATGTATTAGAGTTGAAGGGTCCACGAAGTTCTATCGATAAAATCCATGAAAGTGGAAGCTTTTCATGGATTTCTTTGGTATTTAATTATAGACTTCTGGTTATGTTGTACATTTAATGTGATGAGAGAATTTATAGGTCATTCATCATTTTTAAATAAGTATTGTTGAAGTTGAAGGAGAAGAAAGCGCCTAATTGCATATTATGAATTTTAATGGTTTTAATAATTTTCAATTGATATTTTATGGTTTGCGCTTGTATTGGGAAGGGAAGAGTAGCACGGAGGGGACCGTGCGTGGTGGCGAACTTCGAGATTATAGCAATGGAGTGGCACAGGTTGATGGCATGGTATGGTGCGTTAATGTACTTTCAACATTAACTATAATTACGCCGTCGAAAGATTATCGATTTGACTGTTCATGAACAGTTGGTTGAGATAACTTTGAAGTGGCGTACAAATTACTATAAAAATATGCGCTCTCAAAATAAATTTCACGCAAAAATTACAGAGTTTAGCAATTTTACAATAATCGTAATTGTTTGGAGCCATAAATATTCTTTAATAACTAAGAAAACTATTATTTTTTCAATCCGTGACGCGCTGTAACAATGTTACGTTGTGTGTCACTTTTTGTTTTTAAAGATAGTGATGTAGTTCAAGATACTGAATACCGATACCGGATACATATTTGTAACGTAGTCTGAGTAAAATGTTAGAAGTGTATGCATTTACAAGGTGATTACTTTTGTGTGATTTGATTAAGTCTAATTTTAAGCTGTGACGATCATGTGTATAACGATCACGAAATCATTGTCACTCAAGTACGTTTGTCCATTGTTCATTGATGATTTCATAATTGACAATTAAATAATTATTCAAGTAAGTGATAGCGACGACGATAGCAGCAGTTAACGTGATTCTAATTCAGAATAGTGTAAAATACTCAATAAAACATATTTTAACCACAATGGGATTTTTCTTATTTCCGTATTCCCTATTCTATCAGATCAACGAAAATATTATCATTATCTGTTAATAAAAGTATTTAATGCTACTGCTACGATTGTCTATAGTCACATCACTAGTTACATTAATCTGACATATGTCAAATCGGTAATCTGTCGACGGCGTAACTATGACTATGATCATAAATAATTCACGGCTACAATTTACAGAACGGTAGGTTAATCATGTTACTAAATATTAAGCCAATTATGACAATAATATTGTGAGAATTATGTAATACTGAGTAATTATTAGTATAATTAAATCCATATGTAGTGTGGGTGTGGACTTTGGTCATGTGTGTATTTGGTAGCAATTCGTTGATTCGTTCTCACTTGTAATACTCGTATATCTGATAATAAATTAACGGAATAGGAAATTCATTTGTACAATTGCAAACGGTACGGAATTAGCTATGAATTTACGAGTATATCGCTGTAGTATTTAATGGTTGTTTGTAGCCGTACTGATGCGAGGTGTGTGAGTTAGCTTTAATGTTCGGATTTCGCTCGCGGCCGCGGCACCGCGTTGTTTCATGCTCTAAACACCAGTTACGCGGCTTCCTAATGGCTTCACGTAATTTTATGCAGTCTTTGTTTCGTTCGGAACCGCAAACGACTAATAAGGTAGAAATCTTTACTGCAACGATACAAAGAGCGATACAAGAAACACAAAACTTAGAAATGATTTTGTTATTTTTCTCCGTAACTATCTACGAAATGTTATGTCAATATGTTATAAAATGTGGGAAATCTATTTTCCATCTCTATGTCATAATGTGATATATTTGTCTAAGTTAGTCTATAATGTCTCTAAATGTAATATATTCCATCCCTGTTTCTACATAATATACTTCGTCTGTCTGTTCGCTTTAATCTCGCGATTGACGATTGTTCTTTACGCCGCTGTTACTATTGGAAATCAAATTATATCATTTATTTCGAAAATACATAGACGTAACAATTATAGTGTTACATAATAAACATATTCCATTATGTGCTGCCTCAAGAAGTGTGTAAAAATTAATTTTAATGTTGGCAAGGGCAATTATTTCGAAAGCTTTTAACTGTATTTTTATACAAATTAACGATTTTGAAAGTACAACATATTTAACAAGAGAAGGTGTACGAAACGAACGATTCCTCGGATTTTATAGTTTTATTATAACACAGAGAGAGTGATAAACAAGCAGCAAAGATTGATAGTTATATCGGTAATTAATCTTTTGTAACGCACAGCGCGCCTACCAGCTTTAGATGATTAATTGTCGCGGAAAAAGCGGGTCACTATATCTTAGTAGTAGGGGTCATATGGTACGCACTGAGCATATTCTAAAATATCGCGTAGAGTGGCGAAAGTACGTTAAACAATTATTTTCTCTTGCTGTAGTTGACACAGGCATTGTTCCAATGCAATTACCAGTTCGAGAGCAGTGTATGAGAACCGACACGGTTTTAGAGCAGATACGTCCATTTAAATCATATTGAGATGATTGACATTGGTTATATCTTGGAGATGCTCCTTATGAGAAAGGTATTATTCTCTACCCTAAGCATCGTAGACTCAGGAAGGAAAAATATTTTTTTATAACGCGTTCCAATGCAATTATTAATTCGAGAGCACTGTATGAGAGCCGAAATGGTTTTAGAGCAGATACGCCTATTCAAATAATATTGAGATGATATTATCTATATTTTGGACATGATTTCTATTGGAAAATTATTATTCTCTAGCCAGAGAAGCATATATTTAACAATTAAAAACATTTTTTTGATAACGTAACATATTCGGGATTAATAAACTGGTTAAATACAATACATTTCTGTAAGTCATTATCATCAAAATTTGGCATTAAATTTGGCATTAAATTTGTTACGATGTTTACACGCGATAGGTCACGGAAACCCGGAAGAAATTGTGCCTTAAAGTTATCAAATATCAAACTTAATGTTAGAATGTTACGTATTTTTGAATAAAATGATGTGTAATGTCTAAATTACTGCCAATGTATCAAACATACAGGTGTTTATGTAGTCGACTACACTAGCGCATTATTAAAATTGAATACATTGACTAAATTGGTTACTACTAACGCACTATTTAAATTGAGTATATTCTTTCCGGAAGTTTTTTTTTGTATTGATACAGAAAACTTAATAGTAATCGTAGTACTAATTCTACAAATGATTAATTTTTTATTGGAAGAAGGTGGCAGATGATTATACAATTCACCTGGTGGTAAGAGGATATTGTCCTCCATGGATATCCGCGGTACATGCCAACATTAGTCTAAAATGACAAACGTTGGCACGCCCCCAGACGTGATGCGTAGGTACCTATGAAGATGTTGGAATATATTTGTAGAAAGGGTTGGGAAAATGGGGAGGGATAGGATGGGATGGGAATGGCCTCCGGCATATTATCTCACTCACTACCGAAACACGTACGTACATTAGGGTAATAGGTTGAGGTGGGAAATGCAGTTCATTTCAAGTTAGTCTTCTGTGAGAGAGGGGTAACAAGGCTAGTCGAGTGCGCCCAGTGGCTGTTGGATTCCAGCATGCACCTATGAAATTAAAATTGCAAATATTTATAAAGGTATATCTGTAAAAACATTGACAGTCCGCGCAAATTAATTTGAATCTAAAAGTTAGCGGTACGCTTTCATATTTCGATTGAAGTCACTGGAATTAATCGAACTTGCCTAAAAATATTTGTCATTTACCATTGTTGCAATATAACTAGAATAAGGCTCCAATAATAAGTCATTATTCAATAATTAGTTCAATGATTTTATTATTAATAGTACAATATAATATACCATACTAATAAAGTTGATTCAGTTTTATTAAATCTTGATCCATCTTAAATTATTGAAGTAAATAATAAGTATGTTTTCCTGTAGCATTAAATAGTTTATAATAAATTGCAATAAATAGCTGAGTGTGGGACAGAGATTCTTCACAAAAAATGTTGGTTAGTGTAAAACCTGCGTTCCAGTTGAAACATCCCATATTGGGTGTTAGTTATGAACGTAAAAGTAACATCAAACTATCGCCATTTGTTATGGTGCGATTACTCTTTGATATATTTCCGCCCGTGTTCTCTGCAATCTTATTTTATTCTATCCTGTTTTATGAGTCAGTATATTGCGCGTCTAGTGAAAACAGTAATCAGTCAAGAGATGACGAGATTGACGACTTTCTCGGAGATGCTATTTGTTGGTATATACGATTGCTATTTTGCTCTGTCTACTTTAACCAACTGTAGGAAGAATAATAAATAAATATTTTTTAAAGTAATAGCTTTAAATGATAAATTTAATAAGAATCTACTACGATTATTGTGACCCAACGATAACTATTAAGCATAGTAAGATTGATTTTTATAGATTAAAGGCGGCAGACGAGCATACAGTCCACCCGATGGTAAATGGATACTGTCGTCCATAGACATCCGCTATACATGCCAACATCCAGATTAACAAGTTATAAATGTATTACATATCAGATTTTGAGCTTAAGACCCCGTTGACAATTATTTTTTATCTGACCTTTATTGCATTTATTTATGTAAGTATTTCACAAAAAAAAAAAAAAAAAAGTTAAGAATCGAGTAACTTTTAAACCAAAATAAAAATCTCTCTTGAAATAAAAATAATAAAGTACTTTAATATTTTACTCTATTATTTTAATATTTTGAGTGTACTTGTTACGATGCAACAGTGTTTTGTGTTTATAATATGTTACGCCATATGTATACATTTTTAGTATGTGTCATTAACGTTCTTTTACACTCAAAATCTGATGCAAATTTTAATGTGTTTTTGTTGTATTGCTAATATTTTTGGTTATAGCATGTGCGTGCTATAACCAAACTTGTATGGGCTGCTTTCAGATGACGTTGCTAAAGTATTATAGTATTAACATACAGTTTCATACCGATTCAAAACAGGTTGCGTAAACTACACACCCTACCATTGGTTCGCTCTTTGTATTTGCTCAAATGGTATTAAGGCGTATTATCCATTGTGAATAGACCCATTTACATAATAACATTGACTTTAAGTATTCAGACATTGCACAGAATGCAGATTGTATTAAGATAGCCCCCGAATTCGAGACAAATAAATTAAAGTTTCCTCATTTATGGTGCTTATGACATCTTTAAGTTGTAATTCCTGGATGTTCTGATCAAATATTGTGATTTTGATGTCAATTGAAAAATTTTAACGTTATGATAATTTATACGAGTATGTACTAGTGATATTATGTATTTCTGTTTCATTGAACAACTACTTGAGATATAAAGAAGACGGATTTAATGGCTTACAGAATTATTAAAAAACCAATCACCAGATCAAAGATATTTATATACATATATACGAGTATATATGTATTATTATATATATAATTTAAATATATATAATAATATTTATTATATATGCTACGTCTCTGATAAGCATGTATCATTTAATCGAAGATATACTCGTATAACAGCAATTAATTTGAGCGCAAAACCTTGTGTAACTTTGCACAAATAAATTAGAGCCTAAAGAGAAGGTTTTAAAATTTAAACTGTGAAAATTGTTACTAAGTAGCTGATTTAACGACCGAGTTTCCTGTATGGAGGTTGTCAACCTGCTGCTCAGTTACATTATCTTTACCATCAGATTAGTTGCTAAGAGATAATCACAATCCACTTATGACGTTAACTATTATTATTGTTAAATACATTTAACACTAAATCACGCAGCAAAAAATATTTTGAAAGTGTAATAATTCCACTTTGTTTTTATGAATTAAAATTGTTCAATAATCATTTTATCAGATTTAGCAATGTTTATTGGTTTATTACTTGTATGTACTCGTTACGGTTCAAACAGACTGCTGGTAGCGAGAGCGAACGCGTGGCGGGTTGCACCTACTCAATGGAAAATTGTTTACATCAGCCGTTCGGCTCGATGAACAGATAGACCGCTGTTTACACACATTAGTAACGGGTAGTGCCCATACGATCGTACTTATCGTATAGAAAATAAAAGTATTTAATGTTACTACACAATTCAACTAATTAATTAGCTGTTATGCTGTTAATAAGTAGGTGGGAACTTATTAGTAGGTGGGGAAAGGTACGTGTTTTTTGGTGGGTACTCGAGAAGTTCAGTTTATGTTTGATTATTGTAAAAATTGGGTCTTAGGCGTTTTGTGGTTTAATAATGATATTTTATTAAACTTCAAACTGTTTTTTCGTGCGTGCTGTTTGTGATAATCGAATAAAAGCTAGAGACTGCGTTTTTCGTGTGTTTCCAAGGAGTCCTCTTCTGTCCTCAGTAAAACTACTATCGTTTTACTGAGTGACTCTTGAGTTACTTCGACGGGACTGGACATTGACAGGATACGTTTTAGCCTTCGAAATTGTTTATTAATTATTACGAAGAATACTTGATAATGGCAGAATGTGCTAATTGCGCCATTGCTATATATGAAGAAAAAAAAGTGGGTACAAATTAAAATGTAGTTTATCACGCTCGTTCCAATATATTATAGTATATAAATTCTGTTCACACATTATTGTGATAGGCCTACATTATGAATTAGAAAGAAATAAATAAGAAATATTCTCAAATAAAGTATTGTAAGAAAGTTGATTGAGACGACCATCATATTGTCTTACAATTCTAAAGAATTATTTGTACCAATATATACATAAAAATGAGCTGTTATTAGCAACACAGCAACTCATTACCACGCCGAATAATATTGTATGAGAAAAGCCATTGATTTTCAGATAGCATGCCAGTTCACATCACTGTCTCATATTACTAGCCAATATAATGGACCAATTAACAAATGAAATGTGAGTACTTATTCAATCAGTCACATTATAAAACAGGGTCCCACACACATTCATCAGCGTTCACAAATGATACAATGGGACGACAAGGCATGTGCACTGATGCAGTCGGCTATGTCTAATTATGTTTCTTTCTTCTGTAATATTTGAGAATATTTCGGCTTTTTGTAAACATTGATTGATTTTGATGAATATACAACATCTTTTAGGAATTCGTTACTAAACATAAAGATACTATTTAAGTGTTTGTTGTTGCTATTTATTATATGTACTTATAATGAATTGTTACCAATAAGACATTAACTACAAAGACGTTACAATAACTGAGAGGAGTCATATATTATGTCCTGTGTGTGATATCTGTATATATGTAGGTATGAAGTTTTCTTTATTTATATTGAAGTTAAAGTTTTTAGGGGCTATGGAAGTTCCTGAAGTACAGTGACGTACAGAAATTATGAAATGGACATTTATTACCATTAAAGACTTGCAACGTTATAGTAGCTTGAGAGAAACGTTTAACTTGATGTGTACCATTAATAAGTGTAATCTATTGGAATGATTTTCTACAACCCTGTAAACTCTATGGTTAATTTCACTTTGAGAGCACTAACCAAAAGAATTATACTTATCTCTAGATACCGCTTATCGAGCGATAACTTTTACTAAGATGGAATGTTCATATCATCCACGCGGAACTCTCCTCCGCATTAATAATAGGAGCGATGACACGATACCTGCGCTAGTATAATGCATTCTTCTAATTATGCATCGTCAGTATTAGATAGTTGTTTACGGCGCGCACAATCGAGGTGAGCAACCTCGACGCATCCCATTGTCACGCGCACATGGGACTGTAAGGTTAAGTGCACATGGAGGATTAGTTCAAATTGATTTATAGGCTATGGAAAGTTCATGGCTTTTAAATGTGTGTAGTAATTAATTGCGTATTGCTATAACGTTGGTATGTTTATACGACTTTATAATTGAAGAAAATATGAAGTCAAACATAGTTTCGTTAATCAATAAAATTAAAGCGTTAAATGTTTAATGGTCTTAAACACTTGAGATTAAATGCTTGAGTCTAAAACGGTTAAGATTAAGGTTCCTAAAAATACTACATAAATTAACAATTTTAAGCGTCGTCGTTTACTCGTCGCAGGCGCAGCGTTGGAACACGATTCAATAGCTCCGATTGCAATCGCTAAGGACCATTCAATATGTAATTGATCTCCGAGTTATGTTGTTAATACGCATTGTGATGTCTTCGTAAGTAGATCTGTTGCATTTGTTAGAGATAGTTTATTTTAAAGTATCTAAAATATGAGCTTTAATTTTGAATTTAGATTTTATAAAGGCTTACAAATATTCTTTCATAAATTGTCACCTTCATTAAACATGTTTTTAAAGTACTGAAGGTAAACTTTGAATTTAGAATCACCTATACAAATTATTTTGTTAAAGAACTTGATTTTTGTTAATAATGAAGTCACAACACCATGGAATGAACAAAAAAATGGTCTGTCGGAAATAATCGGAAGTGAGTTTTTTTAAACAATTTTGAGAAAATTCCTTGTAAATGTTCAATTCATCACTAATTGATCAGCTCGTATGTATACGTTTACACCTTTAAAGAACAAAAAATCTTAGTAATAAATTAATAACACTGCTATCTATTAATAATAGGTTAGTGATCTATTAATAATATGTATATTAATAGATTATCTATTCTCAACCTTTCGTAAGATTGTGAGTTTGAGCCCCGCGTATCATTGGTAACGGATTTTCTTTTAGAAGGAACATGCAGCTAAGCAGACAGTTCACTTGATGGTAAGTGGATACTGTCGGCGACATACCATAGGCGTATATTCATGGCGATAGTCTGTCGCCCATGAATATACGCGATACACGCCGACATCAGTCAAGAGTGAGAAACGTTGGCACGTTTGATAAAAGATAGGGAAGTACTTTTTGTAATCCCATTACACTCCCCATTCTTCCTTGAGGAGGGTAAGATGGGATAGGGAGTATTATTATATTCCCTAGGTAAGAGACTTCAATTACCTCTTTATACTCCCCATGGTTGCGATGATCTCCGGCAATTTTAAACAAATGTTGAAATTTAACGACATAAAAAGTACACAATTCGTATTCAATAAGCAAACTTCGAACAATGTGCGGATCCCGATATACGCATAAGCATTATGATAAGCGATAAATTTTACGACAACTTTATACAAAAACGTCCTTCAGCATCAACATATTGCAGATGTTTCCATATAAAATACAATAAGAATGTTTCGAAATATTTTCTTTTTAAATATTTCTTTGATTGCAAATTAAATATTTGAAATTGTTCCTTTTACTTCTATATTAAACAGTAAGAGATTACGACTATGATTAGATTAGGTATAACAGTGTTATTAATTTATTACCAAGATTTTTTGTTCATTAAAAGTGTAAACGTATACATACAAGCTGATCGATTAGTGATGAATTGAACGTTCACAAGGAAGTTTCTCAAAATTGTTTTAAAAATTCTCGCTTCCAATTATTTCCGACAGACCATTTTTTTCCATTCGATGGCATTGTGACTTCATTGCGAACAAAAACCAAGATTTTTAAATATTTTAATTTTAATAATTATTAATTAATTTAAGCATGCGCTTGACCTAGAATGCATACTTATACTCGTATAATAAAAAAATAAACTACTATTTGTGACGAATACTAACTATTCATCCCTGACATTAGTTATACAATATTAATTAGTTATACAATATTATGGATTATTAGTTATACAATATTACAGATTATTATTTATACAATATTAGAGATTATTAGACAATATTAACAAGCAATGTCTTTATTATACCAAGGACAAATATTCAGTGGCAACTCAAAGTGTAGCTGTTACTTAAGCTGAGTTAATGTAGAAAATACAGATAGCAAGCAATATTAAAAACATTTATTAAGGATTTGCAGCTATCCCGTTCTCAATATCTTCCCACGGGTAATACCTATTTCCTATACCTATTAGGCGATACTGTCTACCTTATTAGGTGATAATAACAGCTTTAGTACTTAAGCTCTCGATGATATTTCTACTGTATGTTTTCATATCATCACGTTCCACTGTTTGCACCGCGTATTATGTCGATTCCGGTTCCACATTCACCGAATGGCTTTCACGAGAAACTCAGTGGGCGTTTTCAATGTTCATATTGTATAATGTCCCTTATATTATGTATAGGGGGTAACAAAGCCGCCAACACAAGCACTAAACGCTGAGGAACCACAACACCTTTAAGAGAGTGGACTCACCGACCCGCTTGACGAGTGTGGCGTTTCAAAGCTATACATCCCTCATACACTAGTTAATGTGCATGAAGAGGCCCATGTTCAGTAGTAGATACTGAAGGGGCTGGTTGTATTATGTATAAATAAATTAAAGGGAAGAAAGTACTCCTGACAGTTAAGAACTTTTACTAAAAAAAGTACAAGTTTTGAAAAAAAAATCGACTCTGTCTAAGGTTTCGCACAAATATATAATTTTTGTGCGGAAACGGAAAAAGTATATTTAAGTAATGCGTATTGAGAAAACAAAATATAATTATTTTTTCTTACGAATATTATAATAATTGCGAATATCACTGATACTATCGATCAGTGTAACATGATCTTTACGAGTATAGGCAAGAAAATACCTAGAGCTCTATTAATTGCTTGCGAGCACTTACTTCTGCGAGAAGTGCTCACTTCCATTACCACTGTCATGACGTTCCATACAGAGATTCCCACCACTTTGCAATTAAACAACTTTTAACGGTTTAAATCGCGTATATTTGACATGATTTATATCCCGACGTTTCGAACACTTTGCAGTGGACGTGGTCACGGGGTGACTCACGTAGTCACAGGGTAGTAGTCACCCCAGGTAGTCACCCCGTGACCACGTCCACTGCAAAGTGTTCGAAACGTCGGGATATAAATCATGTCAAATATACGCGATTTAAACCGTTAAAAGTTGTTTAATTGCAATGTATAGTAATCGCGAAAACCTAAGAAAATATTCCCACCACTTCATTGTTTATTAATGAAAACATTCCTGTAATGCCCTGTGCCGTTAGTACGGGAATAATTCTAGTATAATTTTATTAGTCCGTTAGAGTACAATATAATTCAATGTTATTGTGCCATATCTGACCCTTGTATTCATGCAATATTAACTGTTTTATTATTCATTATCGTTACCATTCTGTTTTGCTTATGAAACAGAAAGATAAATGGAGAAAGTTTTTAATTAAAAAAGGTATAAATGCCGATTATATTTTAAAATATTTGAGAATTTAATAATAAGAAATTTTAAAATACCATTACTTTCGCTGTAATAATAATTAATTCAGTCGAGAATGATTTTATAATTTAACTTCTAATTCGCAGTAAATATTAAGAATTAGAGAATAAAACTTGCACGAATTCAGGTTTGATTTGACGCGATTTGAATATCAAGATATGGCATTAAACCGTATAAAAGTACTTATATCGGCAAACAAGATAGTAATCAAAAAGCGTAACTCATAGTTAAGACAGCATCTTGTACGACCACCTACTCTGAAAGTACCATTCAAATGTTCACAAAGACGTACCTACACACATGTAATTCTAGTGAAGTATTTAGTCTAATTACCTGGTTATTTAGTCTAATTACCGTGGCGCCTGACTCGCCCCGACTGAATGGACGTGCGGTTATTTGAAAATGAGCACTTAGCGAGGCAGCGCGCGGATACACTACACTTTACTTTATATTGCATCTGCGGAAGTTGATAATTACCGTGGGAGTGTTTGATAATGGTTGTCATATCGGATACGAGTTAACTCAAGCACACTAAATGTAAAACTTACAGTGAAAAGAGGGAGGCATTCATTTTATGAGTTATTATAGTTAATAGTAGTTTAGTCGTAACTAGTAAATTACAGAATTTAGTGACTGTATGCTGAGGTAATATTCATCAAAAACTTCTACAAAAGTAGCATTACAAGTAATTTTTAAAATTCATTATGTATAAATTATATTCGTGTACATTATTAATTACCCACTGAGGTTTTTCCACTTAGATATGATTTGGGGCTCTTCTAAAAGGCAGTGAATAGAATCTTGGAAGATCGTCGGCGCACCCGCGTCCCCATGACGTTGCCCGCAACGTCCACGGATAGCGGTGGTCACCTACCATCTGCCGAGTCTCCGGCCCGCTGGCTCGTCTGCCACTATTTCTATAAAAAAGCGTGTTAAAAATAAGTGGTCTGTAGTACTATCTACCACTGCCGATAAATAGAAGCATGTAACTTTCCGTGTAAGTTAAACAAAACTATTGAAAATGTAATCGTACGTGCTATTAACAAAATTTTACAGAAAATAAATACTTCTACATAAACTGGTAAATTAACATCGGTGTTTCAACGAATCGTCGTAAAACACAACGCGGCAAACGGAATGTAACTATCGGTGAATACAAATGTGAATTTATACGTCCACAAACTGGCTGCATTCGCTAGTGTTCGTGGAACGGCGTACGTGCGCCTTCGATGTCAGCTGTGCTTGCTTTAAGAATACAAAATTATTCATTGACTACTTTTAGGGTGAATGAGTTATACAGGGTTTCTACGAGTAAGTAAATAGTTAGATTTAATTGTCTTTTGAATTCGAGAAAAATCTAGTAACAAGCGTGATAGAAAGAAATTGAAATAGATTTTTTTTTGTAAAAGTTAGGGATTACAAAAAAAACATATTGTAAGCAATAAAATGATTACACCAATATAATTAAATGACAGTAATAAAAAATGATCAAATGAAAAAGATATGTTATTGGGTGTGTAAAGTACAGTAAAGTAACATTTATCTTTTCTCAAAGCTTTGATGTTTCTGTAAATTAGAGATCTAGCTTTTCATTAATTAACTAAAAACCTACTCAGATATTATATATTACATCGACAAATTCACATATATTTTTCTATGTCTACGTTCAATCTCAAACTCTTTCTGTGTATAATTCAGCAGCCCTGTATATTGCTGTAGATCGTAGTCACATTCACATTCTACAGTAGTTATTGAATGTAGGTTAATGTATCCGCTGTAACCCACGTTTTCGTTGGCGACGAATTATGCTGTGGTCAAACTGACCACGCTGTGCTCGTAATGGCTTTTAGAGTAAAGGGTAAAGACATAAAGCGGTCAATCGTATATTAATTTACTGGAAATTATGACGCCTTTACTATTATAATTTAATTTTGCTGCAGTATTATACAAATAATGTTATACAACAAGCTAACCGAAAAGATGAAAGACTTAATGAAAGATTATAATGTAACACAATAAATTTGTATACGAGTAATTCACGTCTAACAGGTAAGAACACAAATTGAATATTCTTAAGCTTATTTTAACTATTTAGTTTAGAATTTCTCACATATTCTCACATCTTTATATAAATTTATTTTGAAACATCAAGTAAAATGGACGATATAATCTAAAAGCGAAACAAGTCGTTGTTTACTAAACCTCTTGTTTGCTTCTTTAGTGTCAATATCAATTGAGAGCCATTGACTAAAATACAATACAATGACGAGTAAAACACCTCGAGCTCTGTCAAGGACTTAGGATTGCAATTCAAGTGTTTTATTAAAACCGCGCACAGATGTGCGGGAAATAAATTATTATTCTTGAGTGATAATAATTTTAAATAGCATTTGATTTATTAGAGTTTGTAGTTTATAGAAAATAAAAGAACTGGGTCTATAAAATGTACTGTAAAATATCCCACTTCATAAATGCGAAAGTTTCGATGTTTGTTGCTCAATCATGTCCAAACGGTTGAACCGATTTCGTTGAGACTTGGCACATGGGTAAATTGTAATTACCTCCCACAAAAGTTTTTGTTTTACTAAAAAAAACACTCATGTAATGCTCAAAGAGTTATCATAAGAGCGAATTCCATAATATTTTTATCGCCTTAGATTTTGGCTGCAGCTTCTATACAGTTTGTTAATCACCCTGAGTGCTAAGAGCCCATTCTGTAGCGTTTTTATGCCTCCTTTATAACACTCACTATCGCCATTGTAGTTATTAAGGTTATTAAGCTGTGTGAGTATGGGCCTATTTCTGGGTTATAAGCGAGTTATAGCGCGCTATATCACCAATTATTAGCGCCTTAATATGACTTCAGTTCCACAAAAGAATTCTTAGTCAACTCTTATAGCGCTTTTCTTAGCGCCAAAATGTTAGCTGGGAGGCTACTAACGAAATCGCGGACAAAGTCTAGATTTAAATATAATACCATATATGAAAATATACTTCCTGCACACCTTTTTTAAATTATCGGCTGTAGGTGAAGATAGGAAATAGAAAACCATACCATACAGAACTAATTTTTCCTAAGGTCTTAATTAAAGTGCTATTTTGATCAGTTTGTCAATTTGTCATCCACTATGTTATGAACACAGCCTTATTCTGCTAATAACCGTGTCTGTCTGCCCAGTATAAGCAATAACTTTCACGGACCAATAACAGCGAGTTGTTCACCTTGCCCGGCAATTTCTCTCGTACCTGATTGGGCGGTCAGTTCCCTATGCATTTTCTTTTATTCACAACTTATGTAGGTTACAATATAACGAACTTATCTTTGCGATGGAACAAGTCGGTCCAAACCGTCATTTCTTGACATTTAATTCAACTTTTTCTAGAATGTATGTTCATTTATTGTGTTAACGCGTTTCATTTTGTCTGTAACTGTTTGGATAAATAACCCAATATTAGGTGATTATCTGTAACTACAAGTTATCAGAGTCCTCAAATAACTGCAAAAATAAATTTGTTGGGCAGTCAGGCGTAATGACTGGTTTCTACCGAGTTTGTTCAAATTGCACACTGCGAATGAGAGCAGTTGACTTATAGCTTGTCTAGTTACTAGTCAAGTTAGTTCTAAGTTTGCAAAATAACATGTTGTGCTTGCTGTAAAAGCCATCCGTTTATACAAGATGGCACTTGTATCAGGTTTCTTCGCTGTACCTTACGTCGTTATGTTTTACCTTGTCATTAGTTAGTTAGGTACTTGCTTAGTTATTTTCTAATTTTATTATTATTTATTATTGTGTACTATGGCAAAATTGAAAGAAAACCACGCTTCAATAATATTTTAGTAACAACTTCAATAATATTTTAGTGTTTATATTGATATTGATATTTTAGTGTAATTAACGAAATTTACTGATATTGTCATTTTAACATAATGAAGTCATGTCATTTTAACATGTCATTTTAGATGATGTCATTTTAAACATTACAGTAAACAAACTAATATTGACAAGATTAAAAAGTTTGCTTTTGTTTGTTACAAGAATAATAACATATCTGACAAATTGCGGATTCATATCCGGTGTTTTAATTCACGTGATATGCAAATTAAATGTTATACTGTTTAAAACTTAAACATCAAATCAATTTAGTACTTTTACCTGACTTTGGCGAAGCCAAAAGGTGGGTTTATGCTTTTAACGTGTACATATACTATATACGTATAGGTACTTGTTATTAATAAATAATCAATATTATTAGTTACTATAAGAGCGAATACATTATTTCTTCACAATCTACTTTTCATAGTGGCAAATACTCATTACTCTGGTAGCACATTCGTGCTATAGTTGCAAATATCTATGTACTTACGACGATGTGGACTGTCGAGCTCTCCTTATAAGTCAAGTTCCTGCCAATATATTCCAATATCAGTTTTCAATAAACCATATTTAATATTGATAACACTGTCACAAGCTGGAGTTGAAAGTTGATAGGAGATCTTGAGAAACCCGACAAGACTATAGCCCAGCGGGAATAGCATTTAATTCCAATGTTCTCGTGGAGCCTTTATCGTTTGTGTTCATATTTAATGGTGCCGTCTTATTAAATATCTATAAAACAATAGACAATATACATATACTATAATAAATAGTATCGCCTTGCGAATAGCAGTATTTCCATCGTAAATTTTTAAACGTTTCGTCTGGACTCAAACTACAGTTAAATATAGTTAATAGTTATGGTACTATATATAGTAGCAAGCAAAAGAAAAAAACTTTGATCGAACCAGTTGGATTTTCTTTCGTATTTTCCTATATTGTGGAGTCTATTGGCAATATATCCTATGGCGAGCCCCGGGACAGGCTTCCTATAGAAGCAGTGGAGAAACATAGGCTGGTGGTATGGTATGGAGTTGCTATGGTATAATATTGCTATTGTGTTTGTTTGTGGTCTGTTATTTTTTATTTTAAGAGGGAGTCGCTTGGGCTCACAAGTTGCGTTATTGTCAAGAAGATGCATTGTGACCCCTCTGCATTACAACTCATACTCAAGTTTCACGAGTACCATGAACCATTCGAGTGTTCCAAGTGACAATGCTTTAATCAAATTTTGGGTCAACGGCAACCTCTCAGAAGCGATTCTTCTGTGCGCCCAAGCTGGAGAATCATAGCGTATGCGTACTGGAGTTTCTGGTTCTTCTTGATAAAATCTGCAGACAGATAGAATCTTGTGGACTATTTACCGCAACCGACCCTTTTGTCCTCCACTGGTGGACATGGGCCTCGTCATGCTCATTGTATTGTGCATGAGGGATGTATGACCTTAAAAGTGCACGCCGCTCAAGCGGGTTGGCGAGTCCACTCCTTTAGAGATAGTGTAATTCCTCAGGGGTTGTGGTAGAGGCTTCGTTACCTCTTAGCCGCCTTTTATGACATTCACGGGAAGAGATGGGACAGTGGTATTCTATGGCAGGCCAACACCATGCGGCCTGCAGACTATATACTAATTCAAATTTATAGTATTTGCAAAGTACAAATACACATGATTTTATAACTTATAAGAACGTCTATAAGAACAAGTCAACTTGCATGAAATGCCTCTCACATGATATTTATTTACTTCAAGGATGATAAACCGTCGCCACCGTCGATATTTTAACCGTTATGGAGAAGGAGCTGAAACATTCGTTATATATATCGTGCAAGGCGGATGCACTCGGCACAGATGCCGAAGATTTATCTCGAGGTTCGTGAACATAAATAACAACACGAGTGGAAAGGTCGACCGACCAGCGAGCGGCAAGCAGCTTTCTCAAGGCCGATGCGCAGGTTAGATATCTTGGGAACTGTATCGGGTTTGGCCCCACCTGCATACTCGTAGTATGGTGGTCCAAAGGTCGCCACACCAGCGAGTATTTGGCTAGCATACAGATAATACCTAAGTCCCTTTGCTCAAGGGATCAGTCCTTTGTCGGTATGGATCATGGTTAAGATTTTGTATCTTAAAATTGCGTGCTTTTAAGATTCTGTTTTAATAGATATATCTGATTTTTCAAATAAATCATGACAAAAGTTGTTGTTTTAAGATTTGACTACAGTTTCAAAACTAGCACCGTCAAAAAGGACTCTTATTCAATAGGACCGTCATGAGCTCAGATATTCAGTGGCAGGTGTATTATAACGTTACTAGCGCCTATTACTTCAGAGTATGACAGAGTACTGAGCTCGTGTCAAGCGCACAGTTTGAACTTCGTAATACTTGTGGTATGGTATTCATAATTCGTTATTTCTGGCATATAACGGTGGAGACTGGAAAAATTGCGTCAAATTAAAAATAAATAAATAATTATTAGACATAGTTGGAAAAATAATATTGATACTTGAATTAATGAATAAAGTTAGCCTAGCATTGAACTCAAGTATCACAATTATTTTTCTGACTATTTTAGTGATAAGTCGTTAACCTATTCTTTTTTATGAATTTGCCGCGATTTTCCAGTCTCCGAGTTTCATTTGCTAGACTCTACTATTAAATATTTAAATGGCAAAGCCAGTGCAATCGTATAAACAAGGCTACAAAATTTTAACAAGAAGTTATTTTTAACTTTAATTTAGTCCAGTAAACATCGAAAGGCTGCGATGTAAATTATTCGTTCATTTATTTCGCGTTAATGTTAATACGGGCGTTAATGTATAGGATCGTAAGATCGATCTCGTGTCTTACAGCAAGCATAATATCGATACCAGTAAGTAAGCTAACATAACAAGTGTTATTTACAAATAATCAGGAATCGATACTTGATCATACCTAAATATTAGAACTTGACGGTTATCATTCTTGATTTGAGTGGTAAAACATATTATTGATCCAATAAAATATTTGCATTTTTAACAATTTCTGATTTTTGTGCATCACTGCATAAGAAAAACGATATACTCGTATTATGTGATTTCGTAGGAGCACTGAGAGAAATCCTAACCAAAATTATTGTATCTGGTTAAAGAGAAGATCAGAATTTGTTTATAATATGGACACAATCAGAGTTCTGGTTAAAATTAGAAGTGTTTTGTTTTTCAAAATTGTATTATTAATAATTACATTAAGTCAATTCGTATTATCAAAATTGTATTTAAGTACTATTTATACTTTTCATTTAAACGGAAAACTACTTAACAAGCCGAGTTTCTTACAAGCGGGAGGAAAATTTCTCTCAGAGCAGGATATGCAGGATACGCAGTCCCGTGTGTATCCCAGAAATCCTCCGAGCGCTGATAAATTTTTGCGTATATGTATCTGCCATATCCAGAGCGATCGTATTTACTTACTGTTTATAGAGTCTTTTGTCTTGTAATAAGTTCGTGAAAGTCGGCAATTGCTACGTGAACTTCGCATTTACGAGCACCTATATCTAGCATTTGCAGTACGCTCGTACCCACGTTTATTGCATTCTTTAATATTGCATCTTCATTCTGCCTTTAACATTATACATATAATCGGCTAAATGCTAAAAATATTACAAAATGTCTATAAAAATATTTACTTAACATGTTATACAATGATTGAGCAAAACTTATAAGAATATACTGACGTTCAATGCAAGGAAATAAACTTGGCTGTTTGCAAAACATGTCCCCGCTGTACAATCCTTTCTCGAAATCCACTTCTAAATCGCCCGAAGGTAGGTAGTGCATTCGGAGATGTGTTAAAGTTCGTCATTCCTTACTGTCCATTGACGATAATTCCACTTATTACAAGAATAACTGTTTGCTTGTCTGCCACTTGCTTTCCATAGAAAAGACATCCCTCTTCGTCCTTGAGTAGACTTATAGAGCAAAAGGTCATAATAAAATTAGCAAAGATGTATCTAGAAAAAAAAAAAATTGTAGCCGATTGTAAGTGAAGCAACATTGTGCTGAGCATTGCTTATCCATGCATACCTCTTTCGATTGACGAAGCGAAACGACTATCACTTCAACAATTGTGAAATTATTACCAAGTACTTTACTCCATACTATCGCGCGTTCGATCTTCACATGGCAGATGTCGCGAGAACCTCCGAGATTCATGAGATAAAATCCGAGAGTCTGTCAACTATTAATTGCGAATTTGTTTGGAACGACAACTATGGTACTCACGGACGGAACAGATTTTATTTATGGCTTGTATTTAAACAAGCAGCAAACAATATGAAATACGAAATAAACAAAACAAACCGTTTATGAATAACTGAGATAAATGTTTTTGAATTACTAAGCATTTCATCACAAAGTCGAAAGTCTATTTCTTTATTGTCACCAGAGAACTTAAACATAATCCATAATTTGTATAAATATGGTGCCATAGATTTGCCGCCCATTTGGTATTATCTTTATTTATTTGCTTCTTATCAGCCATGAAGAAATGTTAGTGGACTATTCCATATTTTTAATTTGTGTCACGGCATATTCTAATTACATTTTAGTGTTACGAAAGTTTTGACGATTAATCAACTTAGTAATGCGATCGACAAAGTTAAATGACTATCATTACGACGATTGTTTGTTCGGACCGATGTACGTAGAAATAGACAATCGCGCATTCGATGTACACATGGCAGATGTCGCGAGAACTTTCCGAGATTCAAAGATAAAATCTAAGAGTATTAAATAATAATAATAATTGCAAATTTCTTTCTACCGTTAATGTAAATAATCAATCAATTATTATAATGCGATTAAATAATTCATTGATAATTTGCATTAATTGCATTAACAGCTATTTCATTAATTTGATTTACAGATCTGTTGGTATTGGAAGGAAACCTATTAAATTTCTTTGTTGTCAAGTTTAATATGATAACGGAAAAGGAATTTGTATATAGTGTTTTCTTTCAAAATTCTACAAGGGAAAATTTTTATTTAAAAAAAAATACCTATCAACGACTTTTAATGTACACTTAAAAACTAAATTAGGTATATTGATACATGAAATTGTTTTATCAACCAAATGCAGTTCGCATAATCACGAAATGCAAACACAATTATTTGTATTATTTGTTTATGTTTATTTGTTCAGGTTCCAGCGCAAATAACTACCTTGTCCAATATAAATTACCCGTACATGCATACAATGCCTTAAAGCCTGTAGCTTCAATTTACCGGATTGGTACTAATGGCGATTATTCCCGTACCGCGCGCGCAATATGAATGAAATTTCTAACAAATTCTAGTAAGACTAGTGAATGTGTGGGCTGGAAGTCGTTAGATAAACGTGATGGAACTTATCTCTATAAATTCTCTTAATGGTTTCGTGAACCCATGAGAAAATAATAAATTTAAATTGGCGAGAAACTTGTCTTCGATCAATGCGCTTTTGTAATTTGTTATTGTTCTTTTTAATTGATGAGCTGAGATAATGTTAAGTTTAGAAAGCGGCGGATGAGGGTTGCAATAAAATTATAATCATTTAACATAATTTAACGTTTCATTTAGTTTCTTTCTACAAAAATACCTTTCTACAACTTGCGTATTTTTTAAAGTCAAAATGTATTACATTTTGACGTTATAATTATTCATGTGACGTTATAGTTATAATTAACGAAAGTTATAATTTACTTAACGGACTTGATGTACTTGATTGAGGTTGAATATTGACGTTTTCATAAGATGAAATGATCATGTTGAAAGTTGGCCAATAATGTGTCAAATTATAAATATTGAAGTGATCAACAAGCGGTCCACCCATATACCTACATAATCACAATCAACATTCACCAGGTCCAAGCTACTGCAGTTTTGTAATACACGACCAACATAGAGTAGGCGGTTTCCAAACGTTCGCATTCTTGCATTTATTCCCACAAAATTAGACTATTAAACAGATTAGTAACGGGCGTGGTTCCCTCCGTTTAGTTAGTAGACAGACACCTACTCGTACGAGTAGCTGACCAGTACTCGTATTAGCATTACTACGAGTAAATACACAATCGTCACTGCACATGTCATCGGCCGTGACGATAGTCGTTTATCACAATATGTTGAATTAAATTTTACAATTATTCCTTCTTTTTGATTGAAATTTGAATGTTTATTTATTTATTTTAATTCGAATGCATGGTAATAACAGCTTACATAAGAAGCATAAAACATGGTCCAATAAGAAAAATACGAAAAGTTAAAAATGCTAATGATTGTTTCAAATGTTTTGTTATTTTGTTATGGCATGCAAACTTTAATATTTACTTATTTAATTTTTTTAACAATTCTTAATATTATCATAAGGAGGAATACACATTATTTAACAATGTCAACTGTCAATGATTTGTTATAATAAGCTATTCAGATACATATTATATCACATATAGAGGTCTTAAGCTTTTTTATATCAGTAGTAATTAACTAGTGTTTATTTTATGTTAGGGATACCTTAGAAATGGAAGTCTTCTTAAAGTAAGGGGAATTATGATGTATTTTTTGAAAGACGACCTTAAGCATAGAACTTTTGGCACGGAATAGAAGAAGCTTCTGCTCAGCAGTAGGTACTAAAAATGTTAGTTATTACATCCGTCTCACTTTTATTCTAGTTATTTTTTAAAATCTGTCACCATTATCGAACCATGTGCTGTAGATTCTGCAGTGTCGTATGACTCACGCACAGTCGATAAGAGGCAGTTTATTAGCCACTGCCTTCAACAAGTTAAAAAAAGAAAACAAATTGGCGACATGGGCGAAATAATACGAGTTTACAAAGTTTTATATTCAGAATTACGTACTTACTTATACATTGTATCGAATACTCATTGTGTGCGCGTGTACTTAGCACGAACAGTGGGTTCAGTTGGACTTTTGTTGTGTTCTGCCGTTTGTAACTACCACTTGTTAATGTTACATAATATATGTAAGCAGAAGTAATAGCTACGGACATAAAATAATAAGGTATGGTAGGATTTGTACTTCGCGTTTACTCCCAATGTTGAGCGAGTCATTTTGGTTAAGTCTTGCCAAAATAAATTAGTTTTACGAGTAGGTTTATTTACTGTTATAACTAAATGTTGCAAAATATACTTTAACTAATAAATACATAGCGCAAAAATGTTGCATGAATGCTTGCTCATTAGGTATTACACAGATATTACATAATGTTAATTTAACCGCAAACGCAAAACTCAGATAAAAATTTCCTACCCACTAACAGATCGCTGTTTCAGGCCATTTGTGTTTACTGGTGAACACTGTACTTGGTCGCGTATGCCATTAAGAACTGTTCTTTGAAATAAAAGAATTCCTTAGAATGGAGCGAGTGGGTTGCACTTGCACATAATATATTTCAAATAAGTCACACTTAATTAAACATTGGTTTTATTTCCCTTCAATATCTAGTACTTGTAGATAGTTCGCGCGGATCTTAATTCAGCTCGGTTGTCACAGGCAGCCAGCAACTAAGTGGAATGTCGTGTCCTCTCCCACTGGCCAGTATATTGCTTCAACTTGAATTTTATGTTGCTCCTATTTAGTATAATGAGTAATGAGACGCCGTACAATATTCAATTAAATCAAAGTCACGGCAGCGGCTACACATTAGATAAATCTTTGTTATTGAATTGTAAATAAATCATACTACGTAACAAGTGATTTCCTATGACAGGAGAGAGCTTGTTCTGTCTACTGTATGGTGATTTGGACTTTCGACAAGTCGGAATTGTTACGTAGTGTTGTGTCGAATTATGTTACTTATGTTAAGAAACTATTCTCTTTGACATTGAAGTTGTCTACCGGCTATTTTGAATGTACCTAGGTATCTAAATTTCGTAGTTCTTGTTTGAGATTTTCAACCGTGGTGGATGGATATATATGAAAAATGTGAAGGTACTAGATCATATATATATGTATCTCATATACAATACTAGAGGCACAGAATTCAACTTTTCATCATACAAAAATATCTTACATTAGTGTGTGCGTTTTGTCACAATTTGCGTGACAACGCGTTCTAAAACACCATTATTATTGTTAATTAACATTTAACCCTATACTTTAATCATATAATTTTCATTTTAATCACAATTAACTGGAAAAGAGAGAAATCTGGTTCTAAAATACTGTAAACTGTTTTAGAAACTATAGAAGTTGGGAGTGTTCAACAACTTTTACTAAACATCCTAGACTAACAGGTTCATTGAGAAAACTAAATGAACCAATCAAAACCCGAGAACAGAGACATATAATTACTTATGATTACACTTGGTCATTACTTGAGATGATAATGATCATGAATGCTAGTTAGGAATCTGTCATAGTAGGACCTTCTTGGCCTTGGTAGGCTATGAAAGTGCAGAAGGAGGCAATGGGGTCGCGGCTGACGAAATGTAAGTGCCGTGAATGATTCCACGTGCTCACATATTGAATATTTCTAAGGAAATTATATTACTGTTTTTAACATGTTCTACGCGCATTGTGTTGGCGAAAATATTAATAGGAGATTGTTACTAAGAAGGTTAGTTATATCTATATTCATCGATTCATCGATATGAAAGAATAGTTATAAAGAAATAATGACAAATTAAAATTCACATGACAAAGACAAAGTTGACAATCAAGATCGATTGATCAACAAATATACATACCTATATCTTTTTCATTCTATACGATCTATGTTGCCCAGATTATTTTAAATCTAAATTTAATTTTCTGGGTGATACTCATGACCATTATCTTCGCTCTGTCGATAATCCTGTTCTCCAAGTCACTTCTTATCATAACGGGTTCCAACATCCAATCCAATGCTTTCGCTGCGCAAACAGAAACTCTGGAACGCGATCCCCACTGACATTTATTAGAAAGGTTTGAACAAAAATATTTTTAAACAGAGGCTCCGGTACATTACCATTCCTCATCACAGATTGAAATTGAAATTATTTATTTGTCAAATTGTGTCACAGTGCGATGTTAACACACAGTAAGGCCTACACAGTTTGCCGTTACCGGCATGCAAATGGAATTAACATGCAATAGGCACAACAAATATTATACAAACAAGTACAGTAATCCCCCCTATAATACGGTACTCTTATAACGCATATTCATATTACGCGATTTCAATCCCCCGTATAACACGGGCATTCCCCCATATAACGTGGGGATTTCCCACATTATATTTCTGTACTGTGAAATTTATAATGATTTGTACAGTTCATATGCATAAGTTTTTTATTTAAAATGTTCTTAGTTTAGTTTGATTTTAATAAAACGTACATATTTCGTTCATAATATAGGTTTTTCTTAATATTCGATTTAAACCCCCTTTAGCGAGAAAAGTTAAACGTGAATAATTTATACGTAACGCGTTATACGGGCTCGTAAAAACGCGTTATACGGGAATACTCCTACAACACGTTTTCCTATAACGCGGAACCAATCTACCGTGTTATAGGGGTGATTACTGTACATTACAATTGCCATTAATGAAAGCGATATATAGATTGGCCTATTAAAGTAAAAAAATCAACAGTAGCGTTAACAATGTCATGTTGTACAAGGATTGCTGTGCATAAATTACAAATGTCTGCAACAATTATTTAAAAAAATACAATAAAAAATATTTACAAATTTACAAATATTTGCATATCATGAGAGAGTTGCCTGTCATTTAAACACTCCTCAACGCTATAATATGCTTTTCTAATAACTCTTTTCTAATATTGTTTTGACTATGAACGATAGATAGGGGACTATCTTCTCATTTGCTACTGATTTCTTTCTGTATATTATGTTACGGGCAAAAGTCTTACATTCACGGAGTCTTACATATATTGTATGTATTAATTATGTATATATTTTGTAAGTAAATTATTTATTCTGTTTGTCGTTTAAGTTATATATTTATACCTCTCATGATACCTCCCAGAGTATCTCTCTGATCAACCCAAAGGTTAGCAGGTAGCGAATGCCTTAAGGTATTACCATAATGTGCAATAAAGTTTTTAAATTAATAAATATAAATTAAAAATACATAAAAATATGTTGGAGTCATGTATCAACATTAATTTAGCAAGGTCATTTGAAACCGGATGCCATAAAAGTGCACGTTACGAATTCCAATTAAATATGGAATTTGTTTACCATCTAAATATTACGTCATGTTTAAAGTCAAGGTTAAATTCTTCTCCTTTTTTGGTTCAGATTTCAGGCGAAGTGAAGTTGCCTTTCACAAAATAGCTTCACACACTTTCCACAAAACGCGACAGTTATGTCGGCGATATTAATAAGATATCCATCAAATTGAGGTAAATGTGTGGCAGTCTTGCAGTGGACGCACTTTGAGGAATTTGTCAAAATGTGCGCGAGCGCCGCCATTGGCTGACCGGTCTGCGGTGTGGCGGAACCGGCACACTCTGCAATTACTTTTACTTCTTTTACTTTTACCCAGAAGTAAAGTAATTAGGTTTACCGCGGCAATTGACACGATAAAAG
Source organism: Sesia apiformis (assembly GCA_914767545.1). Taxonomy (NCBI): domain Eukaryota; kingdom Metazoa; phylum Arthropoda; class Insecta; order Lepidoptera; family Sesiidae; genus Sesia; species Sesia apiformis. The sequence goes on along the minus strand of OU611960.1, from coordinate 8,810,610 downwards.
CTTTTTTTCACTTTGACCTAAGAGTATGACGCCATTTTTTGTGATGTGCGAGTGCGACCTACAATTTTCTTACAAAATACATCTCGCGACCTCAACTTGAACTCGCCATGCACGTGCTTTCTACTTTACGACGGTAGCGAAAATGATTTTGCCAAAAGATTTGGGGTATCTTAACAACACTCGTGAAATCTAGTCACGTTTGTAACATCCAGTTTTAACTTCAAACCTAGTCTGCGTATTAAAAACTTTTTTGCGAATAAACCGTTCATTCATCAGTTCGAAATCCAATTTCTGCATTTATTTGTCAATTGCAAAACTCAGGGCCGTCTTTACCAGGGGGTGCAAGGGGTGCGGTGCACCCCGGGCGCTCACCTTTTAAAGGTAATGAAAAAATATAACGCTATAGTAAACAATTACACAATAGGATATTTGACTGTCATAGGATACATAATAGGATATTTGACTGTCATAGGATACACAATAGGATATTTGACTGTCATAGGATACACAATAGGATGTTTGACTGTCTTAGGATACACTCCCGCACCCCGGCGCAGAATAGACTTAAGACGGCCCTGGCAAAACTTCTCAATTCGCTGTTGCATATTCATCAGATTTTTCTGTATTTGAATATATTTTAGTGCGTTTTTGTCTCTAGTAGCCATATGTCAATTAGTTCTTATGACAAACCTTTAAAAATAAATTACTGGATCTGTTAAAAATACACAAACTTAAAAATTAAATAACAGTATCGGTAAGGAAAATTAGTAAAATGAAAAGCTACTCTACTAATTTGTGTGCATACCGTACTACGTACCCAATTTTTTCCTTTTTCTATTAAACTTTATGACAATTACATTCGGCCTCACTGAAGCTAACTAAATTCGTCATGCGGGGGCAATGACCTAACAGTGGGAATTTTTATTACTTAATACGGGTTCATTTAAATAAATATATAATAAGATGAAGCTTATATTTTCAGCAATTACGAAGTTATGCGAATAAGTTATTTTTTGCACGCATACAATTTGATAAAAAATGTACTGCTTGCTATACGTGACCTGGCAGTATTCGATATAAAAACACCTATGAAGTAGCGTTACATTTTTACAATTCGTTGTGAAAAGTAAACATTTTCCATGTATGTAATGTGTTGGAATGTTTGGAAGTACATATTTATAACAGTTTGAGTTGCAGTTATTTGGCATGGATATACTATACTTTCGTAGCATGTTCGTGTCTCGTATTTGTTCGTGTCTTGTATTTGGTCATCGCCAGAAATAAAGAGCGTGCGATTCGAAGCCCGTGACATTTTTGATTCCGTTTGCGTTTGCCTTTTTCGTTGGCCTGAGGTCGACCGCATTGTTTTGTGTCAATACTGTTGCAGCTTGCAGTCAATAAGCTGATTAACTAATTAACATAGATAATGATCAATCTGTGTTATCAATCTGTATTAGTGTCAAAAAATATTTGTTAATGATTTATTTATGTTGTCCGAATAGCCATAGTTGCTGTGAAAAATAGATCCCGGGTTCGATTCCCGATTAGACCATTGTTGTCGTCCCATTTGTTTAAAGAGAAATGTCTCTGGACTCACGATACAGGGAATCCTAATGTAGGTCCTCGAGTGAGGCGTTATTTATTCACTCAGTAGATATTAACTATTAGGTAACTATATGTAACTAATATTTTTTCGAATAAATTTAAAGTATATTTCGAGTAAATTTATAGTCATTTTGTAGGGGGAGAGTGCACGCTGCATTCCTACAGCCACTGGGCGCACTCATCTGGCCACGTTACCACTCTCTCACAGAAGACTACCTTGAAATATACTACATTTCTTACTTTATCGTATTTCCCCAATGTACATACGTGTTTCGGTAGTGAGTGAGATATGCCTATTCCCATTTCATTCTATCGCTCCCCATTTTCCCAACCCTTTTTCCCAATCAATTTCTTAATCTGCAAGGGTGGGCAGCGCTTTCGGGGCCGTGCCAACGTTTGCCATTCTGGACTGATGTTGGCATGTATCGCAGTTATCTATGGACGATAGTATCCACTTCGCATAAGATGGACTGTATGCTCGTCTGCCGCCTATTTCTATAAAAAAAAAGAGGCGTATTGAGACCCGTTTACATAAATATGTGAAAAATGCGAAAATCTCGAATGCTATAGTCATAGTAGGTGCACGGAATTCTAGTTTTGAACATCGGAAATTTGTTAAGTGCATATCGTGCATATCGATATATAAAAATTAATAATTTTTTAACAAGCTCCCTGCCTCGTAATGTCTATGAAATGATATTCAAGCTTATTACGATTCGATTCTATATATTTTGGTTACCATGTTCTAGTATAATGTACGCAGTGTAAAAATCGCTCCTAGTTCTGTTGAAGACATTTTTTAACTTATAATCACTTAGGCATTGGATTAACATTGGGACATTATGTTTTCTCTCTGTTTTTTAAATATAACTGAGATCGCAGTAAAAGATTTCGCAGCAAAATCATGACGGATTCAATATTTTTGATTGAAGGTTATAATGCGTCTATCAATCTACTATACCGTCAATTTTAGAATTTAACTGTGAACGTCAATTCTGGGCGCGAGTCGAGACCACAGCGAAGATTGACGCAGCCCTAATAATAGAGCGGGCGATACCATCACTAACTGTTCTTTGATTGGAGTTGAATATCACGGAACAGCTAATTATCAACGATACGCCATTATAGTAGATCATTCAATCGGAATTCCATCAATGAAGGTCATTGCACCATAGATAGGAATTATGTTGACCGACTTTCTACTAATAAATTAGGTATAATTTTGTGGGTGAGGCAGATGACCTCCTTCTTAACCATAAATGATTTACTGTCGTCAGTGTAACAACAATGGGGAGGTGCATGCTGCATCCCCACAGCCGCTGGGCGTACTCGACTGGCCACGTTACCCCTCTCTCATAGAAGACTACCTGGAAATGTATTGCATTTTCTACTTTATCGTATTTCCCCAATGTACGTACGTGTTTCGGTAGTGAGTGAGATATGCCAGAGCCCATTCCCATCCCATCCCTCCCCATTTTCCCAATCCATTCCTTAATCTGCAAAGGTAGGCAGCGCATCCGGGGGCGCGCCAACGTCTGTCATTCTGGCCTGATATTGGCATGTATCGCGGATGTCTATGGACGACAGTACCACTTTCCTTCAGGTGGACTGTATGCTTGTCTGCCGCCTTCTACTCTATAAAAAAAAAAAAAACTTTCTGACGCAATTCAGAAATGTTCAAGCAAATTGGTATTAAACCAAAATTGCGTACCAACATTGTGTACCTATAGCGTTTTCTGCGCTTTAGATTGGACGACTCGTCATTTTATCAACTCACTGAAATTCTTTCTTTGCGGAGCGGTTAACTAGATTAGATAGGATAGCAGGTAATACCGCTACCAAGCAATTCCTGTTCGCTCAGATCTCTCTGACTCTCTACCACTTTCGACTTTCTGGACCAGATATCAACTTTCTGGTAATCATTAGGTACAGAGTACGTATATAATGGTTGAATAACATAATGCAACAGGCCACCGACACGCAATTTAAAGCGGCTATAATTGAAGTGCAGACAGATCAAATTCCGGCCTGTGTTCTGTGATGCAACAGTTTCGCAAGTTCACCAGTTGAAATGGTGAGTGCACTTGCGAATGTCGTTGCGCGGCTCACGTCCGAGATCCTACTTTATTAAACGACACAATCACGAACTTTGCACACGACTCGCCATTTCTTCAAAAGTGAACCTTCAGATTTAACAACTCGCTAGTTGGGACTAGACTGTTGAGAAGTAAAATATCACTTGAATCTTACAGAACTTTTGGGTACATCAACATTCAGAGGAACGTGATGTAATTCGTAGATATATAAAGAAACAATTAAGAGATAAATTTAACCCAAAGGTTACCGAGTAGGGAATTCCTTAAGACATTAAGCTCGCCTCTTGTACGATGATGTACAATAAAGTTTGTTTAATAAATAATTATAAATAAATAATGTATTTTAAGTCGATATTTTATTCTGCGATTTCTGAATTTGCCGTTGGACGTAGAGCAAACGAATGGACCTCATAAATATCTTGAGGGAACCCGTACTGACAGCTCTCGCTTATAATCTCCAGCTTTGCCTCTTCAAATATCTTTTGCATGAGTTTGTAAGGACGAGTTACCGACGAGTCGTCGTCATAATACTCTTTCTCGTCCGTCGAAGTTATATTTTCTTTGATGACAATGACACCATTCTCATTCAATGCATCACTACATCTCTCCAAAAAAGCAATTAAATCGTAATCGTTCAAATGACCAAGCACCCATTGACACCAAATGACATCGTACTTCTTTTCCGGCTTAAAGTGCTGGAGCCCGATATTGTATAGTGTTCCTAATTTCGCATTGTCTTCGCCGATCGATTGTTCAGCGGTTTTAATGAACTTTTTATCTTGTTCGACTAAATCGACTTTATCGAAATGGGAGATTAACAGGTTTTTGCTGATTCTTCCGATGCCCGCGCCACAGTCGAGTACTAAGCCGGTGGCTGGTGGATTATCGAGCGCTAAAATTTTACATAAAAATGTTTCCGATCCCTCGATGTCAATGTCCGAGATGTGCCCGTAGCCGCCGAGAACTCCGTCTACCGTCGCGGGCACATTGGCCCAGTAACTTGCGGCTTTTGTATAAAAAGTATTTTCTGTCATTATGGCAGTTTATACAGACCACGTACAAAGATCGAATGTTACAACCATAGACTATACAAACAAACTTATGGCGAGGAAAAAATCTAAATCTATGGTTTACATTCTCTGTAATTGAGGTCAAAACAAAAAAGTCTGTATCCTTTGCTTGAACATCGTATTCGTATTTTACACAGAAATGGAATATACGAGTAGATCTCTGTAGCATTTTATAATCAAATTAACAGGTTAGGTGCAATTCTTTACTAATTACTATTCATTCGTTTTGTTCTATTATTCATTACAGTTATTTAACTTCACTTGAAGTATATGTTCATTGATTTTAAATCATATATATATATGTATAAACTCGACAGAGGATTTACAATCGCATGCATTGCAAATACCCAGAGTTAGCAACTATTATCAACTTATTTTTACATATTTACATATCTTAATAATTACTATACCAATACTATACTAATATCTCATTTGAGACATATAATACTTTTTGTATAACTGTTTGGTTTCTTAGAATAAATAAAATAAAAACTGCGAAGTTTGTTAATATAAAAAGTCACACATTTACATCTTTACTGTCTTTGTTGCAGGCACTCATAACTGCCGTAAACGACACCTCCGAGGAGGACATCCGTGATGCTCTGAAGTCGCAGACGGAGCAGCAGCTGGCGCTGGTGCCGCACGGTCCGAGGGTCATCAAGGATACTGTCGCTTATAATACAACCATCAATACTGATGACACGGTATAGCATTGAAATATTTCATTTCCTTAAGTTACCGAACACAAGTAATACTGATCGTACACAATAGTGTTGATATATACAAGTGGGTATTCCTAATCTATGTTAGTCAACAATTTAATAATCGTGTTAATACCTGTTCATTCTTTATTAACATCAATTTTGTTCCAAACCATTGCTAAAGTAAGACTTCAGTAGTGATTTGGCAGTATCTGGAATTTTATAGGAGAGAGATGGTAAACGAACTTATGTAACAATACGTATTAATTAGCAAAAAATAAATCACATTCAGACCTGAATGTTGTGTGGCTAAAACTGGCTAGTTACAACTGTATTTGGAAACAGACTCAAAGTCACACAATGAGGTCGACAATACTTGTTAACTAGTGGAATCCTTTCAATTAACTTTGCCTATCCACGCAATAACGCCCTCGTTATTGCTTCGATAGGTATTAATCCATCGGGCAGACCCAGTGCGGCTTTTTCTTATTTAGTGCATGCTGGTTTTCTATAATATAACAGTGCTCTTAGGAGTATTGTTAAACTGAACATCACTGAACAATATGAGTCGTCCAGTTACAATAATATCCAGTGTACAGTGGTCGGTGTGGTTGTAAGAAAGAATTTACCCCACGGTGTATATGCAATACGTTTAGATGTCTCATGATTGTTATACTCGTATCTTATTATGTTATTTTGATTGCACAAAGAATTACTAAAGTATTATAAGAACATTTATCTATACTTTCACACTTTCACTTTCACGGTCATTTTACATGGTTTTACGCATAGTGATTGTTGTGGCGAAGCATACAGCAACGCAACAGCTTGTCGGTTGTTGCAGAAAGAGCTTCGAGCACTAAGAGCGGACGGTACCATCGTCACGGAGACACGCCACACCAAGGAACAGGAACGACTCTGCGACGAGGAACTCAACAAGGACGAGGTACATATGGATCATTCCAGAAGCAGCTTGATTAATAAGTATTGGTGCTGAACATCCTAATTGGTGCTCCTTCATCAAAGCCAATCCCCTAGTATTCCTTTCACAAAACTCTATTAAATTTATAGTAGGTATAATGAGATACAATAAATTAATATTATCCCTATGAGAATTTTATTGATATTATAATAGACATTTGAATGTTTATTTTAAATTAACATTATTATGGTAATTTTTGAATAACAATCTCAGTATCCATCATCGATCAACCTAATTGGTTGAATGATGATAGCCCTTATACGAGTATTACTATGTTTTGTTATTGCCTATTTTTGTCAATGTAAAAACCATAGATTTTTTGCTAATCACAATAAAAACGTGACAGTAGATTGTCTACATATTTACGAGTAGAAACGCATTAGTTACAGTTTGATTGTGTGTTCCCAATTTTAAGGGTCAAACTCCATATTCCTCTAGGGAGAGAATGACGACATCTATCTTATAAAGTAACCGTAAATTGCGACCAGCCTTCTTATCGTCCATTGCTGCACCATGCCTCCTCATGCGCACTGAAGACAGTGCATCCACAATTCTCAAAACTCTTGTGCATGAGGGATGTTTTGCCTTAAAACGGTACGTTGGGCAAACGGGTTGGCGAGTCCACTCTTTTAAAGGTGGTGTAGTTCCTCAGGGCTTCCCTTTGATAGTTCCCTTTGATATCCCTCAGTCGCCTTTTGCGACACCCCCCGCCCCCACCATACGTCCAACCTTATAAAGCATAGAAACTAATCTTTATAACTAACTAAATTATCTAACCCAAAGGTTGTCTGGAAGAGATCGCTGTTAGGCATAAGACCGCCTTTTGTGTACTGTTTTATGTTCTGTGTGGACGACCAATTAGCCCAGTTGGTAGTGCCCCTGCTTGCTGTGCAATAGGTCCCGTACTCGATTCCCGGTCGGATAATCATTTGTTTAAAGATAGGTGTTTGTTCGGATCGGGGGGGTTCACGTGCTGTGTTCGTCTTTATATGTGTTCTCTGGAGCCACGACACAGGGAATGCTAATGTGGGCTATTGAGTGTGGTGTTATTTATTAATTAATATTATTTATTGTATCTTTATCTGTGGTGAATATAAAGAATATATCAATAATATATGGCAGGCTCGGTCAGTGGCTAGTAACGAGAGCGTGGTGGAGGAGAAGGGCGGCACGGAGCGGCGGAGGAGAGTGGACCTCGAGCGGACCACCGACCTGATGGCGGGCGGCCGCCGCGTGGCCACGCATGTCAACTCCAGGACGCGCACTGAAGAAGGTACTTGTTTTTTATAGAAATAAGGTAGCCGACAAGCAGACACTTTAGCTGGGGGTAAGTGGCTACGGATGCCCCAATGCACATCTGCGACGTGCCTACATCAACCAAAAGTGGCAACGTTTGTACAATACGCCCATATGCGCCGACTACCTTTAGATATTTAAGGGGGTATTGGGAAACAGGACCGCGAAAAGGTTGGGTAATAGAGAGCATATATATATGTTTTTATTTATTTATATACTTTTTGTACACGCAAATGACAAAAATAGTTACTAAAGAAAATACGTAGGTACAAAAGGCAAGCGTACAATACGTACGTACAATAAATAGTGTGTATAATCTAAGTTTCTTATTATAGGTAGATGTAAAGAAGGCTTGTAAATATTTAATCTAATGTATTCTTTTCCTAAGGTCGGTTGAATGAAATTCCAAAGGAATTAAGTTCCTAGCTCCGAGTGGCAAGAGTAATAATGAAACATAGGGTCAAGTTTCCATCGATTACCTAAACTTATGGATTAGTCGTCATAATATTAAATATTTTTCCTTTTGTTTGTATCACAGCTGAAAGGGAAGGACAGCCAAATATGGATGATGATTGGGACAGTTTGTCGGTGAGAATGCGACGTCAGCGCCGCCTTCGTCACAACGGTCAGTTCTCTTACTATTTTAATTAAAGTTATTTGCCATTAGATGTCACTGCTTAAAAGTTCTACTACACGACGATAGATGTCGCACTCTCATATAGTACCAATAATTTTCAATAGATGGCGATATAACAATTTTATAACTAGTTACACTACTTGTCAATAGGTGGCAGTGTAATTTTTTTTAGCAAGGCTACCTTGTTTCATACTCTACGTATGATAGTAGGTAGTAAAGAAAATTTAATGACTGATCCGGGATTCAATTCAACCATCAATACTGCCTCAAGAGGTCTTCCCATTAAACTACGACATGGGGTTCTTCAAGAGAGCTGTGAATAGGATTTTGCAAGGTCGGCGGCGCGCCCGCATACCCCCTGGTGTTGCAGGTGTCCATGGGCGGCGGTAACACTTACCATCACGTGAGACCGCTTGCTGGTCCGCCCTCTTCTCTATAAAAAAAAAAAATAGAAATCGTTAATTCAAGTAACATTGCTCACAGATTCAATGGATCATAAAATTACCTATGTATCCATCAAAAATACGTTAATTGTACAAATGCCCAATGGCGCTTCAAAAGAGCAAAGTTATCGAATATATATTATATCCATCATTGTATAAAAACTATTAAGTAATACTATTAAAACAAATATAGGCGAAAATATAGTCCCAGTTTAACAGGTAATTAATTATGATAATAGACCGACTTGTGACCATTTTAGTGCTAAGTTGTCGCCCTTGGACCAATCAATCGTTCCGCGTTAACATCGCACTAGCGCAGTTTTGCCCTCTGACAACGTATCTTTTTATTCTGTCGCGCTGACAGAATAAAAATCATAATCCCGTGTATAGTTTCTAGTTTAACAGTAATCTATTTAATTTGATTTTCAATATGAAGCTTTCATTAGTAGTAACTCGATATTATAGACAGATAAGGCGTATTCACATTGTAGTGGACGTTATACGAATACTTGGATAGAAATTCTAGAATTAGGAAGTTCATGTAGGAGTTCAGGTACCTAGTATAATTTAACCGTTAGAAATCAATCGATATCAGCATAATTTCCACTGTAGGGTACATGCCTCCCCTAGTAATCTTGAGGAGGTTTTTGGGCCATAATCGATATGCGGTCCCAGTGCAGGGATATCGTATATTAAGAACAAAAAGTGTAATAGTCTGTTCTCGAAAATTGGCATATTCAATTAATTTACTGTAAGTTACATAAATGTGAATAAAACAATATTTTAGGTCCATTATTAGTCATTAAAATTCCATTGCTTTTCACAAGCAATTTATGTTACGAGTAACAACAAAGATGTAACTTGGAGTTAATTTTTCAGCGGTTTAGGGAAATAGCTTATGTGGTATTCCTTTTATGGTTAAATTAAATAGGTACCTACGTAAACAATCACGATACACTGTTATTTTATAGTCTAAAAATTAAGACTGATCTGGTAATGTTTTTTTTACGTTATAGAAAATCCCGACACAAAACGTCTATTCGCATATACACGCTGTACCTTGCACAAATGTTTAAAAACAATAGAGACCCATCATAAAAAATCTCATGAAGAATACATATTGTAAGTTTGATTTGCTTTAGTTTCTATCGATTGTAGATTTGATATCAAGGAAAATACTCTACTGATGGTTCCGATATTTTCATTTTTATTTAAATATACATATTTATGCGAGCGGAATTGATTTTATTTTACATTCAATCCGCCCGGAGGTAAAATGTGTAGATTGGAAAACTCCAATCACTGCAGAGTGCAAAATACATGCATTGTCTAGCCACATGTATATTTCACATGAAATTAATGAAACTTAATTGAACTTGAACATGAAACTTGGCAGTAGAAATACAGACGCCAAAGATCTAATTATTTCCATATGCAAGTGTAACAAGTGTTGATCTGCCCACGGCGCGCCCACGGCACCTACTTCATTTATTCGTCATGAACTTTTATGGGAGCCCGTTAATAGCAATAATGTAATTCGCATAAGCGTTTGGATTAATTGCACCTTTTGAGTTTGAGCTATGCGCCTTTGAACATTATCTTAATTGCGTCTATCTTGATGAATTTATGAATAATTGAGTAAACGATATAATACTATGTAATTTTTTGTATAATTTTAGCATATGAAATGTTGATCTTTGATCTCATTTTACTAGGACTATCTTTCGACTTTTGTATGACCATTTTGTATGAGAGCTTTTCCTCGAGTATGGCTTCTATTCGAGTCACCTTAGTTCCTTCCAGAAGTCGAGTATGTAATAGATTTCTGATTCGCTAGTTACTTTCGGTTGTGACTCCGGGCTTCCGAGAATGTTCGCTCATTAAGATGTCACATAGAGTAAATTGGATCGCGTTTCCTCAGTTTTCATGTTTCCTTTGTATCGTGGGTTGTCTGTGGTAATTATAATAGAAAGGCGCTTGTTTAGTGGATAGTGTCCCATTAAGGTCCCTGTGCTTACTTTCAGAAGGTGTCTTGTGTGTCGTGAGCACATCTGAAGCATAGCGTCTTGTGATTGCCCGCTACACGTATCTGTGTATTCTTCATGAATACGTAATATTCATCAAATACGAGTACTTACTATTACTTAAAATCGATTGATAATTATAAAGAAACATTTAAAATTAATCATTCATAAAAAGTTACCTTCCAATTAATTTTTCATTATTAATAACTTATTAATAATATAATAAATATATTATTACTATTATGTACATTATTAATAATAAGTAATGATAATAAATAAAATACGTTATTAATAATAAATAAGCAATTATTATGGAGATATTAAATTATTATTATTATCAATAATAGTCATCATTTGGGAAGTAAGAATTTAATAAATATAAAAGTAATAGTGGAACGATGAAATTTCTATTTCACTAGCATATGCTGCTAGTAGGTAGGTAATATTTGCCGCTATAATATTATAGCTGGTAGTATTCGTTATTAAAAAAAAACGAATTTCCCATGACTGCATATACTTACATACAATACCTAGAAATAACATTGATTCATCAACTAAGCTGCCTTTTTTCAATGTAATATAATAAATTCTCAGAAATAAAACAAACCTTCAGGATCCAGGCTGGCTCATTTGTTACATTTTTTGTTTAATTTAATTTAGTTTAATTTTTGCATAAATCTAATTTCATGTGTATTCAGAATAAAAGTCATTATTCCCGGTATAAAGTGTCAGAGTTTAGTGATTGCGTGGCAGCCGGCTTGTCCGTCCATTGTCTCCAGATTAAGTTCAGCTCAATGCGAAGTAAAAAATGTAATTTAATTCATTGGCATTCAATAGCTGTCATGAATTTGCGTTTTTTGGGATTAGTTGGTTTCATTTATTTGTTAGCATTGCTTACATTTTTTATTTAGACAATTTTGTTACAATGTAGACATTATACCTACATCTTATTCGTCTTACGTCACCTATTCTTAATATAGGAAATCAAATATTGCTTAATTATTTATTTTTTGGTATAGTAGTTATCAAACAATGTAACACGACAAAAATGCGAAAAATGTGTTATTGTGATTGATGAATTATGTTTTGTAATAACAACACAATAATAAATAATAAAATGAAAATTTATTTGCGTAGAATTTAAACCTTTTAATTCACCTTTCCCACGGTCAACTAGACATGTCCTGGTCAAATTACTCTTTCACTTTACTACTTACTTTCACAGAAGCGAAATTTGAATTGTAATGTGATGAGAAAATCTCATCATCCTAATCCTATCCAAATTCCTAATGCTTCTAAATCCTTTCACCAAATCCACTCGTAACTGTCCAAAGCTTCGCTGTTCAGCCAGGGAAATGCTGGTGCTCGTCTCTCCTGACTGATGTTAACATGTATCCACTATATTTACCACCAGGTGGACTGTCTGATCGTCTGCCATCTTTTTTCCAATTGAATAAAAAAAATGTGCAATTGAAACAAACCTTTTTTTTGTAATTTGTTTTTTTAATTTGAATAACCAACAGCGGTAACAATAAACAAGAATAGGTACATATAAAAAGTAGTGGTTACATTATAATCGTAAAAGGCAAATGATAAAGGTTTTTTTTATAGATTAGTGGGCGGACGAGCAAGCGGTCCCCACGTGATGGTAAGTGTTACCGCCGCCCGTGGACACCTGCAACACCGGGGGGTAAAGGTAAAGATGTACGCCTTACTCAGCTGAAAACGTATTAATAGGAATAGTGATTTGGAGAAAACGCGGCAAAACTATTTGTATACTTACACCTATAAATTGATTTTTTTCTCGAATGACGAATCTCACAATCTCAATATCGCAAAGAACCAAGACATAGATACAAAGATTCTTAATGTTCTCCTGATATCGAATCGAATAATTACAATTACACAATAAAATTTAAAAAGGGTAAAATTGATCATTATTAAAGGGAGCAGGGCAGCAAATTGCTTTGCGTCCAACAAACGTTTCGCGCCATTTTCATTCTACACAATGCAACAAACGCATCCACTATTACTGTTGTAATGTGATGTATGTCACATCACTACTTTTATACACTCTATGCTACTGTCTAGATTATCTATGATCTTATGTCATACACATTGGAAGTACATAATAAAAATGTATTATTATAATGTTTCTTTTATTTAACTAAACTAGAGATACAACATGGCGCAGCCGATAAAACTAAACATTGAACCGTGAATTTTATAAAGTTTCGACACAAACTTAAGTTTACAAGTTTGCAACAAAAAATTTTTACGAAAATCAAGATCAAAATATCAAGATGGACGCCGGCAAATGTGCATCCCAAACTAAACATTGAACCGTGAATTTTATAAAGTTTCGACACAAACTTAAGTTTACAAGTTTGCAACAAAAAATTTTTACGAAAATCAAGATCAAAATATCAAGATGGACGCCGGCAAATGTGCATCCCAATTAGAAAATGTCTCGGTTAAACTGCCACCAAACTTAGATATTTCAAGAGAAAATGCAGCTTCAGAATGGAAGTTCTGGTTGTGCAGTTTTGAAGATTACTTGGTCGTTACGGGTAAAAATAAAAGCCCAGATGCGGTAAAATTATCCTTGTTGCGAAACATGATGGGGCCGGAAGCCGCTAGAGTCGTGTCAACAATCCCTATCGCTGAAACCGAGTTGACCTATGAAAATGTTGTCAGTGCAATCACTGCGCATATAAATCCTCGAACAAATATTGTTTTCGAGCGCTTCAAATTTAATGAACGCAAACAACAAGAGGGCGAACCGTTTGATGCATATATGACGGACTGCAGACATTTGATAAAATCGTGTGAATATAAAACTATGGAAACCGAACTGATGAGGGATCACATAGTTCAAACTGTCTATGACAAAGGAACACAGGAAGCCTTACTCAGAGTTGATGAGCTTACACTAGATAAGGCAATAAAATTTTGCCAGACCAAAGAGCAGGCGTCAAGACAAGTATCAGCGATGAATCCTGTGTCCATTGAAGCCGCAAGAATCAATAAGAAACCTTCTAATATATTCAAGTGCAAGAGGTGCCAAACGGAGCATGGTCCACGTTCATGTCCCGCATTTGGTAAAAAGTGTGTGAAATGTGGCTTGTTAAATCATTTTGCAGTGAGTTGCAGGGTCAGCAGTCATAAAAAAGTGCGTGAAGTAAATAAAGAGTCAAATTCTGATAGTGATTGTGAAACTGTTCACTGCAAGGAAGCTAAAAGTATAAATAGCTTAAAATCTGAGTGGTTTGAAGTTATCATTATTGAGGACACCACAATAAAATGTAAGCTTGACACGGGTGCCGATGTCAGTATAATGCCTGTTAATTTATTTAACAAAATTAATAAAAATTTAAAATTAAAGCTACTGCCAACAAATATAAAACTTGAGTCGTTTGAGGGCAGCCAGGTTAGACCGTTAGGCATGATCAGTTTGCAGTGTAAATACAGAGACAATAAATGTCTAGAGAATTTTATAATTATTGACTGTAAATCCATGCTGCTGGGTTTGCCTGGTTGTGTCAGCCTAAAGTTGATAAAAAGGGTGCATAATGTACAGGCAACTGTACCTGATGTCAATAAAGAAAATTTTATTCAAGAAAATGTTGAAGTATTTAAGGGGATTGGCAAGGTGCCTGGTGTTTTTGAAATTCCCACCAGATGTTCTTTAGATCCAATTTGTTATCCTTCGCCTAGAATCCCACACTCCATGCAAGAAGCCTTTACTCGTTTTGGTTATCCGGTAGAGCTAATTGCTGATAATGTACCATTTTCTTCATATGAATGTAAATGCTACTTTAAATCTAAAGATATTGTTTTGTCAACCTCAACCCCAAGATACCCTAAGAGTAACGGTTTGGCAGAAAAAGCAGTGCACATCTGCAAACAGATTTTAAAAAAATGTAAAGAGGATGGCTCTGATTATAGAGAAGGTATATTGCACTATAATAACACACCACTGTCTGGTCTAGATATAACACCCTCACAGATGTTAAACAGCAGGAGGTTAAGAATATTACCCTGTAATAGTGATGTACTAAGACCTAAAGTGCAGAATGATGCATTTAATAAACTAGTTTTAAGACAATCTTTGTATAAGAATACTTTTGATAAGACAGCAAGAATGAAGGTCACAGATTATGTGCCTGGAGACAATGTAGTTTTTAGGGAAGGAAAGATGTGGAATAAAGCTAAGATCATATGTAAGTCCAAGGAGCCTCGCTCCTACATTATAATGAAACAAAATCATTGTAAGCCCTTAAGGCGCAATACATCACAAATGAAGAAATCATTTACTACAGTGAATGATAATGCTAACCTAATGATTGATGTTGATGATTACAATGAGAGTGGATAGGAAAAACAAAACTCATGTAACTGAACAGAGTTTCCCCACAAATATTAATGTACCCTATATGACTAGAAGTGGTAGAACTGTTAAACCTAGACAAGTCCTAGATATTTAGCCGTGTTCCAATTCTAGGGAGGGAGGTGTTGTAATGTGATGTATGTCACATCACTACTTTTATACACTCTATGCTACTGTCTAGATTATCTATGATCTTATGTCATTCACATTGGAAGTACATAATAAAAATGTATTATTATAATGTTTCTTTTATTTAACTAAATTAGAGATACAACAATTACATATTCCGGCCTTGCCTCGACACTTCCCTCGTTTGTAATTGTGCACTAGTTGATTGATTGACTAGGCAGTCAGAGTGAAGTCATAGTTCCTGGTTTAAACATCGCTTTGAGAATAGAAACGATTTCGAGGGAGATTTAGATCTACCAATTGTAGAGACCATTTAATTTTATACATAAACAAAATATGTGGACGAACTAGAGGGTGCATTCCTTATTCGATTGACATGAAATTTAACACAAATATAGTTTGGATAACGCGGTAAATTTGTAATTACGCGGTAGATTTGTGAGTCCGTTTCGGTTCAATAGTAAATGGGTCAAAATTAAGACAGTATAGGCTTTTCAAAAAGTCGCATGACAAATATATTGTAAAAAATTGTTTGGTTTAGTTAGGTGTGTGGAGGGCTATTGTATAAGGGTTATATTATATATTGTAGACCTACAAGGGCTGTTATAGTATAAAACACCATTACCAGTCAGTAGACGCATGCTTTGGTCATTGATTTTTGAGGTGTAAATAGAGTTTAAGGTTGTTTTTAATGCTAATAAAAAAATCTAAGGGCCTTGAATAAAGTCGAAATAGCATATGAATTATTTTAAACAAATTGTTTCTGAGTAAGAAGGATTTTCGGGATTTTTGTTGAGTTTCAGACTTTATTCAAAGCTATTTGTTATCCAGATAAAAGCTTTAGAATAAGCCTAAAATTAAAAATAAAGTTATTGCTAGCTTAATCCACACACCTAACATTAACCGTAACATACATAAACAATAATTATGAAAGGATAGAGCTCGTAAAATTGTCGTTTAAACTTCATTTTTGTATACCTAAATACGAAAGTTCTTTTTGAGCCATGTGGTGTGGGCCCGCTATAGAATATCACCATCCCATCTCCTCCCGAGGGTGTCGTAAAAGGTGGCTAAGGAATAACAAAGCGGCTACCACAAGCCCTGAGGAACTACACCAATTCTAAAAGAGTTGACTCACCAACCCGCTTGGCCAGCGTCACGTTTTAAGGCCATACATCCCTCATGCACGAGACAATGTGCATGAGGAGACCCAAGTCCACCAGTGGTTACTGAAAGGGCTCGTTGAATTGCATTTTTTTTTTAATTTGCAGAATCAATCATTGCGTTTGATGCGTGCCTAAAATTAAACAAGTATGTAAATGGCGCGTGCCATCAGTGCTTTTGAGGATAATTTAATATGAGCTGAAGCATGTCATTTTTGGAGGGTGAGAGTGCACGCTGCATTCTCGCAGCCGCTGGACGGGCTCGACTGGCCACGTTACCCCTCTCTCACAGAAGACTACCTTGAAATATACTGCATTTCCCATTTTATGATATTTCCCCGTACGTACATGTTTCGGTAGTGAGTGAGATATGCTAGAGCCCATTCCCATCCCATTCTATCGCTCCCCGTTTTCCCAATCCTTTCTCCAAATCCATTTCTATATGTCCAAAGGTAGGCACCGCATCCGGGGGCGTGCCAACGTTTGTCATTCCGGACTGATGTTGGCATGCATCGCAGATGTATATGGACGACAGTATCCAGTTACCATCAGGTGGACTGTATGCTCGTCTGCCGCCTTTTTCATGAAAAAAGTAGTATATAAGCAGACGGAGTAGATCTACACTTTTTAGTCAACAAGTTTACTGTTGAATAAAACAACAATTATTTCATTATCGTTTGTATTAACAAACGGAGAGGGAGATTATGTATAGCTATGATTTTACGATGTATTGTTTTCATAAGGACGATCTCCGCCTCCCTCTCTGTTCTACAGGAATCGCTTCTCTCTAATGATGCTTCTATCTGTTCTTGTCTTCGCCGGCTCGTGTAAAATGTCATGAATTTGTTTGTGGAATTTAGTGCCGATGTGGAAAGAGAGACATTGTGCGTAATCTAACATCTCTAATTTGAAAAGTTTTGTATATACGTCATTCGTCAATGCCACAAAAGAAAATCTTAGATCATCTTAATCGTGCACTAAAAATGTATTGCTAATTAAATTTACTTACCTATTAAAGTCATTTTTAAGTACCCAATTAAATAGTTATGTCAAATAGTAATTATAGTAATATGAAAAATTTTAAAATCTGAAAACAGATTTTATTATCGCGATAATGTTTATACATTGGTTTCTTTTTGCTAAATGTGGACATTAAAAGCGCGTGTAAATAGACTCAAGGAGTCAAAGTGGGCAATTTAAGATGGCATGTCCATCTCCTCGCCGTTTATGGTGAGCCCATTCAACCCACGCGAACGCTGAGGTCGCGTCTGACACGCTTCTGGGGCTAAGCACAATACACACAAAGATATACCTAAAAAAGTATGTTGGTACTCGACTGTGTACTGAACTAACCTTTATATAAACTAATGGTTGAACCTATGTTGAATTTAAAAAAGTTGTAATTTATTAGAGCCAGTTCACATGTGTTGAAGAACATCGTGAAAATAATTCTTTTTCCTTAAATAGCTTTTTCCTTTTCTTAAATACCCATGTCAATTTTCTAACTCGAGATGTTAGAAGATCGATGTGTGACATTGACATTGACATTATAATAAATGGAACTTAATCATTAATATGACATTTATATTTTAATCTATTACTTTATTAATATTCACACTGACAGATGTATATTTATTGTTGTTATTTAACTGATATACTAATACATTGACATTTTGAAATTAATAATTTAAACGGCCTGAATAAAGTAATCTAAAAATAATTCATTAGAGATTTGACATTAATTATATGTTATTATATTTTTCTGTTTAGATTAACTACTAAAGTGACATTTTCACACCGATTTTCAGGGTAAAATATGTTAGAACGTTAATTGCATTTAAGATTCTGGAGTAATAAATTATTATGATAAAGTGGGAAACGCTAAAATTCCATACCGTAAATCATAGTTATGATATTAATAAAACTAACTCTAGTTAGGGCGCGTGTCATCTTTATGTTAATATTAAGTGGAACACATGTCTGCATTGTTCTTTGGTTATTCCGGTAAATAGTATTTGGGGAAAATTGACGCAATGACTATATTATACATGGTACTTAGAAATAGCGCTGACTCACCATCGTGTCCACGAAGGATAATCAATGTTAGTTGAGATATTTTTATTTTATGCGTTTGTCATTTTCTCTTAATAAGTTGTTCTACTACACTATAATTTATTTAATTACTTGATAAACGAGTTGTCTAAGCAATACGTATGCGAGCGACTACTATTAACCACATGAAAGAGTTATGATGATATATTAGAATCTTATCAAGTTTAGATCGGCCTCTATTGTTTACCCCGATTGGGAGTACCTAAGCCTGAGTACGATCTGATTATTCAATGTATAACATTTGTATACACATACGTGTGTATGTGCCGAAAGCCACTACTATAAGCCCTTAGGAACTTACACCACATCTACAAGAGTGGACTCGCCACGTCCCATAGTGGACAATATGCATATATACTCCTACATGTACATACGAGTTCTTGTTAAAAGAGTTTAAGTCGTACGTTAATCAAGACTGTCGCCAGCCAATGGGCCAGAGAGAGACGATGGGAGAAATATGAATTGTAGGTACAAATGGGTACAATGATTTTTTTTTTTTTTTAATTTCCAATATCTAAGAGGGGGACGCCCTTGCGTTAAGCTAGTGAATTCTTCTCGCAATCAAAATTACTACTGCAAGATCAGAAGTGATGGACGATTTTATTACAGTTCAGAAGCCAATAAATAAAGTTAATCGATTGTTTTCGTAATTTACCTCGGTCTCGAAATGCACGTGTGTGCGGTCCGGTTCTGTAAAACATGTAGTAATGTCGTACCTAATTTTGACTTGTCACTCTTATGTCATATGTTGTGTTGTGACACGATTGGAGATGTGCTGATGAAATGGGTGGGCCCAATGCTTATCTACATTATGAGTCCTATTGGGAGAGAAATATTATGTGCCTTTGTATATTACTAATCTTTTGTAGATATCGTATTTTGATCCCAAGCATATTGGTGAAGGCTTCATTAAAATCGGTGCGGTAAATTTTCAGTTAAATGCAGATTCAAGTAATTCCGCGACATTACTGCGATTATTTTGTGTATCGTACATGGAACTTTTGTCGGTTTCATTTGGTACTTCTTCTTAAAAACACAACCCACAATAATCATACAAATTACATTAACATTAATGTAACAATTATTCAATCCCAAAAAATATTAAAGTCAGAGAAAAATAAACAAAGATATTCCAGTCTCTATTAGTATTACTTAACAAAACAATGACAAAACATCATAAATGCAACAAGGCAGTAAAGTAGTGGTGACCTAGTAATTATCATTCAGTGAATAATTTGCCACACTCCTGACTTATAGCGGTTAAGTAAAGATGTCTCGAGTGTTTTCATCGTTTGTATTGACCTTCGATGGTTTGGCAAACTTATTGACCGAGCGATTACGCCATAGTATGTGTGCGAGCGAAGACGTCAAGTAGCGACACTCCATCGTAGTCTGCGGTGCGCGCGCTCGTGCCGCTTCGTTCCGCACTTCCGTACTCACATCGTCCACTTTTTTCAGATCACGATAAGGAATACTCGAAACGCCCTCTCGACTTCGACATTGAAGAGGAAACACGGAAAAAAGAAACTTCTAAGTGGCTGGAAAGCCATTTCGGAAGCGACTCGCGCTCTTCACACGACTCCATCGCCGAGGAGATAGGACGACGACCGGAGCCCGGATATTACATCAAAAATAAAACAGCCGAAGACGAAGGCTACTACGGGAAGACTTCCTCATCAGTTCCACCTCCACCAGTTTACGGAGACCGTGTTCTCCGCAAAACAAAATCATCCACACCATCAGATGAGCGGGCACCTGCACCGGCTAATAGGACAGGAGGATATTTCAAAGGGGTTGCGGATTGGTCGCAACGACGCCCTAGCAAGCCCAGGATGCCGGAGCCGCGTAGTTCATCACCATCTCCACCGGCAGTGCGATCACCATATGCCAGCAATGACCGATTAAACGGGTCCTCCCCCAGACACGTGTACGGGAAGCGCAATTCGCCGCAGGGAAGGTCGTCACCAATCGGTCGACGTAATCCTCCCTCGCGCGATGACTCCGCCTACGTTTCTTCATCAACTATGCATAGTCCGCCTCGCGGCTCGCCCTTTCGCCCGTTAGAAGCCGATCGGTCCTTCCGTGAACCTTCAGTCGAAGATGACTACCGACCGCCGGTAGCTCCCGAACGAAAACGACATTTAAAGCAGAGGTTATCTGAGGAGCATCGATACGATAGTGGGTACAGAAGTTCGTCTCGAAACGAGAATTCGGGACGTTCGCGCGATAGTCGTGAAGAAGCGACTGAACCCCCACCGGATTACTCTCCGCCGAGAGAAAGACGCGGTAGTTCAGATAGGGATCAAACACCACCACGCCGACGCGATCGGGACGAACGGAAACAAAATCAGAAGACCCGTTTCGCGGATAGCGGCCGGCGACCGTCGCCTGCTCGCAAATCAGTTGGTTCGGCGATTGGAAACTCGATTAGGAAATTAGTGGGGAAGATCCGCTCGGCTTCGGCGGAGCGTAGGGCTCGCTGGCGCAACTCGCGATCTCCCTCTCCGGAGCACTCTACGCGTACATACCGGCAGTACGGAGGTGAGCTGGCGCCCCCCGCCGCACCTCAGCACCGCTACTATCTAGGAGAGGACCCCTTCGCGCCCAGCATCTATGGCCGAGAGCACAAATACGAGGGCAGTTCAAGACGCGCCGCCGCTGCTGACACTCGTGACCACCGAGAACGGTAAGTGATTCAGATTACTCATTTATTTACTTTTTCCGTGCGAAAAAATAATTTCATATAATCATGTCGTCCTTGTTTACAACTATTATGCTTTAACGTTTTATGATAGATTACTTTGGTCCATGATCTTACGATTTGTTAATACATAGATATTTAGATATAAAAACATTAGGCAAACCCATAGAGCCTTAAATAGAATCTTGTCCTACAACGAATCCGTGCTACCGCCTACATTAAAAGACATGAAGCATAACATTTAATTAATACTTCTTGACTTGATAGCCAATTAACATAAAATTAAGGTAAATTTGCTGAGGTCGGATTGGAGTTAACGACTCTATCATAGTGAAATAACGCAAGCCTCCTGATATGGTTAATCCCAAGTGACTGTCAAGAGTGTCAAGTATCAATCTCAATCAGAGTTATAAATAGTTTATGATGTTGTTTATGATACTCCTAATTAAGCTACTGCTAATTAAATAATATCTCTTGAAGGTGCGATACTTCCTAGAATGGTTACTTCATAAACTGAGATAATTATAATTGCAAAATTTGAAAGCCACTAAACTAATCAAGTAAACCAATATTATCCACTTCTGCGAATAACTATGTAGGTCGTTTGCACTAGGATGTTTCTTAGTGAAGTTATTTTTAACATAATATAAAGTTGCCGTAACTTGTTATTCTATTTATTTCATCTAAAATTTCGTTTTTTGTTAGATACAAATTAGATGTTGATGATCGATCCCGAATCGCTAAATGTTTGAGCCGATGTTGTTGAAAATTTTAAAACACTATCAGATAACAAACCCTCTAGATAACATTCCATAATTTTCAATGTTTCTCGCATAAAAGTGTATCCCGTGGGACGTTTAATCTCTCTTCTATAAAAAAATCTAACTGAATATCTGTGAGGTATTCAGGTATTCTATATAAATTAGCGGATATCCTTTTATGAAGTGGTTTAGAATCGTTGACAGAATGTTCTGTCGAAAAATGTTTCAAAAATAATAGTATAATAGATGTAAACAGATGAAAGTGAAAATGTGTACATATTAGGTCAACATTTGCAAATTCCAATTGCAATTGCAAATGCCTATTACTGTACCTAATAGTTAAGTACTTAGTATAATACAAGTAATATCAACAAAGGGATTGAAACAGCAGTAAGTAAGTCCGTGCCTAGTCACGAGATTCACGAGAAACATTTCAAAATTGCGGAAAACCATTCTCGTCAATGCGTGTTATGTAAAACAGCTTGAAGTGAACGCCCCGCCGAGACGAATGACCAAAATAGGGAATTTGCACACTTTCAAAGGATCTCGCTTTGTTTTGCAACTGACCAACTTACATACCGATTAATTCCTTTGAAATCGTTGGAAACTTGAGCTGTGTTTAACTATGTTTAAAAGCCGACGTAATAAATAATCATGTCTTCTTTGAAACTGGTATCATTATTATAGTTTTGTGTAGACACATTTCAATTTCAAATGAATTTATTAAAATTGTATTCCATCATCAAGTTACATCAAATTATATAGCTGCATTACTCGTAGAGTTAAGTTTACTGACATAAAATGTGACGATCCTTGAGCAAATGGACCTTATTGTCGGTATTGCCTTATTTATTTATTTACTCTTTTTGCACTATATTGTACAGAGGCGGACTTAATGTCTTAAGGCATTCTCTACCAGTCAACCGTTGGTTAAATGAGATAAATATATGACTTATATGATATGACTTTGGTTAAGATTTGGTAGAGTGAAACGATCGATTTTAAAAACTTGGTATCGGTCGATTGAGTGACAGAAATAGAAACCAGCTCTAACATTTGATTTTTAAGATAAAATAATAATAAATTCTCAATTTTCTTTTAAATATTTCAACAAAGTATTAATATCTAAACAACAATTTGTATATACGAGTAGATCCTTTTTGATCAGATAATATCACTGTATATTCGTCTATTAAGGTAATACACAATTATTATCCCGTTAAATTAAATATTTTAAGTAACAATAGCCTTATAAATCAAAGTCTCGTAGGCATACTTCAATCAGTTCTACGTTCCGGCATAACTTACCTTTTTAAACTGCAGTCGTCCATGAGCCTTATCCATTAAGGGTAAATAAGTATTTTATCTCTAGAGAAGCCCTTATTTAGTTCTCTGACTCATGTCGAGTGAAACCGTCGATTTCAAGAACTTTATATCGGTCGATTGAGTGACGATATGACTCATTGCAAGGAAATGTTCTTGGTAAACAACAGGTGTCTTGGTGTGGGTTGACCGATGCAAATTAACCTGATACAATTATCTTTGTAAATTACAAATAAAAATAATGTCGCATTTATCTGCGACTCCACTTGTCATGGCTTCTTGTCGTTGTTCGGTTAACAACCTATTCAAGAGAACTTAGCTCCTTAGACATGTAGATTAATAGCGTACATATCAACACGTAAGGCATGATAAATTGTATGGGTCAGACCTAGGAGGAGTTATTGCCATCTTAACGATGCCGGCGTTCAGTACTTGTAAACAAAGCATGATCGTTAGGCGTGTGGGAGGAGATTCCGCATTAAATCCAATTACTAGAATTCAAGATTGCGACTTTTTGTGGCATTTAAAGAGATAACAATGCACATGCGTGGGTTTCGTTTATTTTGCCATCACGACGTGTCAATAAAGTCTTCATTAGTTGTTTGCAGAAAGTTCAATTGTTTTAAACTATGTATTTCTTATTTGCAGGGGTCCATTCTCGAGCACACTCGGTCGATTCAGTCACTCCACAAGTCGACTGAATCCGAACAGCGAAACTGAGGGAGGATACACGCGCAGTGCACAGACGCTGCCGCGGAAACTGCACGATCGTAAAGAGAAAACCACCGAAAAACCCAGTTCCAACAAATATTGGCATCGACTGACGACAAATAAACGATCAAGCAGCGCCATTAACGTGTCTAATAACGTATCAACAGCTGCCGACGGAAAAAACAACGGATATTTAAACGGGCCGGCGAAACCAGCTCGGACATACAAGGCTCTTAATAGGAGCAAAAGTTTTGCTATGGGAGCACCTGAACAGGACACCCATCCACGATACGTTTCAGGAATGAACCGCAATTATTCCACTATGTACAAATCGAACCCTCACTTAAGCCGTTTGGACGAGACACCGGAGCAGCTCAAAAGCCCTGGAATAGTATCCATAATTAATCGCAGTCAACGCGATCTCGCCGATGCCGTTTCCAGAGAAACCGAACGCAGGCGTGATGGATTATTCGGAGCGCGATATGGCAAAACCACACCGATAAACAATGGCCACACGAATGGATATAACAAGTCATACGATGAAACAGATAAGAAGAAAATATTCCTGAAAGGCCTACGGGAGAGGGCACCAGACCTATATCACAATCTTCACGCTGACGAAGAATCCGATGGGAGTAGACTTTCATCTCGATATGGCACTCCCTCCCCACACTATAAGGACAGGATATCCGAGGAACGTAAAATACCTTTGTATAAAACAGATTCATTGAACAGAGAAACGAGTCCTTTCGTGTCTCGCTTGGAGACAAGGTTAAAATCGCCAGCTATTCGACGGGGAAGCAACAGTAGTGACAACTATTCGGAGACGTATAGGTATACGACTCGTTCAGGGGACCCCGACCGGCCTAGCGTTACGGATACGGTAGAAACAGTCAGTAAGAAAGTTGTGCCATCTAGAGACGGTCGCTCTAAAGAGGTCATCGAGTCCAGGGAAGTAAATTCAGTGACAAAGAGTAGGGGCTACAAACCAGAACCATTATCGAGTATAAAATACGTTGAGAATGGAACCCGCTCTTCTCCTCTCGGTTATGAATCTAAGAACGGTTACACAGAAAGAAGAAGTAGTAACTACAAGGTGATGGAGAAAATTAGAGATTATTAGTTACTTTCAATTGTATGCCATATTTTAATAATAATTTTAAATGAATTGAACAGAGTCAAATGCAGACTGAAATGTTTTAAATGCCTTAGATAATAGGTTATCTAACTTTAATTACCTACATACATTAACGAATGTTAAAATTGAGTAGCTGCTTTTTTTGTCATGTAAAAAGTCCTAAAGCTTTACTAATTTTATTATACTTCATAATAATTATTACGTGGTCTAATTCCGTCCAGTGTAACGAAATATGAAAATGTTATACGAAGATGATTATTATTACAAAATGTATACTAATTTAATATTTTGTGAATAGATTTACCTACTTTTCTTAATAACAACATTGAATAAGAAGTAATAATCTTAGATAGGAGTTTATAATAAAAATGTATCAATAAATAAATATAATGTGTTAATACGCACTAATGTCTATTGTTTTATTGTTTGTTCATGTGGAAAACAGACTTACGAGTAATGTAATGACTCACTGCTGCGAAATGAAAAGTATCCTTGGATTTATTCACTTATAATTTATGTTGGCACTTTACACGTTAAATATATTCGAGTATAGGTGGGTATGTTATAATTATTAGTAGATGGTCTATGAAGTTTGTTGAGATACTGACTCAATTAATATAGAACGTGTAAGGTACACAAAGAAAAGACAATAAGTATCGCGCTCCAAATATCACGATAAATATTGACTGTCTAGCTTCGCCTTAGGAATAAATGAGTAAAAAGATGTCATTAAAAATAATAAAATCTATATTAAAAATAAATGACCATTGTATTGAAATCACTAGTAATGTTATCCTTTTGTAAATTTAACACTTGTTAACTTTTGTATTTTTTGATTAACCAAATATTATAAATCTGTATTTTCGGCGAAGCTCATCTATTGTACTCTAGGTGCCGTTCGGCATGGCGTCGCGTCGGCAGACTTTACAATAGCACCCCATCTTATCTCTTGGGGTCTCGTAAAAGGCGACTAAGGGATAACAATACCGCTACCATAAGTCCTGAGGAACTACACCACTACACCACGTCTAAGAGTCAATTTGCAAATCCGCTTTTTTATGGACGAAAGCGGCAGACGAGCATACAGTCCACCTGATGGTAAATAGATACTGTCGCCCATAGACATCCGCGATACATGCCAACATTAGTCCAAAATGACAAACATTGGCACGCCCCCGGATGCGCTCCCTACCTTTGGAGATATAGGAATGTAGGGTGGATGTACCAGTCTCAAACCATTTAAGGAAAAAAAATTACTTTAAAATGTTGTTATATAACCTAATTGCGATATTTATTACTAGTTTATTTTTTATATTGTACGTTATCTAGTTAAAAGTTATAATTGAAAAGGAAAACACTTAATTCCTTTTGTTTTTTTTATTATTTAACACAATCGGTATATAACTGGGATGTACCCTACTTTGACCAGCTGGCCCCAGTTGTTGAGAGGATTTGTACCAGAGGTTGACCATTAAACAAAGTGAAATAAAATCTACATTCCACAAAAGGAGATGTTTTTATAATCAACTTTATTAAGGTTTGTTCTTAGGGCTAATTGAGACCAACAAGTAAATTACTATTTTCAGTCTTAACAATCACAATAGAAATTCTTAAATCTAAATGGCACATTTTCAAATCACATGAAAATAACAAATAATAACTTCACTAAAACTTTAAACTTTATAAGTAACCTATGTTTTTGGTTTAATCATTATTAATATCAAACATACCTAAATAAAATTTCTAACAATATCACGGAATGACTCAAAAGTAAAAATTGCAGATGAAAGGAATCAGATCCAAAAAAGATATTTGGCCATTTCTGGCACTTTATATGAACCTCTACTATTATTTGACGCAGGGGCATTTATTTTTTCGACTATTCTGTCATTAGCATACCAATAGCAACCAATCGTAGTTGACTATTACGTATGTATGATCCTAATTCTATTTCGTTGTCTGATCTACCTTTCTTACTGTAATAGACCAATGGTAAATTGTCCTCTTCTGAATCAGAATCTATCCTATTTTGTACTCTTTTTCTTATTCGTTTTGCTTTAGGTTTCTCAATTTTGTTCAACTCTTGTAACTTCTTTTTTTCTTCTCTTGCTAATCTCTTATTTTCTTTTTCTTCTTGTTCCCTATTTTTTTCATTCCAATAGCAGTAGAGTATCCACTCTACTGATGTAACTGCATCCGGCAATCGCTTTCTATTCAGATTTTTCTTACAACCTTTTTTCAGTGGCGATTCTGTAGGCCAAACTAAAGAAGACGCAAAAGCAGGGCTGACTGTAATTTTAGAATATCCGGGTGTAGTTTGTTTTAAAAAGTCTCTAGACTTTGCAGATTTAGTGGGTGCCTTTTCTTGGTCGTTTAGTTTTTTGGATGATCCTGATTCAGGTGTTTTTTGTTCTGAAAACTCTATCATTGTAACAGATTTAGTAGGCGTTGCTTCTCGATTTTTACTATTGCAATCGTCTGTAACAAAACTTAGTGAGGTTGAACCTGGTAGTTGTTCTTCGTCGGATAATTTTGTCGATAAAGTAAGTTCTGACTGGCGAATTAATGCAGAGTTTGTAACGATGCTAATTTGTCGATTGTCGGCTTTGATTAATTTAGTAACTGTCTCTATTAACTGCTCTTTTTTAATAGGGATTCCCTTTTTAGCCATTGCATTTATCCACCGACATAGCAATCGTTCCTCATCAGGTGTCAAGATTGTTGGCGGGCCCATTTTTCGTTGAATGGGATGTCTCATTTTTATTTTATTAATCATTGTAGAATGGGGGATGTTATATTTGCGGCACGTTTCTCTGATTTTGTTTCCTGACTGTATTTCTTTAAGCGCTTCATAAATATCGTCCTCACTGTACCGAAAGAATTTTTTTTTTTTGGTGGCATATTGAATCTAAAACAAGCAAAAATAAACTTATATTTAGAGAGCTTGGTCGATCATAGGAGCTTATGTTTTGTATGCAGCACCAATGTCAAACCACTGGTCAACTAAAGGAAACAATGCGATTTACTCCATTAAAATCGATTGTTGAGTTACAAATCATATCATAGACATGAAACAGATAAAAAAAATGCAAAAAAAAAGTAGTACTTCAGTGAGCTAGTCGTTGACCAACTGGTCAACCCCAGGAAAACTTAATCAAATCATGTACCTTTTGTTAACCAGTTAAATAACTCATGAAATATATTATTTGCACCTCAAATTCATTAAAATCCCCAAAATAAACATAAAATCATTACAAAAATCAATCATCAGAGCAAAGTACATTCAAAACAATACAAAATAAATATAAAATATTCTTACCTCGTCAAAACTCGTTCATTATTGCATTGGCGTCCGAATGGCAACTGTCAGCGACAAGTAAAAATAAAACGAAATTGTAGAGTTCACTGTTTGTCTCTTTCTAGCCGTAATGAGATTGGTTGATTTGTATTAGTAACGACAACATATAGCCAACATTAAATGAAACAAATAGTGGCAGGAAATCTTAATATTGACACTCAAAGCCGCAAATGGTCAACAACCGGTGCCTGGTCAACTATAGGCTCAACCACCCTATTTGGAGAAAGGGTTGGGAAAATGGGTAGAGCTATCCCTACCCATTTTCCCATCCTATGATGGGAATGGACTCTGGCACATCTCACTCTCTATCGAAACACGTACGTATATTAGGGAAATAAGATAAAAGTGGAAAATGCAGTACATTTCAAGGTAGTCTTCTGTGTGGCCAGGGTGGCGTTTTAAGCCTATATATATATATATCTCTCATGGACAATGTGTATCAGGACTGTAGTGTGCGTCAGATAACTTTGCGCGCTACTGTGGGCGTGTCAAATGTTGTCATATTAACAAAAATACAAGTATCGTTTTTAATGGAAAAGTTTACACTTTTCCATTAAAACTAGTGAGTCAAGTCCACTAGTGAGCGTTAAAATTGAGCAGCCCACTCTTACACTATTCTACTGATTTTTAGTTGTGACAGAATTTTTCTCTAATTGGCAAAGGAAAAGGACTAAGCTCTTAATTGTGATAAACCCTGTTTTAAAGAACTTGAGTGTATTCTGTTATGACTTGACTATCATGGTCTAATGAGGTCTACTATAAGTCCCTTATCCAAGAGGCTTACTTATTTTGACTCAAAATGAAACAAACAACATAAATAATCAGTTTTATTAATTTACAAATATTTTTTGAATAATTATGATCCTGCAATGGCAATGCACAATACCATCAATTTTATTATTCGAGTCGTCGGACCCTTCTGACAAAGAATCTGAAGCTTCACTTTCGTTATGTACTACATTTATTATGAATTTATCTAGTTCTATGTCTAACAATTTACCAGACTCAAAATAGTGATCCTGAATTTTTTCTATATAGGCAATAAACATTTGCCCATGCTTCTGACGTACCTAACTAAAGGTAGCTGTACTAAAGGTAGGGTTGCCAGATGGTATTGCTGTACTAAAGGTAGGGTTGCCAGATGCTATCAATACCATAGTTTACCTCAGAAGCATTTGTCCTCCCGTCCTCCCTTATCTACTGCATGTCCTCCTTTTGCTGTATGTCTTTAATGCATGATGATAGCGCCGTGCCTGTGCCCAAACAAGCGTACGTGTGTATTTTAGTGTGTGTGCTGTCTGTCTAGTTTAAAAACATGTTATGTGAAGATTTTTATACTTATTTGTTAAAAAACCAAGAAATACTTTCGAAAATTGGCAGTTTAGCTAAATATAATTAAAATAAAGGAAATTATATAAAAAAAAACTTGTTCAATTGTGAAAGTCCTTTTTTTTATAAAATCCTCCTTTTTAGGCCGATCACTCCTCCTTTTTCAATTTATCATCTGGCAACCCTAACTAAAGGCATCTTTAGTTAGGGATTCTCTCTGGTGTGCGGCCTGAACGACATTTTTTTCGGCAATCCGTCTGTTTATAATTGCCCATATTTTTTCTAAGGGCTTCAGATCGCAATGGTTACCACCTGGTAATCGAACGACCTCATGCCCATGTTCACTCAACATTTTTTTACTCGAAATTTTGGCTAATATAATAACAGAATTTTTACTATTCTGTTGTACCTATATTAATTCATAAAGTCGAGGCTTAGTCCAGCATTCTTCGAATTCTATTTCATTTTTCCTCAACCACTCTTGCAGTTCAGCCTTGAGATTGCCCATTGTAGTAGCTTTATTTATTTGTGTACATTACCCATTACTACAAGATATTTTGATGGCACATTAGAAATGCTTTTTTCTTTCATCCATAGCGAATAGTTTTCAGAGTTCATATTGTCATGGTAATGCGCCTCAATGAAGTACGGCTATATTTAAAATCTAGGTACCTATATCAGATTTTAATACAAGCCATGGCTTGTTTATTGTTGGGATTTCTTTTTTAACAAAATATTCTAACAGCGACAACACAAAACACTCCCACCACAGACACAGCGCTCGTCCAACTGACGACTGACGACTTGAAATGAATGCATTTATGAATGCAATAGTAAAATGAGCGAATGATATAGAAGACGATCGTTTATTGCTTCTAGAACTATCTGTTCACGAGAAATGGTGGTATTCCATATTAAGGATACTATTCCATATTTGGTTACTTTCCTCTATGATGTCGTTAAGAATAAGCAACATAACAATGTTGAATCAATAAGAATTTGAAATTATAAATTCAATATAAATTACAACTAATGTGGGTAAAATGGTCACACTGAAAATTACCTGTTATAAATGCAACACGAGCTCGCATTTTAGAAAATGGTAACACAGGTTCTTTATTGTCGTGTTCTGTTTCACACGAACTTTTCACATTAAGCTAATGTCCCTGCAGGCACTTTTAATTACTTTTGGTTGGCATGATGATAATAGTTTAGCAATCAAATACAAATAAAAACACTGAGCACTGAAACACAAATAACACCTGACGTTTTGACTGAATTTCAATTTGTTTTATACATATTTTTTCAGTCATTATCGGTTTTATACATTTTCCTTTTGTCTTTGGTTCAATAAACGTTTGTCTATGAAGAATGAACGATGTGAAGAACCATAAACCATAGTGCTATAAACTAACAAGCGCCTTTCATTTCAGTGGCTTTTTCCTAAGCACTAGTATGGGATTGGATAAAATCACTTTAAAGATATTTGAAACTACCAATTAGTAGTGAGGCTACTTTAGGTTAATTGGCTAGTTTGGAAAAGTAAAGTGGATTCTTGCTCCATTTTTTTAACATTACTTTTGACGGTCTGGATTTAGATTTAGTAACACGCTCCCACCGCTTTTATCAATTCAATTCATATATATTATAAATAGATTTAGCGTAAGTGTTTTTGGTTTCAAACTGAATTATATAGTTTTTATTTGCCATGATGTTTTATTTAGTACATGACAATTTCAGAGAATGTCGGGCATTGCAAGTGCTCGATTGGCCGAAGAAAGAAAAGCTTGGCGTAAGGACCATCCCTTTGTAAGTAACAACTTTCGTTATTGACATAGATTCTTGAAATTATTTTTATCGGCTAAACTGTTTTGTGTTTATTTTCCAGGGCTTCGTCGCCAGGCCTATGAAGAATCCAGATGGTGCACTAAATTTGATGACATGGGAGTGTGCTATTCCTGGGAAGAAGGGGGTTAGTAATTATTTTAGATCTTTATAAAATACTTTCATAATCTAATAGAGCCTAGACGGAAAAAATATTTATGGGAATTTATTTAATTTTAGTTGTTCGTATTATGCAAGGTTGTGAATAATGACTTTGAAATGATATATTTTACGTAATTTTTGTGTCGTCAACCACTTGAACACTATATTATATCAACAAAATCGGGGTAATTGAAACATTCTTTATAAACAAAATTAATTTCAGACAGTCCTGCCAACATTTAATTCTTCAACATTAAATGCTTCCTAGGACACGCTTTGTTCTTAGCACGTTTTAAAACACTTGTTTTTTAATACCTAGTGTTTCTAACAAATTTATTAACAAAACTAGTTTATAATGGATTGTCAGAAACACTGTTTCTAACAAATAAAAACATGAAAAAAAACATTTCAAACACCTGTGAGTTTTGTCTAAGGACAATGACTTTGCTATGCAGTTCTCAAATAATATGTACATAATGTGTATATTATGTGGGAACAAGTGATATGTACCTTTATTATATAGTATAGATTTCTAGGCAACTTCTGCTGCCAGTCCTTGTACCTTGATTTTTGTAATACCAACATAGCTAAATCTAATGTTAACTGGCTTGCTTTAAGTTCATTGAATGTACTTTTAAACAAGTCAGTCAACATTAGGCTTAGGTAGGTTCGTAATGTAAAATATCAAGGAACAAAATTGATTGGCATCAAAGCTGCTAAGAAATAAAAAATATATAATTTATAATTAAAAATGAGATATATTTTTTAATACAAAAATCAGGAAGTGGTAAGTACCCAATGCAAGCATCCTATATTAATATAGATAGAGATTATAAAAAAAATATTAAGATATAAAATTATAAAAGACAAGAACATATTTATTACTTATTTAAATGTTTAAACATAGCAATAAGTTTTGCAGCTGTTTCAGTACATAGTCGTTGGTTCCAGACTAGGTCTGTGTTGTTGATTTGTGGCCTTAAAGACCACCACCGTTCTAAAGAATTGACATTTTTGATGTGTTTTCTAAATAAGAGGCTATGGAATGGTGCTATCATTACCTGGCGTTGCTTCTTTATAGTAAGTTTCTATGTACTGCATTGCATTGGGTCCAATAAATTCGCTACACAATGTGCTGGTGTCATTGCCATTTCATACCGTGAATGGAACTTTTGTAATTTGCTTAGATATTCATAACGGACATTGGTATCGAGTGATTGATTTATTGGATACCTGGATGCAAAGTAATAATTGAAATAAACACTGAATCTTCTGAAAATAATGTTCAATTCTATTGTGTTGTTTTATAAACATGTATAGTACGTATCTGTACTTGGTACCTTCAAAGAACAATCAAGGTTCCATCAAGCACTATCCCAATTCCCTAGTAGTTGACAGCCTAACCTATGTACCCAATAGAAATGACCCTCCCTTTGCCGTCGTCGTCTTCAGCACGTCTTAGACGACCCTGACACGTCATAGACGACTCCTACGACCCAATTACTGCTGACAAAGCGGTTTTTCGACTACACTCACATATACACCATCCCCACCAGTGGAGACGAGGACGTCACCCTCGCTACACCGTGAACACACACCAGCCTTCAGCCAACACTTTTACCAGGTATTAGCGCGATCTTGGGTGCTTCTCATCGACTCGAGATCCCGCGGTACCCTCCCAAAGCAACGCCCTAAGCCGAGATCCCTCCGTTCCGCCACTCTACCGGCGGGGGAGTCCTTAGGCCCGTTGCTGCACACACTGCCCCTGGCTGAGCGCCTGCTGCGCTCACCCTAAACCATACATGTCCGTTGACCCTTGAAAGTCCATTAAGGCCACAAGAAATTAGCCATTCCGAAAAAAAAAGACACTCGCCACCTCACGGGCGGTTGATTGATGCCACTCTTGTAAGTCTCGTGGACAGGGTTCAGAATAAAAATTTTTTCCTTGCAAAAAGTAGTACAAATTTCGAACTAAATGGATGTCTATCGGGCCCAGGTCCAGTGAGTATGGTGGGTAAGGGAGAGTCTACAGGTCTAGGTGTAAGAAGTAGAGATGTGCGATTGACCAATCTTGGTTGCTTTGTTGCCAGCTTTTTCATCATTGTCTGCAGCTCCTTACATCTACATCTGCATCAATCGTTACTTGTAGCACCTCGCTTTCAGAGCATACCTCTTAAGATCTCGGAGAGTATTGGGATCCTTGGTGTCGACATTTCCAGCAAAGTCGAATTTAGGGGTCATCTGGAAAGTAAGGCCAAAATGGCCTCCAAAAAGCTCGGTGTGCTGAACAGAGCGAAGCGGTACTTCACCCCTGGGCAACTCCTAATGCTTTACAAAGCGCAGGTGAGACCCCATATGGAGTATTGCTCACATCTCTGGGCCGGCGCACCGAAATACCAATTAGACCCATTTGACTCCATCCAAAGACGTGCTGTTCGTATTGTCAACGATCCCACTCTCACGGGCAGTTTAGAACCCCTCAGCGTTCGGAGAGACGTTGCATCTCTCTGTGTGTTCTACCGCCTGTACAATGGGGAATGCTCTGAAGAATTGTTCAATATAATTCCCACCTCGGGTTTCTACAACCGCACCTCCCGTCACAGAAGTGCGGTCCATCCGCATTTCCTAGATACGGAGGTGTCGCGTACTGTTCGGTCCAAAAATTATTTTATATCGCGAACCTGTAAGCTGTGGAACGAACTGCCTCAAGAGGTCTTCCCATTAAACTACGACATGGGGTTCTTCAAGAAAGCTGTGAATAGGATTTTGCAAGGTTGGCGGCGCGCCCGCATACCCCCTGCTGTTGCAGGTGTCCATGGGCGGCGGTAACACTTACCATCACGTGAGACCGCTTGCTCGTCCGCCCTCTTCTCTATAAAAAAAAAAAAAAACACCGGTTCGCAAGAAACTGTAGTGGACAATACCGGCACAGGACCACTAAACTGATACCAGTAGCTTTTTCTTAGTTATCTTGCATTTTGGACATTGTTGGCCTGCAACTCCTGGATCCAGTCACAATCCAACTGATACGAATGTTTGTGCTTATCATACAGGATTCATTTCTCATCACAAATCATGATGCGATTATGTGTCACAAAAACGATCCTTTGTTATTGTGACGGTTCAATAAGACAGTGCACACTTCGACGCGTTGTTGTCGCTGACGTCCGTTCAGTTCATACGGCACCCACTTTTCGAGCTTCTTTATTTTGCCGATTTGATGCAGATGAACCAACATCGTGTTATCACTAACATCAAAACCTACTGCTAACTCAACTGTACTTTGAGATGGATCTTCTTTCACTATAGCCTTTAATTAATCGTTATTAACCTTGGTCGTAGGTTGGCCTTGGGGCTCTTCCTTAAGAAATTTCCAGAACGGTTTGGAAGCGTTTAAATCATTGACGCATGGTGCGATCCAATCCAATTTCTTAATATGGCCCCCTCGAGACTTCGATGATTCTGTCAATGTCAAGGCTGAATGAAACAGTAAAAAACATTGATAAAAAGATAAAAACACGCAGAGATTATGCTGGGTTGAGATTGAAAGATTGAGCTCACTAAAACAAAGACTACTTAAATAAATTTATATATAAGTACATAAGAATACAAGATTAAATTAGATATTAGTTTTATAAAAGTATGAAGACCAGGGGCGCCGACTTATAAAAAATATTGGGGGGGGCCCATACCGGGGTCCTGCCCCGGGAAATTTTCTAAATTTTAGATGAAAATTAGTGAGTTTTAAAGTTTTTTTAAGTATTTTAGAGTCATATGATCAACATTAGAACCCCGAAAACTCTTGGGAAACTCATTAAATTATTGGGGGGGGGGGGGGGGGGGGCAAGGGTAACGAATTTTTGAGGGGGCTCGGGCCCCCTCAGGCCCCATGGAGTCGGCGCCACTGATGAAGACAGAAAAAGTATTTCTGGTTAATAATAATATACTTAACATAGAATACTGATGATGAATATGATGTAATAGTTACAAAATAATTAAAGAACAATGTTATTAACTCTAATGAATTTGTGAAGAATATTAATATGAGGGTTAGTATGTAATTCACATTTACAGGGCGAGGAAAAGAAGGGGGAAGTATATCATGAGGAAAAGAAGGGGGGAAGTATATCGTAAAGAGGTGTTGCAAGGCGGGGACAACTAAAAAAAATGTGCTCCAGAGTTCCTTCTTCAAGTCCACTATCAACTATTAGGTTCTTAGGTTAACTATCAGTCTCACGCAAGCAACAAATTAGTTGCCGCACTCTTCTAACTCACCTATTCTCCCCGAGTAGGGTTGCCAGGCATCGGCTTTAGTCGGACATGTGTGACTTTTTACAGTCGTGTCCGGCCTGTCCGGCTTTTGTTAGGCTTTTTTGTCAAATATCCTTGGTATCGACATCTCCAGCAAAGTCGAATTTAGGGGTCATCTGGAAAATAAGGCCAAAATGGCCTCCAAAAAGCTCGGTGTGCTGAACAGGGCGAAGCGGTACTTCAAACCTGGGCAACTCCTTATGCTTTACAAAGCTCAGGTGAGGCCCCATATGGAGTACTGCTCTCAACTCTGGGCCGGCGCACCGAAATACCAGTTGGACCCATTTGACTCCATCCAACGACGTGCTGTTCGTATTGTCGACGATCCCACTCTCACCCGCCCGGTTTAGAATCCCCCAGCATTCGGAGAGACGTTGCATCTAGAGAGATGCAACACACAGAGGTGTGTTCTACCGCCTGTACAATGGGGAATGCTCTGAAGAATTGTTTAATATAATTCCCACCTCGGGTTTCTACAACCGCACCTCCCGTCACAGAAGTGCGGTCTATCCGCATTTCCTCGATACGGAGGTGTCGCGTACTGTTCGGTCCAAAAACTATTTTATACCGCGAACCCGTAGGCTGTGGAACGAACTGCCTCAAGAGGTCTTTCCATTGAGCTACGATATGGGGTTCTTCAAGAGAGCTGTGAATAGGATTTTGCAAGGTCGGCGGCGCGCCCGCATGCCCTCTGGTGTTGCAGGTGCCCATGGGTGGCGGTAACACTTACCATCACGTGGGACCGCTTGCTCATCCGTCCACTAGTCTATAAAAAAAAAGAAAATATTCCATAAGATATA
Organism: Sesia apiformis; assembly: GCA_914767545.1. Lineage (NCBI taxonomy): Eukaryota > Metazoa > Arthropoda > Insecta > Lepidoptera > Sesiidae > Sesia > Sesia apiformis. The sequence continues at coordinate 8,773,544 of OU611960.1, read as the reverse complement.
TTTTTATATTTGTTTAATAAAAACTTTTATTTTATTGTGTTTTGTTTGTTCTTCGATTTTATCTAGTCTCCAGAAGACTTTGTACTTAATTAAAATACGTAACCAAGTTTTTTTTACTATAAAAGTTATGTCCAGCTTTGAAAAAGATATCTCCGGCTTTTAGGGCAAAATGTCCGGCCTAATGTAGCGCCGAGTCCGGTTTTTTGGGCAAAATGTCCGGCCTACTTTAGCACCGAGTCCGGCTTTTGTATCCCCGAGGCTTAAATTGGTCTGGCTCCTAATTAAACAATGGAATTTCTGTCGGGCAAATTTATATTATATTCTTTGATTACAGAACTATATCATATTGTAATTTCAGTTATACTAAATAGGTTTAAATATTATTATGTTTTAATTATTAAAATTGTTTCAGGCGCTATGTTACTAACGACAAAACTGTCTGACAACTATAATAAGTTTATAGTTGCCAGTCAGTTTTGTAAAAGATATAGAAAATTATGAAAAAAAAGAATTTTGTCCTAAAATGATTTCAAAATGCACTATTTTTACCTGTACAGAAGGGATGCGCACAGGTAAACGCAACCGCTCCCAGGTGCCAGACGTACCGCATCCTTACCTAACTTCAATAAGAAAGGAAATATCGAAAAAAACAGTCAACCTACAATTCTTTCTCGAAAACGTTGCTAGCTCTCGTACCAGAAGTCGTACCACGAATTCCCTTGACTGTCTTTTCAGCAACTTTCCCTTTGGCATTTTGTAAATGTACTTTTTAGGAGGACCACTGTTGAACTCGACTTTAAAAGCGCAAATACAACACAGATATAGGAAATTTGAAAAAACACTGCTAACAGAAATGCAGTGTATAGCACAGCCATATCGTTGTGGGGGACAAATAAATTTAATAATAAAAATTTAAAAATTAATATTTTTTTTTTATGATTACCAAATTTACAAAGAATTAGTATAAAGCTAACATAATTGTATCTAATAAACCATACAGATTTGTCTTGATACAAGTAAAACCATCATAGCGGCGATACCGCTTCGCCATAGCCAGTGATGCTAGAATAAATGAATAAAAAATGTTTACATCTAATATAATCAATTTCTTAAATTGATTTCGTATTAAATACATTTTTGCGATTAATAAATCAATTATTTAAGACAACTATTTTTAATAAAACGAATCTATAAAAGCGAATGCAAATTGTACTAGAATTGTATCGATAATTGAATCGATAATTCAACTAATTCGCACATCACTAAACCGATCTGTCATCGAGAAAATAACATAGTGGATGGAGTATAATAACTAATTATGTTCATTCATAACTTGCAGACTCCATGGGAAGGCGGTCTGTACAAGCTGCGTATGATCTTTAAAGATGACTACCCATCAAGTCCCCCAAAGTGCAAGTTTGAGCCTCCTCTGTTCCACCCCAACGTGTATCCATCGGGAACCGTTTGCCTATCACTCCTGGATGAGGAGAAGGATTGGCGTCCAGCCATTACCATCAAACAATTACTGCTCGGTATTCAAGATCTGCTTAATGAACCTAATGTGAAAGATCCTGCACAGGCTGAAGCGTACACTATTTACTGGTAAGTTTTTAACATTCTATTTTGAAATTTCCATAACCAGTCTTTTTTTCGTCCACTGCTAGACTTTAGCCTCCTCATGCACATCATCTTATGCATGAGGGATGTATGGCCTTAAAACGCCATACGACCCAAGCAGGTTAGCAAGTCCATTCTTTTAGAGGTGGTATACTTTCTTAGAGCAGGTGGTGGACTTCGTTATTCCTTAGTCGCCTTTTACGACACTCAGGGGAAGAGATCGAGTGGTGTTATTTTAAATCCAGCTGACGCCATACTGAGATGGCTAGGTGGTGGTACGGCCGTATGAATTTTGAAATTAATTTGAAATTTAATTTATCTCGAAATGCAAGAAGTCTTTTTATTTAACACTAGAGTGCAACGGCCTTAAGATCTGCCTTGAGTACTCGTGCGGGACAAACAAAACTAATTTCAAACAAAATAAATAAAAAATAATATTATAGATGAACTTTATTATAACTAAATGGTTGCACGAAACTAAAAAAGAACAATTTCTTGATAATTAAATTACAAACAGAAATTAATCTGGAAACTGATAAGTAACTGATAGGGAATTGGTAGGATTTATTATGGATTAATCTCATTACACTCCCCATTATTTCTTGCCGAGGATAGGATGGGATGTGGGGAATGTAAAGGTTTAGGAAATCTACCTTATTCTGTCGTCCCACTGTAATCCTGTAACTGTAATCCCACAACTGCTGGGCGCACTCGGCTGACCATGTTACCTCTCTCTCACAGAACACTATAAAATGTACTGCAATTCCCACATACATGTTTCCATAGTGAGTGGGATATGCCAAACCCATTTCGATCCCATTTGGATAAGAATTTCCACAATCATTCTTCAAATCCATTCCTATACCTCCAAAGGTGCAAGCGCATCTGGGGGCATGTGCCAACTTTTGTTATTCTGGACTGACGTTGGCATGTACGCCGACGTCCATGCGCGACAGTATTTACTTAGCACCAGATTTACTGTCTGCTCATCTGTCCCCTTCTTTCTCTACCTTTTGAGATCCGGCGATGAATTTTCAGAGAGAGGGCTGGGAAAATGAGGAGGGATGGAATTGGTTGGGAATGGGTTCTGGCATATTTCACTCACTACCGAAATACGTACGTACATTGGGGAAATAGGATAAAGCAGGAAATGCAGTACATTACAAGGTAGTTTTCCGTAAGAGATGGGTAACGTGGCCAGTGGCTGCGAAAATGCAGCGTGCATTCCCCCCCTCCAAAATATTGGTCCAAAAAGGCACTTATTGGTTTGTCTCTTATATAAACTGAAATTTCCATGAGCGATATTTTGATTTCATTGGTTAAGAGTTAACTACCAGGTTGTTTTTATTTTTTAATGTTTTGTTTACAGTCAAAATCGTCTGGAGTATGAGAAGCGAGTTAGAGCACAGGCTCGCGCCATGGCCGGTACCGAGTGAAATTTTACACAGTAGGATAAAATTTATGATAATTAATTTAATTGTAAATCAATACGGTGTGAAATTGAATACACTTGTTAAATTATAAAGACCGTAAATATTACAAAAATTCTACAATCATTTTATTACTTAAAATTATATTTTATTACAATAAATTTAAGAAGAAATTCTTAAATCGTTAAAAATATGGTTCCCATTTGTAGTGGGAATAACCCGATAGATTTGTATAGGAATGGAATAGGAATTCCTGTTATCTATTGTTCCCAAAACTTATACCGCACATTTAAAGACACTATACCGCGAACCGGAAAGTTGTTTAATGAAATGGCAGCTGAGGTATTTCCGTTACGCTACCACATGAGGCTCTTCAAGAGAGCTGTAAACAGAATTTTGTAAGGTCGGTAGCGCACCCGCTAGCGCACCCGCTAGCCATCCTGGTGTTACAGGTGTCCATGGGGGACGATGACCACTTACCGTCATGTGGCCCGCCTGCTCGTCAGCCATCTATTCTATATTAAAAAAAAAACTTTCAAATTCAGTACTTAGGACTAACATAAAAATAATAAAAACAAGCGGCGCATCTGGAGACATGCCGACTTGTCTCTTTGGACTGATTTTGTCATGTATCATGGATGTCCACGGGTAACAGTATCTACTTATCACCAGGGTGCAAAAAACGTATCGTCTGTCTGTCCCTCTATCTGTTTGATTATAACTTGCGTTCCTACTGGACAGATTTTGATGCAGTTTTTCGTATTGCTTAGGTTATTTTCACTGATTTTTTTTTATTGTTATCTCTGGTGCAGACATATACAAGACATCCTATGTACCATGCCACCGGAGCCGCGGGCAAAAGTCTAGTAAAAAACAAAAAAAAAACAATTATTAGTAATGTCGCGTTTAAAAGTTTGACAGATGTGTTCAGTTTCACTTTGTACAATGTTCTCTTTTCGCGACGCCATTTTACGTCAGGAAAGAGAATATGTGATATTAGTAAAACAAGTAATGTAACTAAACAATTATATAACTAAGCGAAGTATTTCACTTAAAGGGTTGTTCAAAGAGCAGATACGATTTTAACAAACCCCTTTCATTTTTATTAATCTTATTCAATCAATTATTCATCTACATATTTGTTATCAAATCACATTATAAGAGTTTAATTAATATCTCAAGATGTGTGTAAGTGTAACTAACATTCACAAGTCACTAAAGTGTTAGAAATTAATGAATTATGAAACAGCGAAACGGAGAAATTTACCATATTTTTTTATTTCTTACCTAAAAAAGGTTATAAAAAATTCCAAAAAATGCGAAACAATTTTACAATATGTTTAAAAATTAACTTTCAATTTGGATGTTGACAAATAAATTCGCGCGGCGTGCCGGGGGCCTGTGTCGTCACGATACATTTACGTTACAAACTTTCATACAAATCATATATTGTTGAATAGTGTAAACTCTTAACTTTTATTTAAATATTTTTTTTATAAAACATACGGAAAATACCTGAATCTCCCTTTTAAAGCTCATATAATATTGTGACGTCATTGCGAATAGCGCGTCTGGCCGACGAATCGAAACTTTGAATAGTTATATCTCGGTAATTTTCCAACGGATTTCAAAATTTGTTTCACCATACATAGGTATATAATATTTTTATTTAAATATGAAAAATCCGCTAGTTCTAAACCTAGTGAATTTCTCCATTGTAAAATTCCCCTTGTGATAAGCATAATAACAATGTCGATAGTATACAGATATATTGCCTCTTGTCATTTTAGCTGACATAGGGGACAAATCACGTTTCAGGGCAGAAACCACTTTTTTATAAAAACCTTGACTTTGTGTTACATAATCTATTGTTTTACCCTTAACGCTCTTAAGGTCAAAATAGTACCCGTAGCACTGATGAACAGAGCCGGCTCTAGCCCATGTATCGCTCGGGTGCAATCAATACCCTGGCGCCCTTTAGTAGGCGTGCGATCAAAATGGAATACTTACAGTTATATTTTCACCAGTGATGGGAAATTCGGGTGCAAATGGTGCAATTATAAATGATGTTGGGAAGCAATAGCCCGTTTATTTCGCTTGCGGTACGTCCCCGTGGACCCGCGGGGTAGACTCGAGAGTAAAAAGAATTTTTTAGGAAGTGCTAAAGCCCTCCCGGCTTACAAGAATAAAAAGCACAACTTTGTAGTTTATTCAAAAATATTTAATTTAAAAACTAAATGTAAATCACAGCGGCGCTCGGCGCCTCCTAAGACCCCGCGCCCGTGTGCGCCGCACACCCTGCACCATAGGTAAAGCCCCTGCTGATGAATTTAACGAGGATGAAGTTAACGAGAATTTTTTATAACAAATTTGTCTGTACCTGCTGAAAAATTACGATTTGTCCCTTACATAAGAAAGTAGGCTTGATATTATGTATTTAAATGTTCCTTGACCATTGCTTGTTGCAAATGCTGCATTTTGCGGTAAGCTGGCTAACGTGAAACGCCATTTTTTCATATTTATGTACTCTTTATGTTGTGTACATTTATATTAGAATGATTTTGGGGTCTTGTATATTTCAATTTTGTGTACAAAAGATATGACACTTTAATAATTGCCTTCTATAGTCACAACAAGGCTTACGAACGGCTCGTATTGACCACAAATTCAACAAGCTTGGTCATTATATTAATGACATATCATTGACATAATCCAATACTGTCAAGATAATCATCATTTTGTGTTCCTATATGATACTATAGATAGGCTTGCTTGTGTAAACTATTTTGTCGACTAAGGCCACATTCTTAGTATAAATTAATCTATCAAACTATGTGATCTTCAATTGTTTTCTGTTGTTAGTGGTTCTTTTGGACTAAGATGTATTTTACTGCTCAATATCAGAATATTGTTTATATAAATATTTATTATGCAGTTTGCTTATGCCGTAACTGAACCGACAGTGAGCTAAGTCAGGATAGTTCTTTTTGTAGAACATTAGAGCTAGAGCAGGCTATTATTGAAACTGCTGACAAAATACGATGACACTCGAAATGGTTCATTATTTGCTTGTTCACAATACCTGTATGTGATATGATTTCATGCTTTTTGATCAGCACCTTTAGGGCATCATTCGAATTGTTAGTCTAAATACATTACTGTCTACATTATAAATATGTCAACAATTATTAAAATTAGTATGCAGATCATAAAATCAGTGCATTCAAACATTGCTTTCTGTTCCAATCTAAACTGTGTAAGAACTTATTGTATCTAAGCTTATTGTATTGTATTCTTATGTTTAAAATAAGGTTTAATGTGAGTTATTTGTAAAATGTTACTTTTAATTTCGTTTTGTCGCAAATATTTTGCAAATAAGTTATGATATCACGATAAGGAATATCTGCATTGTAACTTTACTATTTTTGTATCTCATGTCACTTTTGTCAAACAATAAATTTTTAAGAAACAAAATTTCTTTTTATTTTGTTTTTTATTAACATTCCTACGATCGAAAAAAGCTTTTCTCTCAAGTATTTTTATGATAAATAACGAGTATAATTCTATAAACCATGATACATAATTATTCATAATTTATTTGCTGAAACATGGTAATAATAAGGTGGAAAAAAAAAACGTGTGCGGTCAGGGGACCCCCCCCCGTCAGGAACGAAGATCCTCACGCATTTTTTTTTAAACTTCGAATGTAATTCAAAATAAAATCTGTATAGTTCACGTATTTTTTTTTATTTTGTATCATATTTTCAATGCAAATAATTTAAAATAAGGAATCAAATCAAAAATTTAGGTTTTATACAACCGGCCACGCACTAGTCTGCACGTCTGTTATTCTGCTTGAGTCTCGCTCTCGATACTCGCACGCACACACACACAGAGAAAGGCGTATGGAGGGGGTAAAAATCTTAAGTGACGTTACATTCTCGCTCGAATCACACCTATCGCAAGCCGCATTCCGCAAATAACGGAAGTTGGATATGTTTGTTATAGAAATGACATGCAAAATTTAAATGTAACGCATAAAAGAATTTAACACAAGACAATTTGCATAATAAGAGTTACATAATTAATACCATATAAGAGTCAGTATGGAAGGGGCAGTCAATCATAATTACAAATGTTAAATGGCTAAACAATGAAATAACAAGAGAAAATCATTTATAGAATGTCAGTCCTATACATTGTCAATGTCAATAAATAATGTCAGTTACAACAAAATCATAGAAAATTCTTAGAAGCATTATTTAATATAACAGAGTACCTCATAAAATACTAATTTAAATCATAGTAGGTACTTAGAAATTCCCACAAAGCTTTTAGAAATTTTATTAGAGGGTGTTCTTTAATATTTTTTGGCAAGTGATTAATTGTTACACACACCACAAACAATTACTTTTACACCGGTTTAAGCTGTGCGTTGTCTGTCAGTCAGTCAGTGTTAGATTTTTAAGTAAATGTTAGTCGAAATTTGGATGGATATATTATGGTCGAACGTATGGGTATATTATCTGCACACTTTCGCCACCTCACGGGCAGTGGATTGCTGCCACTACTGTAAAAGTCTCATAGACGGGTAATGGGTGTCAATGAGTTCTTCAAAAGCCCTAATCACAGCTACTTCAGAATTAAATTTTTTTTCTTACAAAAAAGTGTACAATTTTGGAAAGAAATGATAATCTGTCGGCGCAAGGTACGGTGAGTATGGTGGGTAAGGGAGTGTCTCTAGGTCCAGCTCTTGAAGTTTTAAAACTGTCACAGGAGAACTGAGGGCGAGCATTATCATGAAGAAGAAGTCATGAGGAAAGATTGACCAAACTTGGTTACTTTGTTGCCAGCCGTTCCATCATAGTCTGCAGCTTCTTACAGTACTCATCTGCAACAATGGTTTGACCGGCTTGTAAGAAACTGTAGTGGGCAATACCAGCACAGGACCAACGAACTGATACCAGTAGCTTTTTCTTAGCTATCTTGCATTTTGGACATTGTTGGGCTCCAACTCTTGGATCCTGTCACTGATACGAACGTTTGCGGTTATCGTACCTAATCCATTCTCATCACAAGTCACGTGGCGATTCAAAATTCCTTGGTTTTTGTGACGGTTTAATAACACACTGCGCACTTCGACACGTTGTCGCTGTTGTAGTTCACACGGTACCCACTTTTCGAGCTTCTTTATTTTGCCGATTTGACGCCGATGAATCAACATTGTTTTATCACTAATATCAAATCCTGCTGCTAACTCAGCTGTACTTTGAAATGGATCTGATTCCACTATAGCCTTTAATTCATCTTATTAACCTTGGTCGTAGGTCGTCCTTGGGGCTCATCCTTAAGATCGAAATTTCCAGAACGGTTCGGAAGCATTCAAACCATCGACGCACGTTGCGATCGTTTGTGGTGTTTGGGTTATTGATATTGTGATATTGTGACACACTATTGATATTGTGAACTGTCTGTTTTGAGTTGGTGCCGCGACGAAACTCATTCAAAAATAGCACGAATTTTCAATTATCCATTTATCTAATGAAATACTGATTTTGAAATAAAAACACCGTAGCTATTAGATTTATTTTGTTTTAGTTTGAAATTCGAATTACAACAGAAAATATCGAAACTCAAAATGGCCAGTAATAAAATCGGTCATTTCATAGGTAAACATCTAATATACTAACTAGTGATGGGTAACTCCGGAGTTAATAAATCAAAAGAGTTGAATCTATCACCAGGTCTGCTCGTCTGCTGCCTTTTACATATTTAGTATTTCTGATGTATTTTTCTTTATTTCTTTTTTTTTGTGAGATTTTTTGTAGTTTTGTTTTCATGTGTTTTTTTTTTCCCTAATATCGAAATTGGTGCTATGGTATTGTCTTTCTTAAAGAATTAACCATAGAAAAAGTTTGTTCTGAGTATTTGATAGTTTGTTCTGAGTGTTCTGACTACACATATTGTTATACGCATAGATCATGTTCAAAAAAGATTAGCACTAAAAGTAACTGGCATCAAATATCATTTTGGTGTCATTATATAGGTTTACTCAAAAACTATCTAGTACAAAAAGAAATAAGTTACATACGGGTTTCGTTTTTGCAGTAAATTAGAAAAAAATGTTTATTTTATGCATTAAATTTTAAGGTTTGGTATGTTTTGTTTATTTATTATGTGAATATTTTGGAATAAATTGTTTAATTATCTGATGGTCTGTACCTCTTTACCTCTGTTTCTACGACCCGTATGTTCTTAGATATTGTATTTTTATTAGTACATATCTTATTCAGCCGCCATTCAATTTAGGAGGTGTTTTTATCAATTTTTATAAAAATAAAGTTTTTATCGATAAAAAATAAGTGTATTTATACTCCTTAAAAATATCCAAAATCGATCCCCTGTCGTGTGTGTGTGTGTGTTTGTGTGTGTGTGTGTGTGTGTGTAGGTGACATATATTATATGGCATGTGATACCTATATATGTATGTCACCTATATTGTAGATATGCTATATGTAGGTACCTATATATTATAAGCTATTATATTTTAAATATAATACATGTGAAAAAACTATTAATCACATATACGTCTTTAAAATATATATTATTTTATTTTATAATATTTTTCATTAATTTATTTAGGATTTTGATTTTCCACTAATTACCTTATCAGAGCGTCAATTTTTAACCTATAAAGGTTTAGATATTTTCAATTACAGATATTTAAAAAAAAACATTTAAATCGGAATAGTTTTGACCTCCTCCACTATATCTATTGTAATAGTTTTGAAACGCAGTCATGTCTCGCATATTTTAATGAACACTGCAAGCGTAGTTGTCACAGATGTTCCTTTATGTAATTGCCTCCTAGGCAAATGTGCCCTAATTTAGATTTCTAAACCTTCACTAAAACGTTGCTTTTCTGCAGATCCATAGATTTAAAATTTCGTTATTCTACGGGTCTGCTGTTCGTGCTTTTGTGTATATGAAACATTTGTACCGAATATACCCCTATATTATATACCCCGTGGCTTTAGTGTTTCGCCTACATACATTATGTATTTATGTCTTCCTTAGTAGTCGGAAAATATGTAAAGATTCCGAAGTGTTAATTTCGGATGACTACTTATTAAGTATACATATTATTAAGTACTTATTAAGTCTTGTATCTTCTTAAATTTACAGTAGCTTAAACCGAAAGTATATTGCTTTATTCGAAATCTTGGGGGATTTAGGGTCTTTAAAACATTGAGAAATAAGGTGAGACTACGAGACAGAATCTCTGCAATGTTTGTCTTTTCGTGCAATGTTTAAAGAAGGTCATGAAAAGGTATGCCGTTTCATGAAAGGTGTGATCTAGGATTTTTAACGAAAAGGAGACTGCCTTGAATTTATTTGTTTAGGGTTGCTAGTTCCTACATATATTATGTAAGTATAGAAAATGTAAGTATATAAAGTATAGACATAAATAAATATATTACACCAAGGAATTAGCATAGAAAAATTAATGAATTTATTTGAAAACTATTTACCTCGAGGCTCATTTATACAAGGAGAGATTCTTGAACTGTTCGGGTAAGAATATTCTGTACGATTCTCACCTGTTTTTCACACGATGACAAAATTTTGACGATAAAATGTGATCATCACAATGTGATGATGTTTATACTAGGTGTGTATACAACAGTTGTTTATACTAGCTTTTGACTATTTTTCTCTCCTGTGTTCGAGAAACGCTCCTTGTGTAATTAAGCCATTAATTATTCATAATTATTCATCTAATATTTTTCTTTTATTTTCTCAATTTTGGAGTGTGTTCTATAGGTTTTTTGTTTTACGTACTCTCAACATTAGCAAGCGTTTACACAATTACGTGTTTTGTGGTTCGTAAAAAGTTACCTAAGGTAATTAGTTAATTACCGTTTATGTTCGGTATTCTAAACCAACAAAATAAGATTATAAGTATCACAACGTTGTTTTTGCGGTTGGCGTGACGTAGCCGCTTATTGTATAAGTTAATAACTAGCTGCAAAGGGATTTGTAACCGTTAGAAGTCCTGGTTGGACAATATTTTACGAAGGTACATTTAACTAACATAGCATAGGGCCCAGTGAATCCTTTGTTTAATCAGTTTCATGACCGCAATTTACTTTCTGAATGTGATTCCGTTAACAAATCTTACTGCGGTACCTATTGTTAAGTCGGTATATTTGTAACAACAATGCAGAGGGATGCGGTAATTATTATGATCATTATAAAGGTATATTTAGTTATTTAATGCCTCTCGTGACTATTGTAATTGAAGCAAACCCCTAAGATTAATGTGCAAGTTGGTTTTGTATCATTTAACAGCGCAATTAGGCTGCACGGGCTTTGATGCCAGATCTATAGATGAAGATCAGGAATTCATCAGGCATAGACACAAAAAAACTAAAGCTAATCACTTGTACCTATACGTATCTAAGTACGATTTAAAACTGGTTTATTAAATTTTTCGTGTAATAAAATCGTAACAAAACTATGTCTGTTGATTTTTTATTTTTGGAAAAAGTCTTACCACGGATGTAGAGCAGAAAACAACAATGGATTGGTTGGAATGGAGTGAATATTATGGTTCGAACGTGGGAGATGGTAGGTATGTTATGGAACGGGATGGGATTGGGTGAGTAGGGATGAGATATGAATAAGTATTATGTGCTATGGCATGGTTTAGGTGTTATGAGTACCCGCACACACTGTCCACGAAGACGAGACTAACTGCGCTCGCGAATGAAGTTGCGGGCACAGTGAGTCGATTAAAGCTTAATATCGGTTTAGAATATATTTTCATTTGGAACGTAATCAACTTGGGATTATTTGATAAACCTCAAATAATTCCAATCGGGGCAGCATCTCGTGTTTGGCGCATTAAAGAAATATATCTATCTACAATGGTATGCTCATCTGTAATATACTCTATGGGCGTACAATGATTTAACAAAGATATTTGCATTTCGTTTATTCAAGTCATTATTTGAATAGGTACTAGTTGAGGACATCTAATTTCAGTAATTGCACAGTGGCAAACAAATGTTACAAACAAGGCTGGGCAGTGCGCATGCTCACTGCATGCGAGCATATTGTTGCATATTGTACTGCATATTGTTGAACTATTATTTCCCAATTAAAATGGTTTTGAGTCCAAACTTAACGCAATCTTGAAATTTCTGTTTTTACAACATATTATTCTCAACTTCCTTGTATATATTCTTCCTTCAAGTAATTTGTGTTTTTATGCCGATATTGTTGTGGCGAACTTTATTTCTTTATTTATACGCATTGCTATTTAAAGGGGTAATGTCGGCAGTAGATTCCAATCGTTATATTATTATATGCAATATTTAAATAGCAGTTTAATTAGTTAGTATTAGTATTAGTTAGCCCTTTATTGGTGTATTGTTATAGTTATACAAACAATCATCCTTTGTTTCAATATTTTTGTTTGTTTGAGGTATCTATAATAATTTGAGATAATTTGCAAACAACATTAAAGGGTTTTATGATCGTGCGTACTTGCCAGCGTAACCTAAGAGTATTCCTAGGTTACCTAAGACCTTAGTACTCATATAAGAAACCATGAAAATGACTTCAAATATGTATTTTACATAGGTATCTATAATTTCCAAGAAGTGTAACCTGAACTCTAACTGAACCTATCTTTATTTTGCAAGACTTCCAAACCATTTTAGACGAAGCAAAGAACGGAGTCGTGTACCTGAATTTTGGTACAAACATTCGCAGTTTAGAGTTGCCCGTTTAAAAAAAGAATGCGTTCCTGAACGTTTTCAGTCGGCTCAACCATACCGTTTTGTGGAAATGGGAGGAGGAAAATTTGGAGAATAAACCCGATAATTTGTTAGGATGTGAATGCCGCAGAAAGAGATTCTTTGTAAGTATTTGAAACAGGAATTTTAAATTTTTCTCTCCTTTTGAGAAAAGAAATTTCATAAGGACAAAGGATTTTTTTAAAAAGTCTACGATACCCAGAAGACTGTACCTACCTATTTATATTTATTCATTATTAGAAAAACAAGAAATTCTATTCGAATGAAATGTCAGTTTTAATATTCTATGTTTAAACATACTTGTGCACACGGAATATTTAAATCTAAAAATCTCAGCCAGTTCTTTGTGCCTTTGCATCATTAGATATACTCGCGATACAATAATTAGTTGCGTGAAGTTTGTATTGATAAATAATCAATACTTATTATTATATGACAATTTATATAAAAGTTTTGTAACTTTTACGTAAAATGCGATCGCTATTGTACAGGCATTATATATTACTACATAAGTTTTCTTTGTAATTTATAAACCGTCATTTTATATCCTAATGTGTACCTACACAAGCGGCAGTCTTAATCAATCTCTTAAATTCCTCAGCGCACCGGAACATTAAAGTGTTCATATCTCACGGGACCTGATTGGAACTCAAGAAGCCATATTCCACGGAGTTCCGATCATCGGTATTTCAATTTACGCCGATCAATACAACAACTTGCTGCAAGCCCAGGAAATGGGCTTTGGTAGAATACTGCAGTATCATAATATTAATGAAGAAAACCTGGAAATAATATTGTTCGATGTCCTCGAAGATAGACCTTATAGAGTCAAATGTAAAGAACTGTCAGTCAGGTTTAAAGATAGACCTATTAGCGCTTTAGATACTGCGATGTTTTGGATAAAATATGTAATAAGGAACAAGGGAGCCAATTTTGTGAGAAATCCATTGGCAGTACTGAGTTGTATTGAGTATAATATGTTTGATGTCTACGCTTTCATATTAGCATTATTTACTGTGATTATATTCTTGATATATCGCATTGTCAATGTTTCGTTAGTAAGGAAGAGATATGTCAAAAGAAAATGAATTAAGGAACTAAGAAATATATAATAATAGTAGTATTTTAGTTTATAGTGTTATAAATGCATATATGTTTTTTATGATATTTTCTTATTTATCTCAATAACAGGTAAATTTAAATTAGGATTTTGCATGTTTCCGTATCTGATCTGTTGTGTATCCCTTCATTCGCGATGTTGTTACTATCAGACGGCTCATTTGCTTGTGTGCAATGAGTGCGAATGTATGTAATTCTCACAAAAACAGTCATTCAATAAATAATACATTCATTTTCATTACATAGTCTGTTGAAATAATCACTAACACAGATGAACGGAAAAAGTACTGGCAGAAAACAAAACAAAAAGTGCTTTGAAAACTGTCTACGTTTGTGAACGGTACAAGGGAGTGTACTCAGTAAAGGCCTGCACATTTGGAATTCATAAGTCGCAACACGAGCCTGCAAGCATTACGTTAGTATGTAGAAAAGCCAGTATAGATAAGATTTTAAACTTTTATTATCGTGGTTGAACATAATGTTATGTAAACGTGTTACTCACGATTTATAATAATAAATCGTGAGCAATCACCCGTTTACATTACAATTAATTAAGACAGTATAGCATTTTTAAACGAATTTTCGTAATACACGCACTACATGAAGGTGGCTTGTACATTTCGAGCTATAGTACCTGCAGATTGGTGAAGTTTACTTCTGTTAAAAAGAAAAAAAATATTGCTGATTCCTTGTACCAACTATGGTGAATGAATTTATAGAACGACAGTCAATTGGTAGTGTTCCTTTCGGCTACGAAAAGGGTCTCTGGTGGATTTCGAAGCAGACAAACATTTATTTAAATTTGTCTTTGTCTTTGTGCCACTCATTTATGCTCACAAGCATGCGTTTTGATATCTATTAATTATGTGAACAGATCCGTTACATGGTCTTCAAGTAATGTTAATCGGAAGATATCAAAATGCAGCACATTGGTTGAAACAAAACTCTAATATTTTTGCTAGTCTATGGGTTGAGCAGTTATAAAAGCATGAAGGCTGTCATCAAAATATAGTAATAGATATGAAAAAAATAGGTAAATCGGTATCGCACCCATTCAACCTGGAAACACGAAACTTTATAAAAAATACTTTATTTCTAAAAACGCATCTAACTTACAGCATAAACAACTAATCTATTTTATAAACTACTTTTATATTCTAAATTACGCCTATTCAGTCAATACGAGAATAGGCCTCGCGAATGTGGAGTCATTACGTACATATTGTTAGACTTTGCCACTGCTGCTGACCCTTAACTCGTGCACCACATTTCTCGTATTTGTGTTGGGATTGAACACTGGTTGTTCGGTACACTGTGAAACGATGGAACAAAAGCGTCTCGACGCTCAAGCACGCTATTCAAACACCAATGTTACGTTCAAATATTTGCCTAATAATGTGAGGTGATCGTATATGTGACTTCACCTGTGTTCAATTAGACTTTCATAAGCAAACTATGACAGCGATCTGTCTTCTATATTTATTTGCCAGACAATATTTATAAATTCTGATGTCTATTCTATATATCTAAATGTAGATAATGTTTAAATCTTCTATACATAATAATATAATAAAAATGTAACTGATCGCTGTCTGTACATGGAAGATATATGAGAAAAACTATTATTGGGGACCTTTATCAACGCAATAGAACCCAAAACAATGATTGTTAGAATTTTTGTCTGTTTGTCTGTGCGTTTGTGCGTGCTAATCTTAGAAACGGCTCAACCGATTTGGGTGCGGTTTTCACTAATGTATTGTGGTAAGCTTCACTTAAAATTTTGTGTATGTTTTATTTCAATCAGTTCATAAATACAAAAGTTATATCAATTTAAAGAATCACGTCGAATAAGACGGTGTTTATAAACTAAAGTCCACGCGGACGAAGTCGCGGGCAACAGCTAATATCTAAATAAATGTGTGAATCATGTTGGATTGGTCTACCAGTCTCTATTATTTTTGGTGTTCTTCCGTTCAGTACTTACTTGAAATAAAATGATAATTATCCAGCTGCCACAAATTATCGTTTTTATTAAATACATTCGAACGACCGGTGTAGTTCGGGTGTACTTAACCACTGACACAAAAAGAGGCAATGTTAATGGGTTTCTTATTAGGTACGGTGTCACTAGTCGCGGCGACCCATGAACAGGTGATCTTAAAGTTCGCAAGGAGTTGTATGGGCTCGCGACTCGACTGCTCGCCGCGCCACCGAGCGGCCAGTCGCAGGTGGCCGCAGATGGGCTCGTCTGTAATCACACCGTATAATTTTTATATATTAACGTGTCATATGACATTATCACTGAGCTTATCAATTAGCTTTATCAATCGCTTGCGGTAGTGACGACGTGAAGAATTGAATGTTAACAGCTAATTGATTTAAATTATTGCGTTGAGCTGCAGTCCGCCGCTTCTCTAATGTGCGTTGTCGCAGTATTGCAGTGGGACGCGACTATAATGTGCGCGAGTCTTAAGGTTTACTGTTCTCATAACAAATTATTACAGCTTCAAAATACTACTGCAAATTAAACGTAGATCAATGATAGTGCTCTATTTTGAGGCTGTAGGCTTCAGCCTAACTCATTAACAGTTTCCAATTAAAACTTGCGAATCGGGCGGACTTTCAGCGAGGAATTAACGCCAATGCGAGGCATCTGGGAAATGAAGACTCCCGAAACGGTGACAGAATAATTTCGGGAAAATCCCGTCAACTCTTATCTTGTTTATGCTCGAACAGAAGCAATTATTGTGGGGTTCAAAGGAAGTGATAATTGTTTTCTGCTGTGATATCGCAGAGATACAGTGTAATGAAATTCTCTGTTTGTCACGGAAGAAAAGTTTGTGTGGAGTAAAATGTCAGAACTCCAAATCGATTTCGAAAATATTTATATCTACATTTATTATCTGACTGCCCCAAACGAAGAAACGAGGGTATACGAAGCACGAACGTATGCGAAAGTCTGTATTAAAATGAAACTGATGGCTTACTTCTTAAAACTTGAGCACAGCTGAACGGCTTTTAATGAAACTTCCACCGTCAAATTTTCTTAGGAAGATATTTTTTTCTAGAAAGTAGTAAATCACAATTACTTAGGTACTCATATTTAATCAAACTTAGTGTTATCCATGTATATGCAATTTTTTCGGAGTAAACCTTATTAAAATCAGACTTTACTCATTTGACATTGTAGTAACCTTTCTACGCAGTTTTATCATGTCAACGTAATTGTATCCAATTTTTCTACAACATGCAATGCAGCCTTTGTGCCGGAATCGGCAAAAAGTTTGTAACAAGGCGTTATAATAGTATCGCGTGGAATTGAAAGGGCGGAGGTAAGGTTATTAAACGCTTTCAAGCGAATAAGGAGCTTCTTGTATTTTAATAAAGTTTAACAAAATTGTATTTATATGTAAATATTAATTAGTAGATAAATGATAAATGTAAAATGCAGTGACGACACGAAATTATTTAATGTATTTCAACATATTTGACGTAAAAACATGTTGCCGGTAGATAGTAAATTTACCTGGCGGATTTTTTAATTCAATGTTTATGTTAATTTGACTTTCTTACCAGCTAGTCTTCTCAAAAACTTTCCATTGTACCTACTTACCTCTAATTATATACCTTCATCATCTGATGAGATAAACTCCAGCGTCAAATGACATCCCCTCGTCAATAGTCAGTGTTTACGATGCGCACACTAGGCGCGCACGCCGCGCCTAGTGCAGCCCGAGGAATGTGCACTCGGGCCCAAAAGTAGTAAACTTACGCATAATATCCACCGAAATGGTGGGTAAGCACAATAATAGGATATACAGGCCTCACTTACCCCAGGTGGTTTTGCCCACGCACAAATCTGGAAAGTGTTCCTACGCTAGTCCCTACTAGACGTGACGTATCTTAGTGTGATTGAATAAATAAATACATAAATTCCCAATAAATACTTGTGTAGTAATCCAAGTCTCGTCCTGTGGTGAGCCGGTGGCCGCTATCGTTCGGCAACTCACACCCGGCAGCAAATCATCTCGAGAAATCACTCCAAACCACAAGCACAATCACACCCAAACAATTCCAACCAAAACACTCGCGTGGCACAGGATATCCGCGAACAAGACCTATTACTAGGCGCTAATAACAAATATCGACTGTCCGAAGCCGCGGTGTGAATTTAACTCAATTTTACTCTGCTCGCCGCCGAGCGCGTGTTACTACTAAAAATATCAAATTCTCAAACCGCCTTCAATATGGCGGGGACAAAAAAAATGTTGCTTCAAATAATCAAGGTATGCGGGTATGCAAAGATGCTCGCGCCAATTCCAAACAGTCAGTTTTCCTAGGAATATTATGGGTAATTTTGTAACATGAGCTAGTAACATTATAATCATCAAGAATAGTATTGTAAAATAATATCAATCGACAACAATCCGGTACATTATGATTACCTAACAGTCATAATATGTTCCGGATTCATTCATATAGAGAGCGGACATAGCCTATTCTACATAGCCTAGTACTATTCTAGTCTACATAGAGGCCAATTTCCAAACACATGGTCTAAAACTAAATCAAGAACGATCTTTAAGATCGTTTATTTATTTATCGATATTTGTCTTGCCCTAAGTTTTTAAGTTAAGTTAAATAAAAAAAAAAAAAAAAAAAAAAAAAAAAAACTGGCTCCAGCGCTCGACCAGCGCCCGTCGTTCACGCCGGTGTTGCGACTGGAGCCGCCGGGAACTTGGGGCCGTTTTACTTTTTCTGCCATAGGGGGGGGGGGGGGGGGGGTGGACCGTAACCCGCCGCGCTGGTCCAGTGCGTGGTGGCGGGTCGTCAGAGCCTCGTTCGTTGGTCGGCAGGGTGCACCACGAGCCGGTGAGGTTGGCTTGGGTCCCAGAGATGTAGGTTGGGACCCCTTACACCCCTTTTCTTACTTACTTTTTTTTTTTTTTTTTTTTTTTTTTTATTTAGCTGCCGATAGGTCTAAATGGCGGAAAATGGGGGAGGCCTATGTCCAGCAGTGGACGTCCAAGGGCTGAGAAGAAGAAGAAGAAGAAGTTTTTAAGTTCGTAGGTACTTTTATTTATTAATTGTTCGGCGATGAAGGAAAACATCGTGATGAAACATGCGCATCAAAAATATAATAAAAAAAATTGTACTATAATAAATATAATAAGTAATTAATGTAGATAGGTACATGTTTTTAGTATTCATCAATATGTATCGATCCACGTGATAGATGAGACACTCGCATTGACTCGAAACTTTGTGATAGAGCTACGGAATATATAAATCCTAGTTCTGTGGTCAGTGACCTGCAGGCACACACCACAGTATGCCCGCAGAGATGCATACAAAATATACATTCATTACGTTCATAGAGTTAATACGTGAAATTAACTTATAATATCGTGGCGTTGATTAATGTTTCGGGGCTCATCAAGATTGCGATAGGTTACAGAACAGCGAATGAATTCAAATCGACAAAATTTAGTCTGCTTGCATTATCGATCGAATAAGCTCAGTCCTCTGTAGATTAGTTTCCCGTTTTAGGTGCGAATAATAGAAGACTATATTTATGTTTTGATGGGTCTCTAAAGAGACCTACCAATATTCTCCTATCAACGTTTATGGATAGTATTCAGACAAGCAACAAAAAATAGTAAATCATGATCAAAAAAACAATCTATTTTTTTAATAACTGAAGTAAAAAATTTGAAATTACTGAGAAAAGAATGTCATCACCAAGTCAACGGATTTCTATTTATTTATTGTCACTAGAGGACTCAAACCTAACACCCACCTTTCAATTTGCTGCCATCGGTTTGTTGATTATTCAGTCATTATTATATACGAATGAATATTACCTAGCTGATGTAAGTAGATTTTGTTGCATCACGCAAATACGTTGCATCTGGCGCATGCAGCTTGTTATCCAAAGGAAACGTGCACAGTGTGCTCTAAATAAATTACAGTAGCTTTGTAGTAAGGATCGGACGGATCTGAAAGACTGCTAGCCTTAGGGCTTCGCAATATTGTGAAGGGGCGGCGTGTAGACGGGAAGCTATAGCAAATATTAGAAAAGTTACATTCTGAATGCCGTGTTCAGGAAACTAGGTAGCGGTAACAAGACCGAGTATATGAACAACATTGTGTTTCGTTTTTTAGAATCTGTGCACAAATACTACTTAATTAATTCTTACTTTATTCTTACTACTTAATTTTATTTTTACTGTATTATTATTATTTATTTTTTTATATTATTATTATTGTGCCGCATCAGCCGCATGATATAGGCCGGCTATAGAATAGTACCATCTCCTTCTGTGGGTGTCATAAAAGGCGACCATGGGATAACAAAGAGCGTTGAGGAACTACACCACCTCTCAAAGAGTGAACTTTCCAACCCGCTTGGCCAGCGTGCCGTTTACAACCCTTACATTTAAAAAGATTAAACAGTGCACAAGGAAACATTGTACAAAAGGCGAACTTAATGCCTAGTGGCATTCTCTGCCAGTCAATCACTTTGACTCGTGCACGAGGAGGCTCATGTCCTGCAGTGGATACTGAAACGGCTGGTTGCATTATAATTTTTGATCTTTTTAATTTGAAATAGAATAAGAAGTGCGATGCATAATCGCCATAGTTGATATCTTGCATAATGTCAGTTTGGCGAATAACGCGAGAGGCAGTGGGTACTGATTGACGATGGAAATAATTTTAGTGACTTCCAAGTGAAGTCATGATTTGATTACATATTACTTTACGCCGACTCTTTGCTCCTGAATTTGTGTTTTCTTAAAATACAAATAATAGGCTCACGTCAAAAGTTTCAGTAGCTTTTTATAGTAACATATTTCGGAATTAAAACTATCGAATGTTTTTTAATAAAACAATTAGCTGTCGTTAGACATGTCGTTCTTCTCTATTTAGAACTATGTCTGATTTGTTTGCTTTGTTTTATAGCATGGACATGGGACGGGCACTAACAATTATTACGTATAGGTATAATCAGTATTATTGATTAAATACAATCTTTATATAGATACGGCTACTACTGCTTATCAACTTGCAAAATCACTGGGCGCAATTATATATTATCATAACGTTATTTGAAATAGGAATTTCAAGTTTAATTAAATTTCAAGTGTCAAGGACGAACAGTAGGTATATTCATAGGTAAAATACGTATTACTTTTTGAGGCTATTAAAATATAACGCGATGTGATTGTTTTCAAGATTCCTTGTAGCACGCTCCATTGTTTAAGTTTTAACGAAATTTCACATTAAATTACAAAGTTTTGAGAAACGGGTTCAATTGAAATTTGTTTTTAACTTCGAAATTACAGCGTTGGAACAAGTAACGAATAAAGGCCCTTCAGCGCGACTGTAAGAAAGTTCTCGTGTCCTTTGCGTAACTAAGTCTTTGTAAATAGAGAAGTTAAAATAAAAAATATTATGATGTAATTGTTGCTAGTAGTTACCACAATGCTATACTCTAGTATTCTGATACAAATATGTTTGTATTGATATAAATGTTAATTTCTTTTGAATCACGAAATCCGAAAAGTGTGTTCCCATATCGATTTTGCCACTTAAGTAATTTATAAAAGTTCTAGAAAACATTGAGATATGTTTCGGATAATGTTCCCTATTGAACAGTGGTTTGCCCCCAATATGAGTACCTATTATTTAGTATCTATTGTATAATAGTTGGACATTATTATTTCGCTACTGATCTACAGATTTAGCAAAATCAACAATGCCTAGTTGAAGTTGGACACAATTCACAGACGAATAATTGTAATCGACATCGCTTACTGCTAACTGGACAGTTGCCCCAATAAAAGCGGAAAAAACCCGCTGATTATCATATCTTTGTGGAGTTTTCCTAGCAGCGATGAGCAATGCCGGCGTTCGCCTGGACAGTGCTGACTCTGAACCCCAAGCGGACTTTTACCGTAACATATACAAATATAGCTATAACTTATGTGCCATGTTAACATTTAGGTTCTTTTTAATCTAGATTAATTATGAAGTTCCCACGGGAATCAAGCAGTCACACCACAGATAGATACTGTAACGAAGTCGCGGGAACTACTAGTATAGTAATGTACTCTTAAGTCAGTAAGTCTCGTACGTTAGCTTATTGGTTGTACTCGTACATATAGACAAACTTCTTATTCGAAGAGAAACTTAGAGAGTAGATACCTTAACTGCGGGCAAATTTTGGGTAAATTACGTTATCTGTGTTGATATAAGTCTCGACTAGACTGATACTGTGGGCCTTCACTGCTAGCGTTCCGCGTACAGTTGTTTATGATCGATGCTGTCATGCCGGTACCTACGCTACGGCGCAAATTATATTGTGTGGGGGGTAGAACAACGCTTTTAAATGTTACAAAATATGTATCTGTAATCTGGAAGAAGGTGGCCGCATTATTATTTTATTACGCCCGTCCTAATAGAAAATGATTCGCAAGAAATGGAAATGTCTACGAAAATAGGTTTATTAATCATATAAAGTATTATCATACATTTTCTGCCCTAATTTTCATCACTTCTTTAAGTTTTCTTCTCTCTTGTGTATTAGAATATTATATGTACAATTATGTATTTAAACCAAAATTGTAATCGCGTTTCTATTTCTGTTTGATCTGGTGGTTGACTGGTAGAAAATGGCAGACATTAAGCCCGCGATTTGTACATTTACTTGTGCAATGAAGTTTAAATAAATAAAGAGTGGTTGGGATTCCGAACTACCGACCGCGCAGGGAGAGCAGCCTATAACTTTGCCCTGGCCTATGATTTCTCGCAGTTGGTGTCCTCACCCACGAGGATACCTGATACCGAGAGCCATACTCCCTCCTTACTGGACCTCCTGCTGACTACGCGGCCGAATGACTACAATGTTGTTGTTGATGCTCCGTTAGGATCATCAGACCATTGTATCGTTCGAACTGCTGTGCCAGCTAAACAATCCGCGCCGACCTATTCTCAGGGAACGCGCAACGTCTGGCACTACAAGTCTGCAGATTGGGATGGGTTGCGCGAATTTTACTCTTCTTATCCCTGGGGGCTGCTCTGTTTCTCGTCGGGAGATGCGGATACCTGTGCAGACTCCGTTGCTGACGTGGTGTTACAGGGCATGAAATGTTATATTCCTTGTTCCGTGATACCCGTAGGCGGACGGAGCCAACCTTGGTTTAATCAGTCCTGCAGAGAGGCCCGCCGTAATAAGCGGGCTGCATACAGGGCCTGGGCCAAAGCGCAGGTGTCTGAAGATCCGAATACCACCGACTTGAGGAAGAAATTTAACGCTGCCTCGAGGTGCAGTAAGAGGATCACTGTCAGAGCAAGGAATGAGCACATCCGCAGAATTGGCGATCGACTAGCAAGCTATCCTTCTAGAAGTCGGGCTTTCTGGTCGCTCGCTAAGGCTGCTGAGGATAACTTGTGTCAGTCGTCACTCCCACCACTGCGGAAACTCCATGGCTCACTGGCCCATAAGGCGAAGGAGAAAGCCGACCTCCTGGGCAGTCTCTTCGCCTCAAACTCGACTCTGGACGATAAAGATGCCTCACCACCGTCTACCTCAAGGTGCACAAGCTCCATACCAGAAATCTGTTTTACCCAGCGTGAAGTCCGGCGAGCTCTAGCATCTCTAGATATCCAAAAGTCGAGTGGATCAGATGGTATTCGTACAGTGGTGCTTAAATTTTGCGCTCCCAAGTTATCTCCGGTGCTTACGCGACTCTTTAGGCTCTCATATTCCACAAAAAGCTTCCCGTCAGCATGGAAGGTAGCTCATGTTCACTCTTTGCCTAAAAAGGGTGACCGCACCGACCCAGCCAACTACAAGCCAATAGCGATCACCTCCCTCCTCTCCATAGTGATGGAGCGTGTTATAAACACACAGCTCCTTGGGTACCTAGAGGATCACCAGCTGATTAGCGACCGTCAATATGTATTTCGCCATATTCGCTCGGCTGGTGATCTTTGAGCGTATTTAACACACCGCTGGGCTGGCAGACGCCATTGAGAGTAGAGGCGAGGCTCTGGCTGTAAGCCTAGACATTGCGAAAGCTTTGACCGGGTATGGCACAAATCGCTGCTTTTACAAATCCAAGTTACCATCTTTCGGAATACCCGGACGGACGGAGCATCAGAGTCGTTATCGATGGTAGCTGCTCAGACACCATGTCTATTAACGCTGGCGTCCCGCAAGGCTCCGTGCTGTCTCCAACTCTGTTCCTTCTGCATATCAACGACCTATTGCAAATTGGTGACATACGTTGCTATGCGGATGACAGCACTGGAGACGCCTTGTACAGGGGCCGCGCCAACATCCCTCGAGTCGGAGTGGAAGAGAGTCGCGCCAGGCTTGTGTCTGAAATCGAAGACTCTTTAGATCTAGTCTCGATTTGGGGTTCCCTGAACCTACTGGATTTCAACCCCAGTAAGACGCAAGTCTGTGCATTTACCGCTAAAAAAACTTTTTGTCGTAGCACCTTGCTTTCAGAGCATACCTCTTAAGATCTCGTAGAGTATTGGGATCCTTGGTGTCGACATTTCCAGCAAAGTCGAATTTAGGGGTCATCTGGAAAGTAAGGCCAAAATGGCCTCCAAAAAGCTCGGTGTACTGAACAGAGCGAAGCGGTACTTCACCCCTGGGCAACTCCAACTGGTACTGCTCTCAACTCTGGGCCGGCGCACCGAAATACCAATTGGACCCATTTGACTTCATCCAACGACGTGCTGTTCATATTGTCAACGATCCCACTCTCACGGGCAGTTTATAACCCCTCAGCGTTAGGAGAGACGTTGCATCTCTCTGTGTGTTCTACCGCCTGTACAATGGGGAATGCTCTGAAGAATTGTTCAATGTAATTCCCAACTCGGGTTTCTACAACCACACCTCCCGTCACAGAAGTGCGGTCCATCCGCATTTCCTAAATACGGAATTGTCGCGTACTGTTCGGTCCAAAAATTATTTTATATCGCGAACCCGTAGTCTGTGGAACGAACTGCCTCAAGAGGTCTTCCCACTAAACTACGACATGGGGTTCTTCAAGAAAGTTGTGAATAGGATTTTGCAAGGTCGGCGGCGCGCCCGCATACCCCCTGGTGTTGCAGGTGTCCATGGGCGGCGGTAACACTTACCATCACGTGGGACCGCTTGCTCGTCCGCCCTCTTCTCTATAAAAAAAAATGATTTATAGTTTAAATATGCAGAAGTAAATGAAATATACAACATATAATAGAAGTAAAGCAAAACCTGAAACACGTCTACTTTAAAATAAGAGTATTTAATTAAAAATTTTAATTTGAAATACCAGTGAGGTCCAAAAGATTTCTAGATATCTAAAAGAAACAAGTTATACGTCATTGTAATTGTCATTTATCCAGCTCATTCGTGTATAATTTTTAGAGTTCAACCCTTGTTAGTTTTGATTCCTCGACTCTTAGAACAACAGGAAGTCACAAAATCTATAGTCACTCTATAGTCTTGACTTGGCTCCCAGTGATTACTATTTGTTACTAAGATAAGATTACTATGATTACTAAGTTTTGAGTTTAAGGAGTAGAAGATTTTCCACTGATGATGAAGTGACCGCTGCTGTTTTCGTCCATTTTGAAGACAAAACTTCTAACTATTTTTATACTGGGACAGAAATGCTAATTAAACGATCCGAAAAGTGTGTTCAAATAGACGGAGACTATATTGAAAAAAAAAAAAATAACTCAATGTACTTGAGTGTTCTTTTTCTTAGTCGGGCTGGAAACTTTTGGATCTCGCCTCGTATATAATAAAGTCGTTCTACCGAAAAATATAATTATTTTAAAGAATAAAAGTTAGAAGCATGTAAAATTTTGTTTTTCTATCTAAAACGTTCGTAACACCCACACAAAGACGTTAAGTTGTAATCAGTTTGGCCACGCTACAGGTCGCACATAAGTTGAATGAGTGTTATGTTTTGCGAACTGGACGTAAAATAAAAGAAATACGTAATACTTATATACTAGAAATTAGCAATAAGTTATGAAAAAACACCTATTGTAAAAACTCGTTGAATGGATTCTACTCTTGATAGTGAACAACCTATTTTCAGCTTTTGCATTATTTTAGTAACTCGTTGTATAACCATAATAAGAGAGAATGCAGATCTCAAAACTACGGTCAGTTCTATAGTTTATATAAGTGTCTCTATATGTATATTATACATGGTGTATCGGAATCATTTTGGAAGCATCAAACCTCATGATTCTGAGGTTGTTTCATTTTGTTTCTTTGTAAAAATAAAAATAAGACTGTATTTAGCAATATAATGTCCTAAATTATTCACTAAATTGTTCACATCTCTAAACAATAGTATTTTGGGTGAGGTAGAACTTTGCATTGCCATTTAGTCGTTCCTAAATCTGGAAGTTCCTTTAAATAGACATATTGTAACGCTCCGTAGTATTCCGAAAATTGCCGAATCTTTTCTCCATTTAATATTTAAATCGCTTCGTGAACAGTGCAGCCGTTTCATAGTGAGAACCAATATAGAAGGTACCTAGATTATCTCGTATTTCTGAGCTTTCGAACTACACGACTATTCCATTTATGTTTGAGGGTGGAACTTCGTGATGTCCTAATTTGGAGACGACAACTGCTTGAATTCGTAATTTCGCTTATGCACTTAGAAAGTAACGTCGGGGAGTTTTATTATCTCTAATTTTATATATATTCTACATATGTACATATTATACTAGTACTTGTTGAATAACTGATATTATGTGTAATAAAGAATTACAACATCAACAATAAAAAATATTTAAGAATATTTACTTATGAACATTTTAATGCATACGTACATACCAATAAAATAAATGTCTTTAAAATCATTAAAATTAAAAGTCAGATAAATTTATTTCTCGTGACAATAAATTTTATAAACTTTGTAAAGCGATGTTAGCCTTGTAGGTATGTAGTGTACGGTAAACATTGATCGTTTGTAAGTTCGATAAATATCGATATTTTACAAATAGACTATCGATAGTTTTGATAGCCTTTTTTGTCTTCGATAGTCTGATTTCATATAGGTAGTCAAATAAAAAAATAATGCATTCTATTTATATAGTTTAATTACTTTGCTTCTAATAAGGATCTTATTACACACATGTGCGTTTTACTTTTTTATTGTTTATAAATGGTTAATTTATGATATTCGTAAATATGTTATTAGGTTGTTTAGGTCATTCAAAAACAAAATGGCGGAAACACATCTCGCCCTCTGTAGGTTCTACAAAAAATAACGTCTTTGTTAGAGGCATCGAACACAAGAAACAACACAAGGTATCGAACTTCGAATTTAATCAATAATGATTGAGTGAAGGAACGATTAGAAAGACTGAAATCCGAATAAGAACTTCACGATTTTGTTTTTTCGGTAATTCCCTGGAGCCTAGAAAGTACAGCGACTAGTGTTGTCATTAATAAGTATTGCGTAAAGTAGTCGATAATAGATTGTTTCAAAAAATATCGATTACTATCGATAGACTATCGATGTTTAACGTATACTACTTGTATGTAATGTCCGACTGCAGGGTAGGAGGCCTCCCCTTGCAATGTAAAGTGGGTTTCGGGCCGCAATCCACTTCGCGGACTCATTCCCCTTCACCTTCCCATGTATTACCAACCTTCGAATCGCGGCGCGCGGGAGGTACGCGACTTGCGACGATTCTCCGATGCGCTCCTTCTTGAATGGTCTTTCTCGACACTAATTCTTGTTCTGGACCTTTTCCTTTTCTTCAACTCTTCCCTTTCTGGGGCTTAACAATACAATGACAGTCCTCACAAAACGAGGAAAGTTGAAAAAAAAAGGAGTTACCTTCTAATTATGTTGCTCTACTCGTTATAAATTGTGCTAATTAAAAAACATTAAGTAAATATAAATATTAATTACAGTTTATTTCCAAATTGTATAATTCTCTACACAGTAGTGAAAATAATTATTTGGGTCGGGGTAGAACTTTGTATTTTCATTTAGTTTGATTGTTTGTCATTGTTTACTAAGCGGACTCATTGCGTATTTGAGAATATTACATTCCGCCCAGATTATTTTATAATTCTCGGGCATACTGCTTTCTTCATGACGTTTTATTTTAATGTCTAGCTAGTCGTCATGATTGAAAAAATTTGTACTTAACGAGAAACTTATTGGTACGGACTGGGATACGAACTTATGACTGAATATAAGTAGGTCTAGCTTATCACCGCTCTAAAAATAATCTCCTAAATTATGATCTAGGAAAGATCTTATATTTTCATCTTCAACCTCTGAGAAATATTCACATTTGAACACGAATCGGCTTTTGTTGTTAACTGTACCAAAATTTGTCATTACACACATAATAAGGCTTCATTATCCTGCACATATAATTGGAAGAGGCAGACAAAGAACTTCAAAACAAAGACAAAAACTCGCATAATACTATAAACATTTTTCTCGTCTAACGCAAGCTGAGAATGAAATGTATGTTAATTTTCCATTTGCATATGACTGGGAAAAATCACTGGGTCATTAAAGAGAGTCCCAGAAGTGGGAAAGGATGGAGTGGATAAAGGACTGCTAAGAGGGGCCGAAGAGGTCACATTAAAGGTCTTAGACCTTCCGCTCAACCATCGTTTGTCATGCAAATAGAGGCTGAATAATTTATAGGTGATTCATCCCTACTGTATTAAGAGGACATAGTTGGAGAATGATAACATTGCGCTCTGTCCTAGTCACTGACTTTATGGTGTTAATCGAGAAAGGGGATCAACTATTTTAAATCAACTCTGCAACAATATTTATTTAAGTGTTTGTAAGATTACGGTAAGTAAGATTTTTTATAAAATAGTGCTTTGATTTGTGCAGCTTGGTCCAACAGGGCCACTGTATAACTAAAGAAATAAAGATACTCTTGATGTAGGAATGTATGTATGTCTTGGTGTAACTTATATGGATATTCAATTTAAATAGTGTATCTATTTTTACTTCTTAGTTTGTATATTCTTATTTGTGTATTTGTATATATAGGTTTGTACATAGGTCACACTGAAATTTTCCGGAACTGGCCACTTACATAAACAATATTTAAAAAGTAATTACAATATTTGAAAATTGAACTCTGGCTGTAGAATAAGGTTTCGTTCATCTAACAGTTATTTATCTTTTCATTGTGGCGTCATTTTAAAAATTGCGTGTTTGCATTACGATGAATTTAACTAGTGAAAATTTTCACTCTATGATTTTCTACGATTTTAAGTGTAATTTGACAGTTCAGCAGAGCCTCGCTCGGTTTCAAACTGCTTTTGGCGAGTAAGCATCGAGTAAGACGACATTTTATAGCTGGTTTGCAGAATTAAAACGCGGTCGTGTCAATTTCAGTGACAAAATTCGTGAAGGTAGCCCGTCCACCGCTGGCAACAACAAAACATCGATGCTTACACAAACATTTGGCTGTGTGAAAACTGTGCTCGCGGTGGACACGGCTCAAAATACGGAACGCGTCACTTGGAGCAATGCCATGCTTACCAAATGCAACAAAGGGCCGTCAAGTTTGGTATGGAACATAGTAACAGGTGACGAAACATGGATTTACAGTTATGATCCCCGAAATAAAGCAGCAATCGACCATTTGGGTCTTTCAAGATGAGCCAACTCTACCAAAGAAGCGATTATTTCCTTCGTGGCACTTTGCACAGTGCCACGAAGCAAATAATCGCTTCTTTTTTTAGAAAAACTGGACACGTCGCCCCTGTTGCTTTGGAGAATAGTCGTCCCGTAAATGCTGATTGGTACACGACCATTTGCTTGCCGGAAGATATTGACGAACTCCGTAAAAACAATCGTAACACCGCATAATCTTGCACCATGACAATGCCAGCTCTCACACGCCCAAACAGACAAACAAGTTTTTAAAGGCGAAAATCGTAGAACTCATGAGCCATCCTCCATACAATCCCGACTTGGCACCTTGTAATTTCTTCTTGTATCCAAAAATTAAGAACCAATTTCGCGATCAACGATTTTCATCGCAAGAAGAGGCTGTCGAAGAGTATAAAAACATGTTTCCGAGGTCACCACGGAGAGTGGAATAAATGTTATGGAAATTGGTTTATTCGTATGAGAAAGTGTATTGACGCTCACGGAGAATATTTTGAGAAACAATAAATTGATTTTCGGCCATACATTTTAATTTTTTTTTATTCATTCAGGAAACTTTCAGTGTGGTCCTCGTATATGTTACACATATAAAACGAGATGTCCTGACTGACTGATTGACTAACTGGCTGATTAATCATCCCCGAGCCGAAACCGCTGAAGCTGGAAAGATGAAATTTGCACAGTAGATACATTTTATGATATTCGTATTCAATAAGGAACGATTTTCAGAAATTTTACTGGGAACGGGGGAAAGAAGGGGAAAAGATTTTTTATGCAATGCGTTTATTTCAAGAACTTTAGATACATGAAATTTAGCATATAGACTGTCATTTAAAGTAATTAAACACCTGTGTCGTCGTTTTGTCATATTTGATGTTAGAGGGACAAAGTAGTTAGTTAGAGTTTGACTTAGTTTCGATGCAAAATCTATATCTCAAAAACTTAAGTCGGGGGCTTGAAATTTGAATAGATTTTTCATTCATAATAATGAAACACGTGTATCGGCGTTTTTTTATAATTTGACTTAGAGGAGGGCATAAAAGGGAGTGGTGGTTTCGACGCAATATCTATAGGTATCTTAAAAACTATTCGAGTTGGGGACTTGAAATTTGGTATACAGACTTCGCATTTATATCGAAATTCACCCTCCAAAGGGTGAAACGGGGTGTATTAAATTATAATTCCGAGTGTGTTTGTGTGTCTGTTTGTTTGTTATGTGTTCATGACTAAATTACTGCACCGATTACAATGAAATTTTGGTAAAGAGGTAGCCTGAAATCCGGAAAAGAACATACACACATTTTTCCATGGCAGTCCATTACTTTTAAAATAAAATCCACGTGGGCGAAACCGAGTGCAAAAAGCTAGTACTTGTGTTTATTTGATAATATAGTAATTTGAATATTACAATAGTACAATATGAACACATATTGTATATAAATTTTACTATACCATCCAATAATTCATTTGACTCTTTCGCGTACCTCCCAATTGAATCTTTCTGATTAACCCAAATGCTGGCTATTAGAGAATGACTTAAGTCATTAAGCTCGCCTTTTGTATAATAATGCGCAATGAAGTGTTTAGTAAATAAATAAATTGAAGGTTAAAGTTTATATAGCAATGTTAGATTCATTTTACTCATTGAGTAGTCATCTATTTGGTAAATTACTAAATTTTGATAACTAAAAACTTTATTTAAGTGCTCGTAATTCCCAATCCTTTATGTGCATACGAATACGAGTGCATCTCCTTTCAAGATCAAAATATCAATTTATTTTAGTTTAAAAAAGTCGTTAATTAGATTTACTCGGTGCTTATTTTTTAACCCTAGACTACTAATCTTATTAGACACTCCATATCCACTAACCATACGTCGCTTCGACGTATATTTAAAAATTTCATCCAAAAACTTTTCATCCAATCCGACGTCAATTTCAGACTAAATTTTTTCTTGAAAATTTTTCGGCTTATTGGCTTTTCGTTCGCTGCAATAATATTGTGGCAATATATAACATAAGAATTCACAAAAGCCATGTTCAGTATGTCATAGAATACCGCCATTGGCCACCTATTTGTTTTTCGATTGCAGGACATCGATGAGCTTATCAATATTATCGAACTTATCAATCTTATCAATGTTTGGTTTTATTATAAAACAATATCATTTCAGGTTTTCGTCTACTATAGCGTCGTAATTGCAAGATCTTGTACACCATCTCGGAAGGTTTTAGCTTATAAAAAAATAGTGTCAGTGGGCCATCAAAACAAAGCATTGAGATGCCAACTCGACGTAAACGGGAGTAATTCATCTTCTCTGGGATTTTACTGCGTCACTCAAAGGTCTTGATTACACTATAATTATTCTTGTAACTACCTAAAAACAAAAACAATAAAATACCATAGGTAAGTAAATAACAAAATCCAAAGGAATAAAACAAAAAACTTACAAATCTATACGTCGAATCAACGCATAGATTTTTATTTCTTTTTCGTAGTTTTTTTTTTTCATAGTTTCGTAATTTTTACAAAATGGCGGCATTTACCAATGACAGACGATCATCTAGTGACAGCTCCAGGCAACGACTGAGTTGGCACAAAACGTCAAAGTACTAAATGCACACACTGAGATAGATAATATTCACCGGCATGTACGTCGAAACGACTTGGGTCTTGAAAGTCTTGGCTTAATGTCACATGATGACACATTAGTCAAGTGTGCTCGTATTTGCGACTCTAAACTATATAAATAATAAATAACATGTTATTAAAATAAAATAATGGGAATGAACAGGCAGGGCGTTTACCGAGACGCCTTAGATTTTTCTAAAGTACATTCAACTACATAATAAGTGTAATACTGATAATTCTTATTGCTTACACCTAGAGTCGAAAATAGAATAAAAATGAAATGTTTTAGAACCTGCCGACTGTAGGTGTACCTAATCTAATATCCGGATTACTTTCCAAAAGGAACACAATATTAAATATACATGAAATAAAATATGTATGAATGTAATATTGTACAGGTACCGGTAAATCTGTTTTGCTTCTCGGTTATTTTAGATCGCTAAGTCGTTACATTTTCGAATATATACGTCATCCTCTCTTATTGTTTGTTATTTTCGCAAGGATTGTTTGTAGATATTCGCTTTTGGATATATGTAGGTATAGATAACGTGCAAACTTCATTAAAAATTTGGTTAAAGATGTAAATTAACAACAGTAAGATTCAATTTTCTTCATTATTTACTTAATCATTCTTCTTCTTCTTCGTAAAGTGCCATCGTCATCGAAAGTTGGCGATCATTTTGGCAATTTGAATTTTAGAACACAACAGCTATAACCGATGAACGGTTGCTATTTTTATAACTTGTAATCCATTAGCGAAAATTTTTGAGCTAAGCTATTCACCCTCTTCTCGGTTTTCTTTTGCGCTGGCTCTTCTCTTGGTTGATTAATTGCAACGTCTCATACTTCTGAATGCGTAAAATGTGCCCTAAATATTCAAACTTTCTTCTTTTAATAGCAGGATGAACATTTAATATCTTGCCCATATACAGTGACCTTTCTCACTTTGTTTTTCCAGGATTCCAGGATTCCTTAACATTCTTCTATAAATCCACATTTTAAAAGCTTTCACCTTTCTGCACGTAGTTCAGTGAGTGTCCATATTTCAACGCCATATAGTAGAATGAAGAAAATGTGCCAGACGCTAGACACTAGTGCTGGACAAATATAATAGGTAGTCGGATAAGTTCGCGGCCTTTTTGAATGTATGACTTTAGCGTTTAGTATTTCTTTATTTAATATTTGTGGTTTTGTAATGGTGGAAAATTAAAATTACAAGTTAGAAGTTTTCTCGTGTCATATTTTTTAACAATTTTAAAATGGAAGTTAATAAAGAAAAAAATAGATATGATTTACTTTTTTTTTTCGATAAGGGTATGAATGCTTCTAGTGCTCGAACAGATTTGTGGTGCTTACGGAGAAGATGCTTTATCTAAAACTACTGCAAAAAAATGGCTCAGTTGATTCAGGTCTGGTAATTTTGATGTGAATGATGTTCCTCGCTGTGGTCATCTTATTAAGGTTGATGTTATCATTGATAAAAATGAAGCAGATAGACACATAAACAGTCACCAAATTACGGAAGAGTTTAGCATTCACAGTGGTGAGTATTGAGTGCAACAGTTTTGGATCACCTACATAAATTCAGTTTATGTAGGTGATAAAACAACAGTAAAAAAGCTCGATGTTTGGGTGCCGCATGATTTAAATGACAAAAACTTGGTGAATATAATTTTCATATGCGAGATGTTGCTAAAACGAAATGAAATCGATACATTTCTGAAGAGATTAGTAACAGGCGATGAGAAGTGGATCACCTACGATAACAATGTTCGAAAGCGATCTTGGTCTAAGCGAGATAAGCCATCACAAATAGTCTCAAAGCCAAGCCTCACTCCGAACAAAGTTATGTTATGTGTATGGTGGGACTGGAAAGGGGTTGTATATTACGGGTTTTTGCCATATGGGCAAACGATTAATTCTGATGTCTACTGACAGCAATTAGTAAAATTGAAACAAGCACTTGAAGAAAAACGCCCAGAATTAATTAATAGAAAAGGTACAATCACGAAGATGCTGTTGGTGTAAGTTATTTTTTTAAAACCACACACGCCACACTCAATGACCCACATTAATATTCCACGTGTTGTAGGTCCAGATGCTTAAACAAACCACCCAGCCCCGAACAAACATTTATTTTTTAACAAATAAATATTCGATCGGGTATCGAACCCGGGACTTTTGTACAGTAAGTTGGGACACTACCACCCATAGTAATTGGTCACCATAATTTTATTTTTTCACTGTTGAGTGGAAAATTATTTCAGGAGGCTTTAATCTATTTTATTGAGATCGGTGCAACCATTCTAAGGTGATTATTTTAAGGAAAATATATTTTTGACAAAATCTGGTACCTATAGGCATAAAAGGCTCATAAAAGGCTAGATTAGTTAGTGTTCTGTCATAGATGGATAAGATGCCTGCCAATGCCAATGAACTCTCTGATGAACGGTCACAGAACCAGTTTTTATACATTATACGCTACATCTTTGGAAATATCAACACGAACTAACAAAACGGCATTTGCAATAGATCGGGTTTCTACAACCGCACCTCCCGTCACAGAACTGCGGTGCATCCCCATTCCCTCGATACGGAGATGTAGCGCACTGTTCGGTCCAAATGCCGTTTTATACCACGAACCCGTAGGCTGTGGAACGAACTACCTCAAGATGTCCTCCCATTACACTATGATATGGGGTTGTTCAAGAAAGCTGTGAATAGGACTTTGTAAGGTCGGCGGCGTAGCCGCATATTTCCTGGTGTTACATGCGTCTATGGACGGCGGTAACACTTACCATCACGTGGGACTGCTTGCTCGTCCGCATACTTCCCTATAAAAATGTTAAAAGAAAATAAGCACATTCGAAATACGAAATTTTATACACCAGGTGTCGTATGTAAGTATCAAGCTACTGCGGCACATATAGATACTTGCTCTTCAAGTACCTGACTATGCGCGTCGAGTGGTTATCCCAAAATGCACGGTAACGGTTATTAGCAAATGTATCTGAAGATATCTTCAATCTGTCTACTATGACAATTGTACAAGACACAACTACAAGACAAGTAAAACTTTTAACACTACAGTAGTCAGGTACTTGAAGACCGGTATGACGAACCAGCTGAAACACAGACTCTACCAGGTCTTGAAGTGTACCGATTTGTGTCTATATAGGTTGTATAAAACATTTTTTTCACATCACAAAAAAAATCGAATTGACTTGCTTGATAGGACGGTTCCTACCATTTAAAATTTCATCCAATAAAGACTACTACGAATATATTAATTCACATGATTCACACAGAGGGCGATAATAAGGCGTGATTTAATATGGCTTGTATGATAGTTCAAACTAAAAGTGTTTAGACCTGGCTACTGTACAATACCATAGAAAAAAAACAAATTCGAATTTGAACAAATTTTAAAATATAACTCTGCTTTGAAACATCATTAAATTTTCAAAGCTGTCATTTGTTTTTTATTTTTTATTTCATTGTTTTTTATTACTTTTGTTGCGGTCTAAACCAGTGACTAAGTTATAAAAGGCTTAAGTTAGCACTTAGTGACGAAGCCCCATCCAGTCCCCCTGTTTATAACTGGTTCAGTGAATTTAAACGTGGTCGTACCCACCTGTCTTTCATCTGTCAGTGCCGATGTAGTGAACTAGTGTCCTGCGACGGCGGTGACGAAGGAAAACATCAAAACTGTGCGGTTAAGGAATGAAGCAGACAAAGGAATGACATATCAGCAGATACGGGCGTCTTTAGGTATTGGTATGAGTCAATTTCAAACTATTTTACTCGATCACCTACGGGTAAGGAACCTTTGTGCTATGTGCTTTGTGCTACGAAGCTCAAAAACACTGTGGCGTGGAATGATGTCTCCAAATGCTTGAAAAATTCGACAATGATCAATCAAATGCTATTTTTGATATAGTAACAGGCGATGAAAGCTGGATCTATTACTATGAGCCTTAAACTAAGAGGCCATCTGCGCAGTGAGTCTCTCCTTTCGAAAAGTTGCCGACGAGAGTGAAGAAAGGACGAAGTGCTGAAAAGATGAAATAATTGCTTCCTTCCTTGGTAGATCGGGCCACTTTGCTACTATAACTTTAGAAAATAAAAGAACGATAACTGCGGACTGGTATGTGAACAGCGGCTTGCCTTCTGTTTTGGAAAAAGTCAAAGAACGACATTCACGAAACAGAATGATTCTCCATCACGACAAGACAAAAGAAGCAATTTTTGAGTACTGTAAATGTAGAGTTAATAGGTCATCCGCTATATAGTCCCGACCTTGCTCCCTGTAATTTTTATTTAGTAACTAAAATTAAGGATAAACTCAGAGTAATACATTTCATGAATGCAGAAGAGGCAGTAACGGCCTTCCAAACGTCTGTTGAAGAGGTGCCTAACAAATGGTGGGCTGAATGCTTCACACAATGGTTCCATCGCATGAAAAAGTGTATCGATTTTCGGGGAGAATATTTCGAAAAGCGATAAAACAACTTCTATCTTTATATTTGATTTAATATAATTGTTGAGATTCTAAAAACATTCAGTGTCACTCACGTATAACATTTAAACGAGCAGCAAATCATGATTGACGAAACAAACTATTTTTGAATAACTGAAATTAATTTATTTTAAATTATTAAGAATGTATTATGAAGCAGACATATAAATTTGCTGTCATCGATTAGCTACCAATTCAGCATTTTATTTAGCTCATTTAATTATATCTCATTTAATATTTATACTTAAGAGTCGTTTCTTGTGTTTTAATTAAGTTAATTCACTTTAAGTTAACTTACTTCACATTTCAATAAACAGAATAATACAATTTCTCCCCTACAATATTTTCTAACAATTTAAAGAAATAATGTTTAGTTTATTATTATAAAAACGTTTTCGATACTCATTTTTAACAGGAATAGTATTAGAAATTAAGGAGATGCAAACCATTTATTAGTAGCACCTTTTGTTGACGTGGAGATATCTGTTACTCATAGTAGCTACCATTTCCATTTGGAGCAAAAAGGTCATCCATCACACATCACAGATGTAGACGGGGGTAATTTGAAAAATCATATATTTTTCAATATATTGTATGTAGGCAAGTTTACAATTACCTGTGTGAGTGTAGTATTCTATAGTAGTATTGTAGTATTGTAGTGTAGTAGTGTAGTATTCTATTGTACCCCTGTTTACAATCACTTGGTCGATCTGATTACTTTGATATTCGTTAGTTAGTGATTCGGTTTGCTTAGTTAAAATGGACAATGGGAAACTGGTCATTTAGAATTTTCGAATTATGAGGAGATTTTCGTATCCTTACTCATTTTTTATTTTAATATACATATACGTAAAAATGTAAACATACGTTTTTGCGACTAAGTGTATGAATGTTCTCACAGAGAATGAATTTTGGTCATTAAGGTTTCAATCGATTCGTCATTTTGTTGGTGGCATCATTCACAAGTACGCAGTCTACACTATTTAAAATTTATTCCAAAAAACCGTAATTTAATTATTTCGACTTTCCAGTGAATGTATTTTACATTTTAAAACAATCCATTTTGAATTAAAATAATTCTTCTACTTTTGTAGTATTTTGTAACATTTCTATTTTGTGAGTTTTCTTATCTTACTTCTTTAGTTACCAAACGACCGTTATCAACTTGTTTTTTACAAGTGATGCATATATAGATAATAACTATGTTTGCTGTTCGTATTGTCAAACAAAAATAACATTCCTTATCTTAACGGCGCAAGCGAATTAAAGCTTTATGCCACTGTAAATAGATAGGAAATGAATGTTAATTCACACACACACGCGCGTAACTATATTTAGCCACTTGTGGAGTAACGGAGTAAAGTTAGTTACGAATCAATCGTTTAGCAGTGCACTGTCACTGGGTCGCTGAGGAGGTTATGTCTTAATATTTGTTGTATTTAAATGTAGGGAATTTCCTTGAAGAAAATTTATTTAGTGTTAAAAAGTTTCATTAAGATTCTAGCAGATATTTGTAGTTTATGACGTAAATATAAATGTTAACAAGTAAACAACTGATATCGGGAAATATTTTGAGTACGAGTTCTTCAAGAAACAAGTGAAATAATTTATCATGGCATCATTTATAACTAAATGTACGAAATTTATTTCTGTGTGCAAAAATAGTACTACAAGGGCTCTATCAACTACGTGCTCAAAGCGTGCAGCAACGACTTTTAACTGGGAGGATCCTCTGAATTTGGAAGAACAATTACACGACGAAGAAAAGGCGATCCGAGATTCGTTCAGAGCTTATTGTAAGGAAAAACTAGTTCCGAGAGTACTTGAAGCGAACAGAAATGAGGTATTCTATAAAGAAATTTATAAAGAATTAGGCGAGTTAGGTGTCCTTGGATGCACGTTAAATGGTTATGGGTGTATCGGTGCATCGTATGTAGCTTATGGATTGATTAATAGAGAAATAGATTCAATTGACTCTTCATACAGATCGGTAATAAGTGTACAGTCCAGCTTAGTGATGGGTGCAATAAACTCCTACGGCAGTGAGGAGCAGAAGGAGAAGTTTTTACCGAAGTTAGCTAAAGGGGAACTAATCGCATGCTTTGGATTGACGGAGCCCGATCACGGCAGTGATCCTGGTTCAATGGTTACTAGAGCGAAGTACGATGCTAAAAGTAAAACGTACATATTATCAGGCGCTAAAACTTGGATAACTAGTTCTCCTATTGCTGACGTATTGTTAATATGGGCGAAGGACGATGAGGGAAAAATTAGGGGATTTATAGTAGAGCGCTCGCAAGTGAAAAAAGGTCTGGATACGCCGCAAATCAAAGGAAAATTTTCTTTGCGAGCGTCGGTAACCGGCATGATATTACTCGACGAAGTAGCTATACCGGAGGAGAATTTATTGCCCAACGTAGTCGGTTTGAAGGGACCTTTCGGATGTCTCGATAACGCGCGGTACGGAATAGCTTGGGGCGCTTTCGGTGCGGCAGAAGCATGTTTGCGGATTGCTCGACAGTACACATTAGATAGGAAACAATTTGGGAGACCGCTCGCTTCTTACCAGCTCGTGCAGAAAAAGATGGCGGACATGTTAATGGAAATTCATATTGGGTATCAGGCTTGCTTGCGGGTTGGAAGACTGAAGGACGAAAAAAAAACAGCACCTGAAATGATATCTATGATAAAGAGGAATAGCACAGGGAAGGCGTTGGAAATAGCGAGGGTTGCGAGAGATATGCTCGGCGGTAACGGTGTGTCCGATGAATACCATGTTATCAGACATGTTATGAACCTGGAGGCGGTCAACACGTACGAAGGCACTAATGATATTCACGCCCTCATATTGGGAAGAGCTATCACTGGAATCCAAGCATTTTATTAAACAACTGTAAATTTACACATTTTTTTGTAAATATACCTACTTGCTTTAATGTATATTAAAAATTTACATTGTTGTACGTATTAATTGATTATCCCATTAAAGAAGAAAACCTATTAATAACAATTAAAAAACATCAAACTTATTAGCGTCTAATTTTTAAATCCATATTAATTTATTTAAAGACAAAATATTTATTATTTAAAGACAAAAATATAAAAATGGAAGTATAGTGAATAAACAAGTGGAGGCGCCGGGTACCTCTCGCATGCTAAGCGAGCGCTCTACCACCTGAGCTACGCCCCCCTTCTATATTTTATTAAAATTTTCAGTTTGTTGACAAGGCACGTATGACATAATTTATCAACCAATCTTGTGGTATTTTTTTTTATACATGCGTATAACTGGCATCTTGATTAACTCATTACCACCAGCCTATGTCTCTCTACTGCTGGATATAGGCCTCTCCCTTGGCTCGCCATCACACATGACCCTCGGCTCTTCTCATCCAACCACCACCAAATATTCTGAATTATTTATTATACTCGTAGATTGTCTTATCGGTGTTTGTACCGTAGGAAGGTGTTTGTAGGAAGACTTACATTAAGTATTTTTATTTTACAATTTTACTTAATTAACTCACTTACTTAATCGTAATTGCTAATTATTTTGTAAGTAACTGTTGGAAATTCATTTTTATTCTATAAAAGGTACTTTAGCCTAGGATGCACAATTGTGAAAATTACGTTAATTTGTCATTATTTGTGAATTGTAAGGATTAGGATTCCCTACAAACCGATGTTTTTATCCCTAAAAATAAAAACATATTGTAAGTATTTGGCCATTTGTCTTAAATAACAACGAAAAAATAAAAAAATTAATACGCACCGCGTTCAGTAAAACGATATCATAAAGTACATACGTAATACGCCGACATTCCCTTCGAGGTCATTATTTTTCAGAAACAATGACTATTTTCGAGATAGCTATTTAAGGGAATACTTTTTTTCTGAAACACAATTTTGTGTTGGAAATTTCGCAGTACGGAGCTAGGGATGAGCCACAATATCACGGCTCCTTGGAGTATATATTTTAATAAGGCGATAAGAAAAAGGGGGTGTCGGGCAGAGGGAATATACCGTATTGACGTGAGAATAGAGCATGGGTTTATTAGTAAAAGTATATTGGGAATAGGGAATAGAAGAAATTACGAGTGCTACAAACTTAGTAATAATAAAAAGTCGACATACAATCTGGTCACACAGCTGTTCTAAGAAATAGTATAAAAATAATTATAATTAGCATAGCATAATAATCTTTCATAAAAATCTCTTTCGATTGAAAAGGCTTAGTATACATACATATTTATTGATTATTGACTTTAAATGTTAAATGTTTTTTAAGATCTTACTTATGTACCTACGATCAGAAAATAAATTTAATTTTATTCCATTTTAAATAATATTTTTTTAGCGGTAACCATTTTCAAGAATGCAATAGACCACCAAGCAACAGCCATTGAACTTCCAATGAAAAATTCCATTGAAAAAATAGTAGAAAATCGTAAAATTTAAATTTTTCTATTTATTCTCTAGAATAAATAGAAAAATTTAAACAAGGTTCACACAAGGTTCCTTGAAAGATTTATTCCTTACAACATACACTATCAATTACCGTAATAAAATAAATTACGATTTTTTGAAGGGAAACGAACAAATTCGGAGTCCTGTGTATGAGTTATTGGAAAATCTTTGAATGTAGTTTTTCATGACTCTAAAATCTACGCTATGGTTCCTTAGAGCATATTTCTTTATTTCTAATAAGTAGTTTCTGAGCTTTCCGTAGTGACCCGTCTCTCAATAAAAGAGCCCGTATAGTTAGAGGCGCGCTATTATTGGTAGTTTTTGTAAAGGGTCTCACGTCACAAGTCGGAGTGCTTACTGTGAGAGGCTGAGAGCTACAGGTAAATAAATCTCAGTACGACTAAGTACAGGATACAATAGTTGACTAATTCGAATTCTATATAATTAGGGGATTGTGAGGTTCATATCTAGGTTTAGAGCGGTGATAGCCTAGGGGTAGTATAAAGACTAATTTTGGTACAGTTGACAATAAAAGCCATTTCGTATTGAAATGTGATAAATAGTAAAAATATGTTTCTCTAAGGTTGAAGATGAAAATGGAAGATCAAATTTTCTGGATCCATGATTTATGAAATTATTTTCATTTAGAGTGGTATCCCACTAGGCTATCGCCTAGGGTTATCTAATTTCGACTCTCGTTGAAACCCCGGCATTTACGTTACGTTATCATTAAGTTTACACTTAAATACGTTCTTTTACAATTAGTTTGACGGTGAAGGAAAACATCGTAAAGCCATAAGCCCGAGTATTAAAAAAAGCTGGGGCTATAGGCCCTTGTGGTGGATTATGGCCCGAAACATCTGGCGATTACTGGAGAGGTCTGTCTGTGCTTTGCAATGGGAGTTTATAACCTTGATATCGTTATAGTTTAGTTTAGAATTGAGAACATATATGTTGATAAAAAAAAGAAGCAAAAAATGTTTCAAGTTGTCATTTCATATAATGACAGTTATTTTAAAAAAGTAATTCCTTATCATATACCTACCTATATGAACATTATAAAAACACCAGTCACTTTAAAATGTTTATTTTATGAATACTTATAATTATGACAATACATAATGAAAAGTTGTTATGTCATGATATTCAATATTTACATTGCAGAGTAACTTTGTTGGTTTTAAAATATGTATTTATTACTACGCAATAGATAATATTTTAATTCATTTGTACATATTGTGTAATGTAATTGTAAGGTTATCAGGAGTTTATCAGTATTTTAGTTCATTCCTGACCCGTTATATCAACGGTATATCAGCCCCACAGCGGCTGGACACAATCGCCGAGTTTTCCCTCTCTCACAAGAAGACTATCGTAAAATGTATTACATTTCCCACTTCTCAATGTACTTACGTTCGTGTTTCGTATTGAGTGAGATATGCCAGAGCTTACCTATCCCATCCTATTTTATCACTCCCATTTTCCCAACCCTTTCTCCAAATCCATTCCTAAATATCCAAAGGTGGGCAGCGGACATGGGAGCGTGCCAAAGTCCATAAACCATGATTATGATGTCCATAAACAATTGTATCCACTTACATACCACCAGAGATGCTGTCTGCTAAAAATATATAGAAAGCATTTAGTCAATCCCGTTCGTGATATTTTTGGAAAATTAAGAAAAAATCTACCCATCAAAAAATAAATAAATAAACATCACTACATCTGGAATAAGAGTGATTAGCTCAATCCAAAACATCGACTAGTTTTAAGGTCTTTGAATATATCTGCAGGATTGATTTCTTAATGGACAGAAATGATATTTGACAAGAAAAAAGTTTAAGCCAATATCTCTGTTAAGTTTGAAGATTAACCAAATTGATTCAGTAGTTCTAAAACTATGACAGTGTAAAAACCCTTCTAAAAAACCCCAAAAAACATTCCAAGTCTATACTATAAACACAACTATATCTATATATCGTTGGATAGGGCTCATCAAACTCTACATTTTTTGTATAAACACTTTTTTTCTAAAACGTACTGTAAATAGGAAAATCTCCCAAACGATAGGCGCCTCACGATCAATTATTTTTGTTTTTATTACATATTTGGACTTGGAGTTGGTACGATTGCATGTGCTTCTGTGTCTCCAGATACTTATAATAACATTCTTCTAATAACTCGTACATTAACA
Source organism: Sesia apiformis (assembly GCA_914767545.1). Taxonomy (NCBI): domain Eukaryota; kingdom Metazoa; phylum Arthropoda; class Insecta; order Lepidoptera; family Sesiidae; genus Sesia; species Sesia apiformis. The sequence continues at coordinate 8,730,048 of OU611960.1, read as the reverse complement.
AACAAAGCAAATATCTTCGTATCCACACTAAACTAACAAAAGAAACCCAAATACAGAGTTTACGTGGCATAGTGGTGTGATAACGAGCAGTTTGTCGCACAACACCTACTAAAATATCTCTTTATGTGCGCGACGATCTCTCTTATTGTTTATTACGTATTATAATAAGACCGACGGATCTTCTGTATGGGAATTATATCTAATATTGTTAGAGGAAGCAGAATATAGAGAGAAATGCATTTTTGCTGTTATTCTTGTAGAAACAAAGGATGTCGGTGAATGTTCGAATAAGTAGGATATGTTGCTTAGGATTTACTGTAATATCCAGTCCAGTTGAACCGGACGTTGTGAGATGGGATTTGTATGCAATGGTGTGTATGTGTGTTTTTATGAATTTTGGAGTCCATGGATTTGTCCAGAATATAGATTAATAAGAACATTTATGGCTTCCGTGGACCGACTGGCCTTTATAACCACCCAGTAAATTATTAGGGCGGGCCCGGCTAGTGTTTAGTTGTTGGATGTTTTATGTTGATGTCAACTAAATTTTCGGCTTTAACAAAGGTTTTTCTTTATAATGCAGCAACACAGTGTTCGACACACGACGACACGCTGTTTATTATTATGTTAGTTTTCATAGTAGAGCTTTTTCTGTATAGAGCTTTTGTGAGTCCTGTGGCAATCTCCAGTCGGGTCCTACGCTTCCTACCTACTAAGTAGGTCAATTTAATATATCTTTATGTATTGTGTGTTTAACCATTATAATAAGTAAGATAATATTTCTGATACGATACCAACATAATAATATACTCGTACAATCAACCTTTACAATAGAAGAATATAGCCAAGAAGACATTTTAATATTGAAAGATGTCGTTTGATTGTTATGTTTATTCAAACGAACAGCGCTCTGCGGCTACATGACTGCAGTCTTTCCTTTGCACGTATGTATTTTGATACACAGGACTGAAATGAAATATGTGTGCCAAATTTTCCTTGCCTATTACAGTGAAGTGTTTTTTTGATTTAACTGAAATTTTGTCTTTTGACAATGCGTATGGGTGCTCTGTAAATAGTGGCCAAGCTGGAAACTGTCAATAGGCCAGCTCATGACGTATCGGATGACCGTAATTAATCTTAGAGAAAATTTACATTCTGTTTTGTGTTAATTATTCTCGAAGAGTTGTACTGTTCAAATCAGTATTTTTCATTTATTCTTATGGTATCTTTGAAATGTTTACGTTTGTCTGACACTTTATCAGAAGGTTTCAGAAAGTCAGTTATACGTTAGCAGAAAGTCAGTAACAGCTAGATTTAATTGGAAGATAATTGGTAAATAAATTATCTTTCTTTTTATCTTTAGGAAATGATTTTTTACCAACGACACCATTAAACCATACGGTTGATATAGTTGGGAATTGTTTTTTTCCCAACGACTCCACTGTACTACACTGCTGCACACTGATAGTGTCGTTGAGAATTTGCTTTCTACAAATATCCCCAACCACATTAAAGAACAGTGTCGTTACTAATGAAGGTTTTTTTTAACAACGACACCATTGAATCACACCTCTGCACAGTGGTGATGTCGTTAGGAAAGCAAAATTCACGAGGACACCACCAGTGGCGTCGTTGGTAACAAACGTAGCTTTTCAACAAAATACATAAACCACCTTGTTTCTAGAAAGATGATTATAGCTGGCGTAATCCCCTTTATGAAAGAAAAACAATTTCGTTTGGCGCGACAAACGAATCCCCCACAACGCTATAACAAACCTCAATCTTACCAGCTCGTTATTTAAAATATTTATTTTAATAATGCGATAAAACGTTGGGGAGGGACGTGTTTTTCTTGGAACACAGCTCGGCTTTGGGGCCAAGTACTTATTTAAATGTGATGATGTTGAAAAAGTATATTAACTCAGACTGTGAGTTGGAGAAGAATGTTTTGCTATTAGAAATTTATAGGCGCTATAAATGTCGTGAGCATTATGTAAATATCAACTTGCTCATGTTATACGTACAGGACAATCGTAGTAGTATATGTATTCAAATTAAATTAAAGACAAGCGGTAATGATGTATAGGCGTATGTATATAGAAGTACCACGCGGAGTAAATAATTTTCAATATGTACCTAATCACCAGTGATGTCTGCCGTGGCGATTGTTGTGGTAAAGTAACAAACGGCAGATAGTGAATTTTTTCTTTCTTTTTTTAATAAAAAGAAGGCGGCGGACGAGAATACAGTCCACCTGATGGTAAGTTGATACTGTCGTCTATAGACATCCGCGATATTTGCCAACATCAGCCCAGAATGATAAATGTTGGCACGCTCCCGGATGTGCTGCCTACCTTTGCAGATTAAGGAATGGATTGAGAAAATGGGGAGGTATAGGATAGGATGGGATGGGAATGGGCTCTGTCATATCTCACTCACTACTGAAACACGTACGTACAGTGGGGAAATACGATAAAGTATGAAATGCAGTACATTTCAAGGTAATCTGTGAGAGAATGGTAACGTGGCCGGTCGAGCAGGTACGCCCAGTGGCTGTGGGAATGCAGCATGCATTCTACCCCTACAAAATGTAGGGAAATGCACATACAAAATGTAGGATAGTGAATTTCAATTATCTTTATTTGCACTGATGATAGTATTACATCTCTTGTCTTGCTGGTCTAAATGGACATTAACACAACACCAAATATCGGGAAGCGATAACTTGACATCTTGATTCATCAGGGTCGTCATCATAGGCAGTGGGGGTTCAAATAACGCCAAAAACCTCGCCAAATAATAGCTATGGCCAGAGTCGCGTTTAAAGGCATTTGAACGCTCCCGTGGCTACAGGAGGGCTTGTGCACAGCAGTGGGACTTTAAAGGTTGATATTGATTGATTGATTCATCAATCAACATATATGTTTTGTATTACATATATGGTTTATAAATTACAAATTACAACATATTTATCCTGGGAGAAATACCTATTTTATGTAGATAACGAATATATGCATGCTTGTGAGAAAGAGGTATCCTCATTCAAATTTACGAAATACTATACCTACCCGTGTACCATAGGAATCCTACCTATATGATAGGGTAAATACAAGAAATAAGTATGCTTATATAAAGTGGTATTGTTTGCTTAGGGCTCTAAGACATATAGTTATAACCTTTAGAGCTGCCGGTCTAATTGTAGGTCTGTAATAAAAACCAATTACAGTCTTAGTCCCCATCGTGTATTGACATCATAAAAACAAAAGATAAATTACCGCTATCCTTTCACTAAGTGCCATTTTCTCGTGCCATTACCATTTTAACCTTTAGCCGTTATTGCTAATTGCTCCCTCCCTTTTTTGTGTTAAGTGCATTAAGAGCAGATTTTTACCTTGGCTTTAAATTAAAAAAAACCCGCTTTGGGTTAGCGAAATTGAATTTTTATCTCTGGTTGTAAGTTGCGTATTATATTTTTGCAGGAGAGGCATACATGCGAGTATTGCCAATAGAACGTGATTTATGTGCAGGTCATGTCAAACTTATGCAGATGTCAGATACAGGTTGGCTCTTTGTATTGTACTTTGTATTTTTGCGGTTTATTAACGAGTTCATCCGCAAGTTATAACGCTTTCATATAACACATTTATACTACAAATATAATATATAGAACATCTATAGAATATTATATTGTGTTGCATACACGGAATATTAAGGAAATCCCAGTTATGTGATTGCATAGAATTAGAAATGTAATGGATATTCACTTTCAATTTCACAACATGCGAATGATTTGCCAAATATACATTTTTAGATTCAATTTCGCTTTCGCAATATCATTTATTTTTCTTACGTAATTTTTCTTATTTTCGTAATAGCGAAAGCGAATATATTTTATATTTTCGTTACATACAACTTACTACATACTTGTTACACACATACTCGTACTTGTATAAAATCTCCAGACACTACACACTGCTTGAGACAGAAGAGACTATATATTGGGCGATTTCTCTTGACTGTCTGTCATGGAACGTCGATGTGATTAAATTTACCAAAATTATAAAATACATAATTTTAAAGTGACCAAAAGTAGATAGACCCCAGTGCTGATTGTCTTATATTTGTACTCAGCAACATAATGGAATCAACATAATGGGTGGAATTTTCTAGATACTGTGGAATTACGCTGTGTGGAGCGTTTCGGAAGGAATCAATGGATATTTTAGCGCTGATATGCTGAGTATCCTTATCTATACTGGGATCCAATAGTTACAGTAGATTCACGCTATCGGGTTCTTGATCTCTACACGGGTCTATCGTCTAATATAAAGCGGCTGCTGTACATACACCTTTGCTTTATTTTTAACAGAACTCTGAGAACATGCGTTACGGTCTCTATTGGCACATCCCATAAATAATTAATTAATCGATAAGTCGTTTTTTTGCATATTGTTATAGTAATAGGTATACTTCACAAATGTCTTACTACAGAGGCCGTTAGAGTAGGTTTCTGCAAAAAGACAATTGTGGACTTGACAATGTGGCAATGGAACACTAATTTTATCGCGTAAGTCAAATTGCTCTGATTGCCTTGACGAATTCTTTAACGAAACCTGTGCGTACGCAAACTACATAAAGTACATACTTTATGTAGTTTGCGTACGCATATGCGTACGCATATTCATACATATGCGGTTATTATCTATAACATATTGTTGGAATACTTGAAATATTTACGTTCTCATTATTACGTCATTACGTGCATCTGTGATGAAGCTGACATCCACAAAACCAATTCGGAGCCGATGCGTTGCATTTTACTAATTAACTCGGTGTTCATCGAATACAGCATAGCGGATATTACAACCTGTAATACGAGTACCTTGGAAATTGGAAATTAATTTGCAAACAGCCTTCAGTTTCATGAATCATGTGATCGTAGTCGGTTCAACTCAATGTTCAATTCAATTTAATACCATTAATTTTGTTATTACTGCAAAATTATATCTGTCTGTATCCTTACATAATATACTCGTACGTATAATAAATACCTACACATCAATGACAAAATTTATACAATATCTTTGTTCGGATTATGAACGGTCCGAATTTCTTGACATTTTCATCGTTGGATGGAGTGTTTAATTCAGATTTTGTTTTATTCTAGATATATCAAAATTGGACTAGAAGATTTAAAAACATCTACCTCAGATTTTGTGAGAGATGGTGTTCCAATCAGTTGCTGGTGCAATTGGTACGAATAGGCTGGTTGACGACGTGTATATGATTCAGTTAAAACTCGTTTTCAGGAAAAATATGTTGTTCCAAGTAAAACTAGTTTTGACTGAACACATTTGTTACAACTAGTTCTTCCTAGTAAAAACTAGAATTTATTGACAAACTTTGAATCTTAGTTTTAACTAGGGAAATCTAGTTTTAACGATATGAATCAGTTAAAACAGTTAAAAAACGCGTTTTTAATGGAAACGGATTTAAACTGTATTATGATATAATACGAGGAAAGGGGTATAACATATAAAAATCCAAGACTGACAAATCACCGTTAAAAATTTCCGTAAAAAAAATCACCTGTTTTACTAATACAATTTTAATGCTTTACTTTACTTAAAGAGATGGATTCTGTTATATTGAACTGATTGAACAGTTTAGTTTAATAATGTGTAATGTGTAAGCTAATTTACCTAATGAGTAAAGTCTCTCTCCTTCATCCGTTGCAGAGACAAGTTTGTCGGATTTTTATTGCAAATTTTTATTTTTATTGCGAACGTGTTAGTATCTTATTATTTTTGTTAATAAGAAGATTTGCAAAGCAAGGATTCTTTCAGGTAGTCGAAGTCGGTTTTCTTCATTTTTTCAATCAAATTGATTTATTGGGCTATTTTGCGAGTTCTTTTTATTACAAAGGACTTGCGACGCTAATCGGCGCCGACTGACAGGAACCTGGATTCTTAATAGTTGTTTGTTTTTGACTGAATACCTATTCATTAACAATGTTTCTGCAGCCCGGCGGGCCGTAATTTGAAAAGACATCGAAAGCCATTTAACATAAAATAGAAGAGGGTATCTCTGTCTGCCACATGTGCATTACAAAATATTTTTAAAATATTTCAGTTGCAGGCAGACAGACCGCAAATACTCAGATAGAGTAAAAATAAAAATAAAATTGTTATGTAGCGTTTGTTTACTTTTCGCTTCAAATGCAGGCACTGATAAAAATCGATAGAATAAAGATCAATCGTTGTAGTAACAAATTTATTTATAGGGATAGGCTAATTTGGATCAATGAGTGTGACAGTTTAACTGACTTTATGTTTCAGTGAGTTTCAATTGACTACATAATAGACTGAATGTTACAGTAATCGTTTTAGCGGGAATACGTGATTAGCTGATTAGGGAGAATATAAAGGTCGTAGTTATTCTATGATTAAATTTCTGTACAGTTTTTGGAAGGTGATAAACAACAAATTTGAGGAGCTATTCAATATAATAACTACTGTTAACCCGATTATGGAACGAGTTAGACCCCGAAGGTCCTACCGTTCTGTCACGATAAGATTCTTCAAGAGAGCTGTGAATATATATTTGGAAGATAAGCAGCGCGTCTATAATCAGAAAGACAAGATAAATAGGCAGACAGACGGGCAGATAGACATACAATACCATACCATACCATCAACCTCTGTCTCTGCCAGGGGCCGCCAGCACACACGGTCTTCCGCTCTTCTCATTCAGCCACTCCCGACGACTTTCTTCAAGTCGTCAGTCCATCTGGCTGGGTGTTCCACGCCACGGTACCTGATCTCTATTCGAGGACTCGCCTCCCTTATCGGCTATCGGTCCTGCGGCATATATGGCCTTCAGATTGCTGATTCATTGAGCTATGTCGCCATCTTACATACAAAGGTACCAAAAAATATTGTTTTGGGTTCTATATCATTCGTTCTTTACAGTCCATCGACTTTTGTCAAAAAATATTAAATGTATAGACACTGCTTTGTTACAATTTTATTATAATACTAGCTGTTGCTCGCGACTTCGTTCGCGTGGAAAATGATTGTACTAATTCAGAAACCTTCGCGGGCGTGCTCATAACAACTCACCAAAGTTTCATAGCAATCGGATGAATGGTATAGGAACGCATACAGGACAAACAAAGAAACATTCATATATATATATATATATATATATATATATATATATATATATATATAAGATGTATATAGTAGTTTGACAGATTCATACAATGTGAATGTAATTTGACTGAACAAAGGGTTTGTAACTTATAATGATTTATTTATGTATATATTTCTTTATTCCACGTAGAAACGCTACAGCATAAAGCTGAGTAACACGGGATTGCTGGTGCGGTTACAGTAACCACGAATTATTATTCTTAGTTCTGCATATTACTTAACTTCAGGCACATCCGTTAGAATCCATTCTATACATAATAAAGCCAGCATTTGTTTCTCTCGTATCTGCTTTTGCAGTCCGTGTGAAAACTGGAGCAGTCTATAGCTTAAAATCGATATAAGAATGTTGTACTCTAGCTTTTTGTGAACTATCTGAAATGTCTTACTGCAGGACACAGGCCACCCTTACAACCACGACAGGGTTTCGGGTCATAGTGCTGATTTCAATTGCGATAAACTTATTACAAATGTCTCCTTTTTACTAAATTCTCACGCACGCGATTTTTCTCACGATGTTTTCTTTTAATGCTCAGCCAGTGATAATTAAAAAATCTGTAATTAATTAAAAACTTTGCTGTAAGGAACTAGGGTTCGAATTCAAATTTGTCGAGAATAGACCCAGTCTAACTTCCCTCTTATTGTTAACTGATTGTCATATGTTATATAGACGTAATTTGATAACAAATTATTAATGGCTAACATTTCTTGTTCCATCTGTTTCTGCAAACATCGGATGGACGAGCATATTCCGAGCGGCCTTTTTAAAACTTTCTACATCGCTGTTAGAAAAGTAGAGCAGTTGGGAAGTTTTAGAGTAATTTGCATCTCTCCTCGGATCTGAATCACAATGAGCCACGAAAGGCAATTAATACTTGAAGTAGCTTCAATCCGGTTTTAAACTAAGTGCTCTTTTGAATTTTCATTCGAATTTACATCGATAGGACGTTGCTTCCCGAAGGGATGTTAACTGGGAACTATTCGTCCACATATTTTATAGGAATAGCTAACTACAATAACTAACTAAATGATGATAATCTAACTACTAATTGAGAATTGCTGACTACATAAGTAGAGAAATTAATATCATTTAAGAGAAAAATATTTAAAATGCCAGTTAAAAAATTGTATTATGAAAATAAATATAAAACTAAACTAACTACCGGCAACTCACTAATTACGAAAATCGTAGGCAACATTTCGGGGTCTCCACTCTAACGTGTGAACGAAAAACCAGCCAATTAATCTATTTGCATAAGTTGGTACATTCCACTGTGGATTGTCGTCAGCTTCTGGAAACATCTTAAAGAACATCTTATCCTTAACACAAGAATTCGAGTTACGTGTATCCGTACACCAAACACATTCTATCTCGGCATACAGAGGAACAACACTTCCTATTTCAATACAATTGTCCACATATGTTGATCTTATGACGTGGCTGTTAAAAAGAGTCTTCCATTGCTATATTCGACCAGAATTTTGGTAGCTTTAGACAAAAAATGATGAAATACTACTCCACCTCATAGTTACACATAGGTTATTGAACTTACTTTATATTATTTAGACTCTTTTATTTATATAGAATATAGATAGATAGATAAAACTCTTCATTCTACACCAAAATAAAACAAGACAGTAATAGACATTGTAACATATAAAATGAGGCGGTCTTATCGCTATTTGCGATCTATGTCAGACAGACAACCTTTGTGTAGAAAGAGAATAAAATTTTAATCACAGGTAGATAGATGGTGTCATACACACTATCTGAAATGAATAAATACATACATATACATACACACATATACATATAATACATATATACATACATATACACACTATATACAATATATTATATGTCAGTAACTGAGTGAAATATTATAAAGCTCAATAGTGTTTAGTAGGGTCACCTCTGAAGTTGGATAAAGATTGAGCACATTTTATGTTTGGAAGGGAGTTCCACAAACGAACTGCTTGCACAGTAAGCAAGTAAAAGAGTAAGAATATGAAGTAGAATGGTGAAAAGGAATACTAAGAAGAAGGTTATTAGAAGAATGGGGAACCACTCGAGTTACTGCGGGACGTGGTCATCATACTTTCGAAGGCCAAATATGCACCGAATGCAAATGTTTTGAAAACGCTCAAGTTTATTTAGTTGATCCTCATTTAGATCAATTTAATAGAGGTCATCATCGCCAAGGATGGGTAGAATATATGTTTCCTATTTGTTTCTTAGAGTACATCTTTTGTAGTATATCACTAGTAAATTATTATCTGGGCTCAAGCCCATCTATGTCAATATCAATACTGACGTCAATGTCAGTACATATTTAAGTGGGGTCAACTAACTTTTTTGTCAAATGATTTATTGTGTTTTGTTTTGTTTTGTAATCCTTCTGTTTTGTAATTTTTTGACTTTAATCAAACTCATTATATAATAATATTTGTTTTAGTGGATTTTAAAATTAGATTGGAATTAGGATTAGATGTAAGACGAATTCAATATTGTACGTTTTTATTTATTTGCAATAGTGACACGTCTTTACCTATATCTATACATAACATAATAAAACATTAAAAGGGTTGTCTGTACAGTGACTTAATTTAAAAAAAAATGAGGGTCTCTTTAGAAGTGACAGAACCCAAAACAGTAGTTTTTACTTTTTTGTCTGTATGTTTGTCTGTATGTCCGTTTGTTTGAGCATCACGTAAAAACTATTGAAAGAATTTTGATCAGGTTTTCACTAATGTACAGCTAAGTAGCCAGAAGGAAAATTTTGTATATATGTCATCTTCACACGACGCAAGGAAGTTGAGTTATAAAGGAAAACAAAAAAAGAACTTTTAATAGAATTACTCAAAAACTACTGGATGGATTTTCATCATGTCGGTGCTTTTACAGGTGTTAAAAATATTTTACAGATGCTTGGTCCTCGCGAGCGAAGCTGCGGGTAGAAGCTAGTAAATGTAAAATATAAATGATATCTTATAAATACATATTATGTAATATGTAACATCCTATTATTTCTTACAATGCATAATTGATTTGAATTTGATTTGGCTGAACTGAGAGGTAGCACCTGTACTTTTGATCACTCCATTGTCTTATGTGTCGTTTTATGTATTTTTGCCAATACAATCAAAGTCATAAATGTCACGGTAAGGTTCGAATTATGGCGCAGTCAGTATCACGCGGTTTCAGCCCTAAGTTGTAGATCATTAAATGTCTGTTGACTTACCTCCGATTGTTACAACTTACAACTAGCATTTCACTAAGCAAAATGCTGGGCTTTGATGTGAGTTCACGAGGAAAATGGTTCGCGATTCCGATTGAATATAGCATATAATTACTGCAGATCTGGTCTACTTATTTGCCCATACGAGTATTATATTAGGCAGGTCAGATTCTCATAAGTCATATTATAAAAGTTTCCTTTTTTTGTAATTTGTTATTCATCTTTTGCTTATTCTTTGACTTGAATATCTTAATTGTTAAAATCGTAAATCAAATATGGTAACATGAAACATTAAATTGTTAATTTTAATAATTTGAGGTGATTTCGTCATGTACTCAGGCCGGCTTATCGAGTTGTATTTCGATCACTTAATATGTTACAATATGTTCTCCTGTAAGAGGCTACCAAATGTGTGTATTATATGGTAATGATAATGTTTGTATAGAATGAAAATATATGGTGTGTCGTTGGTGAACTTAATAAAATAAAAATTAGAACTCTTTTTTTTTAAAAACTCTATGATTGAGTGTTTTTGACAATTTCTGTTGTAGACTCGCGGTTGCAAACAGGATGTGGTAATATCTGCATCCGACAGCGCAAAAACACGTCAGCTATTTATTTTTACAAAAATTTTGGTTATTCTACACACGCGTTATAACAATTGTTTGCTTTAAAAAATTCAGTGCAATTTAAACAATACGGTTTACAATATATTAATTTAAAATGCACATGTGAGGTTCAAAAGTTTCAGGTCTGACATATTTCTAGACGTCTAAAAAAACAAATTATTCGTTGTAATTATCATTTATCTTGCTCATTCATGTATATTTTTTAGAGTGCAACCCCCGTTAGAGAAGTAAAATGTCGCTTAGAAATAAGTTGACATTATACAAAACTCTCGTCCGTCCCATTATGATCCCGACGACTCGATCACCGCTGCCAATGTGGTTCTTACTCTGCACCCAAACACAGCACACAGACACCGTCCCCGCCGGCCGAGACGTGGACGTCCCCCTCGTTACACCGTTAACATACACCGGCCCTCAGCCAACATTTTTACTAGGTATCAGCACGTACCTGGGCGCTTCTCGCCGACTCGCGATCCCGCGGTATCCCCCCACCGGTATCCGGTATACCGGCGGAAGGAGCCCTTAGGCTCGTTGCAACACACACTTTTTCCTGGCTGAGCGCCTTCTGCGCTCGCCCCACACCAAACACGACCGGTGACTCTTGAAAGGCCACCAGGGCCACAAGAATTTAGACTTACACGATGTTAAGACAACTAAAGGTTTTTTAGCCGGTAGGAGTCCGGCACTAGCTGGGTCCCCTTCCCAGGTGTCCATGGAGGATTTTCCTCGGTTGTCTTTCCTAACAAAAAAAAAAAAGCTTCGATATTCTGGGATTGTCAACGAATATTACTTATAGACATAAAATAACGCCATACTACTGTGACTGGAAGATATTATGCTAACCTTATAGAGCAATTACGGGAAGCAATCAAGCAGAAACGTCGTGGTTTTAGTTTTCTAAGCTTCTCCACGACAATGCATCCGTCCACGCCGCCGCAGTTGCGAAAGCTGCTGTTTCAAAGTGTAGCTTCTCAATAAATTCGCCACCCGCTTTATAGTCCTGTGATTATTATTTTTAATTAGTCCTTAACTCCCAGTGATTATTATTTGTTCTTAAAACTCAAGGCAGACATAAGGGGTAGAATATATTGTTTTGTAAACGCTGTATGCTTAAAATGTAAAAAAGTCATATGTTAAATCTCAAACGGCCAAGTGAAATGAATACAGTACAGAGAGAGTGAAAGACGTTTGAGCACAATGAATGACAAAGTAGCAAACTGATTGTAAGACGAATGACTGTAGTCCAAGATAGGTAGGTATGTACTTCTTGTGATAACTTTGATAATATACACTTTGGGGACTATTGTTAACCATAATTTAGTGCTTAGTAACATCTAATAATTACTACAACATTACACTACTATCCACTGCACTACACTGCTGAGGAACTACACCACCTCTAAAAGAGTGCACTCTAACACCCGATAGGTCAGCGCGGTGTTTTAAGGCCATACATCCCTCACGCACGAGACATGTGCATGAGGAGGCCCATATCCAGCAGTGGATACTGAAAGGGCTGATTGCATTGCAACATCTAATTAGATCATAGACATAGTGATAATAGTATAGCGACTTTTACCTCAGATTATTTTGGCAACTTGACATTTGAGATGACAATAAATTAGGAGTTAGCCATCTAAATATATTTTTTTTATTTTTACCAACAGGTATAAAAGTAAGTAAAAGTAGTTATTTCATAACAATTTAATTAGTAGAACCATATGATTTCTAAATTTTGTTCATACTAGTCGAGTCAATGAAGCTTTTTACTTCGTAATCTTTTTTTTTAAATGTGTGTTATTAATAATTGTCCAAAATCCGAAACATTGTAGCTGGGGAACTTTTTTATATTGTTTAAACAACAGTAATAAAATTTGTTTAGGGTGCCAGTGAATAGTGGTCAAGCTTGTGGATAGGCGATTGCATGACCTATCGGATAATTACAATTTGTTTTTTAGTGAAAGTCACACGGTAATGGAGGTTACCTTTATCAAAGATTATGATATTGCTATTAAAAAATCAAAGGAGCTATTTTTGAGTCATGCTATTTTATAATTTTCATTAATAATGTGCTCTAAATTGATTTTAAGTCATAATTCATTCATTAAGGCACGTCAGGGATTAAAGAAAGACTGAGAAACAAAAACATCACACATTTGAAAGAACAAATGAAATTAATCACAGAAATTTGCATCACACAAAATGAAAGAAGATGCTCAAATCTTCTTCTGAACGCCCCATTGAGCTGGCAAACGTAACTTCAGGTCCTAATGCTAGTTACAACCATGTTCTATTTTTAAATCTCTCAATCATCATTCACATCAATCACGCATGCATGTTGCGTCTACTAGGACTCAATGTTCGATTTATGACAAAATAATGTTCGATAATGAGGTCTTGTTTTAATTTAATACATAATGTTTATTAGAGAGTTTTGATCCTTATAATTAATCGTATCGATTGGTGCTATAAAAATACAGGGTAATTTTTTTCCCATTTGTGTCAGTTCGATTCGGCTCAGACAAGCGACTTTTCCAAAATCATTAAATGCAATTTTTCTTATCTTTAAATGTATTTTAAGTTAAATGTATAAAGTTTTCTTTGAGTAAAATTTGCAATATTTAGGATACTTTCCCTCTAGGGCCTAAATAAAAGAAATAATTTAAATATGCAGGAAAATTCTTTTTCTGACAACATATTTATAATCAGCAACCTCAAAAACTCTCGAGCAATATTTTCTTGTCGAAAATTAGAATTAATATAAAATTTAAATGAGTTCAATTTTTTTCAGCCTTACAATAATGTTTCTGATTGAAAATAATATACATATTTTTTTTTTTTTTTATAGATTAGTGGGCGGACGAGCAAACGGTCCCACGTGATGGTAAGTGTTACCGCCGCCCAGATAATAAACAGTAAAAAAAGGCATTAAAATAGCATCTGTTTTTGAGGATTAAGAAGTTTTGATGATTTTTAAGCTTTATTGACTCGACTATACATTGAGGTAAGATTTGTTAAGGTCATACTATTATATAGTGATTTTTTATATTTCAATTATGGAAGTTATCGATTAACTCCCGTAGCCGGACAATAATGAAGTTTCACGGACCTGAAAGCTATCTCCTGGTACTCCGAGGTTTTCTGGTCACCTGCCGCTGCTGGCTTTCGACTCCCTTGCGATAGACATATACACATCCACAGACACCAGCACAACATACATCGAGGCATTCAGCGAAAAAATCAAACACAAATATTAAATTGCGGGAACGTTGATTTGTTACGAACTTTGCGGTAGAAAGTTTATTAGCGTATATTGCGGAATTTTAACTATCGCCGCCGTATCGCCAATCACAGGCGCCATCTATAGCTCACAAATCAATGAAGCTGGTTCTCGACAAGTGACGGCAGTCAACCGATCATTCAATAATTACTTAATTATGTGAGATTTTCTGTAATTTTCACAACCTCAGGCCGCGCTCCGTCGAGTATCTATGACATCTGGTTACATGAAAAGTAAAAGAATTTTGAAAATGTGCATTATGAAAAGGAACATAATTTCCACAGTTACCGTTTCCGTCCATATTTTGAGCGAAGGTCATGAACCGATTCCATTACCATTTAGAATGCAAATTAGTATAAATCCAGATGGTAATCGTTGTTTGAACTCGGTACATTCGAGGGCAATTGCCCATTCTCGCGGAATGCTATCCCGGGCCTTCGTTCAGTACACAATTACATTGCTTGTTTTAATTACATCACTTAGCATATTTTTTAAATATACACCTGTTGGTTCATCCTTTAAAGAATTTCATTATTATATTGCAAGTGAAAATTTTCCACAAACATTAAGATAGTTTGTATCATATAGATTTTTTTTATAAAGAGTCATCGAAAGCTTTATCATCAATATAAAATTATAGACCTTTGTAATTTCATATTTTTAAAGGTATACCATAGGCCCAATTACGCTTAAATTAATTTTAAGTTATTTACTTTTAGGAACGAGGATAATGCTCTTATCTGTGAGGGAAGGGTTGGCCAGTACTCCCATTGGTTGTGGCTTTGGAGCATGCATGTTCCCCCTCCGAAAATACACTTTTCCCTTGCTCTTTCTTTTTCCTAATACACTTTAAATCTCCAAAGATAGGCAGCGCAACCGACGACATGCAAACGTATGTCATTCTTAACTGATATTGGCATGTATTGGTATGACGAGAGTTAGAGTGAGTTTCCCATACTTTATCAGTTTGTATGTTGCCTGAAATAAGTGTAGATTTTTTCTTTTAATTGTTGTATAGCCGATTAAATTTTAATAAAAATATATAATAAAAATTACAATAAAGAATACATGTAATGAACGTAATCATAACGCTGAAGCAGCTGGCATAACAATACACATCAGCAACCATAAATTAAACAGTAAACTCTTATGTGAGAACACATCAAGTAACAAGTCGTGAGAACCGCCAACATCGCACTAGTGGAAAGTGGATGGAAAGTTGGGAACGCTCGGTGCGCCCGTGACAAATTGTCGCAGTAATGAGAGCCCGTTTCCTTGCTATTGCAAAGCTGGCTACTCACTGGAACGACTAAAATCGACATACGACGATTCTATAACAAACCATCAGCCCGTGTGTCTCCACTACTAGGATATAGGCATTTCTTAATGATCATTAAGTCGTCAGTCCACCTTTAGAGGGCATCCCACGCTACGTTTCCCGATAAGTTTCTTATATTTGTTTCGAGGACTTGTCTATCCCTTTGGTTCTCGATCCTGCGACAGATTTGGACTGCTTAGTGCTATTTCAGCATGCTGATTCTTAGTGCTATGTCGGCAACTTTAGTTCCTAACTACATAACTCGCTGAATTCGCACTTGTAAGCACAAAGCAAACCCACTTGTAAGCACAAATTAGTTTGCTTGTAATTCTTCAATTGTATACAAACTGTATTGGCTAACTTAATGTGACAATATAAAAAGTAGAAGAATATGAATGAATGAAATGAATGAATAGTGATAGAACATACCACTAGCAATAGCAATTCTCTCTAGCAAGTAAATTTTAGTCTCGTTAGAAAGTCACAAGGAATTTTATGCAGTTATTAAATTTAAACAGCGTTTATGAGTTTTTGGTTAAAACATAATCAAATACTTATTATCACATATATATAGTATGTACTTTCTTTAGGTACCAATTGTTAATTTTTACTCTATTCTTCGGTGTTTGGCGTATTTGCACCTTAAATTTGTTTACTTTATTTCTTTACGTGCTGCCTTCATAGTCTCTTAAAATAAAAAAGAACTTGCATCAAGTTATTCCAGTTATAACTACATTAGCATTACCCGTCATCGGTCTGAATATTCTTCTGACGTGTTGCTTCAATTAATTTCTAATACATTTATATATAACATAAATAACAAAACAGAAAAAACAAATAAATAACAAATATGTGATCGCCTCGTGTGGTGCCACCTTAAGTTAAACGTTCTCTTATTGTTTGTGAATGGATGTTACTTGTTCTAGGTACGCTTCATATTGTTATACTGTACACTTTTTATACACTTTTTTTAATGTTCTAGGTTTTATAGTGCTTGCTTATTGCGAGCTGGTCGGTTTCTTGCTTTTTCGTTAAGTGCTTTCTTGCTTCCAGGTGATTAGGTGAAATATTGTGGTAACAAATGACAGTTTGTGTTGGTAACAATTCTAACGGCACAAGAGCCACAAGCTGACACGTCGACTGTTTAAAACAAATAGCCAAGGGACACTTATCAAACATGTTGTATATACCGACTTTTCTCAATCTCAGGAGAACTGGATTTATTTATTAAATAAATTGTAGTAAATCCAGTATCTAGCCAAATAGATTTTTGTGAAGAAAGATTACGATTATGCAAATAGAGGATCTATCTTCATACAAATAGGCAAATATATTTTCCAATACGTCTCGAAGAGCAATAAAGAAGAATATGAATATAAATGAGTAAGTATGGGTATATGTTCTTTGTTCAAATATATATAACAAATCCAGGGCCGTCTTAAGTCTATTCTGCGCCGGGGTGCGGGAGTGTATCCTAAGACAGTCAAACATCCTATTGTGTATCCTATGACAGTCAAATATCCTATTGTGTATCCTATGACAGTCAAATATCCTATGACAGTCAAATATCCTATTGTGTAATTGTTTACTATAGCGTTATATTTTTTCATTACCTTTAAAAGGTGAGCGCCCGGGGTGCACCGCACCCCTTGCACCCCCTGGTAAAGACGGCCCTGAACAAATCTCTACAACAAACTCCTAATATAAAATATGTTAAACTTAATTAGCGTGAACTTGACTTAATGGAGTTGAAAAAGATAAACTAATGCAACCGCATAAGTTCACCTTTTCAAATGTGTAACCAATGTAACGGTAGTTGAAAAACTTAGTTCGCAAAACATTGGATTGGAAGCTCGCCAGGGATGCGAATAAGGCGTCACCAGTGGCCGAGATCATACCATCAGTTTTCACAGTGACCCAAAAACATATAATGAATGAAAACTAAAGTTGGAAACAAAATTTTACTAATAAAACATGATAGGAAAGTGTAGAGTATCTCTACTATACTCTACGGATAATTGTATACATACTCGTTTTTTATAACAAAACATGGGATGATTCAGTTAAAATATATGGAATAATATTATAATAATGAGATCATGGAAATCCTTTAACGTTTATTAATTTCAAACCAAATTATACCTCTAAGTAAGTAAGTGTAGAGTAAGTAAGTAAGTGAGTTGCGTAACGTTTGTGCAGAAATATATTCAATCTCCTTGGTTTTTTCAGTGTCTATTATTGCATTGGGGTGTAAGGGGTCCCAACCTATATCTCTGGGACCCAAGCCAACCTCACCGGCTCGTGGTGCACCCTGACGACCAACGAGCGAGGCTCTCGCGACCCGCCACCACGCACTGGACCAGCGCAGCGGGTTACGGTCCACCCCCCCCCCCCCCCCCCCTATGGCAGAAAAAGTAAAACGGCCCCAAGTTCCCGGCGGCTCCAGTCGCAACACCGGCGTGGACGACGGGCGCTAACTACGGTGCTAAGAATCTCCGGGCGGGATTCCACCGTTGAACGACCAGGGCTCTTAAAACGGATTACCGACGTAGGTTGTCACTGGTGACTTACAACATGCGCACTTTGAGGACAGACGAGAAGATCGCTGAGCTGGAAGAGGAGATAGGCAAGTTGCACTGGAATATATTGGGGTTATCAGAAATCCGAAGAGAGGGGGAGGACACGATAGCCCTGAAGTCCGGCAACTTGTTCTATTACCGGGAGGGCGACCAGCAGTCCCAAGGTGGTGTTGGGTTTATCGTCCACAAGTCCCTCGTAAATAATGTTGCAGCCATCATGAGTGTGTCGAGCAGGGTCGCGTACCTTATACTCAGAATATCCAAGAGATATTCGTTGAAGGTCATACAGGTCTACGCACCGACCTCGGCACATCCGGATAACGAAGTGGAAGCAATGTATGAGGACATTAGTAGAGCCATACATGCTTCGAAAACACACTACAATATTGTTATGGGGGATTTCAACGCGAAACTGGGCAAAAGAGGCGACGATGAGTTGAGAGTGGGGCAATTTGGATGTGGGCACCGGAACCAGAGGGGCCATAGGCTGGCCGACTTTCTTGAGAAAGAGGGACTCTTTATGATGAACTCTTTCTTCAAGAAGTCGCCTCATAGGAAATGGACCTGGATGAGCCCTGACGGTTCCGTTAAAAATGAGATAGACTTCATTATGGCCCAAAGAGACAAATATTCAATGATGTCTCCGTGATCCACAGGGTGAAAACCGGTAGTGATCACCGAATGGTTAGAGGCTCATTGAATATAAACGTCAAGTTGGAAAGGTCCCGCCTGATGAAGTCTACGCTCCGACCTACTGCTGCCCACATACAAAACCCCGAAAGCTTTCAGCTTGAATTGTCAAATCGCTTCGATTGCCTAGAGGATTGCGTTGCAGTGGACGATATCAACAACAGGTTGGTAGAAACTGTCCATACGGTGGGGTCTAAATTCTTCAGACATCGTCGAAGAGATGGACCCCAAAAGCTCACCGACCACACCCTCGACCTCTTGGCGGAACGACGTTCGATGGCACTGCAGACTCCTGATGACGCGGAAGCATATCGGCAGCTCAATAGACGGATTCACCAGTCCTTGCGACACGACATCCGTCTCTTTAATACTAATCGTATTAAGGAGACGATAGAGCGGAATAAAGGCTCCAAAGTGTTCGCAAGAGACTTATCTATTGGGCAGAGCCAGTTGACGAAGCTGAAGAGGGAGGACGGCAGTGTCACTTCCGACAAACAAGAGGTACTGAGGGAGATCGAGAAGTTCTATGGACAGTTGTATACCTCGGTCGCTAAACCTGTTAGCAACTTGGCCAAAGACCCAAGAGCCAAGTTGACCCGACACTATACCGAAGACATCCCGGACATCAGCCTGTACGAGATTAGGATGGCCCTCAAACAGCTTAGAAACAACAAGGCGCCGGGTGAAGACGGAATCACTTCAGAGCTTCTGAAAGCCGGTGGAACACCGGTACTGAAAGTCCTTCAGCAGCTCTTTAATTCCGTCTTGCTCGAAGGTATTACGCCGGAGGCATGGAACAGAAGCGTGGTGGTGCTCTTCTTCAAGAAAGGCGACAAGACCTTATTGAAGAACTATAGGCCCATCTCGCTTCTGAGCCATGTTTATAAGCTGTTTTCGAGGGTTATCACGAATCGTCTCGAGCGCAGGTTTGATGACTTCCAGCCTCCCGAACAAGCCGGTTTCCGAAAAGGCTATAGTACCATAGACCACATCCATACGCTGCGGCAAGTTATACAGAAGACCGAGGAGTATAACTTGCCATTATGCTTAGCGTTTGTGGACTATGAGAAAGCCTTTGATTCGATCGAGACTTGGGCAGTGCTACAGTCCCTCCAGCGGTGCCATATTGACTATCGGTATATCGAAGTGTTGAAGTGTTTGTATAACAACGCCACCATGTCAGTCCGAGTACAGGAAGGGAGCACGGAGCCGATTCCATTGCAGAGGGGTGTGAGACAAGGAGATGTCATCTCTCCGAAGCTCTTCACCAATGCGATGGAAGACGCTTTCAAGCTCCTGGAATGGAAAGGACTCGGCATCAACGTTGATGGCGAATGCATCACTCACCTTCGATTTGCCGACGATATCGTGGTCATGGCAGAATCGCTGGAGGATCTTAGCACAATGCTCGGAGACCTCAATCGAGTTTCCCAACAGGTGGGCCTTAAAATGAACATGGACAAGACGAAAATCATGTCGAATTTCCATGTCGTGCCCACCCCAGTTTCAGTCGGGAGCTCGATTCTCGAAGTTGTTGACGAGTACGTCTACCTAGGCCAAACGGTCCAACTAGGTAGGTCCAACTTCGAGAAAGAGGTCAATCGACGAATCCAACTCGGCTGCGCAGCGTTCGGGAAGCTACGCAGCGTCTTCTCGTCCAAAATACCTCAGTGCTTGAAGACGAAGGTCTTCGACCAGTGTGTGTTGCCAGTGATGACCTACGGCACCGAGACGTGGCCTCTGACTATGGGCCTCATAAATAAGCTCACTGTCGCACAGCGAGCTATGGAGAGGGCTATGCTCGGGGTTTCCCTACGTGATCGAATCAGGAATGAGGAGATCCGTAGACGAACTAAAGTCACCGACATAGCCTCTCGGGTTAGCAAGCTGAAGTGGCAGTGGGCAGGGCACATAGCTCGAAGAACCGATGGCCGATGGGGCAGAAGGGTTCTCGAATGGAGACCACGTACCGGCGGACGAAGCCGAGGACGTCCATCTGCTAGATGGACAGACGACCTCAAAGGTTGCGGGCACCCGCTGGATGCAGGTCGCTGCCGATAGGTCTAAATGGCGGACAATGGGGGAGGCCTATGTCCAGCAGTGGACGTCCCAGGGCTGAGAAGAAGAAGAAGAAGATTATTGCATTCTGTATTTTTCTGAAAACTAATTTGATGAATAAATAAAAAAAGTTAAGGATACCAAAATGTTTATAAAAATGATTATTATAATTAGTACATTAGTACACGATAAGTTCGTTAGTACAAGTGCTTGAATTATAATCATTAGCAAAATAAAGAAGGGTCTCGCGCTCTTTGGTGCGCCGTATTTTGATATGCATTCAGTTTTTTGAATGCAAACACGTAGCCGAAAGGTATTTCTATAATGTTTAAGCCTTAAGTTAATCGACTATAATAATAATAATATGCGATGTTAGTCACAGGTTATTTACTCGTGCTAAATTCTTTTTTAACTGAAAGTGTCACGACGACGACACCAACGTGCTCAACCACCAACCACATAGAGAGGGGGAAAAATTAAAAGAAAAACATTTTAAAGAATTTAAATTAAATTTAAATTAAAAGAAAAACAGAGAGAAAGGGGCATACATTAACGTTTGCCTAAAATTTAACGCAAACTATACAATTTTGTAATTAAATTTCTATGAACGGCAGATAAATATTATAGGAAATTAACTTTTTCTGGAAAAATTAATTCCCTAAAGTGGCAACGCCGGCGTTCGTCTCGTTGTCAAGTACTACCGGGTACATCGTTAGCCGAAGAGTTTTCTTTTGTCTCAAGGGTTGTGAAACTCGCTTGTTATTCCCGCTTTTGTTGGTGACCTCGCCGCCCGTGGCCTTCTTTTTACTTATTCATTGAGTGTTTTTTTTTCAGGTAAAAGGAGTATAAAATATTTAGGTCGCATCTCGCAGCTTTCTGTGAGATAGGTCTTTGCCATTCCGTATGCAACCGTCCTGGCTACAGTGTTAAAAATACAGTTTATTATGTCACAGGATATTATGAAGCTGATTGTGTCCCATTTAAGCTGATTGTGTCGCTGATTGTGTCGTACAAAGCCTGTACACGCATTCGTGCTCTTTTACGCTTGATTCGTGGAAAAACATTCTACACGGAAAAGCGCATACGACTTTTAAAGAGTGTACCTACAAAGAATTGTTACGAGTTATACGTAGTATGCACTTTTCCATAGATATTTTATAATCGAGTTTATAATCGTTTCGTTGTACCGGGTACGTACCGAGTTGTACTGAGTTTCGTTGTATACTACCGTGTACATCGTTAGCCGAAGATTTTCTTTTGTCTCAAGGGTTGTGAAATTCGCTTGTTATTCCCGTTTTGTTGGTGACCTCGCCGCCCATGGCCTTCTTTTTACTTATTCATTGAGTGTTTTTTTTTAGGTAAAAGGAGTATATAGGGAATATTTAGGTGGCATCTCGCAGATCTCTGTGAGATAGGTCTTTGCAAAAAAAAACTGTCATAGCTTTAATATATAAGTAATAATAGTATTAGTAAGTACATACATGACAGTACGAGCGTAGTAGACGTAATACAGAATACTTCAAGCATATCTTTCCGTGCAGCATAGGTTAGGTACAAATTTGACATTTCCATAAAACCCCTGCGTCGACCTATCTCAATTTAAAAGCGGCATGCTTTACAGCCCCTACAAAAACGGGCTCCGATGTGGGTCGTGTGTAACGGGGGCATCTTTGCTTAAAAATTCAATATGGCTAAGCGTACTTGGACTCCGGGATATATCACGTGGAAGCAATTTGAACACCTCTCTGCCGAGCACTAAACGTTATTTATGGTAAGCCTCCGGCACTCACTGGATTGCCCACACTCAGTTTCAGAGGATTTTTGGGGTATAACGGGTTGTATTATGGGTGCCGTCGATGTTATATAAATTTGCAAGCTCTTGCCTAGTGTTGTGATTATTTATAGATCGAAATCGACTTCTTCAATATCTGCAAATGGAAAATGTGAGTAATTTACATTTTACTGAAACCGCTGTGTCTGACCTTAAAAGGGATTACTAAAGCCTTTTAGTGCAACTATTTGTAGCTTTATCGATAGTCGTCTCTTGGTTGTTTAATGCCACTTGACTTGAAGTTCTCGCGATTTTCACACATATGAGTATTTATTTTTACACTTCATTGCACAATATCGTACAAAAGGCGAACTTAATGCCTTAAGACATTCTCTACCATCCAACCTTTGTGTTGATCAGAGCAGTTCAATTAGGAGGTGCATGAAAGAGACAATTTAGATAGTGTGGTAAAATAAATATAATACATACAAGGTATACATAATCAATGTATATATACATTATATAAATAAAATATCTGCATAAGTTATATTAAAAGAAATAATTAAAAAAAGAACATGTTGCTTACAAAAATAAAATAAAAAATAAAAAGTCAATTTATTTATCAAATCCCAACCGAAACTTCGAGTAAAATAAAAAAGGTAAACATTCGCGTTACAGTATCGTAACCGTGATAGCCCTTTTGTTATCCACTGCTGGACATGGGCCTCTTTATGATCATTGTCTTGTGCATGAGGAATGTATGACCTTAAAACGTCACGCTGGCCAAGCGGTTTGGCGAGTTCATTCTTTTAGAGGTGTACTTCATCAGGGTTTGTGGTAGCTTTGCTATTTCTTAGTCGCTTTTTACAGCACCTATGGAATAGATAGAGCGGTGCTATTCTGAAGCTGGCTGATACCACACGGTCAATGGTAAACGTATGACTTCACCTGTTTAATAGATAAATTTATTTAATACCATTCCATGCATTATTTGGAAAGATGAATTTAGGTCTATTTACCATTGGATGTTTTTGATAATTTCCCTCAGGTACACTATGTCGTATGCACTGTGTAGGTCGAACGTGCATTCCTTGAGCGTCCATTCTTGAATGTCCAGTTCCCTAGGCGTCCCAAATTTTAACATTAAAATAATTTAACATTAAGGCATAAGATCGGTAACAATATCTTGTGATTCAGACAAAAATAAATCTGACTCATTCAAATGTGAATTGAATATGAACGAAGAAAAGAAATTAGAGCTATACAAATATTTTTTTTGCTTCTCTTTAGTCTTCTTCGACCAGTTGCCTGTCGTAGGCCTTCTTCAACTTTCCTAACTTATTCCTATTTTGGATGGTTAGGGTACGTTGCTGTCAATCTCTTAATCGCTCATTAGGTCTTTTCTTGTCCTATGGTCTCCAGTTTAGCACACTTCTGCACCACGAGTCAGACTTCCTGGCTACATGTCCTGCCTATTCCCATTTAATCTTCGCCACTCTTTATTATTATTTATTATTACCCGAAAGATCTATTGTGATCCCAATAACCCTTTGTACGACATCTGAAACGTTGCTGTGAAGCATTTTAATCAAAGTCACAAATATTATTTACAATAAATATGTTTGTAATATTTATCATTATAATTTAGGAAATATAAGTCAAAAAATAAAATAATTTGTGCTTATTAAGTAATTCATAAAATTAAAATTGTAATATTCAGTCAAAATATTATCTTTTACCATTTATATTTATATTTATATTTATATTTATCTGTTACCATTAAAACCATTTTTCCTTTAACTTGAAGGGTTAAAATGCATGTAACGCTGCTCACTATATTCGGTACCACGTTTTTATTACTGAGTACGGTTTGATTTATGTTCATGGTTCGCTATTTCCTTTATAATTTCTATCAAGTTGACCTTCAGTTGTTTGACTTTCAGTTCTATTTTTTTGTATCAGTGGTCCTATTGGGTCCACTAATAGAAAAAAGAACATTGGGTGTATTGAAATTAAGCTTTTAATTTATAAAACGTTCACTGAGCGAAAAAAAAAAACGACTAATATTTTTATTTTTATACAGGTGTTAAGTACTGAGAATAGCCCAAGTAATAAAAGGTCTCTTGACATTTAACTAGTTGCGGAGAAGAAAATAATATACGTACACACGACAAAAAGTTCGCAGGCAGCTGGCCTTGTTAAATATGTACACATGCACACATAGATAACGATGTTACTGATTCAAATAGTTTAAAACGATAAGCGTACCATACCATTAGCCTACGTCTCTCCACTGCTGGATATAGGCCTCTCCTGCGGCTCGCTACCCCACACGATCTTCGGCTCTTCTCATCCAACTACTACCGGCGAATTTCTTTAAGTCGTCAGTCCACCTGTGCAGCTGGCCGGAGGGCGTCCCGCACTGCACTTCCCTGTGCATACAGGGAAAAACGATAAAAATTATTATAATTTTAACCCGTAGAGAACAAATACAAAGAAACATTTATTCGAGAAGCACACAAAGGAAGAGAAAAATAAGCAGACGGAAAGAATGAAATAAAATTAATAATCACAAAGACAACTCACTCACAACTTCTAGTTTCATAACCAAACGCTCAACTATCTGAGCCAAGGTACAGACGTTGTAAGCAAAATTTTGCTGCATATTTGTGGTCACGTCGTTTTATGTGTGTGCGTGAACAAACTCTATTGTATACAAACTTTTCTTTTTTGCCGTGTGTACAATGGATAATGTGTGAATCGTTCCCGTGTTATGAAACTCTAACAGAAGTGAGGGCGGTGCCCGACAAATCAACAGTGCGGCGAGAAACGGAGCTCACTCACGTAACCACTTGTGATTTCTGCTGTATGTACTTTGCCACAAGGGGCGGTAATAGCACGTAATATCGCTGTTAATATTTTCCAACCCTTAAGCTGTGCGGTAGTAAAGTTGTGACGTATTGTTTGAGTTTGTGAGATTAGATTAAGATAGTGTTTTGCATTGAAAATTGTCTCATTCACGTCTCCAGTAAAACATAGTATTCTTACGTTCTCTATCTAAGTATAGTTCAAATTTTTTCTTATAATTATAAGAATTTTACTGACTCGTATATGACTTCATTTATTTCCGTGGACTAGGCGTCGAGCTCATAGTGTCGGGCAGGAGGCGGCCAAGTAGTTCGAAAGGAGTTGTATAAAATCGCTTTAAAGTATGCATACGGCGGTGACAACAAGTCGCGTGGCGATCAATACGTACGAGTATTGTAAATCTCTTTAATTTGCCCGAAGAGAGTACTCAAATAACGTGGAGAATTATCGGTGTAATTCTACTAGTATTATGATTATAATTATGATTGACCTTTCCATTTGTTGTTAGTACTGTGTTGAAAGGTTGCTAAGGTTTAGGTACTGCGAGTTTTAGTATTATCGGTAACAAATAAGATTCTTACTACAATACTGATCATTAACAAAACAGTTTAGAAATATAATAATGATAATTAAAAACTAACGAAGATTTTTTTTACCCTCGTTGTAAGTACTGTAGGTTATCAGAAATAATAGGAAACATATAAATGTCATATAAATATTTACAGCAGTTAGACACAATTCAGGCTAATTACGAGTAGTTAGTCGGTTAGTTACCATACCGTAACATACCATCAGCATATATCTCTCCACTGCTGGATATAGGCTTCGGTCAAGGCTCGCCGCCACATGCAATCTTTGGCTCATCTTATACAGTCATCACCGTCCAGATGGACCGGCGAGTTGTCGGTCTACTTGGATGGAATGCGTCCCATACTGCGTTTCCTGGTACGTCGCTTCTATTCGAGGACCCCTCTCTCACAGAAGGTCCTCCTCTCTCACCTCCTCTCTCACACCTTGAAATGTACTGCATTTCGCACTTTATCATATTCCCCAATGTCCGTACGTGTTTCGGTGGTGGTGAGGTATGCCAGAGCCCATTGCCATTCTATCCTACCCCTTCCCATTTTCTCAGCCTTTATCCAAATCTATTCCCATATCAACAAAGGCAGTGCATCCGGGGGTGCGCCAACGTTTGTCATTCTGGACAATCTGGACATTCTGGACTTATGTTGAAATTATCGCGGGTGTCCATGGGCGACACTATCCACTTATCACCAGGTGGGCTGTTGCTCGTTTGCCACCTTAATTTTATAAAATAAAACACGTCTACCCCATCGGTTATGGGTTCCGCAGCAATACGACCTGCCCAGTCACTTTTGCATGTTGATTCTGTCGATTAGTTAATATTGGTTTAATTATTGTGTAGCAATATTTAGAACGGTTTATAAATATGCAGGCGAGAGAACTGTGCCAGGACCATTAAACTCGGTCAGTCCAGCGGGAGACGAGTATAAGTTTATGTAGTATCGTTACTCCGGTTTATTTCATATACAGTTCGTGATAATGCACAAAGTTCTGACAGTTTGATCTATGAAAATTGTGTGTTATTAATTTAGTGACTTATGTAAAATTCTAATATGTATAAATACCCTGTAATACTTTCGGTTTGTTACGGCTTTGTTCAAGCAGCAACGTGAGATGTACCCATAGCAAGAAGTATATAAAATTATTTGTGGTGATTTTATACATTTCTTACATCTTATCTCGCTATCTGAGGAAGTTTTTTGTTTTTTTTTTTTTATGGACGAAGGTGGCAGACGAGCATACAGTCCACCTGATGGTAAGTGGGTACTGTAACCCATAGACATCCGGGATACATGCCAACATTAATCCAAAATGACAAACGTTGGCACGTCCCCGGATGCGCTGCCTACCTTTGGATATAGGACTGGATTTGGAGAAAGTATTGGGGAAATGGAGAGGGATAGGATGGGAATGGGCTCTGGCACATCTCACTCACTACCGAAACACGTACGTACATTAGGGAAATAAGATTAAGTGGGAAATGCAGTACATTTCAAGGTAGTCTTCTGTGAGCGAGGGGTAACGTGGCCAGTCGAGTGCGCCCAGCGGCTGTTGGATTGCAGCGTGCACTCTCCCCCTCAAAGAAGGAGTCTCGCCTGGAAGTCTCGAGGAACTGTAATACCACCTCATAAGAGTGTACTCTCCAACTCGTTCAGCCAGCATGCCGTGTTAAGACCTTGCATCCCACATACATGAGACTGGAGATGGAATGAGACGTGACGTTATAGGAATAAACGAGATAGGATTGAATGGATTTGAGTGGAAGTTTGAGTGAGGTGATCCCGTTAATAAATAAACCCGGGATAAAATATAATAAACTTAAACTTACCGAACACATAATGAACATGCCGGAGGCACAGCTTGTTTATAAATGAATTTCTACACCCGGCAAGTTTCTTTTATTCGTTGTGTTGTTGTTTCATGTTTCTTGTTTTCTGTTTATCTATAATAGTAAAGCATTTTATAATTCGAAATTACGTCGTTCTCCTAGACGACTCGAAGGAAATTGTCACGGTAAAAGAACTTTGAGGGAGGCTTCCCTTTGATATGTCCTTTTGTTCTCGTAAATGAAACGCCATTTGTAGGTGACTGTCTTACAGCGGGATAATAACACCTTTCCCGGCATTTCTCATTTTAGTTTTTAAATGTTGGTAATGAAAATGTCTGTAATAGGTCTGTAACGACAAATAAAACTTGAAAATAGTATATTTATTTACTTACATAGTTACTGTATGTCTACATAATTATTATACTTGATAGAAGGTACTTCAACAATTACAGAAGTTTCTCAATGTTTAACAACATTGATAAACATTTCCATGTTTATCATTGTTTAAGACGTTTTTCGACGTTTACAAACAATTGGTATCAAACCAAAGTACTTCTTTTAAGCGACTAAGATATGAAATGTTCTTTTATTTTAATGTTTATAGCAAATGTTGCCTACAAAATTATATAGTACCTATTATGAATAGAACATTGAGGAGTTAATATTTACGAATGTTCGGAAACCTTCGATGCGATACCTTAATGATAAATACAAATCTCTTCCAAGACCTATAGGTCTACCTTATTTTTATATAATATATAATAACCTTAATCTTAATTTTACCTTAATACTTAATACCATAATTTTATATATCAATTATTATATCACTAAATCGATCTAGGTGTTATATCCCCAGAGGAATAGACAGAAAACAGATCGCTTATCTATCTTCCGTGATATATTTAGCTAAATTCCTAGGGACATAGCTATATCTCGGCTATTTCTATCTTACTGCGACATATATATATACATATAAATGTAAAGAGAAATGTCTTGATTGATGAACTGATCCATCAACGCTGACCTGAAACCGCTGTAGAAATCATGATATTGGGACAGTAGCCTCCTTTTATAACGTAAAGAGTTATTAAGAAGGGATTTCTGAAATTCAAGTTCTAAATATTTTTCCTATTCCATCCTGTTTACGATGCGCACACTAGGCGCGCACCTGCCTCGCGTTACGCGAAAGCAGCCCGAGGAATGTGCACTCGGGCCCAAATGTAGTAAACTTACTCAATAACCACCACAATGGTGGGTAAGCACAATAATAGGATATACAGGCCTCACTTACCCCAGGTGGTTTTGCCCACGCACAAATCTGGAAAGTGTTCCTACGCTAGTCCCTACTAGACGTGACCTATCTTAGTGTGATTGAATAAATAAATACATAAATTCCCAATAAATACTTGTGTAGTAATCCAAGTCTCGTCCTGTGGTGAGCCGGTGGCCGCTATCGTTCGGCAACTCACACCCGGCAGCAAATCATCTCGAGAAATGACTCCAAACCACAAGCACAATCACACCCAAACAATTCCAACCAAAACACTCGCGTGGCACAAGGATATCGCGAACAAGACCTATTAATAGGCGCGAATATCAATAATCAACTGTCCGAGACCGCGGTGTGAATTTAACTCTGCTCGCCGCCGAGCGCGTGTTACTACTCAAAAAATATCAAATTCTCAAACCGCCTTCAATATGGCGGGGACAAAAAAATGTTGCTTCAAATAATCAAGGTATGCGGGTATGCAAAGATGCTCGCGCCAATTCCAAACAATCCCCCGTCCCGAGCCGAAGTATTCGGGTCGCTAATCAATGGGTAGGCGGGATAATGTCGCGACGGCCCGCTTCAAAATAGAATCGCCCACCAAGACCTCGGCTAACCTGGGAACACCATCAGAGCCCGGAAAAAGGTTAACAATGCGCCCCCGGCGACAACACAAGGGCGGTAGGTTAGCATCTTTAACCAACACGAGGTCCCCAACCTTCGGCGGATTCGTTTTGTCCGTCCACTTTACGCGCTGCTGCAGAGTGTGCAAATATTCAAGGTGCCAGCGTTTCCAGAAACTCTGAGTGAGCTGCTGGAGCAATTGAAAACGCGACAAACGAGAACTGAGCACATCAGTCCAAGGGTACTCTGGCAGAGCGACGAGTGGCTGACCAATCAAAAAATGGCCCGGCGTTAGGGCTTCCAAATCATTCGGATCCGACGAAAGTGGGCATAGCGGTCGAGAGTTGAGGACGGCCTCAACTTTCGCAAACACGGTCGCGAGTTCCTCAAATGTGAGAATCGTCTCACCAATAACGCGCCTCAAATGGGTCTTTGCCGATTTAACTACGGCCTCAAAAATTCCACCCCAGTGCGGACAAACTGGCGGATCGAAGCGCCAGGTTATCCCACGGAGGGCCATCTCACGACCCAAATTCATTTTCTGCTCTTCAAGAAACTCATACACATCCCTTAAGTAGTTATTGGCCCCCTGAAAATTAGTTCCGTTGTCGGACCTAATCAAGGTAGGGAGTCCCCTACGAGATACAAATCGGCTGAGGGCCGCTACGAAGGCTTCTGTGGAGAGAGCAGACACAACTTCCAAGTGTGTGGCCTTAGTAGACAGGCACACAAACACACACAAATATGCCTTTACGGATTTGGCATTACGAAGCTGAGATGACTTCACCAAAAAAGGACCAGCAAAATCCGTACCAACTGTGGCAAAGGGTCTAGACTCAGAGACTCGGTCCGCGGGCAAATCGCCCATCTGGGGTTGCATGGTAGAAGCTTTAGTTCTATAACAAGACATGCAACGAAAAATGACTCCCCGGACGAGTCGTCTAGCCGACAAAATCCAAAATTCGCGTTGCAAAATCGCCAACAATGCGTTACAGCCTGCATGGGAGTTCTTGATGTGTCGATCAATCGCCAGCAACCGCACCAAATGTCCATCTTTCGGCAAGAGAAGAGGATGGCGGACACCATGAGGCAAATTGGCATGTCTAAGCCGACCTCCCACGCGCAGTAGACCCGAAGGATCCACAAAGGGATTCAATCGCACAATAGCGCCTTTCAATTTAGCGGGACCTTCCTTCATAGTTTTTAACTCTGAAGCGAAGCTAACAGACTGGACTACGCGAATCCAACTCAATAGCGCTTCATGTCGTTCCTCAGACGAGATGAAGGCTGACAACAATTTATTCTGTGGGTTTTTAACATTGTGACGCCAACGTCTAACCCAAGATGTCACATTCAAAAGTTTATCCAGTGAGCTGTACCTGGCCAGCAAAACATCGGGATCACATGATGATTCCGCTGCTTGGCCGCTCCCGGCACCATCGGCCACTGGTAAACTTACAAAGCCTATCGCAGGCTGAACTAGAGTGATCCGTGAGGCCGGCCAAATTGACACTGGTCCCTTCAGCCAGTCCGGACCCCACCACAACGGATGTCCAATAATCTCTAGGGCTGAGCATCCACGTGAGGCACAATCAGCTGGGTTTATATCGCCAGGGACATGTCGCCAAATCAATTTAGCTTGCGACGCCTGGATCTGAGAAACACGGTTCGCCACAAACACCTCCAAGGTGTGAACAGAAGCTCGCAACCAACAAAGCACAATTTGACTGTCTGTCCATGCAAAGTCGTCTACTAACTCTACGGAACGCCCTAGAGTAGCGACGACATGATTCAAGAGACGAGTCAAGAGAGTGGCGCCTGACAATTCTAGCTTCGGTATTGTCATACGCGAGCGAATAGGCGCAACCTTGCTCTTTGCTAGAACCGGCGAGACCAAAACATGTCCAGCAGCATCCACTGTGCGTAGATAAACAACCGCTGCATATCCTCGCTCGGAAGCATCACAAAAGCCATGAAGGCTAGCTCGATATTTTCCAGACGGAAGGAAACGTCTGGGCAAGGAAACCCGATTAAGAGCTGGGAGGGATGACACAAACTCTAGCCATTCCAATAATAACTCTCCATGAAGAGGCTCATCCCACGACAATTCAGCAGCCCATAATTTCTGCAAAAAACATTTCACCCAAAAAATGACTGGACTGATCCAACCATTCGGATCATAAGTCCGAGCGACAGTGGACAACACTGATCGCTTCGACCAAGTCTTCGGGGACTGTAGGTCCACATGATAAGTGAAGACATCCTGGACTGGTCTATACTGGACACCAAGGACAGCCAACATGTCAGGATTGTCTACATTCTGGAAGATGTGGGGATTCTGCTGGTGCTCCTCCGGAAAATCGGCAAGGAGCCGAGGTGAATTCGACAGCCACTTTCGCAATTCATAGCCACCAGCTTTCATGAGGTCAATCAATTCGTCCCGCAAGACGAGAGCCTCTTCTACAGTTGCTGCCCCACTACAGCAGTCGTCAACATAAATATCCTCTTTCAAAATGGCAGCCGCGCGAGGAAACCTTATCCGCTCTCGTTCAGCTAGCTCCAAGAGCGAGCGGATCGCAATGAAGGGACTAGAACGCAAACCATAGGTGTTGACACGAAGTTCATAGACAACCATGGGATCGTCAGGATGCTCTCGCCACAAAATCAGCTGGAATCGCCGGTCATCGCGATGAATTATCGTCTGTCT
This sequence comes from Sesia apiformis, assembly GCA_914767545.1. NCBI lineage: Eukaryota > Metazoa > Arthropoda > Insecta > Lepidoptera > Sesiidae > Sesia > Sesia apiformis. The sequence continues at coordinate 8,697,394 of OU611960.1, read as the reverse complement.
AAACATCTGACGTATGTCAGCGACGAATACAATTGCATGACGACGAAACCCAGTGAGGATATCTCCAATGTCTCGATGTAGCTTAGGTCCGGCATGGAGACACTGATTCAAAGATACACCAGAAGTAGTAGGCGCTGACCCATCAAAAACTACACGTATCTTGCCACCTGGCGTCTTCAAAACGGCATGATGAGGAAGGAAGTAATGCTCCACTGAGCGCCAACCAATATTCGACACAGACATGTGTCCCAAGTCCTCATATTCTCGCATGAACTCAATATATTTCCGGCGAAGCTCCGGATCCCGCTTCATGCGACGTTCCATGGAGACCAATCTTCGTTCAGCCAACTGCCGAGACTCGCCAAGCGGAGGCCTATTCGCCAAAAAGGGAAGACGGGTGACAAGCTGACCAGAGGCGAGGCGACCTGTGTTGCTCTGGTAGAAGCTTTCACACTCTTCGTCCTCTGGACACAATCTAGGCATAGAGGGAGGTTCCTCCACTTCCCAAAACTTCTGAACGGCGTCAGAAAGCGTGGATCCCACACGTAGCCCATCCTCAGCAAAAAACACGGTCGAAACCGGAAGGATAGGGCCCAACAATGCCGAACCAAAAATCGTGGGGACCACTACCAAACCACCAGGCTGCAAAGCTCTCCAATTCCCCGAACAAACCTGTCCCAAAATATTACTCCCCAACAATAGGTCAACAGGACCTGGAGTATGAAACATGGGGTCAGCTAAAGCTAAACCCTTTGTCAAAGCTATGACAGGTGGAGGAAGCTTTATGCGCGGGTGGTTACTCAAAATATTCTCCAGCACAATAACCGGAATCTTGGTTTTCCTGGTTCCAAGTGGTACTGGAGAAAATTCCACAAAGGTGTGACCAACTCTATTGGTCACCTTAACGTTTCCCACTCCGTAGACTGGGAAAGGAGAAGGACCGACACAGAGGTCCAATTGGCTCACCAACCAAGCTGAGACTATACAACCCTGGGCACCCGAGTCCAAAAGGGCACGAACAACAATCGAGTTGCCCTTCGGGTCCCATACCCGCACAGAGACCGTAGGCAAGAGGATTGTCTCTGGGTTCTCAGCGTGGTGAGCTGCGAGTCCCTAGCGGGAGAAGTTACGGAGTGAGGGCTCCCTCCCCGAGTGCGGCAGGGGACGATAACTGTCTACCCTGCCCTCACCGCGACGACCCTGCACAACATGTGCGGATGAGAGGGGGGGCTGCAGCCTGCCTTCCTAGGCGGGGTGGACGCTGTTCCAACCTCGGTCGCTCCAACAGCGGGGGGGAGAATCTCCGGTTGCGGTAGACTGGTGAGTACTCCGCAAACCCAACAGCGCCTCTAGGGGGTGGCGAACGCCTACCCCCGCCCGTAAGGGCTCGATCCTGGGCGCTGGACCTGGCAGGACTGTCACCACCAGCGCGAGCAGCCAAATGTCGCTCAGCATCGCGAACACCAGGACCCTCCCGGTTGCGGTTCGCACACAAAAGAATGTGGTGAGCACCACCACATTGTCCACATGGACGAGGCTGAGGACACTCTCGCTGGAAGTGACCCTCCAGGCAGTGGTAACACAATCGCCTCTCCTTGGCGATGTGTCGACGCGCTGCTACGCGCAAAGCCACAAATTTGTGACAAGTAGTCATCCGGTGGCCGGAGCGCTTGCAGAATCTGCAAGCCACGGACTCCTCTTGGGAGACCCCATATCTCGGCCGTGACTGCTTATTCACCGGCGGACCCTGCGGTCGGGCCAGTGGTCGCTCTCGGCGAACGCTAGTCTGCGGCATCAAGAGAGTGGAACCCTCCACGGTATCCACCCTGCGACACTCGTCTTCGAGGAACCTTTCGAGTTCCTCATAGGAAGGCAAGTGAGTGGAGCTGTCCCCACCATATTGTCGCTCAAAGCGCAGCCGCATCTCCAAAGGCAGTTTCGCCAACACAATATGGAGCAGCAAAAAGGACCACTGGTCCACAGGTAAATCCAATCGCCTTAAGGCGTTAACAGCCACCAAAACCGGGTTAACAATATCTGTCCGTAAGGCTGACGCACAGGCAACCTTAGGCAGGTTCAAAATTTGCCCCACATGGGTGTCAGCCAAAAGTCGCACGTTGTGGTAACGGCGCTTCAACAAATCCATGGCTGTCGAGTAGGTGCTGTCATCGACCTTCAGGTGCTGTACCAGGCCTAGAGCCTCTCCCTGTAAGGAGGCCAACAGGTACGCCATTTTTTGTGCAGCTGACAGGTCGGAATGGGAGTCCACCAAACTGTTGAACATCCCATAGTAGCTCAACCACTGGTCCAAATCACCGTCAAAGGTGGGAAGGTTGAGCGTGGGGAGACGACCCAACAAGGCGTGGGGTGCAACAAGGGAAGCCCCACCAGAGGGAGCTGAGATGTGGGAGACCGCCTCGTTAATGGTGTCCACAAACTCGTATATTTGGCCAAAGTCCGCTTCATAACGCTGCTTCTGCTCGTCCGGTACAGGCGTTTCCAAATTCGCCATAAACGTCAAGCCTTCAGCAAAACTCCTATGCAACGCCACCAAACGGGCCGGCATTTCACTCGCCCGGGCGAGTAAGGCTTGCTTCCGGTCCGGGCGGTTGACCATTGCAACCGCAGAAGAAAACCATCTCAGCTGCGCAGTCATTGCGGACTGATGTGTGGAAAAGGTCACCTTGACAGACATGTCTACACCTCAGGACGCACGCAATACAAAACAAAAACCAAACATAAAAAACAAAAATAAAAGTAAAAAAAACAACAATAATAAAAAAAATAACAAAATAAAAAAAAAACAAAATATGCAGTGGAGGCACAATAAAAAACAAAAGGGGTGCGTATGTGTCTTCAAGAAGGTATAACCGTCCAAATATTAATTAAGACTACCTGACAAAACAACAACAAAAAAAAACAAATTAAGTTATCAAATTATCAAATTAAAATAAACGCAACCAAAAATGTACACGAGCGTGGACTCAATAAAACCACAATGTCCAGCTATCAAAACAAACGTGAAGCGTTATATCCAAAATAAATTATTAACGCGTGTGGGTAACTAGCCAGCTACTAAACGTCGCACGCGTGGATTCAAAATATCTTCAGAATACAAATTATACGTAGGGCCTAGCCTTCAAACAGTGAACGTAAAATAAGAAATCAAAACCAAATATTTAAACCAAATTGCCAATATACAAACAAAAAGTCATCAATATTAACTACCTAACGGTATTATTAATATCATCAATATCACGTAACGGTATCAAACCACGCTCTGCTACCAGATGTTTACGATGTAGCAGGAGCGTGGACCCAATATACGCAAGGCCCTTAACACGGGAAGTTACAATTATCAAGTTGATGAATAATGACAAAACAAAAAAAAACAAAAAAAAGAATGGTTGATAACGGTATCAACCACGCTCTGCTACCAGTTGTTTACGATGCGCACACTAGGCGCGCACCTGCCTCGCGTTACGCGAAAGCAGCCCGAGGAATGTGCACTCGGGCCCAAATGTAGTAAACTTACTCAATAACCACCACAATGGTGGGTAAGCACAATAATAGGATATACAGGCCTCACTTACCCCAGGTGGTTTTGCCCACGCACAAATCTGGAAAGTGTTCCTACGCTAGTCCCTACTAGACGTGACCTATCTTAGTGTGATTGAATAAATAAATACATAAATTCCCAATAAATACTTGTGTAGTAATCCAAGTCTCGTCCTGTGGTGAGCCGGTGGCCGCTATCGTTCGGCAACTCACACCCGGCAGCAAATCACCTCGAGAAATGACTCCAAACCACAAGCACAATCACACCCAAACAATTCCAACCAAAACACTCGCGTGGCACAAGGATATCGCGAACAAGACCTATTAATAGGCGCGAATATCAATAATCAACTGTCCGAGACCGCGGTGTGAATTTAACTCTGCTCGCCGCCGAGCGCGTGTTACTACTCAAAAAATATCAAATTCTCAAACCGCCTTCAATATGGCGGGGACAAAAAAATGTTGCTTCAAATAATCAAGGTATGCGGGTATGCAAAGATGCTCGCGCCAATTCCAAACACATCCTATCCAATCCCAAATTAACCCGTCCCGCTTCATTCGTGTCCTCGGTTCCGATACGTGTAACCTATTCTGTGTAATCCCTTTAAAAGGCCTGATACTAAAATCTTCATAGGTTATAATCACATTTGCGGACCTGTCAATAATCAAAATATTTGACTGAAGTACGAGTAGATCTGTACTGCAGTAATCGCTTAGCATCAGGCATTCGCCTGCTCATTCACTACGGCCTTTGTTCTATAAAGAATATAGTTTTTTTGCAAATATTCTCGACAACCGTATTTATCCTACCCCTTAAAACCTTGTAAATGTCTAACACCCTTTAGGGAGATTCATGCAAACAGGCATCGCGTGTGCGAAATGCAATTTTGACTGAAGTAAGTCATTTTGCACTTTACAGTTCTACGTTTAGTCTAATTTACTGCAATTTGCAGTGAAATCGTTCTGTGTGAGTATTTGAGCTGCCACATAAGGTATTTGAGCATCTCCATGCAGGGTTTTTTTTGGGTGCTATGCCTAGATTTGATTACGAGTAAGTCCGCCTTCAGTCTGTAGAATGGAGTCTATAGTTATAACGAAATATGTATTAAAATGAGAGGTGGACTTTTCCTAATCAAATAGGAATATTCAAAAAGCAATCAAGTCATCTGTCTAATTTACTTAAATATAAAAAGGAATACATTTTTAATTTATATTTTTATCATAAATCAATCTCTTGTTTTAAGTTTTGTTTTTTATTAGATTGCGTTACTCAACCGTATGTGATCTAGTATTTTAATTCATCTTTTAAGTAAAAATGTCACGTGTAATTCATAAGTTATCCTTTATTTGTATACACGTCTGTTTATAAATATGAGAATGCTGGCATATCTGTAATTTAAATGCATATAAAAATGATGTTGTGTATAGGAATTTTAACAAAGTTCTGTATTTACTAGATAAGCCTTAATAAATATATAAATATGTGAGTTATAATTTCCTGTTTACATACGAGGACCCATTCTGAAGAACTACTTACTTTTCTAAATAGAAATGATTATCTTACGAACATCTCATAAACTCCTGTGCGCCACATTCGTTATATTCATGTGCATTCCACAACCGCTGGCGGTTGTGGAATTGCAACCGGCTAGATGGGGAGACCTTCTCCCCCTCTCTCTCTCTTCCCACTCTCTAGAGCAGGTATGGGCAACCTTTGGGATATCGCGGGCTAAACTGTCAAACGTTCATGATATAGCGGGTCGTAGGTAATAGTTGTGTATACAAAAAAAACGTTTTATGCTTTTATTTAGTAAGCCAAAGTTACAATGTTATCCTAATAGTGTATTTATTTATTATTATTGACATTAATGGGAAGCTGTAGCAGGCCGTATCCGGCCCGCGGGCCGGACGTTGCCCATATATGCTCTAGAGTAATAGTACTCTTTAGTACTATTTGAAAGTAAAATAGATACTTTTCAAGATCGGTGTCCATATGTTTACTGACTGTAGTCGACAAAGTACGAACATAATTCAATGTATGAGTTATTGATTTAAAGCAATTTTTCTAATGCACCAACACGCCGCAATATCGTGATTAAAATCCGACCGCAACGTTTCCACTTGTGCCAAGGGCTGTGGAGATATATCAGAAATATTTTATATAAAGCCAACTGAAGGGTAGCAGATATTTTAGTGTTTTTTTTTAAATATGTGGCAATGACGATAGCAGCCCCAGTTTGTCTATACCGTATGATATTGTTACGACAATTTAACTTTTGATATTTTTTTTAACACAAAGAAGGCTGCAGATGAGCATAAAGTCTACCCGGTGGTATATGGATATTGTCGCCAATGAACATCCGCGAGACACTCCAACATCAATCCAGAAAGACAAACGTTGGCATGCCCTCAGATGTGTCGCATACCTTTGGAGATTTAAGAATAAATTTGTAGAAAGGGTCAGTCATTCTTCGGGGTCCACCCCAGTGTCCCAACTACCACGTACCGCGAGGGATTTATTTTTCCTAGTTCGTCCACCAGCAATAGAGCTGGCTTTCGATATCGACATTAAATAAACTAATAAAAATTTAATTGTACTTATATAGACCTGCACTATATGATTGTGATTATTGCACTATCATGTACTGGCCACTTGCATTTTACTAAAACCTAACATACCGCATTTTTTCTAAAAAGTGCCTTATTGTGATTTCTTCATTTACTAGCTGTAACTATTACCTTGTGTATGCACAGTAAGGCAATAGATACAGCTAGTAAACAATATACATTATTCAATATATATTACAGCTAGTAACAATATGTTATTACGTCGCATTTACGCTGCCTGCCCTGATTCATTCTGCTATCTATTTTTTGATCTGTAAGGACGCAAACATTCTGTAGCATAAACTAAAGTAAACATTCTGTATCAGTACTGCGAATGTCTGTGAATATCTCATAGAGCGCTTGTTTGTGCTTGGTACTCAACTTCGTCTGTACAATTATATATATATTTATATAGAAAACTCATTATAAGGCGTTTTTTATTTCTATTGCGTTTACATTAAAATTAATCGCTGAAATGAGGACTGGCTGTTATTCATTCTTGAAGAATCCCTTCAATCTGAGCTAACGTTGCAATACTTGAAGTTCTACTTCGAAATGTTTACTCGTAAGGAAATGAATGAATGGGTATACACACTGCACCGTTCGTAAGATAAACATTACCAATTATAAATTGTCGTTTAATCCATCGTGGCTATTATCTGTTGTAAAATATATACTCCTACTCTCTATTAATCTGCATTTAAAACACAGAGTTTGATAAATGCCAAGAGTATCGATGTCTATAACATCAAAGTTCAAGTTGATTTGAAGTGAATTTTGAAATAGAGTTTCAATATTATTGAAAGCATGACATTGAACGATCTTTTCGCAACACGTATCTTTTTCGCAACAGTGCCTACTAACGTAGCTTCTAGTACGTCACTATTAGAATTGTGTTAGTTTACTACGGTGATTATTTAGGATTTTTTGTATTTTACTGTAAGGCAATGCGATGTTTTTGGAACACGACATTTCGGATGTTGTGTTTGGAAAGGTTTTTCAAAATGTACAAGCAGGCATATACGCAGCTTATAACATACCATAAGCTCTTTATTAAGTTTTTTTGTCTTCTACAATATTATTTCATTTGTGTATACCATACATCACTAAATAGCCCTAAGGTTGAATTGGAGAAAAAACATTAAGTTTGCTTTTGTTAAAAGAATAAATTGTAAATGAATAAACTTGTCTCTGCAAATGTACGAGTAATTAATGAACACATCACTTAATTCTTCTTCAATCTCTGTGTTTGCTCTTACTTCTCCCGATATAAATAAATCACTCGTCGCTAAGCGCGTTTTCAGCCTAAGGGCACATAAATGTATTCTCCCGTAGCTAAAGCACCCGTGTGCTCCCGAAAATGTCGAACGGATACACGTCACTCGGCTCATCAGAGAGCAGTCGATAAATTGCACGTTCTGCGAATAACAAGCAGGGTCCCGCCCTGACGTCAGCCCTCACATAAATTTATAATCAACCCGCTTTCCCCCAAATGAAATTAAATTATACCTGCCTGGTAACTTTGCCAAAACATTTACATTTCGCTCCTTGAAAAACGCCCTAATTCATGAGCTCCATTTCACGGCTTCAAAGAGGGCGAACTCATTTTGTCACTGCATATAAAGGCTTCGGGTTTAAACTTATTTATATGGCGGAGTTAATTAAACATAGGCCGTTATTATGTTCTGCTTTTAGACAATTTAATAATTTATTCTGATTATAAACATTGCTTTGCTCTTAATTTTACGTATGCTGAGTCGTTTTAATGTCGTTAAATGCGAAATAACTGTTTACGTTGTTTTAATGACCGAAATATAGCAAACAATGGCTTTGTATTTTACATTTCACATCGGTTTTGTTGGTTTCTTGCCTGTTGGCTTTTATACAGCAAATTTATCATTCATCATCTTTGAAAGTAAAGTGTAGTTCATAGTTTCATAATTTTCCAGCGCGTGCATTGTTTGCATGAATCAAATTAAATTCAAATAATATGAAAAGTCCATTACTCGTTAATGTCATTTTAGTCTCATAGTTCAGAGTTTATTGAAATAATTTTCAGCTTCATTTACATAAACTTTATTGCTTTGCGCATCTGTTCTATGTCGTTTAAAATACTTTGATTATAGCATGCAATATTTCTTGGTTTACGATAAAGTCTCGAAAGAACTTGTTGTGCATTCTTTGAGTTACTAACACACCCTTCAAATATACAGTAAATCAACGACGGCACCGAAACAGATTTATCGTAAGGAAGTGGTATAGCGAGACAAGGATCCGCAGCGGCAAGCAGCGGCGCGTCACTCGGATAGCGGGGCTATTGTAACTTGTCGATGTAAACGCTGCACTGTCGGTATTTCTCCCCACATCAGACTCGATTACCCATTGTATACATTGTGTTACAGATAAAAGTTAGCAAAGTAACAAACTTTAGAACCAGATAAGAATGACGTCCCGACCGCCACACTAAATACTCAGATAGTTTTATTACAATAATAAATCAAGAACTTCGTGGTGTCACCGATTTTACGATTTATATACGTGACTCCTCCAACACATCTTTTAAGTTTAATAACGAATAACTCAGTTAAAGTATCTCACATAAAGTGTATAATGAGCGCTCTTAATTACGAGTACATTTTTATCTTCTTTTTAGTGTTCTTAATTTCAGGTCTCAATTTAACTTGACTTGAAGTATGTCATTTGTGGAAAATATTAAAAATTTGATACTTATTTTTCTATATTATATTATTAATTTAAAACAAGTGTAGAAATTAACTGAAGAAGTTATATGACCTTTAATTGTTCTTCTTTGTATTTAATGGTCCTGCAGGGATTAACTGCGCCTGACTGGTCAAATTGCACATACTGATAGCGATAAAATTTGAATAATTTCCATAAGACGAGGCACAGGAGTATATCTTGGGAGACATAAGTATATTTTATCGAGAAAAATATCTTAAGAAGTTTAATTTTATGACACTCTTACTTTAATATCTCTCAACTTGTGCCAGCGGCTTCGTCGACAAGAATGCAAATATTACTATTCGTTTTTTTTATATATCTATCCAATTTCATATTCTTTTACATAACTTGCTTAGATTGTAATTCGGCTCCTTTGCTACTTTTACATAATTTGCTTAGATTGTAATCAAGCTCCTGAGCTACTTTTAAGTGAAAGTCCTATTTATTGTAGAAAGAAAATCACGCAGATATTTCGCCTGAATTTCGACAGAATAAATATTATTTAGCGTCTGAAATCATTTGGCAGGGTGGTATCAGCTAACTTTAGAATAGTACCATCCCATCTCTTCTTGTGGGTGTCGTAAAAGATGGCTAAGGGATAACAAAATCGCTACCAGAAGCCCTTAGGAACTACACCAACTCTAAAAGAGTGGACTAGCAAACCCGCTTGGGTACCATGGCGTTTTAAGGTCACACATAGTGATGGGTAACTCCGGAATTAATGAATTAAAAGAGTTGAATCCGCGAGCGGACTAGAAACCTTTAGTTACTCCACCGAACTGTTACTAAGTCCGAGGAGTTATTTAACTCCGAGGACTTACTTATTCTTTTGACGTTTTGTTTTTGGTTGGATGGATTGTGGCGCGACCTTTTTTTTTTAGGATAGGTGTATCAAGAGTGAAACCCCTTAATTGTTTCATTTACTCATTTACTCCTTACTACTCCGATCGTCGGAGATTACTCCTCGATGGCGCGACCTTTTTTTTTAAGGATAGATGTATCAAGAGTTAAATTGTTCCATAGAGCTTCTTTTTTTCCTTGTGCTTGATTACCCAGCACTAGCATCGATAGTGATTACGTAAAAGAGTTAAGGAGTTACTAAGAGGAGTTGGATCCGCAGGCGGAGTAGGATTAGGTGAGTTAAACTACTTCAAAAAGTCCGAAAATTTTAATTAAAAGAGTCTTTGCGTGCTTCAGAACGACTTCAATTAAAACTATGTCTTCGCTTGTTGAAGAGAATATAAAAGAGTGGAGAGGTCGGCAAAAGGCACGGATAATTGCTCGGATAGAACTGTTTAATTGTACTGTCAATTTGAATGTAATTATTATAGTTTCAGTTTAAAAAGACTGTATAAGCGATTGTATTGAATGTACGCTGGTTATTTTTCCTATTATACCTATTTATACATATAATACCACATTAATTGATACTACATGGCATGTCTGCTTTACTTTTAACGTTGTAAACCAAATGTAAGACGAATTTCTGAACTGATCGTAACGAATTTCATACCTAAAATAGTTTTAAATAGGCTAAAATACAATTAAATTCCTAATTATATCAAATTGTTTAAGTAGTTCCAAAGTTACGACGGTGTAAATTATGACGTGTTGTCGGATGCCGTCCGTAAAGCTCTATAACTCTTGTCTAAACATTTTTTTCTAAAAACTTTCTACTGAAAATGATGAGATCTGCTTTCCGACTGTAGCCTGTCGTCAGCTACTTTTATGTTAAAATGTATAATCCAGAACTTTGACACTTAGTACTTATGTTATGAATAAATTAGTGTCTAAAAAGAATATAATCTTAAACAAAATACAATTCCCACATATTTTCTGTTTTGAAACCGAGTCAATTGTTGTCAGTTCATTTTTGAAATGCGCCTGCAATAAGCAGTTCTATCGCTACACGATTTTCACGGGGACTTGACAATTTTCTTTTTCATTATTTTTTCTTTTTTGTTATTCTCTAAACAAAAGCCGGCCTGTTCGAGCGGCTCTTCATTATGGCGGGTTCAAAGCGGCTGCTCGTGGCAAGTATTACACCGTCCTACGACGCGCCCAATCATTGTGACCACTTTGGCATCGTTTTCTGTTCACGACTGATTTACCAGCTGCTGTGTTTCTTTGTTTTTATAGTATTTTTGAATGAGAAAAATATCACGGTAAAACGCCTCTCTGTGCTTAATAAGACGAGATATATGCATTATTTGGTTATGTGGTTTCGTATACTACACTCACCACTATTGCAATGATGTTGATTTCAGTGTGTAATGTTAAAGTAAAATATAGTCCTTCTTCCTCATATACTTGTTAAATTCATATCTATCACATTTATATAAAGTAAATTTAAAAATTACTTAGACATCCGTACTTAGTAATCCGTAGTAATAATAATTTTCACAATAATTTCTACAATAAGCAGACCTACATACTTGTATTTACGAATATTTGCATGTGGTTTTAACTTGCGGTGTTACTGTCTCCACTTAAACCATTAATTAACTCAGTTGGCACAGTGAAAGGCTTGTTTAAATACTTGTAGCTTAGATTTTTTAATGGAGGCAAAACTATTAATTGACTAAGCTAAGTTAGAAACAAGTATTCGTAGTCAAGTTCAAGCTAGTAATAGAAGAATTCATACATAATTCTATGTAGTAACATAGAGGGACGTAGATAAATAAGATACAAAGATTCTTGTAATGTCTTTAATTTTTTCTTTACTAAAGAAGCGGAGAACTGTTACTGATTCTTTTAATGTGTAGATAAAAATAATAGAAAGTTGTAATTAAAGTATTTGTTGTAAAAATCTTAAATTCTTAAATTCCGATGATGGAAAATAAGTTTTTTTTCTAGAAGAAAATTATATTTTATTTTACTTACATGATATTTAATTACACGACGCTCTACCAATTGCAATATTTCTCCACTTAGAGCGAGGTGCGGTGAGAGTGAGATGATGTTATCTCAGTAAATGAATCGGAGACAGACGTTCGTCGGGACGCGAATGCGTACCTATTACACTCAGTGAATATATATAATGTGTATGTAATGTGCGCCGATAACGTTTTGTCAATTTTGCCAGTGGATTTATTATTGAATGAGTATGTTGATATGGCAGAGGTAAACACACCCAAGTGTATCATTAGATGTGTAATGTACAGGGCCGTCTTAAGTCTATTCTGCGCCGGGGTGCGGGAGTGTATCCTAAGACAGTCAAACATCCTATTGTGTATCCTATGACAGTCAAATATCCTATTGTGTATCCTATGACAGTCAAATATCCTATTGTGTAATTGTTTACTATAGCGTTATATTTTTTCATTACCTTTAAAAGGTGAGCGCCCGGGGTGCACCGCACCCCTTGCACCCCCTGGTAAAGACGGCCCTGGTAATGTATCTATTCTTTAATATTTGTACATAGTTTACAATTTACGGAAATAGTTTCCCAGATGTGATTTAGATATCATACTATCGGCCTGTCTCTCCACTGCTGGATATAGGTCCCTCTCAAGGACCAAACGTGGTCTTCTGCTTTTTCGTCCAGCTACTACCGGCGACTTTCTTCAAGATGCCAGTCCACCTGGCCGGATGGTATCTCACGTTATGTTTAAGTGCAGCTACTAACAAACCTTAATTATTGCAAAATTAGAAATGTTTTCCAAGCTACTTTGCGTATCTCAGAGGATGAGTATTTTTATTTTGCTATGAAAAAAAATAGCCCTACATTTCAAAGTATAGGTATAATAGGTATAATATTGATGTACAAAATACCCAAAGCATCAAAAGATTTCTGCTGTCTCGGCGCGAAATGAAAATGCTCATAGAACGTGCAGACAGAGACACATGTGTATGAAGACAACTTTGAAAGACTCCTAGGCGTCGGGCACACGGTGTTGCGACCAAGTGACGCGGCCGGTCGCGTGATCGCACTACACTGGTTTCTTGACCACACGACTTATCGCAACCGATTAGTAAAATCATAGAGGAGTTAACCGTACTTTGGTTTTATAAGTTAGGCCATAAGAACACTCGCTACTTTTGATACCAAAAGTTGTCTTAGAGATCGTTTTTAGCGATAAGACCGCCTTTTGTGCATTTTGTGTCCACAATGTCGGTTATTATTTTGTTTTGGTATCAAATAAAAAGATTTATCTATCTACTATTTGAGCACCGGGATCATCGATTTTGCGATCGATGCAGCATAGCATTTTGGCGCGCCTCTCAGCACTCGATCGTGGTATAACAATGGCGCGTTCTTGCGATTGCATCCAAATTGCATCACGATTAACTTGTGCGCGCTAGGCAAACGGGCGATGGCAGAGGCGAGGAAACACATGTAATAGCAGCGTTTCGCAACTAGAAATCGTGCGATCACACTGTCAAAATGTGTGTGGGGTTTAGCGTTCGATCGCTACAACTAAGCGATCGAAGAGCTACGCTACTACACATAAGCGACTGAGTTGACGATTGCCTATGATAAAAATATCGAGCGTGCTTGCTACATCAACATTTAAGAAATAGTTTTAGTGTTTACAGAGTTAAGTTAAGAGAGTGAGTAACTCACAGAGTGAGTTAAGTGAACTTTATCACCACATTGATCTAATAATGGTTTTATTGAACTACCCCGAACGTAACTGTCATAGTATACAACAAACGAACGACATGAAGTATTCGTTCTGTAACCTTTGAGAACTATCGAAACATTTACACGCAAACTGATCTCTGAAATCTACTTAAATTAAGAAATAAAGACCGAATAATGTGAATTTCTATACTAAGTGAATCTGAACTAGTGAAATGAATCATATAACGGAACTATGAATATTTATTATATTATACTCGTACATGTCTACCGGCTGTCACTGCTCTCGCGAATAGGAAACACCGCGTGATTGTCGCCTTAGACTCATATAGAACTGATATAGTTTAAAATAACGGTGGTTATAAACAATCAGAAAAGAGTCACTAGGTAGAATTTGGTACTAAATTTAAATTGTCAACATAAATAAAACCATTTCGCAAACAAAAACATCCTCGTTTTCATGTTTAGACACAAAGAAGGAGCATGTTTGTTTTACGGCCTCCCTTATCTATTTGGGTCCAACTTTGTTGGTCATATGGGGGTTTGCGAATGAAGACTCTTATCTAAATATTAGCTGCAGGTTTATCCGTGTATTTGTCCTTTGTAAAATGTTTTTGTACCATCCGCTCCGGGATGTTCTATTGGGTCATACATAGTGGGATTAGGGGAAGTAGCATGTTTATGTACGTAAAATAATAAGAGATTTGGCTTGTATAGAATCTTTATGACGTCAGCGAATCAAATGTGATTTACATAAATTGGTACTCTTTGCTGTGGATAACGTACGTGTTCGCACATATTTCGGTAGTGAGTGAAACATGCCAGAGCACAGTTCCATCACATCCTATCCATCCATCACATTTATGAGGGGGAGAGTGCACGCTGCAATCCAACAGCCGCTGGGCGCACTCGACTGGCCACGTTACCCCTCTCTCACAGAAGACTACCTTGAAATGTACTGCATTTCCCACTTAACCTTATTTCCCTAATTTACGTACGTGTTTCGGTAGTGAGTAAGATGTGTCAGAGTCCATTCCCATCCTATCCCTCCCCATTTCCCCAACCCTTTCTCCAAATCCAGTCCTATATCCAAAGGTAGGCAGCGCATCCGGGGGCGTGCCAACGTTTGTCATTTTGGACTAATGTTGGCATGTATCACGAATGTCTATGGGTTACAGTATCCACTTACCATCAGGTGGACTGTATGCTCGTCTGCCACCTTCGTCCATAAAAAAAAATTCCCATTGTCCCAACCCTTCCTCCAAATTCATTCCCTTAAATCTCCAAAGGTACATAGCGCAACGTTTTTCGTGCCGACGTTTGTCATTTTGGACTGATGTTGACATATATCGTGGATGTCCATGTGCTACGTGGCGGCAGTCAAAACATGTATTTTAAAAACTAAGAATTTATCAACTATACAATATTTTACAAGAGACGTGGCGTTTGAATGGAAATAGAATGAAGAGTAAGAGTAAGTATAGAATGGAATAATAAGAGTGTGCGATGAGGTCGAAAGGATGGATATTTATAGGTTCAGTTATCTTATTTTTATTTATTTGGGGGGCTTATATCTATAAGATTGTAGATCTAGATACAATCTATCTAGATTGTAGATTATATAGATAGGTAGGGAAATTATAGATAAAAGGATATATTGGGCAAAAAGAAAGAGAAGATAAGACTCCGAGTTTAAAATTCTGAATTATCTGGGGTATAAAAGGAAAATATTGATATCTTACACATTAGGTAATTACATACATTAGAAATTAGTTACACAAGTAATTATATTTTATTTCACATGAAACAACAGCATAAACGCAGTTTAAAAATAACATTATATAATGCTAAACACATGCCAATTAATGTTTCAATAAATGATAAGTAATTATACTATACTTTTATTAAACTACCTATAAAAAATTGGTTCTAAGCTTATGAACATCGATTACTAATTATAATTTGTAAAGATAATAGTGACTTTCAATGTGCATGTTTGTGTGTGTGTGTGAGAGTGTGATGTAGTAACTAAACGATCTTACTTACTAATGACAATTATTGAACATACTTACATAAGAGACTTATATTATGAAGTCTGATAAGTTCGCGGACTTTTTATAGTGAAAATAATACTTCTTTTGTATTACATAAACATTTGTTGAACGGAATATTGTCCATTTAATTCGACTATATTTTGCCATTTTTCTGGCAGAGCCATTATCCCATCGCTATAAAATTTTTGGGGTTTCTGAGCGAAAAACTGATTTAAATGGTTTACACGGGTTTCTCTTGAATGTAATTTTACTCCATTTAGAGAATTTTGTAAACAGTGAAATAAATGATAATCCGAAGGTGCTGTGACTGGACTGTATGAAATCCTTTAACTAAACTTCCTAATCAAGGTCCACCAATTTTTGTTTAGTCATCAAAGATTAGCCGTCGAGCATTATCGTGAATGAAAACTACACCTATTTATACTATTTTATACTATTATAATTATATATACTATTATAAATAGTATTATACTATTATTATATAGTATTATAGAATTTATACTATTTATAAATTCTGGGCGCTTTTCTTCAAGAACTTGTTTCAATTTTACTAATTGTTGACATTATACATCATAATTAATTGTATGGTAAAAGCAAAAGCAAAAGCTCGTAATACACAGCGCCTTTCCATACTCACCATACATATTATTTGCAGTGATTTTAGATAAAGCATCTTCTCCGTATAAACACCACGAATCTCTTATCAGGGCACTAGAAGCATTTAGACCCCTGTCGAAAAAAAAATTGTAAAACATCTAATTTTCTCCTTATTAATATAATTTCCATTTTAAAATTCTGTAAAATATGAAAAGGTAAAACTTTTAATTTTTAGACGTTACAAAAAAGTCAGCGGTCAAATGGCCACTTGTAATCAGTGTTGCCAGAAATATAGCACGATAAATTCATACGTTCAAAAAGGGCATGAACTATACGACTACCTTTTTAGGTAGTCATGAGGGATTAGGTAACATAACATAACACATGAGCGACAGCATCCACTTACTATCAGGTGGTCTGCCTTATCAAATGTCTGCTCGACTGTCGCTTTCTTTCCATAAAAACAAATAAGTACACTATATGTATACTATGCAGTAAATATTTTTAAAAGTTTATTATCACATTGGGAAGTAGGTATATATGACGTCATCTCAGCAAAGTATTAACTTATGGGAGAGTGCAGTTATACAACAATGTGCCTAACAATATTAAATAAATAGAGTCACTAAACATTTTTCAAAACCGTTTACGGCACTACATTTGTGACAATATAATACATTTCACACATTTTTCTAATAGGCTAATATATTCTAATATATACAGTGTCTTTGGTTTGTATACTGGAGTATTGTAAACTTAAGTTAATCATAAGATTTCTCTTTAAGTGGATTATTTAATGTATGTACTTTGAGAAATAAATTTCTGTAAACCGAAAGGGACCTTATTGTCGGTATGGACTACGCTGTGATTTTCTAATTTAAAATTTCGTTGTTTCAATATTCTGTTTAATTAGAAACATGCTGTAATATTTGATTTTAAGATAATAATAAATACGTTATTTTTTTAGATTACATTAGTCTTATAATCTGGGAAACTAATAATGTATCATATACTAAGTCGTTAATTTCTTTCGGTGTATTAATATGACAATGAACATTATTATTGTCAGATATCTTGCAAGCAAAATAATTGGAGTCGCATTGATTTGCTCCATGCGCTTTTACGGGCTCTATGCAAATGGAATAATCGTGTATCTGGCGATTAGATCCGGGGCATGCCCGGGCCGAGCCTTGTAACCCGGATAAGCTGTCGTGCCGGCCATGGCCCCTGACAATCAAGGTGTATGTTTAAATTGGGCGTGTCGGGTACCTGATTAGTAGAGATCAATGCTAAGCCCCGTAGGAAGTAAACAGATTGTTTATATTAGGTAAAAGAAAGATAAAAGATATTTTTCTTTGTGAACATTATGAAATTATTTTTGGAGATAATTGGCACGCCGTCGTTGTTGATCCTTTTGTCGTCCACTGTTGGACACAGGCGTCTTCATGTGCATTGTCTAGTGCATGATGGATGTATGTCCTTAACACGTCACGCTGGCCAATTGGGTCGACGAGTCCACTCTTTTAGAGGTGCTGTAGACGGCTGTCACGGCTTGTGCTAGTGACTTTGTTATCCCTCAATCGCCTTTTGCAACACCCATGGGAAAAGATGGGGTGGTGCTATTTAAAAGGAAACCGACACCGTACGGTCAGAATATTGGTCAAAACGAAGGTCAAACACCAGCATGGAATTTATTAGTTTACTTACAGTGCGATAATTCCATAATATTTCCTTATACTCTTTACTTCCCATCCCACTCTATTCCCCTAAGTAGCAATGGGAAGCGTAAGTAACGGGGAAACTAAAATTTCCAAAGGTAGCTAGCACGTCTGGGATCGTGTCAATATTGATAGGTATATATCGCGGGTGTCCACGGGCAACAGAATTCACTTACCACCAAGTAGGCTTCTGCTCGTCTGCCGCCTTCTTTCATAAAAATAATAATAAATATTTTAGGTGCTTAAGTGACGATTTCACTTTGATGTTCCTGTACAGTGCACACACATAACTTTTTAAACTTTCGCGTTTTGTATACATTTTATATTCTAAATTGGGTCTGAACGCGTATAGTAAAGGTATTTGTTTACCTTTTATTCATTCCTACTGGACGTTTCGGCACGGGTTACACCAGCCGCGGTCACGAGTTGGCAACTCGAGTTGAGACCCGTTCAGACCCGTTTTAGAATATAAAAAGTGCACATACATTTCGTTAAATATAATCTGTGATATTAATAATATTTTTTACCAATCTTTGAGCTTAATACAGTAAGTAATACAGCTTACTACTCCTTAAATTACTTTAAAGCTTGTTACTCTCGCAATTTTTCTATTAATTGTAATTAAAGGCACTAATCGTAGATAATTATCACACGAAAGTATCATTAATTAGGCATGATTAGGAAGATAATTGGGAAAAGATAATTGAAATTATAAATTGAATTGATATTCATGTGTCATACATATAACAACAATATGAAGATAATTCTAGAAAAAATATAAATGATAATAGTATAGGTATAATTTGTATTTTTCTATAATATTTCGTGTCCTCAAGATTGTATTGATTAGCACGTTTATTGGAAATAAACTCCCCCAGCTCCATTATTTCACGTCACGAAGGTGTTCTGCAACCGCCCATATTTTTAAAAGTTGGTAGCAAAATCTAATTTAGTTTTAAGTGTTCATAAAATATTGAAGGCGACCTTTTGAGAGCACGAGTTTCGCCTGTCTTGAGGATATTAAAAATTTCATAGCTGTAGCTCCCAGCAGCGTAGATTTAGTGCAGGAGCTGAATAAAATTTATAAACAACAAAAAGTCTTGTATCCTCTGAAAATATAATATAAAGTGTAACAAGATAAACGAATTTCACAAAAACCACACGAAATACTGGTATTCTTTCCATGAGCGCTGGTCGGTTATTCATTGTGTATTAAATTATTTTTGCGAATCAAAAAGAAGTCTTGAAACAAAAGTTAACAGAACCTACCTTCTGGTGACATTATGTATCGGAAGCTGAAACTTCTTAATAGATAGATATGTCTTAGTTATAGGTAGACATTATTATTATACCCTTTAATCGAATTTTGAATTATTTATTTTCTATTGTTTTATAACTCTATTGCACTAATGATATGTACAAAGGTGGACTTAATGCTATAAGAGATTTTCTACCAGTCAACCATCAAATTATACCGAAAAAGGATCGCAGGTGCACCCTAGTATAGCAAAGTGTGCAGTGGATTAAATTGGTAATTCATTATGAACTTATTTATGGTAACTTTTTGCAACTGCCATTATTTGTCGTACTTATCTGTTCTTAAAAGCCAATGACGTTATTTTGTTATTTGCATTATTATTATTCAATATAATGGCAAAATTTATAAAAAGTGAAGTACGGAACCGTCTTAATAACAAAAAAATTTAAAAGTAAAACTATGTATGTCAATTTGTAATTTAATATTAATATTATCCATCATAATATCCTCGAAGAGTTTTTACACACAAGATGGTTTTACAGTAAAATTTATTGTGAAAATAATATAAGTACAAAATATATAATTATTACGTTGAAAATAATCGAAATTGCAATTGGACAATACATAATAATAATATAAGTATCGAGTACTTTAAATTTTTGTGGTCTCATTTAATTTTCTAAAATTACTTATTATTAACCTCTGCAAATTTAGCTCTGTTAGACTGAGAAATAGATCAGATTAGATTTACCAGAGTATCGCTGTAGGAAAAGATTCTGTTTTTCATAAGAGCGCTCAAAGGGGCCTCGTTGTATCGCTGGATTGAATCCGGCATGCTTTGAGGGTTTATGAAAATTGAGCTCTTTTACTGTGCCGTAACAGCAATAGAGAAAAACAATAATCCCTCTGATGTAACATAATCGGGCAGTGCTTGAGGCGATAATCTTACCGTTTCTAAATTAACATCTCATCTCTCTCACATCTTCATAAATCGAAATGTTTGTCTGTCGCGCGTTGCGCAATTTGCACGTGTGTAATTGGAGATCTGCAAGATGGATTATGATTAACTTTTCACTGTTAGGT
This sequence comes from Sesia apiformis, assembly GCA_914767545.1. Taxonomy (NCBI): domain Eukaryota; kingdom Metazoa; phylum Arthropoda; class Insecta; order Lepidoptera; family Sesiidae; genus Sesia; species Sesia apiformis. Next base: position 8,677,192 of record OU611960.1, on the reverse strand, counting down.
TTTGTGGCAACAGGGATAGATATCGCAAAGGATTGTATTTAATTAATACAATACGTAATAATTTTGCGTGTTATCCTAGGTTTGCTATATGTGGATTTCAGGTTGTATAATAGAAGACAAAATAGAGATATCAATCATAAAAATAAATTTTATGTACGGCGTACGGCAGGACCAGCTTATGTATGAAATATACATATAATCATACATTTATACGTGTATAATACGTGTAGTACCGTGGAAAACTAACCTGCTTTAATTCATTTCATATACTTTACTGTACACACAAATGATAAAAATAGTTACAAAAGAAAATACATTCAAAAGGAGTGCTTATCCCGTTAGGAGATTTCTACCAGTAAACCTATATTTTATGTTGCGATTTAAATGAAAATAGTTTTGCGTGTCGCTTCATTTTGATAACGCCAAAACCACATTTTATTGTATTGACTTGTATCTTGTTTGAATCTGATCTCTTTGTATCAAGTGTGATAAGTTGATAACACAATGGGTAGAATACTTCATACAGAAATTCTTTTAAAATGTCGCTCTATAACTAGTAAAATCTTTCTATAACTTACAATATTTAATTAATCCAATAGTAGGAATAATGTCCAAGAAATAATAAAGAGTCCTGTGTAACGAATTGTTTCTTTCTTATAGCGCGCAGTCTATCTCAAGGTGTAATGAACGACATACGAAACAACCCGACCAAAAATAAACGTTCATCCTCTTTGGCCAAAAACAAGTGTACCGAAGGCACATATAGCTTGGCCGCGTAATTCCATTAATGTTGGGAATACATCACGGCGAGGCACCTCGTGCTCGTCTCTGCTAGATTTACTGCTTGTACTGGCTTATTCCCGTTGTTTCCAAATAGTTTAGCCACCAATAGCAGACCAGTGGTGACCAAACTAGTAGACTATGCTTGTATGCATAGTTAACTAGTTTGGTGCCTGCGTTAGGGGTAGGCAAGAGCCGTATTTGTTGCAATAATAGCGATAGTGATTTAGCTCATATCGATCCTTACTGTTTATTTACAACTATACTCCCAGATATTGGACGTATTATTCGGAACTTTTGTTATTCTTAGCAATTAATTAATTTTATTATTTTATGATCAACATCTTGTTCCTTTTCAGAAAGAACTTTCTTTTTGTTCAATGTCGATCAGTCAAGCTAAAAAATATTTACTAACCATACATATATTCGTATAGTTTTGTACAGCAGCACATGCAATGCTAGCTAGAATATATACATATATATATATAATATAAAATAATGTATGAATGTATATACTATAAGTATATAGAGGTACATTCTAGCTGAATTAGAATTGTTGTCGTCAACAATTCTAGTCAACTTTCCTGTGTTTCTGGAAGACAACGGGAATATACCTCGTACCAGATGAAAGGGCTAGGTCGATGCCGGAGCCCGCCTCGTTTATTAACACTGTTGTGTACTAGGATTTATTTTTCCGCAAAAACATAGGGGATGTTTTCCTACAATTTGTCGCTATATCGATACATTCATGCTGACTAGCTGATACGCGATTTAATAGCTTATGTTGTGACAATGCGGATAAATGGCCATTAAATTGTGAAAAACGGTACACGCCTTAATTGCTGCAGTGTTTTTTGTGGAGTTTTTTGTGTTTTTTTAGGCACCCGCCTATTAAAAGGAATAAATGCAATTTAGTGTCCTGTGGAAATTGATGCGAATTCGAAGTCATGCGCGATACACGTACTGTTGTTTAATAATCTCCTAACATTGAACTTTATTTTAAATGGATTCGTATAATATTTTAGGTATATAGAATCGCCTTTGTATCAGTAGTGTGGTTATTATCTCTCATCTTTCTCGCGCTGCTGAAGACATCCCAACGACCCATTAAAGAAACGTAGGTAATTGGCAGATGTTTGAAATATCTGTAATACCTATATGAAATGGTACTGTTGACTGTCCCAATATGCTTAATATACTCGAGATACGTGTACCTTTAATGCATAATAGAAATCTCGATCTACTTAGTGTACCATTTGCCCACAATAGATATCGGCAAAATGTCTTCTTTATGCGTGCATGTGAGGGTTATAAATGTCGTATGTGTGAAGCAAGTCTAACTCAACATTTGACTTGAAACCGAAATGTTAGTCTTTCTTTGAAAGTGTATAAATAAAGGAAACAGAACTACAATAGCTCGAAATATCTGATTTTGATCCTTTTTGCAACAGTGTAACTACACTTAAAAGAAAAAAAGAAAATATTGTGATCGCTTCTTCTCCACTGTTACACTGTTAGTACTGTTACATGATTTCCACTGAAAACATTTGCTTATTTTAGCGTAAAAACTTGTAATGCCCTCTGTGTTCTTGTAATTGAATAAATTTGTAACTAACCGTAAGTTTTCCTACGAAAATAAAAATAATAAAATAAAATTTGACCGAACTAGTGCGAATTTTTTGAATCTACACGAATTAATTGTACAGTAGTAATAATATACTCATATATCTAACATGAAACATTGTAGTTCGCGTACTCTAGACATAATACGATAAAATAATTGATTTTACCTTTTGAAAACAATTAATCGCGCCCGTTTGAAAATCACGAACGCATGTCAAAAATTTGCCCAAGTCACGGATATTTTTCGCAATAAAGGTAGGGCAGAAATATGTTATTGTCCACGATTCATACCAAATGGCAATTTAATACATATTTAGCTTGAAAAAAGACGTTATAGGGAGTACGTAGTTGGAATAACGAGCAAGGGGCGTCTCCCCACGGCGAGGGGTCCTGACATAAAAATCGAATTATTTTTGACGAGTTGAACCATTTTTCGATATTGAAAACATTGCTTTGTTTACAATATTGTATTCGAAATTCAGAAAGAATGGAATCATCTAAAATATCTTGAAAGAGTAAAAAAAAATGTTCGATCGAAAAATAATCCTGTAATCCCAAATACAATTCAAACAAAGCTAACCTCAAAATGTGATGTTTTCTTTTTTTCTTATTCCTTAACTCAGTGTCGGTACTTTAATCTTCTTATCCGTCCTTTTCTTTGTTTTGAAGTATTTCAAGGGTCTGGGCTCGATAAAGGCTTTTGTGGGAGTGAGGGGCACGGGTTGATAAATAATCTATATTATATCAGGTTGTGAACGACCACGAGGATCGTTTAGATGTATGTAACTAAATATATAGGTATATTATGTGTATGTCCTTATCCTTTTAGTCAGTGGCAGTAAAAATATAAGCAGCAATTTTTGGCCGCGATATGTAGTTTTCTTATGTTTAAAAAATGCTCTAATGTGAAATTTACGTCCCAAATGCAGTTCACGGTACTTTAATAAAATCACAAATATTATCGTGTAGATTAATGAATATTATGGTAGGTATAAGTGTTTAGTTAGTGAGTAGTTTATTAACAAAACTTAATTACAAAATATCACCACTATATATACTCGTATATATAGATGAAACTCTTTATTTGAAGACCAAACCAAATAAGACTGTAACAGACATTGTAAACACACGAAATGCATAAGAGGCGGTCTTATCGTTGAAAGCGCTCTCTGCCAGATGATCGTTGGGTAGAAAGGAAATAAATATTTTAATCACAGGTAGATGGTGTACAGTGTACTTGTACACAATTATAATTATGAACATATAAGACATACATATTTAAATACTATATATACATATTATTATACATATTACATGCAATATACATTAAACCGACAAATTTATTATAAGACAAATAGGTAATAAGTATTTAAATATTATCTGTCGGTGGGGTTGTAACATTAGGTATGTAGATACTATTTAATAATGCATGTCATATACATATTTTCATAATTTTGTATGAACTTTTGTATAATTTTTATTCCTAGTTAAATAAAATACATTACTTCATCTGCTCACCCACCGCAAGGAAATATCTACACACCTTGGATAGAAAATAGGATGACTATAGTATAGTCGTTAGACATTAATCAGCAAAGTTCTTCCAACTCCAAGCTGTTACACACTAATTAGTCTAACTAGTAACAATTTCTTAAAAATAAAAAAGAGGAACCGAACGTCTTTAATGCGTCGGCCATGACGCACCATTTCGAGATTTCCCTCCAGAGAAGGCATCGAGTTTGAAGTAAATCTGCGATATCTCCTGTAATGTCTCCCCTGGCGTTCCTACCGAACTCGCTGACCGTAAAATTGTAAAAACTACGATAAATCTTTTCCTTTACATCTCCCCTTAGCCTACTGAGAATCAAGTAAAGAGGTGGCCGTTGAAAGACGGACAAATATGTGGCGCGTTCGTACACTGAACGTTTTGGGCGTTTTTTAAATAACGCCACACTCAATGATGTATAATGCAATGTGTCACCGTATTAACTCAAAATCTGGAATATGTCAACCAATTTAAAGTATATACAACTGTTTCAGCGAAAAATAAAATTATTTTAAGGTACAAATTAAAAGTTACAATAATGTAAGGTTTTGTTGTCTTGTCTAAAACTTGCTTTTGCCTAAAGCTTGTCTTGTCTGTAGTATTGAAAGGTCGGTGGCGTAGTGGCATACCATCCATGGGCGTAGCGTCCATGAGCGGCGGTAACACTTACCATCACGTGGGACCGCCTGCTCGTTCTCCTACTTTCCTATAAAAGAAAAAAAAAACGTTCGTGATGCTCATGGCTCAGATTGGGTGCCTGGGCGAATGGTGGAATCGATTCTTCTCTTAATACCGAACAACCTATTTTCAGCTTTATTTCAGTAACACTTTGTACACTAAGATTCTGTGCCGTGATGCGTAAAGCACACACAAAGATGAGCGACCATAAACTACGCAGATCCAAAAATATTTTTTCTTACAATACGTAGATGTTATTATTTGCCTCAACAAATAATATTCCTTAAACAAATTTTGTTGTTGACAAATATTTTGTAACCACGTGAACATTTAAATATTTTCAATAGTGAGCATATTATTATCATGATAATCGAAGTTAAAGTTACCGACGTGTCTTCGGAATCACTTAACATTACATATCATTTTCATTACGTTTGTAAAAATGTTGTGGATTTGTATATGTAGCCTGTATATATTCATACAAGAAGGCATATATTCATAATATTAAATAGCGAACTTGGAAATATATAAACGTAAATACCTTATTTACTTTCATAATAATACGCGTATTGCTATACAGTGAAAACGTCTAAATAGCTCATTAGGTGTTGAATATGTAAATTATTGTAAATAATAGTTTATGCACCTTATTTTCCATGGATTAGAATTAAAAAAATAAATGAAATAACAATTAAAAAAGTATAATTTTGTAGAATCATTATTCACTAATTGTAAAACACTGTATATAATATTAAAGAAAAGGAAAAACAAAACATTTTTGTGTTCTAAAAACACAAACGATGTTCGATGTTATTAATTTATGAATATTACGTTTAATAATAACTTCGTTCGCGGGGATTTTATGATTTCCACGGGAACTTTCTAACGGCCAAAAATAACCTATTTCCTTTTACTTGGCGCAATCCCTCATGAAATTTATTATTACGATCCATTGCTTCTTTAAGGAGTGATAGAGTAACAAACAAACTTTCGGATTTATTATGTATCAGTGTGATATGATGGTGATTACTTAAATAGTCAATACACAGTTACCATTAATACCTATAGTTACAAACATAGTTAATATAACATACTCGTAGTTTCGTAACTGAATTCTACGGTTTGGAAGGTTTTCAACTACTTATCGGATTTAATGGATACATAAACTTTAGTTATTAAGCAACTTAGTAATTACTTTGTAACACGACCGGTCTTAAAGGTAGGTCAATCCTAAAAGAAATTTATAGAGGGCGAGTAGAGACGAAAATTAGGTACGTAAGTAAATAAGTCAATCTCGACTATATACTGTAGAGTGTAGAGCAACAAAAACATTTTTTTGAGACAGTTTATTTTTTCCTTATTCTAAAGAAGACGTCTACTTTTTTTACTGTTATTCCATATTTTTTTAATAGATACCTTAGGATTTCAGTTAAAGAAAAAATATAAATTATCAGAAATAGATCTTCCTTGACTTGAGTTAGTAGTTGAATAGCTATACAATTTTAATTAATTACATAGATTCAATTAAATCGACTCACTAAAGGAATGAATGTAATTAATTGAAAATCTTTTATAAAATAGATAAGTAAAATTTCTATTTACACGTACATAATAAATACCTTTTCTTTATGTGAGATACGAACCTAAATTTAGTTTCATTTAGTTCGAATTCGGATTAATGGAAGGACACATGTACACAGGATTTACTGAAGTAATGTGCTATTATATATAATAGTACATTACTTCAGTAAATCCTAATACAAGTACTAATACTAAAAAGAGAGACTGAGTTTGTTTTTTGTTTATATAAGTACCGAGTTAACTAAAAGAATACCTACCCGCACCATGCACACAGAATGTCTAGCATTAAAACTAATAACTTTTTTTTAAAAACTTTTTTCTGAACATGATATTTTCCCAAAAATAAAGTTTTAAAAGAAGCCCCTGGCTCTGTTTCCGTTTATGGCTAATTCCACAGCTCGTCCCACATTAGATTAGTTACATGGGACGAAATAGGAAAGTTTAAATTAAATATGATTTTCATTCACTGATTCATCCCAAAATCAAATTCAGTCTGTAGGCCCCCTTCTAATTTGCTAAAAATACCCTCATTTTCCATTTCCACTTTAGGAAACGTGTATCTAAATTGTATTTATTTTTCAACGTAATCACCTAGTCTAATACACCTTGAGTAACGTTTTGAAAGTTGCTCAATTCCCTTGGAAAAAAAAAGGCTTGATGCCGGTTATCGAAAAAAGACTTTACAGCGCACATGACCTCATCACCTCCGTGAAATTTTATACCTAGCAAGTGTTTTTTGAAATTGGTAAAAAGGTGAAAATCATTAGGAGCTAGGTCTGGAGAATATGGCGGATGCTGCATCAACTAAAATCCAGCAGTTCGGATGGCAGCGCCTGCAATATCAGACCGATGCGCAGGTGCATTGTCACGATGAAAAAGCACTTCGGCACGCAATTTTCCTCGTCGTTTATTTTTTATTTCTTCGCGTAGTTTTTTCATCAAAGTTGCGTAATACTCTCCAGTTATTGTCTGTCCTTTAGTAAAATAATCGATCATAATGATACCTTCCGCATCCCAGAAGACCGAGGCCATCGTCTTGTCAGCGAACGCAGAGACCTCGAATATCTTGGCTGGCGGGGAGAACGATCTTTTCCACACCTTACTTACTTTGATTACTTTTGTCTCCAGATCAAAATGGTGAACTCACGTTTCATCAACGGTAACGAAACGTAGTCGAAAAGATTCTGGGTCTCGGTCAATAATTGCCATATTTTGCTTTGAAATGTCTACTCTTGCTTTCTTTTGTGCGTCTGTAAACTTTCGAGGAATCCAACGCGCGGCCACCTTTTTGAATTTTAAGGTGTGAGTTAAAATGAACTGAATTGTCCCGAACGAAAGCTTCATAATCTCAGCTAAATGACGAATAGTCACACGTCGATTTGTCTTAACAATTCCTTGAATTTTTTTAACGTTGTCTTCAGTAGCAGCGGTTGTTGGGCGCCCAGAGTGAGTCTCGTCGTTACAGACGGTTCTGGTGTGTTTAAATTCCTCGCACCAGTATGCTACTGTAGAATAAGACAGAGCAGTTTCCCAAAGTAGACTGCAATTCTTCAAAAACATATTTCGTAGAAAAATATTTCAGGCAGAAATATTTAATAACCGCACGAACTTCGATTTTCTCCATTTTGCACACTAATATAATTCCCGCCAAATGTAAACAACGAAAAAAAAATATTGGTGACAATTTTTTTTTAATTCTTTTGCCACTGGTTACTACTGAATTTGAGATTCCAATGAAATAGAATTCATTCCTATAATTTAATCCAATTATATAATTCATATATTTGGTTTTTGTTATCTAACAATTGCCAATGTAATTTAAGATACATCGATTATAATTTAATCAAATACGATATACATATATAAAGTAACCAGCTCTTTAATCGTCAAATGTTTGACAAGGGCCTTCGAATGCACATTCTCGTGCACGAGGGCCTTAAAACGCTACGTTGCCTAAGCGGGTTAACAAGTATACTCTTGTAGAGGTGATGTAACATATCCTCAGGACTTGTCGTAGGGGCATTGTTATCCCTTTGTCGCCTTTTACGACATTCACGGGAAGGGATGGGCTATTGCTATAGGCACTAAAGCCCGCTGACACCACAAACTAAAATACATATATATAGATGTACATAAATACCCACATATTATTATTTGTTATCTAAGCTGTTGGTTAAATTACATGTATTCAGATATGTTACACAGGTATTCAGTTTTAGGAAAAATAAATTAAATATATTTTAGTGATCTTTTCAGAGATACGTCTTCACGGTATTCGCAATTTTCAACTACGCATTTTGTAATAAATATTCCTGACGGACATTCTTTTCAAGATAAAAACTGTCCAAGCTATTCCTTTCTTCCTTTGTTGTTCAAAATGAAACGTAGGTCAAGTGAAAACAAGAACAAAATGAAACATGTATTAAGGTAGTTTCCTATAACAAAGACTAGAAATAAAACGTGGAAAGAACACTGTCTTCGCTACATTGTCTTTACCTCGTTACGGGGAAGGTCACTAACTAAATTAGCTATGTTTGCCGCTTGAAACTAACTTAATTACGCTTTTGACGCGTTAACTTTAAAACTCGCGTTAATTCTTTATTGTATTTCGTAAGCGATGCGGAACAATGTCTTTATTCTCTATTTTTGGCAACATTTATTGAATGACTTGCGCAGAAAATGCTTTTAAATTGATTTTATTATCCATTTCAGCTCTTAGAAGTATCTAATGATCAAAAATCCGCTGTAACAAATTTTCGCAAAGGTCACAGGGTCTTTACAATTCCGTCGCCGTAATTGAAAGTTACTCGATCACTTTGAATATTAGTTGGTGGAACTTTTTAATGAAAGCGGGCTCAACCGAAAAATGCTTCAAACCTCAAACACGCAAAGCTGCAGAACTACGCGACTGGAATAATGTCTGGGACAGAAAAAGTTTTACGCTTTGAACCCTAGCGAGGGTAAGTGTTTTGCATTTCGACCCACGCAGCCTGCATACCAATGCGTGAAAGGATTGATGTTTGCACAAACTTTCCGAAAAAATATCCCTCAGTTACTATACGAGTATACCTACTAAGTTATGAGAGTTGAGAGTGCATGCATGGCAACCTTTTGATTGTAGGATTTTATCAATTTCCCCTGAAGTCATAAGAGTCCATAGAGATTTTATTCCTTTACTAGCTCAATACATACGAGTATATCTATACCATAACATACCATCAGCCTGTGTCTCCCCACTGTTGGATATAGGCTTCTCCCAAGGACCGCTACCGCACATGGTCTTCTGCTCATTTCATACAGCCAATATATATTTATATAAAGCCGCGTCAATGACGGACACAATCCAGGACCAGCAGACTAACCCAACCCATATACATCAAGAAGTGAGGTAGGGGTAATCCTAAAATTGTTCACAAACACACTGAAGGAAACGTTTAAGCTTCTGGACTGGAAATACCACGGAATCAGTATGTCTATAATTGTTTCCGAACATAATATTGCGTTGTTGTGGAATATCTAGTGGCTATTACCTACTTACTCCGCAGTGTAGCAACTCGTATATAATTTTATTCAATGCGAAAAAAAATCCAGCTATTTTATTAGAGCTACAGGCCAGCCAAGTTTAAGCCAAGTTCTTTTATAGAAAGATTGGAGGCTTTATCTTTGAAGAAAAAGTTTGAGCCTCCGTCTGATAAAATGTTTCGTAAGCGTAATCCTAAGATTTCACTTGATTTGTCTTCGGCGAGATAAAGAGAACGTGTTCCGAGAACACCAAGGGAACACGACATATAAGTTGACGGTTTTTCAAAGACAGACCCGTCGACGTCCCCTCCGGTTTAGCGCCGACGTAGGTAAACACTTTTTCTTCTTTCTAATCTCAGCACGGGTACTCGACAATTGACACGAAACAATAGAAAGAACATACATTTTCACGGATATCTTACAATCTCAAACCATTCTTCTTAGACAGTCTATTAAATTACATCATAAAATATTACAGGGGCTTTGAGCTCGGGTAAGGCCTGTGAAATAATTAAGGAAGTGTAAGGCGTTTCCATTTGCATAACAAATTTGTTCCCACGAAAAAATATTGCTAGTAAATCCTTTGACAAATCAGGCGTTCTCTTTCACGCAAATTGTTTTTTAAGAACGCTTCAATTTTGTTGTACCAGTTGACAGACTCTCGTCTTGCGTATCCGTGGTGATTGCAGGGTGCTTAGCTATTGTTATATAGTTGCGGTGCTGTCCGTTTCAAGAGCCCCGTGTATCGTAATCGGGTGTTCCCGTAGCCTCCTACTGATTTTACCGCTTTTGGTGAAAATCGAAAAAAATATTTTATTTCCCTATGGAGAACAGTATGGAATTGGACTGGACGCAAACAGAATTGTATATTATAGGTGTTCTTTTTGACCACTTTTTATAATATTTTTATATTTATTTTCCCAGCATCGATTAACCAAAATAGAGAGATGTAGCATAATGGCCTTAAAAGAAAGACATTAGCAAATCGGTTAAATTTACCTACCGTCAATTCGGTCTGTCATTTGGCGACAAAAAAACTACCAAACCAAATTACAGCAGTATTTTAGACATAACAGTGTTGTCAATGTAACAAAATAAGAATTATAGAAATAAGAGGAACAAAAAACTTTTCTATATAAACGGAAATAATATTAATAACGTAATATTTCGCGGTAGATTTATTTGCGTAATAGATTTTAATCAAATTGATTATAATTACTAAAGCAAAAACGTAATTACTTCTATTCGTTTATTGTGATAGACACATTTTATTTATACCAATTTATTCATTATACAAGCAATTATTATATAAGATTTATATAAGTTTTATATATTATATTTTTGTTATATAAGTTATATAATTATATAAGTTTTGTCACAAGGAATTATCCATCTATGTATTTTGGATGATCGACGTTTACCAGTTACACTTTTTGTCACAATATAACATTATATTCGATGCCTCACACTAAAATTCTTCGCATCATATTTTTAGAGCTGAAATAAAAATGGGGACTTTTGCATAACTGGCAAGAGCGTCAGCAATTGAGTTGATCAGACAATGGGAAGAAATAATAAATGTTAATACATGTGTTTTCTACTATTAAGTTCAGAAAGCCCACTTTTTACAGCTTTCAAAATTTTCCCCATAATACTTCATTAGTGAATCCATTTGGTATTTTAATTAATATTTGCAACACATGTATAAGTTAATGTAGGTAAATATGTTAACTATATTTATGAACAAACAAATTTACATTTAACCTACTTAAGGTTTAGGACAACATTTTTTTTGTGTGTTTTAGTTCATTTTGTTGTAAAGGTATGAAATCTTATTAAAGTATCGTATTAAAAATATTAAAACAGTGCATTTTATTAAAACTATATTGTATCAACCTATAACGCCCCACTGCAGGGCATAGGCCTCCCCTAGTGTATCACTGGGGGCTTTCGGGCCGTAATCCACTACGCGGGCCTAGTGCGAATTGGTGGATCACATACTCCAGATTTTTTTATTTCTGGACCATGCGGGTTTCCTAACGATGTTTTTTCTAGCTGCCGAGCTAGCGACAATTTTTAAAACTTTGTACACTCAGTTTTACGGCCTGAGGATTTGAACTCACCATTACACGAGTGTGAGTCGAGTATAGATACTCCTAGGCTTCTATACTTCAGCGCTTTTATTATATATAATAATTAAAATTATATCACAACGTTAATATTTACAAAAAAAAAAGTGGCAGACGTAACCTTGTACCAAACAGATAGCGACATTCCAATTCATAGCATTTAATGCAATATTATTTGTATTATTTGTTTTCGTTTAACGTGATAGTGTTCAGTAATAAATTAAAAAATATACATAGAACTGTACGCTGATGAAAAGTTATCTCATAAGGATATTAATGAAATTTCAAAAGTGTTTTTTATACCCGTACTTTAGGTGGTCAAACTAGTGAGTTGAATCAGGAACACACGTCAGAAGTGCCTTGTCCGTGAAGTTGACAAATGCCTCAGGCGCACTAGGTGTTTGTCGACACCACTCGACAAGAGGGTGTGGATGCTATCTGATGAATCCAACTATGTACGGTGCAGACTGAAAGCGTTGTGATTTTTAATATTGTTAATACTAAACGAAATCATGTGCATTGTTTGTATTTTTATCGATGTAATGTTAGTAATTAATATTATGTTCTAATTATTATTATAATGTAGACTAAAATTGATTTCAAATTTTTACCCTACGAAATTTTTACTAATTATTACGATGTCGTGAATTGCTCGCTATACTGATTGACACGTGTTTATTAAAAAAACTAGACAAAATCTAAATTGTGATAAAGTTGCATCATTGTAAAGTCATATGTACAATTGCATAAGAATAATAAATAATATACTTTGTACTATTTACTATTCTTATGAAAAATATGAGTTGGAAGCGTCGTCGGTCTGTACCACTAAGTATTATTTAAGTACGGATTTTTAAAATTATCCCTAACACGGCGGTGAAAGAAACCATCGTTAGGAAACCCGCATGCTCGAAAATAAGAAAAAGTCTGAAGCATGTTTATCCACCAATTCGTACTGGACCCGTGTGGTGGATTATGACCAGAAACTTCTAGGGAAGGCCTGTACTCCGCAGTGGAACATTATAGGCTAATATTGAAAGACGATATCGCAGGCGTATAAGTTGAATAACATATGTTCTGGATCCTACATTATCTGACAAATTCCAAACAAACTTCCAAATACAAATATTATTGTGTAGGATTTAATTTTAAAAATGTATCGTGAGGTTTGCGAGCATTATGTTCTTTACAGGAATTTCGTTATATTCTAAAAACACAGTAGTGTTTTAATACTTTTCAATTGGCATTTTGTGTTTGACAGTGAATGCATAAAAATGTATATTAATTCGTACAAACGACAAAATAGATAAGTTCGCATATAATATACTCTGTCACAGAGTAGACAATCAACTGAGCTACGAGTGTTATGAGAGCCGTCAATAAAATTATGTTACACATTCAATGAATTAGGTAACGTCGTATCTATCTATGTGTGCGTGTGTTGTTTAGTGAGCCAATTGTCAGCAAACTTATCTATTTTGCCGTGTGTACGTTAAAGTAACAAAAACGTAAAATACTCAGCATCCGTCCTAGCTGCGGTTGTAAAAGCTCGTTTTTATAAGGTTATTATTCCTTACGTTGGTACGCGTGTCTGTAGTACATATTTTAGGCATGCCTCACGCCTCTTATGACGAGCGCGAGAATACAGAACAAAGAAGAGGTGTCATGTTAAAACTCAAGTGAAATGTATTATTCAGTTCTTGCTCCACAAAGACAATTCGGTTGTTGTTAGAGGGACGGGAGTGAAATCGAGATGACACAACACACGTTAAAGTGTGACTGTTTTTAGTTTAAATAAAAAAGGTAAGAAATAGAAGGAAATAGGTCATCCGTGCGAGGCAGGAATTAGTGGAAAACTAGAGAATAGAGATATATAAAATTTTAAATAAGAAGATCTAGCAGGTTGCATTATTTTGGATTTACAATAAAATAATTAATGCTTTCAATACTCGACAGCATCAGAGTAGTTGATTTCAGCATTATAGTGATATCTCAATAGTCAAAGCTAAAACATAAACTTTAAACGGTCTATTCCCATTTTCAACCACTAGCTTCGCCACCACTGGTGGCAATTGGGCAAAATCTTCCCATTTGCCACCAGTGATGGCGATAGGGAATGAATTAGTTCCCATTTGCCATTACTGGTGGCTGGCTAAGTAGGGCCCATCTAGACTGTAAATCTAGTATACGTAAAATATTTGTATACCATTAACTAGTTTCATTACTAATATTAATGCAATGATTTAGAGATAAGAATGACTAATTGTTGAATTTATTAATATTTTTTATTACTTACATATATACCAAGTTGATTAGATGATTTTTAGATGTTAAATATTATAAAGGTAAATGGGAAGATTTTTCCCAATTGCCACCAGTGGTGGCGAAGCTAGTGGTGGCAAATGGTTTAGGCGCTTTAAAACTTGCCCTTGATAAGTAGTTGATTTTGACTTATCAACTAACTTCCCACTATTCTATATATGTATATAATAATAAGTAATAACTTGCAAAAAGTTTCTATGTGGAGAAAGTGTAATAAAATAAAGATTTGATAACAATTAACGATCCTTCTGCTGAATCGAAGTGTGGATAACAAATATTTGTTATATGTCTAGTTATATAACTAAAATGTCTAGTTATATAACTATAATTCAAAATGTGGCTTCGTTTCCTTCCCGATTATTAATTATCTATCTCGATATAAATAGATCATAACTAGATGTACATATCGTAGTAAATAAAAATGTACAAGAAACCAATGTGGACGAAATATTCGTGGTTTTAATTTTTATTTGCACATCTACATTTCCGATCGTACGGTTATAATAATAAAGTTTATTTTCAAGGGAATCTGCTTGCCGAATGTTTCTTTGGTATTAAAGCATGAAATAAAAAATAAAAAAACGAAATAAAAAAAAACAGCGGCGCACAACGTACTCGTATTTAGCATTTATTTTCATTAATTCCCGGAGTCGGGCATATGGTGTAACTTGGGGATTTTTTGAGAAAGAAAACGTTATAAAGATATACGCCATTCTATGACAATAAGATGCGAGCGCTTACATAGCGGCTATTCGCAATAATAAATTGAATTTGCACATTCGAAACTATTTGCACAATAGTCTATTCAAATAGATGTACTAATTGAAAATCTTTGATGTAATTAACTGCCTGTGGCAATAGTAATACGAGAAAAGGCAGTAGTAACATTTTAAACGAAAGCATATTCCCCATTTTCCCAAATCTTTCTCCAAATCCATTCCTATATCACCAAAGGTAGGCAGCGTGTCTGGGGGCGTGCCAACGTTTGTCATTTTGGACTAATATTGGCATGTATCGTGGATGTCTATGTTATGGGCGACAGTATCCACTTACCATCAGGTGGACTGTATGCTAGTCTGCCGCCGTAGTCCATAAAAAAATAATATAATGAAAATTAATGTAATTCGCGAACTCTGGTACGGCTTCTAATAATAAGTACTAACATAGTCTATAAGTTGAAATAGTTACTAACACTAATTGCAAATATGGATTTTCTAGTCCGAAATAAATGAATATTCATTAATGAAAAAAGGGCCTTTTTTGGCTTTTTGGTTAAGTTGGGACTGTTAAGTTGGTTAAGGCCATTGGGACGATTCCTGACTTTCTTTATTTAAAAGAAAAAGCCCACCTGATGATAGTATGTGATTTATTTAAAGTATGCAATGTTAATTTTATGAATGCGCCTCCAACAAGTCAACGTTTGCAATTAATTCCGTGCACGGCAGGAATAATTTGATAACTAGCTATACCTATCTATATAAGCCGTTCTAGTACTTTGTATCACTTTGGATTTAAAATAAATAATTTAAACCTTTGAATACTCGATACCTTCAGAGAATTTCAGTATTCAACTCGAAAACATTAAACTTTTAAACTTGTGCCCTTGAAAACAATTGATATTAATGCCGCCATGCACGGATTTAGTCCACAGATTAGAACACAGTACTTAGAACTTAGAACAGGACAGAGAGAACTTAGAACACAGCCTATTTTTAAGGGACAATTATATGTATTAAACATAACATAGAATTAACTAATTACAATTTTTCTGTTATTTAAATTTGTTTCAAAAACCGAATTCCTAAGAGAGAAGAGTAATGGCACTTCTTTATGTGGTAAAAATTTCCAACAAGTCCCAACTTTGACATTAGCCAGTGAATTATCGCGGTCTCTTCGGTGTCATTTGTGAAGTTGGTGCCCAAGTTACGGCCCTAGTGGATTCTTTGGTGCAAGTTTACTCTGAGCGGGGGCCAAGTACCTCTTCGACGCAGTACTTAATTCGCTGGGAATGTTTATGCCAACGATGTGCATGCGAGTACTATACGGTTTGACTTATTCTGCACGTATGTACAGCAGAAATAATAGTGAATGAGCAGCGCGAGAAGTACAAGCTTACTGTCAACTTCGAACACGCAGCGACCGATAGCTTGCGTTATCAATTCGTTTATATCTGTGGTCATGCGTCAACTGTTATGTCTGTCTGTGTCTGTGGTTATGTGTCTTGAACACATGCCTATAAAATCTAAAACCATTTGTGATTCATCGATAATTGTGATCTCCAGTGAAAAAACCGGTTCGCAAAATTGTGTTCAGTGCAAAGCTCTGTATTAACTTTTTTGGTTACCTGATACATTAACATGACATTAAAAACGTTCTTAAATCTGGTCATTAGTTCATCAATACTAATATACCAACACATATACATATTATTATGTAATACACCGACCTACATCGGAGTTAATTGACAAAGCTCAATCAGAAAAACAACTAGTCAAGAGACAAAGCCACGTTGATGGAGTTTCTTTGGTTCCACCACGTATTAGCCAAGTTTTAATTGAGTTTTTGCAACACTCTCGTGACCTCTGGCGTTACGTGGCCTTTGATTTAGTTTCTAGTTCCACCTTTTATTAAGAATAACACGCGTTTCGTAGTTTTCGTGTTATCAAGACTCTGTTTGTTACTTGAATTTTCTGACCACAGATTTCATAATACGATTTTGCTAGTCAGATGACTGTGTAACGCGGGCGGATGTGCCATGACGTCATGAGTCACTAGATAGTTTGCCAGCTTGCTTGTAGTGCATTCCTAATACGAAATTGTAAAGCAGTTCATTCGCGTTCATATTACGATGCAAATTGACTGGAAATAAGAGTTCACAATAGCAGCCAAAGACTAGATACACAGTATTACCTCTCATAACGTAGGAGCCAAGCTAATCAGCTAGGTAATGATCTAGGTTGTATCTAACCGCTATCTTGTCATAGAGAACTTTTTATAATGTTTTTATTATTATGTAGGTTGAATTCATCTATACACATACTTTTAGTACTATGATTAAGTACATGTAAGTGTCATAAGTATAAAACTAACGAGATCCACAAGGCAAGCTACAAAAATGTCTATCCAACTATCGGCTGATTCCTAACGACTCAGCCTGTTTTCTGTAATTTTGTAAATTGTACTCTATGGACTATATCAAGTTCTTTATTCTTATACATATTTCTATTTCCTATAATATTATTATTTTTATCGATTTTTAGGCATCCTATATAGGATATATATTATAAAGTCAAGTCTGAAACCATGGATTCCATTTATGGATTGACTGACATAAAAAAATACAAATATCTTTTCGCAAAATAGCTAATTTTTTTGACTTTTTACGAATCTACCAATTATAAACCCAAAACTCAACTCAGATTTTTTTTTTTCACCTGAAATTGAGAATGTGTTTCTAACTAAAGCTCGGTTGTTATTTTTTTGTGATGGTTAACTTTATACTGATGCTAAGGTATAAATAAGTTCACGATGATCTTTCTGATCGTTTGTGGTAATTTCGCAATTATAAATAGGCTGGCTATAGCTGTCAAGGCTTCGATGCCGGTTAAATTTTCAAACCGATTTCTATTAATGGAATAGTTCTGTTTCGGTTTCACTCGTATAAATAAAATCGATATTAATTGATTCTGTCACTGTTTTCAAATATAATATTTAATTTACAAATAAGTACCTATACTGCTTAGAATTTAACTTTTATGTTTATATGTTTTTATATACCTACTTTTCATAGTTTGGTATAGGCCCACTGACAATACATTGCCGATATTGGCGGCCCGAAAGGTATAAATTACTTTTACTCGAGGTGCGTGAAACTGCAGATTGTTTCTTTAAAGTAACTGTTAGAATACCGACTATGTTCTTTTTTTCTCGCCTTTTATTCCGCCAAACTTGGCAACACTGTCAGTTTGATGTCTGTCCGCGAGTTACGCTTGTTACGCTTAGACTCAAAAATCTACTAAAATCGAAAATAGTGGTGTCTGTGTGGTAAGAATATTACGGAACCAGCTCATAACCCATAACGAGGTGCCCTGGGGCTGGAGACAGGCATTCATCGTCCTGTGAGTACTTACCTCTTCCCTTTAGCATAGTCGGGAATTTGTTGGGATAGTTTCAGAAACCTAGTTTATGCAACGTACCCATTAAATATATATTAACTTTTATTAACTGGTATTTTGAATATTGTTGCAGGCTTTAGTGGCATCATTTTCGAAACTATGATGCTATTATTTCAATTAGTGAAGCGGAATATGTTTATTCGAAGTTTCCATCCCTCCGAACTTTTTGTAGTATAATTAATGTTTTTTTTAATAAAATAGAAAATTAATTTAAATAAACCCGACTGACTGCAAGTTGTAAATATTTTTAATGGCGTCAAATTGTTAGTACAAAATTGAACTCGTAAATAACGTAAAAAATCCCTTGTCACTCATCATCAACCGCCTTTCGGAGGCTCAACGGTTTCAGAATTACAAACAGTTTCCCAGTTTTCTTTGCATAAATTTATAATCAAGCGTCTCCAAAGAGAAACGCCGCTGTTTGTTTTCCAACTATTGAGAGTGTTGACACAGAAAGCGTTGTTATACTCAGGAAACGCTTCGGGTTAACACTGTGTAAATATCCGTTCTATTCCGTATACTTTATCAAGCGAATCGGTTTGGCACAATGTATATTGTAATTCAAAAACTGGTGCTGAGAATTGAAAGCACATTCTTTTTATTACGTATCTAATATAATCCCGATTATGTATCATAAAAATATTTACACTGTGGTTATGTAATTTGACAATTAGATAAGTATTTTTTATGGAAAAAGGCGGCAGACGAGTATACAGTCGACCCGATGGTAAGTGGATACTGTCGTCCATGGAAAACCGTGATATTAGTCAGTGTTCGGAACAACCGGTTTAGTTTCGCAAAATTAGCGATAGATGGCGCTATAGCTTATTTAAAAGTCGCTATTAAGTTTTTCCAGATAATATAAATATGGGCGCGGATGTCCATACATTCATGGTACGCCCTGGTGCGCAGTACAAACAGGACAACCCTACATACCGAGCAATCGACCGCTCTGCGTACCATCGTCCACGCTCCTCGCTACGTGAGGAACGCCACGATCCAGAGGGACCTAAAGATGGAGAGCCTGCACGCCTTCATCACCCGTCTTGCTTCCACAATGTTCGCCCGCGCTGATTCGTCGCGTCTACCCCATATTAGGGGTATAGCGCCACTTCACGCGCGGCCCCCAGAGAGCAAGGCACTCCCGCGCGACTTAACCACGTCATAAGACTTGGCATCCAAAGAGAGTTCCCCATATGAACCCCGAAGCGAGTCCACGGCCCAAAAACAGGCCAACCCAGGGACCAGTCCGTATTCGCGGACAGAGGTGAAGCCACTGAAGGGGTCCCAGCCCCGACCAGTTACCTCCACCCCCGTAAGGGGTGTGTGAGAAGACCACAAGGCATACATTCATTCCGAGCCGTACAGCGATATAACAAAACCAGAAAATAGAAGAAATATTGCCATCCTGAAGAAAAACCAGCATACACAGCAAGCAAGAACCGTATCGGCGACCACATCGTTACATACAGACCGCTAATAGGAAGCCGGTGCGGTACAGTCAGGTTCAAAAGTTTGTGGTCTGACATATTTCTAGAGGCCTAAAGAAAACAAATTTACATCACTGTAATTGACATTCTGGGATAGTTCGATATTCGAGGATTGTCAAGGAATATTGCTTATAGACTTAAAAGATCGCGATACTACGGCGACTGGAAGCTATTATACTAACCTCATAGGACAATTACGAGAAGCAATCAAGCAAAAATGTCGTGAGAAACTAAGCAAAGGCGGTGCGGCTTCTCCACGACAACTCGACAACTCACCCATCCACGCCGCCGCAGTTGCGAAACCTGCTGTTTCAAAGTATGGCCATATCGTAGCTCAATGGAAAGACCTCTTGAGGCAGTTCGTTCCACAGCCTACGGGTTCGCGGTATAAAATAATTTTTGGACCGAACAGTGCGCGATACCTCCGTATCGAGACAAAACTTCTGATTATTTATATACTGGGATAGAACTGCTAATTAAACGATCCGAAAAGTGTGTTCAAACGGAGACTATATAGAAAAATAAAAATAGTTTCATGAACTTGAGTGTCCTTTTTCTTTGTCAGGCTGAAATCTTTTGGATCTCACTTCGTGCATGCCAACATTAATCCAGAATGACAAATGTTGGCATGCCCTCGGATGCGCTGCCCTACCTTTTGAGATATAGGAATTGATTAAATGGGGAGGGACAGAATAGGATGGGATGGGAATAGGCTCTGGCATATGTCTTAATTTAATGAGGGGGAGAGTGCACGCTGCAATCCAACAGCCGCTGGACGCACTCGACTGGCCACGTTACCCCTCTCTCACAGAAGACTACCTTGAAATGTACTGCATTTCCCACTTTATCTTATTTCCCTAACGTGTTTTGGTAGTGAGTGAGATGTGCCAGCGTCCATTCCCATCCTATTCCTCCCCATTTCCCCAACCCTTTCTCCAAATGCATTTCTATGTCCAAAGGTAGGCAGCGCATCCGGGGGCGTGCCAACGTTTGTGATTTTGGACTAATGTTGGCATGTATCACGGATGTCTATGGGCTACAGTATCCACTTACCATCAGGTGGACTGTATGCTCGTCTATAACCTTCGTCCATAAAAAAAAAAAATTTCACTCACTACTGAAATACGTATGTACGAGTATATTGAGGAATAGGAATACGTACATTGAGGAATAGGGTAAAGTGAGAAATGTAGTAGGTACATGTGTACTTGTAGTCTTCTATGAGAGAGGGGTAACGTGTCCAGCCGACCGTGACCAACGTCTCCCGGAATTAGACATTTAAAATAGATCAAAATTATTTTAGACATTTTTTTTGTTAAAGTTAATGTAACATTTATTCCGATTTTTCGTTCAAAATTTAATTTAATTATCTCCATAGAAATCAGTACATAAAATCGAGTAGGTATAAAAGCAGTTAAGGCGGTTGATGTTCAAAAGACTTAATTTATAATGATATAAATTAAATCTTTCGGCTTCCAAATTAAGTCCTTTCAAATTAAAATGCAAAAAATTCAATTAAGAGGCCTTAGAAAAGCGGAAGGACTCCAATTAAAACTATGTCTTCACCCAAGAAACCGGTAAAAGGTAAAGGGGGTAGATATTGGAGCACTGAAAAGCACTTTCGGGTCGTTTTAAATTAAGTTTTTAAAGGATTTTAAAATAAAATTTAAACGTATTTTCGAGAAGACGCCGTCGCAAGTCAACCATAATGAAACACTCCTCACGAAATTATTTACATTAAATGTAACTTAATGCGGTTTGAATTCATTTAAAGTTCTTAGTTTTCAGTCTAAATGTACAATTATTAGACTGGATACTCATTATTATTAACAAGCTGTTGTTGTCTTAGGTGTAAATGATTTGTTACGACTCGTTGGTTACGTATCTACGAAATATTCATTTACAATATCTGCTACATTTGTCTGACTCCTGAATCAACAATTATTATAAAAATAAGTTAAAACTTTCTATAATGAATACTCCAACCACAGTCGCAACAAAATCAAACCTGTATTTGAGATTACATCCAATAAAATTGACAATCTAATGTTTCCTTTTAGATAAAATATAGGACCGATGTTCCATTATAATCCTATCAAAACCAAACTGCCCAAATGTAATAAGAAACTATTCGTGCTAAGCTGTTTTTTTCACTTGAATGGGCTTATGTATGAAGCCAAAATAAAGTGTAAATAAATCTTTTTTAGTGGCTCGATGTAGTGTTTCTGCGCCATAAACACGGGCAGCGGTCAACAGACAATGTGTTTCATGTTCAAGAAGCTGCATTTATGGGCTGACAAAAACTGTTACGTCTGGTATACAGCGCACTCATAGAGTGAATGTGTACCAATGATATGCTGTTAATGTAGATATTAACCTCGACTTCTTCGGTGTTCAATTCGGTTTTACCAATTTTCAAATGAATGCACATCTCCGCGTTAAAGAACTGAAATGATGTATGTCCATATTTTTATTTGTATATTATTACTGTAGGAGTATCTATTTAAACTGCACTAGCGTTTATTTTTTATTTTCCCTTTGATCTAGTGGTTGACAGGTAAAGAATGCCGTGGGGCAGTGTTTCCCACCCTGGGGTCGACGGACCCCTGGGGGTCTGCGAGTCTATCCTTGGGAGTCGGTAGACACATCTCTGAGTATACAAAAGAAAATTAAAAGTAAATTAAATACATTTCATCAAACACTATTTGTGGGTGGGGCGGGTAAGTGAAAAGTGCATTTACTTCACAAGCGCTGAGGAGCTACACGGTGTTCTAAAAGAGTGGACTCGCCAACCCGCTTGACCAGCGTGACGTTTTGCAGTCATTCATCCCTCACGCACGAGACAATGTGCATGGGGAGGCCCATATCCAGCAGTGAATACTGAAAGGGCTGGTTGCATTGCACTGCATTCCGAGTAAATACGAAAAGTTTCGCGACTCTTAGTTTTTACTATTTAATAGAATTATCCTGTAATTCTGTTCTGAGAAGGAATTTTAAAGAATCTTCTTTATCCAGTTTTTGGGAAAATTAAAAGCACGATTATTTGGAAATATCAACATTAGCACTGAAACAGTTACTTCTTCTTTCGGCAACATATGTGAAAAGGAATTTTCTACCCTTGTGTAATAAAACAAATAACTAAAAAGAACTAAAACTGTGTACTAAAAAGATAAATACAGAAGCAGATTACAAGTAGATAAATATTTGAGAGTACAGCTCAGTAATATCAATCAGAACATCAGTGATTTATTTGTAAAAAAGCAACACCGACATTGAATTTAAAAATCGTGTAAAACATTATAAAAAACAGTTTATTGTAGGTTACGAAGTAATCTTGAGGTCCTATTTGTATCAAAATGATTCATTTGACTTTTTTGCTGTTTTTTTTATTAATGGGTTCCGCGACAATTTTGCTTGATCTCCTCAGAGTCCGCAGTTAATAAAGGTATGTGTTAAAGATACCGATCGAACAAACGATTGAAGGCCATACATTGGGCCTTCAATCGTTTGTTTATTTGTCGATACAAACGAACGATGTCAGGATTTAGCAACAGTTGAGGGGGAGGGTGCACGCTACAATCCAACAGCTGCTGGGAGCGTTCGACTGGCCACGTTATCCCTCTCTCACAGAATACTACCTTGAAATGTACTGCATTTCCCACTTTATCTTATTTCCATGTACGTACGTGTTTTTGTGGCAGAGCCCATTTCCATCCTATCCCTCCCCATTTTCCCAACCCTTTCTCCAAATATATTCCTATATCCCCAAAAAGGTAGACAGCGCATCCGGGGGCGGGCCAACTTTTGTTATTTTGGACTAATGTTGGGATGTATCGCGGATGTCTATGGGCGACAGTATCAACTTACCATCAGGTGGACTGTATGCTCGTCTACCGCCTTCGTTCATAAAGAAAAGTTGAAAAAAAATTGTATAAGCAATCCTGAAAATTTGTGAAAGGAAATTAAAGAAATTGTAACGATTTGAAAGGCGGCCCTCAATTGTCATGGAGGCTTACCGAGATCTCGGCAACCGCATTAAATAGAAGTCTGGAACCGGTACTGATTTTTAGTACAAATTTGGTCGAAACTTTTTACCTAAAGTGCAGCAAATATAACTGTCACAACAAACGTCACAACGTTTAATATATTTTATTTTAAATAAAATCCGTGAAGTTAGATCTGGTAATTTAAAAATAAATATATATATTTGAATTTTTTTTAAATTTATTTATGCGAGTGATATATAGGCCCAAACAACATTTTTTGGAATCTTCTTCTGTCTATCTGTCTGACGCACATCATGCAAAAACTACTGGACGGCTTTTAGTTAAACTTGGCATAGTTATATTAGGATTATATGTATAATCTTTGGTTATAGCATAATGACAGTGGCTTATAGACATAAGTAACTATATAAACATTAGCTTATAATAAACTGGAAAGGTTCATAATAAGTAAGAAATACAGAGATTTTTTTTATTACTATCTAGAGTCGGTCGGAAAGCAGAAAATAAACCCAATAATCGTTTGCTTTGATGTCTATTTGGATTCGGCTTAACATTTGCGATGTGAGTTTTATTGGAAGGTCGCAGTTCGCCGATACCAATATTACAATATTAAAAAAAATGTATTAAAATTGTAGATAGATAAAACTCTTTAACGAACACTAAAACCAACACTCAACAATAAGAAACATTGTATACACAAAATGCACAAAAGGCGGTGTGTTATCACTGGAAACGGTCTCTGTCTGCCTTTGGGTCGAGTTGTAGAATAATAACTATTTTATTATTTAAAACCTACAATTATTTTAGTAATAAGACAGGCAACAGTTCTTCTAATTAGATAACTTTGGTATCTAAATCGTAACAATGGGACATAAAATGGTTGAACCTCATCTATCCACACTTTCCACTGATCCTCACTTTGTTTTCAATTGCCAAAATGCGGTTTGACGTACAACCTGAATGGGATGAAAGAGTTCTTTTATTTTATTATACCCACTAATCGATGGAAAAGGATGGGATGGGAAATGTTCTGTCTTGTATTTTGCTTGGAAAAATATTGCATCAGAAAGAAAGAAATGTTAATTTAAAGCGTGTGAAAGATTAATTTTCTGAAAACGTTTTGACGCCCTGTTTTCATTTTGTAATTCCATATTGCTAATTACTTCCACAGTTCATTAACAATAAAATATTTCTTAAAATTCCGTGAACTCGACTTGTTCGTGATTAAATTGCCGATTCAAACCTGTGGTACTCATAAAAGAACCTCGCCGATAAAATCTGACGTAAAAATGTAAAAAGAAACGAGGATAATTGAAAAACCTGATCTCTCATTAAAATCTCTCGCCTCCGTCCGTTCCAGAATTAAACGCTGGCATATCGCAGTCACGTCGGTTCTGCTCACTTTTTATGAGGGCCTATCCAGGAGCCGCGGCTGTGGATAATGTAATTTTTTAATATCCTATTACATTTAATCACATCTGCTTATCTGTTCTCTAAATTATTGTGTTTTAGGTACGTGCCTGAAAAAGATTTTCTTCGTTAATAATGGATTTAAGCAATTAGTTCTATGAGGCAAGAAAGGCAGTTTAGTGTGAAAGTTTTATACGGAAGAGAAGAAAATTGATACAAAATTAAAAAATCTGCTATTTTTTGCTAGATATGGATCAGATTGGCTTGCGATATTTTTGAACTCTCAGAGTATTTAATTTACATTATGTTTATTTTCAGAAACTTTACTGATTTTAGCAATGTGATCTAAGCAATTTTCTTAAATAAATAACAACAATGACTTATTGAATTAATTATATTCGTTGAATTATTTACTCTTAAACTAAATTATATTGTATTTGTTGAACTAACAATTAAAGTAAACCGTTTTCTAACAAAATTCCCAAAACTACTTGCATTAATTATAATCAAATAGACAAAACAACACAAAGGTTCTCAGTTTCGAAGTAAACAAACCTCAGACTGGTATTCTTCAACTTACATTTCGCTTTCTTCATGCAGTTAAAATGTTCTCTAAACGCTTAATTAAAAGTCTGTGAAGGCGGAATCAAACATTGTAGAGTACATTACACGTACAGAACAATACTCGTATGTATGAATTTTGAATCATAATTTAGTTTTAATTAAATATTTTGGAGAGTAAATTCGGCACACGTTAAATGCACGTTAACACGCTCATTACTACTATGTCGTGTTACGAGTGCAGAACGCTATTCGATTTTCTGCAAAAATATGGGATTTTATTTTTGCATTGATTTAGTTAATTACTAATTACTAGTTACTTCTGAATAGTTCCTATAATCATCAACCACAATTTGCCAATCACAGCGGGGATTTTCTGTATATTTTTAAGATCTACAATATTGATAGTTTAACCAGTACGGCGGCGGTGGGTTTTCTGCATCCAGCAAACAATAGACAACAAAAGTCATTGCTTGACTGGTTAAAAACACATTTTCGTTACTTTGCAATCACATTCTCTTTATCTTTATAGCAATCTCAAGCTGACATAGTCGTTACTTATTGTGGTAAAATGATTACATTTGCTGCGCAATTTGTTGGTCGACATGTGACTCAACATGTCTCTCAACATCGCACAACTTTTGTTTAGCAGCGCTGTCTGTCCATTGTGTTAATCTTCGCTACTTTTTTCATAAACCACACTATTTACACTGTTGAGCGAATCGTTTATACACTTCAACATTTGATGCACAACTGCATGATGCGCCGGGGTAAGTGACAAGCGGCGCGTCATGAAGCATTGCCGCGCGTCGTGCAACGTTGACAAACAAGTTGCGTGTCACGTATTCCCGAGTGGATACCTAATTTTATACATTATTATAGCATACTATTCATCTGAATATATCATGTATAGATTAAATCAATACATCTACAATAGTTACATACCATATAACATACATTAATTAAGTATACATATATACGTCCTGACTAGTTTAATTAATGAAATGTGAAGGTTCAAAGAAAATCTATACGTATTCGTATTTCGTAATGTCTCTTTGATCTCACTCTAAAATTGATCTGGTTTGTAATTACGAGCTATTTTGAGTATAAAGACAATTTCCTTTAATGAGTAACGCGACAAGCCTTGTTCTCAGTTAAAGAAGATACGAGTACTTATTTGTAGTGTCAATAAATGTAATAATCTTCTGTAATTTTCTCTTTCAAACTCTAACTGTAAACGAAGTGTGTCTCACGGTACCATTTCCTAGTACGGGCTGGTCGACTTCGTGTTCTACTCGTAGATCGGCAAATATGTGTATAGAAATCGATTCCCCCGGTGAAATATTTTTTCGTTCAAACCAGTCGCTGGCGCCAGTTTGTAGTTCATTTCTTTGTTAGCACGGGCCGATTGTTCTATGCTGAATTACGAGATATTAGTGATGTTATGACGATGGTTGACTTAACTGAGACATTAATATAATGTATTCTTCTAGAATGAACTAATTGTAACTAAGTATGCAACCAGAACATGTAATTTAGAAGGATTTTATACTGAGTTTATATTCTGTCAGGCTCAGACTCTTCATATACTTTGGTTTACAGAATCCAAGCTTTGTAGAAAGTTCATAGTTATAGCTTGTTGACTGAGATCCAGACACATGCCACTTAACAAGTTTGGAGTGCGCATGCAGAAAATTAATTCCCTTAACTGTGAAAAGTGAGGAATGGTCGAAGGTATCCATCACTTTGTTAATGGAATGTGCCGAGAACTAACGGGAAAAGAGGTGCTTATGAGGACTCAAATTAAACAGAATGGATGTAGGTGAATTCAACAGAAGTTTAGCAGAATCAGACTCAAAAGCTGCCCATTTACTGTACAGGTTTGTGAGTCTTAATTAGTAGCTAAGTTATTCTCCTTTTTCTTTTGAGCTTGTGTAGTTTAGGTTACGATGGGGCTGACATGAGACATGTGCACCAAAGCCCCCAAATAAAGTAGAAAAAAATTTCTCATTGTCTACTTTTTAATATTGGTAGATTTTTATGCTCATATTATTAATTTCACTCTATGTGTTATAGAGTCGCAGCTCTAAAACCGTTAAAAATTCTGCTTGTATATTAATATAATTTTCAGTTATTATTAAGTACTTACAATATGACTTTGCATTATGAAAAGGCTGCGACACGCGACTCGTGTCACGATTTTAACTTATTGTACCTAATGCACTACAAACTTTAATGTTGCCATGGCGTGTTCGTAAAAAATTTATAGATTTCGCCCCGATAAATACTAGAAGGTGCCATGATTAGTCTCACGTACCTTCTTACGTCAATGTACGAGTATGAACATGGTTCTAAAAAATACAACTGTAAGGTTAACTCAGGACTAACTACAATTGTTTACATTTCAACTGACAGATATCAATAGGAAAACGCCACTGTGACGGCATTGGATGGCGCCACTGTTATAGCTGTTAACGTTATTTAATTTATATTGTATTACACAAATATTGCTCTTTAATTGATAATATACTGCTTAAAATAATATTATTTAATATCAGAACACTTTTAAATATGTTATTAAAGTTATTATGTGAAATAGTAGGTACTCGACAGTCAATATTCTTTTAGTTAGGAATGTCTTTTTCGTCATTGGCAATACTAAAATCATAAAATAGATATAGGGTAAATAGGTTGTCAAAATAGTGCAATTACGAATTACGATTTACGGCAATTACGATTAATAGAAACTCAGCACGGGGCGGAATTTGAACTGACGATCTAATAAATTTCAGTCAAAATAGATATTCCTAGGCCGGGGATCGACAGACAGCAGCATCACCTCCACTCCGCAGCCTCATCAGGAGAGTGATACACGGCCGTTGAACGAACTTAAACTACACAATCGCGATTCATAATCTGTACCTGCATTCTCATATGAAATAATGTCATTTTTTTATTGCATTCATGTTGTAACTAAATTAATTACGTTAATTAAGCATTAAATATTAACATATACAGAAGAAATAGGCGGCCTTATCGCTAAAAGCGATGTCTTCCAGGCAACCAACGGGCACTGAAAATAATAGTAACAAATAATAATATAACAATAATGCAAAATATAAATGACACACATACACATGAAAAAAGGAAAAGTTGTGTAAAAATATATACATAAAAGAGAGAAAATGCGCTTTGATGATATGTTCTGTTCTTCTAAGAAGCCTTTTTTTTATAGAAAAAGGCGGCATACAAGCCTACAGTCCACCTGATGGTAAGTGGATCTGTCGTCTATAGATAGACATCCGCGATACATGCCAACATCAGTCCAGAATAACAAACGTCGGCATGCCCCCAGATGCGCGCCTACCTTTGCAGATTAAGGAATGGATTGGGAGAAAGGGTTGGGAAAATGGGGAGGTATAGGATAGGGTGGGATGCGAATGAGCTCTGGCATCACTACCTACTCATTTACTACCGAAGCACGTACGTACATTGGGGAAATACGATAAAGTATGAAATGCAGGACATTTCACGTTAGTCCTCTGTGAGAGAGGGGTAACGTAGCCAGTCGAGTGCGCCCAGCGGCTATGAGAATGCAGCATGCACTCTCCCCTTACAAAACATACGACTAAGCCTACGACTATATAGTATATTTGAGTCTTAAAAAAAACTTGATTTTTATCTCTTTTTCTTTTGTGAAGCTTTACTACAGTGAAGATTCATGATACGATATTGTCTCTGAAAATTTTGAGTTTCTCACGCGCATTAAGCCGTGTCGCGCCGCAGCGCGTCGCACTGCTAAACTGCAACAACGCACATTAGAGACGCGGCGGGTCACAGCTCAACGCAATAATTTACTCAACGCAATAATTTAAGTCAGTTAGCTGTTGACATTCTATTCGTCATTTCTATTCGCACAGCGAATAAGTCTCGAATTACGTCCGTTAACTGCGCCCATTTAACACACATTGAGTGCAGTGCAGGCAGTGCGCTGCGCTGCAGCGAGATGCGGCCCGCCTGAAGTATGCGATGGTTCATACAAAATGTATGAAAATAATTCAGGAGGATTTTTGCAATGTTATGCGCTGCGGTGCGGCCAGCCATAATATGTGCGAGCCTTAATAATACATATGTAGTAGCAAAGTATCGACTGACCAGCGCTCGTACGAATACATACATGTTTTATGTTCGTAACCTAATTATTAAGCTGACTATAAAGTTCTCTTCAAACATGGAAGAACCCATGATATGAATTCGATCGTATGAACTCTGTAAGCGAGACGGTTGGGACAACTGCGTAGTTATTACCGGACGCTACAAAATGTCGTTATCGGTAGATTATTTCTAGCAAAAGTTATTAATTCAGCGCTCTATGTACTCGTATTAAAATCATTCGGATTACCTACATACAAAAACGTATTAACTTTAATTAATGTTTGGTTCATCTCACTTGAAAGTCTGCCGACCCCTGCCCTAGTCTATCACCGCTCTAATGTAATAAATATGAATATTGTTTATGGAAGATTAGAAAGAAAACTAGGAAATTAGGAAGTATCATAGGAGGAAAATAGGAAAAATTAGGAAGATTAGATGTGTTAATATATTTTGTTCCCATTGATAAGAAAACACAAAAAAAAAAAATCTGAATTATAAAAAGAAAGTAATCGGGTCTATATAATTAATATATCAACATACCTATCCAAATCCATTTCAGAAGTGGAATAAATTTAGTTGTACGAAATAAACTCAACTTTCATAATAACAGTGAAATATCGGTCTCGGCCGCCTTCAATGTAACTAAATTGAAGTAAAGCGGAATCGTTTTCAGCATTTACTCCATTATTAGAGTATAAAAAGCGGGTGACAGAAATAGAGTATAAAACTTCGAAGATTGTTAAAGGAAAATACTTAAATGATAAAATATTCTTTTATTGAAAGCTAGTCTACATATTATTTTCATTTTATTTTCAGTGTATTTTCAGAATTTGATTATTTGTTTAGATTATAGTTTTGTGTTTATGACGATTGTTTATATCGTGACGATATTTTCATGATTTCTTTTCAACAGAAGTTACGGTTATGGGTCTTATGCTTATAATACGAGTACGAATAGGTAGTCTATCAAAGTAATTACAATTCTTGTAACTATAATTACAATTGCTCCTACTATACAATTTTTCCCGAAGCATGGTGCGCGTGACAAGTCGCAGAAAATATAATTATATATAGAATGTAAATTGTTCACTTAAAATAAAAAGCTGTAATATTTTGTGGTTTAGTTTTTATTATAACATATAAACGGTTACGAAACGTTATAATATGACTCAGAGCTTAAACGTTATGTGTTTATTTCCCTGTCTTCATATTTCTATTAGTTCTGTGGCCTATTTATCCGGTGTTAAGTTAGCAACGCGACAAAGAAAAAGTGTTGAATAATCAAATGTAATACAATAAATCGATGAAACTGGATTTTTTTTTCTTCATCCATCAGGACCACACCAGGACCACCAATATCCTGCAATCCACGCCGCTTAGCGCCAGACAAACTTAAAATAGCGAAAGCTGAAATTGAGTCTATCCTGAAATCAGGTATCGCACGACCATCGGAGAGCCCCTGGGCATCACCTTTACATCTCGCACCGAAGAAAGACAACGGATGGCGGCCTTGTGGAGATTACCGAAGGCTAAATACTCGCACCATACCTGATAGATATCCAATTAGACATGTGCATGACTTCACACACAGCATATCAGGCTGTAAAATATTTTCAACAATTGACCTCGTAAAAGCTTTCCATCAGATTCCTGTAAATCTTGAAGACATCCACAAGACCGCCATCACAACACCATTTGGATTATACGAATTTCCATTCATGACATTCGGATTGCGAAATGCTGGGCAGACATTCCAGCGTTTTGTCGACGAGATGACCCGCGGACTGGATTTTGTCTATCCCTACATCGACGATTTCTTGGTCTTCTCGAAAAATGAGGATCTCCACGAAGAACACCAATCTACATTTTTTCTTAAACGAGTATATAGTGTTAATATATAATATTAATCAAAATCATTTCTATACTACGTTTGGGAGGTCGCGGCGATATATTGAATAATAATATTCATGTAAATGTAGATTTAATTCATATTTTATTTATAGTGGAGTGTAGGCTTTCTCGGCCGGTGTCCGTATTAATTGAATCTTCCGGGCTACTTGGCCGAGGTCTTCTGGAATCTCTTCTCTTTCTTCCAAACGTTTCGTCAACAACTGCGGTTGACATCTTCAGTGGCGACTGCGTTCACTTTCGGAGAGATGTTATTTCTTCGGTCTCTCGAGCGCAACTGACTCGACGACTGTGGCGCACCGGTATTTATAGTGAGCGAGGGTAGTTGTGATTGTGTGTGTACCGAGTACCAGTGTATGTACCAGGTAGTTTGGATGTACTGGTAAGCAGAAATGGAGATGGCAGTCTGGGACATCAAGTTTACCGCAAGCCCACCCACACCGACAGATATCTATATAAAGATTCCAATCATCATCCTAAACAAAAGAGAGCAATGATGAAGACGCTGATGGACCGAGCTAAACGAATCTGCGAACCGATACATCTACAATCGGAAGTGATACATTTAAACCAAGCCCTTCAAAGCAACGGATACACAGTCTCCGAAATCAAGAGGGTGCAAAAACCAAAAAGAGGAGCCAAAAAAGATGACAATATCGACACCAACCCAGAGAGAAGCAGGGCGTTCTTACCTTACTTAAAAGGCGTAACAGATCGCATCAGCAAGATCTTACAAAAGAAAAACGTGAAGACCATTTTCAAGCCTACGAGCCAACTCAGAAATATCATCAGATCAGTCAATCCGTTCAGATCCCAGAGATCCGTTGTCCTCGACTGGAGTATATAAAATACCATGCTCCTGTGGGTCAGTATATATTGGCACTACAAAACGGAGTGTCAATACCCGCATTAAAGAACATAAAAGCAATTGTCGAAGAGGAGAGACTGAGAAGTCGGCCGTAGCTAAACATGCCTTGTCGGATGGGGACCACGAAATCTGCTCCAGGGACACAAAGATCTTGTCAACCGGGAATCATTATTATTTCCGTCTCAATAGGGAAGCTATTGAAATCTACAAGCATCCCAACAATTTTAACAAAAAAGAAGAGAATCTAAGACTCCGTAATATCTGGTATCCAGCACACCGAAGACATCAAGCTCACGGGGAAGAGAGACGAGAGGGGGGGACAAAAACAGACTCGGTACACACACAATCACAACTACCCTCGCCCACTATAAATATCGATGCGTCGGTACACACACAATAACAACTACCCTCGCCCACTATAAATATCGGTGCGCCACAGTCGTCGAGTCAGTTGTGCTCGAGAGACCGAAGAAATAACATCTCTCCGAAAGTGAACGCAGTCGCCACTGAAGATGTCAACCGCAGTTGTTGACGAAACGTTTGGAAGAAAGAGAAGAGATTCCAGAAGACCTCGGCCAAATAGCCCGGAAGATTCAATTAACATATTTTATTTTAAATAAAACACAATATTTTATAAAGAATTTCTTGCTTTTTAGTTTAATTGTTGGTAATGTAAATTCACATCAGTGACTCTACTATCCTTAATTAATTAATTAACGATTAGTCAATCGATTACAAACAATTCACAACTGAAATCGTAAATCGTAAAACATTGCTCCGACTCAAGTTCCGTACATCACTAGTCACAGTCACCTGACAGGTGTCAGCCGCACCATGCTACATGAAAACGATTATAATACTATTTTTATTTTATACGATTGCTTTATTTTTTTTCTATGTTTTGTTTTTTCAATACCTACAACCGATAGAATTAAATAGATAAAACAACCTACAACCTACAAATAAATAGATTTTAAATAATTTTAAAATAAACAATTTATTTTGAGGATTTTGTTTATTCATTATTCATTCTGCCTTATTCTTCGCTCCGGTTTATTACAGTGGTGCCACCCTTAATTTCACCGACTTGTACGAGTACAGTTAGCGTTTACAATAAAATTTGGCATTGTATTTGATTTAAGAACCCAGCCTGTTTACGGGCGGAAGGTTGCGGTTTACGGCGGTTTATTTAACAAATCGTTATATTTCTATGGGTGTATGTGTACGTTCACAAGTCAGATTATCTACGAATAAATAAAATTGTTGTTGAAAACTTCCGTTGACAATAAATTACAAAATAAATATTAGTAATTATTGAAAACACACTATTGATATTTTTCAAAATCTTTTAAGTCCTGCTTGTTTATTTCTAAATAATCTTTCAAAATATTATTTGTCGCAATGAAGGTTCATAACGATTTCCAGTTCCTTATAAATTCCGTTAGCAGACTCACGTGATCGAAAGTGGCTACCACCGCCCATGTACACCTGTAACACCAGGGGGTAAGCGCGTATAATGGTTAAGATTTCTAAGATAAATTAAATGAGCAACAGAAAATACCGAATAAGCAGCAAATCGACCGGTGGTAGCAAATTTAAAGCCAGGTTAGGTTTAGATTTTTTGGTGACAATAAAGGAACGAGAGTCCGGCGAAGTGAGACTCTGTCAACTTGGTCACGACATTCTTAGTAATTTAAAATTAATTTGTTCAGTTATTCAAAAATAGGTTGTTTTGTTGATCATCATTTGCTGCTCATTCAGTATTTTCTGTTGCTAAATAATGCTGCTTGTTTAAATATATGTGTTTCTTAACTTGAAATTTCATTGTTCCAAGAATCCGTTTAGATGGATATATGCTCTGACCTTTGAATAATGCATCTGATTTTTATGTTATAAAAGTTTCAATATTTGAGAAATTACATAGATCAGACAATAAGGTCCCTTTTCTTAAATAATGTCACATACATATCTGATACATATGGTACACATTTACCTCGTCCATTAAATTCCCCTCAACAAACATGACGTTGTCAGTGCACAGGACGACATCGTTTAGACATCCCAAAAAGGTGAAATAAATTTTAAAAAATATATTAAATCGCTCAACAAACGGAGGGATAGTGAGCGTCACAGCCACCCTAATACCTATTGCGGGCCCAACAAAGACATGAAAAATGGTGGCAAGTGAGAAGACATGAAAGGGATAAAGGTACCCCTTATCTGTTTGGTGATTCAACATAGTGTGTAGGAGTATTCGCATTCAGAACGTTATTTTGGAGAAATGCGACTATGGAACCATACATACTCGTACGTGCTTATGTCGTAGGAAGTGAGTGTCATTTATCGCAATCTCTTACAGGTAGTTCTTCTTCAAACCTTTTTATGCGTGTCGTTCTAAATAACGGACTGAGAAACTTTAATCATTGCGTTGTCTGAGGGACAACACAATAATTGATTGAAATAGTTAATATTAGGAAGTTTTCGATTTAATACTATATATTTGGAAGTGGAGGGTGTACTCTGCAATCTTAGAGCAGCTGCTCGCAGACAGAAGGTAGTAGGGTAAAATATACAGAAGATGACCGTAAAATATACTGCATATACCACTTTATCATAATCCCTCAACCGGAATACGTGTTTCCGTAATGAGTAAGATATGCCAAAGGTCATTTCTATTCCATCCTAACTTATACCTCTTTTTTTTCCCAACCCTTTTTTCAAATCCCTTCCTACATCTCCAAAGGTAGGCAGCGCCTCAGAGGGTGTGCTAACATTTGTTATTCAGGACTGCTATTGGCATGTATCGTGTAAGTCCATGAGCGACACTATCCACTTACCACCAGGTGGGCTGTCTGCTCAGCTGCCGCCTATTTGCCATGAAAAAATGTTAGATAATTCTGAGTCTACGAATTCATAATATAAGTACACTGAACTGTGATCCTTGCCCTTCTTTAATGCGCGTGATCAAAACCGTAGCGTGTTGTTATATTAGCAGTCATTACTAAATTCCCAATAATAACGTTGAAACATTATCCGCCGTCGGGCACATGGAAACAAAATTATTAATAGCCCAACTTTGTGGTTAATTCAGTTCACCGGCTGCACAAAATGTCGGAAAAATATAACGCTCTATCCTTATTATGGTGTTCGTAAATATGGTGCACGGTAAATGGAGGTAACCAGTAAAGAACATTCATGCAAGTATACGAAAATGTCTTATGCACAAACACTGAGAGAAATCTAACCAACATTCTTGTATCTTGCAACATAATTTTGGTTATATCTAGGACAATCAGACTTCTACAAGCTGTATCGTAATTTATAATTTTCAGAATTTAAACGGAATACCATTCAGCAAGTGAAGCTTGTTACAGGCGAAGCCACTTATTTATACTTCTACAGCGGAGTATAAGAGGCGTCGTAATTTCAGTGCAGTGGCGTCGCTATCTCACTGCCAATTATGCAACGGAGTATTGTATCTCAGCGGATATAGAAAGATAGGTATCACTCCACCTTGAAAGGAACAAACTAATCTTTAATAATTGGACTGCTATTTAATCGTGTAGATGCCGTACTGGTTCTTTTTAAATACTCTGTAGAGTGGTATTAAACGGGCCGGTTCAAACTGGTTTTTATTAAATCACCAAGTTTTATTCGCTGTCGGGTAGCTTGTGGGGAGTTTGCTGATTTATCAATGTGTCTATTAGCGGGTACCGTGTCGATGTTCGGGAGGCTACGGGGACCCATTCTTTCATTTATTGAAATACACTAAAAGACCGAACGCTAATGTTAATGTATTACGGTAGAGAGGCTCTCAATAGGGCACGGTTGTGTTTTTTTTTCAGTAATTTGTATTATTTAGTTGTAATAAATTTTAGTATAAGGCCGTTTTTAGTTCTTTGGAGCTCATACTTTGTAGATTAATGGTTGGTGTCTTCAATTTAATAAAAAACATTATGGTGATTGTTTTAGTATCGCACTGAATCGAATTTGTAGAAATAAACATCTAAAGTGGAACAAAATAATGATAAAACGCGTTATCTGTATCTCCCATTGGATTTTTCTCCATATCGTTCTCGCCTGTAGTAGCCTCGTATACACATATTCCTCATTTTGACATACCATTCATAAATTTATCTTTTAAACGGGTCTTAAACATCCCGTTCTCATGGTAAACGCGTCTTAAACGGGTTTTAATACATCGGGATTCCGGCGCTTCGTAATACCTACCTGTATATCTTCAAAGACTGAAAACATGAATTCCGTTTATCAAAATTTTACGCAATTTCTTTGCTTTTTTGTACGTAGGTATGAAAATCTTATACGTATCTTATCGTTATTTATTTTTAAGTTTCGTTAAAACTTTCATATGTATCTCATATGTATTACAAATGTATTCTTTCATAAAATATATTACTTACAAAGCACCAACAATATTTTTTTTATCTCGTCTATTCATTCAGAATTATGAGTAGAATTAATGATATTAGTCTTCCAGAAAATAGAAAAATGGTATACGTATAATGTATACAAATTTCGAGATTATATACAATTATTAAGGTTAAATATACATGTGAGCAAAATCTTAAACATTATATGTTGCATTGTGAATTTAAAATAATCTCACGATCGTTAATACTGTATATTGGTACAATTTCAAATGATGAAAGGAAATAAATCGTGGCGTCTGAAAGTATCGTATAAAGAAGATGGGTTCCGTGCAATTTCGGTAATGCACGAGTTGGCTGGCCAAATAAGGATAACAGTCGGGGTTTTGATTGAAGAAAATATATATACAGAAAGAGACTGAGGAGGTATTTTGAACATTATAAAATGAAATGATAGTGTTGCATAGTAACAAAAGTGACAAAATATATAGATAGTAATAATTTTAAACGTTTAGGAATTTCGCGTTTTACACACTTTATTTTAACAGGTGTGTTAACCTACAAACGGGTTTAAACGGGTGGGATAACCTATTTTATTTTACTTAATGTTTTGCGCTATGGACTAACAATGGACAAGAGCCGTTCTGACTAAGCCATTGTCAGTTAGCTCGTGACTATGGTGGGTGTAACAGCTTAAATGTGGAGTAAAAATTAAATAGGTTGTTAACATACGCAAGTAAAACCGGGTTTAATCGATAAAAATGAGTAATCATTGTTGTTACCAAAATCATATCCGATTCCGCTTTGTAAAATTTCGAAGCATAACTTTTTTAACTACTAGTATATTTTTATTTCCAGTACCTACGTGGTCTCTATTGGAGGACTGGTCACTATCCCGACAGTTATGGCCTGCGAAATGATACTTCAACATGTTAATTTTTTTTTCGAATTTGATAGCCATGTATACGTTATAATAATAATATAAAACATGCGTTCAATTAAATTTCCTCCTAAAAGTAGTTTTGCTGGGAGTGTCTATTTGTTTTATATTGATTGTAGTCTGGGAGGTATTCATCAATTGAGTTTTACCCGCTTGATTTGATTAAACCTTCCCAGACACATATATTTTAACAGGTCGGGCAAGGTTGGTGTATACAAATCGACAAATCAATAGGGATATAACTCTAACTACAACTAGGTACTTAGTATACACCTGTATGTGTGTATAGTATTTATTTATAATATTATTGGTGTGTAGTATATTGTATATTAATGTTTATGCATTTATTGTATTTTGTATGAGCAATAAAACTATTAATTACCTAATTGCTTGCACTGCCTTTATCTCTTTCATTCTTCTCTCTATCGGACGGTTGCCTGGAAGAGATCAATATCTTTCCAATTACATTGTGCTAATTATGTTCAAGTTTGACATTTATATGCAATAAAGAATATTATTATTTATTCACTCGAAAAGATCTTCATTCTAGTTTAAAGGAGTAGATGAATTTAAATATTTCTTTTATGAATGAAGTAACTAATACATAAGCGGCTCATCTGACAGCAAGCGGCTTACGATCGGTTACATCAATCGCATAGTCAAATACTCACAATCGCAAAGAGATGTGAACATTCTTATGCTTTTGGTGTTAGTGAAATATAAGCAAGATATAAAGTAAAGTCGGATTTTTTATTCGAGTCAGGGATATGACATGTAGAAGTGTCAAACAGAGTGAAATTTGTACAGAGATGACACTTTATTGACAGTTCTACATGTCATATCCCAGACTCGAATAAAAAATCCGACTTTAGTCTAAATCTCTTAAGGCAGACAGTGCATTCGAGTGTTTGCCAATATTTGTCATTGTTGACTGATGTCGGCACGTCCTACCTTCACCAACGTAACTGTGTACCTGACTCCGATAATGTCATAGAGAGCCAGTGTAGTTAGCATAGCAAGCAAAGATTAATAAATTGTTATAATAAGCTTTTTTTACTTGTAATGAGTTCTTTTGTAATGAGTGCACACTTACATTATTGAAGTAGTATCGCGGATGTTCAACATCCAATCAATGGCTGCTCCAATTAATCATTCGATGGGTTACAGTATCCACGCGTTATTAGCTGGAGGCTTATTAAGAGCAATCCTTCCCAGTATTTTCAAAGTTTGAAAAGAATAGCCTTGCAATTGCGTAATAATAATAACTTTTATTATGTTTATTATTTTGTTAAAGATGAATATGACACTAATACAATGTAGAGGATATGGATAGATATGTAATTTGTAAGGACAAAAGATTTGTACACCCTTTGGGTAGATCATAGTGGAACTGATTCTATAATATTAACATAAGATCGTTTGTATATTATGATCTATATTAATAAGAAAACTCTACACCACCACCTCTTAAATAGTGGACTTGCCAACTTGATTGGCGTATCGTTTTAAGGCCATACATCAATAATGTAATGGCCATACATGTAATAAGTATGGGGAGACCTATGTTCGGCAGTGGCTGCTAAAAGATCTAGTTTCGGTTACTAGCAAATCAACAAGCAATTATATAATCCATTGTGATACGATATCGTATCACAATGGATTAGTAGGATAATGAATTAGGATTAGTACCTATATACTAATTAGTAGTACTATATCGGTCAGCCATCTTCGTATTCCGAATAAACATGAAAAAATGATGAGTGAAAGAAGAATCAAACGTTCAAATACACTTACACTGTAATCACTCTATATTATAAATGAAAAAAATAACCTCGATTGACAGTCAATATGAGATATGAATGTACTACTTAATAGCCTCGCACATTAATTGATTACCAAAATTAATGCTCTATTGAAACTTCGATCTAAACATTTTAGGCCCCTTTGTAAGCTAAATCCAATTTCGAACATCATTTTACGACTGAGTAGCTTAATTCTAGATCCACTAAGGATTAAATGAAACGCATTGTTACTGACAATATACCTACCGTTGCTAAGCATGCTGCACACATCGATTAATAACTAGATTAGATATATCTATGGACTGAGTGACTGACTGACTCACATCACAGTCGGACCGAAATCGTTGCAGCTAGAAACATATTAACATTTACATTAACATTTTAGTATTTAGTAATATTTGGAAAGTATCTTTTTTATGACGATAAAGACGCACTAAGAATTCCTAAAACCTAAAACATTTAACAATGCCAATTCAGATAGTGAGTCTATTTCTAATGGAATATAATGCACCATACATTTACACTTTACAGTATACAAGGATATGCTTAAAGGTTATGCATTTATATTTATTTGCATTTTAATCATTTCTAGTAAACCTCATGCATGACACAAGCTTCGCTTAGTATAGATAAATATCTTAATGTTATGGATACATATACATAGTATGTTTATATAGTATAATGTACGATAGATCACAATAAAACTTCTTAGAACTAGCTACTGCACAATATAATAGAAAAAACAAATTCGAATTTTGGAAATGGAACTCTGCTTGTCAAACGCCATTACATTTTCAAAGCTGTCATTTTTATTTTATTTCCAGCGGCAATTTGAAAATTAAGTGTTTGCGGAAATATGAATTTAACAAGAGAACACTTTCGTTCATTTTTTTTTATGACTCGTTGCGGTCTAAACCAGTAAGAAAGTTATAAAGACTTAAGTTAGCATTTAGTGATGAAGCCCCCATCCAGTGCCACTGTTTATAATTGGTTTAGTGAATTTAAACATGGTCGTACCCACCTCATTGACGATGTTAGAAAACTAGTGTCCTGCGACGGCGGTGACGGAGGAAAACATCAAAACTGTGCGGCTCATGGATGAAGCAGACAAACGAACGACATATCAACAGATACGAACATCTTTAGGTATTGGTATTAGTCAATTTCAAACTATTTCACTCGATCACCTACGGGTAAGGAAGCTTTGTGCTATATGGATTCCTTACAATTTGAACGAAGCTCAAAAACACTGTGGCGTGGAATGGTATCTCCAAATACTTGAAAAATTCGACAGTGATCGATCAAATGCTGTTTTTGATATAGTCGCAGGTGATGAAAGCTGGATCTACTGCTATGAGTCTGAAACTAAGAGGCAATCTGCGCAGTGGGTCTTTCCTTTCGAAGAGTTGCCGACGAAAGTGAAAAAAGGACGGAGTGCTGAAAAGAAGATGACTGCCTCTTTGGCAGAAGGAGGCACTTTGCTCCTATAACTTTCTTTTGGGCCACTTTGCCACTAAAGTTACTGTGCCACTAAACTTTAGAACATTAAAGAACAGTAACTGCGAACTGGTATGTGAATAACTGCTTGCCTTCTGTTTTGGTAAAAGTCAAAGAACGATGCCCGCCAAGCAGAATAAGTGCCCATCACGACAATGATCCAGCTCACTCCGCCAGACAAACGAAGCAATGACTTTTGACGAAGCAATGACGAAGCAATTTGAGTACACTAAATGTAGCGTTATTGGGTCATCTGTCATACAGTCCCGACCTTGCGCCCTGTGATTTTTATTTATTCCCTAAATTTAAATATAAACTTAAAGGAATACGTTTTATGAATGCAGTAGAGGCAATAATGGCCTTCCAAACCGCTATTTAAGAGGTACCCAAAGAAGGGTGGGCTGAATGCTTCACACAGTGGTTTCATCGCAAGAAAAAATATATCAACTGTCGCGGAGAATACTTCGAAAAGCATTAAAACCACTTTAATCTTTGTATCTGATTTCATTTTTGAGATTCTAAAAACTTACAGTGTCACCCACGTAATATCTCAGGTCTCTAATACACCGCAGACTGCATGTCCCATATCTACCACAAGAGCTGACGCATGCGCGGCTGTGTGAGCGAGGTGGGCATTTCAGTACATTTAACCTATTACGCTGTATGACCTTTGACCATACCTTTTGTCCTATTGGCCCTATTGGATTAGTCAGCGCTTGACTGGTCAAAGCATGCACTCACACCCGCGCCTGTCTAGGTGTGTATTTGGGGCTAAAGTACCATTATAAAGAAAAAATATTAAAAAAAAAATGTAAAGTAAAAACAACGAAATAAAATTATTAAATTTCTCTTAAAAATGCGTAGAATCGCCGAGCGTCTGAAGACAAAATATTCTTATGTTGGCGCGCAGTCTGACTTTATTCCAACGGGCTTTATAAAATAAATGAATCCATTAAACCCCACAGGTGCTCACTTAATTGAATCCATGCCGACACGTGTCAATGGTCTTTTAGCAAATATTAATTTCATAGTCTTGAAATCTGAACAGAACTGGAAATAGAGGGCGAGGGTTAAGATTAACAGACCAAGGTACAATTTTATTAGCGTTTTTTCCTTTTTCCGGCGTGCCGAGCTCATTTCCTCTCGTATAATTTATTGTGGTGGCACTGCGAAGCCGTGAAATTAGTGATATAAAATGGCCTTCGTAACGCCCTTCGTGTTTGCTTACAGGAAATTTAATTTAATATCGGTATTTGATTACTGTGCGAAATGATTTTAAGAGAAAGATAGGAGCACTTTGGAAATTCGGTTGTATTGTTAATGATCAGATCATTAGGCATATCCGACGACGATCTGAATTGACGCCTCACATATTGACGCCGCATAAAATCTCGTATTACATATAATACGAGATTTTATGCGGCGTCAATATTTGAGTTGAATTTTTTTGAGAGCAATAAAAGATTTTTAAATTTGAAATATACAGAAACAACGCTATTTTGATTCCGACTTTTACTATTCAGCTCGAAGGAATTATTCCGTAGCAATAGCGACACTATACCCATAAAACCAAATCTAATTTGCAAATCTAAACTAACTTTTTTCGAGCGCGCTTATCCATTCGCATTCGTTTCCAGCCATGACTCTGAATTTCCAGTTTAATTAAATGGAAACAAGAGAATGGTGGGTCCCTCTCGTCACTCTGTTCCAATGGTTAGTTTTTATACCCCGCTCTCGCTGTCGCATATTCTGATATATTAAAAAGGTTGTTCATTCCCAGCGGATTTATAGCTGACTTTTCCGTTTTTCGGAATCTATTACGACATCCGTGCGAATTATAGCAGGTAACTGTGAAAAACGTTCGACCCCTGACATCGCTATGCAACTATGTTGCATTCTTGCAATAAAAATAAAATCTCTGTAGAATTCGTTTAAAATTGGAGCTAGAAAAACTAATTGTCTTTTTAAATGGTAACAAAAGTAACAGAGTAACTAAGTAACAGACTAAAGTAACAAAAGTAACTGTTACCACGAGTGGCAACACCTGTCGATGTCGATGTGGCAACGCGGATGTATCGCCTGTATTATCTAAATTAAAAATGCCTTACTTATAACAGTCATAACGTTCATGTAATTGAGGCGGTTACTAACTTTTCTTTGTTATCTTAAGAATTGTAAGTTAGTTAGCCGAAATAAACTTCATTAGTTACTGAATTCGCTGCCGATAGGTCTAAATGGCGGACAATGGGGGAGGCCTATGTCCAGCAGTGGACGTCCAAGGGCTGAAAAGACTGTTACTGAACACTGACAAGTTACTGAACTGGATCGTTCCATTTAGAAAAAGCTTCTTCATTTCCCATAAACTCAATAGTATCTCATAAGTATGATCAGATTATTCGTATATTTGTAAATGACGGTTCCTTATTGTCAGATTTGGTCTTTCAACTTTTGGATACAGCTACATGTAGTTAAGCCTCTTTAAATTCGCCATCACACAAGATTAGACCTAACTATATGATTATATCCGTCTCTCCACTGCATGGGCCTCTTCCATGGCTTGCACGGTCTTCCTCTTCTCATCAAGTCACAATCGGCAAACTTCCAGTCTATCTGGCCGGAGGGAGACCCACGCTACGCAAAATGACCCTTTCAAGATTATACCACTAAGTTTCAATTCATTCTATCTGGTTAAGACATATTTCCATACAAAAATCTACCCGCTATTTTATTTCTCGGTACGAATGTACGTATTTGAACATATGTAATTTCATTATTTTCAGGCAAAATACAGTTATAGGCAGAATAGGTATAGAATATCAACATATTTTTTCCACAAAGTTCCATTTAAGTTTCAAACAAGACTATATAGGTAGTTTTTCTACAAGTAATTTGTTACGAATCTGGCAAATGTTTGAGGGGGAAATTCAACAGCAAATCCAGATCTCCGACTGTAGCCCGCCTGTCGAGCTGTCCCTGTGTCAATTAGCTAACAGGTAGCGCAGGACAGCAGTACATAAGGTATACAGTAGTAAATATTTAAACTCTCTCGTAACTGCGAGAGACAATGTACCTTGTATACCTATGTACAATTCAAAAGGCGAATTCTACGTGGTGTCGCGCGCCACCAAGGCGATAATTCTGACGGATTGCGGACTTGAGTGTAATATTGTAATTTGGATATGTATTGATACGAACTAAATAATGTTGAACGTGCTGCTATGGTATTCTCCAAGGTAATAAAATTTATATCTCATTCGATCTCATTTAACGCTCTAATATTATCGACTCCATTATATTGGCATTGGGAATAGTGAATAGTGTCATCGAGATACTTATAGATTTTGCGTTTAAAACCACTCCTCCCTTTTATGCCCCCCTCTAAGTCAAATATAAAAAAACGCCGATACACGTGTTTAATTATTTTAAATTAGAAGTTTATAT
Organism: Sesia apiformis; assembly: GCA_914767545.1. NCBI lineage: Eukaryota > Metazoa > Arthropoda > Insecta > Lepidoptera > Sesiidae > Sesia > Sesia apiformis. The sequence goes on along the minus strand of OU611960.1, from coordinate 8,632,369 downwards.
ACCAAATTTAAAGTCCTCAACTTAAAAAGTTTTTATGATATAGATTTTGCGTCGAAAACCGGCCCCTCCCTTTTATGCCCCCTCTAACTCAAATACCGACAACCGTCGATATACTTGTTTAATTACTTTAAGGGAACCGTTTTTATTACAAATTTCACGCCTCTAAATTAAATAGTTCTTGAGATATAGATTTTGCGTCGAAAACCGACTCCCCCCCCCCCCTTATTGTGCCCCCTTCTAAATAAAATATCAAAAATCAGCGATATACGTGTTTAATTATTTTAAATGAGAAGTCTGTTTGCTAAATTATATGTTTCTAACTTAACGCATTGTATAAAACATCTTTCTCCCCTTTTCCCCCTCTTCCCAGTAAAAAATCTAAAAATCCTTCCTTAGTGGGTACTTATCTTATAAAATCTATCTACTATGCAAATTTCATTTTCTACCTTCACCGTTTTCAGTTCGGCGATGATGAATCAATCAGTCAGGATATCTCTTTTTGTATGTATAGAGTAAACAAGTGACAGCCCTTAAAGCTTGTTAGAATAAAGTTGAATGACTACTGTTTGCTGGATCCACTGTGCAGGCAGTGAGTACGACAGCAGGTGTCAAGTGATAGTAATTAACAACTAGACACGTCCTATCGTCCTTTGTACACCTCCCGTTGTCAATAGACCATTGTGGCCAGGTGGCCACGTACTCGTATAGTGATCTAGTTGAGTCAAGATTTAGTGCGTGTGCACACTGGCAAAGTTTTGTTGACAACACGTTCGACGCAAAGCTCTGCTGTTGTGTGTACATAATGTGCTACTCGTATAATATGTTTTTTTTTTGTACGTTCTACAAAAACCGTTTTAATTATACTCACACAAAAATCATACCAAATTATAGAATAGGTATATGCGATTGCTTCAAAATATGAGTTGCAGCTAGGGCTGTCACCTTCAGAATGCTCTAAACCCGGAGATTAAAAAAATGGGACAAAAACGAAACGGGAATTAGTAGTAAATTTTTAATTTATAGTTAGTACTTTAAATTATAATATAAACTATAATATATTACTGAGATAATATTAAATTACTAATAAAATTACCATAAGATAAATTTATACTGTATTTGGTACACACAGCGACGCTTTAAATTGTATCTTTACATTTGTTACAACAATAATGTTCAAAGTAATGGGTATTAGGTAATGTTTACTAGAGCCGGTTTAATATTTCTATTTTTTCTGAGATTTTTTGAATGTTTAACGTCACAGCCGTGCCGTGCCGCACCGAGATTTACGATGTTAACCCGTAGCCCGGACAAGCGTTCTCCAAACCCGGAGACTCCGGGTCAAAGCCGGAGGGATGGCAGCCCTAGTTGCGGTCGCAAAAGTTAGCTGTAATGTTTCATCATTACTAGAATAAGCTAGAATACCATACGTAGCATTACCGCAGAGTATCCACTAATTATTGTACCTAGTAGTACCTGTCTAGGTACTCGTACTACAAAAAAAATACAATCTGGATACTTGTAGGTACAGTAGTAGACATATTATATTTTGGTATTACATTGTCTATATAACTATGAAGAGTATTTCAGTTCAATTGTAATTACTATTCCTGTACATGTCACAAATACTCTGGACAAGTGAGATACAGTAAATGTGATCGAAAAGATCTAATTTCGGGTTAAAATATCCTTGACTTTTATTTCGTGCATTCTTTGACGTAAAACTTTATAACAGCGACGTCCCCTTTACTGTCAGAACTATCCATTAGAATTAAAATTTGTTCAATACATTTATGTTGGATTACATCAATAAGTTCTCCGCTGATAGTTATAGGCCCCTCTAAAGGCCCGCCACTATACAAGATCTTCAGCATTTCATCCAGCCATTATCGGCGACTTTCTTCGAGTCGTCAGTTCAAATGAAAACTGAAACGTTCTAATGTGAACTACTTCGATTGTTATTTTTCTATTCGCTTTTGTCGGACGCAATATAAAGAATCAATGTGTACACAATACATTTAGTACAATGCAGCTGGTAATTTCAGTCTATAATTTCCAAATGACATGTTGAGGTCACAGACATTGTGCTAATATCTACATTTATCTACGTTTACAAGACAATTTGTGTTTTTCATTACCTATTGCTTCACAAGCTAACCCCTTGATTACATTTAAAGAATGGCAACAATGAGGCGAGGGTGGGGTTCGACGAGACTTCATTATACATTTTTCTTTCTGTTTCTTTCCACCCCGTTTTCCCTCGTAATCATTGCGTTCCTAGCAGGTCTACGGAATTAAAGATAAAAGTCGACGTAATAAAAGGGGGAAATAAGCATGAGATTGCAATGTTATTAAAATAACTCAAAAAAGTTTGGAACTCGGATCATTTTCAAGAATATAATTTCATAGAGATAATATGCAGAGACTGCATTTACATATAAATTAAAATAGGATTAGCTATCTTGGTTTGTACTGCCGCAAATATTCAACGTAAAATGCCAGCACCAATACCTTCAACAATTAACAGAGCGCCAGTACATCAGTCAACTTACTTTAGAAAAATTATGAACAAAAAGTGGAAGTAGCTGCATATTAAATATATTTAACGTAATGTTTAAAGGCAAACTTTAATTCGTATATGGTAAAAATCGTACAATTTGACAGTTCCTAGGGAGAAAGTCATTAAATCTGTGATTTCATCTCGACTTCGACTCGACGAAATTCGACAAATTGCGACGCCATTTTTTTAACGAGTCAATATTCAAAACAAAATAGGTATTTGTGTCTGCCCGTGTATCTAATTTATGTTATCCTAGTATTGTATTGTCTTTGTATTGTCACTTTGTATTGTCTTCCTTTTATTTTAGTCATAGATAAGTTAGAGTTAAGTAGGGATTTAAGAAAAACATTGTTACCTTTGGGGTACGATGGAGCTGACATACACAAAAGAGTAAAAGCCCTTAAATAAAAAAAAGATAAAAAAAATCTCTAGTACGATGGAAAATATATATTGGTTGGTATGTATAAAATACAAGATATTTGTGAAGTTGCTCTATGTCTATGTACACGTATGTGAAATATTTATTGAGACTAAATATTATATTATCATATTTTCAAAGGCATTTTGACGTCATTCTGAAAAAAATCGTTGTTCATCGTAATATTAAATTAATTTCAGTTTTATGTTCGATTTTAAACGTTTCACTCATATGATAGGTGGTAGAGGTAGATAAGTTAATAAAAATGTTCAATTGTAACTGTAATTTTCCAGTGGATTTCAGTTTTTATTTCAACATTTATATTTGTTGCAATTTCCGTACATTTACTATTTGTCTTTTACATACCATAAACCTAATAATCTTAAGAATACATCTTATATTAATGTTTCTTCTGCTTCCGTACGGGTTTATTTCCGAATGATTTAACCAAGAAAATAGATTTCCAAACCAAACATACCGCTCCAATGACAATTGCTATCAAAAAGAAAAATATATCAAGATTGTTATATTCTATAAAACTCATTTTCAACGCTGGTGTTTTAATGAACTCCGCTCCTTTATGCCTTATGACGTACTCTATCCACCAGATAGCAGTTTCTATGGGAGGCATGGGTCTATCAGAAAATCTCACCGCTATTTCTTTAGCTCTAGTGATATAACGTTTATCGTTTATCATTTTGTTGATGACTGTTCTAAGTTTCTCCTCAGTGATGGCTTTGTATTCTAAAATCTCTCCATGACCGTTGCTGACTGTTTGAAGTATATTGAGGAACTGATCACCGAACACGGGAACGCCGAGAATGGGAACACCGGCCATTATAGTTTCTTGAAGACCTAGTAATCCCCCGTGTCCAATGAAAAGCTTAACGTTTGGATGTGCTGAAAGTATAAAAACATATATATTTATTTATTGTTTGAAATTGGGAGTGAAATCCGCATGGTACTTCCTCAATTATCTAAGCAGTTTGATTGACTTGTAATCACATATAACACGCCATTTCTTTTAAGCATCCAAAGTTTGTGGGGTACCGATATCTGATTAGAGACACTTATAGTTTCGCTATGTCAATCTGTCTTTCCATTTGTATGTCATAGGTTTATTATTCTCTCAGTTTTGCAGTTATTGAGATGAAAGGCGTTAAGCAGGGACGGCTCAGGTTTGTTTTATTTTATGTTTACTGATAGCCTAATAGCAGCCTTGTATATTGCAGTGGCGTGCATCTTATATAAGGTAATAAGCGGGTTTACCATCTAACTACTACTTATTTATTTATAGTAAAAAGCCCACCTGGTGGTAAAAGTATATTGTCACCCATCGGCGAGGCATGCTAACACCAGCCACTCCCCGTGGCATTGTTTTAATACCTATAACTATCTTATCCTATCTCTCCCCATTTTCGCAACCCTATCTGCAAATAAATTCCTAAAACTACAAAGGTAGGCAGCGCATCCGGGGGCGTGCCAATGCTTGTCATTCTGGACTGATGTTGGCATGTGTCATGGATGTTCACGGGCGACAACATCCATTTTCCATCTTCCCCCTAGATGTTCTAAAAAAAAATTAAGATATGCTGACCGACTACTTCTCTTTGAGGGAACCACTTCCTCATTATCACGTTCTTCGGTAGGGTTGGCAGTGAATCATCTTCCCATTTCATTAGTACCGTTTGCTTTAATTCTCCGAACACTTTTAAAAATGCAGTTAACTTATCCTTGCTCAGTTCACTTGAATGCACGTTAGAGCCAAAACTCAGGAACACGACGCCGTTCTTAGCATCATCTAATATCTTTTGAAGGTCCTGGAATTATATTAAAACATTTTTAATACCTCAAATTTTAAACTTTTGTTATCGTGGTTGAACATAATAATTGTTATGTAAACGGGTTATTATTTATTATTTATTTATCATAGCCGATATTACGGTCCAGTTACATGAGCCGTGGTCGCGGCCAGACTGCTGAGGCGGCTGAAGGTGTTGTTGTTATTGACAGACAAATCTGTCTACCCTCCAACGTGTTTGTTTTTGATTCACCTGCCCACAATGAACTTGTTTTTGTTGATCAAGTTCCTTGTACACTATACTAACAATACACACATGCATTTACACACGCGAGTTTGAAAATGCATCTATTTTTCTGGGTTTGCAAAGTTCAATCACTGGGTCCTATGTACGCAAATAATAAATCGTGGGTAACCTGTTTACATAACAACTATTTATATACTTGGACTTGTGGTGTAGGCCGGCTTTAAAATAACTCCACCCACATTTCCTTTCGTGAGTGTCTTAAAAGGCGACTAAGGGATAAAAAAGCAACTATCACAAACACTGAGAAACTACATCACTTCTAAAAGAGTCAACTCGCTAGCCCGCTGGGCCAGCGTGCCGTTTTGAGGTCCATACATCCTGTCCATATTAAAATGGTTATTAAAATCCCGTAAAATGGCACTACCTATTCCGATCACTGGCTAAACGTATCACTTTGTGTGATCTAAAAATATGACCAGGTTGATTCTTCAAAATAAATCACTAACACAAAATTAGCAATCATCATAATTATCAATAATAACACCATCAATCATCAACAATAACAAAACAATCATGATAATTATTAAAGCTTATGTGAAATATAGCGTTTCCTTAGTTTTACATGTATATATAGTTTTACATATAAACTCGTTTATGTAAATTATAATTTTCACTGACACACACTGACAAATTCACGACAAAATGCATATTTATTAATGTAATGTATACTATACTAATGTATAAGTAACAGTATAAGTTTATATTAGTATTTATATTAGTTTTGTTTTATTAGGGATAATATAATAAGAATTACAAACAAGATAAAATTTAGTCATTAGTAATACATTTCTTAAGGCTCGATGACATTGAGCGAGTTTACTAGCTACTAGCCGGCGAATTTACTAACTGTTAGTAAACTCGCCCAGTGTAATCATATTCACTAGCTAACTAGCAGATTGTAAACAATCTACGAGAAAAGTCGAAAGCCAGGCTACTTTACTCGCTACTTTCTGGCGTGTGGGCTTATTAGCTAGTAATCTAACCGTGTGTCATCATAGTTGCTAGTGAAGTAGCTGCGAGTATCTCAATGCAATTTGGTTTCATTGTCTACAAAATGTTTACAAAAGCTAGTTGGCTACTGAGCGAGTGGAAAGTTTTGTGTGTCATCATCACTATCGCATTAGCTAACTCGCCCGCTTTTAAACTCGCCGGCTAATAACTAGTAAACTCGCTCAATGTCATCGAGCCTTTAGGTAGCATGTCTGAGGCCCGGATAATAGACGATTTTAACTCCGATACAGACGGCAGAAGGTCCTATAGAACACGACAAAAACTAATTCTAAGACCGAGAAATGTCTATTTATCCGACTCATAGTTCCTTATTCTTATAGGGTTATTAATATACTTAATATGTAAAATTAAACAAGTTCTAGGAGAGCTTTATAACGTCCCTTTAGTCACCTACCTAACGTCACCTACCTTTGGCAACGATGCACTGGATTTTGTTATGTGTAAGCCTCCCACTTCAACAAAATTTGGTAAATATGCAGCTGGAGTATCGACGGTGAAGTGAGAATTCATAAGAACCAATGAAGAACTGGATGCTATGTCTTCTAGTCTTGGAACTGGTTGAGGTAAATCTTTGAAGAAAGACCTAACATATTCCTCGTGCTTTGGAAGATACCAGAATTTAATCATGAGAATATCGTAAGCACTCATAAATAGGTTTTGCAATCTGCCGATAAAACTCAATGGTTCAGCTGCTCTCCCATATTCGTGATGCAAAGTTGACAGTTGAAGAGGGTTCCGTGAGAAATAATTCCCTTTAAGTGCGTTCCCAAATGTCGTCACAAGCACAAGTGGCGCTTGGTACTTATGTGCAAACATGTAAAATGCTTCATTGAAGAATAATTCGGTTATCACGAGATCAATCTTATGATCTTCTTTCACAAAGTTTTGTACCTTAGTAGAGTTGAATACTAAGTTGTTGACCATGAAACTTGATCGGTATAATAACATTTGGAATTCCGTAAACGACATATCCATGATCGAAAATACGTTAGGCCTTTCATCAACTGAAAATAAAAAAAAAGTTTTTCTTTATTTAAATTTGTATTATTCTTCACCCTTTCAATAATAAACTTACTAATACAAATATTACAAATTAAATATTTACAATAGCATTATTTTTTTAAAGATATCTAATGTTTTTTTTTTATAACGCCACTCCTAATGGCCCTAGAATTGCCTGTGGCGCGGATCCATAAATATATACAAAAATGAACACATCACCCAAATCCGAACAAATATTTGTGTTTTATTCGGCTGAGAATGGAACTCGGGACCTTTCAAGCACTCTCTACTAGCCTAATCGCTCTGGGCTAGTTATTTTATCACTATAATTATTTTGTAATTCCGATGAAAATAGTCTATTCCCCCCGTCCACTATGTTATTTTCTATTTGACATTTGCACCTCTATCAAGTTCCGTATTTCTTGACAGTCAAGTGTACTCGAAACAATGTCATACTTTATTGTTGAAGGCGAAGAAACAGTGCCGCTCTCTAAGTTATACTACAGACTCTAAGCTATCTCATACGTAAAAAAATCGAAAATAATAGTTTTGAAATAAAAGTACTTATATTTAGAAGAAAAAATATAATGTAGGTAGTTAATTTGCAAATAAAAAAAAATACAATCGATTTATTAAATCGATTTCATAATAAATATTTTTTTGCGATTAATAAATCAATTATTTAAGACTAATATTTTTAATAAATCGAATCTATAAAAGTGAATGCAAATTATAGTAGAACTGTATCGATAATCGAATCGGCAATCGGTATGAAGCAATTCGGACATCATTAAACCAATCTGTCATCTATAAAATAACACCGTGGACGGAGTATAATTATTATAATTTTATTAATGACATTTTTGCTCAAAAATCACCTTCATATACGAGTACACGACTGGGACATAAGAAAGCAATATATAAATATAAAATATAGTATAACTTACACAAATCAGCCCAAATAGAAACGCACTCAATCATGATTTGGTGATATGTAGGAGGATGCTCATTTTCTTTATACGGAGTTATTACATAAACCTCATGCCCCTTGTTAGCTAACTCCAAAGCTAAGTTTTTCATGCCTATGTAATGTGACTTTGCAGTAAAGGGCATAATGTACAATATCTTTGCTGATTCGCATATTGTTAATGCAAGAAACATAATAATTCCTGATATTACACGGACATCCATCTGTAACATAAATTAATAGGTATAATGAGGCCACACTCAAGGGCCCACACTAGGATTCCCGTTGTCATGGGTCCAAAGACATAAACACAAAAACGCACACACCGTATCAAACATTTATCTTTAAACAAATTTACGTCTTACCGGGAATCGAATCCGAGACCTTTTTTTTACACAGCAGGCTGGGTCACCACCAGTCCCTGTCATTGGCCTAATCGGTCATATACGAGTTCTGTTTGCAAATTCTTATGACTTATTTTTCGATTTTCTAATATAATCATTTAATCTATACATCTTATTTATTATCTTATACATCTTATGATTATTTAATTAATTATGTAATAATACTTTAAATCGATTTTATTAAAACTTTATGCCTAATGGTACAACATTTACTACCTTAATAACAAGTTGTGAAACATGGTCAAGGTTACGTTCAACAGTGCCTGTTCATCTACTCTAAACGAATAGTTTATACAGTTATTTAAACTTACCTTTAAAAACTACTTAAAACTTGTAAATAACGTTATTGTACAACTATATATTTCAATATAATATATTCATATTATCACAGTGATACTGAGAGACGTTTCAGAATTTAATAACTAAACTTTTAATTCAACGACGTGTGTCTTCTCATTTATCTAACACGAACACCAGAAACGTTCACAGTCATCCACACTAGACAATAATTTACACAAAACCCATATTTTATGTGTTTTATATTATCAACAAATTAATTGTATGTTTACTTAAACTTTAATTAAAGATAATATCACTCAAACAATGAAAGACTACGATATTCAAGTGACGCTATGACCTCGCGTGGTCACTTCAATAAAGATAACACTTTGTATAGACTTAAATTGGGGATCCACCAACAAACTACAATATTGAGATCTCAGACAATAATTAACTATTAGTTTATTTGTATATTGATATATTATATCGAAACGCGGAAACAAATGTTAGACGAATAAATAGATCTTCACGGATAAATACTCGTAGATCTTCACGGAACGAACAGAGTCAGGTAACTGTATCGGTGATTCATCTGTGGAAATGAACTGACACGTGACTTGTCTATTAGCTTTTTGTTGTTCGATGCTCTTGTGTCGATTTACGCATACTATAATGAAACAGTATAATTTATTTGCTGTCAACTATACAGTCGACAGTCAGTGAAACTCGACAGACATTGAGTTTTAAATCCAAGGGATTAATTACATTAAGTCTTTTGTTTATAGCCACCAAAATTGAAGAAGTAACTAATTAAGAATAAAAATTAACAGTAACTTTTATCTATTTACTTTTATTACTTATTTATTTAAGACATGTTATTACATGGTTTCTAGTAGGTAATTGCCTCTTATGACATAAGTAAATTACAGAAACATTAAATATAGCTATCTACTAGTTACAAGTTCTAATAATCTATAACATTAGGTCCTTACCTATGAAATTGCCGTATTATATGGAAAAATCAAATATATTGTTTGTATGAAAATTAGATATTAAATAAATCGACGTATTGTCCATTATTATCAATGCACTTTTGCCATTTTAATAGATTGATGCCTCTGCTATAGAACTCCCGGGGACGGGAATCGATGAATCTTTGAAGGCGTTTTTCACTGACTCATCGGAGTTGAATTTTTTCCCCTGTAAAAAGTTATCTAAATTTGGATAAAAATAGAAATCAGTAGGGGCAAGGTCTGGCGAGTACGGTGGGTGACGGAGAGTTTCTAGTCGAAGCTCCTGTAACTTTGAGACTGTCTTTCGTGCAGTGTATGGGCAAGCATTATCATGGACAAGCTGTGGACTAGAGCGATTGAGCAGACTCGGTTGTTTGATAGCGGGCTTCACATTGTTCACACTACACATCATTGATACTGCGGTCCGTCTGGCATTGCTGCCACGACGGAACTCATATTTGAAAATAACGCGAATATTTTAAATTTCCATGGTCGCAAACACAACGATATCTAAGCAAAAAGTCGTTTGAAAAAGAATGTCACAGCTCTACATTATAATTAACTTGAATTTAGAATTCCAAGCCAAACGCAAGATAACTAAGTTCAAAGTGGCCACTATGATCAAACAGCAATTTCATAGGTAAGGACCTAATATATAAGGACACCAACAGAATACAAGAGACAATCATTAGAAAATTTACGAGAAAATTTTTAATTCTACGTAGGCCAAATCGTATGCGAAAGTTAGTGAATAATAAAATTGTGAGTAACAATTTACTCGAAAACGCGATTTAAAATATGAGCTGTGGGTTTCGTACGAACATTCAAATTAGTGTTGCCAGTTGGCAAATTGTAACGAGTTTTTAATTCCAGCGTAAGCTATTTTGGGTTGAAGTTCAAACAGGGTATTCGTAATTAACCCCATTCCTTAGTGGTGGATTATAGACAGGTTGTAATATTAGACTGAGTCTAATATTAGTGTTTGATCTGTTAAGTAATGCTTTAGAAAATTTTTTTATAGACTTTGTGCGATTGAATAGTCTTCATTACAGATGTACGTATATATGTAGTATATTAATGTTATGACTAATTTGTTTGAAGACAGTTTATATATTTTTTTTAAAATATTATAGGGATATTAATTTTTTTAAATCTTATATTTTGTACGATTGAATAGTTGAATAGTCTTCATTACGGATATATGTATATATGTAGTATATTAATGTTATAAATAATTTGTTTGAAGACAGTTTATATATTTTTTTTAAAATATTATAGGGATATTAATTTTTTTAAATCTTATATTTTGTACGATTGAATAGTTGAATAGTCTTCATTACGGATATATGTATATATGTAGTATATTAATGTTATAAATAATTTGTTTGAAGACAGTTTGTATTTTTGTTTTAAATATGGTACTCATTAATTTTGTTAAATAAAAAACATGGACTCATTTTAAATGTAGTGGTACAAATAGATATTTATACAGTTACTGATTCTTATCATTTTTCTTGAAAAATATAAATTTCTCTAAAATCATCTTTAGCTTATTAATTAAAAAACAAAAACGGAAACAACATTTACATACATATTTATGCGTTAGGAAGTATCTTATATAAATACAAATATAAGTTAGCGGTAATTTTCAGAGTGTCAATTATATTATACTAATACAACTTAAAATTGATATGCGACGATAGCCGGATTTAACTAACATATGGTACTCGCGATACTCGTATCTAGTAGTTCACGAGTAGTTCTTAGCCTAGATCTGATGATGCCTTTTTGTCTGACAACGCCATTATTATCAGCAACCTATTGAGTAAGTGCCATTATTATCAGTTGACTATTAGAGGGATATAATAGCAGCATACTGAAGGATCAGTGTTATTAAAATATGATGACATAAAGTCAACAATTTTAATTTTATGTAAAGTCTGCAAAGTTTCTTCTTTTGCTTATCACTGTCTGTTTGTTCGCATTAATCTCAGGAGCTACTGTACGTTTGCAGTTCACTGTTGTCTAGTGTATTTATTCCGAAAGGTTTAAGTGTAATTATGTTAAAATCAGTCTAGTAGGTTTGTATAAAAATATGATAAAATTAGACAAAATCCGGACGAAAGTTCTTATTAGGCGGGCAAAACTGTGCACGAAAGTTAATTTTAATGAGATGTACCTAATTTATCAGTTTGAATCTTATTAAAACTAACTTTATCATCTATTCCATAGGTCCTTTTATTTCAATGTAAACGAATAAATTTCAAAACTTTTGGTTAACATGCATGTGAATACCGGCATTTTATATGGAACCTAACTTTGCCTTGGCTTTGCCCGTGAGTATTAAAAGTAGTAAGGGCTCCCGTTGAAAAACTAATAAAATTTCCGCGGTAAAAAGTATTGTATATCCGTCTCTGGATTTCAAGCTACTCTCTGCCAAATTTTATTGAAATCGATTCAATAGTTTAATCGTTAGACGAAGCAAACAAACGGACAGATAAACATATTTTGGGATTTATAACATTAGTGTGGAATTTATAACTGTAATGTGGGATATTTTGTATGTGGGTTTATGAGGAGTGTGGATTTTCCAAACCAGCAAAGTGTTCATTGAGATTAGTATGATTAGCTTCTATATACTTCTAAATATTCTATATCTATTATACAGTATTGATGTTTCTCGATTAAACTTCTTTGTTATTACTAACTAAATAAAATATTATATCCAATGGCGTTGGATGGTACAATTAACAGCCGACAAAGTTAGTGAAATCGATGGAAACAGCGCAGTTGCCAGTACATAAGGGGCTTAGTAATAAGGCGAAGTTGTCTGGAATGCGGTCGCGAGGCAATCGCTTTGTAGCGAGTTTATGTCTAACCCACTGACGAGGAAACACTCAATGGGAAGCGACTTCTTGACTGGCTGTTTACTGAATTTTAGCGCGATGATTGCTGCGACTTGTAAAATGTTTATGTATATACATAAAAAAATATACATATTACTTAACACGTTCCAATAGAAAAAAAGATCGATGCAAGTTTTCATGCATTCATGCAAGCTTCTGCATTTCTGGAAAACAAGCACGCAGAATGGTCGGCGAGCTCGACTAGGTGCGAAAACCTGCCAGGTGTAGATAGAGATGAAGATGATGGCAGTGTCAGTCGAAAGCGAGATTTAGCTACATTTAATAACCGTAACCAGCCATTGTATCGTCCACTACTGGATATGGGCTTCCACAATGGACACTGTCTTGTGCAGGGGGGATGTGCGCTCTTAAAACGCTACGCTGGTCAAGCGAGGTGGCAAGCCCACTCTTTTACAGGTGATCTAGTTCCTCATGGGTTGTGTTTGGCCATGTGGTGTTGGCCGAATTTTACTTTAGAATAGCAATAATTCATCGTGGGTAGCCTTCGCGCGTCGTAAAAAGCGACTAAGAGGTAACAAAGCCGTTGTATTCTATATTTAAAAAAAAATGTATAGTCAAAAGTAGATTTGACTATAGTAGATTTTTATAAGTCCCATCCAATCCCATGTCATCTGTGCCTTAATCGATTGACCGATCGTTCAATTGAATCGATGTCAACATATAACGTCCCACTGTAGGACACAAACCTCTCCTAATATCTCACAAGTATTAATTTTAGTTAACTTTTAACTTTAGATAACTCCTTGTAGAAAAAGTGGTAAATAAGGGAAACTTCTCCATGGTTTGTACTCCATATTCCTCATCTTTCTCAACTTTTTCCCCCGACTATGGCAAAGCTAAAGCAGGGTTCTGATTTTAGCAGTCTATGTTAGTATGTTCATCTGTTCTCTCGTAGCTCCTAAACCACTCATCACATTTTGACAAATGAGAAGTTGTTAGATTCGTCTTAATATTCCGCGTAACATAGGCTATATATTGTCACTTTAAACCCAATATAATGGACATAAAATACGAATATACGTGTAGCAAAAAAAATGCAGATGTTCACATTCCTAAAATATATAATTTATATACATATAAATGTGTCAGTCCCCCATGAAAGTTATTAATATACCCGTCCCATTGCAACATAATTAAAAAATATTATCACGAGCTTAATAATTTTAGATACGAGTTTGCCGGGATTTAGACAATTATATAGCCGTAGATGCCAAATTTGTTTTTAAAAAATAAGTTTAAAACCTATAATACCCGACTACGCAAAAATTTCAAATAAGTTTTAGTCTCTTTAGAATGAGGTCTTTTACATATGACGTAGTCGCACGTCAATTATTCGTCAGTAAACGTGCGACTACGCCATAATTTTATTTTTTTCCTAATCCATTGCTAATCTCCAAAGGTAGGCGGAGTACGCATCCGCAACTAACTTTTGTTATTCTTGATTGATGTTGGTATTTATCGGTGATTATCATGGACGACAGTGTCCGCTCACCACCAGGTGGACTGTCTATTACCTTTTTTCCTGTAAAACATGCTCTAATTTCTTATTCTATAAAAATATACATATATTTTCAACACACAAATTGTGTGGCTTTTTGTTTGTTTTTCGTTTTCGCGTTCATCAGCCAGGATCGTACGCAGAGCATACGAGTGCAGAGTTATTATCCTGTTTGTCATTGTGTTGTCTGTTCAGTCATTAATCATGGAGGCTTTGAAGGAAACGTCTGCGTCTATCTGTGGGTACTTCATAATGCCTTGTATTCACTAGGGGACAAACTCCGAAATATGTCCAAAATAGTGTTGTAAAGAGCGCTGAGTGCTAAGTCAGCCCTAATGAACCTTTACAATTTTAATCTTAACCATTTTAAAGTTAAACTTGTAACCTCAAGGGTTTAAGACGATCAAACGTTGAAAACTTGGACTACGAGTATAACGCTGACGAGCGTTTAACTTAAGGGCACGTACAGATGACAGGCGTTAAACGTTTTTCTGTATTGTACATATGGCTAGCGTTTGTGGGGGGCTGATGGCGCGCTGTCGTAGTTTCATTATAAATTCAGCATTTGTCGAAGATAGACGTAGAAACAGCTTTGTGTTTGTGGATTTTAAATCGAAGACTGAGAAAGCTACGCAACAGAACACGGAGATATTGCGTTCATCCAATTTTATTATCTAATCTCACTCAAAGTCAGTACGTAACTTTATTATCCGAAACTCAAGCAATATAAATCCAAATTTTTTAACTACTTCAGAATGTCATCAAACAAATCATTTGCTGACTTACTGGTTCTAGTAAAAGATGAACTTGTGGCAGATGACAATGCTGTGCGATATTATATTTCACCAGAAGAAAAGCTCCTAATTACAGTCTTTTATTAATATTTATAATCAACATTTTTGTTTTATTGTTATGACATAATTAGGACCTTAGGAATTAGGAACTCTTTCATATTATATTTATAACATTTGCAAATTTATAATATTAATTAATTCATATATTAATATTTGCAAAAGCGCTCTAATTCCAATTCATTACTTACGTTGGTTGGTGATGGTGATGGAGTGTTTGCCATTGTCCTTTGACTGGATTGTCCGTAATTCGATGCTTGTGGAGAGTTTATAGCTGTATATTCATTCCTTGTGAGTGATTTAGTACCCGATGAAACGTAATTTGAAAAATTGTTTCACGTAAAATGCTGTGCTCTGTAGTCATGATATTGAAAACCTTCGTTTGGTATTTGACCATGCTGCGCTGATAAATAGTTACTCCGTTGTAAGGACGGGTTATAACTTTGCATCTGATATGGCTGATCACGCTGTTGTCGATGTGCATTTTGACTTTGCACGATCAAATTATAATTTTCAATTTTAGATTTCAACCGTCTAGATTCCAGATTTTTTTTCAATTCTGTATAGAGTGTCAAACAAAATAGCTTGCCTTCATCATCCTCTTCTTTTGATTTTGAGACACTTCTCTGTGATAAACTTCACTGTAATATATTCAGATTATATTAGAGAAGATCTGATTCAGAATTAATAATTCAGATGTCTGCTACACTATTAGCATCAGTCATGCCTGATGGGGTGTTTTCACTGTCTGTGTTAAAATTTTTCTCATTGTCAGTATCTCTACTCTTTATAGAGGATTGAAGGAAGTGCAGTCTATTAAAATGTAGATAAGAAACATTTTTTGGAAGCTCCTGAACCAGACTTAACATTCTTTATTTCTTTACGTCTCCGATATAATTATCTCTGATACCCTACCATTTCTTTTGTATATGTAACTGTATGGAGAAAATTGAAAACCATTGTCATGACGAAGCCAACAAAAGAGAAGTGGATAGAAATATCAGAGAGATTTGAGCATAATTCAAAATTTCCTAACTGCTTAAGAGCCTTAGATGGCAAGCATATAAGGTTAATCCAACCCGAACATACAGGTTCACTGTTTTATGACTATAAGCATAACTTTTCGTTGGTTTTATTGGCATTAGCAGATCCTAACTACTGTTTCGTATGGGTTGATATTGGTTCTTATTGTAAGAACATCGATTCAGGAATATTCAAAAATTACTCCTAGTATAAAGGGCTAACAGAAAGGTCTTTAAATATACCTGAACTAAAACCGGCCATACAAATTGGATCAATATCATTGCCTCATGTAATAGTGGCCGATGAAGCTTTAATGCGGCCTTATGAGGGAAGGTCATTAACCTGTGCTAAGAAAGAAAATATGTAACTGTCGCTTAACACTAGCACTCCGGTATGCGAGTGTATCTTTGGCATTATGTGTAATAAATGTCGAATTTTTCATGGATTTCGCTGAAAAGATCGCGAAGGCTATATGTACATTACACAACTACGAAAGAATGAGGAATGGTTACTATTGTGAAGATACATTTCGTACTTCACCATCCACATTACACTGGACGTGCTGTGTGAATGGCGGACAATATACGAACACATTTAACTATTTTATTAATGATAGAAAAATGGATTGGTAAAAGTGGATGGTATAATCAGAGTATATACTTTCAAGTGTAATTAAAAATGTAATATAAATAAAAATTACGAGTAAAATATATTCTTACCTAATAATTTTCATCATTAATAGGTATCTCCCTCACAGAATATAAGGACTAGTTCTTTCCAAGCCCTCCTCCTAAAATATTCGTTTTCTATTTCGTCAATGAATAGGTCAGTATTAAATGCTTCTGTATCCATTCTGGGCCTTGAATAGCTAACGGCAATCATGTGTATCTCAAAGCGCGTGTTAACGCGCGTTGATGCGTGCTGACATGTGTCCAGCGCTAGCGCAGCATCGAGCACGCGTCTATATCCAACGCACTCAAAGTCCAAATGCCTATGATAAAATTCACATTAATTATAAGCGCGCGTTTTGAGAACGCGCGCATAACGCTTGTCATCTGAATGTAGTTCATTAGCGGAGACTCAGTGCTCGAGCTTCGAGCGCTCAGCGTTTATTTGCACAACACTCTAAGGTCCCGGGTTTGATTCCCCGTCGAATATTAATTTATTCACAAGTAAAGACAAACATTTTTTTCGGTTCTAGGCGATTTGTATTCGTTTTTGTGTGTGTTTCAGGACTTACGACACAGGTAATCGTAGTGTGGGATATTCACTGTAGGTTAATGCGGTGTTAAGTGTAATTTGAGAAAAAAAAACACAGGTTTGAGATTTCGTTTGGCAGTTGTTAATTTAATGTACGTTATTAAGTCGTTCTTTTACAGATGGGGTATTCTCACCTCCATTGAGATAACGATCAAAGAATGAAAGAGAGTGAATTATCAGAAATATTCTGTAGAGACAATGGTTAGGAGAGAATCTCACTACAATAGTATGAGTAGATAATGTTTACAACGACGTCAATACTCAACGCTCAGGGGGATGCAATGGGAGTACCCATTGCATACCATTAATACGGGACACTATCCCCTAGTGAATACAAAGCATTATAGTAGCAGGTGGTAACTTCACGTAGGTAACAAAAGTGGCCCAGAAAATTGGTAATACAGTGTCATATCGTTGGTCTCGCTAGCTCGGGGTTCACACAATAAGGAAGAACGTAACATAAACAAAGCCCCGGAGGCAAACAACTTGAGCCCCTCTTAATAGAATTCTGACGCGGTGGCACCTTTCTGCAGAGTAAAGATACTTTACGTTGCTTACATAGCTTGAGAGTTAGGCATGTTTTTGATGCTGGACAATGTCAAGGAAATGTTTGGAACATTAGGTATGGGTGGAGTTATTGTTTCAACGAAATGTTTTAAGAATTTCAAACTTTGAATTACAGTTGTGGCCAGTACATGTAGGGGGAGAGTGTACGCTGCATTCCCACTGCTGCTGAGGGCACTCAACTGGCCACATTACCTCTCTCTCACAGAAGACTACCTGGAAATCTTTCCTACTTTATCATATTTTTCCAATGTACGTACGTGTTTCGGTAGTAAGTGAGATATGCCAGAGCCCATTCCTATCCTATCCTATCCTATCCCGCCCCATTTTTCCAACCCTTTCTAGCAATCCAATCCTTAATCCGCAAAGGTAGGTAGCATATCCGGGCGCCTGTCAACATTTGTCACTTTGGACAGAAGTTTGCATCTAACGCTATCTATCTGGATACTGTAGCCCATGAACAACCGTTTATGGGCTACAGTATCCACTTACCGTCAGGTGTACTGTATGCTCGTCTGCCACCTTTTTTCTAAAAAATAAACGTAAACATTGAATCTAGTGTCGAGAATATTATTTATAAGGTGAAATATTCCATTTTCCAATTGAAACCGCATGGTACTAGGTAAGAAGAAATCTAACTTTTAGATAGTCAATAGTCAGTTGCTGGATATCATTATCAAGCAAACTTCCTTTCTGCGAAATGACACACGGACCGTTGTTTTCTGGAAAGTTATGCACGGCTCTCTAAGTACGATTTTCTCCACTTTATTTTGTCACTTATTTCCTGTTTATTACTTTCGTGTTACTCTCAAGATTAATGCGTTCCTGGAACTGGTATCAAATGGGCTTAGTGTGATTAAACTCCTTTGAATAGATTCAGTTCAATAGATGGTATATTCACCTCAGTACATAATATGCGTAATGGTTTGATTAATCAGAACGTACCAGGCATAAGCGGGAAAGCCTATTGTCAATAGCACCGCGTTGAATACACACTATAATCCTGTGTGATTCCTAATCAAATATCATTTGAAAGGGTAATCTGTCGATTAATATGACGCTCCGTTGAACCACGTTTCGATATCAACCGTAAAATTATGTGTTTCATATATGATAATCACATGGCGGTTGATTGTTCACATTTGTCTACGTTGCATTCGATGTGATGAGCAATCAATTTGGTGTTTGCATAAAATATTATTGTAATTTGATTTGTTCAATGCGACAGAGTTCACTGAACTATAACGCATGTAGGATTAGAACAAAGTAATGCATCCATGTAGTTATTCAAGAAACAACGTTCACTGAATGAATAAGGAAAAACATTTAGAGAGGAGAAATAATGGTTGCATGTTAAAGGCTCGCTAATAGTACGGCGGGCCGCACCGCATCGCATAACATTTCAAAAATCCTCCTGAATCATTTTCATACATATTGTATAAACCATCGTACACTTGAGGTGGGTCGCAGCGCAGTGCACTGTCGGATTGCTCGCCAGTCGTATTTATGCGCTGTGACGCGGCATGCATCAATGTGCGATGGTATATACAAAATGTATATCCAATGATTGGACATGCGCAGTTAACGTACTTAATTCGAGAGTTATTCGTTGTGCGACGACGTGAAGAATTGAATGTAAACAGCTAACTGACTGCTAATCATTGCGTTGGCCCGCCGCGTCTGTAATGTGCGTTGTCACAGTTTTGCAGTGCGACCCGCTACTGTGCGATGCGGCTGTAATGTGTGCGAGCCTCAATAGTCTGATTGCAAAAATACAGTTTCAGAAACTCTCCATTGGGCAACTTCTCAGTTATTTTATCTAACTGACCACACGAATGCTAGAGTAACAATTTGATGATTCACTTTGTACTGTCCGGGACAGTACACACTATGATAAACTTGATAAGAATAGATAATAAAGACATAAACTGACATAATGCGCCACGGTAATGTAAAATGCTTACAAAGCAAATGTATGTGCTTCGCACTGTACACACTTTATTCTGGATAACCAGCTGAAAATAAGTAATCGTAACCGTAACTAGCCCTTCTATCGTCTAGTGTTGGACACGGGCCTCCCCGTGCACAAAATAATGTGCATGGTCTTAAAACTCCACTCCACTCGTTTAAAGGTAGTATAGTTCCTTAAGGCTTGTGGTAAAAGCATTGTTTAGTCGCTTTTTAATACAGCCACGGGAAGTGATGGGGTAGTACTATTCTAAAACGGGCCGACATCGCACAAATAGAGAACAATAAGACTTTAATTGAAACCTTAGATCACACATAGCCTGTATTCTGTAACAAAACTAATGCAAAACGAGGGAAGAGTGATTCATTTACCCCTACAGGATCTCCACATGATTGCTATAGTTTATACCAATTGATAGAAACTCAAAATCCTTAATTTTATCGAGAAATTTAATCAAAAGACGCCCCCGTACGTTTGTTTTGCACAAAACAACAAAGGCTCTGTTTAAAACGGGGATGATATTCTTACTATAAATAGGGATTTTATATTACATGCTTCGTATCGGAGGTAATTTTGTTGAGACAACAGTACAAAAGATAACGAGCGGCACCGGAAGACGGGATCGCTGAACCAAAAGTAATTGATAATATAATTTAACAAGAAGGGATAATATCTCTCTGTCGCCCTTTCCAATCTATCTAGACAGGAACAAATAACGGCAAATACATCTTCTAATCTCGAGTATTCTCGAGCTATTGACCTCAGAGCTATTGTATAATATTTCTTGTTTCTTCGTTGAGATAACCACACGAGTAAAACTTTTAATAGTGTAATTCCAAAAAGAACTAATACACTGTTCGGAAAGTAATACAATTTATTTTCTTTGAGCGTAAATAGATTAAAGAAAAAAATTAAAGAAAGGTTTTCATTTTGATAAGTAATTACTTTAACATAATCCAGAATGTGATCTTTACTAAGGCCGATGTGGATGTACCGATTAAGGCTGACGTTTTCATGATATAGTCGCAACTTGTTTGATTTCGGAGAGAGACCGTCGGCGGCGGCTTTGATGTTTGGGTGTAGGGCAGTCATGTATAATGTGTCTGTAATCTGCGGTTTTCACGTAGACTATTCACGATTCGACAAATAAACTGGTATATATTGAGATAAATCTTATGTCCGTGTCAGTTCCATCTCGGTTCATCAAATTATTATACCTACAAAAAAAAATCACCATCTCCGTCCCAAGATTTTTTCCTTTGCATGTTATCCAACCGTGGCCCCTTAAAATTTCGTTATAAACTAGGGATATCTGTTATTGATTCTCATTTGTGAGATTACGAGTACCAAACTAAGTGCGGATTTTTCAATTATCATCCAGATCAGCGGTGAAAATATCGCGAGGAAACTCGTATCTGCCGCACATGTACTGTCAGCTAATTTACACCGCGTGGTGAATTATAACCCTAAAGGTTGATGCATAATAAAAGTATCCCAAAACAATCAACATACACTGGAGGTATATGATACCTTAAATGATAGCTTGTTCTCATAAATGCATTTAATATCAAAATAGTTGGCGAACCATGGTATTTTTATCATTGTTCGCCCATTTTCTATACTTATCTTTTATTTGTTACTTTTTTTTTCATATTTCTGGGTAAAAAACCCCAAATACAATTATTTATAACATTTATATTACTTATGAAATTTCTTATAGCATTAGTGGTTTCAATTACTTATAACGATTAAGGTAGATATTTAAAAATAAATACATTAATTTTATATTTGTTGGTAGGTTGGGGAGACATTTATACCTATATTTTTTCTCAACATCCTTTGTCTATTTTATAATTAGAATCACTGAACTTTATAAATTTTTAATGTTAATCAGTGAATTCGTCTTTGTTGTTTCAGATTAAAAAGTCACCTCCTTGGAAACACCAGCGCAACTATTTAATTTCCACTTGATATCGAGTAGCTGCCATTAAAGACAGCTAACAAATGAGACATAAGAGAATAAGATATTTTCAGTTTCATTTCATTTCTTGTCTTAGTGCTGGATAACTGGAAAAAAAGAAAATTAGGCGAAACGAAAATAAATGAAACGAAGTATAAAATAGAAATTGTTGTATTTTATTTAATCTTGTGGTTTTTAGGACAATGAGTGAGAGCGCAGGCAGTTATTGACGCTTGGAACAAATTTAGGTTTGCATTAGCAGCCAGTAAGGGTTCTTAAGGATTAGTAGCAAGAAGTTCGGCTAAGGGTAACTCGAAAGAGTATTGTTACAGTGTGAAGTGTGGTTAGCATAATCCATAACTCACTTTGTAACTTTAAAATGTCTAATAGGTTTTTTTATAGAAAAAAATGCGGCAGATGAGCATACAGTCCACCTGATGGTAAGTGTATACTGTCGTCCATAGACATCCGCGATACATGCCAACATCAGTCCAGAATGACAAATGTTGGCACGCCTCCGGATGTGCTGTCTACGTTTGCAGATTAAGGATTGGGATAAAGGGTTGGGAAAATGGGGGGGATAGGATGGGATGGGACTGGGCTCTGGCATATCTCACTCACTACTGAAACACGTATAGTCCCGGAAGGAGTTGAATGCGCGCGGAAGGAATGTGACCGTTTTATCTCACTTGTTTTTAGTGTTGTACTACAATGATCTTAGTGAAAGATAGGTATATCGATATTGGTAAAAGTCGATATTTTTAATTTAAATATTGCGGTCAAAAATAAAACACACGAATATGTAATTATACAAAACATCACTAACTTTTTACTATTTTTATTTACTTTCATTATTTATTTATTTATTATTTATCACACATTAGATAATATAGTAAGTAGGTATACATAATTTTTAGTTTTAAATAGGTATTTAGAATTTAGTTTTGAAAATAAGGTTACTAAAAACAAAAACAAAAAAATACAAAAATTATTAATTGAGAGAAATATTAAAAAAAAACAATATTATAACAACAAAAATCTACTACGCATTACATTATTAATAATAATAAAAAATAACTTAAAAGTAATAAAAGACACAAAAGACTATCATATTGTTTTGAATGAATATTAGTCACTACAATCATCACTTGTCACATCACCTGATGCAGACAAGTCAGAATCAGGTTTGGACTCATTTTAACAAGTATAGTAAAAAACTACACAACACGTGTTATATCGATTACGCAAGAGAAACAATAGAAAGCGAGCAAGCGCATCACTTAACTAGCCGACACAAGTGCGGCGAGACGGCTGGGAGGGTGCTCGTGTCCCCACACCTCACACCGCGCGCGCATTTAGCTCATTCCGGGACAGTATGTACGTTGGGAAATACGATAAAGTAGGAAATTCAAGTGCGAGTGCGCCCAGCGACTGTGGGAATGTAGCGTGCATTCTCCCTCAAATAATGCATATGCGTCTGCTCGTCTAGATCTGAACATTTCGAAAGTCATTAGCGCTCGATATACGTTACAATCTAAATATAGTCTAACCATTACCCGTGAGTAATTGCCAGTTTAGCATCGTGCGGTCCTCTTGGCTGTCTCTTCGTAGACCGCAAATGCGTGCCTCCAACTTAAACTTTGTATGTCGTAAAGTCTACGACAAGATCCATTACTATTGCATATTGTTTTTTTATAGGAAGAATAGGGCATTTATAGGGCAGACGAGCATACAGTTCACCCAATTGTAAGTGGATACTGTCGCCCATGGATATCCACGGTACACGCGAGAGAGGGGTAACGAGGCCAGTCGAGTGCGCCTAGCGTGCTTCTTAACGACAAAAAATACAACAGCTTTAATGATAACAAAATTCAAGTAATGTATCTTTTCAAACTTTCGCATTTTGAATACATTTTATATTCATAATCGGATTTGAACTATTATAGTAAATGTATTTGTTTACCTTTTATTTCTACTCGACGTTTCGGCACGGATTAAACCAGCTGCGGTCACGAGTTGAGTCAACTGCGACTTACTTAATTCACTTACTCAACTTTACTTGACTTACTCAACTGCGGGTTACATTAGGTAACGCAACTAGTGACCGCGGCTGGTGTAAGCCGTGCCGAAACGTCGAGTAGGAATAAAAGGTAAACAAATACATTTACTATACGCTATCAGAGGCGATTTAGAATATAAAATAAAAGTAGTTTCATCTAATGTACAATATTTGACAATAATGACAATTACTTGTATTGTTGCATTGGTATCGTAAATTATGAGTAATCCCTACTTGATTATAAGTACCAATTGTCACCAATATTATAGCGTTCAATAAATCCTTTGTCTTACATTGTCTTATAGACAAGTATTCCATTGTTCCAGAACATTCGCGTATTCGATCTGACTCCAAGAGTTAGTGGTCTTGGAAAACACAAGTGCACGAGTGTATTACACAAACGGCTCTCGAGTCCTTTATTTATTCACTCGTATCTGGATCGAACGAGTCCACATATAAACACAGGGTCCACTTGTTATTCACACAGTTCGCACTACATTAGATTTTCTTAAAACGAACTATTTTAGTGACATCTAGTTAGCTGTGGTTGCCGTTTAGAACATATATGTATAGCAGGGATGTTACGAATGTCATATTTTTGACATTCGCGAATGCGTATGCGAATGCGAATGTTTGGAATGCGAAAGTGCGAATGCGAGTGCTAATGCGCATCTGACAATTTATCCCTGGATGTGAGTGTTGATGCGAATATTTAAAATGATGCGAATCATTCGCATGTGGGAATGCGAATGGGAACATTCGTAACATCTCTACTTTATAGTCAGCAATACAATCCTATTGGTCAACCTATACCCACGGGTACCTTAATGGGCTGCTAATTAAGGACAGTTTTGAATCATTTTGGGTACATTAATGTGTTGCTGACTGTATATTATGTCAATAAAGCATTACCGAATCAAGACGTATATGTAACTATTCACAGTTCTTTAGGACATAAGCGGTGGTATGTCCTAAAGAATAAGCATAAGTGGTGGTAAGCTACTTACTATTGGATGGACTTAGGCGTCTTCTTATGCTTGTTTGCAACCTACTTGATAAATAATGGAGAGGAGACACACAATTATCGCCATTACGTGGTACCTACTTATACAGGTTGGAATAAATAAATGGGGCTCTGGAGGAAAAGTACCCTAAATATTGAACATAATTTATTCAAATGAAACTTTAATTTATTTTAAAAAATAAGGCAAGCTACAGTCACAGATTTTTCTAAAAAATAGTTTTTTTTTTCAAGTTAAACTTTTTAATAAATTTTGTAGCTTTCAGTTTAATTTTCAAGTTCAGAACAAAACATTATTCAGATTACTTTGGTGATTTCTATCTTGACCACAGATTTTATAAAAATAACTGTAATTAAAATAATAATCAATTTATTTGTCGCTACATAATTCATGATTAAAAAGTACTTAGATAATCTTAGATCTAGTTAGATCTATCATTTACGGTTACTATTATCTTTACACATACCATATTAGATGCGACATACTCGTACGTGTTGATTGATTTAAAAATACATATGAATTTTTACGTACAAATTCATATATATTTTATATTAATTTTCATATTATTTTTAACGTATATTTTACAAACGTATTCCACGTGGAATAGGAGGTGGAATTATAAAGTTATGTACTTGGAAATTGGATCAAATGTTTCGTTAGTCTTTTATTATTCGATTCGCCGATTGATTTAATTAATAATTTTGACTTGCAAGAAATATATGCAAGAATGTAGTTTTTCTTATATATTAGAGTAAAGTTTACTATTTTCAATATTTAAAGTACCTACTTTCCCTCCAGAGCCCGTTCATTAGTTCCACCCGATGTATTCATTCTAATACTTTAATCAGGTTAGTTTAAATCAGATGATTAGCTACTAAGGTATGTAAAAGTAAAGTAGTAAAGTAAGTACTGAAATAAAAGTATGGAAAATGGTCCACAATTAAAAGTTCCATCGTCTGTACAACACCTAAACGTCGTAACAGTCTCAAACTTCATTCCATTCCAGCTTAGTAACAACTATTGCGAATTCTAAGCTACTTAATGTTGTGTTTCCACTAATATTGACCGGCGTCTGCAACTACTTACAACAGCGAGGATGCTTCGTGCAGGCATAAGGATTAATAGTTTCTGGTTAGATAGTTTAAACTAACATTATACAGAAAACGTGAAGAGCATCTGCTTGATTATTTAAGACATCCTCTCCAAGGAGGGATGGCAACTGTAATGAGATGACGAAAATACGTTGTCGTATTTTACGGCCATCCTTTCGAACCTTATTTTCCAAATCGATTTCTAAATCTCCAAAGGTAGGCAGCGCGCATTCATGGACGTTTCAATATTTGCCATTCTGGACTGATGTTGGATGGATGACTGGATCGCGGATGTCCACGGACAACAGTATCCACTTACCATCGGGCTTTCTGCTCGTCTGCCACCTTTTTTAATAAAAAATATATTGGCAATATAATGGCCAACTACCGCGGCGATAGCCTAGGGGTATCTACACTGGACTCACATTCATGTGATCGTGAGTGCAAATCCTCAGCCTGTACCACAGAGTTTCTATTAAAGTACGGATTTTTTTCAAATTAAACTTGCTCGACGGTGAGAGGAAAACATCGTAAGTAAAGCCTCATGCTCCAGAAATAAAAGGCCTGTGCCCTGCAGTGAGACATTAAAGGCTGATACAAAAATAATTACCAACCATAGTTTTTCCACTAAGTTGCGACACGGGGTTCTTTCAGAGAGCTGTGAATAGGATCTTGTAAGGGCGGAGTATTCCTTTGATGTTACAGGTGTATCCATTTATCACCATTTGGGCAGCTCATTTGTTTGCCAACTACCCTATAAGAGATTGTTTACAGGATTACAGGTTCAATGTTTACCTTACTACAGTCATGTTTTGTTTACTAACCAAAGGATCCAAGTTGAATGTCAGATCAATTCAATATTTCCCTATTAATGATCATATGGTACGAGGTTAGGAGTTTATGTGGCACAAGTCACTTTATAATTCCTCGTATTATATTAATAATAGGGGTTAAAGTATGAAATTGCCGTTTTATAGTAATAGATACTTTGAATTGACATAAAACCTTCATGGAGTGAGATTTTCGAGTGAAACTTTTTTCATATGATACCTATGAGGTTCTTGTTTTAAAAAATGTGCTACATTCGATTTTCGACTTTCAATTGTTTTTTATTCAGCTTAGACGGGAAAGATGGATACTTCGAAAATCCGAGTAATCTTTGAATACGAGTTCCGACGCGGAACTAACGCGGCAGAAACGGCTCGCAATATCAATGCTGCGTTTGGAGAGGAGACTGCTAATGAACGAACCGTGTGTTTTTGGTTTAAACGCTTTCGTAATGGAAACTTCGACTTGAAGAACGAACCATGTGGAAGACCGCCCACACAGGTGAATAACGCTGAATTGAAGGAGATGGTGGATGCCGATCCGAGTCAAATTACCCAGGAATTAGCGGCATGGTTTAACGTTACCTTACCTACAATATTGACTCATTTGCATCAAATCAATAAGATAAAAAAATATGAAAAATGGGTGCCTCATGATTTGACTGATCTGCAGAAAGAAACGCGTGTTGAAACTTGCGTTGCCTTGTTGAATCGGTACAGAAATGAAGGAATATTGGATCGAATTGTAACATGTGACGAAAAGTGGATTCTTTACGATAACCGAAAGCGAAAAATGCAATGGCTGACCCCAGGTCAAACGCCGCATCAGTGCCCTAAGGCAAAGCTTACCAATGAAAAGGTAATGGTAACTGTTTGGTGGTCTATTCATGGTGTTATTCACTATAGCTTTCTCAGGTCTGGTCAAGCAATAACAGCAGATGTTTACTGTGCCGAACTTCGAACAATGATGGCGAAACTAGCAGTGAAACAGCCCCGACTCGTGAATCGATCTTCACCATTATTGCTCCATGATAACGCAAGACCTCACACTGCACGAGAAACCGTTGTAATTCTACAGGAGCTGCAGTTAGAAACCATACGTCATCCTCCGTACTCGCCAGACTTTGCTCCAACGTACTACCATTATTTTCGTGATCGGGACAATTTTCTACGTGGTAAAAAATTTTCTTCCCAAGAGGCAGTACAAAATGCTTTCATACAGTTTGTCGAATCTACATCCCCAGAGTTCTATCGCAAAGGCATAAATGAACTTCTGATTAGATGGCAACAATGTATAGATAATGAGGGTAAATACTTTGATTAAATAAATATGTTACATTTTAGAAAAAAACGAGTTTTAATTTTTCAGTACAAGTCGGCAATTTCATACTTTAACCCCTAATAATATATTACACTTATAATTTCGTCCTATTTGAAACTAATATATTATTTTTTATACTTTATTAAATTAACATATATTCATATGTTTCTTGCCTTTTTCCGAAAGGAATTTATTTGTTATTTATTTGTATATATTTTTATTTACATTATATTTTGTTATTTATTTGTAACAATACCTATTCTCTCAAATCCGTGTAGTTTTCAATAGAAATTGAAATTTAATTCAATGTTTATTTAATAGAGTTATAATCTCAGGAACTACTGGGTCGATTTTCTTTTAATTTTCATTGTCATGTAGTTTTTATATCGTCTGGCTTTATATTCATTTTATCAAGATTGCTTCAGTAGTTTTAAAAATGTAGCGGATTTTCAAAACAAGGTGATTAATTTCTATCATTTTCGGTAAAGTAGTTTCGAAAATACAGCTAGTACTTTTTTTACAAGACGATCAATTTCTTGCGTGAAATTTGGTACTAAGTATGCGAAGTTGTAGACAAAGGCTTGTTGCTATTAAAACTGATAATAAATAAACTTGGCAACATGACAACATATCACTAACTTGGCTTCAATGCCCCGTGTTTAACTGACCGCCACAAACTTCCTTAAACTTCCTTTGTGTGTTGCTCATTAGCCGCTGGTTGTTTGGCTTCCAATGCGGGTTTAAGCGTTTTGGAAAACTTTTATAGAACATTAACTTGATTCGGTTCGGAGAAACTACATGATTAACTGGATGTAAATGATGACAATTGTTTTAATTATAAAAGATTTTACAAACGTATTGAGATGGCCAACTAGAGAGATATTTAGCCATTATTTAAAATTCAAAATAAGAAGGTTTTTGTGTTGCCAAAAACAAATCCTATCTTTTTTTCTCTCATCGCCGAAAAACATCTGCATAAAATAAATGTTAAGATGTCTAGACAACCCATCGAGTTGTTGTTAATGACGATAAATTAACTTGTATTCGGAGTTAATATCTTAAAATGTGCAAGTGTTACACTGTTGAGAGCCATTAGTGACACGAATTCTATGGAATTCGCCTATGCTTGATGCTTGACAAAAGTCGTAAATTTATAAAGGGGAGACAGTTTGTAAAAATGATTGCATGCACGTGTAGAAGGCCCATGGGTCGACACGCACAAAAGAAATTATTATCGCGAGAATTCTGCCGCTAATTTTTTTTAGCGCCAAGACGCGGCACGGGGACGCTAAGATACGGACCAATCAGGAGCAAATAACTGGCTTTGATTTTTTCCCATTGGCAAGGAGCAGCATCAGGGCGTGGCTGGAGAGCTGGCTGCGCTTGAGACGAACATGAGGAGAGAAGACACAACGGTTTCATCCTTGGTCGAGCTCGCGCGCTTTTGCTCCCTGAAGGAACCAGATAGAAGTCTTGACTAGCTCACGCTAGCCCGATCTAAATAATAGTTCTTTATAGTGTGTGTAGTAGTAATAAAAGGTTTCCAATTTAATTTGTATAAGATAGGCGGGAATAATAAAATAAGTTGGACTAGAAAAGTTGTCTGGTAAAGTACAAACTATCATAATTATTTTAGTGCCTCATAACTTTGTACACAGTGTTATATAACTAACTGTCATTTATAGCTAAACATAAACAAACAAGCTATTTGACAATGGATATAATATCTGATAAGGAATATGAATTATTGACTAACCACAGATCGTATTGGGAGATAGCAATTTCTTATATTTGTATTATAATAATTACCATAATTATGCCTATTTACCAGATGCCGTCGAATAATAAAGACGAGAATGGTAAGAAATACCATTAGAGCCCATACAATCACCTAATTAAATATAATGAATTGATCAGCACTTACGATTCATGAAAGATACATTAAATTATGGACATGTGAACAAAGTTATGAGCAGATGTGTATATAAATGTGTATAAACTGTTAAAAATCATGTCTGTGTGAGATGAGGTGTATAAATATCCAAAGATCATACTAAAATCCAGCTCAATAAAGAGTCTTCTCGAAATAATGTGCTTGGTAACAAATGATGATTAATTGAGTACATAATCATGTTATTCTAGTTCTAAACAAAACCACTCTCATGTATGTCGAGTCACTATTAAAATGATATTAATGAAAACCAGCACACATACATATATATATATACATATATATATCATTATGTACTGAGCCAATTGACTAGGCTATTTTTACGAATTATACACGAAGCTAGAAATTCTATAATTGAGCTTGAAAGATGGATAAACCAAACTTCTATCCGATCTTAATTGAACAAAGCCAGTTCTGTCTAGGACTCAAGTAATAGCTCAAGCTATACTCGGACACTATGTAGCTTTTCGTAATCATAGAGTCTTGAAATTAATATCAAGCATACATTGCATATATAATTGGACTTTGAGCCGATGGTCTAAATTGAACACAAGACACGAGACAGATGGAGAGGCCGAGCTGTCGTAAGTATTAGTTTACTCTATAACAGATTTGGAGATCATAACCTATCTCAAAATCTGGATACTGAATTCATTTAGTATATTTAATAAATTGCAAGACAGTGGTTATTTCAATGCTTATAGTCAAGGATAGCACATTTTATATGAACTAAGTTTGCATTAGTGTGGGAACTTAACACCACTAAAGGCGCAGACCGAGAGACGCTCCCTCGCGTGGATTCCGATGGACATCTACACGATAAAAGGATCTTCATTGTGTATCCATCGCCATAGCTGATCTTGAGATCGGCCTGAATTTAAGACGCAATTCTGGGTCAGAATTGAACTGTGCAAAGGTTGTCGGCGGCTAGCTAGCAAGTCTGGGCATCAGAACACACACATTCCTCTCTTATCGAATCAACTCCGACCTCTATTCGGCCGAATAGAACCCTAACTGATATATACATATAATATAAAACTTTACCATGGTATCGGGGCAAGGCAGCTTTGTGCGCCTATAATTATCCATGTCCTAGGACGTGTTGATTTAACCGCTTCTCAGCGATGAAAAGGAGTTGAATTCGAGCCCCATAATTCCATGCGTGGAAGCCTTGAGCCAGGCCGTAGGAAATCCCCGTAAATGCCAGAGTGATTTGGGCAGCAAGATGGCTTTGCCATTGACTCAATTAACAGTCATATACGCGCGTCGGGGCACTTACTAGACCTAATTTGCCTCTGTACATTACTAATTCGAGACAAGCTACTCTTGAGGTCTTAACGACCCCTTTCCATAAATACCTAAAGGTCCATTTAAAGTAAGCCGAAGTGAATATATGACTTGTTATTTTGGGAATACCATCACTACATTGCACACTTGCATAATCAGACGCGATTGAATTAATTACATTTGCCACAAAGACTATCCTCATACTCATAAGCACTGAAGTTATCCTGTAATGAAGTAACTAAGCTCTTATACATAGATTCAAATATATAGACGATCACATATCTGGGCTTGAACCACCACAGTATATTCAATATTTTATTTGGTTAGCTAAGATTAACGGCTCCGCATAATTTAAGAGA
The DNA here is from genome assembly GCA_914767545.1 of Sesia apiformis. NCBI lineage: Eukaryota > Metazoa > Arthropoda > Insecta > Lepidoptera > Sesiidae > Sesia > Sesia apiformis. The sequence continues at coordinate 8,600,641 of OU611960.1, read as the reverse complement.
CGGAGTTAATTCAAGAGATTCTATATCGGCCAATCTTTGGTTGGGTATAGAATTTACTGGTTCTTCAACTATCTTACAAGGCTGGTAGCATCCTATTGAATATCTTGTTGCAATTGTATAGATTTATGAATGGCGACAGATAAATCAGGATAAATCAATATCAAATGAATGCAGATATGATACGATCGATTAGTTACAAATTTTATTAATTTCGGTGATTATATGTATATTCACTTTATTTTATTTTGTATCGAAAGAAAACAATGCCCATCTCAATACTTACTTCTGTCATAAAAAATGAAAAAAAATATACACAAAAACAACTCAGTCTCAATATATAATAGAGTAAATAATAAATCATTATTTCCTACACTTCCTTTGATAAAATCAAGCCAAAGAGCGGGAAAATATCTTTTCTCTTAACATCTATGTGGAGCGGAAGCGGCAGCGCGTCGGATATCGAGTGCTGTGTACTGCTTTTATTTATTTTAACATCATGTCAGTAACATCCGGGAAAATACAGTACACGTGAGCGAACAGTACTTCATCTGTGAACAATGTTCACAATGCTATAACTACTGTCAACTTATATCTTTCCACTGTTGGATGTTGCAAATTTTTTCCTCTGCACATTCTAATTAAATATACTTCTTTGAACATTCGAATTATTAGAACATACTGATTCCTGACGTTAAAAGGAAAATTCTGCAAGCGTAAAATACGATCTCAAGACTCAACCATCCCCTGGTTTTCCGCTCTTCGCATCCCGGCACTATCAGCGGCGATGCTAGACTTCCTTTATCCCATTGTATTAGTGTGATATGACACTCTCTCTCAGTACGATATGACCGGATGGGGATGGTCTCTGACATATTTCACTCTTTTCAGAAACTAAATGTTACGCCTTTATAGATACGAATCTTCTGCAACGAAATTTATTTTTTCCTTGACTTTATTTATTTTTCTTAGGTTATATAAAATTTATGCAGTCGCCGCTCGGTATACTTAGTACCGGGTACTTGCAAAATAAGTAATTGTAGGTTCACCAGAGTGCTGTTATGTAAACGAACTTATGCTCACCAAAAAGGAGACCGCTCATATGCGATGCAACCAGCCCTTTTAGTATCCAGTACTGGACATAGGCCACTGAGGGGTGTATAGCCTTCAAACGCCACACTGGCTTAGCGGGTTGACGAGTCCACTCTTTTAGAGATGGTGTAGAGATGTAGCTGTTATGTATGTAACAGTAACAAGGCTATGTAGCTACATAGTTATGCCTTAGTCGCTTTTTACGACACCCACGGTATGATATGGGAGCCTTTGTCTTAATTGAATTAATTTTGATAATATGGAGCGTATAAGATTTTGAAAAGTAACATTGAGGTGTTCTAATGTTTACTCTATGTACAGTCCATCCGGGAACCATGTTATCGATTGTTACTCGCTTAGGGCGGTTATCAGCCATCGAACTTGGCGCCGATGCCGATATAAACGGCCTTTTATTACAGATTATTAAGATAAACATTATGTTTTCATAGATTTTATTAGTACGTAGAACTAAGGCCCGGATAAATAGACGATCTTCGGGCTTAGAATTATGCAGAGCAGTGTATACAGTTCTAAGAATTCAAATGTTAATTTTAATTGGCTTTAATATCGTTTCATAATAACAATGAAATAAATAAAAAAAAAATAATGTGCAAACATATAAACATTCGTTTACTTAGTCTATATTCTTGATACAGGTTTCATAAAAGAAAATCAATGTGTGGATCAACTCATGAAAATCAATCTCACAATCAATTTATTGTTTTGGAAAAAATACTCAAGTATAAATATATACAAAATCGCATTCTATGACCAGACAATATGGAGAGAACAGCAGACAATAGACACAACGTTCATGACTACCAATGGTCGGAGTAGGAAATGCTATTTTACTATTTATTTTAACCTGGATATACCCCTATCCGTGATTAAGAAAAAACAATAATATTAGATATTGGTAGAATGGGAGGCGCCGTGTGGTGTCGGCTCAGTATAGAATAGCACCACCCCATCTCTTTCCCTGGGTGTCTTAATAAGCGACTAAGTGATAACAAAGCATCTACCATAAGCGCTGAATAACACCATTTCTGAAAAAGTGGACTGGCCAATCATGTTTGGCCAGCGTTTTAAGGCCATATATTCCTTATGCACAAGACAATGTGCATGAGGAGGCCTAAGTCCTGCAGTGGATATGAAAGGGCCGATTCCATTTCTTTGCATTATTTGGAGAATGAATACAACAATCCGCAAACACATACAAAAAATACATAAATAAGTATACTTGACACATAAATAATAAACAACATTTAAAAGCCGGACTCGTAATAAGTATATTTCCATGCAAAATACAACTAACAACTTATATTAGGGTACTTTTAATTTCAAAATCTCGGGATCTCCGAGGCATGTTCTTAATAATTTGAGTTGATTAACTCAAAATAGCGAAATTAGTACTAATGTATGGTCACACTGAACATTTTCGGAACTGGCCACTTACATAAACAATATTTAAAAATTAATTATAATACATGAAAATGGAACTCTTTGGCTGTAGAATAAAGTTTGTTTCATCTAACAGTCATTTGTTTTCAAGCAGTGAATTTAACTCGTGAAAATTTTCGCTGTATGATTTTCTACGATTTTAAGTGTAATTTGACAGCTCAGCAGACTTCTATTGGCTGCTTTTGGCGGTGAAGCACCAAGCAAGAAGACAATTTACAGCTCTTTTGGAGAATTCAAGCGCGGTTGTGTCAATCTCAGTGACGAATATCGTGAAGGTCGCCCGTCCACCGCTGTCAACAATAAAAACATCGATGCTGTGCGCCATATGATCGAAACAGACAGGCATGTGACCTACCATGAGATTCAGGCATCCTTATGCATTGGCATGAGTTAGATACAATCAATCTTAGACAACCATTTAGCTGTGCGAAAGCTGTACTCGTGGTGGACCCCACACAATTTGACTGAGGCTCAAAAAACCGATCGCATCACTTGGTGCAATGCCATGCTTAACAAATACAACGAAGGAGAGCCAAATTTGGTGTGGCACATAGTAACAGGTGACAAAACATGGATTTACAGCTACCACCCCGAAACATAGCAGAAATCGAAGATTTGGGTCTTTCAAGATCACCCGAACTCTATCAAAATGGCGTATGTACAAAGTGCCGCGAAGCAGATGATAGCTTTTTTTTTAGAAAAACTGGACACGTGGTTACTGTTGTACCGTGAATACTGATTGGTACATGACCATTTGCTTGCCGGAAGTTATTGACGAACTTCGTAAAAACAACCGTAAACGCCTCATAATCTTCCACCATGACAATGCCAGCTCTCACACGGCCGAACAGACAAATGACTATTTGAAGGTGAAAAACGTAGAACTCATAAGCCATACCCCATACAGTCTCGACTTGGCACCTTGTGACTTCTTCTTGTTTCTAAAAATTAAGAACCAATTACGCGGTCAATGATTTTCATCGCCAGAAGAGGCTGTTGAAGAGTATGAAAAACATGTTTCCGAAGTCACCATGGAGGAGTGGAATAAATGTTACGGAAATTGGTTTATTCGCATGAAAAAGTGTATTGACGCTCACGGAGTATATTTTGAGAAACAATAAATTGATTTTTGGCCATTCATTTTTTTTTCTTATTCATTTCGGAAGCTTTCAGTGTGGCCCTCGGAGGTACTTACCTACCCATGAAATGACCGATTTTATTACTGGCCACTTTGAGTTTCGATATCTTCTGTTCTAATTCGAATTTTAAAATAAAACAAAATGTTCTTATTTCAAAATCAGTATTTCATTTGTTTTTCTGTACCTAAATTTTGTTCATGTGATTGTCTTGAATATAAAATGGATAAATCAATAAATCGTGTTATTTTTTAATATAAGTTTCGTCGCGGCACCAACGCAAGTCAGACAGCTCACAAGATCGTACCGTCCGTCGGTGGTCTTAACGCTTCGGTTCTGGAAATTTCGATCTTAAGGATAAGCCCCACGGACGACCTACGACCAAGGTTAATAACGATGATTTAAAGGCTATAGTGGAAACAGATCCATCTCAAAGTACAGCTGAGTTAGCAGCAGGGTTTGATGTTAGTGGTAAAACAGTGTTGGTTCATCTCCGTCAAGTCGGCAAAATAAAGAAGCTCGATAAGTGGGTACAGTATGAATTGAACGAACGTCAGCGACAACAACGGGTTGAAGTGTGCACTGTGTTATTGAACCGTCAAAAATCGATGGAATTTTGCCTTGACTGGGATGATTCCATTTCTTTCGAATTTGGACAACTTTTTGCAAGGAATAAAATTCGATTCTGAAGCAGTTGTGAATAGGGCTTTTGAAGAATTTATTCGTCCACGAGACTTTTACAGGAATGAAATCAATCAACTGCCCGTGAAGTGGCGAAAGTGTATAGATAATATGGGTCAATATTTCGACTAACATAATAAATATTTTTATAACAAAATAAATTTGTACAGTTTCTCTTACAAATCGGTCTTTACATAGATAAGCACCTAATATTATGCTTTAGTAAAAGGCCAAAAAATATAACTAAGAAAAAGTATGCCAGACAGGAAATGGAAAGAATATAACAGAGGAGGCGCAGATCAAGAAAGCGGTATAACGTCGTGAGAAGTATGCTCTCATTTCAAGGGTAAACACATTGAACGTCAACCTTACATCACCTAGGTTTATAAATTGTTACAAACAAGGCCATATTTTATAGTCATTTAGGTTGTATATGGAATACAGGACACTCGTATCTCTAATTTATCTAGGTAGACAGCACGCGTCGACTGACATCCGTCGCGATGTCAATTAGGTTAGCTTTACTCTTACATCAGGGATGAATCTGAGGACATAAAGTGAGAAACGAACCCACTCTGAAAGCTCGAACTTTTACTTACCTCATACTATAATTTAGACACTTCACAGTGTGACTTTTACTATATCGTTATATACGTTCTAAATAATATTAATGAATGCTTACAAATGGTTATTACATGTACATATATTATCTTAAATGACAGAATATAATAGGCGAACTTATCGCCGAGGCGATCTCTTCAAGATAAATGTAGGAAGTGCAAGTGGTGCAAATGATTGAAATTTTCAAATAGAATTATGTTTAATATATACCGACTATATTAGTAATAAATATTATAAATTAATATACCAATATTACAATATATTATAAAATACCATTATATATTATTAGGTTCTGTAATATAAATACATACTTATAATAATAAATACATATATCTACAATTGTATTTAATATTAATTTGTAAGTAAGAATCAAAGTTGTCAAGAACTGAAAAATAAATAATGAAATAGAGTAGATTAGTAACAAAATAGTAATGAGAGGAAATAGGAGAATTACCTAGGGGAAGAAAGAAAATAGAAAACCAAGGAAGGCTAAAATAACGATATCTAACACTATTTAAATAATGATTTATATAGTGTGTGAGCTGGCGATATTACAGGATTTTTATTTAAATTCCCATTAATGTGTTTATTAATTTCTCAAAGTTACAGATCCTCCAATTTAACCTTCGATCCGCCTCTATCTTATAAACGCTATAGGTTACGTAATATGTATACTGTAGGACTCGTAGAAGTGGTTAACTACAATATCAAATTACTACAGCTCTTGTGCTGTTTAGTCAATGCATCTCTAGTTATGTTCTGCAATGTTGATTAAACATGCAGTGTAATTACATAACACATGGAAACAGAGGCAGCTTGTAAAGAAATGTGTAATTAACTCGTAGTTATGAATTCGTACTCGAAGTAACTAGCAATAATTGATAATGATGATAATATCCTATATCGCATACCCCTTGGTGTCGCAGGTGTCCATGGGCCGCGGTAACACTTACCATCACGGGGGACCGCTTGCTCGTCCGCCCATTAGTCTATAAAAAAAAAGTCCTACTGTATTAGAAGCTAGACATACGCATGAAGCCCCATGTGAAGAACGTGGTGATGGGAACCAGAGTCGCGCGGAATCTACTGCGCCCGGTACTCCAATCACGTCTCTCTCTGCGCGCGAAACTCGGGATCTACAAGACCTATGTTAGATCCCGCCTCACATACGCTGCGTTGGCCTGGTACGCCCTGGCAAGCGAAACAAATAAGAAGCTGCTACGCGCACAGCAGTCAGCGACCCTGCGTACCATAGTAGGCGCACCTCAGTATGTGTGGAACGCCACCATCGCGAGGGACCTGAGCACCGAGAGTCTAGATAAGTTTATAAGCCGCCTTGCTTCGAACTTGTTCGAGCGCGCTGACAAGTCGGTAAGGCATTTCCGCGCGACCTGATCGCACCCAAACAAGGTGCGACTTCACATGGAGCTTCACCAACGCCCGGACATGACACCTAAGTCGCCGCCCGCGAAAGGTCGCTCACTGGGCTTTCCACAAGCGGAATCTCCCCGGTGGGCTTGATCGCGCGGGCGGCGCGAAGAGAGAAGACCAAACCAAGGCTACTCGAAAGAGTGGCCACCCCAGAGACCTGCCCGTAGTAGCGGGCAGCGAATCAACGTCTGGTAGTGGGCTACTAGTCCAGGTACAGAACTCCACCTCCCCTCGAGGGGGGTGTGAGAATGCTAGATTGGTGCTAGACATACGCTAAATGTTTTTTCTCGAGCATGCGAGTTTCTTCACGATGTTTTCCCTCACCGCCGAGTTAGTGACAATTTTTTCTTAAAGTAGAAACTCAGTAGTGCGAGCCAAGTATTTGTACTCACGATCACACTAATGTGAGTTGTGTATAGATACCCCTAGGCTCTCTAATAATTATATTATTAAAAAAGAAAACGATTGGTATTATTTCGTTAACATACACGATGTTTATCAATATATGTACGAGTGCATGACGAAAATAAAAATAAACCGTTTATACTTTATCAATGCGCCCATCTGTATATCTGGTATATCTGGGTCATCGCGGGCTCTCATGCCTTTCCAGTGCCGGCCGCTTTTCAAGTCACTCCAGCTTAAATGACATCCTACGTCGGTCTCTTGCTTCCGTTAACATACCGACTATTCTAAAGCCGAACGGTATCGTGTGTGACGATGGCAAGAGACCGGATGGGATGTCCCTGGTTCCATGTAGTAGGTATAGGGCGACCGACACCTGGTGTGGGACGCAACTTGTGTAGACACGCTGGCACCGACAACTATGGAAAAAGCTAGTGCTGTCGCAGAAGTGGCTGAAAAACGCAAGATCCATAAATACGGGAACATCGACACTATCTACATTTTTATTCCCTTTGGTGTCGAAACCATAGGCCAGTGGGGCCCCTGTGCACGTAATCGTCATAAAGATATAGCGAAGCGCCTGGGCGACACTACCGGCGACCCCACGGCCGGCAATTACATCGCTCAACGCATAAGCATAGCCATCCAACGGGGTAATGCCGCCAATATGCTGGGTATCTTGCCTCAACGTTCCAATCTTTATACCATATATAAAATTTTGGAACTTAATTCATGTGTAAACTTGAGTTAATAATGAAGAGAAAGAAAATAAAAGGTGTTCTATAATAATGAAGATGTTGGCCAAAGTCAGAGTATATCATTAATATAGTTGAGTAATAAGAAATTTCAGAAATGCTTGAAAATTTGCCTCTTGAAGTTGTTTACATTAAGAGCTTGTCGCTGGTAGCGCTCCGAGTTCAGCCCAAAACTTTTTAAATTATACCTCCACCTCACATAATTTCCTTTCTAATGCTAAAGTTGAGGACTCTCCAAAAGTTTTTACTTGTCAAGAATTCCTTTTATTTTTTTATGGTACTTACGCAACTTATTCAGTGCTCTAACTAAGTAACATACGTATTATTCTGAAATCTGCTCAGAATTTGAACGAAATTTTTATTGGTCCTCGTTTAATTAAACATTAACATTAAATTTGTTAAAGAGTCATCTATTTAACAAAAGTACTGAGACGTAATAAAAAAATTACTTTCTCCATATTTTTTTCGTAGGTAAAAAGTATAAATAATATTTTCAGTTAATTTTATAAGGTCACTAAGTGTATAGATAACATTGTTTTAAACGCAATAAATATTGTTTTCAATACTATTGTTTGTAATAATAATAGAAATAATTGTATTAATACATAGTATCAAAAGGATCCAGATTTAGATTCATCCATATAGAGATTTACTCAGTATAAATATGTTTAATGCAAGATTTTCAATATTCACCATTATTACAGTAATTTTATAGCTATATTGTCATTTTCTTCCTTTGCAAGGTCAGCTACCCTCCACTTTTTAAGGCTATTTGTTTGTGTTCTACTACTCGCATCCAGGTCTTATTATTTGCTACTTTATTTATGTACTATCTGTTGGAACTGTACTACTACTTCTAATTCTGGATTGCCACCTAGTCAAGGTTTTACTCTGGTCAATCTGCTAACTTAATGACAAAAAATATGCTGTAGGAGATAAAAAATATAATATACGTTTTCCGTAGATACTAAATTTATATTCAAGGTTCGATCTTCCTTCGTTTATTATAATTTGAAGGCTGAGCGATATTCAAGGATATCTATCTATCTCTATTTGTTGTTGCCTACACATTATTATCGAGGAATTATTAACACACTGTTAATTAAATTTGTACTGAATTGTGGTTACAAATTAATTATTATCGTGTTGATTGAAGTTTACCATCGAATTGATATATAATTTTGTAACTAAATTAATGACGATAATGGCTTCAAAGCGGTATGTTCATAATCACATATTTTACGTTTATGTCAAATAGGTATACTTTACTATACTTACGATCTTCCACTGCTGGATCCACTACCACTCTTCGCGATCTTCTTTAAAACATCATCAGTTTCATGGCTGGAGGACGTCCTGCCTAACATCTCTGGATACTTCGAAATGGATACTTGGTCTCTATTCGAGGACTCGTCTATCCTATCCGGTATCGGTATTGCGTTACATATTACCTACAGACTACCACTTCAGCTTGTTAGTTATTGCAATCAGCAAAGAATAACAATAAAATTTCTTTCTTTTTATTTGACAAAAATACAAATAATTTTATTGTACCTCGGCATTAATAAAGTTCTTCAAATTAGATTTTTATGAGTGATTTCAAGTGCCTACAACCATAAATCCACAAATAGCGAGTCAGTTGAGCATAGATGGATAGTGTTCGATACAATTTCTCTGTATTTAAATTTAATTCTATTATCGTAAGACTAATTACACAAATCAAAAAACCACTACAACTGAAGAGGGATATGATAAGGTATCGCTCAACCTTCCGCTTGATATCCATCGCTCGATGAGGGTTCAAGTAGGTTATGAGTATCCCATACATCATTCCCTATGCCAGAATACGTGGAGTAGGCACTTTGCCATTAAAGTGCCGGCTATGGGGGCAATTATTTTATTAAATTTCATTTTAGCAGCCGTATGTGTGACAGCATACGCTAACAGTGTTCAAATTTCACAAAATTAATAATTTATAAGTTAGACTACAATGTATAAACATTTCTTATTGGAATAATAACAAGAGGCTTATTAATATTAATATATTAGTATTATAAATACGATACAAAAGCTTTCCCTGTGGAGCGACGACGTCAGTTTATTATACGATGATCTCAAAAACCATTATATGCTTGCGCCAAATCGAGATAAAAGTTCCAAGGAGTTGGAAACGGAAAAATATAAAATAATTAAAAGACAAGGAAAAGAATTTTGCAAATAAAACGCTATTTTATTTACCAATTGGTAGTTACAATTTATTTTTATTAAGGCTGCTACCGACAAAACTCTAAGAAAATTCTTTGACAAAAAATGTCCAGCTCCTTAAGATGAAATAGTTACTGAAAATGTAAGTTATTTTTGTAATTACTTTCCATGGTGTTACAATAAATTTGAGGCCCTATTGTAATTCCAAAATAATAACACTTGTGTTAACTTTAACAACTTAACAACAAGTGACAATATAGTGACACAAGTGAGACAAGTGACATTTGCCTCTGGCCTAGCTACACTAATACAGCCGGTACTCCCATGGATTCGCAGAGGCGCGGAAGGATGGTGATGGCCTGCTGGAAGATCCGGAGCGCTGTGGTAGTGATTGTGACCGACGCGTCGACATGAATACCATCGTAACGCGCAGTTCCTCAATTTGTCACCCCTTGACCAGGATGTAAGAGTAGCCCTGAGGTAGCACCGTTGTTATCCCGATCGTCGTGAGCCCGAACGTCGCAACCTGGAACGCAATATCCAGCATGGTTATAAAACCGTGCCGCTCAGCTCCGTCTGATTGTGACCACCATTGTATGTCATTATGAGAGTTCCTGCTGGGTGTGTAGTGGCTGTGGTCATAATCAGAACAGAAGGCACAAACAACTAAATAAATGGGAGTTTACAATAGCAAACACTAAATTAAAGAGTTTGGTGGAACTGCTCGCAACAATAAAATAGTTATTGTTATTAACAATAAAATACCAAAAGATTCAATTACCATCATAATTGTTACTTGGGTAAATTTAGATTACTTAGCTTATAATATTTTCTTAGGTTTTCGCGATTACTATACATACTCGTAGCAATTGAACAACTTTGAAACGGTTTAAATCGCGTATATTTAACATTATTTATATCCCGACGTTTCGAACACTTTGCAGTGGACGTGGTCACGGGGTGACTGAGCTTATATTATTTTAAAACAATGCATATGGCAGTATAAATATATATAGCAACAAAGCCAAACGAGAACAAAGGGAACTATGTAAACGCTATCAGGGTGTTCTATTGAGCAGAACACGTGGATAACTACCTAATTACACTTCTACTTAATATTAGTGTATTTTCTGTGTTCGTCACTTACCCAATTAGGGGCGATGTGCACCTGAAACATTATTATGCATCATTATTTAATCTCAACAAACGAATTTAAGATTTTGGTTACGGAGAGTCGGCTCGCAGTCGCCTATAGTGATCGTGCGGCGTCAACCCATAAGAACAGGTGCGCGCCTACAGGACTGGCATCGTGCATTCCAGAATATATCGCGAATGGACATCCGATGAACGTAAATTTCTAGAAATAATAATGTAATAAACACGAGTAGCGGCCGAAACAAGCGGTTGCTTGTGGAATTTAATTTATTATATAATTTTACTATTAAAAATGAAGCTTCTAAGGCCTGAATTCTAACAAATTTGTAATGGTAACAGCCTACCTAATTTATAATTGCCTACAAAGACTTGTAAATCAACGTTACAGGTGTAATCTGAAATCGTTGTAGTCAAATATATTTAGTTCATACCGTCCTATTGTTTATATACTAATTTACGGCGAATGTCTCCTATGAATGGTGGGCCCATGATAATTTTGAGCAATTTCGCATTTGATTTGCTTAAAAGAATAGACACTGATTAAGTTCCAAATATAAATTGATAAGTTGGCCTTGCAACCGAAAATCGTCCTTATGTTTTAGATAAGTCAAATTGAAACTCTATTTTGAAGTGCTCAATATTATCATTGGCCAACTGCACATCAGAAATTCATATCAACATTAGTCAAAAATGGAAAACGTTGGCACCCCTTTGAATATGCCGACTACCTATGGAAATTTGGGAGTGGATCTGGATAAAGGATTATAATGGAATTATATAATAAAAACCTATTCACATTTTTTTGTATTAACTGTGATAAAACACAAAACTATATTTTTTCACTAATGCAAATGATTGCGACTTTACATTATCACAGTTTATTAGTTTATATGTACTTTGAAAGAAGTGGATATATGAAATCTATAACCAAGAGGTAATAGATTGCCAATAAGAATTGTCACCTTAGTGTTTGTTAATGTGAGAATGCTTTTAAAATTTGGCTCCTCGCCACAGCCGAGACTTTAAATGAATCACGTAGATACTTAAATCCAATACTTAAGTAAATTGTATTTAATCCTAAGGAGTTGAACTTTGTTTTAAATGAAAAGTCTGCTATGTACTCTTGACAATATCAATATTATATTGGAAAGTAAATTATTTTATAACTGTTATTTTTTAACGACCCCAAAAGGGTTCAAGTTACAAATTCGTTACTAATTATATTTTATGTTTAGTTAGATTATAAAAGGGTAACATATTCCAATTGTAACGATCGTATAGCAAGAAGGGGAAGTTGATAATGAAATTCGTTTTATAATTCTACATATGAATAAAAAGGATATGTAAGATGAACTCACACAACATTTTTTATAGAAGGATGAAATTTTATAGAATATACAACATTTTATAGAAGTATATGAGCAGACAGATGACTCCAGGGAAAAAACATACTGTCACCCATGGATACATGCCAACATCAGTCCAGAACGATGTGCAGAACGTTGACACTTCTCCAGATGCGCCGCCTAGCTTTGTAGATTTACAAGTGAAGTTAGTAAAAGGATTGGGAAGAACGGGAGAATAGGAAGTATAATGTACTTCAATAATTAACAAATTCAATGAAGAATATTACGCTAGCATGGCTTAAATAATTTTACAACGAACCTATGCTTGAAATATAACTCAGCTTACAATATTATGACCTACTGGCAGTATTAACATTGTTGATCCGAAATAAAAGGGCTGAATTTAGCATAAAATCGCAATAAAAATTCAGTAACCGGCTTGATGTTTGAGCTGATTTCCGGGCTTTTAAGCCAATTGAGAACATTTTCAAACCTGCCATGAAAACTTGAACGATATCAAACTGCGAGAGAGATGCTCATAAATTCGGAGAGGCCTTTTTGCTGTAATGCCTTTCATATTTCTTCCGAAGCACACTGCGGGTGCCGCTCAAATAAATTACGGCCATCAATAAAAATCCCGGCGATGAGATCCGACGACTTATTTAATTTATATTCCATCAAGGCTGTATTTATCAAACATCGACGCTTTTTCAAAGATGTTCCGACTTTCAACTGTCGAAACCGTTTTATCACTCCGCCTGGAGACGGAGATGTAATTTGTATCCGATGTTGATATTTCTTTATCATGATCGATTTGGTGCGTGAGCAGAAATGGAAAATAAATCGTCACCTTATATAGAAGCAATATATTTTAAGACATCGATTCAGGTTTTTGGAGCTCCAAGAACTTAAAATTTAGTCGATCAATAGTGAAGTTTCATTTCTCAAAATAGTTTCTATTCGCATTGCCGTCTTTTATCTTCTACAAGAAAATATGAGAAAAGTAACTTTGTCGCAAATAGGTAAGTGAATTTGCCCCAAGTTCTGGATTTCAGAGGGTTGAAAATATTTGAAGGAAATGAAACGGATCCCTTTGATTTAGCAGAAGCCTTTGTTTAGCCTATTGAATCGGAGTCGACAACAGGGAAATTGAATTCGGAAAACAAATTCATTTTCTCGTAACAGATGGCCAATGTGAAGACAGTGGGACAGGCAGGATACAGATTCATATATATCTGACAAATATATTATTATTATTGTTTATCGTGAAGAATTATCACCATTCATCATTTTCATCAGAAATCTACAATGAACATGAACATGAAAAACATGAATCTACATGAACGAATAATGGAGGAAACAGAATAAATACTTCATGTTACAATAACATTTAGAGCTAAATTAAATAGTTAATATATAATAAATGTATTAAGTAGTATTTATTGTACAATATGCTTAATATTGTGCATATTGTACAAAAATGGTTCTTGTGGCAAGGCATTTATCTATGTTGTTGGCGGAATTGCCGCGTTCGATCGTGTGGCTATTGAAATGAACCAAATAAATGCCAGTTCTAGGATCGCAAATGCGGTTGGTAGTTTTTAAAATGTTCTTATAATGCGTTCTAAGACAAAATAGTCAATAATGATATCAATAATTGTACGAGTATTTGATGGTGTTGCGTTTGTCCGCTACTACTGTTGCTGCAACAAACAGCCTTCGATTTTTGCAAACTATATTTTTTAACACAGTTTCATGTCAAACGCAATACGCTTTTAACTCATTTTTTGTAATAATATAATAACACTTAAAAATATTATGACACTTCTTTCCCACTGTTATATGATTTTCTGAATTATACCATTTTTCTGACAATATCTGATTGTTTTAGGCGACTTACTAACATTAAGTTACACATTAAGACATTAACATTAAGAAACATTATTATTAACATTAAGACTTACTAACATTAAGTAACGACTTACATGGAATAATGTAGTCATTATTCCATGTAAAAACTTGTAATGCCTCAGTATTCATGTAGTGGAACAAAATTTTAGCTGGCCTTTTCCTTTGTAATAAGTTTTCCTTTATAATAAAATAAAAATAAAATCAATTCATAAACTGTTGTCTGTTCAATCAATCATAATAAATATGGGAAAGCCATAATTTCCGTGTATGCCTTTATATAATAACCTAACGTTAATTAGGTATACTGCTTCTGGGTGATAAGGACATTCTTAAAGCAGTCGAAATTTTCTTTGTATACGTAATAATACTCAGTAATTTATACTCAGTATTATTAACCAGTTCCTTGATTAATGTGAAACTCTAATTTTTAATATTTTTATAAGATACATAGTTTTGTATTAAAGTGTAGGTAGATTATATAAACAACCATTAAAACCGCTATCAAAATAATTAGTATTCGGTCGCATTTTAATATAATTAAAAAATAACTCTTTTAAATACGCTAAGTCGGTACTTCATTCAGACAGACATTATAAACAGTTTATTATTCCTCTACTCGATCTCTTAAACATTAAATCTCTTAGAAAGTCACATTTGTTGACATACTTGGCAAGTAAAAGAAGGTACACAGCCGCTATCGAGCTACTTGTATATTTAAATTTATCACACTTTATGTTAATGTATCATTACAACCTTCAAATCGACAACGTCTCATGCTGCTTCTTTTTTATATAGAAGTCAACTTGTACTCTAGTATGATAAAATCAGATAATCGCAAAATAGCCCCCAAATCTAGGTCGGCTTTTACTTTGTAATTTTCTTCTTTTAAGATAGCAAATTGATAAAAAAGACGGGAATAAATAATTAACTCTTTTCTAAGACACCCATGGGTGTATGGTGAGGTGTTTAGGTAGTAAATCACTTTATCGAGTTTATATTTAAATGTTTGTTATTGTCACTATTTACTTAATACACACTTCACGGATTGTAGTTATATATTTAATATGTAAGAACGACGGAACTAATATTGAAGTATAAATAATGTCCAGAGCGTAAGTTCGTGCAAACGTTAGGTAGGAGCATAGAGTATTATACCCAATTGGGTATGTACTCTATGGGTAGGAGAGTCTCGACTACCCTGGCGGCGCGATGCATGCGCAGAACTCCTGCGCATCGAGACGGCAGCGTACGCGCGACGGTTTAACCATGAGCGCCGAGCGATTCTACCTTGCAAGGTAAGTATTTTATATATGCATATGACACACCACACACCCAATTCGAACCAGTGTTATACATATCAATATGATATTAATGAAATGTCTTTTTTTACGGTGTCCTTTATGCTTTTAGGTATTACTTAATGTATTACCTTATAATGACATTTATTTAGTCGGTGTTTAGGTTAACAGTTGTGCTTCTTTTATTTTACTTGTATGTTTGCGTAAATAAATAAAAAATATATAATTACCTAATTACATCTTCTGAATAGGTAGGCGTAATAGTATAAAAGCTATACCTCTTACAATTATTTTTCTATTTACTAAATAATCAATAGAAGGTTTGCGAAAAGGTAATGTAGGACAGTTTGTCGATAGCCGCATCCGTATACCAGTGGCAGAGCTATCTCCTAATTGCTCAGGCCATCTTTGGTTAGGCCTCTATGTGGTTTTCATACAAAAGCCCCATTGACATGTGCAATGGAGCGCGAGTTTCAATACGTGAAGCGAGTAGTGGATATCGGGCTTGCAGATTTCAAAATGATTACTCCATGGCTTTTAGTCACATAGAATTTGACACACAACATCTATGTGCAAAGTTTTAGGGTTTAACGTTTAAGGTTTTTATAGACAGTGTTTTCAACAGTGGCGTTATTTATTGTACTGGTAGTACTTCCTCATAGTAAATAGATCGAAAGGCATTTATACCAAAACAAATTAGATTTAACAAATTATAAAAACACGTTGGTCTGCCTTTCGTAATAGTGTTAGTATTTTTGTAAGAATAAGAATTTTATTTATTGTTGAACTGTTTATAATACAAACTATCTGGTAATTACAAAACTTACAATGTTTGGAACCTAAATTACCCTAGGTCCATTAAAAAATATCGTGTTAATTATTGTGTATTATAAAAAAATAACTGTATACATATTTATCTTACGTGAATATATATTTATACTCGTATATATTTTACTAATCATGTAAGACTGCTACTTCTTGATCATATTGATTGCTTGTTTTCCCAAATAAATAAACAAATAAATATTTATAGCCAACAACATGATGTGTTCTTTGAGGATACGAATTCAGCACAATTTACATTCCGGCCAATAGATTGCTGAGCAAGTGAGTTTCCTTCAATAGTTTTTGTAATTCATTTATTTATTCTTTGGTTTTGATTCGTTCAGATGCCGTTTAAGTGAGATAACGTTAGGATAGTGTGATTAAAATATCAAAAGTGCGACAAAGAAAGCGCGATCATATCGAGTGGATTCCTGAACGGGCCTCACTTTGTACACGTACGCGTCGGTGGTTATCGGTTTTACCGTGTATTACGTGTATTACCGTACAGAAACACAGGTGCCAGGTTTTATTAGTTAACTCCGAGTTAACTCTTGATTAAACCAAACTTCATGTTTAGCGAAACATTCACATGAAAGTTTTAAATTCCAGCTCCTAAACGATGATGAATGAAGCGCTTGAGGGGCGTCGACGAAACAGCGGGTGTCCTCGACACATTTGTCGGCTTGTAGATATTTTGTGTCGCATGTTAGGGGTGGCACCTCCTCATTTTATCCCGCGTTGGCGTAAGGAAACCTCTAAATCCGGATTAATTAATTCTCAACAGTGGAAATTCTGAGCATTCGACCCATTCGATAAATCCGTGCGGTTTGTACATGAGTTTATTTTAGTAATAACGCGAAATATTCTGTGTACAAAGCCCAAGCAAATAGGATTGTGAAACACATTGTTAACAGTTTGAATGCCTCCGTTATAATTGCGATCCTATAGGCGTGTTCATTATTAATCCCTCTTAAATGTACAGAACATCGATACGAGAAAACACTCATATTGATGGTACAGAGTTATGTATCAATAAAACAGATTGAATTATTTATTTTTTACTTTTAGTGTGTTTTTTTATAGTAACATGGGGTTGATAGCAAATTGTATAAAATATTAATTGCCGGGCCATTTACTAAGACAGCCTGGTTGTATTTTGTAATTGTAGTGTAAATGTCGGCCGGCTTTACAATAGCGGCACCCAATCTCGACCTGTGGGTGTCGTAAAATACGATTAAGGGATGACAAAGCTACTAGTTACCACAAACCCTGAAGAACTACAACCACCTCTAGAGTGGAGTGAACTCGCGAACCCGCTTAATCAGCGTGGCGTTTTGAGAACGTATATCCCTCATGTACGAGACAACATACGAGTACGATTCATATAAAGTATCCACCAATCTGCACTGAGTCCGCGTGCTGGATCACTTATTTATTCTTTATTGCACAAAGTATTAAAAGGGGACTTATTGCTTAGAAACCTTATCTCCCAGTCAACCTTTAGACTATGCAGAGATGGCGCGGTAGGAGTATGGTACGAATCTCTCTTGTAAATGCAAGGTAACATTATATACTGTTATCGTATTATATTGCATGCAGTATTGAGTACAGAGACGCATAGGTGTAGCAGGAAGAAAGGCTAAATTTAACGTGTGTTTAGTACCACAATTAAACCACATTAGATATACCACATACCACATTTAGACCACAATGTAGTTCTATAGAAACCAGTAGATAATCCTGAACGGTTAGCGGGGAGTACACCAGGTGTTACGTTTTCAATTTACAATCGGCTAAAGCATGTGCGCCATCGATTTCATTCCCCTTACACAACATCGCACACATCACCAGAATGCACCATAAGATTCATATAACAAGTGAGTTAACATCATTTAAATTTATTACGCTCGAATTATTCAAATAGACGCATCGAATTTCGCGTTGCGATACAATGGATGCTGAGGTTTATCTGGTGCATTGATTTGAGAATAGATACTAGATACATTTATTATATAAGCTCTCTATCTGGGGCAGGCACGTTAGAGTCTAACAGTGTTCTACGTTCAATTCTTTAAAACTCTCGAATTCTTTAAATCATATGTGTTTTGAAAATGGAACATTCTTAGTACGTAATACTTAAGTTTCAAATTTGACTTTTTAATGATCCCCTCTCATCTCCTTCACCCCCCCACCCCGAAGAAGTTGCCAACCAGGCTTCTTTGATAAGAGTGTATGATGTGTTATCTATTCTAATCCCATATCGATGGTCTGGAGGTGCCGCTTGAATTAATCAGAGCATAGAGTGCATCTGTGCGTGATTGGAATATCGTGCCGTTGCATGAATAGTTTCCTGTCTGCCATGTTTATACTGAGTACATTGTTTTACCAGTGGCGCAATGTTTGCTGTACTTTTCATTTGTTGATTGGAAAATATATCACAAATTTTAGGTTTTTTTTTACGAAAGTGGGCATTTTGAAGCAACAAGTTAGCGATCTGTTATTTTGTCACAATACAGATGTATGAATACTTGTATTTATTGTAATTTTATGTATGTATGGACTGTGAGTGGCCGTATCTGAATGAATAGCCTCAACGCAAAAATAGTAAATATGTATATTTGTGACGTCTGCATAATGTAAAAAGAAGTTTCAATATTCGAATAGGAACTTAATATCTTAACTAAAATATATTTTCGCAACATGGTAAAATTGCAACATTTTTATAAGTTAATACAGTTGATTATATATTCATCATAAGTTTAAATGCTTATTAATATTATTGTATATATTCATCACACCTAATTATATACTTATATATCTACCTTGGAAAATTAGCAGGTAAATGGTTTTAACAGTATTTTATTTTTCTTTCGGACAATACTTTTTAGATTAGTGAATATAGAAACATCCTGTGACCAATTCACACTTTAAGAAACTTGGCTGTGGTAAATATACAGGAATCTGGAAACGCTACTAAATTTGGTATAATTAATTATACGAGTACGTAGTTTGTAGAACGAATTAACACACCTAGATCATCTAGATACTACCAGATTTAGACTTTGGGAGAGGCCTACATCCAGCTGTGGAGAGAGACATTGGCTGATTGTATGTTAACGGTATGATACAGTGTTTATTTTGTACAATATGGGCGAAGATACGGTAGCAACAACAGTTTATGTATACGTTAGCATAGGCTTAAGTTTATGTATACGTATGTATGTTTATGTATACGTTAGCCTATGTTCACCTATATGTGATATTGTAATCACTATTACGCTTCAGATTCTTGGAAAGGTATATGAATTTTTCAAAGCAAAATTAATAAAGTCAATAATCAATACAGGTCGTTAATGACGTCATTCTAAATACGTAAAGAAGGAAAAATTATAATAATTATGAAATCATATTCATGTCAATAAGGATACTTACAACTATAGACACACAAATATCGCAATGAACAAGGTATAAATAAATCAGACGGATCAATATCAGTCCGCAAGGCACAAGACCTCCCTTTTGTAATTACAAGGGCCTAATGTAGATTTGTGGATATTACACATACCCCAGATATCCACTTTAGATCAAGCCTCGACTTGGGGTTCCTTGAACCTAGTGGAACTCTACTATTAAGACACAAGTTTATATTGCAAACCAGTAGGTTACACGAACTGTCTCACGACGTCTTTCCGTAAAACATAACGGAAAGACCCCCACGAAGAAAGTTTTTGAAGAACCCCATGTCGTAACAGTGACATGGGGTTCTTCAAAAAAGTTGTGAATAGGGTCTTGCATGGTCCTTGGTCACCCGCATAACACCTGGTCTTGCAGATGCCCATGGGCGGCGGTGATCACTTACCATTAAATAGGCCGCTTCCCGCCTACCTATAAAAAATACTCGCATGTTTTTAAGTAGATAACTCAGTGATACGGATAATTTCGAACTTATGACTTTACTTATATGAGTCGAGTATATTATCACCGCTCTATTTTCAATAAACACTGATTTCCGCGTCTCACAAAAATAACAGAGGAACTATTTTAGAAGCGTCTATTGTCTCGCCTAGCAATGAAGTGCCCTCAACATCGCTCAAGCCCGAACAACTTCCTTCAGGAAAAACTTCAGAAAAGCATCCCATTTCTGTCCGTGAAGAGATTGCGAAATATTTGTCCCCGCGGTGTCATTTGCTAACTTTCCAGTTTGAGTAAGCTTAAAACCTCCAAGTTTTCGCGCCGAGAATGTAGAATTTCCTTGATGCAAGATTTTTATATTTCGACCAGATTTCACAGGAATTAAGTATGTATATTTTAACAATGTTCATAACATTGACGCAATATTAACGTGAGTAAAAAGTAATGTTAATAATAAAGCACCACATAATTCAACATCGGGTGACCGTTCAAAAAATTAACAGCATTCCCGCTGCACTAAAGTTTCCAGTAAATTGTAGTACATTGATCATTATTGTACTATTTCAATATTAATAATAATAATAATAAATAATAATAATAATAATAATAAATACTCTTTATTGCATACAATAGTTATTATATGTGCACAAATAATAAATGACAGAATACAATAGGCGACCTTATCGCTAAGGCGATCTCTTCCAGGCAACCTTAGGATAGAGAAAAATAAAAGGGATATAGGTAGTGCAAAAGAACCGAAATCCAGAGATGGATCATGTTAAATATATACTCATCGACAATAAATATAGTATAATAAATACATATAATAATAAATAACTTAATAATATATAAATACATACATACATATCTACATGTACACTGCACACAATATGGTATCAGTTCGTAAATAAGATTAAAGAAAAATAGGAGGGAATTGAAAGTCTCCAAGGGACGAAATAGAACCAGGTTAGAAACAAAAACGTAGCGAGAGGAAATCATTAGGTAAAGAAAGAAAGTAGAAATCCAAAGGAACTAACTAATGGAATAATGATTTCTAATTTGCCTTTTAAAACTAGGCAGCGACTGAGCACGTCTAATGTCAACTGGTAAGGAGTTCCAAAGCCTGGCAGCCTGCACTGTGAAAGAGTTGGTAAAGAAATTTGAAGAATGGGTAGGAAATTTAAGAAGTAAATTTTCAGAAGAACGTAAGTACGTGGATTGTGAAGCAAAGAATTCAAAATGCTCCTTCAAATATTGAGGGGTCAAGGGATTAAAAAGTACAGAGTAGAGAAGTGAAAGTATATGCGTATTTCTGCGAAGTCGGATTGGAAGCCACTTGAGCTTATTACGAAACTTGGAAACATGGTCATATTTACGCAGTCCAAATATGAACCGGATGCAAAGATTTTGGAGGCGCTCAAGTTTGTTGAGTTGGTCTTCCGTTAAGTCGAGATAACAGGTATCAGCATAGTCAAGTAAAGGGAAAAGTAGAGATTGAACTAGCGCAATTTTAGTGTCTGTCGGAAGGAATTCCCGTAAACGCTTCAAAGAGCATGTCGTAGCAAACACCCTCCTGCCCACTGCATCGATTTGAGGTCCCCAAGATAGGGTTCGATCTATATAATTAAGAATGTCTACTAAAGATGAACTGTATTGACCCTGTTTGAAGCTACTTAATAGGTGAAATAGTTTAGGTCTATAACGGATGAGATAAAGTTCCCGAATAAACTCCGGGGAGTATTTGCCGGGAAAGTACTTTAGGACACTCTTCGGTTGGCTAGGTGGCTAGGTGGAAGTCGACGGTGGTCACTGGATAAAAGACCGTGAGTGATGCCGGGCCTTTTTAGAGACCTATATCCAACAGTGGAGCAACAAAGGCTGATACTCGAAGTATCTATTTTGATTTTGGTATATGTATAATTCTGATTTAAGACAGATTCAAGTTGTTGGTTATTGTAATTGTACAGATCTCACAAAGAAATCCACTTTGATAGACCCCTCACATTAAGGTTCAATAACATGTGGAGTCTAGTAAAGTAGTCGGTGTGCGACAATTTCATTCGATTCTCTTTGCGTCCCGTCTTTGACCGAAATTCTTCCTGCTCGTGGCGCGCGCTTTAGTTATTTATTTATATTTTCGTCTGGGTGAATTCGTTCTGGGTCTGGGTGAGTGGGTGGCCTAAGTTTATACTGCAGTGAGGATGATAATCAGAAATAAAGAATAAATCGGAGAGAGATAATTTGAAGTATAACTCACATAGTTGACATTTTATTCTTAGGCCAAGAATTATTATGAGGGAGGTGAAAAAGAGTTAGAGTCAAACGAAGATTTGCGCCGAATTTAGGCGATAAATAAGAGATAATGGCCCATATCTTGCGAAAATATTATGAAAGAAGGATTTACTGTTATAAGGGCACAAAAAGACTGAGTACAATTTAATTGAAGGCCAATGTCTTATAAATTGTTAGGAAACGGGAACAACTTTGGAAGTTTTTCCAATCAATTGTTTAGAGATTGAGGATATAAAGTTGAATGTTTACAAAATAATGTTGCTAAAACGTATCTTTAGACGTTTAACAATGGTACAGAGATATTTAGTTGAATATTGTAACCAAAATTGAAATTTTGAGACGAATCGCGAATTTTGTGTGAGAATATACAATATTTTATACCACAGTCTAAACCGGGGATGCTGAAACTTATATCACTGGCGATCTACAGCAAAAAATTTGGACGGCAAGCGATCGTCTAGGCTAGCTAGGCAGGAAAAATATAGAACTTTTATTGTGTAACCGTACAATTATAGTTATAGTCCGTTGGTATTATGAAATGTCAAAATTGTCCGGTAAAATTGTAAAAACATTTGGTGGTTGTGTGAAATAGTAATTAATAGGTTTGGTGTTGCATTTGTTGTTCTCGTCTTTGTATGTGCCTCTGGATCCACGACACAGCGAATTCTATATAAATAACAGCTGTAACAGGTGTGTGGTCTGTTCATTGAAGATAATTTTGAAAAGAAATGGATAATTCGTCAATTAGGTCTTCTCTAGAATTAAGATATGTGCTTACTTACTCCGTTGGTTCAGCGCCCCGAAGTGAATCTTGGCCTTTGACACCAATCTTTTTCAAAAATCGAAAGAATTTTTGTATGTTTGTTTTTCTTTGTTTGTCTGTCACCGCATCCACCGTTCCGCGAACCTGACGCCTAAGACGGGATAGAAGAGATAAACATTAGGATCGAAAAAACAAGATTATAGATATCAAAAACGCAGTCATATTTTTTAAACTTAGCAGCACTTTACTCTTTAAAGTACATGTCAAATCGTCATTCAAAATATTTTTTCCTCGTCAGTCGTCTGACCAAAGTCTGATCTTTGATTTAACATTAAAGTCAAATTTACCTTCGTCGCGCAGTGCTTTATCCTCCTGTTCGTTTTGCAAGCGTGATGAAACGAGCGTCATAAAGCGCTTGAAGCGATTGTTGCTAATTAAGTGCAAACAGGGTACCGGCACCGGGCGCGGCGGCGACAACACGCGCCTCTTCACTTCACTACCATTTTCGTTTGCTCACAAACTGATTTGTTTACTGTTCCGATTTGCGGGAATTCAAAAGTGAGAAAGTATTTGGTGTGTTCGCTAGAAAGTGGACTGACTGTCTGTGTAAAAAACAAGGATTTTTCTCATAATTATCCAAAGTCTAAAAATTGATATTTTTTATAGAAGAGATGGCAGACGAGCTAACGGGTCACATGATGGTAAGTGGTCACCGGCAGCTTATAGACACTTGCAACACCACGGGACTTGCGGATGCGCTGTCGATCTTGCAGAATCCTGTTCATATCTCTTTTGGAGAGCTCCGTGTTGTAGTCCTTTGGAACTGTTTTGGTTGTATTCTGTATTATGGGGTGTGAACGTTGGTCTTTTACCTACTGGACATAACAAAGTTTGCGCTGTTAGCGATGCCGTGAGCTACGTGTTATTTAATGAGACGTACTTAAAAATAGTTAGATATTTTACCTTTTTTCCTACTGTGAAATTCCTAACAATTCTAAGCTTATAAAAAAAGAATCAAAAATATGCACCATTCAATTATTTTTTAAATTTATATTTAGGCGAAGTATATATATTATATCAGAAGAATTTTCTCTTGTTTGCTGAATCTAGCATAGAAATATATTTGCCAAGGCAACACGCACTATCTCCTTGTCCTGAAGACAATGATTTATTTACAAGTTTGTGCAAAGTAACGTTTAAAACGATCGTTATTTTGACGCTGTACCGTGTCCTTTCCTCAGCGCTTTACCAAAAAATCAAGCACCGAGTGTAAAAAGCTGTTGATGAAAACATTTTTTTATATATTGTGTAGCTGTGAGATGACCAAGAAATTGAGCCAGTCTGCAGTGACATTCATAGCTTTTTGGCCTAATAATAATCATATTCAAAATAATATATATTTGCTTAAAAGTTGGTACAGGATACAGGTAGAATTGGTAATGGTAACGACCCTGTAAGTTAGCCATTTACCATTAAGTGGAGTTGTATTTAATCTTTAATAGACACGAGTAAAATCCGCAAACAAACATGTTTCCATCATAGCTATAGAATTTTAAAAATAAAATTCAATTATTGTATGTGCTCGTGCCGCGGAACGGCTGAGGTATCAGGGAGAATGTCCTGGCAATCTTGTCACATGATCACTACTCTTCCTTTGCAGAGCCCTTTCATTTTATTTTTGAGATCCTTTACCTTCTTTATTTACAAAGGTGTTGTTTATTTATAAGGCACTACAGTAAAACGGGTAAAAAATGTTTCACAAACGCCGCGTTTAAACCGCTAGTTTGAATTACTGCAGCGGAATGTGAAAAATAAAATATTTCCAAGTGTAATGCACGCCAGCGCTGCGGGACTGCGGAAGCATCAGGAAGAATGTCCCGGCTATCTTGTCACACAACCACTTCTTTGCTCTTGTAACTTTTATTTATGAGTATAATGCAGAAGAAACTAAAACAAATTCGCTATTTGACTGTTAGGACTTTTGACTGTGTTGCAATAGAATTTAGTAATGTTTTCGTCTTGTGTTTGTTACTTGTTAGATAAAATACACAAGTCAAAATGAAAGGAACTTGTTCATTATTAATATTTATCCACGTTAGTTGTTTTTTCTACCTTCTATAATTACTTGTAACATTTATTTACTCCCCTCCACGTATGCTATGCGTATAATAACTGTAATTCTATAAGGCATTAAGTCCGCCTTTTGTAATAATTTACAAAAAACAATAATTGAATAAAGGAATTGGTTTCAATTTAGTTGCAGTAATGAACTTAATTTGAATATATGTAATGCAATGTAATGTAATGCAACTGTAGTGTAACTTTCAGTATGCACTGCTGGACATGGGCTTCCTCGTGTACATTGATTCGTACATGAGTGTCCCTCATGTGGGATGTATAGACTTAAAACGTCACACTGGTAAAGCGACTTGGCAAGTCCATTCCTTTAGATGTGGTGTAATTGCTAAGGGTTTGTAGTAGCCGTTTTGTTATCCCTTAGTCGCTGTTTACGAGACCACACGGCACAGTATATGAATATACTTACATAGGTACTTTATAATTCCACGACCGGTGACTCTTGAAAGGCCACTAGGGCCACAAGAATTTAGCCATTCCGAAAAAAAAAACTTTATAATATAATGAGAGTATATAGGTACAGTGAAACCAATACATACTTATAAAAGGAAAATAATATAAAGATTATCATTCAAAGTAATTCATTTCATTGCTCTTTGATTGCGAGCAGTGTAAGTATTTTTTTTTTTGAAAAAAGGCGCGAAATGATTATACAGTCCACCTGGTGGTAAGAAGATATTGTCGCTCATGGACATCCACGGTACATGCCAATATTAGTCCAGAACGACAATCGTGGCACGCCCTCCAATGCGCTGCCTACTTTTGTTGATGTAAGAATGAATTTACAGAAAGGGTTGGAGAAATGGAAAGGGATAGGATAGGATGGGATAGGAATGGGCTCCGACATATCTTATTCACTAGCGAAACACGTACATACATTGAAGAATACGATAAAGTGAGAAATGTGAGTAATTATGAGGGGGAGAGTGCACGTTGCAATCCAACAGCCGCTGGGCGCACTCGACTGGCCACGTTACCCCTCTCTCACAGAAGACTACCTTGAAATGTACTGCATTTCCCACTTTATCTTATTTCCCTAATGTACGTACGTGTTTCGGTAGTGAGTGAGATGTGCCAGAGCCCATTCCCATCCTATCCCTCCCCATTTCCCCAACCCTTTCTCCAAATCCATTCCTATATCCAAAGGTAGGCAGCGCATCCGGGGGCGTGCCAACGTTTGTCATTTTGGACTAATGTTGGCATGTATCACGGATGTCTATGGGCTACAGTATCCACTTACCATCAGGTGGACTGTATGCTCGTCTGCCACCTTCGTCCATAAAAAAAAATGCAGTACATTTCGGGTAGTCTTATATTTATATAGGTATATACATATGTCGCATATAGTATTAAGTTAACTAGCGAAAGAGAAAAATCGTTACTAGATTATAATCTAAGTAAAGGTGTGGAAACGAGACCGAAAATCATACGGTTGTTATAATTTGCCCCAACATTTCAATTGCAGCAACACTTTAACGACCAGCTCGCGTGTTTCTTCTTCATTAATATAAAACAATTATTTGTCGTAGACACAACCCCGTGTTTCAGAAGCAACCTTACCTTTATTCAATTTAATGGTTACCCCACAACTGTTGATGGCGGAATCGATTACAATAAAAACTCGATTTATGAGCATTCCAGTCGTTTCTAGAAAACCCAATGGTCCCTTTCACTTTTTGAATTAGCGCCCGCTATGTTCGATTCAAATAAATACTCCTTTAAAGGTAATATGGGGTTTTCACTCCCTTTATACTTAAGTTTTGTTCATAAGAGTAGTATTATAGTGACTGGAAGAAAAAAGTAAATGATCGCCTCAACTCTGGCGATGGAACTGGTTGTTGCTATGGTTAAAAGAATATTTAATTGAAACATCACTTTGATTTTACGTGATGTACTGTGTATTAGGCTATCGATATTCGTGTTTAAGGGAGTGTTGTACACCTATTTTTATCGACAAAACCAGCCGAATGGCAAATCGAATGGCAGCCGAATCGAATGGCAGCCTTCGTAATTTATTAATCGATCAGATAAGATATGTTTTTATTAATAAAAAGACAATATCTATAAACATAGATGACAATGATCTCATTCGAGAAATAAAAACCCTTATTTATTAAACAATTTGTTTCAAAATATTGACATCTTCAAAAATAGCAACCTTGAAATTTAATATAAAAATTACGTATATTTTAATTATTTTTCTAATTTACTGCAAAAACTAGACCTTTAACTTATTTTTATTTTTAACTTATTAATGCTAGATCAATAGCTTTTGTGTAAACCTACAAAATGATACCAAAATTAAAATAACTATTAAAAAGGTTTAGAAAGACCATTAAAAAGATGTATATAAAGTAACATCACAGTGGCGTTTAAGTCGAATAGCCTTTTAAACGTCGAATTTATAGTAAAGGGTTAATATATCCATAAATTTAACAATATTTAACTTTTGTGTTGCACATGACGCAAATGATTACGATCATATCAAACTTTAAGCTTTGACCGCTTTGTTTTCCAACAATGAATGTAAAACGAAATTATTAAAAAAATCAGTCGCTCGTTTAAGTTTTAAAATACTTATTATACAGATTGGGGCTAAACGCCTGAGTCCGCGTGTACACGAAGAAAATATCGGCAAAATGGTAGGATACCTCACGTCTAGATTGCATGAAAGTATAATATATGAAAGTATATGAATGAAATAAAGAAAGTAGCTTCGATTAACTCTTTTATTTCTAATCGTCAAGTATCGACACAAAGTAAAACCATATTTAAAGAAGAGAAAAGAAGAAATAGTTTGTGTGCTTTGGAAGATCTATGTATTTTACATGTGTGTGTGCGCCAGTGTGAAGTCCAGGTGCAATGAGTCGCGCCAGTCCGTTAGACGTCTCCCAGCCGGTGAGTCGTCCGGACTCCCGAGCTGTTAGTTCTATTTATTAAAGTTAAATAGCAGTTCATAGTTTATTTCTATTTTTGTCATTATTTTTGCGCACCTATTAATGCAAAACATATTTGGTCCATGTGTATACTGCACACTGTATATATTAGAAAGGCTTTTCCAAAATAAATAATTTGATTTGATTTGAAAGGTTTTGAATAAAACATGTACTCACTTGTCTCTTACTCCGTGTCGTTGAAACATACGAGCTCGTAGTGTGTATCAGACATTGTCTTTCAAGGCCTTCGTGCCCGAATTTACAAGGACAGGACGGTGTCATCCTCTTGCTGGAACACGTCAACTATCGGAACACGGGTTCGATATTAATAAATTAGATTTACAATAGATTTACCACTTCATTTAGTAAGCGACATTTTTCGTAACAAAATAAATTGCCATTGTATGCGCTTCGGTTGTCAAGAGTGAGGGTTACGCGTCCATCAGAAAATGATCTCTGGTAATCGATTTGTTTCCTTATTTTTGTGCGTTTTATGAGGAAAGAGGGAGAGGAGAAGGGTCATCTTATAATAGTAAGTGAAGTGGTTTGAGTTAGGTGGTTGGACATAGGCACGATGGGCTGCATTATGTCGTATAGGGCGACTTACCCCGGGACACTAATGGATCAATGCCTGAAGCTGTCAGATTCTGCCCCTTGGGAAATGCCGGGAACATGCATCTCAGAAACACTGATCGATTGTTAAGTGTCTCCAAATACTGTATTTCTATTTGTCGTGTAGGTTATTGAACATTATATAGACAACGATAATTTATTGACAGTTAAATAGAATGCAGATAATAACTGTAAAATTATTATTTGAAAAAATAAAATGTCATTAACTCTGCGGTGAGTTAATGACGTAAAAATCCACGAGTGCGGATTGGTGGTGGTGTGTATCCACCAATCCGCACTGCGCCCGCGTAGTGAATTGTGGCAAAAAATCCTTCAGTGATTTACCCTGTTTCTCTTCCCTCCTTCCCCAAGCAAGAATCGGGAGTATAATGGAATTTAACCTCCAAAGGTAGGCGGCGTATAAGAATGCGTTTCAACTTTTGTCATGCCTCACTGATGTTGATATTTTTTTTTAGAAAGAAGGTAGGTACCAGACGAGCACACAGCCATCATCAATCCAGAATGTCAAACATTGGTAGGCACGTTTAGGCGCTGCCTACCGTTGTAGATT
This sequence comes from Sesia apiformis, assembly GCA_914767545.1. Classification (NCBI taxonomy): domain Eukaryota; kingdom Metazoa; phylum Arthropoda; class Insecta; order Lepidoptera; family Sesiidae; genus Sesia; species Sesia apiformis. Next base: position 8,571,100 of record OU611960.1, on the reverse strand, counting down.
TAGGAATGTATTTGAAAAAGGAGTTGACAAAATGGGGAATAGAAAGTAGAGAGAAAAGTTTTTCTCATTCCATTGCACCTCCCATTCCTTCTTACGGGATGGAGTGGGATAAAGAGTCAAGAGTAAAATGAAATAACGAGTTTGTTTTATTCCATTATACTCTTCATTCCATGGGATATGAGCAGATAGGATATAATAGAAAATAGACAGGCATATTTATTTCACTAGCGAAGCACGTAGGTACGTGTTGCGTGCATTAATTTTGTTTAATTGTGCCTTTTGTGCATTTTATGTTTCACAATGTCTGTTACTGTGTCTTGTTTTGTTTTGTTTTAGTGTGCAATAAAGAGTTTTATCTATCTATCTATGTACATTTGAGGGAATAGGATACGGATGGAAAATGTAACAAATTTTATAAAAGTCTTCTGTGAGACTTCTTCTTCTTCGCCAGTCTGGTACGCCAGACTGTTTGATTGCAGCGTGCACTTACCCCTCGAAACCATGGGCGATAATATCGTTTACACTGATAGGCAACGGTATCGCCCAGATAAACTGTTTGTCACCTCCTTTCTATTATAAAACCTTTATTAAGGGAAATAATTAATTGAGCAGCAGAAATACTCAAAGTGGCAGCAAATTGATGGCTGCAAATTTAAAGGTGGGTTAGGTTTAGGTTTTGTGATCGACTCCGTTTGGTGATGACATTCTTAGTAATTGACAATTATTTATTTTAGTTATTTAATAAAACCGCCGCCGCGCCGGTGAAAAATAAAGGTAGTTTATAATAGAACCTATCACCGTCGTCGTCGCGCGTAAAGAAGGTTTATCGAATGTAAAAGAAATTGTTTCTTTCGTAGGTTGTATGAAACTATTGCAGATTGTCAACAAGACTATTAACTAGTTTATCAATTTTATTTCAACCTTTTCAAAGATAATTAGGGTTTATTACCGTCGGGGATTTTAATAACAAAATTCATTTAGTCTTTTTTTGTAGGAAATTTTAAAGTTTTTCAATACGTCATCTAGAAACGCTACTTGATTGTTTATATCCTAAAAGAAATGCAGCAAAACCATTGTCATCTATACAGAAAAACAATCTGTGACAACAGTAGTAGTGTTGACGAATGAGAAAGCTGTGCTCACAGAAACTACTAAACTTAAAACTAATACTAGTAATTTTCATACTAGTAACTTATACTAGTATACTAGTAACTAATAATTTTCAGTTTCCTTCTAGGTTCATATGATTTTGAGGTTCTTACTTGTTTTTTACATAATAGTTTTACATACGTTCTTATTTACATATTATTTCGATTTCTTCCTAAGTAGGTATAAAGACGCACAACTTATTCAAATAAACCTATTTAGGCCGTATACCAAGATAAACCCCTAAAAATTGCCGGAGCCATAGTTATCGGTGTAAAAGGCGAAAGATTGAAGTGAAGGCTCTCAAAGAACAAGCAAAGAAACATAAATAACTGTACCACGACTCGAGGATACTTCGAAAGGGAAAGTTTTTATCGTAAACATCACTAAATACCTTTATCTCCCTTTCTCTTACATCTTACGCACGGAACTTTGTTGTTGGAAGCGGGATTTACTTTGTATCCGCTATCAAAGAATTATCTGATATTCATTTGCATAAGAGGGTTTCGACACGTTTCTCAAAAAAACTGAAATACTGCTACTGGTGATACTGAGCCCAAATCAGTATCAAACAATCAGTACATGTAATTGCTATCCGTGATAGCATGATAACTTGCTATCCGTTAATAAAGTTATTGATGCGGTCGTTTTCTTATAAAATGTTTGAATTAATAACTTTGTTTTCCTTTGTAGTCTCTGGCAATAAACCTAGCACTGTGAAATTTTGCATATAGGGACGGTTTATTATGTACTAAAAAAAAAAATAAAGTAATCGGTCAAGTGTAACTTGGGTAAGCTGCTATTCGTTGACAAAATTAATGATGCGGTCACAATATTGCAGGTAATTCACAACCAATAATAATTGTTATTCGGTCTTCGATGAACAATGCACCGCGCGTCGGTGACTTGACGATTATATTTACAAAAATATTTAACCAATATTTAGTGCGTACGATGTAGTAAAATGCACTATTACAATGTATATGTAGTTACATTACACACTGGGTACATATTTCTGGATAGACTAGTATGGATACACAGTAATGATGCTGGCTGTACATGAACGTGTACATGTACAGCCACAGGGTCAGATTGTTATTGTATCTTTCATCTTTAAAATTTTTAGTTTTGCTTCTTACTTTAAACAAAATATAAACGAGTAATATACCTATCTTTTTTCTATAGATAAAAGGCGGCAGACGAGCATACAGTCCACCTGATGGTAAGTGGATACTGTCATCCATAGACATCCGCGATACATGCCAACATCAGACCAGAATGACAAACGTTAGCACGCCCCCGGATGCGCTGCCTACCTTTGCAGATTAAGGAATGGATTGGGAAAACGGGGAGGGATCTCACTACCGAAACACATACGTACATGGGGGAAATACGATAAAGTAGGAAATGCAGTACATTTCAAGGTAGTGGTCTGTGAGAGAGGGGTAACGTGGCCAGTCGAGTGCACCCAGCGGCTGTGGGAATGCAGAATACACTGTCCCCCTTAAAAACCAATATAACCAAGCTATATATATCTAATCGGTCTCGCAGGTTTGCTGCTAGAAATCTCCCGAGGGGATAAGCACGCCTTTTGTATGTATTTTCTTTTGTAATTATTTTTAACAGTAGTGTGTACAATTAAGTAGGTATATAAATTAATATAGTAATCTTTTAGATATCTGTTAAAATGGCTTTAAGCAAGTTACAGTTAATGGGATTTTTTTTGTTATTTAGCACCACCTGCCTAAAGTACTGTAGAAAAATGACAAACATTTTCCAAAAATTTGAACGTGGGCTGCATTCAAATTCAATTAAATATTTCACGGGAAAACCATTGCCGGGAATTGAAGCAATGAAAACGAGGAAAAGAAGACGAATTTGTATGCATCCAAATATACATAGGTATAAATTACAATGTGCAGTGAAACCTTTTGTACAGTCGGCAACACGCTATTTACCCAAAACCATTCAATTCTAATTCTTACTAGAAGCTGCTCCCATGACCTTTTGTCGGTGCATACGGGTACTTTAGTTTTGATTAATCTATCATACATAACAAGCAATAAGTGAAAGTAACAAATTGTAGTAATATAGAAAATAAAAAAAGGAAAGATTCCTTTCCTTTTTTTTATTTTCTAAAAGAAAGGAAAAAAAAGGAAAGTAAAAGAAAGGAAAGTAAAAGAAAGGAATGGAAAATAAAGTGTCGGATAGGAAAGGATAGTAACGCCGGGATATGTTCTAGGAGAAATTAAAATTGTTCAATCGCAAATTATATTTACATCTTGTGGCTAAAATATTTATATTGTCATTATGTATTTTAAAGATATGAAATGTTTTATTGTAAATAAAACTCTTGTACCAATCGAATCCAGTGGATCTGAGCCAGTCTCACGAGATTCACGAGCGCTTTTAGACCTTTGTAGTATTTGTTCAAGCAAACACATGTTCCCATCGCACTCTGCCGGCGCGACGGTGGCTTAAATCAACTATGTCTCGTATTACATGAGAACATTATCTCTTATTTGCATGTAGAACAAAGGAAAGCTCTGCATCTATGAATTTCGATAGGTTCCTTATTAATGTCATTTGAATTTCTGAGAACTGCCCCAATATTTGATGTCGTCATTATTTTGAATAATGTATAAATTGTTTAGGGCTAATGTTTATTTAGGATATTCTGATAAGATACAGTGTACTCATGTTCGCAATTTTCGACATGGAGGTGGCGTAACATTGAAGGTATCGGTTCTACATAAATATTAATTTTGTTAATAGTACGTACGAGAATCCACTCTCGGCTTTACTTCATTAGCGTATATACAGCGAAGATATTGTAGGGTTAGCGTAGATAAAAATATACATGTACCTACTTTCACGTTAAGAGAAAGTCAAGCGGAAGTTAAGGACACATTGAAGAAAGTTTTATCAAAACTTGTTCAATACTTTCGGAGACGTTCGCGAAACAAATGAAGAGATGTACAGTTCATTCAACGAGACATCAGTTTTACGTTTGTATAAAGTGCACACCGATAGTGTAGAGTGCCAATTATTTCGACAATCGGATTGAACAATTCGGCACGCACTCACACAGATACAAAGCTTATGTCTCGTCGCGAGGACTGTAGTAATTTTGTATTATTGTTTTATCTTATCAGTACCATCAGTACCATTTTTATCTTATCAGTATCAAAAAAATCTAAGTTTCCAATGTGTAATTGTTTACTTATTTCATTTCGTAATAATTACAATCTACTACCGCGTTTTGTAATTATAAGGACGATCTTGCTTTTGTCCAGTAGGTTAGCGTAGGCGAAGTCACGAGCGATTGCTAGTGTTGTTAATACTCCTATATTTTTCAGTCGATTAAAAACAATTTTTATATAGATATCTGCATACTGCCTCTACTGTTTATCAAGTTTCAAAATTAGTGCTCGCCATTGGTTAGAAGGTAAAATAATTCCCTTATTCACTTTATTCCTTCCAGATGAACTGCTAATTAAATATAATGTGTAAAATTTGTGGATTGAAAATAAGTTCGTGTAGCCTTATAAAAGGACTATCATGAATAAGGTACTTATGTAAAAACCTTTAGAGATTATTTAGAATTTAATAATAAATGATGAAATTGTCATTGTAAACTAAATTAATCGACTTGTTCCTCCTGGGTTAGGTTTCTAACAAAGACATTTCCTAGATTTAATGAAAATATCTCTAATATTTTTAGGTGATGAAGAAGAATTTTCTGATAATGATGAAGAAACTAAGATATTTATTTGTTATTATACGACACAATAAGCAATTAAAATAAATTTAAGTAAATTTATCAACGTATACATAAAAATACATATACCTAAACGAATTCACTAACTAATACAATAATGTCGTATTGTTTTGTATCCACCTATGGGTTTACGAGGTCTATTATTAATAATAAAGTATTACTCACTCATAGTGTATCGTTAAACAAAACAAAATGAATTGATTGTGCTTTTAAGCAACTTAAATAAATTACTACTTTTTTATAAAAGAAAAATACGAGTAAATAATTTTCTCTTGCGTGTCATGATTCTACAGGAATAACTTCCAAAACACCGACGGAATAAACAAAGCAAAAGGTTAAGTATTAACATTGTTTCTAGCTCGGAACTACTTGCACAACAAGGAACAAAGCCCCAGTATTAAATAAGGCACGTCAGTCGGCACTTACTTTTGGTTTTACCAGGCGCTGGGGAAATCAATGATCCAGATTTCATTCAGAGCGCTGACCTATTAAAACAGTTCTATGCTTGAGCAAAAATTAATAAAGTGGAAGCTGGAACATAATAAAAAAAATAAAGAACATTTCATCGTTGAGAAATTTTGATTAAGTTTGTTTATTTATCATTAATTGAAGTTAATTAAGAGTACTTTGTAGTCAAATCTGAGATGGAAAAGGTACGGTGTTTAGTGAAGGTATTTTTGAGTCAACACCTAAACGTTGCCAGTGTAAAAGCAAAAACAAACGCAAAAGGCTCTGTTGCATCCTTTTTTGCGTTATGGAAAAATTTGATGAGCGTGCCAAAGGGGGAAAACCTCTGTTGAGTACAAATAGTATTCGTACATATTTATTATCATTTTCATTGCATATGTATTAAATGAAATATTAAGGCATCACATTACTAAATGACATTACCTATTATTAAATTTTTTGTGTAAATTTCTGTGTTAACATCTAACTTATTAGTTTTAATGGTGTTAGATATTTCATAGTTTAAATGTCTAAATAAATTGTCTAACATGGTCCATTTATTGCAGATTAAATATGCATAGTATTGTTAGTAAATAATAATTAAAACTTAAAAGGTAATGTCAGAGTAAAACAAAAATAAATAGTATTTGCTCTTCTCCCACCCTCAGACATCTATCTGTTTACGTGCAGGTAGGTGTACCCAGTACCTCAGAATGGGAGAATCGCACTTGTCAGCAAGTGTACGCAGGATGCCGTTGGAAGAGGCGCGCAGTCGGCTCATCAGGGAGGCGCATCTTTTGCGTACGATGGCGTGGAAGGCATTATTAGTACGAGCCTCTGCGAACATGTTCGAGGCACTACAGAAACGCTTTAATCCCACCAGCATCCTGAATGCATTATTATATTGGATTATGATTTATTGACTTTAGTTAAGATTTTATAACTAATTTCAAGATTCTGTTTAAACAGAAATGTGTTCGAATATCCGATGTTTAAGATAAAGCAATTATACAATAAAAATCAAGCAATCAATAGCAATCAGGCAATGTCTGAAAAAACATCCTACCCTTGTGATAGGATGTGACCCGAATTAGTCCATATTATCCTTGTGATTATATCCAACTGACCCAAATTAATACAAATTATTGATTACATAACTAATCAGTAATCATTAAAATAGTTATAGAGGTGCATAATGCAGCCATCACACATACAGATCGATTGCATTGCTTACTTGTTATCTTTTTTCGATAAAAGTTTTTTTTTTTGTGAAACTTTAGTAGGTACCTATCTGAGTTTGTGAATCGTATTTTAAGAGGCCCAGGATACCTTTCCACATACACAATATCCTTAAATATTCAGTAGGTTTGTAGGGACGTAACGGTCTCACCAATGCGTCACGCCAGGATGCCCGGGGGCAGCGTAAAACACGATCGCTAAGACCCGAACCCACCTGTGTTCAGACCCAATAAATAAGTACGATCACCTCCGCCTCCCGCCGGGACAATCCATCGAGCTTATTTATGAAACAACTTACTTTATAGTTACTTATAATTACTCCATTTCATATGAAATATGAACCTTGGAAATCGGTCGCAAATTTAACTACAATTAACTACAATAATGTTGCGAACATATTATTACATGACAATTAAACAACTTTTAACGGTTTAAATCGCGTATATTTGACATGATTTATATCCCGACGTTTCGAACACTTTGCAGTGGACGTGGTCACGGGGTGACTAATTGATTTTATTTGTCACTTGAGTTATTAAGAAATTATTACTACCGTCTGAAATTTTTTGAACTACCGTGTACTAAGTGATAAGTGACAAATAAAATCAATTAGTCACCCCGTGACCACGTCCACTGCAAAGTGTTCGAAACGTCGGGATATAAATCATGTCAAATATACGCGATTTAAACCGTTAAAAGTTGTTTAATTGCAATGTATAGTAATCGCGAAAACCTAAGAAAATATTATATTATTACATGATTTAGTAATCATAAAGAAAATATGTTTGGAGAGATAAAAAAATGTCGCTTCAAAAACACGCGCGAGAAAATAAAAGGCCCCGAAGAAAGTAATAACGCTCTTTGAATTACGCTGCAAAAATAAATCTCGAACCCCATATTACGAGCCTAAGAATAATGCTGGAACACACGAGCCTCTCAAAAAAATACATCAGTGAAAATTGTTTTCCGCCCGGAGGTAGGATGTTTGCGAAGATTACTTTGCTGATCGTCCGCCGCGGCCGATTTTCCTAGTTTATGGGACAAACGGGTAAAACGAGTAGGTGCGAATGTTCGCCCGAGTAATTGAACTTGTTCAACGGAGTTCTTGTCTTATTTTGGTTAGCTGTCGATACGTAAGGAGCGTGGGAAAATACACCAGTGTTATTCCGTTTTTTTTGGAATTTTTCACCTTGTCCTCGTATTGTCAAATCACACTACAGGAACAATAAACAACAACGATGAGTGATTTTATTTTATTTTTAATTATTCAAAGACCAAAAAATCATTTATTTTTAGGTTTATATTATCAACAATTATGTTTACACAGAACTTAACAAATAGAAAGCAAAAACAATTAAGGCACTAATTAAACATGTTTTGCAATTTAGTTAGGCAAAATTATAAATACATATTGAGAAGCAATTCCCAATTCCCAGATAGGCCAGTTCCACATCTTACAACTTTATAGATATTTTGAACTTTCTTTCTATATGCATTAAGAGACAAACAAAAAGGTTCTCGATGAGAATATGCTTCATTGTAAGTCTTACAAGTACGGTTGATGAAATAGAACAAAAATTTTATTTAAATGTATCAATATAGAAAAGCTTCCTATTCCTTGCACTCAATCTCTGACACGGTAAATGGATTTTACTTAAAAGGTATGATGATTCTAATTTGTAATTTAATATTTTAAATAAGAGTACTTGGTCCCTTCCAGCGCGACGGCCTTGAAGTGAATCTATAAATTTTGTTGAGGTTTTTTCATTTGTGAAAATTTCCTCGAAAAATATTAGTCCGTATTCCATTTAAAGACTTTTAAACGTCTCTACCGATGCATAAATGTCATAGCGTTTTAGCAATAACGAAAAACTTTCCAATTAAGCAGAATGTAAAGTTAGACTGTGGAAAAGTAACCTTTTTAGATTCGAACGAATAAAACGTTGTGACTGCCTTGCCTCCAGATTCATGCAACGAAAATAGTTAGGGCCCCGTCCGCAACGTCGCATTCAAGCACAAAATGGAAAACCCGGAAAAGAGACCCAGAGGACCGAGCGAGGCTCTTTATGTAAATGAGGACTGTACAAAAGGTGGAGTAATGTGAAAGTGAGATTGGGACTCGACAGCATTTCACGCTATAACTTCAAGCCGATATCGAAAGAAAATTTAAGACAAAAACGAAACAGGAATTAAACAATGTAATTAAGTTTAACTAATTGCACTTATAATCTAAGATATATATATTAATGGGTCTTACGTATAAAGGATTGATGTTTAATAGACATTTGATAAATAAAGGAAATGTTAATTATTTTAGGACTCTTAATTAAGTATTAATATTTATTTGACTATTTAACATTAGTTTTAATAAGATTGTAATTAACTCCTCTTTGATTTCATCGATCGATTGCAGTAAGCCATGTTGTCGCGTGTTTTACCGAGCAGCATCGCAACCACTGGTCGCCATCTTCTGTGCGAATCTTCTATGTTTGAGGATCATATCCTGTGACGTCCTAATAATCTCATTGGTTCATGAAATTTTATTAACCGCAGCGAATTGGGAAATTACTAGTACTTACTTGTAAGTACTATTACTTAAATCTTAGTACCTATTATCTTTCTTTAAATCATTGCCGTTTTCGACTGGTTTTCCGCTAACAGCAAGAAAATCTAACCCAATCAAACGAGTTTTCTTAGCCTAAGATCTCTAGCGTAGTTATCTTCGCTTTAACATGTACATATACAAACTTTAATTCCTTGAACAACCAGCTAAGTTAAAATTACATTTGTACAGTTTCTATGCGAGCAATGCAATAAGTTGCTCGTCACGGTGCTGAGAGAGTTTAGTTGTTCAAGAGCCTTTAGCCGTTAGTTAGGTGAATAGTAATTGGCTAGAACGGTAAGATAACTTTATACAGAAGTGCAAGATGCAGCTCACGAAAACAATTCTTAAATTTACTGACGTTGTGGGGATCCATGAGGAACTATTAAAACTATTGTAAACATTTGTAATTTGTAACTGTGAAACAATATTCAAATAAAGTATGTATTTTATTTAAAAAATATATCCATTTATGTGTTATACACAATAACAATACATTTTGTAACATTTTTTCATAATATTAGCGACATGGGTATCGACAAGAATTTTCTATGGTAAGCCATAGGATGCCATAGGATAGGCCACGGAGTCCATTGCCCATGGGTTATAGAAGAATACTCCTTTGGCAGGCCGTAGGAGTATACTTGTCAGACAACATACGTGAACTACAGTTTTAACATATTTATTTTAGTCACAGTTAAACGAAAATACGAGGAAACACTAGGCTCTAATCCTAATTCCCTTTGCCGTGAGGATTAATTCTCAAATAATTTTGATAATTTTGAGATTATGTATATTTATAATGATTAATTAAATAATTGACTGAGTAATTTTTATCATTCAATTTATATTTAAATTTTGTTTATGTTAGCATACTGGTGATATCTCTGTTGTGTCAGAAGTGCCATGTAATTGTCACGACCTTAGTGTGCAGTTAGTTTTAAACCTTTGTTACAACTGAATGGTCTAGTTACTGTGAAAATGGGGTGATTCGATTTTAGGTGCTTCCAGAGTTGGTTAACGGTAATAACGAGTAGTTTTAGATATGTGAGATGTTTATTAGGTATAAAATCAAAAAATGAACTAATTATTCGCATAATATTTTCTTAGGTTTTCGCGATTACTATACATAGCAATTAAACAACTTTGAACGGTTTAAATCGCGTATATTTGACATTATTTATATCCCGACGTTTCGAACACTTTGCAGTGGACGTGGTCACGGGGTGACTAATTGATTTTATTTGTCACTTGAGTTATTAAGAAATTATTTAAGCTACCGTCTGAAATTTTTTTTTAATCATAACATTCCCTCATAACACGTGGTAGTCACCCCGTGACCACGTTCACTGCAAAGTGTTCGAAACGTCGGGATATAAATAATGTCAAATATACGCGATTTAAACCGTTCAAAGTTGTTTAATTGCTAATTATTCGCATATTATAGGTTAAATTAAATGAATACTCTTGAAGGCTGTCATTACTAATGAAATCATCTTTCCTGCTCTCCTAACAAGAAGAGGCGTAGTAACATTTTAAACGAAAGCATAAGTAAAAATTATATTCGAAAATTATACTCTTTTGGTTTTATACAAAACCCCAGGTCTCTAACTTGATTTTTTATAGGAAGAAGGTCGCAGACGAGCATAAAGTCCACCTGGTGGCAAGTGGATACTGTCGCCAATGGACATCCGCGGTACATACCAACTCCAGTCCACAATAAGAAACGTTGGCACGCCCCCGGAAGCGCTGCCTGCCTTTGATAGTGTATGAATGGATTTAGGGGAAGGGTTGTGAAAATCGGGAGGGATAGGACGGGATGGAAATGGGCTCTGGGATATCTCACTCACTACCGAAACACTGAAGGAATAAGATAAAGTGGGAAATGCAAGGCCAGTCGAGTACGTCCAGAGGTTGTTGGATTGTACCGTGCACCTTTTAAATTAAATTAAATTATTTAAAAAAAATAAAATTTAACCATTTTTTTAAAAAAAATCTCGAATGTCATGAAAATCCACTTATGCTCTTTTTCTAATGAAAACAGTATTGGAGTATACATCCATTACTTCTGATGCCATCTAACGTTGGTTGGCGATCAGCAGTTCTATCCACGACAGCCATACTGATCGTCAACCTAGTCCACACAAGAGACTGTTGCCCAGAATAAAAACTTTGAGCACATACCGTAAGATTTCACAGTCAAGATGTCCAACTTTTGAAAGATTTTTGGAGCCAAATGGTGCACGCTGCCATCTTACAGCCGCTCGGCGCACTTGATTGCCAAGCTACCCCTCTCAGACCCTACTGTAAAATGTGCTGTATTTTCCTCTGTATCTTCTTCGTTCAAATGTATGTAATTGTTTCGGCATAGAGTGAGATATGCCAGAGCCCATTCCCATCTCATTTTATCTATCGCTCTCCATTTGAAGATTGAAAAAAAAAAATCAAAATTACTCCTAAATTGAACCTTCGTGTATATTCTTTTCAGCTAGCTAAAGAAATAAATTTGAAAAAATTATACATAAGATTATCTCAATTTCTGGGAAATCTCCTAATTGTTATTAAAGATCAAAGGTCAAGTTAAGTTTTAACGTTGCAAATAAAAAACGTATAGTTAATATAATCTGGGTTCATGTTTATGGGTGCGATTAAAATTCGTACATAGAGCGCACTTGCCGCTCCAATTTATGTGAAAATTAAACGAATTAACTCGTAAATCTTTATAAAGTATCGTTTAGTTAACGCCAACAGCCGTTTCAACACAGCGTCGTACTATCATAATTTGGGAAATAAGACAAAATAAAATTACTAACAGTTCGACTATATTATCCCATAGTTAGTGGGTATTTCTTTTTTCTTTTTTTTCGGAATGGCTGAATTCTTGTGGCCCTAATGGCCTTTCAAGAGTCATCGGACATAAATGGTTTAGGGCGAGCGCAGAAGGCTTTCAGCCAGGAGCAAAGAGTGTGTGCAACAACGGCTCCCTAAGGGCTCCCCCGCCGGTAGAGCGGCGGAAGGAACGGACCTAGGCTTAGGCACTTGTCTCACCGGCAACGATTAACGAGTAACGAGTAGAGCTAGAACTAGAAACGCGGGGAGCGAGTGCGTAGTTCCGATATTTGTGTAGCTCGGCTATAAGCGAGTGTGCGAGTGAGGCGGGCGATTACTCGCATCACTCGCTCGCGGCAGTCAAGCGTACAGTCAGTCTTGCGGCCTCATACGCGATACACGTGTTCCCAATTTTCCAATAAAAATGGATGAGTTTTTTATTGAATGTGTCCGACAATATCCGTGTCTTTGGGACACAAAACTGATTTCATATAAACAATTAGACGTGAAGGACGCAGCTTGGAAAGACATTTTAAAGAAAACAAACATAGAAAGTGGTAAGTTTTTTATTTAACATCTATCTAACACAACATATACCTATAGTTAAATCAATATTCATTTTGCAGAGTCTAATGTAAGTTATGTATTATCCTATCAGAATCTAATACATTTTGCACACGGTTATTTTGCCACGAAACTGTTCCAATGGAATTAAAATATTCCATGAAATATTCTCTCACAAAAAAGCCGTCTTCAAAATCTGCTGAGTTTTGTTCACATACCTCGGAGTAATTTCTTGACATATTATCAGAAAAAACTGACTGTGAAGGCGCCTTTTCGATTTCATTGCGTAATACATAGTTATGTAGAACGCACGCAGCCTTTACAATTTTTTTGGCGGTACTTATTTTAACATCTAATGGCCTAAAAAAGATACGCCATTTGTGCACCAACATACCAAACGCACTTTCTACCATTCGGCGTGCTCTGCTCAGTCTATAATTAAATATTAACTGGTCTTTATCCAACCTTTCATGATCAGGATATGGTTTTAATAAATGTGTCATCAACGGAAATGCACAGTCACCAATAAAAACATAAGGCTGAGGCAATCCTCCTTCATATAGGGGTTCATCTGCGGGTAATCTCAATCCATTGTTTTGCAACACATTGTAGAAATTACTATCTGTGAATATTCCGCTGTCACTGTATCTGCCCATTGATCAAACATCGATCATTATAAATCTTCCATGAGCATCAGCAATTGCTAACAGTACAATCGAAAATGTTTTTTTGTAGTTAAAGTACTGTGATCCCGTTTTACGGGGCGAAAAAATTACCACGTGCTTGCCATCAATTGCACCAAGGCAATTATTGAAATTCCACAAATCATAAAAGTCTTTTGCTATAACTTTCCATTCGGGTTCAGTAGGGAGCTTCATTACTTTTGGCTGCAACTTGATCCATAAAGATTCACATACTACTGGTATTATTTCGGAGAGCGTAGAACGGCCTATTCTATAGCTTTTTGACAATGCTGTATATGTAGTTCCGGTTATAAGATATCTGAAAATAAATAAAAATATCAAATAATATTAGTTAATAACATAAAATTAATTTTGATGTGGTGTGTTATAATTATTTGTTTTATTTACAGTTACACAGGCAAAGTTAAAATGGAAAAATTTGCGAGACACGCACCGTGAAAAATTAAAAAAAATCAAGAAGACAACAAGTGGACAGTCACAAAAACAAATAAAACCCTGGAAGTACATGAGTCACATGGAATTTTTGCTTCCATATATGACAAACGCGGAACGAGATACAAATGTTACACCACATCCTGATATTTCGACAAGTTTCGAGGAAACAGCTAATACAGATGTTAGTAGAGATTCAGCAGATACGATAACAGCTCCAAAAAAAGGAAGACGGATGAAATAATTCATAATGACGAGGATTTGTTAAATTTTTTAAAAGATATGGATGATAATCGAGCAAAACGAACTGCGCAGAGAGATGAGTTACGTAAGGAAGTACTAACATCAAGTGATCCTTTAAAAGCTTTTTTTGATTCAATGTATCATAGTACAAAGCAGATGCCGGAGTATTATCAAAGAACAATAAAAAGAAAGTTGTTTCAATTGGTAATGGATGCTGAAGACAATATTGCTAATACAAACTATTCATATACCGGTTATTACTCAAACGATTATTCTTACAACTCTCGCCCTTCTACGAGTCAGACAAATTTTTCTTCTGGACACGGTTCTGCCTCACCTGAACCCAGCGGTTCTGGTGTGCAGCAAATTGGAATTGGAGAACATACTACTCGTAGCCAAAACGAAGAGATCCAAGATTCAATGTCTGCCACTGAAATCACTCCAAGCGATGGAGCCTTACCTTAATGTAATGACGAGACGCTCTCTTGTACCAATAGCTTCTCTATAATTTGTATTTTCTTTTTTAATGTCATCTTCTATTAAACTATGCAAATATTCAAACTCGTCTCTTGTCATTCTAAAATATGTGCGAAAGCCATGATTTGTTAATTCATAGAATAGTTTGAATTCACTGCATTCTTTTCTAAAATAATTAATATTTTCCATCCATATTCTTCTTTTTTTCTTCATTTTTTCCTTACGTTTATTCAGAATTGCCGCAGCCACTACACAAATCCTATCATAGAATTCATCATCATCGTCGTCTGAACTAGATAACAATGATAATTCAAATGATTTTTCGATATTCATATTAAATAAAAAAAAAACGTGTACTTTCAGATACGCACTGTAGAGAAATGACCACTGGTTGCTCTCTCGGCGTGAGTTCTAATCGCTTGGCGAGTATCGCCGAGCGAGTGTTATCTTTCATAGCTCTTGTCGCTCAGCGACAAACTAGTGAAGCGAGTGCTCGCCGGCAGTGTGAACAGTCAGCGATCAACTGTTTGTATATGCATCTCTTTTGTTCACACGGAAAGTATATCTATTGTACGTTTCTTGAGCGAGAAAATAGCCGATAGTTAGTCGTTTTCTCGTCGTTGGTGGGACAACTGCCTTAGGGGCGTTGCTTTGGGAACGGACTGCAGGATCGCGAGTCGGTGAGAAACGCCCAGGCACGTTCCGATACCTTGTAAAAGTGTTGGCTGAAGGTCAGTGTGTGTTCGCAGTGTAGCGAGAGTGATGTCCTCGTCTCCGCCGGACGTCTATGAATAAAGCAGTTTTGGAAACTTATTGACATTACGTATTATTGTCAACATTATTGCCAAATTTCTGACCAACACTTTCATTGCGATTATGATCGGTTTCATTGAAGTATTTACATTCCATTTAAATATCCGTAACAAAGAAATTCAATGAAGAACTAAAGTTGCAGACATTACTCAAAGGATCAGCAAGCTTAAGTGACAGTGGGCAGTCCATATATGCCACAGGGCCGATATAATGTATGGGGGAGAAGAGTCTTCAAATGGAGACCACGTATCGGGAAACTTAGGGTGGGATGCCCTCCGATCAGGTGGACTGACGACTTGAAGAATATTGCCGGCAATGGCTGGATGAGATGAGTAGAAGACCGCGTGTCGTAGCAGTCTTTGGGAATGGTCTTTATTCAGCGGTGGAGAGATAGAGGCTGATGGTTTGGTATAGTATTATATTTAAATATATTGTTTGCTTGTATTAAATTATATTACAATTACAATTTTCTTGGAATCACTAGCGAATAAGATGGCGGTTAAAGATATTTGTTGTATCATAGCAATAATTAAAGGTACTTCAATAATTTGTAATGGCACGTCAAACGGCGGCAAGGGACCGCAAGTTCGATACAATCCTATATGGTTACCTTATATGGTTACCGAAGCCCTCCCTCGAGGTTCACCCGAGCATGCCAATATATTTCGATACCTCGTAATACAATAGTCATAACGATGTTAATAGGCTAACGATGTTTCTCGAATAATTAATGCGAAGATTCATTATAATAACAGATATATGGTTAGATGTTTATAACGTTAATGTCTTCATTCACAAGGATCATAAGAATAAGCTCAAAGGTAGAAAGTATTTTAGATGAAGATGCACGCTGCAATTCTGCAGGCGCTACGACTGGCAGAGTTACCCCTCTCTTACAGAAGATTTCTGAAAAATGTACTAAATGTAGACTGCTTAGATATATCTATAACTGAATCCACTTCCCGTCTCTTTCCATCTCATCCTATCCTCTCCTGTCCCATCGAGTACAGAGTATAATGGAATAAAAGAAACTCCTTAAAGCATTATACTCTTTACTCCTCATCCCGATTCCCCCCAAAGAGGAACGGCTTTTGACCATAGACATAGCTAGACAATGCAAGTTAATTAAATTGCACGGAACCCAAGCGTGTCACTTTAGTGATGGAAAATCACTGATCATCTCCATCTCCCTTGACTTGGTTCACCACTTTTGTCGAATTTTTACAAGCTTTTATTTAACTTCACCTGTTAGTTAGTATGTTTGGGACAAATCTTGCAAGCCTAATTTGAACCACTTCCTCTAAATTTACGACTTTGAAATTTTGCATGCTTGTTCAGTTCTGATGACAATGATGACACAAGTTGACTGAAGAGGCGGGTAGTCCAGGAAGGGAGCTGCGAGCAGTTTTATCCAATGCCCACATTTGATCTTCATATTTGAAAAGGCTGCGACGCTCTACGCTAACAATGTCTGAGGACGTATTCGACAATAAATTGCAAGGTTCAAATTTGTTAATCACTGGATTTCATATCGCCGACAGTTTATACCCATCATCCCGATTGAAATTTATATACCTTTTAATTTAATGAATTATACTCGTTCAGATCCGATTTACAATATAAAATTCCTTATAATCTGTCGCAAGGTAAGGTGGCTGGATCACATCAAGTTTCTGGACAATCAAGACAACATAAATAAATAGGATTATAACTATTCTGGCGTCATACGAAGAAAGGACGTAAGTTCCATTTTTATAAGAAATTAGTTAAATGTAGTGTAGAAATCAGCAAAAGAAATGCTGTCTAGTAGTTCATGTAATAATATTCTATTTCGTTCCTACTCAGAGATAGCTTAAGATAAAAGGGCGTAATATGCTAAACTCAATCGAAACCTGAGACGTTCTGGAAACCTTGCCAAGTCGATTGGCGGTATATTGATGTGTTGAGATGCTTGTATAAAGTAGCAACAGTGACAATCAGAATTCAAGACCAGCAAACTAATCTAATACATGTACGTCGGGGAGTGAAACAGGGGACGTATTATCCCCGAAATGCACTGAAGGACTCGTTTAAAATGATGGACTGGAAACATTGCGGAATTAGTGTTAACGGTAAATACATCTCTCACCTTCGTAACGACATTGTTATCACTGCAGAATCGCTGGAGGAATTGAGTTGGATGCTGAACGACATCAATAAGACCTCGTGACGCGTTGGTCTTGGGATGAATCTGAATAAGATAAAAGTTCTGTTTAATGAACACGTCGTCTGTAGACCGGTCAGAGTCGATATGTCATCACTAGAAGTTGTAGCCGAATATGTGTATCTTGGACAGTCAATCCAGTTAGACAAGTCCAACTTCAGTCGAGCGGCCGATAGACGCAGCTTCAGCTTGGCTGGGCAGCATTCGGAAAAATGAGCCACCTCTTCTCGTCGCCTATACCACAATGTTTGAAGACGAAAATCTTCAATCAATGCGTCCTGCCCGTAATGACGTATGGTACCGAAACGTGGTCTCTGACGGTTGGCCTGGTTCACACGTTCAAAGTCGCTCAGCGAGCGATTGATAAAGCTATGAGTTTCTTTACTTTACAACCTCCGTAACGAAGAAATTCGAAGTAAAGTTGCCGATATAGCTCAAAGGATCAGCAAGCTGAAGTGGCAGTGGGCAGGCCATATATGCTGCAGGACCTATAACTGACTATAACAGGACCGCGGGCCCTCTAATGGCGACCATGCACCGAGAAACGTAGCGTGGGACACCCTCAGGCCAGGTGGACTGACGACTTGAAGAAAGTGGCCAGTAGTGGCTGAATGAGAAGAGCTGAAAACCGTGTGAGGTGGCGGTCCTTGGGAGAGGTCTTTTACCAGTAATGGAGAGACACAGGCTGATGGTATGGCATGGTATGTCGTCCCATGGGACGAATCAGATGAGAGACGAGCTGTTGAATTAGCCACTTAGTCCAATACAGTTACCTAGATACTAGCACTTATACTTATAAAGTGAAGTGGCCTGACTGATCCATCAACGTTGAGCTGAAACCGATGAAGCTAGAAAAATTTTATGACGTAAAGACTTACTAAGAAGGGATTTCTCGAAATCTAACCCCTAAAAGGCTGAAAAGGGTGTAACGGTTTTATTAATTAGAAACTTGGTTTAAACATACTATGCTACGATACAATACAAATAATCGAAAACGCGTTTTACCGCTTTTCAGATGACATCAGTCGGCTAAAATACAAATAGTCAGATTTAGCATGGAATCACTTAAACATATTTTAAGGCATCATGATATATTTTTTAATTCAAAGTCAGGAAATATATTGTACTAAACGAATAAATAAACATAAATTAACATTTTTTTTAATCATGGCAATTAAATCCATGCAAGCGAAGCCGCGGGCAACAGCTAGTGTACTATATTATGCAATAGAAAATTGATGAATTATGATATCATACTCATAGATATGATATCATATCATCATAGGTATGATATCATACTAAGTATATATATATACTCGGTGTGTGATGTCGGCCGGCTTAGCCGTGTGCAATAATATCACCCGAGCTCGTAAAAGGCGACTAAGAGACTAAGACCACAAAGCCTGAAGAACTACACCACATCTAAAAGAGTGGACCGCTAACCTGGTTGACCAGCGTGAAGTTTTAAGGTCATTCATCTCTCCTGAAGAAGACGGTTTGCACGAGGCAGTCCATGTTACTGGTTACGTAAAAAGGGCTGGTTACGGATATAAATACTCGTATTTTCATTATAGTATTCATCATCATAAAATTAACATTACTCAAATACAAACACCTAGAACACTAGAAATATATCTGGTGTTCACCCCACCCTCGATGACTTAGCTATTCTGTAACCTCAGTACGAGAGTAACCAGGTGACTCTGTTGTTTATCTTTCGACCAAGCAATATATTGTAGCCATACAATGTGGTTTGTGGCGACGTAAATCCGTTAGTCCTTACAAGAAGATGTCCGTGCTGTGTTCAGTGCCACACACTTTACTACTTACTACACTACACATACTACTTAGTAACATAGATTCGTACTAAATGAGGAGAATTAAATTAATTTGATTTGAGAATGTATTTTATAACACAAAGATTAGAAATTTAAAAAAACCTCCCAATTCGTTTAGTAATGAATATTTGTAGACGTACATATTACAGAACCAACTATCTGCTAACAACTATCTGCTTATGTCTCTCCACTACTAGATATAGAGCGAGAGCTCTATTTGAGAGATCAAAGCTCGCCATCACACACAAGCTTCAGCTGTTCATATCCATCCACCATCGGCAAACTTCTTCAAGTTGTCGGTCCACCTGGCCGCAATCCACCTGGCTGGAAGGGGTCCCACATATTATACAGTACAGTATAATAGGCATGATGACGGATTTTGAAATCCGCTTCTATAATGTAGATTCACGTCTACTGTTTCCGAAAATAACACTATTTCAGCAATAAAATAAGTTTTAACGCAAATTATGCATTTTTTTTCTATCTACTTTGAATTATGCGCGAAAACACTCGCAGGTGTCATGGCGTCGCTTGTGACGTTACACCTAGGTAAACGTAGGTAGGTAAATCAATCGAAGTTCAAGCGACACGGTGATGTTCACTGAGGCGTGACGTCATTCGCTCTGATTGGCGTTTTAGTTAACATGGCCGAATGCAGTATTTTATACTTTTATTTTACTGAAAATATTATTAATCTCAATGTTTACATTAAAACTGGTTAATTTATTAGAATTCTTTCAACATATTTTTTTCTCTAAAATCATTTATTCTTTAATTCTTTGATACTGTCATCATGCCTATTGTAAACGTGACAAAATGAGAAAAAAATAACTAATTGATAAAATTATTGAGTCCATTTACGAACTAAACCGACATATATAGCATAGATCAAAAGATCAAAGACTTAGATCAAAACTGCCCTCACCAATCCTCACCAGTCCACAAACATTATATAATTTGTCATTTTTTTAAATGTTTATACCAGTAGTTTTGGGATCTGTTGGTCAAACTTGACTAGGTATATACTTATTGATATTTGTCATTTTTTCTTAATACAAAAAGTTTGCAATAAGTAGATTTTTACGATATCTTTGTAAAATTACTTGTATCCTCTTCTAGAAAAATACAGGCTACATTATAATACATAGTAAATTACTAATGTAATTGTTATTAGTACAAATGCTGGAATAGTTTTTCAAATAACACTTACAAAAATCCTTATCACAAGTGAACTACTTTGTTCAAGAAAGCGCGCTGATATAGTATTGCACTACTTGCTAAGGTAACTTTATGTGTTACACAAAACGAAACATGACCCTACCTCGGATTTCAGTATCGAGTTTTTGAGTGAAAAGTAATTAATTTGTTAAGCCTTTTGACCTTTGACCTTCAATTGTTTCTTTTGTATCAGTGGTCAAACCGCAGTTGATTGGTCAAAATTGTCAATATCTTCTTAAATTCATCAAACCGTATTAAATCATTTCGACGCGTTTGGACGTACTTGTAGTGTCTGCAACTTTTTTTTATGGACGAAGGCGGCAGACGAGCATATAGTCCACCTGATGGTAAGTGGATACTGTCGCCCATAGACATCCCAGATACATGTCAACATTAGTCCAAAATGACAAACGTTGGCACGACCCTGGATGAGCTGCCTACCTTTGGAGAGATAGGAATGGATTTGGAGAAATGGTTGGGAAAATGGGGAGGGATAGAATGGGAATGGGCTCCGGCACATCTCACTCACTACCGAAACACGTACGTACGTTAGGGAAATAAGATAAAATGGGAAATGCAGTACATTTCAAGGTAGTCTTCTGTGAGAAAGGGGTAACGTGGGCAGTCGAGCGCGCCCAGCGGCTGTCGGATTGCAGCGTGCACTCTTCTCCTAAAACACTTATGCCAAATGTAAGTACACATATGCCAAATGACCTTATATCCCTTCTTTAGTGGATATATTTTATCAATCAAAAGAGATGTTTAAAAATCGAGAGGCAGCCCGCTCTTCTTAGTTCATACCTGACTTCTTCTAGAAAAATAGACATATTATTTGTTTGAATCGCGGTAATAGCGTCCTTTGTCAAGATGACACGTTTAAAGACAGTGATGATGTTGTTGATTTTTAGCCTCATTTCTTAGCGTCTCTTCGGATGTGACCTGCGAGAAAATCTTGAACGTTCGATCACACGTTGCATGGTAAAATTGTCAGGAGCTGTTGTACATTAAGTACATTTTGGAAGTCTGACAACGTGTCTTGCAGTTATGACGCTTGGTATCAATGGTTTCGAGTCTGATAACTTGGAATCTTTGACCACACTGCGTCAAGTCGATCTGGAAATTTCCTCCCAACGGTGAAGCTAGTATACGATATGTACGTATACAGGTTAAGGTTAAGGGAGATAGGAACGTAAAACTACAAGTGATTTTTGGTCGAGAATGCATGGTACTTGTAGAAGCAGAAGCATTGTTCTCGAATGCGAGTTAGAAGTTTCTCCAGTTGTCGGCAGTTAAAGCGATGTATTAAGTTTGAATATTTGGTTCAAATTGGACAGAATATGAAACATTACACGTTCTGTAGTTGAAACTTGAAGAGATAAGATGCTTATAAGTGCGTTGCATGCACGCAGTATTTTCACTTGTATACATTTAACAGCGGCGTAGTACACGAAAGATCTGGCCGTATTTAGTATTGAAACAAAACATGGTTAAACTGTCTTGCTTGGTACGGGGTCGCGAAGGAGAACACAGGTAAATCTCTCTCTATTATAGAACTGTAAAGTTTAATCTATTTGAAATAAATGTAAATTAGTTTCCGTTAAATTTGTATGATGCAAATTCACATTTATGAGTATTAATTAGTTCTTACTTATCTATTTCTACACTCTTTTACTACATCACAGCTCGCCGAATGTTGCTGAAACTAACACTAGTGGCATCGATTTGAGAATACATACTAGATATGTAATAGATACAAGCACTATATGGCAGGTACGTTAGAGTTTAATAGTGTTCCATGTTTAGTAACTCTCGAATTCTTTAATTCATATGTGTTTTGAAAATGGAACATTCTTATAACGGTATACATAAGTCTCAAAATTTACTTTTTAATGAATCCTTCCTCATTTGCTTCACCGCCCCCTAGAAGTTGCCAACCAGGTTTCTTTGATAAGAACGCATGATGTGTCATCTAGTCTATTTCCATATCGATGACTAGTGGCTATGTTATTGAATTACAATCCGATGACTAAGTTTTTAAACTACAAGTATTTTATCTATTTAAATTGACACTTTTCTAATTGAAAGCTTTTTGCAATTGCAACATTCCAACATTTTTCAATTAGAAAAATCGCCCATTTAATTTGATTATAAGTTACAAAGCTCAGTTTCGGGATTAAGATAGGAGGTTGGAATTAGGTAGCTTTTGCCGTATGTTCTCATTGTTACCAAGTTATATGACTTTTGACCCTCAGTTATTCAGTATAGTACGTATTAGAGGCCCTAATGGGCCAAGCCGCGCTTCACTGATTTTACGAAATGATGATTTTACGAATGATTTTACGAATTGATCGAAATGATATGATTTGACATATTAATTGAAGTAAATTATTTGTATCCATTCACCGATATGAGAGAGTATTCCATTTTCTTTCTTTTCTTAGATGACAATAACGCAATTAACACATTGTGTCAGTGTCAAGTTTTATTAACAATTATTTCAAATTCAAAACACATCACGTCAATTTCCAGTCCCGTGGAAGGAAGTTTTATTTGCTTATCACAAATATCACGCACAAACATCGCGCACTTTGAAGTTTAATAATTAATAAACTATGACTATTAAACCACCAAACCCACAATACAATTTTTCATAATAATCAAACAAAAACTCGACTTGCACTTCACGAGTTTCCTACAAAAAGTCTGGTATTCATTTCTCGCTAATGCTAGTATCTTTACTTATTACTGACCTTTTGCATTATCTATAGTCATTTTGTAAATGACATGTGACGTAAATGCTGCCACAGCGATACACGACGGCATCGCCTAGCGACATTCTGTTTACACATGACACAGATGACGCGTGATTGGCACAGTTCAGAGGAAACCAGTGTGGATTTATTATGTAAATGACCGAAATATGCCTCCAACAAGTGTAACTCATTAACTAGTTGAACAAACCGCCTTAAGCTTTTTCGTATACATTTTTTACGGAAATTCCACCCATTCTTCACCTATACCTAATTTACAAAAGTATACACCCACACTCCCTTCTTATCGCAGTATATATTTTTATTTCAAATGTAAATTCGTTTAGAAAATATCAATGTAATAATAAAAAGGGCTTTATCATGTACTAGTTGTGCCTACGACTTTGTTGAAATGGACTTTAGTGTGAGCGCGGTCGTACCAAAACCTCTATCGAAGAACAGGTATACAAAGTTTATGGGACTAGATATGTCTTACTGATCGAGTTACCCCACTCTTTCAAAAGATTGTTGTGAAACGTATTATCGTACTTTGACAATAATGAGAGATCCCGAGGCTAATTTACTGTTTCATCTATTTATATAGGTTTGCCATATTTGAAGAACTGATTTGCGGGAAATCGACAATTTAAATGCGGCACAAGACTAAAAAAAGCGGGACCAAAATAACTTTTGAATTCTACAATAGATGATATTTATCTATGGAACTTGTAGAATCGGTAATGATGGAAGGTTGCATCCAAAACATATACATTATTATTAAGTTTAATTAAAATCCATCCGGTGGTTTTTGTCTGATTACATTCCTGGACTTGATGATGATTCCCGTAGGAACTTTGAACTTTGATATCTGGACGTCTTGCGTGTTGCGTGTCTAGATAAACAGACAAAAAATTCGAAAAAAATGTTTTAATATTAAATTATTATTTTACAATACCAACAGACACGATTACTTTACTATTTTATTATATGTGTATGTAAGTAGATTAGGAAAGTACCTGATAAAATACGACTAAATATCAGAACGAGAAAAAATATTCTTCATTTCTACTGTTACAAATATATTAATTCAAAAGAATGGCTTTCACGGAATTAACAATGATTTTCTTACACAAATCGGAGAAGTATTAAAAAGACTTTGTTATGAAACTGTCATTCGCATGTCTCCCATAGGACTTGAATATGGATAACAAAAGATATTTTTTTGTAAAAAATACGGCAGCATAAAGGGAGCCGCTTTCATCCGTGGAAAATCGGAATAATGGATGGTTTTCACCTGTCATCGGTTCTCGCTTCTATCTGTCACTTCATTACAAATTTGGCGACAAAATTTGTTCTTGATTTTTTATCAGTACTGATAAAAATGTGTATGTATTATTAATTTTATACATACAATAGGTATGTAAATGTACGAAGTGATTTGCAGATATTAGGAGCGGTGATAGCCTAGCGGTATCGATACTCAATTCACATTCCTGTCATCGTGAGTTCAATTCCTCGGCCTATAGGCCACTGTGGTATGCCACTGAGTTTTAAAAATTGTCACTAACTTGGCGGTTATTTTTTTATATGCTTATTTTCATTTATTTACTCTTTTTTGTAACCTTTGGGCTGACGGAGAGAAAGTATTTAACAAATATAATTAATATTAATATGTTTTATGGGGAGGCTTACAATTATCGATTGGATTTATGTATATATATATATATAAATTCATGATGATCTGCTTAACCTGTCTTCAGTTCATCAGTTTTGACATATTTTTTATTAATTGGAGCAAAAGTATCTCTCTAATGCGAATTTATATAACTTTTGTAGTTCATAACTTATTTGTACCAATGATAACTTATATCCTATATTATATCGTAATATTACTGTACCTAAAGATAATTTATCATAACGTTCAAAGTAGTAGCGCACAATGTTATGTCATGTTCATGTATGGTTTTCACATTAAATAAACAAAAGAATAACAGAGCATAGGAAAAATAAACAAAGCTATATTATATGGGCACCGTACGAAAAGACACGTGCAAACATGTAGGTACTAATAAGTTACGAAACAAAGATAATGGTTTCACCAGCCCGCATTCTCATATCGCTTAACGGGTGGTTATTTTCGATTTCACTTTACTTATTACATAGTGTATAAGCACTATGATCAGATTAAATAAATTATACGAAACAAAGTAAAACAATTTTCCTTTTTTAAGAAAGCAATGCTTGAACTCAGTTTTATTGATTATACGTCATTTAGGGTTCTAAATAGCAGCCCTTTAACAGATTCCCCCAAACATATTTTCAGGAGAAGAGTGCACGCTGCATTCTCACAGCCGCTGGGCTCACTCAACTGGCCACGTTAGCTCTCTTTCACAGAAGTCTACATTGAAATGCACTGCATTTCCTACTTTATCGTATTTCCCCAATGTACGTACGTGTTTCGGTAGTGAGTGAAATATGCCAGAGCTCATTGTCATCCCATTCATCCGTTCCCAACCCTCTCTCCAAATCCATTCCTACATTAACAACAATAGGCAGAGCATCCGAGGGCCTGCCAACTTTTGTCATTCTGGGCTGATGTTGGCATGTACCGCGGGTATCCATGGGCTACAGTATCCACTTACCATCAGATGGACTGTATGCTCGTCTGCAGCCTTTTTTCTATATAAAAAAATATTTAGTTTCAAGTAATAGAACAAATTTAATACGGACACATCCCACAATTTCTATTCCTATATGGATTATTATAATTTTATAAGTCACTCGTTGTTAATTTTAAACTTCTGAATTCATTTTTAAGCTAATGAAATAAACGTAGTTTACATGTAAATTTTTTGCATATTCTTTATCAATGACTATGACGTATGGTCAGATTTTCTACTGCTTCATTTGAATATGCAAAATGCTACTGAGTGGTCGTTTATTTGCAGTGGTAATAATATTTTGCAGTATTATTGTTTTATGTAAGTTCAATTTTAATATTAATTTTGTTTCCTAGTGTGCTTTATGTGCTTTATTGTTTATTTTCTTGTTTTAAGGTGAAAATAAAAAAATTAAGGAACGGCATCCACGTCATTTTCTCGCCCTAATTGGATATTACCATGGATTTAAATTTGGACAAAACTACGCTTTTCAAATCCCACATTTTCTGATACCGCCGGTTATAGTAATACCGACAATAAACCAACAGCAGAGTATAAATATTCAGGAAGGTATGACTAATGAAAATTATCAAGAAAACGGTGCGACGTACCAAACAATTACAAATTCCAAAATTATTTCAAAAGTAACTACGCCAGATAATGAAGAAGATATAGAAATACAATTCAGACATAATCAAGATAATATTACATCAGATGTTGAGGTACAAAACGATGAGAGACGAACAAAAGAAACACTAAGACAAGCGACTAACAGCAGTGAAGATGATAATATAAATAAGACATCTATATCAACTACACAAGTAACTGAATCTTTAACTGATAATACTACTGAACCATCTAAAATGACACAAAATACAACGACTGAAGCGACAACAGTTCAGACTATAACGCCAGGTGGTCCATACCCCACACCGCATTATAACAATGATATGATAGACGATATATCATTTACAACTACTTCTAATAGAGATAATGTTTCGTCTTTATATTATTTAAACAACATAATGGAAAATTTTACTTTAAAAGTTAATATTAGTGTTATGAACAATGAAACAATGTCCATTAAACGAGTAAACGATACAAGTATGACAGAAAGTATAATAGAATACACTACGATTGAATCAACTCCAAGTACAATTAATAGCGGTCCATATACTGCGGCTTTATATAACAATGGACTGATTGATCAGTTATCAATAACCACAAATTCTTTTACAAATGAAGAATCACCTTTACCTCCACCTTACGATGATCGATGGCGTAATTTTCAGTTATTAAAAAATCCAGCATCCAGCGGATTTAAGCCTCTAGCCGGTTTGTACTACGATGGATTTTTGCACAGACCTTTGAGAAAAAGATATGGATTTCTTCCATATTACGATAACCATATTGATTAACGTGTAAGTATCCCGATATTCGCTTATTTATTGATCACATTTAAAATTACAAGCCAGATAAGTTCAAAATTAAACATGACTTTCGTTTTTGCCAAGCTTATTCCAAGATCGATTCGTCGAGAGGCTATTTTCAGACTGTTCAGCATCTTCTGTCTCCCTTCATCCATTCCTTCAAGTTAAATATGTTGTCGACGAAGCAGTGGTAGAAAATATACTCGTATTGTCGCCTATGTTTATGGCTCGTCTTTACCACTCAAATCTTAAAGATAGTTTCCAAACGAATTGAAAAGGTCATTTTTATCTTCCTATTTTTAAAATTATAACACTATTTATTTTCCTTTGTCTTCCTGTATATCTCCTATGCAACTGGAGAAGTCTCGTTTGATGGTCGTGCACTTATGTAGATATTGTGGCGGTCTCATACAGATACATACTCGTAAATTGTCGCCAATTAAACTCTTCGATATTCTGCACAATCTGTCGTAGGGTTATAGATGTGGTCGGTATTGTAGCCTCTTTTTTATAGAAAATGATGGGTAAGCGGCCCATGCACCTGCAGCACTAGTAGATATGCGGGTTAACCGATCTTGCAAAATTCTATTCACAGCTTTCTTGTAGAACCCCATATCTTAGCGTAATGGAAAAACCTCTTGGGACCGTTTCGAATAGACGAATCAAGGTCAGATGAATAAACTAATGTTCTGAAGAAATTGGTAGATAATTGCAGAATTGTATAGTTCATGGTCATCATGGTCATCATGTTGCATTGTTATTGGTGCACCTGTTAGTGGAAAAGACTTTGTTCGGCACTCGAATGACATAAGTTTATAATGTGTATTAATTTTATTTCAGATCTTGTGAAATAAATGTAATCTTTCATTTAAAATTAAGATCTTTAACATTTGTATTTAGATACGAGTAATTATGATGATAACGAGTTATAATAAGAGAGAAAAATTGTAAAAAAGTGTTCATGTTTCTTAAATTATAAATTTTATCAGGAACATAAGATCTATAATACAACCAGACCGTCGTAAATTGCAAATAGATTAACTGATGTTAGTATCCCTAACAAATCTTCGATCAGATCATGACGATCTCACATTTCCAACAGCGTCGGCATCGTAAAATCTGAACAATACCGGTAACTACTGCAACACGACAAGGCTTTGAAATTGGTATTGTCAGAACGTACTGGATACTCGTAAAGCAAGCATCAGCTTTTGTGTTCCGGCTCATGTGTGTAACATTGTTACATGGGATCGTCAACAAATGAGGGCCGTTTTATTGCTAGCCGCATATCGATTCATTCTCAATACTGACAGCACTTTGTTAACTAACATAATATCTTAACTCAGTATTGTAAACCGAACCGTAACATCTTAGTTACAAGTTAAATAAAGATGAAGTACAAAGATTTAATGAAATTATGATGATAAAAAAAATATCTCTTCTAAATTTCAAGAAATGGGTCGCGCCTTCTCCAAAAAGCAAAATTTAATTTAATTCGCACCAAATATCTGTAACATATTTCCATACATTCTAGAAACGATTAATTCTATTGCCCTGTTTTAAAAAATGCTTTTACTTTTACATATTTGGTTCTGTTTTCTGAATGTCTTCTTTATTAATTTCACGCAGATAATGAATATACTTATAATTTAGAAAACTTTCCTCAGAAAATTTCTCAAAACAAAACCCAGTAATAGTTCTAAGGGATTTTAATCGAATGTTAAAGAACAAACCGAGGTGAGGTATGTTTAGAACGCTCACCGGCAAGTAACAGAAATAAAAGCACAGGGTGACTTCCAGCATATTTATTATTCAGCTGACACAGTCACTCGCCATTCGAAGTTCCCTGTAAAATGCGCTCGACGTAGGAGATTTTCCTGTAAAGCATTATTGTTGATACAAGAAGGGAATGGTAAATCAATATAGGATTTATTATGAGTTCTTCGTTGTAAAAATATTTGTTTTTCCTTATTAGCGACTTTTATCGGAACAGTGTATTTTATTTGGTAAACGGAAAGGTTAGTATTTGTAACTATATTTGTAAAAATGTATTACTGTCTTTTTATGCTACTTCTAATAATTTTTACCAGGTAATTATTAGCTGTAATTTTTAAGACGACTAATAGGTTTGTGTCAATTAAAATGTTATTGAACAAGTTTAGTTTAATAAGGTATGGCCATTAATATTCATAGTAAGTACTTTGTCCAAACCGAACCCTAACCATCGAGCAGAATAAGATATTAGGGGGTAGTTTGACGCACTGACCCCTTTTTAAAGGTTAATGTCTTGGCGTCTCCCTTCCTGTCACCTGAATACTAATGCTTAGCTTACGGGTGTAAATAAAACTTTTGAAATATGTGAGATACCACAGGCGCTATATGCAGATACACCAACATATGCCTTATCTGTAATACAGGTTTATGTGATTTCCATAATCGAACTTCGGGATAAAAGTATTCTTGTGTTGCTGTATTCCTACGCCATAGCTATGCCATTTACCCTTTTAGCTTTAAAGACTAAGCGAATTTCAATGTTTAATATCGTTATAGTACTTTGTATTACTTGTACTTTATATTTCGCTGTATGATTTTGGTGTCCAATAAAGTGTATCTATCTATTATTTTTGTAGTATTTATACGTGACACCGAAATAACAAAAAACACTTTAACTAATTTAAAATTTATGAAACCGTTTTAGAGAGAAACAAAATTTATTTAGAAAAAAAAAATATCTAAAACGTTCGTAGCGCTCATTACTCAGTACAGGGTTGTGACGGCGCTCGGTTGTTGCAATGAGTCTATTTGTTTTACGTAACTGTGCATAGAATACTAGAAATATATACTAGAAATGAACAAAAAGTTGTGAAAAAAAATTGTAAAAACTGGTAGAATCAATTCTACTCTCCATTGTTTTTTATATAGAAAGAAGGCGGTAAACGAGCATACAGTCTACCTGGTGGTAAGTGGATACTGGCGCCCATGGACACACGCGGTACATGCCAACATCAGTCCAGAATGACAAACGTTGGCTCGTCCTCCGATGTTGATGTAGTTGATCCTACCGTTGTTGATGTAGGAATGGATTTGGAGAAAGGGTTGGGAAAATGGAAACGAATAGGATAGGATGGGATGACAATGGGCTCTGGCATATCTCACTCACTATCGAAACACGTACGTACATCTTCTTAGTTAGTACTTAGTACATCTTCTTAGTGCATCTTAGGTAGTCTTCTATAGAGAGAGGGGTCACGTGACCAGTCGAGCTTGCGCAGACGCTGTTGGATTACAGTGTACACCCTCCCTCTGCAAAACTGCACCCACTCCATACTGAACAACCTATTTTTAGCCTTTACGTTATTTCAGTGACCTGCTGTGTAGAGGTAGAATGCATTTCCAAAAGTTAAGTGAAAGAAAAAATGTTATCATCCTTGCTATAAATTCTATATACTGTAGCTTTTTGTACACGTTATAAATTGCTATAAATTTTTGTACTATCCTTCGCTAGTCTTTAACCTATTGTCATAAACAAGAAACGCTTCTCGAATTTTATAGAGAAAATAGTGGAGTATATGCAGGTGCGCTGCCGGCTCTGCAGAATCCTATTCACAGCTTTCTTGAAGAACCCCATGTCGTAGTACAAAGGAAGGACCTATTGAGGCAGTTCGTTCTACAGCCCATGGGTTGGCGGAGAAAAACTCTTTCCCTAGGTGTTATAAAAGGCGACTAAAGGATGACAAAGGTGAGGAGCAACACCAAATAAAAGAATGGACTCGCCAACACACTTGGCCCGCATGATGTTTTAAGGACATACATCCCTCACACACGAAGACAACGTGCGTAAGAAGGGCAATATCCAGCAGTGAACGATAAAACCGCTACGTTTATGGGATTTTGGATATTTTTGTATTGTTTTGTTAAGTGTTTTTGACATGAGTTTTTGATACTTCTATGGCTCCTTGATATTGATTAGGTTATAACAACGTTATAGGTAAAATCTCTGCATTTCAGGTAGACAGGTTTCAAGTTAATTGTTACACTACAGCCAGCCATTTCCAAGATCAAACCTGAGGATGTACTTTTCTTAGATTGTCTTATTCATCTTTCCTTTGCCAACTTTTTCTGTCATCCCGTTGTACCAAATTAGAAATTACAAAAATTCTATTATACTATATAGTAAAAGCACTCCTCTACTAGGTACGCAATGATAATAGAAAGATGTTATGGAAAACCAAACGTACGCTTGTAACTTTTTTATATCTGTTGGGTACATGTTGGGTAATGAAATCTGAGCTCGGATACGTCGCATAGGGATTGAGGATTATTGACACAAGAGAGGGATGAGCAGTACGTTAGTAGGCGCTATTTAAACATTTCAATACGTATCTGTTAATATAATGATGTATTTAATAATTAGAAATAGCAATAAAATTTAATTTAAAATAATTTTGTATAATCTAGATTCTAGATCTTGTCTTAATACTTATATTCAATAATTATCCCATAAATCATATTGTAATAATATATACAAGCAAGTTAGGCCATTTTAACCTCAGATCAAAGCAAAAGGCGAAGATACGGTACGTTTATACACTGCGTCAACTGAAAATAGGCTTGAATGCACAACTTGAGTTGAGTGTGTATGTATATACACAAACTCGTACATGCTATAATTAAAGTTACGTTGTACAACACCGAAAGACAGAGTTAGAGCGATGAGCTTGGACAGTAGCAAGAGTAAGACAAGCTAAATGTGTCGCTTGCACATTTATCGTATAGTTTTCTCTGTCCTAATCATTAATAGCCGAATGTAAACTAATAATTTTAAAAAACTTATACAAATTATTACTTTTTGGTGTAATGACGCATGAAAAGTGATTACAGGTGTCTTGTTTTTGCACCTTGAATGATTTGTGCACTGAATAAATGCACAGGAAGGCATTTTTAAATGTATTCTCCACTACAAGACTGTGTTCACCGTGTAAGCGTATCACTTATAAGCAAGTCGCTGTTCTATCGGTGACTAAACGAAGCGGGTACATTGGACTCAGTTTTGTAGGACCACACGCGGTAAGTGAGTAACGTATCTTCCTCCTTTTGATTTGATCTAAGATCTTAACTGTAATAATATAATATTGATTACTTTACATTAAGTTAATTATATTTTGTTCTTTTCCCAGTCTTTAACGTGTCTTCCGTTTTTCTGTGATATACTTTTTTTTGCTTTATTCACGATTTGATGTATGATGTATATTATAAGTTCTAATCATTTATTGTAGCTTGGGTACATCAGTAAAGTGAGATACGAATAGCATGGCATGCGGCGGATCATTTCTTGTTGCCGCTATAATGCTTAATGCCAGAGTTTCTTAATAAAGTTGTATTCTCAAACTTTATGAGTGAATCGTTTTTTACCATTTCAAATATGACGTTATTTTTTTAGGTTAAATCGTTTTTTTATATCCTGTAAATTCTCTGTTATGTTCATATAGACCAAGGTTGAATTGTACTTTGATCGAATGCTAATTTAACAGAATAAATCACTCGTAGCATTGACGGGCGAGTTAGGGACCATGGAGTGGTAATCAATAGATAAAGTTCAAAGCCCAGGGTGCTGATCATACAAGAAACCGTTCTTTGTTTCGTTCCTTCATTAACGTTTTTACTTATCTAACGTAACCGCGAATATTTCAAGAAAATAGGACCGTTATTTACGTAATTCTGCTCTGAAAACACAAAACACAAGTTTGTAATATAAACCGGTTTTCGGACTCTTGCTTTGTAGTCTTTTATGAAGTTAGCTTACCGTTCTACCACGTATTGAGCCGAAGCGTCAAGCTCACACCCTCAATGTGGAATTACATATGATTTATTTCAGAGAAGAGTAACACTCGGCATGTTTCTTTTGATAACGTCTGCAGTGAACCGTTTATGTCTGCGCAGCGCATTAACTCGTTCGCGCGTGAGAGTTAGTTTGTCTGTGTCAGGTTGTTATAGAGATCGTAGGGGGATTTTTTTAAATATAACTGTCATTATGTACAAAATCCATTTTAGGGAAGATTGCTTTCATTTTTTTTCAGTTTATCTTTTATTATGTAATACTAAAAATGTACGGTTTAAACACTGATGCTTTAATGATGCTGATTGATGATGCTCGGTATAGCTGAAAGGAGGAGGGTAGTGTTGCAATCTCTTAGTTCATAGACATGCCTGATCAGTTAAATTACTCAATGTTTCAAGAGTGAGTGAGAGTTTTCAGAGCCTATCCAATCGAATAAGGAGTGTAAGGGATGTTTCTCATCCTATAATATTCTACTCTCCATTTCATCCTATTTCTGTCAGTGAAAAATGGATAGATAGTGTAATAGGACGAGAAAAACTCCTAATTCCCTAATGCACTCGATGAGATGAAAACTAACACTAATTACCAAAATACTTTAGTAAATTCCACGACAATTTTGTCCGGGAGTTGGAAAATATTTATTGAAAAAATGAAATCTTTTTAAAATATTAAGCATTTATGTAACAATTTAAGATTTCAATCATGGTAAGACCATTATAATAAGACGATCTTAGCAGATTGCATTAATGCTATCAGCGCAGATACTGCGAAATGAGGTGGGCCGATAAGTCTTATAATTACTTGCCTCAAACCCCGAGGCGTTCCGGAATACTGTAAAATTAATTTCTCTTTGCACAACGATCTATCACTGCGTACAGCGACAAACATGCGGCGAGGGAGTCCAGGGACTATCTACATTTATTTAGATTTTTGGATATTTTTTGAAAATTGATTGAGTGTAAGGAATTTCCAATCTACAGTAACATTATATAATATACGTACACTAGATTTTTAAGGAAAAAAAAAATCCTGCATTTAGTAGTAATTTTTAATTTAATAAATAAATAATTTAGTTGTAACACTTGCATGTTAGTATGATTAAAAATTTATAGGACTTTAAACATTGTAATAATAAAAAACAATTATGTAGTATGTAACCAAATTTCATTTCCATTTTCATCTCATCCTATCCTATCTCTTCTCAATGTGTTACCACCAATGTGTACGTGTTTCGGTAGTGAGTGAGATATGCCAGAGCTCATTCCAATCCCATACTGTCCCTCCCCATTTTTTCAATCCATTCCTTAATCTGCAAAGGTAGGCAGTACATCTGGGGGCGTGCCAACGTTTGTCATTTTGAACTGATGTTGGCATGTATTGCGGATGTCTATGGACGACAGTATCCACTTAACATCAGGTAGACTGTATGCTCGTCTGCCGCCTTTTTTCTATAAAAAAAATAATCTCCAAATCCATTCCTAAATCTGTAAATGTAGGCAGTGCATCCGAGGGCGTGCCAACGTTGGTCATTTTATACTAATGTTGACATTTAACGTGGAGGTCTATGGACGACAGTATCCACTTACCACCAAGTGGGCTGTCTGCTCGTCTAACACCTTTCTATAAAATAAATCCCTAAAAAATTACATCCTACCTTCTATCTTGATCAAGTCCCAAATCTCTAATGGTACGCGGTACACTCGGGAGTGTACCAACGTTTGTCATTCTTGACTGATATTCGACAATATTCACTGACCATTCAATTGGCTGCCAGCTCGACTGCCACCTTTTTTATAAGGAATACAATACTATTTTGTGTTCTAGCGCAATAGTAGTTCGTTAGTACGGCGAGTCCTGGGGGGGGGGGGGGGGGGGGCACTATTGTGTCTCCTCATACACACCCCTGTAAACGTAGTAACCTCATAATGAAATAGTAAACGTAGACCACATACTTGTACTATTCTACTGCACTATTCCACTCTTTGGTATCGTCTGTTGAAGCTTTAAGTGCTTAAGTAACAGAGAGTATTGTACCACTTCATTATGTTAAATGTATTAAAGCAGATCACGCTCTGAATCTAATTTAAATCAGAATTATTATTAACTAGGATGTAGGAGGCTGTTTCTCTCGCATCACTAGATGCTACTGGATGGAAGAAGCGGAAAGGGATGGTTAGGAATGTATCGAATTCCATGCTGTTGTGTTCCGTGTTATTCATCTGATAAAAGTGAAAGAATTCTGATAGGACTGAAAAATGCTTCAATGATTTGCTCATTTGCGAATATGCTCAGGTTTCTTAGTTTATTCCGTTTCTAAATGTTTCTTTTTAAATATTCACATGATATAAATAACGATAGAAAGATAGATGAAGAAGTTCCGTGTGCATTAGTGAACGTCATAAATATTTCAATTATAAGTAGTAATGTCGGGGCAGGTGGAAGGATGTTTTGAATGTCGCCGGTTGTGGCTGAAGAGAGTATAAGGTCTTGGATGAGGCTTATATTCAGCAGTGGACGGACAAGCTGATGGTATGGAATATGTGTAGCAAATGAGAATATAGGCCAAAAACAGTACACACCTATATATCTAGATCCATTTTAGTAAATTCCAGTTATCTTCGTCCTGTAACTTTATTGTCAACAAACTATGTTCTAGATACTATCTAGTAATGAAACTTCTGAAAGTAATGAAATTTCAAATACCTTTACAGAATAGCATCTAGAAACCCGTGCCGTCACTTTCAAAGAATGTGTAGACCTCACAAGGCACCACATAACTTTAATTTCAGCGCACTAAGTAGAGAAGAGAACCGCGAATACTTGCGGTCTGGCTACCTGAGTTATATGACTCTGAGTAATTACATATAAGACCGCAGAGCGTCTGTCCGCAGTCCATTGTGTTTGAGTATCCGTGTGATTAAAATTATAACAGTAATAATATCCGAAATAACTATAATTTTTATCGTCTGTACAATAAAATACTTATTTTCGTATGAAAAATATTTGAATTCTGGGACTAAACTACGCTAACTATCACTGTGGGAATATAAATTAGGTTGTATTTAGTAAACGTCTGTCTTAATTGCGTTATCAAATGTTTAGATAATTTCAGCAGAATTTGTGTGTACGGACTGTTGGACAACATGTAATGCGTAAAATGTCCTACCAACTATCTAACATTGTGATAATTATTTACTAGACTATTAAAGCTTACTATGGAAATTTCCGAAAAAAATATTATACATTTAAAATTATTGCAAAAATAATTTTAACTATTGCAATAATAGTTTCAAAAATTTATTTAAAATTATTTCAGTTCAGCTCTATTAAACGACTGTTAAAGCTGACATTTCTCGCAAAGTCTGTTCTCTGTAACAAGAGAGACTTCTTAAAGTACATGAAAGCATGTCCTTTGTTAACAACATTGACTCTTACCTACTGAATAAGCAAAAATTGTATTTATTCATGAAATGCTTTTAAGTCGCGACACTGACTTCTCCAGTATTGAAATAAGTGATACATATTCTGCGAATGCGGACATCTTTATCAATATTCTTAGAAGGGATTCTTATTTATTTACGATTCTTGTACAAAAAGAAAACAAAATAAATAGTAAAGTAAATACGATTTAATACTGATACTTAGACTGACTTATTTCTAAGTATAATTTCCTTATGCAAACCTTAAATTAAGAGACGCAGATACCAGGGTAAGGATTATTCAGCGAAAGGAACCTTTTGTTATGAATACAAGTACCTGTGTTGGTTTTGGAAGTTGAAAAATGTGATAGAAAGTGAAAATGTGATAGACAGCAACCATGCTCAATGACAGATGAATCATTCATGTATTTCCGTATACGGAAATGGAATGTAAAATTAAATAAATTAATATATTTAACCCAATGACTAAATTGAAAGGTTTTCAATAATATAATTTTTTAAATCAACTAATATAATAAGGAAATTTCTGGAGTTAATAGTGAATTGATGCCACATATACCTATACAGGATGGAGTGGAAATAATTATATATACTGGTATAGTCTATGAAGTGGAGTTACAAGGGAGAGGAAATTACAATACTGCAAAGATATTACAAAATTTTCTAGTCTTCTTCAAAAGAGGACAATTATAAAATTGTATACCCATATGTACTTTGATCCACCGATGGGCTCAAAACTCTTTATATTTAATTCTACTTTTACACTTTTTATTCAAAAATACAATAAAAGTGTTATTTTGAGACTAGTCTAGTTTGACAAGAGATAATGAGAAAATTTGAACAGAAACAGAAGAATCAAATCACCTGCAGAAATCAAACAAAATTTACAAACACTAAAAAAATCAAAATTTTATTATTGGACATAATTTTAAATCATGCGTATCAATATATTTTCTTGATTTGTCACTTTTACGTTTGATGGTATAAAAACTCTGGTAAATACACTGAGAGTAGCTTGTTGCTCCACAATATCACTCCTTTCCAACGCAAAGTTATGTGGCAGTTCTGGTTATTCTTGTGAGGATAAAAATCTTTATGATGACATCGCACAGATTGCCTCGCTACTAAATTGATAGCTGATAAACATCGTGGTAGAGGTTTGTGGACTAGATTTTTGTATTTTATTTTCTACAATTCCGTAGTGTATTGCTACGGCCGTGGTAGTTATTTTTATAGAAAAAAAATAGAGTTATAACTAACTTTTTCATAAGAATGAATTTGCTTAATAAAAAGCTTAAAAATATATTTTTATACAAAAAATTCGTAACAGTATGTGTCAAATAACTCATAGACGTGAATAGAAACCATGGTTTCAGGTTTAGGAAAAGTTTCTATAATGTTTGATTTATTGGCTCACTAGCTTTGTCCGCGAATTCGTACGCGTGGAATTTTAGTTTTTAAACTCTAAATTAGGTTTTGAACTCTAAATCTTTTCTTTCCGTCAGCCGACGTCATTATTTCGACGTAACAAAGTCTATTCGAAGCGCCAAGCTAAGCTTAATTATCCCGTGGAAACCCCCTGAAAATCCGTTCAGTAGTTTTGAAGAAAAAAAAATTCAAAATCGTCTTATTGTATTCTGATACTCTTCCTTCATCGCCCCTAATCAGTTTTTGGTAAATATATTCAATGTACAGACACGCTGGTTCTACAGTTTTATTATATGAATAGATTGGCACTTGTGGCATGCCAGGTTAGCTCAGATGAAATTTTAGAAGGAATTATTGAATTAGACAACGGATAATGAGTCGGATGCTCTCTATTGAAAATACATTTTTAACAAGATTTACAAAATTATTGGTACAAGTCGCTACAAGTTAGGAACGCTCATATTATTATTCTCAACGGCACTGTGAAAAAAGTACTGCCAGCGTCGTATACTAAACTTTGGCCAACTTAACGAAAACGCGCGGTCAGATGTATAGATAGCCCGCTGACGGCGCTGTATAAGTGTTGTTGACATTCAGTGCGGCAGTACTAGGAGAAGGGAGAAGGTATATGATTCATATTGCCGCGTTATACAGTTCAATTTAATTATTTATTTATTTATGTTCATACTAGTTAGTGTGATATTGTAATTTCAGCTAAGTCAACAAATAATAAAGCTAACGTTACACAATCCGGATAGTCGTTATTCATCGTGTCTTTGTACTGCGCACGGTTAATTATTTATCGAGCCACTCGAACGCATTGTAGGCACCTACTTTTACTAATTGGTTCGCGCTGAAAGGTTCTTTGCTAAGGCGGCGGCATTTCGAGCTTGAATTGTTCGGAAATAATTAAACGAAAGAACTCCCCAGTAAGTAATTATTCTTCTTAGGAAGTCATCTATAATTCAAGAGACTGCGGTGTTTTAAACACGCGATATTTTTGTCAGTATTTTATTGGTGATTCGTTTTTTTTTTTTTGGTTAATATACAAAATGTTGGATGAGTATGGCTACTACTACTTCAACAGTCATCTTTTATTATTTAAAAGATGATCCGTTGAAGTAGAAATCGGCTCAAAGTAATTCTATGGCATCTAGTAGGTAGGCATCTTAAATATTTGACAGTATTGCAGAAGACAGATAAAAATGTAATGAGACGTCTTCTCCTAAAATACAGATAAAAATAAGACTTTTTCTAGCACTAAAGTATACAAGCATCCGCCAACCAGTGACACTCTGTGTTTAGATAAAGTACTAAAGTCGAGAATCTGTCAATCTTCAAAAGTAAATGCAACTTAAAGCAGGTAAATCTTTTCGAAAGGAAACAGGTAATTTTCTTTTGCGTATCGGAAATTCTGACAATCAAATATTGCGGACGTTGGCACTTCCTCGTGAGTGCACAATGTGACTATTTATATTTTGTTACAAGTCACCATGAGGCATTCAGTCTTTGACACATACTTCTATTATGTACGGCTTTCTTTAAAGTTTCGGTTTGAGGTATACCCAGAAACCTTTTATGCATGAAGAGCTCGTATAAATTGTTAAACTGTATTTCGTTTTGGCGGAAGTAAGGCGGAAGTTTGGTGTATCAGCGAAATGGGGAGGGAAGTCAAGTGTAAGCGTGGGTGTCAGAATTTTAAATGTCAAATCATGGAATGTTTTACTTCAAGTTCTATGTCCTCATATATTGTTAATGATGATCAATTATGTGCAATTTTACGCATGTTTTTGATCGTTTAATCGTTTAATACACTCCGTATTGAAACTCGTGTGAGTTCAAGACGCGGTTCTATAATATTGTGCAATGACATAATATAATTTTATTGTAAGATTAGGGGCCGCCTTACTAAAGAAAAATGACGTCTAAATATTAATATTAATTATTAGTGTAAATATTATTAATAAAATATCATTATTGAAATTATCGAATGAAGTACCCTACATATTGTATTCAAATTATTTTTATTATTTTTTTTAATCCAAGTTATCGTCTTTACTTTATTTTTACTTTTCCATGAATATTCATTACCTGAATGCGTACCTAAATTACCTAAAAGTAATAAAATGCGTAAGTATATAATAACTACTTATATAATTTATACATATATTTTTGGTATTTCTATAAAACGAAGTGTCATATGGAAAAGCAGATACGAAGATATTTGTATTATATAATAAAAATATGCCTATTTTTCCATTTTGTGTCATAGGTTTAATAAATTTCTAGCAAATAACTTCATGAAGTAACTTTATCTCCCCTTATAAAGTGTAAGAGTTTTATAAACAGGCACTTGTCAGTTCACGCCAAGTCGAAATTGATTGAAAAGAAACAAATGTGAGGGGAAAGTTTCTCTTCCAATCCATCACATTGCGCGAAATTTTGGGAGAGACAATGGCGGTGTATAAAATATTCAGGAACTCCGAGTCATGTCTCACTTCGTATCTAGGCACAAACACATTCAACGTACGTATATGTATATGTATTATAAAGTACGTATATGTTCTTAGTGTGTAGTTTATATTCACATCGTACTTACTAGATAGTATTTAAAAGCGTATTTTCTCTTTTTAAACACATTGGGAGACCATAAATTTATAAAAAAAAATCATATAAATTGAAATTATTCATTTGTCAGAAAACAGGTAAAACATGATGTTATGTTAAATACATTACCCAACATGTTCAGCCTTAATAGGCATGCACAAGTTTTACGTCAAACTTAAACAAAATTATTTCATTAAACTTATGCATTATAGGAATATCAGATATTAAGTACATAGATATATATAATTATAAATCATCATCATCGTCATCATCATTTCAGCCCTTGGACGTCCACTGCTGGACATAGGCCTCCCCCATTGTCCGCCATTTAGACCTATCGGCAGCGACCTGCATCCAGCGGGTGCCCGCAACCTTTATGAGGTCGTCTGTCCATCTAGCAGATAGACGTTCTCGGCTTCGTCTGCCGGTACATGGCCTCCACTCGAGAACCCTTCTGCCCCATCGGCCATCGGTTCTTCGAGCTATGTGCCCTGCCCACTGCCACTTCAGCTTGCTAACCCGAGAGGCTATGTCGGTGACTTTAGTTCGTCTACGGATCTCCTCATTCCTGATTCGATCACGTAGAGAAACCCCGAGCATAGCCCTCTCCATAGCTCGCTGTGCGACAGTGAGCTTATTTATGAGGCCCATAGTCAGAGACCACGTCTCGGTGCCGTAGGTCATCACTGGCAACACACACTGGTCGAAGAAAATAAATAAAAAATATGTCATTACAATTAACAGATTAATATCACCATGAATTCACATTATGATTAAATATATCATTGATTATATAAAATCGTTTCATTAATAAACACTCTTTCAACTTTCATTTAAATGTTTTTTTCTGGGAAGTCTTTTATTTCTTTTGGGATTTATTTCCTTTTGTTTACCTTTAGCATTTATTTGATGTGCACTGTTTCAAAATGGACCCAAATTCATCAAAATGTAGAAAATTAATGTTTCTGAAATGCGTAGCCACATACTTTAAGATCTATAATCTATCCACTATTCTCCAAAATCAAAAAGCTTGTGTTCATTCTCCAGCTCTTGATCTCTGAATACAAAAATTATTATGTAAACTTTGTCAGAAGTTTTGATTTGTAAAAGGACATACGTAAAAGTAGTCTCAAAAGTTCTTTGTAAAGTTTCCGAGAGAATTTTAATCTCGAATTAAGAACGTTACACAGATATAAAATTAATTTTGTTTGCAATTTACAAGTTATTAGTCTCATTTAACTTTGAGCAAAATTTTAT
Organism: Sesia apiformis; assembly: GCA_914767545.1. NCBI lineage: Eukaryota > Metazoa > Arthropoda > Insecta > Lepidoptera > Sesiidae > Sesia > Sesia apiformis. The sequence goes on along the minus strand of OU611960.1, from coordinate 8,529,153 downwards.
AGAATAAACCATTTTTCTGGCTAATGTAATTTACTTGGCGAAGTAACGAAGCTAAAGTTTCTGTATGAGTGTGGTACTTTCCATATAATTTTACTTCCCCGCAGCGGTGTATTTGCAAAGTTTCATATAAACAGCTCTGTGGCAAGGTAAACAAGTTTAGTTTAACTCTCATTTCGACACTCTAAAGAGGCGCACAAACTTCGTACGTCGTCTTATAATTAGGAAATAACTCCGGGCCATTCATTTCAATTTCATTTTGGACAATTTTAGCAAGTTTGAACCACTGTTTTGTTTATATAGAGCCTGTGCTGTGGAGATAAGTAACGATTCCTTCATAACTTAAACAGAGTTTAGTCAGGATCAATTTGTAAGTTTGTTTACTTTTGTTTCCTTCGGAAAGATTAATAATTCAAGGTACGAAGCTAAGGTGAGAGAGGAGATAATTAAGAGCCGGTAAATAGATTTAAGTCGATACTTTCATGAACATAAAATTTCTTATACATTTTGTCACAAGTACCAAAATCACATTACCTAACTCCAACCTCTGATAATAATACATATTATTAATTCAACGACAATTAACTTCTAATACAACATGAGAATTGTAAAGTACCTAATTCAATAAATAATATTTTTTTATATAAATAGATGGCAGACGATAATAATAAGTAATAATGTTTATAATTAGTAATACAACGCCTTTGCTTGTCATTTGGTTTCAGATCAGTTAGGGCGCAATTATGTGCGAGAATGTTTAAATTCACACACATTTGAATACGCAACAGAGAAATAGTGCTTATCTTATACCATTACACTCATGAAATGCTTAATGGCATATGAGTGTGTATGTATGTGTATATGTTACGGGTAAAGTTAGATAAGCGAGTAAACCTAGGTTTACCCGGGTAAACTGCGTAATACCGAAGACTCTTGGGTAAAGTCCAGAATATATTTGGAATTGTACACGGTTCGGGCTTTACCCGGGTAAACCGCGTTTTATCCGCTTTCGCTTGGTTAACGTTAGGTGTAGGATTAGGTGTAGCCTAGACACTTTCTTGTATTAGAGTTTACCAGCAACGAAGAGAAGTTTTTCGGAGGCGTTCAACCGATATCGAAATTAAATTAACTTCCAATTTGATTGATTGATTGTCAATATTGAGATGATCGAACAAGATCAGGTATTCTCGAGCAGTGATTCATTGTAACGAAAAATAGAGGACATTCCGACCTTTCTTATTGAATTAATTTCGCATCGTCGATCCCTTTGTCATAGGAGTCAATCGTTTGCCGAAGTTTATCCGTTACATTCATTCGCAATCTAATAATAGAATGGGTGAAAGGGTCACGTATTCTCGCAGAATGTCGCGCTTCTGGCGTAAACGGAGTATTTTATTGCGATAACTTATGAGCGTGTCATACAATAACGGTACGAAACACATTTATGTAAAATACATTGAAATACATAATATGTAAGACATTTTATTACTAGTATTGGCGTCCAGTAACAGTTGTAAAGTATTCTTTGAAATATAGTCTTTTAGTGAACTTCTTAAGTCCTCAGTATCCCTACTGGTAAAAAATAATTCAGAAGATTTCAAACTAAAAACAGAATGGAAAATATTGTAGAATCTTATCTATATACAGCATAATAAATAAATCGAATATAGCATCTTGAGAAAACTGGAAATATGTTGTACAAAATAAATTCATATCACAACAAATTATTTAGTTTATTATCCCACAAAAGCTTATAAATCACTTGTTAGGGCGTAGACCACTGCATTTTATACTGTAAATATATATCTAACGCAGTGGTAAATTTTGTTAAAATATACCGATACGGTATTTTTTTTATTTGCGGGTATCCATAATTTGAACAGTGTGGAAACCAGTGCATTAGTCAGCCGATGCCGTTTTGATACAAAGAAATATTTACAGGGCAGCTCTGTGCCCTGTAATGGAATGTACAGATGTTAAAGATAAAGTTTTCTATTAATTTAAAGACAAATTTCATATGTATCATTCTTACCTCGTAAGTTTCTTTAAATATTTCTTTTTGTCAGAAATAATTTCTAACTCGGTGGGTGAATTCTGCTAGAATGTTCACTAATGGAATAAGATGACATCTGTACGTACATTTGCTTTTAACGATATTATCATTCATAGCGACAACAGACAGAACATCGTACCAACGCGATCGAAAAATGTGCTTCACTATAAATAGACATATGGGATTGCTTGTATATTGATATATTGTTTTCCTTTGTTTCTATAGCAACAGATCAAGGTTTTAAAGAATTTTGTATCGCCACGCATAATGTTCAAGATACTGCAAACTGCGAAAATATTTTGTTCAACGCGCGTAATATTTAATAAGCAAAAAGTTCAACACGTAAAATATTTACTACGCAAAATGTTCAACACGCATAATAATTAAGGCATAACGCATGTCAAAAACGGTTCTTTTCAGAATTATGTAGTTTCCGTTCCATTGTGAGCGTCTATATGCTGACTATGCAAGCAGCTATACAAACAGCCATCTTGCTGTTTTATAAAACTATTCATAAAAAAAGATTTAATGATTTTTTTATAATTAATTAAACGTTTTAATAACTATATATTTTAACTGATCCAATAGATATATGTATATAATAAATTATTAAATAAATGACAGCCCTCACGGTATCCGTGGGCGGTGTAGATGTTTATTTCGCGGCTTTTGAGACACGCACAAAGGAGATTCCCTTCTATACTTGTATTATTTACTATTCTTATGGTAGTAGGATGTAGCAAACTAATTGGACCTCCTACACATTACAAGTATAAGATTTGTACCGTTAGTAATTCATATCATGCTTACCGAGCTCTCAAGAGAGTTATTCTTCTTTTGAAAAAAAAATTGCCTTGATTCCGAAGGGAACTCCGCCAATAATGTTATTTATTTTTATTTTTAGATTCGAGGTAGATTCCACAAAGAACATTGTCACGAAAATGTACTCAGTTAAATCTCGAAGATTACAAACTGTCTAAACAGAGTGTCTGTCCGAAGCGCTCTTAGCGTGATTTGTGGAAAAAAAAAGGTAAAATCGAAGATTTTCGTACACAATCCCGGAAATTTCCATATCTAAATGGAAAACCGACCCCGAACAATCAATTTATCCTCCAATATCCTCGAGCGGTTTATACCACCTGTACAATAAATATTTATACTTCTCCCCTCGATTTGTATCGTTTCGCTTATTCGTGCTGAAAGAGAAAAGTGTTTGAAACAATGATATTTGAAGCATTCCTCATTATTCTCCAGAATTCTGCTCAGGCTTTATTACAGGAGATTCGCAAAGTTTGTCTATTTCAAACAGCGAGTGGTTTTTGAAATGAAAAAGTGGAGCGGACTCAGTTTCAATCCCGCTATGATGGTTGTGCTGTCCGAGTTACACAGTGGATCGCATTTCAAAGCTATTTGTATTGTACGTTCGTACAGTCACTCCATTGTAGATTAAAATGCCCTGTTTTGTTTGAATAATTTTCTATACATTATTTAAAGATGATCTAAAAAAGAATATTTCTAAAAGTGACGGATGTGTCTCGATACTTACTTAGTTTTAAAGATCCTCATGCTCATAATACTACCTGAAATTTAAACTTTTTTTTGTATTTGTATCACAGAAGACTACCTTGAAATGTACTGCATTTCCCACTTAATCTTATTTCCCTAATGTACGTATGTGTTTCGGTAGTGAGTGAGATGTGAGATGAGTGAGATTTCCCCAACCCTTTCTCCAAATCCAGTCCTATATCCAAAGGTAGGCAGCGCATTCGGGGGCGTGCCAACGTTTGTCATTTTGGACTAATGTTGGCATGTATCACGAATGTCTATGGACTACAGTATCCACTTACCATCAGGTGGACTGTATGCTCGTCTGCCACCTTCGTCCATAAAAAAAAAAAATTGTATGAAATCGACGTCAGTTGCGAGTTTATTGCTAATTTAATGTCGAAAAAAGTCCAAGGGTCATAACCTTTACGAAGAGAGAATTGTTAATTTTCTTTTTCAACTCTTATTCTCTCAAGTTAGTTTCCCGTTAAGTATATATATTCTACTATATTCTCTTCTCACCATCCCATCTCATCTAATTCCATCTCACTTACAACCATAAGGCGTCGAGTGTCGCTCGGTCGCACGACTAAGGCCCACTGTCCACGGAAGCGTAGCTTCATAGACACGTATTCTTCGTTTTAGGTTTGTTGTACGCCTGCTTGCTGCTTACATATAAACTAACGAAACTCTGTCGACGAAGGGGCAACGTCGCTTCATGACGCCAGTTGTCCCGCGTGTCAGACGCCTGAGCGTATGGAGCTGCGTACACGTGTTGATAATAATGGCGCTGTACTAAATTCGTTCAGATCGTCGAAAAGTACCCGTGTCTGTATAATAGTAATCTGGCAGACTATACAAGGAAGGATATTACTGACTGTGGGCCTTACTGTTTATATCTACAATATAGAGTGCTGGTTGCACGGTATTTGAGTGCGACCAGAGGTATTTGCGATCATCATTTTTATATGGTTTATAACAACTCTTAGCAACCAACAGTCCGATCACGTGATTGGCCACGTTACTGGTTGCCGTAACTAGCCGTGTCACCGGTTGCCGTAACTAGCCACGTCGCTGATCGCCGGTACCAGACCAAATCTGCTGCTTCTTCTATAAAAAATAATCGAAATAGAGTATTACATGATAGGTTTTTATTTTTAGCCATTAAGATGGCAGAAGAGCCCATATATCACGAAAAACTGTATTCAATTGTCTCTGGCACCGCATACGCAAATTTTATTACCAGTTTCACAGAACAAATGTCTCGTACCAAACTGCATAACGCTATAAGTTTGAAATAGTACTCTGCTTCCTTGTTGTTTTTTTTTATAGAATTTAGACCTTAAACATTATTTACAATACCTAACTAAAAGATTGATTATCATTATTGCAATTAAAATAAAAGGCAAGGCTCTTTAAAAATCTCGATTTTCTTATCCTCAAACCGGAAGGAAGCAATTTGCATGGTTTGTTATGAACAAAAGACGCTAATGGGATTTTTTCTTTTATTCAAATTTTAATTTACAGTTTATAAATGTTGTTTTATTTATATATTTCTTGATCAATACAATGTCATATCAAAAACATTTTGTCTTTCAAATGCAATTTTGTTTCAATTAGAATACATGTTTTTTAACCTTATAACTCTCTCATGAAATTTTAGGAGGCCTATGCTCTTTCGTGCAGATTTATACGTTCATAATACCTCTTTTTGGCCATTGCTGGACAGGGACTTCCTCACGCATATTGTCCCTGCACATGAAGGATGTATGGCCTTAAAACGTCACGCTGGCCAAGCGGGTTGGCGAGTCCACTTTTTAGAGGTGGTGCAGTTCCTCAATACTTGTGATAGCGGCTTTGTCATCCCTCAGTCGCTTTAGAATAACAACACCGTATCTCTTCCCGAAGGTGTCATAAAAGTTCATAATATTAAAATTAAGTCTAGAATAGAATTACTTAAAAAAATGAACAACAAATTAACATTCGAAAGATATTGAAAACGATACTAACAACTAAACCCCCACTTGGCTATAAATTAACAGACAACAAAACAATTTACCTGCTCACATGTTATTCTCTTTCACCAGAAGTTAGAAAATAAGCTTCAAATATCCCATTTACTTGTTTCTGTTCCCAGTTTCAGGGCAATAAGCTCTTTGCAGTCAATTTAACATCAGTTATTTATTGCTCTTTCACCGTGCACTTAAAATGTGTTTTATTTTTGCACCCTTCGATACTTTACCTGTGGCTTGCTCATAATAAATCTTTCCTTTAGAGACCTTTAGTGTGAAAACTAGGGGCTAATGTACGGGAAATAAAATAGCTTTCTGGTTTATGTGGCACCTGCCAATTCTGTAGACGGGGTAAAAGAAACAGAGACCTTTTTTTCTAATCTAATAGATGTAATTCTATTTTCTATCTATCCTTTTTGAGTAGTAAACTATTTTTATTTATTGCTGACTAGATGAGTTTAATAATCAATAACAGCTTTTTAGTGTTACCAAAATTATTCTAGCTTTAATTATTTAATATTTTAATTATTGATTTATTTATACTAACTAGTTACAACTCGTGTCGGTTGGGAAGCCACAATCACACATAGGATACCTTATGGTCCCTGTTTCGTGTGATCGCATCACTGGACCAATAATATGAAATATCTTTCACATTATTGGTACACAAATGAAATAAATTTTAACTAGCGATTTTTTTGTTATTTATATATATTCCCATTTTTTTAATTACTCAGAAGTTCCTACCTCAATAAATATATTAAAAGATCAATAAATATATTTAAATATTTTTTATAAAGTAATATATATTAATCAAACCGCCAATCATGTTAATTAGCCGGCTTTAGATTAGCACCATTCTCCCCGTGAATGTATTACAGGCGACAAATGAATAACAAAGCCAAATTTTAAATAACTCCTTTTAAATTTAATTTAATAAATAATAATGTCATTTTAATTATTCTCTACTAGCTTCTGCCCGCAGCTTCACTCGTGTAGACTAAACAACTGTAAAAGATTTTTAACATCTGTAAAAGCAACGACATGATGGATTTCACCGATGCGCTCGCTTTAGATATATTTTCTCGTCTTTACTCATGAACTCTTGGAGTATTTATACTGTTCCTCCTGATCACTTTTTTTCAAAAAAAACTAAATTCCATGTAATCCATTGAAAAAAACATAATTCTTGAAGTTGTCCAAAGTCATAGCGTAGCGGAGAACCGCAGGGGATAGTTCTTTCCACAACATTTACTTAGGTGATATAAATCGATTTTTATACTCACCTCACGGTACGTGATAGCTCATCTCAAAGGAGTGCGAGTACATTGCACTTCGATACCTGCGGTTATTATTACTCGAGATAGGGATGTAAAAAAAGTCAATAGCGTTGTATATCTAGTAGAACACGCGGAGAAACGCAATTTCTCTCTGGATGGGTTCTAAACTGCTGGTGAGAGTGGAGTGGTCGAATATACGGACAATAGTTGGTCTATAGTCCATAGTTCAAATGGGTGCACAGATATTCTGATATACCGATCCAGAAGTGAGAGCTGCATTTCATGTTTTTTACCAGCCGCTTACTATAAGATATTGGTCTGTCTCGGTCGTAAGTAGGCGACTGCATTTAGTGCTATTCACGGCTTATTCAGGTATATTTTGTCAGTATTTTTCTGGTAATGTTTTTCTAGCATCCCCGAGAAAGTCAACAGAAAATAATGAATTCTGGCAAGTGTCCACAATATGCGTAGAATATTTTCCAATAATTTACTTGTTCTATATTTGGTACGCATAGGATACAATAGTTATTACAACTACATATTTACAATTTACTTTTCTTTTTATGAACTGCTCAGCTTCCCAATGTCTCACCGATATGCCACATACTGCAAATTTCCACTAGGATAATAAGCGCACAACAGCGAAGATAGTAATTCATTACCTATATTAGTTTTTGCACAAAGAGACAATAAATATTTGAATGACTTATTTTCACCCTTCTCTTGAAGGATAAGCACTGTAATTAGATTGGATACTGAACTACGCGACAGTGAAAACCTCGTTAACATTTATCCAGTAGTTTGAGTAATTCTATTATGTCATTTTTTTATTTTCTTCTATACCTGCCTAACTCAACTTCCTTGTGTCATAAGATGTCACATACATCAGTTTTCCTACTGGGCACTTAGCCATTCATTGAAGAAAACTCGATTAAAATTCGTTTAGTAGTTTTTACGTGATGTTCAAATAAACAGACATACAGACAAATATACAGACAAAAATTCTAAAACTACTGTTTTGGGTTCTGTGGCATCTAAAGTCCATTAAAAAAAAAACAATTTACGGACTCATCCATTCCACTATTTAAATATAACTATTGTTATATTAAATGTTGTTCATTATATGTACATAGATTATGAAAACTATTTAATAAAATTATTACGTGAAACGTAATAAACATAAGAATTTGTAAGTAGGTAGGTATGTACCTACCTACTTACAAATTCTTATGTTTATTTCAAAAAATTCTACACCAAAAAATTTCAAATCACACACAACCGAAGCAGCTGTCGGTATTGAAGGGATCATAATAAATGTCCCATGTTCTGAAATATGTATTAATTACAGACCGTTTACACAATAAGGTGTATTTACACATCGGCAACGAGGTGAGACATTGTTATTCCTGACACCCTACCGAGCACAATGTAATTTGGAATTTCCAATATACTCTCGAGTACTATCTGGACGTTAGGTTGATAATCGTAAATTTTACGGCTCAGTTGTATTACAGTAATGTATCTTGATACAATAGGAACACAGGAAAATTAGTTCATGTAAAAATAATTACTGAACGCCTATAATAATGGTATTTGTTTACCTTTTATTCCTACTCGACGTTTCGGCACGGGTTAGACCAGCCGCGGTCACGAGTCGACTGAAGAGGCGGGTAGTCCAGGGTGGAAGCTGCGAGCAGTTTTATAAACTACCCACATTTGATCTACACATTCGGTGTGTGAAGTATGTGAATGAAGATCAATATATCCAATACAAATAAAATAATAAACTACTGTACTATAACATACCATACCATTATCGTACAGTACAGTCTCTCCACTGCTCTTCTGCTCTTCTCATTCAGCTACTAAAGGCGACTTTCCTCCAGTCGACATAAGTAAAAATAAATAAGTAATAAATAAGTAAAAATTCTAAAAAAAAAACTAAAACGTCATTTTCTTCGTCAGTTCTTTGAGGAACGTTACGTGGGTATAGGCATGAGTTGTATCATAATTTGTATACATAAGCATATACTCGTATAACTATTATTTCTCCCGAACTTTGTTTACGAGGCAATCATATCTTGGGCTTATTTCACCGCAGTACACTGTATCGCAAGAATCAGGTATGCGGATTAGGGTAACGACTATAATATTAACACAACATATAGAAACAGTACGTAATCTCTAACATCCATTTGTTTGTATGGATACTATAATATTAACATCCATTAGAACACTGCTTTTACAAGCAGTGTTCTAATGGCCACCTGGATAATCTTTTTTAAATATTAATTGAATCTTCTGGGCTACTTGGCCGAGGTCTTCTGGAATCTCTTCTCTTTCTTCCAAAAGTTTCGTAAACAACTGCAGTTGACATCTTCAGTGGCGACTGCGTTCAATTTTGGAGAGATGTTATCTCTTCGGCTTCTCGAGCGCAACTGACTCGACGACTGTGGCGCACCGGTATTTATAGTAGGCGAGGGTAGTTGTGATTGTGTGTGTACCGACGCATCGATATTTATAGTGGGCGAGGGTAGTTGTGATTGTGTGTGTACCGAGTCTGTTTTTGTCCCCCCCTCTCGTCTCTCTTTCCCGTGAGCTTGATGTCTTCGGAGTGCTGGATACCATATATTACGGAGTCTTAGATTTCTCTTTTATTCTTTTTTGTTAACGGTACACACAAAATCACAACTACCCTCGCCCACTATAAATACCGGTGCGCCACAGTCGCCGAGTCAGTTGTGCTCGAGAAGCCGAAGAGATAACATCTCTCCGAAAGTGAACGCAGTCGCCACTGAAAATGTCAACCGCAGTTGTTGACAAAACGTTTGGAAGAAAGAGAAGAGATTCCAGAAGACCTCGGCCAAGTAGCCCGGAAGATTCAATTAATATGGACACCGGCCGAGAAAGCCTACACTCCACTATAATCTTTTTTAAATATGTGTTTTGGAAAATCATTGACAGTATTTGGTAATTTCTTATATACATTTATAGTCATACAAAAAAACATTCCTTTTGAATATGGTTTTATAAATTATTATTATAATTATAATTTGCAAAATTTTATTAGATATATTATTCAATATTGAACTATTTATTTATTAAACCAGACATGACATGTAATCCCGTCTTGCCTAAGTAATTAAACCAGGCACGGCATGTAATCCCGTCTTGCCTAAGTAATCATAGCACTGAGTTTTACTAGGTACCGTTATAAAATATATTGTGCCGATACTATTAATCTCAAGGGACAATGTAGCCAACGATGACCCACTTTATCTATATTTCTTGGGCCAACTCCCTGCCCGATTAGAGCACTACCGATATTAGTATTGAGGATGGACTAACTTTATTATAGTCTAGATTAATGTTGGTTTTAGTGGATGCTAGTTTATGACTTAGAGTATTAGGTATTATCCCTTGGTTACGTAGTGCTTACTGTTTAGATGTTTGTTTATTACTAGTCCGCTGGTACTCGATTTCATCTGGAAGAGCTGATAATTATAGTTAATTTCTATTTACAAAATCTGCTAAATTCACTTACGGAAAATCGCGGTTATTTAAAATTTCTGGAATGAATCCCCCATTATATATACCAGGTGCGATGCCCTGCGGCCAGTTGGACTAACGATTTGAAGAATATCGCCGATAGTGACTGGATTTGAAGAACGGAGGACCGTGCGTGTTGGCGGTGATAGGAGAGGCAGGTAATCAGCATTGAAGAGACGCAGACTGATCATATGGTATGGCAACAATTCGGCGTTAAACATTAAAAGGTTATCTACGTTTTCTACTTTTTCATCGATTTCTTTCTTATAAAGCGACTGACATACCATAAAAGACCGTAGAAACCCCTAATAGTAAATATTTCAAGATTAACTTTGAGTACAATTGCCATAAAAAGGTTTCTAAAATCTAACAAACTTTCGTATATATTCGTAATATAATAAAACGACCGAAGAAAGGTTTTTAATGTAAAGGATGGTGAAGGATAAAGGATATAATACTTGCATAGACGACCTAATATAAGAAGAACGCAGTAACAAAAGACGTCAAGTTTACAAAGAAATTTTTCACTAGACATACTCGTAGGGGGAAATCATTTCACGTTTATCTAGAGAGATTTTGTATGGTTTGTTTACATATTTAATCTTGTTTTAATGTGCCTATTAAGGACATCTCTCCGGCGCCGTCAAGATGGTAAGTTTCATATATTTATCTAAAAAGAAAATTACCATCTAATTCCCATTCCATTCCATCCAACCCCATTTCATCTCGTTGAGTAATAGGATTGAAGGACAGCCCATTTCACTCCACTCACAAATCTCCAAATGTAAGTATAGAAAAACAAGATAAATGAGAGCGGATTGCGCGGAGAGCGGGCGGCACCTGTCGCCCAACTTTGCCTCGTCCCGCACCCCTGTAACCACGCAGGTGAGGACTCACATATCTTGTTTGTATATAGCGCATCTATACACATCCACTTCATCCTTTTTGAGTGATATTCACGTGTAACAGTAAAAATTGTTATATAAAAAAAAGAAATACGTTTTTAATAATGCTCGATAGGAATTTATCACTGCAAAAGGTTCAAGACGTCAAATAATATGACAAAAGTAACAAACGCGGAAAATATTAATAAAATTAGTTTGTAGCCAATTCGAGCGCCGGAAACTTTTCCAATTTCTTTATTTTGGGGTTGAAAAATTTAATGTCGATTCAGTAAAGTTTCATAAACCAGCCTTCGTTAAAGTAGATATTGAAAAAAAAGATTGAACCATAATTGAGGATATTTCTTTTAGAAAAGTAATAAACTACTTGGCACATGTTGGTAATACGTGGTCATCACCATCCATAGATGTCAGAGCGAATACTTACGGTTGTGAGTAATCCCAAAGTCAAGATTTGGTATATTAGCCGGTTATTGGCGTGCAAATTAGGTAAGTACTCGTAAACATGAATTTGCACCATACCGTACCCATAGCCAAATTCTCTCCACTGCTGGATATAGGTCTGTCCCGAGGCTCCCCACCATACTTGATCTTCGGTTCCTCTCATTCAGTCAACACTGATGAACTTCTTTAAATCGTCGGTCCACTTGACCGGAAGGCGTCCCACATCGCAGTTCCCGGTTGGCGGCCACGTACTGGGAGGGCGTGGCCTCCACATATCAGGATGGACTAGTTTATCCCACCCGTTACCGGGCCTGCGGTGAATATTGCAACAATACTTTTTGAATTATTGTCCTTTACCGACTTTCTTGTTACTAAATCCTAACAACTGGCCGCTAATGAGAAACGTACAGCGTCCGTTGTGCGAGACACCGTGCCGGCTGTCAAGCTCTTGCGGGATCGTATGTGGTACAGCATAGGTTGGGGCGTACGGCTAAACATTGTAGGATGCTCGTGCCATCCCCCAAGCTTTGCCCACCGGCACCGCTTGCAGGCCACTGGGCGAGAGGGTCAGTATTGCGGCATCCAGCGCGGTGTCTTTCAAATTGCCGCTAGAAACAAAAAAAAAAAACAAATGACAATGAAAATTTAATGGCGTTTGACAAGCAAAATTCCATTTTCAAAATTCGAATTTGTTTTGTACTTACTGTACACTTCTACTTCTGGCTGCTACTACAACACTCGTATTGACTACTAATTATTTGGAATAATTACGGCGATTTGTTTCGTAGCGCGTATCGTTTTTTGCCAATATACCAAACAATGATCTGTGTAATTAAACGCTGGCCCGAAGGCAATTGCCGAGTAAATATCGCATAGTAGGCAATCACAATACAAAAAGTAAGTAATGTAGGATTATTCTTGAATTAAATATCCAGATGGTTCTTAAAACTGGTCACTAACTCACTAAACTTTGATTTATCACAAGCTCACTATAATATCGGTCAATCGAGCATACTGTTACAACCTTAGCTTATATTATTACTATAACAATTTATGAATTTCATATTCTCGTTTAGTTAGTTACCATCTTGACTAGCCGAATTGCTGTCAAGCTACGGACCCGGTTTCTGCCTTGCTGGCTGGCCTTCAGCAAGGAGTCTAGTTTAGATTAGTACCCCAACATCGGGTCGATAAGTCTTCAGTAGGCCGAATCAAATCGCGTAGTTTCGTTGAGTATAAAGTAAATAATTGACAAGTACACATTAATCCACCAAGTGAAATAAACGAAGTTAGTGCAAGTTTGTGTTTTTTTTATAACACAAGTGCGGCACCCTTTAACAGTACTCACAAATACAAACACCTTTGCAGCTCATTGTCAACTTAATCAATAAGTGGTTAGTTGGCGCCAACTGCAAATTAACGTTGCAGAACAAATTTATTCATCCAGTTAGAACAACGAATATAAACTTTAAAATCAACGTAATAATTCGTTTACGTACGCAAAAAAGTTTCTAATCGTGCAGACGTTCGGCAGGATCAATGCTTTATTAGTTTACTACTTAAGCATACTTAAAATTTCATACGCTTACCTGCCTGGGTGTGCGACTATATGCGAACGTGCGTGTGTGTATGTGTTTATCTGTGTTTTTAGTGGGTGTGTGTGATGTGTTGAGGTGTGTGTGTATATGCTCTAAAATATGTGATCTTTCGGTTATGCCACGTTATGGGACTCTTCAAGATAGCTGTGAACAGAATTCTTCAAGGTTAGCTGCACAGGTGGTGTTGCCGGTGTCTATGCGCGACGGTGACCACTTGTCATCATGTGGGCCGCCCTCTCGTCTGCTATTTCTTCTATAAAATAGAATGTGTGTATTTATATGTGCTCGCTATATACGCGAAGAGTCTGTTATGTTATGTACATTTTAAACCACTGTATAAACTACTTTCCTTTACTTACTGGTTAGTTATTTCATACCACGGCCTAGATTAATGCTAGCGCAGTTTACTAATGAAATTCATGTTCAGTTGATATTTACTGTATTTAATTTTAGCCAGACAATGATAAATAACTCTTTGCTCGGTTCAATTGTATATTTTAAAAACATTTTGTATTTATCTTATCTCCTTTAAATTGCTCAGTACGTACATTGTGTATGGTATTTTATATAATGGTTATTATTATTTGAAATATATTTTTCGGTTTATTGGTATGTACATAAATATATATATTACAGTCACCGTAAACCCCTACTTTTTGTAGCTGAAAACCAGTGCTGCAAACATCTTTGGTGTTGCAACATATGCCGAGCTATAGACCTCTTTGTCGACACACAATTACATTGCACTATCATCCGTGCTGTATGTTAAATTGTATGTATTATGGTGTTTTGTCTGTACAAAAAAATGTTATCCTTTCTTTCTGTTTAAATGTTTCTAATAATTATAATATGTGCACTATCTATCTATTATTCTTATGCTCGCATACGTCTCCGCTCGCCCAAAGGTTGCCTGGAACAGATCGCTATAGCGATGAAGCCCACCTATTGTGTATCTATTTTTCTTAGCTTTTATCTCGCTTTCATTGTATGCAATAACACTTTGGTGTGCAATAAAGTGTCCTTAGTTATAATTCCTATCTCCATCAATTTTACTCTATTACATTTATTTCAAACAACGTGCTTACTTCGAATTTCTTGGATCGCTGTGTAGGAAATTTACCGATTTTTGTGCTTTGTAGGACGTCGACAAATCCAAGTCGTATCCGATAACGAATAGGATACAGTTGTATTACCACACATTTCTTAACAGTTCGAGCATTGACGATATTAAATTTTATCGATATTCGTTTCACAAAATCCCTTTTTATAAAGTTTTGAAGGTATGCTATGTTTAAACCATAGTAAATAACATTGTGGAAGTATTTAATTTCCAAACGCTTTGTCTGTTCCTCGGTTTTCAATGAGTGTATTTTAGTCAAACATATTAAAAAATAGGTACACGTTATACCCACTATAGGAAAAAAGAAAAAATATTGCATTGGATCTAAAAAAGAATAAAAATAAAAACTTACGAATCAATAAAAATCTGTCTCTTAGTTGTATTTTTAATCATGATACACAAAACGCTATTTGGTACATTTATAAGAAAACGTAAAGTTAGGAACGTAAACGTAAAGAAAACGTTTTTAGGTAAAACACGACTTCATTACCTAAAAAAAGTAAATAATTAAAAATATAGCAGAACTTCCTTTTGTACTTGGACCGTGGCAAAACCGACTGCATTTTCTATTATCTTATAATACTCGTATATTCAACTGAGAGTAACAACACCGCATAAATGTATCGAATTAATTCGAGGCAGCTATAAAAGAGTCTGTAATACAGATAAAGGAAATTGCTCTTTGTAATTATGTGTACTTGAACTACACAGAGGAATACCTCTGTAAAGACGAATACGATACCTCAGAGAGCGAGTCCAATCAGAGTTATAGATATTAAACATGTCGCAGTGAGAACGGTATCAGAATTTATATCAGCTTTACAGATTATATTGAAGTGATTTTATTACTTTCTGTAACAGTACTACTATTGTTGGTAGATACTTTTATATTGAAAACGAATAACTACTTAGTTTGTGACAATTCCCATTCTCCCATTGATTGGTAGCGAGTGAGATATATGCCAGAGTCCATTCCCATCCCACCCCATATGTTATGATTATGGTAGTCGTTTTGTTATTCCTTAGTCGCCTTTTATGACACCCACAAGAAGAAACAGGAAGAGGGTGCTATTTAAAAGCCGGCCGACATCACACGGCAATGTGATGGTTTTCAATGCTAAATGTTACGTCGATAACATGTTGCAATGAATGTCATCATCTCAGCCTTTAGACGTCCACTGCTGGACATAGGCCTCCCCCATTGTCCGCCATTTAGACCTATCGGCAGCGACCTGCATCCAGCGGGTGCCCGCCACCTTTATGAGGTCGTCTGTCCATCTAGCAGATGGACGTCCTCGGCTTCGTCCGCCGGTACGTGGTCTCCATTCGAGAACCCTTCTGCCCCATCGGCCATCGGTTCTTCGAGCTATGTGCCCTGCCCACTGCCACTTCAGCTTGCTAACCCGAGAGGCTATGTCGGTGACTTTAGTTCGTCTACGGATCTCCTCATTCCTGATTCGATCACGTAGGCAATGAATGTACCCAACACTATTTACAAATTCGTGGAGAAACGTTCCCGCGACAAGCGCTTTGGTAGACGTGGCAGATGTCTCCGATATTTGCCAACTTTATTCCTAGCTTGCTCCTAGATAACAACGATTATTGAGTCTTACCATAGATCAATTCTACACTGATTTCATAACAGAAGAATGAAGCAGATTGTATCATACATTTTCGACATGTTTTACAATATTACAGTAATATAGTACAGTAATTTAAATAAATATATTTAATGTTTTTAAAACCATTTTAATTTTACAATTTCAAAAAGCATTTCTAGAATTCAGTATTTTAAAGAGAGTTTCTAGTAATTACAGAAACAATAAATATTGGAAGTGAGTAATGGAACGAAGATTGGAATAAATAGAAACCAAAGCCTCCGTCATATCTCAAAAAATCAGTAAGCTCAAGTGGCCGTATAACAGTGAATACGTCGAATATCGTATTTACTTTACAGGAATTTAGATCTTTACAAAACCATGGAAGTTATGATGTATCAAAATAATGTATAAAATGAATCTGTATGGTATAATATGTATAAAATAATGTATTCCTTAATTTTTCTGATAGCATTTTTTTTCTGAAATTTTATCATCAAATGTATTTCGAAATTTATAGCGTACTCTCAATTGCAAACATCATAAATAACATAAGTGGCTTCCAAATTTGAGACTATCCCGAGAAAAGGAGTCTGATAAAAAAATCGTAGCGATTGGGTTGCCGGGCGTGGCACGGTGAATAAAAGAGAATTGCAGCCGAGTGAGGGGTAAGTGCGTTTTGAGAAGTGCAGAACTAAACATCTTGCGTTAAATAATTAGTATAGAAAAAAATAGTCTTAACATTTATTTAATGCTAGTGGTTATTTAAGGACGCAGGTGAAGTGCATGTGAGGTTTAGGCCTGTATCCATACGTCAAACAGGATCAACACACAGGGAAGTATAAATTAGTCAGTCAATTCCTTATTACATTATCGACAGTCAGGCACACAATTACCACGCATGCATTAATTTTATGTACTCACGGATTTCATTTACCACCGTACTACCTTGGAGTTGGGTAGGTTTAGAATAGTAGGGTATGGATGGAATGCTAGAGCAAGATCAAAGATTTAAATCTTTAAACACATTATTATAATTCTTTACAAATACACGCAATGACACTTACAAATCTTGCGAAATGTGTGTTTCAGTAAATTTTGGTGCAGTATAATAAGGTATTGCGAGGTGGGACGAGATAATTTAGCGTATTTGTGTCAGACATTGTGTGGCAAACAAAGTCAGATATTACTCATTGAACCTATTATTATGGATTGCAGAGTTGGTATCCCAGAACTGCCTTGAGGCATTCGTAATGAGAAGTTAAAGGAATGGCTAATTATTTATGGACGAGTAAACTGTCTAAATTAATACTATAGTTACATAGTTACATTGGACTTTCCTCGGGAGGAACCGGCCGTCTCGGTATATCGTCAATTGCTTTAACTATAGACAAACACGCACACATACACGAGCGACTTCTGAGGAGTTTATGCCGCACTCACTACATGGAGCCATTGGCCCCACACACAGTTACCTAACTATATACGGAATACAGTACAATATCTGTATTCTGAGTGCATGCATGACCTGATACAGTCGGACCGGGCCGTGACAGTAATCCTGGTGGTACCACCCCGCTCTATCTCACACGCGGGCTGGATGGAAAGGTCATCCAGGTCAACTCCTCTTAGAATTCTGGCTCCATACCCATTTACTTATTGTACTCATCTCATGCGTTTGCATTGCACATGTGGTTTTAGCATGCCATCAAGATATCTCGGTAGTACAATATTATGTATTTTCCGGAACCACTAGGAGATTATGAATAAATTGATAGGGGTATGAAAGTTCCTGGTAGTCGGGATAAAAAGAGTATGAAAAGTAATTAATCAATGTTATAATCGTTGGTCGAAATAGATTTTCCATGGATTCTGCACAGCGAGCGAACAACATCAGCACGCAAGAGGGGTTATCAGCTTCATTGCCAACCTTATATGAAAATTTAATACTATTTCATAATTAAGTAAAAATTTTTGCCTTAATGAACCAGTAATAGAAGTCAAAGAGATAGTAATTGGGTTGAGTAGGAACATAATTAAATAAATCTGATGAACTAGCTGGCAACGGGGTTGAGATGGCGCGACGGGAGACCAGCTGGTAGGGACAAACTATAATTTCCAACATATTATGCAACACATTGATATTGCAATTGTATCTAAACAATGACAAATGACGAACAGCATCGCCGGTCAGTCGATGGCGCTTACAGTGGCTAAGGTCGCTGTTGGCTGTCGCTGTAGAGGAAATTAAAGCTAAGTATTTAAAGTTCACATACAACAATCCTCCATAAAATGTCCTTTTAGTTGTTCGCTCAATGTGCTCAATTTTATGCATTAGGGCGATGTCTACTTTAGACATGATACGGTTAACATTCAGATGAACGCCGACGTTCCAATGACATTCAAATTGATACGTCGCAGAGAATCGGAAGAATTAGGAGAATCGTTACACTTGTCAAAGTGTTCCTTGTCCTTGGCATCTTTTATACAACTTATTTAATCTACACTAATATTATAAAGAGGTAAAGTTTGTAAGTTTGGATGTAGGAGGTAATCTCCGAAACTACTAATCCAATTTCAAAAATTCTTTCACCATTTGAAAGGTACATTATTCCAGATGGACATAGGCTATATATTATGTGCAAAAAAATTTACAGGCATGCAACGCGTGCCGGGCACAGCTAGTGGTATAATAATTAGGTAGTGTTATAAAGTAAAGGCTGCACTTAATCGTATTTAATGATGACCCTTGCATGATTATTTGAGGATAAAAATTACTCACTGTTCTAACGCATTACAAGTCTGTTTAAATGGGTTATTTGTGTCGCTTAAGAGCCTAATTTAGTAAGTAGATCTCTTTCTAAAATATTAGAAATTATCACCAGTAATGTAATGTAATTAATGTAATTTAGGCAACTAGCGCTAATACACAAACGGCATAGTTCATAACGAATTTAATTCAAAGGAGTTCGTGACAGTTGCCTATAACATACATATGACGTCTATTAATTTACATAATGGTATAACTTTCCTTCACTGGAAAATGCCCCAGCAACAGCGTATGTCTAATAACAGTTACGCAGAAAACGGAAGTGGCTTCAAAGCGACTCCCTTATGTCATTGTGTTGAGCGTAAGTTGGGCTACAACTTTGTAACTAGCAGAGTACAGAAAATGAGGGTAAATGCTAGAATTGTAATTATAGTGAATGTTATAAGTGTTTTACGGGGAATTTCTCTATATCTATATTTCAGGGAGATTTCGAAAAAAATCTATTTATTATGGAGATCACAAATTTCGAACAAAAAATTAACTAAAAACTGACAAATCGCACGGCAAATTCATTTCAAACCGTTTATTTCTAAATAATTTGAATCTAATATTTTGAATATTTGTTTGAAATGAAATATTGGGTCTATATCTCGGTTATGGTCGTAGATGAGAAAGAAAGGTTCGGTAATTTCAAAATTATGAACTATACTTCCTAAATTATGAATTATACTTCCAAAATTATGAACTATACTTCCAAAATTATAAACTATGATGTGTTTTTTTAAACTTTTATGTGGTGTTGGCCAGCTTTAGAACCCCATCTCTTCCTAACAAAGTCGCTGCCGTAAGCCTTGAGGAACTACAATATCTCTAACTTCCATCAGTGGACGTTACAGAGCTGATTATAGAATGGTTAAAGTTTTCCAAAAATATCGCGAGAAAATGACGTCTACACATACAAACTATATTCAGTTAAATAGAGCTTGTAAAAAGACAAAAGTTGTACTTAGATCAAGTTATTACATATTCCTTCCGACTGGCTGTCATCGGTATTTTTCTTTTACACTGATTGTCCCATTTAATTGAAGGTAGGTATATTTATTCATACGAGATGGCGGCGGAGGCGACCAAAAAACGCGTTTAAACGCGTTCCACTTGATGGTGCAACTATGTACGACATACATACTGTCGGCTATGGACATTCGTGATACAAGAGACGTGTAGAATGACAAACGTCGGTAGTGTTGGTACGTACCCGGATACGCTGCCTAACTTTGGATTTAGGAACTGATTTTGAAAAAGAGTATGGAAGAGGGAAGAACAGAAATAAAGACTTATTTTCCAACATATTTTGTTTCCATGGTTTTTATTTTTAGTATAATATATTAAATAATGAAGTAGTAATTATATAAAGAGACAAATAACGAATATATTCTTTTTCGGAAAATTGTAACATAAACTTTGTAGAGAAATGTATGTATGAGAAATGTGGAAATGTATTTCTATGGTAATTTCGCATTTCGAAAATTAATTTATGGACTTTCAATAATGTTTCGCCTGATGTTATTACTTCATGCTAATGAAAACTTCGGCAAAAGCATAAAAATGTGATTCCGAGAAATGATAAAATATTTACAAGATTTAGAGGAAACTTTCCGACGAACGGGAAAATCCGTCTCAATGTTTGAATAATAAAACAGTTTTTCCATATTCACACGCAGTATATCTTGTTTTTTCTTGAATTTCCTCAGTGAGAATAAAAATTCAAAATGAAAGTAATTAAAAATTTTGTTTCGTAGTTATAATGGTATATGTTTAATTAATTAGTCATATTTTATCATGAATACGACCGATTGGTAGTGCCAGCTGTGTAAAATATATCGGTCAGATAGTCATTTGTTTAAAGACAAATACACTAACGGTGTCGGGTCTGGATAGTGTGCTTGTTTTTGGATGTAGCTTCTGTAACCACGACACAAGAATTTCCGGCTATAATCCACCAACCAGACCAAATACGGTTTGGTGGTCGAGTTTTTTTAATTAAGAAGCACGTGGGTGTCCTCCCAATGTTTTCTTTCATCGCCGAGCTAGTGATAAATTTCAAAATCCGTACTTGAACAGAAATTAAATGGTACAGGCCGAGGATTTGAACTCATAACTTTACGACTGAGAGTCAAGAATAGATATTATTATGTGATTTTATTATGAAAGAATTTCACCAGTCTCTTCACACATAAACTTTGACATTGTCATTTTACTTATGTAATTTCTAGAAGTATTTTTACTACAATTCACAGTTATAAGTTACATCAATTTGGCGTAATATGTCATCCATTGCAACACTTTCTACCTAAAGAGAAGCTTTCATTCCTATCTCAGTGGTGAGTGTTTCATGAGTTTCACTCATCTTGAGCAGTGTAGTTACATACTATATTGTTATTTGGAGCACAAAGTGCAACTCAACATAATTCATGATCTGACGAAATTATTACTTCCACCATAAATTACAACTTGTGATACTATCCTATGTTTCTTATTAAGAGTTAATAATAATAGTAATAAATTAACTGATTCGTTTAGTTTATTTACTTTTTCTTAATTCTGTATTAAGTTCACAGTAAGTAGTCAGTTAAATGTTATAGTAATTTTCCTAGCGCACACACTCAAGGGCATTTGAAGTAGACTATTAATTTGTGGAGACTACATACGAGCAGGAATTTTGTTTTTTTTTCTTATATTTAAGGTCACATCTAATGTCTGTTTCCTAAATAAAGTAAATTAAAAAAAAAATAGTTAACACAGTTTCTTCAAGCAATCATTTTTTATGACAGCATCAATGACTTGTTTTGTCATATAACGTTAACTTAATCAAAATTCTTGTGATGTTATGTATGTATGTATTTTTAGATGTACACATTGTACACAGTACCTACTCATATGTATAAAGTAAAATCAGATATGAATGAATAAAAATATTTTATAAAAATACATAATTAACCTATGCGTTCCCCGCGGCCTTGCACAATATATCATGTTGGGTTGTGTTTCAATATTAAAAAAATGGACAAACTTCAAATTAGACCAAATTTTGGCATATCTCGTGTATAACGCCGCTTTTCGCTTTAAAGCGATAAAATCCATTTTCTTTTAAATCGATAGTATTACTACTGTTTTATGTTATGTTCTGTGTTAACATATCGCATGTATTCAGATTCACACGAGTGTTAAGTACTTCGCGAAGTTTCACTCCGGGGAGCCTGTCCTAGTTGATAATCATAACGAATGTCTTAAAGGAATTACTCAATTAGCAAAGCGTACTTCCTCTCGCTGTTACTTCTTAATGAATATGTTTCACGTTCATACAAGTCTTGTGTATCGTAAAGTTTGAATATCCTGAGTATATTACTTTTTGTTTGGCTTCGGGGTTACACGTGTATTCGATGTTACTTAGTGTCTTATACAAAGTTTGTTTATATAGGTACTTAATATTAAGTGTGGGTTTGTTGATAAACAAGAAGGCTAATGGCTTTCTCGTTCATGGTTATAAATAATATTATCAGGATATTTGGGTTAAATTATTCGATGTAACTATTAAAATAATGAAAATTTGTATAAATAAATTTTCTTATAATATCTAGAAGGCAATATTTGTGATTTACATAATATAATAAAAAATAGAGAAGTTTACTAGGTTTGGAATTAACAGATTTTTCATCTATAAATAGAAGCAAACGCTAAAATATTACATAAAGTCATAAATTTTTGAAATCAGTTGGAAAATGACCGAGATGTAGCTATTTAAAGTTTCAGTGCAATTGTCGATTAATTAATTAGTCATAGTAATGTACTTCGTTTATAATTAAATATTGTAAGACGACTTGTTTGTCAGTTCTTACTTATTACATCGATTAAATAGCATATTTAATAACAGGTAATAACAGACATGGAATGTTTGTGATATAATGACATATAATTTTGTCAAGTAAATTATAATTATTTTTACCCTTTTATATCACATTTTGTCAGTGTTGAGTTAATGTTGCTTGCAAATACATTTGCATGCTTCTATAAATTCATGAAATTTTGTTTACTTAACTTATGGCAACTTATTACTTAATTCTGTTTATTTAACTTAATTATAGGTAGCTTGTCAAAAAAGTGGGTATTTTGAAGGGCTAATTGTCGGATAATTTAGTCACCCATCTGGATTACCTACCCCATACGCATCTTACTCGCCTATTGTCAATACCAATATCAATTTCTATTACAGTGAATGGTTATTAAATATTGATAGAAATAACATACACACTTGTTGATCCTTCGAATAGACACGAAAAAGTAATCCCCAAGAATGTACAGAATTTTGTACAGGAACCCATTATTTGTTTTGTGAAAATTTCTTCATAGATTCAGTAAGATTTTTTTGTTATTGTTGACTTGTTGCGACTTATAAAAAACAAGTCAAACATGTCACATGGTAAACTAACACTATATACTTGCATAGCATAACCTTCAGCAAGTGCGAATCGATCGTGAACTAACGCTCTACTTTGGAAGTGGCGTGCGCAGTTGAGTCGATTTGCGGCGTTCACTGGATCAACTTTGTTGCTACTTTATTTCCGACTCGCTGGCGTATTAGTCTCGTATTCACTGCTGGCTTCAGTGAGCTGCAGACCAAAAGTAAACGGTAAGTTAACTTAATAAAAAATGGATAAGATGCGTCCTATATACATGAACTTCACAGGCTATGGGGTGGACAACGTCAATGTTCTAATCGGGCGTGACAAGCGTAATTTTTAAATAGCATAATTCAATATGATTCAGTTAGTTATATTTCGGAAATGCATATTGTGCCGAGGAGACAAATATTGTATGAAAGATACCTAAGCTAAAATTTAATCGATTTTAGCATGCTTGTGATTTGGGCGAGCACTTAATTTTACGTTTTTCAAGCAATTTTCATTCAATTAAAATCCATATTGTACTTTTTGTAACATCATTTTAATGATCTAGTAATAAAAGATATCATACCATATCATTTTATCATACTTATATTATTTTAATAAAAGATTTTACATCGAAGAGCCGACGGCTTAGATGTGCTCTGAGAGAGAGAGCGAGAGAAAGAATATATGATAGAGAGGCGTATATTAGCGTTTCAAAATTGCATTCTGAAATGCGTTTTGAAACTAGTATTTTTAAGTCTTTTTTTATGTTTATTTATTGATAACTAACAATTAAATATCAAACAATGCATTAAGAATACTAATTTTATTACTGATACCGATTTAGCCACGTATTATGTATTTAGATAGAACTTTGCTTTATGGCGCCGTGCCACTTAACGTGTAAAGGTACATAGATGACAGAAACAGTAGTAATAATATACTCATAAGAACTTACTTTTCACAGGAAATTTGCCTTATATTATAACGCTCTATAAGTTTTAAGCAGTGAACAAATATAGAATCATTTCAAAGAATTGGACAGAATAATAGTACACACATTTACGTGTAACATTTCAATATGATATTCAAACATTTACATAAATGGTTCCAAAAGATAATTACATGAGCTGGATAAAATTACGTTACGTAACTAGAGAGGCGTGAAAATTTGTCGATTTCACGGACGTAATATCAATGCTAACGAAACGCCTCTTAAAATTAATTTAAGGAGCAAAATTGGTTTCTGTTTCAATAACATCTCTACTATACGAATCTAATTTTGATTATAGTGTAATAGGTAGTACCAAATAATTCGATATCCAATAAATTTAAACTCATTTTTTTATAATTCTGAGTTAAAATGTTGTATCACGCAATGTGACTTTAGACGACATGGAAATACTCCTATAGATATAGTATTAATTTATATCATTGCAGTGCCCATGACTTAATTTGCGTATACTTTAGTGATTCTCGTGGGAACTTTATAATGGATAAAAAGTACACTAAATGTTAACCCGGCTATAACTATGCCTATGGCTACCTATAGCTGGATAAGGGGAGAGTGCATGCTGCACTCCCACAGCCGTTTGGCGTACTCGACTTGCCAGGTTACCCCTCTCTCACGGAAGACTACCTTGAAATGTACTGCATTTCCTTACTTTATCGTATTTCCCCAATGTAGATACGTGTTTCGGTAATGAATGAGATATGCCAGAGATCGTTCCCATCTCATCCTATCCTATCCCTCCCCATTTTCCCAACCTTTTCTCAAAGGTTCTGCCAAGGTAGGCTTTAGGATACCTATCCGGGGCCATGTCAACGTTTGTTATTCTGGACTGATGTTGACATATATCGCGGATGTCTATGGACGACAGTATACACTTACCATCAGACAGTATGCTCGTCTGCCACCTTTTTCTATAAACAAGAAAAAATGGGCTAGAACTATGTCAAGTTTCAATGAAATCCGTTCAGTAGATTTTGCGTGATGCCTGTTCTAACAGACAAATTCTAAAGACAATTTCTAAAAAATTCTAAAAATAACTGTTTTGGGTTTAATCGTTGTTATTTGAAATAATACAAAAATTAAGTTTTAAGAGAAATTACAATTTATGAACTCTTGTAACCATTTGAATTAAATGATATTAAGTTACTTACCTACTGATGCCCACCTACCCAAGAGTAATATGGTTTTAACATATTATAAATTTATAATTAAGTTTGATGAATTCAATTGAAATGTTTCTTTCCTTTACTTTACGTTACTTTGTTCCATTTGGGTGTGAAAGTAGTAAGTATATCGCTACTCATCCGTGGCGGAACAGCTACCAAAACAACACAAACGTCCAGATCGTTCATTATTTATTAAAATTTTAACGCCGATCTCGTAAATAAGGTGGATCTCTTTAAATTCGCAATTGTACCGGGAACTGGCCCAGATTGAAACAAAAGCCTTGAACGAAATTATTGTGCGGATTACAAATAACAGAAAATTAAGTGAGTTCGTAATTTATCTCGAGGCCAATGGAAACGTCCAAAATATTTCTTCTTTGTTCCCTATTTTAATAAATAAATACCCTTCGCAGATGTAATTGCCATGAAATATTAGCATTATTATCACTTCTGTCGGTTTTGTAAAATTATATCATGTCCGTCTTACAATTTTACTGAAATAAAGTTGCAAGGTGGCTTAATAGGAGGCTCAATCTCTTGTATTATTATGAGTATGACACATAAAAAAATGTTGTAATATAATAATATATCTATTCAATATTTTAGTTTCATTCTATTTAATATTCAATTTCGGTATCACTGGCATAATTTCGGTTTAAATAACCGGACTTAAATTGAAGTGTAAAGACCACATACGGAAAAGTCAATATGACAGTCGATGTAGGATAGTAACAGAAAGTGATAGATCCTGGACTTTGGGAAACTTCGGGTAGTTGATGAGGGGGTTCTTGTACTCATATAATAATATACTAGATACTAGGTATTCATTTTTTTTTTGTCTTACAAAATAAATGTTGATGGAAATTTTAACAGGGATAATATATAGGTACCAAAATACTTGTAATGTACAGATTTTATATTTACACAATGACCTCGTGTTACTCGTCACGACATTGGTACATCGCCAATGTTGTGTGTTATGCATGTATGTTAATTTTGTATTTAAGTTTATGAATACGACATAAGTAGGTTTAAATAATGATTACGCAACATGTAACGAAAAATAAAATATAAGTCTGTTATCAAGGTATGATCTATTCTGTCCTCTTCTACACATCAACTACCATCGACTTCTGACACCATCATTCAATACATTAATTATATCATTATATTAGGCGAGGCACTCGATTGGCCAAGTTATCCCAATATCACAGATCACTACTTTAAAATATAAAATATATACCCTTTATGTACTTTATGTACATATTTCGGTAGTAAGTGAGATATGTCAGACCCATTTCCATCCCACCCTATCATATCCAGGGGCCTCCAGGAGTATGTCAACTTTGTCATTCTGGAATTATGTTATTATGTATCGACCATGCATGACCATGGGCGACAGTATCACCACCAGCTGAACTGCCTGCTCGTCTGTCGCCTCTTTCTATGAAATAATTATATTACAGACTTCTAGGAAAATGGTGTTTCGTAATTTCAAGCAAAGGATTGAAGAAAGTTGAGTAAATTACACAATACCACTTTGTATGATTACAAAGATGGATCTATTTATAATTCAAACAGCAGAACTTTGTTCTCGGATGTGGGCGGGGGAGTCTCGAAAATAATAATGGTTTGGTACAATCGACATAGAATAATTAATGCTGAATCAATGGCGGTGTTCGATAGGTACCTGTAGACAGCATGTAGAGAAAACAGAAGTGAAACTCAGCTCTATTCTGAAAATTTCAAAACTGTTTAGATACGCTTTATTAGATACGTTTAGATAGGTTTCCTAGGTGTATTGATATGAATGTGCTATGGTTTAGCGCATTTATTGTAAAATTATTTAGCGTTTACCAATTTTGTCGTGTACGGTTGCCCCGTGAAAATGTTGAGCAATTTCACGTTTGATTGGTTTAAAAGAGCAAACAGTGATAACGTTCAAAATATAAAGGTACAACTTAGATTTGTAAGTGAAAATCGCCCTTATATTTTAGAAACTTCAAATTGAAACTCTACTTTAAGTGTTCACCATTATCATTGACTGACTTCACATGTGCTTGAGACATTAATATATTCGATGAAGTTGTGCTTTACTCACCAGAGATGTTAGTTCTAGGAGTTATTTTCGTTTCTGAGTAGGTACTTACTATAAACGCCATTGATACGATGATTTTTATATTTTTAGAGAATTTGACATTATACATCGCGCACTATTCGTATTTCACTCTTACGAGAGTCACACGATTGGGTGACGGAGCTAAAAGGTAGTGTCTTGAAATTGACCAAAACGCGTCGCGTAGCCGACGCCAGCCGCGTCTAGTAACCCCGTTGCCTTATGCACATGACAGAATCTTCATGTACGTTCTGTGACCTTAGCAACAATCTACAGTGAAGATGCTCTACTGTTGTTTCTATGTCCTATGCTATAGACCTGTAATAAAGCAAAGCGGGCGCTCAACTGGCATACCGTTGAGCGCTGAATAATTACTAGAAAACTTCGTACATTCATCTTGTTCTAATTAAGCCAATCGGTTATACTCAGAACAAGTTAAATTACAGTTTTGAACATTGCCATGACGGCTTTTATTTGTGTTCACAAAATTATGCCGCATAAGTGAACCAAAAGTGAAAAGTCATATAACAACTGCTACTGAAAGCATTAGGCAACCGAGCGTTCGCACGATTACAAACTTTTTTGTGTTCGCATAAACGAATTATTACGGTGATTTTAAAGTTCATATTCGTCGTTCTAACTGAATGAATAAATAGGTTTATTCTGCAACATTATATTTGCGGTCGGCGCTACCTAACAGTTTATTGAATAAATTGATAATGAGATGCAAATGAGTTTGTATTTGTGCGAACGCTCGATTGGCTGATGTATGAAAGCAGAATTTGCGCATTTAACACTGAGAATTTTTCAGCCACATTAAATATTAGGTAGTCGGATGAGTTCGCGGTGAAAATAAGAAAGACTTTTGTATTACATAAATTTTCATTGAACGGAATATTGTCCGTTTAATCGTCATTTTTCTGGTAGAGCCATTATCCCATCGCAATAAATATTGCGGTCTCTGAGCGAAACACTGATTTAAATAGTTTATACAGGGTTCTCCTGAATGTAATTATACTCCATTTATAGAATTTTGTAAAGAGCGGAATAAATGATATGACGAAGGGCTGAATGGAGGATGCATTAAAACTTTCCAGCCCAGATCTATCATTTTTTGTTTAGTCATCATTCATCAAAGATGCATGCATGCGGTCGAGCATTGTCGTGATGGAAAACTACACCTTTTCTATTCATTAATTCTGGGCGTTTTTCTTTAAGTGCTTGTTTCAATTTTACTAACTGCTGACAGTAGAGATCTAAATTAATCATTTGGCCATGTAACTAAAGCTCGTAATACACAATGCCGTTCCAGTCCCATAACATGTCCATATACACATAACATGATTTTATTCGGAGTGAGGCCTGGCTTTGAGACTATTTGTGATGACTCACTTCGCTTAGACCAAGATTTTGGAAGTGTTCGAACATTGTTATCGTAGGTAATCCACTTCTCATCGCCTGTTACTAATCTCTTCAGAAATGGATCGATTTATCTATAAATCATGCGGCACCCAAACATCTAGCTTTCTTACAAAATTCCGTTTAAGCTCTTCCGCAATTTGATGACTGCTTATGTGTCGATCTGCTTCAATTTTTTCAATGATAACATGAACATTTACCTTAATAGGATGGCCACAGCGAGAAAAATCATTCACATCAAAATTGCCAGACCTGAATCGGCTGAACCATTTTTTTGTAGTAGTTTTAGATAAAGCATATTCTCCGTAAACACCACAAATCTCTTTTTGAGCACTAGAAGCATTCATACCCTTGTCAAAAAAAATTATAAAATATATCTAATTTTCTCCTTATTAACTTCCATTTCAAAATTGTTAAAAAATATGAAAAGATAAAACTTTTAACTTATATTTCAATTTGCCGCCATTACAAAACATCAGCTGTTAGACGGTATATCACTTTCCCGCCAAGAATCAGTGTCGCAAGAAATATAGCAAAATAAAGTCATACGTTCAAAAAGGCCGCGAACTTTTCGGACTACCTATTATGTGTATTCCTAGAAAGACAACACGAGAGTATCTAATCAAATATTTTTTCATTTGTTTTCAATTAAACAAATATTTTAATTCAATTTTTTTTGAACAATTATAACTTCGCGTGCAAGTTAGCACAGGCTTTATAATTAGTATTCACATATTTTTAATTGCAATTATTAATTACATAAAAATCCTTTATATGCTGTAGGTAGTACAAGTATGTAGGGTTAAAGTCCCAAATAAGGATAGGGGTACTAATAATGGAAGACGGTTGATATGCGTAGCTTATATACAAATTCTTTTACTAGTCTATTATTTATGAAAATTCACAGCAGATGAGATATACAACATACACTTACTTATCCATATTACATACAAGCCGGTTAGACAAGATAGTACTGAGTCGTCTTTTACCCTGTGACTCGATTCAAACATTTTCGAATTCAAAAAACTCATTTGAAAGATTCTTTGATTTGTGATCAAAATGGAATTAAACACCGCCCACAAACCACAATATTCCTAGAAACAAAAAAGCTGAATTAAATTATTTCAAGACCGAACTCAATTTAGCGAGAAAACGAACGTTTGATATACCTCTGAGGTAACTTTAGTTTATATTGATAAAATATAAATAGAAACGGAATTATATCTAGCATCGGGAGTTTCCGGATTTAAAGCGTATTTCAGCGGAGAGGTTGCTCGGTAAACACTACCCTTGGACGAAGGTAAATGTTCCATGAAATTACCTCAGCATTTTGCTAGCAATGAAATTCGTTTTCTGCTGGCCAAATTTCAGCTTTATCCTTAAAACCAAATCTGTTCATACCTACATTTGAAAGTAGAAATTTTCGACGTAGTTTGCTTATGTAAATTATTACCCAAAATCTTGATGCGTCATCATCACAGCTTTTTTAAAGAACCCAATCTCGAACCATAGCTACAAATATAAGCATAATTTCTTTGATTAATTATTCTAAAAGAGAAAAAACACCGTATATCTTGGCAGTTTATACTTATAAAAAAAAACGTAATTTAAATATAACTGACATTACATAGTACAATATAATTGAATCAATTATGTTTATATTTGTCGCTATAGTAGGACATTGGGTTCTTCAAGAAAGCTGTGAGTAGGAACCTGCAAAGTCGGCAGCGCACCCATATACCCCCTGCTACCGCCACCGATAGAGACCTGCAATGTCATGGCCGATAGTACCCATTTACCATCATATGGGTCGCTTGCCCGTCCGACGAGTGCCTCCTCTCCTTTAAAAATCTAAAAATATGAAAATGTATTGTATGCTCCTTATTCATTTTATTAATTCTTGTTTCAATAAAATATTTAAGGATAATGTATGTGATTTTATTGATTAAGTGGTATGAAAACGTCTAAAATTTTATTCTTACGCTTTGCACATGCGCCTATTATCTCTGAAAACAAGGCACACAATACACATCTATAACATACGATCTAGTTGTATGCTGTAGATCTTTTGCTCTACGATTTTTTGTTGTACATTTTCGATTTACTGTTCAAGTTCTCGCAAATTACATTTAAATCACGTGACCATGTTTGATTAAGTGAACCCGTAATATCTACGTGAGTATTTACAAACATTATTATATATATCGTATAATTATATTGTATTTACATAAATTATGTAAGTTATAAATCAGGCTGATGTTTTCTACGTTAGGTAGTGCCTTTTTTATTGATGACCCGATATTAGGTGGAGGCACTCAATCGAATGGAAGTGGATCGGACTGATAGCTTAGCGTTAACCTTCCAAGGGTAAAACAAAAAACATATTTAATTAAAAGGATGAATAAAAGAGTTTGGTCTTGGGGTTGTACCACTGCCCTTATAACTGAATTTCTCTGGTATACATATATGATAGTCCGTATAGCGGGTTGAGTCCCAAATCTCATTTAGTCTTAAAAACGTGTGTCCTGCTGTGGAACATTGCAAACTCATACGGCACTTTGAATATTAGGTATTATGACAATCATTTAAATAATTTAAAGAGTATTTCCACTATGTGAATAGTAGAAGCAATACATTAAAAAATGAAAAATGAAACCCAATTACCGGGCATACATAAGATCGATTCCGTTAATCCTGTGTGAATTTAATTATAATATTTATTAATTTAATCACTCACGAGCTTATAGATAGATAGATAAACTCTTTGTTGAACAACAATACATGTTAAATAAAGTAATTTTTTTTTATATAGACTAGTGGGCGGACGAGCAAGCGGTCCCACGTGATGGTAAGTGTTACCGCCGCCCATGGGCACCTGCAACACCAGGGGGTATGCGGGCGCGCCGCCGACCTTGTAAGTATAAATTTGTCGTGTAGAGTTAAGCTGGTAGGTAATTAGGTAGCTGTTGATCGTAGAGAAGTTTAGCTAGTTGGTAGGCATTCCTGGTGACGATCCCTAAGTATTCAGGTAGTATACTGATTAGACACGTTGTTGTGAATCATTCTGGCGCGTACTGAACAAGTTAAATATTCTCAGCACTTTTTCAATTGCCTACTATCTAAAGTCAGTACCCCTAAATACCCTATTTACTATGATAGATCTTCCTTTTAGTACATGAGTATATGTACATAGATAGCTAATGGAAAGTATGTTAGAATAATTACCCCTGTATCTGATGACAACACCAAATATTCGCCAAAATAGCAATTCACCTAACTATTTCCAGCCACGGAATGTGTTGAGAAAAGAAATATGACGCAATTTTGGTAATGCTTAGTTGTCGAGCCACAAGGGAATGAAAAATTCAAGGGGCCGGCGTACATTACCGCACCACATTGCTAAGAGCATTTGTTCCCTTCCCGAATTTGAACTGCGGAATATTTTCCAAAGAAAGTAACAAATGACACTCACTTGTCGCGTCTGTTTAAGTTCTTACGATTGTCGCAACAAAGGTTCAGGTGTTCAGCTACCTTTGAATAGATGTAAATCATTTATTAAAATATTACAAGAATTCGAATTTTGGGTATTGTTATTTTTGGAAATATCACTGTAACTATGAATATTCTAAATGATAAAATACCTTAGTAGTGTATGTAGGTACGCACTATGTCTGTCCATTTCATTGCTCACCTATTGCTCTCCCAGATTTGCTGGTACAAATCTCCTAAGGTCGTGAGCACACCTTTTTTATGTATTTTCGTCTGTAACCACACATTTTTATCAGTTATGTATACAATAAAGTATATAAATATAAAACTGTCATACTTTCGGTAGATACTTTATACAGAGTTAAATAAAAAATACCCGCTTCCTTTTAACACCGAATTTCTTTGGTGAAATGTAACAATTTCTGTTTGAACAACGTTTTAAAATTCCGCACCTTATTTTTTACACGCCGATTACCTGTATATAGGATATTATATCTGTATATAGGGTACACAGATACCGATTTACATAGATATAGGTATCTAATTGTAGCAGTTCTATTAAATGTTCTTTATGACTGGAGTGCGCGGCCGTTGCCATTCATAGCAACGTATGGTGAGAGTAGTACAGAGTAACAAAGTGAGAAACTTTACTTATAAAAAATCTATTTTTGGGCAACATATCAGAAAGAAGCAGTAGAACAAAAATTGTTAGTATTAATGATACAAATGTTAGGAGTTTTAATGTTAGGAGGATGCAGATTTTTTATTTAACTCTATATAAAAACTTCATAGTTCATTTATTAATTTCAGAACGAATTTATGTACTACAGATCACATGGTCAGCTGTACTAAATCTTCTAGACACCCCTCTCTCGTACACACCCTCAAAGATAGTGAATTATGTAGACATTATTTATGGGAAAAATCACACTGGTGTCTCAATGCAGAACTAATACACTTACCACTTGTCGAAATGAGATGGGGGAGCTCAGTTCGGCAACTGTACACATGACGCAAATTTATAGCAAGTCTAATAAATAATTCAAAGCCTCTCCCTTACTAGTTATAAAAAAGTAATTAAATTGTTAACCTAAATCTGACTTTCAGGGGAAATTCTTGTGCTCACTGGATAGTACTGCAATCAACCCCCAAACAGCCGTCGATAGACAACTAGATGACCACGACGAGGTGGCAACTTGTTTTTTGTGGAAATGATACTTTGCATCATAGATGAAGGAACGATATGAGGTTTTCGATTCAAGTGGAAGGGAAGATCTAAATCACTCCTTCAAAACTACCCGCTTTTATTTTCTTTTTTATATGCGATAAATCGGCTTAAAAATGAGTTCCAATAGGTTTTTTGGGTTGCTGAACTCGAATACGGTGTCAAAACTGAGCTGCATTCTCTCCATCCCACATAGATTGTACTAAACACCCCTTGAATGCGGGGGATTATGGGAAATGAAGAGGGTGCAGCTTAATTTTGACACCGAATTCGAGTTCATAAACCAAAAAAACGTACTAGAACCAATTTTCGAGCCGATTTATCGCACATAAATAAAGAGAATAAAAGCGGGTAGTTTTGAGGGGGTGATTTAACCCTTCCCCTCTTGAATCGAAACAACTTATATCGTTCCTTTATTAATGATGCAAAAGCTATCATTTCCACTAAAAATAAAGCCACCGCGTCGTGGTCACGTAGTCGTCTTTGGGCTGATGTCCGTTGGTTGATTGCAGTACTATGTGCGAAACTATGGGTCAGTGAGCGCAAGATATGCTAAAGCTAAATAATACATTATGTAAATAAAGTATTTACTTTTGCAACTAAAATGAAACAATAATATGATTTCTAGATTTCATGTATCGCCTTCACTGTGATATCACTCGTCAGTATTTTAGAGTCTAGCATAGTTAGAGTAGCTATTTAGAGTATAGTCTAGCACCTTAGTAAGTTATTAGTTACAAGGTTCATATTAAACTACATATTGTAGACATAATACATTATAATAATGTTTATATAAGTTAACTGTTTTAACTTCTCAGTATTTCCGCCATTACCAATATAATTTTCACGTACCCCCAATGGGACCCCGCGTACCCCCAGGGGTACGCGTACCACAGGTTGGGAATCGCTGGTATAGATAGTTAAATTCATTTTTGGCAATAAGCTTTATGTCTAATAAGTTCATATACTGTTTTGCTGTAGATTTTTGTTCATAAATACAATTGTATTAACACAATAGTTATTAAAGGTACATCAATTTGAGTTCGTCGTAAGAAGGCGACATACGAGCATACAGTCCACCTGGTGGAAAGTCGATACTGTCGCCCATAGATATCGGTGTATGCCAACATCAATCCAGCATGACAAATGTTGGTACGCCCCCTTCTGAGACGTAGGAATTGATTTGGAGAAAGGTTGGGGAAATGTGGTAGGATGGGAATGTCAGGCATATCTCAGTAACTACCAAAACACGTACGTACATTACGTACACGTACGCAGTGAATTACTAGAAAATAATTATCCCCAAATTACTCATGATTATTTTTAACTATTATTTTAGGAATTTACTTTGCTTATTCTTCGAGCTTATGAATATACCTACTAGTACTGCCCGCGACTTCGTTCGT
The DNA here is from genome assembly GCA_914767545.1 of Sesia apiformis. Taxonomy (NCBI): domain Eukaryota; kingdom Metazoa; phylum Arthropoda; class Insecta; order Lepidoptera; family Sesiidae; genus Sesia; species Sesia apiformis. The sequence continues at coordinate 8,494,007 of OU611960.1, read as the reverse complement.
GTGAACTTCAGAGTGATTCCCATGGGAACTCTATATTGGATTTGGATAAAAGGGATTCTAAATATTAACCTGGTATATGAGTTATAAATATACCAAGTTTCATTAAAATCCGTCCCATGGTTTTTGCATGATTCGCGTTCAGGCAGATAGACAAAAATTCCAAAAAATGTTCTTCTGGTCTCTGTACCACTCATCCTACAAACTGCAACGACTTTTGTCAAGAAATATTAAATGTACAGACATAGCTTTGTTACAATTTTATTATATTATTATGTATAATAGTGTTTCAGGGAATTGACATGATAAAATAAACAATATTGAGTTTCTCTGTAACAAAAGTAATGTTTATTGTTTTTTCACCTTGAATTATTTACAATAATGGTGGGTTTAGCACAGTATTATAAAATTAAATTCCTACCTGTAACAAAAGAAACGACATCGTAGTCAATTAATGTCAATCCCTTTCAACAACACACAAATTCACAATATTAAACTATATTCGCACTCAAGTTTTCTATTTTCAAGTTTCTCAATAATCAACAACACCATCGTCATGTCACCATAGATTACCTATGGTGATATATCATAGATCATAGACCATAGATCATACATCGATGTACAAGATCGATAACCTTGTAGATCTACCGCGCCCGGAATGCGCGGCAAATTCAAATTGTAGAAATAGATTTTCTTTACATATGTATAAACAGAAGCTTCTTTTATATATTATTGCCAAACTTTCTAATGCTTGCGTTACTCAAGATGTTTTAACGGCGAACAATCTCAATAATTCTGCTATATTATGATCATAAATATCCTTCGGCCCGCAGCAGGAGATCCCAAATTGATTCTACGTGATACGGAATACTGAGAGCATCTGTATCGATCTCTCTCCAAATATAGAACATCGAGCTGGGTTTCAGCACGTAACCGATAATGTTAAGGATACTTCCGTTGACATGTAAAAAGGGTACGTTCCACTGACATGTAGTGTGGTTATAAATTGCGACTTTTACCAGATGTGACATAATTAATCAGTCAAGCGAGATTTTGTCCAATAGTGTCACTAACACAAAGAAATAGAATTTAATTTAAAATTTAAGGCATTATAGACGAGCCAACAGTGTTGAATTAATACATTTAATTACTGAATTAAACTTATTAATTCAACGACGTGGCCATTATTATGTCGTAATTATTTGCGTATTCCACTGATTTAAGGACTCGAAGTCTCCGCCTCCGAATCTTGCATTTCGCGACACGCAATGACACCCTTTCTTATCCTATCCTATCCCATCTAATTGAATAGGAAATGATATAATTGGGGTTTCTCACAATTTCTCTGCGTAGTAGTAAATATTTATAAATACGAGTACATATTCAACATACATTAATAACACTATATTCAATGTGCCACACTAAGCAATTTCTAAACCGGGCTATCTCATCTCCTATCAATTTATTCACTATAAAGGTTAAACGTTGGTTTGACCTCTATAAGTTGTTTTTCTTTTTGATATTTTCGATTCAGAGCGATTTTTTGATTTTATACCTACTGTAATATTAGGGCCTTACCCATGAAATTGCTTTTGTTCATAGTGGCCACTTTAAATTTAGTTATCTAGCGTTTGGTTAATCATTCCAAATTAAAATTAATTTGAATTTAAAGCTATGACATTATTTGTCAAAATGATTTTCCTACAAATTACTTTTTGTTTAGATATTGTTGTGTTTGCGACCTTGGAAAAGTTAAAAGTTTGCGTTAAGTTCGAATATGAGTTCAGCAACAACTTCCCAACCGGCACACACAGACGGCAGCAACCCAGCACAGACGGCAACCAATATCAACGTTGTGTACGGACCAAACACCGCTAATGAACGCACAGTGCGTTTCTAGATTGATCATTTCCGTTCTAGAAATTGCGAACTCAGGAACAAGCCCCTAGGACGACCGGAGACTAAAGTCGATAATGACGAATTGAAAGCAATAGTAGAAGTGCATTCATGTCAAACCATGTCTGAGTTAGCAATAGTCTTCGGCGTAAATGACAAAACTATATTGACTTATTTGCGTCTAATCGAAAGTGAAGAAACTCGATGAGCTTAATAAAAGTCAGCTGCAAACACGTGTCGCAGCTTGACTTACTTTGCAGAACCTGCACAAGTATGATGGGATTCTGAATCGTATTTTCACTTGTGATGAGAAGTGGATTTTGTATGATAATCGTAAACGTTTGTCACAATGGTTGAACCTAGGAGGCACAGCCAAACGTAGCCAATCTCCCAAACGTAAACTGAATCAAAAGAAGCTCATGTGACTGTATGGTGGTCCTATAGTGGTATTATCCACTACAGCTTCATGAGATCTGACACAACAATAATTAATGCAGATGTGTACTGCGAAGAACTGCAATGCAATCAATGCAAACGATGATGTAAATGATGAGGCAAGCTGCTATCAAACAACCGAGTTTGGTCAACAGCTCTAGTCCACTGCTTCTCCATGATAACGCTCGCCCACACACTGCACGACAGACAGTTTCAAAGTTACAGGAGCTTCCACTGGAAACTTTCCGTCACTCACCGTACTTGCTAATCCTTGCCCCTACTGATTTCCATTTTATCGGAATTTGAATAACTTTTTACAAAGAAAAAATTCAACCCCGATGAGACAGTGAAAAACGCCTTCAGAGAATTCATCGATTCCCGTCCCCAGGAGTTATATAGCAGAGGCATCAATCAACTTCCATTAAAATGGCAAAAGTGCATTGATAATAATGGACAAAATACTTCGTTTGTTAAACTTATAATTTTCATACAATAACAAATATTTTGGATTTTTCCATATAAAACGGCAATTTCATAGGAGCTAAGAACCTAATAGTTGTTTTGAAGTTTTAAATCAAACCGCAATATAAGTGCTGTTTCAGAAAGAAATCATTTCAACTATGAAATACTCTTATATATATATAAGGAAATCCATATCTATGCTTTTGAACCTAGAGCCGAACCTACTTTCCTGGACTAGATCCCATTGTTTGTTATTTCTATCGGATCTTGTTTGTCGTCCCATTTTATCTATCCTGGTTTCCAGCTGGAAAAGTCTATGTGTACTCTGCGATGGAACGAAGCGGAAGGGAAACTGGCTGAAAATATCGTCCAAAAACAAGGCATAAAATACTTTTATGATCAAAGCAATCCGATTTGAGCCTGTCCCAGTTTACTGTCACACAAAGAATTTGTAATATTGTTTTCGATGCACCATTCGATGCTTTTACGTTCCCAAAATTTATGTATGATATATTTTTCGCTTTCCAATACCAGTACCAATAATAACACTGTAAGCGGTTACTACACAATGAACTCAATACTTTATAAACATCACTGATAGCAATGTTTACAGTAATTTGCTGTATATCAATCGATATCAGCCTGCGAATATAATGTTCCACTTGTACTGCAGGACAAAAGTCTTCTCTACTAAACACGAGGTGGATACACATGCCACATTAATCCTAATTGCACATTTAATTCCTTTTCTTTTTTTCAACCTGATAACTCAAACTCAAAATACAACATATGTACACTATGAGATCTTAATTATAAAAAGGAACAGTTAAACATATGACCCGGCGCGGCGGGGCGCAGCAATTAAGGGGATGACATGAAAGACTGCGGTTAATTAAATTTATCGTCAAAGTATTATTTTAAACTGTAATAACCTCTTTCTACTAGTAATTTGGTTACATTTTTTTATAAATCCTTTGTAAATTTTTCTATTTTTAAGTTTTCGGGCAAATTGTAAATTTTTATGGACATTGCAACTGACCCTGAACTATTAATTATTTTTATATCGTAGTTTTATTAAATTATTTTTATATCGTGATTCATAACGTGGCGGGTAGTCGCCTATTTTTGGAAAATAATGCTTGTATTTAATTAAGAATTTGCAAATTTCTGACATACATATATATTGATGTCGAGGTTAATAATTTATGTGCTTCAAAGTATTGCTTGCAGCTATCTATTTCTTGGATGTTAACCATACGTGTACCATACGTACACATTTTTTTGTAAGATAAATAAATCTTGTACGTTGGTGCTATTTCCCCAGAGTATAATGCCTGTTACCGCTGAGCCAGTGATAATTAAAAGAAAATCCTTTTGCTGTATACAATTTTCTCTATATTGTAAGAATCCGACTATTTTTTAATAATAATGCACCAACTAATAATAACGTCTTCTCCTTAGCAAAATTTCTTTAGCAAAAATCAACTCCGAACGGTAAAAGAACTGTAGGTAGTGCAGAATGCAGAAAATCCGTAGCGAATAACTTTATAGAATCTAATTAATTAGTACCTATAAGTTCTCCGGGAATTTTATTACATAGCGTTAGTGCCGTATAAAATTTCACACCGATTCTTTGTATACTTTGTGAATACTTAGCTAAAGTGCCTTATACCTGTCCCTTTACCCGGACCCTCTACGTGATGGAGGCTGTGACGAGAATCGGAAATGGGTTGGGAATGTTTTGCGGTTATTTCGATTGAACCCTGAAAGGGGTAGCTACCTTGAAATTTCAAACCGATCGGGCAGTTTCCTTGTTTAACATTGCCGGTCTTGCGGGAAAAAGATCCCTTTGTATTTGGTAACAAAGAGTAGGTAAACTTTAAAAATACTTTCTAATGCGTCTTTTAATATTGAATAACATAAATACCGTCACTTTTTTATTATGGTTAAAGTTAATAATTTGAGTGTGTTAATTTTTTATTTTTTTTGATGATTGCCACCAACTTATTTTCGGTTATTCCAATATATGAAGATGCGTTCGCTTTTGTGTGACTAATTAAGTTTAGAAATGTAATTAGACGACTCGCTGTAAGTAATTGAAGGGAATACACATGTTCAGTGTTGACGAAACTCTAAATGGAACGTTTTCTCATAAAGTCTATCTAATAATAAGGACAATGGATAGATAGAACTGATAATAAAAATGTATGGAAGTACAATTTTGAGAAAGCCTAATTTATAATACTCCTATGCATCATAATGATAAACGATGATGTTTACCATTAGGCGTTAATATCTTAATGTTTCAGAATGGAATTGATATTCCACTCGGATCATTTATTATGCATTTCCCAATTGAAGACGGTCAGGGTTCGACGACGTTATTGTACCAATGAGACCAGGGCACAGTCTTAAAAAATACGGTCGGACAACGAGCGCTTCGTAATGTAACAACCGTTGTGGTTGGGCAAAACAGAACGAGATGAGGACGTTAAGAGGCTAGTAGTAGCTTCCCATTCGAGATTAAGTGTGTACTGAAGTCATATGGTAGGGGGGGGGGGGGGAGTGCACGCTGCATTCCCCAAAGTACGTGGACGTAGTAAGTGAGATATGCCAGAGCCCATTACCATCCCATCCTATCCCTCCCATTTTCTCATTCTTTCTCCCAATCCATTCCTTAATCTGCATAGGTAGGCAGCGCATCCGGGGGCGGGCCAACGTTTGTCATTCTGGACTGATGTTGGCATGTATCGCGGATGTCTATGGACGACAATATCCACTTACCATCAGGTGGACTGTATGCTCGTCTGACCCCTTATTTCTATAAAAACTACTGTATACCTACTGTATATGCTGTGACAAGGGAATGTCTAAATAAATACCTACAAATACGAGTATAGAGTGCTGTTGACACAGCGCTGGCTGGGTATTATTGATGGGCATAATTTATCGCATTGGTCGCACCGTGTTCTAAGGGGAAAGCGAATCACGGCGAGAGTACGAGAGTGCCACCCTAAAATTTATGATCCCTCGCCGGAACTTTTCATGACTGCTAATTTTTAGCGGTTCCATGGAAAAAAATTGACAGCCGAGAACTTTCTCTATTCTCTTCTACGTGTTGTACATATTAATTTCTCGTATAAAATGTAAATTAAAAATTTCGACGTAATATTAGGCGTTAATCATGCGGGTTGTTGATCACGACGAGGCTGGTCGTGTGGTCGCGCTGTTGGTAGTGTGGCCGCGCTACTGATCGCTAAGCCAACTGACCACCTACCGTAGCTTATCGATTGAACCATAAAGGAGACATTTGTGATTATTTGGCACAATCCTTAATTGGCATAGTGTATACATTTTTATAATTGATACATAATTTCTCCTCACTTTGTACAATGTCATTGAAACTCATACAGGTTAAGACTTTTTTTTAGAAAAGTGACAATTAGATTTATGATTTAATTATAACAAAAAATAAAAGCCAGTCGTACTTGTCTAACGTCATACATCAACATTTGAAAATGGCTCCCGTGAGTATAGAGAAGCGGCCACGGCTGGTTGCTAAGTCATGCATTCAGCTATCAGGTAGCATAACTGCGTGAAGCAGTATAAACACTTTCAAGCGACCTTCTTTATTTGTCGTCTAATCCCGGCGTGACGATTCAGAGGACATAATATCATTGAAAAAAATTGTAATTCAAATTCAAATTAATTTATTTGAAGAATATAGGTAGTTATGTTGACAGAAATACCGTGTGAAAAATCCTCCGTCTAGCTAGACATTAGATACACAAATATAAATAGCTTAACTGATTAATTAACTTTACAAGCAGAAGCAAATTTAAGTTACAGACATAAAAAAAATGAAATATTTTGTTATCGGCGTCTAGTCTTGAAGAATCTGAACGAGAATCTCAGACACAATAATCCTGAATTAGCATTATTTTCGATTATTTATCCTTCTTTTATTCAGTGCCTACAGTACCGGCTGTCAAACGCCAAATCGCTGTTTGCTTGAAATGGACAACCGAGGGATCTAGAAACCAATTTTCCCACTGACTAGGTAAGTAGGTAGATACGTAATTTCATGCCGCATTTCATTTCCAAGCAGATCATACACTTGCCTGGGGAACAAGGATTTGCATTTGTTTGCGTGTTGTTTTATTACCGTAGTTTAACTTCAAGTTTTCCAAAAAAATGTAAAAAAAAACCTGTTACAAATTCTAATTGATCAATGATTATCCTATGGAGTGTCATTGCAAGCATTTCCTAGTAATCATGAAGAGGTTTTAAGACTATAATTGGCTCGAACTCATCGAACTCACAAATGTGAGTAGAGAATTGAAAAAAACTTACATTTCACAAAATAACCCAATAATCCTTTTTTTCAGTTCTTCTCTGTGGAGCACCAAACTCAATTTGTGAAAAAGTACGTCAAATATTTTCTAATTTTTCAATTAAAAATCGTAAATCATTTAGGAATATAATAATATATCAATTTCATTATCTGTCGATGTTTAATTAAATATTTAGGTTTTAATTAAAAACTAATTTTAATTTAAACCTTATGAGCAACGAGAGTGAGTCAAAAATTATCTACACTTTTCATTCTACAATTTATTTACCCAAAATTACACATAGTCTCCTCCCTTGTCAATAAATTTGGTCCAACGGTCCACAAGCTTGCGTTTTCCCTCCAAGATTTTCGGTTGGTCGCGATGCCACTTTTGCACCGCTTCCTTGAGCGGCCCAAACAGATGAAAGTCGGAGGGAAAAAGATCTGGGCTGTAGGTGTAGGGGATGTTCCAGCTCCTCAAAACCCACGATGATGTAACGATGATGTTGATGGTTTGACTGAATGTAAACAAGTTTGAACTTGTATTCTGCAGTAAGCTATCTTGGCACCCATCGCGCAAAGATTTTATGGACGCCGAGTTCGTCGTGGATGATTTGATGGGCAGAACCATGACTGATGTTTAAAGAAAACCTTACCTCATCGATGATAACTCGCCTATTCGCCAGAACCATCTCTTAAGCTTGCTGAATCTTGTCGTCCGTGGTGAAGATTGACGGATGTCCTGCTTACTCTTCGTGCGTCACACTCGTCCGGCCACTTTTTAACTTCTCTATCTCCGAAAAATCACTTACACGTGACAAGTCACTGTCCCCATATTGTGATAAGTCTGCAATGAACTTCAGCTCCTTTCACACCTTCCGACCAGAGAAATGGGATCACTGCTCATTGTTCCTCCTTAGTGCAAACTGCTAGCGGGGTGGATATGTTTACACTGTAACCGCTGGAAGGCAACTGATGCAGTTGCCTGACGCGGGGTCAGATGGCGCACACATGGCTTCAGTCGTACCAACTCTAAGTCTGAATGCGTAGAAGGTAGTATGACAACCTTACAAGTGTGTTATGATGAAAGTATAGATATTTTTTTACTCCCCCGCGTATAAGCGACACATATAAGTTTTTGTTTACAATGACACGGGACGACGTGGAAGGTCATCTAATAGAGAAGCGATAGAGGGTTATCGAAGACGAAAGGAAAGACCTTTATTCGACCCTCTTAAATACACATATGATGGGTATATTGTTATAAAAATAAAATAATTCTTTTGTGTCTTATAATACATTTGTATATTTATTGGCTCACATAGTTACCAACAAATTAGAGCTTTATTGTCAGAAATGAAAACTTTTATATATACATACATTTCATTTCATATACCCTTTATACGAGTATGTATGTCGTAAGAAAATTGCAAAGGATCTTCCGAGTACAATATTTCGGATTATATCAATTATTATAAATACCAATTCTTAATTCACCAACTGTCTAACAGTTTCAGAATTATTATACTCGCTAATCATTGTCTAGGATAGTAATCGATAAACGACGGCCCAAATCAATGATACGTGCAGTCCTCGTTCGTAAATTTTACAAGACATATCCTGGTCTAGCTACAGAAATTGATTTTGAGTACGATTTAGATGTAGTGAATAATAAAAAAATATAATATATTTATATTTGTTAGACTGGCCTAGGTCCGCAGTGAAGCCCGCGAATTTTGGTTAATCTCGCAGGAACCGTTTATTTTCACGGGTAGAAATGTAGCCTATGTCCTTTACGTGGTCCCCAGGATGGTTGGTGCAAAATTTCAGCACGACTCGACTATCCGTTGATACGTGAAGGCGTTTCAAACAATCAAACAGATATTGTTTCTTTTTATATATTAGTAAGGATAAGAATGTATGTGACCCGAGGTGGCATCCCCAATTTTCTCTATTAGCCCATGACCAAAAAATTTGACGACCACTGGTCTAGGGCAATAGATAGTCAGTCTAGCACAATAGGCAAACATATCCAAATTGAAAAACTTTGTAGTAGGAACTCATGTAAGTACCAAGTAAATACACATCAAACATGTTGAAACTACGATAGTTACTTGTATTAACAAATTTAACTTCCTTAAGTACACAATAGTTATCTCGGTATCGAACTATCGTGTACTGCCTCTGAAGACACGCTCGATATTCAATGCTGGAGTTACAAATTATACTCACGGAATGAACATGATTCGATTGACTATCTAATATTAACACTGTGCGACAGAAACGGAAGATATCGCGGGTGCTTGAGGAGGTTTTATATCGCCTATAGTTAGAAATAATTTAATTGTATCCAATTAGTCGCACTGGATGAAAATTATTATTTTTATATATGAAAATAGTTTTAGGAAAGATAACGGTGCAATTTTCCCAATAAATACACGTTTACGTACAATTATAGGGGGAAGGTGCACGCTGCATTCCTACAGCCCCTGGGCGCATTCGACTGGCCACGTTACCCCTTACAGAATACTATCTTGAAATGTATTGCATTTCCTACTTTATCCGTATTTCCCCAATATACGTATGTGTTTCGGTAGTGAGTGAGATATGCCAGAGCCCATTCCCATCCCACCCCATCCTATCCTATTCCTCCCCATTTTCCCAACCCTTCTTCTTACCCCGCTTCTTTGCGGGGTATGATCGCTTCTTTTTTTAGAAAAACTGGACACGTGGCTACTGCTTCTTTGGAGAATCGTCGTACCGTGAATGTTGCTTTGCTTTGCACGACCATTTGCTTGCCAGAAGTTATTGAGGAACTCCGTAAAAACAATCGTAAACGCCGCATAATTTTTCACCATGACAATGCCAGCTCTCACACGGCCAAACAGACAAACGACTTTTTGAAGGCGAAAAACGTATAACTCATGAGCCATCCTCCATACAGTCCCGAATTAAGAACCAATTACGCGGTCAACGATTTTCATCGCGAGAAGAGGCTGTCGAAAAGTATGAAAAACATGTTTCCGAGGTCACCACGGAGAACTGGAATAAATGTTATGGAAATTGTTTTATTCGCGTAAAAAAGTGTATTGACGCTCACGGAGAATATTTTGAGAAACAATAAATTGATTTTAGGCCATTCATTGGAACTTTTTCTTATTCATTCCGGAAACTTTCATTGTGGCCCTCGTATATTCCATCTCATATTTTTATCCAAAAAATGTTTATATTGAACTAAATTATTTTTCTTATAGAAGAAAAATATTTTTTAAATGTCTCCCCATTATGAAAAAATAACGCAAGAATTTCATTTTAGTCACGATATCTTCGGAATGGGTAGAAAAAAAAATCTACTTTGTTATCCGTTTTCAAATTGATAATGATAATTTTTCAATTGAGTAGAAACTATATGAACAGTATATTCACAACGCTTGTAGGAAACTTCATGGATACATCTCTATCTGTGAGAAGCAGACAATCTGTATTTACAAGAAATATTATCGCCTCGCGTATTATATAAAGAGAAACTACATAGAGAGGAGTAGAAGGAATACCCGAAGCGACCGATTGCCGTTCGGAACAAACCCTTGACGCGTGTCGGCACGAGGCGGGCATACGAATGAATCAGCGGCGGAGGGGTAAACCAAACAAACCGGTAAGTAGTCTTAGCAATTTTCCCAATAATCGGTCACGCCTGATTTTTATTATCTCGATTAGTTATGGACGAACGGATGGTTAAGTCTTCGCTAATAGGGTTGTATTTTCATGTACTTGTATCAGCCTATAACGTCCCACTGCAGGTCACAGGCCTCCTCCAGTAAATCCCCTCTCTCACCCCCCTCTCTCACATAAGAATGTACTGCATGTACCTCTTTATCGTGTTTCCCAATGCACGTACGTATTTCGGTAGTGAGTGGGGAATGCCAGAACTAATTCCCATCCCATCCTTTCCCTCCCCATTTTCCCAATCTATTCCTTAATCTGCAAAGGTAGGCAGCGCATCCGTGGGCGTGCCAACTTTAGTCATTCTGGACTAATGTTGGCGTGTATCGCGGATGTCTATGGACTACAGTATCCACTTACCATTAGGTGGACTGTATGCTCGTCTGCATGTCTGTATAAATTCAGGCCGTAATCCACCACGAGGGCCTTGTGCGGCAATCAGTATATACACATACTCCAGATTTTCTATTTCTGGAGCATGTGAACTTCCTCGCGCTGTCTTCCCTCACCGCCGAGGCAGTGACAATTTTTAAAAATCCGTACTTATGTAGAAACTAAATGGTACGGCCCGAGGATTTGAACTCACGATTACACGATGTTAGCCGAGTATTTATACCCCTGAGCTGAATCTTATTTAATATATCCTATTTTTACGAGCTTTGCTATGATATTAATGTCATGAAAGTAGTTTTATTTATAGCAATTATGTTGTTTATTTATAGCACTTGTTTATTTACCTACCGTCATTTACTTTCGTATGATTTCCTCTTTCATTTAATGCATACAAATTTTGCGACAATTGTTTAATTCCTATTGTGAAATAATTTAAAATAGCCACTAACAAAACGTTAATTCGAAGTGGTTTACTCTATAAGTACAAACTGGACACCAAAGCGGCCGAGGCGGCGCGAAAAATATGTACCGCATTCGGAGATGACGCTGTAAGTGATCGGACAGCACAGAAGTGGTTTAAGGAATTTTCCTCGGGAGATTTCAGCTTGATCGATGAAGCACGCCCTGGAAGACGGAAGTCAATCTATATAAGAAAAACCGCTCGAACTTTTTTGATTACCTCATATTTATTATTATATTTCATCCTTACTTGTGGATACACTTGTTTTGATAGTGAGTGAGATATGCCAGAGTCAATTCCTATTGCATTCTATCCTATCCTTCCCCATTTTCCCAATCATATCCTGAAATCCATTCCTAATTTCACAAAGGCGTTTGTATCATCTTGGCATGTATCATGTGCGACAGTACACACATTCCACCAGGTCTGACTGCTCGTCTGCGGCCATTTTTCTATAAAAAAACAAAGTGAAGGGTTCACTGTTGATACTTTTGCTTCAACGAAAGTACTGTCTAACCATCTATTAAGAGATCTTTTTAATGCACTGGTATGAAGATTGCATACTGTTCCAACCTATAGTGTCGCATCGCGCCACAGACTAATTCAATTTCATACAGCAAGACTTCAGGACCGGTCTGCACCTCGGTCTGTTTCTTTGGGGTTCCGTAATACTTAAATCAAACTCTGGTAATCCGGTTACTCTTAGTAAGTCCGGTAAATCAAAACGGTTATCTAGCGATAAAAATATGCCTCATTATTTATGCCGTGTAGTGACAGAAGAATAGCACCGCCCCGTCTCTTCCTCAGGGTATCGTAAAAGGCAGGGTATCGTAAAACTAAGAGATAACAAGACCACTAGCAGAAGCCCTAAGAGAACACACCACCTCTTAAAGAGTTGGCTTTCCAACTCGCTTGGCCAGCTTGGCGTTTTAAGGCCCCCAGATCCCTTGATTGCGCGATGCAGCAAATTAAACTAGTATAAAATGGAATGCTGGATGAATAGATGTGGTCGTCCTTGCTTAACACTATAAATACGTTATGAAAGCTAGGCCGTTCATACCTGAATACGCGATAGGAAGCGGGCGAGGCTCCAAAAGGGAGCGGATGAAGCGGTGCGAAAGTGGTCACGTCGGCAACTGGCGACGACCACCACGGGCTAGCAGGCACGCATTGTACACAATCACAATCAGAACTACGTCGACTGACAGCTTGCGACTGCTGCGCGGGTGTGACTGCTTCCATCGCTGCGACTGGAGCGGTGGGTGAAGAAGGAAAGAGTTCTGATTATGCAAACGGCTGAACCATTCCTCATGCACAGGACAATCTGCTTAAGGAGGCCCATGTCTAACAGTGGATGATGAAAGAACTGGTTTCGGGTATAGTTTACGTTATTTGTATCCGTTTCACACACTATTGCTTTTGATGAAAAACAATGGACATACTTAATTATTATATATATAAGTATACAATAATTAAGTAGTGCATTATGCATTATATACATAAGCATACAATAATTAAGTAGTGCACTGTGCATTATATACATAAGCATACAATAATTAAGTAGTGCACTGTGCATTATATACATAAGCATACAATAATTAAGTAGTGCACTGTGCATTATATACATAAGCATAAAATACTTGAGTAGTGCATTATATTCATAAACATACAATAATTAAGTAGTGCACTGTGTATTATATACATAAGCATACAATAAATAAGTAGTAATGCTTATGAATAGTAAGTAGCATTGTATTCATAAACGTACAATAATACATCTTATTCCAAGCTGTTTCTAACATTTTCATTTAAAATGGATTTAGAGAAGGATAGCGATTAATTATAGTCCTCTAGTTACACTCGTCATGTTTAAAATAAAGTTCTCTTCGTAGTATGAATTTCTCCCCAGTGACTAGATTGGTTTTGATTGTAGCTCGAATAGGTTTTGAATCTCCGATGTTACATTTTTTTGGCCGACAATTCGGCTATATTTCAAAACTTTGCACTTGCTGTTAAAAAGTATACCATACATCACTATCTGTAGATTATGAAGATCACCATCTACATCTAGGTTCATGGTGCACCTACCTTCAACCTGTATCTCTCCTCTGCTGGATATAGGCAGAGGCCTATATTTTGAGAGAGCTCAAGACCACACAGGGTCTTCTCATCTACTTCTTTTCTCATCCAGCCACTACCGGTAACTTGTTTAAGGCGTTAGTTCACCCGGCCGGAGAGTCGCTCCGGTATAGCCAAAACTGACAGTCGTCCACAATTTGCTGTGACTCGCACATTTTATAGTAAGATTCCAATTTATGTGAGGCAAAAATCAACATTTACTTACATTTAATCAAATTTAAACTACTGCCACGGTAGACCATTTTATTACTAACAAAAACTTTATTGAAACAACAGAGCGTTCATTACCAAAACTGTAAACAGTTTAAGGCGAAAATGAAAATTGTTTTGATTCGAGTAATGCTGTTCACTCAACACTTCGCTTTCATTATTCAAGTGTTATTCCGGAACAAAGGTGGCGTCTGCGTGTTGGCGTTTCAAGCTGTTTCTCGTATTCCCGCCTAACATAGAGAACGTCCGTGATTCCTAACAAAAGCATAAACCCGCGGAGACTTGGATATTCATTATTCACTCGCCGGCTTCCCACATATTTACTGTTTCTTTTGTCTCCGCTGCCTCCCGCATAACTTGGGACATTTCTTTTCTTTATCTAGGCAAGTAGGCGAATACTTGTAGCATTTGAAATAGAAAATAAGTGAAAAAGTTCTTAATTACGCTCCGTTTATTACGAACCTCGTAAAAAAATACAGAGTAACATTAACCTTTTCAGCAGTATGTAAGCAAATAAACGAACCCAAAGCGAACATTCAAACGTTCGTGATATTTACAAAATACGAGTAACATTTTTTGGCAGTTCAAGCGTGCAACAGAACGAAACGACTCCTTGACGCCGCTAGTTCCCTACTCGCGGTATAAAATGAGCTCCTGGCCTGGCGAAAACCATTTTATTGCTTTATTACGAGTATGCAAATAAAAGCGGGCTCGCGTGGCTGCGGCGACCTGGAAAATGAAATGGCTGCCCACCGTACCCTGAAGAATGCAAATCTGGGACACAATCTAAACCATATCACGCCACTTTCAGTTTTCTCAATAAGTTGAAGCCAGGCTATTATTAAACTAAAAAGTATGTTTGTCGTAACTCCTATAATAATACGCTTAATAATAATCCTACCTCGAAAATATCTGTAGAGAAAATGCGGCAACTGTCTGTAATGGTGACGTTCACATGAATCTCCCATTTGAATTTCTTTTGCTACGTTAATGATTACGCAGAACCGTTTTTGAGACGAATCATTACGAATCGATGTTTTCCCAAAATATCGAGAGCAACTTGTTTTCTTAGATCAAAGAGAAATGCCATCTTATTTTTCACGGTGGCGAATATACTCGTAATTTGATTTCCGATGTGGGAATGTCGGCAGTAGAATTTAAATTTAACTTGCTGAACTTGAGAAAGTATAATATTTTTTTTGTGAACATACAACAAAAGAGAGATGCTAGAGGTCCAAAAGTCCGCGCAATAGAGGGGTTGTACGTGAAATAAAATAATGAAACTAGTTTTCTTTCTCGATATAATTTTGTTTGATTTTAAAATTAATTTCTCTATACCGCCGTAAAATATTTTTCTCTTAGCCCTAAATGAAATGGCCTCATTTAATTCTTCGTCATCATTCGCACAGGCGGTTTAGAATTACTCAGCGCCCGAAAATGACGTGAATGATGACATAGTAGAATGATGATGAGTGTTACTCGTATTAGCAAATTAGCCTGTAGTGGCAAAAATCCCGTGGTTGAGATTTATGGTCGCTGCAGACGATGCGCAGTGGCTTGCGCAAGTACTACGAGTACGCAAGTACTCGTACTACTGTGCATCAAATTTCATCATGTGAAGACTTTTTGCTTAGTGAAAGTGTATGTACAAGTTGCTTAGTTGTACTCGCTTTGGACCTTGCGCGAGTGTCCGGTGACTTGATTGCCGGGTGACTCTTGAAAGGCCATTAGGGGCACAAAAATTTAGACATTCCGAAGAAAAAAATCTTGCGCGCGTGCGACCCGTTTGCCCCCGCTACGCCTTCTTCACCCCGGCGATACTCGCATTCTCGCCCACTACGCATCATCCGAATGCGACCGGTCGGTACTGGCGGCAGTTCATTCTTGTTCAGCGATTTGACCATGGCTGACTATTATGAACTGGCACTGCACAAGACAGGTGTAAGTGAACAACTACGGTTGAACGCTGGCGCTACTACTACTTGCGCAAGCCACTGCACATCGTCTGCAACGGCCATCACAAACAAATATGTAATTCTATCACAATAAACTCGTGTGTGATAACGAACATCTGAAGAGTCTATATTCAACAATGGCGAGACATACCTATGGTGAGATATCACAATTAATATCTTATTAAAATGAATGTTACTTAAGCTAGCTAACTCACAATTGATTAAAAACAACTATTATTTCGTGATAATCTCTAAATCAGCTAACCATGTTTAAAACAATTTGATAATGCTCATATGCTGTTATAGATTTTGTACAGACGTAAAATTTTCTGTGAGCACACAGTGCCGGTGTCGGGGCATCGTGTGGGCCAATGTGAAACCGCCCACAAGGCCTGTCTTATTTATCGCTGTTCTTCACGACACAGCCACCGAGTGGTAATTCCCACACTTTACACGCCTTCTTGAGAACACTTGAGGTGTGTAAATAAAATAAAACCCGGTAATGGCGTCGTTACATTTACTTATTTATTAGGGTGTTGTGAAAACGGAGAAATTGGTATTAGGCCTATTGTTTTTGTGTATTTTTGCGGCTTTTTTGAGTTAAGAGTTTGTTTCTAAGTTCTATTTGTGGTGTGTTTAGATTAGAATGTGTTAGTCAACATTTTTTTTCAAATTATGAATACGCAATTGACAATTTAAGGTTAGAATAGATGTACCTATATAAGAATAAATATTTGTACAGTTATTTCCGTATTTGTTATTTTTATTTGCTACATTACAACCCTTCCAAATAGGTAAGAATATTTGACCTTGTGCGGGAACTTTCGCTCGGGCGGTAATACCTGTGCTTAGTAATAGCTCGTGCAATCACGAATAAACGGTATTTGTAGAGATGACTTCCAATAGACTTACGTTCAAGTCAAGAGCTGCCGTGACACGTGACGTGCGTTCCGTGCAAGCAATCCGATTAGGGTTGTCGATTAGAACTAACCCAGATTTAGATCGTACATAATTATAATTATCGTAAATACGTTTATGAGATGAAAGTATCCGACTTAAGATGCCGACTTACTGTCATTTCTATTTTCCATCTCGTCCATTCGAATTTCTCGATAAATGTTTTTTCTATACAAGAGGTAGGCAGCCCACCTTATGGTAAGTGGTTACCGGTGTTTGTGTAAACCTGCGGCACGAGCTGTAGTAGTACGAGAGATGCGGTTGCTCTGTCAGTTTGCACAAATTTGTTTGCAGCTGTCTTGAAGAGCTTCATGTTGTAGCTAACTGGAATAACCTGAGCTGAAAGTTTATTCGATAACTTACGGGTTCGTGGTATACTCGTAAAGGGTCTTGAAGACGGCACTGTAGGCAGCGACACTTGGTCTACGATGACGAGAGATGCGAAGATAAATACTTAAAGTTAGCATCAAATTGAACAGTTTTTCAGAATATTCCTCATTACATATATTCAAACGGTAGAAAGTTCTTCAAAGTTTGTAATTGTTATTAAATACCTAAATTATAAATGCTCATCCCGAAGATAGTCGATAGTCTAAATAGGAAAGTTGTGACTATCTAAAATAGTACACCTTGCTATATACGATAGGTCATACAAAAAGTTCTTAGAACTGGTTACTGTACAATACTATAGAAAAAACAAGTTCAAATTTCGAAAATGGAACTCTATGGTTGGCCAATGCCAAATTTTCAAAGCTGTCATTTGTTTTTTATTGTTGGCAGCAATTTGAAAATTAAGTGTTTACGAAAAACTGAATTTAAAAACAGAACATATTTTTGTCATAAAAAATAATTGAACATCGTTCAATTATTTTTTATGACAAAAGTGTTGCTGCCTAAATTAGAAACAAAGTTATAGAAGACTTAAGTTAACATTTAGTGATGAAGCCCCATTCAGTGCTACTGTTTATAATTGGTTCAGTGAATTTAAACGTGGTCCTAGCACCTCAGTGATGATGTTAGAGAATGTCCTGCGACGGCGGTGACGGAGGAAGACATAAAAAACTGTGCGACTCATGATTGAAGCAGACAAAGAAACGACATATCAGCAGATACGGGCATCATAGGTATTAGTATAAGTCAAGTTCGAACTATTTTACACGAGTACCTACGAGTAAGGAAGCTGTGTGCTAGATGGATTCCTCACAATTTGGTCGAAGCTAAAAAAACATGCAATGCTTGAAAAGTTCGACAATAGTCAATCAAATGCTGTTTTTGATATAGTAACAGTTGATGGAAGCTAGATCTACTGCTATGAGTCTAAAACTAAGAGGCAATCTGCGCAGTGGGTCTTTCCTTTCGAAGAGTTGCCGACGAAAATGAAGAAAGGACGGAGTTTCGGATGATTGCCTCCTTCTTTGGCAGATCGGGACACTTTGCTATACTATAACTTTAGAAATGCTTACCTTCTATTTGGAGAACAAAGAAAGAACAAAACAGAACGTTCTTCAAAGAACGACGCCCACGAAGCAGAACGATTCTCCATCACGACAATGCCCTAGCTCACTCCGCCATACAAATGAAGCAATTTTTGAGTACTGAAAATGTAGAGTTAACGAGTCATCCGCCATACAGTCTGTACCTTGCGCCCTGTGATTTTTACTTATTTCCTAAAATTAACGGTAAAGTCCGAGGAATACAGGTACGTTTTATGAATGCAGAAGAAGCAGTTACGACCATACAAACAGCTGTTGAGGAGTTGCCTGAAAAAGGGTGGTCTAAATGATTCACACAATGGTTTCATAGCATGTAAAAGTGTATCGATTGTCGCGGAGAATACTTCGAAAATCAATAAAATAACTTCCATCTTTATATCTGATTTCATTTTTTAGATTCTAAAAGTTTCCGTGTCCTAATGTCCAAAATCCAGGTGTAGCAGTACGTGGGTTTACGTGAGTGTAGCAATATGATTTTAATTTTGAATACACTTGATTTTGAATTCATTCTTGGAGTCAAAAATCTTACAAATTGTATGTGATGTGTGTGAAAAATGAGTTTCATTTAAATAGCTGTATTTAGTCGAGCGTATTCGTGCAAATATTTGGTATAAAGCTGTGAGGGATCGCTGTTTTTTGTCCAACTACACAATTGTTTGCCGTGTTTCCGGGTGGGATATTTATAGCCCTGCAGAACTATGGATGCCGAATGCCGTAGCAAATGATTCCTACATAAATAAAAATATTTGCTAACGCTTTCGTCGTATACAATCTCAGCAATATTAAATATCTACATTAAAAGCGATATCGATATTATGGATATTGTCAACTTTACAAGGTGGTACTTTAATGGACGGTCTCTGAAGGGAAAGTACCTTAAATATTGAAGATCGTAAGTTTTACTCAAAGGAAACTTTAATTATAGGAACCTCTAGAACCTATCGATTTCTACCATCTTGTTACTTATACATTACATATTGATAAAAGCATTTGACCATTCGAACCCGGCTTAATCCCCTGTAGCCATTATTAATATACATACAAAAGAGAACAATTGAAGGTCAATATCTTTAATAATAGCTATTATGTTTCAATATTATATATTGGAACATAATTGAGACTTGAAAGGTCAGTTGCCATAAATTCTTGATTATTTATTTTAACATAAAAACAGACAGAAAGAAATTACTATAAAAATGTGTCATGTGTTATCAAAAAATCAATTATAATTAATTGCAGACACCGCTCTTGAACATACATTAGTTATCCTAAAAAGTATTTATCTATGAAAGAAATATTAAATATTAGTTTGCATATTAAATTGATATCTTGTATTATAATGATAATAAGAACAATAAAGATATTCTTCATTATCTTAATCAACAAAATAATTTGCACATTTATGTAAAAAAAAAAACATTAATAATGACGTCCGATTAGCCCAGTGTGATCCCGGGTTCAATTCGCGATCGGACATTCATTTGTTTAAAGGAATAAAAAAATCTTGACGGTGTGTTCGTGTGGGCCATTGAGTGTGGAGTTATTCATTTATAATTTATATATAAATACAAAACACTCCGCGAATACCAATAATTTCTGAAATATTCAGGTTTATAATCAAACAAACTACCTAATAAATCTAAAGTATCATTGCATAAGTCCATCAACTATTTAAACAAAGAGTTACTCAAGAAAGTAGCAAACAAAAGTGAGATCATAAAAAACGTTTATCCGATACCGACCTGAACTGGACTACTTATTTCACCATTCACCGGAACAGTGAAAATCGGTGCTGTGAAAATCGAGTTCCAAGTGTTCCGTAGTGTAGCAACGTCAGCATATTGCCTAGGCCACGTTCAACTTGTATTATGAACTCCTATTTTGCAGTGACATTTTTCGTTCAGCTGTACCGATTGGATTTTTGAAATGTGTAAATTCGATAAAACACGGGCTTGTGAGGATGGATAAGATTTCCAAGAGTATTTTCATATTATTTTAATTATATATTTTAAAAATATAAATACCTACCTAAGGTTTTCAATAGATTACAATCAATAAAAGACCGGCACGCGCAAGTGAAATTTGCTATCGCTTGCTATTAGATTGTTTTGATTGTTTTTTTTCTTCTTCTCCTATAATATGGCAATGGTGCAATTAGCACATTCTGCCAGTGTCAAGATTTTTTCGTAATAGTGAAAACAATTTAAAACACATTTTGTCAATGTCCAGTTACTACGAAGCAAATTAGGTGTCGCTCAGTAAAGTGATATTAGGTTTACTGATGACATACTTGGACTCCTTGGAGGCACACGAAAGTGTCTTGCTTTCGTTTGATAATCACAAACACTACCACAAAGAAAACCACAAAACCTGTAATACATAATTTTTACACTAATCACTAACACTAACGAAAACTCAACCATCAATCACTTCGATCGATTGTAAAAAGTCTTCGATTGTTTCGATTTCGATTTCCGGAAGGGAAATAATTCTACTTTATACATACGTTTTCGAAAAAACAATATTATATAAAAGTTGTAGGGCATTACGAGACTTGTTCAACAACATATCGTTTATATACTTATATAGGCGTAAATTTTTATTTTTTACTTTTTAAGAGGTGTATTTTTTATTTTTAATATTTTGGAATGACTGATTTGGCTCAGTAGTTCTAGAATTGTGAACTAAATTGTGAACTTAAATTGACCAAACCTATTTTTGTGCGTAACCTTATTTAGATCGGTTAACAAACTCACATATATTATATGCCATAATATATAAAATATTAAGTACCTACCTAAATATTTTTCAAAATGCGTCTCTCTCTAAAATTCTATACCTAAAATTATACCTTTAAGATTACATTGCTGAATATATCCTTATTACAATTTAAAAAGTAGTCTTTGAATATGGTTCCCCATGATTTTCAAATAATAACAGACGTAAACAAATTTGTCCCCTCTTTTAAAAGTGTAAACAATCCATCACACAACATGACGTAGGCCACTTATAAAATTGCAGGGGATGTGACGGTCCGCTCATAGTAATGGCGGGGAACGTCATCAGCGGTAAATGCTAGTGAAATGCAACTAGGATATTCCGCGGCGGACACACGTGCGCCTGCCTTGTGCCTTGGGATTGTATGGATGCGCTTTAAACAATTTTTTTTATTCAATTTCAATTTTAAACAATGCTGCAATACGTTAAAGCTATTACACGTCAGTACATTAGATTTATACTACTACTACCGTCGGCCTGTGTCTCTTTGCTAAAGCGCGCGCCACGAGCATATAAACATATTAAGGTGTAATAATTCGAGGGGTCTAGTAAAGTGGTCGGTAATTCGACTATTTCGTACAAATCTCTTCATCGTCCAGTCTCGGCTGACCTCATGTCAATTACCGCAATTCTTCCTGCTCGTGGAGCGCACTTTAGAGTAGACCTCTCCCAAGGTTGCACCACTGCACTCAATCTTCGTTTCTTTTCATCTAACCACTCTCTTTACGGTCGTATCGACCGTGCACCTACATTTTCCGGTAGGCGGTCTTTACTCGAGGACTCGTCTACCCCATCAGTTATTAGTCTTGCGACAAATGACGACTGATTAGACTGATTAAATTATAGGCCAATCGAGCGTTCTCACAAACTATTTTGCAGCTATTCACTAAGTAAACTATTCAATAAGCAGTTAGGTAGCGCCAACCGCAAATATAATGTTGTAATAAACGTATTCACTCAGAGCAGGCAATACGAACTTTAAAATCACCACAATAACTCTTTTACGAACGCAAAAAGTTTGTAATCGTGCGAATGCTCGGTTGGCCGCAATGTTTTTTTAGCTCAGTTGGTAGTGCCTGCTGTACTAAAATTTTCAATTCCCGGACACTCATTTGTTCAGACAAATATATGTTCGGGTCTGTGTCTTTTATTATCCTCTATATATGTTTCTCTGGACACACGATACAAAGATTCTTAGTGTGGGACATTGTGACCTTTTTATGTACAAATGATTTTATGTATGTAAAAATATATGTACAAATATTATCATTATGTAATCACTTTAGACATAATATGAACAAAGGTATTCTTCCGCAATGTTGGAGGTGTTCGCTCTTTGATGTGGGCTGAAAAACCTACACACTTTAACATATAGAAAATATTGTCAAAGGAATGCACGATCTTATACAAGTTTTCATCCACATTCATGACTATGCCTTTGTTGTATAATATTATGTAAGTGCCTGGATAAAAAGAATTGTTCTGCGTGACGTTGAGGAAGGACGTTTTTTGTCAAAACTTAATGATTTAGTTACAATTAGCTTACTGTGATTGAGCGACCCATTTGTGTGTCGTTATAACTCATAACATCCCACTGAAGAACACAGGCTTTCACTTGAAATCACGTTGGGGTTTCCAGTCACCACGCGGACCCAATGTGGTTTGGTCCAGATACACACCCAGATTTTATATATAATCGGGCACACGAATTTCCTCGTAATATTTTTCCTTACGGCCTCGCTAGTGATAATTGAAAAAAGTATTAGCCGAGGTGACAAATGTGAATTTGTTACCTCAAGAATGTGAGTTGAGAATATACCTCTGGGACATCGCCGCTTTATTTGTTACCTGAAGAATGTGAGCTGAGAATCTAGGACATCGTTGCTTTATTTATGCGATGAGTGAATTTATTTATCTATCGAAATTAATATTCAAATGACAAAATTAATGACAAATGTTATGTACAAAATTAACAAATATGTTATGCTATCTGGAACAAACGACCTTTTGTTAATAATTTTGTTGTTTCAAGAGTGTGTATAAAAATGCTCTAACATCTAATTTCTAAGATAAAGCAATAAAAATATATATTTTTAAAGATTTCGGTAATATCTGTCTGGTCTATTTGGTATCTGGTCTATCGGTAAAATCTAACCAGAAAATGTCAGGATTATTTACTTATATATAGTTCACCTATTCTATAGGATATCATTTTAAGTATAGGGGTGAACTAAACATGTATTGTTTTAAGAAAATTGGTAAATTAAAAAATATATTTTATCCTTGGAAGTCTCCAGTGCATTGCTGTTTTCAACAATGCAACGGTCGCAGGTAATATATTTGAAATTTTCCAGTGCTATGAAAACGTTACGTGATCTCCGTGAGATTTTCGTGTGTAAAGCGGACCAAAACATACCTATTATCTTAATGGCCCCTTACATTTTGTTTTATGGAAACTTAAGTTGTATTATTGCTTTTACTTACACTATAAAGTACTCGTAAGTGAACAATTCAATTGTTCTATATAAAAAGTACCTAAAACTACTGAACACGTATGGAATCACACACGGTTCTCCTGAAGAGTAGGTACCGTGAAATATAACTATGTTTGTATTCGTACTGAGTAAGATATAACAGAGCCTATTTCCCTTCCCATCCCGTTCCGTCGAATAATGGAATAAAGGAATTCTTTATTCCATTATATGCTTTAACCAATGCCACCCCATCACCCTCAAGGAGGAATGGGAGGAGTGATGAGATGACGAAAATGTTTCGTTTCCTTATTCTTCCTATTCCCCATATTCCCAAACCTATTTCCAAATCCACCCCTAAATTTCTAAAGGTAGGCAGTGTATCCAGAAACGTGCCAACGTTTGTCAATCTGAACTGATGTTGGCATGTATCGTTGATGTCCATGGGCGACATTCCGCTCGTCTGACAAGTTCTTTCTATAAAATGAAATAGGGAATGAATTAAAAATGTATCAGCGTGTGTCAAAAATCTAAGAAGACTTCTGTTAGAGTCGGGGTAAGTGTGAGATCTATGGACACCATAGATCTCATACTTACACCGACTCTAACAGAATTAAGAAATGCATACTTATGCATACAAAAGGTTATGTATAGAAAATTTACATAAATACACTTGTACGTATGTAAATATTCTATACATAAAACCTTTTGACATGTATTTTCCGCGCGAAAATATATAACATTTTACGTGAAATTAAACCAGTAATTAATCGCGATATCAGTATGGAAATAAAGGGAACAACATGGAATCGGTATCGAAAATTATTACGTCTATAATTAAATTACCACTGTGATTACAAATATATGTTATTGTTATTCAGAATTAATTTACACATGAATAACAATATATAATTAATTTGAAATATGTGTGTAGTGTAGTGAAGTGTAGTGTGTAGTGGAAATTTGCGGCAACCGTATAACATACCACTATGCATGGGTGATGTTTTATTATATACGAGTATAATGAATGTACTAATGTAAATATGGTTATATACTAACAGAATATTTATATAATATTGTATTATATTCATAGCTACAACAGTAATTAATTAATAAATATCTCTAATCAATAGTGATCACAAACTTGCTGCTATAATTGTTCTAATAAAACATCGTACCTAACTGTGTGTTATAAGATTTAGGAGTCGAACACACGGTGTCGCTTGACGATGGGGCCATTTGCATTGTCACGTGACTGACTAGTCGCACTACTGCGCGGTCATGCACTGCTCGCTTATGACACGCGACAATATGACCACGATCGACCGTTCGATAAAACTATACAGGTGTCAGTCGTACTATCATACGACACCCGTCATATATTTAAAAATGCTCACGTGTGTATAGAAGTGAAACTATTTACGGTCGTGAGCCGGTGGCCGCTCGATCAACCGCCAAGTCGCATGACACTTTAACCTATTTGAGAACCAATGAACTGAATCACAAAGAAACACTTGTGGGATTCTGCAAATAACTGAGTCTGAGATAGGCTGAATATTGGTAGAACGTATGTCACAACGAAGAGCACTAAAAATAATTACAGTCTGATGATATTCCGTTTATCATACTGATAATGACCATGAAGTTATTCATATCCTCCTGGCTATACTTATCTGATCATACATTGGTCTACCTCTGTATTGAAGATAAAACAAAAGATTTCTCTATAAAAAGAGTAAGAGATTACGAAGGGGACTGCGAAAGAGATGGATAGAGGAACATCTGACGTGAGAAGAGTAACATCCTGGAAGAGAAAGGCCAGAAATAGAACCGGTTGAAGGATAATTGTAGAACCGCAGGAAGTAAAATAAAGTAAATATAGTAAGTAAGTACACTTTATTGCACACCAAAGAATGCAGTGAAAGTGACACATCAATTTAAATATACACAAAAGCCTTATCGGTAAAGCAATCTCTTCGAGGCCAATTTTTGGGCCGGGAGGAGATGTATGCGAACACAAGAATGTGCTTGCAATAGAAACCTTAAAACTCAACTACTGCTTTAAATTAAATAACCACCAAGCAGCACCCCTGGGTAATATTAAATAAACACAATGAATGCCCTAGCTGTTCCCGCTAAGTGGCATTAAAGCTCGTAATTTAGTTGATATATTAGTCTATTTAAATTTAAATGTCACTTCCTAGCATATTAAATAACGGAAAATGTCACCCGAAATCATTTTCAGTTATAAAACCCACTTGATTTGGGCAATACTTAAAATAATAAAAGGCACTTTATATTCTAAGTAAGAGATATTAAGGAGATTGAATATTTTAAATTCTAAATGGAACTAGGAAGATTTATTATATTATTAATTTTTGTGAAGCAATTTTTTATAGAAGTTATTGAATCCTATACTTATATCTAAGCTAGAACGACAAGTTTATTCAATTTGACACGTTAAAGCTAGTAAATAAATTAGATGATAATAATTGATACATATCTACATCAATGTATCTGTAGTGCGGATCAATATGTTATTTTAGCAGCTTAACAGTATATCAGTAGAATACTAGTAAAATGAATGTGTTTGTGGTCAACATTATTTTGACCTAGAGGGGTCTACGAGGAGTCGTAGCAGCGTAGCATATGAGCTACGTCACTACAAAGCGTATGGAGCTATAGATAATTTACTGTTTTGTTTTCCAGAGGTAGCTACGAGTTATATTTTATCACTTTGTCAATACTCGTAATTATAGTGTTTAAATAAATAATCGATTGAATAAATACTCCTCTGTATATAAACAAATTCTGTTTTATCGATTTGGTATTTGAGTCACAACTACGTATACACATATATACATGTATTAGTAATACAATTTTAGGATCGTTCGCACACAGCACTGAAGATTTTGTTACAAATCACTCAAGGATGCGTGTAATTTCGACTAACTTCGCTTTATTATTCTATATATGGTAGACATGCATAAACACATACATTTTCCTACATAGTTAATATATATGAAACCTACTGGTAATGAAACATAGCTTTCTGGTATCTAAAGGTTCCACCGACTCAACAGATGGTATGATGAAACAGTTGTCACACATCTAAACTATTTCAATAGGATAGTTATAACAATACTTCATCGAATTGTATCGAATACGTCGCTCGTGGTGATATGGATATATATGTACTTCGTATAATGATTGTGTTGTTAATGATGGTTACTTAGTAACAACGCTCATTAATAAGTAATTGAAATTAATGCCTCTTCCATTTTGTATTACATATAATGTACGTGTAATTAATTAATGAAGATAAATGAGGATGCCCGCGATATGGTAACTCAATCACTGCATACAGTATTTCACCTGAAACTCGATGCATCTGGATCATCTGAATGTCTTCTATTTTCTTTTATTTTGTATCTATTTATACTTTATTGTACAAGTCACGATGTGAGCTAAAGAAGTACGCTTTAAGTTATTTTCTAGCAATCAACCGCCAGATTTATAGCTTTAAGTTTTTTAGACATATTTATCTACGGAACATATTTATCGGAAATAAATATGTTCAGACATATTTATCGATGCGTATTACATCTTCTTAATACGGTTAAGTGAACCGTGGTCACAAACCGAAACGTTGCATAAAATATAAACTTATATAGTCATTCTTATAGACTTAAATGAAGTTTCTTTGAGATCGAAGACACCGTTTCTTTTAAAAATTGGTGCGTGGATGTCTAGATAGTAACGGATGTGATTCTAGACGATTCGCATCGGTTACTATCTAGGATTAGTTTTACCGTTCCATTTATATTGCCTCGTCCACATAAATACATGCCTTTTAATACAAAAGCATCGAGGACGAATCTGGAGCAGTATTCACCGCTTAACGGAATTGTAAGACAGTATAATGTTTTGTTTAAATCCAATAATATTGATTTATTCTCTGACAGTCTTCCTAAATTCAAAAAGACCCTTTCAAATGGCAAGTGGTTTCTTTTTGTTTTATCTTTGGTTATATAGTTATTACACTTTAGATCAAACTGTTTACATTATTTGTTTTGACTTAATTATAAAAATGTTAAAAATAACTATTTATATAGCTTTTGGATTTTTATGCTTTGTACTTGCATGTTGACGGTGCCTATAACTGAGGTGACACTTAGCTGTACATCCCTAGAATTGTAACTCTTAGATTATTTTACACCAGTGTTTACTTCGTTGGCGATCTATTTAAATAAATAGATAAGTAAAAAAACGCGACCCACTTCTAATATGTAGAACCCATAAACAAACAAACACAAACTACAGAAGAAATTTTTCACTACGGGGCCCACTGGGCCAATATTGGGAGATATTTTCATAAAAATCAACTTCAAAGTGTTTATTGCAAAGTTAAATAAGGTTCCCGAACTGGGTAAGTTTGCACGTATATATGTATTATATATTGTCGTATCTTTAACTGTTTTCGTCGATTGGTAAATGTCGATTGGGATCGTCGACTGGACTATTTGGACAATCCGGAAATGAGGAACGTACTTAAATCACTAAAGCAAAACTTTTTCAACATGCCATTTTGTCTCTGCCACTCTCATGTGTATGTCAAATCTTAAATTTAAAGCTCAAAATTAACATAGAATCCAACATAAAAAAATAATTCAAAAGGATCAAAAGGTGTTGCTTTTAATAACCGAATAATTAATATTAATAAAGCTATGGACCAAATGCGGTCGGAGTGGCGTTCTTCGTATATGTAAAACCTTTTTACGGGAATCCCAATAAATTGCCTTATTTTTGAAGCTGGTCTTTACATCAATTTACGCCACCGATGATAATACTTCTGCTTGTACTTCTGGGTCGAAGGAACATTTGTTTCAAGACAAGTGTTTGTGTTCGTCTTGTGTTTGTGTCAGAAAATGGCATAGGAATTTTGGTGTGTGGCTTTTTTATTTTATATATTAATTTTACAAATTTTATTGTATATAATTGTAAAAAAGGTGGACTTAATGCCTTAAGGCATTCTCTACCGGCTAACCTTGGGGTTAAACCGAGAGACATATTGGGAGGAATGATGAGAGGTATAAATATATAGGTAACTTAATTAAACGACAACAATCTATAAAAAATATATAAGAAAGATATATATTTTATGTATAAAATATATATAAAAAACAATCTATAAAAGCCATTGAATGAAATCATAAAATCATTACCATTATTTACACTTCTTTGTGTACAATGCCTCTTAGCGGTTAATCAAATAATGTGAAAAATGTTATTATCTTATGTTACCAAATTCAATAAATACACGATCTAGGTATTTAATTTTATTACGTTTTATTACGTCTTTTATTATTATAATTCACAGGACTTGATTCATCTTAGTCAAATGATGATACAAATTGCTATTATTATTAAGTTTAAGATAGGAAGACAATTATAATATAAATACGTAATCGTGTTAATAATTTTATTCAGATATAGAAATGGTGTTTTGGCAAAAAAAGTTGTCTTAACAAATCTATCTTTCCAGACATACAAAACATTAAGCATGTACGAGTATTACTTAATACAATATCTAATTGATAATTGAATTGTTCTTTAGTTTGAAAATTATATAACAAAAGCTTATTCGTATAATTTACTTCATCAGAGTTTACACAGGGGTTCTTAGTAGGCGGTACGCGTAATTCAAAGATTGACAAAACTAAGAATTGTTTATTGAATAATATTGTTTATTGTTTTGAATTTGAAATGTTTCTGCCAACGTAATTTCAAATTAATTTCCTCCCTTGTTTGATGATTGTGTTTGTTTAGCTTCTTTAGGAACCCTTTGGATCAGAAATATAAATTTTAAGACAAATGTAATGTACCCGTTTTATTAACACTTTGGTTTGATGATATTAATTCATTTATAAATTCTCTCTTGGAATTTATTGGAATTTATCTCTCTTGGAAGAGCTTTTCAATCCGATGCCAACTTCGGGTTTTTATCACCGAACTTTTTGTCATCGAAAGGACGTTCGTCAGCACTTCCTTGACAGAGAACTAGGTACTGCATACTGTGCGGCCTTCAAGACACTTTATATTGCAAAATCAACAGTTGGGGAATAAACTGCTTAAAAGTTTTCTAGTATACCAAAACCGACACATCAACTAAAACTTTATTATCTTATCCACCAAACGAAGACATTCTTCGAAGAATCTTCGCAGATTCCTGCAAGGCTCTGCAAGGTTGACAGCGCATGCGCACCCCCTTTGCGAGTGTTGCAGATGTCCATGAATGGAGGGGACCAGTTAACATCATTTCTGTCACCTCTTCCATAAAAGAATAAGATAAAGTAAAATGCAAAAATAGGATTCAAAATTATTTATTATATGTTAATATGATCCACGAACTACACGTACTTTTGTTGCAGAGTTATTAGATAACATAATAATTGATGAACTAACTTTCGCATTTATAATTACTTTAATTAATTTAAATATTTTTTTATAGACTAGTGTACGGACGAGCAAGCGGTGATGGTAAGTGATTACTTATTAATTACTTAGTAATTATTTTTGATTATACGCATTTATATTATTTCTGTGAATTATTTTTGTTATGAAGTTATATGATGAGAAGAGCAGAACCTTTAGGGTGTCGGTTCCTAGTCTATATGAGCACTGGAAACACACAGTGATGGTTGGTTACCTCGAGTAACAAATCTTTCTACACACACGTTCAACGTAACGTATCGTATCTAACGTAACGTAACGTGGAATGATATATCCTTTATGGTTATAGTTAAAACTTCACTCAATATTTGCGCAGGCAGTGACTTGCTCTAGTAATCATTTTATACCGCATATTAGTTTTATACAGCATTTTATATCTCTAGTAATCATTTTACTTCACCCCTGGGCAACTCCTTGTGCTTTACAAAGCTCATGTGAGGCCCCATATTTAGTATTGCTCTTATCTCTGGCCCGGCGCACCAAAATACCAATTGGACTCCATCCAACGACGTGCTGTTCGTATTATCGACGATCCCACTCTCACGGACGGTTTAGAACCCCTCAGCATTCGGAGAGGCGTTGCGTCTCTCTGTGTGTTCTATCGCCTGTACAATGGGGGATGCTCTGAAGAATTGTTTAATATAATTCCCACCTTGGGTTTGTACAACCGCACCTCCCGTCACTGAAGTGCGGTTATCCGCATTTCCTCGATACGGAGGTGTCGCGCACTGTTCGGTCCAAAAAATATTTTATACAGCGAACCCGTAGGCTGTGGAACGAACTGCCTCAAGAGGTACTTCCATTAAGCTACGATAAGGGGTTCTTCAAGAAAGCTGTGAATAGGATTTTGCAAGGTCGACGGCGCACCCGCATATCCCCTGGTGTTGCAAGTGTCCATGGGCGGCGGTAACACTTACCATCACGTAGGACAGTTTGCTCGTCTGCCTACTTCAATAGAAAAAAAAATAGTGGAGCCTGTTTTCTCGGAGATAGAATAGTTTTAACAACGGATTTAGGGAATACGAAAATATAAAAACATATTTAAAAAATAATATTTTGGCAATGGTTTCTGAATATACTTCAAATGTTATAACGTTGTGCGTTACATGTCTTCGCAGGCTTAGCCTATTATTACAATTTGATAGAATTCAGGCCTTGGAATTCAGGCATTTGAATAGTAAAATTCAGTAATAAATTTAAATGACACAAGCAAACCCGATCGCGACCGCTTGTTTCGGGGCCTACTCGTGTCTGTCATAAATCTTTCTAGAAATTTACATTCATTGGGTGTGCATTCGGTAATGTACGATGCCACTCGAAAAGGGGCTCGGACCTCTCATTACCGTGCCCGCTACCGGGTCGCCCGCAAACTTGCTATAAGCGATTGCGAGCCGACCCCCCGTAATCGGAATCCAGTTATATTTGTAAAATACGTATTAAAATAAAATAATTGCTCCGAATATATACTGGTGCATCTGGCTCCTAATTGGGTAAGTGGCAGGAAGGAAAGGAAGGAATAGGATCGGTGAATAGGATTTTGCAAGGTCGGCGGCGCGCCCGCATACCCCCTGGTGTTGCAGGTGTCCATGGGCGGCGGTAACACTTACCATCACGTCCGCTTGCTCGTCCGCCCTCTTCTATATTTAAAACGAAAAAAAAGTGGCGCAAAACACACTAATATTAAGTAGAACTGTAATTCGATAGCTATTCAGTTGTTCTACTCAACAGAATATCCTGGTAACTTTTCCTTTGTTTATTTTTTTCTCTTTTGGCCTTGTTACTATATATTTTTAACTGGCAACTGCATAGTTGTATTAATAACATTAATATCACAATCTAAAATTATTACTACGGTAATTGTTATTTTTTATAGTTCCATTGAACCTTAATGATTCAATTATTACATTGAACGTAATGTTTATAACTGTGTAACTTACCTTTACGTAGCTTTGCTTGTCCTTCCGTCCTGATTGTGATCATAACCACTACATATCTACGGTACCGTAGTAATGGCATACGATAGTGGTCACAATCGGGCGAAGCCAAGTGGTACGGTTTTCTAATCGTGCTGGAAATTGCGTATCAGAGAACTGCAGTCGGATTAGCAACGTCCAAGGTGCAATGTCTGAGCTGCTACGGGCCGTCAATACCGTCCTGGATTGCTACATCCCGGGACAGCAATGGTGCTACGTCCGCGTTACTCTTACGTTCCGCTTAAAAAGTGTCAAGTTAACGGCTGCGCGTCCCGACGGTTGTCACGGCGTCGGATTGGTCGCGTGCCACCACCACAGCACACAGGACCCTAGCTGGCTATCACCACCTAGCCGCGCCTCTTCGAATCTAGGGTAATATCAGTCTGTCAAAGTGGAGTTAGACCCAGAAGCAATGGTATCCCACGGTACCCTTAAGTGAGTCTCATTGTGTCATTATTGTTGTCACTTGATTTTATCGTTAATTAAAATTGTTATTGTTCACACAAGTTCTTGCATGACAATGTCACCACGACCTCTTGCTCTTTCTTCTTTCTTCAGAATCACAAGACACGATTATAACAACATTGCTCTTGATATATGACAGACAAATTATTTGACTAAGGGCCTTTCTGCTAATACTTTATCAGAAGATATCAGAAAGTTAGTTATACTTTATCAGAAAATTATGATTCTCTTTGCCGTTGGTTCACAGGAAAGCTAAGAGACGAAGAATATCAAGACGCAAACTGAAACAAATATTTATTTTTACTCAATTATTACTGGAACGCAGGGTCACTACTAACTGAGCTAATTGGAAATAGTTTTGTAAGTTCTTTGGAAATAGTTTTGCTAATTGAATATTTTTAATTTTCTTTATTGCCTTTGTAAAAGTAAGCCTAATATATATTATAAGACTACAACGAAATCAACGAAATCAAGACTGTAAAGTAAGTAATTATATTAGAATGATTTTAATTAATTATTTTGGTATTAATTATAATTAAATAAATTTATATTTTAGTTATATTATTAATTACATTATGTTTTCTGAATTTCAAGAACAAAGTCAAACGCGCTCTGAATACATAGCGCGTTAAATTGGTCTCCTTTTGTTTTGTTCTCACTTATTTTACTTACCTTTCTGTTCTTTTTTTTGTCATTTTAATCACTAGCTTATTTACAATTAAATTTATTGCTGAAATGTCAATCATCTTGTCATTACATTATCGAGATGTTAATTAGATTTAACACTTCTGTACACACTATATTAAATTGTGCTTTGAAATATGAATATCTTGCTTTGTGATGCAAAAATAAATAAATTTGTATGTTTGTAAATTTAATAATAAGCTATAAAAGTGCAACATTTGAAAGTATCAAATTTTAATATTACTTTTCAATATTCTATTATCAGCAATCCAGCACACGTTTTATTATTCACTGACGCCATATTTTATAATGTGAAATTAATTGAATTATGTTTCAGAATGTGAAGACTTTCCAATAAAGCTTGCGTCAGCGTAGTCGGTAGAGTCCTAATACATAAGAAAACAGTAGAAAATGTCAGATATTTAAAAATTAATAAGTACGCTTGCGTTCGTTAGGATGACGATTGGTGTAATCTAATGTTTGACTTTTGATTAGCCCAGTTGGTAGTGCCCCTTCCTTCTGTTTAAAAGGTGCCAGTTTAGATTCCTGATTGGACACTAGTTTAAAAACAAATATTGTCGTATGTGGTTTGTGTACCTGACCCGCCACACAGGCAATTGGTGTGATGTTATTTATTATTTATTTAATTTAATTTAAGGATGGCGAAGACGCAACAAGAGAAAAGTATTATTTTGGCACTTGAGAGTGACGTCTCTAATCCCACTCTCTCTCCCAATACTCTCCCAATCAATGTGCAAAGTATCATTTATTGGCGCTGTTTGCGTTTGTGACAGTCCGCGTGAAGCAGTAATGGATATTTCAATTGAGATTCCATACTGTATTATCTATTGCCTGTAAGAATGGCGTCAGAATCTAAACGGCACTCTGCTCTAATGAGGTCGTTCCATCCATTAAGCTATTTAGTAATTAGGTGCCAGCTCAGTGGCACGGTTGCGAATGAACCACAATGAGTGTAACTATTCGATTATTCACTTTGCACTGGATGGTTTGGTTTCGTTTTGTGTTCCACTATTTGGTGTAGATATTTTTTGAGAAAGACGTATCTGTCTTGGTCGATAATTTAATTCGATAATAATACCGTACCATACCATCAGACAATGTCTTTATTCTGCTAGATACAGGCTACTTCCAGGTCCGGTCAACGCGGATGATCTTCTGTCTTGATGACTTTCGTCAATTCTCCTGGCTGCAGGGCGTTCCACACTACGTTTCTTGATGTTTGGTCCTTAGTACGTTTGTTATCAATGATACTACCAGTGTGCAGCGATGTGGTTTAGTAGTAGCATTGGGTAAAAAATGTTTGTTACTAACGACACCACTGATGATGTCGACGTTTGTGGAAAGCAAATTTCTAGCGATGTCACCAGTGTGCAGAGGTGTGGTTCAGTAGTGTCGTTGATAAAAAAAGCGTGTGCGGTCAGGGCCCCCCGTCAGGAACGAAGATCCTCACGCATTTTTATTTAAACTCCGAATGTAATTTGAAATAAAATCTGTATAGATCATGTATTTTTTTTATTTTGTATCATATTTTCAATGCAAATAATTTAAAATAAGGAATTAATTCAAAAATTTAGGTTATACAACCGGCCACGCATTAGTCTGCACGTCTGTTATTCTCCTTGAGTCTCGCTCTCGATACTCGCACGCACACACACACAGAGAAAGAGAAGGGCGTATGGAGAGGATATAAATCTTACGTGACGTTACATTTTCTCTCGAATCACACCTACCGCAAGCCGCGTAAAGGAACTTCGTTCCAACAATTACCAACGGTACAACCAGGGATGCCTTTTAGTCCATGACAGATGACGACTGACGCTATCACCGGGAGAAAATTCGCACATTATTTATTATCTATCAGATTGAAAATAGTGTGCGTCACTTCGGCGCGCGCTGAACTGAATTGCCAATGCTGATTCTATGTATAAGCTATGTCGGTAACTTCTTTCGCAAATCTATTTGTTCGAAATGTTCTCTGGCAACAACACAATATTGGACATAGCCAAAAGGCATATCCATAGCTCGCTGGGTGATTTTGAACTTATAGATCAGGCCTACCATTCATTATATGCCACGTTTCGACACTATACGTTATGAAAAATAAATGTAATAATGGAGATTAATTAAATGAATACTCTACCTTATTCCTGTGAAGAAAGGAAAGTTAATTTATGGAAAGTTAAAGTTAAAGGAAAGTTAATGATGAAAAGTATGGTTTACGAAGAAAAAAATACAAGGTCTTTCTTAGTATTGTACTTATTTTGGAGGAGTTCTAAGAGTAGGGGTAGTAGGTCATGGTGTTAACTGCTATTCATCAAACGTCTCTCTGACAAACAATTTTTAGAACCCTCGTTCGAAACCTTCGAAAAAAATTAATAAATGCACATAAATACTGGCCGCTACGCGATGACATCAAAACTCCATCAAGAGCTGGGACCCGGTTGATCTGAATTCGATGTGCGTGCGGTAGTTCAACCCCTCAGAGTGATATATAGTTGTTTTATGTGTGTACTAAACAAATATTGTCCTAAAATTGGGCTATTTCCTGATAGAATAGGGTTAGTTTCTTTATTACAAGTAAAACTTAGTGATTTCACTAGCCGAGATTTGAAGGGAAAGAATATGCATGTGAGAGAAAGTATACGCCATCCCTTTATACAGAATTACTTAACTGCATAATCAAGTATTACGCGGCTCGGTTTGCGTGGTATACATACACTCATTTCTTGTATACTAAAAACCTTTCTTAGGAAATAAGTTTTATGTTATTAAAAACCATATCAAACTCTGTTCAGTACAATTCAGTACGTTGTGTTTTTAATAAAGCCTTTTTAAATAAATCTTGTTGTGACGTATATTTAAATAGAGAGATTAGAATATCAATCAGGTAACAGGTATCTACAATTATGATTAAGTTGAATGTGCGCAGTTTTTTTCGTAACAGGTGACAGACTCTTTGAACTATTTGATGGTAAAGCATACCAGTTATTTATCATCAAAAAGTTTGTCGGGCTGTATAACGTCAATTTCAAAAATATTTTATGGGAATTAACTATACTCTGTTCGCGTTAAGAATGCAGTGAATCTGATTATTTTACCTCGACTACTATCTGTTCGCGTTAAGACAGATAGTTTAATTATTTATCGTTTAATAAAACATATAAAAGGTGTGCGGGAATTTGATGTTTATATGATGAAAAGAATTTACTTTGGATTTGATAGACTTTTAATGTTAACATTGACAATAACTAAAGTAATGGCGATCAGACGCTTGCAGGCTGGCGTCCATTTTTCTTGTTTGTCATTTGACTGACGTCTTGCTCCTCGTCCCCCTCGCCCTGCTGCCCGGGGTGGAGCGCTGCGCGGGATGGAGCGCTGCGCGGGGTGGAGCGCTCCCCTTAGGGCTCAAACATGCCCCCCGGCGTTGAAAGCCTTGTCTTTCAACCCTTCGTCATCATTGGTAGGCAGAGGGCATATGCGGTTGAAGCTCCTGCGTATTACTCCCCTCTCCGTTCTGATATCTGCGACTCTGACAACACCGTCACTGCCGGGGTGAATCTCGACGACACGTCCGAGACGCCATTTCATCGGCGGAAGACCTTCTTCTTTGATGAGCACCAATGCTCCCCTTTGTATCTGTTGTCCCTTGCAAGTACGCCATTTGGTGCGCTGTTGAAGTTCAGCGACGTACTCCTTATGCCATCTCGCCCAGAAGTGCTGGCGCAGCTGCTCCAGCCTCTCGTAACGTGCAAGCCGATTCTCGTTGGAGTTAACAAGCGTAGGCGTAGGCAAGGCAGTCATCGCTCGTCCTACCAAAAAGTGCCCTGGGGTCAACGGCGTCAAGTCATGTGGGTCAGTTGATAAAGGTGTCAGGGGACGCGAATTTAAAATCGCTTCGATTTGGACTAAGACAGTATAAAGGTCTTCGAAGACTAAGTGAGCGCTCCCTAACACTCGATGCAAGTGTGATTTAAAGGATTTCACACCCGCTTCCCATAAACCGCCCATATGAGGAGCGTATGCTGGTATAAATTTGAAGTCTATGCCTTTATCTGACATTTCGCCTACAATGGTACCAGCGTTGTCATTGAGGAATTTATAAAGTTCATTACGCGCACCTACAAACTGCGTTCCGTTATCAGAAAACAAAGTTGATGGCTTGGAACGCCTAGCAATGAAGCGACGCAATGTTGCTAAGAAGGAGTCCCTACACAGGGAGCTAACGAGCTCGAGGTGGATGCATTTGGTGACAAAACAGATAAACACGGCAACATAGACTTTCTCTGTCCTGCTACCGCGACCCCTTCTATTGAGTGCTAAGAATGGACCAGCATAATCCATTCCTGTAGTTTGAAACGGGTACCCAGGTTGGAGGCGCTGCTCAGGTAAATTACCCATCACCGGGCGCGCCGCTTGTGCATTAAGTCGAAAGCAACGCTGGCATTTGTGTACAGTGGATCTAGCTAAATTACGACCCCCTATAGGCCACAACTGCTCCCTAATGGAGGAAAGCAACAGTTGGGGTCCGGCATGCATTAAGCGAGCATGTTCAAAACGAAATATAAGTTTAGTTAATGTGTGTTTGGATGACAGTAATACCGGGTGCGTCTTATCGAAAGTAAAATTTCCATTTTTAAGTCTACCACCTACCCTAATGAGACCGGTTTTGTCAACAAAAGGACTTAATGATAATAGTTTGTTCTTTGGAGATAGCTGTTTACCATTTGCCAGGTTATCATACTCTTCGAAAGATTCTTTTTGCGACAACTTTAATAGTGTGTTGAATGCTGTTTGTTTTTCAGAGCAAGAAAGAGGACCCCGAATTTTATTTTTGTTTCGGCAATTATAGATAAATCGGAGAACGCAAGTCATAGTGTTTTTCAGTTTAAGAAACTGAGAAAGGCGTGAGAATGGAAATAATTCATTTGAATTCGTAGATGTTACTACATTTGATGTAACTTCAGGCAAATCGTAGTGAATTTTATCAAAACCTTTGTTAGGCCACGACTCCTCGCTATCCAATAAGAACTTTGGGCCATTCCACCACAAGTCCAATTTATCAGATTGAGCAGCACTAACGCCTCTGCTCAATAAATCAGCAGGATTGCTTGAAGTGGGAACGTGACGCCAGAAGAAGGCCTTTGTCCTTTCTTGGATTTCTGCAACTCTGTTTTTTACGAATGGTTTCAATTTGTTCGGTGGCGTCTTGAGCCAAGCTAGAACGACAGACGAGTCTGTCCAGAGAAAACAGTTGTTGATGTGCAGACTAGTGCTTTGCAAGACCATCTCTAAGAGCTTAGCTGCTACCAAAGCTCCACAAAGTTCGAGGCGCGGGATTGTAACTGCCTTGATTGGTGCTACTCTTGTTTTAGAGCACAGCAGTCGAACCCGAACATGGCCACTAGAATCAGTAGATCTAACAAAAACACAGGCTCCGTAAGCATCTTGGGACGAATCACAAAAGACATGGAGTTGAACATTGAGTGGATTGTCGCACACAACATGCCGAGGAATTCTTAAATTATTAAGAATTGGTAACACGGTGATGAATTTGAGCCACGATTTAACAATCTCTTGGGGCAATGGAGTGTCCCAGTCCAGTTTGTGCAACCAGAGCTTCTGGAGAATGATTTTGCCAAGAATAATGAAATTGCCTAAAAGCCCCAAAGGGTCGAAAATTTGAGAAATGGTCGACAGAATTACTCTCTTTGTGACGTCAGGATTGGGATCAACCTTAATGTCGAAATGTAAGGCATCGGATGACAGAGACCACCTCAGACCCAGAGTCTTGGACTGCTCGTTCTCGCTCAAGTCAACGATAGCCGAATGGTCAGATGAATCTGCGCTGTCGCTGCAAATGGGTAAATTAGATTTAAATTTTCTCAAATTAAAGCAACCTGATAAAAGTTCCTTTGAGACAAGAGCACGAACTTCCATGAGACCCTGTGCCGACTCCCGACCTGTCAACAGATCGTCAACATAACAGTCCTCGTTAATGATTTTACGCACAAGTTCATTGTCGCATTCGTCCGCAATTTGCTTAAGGCAACGAACAGACAAGAATGGCGCAGAGGCTGTCCCGTACGTAACAGTATTTAAGGTGAAGGTCTGAAGGGGCTCAGAAGGGTCGTCACGCCAAACTATTTGCTGTAAATGACGCTGATCCTCATTAATTAGTACCTGTCGGTACATCTTTTCGATGTCTCCCGCCATAACGTAGCGATGTTGTCGAAATCGCAAGAGAATCGTAAACAGATCGCTTTGTATCGTCGGCCCGACCATCTGAAGATCGTTAAATGAAAGGCCGGAAGTCGTGGGTGCGCTAGCGTTAAAGACGACGCGTAGCTTAGTCGTAGTGCTTTCGTCGCGCAGCACACCATGATGTGGCATGAAATAGCCATTTTCATGACGATTATTGATGTCACTCGCGGACATGTGACCTAATGATAAATACTCAGCCATGAAATTAATGTACATAGCCTTTAACGTAGGCTGTTTCTGAAGCCGTCTTTCTAATGTCAGAAAGCTTTGTTTAGCGCGTTCAAATGACTGACCCAGTTCAGTATCAGCCTGTTTCATAGGGATTCCTACTGAGAACCTGCCGTCATCTTTACGTGACATATGTTGCAAGAAATGTTGTTCACACAAGTCTTCCTCCGTGGAATATACTTGTTTCTTAGTATCGGGAATTTCATCAATGCTCCAAAATTTAGCTAATTGGTCTTGAATCTCATTGAAATGAGACAAATTACAAGACAACTTGTTTGTAGTTCGTCTTCCGGTGGGCCCGGAGACGATATACCCGAACTTTGTTTCCTGCAACACTGGACAGTTATCGCCTAACTTTAATTGATTTGCGCACAGCAGGTCCCAGAAAATATCTGCGCCAAGTAAAATATCGTAATTTGACGGATTAAAGTATTCTGGGTCTGCGAGTATTATATTAGACGGAAAGTTTAATGTGCTAACATTAAAGACTTCGTTGTTGGTCGAAGTTATGTTTGGCAACACTAAAAACGTAAT
The DNA here is from genome assembly GCA_914767545.1 of Sesia apiformis. Classification (NCBI taxonomy): domain Eukaryota; kingdom Metazoa; phylum Arthropoda; class Insecta; order Lepidoptera; family Sesiidae; genus Sesia; species Sesia apiformis. The sequence goes on along the minus strand of OU611960.1, from coordinate 8,453,626 downwards.
GTTTGTTTTAAACGTATTGATTCTGGACTGTATTATTGCATCGCATCTTTTGTTAACTGTCGAGACCGAGTTGTTAATGCCGGCGACCGTGGACTTAGTCCTCTCAGAGTTTAGACCTAATGTACAAAGAAGAGACTCTGTCATAAAGGAGGCCTGACTACCAGAGTCTAGCATGGCCCTGACTTCATGAGGTCTATTGTGAACGTCTAAAATCTGAATTAAAGCAGTCGCTAGAAGAACCTGGCCGGAATGGTTGTTAACGGCTGACATGTTCTTAACGTAAGACGTGGACGACTCCGGTGCTGACGGCGCGAGTGTGGGCGCGCGCGGTGCAGACGTGCTTTGCGCTACCGCGTCTGCAGCCGTCCTGGCGCTGCCTAACTCCTTGTGCAACAAAGTGTTGTGCTTAATTCCGCACTGCCTGCAGGGACCTAGCCTACACATACGCACATTATGCCCTGCTCTAAGACAATTGCTACACAATTTCATATTGGCAACAAACTGTTGTCGAGCACTTACCGCCATCTGCATAAACTGATTACACGCATATAAAGGATGTTCAGCTTTGCAAAGATGACATTTGTATTTTTTGTAACCAGGGTTCGCAACTGCAGCAAAACCACGAACATGTCTGCTTGTACCCTTCGATGATGATTCTTGTTTGTTGTTACTTGTGTTGTTACTTAATTCGATGGTCTCTAATAAGTCTGCCCTATTCTTGAGAAAATTTGTAAATATATCTAAGGTAAGTTTTTTGTGTGTTGTTTTGTGTTCCTCCCATACACGCTGAGTGCGAGCATCCAATTTTGACGAAACTATATATATTACCAACGTATCCCAGCTGTCGGTGGGTTCGCCTAGTATTTGCAAAGCGCGCAAATTGTTTGTGTATGCGTCTAAAAGCCGACGTATAGAGGAAGCTGATTCCCTTTTTATTACCTCTTCGTCAAAAATCGCCTTAATGTGATTTTGCACTAGCAACCTTGTATTGTCAAACCGTTCGCACAAGGAACTCCACGCTGAGGTATAGTTAGAAGCAGAGAACTCCAATGCACGAATTATCTGAGCAGCGCCTCCCGTCAGACAGGCCCGTAGGTAATGAAATTTTTGAATATTGCTAATGGTTTGATTAGAATGTATAAGAGACACGAAGGTGTCGCGGAATTCAAGCCAGCTTCCGAAGTCACCATTGTATTTAGGTATTTGTATGGTAGGTAACTTAACACCCTTCATGCCCGTATTTCCCTGATTCGTCAGCTCATAGTCACCGTTTTCGCTGGCTGAGGAGAAGGAAGTCTCAGAGTTACGTTTCTTAGACATTTTAAATTTGTTTAATAATTCTTGAGCCCTAGCCATCACAGAAAAATATTGAGACTCAAATTCTGACCTTTGTACCGCTTGAGTCTGAGCGTCCGCCTCCGTGACGGCCAGGCATTCAATGCTAGTCTGGACTTCCTCGAACTCCTTATACATCGCTTCAATGCTAGTCATGCGGAGTTTTAATTCCAAAGCTTGAACTTCACTGCAAGACAAAACATCGTCAAATGCATCAACATACGTGACAAATTTAGTTAAACGACCTTTATATGTTCCTCGTTTTTGAATCAGTTCCTTCATTGTCATGAAAAGAAATGGAAGAACTTATTCAACAACAAATTAACTATCTAATAGACGGGTAGAATATTATTTAAGTGTAAAATTATAATAATTTAAATTCATTAACTAATTGAATAACCGTATTTAAATAACTGAATTATACCAACATAGTCTCATACGCATGAATATTTTGTTCTAATTCGCACCGGTCGACTCAACAAAACAAACAACTGCATTGAGATAATCGCGTAACTATACACAAATAGATTACCTACTTGAAATAATTATTACAACTAAGTAAATTGATGAATAATAACGACGAATTGGTCGATAGAATTTATAAGTATAAAGTTTTGACTATAATTTTGACTATCTTTAATTAAAAATTGACAGGTAGTTAACAATGGCGATATGCTCCTACCCTGGAAGTTATTAGCAATTTAGTTAAGATTTAAAGATTTAAAACAGAAGTATTATCGAAATGCGTTGATCCTTTAATGCGGTTTATTGTTCATTTCGATTGATTGGGATCTTAATTACGCAATGATTAATTTAAATTGGTAAAACTAAAGAATTTGGACACAAAATAACACAAAAGGACACAAAGGCAATGTAATGGATCGGACTCACTCAGACTGCTTGCTACTTATCTTGTAGATGTTATTTGTCGTGAAATCACAGCACTGATTCTCGCCATCCGTAAAGGGATCATCCTCTTTAAGCTAGTTCGGAGAAGATCCTGGTTCGGCTTCAAATCCGTAGGTGTGGTATCCGGCTCGAAGGACCAACTTTATGTGCGGGAATTTGATGTTTATATGATGAAAAGAATTTACTTTGGATTTGATAGACTTTTAATGTTAACATTGACAATAACTAAAGTAATGGCGATCAGACGCTTGCAGGCTGGCGTCCATTTTTCTTGTTTGTCATTTGACTGACGTCTTGCTCCTCGTCCCCCTCGCCCTGCTGCCCGGGGTGGAGCGCTGCGCGGGATGGAGCGCTGCGCGGGGTGGAGCGCTCCCCTTAGGGCTCAAACAAAAGGGAACCAAATGAACGGTAAATGAACATGCGTTCTTAACGCGAACAGATAGTAGTCGAGGTAAAATAATCAGATTCACTGCATTCTTAAAGCGAACAGAGTATAGTGTTTCTACCTCATGTTGTATTCAATGTGGATAGTGGAAACTTATTGCACAAACTAAAAACGGTGAACGTATAGAAAAAGGAATTTATTTGCGACTCGCAACAAAAGATACACGTAATTTTTAAACAATGTCGGCGGAACACGGTCATGCGGTGTCGTCCGCGCAGGTATTGGCTTGACTGACTGGTGGTTTCTAATCAATATTTAACTAACCGTTTTTCGTGACGTCGCATGACCATACTCAGGCTTCCTTTCCTCAAACGAAATGTCCGTAACATGTACATGCAACAAACGTCAAAAGACAAATTTTATAAAATTAAAATAATCACAATTGATCGCGTCGCCAACATTCATGATAAGAATTTCTTTATGACAGTTGGTTTTTCAAAAGTCCTTTTGAATTATGTTACAATGTTACAACTATTATTACAAAATCACAAAACGAAGAATCGACAGACACTTGATACATTTTGTGATAGCTGTTACAATGAATAATAAAACTACAGACAGTCTGTGGTTTTATTATTCACAGAATTTACCAACGAATTGTAGTGTAAACAGAAAGGAATCAATACACATCGAACAATTCTATAGACCGCCTTTGATGCTATTCATTATCATCTATTAAGCGTACTTAAATAGAAGTTTCGAGAACATCGTACTATTGTGTGGCCCATATGAAAGTTTCAATTTATGTAGTGCACACAAATTGCTGTGTGAATTACGAAATTCCAAGAACGTTTCTATATAATTTTGATAACAAATAAGGTTATATGAAAACATGTTGACGTACCTAAATCTTTATATCATATAATTATAAGATTATGGATATTTAATGTTAATGAATAATATAAAGTCACTGCTTCAAAAGTAGTTCATTTAGTAAGCTGTAGGTACCTAGGTAGATTACAGTTACATCGATACGATAGGTACCTATCGTCAGATAGGTGCCAGATAGTGTCAGATTGATATCTAGTAATTAAACTAAACTCAGTAGTTACTAAACTTCATTATATGTGATAGAGCGAGATGAGAATAACAGCTGGTGGTTCACATAATGAGCGAGTTATTTGTCTCTGCAGCACTGGGTGGTTAGTCATTCGATCGCGCGACTGACCGAACGCCGTGTAAACACTTTTAAACAACCTTATACAACTCCTTATGATCAATATCGCGTGATCGCAGGTTGCGGTGACCGCGACACCGTGTGCTTGACGTGTATTTCTAAATATGAACAATAGAGATCCTCGAAAATGGCACAGCAAGAAAACAAGAAGAAAAACTTCACAGTACTTATTCCCCGGGAGTGAAACACAACGTTCGCAAATGTTGGAAAGGGAAATAAAAATGCTCCTCATAACTTTTGCAGGTATACATATAACTTGTTGGTGGAGTTTTATAGACACAACAACAACCCGCCCGCGGCTTTGTCCGCGAGGATATACAAGTTTTAATTTCAGGGAACGCATTATTGAGATAAAATAAATGAGTAAACGGGCAGAAGAAAGTACTGAACGGGAGAAAAATCGATTGTAGCATACTTAGAGTCCGCCGACAAGTGATAATATTTTTATTAATTTAAAATTATTTGCTTTAGTTATTTAAAAATAGATTTGAAATACATAGATTATGATTTGCAGCACATTTAGTATTATTTTGCTGACCCTTAAAATATAAGCTTTGAGACAATAGCCTGGATGCTGTTCCGAATCCTAGCTGCCTCCCTGTGAAAGTTCCATTAAAATTCAACCAGTAGAGTAACGTTGTGACTTAGACAATAAAAAAAAAACTTTAGCTGTTTATAATTGTCTGTAATTAGTTTCAGCTTATCACATGAAATTATGATAACCAAAACAAAAATTGAAAAAAATAAAACGTGTGGAAGTACTCAACCTTCTCAAATACATGATAATGGTTCGATAACTGAAATAAAATGAAACTCGAAGCTCCTTACTTTTGAATTAAAGGTTTACCGTTTTGGGTATTTTACCGTCTTTTGGGAATATATAGCATTGGGAATACTAAAACAAAACCTCTTTATTGCTCGTAAAAAAAATATGTCAACTTGAATATTTCTTGTTCCAAAGAAGATTATATTCAGTCTTAAGGTGTTCGAAAGGTTTCGACATCGAATTTTGCACTAATTGGTATTAAAATTTAAAATAAATTTAAATACACCATTTATTCGTGTAAGCGGCTGGTTTAGAGGTTTATTACTCAACGATAATAAAAAGGGAATGTTTTTAACTGATTGAATTTAACTTTTTAAGGACTAATGAACAAAATCTACATATTACATATTGCTATTTATCGGAATGTACTTATTAGTTTCATTTTCTGGCTCTGTATAAAACTGATTACAATTTCAATTCCCACAAACTAACTTTTTCGTCTGAAAAATGGCCGCATTTATTACAGTTAGTTGCAGCGAATATGGCAACCAGTGGCCCAGAAATGAAGTTGCTAAAGTTTGAACTCGTCGTCGAACCGCAAGCCGGGAACTTTTGCTCTAAATTCTGCAGCGCCACTGTTTTCCTTCTACAACGTTTGAATTAAGGTTTTTACCGCTAAAAAAATACAGTTAGTTAAGATTATTCACAGTTCTAAATGGTTGGTTAGCCTCCTTGTTGACGACACGGATTTCCTACGGTACCGCGAGTTCGCCGCGCACTAGAGAAACCGTATATGCTTGTTTACGACACGACTAACCGCCGCTGGAGACGCGGTTAGCGTATTTTAGGTGCTGACTTCCTGTGTCATTTTTGAGTGCTAAGCTAAGAAAAAATAATGAAAAAACCTTGTAACACAAAACCCGAATCAGCACAGACAAGCGGCCACGAAATCCAGAAAACATCCTGTGGTTAACAAATTCCTATAGACTGTCATACAACACTGCTCGATATCTCGCCGTCAGTTTTCACGGTGCATACGGAGTTCGCGCCGCGCCGTGGCATAACCGTGTATGTAACAAGCGGCCTTATGTTTGGAACATAACCGACTTGCAAACGTTTAATAAATGTCAGTTACTGGTATTTTTTATTACTAGGCTTTCTTTTATCGACGTGTTAAATACGGCGCGGTGTGTCACAGAATAGTTGAATTCTAAATCGGTGTGGTGTATATGTACCAACAAATAAACATTGAACATTTTATAATTATTCCTTAACAAAACCCATTAATTATTATTTATGAGTAAAATAGAAACAAAATGTTTATTCTTCTTAAGCCGAAATAAGTTTGAAAAGTTAACCGGTTTCCAAGCCTTGGTTTGTATAATGAATTCTTCAATGCAAGTGTAGAGAGTATTGGCTTGGTGTATCCACATCATGTATGCATGCAGTTCGCAATCGCATTATCAATTTAAAATATATGTATGTATTTTCAAAACTGGAATGAATGTATCACGTTGGAGATTGTTTTCAGTGTTAGTTAACTTGAAATCACTAATAACATTAACGGTATTTTTCTGAAATTCTTTAAAAAACAATTCTCGTTAGTCGCCAATGCCTATTTATTATTAAAACATATATTATAATTTCCGTTACATAAGATGTATACTAACATTGAAACAGGATGTATAGATAGTTCTTCTTCTAATAATGAAACACTGCTTTAATATTTTAGTGAGCTGTAATTTTTTATTATAATTATCAGAGGGCGATGGCAATCAATACTCATCGAGGCTCATCATAGACAAAAAGGGTAAGATGGAAATGTTGGCCAGAAGAAAAAATTAATTGAGGCAAACGCAATGTTTATAAACTCTACGTACAAAGTACAATCTTGTACAAACATCATTATTACCTCAGTCACAACTCCCTTTATCAAAGTTATCAAAAGTAGAAGTCCGTTTGATTTTATTTCTTACTTAAAATATTGTACCTTAACTTTGTCACAATCTAATATTTATTCAATATAGCGTTTTATCTCTCTATCTACTTCAATTCTTACAAATGAACGAATGATTTATACATTTATATCTTACACTTTGGGATCTTTTTATATGATATATTGTAAAGATTTCAACTCCAAAAAAAAACATAAAAAAATGTTATTCTTACGCCGTAGCATATAAATTTCTTTCAGTAATAACTATACTATCTAGCCTATCTAGTTCACTAAGCTAAAAAAAATTCGGGTGGAATTCTAAACTCCGTAAATCGTTTTCATATTAATCGATTAACTAACAAATACGAAGTTCGATTTTGATTTGTTATTCATTTGTCCTTAAATAAAAACAATATAACAAAAATGATATCGACTACCATATATAGACATCAAAATAATCAAAAAAGTGTAATCAAAAAATATCTTTGAAAAATATCTCAGATCATAATGAACTTAAGGTCACAAATTAAAGACAAGGTAAAGAGTGTAGTATAGTACTTGAAAAGTGACGCCGATCTTCAGTAGTTCTAGCGTTACAATCACGCATGAGTAACGTAGATAGCGATAGCGCCCCATTTGTGAAATATTCACAAATTCAAAAAATCCTGTCCCACCACTGGACAAAGGTCTGTTCACTTTTATCCCAGAACGTTCTGTTTACTGCCATCCATTTTCTTCTCATGTCCACAAATCCATTAAAAGGTTTTAATGGAAAATTAGGCTGAGAATTTTCAGCGGATCAAATAAGTAAGTAAATACAATTAGGATTACGATCGTCAATCATTGAATAATAAAATATATAACTTTTAACACTAATTGCGCACTTGTGTTGCCACTATTCATGAATATCGAATATTTATTGAATAATTTAGTCATGCATATTTTATATCCTACGATAACAGAAACAAGGAATCGACATTAATACATTTAAGGGGGAGCTGTAGTACATTACTGCGTTAAGCCTATATTAATTCCATGCAAGTTACACGCTAGCGTTGTTTCTTAAATGAGAAACTAAATACACTGGTGGCAGCGAAGCTTAGTGGTAAATGAGTTTATGGCGTGATAAACTACCCGCAGTGTGTTATTAGGGATCAAAGACTCGGGCTTCGATGTTTGTTCCGAGTTTTTGAAAAAGAAACAGGAAGTCGTGTTGCGTAATTAGGTGCAAGCTTCTAGCAGAGCCTGATGTCTAAAGTTCTGGAAATATCAATGATTTTTTGTAATGGTAATTTTACAACATTAGCTTTATGATCGCCAATTATTTCTGCCTACAGTCGTTGACGATATATTGATGTTTCGATCAGTTAACATTTCGATTTTTTAAACTATTGTCGAATTAATTAATCGACCTAATATTGCGTAATATTAATATTATTGAACGAATTATTGGTCATGCATATTTAACGCATGCATACGCATGCATGCATATGCTACCCTTAGACAGATTAAATCGTTTTTATTGTTGAGCTATTTATAATGAATATTCATTAAAGATATTATTCACTAAACCCAATCAAAATAATACCTAACACTGGTTTTTTCTTTTTCAAACAGAGGGTCAAGGCGTAAAGTACCTGTAAAGTACGGGTAACTAAGAGCTACCTATCTTCAGTCTTTAAGTTTGGCATGTACAATTTCCTTCCAACGGAAAGAAAAAAGTAAAAATCAGGGTAATAAAACAAAACTTTTAATTACAAAATGTCATATTGAATTTTTATTTGAATTCACAAAAAAAGGTCTTTTGAATTGTTGCAACTTTAAGGGAAATTGTTTAAGGGAAAAAGGAAATTTATCTTTCTCTTAATTAGTAAAGTTGGCGGGAGAGCTACGACGGGGAATTCAAGGTCGATAAATCAAGGTGTACCAGTTTGAAACAACTCTAGGAACCGTTTTTGCTTTTAAGAATTCCATTTAAAACGTCTTAGTCGATATTTCAACTGTCTGACATACGAAAAGGGTGAGGAAACGACTTAAGTGGGTACATAGACGACAATACGTGATACAATGAGACTGGAATACAACAATGGAGAACGTCTGATACATTAGCTCTCTTATATTTCGACAATGACTGAGACGAAATCGAGTGTTGTCACGAGTAAGACTGTGAAAATATTATGTAGGTATGATTCTTTTCCTCTTTTCTACAGTTTCGTTTAGGCTGTATAAAACAAAACAGTTTTTGGACTTGGTTGCTGAGACCCGCGCCAAGTGACAGATAGCTCAAAAGGACTTGTATGATGAGGTTACTTAAAATCGCGTAGTCGCGCGACAAATTTTCAGTCAACTTAACAGGTGATGAGTTTTCCTTCGTAAAACTAGCGGTAATCTTAAAAATCCATATTATGTAGAAACTCAGTAGTAAGGGCCGAGGATTTGAATTCATGCCTTACATATGAGAGCAGAAAATAATACGCCTAGACTATCATCGCTGTCATACAGTTTATATGGTATAATATAAATGATCGCTACTTTTTACAACAAAACCCCCTACTTATTCTAGGTAATGTAGTGTTTTTCTATGAATAATTTCCTATTAACCCGAAATTCTATTTAATACAAAAGATTGAACACAATACCTAAAAATGGAATGTCGCTAAACTGTTTTATTTCCCAGAAATATGCTTTTATTTTCGGCCTCATGAGGTAGCTATTTCAGAAAACTGACGAAGCCTTTAGAGTGGTCATTTCCATCGCTCTGTGACATTTGAAGAACCGAGAAATGTGCTCGAGTAGGCATTATGTAATTGGAAAGTGACCCTTCGGTTTTAACGGATTACTGGTTAGAGCTGTCAAGGGAACGGTAGGGTCTTGGGGGCCCCCACACTCCTCAAGCATTTGACATTTCACAAGGGGACGGAATATTGAAATTTCACGGTTATCGTCAACATTCTTGTGGGCGTATTTAGTAGTATAGTATTAGTGTCTTGTTGTGTGTTAGAACTAAGATATATATGTGATATCATCAGTGAAACGAGACCTTATTGTCGTTTCAAGTTTTCCAGATATTGAGACGTTAGTAAGTAGGTATTATTTATTGTACAACACAGAAGATACAACGTAACACAAAAACACATACAAAAATATAAAAACGGCGGGGTCTTATCGTTAATAGCAATGTCTTCCAAACAACTTTTGTGTTAGATAATTGTTGACAAATAACTATCAGGTATGTGGTGCAATTACATATTTATTCATATATAACTATATAATATTAATACTAATAAATATTCATATGATACACAATTCATATGAGTAGTAATATAACCATACTCATATATAGAAATACTTACTGTCAAATAACTATCGGGAATTGTGAAAAAAATATGCCCGCGTATAATGCCTGCGTAAAAATATATTGCTGTTAGGTTGACAGTATTTTAGCTAATTTTCGTGTAAAGTTTTGGCACAATCTGTCAAATAGTTGTTTGAAAATTTTCATATTTGCTAGACGACTTCGAGTGTACTTTGCGAATTTTACAATAGATAAAGATATCGAGCAAAGAATTTGCCTCAAATTTTGTGTTGCCGACAATATTTCTTGTGCGGAATCATTGGAAATATTAGAGAAGGCCTACGGTGAGTCGACTTTATCGAAAACAATACCATACGAGTAGTACAAAGCATTCAAAGAAGGCCAAGAAGTGGTTGAAGACTTGCCTCGTTCTGGCCGACCTTCAACGTCTTTGACTGAAAAAATATCAACAAGGTGAATTACATAGTGATGGTAAATCGTCGGGCTAGCTTGCTAAAGAGATAGCCCAGGAAGTTGACATGTGTCACAAATCCGTTCGCACCATTGTAGTTGATGTTTTAAGTATGAAACGCGTCGCGACATGGCTTGTTCCGAAGGAACTGAATTTTCTTCTAAAAGATACCCGCCAACAGACATGCTTGATCGACCCAATGCGGATCCCAAAATCATGAAACGCATCATGACGGGTGACGAAACGTGGGTTTATGAGTTTGACATTCAAACCAGCCAACAAGCTTCGGAATGGCGCTTCGATAGCGAACCGAAACTGAAAAACCACGTTATAGCCACTCAAAAATCAAAGTCATGGTGACGTTTTCTTTGATTATCATGGTGTTGTCCACTCAGAATTCCTTCCGGAGGGTCAAACAGTCAATAAATATTATTATCTAGGCGTTATGAGGCGATTACGAGAGAATATTCATCGGAAAAGACCAGATTTGTGGAACAACAATTCTTGGATACTGTACCAAGACAATGCGCCATCTCACTTCTCAATCATCCATCGTACAGGAATTTTTAGCCAAAAATTCAACGAAAGTCATCGACCAAGCCATATTTGCCAGATATAGCCCCGTGTGATTTTGCTTATTCCCCAGACTCAAATTACCACTTCTTGGCAGACGTTTTGAGTCCGTTGACGTAATAAAACAATAGCTTTAAGAAGTGTTTCGACGAATGGATTATTCGCTTGCGAAAGTGTATTGCGTCAAATGGAGCCTATTTCGAGGACGACAAAATAAATTTAGACGATAGAAGCAATATTTTCTGTTTTACTAAAAAACCCCGAAACTTATTTGACAGAGTAGTATATATTTTATTATAAACAGAAAAACAAATAATATGAAGAGAAGTGAAGGATAATATGACTGCCAGCTGAGGTTTCTCCACTTACTTACGACATGAGGTTTTTTAAAGGGGCTATGAACGGAATCTTGCGTGGTCGGCAGCGCTCCTGCACCCCCTTGTTGTTGCTGGTGTCTAGGTGTCTAGGGCGGCGGTGAGCATTTGCCATCTCAGGTCTACCACCTGAAACTATTACCTTAATATGAATACATATCGGATACATAAGGCCATTTGATATGTATTAAGTATGGTGTGTTTTTTGTGTTTATTTTGAAAGCATTTATGTATTTTTATGTTAGATATAATATTTAATTTTGTATGCTGTTATTGCCAAAAGCTTTAATTACCATCTTAAATTATAACGCACATTGCAAATAGATAAATGGATATTGAAACCTCTCCTAAATAAAAAAAGTAGATACCCGTAGGCTATCACTGTTGTCATTTACATTACATTTTACATTTACATTACATCTACAGTTATTCTAAGGTTGACCGGGAGAGATTCCTTCTAGGAATGAGTCCAGCATTGTACTTATGGTAATAATGTATTGTATTATTGCAACAATAAAGGACAACAGCAACAACACTCAAATTTAAGTCGACGTGCCACTGATTAAATAATACAGCCATCTTCCGCAATCATTCCAGCATTTTTGAGTAAAAAAGGAAACAAACGTCCATACACTCCTTCAGAGTTATTTGCGTTACGTTGTAACCACTCTGTTTATATATAGAATCGCAGCGTTCGGTCATGGTTGGAACTAAGATGGCCGGTATCATTTAAGTAGTAGTGTTACAAACTCGTATGCAGAAACTCTTGTCAGTAACATTATTCAAATAAAAATAAAAGGCATGACAAAGATTGAAAGTGAAAGCCTTAGCGAGAAGTAATTGGGGTGGAATAGATAATTATAATTCCCACCGGGGGTTCCATCCCCTCTTTGATAGTGGGAGCTAATGTTAATAATTGAAACTGTGATACTGCGCTGGATTTGTGAAGTAATCCCCTAGTTGGGAAGGGTCCCTGAAGATTTTAAGGGTGAAATCCTCAATTTGCTTTATTTCTATTGGTGAGAATTGTTCGTGAATGATAAGTGGTAACTAATGGGATAAAATTAGATGAATTTGTAACCCCTCGTTGAAGACAGAAAATTCAAAAAACTGAAAAACTAAATTTATACTCTATATTGTGCGAGTAGCGTAAAACAAAATGTTTACTTTCAAAATAACGTAAAACGATTTCACATACGATAAGTCCTTGAATTTAGTTTGTAAGCTAGTAGTTTACCTAATCCTAGATTTCCTAAAGTATGCGACAAACATCCTTGTGACTGTGAATTTAGGTTGAAATTACAATGTCACAGCAAAATTTACTTCAGAAACATGCGTCGTTAAAGCCCAAGCTCCAACCTAAATTTTATAAAAAACTTGCTTTACTTACCTTAAACTTCACTTACAGCAATAATGTTAATGAAGTCGATCTATGATAATTGATAAGGAAATGAGTAATGACATGCTGATGGCCCTATACTTTAATTTTGATAATAACCATGTAAATTATAGAACTATACCCTCCATGTTACCTCGAGTCATTAGTCAGATAAAGACATAATAATACCATTAACTTCCATTTGTAAATCAAGGCCTAATCCGAGAAAGGTGCACGCAACAAGGCGCCATTTCCCCAATAAATCTTCAGCTAACTATACCACATTCATTAAAATTTCTTCCAACGTGCGTGCGATAAACCAGTAGAAATACCTTCCCTGCCGAAAACTTCGACTTATCTCTCTCACGTAGACGGTCGTTACGTTGAAATTATGGCTGTGGTTAAACACATGCTATGTTACTTCAAAGTTCATGTTACGCTTGAATAACTTCTTGTTAACGGATACCATCTGGAGAACACATAAATGCACAGACCAATTCCCAATATAAATACACGTACATATCTATGTCATCCATCATAGTCTTCTTTCCTTACTCACCTGCGTGAGCGTTTTCCACATGTCTTTCCTAGGTCTAGATATTTTAGAAACAATACTTTCTGACGTCTAAATATTCCCTTCTACAATTCCTGTGTTATGACTTATTTACACAATAGAAGTATCTCGAACATCGATCAAAAGCTAGCATAACTAACTGTTATTATCATCTGATCACTATTATCATGGAATTTTTATAATCTTGTGAATAGCTGTAGGCGAGAATTGTATGTAGTTTGGTCGCATACGAGAATCGTATATAATATTCTCGCCCGAATCGTACGAGAAACTCTCCTTATGTAAATGAGCCTTTAGTGTAGTGATTCCTTCTCCACAGAGGCTGCACGCTTGTGGAATCTTCTTGTGGAGGCGCTTCTTCAATATCAGAGGCGTGCATCTTATACTCGTATAAGCAGAGCTTACCATTTAACTAATACTTATCTATGCTAAATCTACACGAACGTAGGCGAAGTCAAAGCCGATTGTTAGTATTGTTTCATGTTTTCCAATCGAAAACATAACCTTTTGTATAGCTACCTGCATACGGCCACTTCCGTTTATCTAGTTTCGAAACCTGTTCGCATTGTCATATCACTGTTAAATATCTGTTTTTAAGCACGTTTAAAACTTTTCATTACTCATACTCTGAAAGTAGGTCCGAAGTTGCCTGTGGAGCGAAGTAAAAATAGCCCAATACACCCTAGGGTGAGCGTTTTCAACTGACAGACAACTGAAAAATTAAGAAAAAAAAGAGCTATTTTCACATTTCTATGTAACCATGATCTAACTTCCTATACAGCCACACTTCGATTAATACTATATTAATTCTTAACTTTGTAGAATTTTTGTTTGTGATGTTATTTAAGACACCGATTAAACCGCGTCAAAATTAATTTAGATAGATCATTGACATAAATTAGAAATAATCTATAATGATAAGTTCTTTTTATCAAGATAGCAATAAGTACTACTCAAAAAGACTGACTGGCATTATGGCGCTTGAAAAATGTTGCGCGTAAAAAAGAAAAAAAAAGGCGGGTAAGCGACATTAATGCAAATTCTTGGGAAGTTGAAGTAATATTTTTTGCATATATGGCTTGTGTTTACTTTCCTTGTATTCGTAATGAAAAGCACAGTGTTTACCTAGGGGTTCAGGACTTATTTAGTCCCTCGACCTATTGGCGCCCTCGCTGCGCTCGGGCACCAAACCCAGTCTCGGGACTGAAATAAGTCACTTTCACCCCTAGGGTAACAATGTACTATTACTTGCCTGTTAGAGAATTGCTAAAAATATTTATTTTTATGAATTCTATTACACCACGATTAACCTGCTAGATTTTATTATTAACCACTCACTCATCTTGTATTTAATATTCTTAATATTTGGAAACCGATTAACTCAGATTGTAGTAGCTCTGTCTGCTGCACAGATGGCATCAGGTTCGATTCTCGGTGAAAACACTTATTGTTAAAATGTCTAATATTGGTTCGGATCTGAGTTGTTGTGTTCATCACTGTACGTGTTTCTGAAAATACGACACAAGAGAGTAGATCTTCCTATAGTGGGTCATTAAGAACAGTGTTATTGATTTAATACTTAGTATTAATATAATATCGAACTCTTCTACTCGTATTATGATCATGCTATATTTAAAGTTTAACAACATTAATCTGACAGAAATTCATATATCTTTGTGTATTTTGATTAAATGAAAATAAATCAGAAGTCTCAATTAAGCATACATGTAAAATCAAGCAATTATTCAACTATACCTACCACTATATGAAGTTAACAAACTGCACTGCGGGCCGTATTGCCTGTAATTACCAAAATAATATCTCGCAATTTTCACTCATTAGCAATGAAAGAGAAATATTGTACTGTGGGTTAAATGTTACAGTTGCATTTAATTACAAGTCGTAGGAATTTATCATAGTGCTGTTTTATGAAGCTACATCATAAGTATGCTTGTTTAATAATTACTTGTCGAACTACACAAAGTTCCATAGTAACGTAAAGATGAAAACTAACGTGCATGGTGATAATGGGAAATTGTCATAAGGTTAAGCAGAGAGTCGTTGCACATCGAGCTACGCAAAACCATTACATTTATTTATAAGTTAAGGCACAGTGAGTGCTTTTTTTTTTTAAAAGGCGGCTGACGAGCATACAGTCCACATGATGGTAAGTGGATACTGTCGTCCATAGACATCCGCGATACATGCCAACATCAGTCCAGAATGACAAACGTTGGCACGCCGCGCCCCGGGATGAGCTGCCTACCTTTGTAGATTAAGGAATGGATTGGGAAAATGGGGAGGGATAGGATGGGACGGGAATGGGCTCTGGCATATCTCACTCACTATCGAAACACGAACGTATATTGGGGAAATACGATAAAGCAGGAAATGCAGTACATTTCAAGGTAGTCTTCTGTGAGAGAGGGATAACTAGACCACTCTAGTGTGCACAGCAGCTGTAAGAATACAGCATGCACTCTTCTCCTACAACTGTGTGGCCAACTGCATTGTTCCGAAAAGTTTATTTTCAAGCGTTCAAACTTTCGTATTTTTCCAATGATGATGATAGTAATGACGTTAACGCCCTATAGGGCACAGGCTTAACCTAGTAAATTATTAGAGGGTACAAGGGTACAATAAATTATTACACAAGGGAGGAACAATGCAGATGCAAATATTCATTTTTTTTTATTATGGAATATACGGGTTTTGCTCATGATGATGTTTTCTTCAACAGCCAAGTTAGAGATAATTTTTAGAAATCCTTACTCAAGTTGAAATTCAGTACGGACCGAGAATTTGAACTCGAATGAGAATTGGGACACTCCTACACTAGATACCGCTCCCAATTTTTTTTAATATAAAAAAAAATGATTCCCGTGTAAACAACGTAGTGTGGGACGCCCTTCGGCCAGGTAGACTGACGACTTGAAGAAAATCGCCGGTAGTGGGTAGATAAGAAGAGATGAATACTATGTACGGTGGCGGTGCCTGGAAGAGGCCTATGTCCAGCAATGAAAAGACACAGGCTGATGCTATGTTATGATACTTAAAAGAAAATACAGTAAAGTTTAAACTGTCATTTGTAAAAAGTTCAACAAGACACAATTGAAAGAATTTGTTACTGAAATTTGTGACAGGTGCTTGGTCCGAGACATTGCGAGTAATTTAATTTTCTCCTGCCTTTGTCAAGAGCGGAAAATATTCCAAACAACCTAGTTCCTCGATTATTATTCACAAAACATTTTCTGAATATCGAAAGCGGGATCTTTTATTAAATTTTGACAAGTAGAAAAAACTAATGGCATTCCGACGATAAAAAATGCTAAAACAATCAGTTATTGTTTTGTTTTTTCTAGATATTTTTTCATTATATAAAATGATGTTATCGCGCTGTTCTTTGTATATCGCGTGTTATCATTCTTATTTAAACCAAGTTATACCTTATTTATATACCAATATATCTAATAATCAATCTATATGTATATAACCAATAACAAAAGCACTCAGTTGATTAAGTTCTCATTCCATTTCCATCGTTCCGAGCAATCAATAAAATTGTGAAAGCTAAAAGCCATGTTTTAGATTATCCTGTAAACCACAGCTGCGTTTTAAACTAAGAGTTTCGGGTTTATTTTATTTGCATTTATTTCATTTTGTATTTATTATTAAAGTAAATGTAAGTATTTTAGCCAAAACTAAGACGCGTTAATAATTCAATATTATGCAAAATATGAATTGAATATATACCTTATACTAATAATAATAGACACGTAATAAATAAATAGGTACAAAACGTTTAACTTTAATTTTACATTAAAGAGAATAAAGAGATAGGAAAGAAACTTATCAGTCAGTATGCGCTGCAATACTGACAGAGCAAAAACACCAATTTGTATTAACAATTTATTTTATTATTTTTTTACATTAAAGGTAAAAAGCAAAAGAGGATTATTGCACAGTTTTATTAATTAGATAACCAATAACAGGATGACATAACAAAATAAGACTGCAGGGTACAGGCCTCCCCTAGCAATCCATAGTGTACCAATACTGCACATACAAAATGTCACCTATCGTTTTTTTTTATTTTATTTTTATTTATTTATTCACAATTTCACAATTTGTAACAATATTGCCAGGGGTCCCCGCACTAGGCTTCGTCTGTATCGCGAGAAACCAGTTCAAAATTACATAACAGAATTTACAAAGTTATGTAGGTACATTACAATAAGGAGAACAAGAGATACTTAACAGCACAGAAAACAAAACAGCACAAAAGAAACCCAATCAAAGAAGTTATACAAATGAAACTTAAAAATATGACACAAAAAAAAGTATACATATAAGTTAGGCTACTTTAGCTAGGATATTCTCTGTCTCAGCGTAGTTTAAAGAGAGAAGCAATTTAATAATTAGTTTTTTTGCTTCACCCATAGTAAAACCCTTAAGGTTACAGTGTTTCAGAATGGCGTTATAAGTTGATGCCCTTATGTGATCCACGAATCGTTTACCAAAGGTGGAAAGTGTTCTTGGCACCGGTAAATTGAAAATGCGTTTATTACATACAGAGTTATAGTAAGTCATGGAATTAATTGATTTGTGGGTTGCTAAGGCTACTCTAAACAAAAACAACTTACGAACAGATAAAACCTTCGCTTCAGCATACAGGGCTACTGTTGGAAAACGAAATGTTTTTTAACATCACTTTCAACACGGACCTTTGCGCTCTATAGATTTCCAACATAGTTGTCTTCGTATTTCGAAACCTTTTTGTTCGAAATAACAAATACTGCACAAAGATACTATGTTACCAATATGTTACCAATAATAGACTCAAACAAAACTCAATTCAAATTCAACCACAATAAAGAATCCATACACACAGTACAGGTGCACTCTTCAAATGGTATGTGGGAACAAAATTGATTTTGTACGACCGTTTTCCATTTAGATATGGAAATTCCTGCAGTGTGTACGATGTACGACACAGAGCGCCAAGCAAAAAATATTTCCAATTACGTTCTGTGCTTCGTAACGTAGCTCATAATTCTAGCAAAATATTCATTTTTTTCAACGGGTACAATATAAAATGATATTCAGTTGTAAATATATGATAGGATTATTGCGTTGCCTAAAATGATAGATAAAACAATAAGATATTAAATATTTGCAATACAATTAGCATTCAAAGCAAAATCGAAATAGAATGTTTCAATTCTTTTGCGTTCCAATCTTCACAAGATCGCATAAAAACTTTTCATGGGTTGCTTGAAGGGTTTGATGTTCTACGTAAAGTTACGTCTAATATTTTCTCTTTAGAATAATTATTTATTTATTACTACCCCAATTTTACGTTCTAGTTTAATGTAAGTCTTTCCTAGTCTATGGAATAATACCGACTCGCTTTCTGATGCACAAAGATATTTCTAGTTGAATGAAGTATGAATTACTGATGAAGTAATATTTAGGTACTACTTTGCCGTTGCTGGAATACTACTTAAGTTATCAAGGATTTTCCTAGTGAAATTTAAAATTCGTTACATAAACTAACGAATAACCTCATCTATCTACCTATTACATATAATAAAACTGTAGTACCAGCGTGTCTGTACATTGAATATATTTACCAAGGACTGATCGGGGCGATGAAGGAAGAGTATCAGAATACAAAACAACGATTATGAAAATTTTTGTCTGTCTGTCTGTTTGTCTGTTCGAAGACTCTAATCTCCAAAACTACGGAACGGATTTTCATGGGGTTTCCACAGGTTAATTAAGCTTAGCTTGGCGCTTCGAATGGGCTTTGTTTCATCGAAATCGGCTGACGGGAAGAAAATATATCCCAATTTAGATTTTAAAAACTAAAATTTCACGCTTACGAATTCGCAGGTACAGCTAGTGATATATAAGGTTTATATACATGTACTCTATATAGATGGGTAGTTAGATATAGTAAAAGCGCAACAATGACAGGATGACATCTTTTTCCTTGTTCGACAGTTATCAAATATTTTGGGAGTTTGTTTGTACATATATTTGTGACGTTAAAAGCGGTATCGCCTATCGCCTATAATATATATTGCATAAGAGCATCGCCCGTAATAATTATCAAATTTACATATACATAGTAAAGACCATTTTTGACAATAGGCTTATTATTTATTATACATACAATAGCAAAACAAATATTTTACTGTTGATTTTTTTTTCATTAAGGTATGTGTGCACACAAGAGATTAGTTTGCTTTAGACCCCCAGAAGTGGATGATGTGCGGCTTGGGTTCAAGGGCGTGTCAAAGTAAGTCGTGTTAATACATCATTTTGAACATGCCAATGCATGAAGGCCAGAACTAGAGGGAATAGAACCATTGCTCGTGCTTTCACGAGGTTCCTATTAGCGCCACCCCATCACTTCCTGTAGATGTAGTAAAAGGCGACTAAGGGATACCAAAACCGCTACCACAAGCCTTAAGGAATTACACCGCCTCTAAAAGTGTGGGCTCGCCAACCCGCTGGCCAGCGTGGCATTCCCCATGCACAAAACAATATGCATTAGGGGGCCCGTGTCCAGTAGTGAACGATAAAAAGGATAGTTACGGTCTCACAATCGCCCATACTTGCGAGGAACTTCGTCACGATGGGGTACCCAGAATATTCATTGAGTTATGAGATGTATTCGTAACAATAAACCATCTACAGTTCTATAGATCACACAAAGCCTCAAACTATTTTATTTATTTAAACTTCATTGCACAAGTACTTGACATGTACAAAAGGCGGACGGCATTCTCTAGCAGTAAACCACCAGATCAAACAGAAAACAGAACGCAGGTGCAGTTTTAGGTTAAATACATAAATATGTAATAACCTTAAATAAAAAAAATTGTAAACTAGTAAATACATATATGTACATAAGAACATATTGTATAATATGTAGATATACATACACACTATTATAATATCTAATACGTAACTGTGCCGAAATATTTAATTAAGGAGGCAGCGAAAATCAAACAATATAAATCAAGAACTCGGGATTCTTTAAATAATGATCCCGAGGCACTCTTTTAATAGTATTGTATAACACTATTGAGGAATTGCAGAAGGTACAGAGAATCTTGTTATTCAGAAATACTGATAACATATTAAAAGAAGTGGCGCAAGTTTTGGAAGGTACACTTTAATGAAAGATCGTTAGAGACAGGGATATGGTACAAAACTATTAAGGGTGAGCCTCCTCATATACCTTGGTTTACAGAATCCAAGCTTTGTAGAAAGTTCATAGTTATAGCTTGTAGATTGAGATCCGGACACATGCCACTTAATCGGGTTGGATTTCTCATGAAGGAAATTAATTATCCTAGCTGCGAATGGTGCGGAACGGTCGAAGATATCCATCACTTGTTGGTGGAATGTGCCCGGAATCAAGAGGAAAGAGTGGTGCTAATGAGGACTCTCAAACTAAACAGAATGGACGAAGGTGAATTTAACAAAATTTTAGCAGAACCAAACTCAAAAGCTGCCCAATTAATATCAAAAGCTGTATAGGTTTGTGAGTCTTCGTTAGTAGCTAATTTCTCTTTAAGTTATTCTCCTTTTTCTTTTGAACTTGTGTATTTTAGGTTACGATGGGTCTGACATGAGGCATAGGCATCAAAGCCCCCAAATAATCACTATTGTATAACATCACTGTGTTTTGAGACATATTACTAAGTCAATACGTGAGTATATTGATTAAACTTAGTTGTTTCTACCTTATTAATATCACGTTCACCAATCAAGATTATGTTAATATTAGCATACATAATTTAGCACGTAATTGCTTTATGCAAGGTAGGTTATGTAATTGAGCAGCTCGTTGTATTTGGGGGTAAGAGAGACAAGTATTCTAATAAGTGCTGTCTGTGTGGGCGGTACTACATCCGACAAAGTCTGAAAGACACAGAATAAGACTTTGAGACAGATTACTTGTCCAGTCTGGCGCTAGAATTCTAAATTGAATTTGTTTGTTTGCTTTTACAAATCCCAATCACTGAGTATCCCACGTATGCACCAAGTTGAAACCATCTTCGTCGTACAATACTTTGAGGAATATATTTCACTCATACGAGGAGAGCAAAATGATTGTGTGTATTGGCGGTCTTGGGAAAGGCCTCTACCCAGTAGTGGAGAGAGTGGAGAGTAATAACTAGTGTATAGCGATTGTGTATATACTTTTATCAGCTTGTTTAATACTTTGAAATATAGATGTAATTAAAGTTTTACGGTGCATGATGTCATTGCCGTCATTGTTGAGCGGTGTGTTGCTGTTCGTCATCTTCACCTCCAAGCATTAACCTTTAGTGTAATACGCCGTCAGCGGTGCTGGCCTAAGCCTATCGATACTCGACTCACATTCGTCTAATCGTCAGTTCAAATCATCGACCCATACTACTGCGTTTCTACTTAAGTAGGTACGCATTTAAAAAAAAAAAAATTTCATTAGCTTAGAGATGAGGGAAAACATCGTTAGGAAACCCGCATGTTCCAAATTCTGGACTATGTGATTCGCCAATCTGCACTGGGCCCAGTGAATTACGACTTGAAAACCTGAATTGTAAGTAATAAGTAAGTTATAAGTTATAAGTAATTCAACTTATAAGTATAGTAATTCAACTTATTACACCGAGTGCTCTATATACTTACTAGTTAACTTTGTAACTAGAAAAATAAGTAACTGCATGAAGCGCTGTTCATTACCATAGTAAGCATAATTATTCGGATACGTAATGCAGTCATGAGCACGGGATTAAAAAGAGCTCTTCACAAAATTGTTACGCACTTTGTGCTACCACTGCAATGCACCAAAAATTAAAAAAAATGTTGAAATATAAATTATTCATGCATCATTGGCTGGAAAGTGGGGCTTTTAGTAATCCTATCTATGTGAATATTTCCACTTTTTATATATAAAAGAGCGACAGAACAAATTAAAATACCTAACTGATTGTAGCACGTATTAATTATTGCCAAGTAATTGTAAGTATTGCTGTCTGTCTGTTTGAATGGTAATGTCATATCAATCAACTCTAGTGAGTGAGATCTTAATAAGTAAGTTTGAAAAAAAAAACATTATTTAGCAGATTTTTTATTGATGGATTGATGATTCAAAATTGACGGTTGTATACTTACGAGTCAATGTTAATGAGTTACATAAATGGCTTAAATAAATGTAATATTTGTTCCAAAAAATATTAATATACCTAGTAGCTTCTTCTCTCAGTTCGAAACACAAGATAGTTTGATAGTTTGACTTTGTTTATACATATTTTAAAGTAATTGAATTCCAATTCAAAAAATAAATAAATAAAGGTTAGATTTAAATTTCCGTAGAGATTTGCAGCATTCTATATTGTACATTTTCTAAGACCTCACTTGTTGTTCCCAATAGCCATTTTCATCCCAGCTTTAATTAGTTCATCAGATAATTTAGTTTGCGCAGCGCTCGTTACGCCAGCGAACTGGACCAGCTAATGCAGCTTGAGCCTATAATCTAATTATTCTACGAGACAAATACAAATTAGTGACGTTACGAGCAGGTGAGCAGTATCTTTTTTCTTAAAAATAAAGTTTGTAAAGCACTCAGTAAATGAAAAAATGTTTTTACTTAGTGAAGACGGAGGAACAGAATTGTAGTTCTCTTGATTATCTACTGCTTGTTAAGGATATCTAATAAATATTTTAATCGGTCCCACTAACATCGATTTCACTTAATTACGTTTTTGCTATTGTGGTATAAAGCAATTTTTCAAAGAATTTCACAGGCACTTGAGACCTCAGTCATAGCAAGAGTTTGAGTATTTCCACCTAAAAATGATACATAAAGGTCGAACGTTATTCACGCCTACGTTATTGATCACAAAAAGAACATTCCTTTCCATTATGTGTTATGACTACTTATGACACATACAATTTGTATTTATATCAAGAGTAATACACTCCCGTCCCATTATTTAATTTAAAAACACAAAAATACGAGAAAGCGGCAGCGAGTTTGCCACCCCTGTATCGCGACCTCGACGACGCGTAATGGCCCTCATTTTTTGTATACTAAATAAAAATATTTCAATGTCGCGAACAAAGTTTCTTTTCGCATTAGTCTCTTTTATGTTTTATTACCCAGACGTAGCTCCGTCCAAACTCTGAGGCACTAACTGTGGAAAGAAAACCGTGAAATACACACTTTGTCCAGACCAGGTGTGCGTAACTTTTCGTTGGCCACTACCGCAGATTAAATTTAGATTTCTTTTGGTGATCAATACTCAAATATAATTTTAAATATTCTTTGTCATAGTAAGTGTAATTGACTATCTCACGGTATCTCAGACCCTTTTTAATTTCAAGCTAGTTTAACTCGTTCAAGTGTTTGTATCACATAAAACTTAGATTCCAAAACTTAACCGCCAGCACGGATTTAGCAAAATCGAATTGCGAACTAACTTTACTTTCGTGAACATTGACAATACAATATTAATGTCTTTTGAATATGCTTCATACTTTTTGAATTCAGTTGTAATGAAAATGTACTTCTGTTAGTAATCCTAAGAGAATAATTCATCAATAAACATGTCAGCTATCTGTTATGTTGTTTTATTTATTGTAGTCTGTTTAATCCTCAGGGAGAGAGACGTGTCGGAGTATTAAAATGTATTGTAGTCCATTTATGTGTAGAAAGTATCTTTGGAAACATTTTAGAAAGTTCTTCAGTTGGACAATCTACATATACTCAAGTATTATCAAATACTTTGAAAGCAATATATCTGTATAAAAATCACCATCCACTAAGATGAAAGGGCTTTAACATGTCTAAACCTTTATTCCAAGTGAACCCAAACTCAAAAATACATTTGTAAAATTTTGTGTGCTTTTCGTAGAATATAATATTTACATTTAGGAAAAAAACATTATGAATTTTTATAAATGATTTTATTTTTCCCTTTACCTGGAAATAATTACAGACTTTAAAAACCTTATTCTATAATTTATTTACAAATCAATCTTTAACTTATATTTACCATTATTATTATACACAAAATGAATTTATTACACCTATTTTTAATTATACAGTTCGTGAACACTTAACTACTGTTTTTACAACCTATATCACATTTCATTTTATATCTATAACTTTATTATAATGTCGAATGATTACTTACTTATTTTTAATCATTTTCGTTCTTTCGCTTGATAATATCCATTACAATAATATCCTTTGAAAAGTAGAGCGATGATAATATGTATTGTTAAATTTTATTTACGTAAAATCTGTCATATGTGTATATTACAGAAACCATCAACAAATCTTGAAATCCTCTTTGGAATCAGATAGAAAATTATTTGTAAAGCTTTGCTGACAGTACAGAGACGTATAAAAATTTCGAAAGTTGTGAAATAATTCTTCGTACACTAACCATTCACTTCCAATAGACTAACATACTTCTTATTAAGACGAATTTATACTGTATCTTAAAAATGTATTGTCAAGCATTTTATGTACATAGATATGTTATTTGTTTACAAAAAGTAAAGTGATCTGGTATAACATCAAAGAAATTCAATATTAAAACGCAGATGCAGTATAAATACTACTTGAACTTATGTATCGACCGCTTATATTTAAATGTTATTTACAGAGTCAAGTCTGGAATGAACTCTTGAACTGAATATGAAATAAAACGTTTTATTTTACAGCGGCATAAAAACCCAATGCTATTTTTGTGGTAATATTTACTCTGAACGTACATTTTACGATTTTTCTACGGATTAGACCAAACGTTGGGGAGGCACTTTAGCCAATTCAGTCTTCACTCAACGAAACACAATGTTTAAGGAATTTGAAAAACATTCGGCATCGAACCGAATGCGTCGTGTCGCTAGACGGTTGTCTCCAGCAAATCCGGAGAGGGTCAACAGAAGCCGTCTTTCAGATCCGGGTATCCCAAGTCGGGCATGTCTCTACTAGATCCGTTACCTCTAGAATTTTCGACGCGAGCGCCTCGACCTGCTCTACCTAGACTCGCGTATCTTGTATCAGCGAGCTTATCCCTTTGAGCCACTTCATCGTAGTATCTCGCGTCGTTCAACCCGGCACAGTACTTCTGACTTAAGCTATACTTGTCTATCGTGGCATACTTTTGAACAGTGGCGTATTGGCGTGCGGCTTCAGGCACGCCATTTGTTTTAGAGCGATCGTATGGCCTCTCCTCGGGTTGTAAAGCGCCATCTAGCCTCGCTTTGAACTCTTTGTCTTTTCTTCGACGCCGTCGGCAAGCGCAAAGCGCTACACTGACGGCGCAAATGAGTAAGCCAACTCCGGCTGCAGCTGCCACGTATGGAGGTGGGAGTGATATCCTGAACGAACAGTTGGAGTCATCTTCATCGTAGCCAGAGGGGCAATGGGCGCTGCCATCACACCATAAGGTTAGCGGGATGCAGGCGTTAAGTTCTGGACAGCTAGGAAACGAAAAGAAATTACTTTTTTACAATATACCTACTTACTACTATTCGCGCGAACCCCGTGCCATCGAAGCGTGAGGTGCAGGAAAACATTCCCCCGCTCTGAGCTTAACATAATTATGTTTCATCCAATTTGAATTGATTAACAAGTCATTTGTTTTTAAAAGGATAATAATAATAATACATGATGTACCATTGAAGTAAAGAAGGTCTTTAAAAAAACAGTAAGCATCAGTAACATCAAGTGTGCTGAATGGAAGAAAGAAATAATGAAATAATAAATTAATGTATGTATGATGAAAAATTATTGCAAGTGATCAGATTTTCTAAAAATATGTTGAATGACTTTATTTGATGATCAACATTGACTAGAGTCAAAAATCAATCGTATTCCTAAAAATGGCATGGGGTGCTAATGCACGGATAATTCAATATTTTTTCTTTAATACGCCAAGCACCTTTCCGATTTGAATATACTTACATTGAAAAAATAGATTCTGGTAAAATGTTATAGTATATATAACTAGAAATGTTGGTGAATTGGTTAATTACTAGTGAATTACTCTGATAGACACCGGCTAACCGTATACCGTATCAGTTATTTTATCTATGTATGTATGTATTATAAAGAACGAAGACAATTCTTATAGTTTTTTATAAATAACTTACCTGTAACGACAGTCAAGGATGATGGATCCTAGAACTGGATTTGACTCAGGATCGTGTTCGAACATCGGTTGCTTTAATACTTCTATCCACTTGATCGAATAATCGGCTTGTTCGTGCTGAAGGAAATCAATGACATAACTTTTAGCGTGCGGCTTTAAAGACGTTTCTAAATGTGTTTCAGTAGACTTCCATCCAGGTGAGTATAGTTCTATTACATTTGATCCATCAGGACATACTTCTTTGGGCCGAGAAGTATCACGAGCTTCATAAATGAACAGTCTATTTGGAGTAGGGCAGAAAGGTGATGATGACGTCATCTCATACCCTGGTATTCTCACGTACAAGTATCTCCCTTGGACGGGAGTGACGTCATCACCCCCAGGTTCAATGAGCCATGGTCTATGAACGCAAGCAACTTCGGCTCTAACGCTTTCTGATATTACATTTCTATCACCAACTATTTCTGGAATAATTGGTGCTTGTCTTTTGTCAAATAGTCTGATTTCGCCGCTACTACCTCGAAGTCGTCTTTCGCCCCAACCTGAAGAACAAACAGTTTCGTCGCCGGGTCCACTCGGTATAAATTTATATTCGCCTTCGAAAGTAAAATCTTCATAGTCTTCAGTTATATTCATCATCGTCACAGTGAAATTCAGTTCTATTACCGGAGCTGTTAAAGTGTGTATAGTTAGAGGTTCCGATCGGTTAGTACAAAGACAATCTCTTTGTATCGGAACCCCTTCCCACGGGATCTCTGTAATTATAACTTGAGCGAATCCTTCGCCTCCGATGGTTCTTTTCGCAGGCCTATCGCATTTCCAACGACCGCTTCGAGGATCTTTGTGTGTACCGCAGTGTTTGTTACCGAAGAACATGCTTGTAAACGTTAATTGGATCCTTTCACCTTGTCTGGCTTCAAACCTGCGAGAAACCATAAATATATAAGATCTCTCTGAATTAGCGAACATATTTCAATGGTGTTTAAAAAGTATTGTACAATATTTAAATTATTCTAGTGGTATCTATGAGTGGACATAATTTGTTAGAATTTTGGATATCTCAGAAAAAAACTTCTGAGTAACAAATATATTCAGTAATTATGAATTCCAAATGATTCTCCTTTTATAAAGACACGATGCAAGAGATTGGTAATTTAATCTAAACGTAAGAGCCTAAAACGTTGTTACTCCGTGCTTACCTCAAGATACATGTAAGATTTTGTGCACCGCCTCTACCATAATAGAATATCGCTCGAGGAGCTTGGAATCTTCCAGAGTACGTCTGTGCTGATTTGAAAACTCTATCGCAAGCTGACTGGGAGCCAGCTAGAGGTTGTCCTTGCTCGCTCACATCCACAAACTCGTAGCGAAGAACGAAGGAGACAGGATATAATGCTGAGCCTTGACGAAGTTCCTGGGAGAGTAATATTATGTAGGTATATTCCTTATTTTATATATCATTACTTTAAGGGTCAAAATTTGTTATTTCAGAATTTATTTGTTTACTAATGGAAAAGTTACTTTAAATTAAACAAATTACAATCGATCTAAGGTCGTCATCAACATAAGGCGAGGCCACACGATGTAGTAAAACTTCAAATATTTAGTTAGGAAACTTGTTCAGTCCTTCCTCTGTTGAATTTAATATTGAATAATAAAGCAGTTCTCAACTTGTGACTTTAACAACTTGCTTAAAGCCAGGTTTCCTATATTAACTTGGGCGCTTACAGAATACTAATAGGTCCTTAGTACTATGACATGTAAGCAGGTTGCGTAGTCAGCTGATTTTTATTGGATGTTCATGGGCCCGAATCCTCGCTGTGATTACCAGGTAAAAGCTTGAGACTTTTAATCGAATGTGTATGTCGTATGTAAAAGTTCGCTTCTGAAACATGGCACATGCTTTATGATACGAGTACACGCACAATTCTTTAGATAAATCTTTCAACGTTTTATAGAGTTCAAGCGCGTTGACCAGTCTTTCTGAAGGTGCCTGTTTTAACTTTCAGGAACGAACTTAAATTTCGTCTTTATTATCTTCAATAGGGTTTCATATTTTTCAAGCTAATTGCTCTTATTAATAGAGCGGGTAATAAATCCCGGTTAAATTCCTGCAAACACCGTTCCTACGTGTTTCATTCAATGCCTGCAGCACTTGAGTTACACGTCGCAATAATGCGACAACTCTGAAGCATTCCATCACGATGGAGTGCCGAGTGGAGCCCGCACGTGCTCCCTGCATTATTCACAGTGGCAAATGCAATGCTGTGAGCGCGTGACTTATCTATCCGGTCCCCGATGAATGTTTCACTAGGCGGAAAAATTCTGAGTACAAGAATGCAAGGCCGCATAACTAGATAAACTAATGTAATACAAAATGGGTCTGAGGTTATTCTGGTTGTACGATTGTAGCATTGAACTAATACTGTTCCACTATTTTTCTTAACTTTGCATTACAACATTTCTTAATAAAAAGATAAAAACTTAAAATTAAGTAAATGTCCATCCATATTCATATCCCCAGAGCAGGTACTGATCCGCTATCTATTAGCAATGCTATGATTTGATAATTAGCATTTCAATTTACATTTTTTTTTAAAGTGTCAAATATTATTGTGACGAATACTTATCCTTAAATCAAAGATAAACGAACGGCTATATCAAAGACATTTTTAGAATAGTCCCACAGAGAATACGAAACAAACTAAAGAAGAAACAAAATAAAGAACCTAAAAGCGAGACACTAATTCGCTCAAAGCCTAAATTGTTTTCAGAGTGGTTTCGTTCTCTCACGTAAACAAGCCTGCAATTTGTTAGTTACGACTAGTACAGGCCACTTCTAGCCGATTTACGTTTTCGTGGGAAAAAAATCAGACTATCTGTGTCACTCGCTCTATGCATTCGTGAGCAGACGTCCGAAATTGAAGTTAAATATTTGCTGCACTAATTAGCCGAGCACCTGCTGAGTGGTAGTTTATTACAGTAGAATCGCCGATTTACCTTCTAAAGGTATATAAAATCTAATTAAACTGTAGTGTTAACAAAAGTGAGATACATTTTTTGGCAGTTGCTAAATAGTTATTATTTGTGAAAAAGTTTTTGACAGTATGGAGTTTTAGTAGTTTCTCAAATTTAAAAAAAAATACCCATCAGAATATTTGTTATATAGAAGGTCATATATTTTTATAAATACTTACTAACATTTTTTAAACACCTTTCCACACAATGTAACATCAACGTCACTAAGTATAAATAGGTATTTTATGTAGAGTGTTCGCCACCAAAGAAGTCCTGCGGAATTTAAGGGAACTAAATATGATAAGTTGGTCATTCTGCAAAATAAACATTATTATGTCCGTTTATAATTTACTTCCTAATTTTATTGGTAGGTGTAAATAAAAATACATAATTTGTTAAGGTAAATTGAAACCAATCAGCTGGCAAGATAAATGCCGGTCGATGGCAGCGCCGCGCCTACGGGACTTCATTTGTGGCGCCTACTCTAATTACCGTAATACCATCTGTCTGTGATTACATAATTCATTTTTATCTCTATCAAATAGTTATCTGGCAGGGTTTAGAAAAAATACCGTCTGTTGTTTATTTTATTTGTTATTATTTTGTTATTTGGTCATTATTTTGTTTTGTTAAACAAAGACAAGCTTTTATAAATTTACTGTCACAAGTGTCAAAAACGAAGAAGAAAAATACAAGAAAGAAGACAAGCAAATATGTATACGTACGTTAAATACCAAGATAAATGAGAAAAAAGTACGCTTGACATGTGACACACAAGAAATAGACCGCGACCGTGGAAAAATCCGTTGAAAACTTTTCTATAGCAAGTGTCACTTTCAAAGTTTCGTCGTTCTTTTTGTTTGGTGACATTTGCTAGTTGAAAGATACATTGTATGGAATGTTTAAAGTAAATATCATCCGTGATATTTATAGATTTTCACAAGGGAGTCCATTTTTTTATTTTTTACCCAAAAGTTTGAAAATTTTGAAAAATCTATTCTTTTTAATCTTTAAAAATCTTTTATTAATCTTTAGTTATAACTTTTCAAAATTGAATGTTGACCGAGCAGCATGACGCGGACGTTACAATACATTTACATACAAACGATATATCGTCGAATATTTTTCATAAAACTATAACATTGTACGGAAAATAACTGAATCTCCTTTTTAAAGATTGTAAAGTAAGACCTTTTAAGAACTGTATAGATTGTGACGTCATTATAATCAAGAGTAGCGCGTTTGAAAGTTTGATATATCTCGGTAATTTTCTAACAGATTTCAAAAAAAAATTCACCATACTTAA
The DNA here is from genome assembly GCA_914767545.1 of Sesia apiformis. Taxonomy (NCBI): domain Eukaryota; kingdom Metazoa; phylum Arthropoda; class Insecta; order Lepidoptera; family Sesiidae; genus Sesia; species Sesia apiformis. The sequence goes on along the minus strand of OU611960.1, from coordinate 8,422,899 downwards.
TATTTCAGCGTATGTTTATATTTAAATACGAAATACCCGCTAGTTCTAAACTAGTGAACTTCTCCGTTATTTATACAGTAACCCTCATGTATGCCAAATGTGACGTTTTCTGACCAAAAAGTACTTATAGTCGGTATTGATTTTCGTTAATTTCTAATTTTCTATTTTCTATTTCGTGGTGTCAAGATACAATTCAAATAGAAACTTGCTCTGAGTCGTAATATTTAGGAAACTAGAACCGACAACAAGGCCCCTTATTCTTATGACATTATGAAGTCGTAAATATTTTTATGACGAGGTCTATAAAGATATTTTACCTGTAATATAGTAAGTGCTGGTCCCGAAGTGATGTAACTCTCAGAGGGAGCGCAGGGTCGAGTTGCGCGAGTGGCGTTTGAGAGAAGTGCGTGGTCACATAGTCGTGGCGATTCCTCGCGACAGAACGAGCCGAGGAGCGACTTTTTATCGCTCATGTCCAACTGTTATAAGAAATATTCGAAAATTAATAAGAAATAACACCGCACATTTAATAGCCCAAACTTGGCTACTCTGCATCGTGAGTCCACAGACATACAAAAACATACATCACCCAGACCCCAACAAACATTTGTCTTTAAACAAGCGTTTTTGTAGGGCACGCTGCATTCCCACAGCCGCTGGGCTCACTCGACTGGCCACATTACCCTTCTCTCACAGAAGACTATCATTAAATTTACTGCATTTCCTACTTTATCATATTTCCCCAATGTACGTACGTGTTTCGGTAGTGAGTGAGAAATGCCAGAGCTCAATCCCATCCTACCCTATCCCAACCCTTTCTCCCAATCCATTCCTTATTCCGCAAAGGAAGGCAGCGCATCCGCGGGCGTGCCATTCTGGCATTCTGGACTGAAGTTGTCATGTATCGCGGATGTCAATGGGTTACAGTGTCAACTTACCATCAGGTCGACTGTATGCTCGTCTGCCGCCTTTATTAATAATAATTTAATGTCTTAGTATATATTAATTTAATAATGTTATATCTTATGTTATTTAGGTCTTTAATGTATTACCGGGATTCGAACCCCTGACCAATTGCGCAGCAGATAAAGACATTACCGACGGAGCTAATCTGTCGTCTAATAACCGTAACTTGTGAAGGACATGGGTTTACCTCATTCACATTGCCTTGTGTATGAGGATGTATGACCTTAAAACACTACACTGGCCAGATGATTTGGCGAGTCCAGTCTTTTAGAGGTGGTGTAGTCCTTCAGGGCTCGTGGTAGTGGCTTCGTTTTCCCGTCGCCCCCTTTTACGACGCCTACGGGACGAGATGGGGTTTTGCTATACTCGTATTCTAAAACCGGCCGACACGAAAACACGGGCATTCTAATTGAAACTAATAATTAGAATAACCTTTTCAAAATATATTCAAGAGATATTTTTCGAGCGTCATAGTTGATGAGGTCTTCCATAATATTCCACATATAATTCTTATGTCTGAGTTCAATTACTGAGTCCTACTTTCGCAAACTTTGTTGTTACTTTTATAAACTATTTGTAGCCTGATATTATGAAGATGGCCTAAGGCTTTTATAAACGTTTTTAGGTTTATCAAATAAAACCAGCCGTCTAAAGTGATATTCAAAATAAGATCTCTCGCGTAAAATTACACTTTTGTTGTTTATAATGCTTTATTTAAAATTCAATTTACATTTAAAACATTACGTTTTTCAATGGAAATAGAAGTTCTAAGTAAAGCAAGCGAGTAACCGAGGCGGATAATATATTGCTTAAAAGGAACAAACATAATACAATGCCTTTTAATTTTCTGTTTGAAAACTTTTCTAAATGACTACAGGCAATGAAATGGTACAGTATTCTTCAGTCCGATAGCTTAACAAAGCGGAGCAACGAACGGATAAACTTTTCTGATTAAAGTGCCAACAAAAAATGACTTCCCAACCGAACCGGTCCGTTCTTAATGCGAACCAAGGAATAGGGAATGAATGGAACGAAACACCGCAGTGCAGTCGGTCGAGGAGTCGGTAAAAGTGCTCAGACACATTAAAGAAAATTAATGTTTGGCTCCCGACGTCAAGTACGACGGGAGGTAGTGGTAGTTGGCAAAGTGAAATGGCACGAATAAAGGCGGTGAGAACACCACCCGATTGTATATCGCTTCAGGGTGATTCTTCGGTGTACCATAGATCCCTAAGCTATAATTCTAAAAAATTGGTTCTAAAACTTCACGCCGCTCCACTCGCTTGAAATTGGTATTAAAACGTATTCTTTGTGTTAATCCTCACAAATATGCGTAGCATAAAACAAATTCTATGTTATACTATCTTAGGAACTACACATATGATTATTATATGGAATTTAACAGCGATTAATTGAATTCTTAAACAGATTATTAACGAATTATCTTTTTTTTTTTGATAGTAAAGTAGGCGGACTAGCAAGCGGTTCCACGTGATGGTAAGTGTTACCGCCGCCCATGCACACCTACAACACCAGGGGGTATGCAGGTGCGCCGCCGAACTTGCAAAATCCTAATCACAGCTTTCTTGAAGAACCCCATATTGTAGCTTAATGGAAAGACCTCCCGAGGTAGTTCGTTCCACAGCCTACGGATTCGCGGTATAAAATGTTTTTTGGACCGAACAGTACGCGACACCTCCGTATCGAGGAAATGCGGATGGACCGCACTTCTCTGACGGGAGGTGCGGTTGTAGAAACCCGAGGTGAGAATTATATTGAACAGTTCTTCAGAGCATTCCCCATTGTTCATTCCCCATTTTTTAGATTCCCCATTCAGTTATAAGGAGTACAGGATGAATACTGTAATTTTACATTTTGAATTATACTTGTTTCTTTGTTTCATGTTATCATCCATTTGAGAATTTAAGTTTGACGGCATTAGGAATGAATGTGTATAAGTACTATTTTGAATTTGGTGCAATTCTGCAGTAATAATCGATATTTTCCATCGCTCTGTAGAATCTTCCCCGAGTATTAGCATCATCGCATTAAGTCTTCCGCAGTGCGAAAGTTTTACTTCGTACGCGCTTAAGTTAATACACATTTCATTACCCCGCACGTTCGCCCGGAACTTTTTGCAGTTTAAATTCATGTACTGTAAAATTTTATATCACATTGTTATCGTTGGACGGAACGCGATTGAAATTTTAAAGTTCTCTCCTTGTTTAAAGTTTACAAATAATACAACGCTGGCTTTAGCGTTAGATGCTACAGTTGGTAAATTTTTCCAATCCTTTGGGATGTTAACAATTATAACTAAAATATTAGAGTTTAGAAAATTTATTATTGTTACTTATATAAGTATTGCAATATAGCTGACTGTACCTAATCAAATGCACATTTCCTTTGTAAATGGAAAACCTTTATTCACACAATACATAAAACATCAAGAAAAGTGAATAAAAATAAATTATTTATTGATCTTATTGAGATACGAGTAGTAGGTAAGTAGATTTAAAATTGAAAGGGACAGAACTGTTAGAAACTTGTAAATATTCTGAACATTAAGAGTTTATCGAATTGAATTGGCTTTGTTAACAACAATCATATACTCCGTTATGCATTAAATTTTCAGCGTCTACACACTGTAAAACAGAGTACAATAAATCAAATATAGCATACAAGTAATAAAGTTACCTTTCTATCCAAGTCGGCGTCAGGTGCCGCCCCGTCCCATATGGTGAGCTGCGACGAGCAGTCTTTCTGCTGATCGAAGCCCGCCGGCTCGGTACCCGCTGAGTGGTACTTCACAAACGATACCCACACTATCTCATTCGGCCGACCCTACACATAAATCATTTTAATATCAGAAACGTGCTGCAGAAAATTATTCTAAAGAGAGAAGACAAATTAATGCCGCAAAAATATCAATGATAAGTGTTCTTATGAAACATCGTAAGAATTATTAGCGTTTAGAGTTTGGTCCAAATTGGAATTTGTCCAAACGCAGTAGGTATATATTCGCTGTAAGTCCAATATGATAGTTTTTTTTTTTGTAAGTACATTTCAGATTAAAATAAAAAGAAAACACATTAAATGAACATTAACATATATTCTTAAACAGAAATTTTTATTCTTAAAACAAAATCTTATCCTTCGTCTTTTATTCTATAAAAAAAAATATCAAAAATTTTGTAGTAAGAAAGAAAATGTAGTATAAGTAAATTATTAATTTAATTTAATGAGTATAATTTTGATTTTAGTTCACTGTATGTAACATATTTTATACAAACCCTTTTGTGCACAATGATACCACAGTCTATCATATTACTGCGACTGGACGAACTGCGATTTGGACCTACCACTAAAAATCCGTCAAAAATGGGCAAATGTCCCGTAACTAATCTATATGCTAATTGCTTGAACAGGGATTTTTTGGGACGATACTACAGTATCTCATTCGATGATATTAGAAAAGACAAAGAAAATGAACGCCCAAATATTGGGGATAAATTGAATTAGGTAAGTAATCTGGAAAATATGCTTAAGGAATATTATGCAGAACGCGAATAGCGTGAATATTACTTTACGAAGGACACTAATAGTTTCATTTGGTTAACCCGGAGGTAGAGAATCGTTTAAATTCGGAGACAATTCCAATTCCCGTGCGGAAAAGAGATATCAAGTAAAGATGAGGTAAATTTTATCAACAAAGAAACATTTATGCACTCATAAAGGTGTCTACTTTGCACGATTGTCGATTAATAAAACAATGTCTACAGCGATCGCTAAAATATATCGGGTGCCAGCAGATTTTGATTTTGCTCGATTTTATCAATCGAGATTTTGGCGATTCATATTGTCAACAAATTATGATGCTATTAGACAAGGTTTTTTTTTATTTTATTTAATATAATACATAAAAAGAGTTTCCAAGCATCTCCAAACAGCAAAGCTGTTTCTCGGAGAAAACAAGATATTATTTATTATATAGCTTCCAGACATAAGGATCACTCCGCGCCTGATACACTTACAATTACTACGCGCTCAGTTACAAATATAGTTATTACTCAGTCGCGAAGTGCTCCTTGAACAGTTTATTTCTGATCACCATTTCGTGTGGCGCAGCGGTCTTTGTCACACTTATCATTTTATTGATCAATTTAGGCACAATACATTTTTTCGTCCTCTTTCCATAAGATGTGCTCATCCAAGTGTTTTTTGTCTGTCGAGCCAAAAAAACGATTATTAGTCATGATGATCAACAGTATCGATCGATTTTGACGATTTATTCATACGCATGAAATATCAAAACTTCTTATTCGTGTGTATAGTCAAATATTAAACAAACTGTCAATCGCCACACTTGATACGTCACTATTTAGCAATACTAATTGATCGAGTAAAATCGCTCAAAATTGCAAGCATCTAAGAAAAGCCAACAAAATCAAAATCGAATTCCAACGACTTATCTTTCGTGTTAAGTTACCGTTTGCTGACACTTCACAGCTTAACAATTATTATTTTATTGTAGACGCTTCTTCAGTTTCTATGTTCTTTTATTATTTCACAGTTTTGAGCAGCGTCATACTGTTGTATTTTAGGCACATAGCTGTAAATATAACCGGAGATAGAGAAGATTTACAGGGAAACTTACTTGAAAATAGTAAACGCAGGAAGTATTTGGCGGCAGCGAATGGCGTGGATTTCTCAGCACTCCGCTTGTTTTGTCGGAAGAGCGCAGCACGAAACGACAGCGGCCATCGGAGCGCACGTACGAGTGAGAATCTTTGTCCACGTACAACACCTGACAAAGAAATATATATTTTCTGCAAACGCTATCAGGGAATCTTATACAATCTCTAAATCAAAGACGTGCCGTTGGAAGCTTTGTTCCACGTCAGCGGTAAAATAACGCTCAATATATTTTATACGTGGAAATCTTTTAGAGTAATCGCCTTTGTATTGAGCAAATCTTTCGGTACCCAATAAGACACATAGGTAAATTTCTGACTTTTTATCATCATTACTGGGAAATTGATCTAGATTATTTTCGCATCTTTCTTTTAGTGCTACTTGAAACGTATTTATTACCCGTCCATGCTTCCAAACTTCATTTACTTTTGGGATTGTGATGTAGCAACATATAATATATTGCATAGTTACGTCAATATTATGTAAAACATGACCAGTTTGAAATAAACCTCTTTGAGCACAACGTGTGTCTTTTACTTCGAACCTCCCCCCCCCACATCAGATATATCTTTACAGTATAATTGTAACATAGTAATATTATTTCAGTATTCGTGCAATTTGGAAATATTGAATACATGAAATCAAGATTTCAAGAAGAGAAAAACCTCTATGGTCTTGGTGTTATTGGTGTAAAAGGTTATCTTGGTAGACTTACTTGAACTTCAAGTTCAAATCCAGGCAAATAGCTCAATGGAACTGGATGGAAAGGATTGTCATAAGGTGATGTATGAAACTCCAGCAACATATTTGGACCACGGCTAACTATATCCGGTACTGCATCACCTCCACACAATCTGACAAGTACGGGAGACTCACGGGTAGCACCATCCCATACCGTCAAATAATCTTGCACCACGTTGCACTGGTCCCATATCCTAAAAAAAAAAAATGTTAAATTTGTATACAATAATATTATGTTTAAAGTTAAACTAGAAATGCTGTATTTCTTACACCAGGTTTCAAAAGTTTTTGTAACAACCTTAAAAAAATAGAAGGAGTCATTCTTATGAAATTCATTTTAGCGGAACTAATTAATTCAAGTGGTTGTGAGTCTGTTACATCAATGATATAATCACTGATGAATGATGATCAAAGCTAAATTATTTATGATGAGAAAATTCATATTTTATTGAAGCATAAACGCCTACTGTAATTGAACATCCTGTAATGACTGAAACTTCAAATCATAGTTTTATCGAGAATAATGTGGAATAACAGGATATTATAAAGGGTTTTTATTCTCTACAGATATTATAAAAAAATTGAAAGGAAAAGGAAAGGAAATACAATTTATTCTGTTCGCTTTCGAAGGGAAAAACTTAAAGCATATCATTAAACGAACCGCAATGGAGAGATATAAAACATCAGCAGTTTCATTCTAAAACCTGTTTAAGACTTAATGGCATGCAACATTAAGGCAAATGGTGTAAAAGCAGCGAACAAACGGAACTGACAATGTTCTGTCTCTACAGAGCTGAGTTATTATCTTCGTTAAATAAAAGAAATTGTAGCTTTTATACTTCGTACAATGCAACAGGTTTGTTTTGATGAAGTGATTAGAGATGACAATGAGAAATAAATCAGATTTCAATTATACATTTAAAATGGTGATAATGACTGAAAATGCACGAAAGAAGATACGGTGTAATAAAATGTTACCTTATATATAATAATACAATTGAAGAATACATTAACTTCCCTGCATTTTTTAAAGTGATTAAATAGTTAATAACTTTCCAAATAATTACTGGTAATATGGACTATCTTCTTATAGATACTCGTAGGTACTTAAATAAGAACATTTGTGAATAAGAACAAAAGTAAATTCAGATAATTATGCTGATTTTAGACTTTATTTATTTATTATCTCTTGTCATTAGCTGCACTGGCCAGTTAGGGAAAGATAATAAACGTTTGTAACTTTATGCTTCTCTCTAGTTTCTATGCGGGTCTTGGTAGTTTTTTTTTTTTTTATATAAATTAGTGGGCGGACGAGCAAGCGGTCCCACGTGATGGTAAGTGTTACCGCCGCCCATGGGCACCTGCAACACCAGGGGGTATGCGGGCGCGCCGCCGACCTTGCAAAATCCTATTCACAGCTCTCTTGAAGTTCTAACAACGAAAAACATTTTGCGGACAATAAGACAAACATATTATAATAAAAAAACAAAGCTTACTTCAGAACTCGCTGGCTCCTATCGTATTTTACTATTTGGTCTTTGATATGTATTTTGTGACTATTCGTTTGCCTTACAGCTATCAGAACATGTTTGTCGGCTGGTATCTGTAACAAAGCGTTTCAAATTATCACAGTGAGCTCGTGTTTGGTTTAAATTTTAAGTCCAGATTTGTAAACGGTCGTAAGTGTAGTGACTGTTGCGAGTTCTGGTGTGAATTTTAAATTAAATATTAATTCAAACGGCCGCATCAACCGCAGGGCCCACGGCACATTTGCACATTTCATTTATTTAGAGTATAATCATTTGAAATGACCTAAATATCGTCGTTAGAGTTATTGAGTGTATCAACAAACAATACGTTATAATTACCTCGAAAATGTATGTAATTCGGGTTGTTCAAGGAAAAAGTTTTGCCTTTCAATGAATAATACAAGATTTAAGCACGTAGATATTAAAGACTTTTCCATATTTTCTATAACGTTCTAATTTTATTTCAATAATAATAATAACACACACACACATTCATTGTCTTTTTATGTCGTGAATAAAATTTTATCACCTTGCGAGGTTAACGGCATATGAAAGCATTTGTTGAATTCACACACTCATAGTAAATTACGAGTTTCAATCATGAAGGACCGACCACAGAGAAAAGGGTTTGAAAAGAACCCATTATTCTTAGCTCTAAAGCGATTGTCTAAAACGACTTCAATAAAGAACCTAAAACTGAACAAAGAAAGAGTTGAAGCGAAACATCAACTCGCTAGCAGGTACTAACTATGTATAGAGTAGACGAATGGCTACTTCGCATCTAAATCCCAGAAGTTAGTCAAATCTGCGTGACTTTTTCATAATGTTCAGCAATGCTTACCGTTAAAGAATTGAGTGCTTACTTAATTGATTCTTTATTTACCTTGTTTTTTTTTAATTGAATCTGCAGGTTAAATATTTTTAGAGATATGTCGTTAATTGAAATTAGGAGTATCTCGATCTTAGAATTAGTCCGATTCGGGTATATACTCTTTACGAGGCTAGTAGGTACTAGCCAAAGATTCCAACCATAATCGAAGATATAAATCAAAGATACCATACCAAACTGCTGGATGCCAAGGACCGCCATCATATACGGTCTTCCACTCTTCTCATCCATCCACTGACGACTTGAAGAAACTAAAGATATTAATTAAAATTACCTTAGTATGTTCAATGTGGTATGTACATGTGGCATTGCGCGGATATACCCCAGGGAAGTTAGGCGACTGGATGCGGCAAGCACGCAGGTCACAATCGCTCAGGATGCGGTCGCAGTACGTGCCTGGGACCCGCTCGCCCCGCCACGCCCCCACAGTTGCGTTTCCGTACCGCAACCGCGCTTCACTCCGTCTTAGAAACTTATAAGCCAACTTGAAGTCGAAATTGTATCCCACGCCCTGAAATTAAACAGGGCTGTCACTCATTGCCACGAGTTTAGTCCGCTTACACACATGTTTGAAAATAACTTATGTATCGAGATGTGGTCAATGTGAAATTTTGACCGTTTGAGATGTAGTTAAATCGAGCTCTAGTCAAATCAAGGTCCAGTCAAATCGAGATTTAGCCATACCTAGTAATTTCAAGATAGACATTTTATGATACCAACCTAACAAATCGTGTGCCGCAACAAATGGTAATTTCTATATAATTTTCCATATGTGAGCAAATAATCAAATGTCATAAGACTGACATTATTACGACGTATGTGAACTGACGTGTTAATTTAACTGAGAAATTATTTCACTTATGTATTTATTTGTGTTGCACTTTTAGGCTCAAAATAAAGGTGTTAAAACATCCTATATTAAATTATGGAATTTGCGCGTAATAGCGTTCATTATTGTAATAGCAGAGGAAAGGCTTATCCTGCGGTCCCGAGAGGGTGCCCGTATTCGTCGCTTAATTAATTGATCGAAAGTTCAACCCTTGGTACACATAATACGGCTGCTAACAGCAGATAAAGGAAAGGCAGCGAACCGTTAAAAGCGGGGTGATGTGAAATATTAGTCAAGTCACAGGCGAAAACACGTAGTTAGTTACGCTACGTCAGTAAAACACAAAGGGATGCTTAGTAAGAGACTCTTAATGAAGATAAATACCGTTGTTCATTTATATGGATTAACTTGTATGTTAAAAAGTTACTCTCAATTAGCGTGTGAGGTCCAGTAAGAGAAAGTCACACATCATCGCATTGAAAATTACGTTGCTTCCTCACATTTTCGTTACAATTTTCCTGCGTATGTTATTAAAACTTAGAAATAATAAAACACAATATCGGTAATTAAACTTAACTTTAATAGTAACCAGAAGTTCGATTTTAATAATGAAAGCAACGAAGGTAATTACGGTAATTATGAGTAGTTGTCTCAAATACGAGTATATATGAATAGACAATAATAACTTAGATATCGAGTGTAGACCGTTGTCCTTGAATAAAATGTAATAATGTATAATGCGACATATTTTTATCAAGGATTAACTTATTATTATTTTTGGGATTGTCTGGTGTTTGAAATTGGCGCGAGCGTCTTTGCATACCCGCATACATTGAATATTTTGAAGCAACATTTTTTTGTCCCCGCCATATTGAAGGCGGTTTGATATTTTTGAGTAGTAACACGCGCTCGGCGGCGAGCAGAGTTAAATTGAGTTAAATTCACACCGCGGCTTCGGACAGTTGTTATTTGTTATTCGCGCCTAGTAATAGGATTTGCACGCGGATATCCTTGTGCCACGCGAGTGTCTTGGTTGGATTTGTTGTGATGGTGCTTGTGGTTTGGAAATGATTCTCGAGGTGATTTGCTGCCGGGTGTGAGTTGCCGAACGATAGCGGCCACCGGCTCACCACAGGACGAGACTTGGATTACTACACAAGTATTTATTGGGAATGTATGTATTTATTCAATCACACTAAAGTAGGTCACGTCTAGTAGGGACTAGCGTAGGTACACTTTCCAGATTTGTGTGTGGGCAAAACCACCTGGGGTAAGTGAGGCCTTTTGTTGTTCATTGTGCTTACCCACCATTTTGGTGGATATATTGAGTAAGTTTTACATTTGGGCCCGAGTGCACATTCCTCGGGCTGCTTTCGCGTAACGCGAGGCAGGTGCGCGCCTAGTGTGCGCATCGTAAACATCTGGTATCTATCTGTATTTACCCAAAATAAAGACTACGAGTATTGTGTTACATTTCATAAAAAAAAGATTATGTATAAAGACTTAAAATCACACAGCCTGCAATTTATGAAATATATCTATAAAATGTTAAGTTGAAGAGCAAATTCAAAAGCTTTTCAAAGCTGACACTATAAAGTGAGAAAACTAAGATCATACATTTTAAACGAAACTTAAAAAAAACATTAAACAGAGGTCACACACGTGTGAAATGAGTTATAACGAAGTTTTTATAGCCGAGTCATTAACTTAAGTTTTCCTAAAATTTATATGTTTGAATGTTTGATCCGCAACCAAAGAAGAAAGCATATATTTATTTTTAAAAAATGTTTCTAATTCAGTTGAAAAATGATAGATATGAGTTAGAAAATATTTGTCGCTACCGCTATCTTTGTGTTATTTTCTTACATGTAACTTAGAAGGCTTATGTCTCAGTCGTATTTCAAGATATTATGATTTTGAATTTAGAAATCTATTTTTATGAAAATATAAATATTTAAATGGCTTTTTCTTAAGAATTCTCTAAAAATAGTGGCCTGTGGTGGGTGACTCAATTAAGATAAACCTACAAACATACACTTCCAAGATCTAAACAGATTTACTTAAATATAACATTCTCTGAAAAGGGGACTATATTTTGCTTATTTTAATTTGTCCATTCTAGTTTCTCAGAATTGCGAATTCAGCGAAATATTAAAAAGAAAATTCAGTTTTTTTCGATTTACCTTAAAAATCAGACGTTAGAGCATGTTTCTGTCTAAGCATAATTTTAAGTTAAAAAGCCTTAATGAATCAAAGTCGAAAGTGAATATAGGAAGGGGGTGCATGCTGCAATCTTACAGCTGTTGAGCGCACACTCTCACAGTTAGCAATCTCTCACAGAAAACTGCCGCAAAATGTAATGCATTTCTCTCATTATGCATTACCCCTAACAAACGTTTGTCAGTGAGTGAGATATGCTAGAGCCCATTTATGCTAGAGTGTATTGGAGTGTAGGTACCACCAGGTGGATTAAAAAAGGCCATATCTATTGATATTAAGGTTCTCTTACTCAGAACGTCACAAATTTACTTACTTAGTAATCATAGCTTACCTGTTGACTCAGTCTATCCAATCTAAGTGTCATATTAATGGAGTCTGACTCGCTGAAGTACACTGTGTAACCCCACGCTGACCCGCACCATTGTCCCGTTGGCGGCGACGGACTTCGTTCCATAATGGTCATGTGACCATCTGGACACCCGTCTGAGGTGAACGACACGAATTTACCTACTGTAAATGTGTCGAATGTTAACTGAAACAAGGAAATACGATTATTACAGACTAATTTTAGCAAGCGGCATCAAAAGGTTTAAAATTAAATTTCGGCCGACAAATTGTTTACTTACTTGTCTTAAAAACCAGCCCGAATATTTTCCAAATTGATTTGATTAAAATATTTTAGAACAATTAATTCATTACACCACAAAAGAAATCGCAACAAAATCGGACCAGTAGTTCCCAATATTATTACAAACATGTAAGTTAAGTATAGCTAAGTGAAATGACCCCGAATACACCAGCTTTTTCCTTAAAATTATGAATTTCTTCACCTGTTCTGATAAAACCCTCTATATTTTTAACCAACTTTTTATTTTATTTCTTATGCATGTATATGAATTTATGTTAGCGATATTTTCAAAAGTATTGGACAGATATACAGAAAACTTTTGTAAAATAATGTTTATAATTCCAAGATGGTTTTATTTAAGCCATCTGTCATTCCTTTTTTCAAACTATTGGGCGGATTTTCTATAACAATGCTAAAGCTCTCAAATTAATCTCATAGACGACATGTAAGGAAATCGTGATAAAATCAGGTTAGTCTCATGATCAGTCGGTCCACAATTACCAAGAATACAGATAGACAACAGACGTTGTTTTCTATACATGTAGAGATAGGGATATTGGTGTGGGTAATGAAGCGATAGTCTAGTGGTATAGTTTCCGGAGTTATCTGATCGCTTCTACGCGTTCGGTGTAATTATACTGCATTAGGTGAAGTTTAGGAGAGTATTAACAGTATGTTCTGGATACGTGGCTTAACCTCAGCGTATTTTTAAATGCCATTAGGGCCATGCCATTTTAAATGCAAAAGATATTTTGCACATTATTCAAGTCTGAGTAGCTGTGATTTCCATAAGACATACCTACCTACAAATAATACTGAAACTAGAAGATAATTTATCATTATTGAACATGAAAACAACTTGTTTGTACCCAAACGCGCACACACCGTATTTTTTACCAAACTAGCAATGTCGTAATATATTCGGTTTTGGTAGAAATAGAAAACCGGAAAGGTGTCAACAACACTCACCTGTATAATATCCCCATAGTTGCCTCCTGTCGCTGTAAAGTTCAGGTGACATACAAATGGGAGGTGGTCTTCTCTTGGACGCGTTACTTCTAATTCATACGTACGTCCGACATCGCCCATGTATGTTCTATTGCAGGCTGCAAAGAAATAATAAACTTAAGAAACTTTTTAATTTTCATTCTATTCAAAAAATAACAATAATACAAACTACAGTGTAAATATTTATAATACAACTAGCGTAGAAGTGTACAAATTATGCACAGTATAATAAATACACGGCGCAGTACCTGTATTGTTAATCCTTTCAACACAAAAATAAGGAAATGAGTAGGAAAAATATCAGAATAAAGCCCGCCGCACAATAGGGGCGGCCATATTTTTACAATCTTTTTAAAAAACGCCTTTGTCCGTCCTGACAGCGCATTACATAGCATAAGTGTTCGTTCCTCTGTTGAAAATCATTGTTCTTTTCATTTCTCTTTTGTTTTTGTTAATGTAAACATGATACGCAATGAATAGGAGATAAACCTACTTGTTTATTTATGTTTACATATGTGTTTTATGTAACGTGTGATTTGAATAAATCATAATCATGTTTTTTGTTTTATCTATTTCAGAATGTTTTTCATAGCTTTTTATGTTACTTTTGTAGCCTTTTTTTATTTTGTAGTGTAAAATGTATAATAATAAGAACACTAAAAACACAGCAGCATTATTAAAATATTTGTTTTTATTTATTTAAACAACTTTATTGCACTTAATCGTACAAAAGGCGAGCTCTATTGTCATTCTCTACCAGGCATTGTCTACCAGCCAACCTCTGGGTAGAAGAGAGCGGAATGGCGATCAATTATACTTTTCCTTTTATGAATTATACTTTTTTATAGAAACAAGGAAAACATACTTTTCCTTTCTTTCTTTCACATTTTTCATAAGTGCATATATGAAAAAACTAACTTGTATTCCCGGCTTCGCTCGCGAGGATTTGAAATTAATGCGGTTTTGAAGAACATAGTCTCCACTATTTTATCTCTCAAAATCATAATTACGAAAAATGCTGAGGTATTTTTATATTTATTTTAAAAAAGGAGTTCACAGATATAGAGAAATTGATAACGTAAGCTGTCCGCTCTTACTTCTTGCCCTGCTCGTAGTTACAAAACACAAAAATGCCTAAGTGCGCTATAAATACTATAATCAATATTAACAAAACGTCAAAGGTGGTGAACTGAGTCAAGGGAGATGTTCCGTTTCATCGGTGAGTAGTGTCCCATCACTAAAATTCAATAGGGACTTAGTCGTAGGTACAAATTAGGTACTAGTTTGTGAAATTGTATCGAAACCGAAACCGTGTTTTCGATACATTTTCACAAACTAGTGTTATCTGTCTATGTCTATAGGGGAGTCTGAATACTAACTTTCACTTCCTTAGCATCGTAAATTTCGGAGATATATAGATATTCATGTAACAAATATTCTCTTAAAATTGTGATTTTTAAAATTCCTTTCTCAGTGAGCGGGCTCCGTTACAAAAACTACTCTCGTTTTTTCTAAACTAGTAAGGATATCTTTTATTATATTAGGTACCTATGCAAACGCCGTTTTATATTGAAAAAAATCAAAAAAAATTTTAAATGATAATTAGGTATTTATTTAATTGAAGTATTGTCCATTATTTTCAATGCGCTGCCATTTTACTGGAAGTTGATTGATGCTTTTGCTACAGAACGAGAATCGATGAATTCTCTGAAGGCGTTTTTTACTAGCTCATCGGAGTTAAATTTTTCCCCTGTAAAAAGTTATCCAAATTCCGAAACAAATGGGAATCAGTAGGGGCAAGCAGAGCAAGTATGGTGGGTGACGGAGAGTTTTCAGTCGAAGCTCCTGTAACTTTGATACTGTGTGTTGTGCAGTGTGTGGGCGAGCCTTATCATGAATAAGCAGTGGACTAGAGCGATTGATCAGACTGGGTTGTTTGATAGCGAGTTTGTCCATCATCGTTTGCAGTTCTTCATAGTACACATCTGCATTAATTGTTGTGTCAGATCTCAAGAAGAAGTAGTGGATAATACCGGTGCA
Source organism: Sesia apiformis (assembly GCA_914767545.1). Taxonomy (NCBI): domain Eukaryota; kingdom Metazoa; phylum Arthropoda; class Insecta; order Lepidoptera; family Sesiidae; genus Sesia; species Sesia apiformis. The sequence continues at coordinate 8,407,354 of OU611960.1, read as the reverse complement.
GGACCACTATACAGTCACCATGAGATTCTTTTGACGCAGTTTAGATTTGGGCCATTGTTTGGCTGTGTCTCTTGAGTTCAACCAATGTGACGAGCGTTTACGATTATCATACAAGATCCACTCCTCAAATGACGATACGATACTGAATCCCATCATATTTGTGCCGGTTCTGCAAAGTAAGTCAAGCTGCGACGCGTGTTTGCAGCTGACTTTTATTAATCTCATAGGGTATCCATTTTTCGAGTTTCTTCACTTTCGATTAGATGCAAATAAGTCGATATCGTTTTGTCACTTACGCCGAAGACTACTGCTAACTCAGACATAGTTTGAGATTTATCCACTTCCACTATTGCTTTCAAGTCGTCATTAGCAACTTTAGTCTCCTGTCGTCCACGAGGCTTGTTCTTGAGGTCGAAATTACTAGAACGGAAATGATCAAACCAAAAACGCACCTTCCGTTCGTTTGCGGTTTTTCATGTGTACACATCGTTGATATTGCGTGCCGTCTGTTGCCGCCACGGCGGAACTCATATTCGAAAATAACGTGAATTTTTACTTGTCTATGGTCGCCAATACAACGATATCTAAGCAAAAAGTCGTTTGTAGAAAAAACAAATGAAGAATTGATTTTGAAAAAGAATGTCATAGCACTAAATTAACTAAGTTAAAATTGGCTACTTCATAGTAATACATAAAGCAATTTCATACGTAAAGCTCTAATATTACATAGATTTATATGAAATATTTATATTTGAATATGCATAGAAGCATTTACTGAATATTGGGCGGTTTAATTTTTATACTATATGTTAGTATCAGTGGCAATTATTTTCCTTGAATGTTACTGGTGGTGGAGGAATAAAAATGGCTTGTGTTACTAAAGTAATAGGATACTTATATGTACATGTGTGTGTCCTCGCCTCACCAGAAAATGTTTGTCTTTCATTATTTATTCGTAAAGAGATCGTGTCAGGTGTAATGTGTGTTATTTTTATCTTTAATATATCTTTACAACATGTTCGACTCATTAATTTAGAATGAAATATATATTTATACAAAGGCTATCACACATTATGTTAATAACAATAGACTTACTACAATTTCCTAACAGATCTTTAAATGTGCTTTTCTAAAAAAGTACAGTTATCTAGAAATTTAAATGAATAAAGTTTAAATAAAGAAAATTTTTCTATAAAAGAATGATGACCGCATTTTTTACAGGTTGTTTTTCTAGATTACATACGACATAGTACGATATACATATTGTGTGCAAAAGAAATTTCTCGTAGAACAATGATGATCTTATAATATTTATACAACTATTTATATGCTAAACAAGTCTTAAAACTCCGATTAGTATATAAATAGGTATATAATATAATAAACTATATAAATATAGTATATAATATACTATATAGTACTATAGTACTATATAATATAGTATATAAATACATTTAACTCATTTACACATTTCGCCCACACATTCGTCGCAAATTTTTAAAGGCTTTTTTCTCGACTCATTGGGATTCTAGGTAAATACAATTAATTTTATTATAACATAATTATATTATATTCAGTATAACTACAGGCATAACGAATATAATAAAAATGTCAAAATGAACCCGTTAGCATCTTAATGCACTAATAATAAAAGTTCAAATGGAATAGTTTGACGTAAAAGAATTTACAAACAGATAAAAATTATTTTCATTATGATTTTTTTTTTGAAATGCAGTATATTTCAAGGTAGTCTTCTATGAGTGGGGCTAGTAACGTGGCTAGTCGAGCCCAGCAGCTGTGGGAATGCAGCATGCATTCTCCCCCTACACATTAGGATGCATTATTCGTAGATTCATCTATACTAATATAATAAAAAGGTGACATTGTGTGTTTGTTTGTGGGTATGTTGGGGGTAATCTCTAGAACTACTGAACCGATTTAAAAAATTCTTTCACAAATAGGAAGCTACATTATTCGTGTCTAATATAGGCTATAGTTTATTTTGAAATTTTGAAAAAAAATAATTGAAGAAAACAAAAGACAAACCGAAGCGAAGCGAGGCCGAGTCGCTGATTTTTTATATTTCTTTACAGAACAATATAAAAAGTGCGTTTCCGTTAGAGACCACGTGGTCTCTAGCGGTTGGCCCGAGCCATAACTTTAAAATGGTTCAGGAAGCTATGGAGAGAGGTATGCTCAGAATTTCTTTGTGGTATAAGATCCGAAACGAACAGATACGCCAAAGAACGAAAGTCACGGACCTGTGTCACAGAATTAATAAGCTGAAGTGGCAATGGGTAGGACATATCTGCCGCAGGATCGATATCCGATGGGGTAGACAAGACTTTGAATGGATACCACGTACCGGTATACGCAATGGGACGTCCACCGGCCACATGACCGACGACTTGAAGAAGTTTGCACGTAGTGGCTGGATGAGAAGAGCAGAATATTTCTTTAATAGGAAAAAGACAGTAGTCGAGCATACAGTTCACCTGGTGGTAAATGAACACTATCGCTCATAGACATCTGCGATACATGTCAACTTTAGTCCAGAATGACAAATTGGGGAGGTATAGGACAGAATGGGATGGGAATGAGCTCTAGCATATATCACTCACTACCGAAACACGTACGTATATTAGGGTAAAATGGGAATTTCAAGGTAGTCTTCTGTGAGAGAGGGGTAATGAAGCCAGTCGAGTGCGCCCAGTGGCTGTTGGATTGCAGCGGTCCCCCTCCCCCTCAAATGGGTGACGAGCCTTGAGAGAGACCTATATCCAGAAGTAGAAAGACATTAGGCTGATGGTATAATATGGTAGTGAGTTTCCACTAGCCGATAGACATAGTTAAATATAACATCCAAACAATATGTACCTACTTAAAGCATCCAAACAAAGCATCTAGTGGAATAGCACTATACGCGAAAGGGACCACAAAAAGGACGTGGCAGAAGCCGTCAACAAAGTATTTCCAGACATCTTAAGCGGACGTAATTGAGGCGTCTCACAAAGAATGCTGTTACAAGCAAAGTTTCCTCTGAATGTGAGCGAAATTGTTTTACCAGTCTCACTCAAAGAACTCTTATACTATGGATGCATGGTGAAAACTGTCAACGAGTATTTATATGGTTCTCTATCCTTTTGCTTACAGTTTGCTTTTTGCAGTGGTTAAGGGGAAGTTTGTTAGTGAATGCAAGAGCTTGAGATCGTCTTGTATCTTTAGAATACAAAGTACACAAACGGAAACTAGAAACACCAGGAGTTACAATGTTTATAAAATGGCATCGTATTAGTTGTATTGTAGCGTCTACTTACTAGGTTGTACTTGTTAAGTTCTTTGTCTTCATAATAAAAGTGTTGACAAATTGCGGCTATTGCTATACAGGATCTAAACTTTCAAGCTTTTACGGTCAAATCCATTTAAATAATTTTATCAAGACTCACCTTGAATGTCTAAATACGGTAATTTTTGCATTACCATATTGTGTGCACTTTAAGCCGGGTGGGCGGCGGTCATTTCTTTCATGATATATGATTTTATGTTATTGGAAACAAATTTCATGTGATTAGTGGGCGTTGGAAAGTCGAGTAACGCATTTATGTTTTATAAATAATAGTATAACATATTTATTACATTACCTACTTTGTCTCTTTCTAGTGGTACTCTTTAGTTTTTTATGCTTTGAATTGAAGGCGAATTCAACATCACACTTGTACCCGTATTAGTACAATTGAAACTGTCGTTCATTAATAGTTAACACCTGATTACGCAGAGCCACCCTAGACTGAAGTGTTGATGTGGGGAGGAGAAACGTCGTTGACTATTGCAACACTACTCGTAGCTGCGATCCTTTACTCTCAAATTAGAATAACAACTCTCACTAGAAATAGCGAAGAGAGCGAAATGGTGCAAAATGCAATACATTTTCTTTCTGTACATTAATTTCTGTCGAGGTCTATTTAATCTTTTTCTACTATGACACAGAAAGTAATGATTAAAAGGAAGAGATTTAGTGTATGCAGGTAGGTCGGTAAGTAGTATCTACCTAATCAAGATATGGAATAATATGGATAAGGATGCGAAGGATTTCTATGGATGGAGAACACTTAAATATATAATTTCGAGTGTTGTGAATACAAAAATACATACTCGTAGTTAAAATATTTAAAAAGTACTATATACAAAAATAACTTCTAACTTTGAGCAACCTGTATAAACTAAAGTATATATTTAGATTTAAAACAGTCAAACAAGTATCAATTTTATCACAATGTGAACACATTCAATTTTATGGCACCAAGAAATTATTCAGTATGTACAGAATAATGTACCCGACGCGTCATCCATTGCATATTTTATTGCATAGACGTGGATGACGCGTTCGGGTGCTTCCTGATTAGCCGATGGCCAAATGTTTTCCTAATGTATCTGTACCCTATATTTTGTAAATGTTAAATAAAAATAAGACTGTTTCGTGCGCATGTTGGTGGAGCGTAACGTCAGATAGACGTGAAGCGTCATGATCGCCTCGGACACGTAACTACATGTAAGTTGGAAGACATGCAGATACTCAATTAACTCAATAAAATAGTTACAGCGTTTTACCTACGTATCTGCACTAACTCTAGATAAAAAGGACGATGACACGTGTAAGGTAGATTTCACTATTTTCCGTAAGTTTTATAAAAAAAATGGTTAAACCAAAGCTGAAAAGCATTTATAAGTTCAATTCAACAACATATGAGGTCGGTGAAAAAATTTCTTCGTATTTTATATACAAGTTCAAGACATTTTTTTTAAAAGTTTAATTATAATATATACTATTTATATATATTATAATATATAACATTTAATTATAACATATGTGCCGTTTTGTTCTATAACTCGTTGCCATCCTGTAGGTAGTGACATGATCCCGTTGCTGTAGACATTTTGGGATTTTTGGTCAAAAAATTGCGACTAGTAGTGTTGGCAGTCCTCTCTTGATGTTAACCTTACACTACCTAAAGAATTCTGAAGAGACAGAAGCGAGTGGAAATCTGAGGGCGCAAGGTCAGGGTTATATGGTGGGTGCATCAACACTTCCCAACCAAGCTCTCTAAATTATTTCTAAGTTGCCAAAGATGTGTGTGGTCTGGCGTCATCATGATGAAAGACTACACTCTTTCTGTTGATCAATTCCGGGCGTTTTTCCTCAATTTCTTGCTTTAGTCTCATCAGCTGTAGGCAGTAGAGATCCGAATCGATGGTTTTGCCCGGTGGTAAAAGCTCGTAATGCACGATGCTCTTCCAATCCCACCATACACACAACATCACCTTATTGCGCATAAATCCGGGTTTCGCCACAGTCTGTGGAGCTTGGCCGCACTTAGACCATGATCTTTTCCGCACATTCTTGTCGTAAGTGATCCACTTCTCATCACCAGTGATCAATATTTTCAAAAATGATACGGTTTCATTGCGTTTTAATAGAGAATCGCAAACGAGTACACGGTTCATTAGGTTTCTTTCAATGAGCTCGTGTGGTACCCAAATATCGAGCTTTTTGTGAATCCAGACTTTTTCAAATGAGTCAAAACTGTTTTGTGGTCAATGCCCAGTTCATCAGCAACTACTTATATATGTCGTAACTACTTATATGCCGATCTTGCTGCACTTTTTCACAAATGGCATCAAGTTTATCGGTAACAGGGCGACTGGAGCGTACTGCATCTTTATCATTAAGATTTCCTGACTGAAAACGCTTATACCAACTTTGTGCTACTCTTACTGACACTGCATTAGGTCCATAAACGGCACAAATTGTTTTCGCGGCTTGTGTGGCATTTTTCCCTTTTTTGTAATAAAACTTTAAAATGTACCGAACTTCTTCGTTAGATTCACTCATTTTCTTGGACAGAAAAACAATTGAAAAATGACTGGAAACAGATTTTTATATTGTTTTGTATATACGTACATATATTATTTCTTCTAGAGATTTTTTGAAAAATATACACCGTAATTTTAAAACTACTAAAACCGATTCGCTTGATTTACTAACGTAACTGAGATGTGTTCAAAATAATTTTTGTGACGGATTTCATTTTAGTTGTTTTAAATGATCCCGTACAGGTGTAATAAAAATGATCCCATACAAGCTGTATTGAAAATATCTGCACACTCTTTTTTTCTTTAGTGAAAACTAATATTTTTGTTCCACATTTTTTTAATATGCAGCCCTCTTTTCACACAAACCACTTACTCAATCGAACCGTTCAGAGTAGCGTATAGTGAGTAGTATAAAAATAAAAATAACCTTTATATTATATACATTATAAATGTTCAATTAACAAAAACTTTTATAATTATTTTTTTTCTATCAAATTATTATATTATTATATTAATTTGCCGTTTATTTTTCGGTAGCTCAGTATCGAGCAAAGCCATCCCAACATTTCTTTATATTTACTGTTTTTCTTCTCTACGTGGCACCTTCTGTTTTCTTTATATCGTCCCTCCATCTTTTCCTGGGTCTGCCTCTTGATCTTTTATTCTCTCTGGGATACCATTCAGTTATTCTTTTTGTCCACGTATCGTCTTTCATCCTCATTGAGATGACAAAAATGACCTTTATGACCTTTATGACAATTTTATGACCAAATCTCCATTTTTGTCTTTGTGTAAACTGGATGCAGTGTATTATTTTGTTTTATTTCTAATGTCGCTACATTTTATCTTGTCCAGTATTTACATAGTACAGAGTAAGTAGTATAGCGTATTAAAATCAGAGACTTCATTTAAAAATTTAACTTTTTCGGGAAAATATTAAGTTTAGAGAAAAGTTAGTATCAAGAGGGTGCAGTATTTCTCATTTAACCCTGAATATGCATACACTTAGAATTATTGTTTTGGAGTGGTCACACTAAGTGGGCACTACTAACCTTTTTCCGAAATCAGAAAGTCTCTGCTAAAGGTAGATTTCTTCGAAGTATCCCTAAAATAATATCAACTCCATCTAACAAAATATTGAACACAAAAAATAACCACACACGGTACGTACGGCAAACATTTCGTGACTAATGCTCGTCCATTTTGTAAACACCGCTACAATAAAGTTAGCACCTTATTAAAGGGAGCGTGGGTTTTTTTGTTAATTGTACCCATATTTCGGGTTAACGACCACCTATGCGGGAACGATAAAGGCGAATGCTCGTTTTCAGCCACCACTGTAATTAAAGACGGTTTATTACGAAACTCAGACTTTGAGTGGTATTTAGTATTCATATTGTTAAGGTTAACTGCTTTTTCATACGCAGTTACATAACTGTTTATTGCTTGAATCGTGTTGTCATGAGCAAACGTTTAAGACAACTAAAGGCTGCGATTAGTGTCAATATATAATAATAGTCAATATAGTCACTTGATGAAGTCACTAACGCACGATGCTGTTCATCCCGTTTCATCTTCTCATATAAAAACTCTTGCTGCCATAAATAACTATTGAAACGGTATTGACCAGTCAAACGCGACTAAGTCCACTAATACAACAGAGAACAATTGAATATCAAAGGTTGACAGTAAATTATTGAAATATTTTTTTAGAATAGAAATTGCGATCTATGTTCGACCAAACTAATGACATTAATTAGAAGAACAAACGGTATAAAATGAGGAATTAGTTAGCCATCATCATTATTAAGTCATTCACTACTCACTCACTAAGTGTTCCTGTGCCATTAACAATGTCCGTCTGAAGCACTAAGGGAAAACAATAAACTGCTTTCTAGACAAGAAAGAAGTTAGCTTCACTTCAACTTTATGTATATTAAATGTTTGCATTTGAACGCGACTTTGTGTGATTGAGTCCTGATTTTCAAATCAATTTGTTTACCTATAGGTATATCTGGTATATCTAAGGTGATGACCCCTGCTCCTTATTTCCCAAGCTAATAATTTTGATTAAAAATTACTCGATACTCTTCCAGCAAAAACACGTAGTGAAAAGAATCACGTCACAAAGTCGGCCCCGTAGATCTCAAGATTACTACTAACAAACAAACAGAGTATATGTATATGAAAAATTATTGAAGAATCGCTACTTCCTAAAGCAATGAAACGTTTTCAGTATACGATTCCATAGAAAAATAAACCATTAATTTATTTCGTTAAGCGTAAAATGTATTCGACGGAGCTCACAAATGAGCTATTCCCCGGAACATTTACAAGGTAAATCCCGACGCAAACTAGTCTCATTTGATAACTCTCCACTCGCAGATATGTAGAATAATAATGGAGTCAGTAACGTCATCACGTTTGCGATCTCGTTTTAAACGACTACATCTCCACAAGTGTATACAGCAAACAGTAGCTCGCCTTAGTATTTTTTCTTCTTATTTAGCATTATATATAACTACGCCATCATGCAGAAATGTTCTTTTTATGCAATGCAATGCAACCAGCTCTTTCAGTATCCACTGCTGGACATGGGCCTCCTCGTGCACGTTGTCTTGTGTTTGAGGGGTGTGGCCTTACAACGCCATGCTGCCCAAGCGGATTGGCGAGTCCACTCTTTTAGGCGTAGTGTAGTTCCTCAGGGCTTGTGATAGCCGCGTTGTTATCACTTAGTCACCTTTTACAACACCCGCAGGAAGAGATATTACACACAATTATAAAGATACGAGTATATACACAATTATAAAGCGATATAAATTAAAAATTGAGCTTTGAAACTATGTTCATGGTCCCGTTATGCCATGTTCGTGCCCCGTCGTTCAATAAACCGATGAGCAATATACACACAACACTAGTACAGATTAAATATTTATCTAACTTTATCTGAGATCTCTGAGCTGCGGTTCTAACTGAACATTCACAGTGCTTTAGAGCTTTCATACCTCAGATGATTAGTCAATGTTTCTTTTTTACCAACTAGTTATTTTTTTGTACAGATATAATGTGGAAGACGAGCAAATGTTTTTTTAAACACGAGCAGCACTATTACAAGAGACGAGCAGATGTAAAAGTATCCATTTACTCTGGTGGTAATCGGATATTGTTGCTCATGGTCGTATGTTGTACATGTTAATATTAGACCGTCTTTAAAACCATCTTAAATAACTAAGTTGAGACGTCCATAAATAGGCTGCCTACCTTCAGGGATTTAGGTAGTATTAGGAAATATGGGAAATAAATTACCATAGCTTTTGAAAATTAAAATTAATTTAGTCAACCACGATCTAAACGGTGTCAGTTTAGACACCTTCACTTTAAGTTCCAAAATTATTTTAATAAAACAAGTAATCAAAGTGACCACCACAACACACAAGAAATATTTCAATCAATAAAGACGGTCAATATTTCTTCCTTATCGGGAGTTATTCCTTTGTAAATATGCACAGATATAAGATTGAGTCCGATTCAATTGAAGCATTGAGAATTCGTTAGATTTATTTCTCGTTTATTTGAGGTGAAAGGAAATTGCTCATTGGATTGAAGCATCAAAACCTATTTTTATACATGTTATCTCAGTTAAACGTTATTACTTAAACAATACTAAGTGACATTGCTACATGTTTTATATTATGTATTCTCCCTAGAGATGTGGAATTGTGGAAACTGAGAGTAATCTAGTTCTTTCAATTCCCCTTTGTGAGGACATCTTCGAGGTCTTTTGTGTAAGACAATTATCGATCCGGACATTTTCAGAGTAAAAACGTATTTCACGGAACCGAAGGACCGAAAAGGGGGAGCCAAGGCCCAAGAGGATTGATTATAGTAGCGCTCTTGTGTTTCACTTTATCAGTACTAATTTAACAGTAATTTATATGTATATAGTACAATTGGAATTTGTTTGTTTGAAACGCTACAAAAAAACGAATATGGTCACGAACGGAAATTTAGACATTCTATTTGCGGTACTACTAATCAAATTATGCATGTGGGCTATCTTCATATTCCAACATGACGGACTAAAAAGGAACAAACATTTATTTGTAACCACTCTATTTTATACAGTCTCTCGGCGTTTGGCCACGGTCGACGGTCGGATAAACGAAGATGGTTATTTAATATTTTATTTGTAGCACCATATATTATTGTCTGTACTTTCTGAATTTTTACTTTGTAAATTATAGTTTGTAATCTAATTAACAATTAGCGTGTAGCCCGCAATATTTATCTATAGCCAATTAAATATTTATATGTTTATCAATATGTAAAATAATGTTTTTATATACGTATGAAATTCAACATAGCGTTCGAGAGACAAATTAAAAAAACATTTACTTTCAGTTGAATTCATTTTACCATTAGGCATATTTTGTTAGGTATAAAATTACTGCCAACACGTATAGGCTTATGCAAATTGAATGGGATCGCAATGCAAATTTCACACACATTCACAACTGAACAAAATGAAAAATGGAAATGGAATTACATATTAATAAATTAATTATCGATACTCATATAGTCAGATTGATAATAGTCAATGCGAATCTTGTGTGTAAGTTGTAATAACATTATTAAAACCTCGACATGAGATCCACAGTTATATTCGCGACGTTATCTGAGTAATGTCGGTATGAAGTCAGTTAAGATTTTCTTAATTAAAATTTAGCTGTTCAAGATTCTGTTTAAATAGAAACTTGCTCTTATTATACGATAAAGCAATGAAAGAGTACGAGAGTGTTTTATAAGAATTCACTAAAGCTTGAATATTTGGCTATTTAGAAAACTACAATAACACACAATTAGTAACCTATTCTCAAATAATATTATGCATTTTTTCTATTATCATGAGCTCGGCGATTAATGCACCAAAGCCTACACTAAGATCCCTGTCAAAGATTATAGAGTATTTTTTTTATTCTCTTTATTTTGAAAAATACAATCTTTATAAAAAAGAATAATAATATATAAAAATATACTTAAAAACTAACATTCCTCATTTTTACATTTCCTCATTTTTTAATATTTTATGACTGGTAGCGAAAAACGAGCGAATTGCAAGGTAGTAAGCAAATGTTATTAATTGCTGTGGAACGAACTGCCACAAGAGGTCTTTCCATTACGTTACGATATGGGATTCTTCAAGAAAGCTGTGACTAGGATTTCGCAAGGTCGGCGGTGTATACCCGCATACTAAGATACTCTAATTATTTTTATACTCTAAGATTATTCACTATTTTTTGTAAGGACGATATATGCTCATAAATAAAATACCAGTTACAAGCAAATTGAGTCATTGTGCTCAATAAACCTTCATATTAAGCATTATGAATGCTGTCTGGCGTGACATAAACATCAGATGTAAGTATGTTTTGGCCCTCGCCCATAACGGTATGAATATTACATAAAAGAACTGCCAGCCAAGTCGGCCCATCGCTGACACAGCCACTCGACTGCCATGCGACGCTCAAGATCTCTCACTACCTTTTTCTTTTGTGACAGACGTCAGCGAACCGAGAAGGGGAGATTATATTAAAATGCTTTTGAATGACCCACGAGTATAGTAGACGTATTTTCCCTAAATGATCCCCCTGCTCGTTATGTTAGGATTAGGGCGATATTACTGCGGAGAATGTTGACTTTATTCTCAGCGAATTATTTATAGCTTGTAATGAGCTGAATGTTAGAACCGTGTTAAAAAATTTTAATCACTATTCAATCACTCATCAGTCATCACTATAAAGAATATTTTTGTGACTATTGTATTATAAAGTTAATTACATTTGCTCTTAGTTCAAATGTTTTGATCTGTAGTCCTTCAACATTAAAAATCTTCTAATTTTAATTGCAATGAATTTATGTAACTCTCTAGCGTGACTAACAATTACTTGGTAATTTAAGTTAGTTACACGTGTACATTGACAGTCATTCAACAGACATTTATTAGTTCAGTTTAGTGAAGAATCATAGGAAATAAAATAACTTAAGTTTAATATGTTATTAGTTTTAAAACATTTTATTCATGATGAGATATAAAAAAAATAAAAATACTCACGTGTACAAGACTTGGGCTCGTCGCTCTTATCACCACAATCATCTTCCCCATTACAATACTTGTCCATTGAAATACACTGTCCGGTATCACAGAGTATTTCGCTCATCCTACACTGACTCGATCCAACAGTCCGTGGAAACTTCACCTTTTTCACAGGCACTACCATACTTAACTCCGGCACTGAGTCTAAACTCTCCTCGTTAGCAAACTCCTCGTTTAAGTCTTGAGGACTACACAGTTTTAACGAGAGCAACACTATGATGAATAGAAAAGTTCTGTTGTTAGAGACATCTTGAAAATTCTTTAGGAAACACATTTTTGCGAGCCCACTCATGGCGCACGTGAACAGACAGTATTCGTCACAACATTCTGTTACGATCGCTCCGACGACTTAGCTCGGTACCTGAAACAATACAATGTTCGTTTGAAATATTGTATTTTATGTCATATCGTGCAACTTTTAATACCTTCGCGTTTTTAATACATAATATTTATCTATTGACATATGAAACATAGAAATTTCAATGAAAAACACACATAAATTGTTCACTGACCATTCAATTAATTAATCACCATTAATAAATTTAATAAAGCTAAACCTAACGATTTTTTGTATGGCGCAAATTGCGAGGTTTTGTGCCGTAACATGTGTGTTTTGTGCCGCAACTTTCCGGGTTATGAAAACCAAATGCGGGTAGTTAAAAAAATCTGCTGACAGATCTCGACGTCAACGGCCCGTCTCTTCAGTTGTATAGTTGGCATAACCCAGCTGAAACGTCGACTAAAATTAAAAAGGTAAATATAATATGTGTTTAAGACCCGTTTTTTCCGGTTATATTATTAATTAGATAGTTTAAATATATTCAAAATATTCAATAATTATTTTAACGCAATAACCATAAGCAATGCATCAGCAGTCTTGGAAATTCTTAAAATATTTTAAACCTTTGAATGACGTACTTTACAGGTTAGTGAAATTATTATTTTTCGCGATTAAATATTAACTGTAAAGGCACATCCTTAACCGTAATAAATTTTACAAAAAAAAAACAATATTAAATTCTTACCAGCAATGACTACTGACCAACAGTAATAAATGCTGTATTTCTAATCATCAACCCTATGACGTTTGGTAAACAAACAGTTAAGATTATCTGTTATTTATAATTGTTTCAGCGTAGGCGGACAGTGAATTAATTCTCCACGTTTATTTAAAAGTTGTTAATATTGTATTATTTAACTAATTGAAGGCCGATTAACGTATCGCCGCCGCCAGTGCCGGATACTCATTAATAAAGTGATCCGAATAATTTACACAATTTTGTTCCGCGTCAAACACTAATTTGACTCGTTGACCTAAAATTACTTTCCACTTTTGAAACCAATTATTTATTTAAATTATATGACGTTTACATCTATAATTTAGCGTTGTATAATAGATAATTCGATAATAATATAATAGCCTTCCTAATAATATAAATAATGTACCTATAACATTTTTATCGAATGAAAAGCGCACACAACGTATAGTTGATTTTTTAAAAATATTTGAATAAACATATCACAAAACAGAGTGTCGATTTGTCTGCGATATAATCGTAGTTAAAAATATTTTATTCTACGTTAATTCTGTTTTTTTCTTATATAGCAAAAAGGAGGCAGACTAGCATACAGTCCACCTGATGGTAAGTGGATACTGTCGTCCATAGACATACGCGATACATGCCAACATCAGTCCAGAACGACAAACGTTGGCACGCCCCCGGATGTGCTGCCTATCTTTGCAGATTAAGGAATGGATTGGGAACATGGGGAGGGATAGGACGGGATGGGAATGGGCTCTGTCATATCTCACTCACTACCGAAACACGTAGGTACATTGGGGAAATACGATAAAGTGGGAAATGCAGTACATTTCAAGGTAGCCTTCTGTGAGAGAGGGGTAACGTGGTCAGTCGAGTGCGCCCAGCGGATGTGAGAATGCAGCATGCACTCTCCTCTTTACAAAATACAGTGGTTTCCCCTTTATACATTCGAGTACTTATTCACTACATCAGTTGTTAATTCTGGGATAGACATGGTCTGCCCATTTTAACTGCAACTTGCTGATTCTTTAAATTATGTCTATAACTTTGGTTCTTCGTCTAATATATTCGCTCTTTCTATGACAAATTCAAATCATTAAGGATTGATTCCAAAATGGACAATGAAATAATTATTCAAGTAACTGATTGTGACGACGATAGTAGGTACTCGTAGCAGTTCACGTGATTCTGATTCAGAATAGTGTAAAATACTCAATAAAACATATTTTAACCACAATGGCATTTTTTATTATTTCCGTATTCCCAATTCCATCACAATAACGAAAGTATTAGCATTATCTGTTAATAAAAGTATTTAGTGCAAGTGCTACGATTGTCTATAGTCACATCACTAATTACATTGATCTGATATATGTCAAATCGGTAATCCGTCGACAGCGTAACTATATTTAGTAGCCGGCACTTTTTCGTCCACTGTAAACACGGGCCTCCTCATGTACTTTGTTATGTGCATGAGGGATGTATGGCCTTAAAACGCCACACTGGCCAAGCGGCTTGGCGTGTCCACTCTTTTAGAGATGGTGCAGTTCCTCAATGCTTATGGTAGCGGCTTTGTTATCCCTCGATTGCCTTTTGCGAGATCCACGAGAAGAGATGGAGTGGTAATATTGTAAAGCCGGCCATAGGGCCATAGGCCATATAGTGGATATTTTGCACTAATACTTACTTAATATTATTTCAGTTAACCAAAAAACGTACCCCGTAGACAATGTTTACAAAGAAAAAATGTTGAACAGTTCACTGAATTGGATAAATTTCAATTATACTTCAGAGTCCTTTGATGTCAATGATTGATGAACGATATTCCAAATTGAATTCTAGCTAATATTAGATAAATTACATGCGTAACTTCACGATAACGGAAACTTAGTAACCTAGGCCTCATAAACTAGGTAACACACTTTAGTAAAATAGGCATTTGAAAAGAATTACTCAATAAAGATTAAATATATATCAAATAATCCGAGTGTGGGTCACATTCACTAGGAGATACATACAAAGAGGACCACCCAGACCCTACAAACCTTTTATCTTTAAACAAATTAATGTCCAACCGAGAATTGACCCCGGGGCCCTTGACACACAGCACGCAAAGGGTCCAACTGGGCCAATTTGTCATCAAGCTAAAAAACTAAAGACGTAATGGTCAAAGTTCTACAATACTACACAATGTACATACCCCGCTATGTATATGATACCAGTATAAATAATACACACTACAGTATAAATACACACTATACCCCAGTATAAATAAAATAGCAGTATAATCCAAAAATCACTTGCACAGATATCATCCATATACGAAAAAGAGCTGTCATATTTCACGTCCAATGCCACACGTGATCTTATTTCAACCCTAAATCAAATCTAAGTGCACACCCATAACGACACATAAATCAGCCTTACACTACAAATACATATATTATATTAAATTTCTTTATCTAGGCACAATCTAGCTACTTACAGGTGCGCGGCATTATTTATGGTCTGCACACATGGCGTAAAGGGTGGCTGAATGTATTGCCCTACTTACGGAGGGTCGATCGAGCCTTCACACTTGGCATTTGTTTATGCCTTGCTACATTACGAGATTTATACATATTTCTGTTATATAAGAACCTGTGAAAATGCGTGTTGTGTTACCTTTTCGCCTATGAAGGTCGTGAAGGGTTAAGGCCGCTAGTGTAATATATTTTTTTTTTTAAAGTTTGCATTAAAATGTTTTATTAATATCTGTGGCAAATAATAATTGTTACAATATATTTTTTGTTGCTGTAGTTTTGGCTGTTAAAAAAAAAGTAGGAATGTCATGGTGGGAAACAAGATTATAAAATAAGAAATGATGTGATTCTGGAGCCAGACCATTTTGTACCTAATTTGTATTAGGAGCTAGAATATACGAATTTAAAAGCGGAGTTGTGTATCACTGAATTCCTGCGTTCTATACTAGCAATAGTAAATTTTCAACGTGGTTGATTAATTCTTTCATAGTTCAAGTAAAGCGTTGTAATATACCGATTTTCAGTTAATTTTAAATTATATTTACTTATTCATATGCACAATACAGTCTTTAGGAAATATATAACAAAACTTACGACACTGTTCTTGTATTAAACCAACAAGACGTGTCTTACACAGCGTGTATACAATTTTTGTGGGAAACACTTACATATAAAATTAGCATATTAATATAAAATTTGTTTTTTTTTTACATAGCAAATTTAAAAAGAAAATATTTATTTAATATAGAAATAAGATTAGAAATAATAATTAATCTAGCTGATCAACTGATCTTTTATAGAGGTCGTTATTAAGTAATAGGTTTAAGTTCAATGTGTTTAGTCGGCATAGTGCCAAAAACGCTTATAGGCTTAATGTTAGTTTCATAATTTGATTTTTGGCCAAATTTAAATCTACCGGATCACGTGAATCGAGTAGCGACATCATTACTAAACTTGTATCATGCTCTATTTTACAATACTGGCAATTATGTTTTAATTCCAATTGATTTTCACTTTTATTACCAAATGGCTCGTATTATAAAACGTATTTTTTAAATAAATCTGTTTTCCTTAAACTTAACCTGAAACGTTCTAAGTAAACGATGAATACATTTATTTTATTTGTCAATAAAAAGCCCAAAGGGAAAATATCATAAGTTAAACCTTACTCTTGCTATTAAGAAAACTTGGCTTAGAATATCTGATGCGGGAAAAATGCAGGCGTCACTCCCCTCCACTAAGTGCAACGTAAACATTGACAAAGCCTTATGCAAATCTCAACAATAAGCCATTGAACAAACAATGCGACGTAATACTATTCGCTCTCATTTAACCAATATTTAGTCAGTTAATGCTTGTAGATGTTAATGTATATCTTATTAATAATAGGTTCAACATATATGTGATATCTTATAGTTTACATATAGTCCTATAGTTTACATATGCTTGTAGTCATACACATATACTACATAAACATGTGTTGTAGGGGGAGAGAGCACGCTACATTCCCATAGCCGCTTGGCGCACTCGACTGGCCACATTACCCCCCTCTCTCACAGAAAACTACGTTGAATTTTTTTGAATAGGGAAGTAGCGGACGAGAATGCGGTCCCATGTAATGGTAAGTCTTACCGCCGCTCATGGACACCTGCAACACCGGAAGTTATGCGGGTGCGCCGCCGACCTTACAAAATCCTATTCACAGCTTTCTTGAAGAACCCCATATCTTAGCGTAATGGAAAGACCTCGCAGTTCGTTCCACAGCCTACGCGTACGCGGTATAAAATGATTTTTGGACCGAACGGAACGCGACACCTCCGTATCGAGAAAATGCGGATGAAGCGCACTTCTGTGGCGGAAGATGCGGACCCGAGGTGGGAATTATATTGAACAGTTCTTCAGAGCATTCCCCATTGTACAGGCGGTAGAACACACAGAGAGACACAACGTCTCTCCGAATGCTGAGAGGTTCTAAACCGCCCGTGAGAGTGATAACGTCGACAATTCGAACAGCGCGTCGTTAGATGGAGTCAAATGGGTCCACATGATATTTCGGTGCGCCGGCCCAGAGATGTGAGCAGTACTCCATATGGGGCCTAACCTGAGCTTTGTAGAGCGTTAGGAGTTGCTCAGGGTACCTCTTCACTCTGTTCAGCATACCGAGTTTTTTGGACGCCATTTTGGCTTTATTTTCCAGATGACCCCGAAATTCCATTTTGCTGGAAATGTCGACTCCAAGGATCCCGATACTCTCCGAGATCTTAAGAGGTATGCTCTGAAAGCGAGGTACTACGACAAAAAGAGCTTTTTTAGCGGTGAAAGCACAGACTTGCGACAGACTTGCACAGACCAGAGCACAGATTGGAGTTGAAATCCACTAGGTTTAGAGAACCGCAAATCGAGACTTGATCTTAAAGCATCTTCCATTTCAGACACAAGCCTGATGTGACTTCGTTCCAATTCGACCCGAGAGATGTTGGCGTGGTCCCTGTATATATATGGCAACCCCAGTGCTGGCATCTGCATAGCAACGTATGTCACCAGTTTGCAATAGATCGTTGATATGCAGAAGGAACAGAGTTGGGGATAGCACGGAGCCTTGCGGGACGCCAGCATTAATAGACATGATGTCGGAGCAGCTACCATCGATAACGACTCTGATGTTCTGTCCAATCAGAAAGCTGGCAACCCATTCGCATAATCCCCCGGGTATGCCGAAAGATGGTAGCTTAGAATGCAGCGATTTGTGCCATACCCGGTTAAAAGCTTTCGCAGTGTCTAGGCCAACAGCTAGAGCTTTGCTTCTGCTCTCAATGGCGTCAACCCAGCGCTGTGTTAAATACGCTAAAAGATCACCAGCCGAGCGATTATGGCAAATTCCCTATTGATGGTCGGTGTTTTAATATGTTTCATCACCTTGGAGAGAAGGGAGGTGATTGCTATTGGCCTGTAATTGACCGGATCGGTGCGGTCATCCTTTTTAGGCAAAGGGTCAACATGAGCTACCTTCCATGCTGACGGGAAGCTTTTTGAGTCTAAGGAGTCGCGTAAGTACCGGCGATAACTTAGCAACACATAATGTACTGAATTTCCTACCTTTACCCTTTCTCCCAATCCATTCCTTAATCTGCGAAGGTAGGCAGCGCATCCGGGAGCGTGCCAACGTTTGTCATTCTGGACTGATGTTAGCATGAATCGCGGATATCTATGGATGACAGTATCTACTTACCATCAGGTGGACTGTATGCTCGTCTGCCGCCTTTTTCTATATAAAAAAAACATAGTCCAGATACAAGATATCTTATAGTCGTTAACCTGACCGAAGGGTGCCCCATTCTGCGTGGTTTTCATTCCAGCATTCATCTACCGCAACGGTTGTAGGTCCTGCGCAGATATGACCTGTCCACTTCAGTATGTTGATTCTACAGAGTCGAAGATCGTGTGTGTTTGTGAGTCTTGAGAGAGGCATTTATGCAGTAGTAGAGAGATAAGCTGATGAATTAAGAGTGGATATCGAATATATTCGACAACCGAAAATATATGTACGAGAATAAATGAGTGGTGAGAGTCTAGGGGTATTCCGATTATACATTCTTGACGCCGCCGGCCACCACGTTTCAAATCACTCAACTTCTGTTTAAGTACGATTTTTTTTTAATAATCATTTCTTCAATAGTGAAAAATAACGACGTGAAGAAGTTGACGTGCACGAGAATAAATGTGTAATGTAATATCCACCAAACCGTACTATATCATGGCGTGGAAGATTATGGCCCGAAACCCCCTTGTGATTAAAAGGGGAGGCTAATCCCTCGCAGTGGAACTTTATAGGCTGATATTGATTCGAAAATCTATTTCAAATTTCAAAGAAGAAAAATATGATATAAACGTTTATACATTAATTTGTTTGTGTCGTCATAACAAGGGCACAAATTTTCATAATAGCTTATAATCCGCATCGGGAGGAGCTAAAATTCAAATTCCGTAAAATCCTTCATTTTAATCTTAATAAATTTAAGTCAAGCATATTTTAAAGCGGCGAATCTGTTTTGAGATTTTCTTGTCATTGAAAGAAACACATTTTGTGTCATTTGCCTATCACTATCAATCTATCATCCGTCATTTATCAACCTATTTCTCTCCAGTGCTGGACATAGAGCTCATTCAAGACTCACGACCACACACAATCTTCAGCTTTTTGTCATAGAACCACCACCGGTGAATTCCTTTAAGTCACCGCTCTGTCTACCTAGTCACAGGGTGACCCACACATGTACAAAGTGTCCATGAACAACAGGTGGACTCTATGCTCGTTTGGCACCTTTTTCCAGAAAGACAAAAAAACTTAGGTATTCACTTAAGGACTGATCTACCCCATTGACCCTGCGGCAAATATGACTTGCTCATTGCCACTTCAGCATTCTTATTCATATTTCATTTATTAACTAGATATTTGTGATATTATCTGAGAAAAGGGACCTTATTGCCCGATCTAGTTTTACAGATGTTTAATTTTAGAGGAATCTTAAAAAAAATGTTTTATGGCTTTATATTGAAAAATTAATGGTAGAGCATTTTTCTTTTTAACTTTTTGGAACTTTACACGTTTTTTTTTTCGGAATGGCTAAATTCTTGTGGCCCTAGTGGCCTTTCAACAGTCACCGGACTTGTACCTGACCGCACATTTAACTTTTTTTTAACTTCTGTTTAAAAAGAAAAACTGGAAAGTTTCAAGAAACAACTAAATTTTAAGTTAGAAAATCTTAACCAAAGTTTACACATCCATACCGACAATAAGCTCCATACCGATAACGTCATATTTTGTTTTACCGAGCGTTACTGTGTACTTTTTTATAACTATTTTTATGCTATAGAAACATTCCGAAAAACTTTATATACGAGTAGAGCTGTAAAAGCTAGATTCAAAGCCCATCAAAGTATTATTTAATAGGTATAAAAGTGGCGAGTTCACAACGCTAATGGCTATGGCTATAACAGCCGTATGGAGTCAAAGTTATTGATATGAAAACTTTTCAAGCGGAATGAGGAACAATATTGAAACCAAAATTAACGATTTCACATAACGTCAAACTATTCCGTTGGTTTCACATTCGCGCGTATTATATGCGTCGCTTATATAATAGAATTGCAAATTTAAACCCTTTGTAAGCGCTTTGCATTTTAGAACACAAATTCGCTTTTACGGTCATTTGCATGTTGCATTGTCACAGTTGCGGTGACTTCCGAAACGTTGGTGTGCATTGCGCCATCGTTATTAATATAATATGCAAACGCCGTCATTTTGACGCGTTGTACGCTGCGGACCTGCTAATTTTAGTTATTAAACACGATGTTCCGTTTATGGGTATATTTAAATTAGAGCAGGCTACTACCCACAAAACTATGACTTTTTAGGCGACCCATTGGGCCACTTATTACACGATTGGTACGTTGCTACACGATTGGTACGTTTTTTTCCATTATTTTAATAAGCCATTATTCTAATTAATCCATTCTTATTAATCCATTATTCTTTGTATTTCTCTGCATTAAATGAATTATCTGCAAAATGCAAAATGCAGCCGTTATGTTTTCCCTCGTATTACCTACCACTTCATATTGTCAATAACATTATAATTTTGTCACAAGTCAGCATAAATTAACACCAGAACATTATTCTAAAGCTGTATAACAGTTACGTCAGAAGTAAACTGGAATACTGCAGTACAGTCTGGCTACCTTCTTACAAGACCCATATACATAGAAAAGTACAAAACAAACTTACAAAATGTAATATGACACTTAACTTATCGATGTAGAATTAAATGCAACATATCATATGTTGACAGTCTCAAAAATATCCATATCCATTCTCTTGAATCAAGAAAAAATATGTTGGATATGACATTATTATTCAAATTATTTAATAATGCTGTTGATTGCCCGAATCTCTTGACTGAATTTACTTTAAAAGTACCTACCAGAACACCCCGCTACACAATTGGACTGTTTCAGACGTACAAACACAGAACTAATCTATGAAAATATTCCCCTATATCTCGGATATCACGGACAATTAGTAAATTTTCGATCAGCCCCACTGACCTTGATATATTTCATGATAAATTGTATAAATTTAAACAAAAAACGTTTACAAACTGCTGACGTACCATATCTCTGATAACTTACCCTTTTATAGCGTTTTTTTTTTAAATTATAAGTAATATTTTTATTTTTTCTAATGTACCTACTTAATTCTTTTAGCATTTTCTTTTGGCCTACCCTGAATGTAATTTGAATCGCATGTGATAACCTGTATGGTAAGTAGGGAAACAATTATAATGTAACCAATACTTTTTAAATGTATACTTGTTTATTGTTACCTCTGTTGGGTATCCAAATTAAATAAATAAGATAATAAAAAATAATAACCGACTCGATAATAAATAATAGTGAATAATAATAATAACGATAAATAAATCATCATAATGATAATGATAAATACGATTATAAATAATAATAGTTGAGTCAACTTGGATTATCCAGTCGGATAATAGATAAGATAATATCCAAATTAATTAAAGAATAATAAATTAGAACATATAGTCGATATAATGGAATCGTTTTGTATAGCTTGATGGCTTGTAAACGGGTAAACATAATGTATCAAAATATTAATGACTTATCAAAGTGCTAATGATATTAGGCTTTATGTAAACATGAAGTCTCAAAAGCGTGAACTTAATCAGGAGCTCTAACTGACAGGGATTGTTCAGTTTGTCGATAGTTTAATTGAATTAATTTCAGCTTGACTAAACAGTCAACGCGCCACTCCACCGCCATTTGATCCGCCACTCGAATAACTGTCAGTACAAACAGTATCTATCAAAACCACGCTATATTTTATTAAATATGTTAAAATCACTATTTGATGTTATTAGGTGTTAGACAATCAATTAGACGGTTATCAATTAGACAATTATCAATTAGACAATTATGATTTTGAGTCAAATTCCGTGTCATTAAGCTTATTTCAAAATATTTAAATTAAGTATTATAATCATTAGTTACATTGCCCACTGATTCACCCGCCAGGGATTTTAAAAAAGGAGTACATATGTACAAACTACAGGTATGTTCTGGTAGCAATTAATTGATTATTTCCAGCAAGAAATAAAAAAAACAACTTTTTCTTATTTATAATATGGGAATTTAGGAGAAAATTAAATATCACTATTCAAAAATTTGTCATGAATTTACTAAATACCCAATTTATTGAATACCCAATCTACGAAATACCCAATCTACTAAATACCCAACTTACTAAATACCCAAGGTACTAAATACCCAATTTACTAAATACCCAAGGTACTAAATACCCAATTTACTAAATACCCAATTTACTGAATACCCAATCTACGAAATACCCAATCTACTAAATATCCAATTTATTAAATACTGTGAACTGGTTAGATTTTATCGCTCGCACGTTTATGAGCGGTTATTTAAATTATTGACTTTAACTAAATCACCGATTCAAATGTATAAACGATTCAATTTAATCAGAATTAGAGATCAGATTTATATTGAAAATCAGACCTCTAATCTTTTTGGTTATTTTAATAAACGTGATTTATTACTTATAGTTCTTAAATCCAAAAAAAGGAAACAGCCTTTCTTAAAAAACAAATTGTGCTATCGACCCCAAGAAAACAAGATAATCTGTTGGACAGTGACAAATTAATGAGTAAATAAGCGTTGATAATGATCTCAGAAGCAAAAACTGTGGCAAGACGCCCACCGACGGAAACGCACTTTGTGACACAGTGACAAATGAAAGGGACGTCGGAAAAAAATAATTGAGCCATTTAAATTCCACCTCCTTTAGAGCCAAACAAATTGACTTTTTCTATAATACACTCTGCTGATGGCCTGAGGAAAGCCTTTAAAGAATGACCATTAAGTATGCTAAGTGCACTAAGAGCCTCGGGAGTTTCTCATGTTTTTACTCTTTGTGCTGCCTGGCCTACTCACAGTATCCATTTATGCGTTTGAGGTTTCTTTTACGATAAATATTTTGGTACATGACAACGTAGTAAAATTAAATTGTCTTATAAACTTATAAATAGTATTTTCATTACTCATACTCTGAAAGTAGGTCCGAAGTTGCCTGTGGAGCGAAGTGAAAATAGCCCAATACACCCTAGGGTGAGCGTTTTCAACTGACAGACAACTGAATAAATTAAGAAAAAAAAGAGCTATTTTCACATTTCTATGTAACCATAATCTAACTTCCTATACAGCCACTCCATTACAGCGCGATGTAAAATTGAAATAACATAAAGAAACGCACCCATTAATTAAAGAGTATATTTTTTAAATTACTTTCCTTGTATTCGTAATGAAAAGCACAGTGTTTACCTAGGGGTTCAGGACTTATTTAGTCCCTCGACCTATTGGCGCCCTCGCTGCGCTCGGGCACCAAACCCAGTCTCGGGACTGAAATAAGTCACTTTCACCCCTAGGGTAACAATGTACTATTAAATATCGGACACAAAAGTATCGGAAAAAACGTACTGCCACGGAGGAATAGGAAGTGTAATGGAATGAAGGAAACTCCTTATTCTGTTATATTTCCTATTCCCTATCTTTGCCAACCCTTTTTCCAAATTCACTTCTAAAGTTGCAAAGGGGTGTACTTTTGCCTTTCTGGACAGATGTTACTCCACTTACCTCCAGATCGATTGGCTCGTCTGTCACCTTCTTTCCATAAAAAAATCACAGCTTTCTGGTTTTTTCGTCTGCACGCAAAGAGCACGCAGGCTGACGTCAATAAAAAATATTCGTATAAAACCGAAACAAAACGTTTGTATGTTCGAGTAATTAAGGCAAATAAAATTTGTAAATTTAACCAGTTTCCAAAATAGATCTGTCACTTTATCATCACATTTCTTTTTAAAATTCTCTTTTAATTTTTTAAAAGCAGTATTTAACACGATGCGCTAAAATAAGCTGCTGAAATATTAAGTCCTTTACATTAACTGAATTAGGTACAAACAGCATAAGCTTTAAAACAAGGTTAGATGAAGCCCTATCCCTTTAATACCTACTTAAATGGATTAGCTTCTTTATAAATCAGTCATTCACCCTTAAGTAGGTAGCTACGCTTCGGGTCCTCTACACCGATATTTCAGACACTCAGAACATTTCAGAACGGTGATGGGCATGGGGTAACTATTCTCGATTTACATTCCTTAATGTATGATTCAGAAGGCGGCGAGAACGACAAGAGACACCGACCGACGACAGCGACAGTAGTTGCCGAAGTCCGGCGACACCACTGCTCGTATGGATTTGTATGAGTTTAGTATACGAATGCAACGACAAGTGTCTGTTGAGATAAGATTTGTAAATGCAACTCAATGTGTCAAATGTTACTGGTCACAAGTGAAATGTCAACTCTCTCTCAATCTGTCCAGCGAACTGTGTGGTTGTCTTGTATTTGCAATTGAAGATTAAATCCATCTAAATCAGTGTCGTCAAGGCGATCGGCGACTCCTCGTTGTCGCTGTCGACGCCTTTACCTTAATCTTAATCATACCTTAACGTAGTGCCCGTACCAAAGAGCTATGTACCACAGACAAAGTACAAACTTAGGTATGGATTTTTTCAATTCTTGGCGGTGACGAAAATCGTGAAATCCGCATGCCCGTGGGGCATGTGTAGGGCCCCACTAGCCCACCCTTTTTTTTTATAGACTAGTGGGCGGACGAGCAAGCGGTCCCACTGAGACCACGTGGTGCGACTGCTGGTGCTAAATGCACCCTTATACGTCTACTGCTAGATGATTAACTACGAACAGATGTCCCCTTGTGAGTTGTGACTGCGAGGCGAGGTCTAAACCCTATAGTGGAAATTTATAAATTGATATGGAAACGACGTTTCATAGCATAAGCCTGCATGCGACAATGGTACAAGATAAGATTTTAATTTTGATGTCATTTTGGTTAAATGTAGTCATTATGTAACTACCAATCAAGTCACTCAATTCATTGATCATTACTCAAGTTACCCACGTAACCGTGGTTTATGTAACTGGACCGAAATTGGCTGTAAAAATATAAATATCGAGTAACTCATTTACATAACAATTGTTAACTAAGGATGTTTCGATATTGGAGAGCAACAGTAGGGTAACGTAATATACATACAATTCTATAAGTGAACGTCATCAGCCATTTTATTGTACAAATATCCACTGCTGGATATGGCCTTCCCTCCTCAAGCACACTGTCTTGTGCATGAAGGATTTATAGCCTTAACGTCACGCTGGCCAAGTGAGTTGGCGAGTCCACTCTTTTAGAGGTGGTACAACTCCTCAGGACTTGTGGTAGCCGCTTTGTCATTCCTTAGTCGCTTTTAATTCTATAAATACATTAAACATAAATTGAAAAAGCTCAATAGATGCAAGCGTGTACTAGGACATGTTACTACTACAAGTCCCTATCCACAGACGCTCACTCAGACGACTCAGTCACTCAGTTTACACTCAGACGTACCAAAAATAAAGTAGTATACCTATAAAAAATTAGAATGGGAATGTGGAATGAATGAAACCGCTCACCTTAAGAGTGGACTCGCCAACCCGCTTGGCCAGTGCCGCGTGGCGTTCTAAGCCCATACGTTCCTCATGTACAAGACAATGTGCACGCAAGAGACCCAGCAGTGGACGGTAAAACATATTTCTATACCTTTTACACTTAAACTAATTTAATTTTTACGCCGGTATCGAACTATCTGCGCGCCGAATACAGGGACGATGTAAAAAATAACCACGTTAATTAATTTTGTTTTAAAACTTTGCCGCACATTTTTGTAACTTTCGACTCAAATAATACACCTTACAGCATTCCGTGCGCCATGCTCCATTAAATTGCACTAGCATGGTGCATGCAGCGCAATGAAATGGGACAATTACGAAAATATTTTACTACAACATTGAGCCTTGGAACGTATAATCAAAACGGTATGACTTTGGTTCACGTCATTTTATTTTAGCTTACTTTAAACTAATAATTAATAATAGGTAATAATTAATAATTAATACTAATAATTAATAATTAGGTCTTTATCTATTAAATAAAGTTATCATATTAAATGTAAAATTGTATAACAAAGAATGTGTGAAAGTATATAATATAGATTACCTATTAGTATATACCTATATTAATATAAGTATAAACAGTATAATATAGTATATGTTTCATTCTAAAGTCGGCCGACACCACACGCAAAATTATTATTTATAATATTCAGTTATTGTTATGTTGTTTTTAATAATATTAGGCGACTGCTTGGTACGGTTGTTAGTGACCCTGCGTGCTGTGCAAAAGGTCCCGGGTTCGACTCCCAGTCGGACATTCATTTGTTTAAAATGAAATATTTGTTCGGGTCTGGGTATGTTGTATTTGTCTTTGTGTGTCTCTGGACCCAAGACGCAGGAAAGACAAATACGTTATTATTATTATTAATATTCAGCAAATTATATCAAATTGATATTCTATTATAAGCTTCCACAAGGATTATTCGTACTAAGCAAAATGTTTCTGGTACCACTCGTATACAACCAGAGAATACGGTTGACAACTCAAACGAGAGAATATTTTTGGCACAGACTCAAAAAACGTTTGGATTAAAACAAAAATCATTTTCCAGTAACAACTTGTTTCATTACTTATTTTATTTCGTTCGATGGATTTCGAGTGCCGTCTCGATCGTTTTATTATTCAAGTGTAGTTTTTATTCAGGACGGAATTAATTTTATGTTTAGTGCCTACTACTTCAAATTCGACTGTTTTATGTGGATAATAAAACAATAACTCTCTTCTCTTTGGTGAATAATTAAAAAAAAATGTATGCATAATTGTAATAGGACTAAACGCATTTAGCCAGAACTGTATGCTTATTTAAAATAACACAAAGATTTGATTGCGTTTTTTAATACATTATAACATACATATCTTTCACTGAATTCCAATGGATCCTTCAAATTACCTTTCCTTCATTGTTCGTTTCTAACGTCCATCTTGCAAGATATCGTTTATTCAAATACAACAAATTGGTACATACATTTAAGTGTTTTTCAAATTAAATTGGTGTCCAACATAAGCGACAGCTGACCAACGGACGACGATTCGTTTGGAAATAATATTTTTTAATTATAATTTCTGAGCATAGAAATATACAAGCAGATACGAGTCAACATTTTACACATTTTTGGAGGACGCAATTTTCCTTCAGTGGTGTATTTAAATTAAGGCTAAGGCCTTAATTTAGCCCGCCCAAGGCTATAATAGCGAACGTGTTAAATTGTTTATTTTCCACGTGTATTATTGACACAGACGCGACATATATTGTAAACATCTGTTTCACGCGGTTGACCTTTGACCTTTATTATACTTCATTGCTCTCTGTACACATACACGCTCGAAAGGTATGAAGCATTTTGGAAAACACACGTTGGAACTACTCCAACTAACAGAGCTAATGAACTCAAGAAGGTAGGTCTTAGTAAGTGTGTTGAGACTATAGGAGAAAATCAGGTGCAGTAATGAGCTTTGGCAGAGACCTATGTTTTGCTGCAACCGCTAATAATACTGAATGACTATGTCTTCAAAACTACCATTTATATTTTTTCCTTTGTATTTATAATATTTTATACCTATTCATCTTAACGCCGTTTGCATTGATTTCTACAAACATGGGTTTCCACTTGTTTTTCTTTTCGATATTATCGAAAGTTTAACAACAGAAACTGCAAGAAAAAATATCCAATATAATGGAAATTTCGTTTGTTATTATTTTAGGGCAGAAACAGAACATTTTAAATATAATTTGTTATGCTAAAATAAAAAAAAAACATAATCCCATCCAAAAAAATTTTACAGTTAAAAAAACTAAAGAGAGTGGACCAAAATTAAAAATTCCCTCGACTTTATGATAGTTTTATTTGATGCCTTAAATCTTTTAAACGTAGGAAATATAATATTTCTGCGAGGACTAAGTAGCTTTAAGTTAAATGAGTTCTTTCCCTAACAGCCTGAGAACTAGTTAATGCTATGTGATAGTACCTGTCTCACTAGGTAAATATCTTAGCGTTGGTAATTAATTACAGTCTCCTACGGCCCCTACTTTAGTAGTGGAACGAAGCATCCCTGTTTATTAATGTGGGGCATTATTCAGAAGCAACCGCAGATGAGACTTGGTGCCCGAACATAAAACATTCTTGAATAATATTCATCGCGTCTAGTTAAAAGAAAGTTGAAAATTCCCTTGACTTTATGATTGTTTTATTTAATGTTTTAAATCTTTTAACATAGAAAGATATGTCAATATTGTGCAACTATTTACTAAGATTGTAGTTGCTTTAATAATAGATAGTTATTGTACGTATATTGTACAGAATTTCTTTCATTATGTTTTATATTTTGTAAAACAGATAACTACAATACTATTTAATAAAAAGATCTTGATCGTTATTTTAAAAGAATGCTATGGAATTTATGATTTTGTTTATAATTACTTTTATTTATATCCATATTATGAATAGTCGATTTATGTATTATAAATTAATCTAAATATTAAGACTTGTTGTTTGCAGATGAATAGAGAATTGTACTTTTTATCTATATTTCTTATAGTTCGTAGAGTAGTTCTTATTGTTAGAAAAAAATTAATGTTTGTCTTCTTGTCGTATATATACGTAGCCTAGTGTTATAGGCGGGACGTCATATTTAGTGTAACGTTATTTACTATAATCCGTTTCAAATAAGTCGTATAATCCGTTTCAAATCCTAAGGGCGTAAGGAAAGTTTCCATATGCCATTAGCATTTGGAACGGATTATACTCCCGACTCGAGACTTACCTCCATAGGAAACTGAAGTAAGGTGGAAAAAGACTATGACTGAGTGAATGAGAAATTTATTTGCTATAAAACAAAACACAGTTATTTATTAAACATTTGGTTTGAGTTCGAAGAAATTTAAAAAAATAATACGCCGAAGAATTAGGTCGTTTAATAACTATTTATATCGAAGTGGTAACTTTAATTATTGTAAAGTTTGAACATACTAGCTGTATTTGGCATATGTACCGTGGATGAGGTCGCGTCAAACGACGCTGGTCCCAGAAGTTCCTTCGTTAGATTTCATCCCGATAGTATTGGTATGCAAATTTTGTGAATACCTCCTACGCCTGCCGCTGGGAGTAAACCGCCGATTATCCACAGCCACAAGTTAAATCCCCAATGTAGGGCGATCTTACCACAGATAACTTGTCGACCCAGAACAATCTAGTTTTCAACTTCACAGTGAATTTAAATGAAAGAGAAGGTCAATCAAATGGGAATTCATTATTCATCGTCATAGTATAGGGTTTAGAAAAGGTTAGAAGTGAGACCTAAAGCAAAATTAAATTAATAAGTTATTATATAAATTAATCTACAATAATATTATCTGAGAAAAGGAACCATCTTGTCGGTTCCAGTTTCTCACATATTAAGATCAATGAAATCTGTTAAAACAAAACTTATTTCTTTGTCTTGTCTTAAAAACGAGACCGACGAAACCTTAGAGGTATCCGGAAAATTGCTATTTAAAGAGGTTAATATTAAAACAACGAAATATCAATGAGAAAATCTTAAATAAATTGAATAAGTTCATGCCGTCAATAAGGTCTTTGCTTAGATAACATCATTTAACTCAATTTGTTGGTATGAAGATACCGCAAAATTAGTTCTTAGGAATTAACATGAGTATTTATTATGTTCAAATGTGAATTAACACAACACTCTCTGTAGATCAAAGAATCTATGTTTGCAGATAATTCCCTATGCTGCTTTAATGTGAATTTGTGTATAATTAAGTAATCTAACCTACCTTCAATACATCGCATAATTATGTACCTATGCGTATTAATAAGCGAACATTATATAGGACTCATACATAAATTGATATATAATTCAACGACTATGAAGAACACCCATTTATAAATGGTAATTCTATTTGTAAAAGCTTCTACAAGCACCTCACATAAAACAAAGAGTATATAATCGTCATAAAAAAAACAAAAATACAACGCACACACCCATAGATACAAGGTTGACTCGTGCGAACATTGATGACACTGGAACAGATTTTCAATGGTGGCTAGACATGGTGTGTGTCTAGAATAGTCTAGATAGTCGTGAAATATGAATAATAAAAACCAACTCAGTCTTACAGCCAGGATAACCACCGTTTCTAGAATGCTATTTCAATTATCTTTTAAAATATCAGGAAATATTCAGAACGGTATTTTAGTATCAATGAGCTTTTATCGTCACATTATCCTATCGAACATTGATTACTGATTGACTACTATTCATAATTTATAAATATTATAATCGCTTAAGCGTAGTATTCACTAAGGTGTCCTAGTATACTGTATCCGCATTACATTATTAATATTTCTCGCATATGTGCGATTTCCTTTTAATATATTATGTAATATTTACCAATCTTGAAAGTAACACTGCTTGTCAATTATATAATATCTTTCGAAGTACTTATAATCGAAGACACTCGTAGATCGCATGAAATATATAAATTACGATAATGTAACCTCGAATTAATTGTAAATGAAACTGATATTGATAAATTTGTTCTTATTATATAAAGACTATTAACAACTTATGGAAACATAGCTTTTTTAAATTTAAGTTTAGGATAGGAGTCAATTTAGGACTCTAAGCAAGTGAAGTCATGAGCAAAAGCAGTGTTACTTAAGAGTTTGATGTAATATTGCCATGCCATCAGGATATTATTTTGTCAAAGTAAAAGGTCTCTCGCAATTTCCGGCCTATCCAAACATGCCACTAAGCTAAGCTTTAATTTTGTGTTCGTCCATGAGAGTGTTGAAAATTAATGACCATCCAGAATGTTCTAACTTTATTATAATCTCTTCATTGCGCAATCGCGCAACCAGCCATATGATCCAAATTTTGCGGACGACGTAGAAAAATTGATCCACATTTTTCTTCGGGAAACTCCGTTATAAACTTTTTAGCAAGGCAAGGCATATTAGTTCTGTGGACATGAAATTATATTGATGATACTACATTTACTTCTGTAGGTCGACTCGTTTTAATTTCAATAAACATCATTGAGGTAATAAAAGTGATTTTAATGGCGCTTAATTATGTGGTACCGTAAAAAACCATAATCAGTCGTTATTTAATCCCCTGCTACATGGACCTTCTCAGGCATACTGTATTGTGCACGGGAGATGTATGGTTGTCAAACGCCACTCTGGTCCAGCAGGCTCGCGACTTCACTCTTTTAGAGATGGTGTAGTGGGTTAGTGTTTGTGGTAGAAACTTTGTTATTCTTTAGTCGTCTTATTATCGTCTTTGAGGAACTCCTCGTTAATTTTGGTAGCGGTTTTGTTATCCCTTAGTCGCCTTTTGCGAAGAGATGGGGTTTTTTTTATGTGCGAAGGCGGCAGACGGGCATACAGTCCACCTGATGGTAAGTGGATACTGTCGCCACTAGACATCCGCGATACATGCCAACATTAGTCCAAAATGACAAACATTGGCACGCCCCCGGATGCGCTGCCTACCTTTGGAGATATAGGAATGGATTTGGAGAAAGGGTTGGGGAAATGGGGAGGGATTGGATGGGAATGGGCTCTGGCACATCTCACTCACTACCGAGACACGTACGTACATTAAGGAAATAAGATAAAGTGGGAAATGAAGTACATTTCAAAGTAGTCTTCTGTGAGAGAGGGGTAACGTGGCCAGTCGAGCGCGCCCAGTGGCTATTGGATAGCAGTGTGCACTCTCCCCCTCAAAAAATGCAAATGCATCACCCCTCAAATGGGGTGATGCAATTCTGGCTTTTCCTATATAACATTGCATTTATATTAGGTATTATTCTGATAGCTATTATGTTAATAGTTAAGATCGTGTTATTTATCATTTTACGTTATAGTTTGTTATTAATAATTCTGTACCTAAACGAACTGTATTGATCTAAAAGTGTACGTGTCATTGTGTTTATTTGTATTCATTACCATACGTAAGTATATTTTTCTTTTTCTTTCATTAATTACATACAAAATGTTTTGCAAAAGAAATATGTAACAAAGATGAGCTCCACACAAAGTTATACAAACTCCTAATGTTGTGGGGATAACTTGCCCGTATATAATTTTCCCCGAATTATGGATTGCCGAAGAACGCTTCATCAATGCCTATGTAATATATCACTTTTCGTCTTATTTTTCAAGGCAAAAACAACTTTATCATGTGAATTTCTTTATGTAGCAGTAATTTATGAGGCTCATTACTTTTCCCATTGTTTTCTTATTCCGATATCCATTGGTTACAAATTAACAGGAATTATTGTATTATAAATAGTGCTCGTTGTTTATACGTCGCTCAGGTTATAAGTTCTAGAATATTAAGGTGAAGACGTGTCTACGAGTACCTTGAAATACGATAATGCTGACTTTTTCGATGTCTATTAAACCAAACAAACAACGATCGGAGAGAAAGAAACAAACATGTAGAAAAACATGAAACCAACAATTTTCGCAACAAACAGAATATGTTGGACACGCTTCACTTGCTGTGAGCAGTATTGTGTTTCGTCGGCGGTCGTCATTGTGTTTTCGAGCATTTGTTTCCTTACGAAACGGCAGTTAAGAATATTTATTGGGTGAACTTGTGGCGTGACGTCGCTTTTTAGCCAATTGTAGCCATTTCTGTATCTCTGTCCTACACTCCAGTCTGATATATCGAAGGTAATAAAAGTTCGTTTGCGATATCAATTCGACTTGTTTTTCTGCTCTAACTCATTCCCCCGCAGAATATATTCTTGAAGACAGAAGATGCTTTAAATATTTAGATGTCTTTATAAAATAGGCCAATAGACAAGTACAAGGTATATTCATTATATCAGGCTACTGATGAAAGACTATCTGATATAAAAACACATATTGACATTGTTAAGACATTGACACTGACATATTGCCGGCCGCTAATTAAAGTTTCGAACTGAACAAACGACACTTTACATTTTTGCATAAATATTACAGTTATAACGATTACTATTGTGCAAATGTATTTTATACAGAAATTTCATTTTCTACTTAAGTTTTCAGACGAATAAATAGCATCGTAAATGAAAAGTAATGAACGATTAGTACCTACGTAATTCTCCTACATAAAAATACGTAATTTTAAAGTAACCACTTGCAGTTTCATTTATTTACTTAACAGCTGTCGATATAAATAATGTAGTTACTATTAACTACTAATGTAATCTGATGTAACTACTAATGTAATCTGATGTAACTACTAATGTAATCTGATGTAACTACTAATGTAAATTACTCTTTAGGTTTATTAAATTCTAAAAATATAAATATTGCATTTTTATATTTCGAATATTACTAATGAGACCGCTTCGTATGAAATAAAGTGAGGTCAGAAAAATTCTCCCCTCAATGACGGAAGAAATGTGAAAAAAATACTCTCCTAAAAATGGAACGTACAAGGACAATACTAATTGCGTAGTAAGAGAAAGATAAAAAATGGGGCGAGAAATGAGCTGCGGGGAGAATGGCGCCCATTAATTAAGTGCTAACCATAAATAGTGCACATTTTTTATATTAAAATTCCTTTCAATCCAACACAATATTAGCTTGATTCGGTAGCCTGATTCAAAGATGTAGTATGGTATGCGGCACTATTAGAAGAGTGACGACTGATTGACCCAGTTAATAATGACCTAAGTCGCAGTGCAAAAGATTAGTATGTACAGTGAAAATCTAGAACAGATTTTTGTTTCTACTTGCCCAGATATTTGAGACTAGTGCAATCTGAAAAAAATACCTATTTTTTAATGCATTATCTCAAAAGCCTGTTACTATTTAAACATAGTTTTATAATAATGCAATTTTAAGTTAGAAAATCTGAACCAAAATAAATTGGCATCTACAGTAAGGTTCGTTTGCTCAGATAACGTCACATGTTTTTAAAGGTTTTGGGAATCCGAGTAATTTGTATTCATCTTTGTTTGTATCACAAATCATACGAAGAGTCCTAGCATGGGCCATTGAGTACATATACGATATTTAATATAATATTGGGTTTGACATTAACATTAGTCGTTCTATTTTTCTATTTTTATGTATTATTTT
The DNA here is from genome assembly GCA_914767545.1 of Sesia apiformis. Classification (NCBI taxonomy): domain Eukaryota; kingdom Metazoa; phylum Arthropoda; class Insecta; order Lepidoptera; family Sesiidae; genus Sesia; species Sesia apiformis. The sequence continues at coordinate 8,372,515 of OU611960.1, read as the reverse complement.
TTGGTCGTAGAACTAATATTTTTTTTTTATTTTCATAGTTATATTTTTCTTTGAAATAATAGTTATGATTTCAAAGAAACCTTATTTGTAGAATCTTTCGAAGAAAAACCTGAACTGAGAGAACGCAACTTTCAAATTTTGGAAAAAAAAAGACTACATCCGACATTGAAATGAAATTTGCCAAAAAATATTTTTCGAATCTATATCTCTATTTAAACCGAAGCCAAATCGGTTTAGTAGTTCCAATATTACGACGGTGTAAATTTACAAAGGTATAAAAAAAGGAAAATTTGAAGTCTATATATACAAACTATATGTCGTTGGATAGTGCTCATGAAACTCTACAACTAAATAACAAAATCTCTTATCTGACTGTCGCTACCACCGATCTTTATTCCTTTTAAAATTATTTCAAGCCCTTCATACGCCCAACAAATCTGTGTAAAGTGGACATTAGATAATCTTGTTAAACTCTACAGCCCATCTTGTACCGGACAGGACTTATGCAAATGAGTGAAGGGTATTCCGAACGACTGTGTGTCCTGGATTAAAAGGGCTGGCGACTCGGTCTGTTTTTACAAAGCCACATGTTGTCCCGGCTTGAACAAAACAACCCGGTGAAAGGGGTAGGCCTGTACAATATTTAGTTGCCACTTAATCGTGTTTCTACTGGATTTGTAGTACGAACGCGAACAAAAGGCGGTGTAATAGAATTACTTCGAAAAAGGGGTTTGGATAAAAACGCAACTTAGGGCCTTACCAATTGAATTGCTGTTTGTTCATAGTGGCCACTTTGAACTTGGTTATATTGCGTTTGGCTTGGAATTCCAAATTCAAATTAATTTTAATCGTATTGTCACTTGTGATGAAAAGTGGATCCGGTATGGTAATCGTAAAGGTTGGTCACAATCGTTGAACCCAGGGGACACAGCCAAACAATGTGTGGGCGATAACACTCGCCCACACACTGTGCGAGAGACAGTCTCAAAGTTACAGGAGGTTCGACTGTAAACTCTCCGTCACCCACCCCCACCGTACTCTCCAGACTTTGCCCCTACTGATTTCCATTTTTTTTTTCGGAATGTGGATAACTTTTTACACGAGAAAAAATTCAACTCCGATGAGACAGTGAAAAACGCCTTCAGACAGTTCATCGATTCCCGTCCCCGGGAGTTCTCTAGCAGAGGCAACAGTCAACTTCCATTAAAATGGCAAAAGTGCATTTATAATAATGGACAATTCTTCGATTTATTGAATATTCATATTTTAATATCATATTATATTTTTTTCCAGATACTTTATATTTTTATACAGATATTTTTTTTCATATGTAACAGCCTAATAATTCGATACTACGAACGTTTATCCAATTTTCAATAATAATACTCAATAAAATACCATTACAATTATTTTAAAGAGAATTAATTAAATGAGCAGAAAAAATATTGAATGGGCAGCAAGTGGGCGACAGCAATTTGAAGGTGATTTAGTTTTAGGTTCTCTGATGACAATAAATACACAGGAGTCACGCGAAGCGGGACTCCGTCAACTTGGTGATTGCTTAAGTTGTTCAAAAATAGTTTGTTTTGTTGAACGTTATTTATGCCCATTTAGTATTTACTGCCCATATAGTATTTACTGCCCGTATAGTATTTTTTGCTACTCGTTTAAATACAAGCCAATTTTTAATATAAATTATTTTTTTATTTAATAGTGAATGCGAACACATAATCGCATATTATTATGATAACGAAAAATTTATTTGTGTCGTCTTCTATGAAATCGCGGATTCAACTCCACTGACGTATAGACTCGTGTTTCATATGGCGGGACTCAAGTTTTCACTGTTATTATCGAGGGGGATTGTTAATAATAATAATCTACAAAAAACCTATAGATATTATTCATAAACATCCCACCATATAAGTAGAATATCTACTTTATATTTCTTAGGCTGTTATTATTATTAAATAAAACAAGAAAATATTTTGATAGAGTACGCAATATATTATTATTTATTTATCCGTGACGGTCCCGACTGACCCAAGCCGTTATCTGCAAACTTCTTATACTACATCTCGCTACTAAACGTGTGGCCAAAGTGAGCGCGGAGTGGACAGTTAATAAACGCTGAAGGCTGGTAAAAAAAATTTTGGCCCTTCTGGTTAAAGCAATAAATAAAATAATTTAAGGAATCTCAGTAAACTGAAAATTATATTCGTACATTTACAACGAATAAGCTACCGTAATAAAATAAAAGAATAATAAAATAAAAGAGTAATAAAAATAAAAGCCTGTATACCTATACCTATTTATCTTGCGGTCCCTTGTCCATGCTAAATATATCGTACGAGTCTATCGGTTATCTATCGATCACCGCTCCGCCTACACTGCGACTTCAATCTATTTTTTTTCCGTCACCCCCGCCTTTGATCAGTGTACATTACATATAATCTTCTCATATTTTCACATCTCTGTGTTTTTAGAGTTCCCTTAGGTTCTCTTAGGCCAACAATGGCGTCTTTTATGCCCTCAATACAATATCTGTGTCAGTGCTGGAAAACATTTTAGTTTATCGCGTGTATCCTCAAACTAAGGAGCCGTATGGGAACCATTACGACGAGATTTCTGTCCCACAAAAAGGCTATCAACTATATAGCATTAGCTATCTTTTGCGAAGTAGTGTTATTGCCGGTCGGGGTTATCTTTATGCCTGTTATTTTAGCAACATTAAAACATGTCATTTATAGGAGTGACCTCATAATCTTAGTTCTAGATAAAATGCTTTTCATGTGTAGTAATAATAAAGAAGCGTCGACGATACCCTTGGGATTAATTTATCTACAAGATTACCTAAGTAACATAGGAAAGTGATCTGCAATCAATAGGATCTGCAATTAAAATAAATAGGAATTTATTTTAATTGCAGATGACACAGAATAATTTTATAGATGAAAGTTAATCACATGGGACTACGGATAATTGCATCTGTAGACAGAATGAAGACGTCTCTATATAGAGGAGTATTGATGGACATTGGCCCATGAAGATCTTTTTTTTTTCAATTCAATTCATTTAATTTGCAAAAACGTAGGTAACAATGTTGTGTTTTATTATAATTATAAACATCTTCCATTGGGTTCTGCCTAAAATAGGTATAGTTCTTTCATCTCACGAAGGCGGGTTACGCGTAGCAGTGGTTGTGTTCGTACATATACATTGTTTTAATGTGTACCGCGGCGTCGGGAGTCCAACTGTTTCCAAACATCTCAAGTTTACACTCACTAAAACAATGTACATTTACGAACATAACCACTAGTAAGCGTAACCCGCCTTCGTGAGATGAAAGAACTTTACAAGTATTATTGAATAAATAATTCAGTTCCACAATTTCGTCTCCATGGACAAAATAACGATATTTGAAATATGTATTATTTTCATTCAAAAGCAACGCAGTCGCAAGCAAAAAATTGAAAATATTCTTTACATTATCTAATTTCATGTTACTATAAACTTAATTGAATGTAACTTTCTTAACAATTCACTACATTATACTCGTATTTTATATTTCACTAACCTTCATTTCTCTATTGACGACACCAATAAGACAAGACTGCAGACTAGTACAAAAAAGCATCAGTCGACGTAGTTTGTAGTGGCAAAAGGAAACGTTTCGCCGTTAAAACAGAATATCGGTGTAGGTAGTCCACAAGACAACTCACGTGCTCACATCTGCCTTGCTATTGTGGTGAGTATCGGTACGCGTAAAAAGCGAACTTGTATCCTTCAAAGTATACTTTTAAATAGGCGCGAAAGTTAATTTTTACGTATAAAGACATTTATCCACAATCGAAGTTGATGCGCGTTCGTGAGTTGCAAGAATATTTAGTATGTGAGACGATACAGTGACATTAATGTGCAAATTTGACATTGTTATTTTAGGTAAGATTTTTTTATGTAAAACTTGTTCATTGTTATTGTACCTTATAAAATAAAATAAAATAAATCTCTAACCTCGGCACGTCGCTGTTGCGACGACTGTACGATCTGCAGTCGTGTTGCCGATGTTTTTTTCGTAATGTTAATTAGGTACAAAACAATAACCAGTAAAAAATTGTACTCCCAAAATGCAAAAGCCGCTTAATCACCCAACTACAAATTCCAAAACAGTTTCTCATTGTACTCTAATGCTGTTATTTTCAACGAAGCTGTACAGACGGCTACTCACTGTTAACGTAATCCGGTTTAAGCCGGTACAAAGTAAGTGCTTCTAATACGGACACTATTTCACGTAGATAATTGCTTGGCGAGCGACGCCCAGATTAAGGCAGAGATCGTCGCGAGAACACTCCTTTTTATATAGATGAACGTAGTTGGCAAATTTTTTAATATATTTTTTTTATTGTCATTTACTGATATTGTTAGGAATTATTGGTATGTACAGCATCTCTGTTTAGTAAAGTTAGTAATACGATGTCAGCTCATAACATCAAATTTCAGGGCATATAACTCCTCTGTCAATCATAAAGGGACCCATCTGGGGGTTCAGAATAGGTTCATTTTAGGAATCAGAATAGGTAGTGCCAGCACTGATAGTACGGAATAGGTAGTATGGGATTTTGATATTTTAATATAGATATAAACAAAAATCTCAGGATTGTTAGGCACGAAGAATATAGCCGCGAGAGACTCACTCGTATCGTTGGCGCCTTAATGTGTAATTAAAAAAGGGAAATAATTAAATAAGCAGTAGAAATATTAAAAGTGACACCAAACCGATGCCAGTAAATTTTAAGGTGGATTAGGTTGAGGTTCTTTGGTGACAATAAAGACATAGAGAGCCCCGCTTCGCGGGACTCCAGGATCTTTCTTCTATGTATCGTTCGTTATTACAAACAAGGCTCGATTAGCCGATACTGATTACAGATATATTCGTTGCGCATATTAATGCGCAACGAATGCCAACGTTAAAATGACCGTAATAATCCTACGAACGCAAAAGGTTTGTAATCATGCGAATGCTCGGGGAGGTAGCTAATATTTTAAATTACGTACCTTCGTATATTCTTGAAATTTTGCAAAAAAAATACTCGCTACGCACAGATGGTCGACGCAGATGGCTATTTAAAAATCCTATTCAAAATAGCTATGAGGGTTGTGAATAAAATAGCGAAACAACGATCTGCCGAAATCCCCCATCATTAATCTCGCATCAAATTAAATAATCGATACACGTGTCATTGTAACAAATATAAAATGAATAGACAGATGCTGCTGATAGTTTTCGTATAAGTGAACGTAGGTAGTTAATTGTTTCTTTTATGAGAGAGCCAAGCTCTTGATTCATCGCAGTGAATAATTTTATATAACTTGGGAGTTTTCTTTGTGAAGGATTTTTCGTTGTGGTCCATAAGTGCCGTGTGGTTTGAGGCCAGCTTTGGAATAGCGCCACCCCATCTCTTTCTGTGGGTGTCGACTAAAGGATAAAAATCCGCTACCACAAGCGCCGAGGAACTACACTACCACTAAAAGAGTGGACTCGCCAATCTGCTTGGCGTTTCTAGGCCATACATCCCTCATACACATTGTCTTATACATGAAGAGGCCTATCTCCAGCAGTGGACCGTAAAAGATCCATAAGTAGGCACCGGATCTAATCTATTTAGAAATATCTTATAATTATTATATATCTATAAAAATAGTTTTTATCGAATTATGTGTTCTTTTAACATGGCTGCTTTATTTTCTACAATACATACGTGAACCAATTTTTATTAAACATATTTTTCAAAATTATTAATGACATTAATTATATAGAATCTTTTACAAAAATCTTCTAAGTTATACGTAAAAGCGTCATACGCTCCGTTCCATATGTCGTGCGTAGTTGGACTGAATACATACATATAGAGTATCTGCAAACCAGTCGTTTCAACAAATACAAATCCTTTCGCAGCTCTTTATTAACTTACTCAATAGTCAGCTACGTAACTCCAATCGCTAAAACAATATTGTAATTTGGAATTGTAACATTTTGAAAAAAAAAGCCTTTTTTTCAATTTATAGCAATATAGACTTTAGATACGATCCGCAATATACAATGTTTACGATCCGTAAAAAAGGCTACAAATGTTCGAATGTTTATTTGTTTCAGTGATTAGTGTAAAGTCACCAATATAAGATTTAATATGCTTACACCTCCATACAGGGCGTTGTGCCCTCTGTCTGGTTCGCGGTGTTAAGATTCTCCGCCAAAACATGACCCGCTGTGAATGTCAAGAATCAAATGTTTTTTTGTCCTGAGTTCCTTGTTTCCTTTGGAGCTTCCATAAATACCTTGCTGACTCCTCGGGACCTTTTTGAGAAGTCTGTACAATTAGAAAACTGTTATTTTCAGGCCAATCATAACATACTTTATCTAAGCACATGAAAATTTAATTTAATTCAATGTTCCTACAACTTACAACAACAACAAGTTATCAGTAGTAGCAGTGTTGTAAAAATGAGCATTGAGCGCTCAAGCGCTAAGACAGCGGTAATGAACTTTGAGAATATTAACATTAACCGTTTTAGACTCGAGCTTTGATTGAACTTTAAGAGTTTAAAGTCTTTTCTTCATATATGGTAATGGTGCAATTAGCACATTCCGCCAGTGTCAAGTTCTCTTCGGAATAAACAATTTTTAAGTTTGAAACGTATCGTGTCAATGTTCAGTCCCGTCGAAGCAAGTGAGGAGTCGCTCAGTAAAGCAATAGTAGGTTTACTGAGGACCGAAGAGGACTCCTTAGAACCAAACGAAAAACGCAGTCCACACTTTGATTTGATTATCATAAATAACAAATAATAAAGTTTAAGGTAATCGAAAGTTAAAAATTCTAACAATAACGCTCACGAGCGTTTAACGCTTGAAACTCAAAGGTCCATTAACATTCATAGCGTTCGAACGTCGAGCGCTCATTTACGTATCATAACATACGTACTATACTATCGGCCTGTGTCTCTCCACTGCTGGATATAGACCTCTCCTAAGGAACGCCACCACACACGGTCTTCCGCACTTCTCACTACGCCACTACCGGCGACTTTCTTCAAATCGTCAGTCCACCGTGCACCTGACCGGAGGGCGCCCACGCTGTTTCCCGGTACGTGGTCTTAATTTGAGGATTCGTCTTCCCCATCGGTTATCGATGCTGCGACATATATGGCCCGCCACTGCCACTTCAGCTTGCTAATCCTTTGAATTACTTTATGGATTTTGTCCAGCAAAGAAACTCCGAGCGTAGCCCTCTCCATTGCTCGCTAAGCGACTTTGAATTTATGAATGAGGCCTGCGAGACCACGTTTCGGCACCATACGTCATAACGGGTAGGGCGCACTGATTGAAGACTTTTGTCTTCAAACATTGTGGTATAGACGACGAGAAGATGTGACGCATTTTCCCAAATGCTGCCCAACCAAGTTGAATGCGGTTGAATGTTGAAGTTGAACTGAATTGACTGTAAAAGATATATGTATTCGTCCACAACTTCTAGTGAAGCTCGCTCGACGCTGACTAGTCCAGGTACGACGCGTTCGTTGAACATGACCTTTGTCTTGTTCAGATTCATCCCAAGACCATCACGCTGCGAGGTCGCATTGAGGCCGTTTAGCATCCAACTCAAATCCTCCAACCACTCCGGCATGATGACGGCGTCGTTCGCGAATCGAAGTTGGAAGATGTATTCACCGTTGGCACTGACTCCGCATTGTTTCCAATCCATTGTTTCGCATTGAGTCAAAGGCTTATTCGTAGTCCCCAAATGCAAAACAAAGTGGCCGATTATACTATTAAGTCTGTTGTATATTTTGTTGCAAGTTGTGGATGTGGTCTACGGTATTGTAGCCTTTTCGAAACCCAGCCTGCTCGGGAGGTTGGAACTCATGTAACCGTCCGGTGAGACTGTTCGTAATAACCCTCGTAAACAGCTTATATCGTAATAACCTCGTTATCGTAAACAGGCTTAGGAGTGAGATCGGCCTATAATTCTTCAGTAGTGTCCTGTCTCCCTTTTTGAAGAACAAGACAACTACAGTCCTGTTCCACGCATCGGGTGTGATATCATTATGGAGAACGGCATCGAACAGTTGTTGTAGCTACTTGAGAACGCGAGTCCCCAATTTTTATAACATTAATAAACAATCTTGAAAATCATTCAAATATGTATTAATATTATTATATTATTATCCAATAAAAATTACAGACTTATATTTTTACGGAATAAATGTAGCTGTAATAAAAATATCCACAAGCCTATCAATACATTTTAATTACCAAAACGTACATTTGTACAGTCGACGCATTACCATTCAAACCTATCGGGCGTATTTAAAATTCAAATAAAGTTTTAACTCGCATCCTCCCCTTATTCATGCCATTTGATTACTGTTTTGATTACAAAAGGGCCGCCTTTCAACGGAAGGGTCCGGTCAGTTGATCGATAATGATTGGCCCCCAGTGTATATCTTTCGGCAGGTTTTGTGTGTTTATGATCAAAGCTGACTTTAGTCCCTAGGGATTCATGTGTTTATCTTCTTTTAAAACATTACATTCGTTAATCAATTATTTTCATCTATTACTTACTTACTTCGGCGCCAACCCTTTGTGAGGCTTGGATTTCGCTATCTCCCTCCATTTCGTACAGCTCTTCACGTCTCTTTTATAGGTAGTTTTCTGTGCCAATTTAGCAAGATCTTCAATAACTATTATCTTTATTTCAGTCCGCCCTTCTAAAGTTAGTGGCACCTACCTACAGGACGAGGATTAAATTCACGACTTCATGAGATGTATGTGAAGACGACCTCAAGGTATGTCGAGAAAAATACCTTATGGCTGTTGCAACTCTATCGACTACCCGTCTACCACCTGTGTTTTGTCGTAGAAATGTTCATAGATCTTTAATGCACACCAAAATAAAACAAGATGGTAACAGACATTGTCACATACGGAATTCAAAAAAGGCGGTCTTATCGCTATTAACTATCTCTGCCAGGCATATCTGCTTATTGCCAGGTAGAGAGGAAATAAATATTTTAATCACAGGTAGATAGTGTACAATATACATAAATTACATATAATACGTTCATATACATACACACTGTATACAATATATGTACGAGTATATGTCAGTTACTGAATGAAAGATTACAGGGCTAAATAGCGTTTAGTAAGTTGACTACTGAAATTGGATAAAGATTCAGCACGTTTTATGTTGAGAGGAAGAAGTTCCACAAACGAACCGCTTGCACAATAAGAAAGTAAAAAAGTAAGAATATGAAGTAGCAAACGAACGCACGGTGCGTTTTTGATTTGATCGTTTCCGTTCTGAAATTTCGACCTCAAGAACAAGCCCCGTGGACGACCGGAGACTAAAGTCGATAATGACGAGTGGAAGCAGATTCATCTCAAACTACGTCTGAGTTAGCAGCAGCCTTCGGCGAGTGACGAAGCTCGAAAATATTAATAACTATGTAGACAAGTTGAAGTAAAGATATGATATTTATATTGTTTCGATTATACGAGTACAGAATATAATACTGAAACAAGCATATTTCAAATCGTTGATTTATAAAATTCATGAACATTCCTTATCAATATAATAAACGCAACGGTTGGTTTATTTGTTACCTAATACCTAATATTCTTATGTATATGTACAGACATACAGATTTACTGTATTATACGCGTTATTTTTATTTTTATGTATCTAATATACGTAGGTATATATATTATATATTAGTATATATATACGTAGATAGTATGTATATAAACCTAAACTGCAGCCGCGTTCTGTTTTCTGTTTGAGTCAATGGTTGACTGGTTGATAATGCCGTAAAGCATTAAGTCCAAATCAAATACTTGTGCAATGAAGTTTAAACAAATAAATAAGATCTGCCACAAATTACCGAATCACTAACAAATCTGGCAATTCGTATTAACATATTCCTACCTATTAACACCTAAACTCCTGTAAACAAAGCCGCAGGTAACAGTGTAACACCATATGATGGCGCGTTATATAGGTATATCCATAGGAAACCACTGAATGTATCCGATAGACCTGCAGGTGATGTTCCTGCGGGATGCGAAATAAAAAGGAATGTCCACTAAATGAATGTTAATGAGACTCATTAACATAGTACACCGGTCAATCCGAACTCGAAACTGACCACTAAATGTGTATGCGATGCGGGGAGGCAAATTAAAGAGAAATGACTACTAAATTCGGGCGCGGTGCTAATACAAATGATTGGAGAAATATAAGTTTTTTTTAATATAAAAGGGCGGCAAACGAGTATACAGTCCACCTGATGGTAAGTGGATACTGTCATCCATAGACATCCACGATACATGCCAACATAAGTCCAGAATGACAAATGTGGGCACGCTCCCGGGTGCGCTGCCTACCTTTGAAGATATAGAAATGGATTTGGAGAAACGGTGGGAAAATGGGGTGGAATAGGATAGGACGGGATGGGAATGGGTCCTGGCATATCTCACTCACTTCCGAAACACGTACATATATTGCGGAAATAAGAATAAAATAAGTTACATTTCAGGGTAGCCTTCTGTGAGAGAGGGATAACGTGGCCAGTTGAGCGCGCCCAACGGTTGCGGTTACGGGAAAGCAGCGTGCGCTCTCCCCATCCAAAAGTGATTAATTATAGAAAATGTCAATTGACCCAGGATATCCAGGCGCAGCTCATCCAGCAACTGGCGAAGACGTGAGGCCACTTCCGTAACCACTGCACTGGGTCGTGACCCTTTATAAACGATTTGCACTTTATTTTGCGCGGTGCTGAGGATGGCAACCAATCCGAACGGGCGCGCGAACGAAATGAGGTTAATTGCGATAAGCGAATTATCTCCAGGTGACATGTGTCAGTTGTCATCGGTCATGGACCAACAGGCCGCGTTCAAAAACGTGTACAAAACAATAAAGCGGCGTGAACACCACACTTAAGGCAAATAAGATAATTTGCATTTGAACAATGTTAATTTAACGAGTTAACACAAACAATGAACAAACAAAAATGATTATAATACCGAAGTAATAAGCATCAGAATTTTAGATTACCCGCTCACTGCTAATATTTTAACGCACCTACTTAATTCTTAATTTACTTGTGAAGCATCCATTATTCATAAACGCGACATTTGCGTAAATAATAAAGGCTTAAAATAAATATTTTTTCATTTCAAGGGGAGTGGAGGATGGGGGATTATAATAGAGCGTTCTGTCCGCTCGCTTGGGTTTATACCTGTAGTCACTGTACTGTTTGGTTACTGCAAAAAATTATGGTCACTAGCCAACACTCCTTGCATTTCTTCCCGTTTGTCGATGTTACGCAACGGACAAATAGTGTCGTTATCCACTCGGCCAGCTGGTCGGGCGAATGCATAACGCCGCGCCGTATGAACACTATCAAAGAACCCCATACAACTCCTTTCGAATTAGTGGTCGCCTACTTAGGCGTCGCAGCGATTTGTGACACTTTGTACCCGACGCGTCTAACAAGGCGTCGCGACGCCTTATTAGATGCGAAAATTCATAATTGCGTATAGCAGCTGGACGTATTTTTATATGTATTTATTTTTTACCACTTATTTTACTATTAATGTACGCTGCTCATTATTGTTGAATCGATTTTATTATTTTTTTATGAAATAAACATCAAATGTAAATATTTTACAACAAAAAATAAACGAATACATAGGAAAATTTGATCAAATGTGTGAAAGAAAGTAGATAATCCTAAAAGTTATTGCACTGCCTTTTCTAAATGAATCAACCAACGAATCACAATGATTATACAAGCATATTTTAATTTAATTCTTACATTAATTTCTAATATACTCTATAAACCTATTTCTTATGTAACCTACTTCATACTCGTATTTATTTTCGTTACCTTTAGGGGCGAAAATACACAACATTTAACATAAATTTATATGTTTCATACAAGTATATTTACGTTCACTTGTGGTAGCCAAATTAGTAGGAGACAACAGGAATAAACCGCACGCCGGCCGTAAAGACCACCCAACGTTTTAATTACTGGGTAAATAGGGGAGTGTTTTTTTTTTTAAATATCTGTAACCAACATGTGGTGCCGGTGGAAAATTAAAAAGTTAAATAACCAAGCGTAGGCGTTGGGAAAAATCATAATTTTTTTGACGGAGTGACCCTAAATTCTAATTTGCATAAGCGTAGGAAAATTATGCTCAATTTACTGAAAAGCGTCGAAAGTTTTACGTATCATATTATTGTTCTTTCATAAGCAATAAACGACTTTCAAAGAAGAAAACAAACCTATACTGAAAACTATCGGTGTTCGTGACTTTGTTCACGTAAACTTGTGACTCCTGTGGGAACTCTATAATGGATCTGGATAAAATGTACTCTGAATGTAAACTCGCACATAAGCTATAAGGTGTTACATGGGCGGCGGTGACCACTTACAGTCATATGGCTCGCCGCTCATCTGCCATCGGGGGAATGTCATTAAAAAAAAATGTCATTAAATTATATTTAGTGGTTTTCGTGTAATGTACAGACAGAAAGAAAGACAAAAAATCCGACAGTGGCTGTTTTGAGTTCTGTATCATTCTGTAGATTTTTTTCAAAGAATATTTCATGTACAGACACTGCTTTTTACAATTTTATTATATCATACTCGTATGTATAGAAGATAAAACTTTAGAATTGAGCTGATATGAGTTTTACAATATTTGACTTGGGGAATTCAGTCGAAAGCGATCTTCCTGGCTTTCCACTAATAAATTATATAAAATATCATAGTAGTTACTGCCATTGTAAACCAGGTCTCGAGACTATTGTTCTCGATACTAAAAGCGGTAGTTGGGAACAGTCTCTACGGATTCGAACACTCCAATCAGAACTGAATATTATTATAGAGTATATTCCTATCTAAGATCTCGGATATCTATGTCTGGATGATGTGAAAAGCAAATGCATACAAATTTACCTTTTACAGAAGACAAGCGAAAAGTGTATCACGTATTTGTTTCGGGAGTGAGTAAAATTTGCTAAAGTTCATTTCGCATCTCAACATATTCAATCCCCCAAGTGAAAAGTATGATGGCAGTGAAAATCGAGTGGAAAGTATGGAGGGTTTGAAGACGGTTCTGTCTTATACTATTATACATATATTTATCGTACTCCCAATCTCATTCTGTGGGGAAAGTGATGGTTTGAGAAAAGTTTTTCGTTCCATTCTATTCTATCCCATACAATTTAATCAGCGGAAAGTGTAATCAGATAAAACTCCTTTTGACATTATATTCTTTTCTCGTCATCTCAACTCTCCCCTTCCCAAAAGGAATAGAAATTGTAATGGGATAATAAAAACTCCTCATCCGTTTATTCTACCTATTCTCCATGCGTCCCAATCCCTTTTCCCCAACCCACTTCAAAATTTCCAAAATTAAGCAGCGCATCTAGGGGCGTGATAACGTTTGCTATTCTTGACTAATTTATGTATCTTGATTATGGTATACGAGTATATCGCGGATGTCCATGGATGTCAGTATGCACTTACAATCAGGTGGCTCGCCTGCTCGTATGAGAACTTCTTTCTAAAAACAATCTTATTGACTGACTTCTTGGTTACGTTTACATAACAGTCTACTTTATAATCCACTTATCTAAAGCTGAATAAAACAAGACGAATGCTCGCTCCACTAATGAAGCCTTGATACATCGATCTTTCGGGGTCAGGACACAATTAGTAGGGCAACAAGAGTAGCCTTCAAGTAAACAATCGGGTCATAGCTTAGTAAAATGTAAACTGGCAGTTTATAAAGTACTTATTCTTTAAGAAATATTCCCGAGCAGTTTTGTTTTTTCCAGTACTTTCGTTAGTTTTAGTTGTATACTAAAACTATTCTGAAAGCATTATATCATAGCTATGTATAGTAAGTATTATGTTCTAGTAGAGTAAGTACATATACGATTTTTTGGAGATATTAGCTAAAATCTCGTAAAAATTCGTACAAATTTTCGAGGTTATCGCGATAGTCCGAAACGTATCTTAACAAACAGACGAGTTTCAGATCCGTTATTTTAGTTATATATATTAAAGCATGTAGTCGTAAAAACGAAGTTCAAAGCTACGACCCGTACTACTGAGTTTCTATTTATATAAGTACGGATTTTTAAAAATTGTCATCGCGTGCTCAGGATTGGATCCCAGTGGCTGTTGGATTGCAGCGTGCACTCTCCTCCTCATACACTGTTACGAATCCTATGTTTGCAGGTAGAAATTCAATAAGGGGATAAGCACGCCCTTTGTAGGTATTTATTTTCTTTTGTAACTATTTTCTATCATTTGTGTGTACAATAAAGGATATGTAAATAAATCATTGGCATATTAACAACAGTATTCGTGGCAATAATGGTGTCTTTATTAAGAACCCATTAACAATTTATCATTGATCGTTTTTGTCATTTTTCACCAATATGATCATTGAAACGCGAAGTCATTAAGACTATAATCGTATATCTGTATGCAAATCTCAATGGAACCGGCCGTTTCGGTTTAATTGCGAGGCGGTTGGATATCCGCACTCGTAACCGGGGGAAATGATATCTTTATTAATAACCGTTGCGATGTCCTACAATGATAATTTTATTCGCTATAATTAATGGGACGTAATACTATCTTGCTACACAAGGTTCAATGAAAAGTAAGGGTCTCTTGACAGATGTCCTTTGAAAAATAATTCTTTTAATAAATTTATATTGTAACCATCAATCAACCAATATTAGATGGATTAGATGGATATCATCAATATTTAGATGGACAATTACTCGTGACAAAACTATGTAGGTACATGATTAATCAGTGGTATAATTAAAATGTTACAATCACGAAAAAAGTAACTACGTTTATAAGAGTCTTAGCTTTATTTATTTACGTAAAATCTATTACGCAAATACATTTACTGTGAAAAATTACATCATTAGTATTATTTCGGTATATATATATATATAATACAATAAGTTTTATTTTTTATTTATTTCTATATTTTTTTATATTTTTTTACACTGACAACACCGTTACGTCAAAATTATGGGGTTATTTAAATAAAAGGAAAACTATCATTCTATTGTTGGTAGTTTTTTGTAGTCAAATGATAGACAGGATAGAACAGGAGGTACGTTTGCCCACCTTGCAATTACCTCACTTTTAGCGCCGTAATACTCCATCTCTGTATTTTAGTCGATCGATGATTATAACTTACATTATATGTTCAATAATCTCATCGAGCGGAACTCAGATTTAAACCTTTTTCAATGTTCTACATCGGAACATCGGAACTGTTGTATTTTTATGGTAAGGTTATTTTATGGTTGTCTTTGTAAAATGTAAAAATATTTTATATTTCATATAAGGAATGTTGTTAGGTTGGCTGGAAGAGATCGGTCTTTAAATCGAGATTATTAAAACTTTGTGTTACTTTCACTGTATTCTTGTACAAGAAAGTACTTCGTTTTTTAAGATATCATAACTGCAGGGATCCTGGGTAGGGGGGTGTTGGTGAGAGCACTGTAAAGCTTACTCAGGTTAAAAATAAAAATTAAATAAATTAAAAACAATACAATTTATATATACTGATAACTTTCTGTAATGTTTAGTTACCTTAAAGACAAATAAATATGATAGAAATGCATATTTTCCGGTATAAACTTTCTTTCTCTTTCTCTTCACTTTCTCTTCACTTCCTGTCCCTTTAAGCAGGCATGACTACACTTGTTAGAATTGTCCAAGTCGTTTACTGCAGAAATATTGTACATTTTCTATTATAAACTTGATGGGTGTTTCATTTCAACTAAGGGTTTCTATAATTAAACTCGTATAATTCAGTGCTAAATGACTTTCTTTAGTTGCCAACTCAAAATTATATTTTTGTAATAAATTCACGGCTCTATATTAGCCAAACCTATGTCGCTATAATTATTGTTAACTTAAAGAAGACGTTGGTGTTGGTGAAGGCCAGTGGCGTTGAGATGAGAAGAGCCGGAGATCGTGTGTGGGGACGAATCTTGGGAGAGGGCTTCGTACAACAGTGGAGAGACACAGGCCAATGGTATGATATGGTAATTGTTTATACAACCCGAATTTATAATAAGTTAGTATTCACTTATTATAATATATTGGATATATTATAACTTATTTATAACCAATACCGATATAGACGAAGAATGCTACATAAATAAATATGCAATTATGCGTGTCTACCAACAATTTAAAAAGACAAACACGAATCCAAACTTTGCAAACCCCTGTGTACGCTGGCGACCGATTGTTAAGCATTGTTTGCACGAGCGGTGATATCGCGATTGACTGCTCTCATGGTTTGAGGCGGTAGGTATAAAATCTATTGTACGGAAAATGTCGTGTCGTGTCCGGGACACGCTGTCGGGGTACGAGCCAGAAAATGTGTAACAGCGATGTTTTGTTAAATCGTAAAATTCCAAATGGGGGATTTGACATTTTGTGTCATATAGAAAGAGTTGCAGGAGGTATATGGTTGAGAATAGCTGAAGGCCGAGGAGAGAGGTACAAACGAAAAGAGGCTTATACTCAACAGTGGGTTCAAACAAGCTGTAGACGATGATGATAGCTAAAGAGCCTCCCTGAAGACCGGTGTAACCTAAGGATACCTGTTCTCGACTCTTATTAGTAGAGTCGTGAATTCAAATCCTCGGTCTGTGGCACTAAGTTTCTACTTAAGAACGAATTCTTAAAATTATCACTGAGCGCGCGTGCTTTCACAAGCACAAGCACAAGCAAGGTATTTGCCTGACTGTGCATGCACAACAATGTCAAACAGTCGATTGATTTACTCGCGGATACATTCCCAATTATAAATATTTGCAATAACAACGCAGAATAGAGTATAATAAAACAATAAGGAGAATTCCTCCATTTCTTAAAAATATAACGGTTCCTAATCTAGACGTGTTAATTTATGATTAGACAAAACATTTGACCTCATATATTTAACTTCCATAAATGCACAAACAATGTGACATTTCCCCGCACACAATAGATTTAACACATAGCGTCAAACAATGAATCCTCATTCATTCTATTGTTTCTAGCTTAAGCGTTGGTTTCCACTATGTCGTGTCGACATTTTGATCGTTACACGACAGTGTCTGTCTACACTATTCACAACTGAAAAAGTAATACATTCCTGCCCCATGAGAATAATCAAGTAAGTATAGTTGATATTTTATTATTTTTAAATAATTATATTATTTTTTTTAATTTTCTACTTGTATTAATATTTGATAATTTATATTTGTATAACAACATCACAAAATCGAATGTCGATTTGTTTTTGATGTAGTAATTAAATAGTATTTGGGTAAGAATATATTTATTTGATTCTTTGAGTGCACACGACACTACAATGCTACAGTGGTTGGAAATGTGTGGAAATGTGCCTTTAAAATTTTCGTAGGCGAGAAGACTTTGCTGCCTATAGTCTGTCCCATGCTAAGAGGGTTAAATAATTAAGTAATTAAATAGCTCAAATTATTAGAAGTCGATAGATGAAATCAAACTCAAAATACATATTTAAAATAATGAGATATGGCCATAGATAGACGAAATATTAGATCTGTGGTTAGATCTGTGGCTGTGGTATGTGAGGGGTATGATATTTCGGATTCGGATTCGAATATATTGTATACTCTTTTACCGTTTTCGGTTACAGATACGGGTATGAAATTATTTCAAATATGGTTTCGGATACGGTGTCGCTTACGGATATGTTTTTAATGAACTTTTTAAGAAATGTATTACTAACTGAAAACAAAGAAAAATAAGATCAAATAGAGAATAATTGCAAATTTACCCATCATAAAAAACGAACGAAAAATCCATCAAATCAAATGCAAGTAGCAATAATTTGTCACTCGCCTCTTTTAAATTCCGCCAATAAATGGAAATATTTGTAATAACATCTGAATCTCCAAACATCCCTAGGTTATAGCACTCAGAAGACACATGTTAAATAAGGACCGCATTACTGTGTTAGTGACTTCCCAAACACAGCAGTACTGCTATAACCACGCATGAGAGATAAAAATATTTTAACCTTCAAGCTTATATCTACCTAATATTGTAACGAATTTGAAAAAATCTTGACAATTTGTAATTATTACCAGTAAGCGTAGCTGTTCCGCCCGTGGGAATTAGTACCATAGACACAACTTACTATAATTTTTATTACTATGAATCGGCCGACTGTAGAACAGTATCAGCTCCACCCCATCATCTCTTCCCGAGGGTGTTGTAAAAGGCGACTAAGGCGCCAACTACACGAGCGAGTCTCTCGCGGCCATAATCTCCCCCGTACCATTAATTTCAATACTAACTTAATTTATTTTATTGTTTCTTTTAAAACACAGTTGACTTTTATTTCAACACCAAAAACTTAAAACAGAGCACATGTTAATAGACTAATATCAGTGTTTTGTGATAGCAGCCCTTATAGACCGCGGTCTGTACAACTTGTACAAGGGCGTACTATTGGTGACTAAATTTGAAGAGTCAAATGAATTTAAGGTCAGTTGAACGTAATCTCAATAAACAGCCAATTGCATGTAACATGTATAATAAATAAATATAAATCGTTAATGTAAGTAATTATTAAAAATACGTACGAGTATATATAAACAGTTTTACATATTAGTGTTTAGTAGTGTAAAAATATTAATTTCAAATTTAACAAGTGCTTCTAAAAGAGTGGGTTCGCCAACCCACTTGGCCAGTATGGTATTTTAAGACTAT
The DNA here is from genome assembly GCA_914767545.1 of Sesia apiformis. Taxonomy (NCBI): domain Eukaryota; kingdom Metazoa; phylum Arthropoda; class Insecta; order Lepidoptera; family Sesiidae; genus Sesia; species Sesia apiformis. Next base: position 8,353,648 of record OU611960.1, on the reverse strand, counting down.
ACATCTTTCATAGGGGAGACAATGTGCATTGGGAAGCCCATGTCCAGCAATGGATGTTAAAGGGCTGGTTGCATACATATTTTACATTTTAAGTTGTTTATATTTTTAGTTTTAACTATTAAGTTTTAGTTTGAACTAGCTGTTGCCCGCGACTTCGTCCGCGTGGACTTTAGTTTATAAACACGACGTGATTTTTAAATTGATATAACTTTTTTATTTATGAACTGATTGAAATAAAACAAACACTAAATTTTAAGTGAAGCTTACCACAATACATTTGTGAAAACCGCACCCAAATTGGTTAAGCCGTTTCTAATATTAGCGCGAACAAACGCACAGACAAACAGACAAAAATTCTAACAATCATTGTTTTGGGTTCTATTGCGTTGATAAAGGCCCCCAATAATAGTTTTTCTCATATATCTTCCATGTACAGACAGCGATCAGTTACATTTTTATTATATGTATAGATTACAATGTAATATCCACTTTTTACGTACTGCGAAACAGTGTGCGAAATATTGGGATGCAACGCATAATAGATCCGACAATCCTACATCCGCATCAGAACTCATCAATTCAAGGCAATCAAGGCAATATTACACTCGTGCAATATTCACTTTGACACTGCAATGCAATATTCGACTGTAGATGCTCGACTGAAGAGCACAAAGCGTGACTACACGGTCATTTGTGGTCCATTCCGATCATACGGCCTATAAAATTTGATATTGCCATATATAACTATCACAAACTATGTGCTAGTTGCGCTGTGTGAGAGCTGTCTGTTTCTACAATTTTAAGGGTGTTTAATGAAAATCATAATTTAAAAAATAAATGGGAAATTAATATAGTCGCTCAACTTCAATTGTGCCGGCTACTGGAAATGGTTGGAATATCCCTCAAGATGATCTGATATTCAAATCTTTAAATGTCTTATATATCTGGCGCTCGATTTACTTGTGGTGGTCATGGGTAGTTAGTTTCTTGTTGTACGCTACGCACGCGTAAAATTCCGTATTTTGCGCCGTATAAAAAAAAACAAAAGACGTTTGTCATTTGCAAATGGAATAATATGCTTACTTTGTTTGAATAAATACTTTGTTTTGCTCCTTTTGCCTTGAACTCCTTTTATTGAAGTTGAATTAGAGAAAATGAAAATTAATTATTTAAAAATGGAATTTGTGTTAACATTAGATACATACGAGGAAATACGAAACAAAGGGAATGGAAACTTTTGGTAGAAGAGATGTATTCATTTGATTAAAATCGTTTAAGAAAATCAACTTCATTGAAGTGACGACCAATTGGCCCAGTGGTGGGCCCAATTGGTGGTGTTTCAATGTGTTCCTGAACCCACGACACAGGGAATTCTAGTGTGGGGCTATTGAGTGTGGCGTAATTTATTAAAGAATCGACAGAGCGTCACAACACCTGGTATCCATGGGCGGCGGTAGCCACTTAACATCACGTGGGCCGCTTGCCCGTCTGCCTCCTTTAATATAAAAAAAAACAACTTTTTGTCGTCACGACAAGTATGAACTTTGCAATAATATGCCAATAACTTACGACACGACAGAAAACTTGACAAATCGCACGGTAGAAGCGTCGTGGACGACAGTTTTGTCCTGCCCGACTATATGTTAACGGTTCCATTTAAATAAAGGTACAAGCCACGACACTTTTACCGGGATGACAATGTGACATCACGACCAAGTGGGAACCGGCTCTAACCGTTATTGGTAATTATATTCATGTAAAATAAAGTATTCGGAGGATATTTTAAGTGCCTTAATTAACTATACGAACACGCAACCTAACTCACAGACATCTAACTAGAACCGACCCATCTAAATACACAATATTTTCTACATTATAATATACCAAAATGCACATAAGTACCTAACACTATAGAAAAATAGACGTATAATGAATTAACCTCAATCCTTATAATGTAACCTCGTATATGAAGCAACCTCACTGCGTTCCAGCACTTTTATAAAATGCTGAATTAAATAAGCTGGCTGTGACATAATGCTGCGGGCTATTTTATGACCTGCTGAGCTCAGTAAATATAAGTGCGTCTTTCTGAGACGTTTTTGGAATTGCTCAATTGTCATGACCTTACAATATTTTTTATTTTATTTTATTTTACTGGAAATTTATAACATCTAATTATAATTTTATTCGATTACATGAATACTGAGGGCATTACAAGATTTCACGTGTTACTGTATGATTATTAATAAGTCATCTAAAACAAGCTAATGATGTCAGTAAATACAACAATTAGAAAGATCATATTATAAAAGTTGAAAAGAAACGATTCTAATATTTCATATTAAGTGTAATACAAATGGAATCAAATTTCACGGCTAATTATATAATAACACACACACACAAAAATAAGTACGCCGATATTATATTATTGGCCAGCGGTTACACTAAGATCAAGATTTCTAGTGCGCGTTGAATGTACATGTAGCTGGAGTTTATTACGCGTCTCAGGAAAATCCAAAGTACCATTTAATATATATTATTAGGGGTTAAAGTATGAAATTGCCGATTTGTACTGAAAAATTAAAACTCGTTTTTTTCTAAAATGTAACATATTTATTTAATCAAAATATTTACCCTCATTATCTATACATTGTTGCCATCTAATCGGAAGTTCATTTATGCCTTTGCGATAGAACTCTGGGGATGTAGATTCGACAAACTGTGTGAAAGCATTTAGTACTGCCTCTTGGGAAGAAAATTTTTTACCACGTAGAAAATTGTCCAAATCACGAAAAAAATGGTAGTCCGTTGGAGCAAGGTCTGGCGAGTACGGAGGATGACGTATGGTTTCTAACTGCAGCTCCTGTAGAGTTACAACGGTTTCTCGTGCAGTGTGAGGTCTTGCGTTATCATGGAGCAATAATGGTGAAGATCGATTCACGAGTCGGGGCTGTTTCACTGTTAGTTTCGCCATCATTGTTCGAAGTTCGGCATAGTAAACATCTGCTGTTATTGCTTGACCAGACCTGAGAAAGCTATAGTGAATAACACCATGAATAGACCACCAAACAGTTACCATTACCTTTTTATTGGTAAGCTTTGCCTTAGGGCACTGTTGCGGCGTTTGACCTGGGGTCAGACATTGCATTTTTCGCTTTCGGTTATCGTAAAGAATCCACTTTTCGTCACATGTCACAATTCAATCCAATATTCCTTCATTTCTGTACCGATTCAACACGCGTTTCTTTCTGCAGATCAGTCAAATCATGAGGCACCTATTTTTCATATTTTTTTATCTTATTGATTTGATGCAAATGAGTCAATATTGTAGGTAAGGTAACGTTAAACCATGCCGCTAATTCCTGGGTAGTTTGACTCGGATCGGCTTCCACAGGTGAATAACGCTTCAATTCAGCGTTATTCACCTGTGTGGGCGGTCTTCCACGTGGTTCGTTCTTCAAGTCGAAGTTTCCATTTCGAAAGCGTTTAAATCAAAAACGCACGGTTCGTTCATTAGCAGTCTCCTCTACTGAGCACTCCTCTAGTCTAGAGAGAGCTACTCTAGAGAGCTATTCTCTCCTCTAGCACCATTGATATTGCGAGCCGTTTCTGCCGCGTTAGTTCAGCGTCGGAACTTGTATTCAAAGATTACTCGGATTTTCGAAGTATCCATATTTCCCGTCTAAGCTGAATAAAAAAAAAACAATTGAAAGTCTAAAATCGAATGTTGCATATTTTTTAAAACAAGAACCTCATAGGTATCATGTGAAAAAAGTTTCACTCGAAAATCTCACACCATGAAGGTTTTATGTCAATTCAAAGTATCTATTACTATAAAACGGCAATTTCATACTTTAACCCCTATTATTACAAATGTAACAGACATCGGTCAATTCTCAGCTATATACTTAGTCACACATAATCGCATGGAGTAATATAGGTTAACTCTCAAGCCATTGACTATAACCTTGTATTGTCGTCCTCTTTTGAATCAGCTTCTTAATCTTATTGGGCTCAGGTTAGCAAAATAGGTATAACAGACGATAAGGCATATAATATAAATAATAACTTTTAGCAATAACTTTTCGCTGCCTGACTTGACACTAATGTATATTGCCCCTCATTTATATGCAGCCCACTTCCATGGAAGTAAACAGGGAAATATGCAGAGAAGTGGGCAGCGCGAGTATGTAAACACGTCCCTCGCGATGACACAGCTCAAGCTACTGGCGCTGTCCTGCTCTCCCTTCATTGGCGGTTTAATGCGCGGACTTCAAAGGGAGAGCAACGCGAGCGGCAGGAAGTGTTTACGTACTGCCCTGTCACTCTACACTTCTGCCATCATAAGAAAAAAAAGGCACAATTGTCATTTTTATCAAAAGCGAGTAAATACATATTTGAAATTAGGAAAATAAAGGGCATCCCTCTATATGTTTATTATTTTCTTTCTTGCATAGTTTCAAAAGATACATCAACCAAAAAAAGGACATAAATAACACACAGATTCAAATATTTGAAAATGAAAAGGCACATTTTATTTTCGCTTCAGCTGAATGCTTATTATTCAGCTTCAGCTTATTATTCAGCTGAATGCTTACACACAGTTCTTTTATTAGGAACTCTGTATTTCACTTAGTTGAAAGGACTTTACGTACTCACTATATCTTAAGGTCATTATTACTCGTACTGGTAAATAGTACATATAATATTTCCAAACAATGTTATTTATTTATGTTCATAATTGTGATTTTTTCACTTTAGCATATTGTAAAAATCATATTAGATACCAAAAAAAAATCCAAAAAATTTAAAGACGATTGGTCACATTTGGCTAATTATGCCTTTTAAAATAGGATTAATATAATTGTTAAATATTTTTTTCGTTGAAATGGAAAGATAAAATGCGTTTTATTTATTTATTCATTTACATTAATTTATTTTTGCTATCATTTGCATATCTAAATATCCCACTTCACTAAACATCGTAGAAAATACTTTAATATTGTTTTTTGGAATGAAGTTCCTTTACGCGGCTTGCGGTAGGTGTGATTCGAGAGAAAATGTAACGTCACGTAAGATTTTTACCCCCTCCATACGCCTTTCTCTTTTTCTGTGTGTGTGTGTGTGCGAGTATCGAGAGCGAGACTCAAGGAGAATAACAGACGTGCAGACTAGTGCGTGGCCGGTTGTATAACCTAAATTTTTGATTTTTGATTTGATTCCTTAATTTAAATTATTTGCATTGAAAATATGATACAATTTAAAAAAAAATACATGAACTATACAGATTTTATTTCGAATTACATTCGGAGTTTTAAAAAAAATGCGTGAGGATCATCTTTCCTGACGGGGATCCCCTGACCGCACACGTTTTGTTTTTTTTTTTAAATATAAAGCGTTAAAAAATTTTTAAAGTTGTTTTCTTCGAAATGTGTTTGCTACCAATTGTGCTCTTTTTCCTTAGGGCGGCAGACTTGCCGTCCGTACATAAATACTTACAACGTTACTATCATCCACCGTCGCCTCTTGCGATGACATCTTTTAGCTATGTTATTTACATATTTTCGCATTTTTTGCGCTGACGCTGCAGCAATTTCTACGTCCTCCATTGCCGGAGATTGAATTGAATGTGAAAGAAGTATGGGGCGGCAATGTAAACACTTACTCGCTTTGACGCTGCCGCAGAAGTATTTTGGGATGTAAATCGGGCAGCGCGAGAACGAAGGAAGTGGGCTGCATGTAAATGAGGGGTAAGGTTGGTTTTCACTGATTAGAATACATATCTGTATAACTAGTGTTATAACTGTGTAGTCAAAATCTGCAACTATATGGAGATTTTAGTATTAGATCAGTGGAATGGAAATCATCGAAGTATCTAGAAAGATGAATGAGTTATTGGGAGTAGAAGAAGTAGAAGTTGAAATTTTTTGTCCCATTATATTCCCTACTTTCTATCTCATTCCATCCAATCCCATCTCTCCGGGAAGGAATGAAGAATATGATGGAATGAGAAAAATTCGTAATTCCCCCATTATTCCCAATACATAATTCAAATCAATTCCTAAATCGCCAGTTGTAAGCGACGTATCCAAGGATTTGCCAACGTTCGTCATTCTTGACTGATATTGGCATATGTCGCGAATGTGGATAACGACAGTACCTAGCCATTTATCACCAGATGAATTATCTGTTAGTTTGTCTTCTTTTTATAAAAATAATACTGGTTAAAGTATGAAATTGCCGTTTTATAGTAATAGATACTTTGAATTGACATAAAACCTTCATGGTGTGAGATTTTCGAGTGAAACTTTTATTACATGATACCTATGAGGTTCTTGTTTTAAAAAATATGCAACATTCGATTTTCGACTTTCAATTGTTTTTTTTTATTCAGCTTAGACGGGAAAGATGGATACTTCGAAAATCCGAGTAATCTTTGAATACGAGTTCCGACGCGGAACTAACGCGGCAGAAACGGCTCGCAATATCAATGCTGCGTTTGGAGAGGAGACTGCTAATGAACGAACCGTGCGTTTTTGGTTTAAACGCTTTCGTAATGGAAACTTCGACTTGAAGAACGAACCACGTGGAACACCGCCCACACAGGTGAATAACAAAGGAGATGGTGGAATTAGCCTACCCATGAATTAGCGGCATGGTTTAACGTTACCTTACCTACAATATTGAATCATTTGCATCAAACCAATGAGATAAAAAAATATGAAAAATGGGTGCCTCATGATTTGACTGATCTGCAGAAAGAAACGCGTCTTGAAACTTGCGTTGCCTTGTTGAATCGGTGCAGAAATGAAGGAATATTGGATCGAATTGTGACATGTGACGAAAAGTGGATTCTTTACGATAACTGAAAGCGAAAAATGCAATGGCTGACCCCAGGTCAAACGCCGCAGCAGTGCCCTAAGGCAAAGCTTACCAATAAAAAGGTAATGGTAACTGTTTGGTGGTCTATTCATGGTGTTATTCACTATAGCTTTCTCAGGTCTGGTCAAGCAATAACAGCAGATGTTTACTGTGCCGAACTTGGAACAATGATGGCGAAACTAGCAGTGAAACAGCCCCGACTCGTGAATCGATCTTCACCATTATTGCTCCATGATAACGCAAGACCTCACACTGCACGAGAAACCGTTGTAACTCTACAGGAGCTGCAGTTAGAAACCATACGTCATCCTCCGTACTCGCCAGACCTTGCTCCAACGGACTACCATTTTTTTCATGATTTGGACAGTTTTCTACGTGGTAAAAAATTTTCTTCCCGAGAGGCAGTACAAAATGCTTTCACACAGTTTGTCGAATCTACATCCCTAGAGTTCTATCGCAAAGGCATAAATGAACTTCCGATTAGATGGCAACAATGTATATATAATGAGGGTAAATATTTTGATTAAATAAATGTGTTACATTTTAGAAAAAAACGAGTTTTAATTTTTCAGTACAAATCGGCAATTTCATACTTTAACCCCTAATAATATATGTTGATCAATCCGGCCATTATATTCAAAAGACGGATCATTTTTAAACTCTAGGTCATCAAACCGCCTCAGTCAACGAATCATTCTGTGTAGACGAACATTAGAGTCTGTTGAAAAGTAGATTGCTTTTCTTCGCAGAAAAGCAGTTCAAGCGCGGTTGTCTATCGTGTTTTAATCTTACTATAGACATTTGGTATCATAGGATTGATTTTTTTCAATCGATTGCGGGATGCAAAGAAGTTTCTTTTGATGATTTAGTGTAGATTCGATTATTTTTCTTCTAAAAACAAGCAAATGTATAGTAAATGTATAGTGTATTTATAGTATGTGTATTTATATTTATGTGATGAGAATGCCGGAAGATCGCATATGTCACTACAACTTAAGAGATTCCCCAAACTGTAGTGACACACAATCGAGCAGGGAAAAGAAATGGATTAGGGAAGGAGCAGGAAGGTATAATATTTTCTTGACAAGAAAATATCTTCGTCTGACCTTTAAAAATACCATAATTCTGCAAGATCCTTTCTTACGTAGTTATTTATTTATATTCATTATTAATATTAGTGTAAATTCCGTAAAAAAGTCAATCAGCCTTTTCTTTACTGAGCATTACTGAGAAATCAAATGTTTTAGAGATATAAATAGTCCAACTGATGAGAAAACCAATGATTTCTTTCTTTGTAGCATGTCTTTTGTGCAGTATATATGTAATAAAATAAAAACCATCAAACTGCTCCTTTCAACACTGATCCAACACTGATAACTATATGATGATGAAATAAACCAAATTGTACCCGAGACTGCACGTACCTAAGTATGATGTGTAGTCATGGGTACAAAGTAAACGGCACTAAAATAAAATTAAAAATAAAACATACATACGTCTGTAATGTAAAATACGTCTGTCTGTATGGTAAAATAAATATAAAATACACAAAAATATACTTATCGTTCCAATCTAAAAATATTATAGTTCTTTAATCTTTAAAGTCATTGTAAAAAATATGCTCTAATAATATGCAATTCACCTAGAAAAGATCAGAAAAAGCAGTGAATACAAAAGCGTAAATTCTAAATATATAATTTTACACATGTAATTTATAATACGAAATTAATTTACCTCACAGTCGAAGACGCGCGGAAGTAAATAGCAATTCCATGTCGGGACTCGCTATTCAATTGTCTGATATTAATTACGTTCCACTAACACTACAACGTCACATGGATTACAAATTATAATACTCCAGAATTGCTTCCAGCTTCCTTATTTAATATACACACTAAGGGCCTAGTTGAGGAGTAACAAACCGCTCAGACTACCACAACGCGACTATATTCTCCCAATTTGCAAGCAATCATTTTATGTCATTGATAAATTAATGTTCAAAAATTACACGAATGCCCCCAATAATAGTCTCTATCGAGGACAAAGGAAGCCATCTCGTAGCGTACTGTCTCCGCTTTTACGAGTTTATGTCACAAAGACCCGCTTTATTCACATCTAACAAAAAAAATAACAAAACGCCACGAATCGTCGCCGGCCTATTGTCCGATAATGTAGGCGGAACACATGCGGGCGACACTTGCTACGCCGTAGACGCGTCGTAGTACCGCTACGGCCGGCTCGTCACTGGCGGGGGCTACGCGGGCCCGGATCGTGCACCTACACAGTCACGACGAGGTAGCGCTACAGGCGGACTGACGCACACTAACGAAACGCTTACAAGAGTGCTACGAGAGGAAGCGGGAAAGTAACATTTTTGGGCTTGTAAATGATGTACACACTAATGGTGATTTACTCACACACGCATGCGTCCGCCGACGCAAAACTCCGTTCATGCCCATACACATAGAAGTGATTTAAACTTGTAATCCTTAACGATGATTTGAATTTAAGGGATTTTGTTTATTCTGAAACAGTATACAAGTATGAAACGATAGATTTTTGGTGAATTTTACGTTTAGACGTTTTCGGATAAGCGTACATAAATTTTATATAAAGCTTAAAGAGAAATATGTGTATGATGCAAGGTCAATTAAAAAGCATTGTAGGAACGCATTTCACTTCATTAATTTATTTTACAGTAGGTACACATTAAGTTTTCTCTAAGCTTTTGTTCCACTTATCTACTGAAGCAAAGACAAGATACATTTGTGCTTTCACGTCTTCGACTCTAAGCCGAAACTTAATTAAAGTGTCCTTTACTCTCGACGCGACAAGCAACATTACATAAGTCTTTTCGAGCTTATTGATTTTGTATAATTAAAGTAAGTATAAAATGAGACAGGCAACTTTCTAATTAATATTTTGAAATCTCACGAAGAGGTTACAACGGGTAATTGACGAGAAAATTTGTTTAAGATTTACTCCAACGTAAGAGCTCAGTCACCCCTTCCCTGAAGTTTCACGGTAGATACACTGCATTGTCAAAGTTCGCTCGAAGAAAATTTCTGATATCAAAGTTGAGTGAAAAGTTTTCAATGAAGATGTCGCAATTAATTTTCGATAAAATTTAGCTCGTTAACGTCGCAAAATTACAATCTTTGAAGGGACTATAATTGAAATGTACAAAAGTTTTTTCATTAAGGTTCTACCGTTAGTTACAAGGGCATAATTCAAAAATAAAAAAGACTTGACATTGATAAAATATTACATATAAAGAAACGAAATCCTTTCTCTCTGTCAACGAAACTGTCTAACTTTCAATTCTAATTTTAACTACAAGTTACTAAAAATCGATTAGAAAGCCGTCCTTAGAAGATTACTAGTATCATTGACAACATTCAGACATAGAAATTTATATCACGTAAGCTATCAGTCTGACACATAATTGTCGAAACATATGACTACAACATAATTACTGGGATAATTGAATATTCACTAATTATTATTTTTACAACAGCACGAGACTTTTTTACGGTGGTTTCTATTCTCGACTCTCATTCTCGAGATCATGAGTTCAAAGGCGTAAGTTCTGAGTTCCCGGTTCGAACAACCGAGGTTCTACTTAAATATGGATTTTTAAATTCTGTAAAAAAAGAGGAAACCACCTTCCCAGGAATTAAAAAATACCCACACTCGGCGCGAGTGGTGGATTATGGCCCGAAAAACTTCATGGTTATTAGGCTAAGCCTGTACCCTGCAGTGGAATGTAATAGGTTGATATTGTTTGTCTTATGTGTAACTTATATGTGTATAAGTATTTAAATACATAGTAATGAATATTTATTGCATCATCTACCTCTATTTCGTCTACAGACTTATCCTTACCACCCGAAGGTGGCGTGGAGGAAATCGCTCTAGCGATAAGACTGTCCGTTGTACTTCTAATTACTTGTACTTTGTATTTCTATATATGTTTTTGGTGTACAATAAAGTGTATCTACGAGTATCTATCTATCTCCTAAAATCCAATAAGGATCATCCATCATCAATTTGCACACATACAATTTCATAAAAACACATCCAGAAATAAGTTTCTTACACAAAATTCCACCACTCACAATTCTCTTCGAACGGTTGCAATAAAACTGCATGGCTTGGGCCATTGACCATTAGACCAGGAGCATTGGGGCCATTCACAGTTAAAGATGAGGCATTTGGGCATTAGCGGAGGGCATTCTTTCTATGTCGCACTTACCGGCCGAATAAAATCCGCACCTAAAGGAAACGACCCAAGAGGGTATGTGGATAACTGTTCAGACAGGAAACGTGGAGCGTAACAGGCATGTGTCTGCTTCAATAGTGCGGAAATTGCTTCTTATCGATATATGCTCTTATTTATTTGAAAGTTAAAGTAAGAATACGCTCAAAGTTTTCAGTTTAGAATTTCCAAAGATTTATTATAATGAAGTGCATTCATTTATTTTGATTTAAAAAGAGCTTTAGAACTCGGATTGATTTTGCATGCTGTCTTTTCGAAATTTATTTCTATACTCTTTTCCACTATATTATATGGAGGCGGACTTAATGCCTTAACGCATTCTCTACCCGGCGACCGTTGGTTAAATGTGAAAAATTAAAGTGGGTGTTGTAGAAATTAAAGAGACAACTTAATTCATCTACATATATATAATTATAATAATAATATAATAATAATACAATAATAATAATAAATAAAAATACAATAAAAAACATACTGGAATCAAAAATATATACCCACATCTTACAAAAACAAGCAGCCATACACACAATGACAATAGTTTCAAAAGTTTTGGCTGAAAAAATTGGGAGAGCCGAACCTTCTCTTCCTTGAGGGACTCAGGGCGGAAGGAACGGTAAATACCGACCCAAGAGGTCCAGAAACGAATAATAATACAAAAATAATATTTTTATATCACTAAATATATAAATAAACATACTAAATAAAATCAATATTTATTTTTTAACAAATGCTTCATAAATATCAACATGTAAATATATAACATTCGATATTAAATGTCTCATATCTAACCTCGCAATCAGGCAAAGATACATAATATTTTTATACAAGCGAATACATTTTAATATAAAGAGATCAAACGTTAATAGAAACTTTTCACTTAAATAGATTATACATATATTTACCCTACTAAGAAACACCATACCCACACCCACACCCACACCATACCACATCAACCAGATAATGGTCAACCAGAGTCTCTCTGCTTTTGGATATAAACCTCCCCTTACCCTACTAAGAAACACCATACCCACACCCACACCCACACCATACCACATCAACCAGATAATGGTCAACCAGAGTCTCTCTGCTTTTGGATATAAACCTCCCCAAAGTGAACCATCACCCGATCTTGGGTTCTCTTACCCAGCCAACATCTGGCCGAAAAACATATATTATATTATGCTGTTATAAAAGCCCTTCCATACAACATCCCGAGCCACTCTGCTTCTAGCTAACAACTTCTCCCAAGGCCAACATTATCTCCCGTCCTCTCGTCTGGTCACTGCCTGGACGAAGAGCTTCTATTAGATTATGCTCTTATAAAAGTACTCAGAAACCATCGATACAACGTGCATATCTAAAAATATAATGTCCCTATTATTTAAACATCGTTTGCCCTGTGTCATTATTCTAAGAATTTAAGAGATATTCAAGAGCTAATGTTATGAATAAAACCTTGAAACTGGGGTACTGAAATAATATTAAAATACTCTTAACTAAAATAAAAGTAATAAGCATGATAATAAAATAAACCTCGTGATAGAATGTAATAATTAAATAAGCGAGCTCAATCAAACTGTAAACAGATGTGTCACTTATATAACAGAAGATCAGATGTTTGATAGGTGTTCTATTAAAGCTCATTAAATATCAGTTTCTTAAATAAGAGTAAATACATTTTATAATCTTATTATGATAGGCTATTGACCGTAATCTTATTAGGGTAGACCAATTATTACATTTACATTGCTATTCAACTCCCTGATATCTCAACTTGAAGATAATTAAATTTTATTTCGTATTATCTTAACAATAACTTTATTGAACTTAACATGACAATATATATTGAATAAAAGGAGAACAGAATAATATAGAGTTCCAATTTAATTATATACTATTTTTAAACATAATGACGTAATTTTCCTACTATCTCAAACTCAATTTAAAGTAAACAAAGACCTTTATCCCAGTAATCCATCTAATAGTGCACAGTTTCTCAAAGAAATACCGTTCGGAAGCATGAATGCTAGCCGGAAGGTCGTTTAGCAAAGGAGAAAATGCTATTAAATTAAATATCCGCGGAGTCTCAAAGGGCCACCGATACCCGCAATATCTTAAGCTTGCCTTAAAGATCGCAGTCTTTTCTACCAACTTTGCCTTTTCGTGTGTGTTGTCCGCTAGTAGGTTAACGTCGAGAATATGGGTCGCAATACCGCCCCCATTTACTAAAATTGGTATTAACGGTATAAAAAAATATTACGAATATGGGAATTCCGAGATTTAACCTCAAAAAAACTGATGTCAGTTGTTTTAAACCTAGTCATTTTTTTATAAAAAAATATCAAATTTTATACAAACTGAATATTCTAGGTTAAAATAATTGGCATCACTGATTTTAAGGTTTAAATTACTATTTTAATTTAATTCAAACAGAAACAGAAGTCCATCTGGCCAGATGCACTGCTCTTTCCGGTACGTAGTCTCTATTCGAGGACTCGTCTACCCCATCGGCTTTCGGTTCTGCGGCAAATATGACTTTTCCCATTGCCATTTCAACATGCCGATTCTACGAGCTATGTTGGTGACCTTAGGTCTTTGGCGAATGTCTACATCATAACTCATAACGTATAAGACTTTCACCTTCAAGCATTGTGGTATAGGCGACAAGAAGGGCCAACGGATTTCCCAAATGGTGGGCACCAGCCTACAGCCTTCAACCTAATTGAACGCATCTATCAAGCAATCATCTATCATCATAGCATGGAGCTGAAGTTGAACTAGCCTAGTTGGATGGTTTGCTCAAGTTAGACAATGGTCTATAATTTCGAGTGGACGGTCTATAACCGTCGACGCTTACCGGTCCCGGAAGAACATGTTCATTGACCATGATTTTTGTCTTATCTATGTTCATTCCGAGACCAATGCATCACGATGTTGCGTTAAGGTCGTTTAGCATCCAGCTCAAATCATCTAGCTATTCTGTCATGATGACTTTGTCATAGGCGAAGCGAGATGCATAATGTACTCACCATTCACATTAATTTCACGTCTTTTCCAGTCCAACATCCTAAATGCATCTTCTAGCGCTTTTGAGAACAGTTTCTGAGATATTACATCTCACTGTCTCACACCTTGACGCAGCTGAATCGGCCTGGTATCCTGATCTTGAATTCGGACTGTCATATTATACAGACATCTCGGCATCTCGATATAATCGACTTGGCACAGCTGTAAAGATTCCAGAACAGCCCAGGTCTCGATAGAGTCGAAGGCTTTCGAAGTAGTCGAAGTAGTCCACAAATGCAAGACACTAAAGCTGATCATACTCTTCGTTCTTCTGTATAATCTGCCACAGTGTGTGAATGTGGTCCACGGTGCTGTAGCCTTTTCGAAACCCAGCCTGCTCCGGCGGTTGAAACTCGTCTAACCTCGGGGCGAGACGATTTCTAATTATCCTTGAGAACAGCTTATATAAGTTTACATGGTTCAGGAGAGATATATGTCTATAGTTCTTCATTAAGGCTTTTTCTCCCTTCTTGAAGAACACGACAACCACACTCCGGTTCCACGCCTCCTGTGTTATGCCACCATGTCAGACAGCATTAAAGAGGTGTTGTTGTTCTCGTAAGACTGGAGCTCTTCCGGCTATCAAAAGCTATGATGTGATACCATCTTCACCGGTGGCTTTACCGTTCTTAAGCTGTCCGAGGGCAATATTAATCTCACTCAGATTAAAGAGCGGGATATCGTCGGTGAAGTGGCAGGCGGGCATGATTATTCTCTTCGCATGGGCTGTTTAGCGCAGGTGCGTGTGCGGCGTAGAGTTTTCTATAAAACTTCTCAACTTTCGCGAAGACATCTGGTCTCGAAGACATCTTGGCCACTCTCGCTTTTAAGCATCGCCAGATGATTCCGTCCAAGAGACTGAGCAAAAACTTTAGAGCCCTTATTGCTCTCTATCATCACCTCATTTGCTCAATTCGGAACGCAAATGGTTACAAAAGTAACTTATTAATGAAAAACAGCGATTTAATCATTTTAAAACTTAAAAACAGTACGTTGTGACGTAAATATCAAAAATATTAAATTATCGGTTTTTAAAAGTCTAATCTCCATATTTCATCAAGTTATTTTTGGCCCGGTATCCCGGTATTTTCGACATTCGGGATTCCGATTTGCGACCCCTAGTCAAGAAACAGGATGGAATAATCGTTCAATACATAGTTGTAAAGTTTAATGTATTTTGTGGTGAAGAGGATCTAGAACTACCTACCTACCAGATAACTACAAGCACATATTTAATTGATCTTCTCAGTTGTGGAAAGAAATTGTTGAATATGTTTTTTTATAGAAAGTCGGTGGCAGACGGCCGGTTGCTATGACGAAAAAATTATGTGTTGTATCATCATGTCCATTATCCATCGATAATGGACAGAATTTAAAAAAATGGGAAATAGGTACAGGTTTGTGAGTCTTCATTAGTAAGTAATTTCTATTTAAGTTGTTCTCTTTTTTCTTTTGAGTTTGTGTAGTTTAAGTTATGATGTGGCTGACATGAGTGAGGAATATGGTATGCATCAAAGCCCATTAATAAAGTAGAAAAAAAAATGGAGTATCATTGTCTAACCTCACCATTCTCACCAATTCCACCCATTTCAATCATTCTATTAGAAAAGAGAAATAGGCCAAAATGGGATGGAATGGAATAGGAATAGGCCTTCCTATTCTAAACTTATTCTAGATTCTATTCATAGACATAAACGTGATTATGTCTATTGTTGTGTAATGACATATCGATATTAAAGGTACAAATATCACTCACTGATTTTGAAAAAGTTACAAGTAACTAACAGTTATGGTAAACTGGAACGTAATGGAAAACAGTCTGCTGATTATAATCTATCCTTTAATACAACCACTTGGAGTGGATGGTTAGGGGTAAATTGAATTATCTCATCGGCTATCGTTATTATATTATTAAACGCACGCTCTTAATTGGATGTCGAGGGAGAAAATTAATTGTAAAATAAGACTTTAAAACGGGAAAGCTTATTTTTACAATTAAACAGCTTATTGAGTCTTGAAGTTTTAAATTCATTAGCATATTCATTTCATATTCATTAGTACCGGTGTACTTTGGTCCCTTTTAGTGACTACTAAAGTAGCGAGCCTTTCGTGTATGGAATCCAAGAAACAACTTGTGTTTAAAAATAATAAAATTAGATATTATTCATTAACTGATATTTAATTGGATTAAAATATGTAGGTACTAACTTCAAATGTAATGGAAATATCTACAGAGACAAACGAGACAAAAGACGAACACAAAACCTCAAAAACTAATTACTGAAGTTATGTGGGATTGCTTGTAATTAAAGTAATTAGGTATCAAGAATGTACAATGTATTTGCTTTGATATTTATTTTTTAAAATACTCTAGTGGTTTTCTAATAAATTCTAGTACTAAGACACTGTTATATATTAATAAATATTTTTTTTAACAAGAACATAGAATAAAAAGAACATAAAAAGAAAGAACTTAAAAAAACATTCAATTTAAATATTTCCGTTCTTAATAAACACATTATGAGGAAGATGAGTCTTCCTTTTAATCATTTAAAGGGAGGCTTAAGTCTTACAGATTATAACTAAATTAACTATATTTTCCAGTAATTTGCCGGTTTCATTTATTAAAAAATATTTATGTTAATAAAACACTGTCACTAAAAGCTTGATTATAATTAAGATTAGAGATAATGTGAAGTTTGTGAGAAAAAATTGAACACTGTGAGTGAAATGAACGTTTCGCATCGCATCATTCACAACCCAAGTAATTTACAAATACCATAACAGTACGGCAATATCTACACCCGCAAGCTAAAGCATCCAGAATGATTGCAAAACTGATTAAACCTGTCTGTGGCAATCTTGAGCATGATATAGCGTGCTTGTACGCAAACAAAATACTTCTAAATGATTTATTGAAGGCTCCTTTGTACCGCATCCCTCGCGCGAGCTAAATTTCAATGACAGTAAGAAAGATTTATTATCTTGAGCAAGAAACAGAGGAGCAAGTTTCACTGCAGTTGGCTAACCGATAAGTTGGGACTGAGAGTCAGTATTTAAGAGGTTTTAATCTGTACGGTGTCAGTGCAAACGCTTCCGTCTCGAATGTAAATTATATTTATTCGGCGGAATTTATTACGGAACTTTTTGTATACAACTTTAAAATATATAGTTCTGAGTTAAACAGTTCTGAGCCGTGTGTAAGACGTCGATCAACGCAGAATATTCTATATAGACAATATCTATAAAATTATTATTACTAATTTAAATTATATTATCATCTTTGTCGTTCATATTATTCGACTATCATAATATATTTTTAAATTCATAATATATTTATATTGTACTAGCTGTACACGACAGACGTTGTCCTGCCTATGTATATTTATTTACCTCTGTATATAAAATCACAAATTATTCTGTTTTGTCGTCGATATGATTTTTGCGATCGGTTGAACGGTATAGAAATTGATGTGCTGGAGCGCCATCTAGTGGCGAGTTACAACTAAGTCGACAGTTCGAAAATATTCTCCGTGCACAAATACCTATGTATACCAATTTTCATGGCGATCGGTTGAACGGTATAGAAGTTGATGTGCTGGAGCGCCATCTAGTGGCCAGTTACAACAAAGTGGATAGCAAAAAGACCTACATGAAAAAAATCATATATGTGCCAATGTTGATCATGTTTCATGTTAATCTGTCAAACGGTGTCGAAGTCTATTAATTTCAGATATACCGACATCCATTTTTATATATATAGATCATAATATATTTTTATATTTTACAACACACTGACGTCCATATGTCGCCGGGGCTCCAGCTGTAAATCAGCGCTGAATGCTTGTCTTAGGTACTCGGCAATATGCTGAGTTGGAGACCCTTTCAACGAGGCACTGTCGCGTACGGAATGAAAATGATTAAATTTTGTTAAAAATCTTTGTGATTATTTTCTGTCATTTTTGTTGTCTAGATTTTCTTTTCCTTTGTCTGCGTGAATGAATGAATTTTATGCTCATTACATAAAGGTTTATAAATGAAAATGTTTAAATAATAAATTCAGATAATGGTAATATGTTTCCTTAAACATACTATAACATTTCATATTGTTTTATAGAAGTCATGGGAAGCGGTTAGCGCCGCTGATGTACACCTGCAACACCAGGAAGAATGTGGGTGTATTGTCGACCGCGCAGAATCCTATTCATAATTCTTTTGAACATCCTCTTGTCGTCTTAGTGGAAATATCTCTGTTATCAGCTCATTCTACAACTTTCGTCTTACTCATTCTTCTACTTGTAATTTTTTTTTTTTTTTTAGTGGGCGAACGAGCAAGCGGTCCCACGTGATGGTAAGTGTTACCGCCGCCCATGGACACCTGCAACACCAGGGGGTATGCGGGCGCGCCGCCGACCTTGCAAAATCCTATTCACAGCTCTCTTAAAGAACCCCATATCGTAGCTTAATGGAAAGACCTCTTCAGGTCTTTCCATCAAGTGTCTCATTCTACAAGTGTCTTAAAGACTGCATTGCACGCAGCCGACTCTTTGTCGCGGGAGCACGAATCAGCAGCACTTCAGTGACAAAAGTTACAGATAATAATATGAAAACACGAAATTAACATCTAATTGAACCGCTCTTTAAAATATTCCCATTAAACAGACGGTTAAAAATGCAGAATGATACAATATATTTTCGGAAACAGTGATTACAACCGCCTGTAAGAGTTGGGTTCTTGACAAATTAAACGGATTCTTGAAATAAATTGTTGACTCTTTTTATATTCATGAATATCTAACAATTATAGTCAACTAAACTTGTGTATTTTGAGACTTTTTAGGTATATTTGTGTCGTAGCGTTGACACGAATAGCCAATCTTTGTTTCCGTCCCACAATATGTTATTGTGTTCAGTGCGTTCTGACTTTGTCCTGCCTTTTATTATTCATAGTGGAGGACACTCCTTAAAATACGTCAAAATGATTAAAGGAGGATACAAGGAGGTTAATATTTTAAGAAGGATTTATTCAACTCGATGGTGAATGAATACAACGCGAAAAAAACGGCACGCCCAAGAATTAAAAAAAGTAAATGTGGTCTCGAAACCACCTCATGATTAGGTACTGGGGAAGGCCTTTCCAGTGGAAAGTTATAGTCTGATATTGAGTACCTACTTGTTTTTAAAGGAGGTTAATTTATATTATCCCATGATTATTATGTTATTATTATCCAATGATTATTTATTGGCCGTGTGGCCATCTTTTTCCGTGGGTGCCGTAAAAGACAACTTAGGAATAACAAAGTTACTACCACAAGCACTGAGGTAGAACTACGCCAATTCTAAAACAGTGGACTCGCCAACCCGCTCGGCGAGCGTGGCGTTTTAAGGCCATACACAAGACAATGTACATGAGGGGACCAATGTCCTGCAGTGGATACTGAACGCGTACTGAGAATTACGCGTACATTCTCATCTCCCCATTCGCTGGTTCCATTAGGGTTGTCACACTAATTGTATTTACAAAACAGTTGCCTGCTGAAAATAGATTGCCAATTGAGCATTGAAAACCTGGCTAGCCTCTAAATTGTCAATTAATAGCTTTATGAGTTAGCTGCAGCCGGCACCCAGGGGAATACGCAAAACTCATAAAGGAAATACTTTTCACAGATAAATTTCATTATTTTATTTTTCGATATTTACAGGAAAAGTTAATAAAGAATATTGAAATATTTTTGTAACTCATGGTTGAAAAATCTGTTGAATATTTTTTGAGTGTTTTTGTGCATGTTTCTGTGTATATCTATTGTGTGGAAACAGAAAAAAAATCAGATCAAAAAGGTTTCAAAGAGGTTATATATGCCTGCGCCACATCAAGAATTTCAAAAATTCGTTATTAATAATTTTGAAACAAACAATATTTTTTTAATTGAAAAAATATTCGCGCTTAGATATTCATTCCATTCCAGCACACGCCAACTAATAAGGTTCGCTCTACTAGTATAAGGACTATAAAAAAATATCGAACACTCTAGCACCGATGGCTCAAGATAAAATTGGTCATTCTATATTTCACTTATATATATGGAACATTACAATAAGATATTGAAGAGATTATTATTACCAAATATTTACTTAATTACTCTCGCGAAAGCCATTCCAATGCTAACTGTTTCTATCCACGTATCTCCCACCAGTTGGATAATACGTTTATAATACCAATGGATAATACCATCAGCCTGTATCTCTCTACTACTGGATCTCAGCCCCTTCAGACCCTCTCATCCAGACACTACCGGTCAGTCCACATGGCCGTGGGCGTCCCACGCGACGTTTCCTTAGTTCCTCGCTCAATTTATTCGTTACGGATTTTGTCCAGCAAAGAGACTCCTAGCACAACTCTCTATATCGCTCGCTGAGTGACTGCATTTGTAAATCAGGATGCTGCCCAACCGAGTTACGAGTACCTACCCTTGTAATACGGTTACCTACTTATAGTAATATTGGAGCAAATGACTTGTTCCAACTACAACACAAACATTATTTTAATACAAAAAATATATAATGGTTATCAAAATAAAAAAAATACATTATTATTATCCTGGTCTAGTTAAAATGATCTTTGACTTTCAAATGTTCTCTTTTGTATTAGCGGCTTTGATGGGCCAAGCCGAATTTGACTAGCTGAAATAGCACATTCGAAAATAAATTTATTATTAATTTATATAAAATTGGTTAAGTTAAAATTTAGAAACACTCTGTATAACTTAAAATTCAAGATAAATTAATTTAATTTTATGGCATCTAGAACCTTAATGTACCTTTTATATTTCTGGATCTTTAGTAAAAAAAAATATAATCTACAATTCACTATAACGTTACACGGTAATACTTAAAATTAAGCTGTAATATATTACTGGAATGTTATATTACACAGAAATGCTCATGTCTGTATGCACCTTTATATTCTGTTCCAAATGTTTTTATTGTATCAATATAAACCTGATTTATATATAGTTCGAATTAATGCTGAATTAACGAATTAATTTGTTGCCGGGATTTGCATACTTATGAACATTTTGATGGCTTCTTAACGGTGCCGTACGCACAGAGGTACGCACAGAGGTAATAACAAGAACGTATGTTCCAATTAGTTGACTTGTGTTAACTACCTCATGTGTGACGCGAAATATCAACTGATAATGTTGACTTATCTGTCTATTTCTTAAATTAAAATGCCATTACACTAACAATTGTACCTTGTATTGTACATTGTCGTTGATATTACAACATGTTACATATCAAACATAGATATTGTTTCAAGAGGAAGTACAAAGTAATCCCGTATTTTAATAATCAATGAACTTTTATATAATTTCAATATGTTTCAAGGGGTTCGAAACTTTGTGGCGTAGTCCCAAGCCGACATTTTCATTTTTTTTCAAACCTGCGTCGCATGTTGGGACCTACATTTATAACGAGAGGAGATGTATAGACAAACAAAAAATGTTATATAATATTATCGATATATAGGATTTTACGATTTAACTCTGATTTTACGCTTTCGAAGTTTCGGGCCGGACCGAAGCTCGAACAAACGAAGTGCTATTATAACCCTACTCTGACTTTCTTTGGGTCGATGCTCTATACATCGGGAATGTCCAAGTATCTAAAAGGTATCTCCATTGTTATATTGAAACTTGAGGTTTGATTTCGAGGTATCTCTCGTCAAAATCTTATAATGCGATCGCAGTAATTTCGACGCAACCAAGTATGTCAAATGAGCTTCGTTCCCTCCGATATATCGGAGTCAACCTTTTCGTGGTAAGAATCGCCCGAAATATGGGCCGAAATTAGCTTTTTTGTTATTTCGGAGTAAACCCTAGAAGTCGTGCCTGTAGGTAGATACTACACATGAAATAATTATTATCTAGATATAGAAAATTTCCCCATCTCTTATACCCTTTTACTTTTTTAGAGAGAGAGGTGCACGCTGAAATCCAACAGCCGCTAGGCGCACTCGATTGACCTCGTCACCCCTCTCTCACAGAAGACTCCCTCGAAATGTACTACATTTCCCACTCTATCATATTCCGCAATATACGTACGTGTTTCGGTAGTGAGATATGCTAGAGCTCATTCCTATCCCATTCTATCCCTTCCCATTTTCCTAACCCTTTCTCCAAATCCATTCCTTCTTTAACAAAGGTAGGCAGCGCATCCGAGGGCGTACCAAAGTTTGTCATTCTATACTAATGTAAGCATGTACCGCGAGTGTCCACGGGCGACAGTATCTACTTACCACCAGGTGTACTATATGCTCGAATGCCATCACATTCTAAAAAAAGCAAATCAAGTGAAGGCAGCGTGAAGCGTCAGCTTCACAGCGTGAAGTCCGGCGAGCTCTAGCATCTCTTGATATCCGAAAGTCGAGTGAGCCAGATGGTATTCCTGCAGTGGTGCTCAAATTTTGCGCTCCCGAGTTGTCCCAGGTGCTTACGCGACTCTTTAGGCTCTCATACTCTACAAAAAGCTTCCCGTCAACATGGAAGGTAGCTCATGTTCACCCTTTGCCTAAAAAGGGTGACCGCACAGACCCGGCCAACTACAGGCCAATAGCGATCACCTCCCTCCTCTCAAAGGTGATGGAGCGTGTCATAAACACACAGCTCCTTGGGTACCTAGAGGATCACCAGCTGATTAGCGACCGTCAATATGGATTTCGCCATAATCGCTCCGCTAGTGATCTTTTAGCATATTTAACACACCGCTGGGCTGACGCCATTGAGAGTAGAGGCGAGGCTCTGGCTGTAGGCCTAGACATTGCGAAAGCTTTTGACCGGGTATGGCACAAATCGCTGCTTTCCAAGTTACCATCTTTCGGGATACCCGAGGGATTATGCGAATGGGTTGCCAGTTTCCTGACTGGACGGAGCATCAGAGTCGTTATCGATGGTAGCTGCTCCGACACCATGTCTATTAACGCTGGCGTCCCGCAAGGCTCCGTGCTGTCCCCAACTCTGTTCCTTCTGCATATCAACGACCTGTTGCAAATTGGTGACATACGTTGCTATGCAGATGACAGTACTGGAGACGCCTTGTACAGGGGCCGCGCCAACATCCCTCGGGTCGAAGTGGAAGAGAGTCGCGCCAGGCTTGTGTGTGAAATCGAAGACTCTTTACATCTAGTCTCGATTTGGGGTTCTCTGAACCTAGTGGATTTCAACCCCAGTAAGACGCAAGTCTGTGCATTCACCGCTAAAAAAACCCCTTTTGTTGTAGCACCTCGCTTTCAGAGCATACCTCTTAAGATCTTGGAGAGTATCGGGATCCTTGGTATCGACATCTCCAGCAAAGTCGAATTTAGGGGTCATCTGGAAAATAAGGCCAAAATGGCCTCCAAAAAGCTCGGTGTGCTGAACAGAGCGAAGCGGTACTTCAAACCTGGGCAACTCCTTATGCTTTACAAAGCTCAGGTGAGGCCCCATATGGAGTACTGCTCTCATCTCTGGGCCGGCGCACCGAAATACCAATTGGACCCATTTGACTCCATCCAACGACGTGCTGTTCGTATTGTCGACGATCCCACTCTCACGGACGGTTTAGAATCCCTCAGCATTCGGAGAGACGTTGCGTCTCTCTGTGTGTTCTATCGCCTGTACAATGGGGAATGCTCTGCAGAATTGTTTAATATAATTTCCACCTCGGGTTTCTACAACCGCACCTCCCGTCACAGAAGTGCGGTCCATCCGCATTTCCTCGATACGGAGGTGTCGCGCACTGTTCGGTCCAAAAATTATTTTATACCGCGAACCCGTAGGTTGTGGAACGAACTGCCTCAAGAGGTCTTTCCATTGAGCTACGATATGGGGTTCTTCAAGAGAGCTGTGAATAGGATTTTGCAAGGTCGGCGGCGCACCCGCATACCCCCTGGTGTTGCAGGTGCCCATGGGCGGCGGTAACACTTACCACCACGTGGGACCGCTTGCTCGTCCGCCCACTAATCTATAAAAAAAAAAAAAAAAAAAAATTTAATTGCTATCTCACACCTAAACATAATCCAGACTTACAGCTTTTCACTATTTATGCGATAGAAATGCGTGGACAGCGCATTTGACCCAGCTCTATATGAGACTCAATAAAATAGCTTATATTCATCGGCAGTTTGCGTCCCATTTTTAACACAAAAAGCGAGCTTGAAAAATGTTAGAAAACTTTTTACCCATTAAGCGAAGTCATCGCTGGAAAAAAGAAAAAAGGTACCCATTGGTTTTTCCATTAACAGCCCGGGAATGCGTCGAAGGTTCGCTCCCAATAAATCAATCTGCAGAGAGACGCGAAACTACAAGCTTGTATGTACAATCATCTACATACTGGACCAAATTACATTTTAAAATCCATTTGTTATTTTAACTCTTATACCCACGTTATACGGATTACTTTTTCATAAATAAATTTTAAAGGTTACTGGCGGACATACGTAAGCCTACGATTGGTATGCGCAGAGTGATTTTAGTAAAACCTTTCTAATCAACTTATTGCTTTTAAATTAGTAAGGTGGATTTAAAATATTTGATTTAAACAATTCCTTTCATATATAATTTAAATGATTACATTACACTGTAATATGTGTCTTATAAAATGAATATAAATTTAGCTCTTTAATAAGTTAATAGCCATTAAAACGAGTTAGAAAACTAATATCTGTAGGTATACATTTTAAATACTTTACGTCTGAAAAGAAAACTTTTAAACTAAACTATATGATAAATATTGTAGTTTATAAACACCGAAATTCTTCCCCGCAAACATTATTGGTTAAAATTACGTCGATAGCAATTATTTTAGGTTATCATTTTTATCTAGACCAAAGGAGGTACCTCAAATCGACGTCGATATCACCTAAATGGGGCACGTGCCGTAGACGTCGAACGGACGTCATTGTAGTGACTTTAACCAATAGGTAGAAAAGGTCACTTTCTCGACGTCGTTTCAACGTGACCACGACGTGTTGTCTGGATGCAATTACTAGTTTGGTAATCTTAACCACTATTCAACGTATGTAGATTCGACGTAATTATTCCTTATAAATTACTTATAGAGGTAATAATTACCTGTACTGTCATCGAACGTATATAAAAAATGTCTTACTTTAAAACAAATTGGATAATTTATTTCCAAAAATCATGACGACCAAAACATTTACTGTAATAAAATTAGCGAACAAATGCGATTGATTTTGCAATCCTACGCGCTGAAATGTTATGCGATGAATTTTTTTTCGAACAATATAATGATTTTGCTTCGAAAAATTCTCATGGGCTTTAAAAATACTTTTGTTTTTAAATATTTGGAAGAAGAAATGCTTATATTTTTATAATTAAACGTGCCTAAATTGGACAAAATATTGCAATATAGATAACTGAAAACTCTATTTTAAGATTTACTTCAAAGTTGACGACAATTATATAATAATCGAATGATTGGGCGAAAACAAGTGGTGCGGGACGTAATAAATCCTCCTCAGTCGGTGTCGATTTTCTTTGCGTGAAATCGCTTTCCTGTAAAATCTCAAAAATATCACTAGTGTCATTGATGTTGCGTTCCCTATCTTTGTTCAGGTCATCACTAAGTGTCTCTGTGACTCAGTGCCCCAAGTACTTAAACTCCTATACTGACTGGCGTGACTTTGTCATAACTTTTACTGCCTACCTGCAAACATTAACTACTTACTCTTCTTATTCGTATTGTACTTGAGGTCATGGGCCCTGACATATATACCTACTGACAGAAATTCGATAACCAATTCTCTGGATATATTCCAAATAGCCACATATTTTGAATATTATATAGCTATTTCTTAGCCTGTATTTATGTCAAATAAAATATTATAACAAGACCTAAAGGCTGTAGTAACAGTTTTCAAAAATACGGACTAATTGCCAATTTACCAAAGAAAAATACATTCAGCCTAACTAAGGTCGGGCGGGGACTTCCCCACCCGACCTGACTGTTTTGACGGCCTCGAAGTAAAATATCTAAACTGCTAATTGATTACTTTAGTAGAATTACTTTCATTGCTTTTCATTTACGATGCTCTTACTATTCGTCTGACAACTTAATAAAAATGAAAATTTCAGTAAATAAAACTTCTGCCGTTAATATTTGTATATCTTCTAAAAAAATAATACAATATTTAACGACTTACACAACAACTAGTGGTGCCCGCGACTTTGTTCGCGTGAATTTAGAGTCATTCCGGTGAAAATTATATTATGGATCTGGATAAAAATTACCTACTCAAAATAACAGGTAATCAGAAAAGTTCGCGGCCTTTTTAAACGTACGACTTTAATGTGCTATATTTCTGGCAACACTGATCACTAGCGGGGAAGTGATATACTGTTTGACAGCAAATTTTTTGGTAATGGCGACAAATTGAAGTTAAAAGTTAAAATCTTTTTTATATCTTTTAACAATTTCGAAATGGAAGTTAATAAGAAGAAAACTAGATATGTGTTACTTTTCTTTCGACAAGGGTTGAATGCTTATAGTGGTCGAAAAGTTTTTGTGGTGTTAGGGGAGTAGACGCTTTATCTAAAACTACTGCGAAAAAATGGTTCTCTCGATTCAGGTTTGGTAATGTGAATGACTACGACTGTGAATGTCGACTTATTAAGGTAAATGATGACGTTATCATTGAAAAAATTGAAGCAGATCGGCACATAAGCAGTCACCAAATTGCGAATTCACCATTCAACAGTTTTGGTTCACCAACATAAACAGAATTTTGTAAAAAAAGCTAGATGTTTGGGTCCCGCATGATTTGAATAACATAAACTTGGTGAATAGAATTTCCATGTGTGAGATGTTGCTAAAACGAAATGAAATCGAAGCATTTCTGAAGAGATTGGTAACAGGCGATGAGAAGTGGATCAGCTATGATAACAATGTTCCGAAACGATGTGGGACTAAGCGAGGTGAGCCATAACAAATGGTCCCAAAGACAGGCCTCACTCCGAACAAAGTCGTCTTATGTGTATGATGGGACTGGAAAGGCATTCCACATCGTAGAAGCCTATAGTCTTCTGGCTTCGGATTACGGTTGCCTGGAAGACTCATTTTGCAGCTCGCCAGACCGTTACATTCGCACAAAAGATGCGTCATGGACTCTTCCTCCTCGTTGTAGGCGCTGCAGATGTTTCCTTGTCCTTGTCCTTCCTTTTTCCTTCTTATTTTCCTTGTCCAGCCTGGATTTATGTCTTTGAGGAACTTTTTTGCTTGCTTTAAGCCATTTAGAGCCTCCCATTGCTGTTGATCCTTTGGTTGGGCTTGTTCTCTAAATACCTTATTCTATGCCATTATACTATCCATACTGCGTATTTTACCTGATTCGTACGCAGCTCACGTCGCAGTACACTTGCAGCCTTGCTCGTCCAATCACCACCGCGCTGAACGGGAATACGTTAGGCGCACTCAGACTGAATTGGACGTTTAACTTAATAGTACACCGTTTAGACAAATTAAATTACCTATAATTCTAGAGTAACTACATAAATCCAAATAACCGTAACTAGACTGCGTACATCTATCTACATGTGTACGATCATATGTACAGGTTGACCTAAGTACTTTAAACCCACAGATCAAATAGTCAATATACAATATACGTATATCTATCGGTTATATATTGATGCTTAAAATGTTAGAAAGGTGATTTGGGTACATTAGCGTGTTGCTGACTGTACATTTATACGATGTAGATAGAGAAATAAACTATTTATTGTACATGTTGCAAAAATACAATTTAAGTAAGCAACGCGAAAAGTACGACACGCGGCCTTATCGCCAAAGCGATCTCTTCCAGACGACCTTTGGGTGGTAAGGAGAAATCAGATAACAATATCAAAAATAGGTAGAATAGGTGCAATTTAACATAATATCAAATCAACATAATATAACTTAATAATAATAATATTTTATACATATACACTTTCTATGTTTATGAAAGGTATACACTTATGATATACTTATCATGTATGTAATATATACGTTTAACATTACATTATACTTTGTGCTCTCTATATCTCAAAACTGCGTTTGTGGTTTTTTTTTTGTATAAATTGTTGGTAGACAGGGGGGTAAAATGCCGTTTGGCTTTTCCGTCGCCTATTGAATAATATCATTTGTGCAATAAAGCTTAAATAAATAGTGTGCTAACTTGCCACCAACGTGTTCACAGTACAAATAGTAAAGGAATCTAACACTAAAAACGCTCCGACACATTCTTCAGTAAAAAAATTACCGTTCTTCAGTTAAGTCAAGAAAAACCAGACGACCTTTTGAACAAATAGGAATGTGTTAATAAAATACGACGATAAGACATTATTACACTCGCGGCACTGTATCATGTTGCTCTTGGAGTTTTACACGTCTATCAAGTTTCGTAAATATCGATAGTGACGTGTAAACAAATCATTACACTGAATGCAGTGACGTTAACAGTGACAATATGCAGTTAACAGTATGCAGTGAGTGTTAACAATGGTTAATAGTGACGTTGACGCGATTGTTTTTGCTTTATCGCGGGAGTATCGATACCTTTTAAACTAGTAAGATTTTAATGAATATATTAATAACTAATTATTAGTTATATATTAATAATTCATTTGATATGATTTACAATTTGACACGTTTTTTTTACTGATTCGTATTACTTAATATTGATTATTAGATTTCGGTTACTTATGACAATTTTGTTTTCCTACGTTACATGTATATTATAATGTATGGGATCTATAAGTGATTAGCAGTTGCTACTTACTAGTAGTCCTTTACCGGAATGGGCGCATTGCCACTTGTCTGTACACATATTTGGTTTCCTTTACTCGCAAAGGACACCAACACATACAATTATTTGATTAAAACTAATATAAAAGTCAAAGTTGTTACTGATATATTAGAAAGAACATTTAAGAGTACACAGTTGTTTTATCGATAAAATTTGAAAGATGTTCAAGCACTATTCTCAACTATCTTAAGCGCCATAGTAAATAGATTTTTAACCCTGTCTTTCATTCAGTGTTTCAGAATATACTGGCTTTTATACTGACACAAAATATTATGAGGTATGTATCGATTATTTTTTATGATAACCTATAATAAATCGTATTTAATAAAGTAGAATTATTACATAAATAATAAAACAACGCCACACTCGACATTCGCTCTCGGATTTCCTGTGTCATGGATCCAGAGATACGTGCCTGATCACGCGGCCAGGAGACAACTTGGGTTTAACACCTATGCGTTTATTTTTCTATTGCGTTAACAATTTATTTATATATATTATTTTACACACAAAACAATATTGCTATATATGATTAAATATGAGAATATGTACAAAGGGTAAGCTTATCTAAATAAAATAATACATGCTATGCTATACCTACAGAAATATAGGTTGTTAATTCAATAAGTGTTAATTCAGAAGTGTTAATTCAATAAGTCTTTTAATAATTGCGCTATATAAAACAAGTTGTATAATCGATACCTCCATATATATTTCTTTATTTGGAAGGTCAAGGGATAGCATTAATTATAGTTATTAATTATCTGACAAATGGCGGCCGCGGCTACGTTGAGTGACGCGCATTCTGGAGGTCCAATTTTCGATGACTCTATTAAAATTGGGTTCGATTTCATTAATGATTCGGTTGGAGTTTTTTTTTTTTTTTAATTCTATATACTTAATTTGGGACTTTGGCCAACACTGGCATGTCAGTCCCATCGTAACCTAAACAAAATTTCACTTACTAAACTAAACACTCAAAAAACACAACGACGGCTTGGACATATCCGCCAGTGCCACCGCCCAAAAGTCAATTGTTTGCAGTTTATCTGGGATTTAACGTAACCCCACAAGAAGAAGTCTAAGGGCGTTAGATCACACGATCTCGGTGGCCAGTTGATTTCGCCGCCTTGCGAAATAACGGAGCCTCCGAACTTCTCCTGCAGAATGTTGATTATTGCATGCGGTGTTCATATCATCTAACCGGGACCACAAACAATCGGTTATCATCACTCTATATCTGCGCCGTTGACAGTGAGTGCAGCTCCTTGCTCATTTTGGAAGAAGTAAGGACCGATGATGCCTCCGCACCAAAATCCAGACCAAACAGTAACTTTTTCGGGATGCATTTGACGCTCTTGAATTTGTCGTGGATTCTCATTGCTCTAAATGCGTCAAATTTGTTTGTTATCGAAGCCATTCATCCAAAAATGGGCTTCGACGTTGAAGATTATTTTTCGGTCAAAAGTAGGGTCCACTTCCAATTGCTCCAAAGCCCAGTCAGCGAATAAACGGCGCTGTCTATGGTCATTCGGCTTCAGTTCTTGAGTCAATTGAATTTTATATGGATGTAGCCGATAGCAGAAAGATCGAGTTCTTGCGCACGACGATAAATTGACTGTCTCGGATTCTCACGCACACTGTCCCGAACAGCAACAATGTTTTCTAAAGACCTTGCGTTTTGGTGACACGCGGGAGATGGTCGATCGGCAACTGACCCGGTTTCTTCGAATTTGTTAATTAGACGTCGAATTGAGGATACAACAGGCCGATTATTCTGACCGTAAATTCCACGTAACGCACGGAACGTTCAACGAACTGAACCGTCATTTTGGTAGTAAAATTTAATGATTTCCACACGATTTTGAATAGTGTAATTTGCCATTATTAAATGGTGAAGCTCAAAAAACATTATTGTCAAATATGACAGATATATCTTTATAAAGATGGCCGCAATAGGCTTTTTAAAAATCCAGCGTCCCTTTTAAAAGACCCGATATATACATATAAACGAATACATAGAATATATTGTATATAAAAATATTTTGGTGCTATTATGAAACAGGTAGTGTACCAGGGCAATATTTTAATACGAGCTTCAATTAAAACTTACTTCAAGCCGCACAAGAAGATTAGCCAATTTTTAAGACCTGTCAAGAGCAATATCCCCCTACACTATGCAGGTGTTTACAAGCTTGATTGTGAATGCGGGTTATCATACATTGGGCAAACAATGAGGAGCATCGGTATCCGGATAAAAGAACACATAGCTGACATAAAGAACAGACGCTCGACCAAGTCTGCAGTTTGTGAACATGTTCTGGATAAACCCAACCATTACATTCGATTCGATAATCCACAAATCCTCGCTAGAGAGACCCGATACATGCCAAGAATGTTACGCGAGGCTATTGAAATCAAGAAACAGCCAAATTTCAATAGAGAAGATGGTTGGCAAGTACTACCGGCTTGGGATCCAGTCATTAAATTAATTAAATCCCAAGGCCAACGCAATACTGCAAGACCTCTGGACACCGTGAGCGAATACTGCGTGCATAGGGAATGTTATGATTAAAAAATTTTCAGACGGTAGTTCAAATAATTTCTTAATAACTCAAGTGACAAATAAAATCAATTAGTCACCCCGTGACCACGTCCACTGCAAAGTGTTCGAAACGTCGGAATATAAATAATGTTAAATATACGCGATTTAAACCGTTCAAAGTTGTTTAATTGCTATGTATAGTAATCGCGAAAACCTAAGAAAATATTAAGTAGTGTATTTTTAATCCTGCAAAAATATTAATAACACTTCTTTATTTATTGTTTGTAAAGGCGTTATGCAAAAAACGTGAATAAAGACGTCTATGTCATTTAAAAACAAATTAGCGGAATAAGTTGTATGCTCCAGTACACAAAAAAGACTGCGAAGCGTCCTCCGTGCGGTTGTAAATATTCTTGTGGTCGTTGTGATGCTTGGATTCACATTTGCTAAACACTTGTACCCATTGCATTACTTGACGAATGTGTTAGCCAAATATATAACAACACACAATACAATATCCGCAGGATCTTATTGATAACTTACAGGTAGGCATTTGTCATTGTGGATCGACGTTGACATGTTAGCATGTCACATCTTACCATCAAGTTGACTTTCCTCTCGTTTGCAACCATCTTTCTATAAAAACTTAGTATTACATAGGGTGACTAGTCAAGTTTTTAGATACTCAAATTCCAGAAAGAGAACTCATTTGAGCTGAACCGTTTTTAAAATATCATTTAATTGAGATTCAAATTCGGAAAGCCATTTAGTCAAAACGAAAAAAATAAAAATGTTGTATTGGCTTTTTATTGCATTTCGCGCGCTTTTCTTTGAAGCAATGGAATTTTAACGAGAACATTTTCGTGCAATGATGTTATACGATTTTAAAGTTGGTTTAAATGAAAGTGAGTATAAATATAGATTAGCATCGGCTTTTAGGGACCTTGCAGCGTCTCGTGCCACAATTTTTAGATGGTTTTCTCAATTCAAACAAGGAAAGTTTTCCTTGAAAGATGATGAGAGAAGTGGCCATCCTGCCACTTCTGTAATTGCACGAAGACCCAAAACCTACCTATAAACGGATAGAGGAGACTTAAGATTTCAGAGCCCGTCATTCATGAAATTTTACACCAACACCTTCAGCTTAGTTCGCTTTGGGTTCCTCATTCATTGACTGCTAATCAAAAACAAGCTCGCGTGACATGGGTGCAGGGAAATGATGTTAAAATTCGAAAATGGAGAGGGATGAAATATATTTAATATTACTAATATATTTAATGCGAAATATATTAATAGGAGATGCGAGTTGGATCAGTATGACCCACTAACTAAGCGGCAATCAATGGTTTGGGCGTTTCCTGACGAAGAGCCTCCCAGGAAGATCGAACGTGGGCAGTGTGTGTACCAAAATGGTGGCTACATTCTTCTCTGCGGGTGGTCATTTAGCGACAATTTCCTTAAACGCTCAAAAAACTGTTAATGCCTAATGGTACAGTGAAGTGTGTTTACCAACTGTATTCGATGTGTTAAATCAAAAATGTCTTAAAACACGTTTTAGAGGACTTTTTTTGCATCATGACAATGCATCATCTCACAAATCAAAACTTATCCAATAGTTTTTGAAGCCACTAAGTTCCAAGAATTGAGTCACCCTCCTTATACACCTGATTTAGCTCCATGCGACTTCTTTCTCTTTCTAAAAGTGAAGCTTGCACTCCGTGGTATTCTTTTTGACAGCCCTGATGACCCTCGGAATGCTTTTATGGCAGCTGTTGAGGACTTCCCTAAAGAAGAGTATTGCCAGTGCTTTAAATCTTGCTTTAGACTAATGGAGAGTATTTTGAGAAGTTTTAAAAAAAATGTATTGTAACCAAAATATTTTCTTTGTATCTCAAAATGTCATCCACATATTCTTAGATGAATGAGACAGGTCCCTTTCAACCCAGGTCAAGTGTAGGGTACTAAGATATTACCTTTGTATTAAAATATTTTGAGCCGAACCCTTTATTACACTACTTATTACACCACTATCAATGCTGTATATAAGATTATTTTTTTATAAAAATTCCTATGAAACCCGCATATTTTTATATAAATCCAGACAAAACTGTGAGTGAAATAGTATGTACAGAGTTACAGAGTGTAAGCGTCAAATCGAAATACGGCGAGGCGCCCAAACAGATGCGAACAAAGATGAAAAAAGTTTCGCAAAATTGGGAATGGGAGATGATTACAGTACAGTGAATGGAGTTGCGGCGTTTTTATGAACTCTCCTTTGTACAGATTCAGAATGTTTCCCTTTGGAACTTCGGCAAAGTTTAAGGTTTGCCCGAAAATGTTCAGAAAAGTTAAATTTCCACCGAATCTTATAATTCTTTTATTGTTCTTATTTTTTGCTATAAAATGTTGATGTGAATATTTATTTTTTATTCAAATAGATTTTTGTATTTTTCCTCGCTATTTACAATCGAGACACGTTTTTCTCAACTCATGATTAGATTGATGCAATAATATGCTTTTATTTTCATTGTTGGTTTTAAAAAAGCATCTGCTCCATATCAAAACCCAGACAGGAACAAATTATGAAACAAATTTTTGTTGATAAAATTTGATTTAGAAAGCTAAGCACTACGGGATGCAAACACCCATATTAAAATATTTTGTGTTTATGAAGATATGAATACCTCGAAACTTAATAAGTGCATTATATTATGCTCATAAATTACTAAAACATAATATATAATATATGAGATAACTATAATACTTTAAGTATGATATATCTAATATCTATTATAGTATGTAATAATGATTAAATTTTTGCATAAACTTCCTTTTATCTAACTTCCTATATTTATCTAATATAACTAACTTGGCTGTTTGAATGTGTTTGCGTTCTCCTATATTTAAAACAAAAATACTTACTAGGTTATGATGTGGGACAGCGAAAAGCTCTACTGTCCTAAATGAGAATTAATATAGTTAGACAATATTTCACCGCAAAAGATTAAAATGATGTGACACCTCGGAAAATCTCGCGGGCTCCAGCCAGATGACAATTCTCATTTCCGTGTTTATTTCTGGGAATTCATAAAATTCAGCCTTGACAGCATTCATCTACGTTGACATATAATATTATTATATTAAAAGGCTTTTTGATATTTACGAATTTAGAAAGAACATGTTTTTTTTTAAAGACTATATTTTCATAAACTTTTAGCAGGTTATTGTCCTTAGTTTAGTAGAGTCCTTAGTCCTTAGTAGAGGATTTGTCATGTTTTGGCAATTACTAAATGTGAATAGTTGTGAATAATTTAGGTGGAAGTAAACCACCTGTTACCGTTTGTCCTCTAGATATACAATGGATAGATAATCTAGATAATAACGATGATAATCCTATCTAATAATCTAATTTTACTTAGCTTTTTAATAAATGAAAGTACTTATTAAAAAGCGGTGATACGGAGACGACTCGGTTTTTTGAGCGTATACAAGAGACGACTGACAGCGTGCTCGAGCAGTTCACTTGCGCGGAAGTGGTGGTCCTCGGTGATTTCAACGCTCACCACGAAGAGTGGTTGGGAACCCGAACTACCGACCGTGCAGGGAGAGCAGCCTACAACTTTGCACTGGTCTATGGTTTCTCCTCAGTTGGTGTCCTCACCCAAGATATCAGGTATCCACCTGATATCGAGAGCCATACTCCCTCCTTACTGGACCTCCTGCTGACTACGCGGCTGAATACTACAATGTTGTTGTTGATGCTCCGTTAGGATCATCAGACTATTGTATCGTACGAACTGCTGTGCCAGCTAAACAATCTGCGCCGACATATTCTCAGGGAACGCGCAACGTCTGGCACTACAAGTCTGCAGATTGGGATGGGTTGCTTATCCCTGGGGGCAGCTCTGTTTCTCGTCGGAAGATCCGGATACCTGTGCAGACTCCGTTGCCGACGTGGTGTTGCAGGGCATGTAATGTTATATTCCGTGTTCCTTGATACCCATAGGCGAACGGAGCCAACCTTAGTTTAATCAGTCCTGCAAAGAGGCCCACCGTAATAATCGGGCTGCATACAGGGCCTGGGCCAAAGCGCAGGTGTCTGAAGATCCGAATACCACCGACTTGAGGAAGAAATTTAACGCTGCCTCGAGGTGCAGTAAGAGGATCACTGTCAGAGCAAGGAATGAGCACATCCGCAGAATTGGCGATCGACTAGCAAGCTATCCTTCTGGTCGTTCGCTAAGGCTGCCGAGGGTAACTTCTGTCAGTCGTCACTTCCACCACTGCGGAAACTCGATGGCTCACTGGCCCATGAGGCGAAGGAGAAAGCCGATCTCCTGGGCAGTCTCTTTCGCCTCAAACTCAACTCTGGACGATAGAGGTGCCTCACCACCGTCTAGCTCGAGGTGCACAAGCTCCATGCCAGAAATCTGCTTCACCCAGCGTGAAGTCCGGCGAGCTCTAGCATATCTTGATATCCGAAAGTCGAGTGGGCCAGATGGTATTCCTGTAGTGGTGCTCAAATTTTGCGCTCCAGAGTTGTCTCCGGTGCTTACGCGACTCTTTAGGCTCTCATATTCCACAAAAAGCTTCCCGTCAGCATGGAAGGTAGCTCATGTTCACCCTTTGCCTAAAAAGGGTGATCGCACCGACCCGGCCAACTACAGGCCAATAGCGATCACCTCCCTCCTCTCCAAAGTGATGGAGCGTGTTATAAACACACAGCTCCTTGGGTACCTAGAGGATCACCAGCTGATTAGCGACCGTAGCTGATTATGGATTTCGCCATAATCGCTCGGCTGGTGATCTTTTAGCGTATTTAACACATCGCTGGGCTGACGCCATTGAGAGTAGAGGCGAGGCTCTGGCTGTAAGCCTAGACATTGCGAAAGCTTTTGGCCGGGTATTGCACAAATCACTGCTTTCCAAGTTACCATATGCATATCAACGACCTGTTGCAAATTGGTACATACGTTGCTATGCGGATGACAGCACTGGAGACGCCTTGTACAGGGGCCGCGCCGACATCCCTCGAGTCGGAGTGGAAGAGAGTCGCGCCAGGCTTGTGTCTGAAATCGAAGACTCTCTAAATCTAGTCTCGATTTGGGGTTCCCTGAATCTAGTGGATTTCAACCCCAGCAAGACGCAAGTCTGTGTATTCACCGCTAAAAAAAGCCCTTTTGTCGTAGCACTTCGCTTTCAGAGCATACCTCTTAAGATCTCGGAGAGTATTGGGATCCTTGGTGTCGACATTTCCAGCAAAGTCGAATTTAGGGGTCATCTGGAAAGTAAGGCCAAAATGGCCTCCAAAAAGCTCGGTGTGCTGAACAGAGCGAAGCGGTACTTCACCCCTGGGCAACTCCTAATGCTTTACAAAGCTCAGGTGAGGCCCCATATGGAGTATTGCTCACATCTCTGGGCCGGCGCACCGAAATATCAATTAGACCCATTTGACTCCATCCAAAGACCTGCTGTTCATATTGTCAACGATCCCACTGTCACGGGCAGTTTAGAACCCCTCAGCGTTCGGAGAGACGTTGCATCTCTCTGTGTGTTCTACCGCCTGTACAATGGGAATGTTCTGAAGAATTTTTTAATATAATTTCCACCTCGGGTTTCTACAATCGCACCTCCCGTCACAGAAGTGCGGTCCATCCGCATTTCCTAGATACGGAGGTGTCGCGTACTGTTCGGTCCAAAAAATATTTTATATCGCGAACCCGTAGGCTGTGGAACGAACTGCCTCAAGAGGTCTTCCCATTAAACTACGACATGGGCTTCTTCAAGAAAGCTGTGAATAGGATTTTGCAAGGTCGGCGGCGTGCCCGCATACCCCCTGGTGTTGCAGGTGTCCATGGGCGGCGGTAACACTTACCATCACGTGAGACCGCTTGCTCGTCCTCCCGCTTCTCTATAAAAAAAAAATGAAAGTATTACGTTTCATAATCAAATTGAACCTATTGTTAAATACTCTGTATTGTATATGTATATATTAGTATATGTATATATTTAATATGTATACTCTTGCATTTATTACATTGCATTGCATTTCGGAGGGGGAGAGTGCACGCTGCAATACAACAGCCGCTGGGCGCACTCGACTGGTCTCATTACCCCTCTCTCACAGAATACTACCTTGAAATGTACTGCATTTCCCACTTTATCATATTCCCCAATGTATGTACGTGTTTCGGTAGTGAGTGAGATATGCCAGAGCCCATTCCCATCCTATCCCTTCCCACGTCCCCAACCCTTTCTCCAAGTCCATTCTTTCATCAACAAAGGTAGGCAGAGCATCTGAGGGCTTGCCAAAGTTTGTCATTTTGGACTAATGTTAGCATGTATCGCGGATGTCTATGGGCGACAGTATCCACTTACCACCGGGTGGTAAAGTGCTTATGGAACCGCTTACCACCGGGAAAGGGGAGAGTACTTGTGGGACACAGGCAAAAGAGAATACTTGTAAGGAGGCAGAGCAGATACGCGCCGCAACATAGCCCTAGCAGGCGAACGGCGCGTACCTCCCGACGATTTGGTCCGTATAACCAAAAGGTTGGTACGACCATGGGTGGAAGTGGGTAGTTTACCACCGGGTGGACTGTATGTATGCTCGTTTGTCATCTTTTTTCTATAAAAAAAAAATATTACTTAGGTACATAAATATATATTTATGTATTTTGTTAGTATTATTGTACTAATATACATATACATATGCTACACACCAAAGCCGATGTCGGTCTCATTAAGTTTTGTCTTGGCAAGTTTATATGTGCATTTCACATGAAAGTACGCTAATCGAGATATGCTCTAATTTTAAGTACTTATTAAAATGTTATGGAAACACTGTTTGATAGTACAAAAAATTAAACAAAAGGTACTTACAACCTAAGAACCTATACCTACAATAAATGTTAATTAACTTTCAACCGACATTTGCTCCGGGCGTTTCCCAGGCAAACGCCGAAACTATACATTTCATGCAGGTTTGACCAACATCAACTTACACATCGCGGTTTTCCCGGGCATATCTCGATGTACTGTTAATTCGGTTTTAACTCGTAACATATACATATTTTCAGTACCTACGCACTACTGTCTTCACCTATATTTCAATTTCTCAGGTCTGCTGGAAGAAATCACCGCAGGAGATAAACTTGCCCTTTGTACGTCTATTCTTCTTCTTACTTGTATTAATTATTACATAATAAATTATTATATATATTAAACCTAGTGTTTAATATATTTTAATGGGTAATTAATGGGGTAATGAGATGGCCTATATAAATAATGATAATAATAATTAAATAGATACTAAGCGATAGTGCGTAAGCGGATTTTGCAAGGTCGGCGGCGCACTCGCATAGCCCCTGGTCTTGCAGGTGTCCATGGGCGGCGGTAACACTTACCATCACGTGGGACCGCTTGCTCGTCCGCCCACTTGTCTATAAAAAAAAAGAAAAAGTAGATAGTCTAGCTACAGAGATACTTAAAAAAAATATAATAGTAATAATAATAAATACTCTTTATTGCATACAAATAGTGATTACATGTGCACAAATAATAAATGACAGAATACAATCGGCGACATTATCGCTAAGGCGATCTCTTCCAGGCAACCTTGGGATAGAGAAAAATAAAAGAGATATAGATAGTGCAAAATGACCGAAATCCACAGAATGAATCGTGTTCAATATGTACCTACCGACTATATCGATAATAAATATAATATAACACATACTTATAATAAAAAATAACTTATTATTAGGTATATTATTTAAAAAAAATCACTACTTTTATCATGCGCATAACATCCAGTGGAAATTGAAAAAAAATCTTAATTCTCCTCTTTTTACGAGTCACCTAGCAAGATTTTAACCAATCATCAAAATTACCACTCGCCAAGAATAACGCAGGCATATTATCTCATTTTAAGTGTCTGCAGTAACGTCGGAAGCTGACACAAATTAATCCTATTTACCCGACATGATTACCTGATTTGAATATTCATAAAGCCTCGATAACATTCTTCAGTAGACCTGCGAGTTTAAATGAATTAGACTACGGGAAGCGTGAATATTACATTAAGTCAGAAATTTACATGCGTTTTATTGGGTTATTTCGGCGTCATTTACGCCAATTTTGGTAAATAACTCATCTTAAAAACAAGAATAAAGCATTTTATATTTATAATTCAGGCTATAAATCGTTTTACAGCTTTAGTTTCAATCTATGAGTCGAAGCTCCCCCGAGGCTTGCAAGACCTTTTCGTCGTTCAGTTGTAGACCCACGTCATCCATCGGAGCACAGAATCAATACTGCAGCAGAAGCAAAGAGACAGTGTAAAGTAAATTGCTTAAAACTAAATTATAGGATAATGTAATAAAAGATTCCCGGTTTTTTAATTACTCAAGACGAACTATTTAACTAGGAATGTCTATTAATTTAGCCTGTGAGCGGCGTCCCGATAAAAGCTTAATAATGTAGGAGTGAGATTGGGAGAGGGCGCTGGGGGGATTGCTGTCAAATTTCATGCACTAAAGCTCAATGCCAATAGTCTTCCACCCGATGCAGTAGCTGGACAGGTACAATAGCAAACAAAACTTTAGTCATTAAAATCTTTTTGGACCTAGTTTCGTATCGTGCCAACTTCAAGTTACGGTTCATTTTTAGTGAGTACCTACATTTTTGTTTCATTTACAACAATTTAAGAAATTAAAGACAGTTTATAAGATCACACTATAAGACACAAATATTACATACGCACTGTAGTTGATACACATTGATGAATAAAATCTAAGTCTTCCCCTGACAACCCTGCCTTCCTCTTGGAGCGACGTTTTGACGCGATTATAGTCTATAATCCTCTCGTGATTAGTAGGGGAGGCCTACAGTCTATGCCCTGCATTAGGCCGTTATAAACCGACGTCGATTGTACCGCACAATCAGCCTACATCTCTCTACTTCTACATATAGGACAATAAAATGAATATAAATATTTATAAATTTATCCGTTTACTTAGCGATATACTTTGTTTACTTATATTAAATAACTTATATCCTTATATTAAAAACAAAATAAGATTTCATTTATTTCTAATGGAATGTTTCCACATATAAACGCGAAGTATAACGCACTGTTATCCGTGAGTGTACCAAAGGCATTCCGCCCGTGGACAGGAACCATCGGTGGTCCGCTTTATCTTTACCATACACTGCCTGATAAGAAGCTTACCAAACTTAATAAGAGCTGACGTTACCCCTTCATGCAAATAATAATAAACCTTTTGTTCTACGAAACAGGGTTTCATTTAGATTATCTCAGTGTACGGTAGACGAGTCATCTGAACAGGACCGCTTGGACGAGTTTATGCATAACGTTACCCAGGGCTTTTTGGATATCGTGTGCACAATAGGGATGTAATAATGCTACGTGCCTTTCTGCCAGCGATGCTGAGGTAAAACAAGATGGAACAATTCTAGAATTTGTTCGTCATCTGCGTGCACGAATGAGATGTGTATTTTAGCTCGGTTAATTGTTATAAAAACAGATGACCAATTAAGTGGATTATATAAATAAAAGTGATATTTTGGTAATGTATCAAACAAAGAGGCTTCAGTAAATACCTACTTACGGAAACTTCGTGTGGGTATTTATCACTTCAGTGTACGCTGCGTAAGTACGTACACATCGTAAAGCTAGGTTGTAACCGCAAAAAAAGAGAGCGTGACGAATAAATACATGCTTAATTCAGATATCAAAATGATAACATTTTACATAAAAATGTAAAAATCTTAATCTATATCTCAGAATGGATGCAAAACATATCTAATTACAAAAGGAGATTCTCGATTTCAGTTAGAACTTCATAATCACCTCGAAAAAACTTAATTATTTTCGCATGCATAGCGAATTAATTATATTGAAGCCGCGGTGTTACAATCTTATTATATTCTCCACTCCATCTTACTTAGCCAATCTCATCTCAACCATTCAAATAGAGTATAATGGTGTAAAGGTAATTCCTCATTCTATTTTTTTCATTACTTATTTTATTAAAATACAAAGCAATGTCATTTTATCAAATGACATTGATTTGTATTGATATGGATCTGAATAATGGTCTGTACAATTCTATTTTTAAATATTTAATCTCTCCGTATCGATACATTCCTCAGTGCTCATAGGA
The DNA here is from genome assembly GCA_914767545.1 of Sesia apiformis. Taxonomy (NCBI): domain Eukaryota; kingdom Metazoa; phylum Arthropoda; class Insecta; order Lepidoptera; family Sesiidae; genus Sesia; species Sesia apiformis. Next base: position 8,311,841 of record OU611960.1, on the reverse strand, counting down.
TGCTCCAAATTTTACGATTAATTAAATTAAGATATTCAGGAATGTAAGGGGTCCCAATCACCATTGTATGAGACCTAACCCATCTCCTCTTGCAAATAGCACATCCTACTGAATAATGGCCGAAGCACTGATGACCGACGAATGGCGGTATAACCATTCGATTTGCTAGATCTCAAATACCAGAGACCGTTGACGGACAGCAGCATCACCAGTGCGAGAGATCTAGCACTGCGATCACCAACCCGTCTGCCCCGCTGGGCAGGCGGCTGGTGATTAGGGCATACACCTCCTAATGAAAGTACATAACATTCAACGCCCCTCCGTTCCCGGCGGCTCTACTATTCCTAGTCATGGCAACAACTACGGTTACGGTAGGGCAGGGGATGCTAAGAATCCCCGGATTCGGTCAGGCTGCAAAAACCAACGACTACATGTGGCTACATTTAACACACGGACACTGAGGTGCGACGAAAACTTAGTGGAGGTGGAAGCTGATCTGGACAATATTAAGTAGGATATTTTAGTGGTGTCGGAAGTCCGAAGAGAGGGAGAGGATAAGATAACCCTAGAATCTGGACACCTCTTCTATTACAGGCAAAGCAACCAGCCTTCACAAAGTGGGATCGGCTTTCTTGTCAGAAGGATTCTGGTTAACAGCGTTGTGGACATTAGACGTATGTCGGCGCGGGTAGCGTACCTTGTACTTAGACCGAATAAGAAGCATCTCTTATAGGTTGTGCTTGTCGACACACAAGAATGATGAATTCGAAGCGTTCTACGACGATTTGTCGAGAGCCTTAGAATTTAATAAGACCCACTACACTGCTGTTATCGGGGACTTTAACGCTAAAGTAGCAATACAGGAAGACGGTAAATCGAAAATTGGGCCACACGCTTTTGGACGCAAAAATCACGGTGGGCAAACGTTGGTCAACTTCCTCGGAATGAGGGGGCTATTTTTAATGAACTCTTATTTCACGAACACGAAACGAGATTGACTTCGTCATTACAGACAGAAAGCGCATATTTTAGGATATCATAGTATCATAGTGATCAATAGGGTCAAGATCAGAAGTGATCACTGACTTGTACATGGCACACTGATAATGATGGCCAGTCTTCATCAGATCAAACCAGCTCAAACCGTGTTCACCAACGAATTACAGCTGGAACTCCAAAATCGATTGCCCACATTGGAAACCACAAATAGCGTTGAAGAGATGGCCAACAACTAACGAAGGTTATCAAGGATATGGGCTGCACTTTAAGCAGGAGCGTAAAGGCAAAAAATCCAAACTCTCGAGCCAAACTCTGGATCTCATGGAACGGCGACGTCAGGGGTCCACGCTAACTGCGTCGTCGGAGTACCAAATTAATACAAAAATCAGGTCGCTAATACGTCGAGACCTACTCCGCTTCAATGCAACACAAATTGAAGTTGCTATAGAAAAAAACAAAGGGTCTAAAGTTATTTCTCAGCGTCTTGGACATGGTCATCAGACGATCCTCAGAAACGATAGTGGCCAAGTCCTGTCCTCGAGACCAGAGATTCTCGCCGAAATCTAGAGATAAGCCGAATCGTTTCAAAATAAAAAAATTGCATCTATTAGCTACGATGTTCCTATTTTAAAATCAGTATTTCATTTGTTTCTCTGTACCTAAATTTTGTGCATGTGTTTGAGCTGAGTTTTGTTTGAACGCTTCAGTTCTGGAAATTTTGATCTTAAAGATGAGCCCCACGGACGACCTACGACCAAGGTTAATAACTACGAATTAAAGTACAGCTAAGTTAGCAGCAGGATTTAATATTAGTGATAAAACAATGTTGGTTCTTCTACGTCAAATCGGCAAAATAAAGAAGACTGAAAAGTGGGTACCGTATGAACTGAACGAGCGTCAGCGATAACGCGTTGAAGTGTGCATTGTGTTATTGAACCGTCACAAAAAGAAGGAATTTTGAATCGCATCGTAACTTGTGATGAGTACGATGAGTAGATCCTGTACGATAACCGCAAACGTTCGTATCAGTGACTGGATCCAGGAATTGCAGCCCAACAATGTCCAAAACGCAAGATAACTAAGAAAAATCTACCGGTATCAGTTTGGTGGTCCTGTGCCGGGGTATTGTCCACTACAGTTTCTTGCGAGCCGGTCATACGATTGATGTAGATGTGTACTGTAAGGAGCTGTAAACGATAATGGAAAAGCTGGCAATAAAGCAACCAAGTTTAATCGATCATGAAGAGGAAGTGGAGATGAGCCCACTTCCTCTTCATGACAATGCCCACACTCACACTTCTCATACGACATTTGCTCAGTATGTTTTCCTTCATTACAGAACTAGTAATATTATAAAAAATATCTCCTAAATTAGAAACTCTGTTTTTTTAGCCGTTTTAACCTTGTCCTACTGCAGAGCACAGGCCTTTTTTTTGGAATGGCTGAAGTCTTTTGGCTCTAACGGTCTTTCAAGAGTCACCGGAGATGTATGGTTTAGGGCGAGCGTAGAAGGCCCTCAGCCAGGAGCAAAAAGTGTGTGCAGCAACAAGCCTAAGGATTCCCCCGCCGGTAAACCGGCGGAAGGAACAGACCTCCGCTTAGGGCGTTGCTTTGGGAGGGTACCGCGGGGACCACGAGTCAAGCACCGACCATTCTTAGTAAATCACTAAAAGGTTTTAGGGCCATATACCATATGGCCATATGCCACATGCTCCAGATGCTCAGTGGTGATACGGACTAATTTCGAATACAACAACTCACGAATGAGAGTCTGAAATAAACATCCTTGGACTACTATTACTCTTAATACGATATTTACTTATGCATAAATATTTTCTAGATCCAAAATCTCTCAACACTGTTAGGAAGCTTTATCCAGTTTATTTTTTTTTGTATCCTACTTAATTAGTCAATCTAATCAGATAGGAGCATAAATCCTGGATTATGGAGGAGGAAAAGAGCCGAGACTTCGATCTAGCTTATCCCGTGTTAGACGGAAAATAATTTTATTTTCAATACAGATTTTAAAACAGTCGTAAATCCTTCCTAAAATGAATAACGGATAATTGTCCATTATAATCTCTTTAAGTGAAATATATAATACAATATAATAATAATATAGTGAATAATATATAATATATTTGTTTATTTAAGACATATACATAGTTTCGAGTAGGTAATTGTCTCTTGTGGCGTAAGTGTTTGCAATAACTTTAGATAAAATTATGAATCATAACTTTATGTAATGTTTTATGGTATATTATAATTTAGTAGCTGCAAGTTATAATAATCTATAATACATAAGGACAACGTGTGCTGACAACTGATACAAGAATAATCTGTCTTAGAGCTGTCAGCTCCTAAGTACTACAATTACTGTTTACGATACGCACACTAGGCGCGCACCTGCCTCGCGTTACGCGAAAGCAGCCCGAGGGATGTGCACTCGGGCCCAAATTGTAGTAAACTTACTCAATATATCCACCAGAGGTGGGTAAGCACAATAAAGAACAATTTACACAATTTAGAGGTCTCACTTACCCCAGGTGGTTTTGGCCACACACAAATCTGGAAAGTGTACCTACGCTAGTCCCTACTAGACGTGACCTATCTTAGTGTGATTGAATATATATATACATTCCCGATAAATACTTGTGTAGTAATCCAAGTCTCGTCCTGTGGTGAGCCGGTGGCCGCTATCGTTCGGCAACTCACACCCGGCAGCAAATCACCTCGAGAATCACTTCCAAACCACAAGCACAATCACAACAAATCCAACCAAAACACTCGCGTGGCACAGGATATCAGCGAACAAGACCTATTACTAGGCGCTAATAACAAATAACAACTGTCCGAAGCCGCGGTGTGAATTTATCTCAATTTAACTCTGCTCGCCGCCGAGCGCGTGTTACTACTCAAAAAATCTCAAATTCTCAAACCGCCTTCAATATGGCGGGGACAAAAAAAATGTTGCTTCAAATAATCAAGGTATGCATGCGGGTATGCAAAGATGCTCGCGCCAATTCCAAACAATTACTATGTATAATGTATCTGTAGTTGGATGTGTGTTTATTCTTGTATGAGTGTGAAAGTGTGATTTTGGGTATCGGATTGTAGGAAAATTTAGTTCAGTGTAAATAATGTGTCTATAGTTGAGTTTGAGTTGATGTATATATGTATGTGATTAAATGTTTAAAGATCTTAAAAATAGGTCAGAAAATATTTAAGACAAATAGGTAATTTTTTGCAAAATATAGTTATCATATATGAACCTACTCTCTCATTGTTAAGGAGCAATTGTTAAGAAGAATTGTTTATAAATAATTAACATAAAGCGTTATGTTAAGAATTGCTAAGAAGTATTGTTAAGAAAAATTGCTTATAAAGTAGTAAATCATCGTCCAAAACTCCGTCGTGATTACTAAGGGAGACCTGTCTGTGCCCTCTTCTGGGACATTATAAGGCTGCTAGCGTTGTGAAAATCGAAATATTTGAAAATAAATATAGGTACTTATGTATGTCTGTACAATTCACAACTGCGAACAACAGGCGCACTGCAGTAAAGATTTTATTACATTAAAACGCTACAATTTACGCCCCAATTTCACAGAAACGCAAGTGAAGTAACAATTTATGACACACGTGTGAAACTCGCGGTTTTAATATCGGTTGTAAATTAGCACGCTCGAGCCCGCGCAAATTGGCGTCGCTCGATGCCCGATGCCCTAATACCAGTTTATTGTTTTAGTACCGTATTTGATCTGTTTTAATGTTCTGTTGTTAAATTTACTTCTTTTGTACGATTGTACCTTATTTATGCCGAAAATGAAATTCGTATACCTAATGTCCTCCTGACCGTGTGGTGTTTGGCGCGTGGTGACTACCATTGTGGTCTTGAGAAGCTACACCACCACGAGCGAATGTGCATGAGGAGGCTCGTGTTTACAAGTGGACGGTAAGAGTGGCCGGCTACGTATCCATTACAAATAAATAATCTATTGCTTGCTGAAAGTTCTATTACAATATGTTCATTTGAGTTATAAGTTATTATAAGCGATCAAACGGGCAAAAAGAGTGTTAAGTCACCAAGAATTAATTTGCTTACACCTCAATAGAGGGCGCTGTGCACTCTAGACTAGATCACGGTGTTAAGATGCGCCGCCAAAACATGACCTGTCGTGAATGTATATCATTAAAAGTCTATGTCCTGAGCAAGGTGTTTTCTTTGGAACTTCCATAAATACCTTGCGACTCCTCGGGGCTTTTTGGGAAATCTGTACATGGTCATTCGAGTCGGATGACTGGCGCGCTTGGATTGCACAGTGGTCACTGAGACCATTGAACCCGTACTCGTGAGAAGATCGCTGCAGCGGCGTGAGTACGTGGTAGGATTGGCGTGTTTACCAAGAGTAGTGTTGTGTTAGTGTTGTGATGTGTTAGTGTTGGACCAGGAAGTATACCAAGTGATAAAACTGTGAGTACTCTTTATTTATTGACTTAGTTAAAATTCAAGAAATTTAGGACTTAGAATAATTTCTTTAAAAGTGAACAGACGGGGAATCCATGCCGGTTTTCCTACAGAATTAATGCGCAAACACTTAGAAAAATTTGAGAAAAAAGTCCATCAACTTAGAATATTTTGCAATATTAAGGAACTTATATTTTTTCTGTTATTGGGCACAATCATTACTTATAAAAATTACAACTATTACTGCAACTAAGGAGATTTAAATTACACATAAAGTTATTAGACTCCAAGATGGAAACATACATTAAGGTTCAAGAAGATACAAAATTAAAAATTGAAAAAGCCAGAGTTAATTTTAAAAAATCTCCCAAGGAAAGAATAACGCAATCGTACGTGGAGACTCGGCTGGAAACACTAGAAAACTATTGGACTTCTTACCGAGACACACATAAAATGATTGTTTCCGAATTTGATAGCAGGGAATTGATGAAGTCTAGTTATTACACGTCTGATGCATATGAAGAAGCGGAAGAACTATATACAGATTATAAGACGGAATTGAAAGGATGCATGCTTAAGTTTAAGACCGATTCTATGTCTGTAGCATTGTCTGATTCTAAAGTTAATGTATCAAACGTTGGCCAATCCTATGGTGTTAAGTTACCTCAAATTTCGATCCCTGGTTTTAGTGGAAATTATACCGAATGGACTAGTTTTCGGGATTTATTTATATCGTTGATTCACAACAACAAAGGATTGGACGACGTTCAACGGCTACACTACCTTAAGGGTTATTTGTCAGGTGAAGCTGAGCAACTTTTGCGACATATTCCTCTTACGGCCGCTAATTATATGTTAAGTTGGAAACAATTAGAACAACGTTATAATAACAAAAGGCATTTAGCTAATTGTACTTTTAAATGATTCATGAATCAAAGGAACATACAGTCCGAATCTTCTAGTGCAATAAAAGAATTATTAGATACAAGTAATGAATGTTTAAACGCCATTAAAAATTTAAATATAGATATCTCTTCTTGGGATATAATTATAATTTATATTCTAAGTTTAAAGCTTGATACAGAGTCTAGAAAACTATGGGAAATTCAAGTTTGTAAAGTTAAGGAAGAATTACCTAAGTTAAGCGAATTTTTAGAGTTCTTAGATCAGCGCTTCAGGTCACTTGAATTTTTAGATAATAAAATTAATAAGCCAATTAATAGTACTCGCATTTCAAGGGTAATGCATGTTACCTCAGTTGTCACTTGCAATTATTGTTCTGAAAATCATAAATTAATCAATTGCAAGAGATTTGCTAAAGAAGACGTTGACGTACGTCGTGACTTTGTCCGAACTAATAGGTTATGCTTCAATTGTCTTGGTCCAAATCACTCGGTATTATCATGTCGTCAGTCAGCCACTTGTCGTATTTGTAGAAAGAGACATCACTCTCTTATCCACCCAAAAGCAGTCCCTAGAAGTGACAACACTTATAGTGTTCAGAAGGTAGATGGTGCGGATCATTCTTCAACTCCACCATCAACATCACAGGACAAAACGTCAAATATTGTATCCTGTTTCTCCAATGTGAACAGCCAAGTATTATTGGCCACTGCTTTAATAAAGGTAGAAGCGAGAACAGGTACTTTCCTATTGAGATCTCTATTAGACCAGGGATCTCAAGCATCTTTTATAACCGAATCAGCGGTTCAGATGCTTGGTCTGAAAAAGATTGCGAACAAGAGCTTTATTTCAGGACTTGGCAGTGACCAGAGTGCAACATTGCAGTCAAAATGGTTTGTAACCATCAAGGTTCAGTCACGCCACGATCCCAACTTTATAGTTGATGTCAAGGCTCATGTTCTTAACAAGATAACGTCACTTCTTCCTGAAAGGAAGACAGTTATCAAGGCTTGGTCAGCACAAATTGCGGATTTGAAATTGGCCGATCCTTTGTTTGGGGTACCAAACAAAATTGATATTCTTCTAGGTGCAGAAGTATATTGTCAGATTTTAGCGGAAGGAGTTATCAACGGTCCACCTGGATGTCCTATAGCACAAAATACCAAACTAGGTTGGATCCTCTCTGGCAGTATACATTCACCACGGAACCATAGTACACTGCAACAAGAAAACATGGTTAGCATGCACACGCTAATATCTACTGACGATCTCTTGAAGAAGTTCTGGGAGATAGAGGAGCCTCCTTCTGAGGGCAAGAAGCTTTTATCAGAGGAAGAGCAGTCCTGCGAAGATTTATTTACAAAAACTTTCAAAAGAGATTCGTCAGGGCGCTATGAAGTAAGGTTACCTTTTAAGACAAGTAATTCAGAGTGTCAGTATGGAAATTCCTTCGACATTGCTCGGAAACGGTTTTATTTATTAGAAAAAAGGTTGCATAACAATCCTAAACTTAGGATTCAATATTCGGATGTTATTGAAGAACATTTATCACTGGGACACATGGAGGTAGTTCCAGAAACAGAGATAGCCAAATCTACTGCCGTCTATCTACCACACCATGCGGTAGTTAGAAACGATAAAACCACAACCAAGGTTAGGGTTGTATTCGACGCCTCATGTTCCCTAAATAATGGAACATCATTAAATAGGGACATGATGGTTGGCCCAACTCTTCAACCTGATTTGAGGCATATCATCATACGTTGGAGATGTTATCCTATATGCCTTGTTGCCGACATCGTGAAGATGTACAGGCAAGTAAGGGTTTCTGAGGCAGATGTTGATTTTCAACGTCTTTTGTGGCGTAGTGACTCAAATTCAGAACTTCAACATCTAAGGTTGTTACGTGTTACATTTGGTACATCCTCAGCACCTTACTTGGCAGTACGAGCTCTGCAACAGCTAGCGTATGATGAAGGTGATAAATATCTCTTAGCAGCTGACAGAGTTTTAAGGGAGTTCTATATGGATGACCTCATGTCAGGCTGCGAAAGTGTTGAAGAAGGGATGCAGGTGTATCAGCAGATGAACGAACTTCTTAGTCGCGGTGGTTTTGAGCTGCAGAAGTGGTCGTGCAGTAACAATGATTTACGGCAAAAAATAGAGGAAGGCAAACAAGAAAAAAGGGAAAGCTTAGAAATTAAATTAGATACGGTTATAAAAATTCTAGGATTAACGTGGAACCGATCTACTGACGAATTTGAATACACTGTCCAACTTCCTCCGTTTGAACCGCCTGTAACTAAACGTAAGGTGATTTCGGATATTGGAAGATTGTTTGATCCACTCGGTTGGATTGGGCCGGTTATAACAACTGCCAAAACCTTTATTCAGAGAATATGGCTCGCTGGTGTAGGGTGGGATGATGAGATACCATCTGACATACTTAAGGATTGGATTTCATATCGCAAGGATCTTGTTCATCTCACTAGTTATCGCCTACCAAGGTGGATGGGGACAAGCAAAGACGATATTCACATGGAACTACAAGGGTTTTCTGATGCGTCTAACGCAGCGTACGCAGCCGTTGTCTACGTTAGGACAGTAAGCGGTAACGGTGAAGTTCATGTGAATTTGGTCGCCTCTAGATCGAGGATTGCTCCTGTAAAGCAGGTGTCAATACCTCGTTTGGAGCTATGTGGAGCTGTTTTATTAGCGAAACTACTCAAAGAAACATCCGAAGTATTGGCTGTTCCAAAGGGAGACATTCACGCTTGGACTGACTCTAGCGTCGTTCTTGCTTGGTTGAGTAGTCATCCAAGCAAGTGGAAGACCTTCGTGGCAAACAGGGTCTCCGAGATACTGACTATAATAGACAACAGCCAATGGTCGCATGTCAAGTCTGAAGATAATCCAGCAGATTGTGCATCGCGGGGTACAAGCCCCGGTGACATTTCTGAAATTGAAATATGGAGAAAGGGCCCTAAGTGGCTACAAGAAAATACAGTCCATTACAGCAAAGGAAATTTTAAGAAGACAGATTTAGAAGAGAAGAAAAGTAAAGTTTTATGTCACATTGCTACTGAGGGTATAGATACAATTTCAAGGTTTTTCAAACGTAAAAAAAACGTAAGAGTTATTTCATATTGTAGAAGGTTTCTGAATATAACTGACAAGCATATTGGTACGGACAATCTCTAAATTGTAAGGGATCAATAATCAAAAGACCTGTATCTAGGCTTATTACTTTACCGGTGACAACTTAAGATTTAAGATATTAATGTGTATTCAATTTGAGAACCATACCTACGAGCTCTGTACCAATTAATGTTAAATATGGTTAAGTTTATTTTAATTTACAATTTTTGTATTTTTTCTTAGGTAGCAGCTTCACTGTTGTCATGGTGGGCGGATTGATTCATGTATAGTGTATAATTTGATTGTATTGTATGGACGCTCTGTCCATGGTGGGCGGAATGTTAAGTCACCAAGAATTAATTTGCTTACACCTCAATAGAGGGCGCTGTGCACTCTAGACTAGATCACGGTGTTAAGATGCGCCGCCAAAACATGACCTGTCGTGAATGTATATCATTAAAAGTCTATGTCCTGAGCAAGGTGTTTTCTTTGGAACTTCCATAAATACCTTGCGACTCCTCGGGGCTTTTTGGGAAATCTGTACAAAGAGATTTGTACTAGAGAAAATGAGTTAGAGCAATACTCACCTCTGATAAACAGAAGTAATTTATTATTCTATCTATATAGGAAAAACTACTAAAATATTACGAATCTTTCACCTGTATTTAGTTCGGATTTAGTGAATTTAGTACCGAAATTTTACATCAGTGTAGTACGAGCGTTCAAAATTATTTTTAGAAAATAGCATTGGGAAAGGGATAATCTCATCTTCTAAGTAAATAAAAGTAAATGTTTATTTATAAAGGTAAAGGTAGATCTTATCCTACTCTAGGAGGTTGAGATCTCATTCTAATAGAAAAGATGAGAAGATTTACGTCCATCTTTTTCTTTGCTACTGATTTTTTTTATGCTACAGTAATTCAGATAAGCATGATTAGAACACTATCGGTGAGTTACATTAAATCCTAAAGTCGGGTATAGCTAATCCTTTCGAGATAACATTAGTTGGAATCTTTTAAATACGTATATATTGTACAAATACTTACGTTTAAGCTTAAAAACATTAGTTAGATGATTAATGTTGATGTCTCATCTTCATAATATAAAAGTGAATGAATTTACAAACAAGATCATCCAAAAAATATTTACCAACATTGAAAAAGCAAGGAAAACATCCGTGAACCGTAATTAAAAGGCGGAAACACCATAAAATTAAATCATAAAGTTGTGACGCTAATATCGGAATACAACCTTTTATTCAATCTAACTTTGTGAACGAAATAGCCTCGGGTAATTCGGTGTTATTTCCTCATTAATGTGACTCTGGAAGTTGCGGGTTGGATTAAAAACTCCTTTGGGACCTCACGCCTCCGCAATTACCTTGGAGTAGGCTAAACAGCCCGGCCTCATCCGCTTAATTGAGACGTATCATTATTGGGGGCCTGATTACATCGTGCGTACGATCGACTGAAGTAGCTTATTTTTATCGGATTGTATTTAAACGAGGAACAAAAAATATTAAATAAGCAAATATGATCAACAAAACAACCTATTTTTAATAACTGAAGTAAATAATTTTAAGCTACTCAAAATGTCATCCTAAGAGCTACTAAGAGCCGCGTGGTGTCACAACCGACTATAGCACCACCCCATGTCCTCGGTGGGTGTCCTAAAAGGTGACTAACAGATAACAAAGCGGCTACCACAAACCCCGAAGAACTACACCACCTCTAAAAGAGTGGACTCGCCAACCCGCTTGGCCAGCGTGACGCTTTAAGGCCATACATCCCTCATGCACATTATCTTATGCATGAGGAGGCCCACGTCCAACAGTGGATACTGCAAGGGCGGATTGCATATTGCATTACAAGAATGTCATCACCAAGTTGACGGAGTCCGACTTCGCGGAACTAGTACTCCCTTCATTGTCACCAGAGAATCTAAACCCAACCCACCTTTAAATTTGCTACCGTCGATTTGCTTATCATTCGATAATTTTTGTTTTTCATTTAATTACATCTAATTTCACAGATGTCGGTAAACACGTATACGTTTATTTTAAAATAAATTGGTTTTACATAGGTATGAATAGTATTAGATATAAGTTAGATAAAGTCCAAAGTTTACATCTTTAGAATCAAAATAATGGAAGAATGCATGAGAGTGCATGGCTGCATTACTTTAATTGTTTCCGAAAATCTGATTATGTTAGCAATACTAGATTTTTATATGTATATTTGTATGTAGTTTCTGTAAATCTTAGTATGTACCTATATATGTAGTAGATATATATAGTATATAACGTATATATATATGTACTTAGTACGTATAGTATGTATCTTAGATTTTTATATGTATATTGTAATTCTTAATATTTGTTCTAATAGCTAATCCCTTATAACCTCTGTATTTTTGTATAATCTCTGTATTCTGTATGTTATTCTGTTTGAATACGCTTACTATATTAACCCTTGTATTTCACTATTTATCAATATTTTCTATGTATTAACCGGCGTTTCTTACAAGATCTCTCAATCTACTTATCTTTTTACTCAAACGCATTACTTATCTTCTGGGCGTCAGTAAATAGCACTGGCTGAAAACAATAAATGCTGGCTGGAAACAGCCTTACGTCTGAAAAATCTAAAATTTGTAAAAGGAAATTCTGACAAGACCTCAAGAGAAATCTAAGAGGCCGTCCGGATGAGTTACTTCGGAGCGATCAGTGAAGAAGGACTGAACTAAAAGTCATAGGTCTGTAAAAAGAGTAAATAAATGAATAAATTGGTCGCCCAAGCAACCAAATCAACATAACTTCTTGAACCTTCGAATTTTGCAGTTCGTGCCGTAATAAATCGATTCGAACACAACCCCGCTGCGGTCGGTCGGCATTAATCGCAAAAGTTACCTGCTTGTTAACTACCAGAACTAATCTCACCCACGAACGTGTTTCAGCAACGTGTGGTCGAACCCCTTTCGCGTAACATAGCTCAAACCAATTTAATTTCACTTACTAATTTAGAGTACATAAACCTTAAGTATAAACAAACTTTGTAGACTCCTGAAGGGCTAACCCGAACTATCACTTTATTAATATCCACTTAGTTTGGCTTGTTTCGTTTTGACGTGATTAAATGAACAAACTAACATTACGAGAGATAATTCACGTAAAACTTTGGTCGAATAAATCCCATATTCTCTTTAACCTAATCCCAGAATTACCCTTTATACTCTTTTAAACTAATATATAAGGTTTTAATATATTAATATAGAAATATTGAAAACAGGGCTCTTTGTTTGAATATACAAAATTTTCAAAAGAGAACGCCGGTTACGTAGTTTGCTCTTAACTGAATTTGTTAGTTCTTGAATTCAAACCGCGCTCAGTTTCCATTTAACTACGATTTATTTCAATTATAATTTGCTCGGCTCTGAAGAAAAACATGGTCGAGAAACCTGCATGCCCGCAATAAAAAGATAGACTATGAGGCATATAAAATATCCACCAATCCCGCGAAACCACCTTAGGGATTACATGGAAAAATCTGTGCTCTACTGCGGGATGTTACAGAATGATGTTTCTAAATATATACCAAATACTAGCTTTTAGTAAAGTTTATAAAAAGATATACGAGATAATAGATTTCAAAGATTTAACACACTATGTAAGAAACAGGAAATCTCAAGTATACCTAAAAAAAGTATATTAACATAGTGAAATATCAAGGATAGCACAATTCACAATACTCATTATTCAAATATGTTACAGTTATTAAGATACACCTATATGATACTAGCCAATCAAGTCATCGAACAATTATTCATTATCATTATCAACTTATTCGTTATGCGGTTAGCTACTGCCAACCGCAAATACAACATAGTACAACAAACCTGGCTGTTCATTACGCATAACGAATTTGAATCTTAAAGTCACAGTAATAACTCGTTTACGAACGCAAAAAGTTTGTATTCGTGCGAACGTCTGGTTGGCCATTGCTTTCTTAGTTATTAGGTCGGGGAGAAAGTTTCTTCGTATTTTCTATAGAAATTCGGGACAAAAATTAAAGTTTAATTGCATCCACTTATAGTAAATATATGCCGTTTTGATCGATAACTTGTTGGCATATTGTAGATAGTGTCATGATTCCATTGCTGTAGAAATTCTGGGAATTTTGGCTAAAAAATTGCGACAAGTAGTTTTGACACTCCTCTCTTGATGTCATCAACCTTATGCTACTTATCTTTAAGTGTATCTTCTTTATCTTATCTTTATCTTCACTTCAGAACTCTTGTTCTGAAGTGACTGAAACAGGTGGAAATCTGAGGGGGCAAGGTCAAGGCTATACGGTGGATGCATCAACACTTCCCAGGCAAGCTCTCTCAATTTTTGCTGAGTGGCTAAAGGTGTGTGTGGTCTGGCATTATCATGGTGAAAGATCAAGATCCCTTTCTGTTTATCTGATCAGGCCGTTTTGTCTCAATTGCTTTTTTTAATCTTATTAGTTGCTGGTAGTAGAGGTCAGAATCAATAGTTTTCACCGGCAGTAAAAGCTCATAATGAAGGATACCTTTCCAATCCTACAATACACACAACATCACCTTGTTTCGCGTTAAGCTGGGTTTTGCCACTGTTTGTGGAGCCTGTCCGTACTTTGACCACGATATTTCTCGCACGTTCTTGTGGTAAGTGAACCACTTCTCGTCACTCGTGATCAATCGTTTCAAAAAGGGTTCAGTTTTAGTTCGTTTTGACAGAGAATCGCAAATGGAAACACGGTTTATGAGGTTTCTTTCTGTAAGATCATGTGGCACCCAAACATTAAGCTTTTTCTGGTAGCCAGACTTTTTCAAATGACTTAAAACCGTTCTGTACCCAGTTCCTCAGCAATGTCATAACTACTGATATATCGATCTTGCTCCACTTTTTCATAGATGACATTAACTTTATCTGTAACTGGGCGACCAGAGCGAGCTGCCATCTTTCACGTTAAAATGTCCAGACTGAAAACACTTGAACCAACTTTGTGCTACCCTCACCGATACCGCATTAGATCCATAAATGCCACAATTTCTTTTTGCAGTTTGTGTCGCAATTTTTATTTTTTTGTAATAAAATTTCAAAATGTATGAAATTTCTTCGCTATTTTGACTCATTTTCACAGACTGGAAAACAATGGAAAATGGCGAAAAATAGTTCTTTTTTAAATATTTTGTTTTTTTAGAATGTCCACTTTTAATGGTATTACAACGAGCCAGGTACAAATAGTACAACCAAAGAGATTTGATTACAACTTCATACGTACAAAGTACGAAAATACTTTCTCCCCGACCTATTATGTAGGTACTAGAGTTAATTACTGGAAGATGACACAGACACAGGACGCTGACATGTGAAATAGCTGTCTTACTACTACGTCATACAATACAGCAGAGTAATTATAACAATATTTGTTATGTACATATTATAGCATCTTTCTGTATTTATTCTGATCACGGGACATATTGGGATAGGGTATTAATAACGTTATAAAGTAAACATTTCACATAAATAAAATATCTTTACATGTCTACGAAGATCAAGATTATTGGCGGCGGTAAAAATACAGACATATTGAGGACTCTATTAGCCTGCGTTTTTATATAAGTTAAACATATCCTATGTGTTAACCGTCCCACGGACTACACGTTATACAAAGGTAGTCATTGTTGAGTTATTAAGTAAAAAACAAACAAATAAACTTTAGCATTTATGATATGAGTAAGGAATACCCATACTACTTACAATAGAATAAATGACACTAAAAAACCTTGTTAAAAAAACATTATTTAAAGGGATGTAGAAAATAAAGATTTTTAATATTATTTTTTGTCCAAAATTTAGTGTAATAAATATAGCAAATTAAATAAATGATATCAGGTAAAGCGCCTTCACTATCTTTCACATTCCTATTGTATTGTATATACATTGTATTGTATTGTATATACAGTAAAAGGTACAGGATCAAAAACCATTCACGACTTATTACTATAAGTACTACACTCGCCAGCAAAAATAAAGGGTCACCTTTGAAAATAGCAATATCTTCAAGAAATGATCAAGATAACTTCTTTTGCTTATGAAATTAAACCAAAAGAGGATATGCGGATTGTATGCAACCCTTCATTTAACCTTTTTACTGTAATGGCGTAAAAAAATGCTTTATAAGTAAAAACGACCTGTTTTCAAATTGTGATTCATTTTTCAATTTTGACTTCCTTAATTTTGTTTTTCGATTTTGTATAAATATGGGACTTGAAATTGATTTTCCTTATTCAATTCAAGTAATTTGTGCAAAATCATGCCTTTGACTTTGGAAGAATGCACCTCAATTATCACCATTTTAGATTTTGGGTTTAGCCAGCGCAGAGTGGCCAGAAGTAGAGGTGTGACGCTTTCCACGGTCCAAAGAGTGCTGAAAAGATATGAAGAAACTGGACAACATCTGAGAAGACCAGGCAACGGCCGTCCAAGATGTACAACAGCCAGAGAAGATCGCATTATTGTCACGACTTCGCTTCGGAATCGACATTTATCAGCAGTTGCGATCCAACACCATCTTCTACACACCAGGATAGATTACATTAGTGATGATACAGTAAGAAGACGCCTTGTAGAAGCTAAGCTGAAACCATACAGACCAATTCAGGGCCCAAAACTCTAACGTCATCATAGAATTTCAAGATTGCGTTTCGCGACGGAACACGCTGCTTGGGGTGAAGAAGATTGGGCACGTGTATTGGGTACGGACGAGTCAAGATTTGCACTATACTCGTATGTCAACGATAGAAGGAACAGGGTGTATCGACAACCTGGAGAACGTTTTGCTCAGGCATGTTTTAAAGAAACGGTTTCTTATGGCGGCGGGTCCCTCCACGCATGGGCCGGCATTTGTTCAGACGGACGAACAGACCTGGTTTTCATTGAAAATGGGAACCTGAATGCGGAAAGGTACATAATGGAAATCCTTAATGAACATGCAGGTCGTTTCCTATTAAACATGGGCGAGGATTCAATACTTATTTATGCACGATAATGCTCGCCCTCACACTGCATTATCTGTGAGACGATACGTTGAAGAAGTCGGTATCGATCTCATGGTCTGGCCAGCGAGGAGTCCTGACATGAACCCTATCGAGCATGCATGGGACGAGCTTGGAAGATTAGTCAGGAAACGAATTCCACCACCCTTGACACTTCCTGCCTTAAAACAGGCCCTTATTGAAGAATGGGAGAATTTACCTCAACACCGCTCGAGGAACTTAGTTTTTAGTATGCCTGATCGCATACAAACCTTGAGAAGAACCCATGGAGGCAACACAAGGTACTAAAGTATGAGGTGGCCACGTCTTTTCATACGAAACTGACACGAAGTTAATTATTTTATTTTGACGATGTTTGTCAATTTACGTTTTCTTTTCATTTTCAAATTAATAAATGGTTATTTCGAATCATACTGTAGTTTATTTTATTCGTAATTAAATTTTCTTACAGATACTTTTTAATTTAAAAAGCTAGCTTGTGTGGTTTCAAAGTTATTTGGAGTTAACTAGGTGACCCTTTATTTTTGCGGGCGAGTGTATATTATGCTATACTATGATATGCAATGTTATGCTATGCTATAGGTACTATACTATGATATATTATGCTATACTATACTAACTACTAAACTATTACTATATGTACTCATTACTATCTATTTTTCATTTACTATAAGCTACTGTAACTAGATATCGGTCACGTATATAATATTAGCATCATCTATATGCATAAACTAACATTACTAGTTCAGTCAAAACTACAACAAAGATAAGTGAACTTACCTAATTGAATTACCAGTAGAAAGGAATATTCCCGACTTCATTGGAGCAGAAGACTGGCCGTCGTCTAGTCTCGACCTTAATCGGCTGGATATGCAGTAATGCTTAATTGCAGTGTAAAATACGAATGATACAGAGCCCAAAACAACATTTTTTGTATTTTTGTCTGTCTATTTGTCTGAACGTAATGCAATGCAAGCAGCCCTTTCAGTATCCACTGTTGGACATGGGCCTCCACATGCACATTATATTGTGCATGAGAGATGTGTGACCTTAAAACGCCGCGCTAGGCAAGCGGGTTGACAAGTCCACTCTTTTAGAGGTGGTGTAGTTCCTCGGGGGTTGTGGTAGCCGCCTTGTAATCTCTTAGTCGCCTTTGACGACAGCCACGGGAAAAGATGGGGAGGAGCTATTCTATAGCTAACCGACACCATAAAGCACTGTCTAAATCCACATCACTCAAAAAACACTGGGCAAGTTTTAATGAAGCTTGGTATAGTTAAAACTTGTGTTAACGTTTAAAGTACCTTTTATCCAAAACTATAAAGCTCTTACGGGAATCAAGCAAACCAAACATACTTTAACGTCTACACGTGCGAAGTCACGGGCACAAATAGTATAAAAAAAGCTTGAGCGGTCAGGGGACCCCCGTCAGGAACGAAGATCCTCACGCATTTTTTTAAACTGCGAATGTAATTCGAAATAAAATCTAAATCAATAAATCAACAAAAAAGTTTCATTAAATATATTGCGACATGCCCAGCTGCAGCGGCTGCGGCGGCCGCCGCAACTGCTCACAGAAAGAGAGAGAAAGAGAAAGGCGTATGGAGGGGGTAAAAATCTTACATGACGTTACATTTTCTCTCGAATCACACCTACCGCAAGCCGCGTAAAGGAACTTCGTTCCAAAAAAAAAACATTTTTATTAAAACCCATACTTTATTGCAGTTTAGACAACCAGAGCGTAATGGCACTCAGTCAAATGTTTCGTTTTACAATCCAATGAACACTAATTCAATAGTTTAACTTTAGTCAACACTGTGCTAGGAATAAACTCAGTTGTTAGTTTTAACACCCATGTTTTATAGGTTAAAATTTGGTTACAATGTCAAAGCTCGATTGTTAAATATTTTTATTATTTTAGACCACATTTTTGAGATAAAATAGGTCGGAGAGAGTCTTTTCGTATTTTGTACGTATGAAGTTGTAATCAAATCTCTTTGGTTGTACTATTTGTACCTGGCTGGTTGTTATACCATTAAACGTGGACATTCTAAAAAAATAAAATATAAAAAAGAACTATTTTCCGACACTTTTTCCATTGTTTTCCAGTCTGTGAAAATGAGTGAAAATAACGAAGAAATTCGCTACATTTTGAAATTTTATTACAAAAAAGGCAAAAGTGCGACACAAGCCGCAAAAAAAAAATATGCCGTTTATGGATCTAATGCGGTATCGGTAAGGGTAGCACAAACTCAATTGACTCAATGGTCGTTTATGGGCAGTCGGCGGTCGTCCCGGCCACGTTTAAATTCACGGTACCAATAGGTCACGATCGCTAGCGATGGAGAAGATTCACCAAAAGCAGTTTGTAAATTTTCGGGAGATTCCTTAAACGTTAAACCTCGTTTGTAGTCATAGAAAACCATTGCACGAAATGCTTTACGCGACACGTTTATTATTGCAATCAATTGCATTAAATGCACTCAATAAAATAAAAAAAAAACTAAATGATAAATAAAAATGAAAAAACCTAATGGTGCCCAGTGATTTTTACCATAGCAGGCCGTTTACATTGAAATTACCCTCCAATTCGTTATAAATATAGGACAAATTTATTGATAGTAACAAAATAGCTGAAAACTCTCCGATCAGCTCACGTACTGGTAAATTCCAGTACTGGTAAGTAACGTGATAAGTAAGTAAGGTAAGTCGTAAGTACTGGTAAGCTTTCGGAATATACTCGGATATTCCAAAAAATATTTGCCAAAAATTATGTAAGTATACTTAGTCTGCCAATAAATACCGTTAAAATAAATGTTTTTTCTCAATTTGGCGTCAATCATTATTAAATATAGTACTAATATTAAAATGGAGTGGGGTGATAACGAAAATCGTATTGCTGTAATTGCATTAATTATAATTTTTAAAACTCTCCATCCGCTTGGTATTAGCCGAATGTTTGTGTACATTGGTAGATACATTGATACATCCACTGTTTGTGACAGTAAAATGTCTGGCCGTCCACGGACTATTCGTACTAAAAAGACGATTAAACCTGTGAAGGAGAGAATCCGGAGTAATCTCTTCCCAAAGCAAATATTTTTATCTAGAGAGATGAATACTGCAACCAGAACCATGTCACGTATTTTTAAAGATGATTTAGGACTTGCTGCATACAAAACACGTACTGATCATTTATTAACTGATAATTTACAGAAAAATAAGGTTAACAAACCAAAACAACTTCTTCGGCTGTACGCAAAGGGAGCTCACAGACAAATCTTATTTACAGACGAGAAAATGTTCGCCATTGAGGAACGTTTTAACAAGTAGAATGACCGAGTTTATGCTCGTAACTCTAGAGATGCTGCTCAGT
Organism: Sesia apiformis; assembly: GCA_914767545.1. NCBI lineage: Eukaryota > Metazoa > Arthropoda > Insecta > Lepidoptera > Sesiidae > Sesia > Sesia apiformis. Next base: position 8,291,874 of record OU611960.1, on the reverse strand, counting down.
TGGCCAATGGGGTGTAACGTGGCCATTATCTGGCTTCAGTGATGGTTTGTTGGGGCGTTAGGTATCAAAATGTGACTGAACCATATTTTTGTGAAAAAGGTATGAATATGTCAGCTCAACTGTATCAAGATACGATTCTGGAGAAGGTCGTAAAGCCTCTTAACAACATAACCAAGAATTTCTGCAAGAATCAGCACCAAGTCATAAGGCTCTCTCAACACATACGTGGCTAGAAAGGAATATTCCCGACTTCATAAGAACTGAAGACTGGCCGTCATCTCGTCCCGATCATAATCCACTTGATTACGATTTATGGTCTGTTTTAGAGAACATGGTATGCTCTAAACGCGTGATAATATTGAATCCCTAAAACATTCTATAAGGGTGGCAGTTGCCAATTTTCCCATGGAAAGGGTGCGTGTTTCAATCGAAAACTGGCCACAACGGTTGAAAGATTGTATAAAAGCAAATGATGACCATTTCCAATATCGTTATATTTTCAAAATGTTTAGCTATTTAATTTACAACACAAAAATAAAAATATCAATGTTTTCTTACAAAGAAAACAAAGTAAACCTAAAAAAAGTAAAAAAGAAAGTAACCTAGGTTAGACATTGATGTCACAAAATAATTGTGCGCACGTAATGCTTAATAATACAATATTAGACGCTAACTTGGCCCGAGTTATGATTTCATCAATGTAAATTTTGAGGGGATTTTATCCGGCGTTGGCCCGCCCTAGTTACCAGTAATACGGACCCAAGATATTACGTTAAAATGCTATTCTTTTCTTAAAAACGGGCTTTATATGCGATTATATTATATATTTTAAATATTTGCTTTGTATATTGCGTTGTATTAAGTATCTACCTATAATAAAATTATACGATATGACATTGCACAATTACATTAAAATTGTACAATAATGACATTACACAATATTATTGTATCGCATCTTGTACCCAAACGAGTTTCAATACACTTCCTAAACGATAAAAAAACATTGCACAATTCGTAAAATTGCACTATATAATTGTTAGTCAAAGCAGCCTCTTAAACTGAAAAAAATGATAACACGTGTAAAAAATAACTGAATTTATTGTTAATAAATAAATGTGATTATAAATATGACGATTATTTAACAGTTATACATAGAACGTCTCAATCACGAATCAATGTTTTGACGTTCTTCATAATCATAATTTAATCTACTGCCTTGACATGTATAACTAAATAATTTTACAATTATTCTAATAGATTAATTTGTGTATTAGATTATGAATTATTATATACATTTCTATTAGATTGTATTAGGTTGGTGTGCCCAAGAAAGAATCAAGAAAGCATTGTATAAATTAAATTACATTTCTTGTATTCTTAATAAGTAATAGAAACAAATTAATACTTTTAATATATTTTAATGTACGTACCAGAAATATAATGAAATTTATACGAACATGTGAGGCTTCCACCTCACATACTCGTATAAATTGTTTGGGTGATGTTCATCATCAGTCGACTGGCACTCATTGGGCTCACCGCTTATTGGGCAGATTGTGCAATTAAATTAGTTTCACTCGTCGATTCAAATCAAAGGTAAGAGACAAATTGCACATAGCACAATGCGCAGACGATATCAAACAAAATATGCACATACCACCCATCAGCCATTGTATCTCCACGTAGGGACACAGTGTCGACACGGTATCGAATGCTCAACACAGTGTTATGTTATCTCGGCAGTTGAAGCTAAGCGTCACCGTACCGCCCCTGCTATCTTCAGTAACCTTCAGTTGCTAACCGATCTGTTTACCCGTTATTATTAATTGTATTCATGTAAAATAAAGTATGTGGAAGATATTTTTAAGTGTCTCAATTAAATATACGAACACGCAACCTAACTCAATAGACAATTAACAATAACAGCCTAAAACCCCTAAATCCACAAAAGGACAGAGAATTTGTTATTTGTATGCGGTTTTTCTCAGAACACGCTAAATTTTATTTAAACAAAAAAAAATAGTCTATTTATTCAGGAAAATATGTACCTATACATACGATATGTATACAAGCATTGTCTCTTATTGTCTTTTTTGCTTCCGTATTCTTTAGAAAACTTACTGCCCATCAACATAAATCTCAAAAACTATCGTTTGATCCGTGAGGACCTGCCCACTATACTCCGCAAAACCCTTTACTATATGTATACATACAATGCTAATTTATAATCATTTATTTTGTCTATTGTACCATACAAAAAGGGAGCTGTAATCTTTATAACATAAATTTGGCACATTAACAAATGAAAAAAACCTTAATATGTAGATTTTTTATAATGTGGTAATAAAGTCTGGAGTAAATCTAAACTGGAGTGAAGCTTTTTTAATAATAAAGGGATTCGTAATAAAGAAGTCATTTAGTGTAAGATTTCGAGACAACATAATAAAAGCAAAAACTTTTAGTGTGATCAAAATATACAAAGCATTCACTCCGCATACGTAAAATACAACCTATATTTACATCTACCGTTATCGTAAGTTTATTAGTGATTCCATGTGGCATTCATGTATAGAAACACAGGTACAAGGAAGATTTGTTTCTCTGATAGACACATTTTACACCGTCACGTTTCACCGCTTACACCACGTAATCGCTCCCCGCCATCATTCTGGAAGTTTTTTGAATGTTCCGACATCGAAACATTTACTGCAAACAAGAAAAAACTGTATCATCCCGGTTGTCAAATCAGCGCAGTGTAGGGGAAAATTGTAACAAGTCATCGAGTTGTTTAACTCGCATCTTAACGCACCATTAGGAACAGATTGCGTGAGCGGAATCCTGGCTATATGCTTAATGTTCCCGGGAAAAACCGATTTGTACCGGAACGTTCGAGCTGAAGTTGCCGAACATCTTTTAGTTGGGGATTACTTCATACTTTATTAGACCAATGTGTTCCTAATGTGGAATTAGTACCTACTTGAATTTAACAAAAATAATATTGAGGTAAACGTTTTCATTATATATACATATATATCTTTCTGTAGCTATCATTTCCAACTTCTGACAAATTCATAACCTCTAGAAATCATTTTTTTTTAAATGGTGATTTAATACGAGTATTTGGTTAATAGAAATATCGTATTGGAATATATTTATTTTATACTACTGTTTCACGGAGATAAGAAACGTGATACAGAATGATCGATGTTCTAATACAAAGTCATAAAAACTGCATCAGTAACTTGAACTATCGTGAAAGTATTTTAATACATCATCGTCGCCATGATCTATAAAACTTTAATGGAACTGGTTACGGTTACCGCTAACCGTAACCGGCCCTTTTATAGTCCATTGCTGGATACGGACCTACTCAAGCACATTGTCTTGCGCGTGAGGAATGTATGGTCTTAAAACGCTACATTGGCCAAGGTAATTAGCGAGTTTAATCCTTTAGTGGTAGTGAAGTTCCCCAGTACTTGTGGTAGCCGGATAGTGAAGTTCCCCAATGCTTGTGGTAGCGGGTTTATTAGCCCGTAGTCGGCTTTTACGACATCCACGTGAAGAGATGAGGTGCGTGGGGTGAAGAGATGCTCTACATAATGCGTGGTTATGGATCAAATTATCCATGAGCACTTCAATGCGCTACTACTGAGCGCTTCTACTCTGCTAGAATCGAACACATTAATTATTCCCATTCTATTCCGAGATATAGCTGTAAAAGGAATGTTAAATATAAAATCACAGGGTATTTATTTGATCGATAAGCCTAGGTAATAATCGGAAAGTGTACTTAACCTGAATGCAATGTGTGTAATTTTAGCCACGATCGATAATGTCAAGCGTGTACTTAATAGGTGTCATTATTTATTTCTACTGTAATTTCAAAACTATTTTCTTTGACACATCAATTGTATTCTATAAATGTGCGTCAATTGTACGTTTCTTACGATTCCTACGATGAAACAACTTAACTTGAAATACTTGAAATATGATGAAATACTTAACTTTGTAAGCGAAAATTACAAAGACAAAGTATATTTATATACAATATTGTATGTACCGAGGCGGCATCTAATATGTATACATCTTGTATTGTATTTTAACCCTCTGAAGCAAAAAGCGGCGCGCACTGGAAAATTCTTATTTTCTCATAGAGTATAGTGAGAAATGTATCTTAGTACAGAGTAAATAATAATGCTGTAAAGTAGGATTTCGCAACCATGTTCGCATAATAATCCACCACACGGGCCCAGTGACGATTTGTGGATACATATACTATAGATTTTATTTTTTATTTTCGAGGTTTTCTCCTCTATATTTTTTCCCTCACCGCCGAGCTAGTAACAATTTTCTAGTGACAATTTGAGAGCTGTGATAGCTTAGGGGTATTTATACTCGATTCACATTCGTGTGATGGTGAGTTCAAATCTTCGACCCGTACCACTAAGTTTCTACTTAGTACATTTTTTTAAAATTATCTCATACCTGTTATAAACCTTCAAATATATAAATGAAACCTATATTTCCTAACTGAGACTAATGATCTGGAAATTCTGTATTAAATTAAAATCCAGAACACGAACACATAATCACATATAATAATATAAAACCATAGTGGGACAACGGCACCATACCCTATTTATTAACTCTGTCCATCATTTGGATGCGTGAACTTTTAATTATTCTCACGGGAACTTTATAACGGATCTGCATCCAATGTATATGTTAATATAACTGTGGTCATAAAATATAACTATACTAAGTTTCATTCTAATTTGTTAAGTGTTTTGTATTTAATGCGTACATATAAAGATAAACAAATAAAAAAATGTTATTTTTGCTTCTGTATCTACTGATTTTACACAGTAATCAAAAAAATTATCAAAACACAGTTTTATTACGGATAACATTCACATCCATACTTAAAGGAGTTTTCATCCCCTCACCTACAACACCATAAGCCCATAAGTCCGGCCTCCATATCACTGACGCCAGTCGACCGCCTGAGCCCCATATTCTGTCATGATTTTACCTACACCATCGTATACCCAAAGATAACACCATACAAGTATACGCAGTTTATATAGTTGTAAAATTTCCTACACGAGCTTGTATGTTTGTATGAAATCTATATCTAAACAATGGTTAATGGCTTTGCGTATGTGGCCCTTTAATCTACAAAAGATATAGGGCACTCAACCACTCACCTATTAAAACACCGATGAGGACCAACAATTCCCTGTTAAAAGTATCCTACCAACTCCTGTATACTGTTTTTATGTTATTGTTATGCTTTGTCTCTATCTCTGGGGTCAATCTGCCTTAACGGACAATACACACTGCGTTTTAGCTAACGTCGGTTGAATACTCACCTAATGCTTGTCAAGCGCGGGCTGCAGCGTAAAATTTGAGAATTATGAGATGCACAAAGCTTAGAAGCGAAGATTAACAAACTGGAGTTTGTAAACCTATAAACCTGAAGTAGGTTTTTCGTGTTCATTTTTAGCGTCAGTTCTGTATATGTAAGTGCATTTCAACTGTTTGCATGAAGTCTCTTTACCGTCGTATCTACCTTTATTGTGATGTTACATCTACGTGTTCCAAGTAAGGCTTATACTAGTCAGCTTATCTACTAGTAGAATAGTGTTATAAATGGAATTCCCCGTTTGGTACAGAAGCCGGGTCGTTTTGACCCCGGCTTGTCGTTGTCGCTCGTAAACTTTACGACTCTTGATGGTGGAAGGAACAAGCGATTGGCGGAAGTCTTAATACATAATTTTGGTTAATAAAATTAGGCTTTGCTTTGGGAAAGGCTATTAAACAAATAATAAAATGGCGAAGTTTCTGTATTACTTCTCGGAAATAAAGGTGTCCTGAATATTTATGAAATCGTTCCAATAAAATCACAGTAATTAGCGGATACTAATTTCATTAAATACTTATTTTATCATATCTACACGTAACTAAATACAAAAAAAAAACTGAAAACGTAATTTAACAATACACATACGAATGGACTCTCCCTTAATCTCCACTTGCCAAAATTTAACAAGAAACCTGAGTTTTTACACAAACAGGTACACAGCTAAACTAGACGTAAGTAGTCGCGATATTAGTATATTTATATATTCATTAATTTATTTTCAATAAATGCCGCAAGAAAGGCCGCCAAAAATAATGACAGTCTGGATCCCGCAACAGAAGAGACCACGAGGCAGGCCGAGAAAGAAATCGAGTGCGTAGAGGAAGATCTGAGGAGCATGCGAGCGATTACATTCTGGAAGAGAGGATAACGATAGAATCAAATGCCGGAGGGTTATAGAGGAGGCCAAGACCCACAAAGTATTATAGAGATGCTGAAAGTAATTTTTGAAAATATTTATATGAAATATTTAAAAAAATGTTCACCTATTGCGTTACAACGTGTATGACCTGTTACGGGTAAACAGAACACTACAAAAATAAAAAAAATCCCACAAAAATAACATACAAGTCCTCACAATAAACCCAGATTCTTACACAAAGTACAATTAAATTAAGTGTTTCCAGACACCACGAATGCATACACCATATATTGCGGGCTAAAAGGTTACATCAGTCTATGAATTTAAAACTTTTACAAACATTTCCAAATTAAATTATTGATACAATTTTTAATTGTTACTAAGTCTGAATATAATATTCGTACAAATGTTAATACTGTTAAATATAATAGTAATAGTAGAACTACAAGCTTTTAATTGGCTAATTAGAGAATTGTCTAGTAGCTATTTTTTTAGTTTTGATTAGAATAAACCTTTTGTAAATGAAATTAAACAAAGGATTAATAAAGATCTATCTTATCAATAAAAACTTTGAAAATAATTTTTATTAGTTTGAAATTTCCAAAGTTACATTTCGATGACTTAGAGTAAGTATTTGGTATTGGTAATTACAATAAGTATTTGGTAAACGGAACTAATGTAACCTACAGGCAACACTATTTCTAAGTGGCGTCACGTTAGTTTGTGCCCACACTCAGCACGGAGCCCTTGACGCCCGATCTCTTTCAATTAACTGGAGGACCCTCGGCTTCGAGAGACTAGGCCTTCTTGGTTTAGAAATACGGGCTCAATTGCTAATAAAACATTGTGAGAAAATTGCGCTAAGTAGTTTAGTAAATTATAGTTGAAAATAATTAAAGGAATTAACTACATCAAAAGTGTTAATGGAATATTTAACACTTTATTTTTATTTTCACATTCGAATTATTAATTAATGTTGTCCTTTCGATATCAGCTAATAACATCCGGCTATAGGGCATAAGCTGCTACAACCGCTGCAAGGAACTACACCACCTCTTAAAAGAGTGGACTACCTCATACTTCCCTCATGCACAGGACAATGTTGATGTAGATCCGGCAGTGGATACTGAAAGGGCTTGTTGCATTACAAGGCATAGCCCTCCCCTTACTATAACTGGGAAGTTTCTGGCCATAATAGATTAAACGGGCCAAATCGGTTTACCGTATATTTTGTCGAGGGAGAGTGCACGCTGCGTCCCCACAGTTGCCGGGCGCACCCGACCAGCCACGGGTGCGTTACCTCTCTCTCACAGAAGACTACCTTAAAATGTACTGCATTTCCAATTTATCGTATTTCTCTAATGTACATACGTGTTTCGGCAGTGAGTGAGATATGCCCATTCCCAACCCATCCAATCCTATCTCTCCCATTTTTCCAACTCTTTCTCCCAATCCATTCCTTAATCTGCAAAGGTATGCAATGCATCCGGGGGTATGCCAACATTTGCCATTCTTGACTGATGTTGGCTTTTTTTTTTTTTTTTTTTTTGTTAGGAGAGACAATCAGGAAAAATCCTGCATGGGACACCTGGTACCATCTAGTCTGGCTGGGCCAGCCTAGGTGGTACCAGGTAGTGTCGGACTCCTACCGACTAAAAAACCTGATTGCCTCAACATCGTGTATGTATAGTTCTTGTGGCCCTAGTGGCCTTTCAAGAGTCACCGGTCGCGTTGATGTAGGGCGAGCGCAGAAGGCGCTCAGCCAGGAGAAAAGTGTGCGTTGCAACAGCCTAAGGGCTCCCCCCCCGGTAAACCGGCGGAAGGAACGGACCTCGGCTTAGGGCGTTGCATTGGGGGGATACCGCGGGATCGCGTGTCGGCGAGAAGCGCCCAGGCATGTGTCGATGCCTAGTGAAAGTGTTGGCTGAGGGCCGGTGTGTGTTAACGGTGTAACGAGGGGGACGTCCACGTCTCGGCCGGCGGGGACGGTGTCTGTGTACTGTGGTTTGTGTGGGAACCGCATTGGCAGCGGTGATCGGGTCGTCGGGATCGTCCAGGATGTGCCGCGGGCGACGATAGCGCGGAGGGGCACTCCTGTCCGGTATGTAGGTGAGGGAAGAGACAATCAGGGGGTTGGGATGGTTTGGGATAGCGTCATAGTAGCGTCGGGCAGTGTCTGTTATGTATTTGACGATGGAGGGATGATGTTGGCATGTATCGCAGATGTCTATGGACAACAGTATCCACTTACCATCAAGTGCGTTTTGCGGCCGTTTTTCTATAAAACTTACGGTTGATTTTTTTCTCAAGCATGCGGATTTCCTCACGATATTTTCTTTCATCGCCGAACTAGTGGCAATTGACAAATTCAAGTAGAAATTCAATAGTACGGGTAGTGGTTGAGTCACGAATGTAATTCAGAATAGAAACCCCGGGAATTTTATTTATTATTTATTTCCAAAAATGTTGTATACAAGGTCATAAGATTATATATACTGCCACACATTCTGCCATTGGTGGCGTGGAAATATTAAAGCCAAATTTAAATAAATATATATAATCAAAAAATGAAAGTTAATAATACTAACATCTCAATCACTAAATAAAATATAATAATGTCAATTAATAAAATTCTGAATAATATTATGAATAAGATTATCAATGAGATTATGTCAATTGAGAAAAATATTAAGTATAAGAAGCTATTTATTTTTATCTTTTAAACTATATATTTCTTTTAAACAAATCGACCGTTCAGGGTTAGAATTTTCGGATTTTCTTACATTCACGTATTTTTTAATTATCTGTGTATAGATTTTCGATATTAAAACTGCCTTAACATTAAAAGATATACGAAATAAAAGCTTTCATTTGAGGTCGATTTTTTTCGAATACATTTACCCATTGTCCTTTGCAGCAACTCTCAAGTTTGATTATCCCTGTTACCCCTTTAAGGCCCAAACAGTAACTAACACTTATCCTTGTGCCACATGTTTATAGGAATTTGTTTGTGTTAGGTACCTTTGTATCGCTGTGTGTCGCATCGCCGCCATCGTAGTCTTTCTAGTTTGTTTTCAATCTTCAACTTATTTTCATTCATTTACGTCCTATTTCTTTCTAAAGCCGGACCGTTGCGGAGATGAATACTATTCACAACCAACAGTAATGTTGGAATATTCTAGGTGCTCGCCGGAACATAGAATTATTTTTCTCTTGTACTGGTAATCCGGGTCTACAGACGGGACTCACAAACGAAAAATTTCCTTTCTTCTTTCAAGCCACGTAACATTATTATTCTTTCATAGTTCCTTCTCTAAAACAATTTGTTGAAAAAACAGGCTGTGTTTATAAATCTTTTAGCAGCCAGTGTCGTGGCCGAAAATCCAATTAGATATTTGTCATCGGTTGGTTAGCTTCGTTGGAACGACTGAGGAGCAGCTCGTGCATGATGCTTGCCAGACGATCACGTACCGAAGGACCCTTATTTTAACATATATATTAACGAGAAATTTGATTTTGGCAGGTCTGTTGCGAAAGAAACTTTTGAAATTAATTGTTTTAAGACAACTTTAATAAAAAAGTTTTTTTAGATATAAATGGAGTCTGATTTTAGAAATTAGATTGGATACATTTTTAATTCCATAATCTCAACCAGCACTTTTATCATCCACTACTGGATATGAGTTTGGGATATGGTGCAAAAAGGATGTATAACCATAAATCTCGCACACTTGCATTGCTCTCGGGAGGGGAGAGTGCACTCTGAATTCCCACAGCCGCTGGGCGCACCGACTGGCTACGTTACCCCTCTTTCATTGAAGACTAACTTGAAATGTACTGCATTCCTAACTTTATCCTATTTTCCCAATGTACGTACGTGTTTCGTACGTCGGAAGTGAGTGGGAGAGTGAGATATGCCAGAGCCCATTCCCATCCCAACCCAAACTATCGTTCCCCGTTTTCTCAACCTTTTCTCCAAATCCATTCCTATATCTTAAAAGGTAGGCATCCGGGGGCATGCCAACCTTTGTCATTCTGGACTGACGTTGGCATGGACATCTATGGACGACAGTATCCACTTACCATCAGGTAGACTGTATGCTGGTCTGCCACTTTTTTTCCAGAAAGAAAAAAAAAACATTAACAGGAGGGATGTATAGCCTTAAAATGCCACACTGGTTAAGCGCGTTAGCTATTTGAGGTGTAATACCCTCTATTTGAGGTGATGTAACTCCTCGGGACTTCTGGTAGCGATTTTATTATTCCTTATTCGCCTTTTACGACACCCACTGCGAAGAGATGGTGTAGTGTCATCCTAAACAGCCGGCCGTGGTTGATGGAGAAAGATGAATGTGGAATGATCAGCCGGCCGATTACACAATGCAATGTAACCAACCCTTTCCGTATCCACTGCTGGATATGGGCCTCCTCATGCACATTGACTCGTGCACGAGGGAATTAAGGCCTGAAAACACCACGCTGGCCAAGTGGGTTGACGAGTTCACTCTTTTAAGGTGGTGTAGTTACTCAGCGCTCGTGTAAAGCGCCTTGTTATCCCATAGTCACCTTTTACGACACCCACGGAAGAAGATGGGGTGGTGGTATTCTATAGCCGGCCTATAAGCCTTCTATAGCCACACAGTGTAATAAATTCTATAACAAAATATTAAAATTAAACACTAAATACAACCGATTTACAAATGTAACTCAAAATCCTTCCGTTTCATTACTTCACAAATTATTTCCATTTTATTACCTTTTAAATATTAATAAACCTTTAAAAGATTTGAAGCTTTAATAAACTCTTTATAAACCTTAAAAGAATTAATGAAAGGTTTATAAAAAGGAAATTTGAACTCTCATAGACTTACAACATTATGACCTATATACAGAAAAAAAAATATCGCGAACGCAATAGTACAGTGCGCATGGCTCTGTCTGAGTGAGAAATCAATTTGTTCCGCCGTTTTCATTTATGCGATTCTATTCGAGCATTCCCATTTATTCGCACAAATTGGAAAGGGACTCACTGAATTGTCAGCTGCGGCTTATGCAGTCTTCTTAACTTAGCAATAGACCGTCTACAAGTGAATTGTAGGTAAACCACTGGAAGGAGCATATCGTAAAATAAAATAAGGTAAAATATTCTCATTTGTGAAGTCACGCATGATCACTCATCAATGTTTTTTACGCCTATTTTTGACTAAAAACTCAACGAATGTCATCGACCAAGCATCGTATTCGCCAAATATGGGCTCCGTGTGACTTCTTTTTGTTTCAGAAACTTAAATTACCGACTCGTGGAAGACGTGGAAAACTTCCCGAGTGCGGGGTGGAAATCTTTAAATGGGAAAGTACAACGTCAGACTCAGTGAGTACCAGAAAAATCCGACTTCTCCAAGTTCTTCAACGCCGGCGAAAATTTTCAACGGCCGGCCTCAATGGTGAGAAGTAGGAGGGGGATGCTCGACCAAATGTCATAGAGAACTGCCCGCAGTGACAGAAGGCGGGGCGAAAATACGAAACTGGAAAAAAGAAGTGGCCGCCATGGAAAATTTAATCGCTTGTATCTTTGGAACAGTAAGACATAAGTGGGAGGCGCTCGACCAAATGTCATTCAAGACGGCTTGGGCCTTCTTGTGGTCACATTTTTTTTTTCCAGATGGCGGGTTCAAAATGGCGGCCCTTTTTCAAGTTTCTCCGAACGGAGTGAAGATTGGTATCCGGGACTTATGGGGGGGCCTTGATTAAGAATTTTGCGTCGGTTTTTCGATTCCGCAATTACAAAGATGACCGCCATCAATCGAATTTTCAGATTTTAAGGTTCAATAACTCCAGCGAGGCCGAAGGCCAAGCGGTGCGGACGTTGACGTAGGCTGAGCACGCCTAGGTAGATCATCAGCTCAGCGGTCGACGGTCTGAAACAGTGAGAGGTACTTATATAGTGCTTGACCGAATGTCATACAGAACCGCGAGCAGTTTGACGAGGAGGTGACAAAAATAAAAATGGCGGATTCAAGATGGCCGCCATACAATTTTTTTTTGACGTTTAAAAATATGTATTTTTAACCTTAAAAGGCTATATATAACAAGAAGTCTGCAACAATATCTTTCCAATAATTAGCACAATAGATAAATCGGTAAATGAATAGTGACACAAAAGAAAGCCTCGGCGGTAGGGAGGCTCATGTTGTATATACTGATGATATTGATGTGCACATTCCCCTACAGCCTCATTCCAATAACTAAATCGGTCAAAATATCGACAGTAAAATATCAATAAATTGCAGTGCCCTGTGCCCTGGTTTCCCTGTGCACACTAGATAGTAAAGTAATCCCCAAAATACTTTCAGTGAAACCGATCCCATAGCTTCAGTATCTACGACAACTGTATAAGAAAGAAAAAAGACTTATCCCTTTCTTGATCTTGTTCTTAATCTCTTCTAGCTACGTTTCACGTTCGTGTTTTTCTTCTTGGGTTTTATTACAACACTTCATTTGTTTCTGTGAAAATAGAACAATAGGAAGTCGGTTTGCCCGTAATTAAAACAACCGCGAGTGTGAAGATGTGTTTAGAATTTATTATGTTGTCCTATGAAAGGATATTTTAATCAAGGGAAAGGGTTGAGCGAGTGCTAAAATAAGTTCGTAACAAAATAAAACAGATACCAAAATGCACCATTACTACCTACATAAGTAGAATATAATTCAATTATAATCGTAAACAATTTTAAAGTAACTAAATGGCGCATCCATTTTGACTAAAACACTTAGGCATATATTATTACAATTTAAATCCGCTTACCAGAAATAATGTACCTACATAATGAATTATTTAAATGGAAGTAAATACTTTCGTATTAACATTTCCCTTTTTAGTTCGTCACTAATCGAATAAACCCGACGGGCCATTGCAATAATTAGTTCAATTTTGTTTTGAGGAAAGTTATTTTAATATATAAAATAATTATTATAAACTTTTTCCTTTCTGTAATATTAAATAATAGTTAATAATTAGTATTACGGCTGGGCGATAATTAGTAAATGACCACGAATCCTACATAGATTTCGTTAACACTCATGTTCAAAATGTAAAATTTCATGTAAATAAATAAAAAAATATTCCATGTAATTATTATAAAAAACACTAATAGAAAAGTATAACTGAAAAAGGAAAGATATATTTCGCTAGAACAATATGCGACCTGTTATCATAGCTATTGAATCCCATAATCTTCCGGATGCACATGCGTTATATGCATGAAATATTTTCTATATCCGACCTACATGAAAACCCAAAAAAGTGTTGAAACGGTATACAAATACATTTTAAAAGCAGACCGACGGTTAATCGAAAACTGTAATGAATCAAAGGCCCGTTGCGTAGACCAGACAGCTTTTGCAGCATTTTCTTTTTTATTTTTATTCACGAGTCTCGTTAGCTGAGGCTGAATTGAAATAATCTTGTTATTTCCCTTTTATTCCTTTGGAACATGCTGCCAACTATGTGTCATTTGATTTATTCGTTAACTTGCATACACCGGCAAATGTGACACCAAATTAAACATATGTTTATTTAAATCATTTATAACAATCAATTAATACAATTTATTGTTACATCTGTAACAATAAATTACATTGTAAGTGTAAGTGGTTAATACATACATTTGTAAGTGGTTAAATAATATTAACAAATTCAGCATAGTTCACATTCATAATTAAAGTTATTAACATCTGATATTCATAGTTGTACAAAGTTCATAAATAAATATTGTAAAGTGCAGATTAGCTTTTGGACGACAAAAAAAATTGAATTTGAACAAATTAGATTAAAATAGAATGCATTCTATATATGGATGGATATTCACATAATTAAAATAAAATCAATCCGAGTATTTATTTATCGATAACCTAAACCGCATCGATTTATACCAACACACGTCAAACACATAATTAAATTACGCACCCTTAGAGTTATTCTAATTATTCTGCGTAATGCTGCGTGCATTACGCAGAAATTAGAAAGTATTCGAGAACGCTTCCATAAAATATAAAAACATCACCATTCTGTATCACTCCCAAGGCTCGCTTCCACATTATTAAAATATTATTAATTTTATAGCAAAATGATTATTCCACTGCTGGGCGAAGACAGTGTCCTCCACTTAATTAAATGTATGTACATTATAATCAGATCCCCCGAGGCTGAAAATAATTAATAGATAAATAAGAGATCGTTCGGCCATCTTCGTTGTCCGTTTCTGGGTCGACACCTGCTGAATGCCTACTGATGTCCGCTTATTCATAGTAAATTAATACACATCTTTCTCTTTCCTTTTTAGCTTCAAATAAATGTATTAATATTGTTAACCGTTACTGATTTTCTACATAAATAAATATCCACAATCATAAACTCCCGCCTTTTCTCTTCATCCAATATCACAACTCGGCATCTGGCTCAAGGAGGAATCGATTTAATGCGTCTTTCCATTTATCTACATACAAATTGGAGTGGCTCCGAGTGAGCTGTCAGTCGCGGTTGTGCGAATGTCGCACGACAAAAGGCTGCCGGCGACGAGCGCACGCTTTTTGCGCTCAACCTCCTTTGAATATAGATAGCAGATTGTAAATTTGCCTCTTAAAAGGATGAGATCTTTTAATGCCAGTGACACACAAATCTATTTTAACTCTATTTCATTTGTTACGGTTAAATTGAATAGGAATTGTTGCGAAATTCATTAACGCGGTGCGTAGCGCGCAATTTATGTATACAGTCGCTCATACGAGTAATATACCACTTCAGTAAGTTCTTAAAGGTGACATGAAAAGTATGCAAAGAATTTGAATCACAAAAAGAGTATAATGGGATAAGAAAATTCCTTTACCACTTTATACCCTGGATAGGATATAATAATGAGTAGGGAATAAAATAATTTAAGAGTAAGCTTTCACACAAGTGAGAAACCTTTCAGCTCTCAAGTAAGGGTCGATGGGATGGGATGGAACGGGGTATAAAATGAACTCTGATATATGTATCTCACTCAGTCCCGAAATAAGTACATAATATATTTAACAGCAGTGGGATATAAGAGAAGGTTAACTCTGCAAGTCGGACTCGCCCATCGGCTCTGAAATTGCAGAAAGGGTGCATTCTCAGCGCATTTAGCTAATAGCGACTTATAAATTAATACATCAGTTAATATATAAATAAGCGACATAGGTCAGAGAGAGAAATACCTACCTATTCATATATGAAATAGGTCCTTAAACACTTATGTATAGGTACTTAATTACTCTCGACGAAGTTTCGGTTGGATCACATCGACCACGGTCGTGAACCGACTGAAATATAATCACATGTAAACATATGCCATAGAGACCACTTTAATATGTACTTAAAACACAAAAACCTTAAAATTTATATGAAAAATACCTTTTTGGTCCCGTAATATTATCTAATACTTCCCAAAAATTACGAGATGTAATCTTATATTTCTTTTTTAATATCACAGAACATCAAACAGGATGACTTAGTCCTTTGGTACTTATTGTTTGGTACTGACTAATTTATATAACAATACAAACATTACTTAGTTTAACCCAGACTTTTGTGGCATTTCCTTCTCGTTGTTCGTAGTCAACAATTAAGTTGAGAATTATCCGATTAATCCCCTCTACGTAGAGCCTATTTTCTTGGAGTTAAAAACTGACGCGCCCGACGCGTTACTCAAAGGTTTTCCTCCTTTCACACTTTTTGTGAGAGTTCCTGTGACACCTCATTTATAATTCTGCTTAATCCAAGTGAGTGAGTTCTTACCGAATGAATTTGTAATGTAAAGATTAATGATATATGCTATGAATTCTTTCAAAGCCTACTCTAACTGTTATTTCGTAACATATTCATCAAGCCGTATTGCTCTTTTGTGTCGAAAATTCGAAGGAATTACGGTCTCGAATAAATCTCACTTCACAATAAAATATTCAATGTTAATATATTCAAATAAGGAAGAAAAATGATTGAAAGACAAACGGGAAAATTAACCAATCCGCATCGCTTATTGAAATGTTATGTTGAGACTTGGGAGTTGGTGAATTTAATTGTCGAAGTTAGGATTGAAAAAGTTATGGCGGTCGCATAATTCCACAAAACGAGGTTCCGTGCTCGCGGCGAAATTATTAGATATGTTTGTTTTGTGCAATTTGGTTAATGTAGCTGTTGCCTGCTCCACTCGAGTTTTATTACCGAAATTTTCGGGTCCCTCTTTAAACGTAGGTGGAAATTATTTCTTAAACTTTTATTGCTTTCTCGCAGGAAGAGTTTTAAACTACCCGTGCGTTCGTTTCATGTGTACATTTAAATCAACTGCGGAAATTTTCATAGTGAAAACTGCCACTTTAAGTTAGTATTAAATGAATAGAATTCCGTAAACAAGTTTGTTTTACCCTCAAAATAAGAATAACAGCAATAGGCAGGTTCATGGAAAAGGAACTTTTTGTTGGATGATTTATTGAAACGACTTTCAATAATCCAGGGCCATTGCCTTCACGAGCGTTAAATTTCAATGAAATTGGAAAAGATTTATTATACCGCGGAGGAAAGGCCCTCCAAAACTTTCACTTAAAGGAATGAAATCGATAAACTATCGCCAGGCAATCGTCAAAGGAGAAATCCGCACTTTAGATTTCAAAATAACGAATTGAACTACATTTCGCTGATCTTCAGACTTTAGCAATATACTTTTTGTTGTTTTTTATAGAAAGAATATGACAGATAAGTAACCAGTCCACCTGATGGTTAGTGGATAATGTCGCTCTATGACACCCGCTATTCAAGCCAACATAGCCAGGTACGAATACTACATGCCAAATGTTGGCACGCCCACGGATGCGCCGCCAACCTTTGGAGATTTAAGAGTGAGATTAGAGATAGGATTGGGAAATTGAGGGGAGATAGCGTCGAATAGGATGGGAATGGGCTCTAGCATATCTCACTCGCTTCTGAAACACGTACGTACATACATTGGGGCAATAGGATAAAATGAGAAATGTAGTACATTTTACTGTAGTCTTTTGTGAGAGGAAATAACGTGGCCAGTCGAGGAAGCCCCAGCGGCTGTATGAACTTACAGTCGCATTTTGAAACCTTTGCTCATTATTACAAAGATATATAAACACTATTCTATCCTCAATAAAATTTATATGCAAGAAGCGTGGAGGTAGATCTGCTAGAATCTTTTATATTCCATATGCTCTTACAAACATTGTATTTAATTCGCCTATTCATCGTATGTGTAGAGAGTATAATGATCTAACTGCAACCAATAAAAATCTAGATATGTTCTATGGATCAATACCCCGATTCTGTAATCAAGCAAATAAATGTTTAAAGGAGACTTCATAAGCTCCTATATTCCTTCCTATATATTGATAGTTTATATACTTATCTTTGTTCATGGTATATTTTTTTTTTTTTATAGCAAGTGGTCCCACGTGATGGTAAGTGTTACCGCTACCCATGGGCACCTGCAACACCAGGGGGCATGCGGGCGCGCCGCCGACCTTGCAAGATCCTATTCACAGCTGTCTTGAAGAACCCCATATCGTAGCTCAATGGAAAGACTTCTTGAGGCAGTTCGTTCCACAGCCTACGGGTTCGCGGTATAAAATAGTTTTTGGACCGTACAGTGCGCGACACTGCCGTATTGAGGAAATGCGGATGGACTGCACTTCTGTGACGGGAGGTGCGGTTGTAGAAACCCGAGGTGGGAATTATATTAAACAATTGTACAGGCGGTAGAACACACAGAGAGACGCAACGTCTCACCGAATGCTGAGAGATTCTAAACCGCCCTTGAGAGTGGGATCGTCGACAATACGAACAGCACGTCGTTGGATGGAGTCAAATGGGTCCAATTGGTATTTCGGTGCGCCGGCCCAGAGATGAGAGCAGTACTCTATATGGGGCCTCACCTGAGCTTTGTAAAGCATAAGTAGTTGCCCAGGTTTGAAGTACCGCTTCGCTCTGTTCAGCACACCGAGCTTTTTGGAGGCCATTTTGGCCTTATTTTCCAGATGACCCCTAAATTCGACCTTACTGGAGATGTCGATACCAAGGATCCCGATACTCTCCAAGATCTTAAGAGGTATGCTCTGAAAGCGAGGTGCTACAACAAAAGCGGTCTTTTTTAGCGGTGAATGCACAGACTTGCGTCTTACTGGGATTGAAATCCACTAGGTTCAGAGAACCCAAAATCGAGACTAGATCTAAAGAGTCTTCGATTTCAGACACAAGCCTGGCTTTCACTCTCTACGAAGTGGAAGCTCTCTTCCACTTCGACCCGAGGGATGTTGGCGCGGCCCCTGTACAAGGCGTCTCCAGTACTGTCATCTGCATAGCAACGTATGTCACCAATTTGCAACAGGTCGTTGATATGCAGAAGGAACAGAGTTGGGGACAGCACGGAGCCTTGCGGGACGCCAGCGTTAATAGACATGGTGTCGGCGCAGCTACCATCGATAACGACTATGATGCTCCGTCCAGTCGGGAAACTGGCAACCCATTCGCATAACCCCTCGGGTATCCCGAAAGATGGTAACTTGGAAAGCAGCGATTTGTGCTATACCCGGTCAAAAGCTTTCGCAATGTCTAGGCCTACAGCCAGAGCCTCGCCTCTATGAGGCTCTGTGTGAAACATATTTCCGGCATGGAGCTTGTGCACCTTGAGATAGACGGTGGTGAGGCACCTCTATCGTCCAGAGTCGAGTTTGAGGCAAAGAGATAGCCCAAGAGATCGGCTTTCTCCTTCTCCCCATGGGCCAGTAACCCATCGAGTTTCCGCAGTGGAGGGAGTGACGACTGACAGAAGTTACCTTCAGCAGCCTTAGCGAGCGACCAGAAAGCCCGGCTTCCAGAAGGACAGCTAGCTAGTCGGTCGCCAATTCTGCGGATGTGCTCATTCTTTGCTCTGACAATGATCTTCTTACTGCACCTCGAGGTAGCGTTAAATTTCTTCCTAAAGTCGGAGGTATTCGGATCTTCGGACACCTGCGCTCTGGCCCAGGCCCTGTATGCGGCCCGTTTATTACGACGGGCCTCTCTGCAGGACTGATTAAACCATGGTTGGCTCCGTCCGCCTACCGGTATCATGGTGCAAGGAATATAACATTCCATGCCCTGCAACACCACGTCGGCAACGGAGTCTGCACAGGTATCCGGATCTCCCGACGAGAAACAGAGCTGCCACCAGGGATAAGAGGCGTAAAATTCGCGCAACCCATCCCAATCTGCTGACTTGTAATGCCAGACTTTGCGCGTTCCCTGTGAATGGGTCGGCACGGATTGCTTAGCTGGCACAGTAGTTCGAATGACACAATGGTCGGATGATCCTAACGGGGCATCAACAACAACATTGTAGTCATTCGGCCGCGTAGTCAGCAGAAGGTCCAGTAAAGAGGGAGTATGGCTCTCGATATCGGGTATCCTCGTAGGTGCGGACACTAACTGCGAGAAACCATAGGCCAGGGCAAAGTTATACGCTGCTCTCCCTGCGCGGTCC
Organism: Sesia apiformis; assembly: GCA_914767545.1. Lineage (NCBI taxonomy): Eukaryota > Metazoa > Arthropoda > Insecta > Lepidoptera > Sesiidae > Sesia > Sesia apiformis. The sequence continues at coordinate 8,272,034 of OU611960.1, read as the reverse complement.
GTAGTTCGGGATCCCAACCACTCTTCGTGGTGAGCGTTGAAATCACCAAGGACCACCACTTCCGCGCAAGGGAACTGCTCGAGCACGCTGTCAGTCGTCTCTTGTAGATGCTCAAAAAAACGAGTCGTCTCCATATCACCGCTGTGGGACCTGTAAAGGCAAGCGTAGACTTTAGTGGGACGTCCGTAGTTAATACGCGCCCAGAGAATCGACAGGTTCCCGTCTTCAAAATGGCTGAGGCGGCGGCAACAAATATCCTCCCGGACGTACATGCATACCCCAGCACGTCGCACAAAACAGTGCTCCAGTTTGTAACTGGGGTAATGAAGATGCCGGGCAGGAAATCTGTGTCTCCGTCAAGAAAAGTACGGCCGGCTTTGCCGTCTCAATGTGGTAGTGGACGGCGTCGATGTTACTATGCATCCCTCTGATGTTGCAAAAGTCCACTTGTAGTGTGGAACTTACGGGATGGGCCGCTGAGTGAACATTATACTTTTTCTTTTTCTTGGCCATCATAGTGAGTGTGAGTAGGGAAAAGAAGAAGAAGAAGAAAAGGGGGGACGGAGAGAGAGATGGTTGCATGTGGATCAAAGGACAAAACACGGAGCAGAGAAAAACCAGGTCACAAAGGTTGTGTGATTTGTTGGCACGGGGTACGGAAGGGCCCCCGGTCCCCCCCTGAGGGCAGCAGTCGGGTTCCACTCCGGTCTCCTCCGGCACAACTGCTACCTCAAGGGATTTTTCGCGTGGGGCGGGGCAACCTCCTGGGGTGGAGATTAAAGGAAGATCCCCAGGCTCGGGCCCCCAACAACCCGCGGGCGGTCAGCGGACAACCGTTTCACCGGGTCTCCCTGATCCCCGCGCCACCATGTCACGCCCATGCGCGTCTGTAATTCCCCGCAACCGCCGGTCCTCATTTCCACACGCAACAATCTCTCTCTCGGGACGGCTTCTTCCGCTCACCGCCGGAACACGATGCGGGCCTCGCGGCTTATAAGGCATCATTATGGCGGCGGACTCCGACGTGTTAGTACATATTATATAATAATTATAATATGTTTTACTTAGTTTAAATATTAAATAAGTGTTATAAAATATAACATTCTGTTTGTGCAACTTAGTAAATAAATAAGTAAAAGGCGACTAAGGGATAACAAATCAGCTACCTCGAGCCCTGAGAAACTACACCAAATCTAAAAGTGTGGACTTGCCAATCCGCATGGCTTCATATATACATATATCCTTCATGCACAAGGCAATGTGCATGAAGAGGTCCATGTCCAGCAGTGGATGTAAGAGGTGCTGGTTACGACTATGGTTACTGCAGCATAAAGGTCAAATGAAATACAACCATACTTCAGCTCCTCAAATATCGACTTAGTTATCGCAAAAGGTCTTTACTGTTTGTTACTGGTTTAATTCTTAGACCATTGTTTCTCAACCTGGAGGTCGCGATTCCCAGTGGAACACATATACAGGGGAACTCAATTGGTCAGTACAAATTAAGTACTTATGTATGAATAACTTTTTATTAATTGTAATCAAATGTAAAAAACACAATTAAGACATAATTATTATTAGTATAGCAGTCGTGAGATTATTAACTTTGTTTGTAGCTTTTTCAATGGGGTCACGACATTAAAAACTTTGAGAAACGATGATTTAGACTAATAACAACTTTAAACCAGTACTTTTTTCGTAGATGGTACGAAAAAAGCAGTCCTATGCTTTTATTTGATTATCACAAATATTACGCACAAAAAACTTGAAGTTTAATAAACTATATTACTATTAAACCACAAAACGCACAAATACACATTTTTTATAATAAATCAAACAAATACTCAACTTTACTTCTATAGCTCCCGCCAAAAAGTCTGCAAACTAGTTCGATTTGTATATTTTACAATTAAAAACACAATCAGCAACAAACCGTCGAAACAACTTTCCGCGATACACCAGCGAGTTTGCCAACGTTTTCATGTGGAGGGTGTCCATTACACAGACTATCCAGCTGCTCCCGGATTTAATCCGTTTAACTGTACGCCGGCAAAGTTATCTACCGACGAATATGTGTGTAAAATCAGCCCTGCTTAATGAGTCCAAAATAACACACTGCATGCGGTCCGCGTATTTACATACGCAGCTTTTTCGCGTTTGATAATTCCATTTGTGGATAATAACATTTGTTTTTATGGAAAGAAATTGGTAGAAGAGCAGACAGTCCACTTAATGGTAAGTGGATACTGTTCACCAAGGGCATCCGCGATAATACCAACATCGCTCCAGAACAATCAATGCTGGTACGTCTACGAGACAAGCAGACTGTCCACCTGGTGGTAAGTGGATACTGTCCACCAAGGACATCCGCGATAATTTCGACATCGATCCAGAACAACCAACATTAGTACGTCCCCGTGACGAGCGGACTGTCCACCTGGTGGTAAGTGAATAATAATTGAATATGTACATGGAATATCCGCAACACATCGATATTTTTAGAGAAAAGGTAAGTGCAAGTTTAAAACAAATAGTTATGAAGTTTGAATTAAGACACAAATCCGAACTCGACCGTAGACGGCCGCAAACGGCAGCAGTAAACAGCAGGCGACAATACTCGTTTCTATAGTTTTTTATGAAACATATTCGGAACGCAGTTTTACTGGCGCTTGCCGCCCCGCCCTGCTGCGACCGCGCATCTCACCGCCGCTAGTACGTCGTCTATTTCTTGGGCGGAATAAGATGCTGAGCTTTTTTTTACTTTATTTAAACGACAATATAAACTAAATTTAAACTTCTAAACCATATTTTCATCACTTGACAAATCAACACGGAATATTTTCTTTCTTCTGCTACTCCTATATAAAGGCGTAGTCAGCTTTTTTCTTTTTCTCATAATACACATATATTAGTAAAATGTCTTCAACATCTTTTTCTTCCAACAAAAGGTTGAAAATTGTACTGAGGACTAGCGATGGGTAACTCCGGAGTTAATGAATTAAAAGTGTTGAAACCGCGAGCGGAGTAGAAACCCTTAGTTACTCCACCGAACTGTTACTAACTCCGAGGAGTTATTTAACTCCGAGGACTTACTTATTCTCTTGACGTTTCGTTTTTGGTTGGATTGCCGTTCGCTCGCCGTGTGACCACATATCGACTAGTGCTGGGTAACTCTGGAATTAATGAATGAAATGATGACATGACCTTTTTATTAGGATAGGTGTGTTAAAAGAGTTAAATTCCTTAATTGTTGCATTTACTCCGATCGTCCGAGATTACTCCTCGATGGCGCGACCTTTTTTTTTTAGGATAGGTGTATCAAGAGTGAAATCCCTTAATTGTTCCATTTACTCCGATCGTTCGAGATTACTCCTCGATGGCGTGATCTTTCTTTAGGATAGGTGTTTTAGGATACCCAGCACTAGCATCGATAATGATTACATAAAAGAGTTAAGGTTTTACTAAGAGGAGTTGGATCCGCAGGCGGAGTAGGATTAGGTGAGTTAAACTACTCCGAAAAGTCTTGATTACCCACCACTACTGAGGACATCAAACACGTCTCACACAATGCTTAGAAGCGTCTGTGGGCCCAGTCTGTCGCTGTGTTCAGCATTGTACCCACCGCGGCGCCGCAGGTGGCAGCAGCTCTGCTGTTGCCATCTGCAACCTACGGTTGCAGTCTGTCTATGCAGTCACCTTTGGAATCATACCTCGAGTATTTTAATTTTAATCGATCAGATATAACAAGTATTTTGTTATATTAATCACATATGAACTTAGAGAGATCATACATTTTCATAAGGTATTTAAAGGAACGTAAACAGTACGTTATATTATGACATCAATATTGAAAATATGAAAAATACTGACTTTAAAAAGCTAATCTCATTGTATCATGTTATTTTTGGTCCGGTATCCCGGTATTTTCCAGATTCAGGATCCCGTTTTTCAACCCCTAATGCCGACAGCAATCCAGAATGACAAACCTTTGGAGATTTAGGAATTTATTTACTTAAAAAAATAATAATATCGAATTTCTCAGTGATTATTCCTATTTCTAATCTAAGTTCTAATCAAAATCATTATATTTAATAGAAACGAATGATACGGTATCCTCTGTGAAATTAAATCTGTTAAATGTGTGAGATTTAACATGTGCCCACATTTTACAAATTAACCAATCCATCCAACCTTCTTTATCAGAGTCGCAATACCTACGCATCTCCGCAAGCTAAGCAAAACCAATCCTCAGTTTCGGAATCTGTATCTGAGGTCAAAAATCTCTTCTTAATCTTTCTTATACCTTCGTTTACCTTTTGACTTCTTGAATCTTACTCCTTCCTCTTCCTTTAGGTACCTTCCTTTTTCCTTTATTAATTTCCTCTTCACAATCTTTTTCTAATGCATCCTTTTCTGACTTAATCGAATGATTTAGTTGCTTCTCGATCACTTGTACCCTTTTCTAAGACTTCATTTGTTCGTACGTACAACATAATTCACTTGTACGTGTTTCAGTTGTATGTACATTATATAAAAGAAAGTTTCCTATAGATCCTCCTAAATAACTACCAATAATACAAAGAAAATAACTACCAAGATGGAATAATTTCCATGTTAACATATACCTTCCGCGCGCACACAAATTAAATACAAGGGGCAAGTTGTAACATGTTACAACATGCCTGGAGATCTTGTTACAACTTATCTCATCGTATAACTTCGAATATTTTTGTTAATTTATCGCAAATACCTTAAGGAATGATAAAAAATAAGATTAGCGTCTTGATACTTACTGAATAGATAAAAAAAAATATAGACACAATTTTAAAAAATATCGATTAATACACCTTAAATCAATATTTACGGAACATGTTCTTTCCATCATCAAAATAACATTGAGTGCATGCCCACGGTTATTTACAGAGCTGTCCGGCGTAACTGTGACTGCAAATACCTAAGCGGCCACAGTCAAAATAATAACATTTAGTGAAATTTGTGGTCAAAAATATAAAACCCATTGCATAATCTCCGTGTTACGACTTACCCCAGTTACTAGTAGTCCCTAGCTCCCCTACACAAGTGATAAAAGTTTTTACATCGAATTCTCGAATTATCCTAACAACATTAATAGTCAAAGTTTTAACCTTTAAAAACCATGTTAAACTTTCTCATTACCTACTTCTTTACAGATGGAAACTTTGAAAGACTTTTCGATCATATCTCTCATACTGTATGAATGCTGAAAATGAAAATTTCTCTCATGCGAGTCGTTTCAAGCGTTGTTCGCCTTATTCAATGTCAATTTGTACGAAGAGATAACTAAAATGTCTAAAGGTTTCTTCCTAAAGAGCACGTAACCACTATAGCCACCACTTATAGCTCTCTACATCATTTGGACTTTACTATCTATGGTTTAGAGAGTGAATAGAAAATTGAAAACAAAATTGAAACTTAAAATACCTATTTCATTTTACATACTTTTATTTAATGCATTTAGTGTTTCTATTTTCCACAAACAAGCTTTCAAGTTAAAGAAAATCGCTGGAATAGCGCACTTTAAAACATTTGGTTTTCTTAAAATCCATTCATGGAGATGAATTAAGTTGGTCTAGGTATTTATTTTTCTTATGTTACGAATGAACACTTTTCATATTTTAATTAGACCAGTGCACAATGGTTCCCAATTGGTGAGTGAGTCAGTAAAGGCAAATAAAATGTTTAGTAAGTCACAAAAGAAACTTATATTTGTCTTATTGTATTAAATATAACGTCAAACCGGAAAAAAGTTTGAGAAACGGTGAATTTGATGATAGTAGATATCTATACTGGTAGTAGTACCCTTTGAACTCGCGTACTTTATTCATACAATCTACTTTGACATGACGTTTCTTTGATGACGCATTAAGATTCATAATTCCGCCAAGTGTCATAAATGAATTACCGAAGTTTTTTTTATTTAATATATATGTCGTAGCCGCTTGCTGTAATTAAGCTGTAATTTGTAAGTTCATGAAAGTCTAGACACTTCGAGAATACCAGCCAGTTTGCATAAATAGCCTGCTAAGAGTCAATTTCTACAAATGTCAGTGGGGACAATGGTTCGAAACTTCCTGGCCCAGCTTCCTCGCCTCATATTGTAATAACAAACAATTATACTATTGACCCTTTAATACAAGATCAATGGTGTAATTGGCAGACCGTTAAATAGATACAATATTAACCAACTTATTCGAGCATCTATCAATTCTAATTCATTCAGGTACCGACAAAACCGAAAACGGTTCCATGGTTGCAGTTCAAATTGCAAAGCTCACGTAGAAATTTCAATTTCCTAACAGTAAAGAGCTCCTTGATTTAAGACGAACCCGCGTCGTTACTTATACGACGTCGTAACCTATATCCGCTTATTTTATAGGATAACGTTTAACTAGACTAACGTCAAATTAGATATTTATCTATAGAGAGCTTATAAATTTTATTGTTTTTGGTATCTCATAATTATAGATCGAATATTCGGGTGCATATTTACCTACAAGGTATAAAGTATGGAAGCGGCTTCTTAAAATAATTTGTTTGAAAACCGAAATCCTGAGATTTTATCCTGGGATATGACGAAATCCTGGACAACTAATAGGATGCTCATTTATGAAATTCCTCAGCAGTTTTGAAGGTTTGATGGTGATCAGGACAGAGTCGATAGGATCTAAGGCACTATTGAAGATATAAACTTCGGATTTGGACTCAAATTCTTAGTTCTAATGGCAATTTGTAGGAATTCAGTTCTGAGGGTCTTAGACATTAACTTTACAACTTTAGGTATATGCATCGTATTCTATAATCGGAACATAAAATTTGTCGATCTCGGGATTGCGGCATTCGTCCGATACAAAAGTGCACTCTATACTTATCCAACACCTCAACTTTAGGTAAATATGCATCCGAATATCGGATCTCTACTTATAATTATTACAGTACTACCAAGTACATAACACCTATTGACCATCTTTGTATTCCGAACAAACATGAATGAGATGATGATTAAAAAAGAAACTCACGTTCCTAATACACTTTCAGAATTCATTAATTCACGCTGTAAACACTCTGTTTTAAACATACACACATACATCTCTCAACGTTCAATTACGGTCGGAAATACGAAGAGAGCCGACCGGCATTATTTAACTAGTAGCTAGTTTAGTCCATACCCATTTATCCAGCATATACTGTAACAACTGGTGAATCATTAAAAGTAGCAAATGATTCTCTTTGTAAAACAGTAGCAAGCTGAAATACGGTTCCATTAAAACTTACACTCGTAGACAACGGTTGGACTCTACAACATCCACATGGAGAGTATATCGAATGAGATTTGCCTTCGCTGTTCATTGCGTACCATCTTGTATCACACTTTTTGTGTACGATATACTAGAAGTTCAATCGACATGAAGCAGAGTATGATTTTAGTTTAAATTCGTATTTCAGCAACAATGTGATGTACTAAATTACTATCTTTAACATTGAAATGAGCTCTAGTAGATTAGAAAAACACTACTAATAACTAGTGATGTGAACCGAGTACAAATTTCAGCACTGATGTTTTTATTCGGTTTTTCTGGAAAACCGGTTCTTCCAGTTATATAACCGAAAATGGAATCTCATTACGAAGCCCGTAGATGATAGTAGATTGACAGTTTAGTTAGACACTGTTTATTGTATATTTTAGGGTAAAATAAAATAAATAAAATGATACACACTGTTCCAGCGCGTCGGGTCTTCTTGAATAAGTTTTAAGGGCGTTGTGCCTGGATTTAGGTATCCGTAATTAATCATTAATCATCAATCAAAAATTAACTACAGCTTTTCATTTGTTCATAATTGCATCTAAATCGTGTATATGTGGCCCGTATTAAGAAAAATGTGGGCAAAGCAAGGCATATTTCTCATTGCTAAAATTTCGCACATTTTAATCATGTTAATCGATCCATTCTGTTAATATTTTTGTTACACATTACGCTATATTTTCATCTGTATGTGATCCAATTAAAGCTTTAATACTTAAAACGTAGCTTTTCAAAATACCGTTATGAAGAAAATGTGCTGTGACTGTTATGAATGAGTCTGTGTTGGGACTAGTCCATAGATCGGTTGCTAGAGATATATGATCAGTTTTTTCAATAATATTTCTCAAGCCAGTACTTGCTTTTTGGTACAATTCTGACAAAATTTCATATCGCAGTTTCTGACGAATAGGCAAACTGTAATCAGGGTTTAAGGCATACACAAAGTTTTTAAATCCTTTATCTTCCACAATAATTGTAAATGGTTGGAAATTTGTTGCAATCATTAAAGTTAGACAATCGTCAATTTTTCTTATTACATTTCATTATCGGTTTATGCAGCAGTATACTTTGCATCTGACCCATTAGAGCCCCTATCTTTAAAGTGCTGGAAGCTAAAGTTTCAAGATTTACCTGACTAGCGACAACTGGAGAAGATGATTTTGTCGATGCTTAGGGGTGCCCACTTCTCTTCAGGTGGGCTAACATATTAGATGTGCCTCCTTTGGTTTTTGTAGTTTTATTACATATTTTGCACTTCACACTTTCATTTATTGTACTTTGTCGGAAAAATCTTTACATATAAAGTTTGCCATTGGCATTTTAGCAGTTAGCAAAAACATAATACATAAATTTAAAATGAATGCTTACAATGAGATCAATTAAGACATTGTAAAAATTGTAAAAGAAGTAAATTACATATTTGTTTAGGTAGGATTATAATAATGGGGAATCCCCGAGCAAAAACAATTAATTTTAGCATTTGTTACGCGTTCAGATATACGCCGAGATAAGATTTTGTGCATTATTTTGTATTCGGATACACATTATCATCTAGTATTAGTCGAATGAGGCTATGCATCATCTGCGATTCTGCGTGGACAAACGGACCGCATGAATTTGCAATGACAAACCAAGCACGCAATTATTACATGCGCCCTCGAAATTCATACTCCAATGTACGCTTCGCATTCAAACGCGTATGTTCGATGTATGTATCATCCAAATTACTTAGTCGCTATAGCATACATCATTGGGTATCAAACCGTCCGAACACCCTAATCAGGTGTATCGCTCACTAATGATGCGATCTCAGGACTAATCTAGTTTCTGCCAGTCGAGGGTCGAACCACTTTTTCTTGTTAATCCCTTCATTAGCGCATGTCTGCTTAGAGCTTGGCAAACATGCCTTCGTAGCGATCCGAGTTTGTATTGGAGTTTTTAATTAAATTTAAAACTCTGCTGGTTCACGTATTAGGTTTACGGGTGAATAAACACGTAAAGAAAAATAAGTAGAGTGGAATGGGGCGTTGGATTTGAGGCATACAAATATGTGAAATTAGGCACGGAGTAATTGCTCCGTAAAAATAGGTAAATCCCATTAAATTCTGTATTGACTATCTATTTGATCATAACAAGAAATAGATATTTATTAATTTTATTATACATAATTACATAAAATCACTTTCTTTTTTATAGAAAAAAGGCGGCAGGCGAACATACAATCCACCTGATGGTAAGTGAATACTGTCGTCCTGGACATCCGCGATACATGGCGACATCAGTCCAGAATGACAATCGTTGGCATGCACCCGGATGCGCTGCCTACCTTTGCAGATTAAGGGGTAGATTGAGAAAATTGGGAGGGATAGGATAGGATGGGAATGGTCTCTGGTATATCTCACTCACTATCGAAAGACATACGTACATTGGGGAAATACGATAAAGTAGGAAATGCAGTATCAAGGTAGTCTTGTGTGAGAGAGAGGTAACGTGGCCAGTTAAGTGCACCCAGCGGCTGTGGGAATGCAGCGTGCACTCCTCCCCTATAAAATAATACCACCTATAAAATAGACTGTATTAGAGGAATGTATAATAAAATTATACTACCTAGTTATGTAGACGGTACATACGGAATCCAAAGGGATCATCGGAAACTGCGTTCAAAATGACTGAGAGACATCACGACTATGAATAGCGGCGAAAGCAATCTAGAAAAGAAAAAGTAGGCGATTGTCTCTGTCTAATTAACTGCTCCATAACATACAGGTAAACATTTAATAGATAAATATGAGTTATATAAATTCCATATGTGGATATATCTGTTTCGAACTATTTAAGGTAACCTACTCAAAAACATTAATCTATGGCAAAGTAAACTAACATGAATCATGCAGAATCTAGAGGAAGGGGTGAGGGGGGGGGGGGGTCATAGGTATGAAGCGAAAACCGAAAATTTCTAAAAAATATTAATAATGCGACATGGTGAAACTTACGCAGCTCGCTACTTAACATAAATGACATAACAGCATGAAGTTACTCATTAAATTATCTTGAATTACAAATTAATTATCTAAAACCCATAATACCGATCCCCATGAGCAGTTTTGGCTTAATACTTTGAAGACTGGGTCTTCAAGCACGGTCTTCTGAAAGTTATACTAGATTAAAAACTTAAAAATTAATCACTTCAAGGGGTTCGTTAAAAAATGAAATCACAGGAATGTTTTTACAATATTAAAGAATAATATATTTATATAATAGTCAACAAAGGGGTAAAATACAAGTGACCTTTATTTTATTTTATTAAAAACTATTATAATATTCAAAACTCAGGACCATGATGATTTTATAACAATAACATGATGATAATGATTATAAGTAATAACTTGTTTAACGAGAACCTATCCAATAGATCCATAGTTTTTTTTTTAATTTGAATCAAAAGTACAATTAAAGTGTTTTATAGCACATTATTAACCTTTGTAAGTCAGTATGGTCATCATAAAAAAAGAAATAAAAAATTCTAATTATGCTAATCCGGGACACATCACTACCTTAATAAAGTGAAACTCAGTACATAGTACATATCTCAGCTATCAGTAATCCATCTATTTCCTATTTAGTGCAAGCCATCATGCGGTCTGTCTAAAGTTAATTCGAACAATCAAATCTATGAACGGTCGCCTTTATTCCGCTTAGGTGCGGTCAAAGTACAAAGAAATAATAGTAGAGTAGGTAGGGGAGACCGGGTATGGTTGTCTCACGGGTTGGTTGTCACAGCGGCCATAACAGAAAATTGAACGAAAGAATGAGTTCATTGATCGGCGTCGAAGGAGCGCGAGAGCAACACCTCCCTCCATACTTCACTTCAGTCGGCTCTGAAATGCCGTGTCGTAGACATGTCCGTTCGTTTTTTTCACACGGCGAAAGTAATTTTTTGTGCATCTGTGTCGAGTCTCGTAAGTACTTAAATTTGGCATAGTAATAATACCTTTTAGTGTATTTATGATGTTAAATATGTGTTTCATGATATCGTTATATGGTTTTTTAAATAAACATTGATTTAAATTTATTTTGGGAGATTATTTTCTAAAACGTGTATTGGGGCAGGTTGTCTCAGGTTGACGGGGGCTGGTGGTCACATGTGACAACCAGCACCATGCATTTGTGCTGCCTTTTTTTGTTGGCATTTTGGGGTTTTGCTACATAAACGTTTGTTTGTTTCAGAGCTAGTCATAAAAATGCCACGGCATCACAGTAGAAAGTCTGCTCGAGGGCTTGTTTCACCAGCATTGATGCTGCGTGGTGCAAGAGAAGTGAAAAACCATGACAAATCTGTAAGGTCTGTCGCGAAGGATTTTGAAATTAATTATCGCACTTTAACAAGGTATTGTAAAAAATTTACTACCGAAGAGATGAGCAACACGGCCGTATTAACACCATCTACAAAAATAGGCTACCAAAGGAATCGACAGATTTTTACCGATGAACAGGAAGTAGAATTGGAAAAATACATACTTCTGGCTTAAAGTATTTATTTCAGGTTGTCTCCCAAGGATATTCGTATGTCGGTTTAAAAAAAACCTTTAAAACCTTTAAAAAAATACATTACCACGCAATGGATCAATGGATGGTAAATCATCCAGGACAACAAATGGCGATATACGAAATATCAGGAATAATTGCACATGCTTTTCCATTGGCAGCAACTCCATCCAATATTCTCCCAGGGTTTTAAATCTGTGGGATTTGTCCATTTAATCGGGACATATTTCAGGACTACGATTTCCTGCCGTCGTCTGTCGCAGATAGACCACTAATTACGGTTCCTGATGACGAAATTGTACACAATGCCGCAGAGAATGAAAACGAAAACTCTGACCTTAATCGTGGTACAATGCCTGAAGATCATAACACTGGCCCTAATGAACCTGCAATGACTCCATATGATACCTCTGGCCTTGATGACCCCTTATTGGCTCAAAATGATAATCCCGGTCTTCATGTTCATGCAATGACACCACAAGATTTGACAGGTCCAATGCCAAAGCTATCGCTGCAGCATCAAGTTACAGAGGAACCTATGACGATCACTAGTCCTGGTCCAAGTGGTTCAAGGAGTTCTCTGATAGTACCGCCGCAAGTTTTGAAACCTCTACCAAAAGCTCCTCTGCGCAAGTCCCAGCGAGCTGATAGAAGAAAATGTAAATCAACAATTCTAACAGATACACCGGAGAAGACCTATTTAGAAGAGAACAAAAAGGAACAAGAAGCGAAGAAGAAGAAAGTATCGAAATGTGTGTTGAGTGAAAATAAGGAAAAGAAAAAGGTTTCTAAAGGAAAGAAAATTAAAAAGAAAGCAGTTGACAACGACGAAGACGAGAAAGAGGAAGAAGAGTTTTGATTGATCTGCTTGTCTCCATACTCTGCTAGCAAGTCTAGGGAAGTCTGGATTCAGTGCCAGGATTGCAAGTTATGGGCTCACGAAGCATGCACACCTGGGCTACCAAATTACATTTGCCAAAATTGCGATTCTGAATATTCAGACTGATTTCTTAGACTGACTAAATATAATTTCTTTACGTTAGGTATTTTTAATTAAACAATGTTGGGTCCAAAGAGATTAGTGACTGACTATGATTATATTTTTGTTATTTTCGTTACCAGAATTCTGAGTTCGTTAGGTAGATAAAAGTTATTCGCTTAAAGCGAATTTTGGTTATTTTTTTAATATTATGAATAAGACATTTTTCGTTTTTTTCTTGGGTACAATTAGTTACGTCCAACATTTTATCTTTAATAAAAATACTCATTTCATTTAAATAAGCGTTTCTTTTTATATTCTCCCCTTAATTTATTATGTGACTACCTACCCCAGTCACTGTGACAACCATCCCTGACACGGGGTTAAAAGTCACACTTCTCTTTTTTCACAAAAATTGTAATATAACCTCAATAGATAATGTTAGCGAAAAAGTCTTTATTACTTTTTAAACTAGAATAAATACACTATCCATTGATATATAAATATCATTGCTAAACTAAACACATGGGCACTAAAAATGCAAAAGAAAAAAAATGTGACTTCCAACCCCGGTCTCCCCTACTCAGATACTCCAAACACTCGAAAAGCGCTATAGTAGCGCTAAAAAAGAGGAGAAAGTACAATGTATCCACGAATTTTAAATGGTGGCAACGTAATTATGAAAACTCATACATGTCTCTACAAAAGTACATACGAGTATTAAACAACAACCCTTGGATCATCGGCATTTTCAGCTTAATTCTGCTGCCAAGTAATAAGTCTCCTGGAATAATGTCACTCAAGTTGTAATTTATGTAACTTTAACGATACACGTAGGTACATTGTACATCCCCCATAAGAATTACCGATTACTTATTTTAATTTTAACTGTTAATATTTGAGTAACATCCTAAAGTAACGTGGAGAGATTAGTTGGCACCCGCGCCCGACAAAGCTACGAGAATAGAGTAGCATTTACAGGAGAACTCCTGTAAATTACACTGCCAACGCGCCCTTACATAAATAAATAACTAAGTAACAGCACGAATTATTACGAGAAAATAATAAAAATTAGAAACACCAGACTACGGTTTAACAAAAATATGATTAATTAGGCATTACTACTTTCTGGCGGGAACTCGAGAAGTGAAATTCTCGTTTGATTAATATTTGTAATAATTGTAAAAATTTTGTATTATACGTTTTGTGGTTTAATAGTGTCAGTTCATTAAACTTCAAAGTGTTTTTTGTTTGTAATGTTTGTGATAATGAAATAAAAACGTAGGACTGCGTTTTTCGTATGCTTCTAAGGAGCCCTGTTCTGTCCTCAGTAAACCTACCATTGATTTACTGAGCGGCTCTTGACTTACTTCGGCGGGACTGGTCATTGGCATTTGACAGGATACGTTTTAGACTTTGAAATTGTTTATTACGAAGAAAAATTGACATTGGCAGAATGTGCTAATTGCACCATTGCCATATATGAAGAAAATAATAATAATTAGGAATTAAAAATTCTATTGTAGCATTAGAACTTCTTGGTATTGCGTTGTTGAAGATATGTTTGTACATAACATACCTTCAACAACGTCATCGTCGTTTAAGATTTTACGTTTTATAGATTAGCTAAAAAGCTAATTTATAGAACAATAAATATTGTTAAACTACGAGTTCATACAAACACCAACATTGGCGAGTTCACCAAATTGGGTTAAAAACTCTTTGTTCAGTAACTTACTAATGTGATGTCATGAACCTTCTCAGTATAACACTTTTAATTATTAAATTTTACATATTTTTATTTAAAAAATCTGCTGAAGATCTGTCAAAATTTCAATTAATTTACAACATTGTTAAAATTTAATTCGAATTTGAAACAGTTCATTAAATTAATTATTTTGTTGAAACAACAAAAATATTAAGTAAGGTTTACTTAATCTTTTCTTTTGCAGAGTATATTCGTATAAATATTTTCATAGTCACTGATCAGACTGACTTCAATTGAGTAAAACAGAGGTTGTCTCTCATATTACGGATATATGAGAACTTATATGAACATTGTAATGAAGTTTGAAACGTTATCGTAGGCATATTTAAATTATTATGCTTAGAATAGCATTAAGCTGCGCTACTGATCAACTGTTCCTCTGTACTTCGGTCCGGTGTATCCCGGTCCGGCATTTGGTCAGACGAGGCGGTTGTAATATTTTATAGATATTGGACCGCGTTTACTGTCATTATCGTAAAAGGAGCGTCAGCAAGAAAACTATTCCCTCGCCTCTATTACTTTCATAATACTTAAGTGGATCCGATAGTTGCGTAAAGGAAATTGAATCATTTATTGTAACGGCATAATACTGCTTTATCAGATAGGTTTCGGATAGACATACCTATGCTTGTTTGCTACAAAGGATATTGGTTCACTTGTTTATTAGAAAATGATTGGGAAGCTTAGGATATTCCTTTACGATCAATCGTTAACATAAATAATGAAATGCTTTTGATATTGTAAATATATGAGACATATTATCTTATCAATATTATAAATATTACAAATGACGAGAAATTTCCCGTCCTTATTAAAAAAAATATGTGCCTACGCAATGTTCCATTTTATTAATAAATGGAACACGGTATAAACTATCAAGCTATATGACTTTGAACTTGAATTCTAAAGTTACCTAAGGACTAGACCTTACTGTTGTCGGTATGGACTTATCGCCGTGATTAAAACGTGATTAAACGTGATTAAATATTTCGTTGTTTCTAGATTCCGATCAAGGAATAACGGGCTTTAATTGTTTTTCGAACTTCACTATAGTAGCAATATCTGTGAAACCAGAACCAACAATAAAATCCCTTGTCTCAGATAATCCCTTGTCACATTTTTTGTTTCAGATAACTGTAAAGTTTCCAAAAGAATAAGTAGCTCATCTGCAAATAAACCAACTTACAACATTTTAAACTGATGTTAACATGCTATCCACAATTCTTTAATTCTATAAAAAAAATTAAACCGAGGCTCGATTCCCCATTCGGTTAAAGACGCGTCAATCAGCCGCGCTCGTGCCAACCGTAAAATTATAACGTCAAAAGCACAAAGCGCATGGCTAGCGCTTCGGGCGTGCCGCATGCGCCACACATTAATCTATGTACAGGACACTCGCAACTGTCCAACAAAATCCGTATTCACAGCCCGACAGAGCAAAGCCCAAAATCTGCTTTGAGTTTGTCCCTGAACGGATTAAAACCGCAAAGTTTGTTGCATACGCTAATTTTAAACTAAATGTTAGTGTGCGCTTACAACAACTTTTTGTTGCCAGCGGAACTATCAAAATAGCACGATATTATGCATAATCGATACGTAGATAATAATTATAGCGCGCGCCACGAACAGTAAGAACTTCGGTCAATGACATGAGGACAGCGAACATTGGACCGTAAAGAGATTTGTATGAAATCGTCGATCACCGTCCACTTTATTAGACCCCCATGAGACCTCACTTTAATATGAGGGGTTCTTCCTGTTCGTGGCGCGCGCCATCTTGAAGAAACCTTATTGAAACGTTACTCTTACTTATATGTGACAGTATCCGAACAATTGTCACTATGTACTTATGGACTTCAGTTAAAATGTTCTATCTTAAAATTTCGTGTTTTCAAGATTCCGTTTAAATATTTCTATTTTATTTTTAAAGAATGAAAGTGACAGACGAGTAGACAGTTCTACTGTTGATAAGTGGATACTGACGCCCTGCGACATCCGCGATACATGCCAACGTCAGTCCAAAATGACGAACGTTGACACGCCCCCGGATGCGCTGCCTAACTTTGGAAAATTGGGATGGATTTAGAGAAAGGGTTGGAAAAATAAGGAGAGATATGATAGGTTCAGATGGGGATAAGCTGTAGCATATCTCACTGACAACCGAAACACGTTCTTACGTACATTGGGGGAACAGGACAAAGTGGAAAATGCAGTACTTTTTATCATAGTCTTCTGTGAGAAATATGCTCTGATATCTGATTATTAAGATTAACCAATACCAAATACACTAAAATATCAATATTCGGGAAACTAGAAGCGACGATAAGATCCTTTTCTAAGATATTGTCAGATATTATAAAGTCGCAAATTTTATCATTCTCCAGTTTCAGCAGCTCCAAATCTACGCTTTTTTTTTAAATCACAATAAAATGACAAACGCTAATATTTATATACGAAATGTTGTTCGATAGGACTCTTAAAACTCTACAACATTTGTCTAAATGCTTTTTTTCCAAAACATACAGAAAATATGCATGTATTCGTATATGTGTATGTAGGAGTTAAAGTATGAAATTGCCGATTTGTACTGAAAAATTAAAACTCGTTTTTTTTCTAAAATGTAACATATTTATTTAATCAAAATACTTACCCTCATTATCTATACATTGTTGCCATCTAATCGGAAGTTCATTTATGCCTTTGCGATAGAACTCTGGGGATGTAGATTCGACAAACTGTGTAAAAGCATTTTGTACTGAATTGATGTTTGAATTCTTGTGAATCAATTGAATTGATTAAAACTGATGTTTTCAATGTCTGATTTTTTTTTTTTAAATTAGTTATAGTAATTTAACATAGAATATTTTTCACAAAACTAGTAGTCACACATTTTATCTTAAATTTATTTTACAGGAAACTATGCACTAGTTGAAAATTATGTACCTACGATAAAACCTCATGATGGTACAGAATAATAATTTATACATTAAGTAACAATAACCTAACTTAAAAGCCAATCGTATCCAAATAGCATTAAAAACGACCTAGAAAAGCGTTTAAGAGGAGTTAGAAAATTAAAATCGGTTTAGATTTACAGATACTTGTAATTACCATGACATCGACAAGCAGAGAGTGGAATTAAAATATGAGCCCGTAAACGTAAATTAAATTAATTGCCTTAAGAACTACATTTACTTACAAGTTAAAATATAAATAATATCTGTGCCCGGCGTGCTTTGCAATGCGTTAGATTTTTTTTGTCAGAAACATATGCGGGCAACAACAACTCACCAAAGTTTCATTGAAATCGGATCAATGGTTTAGGAACGCATAGAAGACGAACAAACAAACAAACACTAAATTTTATATATTAGATAATAAACATAGATAGCTGTGCTAAATACATTTATCAACATTTTAACTTTATAATCTATGGTCCACGATAAAATGATTTCACTTGAAGTTAACGCTACGGGCAAATATATTTCGGTAGGCACGGCACACTGATGACCATTGTTATTTTCAACAGGCGTAAATTTCCGTCATCTAGATATACAAGTATTGAGTACAAATCGGTATTCCATCCACACTAATTCGGCAATATTATCGTAACAAATCAATGGCTTTTAATTTTTTTTATCGCGCACGACAAACTTTTTCCATTTGCCACAATTCCTGTATCGGCAACATTTCCTCGGCAACTTTTTCATTTTCCGTCCCCGTTACGTTACACGAGTGCTCTCTTCGTTCACAAAGCCGCCTATTGTACGGTAAAAATATTGACTGGAATTTTCATTTGGACAAAATGTTCACGCAGATTATTATTTCGTTTATTTCCGTCGACACCTTTCAATTTCGACGTGCGATAACAGGCATTCGAGAAAATTAAATGGAACTGTATGAGGAATCATATGACGTGTTTGTGGTTTGATGTAAAAATTCTTGTTATTGTTACCATGTTATGCTATCATGTGTGTCCGCCCACTGTTACCCGGTAACTGGATATAATCAATGTATATTTAATCTCCCGTCAGCCCACTAGATCTTGCTTTCTCCTAGTCTGGCTAGTCTAGCTAACACAAACATTACGTAGTTAGAAGTTTAATTCAATTTCATATTAACAAAGGAGTCCACCTACCAGTAAGCGCAGTTGGGAACGGCCTCCGGTCAGGTAGTCTGACGACTTAAATAAATCCGGCGATGAATAAGAAGAGCCGATAATCGTGATTGTTGGCGAGTTTTGAGAGTGGCTTATATCTAGCAGAGGAGAGACAGGCTGATGCTATGATATATGACCGGAATCGTGATTTTGAATTTACTCATCGCTTAGTGACAGTTCCATAATACCAAGGGACTCTTTGTAATAATTCATATGAGCAATAAATGCCCTTTATTAGAAATTGTCTTTTTTCCTGTCTAACCTAAGTCGAACTCTTGCCATTCAAATTTTTTGCTGTAGATCAGTATTAGAATAAGTTTAAGCAACCTGCACTAGAAGAACATGGTATCATGTAAATCTCGTTAAGACTTCATTTGGTGAAAAAAATATATATTAAGTTCATAATGAATACGTTTCGTCGAGATTTTTGACGCGACTGTATTTGAGTCAGCACTTCCATCAAAAGTAATTTCACTAAAATACACCCCCGTAATTTTCATTTTGTCTAGCGAAGAGGTATCATCAAGATGTCTCCATCGCCGGGAGTCTGGAATTCTTGCAGCCAACTCATCACTTATTACGACCTCAAACTATACCGTGGAAAAATGAAGTACAGTCAGACTTCATTTTACCTATACCACTATTTTATTCTCTATATTAGTTATTTTATACTCTATTTTATGTGGTCTCTGGCGGTAGGCTTCATACACAAATTCAAGTCGCTCAGGGGGTGATGGAGAGAGCTATGTTCGGACTTTCTTTGCTGGATAGAATTCATAACGAAGAAATTCGACGAAGAACCAAGGTTACCGACATAGCTTAAATGATTGCTGATCAGCTTGCTAAGCTGAAGTGGCAGTTGACGGACCATATAAGCCGCAGGACCGATAACCAATGAGGGAGACGGGTCCACGAATGAAGACCACGTAACGTACCTTAGGAAAGGCCTATATTCAGCAGTGGAGAGGCACGGACCGATGGTATAATATGGAATTACTTTA
The DNA here is from genome assembly GCA_914767545.1 of Sesia apiformis. NCBI lineage: Eukaryota > Metazoa > Arthropoda > Insecta > Lepidoptera > Sesiidae > Sesia > Sesia apiformis. The sequence goes on along the minus strand of OU611960.1, from coordinate 8,252,242 downwards.
TTAATAAAAGAATATTTGATTTGCTGCCTAACAACTAATAATAATTTTTTATGCATAAAATCAGACTCAATATTACAGTATTAAATTAAAAAATTAGTCACATCCAACACAGAAAAAACCCCCATAGGAATAAATAATTTCGCAAATGAAACTTCAAACTGCTAGTGCATGTATCGACTAACATTTTTTATACGAATAACCTCTCGTTGCACGAAAACAATGATTTATGTGCATATACGTTTTAACTGTGAGTATGAAATATATGCAAAATTCGTTGGATTTATAGGAACACATGAAGTCAATAATTTCACATATTTTATTTGATTATTTTATTAGTTTATTTTTATAAGAAAAAATAGAGAAGAATATACATATCCTGTGACTTGCGTAAAATATATCTTCCTTCACCAGCTCTTTTATTATCCTCTGTTGGACATGGGCCTCCCCATCTTAAATAATCTTAAAACGTCAGGCTGGCCAAGGGAGTGGCGATTCCACTCTTTCAGTGAAGGTGTAATTCCACCGCGATTGTGGAAACCGCATTGTTACCCCTTAATCGCCTTTTACTACACCCACAGTAAGAGATGGAGTGGTGCTATTGTAAAGCCTATGAAATATATTTTCACTTTTGTGAAATACATATTTTATTTTTATTGTACTCGCTACTTTGTCTTCAACTGTACAAACGGGGACAAATTCCTTTCAAAACTGCGGAACTTGTAATTTAATGCACCTGAAGTCTACTATACCCGGAGACCTGGACATATATAAGTTTATGTTTTAAGTTTTACAGACGAACAAGAATTTAATAAATCTCGTGAATTACATATGAATGAATAGGTTGCATTAAAATAAATGTATGCACAAAAGTTTATTTCAACTAACAATTGAAATTTGTTATAAATTCTCATTGGTTGAAAACATTGGGTAGTTTCTGATGGGTTTATTTTGTTATTACTTGTCAATGTTTTTATGCAATAAAAACTTATTGTATAAATTATTACAATCGCGAAAAAGTGGATTTCGGGCTCTCATCACCCATACTCGTATTTACACTGCAACTACTTTTCTTTAAATGTACAGCTTTGATGCGATTTTATTATACCTATTTAATTTATGGTTTAACCTATTTAAGCCTATGGTTTATTCTAACCTGAGAATTTTCTCATTCTATTTAAAAACTAATTATTTAACCGTTCTCCAAGTTCGCTTATTCTCAGAGGTACCTTCCAAGTTAGCACGTAGCGTTTTACACAAATGTGTACCTTATTGCCATTGATGTAAACTATCTAGATGTCCTCAAGTTAATATTTACATATTTTTTTCTAAAGAATCAAACCATTTAATTTAGAAGTTATTGAATTAGTAAATTACAAAAAGCAGTTTCGAAAACCACCGCTAAGTAGTTTTATAGAAAATTCCGCTCCAATAAAGGTTTTGCATGTTAAACTATTAACAAATTAGTTTTGGTGTAATGTTGTCTCATTCCTTTAGCAGAAAGAAATGCTGTAATCTTCGATCTCAGTACAAGCTTGCTTTTATTCCAAAGCAGACTAAACCAGAGTGTAATTCATAAAGAGGCGGCGTGACGCGGGCGCAGGCGTAGTTTGGACAGGACATGACTCTTACGGGCGCGTCTGAAGCCCATTCACCAATCTCCTTCATATCACTTCATATGACATAATTAGCCCAGTTGGTAGTGACCTTGCCTACTGTTCAATAGATTCCGGGTTCGATTCCCTGTAACAAACATTTAAAGACATTTAAAGTCGCCCATAGACATCCGCGATATATGGCAACATTAGTCCAAAATGATAAACTTGGCACGCCCCCGGATGCGCTGCCTACCTTTGTTGATGAAAGAATGGATTTGGAGAAATGGTTGGGGAAATGGGAAGGGATAGGATGGGAATCGGCTCTGGCATATCTCACTCATAATAACAAACTATAATAATAATTAAATGCACTGGCAATATAATAAAAAAAAACAACTCATAATTAATATTTCTAGGATTACAATCCCTAGAAATTAAACTATAAGTATGTGAAATATACATTACCAGGATTTGTCAACCTTTTACGACTTTTTATTTTATACCTACATTCAAAACTATGCGCCTTTTGTTACACAACATATTATATATTTTTTGGTTATTAAACAACGCACATAATATATCATATTATGTGAAGATACTGGAACAATTTAAGTATATTTTGCAGTATATTTGCAATAGACATTACGAGTATAAAATATCTACATTTTTATTACAAGTATGCGCTTGCGCTTGCAAGAAGAATGCGTTTGCAAGAAAATATTGACATTCTGATTCGCCGATCATACAGATATCACAGAATTTGAATTTTTTAGACGAGGCGAATTTGTTCTTTCTACCATAATCGTAACCAGCCCTTTTATTACCGTCCACATGAGCCCCCTTACGCTCAAGACAATGTCTTGTGCATGAGGGTGTATGGTCTCAAACGCCACCCTGACCAAGCGGGTTAACATATCCATTCTTTTCGAGGTGATGTAGTTGTTCAGGACTTGTGGTAGCGGCTTTGTTATTCCTTAGTAGCGTTTTAAGACATCCACGGGAAAATATGTGGTGATGCAATAACAGCACTCCAACTGCCTTTAAATATAAAGCCAGCCGACAGACACCACACAGGACATTGTTCCTTCTAGTGCTTCTATATCAACACCTCGTATCCCCGATTCGAATCGCAAAGTTGGTAGCACGTTGTAATTCCGATGCACTCCAAGATAACTTTCTAGATGGTACTGGAGCCAAACGAGCTGACAAAGTTGGCGGACCGACTCGTCTCTCAAATTGCTACATTGTATTTAAGCGTCCAAAATATTCAGACTATTTGGGAAATGAATGGTGTTCGTAGTTTACTGCAGGTGCTTCCGCCAGTATGTTATGTTAGATGCCCGCTTTTCTTAACTCCCACTGTGCAGGTTTTAAGTTGATTTATATATTAAACATCCGTTTTATAGTGCACGAGTGCGCCTTTATGGACCTACTGCGAGGTATGCGGTGCGGTGAATTACTTAATTCCACTGGATTTCATGAAATATAACTGTATTAATTTTTAATGGTATGGAGGTCTAAATTCAGAAGAAAAGTGATAAATTATTTAAGAGATATAATTCAAAGAGGAGCAGAAAATACTGGAATGGATCGCGAATCTAAAACTGGTTTATTTTTAAATTCTCTAGTAAAAATCAAGAAATAATTAGGAGTTCCCTAGAAGGACTCCGTCGACTGTGTGACGACATTCTTATTGCTTAATTTAAAAGGATTTATCTCAATTATTCAAAAACAGTTTGTTTTGTTCATCATAATTTACTGCTGTTTTAAATACAGACCATTATTTCATTTACCTACAGTGAATTTTATTAAACAAAACATGATTATTTTTAATGGTTTGAAGCAGCAGATAGACAAAAAGCTAAAGGAATTTTTGACTTTTTTATTGCTAAATTATTAAATTATTTATTTAACACGAAACCAATATGATTGACGATACATTTATGATATACGACAGACACAAAAGTCACCAGTTTTGACCAGGTAATGAAACCGCGCCAGAATGAAAATGATCATAATTCATCAATTCTATTGTGATTCTTCTTGACAAAATAAATAAAATAATAAAGGTTTTAATACCAGATTATTAATTCATAAATTTTTACTGTTTATTACTTTTGTGTGAAAAAAAGATGAAAAATACATTGTTTATCAACTTTATAAATTATACTTTTATTGTAAAGTGTAGTTTACAAATTATTTTGTAGAGAAAAGGTGCAAACGAGCTGACGGTCCATCCGGTGGTAAGTGGATATTATCGTCAATGGACGACATCCGCGATACATGCCAAAAACAATCCAGAATAACAAACTTTGGAGATTTGGGAACGGATTTGGAGAAGGGGTTGGGAAAGTGGCGAGGGATAGGATAGGACACTACCGAAACACGTACGTACATTGTCGGAAAAAGATAAAATGGGAAATGCAGTACATTTTTCAGGAGTCTTCTGTGAGACAGGGGGTAACGTGGCTGTGGCATTGCAGCATGCACTCTCCCTCTCAAAAAAGTCATCACGATTGATGGATTTACGATTATATTATTGAACGGTTGTTTGTTATATTAATCCAATAAATTTGTAAATAGTCACCCAGACTTGTATTGTATTGTATTGACAGACCCAGAGATAATCTCGCGCTACAAAATTGAACTGTCAATAATCCGAAGCATCTATACACATATTATGCCCTCTCATTCCTCGAACCCTGGGAAACTAACCGTGACCGGCAACAATAGCAAGATTAAGATTAACGAGCTCGCGGACCTGAACGATATGTTGCTCCTTTGTGACTGATTGAATGATTTTACCATAAACAATGATACCTCGTTTCAGAGAGCCGCAGTGAATGGCCCGATCTGGAAATGATAAAAGATATTTTGTTAGGTGAACGGCCTTCTTGTTCATGTATTTATGCGATAGAGTATTGAAGTTAAAAGTTGAAACTATTCCGATTTCATTAGATTTATATTTTGAAGGGGGAGAGTGCCCTTATTTATATTTTGGTAGTCTCATAGAAGACTACCTTGAAATGTACTGCATTTCCCACTTGATCCCATTTTCTCACTGCACGTATGCGTTTCTGTAATGAGTGAGAAATGCCAGAGCCCAGTCCCATCCCATCCTATTCCATCCCTCTCCATTTTCGCAACCCATTCTCCAAATCCATTCCTATATTTCCAAATGTAGGTATAAAAAGGTAAAAATATTGTTTTTGACTGTATCACACGTAGGTACTTTAACTTGCAACCACTTTTTTCCAAAAATAGTAAATGTACAGACACGGCTTTATTACGATTTTATTTCATGTATTAGCAGTACCCGCGATTCCGTAAGCGTGAACCGTGGGAATTCTATAATGAATCTGGATAAAAAGTACACTTAATGTTAATCTGGAATATGAGCTATAACACGGGAATCAACCTAACTCTGACGTCTTTACTAATAATATAACAAAAACAAGTATAACAGCTGTAAATTAAAAAAATGTTAGTTTGCCTACTGATAGTAAGAAATTTACAGTCAAACTGGGACACAACTGAGAATGTTTTTCTTTTCACTTAAAAATTTCTGTTACAAAACTTATCACACCGCTCTTGAAGTTCTTTTATTAAACGAAGCAGGGACTTTTTTGCCACCAGTGTCTTACGTGGCCCTTAACGTCTTGTTTGAAATACAAAGAACGGTGCTCAAGTGTTCTTTCGCGAGAACCTCATTATTCCAAAGCACGGGCCCTTTGTATGGCGAAATAAGGTTCTTTAACGAAACTCACATACGCATACACCGCCAAAAAAGAGGCGACGCGACGGTTATTTTCGTTGTGAACACGATGATTGAAAAAAATATTTTATCTTTCCAATTTAATAACAATTCTTGTAGTTGTAGAAGTTCTAGAATATTCAAATTCGTATCATGGATATATTCTTCTGAATGTAAATATATTAATTTCTTTTCTGAAGGTTTGAAAAATTTTTTTTTATAAAAATGTGTACGAATTCACAAACATAAGTTTTTAATAGCGTAATATGACTATTTTTTAACTTTATGCATTTGAATACTAAATCGCAAGTGACTGATAAGAAATATATTTTAATTATTGTTCCGGTGTTCAAAATGTGCATGCATGCACTTCTACATCAAATGCTAAAATTAATCATAATAAACATCTAAATCATCATCATTTCTAAATTAATTTTAATCCTCCTTTTGATCCTTACTTGAAATTACTCTTGTCAATGCTAACTTTGAACAATTTCATGAAAAATGTGGCAAACGTCGGAGTGAAACGTGGTTACACATTTGTCGTAACTGTTTTCTTCTACGGCGATCTCTAAAAATTCTCTCCATTTAATTTTTCTGATTCATTAAACAAAAAAATGCCCAAGAAATTTTCGTAAAAATTTAATATATATTTAATATACAGTATATTTAAAAATTTGTAGACTTTTCAATTAACCTACTTAGGTTTTATTTAACATACATTCCATACGTACTTTTCTTTTAAAATATCGTAAATGTTGACCGACACTACTCGTGCTTACTTATAGGATATAGGTACACTGACAAAACCATGCAAAAATTTCTTTTGAATCTATTACTCTTTTCAAATACGATTTTACACGACGACTAAATTGTTTAGACTAAATTGTATAGGTTTTAGACAGCAAAAACAAAAGAATGAGTTTAAAAGTGATATTCTATAAAATGTAAGTGGAACCAACCAGTGTGGATCGTTCAGAGAATTACGATGAGGTGAACAATGCAGTACAAGACCCGAGCGGCCCCACGACGTAAGTCAGTAAATCATTTCAGTGAAGGAAATCACTAAGTTGCCTGTCTTAGCGCTTGGAATGGACGGGAAATGTTCTTTGAAAAATGCGCTCCTCTCCGCGATTGTTTCTGAAAAATTCATTTCGTAGTGCTTGCGTACTGGAAAGTGTGTTTTTGTTAATCAACAATGGGAGACGGTTTTTTTTTATAGAAAAACGGCGGCAGACTAGCCTGATGGTCAGTGGACACTGCCGTCCATAGACATCCGCGATACATGCCAACATCAGTCTAGAATGACAAACGTTGGCACGCCCCGGGATGCGCTGCCTACCTTTGCAGATTAAGGAATGAATGGATTGGGCAAATGGGGAGGGAGAGAATGGGATGGAAATGGGCTCTGGCATATCTCAATCACTACCGAAATACGTACGTACATTGGGGAAATACGATAAAGTAGCAAATGCAGTACATTTCAAGGTAGTCTTCTGTGAGAGAGGGCTAACGTGGCTAGTCGAATGCGCCCAGCGGCCGTGGGAATGCAGCATGCACTCTCCCCCTACCCTACGGTGCAATGATTTGCAATATACGATGGGTTATGACCGTACTATGCTAAGGTACATACCTGCTATATGATTAAAAAGTTCTTCACACTTGAAAGAAAACATCAGACTTAGGTACTTTTTTTTATATAGAGAAGTGGGCGAATGAACAAGCAGTCCCACGTGATGGTTACTTTTTCAAAATCAGTCATTCGGATGTTTTTCCGTCAAACTACTTATTACTTAGCTGCGACCATGGAAAAGTAAAAAATTCACGTTATTTTCGAATATGAATTCCGTCGTAGCAGCAACGCAGCACAGACGGCAATATCAACGATGTGTACGAACAAAATACCGCAAAGGAACGCACGGGTAATTTTTTTGTTTGATCGTTTCGGCTCTAGAAATTTCGACTTCAAGAACTAGCCTCGTCGACTACCGGAGATTAAAGTCGTTAATGACAAACTGAAAGCAATAGTGGAAGCGTATTCATCTCAAACCACGTCTGAGTTAGCAGCAGCCTTCGGCGTAAGTGACAACAATATTGATTCATTTGCGTCAAATCGGGAAGTGAAGAAGCTCGTAAACTTGGTACCATATGAGCTTAATGAAAGTCAGCTGCATACACGCGTCTTACTTTCCTGAACCGGCACAAAAAAGAAGTGATTCTGAATCACTTGTGATGAGAAATGGATCCTGATAATCGTAAACGTTCGTCACAATGGTTGAACCCAGGATACATAGCCAAACAATGTCCCTAACGTCTCCATGATAACGCTCGCCCACACACTGCTCGACAGACAGATAAAGTTACCAAGAAATGATAACTGTTTGAAAATGAATTCAATAGGTTGTCAATGTGGATACATCCACATTGACAGCCTACATATTTACATATATTAACGTACATATTTTGATTTCATAGCCAGTTGCAATTGTCAATAGAAAATAGTTATTTTGAAAGTGTGTTTCCATGAACATAATTAAATAATAATTATGTTATTAATTAGTATTAAATATTTATAAATTGCTTTCCTACTTATAATTAGTATAAGTATACTAATTTATATGGTACTCTACTTACCTTATTATAATTATAATTTTAAAAATATTTATATGTACCATATTTATTTATAAAAAAAAAGTATATTGAATATTATAGAATAAAACAAAATCAAAACTAACAATTCTAAAACTAAGCAGGGTAGAAAAAAATATATCCTCTGAGAATCAAACTTTTAAAAATCAAGTAGGTAACAAATGCGCAAAGTTCACGAACGGAGCTCTCGGGAGTTTTATTAAGCCTTATGTACAAATATATGAAACGTAGATAAATTCAGTCCAATATAACGGTTGAAAGTCAAATAAAATTAATCCTAAATGTACCAAAGTAATGTTTAGTCATGTGGTCTAGCCCGCCGGATAAATGAGGTAGTTTTAATACTTTAATTGATTTTATTTGCTTTATGAAAACAACCCCAGGCGATTGAATTTCTAGAAAGGTCTTTCAAAGGATGAGGTCTGTTAATTTATATGATATTTGCCTTCAAATATCATCTACTGAAATATTTGTTGAAAGTATAATACGATTTGAGTGATAACTTTGATCTATAATATCAGGTATTAACCATTAAGTGTATTAATAAATGGTATTATAATAAATTTGTTATTATGACTGAATAATATATTATTGTGAATGAAACCATGTAACTGGAGTTTGTCAAATGTAAAGTGGTACAACGATATATTCTGAAGTTTTTATATGACGACATAGGTAACTTGTACTGAACATTTATTTTGTTTATTATTTTTAATTATTTACAAAGTTCACGGATACAATTTATAAAAAGAATAAGTTAACTTCACTGAATGTAGGTTATGGTATTATTAATGTTACTGAATTTTAAGCCAACTGTGAACTAAGATTATAGCAATCATTTAATTAATTAGGATTATAATAAAATTAAGTATCCGTATGTGGTGTGGATGTGACTTTGTTGTTTGAACAATGAGTAATGTACATCTTGGTACTTTTCTTTCTACTCGACTACGGCAAAACAAAAAAGGAAAAGTTATGATTTGCCAGTCTATATGTACGGATGTTCTACCGTAGCTCCTAAATTACGGGCCGATTTTAACAAATGAGGTATCAATCTGTTCGTCTTGATTACGCGAATTTAACGGGATATATTATATTTTTGAAACAAATCCAAAATGAGCAATGGGCAATTTTAAAAATAATAGAACTCGAAAAGTTCTTTTCTACTCGAAACGTGGCGTGTGGGACATCATATTTAATATAATGAAGAGTCGATTTCAAATATGTATATATTGTAGGGGTTGAACGAAACAAATAAATAAAAATATTTAATAATAAATTTGAATTTGAAATTGTTTTTCTTGTGTTTGTTTTACTGTGTGTGGTACTCGTACGTACGCCATATTAAAGATAATGAAGAGTAGAATTCAAAAATGTATGTATTGTTTTAGTTAAATGGAACGATTTAGAAACATATTTACAAAAACTGTTTACACTATTTTGTTTATTTATGACTGTTTGTTTAATATGTACACTTTTTTTTATGGAATTACAGGCAAAATCATGTAATCCCAAAAAGTTCTTGACTAAGGCAAAGGGTAAGACAATTACGAAGCTTTAAGTTTAAAAAACTATTCACATTGTGATCCCACACGTTGTGGAATGAACGAACATTTGAAATATGAAATACGTATTTCCAGAAAATATTTATGTACATACAATACAATAATAATAATACAGTAAAAGGGTTAAGTATGTACATTGAGATAATTAAAAAACAGTACTCTTTAGTAATTACAGAATTCAACACAGTAGTTTTTAGCATTTTTGTATGTATGTTTGTGTGCTCGTTTGAGCATCACGTTAAAGTATTAAATAAAAGTTAAGTCCATAAACTAAAACCGGAGTACGTAAAAGTTTTAAACAAGATATCAGGTCCTTTAGAAGGAGGGAGACCTTTTACATATGGCTTAGTAGCACGTCAGTTATAAATACTATTTCAGTTTGTAAACGTGCGACTATTACATATTTAAAAGGCCTTCCTTTTTGTTCACGTATTGATAATGCGAATTTGTAAATGTACAGATGGCATAAATGTTGAAATTATTAAAAATATTTGCGTATAAATTTCTGATTAATATAACAGAAACTGGATTAGGGAAGGTAATAATACTTTTAGAAACTGTAATATTTTAAGATCATTTGAATATAAAGAGGGTTAACAGCTCAAGATTTTTTAAATTTGTCATTATTACCTTGTGTCACTTTTCGTTGGGCAGACGTCTATATCAAGTGATGCGACTAATCATAAAGTTTAATGTTAACCGTAACAGATACCAGCCCTGTATTGTCTACTGCTGGACAGGGGCCTTCCCATGTATGAGCGTCTTGTGTATGAGCGATGTATGGCCTTGAAACGCCACACTGGCTATGCGGGTTGACGAATCCACTGTTTTAGTCTTCCACGTCCTTAGGATTTGTCGTAGCGGATTTGTTATCGATTAGTCGCCTTTTACCACATCCACGGGAAGGGTGCCGAATGGTGCCATGCTTAAAGCCACACGATACTACACGACCTTAGTGTAATGTTATTTAGATTATATTGTGTTTGCTCATTTTATTTAATACAATTAGTTATCAAAATAAATTATACCTATAGTTTTCCGAATTCAAAACTTAGTAAAATAAATTTTAAATATGCCATGTTCGGTCTTTACCTACTTAAAATATCAAATTGGATCTATTAAGTTTGAGTTATTTATAAACAAGCTTTTGTTTAACCAACAAAGGTATCGTGATTGAAAAGTTTCTAGACTCTTCCGTTAGCTTGAATAATGCTGTGAGATAGATAACAGTGAAAAAATGGAGTTGATTAAACTGATTATAAGGAAAAAGAACATTTTGAGCAGCTCTAACCATTGTTTAAACAATTTTCGATATGAATGCCGTTGTAGGAAAACATCCTAAAGGACCACATTTATTCTCTTCGTTGACTTATAATTTAGTTATCTGAAAACATATTTTGATTATATTATTTGTAATTTCTGACAATTCTTCTTTTAAAGAAAGAAATTACTGTTAGATCGAATCACCTTACCATAATATCTTCTCATGAACTAAATCAGTTTTTAAAAATATTCTTACTTTTACAAGCTTTTATTTAACTTCACCTATTAGTATGTTTGGAACAAATCTTGCAAGCCTAATTTGAATCACTTCCTCTAAACTTACGACTTTGAAATTTTGCATGCTTGTTCAGTTCTGATGACAATATACTAAAATGATAGAAATAATCTGATGCTTCAGCCAGGATTGTCTCCTCACGAGGGCACTCCTTAACGGTTAGTAGCACGGACACGAAACTTTGCATATACGTTTAATTTTGATAGCTAAATATGACCTATGATTAGTACCAGAGATACGTAAATTTGCATGTAGATTTAATTTTGATAGCTAAACATGATCTTCACCTTGAACTGATGCTGCATCCAGGATTGTCTCCTCATGAGGGCACTCCTCGACGATTAGTAGCAGAGATACGTAAATTTGCATGTAGGTTTAATTTTGATAGCTAAACATGATTTACACAATGAACTGATGCTGCAGCCAGGATTGTCTCCTCCTCACTCCTTACCGGCTAGTAGCATGCACATGAAATTTTGCAAAACAAAACATGACTTTCTACTGTAATGATGCGTTACTTGAAATGGATAGATTGAGAAATATTTCTAACTAAAAAGGTGTAAATAAAATAATATAAAAAAACGTATTTTAAAAACAAGCTTTTATGCAAGCCATGTACTAAAACGAATAAAATAAGTTTATATGGAATTATTAGTTCTCAACAAGCTTGTCGCGCGAATTGTAAATGGTACCTACTTTTATGAATATTTCGCGACAAGCATTTTGAGAACAAATAATTCAATATAAACTTATTATATTCGTTTTAGTACATGGCTTGCATAAAAGCTTGTTTTTAAAAAACGTTTTTTTTATATTATCTTGTTTCATCCTAACAACAATTCTTGTGAGAGATCAATAAAGTTTTCCTCTGTATAATACCTAACCACTACTTTGGACAAATTGGAATATTTCTCTGGGATCTAGAAAATATAACAATAAATCTAACTTTTAAAAGCTTTTTGACATAAATAACCCTGTTCGCAATTTCATGTAGGTATATTTTTGATACATAGGTACTTTAAAGAATTATGTTACCCTTTTGATCGGGATAAAAACTACCCTACACGTTAATCTGTCTCACAAATTACATGTGTGCAAAATTTGATAGTAAATCATTTATTAATTCTATATTACAAATAAAACCAAATCGCGTATATATGCTTAAAATAAAACAAATGATTGCCCACAGAAGTATGGAATATGGAAATAGATATAACCTACGGAATTGATATTCGTTTTTTATTTATTTCTAGTAAGCACAAAATTTGGAAAAGAGTTTGATTACCCATACGTACAAAAACTCCCTATGACAGACTCCCTCACCATCCCAACCCCCTAATAGTTGACAACCTAACCTAAGTCCCCGATAAGAATGACCTTCCCCGTTGTCGTCGTCGTCCTCTTCGAGACGTCTTAGACGACTTTTTTTCTTAACGTCTAAGTCTTAGCCCCCGCCGGCGGAGACGAGGACGTCACTCTTGCTACACCGTGAACACTCCGGTGAGTGTTCACGAAGGCCGAAGGCCGATGAATGAAGTGAGTGAAGGCCGGTGGCTTCAGCCAACACTTTTACCAGATATTGGCACGTGCTTGGGCGCTTCTCACCGACTCGCGATTTCACGGTATTCTCCCAGAGCAACCTCCTAAGCCGAGGTCCGTTCCTTCCGCCGGTCTACCGGCCCTTAGGCTCGTAGCTACACACACTCTTTGGTCCTGGCTGAGCGCCTTCTGCGCTCGCCCTAAAGCATTATTATCCGGTGACTCTTGAAAGGCCATTAGGGACACAAGAATTAAGTCATTCCGAAGAAAAAAGTACAGAAAATTCTAATTTTGAAATCAGACGTCATCAGTTAAGTATAAATATTATGTGTAAAATAAAATTAATAATACATTCTAATACATAATAATAAAAATGAATAATATTAAATTCTTCTCAATATGTACCTAGTCCGCTTCTTTGAGTTTTTAATGCTTTAAATGTTTATTAAACTTTTATTGTCATTGTTTACCTTAAGTTATTTTAAATTATTGTTTTCATAATCTTCACAAATCATTGATATATTTTGTCTATTTCGTAATATTCATGTGATTTGATTATGCCATTTTATATCCGACATAGACATCAAGATGCATGCGTCATATTAATAGGTCAATATGAAGATATTGCATTATTATACTTACTCGATTATTACCTTACATTACATAATACCACACCAAGATTTCTCTATTGGATTTGTGTTGTAAAGTTTCTAGATAAATCTATTATCCACTGATCTGCATCCTTCAGATCCAGTTTAGATGGTACGTGCGACGTGCGCTATGAACTTGTTACGTTGATGTTTAACTTGACAACCGTTAGATTTCATCTACTGCACCTAGTGAACTCACATAGTATTTTAATAAATTATGATAGTATAAGAAGCTAGTTATTACTTATAATTTTGAAAATGAAAATTATTATAGTTATAAAATAATGAAACTCAAGCTACATTGTTCCAATTGACAAAAAAAAGCTTTTGCCACCATTCTCTTAGATTGCAACCTCAGTCAGTCTAAGTAAAGATTTCAGCGGACTTATTGGCGGGAACCCGAGAAGTGAAGTTGAGTTTTTGTTTGATTTACCTATTATAACAATTGAGTATGGTGCGTTTTGTGATTTAATAGTGATAGTTAATTAAACTTCAATGTGTTTTTTGTGTGTAATGTTTGTGATAATCAAATAAAAGCACGGGGTCTGCGTTTTTCGTGTGCTTCCTAGGAGTCCTCTTTTGTCGTCAGTAAACGTATTAGGGGTTAAAGTATGAAATTGCCGATTTGTACTGAAAAATTAAAACTCGTTTTTTTCTAAAATGTAACATAATTATTTAATCAAAATATTTACCCTCATTATCTATACATTGTTACCATCTAATCGGAAGTTCATTTATGCCTTTGCGATAGAACTCTGGAGATGTAGATTCGACAAACTGTGTGAAAGTATTTTGTACTGCCTCTTGGGAAGAAAATTTTTTACCACGTAGAAAATTATCCAAATCATGAAAAAAATGGTAGTCCGTTGGAGCAAGGTCTGGCGAGTACGGAGGATGACGTATGATTTCTAACTGCAGCTCCTGTAGAGTTACAACGGTTTCTCGTGCAGTGTGAGGTCTTGCGTTATCATGGAGCAATAATGGTGAAGATCGATTCACGAGTCGGGGCTGTTTCACTGCTAGTTTCGCCATCATTGTTCGAAGTTCGGCACAGTAAACATCTGCTGTTATTGCTTGACCAGACCTGAGAAAGCTATAGTGAATAACACCATGAATAGACCACCAAACAGTTACCGTTACCTTTTTATTGGTAAGCTTTGCCTTAGGGCACTGTTGCGGCGTTTGACCTGGGGTCAGCCATTGCATTTTTCGCTTTCGGTTATCGTAAAGAATCCACTTTTCGTCACATGTCACAATTCGATCCAATATTCCTTCATTTCTGTACCGATTCAACAAGGCAACGCAAGTTTCAACACGCGTTTCTTTCTGCAGATCAGTCAAATCATGAGGCACCCATTTTTCATATTTTTTTATCTTATTGATTTGATGCAAATGAGTCAATATTGTAGGTAAGGTAACGTTAAACCATGCCGCTAATTCCTGGGTAGTTTCACTCGGATCGGCTTCCACCATGTCCGGCGTTATTCACCTGTGTGGGCGGTCTTCCACGTGGTTCGTTCTTCAAGTCGAAGTTTCCATTACGAAAGCGTTTAAACCAAAAACGCACGGTTCGTTCATTAGCAGTCTCCTCTCCAAACGCAGCATTGATATTGCGAGCCGTTTCTGCCGCGTTAGTTCCGCGTCGGAACTCGTATTCAAAGATTACTCGGATTTTCGAAGTATCCATCTTTCCCGTCTAAGCTGAATAAAAAAAAAATTGAATGTTGCACATTTTTTAAAACAAGAACCTCATAGGTATCATGTGAAAAAAGTTTCACTCGAAAATCTCTCACCATGAAGGTTTTATGTCAATTCAAAGTATCTATTACTATAAAATGGCAATTTCATACTTTAACCCCTATTACTATCAGTTCACAGAGTGACTTCTGACTTACGTCGACGGGACTGGACATTGACAAGAAACGTTTTAGCTTTGAAATTGTTCAATACGGAGAAAAACTTGATACTGGCAGAATGTGCTAATTGCACCATTGTCAAATATGAAGAGAAAAAAAAGGTTTTATCGTGCAAAAATTTATAAATTGAAAACGCAAGGCTCAACTATAAACTGTTAAAACATCCATATCTTTTTATGAAGTATATTACAATACAAATATAAAAGTTCATAAAAAATCGTGTAAATAAAAATATTTCAGTGAGCAAGTAGAACAATTGTTACCGTGTGCATATGAACAAATATAATACCGTATAAATTTTAAAGGCACATATTTCTCCGTGCCGCGCTTACATTTCTAATTTTAACGTGCAGGACCAAATTTATGAGTCGTACACGTGTTACCATATAGAGAAGTGCCGTAATAACGTTCGGCATTCGGGGGTATATACATTCGGAATTTGTTTGTACACATACCTCGAATATGCGGTTGATGAAGCATTTTTTAAGAAACATAACGTTAGTACTCTAACAGTAGGGCTGGCTGGCTAAAAGTCGAGGGAGCTATGGAGAGAGCAATGCGCTTCTTTGAGTTTCTTTGAGGGATAAATTTCGGAACGAAATAATTCTCTAATGAACTAAAGTAACGAACATTGGAGAAAATACAAGCAAGCTGAAGTGCCGGTGGACCGGTATATGTCGGCTAATCTACATAACGTTGAATAAAACTAAATTTGATCAGATGTGACTAATTTCCCATACGAAAATTTTAGACAAAACCTTACGTGTTTGTAACTTTTGTTTTATTCCTTAAAATAAATTTATTTTTTCCAGAACGGTCTCATATGTTTTAAATTAGTTGACAGGTGGGTTGCGCGTTATTTCAGTAACACTTTATGTATCCTACAGATGAAAAGCGCTAGAGCAAACGACTGCTCGAGTGGAAGCCTTTATGTAAGCGCAGTGTAGGTCGTTCCCTGGCTAAGTGGACCGATAACTTAAAGAAATTAGCGGGTGACGACTGGATGAGGAAGGCAAATAATAGAGTATTCCAGCGCACCCTGGGCGAGGCCTGTGTCCAGCAGATGACAGACACAGACTGACAAAGAAGATTAATAACATTAGGAGGCTCACTTGAACAACAACAACGCTACGTAAGAATTTGGACTATTCATTTATTTAAACGGGTCTCAACGCGAAGTCGAAAAATTATCTCCAATGATCGCCACTATTTCTCCAGTACTGTGCGTGAATCAATTGAAATCAAGAAACATACAAGTTTCAATCGAGAAGATGGATACAAATTGTCCTCAAAATGGAATCCAGTGGTTAATAAATTTTATAAAATTAATCCTCACTGTTTTTCGTCTCACGTTACTTCTGCTATTGTACGCTACTTCTGAGTGTTGTGTGCCGCAACTTTCCACACCCAATTTGTTGTTGCACAACCCAACCGACACGTCGACTAAAATAAAAAAGGTAAACATTCGCGTTAAGACCCATTTAAATACGTAGGCGGGATGATAAGTATCTGGCCTAAACTATTTAAAAAGAACATATATTTAAAAAAATATCTCATTTTACAAAAGAGATTTCTAGCTATCCATATTCTAAATTTGAAATCGACGGCTATACTTTACGGTTCTATGCCAATACTTTTTAATAATCGGACATTTTAGAAAATCTTGTGTTGAATTTTTCACAAAATGGATAAAATTGAACAAACAATATGAAGGGTTTAAAGGGATTAACAATTTTTGACGAGTAAATGTTTTAGGTGAAAGTGCTCTTCACATGCCACAGTCAAGAACTGGGTTACCGAATTTAAGCGCGGCCGTACAAGCGTCCAAGATGAATCCCGATCCGGACGTCCAAAAAGCGACACCACCCCGAAAATTATCTCCAAAGTCTATGAGATGGTCTTGGACGATCGAAGATTGAAACTATCCGAAATAGCTGACAGTGTAAGCATCTCGAAAGAACGGGTACATCACATCCTGAGTGAATAATTGCATATGAAAAAGCTATCCGCCCGTTGGGTGCCGCGCTTGCTTAATCTCGATCAAAAACGAATTCGTATGCAAGACTACCAACACTGTTTGAATCGTTTTAAGAGTAATAAAGTGCGAAGATTTGCGAAGATTGTAACAACAAT
This sequence comes from Sesia apiformis, assembly GCA_914767545.1. NCBI lineage: Eukaryota > Metazoa > Arthropoda > Insecta > Lepidoptera > Sesiidae > Sesia > Sesia apiformis. Next base: position 8,234,883 of record OU611960.1, on the reverse strand, counting down.
TGTAACAACAATTTTGCAAATTTTTTGCGAAGATTTCTAACAACAGATGAAACGTGGGTCCACCACTATACACCTGAATCCAAAATTCAATCAAAGCAGTGAACAGAAGCTGGGTGTTCGGCTCCAAAGAAAGCCAAAGCTGTGAAATCGGCAAGGAAAGTGATGGCATCTGTATTTTGGGATGCGAAGGGAATTTTGATGACAGATTACCTTGCGACGGGTTAAACTATTACCGGTGACTACTACGCTGGTCTGTTACACAAGTTACAGGAATGTATTCAACAAAAAAGACCAGGTTTGACTCGAAAAAAAATAATCTTTCACCAAGACAACGCAAGGGTTCACACATGCGTTAAGGCAATGGCAAAAATCAACGAATTACACTACGAATTGTTGCCCCATCCACCTTATTCGCGTGATCTAGCACCGTCGGACTTCCACCTGTTCCCTAAGCTCAAAACTTGTTTAGGCGGACAGAAATTTGAGACGAATGATGCCGTTATAACTGCTGTAGAGGAGTATTTTGCCGGCCTTGAAGAAACGCATTTTATGGAGGGCATAACTGCTTTGGAGCGAAGATGGACTAAGTGCGTAGAGCTTACAGGAGACTATGTCGAAAAATAAAAACCACTTCGTTACGTTAAACTGAGTATTTCTTTCCTAGGCCAGGTACTTATCATCCCGCCCTCGTAGATAAATATGTGTGAAAATTGCGAAAATCTCAAATGTTGAATTTGAACTTCTAATATCATCCTCACTTCACTGATCACACGCTTCAGTCTGAAAGACTCTTTCTAGCACGTACTTAAAAGTTATCGAACATTGCTAGCTAAAGTTTTTGCTTAAAGGAAACTAAATAAATTCTTATAATATTGGCAGTGAATCTACAAACTGCTCAGCATCAAATTGGCCTTGACCAGACGTTTTATGAATCATTTTCCATCTTAATTTGCAAATGCACCTCATAATGCGAATACAAAACACAGAAGAATATGATTCTTTGATAGTGACTGCAATACGGTCCTAAAGTTTATTGGGCGAATAAACTACAAACGGTATTCCTTTGCTCGTATGCAAACAACTCCATCACAAATTCAAAGTAAATTTAAATTTCACTAAATTACATACCGTATAAGATATGTGTTTCTGAATTGTGAAAATTAATTTAGTTACTACTTCACCGAAGGGAGTCCTACGCTATATTTCTCTGCACCTCAGAATCTCGCAAGTGCATATAATGGCTCATCTATGCAAGGAAAGTTTCTCAAACGCGAGTTTGTCGAATATCGGTCAAAAACTAGTATAAACAACTGTTATCATCATATGATTACTGTTACCCCTGTTATCATCGACTTTTTATAATAATGTGAACAGTTGCACGCGAGAATAGTATACAATATATTTCACTCGAACCGTTCGAGAAACTCTCCTTGTGTAAATGAGCCTTAAGTTAATTTAAGTATAAGTAGGTATCCCTTTTATAAATCTCGTTTTGATGTCGTCTTTCCATCAGTTTCAAGAAGCAATTAAAGATATTTTTAAAAGCAAATTGCAATTTTTTTTATGGACGAAGGCGGCAGATGAGCATACAGTAAACCTGATGGTAAGTGGATACTGTCGCCCATAGACATCCGCGATACATGCCAACATTAGTCCAAAATGACACATGTTGGCACAACCCCAGATGCGCTGCTTACGTTTGGAGATATAGGAATGGATTTGGAGTAAGGGTTGGGGAGGGATAGGATGGGAATGGGCTCTGGCACATCTCACTCACTACCGAAACACGTACGTACATTAGGGAAATAAGATAAAGTGGGTAATGCGGTACATTTCAAGGTAGTCTTCTGTGAGAGAGGGTTAACATGTCCAGTCTAATGCGCTGTGGGAATCTCTTTCTATATATATATAATAAATTCAAAGTAAAAACAAACAAAATAAAATCAAAGTGAAATAAAGCAAAGTAAAAGGCTTGAGTTTCTGCAAGCACGTAACTAAGGATGTTTTACATACTTTTAATTTGTGTCTACCCACTGTTGGATATAGGCCTCTCCCAAAATCCGATACTACACGTTAACGGTTTTGCCAAACATTTTTTTTTATAGTTAGAAGTATGTTTAAAAATACGTTTTGTACATACCACACGTTGGCGACAGGTGCTTGCCATTAGCGTTTTGAACAGCCCTAGTGGATTTATAGCGCCACTGTAATGTGCAACGATTCAGCTACAGTACAATAGTAAATGCGCAAATCATTTATACGACTACGCGTATGGCTGTAAAAATTATGTTTGTGGGATTCGGTTTAGTTGTTTATACGCTTATGATAGGACTAACACTTGTATACATATTTTTTTAAAAATATTTACCCACAACCCGACTCATACCCAAAAGTGCATCTAAGCGCTGCTTCATTAATTTCAAGTTTGGTTAAATATTCTAAAAATATTAAAAATCCTAAAATTATATTGAGAATTGTTAATATTTTTATAATTCATATTAATAAATTCACTAGTTAATATATAAATAAAATCCAAAAATACTGATTCATTAGGTATGTTATTTATTTGTTAAAATGTCCGCAGTTAGAAAAGGTCAATAAACTTAAGTAGTGTTTTTATAGACTGCTTAATTACAATAAATTAAAGGTTCAGCCTACACACTCTCCGTTCTTTATTTTTAACCTATTCTTTTTTTTGTTTTATCTGAAAGTACTGTAACCGAATGTTACTCGCATAGACACTACTCGTAAAGTATAATAACGGAAACTAGAACCTGTCCAATAACGAGTACCGAGTACTCGGTATTATATATGGTACGAGTATTTGCTATATATTTTCTTTATCAGAGGCGTGCATCTTATAGAAGCATATTCGTATAAGCAAAACATGCAAATTAATTCATAAATAGGTATCTACGCTATACATCTAACAATAGCGAAGTCCAGGTACTTACAACCCTCGTGCACAAGACAATGTGCGTGAGGAAGCCCATGTCCAGCAGTGCACGAAACATGATTATTATAAAATAATAATAATGAATAAATATAATAAAATAAATCATAATACCACGACTTATACAAAATAAATTGTTCAACCCGTTTACATAACATTTATTATGTTTTTGTGTCCAATTTTATTTCAATTAAGAAATGTGTCCTGCGACATTGACTATCTGTCTATATGCCAGACTGAAAATATTAGTCTGATTACATCACACGTCCCTCTAATATTCTATTAATGTCGTGATAATCATATGTCCCGAAAGCAAACATTCAGTTTAGAATCATTCTAAAAGTTATTAACGGATATTAACTACTTATGCCTTCTAAAAAATGCATGTAAGAATGTAAGCGCAGATTATACTATATAATCCTAAATGTAAGTGACAATGGGTGCGGGCATGCTAGTTAGAGGATTTTAAGATCCAGTTTAAAAAAAATATTCTGTACCTACTCCTAACATAACAAACAAGTGACTTTCTCGTGAATTTAATGTTGTAAGCCCTGGGAGAATGACATAATTTTGTAACTTGGCAGGAGCCCCAGTGCAATGCAGATTTTGAAAGTGTAAATACCGCCGCTCATAAACTCATGAATTACGATGAAATCCTTTTTAAAAAGTTTTACATAGGTACATAAACATTACAGCATAAGTACTCTATTCATTATTTTTTCTTAAAATGCACTGTTACACTGATTACACTATTCTTTCGGAATAATTTTATTAATGGGTTCAAAGTAATCAATCAGTCTAGGCTTTACCTCTCCTAGACCTCTCCACAGACTCTTTTTATATTGTAAATCTGGTCTAAACGCGTAACATTAAAGATTTTTCTTGACCTTTTATTCCTACTCGACGTTTCGGCACGGGTTACACCAGCCGTGGTCACGAGTTGACTGAAGAGACGAGTAGTCCAGGATGGGAACTGCGAGTAGTTTTATCAACTACGACAACTACCCACATTTTATGTTCACATTTTTAAAGACTGCAACACACTACATTAACAATGTCTGCGGACTTATTGGACGATAAATCGAAAGGTTTAAATTTGATATTCGCTGGATTCCACGTCGACGACAGTTTATATAATATAAACGTCGAGTAGAAAGAAAAGGTGAAAAGCCTTTAATTTTACGTGTTTAGGCCCAATTTATAACATAGAATGTGTACAAAACACGAGAGTTTAAAAGTTATACTCTCCCAAGACTCGCCAATACAGACACCACTGACGAACTTCTTCAAGCACCTCATGCACCTCGGTGCACCTCACTTAGTTGGAGGGTGTCATCCATTGCGCCTTCCAGTGTGTGGTCTCAAGGACCCTTCTACACCATCGATTGTCGATCCAGAGGCAGATATGGCCTACCCATTGCCTGCATGCTAAATATTGAGTTTACTTGACTGCAATAAAATTAATAATTCGTAGGCAGAAAAATCCTCCTGTGATCAATTAAATGTAATCCAATAAATTACGATGAGCATTTTACTTATGGCTTTAGAAAACTCTAAATTCATTTAATGACACACACAATGACCCACACTAGGATTCCCTGTGTCGAGGATCCAGAGACACATTCAAACAAGGACGAACACACCATCCAGATACAAACAAATATTTGTCCAGGGACCAACGACCAGGGATCGAACCCGGGACACTTTAATAGATATATTTTTTAACAGTTAATTTTATATTGCGATTTTCGCATTTTCACTCATATTTATTTATTTAAACGGGTCTTTACGCTAATCTTTATTTTAGTTCTGTTCATTTTTAGTTTATTTTAACAGATGTTAACATCATTATTTATAGTTCTTGCAAAACTGTTAAAAAAATAGTCACAAATTTTTATGTCACAAATGTTTATACTATTGTTAATCTAGTGTTTTATTAAATAATATCTAGTCATAGATTTAAGTCTATGTATCTAATATATATATATATATATTAGATATATATATATATATATGTGTGTGTGTGTGTGTGTGTGTGTGTGTGAGTGTGTGTTGTAGCTTAGACTAATTACTGCAAATTGTGGAGGCCTTGATAATTCCTTTTTTTTTCACTAAAATGTAAGATCACACAAAACTCGTTTTGTAGCAAATTCGACAGGCAAACAACAGTAATCATAATCAAATAATCAATAATTGCAGTCAATTATTGATTATTTTTAAATGACTGTCGATGAAATGACTCTGACGAATCACGATAATTTTATTAAATATTGATATTTCCTTAGATCAACTCTCAAAGTCCACAAGTAATAAACTAATACTAATCTAGAGGACGAGGCACGAAGTATAATAGATGAATAAACGAACTGACCTGAAGTGAAGTTCTATCATAATTATACAAAATGCCTCGCCCGAAAAGGTTAGTAACTCCCAGCCTCCCATTCGTACCCATACATCGGAAAATATCGACAATTTACTATTTTTTCTTTACAACCTCTAAATCAAATGACATTGATAGGCAACTTACAGCGAAAATAGTATAGAGAGAGAAAAGAAAAGCTAGCAAAGACAACATAGTGGTGATACGTATGCGTTACTATAAGTAAATAAATTAATACTAATCTTGAGGTACCTACTTCGTATAATTATGATAGAACTTCACTTCAAGTAAGTTCGCTTAATCATCAATTCTATTCTATATAGCTATACGTAATTGTAAGAAGCGGTGAGAGCCTAAGGACATATCTATACTCGACTTACATTCGTGTGATCGTGAGTTCAAATCCTCTCCTAGTACCACTGAGTTTCTACTTAAGTAACTACGAATTTTTAAAAATTGTCACTTTCTCGGCGGTGAGGAAAAACATCGTGACATGCTCCAGAAATATACAAAAATCTGTATAGTATGCGATCCACTAGTCCATGCTGGGCGCGCATGGTGGATTACAGCCCGAAACCCCCCTAATGATTTACTAGGGAAGGCCTGTGCCCTGCAGTAAGGCGGTAAGGCTGATACGAGAAAAAAGACGAGAAAATTTATGAAAATACTGTTCGTGCCCAAATGATATGAAATACTGGTATAAAATTAAAAGGTATATTTCAGTAATGAGTCGTCTTATTATAAATAAATATCCCTCATTAAAGCTAAGATGAAGAACGTCTCGCAAATCAAGAAAAATGTGAAATTATCTTTAGCCAAGATTCCTTTAGGATTCAATTTATTATTTGGTATCGCATCCCGAAGGCCCGGGGGCAGATTTCCAACAAAATAATTTCAACACAGTAAAAGTGAGATAAACAGTATGTAACCTTAACGCTATTCTTAAAGTTATACCAGTGGATCCCAAACGTGTGCGTGTTGGCGTCCTGGGGAACCGTGACTTCTTCACAGGGGTGCACTGCGAAATATTTACGCAATTTTATTTCCATTTTCAGTTCAATGGTATGACATTGGCTGTTATGATACCTATTTATTGTTCTGTTATGACATCATATGCGACGTGACATCTAGAAAGCTGATGCATACCACTTAGCTATATGTTATGTTATATTTACTTTACCTAACCTCTTCAGAAAATTATTATGCAAAAACAGTTGTTATATTAGTCTTAACATCCGAGAAACTAGAACCAACAATAAGGGCTCAGATAATGTCAGTAACGTTTCTTCGATTCTGAGTGGTTTGCGTTCGTCTTTGTACGTGTCTCTCTATACCCATGACACAAAGAATCATAATGTAGGCCATTTTATGTGTCCTTATATGATATGATGGTGTTATTGAATTGATAAGTGCGCCAGAAAATGTTGCTATGTCAATACTTTTGAACAGCGCACTGTGTATTTTGTTTTCTTTTTTCAATACTTGTTTATATTTACCTAACTAAAATCTATTCCTTTCAAATATTTCGATACCTCAAAGGCCTATCTCACGCAGGGATATTTACAAGCGACTCGAGTATTATGTGCGTATGCTACACGTCGCTCGTGAGTCGCTGCCATACAATTTCGTTAGCCATACAATACAAGTCGCCTTACCCATTCTAGAAGATACGGTACTGTTTAAGGCAAATATTATGGATTCGTAAAAGCAACTGATGCCTGGAGGACACACCCAATTTGTCATTCACGTTGCCCTTTGTTTTGTTAAAACAATATTGCGATTCAATTAATGACGCACATATTTTACTGTCAGTGTTATCTCGAGAAATGTGTTAAGTCAAGACGATATCTAGATATAGTGTTAATTATTACAAATTATATTCTATTTACATAAATGAAGTGTAGAACATAGAAGAAAACTCAAAAATAATGGTAAACATGGGCATTGGTTGCGATGACCTGGCGACCAATAAAGCTCGAAATATATCGAGTCACATGAATTTGTACACATCGTGTCATGTAATTAGACCACGACTAGACGCGACGAGGTCGCTACGACCAACTACTAAATATTTCCTTCGACTTCTCATTAACAGCTTTTACCACAGGATCCAACCCGATCCGTCAATACGATATTTGAACGCGTCCGATATCTATAATCAATCGCCGCGCGTGTATTCCTCTCCACCTGAATGCGTTTGGATTGCATGCGTTAAAGGAAACGCTCGCCGATCAGGTGACGATCTGCCTCAGGAGACAGAGATCACATGATCGACAAGTCATTCTAAGAGACATTTTGTGTCGAATGATTTGACTGAGGCTTTGATTAATTCTGTGCACAATGTTACGTTGTAACAAGATTCTAAAATAAAAATATAAAATAAAAATTTTACACACAAACAGACAAAATAACTAATTTTCACAGTAGAACGGAAACCGCGCGCTTTGACTAGTATTAGCGTCAACATGACCAAATAAGGTATTCGTTTGGTGCAGGAAGGAAAATTCCGTCTAGAACATTTAATAACAAACGCCCACAAAAAGAAACATCGAGAAAGAATACAATAGCGAATGTTTACATCTCGCTCTGTTCGAGTAGCAATCTCAGTTCCACCAGAATTTAAACAATAGAATAGGGCGTGACTTGCTTCGGTCAAAATATCTCTAATTCGCCTGATACAGAAAGTCTAGAAGCCGGAAGTGCGCATGACCGCCTCAGGGAGGAAGTAGCAGTCCCGAAAATATAATAATCAACAGGCGTCTAGAAAAAAGAAGAATACCAGGCGGCCATAAAACGGGAGTTCGCGGCAAGGCGAGGAGACAGAGAAATTTTGACGCCGGACGGTTCGCACGACGATTGAAGGCAATTAATATAGTGTTGCTGCCAGTTTATCTTCGACCAGTTTATTTTCTATAACTATAAACTATAAATTAAAATCAGTGCGTTATTTAAATAAGCGAGAAAGTTAAAAGTGCATCATTTTTTCAACCCCCTTGGTAAGTTGAAAATAATTAATATTGTTAGGTTTGGTTGCCGTTGACTAGTTTCGTGTCTGTTTTAATTTTATTACTATTCAACAAGTGATTTCTTCAACCTTTAGTAATGTTAAAAATTGCTATGGCTTTATATTTCTTAGTAGTGGTATAACAACGTGACGACGTGTGACAGTGGGTACCTAAATATTAATGAAGTATAACCCTATCTATTTAATCGTTCCGATAAGTTTTAAATATGTTGCAACGCGGTATTTTTCTTCATTAACATTCTATTTATCATATTAAAAAACAGTCTGGCTTCCATAAGAAACCAGGGCAGTAATGGCCGCGATATTAATTCTCACTGTGTATTCCACGCGTGTGTCATTAACATCGGTGGCTTGTAGGTATCTGGAAAAAACCTGTTTATTTTAAAATATTTAAAATGTTGAGATTCTGTAATGATAAAGTTGATGCTTGTAAATAATAAGCTTTTGGTTTTGTAAATGTAGTCTGTTGAAAGATGCCACCGAGAGATTATCTACGGGATTGTTCTTATGTAAAATCAACTCGTAGAAATATAACTGAAGTTTTGTGTTGACACATATCTTGTTTTCGTTTGGGCTTTAATGCAAATTGTGTTATATTTAAAGTGTAATTTTTTCTTTTGTGTGTCATGGCGTGGTGGAATGGTGATCGTCCGGCATATGAATAGTTGGGGTAATTCTGGGGTGGGTAATTGTATTTAAATATTTTATTTTATTGTATTTCAACCGGACCGAAATGTCGCCATTCCATTCCGTGTAGTCTTTAATTGTTTCGCGAAAGATGCCGACACCCACTCCGGGTCTCACCTAGTGCCTGGGTATCGGATCTTTCGCGCTTCAAGTGTCATCCCAACGCGTTCCAGAAACTGGGGGTTCTCCGTACGGAGTGAGAAGCAGGGCTGCACGTTCACCGTACGGGACGCACCATGGACCGGCAGGCGGCTCTTCGGCCCGTCGACTCCGGCCGGCCTTTGCGGCCGAGCCCCTTCAGTAATGTCGCCGTGAGCTGCTGTGCGCCTCCGGGTTCCCCAATGGGCCGGTGGAGGTTTCCTCGCCGAGGCCCCCCCCACGCGTCACGGGATAGCGACACCGAAGCTAAGTCCCAGTGCACTTAGGGTTTTTTTTTATTGAGTACCGGAGGGCTTCCCTGTGCCGCGAATCCACACCCCGGGTGTAGTAGTCGAGAGATTAGCGCTCGTTCTTAAAATTTAATTTCGTGACTTATCTAATTCTCTAATTATAAATTATTCATATTCCATTAGTTTTGTTTGATTATTTTTTATTGTTTTTTTTTATTGTTTTTATTATAAATTTTTTGACAATCGTAATTGTGTTTTTTTTATTTGCACCCGCCGCCAGGCGGGCGTAGCAACAAATATCCTTTATAATTCATGTCAATATAATCTAGGTCTAGATGACCCAGATTAGAAAATAAGGAAGAGAGGCGTTAGGAGCACTAAGCAATAGCAACAGTTCCACTTCTTCTGTTTCCTTGTCGGAATCTAAACTCATGTTTATGACTGTTGATAACGATGTTTTGAAGAAAAATGAACGGCATAAGGGATCGCAGAACGATTCGCCCTGCGGGTCGCAACCATTGGCAAGACTAATGTGATCTGATCCAAACAATCCGTTATGAAGACGCGTTCTGGGGTCATATCGGCGTATCGAATCGGTTCCTGTGGGCAAAAATCTTAAATAATAAGAGCCTTAAGATACCGCAAGACGGGCGGGGCGGCTATGCTAATTTAAATGCACACCGAGTTCTTAACAGCTAATGATAAATCTCTCACACCCACTCTTGTAATAGTCCAGTCAATAGGGTCCAGACGACTAGCTGCGACGAGATCGCCACTACCAACGACTCCATATTACCTCCGACACTTCGTAATTTTAATTAGGCGTCGCGACGCCTTATTAATAGTTTTGTCTTGTATTTATGCAAATATTACCTTGCAAAAGGTAATACTTGCAAAGGAATACTTGCATACATACAGATATTATAATAAATACAGAAATGCAATTATTATAGTAATTATATATATACAGAATATATATCATAATAATATTCTGTACTTATTGACGCAGCTATAAACAAGTTAATATCCCACAAAAATAATACGTAAAAGTAAAGAATAGGTACTTAATAAGTAATTTGTAACAAAAAAACAGTGTGATTTGAAATAAATTTCGCTATATAACCTTTTTGAAGACTATTAGAGCTTCTAATTAAAGATAAAGTAATTGATTTTATTTATCTGTAACTTTCAGTTTTTTTTTCACCTTTTCACCACTGTAGCTCGTTAAATATTAGAGACACAAAAAATTTGTTGTTACATAAATTGTCGGCAATTAGGTATACTTCAAGTTTGTAAAATATTTGGTTCATAGGATCAACCGTTCGCGGCTTATTTCGAAAAACACATGCATAACTTTTACATAGTAATAGGTATATCAATATTAACATGGATGTTAACTTAATATTGTATTTTTAAAAGTTCTAGATATATATTTCTATAAGCGATTTTCTGAGCTATATTATATATCTATCAGACAATTGACCTTTAACCTTATAATGTTTTCTTTTGTTTAAAATTTCATCGGTGCACGGTGCCCCCCCCCCCCCCCCCCCCCCCGCCGCAGTATAAGTTAAACGTAACACGGGTCGCTTTCCGACCAGGTGGACAGACGACTTGAAGAAAGTCGCCACTAGTGGCTAGACGTCTGTGGTAGCGGTCTCCAGCAGTAGAGAGACACAGATTTATCACAGACTGATGGTATTCTATATTTTTTAAGCTATAAATAACTTAGTTCAGTTTTACATATTACATTATAGATAAGGTAACGAAACTATGATTATGTAATAAACAACTTCTGTTACCAATGCCAAGAAATAACTCTTGTTTATAATATTTCCTTATACTAAACTCGTACTAATATTAATAAAAATCACTCTTAAAACGGTGTTAATTTATTCAAAGAGTCGTACATCACGCAGTAATAAGACGCTAAATAAAAACCTAATGAAGATTAAATTATTCAATTACCCGGAGCTAATGTAAAAAGGTGGCTAATTTTACAGAGGAAAAATGACAATTCATTTATCATAAAAACGTCGACATTTGAAACTTTCCCGTCAGAAATTGTTTCCAAGTCGTGACATCAACACGCCTTCAGAATTTGACTTTTTCAAAGTTACACAATAAACTGAGTGCCGGCCTTTATTTTATATTTTATACGTTTCTGTTTGGAACTTCGGTGTTTTTACACTGAAAATTTTTAAGGTTCGATTTTCCTTAGTTTTCGCAGTATATGGAAGAGAAAGTAAATTCTAATAGATAGAGTTAACTGAACAAAAGCAATTTAATTATTATTATTATCATGATATAACAAGCGAGCAGCCAGCAGCTGATATGCCTATATCTTGTGCCGGTGCATGAACATCCCCGCCGTTGAGGAATCCACCACTTCTTGTTTATAACTCTTTTGTTCAGTGCGTTGTAAGCAACTTTTGATGAGGTCAAAGACCTTTCCAGTTGTTTGTTATTGCAGTGTCTGATTCTGTTCTCTGTCCTGAAATTGAAGATGTAGATCTAGCTAGGCAGTTCTGGGCCTAGCTAGCCGTTTGGCAATATTTGTTAGTTAGTTATACAGAAGATAACAGAGAATAACACAGACTTTTTTTATAGAAAGAAGGTGCTAGACGAGCAGAACATGGGAACGGACTGAAAACAGGTTCGTGATAATTGGGGGAATAGGATAAAATGGGAAATACAGTACATTGGAACAATAGGACAGTACATTTTTGCACGCTACAATCCCACAGTCTCTGAGCGCACTCCATTGAGCAACCCGTTCTCACCTTTTTCTTATCGAAGACCTTGATGGATAGTACAAACTCAAAAGTACGGGCCAGGGTACCAGACTTCGAATATACCATTAGATACCCCTAGGTCAAATACTATGAACGTGAGTAGTTCGGAGCACAAAAGTGCCTTTGCCAATACTCACTGCTACTCTGCGCAGGCTGCCACTAATTTAAACAATTAATTTACTACGAATTGTTATAACAAAGTACCCTTACTAACGAACAAAGTACCACAAGAACGAAACGGCGCGCGGCATCTAGTTTTTTTAATCGAGGTACCAGGAGAACATAAAGTAAACTAGTAAATCGATGGCCGAATTGGCTTAAGGCCAGACCTCTCTACCAATACAGAACATTACAAAAATCTGTTGTTACACCGTTTGGCAACTCTCTAGGCGATCACGTACTAACTTTATTTATAAGATTTCGTAACGCTTGAGAGCGATTTGACTATTAATTTAGCTGAATCGTTCAGTGATTTCAGTATAAAACGTGATGGAATTTAAACGTGAACGCCAAGGAAACTAATGGGGAGATTATAGAAACATTTTTGAAACAGCTGTTCAATCATCAAACAGTATTCTTTGATATAAAGGAGTCAATTGTATGAAACCTTAATAATAACTTTAATAATTCGCCTCCACCAAGAGCTCGTCCTAAAATACTGTCTCTTGGAACAGAGATTGCCTCATTACAAGCATACGCCGAAACCGGTATCAAGGCTATGCCGGTACCGCTATTAAATGAATAAGTTGGTTGGTGGCTATGTAAGCAGATTATTTATTGGACTTCATAACTAAATGGGAAAGGACAGTGTTGTCCCTTGTATTACAATATTTTTATTTATTTTTAAAGTTTACATATAGGCACATTTCATATTATAATTAAAAATAACATTAAAAAACCCAGTTACTGTAACACCGTTACGATCAATCAAAATACATTAATCGATGATTAGTATTAGGAAAATTAAATTAAATCATTAAAAGGAAAATTCAACTTACGTCTCATTTGAAAGTGTCTGGCGGAGCACCGACGCATCAAGCCATGTACGAAACGGGAACACAGGTATTCACCGATTGCCCCAAGCGTGGAAAGACGTCGCTCGACGATTGTCGGGAACGTGAGGTGCATAACATACACGCTCACTGCGGATATTACACAAATCAACTTGCAAAAACTGGATAGAAATATTTCTTTTTATGAAATTGAGTCAGTAAGGTATAAGTTTTTTTTATAGAAGGAAACGGCAGACGAGCAGACAGTCCACCTGGTTGATAGTGGATACTATTGCCCATGGACATCGATTATACATGCCAAATTCAGTCCATAATGACTAACGTCGGTAGCCCTCAAATGTTACTTTGGAGATTTGGAATGAATTTGGAGTAAGAGTTGGGAAAATGGGGAAATACGAGTATAACATTTCACTCACTACCGAAACACGCACATACATTGGGGGATTGGATAAAGTGGGAAATGCAGTACATTTTACGATAGTCTTATGTCATATCTGCCGCAGGATCGATAATCGATAGGGTAGACGAATCCTTAAATGAAAGCCATGTACCGGAAAACACGGTGAGCGACGCCCTCAGGTGGTCAGGTGGGCCATCGATTTGCATTCACCAACGGTGGCTGGATGAGAACAGCTGAAGACTGTACGGTGTTGAGCCTTATGCCGGTTTATTATTACGTATTAATGGTTCTGGATGGGTCAAGATCAAGACGTGCTTGAATAGTAAAATAAAACATTATTAGTACAACATCTAAATTTGGACCGACTTGATAGCATTCCTATTTATGTAATCTAATCTATTTTTGTAATGAGCCTGTTCTTCCCTTTTCCTGCAATAAAACTTAATCCTTTCATGACAAAGGCACTACAAGTAAAAGTCAATTTCAAGGTGCTTAACTGTCGCTTACGCGTTTTTACGGCGTCGTAATATCGTAGCACGCACACAATGGCGTGTGTTCGTCTTTAATGCACATTGCTGTCTAAAGTGTCCTAATTTAATAAAAGAAATATATTTTTGAATGAAAGAAAGTAAATGAGAGTGGTGATAGGATAGGAGGTGATAGGATAAGGGTACTTTTTGATTCAAATTCGTGAGTTCGTAAGTGGATCAATAAATATTGGTAATATCGACACAATCAATACTCTTGTAAGGTTTGTGTGTATGTGGATGGAATTTAATGGCATTATCATGGAAGTCCTTGGCGAATGCGAATGTGTGCTTACAAAACTCTTATGTTGCTGAGCTAGAAACACATACCTAATTGATTTTCTTCATATAGCAAGATATATTTTCAAATATTTTGTATTGAATACTAATTATATGTGCAAAATTTTGTGGATTATTAACCTTCTTTAAACATTCTAATAATGACTGAAGCAAATGTATTGTGATTTATAATCTGCCTAATAAATTTTGAATACACTTGACCATTCAAGCAATTCTCGGCCCAATACCTTACTTATCTCATGATCATAGTTGGTGTAACCACAGAAATATACAATAGTTATTATTTATTCTTCTGGTGTCACCCAGCCAAAAAAAAATATGGAGTATAATGAAATATGTGTGAAATACGCGAAAATCTTAAAGGTTGAATCAATTGTTCTCTCTGCAAGTAGGTAGGTAATAACAAATATTATGTAATAAGTAATAACAAACCAACAAAGAATCAAAAATTGAATTATAGTCGAGAAAGATAACAATTATACAATAAATATCACGAATAAAAATATTCTTTCAAAACTTTTTAAAATTATATGAAGCATATTCTTTTTAAATTTTCATAACAACGCAAAGATGTAGGTACTCTGGGATAAATCCAATGCAAAGGGTGCAATCAACGTTCATACTAAATCGCGTCTCGAAGCTGAAGCTAATGGTGCGTAGTGAAATTGCATAACTTATGGCAATTTTCCCCTACTTTACTAGGGCTGAGTAACGCGTCATTTGGCCGACTCGACGCAGCGGTACATCAAATGAAATTATGAAAATGACCAGTCATTTTGTTGCGACCGGTAATTATCGTAATACCTATTTTAAAAGAGGCTTTAATGTTTATTATGCAGAATTTTTATTGTGTATTTTATAAAAATAATATGAGATAGATCTAAATATTTTAACAGTATTTTGTGAAATACGTGAAGGAATATTTTGAAGGAAAATAATCAATAGTGGGTAATTCTTAAAAAGTCTGCTAAAATCTATGGTGATTTGAAAACATACAAACTCAAAAATATCGAACTTATAATTTTTAATATTATGATTATTTTTTTATTAATACATTTATATTTAATACATCAATACTTCCTTACCAAGAAGAACCCGGGATATACAATATTTTAAAAGTGTATTTATTTTTTATAAAAAGGTGGTTAATATTTAAAGATTTATAAAAGAATTTTCTTTGGCCTTAAAGAGGCCGTGTAAATGTTTAATCAGTATTCATCGAAATCCCTTCTACCTCCTGGTATTTTAAGTCCACGTTACGGTTATACGTAAGTACGTCGTGTCCTCCCCGCCCATTAAAGCGAATAATTCCAACCAATTTAATTTTCTTTTTACTGTCGCTAAAGTGCAATTAAACACGAAACGCGAGGTCGTAAAGGCGAAAAAACAATTTTCGCCTTTTCATTGGCCGGGAGCCGTCAGGTGTCTAGGCACTGAATAATTAACGACCCAGTAAGTTTTGTACCAACGTAAAAGTGCCACTACAGCGCGAACGTGTTCCATTTGCAAATTTACATAATTCTTAATTAAACTCTGCGTTGTGTTTTCCTGTCCATGTTCTTTTATTCTTAAACAAACGATTCCTAAAATATTTGACTAACAACCTATCATGTGGTTTTTTGTGGAAAGAAGTCAACAAACAAGCAGACAGCCCACCTGGTAGTAAGTAAGTACTGTCGCACTGCGGCATCCAGGACACATGTCAACATCAGTACAGAATGTCAACGTTGGCACGGCCCCGGATCTGCTGCCTATCTTTGGAGAATAAGAAATGGACCTGGATAGAAGTTAGAAAAAATGAGGAGGAATAGAATAAGATGGAATGGGTGTGACAGCGGATTTGTTATCCTTTAGTCGCTTTTTCTCTTCTCGGTGTCGTACCCACGAGAAGAGATGGGTTGATGCTATTCTAAAGGCGGCATAACACGGTCATTAAAATAAACGTTTATATGATATTCACTAATTAGGTTTACCTTTTGACACTTCAACTATTATACAATTAAAGTTCAATAAGCTGTAGATAACGGTACAACAACGTTAGTTTGGAGGCGTACGAGCATTAATCCTGTGATCTATGGCCGGCACGGATTATCCAGCATTCATGCTAGCTAAATAAAGTGTTTTGTAGCGAAGGTAAACTCGGTGGCCACAAAGCCGAAAGTTTTGCTACACCTGGATTTAGTAAATGTATTTTACTTTTGTGTTTCAGTGCTGCGTGGTGTGTCGACCGGCTTTGGAATAGCACTACTCCATATCTTCCAAAAAAAATGAGCTCTTTCCGTATGTGTCGTAAAAGGCGACTAAAGGATAACAAAGCCGCTACCACTAGCCCTGAGGAACTACGCCGCCCCTCAAAGAGTAGACTCGTCCACCAGCTTGACCAACGTGAAGTTTTAAGGCCATACATCACTCACGAACAAGGCAATGTGTATGAAGAGGCCCACGTCCAGCAGTGGACGAATAAAGATCTGGTTATGGCTACCCACAACTGGACGTGCTTTCAACTATACATAGTAAAACAAACAAATTATCTACATAAAAACATATAAGTTAGAGCTTACTTTTATGCATGCCGTTTTCGTACAAACCACTACACAAACTCGGAACAACGCGGTGCAACTATAAAACTCAGTAAGATTATTGACGTAATCGTGCATACAATTACGGCATGCTTGCTTGCAAATTAATGCAAATATTCATACTTGTATTTTTACTATGACTATATACCTTTGCTTCCATGATACTTGCAACAAAAGCAACAATGGCGGATCCCATTGTTGCTTTAGTGCGAGATAAATTTAGTTTATTCATCGTCGGATACGTGGCCATACATCAACTCGTTCGATGTTCCGAGCAATCTAGATAATCCGAATATAGTTCCGAGCTCCGGGCTCTTTGGCTTACCTAAAAATTATAAGAAATTTGTTTTAAAAATAGCTTTTAGGGGCAATACTCTAGCTTTCAACCTCAGTCGTTTAGTAAATCCTATTATGTTGTCATTGCTAACGTTTAATGTGGCTTATTTTAGAGAACGTAGGTACCTATCCTATTTTTAACTAGGTACTTTTTACGAAGGAGTAAGTCTATTTTTAGGTAAAGTTTTTGAGTAAGTCACATTTACTCTATTTTTTGGGTAAATTTCCCGCTTACCTCTTAACTCTCAACTATTTTACCGCTTTAGTCATTAATAGATTCGCGTCGAACCGGATTAAAGAACATTCAATCTTTAGTGGATACATGTTGACGTAAAACAATTTAATAAGAAGTAATGTACTTAATAAACTTGTTTGATCAGGTCGAGGCCCGCCCCGATCTGTAGAACCAAAGAAGAAGAAGAAGAAGGTGGTAGTAAGAACATCCGGAACTGGACTTATTTGCAGACGGTTTGCTGACTTTCAAGAACAAAGTCAAACGCGGTCTGACCACAGAGCATCATATTAGGTCTCCCTTTGTTTTGTTCTCACTCATTTAACTTGCTTTATTTTATTTACTTTTAATCACTAGTTTATTTACAAGTAAATTTATTTCTAAAATGTTAATCATGCTGTCGTCACATTATTGAGATGTCAATTAGATTGAACACTTTTTTAGGCACTATGTTAAATTGTGCTTTGATATGTTGATATCTTATTTGTGATGCAAAAATAAATAAATACTCGTAAATATTATTTATCTATATTTTTTTAATAATAAATAACGCCACACTCAATGGTGCACACTAGGATTGCCTGTGTCGTTGGTCCAGAGACACAAAGGCAAAGACAAATACACACCCAGACCCGAACAAACATCTGTCTTTAAACAAATGAATATCCGCCCGAGAATCGAACCCGGGACCTTTTGCACATCGGGCAGGTTACCACTACCAACTGCGCTAATCGGTCTCTAAATAATAGTAGCGGTTCGATTAGCAGCTGTTTATGATTAGAGTGCGCGACGTTCTCGTTCGAAGCAATGTGTAATGAGTACCTACAAAGTAACAAAGTCAGAGACTTAATTTATCAAAATGTAACTTATTTGGGTCTAAATATCTTGTGTCTAAATATCTTGTGTCTAAGGACCTTGTGTCTAAACATCTTGTGTCTAAGCACCTTGTGTCTAATCATCTTGTGTCTAAACATCGTGTGTCTAAACATCTTGTGTCTAAACGTCTTGTGTCTAAACATCTTGTGTCTAATCATCGTGTGTCTAAATACCATGTATCTAAACATGTTGTGTCTAAACATCTTGTGTCTAAACATCTTGTATCTAAACATCTGTATAAATTTAGTTGTAAGAGGTTGCAGATGTTTTTATTTAACCCTATATAAGTTGGATATTAAGGCCTTACCTATGAAATTGCTGTTTGTTCATAATGGCCACTCTGAACTTAGTTAATTTGCCTTTGAATTGGAATTCCAAATTTAATTTAATTTAAAACTACGACAATCTTTTTCAAATCTTTTTTTGTTTGAGACCATGGAAAAGTTAAAAATCCGTGTTATTTTCGAATATGAGTTCCGTCATGACAGCAACGCAGCACATATGGCAGGCAATATCAATGATGTATACGGACCAAACACCGCAACGAACGCATGGTGAGTTTTTGGTTTGATCGTCCGTACTGGAAATATTTACTTCAAGAACAAGCTCCGTGAACGATCGAAGACTAAAGTCGATAATGACGACTTGAAAACAATAGTGGAAGCGGAATCATCTCATACCACGTCTGAGTTAGCAACAGCCTTCGGCGTAAGTGACAAAACGATATTGATTCATCTACGTCAAATGGAGAAAGTGAAGGAGCTCGGAAAGTGGGAACCGTATGAGCTTAATGAAATCGTGCAAACACGCGTCGAAGTTTGCCTTACTTTGCTGAATCGGCACAAAAATGAAGGGATTCTGAATCGTATTGTCACTTGAGAAGTGGATCCTGCATGATAATCGTAAATGCTCGTCACAATGGTTGAACCCAGGAGACAGCCAAACAATATCCCAAACTGAGCCAAAAGAAGCTCCCATGAGCTTCTTTTGTCCCCATGGACTGTGTAGTGGTCCTGTACCGTTATTATCCACTACAGTGTCTTGAGATCTGGCTCAACAATTAATGCAAATGTGTACTATAAAGAAATTATTTGAATTTTCCCATATAAAACGGCAATTTCATATTTAAGAACCTAATATATAGTTATGTGTATACTGTATACACCTGTTAGAAAAGGTTGTAAAGCTCTACAGATTGTGTCTAAACATCTTGTTTTCACAAGATAGGGAGATGTACCTTTCCGAGGGGCGCCCGCCACCGCCGCTTTATGATTTAATTTAATTTTACATAACCGTTGCATGTATATACGTATATTTCTCATCGCACACCACAATATTGTAACAACAAACGTAGGTTTTAATAATAAAAATGATTAATGATTGTTTGACTGAACCTTGACTCGACCAACAACAGCGTGACATATGACATTTTATGAAGATTTATCATGGACATGTGTAGGTAGATTTACAAATTTTATCATACAATTTATTATACAAGGAAGTAGCGGAAGAGCTAACTTTCCATCAGATGAGAAGTGGTTACTGCTGCCTACGGAACATGCCAACATCAGTCAAGATGGACAAACGTTGGCACACCTCTGAATACTCCGCCTAACTTTCAAGATATTGGATTGGATTAGGAAATAAAGATTTATTTATATGATACAAACCCTAAACTTAGTGGACGTTTTTTCGATGAAACCATGGATTCTGCTCATGTAAAAATAATTACTCAAATAATAGTTAATAAGTAAGTTTTTTTTTGTAAAAATACCAATCTTTTGGATTCTTATTTACTACTGGATCTATTTACGTATTTACGATCTATTGAATTCGTCTCGTATAGACGTTGTATGAAAAATTTAATAAAAAATCAAAAAACTATATAACTATAAACTATACATATGGGTGAATATACAAAAGTTGGGTAACTTTTAGGGATATTTTGTTTACTATAGTTTTTAAATCAAATTTCTACAAATTCGGGTATTTGAGATAGCTAATGCAATGAATATATTGCTCGTGATCGGGCCAGTCACTTTTTAAAGTAGATTCTGAGATATCTTGATTTTTCTGAATTTGACTGCCAGGGGACTGACGGGGGGTAACATAGTACTGATAAAATACACAACTTCATAAGAAATGTATGAAATTTATTTAAACTTGGAACAAATCTCTTAGAATCTAATAATGGTACATATCTTTTAAGTATTAAATCACTTAAGTAACTATTAAAAAAAATATTAATATGTAATACTGTGAGAAAGAACTATCTCCGCCTTCAAAACAGCTTTTTATCATTTTTAATAACGTTACATTATAACTTATACTATTTTGAGGTAGTTTAGCTTAACAGTATACATTTTCTAAGTAATCAACAAACAATTGAAACAAAAATATGACTATCTCTGTCTTAAAGGTACCAATTAACATGGAATTAATAACAATTACTAGGTATGTAATACTATGAAAAGTAAACTATCTCAGTCTTCAATTATCACGTTTTATTGCTTAACTTATCTTACTTTAATTCAGTTTTATTTTGTAGTGTACATTTTCTAAGAAATCAATGTAGGGGGTACCACCCAAAATGGTCGGAGTCGGGTAAATAGGGAATAACTGATTATAAATGGAATGGTTTTCAAAAACTTCTTATGAAGATTATTCATACTATCAAGTAAATATCCCTTCTGTTTTTTAATTTGTTTACGAGACACAAATTCTTTCTTTCCTGCTGCTTGACGGCTGTTAGAATCATATTCTAAAAATTGCTGAACTAAACTTTGCACTTTAATTTTGCTGTTAATTATTTTTTTGTTTGGAAGGTTATGTCCAGTTTTTTTATAAGTCACTGCTTTATTTTTTTTTGTATTCTCCATAATTTGTATTTGTCTACTAGATTTCCAGATATAGCTTGTTTGAACTTTTTTTTATCTTCACGGCTCTTTATTTTAGTGTAGTTTTCTTCTAATTGACTTTTAATAACTTCACCGAAAAGGACCTTCTTCACTAATTCTTTCTTTTTAGTTATATCTTCACTCATTTCTTCAATTCTGGTTTTTGGACTTTTTCAACAGATTTTATAACTTTCTTTAACTGCTTTTTAACTCGTTTATATTTTTGACGCTGAGTATTCAGTTTAGTTCTGAGTTTTGAAACTATTGCTTCCATCTTTTTTAATTGCTTATTTCTAGACTTTCTTTGTCTTTCGCTTCTCTTTTTTGCTTCTTTTGCTCTTTGGTCTTCGTTAATAATAGATCTCATTTCTTCACCAACTATTGGTTATACTACATCGTCAGTAGTTGAAGCCTGTAGTTGAATAGTTGTTTTTTTAGCCTGTAGTTTGATGAATATTTTTTCCATTTTTTTCTAGTTAATCGTTGCTCCCGAGGTGTCATTTCTTTAACATTTTTTCTTTGCCCTTTCTCCTTTTTTTTTAAGTACTGCAATCTTTGTTTCTCTTTGTATTCAGCTAATTTAATGGGGTCACTTTTAATTCTAGCTAAGCGAGCCTTTTTCGGCTTCTCTTTTCTTTTTTAATATATCTTCCCGAGTCAAATTTTGTTTTTCTTTAGGAGGCGGCATGATGTTCTAAACTGAAATAAGTAAAAAAAAATGTTTACACACGCTAACAGTTGAGATGAAAGTGATCTAAAACAAAAAACATCAGTACCCTGGAAACACCTCAGTCCTCTGGCGCAATATCAGACAAAGAACTGACGCCAACGGACTGACGAAAAAGACATGAATTTGAGGTTATAAATAGAACTAATGTTTCTTTTGGTATTTTCGAATATCAACAAGCTACATTTTAACAAATCATAGTTAACTATGTATACATTAAAATATAACACAGGTTTACAAGGAAATAACGACTCACCACAGTACTGAAATTTTGGCTGGATCGGCACGCGTTTACATGGTAAACACAATTCTAGCACTGACACAATAATGGCGGCCGTCAAATGGCGCGGTCTGCAGGTAACTTTACTACCAACGTTGAAATTTAACAGGGATTTGATCTTGAGTCGGTAATATTTAGCGGGAATTTCAAATTCGAACATCACACAACGGACTGACGAATAAAACTGAACACAAAGTTTCTTATTATTTTTACAACACGGTGAGAATATTATATTATGAAAGTCGTGAATATTACATTATTAAGTACATTACAGATTGTCGTGAAACAGTAAGTTTTCTTAAATTAAAGGTAATATTTAATACACAGCCACTTGATTGCGCGTTTTTGGGATTGTGACATGCCAAAGAACTGACGTTTTGAGAATATATTGTGGTTTTTTACAAACTTGTATTTAAAATAAATAGCTGAAATTGGGTGACCAAATAGAAGACTTTTAATTGTTTCAAGGTAAAATGAAATATTAACAAAATATAATAACACTTCGTATCTATTGACTGATGACATTGAGTTACCCATTTTTTGTAGAACCACCCATATATGTATTTGCAAAAAAAAGATTCAAAAACTATCGATAATGTGATTATTATCCTGAACGGAATCCATAGTTTCAGGCTTCGGAACTGAATGGGTCGTCAACCCCTGTATATTTTAGTCCAAACAATAAATAAGATCAAAGTAGTAATCTAACATAAAAAGGACACTAAAAAAAATATCGTGACACTGAAAACCTTGACAGATAAAAACCTTGAGTAAAATCTTCAAAGGGCTGTCCTTGTCCATCTTCGGGACCAATGGCCTTTGTCGGAAAGCAGTTGTATAAATGTAATTCGTAGGTTTGTGACTTGCCTTTGTGAACTGCTGCATTTCAAATCACTAAAGTATACGAGATATTTATCATCCTTTTTCGTCCACTGATGGATATAGACCTCGGTGTGCATGAGGGATGTATGTATGGCCTTAAAACGCCACGAGGGTCTAGCGGGTTTACTAAAAAAAGATCGGATTCTCTTTTAGAGGTGGTGAAGTTCCTCGGGGTTTGTGGTAGCCGGCTTTGTTATCCCTTAGTCACCTTTCACGACACCCGCGGGAAGAGATGGAGCGGTGCTGGTCTAACGTCGGTCACACTATGCCGCCATTGGTCGCGCCCAACTGATCTAGTTACTTCTCAGTCACAGAAGACTACCGTGAACTAACTACGAGTTTAACTAACTTCTTTTTTTATGGACGAAGGCGGCAGACGAGCATACAGTCCACCTGATGGTAAGTGGATACTGTAGCCCATAGACATCCGCGATAAATGCCAACATTAGTCCAAAATAACAAACGTTGGCACACCCCCTGATGCGCTGCCTACCTTTGGAGATATAGGAATGTATTTGAAGAAAGGGTTGGGAAAATGGGGAGGGAAAGGATGGGAATGCGCTGTGGCACATCTCACTCACTACCGAAACACGTACATACATTAGGGAAATAAGATAAAAGTGGAAAATGCAGTACATTTCAAGGTAGTCTTCTGTGAGAGAGGGTAACGTGGCCAGTCGAGCGCGCCCAGCGGCTGTTGGATTGCAACGTGCACTCTCCCCCTAAAAACCCTCCTAACGTATTTCTGAAGTGATTGAATTTATTCCATTATATTGTTTACTCCGATCCTCATGTCATCATCTTACCTTTTTTATCCCCATCGTCCCCCCCTCCATCCCGCTCTTAAGAATAATGAGGAATTTAATGTTACGAGGAAACCTCTTCATTATTTAGCCTATAGCAATAGACCAATGGCTTATATTATGTTTTCAGTAATTTATACAACAATTTATTGTTGTATGTAACAACTACAAAACAATTACAATTACAAACAATTACAAAATGGGTAGATATATATGTATATAAGTAATGTATTATTATACCTGGGTATTTATTATATGTATTGTTTGCAGTTATCTTTTATTGATTGCACAATGCACCGCCCTTCGTATTTCTGTTTAACCAAAGGTTAAATGGCAGAGAATGCCACTAGGCACAAAGTCCGCCTTTTGTAAAATATTTCTTTGTGCACAAAAGTTTAAATAAATAAATATTCATTCTGAATCGATCCTAATTCCTTTCCAAATAGTAAATGTCCAAAGGTAAGGGGAGCGTATCTGGTGGCGCGCCAACGTCACTATTGATTGGTGTCATTATTGGCATGTATTACCAATATCCATGGAATCAATTTTACCACCAGATGAACTGTTTATTGTCTATTGTTTATTGTCAAACAACCAGCAAGCTGGAGTGGCAATGGGCAGCCCTGATATGCCGCAGGTCCGATAACTGATGAAGGAGACGAGTGAGTCCTCGAATATATATATATTTAAATAAATAAACTGGGAAAAAGAGGAGAATCTTAACCCTCGATATTTGACTCGAACGTGTAATAACGAAAAATAAAATCACTACAGTACTTCAAAGTAAATAAATAATATTATCATTTTTTGGTTAAGTAGAACACTTATACGCTCGCCTCGTGTAAAAGCTTTCATGGAAATATGTTAAAAATTCATATCTTTACAGAAACACAGCTAATAAAGAGCATTGTTACGCCATACGCCACATACATCGCTGAATAAAATACTAGTGATGTGATCGATACCACTTCCTTTTTAATTTGTACATGAATATTCCTTGTCTGAGCGTAGCCTAGACTATACAGCCTATGCCTAACAACGTGTGCGTAGACTATATTCTACATTTTCTTACATAGTATAGTTTTATAGATAGTCAATTATATACTGATTAGGTTTACTTATGTTTAAATTTGAAATAGTATTGTAAAAAAATTGTATACCTAAATAAAAATGTAAGGTGGTTCTGATTTGGCAAATTAGCGGGAACACTGTAAAGCATGGGTTACGAACCCGGGGGTAATTACCCCCGCGGGGGTAAAACCGCAATTCTGCGGGGGTAATAAAGCTGGTAATAATTAGATAAGAAATTAGATTAGACCAATAACATCGAATCTAGCTCAGCCAAAGTGTCAGCCAAAGTAGAATTTCTCGGACTACGCGACGATAGGACTTTAAAAGTGGAATTTCAAAATTATGACCTCTGTACGTTTTGGCGAAAAGTAGGTACTGAATATCATATTATAGCAGACAGAGGTCTAAGAATGTTAATACCGTTTGCTACCACTTACAGATGTGAGAGTGGTTTCTCAACTTTAGTGGCATTAACAACAAAGGCCAGAAATCGTCTCAATGTGGAACATGACTTGAGATGCGCTTTAAGTGACGCTAAATCTAACATTAAAAAACTTGCGAATGCGAAACAATACCAACCTTCACACTGAAAATCATTATCTAATGAAATTGTAAAAACGTATATTTTTGTGCAATTTATTATAATTAATAAAGTCTATTTGTATATACATGTACTATATTTATGGATAACATTTTAAAAAGGGGGGTAAAATCAGTTTCCCTGATAGGTCATAGGGGTAACAAGATTGAAAAGGTTAGGAACCGCTGCTGTAAAGTCTACTCGGGTAAAGAAATAAATATTATATGTTCTAGTCTAGGCTATATTCTAGACTCACATATATGAGATAGGTTCCTAACAGTACCACTGTATCCCTGATTAAATAAATCAGAGTAAGGAACCCGTTTTACCGTGAATTAAAAGAAATCCCAGGCATGTAGAATATCCACCAATCCTCCTTAAACCTTAGATCAAATCAAAAGGATCTAAGTAATAGACCCATATAGTTGATTATGACCCTACACTTCCCAATGATTACTAGGAGAGGTCTATATAATGGGAGTCGTAGGTCATTGTAGGCTGACATCGATCCATCAATTTTTTGTCTAGTAGTATGAAATTTATATTATGGATGAATTATAGGTAAGTATGAATTTATATACAATTTACGAAGAATGAACGAATGAACAATGAACGAAGAGGTGTGTCATTTTATCCTACTAGACAATCTCTATTTATATATACGAGTATATATCTCTTGTATTAAATAAAGATGGAACGTTTAATTTATAGTGAACATGGGTTTACAGTAACTATTTATAGGCAAAAGTGGACGATCAACCTAGAGAATGTGGACGCAGTGAACATTTATAGTGAACATGGTTTGACAAAATTTGTTTATTCTTGTAGCCATAAGACGACGATCGGTCTAGTTAATAGGAATATGGTGGATATTTATAGTGAATATGGATTATGCAATAACTGTTTATAGGCATAAGTCAGTGACCAGCTTAGTGAATATAAACTTAATGAACATTTATAATAAAAATGACTACAAAAACTGTTTATAGGCATAAGTCAGCGACCAGCCTAGTAAATATGAACCTAGTGAACAAGGCTTTACAAAAACTGTTTATGCGCGCGCATAAGTTGGCCTGGTGAACATTTATAGTGAATATGGCTTTATACGTACCATTTTTAAGCATAAGTCGACGATAGGCCTGTTTAATTATGCATAATAAACTTCACTTTCTTTTGAAGTTGGTTACAAAGAATAACTGAAAGATTTTTTTAAATCTGGTTATGTACAACATCAACTTTACACTCATAACACGACGCCTTTACAGATATAAAATTGAATGTGCATTCCAATAACATAAAATTCCATATTCGTTCGTGTCTACAATACCGACACATTTGCGACTGACGTAAAATTTCGTGTGTGCATTGTAACTTCTCCGCGGCGAGGCACATCACTATACATAAAGAGCGCAGCGGAGCGCTGCCCCCGACCGCAGCAAACTCTCCAATAAGGAGCATCCCGTCTCAACAACAATTTAATCAGCTTTGTTCTTTATAAATAAGTTGCAGTTTAAGCCCGAACCAGACACGCTGCTTAAGCTTTGCCCTCACTGTTGTTACAAGCGTTTGTTTTTGGTACCTATTTTTGACAGTAATTCGTATTAATTGTAAGAAGATGTTTATTAAGATATAGCTAAATGAGAAAAGGGGAATACCAAGTGTGGTGGCGTTTCTTGGGAGAGGCATAGGCCTAATACTGAAGAGACACATTCTAATGGTATATTAACACCTTGCAAACATTAAATTTAATGACCTTTTATATTGTGACCACGTGGTGGATTTTGGTATGAATTTCCTTAGTGATTACAAAGAAAGGCGTGTTCCCTATAGTGGTGAGATGTTGATATTGATTGAATAAAATAGTCAATGTAAACCACTTTTTGAAAACTACTTAATGAGAACTCATGTTAAGGAATTCTTCTGAGGAATTCTAAGGATTTAAGGGTAGATAATAATTAATATAGCATTGTATAACTGTTTAGATTTCGCGTTGTGTGCATTTTTTTAAACGTTTATATATGTTAACGTAATAAACAATGCCCCAAATCCATAAAAACTCGACAAATGCAGAAACTCATTTATATTAGCTTCTAAAGGGTGTCACACTAAAAACTATATATATTAGCTTGTATATTTTCTAATATAACTTGTTTTAATATAATTTGTTTTAATTTTTCATAAGTGATTATACCTACATACACTCTTACCTACATAGTAAGAGTATATTTGCACTTTCTACAAAATACCTTCTTTTTACACTTGTCTGTTTTTCATCCAAAGAAATTCGCTAGCAGAGTTTGCTTATGGATTATAAGATCGCCTTTTAGGTATGGATTTAGTTCTGATTTGTTATGTATATTTTGGTGTGCAATGAAGAGTATTTCATTCATTCATCGTGACATCCAACACGAGAAACCGCGCCGAATCTATCAAGCAAATAATCAATCCGAAATTTGATAGACGGAATGAGTAGAGGCACGTATCTCTCGGCTTCGTTATCTCGTTCAGGCGATGCACCGCCCACATGCATTACATGAAGTGAACAGTATCTCAGCTCAGCGATAGGACCATATTACACGCCTAAACCGAAATTACAGATTTGACTCTAATATTGTCCGTTTGAATTTTAGATTATACGCTTGAATCTAAAATTGCAGAATTTAACATAAAGTTATTTATTTCCTAGACTGTTTGTTTTGACACATGCCCAAAGTTTTACATTACATCCTTACAACTAGGTTTTGCAGAACCTACCTATTTATTCAAGATTAGCAACCCACCCTGGCTTCGCTAATATTCATCTACATTAATTCAGCTTCTTAAAATTGAAAGGGGTTTCATAATCCGTCCAGTAGCTTTTAAGTATACCTCTTATATATAAACAAAGAAAACTCTCAGACTTTCTTTACAATATTAGTACAGATATGTATATTGAAGGTAGGAGGTATTTTTGTGTAATCTATCTATATATATAAAAGAGGATGTTGGTATATCTGATGTTATTAGACTTCGACACCGTTTGACCGTTTGTTTTTATGCTATCGACTTTATTATAACTTGCCACTAGATGGCGCTGCAGCACATCAACTTCTATACCGTTCAACCGATCGCAAAAATCATATACACAGGCAGGACAACGTCTGCCGAGTTTTGCTACTGTAATATATATGTATATTACGGTTAATATTAAGTCAGATAAAGTAAACATTTATTTGTTTATTAACATAAATCCACAGCGAAACCAATTAAAACAAAACTTACATCGATATAAACTATTCTTATTATGTAAGCTAGCATTATCTAAGGGCTTTGGATGAAGTCCAAATAGCATAAGAATTATTTCACACAATTTGTTTCTGACTAAATCGACACAAGTGGAATGTCGATAAATTTGCTTGTGGAAGAAAATCTCAAGTCTGTTTTATTTTAGAAACTGTGCAAGGAATACATCTATGTGCGTGAGATACAAGTTTGAGACTGAAGGTGAACTCCTGCTTGTCCCATGTACTGCAGTCGCGGCCGCCCCCCTGACGCCTGGTGAATATCGGGACGTATTCGATGCAGCACCTGTTCACCAACTCCAACTTCGGCGCGCAAGTTTGCTTAAAGTATTACGAAATTTGAAGCGGACGCGCGTCACCAACTCGCCCCGCATTATGTTTGTGAATCTGATGATATCCTCTACAACTTTTTACCTCGTTATTCTTACTCCCGAAAAAAATATACTTCGCATTTGCACAAAGAATGGGAACCCGAAGTTCTTAACTTGCTTGTACTCTTGTATGAACTGCAAAGTTGCCCCGCGCAGTTACTTTAGAAAATATCGGATAGTATTTCACAAAGAAGCTTCCGATAACTTGCCAAAGCTCAGAAGTTGTTTTTGTATTCCACTTTTCTCCGTGAATGTATGTTATATGACTGCAATAAATTCGAGTGATGTTGTCCTTCTGCAATATTTTATAAATAATAAAAACATATACATTCTTAAAGAGAAGATTATTATTGTTGTATTTTTTTTAAATGTATGCTTATAGAAATATATCTAAGTTACCATCCAGCCATTTTCTTGTTCACTACTGGACATGAGTCTCCACATGCGCATCCTCTTGTGCCTGAGTGATTTATGACCTTAAAAGCGCCACATTGGCCAAGCGGGTTGGCGAGTCCACTCCTTTAGAGGTGGTATAGTTCCTCAGGGATCGTGGTAGCGGCTTGTGGTTGTTATTGTTCTGTAACTGTGTTCTGTGGTTGTCATTGTTTGAGGAGTGTAACAATTGACATAGTATGACAATCCGGCTTCTATGGCAATTGAAACAGGCACAGAACAACAACTACGAGACAAATAAAAGAAGTTTTTAACATCGTTCCATAATTGGATACTTGAAGACAAGCTATAATTACACATACATGTTATTCATAACATTATTAAAAACAATTTGCTTACCAAATCAGTTCAGACCACATAATATAGAAATTAAAATTCATGGAAAAATTCGAATTTATCGTATCAACCTACATACGCAAGTGGTACGTGTCGTCGCTTACTGCAAGCTAGTCGCAGCTGGACCGGTTGATGGCATGTACCATACACCCCGTTCTCTTTTTTTAAAAGCCTTATCGCCATAAGCAATGATTTGTCTGCATGGAATCAGTTACACTGAGATCATACTCTCAACGCAACTAATACAAACATTTGTCAACTACTTTGATTCAATTTAGTAATCTGATATTAGGTATCTTCTTTTAGACTTACAGGATGTGTAACGTAAACATCTTACAATGTATACATTGTATACGTCTGCGTTAAGGCCCATCACCCAAATTACCACTAGTTTACAAACATCAGTGTTGAGTATAAACACACACACATGTTGAGTTTGAATAAGGAAAACTCAGTTGTAATAATATATAATTTACATCTATTGTATAATTGTTTGATGTTTCAAATAAATAAACAATTGAAATTCATTGTGGGTTTTATTCAGTAAGTACGAATATTTACTTCTAGCTAGAGGATTTCTTCATCCCCTCCGTATTTCGTTTCTAACCAAATGTTTTTACTTTAATAAATGTAAACAAAAATACGAATTAGAATTATGCCTCACGTTTTCAATGTCTCTTGCATGTAAATCAAGACAGGACGAGTATACTTGAATCAAAATTCATACCCTCAAGTAAATGAAGGAATAATTCAAGAAATGTATTATTCATAATTTTGACCAAAATAACGAATGCTCCGGTATCTTTAGTAAATAAAATTCTAGTCCTTCTTTGGAGTCTCATCAAACGGTCTTTGATATACTTAATAAATCAAAGAATTTTCTTATTTGTCGAGCACCAAAATATTCTGATATTCAACTAATGAAATTCATGTAAATTACTTATTTGTTTTCCGCTAAACTTGTAAGTAAGTAAGTAGATACACTTTATACCAAATAATACAGTGAAAATGACAAAAAGTTTAAATAAATAGATCTTATCGCTAAAGCAATCCCTTCCAGGCAACCTTTGGGAAAGAATAGAGGGAAATGCGAGCACAAGAATAATAGAAAGATGGTACAGTACATTATAATTACTAGAAACAAATAGATATATTTATATATATACTATATTACAAAAAACCAAGATACAAATTACACTTACACTAGGTAAATCATGAGCATACAATAGATATAAAACAAATTAAACATAAGGATACTAAGAGTCAGTAAATTGCAAACAATAGAGGTGGGTGTGATAAAAGAAAGATAAGGAGAGTGAAGGCGTCTTGTAGAAACGAGACAGAATTTATCAGCGTTTCAAAATATACTTAGTTATAGAAATCTTTTTGGCTGATGATCTAAAAACGGTTAAGATAAAATAAGGTTTAAAAAATATAGGGCTCGCCACCGGCGTCAAGCGTCAATAAATCATGGAGCGGGTCGTTACGCCCCGCGCCCGCGCCCCCTGTCGGCGCCCGCGAAAACGCGCAAAAACATCCCAAATCTGTCTGGACCCACCCTTGTAATCGCTAGATAATGGCTGCGGATTGAAAAATCATCCCCGCTATATGTTAAGGGTTTGCATGACACCTTCGCTGCGCCCGTAATTTGTCAAAGGGTTGGTACGTGGTGGTTTGGTGTTATTATTATTAATGGCTGCTGTTTTACATTGTGCAATATTGCGCGGAAATAGTCCACTACCCTTCACATTAATCTCGATGAAATGTTACACGTTTTGGTGCGTCTGGTGCAATTAAATTGTAAAGTGTGGTTCCATGCAAAAACGATTGCATGCCAAACTTTTGAATTGCAGAATGATTTCATTTTTGTGATAGATATGTCGATTTACAAAACACTATGTATACATGTTGTACATATTCTACCAAGTAATTAATTTATTATTACTTGGTATAATTTTTTCCATCAAATTCGTTCGTATTAATCTTCAGCCAATACTTACTTATATAATCCTTACATAAGAAAAAATATACCTATACTCATAACTATAAGTCAACAGTCGCTTCCCTTTACCACAAATCAACTTACGTCGCTTTCAAAGGCTATGCTATGTATCTAGGCAAAATGTACATCTTGATTTATTCTGTCATCTAGAAAATGCATATCCTCGATTGCAAATATTAAATTTCTACAATTTTTCTTTTACATTTCAAAGGGAGGTTGTGTATTCAATGTTGCATTTATAATGTTTCTCTACTGCAACATTCTCTTTAAAAGGAAATTTTATAGATATAAACCCTTGACTACGACAAATTTTTATATTAGCTTACTTTTCTAACTATCTTTCGTGTAGGTTGCTGTGGATAGGTTCCGATATAAATCTATTTTATACTACTTACCCGTAGAATATATATAACGAACTACCCTAAGAGATATCATTATGCAACGCATGGGGTGCTTCAAGAAAGAAAATTTTCTCTTCAAGAAAATTTTCGCTGCTCATTTAATTATTACTCTTAAAAAAGTTATGACTCCAATACATGCAGAAAGTAAATACACGTGAAAAAATACATTTTAGACCCAGTCTTAGGTATTCCTCGTTATAATAACTGTCGTTTATTTGCTTATAAAACTTATTTTAATATTTTTTTTCTTCATATATGGTAATGGTGCAATTAGCATATTCTGCCAGTGCAGTGTCAAGTTTTCTTCGTAAGTTTCAAAGTCTAAAATGTATATTGTCAATGTCCAGTCCCGTGGAAGTAAGTTAGAAGTCGCTCAGTAAAGTGATAGACAGTAGAGGACTCCTTGAATTCACACGTAAAACGCAGTCCCACGCTTTTATTGGATTGTCATAAACACCGCACACAATAAACACTTTGAAATTTAATAAACTAATCACTATTGAACCACAAAACGCCTAATACACAATTTTTATAACAATCAAACAAATACTCAACTTCACTTCTCTAGTTTCCGCCAAAAAGCCGTCATTCCAGTCAACTTCATAACTCTTCTTCTAATTCGTTTTATTCCCCATTCGTCCGGGGCGCATATACACTGTGATAAAAAAACGTGTTACAATTAAATTAGTTCCTTTATCTTTCTGTTTAATTGTACATGAAATTGACTATAAAAGTTACGGAATATGACGTAATAATCAAAATAACTACACTATGTAAAGAAACTACACAGTTGTTATGACGAGGAGGGTTCATTACTAATTTTTCCATGAACCTTTCATTTCTAAAACATTGGTTTTGTTAGGTAGTTACGACTTGGATTTTTAGAACACAACGAGGTAACGTAAAATTTCAGAATTTATGTCCGTGAAGCAAAAACACTGTACATGATTTTATGAGATCCTGAAGATTTATGGTAGAAATTCCTCGGTTCAATTTCCGAACTAATCCAAATTTTTCAGTGGAGCAAAGGCAAAACAAATATGAAAAAGTGTAAGTACTTGATTCGTTGAGGTAGTTTTTGCTATGAAAATATATGTTTCTAAAAAATATATTCCGGAACAAAAACGAGAGGTTTAAAATTTTACCTACGCTGTCGTAAAAATGCCACTCGTTCCGTCTCTTCTTGGCGGAGCAGTATATTGCATAATGTACAGAAATATATGTTCAGAAATATATTCACTCTTGACCAAAACCAAGTAGGCTTCTACTTGGTTTTTTGAGTGTCCATTATTGTATTGTGTTTTTTTTTTTTGTTAACTAATTTAAAATTAAAATAAATGTAATAAACATTTACACTACCTCCATATTTTCAATAAAAAAAGGGAAACAAGTAAAATGGTTTAGTACTACAAGTTCGATATCAGCTTATGGTATGGTAGGGGGAGAGTGCATGCTGCATTTCCATAGCCACTGGGCGCACTCGACTGGTCACGTTACTGGTCTCACAGAAGACTACCTTGAAACGTACTGCATTTCCTACATCTGGGCGCATCTGGGGGCGTGCCAATGTGGTCCGATGTTGTCAAGTATCGCGGATGTCTATGGACGACAGTATCCACTTACTATCAGGTGGATTGTATGCTAGTCTGCCGCCTTGTTTCTATAACAAAAAACGTCCCACTGGAGAACACAGGCGTCTCCTAATAAATCACTGGGGAGTTTCCGGCCGTAATTCACCACGGGGGCCATGTCCCACCTCCGCCCATGGCCCCACCAACCTTACGGTTATACGGACCGAATCATAGGAGGTACTCGCCGTACTATTGCGTCGATCGCTCTTTTCCGGAGCGCATCTGCTCTGCCTCCCTACAAGTTTTCTTCGTTTTGTCCCGTGTCCCTGTTCCACTCTTCCCTTTCTAGGGCTGAACTCCACATTCACGCCACTTCGGCGCCAAGCAGCTCTTTTGGGTTCCTTTTCCATTGCCAATGGTGTGCAAACTCTCGTAGGTCGTGAAAGTAAGCTTCTGAGGAGACGAGGTCGCAGTAATATACCGGTCTCTCCTCCCGCCGTATAATCCCCTTTAACATTCTCTGTCATACAGAGGACAGGCCTATAAGCATGGTGCAAGTCATCGTCTGCCGTGCCACATTCACACAGACTAACCTCACTCAACTTCATATCATATAAGCACTTTCGGAAGCAGCCCTGCCCAGTGAGTACCTGAGAGGTTTCATAGTCCGGCTCGATCCAACGCGACTTGAGTCAAGCCGCCACATCCGGGAAAAACCTAAACAGCTCCCTACCTTTGCTCTAACCTTCCCACCTTTTCTGCCAAGCAGCTATGGTCTCTTACTAAATTCCCCGTTTCCTAACCCGCACTTCCTCCTAGGTAGCGAGCAATCGCCCCAGGTCCACTCTGCCAGCACGGTTCACCTCCAGGCCTGCCGAGAGCACGCCCGCCAACACCGCGAGCGCAGTTGTGCTCACCGACCAATAGGCCTTCGTCAATAATATCAACAAAGGCCTCTGTGTTCAGAAAAAGCTCCAAAATACAAATATACGGCTAAAGACATAAGTAGGTCCGGAATATGTTACTTCTTTTCTACAAAAATACAAATGTATTATCTGACTTACTTATGTTTACTTATCTGGTCATCTATCAGCCGCACACACCGTCCGTCACCGCCGTTCATACCATCGATGTATCTTACCTGTGCCTGAACGCAAGTCGCCACAAACGCCTGTCTTATTATAACACGTCCACTTCACATCGAACACGTCACTTTTATTTATTGTATTTTGCTCTTTTTCCTACAATAGAATATTTGACTCTTCTTAAACAATTATAAAATTAAATGTCTTAAAACGTTAAAAATTAATAAGTGAATAGAAATTGAAATATTTTGAAATTGAGTTATAGGAGTCAGAAGTCACAAAGTAGAATATACCTTTATACTATGTTTTCCGTTAATAGGTTACTATGGCGTCACTAACACAGCGGTGCCGTTACAACCACGAGTGAGTAACAGACACAGTGATTATAACAGTCTAATAAATGTGGAAAAAAAAATTAAATATAGGTTTGTTTCCACCTAGACTTGCGAAATAAATAATAATATCATACAAATTTCAAGTACAGCCAAGTGCCGTATTTGCATTTCAAACTGTAAATATAGATTAAATAATAAATTTTACTACAATATATGTATATTTAAAATTTTCGTATTGGACCCAAACATAATATCATTTTAAAATCAATTTTAGAAGATCAATATAATGTATACTTATTATTATGTGTATATATATATATAACAACCCATATATATACAAAAGAGTGTCGTAAAGGGTGACTTGATTATTATCCCTTGATAATAAAGTCGCTACCACAAGCTCTGACGCTCTACACCACCTCAAAAAAAATAACTCTCCAACCCCCTTGGCCAATTGGAGAATAAAATGCCCACTTGTTCAGTCAACAAAACTACTGGGAACAAAGATTCTAATAAGGGTGACCGTCTTAAACCAGAAGCGGTACACAGAGAACGCGGCAAGGCAATATCATCTGTCAGGCTCCAAGCAGACAGCGATCAAATTGAGGATTGTCGGCTTATTGCCGCTTGATAATGCTCCGCTTAGCTCGGCCTCGTATGGAGAGCGGGCACACGTCACGTGCTGCCATTTTATCGAATATCCTATTTAGAACCGGCTCCGTTTGATACCGCTTAAACAGCTTAGGCGAAATTTATTTGCCGTTATTACTTGTCTGACTTAATTGCTGTTCATAATTTTGGATTATCCAATGAAATTTAAATAAAGTTTACATAAGGTCTGGTTTAACCGTAACCCACACATAGTACGACTTGCCTTCATAATGCCTCGCTCCAATTTCAAGCCAAATTATTGTTTAAAGAGAGCGAATTTAATTCTTGACCCCAATGACATACAATAGTTGGTGCGCAGCTGGCAGTCTAGCATTTCATCGCTAGTTTACCCGTATGGGCCGTGTTTGCAAGTCAGATTTCATTTGCATAAACAGTCAAATACACACGGCCCAAAGTAAACCATTCTAAATTCGATGGCCGGAAAGTTGTATCTCAGCAAACATGGACATTCGGAGCGGCAAATGTGACCTGAATTAATATTTGACCGTCATGTTTGTGCTGTACAAGTTGTGCCTTCATTTAGCTTTTGGAGTTTATATGCCGGTAATTTGCTATAAACTGTTAGTTCCTAGATTAGCAGGAATTCTGCCTCGCTGCTTGCATTTGTAATTCTTACCGCGGATATAGAACATTTCTCGCACTTTTATAGAAAGAAGTTGGCAGATGAGCAGTCAGTCCTTTTGGTGCTAAGGATACTGTCGCCGACGATAACTGAATGAATGAATATTTGTGAGTGGACTTGGAAAAAGCATTGTGACGAGCGGATAATAGGGGGTTATAATGGGATGTTGTTCGTCACCCTATCCTCCTCACCCTCGCCATACTCTCTTGGAGGGATAGGATAGGAAATAGATAGTATAATTGGAATAAGGAATTCCCTTTATCCCATTAAACTTTCAACTCCAGGCGAATGGTTGAATTTAAATAAATGATAAATTACAACATCCTCAAGGGGCCACGATAGTATTCCCTGCGTTATAGCTCACAAACCACCCACACCCAACAAACATTTGTCTTTAAACAAATGTGTGTGCACCGGGAATCGAACCCAGGACCTTTTGCACAATAGGCAGAAACCGATTAGGCTTATCTGTCGTCGAAAGTTTAAATAATAAAGATTACATCATAATAATAGGTACTTGGGTACCACAAGACTAAATTTTATAGTCGTTATTACTCATTACTCTGAATACTCTGTCCTCACCCCTGTATAGAGTAACGAGCGCTACGAACATAGGATAAAACAACAGACTTACATATTTGTATCTTAGACTTAGTCTCTAAAATAATTTTATTTTTCTATAGAACGGTTTTACATTATTATAAATTAGTTGTCGTTTTTCACGTTTTGCCTGATATTTTAGTGACACATTGTAATGTACGTTGGTCGACTCAATATTTACATACTCATAGATACATTTACTCGCACACCATTGAAAATTTCAAAATGTATCGATTGAGAAATCAACAGCAAAAGTATGCAAGAAAAGTGTGTCAAAGAAAGAAAATATGGAAAATTGAACATAAAGTGTAAATGGAATTCTGAAATTACACAAAGTTTTATTTTTTATCTCTGGACATTTCGTGAGAAAGAGTATTATGGTACGGCGGCGGATTATGCCACCAATGAGAAATAGTGAAATGGGCAACAGAAAATACTCAAGGTTTAAGTTCTCTGGTGACAATAAAGGAACAGGACTCCCGAGTTAACTAGACATTGGGTACTTATACGTAGGGTATTTCCACTTATAATAGTATCGACATCACTCATCTCACTTGGGCCAAGTACTATCCACATTCCTTATGATAGCACTGACGACACGGAGTCAACGCGCAAATAATAAATATTGGGTACTTTAGATAGACTTAAGGCTCATTTACACAAGGAGAGGTTTCTCGAACGCGAGTTTCTCGAACATCGATCAAAAGCTAGTATAAACAAGTGTTATTGTCATCTGATTCCTGTTACTGGGCTACTCAGTAAATTTTGCTAAAAAAGTTTTTACCTATGGAACACTGGCTGGTTTTGATGTCAATTAAATTTATGACTATATGCATATAACATAAAAATGCAAGACTGTTGGCAGGAACTCGACAACTAAAGTTGAGTTTTTGTTTGATTAATAAGAAAATTGTGTATTTTTATATTTATTTATTATGCGTTTTATGGTTTAATAGTGATAGTTTATTAAACTTCAAAGTGTTTTTTGTGCGTAATGTTTGTGATAATCAAATAAAAGCATATGACTGCGTTTTTCGTGTGCTTCCAAGGAGTCCTCTTCCGTCCTCAGTTAACCTACTATCACTTTACCAAGCGACTCTTGCTTGACTTACTTCTATAGGACTGGACATGGACAAGATATGTTTTAGACTTTGAAAATGTTTATTACGAAGAAAGCTAGACACTGGCAGAATGTGCGGATTTGCACCATTGCTATAAGTATATGAAAAGAAAAATAACATTCCAAATTCAAATTTCTGTCCATATTTTTAAGAGCCGAATCAATAATTGTGTCTCATTAAAAAATGGATTTGACTTACAGTTACAGTAAACAACCTTACAGTCCCGTCCCGACTAGGCTCGTTGTGATTTTTTTTATTTCCCAAAATTAAATCCCAAATAAAAGGATAACAGTTTTCGTCGCCGGAAGACGAGCTGGCTATGTTCGAAGAGGCTGTGAAAGTAGTAAGCACCTGAAAAGTGGTAAGCAGTGGAAAAAATATTTTCAAAATTGATTCAGACGCATGAAACTTTGTAAAGATGCAAGCGCGGAGTACTTTAAAAAGATGTAGTAAAAATATTGGAACCAAATTCGCAAATACTATCATCGACGTATCATCCCCGCGTATCATCGACTTTATAATGTTATAAAATTTCTAAATTCACACACTAATAAACAGTAAAGTTGTGGCAGCATCTCGTCTATACGGTAACTCCTACAACACAAGTTAGTGTTAAAAAATAACATACTATAAACAACATGTTCATCGGTATACGGGCGCAGGGGCGCACTCGGAGCGACATTAAATATTTCATTTTAGACAAGTTTTTATTACAGTCGCCGAACGTGTCCGCGATAAACGTAGAGTACGTGACTAGAGAACCTTGCTTAGATCGCCGTACACATATTGGACACGGATACGTCACTCACCTGGAAGTGCATGTCTTTATTGTGCACAGTCCGAACCTCTCATAGAGTATACTGAATCGTCAGTATAAAATCAACACGGGAGCGTACAAGAATGGCCTGGAAATAGAGAAACAAAACTGTAGTTGCAACACTTTTTTTGAGAACTCTGCCGGTGTTTTTACCTGAAAACTCAATTACACAATTCAGTAACAGTTAGACACTACGGAACTCTCTTCTTCAAATATCTAGCTGCACAAAGCTATCGCAGGATTCTAAAAACTTACAACACTTTTCAGAGCATTGTTTCTCACCGTCTCCTTGCTCCTAAATTTCCGGTAATAACCGGCAGTAATAGCCATCCATTACTGCAATCTCCGAAAAATGATTCTGCAGTTCTATCTATTCCTTCCAATACTTTTTGTTTTCTTATTTTCAAATTATCTCCAAACGTTTTAGAGCCAGACGATTATAGCTTAGTAACTTTTGTCAAAAAAAGTCGTAAGGCATTAGAAGGAACAGAACCGAAGAACCAATTTTTGAAATTTGCTTTCATGATCAGTAGGAGTACAAAAGAATTTAAAAGTAATAAGTGCGGCAAGAAACTAACAGTCGGAGAGTATAGTTATAATATGTCACATATGTACTCGTATGCATACACATATAGGCTTCCGGACTCATAACTCTGGAAATATTATTCTAGTCGTGAATGAGTTATATACCCTTAGAAAGAAATGGAGAACAGTCAGATTGCTGAAAATTAACGGTTTGACGATTGATGATTAATTCTTTGCTTTGATATCTCAATTTCCAATTTGGGATACCTATTCCATTTCTCAATCCAGAAACATCTGAAAATTAATTTCCTCTTGTGACGTCTCAATGTGACTGTAATCACTCATCATGAGGTACAACGCCGGGATCTCTGCCAAACGTTACATCAAAACTTCAAATGAAACCTAAAAACATTCAATTCTTGCGAATTCCAGACATTTTAATTCTTTCGACCTCGTCTACCTCCAGCTAAACTTTGTCTAATACACTTTCCGACATAACCCTATATACCTTCGTACGGTTACTTAACTACTTCAGCTAAATATCATTATAATTTTATGTTCGAAGTTATCAGACGTAGAGGAAATAAGTACCTATCTTCTTTCGATAAGAGTAAACTAAAGTGGAAAACTGTATTCAGAATACTCACTTAAATTGAACACATTACAGCGCTATTTTGCTGTGATTAAATCATAAAAGCTTTTTTATATAGGCCCTTATTACATAGTTTATCATTTTATTGCTATGAACTGCTAGCGACAGGTTACGTCATGAAACTGAAATGAAAATAAATATGGCCTAGATTTCCATAAAACGAAAAATTGAATTGGTCGAACGAAGAAAAACTTAAACTGTTTATTAAAATATTAATCTGCTTTTTAATGTAATGTACTTGATTGTAAGCAGTATTTTAGTTGAATCACCACAAGTTTTGTATTCTTTATTTTAGTTTTAATTTTGTAAACCATTTTTTTATTCATTTTACACTGTATTGTACAGATGCGGACTTAATGCCTTAAGACGTTCCCTACCAGTCGATCGATCGTTGATTAAATATGAAAAATTAAAGAAACGGTACAGTTTTAAATTCGTCATAATAATTATACGTACCTATTTTTACTAGAAACAGCAAGAAACATCGCTTTTAATTAATTTGGCCACCATTTTATTTAGTTTTACAGGATTTTATTGAATTAACTTATTAATATCAATGAAAATTATAAACATTATATAGATATGTAACATTATCTGAACAAAGGCAAATTGTGTTTATTCTCATCATGTCCAGTGTCCCGTCCCAGTGACAGGGAGGGTGAGAAAAAAATGCTATCCTCCCCGGGGAAAACATTCAACGGGACGATAATAGACTTATTGAATTTCGTTAATATTTTCTTAGTTAGAAATTCCGTTGTTTCAAGAATGGAAATAAATATGCCCTAATATTTTAATTCTAACATTTAAAATTTAGAATTAAAAATATGTCAATAGCTATCCCCCCAAACACAAATTGAAAAATCATTTACTAGAAATATGTGAAAGACATTTAAAAAAGAATTCAAAATTTTATAACATTAGTAAACAAAAGTATTCACATTTGTCATAATACACATTATTTTGTTTCTACAGCATTTGTCATAATAGGTCGGAGAGAAAGTCTTTTCGTATTTTGTACGTATAAAGTTGTAATCAAATCTCTTTGGTGGTACTATTTGTACCTGGATGGTTGTAATACCTACCAGGTTGTATAAGTTGACATTCTAAAAAATAAAAATAAATATAAAAACCTATTTTCTGCCATTTTACCATTGTTTTCCAGTCTGTGAAAATGAGTGACAGTAACGAACAGTTTCTCACCCCCCCCCCCCCTGTCACTGGGACGGGATTTCTTCGTTACTGTTCGTGAAATTTCTCCTTACTTCGTTACATTTTGAAATTTTATTACAAAAGAGGCAAAAATGCAACACAAGCCGCAAAAAAATGAGCCATGTATGGATCTAATGCGGTATCGGTAAGGGTAGGACAAAGTTGGTTCAAGCGTCTTTTTACGTTTGGAAATTTTAACGTGAAAGATGCAGCTCGCTCTGATCGCTCAGTTACAGATGAAGTCAATGCCATCTGTGAAAAAGTGGAGCAAGATCGACACATCAGTAATTATAACAATGTTGAGGAACTGGGTATTGATCACAAAACGGTTTTAGGTCATTTGAAACAGTCTGGGTACCAGATAAAGCTAGATATTTGGGTGCCACATGATCTTACGGAAAGAAACCTGATAAACTGTGTTTCCATTTGTAATTATCTGTTAAAACGAAACGAAGCCGAACCATTTTTGAAACGATTGATCACGGGTGACGGGAAGTAAATCACATACGACAAGAACGTGCAAAAAAGATCCGCGAAACAAGGTGATGTTGTGTGTATGGTGGTATTGGAAAGCTATCGTTCATTATGAGCTTTTACCGCCGGCGGAAACTATTGATTTTGACTTCTACTGCCAGCACCCGATAAGATTAAAGGAAGCAATTGAGACAAAACGGCCTGAGCTGATAAACAGATGGTGATATTTCACCATGATAACACCAGACCACACACATCTTTAGCCACTTAGCAAAAATTGAGACAGCGTGGCTGGGAAGTGTTGATGCATCCACCGTATAGCCCTGACCTTGCCCCCTCAGATTTCGGCCTGTTTCAGTCACTTCAGAACTCTTTATGTAGCGTAAGGTCGCAACAGAAAATACTGAATGAGCAGCAAATCAATAATTGCAAAAAGGTGGGTTAAGGCTTAGGTTCTTTTGTGACAATTCAGAAATAGGAGTCCCGCGACGTCGTTTTTTGTGGTGTTATTTTTAGAGTAGAGTAGCGTAGTGTAAAATAGAGTGGCGTAATGTAGAGGAGAGTAGAGCAATTTAATTCGGTTATTTAAAAATAGGTTGTATTGTTGATCATAATTTGCTCCACATTTAGTATTTTTTGACATGAAATCATTGATTTTAAGAAATGCGGTGAAAGCTGAATAGGTCATAATTTTCATTTAGTAATTCATGTTATTTGCTGAAGAAATTAAAAAATAAATATCTAAATATTAACATAACATATGCCTATTTTTAGTAAAATTGATCCTCTTAATCTGATGGCACATTATAAATTCCAACATGATTTAATTTTTCCTAATTAGGTAATGGCTGCCCAAAATAGTAAAATTCTGCTGACAATAAATATATTATAAAACAAAACGGAATATTGCCGGAGTCTTTTTATTTTATTAAACGATTTGAGCATGTAGTACATTTGAAATGAGCCAATACCCTGGCAAGTTTAATAATTAATACATCCAAATTGGCATGTATCCAGTAAATAAATTGTTGTGCCTGTTTACGTCAAACACTACGTGTCCATTGTGACAAAATTAGCAAACGTTGTAAACGCGTTCAATATTTGAGCGCTACGAACTTATCAATCGATTGTTAGTGAAGTATAATCGTATATACTTTGAAGTCGAACTATCGTGTTACTATTGATGTCATCTTAAATCGATCTCCTTAAAAACGACATACCATAACTTACCGTCAGCCCGCGTCCCTCCACGGAATGCAGGCCTCTTCCAAGGATCGT
This sequence comes from Sesia apiformis, assembly GCA_914767545.1. Classification (NCBI taxonomy): domain Eukaryota; kingdom Metazoa; phylum Arthropoda; class Insecta; order Lepidoptera; family Sesiidae; genus Sesia; species Sesia apiformis. The sequence goes on along the minus strand of OU611960.1, from coordinate 8,191,346 downwards.
CATCAGGCATGTTGTTCTGCCTTTCTAATTCAACCACTATCTGCACCTTTTTTCAAGTTGTAAGTCTATGTGTTAAGTAAGTCTATGTTTACATGTGTTAAGGGCGTCTAACGCTATAATTCCCGGTACATGGTGCCCACGGTAGATTTGTTTACTCTATCGGTTATCTGTCCTACGGCAGTAGCGACGTGCCCGCTGCCACTAAAGACTGACCACACAAATAGAACATACGACATTATTTATTTATTTTAAGGAAGTTTTACAGTCATTTGAAATATTAATCTAGGTACAACGACAAATACAAACGTTATAATACGAAACAAATGCTGTTAATTATATCTCCACATTTGACTAGTATGTAAACATTTAGGCCTTATGAAATATAAACACACTAAAATAAAGCATAAAATTTTAAACATGAAACACTTATACTAATATAAATTAAACAATTGAATAATTAAATAGTACAATTCGGAGAAAAAGTTCCCTCTGCTGGGGCTCGTCTTACTAATGCTATGTCGGTGCAAAATAAGTCTATGTTACTGGTCAACTTATTGAAAACATTTAAAGCGTGAAGTAACAAGGGTTTTTTAAGGTTATTTTTGTGTGTAAGCAGTTGTATTTTGGAAAGTAATTCGGGACAATCAATTGATCCATTGGCTACACACATGAGGTACCATATATCTGCAATATTTCGTCTTTCAGTCAGAGGTAGGAAATGATAGCGTTTACAACGATGATGGTAGCCTCAAGATATTTGCCTAATCAAGAAATCGAAGAATTACATTCTGAAAACTGTTCCAGATTCCACATTAGAGATCTGCTCCAGATTTGAGAAACATATTCCAGATGACTGCGCACGTATGCGCAATATAGGACTTTCAAGGATTTAATTTTGCGAAAGTTCTGCGATGTTCTAATAACAAAACAAGGTAAAATATTAACAACAAAATAAATACTTCGTCAATTTTAAGTACAGAATATTTTTAATCAATTGTAGATTGTATTCTGAGTCAATCAAGTGTAAACCTAGGCGAATTGTAACAAGATGCACTTTTCTGTAGCTTAGCAATTGAGGGTCCCTACAAAGGCTATCTCACTCGTAGTATGCTTAAGAAATTGCACTACTATAACACAATATGAAGGTCAAGAGCAGGTTTCGAAAATTCTAAGCGGATTATTGGACACGTGAAACCCATTTTTACGTCTGCCCTAAGGATTTGTGGTACCTACCTACTGAATTATTAGTAAACGGATCTCGCAAATGCTGCAATAAATGACCACAATTATTCACAGCGACGACTGCAATTACTCATTTTAAATATGTATATTCAAATTGCGTATATATGCTGCCACATTTGCAAGTGACGGTTTAACAACACGATCTATGTGATGTAATTTTGGTTTTGACGGTCAATGATAAACTAATTGGATGGTCAATATCTAAACGTATCACTACATATACAGCAAGATACCATGAATTCATGAATGCATTCACTGTCATACTCATTAAAACTAATAAACAGTGAAACTAATACACTACTTGGGATCTTAAGTTTGATTCGGAAATAATTATGTCACTCGGATCTTAAATAAAATATTTTGAGTCTTTATAAAACTGTGGGTGGTTTATTTTATTTAAGCTTTATTGCACCAAATTTGTACAAGAGACGGACTTAATGCCTTGTGGCATTCTCCGCCAGTCAAAGCTTTGGTTGAACATACCTAAATACTATAGGGTGATACAATAGTCCTTATAAAGTGCATAGTAAGACTGAATATAAAATAATAACACATAGATATAAAATAAACGTACCCACCTACATGAAATATATACATATATATATATTATACAATATATATATAATATTAAAAATAACATACAAACACTTAAAGTATATACATAAAAAATATGGATGAATGATGATAGAATATTTGTATAAAAATTAAGAAGTGATTGACATATAATGATCCCGAAGCATCCCTTTGAAAGACATCTACGAAGTAGCCATCCTGATGTAAGTAGGTAGCTTGTTCCAAGGTTTTATAGCCTGAACGTCGAAGGAATTAGACATAAAGCCAATATGACAAAAATCGGAAAGTAAGGAGAAATTGTCATCAGAAAGAAGGTAATAATCGTGAGTTTGAATTGGTGAGTTTTAAAAGTACTCTGGGATAAAAGGATCGCGTATTATATTAGATATTGGTATAGACAGTGGAGAATGGAAATTCGCCATCAACTGTCACATGTTTGTGTCAATTTGGATTTCATTTAGTAAAATACTTTGGAGAGACTAATGAAACACTAATCTGAAACACGTGTGTTAAGGATATAAATTTTATTAAACATTTAAGTTAGTTGTAAGTTTATGCCGTCAAAGTACAATTATCTTTACCTACTTTTGTTCTCTTTATATCAGAAAGACATTTCATCGTCATACCTCGACGCCTTCGAGGTTTGGAATAAACCGGGAATTACTGTATTCCAATTTTGCCACCAATTTCGCACACGTCGCTACACAAATTCGCCTCGAATAAGTGGCCTGCGCGGTTATCGAAAATTCTACGCCACACAGATTCGTGGATACGCCTGTGTATTATGCGCTTAACTAAATATACATTCTAGTTAATATAAAATTGTTCAATGGCATGCGGAACCAAATATCATAACAATTTATCAAAAGTCCAGTACTTAAAATTATTAGGTTAGCCATTTATTTGTATAATCTCGATAATTTCACAGAATCGATTTATATTGAGGATTTTACAAACGTCTCTGTATCGAAAGATTTGACAAATTCATTGGCGTTTTAGAAATATACATTCTGGAAAGTGACCAAATTTGGAAGTGTACATTCTGGGAAATTGTTATGGGAGTGGAGTGACATCACTATCGCTGTAAGCGGTAGTGGTGCAACACTAGTTAGAGTGTGGACCCCGTCGCACTTCCGCCCACGAAGAGCTGTGAGACGAATTGTAAATAGGTTATATGATTATGTCGTGCTAAAAGGTGTTAAAAAGTAATGAAATGTTCGAAAAATTCGGCGGTTTGATGAATACTGTCTGAGGAAGAGGAGCGGTCCTGCGTGCATAATTATACATATTAAAAATCCAATAGAAAACAAACAGTTGTCATATTAAAGGAAAATTCTAGTTATATTGAGAGTGTATATTTGGGAAATGGTTATTATTGGAAGTGGCTATTCTAGGTACTGGACGTCATGCTGCGAAACGTCGATATTCATGATCCAATACGGATTTGTGAATATTATACAATCCTCATAATTATGAAATATAAATTATGAGACTTGAATAATATGTTCTTAATGGAATATCCCTTATACACAAATCATTCATGTGTACTTAAAAAAAAATAAAAAGTTTATATATAATAAAATAATAATCCATTTATTTCTGATATATATGTATTATAAAATTGTTAGTAGGTACAAAAAAAACTTAAATCTATGTTAGTAATAAATATAATACATATAATGATGTCAATCTTATACTATTTTAACTTAAATTAACTGTCCAATCTAGTGTTTCAGGATAGGACAGTCAAATCTACCACTTATTGTTTAAAAAAGACATTCCGAAGAATATTACGAATTCTTAATGAGAATTAAGAAGGAAATAGTGGCCGAGAGGAATGCCTGAGGTTCTTCACGACTGAAAATTACGAATTTGAAAATACCCTAAACCTGTATCTTTCAACTGCTAGATAATATCTAGGCTTATATTGTAGACCTCTCCAAAAACTCACGACCACATCACACGCTGCTATTCCCATCCAGCTACTACCGGTGAATTTAGTCGCCTGTCCAAGTTACTGGAAGGCGGTCTTTCCCTACAATATCAATTACAATTATGAAATTAGCGTTGATGATTCACGGGTATGTGATTGATTAATAATTGGTATATTTTCAAAAAAAGTTTGCATCAAAACATTTTTTGATTTTCATTGTTTATGTGTATAACAGTTTAATTACAGCATGAATCCGTCAGATCAGCCGTCCTATTTTTTCTATACTCCATATTATCAAGTGTACAAAAATCCTTACAGCGAAAAAAAGGGTTACAAAATATAGGACGATGCTGACATTCTACAGCATCTTTAACCCGAATCCTGGCTGAAAACTATATCTACACGTATCGTATCCGGCGTGGACTATAAATCATTGTGACATTTCACCCAGAGACATCGACATCGGTCGTTAGTCGCGCCTTCACTGCCGATAACAGGCAAAAACAGGAAAACCTGACCTAAAATCGGGTAGCGGATCGGATACGTTACATGTCTAGTTTTAATTTACATAGAATCCCAACTAGCAAAACTTGGTAAAAGTTGGTCCTGTAGAAGATACATATATACACGTTTATTACAGGCAAAATGTGATGCAGTTATATCGCAATGTATTATTGTTGTGACCCCAAATATGGCAATTTAGTGCTGTAATTGTGTTGCAACGATCAACAAGTTATCACAACGGATACTTTAATATCACTTATTGCCTTAGATGTGGATACCGTAAATGTCATTTTCCTAGTTGGAATAACGTGAACTAAATGAATTCGAACCACTACAGGTGTGTATTGAATTGCTTTGATTTCGTAGAATCTCATAGACTGCCTAACTTAATCTCTTAGCGGTCATATAGTTCAGGTTCTACAAGAATCTTAATGAGCGTTAAGAAGGACACGACAGTCATATAATACCTACCAGTTATAACAAATTTCTATATTTTAGAGGGATTTATATCAACACGTTAAATTGTACCAAGTTGTTTCAATTTAATGGTTGTAACTTGTACCAAGTGTTTCCAATTTAATGAAGATAACTTGTATCAAACACTTTCTCCAGACTAACAAATTAACAACTTTAAACAAATTAACATCCGGCCGGGAATCGAACCCGGGACCATTGCATAGCAGGCAGAGGCAACACAAACTATGCTAATTGGTCGTCAATGTACTAAGAAGAGATAACGCCTTCACGCATCAGCAGATGTACGAATCAAGCCGAAACTCCGCATGGTCCTCTCGGGGACCACAAAAAGGAGACAGGTGACAAAACCAACCACGGGTCCGTGGAATATTGAGCACGCGGACGAAGCTGCGGGCAAAAGCAAATATTAATTGTATGTACCTTTTCTTTACTCTGTACTTGCGTTCTCAAAAACGTCTCCAATTCAAGGGTTTTCCTATTCTTATTATTCTTTTTGTATGAATTCAACTTGTTAAAGTTTGCAGGCGTTTGACTCTAAATTTACACCAACTGTCTATTTCCAGTTCTCAGTTTATTGTCGACGCAGACTGCGCGCGAGCAGACTAAATGGACTCATTGAAGTACAATGTAAAGAAGAAAAGAATATTTTAACCAGTACATTATCTATTTTTGAAAAAATAAAAATATATTTATAGAATTACACAACGTCTATAGAATGTTAACTTATGTTGGTAGTCAACTAGTTCTGAGATTACTTCACAATCTCTTGTCAAAATTATATCTTCTTCGCTGTACACTCTGTGCATTTTCTCTCGCAAAATTCCTATTATTATAATTATTCTTGGTATAAAATTTATAGAATTTTAACACAGGCACACGAACTTATAAAAAAGGAATGCAATGAACAACGAGCATATCAATCACGCTCCGCAAAGCTGGGGTCTGTCACTAGTCTATCATCAAAATATCCAGCGGCAAGTAAATACAAAAAAGTTAGAGAAGCGTTTTATCTTAGCTTGTAAAATATATCGTAAAACTCCGTGATAAATCGCGAGTATTGAGAATAATAGGGATTATTGATTGATTACCTGTCACCCCCGGAAATTGGCAGGATCAATTAGGTGGAAATCACCGGCATTGTTGCTGGCCCAGATTTGGAGCCCATCGAATCCGATGCCTGACTCTCCAATGTCGTTAAATAACCTTTCAACTTCTACAGATACTTATAATGGTCTATTGCGATTAGTCTAGCTGTAAAGTCTAGAAATTAGATCGAAGAATTATAATTACAAATCGTCTGCCATCTATTCTATAAAAAAAGTCTGAAAATTAGGTATTTTAAATAATGTGATTCACCCGAAGGTAACTAATGTGCTTTAGTAATTAGTACTTATAAAAAAAACACTCAAATACATACGCAACCTTACCCGAAGTTATAAATTCTTATGCTGAATTGACATAAATAATGTTACGAGTTTTTTGTAAAACTTTCAATTTTTGGGCTTTGTATTTAAAAAAAATATGTAAAACAATTAGTAAAATCGACAAAGAATTTTCATTACAATGAACTCAGAATCACGATCGGAACCCATGGTTTAAGTTTTCTGGAAAGGTTCGGATACATACTGCATATAAAAAAGAAAAATATACTGAATGGGCAGTAAATCGAGCCCGTCCAGTGGGATCTCCCGGGGATCCATCTGCACTCGCCGGTTCATCAGGATCCCCCCAAGATGGGGATAATACAGAATATCATTTTTTATCGATTGCAGCAAAATTGAAAGGTGGGTTAAGGTTAAGTAATTTTTTTTATATAGAAAAAAGGTGACCTACGCCACTGTACACCTGTATGCCCATACAGTCCAACTCGTAGTAAGTGAATAACCTCGTTCCACATCCGCGATACATGCCAACATCAGTCCAGATCGACAAACATTGACACGCCCCCGGCTGCGCTGCTTACCTTTGCAAATTAAGGAATGGATTGGGAGGAATCGTTGGGAAAATAGGGAGGGATAGGATGGAATGGGAATGGACTCTGTCATGTCTCACTCCCTACCGAAATACGATAAAGTAGGAAATGCAGTATATTTCAAGGTCTTCTGTGAGAAAGGGGTAACGTGGCCAGTCGAGTGCGCTCAGCGGCTGTGGGAATGCAGTGTGCACTCTCCCTCTAGTTCTCTGGTGAATATAAATAAATAAGAGGCTTGCGTTGAATGTAGTAAAAACATTCTTAGTAGTTTCAAATAATTTACTTCTCTTATTAAAAAAATAGGTAATTTTTTTATTATGATTTTCTGTTCATTTAGTACTTCTTGCTCCTTGTACAAGCCTATAAAAAAATCACTCCATATAAATACAAGCATGCTTAATACAAAACAAACCTGTTCAGGCGTGACCGTAAAATGTTTCCCGTTGCAAACCCATTAAATTTCAATAACAATCCCTGAACGTGAACTGCCTTCCTAAGATATTAATATAAAACTCAAATCGATATTTCAAATATTCCCCCAAGTTCTACCATAAAGAAACACTTCAGTGCGCTTTTCAGCACTTGGCGGGCAGCGGGATTCTTCAAACTTCACAACTTTCCCTCTATACATCATTCCTAGTATAGGTTATAACAACCTCTGCACCATTAAACATAAATTACGAGTATGCTCCCGTGAACGCTAACCAAGGTTTATTTCTTGCAAATTACTAGAAGCCTAAACTTATTTTTGGGGCAAAAGTCAATATTTAGAAAACTAATTATAATGAGTAATTATAATTATAATGAGTCGATATTTATTAATTAGAAAAGATTCCATAAATACACATTAGGTTCCATATTGTATATAAGGTTACTGATGAAACGATACAATGATGGAAAAAAATCACCTTAACAGCTAAAGAATCAGCAAACTGAAGCGAAGTAGCAATAATCAAAGCGTATCTATCACAAAACCAATAATCAGTGGGTAAATGAGTGTTCAACTCAAAATATTGTGTATAATAGTCAAAATATAGTCAAATAAAGACACTAGTAGAAATTAATTCATTACACAGATCATAGAAACAAGTTAATTACAATCAGAAGATTACAACCAACCAAATACCAATCCACTCCAAGAATAAATGGTATAATTCTGACATGGTTGTCCGGGAACTCTTGTAAGGCCACTAGGGCTACAAGAATTCAGTCAGTTCGAATAAAAAAATATGGCAGATGTCCATGGGTGGCGGTGGCTACTTACCATAAGATGGACTGACCGCTCATCTGCTACTTTAGTTCTATAAATGTTTTGGTAAGTGGAAAGTTTTAAGAGAAGCAAGCCTCACCAACACCGATCTTCGGCTCCTCTCACCGGCGAACTTATTGAAGTCGTCGGTACACGTGGAAGGAGGGTGTCACGCACTGCCCTTCACTCTTAAAAGCATGCTCAGAAGCGCTCCCGACGCTATTTACCCATTGCGAAACCTCATTATAACTCCTTTTCTCCGAGATTTGGAACGTTGAGACTCTATGAACTTATAGATTAAGCTGAATGTGGCCCTGAGGTACGGACACAATACGAAAAACTAATTTTATAAAATTATAAACTATAACACCTTCCCAACAAAGGTAAATAAATTTTAAAAGTCTCTTGACATCTTGATCGATTACGTTTATGAGATGGCAATTAAATAAATGCAAACGAACCACAAACATAAGTTACAATGATCTGCTGACCAGTTACCCGTAATACAACCGCTATGTCCAACTAGTTGTACCATGGGAATTTTTTCCCAGTGGAACAACTATTGTACTGGAATAGATATGCCTATGCCCATTAGTAACACTATGTATTTGCATAATAATAATTTAATTGAGAGGTTCGGTTAGTCAAAAAAGATATCAGCTTTTCAAGGAAAATTTCAATTATAAGTTTAATATTTATTTTAAAGATATAAACATGTTTGTATTGAATATATAATAAATACATATACAACAAAGTATAAGTATATAGTTATAAAAAATTAGAAGTGGCTGTAATTATTGTTTATATGCCGACTTTTCTTAGTAGTTGAATTAGTGTTCAAAGCTGGTATAACAAATTTTCGACCGATCAGATTGGTTAGACATTTCGTAAACCACTCTTGAAACGTATCTATCTTTGTGATAAGGCAACTTTTGTTTGAAAAAGCTTAGTTTCTTTTCTGATAAGGCAGAAGTGAATGGTGATAGCCCAGGGGCTATATATTAATGTATTACTGTAATCTATGGTATCTATTCTCGAATCCCATTCGTCTTTCAAAGTCGAGTTCAAATCTTCGGCCCGTGCCATACTGAGCTTCTTTTTTTACTACGGTTTAAAAATTATCACTAGCTCGGCGATGAAGTAAAACATAATGACGAAATGCTGCACTAGCCCGTGTGGTGGATTATGGAATATGAGCCCACAATTTTCAGTGTATTAATAGGGAGGGCTGTTGCCAGTGGGACTTTATAGACCGATATTGAAGAATATATTCAATTAAAAATAGAATAAGTACAGTAACGAACGTTCGCACAAATACAAACTAATTTACAGGTCATTAGGCACCCATTCAATAAGCGATTAAGTAGCGCCATCGGCAACTATAACTTTAAAGTCACAATAATAACACGTTTACTAATGCAAAAAGTTAGTTAAGTTGGCCAATGGTTTATCACCCCTTTCCGTACCTAAATTCACGCAAATTTCTATTTTGAAACTAGTACAACGGAATGGAATCTGGGGAGTCTCATTTAGTGTAGGACGCCTTTGTTCTGCGGAAAATCAAGAAGCAACCGAAATAAAGGGCGAGACCCTTTCAAGTCCAACAAATACCCACCTGACCTCTCGGCTGAAGGCAATTACAGATACTTTCTTTGAAATATACTGTCATTGGCATTAGTTTATTGTCGGCGCGTGTAAGTAATTTCGAAAGTAAGCTCTGATAATACGTTGGGGTTAGGAATTTGGAGGGTCTTTTACTAACATCATACAAATTTGTTATTGTTTCTGTTTTTTTTTATAATGGTCTGTTTCCACCGCGAGCAATCAGTAGTATCACTTCGTTCGATAAAACTCTCATAAACAACAACATTTTCGTTTCGTCAGTCCGATATGTTTTAAGGCGATTGACTAATACCAAAGACTAAAATTTCTAACGCCCGTCTTCAGTGAGAATGAGATAACACGACCAATTATTGAATGCACCCAGTGGCTGTGGGATACATCATTATTCTCTTCTATGTACTAGAAATGTTCATTGGATTTATCAACTCCAAAACATGTGTCCAAACAGCCATGGTTGTTTAGTCAAATTTCAAGGAGTTCCATTACCCACCTTCGGCTTCAGTATCAAGTGCTGACGGTTATATGTAAAATATACACCTTCTTAACTATTCACTTCGGAAATACGCATTCAAATAAGTAAAGAAAACATTAGTCATTCATTCAGAAAATAAAGCTTACAACGTTCAACTTGGTATAGCAGCGCCCCCTAGTAAGTTAGAACCACAACACTCATCTATGAGCACACTCCGAAGTACGATTAAAGGTTTACAAAAATTGCTTCAAAATCTTTTCAAAATCAAAACTTTTCAGAGAAAAGTGGTAACAAAGTAGTACACAAATATACGTACATTCTCTAACCACAAATGCATACTTACACTATCTCCGTTCTGTCGCGGATATAAAGCAGCTTTTCCAATAATCGTAACCTTATTTTGTTATGAGATACTTACATAACCGCAGTTCAAGCAAAAGAACCTTACCGCACTAAAGGCTATAATTGATTGCATTTGTCGTCTATACAACTTACAGGTATAAGTAATCGGTATGCTTAGGGAAAATATCCGAAATAGCCGTCAAATTGCGAGGAAGACGTTTCCGTCATTTCTCCCGCATCATTTCCGTGGCATTCGCAGCGTTCGGCTGACTCGCCATCGGATCTGGACCTCAACGTGGCCGCGAAAATTTAGCAAATATTTAGCTATTTCTCTATTTAACTTCACTACGTACAGGGTAATGACTTGTATTTGGTAGGGAACAATATCTTGTAAAATGTACGAATATGTTCGAATCACCGTGTTCGAACGAACGTTGCTACGTCTATAGAAACATACGACTTCATGACCACTATTTCTATTGCATTCCAGGCTGGGTAAAGGTATTCATAAAATGAACTTAAAAAACACAAAATTATCAATTTTGACAAAACCCCCGCCGTTTAAAAAAGTAATTAAGTTTTATTTTCAACCACTCTTGTTGACAATCTGCGATAGTTTAATACAGTCTGTCACCATTATCGTGTGTAACGAATGATCTAACATTTTGCTTTTTACAATCTTTTACAAATGATAAACTTTGGTTACGCGTGATAAACATATCTACACCACAGATTGTTAATCTCTACACTCACACTCCTTCTCTTACTCCAAATGCATATACCATCTCCGTTCCTTTATGGGTAAAAATATACTTCTTGATTTAATAAAAATTGAGAAATTATTCTTTATTTTATTTATTCGTACTTAATCAAAAAATAAATTAACAATATAAATCCTAGGCCTTAGCCGCTGCCAATTTCGCTGCCAAGTCAATACATTTTCTCATAAGTGACACATAGCTGTCCAGTATTATTCGTTCTGTAATAAAATTATATCGTTAATAGTAATTATAAAAAACAAACCTCAAATATTTACATAACCAGCTAATTGTCTTGGCTTTTTAAATATTATTTACTTATTTATTCAATCACAATAAAAAAGATCGCGCTTCTTAGATATTTACAAAAAAGTTGCAAACTGGATTAATTTTCTGAGCCACTACTTCGTCTAGACTAGTGCGGGGGAGGTAATCGTGGAAAGCAATAATATCAGATAAAACAGATGCTTTAAGATGCCATCTAGAATATCAAATTTTACCGGCTTAGCTATTTTGAAGATTTTTGGTGGCCGTCCATTTCGTATCTAATCAAATTAGTTACCTGTCTAATTTCTGGACTTGTCTAAGTCGTGGGTCGTCTAATTCTGGATTCGACAAACACGCTATTAGAACATTCAATTAAAAAAGTCGAATTACAATGGAGACTACGCAATATTTTATATTTATATTAAAGCGACGGCAACGAACCTTTATAATTAATGAAAATGATGGCTTTGTGTACACAAACTAAAACAAACAAACTAATTAAACAATAAAGAACAATATTTTCCAGGAAATTTATATTGGGTTTAAGTTTCTTGGGATTTATGCAATATTCTTATTTTTTTAATTTTCCCAGCACGCTAAGGTTTTCTCAAAACTTTTTATCTAGTAATAAGAAAGTGGTGATTGTACAAACTTTAGACAGGTCCAATTTTAGAAGGCTAACAAATTAGTCGAGAACGGAAATTGAAGAGTAACGAATTTAACTACATACGAATTTGTCGATCACCTAAAATCCCGTCGCAACTATATCAGCGGGTCATTTTTCGTACGGGTGTAAATAAATCAATTCAGATCAGGGTGCAAACATTACCTACGTCAGCGAGACGCGAAGGTCGACCATCCAACATCGGATTGTTTCCCATAAAATTGATTTGAATCCTATCTAAACGACATAAATTTCAGGGCACGGACAATAATTCAACGCGTTCATCGGTTCAAACCATCGGGGACCAACTGTTTTCACAGAAAACACGAACGACGACCCGTCGACTGAAGTAAACACAGCTCTGTCAAATATGATGCGGATGAAATTTCAAGCATTCATTATTTATTCCGACGAAATTTTGCTCAATACCTATCACAATTTTATGACTAACGGTCAGCCGATATTGCTACGTAAACTATTTTTCGTGAGATATTGTATTTTAACTGTAAATTCTATAATTGCGGAATAGTCTTCAACTATAGAACTTATAGTTTCAAATGAGTTTTGAACATTGTGTTAGATCAAGAAAACCTGACTACTGAAGGGTTTAAAACGTTCAAATATCGTTCCTTCGCAAAATGCAATTATTGTACATCTTGCATCACTACTTAAGTACGTACAATTTGCACAAACAAAAGGAAACTATCAGAAATATACCTCATCTAAACGGGCTGCAAGTTTAACACCAAAAACAACAGTAGCCTGTTTACGGTAGCCTGTTATCATTAATCATTGAAAAACAACTGTATAGAGGAAGATAATAATAAGCACGGTATGGTCTCATCAGGCATCATATATTTTTATAAACACGTCTTATACCTAAGCCAGAATGATACTGACAGAATGATATTATGTCTGGCGGCAGTTGTCACCAAACAAAGGAGGCATAAATTAAATCGTATATAAATATATTCGTAACAGTAGGGGTTAAAGTCGTGATAAAGGTTTCCAATGGTTGAATAAAACGGACGTACTGATCTTTGAATTTTGCCTAATCAGAATCCAATGGACATCCGTGATATATGTCAGCATCAGTCCAAAATAACGAATACTGGAGCGCACGACAATGCCCTACCTAGATTTGAGGATTAAGCATTAGTCATTTAAATAAAGGAAGTCTCCAAAATTTATAGTTCTCTATTAGTGTATTAGTGTCCCCACATACATGAAGCATACATGTTGTGAAGAAGAAGAAGGGCTTCTTCTTCTTCGCAACATGTATGCTTCTCCAGATTTGTCCTCCTGGAACGATCTGTGGCTTCCCTGATCTGGTAATGAGTTGATCTGCGATGTTTTTGAAATACTCGGATTCCTCCTTATCCCATAAGTATTCAACCACAATTAATATTAATACTATTATCACAATTAATTCCTGTACTCGTACTCCGAAATTTGAATGGCAATGTAAAATCACCACTTAGCCAGTATTAACTGGTATGCCAAGTCGGCGTCATGGAGTGTGAGGCGAGGTGTGACGAGAGGTGAGGGGGGTGGGGGTCCGTCAGTTGATCCGATCGCGGCGGACGAGCTGATTGATGACGCCGATTAGTGATGCCCAACCCGCCCCGAATAAATTGTCGACGGTTTTTTGCTTTATAAACTCTTGCCGCCCTTTTTGTCGGTGGAAATTTTAATGAGTGTTACATATCCACATATGTACATAATCTGTATCCTAAAGCTCCAAAAGTACAGTGTAATCTTACAAAAACCCAAGAAGCGAAGATAGATAACAGTCCAAAAGGAAATAAGACTTGGAAGATTCTTTAGTCCATTTCTGTCGCTATTTTCTACCTTTGTGTGTGAACTAGAAGAGAGGAAGATTATGTGTACATGTTCTTTGTAACATTAGTTTATTTTATTTTATTTAAAAGACTTAATTGAACTTAATCGTACAAAAGGCGAGGTAAATGCCTGGAGGCATTCTCAACATGACTTGGAAGAAATCTATGTCCAATAGTGGAGGAGCACAAACTGATGGTGTGGTATGCAATCCCAGCACGACTGCAAGTCAAACTAAGAATACCGCCAAAACATCTTTCAGTTACGAATGCCTGCTTCGCATAAAGTATAAGTCCATAAGGCACATATCTATCTCAAAATTGAAAACAATCTTGTATCGATATAAAAAAAATATTTGCCTTAACTATTGTTCAAATATATCCCTTCCGAAGTTGCCCCGTCATGAACGGCCACCTCCGTTTAAGAGTTGAAATAATTTCGCCTTAACGCTTTATTTATTTTCCATAATGGAACGTGAACCAGCGTTTTCCATGGAGAACTCAAAACGTTGAAACGATTTATAAAAACTATTCACAAAGGGCGCATGGATCCATCAGATACTTGTAAACAATTTATTTGTTCTGAAACTTTTCAGCGAGAGTAATTTAAAAATAATAAACATATAAAATAACTAGCAATTCGCGACTTCGCTCGCGTGGACTAAACACCTGTAAAAGATTTTTAACAATTGTAAAAGCACCGTGATAATGGATTTCACGGATGCACTCGCATTCTGCTCTTTAATCGTATTTATTCATAATCTCCTGGGGTATTCACGATAGGTCAAACTGAAAGTTCTTAGAACTGGCTACTGTTCAATACGATAGAAAAGAACAAATTCTAAGTTTTAAAATGGAACTCCTTGCTTGTCAAATGCTTGTCAAGGACTCATCCTCAGATGAGATGAGATGAAATAAGGAGATGAGGAGGGGGAGGCGATGAGACGAGGATGAGGATCAGGATCAGGGTGAAATGAGATTATGTGAGATGAGATGATGATGATGATGAGAGTGGGGATGAGGATGGGATAGGGATGATGATAAGAATGGGGATGAGGTTGAGGATTAGGATGAGATGAGATGTTAATTTATTACCTATTCGTTTTATTTATTTTACGTTCATTGTTCTGTATTAAATACATGTTACGATTATTATAAAATGAACTTGTGTAACCCAATTTTAATAATAAAATTGTTTTTACCGTATAATATTTAAATTTTTAAATTGTTTTACTTTTTCCAATCAATTTTATTGCTGCCAATACTAACACTGTACAATACAATGTGCTAATAGATATATTGAAAATTCTAAAATCACCCAAAATGCGAAAATACCTACTAATAAAGCATATGAACTTATTTGTATGAGGTACGGTACCCGGCGGTTTCTTGTCTACATAATAGAAAGAGTTAAAGTAATGTGCCATATATACCGCTGGATACTGTACTGGATTCCCACCTCTTAGACGATGTAACAGTTTTCCTTATTAAGGACATTCGATTGAAGCACATCTCTTGTCATTATTTAAAATCACATCGGCTCTGACTTTAATATTAAAAATATGACTAATAATTCATAGTATCAAACACATTGTTCCTACTTCATTTTCTTCGATAGTTTGCCTCTAAACCCGGCTAACTGTTGTAACTCCTGTAAAAAAGGATGAACCCGGTTGTGAAATATAAAACACAGCGTCCGGCAACATATCAGCGTTGAAGTAAGTCGATAATAAATCGCCTTCTAACTTGACCCGGAATTAGATGGACTGACCTCTAGAGGGAACTATGAACACAAGCTCCATTGAACTCAATCTTTAGAATAATATTGAATAAATAATATACTTTTTCATGGAAGGAAGTTGGCAGTGGAGCAAACCGAGCAAACGATGGTAACTGCGCCCCGGGATATCCGGGATACATGTAAACATCGGTCCAGAATGACAGATGTCGGCACATCCCCGGGTACGATGTATTTAAAAGAAATGGTTGGAAGGATGGGGAATAGGAAATATAACGGGGCAAGGAGTTCTCCTCATCCAATTACATTTCCCAATCTTCCTTGAGGGGTTAGGGTGAGACGGAAAGTAAATTTTGATTTCTATTAAATAGAAACAGAGGGATGACATATGAATGAAATAAATGCTTTACAATAGACAGCCGAGAGGTATATCGTTCATATGATGATATGTGCCGTACCATCGCGTATGGCACTGGCTGTTCTCCAATTTATTCCACCTACTGCCAAAGTTATCTTCTAAACATAATAATAAATAAATAAAATATTTCTAATCGACTATCCCTTGCCCTCAAAATAATTTAAAATAAAAATACTTTAAAAAAACTTTAAAATAATATAATACTTTAAAACCCTCAATAAATAATTTACAACTTAATAATCCAGCTCATAGGACAATTATATTGATTAAAATGAGCACTGAAATCACATGCAATATGGATCTTTTACAATGAAACATAATTCACTTTCAAAGCATTATTTTCACAACATTATATAGACATGAACATTTTGCTTTTAAAATGCAAATCATGAAGTCAATATTAATATGTTTTTGCATTTTAAATTATTCAGAAAATTTCAATGTATTGGTAGGCTGTATTTTAATCAAAGTTTACACATTACAATATTATTCCGTATATTATTCTGTATATATATTAGTCATATTAGTTAAATTATATTAGTCAATATTTGATTTTGTTATTATGTGTCCTCTATTTGCCAACAAATAAAATTAATAATCATCTGAAAATATGGTGTTTAGTGTGATGAAAATCCCAAAACGTTACAGAGAATCATTAAGGCGTTTATTTAGGCGGCAATTCGTAAAATTGCACAATATAATCGTTTAGGCCTCTTACCCAAACCCAATGTTAAAACTGCATTTTATGTCTCTTTTTTGTCGTCTCTGTTCTGTACATCTTTCTGCGGGAGTGACACGTCATTACGCGTGTAAGCACCTTCCGCCGCACCACTCACTACCAATACGAACCTACCAATGTATTAAAACACTGGGTTAAACTTACCTTGTATCACAGAATACGTAATACTACTAAGGCACAGAAGATTCACTTCCTAGTTAACATTGCAAATACCTATAAAAACATAAATATTTATATACAAGAATAAGTCGGCATTCTGTGCTATCGAAATTAAAATTTAAAGTCAGGGCAAAACGCTCATATTTCAGCAGAAAACTGCTAATTTATAAGTCTTTTCAGCTAGCAATACCTGAATTTTTACCAGAGAAGAACCGGTTTCTGTTAGTATATTTCTATACATAAAATGCAGTCTCCCAACCTGCTTGTAGTGAACAAAATCTTGCTGTATCTTGAAGGACTTGTCGTATCTACGTACCTCCATCAGTGCAGTGCAGGGGCAAGCGAGTGTCGGCCGCGTCCGGTACAGTTTCCTGCGGAAGTGACGCAACCAACCGGGTCCTCCGCACTCTTGCGCGCTTTCAGCGCGCGAGCGCAGGTACGAGTGTGAGGAACCCCTCGTACTCGGGCGTCATCTCAGGGGGCAACAGCTCCCCTGGTCGTTGGTTGCTGACCTGTGTCAGCTTATGTTGGCCTTGAATATCGCCACCCTGTACTGTCTGACCCTAGGGTGGCGGTGATTGCAGGAGCTCGCGAGGCAGCGGACGTCCGTCCGGCGGCCGCGAGTGCAGAGGCGCTAAATTTCTTAGGTGAGTGTGTGGTCCATTATCGGCGCGGTTGTAAAGGCTCCGCGCCAATTGGACCACGAATTCTTCTATCGAAGGCATCTGCACGTCGCGGGCGATGACGTCATTGCGTACGTAACGCCCCGCTCCTACGATTATACGCAGAGCAACGTTCTGCTGGACCTGCAGCCGTTTGCGCTGTGTTTGGGAACACAGCGCGTACCATGCTGGCGCAGCATATGTGAGACGCGAGCGGACGTAGGCTTTATAGATCCTCAGTCGCGTTCGGAGAGGCAGTCGTGATGCCAACACAGGTCTCAGAGTCGCTCGTGCAGCCTTCGCCTGGCGGACCATTTGGTCCACCTGCGGAATCATGCGCAGCGAGCGATCAATGTGGCATCCGAGGTAACGGACAGAGGACTCCCATCCTACGTCCTGACCTCGGAACTTGAGCGGTGGCGGCATGGTACGCTTTAGGCCGGTAAGCAGGGCGGCCGTCTGGAAGTGACGCGTCTTCGCGCCAACCACAACCAATGTGAACATTACTTTAAGGTAATACAGTACAAACCTTATGGCATAGCTTTGGCTATGGCAAAGCAATTGAATACATTGGTCAAACTAAAATACTTTGTTTTTTACTATTTTTTGCATGGTTGCCAACGTGAATGGATAATCCATTTGACTAGCCCTACTGAATAATTTCTACTATTTATACTACAATATTAAAGTTTTTGAAAGAACAATGAACTGACGAATAGGTGGTTCACCTGACGGAAATTAATTACTGCTCATGGACACCTGTAATGTTAGAAAACATGGGAGTAGGCTGCCGATAGTGCAGAATCCTGTTCACAACTCTCTTCACAAATACAGCATAGTTACTTTTTATTAATTACCGTTCAACCCAGTTCTGCGCTATAAGTCAAATGTTTTATATTGTGCATAAGAACTGTTACAGAATTGTGCAAGACGCTACCGGGCGAAGAGGAGTCGCTCCGAGCAACAGACCTCCTTCTTCTTCTTCTTCTTCTTCTCAGCCCTTGGACGTCCACTGCTGGACATAGGCCTCCCCCATTGTCCGCCATTTAGACCTATCGGCAGCGACCTGTATCCAGCGGGTGCCCGCAACCTTTATGAGGTCGTCTGTCCATCTAGCAGATGGACGTCCTCGGCTTCGTCCGCCGGTACGCGGTCTCCATTCGATAACCCTTCTGCCCCATCGGCCATCGGTTCTTCGAGCTATGTGCCCTGCCCACTGCCACTTCAGCTTGCTAACCCGAGAGGCTATGTCGGTGACTTTAGTTCGTCTACGGATCTCCTCATTCCTGATTCGATCACGTAGGGAAACCCCGAGCATAGCCCTCTCCATAGCTCGCTGTGCGACAGTGAGCTTATTTATGAGGCCCATAGTCAGAGACCACGTCTCGGTGCCGTAGGTCATCACCGGCAACACACACTGGTCGAAGACCTTCGTCTTCAAGCACTGAGGTATTTTGGACGAGAAGACGCTGCGTAGCTTCCCGAACGCTGCCCAGCCGAGTTGGATTCGTCGATTGACCTCTTTCTCGAAGTTGGACCTACCTAGTTGGACCGTTTGGCCTAGGTAGACGTACTCGTCAACAACTTCGAGAATCGAGCTCCCAACTGAAACTGGGGTGGGCACGACATGGACATTCGACATGATTTTCGTCTTGTCCATGTTCATTTTAAGGCCCACCTGTTGGGAAACTCGATTGAGGTCTCCGAGCATTGTGCTAAGATCCTCCAGCGATTCTGCCATGACCACGATATCGTCGGCAAATCGAAGGTGAGTGATGTATTCGCCATCAACGTTGATGCCGAGTCCTTTCCATTCCAGGAGCTTGAAAGCGTCTTCCATCGCATTGGTGAAGAGCTTCGGAGAGATGACATCTCCTTGTCTCACACCCCTCTGCAATGGAATCGGCTCCGTGCTCCCTTCCTGTACTCGGACTGACATGGTGGCGTTGTTATACAAACACTTCAACACTTCGATATACCGATAGTCAATATGGCACCGCTGGAGGGACTGTAGCACTGCCCAAGTCTCGATCGAATCAAAGGCTTTCTCATAGTCCACAAACGCTAAGCATAATGGCAAGTTATACTCCTCGGTCTTCTGTATAACTTGCCGCAGCGTATGGATGTGGTCTATGGTACTATAGCCTTTTCGGAAACCGGCTTGTTCGGGAGGCTGGAAGTCATCAAACCTGCGCTTCTTAAAAGTTTCTTAAAAGTTCTGCGTTTTAAAGGAATCTTACAAATCTGATTCGTCGAGAATCATGGCTCATTTACATTAGTCCGGTCGAAATATACGGCTGAGTTAAGCCAAGCCGGACCAGTGATAAAAATAAGCTTCCTGATGCGCACGCGTAGGATTGTACGGCCGCCCGCGCCATTCCCCTACCGCTTTTCGATGAGGACTGAAGAGTACACCCCTAGATCCGGCGGCGGTATACGGTCACCGTATAGTTCCTTTATCTCACGAAGGCGGTTTACGCTTTGTAGTGGTTTTGCTCGTGCATGTACTTTATTGTATGTTTATTTTTTGTGTGTGTATACTTCAGAACGCTCAGTTGTGTTCCCGGAGGCCGGTGACACACACTAAAACAATGTATTGTACATGTACGAGCACAATCGCTGCTAAGCGTAACACGCCTTCGTGAGATGAAAAAACTATAATAGTGTCAATAACAACACTCGACGGCGGGATTCGTTTAAATCGTATACAGTCAACGATCAGACTAATGTAAATAAGCCATTAGTTAGACCAGAGTTGAACATTATTTTAAAACGTGCGTTTGTTACTTTGTGATAAAGGAGTGTATTTATATGTATTCAAGGATTGTAGAATACTCGCAACTCGCTATTCTACTCCTAGTGATTGGAAAGCATTACAAAGTAATTACATGATATCGATACCTTCAAAAATAACGCTATCAATTATTTTCAAAATTGCTTCTGTCTTTGCCCCTTTCATTTCATCAAAAACACGATCATTCATCTTTGCGATTAAACTGTTATATTTAAATCTCGTACTTTAAATGTTTTTGATTTAAACGTTTTAAGGCCTACTAAGTTTAGGGCTTTAAGTTTTAGGGCCCAAAGAAGTAATTAATATTTTTCTATTACTTTCTAGATGAAAACAAACGTCAAACTGATTTTGACAACTAATTTTTATAACGAATAATCTCGTTTATTTTCAATAGATACGGAAAATACAGAGTTACAAAATCTTAATCTTAAACTAAAAAAACTTGCTTCAGTTTTCTTTTACAATCAACTATGTATTACTGAACAAAGCGAACTGCTTAACGACACATACGAGTACATACGATAACATGGTAATTTACCCAATAACCATGTCATTTCAGTCCTTAATTTACTAGATCGCCAATTAGAGCTGCCATAAGTATAGGTTGACCTGTTGCCGAACATAAGCAAAACCGTTAATTAACAGCAATATTTTATTAAATGAAATACAATTAATTTTCCCAAACAATGCTATAAATACGAAAACGTTCTAAGAAAGCAATCGTGTCTTTGACATTTGAATGTTACTAAAAGGTCATGACCTAAGTTCTTGATGATAATTAATGAACCTTAACAAAAGCTTCTACTATCACAGCAACTCCAGGAAAATAACTTTCACCGAATTTATAAAGTTTTAAACAAAGTTTTTCATATACTTACTTTAATTTTAATATTCAAAGGTTTTTTTAGATTTCTATTAAGCTACATGTAATATATAGATTAGTTCCACCACTCTCAGACGCAAATACAGTAGTGAAGATGGATTGGCAAAGAGAGAAGTAAACCATTTTAATAATGTCATGATCCATTGAGTGTCAAAGTTTCTGAAATCTATATTATATGTATATAAAAATGGATGTTGGTATATCTGAAATTAATGGACTTTGACACCGTTTGACCGATCACCATAAAAGTTGGCACATATGTGTATTTTTTTATAGGGAAGATTTCTATGCTATCCACTTTGATGTAACTTGCCAGTAGATGGCGCTGCAGCACATCAACTTCTATACCGTTTAACCGATCGCCATTAAAATTGGTATACCTATGTATTTGAGCACGTAGAATATTTTCGATCTATGGACTCTGTTGTCACTCGCCACTAGATGGCGCTGCAACACATCAACTTCTATACCGTTCAACCGATCGCAAAAATCATATCGACGGCAAAACAGAATAATTCGTGATTTTATATACAGGGGTAAATAAATATACACAGGCAGGACAACGTCTGCCGGGTACAGCTAGTTACCTATATATTCTGCAAATGATATTATTATTAATTTAAGGTACGATTGGTCGTACTAAACTAGTATATATATATATATATATATATATATATATGTAAGCTTTCTAACACGTGAAGTTTTGAGTCTATCTGAAGTTTCCAACTCATTGTCGAGATTTTTTTATAAGTGAACAGTTACAATTAGATGAATTTAATGGACAGACATGAATGAGCTTTGTTAGAGGGGGCTGAAGGCAATGGTTAACGAGAAGCTATCAAAGAAAATGCTTAGCTTAGAGAAACTTAGCTCTTTTTAGATTGAGCATAAGATTATTCGTGGCCAACGAGACATTTACTTCTCGCAAAGCGAGTTCTGTGTTATAAAACGCAGTCTCCCAGTCAGGACCGTTCACAAATAGAGCTGTGTCATCAGCGAATGTAAAAATCTTACAATTGGCAAGAGGACACAAGTCATTTAAAGAAATTTGGAAAATCGTTGGGCCCAATATTCCGCCTTCAGGCACTCCAATGCACATGTTTTATCAGCGCGTGTACTCACTCGCGTATAAGTATAAGAACCAACTCACACTACTTATATAAAACTACTACTTATATAAATTATATAAAACTCACACTACGTGTATAAGAACCAATTCTGACACACTTGAGATCAGTTAGTGCAAAATATCAAAAGCAAGTCTTCTTACTCCGAAGTTCTAAGTTTTATATAAAAGAATAGGGACAGAAACAGTATAGATAGAAAGGCTTTAGATAGATCTAATAATACACTCAAACATTTAGATTTGCAGTCCAAAGCCCTTATAATGGAATCCGTAAGATCAATTAATATAAATATTATGTTTTTTCTACAAACATGAAAGAACTAATTAGTTCTATTTTCTAAACTTTGCTATTAATTAATAAAAAAGTTTAGTGGTTCTCATAGAGAAATACTGATTTTTAAATTATTTATCACACGTAATTATCGAATAAAGTCTATTTCTATGACTAAACCGTTAAACTGAAGCGTTATAGCCCATTTACAAACTTAACCAACATATTATCGCAAACTATTTTTTTGCTTTTCTTTTCAAACGGGTAAGAAGTGCAGCCTTACGCTCGCTCCCTTTTATTCGTAATCTCTGCAACAGATACGTACCAATAAAACTATACCTTTTGTCGTCCACCGGTGGACATAGGCCTCTTCATGCACATTTTCTTTTGCATGATGGACCAAGCAGATTGGCGAGTCCAGTCCTTTAGAAGTGGTCTAGTTCCTCAGGTCTCGTGGTAGCAGCTTGGTTATCCCTCTGTCACCTTTTGCGACATCCACGGGAAGAGATTGGGTGGTGCTATTCTACAGCCGGCCGACACCACAGGGCTCATCGATAGATTTCTTCAAAACCACTCTATATTCCGTGCGTGATGAGATAACAGCCTGATGAAGTAGATCCTAGTATTACATATATGATGAGTAGCGATTGCCCAGGAACATCCATTCTCGATTGTCTTTCGTGAGTGCAAATTCTCGCTCACTGAGTTTCAACTTAAGTACGCATTTTTAAAAAAATGTCTCTAACTCGGCGGTGAAGGAATACATCGCGAGGAAAAGCACGCGGGTTTCCTCGCGATTCCAAACATGAAAACAAAACGGGAACATGTGTAATCAATTCACAGCGGGCCTCGTGGCGGATTATGAACCGAGAACCTCTAGTGATTTAGCACGTGGGACGTTTAAAACGATGACATCATAATTGATGAGATAATTTGATAAAATCAATTTAATTTAATCTCGAGATTACCTGAAACAAAAAATGAAATAACTTTATTTATAAGAGTAACGTAGATGAATGAAACGTTATATTAAGCAAAAAACATCAGGCCGCTTTGCTTAAATATTAATTGATTTTATAAATATAAATTACGCTGCCAGAGAAATCCCCCTGCCGCTCTTACTCTTAATTTTCATTACACTTAATTAATTACAAGTCTAATGGAGACAGCTACCCTAGTTTATGAAACTGCTAAATATTTTACGCAGGTGTTACTGAACCCAAATATTTGATAATTTATTGGCTTCTATTGTAGCTTTAGTAAAATACCTAACTCCTTCCAACCTATTTATCATTATAATTTAATTTAAATCGATAATATTGTGTTTAAATTTATATGTTTATTAGGGCACAAATGGAGCCTTATATAGCCTGTTAGACGAGGCAAAAAGTGGAGACAGGGGTCTACAGGACTTTAGACACATTTTTGGCTACAATACTAGAACAGTGGGTACTTCAGTCCAAATTTATATTTGTTACGAAGAAATATTTAAGATTTTACGTAAAATAAAATATAAAAGGCCCAAAAACCTAACGTACGAGTATAATCATTACAAAGAAAGAATTCGCTCGATATTCACTGAATTTAATATTGTACAAAATTGTATTGTCTCACTATTTTAATTCAATTCTTCATTTTTACAGAAAAGAGACACAATAAATAGTATTAAAAATGGTAATAATAAAAATATGAGCTAATAAATAAAGCAGCGTTTCCAGCGCATTCCCATTTTACATTTGGAGTATTAATGAAATTTCTCCCATTCACAATATAAAACAAAATGAGCGTTATTTACACTGAAATATGACCCACCATATGTTTTCCGGGGCTCTCCGTATAATTGACTTTACCCTAATGAAACGTCATTCACTTAGACGAGGAACATGAACGCCCATTACCATTGCCTCGTATTTCCATTTTGACGGACGCGGAACAAACTATGAATCGGAGTTTCTCTTCCGTATTGTTCGTGCGCCAAAGGGAACCAGCAAACTAACTGTAATGGAGAAACTCAGAGCATTTAAATGGAAAATCAGTAATATCGTATCTACAGCCGATGAGGAATTTACGATTACACTTGGACCTTGTTTACATGTAGGCAAAGAGTTAGATACTTACTGTAAGCAAGCAATCTGTGAGCCATTTCCCTGGCTCACTGGTTTCAGTAAACAGGCATAACTGAGCTGAGTAAACAGTCACTATCGTTTGAGTACGTAGCGTCGAAACGAATTAACTGAGTAGAATGCGTGCGTAGTTTATTTTCATATTATAATTATTAGCTTTTATACTTTATTTACACTTTTGTATCACTTTCATTGTATTCTTTGGTGTGCAGTAAAGTGTATACTTACTTACTAATTTATGATTTGGCATAATTTTGGCAAAGTGATAGGTATTTTTTACACAACATAGGTACCACTAGCCAAAATTAACTGCAAACTATGAGTCTAATTTTGGACGTGGCCTGTAATAATTACATTTGCTCGCGCCCAGTGATAAGACCACCTTATGTATACCCAAATGGGTATACATAAGGTGGTCTTATCACTGGGCGCGAAACAAATGTTAAACTTCTAATGTTTGTAATGTTAAACAAATGTTTATACTGTTGAATCTCTAACGCCCTTTGGTATACAGAAAGTACAACATACTTAGTTACTTTTCATGTTTAAAACTACAAATAATATAACTACAATGTAATTACTCGTTAATTATCTACTGCAAAGCATAAACCTGCCTTTTTAAAAATACACACATAATCGCAGTATACTTACTCGTAGGTACTTAATATAACGCGATGAACTTTATAAAAATAAAGCCAATGATTTAGGCACATTCATGCCGATGTGCTGATTGATACTAGGAATATTACAAATACTACGAACTGTCACACGGAGCTTGTCACTTAAAAGAGAACATGTATTTAATTTCATTCCCTTCATAGAGCTAGAGTACTTTGCTTCTTATAAAAAAATTAATATGAATATAATTAAAGGTGTATTGAAGTATAACATCGAATAGTATTTAACTTTAGCGACACATTTAGGGCAAAGAAATATAAAATGTTGGATACTAGAAAATATGTTCCTATAGATTTTATGTGCGGAATTATTGCGAGAAAAGCTCTTCAATTTTCAAATATACGGTAACCGTTACATTTCTATTCTGTTATTTCTTTATTCTATTATTCTCTCATCTTCTTCTATTATACTATATTTTTATTGAGAATAAAATATTACAACAAAATAGGTCGAGCTGCGAGCATAATATATTTATAACACAAACTGAAGAATCTCATCAGATGGTTTCCACTTTGATAACAACAGAATACAAAATTAATCGTTAAGAATACTTAAAAGGTTGTGTCTTCTTAAATCTTTACCGGTTTTTATTAACAAAGTCCAAAGGGTCAGGTGAGAGTTAATAAACAGAGCGGCTTTGTCTCCATAATGAGCTTCCACCATAATAAAGAAATTACAGTACCGAAACTCAAAGCCATATTCAAAGAATACGTCCGACTTCCATACACTTCCTCACAATTGCAATTCCAATATAACGCTTTTGAATACGTACTCGTAGCAATTCTCAACAAAAGGCCAATGGCAGGCGCACGTTGAAAAGGAAATCTCTATTTTTACATTTAAAAAATACATTTATACAATAAATATATAGATACAAGAGTAGTAGAGCTTGATGAGTCCTATTCAATAACATATAATTTGCATATATTGCATATAAACATTTGCAGCTTCTCTGACATTTGTCAGAGACCTAATTATACTTTAATACAATTGCATATTAATTTCTTAATACATTATACATTTCTCGATGATTTACTACATTACTTATAATTTTGTTACATATTCATTTTGTACATGTTATTTGAATTTATTTTGATTGTTGTACATATATATTTTATGATGTAAGTTCAAATCCAAGATTATATTGTATTATAAAAAAAATTGATTTACATTAATGATAATAGTACAGTTTCAATTAAAATATTTTCAATTTTTTTAATAAAGTTCTTTTTTTTATAAGTTGATTACTTAATTTAATTCAATTCAATACCGCTTCGTCTTTCTACTTTGTGGGTTTTTTTACTTTGTTGTCTTTCTACTTTATTGTCATTCTAGTTTGTTCGTCTTTCTACTTTTACTTTATGAATATTTCTTCTCTTCTTCATTCCTCTTCCCAACTATCCTTTTTTTTAATTTCTTTACCAATTTTATAAATATAAAGCATTACACTATCATACTTATATTAAAAAAAACATAAAGGTAATTCTAAGATACCAGTTCTGCAGTGTCAGTATCCAAGACATTAAAATCATTTACATTTTTTTTTAATTTACAATTTCAGTATTTATTACTATTAATTAAATTTATATTCGTATATTATTGTCAGTACTTATTATATCTGTCTTAGCTAAATTACACATATTCTTCATCTAGGGTCTCATTTGTCAGCGGGTGTAAGATTAATAGATTAAAATTTAATTTTAATAATTACTGTCAGGTGAACTGACGACTACGGCGAAAGTCGCCGTAAGTGGCTGGATGACAACAGCTGAAGACCGTGTGTGGTGGATGGCGGTCCTTTGGCCTCTCCAAATCCAGCAGTGGAGAGACACAGTCTAATGGTATGGTATAATTAAGGTAAAATAAAATCATCGTCAATTTAAAATAATAGTATAAATTAGTAATAGCTTAATTAAAATATAAAATTAGGATCTCATAATTTTATATTTTAATTAACCACCTCGCCGTACTTCCATTTCTTCGACATACCACCCTCGTGACTTTTAAACAGTACGAGATGAAGTTCGATTTTGTTTCCTTATCTAATATGAATGAAGCTAAATTATTTTTTTCTTATTTCGACTACTTTCCTCGTCTCTGTCTCCTATCTATCATCATAATCGAAACGTGGACATTATATTACTACCTAGTTAATCATTGAGTATCATTCACTAGAACGTTACGTAACATAGAAGTTCTCTGGTCAATGTACTGTTACAGAAAATACATCTGCCCTCATGAGAAGCATTTTAGATATTTCAGATATTTGTACATACTCTATAAGATATCATACTGTTATTTAACGTTACTCTGTTTTTACAGTGAGACTTAGCCGTGCAAATATAAACAAAGTGCTATTGTTTAGTCCACTACGGAATAAACATTCGCGTTTTCTAGACTATAAATAACGACGGTTCCATTGTTTATTTTAATACACAATTCTTAATGGCATTTAGACATGCCATATGCCTATGAGCACTGTTAACTAGGAGGTATCCAGTATCTACTCCCCATTCTTATCCGTGAAGTAGTAAATTTGAGTTCCGCTCGTATCACTGAGTTTCTCTCTAAGTACTATTTCAGTTATCAATAGCTCGGTGGTGAAGGAAAATAATGTGACAAAGCCCATATGCCTAAAAATAAAACAATCCTGGAGGAAAAGAATAAAATGAGTAATATTCTCCAATATTCACTCGCTCAATGTGACAGATTATAGGCCGAAACTAGTGATAAAACGATAAAACTAGTGATAATTGATTAAACGAGCGCTGAACACTTCAGCGTTAGAGCGATGGCGCGCTATGTTGGTGATGTTGAACCTTAACCTTAACCGTTTTAGACTCAAAGTTTTCACCACAAGGGTTCACCACCATAATCACGATTCACGATCTTTTAAAATGGATAAAATTGCAATGTAGTAATTTCGTCAAGGCGATCATATTGAAATTACAAGGCGTCTGTACCCTTTCTCTTATATCCGAGCTGGATCTGTTCAATCTGATTTGTAACAACTGTTGAAGTATAAATAAAGTTGGAATTCAATAAGTTAGAATAAATACTAGAAAACACTTTTTAACAGTTGAACAGTCATTAGGTTACAATTAGATTTGATCATTGACTGTACTTATATCATATTACTTATCATATTACTTACAATATAACTCGTATAGTACAAAATTACAACCAATATTCGATTTCACGCTAAGTAACTCAGAAACGTCAATTTTCTCAACTTAATTCGGGCTCTACTATACCAAGTTATCACATGTCATACAGGCCTTGTATTGAGCTACATACAGTCTTACGTAATTCCTCGCTGGACCCGGGCTGATATGGGACGGGTGTCGGCACTGGTTTAACTCTTAAGTAAGTCTTACCGACGCCTTTGGCCGGCTACCGATAACCGGCCCTCTCTAATGTGAACCAAGAATTCACTTAGGAATATACGAGTTTATGGCCTTCAATTTTGGAAGGACGTCTGCGGCAATGTAATGTTAGTATTACTGAAGAAAATTCATCTACCTAAATATTTTCAAACATTTTTGTTGACCTTAACATACTCAAGGACATTATATTAAACTCATATATTTACCTGTTTTATTTTGATCTTATTCTCCTGGAAAGAAAATTAGCGTCGGGTAGACCAGGAACGCTAATAAAATAGATAGAAGAAGACAGTAAAAGACATTGTAACACATGAAATGCACAAAAGGCGATCTTATCGCAAATAACGATCCTTGCCAGACAACCTTTGGTTGGAGTGGAAATAAATATTGTAATTACAGGTAAATCATATCACACAGGTTATCTGAATATCATATTTGATTAAAACTGCATATAGGGCGCCCTCCGCATTAACGAAAAAGTTACACGCATCTAAACAATCACCAGAAACTTACCAGGAAACATAAAGTCTGCAAGTTACATATATAATACAAATACATACTCGTACATAATAATATTTTAATAATGAATAAATAAATAAAAGGTAAATTATAATAGTTATCAAGGCTGCCGGAGGTGCTCCTTAGTGATTTGCACTTAAGAGAAAACGTTTTAATTGTTACTCGTACAATAATACAGCACATCAGGAGTCCCGGGTAGTCCCAGGAATTGGTACAACACAAACTATAAGACATACTCAGAGAATACCTTACAGTATACATATACCTTACTTACGAGGGGAGGTCCAAAAGTTTCCGGCCTGACAAAGAAAAAGGACACTCAAGTTCATGAAACTTTTTTATTTTTCAATGTTAATATCCATCTATTTGTACACACTTTTCGGATGGATTAATTAGAATTTTTATCCTAGTATTTTGCGAAAACCGCAGCGGTCACTTCATCATCAGTGGAAAGTCGTCTACCCCTTAAGTCCGCCTTGAGTTTTGAGTACAAATAGTAATCAATGGGAGCCAAGTGAGGACTATAGAGTGGGTGGCGAATTTCCGTGAAGCCACTCTTTGAAACAGCAGCTTTCGCAACTGCGGCGGCGTGGACGGGTGCATTGTCATGGAGAAGCCGCACGCACACCTTTGCTTAGTTTCCCACGACGTTTCTGTTTGAATGCTTCTCGTAATTGCTCTATTAGTTTAGCATAAAAGCTTCCAGTCACCGTAGTATTGCGTTATTATATGTCTTTAAGCAATATTCCTTGACAATCCCAGAATATCGAATCCATAATTTTTTTGGTGGACGGAGTCATCTTTACCTTCCTAGGCGGTGCTTCACCAGAACGACACTACTCCACCGACTCCCTTCTGGAAAGGGGATAATAGTTTCGCTAAAAAATCAATTCAGACTTCGAACAAATTGACAATTAGCTCATTTCTAAATGAGCGCAACATATTCCACATTTATTCAATTTATTCATTTATTAATCTATAATATTTAGTAATCTACAAGTTCCTAATCTACACCCTTAAAGGTTCATTTACACAAGGAGAATTCCTCGAACGTGTGCATGCGAGAAAATCTGTCAAATACGAGTACTAATATAAACAACGTTATTATCAAGTGATCACTGTTATCACTGATATGATCAAGTTTTTTCATTATAGGCGATAATCTATAGTTTGGTCGTATATGAGAATCGTATACATATGTTCGCGCCCGAACCGTTCGATAATACTGTAATACGATTCACGTATGCGACTAAATTTCATACGATTCTCGTCTGCTTCACTTGATGATAAAAATCGATGATTACAATGATAACACTGATCATATGATGAAAACATTATTGATACTAGCTTTTGACCGATATTCTCTCCTGCAAGCGTTCGAGAAACTCTCCTTGTGTAGATGAGCTTTTATTCACTGTTTTCATCTTTATCTATTAAATAAACAAAAGCTTACAGACTAGTTCCAGTAACTAGGACAACCATGTGTATCCGGTTAAAGCGATCCTGTTTCATTTAGCCAGTGAGCTAAGCATAAGTGGCCACTCAACGCTAACTGCATTTGTGCAAGCTGAAACAAGTAATGCATCTGATATGGCCGCTCCACCGCTTCTCGACCGTTCCAACCCGCCTTATAGTTTCACCCTCACTTTAAAATGAAACTATTGAAGAAGTTAATGTATAGTCGTATTCGAAGGAATTTATTATTTAATGAAGGGACTCGAGTTGTTGTTGCGAATGTATAGATATGCAATGCATTGCAACCAGTATCCACTGCTGTACATAGGCCATGGACAATGACTCGTGCATGAGGGATGTAAGGCCTGAAAACGCCACGCTGGCCAAGCGGGTTGGCGAGTCCATTATTTTAGAGGTGATGTAATATCTCAACGCTTGTGGTAGCCGCTAGTCCTTTAGTCGCCTTTTACGACACTCACGGGAAGAGATTGTAATTTATTTGTATTTACTTTGTAAATACTGTTATATTAATACTGTATACTGTACTTAATTGATTATACAGTAAGGCCTTAAAATAGTTAAAGGAAACGGCTCTTACCGCATCACCTATAACAGCCTAACACAGTCTAACACAGCCTTTTTAATAGCCTACCAGCCTTTTTCTCGGAACCTTAGGAATTTATAAGAAAAAGAAAAAAATATAATCTTACTTAGTAAATATTTGAATAGAATAGAACAGGGAACTATGATAATAATCTTTAAATCAGCCAATTTGTATACAATTCCGATTTCAATTCCATTTCAACGGATTTGTTTTCAAGAGCATGATCTTGTGTATATTCTTTAAATCTAAATTACATAGATTGTTAAGTAGAAACAAGCTACAACATTTGATTTTTAAAATAAATCGTTAAAATATATTATCTTTTAAGATTTCACTAAAGTATAAATATTTGGGATAATTGAGTTAGCACTAGCGTCCTTTTCCTCAAATAATGATACATTCCTCTCCCAAAAAATCTTGACACTCAAACCGAAAAAAGCATTCTAAACATTTTATACGTCCTGTTTCGTATATTTATATAAATGCTACCAAAAGAAACGTGACGCGGCATAATACACACCTATTACAGACTGTATGGATATCGACATTTCACGTTCGCCGGGGTCGGATTCGAAAAATGCTTCATCAATTTATCCGTTCCCGTTCAGTGAGTGTGATCGATGACAACGGTTTGATATTTGTCAACGGCACGACATGTAAAATACGGTTA
Organism: Sesia apiformis; assembly: GCA_914767545.1. NCBI lineage: Eukaryota > Metazoa > Arthropoda > Insecta > Lepidoptera > Sesiidae > Sesia > Sesia apiformis. Next base: position 8,159,207 of record OU611960.1, on the reverse strand, counting down.
AGTATTGGCTGTCTGCATGAGCTACTACTCATTGTCTACTTCATATACCACGTATAAAATGCTACCCTTATAATCTATATAGGTCCTGTTATATAGCACTGCGTAATAATAGGTCACTTCCCAACTAGTAAATTAAAATAGATAGAACAGATAACAGATTATAATGCACTATATCACAAAAAGTGATGTCAACGATATATTCAATAGCCATTTTATATCGCAAAAAAGTGACATTAGAGATTCGAGATCGTGCACTGTTCGATATGCCTGGATGTAGGACTAAGTCTCCGAGACACGCCCCTCTCCCGCGAGCCCTGCATCTACTCGTATCTGCTCAATGATCTTGTAAACCAACACACGTACTTGTTTCACTGCACCTTGCAAACGTTTCGCATGGCGGTAGTGGGTATTCATTACTGATTGCGTTTGTATTGAAGTAGATTTTATTGTACTCTGTTAGCTTAATTAAAAGTATAAATGGCCCTAAGTAGGCGCATTGGTGGGAAAACTGTAAAGGTTATGCAGATAAATAAATAAATGAGTATATTAGAGTAGCCGTTACAACAATTTATTGTTCGCTTCAAAAACAAGGTTATAAGGTTTTTGCGACTAGTCAAATTCGATACTGTCCAAATCGGTAATTCGGGCAATCCTCATTTCGTCAAATTATAGAATTAGTCAAATATGCAATTGGTCAAGTCCAAGTTGATGTAAAGCAATATAACTGCGGTAAATCCTTGTTATATATAATTATAACTTTTAGAGGACTAATTGTTGCTGAGTTTTGCTAATTGGGTGGGATCATTTAATAATCGTCTAATTAACTAAATACATTATTTTTAATAATTATTTAGTAATGCTTAATATAATAATACGAGTACATTACACTATGCATATATAACAGGATATTATTCTACATGGTTTTATGTTAATAAGAATATTCATTCTAAACTCACCTATGAATAGACGAGAATAGACTGCAGTTACACACTACATAAATATAGTAAAAATCATAATTATTCCCTATAAAATAATACTGTTTTTTTATATATCAATGTGTAATATAATTAAACCAATCTATTGGAGGCGTGTATCAACATTTCCATTATAACTTGACCCCCAAAATTTCCACCACTTTACAAAGTTGATAGGTCACCCTATGTTGGATATGTGATCGCTCGTCTGATCTCGTCTGAGGCGCCTTCTTGTGCTGGCAGGCTCCTTTAATTAATGTCTCTGGAACTCTAAGCGAAACACGCGCATCTATCTAATTAGAATTAGAACCATCGCGAAATTAGAAGTTATTAATTCTTTCGTGATAATGTGACAAAATATAATCTAATAGAGGTAAGGGTTATGATTATAGGTAGATCATATATAATAGTAATAATAATTATAAAATATTTTGTTATTTTCTATCAGTTTGTCTATTCGTTTATAACTCCGAGACAGATTTACAGTTTGCTATAAGATTATCATAAAATGAAATCTATTTTATATAAATCATTGCAAAAATATACTAAATAGAAAAAAATCTTCAGAAACGTGTTCCAAGAAATAGCAACGAAAGCCACTTGAAGAATAATTTTATAAGCGTAACCATTTGCTTCACTTCAGACTAATAAGCAATAAGTTAATTTGTTATGAGAAAGTTTTATATTCCACTATCTACTTGATTATGGCTCTTAATATTACCCCGCCAAATATTAAAAACAGAATGTAATCTAAAACTACTTTTATTTACTAGTTGTCTACATTTACACTCTAAATTATAAAACAGCGAAACCGTTTGCATGTTTAGGAGAAATAATTGTTGCGATTGTATGGTAGAAAACAATTACACACACACATATATAACAAACATTTATAATTTCAATTGTGAAAGTCTGTTACTTTGTTTATTTTTTGGATGTCTTTCAATAGCAAGAATCGAATAGTGTTAGATGCATTTGTGTATTGCTACCTGTATCTAATTGTTGTTCTTCAAAACTTACTTTATACATTAGAAAGCATTGATTCGCTAGTCGCTATCCATGAAATAGGTGAATTTTATTACTATGTTGTCAACATGTTTGGCCGTGGAGTGTCAGCCGGCTTGCAATACCACCACCCCATCTCTTACCGTGGGTGTTGTAAAAGGAGACTAGTGGACTAAGTGGACTCGCCACTCTTTTTAGGCCAAACATTCCTCACATGTGCATAAGGAAGCCCAGGTCCAGCAGTGGGTGCTAAAAGGGCTGGCTACGATTATGGTTATCAACAATGAATTTGTATGAATTAATTAATGGTCTCCGACTGCAGCCCTGGTTCACACGTTCAAAGCCGCTCAACGAGCGATGGAAAGAGCTATGCTCGGAATTTCGTTCCTGGACAAAATCCGCAACGAAGAAATTCGACGAAGAACTAAAGTTGCCGACGTAGCTCAAAGAATGAATCAGCAAGCTGAAGTGGCAGTGGGCAGGCGATATATGGCGCAGGACTGATAACAGATATCGGAAAACGTAGCGTAGGACGCACTCCGGTCAAGTGGACTGATGACTTGAAGAAAGTCGCCGGTAGAGGGTGGATCGGATCAGAAGAGCTGAAGACCGTGTGAGGCAGCGATCCTTGGGAGAGGCCTATATCCAGCAGTGGAAAGACACAGGCTAATGGTATGGTAATGAACAAAAGAAAAATTAATACGCTTGGAATGGAACGTTACTTGTTACCAAAAAATGGGCTAACGACGTAGTCGAGGCAAACCTCAGTTTTGTTCTAAGATTTTATTACGAGAGCACGGATTCGCGACTCGATCTTTACGAGGTTACATTAAGGAGATAGGTACTAAAGCAACTTCGAATGAACACCGGGCTACGGAAACTTTTTCATATTTCTAAAGTTAACTAAAGTGCATTATAACTTCCACCTGGGCGCGGGCGAAGTGGGAGCTTAAATAGGGACATGTCTGAGAGCTTTTGAATCCTTACAAGCTGAATAAACACTGGAGAAATTAATGATAATATGGAGGTTTGCCTGAAAAATTACGGAGGAATGTCAATTATATCAGTACTGATGATTTAAAAATATAATATTTAACGTCGAGTTGATATTGTTTAACAACATACTTGGTAACTTTTTACTTATTTTTGATATCCGTCCTTCACCAATCTTTTTTCCTTCTCACACACATTCGTCTTGTGGACATTATCTTGTATATTATATGGCCTTAAACTCCAAGCTGGCCAAAAAGGTTGGCGAGCCCTCTCATTCAGAGGTGGTGTAGTTAGTTCCTCGGTGCTTGTGGTGTGTGCGAAGGGCAACATTCACTTCTAACCCGCTTGGCTAGCGTGCCGCTTTAAGACCATTCACCTCTCATGCACAAGACAATGAACACGAGGAGGCCCATGACCAGAAACGGACGAAAAAAAACAGCCGCTTATGATTTTACAAAATTTTAAAAAATACCTTTTTTATAAAAATATTAGTGTTTGTCTTTAATACAATAAAAAGTAACAAGTTTGTTCAAAGTATTGTTTCCAGTGATAGCGTAAAATATTCAGTTACAAAAGTCCCTCTCGCCATTGTTTCGGTATTTATTTGTATCACCCTTTACCATTAAGTTGATGGTTGTCCTTTCTCATTTAAAATACGTAATTAAGTAAATGGACCTGTTGTCCTATAGCACTCAGTGTATACTTTTCAGTATTTTAATTTGTTCTCGTTTTTGTAAAAGTATATTAAGGTCTGTTGATACTATTGATAATAAATATTATCATTATTCATTGAAATCCACGACAGAAAGAGGTCGGATAGATTTTTCTTGAATAAAAATCTACGCCAATGGTAAAACTAAAAATCAAGGATAAAAATGCTAAAAATTTGAAAAAATATTGGAAGTACCTACAAAAATCTACCAGCAGTTACAGAACAGAACAGCTATAGAACAGAAGCGCCACAATTTTGTTCCATTTCCACCTTCAACACAACAAGATTTTGGTGTTTGATGATTAACTACATTTTTACGCTTGTGATATGATACTCGTTTTTCACGCGATTCTTTACATCAGGACCAGACGTATAACGTATTTCTTTCTAATTCAACATTCCTATTTCCATTAGCAAGCAGACAATCGTCACGATGGTAAGCAAGCTGTTGGGGCATAATGAAGGCATTGTGCTGTCGCCGAGCGAGGATTGACATCATTATCTGCAACCTCTCTACACAATACTGATAAAGAACAGTACGAAAAGTCAGTAGTATTTTTTAATGATCAACATCCGAACGAAAGACTCATTCTCATTCTCCCATTTGACCGGAGGGCGTTACACACTGTACTTCCTAGCAGGGCCGTCTTAAGTCTATTCTGCGCCGGGGTGCGGGAGTGTATCCTAAGACAGTCAAACATCCTATTGTGTATCCTATGACAGTCAAATATCCTATTGTGTATCCTATGACAGTCAAATATCCTATTGTGTATCCTATGACAGTCAAATATCCTATTGTGTAATTGTTTACTATAGCGTTATATTTTTTCATTACCTTTAAAAGGTGAGCGCCCGGGGTGCACCGCACCCCTTGCACCCCCTGGTAAAGACGGCCCTGCTTCCTAGTACATAGTATCCATTCAAGGACTCGTCTTCCTATAGGTTGTCGCTCCTACAGCAAATACGAAATAGCCACTTCAGCATGTTGATTATATAAGCCATGTTGTGCACGACAGAATAAGTGAATAGTGAAAGTGCGGTGCCTATATACCTATGTGTACAATATAGAATCAGTGCGCGAAATATGCATGTGCTAACATCACACATTTCGGAGGAAAAGAGGGCCGTCTAAACAGAGTTCCGCAAGTAGTAAAATTTAAGCGGCACGATTTTGGTCAAGAATGAAATTCACGTGCCCTTCCTCCGGAGTAATAAAATGTTAACACATACATAACACGTTATCATAAGATGTCGATACTATGTATAAAATGAATAACATTGATGTGTAAGATGTAAAATGTTTAGTTAAGGTTAAATATGTGTTATATTATTGTTCCTTTACCTTTACATTTTATAATATTTTATGTACGATTTGCTTGTGTTTTTATATGTCTTATTCTCGCTCTCCAATGTGCTAGGATACCTAGGTTATAAGTCAGGGTGCTAGAATAAGGTTTAAAATAAAGACTACCGCCCGCAGTGTGTTTCACTTAGGATAAGTTCTAGAACAAAAAGTTGCGGGCTAGGTGGCGTAGTTCCGGTATCGGCGCCACTGAAAAGCCGTGCACCCCCGGTCCTCCCACACCTCTTGCTACTCACAGAGGGGGGGAGGGACAATAAGGAAAAAGGGAAATTAAAAGGAAAATACCTAAACTTCGCCACCGAAAATAGTCTTTATCCTCTGTGCAATAAGAGGACCAGCCCAGATAAATAAGACTTGTATCCTAGATATTATGTACAAAAGTGGAGAGCTAATAGCATTAAAATTTCCTCAGGGAACGGGGGGATCGCTAGGGCAGCAAACCCCTATAAAAAGACAAAGGCCTAACAGCCAGCAAGCCAGTTCGTCCTCAGCACTTGAGTAGTAATTAACATATAGAAGAAAAGTGAGCTTGCTGCCCGTCGCCGCTCCCTCCGCACCCCTGTGTTTATGTAAACCAAAGCGGCGTTTTATTTCCGTATTCACCCCAACACCTGATCTGCCGAGATCCCTGTAACATCAAGACCGGCAAGCCTGAATCCCTACACCCCCCTGTTAAAGCTAAGGCGTGTGGCCTGCAACATTGGCCTTCGACCGCGATCGACGTGCAACTCTAACGTCTGGTTCTCAGAGCCAGATTGCTGAGCCAACACCCGATCGCCAAATCGGCGTACATCTTTAACACATGTGCTATAATGTGAGCTACCTAATCTATGGACTCATTTAATAGGCTTCGCAACCATAATTAAAACTTCACCACAGATAACCACGATGTTCTTGCACCGCATCTATTTTTTTCTTATGGCAATAGCGCAATTGTCATGTCAAGTTTTACATCTTCATAAACATTTCAAAATCTCGTCAGTTTCCAGTCACGTCGAAGCAAGTTAGAAGTCGCTCAGGAAAGTGATGGTAGGTATACTGAGGACAGAAGAGATGGGCTCCTTGACTCCGCGAAAAACGCAATCTCATTCTTTTATTTCATTATCACAAACATTACGTACTTTGAAGTTTAATAAACTATCACCCACAGTACACAATTTTTATATTTAATCAAACAAAAACTCAACCTTTACTATCCGAGTTCCCGCCAAATTGTCCACCGCATCTGTATTTACATAAAAATATTTCATTAAGATTACATACTACTTTTTATTTACAGTCATCATACTCTCGCCGACTCAGCTGCCATGCGATGTGATATATCGCCACGAGGACTCGATTTATTGGCATTGTGTTCTCGATTCTAATGATCGGATCGTCTTTAAATTCGATTAGTCGGCGGTCCGACACGGACTAATCAGCGGTTACATTGTTAACTTGACATCTGTTTTATGGTGGAATAAAAGGGAAGAAAATTCCTCTTTGTCCCTATGTACGTCAAATTCTAGGCAACTTTTGTGAAAAAAATCTGCTGTGTTACAACTCCTGCAATTTTCGTATTAGACCAATCATCATATTTTATCTCGAGTTAAAAAACTACAAATATTTTTTAAAATCAGCAATATATGTAATGCCTTCATTTCTGAATGAACCTGTGTGTGGTGAATTATCATCGGAATCTCCCGCGTAGCCTACTTGTAGCTGCTTCGGCCTATACTCATAATCATCCATTGCTGGGACGATACACGTATAATACTACTGTGAAAGTACTAGAAAGAACTACTGACTTGATGTGAGTTACGATAGTACAACACAATCTGTAATGTAGGTACGAAAATAAACATTAAATATTTTTTTTTTAAACTAACCCATAGTTCCTCAACCTTTTTAGTGTCGACCGTCTGAAAAGGCCAAAGTAAAGTGAATAACCTCACGACCCCCATACTAATAATTAGGTCCCAATTATGTTTTTTACCGTTTAACATTTTATAATAAATAATTTATTGATTAATGAACCAAAAGTTGTTCGTACATAAATGTACGACTGCCACTGCGACCCCCTGTATATATATATATTATATGTGTGTTCTAACCTAACGTTTCAAATAAATTTATTAAATTATTTTTTCTTTAAATTAAATGATTTCACTTAATGCATTAATATGGGGTTCTTCAAGAAAGCTGTGAATAGGATTCTACAAGGTCGGTACCGCGCCCGCATACCCCCTGGTGTTGCAGGTGTCCATGGGCAGCGGTAACACTTACCATCACGTGGAACCGCTTGCTCGTCTGCCCTCGTCTATAAAAAAAAAATACATTTATAAAATTTATATCCACCAATCCGCACTGGTTGCGCCTGGTGGATTACATTATAGACTGATATAACATCAAAAAATGTTTATTTATATATTTTTGTAATGAAATTAAAAGTATTTTAGTCTGAGTATTAGTCTGTGTTGGCAATGAAATTAAGTGGATGTGGCTTTGTATATATGATATTTCCCGAAAAATCCTTCTTTACAATAATTAGATAAATAGAGATTCCAGTGCTCATTCATAGACTATTAATAACTTCTACTACTTAAACCATGTAGTACCCACAGCTCCGAATACTCTGCGGAGTGGTTGTCAGACTGGGAAATAAATCACTTCTACAGTCAATTTATTGGCGCAGGAGCAGATTCAATTACAGCTTAAATTTAATACATAAACTCAGGCCATTGACTGTCTATAAGTACATTAATTTAACATTAATTTATTGAGACATGAGTATAAATAGTGATTATTTACTCATGTGATTTTGATGTGTATAATCGGCTATGCGGTTAGGTGAGACACATAGTAATGAATCATAATCCTCAGAAAATATTTAAATACACTGTCTAATTATTTAAGTGGTTTTATATTTCATTAGGCCCAAATGTTTATACAGTAGTCAAATGTGGAGATTTAATTAACAGCATTTGTTACGTAAAGACATTTGTATTTGATAACCGTAAAGACGAAGACAATGTGGATGGGAACAATAATTCAAACCATACTACTTAAGGTTCACTATAAGCAAAAATTAAGTAAATAATCATATGGTGTTCAACAATCACTATTCGGTGAGTCCGGAGTTCCGATACATGGGTAAATAATGATAAACAATTAATTAATGGTAATAAATGACTTGTGTACCCATTATTGAGTGACCTACCGCTGATTTAGTAGACGCTGTAGCGCATATTATAACAAATCAAGCACAGTCAAATAAGAAATTTTTGAGTCACATTTTTAGCCTTGTTACTCTTGTAGTACCTATGATATAGAATTATAATTATCGTTTTACAAATGTATCAACACTAAGATTAGTGTTAAAGAAATAATCTACACGATAATGAAAACCGCATCAAAGTCCGTCGAGTACTACCCAAGTTATAAGTGAACAGACAGACAGACATTGCAATAAATACAGAAAAGATGACGCAAAGTTTTAAACGTTTCTATTTTTATTGGTCGTTTTTCATCTCTTCCTGTGAGTGTCGTTAAAGGAGACTAAGGGATGACAAAGTCGCTACGACAAGCCCACAGGAACTTCACCACCTCTAAAGGAGTTGTTCCGTCAACCCGCTTGGCCAGTGTGGCGTTTTAAGGCCATACACCCTTCATGGACGAAACAATGTACATAAGGAGGCTCATCTCCAGTTGTGGACGATAAAAGGACTGGTTACGATTACGATTGATTGTACTTGTACTAGTAAATCTCAAAAAATACGCGATATATCTTTGTTTGTCCAACTAATGGCGGAGTCAACGCTCACCGACACCGGAGTGGCAGATATGCCACTATTCATCTAGTACAGCCTCATTTATTGACTCTGTCGTATAACTTGACGTAATTGGTTTAATCCACTTCGGCCCTTTACCTCGGGACTAGAGATGATAAATATAACCATCAACCATTAAAATTAACTAATATTAAAAATCAACCATTCTGTTTAATAAACAAAATTAACGTTATTGAATAAAAATATCAACTTCAATCTGGGTTGATGACCTCACCTCACGCTTTGCCTGCCTCTGCATTTAAATTTCAACTTTAAAGTTTTATAGTTATGGAACATTTTTGTACGCTGACATATTTTACTTCCGTCCTTTTCCGACATGATAGTAGGTACAGGTGACCGGACTGAAGTTAGCCGTTGTGAAGAATATTTAAAAAGTTAAGTGCATTCAATTGCATGGCCTATCGCCCTTAAAATAAAGCACATTTTTTATTTATTCACTGATTTACTGTTGTCGATATTTTTATTCTAAACAAAGTGATGTGATATTTTTATCAAATACGTAGGTAATGTTATTGGTTATTGGTTGGTTAGTTGCGCGTCGTTGTTATTTTTATTTATTCATTGATTTACTGTTGTCGATATTTTTATTCTAAACAAAGTGATGTGATATTTTTATCAAATACGTAGGTAATGTTATTGGTTATTGGTTGGTTAGTTGCGCGTCGTTGTTATTTTTATTAGTTGGTCAGTGTTATTAAGTAAAAACAAAGTCGAGTCGTTGTTGTTTTTATTGGTTGGTTAGTTGTAATAAGTATCTTGAAAACAAAGTAGCGTCGTCGTCGTTGTGTTTCTCCTGAATGTGAAGTTTGTTTTACAAAATGCCGAGACGGAATAATGAGACTTGGAACCATTTTGATAAGTGTGTGGGAGTAGAAAAAGTCGCAACTTGCAAGTATTGTAAAAAAGACTTATCTTCTTAAAGGTTCTTAAATGAACCTTGTTCTTAAAGGAGACAGTTATTAACAGAAAACTTTGTCCCTTGACATGGTGGCGGACACACAAATGTATATATCCTGTACTATACAAAATTTTCAAAACCAAATGTAATATAATGGTATCATCGGTGCCCCGTGAGCGGGCATTTTCAAAGGCGGGATATATCGTAAATGATAGAAGAACCCGCCTCACCACATCACAAGAGTGGCCCAAATTATGTTATTAAATGTAAATAAAATCAAATGATCAACAAAAAAAAATTAAACTAAAAAAAACTAAAAAATGAACAACACAAAAAAAATGTACAAAATCCATAAAAAAAATAAAAGTGTAGGTAAATACTAAAACAATGTACATAAAATCAATGAACTTTAAATACGCCTAGCTGTTCTTACGTGTTAAAATGTTTAAATATCTAACTAAGATAATGCTAGACAGTCCTAAGCCTGTTCAAGTATGAAGGAAAGTTCATTGAATTTAACATGCATAAGTAGAATATTCGACTTTATCATCATTAACATCAACATGTTTTAGGGGTACTTGAATAAGAATATTAACTAATATTTTCAACCAATAAAATTATCGATATTTTTTTTTATCAATTAACTATTAACTAATAACCAATTTCAACCATTATTGCCATCTCTACTCGGGACCCGATATCGATACCACTTAGCAAATCTTGTCTTGCCAATACCGAATATTAACTCTAACTAAATGTAACATATAAGTTTGTATGAATGTTTTATTGAAATGTAAATCGATGGATATCAGCCTGTAACATCCCACTGCAGGATATAGATTTCAAACAACGCAGCATTAATGCGAGCCTTATGACCTCGATAGCCTTAATCATATCATACCATCAACCTGTCTCTCACAAGGCTCACACGACCTTCGGCTCTTCTCATCCAGCCACCTACGGCTATCTTCTTCAAATTGACGGTCCACCTGACTAGAGGGCGTCCCACACTAGCTGAATTCGTGTGAACGTGGCCACGTAGCCGAGGTACAGGATCTTGAGGCAAATATAACTTACTCATTACCACATCAGGATGCTGATTCTATGAGCTATGTCGGTGACTTTAGTTCCTTAGTGAATCTTTTCGATTCAGATCTTATCCCGCAAAAAAGCTCCGAGCTATATATCCCTTCATAGCTCGCTGAGCGACTCTGAACTTATGGATCAAGCCTACAATCAGAAATCACGTTAATATTGAAACATACATTTCACTTGGTGGGAAGAGGATATTGTTAGCATGCGACATCCGCGATACATGCCGGCTTCAGTCCAGAATAACAAATGTTGGCACGCCCCGGATGCGCGTTACTTTTGGAGATTTAAGAATGAATTTGGAGAAAGAGTTCAGAATAGGGTGGAATAGGAATGGACTCTGATATAATATCTCACTCACTACCGAAACACGTACACATACATTACGAAAACATTGGCCATCGGCTAATCCGGAAACACCCGAACGCGTCATCCACATTTATAAAATACCGTACCTCTAATTGCATTATTTATTACGAAAATTTTATTACTTTATTGCATACTATATTTAATGACGCGTTCGGGTGTTTCCGGATTAGCCGATGGCCAATGTTTTCGTAATGTATCTGTAAGTGAATTAGGAGAACAGATAAAGTGGGAAAATGCACCATATTTTACGGTAGTCCTCTGTGAGTTCGGGGTAACGTTGCCGAATGCGCCCAGCGGCTATGGAATTGCAGCGTGTAGGTAATTAATAAATTAACAATGAACTGCAAAGAAGTTCGTATTTACCAATACTATTATTGAAATTTTGTCCTATCTGTTACGATACGATACGATACGATAGCAAGATTCGATATCTGTTTATAATAAGAAAAATGTTACTTTGTAGACGTTTATTTTCTCACGCAATGATTTATAAAATAATATCTGCGATACAACTCGTCCAAGATATATCCAAGCTGGAAACATAAATGCCCGGAACTAGGAAATGACTCAACCCGAATGACGGAAACAAGTTCAGCTCATTCGGCCCGCCCCGGATATTCCTTAGAGATTTCCGCTACCGACCACACTCCTCTTATGCTTCATGTTCTTGTTTTGTACATCGGTCAACCAAAATACAGATAAATGCAGCATTAGGTACGGTCCTAAAAGTGAGGCATTTGCATGGCGGTCAAATTTACTTTCTGTTAATTCAATCTGTCATTTGCCAACGAAAAATTACGAAGAACCTAATTTTGATAGTGTACCATTTTTAGAATGTTAGAAATACAGTTGTTATAGTATTTCGGGGTGATTTTGTTGCGTAATTTTAAAATAATTAAGTAAATAAAGAAAAAATATTATATCTTCTCGTTCATCGGTAACAGTAGGTAACATACCATCACTCGTGCCACAAGGAATTGTCCATCTATATCTATAGTTTGCTCGATCTGTGGTACACTGCTCGCTTTTCGTTCTTTGGACCACTTGGAATCGACAATACTAAGACTCATTTTTAGATAACCTCCTCATTATATTTGAGTAAATTTCCTGCATTTTTTTGAGTTCAGTATTAAAACGTTTCGTCATAGATTCGATATCGTTAACAAATTTGACGGTAGTCTGTGCAGTTCGTTTATCCGCTTCCGTCACATCCCTCAGCAAAGTGGATAATTCCATATTCTCTTTATCATTGGATTGAGCGCTGATGAATTCAGCTTGCGTAACTATTTGCCTTCTCAGCACTTGTTTTGTTATATTCCTCACGACCTCCCTACATTCAGGGTCAAGTTTAGATGTGTCGGTATGTTGACCTCGTGTTTCACACTGTGATTTCTCTCTGTCAAAAATTACGCTTAATGTTTTGTCAAAATTGTCCATAAGGACAATTCTTAATATTAATATTAATAATAATATTTAGGAGATATAATTTTGAAAGGAAAAGATTGTAACGATTTAATTTCTATTTCACGAAAAATATAATCACTGATATAAATATAAGATTTTGTTATTTTAAACTCAAACTAGGATGAATGACAATTATAATGACAATGACATGACACTATGCAAAGACAATAAAAGACTACACGTTACAGACAATAAGACTGCAAAAACTACACGACATGTTTCTATAATAAAATTAATAAAAGATAACTAACTCTACTTTAGATTGTTCGCGTTTACCTATGCCTGTAGATTCCTATAAATCAACGAGTGAAAGCTTTGCATAAGCTATGATTAAAGGAACATAAAAATATATAATGTAAAATGACATTACATCGACAGATTAAAAAGAATTAACGGTCATACTTTGCTTAGTTTTCCACCGTGTCATTGGAATCTAATCAATACGGTGCTATAAATCAAGACACTGACTACTCTAAGACCGAGATTTGTTTATGTATCTAGGCCTCACATGGCCTGTGTTATAGCAATCTTTAGTCAGTTCCTTGTGTTATGCGCCGTAGGAGGTCCAGTATCATGTTATACCGTATCACCAGCCTATACATATATCTTCACTGTTGAATATAAGCCTATATATTCGAAATAGCTCAGGACAAAAAAACAGTGTTAGTTTAGGAGGGGTATCTATTCTCGATTCTCATTCGTGAGGTCGTGACTTCAAATCCTCGGTCTATACCATTGGGATTCAACTTAAGTATGAATTAAAAAAAGTCACTAACTCGGCTGTGAAAGAAAACATTATATAGAAACCCGCGCTCCAAAATTAAAAAATAAATCTGGAGCATGTGTATCCAGCAATCCGCACTGAACTCGCGTGGTGGATTATGACCTGAAACCCCTAGTCATTTACCTACTAGGGGAGGCATATGCCCTGCAGTGGGACCTTAAAGACTAACATCGATGTCAATGTACATCCTAGATCTATGGTAAGCTATCACGTAAATTGTCATAACATATCTACGCACACACAAGTCAACATTTTTTGTTTCCCATCCATGGACATGTACTTAAAGGACATAGCTATTGACACCATCAAATGTAGACCACGTATTAAATTTGACAACCATCAAATGTAGGTAAAAACTAATTTGACTCCGTTGAGAATACAATTTAATCAAGAATACAAAAACCAGAAAAGAAAACGTAATTACGTCACCCAGGCCCTTGCTAAGAACTCCGTCTCCAGGCCAGGCCGTCCGACTTCGAATCCATAGTCTAAGTTACTCCATGTTACCGAAACATAGCGCTACGATAGCATTTCGGTTAGAATGTAGTAAATTAAATTAAAATAGTTGGCGATGCGGCTGCCTTGATAAGCGAGAGAATAGATATCGAGACCTGGGACAAATTAAAACAATTACTGCCAACAGGGGATTTTTTCCTAATTGAATATCTAACTTTACTCCACTCTAAGTAGGTAATTCATTGCTTCCGCGATCAACAAATGCATAAACGCATTGATGCAGTCGGTACTTAAGGACAATTTTTTTCTTGATTTTAACTACATTACGTGGCCATCCCCGTCCCAAAATCATTATTTTATTAATTCAATGTTAAATTGTACAATAAACAAAAATAAATTATTAGTTTCATTTCAGCGACCTCTACACGTAAACAGGAAAACTACTGCGACTAGGCGATTGATACCTATGTACTCAACTTTTAAGTAATTCCTTCAATTTCTAACTTTACGCAGATGGCGCTAGGAACACCATTCGCTACAATCCATCCATTAATCTAAAATCGATGTCCAAAATTTAAATTATTATACAAGCATAAAGTTATTAAGTCAATTTTTGTTAACTCATTTATTTATTAAATCACGCTGGCTTCGCTCAGATGGCCGACCCAGTACAGTATTATATATAATAATAATAATAATTCCGCATTGTAATAATTATTAAAATAGTCTTGCAAAAAGTGTATGCGTCTCACAAGTCCCGCATAACATATATTTTGCCCTCCGTCCACTAGGATCCATTGAAGGATTCAAGTGGACTCTTGATACACTCAGATCCGGTGTTTAAATTTAACGATTTATTAGCTCCTTACCTATGAAATTTCCGTTTTATATGGAAAAATTCAAATATGTAATTCTTATTGTATGAAAATTATATATTTAATTAATCGAAGTACTGTCCATTATTATTAATGCACTTTTGCCATTTTAATGGAAGTTGATGGAAGTTTAATGACCATTTTTGCCTCTGCTATAAAACTATAGGAACGGGAATAGATATTCATCTAACGCCTTCAGGCGTTTTTCACTGCCTTATCGGAATTGAAATTTTTCGCCTGTAAAAAGTTATCGAAATTACGAAAAAATTGGAATCAGTAATCATTAATCAAGGTCTGGAAGACCAGTGTGTAACGGAGAATTTCCAGTCGAAGCTCATGTAACTTTGAGACTGTCTGTCGTGCAGTATGTGGGCGAGCGTTATCATGGAGACGTTTGGGACATTGGCTGTCTCCTGAGTTCAACCATATTGCGACAAACGTTTACGATTTTCATACAGGATCCACTTCTCATCAAAAGTGACAATACGGTTCAGAATTCCTTCATTTTTATGCCTGCTTTGATAAATGATTTAATTATTGATCATAGCATTTCTCCAAAATATGTCTGTATTTTTTACCTACATTATATATTTTAATGGCGTTTAGTACTTTTTCTACTCGTCTTCATTTTACGTCTTATTTGTCTTAAAAATAACAAACTTTATTAATTTTCATATCACCGCATATACCTGGGTGATTTCATTGTGAATTATCTACTATCATAGACTGCGGTAGCATAAAATTATATACATATTAGTTAGGAGATCTTGTCACTACCTACTTTATACCTACTTGCTTATGCAACTATACTCCTCTGATGCATTTAAAGCAACCTCTGGAGTCCCTCAAGGATCACACTTAGATCCTCGATACTTTAATGTTTTTATAAATGATATATAGGCAACTATTTGCTTTTTGCCGATGACGGAAAAATATTTCGAGGTATCCATTCACCCAGCGACAGTTACCTTCTACAGGCCGATCTCGAATGCCTAACTGCTGATTTAATAAGCTTAACGTTAAAGCATGAGTTGACACATGCAGTTTTCCAGAAAAGGTGTTAAAGCGTACTTTTTATTATATAGAAAATTCTCCATTCAATAAAGAAATCTGCGTCCGGGATCTGGGAGTACTTTTAGATTCAAAACATAGATTTAATGTTCACATCGTATAGTTAAAAAAGTTTTTAAATGTTTGGGCATTCTTCTAAGAAATACTAAAAAATTTTAGGATCCAGTCATGTTATGAGTTATGATTATCATATGATATAGATCGGCATTTGGGTGCTATTTTAGACGTTGTCACGAACATGGATATGACATTCGGGAATTGGAAATTCCGTAATCCCGATATTTCTTTTTAAACCTTATTAGAGTTTTGAAAAATGTTTAGAAATTGTATTAATTTTAGAAAAATATTATTAACAAATATTTTAGAATTTAAAGCATAAAGTGGTATACCTACTGAGTTTTTTTCATACATGCAATCTCACAATTTTAAGTTAACAATATAAATAGGTACCCAAAATTGAACAAAAGGAACCTTTTGACGACAGCCATAAAAATTGCTTATCTCTTGCAAAATACCTAGAAAACTATTGAGCATACCCAAAGGCATTCAAAGGCGGTAGGTATGTTTATTATTTTTCTTCGAGCTATCGCGGTTATTTATTTAAAATATTGGAGTTATAGGGGTAGTAGATCCATTTCTGTATGTTCGAGATATGGAAGATATACACATTTTTTTCGATTTACAGGGGTTAAATATGTACTAAAATAGTTGTAGAGAAAGACTGATTATTTCGAATTATCGAGAATTAAAATTCGCGAAATGGAGGTTTTGGGGCTTAAAGGGAACAAGAGATTTTGGAATTGTAGAGGATTTCAACTATCTCCTTTGCGAGGTTCTACTGTATTCTTTTTTAGCGTACGTACCATAAAATAGAAAAAAAAAGACAAACATACATATCGCTCTCTTGTTGCAACTAGTGATGTGCCAGCTTTGAAAAAACATGACTCTGGTCGTAATTCACGTAAATCGAATTGTTAATTTCCTGATTTGTTGATTTCGAACAAGATGCCTGACGAATTCGAAAATAATAAATGTTTAAAAAATTACCCTTATAAAATTGTAATGTAACATTATTTTGTAAATTCTAGAGCCGTGGCCCTAAATTTTAAATTTTGTTACTTTGGAACTGAGCTGGAGACCTGGATTAATACATAAACTACTTAGTATCCCGTTTTTCCCACGGGTTAGGTGAAACCGCAAGTCGAAGAACTTGAGTTCGTGAGATCCGAATCAAGTTAACTCGAACTGAGCGCTTGAGTTGACCCATCTCTAATCGCGAGCATTTTTTGACTTATTCGCTTACTTCGGTTTGTCGAGTGCTGTTCAGTTTGCTATCCGTGTGTTTTGTGCCATTATTTGTTGACCCCTGCGCGTTACCTTTGGATTTCACTGCATAACTTGATATTTTTGGCTTGAGAAACGGACTACAATTATTGAATTGGATTGGATACCTTTGGCATTGATTGGACTTTGTTTGGGTGAGTAGATTTTTTAAATATTGTGTTAAACTAAATAGGATTGCATATTATTTTTTGGTAAATAAAAGTGATATTGTAGCAATTTTTTACTTAATTCCTACAAACTTGCAGTGGGGCAACTAGTCGATATGGACAAGGCTGTGAGATTGCAAATTCGGTTTTCCTTGGAGTCCTATTTGAAAATATATGAGTTCAAATTGGTTTAGTTCTAATTATAGCAAAACTGCTCTTTACTCAAAACTCTGGTAACGTGCTTCAAGTCTCTAGTAAACTTCCTCTTAAGCTTATTGTATTTCTTTATCTTAGATTCTACCTCACTCGGCACTTTTGGCTTGACAAAACGGACTTCGATTTGCTGCTTTGATTGGATATTTTACAACCACTTTTGTCAAGGTGAGTAAATTAATAGCTACTGAAAGTTTCCTATTTCTGTGTTACTTGTTCTTTCTCTAAATTAATGCACCATAGTATTGTTTTTAATCTGACTCCGAAACAGATTTTTTCCAATATTTTTACTATATTGCTACTTTACTGTTCTACTTAAATCAACAATTGTTTTACTTTGTTAGGTAACTGTATTTCAAGTGGTAAAGATAGATAAAGATATAGCTACAACGATACTTATTTTTACTAGGTGTAGCAGATATGGCAAATGTTACGCGACAAACTGTTCTGAAGTGGATAGCTGATCACCCAGAATTAACGTTTGACCCTGCGACAAACTCTATCTATTGCACTAAGTGCAAAATCACTTTCAAAATTAAAAAATCAATCTTTATAAAGCACATCAGCAGCAAAGTGCATATCGGCGACAAGAAAGTGAAAGAAAACTTTTATTTTGACTTCATAATTTTTTTAATGCTATGTAACATACCCTGGGCACAGATCAATAATCCTGCTTTCAAAATTTTTTTGAAAAATATTTATGTCCATTTCATTGTTGTAATTGTAATAATAATTTAAAGTCTCTACCCAATGAATCTATTTTAATGAAATTATATTTAGATAAAGTTTTTAATTCCAAATTATATGCGATACATGCAAAAACAAAGAATGAAAAATTATGGATTTCATTGGATGAGACGACAGATTTCCTAGGTAGAAATATGATGCATTTATTGATAAGACCATTAAGTGAAAATATAGAAAGCAAATCATATTTAATTGCTTCAAAAATAATTGAGAAAGAAGATGGTCACCATGTGAGCCAATTTGTAATCGACTGCCTCGAAACCTTATGGTCAAATTCATTTGAATTTGATATGAAAGTACACAATGTACTAATATTATGTACTGATAGTGTTTCATACATGTTGGCTGCTGGAAGAAAATTAAAATCATTTTTACCTGCCATGAAACATGTGACATGTTTGGCTCATGCACTTCACAGGGTATCAGAACAAATTAAATTAGAATATGCAGACGTAGATATTCTAATATCAAACGTAAAAAAAATACTTTTAAAAGCCCCGAACCGAGTTCGACTTTTAAAACAAAGATACTCTGATTTGCCGCTGCCTCCACAACCAATAATTACAAGATGGGGCGGGGCACCTGGTTGGAGGCAGCATCATACTACGCTAAACATTTCACAGAAATAAAAGATGTAGTTTCCCGTTTAAATAGTTCGGAATCTATAGCAATAAGAAATGCAAAAAATATAATGAATAAAGAAAATTTAATAAACGAAATTAAAGAGATAGACGAAAATTACAGTATTTTAAAATATTCTATACTTGAACTAGAAAAAAGTAACTTGTCGATAAGCGACGCATTTCTTACATTAGATTCCGTACGAGCAGTATTAAATTGGGGTGCATCTGAAAATATAAATAAAAAACTTGAAAATGTAATGGCAAGGAATCCTGATTTAAATATTCTTCGAGAATATTCTGAAAAACTTGAAGAAAGTATTGAATTAGATGACCATGATGTAAAATATTATAAATTCGCCCCACTTACATCTGCAGATGTCGAAAGATCCTTTTCTATATATAAATGGATGTTAAATGTTAAGAGAAATAGATTAGGTGTGGAAAATATAGAAAAAATCATGGTCATTTATTTTAATTCTTTCGAAAGCAGCCAAGTTTTTGAAAGTTCCGATGACGAAACACTTTCGTCATCGGAAGCTTGGCAGTGACGTTAGATGTTAAGGACGTTTGATACTTCCGGTCCGCAAATTTCGATTTTTTTTCTAGATTTTCGAAAAATGACAGTTCAAAACAGAAATTGTAATGATGTTTTGTAAAACGCCGGCCTAGAACATTATTTCGCAGCTGCTTAAACCATAGACAGGATATGAAACCTTATAGAATACATCTGCATTCAAATTTAGGATGGTTTCAAATCTTGACTACGGTTTAAGCAGCTGGAAAACAATATTCTAGGCCAGCGTTTTACAAAACATCATTACATTTCGTTTTTCAACTTGGTCATTTTTGCGAAAAACTAGATAAAATTCAAACTTCGCGCCCAAGTACGTCGCCATGTCTTTAAGTTTCGTTATGTAAACTATTCAGCTCGCTGGACATCTCCAGAAGTACACCGAGGTGGATGGTGCGTAGTGGACTTAGCAAAGCCTGAAATAGAACAACTGTTCAAATGTTGGGACATATAAAAATCTACTTCCCATTTTAACCGACTCGGTCAATCTGTAAGGAAAGTAGATTTTTGTTTTATTTTCTTAGCATTAATTCCATATCCAGGGAACATTTTTGTATTTAGTAGTAAAATGTCAGATTTCAAGCTTTGCTGGATTGTCTCTACCCTAATGTTGTAAGGAGAATACTCACCGGGAAAAAATATATTTGTGTGACAAGTATTTAAATATGTTTTTTCCCGAAAACATGCTTTTGGTGAGTACTATCTTATTCTGATATATTTTATATACCTAAGAGATTTTATGTTTTGTTTGTATTTTAAATCAAGAAATATACCGTGTAAATTTATATGTGTTTTATTTAGTAAACAATTATCCTATTCGGAATCTCATCATTAATATTTTTACATCTATTACTAAATACCACATTCTTAAGCATTGAAGAATTTTTTTAGTCGTATCCATTCTTTATATAATAGTCGTACTCGTGATTCCGACATTCATCCATATTCGATATCCCAGTGATATATGTAATTCCGAGACACGGAATTTTTCCCGGGATTTTGTTGGTCGTATCCATACTTTTGATGACATATTTTGTCAATAGCACCCAAAAGTCCGATCTATCGGGCGGAGTGATGAGCGTCGGAAAAGTCCATTTTAAAAACTTACAATTAATGTTACAATATTAAAACACAAAAGGATGTTTTATCTTTGATTATTCGAGACAGATTGAAGACAAAACAATGCAAATGCAAATGCTATTTATAACAACGTAAACAAAGTAAAATGTTCTCAGGAATTGAAGCTGGCCGATGTGTCACTGCGTTGTCAGCGGGAACGGAGGTTATGCCTTCGTAGAATTGGAGTCGGCCGATGTGTTACTGCGTCGTCAGCGGGAACGGAGGTTATGCCTTCGTAGAATTGGAGTCGGCCGATGTGTTACTGCGTCGTCAGCGGGAACGGAGGTTATGCCTTCGTAGAATTGGAGTCGGCCGATGTGTTACTGCGTCGTCAGCGGGAACGGAGGTTATGCCTTCGTAGAATTGGAGTCGGCCGATGTGTTACTGCGTCGTCAGCGGGAACGAAGGTTATGCCTTCGTAGAATTGGAGTCGGCCGATGTGTTACTGCGTCGTCAGCGGGAACGGAGGTTATGCCTTCGTAGAATTGGAGTCGGCCGATGTGTTACTGCGTCGTCAGCGGGAACGGAGGTTATGCCTTCGTAGAATTGGAGTCGGCCGATGTGTCACTGCGTCGTCAGCGGGAACGGAGGTTATGCCTTCGTAGAATTGGAGTCGGCCGATGTGTTACTGCGTCGTCAGCGGGAACGGAGGTTATGCCTTCGTAGAATTGGAGTCGGCCGATGTGTTACTGCGTCGTCAGCGGGAACGGAGGTTATGCCTTCGTAGAATTGGAGTCGGCCGATGTGTTACTGCGTCGTCAGCGGGAACGGAGGTTATGCCTTCGTAGAATTGGAGTCGGCCGATGTGTCACTGCGTCGTCAGCGGGAACGAAGGTTATGCCTTCGTAACTATCCTCGTACTAAAATAATTATTATTCTATACAATGCTATTGTTCGCTCTGGCTTGGAATATTGTTCGGTGGTATAGAACCCTCACTACAATATCTATATTATACGCATTGAATCAGTACAGAGGCGGTTTCTATGGCATATATCTTATGGCTACAATATGGCCTAGAAGATACCCTGCTACGCAGCTAGGTTGTATTATAAGATGTACTCTCTTCGGAATCGTAGACGGCTGCTAGATACCTGTTGCTGCTGCTGTGCAAGCTGTTGAGGGATGCTACGGATTCGCCTATGCTTTTATCACTATGAAATCTTCACGCACCTACTCAGGCTCTTAGACCAGGCAAGTATTTGCCCTTTATGGAGAAAACAGCTGGGACGAATCTTGGGCACTTTTCACCGATAAATCGCCTGATGAAACAAAGTAACTTCCTAAGCAGGGAGGTTGAATTGCTTGCAATTCTAACTAAAAACAAGTGTAACTAAATTTGGCGATTTATTTTAGTAAGCACTCTGACCCTTTCTTTATAAATTATTTTTATTGTATACACAAATTAAATTTTCAATTTTGATTTATAATTTAATTTTATTTTTCTACTGTGATTATTGTGTTTAACCATGTTGTCGTCGCTTTTAAGTAGTGACATTTATATAATTAACATTCTTGCATGCAACCCTTTCATTTACATGATGTATACTCTGTTAGTGACCTTTAATAAATAAACCACATGAGATTATTTAAGTGCCTAAACATTCATTTATTTATAACATTTAGTTTATGCATTCCAATGTTAGCAGACGTCAATATTCTAAGAACCGAGTCATATTACGTCTCGAGTTCATAATAACAATATTACAAGAAGGCGTTATTTGAAACATGGTCAGCACTGGCGGTTCCGAGAATTGTTTTGAAAGACAATATTTTGTTTTTAGAAAGTAAACAATTTATTGATCGTCAAGCACTAAAAATCTAAGTCGAATCATCTATTTTTAAAACAACAAATCCATTTTTTTGATGATTTTTAGATATTACTGGAATATGACTTGCAAAATTTTTATGTCGATCATGTCAATCACAGGAACCATGAATCATGTCATTCGTGGGTTCAGGAAAGTATGAGCCAAACCCTATATAATGTCATAGTGTTCATGAACTAGTGGGAATAAACGTTATCTGCTGATCTACGAGGAATATTAATAGGTAAATCAAGCAAGAATTATGAAGTAATGCGGAATGTTTTGACGAGCAGTTCAATTTCATTCGGGCTTCGGGTTTTTACCATCACACCGCTCGCCGTCATCGTGCTGTTCATCCGCACTTCCTTGACAAAGAGTCGCTGGGTGCAGTGAGCTCAAAAAGACACTTTATACCAATGATATTATATAAAAAAGAATTGTTTATAATATCATTGCTTTATACGCTTTATATGCTTTATACCACGAACTCGACAGTTCTGGAATGAAGTTTTTCCTTTTTTTCCTTTACGCTATTAAGCAAGATCGACAGCGCTACCACATGCCCCGTGGTGTTGCAGGAATCCATGGGCAGCGGCGGTGACCAATTACCATTATGTGCCCCCCACTCCGCTCGTCTGCCATCTATTCTATAAGAATATAAAACATAGAATTAAATTTTAACAACACAGTCGAATTCAGTATCAAATAGGTAAATACAATATTCAACCGAGAGCGAAAAGAAACGAATATTTATTTACATGTATTTATTTTAGTTTGATCATATAACATAATACAAACGTTCAAAGCCAATAATAACATGGATATAACCATTTTCAGATACCTATGTATTTTCTTAAATATATTACATTATAAATAACAATTATTGTCGTGTAACCTAGGTAGGTACTGACTAACTATGAAGGAAAAGAATTAAGGTTGCCGAAGCAGCGGCGTCATCCAGGAGTGACAGAGTAGAGGTGGCACTTCTAGCGTCGAATCGGCGGCGTGGCGCTGGCGTAGTACAGACGGCGGCGGCGTCGGAGGGCGATGCGGATATAAGGCTACGCGTTCTTTGTTTTACGCGGCAGCCGTGATGATGTCCTAAGGTTGCTCGACCCCGGCAACCCCGAGCCTTGTAACGTAGCTGGAAGTTCTCTCGACTCAACCGACAACTGATTCCGGAGTCCATAACATAAGCGGTCGGAAGAATTTTGACCTTTCGTTTTTCAATTTGAAAATTGTGACGTCAGACTTAATACGTCTGTTCTTATTTTCAAACTTTGAGATTTCTTTTCACAATTTGAAGATGTTGTTTTAGGCCAGTAGGTATTAAATTATTTATTTATTCATGACAAAAAGATAAGTAACGCGTTTTTCTTAGTAGGTATGAGAGATATAACTAAAGTCGGTTCATACTTAGAAAACATAAATAACACAATTAAACAATGGGATACAAGTAAATTATCGCAAATAATAAGTGAAGTCCGAGCGTTAACAAGCTAATTTAAACAGTGAAATATAAGTGATTTACGTAACGAAGATAATAAATAAGTAAAGTACAGAGATTATTAAAGGTGCGATATTGAAACAAATGCTACACTATGCCTACAATACGTATCACCCTATTTCATACAATTTTCACCTCATAATAGTCATAATAACACATAATATAATAAGCATTACTTAATAAAACGTCATAAAACACAAGCAAAATGTTTAAAAGAGAAGAATATAAGCGTAAATTACAGACAAAAACTGTTCATAGATTACGTAAGAGAAGTTAACGCTATTTGAAATAAAAAGAAAATATTATGTCATCGAGTAAACTATCAAAGAATAACTTTATACATATTTAACAGTTTATGTGTGCTTTTTACCTGTGAATAACATAAGACATTTATTGATTCGACGATGCACGGCCTTTAGTAGAGATCTGTTTATTAACCGAAGGTTGACTGACAGAGAATGCCACTAAAAGGCATTAAGTCCGCCTTTTGTACAATGTTCCTTTATGCAATAAATTTAAATAATAAATATTTATTATCCATTAAACGATATTTATGTTATTGGATGTTTCGGCTGGGTTACACTAACCACGATCAATCACCTCACGACATTATTTTTATACACGTATTAAACCCGTAGAAGATGTGTGAAAAACGCTAAACCGTACCTTTCCACCCGACACCCGTACGGGTACGACGTACTTGAAAGGGTACGACACCCGTACCCTTTCAAGTGCAGCTCCGTTGTGTTCTTTGTATAGTGTTTGAAAGGGGCTTTACGATTGTATAACAAAGAAAGTGTGTAGGGGCACTGTTTTTATTTTAAAAAGTCGTAAACATGACACATGTGAATTTTGCTTGCAATTATCAACAAAGTAGTTTTAACCGAAAATTCTCTTTTTTTTTTTTTGTATTGTATCAGTTAGGATCATCATCATCACTTGTACTTACTTTTATGTTGTTGAAGATAGTAAATATCACCATAATCAAAAAAACACGAACAAAACAAACACTTGTGTGACGTCACAACCACAGACCGACTTTGATTTCATCTTCCTCAAAGGACTGACTCGAAACAACTAGCAACGGCAAACTTGTGTCAATATTTATCTTAGAATGAAATAAACAACGTTTCGTATGGGTAGAGCGTTTAATAAAGAGAGACAGACGTGTTTTTCAACTCCGTAGTCAATGGGCCATATATACCCCACCCGCAGTCCTTTACCGTTGACACAATAAACACCGTGTCATCCTGTTACATACATAGCTTTTTCATAGATTCATAATCATAACACAACTTTCTTGTGCGTTCTGTACTCTCATGGTTCATTCCGTATAATAACTCAGAGCCATTAATATTCTATTATGCTCTAAAATATAAAAAATAATAATGTCCTCGAAAGGACCTTAGTTTCATAGGTAAGTATAATTTTTTAGTAATAAAATATCAATAATAAAAATTGGTGAAATTTTTCAGTCACCAAACAGATTTCACTGGATATTTCTAACCACTAAATACTTTTTGAAGACATAACAATAATCATACATTTTTTTGGATCTAACTCAATAAGACACTTCTAGTGCCCCAAATATGATGTATAAAAATTTAAAAAAGTATTTTAAGTATTTAAAAAATTACATAAATGTATGTAATTATCGTAAGCAATTTACAAAGTCGGAATTATTAGGTTACAGTACTACAAAGGTCAGGTCAGGTCAGGTCAGGTCAGGTCACTGTGTCGGCCAGTACAAATATCTAACTCAATTTCATAAAGTAACTACCTAAACAAACGGAATTAGATACATTCTAATTGTTGCGGACAGCCAAAAATGACATGAGTGAAACCAGTGTATTGTGATGTGCAGTGATTGCGTAGATACGTAACTATGTATATAATGTATAATTGCGTAGCGATAAGTACGCCCTATGTCTAGAATAAGCTTATTATGTACCGTGTGTAGCTTAAGAACCTTATGTATATGTATAGGATGTAAGGATAATTGTGTATAGTAACATAAGATGTAGTAAATAAAGAGAATTTGATACAAGTTGCTCAATAAAGAGAGATGCGAGGGAGGTGTTATAACTGAGGGCCTACGTACATGAGAGATTAGAGATAGCACGCTACACTAACATGAGAGGCCTACACGACCTAAAACCCCATACAAATAGTTACTGAGTAAATAAATGCAGAAAGTTAAATATTGATAGAAAACAAATCCCATGCGGGCGCTTCTCACGTGGGAGAAGCGACGCCGAGTACAACATCTGGCGCATGGCGTTTTCTCGGAATTAGGTCGTGTAGAAACCAACGCGCTAGAGCGAGAGGTACGCATGGGCGCTTCCCACGTGGGGGAGCAAGACAAGACGAGAGTACCGTTACGGCGACTCCGGAAACGGCTCGCCGTAACAATGGGGACTGCGCGAGGTAGCGTGCTATTGGACAAAAGGGCGGAAACCCTCGGTTGCAAACATCCCTTGTTGAGCGGCTTGTATTGAGAATATAAATGGGGCCAATCTGGCCAAAATACACAGTCGTCAAACAGCAGTCCCACGAGTATCACTTCGACCACCCGGCACCTCAAGAAAACCCTCCGACTAGCCGACCTCAAGAGAACCCCGCATACATGAAGAGCGAGCGGCATACAATCATTCAAGTTGGGCACTCGGATGCCTCGTCTGTCGTCACCCGCCGCCGCGAACACTAGCGCGTCTTTCGCTCGTATACGACCGGTCGGCCCGCCGAGCCATTATTAGTGCGCCGGTCGTCAACAAGCTGGTCCTTCGAGCCGGATCTGTGCAGCTACATTGCACCATCAGCACCACAACGTTCCGGCCATGAAGACGCGCAGTAATTCGCGAAGCGAGTCGGGCTACGATACCGCGTTACCGCCCGCACAGCCGTCGCCCGCCGCGACGGCCCGCGTTACCGCCGTCGCCTCCGACGCCGCGAGGGGCACCGTCACCGCTGACGTGTTGCCACGACACGTGATCGCCACTTCCACGAGGGAAGCCGCGAGAGAGTCGGCTCTTCGCCATGCCGCCGCTACCGCCCCGCCGCAGGGGGCGGCGCTGGATGAGCGTTCCCAGCGAATGCCCGGCATGCGCGCGTTCACCGAGTCGTCGCGTTCGCCGTCGAGGACGGCGGGCAGCACTGTGCAGCCCGCGTTGCCCGCCCGCGAGCGAGAGCCATACGCGTCGTCGCGAGTACCATCCCCGGAGGGGTACAGACACATCAGGGGGGGGGGACATGCCGCTACAGCTAGCGTACCGGGGGGAGGACGCGTCAACGAGTCGTCGCGCCTCATCGCCTACATACAGTGCATCAAGGCGCACTGTACGATCACGGCGCTCCACAGCTAGCCTAGCGGCGCAGAGGAAAGCCGCCGAAGTAGCCGCAGAATCCCGCCTAGCCGCAATACAGAAGAAGGAATTAGAAATAGAGGCTAGGCTGGTGCGGAATCAATTGGAATTGGACTTGGCTAATATAGACGCGGAGGAATCGGACCGAGGCAGCGCTGTTGATGCACACTCACGCGTCAGCAGCTGGATCCAGAATGCGACGGACCCGGTCAATCCACGGAGGGAGCGCGGGGACCTCGACAATGTGTGTCTGAGGGAGAACTGGCCTGCAACTCCAGCACCATGGGAAGATCGGGAGAAGCGGATCGACAGGGAGCCACACCGACGCCGCAGAGACGACTGTCGACGAGAACCCAGCGGGGACAGAGGCGCGGCCACAGAGGGGCCACGATGGGCGAATGAACGAGACAACATTCGCCGCGCCAGATCGCCTACGCCGGAACGAGAGCGGGGCACGAGGCAGCTCGCAGAGGCGCTGGACAGAATCACGAGGATGCGTCCACCGCCACGCCAAGCCATGGAGCTGCCACCATTCTCCGGAGCAGCAACAGAGTGGCTGCCATTCAAAGCGGCGTTGAGAGATTCGACGCAGATATGTCGACTCACGCCAGCGGAAAACTTAGCGCGCCTGCGCGCAAGCCTGAGGGGGGAAGCGCGCGAAGCGGTAGCGGCGCTGCTATACACGGCCTCAGATCCAGAGCTCATCGTCCAAGCCCTGGAACGATGCTTCGGCCGGCCGGAGACTATAGTGTACAAGGCGCTGGAAGATTTAAAGAAGCTGCCGCGGCTGAACTCAGCAGCGGACCTAAACAAATTCGCAGTTCGGGTCCAAAACATAGTTAGCGTGTTGGCCACAGTGGACAAAAGGGGCTATCTACAAAACCCCATGCTCGCCCAAGAAGTGGTAGAAAAGCTCAGCCCGCACCTAATGAGCAGGTGGTGCGACTACGCCTACGAACACGGGGAAGGCGGCGAAGCAGAGATCGTCACCTTATCGCGGTTCCTGTCACGTGAAGCGGATCGGGCGGCCCTATACACCCGCCCGGCCCAGCTACCCATCGCAACGAGCGCGCCCAGAAGGAACGAGGCGCGCGCAGCTCCCGCAAGCGCACCACGCCGTGTGACTTATAAAGCGGCGTACCACACAGCCGACGCAGCCGTCACATGTCTTTGCTGCGGAGAGGGGCACCGCACCACCAGCTGCAAGAAGCTGAAGGAGATGGCAATGGACTCGCGATGGGAGTGGGCGAAGAAGAACAACGTCTGCTTCAAGTGCATCGGCGAGCGGCATCGACGATCATCGTGCCGCGCTAGAGCATGCGGCGTCAACGGGTGTCGCCGCCCCCACCACCCACTACTTCACAGCGAGCGAGCAGGCCCAGCCCCACCGGCCCCAGAGCGGGGAGAGGAAACAGAGCCGGCGGAAGCAGTACTGTCAACGCACAGCGACACAGCAAGCGACGTCCTACTAAAGGTATGTCCGGTGACAGTAAGCGGACCGCGGGGCAAGGCACACACGTACGCGCTACTAGACGAGGGCTCCACGGTGACCCTGATGGACGAAGCCCTGGCCCAGGAAGTCGGATTGGACGGACCGACACAAGCACTGAGAATAAGAGGAGTGGGCACTACTAGCCTAGAACAGGCAACAAGCAAGCGCGTCACATGCACAATACGCGGTCCCGGCGAGAGAAGTGTACAAATAACCGCCCGGACACTTAGCGGCCTCAAGCTGAGAGGCCAACGGATACCCAGTGTGCGCCGATACGACCATCTGAGAGATCTGCCGTTGTCTTCACGCCGAGAAGCTACGCCGCGCATATTGATGGGCGCGGACAACTGGGCAGCGATCGTAACACGTGAGTTACGGGTCGGCGGGCACAGCGAACCCGCAGCATCGAGGACGCGCCTGGGATGGGTATTACACGGCATGATGCCACGCCGTGTAATACGAGAGAACGAAGACACAGTGCTGCACGTGACAGCCACACAAAGTAGGGACCGTGTGGAGGATCTTGTGCGTGAGCACTTCCGCATAGACGCGCTGGGCGTGTCGCGAGCGGAGAAGGTGAGCGCCGAGGACAAGCGCGCGGAACGCATCTTGGAAGATACCGCTGCAGCAACTGTGGCGCCTGAAACTCGGCTGGGACGAGGCCATACCCGCGGAAGATGCCAGGAGCTTCAGCACGTGGCTGGAGGCGCTAACAGAGACGGCGAGCCTGCGCATCCCACGCGCCTACTACACCTCGACGCCGGACCGACTCGAGCTACATGTTATTTGCGACGCCAGCAGAGAGGGGTACGCAGCGGCGGCGTACTGGCGCGTCACAACAAGGGACGGTGTGTGAGTCGCGTTAGCCGCCGCCAAGGCAAAGGTGGCGCCGCTGAAGTCGCTGACGGTGCCACGACTGGAACTACAGGCGGCGACGATCGCAGTCCGGCTCGCCAAAACCGTGTGCGGCGAGCACAGGTTCCGTGCCATCGACTCGGTTACATACTGGACCGACGCGACTACGGTGCTGCAATGGATACGGACAAACGCGAAGAAGTATACGCCGTACGTCGCACACCGTCTCGGCGAAATCGAAGAAGAGTCAAACCCACAACAATGGCGGTGGGTTCCGACGGCAGAGAATGTGGCGGACGACGCAACCAGGGCGTCGTATAACCACGTTCCCGTCGCAACGGAACGTTGGTTCACCGGGCCGGCCTTCCTGCAATTGGAGGAAAGCGAGTGGCCGCGAGAAGACGAAGAGGCCTACCCACCACCACCCGAAGCAGTGTTCCACGTGGAAGACGTCGAGAGAAGCCACGACCACTTACCCGACGTGACCAGGTTCTCCAACTTCCGGCGATTAATGCGAAGCACCGCATATGTGCTATTTTTTACAGATAAGCTGAGGAAGAGGGGAACGCAGCTAGAGGCCGGACACATAGAGCGAGCCACGGCGCTGTGGGTCAACAGGGCACAGGCAGACAGCTTCGGGGCAGAGGTGGAAGCCCTGCGGCGAGGCGACTCCATCAAGAGGACGAGTCGCCTATTCACCATAGACCCCTACCTGGTAGGGGACGTGCTGCGCGTCAGAGGGCGGATCGAGGCGGCCGACGTCCCGACGGACACGAAGTCGCCGATCATCTTGGACGGGCGACATCCATTCACCCGTCTACTAGTCGCTGACGCGCATCGTCAAGCGGGCCACGCGAACAACGAGCGCGTGGTCAACGATCTGCGGCAACGGTACTGCATATTGGGGCTGCGGCCTACAGTGAGGGCCGCCGCACGCAGCTGCCAGTGGTGTCGCGTTAGAAGAGCGACGCCGCGCACCCCAGCGCCGGGCGACTTGCCGCCCGCGCGGGTCACCGTGCATCAACGTCCGTTCACGCACTGTGGCGTGGACTACTTCGGCCCGATGACCGTGACGATCGGGAGGCGCCGCGAGAAGAGATGGGGCGCGCTATTCACCTGCATGGCGACGCGCGCCGTGCACCTGGAGTTGGTCGCTAGTCTGACATTAGACTCGGCGATCATGGCAATACGACGGATGGCAGCGCGCCGCGGCTGGCCGGGTACCATGTACTCGGACAATGGCACTAACTTCCGCGGCGCCGACAGCGAGCTACGTGCGGCTTACAACGAGTGGGAGCCGCAACTACGAGACTACGCAACAGAGCGGGGAGTGAGGTGGATGTTCATCCCACCAGGCGCGCCACACATGGGTGGCGCTTGGGAGCGCCTGGTACGCAGCGTGAAGGTCGCACTCCACGCTACACTGAACGAGAAGGCGCCTAAACAGGAGGTGCTACAGACACTGCTGACGGAGGCCGAGCACTCAGTCAACGCCCGGCCTCTGACCCACGTTGCTGTTGGGCCCGACGACGCGGAGGCGCTGACCCCAAACCACTTCCTGTTGGGGTCATCATCGGGCCTACCTCTCACCGGCCCGTGCACAGAAGCGGACAGATCAACATGGCGAAGGACCCAGGCGCTCGCCGACCACTTCTGGCGGCGCTGGGTCGCGGAGTATCTGCCCACATTGGTGCCACGAGGACGAGCAGCGGACGACGTGCGACCGCTGCAGCAAGGGGACCTCGTGGTGGTCGTCGACGCACAATTGCCGCGCAACGTGTGGCCGCGCGGCATCGTGGAGAGAGTCTTCCCTGGGCGAGACGGGAAGGTGCGGACGGCGGTGGTGCGGACAGGCGGAGGATCATTCCTGAGGCCGGTGACGAGACTGGCTGTCCTCCCTGTGGAGCGAGAGGCTGCGACGAGTCTTGGCCGGGGGGAGAATGTTGCGGACAGCCAAAAATGACATGAGTGAAACCAGTGTATTGTGATGTGCAGTGATTGCGTAGATACGTAACTATGTATATAATGTATAATTGCGTAGCGATAAGTACGCCCTATGTCTAGAATAAGCTTATTATGTACCGTGTGTAGCTTAAGAACCTTATGTATATGTATAGGATGTAAGGATAATTGTGTATAGTAACATAAGATGTAGTAAATAAAGAGAATTTGATACAAGTTGCTCAATAAAGAGAGATGCGAGGGAGGTGTTATAACTGAGGGCCTACGTACATGAGAGATTAGAGATAGCACGCTACACTAACATGAGAGGCCTACACGACCTAAAACCCCATACAAATAGTTACTGAGTAAATAAATGCAGAAAGTTAAATATTGATAGAAAACAAATCCCATGCGGGCGCTTCTCACGTGGGAGAAGCGACGCCGAGTACAACATCTGGCGCATGGCGTTTTCTCGGAATTAGGTCGTGTAGAAACCAACGCGCTAGAGCGAGAGGTACGCATGGGCGCTTCCCACGTGGGGGAGCAAGACAAGACGAGAGTACCGTTACGGCGACTCCGGAAACGGCTCGCCGTAACAATGGGGACTGCGCGAGGTAGCGTGCTATTGGACAAAAGGGCGGAAACCCTCGGTTGCAAACATCCCTTGTTGAGCGGCTTGTATTGAGAATATAAATGGGGCCAATCTGGCCAAAATACACAGTCGTCAAACAGCAGTCCCACGAGTATCACTTCGACCACCCGGCACCTCAAGAAAACCCTCCGACTAGCCGACCTCAAGAGAACCCCGCATACATGAAGAGCGAGCGGCATACAATCATTCAAGTTGGGCACTCGGATGCCTCGTCTGTCGTCACCCGCCGCCGCGAACACTAGCGCGTCTTTCGCTCGTATACGACCGGTCGGCCCGCCGAGCCATTATTAGTGCGCCGGTCGTCAACACTAATTGTACTATCAATCAGAATGGCTCATTATACGTAAGTATACAATTATCGAGTTATTGTACAATGGAACCAAAGTATCACGTTAAAATTTCACAATATTACACTTATTAGGTTTTTATATCAATACTTCTGTAATCAACTAATCACAGTCTGCATGAATGAGATTCTGCTTCTGGGTTACACCCTTACATCAAACCAAACCCCTTTTGGTTTGAGACCAACTTGGGGTTGTGTAGACAACCCCAAGTTGTCTACACACTTGTCTACATTAATATTACATAATAAATTACGATACGAAAGGTACCTACTTACTTAGCTAGGTAGCCTAGCGTAGCCTTCAACTCTTAAAGTATTACTTTTATAATAATTTCAAACTAATATTTTCAACATGATAGAGGAAATCGTACTAAAAATTTCAATACCTAGGTACCTATAATATTGTTTGGGAGCAAATAACAATTACCATATTCCTATTCCAAACTGCGAAAGTTGATTTGTTTGTTTGCTATCCAATAACTTTATGTATATATATATACATACATATATATATACATACATATATATACATAAAGTTATTGGATATATATATATATATGTGTGTGTGTGTGTGTGTGTATATAGCAATAAATCAAGAAATCGTAGATTGATTATCTTATCACATAGGATACTTTTGATCGGATTAAAGCGTACAAAACCGCAGACAACAATTAGTAAACAAGTTTTAGATGAAACTATTAGAATCATTCAACAATCTCAGAACATCGTGATTCACACGCGAAATACAATAATTTCATGGCAATATCGATGATATCCAAGGAAGTTCGCCAGTTGTTTTGAAACTATGCCAGTCGTATAAGAACTTTCCTACCACTAGCAATATGAGAATCAAGAGAACTATGTTTATTATATTGATATAATCTATGGACAGATTGACGTCATTACTGCTGCAAACGTTTCCTAAAGATATCGTGCTGATCTGAAACAAAGATGAAAGTCATAATTATAACTTCATCAGGTTTTTATCATGCGTGTGTAGGTGTGTAGTAAATGGGATATCCCAGAAGAGCCCACTCCTATCTCATCCTACCCTATCCTATTCATCTCCATATTTCTAACCCTTTCTCCAAATTCATATGTAATTGAGTCTCTATTTACTATATCTATATTATATCTCCAAACGTATCCTACGTGGCATATCCAGGGGCGTACCAACGTTTGTCGTGCTACCGGATGTCGCAGGGCGACAGTATTTATCCTCTTGCAACCAGATGGAGTGGAATATTTGCTCATCTGCCGCCTTTTTCAGTAAAAATTAAAAACTATCAAAGCTGATAGATAAGAGATAGAGATAGCTGATGATAGAGATACACTTTATTGTACACCAAAACATTCAGAGAAATGCAAAGTACAAATAATTAGAAGTACAACTGATTATATTGATTGATTCTGTTAACATTCGATATGCTATTTCTAGAATTTTACTAGCATTTTCATGTTCAGTATTTTCCTTTTATCAACATTGTCATTATTTATCTCCCGACTGATAAATAGAACTTTTTCCAGGCTGACTATGTTGACCACTGGCATTTTATCTACATTAAAATCTATACCTACATATAAAGAAAAATTTCCTGCCTGACTAATCAACGCCGAGCCGAAATTGTCAAATATAGAAACATGAAATCTGAACGGTAGCTTCCTTTTTGTTACGGCCAAACTGTCGGGCTTCGGCAAAGGTTCGCGCTGTCGTGGTACGTATGGCCAAAACGTTCGTCACATGTCCCGAAGAATAGTCAATAGGAAGTAATGTAGCGACATTACGCTGCAAATGTTGTCCGATAGTGTGACCGTAGCATTGTGACGTAAAGACGTACCTAATAAAAAGGGATTTCTAAAAATTAAACCTCTAAAGCAGTGAAACACAGTGTCAAAATTTGCAGTGAAAAAAAAATATTTGATGGTTCTATTTACTTGAAACTAATATTCTTCAATACACACATACACAATTAAACATATGTTTCACCGTTACTCAAAGGCAAATCCATACGAGCGAAGCCGCCACTAACAGCTAGTTAATATATTTTTTAAATCTAACCTGAACAAGAGAAACTGTACTGTCGTCGGATTGTGAACACCGCACGTCTTGATAGTCTCTTATGATCTTTTTATATTTCAACAGCAGTCCTTGGAACCTGGGGAGGAAGTGACAGTCGCATCTCCAAGGGTTGTGGCTTAGAAACACGTGCATGATATTGTTATTCGTCTGGAACGCTTTATCTAATGCGTATACTGGAATCTGTGGACGATTAATAAAAACTAATGTAATATAAATATTAATTTAATTAGTACGTAAATAGGTTTATCGCGTTAGAATATAAGTATTATATTATGTATTATTACGATACTTAATTAATTGTAGCATGTACTAATAAAGAAACTACAAGAATTGAAAATAAAATGTAATGATTCTAATATTTATAATAAGTTAGATTTGTAATTTATTAATGCAATACAAACAAATGTTATTTTGCAATGTTATTTGAAATAAACTTAAAATAATAAAAGTACAATTATAAGAAACGTTTATTGAACAAATGCTCAAGGCTTATATTGATCATGTCTTAGACTAATTTGATTCCTGTGGCAAGCTACCCAACATAGAATTTTGAGTAGGTACATGTAATGTATAAGTGAAATAATTATAAGGATACTGTAAGATCACTACTTGAGAAAAGTCACAAACATTAATTATTTATTATTTGCTGTCACAATCACAATCATGCTGTCGTCATAAATTGAGATGTCAATTAGATTTAACACTTCTGTACGCACTATATTAAATTGTGCTTTGATATGTTGATATCTTGCATTGTAATGCAAAAAAATTGGCTTGTGAACGAGCGTAAAGAAACACTAAATGAGCAACAAATCATGATCAACAAAGCAACCCATTTTTGAATAACTCTAGTAAATAATTAAGAATGTCATGACGTCAGATGGTGATGACTTTCCTATTTCTTTATTGTCCACCAGAGTACCTAACCCACCTATAAATTTCTACCATCGATTTTACTGCTCATTCAATATTTTTTGTTGCTACGTTTAAGTATTCCTCTTAATTATTTTAGTGTATAACAATGAAACGGAATTTATCGGAAACTTTATGTTAATCGATATCGGCCTATATATGTATAATGTGCCACTTCGGGTTACAGGCTTTCCTTAATAAATCACATGAGGTGTCGGACCATTATCCACCACGCGGTCAAGCGGGCACGCGGGCCCGGTGCTTCACATTATACATATTTATTTCTCGAGCATGCGGGTTTCCTCACGGTGGTTTCCTTCACAGCTGAGTTAAAGATAATTTAAAAATCCGTACTTAAAATAAAACTCAGTAATATACCTAAGACTGGGATTTGAACTCACAACCACACGAATAAGAGTCGCGAGTTGAGATACACCTGGACATGGGGCTCCTTTCATGTACATTATCATGTGCATGAGGGATGTACGCCACGCAATGATCAAGCGGGTTGACGAGTCCACTCTTTTAGATATGGTGTAGTTTTCCTCAGGGCTTGTGGTAGCCGCTTTGTTATCCCTTAGTCACCTTTAACGACGCCCACGGCAAGAGATATGGTGGAGCTATTCTTAAGACACGTTAAACTAAGTTGTATAGCCACGTTGTACTAAGTTGAATACTACCTGTTTAAGCAAATTCCCTCTCAGACTCAGCACCCGCAATGTCATGAACCATTCCGAGCCTTCCAACTCCTTTACACTGGATATGCTGTTGTTGTCCAAGTACAGTTCCATGATCTTCTTGTACTGTGGGTTTTGTATCATCTCCCTTACATTGTTGATCTGTAAAAGAAAAGTTACAAGTAAAATATATGTAAGTCTGCATAGAATTACGTGTAAAACAGTGTGTAAAATCCTAATATTGTAGAGAAACTAATTCTACAGGGTTGTAGTATAGTACGTCCAAGAGTAGCGCCGTTACGAACGCCAAGTTTGGGTCAAAAATCATTAACAACAGACATCTCGCTCGCACTTATGGGCCTTATGGAACTGTACTAGTGATGTACGTAACTGTGATGGATGTAGTGTCGATACAATAAAACTATACTACGTAAATGATATAAATTTTGTTTAAAAAAATATTTTATTAGAATATAGAATATTTAAGTATCTAGAAAATTATCAGTTCATAGATAAATTACAATATAAAAATATAAACTAAAACTAAATTTAACCTAAAATAAATATAATAATAGAATATTAAATAGAGAAACCGACAGTGGCATCTGAGCGTGCGCTTAACGACAAAAAAAATCATTTTTTTGTGCATCGCTATTGACATAATGATTTATGATTATGATTGTGACGCCTTGAGAAAGTTCCCACGCCATTTGAGCTTTATAGGTGTCTCTTGTGTCTTTTGAAATTGTATACAAGGTGATTGACGACACTCCACCAAGTGTCGAAAGTCAAACGCTGAGACAGCACTAATGAACTTAATATAAAACTCGAGCGTTAAACGATCTTGAGCGCTATATTTTCTCAACCCTTTCGCCCAAACCATTCCATAATCTGCGAAGGTAGACAGCGCATCTGGGGGCGTGCCAACGTTTGTTCTGGACTGATGTTGGCATCTATCGCGGATGTCTATGGACGACAGTATCCACTTACCATCGGGTGGACTGTACGCTCATCTGCCGCGTTTTTCTATAAATAATAATAACTTTTTTTTTTATAGAGAAGAGGGCGGACGAGCAAGCGGTCTCACGTGATGGTAAGTGTTACCGCCGCCCATGGACACCTGCAACACCAGGGGGTATGCGGGCGCGCCGCCGACCTTGCAAAATCCTATTCACAGCTCTCTTGAAGAACCCCATGTCGTAGTTTAATGGGAAGACCTCTTGAGGCAGTTCGTTCCACAGCCTACGGGTTCGCGATATAAAATAATTTTTGGACCGAACAGTACGCGACACCTCCGTGTCTAGGAAATGCGGATGGACCGCACTTCTGTGACGGGAGGTGCGGTTGTAGAAACCCGAGGTGGGAATTATATTGAACAATTCTTCAGAGCATTCCCCCTTGTACAGGCGGTAGAACACACAGAGAGATGCAACGTCTCTCCGAACGCTGAGGGGTTCTAAACTGCCCGTGAGAGTGGGATCGTTGACAATACGAACAGCACGTCGTTGGATGGAGTCAAATGGGTCCAATTGGTATTTCGGTGCGCCGGCGCAGAGATGTGAGCAATACTCCATATTGGGCCTCGCCTGAGCTTTGTAAAGCATTAGGAGTTGCCCAGGGGTGAAGTACCACTTCGCTCTGTTCAGCACACCGAGCTTTTTGGAGGCCATTTTGGCCTTACTTTCCAGATGACCCCTAAATTCGACTTTGCTGGAAATGTCGACACCAAGGATCCCAATACTCTCCGAGATCTTAAGAGGTATGCTCTGAAAGCGAGGTGCTACGACAAAAGGGTTTTTTTTAGCGGTGAATGCACAGACTTGCGTCTTACTGGGGTTGAAATCCACTAGGTTCAGGGAACCCCAAATCGAGACTATCGAGAAGACCAATCGAGACGAGAAACCCCAATCTGCGCAGCGGATCACCCGACGAGAAACAGAGCTGCCCCCAGGGATAAGAAGCGTAAAATTCGCGCAACCCATCCCAATCTGCAGATTTGTGGTGCCAGACGTTGCGCGTTCCCTGAGAATAGGTCGGCGCAGATTGTTTAGCTGGCACAGCAGTTCGAACGATACAACGGTCTGATGATCCTAACGGAGCATCAACAACAACATTGTAGTCATTCGGTCGCGTAGTCAGCAGGAGGTCCAATAAGGAGGGAGTATGGCTCTCGATATCAGGTATCCTCGTGGGTGAGGTCACCACCTGCGAGAAACCATAGGCCAGGGCAAAGTTGTAGGCTGCTCTCCCTGCGCGGTCGGTAGTTCGGGATCCCAACCACTCTTCGTGGTGAGCGTTGAAATCACCGAGGACCACCACTTCCGCGCAAGGGAACTGCTCGAGCACGCTGTCAGTCATCTCTTGTAGACGCTCAAAAAACCGAGTCGTCTCCGTATCACCGCTGTGGGACCTGTAAAGGCAAGCGTAGACTTTAGTGGAACATCCGTAGTCAATACGCGCCCAGAGGATCGACAGGTCCCCGTCTTCAAAATGGCTGAGGCGGCGGCATCAAACATCCTCCCGGACGTACATGCATACCCCAGCACGTCGCACAAAACAGTGCTCCAGTTTGTAACCGGGGTAATGCAGATATGATGTATCGGCCGGGCAGGATATCTGTGTCTCCGTCAAGAAAAGCAAGGCCGGCTTTGCCGTCTCAAGGTGGTAGTGGACGGCGTCGATGTTACTATGTATCCCTCTGATATTGCAAAAGTCCACTTGTAGTGTGGAACTTATGGGATGGGCCGCTGAGTAAACCTTGTGCATTTTCTTTTTCTTGGCCATCATAGTGAGTGTGAATAGGGAAAAGAAGAAGAAGAAGAAAAAAAGGGGGACGGAGAGAGAGATGGTTGCATGTGGATCAAAGGACAAAGCACGGAGCAGAGAAAAAACCAAGTCACAAAGGTTGTGTGACTTGCTGGCACGGGGTACGGAAGGGCCCCCGGTCCCCCCCCGGGGGCAGCAGTCGGGTTCCACTCCGGTCTCCTCCGGCACAACTGCTACCCCAAAGGATTTTTCGCGTGCGGCGGGGCAGCCTCCTGGGGTGGAGATTAAAGTAAGATCCCCGGGCTCGGGCCCCCAAGAACCCGCGGGCGGTCAGCGGACAACCGTTTCACCGGGTCTCCCTGATCCCCGCGCCACCATGCCACGCCCATGCGCGTCTGTAATTCCCCGCAACCGCTGGTCCTCCTTTCCACACGCCAAAAATCTCTCTCTCGGGACGGCTTCTTCCGCTCACCGCCGGAACACGATGCGGGCCTCGCGGCTAATAGGGCACCATTATGGCGGCGGACTCCGACGGAAGTCCTACACTACTAACTACACTATCATACAAATAGTTATTACACGTGCACTGTGCACATATCTTTAAATGACGGAATACAACAGGAGTGTTATGTAGTATAGTGACAAACTATGTTTTTGAAACTATTTATTATAAAAAGACTATTTATTATAGTATATGTTACATAGCCGGTTGGGAGCCAAATGTCGAATTTACTTGGAGAGATGGAACAGGGGTTTAGCAAATCAAGTGGAACAGGGTATTTAAAGTGGTATCAGGTGGTGGTATCAAGTGGTATTCAAAGGATCGGAGGTTTGATGGGGATAGTGGGTTCCCACTTGTTCAATTATCATTAACTAATTAATTATTGAAACATAATGTAGTTATAAACTTGTTATATAAACACATGAAAATCGCTGCGTAAGCATCGCCCTCAGCACAATAAGGGCACTGTGTACGACACCTGACACCGCGCAACGTGCTTTGCATGTTATGTAAACATACGAGTAACATAATGCCCTCAATAGTCGAACAAGAACGGCACTGTGCCTGACACTTGACACCACGCAAAGTGACTTGCAATGACGTCGTTCCTGCCAGCAGCTCGGATCTCGAGAGTCGAGACACACTTCGTCTTATACCATCGGTCAAGACGCATATTTTTAGATTAGTATTTTAATTTGTAGTAATATAAAATGTAAACACTTCGTCTTAGACCTAGTAGCATGGGTCAAGACGGGTATTTTAGATTAGTAATTTAGTTTGTAGTATGTATTATAAAATGTAGACACTTCGTTTTAGACCTAGCATCGGTCAAGACGCATATTTTTAGATTAGTATTTTAGTTGTAATATTATAAATTGTAAACTTAGTTAATAAAAAAATCTAACATTGATTTTTATTGAATCCTCTGCTGTAGCCGCACATAACTAGCTTAAACACAGTACAGATATAAGAAACAAACATATTAAATGAGTACTAACTATCCTAATTACATTAGCTAGGGCAGAGGTCATTATCTAACAGCCGCACTTATCACTAAAGCGATAGTTTATAGTTAATTATAATAGTTAATTCAAGTTTTTAACGTTTGCAAGTCTTGCCCTTCAGCATTAACGGCTGGAATGACGTTCCGTAACCAGCCCTTTAACATCCGATTCTGTACATAGCTCCTCTTCGTGCACATTATCTCGTGCATCAAGAGTGCTTCTTTATTATTTCTTTATTTTTATTTTACACGTAACAACAGCATAAACACAGTATAAAAATTAAATTATAAAAATCTCTAAACACATGCCTATTCCTGTTTCAACAAATTATGTCAACATTTACAGATCTTATTCTTCCCTACCAG
The DNA here is from genome assembly GCA_914767545.1 of Sesia apiformis. Classification (NCBI taxonomy): domain Eukaryota; kingdom Metazoa; phylum Arthropoda; class Insecta; order Lepidoptera; family Sesiidae; genus Sesia; species Sesia apiformis. The sequence goes on along the minus strand of OU611960.1, from coordinate 8,118,288 downwards.
TGGGGAGGGATAGAGATGGAACAGGCCAACCTTAGATTAATAAGGCCAACATAAATACATGGGTTGCTTGGTGTGTGATGTGCCTCCACCAGTAGAAGTAAAATCACAAGTTACTTTACACAATTTATTTATAATAATGTATCTTACAACGTTAGATGTTGAATGTGAAATATTAGATTTCCATGTTCTTATATACGTACAAAATACTATTAGGAAAATACGTCATTTGCGTTATTACAATACAACTTTCAGTTTAGCGACAATTAACAACATAGTTATTGGTTTCACTTCAATTAGGTAATTAATGTCAATTAATAATGATCGACTAATAACGACCTTTAGGAATGTTACTTGTTGAGTAATGTGCTAGGTGAGTAATGTGCTAGGCACATTACAGGTGCCATCAAACTGAATAGTTTATCTTGGCACTGAACATTCACACTATTCGTTAAGTAGTACCTAATTATAAATATTAACATTGTTTTATCCATGGGTGTAGGGTATTTACGTTTTTATAAATGTAAACAATTCTCGTCATTCCACTCACGGGTACAAAAATCCGGTTATACGAGTAATATAGCATGTACACACTGGTCGCTTTTTTACACTTTATGATTTATTCCTTTTCTCCATATCCAAATTTATTGTTATTTGATTGTTATGTGATTACTGATTTGTTGTTGTTTGATTAGCTATTTGGGCCGCTTGCCCCAACCCCTGGTATAGGGAAAAATAAGTAACAGACTTTCTGCATTACAATACCTCTATTTAAATCTTATCATTGAAAAAAAAATTGTTTGCCTTTGCCCCACCCTGGATAAAATCCTAATTACACCATTGCCCATCGGTAATGTATCAAGTAATCAAGTACGGTAAGTAATCATTTTTTAATAACATTCGATTACTGATAAGTAATCGAATGTTATTAAAAAATGATTACCTTAAACAAAACCGATTAAATAAGTTTTCTTATGGGTGAAACGAAACAATGAAATTCATATGTAATTCATTCCTAAGACAAACACTAAACCCTAAAAATATATTAAGGAAACTGAGAAGTATCTGTATGGAATGTTTAGAATGCTTTTTTATATATGGGCATATAGCAAAACCGATCTGCGGCGCCCCTGCCCGCGCCCGTGCCCGCCCCGGCGCTGCGGCCCCGCGTTGTATCATTTTCATACCCATAGTTATTATAAATAATATAATGTAAATTATATTACTCATGAATTATTATAACAATATAATTTAATGTTATAAATTGTTTTTTAGATTTACATAAAATTAACAATAAATATTTTTAACTACATCGCAGACAAATCGATATTTGGTTTTGTGATGTGTTTATCCATTAAAGAAGGTCAAATATTCATATTAGAAATAAATATATGTACGTAGGTACATATGACGAAACCGGATTAAATATTTAATAGGTTTCAAGTCCTTATTATAAGCGTTTTGTGTAACTACCAATCGCGAAAAAAGTAGACGAGGTAGAGGTCAGTTATCGATAAAGCGCTCACACGCCTTTTCTTTTATTCCTGACAATCCCGTTTATATATCATTTAACACAACAATTTCGCCTACGTAAAATCGAATAATGCGAGCCCTATGAAACGACATTAGAACAAGAGCGTTATACCAAGAAGCATAAAAAATCTGTCCAAATACATAATATTGTTATGAAATGTGCTGTTTAAATCTTTGGAAATTAACTACAATTAACGCCAATTAAGTTACCAAAATTTCATACGTAATACGTTTTTGTGTAACTATTTCATTAATATCATTACTATTTCTGTTACCTACTCCCTCACACGATGACGTCATCTTACCTACCTTCTCGGCCGCGGCGTTCTTTATGGCTTGTTTTGCAACACGACCCTAAGTAATTAGTGGTAAGTAATTATTAGTCATTACAATTAGCTGTAAATTACCGAAACATGAAAATGGAAATGTTTCCTGAACAATGAAGAAGAAATACGCTGAAGAATAAAACTTTGAGCACCTACCGTCAAACTTGAAAAAAATGCTGATAGTGCTGAAGATCGTGCCTATAAAAAATGCTGAAGCCTATATCCAATAGGCCATAAGCTGATGCTATGTAATGAAAGCATGGTCTTGGTCATCGATATGGGAATAGGCTACACATCATCAAATGTTCTTATCAAAGAAACCCGGTTGACAACATCGGGGGGGGGGGGGGGGGTGAATAGGGGTTCGGTAAAAAGTCAATTTTGTAATTTAAGTATTCAATAATCAGAATGTGCAATTTTCAAAACACATGAATTCTAGAGCTACTGAACATAGAACAGTATTAAGACTGTAACGTGGTGCCCTAGAGTGCTTGTATAACACATCTAGTAAGTATGTACATATTCTCAAATTGATGATCTTTCTCCATAATTATTGGAGGAAAGAATTATTTAAAATTTTATTTTATAAAGGTAGCAGACAAGCAGATAGTCCACCGGATGGCAAGTGTATATCATCACCAATAAACTTCCGTGATACATGTCGTCAACATAAATACCAGTCAAAATCTCTAATTACCTTGGGGATTTAAGAGTGGATCAGGAAAAGTAATCGCTAAAGGAAAAGAGGAAAAGGAATACAGAAAAGAGAAATGGGAAATATAGCGAAATGAGGATTTTTCGTCGCCCTATTACACTTCCCATTATATCTTAGGGAGCATGTTTTTTATTCGGAATGGCTAAATTCTTGTGGCCGTAATGGCCTTTCAAAAGTCACCGGACATGAATGGTTTAGGGCGAGCGCATAAGGCGCACAGCCAGGAGCAAATTGCGTGTGCAGCAACGAGCCTAAGAGCTCTCCCGCCGGTAGTCTGGCGGAAGGAACGGACCTCGGCTTAAGGCGTTGCTTTGGGAGGGTACTGCGGGATGACGAGTCGATGAGAAGCGTCCAAGTACGTGCCGATACCTGGTAAAAATGTTGGTTGAAGGCCGGTGTGTGTTCACGGTGTAGCGAGGGTGATGTCCTCGTCTCCGCCGGTGGAGACCGGTGTATATGTGTAGTCTGTGTATATGTGTGTAGTGAGTGTAGTGTAAGAACCCCATAAGTTTATGGTATGTTTAACTATCTCACATAGTTTATTTACATGGTCATGCTATCTTTAGTAACGGAAGTACAGTACTTGAGGATATATATAGCACTCGTAAATGAGAATATGGCATGTCGTAATTGGGATTAGACAGATAATGAAAATATCCACCTAATCCCAATGACGATAATTAAGTAAGGCGATATGGTGACAACGACGATCACACACACGTCACATTTTCTATCTCGCGATATTTAAAAATACTTTTGCTACTTTTGACTATTATGAATCAGGAATATAAAGGTAGTCCTAGTTGCCCGGGACGCTGCACGCTGTAGTTGAGGAAAACTAAATCGTTGCTTGACAACTATAAACGCTAAGGTTAACATTAGGTACCTATATGAAGAGTTTTAAATTTGATCTACATTATACACTGGGCCGCAAAGAAACCGGGTCGTTATAAAAAACATGATAACTTTTAAAATATTGAAGCAATCTTCATAAAATAAAAACTGAATTAAAGTTTATTTAATAACAAATATAAAAATATATAATACCTCTAAACTTCTTCTTGGTAATGGTATTAAAAAACAAAAATAAAGATTCATGAAGTTTTTGCAACCGACACGGATTCTTTGCGGCCCGGTGTACTTAGAAATATCTAGCACAGGTGTTTGTTACGTTTATTTGTTAAATGTAAATAAAATTATATTAAATATGTTAAAAACTATCAATAAGTAATTGTTTCTTTCTTTGTTTCAAACGTGTTATTCGTCGTCGCTCCTCGCATTATCACACTAATGATGAGTACCAGAAATGAAAAATCAGAATCAAAATCAGAATTGTATTTATTGTCAGACTGTACGAGTATAATGTATGTGCCACTAAAGTTAAAAGATTATATGTACATGATTATGAAGAGAGTAAGTTATGAAAATGTCAATGATAACTATGATGATGATGAAATCAAATCGATCATACCATGTTACCTTGTTGCCTTCCAGCCGCAGTGTTGTGGTGCTAGGCGGTAAGGTAGCGGGAGGCTCTTCCAACTCTCTCCTCGCGCAGTCGGTGGTGATCAGCGGTATGATGCCGCCGGCGCTGTCCGATACGACATACGTCATAGCACACGTGCACGCCAACGGACATGTCTGGCGTACCATCTAGAAAGTATTTATTTTTTTAGAAATATACTGAGAGGTAAGTCGCTCTCTTTGTACCTACCTATCTAATGGGATGACAAAAACTCCTCGTTTCGTAGTACACACACTTCCTAATCTCCATTTTCCCAGTCTATTTCCAAATCCGTTCCTAAATCTCCAAAAATAGGAAGAGTATCCGCGAGCATGCCAATGTTTGTCTTTCTGGACTGATAATTTTGACATGTATCGTATCGGGGATATCCATGAGCAACGGTATCCACTTACCACCAAATGGATTGTTTACTCGTCAGTCATTATATTTTCCATAAAATGAGACGGCAGATGCGAATGGACCGCCACCTTTGTAAAGGCCTATTCATTTCGAAGAACCCTATGTGGTAATATATAGGTACTGGTAGCGGAAAGATCTCAGGGAATAGTTCGTTGCCAGTTTCTGAGCCTACGATGGGACTACTAAATGAAACACAAGGCTTAGTGATTTTATGTTTGTCCAAGTATCAGAGCAAGTGATCTGCTTTCCATTATTTTTTTTTGTATTCAGATATGGTGCCCAGAGATGTGAAAAAAAAATCTGATTCTTTTATAGCTTTCAATCTGTCTACCCAAAATAAACCTAAGCAACCGTCGTCAATTGGACACGAGGTAAAACAGATTAAATTGCGTCTTTATACGTGCGGATTTTTTTTATAGAATTACCTATTGATTCGTACCTTAACGCCACAACCCTAAAAGGGTCCTGAATGTGCTAGTGATTAGTTGAATAGGCACAGAACATTCATCATACTAAAATCTCTTATGTCTGCCACACACGATCACTGAAAACTGCCAGTTTTAGTTGACGTTCCTAGTGCGAAAAATGGACGTTTTCATACTACACACGGTCAATTCGACATAAAATATATGCCAGATTCGTGCTAGATTTAGAATTTTTCACTAACCGTAAATCAATGCAGTGTCGCATGTGAACAAACAGCCTTACCTAATTGGTAGCCAGTACTACTCGTATTTACTTGTTTAAAAAACAATACATATTTGTTAATTTCTTAAATAGCTCGTATTGTATATATATATATATATATATATATATATATATATATATAATATATATATGTATTATAATACGTATATATATTATATGTAGAATATTTATTATTTAGATATGTGTATGTATATAAATATTTTGTTAGTATTAGGGGTTAAAGTGTGAAATTGCCGATTTGTACTGAAAAATTAAAACTCGTTTTTTTCTAAAATGTAACATATATGTATTTATTTAATCAAAATATTTACCCTTATTATCTATACATTGTTGCCATCTAATCGGAAGTTCATTTATGCCGTTGCGATAGAACTTTGGGGATGTAGATTCGACAAACTGTGTGAAAGCATTTTGTACTGCCTCTTGGGAAGAAAATTTTTTACCACGTAGAAAATTGTCAAAATCACGAAAAAAATGGTAGTCCGTTGGAGCAAGGTCTGGCGAGTACGGAGGATGACGTATGGTTTCTAACTGCAGCTCCTGTAGAGTTACAACGGTTTCTCGTGCAGTTTGAGGTCTTGCGTTATTATCATGGAGCAATAATGGTGAAGATCGATTCACGAGTCGGGGCTGTTTCACTGCTAGTTTCGCCATCATTGTTCGAAGTTCGGCACAGTAAACATCTGCTGTTATTGCTTGACCAGACCTGAGAAAGCTATAGTGAATAACACCATGAATAGACCACCAAACAGTTACCATTACCTTTTTATTGGTAAGCTTTGCCTTAGGGCACTGTTGCGGCGTTTGACCTGGGGTCAGCCATTGCATTTTTCGCTTTCGGTTATCGTTAAGAATCCACTTTTCGTCACATGTCACAATTCGATCCAATATTCCTTTATTTCTATACCGATTCAACAAGGCAACGCAAGTTTCAACACGCGTTTCTTTCTGCAGATCAGTCAAATCATGAGGCACCCATTTTTTATATTTTTTTATCTTATTGATTTGATGCAAATGAGTCAATATTGTAGGTAAGGTAACGTTAAACCATGCCGCTAAATCCTGGGTAGTTTGACTCGGATCGGCTTCCACCATCTCCTTCAATTCAGCGTTATTCACCTGTGTGGGCGGTCTTCCACGTGGTTCGTTCTTCAAGTCGAAGTTTTCATTACGAAAGCGTTTAAACCAAAAACGCACGGTTCGTTCATTAGCAGTCTCCTCTCCAAACGCAGCATTGATATTGCGAGCCGTTTCTGCCGCGTTAGTTCCGCGTCGGAACTCGTATTCAAAGATTACTCGGATTTTCGAAGTATCCATCTTTCCCGTCTAAGCTGAATAAAAAAAACAATTGAAAGTCGAAAATCGAATGTTGCACATTTTTTAATAACAAAAACCTCATAGGTATCATGTGAAAAAAGTTTCACTCGAAAATCTCACACCATGAAGGTTTTATGTCAATTCAAAGTATCTATTACTATAAAACGCAGTGAGCTTCTAAATATGTACATCAATGATAAAACGGCAATTTCATACTTTAACCCCTATTATTATTTTACAATTTTTTCGCACGCACCACGCTTGCCTTTCTGCCTTGACGAATATTATACTTTCCCAGGTCTGCCTTTTGTCACTAAAATATTATGTACTACATACCAGTAAACTATACTTCAATGCCTTTTTATTTATTTCATGTTATATGTGTACCTACAATAAATTATTTCAATAAATATATAATATATATTTACAACATAATTCTGGGCTTCTCAACTTCAAAAGAAGTCTCCGATTCCATTGATATATCTAAAAAAGGGTTCCTTTAACAAGGGACAGCCGCTGAACATGTGATGGCAACATGGCGTGACGTAACAATACCATAGGTCTAAAGCAATAGAAATTTAAAGCAAGCAAAGTTACAGTAACAAAAGTAATAAAAATAATTAGGTTATTGTCCCGAAGAACAAAAACTGGTCGTCTTCAAAAGTGCTCCGAAAGATTTTTGTCTCAGTGAGAGAATGTGATGGAAGCTATACCTCTATCAAGCTATACCTATCAAGTATCTAAGCTAAGTATCAAGCTATACCTATAGTAAGAATGTATCACAAGTTAGAGGCACCGATTGGAAATGAAACGATAGTCAGTCAAATACTATATGTTTTAGCGTCTCCGATGGACGGTCCCCCTGGAACGAATGGCTTACAATAGGGATACGATGATCGAGAGACAGACCTGAACAAACTGAAGCAGCCTACGTAAGAATGTATGAGTGTTTTAAAACTTTGCTATTGGTCGTAATGGGAGTGAACAGCATAGTCTGATATATGTATAGCAACGTGTACACGGTGATTGCGCCAATAGGAAATATTTATTTATTCCTTTGTAAATTTGCTAATTGCTTTGTTTGAATATTTGCGAGGGTCGGTCCAATTTAGATCGGACCTCTCGCTCGCATATGTACACAACTCAAGGACCCCGTGGCGGTCGTCTAACAATGACGTTTTAACCGCCCGCACGCGCCGTTCAATTATATAAATTAGACGGAAACCAGCTATTTTCGCCGGTTTTGGACGTTTTCGGGAGTGCCTCCGACAATATCTGGCTACGAGTAATTGTTGGTGAAGTGATCACAGATCCCAAGCGCATCCTGGAAGCAGCATCACCATCCCAGCGCGCCACCATAGCGTGCCAAGCAGATCAGGCTGACGAGAGGCACAGAGCTGATACGCAGACAGGTAACAAGTCATCACATTAATTTATCTCTAGTGATTTGCAATGTGCATTGGTACCCGTAATCCCATTTCCCATAAAACGAACCAGCGAACCCCGGGTGGTTGCTGAGAAAACTATTCTAAAGCCTACGACTATCTGACTATGTAGAGGTATAAAATACTCACACGTATGACATCCATTACTTTATGCAGCGGTTTCCCCCTATATAGTTGTTGGTGGCACATAAGCTTGTCGTAGTCGACAATTTTTCTCTTGACTGTACTGTTTTCCTTCTCCATAGCTAACCAGTCCAATCCACCATCGCTGCAGTCCCACTTGTTGTCTGAAATTATAAACAATTCGGTTATCCAAATTAAAAACGCATAAGTGCACAGAACCATTTTTTAAAGGAGGACCGAGAATAATGTTTGTATTTGTCCTTCTAAAGCTAACTAAATTTAACCCAAGTGACTGCTAGACTAGTTTTTACTATAGGTAGGTTTTATTTTCAAAACTTATTGTCCAATACTAGTATATCTTTTATTCTTCAAGCAGTTATGTTTTACTTCCCGTCGCCTGCGCCCCGTGCCTGCGCCACACCGCCGCGCGCCCCTCGCGCCGCGCGCCGCGCGCCGCGCCGGTGTCCGGTGTGTTCCGAGTAATGATCGCTACGAACGTTTTAGATAGAACAACTAAACTTTACTGTGTGTTACTTTTCATGTATTCTCTAAAACAATCTTATTTTTGTCTAGAACGGTTTTATATATCTTAAATTAGTTGGCGTGTTTCAGGATTTTCATTATTTCCATGACACGTAATATACTATCCCAAATGCTTAGTCTTCAAGTCCGAAATCCTTTTTTCAACACGTTGAGATTAGACAGAAAATACGAAAATATTTCCTGAATAATGTTACGTAAATTCCGATGAGCGTAAATCGTGAAATACATTTATCACATGGGGTGTCGCTACATACACAATGGCTTGTATTTCAACGAGTAGCAGAAAATAGTACTAAATGGGCAGCAAATCGTGTTCAACAAAACAAAACAATTTTTGAATAACTGAAATAAATAATTTTGAACTAATAAGAATATAAAGACGAAATCGATGGATCTTTATTGTTACAAGAGAACGTAAAACTAACCCACCTCTAAATTTGCTGCCACTATCCAGTATCTGCAGTCCCAGATTAACATTTTAGACTGCTTCTATTTGACATTTCAGCGAAGTAAATGACAACTGAATTTTGGATACGATCCGAATCGGTGCAATGTCGAGAAAATATTATTATATAATTAATCTATTGGAAACAAATCGAACATACCTTACAGAGCTAATTATCACGTGTGTGCCGGAGTTAAACAACTTTTATATTTTTACTATGCCCATAAGCACCAAAGACTTTTGTGTATATCCCAATATTGTTGGGTGTTCCCAATACATATTCGTGACATTCGTTCGGAGTTGGTTTCGGAATTCGGAATGGCTTGGAGCCCAAAATGCTCCGTATAAAAGATACCTTCGAGGCTTGTTCAAACAGGTTTAAGGCCGCGATATTTGTATATAACAATAATAACGCTACACTCCATTGAGTGTAGCGCCACTGTGCATGCACTGGGCCATTATCCACACTAGGATTCTCTGTGTCATGGGTCCAGAGATCACACAAACACAAAGACACCCAGGCCCGAACAAACATTTGTCTTTAAACAAATGAATGACCGACCGAGAATCGAACCTGACCCGGGTTCGATTCTCGGTCGTTTGCGCAGCAGGCAGGGTCACTAACAACTGCGCCAATCGGTCGTCAGTCAATATGGGTAGAACTTCAATCGCAGCAATAACCCGTGGAGAATATCGTATGTTACACTAGTATTATAGAACCAATTTAGCAATTGGTTCTATAATTCTATAATTGGTTCTATATGTTCCGTGATGTTCACTTTTTACAAGCTTTTATTTAAATTCACATGTTTGTTAGTTTGTTGTGGTCAAATTTTGCAAGTTGATTTTAACCCACTTCCACTCGTATAATTTTATACGTTTATATAAAACCAATGTCAATACAATAATCTGATGACCTTGACTTGATCCTGCAGCTAGGAAGGCCAGCACACTGTGAAAGTCGTCAACGGCGAACGGTAGCCACGTCGTGTTTGGGCTCGTTTAAGTGGGTTCGCAATTTTAATGATAAAAATTTAGTAATATGAGCTTGACCGTCTGCTTCGGCGAGATAGACGTCATTAGCATTGGTCTGTAACCTGTCTAAAAGAACGAAAACTCCAAAATCAAAATTAAACGAATTATATGCGTTACTTGAAATGCATAAATTGAGAAGTTTCTGTAAGTTAGAACACTTAAAAAGGAGTAAATAAATTAAAAGTAAAAAACTTTTTAAAAACAAGTTTTTATTAAAATGCACTAAAATTAAGAAAGTAAACATAGAAGTCATTACTAGTATTTAATGCAATGAAGCCCCATTATGTTCATGTTTTTATGTGATATAAAAGCTTGTCGCGATATAAGATTTTCGTACCAATTTAATTACCTGTAACTAGAAATACAATCATTTCAAATGTCAATCTCGCGTCGAGCTTTTATATCACATAAAAACATGAACATAATGGTGTTTAATACATCAAATAATAGTAATGACTTCTATGTTCATTTTCTTCATTTTAGTTCATTATAATAAAAGCTTGTTTTTAAAAAGTTTTTTTACATATCGAAATAATAGTGGGCAATTTTCGCTTCTTTTTTACAAATGTTTAACAAATATATTTAATAAATTTCAGGATTTCTTTCAATTTTAAATGAAAGGAATCCTTGTGTGACATTGGGTGTGCCGTTATTTATACAATGCTACCTAAATACCGCAGCTGCGACCAAACCACGATATACTCTTATCCATACCCAAATATCCCATCAATGTGAATAGGCCTTTTTATTGGTATATTGCATCCCAATCAGGAATATAATCCCTAACTATATATTACATTACCTATTCAGATTGATCTGATTATTTGCGTATTAATACGAATCTATGATGTGTTGGTGATAATAGTGGCAGGTTTCTTGTATCTTAAAAAAATCTTTAAAAATCGCAAGGTGAAAGCGTCGTGGACTACAGTTTTATCGTGCTCTATGTGTGATATATCTCATATCACATATGTAAACAGTTCCATTTAAATATACCTACAAGCCACGACACTTTTAGCGGAACGACAATGTGTCACCATGACCAAGTGAGAACCGGCTGCCGACCGGGAAGCGACACATCGGTGCGGCTACACTACGGCTCCTATTAATTTGTACGAGCTAGTTAGTATACGAATATAACGCCAAGTGTCGCGCGACACTCCATGGAGCTACTGTCGTCGAGGCGACCGGCGACTCCTCGCTGTCGCCTGTCGCTTGTCGCTGTCGTTGTCGCCGCCTTCGGAATCATACTTAACTGCCCACGTGAGACTCGGCATACTACCTCATTTAAACAAACCCCAAAAACCATTCTCTGCATAAACGCGTGGTAGAAAATTGACTAAAATATTTAATATTATTAGATTTAAAATTGCCATTGAATTTCGGCAATGCACGATTGAAAAAATTGCTCAGTTCCAAATATACAACATAAGAAAAAGGATATGAGAAACAGAAGGTATTACAAGCTATATATGTTTATATCCATTTGTGTATTTGTATGAAAACAGAAAATGAGATGTGTATCTCATAGGGGTATGAGAATTTGCAATGAGTTTTTCTCTGTCTTTGATCAACAACTCTAACTTAATTACGTGCTTGAATGCACGAGAGATAAGGTTGTACGAACTGCTCCTGTCATTATTGATAACTAACTTTATTGTCAAGAGAATTCCTAATTATGATAACCTTCTCTTAGAAAGCTTCTCTTAGAGCAGTGCTTCCCAACCTTTTTTCGTTCCCGTACCCCTTAATAAAACTTTTCATTTATGAGTACCCCTCCCCTGATAACTCCATACCTACTCCTAAAAATGTCAAAGAATTACAAAGAATCCTTTGCGTACAGTAGCCGCTTAGACAGGCGGTATACAAACGAATGTACTGTATTTTACGAACCCAACGCTCATAGACTAGCATCTTAGTAAGTTATTAGTTATAAGGTTCATTTTAAACTACATATTGTAGACATAATACATTATAATAATGTTTATATAAGTTAACTGTTTTAACTTCTCAGTATTTCCGCCATTACCAATATAATTTTCACGTACTCCCAATGGGACCCCGCGTACCCCCAGGGGTACGCGTACCACAGGTTGGGAATCGCTGTCTTAGAGCATTCAGTTCACCTTGTGGTAAGTGGATACTGTCGCCCATGGACATCCATAATACATATATATGCTAACAACAGTCCGGTTGACAAACGTTGACACGCTATCTTTGGAGATATGGGAATGGATTTCGAAAAAAAAATTAGGAAAATGAGGAGGGATATGTCGAGTGTTCCATTTGATTACGCCTCAACATAGCAATGGATCGTAATAAAATATTAAGACATTTATTCATTATTCATAGTGGGCTTCAGTGCTCACAAACGAAGTCACCGGCACAACTAGTAAATACATATATATTGTATAAGATTATGCAGTTTTTAGAAATATTTTTGGACAGTGAAACACGATATATATTTTCCCACCTTTTTTCAATGTTTATTTTTTGAGCTTTCCTTTATTATTAGACACTTGTTTCTCTTCCTTTATTGTTTGATTTTTCTTATTTTCATTTGTTTTATATTTGTATCAGTCGCTTCTTTTATATTGAATTGAATGAACATTGTCGCCATAGTATCTAACCTTTTTAGTCGGACATTCATTCTTGAAAGATTCGTTTTTTTTTATATTTCAGCCTTTTATTTTATCTATACTTTTATTTTTACTGCCATTATATTTCTATTAGTGCTAGTCTAAAGCCTGCCAACACCTATTACAGGTTCCTAAATGTTAGAATTTACGTTCGATTTCGATTAATTTTAACGTTCTCATAAACGGAATGAGTGAAAAATCGTAAAACATAATATACGCTTTTTGAATATAAGCAATTTGTTCTATACGATAATGTAGACTTTAAATTTTGCATCAATCTGCATTGAACCCCGGCCCCGGTGTGAAAGGTCCGCAGCACCCTTGTAACAACAAAATGTAGCCAGTTTCCTACAGTGAGATGTAATAGGCTGATCTTTATAAAACATTAGTTAAATATATTAAGTTACACAAACATATTTTTAAATATCAAGCTAAATAAATACAGTAAGTCTTCTATTTATAATAATGCCGGTCGGCCATCTTCATGTCCACGGTGACAGATTGCTAAGAGACAACATAGAGTATATAACATAGAGTAGTTACAATATAACGTAATGAACTCTGAAAGTATAGATATTTGAATGTTTGTTTTTTTTTTTTTTATGGACGAAGGTGGCAGACGAGCATACAGTCCACCTGATGGTAAGTGGATACTGTAGCCCATAGACATCCGTGATACATGCCAACATTAGTCCAAAATGACAAACGTTGGCACGCCCCCGGATGCGCTGCCTACCTTTGGACATAGAAATGCATTTGGAGAAAGGGTTGGGGAAATGGGGAGGGATAGGATGGGAATGGACTCTGGCACATCTCACTCACTACCGAAACACGTACGTACATTAGGGAAATAAGATAAAGTGGGAAATGCAGTACATTTCAAGGTAGTCTTCTGTGAGAGAGGGGTAACGTGGCCAGTCGAGTGCGTCCAGCGGCTGTTGGATTGCAGCGTGCACTCTCCCCCTCATTGTTTCCTTTATTGCTCATCATCTGTGCTTGTTCTTTCGGAATACTAAGACGGCCAACAGCATTATTTAATTGAATAAATTTTTACTTTCTTTTAAATACAATTTACTTATAACTTAACGGATCATAGGGATGAATACTAATGGACAATTACCTCCGAGATACACACGCTCCAAACGAAGGGGCGACTTCAACAAACTTCCTTTTATATGCCTTAATACATTTCCCCGAAGATCAATCTCCTTTAGATCCTGCATGTTAGCAACAACCGCTGGTGGTACTTCCCATAGCGATGACATGCCATGCATCACTAATTTCTGGACAAAAAGAAAATTATTTGAAAATTACGTCAAATTTTGCTTTAATCACCAATTTCCTAAAATTCCTAGCACAGATTCCTAAAAAAAAACGGATTTTCATAAAGATAAATTCTCATAACAACAGAATCTCAGCAATCAACCGGAGTGAATGAATTTGGAACTATTTTGAAAAGGCTTTTGAAGATTGCTTTGGGGTGGGTATCTATTCAGAAACTCTTGGGATGGTTTTCTATAGTCTTAGAATAGTTTTGGAATGAACAATTATTTCACATTGTTTATATACTTGCTATTGGAATTTAATTATATTAGTTTAGATTCAGTACTCAATTTAGGTTCACTTGGCTATTAGATAAAGTGTCTAATCATTTTCCATGTATTGTTCTATCCTTTCTTTTCTGGAAACTACACAGAGTGGACAAGTTTTCGGGATATATTTTTACATCTATTTCAATTTCAATTTCCAAATCAATTTTCATTCAATTTCAATTTTCGACACATTTCAATTTCGAAGGAAACCTACACATTATGCTGGGAACAGTTAGAAAATAGATACGAAAATAAAAGGTACGTGTTTAATTATATGTATTTTTAAAAGTTTCATGGGTCAACGAAATATTCGTACCAATTTATGTTTTAACTGCTTTTAACTTTCTTTAGGCTCGGATCACTCTGTTTAGGTAGTCAGTCCTCTCGACATTGAATATGTAAGAAAAAACATAATTTTCTGTTGCATCCTAAAAATGAGGGCCACTCAACTGTTTCAACTGATTCGGTTGAGCAAGGTGTTGTACCAACAATATCGTCAGCTCTAGCACAATCAAACCCAATCACTGGCGTTAATGCCTGTTATTCAAGTCCCAACAATCAAGTGTTACTAACTACTGCACTTATCAACGCTCAAACCAGAAATGGTTCACTTGTAACACTCATATGCTCAGTAAACCGAGGGTCACAAGCATCTTTTATAACTGAATCTGCTGTTTAGTTGTTGGACTACTGAAAATACCTCACAAGAGTTGTGTAATGGGAATCGGAAATGATCAGAATTCTTCTGTTGCCTTTAAGTAGATGGTTTCTGTTCACATTGAATCGCATTATGATCCTGAATTTACTCCTTGTATTCAAGCCTTTGTGTTGCCCAAACTAATATCAAATCTCCCCGAAAGAAAGATAAATTTCAAGTTATGGTCCGAGTTTACAAATATAAATCTGGCAGACCACACCAAATAAAATTGATATGCTACTCGGAGCGGACGTTTGTGACAAATTATTATTAAACGGGTTAATTAACGGGCCACCCGTTGCACCTGTAGCACAGAACACGAAGCTGGGTTGATTCCTCCCTGGTTCAATTGATACACAAATTTTAATTCACAACACAATTTTGTGTAATCGAGTACACTGTAAGGAAGAAAATGATTTGCAGAATGCACCAGTCGGCGAAGAACTGAATCACCCCACAATTATTCCTCGAGGATCTCAATTCACAAATTTAATTGCAACTGACGATCCAACACTAACCATTAAGACCAGATGTCAACTATGAGAACTACATGGCAATGAACTCAAGGGATAATAAAGGATTACTGGCAGCGTCGGTCGCGAGAATATCTGACCCAGTTCCGTCATCGTTATAAACGGTCTTATAAAACTCCTGAACCTGAGACAGCAGTGCTAGTGGTTGAGGATGATCTTCCTCCTGCTCGCTGCTTCTACGATGTTATAACATGTTGACAAACATGTTGGATTGGACTGAATTACGAGAGTTGTCAGTTTAAAATACAAGAGTAACATTGTTAAGCGCCTTGTTTCCAAATTATGTTTTTTGCCAGTCACATAATGAGCTATATTGCATGTCAACTTTGTTATTTTGTGTTGTAGTTGTTAACTACATAAACATTCAGTAGATAAATATTATCTTCTAGTTTGGCAAAAATGTAAGATATATTATGTTATATATTAAGTAAAATACATGTATCTGCTTCATTTAAATATGCTTTAAATATTTACTCGTACTGTTGTGTTATGGTGGACGGAATTAAGTAAAATTTTGTTAAAATTTGTCCTTGGTGGGCGGAATTTTTAACCACATTATTTTAATTAATTCTTAATTAGTTATTAAATATTGCCACTAGATGACGTTGTACAACTCACTACATCACGATATTGCAAATATTTTGCATTTAGCTAAGAATTTAGTGTTTTTTTATTCAATCAATCACTCTCATGGCAATATGCGCTAGTTTACCATCATATTAGGACTGGGTGCTTACTTATGAAATGACCGATTTTATTACTGGCCACTTTGAGTTTCGATATCTCCTGTTCTAATTCGCATTTCAAAATAAAACAACATACATCTAATGGCTACGATGTTCTTATTTCAAAATCAGTATTTCATTTTTTTTCCTGTACCTAAATTTTGTTCATGTGATTGTCTTGAAAATAAAATGGATAAATTGAAAATTCCTGTTATTTTTTAATATGAGTTTCGTCGCGGCACCAACGCAAGTCAGACAGTTCACAATATCAATAGTGTGTATGGGCCAAACACCACATTCGATCGCACCGTGCGTCGATGGTTTGAACACCTCCGTTCAGGAAATTTCGATCTTAAGGATGAGCCCCACGGACGACCTACGACCGAGGTTAATAACGATGAAGTGGCTATAGTGGAAGCAGATCCATCTCAAAGTACATCTAAGTTAGCAGCGGGGTTTGATGTTGGTTCATCTGCCTCAAATCGGCAAAATAAAGAAGCTCTAAAAGTGGGTACCGTAAGAACTGAACGAACGTCAGCTACCACAACGCGTCGAAGTGTGCACTGTGTTATTGAACAGTCACAAAAACGAAGGAAATTTGAATTGCATCGTGACTTGTGATGAGAAATGGATCCTGTACGATAACCGCAAACGTTCGTGTCAATGGCTGGATCCAAGAGTTGTAGCCCAACAATGTCCAAAATGCAAGATAACTAAGAAAAAGCTACTGGTATCAGTTTGGTGGTCCTGTGCCGGTATTGTCGACTACAGTTTCTTGCGAGCCGATGAAACGATTGCTGCAGATGTGTACTATAAGGAGCTGCAGACGATGATGGTAAAGATGACAACAAAGCAACCAAGTTTGGTCAATCGCTCACCTTCACTTCTTCTTCATGACAATGCCCGCCCTCAAACTTCTCATACGACAGCTTTTAAACTTTAAGAGCTGCACCTGGAGACTCTCCGTGACCGAACCGAACCTTGCCCCGACAGATTTCCATTTCTATCGAGATTTGGACAACTTTTTGCAAGGAAGATAATTTGATTCTGAAGTTGCTGTGATTAGGGCTTTTGAAGAATTCATTAATACCCACCCACACCCATCCACGAGACTTTTACAGGAGTGGCATCAATCAACTGCCCGTGAGGTAGCGAAAGTGTGTAGATAATATGGGTCAATATTTCGACTAACCATAATAAATATATTTATAACAATTTTTTTTTACTTTCTCATACAAATCGGTCATTTCGTAAACACTTTTATTTTTGGGATCTCTTTGTTCAAAAAACTGCATCGTCGGTTGACTTTCCTGGATGGAATCCATATTAACTTGAATAACTTGGTGCAAAGAAATTATTAGTTTAAAGATATTTAATTAGCGATTGACTGACTCGATTGACTTATGTTTCCATATCGTTTAATAATAAAGTTAAAAGGGAAATGGGTCGGTAATTGGTGGGAAGGCTGCTTTATATCTCTTGATTTGAAAATTGGACAAATTAAACTTACTTTTCAACAATTAAGGCAATATCAATCATAATAAATTCTATCATTTCTTCATCAAAATATATCGTCTATTTCACTAAATTTACTTTTAATTAAACTGTATTCAACCTCCTCCTGTGTTCTATATTTTACTCCATTTATTGATATTATTTCAAAAGACGTGATTACTCATTCATGGATTCGCCTATTTGAAAATTAAAATATGTTATTTGGAATTTAAATGTTATAATGCCAGTAAAACATCCCAATGTAATCTATTTTTAACACATCCCTTTTTTCAATTATAAATGGAATTATTTTTCTAAGTAGTCATACATGTATTGTAGAACTACGTGTATGTTTACTTGGAACAAGGGTTTCTCTCTTATAAAACGCTAATTAAATTTGATCATTTTGATCATTGGGCATCGATCGATTACGTAATTATTTGATCATATGTGATATTATCTTAGCAAAGGAATATGCCAGTTTATATGTTTCGAGATTTTCTATAAATAGAAATACATTATACTACGTCTGATTTTTAAAATTAATCAATAAAAAATATATTTATTTTTAAAATTTCACTAAATTCTTAATGTATGCTAGAACTGACAATAATGTTCCTTTTCTCAGTTCTTCGGCACTGTCTAACCTCTTTGAAATTCTAAATGTTAGAAAAGGACTAGAAATTAACAGTCGTTGAATTTAAATAACGCTAATAATGAGAAAGGTTGTTTGTCGTTTAATCAGACTGTAAAGATGCGTCCAAATTACCAAAAAGTATTTTATACATTCATTATACACACATGCGTTTAATTATCTTAATGGTTTGGACACATCTGTAAATTTACGTGTGTACGTAATTTTGGACAAATATGAATAGCTAATAAGTAAAATGAGTATGTTCATGTTTGCACTGTGATAACGACTGATAACATTCTATTGGCCAATTTCAAGAGCTCAATATCAATGGTAGTTACAACGAAATTTCACATAATCGGTTTATTGTGAAAAGCACTAAAGGATCAAAACAGGTATTAAATTAAGCTTTTTTTATATATGTAACGTTACGCACGAGCAGATAGTCCATCTTATGGTAAGTAAATACTGTCGCCAATCGACATTCCGGATACAAGCCGACATGCGTCAAGAATGATACGAAAATGGATTTAAAATAAAATTAAGAAGTATAGGAAGTATACAACGAGACGAGGAGTCTTCCATTACCTCCGTATACATCCTATTAAAAATGTATACTGTAATAACATGTTTCAAATAGAAAAGGAAATCTGTAGAATGCAGAGATATTCTAAAGTAGTAGTTCCGAACCGGTGCACGGCGGTCCGTCGAAACTTTAGGAGTGGGCCGCGAAGTTATTAAGTCATGTAGCCAATAATATATTTATCTAGAAAACGATTTAACAAATTACATGTGATATTCGATACCGAACCAAGAATCAAGTGAGTAAGACAAATGCAAGCTCAAAAATATCGTTAATGTAATTAATGTGAGGAATATTTTTAAGCTCGTGGTACCCTATATTTGTTAAATACACATATATCAACTCTGAATTCACCTTGTAACTGAATCCCTTACTTTTTAGTAAAACTTATAATATTTTTTTTTATTAAAAGTTTTATTTCTTTCTCACCAAATACAATGAATGAATGGTCAATGAATGGCACATGATGAGAATAGATATGAAACAAATGATCACTCATTAGATCAGGTACCTACCACTAAATTTTAAGAACCACTGCTGAAGGATTGCACAAATAAGATGATCATTTGAAAATGGTAATTACAACAGTGACAAAAAGAAACAATAATATTACAAGTAATTTCAACTTTTTCGTACCTCAATTCTATTTGCAGCACCAAATTCTCCCTTTAAACTGTTCAGTGACGTGCTGTTGGTAAATTCTATAACCCGTAGTTCTGGGAAATGTTGGTGTACACGACCAACATTAAAACATCTTCCGGGCCACTCCTGGATTGTTAGGTGATATATGTTATGTCTGCTGATAATAGAGAATTTGTTAAAATACACATAAATACAAAAATATCACGAGCAGGAGGGATGCCTGATTGGTTAATCTAACTTGGTGTTCTCGCAACTCCCGTCGTCATAGAAAGGTTAATCTTTAACCGTCATCGGTAGTATTTCACAATTATTAATTATTAATTAGTACACAAATAACATGAAATATATAAGAAAAAGAAAAAGAAGTAAAGATCTACAAAAGACAATATAGGCAATATAGACCTGGATAGTGAAATATAGGTCAAGACAAAAAGGCAGGCGTAGTGCGAACAGAAAATGTGTACCTATATAGTATAATAGTACAATAATGCCAACAGAATACCTACATAAATATATATTATGATATGAACGATTATGTATTAAATTAGTAATATTGTTTATTTATTTTTAAATTTGCAGTTGGAACTTGTAATAATATTAGTTTCATTAAATGGACCCAGTACTGGGGTTCTAAGAAATGAAATTACTCAATACATTAATTGCTTTATGTATTTTCATTATCTATACAGTATACATTTGTTTATTTTCACACTATAATTTGTTTGATTTATTAATTAAATGATCATTATCAAGGAACTATTATTATAAATTATTTTTTTGATAATAAGAATACTTTAGTAATATAATAATAACATTAGTATTAGGTACAATTATAATACAATAATTTAAACAGAAATGAGAAAAGAAACCATTTGTAACAATCTTTCTCTCACGACAAATTGTATTATTCTAATACTTCGCCATGTTAGTAGTCGCGACTTCGTTCGCATGGACTTTAGATATGTGCCGTATGTACTGAGCTGCATGAGCTACTGATGTGTCATTTTATATTGCAAATCTAGTTTGAACGCGTAAAATTAAAGGTTTTGTTTATCTTTTATCTACTCGACGTTTCGGCACGGGTTACACCACACCAGCCGTGTTCACGAGTTGATTGAAAAGACGGGTAGACCAGGATGGGAGCTGCGAACAGTTTTATCAAGTACCCACATATTTTGATCTTCGCATTCTGAAAGGCTGTGACACACTACAATGTCCGCAGACGTATGCGACGATAAATCGCAAAGGTTTAAACCTGTTAAGCAATGTATTCCATTTCGAAAATAGATTATACCCATCCTCCTGATTTTTTTTATGTTTTTTTAATTTCCCTCGCTTCACATACAATCCTGGGATAATAGTGAGGTTCAGACCCGACTTACAGTATAAATGTGTATATACATATAATAGACGGGGAAAAAGTTGGCATGAGTTCTTTCTGCACTACACAGAGAGCTGTTAATAACATTTATTAAGACAACGATATTACATAATTTAAATTTATTAACTTGTTCAAAGCGTTTGTTTTTGTGTAAGAGATAAATTCAAAAACTAAAAAACCCATTTAAAAAATTATTTAACTTTTAGGAAACTAAACTAATCCTACTGTTGGATTCCCTAGGAAATAGCAATATTTATAAATTTGTATTCGCAATTTTTCAAAAAATAATCACCGGCCTCAGACTATTACGCCACCTATTATGCAACTGTGCTTACTAATCGGTCGATCGGTGCAAATCTAGATTTAATAACAATAATAATACCTGTCACTAAAATAATGGAAAAGCTGACAATAGATTATTCATTATCGAGAATCGATTCCACCAGTTTTTACAACAGGTTTTTCGTAACTCTTTTATTCTATGTAAACAACGTGGCCGCCCGCGCTGCTCCGCCTAAGCGGGGGCGATACCATTACCCACTATCTATAGAGTAATTTGTGCTACGAACGTTTTAGATAGAACAACAAAATCTTACATGTTTGTAACTTTTGATTTATTCCCTAAAATAATATTATTTTTCACTGCAATGGTTTGATATATTTTGAATTAGTTCACGTGTTTCACATTCTGCGTTACTTCGGTGACAGGTTGCATTAAATATAAACTCACTGTATCCCCATCATCCATTCACTAGTAAAACCACCTTGGCACGTCAAATGGTGGTGTGCCCGCACGCACTGAGCGCTGGCTATATACTCCAACAATGAGCATGCTGTATCAGGGTATGTCTTGTTCCCCCGGCCGCCAGTGGCCACCGATGTAATCACACTGAAGAGCAGCAGAAGCAATATCGGAGTTTCCAAACCTGCGAATTTTTAATCATTTAAAATATAAAGACATTATTATCGTATTTAAATTTTAAGTTGTATGACATTTGATTAAATTAAAATGGTATTGTACTCACAAAATAAATTATAAATATCATGTCAGCTACGTACTAAAATTTAGATGTCATAATGAAGTGACCCCATGCATGTGAAACTATTATCCGAATTTATCTCTTTGTAATATCTATTGAATTACGTTTTATGCAAATATTTTTTGATTTTGAATCGATTTTACTTGCGATTTTACATAATGTGATGTTGAGATTTATTGATTTCTTCTTGTATAGTAGGTACGTATAATAAATAAAATCAAGATTTTCATCAATTGAAGGGGTCCAGAACAAAGGTCGATAAATTCACTTTATCGTTTTTAAGAGAAATCACGAAAAACTAATTTCAAAAATATTCGTAGGGTTTTCAAAACAGTTATAAACGATAAATACGGCAAAATTAGATCATTGTGAGGCGTTACAAAGGTTACATTTAATTTTGCCATACATTTAATTCTAAAAATGCAATTATCCGTTTTTGATCCTTTCATTCTGTAAATATCTGGTTTATATTTTGAACAGGTAATGAAAAGTATACATGATTTTAATAATAATTTATTTGCTTATTAAGTATTTAAGCAGATCTGTTTCTTATTAACTAAAAGTAATCTAAATTAACCTTTCAACTAACTTCACCAAAAAAAAAACAATTTGGTATTAAAATTGATAAAAAAATATTTATCATTTTTTTGTACCGTAATGTAGAATGATGATGATTTATCGGTTTTAGATATGAAACTCATTAGTAAAGTCTATTATTGTCGCCTTTTGTTCCATGTGCCCATATTTTTTAATTCTTTTAGTGTATTTTTATCGGTATGTGAAGCGATCTGACTGTATTAAGTAAGAATAAGTACTTAAACTGCCACAAAAGAAATTAAAGCAAAAATATTCCAAAGGTGTGTTCTTTCATCGGCATTTGTTCTGGACCCCTTTCTATGTTCACTCTATAACGTTCCACGTCAATGATCATTATGATCAAGGATCCGCTTGTAATCGAAATGTCTTCGTGGCATATTTCACAGCCCAGTACGGATTACGGGTTCATGTCTACACACAAGTTTATAAACATTAAAAAGAAAATAAATATTCAGAAATATCGAGCAAATATAAGACGTCAATGCTCAAAGAAGAAATCTTAAAATAACATCGTGTTCACACCTCATGTGAGACATATAAGTAATGAATATTATTCCGTGACATGCCAACTTACGGGAGAATCGTTCAATTTGACCTTCATTAGATAAATAAGATGATCGTACTAATATTTGTCATAAACATTTGGTAAGGATCGAAGTCAACTCACTGATTTCTGGGAAATATTATTTAATAGGTAAAGATGGACAGAAGACTGGAGGTGATCGCCGTCTGTTTGAAGAAACTATATCACGGTTCCAGGCTGCCGATCTGGTTGCCAATACACAGACAAGTTATATGCCTTCTATAATCATCATCATCATCATCATCATCTCAGCCCTTGGACGTCCACTGCTGGACATAGGGATGGACCGTAACCCGCCGCGCTGGTCCAGTGCGTGGTGGCGGGTCGCCAGAGCCTCGTTCGTTGGTCGGCAGGGTGCACCACGAGCCGGTGAGGTTGGCTTGGGTCCCAGAGATGTAGGTTGGGATGTAGGTTCTATAATATGTATAATATAATCTCTGCTTAATCATAATTTTGTGGTATTTCAATTCACCGAATGTAGACCGAATCTTTAATCTTAGTAGATGGTTCGTAGAGGTATTCAATTAGGAAAACAACACAATAACGGGGGCTCGGCGCGGGCGCGCCTCTCCTACAATCGTTCAATTCGACTCGTACAATCGCCAGTTCAACTCCTACAATCGCCAACTCGACTCGTAGAATCGCCTGTTCGACTTGTACAATCGCCCAGATATCATTTAACAAGTTTAAGTAAAAGTAAGTTCGCTGCCGACTGCCGCTTCCCCCCGCACCCCTGCGGTCCTTGTGAAACAGAGCGGCGTTTTATTTTCCGAAATTCCACCCCTACATGGCCCCCGTTGGCCCTCACCAGTCACCACCAACATTATTTATCTACTTAAACGGGTCTCAACGCGTATGTTATTTATTTTACTCTACGTTTCGGTTGGGTTGCACCAACCATGGACACGAGCTAACTGAAGAGACGGGTAGTCCACGTCGAGAATTGCGAACAGTTTCATCAACTACCCGCATTTGGTCTTCATAG
The DNA here is from genome assembly GCA_914767545.1 of Sesia apiformis. Taxonomy (NCBI): domain Eukaryota; kingdom Metazoa; phylum Arthropoda; class Insecta; order Lepidoptera; family Sesiidae; genus Sesia; species Sesia apiformis. The sequence goes on along the minus strand of OU611960.1, from coordinate 8,094,052 downwards.
TCCGGAAAGTTGAGGCATACAACACTCACAATATCTTAAAATTTAATTTAATTTATTAATCACTGTTAATTTAATTTAATTTATTTAATTTATTATCTTCTCGATTGAAATTTTTGTGAAGGAATTGAAATCAAGAAACATACAAATTAGAAACAGTAGATTATCCCTTTTTTGGACTCCGTACAAATGCTATGCATGCGTACAATGCTTGTACAGACAATGCTTACTTTTCACACTCTTCGGACTTTATCCGTAACAGATACATAACCTATTGTTTACTTTCGAGCAGACATTTTTTGTTTTTTGTGCGTTCTCGGAATAAATCTTAAAGTTATAAGTAAATAGCATTTTCCAATCTAAAATTATTTAAATAGGTATTCTTCAGGGAGAAAAAGACCAGACTAACTAGAACTCGTTTGCGGGGGCAAACCACGTTTAATAAGTACGAGAGCAAATTGTGCTATCCATGTAAATATTTTGTTTCAGTCACAAGCTTCTAAATACATATACTAACTAGACTATAGATAGACTGTCTTAACAGTCTTAACGTTAACAGATAGATTAATGTCTGTTAACGTTGAACTTTGAACATGAATAAATGCTAATATGTCTAGGGAAAAACGAGGACAATCGATTTTATAGTTATAGAGAATTTGCGACGTCATAATATCACGTCATGAGCTTATAAAAAACATAAACTAGTAGACCATAAACCATTTATTCTTATTTAAAATTCAACGTCAACAGGCGTTGTCACAACGCGTTGACATTCAGCCACGTTATGCCAACCAACGTGAAGGCAATAGGCAATTACACTTTCCGAAGAGGCTAAAGGCTGGGCGTTTGGTATTATCTATCCACGCTTCATGGAATGTATTGAATTACAACAAGTTACAGATTCATTACGAAAACATTAGCCATCGGCTAATCCGGAAACACTCGAACGCGTCATCCACATCTATGCAATAAAGTAATAAAGTATCTCGTAATAAAGTATGCAATTAGAGGTACGTGGATGACGTATTCGGGTGTTTCCTGATTAACCGATGGCCAATATTTTCGTAATGTAACTGTAACTAATTCAATAGTTTTAAACTGCTTATCATCACAGTACTCGCTTCTTTAATCTTGATACAGTTTCATTAAATCAAATAATTTATTTGATGAATAATCTGGCTAAAATTTAATGCAGTTTTACTATTATGTAAGTACGAGTATGTATAAAGAGTATATTAAGAGTATTCTGGAGAGATTATAACTTTTAGTTATATTTAGTTAAAAGGGGAGGGTATTTATTTAAGTTAAAAAGGAAGGGTCAAGTAATTTTGAAAACACTGTGGAATTCGTAAGACAGTTTGTTGATCAAATTGTCTACAAATACCGCAGTGTTTTTTTTGTTTATTATTTTAATTGTTTGTTTATAGAAACGACTTTCTGGATGAAATTATATACTCGTACTTATATAAGCTGCTATAATCTTAAATTTTCTAAATCCAGACTGATTTGATCTAGACTAAAATAAATTTAGACCTTCCAGTATAAACAGGAATAAACAATGTGACACACACAAACAGACGCGTTACGGGAACTTCCACGCGGAGTCGCCGATCGCTGCGACCTGCGACTACACGACCTGTATTAAAGTGGGGTCAACGGTGAAATCGGTGGAGACAAGAAAATTTGTTTTACACGAGCCTTAAAAGTGCTCACATTCACATGATGCCGGGCTATCACATGACTTAGCGTATACTCGAATGGCTAATCACCCTCGGCCTCAGATGGTCTAGCTAAGTGTTTTCTAACCTGGGGTCCGCGGATCCCTGGGGGACCGCGAGTCCATCCATGGGGGGTGGGGGAGGCATATCCCATACTATACTAAAATAAATATCCAAACAGAATACGAGTACTTAAAGCCAGATTTGAGAATACAACTCAGTAGCATCAACTAGAACTGTACTGCTATAGTTGCACAACAGCATCACCAACCTTTAATTGCAATCAAAAATCAAAATTGAAAAATCAAAAATTGTTAGTCAGCTCGTGGTCATGGTTGGTGCAACCCAACCGAAACGCCGAGTAAAATAAATACGGTAAACATACGCGTTGAGACCCGTTTAAATAGATAAATATGTGTGAAAAAAGCGAAAATTTCAAATGTTATATTAATAATACATAGATTTTTGTAGGTTACGAAGTAATCTTGTTTTCATTTGACTTTCATTACTTTTTTTTTTATTAAGTTAGAAATGAAACGCTGGTCTAGCCTATAATCACACGGAAACATTTTTTAAAGGTTTACGTATGACGTACGACATTACAACAGACTCCTCTACTATTTTATCCATCGATTGCGATAGGCAGCCCGCAACGACCCGTGGTCGTCAAACTGCGGCTCGCAGGCCACTTGCGGCCCGAATCAGCGATAGGTATTGTACGAACAGCTACTGCATATTTTTCCGAGAGGAAATATACCCTCTGTCCTTTCCGAGGCCCCTAGGAAGATCGGTGCAAATTTTCAGCACGATTCGTCCATCCGTTGATACGTGAAAACGTTTCAAACAAAATACAAACAGACATCGTTTCATTTTTAAATATTACTAAGAATAAAGGTGTATGCAGCCCTAGGTGCCATCCCCCATGGTCTCTATTGGCCCTTGATCAAAAAGAGATTGACGACCACAGCCTTTCGATGTGTAGTGATAATGATAACCACCTAATTCAATTATTACCGCTTTAACTTTTAACCAGTTCCACTACCATAGAACATTATATTTCATCGTTTTCAATTAAATAAATATTTCCACGTGGAAGCTCTATGACTGTGCTCTTTGTTGAATATTCAAGACTCATTTAAGCCGCTACTCCAGTAGGCAATTACGGACCCTAATTATTTTCGATGCCTTAGAAATAAAGCCATTTTAAAATGTCTCAGATTAGAAGATTGTTTTAAAATATCATGAAAAATAAAGATCTTTTACGTTTACTTTAAGTTTCAACGTTATGTTTGTTTTTGTAGTCTTTTACAAACATTAGTAAGGTAGTGCTAACAGTTATCTTATTTTGGTATGTGTGATATGAATATAATAACAATAAATTTATCCCTTCTGAACATCATGATCGAAGAGCTCTTTTCATAAATCAATTTTTATGATATAACAATAACTCTTATTGTACAATTAACAACACGTCGTCCGTGTGTCATTATTCGATTCCATTCTATTAGGGCCCATGCACATGTTACTAATTGTACAACGTTCAAAAAATTTTACTACGTATATTAATTTTTCAGAATATCATTCATTGCATCATTTATATACATTATTATGTGTATATAAGCATACTATATAATAAACAATCAATTTGTTTTTAAATCGTTACCTAATAAACTGTTTTTCTATTACCTCTAAGAAATAAACTTACCTGCCATTTCAGAATCAAATTTAATTAACTCAGTTATAAATTAACTCTATGTATAACGAAGTCTATATAATATGTCCTCATATTGATTAAGACATCGTGAAAAACTTATTAAGGCAATTTACCTCCGCTGAAAAGCGTATAGCGCGTTCGGCGACCGAATCGTAACTGAAAACCTGAAAATGAAAATCTCAAACATCATGAATGTTTACATACGCTGTGTACGTCCACGGAATATATGAATTAACAAGGAAATCGCAGTCTACGTCTAACGAACACTAAGTACGTGGAACCTATTTCCAAATTGAAATGAACCAAATTTGAAGTTAGTTTGAATAGTCACACTTGAGTTTGTTTCCATGTTTATTACAAATTCTCCTATCGCAAACTTACGTGGAAGCGAGCGGAGAGATCGCGTATTGGCGGTTATTGTCTCTTTATGACGAATAAATAATCATATTTTTAAAACATTTAAAACAATATTTTTAAACATTGTCTATGACATTCGACTCATAAGTTTGTATAAATTTCGACTCATAAGTGGTCGAAAACTCCGTGCTCGATTCACATCAATAATTTGAATTACTTAATTACCGACTAGATTATAATATTTTTTCCGTACCATACAATATTCGCAAAGGACTGTAAAATGGCACGCTCATTGTCAGCGTAATAAATCAAGAACGGATATAAAGAGAATATATGCATTTATTTCCAACTTCCAATCGTTTTCATGGTATGAAGCGGATATCGTATAAAATGTTTAAAAAGGCAATTCATTTCCTTGCCACCTTCTAGATTCTATATGAAGTACAAGACGCGTTTTTACATTGTTTTCCTGGTAGACCCAATTAATATTTAGTATATGTTTTAGAGGATGTTACTATTTATCAATCTAAAAGATCTTTTGCGTTTCATCAAAAATTATGGGTCTTCGAAAGTATTGAAATCCTTCTTTATCGCCTTGATTTTTTGTAAATTTGGGTTCATATTCTTGCCTTTCAATTTCAATCAATTTCGAATCGTTGAAGCCGTGTCAGGAACGTCCTCAAAACATGCTGATTGATGAACCATGACAATAACTGCAAAGTGTAGAGCATATCAGTCCTATTTTCCATTTGTTCGCAAAACACCAGATTCTCAAATCCACTTCGGAACCCGTGGTTACACTATTTTATCAGACCGGTGTGACTAGGGTATAATACCTATTACTCGTGGTCACACCCTGTGTGACTACGAGTAATAGCTATTATGTCCTACTTCTTGCCGGTAATATGGCAGCGTACGACCTCCAGACAGGTATGAAAAAAATGTACCTGGCAGTGCAGCGCGTCAAGAAAAACTTCAAGCATATTTAAAGTCTTACAAAAAAAAACTCGGCCATACTAACTCAGTGCATGAGCGAACAGGAAAAATCTGCAGAAGCAGCGTTGCGTGTGTACTGGGCGCTTAATAAGCACCAGAAACCATTTTCAAACTCTGAGATAATAAAAGAATGTACATTGGAAGTGGCCACGATACTTTTTAGGGAGACGACAGATATCGTTGCCGCTTTTCAAGGTATTCCATTGTCGGCAAGGAGCAATACAAGAAGAACAGAAATTTTGGCTGCTGACAACAAATTCAGCTTGCTCGAACTTTTACAGAAGGCATCTTGCTATGCCATTGCATAGAATGGCAAAGAATTGACGAATCATGTGACATTGTTGATGATGAACAAATGTCCGTTTTGTGTGATTTTTTGACATTGAAAATAAAATATTTACGGATGAATTGCTAGCAATATTGCTTTTTAAAGGCTTGCCTTTAATTGCCTGGCCTCCGCGAGTCCTGACTCGCGGAGAAGATTTGTTCAAGACTTTTCATGACTTCCTGACAAAATCAAACAATAGTTATGATAAAATAGTATTCCTTTCAACTGAAGGGGCTCCGGTGATGATAGGCAAAGAAAAGGGATTAGTAAACAGAATCGAGGATAAGAATGCTGGGTTACTGCCTTATCAGTGCACAATTCTAAAGACAGCCCTTTGTGGCAAACTCAGTGCTACACTAAAAGACGTAATGGACAGCTTGGTCAAGTTGAGCAATTTTATGAGGTTTCGTTCTGCTCACAGACAATTCAGGGACTTTCTATCTGAATATAATTCGGCGTATTCTGACTTACTGCAACATAACAATGTTTGTTGGCAAAGTAAAGGTCAAGTGATTGAACATATCTGGGAAATGAAAAAACAAGTAACTGGTTTTTCTTCCTGGAAAAGTTAGATACGCAGGAAACAAAGAAGTACCTACTTGGAATTCCTAACAAACGAATGCAATATACTAGATGTGGCTTCCCTGTAGGTCATTCTGAAATATTTAAATGCGCTCTAAACCGACTTACAAGGAAACAGGCAATGAATATGTGATCTAATACAAAGTGTGTCTGCTTTCTATCCCAAGCTCTCCGTCCCAATGTCTTTGTAAAAGATATTAGAAATCAAGAATTTATTCCTTTTCCAACAATTCTTGAATATAAAAAGAAGAATTCCGAAATACACACTGCAGTGTATTTAAGTTTTATGTCAGATCGTGGGATGGAATTTGCAGCAAGATTCCAAGATTTTGCATAAATAGGGAAGCTGTCATAATTCTTAAAATCGCCTTATAAAGTTTCTCCAGCGGCAGAATGGACTGATGTAGGTGCGAAGCTGTTCAGTCTTCACTTCAAATGGAGATAATCGACTTGGAAGAAGATGTTTCTTCGTAAATGTACAAAACTACATTCAATGAAGAATTTTAGGGTAAACATGTTTCGGAAAAATATGCAAATTTCAAAAACTGACCATTAACCTGGCTACTATGTTTGGCTCCACATTTTATTTTTTATGCCAAAATCCTTATTGTGCGTGCATTAGTGTCTCTTTAAGTGCCAACACAGGAGGTGCCGGCGCCGGCAGAGGACTTCGGTGCACCTAGGGTTAGCAGATGACAGGAATTTTCCTGACATGTCCGGAATTTTAGCCCCCTGTCAGGGAAACAGGGAAAATTTGAAATTGTCAGGAATTTTTAAATATAAAAAGAAAAATAATAAGAAATAAAAATTAAAATATTTATTGAGCAGTTTGTTCACAAAAAAAAAAGCCAGGAACAAAATGTATGTTGCAACTATTGCCCCTCGGGCCCTAGCCATGCGCGCACCCCTGGCTCTGACTACACGCAAATATTGCATACATACAGCATACAAACAAATCGCCTAAGAAACTTTTGGATAGTCACACGCTCAAAAATGGAAATAAACATAGTGTTGACCTAAATTAATGAAAGAGCTCGTTTCATTATTGTTGCTGTAGGCACTGTAGGGAGACCAAGAGCTATACCAGTGTCCAAATAAATTATGTATAGAAAAAACATCAACTGTCAAATGGCTTTGTTATTGTCATTAATTTCGCCGGTAGATAAACACCATAACGAGATTAATGTTTTGCTGCAGTTTTCGGCAACGTTGTCCAATTTTACAAATGTTTACAATTTGTGTCTCTGTGTGAGTGTAATTTAAATGTGATAAATGAATTTTGTTACCTTTAAATAGTGTCAAATTCAGCACCCTTCGTGCAGAAATACGTAGCTTTGAGGTTAGTTTTTATTATTATGACCGCTAAATATCGCTCCCTGAGCTTTTTAATTAATTTTATTTTAATTAGTAATTAAATCTGCTGGATGTTTGTATAAGCAGTTTTAATTATCCTTGTCTAGATTAGAGAGAACCCGCGTAGTCTTTGTATTCTATGGCGCCCGAGTACTCATAGTAGATAACAGACGATTATTCTAAAACAGGGGTGCTCAAACGGTCGATCGCGATCGACAAGTCGATCGCGAGTGCTTTTTGAGTCGATCTAGAGAAAAAATATCCGATATAGAACCATTCACAGATTTTGTTTTAGTAGGTAGGTAATTAAAACAAAATGTAATGAATAAACAACTAAAATTTATTCGATCCACAATTAGGCCAGAATAACCCCTTCATCACTTTCTTTTATCGTAATAACCCCCTACTAGCGGCAAAAGGCGGCTTTACCAAAGGAACGCGCGGTACTTCTCAAAGAAAACCGCGTTTTTGATTACCGCCGATTTTTCTAGAAACTTCGGGCGGCGTGTTTGGCGGGAACATTCGAGACTTCGTTCGCGCCGATATAAATGTTGCGCCTGCAGGAATAGGAGTCAGTCTGAGTTGTAACTTGAAGGCGATTCGTCGATACAAAGTTTATTAATAAATAGTATAAAATTAGTGCGGCGAAGAAAAGTAAAACATATCATTTTAATAATGATAGATCAACTGAAAAGAAAGGATCAGAAACATTTTCCGTCTTTGAAAGCAAGGATTCCTCAATTGAATTATGATATTTGTGAGGCAGAATTATCAAATATTTTGGGCCAATTCGAAATACGTTTTTATGATTTCAGTAAATTGGCAAATATGGCATCATTTATGAGTTATCCTTTCTCGTGTAAAAACATTGAGGAATTAGCTACTGAAATAGCAAGTCAGTTTAACATGGACTCATGTTCTGTTGAAAATGAGTTAGTGCAGATTATATCAGATATACATCTCAAAGCCACAACATCTGATACAAAATTCTGGTGTTTTATATCTGAAGATAAATATCCGAATCTAAGGCAAATCGCCCTTGAGCTGACGGCAATGTTTGGGTCAACTTACTTGTGCGAGTCTGCATTTTCTGAAATGAAGATAATTAAGTCAAAATATCACAATTGACTAACAGACGAACATATGTCATCATGCTTGCGATTAGCACTCGGTAATTACGTACCATCTTATGAAAAGTATGCTGAGGACATGCAGTGCCACGCTTCATCATCCAAAGTCACTCTTTAGTTAAGTTTAGACACTAGAACTCGTTTGTTTTGTAAGAACCAATAAACTCGAAATTTTGAATATTATGAGTTTTTTCATTGACATTTTAGAGCAGACCTACACATACCTTGACTAAAAAAATGCATATTGTGCGGAAAACTAATATCTATGCCACAATACACCCTACCTAGACGACAATCCTGCATCACACATACTTGCAGCCTCTCAGAGTCGATCGATCGTAGTCTAACAATATTGAGGTAGATCGCCAGCAGTTCAAGTTTGAGCACCCCTGTTCTAAAAGATCTCAATAAAATTTATGTATATTCTAATATTAAGTTAATATTGAGTACATAACACCGCTGTAACTATCTACTAATTCGTGTAATTTCGTTTAATTATCTATTAGTCTTTAGAATTCATATTTATATTAATTGTTCATTACGTTGATAAGCTGAGTCAGCATGTAGGTATATAATTAATATATACTATAGACAAACAAGATCAGATCTGGCAATCAGACTGAAATATGTTGCTCTGCCTATTGAAGCAAAAAATTACATATAAGTCAAAAAAGGAAATGTTGTTGACCTACAAAGCCTGACAACTGCTCTGATTTTGAAGTATTTTTCGCAATGTTTATTGGATTAATAAATAAAAAAAATCTGTTTCTTCTGGTATGCATGTTTCAATCTCTAAACTGCTGGTCAATGCCAGTTAAGTGCCACAGCACACTTGAATGCCTAGTGCCGACTGCCCTCTCACAGAAAATTACTAAAAATTGTGGTGCATATACAGTGCTTTCGAAAAGTAACGAATATATTCATTATTTCTGAAATTGAGAGTTTTTCGAAAAAATCCTCTGACACGTCGATTTTGTTTTAAACAAAGACACTTTTTGACATACGACCCATATTTGTGACGTCATCGTTGTTCGAGATATGACGTTATCGACATTTTTTTTAAATGGCAACCCCCAATTTTGGCCACGCCATTAGAAAGAGCGTGTTATTCTACGTACATATCGTCAAAAATTATGGTTGCCTGACAGTTGCCTAAGCTACTGAGAATGTTTTTTATTGCTGTCAGATAAAAACTTGAAATCGTACTTCGGTACATAGTTTTTTTTTGTTTTTTGAGTTATTTCTTTAGTTCTTATCTTTTGTTTGGAAAAAGCAGTGTGTTTGAAGTGTTTATTGAGTAGCGACTTTTGTCATTTTATAAAATAATGGTTAAATTAACTGAACGAGAACGAATTGAAATTCTTTGCATGATCGGATTTGGAGACAGGATGCGCACCCAAAAAGAAGTCGTTGAATTGTTCAATGAAACTCATCCTGATCGGCTTCCCATTAGCCAAAGCATGGTAAGCAATATTAAGTCTAAATACCGTAACTTTGGGCATGTTCGTGATCTTCCTAAATCTGGTCGACCTTCAAAATCAGAAGAAGATCAATTTAACGTTTTGTTGGCAATACAAGAAAATCATCACTCAACACTTAACCAATTGGCTTCAGATTTCAATATGGCAGCGTCCACAGTTCACAAAATTATGAAAAAAGCAAAGTATCATCCTTATAAGGTATGCCTTGTTCATGAGCTATCTGAAGACGACTTTGATCGGCGAAATCAATTCTGCGAGCAAATGCAAGAGCTATGCACTAATGTTAATGATTTCGTAAAAAACGTAATTTTTTCTGACGAGGCTACGTTTGTTTTGAACGGCCATGTCAATAGGCAAAACTGCAGTTATTGGGCTACCGAGAATCCCCGATGGATGATGGAGTATCACACTCAACGTCCTCAGAAAGTGAATGTGTGGTGCGGCTTAGTCGACGGAAGAATTCTGGATCCCTATTTCTTTGACGTGAACCTTACTGGTGCAAGATATTTGGATTTTCTTCGAGACGACCTTATTCCTGAACTAATAACTTTATATCCAGATATAGAGGAACGTGATCTTCCGAGAAATGACATTTTCTTTCAACAAGATGTTGCACCTCCCCATTATGCAGCACCTGTCCGTGCTTATTTAGATGAGGTGTTCCCGAATCGTTGGATAGGGAGAAGGGGGCCGATTGAGTGGCCAGCCAGATCGCCAGATTTGACACCCCTAGATTACTTCTTGTGGGGTTACTTAAAAAGCAAAGTATACGTTACTAGACCGGAGAATTTAGAAGATTTAAAAGCAAGAATTCGTCACGAGATACATCGTATACCTCCTGAAGTTATTGACAATGTTCAAAAAGAATTTATTAATCGTCTTGGCTACTGTCAGGCAGCCAACGGTGCACAATTTGAACATTTAATTTAGTTGTTGAAATTTAGCATTTTGAAATTTAAAATCGTTTTTTTTTCATTTTTTTGTCTAACCTAGATACTCACGCTAATGTAATCATACCATAATTTTTGACGATGTGTACGTAGAATGACACGCTCTTTCAAATGGCGTGGCCGAAATTGGGGGTTGCCATTTAAAAAAAATGTTGATGACGTCATATCTCGAACAACGATGACGTCACAAATATGGGTCGTATGTCAAAAAGTGTCTTTGTTTAAAACAAAATCGACGTGTCAGAGGATTTTTTCGAAAAACTCTCAATTTCAGAAATAATGAATATATTCGTTACTTTTCGAAAGCACTGTATATCCTATTCATATATACACACTATATCCTATTCCTTCAATATATGTACCGTCGAGACCCATAACTTCACCTCATAAACCTAAGTTGCCACAGTTTGAATTATTCTTTCACTAATGTATTAAAAAAAGACATTTATTGAACAAAAATACTTACAGAAAAGTGCCTGGTTCCCATACCAGGATACCCTGTGCTATGGGTGGGTGTCCAGGTCTTTCATTCAAATTAAATGCAGTAATTCCTATTTAAACTAATTCCTATGTTTTTCTCATTTCTTATTACTATAATAAGCATCTTACCCTAATTTTTTGCTAATTCTATGCATTTTACAGAAATGTTGAATAGTCCGATAGGAGGTTCCTTATCAGTAAGCTTATAACTAGAGACCGAATTATATGCATTTGCATATTTAGCCCATTCTTGCATATACAGCCCACCGGTCATTGCATATTTTACCTAAAATCTAGTGATGATGCATATTTTCGCTATATTTACAATATTTTTCAGTGGGGTAGTTAAGTTTAGTAGATAAGAATTGTCAGTCCAAGGAAGCAGTTTTAAGTCAGTAACGATTCTAGTATTAAAAAAAATAGCTGTGATTAGCGAGTGCTAATTTTTCCCACATACCTGCGAGTATTAAAAAGCTTAAAACTCAAGGTTTGGAGTTGACTGAATCTATACTGTTAATGAATAAAATCCTCCAAATTAACTGCGCATTGCTAGAGGTATTCCCGCATTAATTTAAAGAAAAGTTTGAAAACATTTTGAACAATAACCCAGGCTTTGAACCTTTGTGTCAAATTGATAGTTTTATTAATGGGACCCGTGAACTTTTGCCAGAAACAATAAGTACTAACATAGCACCCAAATTCAAATACTGCCCAGTTACCTCGGTGGATGTGAAAGGGCCACTTTCCACTTATAAAAATATTTTGAGTGATCGAACACACAATCTTACTACCAAACATTTGGAACAGCACTTGATTGTTTACGTTTACAGGAGTAACAAAATGTTAAATAATTGTTACTTATCTTCCATAAGTTGTTGAATAACATATCTGATATTGATAATTTATCGATAGCAGATATGTTATTCAAGGACTTACTAATTGTATGCTGATTTTGAAATAAAAAAACAAAAATTACTATTATTTTTTTAGTATTTAATGTTGCATATTTCGACATTTTTCATGCATATTTCAAGCTTTTTATGTTGCATATAATCCGGTCTCCACTTATAACTATGATCAAAGTACGTATCCGTAAACAGCTCGCCATTTCGTTCACACCATACTAGTAGTAGCGCGGAGTAAACGAGACAGAATTATGTCAACCACAGATGTGAGATGTGATGCACGATAACATCACTGATTTTTTACGTCATTGATACATAAGCGCTTCTCTTTTCTGTTAGACAATGAAGTTTTTTACACGGATTTTTTTAGTAATTTTAGCTTCTCATTGATTTTTATAGTATAACAGTGTAATGTAATTTTAACATGTAATTTTGGTTTTCGGTATTGACTTAAGAATAGTAATATAAAAGTGAATCTCCTTTGTGCGTGTCCCAGAAGCTGCGACATAAACAAACCCCCCACCCCCCGCCCGTAACGTCCCTCTGTAACCCTCGGACTCCGTGGGTAGTGTTGCCAGATGTCCCGCTTTTGGCTGGATGTCCCATTTTTCAGCCCTCTCAGGACGCGTTCCGCCAGCATCCTGAGCGAGATGCTCAAAATCCCGCTTTTTCATCTAAGTAGCCAATTTGGCGCGTTAAGTACCTACAATAAAAAAAAAAAAGAATCAATGAGCGTGTTTAGTGAAATTCTTCGAGATATGAAATAATTACTTCATCACATTGGGAGAAGACGAGTGCCCATCAGTTCTTTGGGCGTACTTCAATGATGAACAGTCCGAAAGGGTATCTCGTCTTTTTTCAGAATGCGTTGAAAATTATACACGACACCGTATTGCAGCTGGAGAGTGACAGAATGTTATGCTTTGAGGTGTTTAACTTACTGATCTTAAGAAAAAAATAAACTAAAGAATTGAAGACCAATTTGTAGGATTCACATGTAACAATTTGATAAGGAAAATGCCTGCTGAAACCAATTCCAATATCAAATTAAACTGCATATTGTTTTTTAACAACTTGTTACAATATATAAAGGCATGGTTTGATTTCGGCAAAAGCAATTCAATTAATATGTTTCAACCATTTTCTCTGAATGCTAATTTTGATTGTAAAATGGTCCTTGAAATTATAGAAAAACTATATATTACGGCTGATTTCGATATGGATGCTTTATATGAAGAAATTTATAAAATGAAAGACGTTTTAAAAGCCGATTCGACCTATCTACGCTACACATGTGGATTCGGTGTATGGAATGTTTGCTGCATATTTCTTATAATCTTGATTTTGAAATGTATATTGCCCCGAGGGGATAATAAGCAATTGAAGCACGCAAGGAAAGGCGCGACATAATAATTCAGAGAGCAGACAGGAATGTTGATTGACATTGTGAAACAACGCTTTGGAACAACTAATGGCGGCAACAAGCACGAAAATTTTTCAGAGACCACGAAGACCGCTGAGATCACTAAAATCGACGAAAAATTGATAAAACAAGTTGCAGTTGTTTTACAAACAGTCTCCTCCCAGAAGCCAATCAACATTTATAGTTTCAGACAGTATTACAGGGAAACAGCAGAGCTATATGTGCGGCTTTATCCTTGGTATTATATGCCAGCAAGCGTGCATAAACTTCTTATTCGTGGTGCAGATATTTGCCCGCACTTTGGATTTCTACCTATAGGCTTGATGTCTGAAGAAACATCCGAAGCAAGAAATAACCATATCAGAAATACTAAAGAGATGCACACAAGAAAAACTGGAAGTATACAGACCAATGAAGACTTGTTTCACAACTTTCTGATAAGTTCTGATCCCTACATATCCCATATTCGACCCAAATTGTCAAGGACTACACACACTCAGTTGCTTCCACAGGCTATTGAGCTTCTCATTCAAGAGGAATACGAGAATTGATGAAGTCGAAGTCATTACCTTACAATCAGAAAACAATCCAGATACATTGTCAAACTAGAAGAACAGTCGCCCAAAAGTCCTTTTCAGGACTATCCAAGTCTTAAAGACAAACAAAAAGCCTTTTCAGGGCTACATCTCATCCATATTTTTCAAATATTTGACGTGCAATGAATCTCAACCCTAATCCATCGAGAAAACGGGAAAAAAATAAACTACCAAAGGCAAAGCCGCGCGTAACCGCACAAGATTTAAATTGCTTTATATTAGAAATAATTAATTCTACATAACCCTTGAGGTTAAACCTTGATAGCTCTTAACAGGCTCGAGAAAAAAATAAAGAAGTTTTTCTTCTATACATCTTTTTCTTAAATATTTTTTTTTATTTTTATCAAAAATTGAATATAACATTTATTGTTCCAATTCGATATAACTATCGAATGGTAATTTTTTTGATCGGATATTTTTAATTTTTTTTCTAAGTCCACTATTTTCAAAATCCGGACCACTGTGCGGCGCAGCCCTGACTGATACCTCGCGAAAATGTAGACTATTATTCCGACCTTGAACGCGTTCGGCGCACGAATTTAATTTTTATATAAGTACTTGTTTTATTATCTATTCCTATAGTATTGGCCACATGTTTATTTTGACTACACGTCTCCTTTCGCGGTCAGTAGGGAGTATAATGGTATTCAATGCAGTAGCGTGAAATCGTAGAATCAATTTTTGTATAGAGTTATATTTTCTTAGGTTTTCGCGATTACTATACATAGCAATTAAACAACTTTGAACGGTTTAAATCGCGTATATTTAACATTATTTATATCCCGACGTTTCGAACACTTTGCAGTGGACGTGGTCACGGGGTGACTAATTGATTTTATTTGTCACTTGAGTTATTAAGAAATTATTTGAACTACCGTCTGAAAATTTTTTAATCATAACATTCCCTATGCACGCAGTATTCGCTCACGGTGTCCAGAGGTCTTGCAGTATTGCGTTGGCCTTGGGATTTAATTAATGCAGACAATTAATTTAATTATGCAGACTTGGTCGAGCGTCTGTTCTTCATGTCAGCTATGTGTTCTTTTATCCGGATACCGATGCTCCTCTTTGTTTGCCCAATGTATGATAACCCGCATTCACAATCAAGCTTGTAAACACCTGCATCTTGTAGGGGGATTTTGCTCTTGGCATGTCTTAAAAATTGGCTAATCTTCTTGTGCGGCTTGAAGTAAGTTTTAATTGAAGCTCGTCTTAAGATATTGCCAGTTTTGTCAGTGATGCCCTTAATGTATGGTAAGATGGCAGGTTGTCGCTCAACTGTGGGAGACTTGGAGCAGCTTTTGTGACGCATTCGTGGGAGTTTGTGATTGTTGCTTCGCAGTACTTGTTTCACATGCAGAAGCTCTTCCTCGAGGTGGTCAGTGTCACAGATGCCGTGTGCTCTCTGTAACAAAGATTTGCCTACGGTAGCCAACTGACATGGATGGTGATGGGAGTTACCATTGAGATATTTATCTATATGGGTGGGTTTCCTATACACAATATGACCAAGAGAGTTGTCAGGATTTAGGAATGCAGAAACTTTATTTATTTCTGCATTCCTAAGTCATTTAAACGCTTTACACTAAAATACAATTTACTATGGAGTCTGAGGTCAATAAATCCTTAGCTTTCCTAGACATTCTAGTCATCAGAAACTCGATGGCTCACTGGCCCATGAGGCGAAGGAGAAAGCCGATCTCCTGGGCAGTCTCTTCGCCTCAAACTCGACTCTGGACGATAGAGGTACCTCACCACCGTTTACCTCGAGGTGCACAAGCTCCATGCCAGAAATCTGCTTCACTCAGCGTGAAGTCCGGCGAGCTCTAGCATTTCTTGATATCCGAAAGTCGAGTGGGCCAGATGGTATTCCTGCGGTGGTGCTCAAATTTTGCGCTCCCGAGTTGTCTCCGGTGCTTACGCGACTCTTTAGGCTCTCATATTCCACAAAAAGCTTCCCGTCAGCATGGAAGGTAGCTCATGTTCACCCTTTGCCTAAAAAGGGTGACCGCACCGACCCGGCCAACTACAGGCCAATAGCGATCACCTCCCTCCCCTCCAAAGTGATGGAGCGTGTTATAAACACACAGCTCCTTGGGTACCTAGAGGATCACCAGCTGATTAGCGACCGTAGCTGATTATGGATTTCGCCATAATCGCTCGGCTGGTGATCTTTTAGCGTATTTAACACATCGCTGGGCTGACGCCATTGAGAGTAGAGGCGAGGCTCTGGCTGTAAGCCTAGACATTGCGAAAGCTTTTGCCCGGGTATGGCACAAATCGCTACCATCTTTCGGGATACCCGAGGGACTATGCGAATGGGTTGCCAGTTTCCTGACTGGACGGAGCATCAGAGTCGTTATCGATGGTAGCTGCTCCGACACCATGTCTATTAACGCTGGCGTCCCGCAAGGCTCCGTGCTGTCTCCAACTCTGTTTCTTCTGCATATCAACGACCTGTTGCAAATTAGTGACATACGTTGCTATGCGGATGACAGCACTGGAGATGCCTTGTACAGGGGCCGCGCCAACATCCCTCGAGTCGGAGTGGAAGAGAGTCGCGCCAGGCTTGTGTCTGAAATCGAAGACTCTCTAAATCTAGTCTCGATTTGGGGTTCCCTGAACCTAGTGGATTTCAACCCCAGTAATGCAAGTCTGTGCATTCACCGCTAAAAAAACCCTTTTGTCGTAGCACCTCGCTTTCAGAGCATACCTCTTAAGATCTCGGAGAGTATTGGGATCCTTGGTGTCGACATTTCCAGCAAAGTCGAATTTAGGGGTCATCTGGAAAGTAAGGCCAAAATGGCCTCCAAAAAGCTCGGTGTGCTGAACAGAGCGAAGCGGTACTTCACCCCTGGGCAACTCCTAATGCTTTACAAAGCTCAGGTGAGGCCCCATATGGAGTATTGCTCACATCTCTGGGCCGGCACACCGAAATACCAATTAGACCCATTTGACTCCATCCAACGACGTGCTGTTCGTATTATCAACGATCCCACTCTCACGGGCAGTTTAGAACCCCTCAGCGTTCGGAGAGACGTTGCATCTCTCTGTGTTCTACCGCCTGTTCAATATAATTCCCACCTCGGGTTTCTACAACCGCACCTCCCGTCACAGAAGTGCGGTCAATCCGCATTTCCTAGATACGGAGGTGTCGCGTACTGTTCGGTACAAAAATTATTTTATATCGCGAACCCGTGGAACGGGTGTGGAACGAATTGCCTCAAGAGGTCTTGCCATTAAACTACGACATGGGGTTCTTCAAAAAAGCTGTGAATAGGATTTTGCAAGGTCGGCGGCGCGCCCGCATACCCCCTGGTGTTGCAGGTGTCCATGGACGGCGGTAACACTTACCATCACGTGAGACCGCTTGCTCGTCCCCCCTCTTCTGTATAAAAAAAAAAAAAAAAATGCAGGGTTCTCTTGAAGCCGGCTAGTCAGAGGGTTTTCTTGAAGTGCCGGGTGGTCGAAGTGAAACTCGTAGGACTGCTGTTTGACGACTGTAATTTTCGGCCCCATTTATATTCTCAATACAAGCTGCTCAACAAGGAATGTTTGCAACCGAGGGTTTCCGCCCGTTTGTCCAATAGCACGCTAACCTCGCGCTGCCCTCATTGTTACGGCGAACCCTTCCCGGCATCGGCCGAACGGTACCCTCGTCTGTCTTGCTCCCCCGCGTGGGAAGCGCCCATGCAGACCTCTCGCTCTAGCGCGTTGGTTTCTACACGACCTAATTCCGGGAAAACGCCATGCGCCAGATGTTACAATCTGCGTCGCTCCTCCCGCGTGAGAAGCGCCCGCATGGGATTTGTTTCAATAACTATTTTGACTCGGTAACTATTTGTATGGGGTTTTAGGTCGTGTAGGCCTCTCATGTTAGTGTAGCGTGCTATTTCTAATCTCTCCTATATCTTAGGCCCTCAGTTACAATGCCTCCCTCTCATTTCTCTCTAGTGAGCAACTTGTACCGAACTCTCTTTATTCACTACATCTTACGTTACTATATACACAATTATCTTATCCTACACATATTACATAACATTCTTATTCTATACACCGTACATAATACCCTTATCGCTATACACATTATACAATATTTCTACTCTTCACAATTACACAATTACTAAATGGCTACAGATATCACATATTGTTTTCACACTTGATTTCACTCAATGTTGGCTGTCCGCAACAACCTGTCAAGAGCAATATCCCCCTACAAGATGCAGGTGTTTACAAGCTTGATTGTGAATGCTTGGTTATCATACATTGGGCAAACAAAGAGGAGAATCGGTATCCGGATAAAAGAACACATAGCTGACATGAAGAACAGACGCTCGACCAAGTCTGCAGTTTGTGAACATGTTCTGGACAAACCCAACCATTACATTCGATTCGATAATCCACAAATCCTCGCTAGAGAGACTCGGTTCATGCCAAGAATGTTACGCGAGGCTATTGAAATCAAGAAACACCAAAATTTCAATAGAGAAGATGGTTGGCAAGTACCACCGGCTTGGGATCCAGTCATTAAATTAATTAAATCCCAAGGCCAACGCAATACTGCAAGACCGCTGGACACCGTGAGCGAATACTGCGTGCATAGGGAATGTTATGATTAAAAAAATTTCAGACGGTAGTTCAAATAATTTCTTAATAACTCAAGTGACAAATAAAATCAATTAGTCACGCCGTGACCACGTCCACTGCAAAGTGTTTGAAACGTCGGGATATAAATAATGTTAAATATACGCGATTTAAATCGTTCAAAGTTGTTTAATTGCTTTGTATAGAGTTGTTTTACTGTCAGTAACTCTGCCTCTTGATAAAGAGTGTCCGTGAGGAAATCTGAAGGGCTAGGAATACATAACTTTAACAGTTGCTTTTTGAGCTCTTTCGAGCTTAATGAGAGCAGTTTTTTCACCCCAGCATATAATACAATATGTTATGACATTGATGACTGACCTGAGTGCAAAATATAGGTAAGTATTATGGATGACGTTGATGTCGCAGTGGCTTCATATAAGTTTAATCAAAATCTGTTCATAGTTGTTTAGTAATAATGCAGAAATATTCTATGAACGTTAACATGGGCGGAGATGTAGCTTATATGGGCGGTGGTAACACTTACATCATGTACTTACATGATACACTTACATCCGCCTACTTAAAAAACTTATCAAACTTAAACTTGTAAAAAAAACTCTAGAATGGTATGCTTTTGTTTCCATGATTTCGGTGATATTGTTAAATAATGACCGTTGCCCAGCTAATGTAATTAGGATAGTTAGTACTCATTTAGTATGTTTGTTTCTTATATCTATACTGTGTTTAAGCTTCTGTCTACATTATGTTTAAATAATAATTGATTAGCTAACGATAATTGTTCCCACGAACCGTGCCAAACCTCTGACCACTTTAAACACCCTGTTCCACTTGATTAGCAAACGATAAATGTTCTCACGATCCTCGCCAAACCTCTGATCACTTTAAATATCCTGTTCCACTTAATTAACTAATGATAATTATTCCCACGATCCCCGTCAAACCTCCGACCCATAGATAGGTACGCCTGTTCCACCTATCCAAATACATTCGACATTCGGCTCCCAACCCTTAGCCATGTAATAACATACTCTATAATAAATAATTAGTCTTTCTATAATAAATAGTTTTTAAAAACATAGTTTGTCACTGTACTACATAACAATATAACACAGTGGCAATTAAAGGACCATGGGCACTTTTATATGGACCCTGCACCAACTCTTCAACAGTGATGAAACCTGTGTCATATGAAAGCATTTGGTGAATCCTTTATTTCATACTATAGCAACTAAGTTCAAATCGAGTGCGAAAATGGTGTTTTGAATGGTTGGATTAAATATTTCTTGTTTCATCAAAAATAAGTACATATTATAAATAAAAACCTATGAATATACCTACGTGTATAGTTTGGTACATCTTGAAATAAGTTTTAAACCCATTTGTAATATGAATGGGATTATTTTGTGATGGAGCAAACAAAAAAAATAAAGTAATTTTTTTCTGTAAAGATTTATTAACATTACTGTAACATCTGCAATACACCATAACCAATAATAATAATAATAGTATATTTTGTACCTGTTATTTGAAGAATACCACATAATATTATATGATTTACTAATATCATGAGCACGCCCGTGCTCAGTGGCTACTCTACAAAAATCATTTATAAGGGAAGTAGCTATCTTAAAATCTACAAACATGTATGGCAATGCTCTATTAAAATAATCTTGGCGTAGCAATTTAAACCTATTCTTGAACTTTCCATTCACGGATTCCACTACCCAACGACACAAAAGAAACAAGTTGTCATAGAAAAGTATTGTTGTAATTGTCAATAAGAGTACCTATATGAAAGTAGAAATGAAATGTAGGAAAAAATAACAATCTTGGAAAAATATAGTTTTGTATACTTTTTTTAATACTTTTTCGTTTTTATTACTTCCTTCGACTCTTTAGTAGCTCAGATTGTTGCATCAAATGACCATAATATTGTTCTATTTTGAGCTTAAATGAAATAATATTGTTATCGTCGTTTTAAATATTGATTTTAAAAAATGTACCAAAATACCATTTTCGCACTTGATTTCAACTTAGCTGCCATAGTATGAAATAAAGTATATCTAAAATGCTTTCATATGACATAGGTTTCATCGTTGTTGGTGGGTTGGTGCGAAATGCCCATGGTCCTTTGATGTCGAGTTATATATATATACTATACTATATAGATAATAGAGAGACAACTGCATAGCACATTACACTAGTAATTTACTCTTTAAGTATGTACTTAGATACAGCATACCCGCATAACTTTGAAAAATTATTTTCCCTAGAGGGAAGGTGTAATGTACCTAGCACATTACTCAACAAAGTAACATTCCTAAAGGTCATTATTAAATGACATTCCTTACATATTTGAAGTGAAACCACTAAGTATGTTGTTAATTGTCTCTAAATTGAAAGTTGTATTATAATAACGTAAATTGCATATTTTTCTAATATTTTGTTGTATAAGGACACGGAAACCA
This sequence comes from Sesia apiformis, assembly GCA_914767545.1. NCBI lineage: Eukaryota > Metazoa > Arthropoda > Insecta > Lepidoptera > Sesiidae > Sesia > Sesia apiformis. The sequence goes on along the minus strand of OU611960.1, from coordinate 8,072,969 downwards.
ATATTCGGCACTCAATATTTCACATTCAACATTTAAAGTTGTAAGATACATTATTATAAATAAATTGTGTAAAATAACTTGTGATTCTACTTCTACTGGTGAAGGCACATCACAATACCTATATTTCAGTTTTGGGCGATGTAGTTCAATCACAATTATTTTTTGTTGAACGCATGATGATAAGTGAAATTTTGAAGCAACTTTGACTTTTTTTATTTTATTCTTTTTTATGTACGAAATTGAAGATTATTATAAAAAGACTGAAAAGTACAACTTGTCACAGAGAATTTTCGGTTAAAACTACATTTGTTGAAAATTTCAAGCAAAATTGCCATGTGTCATTCATGTTTACAATTTATTAAAATAAAAACAGAATCACTAGAAACAAACACTATACAACCTTTCCTTTCAAAAGCCCCTTTCAAACACTATACAAAAACACACTTGAAAGGGTCCTGGTGGCGTAAAATAGATGTTTTATTGGCTTCCTCGTTGACGCTCCGAAATAGGTCAAGCAATTCCGCAAGCGACCACGGAGCCTCTCGCATGGCGGTCCAGCGGATAATGACATATAGGAAAACTAAAATTATAAATAATATAACTTAACATATTCAGCTTTTACATCCAAGACGAATTGGTTTTTGGACGATTTGTCTTGCAATGACGATTTACTTTTTGGACAAGTACGCTCCGAAAGGCGAACGGCGGCGTTAGCTACTGTTGATAAGTTGATAACCATGTGAACGGCATCTCCTCATGCACTCTTTATCTATAAAATTAATCTAATCTTTCACAGAATATAATATTGTTTATTACTATTATATGCACCTAATGTAATACTTGTGCCGATTAGATCTCCGGTTGTACTTCTAATTACTTGTATTTTGTGTTTTCTATGCCTTGGTGTATATCATCTATATTTCTTCGAGAACTACCTAAAACTACTTAAAAAATAGTGGAGCGGCGCATTTTTTCAACTATCGTTATAGTGATTTGCCTATGTTCATTTTTTTTACTCTCGCAAGCATCCACTTCACATGAACTGTGAACATAAATTTAAAATAAATTCAAAGTAACTCTACACTTGTTCCCATATTTTGTCATTTTTTAATTTAAGTGACAAAAAGTTATCATTGTCGTATTTCAGTTGAGATGGCCAATTAGAGAGATATTTAGCCATTATTTAAAATTCAAAATAAGAAGGTTTTTTGTTGCCAAAACAAATCCTATTTTTTTTTTGTCTCATCGCCGAAAACATCTGCATAAAATAAATGTTAAGATGTCTAGACAACCTATCGAGTTGTTGGTGACGACGATAAATTAACTTGTACTCGAAGTTAATATCTTAAAATGTACAAGTGTTACACTATTGAGAGCCATTAGTGACACAAATTCTATGGAATTCGCCTATGTTTGATACTTGACAAAAGTCATAAATTTATAAAGGGGAGACATTTTGTAAAAATGATTGCATGCACGTGTAAAAGGCCCATGGGTCAACACGCACAAAAAAATTATTATCGTGAGAATTCTGCCGCCAATTTTTTTTTAGCGCCAAGACGCGGCACGGTGACGCTAAGATATGGACCAATCAGGAACAAATGACTGGCTTTGATTTTTCCCATTGGCAAGGAGCAGCATCAGGGCGTGGCTGGAGAGCTGGCAGCGCTTGAGACGAACATGAGGAGAGAAGACACAACGGTTTCATCCTTGGTCGAGCTCGCGCGCTTTTGCTCCCTGAAGGAACCAGATAGAAGTCTTGACTAGCTCACGCTAGCCCGATCTAGATAATAGTTCTTTATAGTGTGTGTAGTAGTAATAAAAGTTTTCCAATTTAATTTGTATAAGATAGGCGGGAATAATAAAATAAGTTGGACCAGAAAAGTTGTCTGGTAAAGTACAAACTATCATAATTATTTTAGTGCCTCATAACTTTGTACACAGTGTTATATAACTAACTGTCATTTGTAGCTAAACATAAACAAACAAGCTATTTGACAATGGATATAATATCTGATAAGGAATATTAATTATTGACTAACCACAGATCGTATTGGGAGATAGCAATTTCTTATATTTGTATTATAATAATCACCATAATTATGCCTATTTACCAGATGCCGTCGAATAATAAAGACGAGAATGGTAAGAAATACCATTAGAGCCCATACAATCACCTAATTAAATATAATGAATTGATCAGCACTTACGATTCATGAAAGATACATTAAATTATGGACATGTGAACAAAGTTATGAGCAGATGTGTATATAAATGTGTATAAACTGTTTTAAATCATGTCTGTGTGAGATGAGGTGTATAAATATCCAAAGGTCATACTAAAATCCAGCTCAATAAAGAGTCTTCTCGAAATAATGTGCTTGGTAACAAATGATGATTAATTGAGTACATAATCATGTTATTCTAGTTCTAAACAAAACCACTCTCATGTATGTCGAGTCACTATTAAAATGATATTAATGAAAACCAACACACATATATATATATATATATATCATTATGTACTGAGCCAATTGCCAGACATAAATTCAGGCAGGTTATCCTGGATTAAACTAGAGTTCAATCTTCAATTAAATAACCCCTCACCACATACACAATAAACGTGTAATTTACTATGTATGTTTCTTTTATTACGAATAGATCTAAGTCTTGTGTAAATAATTGTGTTAGAATTAAGTAATACGGCATATAGGTTTTTTTGTTTGGGTCTTCTTTTTCCCTATATACAAAGCCTAGGAATAGAAAGACTCGGTTAGATGTGACTTTAATCGGTCACATCTAATCTAAATAATCAACTCAGATTCGATTATAATTTGGTTATGAAATAAATAATTCTTAATTTCATATTTCTGCTATTTCAACGGTCTAGAGTTAATTCCCTTCTCCATTTGGCTAAGGTAAAATGGAGTTTTAAAGGATGATAATTATTCAGTTCATAAAATCACGTAGAACGCGAATTACATTATAAATAAAGTACATAAGTACAAGTTTCATCCACAAAACCCCATAGTACACGCCTAGGCTATTTTTACGAATTATACACGAAGCTAGAAATTCTATAATTGAGCTTGAAAGATGGATAAACCAAACTTCTATCCGATCTTAATTGAACAAAGCCAGTTCCGTCTAGGACTCAAGTAATAGCTCAAGCTATACTCGGACACTATGTAGCTTTTGGTAATCATAGAGTCTTGAAATTAATATCAAGCATACATTGCATATATAATTGGACTTTGAGCCGATGGTCTCAATTGAACACAAGACACGAGACAGATGGAGAGGCCGAGCTGTCGTAAGTATTAGTTTACTCAGGGCCGTCTTAAGTCTATTCTGCGCCGGGGTGCGGGAGTGTATCCTAAGACAGTCAAACATCCTATTGTGTATCCTATGACAGTCAAATATCCTAATGTGTATCCTATGACAGTCAAATATCCTATTGTGTATCCTATGACAGTCAAATATCCTATTGTGTAATTGTTTACTATAGCGTTATATTTTTTCATTACCTTTAAAAGGTGAGCGCCCGGGGTGCACCGCACCCCTTGCACCCCCTGGTAAAGACGGCCCTGAGTTTACTCTATAACAGATTTGGAGATCATAACCTATCTCAAAATCTGGATACTGAATTCATTTAGTATATTTAATAAATTGCAAGACAGTGGTTATTTCAATGCTTATAGTCAAGGATAGCACATTTTATATGAACTAAGTTTGCATTAGTGTGGGAACTTAACACCACTAAAGGCGCAGACCGAGAGACGCTCCCTCGCGTGGATCCCGATGGACATCTACACGATAAAAGGATCTTCATTGTGTATCTATCGCCATAGCTGATCTTGAGATCGGCCTGAATTTAAGACGCAATTCTGGGTCAGAATTGAACTGTGCACTGTGCAATTGAACTCTGGGCATCAGAACACACACATTCCTCTCTTATCGAATCAACTCCGACCTCTATTCGGCCGAATAGAACCCTAACTGATATATACATATAATATAAAACTTTACCATGGTATCGGGGCAAGGCAGCTTTGTGCGCCTATAATTATCCATGTCCTAGGACGTGTTGATTTAACCGCTTCTCAGCGATGAAAAGGAGTTGAATTCGAGCCCCATAATTCCATGCGTGGAAGCCTTGAGCCAGGCCGTAGGAAATCCCCGTAAATGCCAGAGTGATTTGGGCAGCAAGATGGCTTTGCCATTGACTCAATTAACAGTCATATACGCGCGTCGGGGCGCTTACTAGACCTAATTTGCCTCTGTACATTACTAATTCGAGACAAGCTACTCTAGAGGTCTTAACGACCGCTTTCCGTAAATACCTAAAGGCCCATTTAAAGTAAGCCGAAGTGAATATATGACTTGTTATTTTGGGAATACCATCACTACATTGCACACTTGCATAATCAGACGCGATTGAATTAATTACATTTGCCACAAAGACTATCCTCATACTCATAAGCACTGAAGTTATCCTGTAATGAAGTAACTAAGCTCTTATACATAGATTCAAATATATAGACGATCACATATCTGGGCGTGAACCACCACACAGTGTCTTCAAGTAAAGATATCGTTGACATTGCCAGAGAAACGTTTATTATACTTAGCAAGAAATCCTAGTTATTTTTTTTTCACGAAGCCTGAAACCATTGATTATATTTTGAATTCTGAATTCATTGACATGAAAAATTGACGAAACTTGTTCTGCAAAAAAAAAACATTTTTATTCATACAAATTTGTTAAATACAAAGTCCGATTATGCGATATTTTTCAAAAAAAATCGTAACATTGTATGTCAATTAACTCCGAATCATGAGCATCTTGTATATAAATTATAGAGACATTTAGGCCTCGTTTTAAAACATGTGATTATGTATGACTATAGGGTAATCTAAATTAGGCTAGGTCTTTTTGTAGATAGATGTAAGTGTGTGGGGTGACCCCGAGCATGTGTATCAGAAGGTTCAAAATCTGCGTGTCTATAGCAGTGTGAAATGATTAAGTATAATAGTTTTTCCAGCATAATAAAGTTTATTCATATTTGAACACAAAGTCAGCAAGGTCGGCGGCGCGCCCGCATACCCTCTGGTGTTGCAGATGTCCATGGGCGGCGGTAACGCTTACCATCACGTGGGAGCGCTTGCTCGTCCGCCCACTAGTCTATAAAAAAAAATTACCACCAAAGTTAACTAACTAATACGCAAACATTGTTATACGTCAGGACGGAGTGCTATATCAGAGAAGACTCCCGTTCGCTTCGTATTAACCGTTTTCAGTAAGCCCCGAATGGCTAAAACTGCGACGTCACAGCTCGCCACCTCATTGTTAAAAAAATTTAAAAAAAACTGACCACAACATTAGGTTATTTTAGTACACAGAAATTTAGTACACAGCGAACACATTACCGAAGTAAAACATTTGTGCTCTATCAGCACTAAGTACTCTAGTTGATCAGAGAATTAACTCCTCACCATAAGCGGATAATTATTCTCTGTGCTGCAAAGTAGGAAAAAAAACGATTTTTAAAATTTTAATTCATTTTAATTTTGAATCTTAACCAAGATATAGGATCCATACTGTGATGAGCCTTCACCAGTAGAAGTAAAATCACAAGTTACTTTCCACAATTTATTTATAATAATGTATTTTACAACAATAAATGTTGAATGTGAAATATTGAGTGCCGAATATTGGGTTTCCGTGTCCTTATATACAAAATATCATTAGAAAAATATGCAATTTGCGTTATTATGATACAACTTTCAATTTAGTGACAATTAGCAACATACTTAGTGGGTTCACTTCAAATATGTAAGGAATGTCAATTAATAATGACCTTTTGAATGTTGCTTTGTTGAGTAATGTGTTAGGTACATTACAATACTATTTAATGACAAATTTCATTTCAATCCGTTAAGAAATGCATCCTCCTGCTGTTTGTCTAGAAATTTCCTAATATTACTATGTATTCAGCTGGTTACCTTAGTTGAGAAGTCGACATATAATTACTGAAAGTTTTCAGAAAACCGAGTCATAATCTCGCCAATAGGTAACATATATTCCTTCGAAATTCCCCGTATAAAGTAAAATCAATTTCAAAGTTGCAGTCAAATACAACGATTTAAATCTTTATGAAAATCTAAAATATTTTTCTTTATACGTACCTCGGTGGCGAACACAAGAACCTAACATAACACAAATTCAAAGAAATATAATGTAAGGTGACTCTTTGCTTCGTCAAACTCTTCAGTGTCAACTCAAAAATACACATTATTGACTTGGTGTTTACAACTATTTTGTCGTTCTTCGTAGAGACAGGTATAATAACATAGCTTTTTAAGATTATCAAATCGAAACTATATATCGATATCGGATTTCGAAACCATATATTTTCTGAAACTATATATTGATATCTTACGATATTACGATGTTTGTTGATGTTCCGATGATGTTATAGTTTTTTTATAGCATTATTTTAGCTGATAATACTAGCAAGTTATTAAAATAATTTGTACGCTACGCTTGATACATATTTTTTTAGAAAATCACCGCTGTTTATACAAAACTTGATTTTTTTTTCATTGTGTCAATGTATTTTGACATGCTACTCGTAATTCAATGACCTTTTTCTAAATGTTATTTTTTAAAATGACACTAACATGTTATTTAAAAGCCAGAACTACAATAAGTGTTAAAAATTTAGTACTTTTTCTGTAATTATTTTTTTAAGATGAAAATCAAGAAATTATGAAAAAAAAATTAAAAGTCGAATTACTCGAAAATCAATCATTTTTGCCTAGGACACCTAATCATAAAATTTACTGCAAATGAGCTCTACTATAACCCCCTAAAAGGAATACGTCGAATTTCCTGTAACCTGTATATTTCTATTTACATGAAGTATTTAAATTTGATAGTAACTCAAACATTTAAAAATGTAAAAAGCACGAACGAAACTAAAAATAAATTATAAAAAAGAAATGTGTCACTAATTTCTTCAAATTTTAGTTCAAGGCCAAAGGTTAACCAGTGCTTAAATGAAATAAATCGGAAGGGCTGTCTTCTAGTGATGTGAACCGAGTACAAATTTCAACACCGGTGTTTTCATTCGGTTTATCTGAAAAAACCGTTTTTTTCGGTTTTAAAACCTGAAACTCCTGTAGATGATAGTAGATCGACAGTTCAATTGACTCCGTTTTTGTTTATTGTAAATATAGGGTAAAATAAAAAGAAATTAAATACAAATTATATTTTTTTAAGATATTTATATTAAAAAAAATCAACAGTATGCAGATTATTATAAGTCATGCATTACGGTTTAAGCATATCTTGATTTTTATTTAAAAAGCAAAGCATGTCAACGGCGCTAGATTGTAGTCGATTTCGTCGGCAATTCAAAGTATAACCAGCTAGAGAAAATAGTCTCTCTGACGAAACTGAAGTTGCTGGAACACATAAATATTTGAAAGCAATCTCATCTAACGGCTTCAAATGCTTATTAATACTCCAAAATGACCCAGCACACTCTGTAATGTTTGTATCATTGAAAGTTTTAGCTTCGGTTTCGGTGTACATTTTAATAATATTCAATGCTGATGCTGTTGAACTTCCATAGCTTGTTTCCTTTCTTTTTTTAAGGAAATCTAGTAAACTTGGTGTCTGTGAATTTTTTAATGATTCATCTTCCTGGCCTGGGTTATCTGAATTACTCATACTGGTGGTTGGAATATTTGCCAAACTGGTAGAAGTTATGTTGTGAACGTTCCCTAAGTAATTGCCTAATTCTCTTCTAACCAAATTTTTTGCAGATAGTATATTTTCTTGCTGTCGGAAGCCATGTCGGAAAGCTGGATGTAAATATGTTGATATTTGGGTTCACTGTGCGGGTTTCGTAACTGAGAAGACGGCGATTCATGTTTTCCTTAACAGTAATATAAAAAAAAATCCCGATATCACTTAAGAATTTTCAAGATTTCTTAAATTTTCATAAAGTCCACATATGACCGGAATAACTAATGAACTTGTAGCATATTGTTCACCGCCGACAAGTTTGGTAGCCTGTTCAAACATGTTTAAGATGCTCACAACGTCCTTAATCACTTGTTCCTCTTCACCTGATATGTACATTGGTGCCTTTGTCAGTTTCCTACAAATTATAGTGAGGCAATCGGAAAGTTGCAAGATTCTGTTCAACATGTGATACACACTGTTCCATCGTGTTGGAACCTCTTGGATAAGTTTTAAAGGCGTTGTATTTGGATTTCTTTCTAATTGTTCATCTTTAAGTGTTTCTGCTGCCAACGAAGATTTGCGAAAAAACTTTACTATAGTTTTACATTTGTTAATAATGGCATCTACATCAGGCAGCTGTAAAGAGTCTTGTAATGTTAAATTCAACGTATGGGCAAAGCAGGGCATATTCCTTATTCCTAAATTTTCACACATTTTGAGCATATTAGATGCATTGTCCGTGACAATATCAACCATTTTTAGGCGGATATTCCATTCTGTTAGTATTTCTGTTACACAATGCGCTAGATTTTCTGCTGTATGTGATTCAGTAATAGCTTTAGTACATAAGACATAGCTTTTATAAAATACCATTATGAAAAAAATGAGCTGTGATTGTTATGAAAGACTCTGTGTTTTGACTAGTCCAGAGATCGGTTGTTAGTGATATATGATTACTTTTATCAATAATATTTCTTAAGCGAGTAGTCGCTTTATGATACAGTTCTGGCAACATTTCATATCGTAGTCTCTGGCGACTAGGTAAACTATATTCAGGGTTTAATGCGTACACAAAGTCTTTAAATCCTTTATCTTCCACAACAGTAAACGGTTGAAAATCAATTGCAATCATTAAAGTTAAACAGTCGTCAATTTTTTTGTTATATTTCGTAATCGGTTTATATGGCAGTATACTCTGCAATTGACCCTTTGGAACCCCTATCTCTAAAGTTGAAGTTTCGAGATTTACCTGAGTAACGACAGCCGGAAAACATGATTTTGTAGATGCTTGAGGGTGGGCCCTCCTTAGATGTGCTAACATATTTGATGTGCCTCCTCCGGTCTTTATAATTTTACTACATATTTTGCACTTCACACTTTCTTCGTTTATTTTGTCGAAAAAGTCTTTACTTTTAGATTTTGCCTTTGGCATTTTTAGCAGTGAACGTAAACACTGTCTAAATTGTATTATAAATTTAAATATTCTATGAATACCTATCGCTTTCTATATTTGGTAACAGGTTAACTACAAATGAATACCAGTTACCAGAAAGCTAATAGTGCAATAGTACTAAACAGCGCAAGCGGCGAGCGCTCATGGTGCAATGCACATTACACAATGGCGCTCTATCAGTCTGTGTCAACGCGCCACGTAATGAAATAACAAGGATTCCCCGAACATAAACAAAGGGACCATAGACATAGGTACCGAGCATAGACATAGGAGCATATACGCGCTCTTTGTCTATGCTCGATATTTATTTGCGTTCGGATACATGCACAGATATTCTATTGCATTATTTTGTATTTGCGTACATATTTTTTTTATCGTGATTAATCGGTTTTTTAAATTAGAACCGGAGAAAAATCGGTTTCAAGGAAAACTGGTTTATTACTCGGTTTTTTCGAACCGGTTCACATCACTACTGTCTTCGTACTTCGTCCATAACGAGCATTTGTTGTGCTCACTCGGTGACGGTCGGTCGCCGCCGGCCGGTTAATTTCGTGTGTGCAAGATTTATATGTGGTTACTTATAAATTGTTCGTTATTACGAGTTAAAATCATAATTAGTACATTATGTAAGTGTTTATAGTTGTGTATTAGTTAAATTAATTACGTGAACTTTTAAACTGTTTTGTAAAATCACATAAAAGTTATTGTGTTTACGAGTATGCTCTTAGCCAAACGTTTTTATATCAACAAGAAAATAATTTTGTGTAAACAAAAATCAGGATACAAGTGTACGCTGCTTACACGAAGGAATGTTTTGTAAGTACGAGTATATATATACTGTATAGGATATATATCCTATACAGATTACTCACTGAAAAGAATGTGAGTAGTAAAATAACTAATCTGCCTTATGTATCTCCCGTTTCACCACTGATTTGTTAATAGTTACTGATTTCTCCTTAAAACCTTTATAAAATTTATAAAGTTCGTTCTCTTTTTGTATGTTTACCCACTATTGTAGTTTTTATCAAAAGTTATATATAAAAATAGTAATATTATTGTACTTACTCAAATTAAATAACCGACAAAAATATATAATTTATAAATACCTAAGTATATAATTATAATTGTTATAGGATACAAATAATAAAAAAGGACATGTGTGAAAGTTCTGTTCTGCATCACACCGTAGCCCGCGTACCCCGCTTCGCTCGAGCGGTGGCGCACGGAACGCTCCAGTAATACCCATGGATGCAAATAAATATTTTTTTATTATTACCTTTACATCGTACCCTGTCCACCGTGCTCACCGAGCAGAGGCAGCATGAGCTTCTTCGACATACCAAGAAATCAGAACGTTCATTTTTAATTTTCACATTATGTAGTAAAATATAATCCATATAGGTAAAATATGTTTAATAATTTTTACTTGTACAATATCACCTATATTTGACGACATCGTAGTGAAGCAGTCGTTGCTTCGGAGTATTAAGGAGAAATGAAATGAAAATAATTGAAAAATTAGACTAACTTACCTTATGTGAAGTCTGATTACAATTTTATGAACAGGGATCTCAAATATAAATAAATTACAATGTAGCCCCATCTTCGCTAGTCATTGGCATCGCAATTTGTTCATGGCCTTTTTTAAATATATATATTGTATATAATAAATGTCTATGCTACAATGTGACAGCCCTGAATTTAACACTATTTAAGGCCTTGTCCAGAAAGGCGAATTTCGCGCGAATTAACACGCGCGTTGGCGACGTACTAGGCGCTAATACATCGCGTCCACAAACATCGCGCGAGTTTGAAATTCGCGCGTAAATTGTGTGCAGTACGCCAAACTCGACTCGCACGAGAAACGCGCGTGGCTCGCGCAAGTCGAAATACTAGAGATAGTAGGAGAGCTGGTAGACAATATTGAGTATAAACCACCCCAAGTCACCCCGTGACCACGTCCACTGCAAAGTGTTCGAAACGTCGGGATATAAATAATGTTAAATATACGCGATTTAAACCGTACAAAGTTGTTTAATTGCTATGTATAGTAATCGCGAAAACCTAACAAAATATCACTAAGTATGTTGTTAATTGTCTCTAAACTGAAAGTTGTATTGTAATAACGCAAATGACGTATTTTCCTAATGATATTTTGTATGTATATAAGAACACGGAAATCCAATTATAGTCACTTAATATTTCACATTCAACATCTAACGTTGTAAGATACATTATTATAAATAAATTGTGTAAAGTAACTTGTGATTTTACTTCTACTGATGGAGGCACATCACAAGTTAATTCCCGATTTTGACGCAACTCAGCCTAAGCAGGTCTATAGATTCATTCGATCATCCGCGTTCGACCTCGGGTCGACTCAACAACACCAGATTTTATTGGTTTACGCGTGAAATAAGATAACCGGGCTTAGTTCATCCGACGTCCATGCATGCAATTTAAAATCCTTCTTAATACCGAAGTTCTCTCAGACGATGAAGACGATCGAGTTGAATACGATTAGAAATAGCGATCTCAAACAAAAGGTACTTGTACATGTGCGCTTTTGAAATGAACCGACAAAAGAATAGAATTCACATACCAGACAGATGGCATGCATGTGTACTCCAGTGTTTCTTGTTTAAGATAGTTAATAAATGATATTTTGCAAGCTCGGCTCTCTTGATAGAGAGCCGAGCCTGCATGGCAATCACGACCGGTGACTCTTGAAAGGCCACTAGGGCCACAAGAATATAGCCATTCCAAAAAAAAAGCCTGCATGGCAGTCCTCTCGCAGTCACCATAGTAAAAGCAGGTCAAGTCCTAAAGGAACAGTCGATCCTCATAATCCTGTAGTCGTACCTACTCTGTATTATTATAGTATCATAAACTAAATTAGTTATAGTACTAGTGCCAATCCACATTGTAACGTGCGTTGAATAAATAGGACTTTTACCTCGTAACTCCGTTGTTCTCATTATAAAAACCCCTTCTGACCGCCCGTACATTACAAGATCAAGACTTTAGCAGCACACCTGAGCTTGGAACTTCATTGGATGTTCCAACGCACTAACGAATCACTAATAGAATATTTTCGCAAAGTAGATTTATGTCCAAATATATTAATAGAATAATTGACGACTGAACTAACAGACAACACACCTTCAGGTCGCAAAGTTACCATAGAATAGACAGCATTAAATGTATTTGTGAACGGGTTAAGTTCAGACATAGGCGTGATACTTAGGACGAAAGAGATTTCTAGCCTTTTGGATGCAGGAAATTTTGCAAAGTAGGAAGTTGTTAGACAGATGAATCTTGCTAGACAAACGTATAAAAATGCGACTAGGATTTTTAATTCAAGGCCCTTTCCAAACAACAGGCCAAACCCTTTTTCTCTTTCCTTTCCATATCAACCTCAGCAGGCCCCAGCCCATCGCAGCGTAGGTTTAATTCATACCACTCCCCTCCAACGGAATCTAATCAGACACAACCAACACGATCTTTCGTTCCAAATTCACCTACTAAAATGTGTAGTTACTGCAAAAATCAGGGTCATGTCTATAGATCGGCATTTGGGTGCTATTTTAGACGGTTGTCACTAACATGGATATGACATTCGGGAATTGGAAATTCCATAATCCCGATATTTCTTTTTAAACCTTATTAGAGTTTTGAATAATGTTTAGAAATTGTATTAATTTTAGAAAAATATTATTAACAAATATTTTAGAATTTAAAGCATAAAGTGGTATACCTACTGAGTTTTTTTCATACATGCAATCTCACAATTTTAAGTTAACAATAACCATAAATAGGTACCCAAAATTGAACAAAAGGAACCTTTTGACGACAGCCATAAAAATTGCTTATCTCTTGCAAAATACCTAGAAAACTATTGAGCATACCCAAAGGCATTCAAAGGCATACCGCCTTTGAAATATTGCCGACAATAGTGACATATTGTCGGCAATATTTCAAAGGCGGTAGGTATGTTTGTTATTTTTCTTCGAGCTATCGCGTTATTTATTTAAAATATTGGGGAGTTATAGAGGTAGTAGATCCATTTCTGTATGTTCGAGATATGGAAGATATACACATTTTTTTCGATTTACAGGGGTTAAATATGTACTAAAATAGTTGTAGGGAAAGACTGATTATTTCGAATTATCGAGAATTAAAATTTGCGAAATGGAGGTTTTGGGGCTTAAAGGGAACAAGAGATTTTGGAAGAGGTTTTCAACTATCTCCTTTGCGAGGTTCTACTGTATTCTTTTTTAGCGTACTGTTATAGGGTCCCTTTAGGAAAGCGTTTTAAAAAAAACTAAATGATGGTTACAAGGACTTTAATTACTTCAATTAATTACATGGATTAAAAGGGGACCCTTGGGCAGCCGCACGCGAAGAACGATCTATGCCAACTAGCTACACTCAATGAGTCAGTTGCCCGTCTCTAAGTCGAGACCGCTGTCTCAGCGGTCTTGGCTTCACAATGTGTTTTTATGAACATCGCTAGGGTATAACATCTCCCCCCTAGTAGAAAACTTCGGACTTTTGGTCTCGAAGTTTTACTTCATGATTCTTAGAGACGGCAAGGGAATTTGTTCAACATCCATTTCAGACCTTTCTGATTCAGGTTCTGGATGCTGAACAACATTTGGATTTGAAATTGGGTCGTGAGAATTTTGAAGGCGACTGCTGCCAGGTTTCACAAAATGAATATACAGCTTATACAAGAAATACATTATTGTTACTAAAGCTAAGACTATTGTTATTATTGGGTAGTGGGACCCGTATTTTATCGCGTGTTGGTTTTCTATTAGTTTAGTTGTATCGCTAAGGATGTCTGATAGTTTCTTGGTTTCTGGGTCGATGTTATCTAAGTTGATGTGCATTAGTTTGATAGGGGTCCTGCTACTTTTATTAAACTTAACTTTTGGAAATTTGCAACACGAGTCATTTATGAGATTGAAGTTTAGGTTGTAGGAGGAAATAGTGATGTTTGTATTTGGAAATTTGGGTATAAATTGCATGCTTTTTGTGAAAGCGGTGCATTTATCTGGGACTTTAAGTAAACCCGTGCCCAATATATTGGATTCAAATAATTCGAGGCCTGGGCAGTCAATTGAGATTTTAGTTGGGTTTGACTGAACGTAAATCCATCTATTGTTTGAAAGCGGATTCCAAATATCAATATTTCCGGAAATGAACTTGGTTTTACATTGCACTGGTAGTGTGTTTACAAGCCTGGTCATGAGTTCTATTTCACAAGTTGGGTCTACAGTTGTTCGGTATACACTTGCAATATTACATATGAAAACCTGAGGATATATCGTTATACATTTCTCCAGACTATTCATAATACAATAATACGACTGATCTCTTGTTATTGCTATGTATTTATTACTGGGTATTATCATACTGTAGGTATCTGGATTCCGGATGTCATGAGGTGTTGGTAGGGCTAGTACATGATGCAGTTTGTAATCCGTTGGGTGAACCAACGGAATTCGTAAGACAAAAATTATTCTATTATTACTGAAGTAGCAACCTATGGTAGAGATGTTCATAATTATATATATATTGGTTATTTCTAACTTAACAGGTAGTTGTTCATTCCCATGTAGGTGCCTTATGTTATCAGAGAGTTCTTGGTATAGTTGCTGTGGCGTGATTATCGCAGGATGTAATACATTTTTGCTACTGAATAGGGTTGAACTTATTACGTCTTCGAGTTGAAGAGATATAGTCAGAATATTAGTTTCTAATATATTGAAGATAGAGTCCATTTCATATTTTACTTCGAGGCGGTTTGTTAAAATAGACATATTAACCATATCGACAGAGAGTTTATCGAGGGCTACATTTAGAAGGCCTTCGTTGAGTTGCATTTTCCGTAGGCTGTCGTTAAATTTACTTATAACTGATTTAGTGATCAAGATGTTTTCTTTCATTAGTGAAGCTAGTTTCTTTTCATCGCTCTGTATAGATTCTATCATTTCGTTATATTTTAGTCCATCGTTTTCGTCAAGATTACCGAATACTTGTTTTATTATTGTACCTATACCACCTATCCAAGCACCGCGTTTGTTTCTATTGTCTATTAAATGAGAGATAGAGGAGAACTGTTTAACTATATCTTGGTATCTGATTGAGAGCGGTTCCAGAGCATTGTGACATTCTACATCGCTCCATGTACCCGTTTGTTTGCATAGGTATCTGATGGTACCTAGGCCTGCATTTATATTTTCGATGTGTGTACTAAAATGAGAAATATCTATTGGTAATATTACATTCAGTTGGTTAGTCGTAGTTTTCAAGGCTCCGATGTAATCAAAATATAGTCCGGGGCTTGTCTGAATTCGTTGTATGTAGTCTTGCTTAGCGGCAATAATACTGTAAATGATATAATTAAGTGTTTTATACGATATGTCCCCACCAGTCCTATTAATATAGAAAGTAGTATAAAATCTAAGATTAACAATGTAAGATTAATATCTAAGAATATATATATGTATATGTTAATATCTAAGATTAACAAGACTAAGATTAACAAAGAAAACTTAAGGCTAATATTTAATTCTTAATGTAATATGTTATAATGAAATGAGTTTGATAACCCTAGCGTCTTGCGAGTTTCTGTTATCAACGTCCGGTGCAAGGGCAACGGTGCGACGGGTTCGAGTTTCACATAAAAGTGAGTTTACACCGGTTGAGCGTTTCATTTAATATTTTATCCGTGATATTTTATAATTATTGTATTTTAATTCTAAGTTGATTTCCTTTTCGGTATATTGGATCTAATTTTAAATATATATATTGATTAAATTGTTACGGGTTTCCCGGAACTTCCGCAAGTTTGACTTCATCGTAGTGGTGTCGTACGTGTCGTCGATTAATTAACAATGATAGAGTGTGGTTGCCATGTATTTTCACCACCTTATATGGGCCCTTCCATATAGGTGATAACGCTTTTCGTAACCTGAGGTGATTTTTTAGGTAGACGAAATCTCCCATCTTGTATTGTTTAGGACGAGTTCGAGAATCATAATATGTTTTGGAGATGGTTTTCGATTTTTGGATATGTTCCAGGGCCTTTTCTCGGGAGTGTTTTAAGCGGTTTTGAAGCATGCGGACATATTCAGGATAAGTTGTTCCAGAAGATTCGTTGAAGATAGAGTTTGGGATAAAAGGTTTGTGTCCGAACATTAGTTCGAAAGGTGTAAAGTTAGTTGAACAGTGTGTTGCAGAGTTGTATGCGAGCATTGCCGTATAAACGTAACGAGGCCAGTTATTCTGTCCCTCATTAACGTAAGATTTTAGATATTCTTTTAGAGTGGCATGGCTCCTTTCGAGAGCTCCTTGAGTTTGTGGATGGTAAGGCGTTGCCCAAAGTTGCTTAATTTTGAGGAAATCGCATGTGCTTTTGAATAAATCTGATGTAAAATTTGTTCCTTGATCTGTCAAAATTGTCTTGGGTATGCCGAATATTGAGATAAAATGTAACAAACATTCACTGGTTTCCTCGGCAGTTGTACTTCGGGTTGGATAAGCCGCGGAAAATTTAGTGAGATCGTCTTGGACAGTAAGTATAAATTTTAATCTGGCGGGACCTGCTTCAGGAAGCGGACCAACAATGTCTAGGGATATTCTCTGACATGGTTCAGTGGAAGTACTAGTAATCTGCATCGGCGCTCGATTCACTTTTCTAAGGGCTTTATTCTCTTGGCAGGACGTGCATCGTTTTACGTAGGATTCGATGTCGCTACGCATCCCTTTCCAATAATACATTTGTTTTATTCTATTATACATACGGCTGGAACCTAAGTGTCCGGCTGCAGGGGTATCATGATTATCGTATAGGATTTTCTTTATTTCGGATGGTGCGGGATATACGATATCATTATGATATATTAGAATTTTTATTTGAGTGTTGTGGAAAAGGTAAGCTAAAATATTATATATTTTTATGAAAGAGTGTTTTTCAAATGGATTTTTAAAATCTGAGATACCCAATTCGTTACTAGTTTCGATGACTATTAACTCATTCCGCACTCTTTTCAGGGTTTGGAAGATTTCGGGATAGGACGGTTCATCAAAATGATGCACCTTGACGAACAAAAGATATATTATCTTATTATTCCATTCACTCCTCTTAAACGAGAAAAGTTCTCTTTCAGTGTTATGGACATGATTACTTATTTCAGGTACGCTTAAAATTTCTGAGACGTATGGGTTTGACTCGTCCAGATCGATGGATGTAGGGATTAGGATAATTTTTGCAGGGCTTTTCAGTAAGTTTTCATTATGTTCCTCTATGTTTGTATTAAAGGATTCTTTTCCGCTTGTTAATGATTTCAGGAAGGTGGAATAGTCGTCGACCAATACATCTGGACGTGACCTCGTGGATAGCGTTAGCGAGTCGTCCGGTTGGACATTAGGGACATCGGGCTGATTAGGTAAAGATATGGGTAGGTTATTTGTTTCATTTTCGGATTCCTCCCTCACAGGTTGGTTTTCGGATGGGGAATTAGGTAAAGTTCCGTCACCTTCCAGGAGACCAATGGATGGTAGGTCATTGCTATTTATATCGTAGGGACTTGGAGGAAAATGCGGGATATCGACGCCGATGTCTTCGAGAGTGATCGGACTGAAAGGTTCATTAGAATCCGCGGGAAATACGTCTGGTATTTCAGGGACATCGTGACTTGGAGGGACAATTCTTTGTGCTGGGGATACGGGCCCAGCTTGGATATTGTCGGTTAATGGGTTCGCTTCTTCTTCGGTAGGTTGGATGGGGTTAACAGGAAAACGCGATAAAGCGTCAGCGTTTGAGTTAATCTTCCCTTTTTTGTATTTAATATTATAATCGAATTCTTCAAGTTTTAATCGCCATCGGATAAGTCGGGACCCAGGATCTTTGCAGCTAAATAGCCATTCCAGAGGTTTATGGTCAGTAAGGATGGTGAATTTATTACCATAAAGGTAAGGACGGAAAACCTTCGTGCCGAATATTATTGCAAGGCATTCTTTTTCTGTCACGGTATAGTTGCATTCTGCCCTATTGAGAGTACGGGATGAAAATGCTATAGGACGGTCTTGGCCAAGGGGCCCTTGGGATAATATAGCGGATATGGCATAGTTTGAAGCGTCACAGGTGAGGAGAAATGGTTGATTAAAATCAGGATATGCTAGGATCGGTGATGTGACAAGTTTTTCTTTGAGGGTTTCAAAGGATAATTGTTGTGTGTTTTCCCATTTAAAAGATGTGTCCTTCTTAAGGAGAGAAGTGAGAGGTTTGGCCAGCTTTGAGAAATCATGTATAAAACGTCTATAGTACGAAACTAGTCCCAAGAAGGATTTTACGTCTTTTGGGGATTTGGGCACAGGAAATTCAGTAACTGCCCGGATTTTGTCTGGATTCGGTTTGACACCGTTCTCGTTTATGATGTGACCAAGGTAGCCTACTTCTCTTCGCAGAAATTCACATTTTTCAGGTTGCAATTTTAAGTTGAAATTTCGAAGCCTCTGGAATACGGATTTTAAGTTTCGAATGTGACAAGGGAGATCATGACTATAAATAACGATATCATCAAGATATACGAAGCATCTAGTGCCATGCAGACCAGAAAGGCAGTTATTCATTAATTTTTGGAAGGTCGATGGGGCATTTTTAAGCCCGAACGGCATTCTGTTGAATTGGAAGTGCCCCTGTGGGACGGAGAAAGCTGTTTTGGGGGCGTCCTTTGGATCAATAAGAATCTGATGGAACCCGGATGCAAGGTCAAGGGTGCTGAAGTATTTACTGTTTCCCAGTTGGTCAAGTATTTCGGATATTTGAGGGATAGGATATATTTCGCCAATAGTTATATTATTCAGGTTCCTGTAGTCGATGACGACTCTCCACTTCCTTTGACCTATTGAATCTAATTTTTTCGGGACCACCCAAATTGGGGAGCTCCAGGGTGATATAGAATGTTCAATGATGTTTTCGTTTAGCATTTTATTGATTTGTGTCTCAACTTCCTTTTTGTGACATTCGGGAAACCTGTATGATTTTGTGTGGACAGGGATATCTGTGTTAGTCCTAATTGCATGGTTCAGGGCATTAGTAAATGTTAGTTTATCATTGGGTAGAAGAAAAATGTCAGAATACTCGGCGCACAGATCAGTAAGGGCTTCTGCCTCTTCCTGATTCAAATGGGATATTCGTAGCGATTTCATTACTTCGCGCGTCCGATCGAGGATATTTTTTGACTGGTTACCCTGTATCTGAACAGCGCAAGTATTCAGGGTTTCCATTTTCAAATTGAGATTACATTTAACATTCATAGGCGATTCGGATATATTTACGACGGATATATTAACTCTCTTGTTTTCCTTTACTTTAACTATACAGTTCGCAACTAACAATGACGGCGATATGTGCTGGTCTAGAATGACACCTTCATTTAACTCAGGGTTTTGAACAGTACATTCTATTACGGTTTCAGAACGCGGGGGAATTATATAAAAAGGATCGTAAAAATGGAGCTTAATACTGGTATTACCTACTTTCAGAGTGTCGGATGTATAGTCGATGTTACAACCAAAGGACGTGAGGAAATCGTTTCCGATTATGCCATCATAGGGCAAATTTATGTTTTTTATGATATGGAATTTGTGTGTGAGCTGTTTGTTTTTAGCGAAGTGTAGTTTTATATGACAGTGACCCAAAGTAGGAGTCGTTTCGTCTCCTGGGTCAATGCCTTTAAGTCTAATGAATTCTTTTGTCAGTGTTGGACTTCTCGATATGGAGGATTGTTTCAATAAACATATCGCTGAGCCAGAGTCGACCAGCAGAGTAAGCGGGATATTTGAGACTGGTGAATGTACAAGGATATGTGGTAGAAGTCTGTTGGATGTGTCAATGTTAATTTCATATATTTTTGTATTGCTAGAAATCGATTCACCAGAATTTAGTAAGGCGTTTCCGGTTTGGGGCTGGTTACCCTGCTGTGTAATGCCTTTGGATATACGAATCAGTTCGGTGAGTCTCGATGAGGTGCTTGCCGTTTGGGGCTGGTTACCCTGTTGTCTAGCACTCCTGGATGATATTCTACTATTAGTGTCTAATGAGGCGTTTCCGGTTTGGGGCTGGTTACCCTGCTGTGTAACGCTTTTGGATATAGAAATCGGTTCAATGGATTTCGATGAGATGCTTCCGATTTGGGGCTGGTTACCCTGTTGTGTAGCACTCTTGGATATAGGAATCGGTTCAGTGAATCTCGATGAGGTGCTTCCGGTTTGGGGCTGGTTACCCTGCTGTGTAACACTTCTGGATATAGGAATCGGTTCAATGAATCTCGATGAGGTGCTTCCGGTTTGGGGCTGGTTACCCTGCTGTGTAGCACTTCTGGATAATATTCTACAATTGGTGTCTACTTTTCTTCGCTGTCTCGTGCGACACCTGGACGAGACGCCCATTCGTTTAAAGTGTTGTCATCAGGATTGTATGTTATGTTATCGTCATTATAGGTAGGTTCCGTGAATGTTTCATCGGGCAAGTCCTGAACATGGTGGACTGCCCTAAAGGCATTATTCCTGTTAAACAGGGGAGTTTTACCCTGTTGTGAGGGGTTACGAAACTTGTTGTTATAAAATTCACGTTTTTGACAATCCTTGATGTCATGCCCTGTTGTTTTGCAGTAGCGACAAAATAAGCCGGAAGTAGTTGGCCGTGGAAATTGTTGGAAACTAACACTCGGTTTTGGGAATATATTCTGGGGACGTCGAATTTGCGCAGAAGTGGATGAGGGTTTTGTTTCAAGGTGTGAGATGTTTTTCCTATAAAGTGACTGTTGGATTTTGTCCTCTGAGATAGCGAAGTTAATTGCTTCATTCAAGCTTTTCGGGTTTCTACATCGGACAATATTGGAAATACGGGGTTGTAGTCCCATGAGAAAGTGATGGAGGGCTAAATCCTCCATGGCGGCAATCCTACCATCTATCTCCTTCTTTTTACAGTTCGATAGTGCAACTTCGGTAATCAGTTGGGACAAACAGGTTTCTATTTTGAATGAAAACTGGTTTACGTTCTCGTGGTTGCTTTGCCGACTATCTTGGAGTTCCGTAAGTAAATGGGAGTAGTGCTTCCGTTCACTAAACTGGTTTTTCAGAAATTCTTTTAGTTGATCCCATGAACTGAAATCTTTGATGGAACAGGCTATTTCGGCCTTACCTTGCAGTTGGCACTGTATGTATTTAAATAGGATTGGCTTTTGTTGTGCGGAAGCCAATTCGAAAGCGTTGTTGCAGTTTATTATGAAGGAGTTTAAGGTTTCGCGATTTCCGTCATAAGGTTTTATAAATTTAATAAGGATGTTTAGATCAAGATCTAAATTAGGCATATTAATGTTTGGTGATGGGTTAGGTGATTTAAATTCTACGTTTGTTTCTGATACTGGTACTGCCACATTTAATTCGGGCCTGGAGCTTTTTGACATTTTTTTTTTAGATATAGAATCTGTGTAGAAGAGCTATACAAAATTATAAAATTAATTAATACTAAACAGTCAAGTGTATATGGACAATTAGATTGAGGTCACTCACTGTACACACAGCAACGCACTGATAACTAGAGTTGGTAGGTGATTCATTCCCGGACGATTTGGTATTTCAAATGCGGGCGGAACTGGAAGTAGCGATCTGTTTTCAGGATATTCTTCTTCACGCTACACAGGATGCACGACGGATAGGTGGATATTCTTCTTTCCGAGCAGGATACACGTCACGGCAAGTATAAATAGGATAATCTGACCTTCTGTCTCGGTAGGGCGCCTAGCGGCACAGGTAAGTTGTCGTTTTCCAACTTCAAAATTCTTCGTCTTCACACAGTACACTCAGGATACAGACAAGTGACTGGATATTTCTATTTTAATTTTTTCTTAAGAGTTTGGCACAGCACAATTTTTCACTAGTAACTTTCACAGTGCGGCGTAATCCGATTGCATAAGGATAATTAATGCACTTTTTATTTATTTTAGGTCACTGGGGATTTTCGTATCCCACCGCTGTCACCAAATGTTATAGGGTCCCTTTAGGAAAGCGTTTTAAAAAAAACTAAATGATGGTTACAAGGACTTTAATTACTTCAATTAATTACATGGATTAAAAGGGGACCCTTGGGCAGCCGCACGCGAAGAACGATCTATGCCAACTAGCTACACTCAATGAGTCAGTTGCCCGTCTCTAAGTCGAGACCGCTGTCTCAGCGGTCTTGGCTTCACAATGTGTTTTTATGAACATCGCTAGGGTATAACAGTACGTACCATAAAATAGAAAAAAAAAGACAAACATACATATCGCTCTCTTGTTGCAACTAGTGATGTGCCACTCCAATTTTTAAATAAAGAGACACTCAGATATGACATGACTCATGTCATATCTGAGTGTCGTAAGAGAGCGTATAACCAAGTGAGATTTAATAATAATAATAATGTACGTGGTTTACCAGTACCGCCGACACGTATAAATAATTTAAACTCAGGAGCGATCAGCGCCCACCTAGACGAGCGACTCCTTTGAAAACGCTGTAGTCCCTCACTCAACCACCCAGATCGAGACTATGGAAAATGCTAGAACAAAGGCAGATCAAAAATGCTTTTTAGCAATTTCGGAACTAACACACTTTCTTAATTTTTTTTATGAGTTTAAGAGTCAAAGTTTGATATAATATGGGTATTTTAAACTATATTTATCAAAAACTTTTTTCTACGCTAATAGTTTGGTATTCTACAGACAGCCAATTTGCGCCCGTTTATTATAAGATTTCAGTCTTTTTTCTCGTAAAACATCATAGATAGTATAGGATAGTATTATAGTATAGGATTATATATCTATTTATAGAAAGCTCATTTTATGGAGATTTTATTACAACCTTAAATTTTTAATTTCATTATTTAGTATAATATATAGAAATTAAAACAACAAAATGAAGAAAAATTCAGTCTTCAACTTTGTCGAGACATTTGACAGTTACCGCCTCTTCCCCACGCTTTAATTTTTGTGTGTAAATGTAGCTTAGATGTTCATTAAAAACATTAAAAAAAGTTAGGTGCCAAAAGCTGCCTAATCGGAAATTATTCGTATGATGCGAATCTGGACACGGAAAACCGCTATCTGTTGCGGTTTGAACATTTGTCGTTTTCTATCAACACTTTGCGGTTTGTTTATCAATTATTCATTAAAATTTAGTTGTCTTATCATTTTGTTTTGCGTGTGAAAATAATAATTTAAAGCAATTCACATGACCCAAATATACCCACCTATATAAAGAGACGAAATAAATTTATTATCATAAAACAATTTGTCAGCGGTAATTGGACAAACGTGTAATTGTTACGACAATTTTATAATTTTAAATAATTTAAAAATGTCGACTTTCAACTGCATTAAGCGTGAATTAATAATTTCATATATTGAAGGGGGAAAAACTGTGGAAGCATTATCAACATTTTTAAAACAAAAGCAAGTATCTGAAGACAATTTATGTTTCGTATTAAGCGATATCCAAAGACATATTATTCCTCCGTTTAATAGACGTTGGAAAGAAGCGAGACGCACAAAAGATGTATTTTTAAGTAAGGATAGTAGTTGGCTGGATTCTGAATATTCCGTAAACTGGGAAACGAGGAAGACCATGTGTAGCGTATGGAAACTTCCGAATCCAGCAAAAAAAGAAAAAATTCTGCATTACTTAATGATTACGGATACGAGTATATTTACCACGCATATCTCCAGGGATTGCGTTCGATTGGAGAAGTCACTGAGGCAAAACTTGTGGAAGGTATAGTGATTGCTGATGCCTCCAAAAAGACCTTAATCTCGGATCTTTTAAGTGACAAAAATCAGGTAAAAATGCGGATGGACCGCAATTCTGTGACGGGAGGTGCGGTTGTAGAAACCCGAGGTGGAAATTATATTAAACAATTCTTCAGAGCATTCCCCATTGTGCAGGCGGTAGAACACACAGAGAGACGCAACGCAACCGAATGGTGAGGGATTCTAAACCGCCCGTGAGAGTGGGATCGTCGACAATACGAACAGCACGTCGTTGGATGGAGTCAAATGGGTCCAATTGGTATTTCAGTGCGCCGGCCCAGAGATGAGAGCAATACTCCATATTAGACCTCACCTGAGCTTTGATATTATATACCGGCCCAATAATTTGAATAATTATGTATGGTAGTTTCACCGTACATACGCAGTGGAACATCCCATACATGCATAAAATACATATGTAAAATGTATGTTCCGCCGTATCATTTTTAGTTTCGCTATAGACATGTGTTATGTAACGACCATCAACCCCATTAGTTAGTTTACTATATTATAACATATGTTTATTCTACCAAAATGTTCCACTTATGTATAATTAGTTCGTAAATAAATCCATTAGTTAAGTAAGCCTGGCTCTTAAGTTAAGGGCCTCGTAGATAAGCACCCCTATAAAAAACCCTTGTTCCCTTGTTACGGACGCATTCTCTATTCCTAGCTCAGACGTTAAGCACGTCCCTCTGTATCCAATAATAATAAATTGTAATTTTAAAGGTTTATTTTGATAATAATAAATTGTAATTTTAATATTTAAAAGTTTATTTTTAAAAAGTCAATCTCCAACACGACTACATAACACATGCAAGATTATATTTTTATTTAGTTTCCTTTCTTAGGTATTTAACTTGTCTAATTGAATATGTGTAATCATATATATTATTATAATAATAATAAAATACAACTGCACCCTACTAACGTGTTTTAGGAGTGAGGGAGTTGCCAGTGCCAGTTTCCCGCCCCTCCATTCAATTCAATATTTTGTTATACATTGATATTTTTTTTTTTTATAGACTAGGGGGCGGACGAGCAAGCGGTCCCACGTGATGGTAAGTGTTACCGCCGCCCATGGGCACCTGCAACACCAGGGGGCATACGGGCGCGCCGCCGACCTTGCAAAATCCTATTCACAGCTCTCTTGAAGAACCCCATATCGTAGCTCAATGGAAAGACCTATATTATTATCAATGTGGGTAAATATACGGTATAGATATTGAATGAATGTATAGTTTACAAGTTTATTATTGTTGTATATATAGATATCCTATTATAATAAGACAAATAACATTACGGCTAAAACTAAATCAATAACTACTTAATATGTTTTTTTTTCTAGGTAACATTTTGAGCCAAATGGATCTCCTCGATGCAAATAAACCCATAACTTTATCAATAGAATTCGATGAAAGTGATGAAGACGATAACCTACATATTAAACCAGAATCCCTGCCACTAATTGAAACTAACATTTCTGAAGAAACAATAACAATTCCGAACTTTAATAGCGAAGGATCTCAGGATACTTTTTCAGATGATTTAAATAAAAATCGAAAGAGGCCACTTATTCTCAAGAAAGAAACAAACATAAGTAACGATGAGGAAGTTTACGACAATTACAACAATAATGAATCTAAGAGAAAATACCCAAAAATACAAAAATTAGATAATGCAGTTTTTAAGAACCTTATTAATCG
Organism: Sesia apiformis; assembly: GCA_914767545.1. Taxonomy (NCBI): domain Eukaryota; kingdom Metazoa; phylum Arthropoda; class Insecta; order Lepidoptera; family Sesiidae; genus Sesia; species Sesia apiformis. The sequence continues at coordinate 8,047,189 of OU611960.1, read as the reverse complement.
TTATTATAATGACAACATAGACAGTGTAAATAATAGAATTACTGATCAAGAAATGTCAAGGACTACAAATATCAGTGAACGAACAAATTTTGCGCATACAAATGTTGGATTTCAATTTGATAATATCAATCAAAGTGGATCAATTACAAAAGAAGTTAATATCAATAATTATGATTTACTTAAATCCATACTAAGAGTATCAAAAATTTTAATAAGTATAATAAAGATGCATAACCGCGTAAGCATCAAGATTGATAAAATTAATGAGAAAGATATCCAAAAATTAAGAAGAAACTTTTTAAGCATTAAATATCACTTATTTTCCTTGTCATACAATACAGTGGTATCTTTATTCTTATCTCGGGAAAAGAATGAGACTTTCGTAAATTCTTTTCTTTCTGATACTATGTCTTTTTCCAAACAGTATAAAGAAGTTAATTGTTCACATGAAACTCTAAAATTAATTTTTTATGAAATGATAAAGTGGTCAAAGGAGAAAAAAAAGCAAATTGAATTCCATAACCATATATCAAAAATGGAACAAGAAAGTAGACATCTACCACCTTCAAGTGTATGTTACAGAAATGATTATCATAATAATATTAACTCCAATCACGTTACTGCCAGTGTAGCACAAACAAATAATAATAACGCCAATTACCTAAGAGAATACCGAAACAATACATTACCGTGGAGTATGAATAACGCAAATTTTGGACATAATGTAATGCATCAAGTAGCGAATATAAGTATGGCACAAGGTTTTTACCCTACTGTTACAAGAGAAAATCCAAACCAGTCGAGTATGAATAAAACAAATACCAACCAAAATATGACCCATTACGAATCTTCCCACAATAATGGTCAAAGTAATAATGGTAATACCAGGACTTTGAGAGAATATCTCAATCGTCCAATATTATCAAATCTGAATAACAGAAATGCTTATCATGGCAATATGAGTATAATTCATCCAACGACTACTACTAATATGATACAAAGTAATAATAATAGTAACCCTACAAATGTAACAAATCATTTCTATCTACCATACTCGAATGTGAATAATAGAAATGTTAACAACAACAATATGATACATAATGCGGCTACTACCAATATAGCGGAAAGTAATGATAGCAATAACACTAACAATACTGTTTTAACAAAACGTTTAAATTATCCAACCCATTCGAATCTGAATAGCAGAACCGTTTACCACAACAATATAGAATGGCAACGAATGATTACCGCTAATACGATATCTGGTAATATTATCAATAAGCCTACCATCACAAGAGGTAATGATCTAAATTATCCATTACATACGACAGTCATTGACAGAAATACCTGCCAAAAGGATCTCGATCATGGCACTGCTACAGATAAAGTACTGACGGCACCTACCACATGTATTTTCTCATCAAGTCCCCCAGAGGCGGCGATAACCATAAACGTTGACCCGTCATTACTAAATAAATATCAGAATACTTATGTTAACCGTCCTTGCACTGCATCAACCAATCAATACCCATACCCAAGAAACAGCAGTGACTTACAAGGGTCCATGTATTCAAATGGGTCGCAAAACGGAGCTAAGTTTCAATATAATATGAGTCAAAGTTCTCAAATAGAAAATTCAAGACACACTCCTCCCCCAGCATATCATGAATGGTGTTCGCCAAACCAAGCGCAGTCAATGACAGCGGAAAATGGCGAAAGTAATATTCAGATGCAACAGGAAAATCATACTAAACATAAACCTATTCTAAATTATGTGGAAACGACTCGACCCTCGTTATCTAGCACTGACAGTGGCTTCATGAGTCCATTTAATTTTAATGCTGCTGCTGATCAAATGGTAAGAATCTTTTATTTTTCATACTCCTGTTTACTATTAACATAATTGTTATATGTTATAAACAATGATCGGAATAGGTAGGGCTAATTTACCTAACTTCCGATAGGGCCCCACAACCTTCCGATGGGAACCGATTTTCAATCGAATCAGAGAAATTCGACTTTTCAGCTGTCATCTTAGATTTGCCATTAAAAATATATTTTTTTGCTATTGGAATTTCTAGAAAATCCAAGAATGTGAGTAATTTCATGTGTACTAAGTAGTAGGACCATTACCGGGATCACGGGATTCTACAAAAATAAATAATTATATTTCGTGGTTTTAACAACTCTGTTATACCTCCTCGTCAACTTTAGGTAAATTAGCCCTACCTATTCCGATCACTGGTTATAAACGATGAATATCAAAACTTTTTTAATTTTATTAACATTTAATTATTTGTTATTGTACATTATATTTATTACCAAACTTCATATTTAGAATTAAAGGACATTACATTTACATTCTTCTTTTCAGAATGAAGTAATCCCTGAGGACCAAACTGAAGAATTCAATCCTTTGATAATACATGTTACATCGCTGAATCCAAAAGCCTCCTTCTCATGGTGTGGCTCGTGCTACGTCTGCGGTAGAAGCACAAATCAAAGATGTTTAGGATGCTTGAAATATTACTATTGTAGTTATAAATGCCAGGTATAATATAATTAATTTCTCTTTGACAAGTATTATCAAACAATTGCCTAATCAAATTATATGCCTAATATACAGGGTGGAATATGAACGGGACATGGAAGAAAAGTACATTAAATATTGAAGATATCAAATTTCACTTAAAGAAAACATTCTTTTGTTTTTTAAAATAAGAATAACCGCATTCAAACATTTTTTAAGCTTACCTGAGCCGGGAATCGAACCAACTAAAAATGCAAAAAATAGACAGTCACCATTTTATTGAACCAATCGATAGGGTCTATGATAAGGATAAAATCTCTCGAACAAACATTGTATCTTACAATTAAAGAAGACCTTGAAATCTAACAATTCGTACCTATCGAGTTAACCTGAAGGACACGTACCTAGATAGATAGATAGATAACTTTTTATTCTTCTCTCTTCTCTTCCAGACAACCGTTTGATACCAAAGAATTCTTAAAAACGAGTGCTAGAGAAATTATATCGACTAATACAAAAGTTAACTAAACATAGGTAACCTAATAAGTAGGTAGGGGCAAGTGTTGTACCTGTGGACATATCCCAGATTTCTAAATAAATCATTTTTTTTTTGAAAACCTTTTGTTTATTTGGCTTTAACAAGTATTAGGATAATTTAAGGAATAATGAAACTTTATAAATCGACATGTCTTAAGAACTTAAGTATAGTAATTTTTGTTTTATGGCACATTTTTTAAAAAACACATTTTTGTCCACACGTACATCTGCATGATATACCTATGGACAAGCATAAACGTACCTGTGGACACGTTTGTACCTATGGACATATATATTTTATATAAACATAAAGAAAAAGAAATAACTTAAATAAACTCTAATTAATATGAAAATACAATATTAGTACGTTTTGGCATTAAGAACAGCTTCATATAATTCCATAATAGATGAATTATTACTTTCATCAGACTCATCAGCTAGCACATAACATCTTTGGCAAATAAAGGAAGATTCATCATCAGAATCATAATTTTCCTTGTGAGATTTTGAAATGCAATTAGAATGATAGTATCCTTGACAGAGACTACATTTTAATACTTTACGTTTGTCTTCATATCGTTGGCAGCCCGTACACATCACCAAACTAATATCATCAATGATCCTAATATTTTTAGTTTTGCTTGTGCTGGGAATCTCGTTTTCCGATATCTTGCTTCTGTCAGTTTTCAGCTCAAACTTAAGAATGGGAATTTTCTTTTTACGTTTCCTTTCATCTGCTTCTTGCTTTTTTGTCTGTCTTCTTAGACATTCATCCATGACAGAGTTTTTTTCCGGGGTATCAGTTAATAGCCTGGTTTTCCCGGGTTTCCTTCCTCGACGTCCTATATTTTTTCTAGGTGGTGCCTTAGGAAAAGGTCGCACAGCTTCTGGTGTTATGATTAAAGGTGCGGTGAAAGTTTCGGGTTTATTCAGGTCCACTGAATTGAGCGGCATTGGATCAGGTTTTGGGGATTGATCTATATTTTGTTCAGGCATTAAATTGTAACTGCGTACAACTGTTGGATTTTCAAGATGAGGAGTTTCTAAAGGTCGGTCTGTTATGTAGGAACATAAGAAATCATCATCTGAAAATATATCTCTATTGAAAGGGCATATTCCTGTTACCTGAAAGCCTTTTATTATATTTTTTGGTGTAAATGATGATGTATATGCTTCACCTATTATTTCAGATATATCATATAATGAAATAGGTTTTCCAGGGTGATTGAGCATCCATTTGTCAGCTGATTTATTGTATTGTGTTTTGAAAACACCAAAAACAGTTTTATCTAGTGGTTGAAGGTGATCTGATGTATGTGGTGGTAATGTCAGTAGAACAATTCCATTATCTCTGGCTTTATTAATTATTTGAAGAGAAATATGAGTTTCATGATTGTCCATTACAAGTAATACTGGTTTTTCTTTTGAAGGTTTAACAAAATCGATGAAATGATCTAAAAACTGTCTGAAAATAGGTTCTGTGGACCAACCTGATGAGTTTGCTGTACCCTTTGCACCTGGCGGAGCTCCTTTTAACATATAATCTTTAAAATGAACCCTAGGGAACACAATCAAAGGAGGGACCGAATTACCAGTAGCATTTACACAAGCTATTATTGTGTGATTTACTCCTCTTTCTCCAGATGTTATTTTGCCCAATTTTCTGATTGATTTTGGTGCAATAACTTTTCCAGGCTTATGTACGGATGAAACACCTGTTTCATCAAGATTATAAATAGATTCAGGTGTGAAAATATACCTTGTGATAACTTTTTCAAGATTATCGAAGAAACTTGTGACATTCGTTTTGTTAAAACTAGTAGCTCTAGCTAAACTATTTGCTTCAGGCTTACATAATGATAATTGAGGAAACCTTTGTCGAAAACCTTTTAACCATCCTTCACCAGCTAATTGAGAATCACGCCATATCGGAGGGATTTTTTTTTCATTTATTACAGCATATTCATATGCAAGCTGTCTGACTTGAGTACTGCTTAATCCCGACTGTAAATATGCAGCTTTCTTTAAATATTCGAAAAGAATAAACTCTTCTTCTGCAGAAAATACTTTTTTAACATCATTTCTTAAAAGAGAAACAGTCGTTTGAGTGAGATCGTTGTTTTCGTTCAACTTTAAATATTTAAAAACAGTAGATTTTGGAATATGAAACATTTTTGCAGCTTCTCGTATTTTACACCCTCTCTTAACTTCGTTAATAGCATTTGTAAGAGCTTCTGGGCATATTTTAGTCCTTGTATTTCCTTCTTTGCTTCGGGGCACTGTACAAACAAACAAAAAGGCGATACATTAAACTGTCCACAGATACTTGCAGTTTGTTGTACCTGTGGACAGTCCATAGGTACAAACACGGACTAGTCCACAGGTACAATAATTCACAACATAACCTGAAATAGGTGTGTCTGCTACAAATGTTATCTAAAACTATCAAAAACATGATTAAATATTTTTCTTATAATTTATTTCTTTAATCAAACTCTTAATAAGCAAATAATTACTGTCATTCATGCATAAAATGCTCTAGAAATGGGTAAAAAAACTTACTTTTCACAACGAAATACTTTACTCGCCGCCAGAGATCACATTATGTGACAATAGAAAAATGACAGTTAGTCAGTGTTGCAATACAATAACATAGCTTTACGGTTGCGTTCTGTTTTTATTTTTTCTCTTTTTAGTTTACGAGTTATACGACATGTCCATAGGTAAAACCGTCCACAGGTACAGCACTTGCCCCTACATTAACCATTGAATATGCAAATTATTACTCGAAGTAGACTATTGTAAATTATTACCTAAATTAGACATTGATTAAAATTATAATTTCGATATAACATTTTTATAAATTAACTGATAAGTTGCTCGAAATGTTGAATGCAGAGATTGAGTCTTTTCAGAAATTCATTTCGTGTAACCTTCTGCAATGGGTTGTGATGAATGTTCGTGATAAAATCTTGAACCTCAACTCTTAACTCTTCCGCAGACTCATAGGATTTTTTGTAAATTATTTTTTTTAAATGGCCCCACAAAAAAAATCCAGCGGCGTAAGACCTGGAGATCTTGGAGAAAGGGATAAATGGCCTGCATTTAATTGTCCCGTTTGTACCTATCCAGACGTTGAAATTGTTATTAACAAAAGCAGTGGATATTCTACTATCTATCTATCTAGGTACGTGTTCTTCAGGTTAATTCGATAGGTACGAATTGTTACATTTCAAGGTCTTCTTTGATTGTAAGATACAATGTTTGTTCTAGAGATTTTATCCTTATCATAGACTCTATCGATTGGTTCAATAAAATAGTGACTGTCTATTTTTTGCATTTTTAGTTTGTTCGATTCCAGGCTCAGGTAAGCTTTTTAAAAAATGTTTGAATGCGGTTATTTTTATTTTAAAAAACAAAAGAATGTTATATATATATCGAAATAAAGTAAAACCTGAAACATGTAACCAATTTAAAATATATCAAACCGTTCCCTGTGTCGCGTCCCTTCGTGATAAATCGTAAAAGTCTGCTATTAAATATCATTTTTTTTACCATAGCTACCTAGTTATCCTAATTACTGAGTGTTCGAAAAAACATAATTTGTTTCTAATCCCTTTATTAATAAAATTATGACATGTCTTCAAATGTAATTAATTGATATATCTCATATATCAATTACTTGATTGATAAGTGACAACTTTACGTCACAGATAAAGACCCAATTATTATAAACTTAGGTAAAGTAAAATGATGAACAAAAATTATACCGCTTTGATTAAACGTTGTAGTAATTGTCCCGTTTTATGACACTGCACCATGCTAGAGCAATTTAATGGTGCGTGGCGCACGGAATGTTGTAATGTGTGTTATTTGAGTTGAAAGTTACAGTGCGGCAAAGTTCTAAAACAAAATCAATTTACGTGGTTATTTTTTATATCCTTCCTGTAGTTGGCGCGCAGATAGATCGATACCGGTTCTAGTGAAAAATAAATATATTTAAAAAAATAAATAAGAAGTTAAAAAATGTGTAAAGTTTTGTTGTTCTGTCTAAAATGTTAGTAGCGCTCATTACTCAGAACGGGCGTTTAGGCGGCGCACAGTGGACTGAAAGTAAAATTTTTGGAATTACCGAAAAATAACTACAGAAATATTGTTCGCGACGACCGGCTCATAATTTGTACATAGCACATAAGTTTATAAGTGTATAATGTATAATATAACAATAGGTTAAGGTAGGATACTAAAGTTAAATTACCTTTGTTAGTTCGTTCCATACAGACAGTTATTTCATTCTTTGTAAAGGGATGTTGGAGTTGGACAAAGGACGAGAAATTTTATCACAAACGATTCACGCTTCCGCCATAAACATTGAATGAGACAAAACACATTGTATAACAAACTGACGGTTTACGCTTCCGCTATAAACATTGAATGAGACAAAGGGCAAGAAAGTGTAAACCGTTCCGACCTAACGGTTTACACATCTTCACTATTGACATTGAAAAGACAAAGGAACAGAAATTGCATCCCAGACGAACGGCTTGTGTTAGAGGTGGACGCCGATCGCTATCGTAAGGCCAATGTTGCAGGCCGCACGTCACTGCTCTAACGTGGGGGTGTAGGGATTTCGGCTTGCAGATCCAGATGTTGGTGCAGGGATCTCGGCTCGGCGGATCAAATGTTGGGGAGTGAATACGGAAATAAAACGCTGCTCTAGTTCACATTAAACCACAGGGGTGCAGAGGTAGCAGCAATGGGCAACAAGCTCACTTCTCTTGTTGGGTTTTGTTAGTGTCTGAGCGATGAGGACGAACTGGCTTGCTGGCCGTTGGGGTTTCCCCTTTTTATAGTAGTTTGCTGCCCAAGCGATCCCCCCGTTCCCTGGGGAAGTTTTATTGCTAATCGCTCTCCGTTTTTGTACATAATATCTAGGTTACAAGTCATACATGTTTGGGTTGGTCCTCCTTTTGCACGGAGGATAGACTATTTTCGATGGCGAAGTATAGATATTTATTGGTTTAATCATTCTCATCTTGTTTTCCCTTCCTCCCTCCTTGAGTAGCAAGGGCTATGGGAGAACTGTATGGGTGTATGGTTGCTTAGTGGCGCCGATACCGGAACTTCGCCATCTAGCCCGCAACTTTATGTTTTAAACCTTATATCTAAATAAAACACACTGCGGGCGGTAGTCTTTATTATGAACCTTATTCTATTACCTTGATTTATAACCTAGGTATCCTAGCACATTTGGAGAGCGAGAACAGGACACACATAAACAAAATATAAGACGTTGTAAAATACGTAAAGAAATAAACAATAGTATAACATAATCAACATCTTAACTTAACATTTTACATAATATCAATATCCTATCTATCATTTCACATAATACTGATATCTTATAATAACGATAATGTACGTACTAACATCTTATGATCTCGGAGGGAAGGCACATGAATTTACTCTTTACGCATCTGTTGGCATGTGTCTAAGAGTTCCGCCGTTCAAACTTTACTGGTTGCGGAACTCTTTCTCGACGACCCTTTTTTCCTCCGAAATGTGTGATGTCAGCACGTACATATTACGCGCACTGATTCTACACGTGTATATAGGCACCGCACTTTCACTATCTACTATTCTGTCGTGCACAGCTTGCACATGTGCACCGTAACGGGCACATAGACCGAAACAGCGCACTATTGGTCGTCGTAACAATAGAAACACCCAACTCCAGCATCTCTCGTTACATCAATATAAATAGGGGCGAATCCCAGCCCACTGCAGTCACCTATGCTAGCGTTGTGTTCGCACACGCAGCTCCCTCCATCATTACAATTCTACAAAAACTTCAAAATAGATTCATGCGCAAGGCCATGGCTGCACCATGGTACTTGCGTAACGTTGTCCTCCACAAGGACTTGGAACTTCCCTCCATCGTCAAATACATAAAAGACACTGCCCGACGCTACTATGACGCTATCCCACACCATCCCAACCCCCTGATTGTCTCTTCCCTCACCTACATACCGGACAGGAGTGCCCCTCCGCGCTATCGTCGCCTGCGGCACATCCTGGACGATCCCGACGACCCGATCACCGCTGCCAATGCGGTTCTCACTCTGCACCCAAACAAAGCACACCGACACCGTCCCCGCCGGCCGAGACGTGGACGTCCCCCTCGTTACACCGTTAACACACACCGGCCCTCAGCCAACACTTTCACTAGGCATCGACACGTGCCTGGGCGCTTCTCGCCGACACGCGATCCCGCGGTATCCCCCCAATGCAACGCCCTAAGCCGGGGTCCGCTCCTTCCGCCGGTTTACCGGCGGGGGAGCCCTTAGCTCGTTGCAATACACACTTTTCTCCTGGCTGAGCGCCTTCTGCGCTCGCCCTACATCAATCGCGACCGGTGACTCTTAAAAGGCCACAAGGCCATATGAATTTAGACCTACACGATGTTGAGGCAATCAAGGTTTTTTTAGCCGATAGGAGTCCGGCGCTACCTGGTACCACCTAGACTAGCCTAGCTAGACTAGATGGTACCAGGTGACCATGCAGGGTTTTCCTTGATTGTCTTTCCTAAAATAAAAAAAAACACTGCAATCAACTCGTAGTCACCACACTAAACGCATGTCTAACAAATAGTTAAGTCTGTACTGAATATAAATCGCAAGAGCGGTTCACTGCGTTTTTTCTTTTTTCACAATCCCAGCACAACACAAGTGCGGGTAATACAAGCCCGCACAAATATGTTCTACTATTTTTTCTAGTCATTTTATGTCGTTTAGGATTTTTTCGTAAGCGGATCCGTTTTAAATTTATTTTGCAAAATAAAAAATTGTATTAATGTCTACGCGTAAGAGAAAATATATATTTTATTGATTTATTTATTCGCGTATGGGTTGTGTTCTCTATTCCACACCACACCATCCCAGAGGTTAAAAACTAAGCGCATTTCTTTTATAGTGGTATCCCCAAGAGGCCTAATCCACTTGGAAGGTTAAGTTTACAATACGAAATTATTTTGAAATTACAAAGACGGGAAGTATTATGTCATCGTCAAAAAATAACGAAGTGACGAAAAAATTCTATATGACATAAAATTATTGTTGTAAGTAGTGTTATTTTTTTCCAAAATAAAAAGACGAAATTTTGGTAGGTATATAAATGACTGATGACAAGGGAATGCAATCCCGTAAGATAATTTCAATCCCGGTATTTGTGGAACTGAACATTCTCAATCCCGCGGATCCAGGTATTTGCGGGATCCCGTAGGTGGCTGTAAGACTTAGGAAATAAATCATAAACTAGTACCACATTTGAGGGGTTTCAACTGAAATTAAACAAATTTTAAGTAACAAATTCTTTATTAATATTTTTCAAAGAGAATTAAACATTATTATTATAACTAATTAAACATTACAAGAGAATTAAATATTATTTTGAAAATAACTGCGCAAAAAGTTAAAGTGTTAATTGTTTCATTGGCTAAACGGCTCCTGACCTTGCAGACTAGGTAGCCACCAGCAGAAAAGGCTCGTTCTGCTTCTACGCTAGTAGGAACAACCGCCATTAATGAGTTAAAGGCAAATTGGTGGTATGTGCCTTTTAATCCACCCGAATCAAAATAATTCATTTCCTTCCTTATCAAAACCTCAAGATTGCTAATGCCAGATGCTTTTGCATTGCTAGGTTTGAGTGTTCCAGAAGTTTTCAAACTGGTCAAGGTCAGGTCGAGTTCGTCTTGAAGTGACATTGATGTTGCTGATGCTGCTTCATTAAGTCGCGCGTGCCCGCGAGCAGAGTAACACGCATCAACTTAGTTTCTCCTCAATCCCGTAAATCCCGTCGGATCCCGCTCAATTTACGAGCGAGATTAGTCCTGCATATTGCATGCGTGATCCCGGCATTTCGAGATCCCGGTATCCTGGTATTGCATTCCCTACTAATGACTATATGATAAAAAATGACTAGAAAAAATAGTAGAACACATTTCTGTACTTAGTTATTTTTCGCTAATTCCAAAAGTATGATATTTAGTCCACTGTGCGGCGCTATGTGCGCTATGTAAAAGATATACTAGAATTGTAGTATAAATCATGAAACCTATTGTAAAAACTGGTAGAATTGATTCTACTCTCGATACCGAACAACCTATTTTTTGGCAATAAATTGCGTAAGTAGTTGCAATAAAGTGCCAAGTTCGCATATTGTCAAGAATCTAACTTGTGTTTTTCTTTGTTTCTAGACATCGGACTGGAGCTGTCATGAGTTGCTGTGCGGGAAATAATCGATTTGAGTGGGTTAAGTAACAAAAATAAAGAAGTACTTATTAATTGTACAAGGTTTTTATTTTTTGATAAAGATAAGAGAAAGGGGAAGTATAAAGCGTAGGCAGTCCTCCTATAGTAATAATAATAATAATAAATACTCTTTATTGTATACAAATAATGATTATAATATGTGCACATATCTTTAAATGACAAAATACAAAGGCAACCTTGGGATAGAGAAAAATAAAAGGGATACAGGAAGTGCAAAACAAGTAAAATTTACACATGGAATTATGTCGAATATATAGCGTGTAATTAAACTAAACTTTTCAGAGGTTTTTTTCCATTTTGACGAGTACGGTTGTTTTACAAATTTTTTCGTTATTAAATCGTTGAAATAATTAAGTCAAAATTATTCAAGATAATTTTTTAGACAATAATAAAAATTCAGGTATTCAAATTGTTTAGACAATAATAAATGTTCAGGTATTCAATGTTACATTCCGTTCGAGATTTTGTCCACAACGATTATCGCAATATGATTATTGGGCATTCTAAATTACTTGAAGCGAATGGAAGCGAAAGAACGTGAGCTGAGAGGAACGAGCTTTTTAACATTCAAACAAGTGAATTTTAATAGTTTCTGCCTTGACATATTTCCAGATATCTAAAATAATTATACTCGTATGTCATTGTAATTGTCATTGATCCTGCTAATTTGTATGTAATTTTTAAAATTCATCCCTCGTCAGTTTTGATACCTCGACTCTTAGAACAGGAAGTCGTAGAATATTTTAATGTTTAAACTGGAATATCGTTCCGTGATTAAGTTCCATAAAAAGGAAGGCCCGACCAATATCAAACAAATGTTGGATTTCTTTTTTATAGAGAAGTGGGCGGACGAGCAAGCGGACACGTGATGGTAAGTGTTACTGTCGCCCATGGACACCTGCAACACCAGGCGGCATGCGGATGCGCCGCCGACTTTGCAAAATCCTATTCACAGCATTCTTAAAGAACCCCATATCGTGACATGATATTTTTTTTTTTTTATAACAACCATAACTCCTTCAATTTATCGTCAACGGGAAGCCTCATTTTAATATGATTGCATAGTTCGACAAGAAAACTTTGGCATCGTAGTAAAATAGTGCATTACTGTCCAGGCCCGAAATAAAGCAATTGACGGCCGAGTAATATTGGAAGGACGAGGCGAAGCCGAGTCCTTTTAAAATAAACGAGGCGTTAGTTGCTATTTCGGCCGAGACTTGTATAGTATTTTTCTCTAATTTGCGAGGAAACAATAAACAAATTAATTCAAGAAACAGAAGTTTTCCGACAAAGAATTCGCTTTTTTTTTTCAGTTTTCCACTTCATATGCCTTTTCATATTTTTCTCTCGATTTTGGTGCTAACAGGTTTTCAGAAAGTATCTTTGCTTCTTCAGCTATGTCTGGTGGCGTTAAATCTAATTCACCTTCCAACGAACTAGTACTCATTGTTTATTAAACAACTTAAAATTGTGATAAACTTATGAGAACATGTTATGTAATCGCCCTTAGAACAATAACGGCACTGTGAACGACACTTGATACCACACAACGTGCTTTGCTTGTTTATGTAAACCTATGAAGATTAATGCATAAACATTGCTCTCAATAATCGGACAATGACGGCGTTGTTTACAATGATGTATTTCCTGCCAGCAGCTCGGATTTCGAGGCACTTCGTTTTAGACCTAGCATCGGTCAAGCCGCATATTTTTACAATAGTATTTTAGTTAGTAATATGAATTGTAATCTTGGATAATAAATAAAATCAAAAATTGATTTTTATTAAATCCTCTGCTGTAGCCGCACATAACTAACATAACATCCACAATACAGAGTAGGTATCTGATTTTCATTCCCGTCAAATCGACTGCGCGCGGTCTTTGTTCTTTTTTTAAACTTTTGAAAAGAAATGCACAGTCAGCCTTTACAATAATAAATATCGTGTACCTAAAAAAACCTAATTTATGTTAGTGTGCACTAAAAATAACCTCGCCACTGTCCAGCAATCTCTAATATTGTCGTGTTGGAAATTGCTGACGTGCGTGCAGAAAAGAGCCGATTGACGTATTCCTTTTTTAAAATAATGAAGCCATTTCCGAGCAAGTAGGAGAAAAATCTTTTATTGTATTTGATAGTACAGTACGAGAACGCATGGCTGAAATTTCTTTTGACACAGTAATGCCAAGATACAAATCATTTAAATCAAAATAATTAATAGTGCTGTTAGGATTTATGACATTAACATCTGTGGATCTAACATAACTTGATTTCATATAGCAGCTAAAAATATTTTTTTTATACATGTCATTTAAATCTTTGTGAAGTGTGTGAACAATACAATAGTTGACTTGAAATATTATATTCATTAACAGGTAAAATATAATCTAAAAACAAAAAGTATAACTTTATTACATAATTTTCAAAGCTCTCGTGCAAAAAGACTATCTAGACAAACAATACTTATTGTTAAGAAGATGTTCAGCTTGAAAGTACAATTTTAATGCCTCCCTAGTGAGTGGCACAGTGTTCCATAATCCTATTTACACAAGAGTGTAGGGATAACTAACGTATTTCATAATGGCGCAAAATACGATGCTGGCTCAAGCCACAAATTCTTAAAAATTTGAGAATTCTCTCCGACGTGCGGTAAGAACTATGTGACTAAAATGGTTGTATACTTCTATAACAACTTACTCTATAGACCTCTGTGGTTTCCTGCTTGCGTAACTTATTGCTAGAGCACAAGAATGGCACACCCATTGTATAAGATGCAGTTAGGATTTGCAGACTTAATTGTAGCTACTACACCACCATGCTATCCAAACATATCGTATCGTAATATTTTCTTAGGTTTTCGCGATTACTATACATAGCAATTAAACAACTTTGAACGGTTTAAATCGCGTATATTTGACATTATTTATATCCCGACGTTTCGAACACTTTGCAGTGGACGTGGTCACGGGGTGACTAATTGATTTTATTTGTCACTTGAGTTATTAAGAAATTATTTGGACTACCGTCTGAAATTTTTTGAACTACCGTCTGGATTTTTTAATCATAACATTCCCTATGCACGCAGTATTCACTCACGGTGTCCAGAGGTCTTGCAGTATTGCGTTGGCCTTGGGATTTAATTAATTTAATGACTGGATCCCAAGCCGGTGGTACTTGCCAACCATCTTCTCTATTGAAATTTGGGTGTTTCTTGATTTCAATAGCCTCGCGTAACATTCTTGGCATGAATCGGGTCTCTCTAGCGAGGATTTGTGGATTATCAAATCGAATGTAATGGTTGGGTTTGTCCAGAGCATGTTCACAAACTGCAGACTTGGTCGAGCGTCTGTTCTTCATGTCAGCTATGTGTTCTTTTATCCGGATACCGATGCTCCTCTTTGTTTGCCCAATGTATGATAACCCGCATTCACAATCAAGCTTGTAAACACCTGCATCTTGTAGGGGGATATTGCTCTTGACAGGTTGTTGCGGACAGCCAACATTGAGTGAAATCAAGTGTGAAAACAATATGTGATATGTGTAGCCATTTAGTAATTGTGTAATTGTGAAGAGTAGAAATATTGTATAATGTGTATAGCGATAAGGGTATTATGTACGGTGTATAGAATAAGAATGTTATGTAATATGTGTAGGATAAGATAATTGTGTATGTAGTAACGTAAGATGTAGTGAATAAAGAGAGTTCGGTACAAGTTGCTCACTAGAGAGAAATGAGAGGGAGGCATTGTAAGTTAACTGAGGGCCTAAGATATAGGAGAGATTAGAAATAGCACGCTACACTAACATGAGAGGCCTACACGACCTAAAACCCCATACAAATAGTTACCGAGTCAAAATAGTTATTGAAACAAATCCCATGCGGGCGCTTCTCACGCGGGAGGAGCGACGCAGATTGTAACATCTGGCGCATGGCGTTTTCCCGGAATTAGGTCGTGTAGAAACCAACGCGCTAGAGCGAGAGGTCTGCATGGGCGCTTCCCACGCGGGGAGCAAGACAGACGAGGGTACCGTTCGGCCGATTCCGGGAAGGGCTCGCCGTAACAATGAGGGCAGCGCGAGGTTAGCGTGCTATTGGACAAAAGGGCGGAAACCCTCGGTTGCAAACATTCCTTGTTGAGCAGCTTGTATTGAGAATATAAATGGGGCCGAAAATTACAGTCGTCAAACAGCAGTCAAACCTCAAGAAAACCCTCTGACTAGCCGGCTTCAAGAGAACCCTGCATTTTTTTTTTATATAGAGAAGAGGGCGGACGAGCAAGCGGTCTCACGTGATGGTAAGGTGGTCAGTGACCACCTCGAGGAAGAGCTTCTGCATGTGAAACAAGTACTGCGAAGCAACAATCACAAACTCCCACGAATGCGTCACAGAAGCCGCCCCAAGCCTCCTACAGTTGAGCGACAACCTGCCATCTTACCATACATCAAGGGCATCACTGACAAAATTGGCAATATCTTAAGACGAGCTTCAATTAAAACTTACTTCAAGCCGCACAAGAAGATTAGCCAATTTTTAAGACCGGTCAAGATCAATATCCCCCTACAAGATGCAGGTGTTTACAAGCTTGATTGTGAATGCGGGTTATCATACATTGGGCAAACAAAGAGGAGCATCGGTATCCGGATAAAAGAACACATAGCTGACCTGAAGAACAGACGCTCGACCAAGTCTGCAGTTTGTGAACATGCTCTGGACAAACCCAACCATTACATTCGATTTGATAATCCACAAATCCTCGCTAGAGAGACCCGATTCATGCCAAGAATGTTACGCGAGGCTATTGAAATCAAGAAACACCCAAATTTCAATAGAGAAGATGGTTGGCAAGTACCACCGGCTTGGGATCCAGTCATTAAATTAATTAAATCCCAAGGCCAACGCAATACTGCAAGACCTCTGGACACCGTGAGTGAATACTGCGTGCATAGGGAATGTTATGATTAAAAAATCCAGACGGTAGTTCAAAAAATTTCAGACGGTAGTCCAAATAATTTCTTAATAACTCAAGTGACAAATAAAATCAATTAGTCACCCCGTGACCACGTCCACTGCAAAGTGTTCGAAACGTCGGGATATAAATAATGTCAAATATACGCGATTTAAACCGTTCAAAGTTGTTTAATTTCTATATCGTATCGTATCCATTGCAAATCCTAACACATCTTCAATTTTAAGGCCCAAACTCGTTAATTTGTCACACAATGATATAAAAATACCTTCTATAGTTTCATCAGATAACTTAATAGCGCCTAAAAATTTGGTTTTAATTATTTTTTTATTAACACTAAAATTTAACGGCTACAGCAAGTTTTTCTCACGCTACGTCAGTAGTTTCGTCTATTATTAAGGAAAATACTGGTTTATCTGACAAGGAAACATCTTTCAAATCTAGTAATTGTTTTTCAAATGATGGTGATAGAACATCGTATAATATTGCGCGGATGAAATACATTTTGCAATTTCTGAATCGTTAAATACTTTTCCAAACATCCATTGTGCGTAAATGTCAAGTTCAGCTTTCCTTATTTCCCGGGCGAGAGTGCGTTTTTTGAATAGTTGGTAAATCTGTAAATAAAAAATGCGTACCTACTTTTTTTTTTATAGAGAAGAGCGCGGACGAGCAAGCGGTCTCACGTGATGGTAAGTGTTACCGCCGCCCATGGACACTTGCAACACCAGGGGGGATTGCGGGCGCGCCGCCGACCTTGCAAAATCCTATCCACAGCTTAAATGAAAAAAAAAAAACAACGACAATACGCCACGACGAGAATTCGCTTTTTCATCCCATTTCGATACCGTTGCTCGTATTTACGCTTAGACATAATTACTCATTAAAAAGATGCTAACAGGGGACCTATTTGCCCCTGGGGCCCTCCGGAACGGTTGAACAGGGAGGCGCTTAATGGCAGTCTTCGTACAATAAACACTGCCGCGCGCGATGTTAATAGAAGTGACGATAATTCCCCAACCAGTGCTGTCATCATAAGTCATAAGGATTTACTATAATACATAATAATGAATTACCAATTTATGTAGGGAAATTGTTCTAATTATGCCAAAATATGTTAAAATTCACCAGTATGCTAAAAATATTCCGAACAGGCCAAAATATGCTAAAAATGGTCATACGGACCCTTGTTATTGTTACTACTCTTGAGTTTTTGTGTATGGTCAGTTCTTAATGACAATAGACAACACTTTAATCCAGACGGCACAACACACAATAATTTATATTATAAGTTGTAAATAATAATTTAATTAATAAATTATAACACATCAAAAATAATGAGACAACAAGATAGAAGTATGCACAGAATAAGTGCCGCAGTACAGTAGGAAGTATAATTGTGCCGATGTATGTAGATTGCGATGCTGGAAATGAACTCCAACTCAGCATAAGCCACCTGAAAAACATAAGCCACTAAAAATCTTTTTTAGTGTTAGTGTTTTTATCTTTTAGTAAAAATCTTTTTAGGTTTTTAGTGGAGCCATCACGCCGCCAGGGATAACGGACAGTAGTAAGAGAAGATGATAAACAAATAAATGGAAAAACACGTCTCGTGTATATATTTTCTGTTGTAACTATTTTTATCATATTTTATCGTGTGTACAATCTTCATAAATAAATATACATAAAAATGTATCCATTTTGTTGTAACTCGCCACTAGATGGCGCTGCAGCACATCAACTTTTATACCGTTCAACCGATCGCCATGAAAATTGGTGTACATAGATATTTGAGCACGGAGAATATTTTCGAGCTATAGACTTTGTTGTAACTCGCCACTAAATGGCGCTGCAGCACATCAACTTCTATACCGTTCAACCTATCCCAAAAATCATATCGACGGCAAAACAGAATAATTTGTGATTTTATATACAGAGGTAAGTAAATATACTAGCAAAACATCTGCCGGCTTTTGCTAGTAAGGTATATAAATAAATGCTAAGTAGTTCGGCCACAGCACAAAAAAACGCAGTCTGCCACCATAATGTTTTTCGCGCTAGAAACAATTATTTAGACATTTTTTTATTACATTTAGACGCGAAAATTATTATTATACATTAGAAACACGCAAAATGAAAAGTTAGCATTTTAGGATTTTTTATTAATTGCTGTATATAGACCAATAACTATGCCAGTGTCCAAATAAATTATTAAAAAATTACATCTAATATTTGACAGTAGAGGTGAGTCGGATTAGGTAAAAACGATACCTAATCCTCCTAATACTAGTATTTAAAAATACCTAATCCGAATATTTATTAGATAAAGCCGTTACCGGTTGACGATATTTTGTATTCAATGGATTAGGTAGGAAGTATTCGACTCGATATGAAGTACGAACAATACATGGACGTTCCGTTCCTGATATAAATATTTTTTTGATTTTTATTCATTTCGCGACGGGCAAACGATACAAAAAGTAAAGGTAAAATATATTAGTGTGTAGGTATTTATGTTTATTTGGTATCATACATTTTTTTCTTAGTTTTTTTTACGTATTTTAATTACTTATCACAATCAAAATTACCCTTCATACTTAAAGAGTGCGCCCGCACACTGCACTAACAATGGTGCAGAGCAGAATTTTAAATTTGGCCTATGTAAATAGGTAGGTACACTCTTACAGGCTTAGGTCTGTCATCTTATGTAGATTCACACAAGAGGCGTATTTAATAATTTTGATCAACTTTGTATGTATTGTATATTGATTTGTTTTTGTTTTTTTTTTTGTTTTGATTCTTTTTTTTGATTTGATTCTTTTTTTTTTTCTGTGTATAAGTCTATGCAATAATTTTCTGTTAATGTCTATAATAATTAATGTGTATTATTAATAGTAATTATAATAATAATATTTAATGTCTATGTAATTAATTAATGTAAGTAATTATTGACTATGTTATTAATTAATGTAAGTAATTAATGTCTATGTCGTTCCTTGTTCATGTAATAAAATAATTATGGTTTACGAATTCTGCTGCAGGAACATTAGTTGCTGCAGCTTCCTTATTCCTAATCTAGTTCGTCTATCATTCAGCATCAAACCTGCTGCGGAAAAATACGTTCACAGGGGACGCTTGTGGCGAGAACGTTAAGTTTTGTAAGTGCTATGCGGCACAAATATGGGTACATTTTTTCGTGATCCTTCCACCATTGGAGTACGTCTGTTTTTTCGCCAAATAAAACCACCTTATCTTCCAGGTACCTTTGGACCTCTATAATGGCACGAGAATGGGCTGTTCCCCTAGGCTGAATAGTCTGCATCGTCTCTTGGTAGTGCCTCCACACTGAAAATGTACTAGGTCCTGCAAGTGAAGCTGCTGCTGCACTGCTTGTCGCACTTTGTTGCGATTCGCTATTTTTTTCAGTTTCATTAATTAAAGCTACAACTAAACTAATGGCTGTTCTCTTGGCTTCATCAGCTGTACTGCAGTCTTCAAAGTAAAGCTTGAACCTGGGGTCCAAAAACATGCACAAAGAAAAAGTGCGGCTTCTGTCCAAATTATTAAACCGCTTACCGATCTCTCCTAGCAGGTTCTGCTAGGATCTCATCTCCCTCCTAACTTCTTCGCACGGCTTTAATATTTGGCACAAACTCTCACAGACATCCCAGTCGTACGATGTCAAAGAGTGAACATTGCTCTGCAAGTTACAGAGGGCGCTGTTTATTTCTTCTTTAATTTCTACCAGTCTGTCTAGCATGTAGAATGTCGAGTTCCATCTGGTACTCACGTCTTGTAGAGGCCTTTTTGGAGTTTTACCAGCTTGCTCCTGGTATTTTCTCAACTTTTCCCAAGCCTGAGTTGATCTTTTGAAGAGACTGACAATGTTTCTAGCCCTTGTTAACAGGCCACTTAACTCTTCAGAAGACCCTAAAGCTGACGCAACGGCCAAATTTAGGGTGTGCGCATAGCATCCGAAATGCTTCCATCCCAAGTCCAGTAACGCCTTTTTAATATTTGCGTCATTATCAGACACAGCCAATACGACTTTATCTGTTACCTTCCACTCGTCAGTTACTCGCTTAATCTCCGTGGATAGATTTTGGGCTGTATGAGAACCTTCTAAGGGTACACATTCTAACAATACTGACTTCATCGTAAAATCGTGTACATCTATGTAGTGGCCTGTAATGGCCAAGTAGGCATCATTAGTCCGCGAAGTCCAAACATCGCAGGTGATGCAAATTGAACGTACTTTTTCAGCCACCTCTTGCAACTTTTCATTCCGTAGACTTTCATATCTACTTGGCAGTAAATTATTAGAAAAATATTTTCGTGATGGCATTGTATAAAATGGAAATGCAAAATTAATTAGTTGTTTGAATCCGCGATCCTCGACAATGCGGAAGGGCTGAAAATCCATAGTAAATAAATTCATTATGTGATTGTCAATATCCGACTTGCACTTACTTGCATTTTTTTTAATAATATACGCTGACATGGTTGTGCAAGTTGCGGAAATGGTCCTAATTCCCGCAGAACCACTTGCTGATGCCGTGCTTGCTACAGTTGCAGTACTTGCAGTTGTTGGGGTTGAAGCAGTGGTTGTGTAACGGTTGTCGCAATTTCGTGAGTAATTACCTCTCCTCGCCCTTCCGATATCATCACTAAAGGGTGTTTTCTTTTTAAATGTTTATTTAAATTAGACACTGTACTTTTAAACGATAATTTTGCTTTACATATTTTGCACTGCGCGATATCGTTTCCGATGTCCACAAAATGGTCTCAAGCAGCACTACTTCCTCTTGGAGCCATTATTACCTAATAGTTATATTATATACCTATTTACACTACACTTAAAATATTTACATTTAAACGATACGGTGCACTGAATACACTACACTAACTATAATATGTATGTACAAGTATATAATGTACAAAGTTAAGTTCTATATAATACTATCAATACTTTTTAATACTGAAAAACTGCCCTGAACAACTATTTCCAAAACAAACTAGCTAGCAGGTCGGGTGTTACGTAATTATAACCGCAGGCTTGGCTTGGGAAGCGCGCGAGGTCCATTGAGTGGTTGCTGGTGCAGACCCTCGACATATTTAGGCACTTCAACGAGGAATGCAATAAAACATCTATATTACGACACAGGGACCGTTTCAACTGCGGTGTTGTGTTTTTGTATAGTTTATGAAAGGGGCTTTACGATTATAAAGCAAGACAAGTTTTTAGTGATACTGTTTTTATTTTATTAGCTTGTAAACATGACACATGGTAATTTTACTTGCTCTTTTTTCAAAAATGTAGTTTAACAGAAAATGCACTGAGGTGGACCAGAACCACTGATATTTTCAAGGAAACTATGTGCTGCACTGGCACATTACAGTTTAATATCGCATAACAAATATATAGGTCTATGCTACGCAAACAAACAATGATTGTTTTGCAAACAAATGCAATCTCACATTCGATTCACATGAGTGAATCGAATGTGAGATGAAAATATAAAAAGTCGTATAGAGTAAATTAGTCACAATAACATCTACACTTTAATTAAGGTTTCATACTATTAAAGGCTTTTTCTACGATTTTACATGTAAAAATTAGTCATGAAAAAATTAGGTAAAATTTCATTAGGCATTTTATTCTTAATTATTGTAATGTATTTGTATTCTCACATAATATTGCAACGAAACATAAGTACCTACTTTGCGAGAGGGCCTGTATGCCCGAGAATTAAAAAAAATCGGAGGTATGCATAGGGTTGCCACCCGTATTTTATTATATTGTACCTTACTTCGGAATTTAGTATTGTACCTTATTTCGGGCAATTATACTCTATACTTTATGAGAATAATAAAATACGCGAAAATACTTTATTTTCAGTTTGATTTTTCTAAAAAAAATCTATGGATAATCTTAAAAACGGACTAACAGAAAGAAAACAAGATCTCTTCTTTGGATATGAAATAGGCAAAAAATTAAACTATTGTTGTCGTCACCTGAATTGACTAGTAGAAAAGATGCTGTGAAGCTGTTTAGTAGTGACAATTATTTGTTGAATATTGAATAAATAAGTAACAAAAAATATGTTTTTAAACAAAATAATAAAGTAAAATAAATACTAATTTATTTTGATACAATGTACTTTTTTTTCCTACTTTTATACTTTATTTGCTGAAATAAAAGGTGGCAACCCTAGGCATGCCTATCCGTACGCCCGTATACCTACTGGATTATGGCTAGGGTAAGTGGAGATAAGCGAAAATATTAAATAGTGTGTGTCGAGGGGTACGCACGGTGCTACTCCAACAGTCAAGTTCAAGGTCAAAGTGCACTAGACAAACAGTCAGTTTGTTTAAAATTAAGTCCTAACTTTTTTGCAATAAGTCATACTTTAGTAGAAGATGTAGTAGAAGTGTATTCTTTTCGTGGATCTCAACAGAAACAACTCGAACGACATTATTGTCTTTTTGCGATAGGCTTTATATTAAAATCGTTGTAATGTGTGTAGAAATTTACATCATTTATTATTTATCATACATACTCGTATAATCCTTTAAGACTCTTTACTATTACACCTCTTTCTCATTTTTACACATCTATTTCCATATACATACAGACATGAAAGGTTTGTTATTTTTCTTTGACTTAAGAATATCATCAAATAACGCCACCTAGCGATGCAATAATTCCTCCCGTCATACGTCACCACGATCCTAGATGTATGTATGTATCCACGGATCCTAGTGTCCTAGATGGCGCTGACGATAGTGCTAAATGAATTTTAAACTTATGTTATATGGCTTAAAGCTTAATATTATTTCTAATGGATGGATATTTTATGCAATATCGAATACTCGACGCCTTGGATTAGGTACGAAGTACGGACTTGTATCGAAAAATACCTAATCCACCCACATACCTAATCCGAATATTTATTAGATAGGGCCGATACCGGTTGACGATATTCTGTATTCAATGGATTAGGTAGGCCCACATACCTAATCCGAATATTTATTAGATAGGGCCGTTACTGGTTGACGATATTCTGTATTCAATGGATCAGGTAGGAAGTATTCCACTAGATATGAAGTACGAACAATACATGGACGTTCCGTTCCTGATATAAATATTAGTAGATTTTTATTCATTTCGCGACGGGCAAACGGTACAAAAAGTAAAGGTAAAATATATTAGTGTGTGTACTGTGTAAGTAGATATTTATGTTTATTTGTTTAAGTTTATATTTATGTTTCATTAGGCATTTTATTCTTAATTATTTTATATATTTTTTTTTTATAAGAAATACTACTTTCCACAGACTTTTCTGTCCGTGGCCTTTTTTAACCCATTTTTTTTTTTAATAATATGGATTCCACTTATTTTCTTACTCCTGCTTAATCACACTATTTTGCAATATATACATATGCATAATACATTGTTTTATGATATTCTTATATATATATGTATTTTTTTCTTTCTTTTTTTTTTATTATTTTATTTTATTATATATATATTTGTTATCGTTATGTTATTGGCTTTTTATATTAATTGTGCTATTTGCTATTTTTACTAGTTCTTTTTTTTTCCGTTATTATTTTATTGGCTTATTAAGTATACTGTTTGTTTCCTTATTGCTACTTCTTTTATTACATTTTATTTTCTTATTGCTATTTTATATGTTATTATCTTGTTGTTACATCCTGTTTTCTTTTTGTTATTGTCTCGAGCCCACTAGGAAGCCCGCGCTGTCATCTGATGGAATTATATTTTTGTTAATTTATTTTATGCATTGCACCCTCCTGTCCCGGCCAGGGCCTCGAAACATAAGTACCTACTTCGAGAGAGGGCCTCATTGCTGTCACTAATGTTCAAGTAGTGTCCTAGATGGCGTTAACGGTAGTACTAAATGAATATGAAACATAGGTTATGAGGCTTAAGGCTTAATATTACTTCTAATGGATGGATATTTTATGCAATACCTAATACTCGACGCCTTGGATTAGGTACGGACTAGTATCGAAAAATACCTAATCCACATACCTAATCCAATATTTATGCCTCACCCCTATTTGACAGTGACAGCAAGCATTAAGCAAACAGTTTTAATCATTGATGTGATGTGATGATTGTTTAATAGAAATGCCTTGAATTTTGTTAGGATATTTTTAACGATATAAAATAAAAAATCCTGATAACCGAAAGTATCATTCAATCAATTTACTACTATGAAAGTTGCTATTATTACCATGGGCTACAAAAATGTTAGAGTCCACGCGTCAGTAACATACTAAAATGCTATTTTGTATTTCTTTAAATAATACTTTGTGTTATAAACTCATCAATAGCTGTAGTTTAAAGATGTGGTATGCCGCTTTAATACGTTTTATCCGAAGACGTTTAGTACTGGGCATAATATTTGCTTCGTCTCTTACGTATTGTATTGTCAGTTTTTTAAGGGAGGTTAGTATGAAAATATGAATTAATGTAATCTTCTCGTAATTTCGAACGCTCTATTAACCGTTGAACACCATTCAAAATCGCATGCTGAACTGCTAAAACACTTAATAGGTTTGTTGTGGAACTGACATTAGTTAGTTGTGAAAGTGTTTACCAACATACATAATATTAGGTGCATGTTTTAAAATATAATAGAAGCTCATTAGAATGTATCACCATATTTTGTTTAGTTCTTACAAAGTTTATTCCGAGGCAAACAGAATAAGTTCACTTGCATATAAGTGATTCCATACAATAATTTGATACCCTGAATTTCAGTCTCTTGATGCAATCTTGAAAAACGGTTAAAAACTTGTTTAATTACTTGTATTGTAGAATATTTACAACAAGTTTCAAATTAATGCCGCCTGACAGTGTAGCCACATTTTCCTCAGTGGTCACAGTCAACTGCGACCTCTACGAATCTCCTCATGGAGTGAAATGTGGACCACGATCAAATTCAGCATACCAACACCTCACGGATGCTTCCCTCCCAAAATCATAGAAAGAAAACTTTTAAAATCCTAAAAAGTCGTAGCACTAAAATCTTTCGCATTAATTCCATTTTCGCTATGGACCAAGAACTTAAATTTGTGATAAAAAACAATTGACAAGCGATTCTCCCTCAAAAAATATTTTAGTCAATAAATGTGGTTTTATATTTTTTTTTAAATATAAGGGTCATTCCATGTAAGGGTGTTACCTAACCATACACCTTTAGTTGCTAATTTCTTAGTAATTATGAAAGAAAACATTTAAATTTTAACAGCACATCAGCTCTTAAAACATTTTCAGTTTTAGCAAAATATGTAGCTAGATTTAAGAAATTCAGCTGGAATATGCGTAACGTGTTACACAATGTTATGTTACAATTCGAAGTTCAAATGTTTATAAACAGCCAGGAGTGCCAAACTTTCAGTGTGCCCTAGGTATTTCAATAGAATACTGTATATAGGTATAGGTATATATACTGTATAGGTACCAAATTTCAAGACCCCAACTTGAAAAGTTTTTGAAATATAGATTTTGTGTTGAAAACCACCCTTCTCTTTTATGCCTCTTTCCAAGTCAAATATTCAAAAAATAAGTCAAAAAACGCAGATGTGTTTAATTATTTTAAATGAGAAGTCTATATGCTAAATTTCATGTTATACTTAAATAGTTCTTGAAATTGTATTGTCATTGTATAAATATATTCTCCCCTTTTTTCCTCCTCTTCCCAGTAAGATTTCTAGAAATTCTTAGTGGATAAAATGGTATGTCATAAATCCTATTGTGCAAATTTCATGTTTGTAACTTCAGCCGTTTAGGCTTGGTGACAATGAATCAGTCAGTCAGTACATCTCTTTTTATTTGTATAGAAGATAGATGTAAAATAATGAGAAAATATACCAGTCTGCTTTGTGCACCCACCTTTTATTGACATAACTCGACTCAATAGGATGTAATAACCACCACTCAATAAATATTGTACTCAACCTGCCTTCACCTGAAAATAGTCTATTGAAACACTGTCCTGCCCACATTGACTTTCGGGAATGAACCGTGAATGCTTACTATGGAGACTATCAAATAAAGGTCACATTGAGAATTATGATGAATGAAATCTATTTACAAGATGGACTCCTAACATCCAGATTATAATATTGGTATACCATATTGACCTGTCTCTCCACTGCTGTATATAGGCGTTGCACGGACTGACCACAGACATGGTCTTCTCATTCAGCCACAACTGGTGATTTTCTTCAAGTCCTCAGTCCACATGGCCAGATGGCAACCGACACTTCTTTTAATGGTACCACAGATCATAAAAACAAGTACGATATGCCATGGTGTGCGCTGCGCCTGACACCTCGATGATATGCTCAATTTGATCATAACGCTTTCACAGTTTGTTTGAGTATAGTATTGTTTTTGTCACTTTTTCAACTTGCATGCCAACTGGACCGTGTGAGTTAGGTTTAATATGTGCAACATTAAAAATGTGTAAGGGACCTCTATTCGTGTCAGTGTTAGACATGCACACTTTAAAAGTGGCGACATCAGTAATTTGCAGTAATGGCAAGTAATCTCCTTTGTTTCTATGATCTGTAACTGGTACTTTATTTATAGAAAAAGGCGGCCAATGAGCGTATGCTCATGGGTTATCAGTCCATCTGATGGAAAGTGGATACTGTCATCCATTGGCATCTGTGATACATGCCAACATCAGTCTCTAGAGTTTCAAAGGTTGGCACACCCCCAGATGCGCTACCTACCTTTGCAGATTAAGGAATGAGTTGGGAAAATGTGGAGGAATAGTTGGGATAGGAATAAGCTCTAGCATATCTCACTCACTAAAAGACATTTGTACATTGGGGAAATATGATACAGTAGGAAATGCAGTACATTTCAGGGTAATCTTCTGTGAGAGAGGGGTAACGTGGCCAGTCAAGTGCACCTGGAACACTCTCCCCCTATCATCAGTTATAGGCTATAGATATACGAGGGGCGTTCAATGTATTCTCGGTATCGGGGTGATATACTAATGATGAGGGTAATTAAATTATGTCATTAGTTAAAGACACTCTTTGAGGGTATAAATATAAAATTTAATTTAATTGTCATCATTAGTATTCGTGATATCATTACGAAAAGGCAACTAGGATGACTGATACGACAATCTTGAAAAAAATCGACCATCGCGCTGTGATAAAATTCCTTACAAAACAAGGAAAGGCTCAAAAAGTTATTCACGAAGAAATGGTGGCTGTTTACCAAGATTCTGGTCTAGTGGTCTAGTGAATTCAAACGGGGTAGAGAAAGTATTGAAGACGACCTCCGTGCCGGTGGGCCGGTTAGTGCCGCTACTGAAGAAAATGTCAAAATCGTTGAGAAACTTGTACTAGAAGATGCCCTTGTGAGAGTGAAAACATTAGCAGAAAGGACTAAGCTATCCGTGGGTATCATTCACACTATCCTTCATGAGCATCTGAATCTGTCAAAGGTCAGTGCAAGATGGGTGCCGCGAATGCTCACGGCGCTTCAGAAACAAGTGCGAGTTGAGTGTTGCAAGGAGTTTTTGGAGCTCTGTGGTGAAAATCCGCATAGTATTTTCGACCGAATCGTTGCCGGTGATGAAACGTGGCTTCATCACTATGATCCTGAGAGCAAGCAAGAGTCCATGCGGTGGCATAAAAAAGGAACAGACCCACCGAAGAAGTTTAAAGTCACCCCATCAGCCGGAAAGCTCATGGCCACAGTGTTTTGGGATTCTAAGGGAATCTTACTGATTGAGTACACAAAAAAAGGTCAAAGTATTACTGCCGCATCTTACGCAAACACCCCACGTAATTTAAAGGAGGCAATAAAAGAATAAAGACGCGGAAAATTGACCGCAGGTGTATTGCTTCTTCACGACAACGCGCCGGTTCACAAAGGGCGCGCTGCTGTGCGGGATTGCGGGTTTGAAGAAATCAATCATCCACCCTACAGCCCGGACCTAGCCCCTAGTGATTACTTTCTGTTCCCCAACCTTAAGAAAGATCTTCGAGGTAAGCATTTTTCCGACGGTGAAGAGTTGAAGGCGGCAATTAATGAACATTTTTCAGACAAGGAAGAAAAATATTTTTCAGAGGGTATTGAAAAGTTACTTTCCCGTTCAAATAAGTGTATTAAGGTGATGGGGGACTACATTGAAAAATAAATTTTGTTCAGAATTTTCTGCTTATTCTTTCATGCCTATACCGAGAATACATTGAACGCCCCTCGTATTTAGATTAAAAGTGATATTGTAATAACAAAAAATCTAACATTCTTTTCCAGGGCACCAATAGAAATATGATGTACCAAGACATAATGATAGAGAGGAAACCATTTGTTTGGAGAACTCTGCAGGAACACAATGACACTTATGACAGCATGACTTGCAGGAACTCAGTACAAGGAAAACAGTTGTTAGTGGATGAAAGAGGTATATTTGAATAATGTTTATGACTTAAATATTAGCCTGCAAATGCAGGCCCCTTGCGAAGGAGTTTCGAGTCTACCTATTTCTATTATTATTGAAATAAACAAAGCAGTATGTTCCATAACCAGACCTTTTAGCTTCCACTGGACACGGACCACCTCATAACTGTCTCGCCAATTGTCTCGTTTATAAGGGATGGTGGCATTAAAAGAACACATTGGCCAGGCAGGTTGGCGCACGGTGGGCTGATAATTAAATTTCTGGCATTAGTGATACCAAAATTTCGTCTATTTTATTTTGTAAAAAAACAGATGTATTCCACTACTTACAGCAATCATTGTATGTCATAATTTTTTTTTCGTCAGTTCGTTATTTTTACAGTTATGTTATGTGACGTATATGATACATTAATTATTTTTTTGTATGGACCGAAATAAATTCTCATTAATCACAATTCTCAAATTTTCTGAAAAAACAGTTTAAGGATTCATGCTGCTACATGCTTTATACACGTTCCCAATTTGGTGCCTCGGAAACCCTCGAAACAGCGCCAATTTGGACTGATCGTTTAATTAATAAATCAAAATATAAATTTTATTTGCTTGTAGAGGTCAAGAATTATACTGATATATTCAGAATTAATATTTCTGAGAAATTAGTCTTGCAAGTGACATGCACAAACAAAACAAGAGATGTCACATTCTATTTGAGAGTGATTGCACAAATAGATAACGTCACTTATTTTGCGAGTTCCATGTTAAGTACACTTGAAGGGCCAATCACAGCACTTAATCAATTATTTTAGAGGCTATTTCATCGAGCCTGCTTATAAACACAGACAAATTCAAATAATTTGTCGATGAAACTATTCTTTTGTATAATCAATTATTATATAAGTGATATTATATGCCTGCAAGTGTTCACAAAATACTAGTACATGGCAAAGATATAGCCAATTTCGGTATTAGTCCAATTGGAAAGTATCCGAGAAAGCAGCCAAATCTAGAAGTAAGGATTTCAACTGTTTCGTGAACACTGTTCACAGAAATTAAGTAGAAAGGAAAATGAGGATATTATGAACAATTTTCTAGTCACATTGGATCCATTATATTCAACGAAAAAACCAAAATTACTCCGGAAAACATAAATATCTGTCGAAAGCTGCATGAAGCTTATTGCTTGATAGCTGTGATGGCTATGCAGAAATGGAATGCAGAATAAAATTTCGCGTTTGTTGATGTAAATTTAAAGAGCGACATAGAAAGCGACAACAAGATTAATATAAATGACTAATACTCTCACAATTATAATACTTCCTGTCTTTGTAATTTTAAAATAATTTCGTATTGTAATCTTTACCTTCCAAGTGGACTAGGCCTTCTGGGGATATCACTATAAAATAAACCGCCCATAGTTCTTCACCTTTGGGGTGATGTAGAATAAAGAACACACCCCATTCATGAATAAATAAATCAATAAAATATTTATTTTCTCTTACGTGTAGACATTAATATATATTTTTTTATTTCGCTAAATAAATTTAAAACGGTGCCGTTTAGAAAAAAACACTATATGATATGAAATGACTAGAAAAAATAGTAGAACACATTTCTGTAGTTAGTTATTTTTCGTTACTTCCAAAAAGAAATATTTTCAGCCCACTGTGGCTGCACACAGTTCCACATTTATTTTTTTCAACAAAATATATAACCTTTATTTTACAAAATATATAAATAGTTTTTGTTATGCCACACAAGCTTCTACAAACTTACATTTTATATGTACAAAGTTTTTTCTTCAGCAACTAAGCAACAATTAATTCCTAAAAACATATAAATTGTTCGGTTCCTAAAATACATATAAAACATATAATTGTTCCTAAAAACATAAAAACATATAAGTTCGGGAAGCTACGCAGCGTCTTCTCGTCCAAAATACCTCAGTGCTTGAAGACGAAGGTCTTCGACCAGTGTGTGTTGCCAGTGATGACCTACGGCACCGAGACGTGGTCTCTGACTATGGGCCTCATAAATAAGCTCACTGTCGCACAGCGAGCTATGGAGAGGGCTATGCTCGGGGTTTCCCTACGTGATCGAATCAGGAATGAGGAGATCCGTAGACGAACTAAAGTCACCGACATAGCCTCTCGGGTTAGCAAGCTGAAGTGGCAGTGGGCAGGGCACATAGCTCGTAGAACCGATGGCCGATGGGGCAGAAGGGTTCTCGAATGGAGACCACGTACCGGCGGACGAAGCCGAGGACGTCCATCTGCTAGATGGACAGACGACCTCATAAAGGTGGCGGGCACCCGCTGGATGCAGGTCGCTGCCGATAGGTCTAAATGGCGGACAATGGGGGAGGCCTATGTCCAGCAGTGGACGTCTAAAGGCTGAGATGATGATGATGATGATATAAATTGTGTGTGTATGTGTGAGAGTGTGTATTCGTGTGTGCTAACTCTTACCAATCTAGAATCAAATTATGAGTTAGCTCCCAGTGCCACCAGATAGGATACCTATAATAACTTTTTGAAGATGACCTTAGAGGAGCAAAAAGGATTAGTGCTGAAATTGTTTATTATTTGGTACTAGTATCCTAATTGAAACTGAATTTCTCACATAGTTTGTGCAAGTAGATGGCACATAGAACAGTTCCATATGTGATGTAATTCCTCAGGGTTTGTGGTAGTGGCTTTGTTATTTCTTAATCGCCTTTTACGACACCCACGCGAACAAATAAGGTAGTAGTATTCTAAAATCGGCTGACAGCACTTAGTATTCTCACTTGTATACTCACTTGATACTAAAAGCAATAGAATTATTATTTATTACACATAATTACTCTAAGGTAATGTTTGTTCTAGGTTATGTGTGTGAAAGAACAGATTTGTTGAAGAATGGCTGCTGTGACCCAGATAGAGAGTCTGCAAAAAGATATAGCTGTGATACTTGTAAAGAAAACAACTGTTGTATTATCTATGAGTACTGTGTCTCTTGCTGTTTAGATCCCGGCAAGGTAATTTATAATCATTTGAATCATATTTCTTTCGCAATAGCCGACCACACCCGTACAGGTGGATAAAGAATAGCACACTGTTGCCCTTAGAGGAAAAAGGCACAAGTGTTTTTTGAGGACATTTGCGACAAATATTTGGTAAAATTCTTATTATCTTTGTTTATTTTTAATTTCCGAATATGAGATTTCAGAACAACAGATATGGGATAACTTTTTCTGCACAAAATAAAAAGAAGTTAAAGAATTAACAAAACTAAAAAAATAATTCATTATTTTTTAATTTAATTAACAATTAATTTTCTTAAATTTTGATGTTTATTGTTATGTTTCTTTCTGGTTCCACTGGATAAAGAATGTTCAACTAATCCAGAGATATATAAACAATCCATTTTATATGATCCATCCCTATTTATATCCCCCCTAATTTTCCTCTCATCAAATGGGTCAAGCACCTTTTTACTATTGTTTTCAATGTATTCATTGGTTTTCGAATGTTATTGTTACAAATTAATAGGGTTCTACAAGGTCGGCAGCGCACCCGCAAACCCCCTGGTGTAGCAGGTGTCCATGGGCGGCGGTGACCACTTACACCGTGACCCGCCCGTTCGTCTGCCATCTATTCGATACAAAAAATACAGTATCAATTGAATAAAAATCAATTGTGTGCCCAAGAACAAAGGTGGTTGACACCGAAAGTTTTTGAAATCTCAAAAATGAGATTAGATATAAAGATGGAAGTTATTTTATTGCTTTTCGAAGAATTCTCTGCGACAATCGATACACTTTTTCATATAATGAAACCATTGTGGGAATCATTCAGCCCACTCTTCTTTAAACACCTCTTCAACAGCCGTTTGGGTCATCCATATAGTTGGGACTGTATGGCGGATGAACCATTAACTCTACAGTACTCAAAAATTGCTTCTCTTGTCTGGCAGAGTGAGCCGAGTCGTGATGAAGGATTACTTACTCTGCTTCGTGTGCGTCGTTCTTTGACTTTTTCCAAAACACAAGGCAAGCAGCTTTTCTTATACCAGTCCGCAGTTACTGTTCTTATATTTTCTAAAGTTATAGTAGCAAAGTAATCTGCCAAAGAAGAAGTCAATCATCTTCTTTTCAGCACTCCGTCCTGTCTTCACTGTCGTCGGCAAATCTTCGAAAGGAAAAACCCAGTTTCAGGCTCATAGCAGTATATCTAGCTTTCATCACCTGTTACTATATCAAAAACAGCATTTAATTGATCATTCCGCACGGCAGTTTCGCTCAAATTGTGAGGAATCCATTTAGCACAAAGCTTCCTTACCTACGGGTGATCATGTAAAATAGTTTTGATCTTGACTGATACCAATACCTAATGATGTCCGTATCTGCTGATATGTCATTCGTTTGTCTGCTTCAATTATAAGCCACACAGTTTTGGTGTTTTCCTCCATCACCGCCGTCGCAGGACGCCCATCTCTAACATCATCACTGAAGTGGGTACGACTACGTTTAAATTCACTGAACCAGTTATAACCAATGGCGCTGAATGGGGCTTCATCACAGTTAGCATTTAGCTAACTTAAGTCTTTCATAACTTTGTTTCTGATTTAAACTGCAACGAAAGTCATAAAAAATCAGTGACCCAAAATGTTCTCTTGTTAAATTCATTTTTCCGCCTTCACTTTAATTTCAAATTGCTAACCCGAAATAAAAAAAAATTGCGTGTGCGGTCAGGGGACCCCCGTCAGGAACCAAGATCCTCACGCATTTTTTTTTAAATTATTTTTTTTATAATTCGAAATAAAATCTGTATAGTTCATGTATTTTTTTTTTATTTTGTATCATATTTTCAATGCAACTAATTTAAAATAAGGAATCAAATCAAAAAATTAGTTTATACAACCGGCCACACACTAGTCTGCACATCTGTTATTCTGCTTGAGTCTCGCTCTCGATACTCGCACGCACACACACACACACACACACAGAAAGAGAAAGGCGTATGGAGGGGGTAAAAATCTTACGTGACGTTACATTTTCTCTCGAATCACACCTACCGCAAGCCGCAGGAACTTCGTTCCAAAAACAAATGACAGCTTTGAAAATTTAATGGCGTTTTACAAGCAAGGAGTTCAACTTTCAAAATTCGATTGTTTTCTATCGTATTTTACTTTAGTCAGTTCTAAGAACATACAATATATATCATATACAATATCAGCCTATAACATCCCACTCCAAGGGAATAGGATTCAATACTTCAAGGGAATTGGGAAAACGCAAGATCGGCGGCGCACTCTAGCACACCTGGTCTTACATGTGTCTATGGGAGTCTATGGAGGCCACTTACCATTATATGGGCCTACTTTCCACCTACTTTCCAACAAAAATAAAGCTTAGATGAGAACCGCCAAAAGATAACCACCACTCTTATTTACACAGTTTCAGTATATAATACTTTCTTTCATCTTCAAAATTTTTACATTCGTAAATTTCTTTTTTCAGAGGGATTTATTAGAGCTGGTACTATCAAAACTGTCGGCAGAAGAGAATGTTCTTTTCCGCTCATTAACCGACGACTATGAACTGTGCCTCACTAAATGTCGCACTAGTTCCCATAGCGTCTTACATGAAAACTCATACAGGGATCCCAAATACAAACACTGTTTTGGTAACGAACCTATGAGACCTCCGGACTAGCGTTTAATATAATTTAGTTTTTATATTAATCTATAAAATGTTAATTAATTAAATACTGTTATGAATGTTGAATAATTGAATTTAGGCCATCTTACGTAAGTAAAGTTTCCATCCATTCCCAGAGGTCCGGTTCATAGTCCGGTTGACCGGACTAGTGCGACTTTTTGTTCTCAGAAGTCCGGTCGTAATATTCAACCGGACTACTCGTTTTAACAGGAATCAAGAACGAATATACACAACTTAAACTATAGTTCCAACAACTTATTTAAGATGCAATATACAAAGCAACTTTTTCTAAGAAAAGTTTATAAGAAATCATTTGCATTTCACAAAATTGTATAAAATCACATCCGTCGCAATATCTATTTGCCTTCTTTTACACAACACATTTTTTCCGAATCTTCAATCGGAGTACTCGTTTGGTTTAAATAATATATATGCATGATTGATGTAATTTCCACAGAAATCATTTGCGTTTCATAAAACCTCATCTTCTGGACAACACACCTCTTTTAATAACTTGATTGATGTGCTGGCCACTTGATTTGATAACAGACCTCTTTTGATTATTACTGGCCACTTACATGAAATTATATTATTCAATATTTAGTGGAAAATAGTTATTGTTTGAAATAAAAATGAGTGAACCAGAGAACCTTGCAATAATTAAAAGGGGTGGAGGTAGAGTTTTACTATACTCGGGCTATCAGTTCCACGGGAATAGCGTCTATAAAAACGAAACTAACAAAACGATGGAACTTTCAAAGTGAGTCCGTTTCCATTTCCCCAATTATATACCATTCATGGCGAAATTGGAAACAGCGTAACCGCTTTTATATCGCACCGCTCTAAGAAAGCATATTAAATTTTATTCCAAATAATGAAATCAAAAATTCCGAAATGGGAGCCCACGCTAATACTACTACATGTTGATTATGAGAAGGCCCCAATAGATGAATTATTGAAAATTTGCAAACATTTAAAAGGTTGTTTCTATCATTTTCAGAACTGTTTGGATAAGAAAATTAAAGCACTCGCGGCTTGAAGACTAGATTACATAAACGTATTTTAAATTTATAGTGTGATGCCTTTGCTGCCAAAAGATAAGAAAGCGTGGAAATATATTTCGAAAGAAATGTCGGAAGATATGAATGGATTGAAATATTACTTTAAAAGTTTTTAGATGAAGCCTAATTTTATGGACATGGACACCACAAATGTTGTAGAAGGCTGAAATTTTAAAACTAATTCACAGCTTACAAATACTTTTCAAATATGATGCAAATTTTGCACATCTTATGCGATAACGCGCCTAGATAAACCTTCACGTCGACCAAGCAATAAGATTGGAAAAAAATGTGTTGCGTAAAAGAAGGCAAATAGATGTTGCGACGGATGTGATTTTATACAATTTTGTGAAATGCAAATGATTTCTGCTGTAATTACTTATAAACTTTTCTTAGAAAAATTTGCTTTGTATATTGCACCTTAAATAAGTTGTTGGAACTGTAGTGTTTAAGTTAACATGTTTAAATATAAGATTAATATATATTCGTTCTTAATTCTTTTTAAAACGAGTAGTCCGGTTGATTTTTAATAATACGGTTGATTCGAGTAATCTACGACTGGACTTCTGAGAACAACAAAAAGTTTCACGATATAGTCTGGTCAATCGGACCTCTGGGAATAAATGAAAATTTCAATAGACCAATTTTGTCACAAAGAACATTGTATTTATATTTATATATTAAGGGGGAGTCCCCTTACCACAAAAGGTTTAACGACGACTGTGACAGGTTGTATGAAATTATTGCTAATTGTTAGTAATACAGATTTTTGTTTTTATTAACTTTTTAGAGGTGGTGTTGTTCCCATCTCCCGTGGGTGTCGTAAAAGGCCACTAAGGGATAACAAAGCGGCTACCACAAACCTTGAGGAACTACACCACCCACCTCAAGAGTGGACTCGCCAACCCGCTTGACCAGCGTGTCGTTTTAAGGCCATACATTCCTCATGTATAAGGTAACGTGTTTGAGGAGACCCATGTCTAGCAGTGGATACTGAAAAGGCGGATTGCATTGCATTCCCTATGGCTTCGTCGATTTCCATCTTTGTACAAAATAAATTGCAAAGCAGTCAGAGGTTGGAAGCCGCGCGGTCGTCGCATCTGTGTGAAGTGGCCCTTAAAAGTGTAAATATTTTTATAATAAAAACCAGTTGCATATTTGTCACTTAAAAATTATCCAACCAGTATGATAATGTAAGCTAATTATAAAAGAACACCAAATAACATAGATTTAGACGTATTGTTACGAGCATATTGTGCAAATTTAATTTATGTACATAGATATGATAGTATATAAGTAGATAATATTTTTGTTATTTAATGTTACAATTTATAACTCTATTCACATTAAGAAAAAACTGACATCATGAGTCCAATGTAGCATAACTTATAACACAGCGTTAATTGGTCCATCAAAGAACGATACCTCTGGGGTAACTGGTCAGAAGGTGGTATCACGTGACTGATAGGGATGACATCACTTTTTTCTTAACTTGAACAGAGATTAATGTTAACGTCGCACAAGGATTGTGCTGTGACAAGCTTCACTATATGTTTTTTTTTCACTCAAACGCAGAATGTTATATCGTTTTGCCTCTGTGTTGCACAAACAAAACCAAAAATGTCAAATGTCGATGTTGCCCGACTATCTTTAATTATTACATATTCTGTAATTATTACGAATGAAACAAAAAATATCAGTGTTACCAGCTTACTAATTTGTTACAGTTTACATAAGACGGGAAACCGTCTTGAATTTATCTTTTAGGTAATATTTTGCCAAGCCATGAATGTTTATTTTTAAATGAATTATTTATTAAAATTTTCAGCCACTAAAATCTGACATTCTAAGAAGATGCGCTGGTAGCTGAAAAATATGGAGTAAACTTATATCGCGGGTTTTGCACTAAGAAAGATGAAAGTATTTGTATAAGAATGCAAGTATTTAATAACAATCAAAATATATGTTAATTTTGATCGCGCTCTCTCACGGATCGGTAGTCTTCGAGGAAAAATTGCGCTCAGTATGCATGCACCATCCGATTGATTATTGCTCTATATATTTTCTGTGGGGCTCGCACACGGGTCGGTGCGACAGCGGCGCGGCGCAGCTTGCACTCGGCATGCTGGCACGCAACATCAGTGCTCGGCCGCGTCGTGACATTTGTAGACAGTAATTTTATAACTGCGTATTTTGTTTATATATCAATGGCCTAACAAGCCTGGTTAGTTACATAAAAGATTTTTTGACATTTTATACATCTATGTGAACTTCGCATAATTTTCGCTCAATTCTCATGCTGCTACAAATACTCTGCTACCATAGTTGCGTTGAAAATATAAACGCACCAAAAATCTCTTTCTTTTTCCTTTCAAATAAGGGTAAATTACAATAACATCTTCATTACTGGAATCATTAGACATATTTTCTCTGCGATTTGCCGCCTTATACTCCAGTAATCTGACAAAAATGTCATCGCATGCAGATTCCGTGTACGAGACTGGCCAATGATCTGTTCAACATTTGCTAAATACGTACTGCGCTGAAACCATGTCCACCCGTGAGAGAGCGGTCTAATTGTAGTTAAATTCACTATTGAATATTATATTAACAAGGAAATTAATGATCTCCAATATTAGGTGTCTAATACTTAGTAAAAATATATATATATATTTTTACAAAGTATCAGATAGATAGTTTATAAACACAAATATGAATACATATTTGAAAAAATAAATAGCCCACAAAGTTCATGCCCCCTATAGCGGGCATGAAGTATACTCAACTTGCTACACTCAAATCAAAAAGTCCCGCTGAATACAGAATTGTGACCCCAGACAATTTTTAAGCTTCAAAATGCGGGGGAAAAATGCTAGAAATTGAAGCAGTGGTGGAGGCTATGAGAAAACGGTAAATCAGTCGCCTAACAGATTTACAGATATGGTCGATAGAGATACTGTCTACAATGTATACCTGATATAGAGATGCTGTTACCACCCGTCTAGCTTATAATTGCTGCCAGATAGCTTGACACAAAAGGGCACTCTCACTTCCCTACTCGGATTCCCTCAAAATCCTCAAATAGCGATAATTGCTCCAGGAACATTGACAACGGCGCAATGCGTCGCTGGAAATCTCCCAATACCACCCTTCTAATATTAACGGTAGCGATATGTAGGTATCGTATCGCTTCCATACTATTGTGGTTATTGTCTGTCGATACGCGTTTTTGCTACAATGTTAGTAGGCGGTGAATGCTCCTTTGTGGCAACTTAGATATCGGCAACTAGGTAGTCTGATAAGTTTGCGCCCTTTATAGTATCCATTTAATTCGACTATCTTTCGTCATTTTTCTGGCAGAGCTATTATCCCATCGCTATAAAAATGGGGTTTCTGAGCGAAAAACTGTTTTAAATGGTTTCTACAGGCTTCTCTAGAATGTACTTTTACTAAATTTAAAGAATTTTGTAAAGCGCGGAATATATGAGAATTCATAAGTGCTATGTCTGAAGTGTGTGGAGTATGCATTAAAACTTCCCAGCCAAGGTCAATCAATTTTTGTTTCGTCATCAAAGAAGTATGCGGTCAAGTATTGTCCTGATGGAAAACTACACCTTTTCTATTCATTAATTCTGGGCGTTTTTCTTCAAGTACTCGTTTCAATTTGTTTGTCTTTGTATGTGTCTCCAATGTTAATGTGGGCCCACGACACAGGGGATCCTAGTGTGGGCCATTGAGTGGCGTTATTTATTTTTATTTATTTATTAAATTTTAATAATTGCTGTTAGTAAACATCAGAATTAATCATTTGGCCATGTGGCAAAAGCTCGTTATACACAATGCCTTTCTAGTCCCACCATACACATAACATGACTTTGTTCGGAGTGAGGCCTGGCTTCGGGACTATTTGAGATGGCTCACCTCGCTTACACCAAGATGGGTTTTCAAACATTGTTATCGTTGGTGATCCACTTCACATGCCCTATTACCAATCTCTTCAAAAATGGATAGATTTCGTTTTAGCAACATCTCGCACGTGGAAATTCTACTCACCAACTTTCTGTCAATTAAATCATGCGGCATCCTAGCTTTTTTTTTACAAAATTCAGTTTATGCACGTGATTCAAAACTGTTGAGTGGTGAATGCTAAGCTCTTCCACAATTAAGACTGCTTATGTGTCAATCTGCTTCAATTTTTTTTAATGATAACATCAACATTTACCATAATAGGACGGACGACCACAGCGTCCTCGCTGTGGTCGACCTCATTCACATCAAAATTACCAGATCTGAATCGACTGAACCATTTTTTGCAGTATTGTTAGATAGAGCACCTTTCCATAAACACCACAAATCTCTTTTCGAGCATTCGAGCATTCATACCCTTGTCGAAATAAATGTGAAATAATAATAATAATATAATTAAACCGTTCAAAGTTGTTTAATTGCTACATATATAATTTTCTCTTAATTAACTTCCATTTTGAAATTGTTAAAAAATACGAAAAGATAAAAATTTCAACTTGTAATTTTAATTTGCCGCCATAACAAAAAAAGTCAGCTTTGAAACGGTATATCACTTTCCCGCCAGTGATCAGTGTTGCCAGAAATATAGCATGCTAAAGTCATACGTTCAAAAAGGCCGCGAACTTTTCCGACTACCTATTATATGTATATAGTCAGGGACAGAAAGAAGTCGAGTAGGATACATATGAACTCTTCTCTAGAAGCATTCTGTAAAGCGGTACACTCAAAAATAACTATGAAAAATGTAAATTTACAAAGAATAAGTTCATAGTTACCAGTTGCGAGGAAAATCATTTCAATCTAAAATCACAATGTTATAGTATAGATTTTTATTAAATAAATAATTTTTAATTTTCTAAAACATTGTAGTTTTTTAGTTATTATGGTTAGTTATAAAGGTAGTTTGTGAAATGAAAAAAATTAAACGTAAAATCACCCACGAAACTACCCCACCATATTATTTTGGGGGCAAATAATAAAATGTCCCCAGAATAATATTGAGGCAGTAGAATCTTCTACTCGTATAATCGTATCTCAATTCTACTCGTAGAATTGAGGGCGGGTCACAACGTAAACAAACTGGCGTCTCAGATGTACACTACCAAGCATAGGTATTAGGTACCCCCCCCCCCCCCTGTCCACCAATTAATTTTTGAGGCCATGCCAGATGACACCGGCTACTTGTTCGCCCTATTTACTAAGCCATACTTACTTAGAATCTAAGGTACGTACCGGGAGCTTCATATTTTGAGATTACGTGATACTCGTAAAATAGTTTTATTTCACAGTGAACAGTTATTTTCGGAACTTGCCTTTCTACTCATTGACCTAGTATCAAATAATAAGTCAATGTTTCTACTTATTCGATGTTTACGTCATCGACGTAGTTCCGTTTCTAACAATAGGTTTCTAAAGCAGATGTTCACACTGAAAGAAATGACAAAAGCAACATTTATCGTGTAAGGGTTGCCTGCATATAGGGAGTCCTACCCTCGAACATCAAGAAATGCTTAAACTGGATTTCCATTCAGATGTCACCTGGTTACTTTCAGTATATGTTTTTTTTATAGAATAGGTAAGTGGTCACCGCTGCACATGGACACTTGCAACACCAAGGGGCTTGCGGTTGCGCTGCCGACGTTGCAGACTCCTGTTCACAGCTCTCTTGAAGAACCCCATATTATATCGTATTGGAAAAACCTTGGCTTGCAGCACATTGCACAACTTTCTGGTTTCGTGGTATAAAGTGTCTTTGACCGCACTGTACTCAGCGACTCTTATGTCAAAGAAGTGCGAATGAACCGCGCAACGATGACGAGCAGTGCGATGATAAAAATCCGAAGTTGGCATGAAATTGAACAGTTCTTCAGAACATTCCCTATTATATAGGCGGTAGAAAACGCAGAGAGACGCAACATCTCTTCGGATGCTGAGCGATTCTAGACCACCGGTGAGAATGGGATCATCGACAATTCGGACAGCATGTCGTTGGACGGAATCAAAAGGGTCCAACTGGTATTTCGATGCACCGACCCTTGACTTGAGCACTTGACTCTAACAGGAGCAATTGGAATAACACTAGTTACTGAAGTAGTAAAATGATTTCCTAATTTCAATATAAATATTTTAATTTTAGGCTATATTATTATTATTTTAACAATATATCAATGATGACGAGATATTTGTCGAGAAGGAACTTTTCAAGGTAAACAGCGACAAACGCTGCCCGCAGTGAAGTACTGCTTCGCCCTGTTGAGTACACCGTATAGTCGTAGAATGTTACGAGACCGTTTGCGATGTGTAACTATTGTAACGATGTGTAAACCGTTGCGATCTATTGTATGATATTTTACTATTGTAGTATAAGCCGACTGCAGGGTTGCCAAATATCCGGTTTTAACCCGAGCAGTTCAATTTTCCAAAATATTATCTGGCTGAAAAACATAGTTATAGGTAGGTAATGAAAAAGATAATAAAGTCCGATTCTTGAAACCGTAAACAATTGAACTAATTTGTTGTGCGTGCGCGTTTAGGATTGACCTTTGACGCACTATTTTATTTTCAATCTATACTGATATAATAAAGAGAGAGTTCGAGTTTGTGTGTATGTGGAGGGTAATCTCCAGAACCACTGCACCTATTTGAAAAATTCTTTCACCATTTGAAAGGTACATTATTGCAGATGGACATAGGCTACCTATATATTATGTGCAAAAAAATTGCCGGGCATGCAACGCATGCCGGGCACAATTAGTGTAACATAAACTTATTGCTTTTGCTTTCAGACAAATCTAGCAATCCAGTAAGTTAAACAAGAATAAAAGCCAAGGGAGTAGTCAGAATTTTATCCAGGGTGGGGCAAAAGCAAACAATATTATCCAGGCTGAGGTAAAGCAAACAATTTTCTTATAATTTAAATAGAGGTTGTGTAATCCAGAAAGTCTGATATTATTCTTCCTTATGCCCCGGGGGGGGGGGGGGGCTAAATTCTAAATGGATGATAATTGCAATAATAATTTTAATTACAAATAGATGAGGCATTGTTAAAGCTCTACAACGATCACAGCAGGTCGTACTAATTATTTTTATAGAGTGGACACTCATTTGTAAGAGCTAAATCATTCATTTAACGAATGACGGAAGTTTTCGTTATTCATAATCAGTGGAAATGACGCAAGCTGAAAGCAATTTCGCATTAACAGCCCGAACCTAATAATACCTGTTATTAACAAACATTTACGTACCTAAAGACATGCGAATATTCGATTTGTTTTATCCATTAGACTTTTTATTGACTAAGAATTATTAACGAATATAATAAGCTGTAAATTAACCGGAAGAAGGATTCCCTTCAATACGTTTTACATATTGATTTTTTGGAGGAATCGATACCATTTTAAACATTCAAACGTATATTTAAACTTCCAAATGTTATCAATACTATACCTAGCATTGATAACATCAATGCTGTCCTATACCTAGGTACATGCGGTCCGCGTGGTGGTAAATGGTTACCGCCATTCATGGACAACCTGTAGGTATTACCTACCTAAAAATAATAAGAAAACATTGGAAACTAAATTTATTCCGATACCAATTCGACAAATACCTATTGTTAGACAAAATCGTACCACTATGCTCTAACAGTAAACTTCCTGACGTAAACTAATAGTCACAATAATATCGTAAGAAATCGTATTGTCATCGTTAATACAGACGAAATAATGATAACTCAAAGTTGTTCAACAGTCCCTTATCATAATTATCAAGAATTTTTATAATCCACGTGAAATATAATCTTAATAATATAATCAAACGTTTTTTGTTGGTGGATAATGTTACATTGAAACGTAGGAAAAGTCGACCTTACGTGCGCAGAACTCCGATTTGCGCGCGCGCAGTCTGTGTGCAAGTGCCGGTACAGCCTGTTGTCTGTCAAAATGACCAGGTGAGTGAGAAACACGTAGATACAATTGCTTAAAGATATACCTACTGAATGGAAACGAAGGCGACTATTCAATGACATTTTCTATGTGGATCACAGAAATAAAGGTGGTCAATTCTATATTTACTTATTATTTATGTAGCCTATTAAACACATAGCCATTCTAAACAAAACAAATGTATGTTCTCATAATATACAACGTGAGAAACATTGTACCTATTGTGAATTCTGATTTAGTTTTCCTTTTATACCTTTCAAACGTATAAAAAAGATCTTAGATAAAAGAGATTTCAAAGATTAGACCTTGCTGAAATAATGCTATTTCTTTGTTTAAAAATTATCCCACAAACCTGAACAATATTAATTCTTTCAGATTTGATTGTATTTTGATTTTTAGCGGCTTTCTAAAGTCTAACTCAAATATAGGTCAAATTAGAATCTCTTGTAAATTATTTGATGATTCATTCAATACACCTCTGCTACACTATTGTGTACTTGCAAGTGTACGTGACTGTACGTACCTAACGTACAGTCACGTCCAGAAAGACAATATTGGCGTTTTAAATTCGTCAAAGATATATGAATGCGGTGATCGCCTAGGGGTGTCTATACTCGTCTCACATTCGCGTGATCGTGAGTTTAAATCATAGACGCGTACCACTTAAGCACGGAAAATATCGTGAGGAAACCCGCATGTTCCAAAAATAAAAAAAAAAACAGAAGTATGTGATCCACAAGTCCGCGCTTGGGCCGCGTAACGGATTACGGCCTGAAACTCTAGTATTTTACTAAGGGAAACGTGTGCCCTGCAGTGGAACATTATAGGCTGATACAAGTACATCTAAATGTGCATAACTACTTGTGAAACCAAAAAAAAAATAATGTACACACTTGCAATCCACACTTATGTTGCCAAAACACTAGTAACGTAACGTTTAGTTTCATTAACCTCGTGTGTGAAAAAACACTTTTCCATCAGAATCGTACCAACAAGTATACAATTAAGATATTGTGTAGAATTTAAACAATTTATGACATTAGGT
The DNA here is from genome assembly GCA_914767545.1 of Sesia apiformis. Taxonomy (NCBI): domain Eukaryota; kingdom Metazoa; phylum Arthropoda; class Insecta; order Lepidoptera; family Sesiidae; genus Sesia; species Sesia apiformis. The sequence continues at coordinate 8,002,584 of OU611960.1, read as the reverse complement.
ATACCTAGTTATATATAAACTACGCACCAAGAACTAGTTTTACTCGATTTCGGTATACATTTGCATAGATCATTAATTTTTTTCACATTGACCTATCGACACTGACATTTCGTAATCGATGAATGAAACAAGTACCTAATTCTATAATTAGGTAACACATACCATCAGCCTATGTCTCTCCACTGCTGGATATAGGCTTCTCCCAAGGCTCGCCACCACACACCATCCTTGACTTTTATCATCCAACCACCACTGGCGAATTTCCTTAAGTCGTCGGTCCACCTGACCGGGGGCGTCCCGCACTGCGCTTCCTGATACGCGGCCTGCATTCGAGGACTCGTCTTCCCCATCGTTTATCGGTCCTGCGGCAAATATGACCTGCCCATTGCCACTTGAACGTGCCGATTCAACGAATTATGTCGGTGACGTTAGTTCTTTGGTGAATGTCTTCGTATCGAATTCTATGCCGCAAAGTAACTCCAAATATAGCCCTCTCCATAGCTCGCTGAGCGACCTTGAACTTATGGATCAGGCCTACGGTTAGAGGCCATGTTACCTTAAATTCTGACAATGCGCACTGATTGAAGACGTTCGTCTTCAAGCATTGTGGTGTAGACGACGCGAAACGCCAACGCATTTTCCCAAATTCTGTCCAATAAAGTTGAATGCGTCTACCGACCTCCTTGCTGAAGTTGGACTTGTCTAACTGGATTGTTCGCCCAAGATAAACATACTCAATAACTTCAAGTGCCACGCCATCGACGTCTAACAGTCCCGGAAGAACATGTTCATTGAATATTATTTCCGAAACTGCTCACAAACATGCTGGAAGATGGATTTAGGATGCTGGACTGGAAAGGACGTGGAATCAATGTGAATGGTGAGTGCATCTCGCATCTACGTTTCACCGATGATATGACATAGTCATCATGGCAGAATCGCTGGAAGATTTAAGTTAGATACTAAACGACCTTAACGCAACATCATGCCGCGTCGGTCTAGGAATGAACTTAGACAAAACCAAAAATTAAATATTAATATACTAATATAATTTTATAGTATATAATTAATTATACTACGTAATTTATATTAACGATAACGTCTCTGTTCTGTCTGTTTGCCTGGCTGGTGTAACCTGTGCCGAAACGTCCGAAAACCAGCGTTCATGAGCTGTCGGATGAAGTCGGGTCATGTTCGGAACGGGTTCACTCGGCTATACCGCTTAACCTCAGTCAGTTCGCCGGTCGCTGTTTACCATAATTGTTAGGTGTGTCTGTTCTCGCACATAAATAATGATTTACTAATAATTGAAGTCTTTTATTTAACTTAGTCGAAAAATCTGTTACAAAGCTAGGAAAAGCACTAGGTTTCAGGGTATAATGTAAATTTAATTAAATTTTAATTTAACTACATAGGTTTCAGTTTCGGCCGAAACTAGAAGAGGAGCCGAATATTCGGTTTCGGCTGCAAATTGTGTTTCGGTCTGACACTAAAAATATTGTACAGTACTTGTCCTAACAATGAAGTTCGATCATCTTCCTATTTCTGACCGTGACCGAATGCTAAGACACCGTATATAACATAGAGTAATTACAATATAACGGTAACATTTTTCAATTTGGTTGGATGTTTATTTCTATCTTTACTCAATCTTGCTGAAATAATTGCGGAATAGGTTATCATACTTTTTGTAAATTAGGTAGGTACTTACTTCTAAATCGAGCCGGCAGGCACTCGGGTGATATCTTTTGAAGTTAAATAATTTTCAAAAACCACGTTGACGACTAAAAAGTACGCAAGGTACCTATATATCTACCTACACCGCGTACCTATATACACAATCTTCCTTCTCCGTTTATGGGCCTGTAATATGGAGTCAAAAATGTGATAAGAATTATTTAAAGATTACGTAGCAACTAGAAGCAGGTATTTAGAAGCAAAATTTTAGGGAGGAAAACAATGCAAGTTGATTTTTATAACAAGGAAATTAACTTGAGGAAATCTATCTACCTTGTTGAGCGTTCATAAGTCTAATATGTTTTTTGGGACATTTTATTTCTATGACTTGAATCACTAATACAAAATCTCTACCTAATCGTAAAGGAAGTTAGTCTGTTTGTTTGTTCGCTCTAAACTCGGATAATTGTGTATGTCGTATTGTCTATACTAGTGTGTATTATGACGGGCAAAAATGTTTACCTCAAAAGACGGCCATGAGTCAATTGACCCTTCATAGTAAAATATTGTTTTATTAATTATAATAACTGGAAGATTATTACGCAATAGAAACAATAAAATCTAACCTCAGTTAGAATAAATTTATTTATTTATTTATGAAAAATAGTGATAATTATTACGACAATTTTACTTTCAAAGACGACATATATTTATTAAAAAGTTCGATTCATTGCAGCTGTAACATAGCTTTTAAAAATGTCTCAGACTTCGGTAAATTCGTTTTAACAAATAAACAGATAGTAGTAACGTTTTTCTTGAGTATGCAGCTGAAAATTTTATCAACATGGGTTGTTGCACTGAAGTCGATAAAGTAGAGGTGTTACTCAGTTCGACTGCCAGCTGCAGAAGAGAAACTTCTACAAACTTTTATACATGTCATAATGGTGTAAAAATTATGCATTTATTGGTGCAAGATCTAAAATAATGTATGAAAACCTGTACCTACCGTACATCTGCTTGATATCGCTTCCACGCTGTTAGCCTGTACTTCCTGGCACACAACGTCAATGTCATACCTGTATTACTTCATGGAGTTGTAAAATGTTACTATTACTGGTCTTACTTACCTATCCTAGCATTGTTATCTTTTATTGTATAATTATTATATGTATCTGAATATTATTTGAATATTAGGTACCATATTATTATTTAGATGATAAGTTGATAACACTTTGCTTCTCTTTGCTCGATATATAATATCTACCTTCACTATTTATACGAAAATGAAGAAATATTTTAATAATAATAATTTATTTATTTAAGACATTTACATATTTTGCTATCGAGTAATTGTCACTTATCAAGTTATCATGTAGTTCACAAAAACATCAAATCAATCAATACAAGTAGGTATACCTACATAAGGACAATGTGTGCTGACATCTATAATAGAATAATCTGTTTTACAGCTTTCAGCGCCTTCCCTGAGATCTATTCCTAGTACTAAGTTCCAGTTATTTAAAGAAATAGTTTTATCAGGTGGTAATTATTGTGTACAATTTATGTACGTTGTGAGTGTTTTATGTCTGTATGTCTGTATGTCTGTATACCTGTGTGAATGTGTGGGAGTGTGATTTAATATATTCGATTTTGATTATTGTATTTGTTATAAAATAAATGCTAAAAATGACTTGCATCGTATTGTCACTGTCACAATTCCAAATAGCCCGATTAAAACATTAAGCGATTATTTCACATGAGTTAGACAGTCTGCTGACGGGACATTCTGAAAATAATATATTTTGTGCCATCGTGACATTTTGCGAATGGAACATTCTGCGCCGAATCCATCATAAATTAATATGATAATATAGATTACATACACACTATGCGAACAATTTGCTCAACTCAATTAGCCAATAACTGACAGAACATATCGGTCAGTGAGCCTGCAAAATGGCTTATATTAACCCTCTGTGACTGAAGCCAGTGAGCCTACGAAATGGCTCACAGATTTCCTCCTCACAGTAAGTGGCTACCACTTTGCCTACATGAGAATACGGCTTAACTCGTTCACGAACGTATGAAAATTTGAAATGGTGCGAGCACTTAATCAATGTTTCACTTAGATTTTCATGAAATGTGCCATATAGGTAGGTATTCATAACTTACTCACTGCCAAGTTAAAATTAACCCAATGAATGTCGAACTGCAACTGCTACAAGCATGCAAACAAACATTTGTATTTATAAATATAGTTAAAGTTTATAGAAACTGACTCATTTGTAACTTGTAACAAAACAATTAACTTTATATAAATGTTCAGGTAACCACTTTTGTACTCAAAGATACACGTAAATGCTCAGATTGTCAATTCGTGTCGTTATCTGTACGAAGGGGCCTTATTGTCGTTATGAACTTGACTTTGATTAATATACGAGTATACTAACTAAAAATTTCGTTGTTTCAAAATTCTGTTTAAATAGAAATATGCAGCGTCCAAAGCTCGATGGTTCACAATCTGTTTATTCTAGCTAGAGAATGCTGAATACATGCAAGTTTGTGCTAAGAGACTACTTTTGACTTTCAAGTTAATGCAAAAGTGAATTAAAAGTATGTAATTATAACCAGAGTCTAAAATTAGTATCTACCTGTAGTCTTTTGTCAATACCATATTCAGAAAAGATTATGAAACATTACTTTAAGTTTAAAATAAATGTACTGTTATTAAACAATAAAAAATAATTTGAAAGCCAACACTATTGCTGAAAACAACCGACTCTTATTATCTAAAGTGGTATTAACTGTGATTCAAGTGCTATGATTTATTAATGAAATGATAGTAGATACTTGCGGCAAGTCAAGCGACTAGCGAGACTGTAAACTACTTTTTACCAAATACCAAAGATCCTATTGTTACTGTGCGTTTATATTCACAGGACCAGGTTTTCCAATGTTCTTGCTCATAGAGATATCTGCCGTGTTCCACAGGATAAACATTTTCTCAGAAAAGTAGCTAAATGTAAATCATTTGCTGGGATTTTTACGCTTGATACAATGGTATTATAATAAGGTACAACTTATTATAATAATAACATAGTATTATAATAATATATAAGGTACAACTATATGATTTCTACTGATATAATTTTCTGCCGGCATGGGGAAGAATAATACTTTCTCTGCATACTGCATAATGCATTACTCTACCTCTATTTGAATTATAAGAAAATTGCTTTTTTGCCCCACCCTGGATAAAATCCTGACTACGCCCTTGCGTTTAGCCGTCTTGTATTATCAGAAATTGATGGGATAACTGTAAGGATATGATTAGCTTAGTTGTGAAATTTATGAATGCAATAAAAAAAATATAATTCATCAATGTACATTCAACACTGACAGGCTTGACAAAAGTGCCTAATGCCCTTTTGTCTTTAGCACGCGAACATTTTAAATGGCAATATTTTACTGAAAGGGTTGTTTGCCATCGTTATGAAATAAAAAAAAAATACTTATACAAAAATTTCAAATATTCAAATTTCTTAAATACCTGTTATAATTAAACTATACTGATGGGTTATGATTAATACTCTTATTAATTTTGTGTCATGTCATGACTAGTCATATGACATAAATGCATTTTTGTTGGATCTTAAAAGGTTCAATCAAAATCAATATTACACACCTCATACGGGCTAGGGGGATGCGGGTCTAAGTGTACGTTTTAACTCCTCGCAAAAGGTAGGTGCACACTCGTACTTGTATAGATATTTAAGGTGTCGGTATACCAACTTACCTATCTATGTAATTGATTCGTTTCTGGCAAAAGTGATTATTGCGGAACAATTGGTCGAGTATTTTGTACACTTATAATTATAACTTCTAAAGAAAGGTACATACGTACTGTAAACAGACCATGAAATTATTCCGACTACTCTCTGGTTACGCAAATTATCTTAGTGCAATTGAAACCAAAAATTAAAACAATTTCAAAGGATATTTTAAACGTAACATAGCTATTGTAGTGATCGTGACAAAGGATTTGTCTACTCCGTGTACATTGACGTCCATAATGTAGGTATGTATAATACAATAAGAGACGTTAAACGTACCACAACAAAAAAGAAGATTTAACCGCATTAATACCAGTTGGTACGTCATTCCGTATGACTGTGTTTATTGCAAACTAAACATAACAACCATACCATAAGCCTGTCTCTCCACTGCTGAACATAGACCTCGCCCAAGGCTACAGATCATCTCTTGCTGCACTGGCTTTATATCCAACTCTTTTACTGCTCAAGTTGTAAAACTCAGGAATACGCTCCCAGTTCACATCAGAAAAGCTCTTAACAAACATTCGTCCAAAAAGAAGCTCCGCGAATAGGTACTACCTCTCCATAACTTAATAATCCATTTCTTCCACACCTCTCTACTCTTCATGTATTTCTCTCATTACCTAAGTCAAAAGCGTTTTAATTTATTCTGTTCTAATCGTATTTATATATTGCAATGCAATGCAACCGGCCCTTTCAGTATGCACATTTACTTGTGCATGAGGGATGTATGGCCTCAAAACGCCACGTGGGCCAGGCGGGTTGGCGAGTCCACTCTTTTAGAGGTGGTGTAGTTCCTCGGCGGCTGTGATAGCCGCTTTGTTATCCCTCAGTGGTCGTTCACGACACCCACGGGACCAAATGGTTTGGTACTATTCTGTAGCCGTCAGACACCACGTTTGGTGTGGCACTTACATATTTACATATTTTATTATTATTATTTATTTATATGTATTATTGTGTATGTGTTACGTTTATATGTTTTCTATAAAAACGAGTATAATACCAACTTTACAATGCTTATAATTGATTTTCTGTTTATCCAAAAGTTGGACTGGTAAAGAATACACTAAATTCGTCTTATGTATATTTTGACTGTGGTATAAAATTTAAATAAATAAATAAAATATGGCTCTACACCACACACCATTTTCGGCTCTTCGCACCCGATCATCACTTATCAGTCCCAAGTGATATTGATCTAGTATAGATAAAGGCATCAGAATAATAAATACCATATATTATTTCTTATTCTTATTGTAAAGGCCAAGCGAGATATTATATACGAAGTACGTACGTACCTACTGTCTTTAATTAAGTTTCACAATGTCACTCTGTCTCTGGATTCTGTTATCATATCAAATATGATCAAAGAAAGATAAACATTTACTCGTATCAACCTATAAGAATTGACACATTCGTTTACAGCTTCGTAAAGGAAAACATCGTAATGAAACCCGTTTGCTCCTGAAAATGATGAAGTTAGGTGCACGTATGTTGCATGTGTTATTATAACCACCAATCCGCACTGGGTTCACGTGTTCACGAAACTATGATATGACATAACTAATTAGGTACAACTATGTAGGTACATTGCATAACTAGGGTGATCTGACACGAAACACTAGTGATTGCAAGTGAAGAACTGTGTCCTGTTATGAGACGTTATAGGCTGGTATCAAAATAGGTATAGTCCCCGCAAAACTTCTTGGGCGTCAGTCTGCGCATGTTCCTCCCACGATTTCAAACAACACTCAATAAGGCGCGTGTGCGAGTAGGAAGTAATTGTTGCGTCTGGCTCGAACTTGGGAAGATATTGTAATGTAAATACATTCCATTCCAGCCCGAACCACCAAACGGACCTAATAATACTTTACAGCGCAGGTTGGTCACGTGATATCGTCAGAGGCCAGAGCCCAAGAAATTTTGCGTTATTTATACCTTCGTTACAAATCTCTTCAAACCTACCGCTCTGCGCAGCTTCAATTATAATAACTTCAACTAAATCATTTTGTTAACACCCGTGGCTTAGAAGTAATGATTATTATCTTCTAGTCGTAATCCTAGGTAAACATATATTTAGATACTATCTACTCAAGTGGGATTCTACTCATATACCGCCTGCTTACCGTATAACTACTGATTACATTGATAACAAAGGAACATTACTATCAACACAGTTAGGTATGTATTGCACAACTGTGAGACTAACCGCAATAAGGAGAGCTAAGCAAAATAACGTTCTTTAAAAAGAAATAAGTGAGCCTCAGAAAATTCTGAATGGGCAGCAAAATCGATGGTACGAGTATCTTTAGGTAAAGGTGAGTTAGGTTTAGGCTATCTTGTGGCAATAAGCAGATATAGGCTGTCACAGCAGGCGCAAGATGGCCTAAACATCAATGTTAAGAAAACCAATTTCATGTTAATTGGACGAACACAACAACACGACTATTTAACCGAAGGTTAACTAATAGAGAATGCCACTGGGCGTTAAGTCCTCCCGCTGTACCTAGAATTTCTCTGGGGTAAAGTTTAAATACGAGTAAATAGATAAATAAAATGATTCATACACTGTACGATTACATTAAAGACCAACCAATCGAACGAATGCGATCAAGACAATCATAGCTCTGAAATTAATTGTCGAATATAAGAAGCGCGCAATGCATTTTTGAAGATGTCTGGGCTTTTGAGAAACCATTCTGTCAGTCTCGATACTAGGATCCGCCTAGTGGGATATTACGTCTTCTCTATCGTTCTGTAGCTACGATGTAGTCCTGAACCCTCACAAAGATTACGAGTAAACAGCTAGAAGCATTTGAAATGGTGTAAAGAAGGATGTTAAAAATATCGTGGGTGGATCGGGTGAGAAACGAGTCGGTTTTGCAAAGAGCATGTTGAGCATGTATGTACAAAACTGAATCAGTTTTCCTATGCACTGTACCTACCACTTGTTGTGAAACTCAACAAGTAAAGAGAGAGTATTTAAGGCGCAAAAAATATGTCTGAGGGCTATAGGTATATAATTTAAGACAAACTGACTCGTGTAAACCACATTTCATAAAACTTAAGATTATGACTCTTACTTCACTATATATCTATGATGTGAGAGTTTTTGTTAAAAACAATCAGCGCCTATTTAAGCATAATGTTGGATCACATATTAAGGATAAACTAAGTCCAGTGTTCTCTAAAACTAAACTTTTGCATATAAGTGTATTTTGTATGGCGCTGAAAATTTATAAAAAAATCCAATAACAATTAAAAAAGCTGAAAATGTGGGCGTATTTAAAAAAAACACCATGACTTTCTTATTAGCAACTGTTATTAGATAGGTACAATATAAACGAATTCTTTTATGATAGTTCAGTTTGACGTAGGTACCATGTAGAATGTAGACAAAGAGAACCTATGTGATTTTAATATTGATTATTATTATTATTAGTATGTGATTTTATTAGTTAATTTGTATTTAGTCACAGTGCTGTATTTTGAAGACTTATTATTTTTTGTAATTATAATGACATCATTGTACCTACAATCCACAAATAAACATTTTGATTTCATTTGATTTAGTAATTTTAAGTAGAAATAGATTATATTGTTGATCAATGATCGTGGTTTAAATTCAAGCGTTCTCTAAAAAACATTTTGCCTAATTCGATATTCAAAGTAGAACACCAGGCGAGCAATTTGCAGTGGCTACTATAATGAATAGTACTTTGATGCTGCCTATTGAATTTGCGTCATCATAAGTTCACAAGTTCACGGTTGACCGCTGTCTGTAACAACTGATCCACTGACGATGCGGCCACTTTAACCTTGTGCCAAATATTCTATGGCTCACGCACCAGACATGATTATTTATGCGACAATTTACGAGTATATCGGCTTTCACTTGCATTTCTCGTTTAAACAAATTTCAAGCACCTGCGCTCTGAATGGAAAGAACCGCTTAACGAGATTACTTGGCTACGTAGCTACATATAGTAGGTACATAGTTACGCTGCGATTGCTGCGAAACAGTTTATTCGATCGTAAATATAAGACAATAAATAGTTCTCTTAGGGTTAAAGTATGAAATTATCGATTTGTACTGAAAAATTAAAACTCGTTTTTTTCTAAAATGTAACATATTTATTTAATCAAAATATTTACCCTCATTATCTATACATTGTTGCCATCTAATCGGAAGTTCATTTATGCCTTTGCGATAGAACTCTGGGGATGTAGATTCGACAAACTGTGTGAAAGCATTTTGTACTGCCTCTTGGGAAGAAAATTTTTTACCACGTAGAAAATTGTCCAAATCACGAAAAAAATGGTAGTCCGTTGGAGCAAGGTCTGGCGAGTACGGAGGATGACGTGTGGTTTCTAACTGCAGCTCCTGTAGAGTTACAACGGTTTCTCGTGCAGTGTGAGGTCTTGCGTTATCATGGAGCAATAATGGTGAAGATCGATTCACGAGTCGGGGCTGTTTCACTGCTAGTTTCGCCATCATTGTTCGAAGTTCGGCACAGTAAACATCTGCTGTTATTGCTTTACCATTACCTTTTTATTGGTAAGCTTTGCCTTAGGGCACTGTTGCGGCGTTTGACCTGGGGTCAGCCATTGCATTTTTCGCTTTCGGTTATCGTAAAGAATCCACTTTTCGTCACATGTCACAATTCGATCCAGTATTCCTTTATTTCTGTACCGATTCAACAAGGCAACGCAAGTTTCAACACGAGTTTCTTTCTGCAGATCTGTCAAATCATGAGGCACCCATTTTTCATATTTTTTTATCTTATTGATTTGATGCAAATGAGTCAATATTGTAGGTAAGGTAACGTTAAACCATGCCGCTAATTCCTGGGTAGTTTGACTCGGATCGGCTTCCACCATCTCCTTCAATTCAGCGTTATTCACCTGTGTGGGCGGTCTTCCACGTGGTTCTTCAAGTCGAAGTTTTCATTACGAAAGCGTTTAAACCAAAAACGCACGATTCGTTCATTAGCAGTCTCCTCTCCAAACGCAGCATTGATATTGCGAGCCGTTTCTGCCGCGTTAGTTCCGCGTCGGAACTCGTATTCAAAGATTACTCGGATTTTCGAAGTATCCATCTTTCCCGTCTAAGCTGAATAAAAAACAATTGAAAGTCGAAAATCGAATGTAGCACATTTTTTAAAACAAGAACCTCATAGGTATCATGTGAAAAAAGTTTCACTCGAAAATCTCACTCCATTAAGGTTTTATGTCAATTCAAAGTATCTATTACTATAAAACGGCAATTTCATACTTTAACCCCTATTATTAAGCAGACTTACTACTCGAATGTAAAAGCTGAAACCAAACCTTTTCCCTACAGATTTCGTTCATGATTCTTATTTTGACCAAAAGTTTTTTTAGTGTCTGGCTGAATTCGACTGTAACAATACCTACTATTCAAATTGACTCAAGCAAGGACCATTTCCAATAAATCAATTTATTAGTAAGAAAACCTCCTTGATACGAAACTCTATATAAATAAATAGATATTGTAAAGTAACTGGCCGGTTTCCATTAATTCGTATAAAAATAGTCGCTCCCTGAGTCATTTGACATATTTCATTGCACCCATCACCAAAATTGGAAAGAAATAAAATCAATTCCTACAACACAAAACAGTTTTTACAATAAAAATTGTGGCGGTGAATTGAGATGCTCATCGCACTGGTTCTATGTATATTGTGCTAGTTTTAAATAGATGTATTATATTCTGAGGGTTTTGTAGGTCGCGGCGGTGTGTGATTGTGGGTATTTCGTTGGCGGCGCTCGTGGTGGGCGTGCTGGTGGTGGTGTTGGTGCTGCAGCCTTGGGCCCACCGCGACCACCTGCGCTTCCCGCACGCCGCTGTCGCCGCTAATGGTCACGAATGCGCAGCTATTGGCCGGTGAGTTACCAAACAGAACTTCTCGTAACCTGGTAATTTTATAGGTTACGACGTAATGCGATTATGAGTACGTACATCGTATTCGGCGCTCGTAGCGGACGCGCTAGTGATAGCATTGATGCTGCTGCAGTCATGGACTGGCGCTTGCTGCATGCCACTATCATCGCCAATGGTCACGAATGTGCGGCTATAGGCCGGTGAGTTTATTAAAACTGTTACTATTCTGTTACCGAATCGCTCATAGGAATTCAATAGAGAACTAAAAATGACAGTGAATTAAACATGAACTATAACGCAGTTGCCTGACTACACTTCCTAATTAACTCGTCAAGCTTAGCCAAATATCTACGTACATGTAGGTAAATAGGCTTTTATCGTGATTATTTCCTCAGTACAGAAAGTAAGGCCATGTCAGTTGACGGCCACTATAATTTATTGATTCACATAAAACTAATATTTAACAAAATTATCTTATCTTAATCGATAAGATAATGGCATAATTATTTTTTAATGAAATATGCTGCTGTAGACACGTGACTTTTAAAGACCCAAAACTGAGAGAAAATTATATTTTTCTTCTAGTTTTTTATTGCATTATTTGCTTCGATATAATATCATCAATTACTAAAATTATAGATGAGATAAAGTTGGTTCTCTACATTTCAGCGAGATCCTGGAGAGAAACGGCTCTGCTGTTGATGCTGCGATAGCAACACTGTTCTGTGAAGGAGTCGGATGCGCACAATGTATGGGCCTGGGCGGGGGATTCCTGGCGACGGTGTACGACGCCAACACCGGCCGAGTGCGAGTGTTGAACGCACGGGAGCGAGCACCTCGAGACGCGCACAGCGAGATGTTCGCGAACGCGTCCTCCACCGTCGGCGGCCTGGCCATCGCGATACCCGGGGAGCTGAGGGGCTATGGCGCCCTCTACCAGGAATACGGACGCCTGGATTGGAAGGACCTAGTCAAACCTACCGTAGACCTCTGCCGCCGCGGCCACCGCGTCAACGAATACATGGGCAGAGTTCTCAACTCACACAGCGACAGGATCAAAGCGGAACCTTCCATGAGGTATAGTTGTACTACAAGATAGAATACAACACATTGTGATACCATAAATATCAACGAGAGCATAGGATCTAATGATCGAATTCACAATGACGAATTTAAAAGACTTTAAATTTAGATTTAATCAGTATTCACTATCACTGGCGGAACAATACTGTTCTTTTCCTAAGATATTAAATGCAGTTGTTGTTGGATAACTAATAGATAATATAATCATAACCATCTTTACTTAACGAGTATACAACGAGATGCTTTACTTTGCATTGAAAATTTATAGTTTTAGATGCTAATTAGATAATTTGAATCTTTGTATGTTTCAGCGAAGTGTACGTGAATCCACAAACTGGCGAAACATGGAACGAGGGGGATTTAATCCAGCTCGAGACTCTGGCGAAGACGTTGAACGTTATCGCCGAAGAGGGCCCAGAGGCAATCCACAACGGCTCCCTCACGGCGCGGCTCGTACAAGACATCCGAGACTTTGGTGGTATCATCACAGAAGAAGATTTGAGAACTTACAGGTGACTCTATACACGTTGAGAACTTACAAGTAGAGATGTTTACAGATTGAAATTTGATAATATGTATACCATCAAGACAGACCTAACCTTATCGATCACAACATATTATTACCATAATGATAATTACGCTACCAAGTCAAAGCTGGATTGATCTAATAATGATCAGTGATCACCTACCAACAAATATTACGATGGTTATTGCTATTAAAACACATTAAAATTTTATCTTGGCTTTCATCTAAAGTATTCTAAGGTGATGTATCATACAGGTAGGTGTATGATATCGGCCGCCAAGGGGGCGCTGATAATATGTAAAAGGGCAGAAGTCTTAAGAAAAAAGACGAGAATGTTGAAAACACCGAAATATAAGATGTCTATACTTAAATAGGTGCTGCCATTTTTTTTATTTAAATTTTCATGAACGAAGCAATGAGCACAAAGCAACATTGTATAAAAGAAATTGAAATAAAAACAGTTTATTTCTCTACGTAATCTCTTTGTAACTCTATGTATTTAGTATTATAACGTTTTTCTAATTTCCTTATTACTTCAAAAAAAAAAATCTATACATAGTCTATAAATGCATGGACTATAATAGGGATGAATACGGGGCGGTAATCAGCGTAGCGGGAAGGGGGGCGCTTTCCAGCGAGGTGCCGAGTTAATTCAACTGAGTTTTTGTTTGCTTGTAATCACTCATCAAATAGTTGATGAGCTCTGGGAAACCTCTAATGTGTTATATAAATTAATAACAATAACAATAATTCCTTGAACATAATAACTTCAATACAATGCCAAACAACTATGCGCTTTGTGTGATCTTTTCATTCATGACATTAGATACTTTGTATAAATAAATTAATAGAAAAGAGCCTTATAAACATATATTCCATAGAAAATATCTGGTCATTAAAATTTTAATCAAATAAGGTTCCTCACCTTTGATGGGAACTTGACAAACATCTTTTTTTTTAATCTGAAGATGACTATTCTTATAGACCAAAATGAAAACACATCCTTAGCCACAGTTGTTTTAACTGACACGTGATATGTAACCACTTAGGTATAATTATGTGGACCGTTAACAAATTCCATAAAAATGTATGTTTGCAGGGTAGAATGGCAAGAGCCGATCGCAGTGCCGCTTACAGCAGAGCACACGCTGTATTCCGTTCCCCTGCCCGGCTCAGGATCGGTGCTGGCGTTCATCCTCAACATGCTGAGCGGTTGGGTGGGCGCAGGCTCCGCCGTGCCCGCGGACTCCGCCCTGTACTGGCACCGCGTCGTCGAGACGTTCAAATATGCGTACGCAAAGCGAACCGGCCTCGGGGACGCTTCACGCTCTTCTCAATACCTCACAGCCGATATCTCTGAGGTACTATTATATTCTCTTCTTTATTTCTTTTTCATTTAATATGGAACATAATGCTGTTTAGAGGGAATCTTTTGTCTAAATATGAGTCAGTGTTGCATCTCGTAAACTTCGCTTTATACATCCAAGTATTTCCTGATTTATCTCTCAACGACAGTGTAGCTCTAACGAGGAAGTAATCGGTTTACCTTTGTTTCTTTAGCTTATCCTCGGGCCGGAAAATCCGAGGATATATTTTATAATACAAGAGCTTATTACCCAATGATATAGACTACTCACTGCAACTAATGACTGAAGTTCCATATTTCTCTAACCTTTTTTTTTTACGTGGGGAAATCCATCATGAGATCCCCCCCCCCCCCCTCCCGCCTACACCTTGGCGGGAGAGTATGCCGGACTCTCACCGACTAAAACCCCACGACTACCCTCTTTCCACCGAATGCCGAGGTCACGGTACGCTTTCACAGTCTTCCGCAACCCCAGCAGTGGCAGCCCGCCAGTACGGGCCCCGGACTGATGTTCGCCGACACGTGGGGAAAGAAACGCCGTCCACCCAGGCAGTGATATTTCTCTAACCTGCCAAAACCAGATTTTCGTGGGTTATATAATGTCATATATAAATATATTTCATAGGTAGACTCTTATGGTAACTCTTAACCAAACCGCGCGGAGATAAACTGTCCACAAATACCTTTATATCGAGCCGCATCTGCTAATTAAATCGAAAATTTTATCTAACAGCGGAAGCACACTGTTGGGTAACAGGGTGCATATTGTGAAGAAAACGAGATAGTAAGGTACCTATTTAATAACAAGTGAATCCATCCTATCTGGCTATCTCCTATCACTTACTTATAAAAGATTATTTCTTCCAGTTGGAACGTAATCTCTCCAACCCCGAGTGGGCAAGGTCTTTCCGTGAACTTGTCGACGACAGCCGGACGTTCGACGACTGGCATCACTACGGGGCCCTGTACACGGGCGCCGACGATCACGGCACCGCGCACGTTGTTGTCATTGCTCCCGACGGTAGTGTCGCTTCCGTCACCAGCACCATCAATTACATGTAATTTGACCAGTATAGGATTAAGGTTATTTGGGGGCCCGGGACTAATTGAGAGCAGAGGCCCTCTTAAAGCGAGCAATTTTATAAATTTTAGATATAAGAGTTTTTAAAGGTTTGGGTTTGACTTTTCAATTCTTTTCCTATCGCAGTTTCCTGTGCGATAAACAAATATTGCGCAAAGTAAGAAGTACTTTGTTTATGCTTTTTAAAAAACCTGAGCTCAAATATAATGTAACTGACTCAGCTCAAAACAACAACACAAACAAAAACTAATGTGTGAGTGTGTTGCCCACAAATATGTAAACGTGGTCTCTGCAAACCAGCGCTGAGTCAGTGTGCGGTCAGCATACGCTGACGCACAGTCCCATTGCTAGTAAATTAGATATAAATTTTTATTGAACTACTGTTGGCTACAAAGAGCGTTTTTATTTATTATTATTTAAACTCTAATTGAATTAAAATAACTACCCAAATTCAATTGTTTTATATAAACATTTATAAATAAATAAAGCCACACTGGGATTCCCAGTGTCGCGGCTTCAGAGATACGAACAAAGTTCGTCTTTGTACACCACCCAGACCCGAACAAACATTTGTCTTTAAACAAATGAATGTCCGACCTAGGCTCCAACCCGAGACTTTCTGTACAGCAGGCAGAAGCACTACCAACTAGGCTGATAGGTCAAATGTGTTCCTTATAGCTGGGGTGCGCAAAGACGGTCTCCAAGTTTGGGAATAATGCTAAACAACGAAATGGACGACTTCGCGATTCAAAACCACGACTCTGCGTACGGGTTGCCGCCGTCTCCAGCGAACATGCTCGCCCCAGGGCTGCAGCCTCTCAGCTCGATGGTACCCAGTATAGTGCTGTCGCGAGGTGGCGCCGAAATGGTCCTTGGTGCTGCAGGAGGCACTAAGATCACTACTCAGATAGCACTTGTAAGTTTTCTACTTTTGTTCTTTTGTTTTTATAAAGACAATATGCCATCTGTCTTCCACCTTTAACGTGGACTGTGTACAACGTGACACTGAAGTAACGCAAAAAACTGAAAATAGTTTGTTCAGTATTGAGGGTACAACCGCTTGTACCAGATTTTATAATTTGTTTGTTTTTCATAACTTATTGTTCATTTCTAGTCTATATCTTTTATTATACGTGCAGTTTCCAACGCTACCCTATACGAAGTAACGTGCGCTGCAAATGTTTTACCTACATAGAACAACAAAATTTTACATGTTTGTAACTTTTGATTCATTTCCTAAAATATTTTTAATTTTCGCTATAACGGTTTTATATATTTTTTTATATAAAAATATATATATATATATAAATATATATATTATATAAAACCTATATAAATTTATATATTTTATATAGGTTTTATATATTATACTTGTTTCGGGTTTTGCATTATTTTGGTGAGCGTATACCTACGTATTATGTTGTATACGTGGAGATGAATGATTTCGACTATCCTCGGTCTTATATCTATACGAGAATTAGCAGATATCTGAATAACTCTCTAAGTACACGAAGCCGTTATCTCTCGATACCAGTGCAGAGCCGTCGGATAATGGTACATTTACTACATCGAAAACACGCGTTTATCTATTTATTTATTACCTATAAAATGACCGATTTGTATGAGAAACTAAAAATATTTTTTTGTTACTAAAATATTTATTATGTTAGTCGAAATATTGACCCATATTAGGTACACACTTTCGCCACCTCACGGGCAGTTGATTGATGCCACTCTAATTCTTAATCAATGAATCAATGACGAGGTAGTGGACAATACCGGCACGAAACCACCAAACTGATACCAGTAGCGTTCTCTTAGTTATCTTGCGTTTTGGACATTGTTGGGCTGCAACTTCTGGATCCAGCCACTGATATGAACGTTTGCGGTTATTTCTCATCACAAGTCACGATGCGATTCGAAATTCCTTCGTTTTTGTGACGGTTCAATAACACAGTATGCGTTGTTGTCGCTGACGTTCATTCAGTTCATACGGTACCCACTTTTCGAGCTACTTTTCGGCAAATCTTTGCCGATTTGACGCAAACGAACCAACATTGTTTTATCACTAACATCAAACTTTGCTGCTAACTCAGCTGTACTTTGAAATCGATCTGCTTCCGTTATTTCCTTTAATTCGTCGTTATTAACCTTGGTCATCCTTAAGATCGAAATTTCCAGAACGGAAGCGTTCAAACCATCGACTCACGGTGCGATTGTTTATGGTGTTTGGCACTAACACACTATTGATATTGTGAGCTGTCTGACTTACGTTAGCTCCGCGACGAAACAAAAAAAAAATTAAAAATTTCACAAATTTTCAATTAACCCGTTTTATTTTCAAAAAAATCACATTAACAAAATTTAGGTACAGAAAAACAAATGAAATACTGATTTTGAAATAAGAACATAGTACCTAGCTGTTACCTACATATGTAATACATTTTGTACCTAGCTGTGATGCATTTTGTTTGATTTTGAAATTCGAATTAGAACAGAAGATATCAAAACTCAAAGTAGCCAGTAATAAAATCGGTCATTTCATATATATGCACCTAATATTTAGTAATCGATAAAGTTTGTCTCATCTGTCAACTTTCACTTTATACTCTTGTATAACGTGTAGGTATACCATAAGTTGTATAACGTGACTTACGTAAACATGACTCAACCTAAGAACACAATGAGTACCTATCAACGAATATCATCAAATATTATTAGATAATAATAATTATTATAGATAAATAAGTATTATATACCAATTCATGCGTACAAAATAAGGAGTAATCTTATTTGTTGTTACCGATCTTAAGTTTTTCGAAATTGTATTCAACATTAAATATTAATATCTATCTATGATGCGGTTATTGCAGGATGAGCCCTGACATACCTACAACTCTAAAATGTTAAAAATACAACTCGATAATCCTTTAAGAACATTTTTTCTCCATTTTATTGTGTTCCATTGTTTATCGTGTTATATCGAGTCATAAGTTCATAACATAACACAATAAAATAGAAAAATACCTAATACGTAAAATACGTTTTTTTCTTAAGTCATAACCTATGACTTATGAAAGAAACGGTACGTTTACGTTAAGAAAATACGTTTTTTTCTTAAGTCATAACCTATGACTTATGAAAGAAACGGTATTTAGGTACCTATATAAAATTAATTAAATACAAAACTGTCAGCGCTCTTCCTATGATAATCAGACTCTAAATAGATATATATTATTCTCCGTCCACTATGTTATTTTCCGAGTTGCTTCATACCGATTACTGATTCGATTATCGATTCAATTCTAGTACAATTTGCATTCGCTTATATAGATTCGATTTATTAAAAATATTTGTCTTATATAATTGATTTATTTGTTAACCGCGAAAATGTATAACACATTACTTACTTTAGTTGTTTCATTACCTACATAAAGTAGGTACCTAAATACGTACCTACATAATAATTTTTCTTCTAAATATACTTTTTTTTCAATACTATTATTTTCAATTTATTTCAAGCGTGATAGCTTATAGTCTGTGGATGACTCAGATAGGCAGCGCATCCAGGAGCATGCCAACGTTTGTTATTCTGGACTGATGTTGGCATATATCGCGAATTTCCATGGGCGACAGTATCATCAGGTGGACTGTATGCTCGTCTGCTGCCTTCTTTCTACAAAAAAAAAGTAGATACAAATACAACAACAATATTTAAGTTACTATGCATGTTTATTAGTTAGTCAGCTGTTGATTAACCATGCATGTTTATTAATTTAAACAATTCATGATATCACTACCTATATTTTTTTTTTCACACAGGCGGCATTGAAAGCAATTATTGAGGACAACGACCTATCGGAGATGATGAATCGACCGCGCCTTCATCATCAGCTAATGCCGATGGAAATAGAGTACGAAGCTGGCTTTGACCCAGTAAGTACTAACATTCCTTTTATCAGTTTATTTGCATGCAACTCATTTATTCTTAAAAATACTGAATATTTAATTTACGTCCTTAAGCCTAGGTATACTACAATACAATGTTTGAAGAAGAAAGTGTTCGAAAAGCACACCCTGCCCATTATAACGTACGGTGCCATGGACTTCATCGTGATAGTGGAGTCCAGTGGCACCGTAACAGTGCCATAGATGGTTGACCTGATCCATAAACTCATCCGCTCAGCGAGCGATGGAACCAGTTATGCCCGGCGTTTCTTTGTTGACTGAAATGCAAAACAAAGAGATTCGACGCAAAACTAAAGTTACCGACATGGCTGAAAATTTTTAGTCAAACAAGGCCTTTTCTTTTATATGATATTTTTATTACAGGATATAATAGCATCTCTCCAAGCTAAAGGTCACGCGACGACAGAACGGGGCCCCACTGCTGGCTTCGCAGCCATGATCGCTGCGATAAGAGACCCTCTCGGGTACTGGATTCCGGTAACAGATCGACGAAGAGTTGGCAGCATTGCTGGATTCTAGAATAAACAAATCCAATACTTGGCCAAACTCAACGTCAAGTTAGAACATGCCTCGCAACGTCTAAGTACGTAATCAAGTAAGTAAATCGTAAGTAATCACACCACCTATCCTAATCTTTATAAAATAATAATTGGGTTCAATCGTCCAGTAAGATATAAAGCAGACAAACCCATTATGATTAAAAAAATATATTAATATGGACTGTATCAAAAGTGTACATTCATTTTTACATTGTGACCTTCAGATGATTGATCGTTGTTTTGGATATATAATAGCATATCACTGTAGCGCCAAAATCGACGTTTGTCAGTTATTAAATTTTTTACAACATGCAGAGATACGTTCAGGGGCTGTGTAACCAAACGTTATCGATTGAAACGAATTGTGATATTTTTACTTTAACTAAGTAGGTAGGTACCTACCTATTTATAGCTCTGTACCTTTGACAAATTGAGAGCAAATCTAAGATCTTTTGTAAAAATCGATAGTACTTATAGCTATATCTTGCATTCATTGTAAATAGGTATTCTTTTTTATACTTAATTATATTTTATATTTATTTTCCTATTAAGCTATTGTGATGAGTATAATTGTTGCTATAATTATTACACGGGCTTAAAAGAAAATATGAAATTTATTGTTATTGTTTGACAGTTAGAAAACTGCGTTAGAAATTGATTTGAATAAAAATCATGAAAATGTTCTTTGTGGTCGTTTTATTTTATTATCCATTATTTTGTACTGTATTCAACCAAACACTTATTCCTAAATAGGGTTACCAGATCCCAAAATGAGTTTTCCTGGCAAAATCCCTGACTTAAATAAATTTCCTGACATTTTGTGTCAATGATATATTTATGGTAGGTACCCACCCGGAGGCGGCAAAAATATCTAATTTTAGAAACTCGCGGGTGAGCTTGACGCATGAGCCTACCCGCCTATGTAGCATGTAGCCTACGTGTGCGTGCCCGTTAAACAATGGGAAATGATTTTAAAATCCGTAAGCTGTGAGAGACTGGCAGAACTGAACAAAATTTGCTGTTTTGTATTTGCAATTCAAGCACAAAATGCGAACGTAGAGCGAGTGTTCTCATTAATGGGTGCGCCAGTGGACAAAGGAGAGAAATAGACTGTCCATAGCTTCTGTTAAGGCTTTACTGTTGACATAGTTCAATCTGAAGAACACGTCATGTGAAGAGTTTCATAAAATTGTTATGAGAGACCAGCAGTTGCTGAAAGCAATATCCAGCAATACAAAAAAAAAAGCCAGATCAGATTGAATGAAACTTAATTTAATTGTTGAGATTTGATTCTTTTATTGTTATTTTTTGTGAACAAACTGCTCAATAAATATTTTAATTTTTATTTCTTATATTTTTCTCTTTCTATTTAAAAATTCCTCACATTTTCAAATTTTCCCTGTTTCCCTGACAGAGGGCTAAAATTCCGGACATGTCAGGAAAATTCCTGTCATCTGATAACCCTATTCCTAAATAGATATTGAAATTGTTGATAGTACCTACCCACAAAGATCCTAAGCAACGTATTAACGTTGGAATTATCCAACAGTCACCTAGAAAACAAACTCAAATCGCTTCCAAAAATCTGAATTAGAACAAAATGTCAATTCATTTTAAGGAATCAACATCTAAAGTTATAAATACTCATAGTTCAGTAAAGGGATTATTTGTAGGCGTATTGTAATTTAGCGAATATCAGTGCGAAAATTTTAGCTAAATATAATTTTTATGTAAGACACGCCATAAGTTACCGCAGTGTCCTGCCGCTTACTGACTAGTATATTGTTTCGTAATTGTTTAACTGATTAATATTTTTAATGTGTGATTTTACACATAGAACAAAAAAATATATATGTTTTAGTATATTACAAGGTAATGGTCATTGCTTTTATGGTGAGAGCGAAAGCGAATCGACTTCGCTTTCTCAAATACTTTCGTTACATCTCGAAAGTGAACTGTACTTTTACTAAATATTACACTGAATGGATGGAATGGATAACCTTATAGTCAAAATAAATATACTATTATCACAAGAGTAAATAACCCGTAGGTAGGTACCTACAGAGCGACAGCTCTGCGGCGCCGAAAAGCTTACACCCAAAAGAAATATTAATTTGATGAATTCTGAGTTTTATTAATCAACCCAATATAACATTTACAATTAAATTACAAATTACTTTATAACCTTTATTTCTTAAAATCTTGGTTTTTGAAATGTTTTTAATAGTGTGATAAATTATTTATTAGGTTATAATATAAAGTTTCCTTACCTAAATATTTTATTAGGAAACACTCTCATGGTATCTCAAAAGTACATACTATTCTTTCTAATATATCATTACCGACCAATATTAACAATTTGCGTATTAAGATAACTAAGAGGGAAGAGTGCACGCTGCTGTTCAACAGCCGCTGGGCGCGCTCGACTGGCCACGTTACTTACAGAAGACTACCTTGAAATGTACTGCATTTCCCACTTTATCTTATTTCCCTAATATACCTACGTAGGTACGTGTTTCGGTAGCGAGTCCGTGAACATGCCAACGTTTGTCATTTTGGACTAATGTTGACATATATTGCGGATGTCTATGGGCGACAATATCCACTTACCATCAGATGGACTTTATGCTCCTCTGCAGCCTTCGTCCATAAAAAAAATCAAAATATTTAAGGACCTTTCGTTAGAAAAACGTTACAAAACTTTCCGAAGGAATTATAAGATATCCAGCCGTAGGTACATTGCCTTCATTATAATCCTTATAATAACTAAGAAAGTTTTTTTACTCATATTAATTGCTTGTTCAGATCTTTTAAGTACCTATAACTCAGTTTTGCTATATTTTGTCCCATTTTCTTTCCTTTCTCCAAATCTATTCCTATATCTCCAAAGATAAGCAGTGCATTCGAGGGCGTGCCAACGTTTGTCATTCTGGAATGAGGTTGGCATGTATCGCGGATGTCTATTCACGACAGTATCCACTTACCATCACGTGGACTGTATGCTCGTTTGCCGTCTTCTTTCTACAAAAAAAAACTAAACTAAAGTTTAGTTAGTTTTATTTTTTTTTAATAAAAGAAAGGATAGCGCGTGCGACACTTGATGTTTGTCCCCTCGCTGAGCGGTCAAGCACACATCCTAGTAGCTACGCTATATACTAGTGTACTTATAGCGCCGGGTTTGTATGAAGCTTGGTAATATCTGTAGTTCCAGATTTTTTTTATAGAAAAGTGGGCGGACGAGCAGCGGTCCCATGTGATGGTAAGTGTTACCGCCGCCCATGGACACCTGCAGCACCAAAGGGCATACCCGCATGCCTTGCAAAATCCTATTCAGTGCTTTCTTGAAGAACCCCGTACCATATCTTAATGGAAAGACCTCTTGAGGCAGTTCGTTCCATAGCCTACGGGTTCGCAGTATTAAATGATTTTATTGTTTTATAAAATGATTCGCGGTTACTATTCATGTGCTATTCTATCATTTAATCGGCTTTAGAGTTATCATTTATCAGTGTCAGCTTTAGAGGTGCGGGTGTGCGCCCGTACGGCCACATAGGGCGCCGAAGACCCGAGGGCACCTTGAATGTAATTGGAGGCGCGAAACCGATAAGGGCGGTAAAATACAAAGTTAACGGCGCACTTACATGGGGATGTAGGTAGAAAATGTCCCTAAGCAGTATGAGTCTCAAGTATTCTGAAAAAACTAAGCCATTTCAACATTCTTTATTTGAAGAGGAAGGTGGTCTGCTCAGACAGTACACCAGCATTCGCGATATCGCAAATGACAACTATGACAAGCGTTGGTACGTCCCTGGATACAAGGCCTGCCGCCAGGGAAGTGGATGTGGAAAAATTATTGAGAAAGATCGGGAATAAAAAAAATAACGAGATGGGGAGTTTTTGTCATCCCATTGCACATTTCAAATTCCTTCTTGGGCTCAACTGTACAATGTATGGTAGCGAGTTTTTGGCTCATTTTTTTTATTTAGATCCTATAAGTAATATGGTACCTGATGTGCTATATATTATTATGCGGAAAAACATAATTTTGCGGAAAAAAAATATTTAAAATTTTAAATTTTACACTTGTGGGTCCGACATTTTGACAGGTTTCTTCAACGCGTTTCTTTACACATATCAATGAATGTATCATTTTATGTTTTACATGTGATTATTATTTATTAAATAATAACTAATTAACTTTTATTAAATAATAACTCATTAATTTTAATTAAATAATACCTTAAATTCATTTTCGCAAATATTTACGGATTTTATATTATACCGCAGCCGCGAGTAACAACAACGCGCGAGCCGAGCGAGCGAAGCGAGCGTGCCGCGGTAGCGGCCGGCGAAGCGCCAAATCCGAATCCCGCCTGTTATTATGTTCTGGGCACTCCGACTGCTGGGTTAGGTTACGTTTGTCTTGTGAATACAACGCGCGAGCCGAGCGAGCGAAGCGAGCGTGCCGCGGCAGCGGCCGGCGAAGCGCCAAATCCGAATCCCGCCTGTTATTATGTTCTGGGCACTCCGACTGCTGGGTTAGGTTACGTTTGTCTTGTGAATACAACGGGCGAGCCGAGCGAGCGAAGCGAGCGTGCCGCGGCAGCGGCCGGCGAAGCGCCAAATCCGAATCCCGCCTGTTATTATGTTCTGGGCACTCCGACTGCTGGGTTAGGTTACGTTTTGTCTTGTGAATACAACGCGCGAGCCGAGCGAGCGAAGCGAGCGTGCCGCGGCAGCGGCCGGCGAAGCGCTAAATCCGAATCTGGCCTTTTATTATCTTCAGAGCACTCTGACTCTGATGGTTAGGTTTGTCTTGTGACCACAACGCGCAAGCCAAGCTAGCAAAAAATCACTGATGAAAGCAAAGTTGGTACTAACACAAAACTTGGTACTAGATTAATAACTCCTAGAATGTTCTTATAAATCGTCATCACACCCACAATCGTTATGACATCAAAATATTCTTTGCCCAGTAACTAAAAACACAGATAACCTCAAAATTTAGAAAAAATAAAATTAAAAAAAATTCGTGCTTTTCCGCACTTTCACAATTTCAAAAATACCATGTCTATACACTCCTCTGTCTAAAAAAAAAAGCTCACATAATTAGGCTTTACCATACATTGTACAGTCCTTCCCCTTCTTGCCTTGGGAAAATACGGAGATTCCTTTATCATATTATTATTATTTTTTTTTTTTTATAGACTAGGAGGCGGACGAGCAAGCGGTCCCACGTGATGGTAAGTGTTACCGCCGCCCATGGGCACCTGCAACACCAGGGGGCATGCGGGCGCGCCGCCGACCTTGCAAAATCCTATTCACAGCTCTCTTGAAGAACCCCATATCGTAGCTCAGTGGAAAGACCTCTTGAGGCAGTTCGTTCCACAGCCTACGGGTTCGCGGTATAAAATAGTTTTTGGACCGAACAGTGCGCGACACCTCCGTATCGAGGAAATGCGGATGGACCGCACTTCTGTGACGGGAGGTGCGGTTGTAGAAACCCGAGGTGGGAATTATATTAAACAATTCTTCAGAGCATTCCCCATTGTACAGGCGGTAGAACACACAGAGAGACGCAACGTCTCTCCGAATGCTGAGGGATTCTAAACCGCCCGTGAGAGTGGGATCGTCGACAATACGAACAGCACGTCGTTGGATAGAGTCAAATGGGTCCAATTGGTATTTCGGTGCGCCGGCCCAGAGATGAGAGCAGTACTCCATATGGGGCCTCACCTGAGCTTTGTAAAGCATTAAGAGTTGCCCAGGGGTGAAGTACCGCTTCGCTCTGTTCAGCACACCGAGCTTTTTGGAGGCCATTTTGGCCTTATTGTCCAGATGACCCCTAAATTCGACTTTGCTGGAGATGTCGATACCAAGGATCCCGATACTCTCCAAGATCTTAAGAGGTATGCTCTGAAAGCGAGGTGCTACAACAAAAGGGGTTTTTTTAGCGGTGAATGCACAGACTTGCGTCTTACTGGGGTTGAAATCCACTAGGTTCATAGAACCCCAAATCGAGACTAGATCTAAAGAGTCTTCGATTTCAGACACAAGCCTGGCGCGACTCTCTTCCACTTCGACCCGAGGAATGTTGGCGCGGCCCCTGTACAAGGTGTCTCCAATACTCATCACTACTCATCAGTTACTTCGACGAGAGGTGAGGCGTTTATAATTGTTTTAACTTGATATTTGTTAATTACGTAGACACGGCACAATGTGCTAATTGCGCTATTGCCATATAAGAAAAGAATTGATAAGACAAATTGACGTCTTTGACATTTTTGACAGTTATGGTATTTTAACATTTTTATCTCCCGGCGCCTAAATGTTAAAAAACTTAAAATATCAAGAAATAATCTAAACTACTCTATAAAAATTAGGCATTAAAGAATACATTTTCAGCAAATAACTTTGTAAAACAAGTAATAATGAGTGAAAACCTTTCAGAGGGTTCCCTTGAGGTACCTAAGGCCTCTCTCGCAACATGTTCTTGTACATTCCTTTGTTTTCATGTTCATTTAACTATCTCTTAAATGTTTTAGGTGATTATGAAGGGGGGTCATTACGAACGACCAATAATGCAGATATTGGGAAGCAAAAAGATTCAAGGAAGCGGTGCAAACGACAGATTTCGGTTGTTAGTGTCCGACGGAAAACATTCACATAGTTTCGCTATGCTCGCAACGCAATTGAACGACAAATTGATTACTGGCGAATTATGCGATTATTCTGTGGTCCAAATTGATAACTTTATCACATCAGTGCTGAAGAACACTGGCAAGGGCGACAAGTGAGTTTATACAAGTTTCAGCCGTTGTAGAACTAAGGTCCGGATAAATAGACTATTCTCCGTCGTAAACAAATTAGTCGGTCATGTTTTACATCACCTTATGTAGTCTCCATAGAGATTACTTTCCAACAACATGGTCTACATCACTATCTTATAATTGTCTATTTATCTCTACCCGAGGTTCATTTAAATAGACGCTTCTCGCTATTCCTACTTCCTAATCGCTATTAAATACATATACATTTCCTAATTCTAAAAGTAGGAATTTATAATGTGTTATCATCATCACATTATAAGGATCAATTTTACTAAAAATAACCATCTGTGATGTTAATGTTTAGAAGACATATTTTTTAATTTGTCCAGCAAATATTGTGAATTAGTAAATTTTTTTATGTCCTACTCAGCTTCAACAGTACTTCTTAACATCAATGAAATGATGTCAAAAAAATACTAGCAACAAAATTCTTCCTGCTCATGACACACGCTTTAATAAGAATCCTGCTGATGCAACATGAAATTTGCACAGTGGATAGGTTTTATGACATATATATCCATTATAGAAGAATTTTTAGAAATCGTACTGGGAAGAGGGGAAAAAATGAGAAGATTTTTTATGTAATGCCTGTATCTCAAGAACTATTCAGGTTAGAGACATGAAACTTCTCATTTATAATAATTAAACATGTTTATCGGCGTTTTTTCATATTTGACTTGTAAGGAGACATAAAATCTATATCTCAAATAATTTTAGTTCTGTAGAAGTTTGTCGAAACTCTGTCATAGTCTCGAGCCACCTTTTGATTATCTTTTAAATCTGCGTTGCCTTTATACGATGGCCCTAACATATACTGTTAGGGGATGCATAGACAAACAAAAACTGTTATTTGTTATCATGTCCTAACTAAAGTGTCATGTACTGAGATATTAGGATTGAAAGATCCCTATATAAGCTTATGACCTTAGCAGTTCTTACCTCAGTGTATAATCAAAATTGTACAAATCATGTGCTTCTACTAATAATTATATTGTTATTAAATAACAATGTTATTAAATAATTGTTATTTTTGTTTGTTTTTATACCTGTAGGTAAAAATAAAACAAATTTGATAATTTATAATAATTTATTTGATTTCATTTTTCTTTGATATTTTAATTGCATGGAACATTTGCAATCAGCCCTTTCAGTATCCACTGCTGGACATGGGCCTCCTCATGCACATTGACTAGACAAATTGCATGAGGGATGCAAGCCCTGTAAACACCACTCTGGCCAAGTGGGTTGGCGAGTCCACTCTTTTAGAGGTGTGTGGTTCCTCAGGGCTTGTGGTAGCCCCCTTTTACGACACCTATGGGAGGAGATGGGGTGGTGCTATTCTATAGTCCACCGACACCAGACGAACACCAGATGAACACGAGTGGAACATAATTATAAATACATCATATAAAGCAGCTATTGTGAAATTCATAGTAGTACAGTGTTTCACCGTTTATTGGCATGCAAATGTTTAGGTACAGATACATTACAAAAACATTGACCATCAGCTAATCCGGAAACACCCGAAAAAACTAGTTTACTGGAAAAACGGTACAGAGTACAGGATGGAATATGTTTGGTACAGAAAAGCAGCAAGTTTGATGTGAGTTTTCCACGTCTTTTCTCCTTGACGGACTTGCGCAAAATAGTCATAGTGTTGGCGTGTTGACCACCATAACAGGAAAGCCTGTTATGGTGGTCTTGAATGGCATGAACTCCAGCAGCAAAATACCCTCCTCATCCTTCCCACCTGATTTTTTGACTTTGAACTTCTTAGGCGTCAGAGAAATTTTGTGCTTCCACTGCATGGACTCTATTTTTAATTATGAAAAACCCACGTCTCATCACCAATCGCCGAAAAAAGGTTACTGGGTCCTCACCAAGCAACTCCAAGCTCTCTTGACAGCATTGACGCCAGGCGTCCTTCTGAAATGGTGTCAACAAGCGCGGAACCTATCTTGCGCTGACTTTGGACAACTTCAAATGTTTATGGAATGATGTTCCAAACTGTGCCTGCCTATATGCCCATTTCGCCAGCTATATGTGAAAGCTTCACCTACCTGTCTACCAACATAAAATCTTCGACATCTGCACATTTCCGGAGCCGTTGCGGTTACGGGTCGCCCAGTGTGAGGGTTACTTAGACCATTAGACCCCATTTGAATTGCTTACTCTAAAATTTGATTTTGTATACTGAAGGCGCAAATTCCCGGTATACTACCACTATGTGATCAAAGATTTCCATCGGCTTCTTTCCCTCCTTTGTGAGGAATTTTATCAATGAATGTTGCTCCAAGTCTAGCAATGTTTTGGTAGGCTCAGACACCGACGGACTCACCATGCTTTTACTATCAATGTTATAATTGCACTGAGTTGAAACAGCACACGTGTCACAGCAAGATGTATGAATTTGTTTTGATTCACTCAGGGTTGGGCTTCACACCAAGATAGATATATTATTGAAGACCCCTCGTATGTCATATTTGGAATTAGTCACAATATTCTCAACTACAATAAGGCTGTGCAATTAATTATTATCACTGTTCGATAACGTAAATTACATGGCACCTATTTTTGTGTTATAAAAAATGACATCAAAAGAATATTTTGATTGTCAGAGGAAGATTTTCACACCTTTTGGAACTCAGCTTTATAATGTATCATTTCAGGAGAGTGATGGTCATATTGGAAGTGACAGTGATTAAGCCAGGTACCCAAGTGGGCAAAAAGCTTGGCAATCCACAGACGTGGTCAGAGGGTGGAAGCTCGGCACTATCTCCAGCTCCTGCACCGAGGCCCACCCCTGCACCGGCGGCAACTGTAGCTCGGCCAATGGCGGGACTTGCACCAGGACTTGATAGTAGCCTCCTGTCCACTCAAATGACCCACCCTATTTCAAGCTTAAGTCCGTATCAGAATAAGTAAGTAATTTTGTATAAAATATAATAATTATAAAAGTCTATACTATGTAGTTAGTAATGATGACTGAGTTTATCTGACTCTTATTTACTATCTACTTATTTGACTCTTATGACTCTAACTCTTATCTGAATAACTGGTGTCTATTTCTAACCTTAGTGGTGTTTAAAAAGTAGTTTAATTTAATGATATAATTTAGAGAAAACTATCTGTTTTTGACCACACATTAAAAATGTTGATTTAAAACTCTAATGGACATCAGGTTCGCGCTCAAAAGTGTCCGAATTAAAGGAGAAACAATTACGCGATTTCCTCGTGAGTCTTCATTCAGCGAGCAACCGCCGACAAGTCTGTAATGCCGTATTGTGTGGTGAAAAATTCTAAAAAATATTTCTATTATTATAACGCCACACTCAATGACCCACACTACGATTCCCTGTGTCGTGCGTCCAGAGACACATACAAACACACACCCAGATCTGAACATACATTTGTCTTTAAACAAATGTATGTCCGACCGGGAATCGAACACCTAGGCATCAGTAATTATGGTTGTTATTTATCCTATCAAATTATTTATTTTATCTCCGAACACGTTATTTCATTTAATTTTCAATTATCTGTTTGCTACCATTTGCAAAAGTTCTGAATAACATCTAACAATATTTGTTTGTACTTGTCCCACACGCACTTATTAGATTACGCGTAATTCGTCAGAAAGAGACCAACGCATTTGTTTTCATTTCTTTGAGAAGTCTAATCATGCGGAACAATATTTCTGAAATATTGTTCTGAACAATTCTGATTCTGAACAATAAGAAATGGCGTCGAATTGAATTTATTTTATTTCTTAAATAGCTTCAACTTATTAGGTTATTATTACTAA
The DNA here is from genome assembly GCA_914767545.1 of Sesia apiformis. Lineage (NCBI taxonomy): Eukaryota > Metazoa > Arthropoda > Insecta > Lepidoptera > Sesiidae > Sesia > Sesia apiformis. The sequence continues at coordinate 7,971,964 of OU611960.1, read as the reverse complement.
TCAATTAAGGTGTTTGATATTACATATCGTTACATTACATATTATGACCAACAATTATTATTATGTAATAAGTTAATCATATTTTTTTTTCAAAATAGATATTATGGCATATCCATATTTGTTTTAGTTTACAAAAAAAAAAATATCATCAACTCCTCATTGACTAGCTCATTACTATTGATACTAGATCAATGAGATGTGGCATATTATTTATTTCTTTCTCAATTCGACGCATATGTATGTAGGTTTATTTGAGAATTTCTCCGTAACTACTGGGTCGATTTTGATGAAGCTTTTTGTATTAGATTCAGAATTCTGCAAATTAGGGAATGACTTATCAATATATGATATATTATTGTATCTAAATAGAGTAAATATTAAATACTTTTATGGATGAAGCAACTCCGTGAGTTTTATGTCCCGCAATCCTATCTGTGATGGCCTTGATTGCACATCTATACTATGCAAAATTAAGCAATATCGTAAGACATACGGCTTAAATTTGAATAATTTTATTTCGTGTTATTTGTTTACATTTAATTATCGCTAAGTACGATTGTATAAATTAACTCTGTACGTTTAGTTCGTGAATTTTGTATACTCGTCGTCTATTTGACATTAGGTCAATAATTAATAAATGAATCTTAATGATTCCTTTCACGGGTGGGCTGTGCGCGGCGCTGTCAAATTTAAGCCCCCCTATACGTCAAATGTTCATCTATTGTCGCAAACTCTGAAACTGTGTAGGTAATGTTTTTTGAAGTTGTAACTCATCAGATCACAAATTACTCTGATTGGTGCTAATTTATCAAGTTGTAATCTGCATTCTCTGGACAATGCATCATCAAATCAGAGACAACGCAGTATAAAGAGAAAACGTCGAAAAGACATCATATTGGAAACAAATCTGTTCCAGTTCCATCGTTCGCCCAAATTTATATTTATATCCACATTTATATCGTATTGCATTTATATCCTCTTCGTTCAGGGGATAAAATAACACGTAAAAATAATTCAATTTATATAAAAAATAAAATCATATATTCACCAAAAAAATACTATACTATATGCTTGTTATTCACTCGCTGCAGACTGGGCCATAAATCATAGTAATGTAAGTGTTGCACGTTTGCGGCGCGTGCGCAACCCCGTTATCGATAAAAACAAATGAGTCTAAGAATGAAGATTACCATACGGAGATGAATGCCGAAAGCTTCACGGAGTGGTTCACTAGATTGCTGCACAGTCTTGAGGAGCCATCTGTCATAGTGATGGATAATACAAGCTATCACTCCCAGCAAATAAATCATGCACCCACATCGGCTAGCAGAAAGTGTCCAATACAGGAGTGGCTTCGAGAACATGGGGTTGATTTTTAGCTATAATTTTGTATTATTATTAGTCAGTTAGGTACTAACATGCTTAATAAGTTGTATTTTTATTTTGATGTACCCGTATACAAAAAACTCAAATGTATAATATTATTAATTCATAATTATTAAATAATACTCGTGTGAAACAAATAAAGTACTTATTATTTCCATAATTACTTTTTATTTATATCACTAAGTCATATAACAACAACAAAATTAAACACTATCGATATCACTGAGCAGTAATGCGCAGCACTCCGTCGCCCATAAAATCCGTGACTGGAAGAGAGAGCGAAACATTCGCTGCACCGCTCCCATGATTTATGGCCCTGTTCTGCAGCGAGTGAATAACTATAGTATAATCGCGGGGAGTCTGTTGGACCGCAACTCGCATACCACTGAAGAGAGAGGGGCGCCCAAGCTAGGAAGCTGCTAAAATGCACAGTCACTTCTAATACTTATTGATGTATAACGAAAACAAACTCGGTTGGAGTCTGATGGATCCCACGCGACTAATTAAAGGTTAAAGAAAATAGTTGGAATTAGTGTGCAAGATTAATGTTAGTTATAGTATGTTTGACAACTTGTAGAGTATGTAAAATATAGGAAAGTAATATAAATCGTAATAAATCCTTTACAGAACGGGGGCATTATTTTGCAACTCATTCCTATAAATATGGGAGGTCCGACCTTCCCGACACAGTCCGACTTGAATTATCGCCCAGTATGTAAAGTAATTATCAGGTAACCAAAAAGTTCGTGCCGTTTTTCTTATACAGATTAACTTCGGTCTTCCAGAGCGTGCTTCATCGATCAAGCTGAAATCTCCTGAGGAAAATTTCTTAAACCACTTCTGTGCTGTCCGATCACTTACAACGTTATCTCCGAATGCGGTAATATATTTCGCGCCACCTCGGCCGCTTTGGTACCAAGTTTATATTCATAGAGTAAACAACTTCGAATTAACGTTTTGTTCGTGGCCATTTTAAATTATTTCACAATAGGAATTAAACAATTGTCGCAAAATTTGTATGCATCAAATGAAAGAGGAATTCATACGAAAGTTCATACGGAATTCATATAAACAAGTGCTATCAATAAATAATTAAAAAAATATCCATGGCAATCTGTATAAGAAAATCCGCACTTTTTTTTAACTTTTTTGAAGAAAAACTTTTTTGGTTACCTGATAGTAGGCGAAACCTTAGCCCCAATGCGAGTTCGTGTTCTTTTACAATGGCTTGAATTTAAAGGAGCAGCAAATCACAATCAACAAAATTATTGTTGAATCACTCAAATATATAATTTTAAATTACTAGGAATTTAGTTGATTTCAAATCACTGTGGTTAGAAGCTTCACATTTTTTTTTTCATATTTATTTTAGCCAAAAAGGTTCATAGAAAATACACATAAGTATACATAGAAGTAATAGAAATAAATAAAATATAAAAATACATAGACGTGTCCCTCACTAAACAGTCTGAAGACTTTAGTTGTAGAGTGTACTATACCCTTTAGTCAGAAGTCTTCCCTGATGTACGTCTTGAGGTTGCGTTAACAGATTTATTGTTTTATAGATGGGTAATAAAAGCGCGCGTTATGAACAAGTCGCCGATGCGTACTTGGAGCAATGCTAAAGGTGAAGGCAAGCTGTTCAGCATGGACCTGTGTGACGATTCGGGAGAGATCAGAGCTACGGCTTTCCGGAACGAGTGTGAAAAGTACTATGACATGATACAGGTACACAATATGCAGCCGCATATTTTAGTTGCTATATGATATTTCATTTGGTTAGGTTAAAGTGATGTTATGATATTTCTGTTGGACTTGGAAGATCTGCTATACAGATTTCCGAGTTTAAATCAAATTTGAATATGTATTTAATAATTAACAGCATCGTTTCTCAACCTGGGGGTTGCTATCCTCCGCGGTTCGCCATGACATACACAGAGGATCGCAGTTGATCAGGAAAAAAATTAAGTATTTACGTACGAAAAATCCTTTTATCATTTAATTAATCAATGAATTATAATGAAATGTTAAATGGTAGGATTAGGACATAATTAGGAGGTTATGAGGCTATTTATTTTATTTTTTGGCCTTTTCACGGGGTCACAATATTAAAGAGGTTGAGAAACGATGAGTTTCAGTAATTAATAAATTGTAATATTATGTTTTTAAATCAATAAATTTCGATTTGGTAGACACGCCGATGAAAACATATCTGCTAAAAAAAGCCCCTAGTTAAAATGTAATGAAAGTTTTCCAAAAGTCAAATCGCTGCAATAATTAGCTTTCTTTGAATTTTAATAAGTATTAACTATTAAAAAATCTTTTTAAAGGTGGACAAAGTGTACTACATAAGCCGTTGCCAGTTAAAGACCGCCAACAAACAATTCACCAACATGAAGAATGATTACGAAATGACGTTCACCCCAGACACTGTCGTGGCGGAATGTATGGACGACCATAGCTCTATGCCCACTGTCAAATATGACTTTGTGCCTATCAATCAAATTGCTGAGAAGAAGCCAGATACTATTATTGGTAAGTTGGGACATTCTCGCCGAGAACATCCAACAAGGACCGAGAACGAGAATGTGGGCGCGCTTCGTTGTTCTCGCCTTGTTCGCCGTTCGGTGTCGATATTTTATGCACGAAACAAAAGGTATGAAACAAACGAAAGACGTCTACATTCTCGCGGGTTCGCGTGTCGCGAAAAGTTATAGCCCTGTCCTATTCCGGTGTACTATCTCTTTCTTCACCTTTGTTTTTTACTTTTTTAGCGTGATATACATAGTTATAGGTACTTAAGGCGCAAAGAGCACCGACGGCTGCCACTTCGACCACCTGGTGGTAAATGGGTACTGTCGCTCTACGACATAAATGGGTACTGTCGCCCTACGACATGCGCGATACGTGTCGCATTACTCCAGAATGACAAACATTACAGTAGGAATTTATTTGGAGAAAGGGTGGGAAAAATTAGGAGTAGGGAATAGGATAAGGTGAAAAATGCAGTACTTTTTATGGTACCTAGTGTTCTGCGAGAGAGGTAACGTGGCCAGTCAATTGCGCCCAGCGTCTGTGGCATTGCTGCATCTACCACCTTCGAAGTTAGAAAATCTTAAACAAAGTCACATTATATAAAAATAAAAATAGCTTTTGCCCGCGATTGCGTTCGCGTGATCTACTTGAATAGTTATTCCGGATTACAATACGTAGTTGCTAAGGTTCAACGAAGTCGGTTCAGCCGTTTTGACGTGATTGGGTAACAAACATCCAAACTTTTCCATTTATATAATAGTTGGATGTAGCAAAGTGTAATTGAAACACGAAATATTTATAGATGTGATCGGAGTGTGCAAGATGGCTGCTGACGTCCAAGAGCTGACCGCCAGAAACACGGGCAAGTTGCTCAAGAAAAGGGAACTTACCATTGTGGATTCATCAGGCGGTGCAGTTAGTATTTAAGACACTATTCTCATTTTTTTTATCTATTAAAATAAAAATGTACTTTTTGGTTATATAAGTTAACAATAAAATTGTATTACACATTTGTACAAAAGGGGAGTTTATTGCCTTGAGACATTCGCTATCAGTCAATGTTTGGGTTGATTTGAATATGCAATTGAAACATTAAAACTTTAATTAAACATTCATTGTCTTTTGTCATCATTTCAGAATTTCCAAAAAATCGAGGCATTATAATTAAAGGTTTTCCCAAAATTATGATTGATATGCCAACTGATATTGAAGATAAATTTCAAGCTTTGTACTAGTATACTACGCTATAATGTATTTTATATAATTACGAGAAACTATGTTGTTCAAAGTTAATATTAATTCACAGGTTTGTTTGACGTTGTGGGGCAATGAAGCCGAAAAATTTGATGGCAGCACCAACCCAGTGATATCTGTTAAAGTAAGTTAACTAACAACGACCTTTTTTATTTATAACACGTAACATCATAAACGCGAGCTGCCGTCTTTTTTTCGAAGAATTTTGATTACTAATTAATATTGCATTTTTAAGGAATTCAAATATAGCCTGTGTCCATCTGAATTACTTATCTAGTTAAACGGGTCTCAATCTAATTTATTTACTCGACTCGACATTTCGGTTGGGTTGCACCAACCATGGTCACGAGCTCACTGATTGGGTAGTCCACATCGAGAACTGCAAGCAGTTCCAATAGAATTGCGTTTAAATAGATAAATATGTGTGAAAAACACGAAAATGTCAAATGTTATATTCCATCTGCATTAGTCTAGCTTTATAAAATTGAAATTTGTTATGAAAAATGAGTTAGTCCTCCCCGTTAATGACAAGGTTTTCCTACGGTACGTCGAGTTCGCCTCGCCGTAGTTAAACCGTATACGCTTGTTCACGATACGGTATTTTGCCGGTGGTGGCATGGCTAGCGTAATTTATGTGCGTATTTCCTGTCATTTTTATTTATTTAAGCACGGTAACGTTATAGGTACATACAAAACATGATTAGAAATATACAATTATAAGACTAAAGCCCAGTATGTATCCCAATTAAAGACGTGCACAACGTGGATAGAAATTTATATAGGCTAAATTGGGATATTATGACACAAAATTAATTTAAACGTTTTTAAAATCGTAAATTTACTATAATTGTGTCAAGTTTCCTTAAAATCCGGTCATTATTTTTTTCGTGATGCGCCTGCACACAGGAAAAAATCTAGTAACGATTGTTTCGCGTTCTGTATCATTCGTATCTGTATCAATACGCTGCAACTAGTTTTTTTTTAAATGTTTCATGTCCAGACACAGCTTCATTACGATTTTATTATATGTATAGTCTGGCCATAAATACCTTTATAATAAATAAAATAAATTACATTTTAATTTGGAATCTGTCATTCTCGCGTGAATAATAAATGGTTTTCTCATTTTGGCGCCAATCATTATTAAATATAGTACTAATATTAAAATGGAGTGGGGTGATAACAACAACCGTATTGCTAAGCATTACACAAAGTAATCATGGAGCCAAATGCAATTTTTAAAACTCCATCCGCTTGGTATTAGCCGAATGTTTGTGTACCGGGCTATAGTAGGTACATTGAAACGTCCTCTGTTTGTGACAGAAAAAAGTCTGGGCGTACACGCCACTACGCGTACTAAACAGACGGTTAGGGAGAGAATCCGAAGAAATCCGGTTCGGAAGCAAAAGATTTTATCCAGAGCGATGAATACGGCACCCAGAACCGTGTCACGTGTCACTGGTCATTTCTTAATTGATAATTTAAAGAAAAATATGGTTAACAAATCAAAACAACTTCTTCAGCGGTACGCAAGGGGAGCTCACAGACAAATCTTATTTACGGACGAGAAAATGTTCACCATTGAGGAACATTTTAACAAGTAGAATGATCGAGTTTATGCACATAACTGTAGAGAAGCTGGTCCATGTGGTGCAATGTGGTCCGGCTCCAGTGATGGTTTGGTGGGGTGTTAGCTATCAAGAGTGACTAAACCATATTTTTGTGAAAAAGACTCAAGTGTATCAAGATACGATTCTTGAGAAGATCGTAAAGCCTCTTCACAACACCCTATTTCATAACCAAAAATGATCGTTTCAGCAAGACTATCAGCACCAGGTCGTCAGGCCCTCTCCAACAGGCGTGGCTAGAAAGGAATATCCCCGACTTCATTACAGCTGAAGATTGGCTATCATCTAGTCCGGATCTTACTCCGCTCGATTAGTGCTTATAGTATGCTTTAGAGAGCATGCCATGCTCTAAACGACATGATAATATTGAATCAATAAAACATTCCATGAGGGTGGCAGTTGCCACCATGGAATGTCCATGGAAAGCGTGCGTGTTTCAACCGAAAACTGGCCGCAACCTTTGAAACATAAAATGAAATCTAAAATATCACAAATTCTTCTAATAAAATGATAATGTAAAAAAAAACATTTTTTCTTTGTATCAATAGTTATGGCTAGACTAGGTAGTTAGTTGAACGTGTGCAATGTGCAGGGCGCTCGGCTGACTGAGTTCAACGGTAGCAAGTCCCTGTCGTGCCTCTCGAGCACAATGATGCGGCTGAACCCCGACCTGCCGGAGGCGCACAAACTGCGCGGCTGGTACGATAACGGCGGCGCCGACATGGAACTCGTCAACATATCCGCCAAGTGAGTATCGACTAGTGATGTTACGAGTGTAATATCCTGGGCGCTCGTCTTACGGAATTGAACGGCACCAAGTCCTTGTCGTGCCTCGCGGGCACGATGCTGCGGCTGAACCCCGACCTGCCGGAGGCGCACAAACTGCGCGGCTGGTACAATAAGGGCGCCGCCGACATACCGCGAACCCGAAAATTGTGGAATGAACTACCAGGCGAGGTTTTTCTATTACGCTATGCCCCATATGAGGCTCTTCGAGAGAGCTCTAAACATGATTCTGCGCCGTCAGCATTGCACTCTGCCCCGTAGTGTTGCAGATGTCCATGGGAGGCGGTGACCCTGTTATCATCGAGTTTTTATCATCATGTGAACAGTTGTAGGCGAGAATTGTATATAGTTTGATCGTATACAATATTCTTGCCCGAACCGTTCATTCACCGCTCGTTCGAAACTCTTTTATGTCAAGGGCGTTAATGTGCATTAATTCCAACGTCACCTAAGAGCGAGGGAAGTAATGCTAAGGGGGGAAAAGGAATTTGGAAAGAGATCCGTGGAGATTCTATATTTCTAGAAATTATTATACACATATAGTCCCGGAACGAGTTGAATGCGCGCGGAAGGAATGTGACTGTTTTATGTCACTTGTTTTTAGTGTTGTACTACAATGATCTTAGTGAAAGATAGGTATATCCATCATATTTGTAAAAGTCGATATTTTTAGTTTAAATATCGCAGTCAAAAATAAAACAGGAAAATAACACTATGTATTTATAAAAAACATCACTTATTTTTTACTATTTTTATTTACTTTCATTATTTATTATTTATCACACATTAGATAATATAGTAAGTAGGTATACGTAATTTTTAATTTTAAATAGGTATTTAATATTTAGTTTTGAAAAATAAAGTTACTAAAAACAAAAAAAAATACAAAAATTACTAATTGAGAGAAATATTAAAAAAACAATATTATAACAACAAAAATCTACTACGCATTACATTATTATTAATAATAAAAAATAACTTAAAAGTACTAAAACACACAAAAGACTATCATATTGTTTTGAATGAATATTAGTCACTACAATCATCACTTGTAACACCTGATGCAGACAAGTCAGAATCAGGTTTGGTCGCTCATTTTAACAAGTAAGTATAGTAAAAAACTACGCAACACGTGTTATATCGATGACGCAAGAGAAACAACAGAAAGCGAGCAAGCGCATCACTTAACTAGTCGGCACAAGTGCGGCTAGGTGTGCTCGTGTCCCCACACCTCACACCGCGCGCGCATTTAGCTCATTCCGGGACAGTAGATATAAATGGCAGGATATATTTGGATATGACAGTATGGTCTTTCATACACTTGTACCGAAATGTCTTAGAGAAAAAATTAACGCCATGTGTGGAATTTTACGAGTACTCAATTTTTAATTGTTTTTATATGGACCCATATGGATTTTTTTTGTTATTTGTCTTTATTTAACAAAAAAATGTATAATCCTTTTTTGTACGTTTTCTTGTGTCGTTTTTATATTTATTTACAGCACAATTTGTAATTATTTGTCATGATCCGCTATTGTGGAGCCAATTAAATAGAATTGACTAAATGCCCAATGGAGTCAAATTCGCTTTTCCCCTCTGGTGGATGGTTGTCAAATTGAAGTATCAATAGCCATGTCCTTTGCGTATATGTGTTTATGCTTATACATCAAATATGCAAATGCAAGACATCACTTTTCAGGTCGAGCATGTACTCAGGCGGTAGCAGCGAGTGGCTTACATTCGCGGAGGCTGAAGCTCGTCAACTGGGCTCCGGGGAGAAGGGCGACTATTACAGCCTCCTAGGAGTACTCACCTTCACGTTCGCAGACAACGCCGTGTACAAGGCCTGTCCGCAGGAACAGTGCAATAAGAAGCTTGTGGACCAGGAGAACGGCTTGTTTAGGTGCGAGAAGTGCAACAGAGAGTACCCCAATTATAAGTACAGGCTGCTTTTGGGGGTAAGTACATTTTTATAAAGTCTTTTTTTAATGTGTATCAAGTTTTTGATGACCAATTAGCCCAGTTGATAGTGCCCCTGCCTGTTTTATGATCCTGAGATCGATTCCCGATCGGGAAATTTGTTTAAAGACAGGTGTTTGTTCGAGTGCTGCACGTTTTGTATTCTTCTTTGTATGTCTCTGGACCCATGACACAGGGAATCCCAGTGTGGCCCATTGAGTGTGGCGTTAAAAAAATTTTTAAGCAGATGCTTTTAAAACGCGTGGTTTATAGAGCGAACCCTTTATGAATAGTTTCTCTTCATGTTGCAGCAAGCCTAATCCTGGCTACTTAGTCAATTTTTAGCTTCATTATGGAGGCACATATTATACCGTTGTCCCCATCGAAATGAGCGTAATAGAATGTCAGATATGTTATTACTAAAATTGGAACTAGTCCAAATTTGTTTTTGTTTTTTTGTTCTGATCTTATTTAGGGTACACACTATATCTGGCCACTTCGTTGCTCACCTGCCACTCCCAGATATTGCTGGTAGAACTCCAGAGGGGATAAGTACGCCTTTTGTATGTATTTTCTTTTGTAACTATTTTTATCATTTATGTGTACAATAAATTATAAATAAACAATAGATAACAATAAATAAACAACGAAAATGCAAACACAAAACTAATTTCTGTTATCCCTACTGATGTCGGTGAGGACAACAGAAATAATTGTCTACAATTCCCTTTGTCCACAACAGTGGAGTGGCCAATGGTACCAAACCGGTTAAAAGAGCTCGAGTTAATTAATGGTCATTGGGGATTTGGCGGGAACTCGAGAAGTAAAGTTGAGTTTTTGTTTGATTATTATTATAAAAATTGTTTATAGTGCGCTTCGTGGTTTAATAGTGATAATAGTTAAACTTCAGTGTTTTTTGTGTGTAATGTTTGTGATAATCAAATAAAAGCGCTGGACTGCGTTTTTCGTGTGCTTCCAAAGATCTTGTCCTCAGTAAACCTACTACCGCTTTCGAGCGACTTTTGACTGACTTCGGCGGGATCAGCCATTGACAGGATAGGTTTTATTTAGACTTTGAAATTGTTTTTTTATGAAAAAAAACTTGACACTGACAGAATGTGCTAATTGCACCATTGCATTATATGTGAAAAGAAAAAAAAGGTTCATTAGCGATGACTTCGCTCGTTACAACTCTAGTTAAACACCGTATCAGCAGACTTTTTATAAAAGAGCCTTTCTCACGCCTCCTGATAACTTCTGCCAATTAAATCTAGCTGTTACTAATAGATGAGTACAGACTTTATCTGCCAGATACAGTTATCCGACACTTGTGAATCAGAAACATAATAACTATCCTTCTGATAAATACTAGATAAACTATTAGACACTTTATCAGAAGGTGGTGAGAAAGGCAAGGGCCTGTTGATACTTAAAAATTAGATAAATAAATGATCTGCTAATTAAATCTAGCTAATACTGACCTTCTGATGAAGTATAACTGACTTTCTGATACCTTGTGATAAGTATCAGGAGGTGGTGAGAGAGGCCCTAAATCATGTAAACCTTTCCCAGGCCAACGTATCAGACGCGACCGGGGACCAACGCATCACCGCGTTCAACGAAGCAGCGGAAGCGATTTTGGGCAAGAGCGCGGCGGACGTGGGCCGCATGTCTGAGTATGATAAAGCTGCCTATGCGCAACTGTTTGAAGACATCAAGTTTAAGAGCTACCTCTTCAAGTTCCGCACCAAGATGGAGACTTACAATGTGAGTTTATTTTATGGTATTTTAAGGTGGACGGACAGATATCCTGCCTAATGTTACACATATGGACATCTTGTATATGGTTATATTAAAAAATACAAACCTTAAGAGGTTCGCATATGCCACTTTGGTTGTTTGACCTTAAGTAGCGTATTTGTGCACTAAGAAAAATGGCGACAACAATTACGAAACTTCATGAGCATTCTCAAACGTCATAGCGGTCGTCGCTAGTTGGCCTTAGTTTAATCACTATTTTTCCTCACTTCAGGACGAAGCCCGTCTCAAAACAACAGTGATGAATGCCTCACCTATCGACTACAAGGACGCTAACGCTCGTCTATTGAAGAGCATCAAGACTATCACTGGAGTCGAATTTAATTAATCTTTTATTTTATTATACGGCATAAGGTCTAAATTTGTAAATGATAAACATTTTATAATAATCAAGCGTATACACTTTCCTTTCTTAAATTAGGCGTTAAGTGCACCGAGTCTGTTATTCAGTTTAAAAAACTGGTCACTTTTAATTTTCTGATATATTTTTTTAAATTATGGTGTCTATTGTTAAATTTGTAATAAATTCAATAAATTCTTTGTATTTTTCTAAACTGTTTTTAATTTTTACCCTCTACATACTCTTTTCTTTAGTGTAAGTACCTATGAAGTTGAAGAAACTGTGAAGAATTTCGAATACTCAAGACTATTACTACTACTATATATAATTGTACTTATTTATATACAGTACCTATATTTAACTACTGTATTGTTACTATTTACTACCTTTGATTAAAAAACCTACCTATAGTACAAAAGTTACAACATAATTCGTCAAACCCTTAGATCTTGACTCCGTTTAGATAAGAATTTTGTATTCCATGCAATGCAAGCAGCCCTATCAGTATCCACTGCTGGACATGGACCTCCCCATGCACATTGACTTGTACAAGAGGGATGTATGGCGAGAAAATCCCACGCTGGCCAAGGGGTTTGACGATTCCACTACTAGACCACAAATTATATTTACGGAGACAAATAAAACGCATGATTTCACTAGGTAGGTAATTTATTCAATCTGATTTGATATGATTCACAATTTGGCTAATAAAATGGACATTATTTTACTGAAATACATACTAGGGCAACTTGTGTGTACGTTCGTATAACCGTGAGATTCAAGCGATTTGCATTTGACTAGCACATTGCCCGAGTATGACGTGCACAAAACTAATTCTGATCACCTGCGACGGTTTACATTTCTACTCGTATGTACAATGTACATTTACCCACACGATAATTTAGGTGTAATGCATTAATAAAAATGACTCCCAAAATAATATAATATACAAGTGTGATATAATACATGGCAGTGTGATTCGACATCTCGTGTTTACTCAAATAAGTTACTAAAACTACAAATATAAATAAGAATAACTAAATTAGCCTTGTCCTAAATTACTTCAAATGACTAAAGTATGTGTCAGTTAAGCGAGTACCAAATGCACTTCGAAATACACAATATAACGTAATAAATAAATCCATTTGGCGCAATCGCGGGACCTCAAGCGATTGAGCAACTTCAATTAAGTGACTAAGATATTTTTTACGGAATGAAGATTGCAGTCGAGCAATCCGCTGGTGGCAAATGGACACTGACGCCCTGCGTCATTCGCAAAACACGAATAGGAAGTATAACGGGACGAGATTGTCTATTCCTATTAAATGTGCAATGCCTCCGCGGGCAGGAACCATAATTAACCAAAAACCATAAACAACCAAAATTTTGCCATAAGTATTCCTCATTGGGCAGGGGTGGGTAGTAAGTAAAGAGTACCTACCTACAATGCAATAAGGACATTCCCTCATAATTAATATTTTGTTGATCATGCATTTTAGACTTAATGATAATGATATATATATTTACCGCGGTTTAAGATTTCATAAAGTTAAATGACAGTATTTACTTAATATGAGACTACATTACTGTTATAATTTGAAATATAAAAAATAATAACTTTTGTATTTAAACAAAATAACAGTGTGTTCTCCTTTACATATATGAACATTATAACTTAGATTCAAGTTATATTTATTAATTGTAAGTTTATGTACCTTACGTTTAGAAACAAATTTTAAAATACATTAAAAAAAAATTCAATTGTTCAGTCGACTCATATTCATTAAACTAAACTTCCAGAAGCGTCGTTTTAGAAATAAATGCATGAAACAGTTTTGTTCTCGCTTATCTGGCACCGTTCAAAATGTTCAATTGACGGTTCCCTAACATAGGTTTCAATAAAGGCCTCAACATTAGCTCTCCAGATATCACAAACCGAAGTCAAGTACACAAAATTAAAGCCATAACCAAGATATTGTTAACATATAAGTGGGAATACTATACAGTGTTATTAATTCATTTCATCAGACGATAAAAAAAAATTTTACTTAGTAGCATCTAACAAGTTCTTAGATTTAATTATTATGATGATCGTAATATTAAAATTACACTTAAAGTTAATACTAGTGTTATAGCAATTGTAACATTTAATACGATCAATAAATTGTTCCGTTAAACATTTTGATAAATATTAAGAAAATATAATGTCTATTTTCAAATCATTTTCAATTCCAATAAAGCCTTTTGAATTGAAAAAATACTAAACGGAATGAGATTCTATTAACACTGAGAAGATCAAAAATTAGTTGCGATAACATACCTATAAGTATACATAGACAATATAATTTATGTATAAACATTAATAAAATAGTCTTTTACATAATATCGAGTGTACCGTACTAAAGGGTAACTTCAATCAAAACATAGTTTAAATTCCATTGAATATCTCAGTAGAGATAGCCCGGTAATAGCCGTAATTGTAAACAACAGTTGTTTATTTACCACACGGCGATCGCGCATCGTTCGTCGGAACACTTCAACAGTGTACAAAAGTCGTGCACTAACACTAAATATACGTTCGTACAAAACCGCAAGTGTTGTAAGTTACTCGTATATACGTACATAGAGCGAGCGGTAGTCCGAGTGGGTCGCCTGCCCGAGGCGCCTGCCGTCTGGTGTCCGCCGCCCGCATTCCGCACTGCGCATTCCGCACTCCGCACTGCGTACTCACACACCCGCACACGCGCCACGGGTACTAAACGAAAGCGTAACTACCGAATTCATTCTAAAACCATATTTACAAAGGACAACTAAGATATAAATTAAAGCGAATAAATAAAAGTAAGGCTCTTTGGAACGGATTACATTCGAGGTACGCGAGTACATGCGCAGTTGAATGCGCTCCGCCCGTCGCGGGGACTCGCCTGCAAAACTAAACTTAAAACTAACAACAAAATATGGCCTCGCTCGGGGCAAATCTCACTCGGCTTATTTCAGTAATAAAACAAATTCTTATAATATTCAGTTAATTTTTCAATAACCAACGTTTTTGTTATTCATTTTTTAAACCGTGATATATTTAACCGTGTTGTCGTGATAACCGACAATCTGATTTTTTAATCTCACACGGTCAAATTAAAAAGAACATAAGCAAAATAAATTAAAATTATACAAAAAAAAAAGATACAAAATAGCGCCTTCAAATGACAAAATATTAAATAAATAAAAGTAATGAATAGCACTTACACTGAATTTTTTTTACAATGTATAAATTGAGATTATATTCATTACATTTTATCTAAATAGACAAACAGAGATTCATAGTTATGTTGTTCAGCGCAAGTACTACTACATAGGTTTACAGTAACAAAAGATGACGCGAGTTGACTATCGTTGCAAGATTGAACTTTCTGACAGTTGTCAAAGTTGACTAATGCATCGATAGTTCATTCACCACATTAGCTGTTGCAATATTTTTCGACGAATCACCGGAAATCACTCGAGACCCGCTATAAGCAATCTTCAACTTTAATACGTTCAGATAAAACTTCACCGTGATCAGCGAAAACTATTGCAAAGCTTTAATATAACGCGCGTTACGCCACTAACGCCTTCCACATGTTTGTCAATTTGTGAGAGTCGTTAAGAGCGTAACATCGCGGTAGGATGCGGGAGTGTCCGCGAGCACGTTAAGATTGACCGCATACATATCAAAACTCGCGCGAGTACAATCAAATGCGATGCGAGTATTCGCACCAAATATGTCGCGAGTCTCCGCATACGCAAATTTAGGGTAAGTGCGGATTTCCGCACGACGGAGTTTCGCATTATGAATTTCCGCACTGCGGATATCCACATTGTCCTCAGCGCGGTTCCCCACAGGGGGAGTGCTGGAGGTTGTGCGGGCGCAATGCGCAGCCGTGAGGCTAGAGCCACCTCGCGTGGGGCTGCGGGGGGGCGGGGCGAGGGCCGCTAGCGAAGCGCTCACGGCACCAGGTCGGGCAGGCGCCCTCGGCCCTAGGGGCGCTCGCCCGGCTCCGCACTCACCACCTGACATACACATTACACTTAGTGAACAATCCACAAACAAAAAAGAATTTACGAAACAGTATTAAAAGTCACCTATTTCAGGCCTTGTGGAAATAGGTGAGCACCTAAGTCGACTATTTCGATCTTTTATCCCTAGTATAATAATATCGTATGGGTGGTGTGGGTGTCATAAATGGGACTATGAGACAAAGTGGCTACAACAAGCCATGAGGAACTACACCACCTCTAAAGAGTGAACTCGCCAACGAGCTTGACCAGCGTGGCGTTTTAAGGCCATATATCCCTCATTCACAATACAATGTGCGTGAGGAGGCCCCTATATTCAGCAAGGGACAAGAAAAGGCTGGTTCAGGTTACGGTATTTCAGTATTCAGTCAGGCCTTTGAAGCAGTTTTTTACACCTCGTATTTATAACAATAATGAAGTTTTAACATCCCACTAGACCCTTGCAAGTGTTGAAAAGTCCTTTCGCAATTCGGTCCTAATAACCGCCAGGTATTCGGACCTCATCTAAAAGAAATGTAGCATCTCTGTGCGTTTTCTTCTGACTGTATAATGTTGAATGTTCTGAAGAACATTCTACATAATATGATACCAATTTAGGGTATTTATCATCTCGACAACCGCACACGGTTCATTCGCACTTCGATGGCAGAGAGTTACTTTGTACATTGCGGTCATCAAGACACTATAGCGCAAACCCGAACGTTGTGGAATGAAATACCAGCTTAGATTTTCCACTGAGCAACGTAGAGCTCTCCAAGACAACTGTCAATAAAATTCTGCGAAGTCGAAAGAGCACCCCCAAGTCCTGTTTTTTGCAGGCGTCCATTAGCGGCGTCGACCATTTACCATTTGGTAGGCCACCCGTCGCTCTACCACCTCTACAAAAGACCACGGAAGATGTAGAAATTACTAAAGCGACCTCTGTGTATGTGTACGTACTTTCCGCTCCTTGTAGTAGAGCTCCTCACTCTCCTTGTCGCAGAGCAGCAGCACGACGGCGCCGAACAGGAAGATGGCGGCGCCCCATCCCACCCCGTACGCCCATCCGAACTCCCACACCGACCTGTTGCCTGCACACAGCAACAAGATATTTTAAAAATCAAAAATAATGTTTTCTTTATAGAAAGAAAGCAGCAGACAAGCAGTCCACCTGGCGGTATGTAAACAACGACATCCGCGACACATGCCAACATTAGTACAAAATGACAAACGTTGACACGACTCCGGATGCGCTGCCTACCTTTGGAGATATAGGAATGGATTTGGAGAAAGGGTTGGGAAAATGGGGAGATATAGGATGGGAATAGGCTCTGGCACATATCACTCGCTACCGCGAAACACGTACTAACATTAGGGAAATAAGATAAAGTGGTAAATGCAGTACATTTCAAGGTAGTCTTCTGTGAGAGAGGGGTAACGTGGCCAGTCGAGTGCGCCCAACGGCTGTTGGATTGCAGCGTGCACTCTCCCCCTCAGGAAAGTGCCTACCTTCGGAGATTTAAAGGAATGGATTTGGAGAAAGGGTTGGGAAAATGGAGGAATAGGAAAGGATGGATAGGAGTGGCAATCGGCTCTGGCATATTTCACATACTTTAACGTATTCAGTATTCACGGTAGTGTTCCGTGAGGTCGGATCACGTAGGCAGTCGAATGTTACTTAGCCTCCCGCCCTGCCTTAAATTATATTATATAGTTCTTGCAACTCACAAGTATACATTTGCCTGGCTTTTAATGCTGTGTCAGTACGCGTAAAAAGACATCTTCTTCAAAATATACCTTTAGAACTACTTTAGATAATATATTGACGCGAAAGTAACTTTTCGCGTAGCAAGGTTGACGCGCGCTCGTGAATTGTAGGAACTATACTGCCCTACAAATGCTAAAGAGCCGTAATAACAAAATCGTGGTTTCGAGAAAAACACAAAAAATGTACATAAAGTCGAATAAAATTACGTTCTTAGTACATTTAGTATTTTTTTTGGGGTGGAATAAAGAAGGCATGTAAGTACATGTAAAGATAAGAAATATAAAAAAAAATGGAAAATTATCTTTATTCAAATAATTATGGCGAAAAAAAATCTTTTACTGCCACATTTATTTTTGGTGCAAACAGGTTAAATGCAACATCTACACCTACTGCAATCGACTGCACAATATATTATTTGATTTTACAGATTAAAACGCAGTATGTAGAGATATTTCTGAATATTAGTCTTTTTTTCTAGCGCGTTTCTACAAGCACTGGTGAAACACTGTCTTGCAGGTAATTAAAAACATTCTTACCCCAAAAAAACTATGAAACTATTTAGTGAGGATGCACTAAATCAGTTAAAAGGGTTTACTGCATTTTAGTTCTTTATCTTGTGGTAAAATTCTTAGAAAGATGAGTGTATCATTTTTTTTTTTTGCATTAATTGCTTTTAGCGCATTTTAATTGGTATTCCTCAGAATAAAAATCATTTACTGCTTTTACTGCAATTATGATATTTAGTTCAGGTATCTTCTAGGCATCGGAGAGAAAATCGAGTAAGTTACATCGCGCTGATCACGGTTCAATAAACAACTCAAAAACGTCATAAGTTCCATTACGGCGGTTTAACGTTTGCACGGCAGTATAATTAATAAGATTTTTTTTTTAGCTCCCTAACTATTGCCGCCGGTGAGCGATCGTTTTGTTCATCGGCAGCTTTAATTGTTCTAATACCATTTACACTACGGCGTTACATTTACGGCGTTAATAAGGATACGTCAAGTCAAGGTCAAGTACGTCATATACATATACGTCAAGGATACATTAAAAAACCACGATTGTTCCATTGAAACCAAAAACGTTCCGAGAAATAATGAACAGAGTATTTTTATCGTTTTCACACATGTGACAATGTCCTTACTCCGCCTACACATACACACCTGTGGCCAATTAGAAAGGGACACAGATACTCGGATTAAGCCATTATTATCAATTAACTTTAAAATAGTTATAACCCCCAACGCGCACTACGAACACTTATCTCAGAACTAATCTATATACACGTAAAGCAAAAATATACAATATTACAAATTAGTAATAATAATACAAAAGTTAATTCATAATTTACCGTAAATTAAATGAAAAATCTTACCCAAATTTAACTCAGCGGCAAAACAGACTGGATAGATCACTAGCGCTATTAATATGCACATCACTGGAAAAAAAAGAAAACAACGTAAGAATATATGAATAATAAAATTAAAGTACGAGTCTCCATGGCAGTCAGACATATTGCGTTCAGCAATTTGTAAAGAAAAGTTTTTTTTTTATAACGCCATACTCAATGGGCCACAGTAGGATTCCCTGTGTCGTGGGCACAGAGACACATTCAAAGACAATCACAAACACACACCCAGAACCGAAGATACATTTGTCTTTTTTTTAGACAAATGTATATCCGACAGGGGATCGAACCCGGGACCTTTTGCACAGCAAGCAGGGTCACTATCAACTGCACCAATCGGTCGGTCAAATTTAATAATTTCTGCTCAGGATTCTAACCATCGACCACAGCAAAAGACAAATGAGAAAATAAAAAATAATCATAAACACCCGGGTTAAAAATTAATTATTTACCTCTGAAAAGGTTAAATTGTAAACATAAATCAGTGAGCAGTCTCGTTAACAATCAGCAATACTTGAATACAACCAATCAGCGTGGTGGAGCGTAACCAAGGTTTATGTAATGTACAAGAAACAAGACAGTCTGTTACTGATATATAAGATACTGCTCACTGATTTATATTGTTATTTTAACCTTTTCCAGGGTAATTAGTTTTTTAACCAGGGGTTCTATCAAATGTTTTAATTTTGTCTTTTTTCAGCTTTTTTTGTTAAGAAACATTCAATGTATCAGGTAATATAATGTGAGAAAGGTACTCTACCCCATTATGGTGAATATTTTCCATGCGCCGCGGGCGTGAGATTTATATTTCGCTATTATCTGCGTTACATGTCAACATCGGTCAAAAATTATAAAAGTTGACACGTCCACAGCTGCGCGTCTACCATTTGGAATCAAGAAAAAGATTTTGGAAATAGGGTTGGGATGGAAGGGGAATGGGATATCTGATGTCACCCCATCCATCTCGCTTTCCTCATTCCATCGGGTGAGGAACACGAGACGGGTTGGCATGAGATAGGAAAAGAAGGGTTTCACTTCTCTCTTCAGGGTTCTCGAGTTTCACTCACTTTGTACAGGTCGCGCGGTCGAAGTTGAGCGGTCTAAGTGCTGTGTAGTTACAGTACTCACACTAATACAAATTCTATATACAGCATGTCTCAGCTATCTCTTTCCGGTCGATAAAATTATACGCGCTAGAAGGAGTCGGGCAGTGTTATCTCGTCGCCATCGCGAATGTGTTGTTGTGCTCAACTTAGCTTGCGCGACCTGTACATAGCGGTACATAGAGTGAGAAAACTCGGCCAGTCAGACACGCCCAGTCTACAGAAACATACAGCAAAGTCCTCCCCTTTGTACTAGAACTATTTATGGAACTAAATATCGCCAAAAAAATTTGTCCAAACCCGATATTCCTACCGTCAAATTTCAAGGAGTTCCTTTGTTCACCATAGATTCCAGCATCAGACGCTGACTGTTAATAATACAAAGACGCATTCGAACAAATGCATTCATTTAGAAATTATAATCATGTTTGTACCTAGACATCATTTTTTTAAATTAAATTTCAAAAAATCAACGAAAGAAAAGAAAAGTGATAACAAAGAGGTACACAAACATATATACATTCTATTACCCCAAATGCATATACCATCTCCGTTCCGTAGTGGGTAAAAAAAAATGTTATATTCATAGGCGCAGAGGAGTCACTATTTGCTAGTGTTATAAGTAGTGTGCAAGGCCAGTTGCCTTCAAAGTTATCTATTTTGCCATGTGTACAAGCGATGGGGACTATCATGCAAAAATTTGTCATCAGAGCGCGTTACTCAGGTATGAGGTTTAAAGAAATGTCAAATGCACGTCATATGCTGTCACTTGTCTTGCACGTTTAGTAATGCGACATTTTTGTTCATAAACAAAACAAATAATTGTTACAAATAATTGCGTAATAATTTTAACTTTCGACTGTAACCTTTTCGGTTGCGCCATCTAGTGAAATGGTACAAGTAGCTCTCATTTCAATAGAAATTCAACTTCAATCATTTCATAATGCAATTTCAATTACTCGTAGTTTAAAAAGTAGTATCTGTAACAAAGCTCATTGCAGGTTATGTAGAACTACATATTTGATGATCGACTATTTGAGCACCCCTGACTACAGAGTGTACAGTGGCGTACTCACGCGCGAGCGCCATGGCGAGCACCGCGAACCGGTAGTAGCGGAACTTGGTGCGGTGGTCGGCGGAGCGTAGCCCCAGCCCCGTGAGCAGCGCGCCGCACACGTCCGCGGCCAGCGTCGCCACGCACAGGCCCGCCGCCGCCCTGGAACACGGAACAATTATGATTAATCATGTATTGTATTAAACACAATTTATTGTTATGATTTCATACACCTCTTTTATAGTGCAAGAGGAATGTATAGCTTTAAAAAGGCTCGCTGAACAAGCGGGTTGGCAAATCCACTATTTAGAGGTGATGTAATTGCTCAGGGCTTGTGGTAGCAGCTTTGTTATCCCTTAGTCACCATTTACGACATCAACGGGAAGAGATGAGGTGATGGTATTCTAAAGTCGGCTACATGCCCAGGCTTGGCGGTACCTTTCTTAATTTATTGAAGTATACGAGACATTGTTGCCATTCCCTCAAAAATATAACGTACATTTATGTCAAAAAAAATATAGGCAGGCGCTATGTGACGTATCCACAAGAATCGCGTGCCAATTGTAAGTTGATCAAATTTCATCATACTTCAGCTTTGGTCTCTTAACAGAAGAACCAAACAATCACTTTGCTTTGTAGTGCAACATGATTTTTGAAAACATTGCGAGTTTCGACGAATTTTCGAGAAAGATTTTTACACAACATGAACGATCGACAACACGCTAATGTATATATTTCAATCTAGCCCTTATTACAATCGCTTAATATGTGGATTCGCTTAGGATATGCAGACGTTGATCTATTGCCTTTACAATATTAACTTTATTTACAGCTTGGAGATGATATCTTCAATCCGTCTACTACTCATATGACAATTGAAATAGTTACAGATAGTACAACAACAACAAGACAAATAAAACAAGATTTAACAACCTGCACATAACCAAAAACTTAATAACCAAAAACTTGATAACCACATAACCAAAACTTGACTACGCCCGCGCCGGGGGCGCGGGCGTAGTCAAGTTTTTGGAGAGAAGCTGTACAATATGCTCACTTTATGTATGGCGCAGGTCTAGCGGCATAACATCCCGGCTGTGCGATAATGTCAAACGGTAGAGGCGTGGGCGCCTCTGGGTCTATACAGTGCATGAACAGGCCTTGCCGCCAGCCCGCCGCCATCAGCCAATCCGCCGAAGCCAGTCCCAACACCATGAGGATCACCACCAGAAGGCCGCATATTAGCGCGATCACCTGCAATACATGTTTATTCCGATTAGTTCAGTTTCTAGAGCCCGTAACCGATGTGTAACAAACAGATGGCGAGTTCGATTAACGGTCGAATATACACATTTGTTTTACAGACGATCTTTGAAAGTATTTCTGTATCCGCGATACGGAATCTCAGTATGGGCCACCAGTGAATGTGACGTTATTATTATAGGTACCATTCATATTTACTTCGTTTGTTGCAATATAGAAATTGTTTTTAATTAACTAGACAATGTCAGGAGAGTTAACGACATGAGTTAATGACATTAGTAATCGCCTGTGATCTTTCATTCTATAATAAACATAAGTTATTTTTGTATATAATGAAGACGGTAGATGAGCAGAGTCCGCCAGTGGTAAGTGGATACTGTCGCTCATAGACATTCACGATACATGCCAACATCAGTTCAGAATGTTTCGAGTATGATTAAATGGTAAATTCTGTTCGTCTGGTGATAGGAGATGCACGCCACTGCTTAATGCTAATGTCTACCAGCTAGCGAAAGCAACCTCTTCCAGACATGAACAAAGTCACCTAGGTATATGATTTTACGCCAACAGATTGTTATTGGAACCTTGGCTTAATCGATCTTCTATTAAGTTTCGAGCAAATCGTGCGGGAACGTATACATTTAACATAATGGTACGAACATAATACTGTGTAAACAAGACTTCAACTATGATAAGTGAGGTGTCAAAACGAAGGGGTTCCAGGTTCATGAGAGACAATGCGAAACTTTCGGTGAAATAAAACTTGGAATATCCTCGGTTAAAGCTCCGGCCAACCGACTACGCACATACAACCGAGATAAGATACGCTTACAAACTTTTTTTGGGTTTGTTAACGAGTTATTACGGTGATTTTAAAGCTCATATTCATTGCTCTGAGTAAAGTAGGTTTGTTCGACAACATTATATTTGCGGTTGGCGCTACTTAATTGTTTATTAAATAATGAGCTGCAAAGGAATTTTTATTTCTGTGAACTTTTGATTTTATGATATTATTATTAAAATGATAATATCTTTGCATAATACTTTGCTTTCGATATCGATTTCGTTAGCTTTCTGTATAATTTTTTCATTCTGTTTTTTTCTGTGTATTTCGTTGTATGTGTATTTGTATAATTTTCGCTTATGTATGTTCGCTTTGTTTGCATGTATGTATGTTGTATGTGTACCATATGCACCTTTGTTACATTTCTAATCTAAAGTATTACAACCCCATGAAAAGAAATAATTGAGTTTGACTCTTAAAGCATTGTTAAACGTCTATTCTCAACTCGACGCGAATCGCAAGAGTCAAGGGGCGTAATTCTCACAAGTTCCTTTTAGCTTGCTTCTTTAACGAGCCGGAGACATTCAAGAACAAAAAAGACGAATAAAGAAGCCTTAACGCCGCGTGTTAAACTCGGATCCAATCCGAGGGTGCGACCAATAAAACCACAAGTATGGTGATATAAATTCCACTATATTGGTAAACACACACACACCAATCCTACCACGTACTCAAGTCGCTGCAGCGATCTACTACGAGTACGGGTTCAGTGATATCAGTAACCACTGTGCAATCCCCAAGCGCGCCAGTGATCCGGCTCGAAGGACCATGATAAACTCGGATCCAATCCGAGGGTGCAACTGAACTGAACGCAACTGAACGGCTTCTCAGTTGCGCTCGAGAAGCCGAAGAGATAACATCTCTCCGAAAGTGAACGCAGTCGCCACTGAAGATGTCAACCGCAGTTGTTGACGAAACGTTTGGAAGAAAGGGAAGAGATTCCAGAAGACCTCGGCCAAGTAGCCCGGAAGATTCAATTAATATGGACACCGGCCGAGAAAGCCTACACTCCACTACCTTAATTTAATCCTAACTAATACTACTACGAATGTCGGTTTGTTGTTTCTTAGTTGTCTAATAATTCTGCAACAAATCAACGAATTAATACACAGTATAGGTCTTAATATTAATCCCAAGAGAAACTGTGGGTAACAACTAGTTACTTAAATTACTTAAGGAACTAAGATTACAAGGCTAAAAATTGTAACCAATATATATATTTACATAACTTGTTTGACAGTAATCCTCTTTAAATGCAATTTGTCGAAAATGTAAACAAACTTGTCGGTTTGAGGTATCTCAGACGGCCTTACAATACATAGGTGAGGTGATAATTTTTACATATCAATAATTTGATCCATTGGGACTGCAAATTTGCCCTATATTTAAAGCCAAATGTTGAGATATTTCATTGATTTGATTTAGTTTGATTTGATTGAACGGACGGACTATAATTGGATTTTGAATAAAAATAATTAAATTAATTTGTAGCTCCATATCACACCGGTTTGCTCACGTAAAAATGAAAAGGATTGTTAATGTGAGGAAGCAACACAACTATAAAATTAGTGTCTATTTTGAAACAATGGAATACACGTTAAACATCTGCCCAAAGTAACAATTTAAAATAAACAGTTTCCAAATGGATGCACATAAATAAACGGATCGATAGCTTGTGTATAAAATAGTTTGAATGAGGAATTACATCTGGTGAAAGATTAAAATTGTTTTGAAATAAAAATAAACATTACCAATGTTTCGGTAATAATTGAAAAAAGTTTGTTTGTCAAAGTTCGCCTAGATTTAATGAATTCCTATTTAGTCGAAGTAAACTTAGTACACAGATCAAAGGACAACTTGAGAACTATTTAATCAATTGAATGCGGTTTTAATTGTAATTAGTAATAAACAAAGCAAACAAAAAATAAACATAAAATGAACTGGACCCATGATAGCTCTAGTAAAGACCCGATTGGTATCCCAGGCGACAGAAATGCTAGAGTCCACAACAAATGCGATTTTAACGGACTGATTAATTACATGGGGATCCCTAAAATCCAGTGCCCGGTATAGTTGTACCAGTAGTCCCCTCTTATCGTCGGGCTACATCAGACTACATTTAACTACATGAGACTACTGGTTTGACTACATCAGGTTCTGGATAGAGCAATTTGCTAACGGAATAATAATGATGTCAAAGAAATAAACTTATTACAGATATAGTTTCAAATAAACAAGTCGCGGCTTACTCTATAAAACGTTTTTTGACACTGGAATAAAGCACACTGAGACAATCAAACCATTGAAACTGAGCGATTGAAAAAGATACAACAAGGCTAATTAATCAAATAAGTCGGACACCGTTAATTATGTCTCCATTTCTCAAAGTTCGTCTTCGATTGACGAATTTTTGTATTGTACTATAGATTGACTTGAATACCAGAGAGAATGTTGTTGGCTACATTTTAACTGTCAAATTAATCAACGAACAACTCATCAAAAGTTACATGATGCGAACCTCGTACCCTATAATTATATTATACTGTGTGCACCCGTGTACGCGCTTCCGACGCGTTTCGCATGGAAACAGCTTGTAAAAAAATTATTTCCCCGACAGCAAAGAACATTAACAAAGACAAAGAGCAGTGTTTCTATGACGCCGAGTGTAAAGCTCGCCATCCATCACGCTCGAGGCGCAAATAATAACACCGGAAAGTGGAACTGGAAATCATAACAGAGGGAAAAAATGTGAGAAAGTGGGGTGGGGGCGTCTAGACCCCTTCGGCGGGGTGGTGCGCGCGGTCATCGATCGTAGCCTCCTGTAGCCCCTTTTGTCGGCGCTCGGGGCTGCGGGGGGCCATCAGCTGTTGGCGGCCGTGTCGGACCCTCCGAGCCCTCCTCAGACGACACTCCTCCTTAAATGGTGTCTGCCTTCTTCTCACGTAACGTGATCGCATCTCACGACTCCCGTCGGGTTTTTGAATTAAGTGCCATGTATATATCGTCGCAGACACGCGTGTAAAAATATACAGAGTATATCGACCAATGCTTTCAATGCCAATGAGTATACAGTTCACGTCATTGTAACCGGGTATAATAAGCTTATAGAACTATAAGAGATTGACGCTACGATAAAGGAGTCCTACAGTCGAGTACAAAGCAATTTATGAAAGCTGTGTTTTCATTCAATTGTGTAGGCCTAGCGGCTAATACTCGTATAACGAATAGTTGATCAAATCTGCCGGAAGCATTATCAAGAGGAAATTCATTTATTAAATTATAAGGCGAGTTCACGTGCTGACTTCAACTAGCTTCCGGTCATTAGAATAGACTACACGTGGGGAATTGATATGTCAAATGTATAGAGTTAAATTTGTTTTAATCACTAGTAAATGCTCGCGTCTTCCTTCGAGTGGAAATTAAAAAGTCACTTCCGTTTTAGAAATCCTTGACATTGAATAAGGAGCATATTGAAAGTAAGTCCATCAACTTCGTAAAGAATTATATGTCTGGGCAACCGTTATGAAGCATAAATAGCTAAAATCCTATATCTGTGATCCAAACATATAGACAAAGAAAAATAGGCAATGAAAAATTAAAACACTCTTTATGCCACGGTATCCTCTATGGCATCGTTTCTCAACCGGTGGGTCGCGACCCCTATGGGGGTCGCGTTTGTTATTAAAGGGGGTCGCAGTCTGTTGAAAAATAATAAGACATCGAAACATACAAACTATATAAAAGATTCGTTTATTAAAGGAATGAATTTTAGTGTAGTGTTATAAAATTAAATATTACAATGTAATAAATAACAACATGAAAAAATAAACTTACAGCTTACTTTATTTAATTAAAATGATTAATCATGAACATTAATTAATTAATGCGATGTTTGGCATTGTTTCTCACTTAAAAGTATTTCTATACGTGGATCATCATTGCAAGCACTCATAAGTAAATTATTTTCGAGTGGTAAGTTGATAACAGACGATTTCTGTAATGCGCGGGTTTAGCGTTTTTATCAGCTGGGGGAGCTTTGAAAAAGTTACTATTTATGAAATTGGTTATTTAAAATAATATATTTTAATTGATTATGACCAATATTATGATAAGTCCGGAAGAAGACAAAAAAATATTTTTTTTACAAATGATACAATACCGAGACGTAATAAAATAAAATAATAAAAATTAGTTATTAAACGTATGAATAAACAATTAAAATATTATTATAATTTTATAGTACGGGGTCAGGAGACTTTTTACTTAACTTTTTGGCTTTTTCGTGGGTCGCGACATAAAAAAGGTTGAGAAACGCTGCTCTATGGTATAGTCTAACTTTTACTTATTGCAGCATTTGAGGGGGAGAGTACACGCTGCAATCCAACAGCCGTTGGGCGCACTCGACTGGCCTCGTTACCCCTCTCTCACAGAAGACTACCTTGAAATGTACTGCATTTCCCACTTTATCTTATTTCCCTAATGTAGGTACGTGTTTCGGTAGTGAGTGAGATGTGCCAGAGCCCATTCCCATCCTATCCATCCCCATTTTCCGAACCCTTTCTCCAAATCCATTCCTATATCTCCAAAGGTAGGCAGCGCATACGGGAGCGTGCCAACGTTTGTAATTTTGGACTAATGTTGGCATGTATCGCGAATATCTATGGACGACAGTATCCACTTACCATCAGGTGGACTGTATGTTCGTCTACCGCCTTCTTCCATAAAAAAAAAATCTAGCCATCAAAGATTCACAGTCTTTGTAGCGATTTGATTTCTGGACGCAACAGCTCTGAAAAATGACCTAGTGTTTTTTTTCAAACAATTGGTTTTCGATCACCATGTCCTTCATGCTTTCCGTTCTTCCTTGACGTTCGTTTAAAAGATTAATCGTAATATTATCTAAAAACTATTATAAGTAGGTACGATTTTATTTGAAATTATTTATTGATGTGTATATAAAAAAATAACTTTTGAGAACAATAATCACAATGTTTTGTGGGTAGAGAGACCGACAATATTAATTGAAGGACTGAAAAAAAAATCGCATGAATGTTCAAAAAGTATAAAGACCATGAATCTAATTTCATGGATGTCAGGGCAATCATGTTTGATTGTGCTACATAGACACATAGCCATCCATGTAAACGTTTCATTTAACAGCGGATATTACGTGTTCATTCCAATTTCACCTACTTATTTTATTATTCAAGTTTAGAATTTTCGCATCATGTCGCTTAATAACACATTTTTACAATCTGTCGTTAAAAAGTTTGTTAAGGTCGAAAGTTTTCTGAAATCTCCATTCAATCTGCTGGTATACTTTTTGCAGTCAAATTTGCTTCGATTCTAACAACTCCAAATAAAGTTAATCTAAAGTTAAATTCTTGTACTGTTTTACAATTTACGATTCCAAATTACAATCCAGATTAATAGATCCGGAATAGATTGTCCGTTACATCGGAAAGTTCGATGATAATTTTCTTAATAAAAACACTATAGATATTATGAATTCATAGGTTGAAAACCCATTTATTAGGAAACTATTAGGATTACAAATGTACGGCAGAGTTAGTAAAGAATTTTGCATCGCACAAGAGTCGCTTGGCATAATATTCTAAAATTTCATCCGGTTATTCCAAAAATAAGTTGCATTAGTACTCCAAAAAGACATTTCTCTAAATAAATGTTGACAGTTAAAGGCTCCACGTATATTTAAGCAAAGTTAAAATATTCAGCTGAACTAAAGTTCACAAGACATGCGGCTCAAAGGACCAAAATGTTACAGATGTGATGTGAATGCCATTTGTTTTATAATATTCAGCACATTAAACACCGCGATTGTAATTTACTTGTAACAGCTTATAATTAGTATAACAGTTGAATGCACCAGAACTGCACTATGACACAATTCAATGAAATTCCTATTAATAATTAGTTCCAATTATAATTGTATAATTATTACTATATCTGTTCCAGTTCTTTATTTTCTCGATGAGAGCTGACACACAGCGGTCGATATAACTTTGTTCTAGCGTCAACGCCTAAAACTCCGAACAAAAATTAGGCACCAAGACGTCATATTTCATTAACAAGGTCACGTCAGACAGAAAGCAATTTTAGGGATGTAGTTATCGATAAACGTAACACGATAACAGATCCGATATTTTTTTACAAAATGTAAGAAACTAAACTACTGCCGGATACTTTTGTACAAATTTATTAACTAATATTATATTTCATTACAAGATGTTACACGTGTTAATTCTTGATTGATAATGCCAACTTCTTTAAAATTTTCGAAGATGTTGTAAAATAAGTAGGTATAGGTAGGTACTCGACAATGAAACGAAATAATTATAATGACAGGTAATCTTTATTTATTTATTTTAATCAAAATCTGATGAATCGTCACTGTCACTCGATGAGCTCTCCCCAACATTTATTATAAGTTCCTGTACTTCTATATTATCGAATGCCACATGAATTTCCCAATCCGACGCTATAATGTTTTGGGTTCTTCTCACAATTTTTTCCCAGTTTTCGGCAGTTACTTCCGCACATGCATTTTTTAATAAATCTAACATCTTGTTTGCCGTAAAAGGGGGATGGGTATTGTTTCGAGCGGCGTGTCCTTTGATTTGTGCCCATATTAGTTCTATAGCATTGTACTGGCAATGATACGGCGGAAGTCGAAGAACCCAATGACCACATTCGGCAGCTATTTCGTCGATAACATATCTTTTAGGGAGGCTTTTTTTCGATTTTAAAATATTCACTAATTGTACTTTTAATAAAGTATTATCCACATTTTCGCCATGACGTTGGAGCCAGTCAATTATCTCTTGTTTTTTATTGGCCTGCGTCGGCATTTTATCAATTTGTCTGGAGTGATATGTAGCGTTGTCCATAATAATTATCGACGGTTCTTCCAGAGATTGCACCAATTCTTTAAACCATCCTTCGTAAATCTCCGCGTTCATTTCTTCGTGGTAGTCCACTGTTTTCTTGGATTTAAAGGCCAGTAAAGCATCTGACATGAATCCTTTCGTAGACCCTGCATGGCATATGATGAGGCGTTCACCTTTTCCCATTGGCACTGAACTAGTGGAAGCGACGGTGTCGTCAGTCCAGTTCTTAAATACTGTGTGGTTTGCATTTAACCAAGTCTCGTCAGTGAAAATAACATTTGACCAATCTGATATCTTTTTGGCTTCGCTCAAAAATTCGCAGCGAGCCATAGCAACGTCGTGACGCTCCATCAATATTTTACGTTTGTCCGATTTTTTATAACAAAATCCAATTTCTTTCAAAACCAAGCTTAATGACGATTTTTGGCCATGGAACAAACCACATTCACGTAAAGAAACAACAAGTTTTTTAAGTGTTGGTTTTCTTTGCGCAAGTAATAGTCATATATATGACGGCGAATAGCGTCAGCGTCGAAGTTGTCAACCGATGTCACACGACGTGGTTGGCGTTTTTTCTTCGGCGTACGAAGCTTATTTTCCTGCATGCCGCTTGTACCGTAAGCTTCGGTAGTAATTTTTGAAACAGTAGGTCCACTAATTCCTAATGCGGCCGCAACACGCTCTCGCACTTGCGACAGTGGTAATAGCGGGCCACCATTTTGATACTCTGTTTCAAAGTAATTACGAACCTTGATCACCAGTTCTCTCGCCTGCCTTTTCAGAACAGATCCTTTCGGCATTTTGATATTTGACAGCTGGGCAGCAATCAACACGGAGGAACACAAAATACACAACGTAACGTATGGATAATGTGAAAAAACTCAGCGAACAGAAATGTAGTGACTAGCACGACCGTCTTGTTGCGAGTGACAGATTAAAACAAACACAAAATGGCGGTGGGCCATTGAGTGTTCCCACCTTGAAAAAATATATTTGAATGTTTTTGTTGTATTTGTCTTTGTTTAAAATATAATAAATATATGCGATCGATATCATTACTTATTTGGTCACAACACTACAACTATCAAATTAGAACTGTCATCGAGAAAATAAAGTTCTGGAACAGATATAACTATAATAATAATTATTATTAACTCGCTTCCATTATGTTATGTTATTTTATTTCGACGTAATATGACTGCCAAAACATATTTAAAAACGTGTATTAAAATTATTTGTGCCTGTTATAAAGAGAATCCTATCCGGTTCATAATTAACTTTTAGGGCAGGCGCAGGCCTGGCGAAGCGCAACACAGAGCGATCATCATTAACAAGTAACAACCAACTTTGTTGACAATGAAAAAAACTAGAACACCTTGGGATTACTGATGCCGCATTACAGTGGTTTTCCATGTATATTTATATGATCGTAAGCAGTTAGTCAGAATAGGTACAACATTCAGCTCTGAAAGTTACATTACCTTCGGAGAGCCCCGGGGCAGTTTTTTATTTATTTATTTTTTTTTATATAAAAAAGTGGGCGGACGAGCAAGCGGACCCACGTGATGATAAGTGTTACCGCCGCTCATGGACATCTGCAACACAGGGGGCATGCGGGCGGCCCGCCGACCTTGCTGAATCCTATTTTGCAGAGAGGCCCGTCGTAATAAACGGGCTGCATACAGGGCCTGGGCCAATACACGGGTGTCCGAAGATCCGAATACCACCGACTTGAGTACCTACCATGTTTTAAGCTGTATCCTGTTTAATATATATTCAAATGACTTTTGTTCGTTAATTCCCGTATATAGGACTATCTGTTTCGCTGATTATGGTACGGTACTGTTGTTTTCTCGGATAACACATGGGATGCTACAATCATAAAAGGTAAGGAGGGCCTGAAGTACGCTAAAACGTGGTACGACACGAACTTACTTTAAACGAAGACAAAATCGTATTAATGTGTTGCCCATACACTAAAAAGTCCTTATCAAAGACTTGTATTCAATTAAAAATAGATACATGTGAGGGTTCATTTTGTAACTGTCGACCATTAAAACACATGACCTCCACAACCTATCTTGGTATAGTTGTTGATCAATTTCTTCGCTGAGATGAACATATTAACACAATTTCTAACAAAAATCGAAACTTAGGCTATGTATACGGGGAACTTAGGAAATTTTAAAACTCTTGTACAAGTTTACAAAGCTTTAACTCAATCTATTTTACTTTATAGAATCGTGGCATGGAGACAACAGCTATGAAAAAATTAGAAACTGCTCAAAAGCTAAATTTAAAAATAATAAAAAGGAAACCTATTAGATACGCTTCCGATAAACTTTTTCAGATTTGAAAAATTCTTACTCCCCGTAGGCGTAATTTGTCTAAAGTTGTCAAGTGGTATCCGTCAGAAAATGCGACATAAGTGTAATGTAAGGTACATAAGTGTCCATATACTTTACATGGAAGATGGCATTACTCTTCAATTGTACCAAAGTTTGTACCACCTTTTGCCAGAATATATTACCCATCATGTAGATCCTAATTTAAAACACACTTAAGAGAGAAATAGTTTAAAAAACATTAAAACAATACTTAATTGAGATGAAGCAGTTAGATTTGTCGTCACTTTCAGATTTGTTGAAATAGCTAAACTCAGTAAATAATGTCCAAATAAATATACATATTTTAGTATATACATACATCTATATCTAAAACATATGTATTTATTAATATTTTATATAAAAAAATATAATACTTATATAATAAATATACATATATCTATATTTACTAAAGTAAACCCTTCACTTGTTAATTTAACTTCACCCATTACTCATACACCACCTTATAATATATTTATTTTTGAGACGGTATCAACAAAAAAAACAGTCAATTTTATTTAAATAGTTAACCTCAGCACAGACCTTTCGTCTATTTGGGTAACTATATGACTTGGACAGTTTCTTTCTTTCAACGTATACTTGACTCTAAACAAATTTGTAGTTCGTGTCAACTTAGAATATGGTGTAGGCAATAACTAAAATAAATAAATAAATAGAAATTTGGTAGCATTCACGTGAGCCACTCTCAGCTCACGTGACTCTACTTCTTGACTCTTATTCAGGACTATTCTTTCTCCCATCCACAGAATGTTTTAACCTGGCCATGAATATGGGACTCTCTCCCATATTCATAATCTCCAATAGTTGTCCATGTCCGATGTCAAGAAATAAACAGACCAAGCAGTATATGTTCATTAAATTTGTGATAAGCACCTGAGCAATCTGGTTGGCAGGCATCTCGTCTTGGTCAGTGGCGAACTGGGGAGGCGGCGGCAGTACAGGCGGCGGGAGGGCGCGCGGGTGAGAGCGGAGCCCGCTCGGGCAAGCGCCCGCGCGCCCCTGCATGCGCTCGCTACCGGCCCGCCACCACACCACGCAATGCCACTAGCTGTTTCACACTTTAGGCTTCAACCTAACACATGGCCGCACAGCACACAAAATATAGTACTTGTTTAAGTCTTCCAAGAACACCAAAACGCGAAAAAATACCGAGAACGCCAACAGAATCACAATACTGCCAGCCTTTCAGTTTTAGTTACGGGGTTGTTTTGGGATTTCGTTTCTATTAGAGCCTGCAAAAGTACTTAAATATTATGAAAGCATAGCAATCTATCTATATTAATATAATAATAAAGAGGTAAAATTGTGTGTTTGTGGGTATGTTGGGGGTAACTACTGAACCGATTTCAAAAATTCTTTCACAAATAGGAAGCTACATTATCCGTATCTAATATAGGCTATATTTTATTTTGAAATTTAAAAAAAAAAAACCTATAAACCGAAGCGCAGCGAGGGCGGGTCCCTAGTGTATAAGAAAAGGGGACCCACACCCGAGAAGAACCCTTGAAAACATTGAACGAACTAAATGATTCAATTAACTCGGTGCTCTACTTCGTTTTGCTCCACTTCTCTTTGTACTTTGCTAGACCCACGAGTCAGTTTTTCACGATTTGTTCTATAATGCTGTGAAATTTTAAATTATAAGAATAAATCGACAATTAATGTCACTAATAGGTGCAGTTAGTTCCTAAACTTCTAAACACGTCACTACAAATAATAAGAATCTGAATCTACAAATCTAGCAGTCCAGAAAAGTCAAGTAGGGGACGATAAAAGGTCCGATGACGGAAATCCACAAATAAATTGCGGAATGTTGACAGGACTATAAAAATACTTGGTACGTAAGCTAACGAAAGTAGGAGCCAACAGAAGCCGGTGAACGATAGTACATAATTTATCACTGTCAATTGAGTTTCAGACACAGTACCGAGAAAAATCCTCCCGGTCGCGGTTAAGTAAATCACTGATTGAAAGGTGATTGATGATGTCAATATAGAAGGGACCCAAAGTCCACGAGGCTCGCCTGAGAAATGAGGTTACGAGTGTTGTTGACATCGCCTAGCTGTCTATAAATAGGCTTACGCTTATCGAATAGTAATAAAATCGACCTTAATAAGGTTACGGCGTAAATGAATGCCTCTCAGTGGTCTAATGTTTCCGTAATACATAACGTAGATCTCTTCCGCATGAATTTTCTCGTATATAGGTCGAGCGTCACGCCGCACCCGCTCGTCCTAGAAGTGAGACGGCCACCGAATGGGGTCGCTCGCTGGCGTCACAAAACGCCGCCCGTTGGAAACAAATTATGCTATCTCTGGTAATATGTGACCAGGGCACGCAATGAAAAAACTAAAGCATTATGGCACAGATTTAGCGCTACAAAAAGGATTAATGTTATTGTCGTTACAGAATGGCATTTTTAATGGCTACGGTATGTTCATACTTTGTACGTATTGCGCTAAATCATGCTAAATCAGCCCTCATCTACAACTTTTACGTGTGGTATTATTTATTTATACACTTCATTGCACAATATCGTACAAAATGCTACTTTTTGTATGTATGCCGGAGAAAGCTTCGAAACAGTCCACCAGATGCGTGTGGATATCATTTTGTCTTTTGTCGTATAATAAAGAAAATCATTATAGTCATTACAGAATTCTTATGAGGAAACATGAGGTATTCCAGCTGTCTGTATACATATTGACCTCACCCCCGCATATCAAGCTGCGGTACTGCGACATATTCAGGTACGTAAGAAATTTAAGACTAGGAAGGAGTATTCTAAATATTGCTTTCTCTTTCTCTGATTAGAGCATTTTCTATATTCCTTAGCCTGAAACAAATGCAGATTGCTCTATATTCATACATTTAGTAGATAAATATTATCTAGTAGATAATTATGTAGTCTAATCATACATTTTATTACAGAATAAAGAATTCATTAATATTTATTATCTGTGAATGTAAATGAATGTAATTATGTCAAGAGATTTATTGAGGTTTTATTAAAAGCTTGCATAGTTTTTCCGCCATTGTGTGGTTTTTATTTCAATTTAAAATGAATTGCGGTGCTTACTTTGCACAAAGTAGGAATGAATTGCCATAGTAGGTCGACCACGTTCTTTACTACAAAGGTATATTCTATAACGACTACAATCAAAGACACCGATTCGTCGAAATGCCATAAAGATACAAAAATCTTATTATAAGGAGTGGGATCGATCAAGCTTTCTTTTTCGGTGTCATGGGAAACGTAGGGATATCCTTCTTATTGGCGAAAAAAATATTGAGAAAAAAATACAATACATTCTGTAGTTCAAGTTGTAGTGAACGTATATAATACTAGGTCGATCAAAAAGTTTCCAGAATCACTATAAAATTAACGAGAATAATTAAAAAATATTATTTATTTTTCTACGTAATCTCCTCCTAAATCAATATGCTTAGAGTAACATTTTTCAAGATGCCTTATTCCATTTGAAAAAAAAAAAGATGTTCAAGGGTCAACGAGCATGGCAGCGAGCGCAACTTCAGACAAGTGGGCGAGGGCGTTGTCTTGATGAAAAGTCACACGCACACTCAATTTTTCCCGTCGTTTTATTTTAATTTCGTCGCGTAGTTTTTGTATCAATGAGGCATAACATGAACTGGTAATTGACTGTCCTTTATTTAAATAATCAATGAACATGATTCCATCAGCATTCCAGAAAACAGAGGCACTAATTTTGCCAGTCGACGGAGAAACAGGATTTTTTTTCAGTGTTGGTGAGGATGGCCTTTTCTATGTCATGCATTTCTTCTTTCTGGGACAAAATGGTGAACTCACATTATGTCCATAGTTGCAAATCGTTATAAAACTAAATCCGTATGAGATTGCAATAAGATCAGATTTTTCATTAAAACTTGACGTGCATTTCTTTCACTTTGTCCGTTAACATTCTAGGGAGCCAACGTGTGGAAACCTTTTTAAAATGTAATTTGTCCGATAAAATTAATTAATCGCTACCAAACGAAATCTTTACTCTCAGTTATAAACGAATGGTCATGCGTCTATCATTAATTACAATTTCTTTAACTTTTTAACGTTTTCATCAGTAGTAGACGAGGAACTCCCGGAGGGGTCTTGATCTTTGCGGGTGGTTCTTCGACGTTTAAATTCCGAACACCAAAATGCAACCGTGGAATATGATGGAGCATCAACTTCTAAAGTGACCGGTAGCTCTTGAAAAATTTCTTTAATAGATATTTTTTTAACAATAAATTATTTAATTACGGCGCGAACTTCAGTTTTATCCATTTTTCTCTCAACGTACAAACTTAAAAAAGTTATTACAATTTGTACATAAAAGATACAATGCTGTAATTCACATCGATATATAGCAACGAGTTTGACGTTAAACTAAAAATAAAACTATTCATATATCATACCTATCAATATCCGATTCCGGAAACTTTTTGATCAACCCTCGTATACAATATTTATTTACATTACATTTTGGCTTACAAAAATAACTGGCGACGTTATAGATCCATAACTTCATATTTAACCAAAGCTCTATTTTCATCATTAATTCTAGTTTCCTTTAGATCTATTTTTATGGGTACATCATTAACTATTAAATTATTTAGAACAGCCTA
Source organism: Sesia apiformis (assembly GCA_914767545.1). Lineage (NCBI taxonomy): Eukaryota > Metazoa > Arthropoda > Insecta > Lepidoptera > Sesiidae > Sesia > Sesia apiformis. The sequence continues at coordinate 7,934,829 of OU611960.1, read as the reverse complement.
ATTTTGTAATAAGAGTATATAATTAAAAAACAGGCAAGCGGTTATAATAATTACTGATTGAGTGAATTAAGTAATGACTAACTTATTTATTTTTATTCAAAACTAATAATTCAACCTTTAATTCAAAAGGGTTATATACTTTTTCTATAACGTTAAAAAACCTAATTAGGATTGTCCTAATGCCATTTCCTCGGAAGTTGACATTAGTATCATCTATCAACAATAGTATGTACATTCATCGATGATTAGCATGCACATTAAATTAAAGACAAAATACGAACATAACAACAATAGGAAGAATAACAATCATAATTGAATGAAACACAATCACATAACCAAATCCATACATTCATACCATATGTATGTATGTATGTATATATGATTTTGGTTATGTGATTGTGTTTTAGTTTTAGTCGTTAGTTTTGATTCCTCGACTCTTAGAAACAAGAGGAAGTCGCAAAATGTGTAAACTGGAATATCGTTCCGTGATTAAGTTCCTTACAAAGGGAAGGTGTTAGCCCGACCGATATCAAACAAAGGTTAGATAATGTGTACGAGGATTGTTCTCCATCATTTTCCACCGTCAAAGATTGGTGTAAACAATTTCGTTTAGGACGAGAGTTCATTGACGACGAACCTCGCTCCTGTCGGTCCGTTGAGGAACTCACTCCAAACAACATCAAATTAGTTTGCCTGGTTGCCATCAAGTTCAAGGTTGCCTGGAAGAGATCGCCTCAGCGATAAGGTCGTCTATTGTATTCTGTCATTTATTATTTGTGCACATGTAATTACTAATTGTATGCAATAAAGAGTATTTATTATTATTAGTGGATGAAATTCTGAATGACCGATGGGTAAAGACGAAAGAAATAACAGCAAGACTAGGGCATTCAAAAACTACAGGCTTTAGGATTCTTCATGAACATATTCATATGCATAAAGTTAGTGGGAGGTGGCTGCTAAAACTTCTTTCAAGTGTGTAGCGAAGTGAACGAGTAGCGTGCTCTCAAGAAGTTTTGGGAGGTCTTTCAGAGAAACGGTAATGATTTTTTGGAGTCAATTGTTACTGGTAATGAAACTGTGGTTCTTTACTACGATCTTCTTTCCAAAAGGGAGTCGATGGAGTGGCGACGTTCTGGTGAATCGCCGCTTAGAGAGCAAAGGTGACTCAGTCCACCAAAAATATTATGGCTTCGATATTCTGGGAATGTCAAGGAATATTGCTTATAGACATAAAAGAACGCAATCTACGCTGATTGGAAGCTATTATGCTTTATAGAGCAATTACGAGAAGCAACCAAGCAGAAACGTCATAGAAAACTAAACAAAGGTGTGCGGCGTCTCCATGACAATGCACCTGTCTGCGCCGCTGCAGTTGTGAAAGCTGCTGTTTCATAGTGTGGCTTCGCGGAAATTCGCCATCCACCCTATATTCCTGATTTGGCTCCCAGTGATTACTCAAGGCGGACTTAAAGGGGTATAAGATTTTCCAGTAATGATGAAGTGACCACTGCGATTTTCGCCCATTTTGAAGACAAAATTTCTGACTATTTTTATTTTGTTATAGAAATGTTAATTAAACGATCCCAAAAGTGTGTTCAAATAGACAGATCATATTGAAAAATAAAAATAGTTTCATGAACTTAAGTGTCCTTTTTCTTTGTCAGGTCGGAAACTTTTGGACCTCCCAGGTAACAGTTCAAAATTACAGCGTACACCTCGTCATTACAGCGGGTAGTACACTGCAGTGGGACGTTATAAGCTGATACAGATGCGAAAATTTAATTACCGGTCACCTGTTTCATTCAAGGATTCATTTGACCTCAAAAAAATGCATTTTCCTCGATTTTATTTTAACTTTCGTAAAGAAAATACGTGCTATTAACTGCCTGGTAAATATTGTTATCATTACATCTAGTAGAGCAAGCATGTGAGATGGGACGAAATGTTGGTTAAATAGACTTTTTATTTTATATCAATTTTATAACCTGCATGTTCATTAAACTTGAGAGGAGCAGAGTCTGACTAGTGCCTAACCACTTACAGTACATCTCCGTTCTGAAACGGCTAAATGCGCAAAAAACAGAGAATGACATAGGCAGTAGGATATAGTGTTATTCGTTAGATTTACTGTACAGAAAATTAGTTTGAAGTCTGAACTACGGTCCAGAATACATACGTAAACATATTAAGTATGTCTGGAAACTCAAGTGACCGTGACATCGAAAGTAAGAAGTATTGGCTGTCTACAGAGACATCGTTTCTAAATACATATATGTTTAGTAGTCGATTTAAGGTATTAGGTACTTTCTATATGTTAAATGACTGCGTTTGACCAGCCTTACGGAAAGGAATGATCGAGGTTGATAGTGTTATGTATATGTAGTGATATGTATTGTTTTGAATGTCATATAATTCAATGTTATTAAATATTTTTTGATAATACTGAATGTCAGTCGCAATTTTGGTTTGTTAAATATAGTTTTTTCTTAGAGTACTTAACTAAACGAGAAAAATCTATTAGATGCGGGGACTCATCTTAATACACAATCTACACAAGTTACAATAAGTCACTTGTCACATTACGCGTATGATTCGTATGATATATGAAAGGGGAAAAAGTTTACTTAATTTTGAAAAATACTATTTAATACAAAATATATTTTTATTGAGTAACAATGCAATAATAGTGAATTCATTTTTAAGTAACTACTATTCTTTCTTGACAAAAACACAAACACTAGACAAATACGTGTACAAAATCATACACATAAATGCTTAATACTTAGTAGATTATGTTAACTATGAGATAGATGTAACAGAACTAGCTAATTAAATTTAAGATGAAATTTAAAAGGATGCGACATAAAATTCACTTCTTTCAGCCCAATTTTTAGGTTCTTTTATGACATTTGCGCATTGACTCGCGCCGCTTATATTATTCTACATCAAAATCACCTTTAAAGTATTATTCACACTTAGAAACACTAGATGAAAATCAAGTGGGTAGATACATTAAAAATGCATGAAGAATGAAAGAGTAATCAAGAGATAGGTTTTGGGGTATTGGTGTATGTCTGTGGGTACGCTCGCAGGGCGCGCCTCGTTAATAAGGCGGTTGGACCGGGCGGCTCGGCGCCTAGCGCGGGACTGCCGCCCGCCCTACCGCAACTGTACCCCGCGCATCTGCCACCTTCTGGCAGCAACAAAACACAGATTACGGACACACGTTTATTAGCCAAAACGCTACTTAAACTGCGACCGTTCCTACAACAAAAACTTTGTTTAGCATACTAAACAGTCACTTCTCTGTTACAACTGTTATGTTGCTCAAACACCAACTTAGCTATATCCTGCACTCATGTTAGCATACTGTTCTAGTGTTCGCTACAGGTGTTGATGAACATCACACCTGGGTAATTTGGAGACGCCGCGCGTGCGGCAGGCGGTGCGGCGGGCGCCTTGACCGAGGTCTACACCGGCGGGGTAAGTCTTGGCACCAGCTGACAATGGCGGCAAGCCGACGAGAACAGTCCGCGCCCGAAGGCAGCTTGCACCACCTCCGTGGTTCTCGCGCCCCAAACGTAGTCTGCATCCTATCACCTGGTTTTGGTATATCATATACAATTTTCGGGCTCTCAACGGGATCCGGTCTCGGTGCAATTCGATATTTCGCACCTGAAATTGCCTTTTTTATTCCGTTGAGTGTTCGTTTTGCCGGATTACCGTCTTGTCTGGCATCGTCCAATGCAGTTTCCCGTGGCACTGCTTTAAGGCGGCCTGTGGGTGCCATTATTTTAGGAGGGTCTTCTTCGCGTTTTAATAGTAGACTCAACCTGCTGGTAATCGTTTGGAGAGGTTCAGTGTTGGTTCCAACAGTGCAGAGGTGTGGCCTTCTCTCTTCGATGGGCTCCGTGGTCGGAAAATATGTTTGTGAAGGGAGTGTGGCGGAGCGTCTCGGTGGTTCATCATGTAGATAGGCTACGTGTAGAGTGCTTATGCTTAGAGGCTGTGATGGTGGCCAAAGTTCTCTGGTGGGTGGAACGGGAGAGGGCCGCTCGCCGAGCATCCTTCGGGCCAGTTCACTCGGTTGCCAAAGGTAGCTCGCCGTCAAATTGCCGTGTGTATGCATCACGGCGTGAATCTCCACTAACTGTGTTTGAACGATTCGCAACACAATAATCCAATACTAGGCTTCGTGCACTTGTCAGTATTCGCGGAAAAATGCACGTGAACAGGCTTTTAAAATTGGATCAAGGAGAGTAAATATTAAATAAATTAACCACACTCACTTGTAAGTAATCCGGTAAAAAAAAACACGATTATTATTTATTGCAATTATTAATGACTTACGAGTAATAGCAGTGTATGCACCTGGGAAACATTTCTTTATTTCAGTAATTAGCAATTTCTTTAAAGATAGCTAAGTGTTTGGATCTGGGTCTTCGTGTGTCTTTGGACCTAGGACAGGAGATCCTGATGTGAGCCATTGAATGTTACGTTATTTAAAAATACAGACTGCTTCCAAACTTCAATTTTCGCGACACTATAGTTGAGTAAAAAGTGGTGTTAAAGTGAAGAGCGAAGGGATGTTACAATTACACGTGTGCTTTTGGCGAGTGGCGAGACTACAGGTCATTATTTTTATTTTTTATTCATTGTTTTATTTTATTTTATTTGGGCACAAACAATATAATTGTACATATGAATACATAAAAATTATAACTTATTCATATACCAATTAAACTACCACAAATTACATAAACATTAACAAGTGGGATACTAATATATTCATTATGTTTCAAGAAGGGTTTCATAATACATACATTCTGATTTTCCTTCCAAAAGTATTAGCAGCAAAATGTCTATGCTAGAGAAATGTTATTAATATTAACTCTTTCAAGACAATTACATGAATTTTTGACAGATAAATGATTTGTTTACATAGTCACATCAGGGTAAATCAAATAATTGGGTTTTATTCGTAATATTTAGTCATGGACACTTAAAACATATTTTATTTAGCAAATAGGAGGAAGTCAATCCTGTTGTTAAGGAGATTGTGCAGAAATGTTTGATCTTTAACAGTGCGTCGGCTTTAAAGACTGTGTATACTATCATCATACTATTGGTCCGCATGGCTTTATATCTTAAATGTTTAACTAGTCTGCACTGTAGGGGTTCCGACGAATCAGTTGAAACATTATAACGGTTCCAAATAATACTGGCGTATTCTAGAGTGGGTCTTACTAATGTATTATAGATTATTACGATAGTACTATCAAGTTTGAATTCCTTATCAACTCTCAGAATAAAACCTAAAGACCGAAATGCTTTATTCAAAATTTGTTCAATATGAAAATTATATGACAACTTACTGTCAAGGAAAACACCCAAGTCTCGCATCACGGACACGCGTTGAACAACTTGATTATTTAGAGATAGTAATTATTTATTTATTAATAACTTTCTTTTACATGAGTAAGTAATGTATTAATGTATTAAGTAATTTATTAATACTGTGCACCTGTTTACATTCAAGTGCAAAAGGTTGTCATTACAATAAATACAGAGACAGTCTAAATCATTCTGGAGTTTATCTAAATCTGAGTAACTTTTTATAACTTGGAAAATTTTCATACTGGATGATATTACTGACTCATCAACGCCGAGCCGAAACTACTGAAGTTAGAAACATGAAAAGACAGTAGCTTTTATTATTATTTTCTAATGAGAATAACAAAACTTAAAAGACAACATTCTAAAAACTACGACATAGAATGCCGATTCTGCATACAATCATATACATTAGCAGGTAGTTATACAATTCTATTGAAACTAATACAATAAAAACAGCCATACCAAACAATCTACCCTCACTAGCCTCATAGTCGTAATACAAGTTAGAATTTATTTAAAAAGTGCCGTTTTAATTTATTCCTTACGTGTTTTTTGTTAAGATCTTTTTTAAACTGAGGATCCAACTCGTTTTAAAATCTGGGAACCAGATAAGAGCTGGTCCGCTTTCCGTATGCAATGTCAGCTGAAGTAGCTAATATTTTTTGCTGTGTTATGCTTCGCGTTACAGGTGTACTATTAAAGTTTGAACATTATTGTCAAAAAATTGTACGTCATTTTTATGTTTGATATTTTGAATTTGAATAGCTTTAATTCGTCGTTTGCATATTTTTGTTCGATATTGTGGTTGACAACTGCTTGACGAATTTTTAGCTGAAGGCCCGAGATATTATATAAGTACGTCTTGTACGTACTTCCGTAACTTCTGACCCCATACGAGACAATCGAGTCCGCCAGAGCGTTGTATAACATTAGTCGAATTTTGTACGGAACCTCGATTTTTTTTCTATCTATATATATAAAAAAAATTGATGTTGGTATATCTGAGATTAATAGACTTCGACACCGTTTGAGCGATCACCATGAAAGTTGGCACATATGTATATGTAATTTTTCATGGAGAAGGTTTTTATGCTGTCCACTTTGTTGTAACTCGCCACTAGATGGCACTGCAGCACATCAACTTCTATACCGTTCAATCGATCGCAAAAATTATATCGACGGCAAAACAGAATATTTTGTGATTTTATATACAGAGGTATATAAATAGGCAGGACAACGTCTGCCGGGTACAGCTAGTATGTTATATATTAGATAAAAACGCTCTTAGTTTATCGCAGACATTGTTTACGTGACAGTTACAGTTGAATCTGCTGTCGACGAAGGTAAGTGGTATGTGAGTTAACAACTTAAATTTTGGGACAAGAACAATCAGTTCTTGTATTGGGGTAAGCAGGCGTGTTAGATTATATCACAAGATTGTCTCATATGAAAGGATCGAATATGAATAAATTTGTTTTTTTGAGCACTGGGTACAAGTTTATTATCATGACACCATTTATTGAGGTTATTAAAGTCCTGTTGTAATTTAGATAGGGCAGCGAATTATATGCCTTACAGTGGTTTAGGTACTTATTCATGTCGTTGACATAAATCAAGAAGTGTAACGATCCAATTACAAAGACCAATTCCAAGCTTTTTTGTGATGTGAAGTCTTGCTGAGGGAATTTTTCGAAATTCAATCACCCTATTGGGATCGGGATGTCATTTTGTACAGAAAAAAAAAATCCTTTTAATTTGAAACTTGATACAAATATTGTAAATTTGTAAGAGGGAGAGTGCATGCTGCATTCCCACAGCCGCTGAGTGCACTCGACTGGTCACGTTACCCCGCTCTACAAAGGTAGGTAGCCCATCCGGGGGTGTGTCAACGTTTGTCATTCTGGCCTGATATTGGCATGTATCGCGGATGTCTATGGACGACAGTATCCACTTAACAGGTGGACTATATGCTCGTCTGCCGCCTTTTCTCTATAAAAAAATAATAATAGAAATTACGATATTAAAAATAAAATAATAATAGAGTGTTGTGCCATTAATAGAATCGTAACAAAGCCATCAATCAAATTAATTAAAGCCAACAGCACATTTAATTTTTTTTAAAAAGCTCGTATTGTACAAAGTATGAATGATACACAGCACAAAATAATATTTTTTGGAGGTATGTTCGTCTGTCTGAACATGTATAATCCACTGGACGGATTTTAATGGTTGCCACTGTGATAGCTTATGCATTGAAATAACATTTAGAGTAATTTTATCCAGATTAGTTATAAATTTCCCATGGGAATCAAGCAAACTAAACATCTCAAACATTTAAGCGCACGAAGTCACGGGTAGTACCAGTACTAATATAAGATAATTTCCCTCCAGAAATGGTTCATTAGTCCCACCTGTATATTAGTAATTAAAAATCTTAGTAATTGCATTAAGGTACGAGGTCGGAATTCGGTAGCTTTACAGTAGGTACGGGAGAAATCCGCTATATGAACTGATGTGAGAATATAAATAGAGGAAATCAAAACGATTACCTTGAGAGGTCGAGTTATGGTGACAGTCTCAATCATCGTAGTGGACGCCATTACTGTTGATATTCACTGACCTGTGGAATTAAATTCATATTATTAAACTCCTATTTAAAACAAGCTATTTATTGAGGGAAAGAATGCAGTACATTTCAAGGTATTCTTCTGTAAGAGAGGGGTAACGAGGCCAGTCGATTGCGCCCAGCGGTTGTTGCATTGCAGAGTACACCCTCTCACTCCCATCTTATGTATTGCAACTTATTCATTACATTAATTGTAATTAGGGATTGCAATACGGCACCAATTTGAATCCGGTCGGATCCAGCCGGATTAGTCACATCACAAATATTTTGCCTTTTCATTCTGAAATTAGCTATATAAAAGATATTCAATTGGGTGTATATTACAAAAAAAACTTTTATTTCTTATGAAATCAACTTTATTTAAACTGTAATAATCAACAAACAATCACGAATTAACAATAAAAATGTAGTATAGTGTTACTAGTTAAATTGTAATTTTTATATTAGTAATAATAAGATAATGATGGGCAGTTAAATTCGGTCTTACAAGATTTGAGAGCAAATGTCATTAATAATATCTTGTAATGTTAGTGACTTATATTAAATCTAATTAAATCAATGTTAATCAAATAAAATCACAATAATTAGGTAATTTAGGCACACTAGCACTCTTATTCTTGAAATTATTACAATTATAAATCTGTTTAATCAATGGCACTATAATCACAATGAGGAGTTTACAACTTGTTCTTATTTTAATATACTTATTTTAAATTATTACTTTAAGTAAAATTATTATAAAAAAATCACATTTGGTTTTGAAAAAAGGATCGTAGGAAACAAATTGTATTAATTGTGTCAACTGCTAATCGACTTCTTATAGAGCTACAAATATAGCCAGCGGCCAAGAAAGCCCTTTCAGCTTCTACACTTGTCAGTGTTATTGTCAACAAATACTCATAAATAAAAGACAAGTATTTTCCCCGATCTCCTTCACCTTCATATGCAATCATTTCATTTTTCAATATTTTCTCAAAATCTTTCTCTTTTTTGGTATTTAACGCGGTTCGCTGTGTGAAATCGGTGTTTATGTATTTTATTTTTACTTTAACGGATCCAGTGATCGGATTCGGTAAACACATGCCGGATCCGGTAGACGTTTAATAATGCCGGGTTACCGGATTCGGTTTTCCGGATTGCAATCCCTAATTGTAATCGATGAATAGTAGACTGTTAACTAAGGGATGAAAGGCACCCATTTCTGGCGAGATATTTTGGCGCTCAAACAAGTGAGAGCGCCAATAGTTCGAGTTTGAAATGGGTGCCTTTCACCCGAATTAAACACTCTACTTTTCATTTCGAATATGAGGAAAGTATATGCACAATGCACAAGTATATGAAAGTATACACAAGCCATATATGCAAAAAATATTTATCAAAAAATGTGTTGGTATACAAATGTGTTACTTAAAATTAATAGTGAAATTCGAGCAATTTGTGAATGCAAGAGAAAGGTTTTTATCCTGGAACATTAATATTAGATATCGTTTGTGAAATTTGAGTATCATGTACAGGTATATCAGTAAATGTCGTAGAAGGCATTCCCTCGTTGGTAGAAGAAAACGCTGGTTGATTTTGACGCGGTTTAATCGGTGTCTTAAATAACATCACAAACAAAAATTCTACAAAGTTAAGAATTAATATAGAAGAATCGAATCGAAGTGTGGCTGTATAGGTTTCTGCCGTTGCCCAGTGTAACTACGATTTATTGACTAAATTTTTTTTAAACTACTTTTCGGCCCTCGAGCTTAAACGTATCACTTTCAGCCTGCTTCTTAGATAATCTATGGTCTACTTTCAGAGTATGAGAAATGAAAAAGATTTTACCCATATATTCAACAGGCACAACTTGTCGAAATATAAAAATAAGAAAATTCAGTAGGAAGTTTAGGAAGCAATTCCAGCACTTATACTTTACACTTTACTTATACAGCACGTTACTTTATACTTATAATAAAAAGTTTAAATACTGGATATCTTCAGAGAAATTATTTTCATCACTAAGTGATATCTCAATATTCAAAGTAAAGACACAAATATTAAACTTTAAACTGTGCCCTATAAAAAACAGATGATTTTGACTTATCAACTTATCCCACCAGGTCTGGAAATAATTTCATCAAAGTTAGTATACCTACACTAAGTCTCATAGAAGACACACACAAGTGAGGTCTTACTAAAGGCAACCTTCCTCGGTCGCACAACATTTTTAACCAAACCGATATTACATTTTTCGAGTTATCAGTCGCCTGGTTGAGGATCTTCATGACCATTGTCATTGTGTTCAACGCCTAATTCCTTACCTAATAAAGTTGGATTAGGTTTATCCTTAGGCAGCGAATAAAATTACCAAAATAATGAAAATCAGTATGTCTACCAATATATTTAACCATAAAGGCATAAATAAAAGGTGACAAGAGGATATCAAAGCCGCTATCACAAGCACTGAGGAACTAAATCGCCTCTAACGTGGATTTGCCAACGCGCTGGGACAGCATGTTTTAAGTCCGTATACAAAACAAGGTGCATGAGGAGGCCCAGGTTAAGGTAGTGGATGAAAAAAAATATGTTACGTTTAAAACGTTTAAAATAACCATGATTTTTTTCTAGTTGATAAACAATGCTGTCCATACCGTCTTGTTAATTCTGTTACCATTTACAACTAGTTTTACTGATTCAACACACACTGACAATTCTACTGAAGGCATTTTACTAATATAAACAAAGTTTAATATTCAGGAGTTAGTATTGGAAGGAATGTACAATATGTACAAATCTTGCACAAAAACATTGGCCATCGGGAGTATTCGGGTATCTTCGGCAAACATCGAATGCATAAATATATAGAGCTATTAATATTTCCTCAGACTTTTTAAAGAGATATAAATTTTATACGTATATATTTGTTTTCGTCAACTATTACTGACCTCATTTTAATAACCTTTTTATATTTAATATTCAAAAGGTAGATATCCTGTCAATGTAATGATGTTGTGATGGATGTCAAAATCCTTCGCAAACGCCTTAAAAGGGGGTCATCCATAAATTACGTCACAGGAATTTCATGATTTTTGGAGTCCACGCCCCCCCCCCCCCCCGTCCCGTCCCTGTCACAGGTGGTCACATTTGTGTGAGCCCCCCCCAACCCTGGTGTGACGTCACATATTTTGCAATTTTAAATTTAGAAATTATTAAATTAAAACAACCTTATAATAATATTGATAGAGTTAGTAATATTTTAAAGTTTTTCGTTAGAGTTGAAGTTTAGTTTTAAAAATACTTTAGATTTATACATGTGACGCCTGGGATTTCTAAATAATTCGATTACGTATACACCTCTATTTCGCATATGTTCATAGCAATATGATTTTGCTATTCTCAAATGGTAGTTCCGGAGCACAAATAATATCAATTCCTCTGTTATTAGACCTGGATAATCTATATAATCTAAGTGATTCGCTTCAATTCTTCAAAAAGTTGCCCATCTGTTTAAATGATTTTCTTCTACATAATCACCTAATAGGTTAGGTTTGTTTATATTTAAATTTATTAATTCTGTAAAAGATGTTGCATACTGGCTGTCCTCATACGGTTCTTGAAACGTATTTACAAGCGCAGCTGCATTCCTAGAATCAGTAAAAAGTGCTCTATTAAAATAATTATTACTAAATATTTTAAAATCACGTTTTATTCTACCATTAATGGCTTCTACTACCCAAAGACACATTGTAATCAATCTAGATTTATTATCGTCACTTGTGGTTAGCTGCGCTTCATTATTTTGGGATGGTGACATATGTGCCTGATATCCATCCTAGTAGATTCTAAACAAAAACTAACGCATGTTTAACTACAAATTGTAAGTTAACATTTGGAATCTATTTGGTTTCTGTACTCGCTGGGTCAAATGTGCCCAATCATGTTTCACTCTGTTTGACAGTTCTACATGTCATATCCCTGACTCATATAAAAAATATAAGTCGCTGCTAAATAAAGATGCTGAAGAATTCAAGACAAGGAAAACCCATAAATAAACAAGCTGGTGAAATTATTTTTAATATCTTTATTTTATAACTGAAGGAACAAAATTTAAAAATACGGAAAAAACTATTTTCACAAGATACACCAAAGTGTTGGCGATGCAACTAGTCTATCCCTACAAGTATGTAAAATTGTAAGAGCTCATGACGACAGGACAGCTAGAATTCGAATTCATCAATTCATCGGAAACTAGACAACAAGTTGGACCTTGACAACTTTGACTGTTCTATCATCTCACAAGATGAATTTCATTTGAAGTTTAAGCAAATTCCAACACTCAAGTCTTTAAAACTGACACTAGTAGAAGCCATTGATTTCAAAGGATGCCAGAGTATATTACGAAAAATTCTTCGTCAGTGGGGTTTTCTGTTCATTAAAACCAACAGCAGGAAAGTTTTGATGGAAAAGGATGATGTAAGATGAAAAGGAATAAAATTCTTAGATTTGATTAAAATATTTCGATATGATGGCAGAGAAATTGTACATATGGATGAAACCTATGCTATGTGTATGTGTCACATATCACACGTAAAAGTTGAACTGATTCTACATGAAAAGGTATAAAACAAAGCATTTCTATGAGACAATGTCTTATTATAGTACACGCAGGCAGTAAAAACAGATTTATTCCTGGGGCTTTATTAATGTATAAGTCTAGGGATACAACAGGGGACTATCATAATGAGATGAACAGTGACAATTATGAGAAATGGCTATATAATCAATTTATTAATAACTTACCTAAAAATTCAGTATTGGTTGTTGATAATGTTGCATATCATGTGGAATAAATATATCGAAAAGCCTGCAAAGTCAAATACATTGAAACAAGATATAATAAACTGGTTGGTAAAACATGACATTAACATGGATCCAACTTGGACAAAGCCATAAATTTACCAAGTTATTCTTCATCATAAGAAGAGATTTGTGGAATATTCAATTGACAAAATTTTTGGCGAATATAGACACACTATATTCAGATTACCACCATATCATCCAGATTTCAATCCGATTGAAAACATATGGTCGCAGATTAAGAGTTCTGTAGCTCAAAGAAATGTTGATATGAATATGACAGTAAAAACATTGTTATTGGAAAAATGAAAATTTTGATAGATATATGGATAACATCACAATTTTGTTAAGTGGCAACTGGCATTACAGATTCATTTTCTCTGCTTAGCAAAATATCGTTAAAAATAATATCGTTAAAAATATAAAAAAAGATCGCATTAATGGCGTTGTTCTCTTGATTTTGTTTCGATTTTCTATATTTATTATAACAATTATCTTCAATACTTCCTTAACTGGACTTTATTTCAATAAACAATTGTTGCCATCAAATGTAAGTACTCAATTGTTGCAATAATCATAAAAAATAAAATATTTTTTTATATGATTGGTCCAGATGAATGGAAAAAGTTTGTGATCATGCAATCAAATGCAAAGATGAATATAGAAATATGGATGATTTTATGGATAGGATAACAATTAATACTTCTGAGAGGTCTGATAATTCTGAAAGTGATGATAAAGGCTACTACTATTTTGATTATGACATGGAAGACTGATGGACCATGGTATGTTCGCAAAAACATGTCAGTTATCAAAAAAATTGCAATATTCAAATTTTTTTTCTCTCAAAAACTATTGATCTCTGCATTTGTAATTTGATATGCAGACCTCATTTGAAGTGACCTGTCTACCAAAAAAATATGGACTCCTAAATTGTACAGTTGAGCCCTAGTATTCATACTATTTTTGTACTGATCAGCCAAATACAAACAAATCCACATCTACATTTCCAAACTAATATTATAAATCAGAAAATTGTCTCATTGTTGTCTTCATGACTAAACTACTGAAATTTGGCACAGCGGTAACTTGAAATCGGAAGGACATAGGACATTTTTAATTCCGGAATTTTTTAGGCGGAAGTATCCGCGGACAGTATCCGCTAGTAGACAGAATCCTCACTTTCAAAATACACACACAGTTGTGGTTATCAAGATATTATTTCATATAACTATTTATTACTCAAAATGCAGTTTTAAAACAGGTACTTGAATTTGTAATAAAACTTATTTTTATTAGGACTTGTCCGAGTTGATTTTTTATGATTCACGATTATTCAGTGTTACGGCCTTCAAGGATGGACGACACACAATACCTGCTATGCATGAACAATTAATAATGATAAACCTACCATTTCTTGACGAGATAGTTTAATAATTGTATAATCAAGATAAAATTGCTAGAATTATTGACAAAAGAGGACGAGTTGTTCACAATCCAAACAAAAAACATTATAGTTTCTTTTTAATACACACAGAAGAAATGAGATTAAATAAATACTCACGTACATTGAATAATAGGTGCAAGCGTAATTTACAATTTTCACCGTTTACACGAAAACTAACTTTTCAACAAAAACAAAAGCTTTTTCTAGATGAAACACAACAAAAACGGAGGAAGCAAGAGATGCAGCATCGCAAACCGATACAAATCAACAAAATGACAGTGTTAATCGGATATATGCACGGATACTCGCGACAAAAAAATAAAGACGCCACCGTAATTTATATGGCAACATTAAAATAATGGAACTAATATTTTCTACTGACAACACTAACTAGCTATGAAAAAAGCAAATGTAACGCTCCCAGAGCAAGTTTTTTATTTTTCTGCTTAGACTTTACATATTTATAACACATATATTCCGTATATATTCCGTATATATTCCGTATTATATTCCGTATTATATTCCGTATTATATTCCGTATTATATTCCGTATTTATATTCCGTATTATATTCCGTATTATATTCCGTATTATATTCCGTATTATATTCCGTATATTATATTCCGTATTCCGTATATTCCGTATTCCGTATTCCGTATTCCGTATATATATAAAGCTCGATTACCACTCACTCACTGACTGACTGACTGACATAATTGTTCTCCCAGTTCCCACCTGGTGGGTGAGAAAGTTTAAATAAGAAAGTAAACCCTCGGGGTCGGTGAGCAGCAGAAAAATCCGACTTCTTCGAGTTGCCCAAAACTGATGAAAAATTCAAACGGCCAGCACAAACGGTAACAGCTACGCGGGGGGTGCTCGACCGAATGTCATAGGGAACCGCCGGCAGACGCCAGAGCGCGCCGCGAAAATTCCAAATTCGAAAAAAAAAATGACCGCCATAAAAATTTCAATCGCTCGTATTTTTGAAACTTCAAATTCGAAAAAAAAAATGGCCGCCATACAAATTTCAATCGCTCGTATTTTTGAAACGGTAAGAGGTAAGTGAGGGGTGCTCGACCAAATGTTATTCGGGCCGGGGTGGGTATTCTCGTGGTCGAAAAATTTTTTCAAAATGGCCGATTCAAGATGGCGGCCGATTTTCAAGTTTGTCCGAGGGGGATGGAAATCGGCACCCGGGGGATCGTGGGGGCCCAGATTGCGAATTACGGGTCTGTTTTTCGATTCCGCCGTTTCCAACATGGCGGCCGTCAATTGAAATTTCAAATTTTGATCAGCCATAACTCCCGCGAGGCCGGAGGCCGAGCTCGCCCGGGAGCTGCACCGGGGGCGGGCCCGTCCGCATCCGGTGGACCTTCAGCTCGACGGTCGACGGCCTGCCTGAACGGTGAAAGATAGTCACATGGTGCTCGACGGAATGTCATAGAGAACCGCCGGCACTTTGACGAGAGCGCGATGAAAGTTCAAAATGGCGGATTCAAGATGGCCGCCATACAAATTTATTATGACCGTCTCTCCCGAACGGTTAGAGATATCGGATCGGTGCTCAAACTAATATGGTGGGGCAAGTCGATGTCCTTCCACTGGATGAATTTTTTTTCCCAAGATGGCGAATCCAAGATGGCGGCCATTTTTTAAATTCCTCCGAGCGGGATGAAATTTAATACCTGGGGAGTTCAGGGGAGTTGAGTTCACCCTGATTCAAGATTTTGGAACATTTTTTTTGTTCCGCCATTTCTCAAGATGGCTGCTATACAAAGTGGAAATTTCGATTTTGGGGTCCGAGGACATTTCCGAGGCCGTAGCTCGAATTGGGCAAGGGGCGCGGGGTGGAATTCCCCCTCGTTAGAAACTCTGGTCTATGGGGAAATTAGGCGGAAAAAGAAATCCAAGATGGCGGACACAAAATGGCGGAAATTTAAAAAAAACTTTGGGAAATTTAAAAATTTCTGAGCGGATGTGTTTCAAGGTGGAAAATCGAGAAGGAAATTGGCTTCCAGAGGGTTCCGATTGAGGATTTAGGGTAGGTGCCGAAATTTTCCAAGATAGCCGCAATACGAAATTCTTTGGGCGACAGCTCCGAAACGGTTAGAGATATCGGATTGGTGCTCAAACTAATATTATTTATCATGACGATTTCTTTCTACTGAGGGGAAAATTTTTGTCAAGATGGCGAATCCAAGATGGCGGCCTTTTTCCAACTTCATCCGATTCGGATCAAAATTGATATCTGCGGGGTTTAGGGGATACTGACTAAGGATTTGGAATTATTATTTATAGTCAACCCTTTTTGAAGATGGCGGCTATACAGCGAGGCCGTAGGCCGAGCTCCGCGTAGGGCGAAGCCCGGAGCGTCTGAATTCGATCACTGTGTAACTTACGCGAGGCCGAAGGCCGAGCTGCGTCTAACGAGGCCGCAGGCCTAGATCCGCGTAGGGCGAAGCCCGGAGCGACCGGACTACGGCACCACCAGCCGCGCACGCCGTGTAACTTACCCAAGGCCGTAGGCCGAGCTGCGTCTAACGAGGCCGCAGGCCGAGATCCGCGTAGGGCGAAGCCCGGAGCGACCGGACTGCTGCACCACCAAAGTTTCAAGTTGTCCGATCTGGATGAAAATTGATATCTGGGGGGTTCAGGGGACCCTGATTAAGGATTTGTAGTTATTTCCAAGATGGCCGCCCCACAAAATTATTCGGATGACATCTCGGAAACGGTTAGTCACATCGGATTCGTTCTCAAACTAATATTATTTATCATGATGATGTCTTTATATTGACATAAAAATTTTTCAAGATGGCGAATCCAAGATGGCGGCCCTTTTTCGAATTCATCCGATCTGGATACAAATTGATATCTGGGGGGTTCGGGGGAGGCTGATTAGGGATTTGGAATTCTCATTTCGATTCGACCATTTTTGAAGATGTCCGCCACGCAGAATCCGCACAACATCAACTACAGCGATCTCTCTCAGTGTGTAATTTACGCGAGGCCGAAGGCCGAGCTCCACGTCGCGAGGCTGCAGGCCGAGCTCCGCGCAGGGCGAAGCCCGGAGCGTCCCTCGATTAGGGGGAGGCCGGCGCCCAGGGGGCGCCGCCGAAACCTAGTTATATATATATAGTTCGGTTACACCTTACACATTTACGAGTATCTAAGACAAAGCCTACAATACACGCGACTCGACACACTATACAAGAAATTATTTATTAACATTTCATTTGGAAAGATTACAACTTCCTAATTTTTACAACTACCTTAATTTTTTATCACCATTATTTCTCATAAATTTTAAAACCAATTTGTTTAAAAAAAAAACCTTGATTTTATCTATTGGAGAGGATATTGCATATAATTATGAAATGAAACGCATCCTGCATCAAGTACATCAAATATCGAATTTCAGACGGCTCGAAACATGGCCGTATGATCAATCACTAAAAGCACAAGGATTGATCATATAGCCGAATTTCATGAGTGGGTTGACAGATTATTGTCAAAATTGACTTTGACATAAGAAACAAGAGAACCGCCAAGCCAAGCCAACCCAGGACCCGCCAGGCGCCATCAGCAATTTCCATTTACCGGTCGATCATTCATACACATTACAATCTTCTTTCATTGTCGTGAAAGATTCATGAAATTACTGAAGGAACGTCATGGCTGGTGTTAGATCGTTAGCCGTTAGGGGCATACGAAGTTTTGGACCGGACGAAAGCGATGAACAGCGCATTTCTTTTTATCAGCCTTTGACTTTGATATTGGGACAAAATGGATGCGGCAAAACTACTATCATTGAGTGTTTACGTTATGCTATCACTGGGCAGATGCCACCAGGTAGCCGTAACGAGTGTTTCGTACATGATGCAAAAGTCAATAGAACAACTGAGGTGATGGGGCAGGTGAAACTGAAGGTGAGGTTAGGATGTATTTACCTTATTTCTATAGAAATTATTGTAAGAAAATCATGCAAAACTAGCAAAACCTGTTGAAACTTTCAGACTTAATTTGATTTTTTTTTTAATTAAAAAAAGGTGGCAAATGAACAAACAAATTACTTAGCAATTAAACAACTTTGAACGGTTTAAATCGCGTATATTTAACATTATTTATATCCCGACGTTTCGAACACTTTGCAGTGGACGTGGTCACGGGGTGACTAATTGATTTTATTTGTCACTTGAGTTATTAAGAAATTATTTGTACTACCGTCTGAAATTTTTTTGAACTACCGTCTGAAATTTTTTAATCATAACATTCAATAGCCTCGGGCTATTGAAATCAAGAAACACCCAAATTTCAATAAAGAAGATGGTTGGCAAGTACCACCGGCTTGGGATCGTCATTAAATTAATTAAATCCCAAGGCCAATGCAATACTGCAAGACCTCTGGACACCGTGAGTGAATACTGCGTGCATAATTTCTTAATAACTCGAGTGACAAATAAAATCAATTAGTCACCACGTCCACTGCAAAGTGTTCCAAATGTCGGGATATAAATAATGTTAAATATACGTGATTTAAACCGTTCAAAGTTGTTTAATTGCTATGTATAGTAATCGCGAAATCCTAAGAAAACAAATTACTTGATCACAGCATTTACAGTGTTTCACCAGAACAGAAATAAGTATTATAACAGGCGAGCCTGTAATAACAGGCGAGCAGCGGAAAGCTGCTGTGGTTAAATCATATGTTGATGTATGCATTGAACTTGCTGTGACATCCATTTATTTAGTCTCAATTTTAAATTCTCCACTGAACCACAAGTGGTGCATTCTTCAACACCTATTTTATTCCAGTTGTTTACTATTCCAATGTCTGTATTCTGTTTGTAATTTTCTCATAAGCTGTAATGTTTACCTTACCTCTTATTATTATATCCCTCAAAAATATACTAAGTAACTAATGGAATAATGTGTTTCCTGGTTTCACTCATTTCATGGTTAAGATTAGTGATAGTTTAGGCTTATCTATTCTCCACTCGTTCATGAGGTCGTCAGTACAAACCCTCTGCCTGCAACAGAGTTTTTATTTAATTATTTAACTGGTGATGGAAAACATAGTGAGGAAATAAACATATTCCAGAATCTAAATAAATCTAGATTCTAGAGCATGCATATCCATCAATTTGCATTAGACCAGAAGGTCCAATCATTTCAGGGTTACAGGCTTTAATTGACCACACTCACATTTATTATGAGAGGTCTGTACCCTATAGTAGTGGAATTGTAAAAAGCCTGTCATCAATATAATGAGATGAATTGGACACAGCATGCCCTCTCTCCCTCAAGTATTTTATTATATTCCATATTTCTATTTAGATTATAAATGCAAAAGACAAGCAAATGGAGGTATCAAGGTCTATGAAAGTGACAGCGTTACAGAAGAAGAAAACTAAGTTCCAAACATTAGACACTTTCCTGTCTGTGATTGACGAGAATGGCAAAACCAAGGATATATCATCGAGATGTGCTGATATGGATTTTCTGATGCAGGAAGAACTTGGTAACACTTTTTATTAAAATATATCAAAGCTCTTACTTTTCAAAAGTCAATAGATGTTTAAATAACTGGATAAACTAATTTTGTATTATCTAATTTGATAATCTAATTCATGCAGAGTTATATCTGTGGAGAAAAAAAGCACCTTTAAAGGAGACATTATCACTCATTTGGACCCCAGCATTGTTATTCTAACAAAGAACATTTAATTACGTCAATTCTAACTAATATATAAATGAAACAATGATTAATGTATTAATGGAGCTGAAACATTGCCTGAACTTTTTTGAGGACCCTAAAAAGAAAATCATTATAGACAGATTGAAATATATTAACAAACTACCCTTCGTCTGCAGTTTTGCGCTATCTACAGGACCTTAACGTTTTGCAGCTGAAAGTTTGGTAATATATTTCAACCTATGTCAATAATGATTTTCTTTTTCTTTGAGTTCATAGCAGTATCAGTTGTTGGCTTAAGTGTGACGACTATTTTCCCAATGTCACATGAATATGATTTGCTACCAAGCATTATCTCCATCGCATCAAGTTAGGAGTTGCTCAGTAAAGTTATAATAGGTTTACTGAGTACAGAAAGGTTTCCAAGGAGTCCTTGGAAGCACACGAAAAATGCAGTCTTATGTTTTTATTTCATTATCACAAACATAATGCATTAAACTGTCATTACTACAAAATCTACAATACACAATTTTTATATTAATCCAATGAAAACTCGAATTTCAGTTCTCGAGTTCCCCTCAAAAAGCCTATCTCCGTACTTATAATGATTTTAATCAGATGATTAAAATTTTATTTACTTTTAAGGTGTGTCAAAGGCAATTTTGAATTCTGTAATATTTTGCCACCAAGAAGATGCAAGCTGGCCTCTTGATGAAGGAAAGAAAGTCAAGGAACGTTTCGATGAGATCTTTGATTCAGACAAATATAGTGAATGCTTTGACCGTCTTAGGAAAATTCGAAAGGAGTACACTCTAGCTATTAAGTTACTAGGTAAGATAAGTTTATAATCATATTTATATTATATTTCTTTGTATGTGTGGCATAGAATGCCATCAGATAGATTCCCTATATCTATAACGTGTCTAGAAAATGATAATAAATACTCTTTACTGCACACAAACAGTTATTACATGTGCACACATAATAAATGACAAAACAATAGGTGACCTTATCGCTGCGACGATCTCTTCCAGACAACCTTGGCATAGAGACAAATAAAAGGGATATAGGTAGTGCAAAATGATTGAAATTACAGAATGAATTATGTTCAATATATACCTATCGACTATATTGATAATAAATATACTATAATACATACTTATAATAATATATAAATAAATAAATACATACATACATATCTATATCTGCATTTAATATTAATTTGTAACTAAGAATCAAAGTTGACAAGGATAGAAAAATAAGAGGGAATCGCAGTTTCCGAAGGATGAAACCAAACAGGTTAGAAAAAAAATGGTACTGGGAGAAACTTACTTGGTAAAGAAAGAGAATGGAAAACTAATAAAGGTTAGAATAATGATTTCTAACTTGCCTTTTAAAACTAGTCAGGGACTGAGCACATCTAATGACAACTAGTAAGGAATTCCAAAGCCTAATGCCTGCACATGCGCCTAACGCCTCCAAAGCCTGCACAGTGAAAGGGATAGTAGGAAATTTGTAGAATGGTTAAGAAATTTTAGTAAATTTTCAGAAGAACGTAAGTACTCGGATTGTGAGGTAAAGAATTCAGAACACTCCTTCAAATATTGTGGGGTCATAGGGTTAAAAAGTACAGAGTATAGAAGTGAAAGTATATGTGTATTCCTGCACATTCTGATTGGAAACTCATATTTATGCAGTCCAAATATGAACCGGATGCAAAGATTCTGCAGGCACTCAAGTTTGTTAAGTTGGTCTTGTGTTAGGTCAAGATAACAGGTATTACTTGACTATGTAAAGGGAACAACAGAGAAGGGAATTTAACTGACCTATTTGGTTATGAGTATTATGGACATTTTAAAGAAATCTACTTACTTATTTTCATATTGACTAAGGGTGACCAGCTGAATCCAAAACAACAATCGGTTTTGAAGTCTATAAATCTATATATAGGATTATGACGAAATTTGTGCATGACCCATTTCTTAACCAATGAAGTTTTATCCAAAAATAATTTAGGTCTATATCTGGGTGGTAGATCTTAGTTTGTAGATGCACCAAATTTCTTCAGTTATTTCAAAATCATGATAGTGTATTATACTTTTCAAATAATCCTAAAAATTGTTTTATGCCAATATTATAAAACATAATATGCTGTTTGATATGGCTTGTAAAGCTCTACAATTTTTGTATAGACATTTTTTCTAAAATGTATGGTAAATAGCAAAATCTCCCTTCTGTCTGACATGTGGCATGGGTCTTTTTTTATTTCAGAACAAGAAGTGGCCCATTTGTCTGAGAAAAAAGAGGACTTGGACAAAATAAAGCTGGATGTTGTCAACACAGAAACAAATATTTCTGAGGCAGAAATAAAAGTGGCTGAACTAACACAAGAACTGAAATCTATGGCTGAGAAGCTGACCGCTATCAAAACTTTAGAAAAGAATCTAATCCAAATTGAATCAAAAAAAGAGAAAATCAAAAATAAGTATGAACAGATATAATAGACTTTGTAACCTGATGATAATATTATGATGAAATGATAATATTATCATTTTGTCTTTGTATTTGTCTATGATTTCAAAAATATCATTATAATCTAACATTTTGTATTTATCATTATTATTCTTATATTATATTACCCATAACTGTATCCTGTTATATATTATCATGTTCATGATTTTGAAAAATAAAGAAATAATAATTTAAAATTAATAAAAACGCTGAATTTGGTGTAAGGTTTAGTTTTATGGAATAATTAATTGGTTTTTCGTTTTTAATACTTCTTGTTTAATCAGTTCAGTTACTCTTGAACCTTGTGCTGGGCATGTGTTGTCTAATTCTTCCTTTTAGGTTGCTCCACACCAACTAAATTGGTTTAAGTATACAATAGTATGGTAGTAAACAGAATTTGAGGACCACAATCTTCAGCCATATTCTCAAAACAACAAATGATTTTTGGAGAGTGTGCATCTTTACGAAACATTCGTACATACGGTCTAAACATTTTTACACTATACAAGATATCTATAAGTTAAAATAACACAACTCATACTAAAATTTAATTCCAAAAACTAATTGCGAATATAAATCCACCCTGCTCGTGTGGTGTAACAAATATTACTGACACAGAAGTACAGGCAGGTAAAAAGGAGCAAGGTTATTCGTTAAAGTGATTTTATTATCGGCAATCTAACAAACAATAGGCAAAGTTACTCGCCTATCTCGAGTGGAATGTTTCCAACTCCTAGTGGATGTATTATATACGAGTATACTTCAGTTAGTCACATTAAAATTTCATTGACGACGGACGTGTATCATTCGCCTTCCAGCTAATACATGTGCAATACATAAGAATCAATACATGTGCTACATTCAGTACACACATTTTGGTTCTTCGAGATGGATGATTAAAAAATATTTGAACTTGTTTTGTAACAAGCAACTCTAAATTATTGACAAAACCGAACAACAGTATCTACAAATAAAAAAGGTTTTACAATCTGTCAAACCCGTGAAATTGGAAGAAAAAGGTATGCCATTTAGAATGGAAGAACTACTTGGGCAGTAAGCCACAAATTTCAGAGCATTTTTAAGGTTGATTAAGGGAATAAAAATAAGATGGTAACTCATGATAACATGTAATTGATGATAACAGAGTGACTGAACTGAATAAACAGAAGAACATAATTTGACAATATTCATTCTCCATCTCGTCCTGTTATTAAGATTACTGGTAACAGCAGGCTAATAAACCAATATAATGTTTCAGGTTAGAGCATAATCAAACACAGGAGCAGGAACTAAAGAAAACTATCACAAACCTCTTTGAAGGCACCATGGAGGAATTAAAGGAGACTATATGTATGTGACTACTACAATTAGTAATATATAGTTAAATATTATTTACTGCTCTCTATGTTTCTATTTTATTAGTAACCCACTCCATTATAAACTGCTAGTTATGTTCCTATTTTATTAGCGTCCCACTCCATTATAAACTGCTAGTTATGTTCCTATTTTATTAGCGCCCCACTCCATTATAAACTGCTCCTTATGTTCCTATTTTATTAGCGCCCCCCTCCATTAGAAACTGCTAGTTATGTTCCTGTTTTATTAGCGCCCCACTCCATTATAAACTGCTCCTTATTATACGACCAAGCGAACTAAACGAATGTCAAGCGTGACGTCATTCGCACGCTATGCGGGTACCGATAGCCAAAAACTGAATGTGTATGTCATCACAAATTACCTATAATGAAATTTTCATCGAAATAAATTTCTGACTATTATCACTAATTTAAGATTCGGCAATAATTTATTTGGTTATTATTGTTATAAAAACAAAAAAGAAAAGAAAATTCTATAGCTATTAATAAAAAATTAATAAAAATATAATACCAAAATCAATAAATTCTTTATTATATTAAATCTTCTGAATCGGAATCGCTGTCATCACCAACATTTATGATCAATTGTCTTTCTTCTAATTCATCGAGTTTTACTTTTTCCCAATACTGCTGTGCCGATCTGTCAACGTGATTCACCTCCTTTCTCCAGTCGGCCTCAGTTATTGACTGAATTGTTTTGCGGGTTTGTCTCTCAATCTCCTTTTCAGATTGGTTTACCTTTTTGTGCCGCGACTTTCTGCTTCATTAGATTCCACATGTATTCAATCGGGTTCAGTTAACACTGATAAGGAGGAAGTCGTAATACTTCGTGGCCATTTGCCCGAAACAATTGATCCACATGATACTGTTTTGGTGGACGATTTTGCACAATCAAATAATATAATTCCTTTTTGATCATTCTAGCGTCGTATTCAATATATTTTTGGTCCAGCCAGTTTTTCATTACTTCTTTACGTGAGGCCATTGTAGGGGATTTATTAATTTGCTTGCTGTGGTACGGGGCATTGTCCATTACAACAATACCACTTGGCGGCAGATTTGGTAAAAGCCATTTTGTAAAGTTATCGGCATCCATCTTATCGCCTTGTTTGCTTTTGCAATTGTATATCTGCTCTGCACCTTCGATGAACCCGTTTTCTCCACCTGCGTGTACAATAATCCAACGCTGGCCGGGACTATCATTTTTTCTCACTCCTTGATCTATTGAATTTTGCAAGCATTTATGTACAGTGTAGTGGCTGTGTATCCAAGTTTTATCCATGTAACCGTTTTTTTATCTGCACCAAGTTCGTCACTTTCTTCTAATCGCCGCAAGTAGCGAGCTCGTCATGCTGCTATCTCCGGTATTTCTATTAAAAGATCTCTTTTCTTGAAACATTTTTTAAAAGCGTATCCTAATTTATCTGTTAAAATTTTTTTATGTCTCTTTTTGCCCTGAAAAATCTAATTTCACCTTTGCAACGGCCAATATTTTTTTTAAGTCTGCACCTCCTTTCTCACTGTATAAAAACTATTTATTATGTTTCTTATGGAACAATTTGTGAAGTCGTCGATATCGAGTTTGTTATGAGGTGGCCGACGGCGTTTCTTTCCTGGAGTTGGTAGTTTCACCAAAGGATTTGGTGTAGCGAGCGATGATGTTGTTGCTTGTTCAGAACTTGATGTTGGAGTAGGCAAAGACGATGTTGTCTGTAAAAAAAATCCGATTACATAATATATACATAGATGAAAAGTGGATGCACAACCACTACACTGTATACAAATACTGGCAATATTCACTATATAATGGAGTGATGATGATTGACAACAATGAAGACTTTAAAGACCCACATTTGGAGCCGTAAAAATAGTTTAACAATACCGGGCAAGTACGTCCATAGTAACACCTTTTCTGTGAAAATTTCGACTGGCTACCTATTACGGGTAAAAATCTGACGGGTACCCTTTGGGTACGGAACCATAAAAAAATAACATAATCTTTTTTTATCTGTACTTGATCCACAGGTATTACGAACAAACCCTTCCGTTTTTCTTCTTCAAACAAATGTAGGACTCGCAATATCATTGTTCGCTCTCGACTATGAATAGTTTTCCCCATTTTGATTGTAGTCTGTGCACAACAACACAGTTAAAACTTCACACGATAACCAGAAAACAACAACCACAAAAACAAACTTAACTTCTAACAACAAAATTTAACAATAACAATTCAGAAAAGATTAGCGCGTTACACGCGCTCACAGCATGGAAGCCGCTGATGTTTCAATACCTACCCCGTGTTACCAATAGGACATGGAAACGGGGCCATTGCTGACGGTGCGGCACGTGTAACCGTAGAAAGACTTCATCGCACCGAAGCATGGAAAATTCCGGGCACTCATAATCCAAGCTCGATTAGGGTCGCACGTTAGCTTGTAATTAGAATTAGTTAACTTGTAAGTAATATTGTCTTTATAATTAAATTTAATATTAGTAAATTGGTTTTTTTTCGCTCCTCCGACGGCGGTCTACATAATTAGCGTAAGACGTGCGAACGTATCAAAACAATAACCACAAAAACAAACATAACTTCTAACAACAATATTTAACAATAACAATTCAGAAAAGATTAGCGTAAGACGTGCGAACATATCGATGCTGCGAACGGTATAAACACGAACGCGGAGCCTGAGGCGGTATGCGGGCGGGGAAACCGCATTCCACCCGCTCGTCTAGTTCGCTTGGTCTAGTAATATGTTCCTATTCTATTAGCGCCCCACTCCATTATAAACTGCTTTCTATGTTGCTATTTTATTAGCGCCCCACTACAGATTCACCTAGATGACATAACTAATAACTTGGGAAGTTTCCTAAGGAACCCAAGGGATTATTCCCAGCGTATTTATTTATTTAAACGGTTCTTAACGCTAATATTTACCTTATTTATTTTACTTGACGTTTCGGTTGGGTTGCACCAACCGTAGTCACGAGCTGACTGAAGAGGCAGGTGGTAGTCCACGTCGAGAGTTGTGAGCAGTTTCATCAACTACCCGCATTTAGTCTTCATATTCCGCAAAGTTGCGGCACGCAACACTCACAATATCAGAAGTAGCGTCATACAAAAAACCGCGAGTTTTAATTTTATTAAAATTATTTATCACTGGATTCCATGTCGAGAACAATATAATTTGTATCCATATTCTCGATTGAAATTTCTATGCTTTTTTTATTTCCATTGCTTCATGCACAATCCTGAAGAAATGGTGGCGATCAGTGGTGACGTTTTTAGGACTATGGAGTTCTGTCCAGAGATTGAACCCAACTTTTAGATTTAAGTACCCTATCTAAATAATTGACATTTAAAAAAACATACACAAAGTTGTTTGAATCTATAAGAAATGTTCACTTTTAAAGGGTCTTTTATTAAGTGCGCTCTAGTTTAAATATAAATAAAACAAGTTGTATAATCGGCACCGCTACATTTCTTTTATATTTGGAATGTCAATCGATAGAATTAATTATGGAATATGATAACGGACAAATGGCCGCCGCGGCTACGTCGAGTGGCGCGCATTCTGGTGGTCCAAATTTCACGTTCACGAAACAATAGACACGTCCGACCAGCACAAAGTATAGAGTGAGCCTGAGATATACATGTTACTGTGAAACAGACCTAAGAATTCTAAGAACGGCTATTGTTCAAAAATGGTGACACCTATTCTCTTGAACGATGGGCATTAATGCGTACTGACAGACAGACTGGTTTTGAAAATCCGTCCATTACTTTTCGAGTTTACCCCTCACATAAAAAAATACAGTAGTATTTTATGACGTTATTAGTATAAATACACTTCCGGACACCTGAATCGAGCCACCCTGCATTTTCAGTTTTGATGGCCTGAAGCTTAAAAAAATGTTTGATTGATCAAAAAGTGTTAAGCAGTTTTGAGGCTGGCATACTAACCGTCATTTCAGTATGCCATTGACTTTTTAAGTGCATTTATTTACTTCATTATTTATGTCCTTCTTTTTACCTAGTTTATTGTATATGAGTTTTTTATGCCTTTAAATAAAGAGATTATTATTATTATTGTTCCAAATTTGAATTCAGAGTACTGAAAGTATTGAATTTAAGTGTAACAAGTCGGTGTGTCCGCCTTTCTCATGGGGAAGACTTTTGAAGAAAACTGGTTTTTGCGTTTGGCAAATGCGGTTTGGCATAGAATCAATCAACGTCATTATAACGTCTTGTGGAATGTTCTCCCATTCTTCCTTGATGATAGTTTTCAGCTCCTGAAAGGTCTGCGAGCTGAGTGGTGAGCTCGAACATGCCTCTTCAGCTCATCCCATAAATGCTCTTTGGGATTCATATCTGGGCTTCTTGCTAGACATTCCATGACTGTCATATTCCCTGAAGATATTATTATGTTATTAAGATGATGTTATGAAGGTATTCCCTGAAGATTCCTGCAATCTTGGCTCATGCATTATCATGCATACAAATTAGATGTTGGCCAACAAACCCAGCATATGGCATCACACGAGTCTCTGGGCATTGACAAATGTAATTGTCGCCATTTAGTGGTGGCAGCCGTGGTCCCGTCACAACCTGAAGTCCAATTTTGCCTTCCACGGAAATTTCTCCCTAGACTGTCCCTGACCTCTCGCCATAACATACTTTCTTTTCAATACGGCACTGCATATAACGCTCTCCTTGTCTTCTCTACACCTTCCTCCTTACATCATTTCACTGATGAATCCAAGATTATGCTGTATGGTGGTAACCTGGCTCTATTGACTTCGAGCCCAATGCAAGTGTTCGCGTCCAAACTGAAGGCGCGCCATTCGGTGAGTTCGGTCAGTTTCGGCCCATTGGCAGGCTTATATATAACAGGGTGGCTCGATTCAGGTGTCCGGGAGTGTAGCTATGAGGATGATGATGCATCCCATAGCCATCTGAAAAAGTCATCCACCCCACTCTCAGAAAACAACAGCTTGTATTTCAACGAGCAGCATAAAATACTAAATGGGTAGCAAATCACGATCAATAAAACAAACTATTTTTGAATAATTGAAATAAATAATTTTAAATTACTAAGAATGTCAACAGAGTCGACGGAGTCCCATTTCACTCCTCCTATTTACTGCCACTACAGAACCTAAACCTACCACCCTACCTTTAAATTTGCAGCCGCTTTCAGTATTTCTGTTGCTCATTTAATTACGTCTAGAAAACAACTCCAGTTTTGGAAGTGAGTGATGGTTGCCAGAGCCTGTTTCTGCTTCCATCCTATTACGTTTCACTAAAAATAAAATTTAAAAAATATAAAATGCAAATTTTACTAAAATATTTTCAAAATTTTCAGCAACATATGCAACAACAGTGAAAGACAAACAGAAGGAGCTTGACGAATCATACAAAAGGAACACTGCATTTAACAAGGACGAACAAAAAATAGCCGATGAGAAGCAAGACAATGAAGGTCAAATAACCAAACTTGATATACTGGAGAGTCAAAATCAGGATAAAATTGAAAAGAAGCACAAAATGATTGGCGATGTTGCTAAACTAGCGGGTAAGTAAAGCCTGCATTCAGTAAGTAGTTTTGATTTTCAAAAGAACCTCATAAAATACATTTGTGAGGGTTCTACATATAAGTTTATATAAATTAACGTTTTATTGTATGTATATCAACATATGTAACAAAAAGACAAAAGTAGATAATTGAAAAGTATAAAGATTGCATACCTTATCAATAAAGCTATTTCTTTCAGTCAACCTTTCAGTGGAAAAAAAAAACAAAAAACCAAAAAAACATTTCACCAAAAAAAAAAGGGTCGCGAATTCAACATTGTTATGTTATGATCAAATGCAGTAGTTTTACATAATAATAATATACAGTGTGTGAGAGGATCAATTACGAATATTTTAACGCTATAACACACTTATTTTTTATCGGCGAAATCACCTTCCTAACCCCCCCCCCCCCCCCTTCCGAATGGCCAGCTATCTTAATTTTTAGTCAAATATATAAGATATGTGCTAATAAAAAGATGCTAATAGAAACATGAAAGTGGCCTCATTCGACAGGCCATCTATTAATTAAACAATTTCATTTAATCTATTCATAAAATGACACCAAAATTTTAACTCTTTGCCAGTTACTTTTAGTGCTAATCGCCTTTGAACATTCTTAAAGGACTCTCAGAAAACTACCAAAATGCACTGCATTTCCCACTTTAATACCCCCCAACGAACATACATATTTCGGTAGTGAGTAGCATATGCCAGAACCCATTCCCATCCAACCAATCGCTAGACTAGTGTTGGCATGTATTACCGATGTTCATGGGACAGTATCTACCTTTTTTTATAGATTATCCCCTAATATTAACATTAGTACTATTGTATTTTACCTCCTTAAATGATTAACCTTAAAGAGTTTCTTACGCGTGTTCTGACTACGCAAACACGTAGGTCATATTCAAAGGATATTAGCACTAAAAGTAACTGGCGTAAAGTTAAAATTTTGATGACATTT
The DNA here is from genome assembly GCA_914767545.1 of Sesia apiformis. Classification (NCBI taxonomy): domain Eukaryota; kingdom Metazoa; phylum Arthropoda; class Insecta; order Lepidoptera; family Sesiidae; genus Sesia; species Sesia apiformis. Next base: position 7,904,397 of record OU611960.1, on the reverse strand, counting down.
TATAGGTTTACTCGAATGAGACCATTTTCATGTTACACGGCCCCTATGTTCATAGATATTGTCTTTTTATTAGCACATATCTTATCCCGCTAACTAAAAAATTAAGATGACTGCAACTTCAGGGGAGGTGGGGTAGGAGTTGGTAGGACGCTATTTTTATCGATAAAAATAAGTGTACACTCCCTTAAAATATCCGTAAACGATTCTCTGACACACTGTTAACTAAAATAAATTATACGCATACACGAAATGCAAACAAAATGACACAACAAATATATTGTATTTAGCAGATTTGTTTGAAGAATTTGTTATAAAATAAAAAAAATTAATTATTGCTAAAATAGATTTGCAAAATTTTCCTCACAATTAACTCAGTCATGAGCGGAAGTTTACAGTATCGCCCAATCGGGCACTCACACAAATACAAACAGCTTTGCACTATTAACAAACACTATTATTTAATAAGCACTACCAAACACTATTAACTTATTTAATAAGCGGTTATATTGCACCAACCGCAATAAAATACAACCTGGTACAAACCTATTCGTTCAGTTAGAGCTACGAAAATTTACATTAAAATCAGAGTAATAACATTCGGTTTCTGTCAATTGATCTCTTTATCTGTCTATGACACGTATGACGTCTTAAAAGGAATATTATTTTCCCTTTAGTCTAGTTCAAAAGAATTATTAATTGAACCTTATTACCTTATATTAGTGACATATCAGTTTCACACCACAAAGTTGAACATTGCCACAAAGATAGAAAAGAAGACAAAATATGGATTTTTTAAATATTGTTTCTCTAAATACATACAGAATAAGCCAAAAACATACTAATTTTCTTGAATAGTTAAATCTGCACTCCTAAAGCAATACAATATCACGCAGGTGTTGAGATCGCCCCCGTTGAAACCTCTGAAGACGCACAGAGAGCTATGAGTGAGTTAGCGCGCAAGATCGGAGAGCTACTTCAGAATGTGGAGGAACAGAGATCACTGGCTGATGCCGAGGAGAAGAGGCTACATGATCTGGTTAACAACTGTCGGGATGCACTGGTAAGGATATTTAACTTTTAACCATTTAATGCTTTAGAACGCCTTATACTAGAATCGCTAACGAGCCTATATTAACACAGGAAATCATGAATTAATATATTTTAATTAACAGGGTGAGTCACCATATCAACCACATTTTCATCCCGCACGCAATAATTCAACATTTCATCTCCTCATCCACACTTTTTAAATCAAGTTTTTTTTCATTGATTCGCAATACGTGTTTTTAACATTTTTAAACCGCTATAAACTTGTTTAATATACAACTCAGGATATATTTTCGTCTAAGGTAATTTCCCCTATATTCGGGATTTCCCGAATTAATAACAAAACTCAACTGTTTGTAAATTAAGGGAATAACTTTATAACAAAATTAACTGCCAAATTGATTCAGGTGATTCCCCCAATGCAATGCAAGGTAGAGAATAGAGATTTTTACTTCGGAGAACGTCGGATTTTTACTCGGTTACTACTCGTTTCGTGTCAACTAGTGTCCGACCGAAGCTTCGGCTTCGGCCACCTTCGGCCAAAAAAAGCACCTTTGGCCGCACCTTCGGCTTCGGCCAAAAATCAGCCGAAGGTTTGGCCGAAGCCGAACTTTTCTACCAGCCACCGAAAACGGGCGAACTTGTACGAACGCGTGCGAGTTGCATGCCGAGGGCGGTGGTAGCGGGTAGCGGGGGAATTGGTTTGGCCGGCTATGCGTGCCGGCCGGCAAGCGAGCGACACAAACAAAACAAAACAAGTTGTACACGCACGTAATAATTTGTATTTGTGCAGATTAATTTGAATAAAGGGTAATGTCATATTTTTGGTGTAAAGAAGAAGCAAAGTGGAGTGAGACATTATACGTGACTAAGATTTGTCTTGACGAAATCTTTACGTCTGACTAAAAGTTTAAAATAAATATGTAGTTTAAAAACCAAAAAAACACGCTTTACCTACTAAATAGTTAAAAATTAATGTTTATAGGGCTTGAGCTTTGTAAAAAAATACTAAAAGCCTTAGCTCAACTAAGCGTGTTTTTTACTATTTTTTAGTAGTTTATACTACTCGTTTAATTTAATTAAATTAAATTCTTCAAAAAACTAACTTCCAAGTAAAAAGTAAAAAACTAACTAGTAAAAAACTAACTAACTTATTGTTGTTTTTAATGACTGTAATATTTATTATATATATAACTTTTAACTATATAACTTACTTAAATTGCATTGCTTAAACAGTTAAACCTGGTTTTTGTGTTGGATACTGTTATCTTCTTTCATTTCAATAAATATATAAATCTAAAATCTTACTTAGTACTTCTTTTATTACTACTATCATGCATAATACCAAATAATTACTACAAAATTTGCATCGATATTATTATGGTTTTTAGCCAGTATTATAGAATTCCTTACTAAAGTGAAACCTTCGACTTCGGCCGCAGGTTACGGCTAAGGCCGAACAATCGGCTTCAGCCAAAATCTGACCTTCGGTCGAACACTAGTGTCAACACGGTGATCCGAACGCTCTCGAGATGAGTACGATGGCATTTGAGATGAGGAACTCGGATCGCGCTCAACTTTTCCGAGCAGGCTCATATCCGAGCTTGATACGAGTTTTACAAATATGGCGGCCTTCATCTTTTAGATATTTTTTTTATAACTCAATTGGTATTTCGTATTCGACGTGTCGCAGAACTAAATATAAGATTTAACAGTTTATGTAAACAATGTTTTAATTTAAAATTCACCCAAAGAAAAGCCTTCTATTAATATATTCAACAGTAGTAAATACACATATCTCAATTATAAAACAATTTAATTTCTTATTTCAGTCTCGTCACAAACAAATGATATCCAGCAAAGAAACTGAAATCAAGAACGTGAAAAGGGACATTACTAAGCTGGAAAGAGAAATAAATTCAGCAAATGAATCGAAATTGCGACTGGAGGCTTTGGAACAAAAGTTGAAAGCTGCAGAAGAGTAAGTTCTGATTGTTCTTTAAACAAATTAACATTAAAGCATTGACTAACCTTGTGTTATAATTGTTATCTAAATGGGTTACTCACGATTTATTATTTATTTATTATAGCCGATATTTCGGTCCAGTTACATGAGCTGTGGCCGCAGCGAAACTGCGGAGGCGGTTGAAGGTATTGTTGCTATTGACAGAAATCTGTCTACCCTCCGTCGTGTTCGTTTTTGATTCACCTGCCCACACTGAAGTTTTGTTTATTTTTGTTGATTATTTTCCTTGCATACTACTAACAATATCACCACACACACGTCAGTTTGAAAACGCATCCACTTTTATGCGTTTGCAAAGTTCAATCACTGGGTCCCATGTACATGCCAACTTAAATCCATCGTTGCAATTGAAATTTTGGCATTTTTAAATTTCTATTGCCCCTTCGACCAAACGCGGTATCTAATGGCGTTCAGTTGAAATACTTTTGATTTGTGTAATTCCAATGGTTGGTTCCTGCCTCAATAGATGCTCTGCTATAGGGGACTTGTGTAGGTTCGATTTTTCACGACGGTTATGTGTTCCTTTACACGGCTTGCTATGGCTCGCTTGGTTTGCCATTGGGCATATACATTGGTATAAGCTTCCACAGCTACAGTACACGTTTTAGACTCCAGGGCACTGATAGGGCAAGTTATCCTTAGGAGAACGCAGGCAGCTTGCTACTTTTTGACTAGGAGAAAATACAGTTTTTATATCGTATTTACTCCTTAAAAGTTTGCTAATCTTATCGGTTACTTCTTCTATATAAGGAAGATATGCCGACTGTCTATCAACCGTATCAGTTCGTTTCCCTTGCTTAGGTCTTCGCCGTGGTATTTTGAACGCCTTTGTGTGACCATTCTTCCGTAACTAAACGTTACGTAAGTCGTTACGTAAAATAAGTTTAAACAAACTTCCAACCCAATTTAAACTATAATTTCATTCGCTTACGCGTTTTTATTTTGTTACTGTTCTGTCATTCATCTGTTCTGAACTTTCGCTATCAAATTACTATTATGAAATAGATATAGTACATTGACAACGCAAGTTCGTAAAATTGTATGAAAACCAAGCGTGTCGCTACCCGCGTAAATTGTATGGGAAACAAGCGAAGCGTCTCGCGTCTTGAGTAAATTGTATGGAAACCAAGCCTGTGACGTCTCGAGTGAATTTTAGTAATAGGAAACCACTCAGATCTGCCTTGACTCGGTTCACCAATTTTGACGAATTTTTACAATTTATTACAGCGCAATTAGACATTTGCTGTATTGTAACAAGTTGCTACCGACATGTGTCGGAACAGAGTGAACCAGCGCCACGAGAAGTAGAAGCTTAAGTCCAACTTGGAGCTCGCAGCGACGGACAGTTTGCGTTATCTATCCCTCTATATCTGTAGTAATGAGTTATGTACTTTCGCAGCGAGTATCGTCAAGCGGAGAATGAAGTGAACATTGAAGAATGTCAGGAGGAAATCAACCAGGATGAAAAGGCGGTGGAAACCCACGAACAAGAGCGCGAGCAACTTAATGAAAAGGTTCGTTTACACTATTGCATATCGTGTTCATATGAGTTTATTTGGCTTGTATCTAAACGAACACACAAAAAATACGTGTTACGATCACAATGCCTATGTAGCAAATCGTCTAATTCGCACAATGTGTATTTAGCAAATGGTCCAACTTGCACAATATCCAAATTGCTGTAAGTCGAAGTATGCGGAATGTCCTGAAAGCTAAACGTCTGACTTGCAAAACGCTTAGGAACCATATATATAATATATAGGTACAAAAATAAATATCTACATTATGCAATATACATGAAAAGCATCGAACCAACAATCTTTTAGAGGAGTGGTTTGCGTAGGTTTGCTCGTGTGAAGCCTAAACCTACTTTATTCCTATTTCTAGATGCTCTAGAAAAGCGGAGCATCAAGATCATAAATTTGAAAGTCTATTTGAAGAAAGCCTTTGCAGAAAATCGTATTAAAAGGGAACTAATAAAAGCTGGCAAATAAAGACCTAGGACTTTTTGATTTAAAAAGTATTGGATGTATAACAAGAATATTGAATAAAATCCTACATCCTAATTTTTCAGCTTCTTAAGTTCACAAATTTCAACAATATTAGTAAATTAATTTTTAATTTGCTTTGTCATAGCCATTCTTGGTGTTTAAAATAAAAATATGATTTTTAATATTTCTGTCATCGGTTGTACAAGTTGTGAGTTAGATGTTTTGTTAATTAGACATTTAGCTTTTAGGACCTTCTGCATACTTGGCACTTTCAGCGACTTGGACATTGGGAGAGTTAGACGATTTGCTAAATAGACAATTTGCGAATTAGACGATTTGCTACATAGGCATCCTGATCTTAACCCAAAAATACTAAATGAACAGCATAAACAGCATATCATGATCATAAAACAACCTATTTTTGAATAACTGAAGAATATAAGCAAATAATTAGTCAAAATTACATCTCCAAGTCCAAGACTGGACTCATTTCTTTATTGTCACCAGAGAACTTAAACCTAACCCACCTTTAAATTTGCTACCATCGATTTCCTGCTCATTCAATATTTTCTGTTGCTTATTTAAATATTTCTCATTTTTAGGACGTTGTAAATAAAATAGAGAGAATTAGCTCGTAAACAGTTTGACGGAAACAAATATTTTTGTACTAATTATGATGAACCAATGAAAGAAAATATAGCTCGCGGCGCTCTGTGCCACACAATCTACATTTACTATCTTCCTAGGAATATTTCCTAGCATAACCTTAAAGCCGACCCTTAAAGCTTAAACCGACCCTTCGCACAATTTCAATTTTTTTGCGTTCGTAAACAAGTTATGAGGATTTTGAAGTTCATTGCTCTAACTGAATGGATAAGTTTGTTCTACAACGTTATATTTGCGGTTGGCGCTACTAACCGCTTATTGTGTAAGTTGATAATGAGCTGCAAAGGAGTTTGTTTTTGTGCGAACGCTCAATTGGCCGATACTTTACGAACATAGTGATGTTAAAATCAATTGATAATATTGTACGAATCGATATCAAATAATAATAAATAATAGTAACGGTGTGTATTTTTTTCCAAAAAATTGTATTTATAAGAATTTTGCATTCTTCCTGTAACACATTAAGCCTCTTCAGGAAAAAGGTCGAAAGTAACAAACTAAAAATAAACATAAGTTACATACCATAAAACATATTTATTTTTATATTATATGAGTACAATTTCAGGTTACAAAACTGCAAAAGCAAAGCGCAAAACTCAAAGAACGGGACATGATTGAGGACTCTTTGAAACAAAAAGAGAAACAGCTCGCCGTTCTAAAGAACAAACACAGAAGTGCGTTGACAGAACTCCTTGGTCAAATGCCAGAGAGCTCCTTTGCTATGGCTGTGAACAAATTTGACTGTGCCACTCGCAACGATGTTGATTCTATCAAGCAGAAGCAAAAGGAGAAGCAGATGGAGGTATGTTTTTAATTACATTCAAAATACTAGTTTAACAAGACCTCTGAACAAACTTACGACTAGCCTAACCAAATTAACCTTAAATCCTCCTTGATCCTTTTTTCAAATCTAGATTTCAAGATTTCTTTCCAACAATGAATAAACATATTGTCCATTGAGTGGAAGTTTGTGAAATTAAATTGATACCTTGCGATTCAATTGGCGTAATATCATAATATTGTATCTATTTAAAGTCTCAATTATTTCATTTATGTTGCCAATAGTCTTTGTGTTTATATCGAGTATTATTGGACAATCCAGCTTTATATAGTATAATAATACTCGATAAATTCGATAATCTTCTATAAATTCCAATGTTTTTTCTTTATCTTCCGACATCTTGACTAGTAAAACGAATGAAGAGTTGCACGTGGATCCACTGGCACCGGATCGGCGTGCGTTAGAGGCGTACGCTGTCGTTCAACTAGTTTTGACGGGTGCGCTATTGCATGCGCGCATGCTAAGGGCATGCGTGTAGCGCAGGTGAAAGCGAATTAGTATCTTTATGAGTAGTGGACATACCTTTACGTCAATTAGTGCTTTCATTTAAAATTTGGATTTGAAAGCTATTTCGTGGAACGTAAACGCCATAAAATAAAAAAAAATGGGGCGTAAAACATATCCAGTTTTTATAATACCTACTACACAAAATGCAATTTGGCATTTAGGGGCGTTAAAGCTCACAGAAATATTCATCTACCAAAAAAAATAGCTATAAAAACTAAGTTATATTGAAAATAGTATTTTGTTTTTCGTTGTTTGCTTCTCCTAAAAAGTGGCCTTTTGGGTTTTACGCCAATTGAATCGCAAGGTGTCGAAATACTTAGAAGTAACAATCTTGTACATTATTTATAATAGTATCCATAGATAAGAAGACAGATCGTATCGTATGTATGTGACAGAACAGGTTTGTTCTACAACGTTGTACTTGCGGTCGACACCACAGAAGCACTTATTAAAAAGTTTATAATTAATAGTAGAAGAGTTTGTATTCGTTTAAACTCTTAGGCGCCTCTTAGACCTAGAATAAAATTGTACAATAATGTCATTAAGGGTCGTATAAGCGAACGGACAGTGTCGACTTTAGGTTTTTAACGTTACGCACACAGCGTCTGCGCGCTCACACACACATCTTTAGGTTGCCCAGTGGTTCCGCGACACCAATTGTGAGTCTAAATACATGTTTGATACTGAAATACAGTGATTAGTATTTTGTAATTGTAGTTTAAACAAATTAATCAATAAAATAAAATAATACAAATCTTAATATTTCCAAATGTATTTTTTATTAAAAAATCTTATTTTCATATAGGTTTGTGATAATTATTTTACAGAGGTACATTTATCAAATACATAAAAAATTGTTTTGCTAAATAATATGTACATAAAAAAACAAACAAACAAAGAAAAAAAGATACATTAATTTTGATAAAAACATAATACCTATATATAGATTTTGCGCTCAGATTCACAATATTATGTTTCTAATTTTAAACAATCGACTTACATTACTATAGCCGCGCCGTTAGAAAACGTAAAGTTTCGGTCATAAACTACTATTTCAACAAGGATGCGCAACACATGTTTCGTTTGTCGATAAACGCACACAGTCCGCCGACCGACAGTCTACCTGCTGTAGGTACATTTTTGCACGTGATGAAAGTTATAAACAGTTCGTATCGTAGTTCAAAAAAACAAAACGATACCGTTCGATACATAGTTGAATAGTTTAAAATCTAAACAAAATTATAATACCTATTTTAATTTTCTTTAACAGATAGATATTTTTTTAAAACACTAATCCTCATGACAGTTTTATCCTAACAAATCTTTACTTTCTCGCCATTGGTTCATTCGAAGCACTTTTCATTCTTTTTTTCTTCTCTTCCATTGCTCTAATAACATTAAGCGGATCTCTTATTTGCATGCACCGAGAATTTCGCGGATCGACCAATTCTGGAAGCAAGCAGTCATAATAAAATGCAACCAATTTCGATTCCATTTTAGCCTTCCAAAATTCGTCGTCACGTTGAATTAAATAAACTTTCATCGGTACAGCTTCACCAAACCAGATACCAAGCATGCAGACGCCTTCTTTTGTAATGTGCAGTTGACCTTGAATTTGGAAATACCAGTGATGCGTTTTGTTTATCAAATAAGAATTGGAAGCGGAATCTCGCTTCCAAAACGGATGTTTTTTCATAGCATCGTCCAAAGCTAAATTCGCTAAGGAAGATGGACATTTAATTTCTATTAAGCCATCTGCATACCTACCGTCTGGTGTGGTACCTAGGAATGCATGCTCTTGATCAACGAACAACCCGCAACTTTGTATACTAATGTTTTCTTGTTTCTCCAATTGTTTAATTGCGTTTAATTGTCCAATTGTTTAGTCACATCACTTTGGGTCTCGTTTTGGCAATTTTGAATTTCAGTCAAGGCAACTCTGTAATTAAATTACTATGCTTAAGTTTTCATTTTCAACATATTAATTGAAATGTAGGTATGGTAGGTTTTCATTCATACCTTTTCTTCTTTCTTTTACTTTGGACGCCTTTTCTCCGGGCATTATATTCTTCTTTGCTTTTTCTTTTACCCATAATTACCTGCAATAAAATCAATCAGACAATAAATAATTGAAGACAAATTCAACGAGCCCAAACGCGACGAGTTTATGTTGTATAGTTGAGGAGTTCCTATGGCCACCTTCCGGCTCTATCATCAGACCCTGGAGACCATCTAGGGTTATAGTACTTGTCAAGACAAATGCAACGAGCCCAAACGCGACGGGTTTATGTTGTGTAGTTGAGGAGTTCCTATGGCCACCTTCCGGCTCCATCATCAGACGCTGGAGACCACCTAGGGTTATAGTACTTGTCAAGACAAATGCAACGAGCCCAAACGCGACGGGTTTATGTTGTGTAGTTGAGGAGTTCCTATGGCCACCTTCCGGCTCTATCATCAGACCCTGGAGACCATCTAGGGTTATAGTACTTGTCAAGACAAATGCAACGAGCCCAAACGCGACGGGTTTCTGTTGTGTAGTTGAGGAGTTCCTATGGCCACCTTCCGGCTCCATCATCAGACCCTGGAGACCACCTAGGGTTATAGTACTTGTCAAGACAAATGTAACGAGCCCAAACGCGACGGGTTTATGTTGTATAGTTGAGGAGTTCCTATGGCCACCTTCCGGCTCCATCATCAGACCCTGGACACCACCTAAGGCACAAACAATATATCGAGTAAAAACACAAAAATATAGGTACAGATACTTACCCGATCCAAAATAGTTAACAGCCCACTGTGCACAAATTTTTGTATACGTACACGTATAATTTACGCGTCAATTTATCGGCGCAAAAATCACTCAGAGCGACGTGCTCTCTCTTTGATTGCGCCTTAGCGAATGTCGGTCACAGGCTCTCGAACTGACTAAATATGTAGTTGTTACCGGGTGTTTTCGCTTCATACTAATTAGTATGAGAAATCTATGAGAAAAAAATCCGAAAGTTTGAGTGTTCATTACTCAAAAACGGTAACTTTGTTTATGAGTAAATTCTGAACATACATTCTTTGGTCTATTAAAATTATAACTGATTAATCGTTTTTTCATTAAAATATATATGAAACGCTCAATATTGATGATTGAGCAAGCCCTTTTTGCGCGCAAAGGGGTACTTCGTCATTAAATTACCAACAAACCATTACATATACAGCAGTGAAATTTTCTACAGGTGTAGATAAACTTCATAACTAGAAATTATATTTTTTATTTTCCGATTTTACTTTTCTTATTTTATTTTACTACATAAAAAAGGGACAACACTAGACGCTGTTTTTACCAATTCTGCGAAGAAGGCCCTTAACTCACACATTATTATTGAATCATGACTTGCACCCAAACGAGATTCAATTCCCTTCCCTAAAGATCAACGAGTTCCCTAAACGATAAAAAACTTTGGGAAATCCGAAAATTGCACAATATCATTTTGGTCGTCTAGACTAGTCTAGGGGCCCCTTAGGGATATAATACAGATTTCCTTTTTTTTTAAAAAAAAAGATCAGCAGAAAACCGCAATTATTTTATTACTTTCACTCTATATGATTAGCATACCGCCACAGCGGCGCCTAATTGAATAGAATCCGAATCCCTTAAGCCAGTGCTGACCTCCAAAAACGCGGGCAGCATGTTGTTAACGCCCTCAACGACCTTTCATAAGTACCTACCCGGGGGGAGCTGTGGTCTCATTTCTAGAACCACTTCGCGATACTCTAGAATCTCTCCTTCCAATACGTTTCTCATATACTCCAATTCCACGGTGGCTGTTCCCACTGAGCCTTCTTCCGCTCCACCGGATCTTGTATCTGAAGATTCCCCTGCGCTGTATGTACCGAAATAGCCAGGTATTCTTCGGTGACGACTAAACTTGGCTCCAGTGGCAGAAATTCACGGTGCATTGCTGCTTGATAACTGGTTCATTGTCCACCGTCGGCGGGACTGTACATGGCTCTGCCGTGACCAACCCAACCGGTGGAGACGATGGATGTGGGTGAGCCCGGTGGTCGGCCCACACCTCATCGACGGTTACGGATGGCTCGTCTTCTGTCACGCCCAGTGCCAGCTTTGGACGTACCCTGGCAACCCCCAGGCAGCGACCCTATACGCTCATCACTCATCTCCATCTTGCTGTTGGGTTGCATACGACGGAGGCACCCATTTCCACAACGAGGGGACCGTTGTCTGGTATCCACGCAAAGCACATCCACCGACGTGAGAACACAAACGCTCTATAACCCCCGCCAACACAGCCCTAGCTCAATCTCGATTGAGCCAAAACCAGGACAGGGAGTAGCATCAAGTTCCAGTCGGATAGTCGCCTGTAGGCACGACACCCCATACCTGCAGGATGAATACTTCCTGACCCCATGGGGAGATTGCGCGATGAGACAGTATGTCACATTGGTTGTCTCATCGCGGGCCAGGGGGTCGTCAATTCCCTACGCCTTATACTACTATTATGTTATTATTATTTTATTTACAATAAATAAAAATTAACCTTGTACAGGTAACAAGCCTTGAAGCGGAGCGCAAGCACGTACGCGATATGCTGAACAAGCGTCGCTCCGAGCTGACCAAAGCGGAGGACCGGATATACAAGGCGTGCGGCGCGCAGTCTTACATGGCCACCCTCGACAAAATGAACACCACCGTCGAGAAATTGCAGGTTTGTTATTTGTAATGACACTCCCTAATCAACATCTTTCACAATCCTTCTTTCAGTTATTCTCATTTGAACCTTTGAATATTATATTAAAATTTGCTAGTTTTAAATACGCGTATATTGTTTGAAGTCTAAAAGTCTTAAACCAAAATATTCTGAATTCTTCCTTATGAATCATCTATTTCCTGTGTGCGATAAGTTCCATTTTACTCTCTCACATGACCAATTATCTTACGCAGCACTTTTCTCTCGACAACAGCCAGCTTCTGCTCGTCCGCAGACGTCAGACACCAGGTTTCGCAGGCATACGTTACAAGCGGACGAATTATAGTTTAATAGAGCGTAATTTTTGTTTTTCTATTGAAACACACTTTAAACAGGTGTCTAAAGTGCGGTAGAAATTAGACAGGTAGAAATAATACATAAAGAATGATGCGTCGTTTTGGTATATCCAATACAACTGCGTTTCGTTACTACACATACCACATGAATACCAAATTAACGCCTTTAACATAAGCTTCAATTTTTATTATGGCAACAAGGTCCTAAAGTACCGGGAAAATGAGATATCTGCCTTATAAGTATCTCAAAAATGTATAAGGGAGAGACAATATAACCACCGGCGGAAGTACACTCGGCCGAGGTACAGGGTTTCAAGTGGTACATTTTGTGGAGAGACATTATCTTTGAGCGGACTTATCTATCCAGTGTTTAATTTAGTCTTAGGCCATCTGAGTACGCCAGAGGTGTACATGAGAGTGGTCATGATCCAGCCGTAATAGGCTCATTAGGGCACGATTTTTACTATTAAGTTTTTTATTTACCAAGCACCATTTACTATTAGATTCATTAGCACCATTAGATACCCCATTAATCTGGGAAACAAAATATTTAATTATGGTAACTGTAGGGTTATAGTTAATAAGTTGACACACATTACAATTGTATTGGTGGTCAAGCCAGGTTTCATATAAAAGTGCCTATTATTCTTTAATCTGTCCATTGTGTATATTTTAGGATGAACAAAATGTACTCCAATCGTCGATGTGCATCATCACCAAGTACAAAGGGCAGATCAAAGACAACAATTGCTGTCCGTTGTGCAATCGCGGATTCGATTCTGAGACTGAGGTATGTATTTAGGGTATGTGATCAAAAAACCCCGTATATTGCGTCCGTAACCCCGGCCACACGAACCCGGTCCGACATAAAAACGTAAAACAGTCTTGTTGACAATCTGCAGTTATTTAATAACAACCTGTCATAGTCGTCATCGTACGCTACGCACTTCTTAAAAACCCCGGACAAATTTGAAAAACCCCCCCGGACGGTTCAGAACACCCTCCAAATGAGGAGAGTGTCTGGGGAAAAGAGGACGGATGGTAAGCCTATATGTATTACTGTTGTGCATTATAATGTTAAACTGTATTGCTATATAAGTATAGCAATTTTATCGGACATCTCAAAAAGTTTATTCTGCTATCCAAAAAAAAGGATTATTATAAATAATCCAATTGGTACATTATAAACATTTACATAAAATCTTTAGAGTATGCAATATATCAAGGCTATAACTGTATAAAAAAAATATTCGAAGGATAAAACCGTTAAAACTAGAACAATTAATTATATAGAACAGGTTTTTGTTTCCTTTTCAACTACTTTCGCCCAGTCGTCTTTTGTGACCTTCTCACAAGCTTCTTTTAGCAGGTTCAACATTTTATTAGTGCTAAATGGCGGAGCCATATCGTGTCGGGCTGCGTGACCTGTAATATATAATAAAAATGTTTATCTGGTGCTTAATTTTTTAGTCTTTTTGTGGGATAAATCCGTGCCATAGCACCAAATACATCTAACCGACTGATTGGTATATTGAATAAAATAGAAAATCTTTATTTGACATCAACACACAAATTATGCCAAGATATGACAACAATTTGAACACAAATGATAAAGACAGACAATTTGAACATTTAAACATCTTTAATTTTAACACATCTTTAATTTGGGTCCATATTAACTTGATAGCATTGTACTGACAGTGGTATGGCGGAGTTCGGAGAACGCGATGTCCGTGTGCTAGAGCCAGTTCGTCTTATCTCGTATCGTACTTTTGTCGCCTTGTTCTCTTTCACTAGTTTTATCAAGTCTGATTTCAGCATCTAGACATTGATTTCAATACTTTTTTTTTTCAAACCAGACAACCAGTTCTCCTTTTTAATGGCCTGGGTAGCCGCGTTATTCACCTGCATGGAAGGATATGAAGCATTGTCTATTAAAATAACTGAAGGCTCGGTCAGGCTCTAAAAGTGTCAGCATTCATCTCCTCTCAGGTATTCAGGAGTGCTCTTTGACTCGAAAATCAGGAACGTGTTCTCCACGAATCCGGATCCTGCAGAACCGGCGTGACAGATAATCAGTCGACCTCGTTTGCCCATTGGCACTTTACATGTGTAAGTTTTCATGCCGTACGTCCACCAGCGTGAAACCGTGTGGTTCGCATTTAACCACGTCTCGTCGATAAACACGTTTCCCAATTTGTAATTTCCTTCGCTTCCCTTAAAAACTAGTTTCTTTTGAATATTATGTCAAATCTTTCCATAACAATTTTTCTCTTGTCAGTTTTCATGTATTCAAAGCCAATCTTTTTTAATATTTGTCACAATACCGTTTTTCCTCCACTAAATAAGCCAACCTCTTTTAACGACATCAAAAGCATTATTCTATTCGGAAATTATTTTTTTGAAAAATAATTGTAAATATGATTTCTGATAGCGGCGTCTGCATCAAAATTGTCAACATTCATCACGGGCTTTGTTCTTCTCTTTTTCTTTGGTGTCCGTAAAACATATTCCTCACTTCCAGATGGGCCGAATTTTTCTTTATTGATATTGAAAAGTGTTTTTATAGTGATTCCAAGCGCCTGAGAAACACGCTCTTGTACAGGTTTGTCACAGCCAAAACGCCCTGTGACAGGCACCAAAGGTCCTGTAATTTAATTATAAACTCGCGGCATTGGCTATTTAAAGTTTGTGCCGGTTTCGGCATTTTTATGCACTAGAACTACACGTCCAAAGTATAAAGCAGAATCAGAATCCAATTTCGCGCCTAGGTCAACGTAAAAGCAGGAACAACAAACAAGATAGCCGGCTCACAAAAAACACAACAGCAAATACTGGGGGAACGTAATCTGTGTGCTCGAGTACGAACGACGGACGACTGATTTTTGCAAACACAAAATGATGGCGCTAGTGCAGGTTGGGGTGATGATAATTGGGCCACTAATACCATTTCATGGTGATAATATTTAAAAAAATGCAATAATTTAATTATCGTTATACATTTTTTTAAAATCTTAGTTAAGGATCATAATCGTAAATTACCCTACTGGTTCTGTCACAGCTTAATATTATACTTAATCAAATCATACAAAAGCAATCGAATTACTAAATTCATACACTTCTAACATTTTACTCAGACTACGTTACAAATATCCGGTATCGGTATTCAGTAACTACATCACTATCTTTAAAAAACAAAAAGTGACACTCGACGTAACATTGTAACAGCGCGTCACGGATTGAAAAAATAATAGTTTTCTTATTTTTGTATTTATTTATTTAACAATAACACAATAACATGACACAAGTAAAAAGAAGGAAAAAGAAAAGATTTATAAAAGGCAAGCTTATCTCTTGCAGAGATTTCTTCCAGCAGACCTGGGAAAGTGACAATAGGTAAAGACAGAAAGGCAGGCGTAGCACGTACGGTAAATTTGTATGTATAATAATTTAGTTCAATAATATTAACAAAATACATAAATATATATTTATCTTCATATCCAATACATATAAAGACATACCTAAATAATAAATACTATACATATAAAATATGTACATATTTTATACAATACGGACTATTTAGGGCTCCAAACAATTACTTTTAATGTATAATTGCCTAATTCTGTCATTTTTGGGTGAAATTTGTTTTGAGAGATTTGTATCAACGACATAAATATTTTTCTTGTAATTTGTACGCCATTTCAAAGTAACCATCCGCATTTCCTCGATACGGAGGTGTCGCGCACTGTTCGGTCCAAAAATTATTTTATACCGCGAACCCGTAGGCTGTGGAACGAACTGCCTCAAGAGGTCTTTCCATTGAGCTACGATATGGGGTTCTTCAAGAGAGCTGTGAATAGGATTTTGCAAGGTCGGCGGCGCGCCCGCATACCCCCTGGTGTTGCAGGTGCCCATGGGCGGCGGTAACACTTACCATCACGTGGGACCGCTTGCTCGTCCGCCCACTAATCTATATAAAAAAAAAAAATTCAAAGTTATCTCAATCAACTGTTCGTGAACTGTCAAATCAGTAATCTTTCGACGGCCTAATTATAAATGAACTTAATTCACTGTAAAACTATGTAGTAGGTTATTTGTGGCCGCGAGCGTACAAAATGTCGGCGACTGCAAAAACAGAACGCCAATGAGATATGGCGTTTTGCTTAGTAGTAGGTCGGTTGGTACAATGACGACCGGAAACGGAAGTGCCAGCTCTTAACTTCAAACAACGGTCAACGTTTAATTACTCTCAATGACTCAATAAAGCCGTTAACAGGCTTTATTCTCTATTCCTAGAAGAACCTATAACCCTTAATATATAATAACTAATATATAAATTATAATATAATAACTTATATATATAATATAATAACATAATATAATATATATATAATAACTAATATAATTATCTATTAATATATAACTTTTGACATAAATTCCAGGTAACGGACCTAATATCACAATTAACGACTCAAGTAATGAACGTCCCCACGAAACTGGAGAAAGTAACGGAAGAGCTGCAACGCACTTCCGCCAAGAAAGACGAACTGCTCAGTATGAAGTCTGTGAGCGAAAACATCACCACTCTCAAGGAGAAAGATATTCCGCAGCTTGAGACCAGACTGGCTGAAGTGGATAAGGTAATCATGATCATGATTTATTAACATTATGTACTTATAAAATAATGATGTGTAAACCATTACTTTTAGCATTGATTTTATTCCCGATATTTACGTACCGGTACCTACTAGTCTTTACTAGAGGAACCGTTAAAAAATGCCGATATTTCTAATGGTACCATTGGTTATTTTTTATATTTGGATGTATGTATTTTTAAATATTTTAAGCCATGCCGATATTTTTACCAGGATTTTGTCCTGAGCTGCAATAACAGTATTTTTTCGATATTTTAACCGGTACCTTTTCCCAGTATTTTATCATAAATCAAGACGAGCGACAACCTAAAAGCCTTTCGAAGTTACATTAGATTAAATGATTTTTCTTCGAAAACAATTCGTCTAATTTATAAACAAGGCAGAAGGGAGTTTGGGTTTGAATGATAAATGATCTTTCCTAATTTTTGAAACTAAATACTAGATTTTTGCACTCCTGTAACTAAATTCTGGATACATGTCTGATATACTCTTTCGTTTTAAAACAATTTGAAAGAACATCACTCTCACTGACCCACATTGGGATTTTTTGACTCATGGATCCAGAGATGCAAAAACGAACATAAATGCTAGAAGATATCTCTACAGGAGATAATCTTACCTTTTGTACATCTTCTCTCATATGTAGCTATATTGCTTTATATGTACAAAAAAATGTAGACAAAATTTAGGTTGGATACTTAGACAAGCTTAACACTTTAAGTATCCGCGTACGATATCACTTCTATATAATGTTTGTCTGTAGCAGCTTGGAATTTAACACAATCGTCTGGAATCCGCATGAAAGTACGTATACTCTCATGTTCGAAAAAGTTCAAAGATTGTTTCTCAGGTGCATGTATAAGAAAATGTACGGCTATTATCCGTATTTATATCCATCATTGTTTGTCGTGGCAATGGTTGGATGTAGTACATTAGAACTTCGGTGTAACTTGTTTATTATAATGATTGTAATTAGACTATTGCGAGGCAAGTTGTCGTTGTTGAGTAGTGTGTCGCTTTTAGTCCCGGATCGGTATATCAGCGCGCGCACTCATCGCTTACCGGAAGATGTTCATCTCATACTAACCTCCAACGTAATGCACCAATGTCTTAAATACGTTAAATTAATAAAATGTTAGCGAGCCGTGGCGACAAAGATGTTTTCTTCTCAAATGAGCGGGTTCTGAGTAGGTATTCTGTGGAATTATTAGAGAAATCGTTATAAAGAATGTACGCATTAGTTTTTATAACTGTAATGTACCTTCTGTTATGTTTAAATAAATAAACAAATTTTGAGTTAAATCTACACTGTATATAAAACAAGTAAAACTAAAATTTTACAATCCACAGCAAGTTACAACACTGAACGAATCTATAGAGGAGCTGTCGATGTCTCTAATAGAGCCGGAGCAACGGCTGCAGACCGCCAAACAAATGCAAGGCGACATGCCGCTGCTTGACCGGTTCACTCAGGAGATCAAAACCACCACCAAGGACGTGAGTATATCTGTATAGTGGAACATCAGTGGGTTTATTTGTGGAGTTACATCCATGTATACCATCGACCAATGTCTCTCCACTGCTGGATATAGGCATCTCCCAAGGCTCCCCACCACACATGATTCTCGCCTCTTCTCATCCAACCACCACCGGCGAACTTCAAGTGGTCGGTCCACCTGGCCGAAAGGCCTCCGACTGCGTTTCCCGGTACGTGGCCTCCACTCGAGGACTCTTCTACCCCAGCGGTTGTTGTACCTGCGGCAAATATGACCTGCCCAACGCCACTAAAGCATTCTGATTTTACAAGCTATGTCGATCTATTTAGTTCTTTGGCGAATCTCTTCGTTTCGAGCATAACTCTCCACAGCTCGCCGAGTGACTGAACTTATGGATCAGACCTACCATTAGAGGCTAGTGACCGTTAGATAGTAAGGTGGCGAAATAATAACTCAGTCAAGTTCTAGACGGCGTGTTTAATGGTAATACTAAAAGCTCCTTTCATTCACAAGGAAGAATTTCTCGAACGCATACAGGAGAGAAAATCGTTTAAGAATATATCTGCCCAGTATAACCAACTGTTACCAGTGTCGTCTCTCGATAGGTTATTTTCGCCTCCTAAACTTTTCTCAGCTCACTGCTGTGTAAACAGGGAAACAGGCTGTTTAAATCTTGTCCGATTCTCGCAAACTGTTTTATTTGGTTGGAAAATGAGACATACATTCATCATTGTTTCAATAAATTTAATGTAGACTTGTGACAATTCTGAAATTTCTCATTTTTTTACGACGTCTTAGATTGACACAATTGAAAACCGTCCACGCTAAATAAAATATAGATCACGACTGGGGCGGGTCTGGCATCAAAATACGCTTCAAACTGATTCATTATTGTTTCGTATTGACCCGCGGTGCGATAATCGCACTACTCGTGTGTGTGTGTAAATGTCAATTTATTTTGTAAAATAAACTATTTGGCGAGAAAAAATCATTAGTTACCATTTATTTTATCAGATTTACCTACTTCAGGAGTTGGAGTTTCATATCATATATGTGGACAAAAATCTGTTAGCAATAAAGATTTTATTATTACTCAATTGTAAATATTCCTAAGGGGCCATCCATAAATTACGTCACACGAATTTCATGATTTTGGAGCCCCCCCCCCCCCCCCGTTTGTCACAGGTGTGTCATTTGTGTGACGTCACATATTTTGTAATTTTAAATTTAGAAATTATTAAATTAAAACCACTTCCAAAATTATAATATTTTAAAGTTTTTCGTTATAGTTGAAGTTTAGAGTATTAATACTTTAGATTTATATATGTGACGTCACGAAGCGTATGACTCGTCCGTCTCCCCCTTGTCACACTTTGCTGTCCCCCTCCCTCCCCCTTAACGTGTGACGCAATGTATGGATGACCCCTAATGCCTATGTATGTATAACACTATTCTTTAGTGGCTTCGCATCATTAAGAAACTTTTCAATTGAATGATAAGCTTTCCTTGTCAATCAGTAGTTTAGTTTCCTTTCAAAAATGGATTGGTTCAGGTTTTCGATTTTTTCTGAAAACATTTGTAAATTTGAGAGCCATTCCTACAATACTTTTCCTAAGTAGAGCCTCGTTAGTTATCGTTTAATTTGTTGTAAAGATGCATGTGTCATATAATTATTAATCTTTAGTGACTTCGCATCATTAAGAAACTCTTCAATTGAACAATAAGCTTATCAATATTTTTTTTAAGTTGGTAGATTTAAGTTTTTGAAACTTTCTGAAAAGGTTTAACATTATAGGGGTGTATTTTGTTTTTGTATTGAAAATATATTGGGAGAACGAAATCATGGTTTTATGCGCAGTTCTGGAAAATCATACTTCGACATTCTTTTTACGTCGCAGCTGGATAAAATCAAAGGGCAGTGCTCTGGTTTTGAGTCGGACATGAGTCTCGACGAGGCGTACGCGAAGCAGGCGGACTTAGGGCAGAAGATCAACACGCTGAGAGCGCGCAACAAGACCGCGCAGGCGAAGATCAACGCGCACACCAAGAAGATGCAGAAGATGGGCACTATGAAGAACAAACTCAAGGAGGACCTACTCAATTTGCAGAAAAAGGTATGTACAGTACAATTACAGGGTAACTGAGAATGCATTATTTTTGTTTTGTCTCCATACAGCAAAAAAAACCTTGTAGTGTTTTGTAGCGGTGGCGATCGCGGCAGTCTTAGCGTCATCCTGTTCACATTGATCCGTTAGCTTCAGCACGAGAACGTTGTGTTTGCAGAGGTTGTAAAAAGAGCGACGATCTGTTATTTTTAATGGAAAGCAGTCATTTGAAATGACATGATGATAGATACCATCATAACACCCCTAGAATTTAGTCTTACCTGGCAGCGAGCCAGTACCGTACGCTCGTACTCTATTTAGAGCGGTTCCAGTATATAGCAGCACATATGTCAAAATACAAAAAATATTAATTGTCTCATTGTTAAAATGTACAAAATTATTAGTGTTAAAAGGTACAATTAACAAAACGTACAAGGCGTGAAATACAAGTGCTGAAATGTCTGTTTGTCAAATAGTATAATTGTTGTGATTTATATACAAGTCAGGTGCAAGGTGGTGAGCCGCATCCCAAAGAGGTGGCCTTCCGTCATTCGACAAAAAAAGAATCCAATAAGGCCATCCTCACATAGTGATGCCATGTAAGACGCCAACTGCGCGACTGGCGACGATTCCGTCCTATTAACGTCGAGTACACTACACAATACAGCGATTATTCAGTCAGCGTATCGCCACGACTTGCCGCGTATCCGTGACGAGCGCGTCGCATCTCGCGGCGAGTCCGTGGCGTTTTACTCGTTGACTGCCACTCGTATCGCTGCGATGAAATCTCCATGTGTAGATTAAGCTGATATAGTTGAGACTTTTGGAATTAGTGGCCCAGCGAGATTATCGCCGCGAGAGACTCGCTCGTGTAGATGACACCTAAGAGATAATGATTTTAATTATGCATCTACAGAAGTAATTTATATGAATAAGTAAATTAATTTTAAATCTTTCACAAATAAGTAATAACTAAGAAAAATGCAAAGAAATAACCTTTTAATTTAATATGTAGTACCGTAACCAGCCCTTTTATCGTCCACTCCTGGACACGGGGTCTCCTCATGCACGTTGTCTTACGCATGAAGGATCTGTGGCCTTAAAATACATTAATCACTTCCCGTGGGTGTCGTCACCACATGACCACATGACACATGACGCCTGACTACACCGCCTCAAAATGTACTCTCTAATGCCTTTAATTGTAGAGTTTTTACACCCTGTGTTACAGTAGAATGTGTAGCATCTGATTAAAACTATCACCTGTTTTATACTCACATTTTTAAAAATAAACAATTATTATTAAAAAAAAATAGCAAGAATTTTAAAATTCTATGCCAGGTACAAGAGATCTGCAATTTGCAAGACTCAATGAAGCAACTGGAGGAGAAGCGCGAGACGTATCTGACGGAGCTGAAGGAGCTGCAGGACGGCACACCGGCTCTCGAAGCAGAGCTCAAGGTAAAGGACGATGAAAAAAATGCTGCTGTCGCTAAGAGCAGGTGAGAATATGACTCTAATTGTAATGACTGCTTATTCTGTTTGTAACGTAATCTGTGTCTATATAAGATCCTTCAAAGATAATGTAACATAGTTTAATATGTCAACCAGTGGATTAAAGTGAAATATAATTATGTGACTAAAAATAAATATGTATTTTATGACACTTTTATCACATTTAAAATAAATAATTAGTGATTAATTTTTGTCCATAATACTATCCACACTCGCTCCCTTAAGATTTTGACCTTTAAACGCCGCCCATTTCTATCTACATAGTTCATACCTATTTATGCATACTTAGTAAATTAAATTTAAACAGTTGGTAATTTGATTTTGATTCTAATTTTCCACCACACTTTTACAAGCTTTGGACTGTCAAATTAATGCTGACCGAATCCCGACATACGCCGCCCCACTACGTACCCGCTACCTTTCATTGGGGGAACTTTGCGCGCGTGGATATGTTGTGTTTGTATGTTTTCAACTAAAATTTATAAGATAATATTAACCACCCGAATTTTTCTCCAGATTGAGGCTGTTTTTTTTAAATTGAAGGCCATTGAATGACATTAGAATATTTACACTATTTTTGTAGGACATACATATTCTTTTCTCTTATGGTAGTTTAACGCTTTTGTCTTTCTTTAAATATTTTAAAGTAATAATACCATTATGCGTGACGTATATTTATGGAAATTTTATTATTATCTGTGTTGACTAATTTGTAATAAAACTAGAGATCATCTAGATTGCCCTAGAGTAAATAAATGAGTATTTTTCTCAATTTCCATACAGCAAAACGAAACATGTACAGTACTAATAATTAAATAATGCCGGTCGACCGTCTTCGTGTTTCCGACTATGACCAAACGCGAAAGACTATATACAACATAGAATGGTTATAACGTAACGTAACAAATACAATATCAATCATTGTATTTGTTGTTTATTCTTAATAAACAGTCATAATTCCTAATAAATCACTGATAAATGTTCCTGACAAATAGACAGTCCGCAACAGATGGGACCTATCCCATCGTTACATTAATACGTCAGCCATGAGGGCTAGAATAGAATCGTTTAGGGTACATTAACGTATTAAATTATATAATCGTTGGCGAAATCCAAGAAGCACTTTGAAAAGTCTTTCAAAGTCTTGCAATTAATAACTTTGCTTTTGTCTGTAGAGAAGCTGTAGACGATAAGAGAAATCACTTGTCTAGCGTACAAAATGCTTTTGAAAGAGTTATGAGTACTGAAAAGGAGATAAAAAAACATGAGGCACTAAACATACAAAAGAAAAAAGATCAGATAAAGGCTGCCAATGATAAATTGGAGGAGAGACAAAAGCAAATAATGGTGGACAGAGCCACGCTCACTAAAAGAATCGACACGTTGAAGGATGAGATCGCTAAACAAGAGGTACGTGTTACTTACTGTACAGTATTTGATTGATAAAAAAAATGTACATTGTGTCATTGCTAACCTTTTTCAAATGGAGATTGTGTATTACATCCAAAATCATCTATAAAAATAGATACTATAGTAATCTCTCTTTCACCACTTATTTCTCTACTCACTTTGTATAAATTCTATTTATTCTTTCAATGTCCCATATGTTGTACAATACCTCAGAAGATGAAAAAATCATGATGTAATGAGACGAGATATCAGTCTCTTCGTCGCTATCAGTCGCTTGGGAATGAATCATATTTCCTCTTTAAATCAGGTGGTGGCATAATTATTTTCTAATTTATGTTATAATAACTTATAACTGCTTTATATAAATATTCGTAATTGGTACAGAGAAACGAAAATAGACGATAATGTACGATGGCTGTTCATGTTCTCGAGTACTGTATGTATGATGTATTATGCATCTTTGTACTTATTTATAGTATGAATCTCAAGTAAGTGTAAATGTATAAAATAATTTATTTCAGTTACATTATGTGACATTATTTAAAATTGCACAATCTATGTTATTTGATATTGTTATCTGTTTTCATCTCACCGCCCAAACATTGCCTTGAAGAGATCGCTTTGGCAATAAGACTGCCTGTTGTACTTTTCGTGTTACATAAATTGTGTTTTTGCAATATGTGTTGGTGTCTTACTAATTTATCTTGGACCTTTTACTTCACTTGGTTATTATTCTGGGAAATTAGTAAAGCAATGGAGATTAAAGCAACGCAAATGGCATAACGTTAACGATTTAGTTTCAATCTTACAGTTTAAAAAAGATTTTTATATTTTTTCCTAAATTAGTTTTTTTTTTCAGAATTTGCATGAATTAAACTTAATTTTAGGGGAGAATAGGTAAGACGAGGGTCTAGGCTAAAACAAAATTATTACAAAAGAGATTCATTTCCTTTCCATTTCCATACTAAATTAATGAAAGATCTTAAAAACCCTATTTAAATTATGGAATAAATACTTTATGATAACGGCAATAAAATTCATAATTGTTATATCACGTGTGTCGCTTATTACCGTTGATTGTGAATAAGTAAAGATTTTAAAAGTTCTCTAGAACATAATTTGAACGATATTCTAAATTCAAACTAAACATGAATTTGCGTTGATTTATATAGAGCAATTACAAATGTCCATTTTAATCAACAAAGTTTCCATTCTTTATGTGTTCGTGAGAGATATACCTATAGCCTATAGGTGCTTACAATCAGAGACACGGATGTTGTGGTCTGAGCGAAGTAGTCGGGATAAGAATGCACATGTACACTTCCGAACAAAATTGTTTATTTACAAATAATAATTAATATTTAATATTACAATTATTCATATTATTTGCAATATTCATTTGATTATATTACTAGCTTTTGGTTGCGGTTCCGTTTGTGAGGAATTTTGGTATTTGGCGGAATATTTTAAACAAATTGACAAAGTTTTTAGTATTTTTTATTATACTTATAAAAATAAATAAATCAAATTTATTGGCGTCCTTTATAATTCGTTGTACAGTATTTATAGACGTTGCAGTGGTCTCTGCGGTCCCTTTTTGTACTTAAAATATAAAAAATATTAGTAAAACAAAATCTGCATATTATATTTAATTTAAAACAATAGCTATTATAAATTTATATAAGATTATTTAAAAAAAACTATATTATCTACATAAACGTACGTTATTCACTCCTCTATAAGCTTCTTTTTGCATATACCTATAGACGTCATAAATTAATTTCCTCGCTTGCCTCCGTAAAGTCACATTTCGTCGCGGCATTATTGCTTTTAATTAAAAACAGTTCTAAAATAATTTAATATGATTAAAAATATAAATAATAACTTAGTTATTGCACTCGACTGTACTGAAAGGGGCGTGACTACGACTGATGAGCTAATCGGCGAGCGTTGCAGTGTGCCGCACCCGTCCCGCCTCATTTCATACCGCCAAACAGTCCTAAAAATTGACTACTGCACATATAACCTTGAGACCCCAAGATCGGTGCCTAGTATTATACCTATGAAATCACCGATTTTATAACTGGCTACTTTGAGTTTCTATATCTTCTGTTTTAATAGTGCTATAGTGGAAGCAGCTCCATCTCAAAGTACAGCTGAGTTAGCAGCAGGGTTTGATGTTAGTGATAAAACAATGTTGGTTCATCTGCGTCAAACCGGCAAAATAAAGAAGCTCGAAAAGTAGGTACCGTATGAACTGAACGAACGTCAGCGACAACAACGCGTCGAAGTGTGCACTGTGTTATGATGAGAAATGGATCCTGTACGATAACCGCAAACGTTCGTATCAGTGGCTGGATCCAGGATGTCCAAAACGCAAGATAACTAAGAAAAAGCTACAGATATTAGTTTGGTGGTCCTGTGCCGATATTGTATTGTCCACTACAGTTTCTTGTGAGCCGGTCAAACGATTGATGCAGATGTATACTGTAAGGAGCTGCAGACGATGATGGAAAAGCTGGCAATAAAACAACCAAATTTGATCAATCGCTCATCTCCACTTCTTCTTCATAATAATGCTCGCCCTCACACTTCTCATACGACAGTTTTAGAACTTCAAGAGCTGGACCTGGAGACTCTCTTTCACCCACCTTACTCACCAGACCTTGGCCGGACAGATTTCCATTTCTTTCGAAATTTGAGGGGGTGCACGCTAAAATCCAACAGCCGCTGGGCGCGCTCCACTGGCCAAGTTACTCCTCTCTCACAGAAAACTACCTTGAAATGTACTGCATTTCCCACTTTCTTCCCTAATGTAGTGAGTGAGATATACCAGAGCCCATTCCCATACCATCCTATCCTATCTCTCCCCATTGCTCCAACCTTTTCTCCCAATCCATTCCTTAATCCGGCAGCGCATCCGGGAGCGTGCCAACGTTTGTCATTCTGAACTAAAGTTGGCATGTATCGCGATTGTCCATGGGCTACAGTATCCACTTACCATCAGGTGGACTGTATGCTGGTCTTCCGCCTTTTATCAATAAAAAAAAGTATTCTTTATAAATAAATTGCCAAGCTTGTGAATGGATAATTTTCCCTCTTATAAAATTAGATGCCATAATTGTTTGTAATTTATGTTATAACTGCTTTATATAAATATTCGAATTGAACGCGAGCTACTACTCCACTGTCCAAAGGCGGCTAATTACGATTCGTGTAAGTTTGAAAAAGGGATTACGAAACGAAAGTATGCACAATAGCTTTTTCATATTCTCCCGTAATGTATATCAAAACATGCCACTTGCGCAATAACAATTACAGGATTACAGGCACGACGCACAACCGTCTTGCGCCAGGATCTGTGACAGATTCAGGGGGGCGATACCGCGCTCAGCAGCCCGTGAATACGGCGTCACCGCTCAAAACCAGACGCTATTTCTATTTAAATTAAGGAAATTGTTGGGAAATTCTATTAAAAAAACCCTAGTTACAATCTTCACTACGTCCTTGCTATTTTCATTTTAACAAGGTTACAAAGGACACAGACGAATTAAAGTCACCGACATAGCCTCTCGGGTTAGCAAGCTGAAGTGGCAGTGGGCAGGGCACATAGCTCGAAGAACCGATGGCCGATGGGGCAGAAGGGTTCTCGAGTGGAGACCACGTACCGGCGGACGAAGCCGAGGACGTCCATCTGCTAGATGGACAGACGACCTCATAAAGGTTGCGGGCACCCGCTGGATGCAGGTCGCTGCCGATAGGTCTAAATGGCGGACAATGGGGGAGGCCTATGTCCAGCAGTGGACGTCCAAGAGCTGAGATGATGATGATGATGATGACAAAGGACACATTGTATAATGGAGTAACCATTTGACTACTAAATAATTATATAAATAAATAACTTAATATACTAGAAATTAATCCGTGAAATCACAATTAAAAATTCTTAAAACCTTTCCTTATTTCAGGTTTACAAAAGAGACCTAGACGACAATCTAAAGTTAAGAAAAGCTCAGGTTGAGATAACAACTTGCGATAAAGAAATGGAAGAGCTCAATGAGAAGATGAAAGGAGTGAACATGGACACGTTGCAAGAAAAGGACGCTCTGATGACCGACTATGAGAAGAAACTGAGAGACAAGGCGCATATTGGAGGGAAACTTAGCTCTTTGAAGGTATAGTTTTTTACTAGACTAGTGAAGCTAACAATTTTTATAATAAATGTTATTATGTAAAGCATATTCTAACCGACTGTACGCATGATTACAAACTTTTTGCGTTCGTAAATAAGTTATTACGGTGTTTTTAAAGTTCCTATTCGTTAATCTAAGTAAATATTTCATCTACAATGTTATATTTGCGGTCGGTACTATGTAACCGCTTATTGAATAAGCTGATAATGTAGCAATTAAACGACTTTGAACGGTTTAAATCGCGTATATTTAACATTATTTATATCCCGACGTTTCGAACACTTTGCAGTGGACGTGGTCAAGGGGTGACTAATTGATTTTATTTGTCACTCGAGTTATTAAGAAATTATTTGAACTACCGACTGAAATTTTTTTTTTTTAATCATAACATTCCCTATGCACGCAGTATTCGCTCACGGTGTCCAGAGGTCTTGCAGTATTGCGTTGGCCTTGGGATTTAATTAATTTAATGACTGGATCCCAAGCCGGTGGTACTTGCCAACCATCTTCTCTATTGAAATTTGGGTGTTTCTTGATTTCAATAGCCTCGCGTAACATTCTTGGCATGAACCGGGTCTCTCTAGTGAGGATTTGTGGATTATCGAATCGAATGTAATGGTTGGGTTTGTCCAGAACATGTTCACAAACTGCAGACTTGGTCGAGCGTCTGTTCTTCATGTCAGCTATGTGTTCTTTTAGGGGGATATTGCTCTTGACAGGTCTTAAAAATTGGCTAATCTTCTTGTGCGGCTTGAAGTAAGTTTTAATTGACGCTCGTCTTAAGATATTGCCAATTTTGTCAGTGATGCCCTTGATGTATGGTAAGATGGCAGGTTGTCGCTCAACTGTAGGAGGCTTGGGGCGGCCTTTGTGACGCATTCGTGGGAGTTGGTGATTGTTGCTTCGCAGTATTTGTTTCACATGCAGAAGCTCTTCCTCGAGGTGGTCAGTGTCACAGATGCCGTGTGCTCTCTGTAACAAAGATTTGCCTACGGTAGCCAACTGACATGGATGGTGATGGGAGTTACCATTGAGATATTTATCTGTATGGGTGGGTTTCCTATACACAGTATGACCAAGAGAATTGTCAGGATTTCTGATGACTAGAATGTCAAGGAAAGCTAAGGATTTATTGACCTCCGACTCCATAGTAAATTAGATTTTATCACGTAAAGAGTTTAAATGATTTAGGAATGCAGAAACATTATTTTTGGGGAGGACGGAAAAAGTATCGTCTACGTACCGTTTGTAGATCTTCGGCATAGCCACAGCTCTGGTGAGAGCCCTCTCCTCGAAGTCTTCCATGAAAATATCGGCGACAACAGGGGAGACTGGAGAGCCCATTGCTACACCATCGATCTGTATGTAGAATTTATTATCCCAGAATAGGTAGCCAGATGTTAGGCAGTGTTCTAGTAGTTCTGCATATTCTATGGGTAGGTCGTGCTCAGTTAGTTTTTTCTTGACAATTTAAATGCAATCATGTACAGGTAAGCATGTAAATAACAATTGTACATACCATTGCGCTCGAGAAGCCGAAGAGATAACATCTGTAACGCGCATCTGTAATAACCGAAAGTGAACGCAGTCGCCACTGAAGATGTCAACCGCAGTTGTTGACGAAACGTTTGGAAAAAAGAGAGATTCCAGAAGACCTCGTTCAAGTAGCCCGGGAGATTCAATTAACAATTTTTATTGTTTATTTTGATCACAGGAAACGTTGGAAAAACAAAGACAGGAATTAAAGAAGGCCCTGAAGAAGGACATAGAAAATCGTTACAAAGAGAAATTTTATGAGTTAAATGTATCGAAGGCGATCGATAAGGACATCAAGGATTATTCGTTGGCACTGGAAAAGTGCGTTATGGAATTCCACAGAGAAAAGATGGAAAATATTAATCTCATTATCAGGTAAATTGTGTAGTATTAAATTCAAAAAGATCGATTGGCGCGTTAATCGAAAGGCAAATTTCCATGGACATCTGCAACACCAGGGGGTATGCGGGTGCACTGCTGACCTTGTAAAATCCTATGTACAGCTTTATATATAATTTTACACATATTCACATCCTATTTACATATAATTTTTGCAACTACTGAAATAATCTGATTTATCTACTAACTTAAACAGAGATATGGATTCTAAACTACATCTTTTAGTACCGAATTTCATTTCAATGAGTAAGAAATGCGCCCTAAAGTTCATCCACAAATTTTATATCCCATACATTTATATTTGTTTCAATTATCCCTAAACCAACAAACATTTTTTTGTGTCATATTTATTTTATACTTTTTACAGAGAAATGTGGAGGAAAATCTACAGAGGCAACGATATAGATCACATCGAGATAAAGACAGAGTGTACCATGACGGCTGATTCAGATCGTCGCAAATATGACTACAGGTATTTGATAATTGACTTACATGTTATGTTTAACAGATTATTTCTAAAGGTTATTGTAAATATAAAAAAAATGTTAAATTATTATTTGTTATGGTGAAACATCTTACTGCCTAGTCTTTTAAATCTAGCTTCATTAGAATGACAGCTGTAAAACTGCTTCGAATAGTACTGGGACAATAATGATCAAATCGAGATAATGTGTTTATTTATCGACTGAGTGTTATGCTCTACAAATTAAAAAAATATGTGTTTTAATGGCGAAAACCTTCGGTGATTGTTAGGTTTCTATAGATTAATAATTTTTATAGAGCACTTTGGACAGCTGTCATTCTAATCGAGCTACTAGAGCTCTAATACCATAGATAAATGTCGGGCACTGTACTCAAATGTTTCAACTAACAAATTGACATTTACAGAAAGTGCTATATCACAAAGTGATGTAAATACAACATTTCACTGAAATAACGCAAAAACTGTAAACAGGCTGTTCATTATTGAGAGTAGAATCTATTCTATCAGTTTTTACGAGTTTTATGTTTTCATAACTTATTGTTCATTTCTAATATATGTCTTATTCTGTAATAACCGGGCGCATCGCTCCCGCCACGCCCAGTCATTACCCTGTACTGAGTAATGAGCTCGTAAGAACGTTTTAGATAGAGCAACGAAACTTTACATGTTTGCGACTTGATTTATTCCCTAAAATAATTTTATTATTCCTAGCGGTTTTATGTATTTTAAATTATTTTATGGGTTCTGAGTTTTACGTAATTTCGGTGACACGTTGAGGAAAACAAATTATTTATTTTTTCTAAACATTTTTTTTATTTTTATCCTGGTCTTAGGGACAACTTCGTGGCGACAACGAAAACTCGAAATACAAAATTTCGTTCGGAAATAACTTTGTATACAATTTCACTTGCCCCACAAGTGGGGTGGGGGCAAACGGTATCAAATCAATTTTCGTTACTTGCGATTCATGTTTTCTTAACTTATTAGGCAAAGTTAACATGAGCTTTTTATCAGGGTGTACGGTCTAATTTTTGCCGTTTTAATACTTACATGTTTGATATGTACGACGGTGACGTGATACCATTGAATCATGTTGTAGATGTTTATTTAATTCTGTCAAATTAAGAATAAAACGTAGTGGCTCAATGATTGAATATTGTGACTACAAATAAAATTTTAACTTTAAATGGACATGTTTCATTCAGAGTGGTGCAGTGGAAGAACGGTGTGGAGATAGACATGCGCGGGCGCTGCAGCGCGGGGCAGAAGGTGCTAGCATGTCTCATCATACGCCTAGCACTTGCCGAGACCTTCAGCTCCAAGTCAGTTTATACTAGATCTACACACTAAAACTTACGACGCGCATAGCAAAGTACCCTTATGCACAACACTGTGTGCAGAGGAAGCCCATGTCCAGCAGTGGATACTGACAGGGCTGGTTGCAATTGCAATAACAAAGTTGAATTGCATTCCTCACTTTGTCTAACTGCATTTTCCACTTTTTTTTAAATCTCTATCCTATACCTCTAATGTACGTGCGTGTTTCGGTAGTGAGTGAGATATGCCGGAACCCATTCCCATCCTTCTCCATTTACCCAACCCATTCGAAGGCGTCAACGTTTGTCATTCGGGACTGATGTTGACATGTATCGAGGGCGACAGTATCCACTTACCACCAGGTAGACTGTATGCTCGTCTGCCACCTTTTTTTCTATAAAAAAAAGTGCCAATAAGCAGGTCATGTAGGTCATAGAGATGGTAACTGCTGGTCACATAAGGAGACCGTTCATAAGCAATAAGTGTTGACCGAGCCCCAGTAAGACGGCCTAATGATAATAATAAGGCTATCACAGGAGCCCAGTGGATTGGAAAAACATACCATAACTCAAAAGTGGCAGGCAACATTTAGAGGCCTATATCCAGCAGTAGATGCGAAAAAGCTGCAAATAATGAATGAGACTAGAATTTATTTATAATCTTAATGTTATGCTTATTCTTTGAATTTATTGATGCCGATGCTAGGATGGTCACTGTTTGAATCAGTAACACCTCTTGACACATCAAAAAATTCAGTTAGTTAATATTGTTTAATTTTTTATTTTTTAGGTTCGGTATCTTAGCGTTGGACGAACCGACGACAAACTTGGACCATGAAAACATTAGAAGTCTTTGCACGGCGCTCGGGGAAATAGTGCAGGAACGCATGACACAGAAAAACTTCATGTTCATCATCATCACCCACGATAAGGAGTTCATTGAGTCACTCGGAAATATCGACAAAGTTTCGCATTATTACGAAGTATCGAGAAATGAACACGGCAAATCTAGAATTAAAAAAATTAGATTCTCTTAAATATTTGGGACTCGCCCACATGCTCTCCATTCCTTTATTTTTTGCAGTACGAAAAAGCAATGTTTATCTCCGGTAGTCTTTATTCATTATAAGAGGAATATCAGTAATTAAATTTTTTTTGTATGTATTGTTGACTATCATTTACTTTATTGGTTTTTTTTTATAGACTAGTGGGCGGACGAGCAAGCTGTCCCACGTGATGGTAAGTTGGTTCTCGGGAAAGAAAATAATAATTTACATAGCAAATAACAAGCTTTTATTTATAAATAAATATAGAACAGTTTGACACTTAATTAATAACTAACCCTGTTATACTACTGAATGGTTCACAAATTTTCACTTGGTCTATATGTAAGATTTTACTTTCCTGCAATGCTGTCAAAGTGACTCCCAATAGCTCCGCTATCTGAGTCGACGGGAACGATTGCGATAGGCTCTTCGTGATATACGGAACAAAGTCTTCAGTAAAGCACACACAAAATGATACAAAATTCTGCCTTTCTATATCAGTAAAAGCTTGTTGCTCTCTATGATAAAACGCCAACAAAACTTGCACGGCTCTATCAAACGATTTTCGAAAAGCGTTATAAACCTCTTTTACAATATTCAAAGGAGCAGTCACTCGAAAACTGTTGAGAACTGTCAGCAAGCCATTACAGTATTCAGCTAAAGGATAATAGTCCAATAAACTCTCAGGAGGTCCTGAACCTATATTTTCGTTTATCGGTCGCGGCACGTTCTTTATACTGGGTATTTTATATGATCGCATTTGACTATCAAATTGATTGTCAGCTTTTTCTAGGCCACTGTGGAATTGCAAAAGGAGGTTGTCTCTAAATAAAGGTGTCAACACGCATCTCATATCTGCGCCGACGCGGCCGAACGATAGGCAGAGATACATGCACTGGTTGAAAAGGGATTCGAAGTTGGATTCATCTTCTCTGAGAAGATCTTGGTTTAGTATTTCAGCCAGTACTCCCACCTAAAACAATATTATGTTAAGTTTCTCTATTTTTCACACAATCAAAACTATATAGAAATATAGTACCTACGCAATATTTGGGGTCGGTTTAATATATCGATTAATATTGATTTATAATAAAGTTCGGGACGAAATCGATTGTTTCACCGATTTTAATAACTGGTTTATCGTCTTCGTGTTAGATGTACCGAAGTTGATATAACCGAAATAAAATGTTCATATGTAAAACTTTAAAAAGTGACCAGGCTCAAATTTACGTGGGCCTGTTTCGTCCCACTGCAAATCTCGACTGGTCGATCGCGCCAGCTTTTACGGTTGATCGTACTTACAATGTAGACTACATTATTTACTATTTCACACCACCTAATTTGAGAAAGGTACCTAAGGTTCAATATTATACAATACGTGTTAATTTTAAAACCTACTTTACAGTTCATAGCAATAAGGGACTTTTGGTTTAAATCGTATGTGCAATAAATGCCCTATAATAAAAGTTTTTTATTTCTGCCTAGCGTAGTTGATCGCTTGCTGCCCAAGTTTTTGCTGTAGATCGCCAATAGTAGAAGTTTGAGCATCCCTGCTCTGGATAGTTGATTCTTAAACATGCAGGTTTCCTCACGATATTTTACTTCACCACCAAACCAGTAATAATCTTAAAACCATACTTAAGTTGAAACTTCGTGCTATGGGCCAGAGATTTTAACTCATAAATTCACGAATGAGTTAAGACCTCATAGACTATCACCTGCACTAGTGTCACGGGAATCTTACCTTCTGTTTCAGCCAGCACGATAATGCACTATTGCCATTCAGCTCGTCGTCTCTCACTTTAGACTCTTGCGCGTCCGAAAGAAATATTGACTTGTGTTGAGTCAAAACACTGAACAGATGAATTCTGTGTAGTTCCACTATCCTTCTCAAGAGCCTCTCATATGCTGTGAAAATGGAACATGATGTAGGTATATGATTGGCAAAAACGCATCTATTTCATACCATATTGACGCCGTCAGGTAATTTAGAAAAAAAGAAAATATATTTATTTGTTATCACAACACCACAATCACGTATGTACCAGAGATACATTAAATAAAGATATAAAATATCTAAATGTATTAGGTGTGGCGACTAGGTGTGCAGATAATCCACAGCACTGATATTCTGCCAGCACCTATGCAGATAGGTGCTTATATGTATATATATGCTCACGGACAGCCAAAGAAGTAGACAACCTTACCTCAAAATAAAAATATACTCAATTAGTGATATTAAAAGTAAAAAGTGGATGAAATACCGAAAAAAATAAGACATTGCTATCCTTATAATTTACAACAAACATGTTAGAGCTGCATAAAAATTTGCTTATTGACAAATTTAATGACTGCTATATCAACTATATGTAACTCAACATCAAGTGACGTATTAATTTATAATCCTTGGTAGACATGTCATCATTACTACAATTTATCTTTCTCATTGCATTATACTTAGTCTGCACATAAATACCCTTACAATAAAGAAAAAAAATACATTGAATTTGGAATCTGTCGTACTAACGTGAAAAATAAATATTTCTTCTCATTTTGGCGTTAATCGTTATTTAATATTGTATTTTAACTAATATTAAAATGGAGTGGGCGAATAACGAAAACCGTATTGCTGTAATTGCATTACATACAATGGGCATAGAGTGAAATGAAATTTTTAAAACTCCATCCGCTTGATATTAGCCGAATATTTGTGTACCGGGTTGTTGGTAGGTACATTCAAACGACCTCGGTTTGTGACAGAAAAAAGTCTGGGCGTCCACGCCACTACGCGTACTAAACAGACGGTTAGGGAGAGACTCCGAAGAAATCCCGTTCGGAAGCAAAAGATTTTATCCAGAGAGATGAATATAGCACCCAGAACCATTTCACGTATTTTAAAAGATTATTTAGGACTTGCCGCTTATAAAAGACGCACTGGTCATTTCTTAATTGATAACTTAAAGAAAAATATGGTTAACAAATCAAAACAACTTCTTCGGCGGTACGCAAAGGGAGCTCATAGACAAATATTATTTACGGACGAGAAAATGTTCACCATTGAGGAACATTTTAACAAGCAGAAATGATCGAGTTTATGCACATAACTGTAGAGAAGCTGGTTCATAGGGTGCAACGTGGCCATTATCCGGCTCCAGTGATGATTTGGTGGGGTGTTAGCTATCAAGAGTGACTAAACCATATTTTTGTAAAAAAGGCTCAAGTGTATCAAGATATGATTCTTGAGAAGGTTGTAAAGCCTCTTCACAACACCCTATTCCATAACCAAAAATGGTCCTTTCAGCAAGACTATCAGCACCAGGTCATAAGGCTCGCTAAACACAGGCGTGGCTAAAAAGGAATATTCCCGACTCCATTAAAGTTGAAGACTGGCCGTCACCTAATACCGATCTTAATCCGCTAGATTATGATTTATGGTCTGTTTTAGAGAGCATGGCATGTTCTAAACGCCATGATAATATTGAATTCCTAAAACATTCCATAAGGGTGGCAGTTGCCAATTTTCCCATGGAAAGGGTGAAAGGGGAAAGGTTCGGGTGTTTCACTCGAAAATTGGCCACAACGTTTGAAAGATTGTATAAAAGCAAATGGTGACCATTTTGAAAGAAAAACGTTATATACTTAAAATACTTACCTATTTATTTCTAAAATAACAAATTCTTTCATAAAATGATAATGTAAAAAAAAATATCAATGTTTTCTTTGTAAACAATATTTATGTCTAGACTAAGTAGGTAAGACTAACTGCATTCGTCTCTATTTATGCATAATGCTCATCATCTATCATGCATGTGCTGAATGAAATCTTTAAATGTAGGATAATATCAAAGACTTTTGTCTTCTTTTCACCTTTACTGGTTCTGGCCAGGGACACGTGTCAGGTGGGTTACGGTCAGGTACGGTACCTACTTGTTCAACGGACCCTTTAATGACATACAGCAGTCATTAAAGTATCCTCTGAACAAGTGTAATAAGACTTGTTACATACATTCAACATTCTTAGCATCCTCCAATGCTTTCTCGAACCATGCATTTCTTGCCTTCAAAAAGTGCAAATGCAAGCCATCACTGCCTGCACTAGTTTTGCTTCCCATTGTATGCTGTATTTCACTATGATCATCGTCAGTTGACTTATACACAGTGTTTGCTCGACGCAAGTAGCCCAGGATCTGCAAATTGAAGATAAATTTTAGCTGATATTAATGCATCATTGACTAGTATGAAGCATGTCAACCTCGGAATTATTGAATACTAACAGTGCCAGGGACTTCGATTGCGTGAATTTTAATGATTCCCGTGGGAACTCTAATGCATAACCCTAAATGTTAACCCAGGTTGTAAGCTACAGGTAATTGTGGCAAGTTTTATTAAATTCTGTCCAGTACTTTTTGCGTGATGTGCGTTCAGTCGGATTCAAAAGTAATTGTTTTGTCTTCTGTAACGTGAATATAGGTGTTCTATATTTTTTTTCAAAGAATATTTCATGTAAGACGGGGCTTTGTTACGATTTTATTATATCTATAGATTTTAAATTATTATTGACTTATTATATCTATAGATTTTAAATTATTATTGACAGTGGCGGCTGGTGGGTTATGGAACTGGTGGTGCACTTTACTAGCTGGGCAAATATTAGGATCCTTGACTACTGTTTCTGTTCAAATTGATTCTCCGCCAAAAATAATGCAAGGAAAACAAAATAATGTATCATATGGCGATCACATCCACACCATTTCTTTTTATTGTAAAATTCACTTATAAAACTTCGCGTAAATGCTTTATTTTTCGTTTTCCACTCTTGTTTTAAATTAAGAAATGGCCTAGGTGGTCCAGCCAATTTTATATCTACTTTGTTTTGAAAAGATTTATTATTGTTTTTAATATAGTCAATGTTAAAGTTAATGCTCATAAGTTAACCTAAACGAGTACAAAAACAAAACAAACACTAATTAAATCACGTAAACAAAAATTTGACGCGTCGCAGCGACTGATTGAAAAGGCAACGACAGGCATACCAACATGGCCGATCTCGCGCGCTATGAGAAACGTTCGGGTCGGTCAAGCTCGGCAGAGCTCGACGCCCCCGTGCGGCGCACGAGTTAAGCCAATTACTCCATACAGTTTGTATTAACTATCTTTTGTTCTTTTGTCTCACGCGCTAGGCGTGTTAGCTCGTATCTCATAGAAGTTACTCAAGTTTCACCATGCGCTTTGACCTAGCGCACGGGGAATCTTCTTTACAACGAAAATAAGTCTTAATAGTTTGGATTAGAGCTTAAATTGTTTTGTCATAAATTCGTTAGTATTGAAAAGATATTTCTTAAACATTTTGTGTTGATTTCTAAACCTCTTAAAATTTGGTGGTTCAGCGCACGAATGCACTTAAGGGACAGCCGCCCCTGATTATTGGTGAATATAGTGGTTTTAAGGTTACAAATTTAAAAAATCCAATAAAGTAATTTCATCACCTGTTATACATATACAAACGAAAACGATAAAAAAGCCTAAACATTTTCTCTAAAACACATATAAGAGAAGTATCAAAATCTAATCTACCTTTCCAACCAGAAAATTATAAAGACATTGGTCTTTATAATTTTATGGCATGACTAGAATTTTTCATACACATCCAGTAGTCTTACCTGTAAGCATTGAGGAAGTGGCAAGTCATATCGAAGCTGATTGAAAAGATGGTACAGTGTTTCAAACCAGAGTGTCATTATTTCTGAGGTGGTAGTCTGAAAATAAAAACATGAATAAAATAATATTGTTATATTTTTTAAATTAAAGGATACTTTGATAGATACTTTGCAAAAATAGGCTAAGTATATATAATAATTTTAATTAAATAGAAATAAACATTATATCTTGAAAATAAATCTTGACATTATATCATGTTATAAGGTTAATAGTACTGTTATTTATTACATTCATGAATGAGTGATATCTCCCCACCTCAAATATTCTCAAGCTCATATTATTATTATTTTTAATATGTGTTTATTTTCTTTACTTAGTTGTACAATAAACGAAGAAACATAAAATTTCAAGTAGGTTAACTACCATATTATACTCATTACATACCTGAACAATGGGTATTTCTGAGTACCTCTTAGATAAATTGCGAACAAATGTGAATATGTCTAAAGCACTTTCATAATCTTCTGCGTTGAGAGCTTCCCGCATTAGTGACGGCAACTCCAACAGTTCCAATAACTTGTCACTTTGGTTACGGATATTGCTGTAGCGACTGCAATTGGAAATGGTGAAAATAGCACATTACATAACTACATATCCATTATAGGGAAGAGTGCACGCTGCATTCCCACAACCGCTGAGCGGACTCGACTGGACACGTTAGCCCTCTCTCACAGAAGACTGCCTTGAAATGTACTGCATCTTGGCATGTATCACAGATGTCTATGAATGACAGTATCCACTTACCATCAGGTGGACTGTATGCTCCTCTGCAGCCTTATTTTATACCAACACATACAGAACAAAGAACCTTAGCCATCTCTTCTATATAAATATGTATATATTTAAATTCCTATACATATTTGGCGACCTCCATAATGCAACCCGTGGGTGACCACCGGTTCTAACGGGTGCAGCATCGCAATAGCGATCAATGGTAATATGTGTTTATTAAGATACATTGCGCATTAACATTTCATTGGTGTGAAGCGCCCAGGCACATGCCGATCGATACCTAAATAGCCATTTTGAAAAAAACTCTACTTGACCATGTGGTTCGTTGAAATGGCTCTGCAATTTAGAACACTAAAATGGAGTAAATTAGTTACAATAAAATAAACAATAAACAGAAGAAAATAACATGTTAACATTTTTATGTGATTTAAAAGCCTGTCGCGAGATTTTCGCAACAATTTAATTTATTATAAATTATAGAAAGAACATGAGTATACATCTCACACTTGACCATTGTTTTATTATAGGATAAAATATGACACGATTTCAAACACTATTTTCAACTGTCAAAAGCATCATAGTAAATTAATTTAACTTTAGCCTTCTTCTTCTTTGGATTGATAACAGTATCAGTAACGTGAACACAGTGCACGCGTGGGGGAGGGGGGCGTACAAGACGAGGTGTTAAAATTTTATGTTATTAACATAAATAAATTTTAATAATAGTTTGGGAATAGAAGGAGATTGACTACAGAGTGAAAGGAGTGTTGAAGTTAATTGGTTTTGAAATTTCGGCAGGGGACTACAGGTTTGTAGATTTGGATAGTTGAAGTTGTGATCCGGGGATTGTAATTCCATGTTCATAAATTAATTTACTTTTTAACATTGTCATTAATAATAACTATGCAAAAAATCTAAATTAATTAATGATAAGAAGCTGTTAAAACCCTAAGAAAGAAAGTTCAAAATGTTCCTCTAACCTTTTCTCTTTCACAATGTTCCCAGCCATCTGTGAGAACTTCTCACACTCCTGTACAAAGCTGGGTGTTGTCTCAAGGAATATTACGAGTGACTCTTTAGACTTGCCCAAATCCTTCATAATGGTTCTTGAAATCTCAGCAGTTTCCACAAAAGTCTTGTAGTTGGTGAATGCCAAGTCCTGAGTGTATTCAGTCAATTGCTTCATCTCCTCGGTCAATTTCTCAGGTTCTTTACGAATATATTCCCAATTTTGTGACCCCAATTTCTTTATATACTCGGTGATTTCACTGAAATATTCTACGTTTTCTGCAATAAATATCGAACAATGATAAATTATTTTTTTAATAGAAGTCATAATAAAATAGATTTTTAGATTATAATTTTTAAATTATAGTACTCACCTGTAGTAGAATCAGGAAATAACAATTGGTGCAGTTCTTTCAGTTCTTGAGCCATCGTAAACCAATAAATAAGTAAAGCAATTTATAAAAGTTTAGTTTCGTTTTGAATGAAGATTTATATGGGGAAGAGTCTGTCAAAATGAAATATTAGTTAACACTATGGTACAGCGGTGTGCAATGCTCGGGACTGCAGCTATCACTATGTGCAAGTTTTTTTTTCTTCATATTTAGCAATGGTGCAATTAGCACATTCCGCCAGTATCGAGTTGTCGTCGTAACAATTTCAAAATCTAAAACGTAGATTCAATGTCCAAGACCTTCGAAATAGCTTAGAAATCGCTCTGTAAAACGATAGCGGCTTTTATTTGATTTTATTATCACAAACACCACCCAAGAAAACACTTTTAAGTTTAATAAACTAATCTATTAAACCACAAAACGTCTCCTATGGCATTGTTCCAAATTAGAATTCAAAGTGCTAAAAAATTGAGTAAGTGTATAAAGGCTCGATTCGAGTGTCCGGGAGGGTATCATGATGTATAGTAAAAAAAATACTTTTTCTTTATGATAAATATTTCAATATAAGCAGATTTCTACTTAGAAATCTGCTTATATTGAAATGTTTATATAACTATGTATATTTTTTATTTTACTATATGATATGATAAATGAAACAACAAGCACCAAAATATGAATAATTAATAAAATATCAGTAAATAGGTTTTCATAAATATTATTGAACTTAAATTTTAACAAAATCGTTTAAAAAATGACAACGTAAAATGGAACTACCCCTTTATGTATAGAAATGGAAGTTAGCCATTTGTGAAATAACCAAATAGGTACTAAAGTTATTCCGAATATAAGGTGCAATAAATAATCTCTCCAACTTCAAACAACTACGATTTGTTGAGTATATTCATTATTTTGAGAATCACTTTGGTTATATTGATGTTTTCATAGTGATAAACTATTGGTACGTCGTACGATTGCGTCATGTAAACCTATAGATATATTAGGTAGCTTCGATTATTGTGAAAATATTTGCCTTTCTGGACAAACCACCACCATTTCTTGCATTGACTAAAGTTATGTAGGAAATTATTAAGGTTAAGTTTATGTTGAGATTAACCTTTTGACAAGCATAACCTAAGCGTTTTTGACACCATTTTTGATTCTTCTTTCCATCTTCATTACATCAATTTACATAAAATTGACTATTTGCTTATAGATTTAAGATCGTCTTTTATAATTAAGTCTATTTGAGCTAGGTAAATAATTTGAATTTAGATAAGGTTATGTTGATGTTTTGATTGTAACAAGTTACTTTATTTAAAGAATTTTTGACAGGATTATGGCGTAATAGCCCTTAGACCTGTTAAGATATGAATAAAATATTTTGGTTTACATAATTTAACAACGAAAAGAAGTTATGAAAATATATAATTAATTTTATTGTTTTTATCACATACATAGTTTAGCATTTTCTCATTTTTCATATAGGAAAGGTGCATAACCTATGATTATCCAGTATCATTCTTATATAATTATGGGTACATAACACGAAACTTCATGATGGATGGAGAGGAATTTCACCTCCGGTGGGAGGATGATGCCAAGTGGGAGGTGAAGGTAACAATAATATTTAGTTACTATTCTCCAGTGTGTGATTTAATCTTCTTATATTAAACCTATTAAAGAAAATTCACTATAGGGGTCGTGATACACATGCATATTAGTCATACAAAAGCATAACAGTACCTTCCAAATGTATGCTACTGGTGTGTGTATTCAGATTTTGCGAGTCAAAAGCATCCATTTTAATAGCACACCAGTAGATTGTAAGCTGTCTTATTTTTGTGTATGTGTGAGCCGTACGTGGAAGTGGGGAGGGTTATGCCACACAGATGCCTCACATGTCAGACAGACATGTCACAACATATTTGCCAGTAGCTGGTGTGCTGCTTACTTAGATCTATTTTATTGTCTTCAACCGGCACTCACGAAACATTTCTAGTAATTGTCATGCTTCTTACTGGCATGTGTATTGAGTCATCATTCTTTGCCGGTTAGGGGCCATCCATAAATTAATCACACAAATTTCATGATTTTTGGTGTTAACTATCAACACTATTTATTCTAACACTGGTTGAAAAAACTTGTAATGAACCTCTTCAATCAAATGTATATCTCTCTTCATCTTATATTGCTCATTTTCATTTTGGAAACAATTTTAGTAATAAAGGGGGCTAATAAAATCAATGAAGCAAAAGAACCCAGAGTATTACTATAATTGTTTTTCCAGCATTCACGGAATGCAGAGACAGGTGAACAAGAAATATGTGGGCTTGAAAATGTTCAAGCTGATTCCTACAGTAATATGGTAATTTTTATAATACCTACCTTCCTTTACTAGTGTATCTAAATAACTCTTGTAAATAAAATAGACAGTAAATTAGATTGTAATCAAAAGAAAAAAGCTCAATGGTCAATTTGTCTAGTTAATATCTCCTAATACATACATACCATCAGCCTGTCTCTCCACTTCTGGATATAGGCCTCTGCTAAAGAATGCTACCACACAGAGTCTTCAGTTCTTCTCATCCAACCACTACCGGTGACTTTCTTCTAGTTGTCAGTCCACCAGACCAGAGAGTGTCCCACTCTAAGTTTTCCAGTATTATGTATTATTTGAAATGTATTTCTTAGTTTATTTTTAGTTTACGTATATAAATATATGTACTATATATTTGTTTATATATAGAATATACACTTATTGTTCTTGTGTTCATATAGC
Source organism: Sesia apiformis (assembly GCA_914767545.1). Lineage (NCBI taxonomy): Eukaryota > Metazoa > Arthropoda > Insecta > Lepidoptera > Sesiidae > Sesia > Sesia apiformis. The sequence continues at coordinate 7,861,479 of OU611960.1, read as the reverse complement.
CAAAGGCTGCCTGATAGACATTATTTTAGTGATATACAGTATTGTATATCTATTTATTTTGTATCTCTGTGTATATCTATTTATTACAACTTTTGTATCACTTTCACTGTATTCTTTGTTGTGCAATAAAGTGTACTTACTACAGTAAAGTCAATGTAATAGGCCACTTTTGACATCTCATTGACTTTGTGACAATATAAAGATATAAATAACTTTGCATCAGTCCCATAAATCCATTTAAGTTTATAAATTCATTATTGAACACTAAAAATATGTAACTTTTTTAATAAAAAAATATAATAGTCTTTTTATATCAAATTTAATAAGTTCGACGGTTAATTTGGTTGCTAAACATCATTTTCAATTTATATTTCAAGAAGTTCGAACCCCACTACAAGGTCCACATTTTTTCTTTTTTAATAATAAGGATGTGATCTTTATAATCGAAGTAACTTCTAGAGAGAAAGGAATATGGAAGAAATTTACTGTTACGATAAATAAACAAATTAAGACAACAATAAAATTATTAAATAATTGATGTAATTTAAATAAATACAATTATGAATTAGTAAATACATTAAAAAGATATATGTAATTAAATTAATATATTTATACCTCATTTAATATATTAAAACTATATCTGAAATTAAATAAGAAATATCTGAAGAAAGAAATAGAAAGAACCTATCTGGCCTATTTTACATACGGCAAAGAAAAGTAAAAGAAGTAAGCCAGTTGTCGATAGTTTTAATGCCGATGCAGTTCACAACCACATTCATGGTTATTTATTATATGAGAAACTAGCGACCCGCCCTAGCTTCGCTTCGGTTTATAAAAGTTCTTTTTTTCATATTTTTTTTTCAAAATAAAATATAGCCTATATTAGACACGGATAATGTAGCTTTCTATTTGTGAAAGAATTTTTGAAATCGGTTCAGTAGTTTCAGAGATTACCCCTAACATACCCACATACAAACACACAATTTTATCTCTTTATATATTAAGTATGTATTAGTATTATATATATAGTAATATAGTATAGAAGAGTATCCATCTAGAAAAAAAACATTTATGTTCATTAAAAGAAGCAGGCTTATTGGAGGAATATCATCTTTAATAAAAACTGCATGTACAAATTTTTCCAAAGATGATTGGAAGAAAGTGGTGGAAAAAACAAAAAAATATAATGCAAGATTTTATACGCGATTTAAGAATTGCTAAATTACATATTTATAAACTGGTTACATTATATTTCCCTTAATTACACTTAACTTTGAGGTCATGTGGCGTATGTAGAAGGTTTCTAATGCTGTGTATACTCTAATAATATTGGAGAATTCTATTTTTATGAACACTAAAATCAATTCACTAATATCTGACTTATATATCGATTTTTGTCTTTAATCGCTATTTGCTATTAGATTACCTCACTATGACAACCATGACAACTATGACACTTGTCAAAAGTGGCCTATTACATTGACTCTACTGTAATGTAATTATTGAAGTAAGAGATACCCATACTACAGTTAATTTAATTACAGAAATAATTGAATAATAACAGTTTAATAATTGTCCACAGCCCTCAGAGGTAATAATTCCAAACACAGATCAGATGGCCGCAGAGAACTTGATGTATTTATCACAAGATGTAGTTAGTTACACAGAAACTGCAGAGTTGGCGGATGACCCTAATGTTGAATGTGTCACCGAGGAAGTCATTACAGATGACTGGGTAATTTCTGGAGGACAGGAAAGGTAAATGACATTTGAAACATATTCTATATATTTTGGAGATACCAGCTGTGGGTCAGGCTGTGAAAAACTGTACCATAACATGTACCTTCATCAAATAAAAAACTTTGAATCAGATATTTAAGATTTATTATGAACTAAATTTTTTTTTTAAACTCATTTTTTTTTATTATGGGTATAAGTTTATTTTTACATGCAATATTAAGTTAATATACCTACCGGTTAAGTCAGGCGGTGGGGGTACTAAGCCAAAAGAAGTATTCAGTATCCATGATGGAACAACTTTTACTGCGGAGTCCATGGTTAAATCTAAACAAAGAAAATTGTACTTAGTAAATGTGACGAAAATCATGGGGACACACTATGAAATTTCAAAAAGTACAAATTTACGCAGCCTGATCCTTGCGTTTTCAGACCGATGGATAAAAATTATTTTGGGCTGCATGTCATTCATATTTTACAAGACCTTTTCAACAAATATTAAATGTACAGACTCAACTTTGTTAACAATTTTATTATATGTATAGATCAACTTCACATTCAGTAATACCATATAAAGAAAAACACTAGTTCTTAAAATATAGCTTGATACCTGTGACAAATGTCAGAGTGACATGCCTAGTGCTGGGACAATATTGATGTAATTAATCAATCATAATTATCGATTGTTGTTGCTATTATCATTAATATTCAGGTCGCAAAATAAAATGATTATGGAGACGCTTGTTCAAAGTTATGTTGTCAGTTTCGATGAGAGCTGTCGCAGGTATTAAGCTATATTTTAAGCACTATAATATGTTATTCCTCTTAGTGTTTTTCATGCTATTTTATATGTACAACTACACAATCAACAAAACTCAAAGAGATTCATCTGTAAATTTGCATATAGATATGACGTAATTATGCCACAACTTGTCCATCTATGTAGATAATCTATAAAAACAATTTCGAACAAAATGAAGAGGTCCCATTAAAATTAATAGTAATCTGCGAGAATCTTTTGGGATGATAAATCGTCACAAATATTTCAAAAGGTCTTTTTTTAAAAATCATTCTTCATATTGGTTGTTTTGCATTAACTGAATTGTATTTGAATTGCCTTTATGCGAGTGATCATATTTTTGTTACCAGTCTTTTTTTTTTCAGAGTGGAAGTTCCACTTGAACATTTAGTAAATCCAGTGTCAGATGTGAAAGAAGAAAATGATTTAGATGTTCCATTACCAACAGATCAAGTAAGTGTATTCTTCCCTTAACATCCTTGTTTCTGTAAGATTAGTAAGGCTTCACTTTTTAGTATCTAGATCACTATGTAATTATAAATTTATTATGAATCAAATCGGAACCGTTTCTAGAATTCAAATAAACTATGTGACAAAACAATGAGTCGCTTGCTTTTTCTGGCAAAAAAACATGTAATTTGTACCATTGATCAACAGCTCTGTGAGGAAGTGATAGTAAGGCTTTCTTTATAGCCTAAAGAGTCGGTGCAGACCTGGCAAGCGCATCGCAAAGTCCGCAGGCTCCTAGTTGTCGCGCACACAAGGCGAATCGAAGAGTAGGCCGCGTTACTTCTTATACTAGAATGCGCGCGCTGGCACGTCGCTTCGTTACTACAATAAATACTCTGTCAATGTTGGTGAATTTTGATCTTATTCTAATTGTTGACAAAGTTGATTGTTGTTGGTCAATGAAAACCGTGCTGCGCTTCGTCAGATCTGCGCCAACCCTTACCTCACACCTGCATACTCTGTGGTTATGTTATTGTTTTTTTTATAAAAATATAAATGGACAATTCGTTTTCCATCAGGACGAGTACACAGCGCGGCGGCCGTGGCCATGCGACTTCTGTTCCCGGCGGTTTCGCAAGAAGGCTGCGCTGATGAACCACATGGTGGCCCACCAGAATGACCGGCCGCACGCGTGCAACTTGTGCGGAGTGCGATATGTTCGCAAGTGCGACCTCATGAACCATCTCAAAGTACACGCCTTCGTGCCTGACAACCACGACACTGTTGATTATGGCAAGTTATTATAATTAAAAACTGTGACAAATATGTTTTATTATGTAGGAACGGATACTAATCACCTTTGAATGAAGTACGACTAAGCAAAAAACGAAGGAATGATATTTTAGTAACTTGTATATTGACGTATGCGAGTTCATTTATACCTTTATAGAACTAAATTACTAAACCATTGAACACTAACAATGCTACTTGATGTACTATGAAGTTATATATTTGATTATAAAGTATGAATTGTCTATAAATTAGTATGATTCTAGTTCCAGAACTTAACCTACAAACTAAAGCCAACAGAACTCAAATCTTTATACAACAGATCATTAACTTTGAGCAAAATTGATAATTTGTAATCACAAACTATGTTGGACATTGGTTTGCAATTTTGCCTTTTTGATAGTGACAAATATTAAACATTACAAAATGCATCCCCTGAATTTCTATTTATAAACAGAGATTTCCAATCATTTTTGTGTTGAAGTTATATGCATTGAAAATGTTACGTATTTTGTAATAATGAACTTCTTGTTGTAGAAGATATGTTAGAAGCCAATCAAGTAGTTAAACCAAAGAAGAAGAGAGGAAGACGAAAAAAGAATTCTGAACCGGCTGAGGTGAGTAATAGGTGTTTTTATCACAAAATCACCAAATAAAAGGCCTATATGAAAATAGTACATTACTGTCCAGACCCGAAATAAAGCAATCGACGGCCGAGTAATATTGGAAGGACGAGGCGAAGCTGAGTCCTTAAGTGATTTTAAAAGGACGAAGCGAAGCAGAGTCCTTTTTAAATAAACGAGGCCATTAATTGCTATTTCGGCCGAGACCTGTATAGTATTTTTCTCTAATTTGTGAGGAAACAATAAACAAATTAATTCAAGAAACAAAAGTTTGCTTCTTCAGCTATGTCTGGTGGCGTTAAATCTAATTCACCTTCCAACGAACTAGTACACATTGTTTATTAGCTAACTTAAAATTGTGATAAACTTATGAGAACATAACATCCACAATACAGAGTAGGTATCTATCTGATTTTCATTCCCGCCAATTCGACTGCGCGCGGTCTTTGTTCTTTTTTTATACTTTTGAAAAGAAATGCATATTCAGCCTTTATAATAATAAATATCGTGTACCTAAAAAAACCTAATTTATGTTAGTGTGCACTAAAAATAACCTCGCTACTGTCCAGCAATCTATTATTGTCGTGATGGAAATTGCTGGCGTGCGTACAGAAAAGAGCCAATTGACTTATTCCTTTTTTAAAGTAATGAAGCCATACTTGCTCACTTGCTTAGCCATACTTTTTTCCTACTTGCTTGGAAGCAATATAGAGAAACAAGTAGTATACAATTTTCATATCTTAATAAAATCATAACAGAGCCGCTACTTTACATATACATATATATATATTTAATGTTTGTATTATAATGAAGTGCAAGTGATACAGAGTCCAAAACAACAATTGTTACATTTTTTGTCTGTCTGAACGCGCATCGCGCAAAATCTACTGGACGGATTTTAATGAAACTTGCTGTTTAATGAAACCGAATTAACATTTACTTTTTATACTACTTTTTATCCAGATCGATTGTAGAGTTCCCCCAGGAATCACAAGTTCGCACAAACCAAGTCGCTGGCACCATTAGTTTTTAATAAGATGAATCGTCTCATGTCGTTTGCGACGACTGTTAACAGAACGGTGTGTGGGAGAACATGACATCGGCACGAACGCAACAGTGGTCGCGGCGCGCGCGCTCGCCCAAGCCCCCGCCGACGATCCCCTCGCCCCCTTTCGAGCCCTCGCCGCCCTCACCCCCTCCGCCGCCCGCCGATCCATCGCGACCTTTCGTCTGCAAGCACTGCGGCGTCGGCTTCGCTAGGGAGAAGGCTCTACAATCACATTCTAGGGTAAGTCGGTTAATACCATCGACATTGAAATAGACTAGATGACACATCATACGTTTTTGTCAAAAAACCTGGTTGGCAGCTTCTAGGGGTCGGGGTGAAACATATAGGAGGGGTTAATAAAAAAGTCATATTTGAAACTTAAGAATGAAAAGTATGTAAATTAATTACAGAACTATCAAGTGTTTTGTAGCAGAAATAATAAAATCTGATATTTACTAGTGCTGTGACATTATCGATAAAGAATACAAAGAAAGAAAATAAATGTTTATTGACACAATTTTATATAATACAAATAAATACGAAAACTAATGGCATTTTGACATTAAACTATTGGAATTCGGTAATAATAAATATCCTTCACGCAAAATCAGACACTAGTACAAATTCTTTGTTTAACAGAATAAATCACAATTACCTGAATAATACTAGAACTTTAGACCCGTAATATCTCTATAACGTCACTAATAGGCAACATAGGTGATATCGTGACGTAGATTGTCATTAAGCATCAGGTGGTAAGTGATTTACTATCAGGTTACCACTTACCCAGTTAAATTCACTATCTAAAAATGGTAAAGCACCTAAAGATAAATCACTTATCATCAGATAAATCACTGTAAATGTTTAGTTCCCTTATGTGGTTATTCACTATCTGACAGCCTCATCTGCCACCCTTTTCTATAAAAAAATCTAAATATCTGTTTAAAAATGTTTTCACATGGAAAAGTGGTGTCAATTTTTACAACTACATATGGAAAAATTGTTTTCCGTCTGGATCCAGAATAAACCTCAGTCGAATAAAAACTGCCCTGAAATAAATCTGATACTAGCCCAGGCTCAGGTATCTGGTTAAAATCCGGCTTCTACATAGCTCCGATTTTAATTCCGGGACGGATCCAGTTGCGATCCGAATTCCTTTTTCATATCAAATATTTTACAAGATGTACAGTTTACATAAACATACATGAGTTTACGAGCGGTTGAAGCGTAGGGAAGGAATAACATTTGTTTAATTTAACGTACCAATTAACCAGTTGTGCCATTGGGAAAATTTCAGCGTTCTTTTTACCACAGCTCAACTATATAGTTAAGCTTTGCGTTGAGTCTGTGGGTCGGAAATTTTGGTTTGTGGTTGTGATTGTGGAAATTAATTTGTGGTTTCCCCCACATTAAAACCTTGAAGTTTTTATTTTAACATTTCTTTCTATTGTAACTTTTTAAATTACGCTTTTTTGCGTTTTTACGTTTTAAAAAAACGCCATAGATTTTAATAAAATATTGCGAAAATAAAGTGGTAGGCATTCTACAGATTTTTCCTTGAGACACCATTAAAATATTAAAAAGCTTCATTATTGATATTATTTTATCGATTAGCAAAATTTACATTTTATGTTTCTATAGAAAATTGAACAAGTTTCCGCTTCTCGACGTTAGCGTTAAATGGTAGTCTTATTATAATGTGATATGGTTGAAATTAAGTTATTACAAATAATTGCTCCTCTAATAGGGTTTTAGTAACATTGTGATACAAATCATTTAAATAAAATTGATATTTTTTTAAAATGATGGATCTAAATTTTAAATTAAATTAAATTTAAATTTTTTAAATCAGTCAAAGAATTCGAGAGCTCACTCAACATACGAGTAGAACACTAGACTCTAACGTGGCTGTCCTAGAGTGCTTGTATAACATATCTAGTATGTATTCTCAAATTCATAATTAATACAGTAGTAGGAATTCGTGGTATTGTCTTCGGGAGGTTTATCACCAACGATGCAAAGACAAGAATGCGCGTCAATAATTTCTCTCTATAGTACGACATGTTACCGTTAGCCATGACCACGGTATGCTCCGTCTCTTAACTTGCTTTTGAAGCAAGCATACATAATATTATTTTTTATTGAAATAGTGCATTTATTTGTCGTGGTACAGGTGCACGGCGGCGACTCGCCTATAGAGTGCAGCGCTTGCGGCGACCTGTGCTGGTCGCGCGAGGCTCTGGCCGCGCACACGCGCCAGCGGCACCCGCACCTGCCGCTGCAACGGCAGCGCGAGCCCTCCTACAACGAGGACAACGACTCCGGTAATGTACACTTATTACTTCTTTATTTCTTCTTTATTGGATATCACGGTATGTAGGACTCTTGAGTATTAAATAAGGAGTACAGTTTAAAGAAATTCATTTCTCAAAAACAACATTACATTGTTCACAACTATAACAAAGTTATTAGGTAGTTCATCATTTTGTCGATTCTATTATACAATGATTTTAATTTAAACTTGACATTGTCTTGATCTCAATTTGTGCGCCGTCTTATTTTCTTTTCGTTTCTCAATTTAGAAAAATTAATTACAAATGCTCCATTTAGTAACCTACTCATTACATAAGGACAAACTGGCTGCCGACGTTTCAGTACATAGTACATAAGCAAGAAATCCATGAATATTATTCATTCACTGTGTGTTTAATACTAGAGCCGCTGTGTGATGCGGGCGCGCCCGCATGCGGCTTGTGGAACACGTGTAACTGGACTGAGGCACTTATACGTACGAAAATAGCGAAATCCCACTTCCGACTAGCGCCTCATTGTTTTTTGTTTCTTTCATATTAATGTTCCAGCAACTCTTCTGGTATCATAATCTGTCCTTTATACCCCACTGAACCGTTTTTACTCAGAAGTCGGCCTAATGTGGACCTTATTGACCGTTGAGTCACTGGACCCACTACACAGGGAATCCTAGTGTGGACTATTGAGTGTGAGAGTGGCGTTTTAGTTGGAAGGTCAATTGTTGACGATCTCACTCTCACTGGGGGTCTAGAACCCCTTAGCGTCCAGAGAGACGTTTCGCATCCCTTTGCATGTTCTACCACCTATACCACGGGGAATGTACTGAAAAATTGTTCGACACAATGCCTACCTCGAGTTTTTACAACCACACCTTCGGCCACAGAAGTGCGGTGATAGTATCGCGTACTATGTGGTCACAAAACCGTTTTATACTGCGAACCTTAGGCTGTGGAATGACTTGCCTCGAGAGGTCTTTCCATTACGCTATGATATTCTGTGCCATCGGTGGCGTACCCACATACCTCCTGGTGTTTCAGGTGTCCCATGGGCGGCAGTAGCCATTTATTTAATTTATTTATATTGCAGTTTTAACAAAAGGCGGACTTAATGCTATGTAGGGAGGTCCAAAAGTTTCCAGCCTGACAAAGAAAAAGAACACTCAAGTTCATGAAACTATTTTTATTTTTCAATATAGTCTCCGTCTATTTGAACACACTTTTCGGATCGTTTAATTAGCATTTCTATCCCAGTATAAAAATAGTTAGAAATTTTGTCTTCAAAATGGACGAAAACCCTAGTGGTCACTTCGTCGTCAGTAGGAATTCTTCTACCCCTTAAGTCCGCCTTGAGTTTTGAGAACAAATAGTAATCACTGGGAGCCAAGTCAGGACTATGGAGTGGGTGGCGAATTTCCGTGTCGCCACACGTTGAAACAGCAGCTTTTGCAACTGCGGAGGCGTGGACAGATGCATTGTCATGGAGAAGCCGCACACCTTTGCTTAGTTCTCCACGACGTTTTTGTTTGATTGTTTCTCGTAATTGCTCTATAAGGTTAGCATAATAGTTTCCTGTCACCGTAGTATTGCGTTCTTTTATGTCTAGCAATATTCCTTGATAATCTCAGAATATCGAAGCCCTAATCTTTTTGGTGAACTGAGTTACCTGTGCCTTTCTAGGCGGTGCTTCACCAAAACGAAGTCACTCCATCGACTCTCTTTTGAAAAAGGAATCATAGTAAAGAACCAGTTTCTAGCCTAGTAACAATTGGCAACAACAAATTGTTTCTTTTTTCTGTGAAAGGCCTTCAAAAGCTCCTTAGATTACGCTACTCGTTCACTTTGCTGTATACTTGAAATAACTTTTGGCACTCAGCTCACATTAACCTTTTTACATGTGAATCCTATCATTTTGTTCATGACGAATCCTAAGGACTAGTTTTTGAAAGCCCTGTCCTTGCTGCTATTGTTTTCGTCTTTAGTCGTTGGTCGCTCAGAACTCCACCAATTTGATGTTGTTTTTGAAGTGAGTGCCTCAACAGGTCGACCAGAGCGAGATTCGTCGTCAATGGACTCCCGTCCTAAACGAAATTGCTTACATCAACCTTTGTTTGATATCGGTCAGGTTAATACTTTCTTAATCACGTAAGGAACTTAATCACGGAACGATATTCCAGTTTTAAAGATTTTGCGACTTCCTGTTGTTCTAACGAGTCGAGGAATCAAAACTAACGAGGTTTGAACTCTAAAAATTATACACGAATTAGCAGGATAAATGATAATTCCTGTATAATTACAATGACGTATAATTATTTTTTTTAGACATCTAGAAATATGTTATGCCAGAAACTTTTGGACCTCACTGGTATAAAGTATTTTCTCCCAGCCATGATTAGGGCTATACGTTATATATAATAAAATTCGGAATAAATAAAATATACAAATATGTATAATAAGTAATAATAAACACTTAAAATATACACACACATACTACATTTACCATTTATATAGGACGCCGGCCTCCTTCCCTATAAAAAAAATGTATTCGTTGTAGTGTGTTGTGTACGGTGTGTTTGAGCGTGTTGTGTACAGGCGACGATATGGAGTTCCGGCTGTCGCCGCTGGCGGACAGCGGCAGCGAGCGCGCCGCGTACGAGAACGTGCGCGGGCCCGAGCTGTTCTGCCAGGACTGTGGCGTCGCGTTCCAGCGCGCAGACTTACTACGACGACATCAAGCCGCAGCGCACAGGTCAGTTACACTTGACACTTAACACATACACTTGACAACGATATCGAAATAACTGTTAAATACAAATCAAATAATTTATTTTACAGTCACATAGGTAATAAACACGGTGTTCGTGTTGCTACAATGGGATAGTTTGCCTCAAAAGATATGCAGAAATAAATTTATTATTAAGGTGTGTTCACGTTAAGATACAGTAAGATACCCGCTTGACCGACGTGGCGCTTTAAGGCAATGTGCATGAGGTGACCCATGTCCACCTGTGGCCGATAAAATGGCTCGTTACCGTTTATGGTATTCCATACAAGCAAATAAGCAGGATAAATTATTTAATTACTACTATACTGCGCTAAATGCCGCGGAACGGTAGGCCATCGCTAGTGTTATTGGTTCACTATCACGTTGTAACACCGTGTTTATGTGTTGTCAGCTACAAGCGTCACGACAGCACGAGCAGCACGTGGGGTGAGCACTCGTGCGACGTGTGCGGTGAGGTGTGCGCGGACGCGTTGCAGCTGCTCGCGCACGCCGAGGGGCACGCGGACCGGCACCGCGCCGGCAGGTATGCAACCTCAAGTGTGCACACATCGTTACATCAATGAAGAAAGAAAATGTATTAATTCATTGTCACAGTATTACAATCTGCCACACTACAGTATATTGTGTGCCGCGACAACATAATGGAGCTGGCTCAGCAAACGCTGCAAATAATCCATAGCAATGATATTCTGCCGACGACAAAGAAGTTTACCGGTAGTGATTGAATGAAAAAATGCCGAGGATCGTGCGTGGTGGCGAGCTTTGGGAGAGGTCTATACCCAGCAGTGGAGAGAAATGGGCTGATGGGTACAGTATGGTATATTCTGCCAGGTGCTGTCAGACTTCTGCATACCATTAGCTTTTATCAACTGTGTTTACAAATCAAATGTTACAAAATAAGTCATCGTTCGAACAGAGATTTATTAACCATCTATCATTTCCCGTTGTAGATTAAAAAAGATGTCGCGTGGGCGAAACAACACTTCCTCAAATAGTTCACGGCAATTCCCCTGCAGAGAATGTGGTAAGACACACACACACATAACTAGACTTTCGTGCGGGTACATACCACACCGCGGCGATCAAAATTTAAAGCTTTAAAATAAAATATCCAATTTTATTGACACGCATCATTTTACATTAACTAGAATTAACTATTTTATTGATCTCTGACTACTAAGACGCATACAATGAATGCCTTAACCTAATACTTTAAGTTACATATTTTATTATGAAATGGCAATGAAATATTCAAACTCCGCAAAGCTGAAACCTAAAGTTTAAAGAGTTTTTTAATTTTTATGTCGATAGTAGTCGATAGATAGTATCGTCAGGTAATTATTTAAAGCCGTCGTATTCGTCTGGCTTTTTGCACATATTTTCAATATTAATTAATAAATCTGCTATAAAAATTTCAGAGTGCCTAAAGTATATTTTTTGCGTATATTAGTAAAACAAATTCGGGGCAGTCTGGTCATACTTCAAAACTGTCCAAATAGCCTGGGATTTTTATTTCTGGATTCTATAAATACTAAAATTAAAATAATTCCAAAGTTCCTAAAGGATATTTTTTTGGATTAATTTTTTGCTAAATAACCGCAAACGTCCTTCCAAACTCCATTCCAGATTCACTAACATTGATAAGTACTGTTTTTTATAATTTCAAAGTGCCTAAAATACATTCCCCATATTGGTCATCAGCTTTTGGACCAACATGTTGATGAGCCTTCCGTGAATTAGAAGTGAGTACAAACTGTTCGCAGGCAAAGTGTTCGGTTCGCGCAGTTCGCAACAGATTCACATCCGCATCCACACGGGCGAACGACCTTATGCCTGCCGGTTTTGTTGGAAGGCGTTCGCGGACGGCGGCACGCTGCGGAAGCACGAGAGGATACACACGGGTCAGTGAAAGGGTTATGTTTTAATTTGAAAGCGTTATTTAAATGCAATACATTGTTACCGTAGCTAACCCTTTCATCGTCCACTGCTGGATACGGGCCTCCTCGTGCACATCGCCTTGTGCACCAGGGTTATGTGGACTTCAAACGTCACGCCTGCGGTGGATCACCGAGTTTACTCTTAGAGGTGGTGTAGTACCTTAGTGTTTGTGGTGGCGGCTTTGTTAACCCTTAGTCAGCAACACGTTCACACGCCTGCAACACGTGTATAACCCCTTATAATGTATAACGCCATTTGGATTTTTCAAAGTATTCACGAAGTACAAAGTGCGAGACTTTGTTGATGTTGCGCTAAGAATAAATTAAGAGATAATATCCACTTACAACAAGTGGACTGTGTACTTTTCATATATGGCAATGATGCAATTAGCGCATTCTGCCGGTGTCGAATTTTTCTTTGTATAATTACTTATATTATAATTGTTATATTATATAATATAATTATAATTATATAAGACTTCAATAAGTCAAAACAATTTAAAACACATTTTGTCGATATCCAGTCACGTCTAAGTAAGTCAGGTGTCGCTCAGTAAAGTGATAGTAGGTTTACTGAGTACAGAATTGAACTCCTTGGAAGCACACGACAAATGCAGTCTCATGCTTTTTTGATTATTACAAATATTATGCATGAGCACTTTGAAGTTTAATAAACTATCACTATGAAACCATAAAACCCATAATACATGTTTTTTGCAATAATCAAACAAAAACTCAACTTTATTGCTCGAGTTCCCGGCAAAAAATCTGAGTGTCTACTTGTCAGCCAGATTGTTTATTTGAATAGTTTAAAACTGTGTGTACTGCTGTGTTGCAGGCGAGAAACCGTACGCGTGCGCCGTGTGCCCACGCGCGTTCAACCAGCGCGTGGTGCTGCGCGAGCACGTGCGCTCGCACCACTCAGCGCCCACGCGACGCCTCAATGGTAACGTATTTTAAATCACATCACATTATACACTCGAGAAAACACTCGTGTACACACGACAAATAGGGCTTCAAAGTGAAATTCCAAATAGAAATATCCTACTGTGAATAATGACGTCACGAATAGTAGTGCCATTATTCTAATGAATTCATTCTTTTAATATACGTTTATTTCTTGCTTTGTTTGTCAAATCAATCGTAAAACAAATAAATTTTATATACAGCGAACTAGCAGGGTCGGATCAAACGTCTAACGCCCTGGGTGGAAACCCCGCAGCGCCCCGTTAAGAACAGCACTTTTTGCGCGTGTAAAAAGTAGACCGAACGTTTAACGATTAATTATCTTTTAATGTGTATTTTGGAAGCATTCTCAGTTTATTTAAATGAAAAATCATATGTTCCGCTTGCCACGTGGCGCCCCTCGACTACCCGGCGCACTGGGCGATCGCCCAGCTTGCCCAGTCCTTCATTCGGCCCTGTGAACTCTAGTGTATTTATTTATCACTTCACTTGTTACACACCAATACTTCACTTGTTAACAATTGTTAAAGGCATTACTTAAATAACTAATATAACAATGTCGCAATAATAGCAACAGTAGGTATGTAGAACCGTCAAAAAAAGAAAAAAATGCGCATTAAAGAAAAAATACGAAGAATTAACCTAAGCATAGGTGGATTAAAACTATATGTGCGCTGAGATTGCAGCATTTTACTTTTTACTGTTATACTACGAGGGTCACACTGAAAGTTTCCGGAATGAATAAGAAAAAAATACAATGAATGGCCAAAAATCAATTTATTGTTTCTGAATATATTCTCCGTGAGCGTCAATACACTTTTTCACACGAATAAACCAATTTACATAACATTTATTCCAGTCCTCCGTGCAAACCTCCGAAACATATTTTTCCCACTCTTCGACGCCTCTTCTGGCGATGAAAATCGTTGACCGCGTAATTGGTTCTTAGTTTTTGGAAACAAGAAGAAGTCACAAGGTGCCAAGTCGGGACTGTATGGAGGATGGGTCATGAGTTCTACGTTTTTCACCTTCAAAAAGTCGTTTGTCTGTTTGGCAGTGTGAGAGCTGGCATTGTCATGGTGGAAGATTATGCGGCGTTTACCGTTGTTTATACGGAGTTCGTCATTAACTTCCGGCAAGCAAATAGTCGTGTACCAATTAGCATTCACGGTACGCCGATTCTCCCAAGTAACGGTAGCCACTTGTCCAGTTTTTCTAAAAAAAAGAAGCGATCATCTACTTCGGGACACTTTGCACACACTCATCTTGCTCATCTTGAAAGATTCAAATGGTCGATTGCTGCTTTGTTTCGGGGTCACAGCTGTAAATCCATGTTTCGTTACCTGTTACTATGTCCAACACCAAATTTGACGCCCCTTGGTTGAATCTGATAAGCATGGCAAGTTTTTTGAGCCTCAGTCACCGCGAGAACAGCTTTCGCACAGCCAAATGTTTGTGTAAGATTGATTGTATCTGACTCATACCTCTGCCTAGGGATGCCCGAATCTCATGGTAGGGCACATGCCTGTCTGTTTCGATCATATGGTGCACAGCATCGATGTTTTTGTTGTTGACAGAGGTGGACGGGCGGACCTTCACGAAATTCGTCACTGAGATTGACACGACCGCGCTTCTATTCTCCAAACCAGCTATAAATTGTCGTCTTACTTCATCACCAAAACCAGTTTGAAGCCCAGCGAGGCTCTGCTGACCTATCAAATTACACTTATAATCGTAGAAAATCATAAAGCGAAAATTTTCACGAGTTAAATCTATCGTAATGCAGACACGCTATTTTTATAATGAATGAAAAAACAACTGACTGTTAGATGAAACAAACTTTATTCTACAACCAAAGAGTTCCATTTTCAAATATTGTAGTTACTTTTTAAATATTGTTTATGTAAGTGACCAGTTCCGGAAATTTTCAATGTGACCTATTTAGAATACATGAAAACATCAATGTCGAAATATTTGTATTTATGTACTATCATATGATAACGGCAGAACGTTCGTTGTACTACCCAAGACGTTTTTATTATTTATTATTTTGTGTACTAAAACTTGTAAAACAGCATATGGTGTACTGGTATATTGTGGTGTAGGTATTAACAAGTGTCGTGTTAGCAGGTGGCGCGGCATCCGCACAGCTGTACAACTGTGTGGTGTGTGGGCGGACGCTGCACTCGAGCGCGGAGCTCGTGCAGCACCTCATACAGCACTGCGACGTTAACACGGCGCTCAAGCGGCAGCCGAAGGTAACATACAACTGTACATCATACATTCACTACTTTGTATTCCTTACCGCCCCGTTTCAGGACCACGTCGACTCGGCAGCTAATTTCGGCCAGCTAAAGTGCCCCATTCACTATTCTGCATGCAGACCTTGAAGCAAGCAGGAGGCCCGTCCAGAAACTACCCTGCAACGCATGCGCCAGAATTCTAACTGTACTTCTCGTTACTGGCGGTTCTTCACTGTTGTAATGCCTATTTAGGTTGTTTTTTTAAAGAAATAAATATTTTATTGTACTTATTTATTATTAGAAAAAATATAATAGCGGACTGTTATCCGTGGGCGGAGATTGCAGGGCTCAAGCCGGATTGAGGCGTAGTCCTGCACCCCTATGCCGGACTCTACATGCTGCCATAATATTCACAATTATATTACTCTGAGACCGGCGTAGAGGACTGCATCTGCTTCTGTTTTTATGCAAACGGTGTGCGAACTCTCTTAAGTGCTACATTCACCCAGGATGGTGAGCATTTAAGAGAGTTCGCATACTGTTGGCATAAAAACAGAAGCAAATGGCAGTAAGGAGCTGCTCGGCACCGGCGCTATAAATATGTCGTCTAATCTTAGAAAGGGGAGAGTAGAATAATGATGAAGAACATTATATGAATTTATATCGAGTCTAGAAAGAACTTGTTAGGAAGAACCTTCTCAAGTATGACGCGATTTAAAAAGCTCCTAGAACACGCACCGCTATTTTGTTCGTCTATCCGAAAATAAATAACGACATACTAAGGCGTCGGACACACGGTATTGTTTAGTCGCGCAACCGAACGTTCAATCGCAGTCCATCGCGCGTTTTTACAATCGGGAGCCAATTTTTAATTATGATTGACTCCTCTATGCTGTTATCGTTCGGCTGCAGTAGTCATGTTTAGTAACGTGATCGTCGTACTTCTTAGTAAACAGCAAGGCGCTTGCTCGTGTTACTGGTCGCCTAACCAGGGCCACCTCGTGTGCTCGAACGCGTATCTACACGTAAATGCCCACGCTTACGAGCGCTTTTTCTATAAAATGCAACCGGTTTTAATTTTCAGTCTGGTCCCCGCAAATATAAGCGGAGGCGGAAAATAAAGACAGAAGTGTCGCCTCGTGCGTGGGATCGGTCTCCCGCGGCGTCGCCCCCCGACTCTCCGCCGCCCCCCAGCCCACCCCCGCCGCGCCGCCGCCGCCGCCGCACAGCGCCCCCGCCTCGCGTCAAGATGATACATACGGAGGAACCGCGCCCGAGGACCAAACAGGTAAGCACATAGAACCGTTGTAAACAAAATAAAGGCCAAAGTGGGAAAGGTCCCCCGACGCATCGCACCTCGGCTTCCCGCCGACGTTGCCGCTCCGCGGCAATATGATACACGGAGGAATCGCGACCGAGGACCACCAAGCACACTGGATAGATACGTTCCAAATAAGATAAAGGTGGAAGTGTATTCCCACGCGTGGGAACCGTCCCCCGGCTGCCCGCCCGACGGCAAGATGATACACACCGAGGAGCTGCGCCCGAGTACCACGTGAGCAGGTGAGCACAAGGTCCACGTGAATTCACCCGCGTAGATTTTGGTTTAAAAGTTACTTGAACCCTCCCAAAATATAATCAATTTTCCGGAATAAAAAGTCATTGCGGAATTGCTTCTAATCTTATTGACTGCTCTAATAACGTAATGGAGCGACGTATACGGGCGTTCATTCAGATTTTTCGCAACCAAATGCTGACGATGAATAACAATGTACAGCGAGTACATTTGGTGCTCCTTGTTTCAGATGCGCTATGAAACCCTTGTGACGCCCCATCAGTAGCCGCTGACAAAATATTACGAATAGGAATTTCTTTCTCCCGAAAAAACTTATTGATAGTATTAAATATCGTTTTTCCCTTTGTAGTATTAAATATCGTTTTTCCCTTTGTAGTATTAAATATCGTTTTTCCCTTTGTAGATTTCCAAATTTTTAGCAAACAATAATTCTTGACGAACTTTTTCTTCTTTTATGAATCGTAGGTACATATGATAAGAGTAGTGCTTCGTTATTTGGTAGTTGCTTCATAGAGTTGAATGGAAAATTGGTAAATCTTTAAGTAATCGCATAATGAGATTTCAACGTCTTTAGCCATTTCATCAATTCTTCTTTGTACTGAATTATTGCTCAGAGGAATTTTCGGCAAGATTAATTCCTCACCAATTGTATGTGGTTTTCCGCTTTTGCGATTAACAATGAAATATTATATGAAGCTCGTAGTCCATCAACTTGTCTCGAAGACGACGTAAAAAGGTTTGACATAGTTGGCCGATTCAAATATTTCTTTTCCAGTCCTTGAAAATAGGATACATCTTTGTCCTTTTCATCAGCATGCATTTTAATGAAATGCTGTTGTGGCCTATTAAAGTCTTGTAGTCATGGCTTCATTTGAACACACTTTTTGGCAAATTGAACACAGGTAATGATTGGTTCGTAGGAGAGTGCGTAAATCCATATTTCAATTACTTAATACTGTACTGCCAGCATTTCTTTTTAGATTCAGTCATGATGAAAGACAAAATTTTCCACGGTTTCAGTAGATTTACTTTTCAACAGTTCTCCTTTTTATTATTTATAATGATTAATGACTTCTATCACTTATCACTCACAAGTAATGATTATTGGCAAAGCACACAAAAAATAATGAGACTTATTCCTAGATTCCCTCCCTGCTTTTTATGCATTTGAAATCGTGCACGCATCGACTTGTACCTATGCCTTCGCTTGTTTGCGATGCCAGCGGTGCGCTCGCTCTGTGAACAAGTCATTACAAGCGCCCATATTGTCGAAATATGCTTGATTGTATGAATCGCGTATTATAATTCATTATAATGCTAAATTTAATTTTTATATGCTCCTTTATGCGATAGCAATAAGATGAAAATTTTCAAGCGTAGAAATTAATGATAAGTATTATTAATTTCTTCAACACGCCGCCGCCCCCTTGAACGCCTCAACGCCCTAACGTGTATGTAACGTTCCTTGTAACGGGGTTTAAGTTAGGCATATTGGAAAACTGTAAAGCCTACTCAGATCTATCACTAGGTTACCAACCACCGATAATAATTAGCGACGTGTACAACTGACAAAGAAATTAATATTTTGAGACTAATTGGTTTAAAGAATTAAGACTATTTTCCAATTATTTACAGATATATAAAGCTTTCAAGAATTTAATTTAGCTAATATATTTTACTAGTATTTCATAAACGCCCGCGTGACTTGCGCCTCAACTTCAAAAAAAAGGCGATGGGCGTTTGCCGAACTGAATAGGTTAATATGTTGGCCGCGTGGTGTCGGTCGGCTTTAGAATAGCACCACCCAGTATCTTTCTGTGGGTGTCTGTAAAAGATGAATAAGGGATAACAAAGTAACTGCCACAAGCCCTAAGCAACTACTTCCTTTCCCAATGAAAATGTCTTTTTTTTATGTACGAAGGCGTCAGACGAGCATACAGTCCACCCGATGGTAAGTGCACACTGTCGCCCGTAGACATCCGCCATACATGCCAACATTAATCTAAAATGACAAACGTTGGTGCGCCCCCGGATGCGCTGCTTACCTTTGAAGATATAGGAATGTCTTAATGAGAATAAAGAATTTTAAACTTAAATGCATTTGTATATAATCTGGCCTATAATTACTCGTGTCCTGTGCACGCCAGGTGCGCGCGCGTCGTCCGCCACGTCACCCCGCGGACGACCTGCGCGCTATCCGCACGCCATCCCCTCCGGACGCGTCCTCTGTTGCCGCATCCCCTCCGAACGCGTCCCCGGCGGACGCGGGCGGCCCCTACAAGTGCGAGATGTGCTCGCTCGAGTTCCCGCGGCGCCACGCGCTGCTACTACACGTGCCTGTACACATCTGACGAGGGACTAGTAAACACTCTACCCAGTCATACTCGGGGATACAGTAAAGCGAATTGTCAAGTATTGGCCGACTGAGCGTTCGCACAATTACAAAATTTTTTGTGTTCGTAATAAATCCACAAGTTGAGCAAATTAAATAAATAAGTCACTGACACATGAATGTAGGTACAACGTGTCACTGACACATGAATGTAGGTACAACGTGTCACTGAAATAACGCAAAAGTTGAAAATAGGTTGTTCAGTATCAAAAGTAGAATCCATTCTACCAGTTTTTACAACAGCTTTCTTTTTTCATAACCTTTTGTTTATTTCTAGTATATCTTGTATTCTACGCACAGTTACGCAAAGCAAATACACTAATTGCAACTACCGGGTACAACGCGTCGCGCCGCCTAGACGCTCAGTCATTACCCTATACTGAGAACGAACGTGCTACAGATGTTTTAGACAGAACAACAAAACTTTTATGGTTTCAGGTTTTGCGTTAATTCGGTGACGCGTTGTATATTATTGAACATAAAAACTACAATACAATAAATTTATACTACATACAACATTCAATTTATACCACATTCAATTCATTTCAATTCTATTACCTGACACTATTTATTGATACATGCGGTGTTTTATAACTTGGTCGTCAATGCCAACTAAACAAAATTGAGTTAAGTTATTATAGTGATTTTAATGTCGATTTCGTAATAGAGTTGTTAAGTCACTATATGTAGTGATTTTGATGTCCATATTCGTCGCTATAACTGAATGAACAGGTTTGTACAACGTTGTATTTGCGGTTGGCACATCCTAACCGCCTATTGCGTTAATTGATAATAAGCTATTTGAACGCTCACTGGCCTTATTACACGGTGTCTATCGGAGATTATTCTGCGGTGGATTATATCTGGAATGGACGGACAATCCCTAAAAAGAAATGAATATCTTTGTTGATGGCCCAGTGATATGTAAATAAAGTGCTTAACTGATACATGCAATTGCGTTTGTTTTATTGTTAAGAAGGAATTGATAAAAGTACATTAGATTCAGTTTTCAATAAAAAGTAAACCCAATTCTTTGTGCAACAACATAACACAGTAAACTTACAATCAAATTGAAAAGGTTCATTCTTAAGTGTCAATACCGAATGATAATAAAAAAACGCTATGTGGCGCACATTTAACGACAACACTTCTTTTAAACGACACTGTATCCTGATTTTTTAACAATATAAAAGAGGCACATTTTAGTCGTGCAGAAAATAACCTAAATGTACATATATATATATATACTAGATGTAATATGTACTCTGCAACAGAACAAGCCTGAAGTATCAAGAATCTTATAGCACATTATATCAGAATTTTTATGAAATTTATTGAACAAATAAGATTTTATACCTTTGTTATTGTGGTTGAACATAATTCACGTTATGTAAACAGGTTATATTTACGATGTTTCATATAAAACAGAAATCGCAAATAACCCATTTAAGTAATATAAATCTTATTGAATAGCAAAATATGCAATCTTATATTTTTTCAGTGGTCTTATTTCCCAGTGTATATAATTGTATATACATATGTATACGTAGAATGTTAATGTATCATTGATATAAAAAACCTCAATACACTTGCTTGTAAAAAAGAGTCCAGCAAACTTATTCATAAAATGAATGAAGATAAATTGGTCTAATTTCATATTTAAACTTTTCTAGACCACGTAACATTTCAATAGTTAGTCTCATTTACACAAGGAGAGTTTGTAATCAGGCGAGACCGTCGGTCAAGAATATGCTCGCCTAGCATAAACAACTGTTATCTATGATTAACTTAATTTGTACATTGTTACTATGAATATGTAAAATGTATTATAGAGTAAATGTGTTTGTTGTGCGATTGATGATTGTAGTTGCCTTTATACTGTACGCTACTGTTATACTTATTATAGGTGCATATTTTGAAAACAAATGATACAAAATGTTGCCAATAAATATGGAACATGGTGTCTTATTTTCACTCCATAAGCTCCCTTTTAAAAGTGCGCTCTTTATCGTTCGGAAAATCGCATTCCCGTTATTACTTATAAGTAAATCTTAGTGATTTTGTAAGTTTCGTATACAGTGATGAAAACATTACGAATATATTTTTTAAATAGAAAGGTGGCGATGAGCAGACGAGCAGATAGTGTTAAGTGAATAACAATCGCCCTTGAACATCTGCAATACATGTCAACATCAGTCAAGAATAGCAATTTTTGTCACGTCCTTAGATACGTCGCTTAACTTGGAGATTAGAACTGGATATAGTAAAAAAATAAATTATAATTTGCAAGACGTGGTATAATATGGCGTTACATTACTGTTAATTCTCTTTATGTTCTGCCGCGATGGGCGTACAATTAAATAATTACATACTAATCAAGTAATCACAATATTGTTCAGAATAATAAATTACTAAAAATGCAGCAATGCATGTTAAAAGATTAAGATGGTTAATTATTATTCGTTCAAAAACTCATCAACAGTGTAATAATAATATTTCTCAATCAGGAATTTGAAATTATTTTTCTTAAATATATAAATTAATATTGCACAGGTGTTCTGTGTGAGAGAGGTCTCGCCGACTCGCCTGGTCGGCCACGCCCCGTCGATCGTAGGAAAAGAATGTAACCATTTAGGATTGCCATTATCAATTTGTTCATCTTATTATACGGTAGCAAAATGTTTTGTACATTCGTTTGTGTTTATATTTTGATATGTTTTTAATATATAATGACAGACTTAAATGGTTACCTCTTTTTTAGATTAACATTTGTATATATGTATCTTGTCAATATACCTATACATATTATATGGAACCGCGTGTGTGCTTTATGTTGCGATATATCGCACGAGCGTGCACATTTAAAGGGTTGCTACCCCTCGAACATCGTTGTCAATTGTTGTAAATAGTTTGTTTTGCAGTAAGTTTTTATACAATACATAAATACCAAATTCTAGGCTAGCCACTGTAAAATAAATATCATATAATTTTTAAATCTATCCCATATGGATGGTATTTGACATTTAGATGTATCATGATTATTGTTTCAAGCTGTTTATTTGTTGCCTGCATTCAGCGCCGGCTCTAGGCCATGTAGCGCTCGGGTGCAATCAATACCCTGACGCCCTCTAGTAGGCGCGCGATCAAAATGGAATACTTAGTTATATTTTCACCAGTGATCGGAAATTCGGGTGCCAATGGTGCAATTATAAATGATGTTGGGAAGCAATAGCCCGTTTATTTCGCTTGCGGTACGCCCCCGCGGACCCGCGGGGTAGACTCGAAAGTAAAGAGTATTTTTTAGGAAGGGGGGGCTCACAAGAATAAAAAAGCACAACTTTGTCGTTTATTCAAAAATATTTAATTTAAAAACTAAATGTAAATCACAGCGGCGCTCCCTAAGACCCTGCACCATAGGTAAAGCCGGCACTGCCTGCATTAGCTCTTTTAAGTATTGATTGAGTTGTTGATATTTACTAATTGACTGATTTATCGATTAGTTAAATGTAACATTGTTTTACTATGTATTGAACTGTATATAATAAGTATGTAATTATGAGACTATTTTGGCATTATTTGTTAATTTTGGTACAAGTGTTTCGAGAGTTTCGCGTGATACAGAAATCAGCAACACAAGATAAATATATACTTGTGCCATAAGTTCAATGGCATCACATGCTTGTACTTTAGTATTATTACAGTTATGCCATTCTTTGATAATATTATGTTAATATAATATTTCCTAAACATTTTATGCCCCCTATTCTGTTTCTCACAAAATCATATAAAAAGTGCAATAGATTCCCCAAAATGCATAGTAACATTTTTGAAAACATGAAGGAATTTCTATCACTGTAGCCAAAATGATAGTATATATTATGTGTACTTACTTTTAAACTTTAAAAGTAGCTGGGGCTTCCATAGGCCGGGGATCAAATACATGTCATGTCATGGTCAAGCAGCAGCTTGATATTGTATTTAATTTATTATGAATAACAATCATACATCACGGTTTCAACAAAATGTAACCAAATGCAATTGACTTTTAATGTTGTACGTAAGCAATAAACTGTCGAAATTGTTTTTTGTTTTTATTTTAATATAACCTTCATTAAATAATATAAAATCAGCAGCAAGCGTATTACCGCGATGTTAGGAAATTACATTAAGACGAGGCATTCCAATTTTTGGCAGTGTACCATTCGATATTGTAAGCAAAGTAGGTAAACTACAAGAATTTTAGTATGTTATTATTCATCATATACTCTAACGAACTGGGATAGGAAAACACGATTAGTGAAAATTTTCTCTATAGATTTTCACTTCAAAGTAGTGTCCAATATTTTTTTTTATTTTGTTAATTATTCCGGAACTATAAGCATTCACACTTCGAAATTTTCAGAAACGACAGTAATGCTATATATCTAGCAAACTGGGAAAAATCATTTTATTTACTCGCTTAGTTTATTTTATATGATGTATTTTATACCTTCGGGACTTATGCCGCATACGCCTTTGTGTTCATAAGCGGCACCACTGCCTTGCGTCTCTTTTTTTGCGCGCGGAAGTAACTGATGCTATCTCATTCAAACTCCGCCTTCAGTCGCGTGGGATTCTTGTCGACGACGGACGTTATTAAAAAAATTAAATACTCGGGTTTTTTGTATACCTAGTACAAACTAATAACGTTTAGATTATTAGTGTTGTGAGTGTGTTAAATAATCTGTTTGGTTTAGGTCTTTTGGTACATATAGTTCCTACATAATGGGCGCGAAATCAAAGAAAAGAAGCAAAAGAAAATTTTTAGAATCTCAGAAAAAATGTCACACGAGAGGCAAAAATAGTAAGTACCTACTCGTAATCAATTGTGTTTCCATTCTGAGTTTACTAGGCATTGCCAAGCCTAGGATTTGGTTGATTTCTTGCAAGTTACCTACCTATACCTTATTATGTTTGCTATGTTTCAGGGACAAATTTGAATCATGATAATGAAACAGACATACAATTGAATGAAAATAATAATTTAGTAAATGAAAGCGGGCCGAGCACAGCAGAACAAAAACCAATGGAGTCGCCATTGACAGTTTTAGATTTGGACGACCATTCTGTCCATACAAGTCGGTTAGTAGCTAATGGTCATTTATGCATATATATACCTGGAATTTGGAATGCTCTAATTTCGTATATTTTCTACTATGCTTTTTAAATAAAACTTAAAATATATTTTTATTACTTTAGATTTGATTCTTCCGAAGAAAATATTTCTTTAACTGAGCATAAGAATCAGCCTTCAGTCTCGTCAGCCGCTACTGTTGTCATTGTGTCTAAGCAGAAACCGTCTAGGCCGAAGAAAGAATTAGGAAAAACCGAATCTACTTTGAAGGTATGTACCTGCTTTACCTAAGTAACTACTGTTTATTAAACTAATCGAATTCAGATAATTCGAATTTAGGTACCTAAGACGATAACTTCATAAAAATACCTAAATGCATTGTTTCAGGACAACACGAACAAAAAAAGAAAGAGTGAGCATGACAATGACAAGGAAAACGCAACTTGTCAAAGTGATGTAAATAAGAGAAGAAACAAGAAGTTAACGCACTGTTTTAATATGCCTGTCTAATAGTAATGAAAAGGTACGGCGACAAATGTTTTGCCAAGAATTGATCCTGCAGGCTTATTGTCTAACGCGCTCGCATTCGCCATCGTGTTCATTTTGTCAGTTTTTGTATGGACATACATATCCGTATAGAGGTCGACGCGGTGACCCCCACAAAAATCTAACTTTTGGGCTACCTTGGTGTAGAAGGACCTTCAAAGTTTTTATAGCAAGGATGCTCTTTTGGTATGCTGCCATTCTTTTGGCAGGTGCAGCAATATTTATTTTTTACTGTCATAATACTGATGGCATGATAATATAAATAAGTCATTACTTCACCATCACCACCAAAATTGTGTAAATCACTAAAACAATACTTATATATTTCTTGTTAAAACTGTATTCTGATTACATACTTTATCGATATCCATACTAATATTATAAATGCGAAAGTGTCTGTCTGTCTGTTACCTCTTCACGCTTAAACCGCTGAACCGATTTGGATGAAATTTGGTATGGAAATAGTTTGAGTTCCGGGGAAGGACATAGGCTACTTTTTATCCCGGAAAAATACCCTTATATGCGATAAACGAATCTAAGGCGGACGAAGTCGCGGGCAGAAGCTAGTACATATATATATTTTTGTTTTCAGTTAAAAGTTTCACATCTTATCAAAAATACATAATGGATGCAGAAAAAACATGTGAATATGAAGTTGAAGCTTACAATGGCGTAAGTATATTTGTTTAATTTGTTATCTTACTCTAACAAGTACACTTTTTACATTTTTTATAATTATTTCAGGAATGTACAAAGGTTACAGGAAGGCGTATAGTTAACATTCACAGTTTTTTTGATAAATTGAAAGCTGTTGCTAATCACAGTTTACTCTTTAGCTGTGGATTTCATTGTATTGAAATAGTATCAGAATGCATAAAAGGACTGTATTCTCGTCTCAATCTAGAGTGCACTTTATGCAAAAAAAAATTTCAGGTTGTAACAACAGACCAAGATATAAATAAAAATGCTGTATTAGGAGTTGATGGGTAGTGGTTGCGGACATGCCCAGTTGCAGCAGCTGACAGCGGCAGTTGATTTATCAGATATTGGAGCCAAAGCATATGCAAAAATTCAAGATCAAATATCAGATGAATGGGAAACTACAGCATGGGGAGAGATGTTAAAAGCTGGACAAGCTGAAAGAGAAGCTGCGATAAAAGAAGGCAGAGTAAGCAAAGATGGTATAGCTATGATAGATGTTATAGTCGGTGGTTGCTGGAGTAAACGATCTTACCAAACTAATTATGCTGCAAGCTCAGGATGCGCAGCTATAATAGGTAGACGTACAGGAAAAGTATTATACATGGCAGTAAAAAATAAATATTGCTGTATCTGCCAAAAGAATGGCAGCACACCAAAAGAGCATCCTTGCTATAAAAACTTTGAAGGTCCTTCTACAGTAATGGAGTCGACAATTATTGCAGAAGGGTTTAAGAGGTCGATAGAAATGCATAATATTATTTATCAAAGATTTATAGCCGATGGTGACAGCAGTACCTACGCCAAAATTATCGATTCTCGACCTTACCCAAACGTGACAGTAGAAAAACTAAACTGCAGAAATCACATTTTGCGTAGATTTTGCAACAATATGCAGAAACTAATCACAGATACATGATATCCATTAAAAGATAGAAAATTGATAACAAAGGGAAAAATCCTGTCTCCTTGCAAATATATATGTGACGCAATCAAACTCGAATCAGAAGAAAAAAACTACGAAAATTTACGAATACAAAGCGAATGTGGCCAATGGCTCGAGCTTAGAAGAAACCTTTTGACAGCTTCAAATTTCGGAAAAGTCATTAAGAGGCGAAAGAACCACAGCTGCCGAAACATGGTAAAGAACATGTTGTACTCAAAATCATTAGACAACGTGAGCTCCATCCAACACGGAAGACAACATGAAGCAGTGGCCCTCGAGCAGCTGTGCAATCTGAAGGGCATGACAATAAACAAATGTGGACTATTTATTGATGAAAAACAATTTTCTAGGAGCTACCCCCGATGGCATTGCTGGCGATATGGTAGTGGAAATAAAATGTCCAATAGCCCCATTTAAAATGGGTGACATTGATGCTGCGATTGACAAAAACAAAATGCATTTTTGGAAGAAATGTAAAACCGATGAAGTAAGTTTTGCTCTCGTTTCAAATTTTCTATACCGTAAAACCACCCAACTATATTTAGATTACATTAGCGGTTACTCACGTTGTACTTTACAACGTGAGTAACCGCTAATGTAATCTAAATATGTCTGAGTCTCGTGGTAGTTTTCACCCAATTATAGTTCAAAATCACCCAACCATGGTCTAAATTAAATGGAACTTTACCTTACGTAGGTACGATAGAATAGTACGATAGTAGGTGCGATATATTAATATTATAATGAATGAGTTCATAAGGACAATCTTTTTAAAATTCTAAAGTATTCTTTGTCAAAATCCTTAACAATCTGGACCATAGTTGGGTGCCTCTGCCTGGACTATAGTTGGGAGGTTTTTCGGTACTTGTATCTTGCTCAAAAAATGCATAGGTACTAAACAAGTGTTGTTGAGGGTACAAGGCGCGTGAATCAAACACGAGTACTGTGCTAATGAGACTGATTTAGTGCACTTTGATATGTACGACGCATTATGTAGTTGACACAATCCAATCTTCTAATTATTTCGATGTACAACTTAAGTTAACCACGAACTCGTTTATATTTGTGGTAATTTATTTTATCATTTACATTACAGGTCAAAATAAACAAAAGATCGGACTGGTTTTACCAAGCACAAGGTCAGATGCATATTGCAAAAAAATCACAATGTTTGTTTGCAGTGTGGTATGGAGACAACAAATTTAAAATAGAAATATTAGAGAAAGACGATAACTTTTGGCGAACCGAGATGGAGCCTAAACTTGTATCATTTTACATGGATTGCCTTCTGCCAGAATTGGTAGATCCAAGGCATCCGAAAAATAAATTGATACGAGATAACGAACAAACTACAAGCCACCAACCGCCTACTTCTAGTTTAGAAGTAACGGAAACACCCAAAAAACGAACAGAAGAAACCATACAATCCGAAGAGAAGAATTATGACAGTTCCCCAACTCACATAATAAAAATTATTGATTTCAGACAATTTTAAAGACTTTATTTATAATAGATACGTAAACAATATACAAAAACCTACATACATACATACCTGCATAAATATATACCTATATACGTACATACGTAACGTACCTACTTACCAACACACGTAATACAAGGTTCGTTGTAATGAGCCGTAGATATTTCAGCCACAGGTTAGGCATACGCCACCGATCACCACTAAAAAAATTAAAAACAAATCATTCTCCAATACATTCATTGCGTCTGCTGGTTGACAATATGTATAAGAGAATGATTCTTTTTTTATTTTTTCGAAAAAACTTAACAGGGGTGATCAGTGGCGTATGCCTAACCTGTGGCTGAAATATCTACGGCTCATTACAACCTGTGGTAAAACGAACCTTGTATACATACATATGTACATAAGAACCTGACAACAAAGCGGCCTAGTCATTCTCAAGCATGTCATTTTATATGTATTTTACTATAAAATAAAACCTTACAATTATTTTCTTCAAACACAAAGATTTTTATTTACCACTATTCACTAAATAATCTAATGGTTTATTCTTTTAATTACAGCATTTCGCAAAATTAATAAAAAAAATGTTTTCTCTATTCATTCTATGTTCTTACTGCAGCGTTCCATAATGTTAAATATACGCGGCGCACGAGCACGGCGTACGAGTTTAGCTAGCGGGCTCGGGGGTGATGGGCGGAGCAAGCGTGGGAATTATTTTCGGGTGCCTCGTCTTAAGCTGTATGGTATAATATACTTACCTACGAAATGACCTATTTATAGAAATATTTATTATGCTAGTCGAAATTAAAAACAATTGATTAATAATTGTCGAAATTAATAATGGGTATATTATATTGATACTACTCCTGTAAGTTGGGCCAAGCCAAGGTGAGTATGATGGTGGGTGAGGGAGTCTCCAGGCCCAGCTCTAGAAGTTGTAAAACTGTCGTATTAGGGGTGTGAGTGAGTTTTACATGGTCATTCGAGTCGGATGACTGTCGCGTTTGGATAAGCCCAGTCAGTAAGAACACTGGTTCAGTGGAACTAGACCTATGGGCAGTGGATCGCTGTTCGGGGCGCACTTCACTAGGAGAGCCTAGTCAGGACCTGGAGGTGGCAACGGGAGGCGGCCACGACGACACAGAGTCCAGAGGTGCAGCGGAGGAGCAGTAGTGAAATTTTAGTTATTGTGATTAAGTGAAGTGAAAACCGTGAGTACTTTGAAAGTTTATTTATTAAAGCAATAGTCAAACCAGAAAGAAGATTTGGAACTTAGAAAGTGGACATAAAGTAATATAATAATTTATAAAACTGTCGAGGCGGGGAACCTATGCCCGATTATTATTATTTTTTACAATCTTATACAGATTTTTATATTGTAACTAAATTTATATGTTATTAATCTATAATTTTATAACTTAGAAATATCGAGGCAAAGTTAAACTTTCAGATAGACTGTGCCAATAGAGTAAATAAAACATTTAGTAATTATAGAAAATCTCCAAAGGAGAGAATAACGGAAGAATATGTTCAGAGTAGGTTGGATATATTGGAAGATATATGGAAAGAGTTTATTATCGGGCATAAAAAACTCTTACAAACTTCGGAAGCTGATGCGTTGAATAAAATGAGTTATGGTAAAAACAATGTTTATGACATGGTGGAAGAAGTGTATATATATATAAATTATAAAAGTGAACTAAAGGGAAAACTGGCTTTCTTCCAAAAGCCAAATACTGCTCAATCCATGAGGGTAGGTTTGTCTCATGACGGATTGAATAAAGTGGCGAATTTACCTAAGGTAAATATACCCATGTTTGCCCGGAAAATACAGGGAGTGGATCAGCTTCCGTGATATATTTCTATCAATGATTGATAGTAATACAGGGTTAAGTAAAGTCCAAAAATTACAGTATTTAAAGGTGTACTTGGCGGGGGAAGCCGAACAACTGGTAGGAAACATTAAAATTACGGAGGCAAACTACGATCCTGTTGTTCGAAGTTGAAGAAAAACTTCGGTTCATAATAATAATAACAAATTCATAGCCAACTGTATCTTAAGACATTTTCTTAGGCAGAGGAGCGCCATAAATCAGTCTGCTACCTTCTTGAAGGAGTTTGTAAACACTTCATGTGATTGTTTGGAGGATTTGGAGGTCCTGGGTATGCCGGTGAATATGTGGGATGTTATTGTAAATCACGTTTTTGCATCAAAACTTGACCCTGAAAAACGGAACCAATGGGAGATATATATAGCTGATGATTGGGATGAATTGCCGACATTTTCATGAAGAAGTGGAGATGAGCGATTAACCAAACTTGGTTGTTTTGTTGCCAGCTTTTCCATCGTCGAGTACAGTTCCTTGCAGTACACATCTGCATCAATCGTTTGACCAGCTCGTAAGAATTTGTAGTGGATAATACCAGCATAAGACCACCAAACTGATACCAGTAGCTTTTTCTTAGTTATCTTGCGTTTTGGACATCCTGGATCCACCTACTGAGAATGTTTGCGGTTATCATAGAAAATCCATTTCTCGTCACATGTCATGATGCGATTCAAAATTCCTTCATTTTTGTGACTGTTCAATAACTGCACACTTCGTCGCGTTTGTCGCTGACGTTCGTTCACTTCATACGATACCTACTTTTCAAGTTTCTTTATTTTGCCGATTTGATGCAGATGAACCTACATTGTTTTATCACTAACACCAAACCCTGCTGCTAAACTCAGGTGACTTTTGAGATGCATCTGCTTCCACTATGGCCTTTAATTCATCGTTATTAACCATAGCCATAAGTCGTCCGTGTGGCTCATCCTGATCGAAATTTCCAGAACAGAAGCGTTCAAACCATCGACGCACGGTGCGATCGTTCGTGGTGTTTGGCACTAACACACTTGATATTGTGAGCTGTCTGACTTGCTTTAGTGCCGCGACGAAACTCATATCCAAAAATAGCACGAATTTTCAACATATCCATCTTACTTTCAAGACAATCACATGAATAAAATTTAGGTAGGTAGTAGGTAGCGAAAAACAAAGGAAATACTGCTTTCGAAACAAGAAAATCACAGCTACTAGATGCATTTTGGTTTTATTTTGAAATTCAAATTGGCACAGAAGATATCGAAACTCAACGTGGCCAGTGGTCAGTAATAAAATCTGTCATTTCATAACACTTAGTATTCGATTTTGGGGTCTCGAGGTCACCTGCGCAGTAGTATATGCAAAAATGAGCTGAATAGCAGCTATTGTAACTGGTCTATTTTTTTAAATAAAATTATTTTAGGTACAAAAAAGGACCCCAGAGTACACACCAAGTAATAAAACAAAATTGCTTTTATCACGCCATTGTCTAGTCCTCTAAAGTCGGATTTTTTATTCGAGTCAGGGATATGACAATGACATGTAGAACTGTCAAACAGAGTGAATTAGTTAAGGATGTTTCAAAACTTGTAAAAATTGATAGTTGACATTATAGTCCGTTTTTCATTCGAAGAAAGAATAAACCACAGAAATATTACCTACATAAATCTCTGTGGATGCACCAAAAAATTAAATATGGACTTTGTCTGAAATAAATGAATTATATATAAATATATTATCGATACGTTTGTTTCTGGATGTAACACAAATTTTCGTTCAGTTTTTGCAAAACATATTTTGTTTTGCTAACGAAACGCAAATGATGACTTGTCGGACATCAGTCATTGACTCATTTAGGAAATCTTGAATATACATTAATTCTCCATTGAGTCAAACGAAAATAGAAAAAAATACTATCTTTTACTTGAAAAAGTACTATACCCACGAAGGGAAACAATTGTATTTCAAAGGCTAGTAAATCAAAATAATTCATGACTGTGAACTACATTACAGCTGAAGAGGTAGGTTATAATTTAGCAGTGCCAAATTTATCAGCGTAAATCAAAATCTATCTACCAAAACGGCGGGGCGAAGCAGTATGCGGCGAGCCCGAGACGGCTATCAGTATCAACCAGTTCCAAGAGCAGCGACTGAAGATGTGCTCGAACACGAAAATGAGCGGATGACAGAAGAGCTCAGCGGAAAGATAACAACACTGAAACATATGTCAATAGAAATAGGTAACGAAGTTCGTTATCAAGACAAAATATTACGTGGACTTGATGACGATGTTGACAGGAGCTCAGGTTTTCTCGGGAAAACTATGGGTAGAGTACTAAAGTTGGGCAAAGGAAATCACAATTACTATATATTTTACTTATTTTTGTTTTCAATATTTGTTTTCTTTGTACTTTATATTGTGTTAAAATTTAGATGATAAAATGTTAGTTGTTTACCTCGACCCCAGCATTCCTGTTTATTTAATTACATTACTTTATTTATATTTACTTAATCACATTTTCTTACTGACTTTCAATCCCCATAAAAAAGGCCAAGTTAAACTGACATACTCAGTGCTATATTTGTGCAGAAGAAAACAGTTTTCATAGATAGATAGATAATTTTTATTTCACAAATAAAAATCTATCTATTTATCTATGAAATCATAGGAGCCTTTCTCACATAGTTAATATGTAAAGTGATTGATTCAGTAGAATGCTCAACTATGTAATTACTTCACTACTTGCTGTCTCCGAGACTTGTATCTGTGAACTGGAAAATTTATTTATGTAATTTAATAAAGGTTCATAATATGTAGTCTGTCCTTTATTTTCAACTAGTTTCTACTCTCAGATTTGCTCGCATGGCGTAATTAAGCAGCTGTAAAAGGTTTTAACACCTGTAAAAGCACTTAACAAAATCTGAAAATTTGTTAAGTTTTTAAGTAGGTAATTTTATTAAGTCACATTTTTTTTCTTTTCCTCTATAAATTGACTCTCTTGTGTCATGAAGATGATACATATACCAGTTTTCCTTCTAGATACCTAGCTATACATTAGTTAGTCACTAATGATACGAGGCGTATTCGAAAAGTAAGGGCTGTTCGCTTATATTTCAAAATCGACAAGTCATAACACGTTTAAACTTGTGCATATCTGTACGTGCACTACTCGTGCAGCTATTTAAGGTGTTGTTTTGATTCAGTAGTCATTTGCCTATCTGTGAGTACAGTAAACAATGTCCGCGATAATCGTTGCTCCCGCCAGCTGTGAAGTTCGCACTGTAATAAGATTTTTGTATGCAAAGGGATCTTCAGCTGCTGAAATTCATCGAGAGTTATGCCTAGTTTATGGACCTACTGTAATGAATGACGGAAAGGTTAGACAATGGTGTCGTGATTTTAAAACTGGACGAACAAATGTTCATGACGAAGAGCGGAGTGGTAGGCCCAGTATGCAAACTGATGAAATTGTTTCTCTGGTGGACCAAAAACTGCGATCTGATCGCCGGTTGACGATTAGTGCCCTGGCTGATGAATTTCCTCATCTTGGACGCACTACTGTCTACACAATTGTCACGGAAAAACTTGGATACCACAAATTGTGTGCAAGGTGAGTACCAAAATTAAGAACGCCGTTGAAAACTGGTTCAACTCGCAGGTAGTGAGCTTCTATGCAGAGGGGTTAAGGAAGCTGGTGCAGCGGTACGAAAAATGCTTGTAAGTGAACGGCGATTATGTGAAAAAGTGAAGTAGATTTGTAGTAAACTAAATGTGCTAATAAAACCTATTTCATATGATTATAATTTTTTTTATGACGAAACGGCCCTTACTCTTCGAATACGCCTCGTACATTAGTGAAAACCTGATCAAAATCATTCAGTAGTTTTTACAGGATGCTCAAACAGATGGAAAAAAACTACTGTTTAGGGTGCTGCAAAAGTCAATGTACAGAAAACCCTTTTAAGTGTTTTATTGTATGTATATATATTCCAGTCTAAGGCTTTGCCAACATTGAATTTGATTCAAAAACTAGCTTGTGACAATGTCTCACAAAGTACATGTATGCCAAATTGGTAGCAATTTGTTCATTTTTTGCAGTTATTAGAAACAATTTCCATAGTAATTTCAGTAATAAAAATATGTAATCAACATTTACTATTATTTGTACAATATAATTCGTGCAAAGTATTACAATATTCATCACCTACAATTTGTCTAGTGACTGATACAATTATTCTGCATGTAATTTTTCGAGACAAAGAACAACTTTGGGCAGTATCAATAAGTAAAGCTACAACACCGCAAGCATTTTGTAAATTTTCTTTACCACAATATTCACTTAAATCGTCCAAAATTATAGTTGGTGGAATATGCTGCCAATCAGGCAAAGAAGATATACTTTGAATAAGAGATTCTAAATTTCGTGCATATAGGAAGCTTAACATTTTCATATAATGTTTATTCACTAAACTTAGATCTTGAGACAGTTGTGGCAATTCATTTAATTCGTTTTTCAATAGGTATAGTACTTTCCCTTGCTTTGCAAATGAGAAGGCTTCTTCGAAAAGTTTCTTTCGATTTATACTCAAATCTTCGAAGTAGAAGAAACATTCGATATTTCCTCTCTCCATTGTTCTAAACTGCAAAAACCACAATGTGCCAATTATTTTAGATTCCTGGAACAAAAATCTTCTATGATTGTTATTTTAATCTTATGGATTTCTTAAGGAATATATTCTCAAAATAGGTATTAATTTAAAGAAATTCAGTTTTGTTTACCTACCAACCTCTTTAAACAAATGAATACAAGAGATAGGCGTGTATTATTTATGTCTTAGCGAATCTAAAAACTGTTACCGTTCGTACACAGACTAGTGGTGAGTTAAAAAGCGGTTAACAGTTAAGCGTCAACGTTTTTCTTCGTCAACGATCAAAACTGTTGACGAAAAAATTCATTAACAGTTGAGGAAAAACGAACGAAACATCAACGACCAAGCGACTGTTAATTTGCTATCTGTTGATATTTGCGTTATATAAACTGTGATCTGTTGATAATTTTTTCGTCTACGGTGTTGATTGTAGAACTGTTGATCGTTTACGACAGTGAGCTTCTAAATACAATGTACATCAAATCATATGTACATCAATGGTTTACGACGTCAATAGTTTAAAGCAAACGTAAATAGTAGGTATACAAAGAAAAATATATTTAGTTACTCAATTGACCTGCTGACCATAACGTACGCATTCTGCTGCGTTTTAATTTTGTATACATTTGAGACGCGAAGTATTTTGTGACCGATGATAAACAATATTCATGAATAACAATGTGTTCTTTGTATGTTTTAGTGTTATTGTTGAACTCGCCGTAAAGGACGATTTTGTTATAGTTTTTATATTGTACTTTTATTTTAGTTTTGATTTCGTAGGTATAAGTGTTTAGTTCATTTTCTGTGACTTCCTTTGGACAATAGGTTTCTTTCTTATAGTAAAGTTATGTACCGAGTATTATAATTAAGTAGAAATACTTATAGTTCATTTAATAGTATTATTTTTATTTCACGCCACTAATTAATTTAACTAGTTTAGAATAATGTCTGGACGCAAACAAAGTGAAATTTGGAATTATTTTTGTGCTGACGATAACATAAAATGTGCCACTTGCAATATATGTAAACGGTCGATTTCATATAAAACTGCTATAACTAATCTTAAATCACATTTGAAACGATTACATCCCATACAATTATCAGCGTCATTAATATTATATTCTCGTTCCACAAATGACCAGTCTCAACAACCTAACATTGAGCAACCTAGAGCTTCAAGACCTCAGCCTTTATAATCCGGTATTGAGCAGCCTACGGGTTCAACATCTTTTGCAGATCTCGATCTAGCAATAAAACAGGTACAGCTAGAAAGATTTGCCATAAAAAGGAAGCAAAGATATATTTCCAGTTATATTCCCAGAAAGATGACAACAGAAGAGCAAAAAAAAATTGATCAATCGTTCATGAAATTATTTGTTAAAGATTTCCAGCCTTTTAGTGTTGTCGAGGATAAAGGTTTTAAAGAATTTGTCCAGAATTTAAACTCTTCGTATCAATTGCCATCCAGTAAAGTGATTTCAAATAAAATGATCCCTAATATGTTTGATGGTTGCTTGAATAAAGTCAGGCAATATGTACAACGGGAGGCAAAAAATGTATGTCTTACTACCGATTGTTGGACCGACCGATCCAGAACCACGGAATCATATATTGCTGTGACTGTTCATTTTTTGCCTGAAGATATAAGAATGAAGTCGGTCTTATTAGACTGTGTTCTTTTCGTGGGCAGTCATACAGCAAAACAACTTGCAGACGAAATTCAACGCATCCTAATCGAGTGGGATTTAAACAATAAGGTAATCTTGGGTGTTTTAGACAATGACTCGTTGGATTTATGTTGATATCAGTTATGTTGATAATCAGTGCTTTTGAAAATCATCTTTTTTATGAACATTTCGGATGTTATGCACACTCATTAAAACTTATTGTTCAGGACGCTTTAAAAGTTTTTGACAATACTTTAAATAAAATTAAAAAAGTGGTAATGCATTTTAAAAAGAGTCCCACTTCATCTCATAAATTAATGCAGTATCAAATAAGAGCGAATGTTACACAGCCTAAAAGATTAATCCAATCAGTTCCTACAAGATGGAATACTATATATTACATGCTGAAAAGATTTGTTGAGCTAGAAGAATGTGTACGAGCAACAATGGCTATAATTAGCACCGATTTACCAATAGTTACCGTTGAAAAGTGGGAATCATGTCGCCAGTTATGTAATATTTTACAACCATTTAAAGAAGTGACACGAGCCATAAGTGGCGAACATTACCTAACTGGGTCTATGCCCATAGTTTTAACAAAGGCTTTGTCAATTGTATGTGATAAATTAGAAAAACAATCATATTATCCTATAATCATACAATTTATTCAAAAATTATCTGTAGGTGTTAAAAATCGATTTGGCCGTCTCGAACAAAATAACATTCTTACTGTGTGCACGTTTTTAGATCCTAGATTTAAAACACATTATTATTCCAATTCCGTTACGACTGAACTCGTAAAGAAAAATATTCATAATTTAATATTATCTGAATTGAATGAACTTGTAGTTCATGAGGATGCACATGAATCTCAGACCACGGAGTCTGCAACAAATCCCCTATCACTGGAAAATCAAACATTTTCGATTTGGAAAGTAGTCGATTCGGTGATTGAGGGTATACGATTGTATCAGTTAATGCAACGAAAGCAGACAAAGAAATAGATTTTTATTTACAGGCCGATCTATTGCCAAGAACAGCATGTCCTTTGACGTGGTGGAGAGATCACAAATTATATTTTCCAAATTTAGCAAAAGTATTTATTAAGAAATGTGGGATTGTTACGACTTCCGTGCCATGCGACAGTATTTTCTCCGCGACGGGAAATATTTTAAATGAACGACGATGCAGTTTGGAAGCAGGCAAAATGCGACAAATTGTGTTTCTCAACGCGAATACCTAAACAAAGTATCAAATGTTGTATATTGTAAATAGCTGATTTTTATGTATATAATGAATGAACTTTTAAATACGCCTTATTTTGCATATAAAATATTAAACAAAACCAAATAATACGTATCTGCAAAATATGTCAGTCCTAAACCTGTTTAAAAGTATGAAGGAAAATTCATTCAATTAAAATAGTTTTAGTTTGTTCGTTGATAACACGGACAAGTTTCCTAATATTTTTTATTCAGTTAACTTTCCTATATCAATGTACTCCGTGTTATACAGTTGACACTAGCAACTGTTATCAGATTAACAGTGGTTAACAGGTTAGCAGTTTACATCAACAGTTAACAGTAGTTAGCGTCAACAGGTGTTGACGATTTTGTAGATTAGCGTTAACGCCCACCTCTAACACAGACGGCGCGTAAAAAAAATTTAAATACAACCCTGAACCCATAGGCGGACAAGACCAGGCGTCAGTCAATTCCATGATAAATAATTGATCATGAATAATCAAACGAAGGCCGATACAACAGGATCAGTCACCTCGATGACGTTTTCGGAGTTACACGATTTCACCGGGAAAACAATGGATTACTATAAAAAAAAGCTTGTGTTACTATAATAATAGCTTTGGCTGCAAAAAATAAGAGAAAACGATGCGTTAAAAAATGGTTACGGAATAAAGTTCGACACACTCATCTAAATTCATTGAATGAAATTAGAGAGACCGAGGAACAGGACGACTACACAAATTATCATATGACAGAAACCTGTTTCGATCACTTGTTGGAAATGGTTAAGCCATACTTGACAAAACAAGATACATGAATGAGGAAGGCGATAAATGCTGAAGAAAAACTGTCTGTAACCTAGGGATGGGCGTTTCAAAACGAAAACAGTTTCTGAAATAGTTATGACTTGATAGCGTAACCGCAGCTCGTTCCCAAACTGCACGATTATTGAGTAACGCATTAAAAACAAATGTGACCGAAAAAAGCTGCTACTGAGAATATATAGTTTCAGAAACCGTTATTAGTATTCGAAACCTGCTATCGTTTCGTTTCAGCGAAAACCTGCTACTGCCCACCTCTACTATAACCTTACGATACCTTGCTACTGGAAAGAATATGAATGATTTGAAATACTCAGTTTTAATTTATAATGTCACTAGCTGCTATCAGTCAGATTATATGGACACTTCTCGAGCTCTCCTCTATGTTCTTCAGTCTTTTAGATAAATAAACGATTATTATATTTTCATTATCTGTGGTAAAACAGACAGAAAACTGAGCGTGTAACCTACGCCGAAGACTTTTGAAGTTATTCCAAACGGTGGCAAATTTGCTATT
Organism: Sesia apiformis; assembly: GCA_914767545.1. Lineage (NCBI taxonomy): Eukaryota > Metazoa > Arthropoda > Insecta > Lepidoptera > Sesiidae > Sesia > Sesia apiformis. The sequence continues at coordinate 7,822,274 of OU611960.1, read as the reverse complement.
GAAACCATGGACTTATTAATAAAACTGGACCGAGCTCTTACCACTAAGAGCAAGAGATATCTGTTTTGTCTCTTTCTAACAAGGATGACGACAATAGCTTCGTTCGCGGTAAGGATTCAGAACTGATTCGGAACTATACGCATGCGCAGTTCAAATAATGCCGTTCGCGGAACACACAGTTCAGAATTTCTAGTTACAGTTCTGTGTTCGCGGAACCGTCGAACTCGGTTCAGGATCGGTTCAGAATCAGTTCTATCAGTTCTAGAACTTTGGCAAGAATCGTGGTTCCAGACATGCGCAGTTTTTACCTAACGACATTTGACATACATGCTGCGGCTATATTCAGTTGGTTAGAAACTAATAAACTGGTTAAATAGTTAAATAAAATATAAATTTTATTAATTTATTAAGGGTTAAATAAAATATGGTTAGTTTTGTTTGTTGTTTATATAAATAAGTTTATATAATACTCTAATAAGAGTAATGTGTTTTGGTGGGTCCACTTAAATAGTTGCCAACTTAGGGGTTTTCCCCCCAAATTTAGGGGGTAAATAAGTGGGATGGGTTTTTTTAGGGGTTTTATATTTTTAGGGGTGTTTTTAAGGATTTTTTGACTCTTCATATATTTTTTTGAATATATATTTTTCATATATTATGTGAAAGTATAGGCCCTGGGACAATCCAAACTATAATAGCTAATCATATTTATTTGTTGACCTAGCGACTTAACGACATCTAGTACAAATATATTACAACTACTCTGTGGTGACTGGTGGTTATTGTGCCTATGCTTACTGGAAATGCATATGTACGTTGATTATTGTTTACTTGTTTAATTCGATTTTATTGTTGTACTGCCGTGCCGACAAGTAATTTGTTAATGATGCCTAAAGAAACTAAAAATAAAAAAATGTACAGTCAGAAGTACACGTAGATTTGGGAAACAGATCCAGATTTAAAAGGTAAAGAAATTTCATTGCATTTTTGTAATTTATATTTTTTCTTTTATTATATATTTTTTTAGGGGGATTTCTAAGTAATTGGGGCGATTTTGGGGGTTTTTGACTTAAGCTTTAGGGATAAATATTTTTGAGAGTTGGTAACACTGCCGATGACAGTAGATCGTACGCAGTTTGGTTCCGAAATCGTTCGCGGAAATAAAAATTACGAATTGGTTTATAACCGAGCATGCGCTCTACTACGATTCCAAATTAGTTCAGTACTAGTTCCGAATTAGTTCTGAATCCTTACCGCGAACAAAGCTAATATTTCTATTTTATTCATGTAAATGCGAGTAACGAGAGTAACCACCACCAATCACATTGACATAGAATTGAAACTCATAAATATGAGACAATGGAAGTAGGTAGAAAATAAATATTTGCAGATAAATGACTATATTTTTTTTGTTTAGATATTGGTTAATAGTAATAGTATATTTATGAAAATGCTGAATTGCATATTGTAAAAAATATTTTCAAAGGACAAAGAATTCTTCCGAGGGAATAGCATTCCATAAGCAGGGCCCGATCTAGATATTTATGTTAGAATTAAATAAAAAACTTTTCAGCGTTTTTTAAAAAGAGATCGACGTGTATTTTAACTCCGTAGTCGTACGTACGTGAGTGCACCTTTCGTAGTGTTCATAGGGACACAAAAAAATTGGTTCCAGAATAATTTCTACTCTTTTTGTACACTAGCAAATTTAATAACCATTGTAAATTTTAAAAAATATTTAGTTTTACATAACAGACTGAGTGAGCTCTGATTCTCTAACTAGATTAAAAATCTGTACCTTGAAAGCCAGTGCCTCCCCTTGCACAAGTTTAAAGTAAGAAAAATAGACATTTAGAATTTTCCATTAATATTAGGGGTTAAAGTATGAAATTGCCGATTGGTACTGAAAAATTAAAACGTAGTTTTTTTCTAAAATGTAACATATTTATTTAATCAAAATATTTACCCTCATTATCTATACATTGTTGCCATCTAATCGGAAGTTCATTTATGCCTTTGCGATAGAACTCTGGGGATGTAGATTCGACAAACTGTGTGAAAGCATTTTGTACTGCCTCTTGAGAAGAAAATTTTTTACCACGTAGGAAATTGTCCAAATCACGAAAAAAATGGTAGTCCGTTGGAGCAAGGTCTGGCGAGTACAGAGGATGACGTATGGTTTCTAATTGCAGCTCCTGTAGAGTTACAACGGTTTCTCGTGCAGTGTGAGGTCTTGCGTTATCATGGAGCAATAATGGTGAAGATCGATTCACGAGTCGGGGCTGTTTCACTGCTAGTTTCGCCATCATTGTTCGAAGTTCGGCACAGTAAACATCTGCTGTTATTGCTTCACCAGACCTGAGAAAGCTATAGTGAATAAAACCATGAATAGACCACCAACAGTTACCATTTCCTTTTTATTGGTAAGCTTTGCCTTAGGGCACTGTTGCGGCGTTTGACCTGGGGTCAGCCATTGCATTTTTCGCTTTCGGTTATCGTAAAGAATCCACTTTTCGTCACATGTCACAATTCGATCCAATATTCCTTCATTTCTGTACCGATTCAACAAGGCAACGCAAGTTTCAACACGCGTTTCTTTCTGCAGATCAGTCAAATCACGAGGCACCCATTTTTCATATTTTTTTATCTTATTGATTTGATGCAAATGAGTCAATATTGTAGGTAAGGTAACGTTAAACCATGCCGCTAATTCCTGGGTAGTTTGACTCGGATCGGCTTCCACCATCTCCTTCAATTCAGCGTTATTCACCTGTGTGGGCGGTCTTCCACGTGGTTCGTTCATTAGCAGTCTCCTCTCCAAACACAGCATTGATATTGCGAGCCGTTTCTGCCGCGTTAGTTCCGCGTCGGAACTCGTATTCAAAGATTACTCGGATTTTCGAAGTATTCATCTTTCCCGTCTAAGCTGAATAAAAAAAACAATTGAAGGTCGAAAATCGAATGTTGCACATTTTTTTTAAACAAGAACCTCATAGGTATCATGTGAAAAAAGTTTCACTCGAGAATTTCACACCATGAAGGTTTTATATCAATTCAAAGTATCTATTACTATAAAACGGCAATTTCATACTTTAACCCCTATTATAAACACCAGTACATTATGAATTTACTCAGATTATTAACGTTAAAACCACACATGTACAAATTAAAAAAAATAACAAGATCTATTTAAATAAAAAGCTTTATATTTATAGGAAAATCTAACAAGTTTAAAGGGATGGACAAGTTCCGAGTCTATTTGGTACAATTTACTTAGTTTATACAATATTATTTGTGAATTTAAATGATTATATCTAAATTTACTTATACAAAATATTAATGAGACAATAGTGTATAAATAAAAGTTACTATTAAAAGTTTTTAAACACTTCTTGTAAAAAAACGTCTATTAAAGAATGGCGGCTTGACCATTTGGCAACTTGTGGCAAAAAATGCGTGTCGACATTTTAAATATAATAATCGATAGAGTAAAAAATACTGATCAAAACTGTATAATTCATTTTCGGCAAAATGTCTTTAACCTAATAGAACCGCAAGGTGTCGATATAATTTATATTCTGGACCTTTTGAATATCTGATGTATTTTTCCATGTCTAAACGATGGAACCGGAAATATTAAATGTTAATAAGATAAATAAAAAACAGGTAATAAAGTAATAAAATAAAAAATATTGAGGTAAATAAAAGACTTAGTTCAAATAACTTAATATAGTTTACTTCACAATCCTTACATCAAAATGTATATTAGTATCAATTCACTTTTTAATTCCAAAGGTGTTCACAATTAATTAGAAGATTTAATTACTTACAACATAAGAAGATGATAAATATGAATACCAATCTTGTTTTGTCCAAGTGCTGAAAATTTTGTACAATTAATGTGTCCAGGACTGTATATTTACAATAAATGTGAAAAATTAGGCATATGGATGCTAAATTAACAGATGGTCCCCGGTTATTATAGGAAGAGCGCTGACTGTTCTGTATTTAATTCATTTTATCGACTTACCTTCCAGAACACAAAAACCGCCCGGAAGCGAGCCGCCTTTGTTCTCCGTCGTCTATAAGGGGGGGATAGACGACAGAGATAAATACCGCTTAGAAATAAGCTGACATTGTATAAAACTTGCGTACGTAGCGTCTTTAAACACGCAATCCCTTCCAACATTAAAATGCTACAAACCCTCCAAAATAGATTCGTGCGTAAGGCCGTGGCTGCTCCATGGTACTCACGTAATGTCCATCTCCAAACGGATGTGGAACTTCCCTCCATCGTCAAATATGTGAAATGCTTCTCCCGACGCTATTACGGCAGAGTCCCCCACCATCCCAACCCCCTAATAGTTGCCAGCCTAACCTATGTCCCCGACAGGAATGCTCCTCACCGTTACCGTCATTGTACTCGGCAGGTCCTAGACGACCCCGACGACCAAATTACTACTGCTAATGCGATTATTACACTACACTCACACACTATACATATACAGCGTCCCCGTCGCTACACACACCGGCCTTCAGCCAACACTTTCACCAGATATTGCCGCGTGTCTGGGCGCTTCTCGCGGACTCGCGATCCCACGATACCCTCCCAAAGCAACGTCCTAAACCGAGGTACGTTTCTTCCGCCGGTTTACCAGCGAGAGAGCCCTTAGGCTCGTTGCTACACACCATTTGCTCCTGGCTGAGCGCCTTCTGCGCTCGTCCTAAACCATGCATGTCCGGTGACTTTTGAAAGGCCATTAGGGCCACAAGAATTTAGACAATACGAAAAAAAAATTATGTAAATACCGTTACTTTTTTAAGTCATACATAATAATATAACACAATAAAATATGTTTTTGCAAAATAAGTGATTTGATAATAGAAAAATAAAATTAATGAACTATCGAGTTGTAAAATAATTTTTACTACAAATGTTAAAGATTTATGTCAAATGTCATAGCTCTTTCTATAATAACCGGACCATCTATACATACAATATAATAAAACAGTAGAACCAGCGTGTCTCTACATTGAATATATTTATCAAAAACTGATTGGGGGCGATGAAGGAAGAGTATCAGAATACAAAAAGACGATTTTGAAAATTTTTGTCTGTTTGTCTGTTCGAACACGCTTATCTCCAAAATTACTGAACGGATTTTCATGGGGTTTCCACAGGTTAATTAAGCTTAGCTTGGCGCTTCGAATAGACTTTGTTTCATCGAAATCGGGTGACGGGAAGAAAATATATCCCAATTTAGAGTTTGAAAACAAAAATTTCACGCGTACGAAGTCGCGGGCACAGCTAGTAGTAAATAGTGATTTTGATATTTATCTGAGTCTCAACGAAATATGTGTAACATTATAAAGAGAGACGATTCTACAATTATCTAAAGAAGTCTCCTCGGCATATCTGTTTTAGTCGACAAAGCTCGTTTTTACATATTTAACATATATTTTACATTTATTAAAACTTATATGAAGATGGATTATAGAGTTATATTATTATAGAGTTACTTATATGAAGATGCAATTTTACATATTGTGTGACGTAAGTGATCAAATGTCGCGTGTTGAATGTACCAAAAATATTATATTAAATCTCTTTGCATTATATCAAAGCATGGGCAGTAATAAAAAGACAATTACTTAAAAATAGAACAAATTTTGTTAACATGCCTTCGTCTTGTTGACTGTTTAGTCATCGGTTATCAATTTTGTATTAATAAAATGTATTTAATAGATTTCCTTATCGACCTCATCCTAGTTACTTCCTTTATCAGTGTTGCAGTTTGTTATTTATTTTACTTTGTTTTCCTATTATAATATAATAAAATTGACGAGCACTTTATTTCTCAATAAAGACGAATAATAAGAGACTAATATCGTTCTGTTGTATAATCAACCAATATAAAAAGCGGTAAACCGCTTGTTGCACAGTCTCGTGAAATTATAATTAACGTGTATAAATTCTTTTGTAAAGAAGCTGCTTTATTTAAAAAAGCTGAAAATAATTAATAACAGAAGGTAACACAAAAACGGTGATTTCAAGAAAAAAATAAAATGATTTCAATTTCAAGAAAATGACGAAACGTGCATTGACGAGCCGGCAAAAACAAGAACCCAAGGAACACCAAGCAAGAAATATCGTTTGAAGCTAGATAATTTCGATTAGAGTGTAAACGGCGAATGATACATCATTTCCATTTGAGATTTAAAGAACTCCCTACGCAAAAAGTTAACAGATGACATCGATTTTTCGATTCTTTGAAATATCATTCGAGATGTGGAGTTCAAATTTAGAAGAACAGAATATAATAGAAAAATTTTCATGGAGGACATTAAGAGCTGGTGGTAAAAACATTGTTTACACAGACGAGTCATATATTCACACGACATATACTAAAGGAAAGAATTGGACAGATTTAGGCAATAAACATTTGAAACAATACTACAGGCCAATAGCGATCACCTCCCTCCTCTCCAAGGTGATGGAGCGTGTTATAAACACACAGCTCCTTGGGTACCTAAAGGATCACCAGCTGATTAGCGACCGTCAATGTGGATTTCGCATAATCGCTCGGCTGGTGATCTTTTAGCGTATTTAACACACCGTTGGGCTGACGCCATTGAGAGTAGAGGCGAGGCTCTGGCTGTAGGCCTAGACATTGCGAAAGCTATTGACCGGGTATGGCACAAATCGCTGCTTTCCAAGTTACCATCTTTCGGGATACCCGAGGGATTATGCGAATGGGTTGCCAATTTCCTGACTGGACGGAGCATCAGAGTTGTTATCGATGGTAGCTGCTCCGACACCATGTCTATTAACGCTGGCGTCCCGCAAGGCTCCGTGCTATCCCCAACTCTGTTCCTTCTGCATATCAACGACCTGTTGCAAATTGGCGACATACGTTGCTATGCAGATGACAGCACTGGAGACGTCTTGTACAGGGTACGTCTCCTAAACGGGTAAAATTATCTAGTCTCGATTTGGGGTTCTCTGAACCTAGTGGATTTCAACCCCAGTAAGTCTGTGCATTCACCGCTAAAACAACCCTTTTGTCGTAGCACCTCGCTTTCAGAGCATACCTCTTAAGATCTCGGAGAGTATTGGGATTCTTGGTGTCGACATTTCCAGCAAAGTCGAATTTAGGGATCATCTGGGAAATAAGGCCAAAATGGCCTCCAAAAAGCTCGGTGTGCTGAACAGAGCGAAGAGGTATTTCACCCCTGGGCAGCTCCTAATCTTTACAAAGTTCAGGTTAGACCCCATATGGAGTATTGCTCACATCTCTGGGCCGGCGCACCGAAATACCAATTAGACCCATTTGACTCCATCCAACGACGTGCTGTTCGTATTGTCGACGATCCCACTCTCACGGGCGGTTTAGAATCTCTCAGCATTCGGAGACGTTGCATCTCTTTGTGTGTTCTACCGCCTGTACAATGGGGAATGCTCTGAAGAATTGTTCAATATAATTCCCACTTCGGGTTTCTACAACCACACCTCCCATCACAGAAGTGCGGTCCATCCGCATTTCCTCGATACGGAGGTGTTGCGTACTGTTCGGTCCAAAAATTATTTTATATTGCGAACGCGTAGGCTGTGGAACGAACTGCCTCAAGAGGTCTTCCCCCCATTAAGGTACGACATGGGGTTCTTCAAGAAAGCTGTGAATAGGATTTTGCAAGGTCGGCGGCGCACCCGCATACCCCCTGGTGTTGCAGGTGTCCATGGACAGCGGTAACACTTACCATCACGTGGGACCGCTTGCTCGTCCGCCCTCTTATCTATACAAAAAAAAACAACCCATTTCCAACGGTCAAAGATTTATAATTGTTCACGCCGGTAACGAAAGGGGTTTTGTACCTGGTGCTCTTTTATTAGACTAATCGGTAGATCCTGAGGGTGATTACCGCAAGATGATCTCGTAGAAATATGAGAAGTGGTTACGAAAGCAATTGATACCTAACTTACCGCAAGATAGTGTCGTTGTGATTGATAACGCGTCTTACCATAATAAACTTGTAGAAAATCCATCTAATTCTAATACCATAAAAGGCGATATTATGGAGTGGCTACATAGGTCAACAGATGCCAAGAAGCCTGAAATGTATGACAATAAAACGTCACAAGGAAACTGTTCCGAATTTAATGTTGATAAAGTTCTTCAAGAATATGGACACACAGCAATTCGTTTGCCACCATATCATCCGGATTTTAATCCGATCGAAAACATTTGGGCACAATTAAAGGAATATGTTGCCTCTAAAAACATAGAAATTAATAAAAAAAAGCCACCGTAAAGAAGCTCTTAACAGAAAAAATAGATACTCGTATGATGGGACCCGAAGAATGGACAAGTCTATATCACGGCATTAAATGTGAAGAAGAACTTCTGACACAAGAAGAAAAACTCAACATATTCAGTGACAGCTTTATAATTCACGTTTCCGATTCGGACAGCGAAAATGACTATAGTTGATTCTGAAGATTAATACATAAGTACATGGGCGTAGCGAGGTACGGGCAGGGGGGGGGCAGCTGCCCCCCGGTAAAAGAGCGGTCAGTCGCTGGTAACCCATGCAATAAATACAAGATAGCTAAATCGTTCCAATTTCTTTTAGTCGGCGCATGACGTCACACGGCTGCCAAATTTTGAAATTATCGTGGCGGTACACTGTGGATTTCAGTTTATTAATATATTGTTACGTCGGATACCGACATATTGGGGACAATCATATTAATTTATTATGGGCTTTATTATCTTATACTTGTGTTTTTATTCATGTTTACAGTTACTTACTGTTATAAACAAGTATAAAAATGAAATTATGGCCAGATTCATTTAGGAAAAAGCGACAAATTTTGTAGGTACTAATAAAATATGTTAAGTGGTTGTGCCAATTTTACTTGCGAATTTGTCTTTTAAAATATATAAAATCTTTAAAACTTTTCTGCAGGGAAGATTGATTAAGACTCAGTAACTTAATTAAATAATAGGCTGCCCTTTTTTGCTATATATAAGCAAATTTCTGAACTCCTACATTTTTAAACTTAGATCAATAAATAAATTTCTACTTAATACCCTTTTTATGTTTAATACTATCATTTCAGTCCCCAAATGATAATATAATGATGAACACGGCTAATCAGAAACAAATAGAGAAAAATAAAAACATAGTGGCATCTATAATATCTTCAGTTATTTTTTGTGGCACTCATGACTTGCCTTTGAGGGGTAAAGAGAATCATGAAGGCATTCTTGAAGACCTTTTAAATCTAAAAATTGAATCTGGCGATGAAGATTTGAAACAGCACTTAGAACATGGCAAAAGAAATGCCATGTATAATTCCCCACAGATTCACAACGAAATTATAGATTTATGCGGCTTGGTCGTAAAGAATGAAATTATACAGGCTACAAAAAAAGCTTATGCTTATAGTGTCATGGCAGATGAGTCCTGTGACATAGCTGGAAGAGAGCAGCTTTCCATTGGAATCCGTTTTTATGACGAAGGTAAAAATATGATCAGAGAAGAATTTCTAGGATTCGTGGACTTGAATGCAATGGATGCTAATACTATAGCGTCAGAAATTGATAAGTTTTTAGAAAACGCAGGACTTGAACCTGATAGGTGCATTGGCCAAGGTTACGATGGGTGTTCTACAATGGCTGGAAGTATTGGCGGCGTTCAAACAAAACTGAGGGAGAAATATAAAAAAGCCTTATATTTTCATTGTGCAAGCCACAGGCTTAATTTGGTTATAAAAGATTTAAATCAATTGCCAGAAATACGGAACACAATCGGCACGATAAAAGATATAATTAATTTTTTCCGAGAATCTTCTTTAAGAAGGAAATACGTTCCCAATATTCCTGCTTTATGTGAGACACGCTGGTCGCAAAAATATAGGAGTATTGCCATTTTTAACAAACATTTTGAGGAAATCATTGATGGACTTGCAAAGATATCTTCAGAAGGGAATGCTGCTGCAAGAAAAAGTGCTTATCAGTTACATTGTGCTGCTACTAAATCAGTTTTCATTATATGCGTTGCACTGATAGCCAAATATTCAGGTATATTGGAACCTGTTGCCAATGCATTGCAATCGAAAACTATCGATATGTAGGGGAGAAGGAGGCACCTTAGCACAGGGGCAGATTTGAATTTGTTGATTTTTGAAGGCAGCTTTGTATTAGTCTATGCCACAACTCTATTTTAATGTTGGCAACACCGGGTATGTCAAACGTCAAGTCACAGAGCGCGTGTGTTTATACGTGAAATCGAGTTATAACCTCTCTTCATTTTTGTGCCGTCGAAGTTTAAAATCAAAATAAATGTTGTAAGAAATTATCAATCACGTGAGTAAATGTTTACCACTTAATTGTTTTACAAGTTTATCCAATACTTATTAGTTTTTCATTTACATGGTATTTTTTGCTTGACGGTTGTTTTATATATTTTTTTTGTAAATGTTTATCTTTCAAGTGACTATGGGGCAGATTTGATCAAAAGAAAAGGGGCAGATTTGAACAAATGTGCCCCAGCCCCGTTTTAAATGATATCTTCAAATATGCGACTCTTTATATATTCTAAATGTAATACTAATTCTAATTAAATGCATCACTAATTATAACTATTTATTTATAGGATGGTTAGAACATATAAAAAAAAGCGGGAAGGTACTGTTAATGAAGACGATGTATTAAAAGCCGTTTTAAACGTCATAAACGGAACTACGAAACTTAGGAGAGCTGCTGATATATATGGGTTGACGCCGAGCACACTCTTTTATCGAGTTAAAAAGTATAAAGAAAACATAGCTCCTCGGAGTGAAGTATATTCAAGTAAATACACTGTTGCTCAGATATTTACCAATGACGAGGAAAAAATGCTGGAAAAATACCTCTTGAAAAGTTCAAAAATGAACTATGGCCTCACCTACAAAAGTGCAAGATCGTTAGCTTTTGAATATGCAACAGCTTTACATAAATGTCCAGCAAAATGGACGGAAAATAAACAGGCAGGCATAGAGTGGATGAAAGGATTTATGAAAAGGCACAAAAACTTATCTTTGCGAAAGCCTGAGAACACAAGTCTTTCACGTTCGACAAGTTTTAATAAGCATAACGTGTCCATGTTTTACGATAATTACGAAAAGGCTCTGCAAAAGACCCACTTTACTCCAGACCGAATTTTCAATTTGGATGAGACCAATATTATGACAGTGGTGCAAGCACCTAATGTAATTGCGCAGACTGGTTCAAAACAGGTAGGTCAGTGTGTGTCAGCAGAGAGAGGCCAGCTGATAACAATGTGCGCCATAGTCAGTGCAACAGGTAATACCATTCCACCAGTTTTCATATTTCCGCGAGCACGATTTCATGAGGCTATGATTAATGGAGCGCCACCAGGAAGCGTTGGTTATGCAAATAGTCCAAAAAGCGGATGGATGACCGGCCCTTTGTTTGTTAAGGTGCTGCAACATGTAAAAAAATTCACAAGATGTAGCAAAGATGACAAAATATTGTTATTATTTGACAACCATGAAAGTCATTGTTTTTTAGATGCAATCAATTACTGTCGAGATAATGGTATTGTTGTACTCACATTCCCCCCCCATTGCACACATCAGATGCAACCCCTAGATGTTGCCGTCAATGGGCCATTTAAACAAAAAAATTCAGTGGCACAAAATGATTGGCTGCTCGAACATCCTGGGAGAACCATCACAATCCATGATCTACCAGGTATTGTGACTCCAGCATATAATGCTTCTCATACGCCTAATAACATAATTTCGGGGTTTTCAAAACCAGGAATCTGCCCATTTAACCGTAATGCATTTACAGACGATGATTTTCAGTGTGCAGAAGTCACGAATCGTCCTCAACCTAATGTATCTGCTGAGAATGAGGGCCCCATGGCAGCTAATGCTTTACTTGATATCCCTGATATTATGCAGCCAACTGAAGCTTCACAAAGGGGGCCACAAACGCCACAAATATCGCCTAGGGTAGCAGACACAGATCAGAGATTCTTTAGTCCGAGTATTTGTGATCACAGTAAAGGCAATATTAATGAAATGTCTCGTGAAGTACCAGGTCCCATAACTCCGGAAATGATCAAACGTTATCCTAAAGCCCCGCCACGTAAAAATTGCGCAACAGGACGAAAAAAAGGAAGTTCGCGAATCTTGACTGACACCCCAGAGAAGAATGCAATCGAAGCAGCACATTTAAATCGGATGAAAAAATTAGAAAAGTCTGCTATTCGTCCACGTACAAAAGAAGGCAAGCCAAATACCAAAGTAAAACAACCTAGAAAAGGCAAGCAACTTCCTAAAGGTAAACAGCTTCCTAAAGGCAAACAGCTTCCTAAAGGCAAATCTAAATCAAAAAAGAGTTCTATATTCACATCAAGCTCTGAATCTGATGATCATGACAGTCACTTCTCCATGAATGACGACACAGACTTGGATGCGACTGATGCCAGTAGCAGCCAACATGAGGATGAAGAACTGCAGGATCCAGTTCACAATACTAATTTTACTAGTGGAAATCTGAAAGTAGGGGACTTTGTATTAGTTCAGTGTCCGTCAGAGAAACGAACAGCATCTGTGGCTTTCGTTGCTAGAATTGAAGAAAGGGACTTAAATACTTTCACTGTCAATTTTTTGAAGAGAAAAGGAGATCTGTTTTACTTTCCTGAAAAAGTTGATAGATGGCCAATTACTATTTTGGATATAGTAACAAAACTGCCAGCACCTAACGACGCACCTGGCACGTCCAGAACTGCATCAAAATTTTCTTTTAATTTCAATTTTTCTTTCTTTTGTATGGGATAGGTACTTTACATGTTTATTTTAAAAATATTCTGCAATATGATTATTTTTGTTACCAAAGTCGAAGTCTGACTAAATTAAGAACATACAAGATTTAACTTTGGAAGTTTGATATAATTTTTTTTTTTGTTTGATTTTGAGTCTGTGACAATATATATGATTATATTAACAACAAACTAATACTTTATTCACTCTATTTCCTGCATTTAAACCAGTTTTTCAAAACTGCCCCATGTCGATTCAAATGTGCCCCCACGGAGAGGCAGATTTGAACAAATTCGGCTTTTAAAAAAACAAAGATATCATCATACAACTTTTATCAAATTGAAACGTCTCGTCATTATTATACTAATCAAAGACTAAGAAAGCTAAGAAAAATATGTTGTTTAAATTTTTCTTTACAGTTGATTTGTTACAAGCCAAAATATGAAAAATGTGCTAAGGTGCCTCCTTCTCCCCTACACATGCGTGAATCATGTAAAAAGAATAATTTCTGTTATTAAAGATCATCGCGGCGACGCAGACAGAGAGAGTCAGAATATTTTAGACATTTCAAATAGAATTGCAACTGCCATTGGAACTGATTTGCAAATCCCGCGCATTGCATGTCGCCAACAACATCGGTCTAATCACCCAGCTGAGAGTGTATGCGATTTTTGGAAGCGATCAGTTATGATTCCTTATTTAGATTCCCTGATATCCGCACTCGAACAGCGTTTTTCTAATGAACATTTACCAGCATTTAGTTTAATGTCGATACATCCCAGTTCGATGTTAAAAATGTCAATGGTTTGATTTTAAAGAAAAATCTCAACATTTCTGCCAGTACGATGATCTTCCTCTTTTTGAGCATGAAGCGGAATTATGGTATAAACTATGGAAGGATAAAGGTATGGAAAGAGAAGGTCTAGAAAAATTAGACTTTACTGATGTATGTCCTTTAAGAGGCCGACACTTTCTTCCCTGCAACCAAAAAAGCCATTCTTATTTCGTTGGCACAACCGTGTACAACAAGTAATATAGAAAGGTCTTTTTCTACCCTGCGACGAGTCAAAACGTGGCTGAGGTCTACGATGACCGAAAACCGCTTAAACGGGCTATGCATGTTGAGCGTACACCGGAAAATTGTCCAAGAAAAAAAAGATGAAATTGTAAGAGAAATTTTAAAAAGATTTTGTGAAGAACCGCGCAGATTACTCGTCAAGTAATAAAGCTATTTCTGGTTATTAATATATTTTGTTTTTAATTTTTACCTTACCTCCACTAGAAATGTGAGATACCATGTTAAAAACTACGATTAAAACAATATAGTCTAGGATTTTCTTTATCTGCCCCCCCCCCCCTATATAGAATCCTTGCATAACGCCCTTGCATAAGTATAACTTTATAATCTTTCCAAAGATGACTGGATTCGTAAATGTAAGTAACAACTCTGTATATTCATAAGTCTACTGTTAATAAACTACAATCAGGGTGTAGAGGTGTTATCACATTAGATGACTCACATATACATGAAATCACATAATACTTTTTCCAAACTATTAGGTAGTACTTGATATTATATTAAAAGGCAGCAATGTACTTCGCAGAATTTGTTGTAGTGGCACTTCCGGACTGCTCCGATAAAATTCGAGATATGCCGATGAAGAGTTCTTTTAGATAATTATATTGTAAAATACTACTGTGTCACCCTGACGTTTTAAACACTTAACACACCTCTTTCTTCAATTTTAGGTTGCATTCCTAAACGTGCGAAAATCGCTCTTTGACAATATTACTATCACTATTAGTATTGTGAATCTATTTCTATAATGGAAAGGATGCACCATATTTAGATCGTCAAAGAGAACGTTTTGGAATGTAATCTTAAACAATCATTACGAAATATCTAATACAAGTACATCATGACTGTTAGATGAATAAAATATCAATTTGAGCCGACTTCCGCCCCCCATTTATAATTGTTATTATGGGAGGTCACGTGAACGACAAACGCCACCAACCTAAACAGTTAAGATATTTATATATTTATAAATACAGATTCACTAAACAATCGACAGCATGAGTTTACTTTCACAGTTTACCACACTTTATACATTTTCAACAACATAAGCATTTGGAATAATTGGTTTTGATGAGATAGGTAATTATTTTTCTATTTCAGTATATAACTAGTTTTTACTATTTACTTAAATATGATAAGAAATACCTAATGTAATATATTTTATAATTCAACGAGAAATTTGTCTCGGAATCAATATTAAGAATGACCTAATAATAATTGATATAATTCGTCCCGACGAACAAACTTCTAGCAAGGATGCGATAATCGCTACACTAAAATTACAAAATTAAATGGAAAGTCTATAAAAAAACCACAATCTACAGAATCATTCAACCAGTACCACTTGTACAAAATAAATCATCAATCTTAATAACGATAATAATAAAATCATACTGAAGTAACCTTAATATTACCTATTTACATATCCCTACGCAGTGAAGAATAGGATCCCTTACAAAACGCAATGATTGGAATTTTCTTAAAAGACAGCAATTTACTAAAAAAAAGTACTCAACAATAAACGAACCTCATCGACAGAAATTATTTTTTCCTTGTAGGCTTGAAAAGATCATGTCTATCGATTAGAGCTTAAAATTTCGATATATTTGCAATTTACATAGGTACCGGCCACATACACTTTACAATGGCCATGAAATTTTACCGATAACTAAGGTAGAAATTCGGATTTTATAAGAGTGCCGGTTAAGGAATAATAAGGAAGAGGTTATTAAAGAACCGGCGTTTTGTTTGACAATGATATTTTTGCCAGTACATCGATCAATTTTTTAAGAATGATTTACGAGTGCAAGCGAGACGCGAGCACACGCAAAACTTAGTAGAGCCTAACACGCACGTAATTGCAACGTGGCAAAATATTATGTTTAGCAATAATGAAATATATATAAACATAGCGATATTATATAACGATTTACAGGTAATTAACCTGTAAATGTAAAATAGTGGTTCCCAATGTTGCCAATTCTCAAATGGTCATAGAGATATCAATTAAACAGGGGTGTGTTCTTGGGCACAGTGTGGTCGGAAACGTATTTGTAAAACAAAAAAAAATCAAGTCATTCAAATTTCATTGATAAATTTTTGTCTTAGCTATTTTAGCTTTAGAGGAAAACGGTCCCAGGGTTTTGTTGTAAAAATGAAACGCACTAATGACACTTTAAAGAGTCGAACGTCGTGATCTTTATGGACTCAATCATTTAACGTTCAAGACCCGTAATCATTAAAAATTTAACCACTCTAGAATGATACGCTGCTGTTTAGTTCAGTTTTTTTTATATGGCAATAACGCAATTAGCGCATTGCGTCAGTATTGAGGTTTCGTCGTAATTACCAATTTTAAAATCAAAACAAATTTCGTCAATGCCCAGTCCCGTCGAAGTAAGTTAGGAGTCGCTCGGTATAGTGATAGTAAATTTACTGAGGCTGTCCACAGTACATTTAAGTAAGATATTGACTCTTTGGAAGCACCCAGTCTTATGCATTTATTTTATTATCGCAAACATTCGGGAAAGCGAGGTAGCGGTGGGGACTAGTGGGAACACATGCGTGCAAAAAGGATGAAGATACTGTGTTGACTATCTCTTTAAATCGTTTTTAGCGCAGAGAGCACAATTCTGATTGTTAAATAAATTCATGAGACCGGTACCAACGTTACCTATATAAAAAACCAACGGTAATTAATTACCGAAAATTTATGGTATTTATGGAACAGGTTTCAGTCTCTAATATCGAAACTAGTCAGCCAATGATAATGTTAAGCACTTCAAAGTTGAGTTGCAATCTGATATTTCAACAACATAAGGAAAATTTTCGCTTGCAAATCTTAATTTGTCAATTTTTATTTGTAACTTTATCACTGTTTGTTCTTTCAAACGTATCAATCGCAAAATTGCTCAAAATTTTATCAGCCCAACGTATATAAAAATGCCAGTATCCGGCTTGCAGGTGGCCTGTACCTACTTGCACTAGTTTAAAGTCTTAATAATGTCAATCAAATCATTTGTTTAATCAATTTTGTCAATACATAAGCTAGAATTTAGGAGTCACTGGCAGGTTTTGCCTGCTTTTAGCGGTTAATAGCGTCAATCGGCACCGGTTAATCTGATGTAGAAATATGCTATATTTATGTACAATAAATTATTGATCTTAAACTTCCTATAAGATCAAAGGGCGCAAACCTTTGATCTCACAGACAGTTTAGACAAGAATGCATTGAATATCCGGTAACTGTCCAATATCCTGTCCACACTGTCAAATCTTTTTCCGATATCAAAGCACTTTTGATATCGCATACAGAGCTTACAATATCCTTATCCAGTGTAAGTTTCAAATCACTCGATTTAAGAAGTTTATAGGTCTTAGAAGTTTATTTATCTCAGGCTTAGTTTTAAACTATTTAAGTCGACAACTAGCGGTGAAATAAAAAGTGTACAACGTTTCTAGTTGTAATAGGAACATTGTAATATCAACTCGTATGTCATTAACTCGTTACACAATAATGTCCAAAATCTATTCGTGTTTTTATCAACTATAATTCTGTGGAGACTACGTATTTAGTTTTAACGAAGTTAAAACAAATGGAGATGAATCGAAAATATCAATAAAAAATAGATATAAGTGAAATTTAGTGCAAAAATAGTTTGGACTATAGATGTCAATTACTATTTCTCGGCTAAACCCCCAACTGATTTACTATGGGAGGTCTGTACTACAGTAGGATGTTAAAAAGGCTGAAAAAACTGTGACGTTAAGTTCCTAAATTTTTCTTCCGACTGACGTCTGCCATTGGGATTTTTTTACCTATAAGTGAAAGGGGGCATGTTTAGAGTCATTTCACGACAGTGTTGTAAATGATGAGAAAATGTAAACAATTCATTTGTTAATTTTTTTGACTCATCTTTCCGTATGCCAAGACAGAATTATTTCCAATTTAAAAAGTACATGATATCGTCGTTAATGCCCACGGAATAATATTGATATTACAATGTTGTTTTTGTGGACATGAAACATCGAAATTCACCTATTTATTATTCTTATTAATATTTTAGTAAAGATACAATCAAAGTCGCAAATATAAGTTTTGATCGCTTGCAAAGAACACTATCGCGTAGGAGCCGAGTTTCGCAATGCATCCGTTGGAGGTGCTGCTTGTTTCTCTATACAGTTAAACCACTGGATGAAAACGCCATAATTGCATTTATAAAGGATAATTGTTCTACAATTCACCAGAATGTGTTCTCGTCTCATTCTTGAGACTTGCTGGCCTCCATGATTGAATCGTACTGCTCTTTGTCCAGTTCAGTCATTGTGAGGTTGCCGTCCGGCAGTAGGAGCACTACCCGCCGCGTGCCGCCTGCAGATCAAAAAGTAAGTATAAGTAAGAATCGTAAGTACAATTGATACTTTTGCAATAATGTTTTCTATAGTACAGCCACTGAAAAGGGAAAACAAATTCGAAGAGGGAGAGCTCTCCGCACCCGCGTCGCTCCGAATGCACTTGTTAATCATAATATATTTTACCGTCCGTCGCTGACATCCGCGTCGCATTGGAAAGCCCAAAAAATCTAATAAGGTTGAGATCTATGGTCCTAACCATTATATGGGTTGATAGCCACTCATAAACTACTTTTTTTAAATAAGAAATATGTAAATTTATTTATGTATTTTATATTTGGATTATGGATTGGCTCTGGGCTTCGCCCTACGCGGAACTCGGTCTGTGCCCTCGTGACACGGAGCTCGGCCTTCGGCCTCGCGTTGATTAATGCGGTGGGAGCTGTTGCTGTTGCGGTCTCGCTAAAGTAACAAGGAGTGTAATTCGGGTCGGTTTTTTTTTAAATGTCCTCCATTTTATGTCCGCCATCTTCAGATTTTTTCTGACTATTTTGCCCATATACCACAGCTTCCAATGATGAGGCGCTCCGAACTTCACCCTGTGTGGAGCTTGGCTAGAGCCAAGCTCGCAATACTTTTTCCAAAACCTTAATCAGGGCCCCCTAACTTCTTCAGGTATAAATTTTCACCCGAATCAGATGAATTTGAAAAATGGCCGGAATCTTGGATTCGCCATCTTAGAATTTTTTTTCGTCCAGTGGAAGGATATGGTCATGCTCAACGATATTAGTTCGAGCACTAATCCGATATATCTAACCGTTTGGGAGATATGGTCAATAAAGTTTGTATGGCGGCCATCTTGAATTTTTCGCGGTCTCGTCAAATTGCTCGCGGTTCTCTATGACATTCGGCCGAGCACCTCCTAGCTAAATGTCACCGTGTAGGCAGACCGTCGAGCTGATAGTCTACCGGATGCGCACGGGGGGGGGGGGGGGGGGCGCGCTTGTTCTGAAACACCTCAGCGAGCTCGGTCTGGAGACTCGCCCGCGCGGGCGACCTTCACCCTCGCCTAAAGTTACTGAACCTCAAAATCTGAAAAAGTCGATGTATGGCGGCCATCTTGGAAAATGGCGGAATCGAAAAACCGACCCGAAATTCTTAATCGGGCCCCGGTAAACCCAGGGATGCCAATTTTTCGCTGGAAAGGACAAACTTGAAAAATGGGCGCCATTTTGAATCCGCCATCTTGAAAAATATTTGTGACCACCGTGAAGCCCACGTCGCACGCTGGTTCGGTTTAAAATAATTATTGCATTAGGAAGAGTAAAGTTACATGTATAAATTGCATTATTTAAAAATAGCATTTCAATAATTCGTATATATAAGAAAAAATAAGGTACAATATTTAAGAATCCATATACTTTTAGCTATAGAAATGACAAAAAGGCCATTATTAAAAATATCACAGATTAATTTGGGGAAATATGTTAATAATATTATTATTTTCGTGATGTCGATAAAAACTGCAAACAATAACTACTAAATAAAAATTCAATAAGGAAACTATTGGAAACATTGTTTTCTTTAAATAATCTTCTAACTGTTCAATTTTTCGCATATTTCACATGTGACTTATTGCTAATACTTTATAATATAATACTTTGATATACTACTCTGTCAAATAAGTTTCAGGATTTTTTTAATAAAACAAAAAATACTGCTCCAAATTTATTTTGTCCCCCTCGAAATAGGCCCCATTTGACGCAATACACTTTCGCCAGCGAATAATCCATTAGTCGAAACACTTTCCGGTATGGCCTTTAGCTCTTTTAACGAATTTTGTATTAGGTATTACGTCAACGGACTCAAAACGTCTGTCACGAAGTGCTAATTTGAGTATGGGGAATAAGAAAAAGTCACACGGGGCGCCATACCTGGCGAATATGGGCTTGGTCGATATTTTGTTTCTTTATTGTAACGGTATTTATGGCCAGACTAATTACACGTCAACAAAAAAAAATTTTTTTATATCGAAAATAATTTCATGTGATTCGTATTTTATGTGCTACAAATAATGTAGAAAGTCAAATAAAACATTTCTATCACGTCACAACTTTATGATATATCAATATTTATTTTTTTACTTTTTTAAAGAGTTTTAAACTTTTAAATTCATTTATTTTGGACTAAAAAAAGCTTTCTTATCCATTTCTTTCGTTTGTCGATGATACTCTGTGGTTGGGGTTTCCCTAATTAACAACCAGCAGTGGTCTGCCAACATCGCAGGGTTCCATTTTCCTTGATATCGTTTTTCAATAGCAACTATATCTTGGTGGAATCGCGCTCTCCGTGTTCATCACTCATAGCTCCCATATTTTCAGGGATAAAATCGAAATGAGAGTCCAGAAAATGTATTTTCAAAGACATGTTGCATTTCATTTTAAGAAAAGCTTGCAACATTTTCTCAACAAGGTCAATATACTGCGGGGATTTATGATTGCCTAAAAAGTTTTCAGTGACTGCAATGAACGATGTCCAGGCTTCCGTTTCTACATCATTTAAGTTCGAAGTGAATGCTGGATCGTCTATTATCTTTTTGATATGTGGACCTACAACTATTCCCTCCTTAATTTTGGCTTCGCTCAACTTTTCGCTCAGAAGGAAACTTTTCTCTCAAAAACATAAAGCCTGGACTATCTTTGTTCATAGCTTTTACAAAGTTTTTGATTAGCCCAAGTTTAATGTGCAGAGGCGGTAATATCATTTTTTGTGGATCAACTAAACAGTCAAATTTAACATTCTTTTGTCCTGGAATGTAAGTAGTTCTTGAAGGCCATATTTTCTGAATGTAATATTGATTTCTAGCGCAGCTGTCCCATTCACATAAAAAACAGCAATACTTTGTGTAGCCAGTCTGCAACCCCAAAAGCAAAGCGACAACTTTTAAGTCAGCACAAATGAACCATTTATGTGTATTGTACTTGATTTTTTCCAAGATATGTTTCAAACTCCAACTGGAAACTCCTCGCCGGCATAATTCTCTTCATAGTTTTCTTCAGAGTCACTTGAAATCGGTTCAGTATTAGGCGGCTTGGGTACTGGAAGGTCATCCGAATGTGGCACTATTTTCGTAACAGACGATACATCTGGATGTTTTATTGTGTACTTGGATTTTCTTGAAAATCCTTTTATACGAGGGCGGAGTGATAAGTCTGGTAAAAATGAAACAAGGAGTCAACTTTATTTAAAAATTATGATTTATTTTTCAACGTAGTTTCCTTCTAACTCAATGCACTTCATCCAGCGTTTCTCTAGCTTTTTGATCCCTTCCATAAAATACGACTTAGGCAACCCTTCGAAATAGGCATTGGATTCGTGCATGATCTCCTCGTTGGAGCTAAATCTTCTCCCACCGAGCCATTTTTTTAAATTCGGAAACAGAAAATAGTCGCAAGGGGCTAAATCTGGCGAATATGGTGGGTTAGATAGCAACTCATATCGCAACTCATGGATTTTGGCCATGGCAATCGCGCAGGTGTGCACTCGTGCGTTGTCTTGGTGGAAGAGGATTTTCTTCTTAGCCAAATGCGGTCGTTTGTCAGGTAAAATTTTGTTAAATTGGTCCCATAAATTGGCATAATATTCGCCATTAATCGTTTTACCCTTCTCTAGGTAGTCAATATGGATTACCCCACGTGCATCTCAAAATACTGTAGCCATCACTTTATTGGCAGATAAAACTGCTTTGGCCTTCTTCGGAGCTGGTTCACCCGTAGCAATCCACTGTTTCGATTGTTGCTTGGTTTCTGGTGTATGGTGGTGGATCCATGTTTCGTCTACCGTTATAAAACGACGCAAAAATTCAGTTTTATCCCGTTGAAACAACGCCAAACCTGCCTTCGAAGTGGTAACTCGCATGCGTTTTTGATCAACAGTCAGTAAACGCGGCACCCATCGCGCCGAGAGCTTCTTCATATTTAAATGTTGGTGTAAGATATTGCGCACACGTTCGTCTGAGATGCCTACTATCTCGACTATCTCGCTCACTTTTACTCTTCGGTCGTTCAACACTATGTCATGGATTTTAGCGATCATCTCTGAAGTAGTGACCTCAACTGGGCGTCCTGGGAGTTCAGCATCAATTGTGCTTGTACGACCACACCGAAAATCCGTAAACCATTTATGAATCATTTTAATCGACGGAGCAGAGTCCCCATAATATTTATTAAGTCTTTGTTTCGTTTCCGTAATAGTTTTTTTGCGCAAAAAATAATGTTTAATCAACACACGAAATTCACTTTTCTCCATCTTTGCGAAAATGCGTTTAATTGTTTTTATTTAATGGCTGTCAAAAAAAAACTAACGGGCGGTACTGGCTGAAAATTTTAATTTAGTCCTTCAAAAGAGTTGTGAACAAGGAGGTTTCATGCAATTTGCGATAATTTTATTCCAAAATAGATTTTTACCAGACTTATCACTCCGCCCTCGTATAAGTGAGACAAAAGTAGCAGTCACTCACATGATCTTTAGGTTCGCGACATATTACAGGTTGATCAAAAGGCCATTACATTTTCCTTTAAACCAACACGCCAATTTTGTATGGCAGGTAAGACAATAGATATGTGGCAATCAGAATTTATCTTGATTACGAACATCCAAGTTAAAATATGCACTATAACACCTTATCCTTAATCAATGATGTAATTGCCTTTTTTGATTTTTTGGTGTGTATAAACCATAAATATAGCAAAAACTATCAGGAGAATTTGTACAAACGCGAGACATGTTGATAGATATATCAGCAACAAATTTTTTTACAGCGTTAGTGCAACAATAAATGCCTAAAATTTACATCTACCCGCAAAATAAGTTTAAAAATATGTTTTTTTCGGAATTCAAATATTCTGCCAGTTTTAGACGTAATGTAAGGAAACTAATATTTTTGGGGTAATAGGAGAGAGTATGTCTACGAAATGTACTACATACTTTTTACGATATTTTTTGGTGTTGACTAGTGTCATTAAAACAAAGAGGAATGTCGATTTATTTATTTTAACACTTTATTGCACAAAGTACAATTGGGCGGGCTTAATGCTTCATGGCATTGTCTTCAACCTTCCGGCCAACCTTCAGGAGAGGAAAAGATAATAATAACAGCGGCGCAATCAAGGAAAGAGAAAATCAAAAGGAAAATAACAAATAAATAAAAAGAATAACGGAAGTATTATTAAAATATATGTGTAAATTTATAAAATATATACTTATTATATAGATCCATACATTTAACGTTACATACGGATATATATATATATATATATATTTGTGTGAATGTAATGTATCGGAGTGTGTGCACGTACCCGGCGAGGGCAGGTCCGCCTGCACGAGCTGCGCGATCACCTGCGTGGCGTCCTCGCCAGGCTCACCCTCCACCTGCACGGTCACCTGCTGCAGCGCCGGTGCATCGCCCCCACCAGGCAGCAGCTGTGCTAGCTGTCCGGGGTCGATCGACAGCACGTCCTGTGCACGTCACACCGCAAGAAACTTATTACGGACACAGTAGAGATAAAAAGTTCAACAACCCAACACCTCACAAGGTACTTACCGGACACAGTTAAAGAAAAAAGGTTAACCCAATATCTCACAAATACTTCCCTGAATACTTTTCAAATTATCTTGAAAATAAAAAAACTTAAAACGTGGATACTTGATAAATTATCGACAAAATCTTTGGTACCGATTTATTAGCTAGAATACTGTCCTCGCTAATAATATTAAAAGTACCGATTATTAATTTCGATACGATACCTGCCTTAAAGTATCGAGTATAAAAGAATTAATATCAAACAAAAAATACTTGATACCGAAAAGTATTAATACTTTTTCCGTAACCCTAAAAGTGATTAAATTGTGCCAGTGCTGAGATTATACTCGTGTATAAAGTTGTTACAACTTAAAATAATGAACTCGGTCTTTAGATAAATCTTGATACGGTTCTTAAAACTGTAGCAGTAGCACACCCATAGTCCCGGAGCGAGTTGAATGCGCGCGATAGGAATGTGACCATTGTTTGTCACTTGTTTTTAGTGTTGTACTACAATGATCTTAGTGAAAGATAGGTATATCGATATTGGTAAAAGTGGATATTTT
Organism: Sesia apiformis; assembly: GCA_914767545.1. Classification (NCBI taxonomy): domain Eukaryota; kingdom Metazoa; phylum Arthropoda; class Insecta; order Lepidoptera; family Sesiidae; genus Sesia; species Sesia apiformis. Next base: position 7,797,861 of record OU611960.1, on the reverse strand, counting down.
TAATTTAAATATCGCGGTCAAAAATAAAACACACGACTATGTATTTATAAAAAACATCACTTATTTTTTACTATTTTTATTTACTTTCATTATTTATTTATTTATTATTTATCACACATTAGATAATATAGTAAGTGATAATATAGTAAGTAGGTATACATAATTTTAAATTTTAAATAGGTATTTAATATTTAGTTTTGAAAAATAAAGTTACTAAAAAAACAAAAAAAAATACAAAAATTACTAATTGAGAGAAATATTAAAAAAAAACAATATTATAAAAACAAAAATCTACTACGCATTACATTATTAATAATAATAAAAAATAACTTAAAAGTACTAAAAGACTATCATATTGTTTTGAATGAATATTAGTCACTACAATCATCACTTGTAACACCTGATGCAGACAAGTCAGAATCAGGTTTGGTGGCTCATTTTAACAAGTATAGTAAAAAACTACACAACACGTGTTATATCGATGACGCAAGAGAAACAACAGAGCGAGCAAGCGCATCACTTAACTAGCCGGCACAAGTGCGGCGAGACGCCTGTGAGGGGGGTGTGCTCGTGTCCCCATACCTCACACCGCGCGCGCATTTAGCTCATTCCGGGACAGTAGGTAGCTTGACAGTAGCTTGTAGCAGTGAGTGTCCGTACACGTAAAAAGAAACTTTATACCATTCACAATATATCACTATACCAATATATAAAAAAAAAAATTAGTTAAATCATTTCGTTCACAATATCTAATAGGAAAAATGATCATTATTTTTTTATTCAACATAACCCATATTTGGCTAATCAGTTACTAATAAAAGTATCCAATGAACCTGGTCTTTTTCTATCTTATTTATCATAAGAATAACAGCATTTCTTCATAGTTTACTTAATATTTTGATATCTTATTACGAGTACCTACATTGACTTGACATTCCTCATTAACCTTATTGTAAACTTATATATCTGTAGGAATTGGTGGAACTCTGTATCATAAATGAAATCGTTCAGTTCGCTAACGTAACTAATGTATTTTCTATACTCCGGTAACTCCGGTTATTATAGCATGAGCTGGCAGATTGAGGCATTGTCTATTTCACGCAAAACATTTTTATTGCGTAACGCATTAATCGAAACCAAAAAAAAGTATTTTTATGACATATACCAGTCCAAAATTATAATAATCAAATGTCTGTTTGTATATTTTAACGTCATTTTTATCGACACAGCGGATAAATTCATTTTCTTTGATTAATTTGTAAATTCACAATATCCTGTGATGGAATGTAAATTGTGGTTACAACCGATTTTTTTTCAATTATTGATGATCGATTGTTTAAAGCAATATAATTAATATTACATATAGTATTAATAATATAATTTTATTAAAATGTATTTAAAATAAAAAGTCCGGTTTTTATTTTAATGCTTTGATTGTTTTATTATATTTATATGATATAATAATCAATCATGCAAATCAATATACACATTTATATTTCCCGGCTTCTAACTTTCTACTTTTAGTTTATATTTGGGTTGTATTTTAATAATAATTGACAGTCAAATGGAACAATTAACTTCCTCATCAAGGATCGATTAACCTTGTATTTCATAGTTATAAATAATCAATAATATAAAGAAATCGATTAACTAGGCTATCGATTAACAAAGCCTCATCACTAGTTTTTTCAACTGTCAGCCGTCAGAGCTAATGTTATAATAACCGGAGTATAACTATCACAATAATATAAGAGCCAATAATTACAGTTTATTAAGTAGATAGAGAATTCGTAATAGGTAAATATCTACATACGAGTACATAATTTGTGGCGAGCGGTAAGAGAGAGCTAGAGCGGGAAAAATTGATATCGACGTCTGTCAATTTGATGTGCCCAAACGTAACGAATCATTACACGTATAACGACAAAACATGTACAAGTATGGTTTACAAATAAATAAGTAAATATGGGATATGAAAATAACTATGATTAGTGAGCTCACCTGTCCGTCCTCCCTGGTGACGTACATGACGCCCTCCCCGTCCCCGTCGGCTGCGCTCTCAACCCCCTCCACTGCGCCCTCCATACCTTCTGCCGCCACTAGTAAAGTCTGACCGGCCTCGTTCTCGCCAGCCACCTGACCACAAACATAATTGATACTGTAAAACCAGACTAAAAATAAAAACGTAACGCGGACCCAGGGCTATTTGAGTGCAGAGGCCCGCCCTCTAATCGAGCAATTTTATAAATTCTAGATATAAGTTTTTAAATTGCCGCGCTTGGGGTCCCCGGGAAGCGGGGCCCGGGGCATATGTCCTCGTTAATCCGTGATACATGCCAACATCAGTCCAGAATGAGAAACGTTGGTACGCCCCCGGATGCGCAGCCTACTTATACAGATTAAGAAATGGATTGGGATTATGGGGAAGGATAGGATGGGATGGGCTCTGGCATATCTTACTCACTACCAAAACACGTACGTACATTGGGGAAATACGATAAAGTAGGAAATGCAGTACATTTCAAGGTAGTCTTCTATGAGAGAGGGGTAACGTGGCCAGTCGAGTGCGCCCAGTGGCTGTGAGAATGCAGCATGCACTCTTCCCCCATCTATTTAGTTCCTTACTTTATTCTGTACTCACTTTCTTCAAAATATTTTTTTTTGTTCTCGTTATTTCCCATACTATGTATGATTGTATATTTGTGTGTATGTATATATATATATTTCAAAACTAGCGGAGCCCGCGGCTTTGTATAAAATATTATTATTATTCGTAGACGTTAGAGTGTGTGTGGTTAGCATGATAACCGCGGGAACTTTACAATTGATCGGGATAAAAAGTACCCTAAATGTTAACATGCCACATAAGTTAGCAAGTTAGATGCTAAGTTTCGTTAACATCCGTCCCGTAGTTTTTGTGTGATACGCGTTCAGACAAACACAACCACAACAATTCCAAAAACTGTTGCTTTGAGCAATGAATCATGCATACTTTAATACGATTAGGGATTTGGGTAGCAAAAAGTTCCGAAAGGACATTATTGCACAGAGTAAATTGATATAATTAATATCGATATTATATTATGCTTTTATTTTAATATTTACTTACACTAGTTCTTTTTTCTACCTAACTAACATAAACGTTTGTTACATTTATTTACCCCCTACCACTTTTATGTCCTGCATAGACCAAAGGTTTACTGGGAGATAACGCTGTAAAGCATTAAGTCCGCCTTTTGTAATAATTTACAAAAAAGAGTAAATAAATAAAAGCACAAGTATGTACCTGGTAGAGCACGCCGTCCTCGCCGCGGATCATGATGGGCGGGTCGTGCGCGGCGTGCAGCAGGCTCACCTCCTCACCCTCGTCCACGCCCTCACCCAGCAGCTGCTTCACCGTACTCGCTTCCACCTTCACCTCCGTCTACCAATACACACTTTGTTATAGTTCGTGCCATTTAGCGTGGGGTGAAAGTGGAGACAATGACTGCTATTGCCATGCTAAATGGTACGGAGTATAAATAAGTATAACCTTCGAAAAAAAATACATTCCTGCTGTCTCTGTCCTGCCCATGTTTTTAGCCCAATTGATTGTGGGGTTGGACTTATCTACTTTTCTTCGTCAATATCAGTGACGTTATCTTCAGTTGAAACACTGTACCATCGCATATTCTTAATGAGTACACAGCATTCTAAGCATTTTTGGCTCCCACAATACAGGTTGTCGAAGGACAGGGCTTCATTTAATATGTTCATTTATTTTCATCATTCATTTAAAGCGCTTGTATTTTCGGTAAAAAATAACAATAAGCAAGTAATGCTATATGTAGGTAGTAAAACTTTATTAAAAACCGCAATCACGAATTCATTTAATTGCTTTCCTTACTATTCTCGCGGCCTCGTCAAGTCCATTCAAATCTATCCAGAGCTCGACTGTTGTTAGTCAATGTATTCTACCAAAAAACTGAAGCAAAAGAATCCCACACTGGTTAGTTAGTACATAGTGTTATTCACTGTCGAAGAGTTGGCTTTGAAAACATTGCCCGAAAATTTACGCCAGAATAGACTCGGCAATAAAGGTCGTGAACCACATCAAGAGCAGTGCTATGAACAGTCGGTTATTTACTTTGCTTTGCGAAGATCTTGATGCAGATCACAAAATACTTCTTTTCCACAAAGAAGTATTCTGGCTGTCTAAGGACAACATGTTGACAGGCCTTTATGAGTTGAAAGAAGAGGTCATCCTTTTTCTTCTTCAAATATTCAACAATGAAGAACATTAATTGAGATTGGCCTATTTGACTGATGTGTTTGAAGCCTTGAATCAGCTAAACTGGAAGCTTCAGGGTAATACCGCCACTATAATAAGTAACGACGACCACGTTCAGGGTTTCATATCTAAGCTTCAACTTTGGACTCAAGGGTCTGCCAGAAATTTGTTATCTTTTTTTTGTTGTAATTTGTTATCTTTATGAAGCAATTAAAGATCAACCATTGAACGAAGACTTAAAAACCTGAAATAGAAGCTCATTTGCAAGCACACATGCTATTAATACATGGATTTAGACTCCCCAATATGACATATGACTAGAAATCCATTTGTGGTAGAATGTCTTGCAATTACCAGAAAAGGTTCAGGATGCTTTTTGGAAGTGAAAGCAGATTCGACCACCAAAGATGGCTTCCGTCTTATATAGGGGATCAAACGTGTCTTTGTTAATCCAAAAGTTGCTGGTCTTGATTTGCGACTATTTATTCCCTTTCCTCGACTTACTTGTGTGAGACAGGTTTTTCAGCATTGGTGCTGATCAAAACTAAGCAAGGCAATCGTCTCTGGCAAAAAATTAACCTATAATCGATCAGCTGGTTCAGAATATGCAAGCTCGAGTATCCAATTACCAATTTTGTTATTATTTTTTTCTTATTTTAGGGGCAGACCGGACACCAAAGTACATTTTTTATTATATAATTTTAATTGATGTGTCATTAAAATAATGTAAATTTATTTTTATTTTGCATGACAGGCCTGGAAGTTTTAATTATATAAATGGGGGAGGCGCGACGCAAAAAAGGTTGGGAAACTATAACATATAAAAATGTCTATTATATTTATAAAACATTTACGCCATCGTCATCGGTGAGCACGGGCAGCGAGGGCTGTGCGCCGTCGCCCTGCACCAGCATGCCCGTCGTCCCGCCCGGGGACATCTCCACCTGAACACATACATACATTTTATTTATTTATTTGATATAAAACAATGTTACTCTTAACACCAAAAAATTATAAGCAGAGCACACGTCAATAGACTAACGCAGTGTTATGCTATAGCAGCCCTTATAGCTGTAAGAAACCGCCATATTAGTAAATCGGCAATAACCGAACACATTCTCAACGCTGGAATTAATCACTGCATTAATTCCCTGCACTCTGCACTTCCAAAATCCTCTTCACTGAATGTCACCATTATCCCAGGATTGTACACGAAGCGATTGAAATTAAGAAATATAAGAATTTCAATCAGGAAAATGGATATAAACTGTCATCGACGTAGAACCTAGTGATTAACACATGTAATCCTTGCGATTTACCATTGAATACGTCGGCGGACATTGTTATTGTAGTGTCGCAGCCTTTTCGAATTAGAAGATCAAATGTGGGTAGTTGATTAAACTGCTCGCAGCTTCCATCCTGGACTACCCGCCTCTTCAGTCAACTCGTGACCATGGCCGGTGTAACCCGTGCCGAAACTTCGAGTAGGAATAAACAAATACCTTTATTATACGCGTTCACAACCGATTTACAATATAAAAAATATATTATGTATAATAAATACATATAATGTATGCAATATTATTTGTGACCATTTTAATCTATTGTTTGTTCTTTACAATATTATCATATAATGTCGGTTAATGTCAATTGTTAAACCCGTAAGTTGTATAATGAACTGCCAATTGAGATTTTTTCCACTTAACATGGAGTTCTTCAAGAAGACTGGAAATAGGATTGTGCAAGGTTGGCAGCGCATCCGCATCCCCTCGAGAGTTGCAGATGTCCATGAGCATGGGCAACGGTGACCACTTACCATCTCGTGGGCCGTCCGTTTGGCACCTCAAGCATAAAAAAAATAGCGGTTGAGCCGGTTCGTATTGTCGTGACTGTAAGTAACGATTGTAAAAAGAAAAGGTCCATAAGCTTACGCGCCAGTCGGAAGGAAGATTACGTTATTTTTCGTCTGGAATAAATTGATACATAGCAACATCTGTCGCTCATAACGTGATGGTGATATCGCCGGCCCCGGAGAATAAAATGGTAATCGCAAAAACTTAACTTTTCAGGAAAAATAAAAAACCGATATTTGATAACTTAACTGGTAATAGACGTAGACAATCTAATAAAGACTCAAATAAAAGCTATTTTTCTGAGCCCTAAAAATGTTCTGACATTAATTAATTGGCATTTAATTAATTGGCATTAATGTGCGTCTTAGAAAAAAACGATGAGTAATATTGTATTATCTTATAACTTTGTCAATAACGATAGAAAAATTACGAAAAAAATTGAGTAGATGTATTGTGCTCTGCATACTTCAAATATCCCATAACACTAAAACTATGGTAATGTCGATTACCATTTTATTCTCCGGGGCCGGCGATATGTATCGTGAATGTCTATAGAGGACAGAAATAAAAATTGAGCATAAATATATTTTTACGTACGTTCTTCGGTGCTACATCTTTTTAAGCTGTTTCTATTATTTCTTTCGACTTTGTAGTCGTATGCTTTTCTTTTCAATCTTACAAAGGTATCCCCCTGCACAGTCTTCATTTTCAGATACCATACCTTTTCTTCACTGCTGGATATGTCTCATGCAATGCCAGTGGATTTGTTTGAAATCACCCTAAATTCCTATGTACACAGTATAATGTGACAGGATACCTTCATGAGCATATGCGGCGTGTGTTCCGTCGGGGGCGGCGTGGTGGGTTGTTCTGGCGGCGGTGGTGTGGGCGGCGGCGTGGGCTCACCCTCGGCGCGCACTAGCCGTCGGCCCGTCAGCGGGCACAGCGACAGCGGCCGCTCGGGACTCGCCGGCGGTACCGGGCCCAGCTCGCGGGGGAATGGGTCCTCGATGCCGTCAGACGTCTCCGATGAGTTGTCAGACTGTACACAACAAACATTTTCCAACGTGTCGGTTAAAGAGTTTAGGAACTAAATACCGACTTACGTATAAGGGCGAATATTGTAACTTTTCATACAACTGATAACAATATGACGACTAATTCAATTTTACGTACTTAAAATCGCAATACAGAGACGTACTCGACCATTCTACTATAATATATTCCAGACTTCGTTCAACATCACTATTAAAATTGTAAAAATACGATACGAATCTGCGCGAAATGATTTACTTAACAGTGATATTAAACCATACTAGACAGATGAACCAAGTTTACCTGATCGAAGTCAAACGAGACGACCTTCTCCCTAATGCGCACGATGTTCCCCGCGGCCGTGGACACAGATCCGAGGCCGCCGCGGCCGCGCCCACGTATCGACCCGCCGCGACGTAACAGACTGTCACCCTGCACGACATGTACATACTGTCAAATAAGTATCGGGAATTTTGAAAAAACAATGCCCGCGTAAAACATGTAAAGTTTTGGTGAGATCTATCAAATAGTTGTTTGAAATTTTTCATATTTGCTAGACGACCTCGAGTGTACTTTGCGAATTTTACAATGGATAAAAATATCGAACAAAGAATTTATTTTGTGTTGCCAACAATATTTTTTGTGCGGAATCATTGAAAATGTTAAAGGCCCCCACGGTGAGTCGACTTTATCAGAAACAAGAGCATATGAGTAGTACAAAGCATTCAAAGAAGGCTGAGAAGTGGTTGAAGACTTGCCTCGTTCTGGTCGACCTTCAACATCTTCGACTGAAAAAAATATCAACAAGGTGAAGGACATAGTGATGGTAAATCGTCGCGCTAGCTTAAGAGAGATAGCTCAGGAAGTTGACATGTGTCACGAATCCGTTCGCACCATTCCATTATGGTTGATGTTTTAAGTATGAAACGCGTCGTAGCACGCTTGTTCCGAAAGAACTGAATTTTCTTCAAAAAGGTACCCCGCCAACAGGTTGCTATAGACATGCTTTAACGAACCAATGCGAATCCCACATTAATGAAATGCATCATAACGGGTGACGAAACATGGGTTTATGAGTTTGACATGCAAACCAGCCAACAAGCTTCGGAATGGCGCTTCGACAGCGAACCGAAGCCAAAAAAAACACGTCAACGCCACTCAAAAATCAAAGTGTTGTTGACTGTTTTCTTGGATTATCATGGTTGACTGTCTACTCAGAATTCTTTCCGGAGGGTCAAACAGTCAATAAACATTATCTGGGCGTCATGAGGCGATTACGAGAGAATATTCGTCAGAATAGACCAGATATGTGGTACAATTCTTGGATACTGCACCACAACCATGTGCCGTCTCATACCTGAATCATCGTACGGGAATTTTTAGCCATAAATTCAATTAATGTCATCGAACAAGCACCATATTAGCCAGATATGGCCCCGAGTGACTTTTTCTTATTCCCCAGACTCAAATTACCACTTCATGGCAGATGTTTCGAGTCCGTGACTTAATAAAACAAAATTCACTAAAAGAGCTAAAGGCATTACCGGAAAGCGCCTATAAGAAGTATTTCGACGAATGGATTATTCGCTGGCGAAAATGTATTGCGACAAATGGAGCATATTTCGAGGGCGACAAAATAAATTTAGACGATTGAAGCAATATTTTTTGTTTTATTAAATAATCCCGAAATTTATTTGACAGAGTAGTATATCGTATCACACTATATATACTTATGAGCAAACACATCGATCAAATCATCAATTTCCATTAAAACAGATTTCTGGACTCAATGTAAATATGTCGCCTTCTTCCTATAAAAAAAATTAACTAGTACGAAAGCAAATCATCGTAAGGAATAGAAAATTTGGGTCATATCCACTTATTTACAATACGTCCACATCCGTGTGGTGGATTATGTATGAGTTATGTACTTCTAATTACTTGGTGTTTCTGAATTTTCCTTCTGTATGCTTTCTTGTACAATAAAGTATATTTACCTATCTATACGTATGATCTAAAATCCCTTCGTGATTGCAAGACCTTTTTTAAAAAAAAAAAAAAAAAGATGACCTGTACGCTGCATTGGACCTATATACCATTATATGTAGCCTTCCATAGAGGAAATTAAGGGGACCATAAATTTAAATTGGCTAACACAGAATTAGTATGATTATAAACTTTCTCGCGTTTGCGAATGGGTTGTTATAGTTATTATGGTGACTAACCGTCGTCAGCATTTGCAGTTGGTGGCATCTAGGTGCTTGTTTAATAAGTTGATATTGAGCTGCAAAGGAGTTTGTATTTGTTCAAACGCTAAATTGACTAATATTTGCTAGGACCTAGACAAGTTTACAGTACGTCCACATTTATAAATCGTCTGAATACATTTTCAAGATTAATAGTTTGTGGATAATTAATGATTCTGTTATGTCGGTCACTACGCTATTAAAAAGAATGGGCTTCCGCTGTCGCCAATTTAGTTTTCTCTTATCCAAATCAGGAATGTACAGTAATCGAGAAAGTTTCGTTTCTTTGTCCCCTTTTTCACAATTACACGAAACGTAATTAGTTGCCTTTGAGACAGTATACGAGTAGGTCGCGTTCAATTACGAATATTTATATAGAGCAGTTGTAACATATACTTATTACAAAATAATTATGGTACCGCTTGATTTTGAAAGAGGGAAAATTATTCATTCACAGACTGGGCAAATTATTTAATTGAAGAAAATCTTATCTTTAAATTAAAAAAAATGTTGTTTCAAAAAGGTTTATTGGGAACCTGATGAACTGTGAACCTTGTGAACCTGTATTGTGAATTAAAGAAAATCTTATATTTAAATTAAAAAAAAAAGTTATGTTTCAAAAAGGTTTATTGTGAACCTGATGTCATTACGTAATATACTCGTATATCAAATTCGTCTATATCGTCATGCTAAAAATGATTTATGATTATTTATTCATTCATTTAATGTATGTTCGTGAACAAACGAAGAGACTGAGTCTCGTCTCATTATTACACAATGGCCTTTCATATTATAGAGTATTTATTGTATGACATGTTAATAATGTTGTCTGTAATTTTGCTTGAAGTTGACAATAGTGGTTGAAACCATTTCAAATTTGATCGATAATATAACAATGGTCAAGTATAACCTGTGTACTCTTAAATGTTCTATCTATAATGTCAATAACAAGTTTAACTTTTATAGTAGTTTCAATTAATCAAAGAATTATATGTGTTCAAAGTTGGTAATCATACTATTGTATTGTTAAAGGAAACCAATACATTCAAGTGGCACTTTATTATTCCGGTAGAGGTCTGCTAGTGACCGACTGTATAAGTAATGCTACATAAGAACATAAGAATTATGCTGCTGTCCCTATATATAAGGATTGAATTTTTCGGGAAATATTATTCATTATCATTATCGAGTAAAGAAAAAGACATTAAATAATTAAACGAACCTAATCAATTATATTTGTCGTAAAAATAACATTTACAAGTTTTCATACGAAACCGTAAATCTATAATTAATCCCTCAAGTCCCGGTATTAATATCCTGGGATGGGTGTCACACTAACATTTCGTGGAAAAAAAAGGGAAGTTTAGGTATATAGCGGGTAGTTGCAGGAACAATACGACTTTTATTTGCTCTGTGTTTTGAATTTGTTTTTGATTAATATAGGTGCCTATTAACATCTAAAACTTACTTTTTATGGCTTAACGAAGTGACCTATCTGCCGGCTAGAGTATTATTTCAATTTCGAAGTGGGATGTTAGTGAAATAAGAAATCGACGTATTTCGCGTGTGTTAAAGTGATCCAAGATGGCCCATTGTTTAAAGTGTGAGAGGGCTGTACCTAAAGTGGACGATAAAAACCCAAAAATTACGTGCCACGGTTGTGAAAGGCAAATTTGTGTTAAGTGTAGTGGATTGTGCGCCACTGAATTAAGAGTCATCGTACTACAATCTTCGACATTAAAATACCTATGCCCAGATTGCACACTAGGAGTGCGCCAATTGCCGGCTCTGAGGCGGCAAGTGTCGGAGATGAAATACCAAATCGAGGCCTTGAGAATCCAGCAAAGCCATGGCACGAACTTGGAAACTATCCTATCGGAAATAAATGATCGTAAAAAGAGAAGTAAAAATCTTGTCATGTTTGGAATTCCGGAGGCCATTGACATTCGCAAACAACATGACCAAGACAAGGTCAAGAAAGCCTGTGCGGGTATTCCCGAGTCGGAGGCACCGGTCGCTATCTTTCGACTGGGCAAACCGCAATCGGGTCGTACTACTCTGCCATCAAGTTAGTATTCTCTAAAAAAGCATTGGCGGTCTGCGTACTCAAGAATGGGAAGAAGCTGAGTAGTGGAGTGAATGTAAAAAATGGAGTGATGTAAAACACCATACCAGCGTGAGTATCTAAAAAAATTACGCGAGGAACTTAATGACAGAATCCAGAATGGTGAGTCCATTTAACCATTAAATATTTACATAAATAACGAACCAAAAATAATGAATCCAAAGTAACTAGCAATGACACCTTTTACAACTTACTTTCTTTTACACGAACCTGGCTTCCCTAATGGCTAAACGAGACCTACTACTAATTGAAATAAACAAATTAAGACCCACTTTCATTATTCTAACAGAAACTCACTTGAAACCCAGTATAAATGACAGTATTATAAATATTAAAGGCTATAACCTCTTTAGAAGAGACAGAGATGGCGGCATAGGGTGGGGAGCTGTTGTTATTTACGCTGCGCGTGAACACTTAGGAATTCCCATCCATGTTACACCACATGATTGTTACAACAACAATGTAAATGTCGAAGCACTATGGTTGACCATATCCTACAGCAAGTTCAAACTTCTTATAACCGGAGTTTATCGCCCTACTCATTATAACCTTGAAAGCACTGATGCTATGTTATTTAATACAATAAAAGAAGCAGATAGTAATGAGACGGTCTTCATTATGGGTGACTTTAACTTACCAGATATAAAATGGCCATTGTGTACACCTGAAGGTTTGATCTTGTTGCATTATAAATTCTTTGAGATGTTTACTGACAGTAATCTCCAACAGTTAGTTGGAGGAATAAACCCGTAAAAGAAATGAAGAAGAATCACTTCTAGATCTTGTTATGTGTAATGAAGAGAACCTGTGTACAAACATAGAGCATTACCCAAACATCGGAAAAAATTATCACAGGGTGCTTTATGCAACAATGCAAATATCATCACAAAATCCACATCAGACAGTAAGATAAACCCCAAGACGTAACTACCTTCTTGCTAACTATAACATAGTGTCATCAGCCTTAGAGGATGTAAACTCGTTGACTAACCTGACTATACTTGTCATTGATGTGTGGGATACATACATAAACAAAACACGCCATGTAATTGAAACCAAAATTCCCCTTCAACGCAAAGAACGGAAATACAATCACAACAAGCTATGGATTGGGCCGGAAATAATTAAAATGTCACAAAAAAAAGCGTTACTATGGAAAGCATACCGTCTCGAAAACACTAAAACCACCTATGACAAGTACAGGAAAGTAAACAATGAACTAACTGCAGAAGTTAGAAAATCAAGAATTACATTTTAATCTCGAATCGTAAACAGTGGGCCTAAATCCTTTTACAGGTACATGCGTCAGCAAATTTCATCAAAAGTATCGGTACCTCCCTTGTCAAAAGCCAAAATTTCAGACACAATAGTTTATGATCATGAACAAATAGCGAACATATTTGCCAGACAATTTGAACAATCATATGTAAGAGAGCCATCGGATTTACCAATTTCACCGATAAAAGCCGAAAAAATCCATGACTCCATAGACAATGTGGTGTTTTCACCAGACCTGGTACAGAAAGCTCTAATGACCTTCAAGGACGATTCAGCTATGGGATCTGACGGCATACCTGCCATTTTGTTAAAGAGATGTGGTGTAAAGTTATAAGTCCACAGTTAGCTTTTATGATGACACTCTCCCTGGATCAAGCTACACTCCCACCAGATTGGAAAGAAGCAGTGGTAACACCAATCTACAAGAAAGGTAACTAACAGATTGCGGCCAACTACCGTCCAATAAGCCTTACAAGCATAGTATGCAAAACAATGGAAAAGATAATAGCTAACGAACTAAGAACATTTCTGACAAAAGAAAATATAATAATGAATCAACAACATGGTTTCATTCCAGGATGGTCAACAGTAACAAATTTACTTGAATGTGTTGATATGTGGACTAAAAACTGGGAGATACGACAACTAACAGACGTCATCTATCTAGATTATGAAAAAGCCTTCGACCGAGTGCCTATAAGAAGACTTGTTTCTAAATTAGAACACTTTGGAATCCGTGGCCAACTTTGAAGTGGATAGAAGACTTCCTATCTAACAGGACTTATAAAGTACGGGTGGGAGAAGCCTATTCCAAACCCCACAAGGTCCATAGTGGGGTTCCGCAAGGATCCGTGCTCGGACCTATTCTCTTTGAAATTTATCTGAACGACTTTTTTTTCTGAAAAATCTTTGTCTTGCCCCGCATGCCCAAACACAATAAAGGGCAAGGAATTTTTGCAATGCTCTTCGTGTAACCTTACTTACGACCTTATGTGCGCTAATGTATCTTCAAAGAGCTTTTACCTAATGACAAAAGAAAACAAAAACGTTTGGACGTGTCATGGATGCAGAAGCAAACGACCTAAAGGCGATAACTCTGAGAGATCAGTACGAATGGCAGTTAAATCTGATAACTCGGCTAAGCCAGATACTCCAGAATACGACGACCGAACAAATATAACTTTTCGTAAAATGGACTCCCAAAGGGCGCAACAATAGTCCTACTTGTGTTGATGGACAGTTCCTTTCAGGAGACAACGAACAGAATTCCGTTTTGTCTGCATCAACCCGACCATCCTGAGAGACCATAACGGGGAAGGTCCAGAAATCGATCGTTAATACAATGAAATATGCAGTAGAAAATTATTTTGTCAAGGAATTTGATTCTTTAAAATCTAAGCTGAGTACTTTGAATGAATTTAAAACGTCAGTCGATCACCTGGCCTCCGATTATAATCACATGAAGGCAGAGTTGGCCTCGTCTCATGAAAGAATGGCCTCGCTTGCCAAGGAAAATGCGAGTCTTTCTCTCACGGTGGACGAGCTCTCTTCCAGGCTGACATTTTTGGAACAACATAGTCGTGAAAATAATCTCGAAATTAACGGTGTACTTGATAGTAAATCTGAAAATCTTGTGTCCGTTGTGAAACAATTGGGTGCAGTTGTCAACCTTAAGATACAGGATAGCGACATAATATGTTGCACTAGGGTAAGGAAGATGGATGAGAATACCAACAGACCACGATCGATTATCGTATTGCCTAACACAAGGTTAAGGGACACTATTATTACGACATTTCCAATTCTATACATTCAAGTTCTAATTACTATACACACCTCTCTCGTTTCGAATTACCAACGTTGGTAGTGCGTCGGAAGGTTTCCTGCTTGGTTTTGTTGCACAAAATATTAAATGGCGCCTTAAATACCTGAGGTGGTAAACCAAATTCGCCTTGCTGTTCCTCGCTCTACCCTAAGATATCCCTTAAGTAAGCAATTAGTACCGCTACCTTCTAAAACAAACCTGGGTAAATTCTCGCCATTACATCGTCTTCTGAATACTTATAACGAGTTAAATTCTCATGACATCGACATTTTTAATGATTCTTTGGCAAGTTTCTAACACAAAATTTTACGTAAATTGTAGTCGGGCATTATTTGTTTTTGTTTTTTTTTTTCATTTGTCTAATTAAATGGTTTAGTAAATTGTAATTTAACCTTATTTACTTGGATTTATGTTTATCTAAATTTGATTTTTTTTTTTGGTCATACTCGTATTTTATCATACTTGAATGCCTGCTGATGCTCTGTGTTGAACTTGTATGCACCTAAGTATTGCACGCGGTATGTTGAATTTATAAGTTTTTAACATTTGTATTTTTTCGTATAAATGCTGTATAATGCTGGTGTATCTTGCAAATAAAATAAAATAATAATAATAAAAAACCTCACTATTAAACAATGAAGTATAGTAATAATTTGCTTGCACGTCACTACCAATATTTACGAAACTTGATAGACGTGTAAACGTCAAAAGCGCCATGATGCAGTAGCGCGAGTTTAATCACTGTTTCTAGCTCTTGTGTCGTCCACTGCTGGTCACGGGTCCGTGCATAAGGGATGTATGGCCTCAAAACGTCATGCTTGCGGCGGGCGAATCCGCTCTTTTAGAGGTGGTGTGGTTCATCGGGGCTTATGTAGCTGCTTGTTGGGACACCCAGGATAAGAAATGGGGTGGTGCTATTCTAAAATCGGCCGACACCATATGGTCAATACTTTTTACTACTAAGATCAAAGAATAAGTCTTCTTAACGAGTTATAATGAAAATCATAACGGTAAACACCTGCGCCAGTTTCTTGTTGAGTATGGTGACTGGTGACTTCGAGTCAGTGGGCTGCGTGGGCCGTCGGATGGTGCGCTGGATGATCTTCTGCCCGGACGGCGTGATGATCGTCTTCTCCGTCACCTGCTGGCCGCCCGTGCCTAGGGCTTTTCTTATCTGAATCATGATGCAAGTACATTTGAATTTGTTCGGTTTGTGGTGGCAGACAAACGCATAGATTACGTTTCTCCATTATTATTTTTTTTATGGAAAGAAGGCGTCCACCTGGTGGTACGGCACACGAGAATAGTCCACCTGGTGGTAAGTGCATACTGTCGCCCTGGGATATCCGCGATGCATAACATCAATCCTAAATGACAAAAGTTGGTACGTCCGCGGATGCGGTGCCTATTTTTGGAGATTCAAAAGAATGGATGTGGGAAGGGGTCGGAAAAATGGGGAGGACAGGTTGGAAATGGGCTAATGAAACAAGTACATATATTGGGGAAATTGGATAAAGTGGGAAATGCAATAGGTGATTGCTTTTCAAACTGCGGTTTATTAGTACTGACTGTCACCGCGATAGCCAACCAAAGACAGCGAATATGTGCGAGGAGAAGCTTTACACACTTTATTGAGAACCTTAATGATAAAATAAAAACTTTGTCCAACGCCTACTTCTTCAAATTAGTCTCCACATCTTTATGCGACCTCATTAACAATATCAAGAAAGCTCGGTCAGTGTGTTAATGATTGTGCTGTATTTCCGAAGGATAAGAATGATGTGGCTGAAGTGGCTATTAATGACTAAAATAAGGAACTATACAAAAAAAACAGATTGACTAATAAATAACGGCAAAAGGAAAGGGCTGAAAGCCTCATTTATTAAAAGGTATTATTTTTTTACAAAATATTTAATTTTTCAATGGAAAGAAGAAAAAAATACCTGTGACGTTATAGGTGTGCTAGTTGGTGTGTGCATCTTGCCTTCCTCTATTTTTTTCTGCAACAATATTTTTCCATCTAAAACTGGTCTTAACAATAAATTTTATGATACAATTTCCAAATAAATTAATTAAAAAATAATATTTATTATACAAAAATACTTAAAAATTATAGGTATTAAATTATACTTAAAAATGAATTATACAAATTCATTTTTTTTATTACATTTAAATTGAGAACCGAAAATACAGCGCAATCGCTAACAATGATTAAAACGTACCTGTTTGGCAGCTAATATCTGTTTCCTGATGACCTCCTCATCTATTTTGAGTCCCGGACCCAACTTTCCTGGTGAGTCTATCTTCATAATTCCAGAACTCTTTGACATTATGTACACACCTAAAACAAGTAAAATAACAAATGAAAAGACCTAGTATTACAAATATAAAAAATCAAGGGTGGATAAATTCGTACTTTTTAGTATAGAACGAAAATCATACACACACATCTAAAGTTATAATTAAGGGTGCCTATACGAAATCCATCAAAAACCAATGTCTTGCGGTTCATTTATTGGGTAATCTATCGCTTATGAAAACAAGTTTTTAATTTATATGGGTAAATAAATCCCTTAACTACAGTTTATTAACGCTTGAAAATGAAAATTATCTTTTTAACCCCTTCTAATGATTTTTTTCCCAAAAGCGTTTTCGAGAAAACGGCTAAAACAGTGTCTGTTTCGGTAAGTAGATCTGAATAATTAGAGCATTTAAAAAAAACAATAAAATTACTTACGGACTGCCTATAAAGTCTATTTTAATTTGTTGTTGCAAAATATTACAAAAAAGGCCTAGAAACTCATTAAAAAAAATGAAATCATTTTTATAAAAACTCATTTGAAATTAGCCTTATTGCAAAGGAACAAGGGTCAAAATGGCTTCGCTTTTGTATGTTTGCGTTTGCGAACACGTCTTGCTCAGCTTTCAGTTTGCGCCGGAGCGCCGTCGGGTTAGGACCTATGTCGCTCTGTTCAAGATCGAACTTGTTGTATACAGATACGAAATAATCTACTAAACGCCTTTGATACTTAGCCAAAAATAAGGTATGTTGTAATGTGTTGCTGTACATATGAATGAGAATTACCTATTTTATTTATTTTTTGACCGACATGCAATTCAAAATATTATGTATGACCTAACTAGGTAGGTAATAACGAAATTGGTCTGACCTAATGATGGACCTTGGAGACACCCCACGGAACTTTGAAACGGAAAACGGTAGGTATCTCGAGTTTGGGCTTATCTTGTTGGTATTCGTGAGTACTTACATGCTGGATGACTTGGCTGACCTGATGATGGACTCCGGAGACACCCCATGGAACTCAGAAACTGTCAGAGGTAGGTATCCCGAGTTTCGGCTCATTTTGTTGGTATTCGTGAGTACTTACATGCTGGATGACTTGGCTGACCTGATGATGGACTATGGAGACACCCCATGGAGCTCCGAAACTGTCAGAGGTAGATATCCCGAGTTTGGGCTCATTTTGTTGGTATTCGTGAGTACTTACATGCTGGATGACTTGGCTGACCTGATGATGGACTCCGGAGACACCCCATGGAACTCCGAAACTGTCATAGGTAGGTATCCGGAGTTTGGGCTCATTTTGTTGGTATTCGTGAGTACTTACATGCTGGATGACTTGGCTGACCTGATGATGGACTCTGGAGACACCCCATGGAACTCCGAAACTGTCAGAGGTAGATATCCCGAGTTTGGGCTCATTTTGTTGGTATTCGTGAGTACTTACATGCTGGATGACTTGGCTGACCTGATGATGGACTCCGGAGACACCCCATGGAACTCCGAAACTGTCATAGGTAGGTATCCGGAGTTTGGGCTCATTTTGTTGGTATTCGTGAGTACTTACATGCTGGATGACTTGGCTGACCTGATGTAAGTATGTAAGTATGTACCATCCAGCATGTAAGTACTCACGAATACCAACAAGATAAGCCCAAACTCGAGATACCTACCTTTGACAGTTTCGGAGTTCCATGGGGTGTCTCCAGAGTCCATCATCAGGTCAGCCAAGTCATCCAGCATGTAAGTACTCACGAGTACCAACAAAATGAGCCCAAACTCGGGATATCTACCTCTGACAGTTTCGGAGTTCCATGGGGTGTCTCCGGAGTCCATCATCAGGTCAACCAAGTCATCCAGCATATAAGTACTCACGAATACCAACAAAATGAGCCCAAACTCGAGATACCTACCTATGACAGTTTCGTAGTTCCATGGGGTGTCTCCGGAGTCCATCATCAGGTCAGCCAAGTCATCCAGCATGTAAGTACTCACGAGTACCAACAAAATGAGCCCAAACTCGGGATATCTACCTCTGACAGTTTCGGAGTTCTATGGGGTGTCTCCAGAGTCCATCATCAGGTCAGCCAAGTCATCCAGCATGTAAGTACTCACGAATACCAACAAAATGAGCCCAAACTCCGGATACCTACCTATGACAGTTTCGGAGTTCCATGGGGTGTCTCCGGAGTTCATCATCAGGTCAGCCAAGTCATCCAGCATGTAAGTACTCACGAATACCAACAAAATGAGCCCAAACTCGGGTTACCTACCTCTGACAGTTTCGGAGTTCCATAGGGTGTCTCCGGAGTCCATCATCAGGTCAGCCAAGTCATCCAGCATGTAAGTACTCACGAATACCAACAAAATGAGCCCAAACTCGACATACTTATCTTTTTCCGTTTTGAAGATGCATAGGGTGTGTCTCCAAAGTCCATTGTCAGCCCTCAATGTTTATTTTTAGTCATAAACAAAAGTGTATTTCTTATATACCTACTTAGCTCCAAAGATTCACTTTGCTCATTTCAAAGATCATTTTTTTATTTTTGTAAATCGATACTAAAAATGACACAATTAGGTAAATAGCAAAATTACAACAAGTATCAAGACTACAAGTGTCGTCTGTTTTTCTGCCTTGCCGACAGCGTCACTGTGTGCGTGAGCCGCGCGTGTGTGTTAATCCTTCTTTTTGACGGAAATCGCAACGTGTGAAATGTATAGGCACCCTTAACGTCGATAAACTATGGAATATAATGGAATGACTTGGAAGTATATAAGCTACAATACAATACTTTTAATGCACTTGTCAATATTTACCAGTACTCAGGTTGGGCATATGCTTGGGGTCCACCTTGATGACTCCTTTGATATTGGGCATGCCTTTCCCACCAAGACCGAGCGATTTCACCAGCTCTGGATCAAGTGTGTTCTTTGGTGAAGACTGACCGTTGAGCACTTTCTTATCCACTGAAATTTATTTCAATATTATAATAATAAGTAACAAAACAGCAGCAGCAGACGCGATACAATCGATAATCTACCAATCATTTTGTTTTGCCTGCATGTTGTTAACAGTGGGTTATCTCAAGAGACCTACTGACTATATAGGAGATAGAGTGCTGCGTCTACGAGGGCTATTGATGTGTCCGAAATGACAAACTTCAAAAGTAGCTACATGAAAAAAAATTACATTACGTTTTATCAAATTCATTTACAAAATTACATGTCAAATTCGATTCTTTTACAAAATTCGACAGTTTCTTTGTGAGGAGACCTAGAACTATCTTGTTGTTCGCTTTCTTAAAAATGAAAAAAAAAACAGAGAATCTTGCGGTAATAAAGATTTACGTTTAGAAAGGAAAAACAGCCACTGAGATCAAAGTCAAGCTAGACGATATTTTACGTGATTCTTCTACAGTTCACACCGGGTTACTGATTTGAAATAAAACACAATCACATAAGCAAATTCATACAAGCTAACGAAGAGAGTTGAACAATTCAATTATTAATTATTCAATATTGAGGGGGAGAGGTGCACGCTGCAATCCAACAGCCGCTGGGCGCACTCGACTGGCCTCGTTGTACCGCATAATGTGTAATGTACCGCATTTTCCACTTTATCATATTCCCCAATGTACATAGGTGTTTCAGTAGTGAGTGTGATATGCCAGAGTCCATTCCCATCCTATCCCTTCCCATGTTCCCAACCCTTTCTCCAAATCCATTCTTTCATCAACAAAGGTAGACAGCGCATCCAGGGGTGTGCCAAAGTTTGTCATTTTAGGTTATTGTTGGCATGTATCGCGGATCTCTATGAGCGACAGTATCCACTTCCCACCATGCGCTTCATGTTCACACAAGGAATAGCTCCTAATAAACATTCTTTCAAAAAGAGGCTGCTGCACAAATACTATTTCTCAAGCTCCTAACAAATATTTTTTCAAAAAGAGAGCTCCACAAATACTAAATGATAACTTAATAATCCATTTCTTCCACAGCTCCCTAATCACTTCAGTTTCTCTCATTACTTAAGCGTTTTCCTTGTTACTGTTCTATTTATAAGTATGTGTATGGAGCTATACACTGTATATTATTGTACCTGTATGGTTATGTATATGTTTATATATGTGTTACGTTTATTATTTTCTAATTATCATAATATCAACTTTAAGCATCTCCTCTTGATTCGTCGTTTGCCCAAAAGTTGACTGGTAGATAATGCTATAAGGCATTAAGTCCGCTTTTTGTATATATTGTCTGTGCAATAAAGACTAAATATGTGTATGTAATCACTATGTAGTGTTTGTTTCATGCAGAATATAGTCAAACTTCCGCAAGTTCCACCTTCAGTCGTTACTTCCGGCCCGAGGGGTCTAACCTTCAGTCGTTAGTCGTTAGTGTCGACCTAACCGGAACTAACCGTCAGTCGTTAGTTCCGGGCTGCGGGGCCCGTGCCATTTAGGATGGCAATAGCAGTCATTGGCTCAACTTTCACCCTGTACTAATGTACTCGTGTTTACAATAGTGACACTTGGTAATGTTCCCCATTCGATGGTAACATGGCTGCTACTATGAATACTACGATACATTGGCAAGTGTTGCTATCGTAAACACGAATACATTATTAGGAAGGTGTGAATGCTCACGACTGCTATGCTAAAAGGCACGAAATTAAGCCTATCCTATCCCCCAGGCTAGTTCGCCACTGAATATAGCGGTGTACTCACGCTTGGCGTCCTCGTCGGAGTAGTCGTCGTCGTCGGTGGTGGTGAGCTCGCGCTTTAACCGCTTGACGGCGGGCTCCTCGTCCGCACCGCACCACGCCTTCACCTGGTCCAGTGCGCGCACCTTGCTCGACCGCTGCAGCCGACTGACATTAACGTTTTTATGGTATATTTATTATCACGGTCCCACAATAAATATTTTACATAACTTAGATATGTATTTTACATAACTTAGATATGTATTTTAGATAAATTACATATGACATACCTTTATAACCCTTAAAATTAACCGAAAAGGTAACCTTTATTTTGTAGTCAATAAGAACTATGACAATATTAATGGATGCTGAATTGTGAACATCATAGTAGAGATGCTACCAATAAATAAATTAGTGTTACCTCTGGTAACATAAAAACTCAGTGTGAGTCCGATCATAACATGAGTAAACAGCCACTAGCTATGACCCACTATGCTATAGCCACTATGCTTTGACCCATAGTAGATGTTTTTCTACTTAAAACCATAAATAAAGCAAATGACTGAAAATAATAAAAAATACACTATCTACTTTGGATAACGACTTCCACATCCATCCACCAAAACAGGTAAATGGTATTCAAGTGGTTATTATAGTATGGTAATATTAACATGCTAATAGGCCAGAATAGCAATCGTCAGATATAAAAAATCTTACCCTGTTGGTGTCAAAGCTGGGCTCTCTGGTTTCTTCACAATCTTGTTCACAACAGTCGGCAAGGGTGTATTGATTTGTTTTACCTAGAAAAAAGGGATTAAATTTTAAATATAATTCTTCTTTCAATAAATAAACCGTATTCAGTAAAAAAAATGTAGTGTATTCAATGTTATGTCGGGTGACCAACAACTACCTGCACAGGGTGCTGCTGCTGCTGCTGCTGCGCCCTGAACGCCTTCATCTCCTTCTGCCGCGCGAGCTGCTTCTCGAACGCCTCCAGGAGGTGCTTGCAAGTCTCCATGTTCTCCACTGGCTCCCATGTATTTTGTGAACTGAAAAAGTTTTTAGTTGTTTTAACCACATACCGCGTTCATATGTTGTGTATAGTACATATTTATGTGCTGTTATGTAGATATTTATGTGAAAAATTGATAATCAAGTATATTGTACAAATGTTATTTTTATTATGACAATGAGCAAGGGTGTAGAGGCAGAATGTAATGTATGTGCACCTATACCCTTGGATATTGATTAATTTGAATTGATGCTCAATCGTGTCTTCGCTTTACTGTACCTAATGTTATACATTAAACTATGTAGTATGAAATAAAGCAAACGTGAAACGAACGAAAGCACAAGCCGAAAAAAGAATGTAAACAAACATTGATTAGTTCATTACATTTTCATTACTTTAAAGTATTTAACAATAAATATCAAATATTGTAATCTAACATGTATAAAGTGAGTTGGAAGTTTAAAGCCCAATACATATTTTTCAAATTTATGTATTAGCATATCAACATTCACTAAAGTACTTATAATTATTTATTTATCAGAGATAACACTTAACAACAATACCATGTTTATATAATGCTACATTTTCTATGTATGACATAAAGCGCGATAGATATATTACTGTTATACATAGTCTATCTAATAATACGATAGAAACTATCCACCAGTCACAATTACGACAAAAAATAAAAACAGTAATTAATAGTAGAAGCATGACAAAAACACTTAAAAAGGCTGAGAAACTATACTTTAGTCTTAAGAATGACTCACTGCGGATATCCCTCCCACTTGAGCAGGTACTCGTACTGCTTGCGGCGCGGGTTGAATCGCTTAGCGAGGATCTTCTCGACGACGTACTCGGCGCCTTCGGCCGGGTCGGCGCCCTCGCGCTCGGTGCGCCGCGCGATACGTTCCTCTGGTGGCACTCGCTCCTGCGCTGTGCGCACAGACTCCTTGTCCATTAGATCCTGCCAAACGAATCGTAAATAATTCCGTTTGACGTTCAGTAGTATTCTAAAACAGACTGTTAAATCCTATTACTTATATTTACTATTAATGGTAAACATTTTGATCTCATCAGGTGGTAGCACCACCCTATCTCTTCCCATGGATGACGCAAAAGGCGACTAAGGCGCCAACTACACGATATCTCATATAATAGTTACTATTGAAATTAGTGACACGGGCGAGAATATCGCCGCGAGAGACTCGGTCGTGTAGTAGGCGCCTAGGGATAACAAAGCCACTATCAGCAGCGCTATGCGTCCCTCCGGCAGCACGGTGAGCAGACCCCTTGTCCATTCGATTCCGCTAAATGAACTGCAAACAACTCCATTGAACACTCAGTAATATTCTCTTAAACACATTATTATTATTTTCTATTACTACCATACCATCAGCCTGTGTCACTCCACTGCTAGATATACGCCATTCCTAAGGACCTCTACCATGCACGGTTTTCTGCTCTATTCATCTATCTACTACTGGCGATTTTCTTCATGTTAACAGTGTACATGGCTGGAGGGTGGCTCACGCTACATATCGGTTAACAGTCCCCCCTATCGGTTCTGAGGTATATATGACCCGCCCACTGATGTCGGTTATCCGTGATATATGTCATGTCTAAAATGACAAATATTAGCATACCTCGGATGTGCAATTCTTGTATATTTTTTTTTATTTATGTTTTATAAGTTAACACCACACGCAATGGCCTACACTAAGGATTCCCTATATCGCAAATCGAGAGTCACATGCAAAGACGAACGCATGGTGCGTTCGTCTTTGCATCAATTGCATCAACCAATCCTGAAGAAATATTTGTCTTTAAACAAATAAGTGTAGGATGAAATCAACCGCGAGACCTTTTACGCGGCCAGGGGTGTGTCAACATTTATCATTCTGTACTGATTTTACATGTATCGTGGATGATGGGGGGCGACAGTATCCACTTGCCTCCAGACATGGGAGCAAATGATTCTGCTTGCATAAAAAATTCTTTCTATATAAAAGTATTCCAAAACATGCAAAAATTGTTCTTTGACAATCTAAATAAAATCCTTTATGTTCATATAAAAATAGAGATGCAGGATGACTTACGATTGTCAAGGAGCAATAATCACGTTTTGGAACACAGCCTTACAAGTAATATGATTAACCCTCCACCTCCATCATTTGGTTGTACCCTTCACATAATGTACAAGGATTTAGTAATACTATGCATGCAAACATTACACTGATTGAACATACTTGAACGTAAATGTGACATCAACATTATTTTGTAATGTATTAATGCCAGTCTTCTGCTCGTGTTTTTCTCTAAACAATAAACAAAAGTAATTTCCGAATATACACACTGCTTTCGAGCAAAAATATGAGAACAGTCTCATATTTTTGCTCGTATTGAAAACGTTAGATCCACCAAGAGTTCAGAAGAACTTGCTTTCAGTTTAGTTTTAGTGATTATAGATTTGATGCCAAAAAGACAGCACTCTCTCTTATGCAGGCACTGTATTTTTATTTAAAATTTCGATATTAGGTGAGCTAATTGCGAAGAAGAGGCGGGGTAGGGGGTAATTGTAACCACTACAGAAAATAAATAACTCGAAATGTGTAACGAAACACTCAAGCCACACCCCAATGTGTAGAAAAATGTTTTACATACACTAGCAGGAGACTCGGTATTATACATTTTACCTATACCATTACAGTTATATGTCATTTATTTATTGGAAAACTGACAGCCCACACCACATCTTTTTAAATTAAACTACAATAGCTACAACCGCAGACACATAAAACAAGTAACTGAATGTTAAGATTATTACATTCACAAACAAATTGAATACTAATCAATTTAAATCTAGTTTGCAATTATACTTCAGTATTTTAAAAGTAAACTGTTATAATTGCAGGGTAATAAAGTTCTTTTAGAGTGTAATGTTATACCTTAGCTTTAATTGCACTTTTGACATTTTGAACTTTGTTAATGGTTTTCTGTCCTGGGCTAGGTTTAACGATACCGTCACTATCTTCACCTGAACGCAGAGCTTCCGAATCCTCCTACAAGTAAAGAGATTATGTGACAGATTTAAAAGTATTACTTTGCGAAATTACTGTTACTCTGCTATGTTACTCTATGTGATGGAATAATGGATGATATTAGTAAGCATTTCCAAAATAGGCCTATTATCGTATACGTAATGGCCGCCACAGATGGTCAGTTAAAACTAACAGATTTAACTGACCTCACTATCAGTAAGTTAGTATCAAAACTATCAGTTTTAACAGAAACAGGTCAGTTTTAACTGTTCAGTCAAAATTAATAGTTTTAACTGACCTTGGTAGTATGAAAAATATCAGTTTTAACACAAACAGGTCAGTTTTTACTGTTCAGTCAAAACTAACCGTTTCAATTAATGTGTGTGGCGGCTATAACGAAACGCGATAAAAGTATTTTTCATTATGGACGTTTTTTTTTATGTTCAGTGCGTGTTTATGTCTAATTTGGAAAATCTTTTAAAAACAATCTAAATGATGTGTTCATATTTACATACCACTTTCTGTACCTTTCTGGGTCTGCCTCTTTTCTTCACTTCCTGTGCCGGTGATTGAACTGGTACCATTTGATCTTCAGTCTTCAATTCCATCTGCATTAAAAATAACAATGCAATATTACCTGTGAAAGATAGACCTTATTGTCCGTTCTAGTTTCTCAGAATTGAGACTAGGGAAATCTCACATAAAATATTGCTTGATCAAATTGAATGTTAGTGCATGTTTCTATAGAATAGAATCTTGACATAATTAAATTTTAAGTACATATTTCTTTTGATCTTAATCTAGATCAATAATACTATAATGTCTGGAAAGTCATATGTCTTTTAGTATTAAATTTTGAATATAAGTATACTATTTAACTATAAACCATTATGTTTTTGTTGCATCCTGGTGTTCCTTCTATTTTGCACCTTTCCAAAGCTTTTTCCAAATCAACTCCCAATGCTACGGTCACACTGTCGGACGAACATTCGTACCGTGATGTCGCGACATTTACTTTGTATTCGGCCTTTGGCGACGTTCTTGTTCACATACAAAATCACACTTCAGAGTTTACTTCGTCGCTATAATTCAGCCGAAGTATAGAAAAGTAAAATGCATGAAGCGGTTGCATTGTATTGTCAGTGAATAATTATTTACTACATTAAAACTATAATGTTGGCAATTAGCTTACTTACAGACATCTTGTCCTTAATAAGTTCTTAATTAATGTATTATAAGATACATAAACTGTAAATCCTCAATTGGCAGTACTTATATGATGTATAATACTTCCTAATATTTTATGTACAACTGAGTGTTGTGATTTGTAGTGATAAATTTTGTAATAATAAAGAAAAAATAAGTTTATTATTTGATCATGAAAAAATCGAAAAAGAGGAAAAGGGGGCGAGGAAGAAGGGTTAACTATTTGTAAAAATCGAACAACGTAAATATTGTACAAAGGTAAAATATTATTTTAACCTAATAATAATTATTTATTTAATTACAAAATAGTATTGCAACAAAACTTTTTAATTTGGGGCTAAATACCGATATAATATCACTTCGACTTCGCGCGAACACAACGAATCTTCGGGACATGTAACGATCGTTTTGATCATACCACTGCGAACCTTCGCCGAAGCCCGGACAGTGGCCGTAGTATAAGGCGTATTTCACACGGTGCGCATTTCCACAGCGGAGTGAGGTGCGACGGTTTTAGCATTGCATGATTTTGTATGAAATTCGCGCGCGCGTACCGAGACGCGGCGACGTGGGGTGCGGGGTGCGGCGCCGTGTCATGTCAGCTTAAACCTTCTATGGCGTGCAGTGCATCTCTGGGGATGTGCCAAGATTTGTTATTCTTGACTGATGTTGGCACATAACGCTGATGTCCACCTGCCACAATTCCACTTACCATCAGGTGAATTGTCTGCGCGCGCATCAGGCACTTTACATAAAAAAATTATAAAGGCTAATAATAGATAAAGGCTTGATATGTGTTACAACCAAACAAGCTAAGGAAGTCATATCATTAGAGAATGCAAACCAATTCAAAAAGACTACTGATGTTTTAGAGCACAAGAACCGTTATAGATGCATCAGCACAATGTGCTTGTCTATTATATAATAATAAACACTTACGACTTTAGCATGTGCAAACTTGGACAAGGCCTGCACATTAGTGCCAGCTGTGATCCAAGCAGTGCGTTGGGCCTCGGGCATACGACACCACTGCTGGTAAAGTTTCCAGCTGTTATCTATACTTATGTTGGATCCATCCCGCACCGATGAACACTTCCATAACAGAAAAGCCCATACTTGAGATTTATTTTCATTCTGCAAATATACAACAATTATAATGTAATTTATTTACAAACTTTCAATCAATGGTGTGAAAATCAGTTAGGATTCCCAAATAATGTGAAGTGTAATAAGCCCATAAGATTAAAAGAAGTCTAGGTAACAATCAAAAGTTTCTAGTTAACATTCAGTGAAAATATTTTTTTTTGTTATTCCTAAAAATCAGGGATCAGATGCAAGATTATGAGCAGATGTTTGAAGATAAAATGTCTTTTAGAGAGCAGGAAAGCCATCATTTTGCATTTCATCAGTAAAGAAACAGACCTGGATGCTTAGATTTTTCTACTCTGGATTGCAACACGTTTACCAGAAGGTCAATATGTAATCATACTAACCTTTTGGTAAACAGTACCATTTACCAATCAGTTATGGTATGTATTTATTTTTATATCACTCAACTTTTTCAAGGACAGTAGGCATGCTTAGATATTCATGGATTTCAGCTTTCTGGTCATATTACATACCTCACCAACTTTGTATGCATTGAATGTAAGAATTCTTTTTTTCTCAGAATGGCTAAATTCTTGTGGCCCTAATGGCCTTCCAAACATCACCAGACATGTATGGTTTAGGGCGAGCACGGAAGGCGTTCAGCCAGGAGCAAATAGTGTGTGCAGCACCAAGCCCGAGGGCTCTTCTATGGGTAGACTGGACCTCGGCTTAGGCTTAGAGTGTTGTTTTGGGAGGGTATCGGGGTTTTGGAGGGGACGTACTCGTCTCTGCCGGCAGGGATGGTCTATATGTGTAGCCTGTGAGAGTAGTGTAAGAACCACATTGGCAGTAGTAATTAAGTTATCGGAGTTGTCTAGGACGTGTCGAGGACGACGACGGCGGTAACGGGGAGGGACACTCCTATCAGGGACATAGGTTAGGCTGGCAACTACTAGGGGGTTGGTATGGTGAAGGACTCTCGTCATGGTAGCATCAGGTGGAGTTTCACATATGAAGGGTACAGGGGAAAAACATGCAATGTCACATTTTTATGTTTTTTGAACTGGCAATACGATTTTATAGTACTAATGTGGTAGAACAAAACGCCAAAACACACATTGCAGTAACATGCAGAGTCACCGAGAAATCTTCGTAGGAAAATACAGATACAGTGCATTAACAAGCAAGGTCATGGGCGTACAGGAATAAAATAAGCATTGTCCATGGTTGCCGGTTTGACTATTACAGCTGTTCGAGTTTTTGAGGTTATTTCTCTCATTTGTTTTGTTGTGCGTTGTATGTCAGTCAAGACAATTATTATTTACTTAATAAAATAGTTCAAGGTATATTATTTATTAAAAAATGTCATCGGAAGAAGAATACAATGTTAATCTGAAGCAACCTACCAAAAAACGTAAACTTTACGGTCGGATGTTGGATGTTAACAAGAAAATTAGACTTCAAAGTCATGAAACTGGTCTAAATTGTAATTGCAAGAGATACAAGTGTTTTGAAGTTGTCAATGAGGAACAGAGGGCTAGAATTCTGAAATATTTCAACTTATTGTCTTCAAAGGATGAGCAAGACCTTTATTTATCTGGTCTAATAAGTGTATTGGAAATTCAAAGAAGACGACCTAGAAAAGAAGAGTCTGAAGCTAAGTTACATACAGCAAATTACGCATATAGAGTGAGACTTGTGGACGAAACTCAGCAGCTTGATGTGCCAGTATGTGCCTCTGCATTTATTGCTATACATGGAGTAACAAGGCAAAGAATATGTACAATAAAGAAATCGTTACTTACAACAGGTAAAGCCCCAACCGACATGCGAGGTAAACATAGTACCCGTCCAAAAAAACTAAGCTCAGCATTTAAATCTAAGGTCATGAATCATATACGGTCATTTCGTGGAAGAAAAAGTCATTACAGCTTACATGATAGCTCAAAAATTTATTTACCAGAAGAGTTGAATGTCAAAAAAATGTATGATATGTTCGAAGACAAAAATCAATTATCCTACGAAACATATCGATCTATATTCGTAAATAACATAGGATTTGGATATCCAAGAAGTGATACATGCAGTACTTGTGATGAATTTTTGGCTAAGACAAAGGCTCTCAAAGTAAATCTGAAGAATGCCAATGAGGCTGAAAAAAGAGATATTGAAAAAGAAATAAAAAAGTTAGAAAATGATAATAAGTACATAAAATAATACATAAAATAAAGGCAAGTGTATTCTATCAACGAAAAAGACAAACTAGGATTCAGTGTCAGTCATCTTCTCTGAGAGAAGCTATTGCAATGGACTTTCAAAAAAATTTAAGCATGCCGAACATTACAACAAATGATGTTTATTATAAAAGACAATTAACTTTAAATCTTTTTAACATCCATGAACTATCTACATCTAAATCATATTTCTTCTGCTACCCAGAAACAATAGCAAAAAAAGGATCTGATGAAGTATGTTCATTTCTTCATCACTATTTATTTAATATGCTTGATGTAAATACCCGGGAGCTTGTGATATTCTGTGATTCTTGCGGTGGGCAAAATAAGAACTATACTGTTTCGTTTTATGCATTATGTTGTACACAATACAAAACGCTTGGATGTCATCAAAATCATATTCCCCATTCGCGGACACTCATATTTAGAGTGTGACAGAAATATGGGTTGCATAAATCAGAAATCACCCTGTGAAACGCCTGAGGACTGGATAAAAGTGATTTGTAATGCTAGACAGAAGCCATCCCCCTTTCATGTGATTGAAGTTGATCAACCACTTGTCAGAAAATGGACAACATTTCTGTCACCCATGTATAAGAAGGCATGTCCTTTTTTTATCTCGACCTATAAGAGAAATCAAGGTTGAAAAGGATCATCCAAGATTAATTTTTCATAGAGAACACTATAATTCCATTTGGAGTTCATCTATTCTCATGGGACCTAAAAAAAAGTCCCGTGATTACTCTCCCATGATTGGTGTCTCAGAGTTTTTACTGCCAGAACAGTCATACAATGAGAGCCTTCCAGTTTCAAAGGCGAAATTTATGGATATTCAGGCCCTTTCAAAATTTTGTGGACCAAGAGCTAAGCAATACTTCTCAAAGATAAAAATTAAATATAATGATACATAAACAGTAACAATTCCATGGACATTGCATATTTTTTTCCTGTATTTTCTGAGTCAGTTCACTATTTTTCTGCTAGCTCATTAAATACAAGCAAAATGTTTTTATTCTGTAGTAAAGATCGAAAAAATATATTTTTTCTTTATAAATTATATATATTTGTTTTATTTCAAGCTTTGATGTACCTTTTATCAAGGATCAAAATATAAATTTAACAATTTCTCAGTTCATTGTCTTAGTGACTTTGCATGTTTTTCCTCTGTACCCTTCATATATGATGATGGAGGGTAGTTGCAAGTCCTTGTGGAGGTCAACATTTGCGAGAGTACCATGGGGCAGCCACGGCCTTACGCATAAATCTTTTTGGGGGGGGAATGTGAGAATTGTTTACACTAGACCACTATTAAAATCTACAGAGTAGCATTAATGTTAATCTTGATAAACTGACAAAAATTCCTAAAATTGTTTTAATTTCTAGACTTAAATGATTGCTTGAAACCAGACAATATTAAAAAAAAAAAATACTGATTCAGCAAGAGGTTAACATACACCCATATGCATCTCAGTGTCAGTAAA
This sequence comes from Sesia apiformis, assembly GCA_914767545.1. NCBI lineage: Eukaryota > Metazoa > Arthropoda > Insecta > Lepidoptera > Sesiidae > Sesia > Sesia apiformis. The sequence continues at coordinate 7,766,162 of OU611960.1, read as the reverse complement.
AGGGCTGGAATTTAATAGCTTTGAGCACAATAGTGTGTTGTCGATTGTATAAATTTAAACTTATAAAGAATATTCTATTATAATTATCAGGGTAGACCTCTTAAATGAAAACTTCTTTGGGTTTCAAAACAATATATCTTGATATAGTGGTGTTGTTCTTTATGTTATAATAATACATGTAAGTCTACCAACAAATATATAAAAAGTAATCTCAGTTCCTCACTTGAAACAATAATGATAACAGTAATCAGGTTTACACAGTAAAATTTATTGTTCATTATAATAAAGTGTGTAATTTGTAAACAATGAATTACACTGAATTAAAACTTACACTGTCCCTAACAGGAGATTTAACTGTACAATTGGTGCCTTCCTTGTGCTCTTTGAACTCCTCAACAAAGTGGAATGCTGAGTGACACTGGCCACACACTAACACATCTAATGTTGCCATTTGTTCATGTGCTTCTGTAAAAACATGTTATGATGGTTGGAGTAAAACTTTTTCTTTAACCTGTGTAAACATTATATTAAAATGCTGAATACAAAAGAATGGAATTTACTGTTCAGATGCTAATTGATGCTAGTGATTAGATTTAAATGAGTATATTTCACACTGCCAGTGTATATTTGTGCGTGGAATTAATCAACTAGTTGTTACATGGTTTTTCTAGAAATAACTGATGGTTTTTCTTAAATAACTGACCTTACTACTGAACTGTCTATACCAATAATAATTGCTCGATATACAAAGGACGGCACACATCTGGCAAAACCCAGGGACAGCACAGTTTTAATTAACAAAGACCAACACCAATGCAAAAATTCATACACCAATCGCCTACATCTGCTTTAAAGCACCCGAAAACTGGTAGGTGTGTTGATTTTTTTTCTTTTTCCAATGTAGCTGAATTTAATTGTTGTTTGTAAATGATAACCACTCTGTGCTGCACTTGGCCTGGTATACAGTAGCCCAGCATGTTAAAATTTAAAGGATAGCTGAAGTAGATAGTATGCTGTATTCATTGCATTAAAAATGCTTCTTCACAGCATGCTGTGAAAACATCTTGTAAACTGGGTTCAAATGATCCAGGTTGCTGAATGATATGTTGTAGGCCTATTCATCTCAGTCTAGCCTAAGGTAGTTAATCTGCACAGAGCTATATGAAAAATGACTAATATGAATTAATCACAATCATGAAGATGGAAAAAGACATGACTCGGTCAGTTTACTTTTCATCAGTTTCTGAAACACCCATGATAATTATGTTTTAATAAATTTTCCATAAAGGTTTATTACCTAATATATTCTGCTATCTATAATTCCTATACATAGATAATTAAAAATGTAATTATGAACTTACCTTTGAGGGCTGTTGGGTTTTTTGTTAATTCGTCAGGATTTCCCAGCGGTACTTCCTCGGTGGAAGGCGCTTCGCCTTCCTCCACAGAAGACATTTTAATTTGTTTATGTTACAAATCTATAAAAAATATATTTTATAAACATAACCAAAAACTATGTAGGCCGGCGAATTGGCGCCAACTGACTAGTTTATGTAGAACAATAAGAACACGCGTCGAAAAATTATATAGATACGAAAGTAATAAATGTTTTCCTGTTTCTATTTATCTAAGACAAAATTAGTTTATTCAATAAAATTTGATTAAAATTAGTGAAGAAACCCTCAAAAATAATATAATACTCGTGAAATAAGAAGTCACACAAGAAAATCACCATATCGTCGCCTACTTCTACACCAAGTTAATTTTAGACATTTTTACCACATTTAATTGTGTTGAAAAACAAACAATTTCGCAAATCAATGGTATTCACTATAAAAATATACTCACCAAAACAATGTCAAATTATAATTTTTTTTTACAAAATAAAATTAAACCCTTCACAGAACGCAACGCAAAACGGAACAAATTACAGGAAGATCAAATAATTTATGAGGAAAAAAACAGCGTCACCAACACGTACAGATTGCCCTCCAGTCTAGTGTTCGCCGTCATCTCCCGTTTTCTATGTTTGATATTATTATTTTAGCCAATGGAAATGAAGAATACTTACAAATTTGACCAATAACAAGACAGCACAGTATTGGCATAACGTAACAGACTTGCTATCAACATGTCGGCGAAAAGTTTTGCCGACATTTATATTTTCGCCGACAGATTTTACCGACATTGATAAACTAAGTCGACGCCATTGACCTATAAAATTGTAGGATCAAATTTAGTTTAATAATTCATTGATTTGTACATTTAAATTTGGAATATTATCAATTCAAACGTTATTATTAAAGAATACCTACCTGGTGTAACCATCGAAGTAACATTCAATGACAATAGTCAGTAATTACAATCAATGATTTTTATCCAATTATCTCAAATTTTATTGATAGATAGGTTTTTTCTAGTAATATACCTACGAATAGGGAAATTTTAGGGTGTTTTATATACACCCTAAAATTCGATCAAATTTAAAAATAACCATCATATTTTTAGGTAGGTATGTATTTACTATCAGTACCTAGATATTTAAATATTACTTCTGGAAGTCGTGCAGGCTTTTTATAACCAGTATCCAGCAATATCTATTTGATTCATGCAGAAATCAAATAATACCAAAGATTCAAATCGTAGGTATCAATGACTTCTACAAACCTACGATTAATTGGTACAGGTACCTGCAATATACTTAGATACTCATCTATTTATGATTTATTAGGTTTTTTATTTTGATACTATTTTGACATAGACTTCAATCAGTTTCAATAGGTAGGTATATATAAGCCCCTATTTAAGCACCTTTGAATAAAGTTTGTAAATACATACCACCAAGTTTTCCAGCATTTTTCCTAATATCATTTTGCATACGCTTGGGCAGAACCCAGGGCAAAGATTTGAAAGCTGAATGTGAAGGCAGAATTTGAAACCAATTTGAAATATATATATAATGTTTACTAGAGCCGGTTTAAAAATCATATTTCTATTTTATCTGAGATTTTTTAATATTCAAAGTCACAGCCGTGCCGTGCCGCCCGGCGATTTACGATGTTAACCCGTAGCCCGGACAAGCGTCCTCCAAACCCGGAGACTCCGGGTCAAAATCGGAGACTCCGAGTCAAACCCGGAGGGGTGGCAGCCCTGGCAGCCGTAGGTACAGCGCGCGACACCTTCATATCGAGGAAATACGGATGTATACATAAGGAATACGCACTTGTGATGAGCCCTATTTAACTCAACAATGTAGGTACTAAGTATCAAGAAATATGTATATTATAAGGAAATCACAGTTCCGTGGTAGGTATCGTTTTTGTATTATAGACCTTATATTTCTTTTTTTGTGTTTTATTTGTAAAGTTTACAGTACCTAGTTGTAGTTTTGTTACTACTGAAGCGCTTATATATTATATCAACATACTACCGGTCATCAACATCTAGCGTTGCCAGGTGTCCCGATTTGCGCGTGACGTCCCGATTTTCAGGGGTCTGGTGACACGTCCCGATTCACCCTTGATCGGGACGCCGAATGTCCCGATTTTTCACTAACGACATGTAACGACGTGTATGACTTGTAAGTCCTGCGACTTGTAACGCGATGGTTATCTCTCCTACCCTCTGTAGAACGTGCCATGAAATTATTTGATATATTAAAGGACTACTTCATAACTATAGGTGAAGACGAGTATCCCTCTGTGCTCTGGAACGTCTTTAATAGTGACGAAACAGAACCTTACGTGGCTTTCTTCCAAAACGCATTAAAAGTCCTTCACGACGCTGTATTGAGACTTGAAAACGAAACATTATTGTGTTTCGAAGGTTACGATATAATTAATGGCCAGACTCACTAACAAACTAAAGCAAAGAATTGATGATGAATTTTGGGCTTCACGTGCGGAAATTTACTAAAAAAACTGCCTATTGAAACAGCCTCAATAATAAAAACAACATGTTGTGCTTGGTACAGAAATGTTCTCATATATATAGAGACAAGGTACGATTTCATCAATGAAAGCAAACTGAATTTATTCAAGCCACTTTCTCTACAAGACGACTCTAACTTATGCATTCATTGTTAATATTATTGAAAAACTTAATATTAGCACATTTTTTGAAATGGACGATCTTTATGAGGAAGTTTATAACGTCAAAAACGCAGTGAAAGCAGCAGTACAGAGCAAAGACTTAACGACATTACAAAAATGGCACAAATTATTTTAAACGCAAAATCTTCCCAACCTCCAAAAATATTTGCTTTCGTGGCATCCTTAACGGCTTCGAATGGTGCAACAGAAAAAACATTTTCCCAAACAAATATAATTTGGTACGAGAGAAGAAACCGATTATCTCTCAAGCACGTTGAAGCAGAGATACAAATAAAGACCAACTTCAAGTTTCCGTGTAGTGAATTTTATAAATGTGCGATAAAAAACAAAGAATTATTGAAAGTAGTGAAATCTAATGCAAAGTATAATACAAATAAAAAATAAATATTAAATATTACTTATAAAAAAAAAATACTTGCAAATGATTGCAACATTATAAATTAGATAGATGATTATGATTCGATTTAATTAATCAAAACGGTTACGTATCAATTTTGTTATATTTTAAAGAAGTTTATTTATTTTGTTTGTTTTATTTCTTAAAAAAATGACCGACCGACAAAGATAAATGATGATTCACAAAAACCAGATCTTTTTTGTAGCTGTCCCGATTTGAAAAAGAAAATCCCGATTATTTTAACCTTCCGTCCCGAAATTTGACACACTAGACCTGGCAACACTATCAACATCATGTGAACTTTTAAATATAGACCCAAATTATTTTTATTTAAATTTCACTTCAATCTGTGGAGAATTATGGTCTTGCACTTAGATCAAATCAAAAGGAGGAAGATACGTTACTCACTTGCAGCGCGTGGTTTTATTTACAAAACCGAGTTCAACGGACCTGCTTCGTTTAGTCACCGATAGAATAGCGATTTGCTTTTAAGTTTAATGCGATTTTAAGTGAGTGTATACTCACACGGTGAACACAGTTTTGTAGCGGAAAATACATTTAAAAATTCCTTCCTGTGCATTTATTCAGTGCACAAATCACTCAAGGACGTTAAACACGTGAAATCACTTTTTTAGGCGTACAAACAACAAAAGTAATAATTTGTAGAAGTTTTTTAAAATTATTAGTTTACATTCGTCTATAAATGAATAAGCGAGATAAAACTATACGAAACATGTGGGAGCGACACGATTAGCTTGTCTCGCTCTTGGTACTGTTCAAGTTTATCGCTCTATCTCTGTTTTTTGGTGTCGTACAACCTGACTTCAATTATAGCTGTACTGTACGGATATTTGTGGTGCATTCGGGCCTATTTTCAGTTGACCCAATATAAGAATTTACTGTACCTTCCCTTTTTGCTTTGATCTAACATTAAACCATCTTTTCGTTACATCGCCTTATTACTACTTAAAAATTGTATAGCCAAATTTTTCTCGAAGCCATGGATTATGTTTACTAATTTTAATTTCAATGACGTGAAAAGTTCAAATCATATATACCTTCGTTACTATAGCGTCAAATAAAGGAATTTCTCGCTTTGGAACATATCTTAAGGCTGCTTTCCAAAACAACGTGAATGTGATAGCTACATTCTTTTCTTTCTTTAGCTGACGCTTTTTTTAAATTTGTACGTTTTCGAATACAACCTGAGTGTAATTTCATTTTTGTCGGGAAGTCAACAAGAAGTAAAGCTGAGTTTTTGTTTGACTATTGTAAAAATTGAATATTGTGCGATTGGTATTGTAAGGTTTAATAGTGATAATTTATTAAACTTCAAAATGCCTTTCTGTTCTTCTAACGAGCCAAACACTATCCTCCCCTAGTAAACCTACTACTTAGAGTCGGATTATTATTTATTCCAGTCAGTCAGGGACATGACATGTAGAACTGTCAATAAAGTGTCACCTCCGTACAAATTTCACTCTGTTTGACAGTTATATATGTCATATCCCTGACTCGAATTGTAATCCGACTTTTAACTTTTCTGACTCCTTTTTCAACGGCACTGGTCAATGACGTGGTAGAGAAATGGATAATTTTTTGCCAAAGAACGATTTCTCGCAGGTTTTGAAAATCGCCTGTTTATAAAATATTACCTAGTCCGCAGTACAAAATGTGCACTAACGCTCTTTGATAGTTTAAATTCTGCTGATTGCTCTTCTTCTATTTCTTAGTTGTCTAAAATGAACTCAAAGAGCCTTAATCGTACTATTAGAGGGTGCCGCACTTTGTTTTAAATAAACACAACTTTACATTGACTTCGTTTATTTCAATATTATTTTACAAATTTTACTAATGGTGTGTAATACTCCCTTGTCCAGGGTGGGACTGGGCCGAAAGAGCCCGCGTGGCTCCGCCTGGGGCCCGATACTGGATAATGGTAGATGGGATACTATTAGAAAATATCTATTTAATTTCTCTCTAATTGTATGAACAAACTATCTGATCTAGTTTACATTTCGGTTGCAAGAGCTGGGACCTAGCCTGCGAGGGACTCCTATCCTACCTACCGCCTGGCTTGCGGCAAGCCAGGCCCGTGGGGGGCCCCGCCCAGGCTTGGCCCCGGCTGGCCAACGCCACCTTGACTATATGGCCAGTCCGACGCTGCGCTTGTCAAATTATTACCTTTGTATTTAATGAAACGACGATATCTAGTGAACTAAATTAGTTCATTAGGCCTTCGTTAGTTTAACTAATGAAGGCCTATCGATCCGGAGTTTGGGTACCGATCTAAAATAGTTTTTTTGCTGAAGGCTAGTCGGCAAAGCAGAAGCGTAAACAAACATAGACAAACATACAAACATGCCAGCTTACTAGCGAAAAGGTGGGTATCAGTATTTGGAGGAATTTATTTGTGCGTGTGTATTACTGGAGCTACCTTGAGAAGAAACCAGGATCTTCGGAATAAGAATATTTATTGAACCAACGTACAGTTATACAGTACAACGTTTGTAGCGTTGGGAATAAGCTTGATAAAACAACATACATTAGAATTAAAACAGTGTAAATTAATATGGTAAGAACTTCCTTCTAGTCTAGTGACATGAGTATATACTGAAAAATTGTTGACAAGACATCAAAAATAACAAAAGGAAAACTTATAAAAAGAACACTTAAAAAGAATTAAATAAATCAAAATAAGAGTTCGACCAAAGAGGTCGGCTCTCGACGCCACAAATACATTTTGGAACGCAGTCCATATGATTTGTCAAATTTTGCGAATTGAAACTGTTCGCACTTTTTGGCAGGAACTTAAGAAGTGGTCTTGAGTTTTTGTGTGATTAGTGATTACTGTAAAAATTGTTTATCGTTTTGAGAGATATAATAGTGATAGTTTATTAAACTTTAAAGTGTTTTTCGTGCGTGGTGTTTGTGATTATCATATAAAAGCGTGGGATTGGTGCTTCCAAGGAGTCCATTGCTGTCCTCAGTTAACTTACTATCAGTTTACTGAGCGACTCCTGCTGACTGACTACAGAATACATTTCCGATTGAAATTTATTGCGAGAAAGACATGACATTGGCAGAATGTGCTCATTGCACCATTGCCATATATGAAGAAAAAAAAACTATTCTTTAGTTCTTTTTGATGAACCAGTTTTAATATTTTCTTCTTATTTACTTCCACAGGCTCAACAGTGCGTATCTGCATCACCAGAAATGCATTTCCATGTTTTAAATTTGTGTTTAATTTATACGGTTTGTTATTGTTTTAGATGTCGGGTATTGCCAGCGCGCGTTTAGCTGAAGAAAGAAAAGCTTGGCGTAAAGATCATCCTTTTGTAAGTTTTGTTTTGTTGTAAATGATTCCTTTTTGCAAAGATTTTTCTTAAATTAGCTTATTTTTTTAGGGCTTCGTCGCTAGACCCATGAAAAATCCAGATGGAACCTTAAATTTAATGACATGGGAGTGCGCCATACCCGGTAAAAAGGCGGTTGGTATTATAGATAGTGTAGTTTTTGTAATCATTTTTCTCTATATAAATTATTGTCATTTGTTATCCGTTTTCAGGCACTTATTTATTTATTACATATTACAAATCTTTTAGACACCGTGGGAAGGTGGCCTCTACAAGCTGCGTATGATATTTAAAGATGACTATCCATCCAGTCCACCAAAGTGCAAGTTTGAGCCTCCTTTGTTCCATCCCAATGTTTACCCATCGGGAACAGTCTGCCTCTCACTTCTGGATGAAGAGAAGGATTGGCGTCCAGCTATCACCATCAAACAAATCCTTCTTGGCATACAGGACCTCCTGAATGAACCTAATGTAAAAGATCCGGCACAGGCTGAGGCTTACACAATCTATTGGTTTGTATCTGTTAATAAGTTTTGTTGGATATTGTCACTTATTATCCCTTATTTCCCTTAAACTTTATGTGTAAAATATCTATTTTTTTTCTTTGTTTACAGTCAAAATCGTCTAGAGTATGATAAGCGTGTGAGGGCACAAGCACGAGCTATGGCAGCTTCTGAGTAAATGTGTGGCTAAGTTAGATATTTTCAGATTTATCTCTACTTGCATTTTTATCACGGATGATTTTAATTTTATTTTAAAGGTTAATGTGAACACAGCATGAAGTGACATACAAGTAGACCCCCTGGTAATCTGGACCACCTTGTAATGTGACATGCCAATCACAATGAAGCAGATCAACGTTTTGTGCATGTTGTGACTTGTTACTACCACTTGCTGTCTACTATGCACATGTCCCATTGTCAGTGAGTCATACTTCGTAACATAAATACATTGCGGCCCAGCTGCATCCAATACACGCAAGTCAACAAACCTTCACCTACACTAAAGTGGATGATCATACTTTAACTATTTAAAAAGAAAAGTGAGATCCTGAGTCACCTTAATCGTAGAAAAGCTTTTAGTAAGTGACATATGAATACGGTGTGTGCTGGTCGACATTCGTGTGACATTAAAAAGAATCGTAAAAACATTTAAAAGTTCATGGAGCAGCCAAGAGAAACCATGTATACAAAGCTTCCTCCATCATATACACTTACATATACATCTATGTCTGGGCCCATTTTGGCCATGAAAGCAAAGTTCTTTTATATGGAGATTACAAAAAACAGGACTTTGTAGCTAGCAAAGGCTGGTTGGAACACTTTAAAAGTCATCATGGGATATGTTTGATGATGGTGAGAGATGAAAAACAAATGATGCATCCTGCATTGAACCATTTAAATTCAGATTTCAACAAACAGTGAATGATTTAGATGTTTGCCCTTCTTAGATATACAATGCTGATGAATCTAGGCTGGGCTTGGGATGAATTTGGCATATACTACCTAGCAAAATGTATCCTATGATGAAAAAACTGTATCTGAACGAAAGGTGTGCAAAGAAAGGGTAACCATTTTGCTGTGTGCAAATACTTCAGATATGCATATGCTAAAGATTGTGGTCATTGGAAAGTTAGAGAATCCACCAGTCCACTATTAAGGACAAAAAAGCATGTGGATGACAAAAGACCTCTTCAAGAAGTGGTTTGACGATTGTTTCGTGCCAAAAGTAAGAAAGGGGCTGAAAGATCACAAAGGCTTGTCCCTCAAAAAGCATTGTTGCTTCTCAATAATGCTCCTGGTCATCCATATGAAGAAGAGCTAACATCTGACAACAAATGCAATGTTTTTCCCACCAAACTGCACTGCACTCATCCAACCAGTTGATCAGAACATCATTCAGTTTGTCAAGCAACACTACAAAAACAATCTGCTACTGACAGCTGTTTCGAAAGACCAATCTTTAGAAAAAACATTAAAAGAGTTCATCATGAAAGATGGGTTTTTCTCTGCATTGCATTGCACCCATCACCCATTATATCGTCATGGAAGAACTTATGGCCGGAAATCGTAACCACTCCCAGCGCTCACCAAATCAGTCCCTCTCCCATATAAAGAATCGCCACCAAAGTGGTGATGTCAGATGAGCCACCACTAATGTCAGATGGTGACACTATTGATCAAGCTTCTACTCCAATGACAGATCAGGACTACAATGATGAAGTTATCGCAACTCCTTGACAGGTTTTAGCAGAAAATGTGATCAGCACATTCAAAGTATGTATGCAACGGGTTGAAGTGAATGATGCATCATGTAATGAACTTCTACTTCTCAGAAGGCTGAGAGCCAAAGCCTTACTATTGCATTTGTATAAGCTTAAACAAAATTTTTGCATTACACATAAATATATAATGTAGTGTGTACCTATGTACTTAGATAATATGTATGTAAATGTTCAATTCGGATTACAGGGGGTCTACTGTATTTAAGAACTATGGCAACATTGAATGTTATTCTGAAAAAATAAACCTCATGAGTGGGAGTGTGAGGCATCAATCAATAATATATGCATATCTACATTTGCCAAAAAGCCTGTACAACATCGTGTGTTGTACAGACATGTATATGTAATTATATATTTTTTAATATTCACATTTAATGATTCTTTAATATGAAAATTAAAAATAAACTAAACACATTATTTTAGGGACAATATTATATTTGAAAAATAATGATTATTATTATTAGCAGAACATTTATTAGTGGTAATGATCAATCACTGGATTGGATTACACAGCTGTTCAGGGGAATAATTTCAGTGGAACACCATGACATTCAACATTTAGTCCGAGAAGCAATGGAAATGGAATGCTGAAATTTCAATATCAAAGATGGTTCAAATTAGAATATGCAAATATGCTTTCATTAACATTTGGTTAATGAATTAATCATTGGTTAATCATTTGGTTATCACCTTTGGTTAACATTTGGTAATTGTTCCGCAGTTCCGTAGTTGATACTTAAATATTGCCCCTGCATATAGCATCCATGTTTTGCAGGTATGCTTTATGACAGAGAGCTCCTTTCTAGTGATTGAAGTATTTTAGCCTGAAATATTTGTATTTTTAGGATTTCCTCCGTGAGAGAACCTACAGAACTTGTGAATTCTCTCAGATGTACTCCACAAATTTTCACCTTGTGCTACATGTAATCCTTTCCTAGTTGGTTGGTTCGAGTTGGTTTAAAATTTTTCGGTACTGCTGCCACATATTAAAGCTTACATTATATTATCCATGCTTACCACATATGAAAGAATCTTTTCACCATTGCAATAATTTGTCTAGCGGCTTTAATGTATCCTGTTCCTTATTATGTTATTGTATATCATTGTATTTCCACTAATCCTGTAGGGCCTAAGAAAAAATATTGAAATGGTAAAAGGAGAGTAGTTAATAAATTAATGTTATAGTCCAAGTTCTTGCAACTCACGAGCGTGCGTCAACTTTGCTTGTGGATAAATGATCCTATAGTAAAAAACTTTCGTATCAATGTACCTATTTAAAGGTGTATTTTGAAGGATATGGGGCCTCTTATTACGCGTACGGACAGTCACCACTACAAGCAAGGCAGGCGCACGCTCGTGTGTTGTAAGAACTTCAATGTATAGATAGGTATCGAAAATTACATGTTACATACATTGATGTACTTCTAACTCTATAGTAAGTGTAAGGTGGGAGTCTATACTGTTAAAATAGTCTTAAACATGATGTGATCAGTGATCACGTAGGCATGTAGACAAAAAATTGTAATCAACGTCTAAAGGACAAAATCCTGTATCAAACAATTATAATAAATTTCAAATAGTATTATTTATTTAGTATTTGCTTTAATACCTAGTCTGTTCCGTAAAATGTTATTAAAAACAAAAATGTGTATCAAAAAAAAAATTACAGTTTTTCAAAATATTCCCAGCCTCTATCCACTTGTTCATTCGACTGAACCAGCTTTTGAAACATTTTGAAAAATATTCTTGCAGAAGGGCAAAAAAGAGTCCTAAATGCATCGACAGCGTCATCCAGTCTTGAATTTTCGTCCACGTAGCATTTTTTATGGTGGGAAATAAAAAAAAACTCGCACGGGCCTAGGGTTGCCAGGTGGTATCCTAAAGTAGGACATGTCCTCCCTTTCTATGAGTTGTCCTGCTGTATGTCTTTAATGCACGCTGATACTGCCGTGCCTGTGCCCAAACGAGCGTACGTGTGTGTTGTGTTGTGTGAACGTTTACAAGGCTTGTGAAGATTATTTGATTGAATGAATAAAACCACTGGGAGATTTCAAATGTTTTTAATATGATGACTTAGTTCATTCTATTGAGTTTTTAAGCGTCAGAGGTGTAGAAATTGATGACGTTAAACTACATGATCAATTTTGTAATCTGATTTCAATCGAAATCAAATGGTGATCCTGATGACAAATATTATAATTTGAAGTTACACGAGCAATGGACGATTTATTTTAAAACTGTTAAAAACATTTAATGTTTCTCGGAACTGCTCAATATCTGCGAGTTTTACTTTTGTATAAGTGCACATAACGCGAATGTTGAAAGAGTTTTCTTGGTAATTAATGCGCAATGGAGCAAAGAAAGAAACAGACTCAGTGTGGAGTCAGTAAAATCGTTGAATTTTACACAATATAATTTGTCAACATGTGAAGGTTTTCATACTTATTTGTTAAAAAACCCAAGAACTTCTTTCGAAAATTGGCAGTTCAGCTAAATGTGATTATAATAAAGAAAATTATATAAAAATCTTGTTTAATTGTGAAAGTCCTCCTTGTTTTTAGAATACCTTCTTTTTTAGACCTATCAGTCCTCCTTTTTCAAATTATCATCTGGCAACCCTATATTTGACAGACTCAACAGACTGTATGTATTTCATGCATCTGATGTATCTTATTGAGAAGCTTTTCATACTTTTAATTTTACATTGGAATTATTCGAAAATCGAAAGGTTAAGTAGTCGAAATAATTATGGAACTTCTCGCAATTGCTCATCACTACCACGGATTGGAACAATAAGAAAAAAAAATATTGTGTACATATTTGTTATTATTATCAAATAAATATTTATGAAAAATCGTTAGAATATTATAGGACAATTGTTTAATATAGAATCAGTAGTGTAGTTTCATGTAAAAGTAATGGCGGACGAAGAAGAGGATCCTAAAGAATACCGGTGGGAGACAGGTTATGAAAAGACTTGGTGAGTTTACGTCCACATAATGAAACTATTTTTTAATTATGTAATTGCATACAATTACTATTCACGCTTATTCCAAAAAGCTTTTTACATAATGCATATTTTCACTTATCTCATGATCCGGTATGTGTAAAATACTTGTGTTTGATAAAGGGAGGCAATAAAGGAGGATGAAGATGGGCTGGTGGAGGGTCTGGTGGCGGAGTTCGCTCAGAAAGCTGCTCGCAAGGCCGCCGTCACTCGCCGCACCCCTGTACGACTTGGCATGATGAGGCATCTCCTGGTGGCCGTTGATTGCTCAGAGGCTATGAACTCACAGGACTTAAAACCTACACGATTTTTGTGCACCCTCAAGGTATAATTATTTATGCAATGAAGGTACCTATAAATTTTTGAAATCCTTGTTTTATGGAAAAAAGGGGATAGATAAGCAGACAGTCCACCTGGTGATAAGTGGATACTGTCATCCATGGACATCCATGATACATGTCAACATCAGTAATAGTAAATGTTGGGATGTCTGTGGATGTGCTGCCTTACTATGGAGTGATTTAAAGGAATGAATTTGGAGGAGGAGTTGGGAAAATGGCCAGGAATAGGATAGGATAGGTTTTCGTATATCTCAATCACTACTGAAACACTTACATACATTGGGGAAAGAAGATAAAGTGTGAAATGGCTAAATTCTTGTGGCCCTAATGGTCTTTCAAGAGTCACCGTATATGTATGGCTTAGGGCGAGTGCAGAAGGCATACAGCCTAGAGCAAAAAGAGTGCTGCAACACACTTAAGTGCTCCTCCCCCACCTGTAGACTGGCGGACGGAACGGACCTCGGCTTTGGGAGGGTACGGCGGGATCGTAAATTGATGAGAAGCATCTAGGCACGTGCCAATACTTAGTAAAAGTGTTGGCTGAAGGCCGGTGTGTGTTCCCAGTGTAGTGAGGGGGATATCCTTGTCTTCCCTGGGCGGGGATGGTGTATATGTGTAACCTGTGAGTGTAATGTGAGAACTGCATTAGCAGCAGTAATTGGGTCGTCTGAGATGTGCCGAGGACGACGACGACGGTAGTGGGGAGGATGACGGTAAAATCACATCCATCGCAATATCTATTTGCCTTCTTTTATGCAACAATTTTTTGCCGAATCCTTTATACAGATACAATTTCGTAAAATGCAAATGATTTCTACTTATACTTATAAACTTTTCTTAGAAAAAGTGGCTTTGTATATTGCATCTTGAATAAGTTGTTGGAAGTATAGTGTTTGAGTTAAAATGTTTAAATATGACATGAATATTATATAATATATATTCGTTCTAAAACAAGTAGTCCTGTTGATTTTTTTCCAGTAGTCTGGTTGAATACTATGACCGGACTTCTGAGAACAAAAAGTCTCATTAGTCTAGTCAACCGGACTGTGAACCGGACCTCTGGGAATGGATGAGAAATTCATTAATATGGCACTCACTTCAGAATAGGGGTACGTCCAGTAATCCAAAACAAGGGGTGCAACAGCAAACAATCATGGTCACCTATGCATGCGACAAAATTGCAAGTGCAAAATTTGCACAACTGTTGCAATTTGTTTATTTTTTGTATATATTAACTTGTTTTTGTACCTGGAATAAAGTCAAAATGAAATGTCTTTTTGAATAGAATATTTTTTATTAATTTTACCTACACTTCAGTAATCCCAATTTTCCGGTAATCACCTGCATTGGTGCCGGATTAACGAGATTGTACTGTACTTTTTGTTTAATCCCATACTACTTTTTTTTTATATACAAGTGGGCGGACGAGCAAGCAGTCCCATGTGATGGTAAGTGTTACCGCCGCCCATGGACACCTGCAACACCATTGTATTTAACCTATGCTCTAACACTAGTGACTTTGTTAATACTGGGATGTTATATCATAATCATCCCAGTTAACAGTGTATTCTAACAGTTATGTAGAACTATATTCATTGTATAACTTTTTAAACTTTCATGTTTTGTACACATTTATATTGTAAAACGGGACTGAACGCGCGTAAACTGAAAGATTTTTGTTTACCGTTTATTTCTACTCGACGTTTCGGAACAGGTTACAGTAGCCGTAGTCACAAGTTAACTGAAGAGGCGGGTAGTCCGGGATGGGAGCTTCAAGCAGTTTTATCAACTACCCATATTTGATCTTCACGTATCACTGTTTTACGTTCGGAAAAGCTGCGGCTCACTACACTAACAATGTCCGTAGATGTATTAAACAGTAAATCGCACGGTTTATATTTGTTAATCACTTGATTTCACGTCGACGACAGTTCATATCCATCTTCCCAATTGAAATTTTTAATTTTTAATGTCGATAAAATCCCGTGTACAATGCAGCAATGACGGATTAAACAACAGAGCGACAGATGAAACAACAGAGTGTATGACCTCTGTGACCCTAAACATTTAAAAAACGAATTATCACATGTTTAGAAGGTATCTACTTGAAGGGAATGAGTACAAAGTGAGTGGAAGGCAGCCAAGGCGGAAAGGAGGGAGAACTATCCTGACGTTAACAGACAGCCAACATTTATGTCATATGTGAAAGGAGTGATGGACAAAGTTGGAACAGTATTGAGAAAATACTCCATTAAGACTGTATACACTCTGTCCTCGAATCTAGCGGAAGATCTACACACACTCAAGGATGTTGTACCTTACTAGACGCAACGTGTCTATAAGATAGACTGCAGCTCTGATAGTTCCTATTGAGGTCAAACTAAGTGTAAAGTTGCGGAAAGGGTCAAGGAACACATCGCAAATCACTAAATGAGTAAATCAGCAAAAACCGAACAACTCTCAACGCTGTAATTAATCACTGGATAGAACTCTGCACTCCAAAAATCTCCACTTAACGTCACAATTATCCCAGGATATACGTCTACGTGAAGCGATTGACATTAAGTAATATAAAAATTTCAATCGAGAAGATGGATATAAGGGTCACGCCGCGAAAATTTGTACTTTTTGAAATTTCGGAGTGTCTCCCCCCCCCCCCCCCCCCCGTCTTTGTCACTAGTGTCACATTTGTCACATTGTCACGTTATTAAATTATTGTATTTACCACTACTCTTTAAGTATTTTGTATATAAAAACATGAAAAGACAAGGCAATTGATGCTGTACATATCGTACTTTTTAACTGATATAGTAAAAAAAACTTAAGTTATATGTCTCTCCGATTTGTTTCAAGTTTCTTTTACACGGAGAGTCTACTATTTTCGATGGTGAAGTACAGGAACTAATAGCCCTTTTAACTAAACTTAACTTTCGTTCCTCTCCTCCCTCGCAGAATAGCAAGGGCGAGAAGCGAGTAGCGAGTAGCAATGTTGACCTCGAACGCCGGTAGCGCCACTGCCTGTACTTCTCCATCTAGTCCACAACTTTATGTTTCCATCTCTTATCAAATAAAACACACCACACAGTAGCTTTTATTCCTCTAGACTATCCTTACCGACCTAACTTATAACCCAGACATGCAATTATGGAGACCTAAAAGACAAAACACATAATTAAACATAACAAAACATTATATAAACACTTAAACAAATGACCAATTTACAATAATCTACAACACAGAACAACATATAAAACGTAGCATTTTACAGTAGTAAATATATAAGGTGTGCACCTAACATCGCACAACCTCGGATGGAAGGAGTCCGGGCTTTCTCATACGCTTCTACCTACGCATGCTTGAGAGTTCGCCGTACGCTCTTTACCCTTTGCCCAACTTCATTTGGATGACTCCTTCTCTTCCAAGATACGCGATGTCAGTCAGTACACACATACTACGCGTACGGACTATTTACACACAATGGACAAGTCTACACTTTCACTTGCATTCATTGTTCTGTCGAGCACACATTCTATAAAAATAAGGTTCAAGGCTTTTAAAACGGACAAAAGACAGAGAAGAATCTTTAAAAAAGAAATATAAGATGTATAAGTCCGAAGGAGGGAAATTTCATACACAACTTTCAAGAAATTCAGACGTTTTTACGTGTTACCACCTAAGACCTAAAGCATCCAACTTAATTATAATCATGAAATTCAAACGGCTTAAATCATTGAGTTTAATTGAATGTCAGTCTGCAGAGGATGTACGTACTTTCATTAATAGTTTGTAACCTAAAAACAAATGAATGTTCATATGGGGAATGTCATGTCTGTAAAAATAAAATCATACAATTTAACATGAATGAGTAAAATCAGAATGATACGGTTTCTTGGTCGGAGTGTACGAATTGTGAAACTAAATCCACAAAAACTGTAAAACTACAGAAAACGCCGCTTGTAGAACATTTTCTAGAGTCTATTGAGGAAGAGTTGATAAAGTTTAGAAAACATTCTTACAATATTTACCACAATCACAAGGCTTCATCGAGTTATCAGACGTGCATTAAAAATCTTCATGAAACCTGAATGTTCATGAACTTCATGAATTCATATAAATTTTTCAGAGAATGTCTATAAAATGAATACAATCAATGCACTTTGGTGCATCACAAAGACAAATAACTCTTCATACAGGTTTAATTTATGCCAACGACCGGGATCCTGGACCACTTTGTTCTATCTCCGATAACAATTACCATGGCCCAGAGGGAATTTGGGCTCATTTGGCCCCGGTTCTGGAACATGTCAAAAAAGATTTTCCCACTGTAACTACAATACACTTTTTCTCAGATCGACACAATATCGCCAGAAAAAGAATTTTCGCGGTTTCGCCGTGTATATGAAGCAATATGGATTTATACAATGTACCTGAATTTTTTTTGAAGCGTCACATGCGAAAGGAGTAGCTGACGGGATCGGAGGGGCGATAAAGCGAAAACTTTACTTTTAGTCGCGTAAGGTTACAGTGGATGCTAGTTCTGACGAAATTTTGTTGTGACAAGTACGTCCGAAATCCTCGTCAGAACAAGGTGGGTACACTGCGCGTTTTCTGATAGTCAATACGTTTCTGCCTCCCAGCAAAATGGACCAACTTGACGAGTTTTATTTTCTTGAAAGTCCGTTGATGTTATTGTTGATAGGTTTTTTTTTTTTTATAGATTAGTGGGCGGACGAGCAAGCGGTCCCACGTGATGGTAAGTGTTACCGCCGCCCATGGGCACCTGTAACACCAGGGGGTATGCGGGCGCGCCGCCGACCTTGCAAAATCCTATTCACAGCTCTCTTGAAGAACCCCATATCGTAGCTCAATGGAAAGACCTCTTGAGGCAGTTCGTTCCACAGCCTACGGGTTCGCGGTATAAAATAATTTTTGGACCGAACAGTGCGCAACACCTCCGTATCGAGGAAATGCGGATGGACCGCACTTCTGTGACGGTAGCGGGAAAACAGCATGTTAACCACTATTTTCCACAAGAGACGATAAGGGAGAGTTCCAAATGTTATATCAAGATTTGTGGGACAACCCGCAAAAGTTTTTCGAGTATTTCAGAATGAGACCAACAACATTTGAATATATACTGAAGGGGATAGAAGAAAGAATCACAAAGTACTCCAATTTTCGTGAATGTATTTCAGTCAGAACGCACGAAAAAATCAAACTCGTTTGAACGCTCGAATGGTTCTGACGACATCGTGCGTGTTCTGACATGCCCTTCCCTGCCAAAATAAACACTCTCATTAGACACGAGACTCATTAGACTCGAACAAAAACACGCATTTGTTTGTTCGGACGAACTCGTCAGAACAAGATTTCGTCAGAATTCGCATCCACAGTAACCGTAGCCTAAAGGTCCGATATCATGAACGCAAAAACGGCGTTCGAGTTTCTTGAGGAATTTGAAACAAAAGTAAAGTTGTTTTACATTCCGGAAGGTACTATTCAAAGTGAAACATTAGACCTTATACCAGTGCCCGGTACTATGATGCTACATAAAATAATTAGCACTAACTCAGAAAATTCAATGCGTTATGGGTGCTTTAGTTGCTTTTGTGAAAATAATTTGGGAAGAGGATTCTGTGATTGCTTAAACGCAAAACAAATAAAGCTGGTAAAAATACGTTTAAAAAAATAAAGTAAGTAATAATTTTATCCCACACTAGAAATACCTTTTGTACATTTGCGCAATTGTCAATACTTAAACCAAAGTAAGCACAAACTTTGAAATACACACCTCAATAAGGAAAATTAAAGGAGAATGCCCAGAAACGGCCTATTTATTAATAATTTTGAAAACTGATAAATATTTTATAATTAAAATAAGTTATTAATATATTCAGTATCATCAAATCAATAAATTGTTCCATATTTTTTAAATCGTAAAAATTCACTACCTCTTTATATAAGTAAAAAAAATCACAAAACACTGATATTTTAACACCAATGTAATCACAAACTGTTTATAATAAATGTTCTAATAATCGAATAAGCACACAGACCTTTTTTCGTCTTCGGGAATCTAAGTCAAACTTACTTGACATAACTTACATGACTTTTTGGCATTCTCCTTTTAGTTTACCATTTTTACAAGATTACCAATACTCCTTTCGGCTTAGTATCCCACCCCCTGACTTACCCACCCCTCACTTGACTTAGTAGGTATATAAAATTAATATTGTATTTAAAAATAAACTTATACCCACAATAAAAAAAATCTAATTTAAACAATATTGTTTATTTGATAATAAATCTTAAATATCTGATTCAAAGTTTTAATTTGATGAAGGTCATGTTAACTCACTCTTACGAAAATTGTAACAGTGTGTTACGAATCTGCAGTGTGTTATCTGTGTTTTACATTATTTGCTGTTTTATGGTACTGTCGTCGACGTGGTATCCCGTGATTAATAAATTTAAACCGTCGAATTCGTCCGCGGACGTTATTAGTGTAGTGTGCCGCAGCCTTTCGGAATGTGAAGACCAAATGTGGGTAGCTGATAAAACTGCTAGCAGCTCCCATCCTGGACTACCTGCCTCTTCAGTCAACTAGTGTACCCCGTGCCGAAACGTCGAGGACAAATAAAAGGTACAGAAAAACCTTTAATTTTACGCGTTCAGAGCCTAACGCGCATCGCAGAACATTTTTTTGTTTCATATGACAATAGTAGTTCATCAACTAACACTTTAAAAATGAGCTTGTTTTTATAAAGATCATGGTTTTATTATTATGTTCCAGTTATTAGAGAAGTTTGTAGAAGAGTTTTTCGACTCAAATCCACTAAGTCAACTCGGTATAGTGGCAATGAAGAACAAGAGAGCAGAGAAGATTACTGAACTCTCGGGCAATATAAGGAAGCACATAAAAGCTGTGAAAGGGTAAGCCGTGTTATTTTTATGAATATTGGTATGTATCTGATGAAAAATTTTTATGTTTTGATTGCTAGCAACAAATAAGACTATTTGTTTTAGACTATAGAATCCTGTTATAATTACCTTTATACATGTTGTGTCTATGTGTAGGTTTATTTGTTTATACCTACAACTATGATTTATGTCTATTATCATTGATTTATGATTGATTATACATATTAATTGATAGGTAGGTATTTATTAAGTTCATTAAGATAATAGATTGACAGAAAAGAAAACAATCAACAGTGATTTCTATGCCTATGTTCAGATATACTTTCGAACCACGCCACAGTCACAAAATAGGGCAGGAGCAAATTTGTATGAAAATGCTTGGTAGTATTCATACGGACCGCAATTTATAGTCAATGTTGATATCGATCACTTGCAACCACCGGCGGCGACATCGCACGCGGGAGTGTCTTCCCTTCCACGACTCATAACCACAACGCAACCACAAGTAACTACAGCAGGACTACCGTTTTGTGGTTATGCTAATTCACATATACCACTACCCAACCACTGTTTTGTGACTGTGGTGAGGTTCGAAAATGTGGTCTGGATACTCCCTAAGAGGGATTAGAATATATAATAGATGTTTGAACAGTAAATCCTTTGTTGCAGCTTATCAAACATACCTCTAACAGGGGAGCCTTCATTGCAGAACACCTTAGAGTTAGCAGGGCGGGTGCTCCATCCCTTGCCAGGTCATGCTTCCAGGGAACTTCTGGTGTTGTTTGCATCGCTCACTTCCTGTGACCCTGGAGATATTACTGCTACAATTCAGGTACGTATTAAAAACAGCTATAGTAGCCGGCAAACTTCTTGAGCAATAGTTGACATAGTGGGGGAATGTTCGCGCATTGTACACTTACGTGCAAAAGAAGTATTTACTCTTATTTAATTGTACTCTCATATTAATTAGGGTATTAAAAAGCTTATACGTATTTATTTAAATATTTATTAGAAAATCAACATAAAATACAGGATAATAATTGTAAAAATTTAATCTTGGGGTAAAATAGATATTCCTTCCATTAGGTCAAAACCAGAGCCGGTGCCAGGTCTTGGTTCAGTCGAAGCGAAGCTGGTACTAGTCATTGCTTCTTCGTTATCATGGTCTTGATCATCATCACCACTGTTATCATCATCCGAGTCGCTATCATCATTAGCAAAAATGACAAACTCGTCAGTGACTAAATCTACCACGTGATCACTTTTTATATACTCTGCCTCAATTTCTTTGACCTTTTGACATAATTTTACACATTCGCTAGCGCCCATCATCGCAACCTTTTCCTTTACGAGCTCTATTACTTTGCCAGTATTCCAGCTGACATTTTTGGTACCGACATACCCTTTAATAGCTGCCCAAGCCATCTCAATGGGGTTGAGATCTGGATGGTATGGAGGTAAGCGAAGCACTGAGTGGTTGTGCTCTGATAAAATTTTATTAATGCTGTATGTTTTATATTGTTCCTTATGTGCTTTTATCAAGTTAAACAGCTGAGGTTTCAACATATTTTCATTGTATTGAATGCCCTTTTCGTGTAACCATTTCTCCATAACTGCTATTTTAGAATTAGTAGTTGGCGCGGGATCAGACTGTTTGTTGTGATATGATGCATTTTATCAACTACTACAACGGAATTCGGTGGCAGTTTTTCTAGCAATTGACAACGCAGCCATTTTTCGTAGTTTACAAAGTTCATGTTGTCGTGGTAGTCACCAGATTTTGTGCCAGCTTTGAACAAAAGAAGGGCATTGGGAACAAATCCAGCTTCGGAGCCAGTGTGAACGATTACTACAAATTAATACGCTTAATACGCTGCCCTTTTGAAATTAGTCTTTTTAAACCCCTAGTTGACCCATCTGACTAAGAGTTACCATTGGCATGTGATGAGTCGACATAGGACTCATCGGTGTATACTATCGGTCTTCCTTCTTGCCTATATTTAATTATTTTTTGGAGATATTCGATCCGTAGTAATCGAATGTTGCTTTTTTCAATTAACAGCTTTCGATTATTTTCTGTTTTTTTCCATATGAAGCCTAACTCTTTCAAAATTCGTGGTAATCTTCGTTCCGAGTCATTAAAATTTATATCTTCTTTTAATTTTTTACGAAGCCTTTCCACGGTAGGGAGTTCATTGTTTGTATTATGGTAATTATGAATACATTTTTTATAACAGATTGGTCGAAACTATCAATTTCGGTGACGTTCTTTTTCCCAGATCTTTTCTTACCCGGAGTCCGGAACACGGTGAGCAAGTCGGAGCCCTTAGCTTCGTTAATAATTCGCCTAACAGTACTGACAGATGTTTTTGTTGCCTCCGAAGTCTGTTCAATATCATTCTTGCCCTGTTTCTTCATGAATCAATATATATCGTAGACCATTTTTCTGGCTTGTCTTTTTAATACTACGCTAGTTTGTCGTGGCATAGTGTATTTTTTATAAAACAATCAACTAAAACTCAAGAAATCACAATAACAACAAAGCCAACAAATAATTATAACAAAAAACGTCAACAAACAATAACGAAGGACTTTTTCACTGCACGCAAGTGTATTCGGGAGCAAGCGGAACGTGGACGCGGTGCGGGAGGCAAGGGTCGACTGATCTACCAATAACGCGCTCGATACGATACTCCACCGCCATCGCGCCCCACACTAAAATTTGGACCTAAAATTTGGTTCTGCGCAGTCAAGGTCATTTGCTTAAGAAGTTTGCCGGCTACTGTAATAAACTTGCGTTGTTATTTGATTGGTATCTAAAACCCATAACACGCTAAGAGCCATTCATTAAAATACGAGTATCTTGTTTAAAAACAAAAAAAAGCAACTTCAAAATCGTGCTAAAAATAAAAATATCCTTCCTGTTTAAACATTCTTGTCGACTTCTTTCTTTTATTAGTGCCAATTTTTATACCTATGACTTTATTATTTCGGCATTGACTGTCAGACGGCTCCCAGACATACAGTAAAGTCATTACACAATATTATTGAAGCCCGCTTTGCACCCAAACGAATCTCTCTAAACTCCCTAACGATCAAAAACATTGCGCTATCATAAAATTGCACAATATAATAATACGTCTAGGGGCGCTTCTTAGAGATTATTTTATGGTAGTATGTAAAAGATTGTTTCACACACAGTTTCATTTAAATTGGTCCATGTAATGTGTGGTCATATATGAAACATTGAACTTCTAAAAAATCATTTTGTTGCAGAATCTAAAGACTGATGGAATAAGGTGTTCTGTGATTGGTTTAGCGGCAGAAGTTAGGATCTGCAAGAAATTGTGTCAAGATACTGGAGGGGAGTATGGGGTATGTCACTGCCTTACAAAGAATTAATTTCTAACACTTCATTTAATTTTCTTATACCTTTCTGAACCTTTTGTATTATCTTTTATAGTATTATCTATTATTTTATAGTATTTTTGTATTATCTCTATAACTTTTCGTATATTATTTTACTGCTGTATTTGTGGGTGTATTTGCTAGTGACCCACGGTAATAGTAACAATATAACAGTAAGTTATCTTCTTTTATTTGTGGAACATAGGTTGAAGAGATATTGCGTCTTTCTGTCTCCTATAGTCTGTAGAATGGCGAATTTATTTATTTATTCAATGCTATCATGTACACAGGTAGGAACTTAGACTAAGTATATGGCCCTGCTAGGGCTAACAAAACAAAACCTGCTAACAAAACTAAAAACATTTGTATCGTGTCATATTCATATTCTACTATTATTAACAAAACTAGAAACATTTGTATCGGGTCATATTCATATTCTACCATTATTAGCAAAACTAAAAACATTTGTATCGTGTCATATTCATATTCTACCTTTATTAACAAAACTAAAAACATTTGTATCGTGTCATATTCATATTCTACCATTATTAGCAAAACTAAAAACATTTGTATCATGTCCTATTCATATTCTACCATTATTAACAAAACTAAAAATATTTGTATCGTGTCATATTCATATTCTACCATTAGCAAAACTAAAAACACTTGTATCGTGTCATATTCATATTCTACCATTATTAGCAAAACTAAAAACATTTGTATCGTGTCATATTCATATTCTACCATTATTAGCAAAACTAAAAACATTTGTATCGTGTCATATTCATATTCTACCATTATTAGCAAAACTAAAAACATTTGTATCATGTCATATTTGTATTCTACCATTATTAGCAAAACTAAAAACATTTGTATCGTGTCATATTTATATTCTACCATTATTAGGAAAACTAGAAACATTTTTATTGTGTCATATTCACATTCTACCATTATTAACAAAACTAAAAACTTTTGTATCGTGTCATATTCATATTCTACCATTATTATTCATGTCATATTCTTATTCTACCATTATTAGCAAAACTAAAAATATTTGTATCGTGTCATATTCATATCTACCATTATTAACAAAACTAAAAAAAATTGTATCATGTCATGTTCATATTCTACCAGGGGGCACGGTAGTACCGATCATTAATTACTACATATTATTATACTAACAAAACTAACCCTCCACAAAAACAATGAACCATTAAACAAAATAAGTCTTTTTGCATGGTAGGCGGCGCTCCCGCATACCCCCTAGTGTTGCATATGTCCATGGGCGGCGGTAACACTTACCATCACGTGGGACCGCTTGCTTGTCCACCTACTTCCCTATACAAAAAATTGTCAGTTGATTTGCGACATTGATATTATTATTATATTTTGTCAAACATGAACCGTTCTATTGAATAATAAGTTAATAACACTTTTTGATTCGAAGATCTTTGAGTTTTTTACATAATATTTTATGTTTTTCCTCATTTATTGTACTGTCGAGTATTTTGTTATTATATATATTAATGGATCTGTAGTACGGACTTTTCTTAAAAATACTTAGTTTTGGTTCTAGAAGCTAGTTGTAATTAGCTAGTTTGTTATTGAGGCTTTTAGCCGTTATTGAGGCGTTACCATCCAACGGGGGGGTGTAAGGGGGGAATACGGAAATGAAAACACTGCTCTAGTTCACATTAAACCACAGGGGTGCGGAGGAAGCGGCAGTGGGCAACGAGCTTACTTGTTAGGCTTAGTTGTTATCTTGAGTGATGAGGGCGAACTGGCTTGCTTGTTGTTGAAGCTTCGTTCTTTTATAGCAAGTTTGCTGCCCAAGCAATCCTCCCGTTCTCTGGGGAAGTTTTATTGCTATTCGCTTCTCGTTTTTATACATAATATCTAGGTTATAAGTCGTATATTTTTGGGTTGGTCCTCTTTTTCCACGGAGGATAAAGACTATTTTCGATGGCGAAGTATGGGTATTTAGCCTTTTAATTGTTTCTATTTTATTTTCCCTTCCTCCCTCTTCGAGTAGCAAGGGGTTTGGGAGGACTGAGGGTGTATGGTTGCCTAGTGGCGCCGATACCGGAACTTCGCCATCTAGCCCGCAACTTTATATGCTTTAAAACTTATACCTAAATAAAACACACTGCGGGCGATAGTCTTTATTGTGACTTATTCTAGTACCCTGACTTATAACCTAGGTATCCTATCACATTGGGAGAGCGAAGGCAAGACACATAAACATAAGACATTATAAAAACATGTAAGGAAATAAACAATAGTATAACATAATGTTAATATTTTACATAATATTGCCATTTTAACTAACATTTTATAATAACGATGATGCACGTACTAACATCTTATGATCTCGGAGGAAAGGTGTATGAATTTATCCTTTATGCCTCTATTGGCGTATGTTTAAGAACTCCGCCGTTCGAACTTTGCTGGTTGCGGAACTTTCTCTAGACAACCCTTTTTTCCTCCGAGATGTGTGATGTCAGCACGTACATATTAGGCGCACTGATTTTACACGTATGTTTTTATGGGCACCGTACTTTTACTACGCACTTATTGTTCTGTCGTGCACAGTAAGCATATTTCTTTCAATGAAGTGTGGTCGGCAGCTGTCTCTTTGTCTTATATTGACAATTATGCGCAAGCACTTCTTTTGTATCACAAACAGGTCGACCGCATCAGTACTGTGGCTCACAGGAGCACTCCGTACCCGAGCCAAGCATATGCATAAGCATGAATGCTGACAGCGCACATTCATTCAGTATGGGTATTTGTTCTAAGTAAACTAAGGGTGTAAATGAATTGTGACAATTTTTAATATTATCCTTGCAATGTGGTATTTCCAGATTAAGTGTGTTAGTCGATGTTAAGATTAATTGTTAGTCCCAACAGTGTGCATTTATCTGAAGAGCTGTTCAATTTGATGGCAACTTAGGATTTTTACCATCGCTGTTCCCGTTATCGTCGCGCGGTTCATCCGCACTACCTTGACAAAGAGTCGCTGCGTACTGTGGGGTCATCAAGACACTATCCGAACCTGAAAGTTGTGCGATGAGCCAGCTGACATATTTTCGCTATGTTACGACATGGAGCTCTTCAAGAGAACTGTGAACAGTGAATAGGATTCTGCAAGGTCGGCAGGGCACCCGCATACCCCTGGGTTGCAGGTGTCCATGGGCGACAGTGACCACTTATGTGGCTCGCTCGCTCGCTCGTCTGCCATCTCTTTTATAAAAAAAGTAACATTATTATTTAAGTGAGAGTTACTTGGTCTAAGAAGCTTACAAGTAGTGTCACTGCCGCCTGAAAGACATTGTTACCTATTGTGACTCATAATAACAAAAGGTAACAATACTTGGTAAATAGAATATCAAAATGAGTATTTTGTCTAGCTCATCGTTCTCAACCTTTTGCGCAGTTGCGCCTTCCTAAAAAGGCCAAAAATAAAATAAATAACCTCACGATCCCCTTATCAATAATTAATTATGTATTTTACCGTATAATGTTTGATTATAAATCATTAATTAAATTAAATTTAATAAAAGGTTTTTTCGTACATACGAGTAAGTGCACAATTTCTCCTTACCAACTGCAAACCCCAGTTTGAGAAACAATGATCTAGCCTTTATAGGTTTACTAATATAAACGTAGGTTGAGTATAGCAAACAGGTTGAGTATGGCTGCCTCTAATAGGAACACATTCGCCAGGTGGTGTTAGACGACGTGCACTACCGCTCACTGCTGCAGAACTGCACGAACCCGCCGCCGCGCGCGCGCTCCCTGGATGCGGGGCTCGTCAAGATGGGATTCCCGCATCACACACCACATGCACCCTCTGACCCAACTGCTAGCGGGGACGCGCCCATTACTGTCTGCATGTGGTATGTCTCGCGATGTAGTCAAATTTTTTTTTTGTAGAAATAAGGTGACAAAAAAGTCAGTCCGCATGATGGTAAAGGGAAGTTGGGAATAGTCTAACGTGTGTGATGAGGGATGAAGAAGCTCTGAGCAAACATGATGCGAAAGTACGGTACCAGCCTTTGGGAGGGGTGCGTGGTACCTACAATTCCACTGCCACTGAGCACAGTTGACTTCGCAAGTTACCCTCTGTCACAGAAGACAATCGTAAAATGTATTGTTATGAAAGCGACAAACACACTATGCAATGTCTAAAATGTGTGTTGGAGGAGGATGGGTGTGTGTTTAAAATGTGCGTTGGAGGCATGCTGAATCCATGAGCCTCTGAGCGCACTCGTCTAACCAAGTTACTCCTCTCTCAATGAATACTACTGTAAAATATAGTGCATTTCCCACTTCATTCTATATCCCCAATGGACGTACGTGTTTCGATGACAAGTGAGATTTGCCAGATACTAAAAAAATAGGGATGCTCGATCGCTCTGTATCGATCCAGACCATTTCATATGATCCAGTGGATCGATCCAAGATCGTATCAGGTATTAAAGAAAATATTTATTTTATTTAAATGTTTAATTTGAATCCAAAAAAGGTAACAGATGAACGTACTCGTAAGTATACACACACGAAACAGTTGCTGAATTTATCTTATTATTATTCCTAGGGCAAAAATATAGTTTGGGGAGAAAGTTTCTTCGTATTTTCTATAGAAATACAAGACATTTTTTTAAAAATTTAATTATTGTACATGTACTTATAATAAATATGTACCTTATAATAATTTGATCGATAACTTGTTGCCATCTTGTAGATAGTGTCATGATCCCATTGCTGTAGAAATTCTGGGATTTTTTGGCCAAAAATTTCGACAAGAAGTTTTGACAGTCCTCTCTTGATGTCAACCTTCGCTACTTAAAAGACTTCTGAAGTGACCGAAACAGGTGGAAATCTGAGGGGGCAAGGTCAGGGTTATACGGTGGATGCATCTATTGATGCTTCCCAGCTTCCCAGCCAAGCTCTCAATTTTTGCTGAGTAGCTAAATATATGTGTGGTCTGACGTTATAATGGTGAGAGATCACATCCTTTCTGTTTATCAGCTCAGGCCGTTTTGTTTCAATTGCTTGCTTTAATCTCACCAGTTGCTGACAGTAGAGGTCACAATCAATAGCTTCCCCCGGCGGTAAAAGCTCAATGAACGATACCTTTCCACCACCTTGTTTCGCGTTAAGCCGGGTTTTGCCACCGTTTGTGGAGAATGTCCGTGCTTTGACCACAGGGATGGAAAAAAACAGATTTTTTATTTCGATGAAAATAAACAGCTTTTTTTTGTTTCTAACATTGTTTTTTGTTTAAAATAGGTGTTTTTTATTTTAATAAAAAAACGTGTTTGTAACATGTTAACAATGTTTGAAATCCACGTTACAAGCAAAGTTTATGTAGGTAACAAGACAAAACTCACAGGTGTTTGAAATGTTTTATTTGTTAGAAACACTGTTTCTGACACTTTCTGACAGTCCATTTTAAACTTGTTTTTAATACATTTGTTAGAAACACTGTTATAACCACTTTGTTAAAATTATGTCATCTCTGTTTGACCACGATCTTTTTCGCACGTTTCTTGTCGTAAGTGATCCACTTCTCGTCACCCGTGATCAACCATTTCAAAAATGGTTCGGTTTCGTTTCGTTTTAACAGAGAATCGCAAATGGAAACACGATTTATGAGGTTTCTTTCCGTAAGATTTTATTTTTTTACATTTACTCGACTGCATTTACATCAGAGCTTTTCTGTATTACTTTTATATTTTTGGTCGAATTAGTCGTATTTCCTTTCGTTTTAACATCAAGGTGGCATAATTTACATTTCTCTTCAGTGTCCATTTTTACAAATAAAACTCATTGTGTCATATACAATACGAACAAACGCATGATAATAATTATTATGATACACTCTTCATTTCACATTATACAAATAAAACCAAAGTTTTGATACCAATAGCTTTTACGGAGTTCTGTTTTTATAAACAAAATCATTGCCAAAGGGTGGTCATAGGTGTAGGTGACGCTTTGCATAACATTACTTTGTAGGTATTTATAACTTAATAAATAGGCGTATGAATCTGTTGGTAGGTAAAATCCAGTCCGATTTTTTCGATCCGATCTTCCATACCTTTGTATCGATCCATTAGCGGATTGTATACTATTGTATCAATACAAAAATCGAAAAGATCGAATCTCATTGTATTGATCCGGATAGAGCATCTTCTTTCTTTAATACAACCAGATCCCATTCCCTTCGCGTGCCAATTCATTCTGGATTCTAGACTAGTGTTGCCATGTATCGCTGACGTTTATGGGCGACAGTATCCACTTACCAGCAGGTCAAATGTATACTCATCTGCCACCTTTTTTTTTATTAAAAACTTAATAAGTCTCACTGTAGGGTACACACTCCCTTATGAATCACTCACACTCTAGTCAGCCCTAAGTGCGAGTGATTTGTAATAATGTGTGTGAGAGCGATACTTATAATATATTTGACTTCCGATCTTCCGACTAGTTGAAAACGTGTGCGTTGTGACAGTTGGTTCGGACTATTCTTAGTTTATGGTGAACATGTTACGGTTTCATTTTTTATTGCTTGTTCATTTTCATCATGACGACCAATAATTACCCCAGTTGGTAGTGCCCCTGCCTGCTATGCAAAAGGGGAACCTTTTGCATCGAACTTCAGAAGGTTCGATTCCGGGTTACGTACTGAGACCTCCTAACTACAGGTTGATCAATTTTACAAGAGATGAAAAATCGTTTAAAAATCTGTTACAAGAATACATTTTAAATGTTTAAGAAATGTTCACCATAGGTGTACTAAATTTTTAATCAGAAATTTATCGTGGCCTACGGATAAATAGACGGATAAATGTTAAGTGTATAAGCACAAAAACAAAATTCAGAAATTTGTAAGATCAGAGGTACGTAACCGTCGTTATGTTCGTTCGGATCTGGGCGGTGTGTCCGTCTTTGTATCTGTCTCTGGACCCACCACACGGAATCCTAGTGTGGCGTTATTAATTATTATTTAATAGTAGGAAAAATTCTACATCTGCCGTAAAATTCAGTTTTCTGTAGGATCAACTTGGTCAGTCGGACGCGTTCAGTCGTAGAAAGCCGTATTGCCTAAAATTGAAATGCTGGATTCTAGAACTGATTGACTTTAGTTATAAAACTGACGGTTACACGGTTTTTCGTTAAAAAAGCAATCGAATTTATAGGATGTTAAAGTGGACAACTTCCTTTTTTTACAGTCATCTAGAAGAAGGCGAGGGCGTAGGGTCTGAAGGGCACCTGTGCCCGCAGTGCCGCAGCAAGTACTGTTCCCTCCCTGCTCAGTGTCGCACCTGCGGCCTCACATTAGCTTCAGCACCACATCTCGCCAGGTAAACTATACTCTGTTCAAGTTAAGAGAAAAAGTGGTGTCATCACTATCAGTCACTTGATTTAACACAAGGCAGCGTTCCTCGATTGACCAATTGAGTATATATTATGGCTACATTGAACGGATGGCATTACTATTTTCTTAATGGTAACTAAAGTAAATAAATTAAGGAAAATCTAACTAATATACAGCTCAATTTGTACTTGTGAGGTCTAATATAATGTGCGACGGAGTGTTAACTCGATAACAATCTTTTTATGCGTTCCTGAACGAGTTACTATAATGACTATAATATTCATATTCGTTGCTCTATAGTTTTGTATTACAACGTTGTATTTGCGGTTGGCGCCACCTATCCGCCTATTGTAGGTGAATTATGAGCTGCAAAGGAGTTTGTATTTGTTTTCTTTCTCATTTTACCCACGATGGAACGGAGATGGTATATGCATTAGGGGTAAGGGAATGTACTGGACCGATTTTGAAGCGGTTTTTTGTAAACGTTTAATCATACCTTGGAGCATTTTTGAGGATGGGTGTTGTGGTTTTAACTCAGTAGGGTAGCTGTTGTACCAAGTTAAAAAGTTGTTCTAAACGAATATTCTTATTCGAATGCGTCTTTCTGAAGTGAATGGTTAAAGAGGTGTATATTATGAGGTGTATATTGTGGGTGAGGTATAACTGAATGTGCGCTAAAAACATCAATGTGTAGGTGAGAGGAATTAAAGTAATGATATCAAGTATAATTCTACATATCTTCAGAAATGTTCATTATTCATGAGATTTATTATACTATTTTTAAATACCACCTTTCCAGTGTGAAATAAGTCTATGGATGCATATTTTTTGTTATATTGTCTATACATTCTGCAAGATTTTTGTATAATTGGTGCGCGTTATAGGGACATGGAACAACGGAGTATGCCTCGTTCTGATAATCGGAGCACATAGTTGCAAAAAAAGAGATGTGAGTTCAGGACTGTCAATAGCACCATTGCAGATATTATGTAAAAACAGCATATCAAGAAGGGAATGTCTGCTTTCAAGTGTCATTAAGCCATGAAATTTATTATAGTGGTTTGGACTCATTTTTTGGAGTTGTTCGGTTCAATGAACAGTTCTAATACATAGAGAAGAATGATGCTGTATCCCACAGACGACTAGATGCGTCCACTAGTCGTGTTATTTCCTTTTAACAGAAAATTGGTGTGTAGGTACAAACATGATTATAATTTATAAATGAATGCATTTGTTCGAATGCGTATTTGTATTGTCATTAGTTAAAGAATTACACCTACTTTACATATTATTATAACCGTTAGCGCTTGATGCTGGGCCTAAAGTGAATAAGTGAACTTGAAATTTGACGGTAGAAATATTGTGTCTGGACTACTTTTTTGGCGATGTTTTGTTCGATAAATAGTACTAGTGATGTTACAACAGAAGACTCACAGAAGACCGCTATGTACAAACGTGTTCACAGTGAGTGAAAGTTGTCAAAACTCGAGTCCCCTGCCTTTCCCATCTCATGCCATTCCGTCTCGTTTTCCTCATGCGGTGAAACAAGGAAAACGAAATGGACGGGCTGATATGACATATCCCATTCCCCTTCCTTCCCAATTCTCTTTCCAAATCCTTATTCTCAATTCCGAAAGGTACACGGCGCTTCGGACGTGTCGAATTTTGTAATTTTTGATCGATGTATAAATATCACGCCCGCGGCGCATGGAAAATATTCAGCATAATGGGATATGGGGTGTTACCTTTATCACATTATATTACCTGACAGATGAAATGGGGGGTGGGATGGGATTGGATAAAATAAGATCGAATGTTTCTTAAATAAAATGCTGAAAATATCAGACAAAATTAAAATTTTTGATAAAACCTCTGATGGTTAAAAACTCCAATTATACCTTTGAAAAGGTTAAAATAAAATGGACATGCGCCATTTTTTTCAATGATTCCATACCATAGCCTGTGTCTCCAATGCTGGATATAAGCCTCTCCCAAGGACCGCCACCACACACGGTTTTCAGCTCTTCTCATCCACCCACTACCGGCGACTTGCCTTCAAGTCGTCAGTCCGCCTGGCCGGAGGATGTTTAATGATTCATTATTTATTCATTTCTCGAAAGAATTGGACATGTACAACATCTGGTATGAGTTTTACTTTTCTTGGACAAAGGACTAGGAAATTATAGCGAAAAATATGAAATATAGGAGAGAAGACGTCACATTTACAGTTGTATGGATTGCTACTTTTGTCAATCACCACGTATCACCACAGATCAAAATAAACTTCACTGTCACCTGTCATCGAGTTAAACAAATAAAATATATTATAATATACGAAGGCGGCAGACGAACATACAGTCCACCTGATGGTAAGTGGATACTGTCGTCCATAGACATCCGCGATACATGCCAACATCACTCCAGAATGACAAACGTTGGCCTGCCCTCGAATGCGCTGCTTACCTTTGGAAATTAAGGAATGGATTGGGAAAATAGGATGGGAATGGGCTCTGGCATATTTCACTCACTACCGGAACACATACATACATTGGGGAATTACGATAAAGTACGAAATGCAGTACATTTCAAGGTAGTCTTCTATGAGAGAGGGGTAACGTGGCCAGTCGAGTGCACTCAACGGCTGTGGGAATGCACCGTGCACCCTTTCCCTACAAATGAGCTCTGGCATATCTGAGCTCTAGTTCACTACCGAAACGTGTACATACATCGGGGGAAATAGGATTAAGTAGGGTTCGGATTAACGTGGCTAGTCGAGTACGCTTAGCGGTTGTGGATATGCAGCGTGCACTTGTCTACTTGATATTGTGTAACATTGAAACATATATTGGTTCAGGTCATACCACCATTTGTTCCCAGTGGAGCCCTATGAAGAAGTCGTGAATGAGGGACAAACACAGCAGTGCTTTGCCTGTTTGAGGACATTCACGGATTTAGATAAACAGGTATGTGCGAAACTATACACATTTTATAGAAATACATATATAAATGTATGAAATTGAGGTTTCACAAATTCAAATGCGCATAATTATTAGTTCTGTATATGTATAGACACATATTATAATAAAATCTTAACAATATTTTTTGGAATTTCTGTTTGTCTGTCTGAACGCTCATCACACAAGCCGCGGGACGGATTTTAATGAAACTTTGCACAGTTATAATTTATAACTGAGTTAACATTTAGGGTACTTTTTATTTAGATTAATTATGAAATTCCCATGGGAATTACAAGTTCACAAGTTGGGAGCAGTGCCCAAGCAGCAGACAAGCTGTTTAAGCAAGGATATATATACCTAACGAATATATACCCAAAATTTTACACTGGGCTTCAAGCGGGTGTATATTATTATTTCCTTACTTAGTTTGTGTGCTGTTTGGGTGGCCAGATGAGAAGAGCAGAAGACCGTGTGCGGTAGTGATCTTTGGGAGAGGCTTATATCCAGCAGTAGAGAGACACAGGCTGGTTGCGTTGTATCAGAGCAGTGATAACTTAAGTTAGTGGTACATACACATACTCGACCCACATTTGTGTGATTGTGTCTTCAAATCTTCAGCCCGTATCACTGAATTACTATTTTGGTACAAATTGAAAAAAAAAAATTATATCACTAGCTCGCCAGTGAAGAAAAATATCGTGATGAAACCAACACTATCCACCAATCTGGATAGCATGTTGGTGAAAAGGCCCAAAAAGTGAAATTACTGGGGAAGGCCTGTGTCCTTCAGTGGGACATTATAGGCGTCATGAAGCAATTTGTAAAAGTTTTTTTAAAGCTCATGTTAATCGAAAAATGGTTGAGAATAAATTCAAATAAAAAGAGTTAGTAGATATTTGTCCAACAAATCTGTACATATTTACAATCAAAAAGCATAAACTATTATAATTGTATCCATGGGCGTAGCCCTACCTACCCCGTTGGGGCGCTTGCCCCCCTGGCATAGAGAAGAATAAGCGAATTCTTAAATTCTTTATTATTATTATATTGCACTATCTGTATTTAAATTACAAGAAAATTGGTTGCTTTGCCCCACTCTGCATAAAATTTATTTACTTTTGCCCCACCTTGGATAAAATCCTGACTACGCCCTTGATTCTATCTAATAAACCGTAAAGGTTTATCTAAGAGACAAGTTCTGCAGTGTCACAGTATTCAAGACATTATTTATAATCTACACCTGTGAATAGAAACTAACTTATAATTTAGACAAGAAATACCTTTTTAATTTATATTTTAAATTATTTTCACCAATACCTTTTTTTAATTTATGATGTAATTAACCCGTTAATGTAATTAATAATTAACATGATGTAATGTAATTAATGTAATTCATTTATTAACTGGAAACTAAGTAATTATTATTGACGTAAACCTGACTATCTGGTTGTTACCTTTTCCACTTCTAAAGCAGTTGACTTGCCAATCCGCTTGACCAGCGTGCCGTTATGAGCTGTCCCTCATGCATATAAAACAATATGCGCGAGGAGGCCATTGTCCAGCAGTGCACGAAAAAAGGACTGGTAATGGTGACTTTGATGTCATTGAATTTTTTTCTTTTCATACATGGCATTGATGTAATTAGCACATTCTGCTAGTGTCAAATTTCTTCGTAATAAACAGTTTCAAACTAAAACGTATCTTGTCAATGTTCAGTCCCGTCGAAGTAAGTCAGGGAGTCACTTAGTAACCATACGAAAAACGCAATCCTATGCTTTTATTTCATTATCACAAACATTACGCCAAAAAACACTTTGAAGTTTAATAAACTATCATATCACTATTAAACTACAAAACGCACAATACACAATTTGTATAATAAACAACGACTCAACTTGCATTGTTATCCAGGTGTACAGGTGTCCACGCTGCCACCTGCACTACTGCTGGGAGTGCTCGGAGTTAGTTTCAGGCGCTTTACACGTGTGCCCAGGGTGCGCCGCGAGGCCGCACCTCTACCAACGACTCCCCGAACAAAATGTCACTGCGTAGCAATTTAGTGAATAAACCAGTGACCTATCGAAACATTACAAATTCATTTGCATTCATAATGATTTATTACTGTGACGTTAAAGGTCATAGCAGATTAGTGAGAGACTAATGCGATGTTTTATTTATTTAAACTTCATTGCACAATAATATCTATGTACAGAAAGCGGATTTAAGCCACAAGGCGTTCTCTACCCGTCACACACCAAATTATACAGGACAACGATGACAGGTGCAGTTATGAATTAAAAATAGAAAGAACAAAAAAATAATATAACTGAATACATACCCACATATACAGTGGTGGTCACATAATTAAAGACACTCAGGAGATATTAAGTTAACTGAGATTTTTGATTATTTATTTTTTACTTTAATACAATAGGAACTTCCAATAATATTTAAATCATTCGTATAGGCATTGTGAGATGTTAAAATTAAATATTTTCTATAAAGTTGAGACAACCTACATTTTTATTCGGTTTAACTATATTTCAAGCTGTTTAGATTGAACAGAGATATAGCCAACTAATTAAAGACACACTAACTAAGTTACTAAGAAAAAAGAAATATCGTAAATATTAAAATGAAATTTATTATAATTAATTATAGACATATTTTAAAGACATTATAGTAAAGTTATCAATATTTTGTCGCATGTCCTTTAGCAGCAATAATAGTCCATCGCTTTGGCATTTAAGAGATCAATTTGTTGCAAGTTGATATTGGAATTTGCTCCCATGTTTCTTTAAAAGCCATATAAAGACGATGAACGTTAGTGGTACGTTCTATGGCCACCATTTTCTTCACATGGTACCACAAATTTTCAATAGGGTTGATGTCGGGACTGTACAGGGGCCAATCTAAGACCGTTACTGATTGGCTCCGTAGAAAGTCTTTAACCACTGCTGCTGTGTTTTGGATCGTTATCTTGTTGGAAAGTCCAAACCACCGGCAAACTTTCCTCGGCATAGGGTAACATAGTTTCCCCTAAAATATTCTTGTACTATTATGTTTATATAGGATTAATAGTAATCAAAGTAGAGTTAATACCTATCTTCACTATTGATAATACTATCAATAAAGTTGTATGTAGCTAAATAGAAGGTGTCTTTAATTATGTGACCACCACTGTATAAATAAATATACATACATATATACATACACTCATAAATACATACATAACATGATACATACACCAAAATGGAAGAAAAAACTGGAAAGAGTAGAGAAAATGAACTGATAAACTAAACTGAGGAACTAAACCATTAACTCTGTATCAAATAATGTAACCGAATATGGGGCCGTATACACTGTATTCCTAAAGCAGTGACTAATCGAGAGTTTTCATGATTACGAACTTATTTGCGTTCTTAGCTCAGTGCTCAGTCCTTGACTATGTCAAGGAAGTGCGGATGAACTGCACGACGATGACGAGCGGTGCGATGGTAAAAACCCGAAGTTGGCATCAAATTGAACAGCTCTTCAGAACATACCTTATTATAAAGAACATTATAAAGGCGGTAGAAAACGCAGAGATGCAACATCTCTATGGATGCTGAGCGATTCTAAACCACTTGTGAGAGTGGGATCGTCAACAATTCAGATAGCGCGTCGTTGGACGAAATCAGGAGGGTCCAGCTGGTACTTCAGCGCACCGGCCCAGAGGTAGGGGGAGGTAGGTCCACCCGTTCTTTAAGCAACGGGTGGACGTGAGCCACTTTCCAAGTGGAACTCGGGTGGAACCTCCATGGTCAATACGCGTCCAGATAATCGACAGGTCTCTGTCTTCATATTGGCTGAGACGACGACAACAGACATCCTTCCGGACATACAAACACACACACCGCGGTGCGTCTTACAAACGACTGCTCAAGTGTAATTAACCGGGGTAGTCAAGATAAGATGAATCTTCCGGACAGGATATCTGAGTCTCCGTAAGAAAAAAGCAAGGCCGGCTTTGGCGTCTCGAGGTGGTGGTAGACGGCATTGATGTTGCCATGCATACTCCTGATATTGCAAAAGTCCGCGTCAAACGTAATACGTAGCTGAAGAACTTCTTTTACTTTTCGCCATAAGAACGAACTGTGATACAATAGGGGGAAGAGAGATATTTACATGCGGATACTGGGACAAAGCGCAGTGCCAGAGAAAACCAGGGTCACATGGGTTGTGTGAATTGCTGCTGCGGGGTACGTAAAGGCCCGCCGAATGCAGTAGCCGGGTTCCACTTCGGTCTCCTCCTCCCGCACGACTGCTACTCCCAGGGACTATACACGAGCGGCGAGGCAGCCTCCCGAGGTGGAGATTAAGTAATCCCTAGACTCGGGCCCTAATTAACCCGTGGGCTGCCAACGGTCAGCCGTTTCACCAAGTCTCCCTGATCCCCGCATCACCATGTCGCGCCCATACTCGCTGAATCTTTCAGGTAACTGCTGGACTAAGTCTCTGCATGCACACATCTCTCTTAGTTGTTGGCGACTTCCACTCACCGCCGGAATACGACACGGGCCTTACGGCATTATGGGCCATCATGGCGGCGGCCTCCGTTTGCCAGTACCTCGTCCGTTTATCAGCGGGGTGCACCACTGGCAGGTGAGGTTGGCTTGGGTCCCGAAAGTT
The DNA here is from genome assembly GCA_914767545.1 of Sesia apiformis. Taxonomy (NCBI): domain Eukaryota; kingdom Metazoa; phylum Arthropoda; class Insecta; order Lepidoptera; family Sesiidae; genus Sesia; species Sesia apiformis. The sequence goes on along the minus strand of OU611960.1, from coordinate 7,727,318 downwards.
GGTGGTTGGGACCCCTTGAACCCCTTGCAGAGCATCCTTCATTGCTCTAACTGAGTGAATTACTTTGTCCCACTACTTTGCGGCCTAGCCGCCTATTGAATAAGTTGATAATGAGCTGTAAATGTCGAACCCTTCATTCTAAATTTTGGATTAATTTAAAATGGTTAAATCTCAATCTTCTGGCTTAAAAATATCAATTTTAAGAGAGAGTTGTGCATGTTTGCGCGAAAACAGAATAAACAACTTTGCGGACGCATGCCACTTCAAGATTAATGAAAAAAATAAGAGAAAATTGACTTTATATGGATTGTCGAAACTGTTATATAAGAATTATGTGGTCCAGAAAAATCGCTACATGTCAATTTCCAAAAAAAAATAATGATGCCATAAAAAAGAGCATAAATATGTACTGTGTCATTACGTCATTCAAAATGCATAAATTTAGTTACAGGAGAAATCATAGTTGGACATTTTTTAGATATGTTAAGATAATTTATTAACATGTTTAAATGTTCAACTAAGATTAAACTAATAGACAAAAAATGCAAAATAAATTTAAGTCTCCAAAGGTGTATTTTTGTATCGAATTGAAATTGAATATTTTTGTGAATAAATAAGCTATGTGTGATTAAATAAAACAGCTGAATAACATTCGTTTTTTTATTTATATCACATATTAATTATTTCCTACTTTCGTTTATAGAAAAATAAGGCTTGTATGTAAACGAGCAGCAAAAAAATACCAAATGAAATCTACCCTATTTTTTAATAACTGAAGTAAATAATTTAAAATTATTAAAAATGTCAGTGACATACCACCAAGTCGACGGGGTCCCGCTTCGCGGAAGGCATGTTTTTTTATTGTCACCAGAGAACCAGAATCTAACCCACGTTTAAATTTGCTGCGGCGTATTTACTGCGAGAGCAGCAAATCCACGCAATGAGAATTCATTATTCTTTTGCTGCTCATTTAATTACTTCTCGAAAAATAACCGCACCATTATGTAGGTACACTACGGTCATTTTATAAAATCACAGATAAAAACTTCCATCACACTTTGCATTTGTTTTAAAACACTGAACGTTAATATTAAAAAAACAATTTATATTCGCTTCACATCACATAATGCTTTTACATTTTTTGTTATAAATAACGTCATATTCTCGTGACAGGTTTTAGCTACATATAAATACGATTTTGTGACACATATTTTAGGTAGTCATAATATGAAAGTAAATTATTCCTTTCATATAAATGTTTGATAATAGAGTTTATACCGACAAGATCACAACGCGAAGCCAATCCACTTTTACAACTCAATACATGTAATCTTATATAATATAATACATTAAATTGGGAGAGCCGAACCTTGTCTTCCTTGAGCGACCCAGGGCGGAAGGAACGGAAAATACCGACCCAAGAGGTCGAGAAACGAAACAATAATACATTATACTACTTGCAAACTTAAAACGGAACCCATTATTGGGTATAGATAATGAACGTAAAAAACATGGAAGCAGTCCTCTCATACTAGCCACGGTTGATTATCATCCCTACAACTCACACAAATACAAAGTACGCACGCAGAACCAAAGTAATACTACACTGATCCGCATAAAAATCAACCTTACGCGCAACAATTCGAGGTTGTTACTAGCTTGCACGCTACAATAGTTACGTCCTTTTGTTAATAAGTAGCAAACAGCTCGGCCATTGGGCGCCGCGTGCTTGGATGTACTTCCATGTGCAAAGTGATCCCACTATCCTTGGGATGATTATCTGGATGACTCCTACACCACTTTACCACACAAGAAGGCATTTTAATCGAAAAACAGTATCGTCCTTACTCACTTGCCGTCACGTTTTAAGCTTGTTTTAAGCCCCGCCCACATCATCGAAAAACAGTATCGTCCTTATGCACTTGCCGTCGCGTTTTAAGCTTGTTTTAAGCCCCGCCCACCTCGGAACACTTCGTTGCGCCATAATCGAGCGGTAGGAATGTTTCCATGCTTTTTACGTTCACCGGGTATAGGTGTCATATTGTCAATGGTCCAAAAGTTTAAAAATATTATTTGATCAATATTTGAATGCCATTAAAATATCCAAAAATATTCTTATTCGAATATAGTTTTCTACAGTATATGCGATATACTATATGTATATGCAAAGGTAGTTTTATTTGTAAAATAATATTTTTTTCCGTCAGTGTATCTGATCACAGCTCTATAAGTACACAATACACATCACAGTAACTTATGTTTAATTCAAACTTGCTGGCTATCACTCATCATCTTTTTGCGCGTCACCCACAGAATGTTAGACTTCTGATAATACTGTTCTATTTGTAGTAAAGACTTTCCTTTAGTTTCTGGTAAAAGAAGAAATAGTACTAAAGTGGCAAGAGACGCAGAGGCCCCAAACAAGCCGAATACTCCAGCGATTCCTATCTGGGTTTTCATGACTGGGTATAGTTTAGTGAAGCCGAATAGGCCGGCGTTGAAAATGCAGAATATGTATCCTCCGCAGAGGCCACGAATTTTAGTGGGAAGAAGTTCGCCTATCATAAGTCCTGGGAGTAACAAGAAAGCTAGAGTATTGAATGCTACGTAGCTTAATATGAGTGTAGGCGGGAGGAAGCCAGTTGTTTGTCCCTGGGAGAGGATGTAGGCGAGTATGAGGGTGCAGACGGCTGTGCCGACCCCCGATATAAGCGCGAGGCACCGACGCGTCAATTTGAGCAGCAGCATGCACGCCAATACCGTGACCCCGAGTCTCACGCACGCGCTCGCGTTGGCCGCACTCTGTAATATATAAACTGCCATTGGAGGAACAAAAATTGTAAGAAATTTATTGTGTAATAGAACGGCAGTAGAAATTATATTTTGACTTTAATCTAACGTGGATTTGGACAGGCAGGTGACATTACAGTGTACGGGTGAGTTCATACCCGGTGACTGCGAAGAGGGCGAACTAAATAGCTGGCAGCACTGTGTGACGGAGAAAGAGATTACTACATAAACGTTCTTTCTCTTAAAATTGAAAAATATTAGAGGCTGCTTGACGCCTTGGACTCAGCCCACGCACAAATGCATTGCCCAGAATGTTTCTAAAGGTGCAAACATCATAATTGTCCTCTTTTTTTTTCATTCGTGGTGTGGGAGTAATGGGTAAACAGCCTAATATGTCTTTTTAATTGGATTTAAATCCGAACTTGACAGCGTATTGGTAGCCATTTGGTGTTGAATTGTGGATTGGGAGCCACGTAGCCGTTCTGGTAATATTTTTTATACCCGAGTAAGAAAAGTGTGTACTCACTTGTGGTGGCATCGAGCCTCCAGCATCCTTAACGATGTCCACAGCATAAAATATAACTACGTAACTGCCGGACAATATCTGCAGCATGTTGAAAGCGTTTATGAGGAACAGTGGCTTGAGCACCGGTGGCCGGGAGACTGCTGCCAAGAATCGGATGTTCTCTTCACCGTTGGCCTTCTCTTTTTCGCGAGCCGATATCAACTCGTGGAGTTCCCGTTGGGCCTGCGACATGTTCGGAAGATTGTTAAGAAATTCTTAGTACGTAATTTATAGGTGCGAAAGTTGGTTTATTCGTTCGTTTGTTGCTTAATACTTACAACATATCCGTGAACTACGATCAAAGCATACGTCTGTGTTTGTGGGGCAGATTAAAATATTATTTATGATAGTGATTAATGCTAATTCAACACGGACGAAGCCGCGGGTAAATCTTCATGCTAGAGATTTTGTCGTAAAAAATATAGATACCATGACAGTAGATTATGAATTACTGGTAACTATTACTGTTTTATTGTACCTACTCATAGACACCTGGAACTGGAAACCGCGGAAATAGTGGTTGACTAACCACGAGAGACAAAAAGACTAGAATTTAGTAAAATTACAACTAATTTTATAAAAAATAAAAGCAGGTACAGTTTGGACATGTAATGCAATGCAATGCAACCAGCCCCACGTGATGGTAAGTGTTATCGCCGCCTTGCAAAATCCTATTCACAGCTTTCTTGAAACCCATATCGTAGCTTAATGGAACGACCTCTTGAGGCAATTCGTTCCAAAGCCTACGGTTTCGCGGTATAAAATGATTTTTAGACCGAACAGTACGGGACACCTTTTTTTTAACGTGGCGAAATCCATCATGAAATCCCTTCCGCTGCGGACAGGCGCAGGGTTATGCCGGACTCCTACCGGCTAAAACCCCCACAGTGTTCACTTCGCGCCAGGGTCACGGGTGCACTGTTAACATTCGTCCGCGAAGTACGCGACACCTACGTATCGAGGAAATGGGGATGGACCAGAGGTGGGAATTATGTATGGCCTTAAAACGCCACGCTAGGCGAGCGGCTTGGCGATTCCACACTTTTAGAGATGGTGTAGTTTCTCAGGGCTTGTGGTAGTCGCCACTTACGACACCTACAATTATGCAAATATAAATACGATGCGTTAATGTTATAATTATGAAAGTAATATCGGTAATAGAGAAATGTTAACAATGTTCAATGTTAGTTATGTACCTCATGAGCATTAACAAAATAGCGACACTTTTTCGTCATTTAGCTCCCATTAGCAAAGATGCATGACCATACCTCGTCGTCGCTGTTTTTCTCAGCCATTCAGCGTTATGAAATTAGATCGTCATCATAATTGGATAAGTACCTTACGAAGTTAGATTACTGTTTAATCTTAGTGTTTTGATTGTACGCTCTTCACCCAGGATTTAATGAAACTGATCGTTATATAGGAGTAAAAGAAAGTAAGATTAATTAGGTCTTTTGAATTAATTAATAAGCATTATAATAGTCTTTTTAAAATAACTTTATTACAAAGGTCACACTGAAAATTTCCGGAACTGGCCACTTACATAAACTCTTTGGCACTTATATATTTGAAAATGGAACTCTTTGGCTGTAGAATAAAGTCTAACAGTCATTTGTTTTTTCATTGTGGTGTCATTTAAAAAAATGCTTGTCTGCATTACGCGATCGTGTCAATCACAGTGACGCATTTCGTAAAGGTCGCCTGTCCACCGCTGTCAACAACAAAAACATCAATGCTGTGCGCCATATGATCCAAACAGACAGGCATGTGATCTACCACGAGATTCGGGCATCCTTAGGCAGAGGCATGAGTCAGATACAATCAATCTTACACAAACATTTGGCTGTCCGAAAGCTGTGCTCGCGGTGGATGCCACACAATTTGACCGAGGCTCAAAAAGCGGAACGCGTCACTTGGTGCAATGCCATGCTTACCAGATTCAACGAAACGGCGTCAAATTTGGTGTGGAAGTGACGAAACATGGGTTTACAGCTACGACCTCGAAACAAAGCAGCAATTGACCATTTGGGTCTTTCAAGATGAGTCGAACCCCACCAAAGTGGCGCGTGTGCAAAGTGCCGCGAGCAGATGATCGCTTCTTTTTTTAGAAAAACTGGACACGTCACTACTGTTGCTTTGGAGAATCATCGTACCGTGAATTAGGGATGTTCATGCAAAAAATACATCGATGTTTTTTTCGATGTGATGCTTCGAAACGTTGCATCGATGTTTTACGATGCATCAAATAAAACATCGATGTTTTCGATGCATCAGTTAAAAAATATCGATGATTTGTATGCTTTCTGACATCATTTAGAAATATAGGATAGGAAAATGAGACATAATCCAAGGTTTTCAATTCAATTGAGATTTATTAGAAGAATGAATGAAAATTTTGGAAATTACAGATCCCAATACTTCTTCTCTAAGCTTTGCATAAATAAGATTTTATTAACCTGTTTTCCTTGTATTCTGTTACGTTGTTAATTCAAACCTTGTGAAGCTTTTGAAAAAAGTCTTTCTGATGGTACTGAGCTGGCTACCGAAGTTAAATATTTATAGGCTATTTTGAACAATTTCGGAAACTGTTGTTTATAATCTGACCATACTTATAATTCACATCATTCGTGTCATACATTTTTATTTTGTATATATTTTTGTGTTGTTTTTCTATATTATATGTTTATCTCAACCAATGAAATGCCGTGTTACTGTGGCCCCATAAATTTCTCATGTACTTTTATTAGAGGATTATAATGCGTGCGTCATTCGATGCATCGAATAAAATACATCGATGCATCGTTAAATAACCAAATTAACCGATGTATCGGATTGATCCGATATATCGGATAGTAAACATCGATGTTTTCGATGCATCGATGTATATCGAGCATCGCTACCGTGAATGGTGATTGGTACACGACCATTTGCTTGCCGGAAGTTATTGACAAACTCCGTAAAAACAACCGTAAACGTCGCATAATCTTGCACCATGACAATGCCACCTCTCACACGGCAAACAGACAAACTAGTTTTTGAAGGCAAAAAACGTAGAACTCATGAGCCATCGTCCATACAGTCTCGAATTGGCACCTTGTGACTTCTTCATGTTTCCAAAAATTAAGAACCAATTACGCGGTCAACGATTTTCATCGCCAGAAGAGGCCGTCGAAGAGTATGAAAAACGTTTCCGAGGTCACCACGGAGCAGTGGAATAAATATTATGGAAATTGGTTTATGGTATGAAAAAGTGTCGCTCACGGAGAATATTTTCAGATACAATAAAATAAATTTTGGCCATTCATTGTAATTTTTTCTTATTCATTCCGGATACTTTGTGTGGCCCTCGTATATTAGGTAGTCAGATAAATTCGTGGCCTTTTTATACTGAAAATAATGAAAGCCTTTTTTTGAATTACATAAATATCGAACGGAATATTGTCCATTTAATTCGACTATATTTCGCAATTTTTACGGTAGACCCATTATCCCATCGCTATAAAATTTTTGAGATTTATGAGCCAAAAACTGATTTAAATGGTTTACAAAATATTAAAAGATAAAATTTTTAACTTGTAATTTCAATTTGTCGCCATTATTAAAAAGTCAGCTGTCAAACGGTTTAATTAGATCACTTTTCCGTCAGTGATCAATGTTGCCAGAAATATCGCACGCTAGTCATAAGTTCAAAAAGGCCGCGAACTTTTCCTTTTCCTACTACCTATTATTATAAGTCTTAATTAATATTAATTTTGTAATTAAAACAACGCTTGCAACCGAGCACTTTATAATTACAGAAATGTTCTAGAAAACACAAGTTGCCGCTTGATTCTAAATTGTTTTAATTTGTTCCTATCGAGCACGTTAGAGACGTAACACATCAATTGGTGATTGTCTTCGGTTGTTAAGCTCATTACAGTTCACTTAGTGTGATTGCTGCACTCACATGAATGAACAGGGGATTTTGTATGAACACAACAGTCATTTACCAACAATAATATTGACGTAAGTATTCATAAATCATGCAGTTTCATTTGTATGTTACAACATGTGTGAGCAGAAAAAAGACCCGATAAAAAGAGCTTTTAAATAATTAGATTCTTCGACCCGTAGATTTCATTTAAACTCTTGTGAGACTAGTGTTTGTAGTTCACACCGCGATCGTGAAGAAAATGCCGTCTCCAACTTTACGCATTAGAAAGAGGATTGAAAACTTACAATATCGTGGTTGCCTCTCAGCCTTCCCATAGCTTCCATTGCCTCATGGAAGCGGCCTCTCCTAGCCAGCCACGTGGGACTCTCAGGCGATAGGCAGAGTGCCCCAAACGCCAGAGCTGGAAGCACGATGCATAAGTGGGCCACAGCGCGCCACGGTAGTGCTCCACCGAGAGAATACACATACAGAACTCCCAGCGAATATGCCACGAATGGCGTACCGATTAGAATACCTCGCAGCCTCGGCTCTGATATTTCACCCAGGTATACCTAAGAACAATGAAAAATACAAGTAGATATAATCTGTAGACAATATGGCATGAGATTTAACATTTGTAATTTATCAATTGTGACCTAGAGAACACCAACAGCATTTGCCAAAGAATTTAACATTATAAATAACACAAAACAAAATGTTTGTACCAATTGAAATTTCAATGAGGTAAAACATACATTTTTCCGTATTGGGATTTCCCACTTGCATAATAAACCGTAGAACACATTAAGATTTCTCTTCACCGACTTGATAGGCGATAAGATAGCAGGAAAGTCAAATGATGAAAACCAAATAATTGGGTCATTGTTTGTAAAGAGGGTGTTCAGTTATCATAAACTCGTAATTAGCAAACTAAGCATTAGTCAGTTCAATGTGAAACAATCTTCGTTTTGTCAACGGATGGGTGATAAAAATGCTCCATGGGTCATAAAAATGCTCGTACAGTTATTTAAAATTGCAAACCTGTGAAGGTGCTGCCATGATGCCGACTGCGAATCCGCAGACGACTCTCCCGAGCAACAAGAGGGCATGATGGGAAGCAGTGCCAATGATTATCCACCCCACTATCAAGGGGAGTGTGGAAGCTTGTAACGTACGCCGGCGACCTATCGCCTCCATCACGGGTCCGGACATCACGGAGCCCAGGGGTGTTGCTGCCGAGTGAATGCTGGCTGCCAAACAATAAAATATTTAAATTTACTTCTTACGTGATACTTGATTAACATATAGTTAAAGTTAAATGCAAAAGGTCTATTAAAGTGGATGAAATTGAGTAGAGAGCAGACCCTAGTCTATCGGGAGTTTATTAGGTAGAAAAATTATATTTCACATTACCACTACAATAATTTATCACGTCTTGTATCGTCAGTAAGTTGGTTATAAAGCGATTTTGTTTATTGTTAGACTAACTTTTTGCCCGCGGCTTGGCCCGCGTAGATTTTGTTTTAAAAGTAATTGACTCTATTGTGATGATTGTGTTTAAAATTAAAATGTTAACTCTATGTTTTAAAAGTAATTGATTGTGAATGCGGGTTATCATACATTGGGCAAACAAAGAGGAGCATCGGTATCCGGATAAAAGAACACATAGCTGACATGAAGAACAGACGCTCGACCAAGTCTGCAGTTTGTGAACATGCTCTGGACAAACCCAACCATTACATTCGATTTGATAATCCACAAATCCTCGCTAGATAGACCCGATTCATGCCAAGAATGTTACGCGAGGCTATTGAAATCAAGAAACACCCAAATTTCAATAGAGAAGATGGTTGGCAAGTACCACCGGCTTGGGATCCAGTCATTAAATTAATTAAATCCCAAGGCCAACGCAATACTGCAAGACCTCTGGACACCGTGAGTGAATACTGTGTGCATAGGGAATGTTATGATTAAAAAATCCAGACGGTAGTTCAAAAAATTTCAGACGGTAGTCCAAATAATTTCTTAATAACTCAAGTGACAAATAAAATCAATTAGTCACCCCGTGACCACGTCCACTGCAAAGTGTTCGAAACGTCGGGATATAAATAATGTCAAATATACGCGATTTAAACCGTTAAAATGAGTTCCATTTTCAAAATTCAAATATGGGTTTTTCTATCGCCAGTAGAAGTACAGTAGCCAGTCCTAAGAAATTTTAGTTTGATCTGTAGGTACATCAAATCCCATATTTGCAATTTAAAAAGTTTTTGGGATAAAGACTGTATAGAAAAGTCTCTTCAATTTTTGTTTTGTCAAATAATAAAAAATGCTAATACACGTGCTTAATTATTTTAATCGATAAGTCTATTTACTTAGGGATTTCGTGTCTCTAACTTAAAACGTTTTTGACATACAGACTGCTAAAATCATCCTTCTCCATGTTCCTTGTTCATCCTTCTAAGTCAAATATCAAAAAACCCCGAGATACATGTTTAACTCATGTTATTTTATTTTTATTTGGGTATTTATTTAGTTGGTACAATTTTCAAAACAATATAATTTATTGGTACAATGATTACCTACTTTATAAATATTATTACACAACTATCAACGGGCCCCAAACTAAGCAAGACCTGTTGTATCTTGGGGACCGTTACATAACATTAGGTGCTTACCTATGAAATTACGATATTATTACTGGCTACTTTGAGTTTCGATATCTTGTGTTCTAATTCCAATTTCAAAATAAAATAAAATGCATCTAATAGCTACGGTATTTCAAAATCAATATTTCATTTGTTTTTCTGTATCTAAATTTGGTTCATGTGATTGTCTTGAAAATAAAATGGATAAATAAAAAATTCCTGTTATTTTGAGTTTGGTTGCGGCACCAACGCATGGGAAACAGCTCATAATATCAATAATGTGTATGCCAGTGTATGGGCCAAACACCCCAAACGTCGCATATGCGTTGATGATTTGAACGCTTCCGTTCTGGAAATTTCGATCTTAAGGGTGAGCCCCACGTACGACCTACGACCAAGTTACACTAGTTATCACTAGTTACATTAATTTGACATATTCAAATCGGTAATTTGTCGACGGTCTAACTTTAGTATGTAAATTTAATAAACACGTGGATTATGTACGTCGAAGAGGTAACTAAACTGAATGGGATCGTATGGAGAATGCCCACGAAAGTGTAGAGCTCAGGCCTCTTCGAAAATTTCGTACCTATAGTGTTAAATTTTTTATAATATTTAGCACTATTTGCGTAATTTCAATATTATTACGCAGATTACGCAGAAAATAATATAGGAATTAACGATTATAGCTTAGTTTTTGTTGGTTTTTGTTGTTTTGACAACGTCAGAACATTTACGAAGTATGCTATTGCGTATGAAGTACGGACTACTACGGACTATTGCGTGGATCACAATAGTCCGTGAACAAAGCGTAGTCTGACCTCATTAGAAGGAAACCTAGTTTAGAAAAGAAAAATAATATTAATAATTATAGATTTATTTTATACAAAATGCTAGAACTAATAGTAATTCGTCGACTACACCTACCCACCACTACAGGGCCGTCTTAAGTCTATTCTGCGCCGGGGTGCGGGAGTGTATCCTAAGACAGTCAAACATCCTATTGTGTATCCTATGACAGTCAAATATCCTATTGTGTATCCTATGACAGTCAAATATCCTATTGTGTATCCTATGACAGTCAAATATCCTATTGTGTAATTGTTTACTATAGCGTTATATTTTTTCATTACCTTTAAAAGGTGAGCGCCCGGGGTGCACCGCACCCCTTGCACCCCCTGGTAAAGACGGCCCTGCACCACTATCTACGATGTCGCATCTGCTCTTTTAATTTATTCGCAACCGTACCTAATTGAATAAACTTGCTATCTCTCTTTTTTATTTAGCGCATGTTTCTTAAGAACAATAAGAAATTAATTTGAATATATTAAAAATTCAAATATTTTTGCATACTTACATGTCGTATGAGATATTCCTTGTTTTTTATTTACTTTTGCATCGTAATTTGTGCACTTTCTAAATAGGCACGACGGCATTTTACTTAGGTACTTATTCACTCAATACAAACTGTCACGGATGTTGCGCTCATTGTCTTGTTTGAATTAATTGCGAGACGTCACAATTGGGACGCTATTGAGTCTTCACCTTGAGCACGTATGGAACAATCTCTTCTTTTTCTGTATATAATATCTATATCCATCTGTCTCTCTATATCCAGTGGTCGTCAAACATTTTTGGTCAAGCTCCAATAGAGACAATGTGGGATGGCATACATCCTTATCCTTATTAATAGGTACTCGTATATAAATAGGAAACGATGTATGTTTGTTTGTTTATTGTAGAGGCTCCCAGCCTTGGACCTAAAACTGTATGACTTTGGAAAAGATATGTTGACATCTTCAGTATTACCAAGGGAAGTAGAAAAATATATAGAACACCCGAATTCCATTCATCAAAAAATTAAATTCACATATGAAATGGAGCAAGGCGTTAGCGTTCCTAGACGTTAATATAATGGTTAGAGAAGATGGTTCTTTGTCCCACACTGTGTGTCTCAAATCACCTAATATCACCACCTCATATCATCATCATCGATAACTACAATCAGTAGCTGTTTCTTTGAATACTAGAGCACAAGAACTCTGTGACCTTGAACATTTAAAGGATGAGTTGTTACATGTTCAGGAGGTACTTAAACGAAATGAATATTAACTGAATATTAACTATCGCAGGGAAAGACATCCTGAGGTCAGTAGACAACGGGCATTTATGCCGTACGTTAGAGTGGCGGACAAAGTTGGAACAGTATTAAGAAAATACTCAATTAAGACTGTATATTAAAGTATATACACCGTACTCCAAAGTAGCGGAAAACCTACGCAAACTAAAGGATAGATTGCAGCTGTGGTAGTTCGTACATAGGCCAAACAAAGCGCACGGTAGCAGAAAGGGCCAAAGAACATATCGCAGTTGTGAAGAATCGCCCGACGAATAAATCGGCTAGATAGCGTACCATGTACTCTACGCCGGGATCAATCAGTGGATAGAACTCCATAGTCGAAAAATACTCTCCACTGATCGCCACCATTTCTCCAGGATTGTGCGTGAAGCAATTTAAATAAGAAACATAGAAATTTCAATTGAGAAGATTGATACAAATTGTCCTCGATATGGAATTCAGTGATTAATAAATTTAAACCTCGCAATTTTTCATCTGACGCTACTTCTGATATTGTGAGTGTTGTGTGCCGTAGCTTTCCGGACTATGAAGACCAAATGCGGGTAGTTGACGAAACTGCTCGCAATTCTCGACGTGGACTACCCGCCTCTTCAGTTAGCTCGTGTCCATGGTTGGTGCAACCCAACCGAAACGTCGAGTAAAATAAATAAGGTAAACGTTCGCGTTAAGACCCGTTTAAATAGATAAAATACGCGGGGAAAACGCGAAAATCTCAAATGTTATACTTGTAAATATAGCTGATAAAGGGAGTATGTCCCAAGTCAAATTTTACCTTTAGATAATACGGATATGTTATTTTTCAATAAACCGTTAACATCAATTTTAAATGATGATAACATGAAGGAATGAAGGAGGAATGAAAATCCTGGTCACTTGCAAGATAACAAAAAATCAATTAGCTCACCTATCCATGACCCCATCTCGTCATCTATCTTCATGGTTGTATTTTCATCTCGCAGCTGTGGGAGCGCTACTGCAGAAAATCCAATCGGATGTCCAGCTCCTGCCGCCAGAATTAACACCGCACATGTTATTAGGCACTGGAACAAAATAACGCGATCAACAAAACATACTTACATGATTAATATACAGATCAATCATGTACCATTAGTATTCATGTACATTGATTCCATTAGTCTTGGTAAAAAAATAAACGCAGAGAGAAGGCTACAAGTAAATAAAATGTGTATTTGACAGCAGCAAAGATATTTTTCCTCGCGGGATTCTTTCGTTTTAATAGATCTTCCGATCGCACGAGCACACAATTTATTTAATTGAGATCAAGTGGTGTTTGCTTTTATAATATCTATCTTGTTAATCACTATCTGTCCAACATAAGGATGTGAACAATGGACACAGCATAACGTAGATTCAAAGTCAGACAGTCACAACTTACGACTTTTAGATTATTAAAAAATACAAGACGTTTTTGTCTCTCTCCACCACGTGAGCCCAGTGCACATTATTTAATTTGATGGATATACATGCTCCAATTTTTTTTATTTCTTGAGCATGCGGATTTCTTCATGATGTTCACCTTCACGGTCGAGCTAGTGATCATTTTATTAAATCTGTATTTAATTTGAACGGGCCGAGGATTTCAATTGACAACCTCATTAATGAGAGACGAGAATCAAAACTACAAGACTACCATACCATACCATCAGCCTATGTCTTTCTACGATATAGGCCTCTCCCAAGGCTCGCCATCACACACGATCTTCGGCTTTTCTCTTCGGTTGGTCCACCGGGTCGGAGGGCGTCCCACACTGATTCCCGGTGCATGGTCTCTAATCGAGGATTCGTCTACCCCATTGGTTATCGGACATGCGGCAAATATGACCTGCCCATTGCCACTTCAACATGTTGATTGTATGAGCTATGTCGGAGACTTCAGTTCTTTGGGGAATGTCTTCAGCAAAGAACTAAACCCACCGATACTAAAGAATTCGTTCGTTCTTCGCCAAAGAACTTTAAGTTGAGAAGTTTTATGGAAAACTCTACGCCGCACACGTATCTGCGCCTACAGCCTACGAAGATAACAATCGCCGTGCCAAGTTAACCCGCCACTTCACCGACGATATCCCGGACTTCAATCTGGGCGAGATTAGTATTGCCCTCTGACAGCTTAAGAATGATATAGCCGTCGGTGAAGACTGTATAATATCAGAGCTTCTGAAAGCCGGAAGAGTTGTCGTCTTACGAGAGCTAGAACACCTCTTTAATGCTATCTTACACGGTAGCATAACGCCGGAGACGTGGAGCAGGAGTGTGGTAGTCCAGTTCTTGAAGAAGGGAAACAAGACCATTTCTCTTCTGAGCCACGTATATAAGCTGTTCTCGAGGATAATTACGAATCTTTTCATCCGGAAGTTTGACGAGTTCCAGCCGCCGGACCAGGCTGGGTATCGAAAGGGCTACGAAAAAGCACCGTAGACCATGTTCACACTCTGCGGCAGATTATACAGAAGACTGAAGAGTGATTATACTCTTAGCCTTTGTGGCTCTTATGGGGATTACGAGAAAGCCTATCGAGACCTATACCTACTCGAGCCTGCCAGTTATGACGTATAGTGCTGAATCGTGGTCTCTAACGGTAGGCCTGATCCATAAGTTCAACGTCACTCAGCGAGCTATGGAGAGAGCTGTGCTAGTAGTTTCTTTGCCGGACAGGATTCAAAACGAAGACATTCGTCAAAGAAAATCCCCTAGGCTAAGATTATACGAGTACATATAATCTGTGCCTATATAATCTAGGAGTATATCATCGCTCTAGTAATTTTAGGTTAATGTTACGTCTGATGAAAGTAAGTTTTGGGCACCTAGGTGTTGCGGACTCCTTGTCACCACCTTTTTATAGCTGTTTAATAGTTTATAATGCTTTTTGCTTCTATAAAAATCGGTTGTTGTCATTAAAAATCCTGTCATCCCGAATTTGTGCTTTAAATTGTGAATATACAATCTGTTACCTACACAAAGCGTTTCTACCCACCTTCCACCCTCAATACTAGATATTCCTTCCTTGGTCTTTCCTCGTGAAGGACAAAATCTTAACTTTTTCTAGACTACACTTTTAATAAAAGGTAACATATTTTACCTTTCACTTTTTTGGAACTGTCTCTTAGGCATGTTTTTATCTTTCACTTGTCCAAAGACGTATAAAGCTCTAGTCTATTTTATTTGCGGTTTTTCGTCATTATGTATTCCATTCTGTTCTGTTCATGGATTGATAGATAGATACACTTTATTGTACACCATAACATATAAAAAAGAATCAACACAGGTAACAAAAAGTACAACCGGGCAATGACTTCTATGTATTACTAGACAAGCAAAGAACAAGACAAGAAGACAAGAAAAACTTTGTCACAGCGCGGGTTGTACCAACTGAGGGGCGGGGAGAGGAGGGGGAGAATTTAATGTAGTGATTAACCCAATGCTCTCGCAGATGCGACACGAAACAATCTTTAACTATTTCCATTTTCTCTCTGAGAGTAGGTAAACTATTGATTTTTTTTTATCTCAGAAGTTTGCGCATTTGTAGTGAAATGATTATTTATTATGTAAGTATTGCAATGCGAATTTAACTATAACTACATAATAATAGAGTGGATTCAAGTAAAATACTAATATAACATAATTTCTACTATTACAATATATATCTACTCACGTATATACTTAAATACATATCACTATTGTTCTTATATTATATACATGCATATGAGGTTGAGAATTTATTTGCAATATCGAAGTACCTATGCAATTCGGCATTTCCATAAATATACTGTTTCTATTAACCAATTGTCTCAGTGTTTCTTATATTCTATGTCAATGTGATTGGTGGTAGTCGCTCTCGCTACTGACTATAATTTACAACAATATACTCGTAACATACCTACATATTTTGGTTTTGTAGGAAAATATAAATCAAATGAGTTAATTACATAAAATGAACTTCAGATCACTTAAATACAGTGCACGTGTAAATAATAAGAATGTTGTATCTCCCACAGTAAACTGAATATGCAGTATTTTGTCGATTGCAGCATTTTGTCATTTTGATGTACCTATTGCAAAACATAGCACTTTTTCTCTCGCGCGCGAATACGCGATCGAATACAAGAGTTGTGCATCGTGACGTAATGAGCAATTTTTTAGTAGGTATGCACTTGCATTTTTTAGTTTTTATTACTTGTCTAGTAGAAGTCATTGCAACCGGGGCCGTATCCCTAAAACGGTTTCTTCCAAGCAATCTTTGGGTGGTAAAGAGAAATACAAAGACAAATAAGTAGATATATGTAGATAGCGCAATAATTATAAGAAATAAAAAATACACGTAATTTTCATTTAGTTTTTCTATGAGAATTCAACATCTCGTAAGTCGTTTTTTCTATTGAAGGATAGTACGATGCGGTACATTTATAGCCCACACAATAAAACGAGTATTTTCCTTAACAACGCCTTGTATACATATTACGAGTATGTCCCTGCTGAATAAACTTGTTTTACTTGTATTTTATTTATATTTACAAAAATAAAGAATTCCAATGATAGAAACATTAGAAATTTTATTAATAATTCTGTAGATATTTTCTTGCAAGTGAGAGCCGTGGCTTCGTTCATGGGTTTTTATTATAATATGTATAGTTTTTGCCTCAGTTTCGTTAGGTTGGATTTTGGAACCACTCCATTATATCAAAGTACAAAAGGGACAAATAGATAACTTCTTTTTTATTGTTTTATCCTAATAATAATTTTAGAATATGTTTCTTTTTAAATTGAATCTCGAAACAACGAAATTTCAAGTTAGAAAATTTTAACTATTAATTAGCAATTAATTCTGAAGATTCCTTTCAAATAATTGCTTTAAAACGTCACATTTTGATAATTTTGTTTTATGAAGTTCCGTACATACCTATATTTTAGAATCTTACCATAAACGAATATACTGTGTTAATCTGAGATTCTAAATTACTGGTTTGTTTTTTGTTACAACTACTGATGTGTAATGTAATGAATGTATTACTATGGGAATTAATTTACTAACACATTTATAACATACATGTTTTCTACTCTTCTATACGAGATATCCCAATATATATTTTTTTTAGTTAAATATACGAGATATATTTTATTTTACATAAATGAAACTATTGCGTTAACAATACTTTGAGATTAAATTTAGTTTTTTTTTTTGCTTTTCCTGTATTTTTTGTGCTAGTCTGTTTATAATTCCGTTACTATTTAGGTACTCTTGGTGTGGTGTATTAGATACGCTTTAGTTTTTGCCATTAAGTCTTTCATGCGCAAATTTTCTGACGATATGAAACGCCCATAAACTTGATTTTAGCAAAAAATCCGGACAAACGAGTCAGACACTTCTCTAGAGTTGCGAATAATTGCGAAATAGACTTTGAACCTGTACTTTAGACTGTTCGGTCGATAATGGTTAATGTACCTATACCTATGTAGTTTATTATGAACGAATCCAAGTATCGACTTCGATCTGATATATTAACAATATTCAAACGATCGTTTCTTCCGGGTAGGTACAGCGTGGTACTGAGTACCTACAGCGTGATATTGAGAGCAGGTTTTAATCGAATCGAGTAGCTCGCATAATTATGATAGAACTTCACGTACAGGGTAAGTTCGTTTTATCATTAATTATGCTTACGCTGCTCAATTCTCACGATTAATTTTTATTTGTAGATGTTTAAAGTTCACTAAAATCAGTACTCTACCCCTTTGTCGTTTTTTAGAAATGTGAATGATTCACCAGTAAAAACTGGAAATAATAATTAAGACTTAATGTTCTCAATACATGTATTTCGCAAAAAGTATTTAATTAACTTATACGGCAAACAAAAATCAAAATAAAAAATAAGTCTTCTCTTATAAATCATTATTGTGATTGAAGAATTGAACGTGCAAAAGAGTAGTCTTGAGATATTGTAATATCTCGATTGTAAAACCTCGCAAAAACGGAAGACGATGAGCTCCATCCTGCGGTTTTTCTAATCGTGTTAACGCTAACGCCAATAGCTTTCGCCTTTGACGTCGCGGCGTGACGCGTGCTATGTGAGCTTATATGAGGAGCATGCGAACAAAAGGTCATAAATCCACTTTTTACTTTTTCGTTTTTTTTTTCATTTTTGCATTTGCAACACTGAAACCTACCATTTACGCTCACTAATTGCTCTTAAATCGTGTTATTTCCCCTTCAAATCAGCTATTGAAAGTGCCGAGTGCTGCCAAAAAGTAACATTTCCATCGGTTCTGTTAAAGTTTTTTAGGCATTGACAAAGCTGAATCCTGTGCAAAACGTTACATTTCCCATACTAAATGCATTGATTGATAGGTATTCTAACAAAATGCAACAATTCCAAAAATTATCTAGCAACACTGGTTAAATATTGTGTCAATCTCACTAGAAGTGATCGTTATTTTAAAAGAGGGTACCTACCTTTTTGTGGTGTGTAAAGTTAACTTGTGTTTTGTTTGTACTCCTTATTGTTAATAATTTTAATAATGGCAGAAGTATCTGTGGAGGAAATTAATCAAGGCAAACGTCAGAAAAATGTTCACCCGAGGAAAAGTGTTGAACAACGAAATAATAAGTAAGTTAAATAAACTATTTTCACCAGTTCCTGTAGATAGGTAGTTAGTTTTTATGTGCAATAGTACATAATACAAATAGGTAAGCAAGTATTTAATATAACTTATTCTACTTTTACAGATATGTTGATAAGGATCCGCTAGGGACTAATTTCATCCAAAAGTGTAAGCATTCACCAAAAAGTACTTATAAATGCTCGCAGTTAACCATCGCAGATGTATTACGCAACAAGAAACTTTTTTATAAAAACATTGGAAAACAAAACCAGGATATTTATTTATGTATATTAATATCGCCTTTTTCACCTCAGCGTCATCGCGAGAGCCAAACTCAAGGAAAACCTAAACCCCGGAAATTTTGTACAACTTACTTCTTGTTGATGAGAAAAAATATGGTTCAAGTGTGTAAGACATACTTTATGAATGTTTTTGATCTTGGCATAAGACGTTTACACACTATAGCCAAGACTATTGCAGAAGGACAAATTCCAAAGGAAAAACGGGGTGGAAACAGGAAAGCACAAAGTTATGCAGCTAAAAAAGAGAGTGTAATAGCTTTTATCAAAAAGTTAAAGGCTGTTGAAAGTCACTACAATAGAGAGAAGTCAAAACGTGTGTATTTAGGTTGTAATTTAAATATGGCTAAGTTATGTAAGATGTATAACAACAACGTTAGCGTTGAATTGCAAGTAAGACCTAATTTTTTCCGAAACGTATTTAGAAACAATTTCAATATTGGTTTCAAGTCTCCTGCTTCCGATGTATGCGGAATATGTACTTTATTAAAAAACAAGTTGGAATCTGAGAACGATCCACAGAAAAAACTTGAAATCATGACACAAAAAAGGATTCATATTTTGAAAGCAAATGCTTTCTACGAATTAACAAGAAAAGAGGATGATAATTCTATTTCTTTATGTTTTGATCTTCAGCAAATACACCCTCTCCCTAAACATCCAATACAAGACGCCTATTATTCAAGACAAATTTCATATTACACTTTCTGTATAGTGGGTATGAAGTCACGATCCCCTCACTTCTACATCTGGACGGAGAATGAGGCTGGCAAAGGCTGTGTAGAAATAGGGTCAGCTTTAATTTCATATTTGACAAAAACTTTGGTTATTTCTCCCAATATCAAGGTTTTGAGACTATTTTGTGATGGTTGTGGGGGGCAGAACAAAAACTCCCATATTGTTCATACATTGATGTATTGGCTAACGAAAATGTCCCCTCCAAATATAGAGGAAATCCATTTGACCTTTCCAGTACGCGGACATTCGTTTCTCCCGGCAGACCGGGTATTCGGACGGGTCGCAAAAGAATTGAAGGTACACCCAACTATAATATCAAAAGAAGAATATAATGAGATTTATTCAAAATTTGGACAAGTTCATAAATTAGGCGAACACTGGGAGTTGTACGATGTTAAAGGGTTGGAGAAATTCTTTAAAAAAATTGAGAAAATACAAGACTTGAAAAGAATACACTTTAATAAAGTAATTGTCAATTCTAAAGTTCAAGGCAGAATCCAAACTTTTGAAAACTTCAAATTCAGCTCAGGAGAAGAGCCATCGATTAATTTAATTAAAAAGAGACAGTCCTATGACTTGGTAACTATGGGTAAATTACGTATAGGGCGTTTAATAAGCAGGGCAAAGATAAACGATGTCATTAACTTATTAGAAAAAATATATGGAAAGGAATGGGTTGATGATGAAAAGCTGGAGTGGTATAAAAGTATATTACTTACTGATGATGACTATGGAGAAATTGGCGATGATGAAGAAGAAATGCAAAATTTATGTGACTGTGTAGAGCTAGAACCAGTATGTCTTCACATTTAATCTTATACTTATTTCTCTGATTAAATTTTGTCTTGTAAAAACTACCAATTATTTTTCTTGTCTTCATGTAACATTTCCATTAATACCCTAACAAAAGGTCACAATTCCAAAAACAATTCCAACAAAACGTAACATTTCCAGTAGTGTCTATCAATATGTCACATTTCCAATTTTATAACTTAAATAACTTACTAACCGATGTACGAAAAAACAATGTAGTATATGTAATCAGTAGATTTACCTCTTTACCAGAATTTACATAAAAAAAAATTTGAAAAACACCATAATTCGATACCTTTATTGGTTTTTGTTGATTTCCCAACATTTTTAAAAGATGGATTAATGACTTTTTGTTCGCATACTCCTCATATATGCTTGTGTCAATACCGCTTTTGTTGAGAATATCTTTTATCCAGCGACTAAGAGTTTGACTGCTCACTTTTGCATGGGGTTTCCTATAACTAATAAATAGATTATTCTCATTCCCTCTTAAAGGTTCAGTTTTATCTTTATAATAATAACACAGCAAGGTCCGTGCTGGACAAATTTGAGGTTTTTCATTATAATATGGTAGTTTTAATAATGGTTGATGAACGTTTGATCTTGACGTCTTAATAACTTCGGAAATCATTATCGATATACCGTCAGAATCAAGGATTATATTTTTAATTTCAATCTTAGACAAAGTCTGCACTCTGTGAGCTGTGACAATAGCTAGCAATGTGATTGATTTTATAGACATCAATTCAAGACTCAAAGTTTCGTTTGGGTACATTTGTGACAAATAATTTAATACCATATCAGTATCCCATGTAAACTCATAAACTCATGTGGTGGTCGGGATCTAAACACACCTTTCATGAACCGCGCGATTCTGTCATCATTAATAAATAGTTCGACCCTGAATGCAGGATAAAGCGGATTTGCAACAATTTAGACTCCCATATTGATAGCCCGAATTATAAAGTTTAGTTAAAAAATAGAGAATATTTGGGATTGATGGCGCTAAGTAATCAACGTCGTGGTTTTCACAAAATTTAAACCACTCTTTATAATATTAATAACACTCATATTGTTTTTGGGTATTAGGCGCTAATGAGTTTATCATGAGATCTATAGAAGAAGGGGGTACACATCTTTTCAAAAGGGCTTCCCTGATAATATTGCTGCCGCCAGGGTAAGACTTTTGTGTAGGCTGTGTTATAACCTGGAATCGCCAGAAAATAAGTCAATACTAGGCTCAAAGTAATATGATATTACATACAACCAATTTTTTGAAAACTGGATACCATGGCTGGGTGGGCCAAATAGGCACAACAACTATGCCTACAGCTTTGTCTGTGATAATTTTATTTAAAGTTTTTAGAATAATTGCAAAAGGTGGGAATGCGTAAAAGAAATTGTCAGTCCAATCCATCGTAAAGGCATCAATACAAAACGCGTATGGGTCGGCTTTCCAAGAAACATATTTTTTACATTTTGTGTTAGATCTGCTTGCGAATAGATCTATTTCAGGATCCCCAAATGCGTTAGTAATCTTTAGAAACGCGTAAGGTGCTAATTCCCATTCTGTCTTAGTCTGCGTTTTGGCGAGACTCCAAATCTGCAATAATATTTTCGGCTGATTTAATATAGGAAGCATAAATAAACAAATTTTTTTTTTGTTCGCAAAATTCCCTTTGCGAACAAAAAATTTTTCTAGCAATGTTATTTAAATGGGGAAATTGCACACTGCCCATACGATTGACACACGATATTGCAGTTGTGTTATTTACTCGAAGTAGGATTTGTGTGTTAACTGCATCTTTAGCGAAAATCTTTAAGGCAAATAATACTGCTAGTAATTCTAATACGTTAATGTGATAACTTTTTTCTTCATCGGTCCAAAACCCATTTGCCTTTTTATTCAAACATGAAGCTCCCCAACCTGTCAAACTAGCATCTGAGAAAATCTCCAGATTATGGTTTAGGGCACGAATAGGCATGAGGAATTGCGGATATTGTTATACCACCAATTTATATCGTCACTTAGTAAACTTTGATCATATAATTATATAATATTCATAACTTTTTCATAATTTAGACTGTTGCCTAAATTTAAAAAAAATTTGCCTTTCGAATAGTTTTGTGCGTAACCAACCATATTCAATTCCAGGACAGATGGATATTAATAAACCAATGAATTTAGCGAATTCACGAATTTTACATTTTGAAATGGTTTTGAATTTTTCTTACTCTGTCTTGACTCTATTTCGCTTTTCTTGTGGAAGTTTTACACAAAACTTCAAATTCAAACCCTAGAAATTTACAGTTAGTCTTGGGTCTAACAGAGCTTTTTTCATAGTTTATTATGAATCCCAAGTTGTCTAACAGAGGTATTTACATTTTTTGTACATCCTTTAAGTGAGTCATCAATACACAATATATCATCTAAATAAATTGTAGATAGCCATTCATGCAGACGTAGATGTTCCATGACTGGTTTCATAATTTTTGTGAACACCAGTGGGCATGTGTTCAAACCAAATGGTAAGCAGTTAAATTCGTAACCTTTTAAATCGACAGAAGCTAAAAAACAATTTGGTGTGACCAGCTTTATAGCAGTTCTCAGATCCTCCATTTTAAAATGTGGAGGCTTAATAAAATTATTCAATTTTTTTTAAATTTAAAATAAATCTTTTGTCTCCATTAGGTTTGTCCGCCAGGAATATATTGTACTAGATAAGAAATTACCAGTAACTCTACGGCACGGAGAGATAGCGCCTTTGTCTAGTAGTTTATTAATTTCAGTCTGAAATGCTAGTAAGTCACTTTTATTGTTAGGTTTGTTTTTGGGAAAGTCCGTCTGCACAGGCAGTGAGGTAAAAGCTATTTTGTAACCTTGGATTCATGAAAGTATAACAGGATCGTTTGGAAGCTTTTGCCAGACATGTGAAAAGTTTTGCAATCTGCCTGCCAGCTTAGTTATCTAGTGCCTCTTCTGGTTCTTGTAATAGGCACTGCTCCGATTGGCACGCGATGGCGCTGGCTTCCGCGTTGTCTCATTCCGATGAGTAGTCGACGATGAGCCCGCAGTCCGATGAACCGTCGATGTCATTTTCCGATTGGTACTCGGAGGGTTGGGATGCGGGTGCTTCCAGTTTAAATGGTTCGTAGTCGTAGGTCTATTATTTTTTGTAGCGGGTTTAGGCTTTGCTGCATAAGATTTTAAATCTTGGCTTGATCTGGTAATAGCTTTAGTAGCTTTCAGACTTTCAGGCAGCGATTCTCCGAATAGATGTTTCTCTCGCTTAGAGTCTTTTAATGTGTCCCTCAGCTTATTGTTGAGTGTTGAAATTAAAAAATTTCGTATAATTTTTGTGTCTATGTAATGGGAGTCGCATAGCAATCGGCAGGCGTTACTCACGTGTTTTAATAGGACTTGGTTAGTCTCCGATTTTGTAGTTACTAAGATGTCCATTGCACTGGTTAAGGCAGATGGAGCTGCACCTACTTGCCCCTGCCGTGCAGCTAGCGAAGCATCATTTTTATGAAGGACTTCCGATACGGCGGCTTTGACCTCAGGATTCAAAATTGGTGCCTTAAACATTTGACATTTGCCGGAGATCGGGTATTCCTCTAAAATTTTTGTTTTTTTGTTCTTTTTCAGACTATTTTTTAGGACATCTTGTAATCCCGATGCTATACCCCCGTGAACATTTTTTCCTACGGAAGCTTCTTCTTATGGCGCTTCGCCTAGAAGTGTATGTCATCGTCCAGATGAGATTCCACAGGCGCTTCATTTTGGTCGCAATCTGTCCCAGCTGCCGCGGATTTTGATGGCTGCGGTGTCAGCTCGTCCAACACCAGAGGTGTGTGTGAACATGTTATGTCACTTTGGGCGTTAGGTAAGTCAGGAGCGATCTCACAATCATCTTCAAAATCTGCCCGTGGATAATAAGGGGCATAAGCTTCCCCTTCAGAGTGTTCAGAGCCTGGACAGGTTGTAATATTTATGATAAACAACTGTGGAGGAAATGATCCCGGAAATCATATGCATCACCATTCGACTTATTAAAAAAATACTGGTGTTCTGTAGTATCGATAGTCGTATACTACCTATAATTTATCTGTGAAGGTAACAGTCCCGGTGCGTACTGTTCGCATCACTAGCTTGAGGCTCAGGTATTCCCAAATTTATCAACAGCAATGTTTTATGTAGGTACTATAGTAAAATAGTACAATATGCACATCGTGTAGTGTCGAAAGTTTTACACTACCTATGATGTAAATATGTGAAGGTAACAGTCCCAATATTATGTACTGTTCGCATCACCGGTACTAAGTGGCTACCTGCAAATTATAAATAATGATTCCACAACTGGAAAGATAACAAGTAGGTAGGCCCTTACTTGATTTTTTCTCGGAACTTGCCGAGCTGGACGGATATGTTCTTCGGCGTCGTTTCCGTAGTTCATGTCGCAGTTTTTCTAATAATCGCTCACTACTGTCTCCATCTCTGCGTCTCCGTTTTCTTCCCATGTTTATATAATCACTAAACACACTTTAGTAAGCTATAAAGTAAGAAAATACAATTACGAAATAAAAATTAACAAAAAACGTTGTGAAGAGTAACGGCCGGTACCGCACGAAAACAGGTAATGACGAAAAAATGTCCCCCGATACTGTTTCGTATTTCCCGGCCATTACCGAAATTTTAAAGACAATAAGTACCTAATCTGAAAAATAGAAGTTGCTTTTTGACTTCTCCCCATTCCGGCCCAATCACACTTTAAATTATTGATTTTAATTCATTTAATTTCTTGCCCTTTTAGAAAACCGTGCGAATAGCCGCCAATTATCTCTTTTGCGCATTCAATATTACCAATGCGTCATGTGTTGAACATTATGCGTATTAAACATTTTGCGTATTGGACATTTTGCGTGTTGAATATTTGCGTCTGAATATTTTCGTAGTTTGCAATATTTTGAACATTATACGTATTGAGTATTTTGCGTATATGTGTGGCGACGACGGTTCTATCACTTTTTCTTTTCTACGGTCGTCATCCTTCCCAAACCTTTCTCCTAATTCCATTCTCCATAATAATATGTTAGAGAGAGAACTTTTCTTTTATATACTTTTTTATATTTATTCATTTGCAAATTGTTTTACTTTCAATCAATTTTATCATTGACAGTACTAACAGTTCACAAATAACAAAAAAAAAATATGACAGAGGAATATATTATACAATATGCTAGTATTAACCATCTATGAAATGACCGATTTTATTACTGGCCACTTTGAATTTCGTTATCTTCTGTTCTAATTCCAATTTTAAAACTTCAAGGGCTGGACTTGGAGACTCTCCCTAACCCACTATACTCACAGGACCTTGCCCCGACAGATTACCATTTCTTTCGAAATTTGGACGACTTTTTGCGAGGAAAAAAAAATGATTGTGAAGTAGCTGTGATTAGGGCTTTTGAAGAATTCATTGATACCCGCCACGAGACTTTTACAGGAGTGGCATCATTCAACTGCCCACGAGGAGGCGAAAGTCAACATGGGTCAATATTCCGACTAACATAATAAATATTTTTTATAACAAAAAAAATATTCAGTTTCTCATACAAATCAGTCATTTTATAGGTAGGTAGGTTTTATAGGCAGTTATAGGTCAATAGACCTAATAGATATATTGGAAATTCTAAAATCACCCAAAATACGAAAGTTATATGCTAATAAATATGCTATAAAGTTATATGCTATAAACCCAAAATATGCTAATAAATCATTCAAAATGTCATATTTCGTGGTACCTATTCAATTAAGTACCAGGTTGCGTTAGAGTTCAAGGCTTTCTCATAATTAAAGAATATATCGAAACCTGAACTGTTCTAGAATCCTTCAGCGCGAGCGATGCCAAGTTATTTAGTGTTATGTAGGTACCTACTGAGATGGATGTATATCCAGCTGTGTCCAGCAGACAATTCTCAGAAACTGTTCACCAATGCGTTGTATATAAGTATAAATAGCCGAAAGACTTTGTATAAATATGTGGCTTATGTGGCTGCTGTAGCTCTGTGGTTTCTATTCGTCATTATGTCTCTGGCTGGACCCAGGGCACAGGATACTGAGGGTCTTAGGCATAGCTGGGCATAAGACCGTTAATCCGTTAATCGTTAATTAACGAAGTTAACTTTTCGTGTAACGGATTAACTTTTAAGTTAATTTTTAAAAATGTTAACGGACTCTTTAACTTCCGTTAACTTTCTATGAGTCCGTTAATCGTTGAAGTTCGCCGCGAAAAACATGTTCTTACTTGTTCGGTCGTGTGCGCGTAGGCGGCGCGCGGCGTAGATTCCGTCGGAGTCGCGCAGGCGCGGGCGGTTGATGCAGGGGAGCGAAAGAATGAGCGAGACGGACGAAATTATTTGTTTACCTATACTCGTTCGTTACGTTAGTGTTCTGTTTTCGCCCGGTGAAAATACAGTGACAGTTTTTAAATGTTATTGTTCGAGTACTAAGTTTACGTTAATTGCTTTTATAATAGGTTTTTATTTTCAGCAAGATTGTCAATTTTGATCACCCTTATAATAATTATCCCATTAATTATTTAATCAACCTGAATATTATGTCAGATACCATTATGCTTCGCTATCTGACTTGAGATTCATATTTCTCTTGTTGGTAAGTAGTGTAATCAATTCTATTATTCATTCATTTAATTCATTATTTAATTCAGTAATCAATTCATTTATTTATAAATAAATAAATAATAAACAAGCAAAGATTTATATCCTGTTTTTTTTTTCTGTATTTTTCATGTGATTCATATCCTACCTAAACATCTCATTTCACATATACAACAACATAAGTTGTAATATTAGTAGGTATTACGAGTTAATGTTCCGATTAACGAGTTAACGATTAACTTTAACTTCCATTAAATCATCCGTAAAATAACGCTTTAACGATTAACGAAGTTAACTTTTTTATTAACGGACTAACGATTAACGAAGTTAATTACTATTTGATTAACGATGCCCAGCTATGGTCTTAGGGTACTGTGGCCTTATTATTATTAAAAAAAATACTATACTGTCTATTGCTGCAAGTATCTATTGTTTTATTGAGATGACACGTGCGTCGGAGACAGCAAATTCATAAAGAAACTACAGTGCTTGCATTTAATAATTCTATTTTGGTGCTTATCTTGTGTCAAATAACTGGTATTGTTATAATTTATATAGGGAATGAAATTATAATGCTTTGATGTTCTAAAGATACTAAAACAGAAGTCTTCTTCAGAATCAGCACATTATTGACAACAGCTACAGATGGTGAAAGTTTTATTTAATTTGTACTCGTATATGTAAGAAAATTTGTTTTAAAATACGTACCTAATGTTTTTGTGAGCGCGTTAAAACTTCATGAAAAGATTTAAAATATCATCAAATTTTAACTGTGTCAGTGTGCTATTTATTATATTGTATTCATAAACAAATATACAAATGCTTGTTACATCATTATTTTCATACGTATTGGTTATTGCATGATATTATGTGTAACAATAGTTGTTATTTTATCAGCTGTTAAACACAATTAGTCAGAATCATATGATTATAACGTATGACCATACACGTATGATCATCAACCCTGTAGCGAATTACGGTGTTTTTAAATGCCAGTAGGTAGGTACGTATGTTTCATTTTTATTGATAAGTGGGATCATCGAATATGTTGATGAGTGGGATAGTGAATACAGTAACTATGTAGGTACCTACCTTGACACGGTATCAGGTTCTTTTTATGTTTATGTATGTTGGCATTAGACCATAGAATCACGCCCATATCAATGAAATGAGTTCCAAACGTGACCGCATAAAATGGTGGCTCTTCGCATTATTAATAAATAAATTGGCACATTGGAATTGTATCTACCAATTAATTGATGCACCCAAATTCCTGCGGCGCGAGGCGCATAATATGACGCACTGGCTGTAAGACAAGCTTTGTCAGGCCTTGAAGAAACGTTGTTACATGGATTCCTGTTTCTTTCACATATCTGGGTTAGAAAAAAATCCCACTTGTGCAGTCAACAGAACTACTAGGAATAGGAGGATTTTTTTGTTACCACACGTTGGATAAGAAACCATAGACGTATATTATGTGAATACTGACAATTATTTCTTTATTAAGGCTTTGTCCCGCTAGCAGCGACCGTTGCGGAGCGGTGCGGTGCGACGCGTTGTAACGAGGCGCATCGAGAACGGATTGTCCTGCAGAGTCTTGGACGCGCGATTGCCGTCAGTACTATTCGCATTTTAATATGATAACACATAAAGAACAATGGTTAGATTAGACCTTAACAAGGCATTTTTTTTCATATTTTTGAACGGTATTCACATTATCAATCAAAAGCCCGGAAAAATGATTCAGTCTATCATTTTGAACGCGTCGCGTCTTTTTTGCGTGACGTTCCATTCCCAGCTTATTTTAAAAATTGCAGTGATATTGGCAAATTGGAAATTGATTTTAAAATTATATTTGTATACATAAATACAAAGTATTATTTAGTGTATTATTATATTATTAGTAAGTATTATTTATTAGTGTATTAGTATTAGGGGAACCTGTTGTACCTTGACACCCTTTGTACCTAGAGCCACTTATTTTTTTGAAATGTTCGCGCCTTTTTTCCGTCTCTTTGTCTATGGTATAGTGAACTTTGACAAGACTAATCAACATGAAGTTAGTTGCAGGCGGCCATTGCATCGAGTTTGCATGGGAGATCACTTTAACGTTTTCGCTGCAAAAAAGTAAGATATTCAATATTTTTCATTTCTTTCATTACTTCTGTTATTTACTACATAAATTTTTAAAACCATTTGATTTAAACAAGTACTTTAGCCAAGTTTAGAATGTAGTATGCTTATTTGAGTTAATCATAACCTCCATATTTACATGTGCGAATAAACATAAAAGGGTAGGGGTGTTGTACTTTGACCATAGTAAAACAGTTGTACCTTGGTCATATGGTCAAGGTACCTACATTCAAATGTATTCTTGTTAATTCTGTTTAGGAACGCACATACTTATTATTTTGTTGTTTTTTATACAGGTAAAATGCCTCGTTGCAAAAACAACATCAAACGGACTCCTATTGCTAAAACAGCACTTTCTAGTGCTATTAAACTAGTTAAAGAAAAAAAATTCTCATTAAGAGGGGCTGCCAAACATTTTAACTTGTCAAGATGTACTTTAAAGAGGCATTATGAACACTTCTTGAAGACTGGTAAAGATGCGAGCGACCTTCATGATAATTTAGCCGTGAAAAAAGTTTTTACAGGTGACGAAGAGCTCTTGCTTGTGGATTACATACAAGAAGCAGCAAAGTTACAGTATGGACTCACTTTAAAGGACGTTAAGAGGTTGGCATATGAGTTCGCGACGAAAAACAATAAAAAATATCCAGCTCAATGGGACAAAGACCAAATGGCTGGGGAGTACTGGTTACGTCTTTTCCGTAAACGAAATCAAAAGCAATTAGCTTTACGCAAGCCTGAAGCCACTAGCCTTGCCCGTTCTACAGCATTTAATAAACAAAATGTGCAATTGACTTTAGAAAATTACAACAAAGCTTTGTCCAAATGCCCACAATTAAGAGCGATTGATATTTGGAATGTGGATGAAAGTGGCATTTCAACAGTCCATTTTCCACCAAAAATATTAGCACCCAAAGGTGTCAAACAAGTTGGTGCAATGACGAGCGGAGAAAAAGGAAATACAGTCACAATGATAGCTGCAATAAATGCAGGAGGTGGATTCATTCCTCCTATGCTCATATTTCCGCGTGTAAATTTCAAGGATTTTATGCTTGTTGGAGCTCCTGATGGAACTATTGGTGGAGCTAATCCTTCTGGATGGTCTAATGAAGCGTTGTTTCTACAATTTTTCAAACACTTTATTCAATATGTAAAACCATCAAAGGATTATCCAACCATTTTACTACTTGACAATCATGAAAGTCACATTCAAATACCAGTTATAGAATTGGCCAGAGAAAACAGCGTCATCCTTGTAACTTTCCATCCACACACGAGTCATAAATTTCAACCTTTGGATAAGACTGTATTCGGTCCTTTTAAGAAATACTATAACACTGCAGCAAATGAATTAATGTTGACACCCGGTCATGTGGGTAAACCACTGACAATTTATGATATTGCCGGTCTTGTTGGAAAAGCTTTTCCACAATCTTTTACTCCCTCAAATATTATTCAGGGTTTTAGGAGTACAGGATTACACCCACTAAATGAAAATATATTTGGAGAACATGAGTTTATGCCATCAAACGTAACTGACCGACCCTTCCCTGTATGTGAAAACGAGCCTCATGCTGGGACCTCATCTGAAGAAACGAATGAAATTCTTGAACAGCCAGATTGTAACGAACAGCATCTTCCTGGAGAATCCACTCAAAAATGCAAAGAAGTTCTTGAAACCTCGTTGCAAGAAAACACACCAGGATGTTCCAATGTTGTAACGCCATCTATGATTAGACCGCACCCAAAAGCTGAACCAAGAAAAGAAGTTCGAAAAGGCAGACAGAAAGGAAAGTCAAGGATACTAACTGACACTCCGGAAAAAAATGAAATAGAAAGAATAAAGGCAGCAAGACAAAATAAAAAACTTAAAATAGATAAGAAGGTAAAAGTACAGAAACTAAAAGAAGTTAAGAAAAAAATTTTAAAAGAAGAATCAGAAACATCAGAAGATGAAAACGAAAACTTTTCTGTGCGAGATTCAGATGCTTCAGAAGGGTTTTTATCTTCTGAGGAAGAACCATTAAGCAATTATTTTGAGGGAAATAAAGAGAATAGACACGCAAACAATTTTGAAGATGGTGATTACGTTATCTTTATATACGAAGGTGAATACTTTGTTGGCCAAATAGTGTCTGTCAGTGAAGAGGGTGCTCTTATAAAATCCATGAAGAAGTCGCTAAAAAACTGGAAATGGCCAGAAAAAGAAGATCTCAACTTATACCAATGGTTAGATATTAAGGAAAAAATAAAAAGTCCAAAAAAAACTAATTCCAAGAGGGAATATTACTCAGTTCCTGAAATGAATAAATACTCGGAGTTTATTGATTAATTAAGAAACGCTTAGTCCAAATATTAGTCAGTACGAAGTGAATAAAGACTTGTTGCTAATGTGATTAAAATGTTTAAGTTAGGTGTTACGAAAAATACTGATTTTATTATTCATATAAATTCTGTTAATTGATATGTCATAGATATTAGATAAGCTTATAAAGATATTTATAGACGTGTTGAAGCTGGAAATAATAAAAATATTTGCTATTTGTCGAGAAATATGGATTTTATTTGATGAGTTCTAACTATGACCAAGGTACAACATAGGCGGATCTAGGTACATCACCACTGTTGTACCTTGATCAACATTCCAAACTTTTTTTAGTTTATGTAAAACCTATAAAAAGGATGATCTATGCTTTTGTATAATTTATATTATGAACCACATTAGTTCATCTAACAGCTAAAATTTGTTTAATCGCAATAGTTATGACCGCTTTTTTTCAAAAAATCGTTGAATGAAAAAGTGACCAAGGTACAACAGGTTCCCCTATTTAGTAAAATTTGTATTATTTAGTAGGTAGGTACTTCCTTTCATGTTATATTATCCACATTTATTTCTATAATTATTAGCAAATTATAAAATAATTAGACAAAATCGTAGTCTTTTTTTCTAACTTTCATTGTTGATTAACATATTAAACTGTTATAAAGTACTTACGTTAAAGTTGCCGAAATGGAACGCATATTTTTATTTTAGTGTTGACAGTTGTTAATCTCAATATCATAGACTTGTTAATAAAACTGTACTGAGCTGTACCAACATTTCTTTCCTTCAAGTTTATCAAAAGTGGTACTTATGCCTACACTTATACTAGTCATTTTGCATGCATTACAAAAGTAATTGTGTATATTCTAAAATAAATAATTTTTAAATTTACACCTCGATTACATGCTTGCTTCAACGAAAATACAAGCTTAACAATAATAATAATAATAATCTCTTTATTAAAGGCATAAAAAACCCTCTTTACAATAAACAAGGACAGTAAATAAATGCACTTAAAAAGTCAATAATTATAACTAAGTATATTGTTATAATAACATTAACTTTAGCGTCAAAACTTATTTTACTTACGTTCACGCTCCGGTGGACGAACAACCGATGTTTAAAAATTCTGCCAGTCATGTCGCCATTCCGATTTTTAGCATGGCATTTTCAGTCGCCCACAGTCTGCTCCAGAAAGATGCTACGCGCGTCCTAATAATGGAAAAATAGTCGGGCATTCGTGCCTCAGCGAACACGGCCGACGCGCTGCAGGACCGCGGCAGCTTTATAAGGACACGGATGCATTATTATACTGTAACCTCATGCTGCTGTGCGACCTTTTAAGGTAGTTAACTCAGAGTCGGCAGGTGTAGAGAGACTGACAGAAAGCTCTAAACAATGTCTCCTTGACTTCCCCGCTACACCTTCGAAACGTG
The DNA here is from genome assembly GCA_914767545.1 of Sesia apiformis. Classification (NCBI taxonomy): domain Eukaryota; kingdom Metazoa; phylum Arthropoda; class Insecta; order Lepidoptera; family Sesiidae; genus Sesia; species Sesia apiformis. The sequence goes on along the minus strand of OU611960.1, from coordinate 7,694,224 downwards.
CACGCGAGCATGTTGCACCTGACGGACTGGGCCCTTCTTTTTCTTTCCATATCCAGATCTCTGAGATCCTCCGTCAAGATATGTCCTAAGTATTTAAATTGGCGTACAAGCCGAATTGCCGAACCATTTAGGAATTTCCTCCGGACTTTTTCCGGACCCCTTCCAGCTCTAAAAATCAACATTTCTGTTTTATTTACATTATATATCAGTCCGTGAGCATTTACGTAATGCTCACAGACTCATAACAGTTTTCCAAGTCCACTGATCGAGGGACTAAGGAGCACCATGTCATCAGCATAACTTAGGTTGTTCACACATACCCCGCCAATGTGACATCCAATTCTAGTGCACCTCAGTTCCACGATCAGATCGTTCATATACAAATTAAAGAGGTCTGGTGACGTGAGCCCGCCTTGACGTACGCCGCATTATAACTTAAAGCGTTTAGATGTCGCGTCGCCCCATTTTACGTTATTAGTTTGGTTGCCGTACCAATATCTCAACAGGTCTACCACGTCCTTAGGCACCTGGGAGTCACGCAGTTTTTTTCCAAAGGATTTCATAATTCACTAGATCAAACGCGCGACTCAGATCCAGAAAACACGCGTAGACTGAGGTCTCTCTGTTTATGTAATAGTTAAGTGTGTGCTTTAAGGCTTACAATGGCCGAATTTGTAGAGGCCGGAACGAAAATCAAGCTGCATCACCTATATACAAATATTTTTCAGCAACTCGGGCCGCACTAGCGATTTCCTAACAAGTGTTCGGTTTTATCATGATAATATGTAATCTTATGTATTATATTCGAATACTAACATGTTATGTGTTATATCTATATATATATATGTGTGTGTGTGTGTACATGTATATAAATAACTAAAAAGAAGAACAGTCTAATAACTTTAAAATACATTAAAATGATTTAACAATTAATTAATAATAAATTTAATCGAAATTACTTATAATAGTGTATTAAATTCGATTAAACTTCTTGTAATCTAGATTAAACGTGCAAAGTGAATTGTGTTATAAAAAAATGAGAGCTTGTCCGTCAACAAATTGTGCTCAGTTTGGCGGAACTATGTGTATCGTTGCGAAAATTGTTCCTATTTACACTGGTCATGTGTCAATCACCATTTTTTTCAGATCGAATTAATCATCAATACTTTTCAATACTGAACGAATCACTATGATTCCATCAGTGAACACATCACATAGCCGCGCTCAGCGGTCGGCCCGCGCCCGTATCGATCAATTCACGTGATACTGACCAATGATTACAAGACACGAGTTCTCGGAACAGAACAGTCATGACTCATTGCACGAGGCAATTGAATTGAGTCAGTCTGTTCCTGCGGTCCGCGCGTGTGTTCTCTCGATCACTTGACGATTGTCTTGTTTCATTTAGTTCACGATTACGAGTTCCCCGTAGTTGTCGATTGTATTAAATAACACGTTAATTTTGTAAGGTGGTGATTTTTTTATGTTAACTATTATATCGTTATTTCTTATAATTAGGTATATATTTAACTGATAATTATGTGCTAATGTTCTTGTGTTGTGTTAGTGTTATTTTTAAGCTATAACAATTCCACACACGAGTGATTTGATTGAATCAATCAAGCCTTATTTTTATGTTACGGTGATTATTTAAATACCTAGTCATCTCCACGCAAGTTACAATCACAGTGCTTATTCTTTGTAACCAAATCGAGTACACCCGACACTTAACACGGGCGGCCGCTAGGTTAAATGTTAAAGTTAGTGTTAAATTGTTGATTGAGTGAAACTTAATACGACGTTTATACGTTTGTTGGTTAATCATTTATCGGGGCGCGATTCGATCAGTCAATCAGTTGGTAGAATTGAATCAAAAAGATTGAATAACTACTGATTGTCACACACACCTCTAATTTACACACGCTAGACGCATTGCTCACGCAGCACAGGACACGTGTGGGCAGCGAATGTTTGTATTTTCGCGCCGTAACATTCGATGTGACGCGTCGCTTCGCGCAGCCTAGCAATACTTACAAGGCGTTAAAATGTACAGCGGAGTTTTTCCTGTTGTCAATTCAGAGTCCACCTGTTTTTAATTGCGTTGTTGGATGTTTATGTTAGATTTAGGCTATGGTTTAGTATAGGGGATTTCCATCTGCAGGTATTGTAAGTTTTATGTGTAGTTTGAAGTTAAAAACTAATAAAGGGTGCTCAATAGTTAGTACTGTAAGTTAGATTATTCACAAAAATGTGTCTAATCGATAATTTCTATTTAAAAACATGTTATATTACCTGATTAGCTACGCCACGGAAAGAAGAATACGTCTCGCCTTTGACATACGGCGGTAATGTGGCTGTGGAGCTGATGCTGCGAAGAAAGCTCTGCAGTGCTTCGTACTCGTCTTGCTTCTGTTCTTCTTTGCTTGCTTGCTTTATTTGCGGCTTCTTGGCCTCACTGAGCATCGCTTCGTGGGCGCCATCGCTGCAACAAAGTAATTTTGTAGGTTGTCACAAAAGTCGCTATACTTGGAGCTTTGAGTGAGAACAAGAGCAAGAACGCCAACAAGAACGAAAGTAGCCGAAATAATTGGACCAAATCATTGGGTTACAGGTTACGCCTCATAAGGAGTCTTTCCTGCTACATGAACCAAAAAAAGGAAAATGAATAACCGATGAAAGTGACTTATTGATTATTGTACTTAGTTAGTTCTTAGTTTCCTGACATAGCCCAAACGATTGAACCAATTACTAATGAATGAACGGATGAATGAATTGAATGGCAATGGGGCGGCCAAATTTGTCATAGAACCAACAACCGCTGGAGTAAACAAGTGGAGATGGGTAAGCGCCCTATGAGATCTCCCCCGGCTACATGTGCTGAGGAAATGAAAAGGGTGACGGGTAATAACACTATTACCCACAGTTATTTTACTTAGTACTGGCTCAGTATAAGTACTGGCTTAGTTTCCAGTACTTATACTAGCAGAATAGATATCTATTTCATATGAAAAGACGTATTGTAATCCTCCGCAATGCCACCATCATCGATCGCGATCAGTCATGACGATGGATTGTAATGTACATTAAACGTACACAATGTACATCAGACGGAAATAACTGCATGTACACCAGATAGCGAAAGAGGTGTACAAAAATTATTCACTTGGGTGAATTCATTTGATTTGGCAACCATCCAGTTAGGTAACGTTTAAAAGTTTGCATCAACTCTTTGTTACTGAATCGTCCTGTTTTGTTCATTTAAACATTTCCAGGTACCTACCTGGAATAGGTACCTATCTTTTTTATATAGAGGGGGGTGTGGTCGGTCACTTTCATTCACTACTAAAAGTTTCGTTAAGAAGGTATTTTGATAGACAGTAATATTTTTCCTTAACCTTTTACTACTTAATAATAAAACTATAACCGGCCTTTCCTTTTTTCCGTCCACTGCTCGTCATGGGCCTCCTCATGCCCATTGTATTGTGCAGGAGGGATATATCGCCTTAAAACTTTCCATAGTTTTAAGGCCATATCCATCAGTAGAAAGAAGTAGGTATACATTCCTATACTTAATTATTTTACTCCTTTAAGGATGTTTTACTTAATGATACTGCAAGAAGATCGATTTGAGTTTGGTCGATTTTTATGCTAGCCCAAAGTTTATGAACTTTTTTTTGCTATCGATACGATGTAAAAAGTAATCAACTTCGTTTTGAATGAACAACCACCGTTATCGTTTGTTCACGATAATGACAACATACCGATAAAATATGTAGCTAAAAAGTACCGACATTATTTTTGGAGTATAAATGCATGATTGAATACACATGATTGAAGTTAGTGGATTTATTGGAAGAAAATTAAATAGGTACCCAAAGCTTTAACATTGATCATTGTTGAATAGCAATGTATCATTTACGCATGAGATAACCATTATCAATGCTAGAGATAATAATAATGTGCGCTCTCCTTAGAATTCGTTATCACAGCGTAGTCAAGTCCGGCCTCGGCCATGGATTTTTTACTTTATGTCCGCCTTTGTTTTGGATCGAACACAGAGTATAGAATTGGGGTGATTACTCAGAGGTCGACAGCTCACCAAATATTTATATTATTTTATTTATATATTTACGTTTTTATAAACCAACTTATGTATGTTTTCATGTACGGAGGTTTTGGCTTAAAATTGTCTTGTATTGTCCAATATTTATCTTAAATCATCCCACGATATAACCAGTCGTGCTTGACACGGAGTCACGAAAGAGAGACAGATCATTAATTTATTTCTACCAAGGAACTAACAAAATAAACTTGTAAGTAAGATAAATACTTCTAAAATATTTCTATCTAAGTTTTATTAAAAATACACAAAGTATTATAGAATATAACAAATGTAATCAGTCTATGAAGTACATAGGTCAATCAATTGCAATAAGGAGCATAATAATTATTATTATTTTCAAATATCCACCAAAAATTACATATCAAATCAAACACATTGGTGCATTATGTCTTCGATTGGTGGACTGCACCGGAGAATTACCTTTATACATATAATTGAATTAAAGTAATTAAACGATGATCGATCATCCATTAAATTAATTCGTTACACGAGACTGCCCTCATCGAAGCTTGACTGTCACGTAAACATTAGTTTACGAGATAGACGTTTTGCAAAAAAAGCGTAATACATAATTAAATAATATAATCAAATAACAATTTCGGAGGAAGGCGGATAGAAATTGTAATGCGGAGTCCGAGGTACAAAAGGTGTTGATAACCTTGACAACAATTTATTTAAAAAATGTGCGATGTATGTGTATTTATTGCAACATTTTATTGTACAGTTCAGTAATGACTCCCGTGTAGGTACTTTATTTTCGCCACAGCTGTAAATTTGCCACAGAAAAGCATTTAAATTGACCAATTTTTTTATATGATAATTCGTGGCATACTTGTTATGTCACTAAGCTTGAAAAGTATTGTTAGAAAGAAAAATGGAACATTAATTTTTTTTAAAACCATTATTTTGATATTTTTACAAGAAGGATTTGTAGGCATATAAATATTCGCGAATTTTGGATTCCCTCACAGCTTTTACAGTATTTTACAGTACAGTTTTTGTTTTGCCATAACCTTTTTTATCTCAGATTATTCATTATACCTTTTTCCTTATACCACTTTACTTCTACTTAGAACACTTGTTCGGCTGGCAGAAATGAGTATTAGACATGTTTTTGCACTAATTTATTACAATTACATGCTAACTTTTATGAGTTATTATTAGTGATGGAACAGGAAGTTTAAAATCATGTTGATGCATTGTTTTTAGAGATTTGCAGAAAAAAATAGAAAATGGTTGTGGTGTCACTGGAATGGAATTATAAACAGATAGAATTTATGCTTATGTATTGATGGATTATTTATTATAGGATGCACTTATCGCCAAGGCACACAGAGGTACTACATCGCCCTGCGAGTCCAGTAGGTATGCCTAATAATGCGTTCATGGCGCTGCACGCTGTTGCGATTGCCGCAATGTTGTAGTGTATATTGAATGTTTGCGGACATAAGAATAGATGGCTTTCACGCTATCATCTTTGAAATAATCGCCTAGAGTTAGGACGTTGGCAACATAACACGGTTTTACGTGAAAACAGGGAAATTTAAATATATTTTCTATTTTTGTAGTTGTTGTTCTAGTTGCCTTTGAAGACAATTGTTACAATTTTGTAACATTACTTCTCCATTGTCAATTGCGGTCATTTGAAAATCGTTGCAATTTGTTAAGGTAGGTCCGTTTAACATTTAGACGCGGTATTATGACTTTATTTTATCATTAGAAAGGACATTGTCAATGGACTGTATGAATGAGTTAAATTTCTGTGAAACCGAAACAGCTCACTTTGAATTATTTTACTCGTAACGTGAAGCGTAGCCACCCGTCCCTGCTTAGGATGAGGGGAATGGACTAGTATCTTTACTACGTACTAGTATCTTTACGCTCTTGCGTAAGGGGATATGGAGTTGTTTTTGTTCAATTCTACTTTCGGATGAGATGATATTGCGTGTGATTCATCCCATAGGGAGTATAGCAGGATGAGAAATTTACCTTATCCTATTACATTCACACGAAGGGGTGGAATATTAAATGGCCTTGGTAAATCCCTCTCTTTAAGTAACAGTGTTTCGTTTCAAGGCAGTCTTTGAGTGAGCGATAAACTCATCACGTTTATCGCTCGTTATCGTGCTGATCGATTACCATCACTGAAAGAGTTTTGATGCGGTTTGCGATATTAGTTAGAGTAAACTAGAGTGTTTTACTATATGAGTATAATAAATTGATATTTGATGTATGATAACAATTTGTGAATTGAAAAACAACAATTCAAACTGTTTTCCAGGTTAACACCGACTAAACGTTAAGGGACCCGTTCTTAGGAGGGGTGGTCGGCGCGCGGCGCTGTTAAATTTGACGCTTCGCACACAGCAATGGAGCGTTCACGCAAACATATTAAATAAATTTACCATGACAATGCTTGAAAGCCGTTTGAAATTTTATTGATAAAAAAGAACTGTCAAGTGGGAGCTGTGTTAAACTTTTAAATGTTCTTTCTAAAATTTTAATAACAAGTTTAACTTTTATACTTAATAGTTTTAACAAGACACTTGTTTCGAACTTAACCACCTGCCGAAAATAGAGACTAAACAGGTGTCTCTTTGGAATAAATTTGAGATTATTATAGATATTTTATTGTATTTTTTCTATTAATAATTAATAATAATTGATAATCCTATATCCCTTTTATTTTTCTCTATCCTAAGGTTGCTTGGAAGAGATCGCCTTAGCGATAAGGTCGCCTATTGTATTCTGTCATTTATTATTTGTGCACATGTAATAACCAATTGTATACAATAAAGAGTATTTATTATTAACAATTTATCATTCGAGCCTTCCCTTAAATCATTGTATTAATTTGTCATTAAAGTATTAAGGAGTAAAATAATGACTTCAAAAACAGATCACTCTTGAAACCAGGGTTCGCTGATATTTGAACGTGATATTTGCGTGATTAAACGTGATCACTCGTGATATTTGCATATCACGATATGCATATATCAATTGATATTTATATTGATATATATCAATTGAATTTATCGTTAAAACTAGAATTTTGGCAGATCCCACGCTTTTATTTAAATTGTTATACTGCTAATGATCCAACACGAAAGATTATAATTTAGTTGAATGTTTATTAAGTAGACTGATCATTAATCTCCAAGACATATCTTTTTTTACTCTTATTTTTTGTTTTGTTTTATAATAAATAAGTCTATTGATCAAACTGAATAAAATCAATTGAGATAGCTCAGTGAAATTTATAGGGTATGGCCAATAAAATGAGGAAGTTTTTAAAATAGGTTTGGTTGAAAAGTTGTAATTTTTTTAAAAATCGTCCTCTAAGATTTTGGTAAATCTTTTTGTGCTTGAACAGAACGTAGTATAGAAATGTTTTTGATTGTTATTTTAACCCTCTATACCGAAGAAAAAAATAAATCGATTCCATCGATTTATTGTTTTACATTTGATTATTCAACGATTTTTTTAGTCGCGTCGCAAGCTTGACACCGGATAAACAGGCCATAGAATAAATTAATATATGTAATATGATCTTCACTAGTAAAAATTAGAAGACCGGGAATTATTTTTATGCTCTAAGTCATAGCGTTTTGTAGCTGTTTATATTTTTATCCCGTATTTTGGACGTATCCTGTACCAATAAACGTGTAACGTATATTCCGCGTTTTCATTATTCAAATATCTCATCCTCGTCGCCAAAATATCCTGTATTGTGGGATATTTGAATAATGAAAACACAGAATATACAATACGTTACACGTTTATTGGTCGGCTACTGACTGCCCGTCGCGCACTACCCGCGTATCGGATTGTGACAATCTGCGCATACCTACACTACAATTTTATAAAACGTAAACTAAAAAATATTTCAGCTTTTTATTTTCAGTGACCAATTAACATTCTGTGTATGATTATATTCTAGAGGACCTATCAGCCGTACCATGCTTCGTGAAATATTGTATAGTAACCGTCGTACTAATAGTTATTAGACGTCTCGGCCCTGGAATCAGTATCGCTCACTTTGGGAAACTGTGCAATAGACTGAGTAAATTCGGTGGCTCTCCGATTTATCTCCCAGATAATCTTATCATATAATATGTACGTCATCACTCATCCAGTCATCATATATTCATGTGTCATCCATCTTATAACTTTGCGATAATTTATACTCATATATATGAACCATATCTTAAACTTATATTATAACTATCATTTTAGATTTATAAACATTTATATCCAGATTAAAATCATGTGTGGTGGCGGGCCTTGGGTGAACCTCAAGACGCTGGCCACCAAGGCCGTAGTTAGAATTTTATCCAGGGAGGGACAAAGCAACTAACTCAATACATTTATTTTATTTATTACTTAAACATTTATCAAGTTTTACTACATTTACCTTTATTACTTAAAATATTATTTACATCTTCACGCGTGCACTCGGTCCATATAAATATACCTATCATACAATTTTCTTATAATTTTAAATACAGATTATGTAATGTACAGTCTATTATATAGGTATTTGTTATTTTATCGATTAAAAATGTGAGACACAATAACAGCTCTAGTGACCGCTCGTGGTTACGCCAGCGTAAGTTTAGCATAGATTAGGTAGTTAAATAGTATGCGTTGCTTATCTATGAGATGATGTATGCTATGGACACTGGTCTATGTCAAGCCGTGGAGAGAAGGTAGGCAGCGCATTTGGGGGTGTGTCAACGTTTGTCATTCTGGCCTGATGTTGGCATGTATAGCGGATGTCAATGGACGACATGCGCCGACATACGCTCGTCCGCCGTCTTTTTTCTATAAAAAAAACTTATCGCTTCTCAAAAAATGATGTTATTTGATTTGCTACTGATGCCAGTGCTTCATCACAATGTGACTTTTAGTCGTATGATTTCACCTCCCAACCCCCAAACGCGGGGGGTGGATGATGGTCTTACATACGAGGCTTCTTTACACCTAGAACTACTACTTCTATACTATGTCAGTGTTTCATAAGGTCCGACATTTTTGTGTAGATAGCTCTCAGTCGATAAGTACAATTGTTTATATATGTATAAGGAAAGTTTATATTTCACTTGCTTGTTTTATTCCCAGTCAATAGGTGGGCACCTATTGACTGGGCTACTGTGAAATTTATTTTTATTTTTTCTTTATATAAAGACTAGTGGTTTATCTATAATGAAATCGGCGGAGTATATCATATCTACCCGTCGAGCATTTAGTGACATTTCCGACGTATACTATGGTAAGTACATTTTACAGGACAGTCCGATGGAGTTTTGTCACATTATTAGTTCTTATTAACGCACACAATTGTTTATGAACGTTGGCCTATGCGAAATTTAAGCACAAGAGTAATTATTAATTTAGTTAGTAAATGTTTTGTATGTGGTTAGTACATAAGCCTCATTAAATAAATAAATTAGTTACCGTGAAATCAAATAAAACCTCCTATATGTCCTATATCCTTTTGTTGATTTTATGATCGATATGTTAAAATTTGACTTCACAGTTTCACATTTCAGTTATCGAATGTAGTTATGCAAATGTATTTAACTTAGTATACGTAGGAGGTATCGATATTTGGCTTAGGTGGCACGGTATAGCGCAAATGCACGGCCAAATCGTTAATTCACAATGGAAATATTTTACAAGCTGCAACAACAAGTTATAAAACAACGGTCCTCTGTTTGTTATTATACCTACTTAATAAGCAGCGCGTGTAGGCACGTCATTGCCTTTAATCAAAATATATGGTCTCACCTCTGTACTCTAATTATTCTCAATCGTCGACCACGATAATGTATAGCGTAACCAAGCAATGACACCACCATTTTTAAACCACTGAAAAGGATATACTTATTGTACAAGCACGTACTAGTTTTTTATTTTTATTTTAAATTGACGTCTTCTTTCCAAAGCGAAAGCTTGGAACTGGCGAGAGCCAAGAAGTAAGCAGTGTTATCTAGCGACCCTTAACCCTTTGATGCACAATATGTTGCTATGTTACGGTTACACATTGTAGCTTTGCTATTTTAATATGTATAATTTTAAATGACATTAATTATTATTATTACCTAGTAGTTATTAGTCATTATTATTAGTAAATTATTAGTCATTTTGTTTAAAGACAATTTAGTAGGCATTTTAATTTAAATCGGAGAATTGATTGTTGCAATTTTTAGTGTAAGAATATAGCTAACGGTCTGTGCTTTAAGTCTTATCAACGGTCGTTGATAGGTTGCTCTTACATGTGAAAACATGATTTCTCTATTGCTGTACTTTCATTGTGAAAAGATCATTTATTTTATATGTAAACAGTATTTTTGATTACTTTTTTATGTTATTATTAAAGTTACAAAGGAACCCTTTTGTTGGTAGTCGAATGGTTTACGTCTTTCTGGAAAACCTGGAAAACTGGAAAACCGTAACCGGGGCCCTGTTTTTCGTCCACTGCTGGACATGTGCTTCCATATGCGTTTGACATGTATTGTATGACCTTAAAACCCCAAGCCACGCAGTGTAAAACGTCCTAAATCTAAAGTAAAGGTCATACCTTCAGTCCGTTACATACAATATAACGCGCAAATATCTTTGGAATGGATATATTATACCTATGTCATATCCGCATATCACTCTGCATGACAGGTAAGGTAAGGACCTATTAAATAACTATTTAATAGTTAATAGGTATATCATAATATAAATCCTGCTGTACTTTAGCAAATCTGAACTGTACTTAATTCGTAGTTGTTAACTTATTTATAAGTCATACTTATAACAGCTATGACGTTCGTGAAATATGGGAACACATTACTTGCAGATAAACTTCCTAATTTTTTTTATTGTAGACGCATGAATAGTAGGTATAAAAGATAATGATAAAATAGATATCAATTAAATCACATATTTTGAAAAAAAAAGAATTTTGAACATATTTTGAAAGCATGTTTGGTTCCGTGGTGTAGTGTTAAGGTTATATTACGAGGTTCCCAGGTTCGATTCCTCGGTGAAACACATACAAAAGAAACAAAGGTTATTGTGTTATTGTTGTCATGCAGCTATGTCGTGCCTCATTACCTACACCTATTTTTATTGATTGTGTACTTCCGTAACTAGTGTGTAGTACATTTTTAGTGCTAACGTTAGTTTAGATTGATAGGGTGCATTACGTCCAAGAGTGGGCGTTTCATGGATGATGATAATGTTCACTGACTTTTTGCGATAAAATAAACTAAATAACTAATCGGCGATAATCGGCTAACAACCTGTAACTCGTAATTAGCTCCTAATCAATTTTATAGAAGGCTACGGAAGCCTATTAATGCGTCTCCGACACACTCTTTGACGTATACGTACACGTATACGTATGCCTAAAGAAATGGATGTTACCTAAAATAAAAAATCATTTGAATACCATTAGAATAGGTTTCACATAGTCTTTCGATCGTCCAAATATTGCTGGCCGCATTCAAAAAAGAAATGATGCCAGATATAGTGATGTCCTTTGGCTAGGTAATTAAGTTGTCCACAGGTACGTATAGACAGACAGAGTTGTAGGAGTAAACGTTTGTGTCAATAAAATATTGTTCTTCTTTTGAAACAAACACTCCACTAGCTCAGGTTCTTAGATAAGTACTTATCTATATGATTGTTTAAAAAAATCTGTTGAATCATTCCTTTCATTTTTCAATTGTCTGACTTGCGACCAGATGTTATTATGTCAATAAGAATCTCCAACGGAACCAGTTTTGTGGTCGTTTACCTGCGTAATCTATACAAAGCAGAATCGTTTGTCAACCTTTTTTAGTGTCGCGACCCCCGTAAAGGCCAAAAGGAAGGCAATAACCTCACGACCCCCTTAATAATAATAATTAGTTCCCAATTGTGACATTTGATAATAAATAATTAATTAATTAATAAAAGGTTTTTTCGTACATAAATGCTTAATTTTTTCTAAGTAGCTCCACATTGAGAAACGATGAGTGAATACAGTAAGAAACGGGCGTAGTCACCATTTTATCCAGGGAGGGTGAAACGTACAATTTCTTTCTTTTAAATAAAAATTGTGTAATGCAGAAAGTTTGTTATTTATACGAATTAGAACAAGGACGGGGGCAAGCGCCCCATCCTGCCCCACGTTGGCTACGCCCATGTAAGATACTAATAATATAAGTGTAGCCTGTGACGAAACTAATAGGGCGTTTAATTAACTAGTCTGTAGGTACATGTCGTCCTTTAAAAGGAAAAGGTCCTAAATTACCAACTTTTGCCGGATGAGTATAGTTAATGCATTTATTTACTAATTTTCGGAAAGTATTCAGTAATATATTATACTAATGTCATAGATAATTTTCTTAGTGGCTTTGTGTCACTTGTTTAATTTTCTTTGTGGCCGACATTTTTTTAATTACTAGATTGTAAAAATGGGTAGATATGAGTTAAAACTATTTGAAATAATGCATACTTATTACTTATATATTTTAAGTGCTTATTCTTTGTCCCTATATATAATTTGTCCGTATATATAATACTTCGAGGTAGGTAGGTACGGTACCTCTAGATGTGTTACGGAAAACGTGTATCTGTTTGTTCACGATCCTGGGGTATTCTGGTTCGATTTCCTTGAGGTTTACTGTTATTTACTGTTGTGGTTTATACCAGTATACACGATGCTTTTAATAGAATAAAATAAGGTTTTTAATTTTAAAATATGAAAATAATTTTCTCAGGAAAAAAACATCTATAGCACAACGAAAATATGACTGTATAAAATGATTGGCGATCAAGGAGAGATAATGATCACTGAAGAAATTCGTGTCGTGGCCGTTGCATAAATACTGTCGAAGAAACTAGTTCTGGCATAAAAATACGTATATGTACATGCAAAACAATCAGAAACCGAAATATGAGTTGTGATTCTCTTGAAAACCGATCAAAACTAATTATGGCAATTCAAGTGGCAGAATGCAGCAGTTATGCCAGAATTTTGGACATCGACAATAACATAACGTACAATTAGTGATTAGTTAAACAGTCACCAATGAGCTAATGACTAAAACTGAAATAACATTAAGTGGGTTTGACACATAATGAAAAAATATTGTTAGAGAATAGTCTCTGAAGGTCTTTATTAAAGATAAATAACATTATAAGTTTTTTTATAAGAACTATTATAAGACACGTGTAAAATATCAGTTTCGGAATAACGTTTATTGTAATTTTACAAGATTGCATAACAAAGGAATAATTTACGTAATTAGAGTTACACTTGACAAGAAACGACCTGATTATTCCTGGACATTTTTAAGAGGACAGTAATACGATTTTACGGATTGCGCACTGTTTTTAATCGTTTAGGGAGTGTACTGAAAGCCCTACGGTGTGGGTCTGGGGCGCGCCTTAAACGAAGAACTAAGTCAGAAGTAGGTAAGTAGTACCAACTTTTAATAAATACACATGCATAATATACCTGGTTAGTATAATAACATTTCGTTGTATCATGTTGTAAACACTATCTCAGCTTTTAGCTCTATTTTGCGCGGTTGCATAACTTTATCCTTAGCACCCCGACTTGTGTGTCACGGTCATTGAAGTACAATACCCGTATTTTAATAGAAACACTGCTTTTACTTGAGTGATGAAATACAAAAAATATAATCAAATTAATATAGATTACATAGAATACATATAATAACGTGTATGTAATTGTTTAAAATACAATGCTGATAATTTTTAAATGGGTCCATATTGTTAATAACATTGAGAAATACACGGTTCTTGACGCGTATGCAGAAAGTTCAAATTCGCGCGGCATCTGTATGCGAGTAAGCTCAGATATGGGAAAAAATGTAAAATCTCGATATGTATACATAGACATTGCTATTTATTTATCAATGCTATAGATGTTTATTGTATAAATTTTTCTAAGAATATTGGATTACAAAATTTTACATTGATAATGATGACTGTGCGTTTTTGGAGTATTATATAAGTATAGATAAATACTTAATGTGCGTTCTTAGTTAAATCTTGATCACATTAAAGAACTCTAAATAATAGGTGTCTTAGATTAGTTCTCTTCAATTGAAACTACATACAAAATCGTCTTAAAAGTGGTTATATAGAAGAAACCATAATTGATAAAACAAACTAAACCCAGCGAACGTAATAATAATTTTAAACTTACCTAATTTTTTTATCCTTCATATTACTGCTATTATAATATTTTCAAATTAAAGTTCTTCTAGAACTCAACAAGTCTCTTAAAAACTTTCACTCCTAAAATTGCAAAACCGTATGTTGTAAAAATTGCTAGAAAAACCTCGTAACTAAGCGTTTTATGTCATCGATTAAACTGTACCCAGTAAATGAATTGTTGTGAGTACCGGCTTGTTTTACGATTTCATTATTGGACTTCAAAACATTGTGAATGAAAGCGATCGATAGTGTGTGGCGGAGGCGCTACGGACGCGAGGAGGCGGGTGTGAGTAGGCGAAGCGCCGAGCGACTGCGAACATTGCGAGCTGCTGCCAAGCAAGCAGCTGCGGACTACTACGAGACCATGCGCCCACCGTGACGTCACCAAATAATCACAGGGCACCGCTGACCTTCCCATGTCAATAAGCTCGCATTATGGCACAGATAATATTTTTAGTAATACGTAAAAAATGTTTGTCAAATACAAATAGGGCTGACTCCTTTTATTTAAGTACAGAGATCTTTATGAAAGTGTTTACCATACACTACACAGCATATTGTGTCAAATCATCATCCAATTTCAATAAGCCATGTGTGCAATTTATCGGTGTAGACAGTATTTTCTCTATATCTAGAATATTCATCATACTAATATCGTGGACCCTAGGCCAGTGAAATATATTAGAGCTCCTCTTGCGCATAAGCTTAATTGTTATTTATTATCTTCAATATTTATGATTTTTCCCACATAATGCGTTTACTAGTAGTGAACTTGACTAATACAAAATTATCTACTTTTAAATCAGAGAAGTTAACACAATAGCACAATAGTTTGAGTCACAATCATGTTCTTCACCAGATTGTAGACAATCCTCATCAATATATGAATTTTTGTAGTGGAGTGTAGGCTTTCTCGGCCTGTGTCCATATTAATTGAATCTTCCGGGCTACTTGGTTGAGGTCTTCTGGAATCACTATGTTCACTTCAAGAAGATCACTATGTTATATCTATGCCCGTATTTATTTCAAGTATTTCAATAAGACCCGTGTTTTCATTTAAAATCATGTGTGTTTTAATATCTGTTCAAAATAAGGTTTAATACCTGAGAATCCAGCATCATTTATGAAATCGTTTGTCCATTAACATCCATTGTAACATTTTGTATTTTCTTTTCTTTAACAAGTTGTCTTTTCGTTTAATACTTTTCTCTCCACCTTCAATTCCATATTCTTCTTTCTCATCACTTCTCTTATATAGCTCATTAAATAATAAAGTATCTCCAATCTTAGTTTTATCTTCGCGTTTTCTGTTTTCGAAAGAGCCTGTCTCTTCATTCAAAATATGTATATGTTCATTTCAACTATCGGATCTAAGTCTTTGATAAAATGTTTGTTTTTTTCTTTTTGTGTGTCTACCTATATATCGTTTTGAGCTACTTTCACACATACAGTGAGTGGTATTTGTTAGTGTCTGAACGATTCCAGTTGTTTCATCTAATATTTTGATTTTACAGTCTTTGCTCTCTGTTTGTTCATCAAATCCGATATTCTCTTTAACGTCACATGTCTCACTTGTCTGATCATCATGGAAAATATATTGTTACCACCCATAATTTCAAATTGTATTCTGTCTTTTAAAAGATTATCAATCATTTCAGTATTTAAGTCCATGTCATCTTCTCAATCATAACATTCAAGTCCACTAGTGACACTATTTTATGGTATTTCTTTGCTCTTTGTAACATTTTTCTTTTATTTAGTCACTAGTTTTTTTTACTTCAATTTTGTTGTTTCTTCGACATTTCTGGGAATCGATTTCTTTGTTTTCAGAATTGTCTTGGAAGTCATCAATTGTTACAGATTTTCCAGGTTCAATCATAATTTTCTTATTGTGTTTTGTAGACATTTGTTTAGATTGTCTGACTTTTTGTAGATAATCCAGTAAAGCTTTGTCGACTGCATTATATTGCCTATATCTTCAGATTTTTCCGGAATTCGTTTCAGAACTTCACGTGGATTACAAGGGCAAATCCTAGTGGCTTTGAATCTACTTTTGATATCATTTGCCTTGTTTAGTTCTATGTCATCAATTTAAAACATTAACAACTTTGGGAAGTTGTTTTTGTTTAAACTTGCTTCATTTGGATTTTCCATTTTATACTGTAGCAAAATCTTACGCAACATCTTTTTAAGTGGTGCAAAGCCACGTCAAGAGGCTGCGTGAGTTACGTGGAGGTTGAAGGTATGACAACAAAAGATATATTGTGTTGTTTGCACAGCCGAATGACATCTATGTTCAGATGGCTGGATAAATTGTCGCATATTACAACCTTTTACTCAGGAAGACCATCCGCCCATTTTAATACAATTGTCTTAATTGGTCTTAATTAAAATAGTCTTCAAAAATTGTAGAATCGAACCATCCAGAATTTGTTCGGTTATAACTAGTGCACCGTGGACCACCAACAATCCATTCCGAATAAAGATTTTCCGCTTTGCAGACCACATATGTAGGTAGGCTTACTCCGTCTGCTGTTGCCGAAAACATTAAAGAAATTACTCCATTTGTGTAATTGAAAACCCATTCTGGGTACTTCACCCCTCTACGGAATATACACTTTGATAAGCCTGGGTTGTCGCTTAATTTGGTTTCATCCAAGTTCAGAATATTCGACGGTGGCACGACTTTCAGTGATTATTCCAAATTTCCGAAATAACCTAGAAATTCTTCTACGCTTTTTCAGCTTTTGCTGTTTTTATATTTTGACAACTCCTTACTGAAGCTCTGAAGTGTGTCACTCTAAAAAACTTGAAACCCATTGTTTTCCCGGAGGTTTTCCATCAAAAACGCCTTCACGGGCATTTTTCTTTAAATATTCATAAAATATTAATCGGAAGTCGAATTTCGTCAGAGAGCAACCATAGTCGCCAGCTGCAATCAAGACTTTAACTATTTTATTTTCTTCTTTGTTAAAAAGCCGCGTAGGACACCTTACATGTTTGGTGTGTACCTAATTCCCTGTGTAAAGAATGGTACATCTTAGTACACTAAATTGGTGCTCAGCTTTCCTAGAGGACATTCGTTTCTCTTTAACATATTGCACCTCAATATTTAACGTCTTGACTATAATTTTTATAATGACGAGAGACGAGGTGTCTTCGGCTTCTTTCACTGGGTTTGACCATTCTTCAAAAAATTAAATGACCACTGTATAAGTTGTCTGTTAACCTAACCACTTAATACTCTTGAACGAGGCACGCTCGCACGCTAAATACGTTCCAATTTCTGCTAGCCCGAGTGACGCTCGCCTGTCTCGAGTTGTATTGTTTTTAGCAATAAAAATTCGAAAACAAATAATGAATTTCTTTTTTCGGATGGTTTTAAACATAATTGTTTAAACCCTTAAAAAACATTCCACAAAACTCCGTTGCGTACCCCTTCTTTCTTTACCCTTAAACTTAGGGGAAAAAGCCCTAAATTAGCTAAACTAGTTATCACATGCGAAACATAAGGCACTATGGTCCGGTTATCATAGGAAGAGCGCTGATAGTTCTGTATTTAATGAATTTTATGTAAATACGTTTCTTTCTTAAGTCATAAGTTCATAACATAACACAAAATAAAATAGAAAAAAATATTCTTAAAGGACGATCGAGTTGTAAAATGATTTTTACCATTGTTAAAGATTTGTCAGCTGTCAGAGCTCTTCCTATAATAACCGGAACATACGTGCGTGCCGATTCTTAAAAAAATTGTGTTTTATCGTGTGTGTAAGTTTTTATCAAAGTAAAAGTAACCCTGTTCTACGGCAGGTACCTACTATAATTTATCCGAACACTCAAGAATATTCCTCGTGGAGGTAACACACGTGTAAACTTGTACTTGAAGTACTAGTAAATATAGGTACATACTTTGTACTATTTGATTTGTCATAAGTAAATAATTTGTACATTATAATAACAACAAATTTTTAGGTAGCTACGGAGGTAAAGGTTGACAGAAAGTAACCACGCAGGCCATTAGGTACATACTTAGTAACCTTTATTAATTTAGCATAGCAAGTTTATGTTAGATGTTCCTAAGTTGTCTTGCCGTTATGCGTTCTAAATTTTTCATTGTTTGTTTCAATACAGGAGCTACAAGTATATTCACTGACTTTTCCTCTTTATCGTATTACGTTTGGAATCGCTACGTTCATCTTGAAGTCTAATTGCAGTCACAGAATATTTAATAAGTATCATCTACATACGTACTGCGTTGTTGTTGTATATGTTATATTATATGTTGTTGTTATATGCGTTGTTATATGTTGATGTACCTACTGCGTATTCGGTTGCAGTAGGTGTTTTGTTTTTCTATGGATGTAGTAGGTATCTATGTGATGAATAGACGAGTCACCAAAATCACGGGTCACCGTCATTCACATCACAGCCCGGAAACACCCGCTACTAAGTACAGGTCTTCGATTGTTTGTGTCACTCTTCTTGACTTCACGACTTTAATCTGAACACAGGACTTATGACCTTTTGCTAAAATTGTCTAACATAACATTTCGTTAAGATTCTGTTTCAATACAAACATGCTCTAACACCTGATTTTTAGGATATAATGCAACAACAAATATTATAAAACAAACAATAAGGTCCCTTTTCTTAGATAACGTGGTAATGTTTGAAAAATGTAAAAACCGACTCAATGAGTAGGTAATACATTATATTTAGCATTAGGTATACCTCCATAATTAAGGCAAGAACAATTCTTCGTATACCGACGTGGATTATCGTTGCATATTCCAGGAATACAAGTTTTGTTTAGGTTGAATACGGTTTATAGCATACGTAACTTTATTTTTATGGTTGTTGATTTTATGAAATATGAGTCACCTTGGCAGTGACTGAAAGTATGAACCATGTGTTGTGTGGTCCAATTCATAGTCGGGGTATGAAAGTTATGAAACAGACATATAGCATTACTATAACATACAATTAGAATATATCTCTTTATTTCTGAACATAGGCTTCTCTCAAGCCCTCTTGGAGAACAGGCGGCGTGATAAATAAGAAATAAACGTAGGAAAAACTAGACTAAAAAAATCGAAGGAATTTCCCACGAATAAATCCGTAATATAATAAATAATACGTAATAAAACTGTACTGGGAATTTAACTATCAACTATTCAATGAATTGAACTGACAAAATTTTGTTATATAACTCCATTCATACAAGTCATACAATACATACAAGTCGTGTAAGGCTTGTGTCCGAAATCGAGAATTCTTTAGACAGAGTCTCGAATTGGGGTAAACTTAACTTGGTCATATTTAACCCCAGCAAGACACAAGTCTGCGCATTCAGCGCTAAGAAAGCTCCATTGGTCGTGGCACCTCAATTTCAGAACATTTCTCTTAAGATCTCTGAGTTTTGAGATCCTTGGCGTCGATATTTCGAGCAAAGTCCATCAATATAAATATCAATTGATATATATTGTGATATATATCCGCTGATATATATCAGCTAACCCTGGTTCTCAGTAAACCTACTATCGCTTTACTGAGCGATTCCTGACTTACTGACTTAAGGAATGGATTGAGAAAATGCGGAGGGATAGGATGGGATGGGAATGGGCTCTGGCATATCTCACTCACTACCGAAACATGCACGTACGTTGGGGAAATACGATAAAAGTAGGAAATACAGCACATTTCAAGGTAGTCTTCTGTGAGAGAGGGGTAACGTGGAAAGTCGAGGCAATGCACTGTGGGAATTCAAGCATTCACTCTCCCCCTTACACAAACGTAGTAGTAGAAACATGAGAAAACAGCCGAATAAACCTGTAAGGTTTTGGTGTATATAGGCAGTCATAATACAGGAATTGGTCTGACGCAGCATTCCGACGTTCGTGTTCCGGGGTGTCGTCGTCGATTCCAAATGTTGGCGTTGACGCTTCGATGTAGATAAGTTAGTTATATAAGTTGTTTATCTTTGTAAATAATAATGTTTGTATGCCCTGTAATTGTTTCGAGTTTCGTATTTGTATATTTTACAGACGTATCTGCGAAATAAGTTACCTACTGCTGAGTTCGGTATGTTCTCACTATCGATTGAGTATTTGGCGTCCAAGCGAACTATTTGCTCAGTGTGTATGAGTAACAGTAAACCTTTTAGTTTTAAACTTCAGGTCAATGTAAACGTGGTCTATCGTTACATTACAAGGAAGAGGGTACAAAGTTGATTAAAGAAACTCAATTCATTCTTAAGTTCTACCTATGAATTTGAGCTCAAATGTGATAATTGGAAACTACTGTATAACCCGTTAAGTTTCCTAAAACACATTCGTGTGATAAACAAATGCACCCGATGTGTGTCATCGGCGTGTACGCATTCATATAAAACGATGTCACTAACTCCACTGGGCTTTAAACCAGGATTAACTGTCAACATTGCTACAGTTTTAGTACCATTTTTTAGTGCAATTTACAATGTTATACAGTAAAATATTTGGTCTTATTTTTTTACTTATATTCTTCGTTATTCAAACTCAGTCAAAACCTGTGGAGACTTCAACGAAATTAATTGTCAAAGATTCTGGTGAGGAAATGATGGAGACAGCGGAATCACAGAATCCATTCTTGCCGCGGTTCGCTATGAAAAGGTTAAAGGAAAGGAGAGAGCAAGCTCGAGCCCAGCGAAGAATTCAGTACACCCAGAGGAGGATAAGTTCTCCACACAAAGCAAATTGTCCTCAGAGCCCTTATTGTGAGTTTTTAAAATGTATTTCATAATTGTACACCTTATATCATGTAGCTATATGAATAATGTACGTACTGCTGCTTTTGCAACAACTTCAGGTTAATATGTTTTATTATTCGATTGAGCATGCGGAGAAGAATAATGTTTTCGGGTGTACGTAGGTAGCATACTTTCAATAAACAAACAACTAATAACTTAAACACACAGCTCGCCTTCTATGACGGACGACTTTCTCTCACCCAGATCGTCTTCCATATAAGTTTAAGGAACAGGAGAATATTTTCATTCATCTATTGTTGTCAGTAAGGTCGTTACTATTTTTGTTTACAAAATTTTTTTTTACAGAGAAAATGAAGGCGCGTGTAATTCTGCTATTGACTGTGGGCGCTGTAGTACCAATAGCCTATCCTTTTCCACAACAAACAGTTGCGCCCGATAACGAGAAAACACCTTTGTCTGAAAGAAATGACTCAGAAACAAAACACGACGAAGAAAGAAAACAAACGGACGAAGCTAGCAATAAAGTATGGGTACAAAAGAATGAAGTGATAACGGATATCAACGCAGATGTCGCAAAGTATGGAGATGCAGACATTGATATTATTATCGAAGAGAATTATGATAGTCCGGATAACAACTTTGTAGTACAAAGTGACAGTTATTTAAACGATATGTCCGACCTCTCTGTGCAAGGTGGCGATGATTTTTATCACAACGCGCTCGTTAATCTCCAAGACGAGACGATGGAGACTGCCGCTAGCCTCGTACCGATCCCGATATTTAGAAATAGACACAAGGCGAAAAGGCGATACGCAACTAGAAGAAGTTTCTACAGAAATCCATTCAAGAGGATACACTTCTATCCCTACTACGGCTTCTACCGTCCAAGCTACCTAAGATTTTACTAGTATTAAGTATGTACAGTGGCGGTTTCTTATTTGTGTATATTTCGGATTAGGAGTCTTTAAAGCAACGAGTGGATCACGTTGAAAATAATATAAATATACATAGATGACATAACGATCGTGTTTGACATCACTATTAAATTATGTCTAACTGTACCTACGTATACGAATGAGTGTCCGCTCCTGTACCTATCGAACTTGCCATATTTTACAATTTACTATTTATGAAGATTAATTATTTTATTATTTATTTATTACGAATTTATAACTCCATACTAAATAAAGATATAAATAACTATTTGGTGTTATCATTGAAACAAGGTAAATATGTTTTTAAATACATTTATTCTGAAAAAATCTTCGACTAAAGCATTAATGTCTTATCGGTTAATGTCAATGCCTTACTCGTTCATTCATATATTTACATCAGTTTTAAACTTGCTCGCACACTAGATACTTCCTAGACTACTTACATAGTAAACATTAAGTTGTACACTTTGTTGTATAACATCCATGGCAGTCATGTTAAATGTTTCAATTTAATGGTATCGGTTTCAAATTGTGCCATATTTACTTCATTATGTAATATGAACATTTATGACACAAAATTTATGCGATTACTAAAATATACTTTAAAAATATAATTAATAAAATATCTACAACTGGATAAAGTACACTGTGGTCTCTGAAATAACCTTAGGATATAATATAACACTTAATTATAACACTTTGATTGAGTAAGATCTACTGAGAAACAAATGATTTAACATTTCATCTTAGACAAAACATAAATAGAACATTTATAAATAACGCGATGCAATAAAATAATCGTTAGAGATGTCGCAGCGATTTATTAGATTATAGTTGTAAATTACGTCTGTATACATACACAAGTCTCCGCACTGATATTTTATAAAGTTTGGCTAAGATTATGAATGGTTTGAGTTTGGCTAAAGCATCATTTGAGGCATTACAAGTGCGTACTCGTTATGCCTCACATGATGCTTTAGCCTGTACGAACATGCGTGTGTACGAATAGTGGCGATAAACGCAGAATTTACGCAGATATTTAAGGTCGTGCATGGACACCATCTTAAATATGTCTCATCATAAATACAGTTTGGTATGGACACTGTGAACACATAAATTTATGTGGTGTCGTTTGTGGATCAAGTATTACAAACTATATTTACGCCTGCGGCGTACGGCGCGCCCTCATTTTCCGGGTCCGACCAGCGCCTCGTCCATAAGTTCATCGTCGGTTATACACGGTGAGTTAGAGTGAGGGGAAGGCGCCACTAATGGTGAAGGCGCGGGGCTTTTTGTCAGTTGCAAAGCCAACGCCGGCGACGCGGGGTACACGGGTCTTACGGCCACCATCCCCGAGACCTTATTTCCTGATGACGATGAAAAGTCCAGCAACATTTCTGCAGCCTCCTGAGGTGTAGTGGCCCCACTTCGCGCCACTGACCCACTAGCCGGTGGCTTCATACAGGCATCTGCACCCTTTCTATCTTCCGTGCTACCTTTAGGAGCTGGAAATCCTTTCGCCATCTCGTTTTTGAAGTCTAGAGGCATTAGTGGATATGATCCAGAGTAACCCTCTTTCGCGTCGTCTTTTACGCGTTGTGGACTCTCGCCCTTAGACAGACTGTCCGACATAGACTTTGCAAATTCAATAGGCCTCTCTTGATCTTTTGGGATTGTTTTCGGACTCACTGATCCCATGTTCAGTAAGGGTTTTGGCACGTTCAATGGATATGACTTTTGCAATGATTCTGAGGTCCGGGCGATCGGATTTTCGAAGTGGGGATACTGGTATTTGTTCTGATCTAAATTTCGGGAGAAATCGTTAACGAGGGAGCGGCCGTCATATTGAGACGCGGGGTTATTTTTGTCCGGAGTGTTCTGGTTTTTTAGTTTGGGAATTTGAAACTTGCTTGTATCTAGAGGTTTGATCAAACCCTCCACTAGAAAGTTCGCGTCCTTTGCAGAACCTTTAAATCTGTCCCCGTCTATTTCATCTCTCGAACCACTGGGGCTGGAGTGTCGTTCGGATTTAGAAGAGAATATTGATTTCTCGGAGTTGCCCATGAGTTTGGTTCGAATCTTTTCGCGTTCCCTATCCCTTATTATTTTCGATAAGTCAGAAGTCCCGCTTTTTGGGGAACCCGTGCTGGATTTGGTGGCAGATTTTGACAAATTCATGCCAGTATTACCGCTGCTGGACGATTTAGAGTAAGGCACTTTGTGTAAGTTTCCCGAATTGTTTGACCCTGATGTTTCAGAGGGGCTTATGTTAGCTTTGGGCGGAGTGGAGCCGGGGGTTACGTTGCCGGATTTCGACGACTGCATCGCTTGAGTTTTCTTAGAAGCTGGTCCACTTATGACTCCTGGTTTCAAGCCCGTGTGAGTTTTAGGCGATCCTTGACTGGGCGGAGTTAACTGGGGAGACGACTGTTTTGTGGAGCCTGAACTAGTATAATTTAATTTAGAACTGCTGCTGGAGGACTCCTTGGTCCTCGTTTTATTTATTGTGATCTTCATTCCGTCTGAACTAGGCTTCACCATGTACTCTTGATTTTTGCTTTCATTAAGCTTAGTGCTACCGCTAGTTGCGCTGTTTTTTGGATCGGAGAATTTGCTAGTGCTACTCGAAGAGTTGCTTGATTTTGCACTACCTTCTGCATCTGTGCTGCAGTGTTGAGATTTAAGCTTATCTATTACAGCACTGAGAGAGCCTTTCCTGTTGCGAGCTTGGCTCGGAGCGTTACACTTGTTCACTTCGAAATTCGGCGGGGATATTAACGCATCCGTCACGGGAGTATCACAGGATATGGGAGTAATTTCTAGTTGTTTCAACTTCATTTGGTTTTTTAATTTGGGACTACTTCTATCTGAGCTAGAAAAAGATAAACTGGAATGTTTCTTCTCCTTGTCTCTCGAGGTCGACGAACTGGATCCGTAGCTGTCTTTCGAGATCTTTTTTGACAGATCGTAGCCCGTTGTCCCCGATTTGCCCGAAGGGGAGCCACTTGTAGCCGATTTCAGTGCGGACATGCTAGGCTTTCCTGAGCCCGATGAACTGTGTTTAGGGGATGAGATGTTGTGGTTTTTTGGACTGGAGTACCCAGGCAAATGTTTTGGGCTGTTTTGAACTGGCGAATGTCTAGGGCTCGACGTCCCGGAAGGCTTTCCCATTCCTTTCACCGTATTTGGACTTGGCGACTTTGTAATTGACACAGACCTGCCATGAGTGGGGCTAGGACTAAATTTTCTTAGAAGAGAATTTGGGGATGTCGAACGCATGGGAGAGCCGTCCGTTGGCTTAATGCTGACCGATACAGGTTTGGTCAAAGGGTCTTGTTTAGGGGGGACTTTTTCGGGCGGTCCCATGGAGTCGTCCCTTCGCCGTTTCTTCTTTTTATCTTTACTTCGTTCTTCAGACCTGCTTGATTTCTTATCAGACCTTCGATCATCGAGTGACTTTAGTTGCGACGATGTTATTGGCGTTATGGTTATGGAACTGGGTAGAGCGGCGGGAGGAGCTGAACTTATAGGAATTATTTCTATACCTGGACGCCTATCTAGACACAACATCGACGATAAGTTTGACCCTGAATTACTTGTATTAGATGGTCCGGAGCCTATAGGAGTAATGCTCACAGAAGAAGGCATGTAAGATTTGCCTTCAGTTAAATCTAAGAGTAGGGACGATGTGCTTCGTCGCATTTCGGAGTCTTTACTTTTAAGTTTTTGCCTTTTGTGATCAGACTTGTGAAAAGAATTCCTGAAACAAATGAAACCAATGCTGTATCCCTGTTGATATGAAAACTAACATAACAATATTTGAACATGTAATAATAAAACCAACTCATTAATATTTGCTTTAAATTTTGTAACTGACCTGATCATATTTTCAACTTCACCATCATTAGAATTGTCCATATCTGATGAAGCTCTTGTATCCTGGCTCCCCAAAGCATCGGTTGCATCCATTCCCGACAATTCCAAATCCGACGCAAACTCATTTTGGGACACAGAGGATTCCCGACCTTCTATATCATCATTAGAAGAATTACTATTCATTGTATTATCATCTTCATTCACGTATTCGGAATTATCGCTTTCGCTGTCCGTGTCTGCTATTTCACTAAACCCCGGTTTGCCTTTC
Source organism: Sesia apiformis (assembly GCA_914767545.1). Lineage (NCBI taxonomy): Eukaryota > Metazoa > Arthropoda > Insecta > Lepidoptera > Sesiidae > Sesia > Sesia apiformis. The sequence continues at coordinate 7,668,044 of OU611960.1, read as the reverse complement.
TTTTGACTTGGCCACTGCTCCGAATCAGATTTCCTCTTTTTGGACTTGCGGTCTTCGGAGAGTTGCGGTTTGTTTTCACCTGTAGAATCTTGACACATCATTGACAAGTGGTGTTGTTGCTCAGACAGATATGCGCCTGGAAGCAAAATATAGCAAGGAAAATAAAATTGAGGATTATTAAATGTCTAAATTATTGTCATGTTATAGATATTTTTGTGTTAAATACAGCCACGAATATCTTTGATGAAAGGACTGACAAGGAAGTGACTAAGACTCGAACCTTGTGGCACACCAAATCTAATGCAATACATATATTTATAATTAAATACAGGTTTACACACATTGATATGGACCACTAACTTAGTGTTTTGTACAAAATTAAGACCAAAATTATAATATTTAAATGATACTTCCATAATATGGCACTCATAGAATTTTTAAGTAGAATAATCTACAATATCCAGAACCCAAAGAAATATCTGTAGTGTATCAAGAGGAACACTAAAATTTGTTTGCCTTAACGCCGTATTTAGTGCTCCACTGACGGTCAGTATTGACGTCTGTCCTCCGTAGCTACCGCGTGGTACGCACTCAGTGCACTACTAAACGCAGTAGTTGAATTCTATAGTGATATGATACAATAGCTACGGACGACCAACCGTCAGTGGAGCACTAAATACGGCCTTAGACTCCCAACCCCGAATAATGAAATGAATCTAAAATAAGAATGCTCGTTATAATGTATGGCGAAATGTGTGATTCGCAAAATGTGTGATCATTTTTGTACAATCAGCGGCAGTTTTGTAAAATATTGTTCAAAAATGTATTACCATTTTTATCGCATTTTAAAGACTTTCTATTTTTTCTTTCGTAAGTTTACGTTAAATGAAAAATATTTTTTTGTTAAATGAAGTAAAAATAAAAATAAAATATTTTTAGAATATAACATTATATATAGTCCATGCATTTCACGAAGACGCGCCCCACTTTTATTTGAAGCGTTTACAGTGCAAGTCTGCCTACTAAAACTGCACGTGTGGAGTTCTATCGATACACACTAATTAGGGTTGTTTGATCACAAACACTAACTTAAATTAGTCAATCAGTAGAGAGCATTCTAATTAGTGTCGTGGACTGGAAAGATGCTCTACTTCATTACTTATTTTTTACTTAACATAACTTCTATTGATTAGACATGTTGTTTAAATGAAAAACATGTTATTAATTTAAATTTATCAATAATTTTACAAAACACGTAATAATTTATAAAATTTAAATTAAACATATAATTTTACAATTTACTATACAATACCTACTTTGCTAATAATAATGATTTAAATCGTTAATCTTAATTTAAAAAACATCTCAAATTAATATTAATATGACAAAAGAAAGCTAAGATTTTAGTTCCATTTGCAAATTGTACGTACATACATAATTATGTTTTATAAAAATTATGTTTATTTTATTAATAATCATTTGGATTATATTGATTTTTTTTAATTTAATATAAATTACTTATTTTATAATATCTTAAGAATCTAGTAACGAACTAAATATGATCAAATTAATTAATATAATTTATACACATCAATGTTTATTGCAAAAAGTGGAGCAACTTTCACGATTGGAATTCGCAGTGATGTGAACTAAACAAACCGTGTGGTCAGAGTCGTGTTCTCGATAGTGATGTTCGAATTAAGCTCACCCCCGCTCATCGTGAAATGCATAGATTAAAGATGATTTTTGTTTACAAAATTAAGGTAATGTTCATAAGGAGCCCACGTCCAGCAGTGGATGATAAAAGGGGTGGTTACGTTATTATATAATGTAGGAACGACTCACCGCCCTGGTGCGGATGACTGACGTTGGAGGGGTAGAGGCGGTGCGCGGGCGGCGGGGGCGGCTTCACGTCGCCCCCGGGGTCGATTCCCCCCAGGCCACAGTTAAAATTTGAGTCCAGTGCCGAGTAGCTGCCGTTCATTTGCTTCGTCGCCGCCTCGCGCTCCCAGATTTTAATTAGCGATCTGTTGGTGAGAATACATGCTTTCGTGTATTCGCAAAAGGCGTAGTCAGGATATTAATGTTAATGTTATGGATATTATTTTGGATTAATGTTGGCATGTATCCCGGATGTCTATGGGTTACAGTACCCACTTACCATCAGGTGGACTGTATACTCGAAAAAAAAAAAAAGATGAATAATAAATAGGTTTTGAGTAATTGACGCGTCTCGATTATTTATTCTCAATCGCACATTGATACAATTAATTGTTATGACAGAATACACCTCGATAACAATTTTTTGACGCGATTCGATTAATTGACGCCTCCAATAATTCATTTGTTTCGATTAGTTGACCCGTTTTATTCATTCGAATAACTTTAATAGTTGGTTAATACGATTTTTTTCATAAGCAATCGCGTATTCCTAGTACATTCGAGGCCTTTCTCACCACCTACTGATACTTTATCGGAAGGTATCAGAAAGTCACTTTTAGAATCAATTGGCAAATAATTTATCTATCAGATTGTTAGTCAGTTATCAGGTGTTAATAGTTATACATATTATCAATACTATTTCATCGTTTTCTGTTTAGGAATGTTATTAATTGACGCGATTTTCTCGGTATTTTGAAACGACAGGGTAATCTACGATAATTACATACAGTCATCACATTTGAGATCAGTCGTTAAACCCCTTCATAGTTAAATCCCCTTCCCTAAAAAAAACAATAGCCTTATAATTGTGTCTATGAATCCAGTCGCCGATGTTGGAGTCGCCGATGTTGGGTTTACGTACCTTAAAGTGATGGGTATAGAGTGGCTCTTCTGCAGCACCCTGCTGATGTACTCGTCGACGTGTTCCCTGGGCGGCGCGCCGAGTGTGTACACGGAGGCGCGCGGCGCCGCCGCGTCGCATAAATCCAGCTCTACTGTCGCCATGCTTTCGTCTAGCGGGTGCTCCAAAGATATGGATATGTGTTGCCACGATAACGCTGATACTTCGAACATTAGCGTGCTCTCCAGGTCCACAACTGTAAAAAGAAGCTTTATAAACAACTAGCGGTGCCCGCAACTTCGTTAGCGTGAACTTTAGGAGTAATGTCCGTGAGAACTCTATATTAGATATTTTTGGCAGACGAGCAGGCGGACCATATGATCACGAGTAAGTGGTCACTGCCGCCTATAGGACACCTGTAACACCGGGGGCTTGCGGCTGCGCTGCCGATCTTGCAGAATCCTGTTCACAGCTCGCTTGAAGAACCCTATATAGTAGCGTAATGGAAAAACCTCGGCTGGCAGTTCATTCCACAACTTTAGGGTTCGTGTCTTTGATCGCACTCTATGTCTTTGACCGGCCGCACACAGCGATTCTATGTCAAGGAAGTGCGAATGAACGCACGACGATGACAAGCGGTACCCACCAAACAAAATGTTGCTGTGTTTGACTACTTGTGGAAAAGAAAAGATGTCAAGTGATGTGAAAAGTGACAAAAAAGTAGATGACAAGCGGTGCGATGGTAAAAACCCGAAGTTGGCATCAAATTGAAACAGTTCTTCAGAACATGCCCCCATTATATAGGTGATAGAAAACACAGAGAGACGCATCATCTCTTCGAATGCTGAGCGATTCTTGACTACCTGCGAGAGTGGGATCGTCGACAATTCGGACAGCACGTCGTTGCACGGAACCAAAATGGTCCAGCTAGTATTTCGGTGCATGGGCCCAGAGGTCTGCAGTAATACATGTGGGATCTAACTTGAGTTTTATAAAGTGACAAGCGTTGCCCCGGAGTGAAGGACGGCTTCGATCTATTTAGCACACCGAGATTTTTACAGGCAAGTTTTATCTTGCTCTCTAGATGGGTACGAAACTGGACTTTGCTTGAAATATCGACGCCAAGGATGTCAAAACTCTCAGAGATCTTAAGAGGAATGTTCTGAAATTGAGGTGCCGCGACAAATGGAGCTTTTTAGCGTTGAATGCACAGACTCGTGTCTTGCTGGGGTTAAATTTGACCAAGTTAAGTTTACCCCAATTTGAGACTCGGTTTAAAGAGTTCTCGATTTCGGACACAAGTCTTACGCGACTTGTATGAATGGAGTTATGAAGGATCCTAAAAGGAGGTTTCGGAGATCTTTAGAGGAATGTTCTGAAATCGAGGTGCCACGAGGGTCTTACTGGGGTTAAATTGGACCAAATTAAGATTACCCCAAGTCGAGAGTGGGTCTAAGGAGTTCTCGATTTTGGACACAAGCCTTACGGGATTTTCTTTCATCTCGGCCCGAGGGATATTTGCACGGTCTTTGTACACATCTTCCCTAGTGTTGTCGTCTGCATAGTAACGCATGTTACCGACTTCTAACAGGTCGTCGATATGCAGAAGAAACAGAGTTGGAGAGAGTTTAATTTTATTGATTAGTTTGATTTGATTAATTATTTTGTATATTAATTGCCTATAAAAACAAGCTATTTGTAATCATCACAATATCAAATGAAATACAGATATTTCAATATTGTAATAATATTTGTAATATTTTCTATAAATAATTTATTTATTTTTTATTACCAGGAAAATCTTATTAAAAGTAAGTACTTAATCAGAAATAAAGTGTGTATTGTGTGTAAAACAAGTGTGTGAAATGGTGAATTTGGGATTACTTGTGAAGCTAGAAGTGTGTATGTGTGTGTTATATGGAATTATTATGTTGTCAACGGACATTGTTTGGTCTGCGCGCGCACGCAGCTGGCGACGAGCACGTTGAAGAGCGCCTGGTGTCGCAGGCACGCGAGCAGTGGCGGCACGTGTGAGGGGTGCGTGAACGGCACGCTCGACACCACGCACCCCTCCAGACCCGCGCGCTCCATCAGGAAGTAGCACTGCGTCTGCTCCGGTAGGTTCTGACGTGTAATAATAATATTTATTTATTTATACACTACATTGCACAATATCGTACAAAAGGCGAACAACCTTTGGGTTAATCACAGAGGTTCAACTTGGGAGTGTATGAAACACACAATTTAGATGGTGTGGTAAAATAAATATAATACATTATTAAGTTTAACAATACCTATCTTGAACCTCAAACTAGGTTAAACATACACTAAGATTACATTAAAATTAAATAAATATAGTATGTAACTTGTGCCGTGTGGTGTCGGCCGGCTATATGATAAAAAAGCGGCTACCACAAGCCCTGAGGAACTACACCATCTCTAAAAAAGTGGACTCGCCAACCAGCTTGGCCAGCGTGGCGTTTTAAGGCGTATGACCTCATGCACAAGACAATGTGCTTGAGGATTCCCATGTCTAACAGTGAATACTGAAAGGGCTGATTACAAAATTGCAAGTATGTCGCGAACACAGTGGTTTTTGATGAAAAAAGTCATAATGAAGGATTTTTTGTATCAGGATGAGATGATAATTTGAAATTATATTTGAGTTTCAAAAATTCAAATATAAGATGACAGAACGTAAGTAATATGTATAATAAAAGTAAATCGTCGTTTTCCTCCTCCCAATGTATATTTTGAATATTTATAGCCATTGTTATAATTCACGAAAAACTAGTCAGTTCGAACGAGTATCGCATGACACGTAACCGCTGACGCATTGATCGAAAGTCCCTCTGCGTTCTTGCGGTTATCGCAACGCGATCATGGGGTGATCGACGAAAACCGCAAAGCTCGGAAATTTAGCTTAATTTTGACAAAGATAATTTACAGAAAATCTAAGATAGAAAATGGAATGCATATGCAAGTACAGATATATTACGAAAACATTAGCCATTGGCTAATCTGGCAATACCCGAACGCGTCATCCACGTCTCTGCAATAAAGTATGCAATTAGAGGTACGGTAATTCATAGACGTGAATGACGCGTTCGGGTGTTTCCACATTAGTCGATGGCCAATGTTTTCGTAATGTGTCTGCACTTCATTTATTTAATCGTATTTGGTTTTATTTAATTTACATACAATATTGCCAGCTTGAGTGTGTATGTGCGAGGGTGTGTACGAAGGTGTGTGTGTGTGTCTGATCGCTTGTCATTCAACTCCGTATTTGTAAAGGTGAGTCCCAAAATCCTATAGTAATTAATTTTTTACATACATATCTTGATTTGTCCTTAAGAGGTGCTCTCAAATTTTCGAATGTCAAGTTTAGGTAAATATGTTCGATTTATCAAAATAGGCTGCCCCTATACCTACTATCCATGAAGGATTAAACGGTTTTGATACTTATTGATAATTATTTGTTTGTGTAAGTTAAACTGCAATTTTTTGTGTATCCAGTCAAATAAAGTTTTTTCATTTATAATTTTTATAAAAATGAAAAATAAAATAACAGCCTGTAAAAAATGTCTTTCTTTATGTATTGTTAAGTATGTATGCTTAACTTAAATAGAGAATGGATTATTAAAATTATATTATTTTTATTCTTCTACTAGGGTAAAACATGGGACATTCAATTTGGTTAAAAAAAAAAAATTATTTTCGCACGTAAGTTTCTACGCAGGTTTCGGTCAAATCCGTTCACCTTCACTAGAAAAACTAAATATTGTGACATTCACTGTCACTTACTTCCGAATCGCTTTGATACAACACGCGGCCGACCAGTTTTATTTAGTATAGTACCACCTGATCTCTTCCCGTGGATGTCCTAAAAGGTGCCTACGGGATAACTCCATCAAAGATGTCGTAAAAGTGACGCACAGGGTATAAGCCTTTTCAAAGAAGTACCACAGCTAACTGGTTAACTTTAAAATCAGATTTAAAGTATTAAATGCGCATAAAAGGCGAAAATATAAAAAAGTTATATAAATACGATACCAATATTTGTCGTATTTCATGTTGAAAGCCAACATGCTATTGTGGTTGACACGGGCTCTCAGGTCAGGATTAAGTGAATCGATTTTCACAAAATAATTATCAAATTTTATTTATTTGTGCTATTTACAAATGATTGTCCGCTGATACATGATGATAACAAACTAAAAATTGTATAAGCTAATAAATACTCACCACAAACAGGCCTTTAGTCAGATTGAGCTCGACAGTTTTGCCGGGCGTGAGTTTGTTGTACGCCTGCTGGGTCACTAGACCCAGCATGGGTTTAGTGTTAGCCCACTCACCAGCTACCTCGACCTATAGACAAGTTGGAAGGGGTTCACTATATCAGTATAAAGGATTTTTCTTCTAAACTGTTCCACTGGTCTTGAATAATTAAAAAGTTGAAATATCTGGAAAAAAATCATCTAAAATGTTCAACTGATTAAATCAAAAGTTGAAAACATTGGACACATACTTATGTATTTCTGTAAAAGTTTAATAAATATATATTTTGATTAGAGATTTGTGCATGAAATGAGACGAAGGATGACAACTAAAAAAATTCGCAGTTCTTGTTTATTAATATAAATAGGGAATGACTAAATAGTAACCTATATATGTATATAGCTGACCGTCTGTACATACACAAAAATATGTAAATAATAGGTCGGGGAGAAAGTCTTTTCGTATTTTGTATGTATGAAGTTGTGATCCAATATCTTTGATTGAACTGTTTGCACCTGGCTGGTTATGATACCATTTAAAAGGTAACATTTAAAAAAAAAAACCGTTTGTCGCCATTTCTCAATTGTTTTTCTGTCCAAGAAAATGAGTGAATCTAACGAAGAAATTCGATACATTTTAAAGTTTTATTACAAAAAAGGGAAAAATGCGACACAAGCCGCGAAAAACATTTGTGCCGTTTATGGACTTGATAGTGTTATGTTTGACCAAAACATAACCAACATTATTATTTTTATTTACCGCACAATGCATCATATCAAAGACTACAAAAACAAACATGACAAGAATCCGAATGAAAACCAAATTGTTTTGAATCTAAGCGCGAAGATGTTAAAACTGACACGATGTGCAGGTAGTAATTTTATTTAATTCGCTTGATTACACGACAAATAATGCAGAGACGAATATGTCGAATGAAGTATTTGATATAAGCACTTAAGATGGAACATTTGTGACCAGAATAAGCTTACTTTTCCAGACAGCTGTTCATTAAATGCAATAGACGAACATGAAAGACCTACAACGCATTTGACTTTGACTTATAATAAGATGCATAATTTATTAGTGACATAAGTAGAATAAACTTACCCTTTTCCAGTCCTCTGTCCATTGGACGTAATAGGTGACAAGAAATTCGATACATTTTAAAGTTTTATTACAAAAAAGGGAAAAATGCGACACAAGCCGCGAAAAACATTTGTGCCGTTTATGGACCTAATGCAGTGTCAGTAAGAGTAGCACAAAGTTGGTTTAAGCGTTTTCAGTCAGGAAATCTTAATGTTAAAGATGCAGTTCGCTCCGGTCGCCCTGTTACCGATAAAGTTGATGCCATTTGTGAAAAAGTGCAGCGAGATGGGCATATAAGTAGTTACGACATTGCTGATGAACTGGGCAGTGACCACAAAATAGTTTCGAATCATTTGAAAAAGTCTGGATTCACAAAAAAGCTCGATATTTGGGTACCACACGCGCTCATTGAAAGAAATCTAATGAACCGTGTACTCGTTTGCGATTTTCTATTCAAACACAATGAAACAGAACCATTTTTGAAAAGATTGATCACTGGTGATGAGAAGTGGATCACCTACGACAAAAACGTGCGGAAAAGAAGAAGAACAGACCATGAGGTCTAAGTGCGGCCAAGCTCCACATACTGTGGCGAAACACAGATTAACGCGCAATAAGGTGATGTTATGTGTATGGTGGGATTGGAAGAGCATCATTATGAGCTTTTACCGCCGGGTAAAACCATCGATTCGGATCGATGGTTACCGCTACTGCCAACTAAAGCACTGAGACTAAAGCAAGAAATTGAGAAAAAATGCCCGGAATTGATCAACAGAAAGGGTCTTTCATCATGATAACGCCAGACCACACACATCTTTGGCCACTCAGCAAAAATTGAGAGAGCTTGGTTGGGAAGTGTTGATGCACCCATCATATAGCCCTGACCTTCCGCTCTCAGATTTCCACTTTGGGTCTCTTCAGAATTCTTTAGGTAGTGTAAGGTTAACATCAAGAGGACTGTCAAAACTACTTGTCGCAATTTTTTGACCAAAAATCCCAAAATTTCTACAGCAACGGGTTCATGTCACTATCTACAAGATAGCAACAAGTTATAGAACAAAACGGCACATATATATTATAATTAAATGTAATTAAACTTTAAAAAAAATTGTCTTGAAATTGTATATAAAATACGAAGAAAATTTTTCCCGATCTTATATATATACATATGTATAATTTAATTAATATAAACATAGGCCACATAAGATTTTTAAATAGGCCAACCTGGAAATAGATTTGTTTTTATTTATATTTTAACGAGGTTACCTAAATCGACAGTCCTAAGCCTGTTAAGTATGAAGGGAAAACGTGGTTAAATTAAATTTAGTATGCTGCTAACTTAAATGAGTATTTTCACAGTAAGATCTGCAAATATTATCTTTATACCAGTTATCAGTTACCATAGAACTGTTCTGCGAACGAAAGATTTATTCAATCAATTCTCTCGCTCAGTAGCTCTATATCACTGAGCTACTGAGCTAGACGAGTGATATAGTACGATATTTCAGTTGTTTAGAAAAGCGTACCCATCACATGTCTCCTTTGGGGGACGTACTGAATACGCAAAGCCATATACGCGACCTAGGCGGTCGAGCGGCCTAGGTGACGCGCGTAGAATGCAACTGCGTATAGAATAAAAGATAAGTGAACAGTACGTTAAGAAAAAAAACCCTCAATACTAAACAACTCATTTTCAGCTTTGACGTTATTTCAGTGGCACATTGTCTATTTAAAACTTATTTTAAATATACAATGATATTTCGGTGTGTAATATGTTGTGTAAGTACCTCTGTGGTGGCGTGTATCCTCTTGGCGAGCCCGGTGCAGAGCGGCGTGGGCTGCGACAGCTTGAGTGTGAAGCACGCGGGCAGCATCGCGCTGTTCTGCGGCACCAGCTGCGCGTACACTGGACCGTTTCTGTCCACAAGTACACACGATGCAAGAATGAGATGTAGTTAAATGTATATTAATAAGTAATAACACCACATTGAATAACCCACACTAAGATTCTACTTAATCTCAAAGAAAAAATTATCTTTAAACAAATGAATGTCCGACTGGGTATTTAACTCGGACTTCTTGTACAGTAGGATATACATACTGTACAACAGGTCTCGAGTTAGATTCCCAGGCTAATGGGTCGTAATATTAATTTATGGTAGGGATGTTCCGATTTTGAAGTATTCATATTCGTACTAATATTTCCTAAACGAATACTAATCGAATAGTAAAAGCCCAATGTGAATAGTAGGTGAAAGAAGTTTTCTACAAAAAGAAACACTTATAAGATTTCTTAAACGTTCATTGGAATAAAATTGTAAGTGTTTTGTTAGTTTATTTTAAAGTTAGGTAGGTACCTGTTAAACCAAACTCATTGATCAAACCCAAAAATAATAATCTTGTAGCACTTTAAATTGGACTGAAAATTACCCACTTACAAATTTGACAAGTGAGTGCGTACATACTATTCGTATTCGCGAATAGTGAGTGTTTATGTATATGACAATTGAGGGTACTACGACTTTTAGTGTGACATGACAGATGGGGGTAGAATGTAAAGTCAGTTGTGAACCTCCCAATGAATGTGAATGTGTGCATGAAAATAGTGAGTATATAATAATGACTAATGAGGCAAATTATTCTCATTTGTATTTGCGATTAGTAATTTTTTGCTATTCGTAACATCCCTAGTTTATAGATTTCCAACCTTATTTGGACTATGGCTCTCTTTCAAAACGAAACTTACTTAATATCCCTTTAGACTATATTATTTAATTCACGAATTCCGTTAATCCATTAATCATTTGAAAGTCCTTACAGGAGCAGGCAGGACTCTACAGCTACCGTTGGACAAAACTGTTTTACACACATCCAAAAAAAGAATGAATTTGATTTTGGATGAAGCAATGGAGTTCAATTCTGTTTAATTGCTTGATAGTGTTATGTTTGACCAAAACATAACCAACATTATTATTTTTATTTACCGCACAATGCATCATATCAAAGAATACAAAAACAAACATGACAAGAATCCGAATGAAAACCGAATTGTTTTGAATCTAAGCGCGAAGATGTTAAAACTGACACGATGTGCAGGTAGTAATTTTATTTAATTCGCTTGATTACACGACAAATAATGCAGAGACGAATATGTCGAATGAAGTATTTGATATAAGCACTTAAGATGGAACATTTGTGACCAGAATAAGCTTACTTTTCCAGACAGCTGTTCATTAAATGCAATAGACGAACATGAAAGACCTACAACACGTTTGACTTATAATAAGATGCATAATTTATTAGTGACATAAGTAGAATAAACTTACCCTTTTCCAGTCCTCTGTCCATTGGACGTAATAGGTGACAACTGTAACTTGTTGGCTGTGGAACCTTCTAGAAGCACAGTTGCAGAATGTCCGATGGACGTATGAGAAGGTGCTACAAGTGAGGCTAGACCACTGGACGCAGATGGTTTGCCGACAGTAAGTAATTCTGTGGTGAGAGGTTGTAGACCTTTCTCTTTGTCTAGCAATTCATATGGCGATACGAAGTAAGTGAGACGCATTGCGTGTCCTGAAAGTGAATATGGGGAATAGTGTTAGTGCTTCTTTTAGGCTGCTATTATGTTAACAATGATTACATTTCACACTCACTGTTGCCCAAAGTTTAGTTCATATTGACCAGGATAAAAACTATCAATCATAATAATATGTGTTCATTGATCCAACAAATTACAGGTATACATGTCAAATTTAGTAGTTATCCGTTGATGTTGCAGAGTTGTTGATGTTGAGTTGATGTTGATGTTGATTGATGTTGATGTCAATTTAGATGTTGATAGAAATCAACAGATATCAGTCTATAACATCACTGCAGGCCTCCCCTACTAAATTGTATTTTTTTATTTATTTGTTTATATATTTTATTGTACACATAAATTATGATGGCAAACTGATCAAGACAGTGACACCGATGTCTGATGGAACTATGTTGTTCATGCACGAATGATCAGTGATCATTAAGGAAGAGCTTATAGAAATATAATGCAATAATGTAGTTATATGGAGTGATCTCAATTTTATTAAGTAAATAAGTAAATTAATTTGAAAGCTTCTGGAAAGCGATAATGTTTTTGCCCTTGCAGGGGAAACTTTAGACCTTTTTGATTGCATTGAGTATTTACTTTTTGTATAAATAATAATAAAATATTTTTCTTATTCACGTTTTCACCTTAGTTTATTTGAGAGAATTTTGGTATATTTAGTACTAACTTCTTGTGTATGCGAAGTGAATTAGTCTCACATTTATTATGCACGAAAACTCATTGTTTGAATTATTACTGATTATTATAATTTGCTCAACATTGCGTGTGTTTTCGTTAGTCACCAGCAGATAATAAAAGCGTCTTTATTAAGCGACACTGTGTTTTCCGATAGGCACATAATATAACTGTTTTACACAAAAATTAAACGGTTATAATGTGCTGAAGAAAACACAGCGTCGTAGGAAGGCTCTAGTGACGACTGCAATGACAGGAAAAATGGGTTCGCGCCTTCTGGTGACACATGAATGACGTGAGCGCCACCTACACATATGGGAATGTTAGAAAATCAGAGATAAACATTCGAAAATGGTAAGTACAAGGCTGAAATGAGGTGAGTACCTCACTGCATTTTCATTAAGTGATGCTGTGTTTTTTTCCAGCACAATAATCGTTTTATTGTTGTGTAAAATAGTTATATTGTATTAACATACCTCCTCGCCGTTTCTGAAGAAAACCAATGGGACTTTTGTGGACCTGAGCCCAGGGGTCCTTTATAAAGCTTTGTAATTGTCGCAATGTGCACAGGTCTTCCTCTAAACTTTGAAGAGCACTGAATGCTTTGCATTTTACCTACAATCAAGATAGAATCAACAGCATTGTTTAATTTGTATTATATAAAATGCAACATCAAATGAGATTATGCAAATAAATTTCTAAAAAAGTAGTAAACTATTTAGAATTATTAGTTAAATAGAGTACAACAATACATGACCAAACATTATTAATTGATTATTGATTACACAAAGGACAATTTACATTTAAATTAAGAGTTAACATTTAAATTTTTTTTTTTTTTATAGACTAGTGGGCGGACGAGCAAGCGGTCCCACGTGATGGTAAGTGTTACCGCCGCCCATGGACACCTGCAACACCAGGGGGTATGCCGGCGCGCCGCCGACCTTGCAAAATACTATTCACAGCTCTCTTGAAGAACCCCATACCGTAGCTCAATGGAAAGACCTCTTGAGGCAGTTCATTCCACAGCCTACGGGTTCGCCATATAAAATAGTTTTTGGACCGAACAGTGCGCGACAGTTAAAGTTATATACATTATAAAACAGAAAAGAATAAGAAATGGGTAATAAAAATAATAAAATAAGAATGTCAGATATATGAGTCAGGAAATATAGAAGAAAACATATAGGTTTCACTAGAGATAGTTGTCCCTGACAATCTTATTCATTAATTTAATAATATTTTTAATATAATTATCTGTGTAAATTGGCCTCTTGGAATAAGCACCAAATGGTGTGGCCAAGTCAGATGGCCCATAAGTGAAAATACTGGCACTGTTTTTTAAGCAAGATTGAATAGATAGCATGTATAGTAATTGCGAAAATCTAAGAAAATATTAAGATTGAATAGAATTATTTATATACGTGGATTTTAAAATCCTATTTACAAATTTTCTATGTTATCTAATGTATATAAAATATGTTTTTTTTTTAAATCCTTACCTTCTTCTCAGCATTAAGCTGGTAAACAGCAGTGAGTCCTTCCAACTGGGCAGTGAAATCGGCGAAATCGCCGCGAGATATACATTGTACTAATTCCTCACAACTCTGTTGTTCTATCTGTAAAATAGAGAAGTAAAAAAATAGGTAAGTGCTCTTATAAAAATAATTTTATGACAGGATTCTTAAACTTGGAAATATGTTTCTTAAGGTTAGAAGTGCACTGAATTTCATTATGGTGTTGTAGGTGACTTCAGGAGGTTAATAATTGTGCAACTTATCAGCCACCATTCCTATAAAAAGTAATTGTTATGAGTGCAAAGAACAAACATGTTTGATTTGGGAATAATGAAGTCCGAAACCTGTAGATATTGTTCCAAGCAAGATAAATACCAATGCATCTGGTTTGCAAATGGAGCCCTCTGATGTTCGAAAGATATATGTATATGGGCTCTCACATCTAAAACCAGAGGAGGTCCAACAATTTAGTGGTAAAATTATTGTGCGATACCTGCAGGACTTAGGCATTGGCAGTAAACTACAAGAAAGTAGGCCATTGCAATAGTGACACTGATATAAGACTTTAACTTAGGGAGCCCCCTAATCTTCAATAACAATATGATAGAATTTATTGAAGTTGTATGTATCTATAGTAAACTCAATGAGACATGACATTTGCATTTGTGTGATAGGGTACAGTGTGACAATTGGGCACCCACTCACACAGATAGAAAGCTCATGTCAGTTTGAGTTTACTCATTGTTGCTTTTGTTCGCAACTCTGTTCATATTGTCTACATGAATGAATATGTGGTTAATCTTGTTTACAATCTACCTATTTGTCAAGTTTCAATAAAATAAGTTCAGCCTTTTTAACATGATTTAGGTTACACAATTGATAGTGGGATTTCATTAGCTTTTGCATATGCTATAAACTAGAAAGGTGAAAAGTAGTTATAAATAAGATTTTACCTTTCCTTCATGATGTATTTTGACATCTTTAACTGACCCTGATGATTCAACTAATATCTCCAAATAAAACATATCAGATGATATGAACAAGTTAACCCCTGATGTTCCAACAACAAATTTTAACCTGAAATATATTTATCAATTTTTATTACAATATTAGGTGATGATACAGGTATAATCATACAAATGTGATTTACAAGATAAACTATTCCAGTGAAGTTTCATCCAAGTATGTAATACAATAGCAAATCTTTCATAAGCACAGAGGTAAGGCTACAAGAATATATAAGAAATCTCTGATTTGAATTACTAAGAACTAATTAATAACAATTAAATTTTTTTAACTAGAATTTGCACTGGTTTTGGAATTATGAGAGAAAAACCAATAAAAATTGAAACCAGAGAAAGTTGTTAGAAAAAGTATGTTGCTGCAATAGACTTCTAGTATGCACCACCTGGTACTAGTGTTTAGTATAGAATACTCCTTGGATTTGATTTATTATATTGTTTGTACTTTTAGATTTATGTAAATACAGCGAATAAATCTTTGATGATTTCAATCTGAAGTGAAAAAAACTAATTCTCTTAATATTGCCTCTGGTACAAACCCTATTTTGAACAACACATACCCAAGTTGTCTTGATAAACACTCAAGCCTCTCAATAAGGCTCTGCAATGAGGTGATCTTGATACAGTGCTGGAGGCTGTCCAGACACTTCTGTAGGATCATGCGGTCTTGGCTGTCCACTGCCCATCTTTTATCCTGGACACAGAAATAATGTTACTTAGCTATAGTTAATGTCTACATTCTACCATAATGCCACTGTTGAAATATTGGATGTGAATATTGACAGTAAATGAGAATGTATGGATATAGCTCCATTTTTCATTGACAATTTGTCATAATATAATAATAACACTACACTCAATGACCTACACTAATATTCCCCATGTCGTGGGTCCAGAGACACATACAAAGATAAACACAAGACATGAAACACCCAGACCAGAACAAACACATCTTTATACAAATGATTGTCTAACTGGGAATTGTACCCGGGACCTATTGCAAAGCAGGCAGTGACCCTACCAACTGGGTTAATTGATCATCATACTAATTGTCATAACAAGGCAAGTAGGTGAATTATAAAAAAATCGTGATTTTTCTTTCGTCATTGATCTTCTAGTTTTGATTCTGACCTTTAACAAATTACTAAAATATTTAAACCACAATTGAAAAAAAAGGAAGTCTTGGAGCCCTATAATAAAAATGTTGTAATTTCCTTTTAGGAAAAAATAACTTCAAGTTTGCTGTAAATTATACTTACTAATAAAGCCATTCGCACTGCTTTTGACGTTTCAGACAAATTTTTATGTTGTGAAGTTTTTGATCTCAGTTTTTCCATAAGGATTTCTTTTTGAAGTTCCTTGGATTTATCTATTAGACCATTAGCCGATGGCATCACTAAAACCTTACTGTCCGTCATTTTTAAATTATTTTATTACACTTAATTATCAAAAATATATAAATTAGTGATAACACTTAGTGCAACATATCACTGAACATCTGTTGTGTTTGTTTTGATTTCTATTTAAGTGGGCGAGCTCTATGAAAACATTTGTGTGGGTGAAGATTCACAGTAACTAGGTATTTAATTCAAAAATGCATTATAATACGCTTTATATATTGATAAAAATAGTTTCTTTCTACAGGAAATCAAAGTGTCTGTCATTTTTATGCGATGCCATTTGCAAAGTACACGAAGTTTGACATGAGTGGTTGGGTTCCAAAACGTGCAAATTTCACTACTCGTTAGAATTATTATTTGACATATTATTATGTTGCGTTTCTTTATCTACATAATAAGAAAATAGAAAAATGTGCAGCATAATTTGATTGTCAATTAGGTAACTAATGTGTTACATAAATAAATAGTGTCAAGTCGTGATCGAAAGGGAGATCCGAATATTTCAAGAAGCTTTAGTAATATATATTTGTAGCATTTTTTGGCATTTATTAAAAATGATAAAACGACAGGTGACGTTACAATGATTTTATTTTATCTGACTACGGCGAACGGACTCCATGGAAGGATACGAAAAACGCAGTCCTATGCTTTTAATTGATTATCACAAACATTACCCTAAACCATGACACGTTTTACTTTAATTAACTATCACTATTAAACCACAAAACACCTAATACAGAATTTTTACAATAATCAAACAAAAACTCAACTTCACTTCTAGAGTACCCGCCAAAAAGTTCAAAATTTGTTGTTAGGCATGTTTTGTAGTGCTGCGCATGCGTTAGTGTCATGTGGATATCCGTCAGTTTACTGCACTCGTAAGCACCGTCACCATTTTTGGTATTTTAAGTACTAATTAGTACATTTGGGACTCAAAATTCAAATATAATTTATTCATAATTGTAATTATATAATTTATATAATATAATTTATATAATTGTACTAACTTGATTCAAAATATAATTATAGTATCAATTGAAATGTCAATAGGTACTTTTTTTGATACAATTTTTAACTGAAATAAACTCAAGAAGGTATGCCTTGTGAAGTCGTCGATTTTCCACAGACGTAGACGTGCAGAAAGCGGTGCAAAAGAGACTTTGCGATCAACCGAAAACCTTCTTCTTAGAAGGAATACGCAAGCTCGTGGACCGCTAGAGGAGACTATGTTGATAACTGATATTATATATTGAACCCCATTTTTTGTGTAAATAAATTTTAGGACGAAAAGTAGATATTTTTTGACTCAGCCAACTCGACTTTTCAAAGGTATTGAAGGACTGTCATACTTAATAAAGTTATTTTATTATTATATCCTTTGGTTTTATTTAACTAATTTTATCCTCTAGCATAATCACATAAATAATGAATTTTAAAGGAATTAGTCAAAAATGGATGAGGAAATCTCGGTCTGAAATACCGTGTCATGCTGGAAGCTTAAATGCACTTATGTACTTTCGCTATAGAATTGTTGTTTCTTTTGTTTGTATCTACTGATTCTGTGTGTGTATGTTTGTGAATATACAGATAACTTGATAAATTACGAAATTGTTGAAAGAGTATAAACCATTTAACAAACTATAATAATATAACAAACTGAAAAGTAGTTACTACTGTTAAAAAAGAAAACCGGTAATTCGTTCACCATCAGGTTACGAGTTTAAGTAGGTAACAGTGGTTGCATTTTGGAGACATCAAGAAACGCAGGTTTGACAGGTCTTCTGTTCGGTATTGTCAAGTTCTAGTCCATAAGTAGGTAGTCTAAGTATCAATGCACTAAGTAGGCGCAGAAATCGTGAAACTTAACAACACAGCCGCCAAGATTAAAAATTCTTGAAATTCTGAATACCAAATACCGAAATACCGAATTGTGTTGTGATAGCCCAAAATCCGCCACACGACGAAAAATAAGATATAATTCTGCTGGCAGATTTTTAAGATACTGAAAAAATATCAAAATACTGAAAAATGACTACTTATTATGTAATAACTAATAAGTAACATGGGTAAAATTGTAACTTCTTTGTTACGGTAAAATGTAAATATTTCGGCCCCCACACTAAATCAAACAAAATTGTTTTCCTTTCTTTACGTTTGTCATAGAAATGCTATTATAAGTAATTTTATTGGTCATTTTAGGTCTTTAGGACTGTGATGCGGTCGTTAGGAATTCAATTCATGAAGTTTATTTGTCGCGGGGTGAACATAATTCTTTGTAAGCGTTTAGATAGATATTGTAAGTAGTAGATGTACTTGTAAGTAGATACATTTATTGGACATTTTTATTGAGAAAAAGGACTACGGACGGAACATGTCTGCTTATTATATTTTTCTTTTCAGTTGTTTTTTTTATTTGATTGTAAATAAACAACGGCTCTGTACAGCCAAGTAAAATCAGGGTTGAATAAATTAAAAAATGGCATAACTTTAAATTTTTGTCTGAAGTTCCTTTATTGCTTTAAATAAAGTATCTGGTGTATTAGAAATTGACACATTTCAGGAAATAATATGACAGAGGAAAGGGGCAACGGTCAGTCTTTCGTCATCTTTTCGAAAACTGAGTACCTATTTGTTTTTAGAGGAAAATGGTCAGTATCAGAATTTCAAAGCTATAAAAAGGTCATGCGAGTTTTTTTTATACACTAAATCAATTAACGGGAAAAATCCCGCTCGAGTTGTATTTTATTTAGCTCGAGTCGTACTATATTCAGCTCGAGTCGTACTTTCCGAGATAAAGACAGAAAAACAAACAGATAGATCAAATCTTCGAGAAATTACTCCCTTTTTCGTGTTAAGATACAATTCAGGAATTTTGACGGTTTATTTCAAACGTCAAAATAAAGCTTCGCATAAAAATAGATTGGCAATTTTTGTTTATAGTCAACCCTAATTTTGCATAAATTTACTGTAAAATATTACTCGAATTCCCATCTTATCACATTATTCTTATTCCATATTTCTCTAGCATTATTTCCCATATACCTATCTATTACCAAAGCCGCTAAAATCCTACCCACCTCCAGAAACAGTACAGTAACTCGCCAATGCGTTTGGCTGGCGTGATGTTTGATGGCAAGTTGTAACCGTCGCTCCTGGACACCTGCAAAACTCTTAAATTATCCTAAAGGGTTCACATGCAGTCCATTTAGCTTTTAAAATTATAATATTTTTTAGAAAAGGAGTCATTATTAAAATCGCTTAAGGGAAGACGCCTTTATAATCCGGGTTTCGTCTTTATCCATTAAGCCTTAGCAAATTAATTTCTCATGCAATTACAAAGTAAATAGTTACTTGCAAATTACAAAGTAAAACGAAATCCCTTATGATACAGTTATGGGAAGTTATGGCGGATATTATGTTATTCGCAAGGGAAGGATCCTTTTGTTTATTTAGGAAAGTACCTAAGTACTTCTGGTTATTAATTACGATGGTATGTATCGTTTGTCTTATACTATTGTGTGTGAGTTTATTTGTTTTCGTTAGCAACAATTATTTCGGACTTTTTTTTATTTTTTTCTTATTGATCGACTTCACCTGTGCAAGTTTGTAGGCACTTTATTTCTGACACAATGCACATTATGTACCTACTTCAACACACAGCAATCTAAGGTATGGGAGTAGTTTCACTACAAACCCGAGACCGACCTCTAGTTTTTTTTATCAAACAGTCAGCTTTTACTATTTGCATACTTAGATACTTAGGTATATGTAATAGAGCAAAGGCATAGAATTTTGAATGCTTCATAATCAACCCCATCTAAGTTTATCATCTAAGTACCCCATCATCAACTCAACCACCTAATAATTGACAGCCTAACCCATGTCCCTATGGATTGACCCTCTCCGTTGCCGTCGTCGTCGTCGTCGTCCTCGGCATGTCTTAGACGTCCCCAACGACCCAATTATTGCTGCCAATGCGGTTCTTACACTACACTCACAGAATATACATATACACCGTCCCCGCCGGCGGAGACGAGGATGTCACCCTCGCTACACCGTGAACACAGACCGGTCTTCAGCCAACACTTTCACCAAGTATCAGCACGTGCTTGGGCGCTTCTCACCGACTCGTGACCTCGCGGTACCCTACCAAAGAAACGCCCTAAGCCGAGGTCCGTTCCTTTCGCCGCCGGTTTACTGGTGGCGGAGCCCTTAGGCTCATTGCTGTATACACTCTGTGCTCCTGGCTAGGTGCCTTCTGCGCTCGCCCTAAACTATACATGTCCGGTGACTCTAGAAAGGCCATTGTGGTCACAAGAATCCGAAAAATAAAATGAGAATCAAACTCATCGAAAACAGTCATTATGTGATTCATTTATGTGATTTAAAAATGTAGATTTTTTATAATATGTATCCTTGATTGAACTCATTACTGCAGAAGTGACGATTCTTTTTATATTTTTCGATCACCACATTATCATGATCGAGACTTGATCTCTTGAAAAGGTCTTGATAGCATAATAATCCACTTCGCCTTGCGATGACACTTTAACGAAGCAACGTTGTTAAGGACTGTCGACCTGAACTCATCCTGGAGAATTGGAAACATTCTTGTATCCACATCACGTGTGTTAAACAAAAGGGAACGCGCGAGAAAAGATACGAAACGCTAACGAATCAAATTAAGGCCTCTTCCTTACGTTTTCCACACTTCACAAGTAGTTTTCTTTGAAAAATTGTTTCGTGACTTTCAGGAGATTAGGGGCACCGTGTTTAAAATATGTGGGAAATAGATATAGTTGAAACATTTATATATTTCCTGGTCCCAAATTATGTGAAATAATTCAAGGCGTATATACGAGTATTATGTCCGTAAGGCTTTTTTATTTTCAATAAATACATCATTATTTAAATAAATGCCATGGTTTTTAATAATGGTATCAACAGATGCACAATTGTCCTGCATGTCGCCGGTCAGCCATCTTCGTATTTCCGACAATAACCGAACGCTGATGCCGGCTCTAGACGCACGCCTTAAAGTCACGGCAGTTACACCTCTGTACGTTTACAATTGTTTACAGTCGTATTGTCGCGCTTGTTCGAAATAGAACAAACGTTAGCTTAATATATAAAATTACTATTAATATTTATGTATTCCTATATCTACCCATTTCATTATTGACCCATCGTTCTCGCAAGTTTTGCTGCTAGAAATCTCCTAAGGGGATGAGCACGCCTTTTGTATGTATTTTCTTTTGTAGGGAGAGAGTGCATGCTGCATTCCCACAGCCGCTGGGCGCACTAAGCTGGCCACGTTACCTCACTCTCATAGAAGACTACCTTGAAATGTACTGTATTTCCTACTTTATCGTATTTCCCCAATATATGCATGTGTTTCGGTAGTGAATGAGAGATATGCCAGAGCTCATTCCCATCCTGTCCCTCCCCATTTTTCCAATCCATTCCTTAATCTACTAAGGTAGACACGCATCTGGGGGCGTGCCGACGTTTTGTTATTCTGGACTGACGTTGGCATGTATCGCGGATGTCTATGGACGACAGTATCTATCCACTTACCATCAGGTGGACTGTATACTCGTCTGCCGCCTTCGTCCATAAAAAAAATATAATTTAGGTCTAATATTGTAATTCGATTGTATATGATTCCGAAATCAGAAATTGGACTTTTCTCGTAAAATACAAAATTAAGAGAAAAATAAATACAGTTTTCGTTTTTTTCCAAAATCGATTCCTCGGACTACATTTCCATAGTGCCTACTCTGAATTCTCTTGATTCCCCTTGTTCTTTGTTCTTTCTTTCCCCTTCTTTCATATTATGTACTTGGGGATTTTGGCTACGAGGCCCCTGAAAAACTTACAATGCATACTTTTATTAAGTATACAATTATTTTTTAAAAAAAGATCGTCGAATGATACTTAAATAGTTAGATACTAAATAATTCGCATCCGTGCACTTGTCTCGCGCAATGATGCATCACCACGATTTATTAAGAGGAAGAGCTGGATGCGACAATACAATTTTACAGTAGGTTTTACTTTGTATTAACCTAATAACTTCAATAATATATATGAATAATAAGTATTAAATAGGAAAATCCAAAAAAACCGTAAAGCGAAAATGGATCTAGTGGAAAATTGTTTATTGAATCTGGGTGCAAATGTTAATCAAGGTGCAATCATAATAATATTCCTATGAAAATTATTTAACTTGTCTCAAAGTTCGTTGTAAGATCACGTGAATATGGGAGTTCAAAAGACAACTGAAGTTCGTCAATTTCGTTCGTAATCGTAGCGTATATCACAACCGCGTCCTCTCGCGGACCGCGCACACTTGTGTGCGACCTTACCCTTCCTAAGTTTGTAAAAAATAAAAGAAACACGAATTATACTGAGGGTGGTACAAATGAAAGGGCTCTTTTGTTTTTATTTTATATTTTGTGGTAATCTATGAATGTAGTTTTTCTTATTTTTTAAAATAAAATCTAGTTTCCTTTAAGTAAAATTATCTTCAATATTTAATGTACTTTCCTTCCCACCAGAGCTATATATTCTATCTTGTATACTGCGGTTTTAAATTTTAATCCCACTTACAGTATCTATCTATACTCACAATTTCTTCTATCAATATTTTTAGTAATTCCATGTTCGGAAACATTGCAACTGACGGGCTATAAGAATGAAACTTTTTCTTTTTTACTACCTGTGCATTCGCACTGTACCTAAGTATAATCACTAACTCCAACCTACTTATTCCGAATGAAATTGGATTATCTATAGCAGTTTGATAAAGATGATCCTCGTGACCAAGAGGTAAAATTTATTAACTAACAGCTGTTTTGTTAGTAGTAATTACCTGTGGTAGTAATACGGAAGTGGTACTTAGTAATAAATAGTGAACATGGCGGCAGTTGAGAAGTCTGCTGGCAAAAATTGTATCATTGTGTGGCAAACGGTGGGCAAACAGAGCCATAATCTTTTTAAACAATGCTCCACGAGTCCAGTGGGAATTCGAGATTAATACGAGTATGCCTAATTTTCACCTAATTAAGATTAAAATTTCCTAAAAACAAACAAGATAATATTACGGGTATAACTTGTAGTACGATAACGAACGTACAGTGTAGATACTTATGAACATGGATAGTCATTAGGATCATTTTTCGTAAAATACGATGTTTCAATATTACAGCCTAGAAAATTATATAATATGAGATACAATATTCTTTACAGTTTTATACTTTACTCAATTGTGGTGGACACTTTATTTCCTTTTTGTTCATGTAGTTTGTTGGTATATTTCTTTGAAATTCCTTTAAATAATTAATTAAGATAAGTTTTAAAAACTTACTCTGAAGATCCTAAGCTAGAGTGTTAAGTTTTTTACTTTTTTCATAATTTTTATTCAATTAGCGGCTGCGTTTCTACGTTCTGCGTTTGAAGGTGCTCGTAAGTAACTTTCTTATATAATTTCTGTAGCAACAGCGAGAATGTCGTTTTTATTATATTTCGTTTTTTTTCCACTAGTTACGTAACAAGATTTCTTCTTTCAGATTGGGGAGCACTCAAAATAATTGATCGAATTAAAATGAAAATAAAAAATTTCTCCGAAGGTTCATCAATAAATTCGTTACGTTTTCACTAAAACACTTTCTTGTAGACTTTTTCTCACACGATCATTTTAGTCATCACGGAAGTTAAGTATATGCCCTGAGAATTTTAACGACAGTTTATTTGGATAATATGTCAATATGTTATTACTAAAGATGTTATTTATTATTGTAAATTAATTGAGATGGGATAGGATGTTTCGAGTTTCTCTCATATTTAGGATAAAAAAGAGCAGCAGAAAATAACAGCGGTCAGCAAATCGATGGCAACAAATTTAAAGTTCTGTTAGGTTTTGGTTTTCTGGTTACAATAAAGAAATAGGAAGCGAGACTTCGTCGACTTTGTAATAACATTCTTAATAATTTAAAATCATTTATTTCAGTTATTCAAATTTGTTTTGTTGTGGATCATGATTTGCTGCCTATTTAGCATATTTTGGCAATCCCTTGTTTAGCCCCGTTGACCGCTTGCATCAAATTAAGGCACATAAAGTATAAGATTAAAGGATATATAATTTTAATGGCACACTCAACTACACTAAATACTACACTCAATTAAAATGGCTAGTCAGCAAGAAAATTTAATAAGAGCAAATAATTTACCCCATATGCATCCCGTTCGCTGCAGAATAACCCGAATATAAAAGTAAAAATGTATACAAAATTTTATATACGTACCTATATACTTATTAAAAATCTATATACAAATTATGGTGATACACCCAAACCAAATTATACCCAAATTGGTGATACACCATAATTTGTGTATAGGTTTTTAAAAATGTAACTTGTCAGCAAAAATCATGACTTGACGGCAAATATAATATACTTAGCTACATTATTTATATTTAGTGCCTTCTATTTGCTTTCAGCACAAAAGTATTCCTGACATTTAAGGAAACTTGAACATGTTCTTAGAATTCGCTGACATTGTTGTCTGCAGTCGAAGGTGAGAGATTTATCTTATCTTATATGGAGTGGTTATCCACTTACTAACTGTTACTAACTAATGTTATACTAATGCTATACTAATGCTAAACTAATGCTATTAGTAGTAGTGCTACTAATGCTAATGTTATACTAATTACTAACTAATGTTATATATCATTAGCTTTCCGACTTTTTTATTCAATTCTTAAATGTTTGTAGTGCGGAAGAAGGCATTTTTAGCTGTTCAATTGCAATAGAAAAAACTGCTAAAATTGTACACCTTTAGACGTCAAGTGACAGACTGAAAGAAAAGGAGATCAATTTGACCGCCATTTATGCCAATTTAATGCCACCTTTTTAGGGCCGCAACGCTACCTACCTACATCTCTGTATTTTGGTTGACCGATGGGTAAAAATAAAAACACATCTTTACACAGGGTTTAGCGAAATAAAGGATAATATCATCCTAATATAAGTCTGATAGCTGCCTATTACAGTACGGTAATTTTTCCGAAGTGGACTTTTAATCTGATGGCACATTATAAATTCCTACACGATTTAATTTTTTAGCTGTCGTCCCTAATTAAGGGTTGCCTAAAATTGTAAAATTCTGCTGACAATAAAAACATTGTAAGCTGATTACGATTTGCTGTCAACTTGTTATGTTTGCTACCACAGGTATATTTTATAGCTGACCAAATTGTTATTTGGTGCTCGTTAAAATACATGCCTTAGGTTGATATATTGACATCTGCACGAGCGAAGATTTTTTACGAATGTCAGTGATATGCAAATATTCAATGTGGATCACCTTAATGCATGTGATAGTCGGTTTTGTGAATTAATTTAATATGCTCCTGTATCTATAATTTTTTATATTATCTTTTCAATATATTTAAATTTTATAATGTAAATAAAATAAGAAAATGGCATTTTTAATCGAGTAGATACACTGATGTCAAAATAGTTATGAATTGGCTAACAATGACACCCTTGCGATTTCTAGGTAAAATTCCCCAAAAATACCTTCGTACATAAGTATAATCTAACACCGCCATCCATCTTCAGACGTTTGGGTATGAATTATGTCTTTGTAAATATAGAGTAATCTTCTGGAGAGATGTTTTGCTCGAGCCTGGTATGTTGTTGCTTTGTTTTTTGTTGCCTTCGTTCCGTGTTTTTCTAAAAGGTAACCTCATTTATTCATCATCTGTTGTTTTGATGACAATATAATTTATTAGGGGTCCTACGAAACCGAAACCATATTAGGGAAGCGTCTAAGGTCCGCGGTTAGTTAGTTCATATTCCGGACAACTCAAATTACAAGACCTGAAAGGTTACGACGTACACTTTTTATAGGGGCAGAGGCAATCGAACATTAGGCCTACAGCTACGGTGGTCATTGGTTATCGCCACCTCAAGGAAAGCGAGGGGGGATTCGGGTGTGCTGACGACCTAGCATACATAATAATAGGTAATTGGGTTCAAATAATTGCCTTTTATTTGTTAACATAACGTCTGAGATTAATTTATTTAAATGTCTATATTATTTATAACAGTGTTGGGCAAAATTAAATTGTTGGACAATTAACAATTAATTAATTGTTAATCACGCCTATTGCTATTAAAGATTAATTATTTGCAATTGATTAATTAATTGTTAATCGCGAGTTTTCAAAATTAACGATTAATCAATTGTCAAATTTTTTAATGTATTTGATTAAAAACTAACAATTAAAACTTATTATTATTGTATATTAATATATAAACCCAGTGTACCACAATAAATTATGGAGTTAAAATCTGAGCCTTGCGTATTACTCACTCTCCTTAAACCTATGCCTGGGCGATCAGTCCTGCCACCGAATGGCCCGGGCATATTTTTCATACAATAATGAGTTTTAATTGTTAGTTTTTAATCAAATACATAAAAAAGATTGACAATTGATTAATCGTTAATTGTGGAAACCCACGACTAACAATTAATTAATTGTTAATCGCGAGTATTCACAATTGCAATTAATTATTTTTTTATTGTAATAGGCGTGATTAACAATTAATTAATTGTTAATTGTCCAACAATTTAATTTTGCCCGACACGGATATATGACATCTTTATATTATTTTTATTTTATTTATATAAGATGTTATAGACTCTACAACATAAGACGTTACTACAAACGTTTGAAGTAATTCGAGCTACTGTTTTTTCCATGAGTAAATTGATCAAGAGCGATGCCCTGCTTTTGATAAGTTTACTGGGTCTTAGCTTCATTAAAATTAAGATAAATGATCTCTTATAATATCCACTAATAATCATAAGTGTTCTTATCGAATTAAGTAAAACACAAATTGAATAAGTAATAACAAATTGAGTAACATATCATACTTTCAGTAACAAAGTTTATCGGTGTTGTAAAACGAATATTGTGCCCTAAAGTCAACTTTACCTGTTACCTTCTGATATAAAGCCCCAATCATGCTCAATATAATATTCTCGAAATATTTTGATGACCCATGAAATTCCCGAGTAAGTAGAATATTTTTGTCATGTTAACATGAGTGGATACCGAGGTGTGCCCGAGGGAGTTCCAACAAAGTAAAGTAAAGACAAACCACTGGTTTGTACAATTGATAGACAAATACCTACCTACGAGTATATACCCATCAAAAATATGTGAAAGGCCAAATAAGATTTTGGGAATTTTCTTAATTTAGAAGTACAGTTTACGTTGCCTATACTTATCTATTTCGTTATCGTTTCTACAAGGTATTAAAATTTTTTTGCAAATTTAATACAAAGCCAAAAAATTTATATTTTTGCAAAAAATAAATAAATATGTCCGTTAACTAGATTTTTTAATACTTATGTTGTAAGATACTTTCAATTATTTTATGTATTACTGAATGTTGTGAATTTTACAGGGTTTGTAAAAATCTGATATCTACACAAATATTATAAAGAGATAAAGTTTGTAAGTTATCTCGTTTGTAAGTAGGAGGTAATCTCCGAAACTACTAATCCAATTTCAAACATTCTTTCACCATTTGAAAGGTACATTATTCTAGATGGACATAGGCTATATATTATGTGCAAAAAAATTGACGCACATGCAACGCATGTGCATCGGGCACAGCTAGTTTATAATAAATATCAAAATCGATATCGATATTTTATATATATCCGATATATATATATATATATATATACACATGTATACCACGTATATAAAAAATGGCGCGAATTTCATTCTGTAGTGATTTTAATGTGTCAAAATTGTTAAATGTAACTTTGAGTTCGATTAATAGACTTATTTATTATAAAACAAAACAAAAAATAAGAGCAACATTTAGAGTCTTCGAGATTAATAATCAGTCTAATTCATCAACATTCAACTAAATTATAATCTTTAGTGTTGGATCATCGGCAGTGGCACTGATCAAAATTTATATCAGTATAACAAACAATTTAAAAGCGTTGGATCTGCCAAAATTCTAGTTTTGACCATAAATATCAATTGATATATATATATATATATATCATGATATATATCCGCTAATATAAATCAGCAAACTAAATTAAATAAATAAAATGTAAACAATAAAATAAATCAAAATAGGTATAATAAAATCAAATTAAATAAAAAAAACTCCGAAGTGTGAGCTTAATATACTCAAAAAAATTCTAAAATTAATTTGAATACTTAAGAGGACAACTTAGACAATTAAACATAATTTATAGGTAATTTTTCAAATCATAACTAATTGTAGCGATCTGACAATTTCTTTTTGATTAAAGAGTAACTTTGTATATATTTTTTTCAAAACCAAAATATACTCCCTGGTGTTGCAGGTGCCCATGGGCGGCGGTAACACTTACCATCACGTGGGACCGCTTGCTCGTCCGCCCACTAATCTATAAAAAAAAATAAACCGATAAATATGTTCAGTAAGTATAATAAAGGGTGATCCAATTTGAGTTTCCTATATTGGCAACACTGTAAATTAGACAGCTGTCAATAATGGCACGTGTTTGAAACATCAAATGTTAATTTGAAACAACACATTTACGAAATAGATCGCTTAACCATCGCTCGACGCGTTAAAATTGTTCAATTGTTCTATAGAAATAACAATTCTGTACGAACTGTGTATCGACGTTTACGGGAAAATTATGGTCAATCTAATCGTCCTACTGAGCGAACAATTCGCAACGTAGTGAAAAGTTTTGAGGAAACTGGAAACACTGGAGATAGGGTAAGCCGTGTGCATCATCGTGGCGCACGTTCAGGCGAGAATATTGCTGTTGTGAGTGATAGTATGGCCGAAGACCCAGAATTATCGATTCGTCGCCATTCGCAGAGTTTGGGCCTTTCTTATGGATCCCTTTGGCGCATTTTGCATAAGGACTTGCACCTACACCCGTATAAAATTCAGTTAACACAAGAACTGAAGCTCAGAGATCATGGACAGCGAAGAATTTACGCAGATTGGGTGTTAGAGCAACAGGAAGTTGATGCCGATTTTTCAAATAAAATTTTCTTCTCTGATGAGCACATTTTCAACTCTGGGTATGTTATATTAATAAACAAAATTGCCGCATATGGGGTGATGAAAAGCCTCACGTGATACACGAGACACTTTTGCATGCCCAAAAAGTAACTGTATGGTGCGCATTGTGGTCAGGCGGCGTAATTGGGCCTTACTTTTTTGAAAACGATGAAGGTCAGACAGTAACAGTCAACGGTGAGCGCTATAGGCGCATGATAACCGATTATTTTTGGCACGAAATCGAAGATATTGATGTAGGAGACATGTGGGTTCAGCAAGACGGCGCAACTTGCCACACATCGCGTGCAACATTAGCTGTTTTGCGTCAAAAGTTCAGAGGTCGCATTATTTCACGTTGCGGTGACGTCAACTGGCCGCCAAGATCATGCGATTTAACGCCGTTGGATTTTTTTTGTGGGGTTTTCTTAAGAGTCGCGTCTACGCCAACAAACCTGCAACGTTGAAGCACCTAAAAACTAACATCCGCCAAGTTATAGCCGAGATAACCCCCGAAACTTACGAAAAAGTCATCGAAAATTACCTCGAACGAATCAACTGCTGCAGAAGGTCCAGTGGCGGCCATTTGCCTGACATCATTTTCCATAATTAATGAATAATACCAAATATTCGATTAATAAAAAAAAACTAAGATAATGTTACATTTTGTGTGTTTCTTCTTAAATAAAAGTTAGGAAATTGGAATTGGATCACCCTTTATATCAAAAACGTCTCTTTTAACACTGTCTTGAGAATCTTAACGAAGTTTGCTACTTTATAGGGATCTACTATACTGCGTCATTTCGTATGAAAACGTTCTTTTCACTGTATATGTATTTGCAAACTATACAGGTATGTATTTGCAATCGTTCGCTGTTAATGAAAAGTAAAGAAATCTGTAGAAACAGGGACTCTATTACACTAACGAGGAACATACAAACAAATAAAAGTCCAGTTACTGAATGTCTATTAATTAATAGAGTAAAACAGCACAATACCTACATATTTGAACAAATATTGAATTTCACTTGGCGAAAGGGGTTCTGGAGTACATTTTACATTACCCTCCGCGTTTTTATTGAAACAAGAACAAACAAAGTGACTTTCGAATCACTGCCTTTTAAATTATGTACTTATACGTAAAAAATGAAGAGGAAAAGGGACTCCTTAAATCCTTTAAAAAAGAAATGTATTCGCCTGTACTATTTTCGTCATTCTCATTATTTTAAATGCTTACAATAAATATTACGTTAATTAAAAATACTTTTTTTTTTTTTTTATAGACTAGGGGGCGGACGAGCAAGCGGTCCCACGTGATGGTAAGTGTTACTGCCGCCGCCGACCTTGCAAAATCCTATTCACAGCTCTCTTGAAGAACCCCATATCGTAGCTCAATGGAAAGACCTCTTGAGGCAGTTCGTTCCACAGCCTACGGGTTCGCGGTATAAAATAGTTTTTGGACCGCATAGTGCGCGACACCTCCGTATCGAGGAAATGCGGATGGACCGCACTTCTGTGACGGGAGGTGCGGTTGTAGAAACCCGAGGTGGGAATTATATTAAACAATTCTTCAGAGCATTCCCCATTGTACAGGCGGTAGAACACACAGAGAGACGCAACGTCTCTCCGAAAGTATATGATATTATTTATTATTAATTGAATTTATAATTGAATTGAATTGTACGTACACAATAGGATATAATATAAATATGCTCGAAAATTAAACCTTGGATTTTAATTTTCAGGATAAGATTGCGAGATAATTGATATGAAAAATACATACATAAAAATGTTATTGTATCGCAAAATATTTGTATTTATATCGTAACCGTAAACCATAACCACTTATTGTTACTGCTGGACATATTGTCTTGTGCATGTCACGTTGGCCAAGCGGGTTGGCGAGTCCACTATTTTTAGTTTCTATTGAGGTGGTGTAATTCCTCAGGGCTCGTGAGAGCGCTTAGTCAGTCTTCAGGGTTTACTTAGTTAATTGATATAAAATGTCAATTAACCCAGAATCATGGTTTCAGAATTCAGGAATTCATCCATTATACGCAGTACGTGTTCGCAAAGTACTCGTAACTGTTATAATCTAATACTTTTACGTTCGAAAGTGTCTACTACGGTCAGGACGCACCTTTACAACAAAGCAATGACAGTGCACAAATGTACAAGTTGCAAACAATTGAGAGATGATCTATCGAGTTAATAGAATGGGGGACAAGCTGTTCATCTTCATTCTATTTGTGTGTTCATGTCCAGGAACGAATTTTCAAGTGCATGCAGTCTATGGGACGACAGATATTTTAGCAATCTAATATAGCTGCCTATTACAATCTGTATGTGTGGTTTTGGGAGTGATACGGTTACCAGTGCACTGTATTAATAAAGGCTTGTAATGTCCACTCGTATAGGTTTCCTCTTACAATGTACTCGAAAAAGGAAACATTCCTTTTATGGATAGTAGCTCCCGCCGGTAAGCTGCTCCCTCCAGAACTTTCGTGTTAAAAGTAAAACTTCTCCGGGATATTTTAATCATCTTCGTAAGCGTTCGCATTTCGAAGACTTGTATACGATTGGAAGTTTAATAAACCACTAATCCTGCACTATTTATTTATAGCTATCATGTACACAGTCAGGAACTTAGTCTAAGTATAGTAAGATTTTAATATCTAGATATTCATTAAAGGTAAATTATAAGCCCGATAAGTGTAATTAATACTTTAATTACGATGAAGATTCACGTAGATTGACTTCCAAATTTGATAACTTGAAGATCTGAAATAAAGACAGGTATATTTTCTTATTACATGTCTACTATTACGGGTCATTGAAATCACGAAGTAATAATATTAAGGTCCGGATAAATAGGCGATTCTAAGATCGCTTTGTTTTAGACTGTCTTAGATTGTGTAGATCGAAATTAACCTCTATAAAGATTGCATAAAGTCCTATAAAACACTACTCGACATTGTTTAAGCCCGAAAAATATCAATTTATAATTTATTCCTGATTTGTAAAGCAAGAAATGTGTAGCAAAACTTGTTGCGTGGCTACGCGCGTAGCAGCCGTAACATCTCGGCGTAGCAAAGAAATATTTTTCTAATATCAAGGATATTTCATTCCTTTTGTATTGGGTATCTAATTTGTATCTAATTTTCTGTTAGCAATGTCATTTAATATATAGCAAAGATGTATTTAATATATAGCAAAGCAAAGATGTATTTAATATATAGCTTTATAATGAAGCCTGCAAGTTTCAAGTTAATAGGACCATACATTTTTTTCCATACAAATTTTGACATCTCGTTTTTAGGAGTTGAATTTCGAGAAGTATTTAATTTTCATTCGCAAATTCCTTCCGTCTTTCGTAAAAAAAGTTCAATAGTTGAAAGAAAAATTTAAATTTTCCTGTTTCTAGATTCAGGGGTTTCGGCTCAGCGTTGATGAGTTCGTTAGTCAGTCAGCCAGTCGGGACATTTATTTTTATATGTATAGAAAGATATTTGTAGTCGTCTAATACCCGCTACATTCTGGCCTCGGATTTAATGTCATTGAAAAACAAACTATCAGAATAAACTGTAGTCTTTTGAAATGAATTCAATACTCAGACTGTATTAGTAGTACCTATTCGTATTATAAACACAGATTCCCCTTTCGAAGAACCAGTTAATAAGTAATTACGATTGTAAGTAGGCGCGGAATACGATGCTGTACCCCATAGCTGCTGGGGCGTGTCCTACTGGCCATGTTAGTCCACTCACACAGAAGACTGCTATGGACATCAACGTGTTTCAAGTGGGTATGAGAGTTACCAAAGCCCGTTACGTCTTCCATTCTTCTCATTCCATACCAACTTACCTGCTTCCTATATTATTTTCGTTCCTTATTCTACTGAAGATTATTGCTTGCTTGGCGTTTTGGGCTGTATCCAATTTCATATAATTTTACCCCTTTCCGTCATCTGATTGAGTAGGAAAATAAATGTGGCATCTACTGCGCAAATTTCATGTTTCTAGCTTCAGTGGTTTCTGCTCGGTGGTGATGAATCAGCCAGTGAGTCAGTCAATCAGTCGGTCAGGACCTCTCTTTTTATATGTATAGATTTCAGATATGAATCTCGAAAGAATTATGTGCATCCATCTTTCAAGAGTGTATAGATTTCGATTTTCTTGCTAAACGCAAAGGTCAACAAAGTATGCGAGCGAGAATTCAAACAATAGCACTTTGGAGGAAATCTCTCCAATTATTTGTGCGTGTGTTTACTGAGCTACCTTGAGTAGAAACTAGGATCTTCGGAATGTGAATATTTATTTAACCAACGTACAGTACAACGTTTGTAGCGTTGGGAAAAAGCTTGATAAAATTACATACATTAAAATTAAAACATTGTAAATTAATATGGTAGGAACTTTCTTCTAGTCTAGTGACAATGTGTATATACTACTAAATTGTTGACAGGACATATCAAAAATAACAAAAGTAAAACTTATAAAAAGAACACTCTTAAAAACAATTAAATAAATCAAATTAGGAGCTCGACCAAAGAGGTCGGCTCTCGACGCCACATCACCCCCTTACGCAGAAAGAAAAAGTATATTGTTATTAATTATGAATCCATGTGAAAATGCGGCTAAATCTTCATCCGGATGATTCTTGCAATAATTTGCAGTCACGAAATGTATTTAAATTCGATACCTTGGTAGAGCGCTAGAGAATAAAAAAGAATTCCCAGATATTCCGTAGTAGTGATCCTTCCAATTCCTCTCAACTGCTCACATCCTTCACGAGTCACCAATTTGGAGGAAGCTCTCCAGTTAGAGGAAGCTCTCCTGTCGGAGGAAGCTCTCAATTAGGAGGAAGCTCTCCTGCTGCTCATCATCACGTCGGGGTCACCAATTTGGAGGAAGCTCTCCAGTTAGAGGAAGCTCTCCTGTCGGAGGAAGCTCTCAATTAGGAGGAAGCTCTCCTGCTGCTCATCATCACGTCGGGGTCACCAATTTGGAGGAAGCTCTCCAGTTAGAGGAAGCTCTCCTGTCGGAGGAAGCTCTCAATTAGGAGGAAGCTCTCCTGCTGCTCATCATCACGTCGGGGTCACCAATTTGGAGGAATGCTCTCCAATTATTTGTGCGTGTGTTTACTGAGCTACCTTGAGTAGAAACTAGGATCTTCGGAATGTGAATATTTATTTAACCAACGTACAGTACAACGTTTGTAGCGTTGGGAAAAAGCTTGATAAAATTACATACATTAAAATTAAAACATTGTAAATTAATATGGTAGGAACTTTCTTCTAGTCTAGTGGCAATGTGTATATACTACTAAATTGTTGACAGGACATATCAAAAATAACAAAAGTAAAACTTATAAAAAGAACACTCTTAAAAACAATTAAATAAATCAAATTAGGAGCTCGACCAAAGAGGTCGGCTCTCGACGCCACATCTCGGGTCACCAATTTGGAGGAATGCTCTCCAATTATTTGTGCGTGTGTTTACTGAGCTACCTTGAGTAGAAACTAGGATCTTCGGAATGTGAATATTTATTTAACCAACGTACAGTACAACGTTTGTAGCGTTGGGAAAAAGCTTGATAAAATTACATACATTAAAATTAAAACATTGTAAATTAATATGGTAGGAACTTTCTTCTAGTCTAGTGACAATGTGTATATACTACTAAATTGTTGACAGGACATATCAAAAATAACAAAAGTAAAACTTATAAAAAGAACACTCTTAAAAACAATTAAATAAATCAAATTAGGAGCTCGACCAAAGAGGTCGGCTCTCGACGCCACAGCACATACATCATAGGCGAGAAAGAGTCAGAACCAATTATCAAATAGCACACGTTTTTACGTACTTGGAGAGGTCCAGTCTCGACAAATATGTTTATTACGAAGTAGTTATTTTTTTCGTAATAAGCTATGTCA
The DNA here is from genome assembly GCA_914767545.1 of Sesia apiformis. Lineage (NCBI taxonomy): Eukaryota > Metazoa > Arthropoda > Insecta > Lepidoptera > Sesiidae > Sesia > Sesia apiformis. Next base: position 7,632,636 of record OU611960.1, on the reverse strand, counting down.
CTCACATTATGTCATACACAAATCACGCACACTTAAGTAGAAGATTTATTGTGCTACGTCTAATATGACATTGTGTTGTCACGTTATGTTTATGCACAAGTCTTTTGTTGATAAAATACAATAAAATGCTATCAAAATTTCACAGACGAGAAACAACAATAAACTAGTGAAGTTCACTTTAATAAACTTCATTCGTTAGACAATTAAAACGGCAATCAAATCTAGAGACTGGACTGAATTTTGATGATTTCAAATTACAAACAGCCTACACGCATTTCCAAGTGTGCCTGACATCTCGCATCCAACTTGGGCGAATTATTTGTTAAATGAAGTTGTTGGGGATGATTTGTGTATTCGAGTTAAGCGGGACCAAACCCAATTTAGATGGTGAATTGATGATTGATGGCTGGGGATCAGCTTAACAGCAACAAGTTTAGATCCGGGATACATATTAAATAGCCACTTTGCATTGGACTGTCAGTATGTCAGAATCACTGGCGTAGGACAATGAGCTTTAAGAACAATCTCTTTGTTTCAAAATAACAGGACTTTTTTATTTAACGTTTACTATTCTTAAGAGTATTCGGTACCTTCGGAATCTCTTTTGCTCTACGTATTGAGCTAAAGGGGTCTACGATGTTTTAGATTCAATTGTTTCCATTAGGTACTCGTATTATTACATTCAGTTATTTGCCTACGTATTTATTTTATATTAGATTATTTTTGAATAAACTGGCAAGTTTATTCGGTTTTGAATTATAATCTTGTATTGTTATAGAAAATTAAATTCCTATTCTAGGTTTACCGCAGTAGGTTAAGGACAACTAACCTAGACCACAGAATCAAGACAATGGGGGTTTAATCAATCGGTGTATATTCCTTTGGGTAATTAACATCTCTGTCGTAGTTTCTCACTGACACGGCTTACAACAGTCAACCTATACCCAAAAGCAACTTAATGAGCTAGTAATAAGAGCTAGATTAGAATACTTTTGAGTACATTAACCTATTTATTACTGTACTTACACATTGTTTGTAGTTCACGCTAACACGCTTACCCATGACCGTCGTATGATAGGTCTTACTTTGTTGATTGCATGCTAAACTCACCGTAGTAATAGTTGGCGTTTTCCTGTACGTATTTCTTATGTACCTTTCAAACGTACCAGGCCTTTTCCAACGATCATACAGGCAAAATATAGACTGGTTTATACGGCATATGACTTCGAACATTTTTAATTCTTTCGTTCTCACGACGAACGAGTTGACGTGATATGACAACGTTTCGTTCACCGTCGAGCTTATAATACTTGTAATTTGGGGTTTGAACCCACAACAATTCACACATGAAACTTGAGTTTTTCAATTATTGGTGCGACGGCAAAAATGAAAAAAAAACACGGGCCTAATAGAATACACATAACTAGTATTTTGTACTTAATTCATTTTACTCTTAATTAAGAATAAAATTAGAAGAAATACATAAAAATTGTCATCGCGTCGTCTGGTTCTTCTTTTTAGGGTCGTTTGAAATTCGACCGATTGAATACTTTAAAAAAAACCTAGTCCGCTTTGTGTTACTTCTATTTCTTAATTATCATGTGTCAAAATAGATTTTTATATATTTCTATTTTATAAATGTCCTTTTTATATGGATGTGATACCCTCGACCTGCTGGCCCGAGGTCAATGCATCTGTTATTATTTAAGTAATCTACACAGAAGGCGGCCATGCTGCTTCTTAGAATTAATGAGCGACATCCAGCCGAAGGTTTCAGTTTTCCTCAGTCATCGCTTGTAATGGTCGTTCGTAGCGTTCAGATGCAGAGGTCAACGATTTGTAAATACCATCGATAGGTGGAACCGACACGTGTATCTGTTTAATCATTTATTTTTGAGGGGAAAAGTACTTATACATACCAAATAAACGTTATAAATATAAAAACAACCTTGTATACAACTAATCCAAAGTATCCAAAGTATATAGAATATATATAAGTATATAGAAATTAAATAATGTTACAGAAACTATTCAGTTTAGTGAAATGAATGAACATTAGGAAATTTTTCTTTATTTAACTATAGAAAATTACCTAAATTAGACATAAAAGATAGGTACATTTGCAAAAAAATTAAAATGTTGATTTTGTATACAAAATACGGATTTTTTGTTTGAGACCAATTCAAAGTTTCAAATATGTAATTACTTACACACATTTTTTACCTGTTAAATTCAACAAATATTTTTATTGAGCTGCAAACACGGCAGGAAGTGAAGTCAGAGAACATAGAAAAATATTTCATTAATATATGTAGTTGGCTGAATAGAAAATTAAAAGTTGAAAGAAACTCATCAGGTCGACCTTTTTAATCAAATCGAAAACTTTGCAATCCTATTTCAGTCCACTCAGTGAGTTTTTAATCGAATCCGGCTCGCGTGACACTTGGACAGTATAGTCTGAGAACTATGACGCCAGAAACTACTACTTTATAGATGATACAGTTATTTTATTAAACTGTATAATCACATAACTTATAGCTAGCGTTACTTTATAAATGAAAGACTGATTGAATGAATAAGATATTTTTTGTTCAATCTTACTCTATACAGATATGTTTTACGTAGTAGGTACATGAATTTTTATTTGTTATCAAGTAAGTAGACCCAATGAATGGAAAACATAGGTAGCCGATCATCTAGATCCTTTTTGGATTCTAATAGTGTGAATATTCTGATTTTTATATTCGCTATTGTCTAATCGTATTTGTAAATCTAATGTGTGACTGTTACATTATCACTAGTGAATAATATTATTTTAAAATAAACACTATTTATGAAAGAAAGTGATAACCAAACCGTTTTTTGCTCAGTGGGGAGGGGATAGGGATAGGGGATAGAGGCAGGATGGGAAACGTTTGGGCGTCATAGCTCTTAGACTAGTGCGTATAAACAGACGCTACGTGGACTTTTAATTACTTGAAAATCGTACTCATCGCCGACGCTTTCACGCTACACCACACCTTTTCGCTACTTTAATAACGGTTATGGGGTCAGATTAACTCTTTGTTTAGAGTAACAGCCGTTTATGGTTGTGTGGGACTTCTGTTGCGAGTGAAAGATTACATACAGTACACATTAATAAATTAAGTATGCGGTACATTTAAGGGCGTCTGATTGCCTGTCTTGGTTTACTCGTTATTATTTCGCGTGTTCTATTCTTATATTATTATTATCTAATTCAAAAATGTTATGATTTTTCTTGTTTCTATGCATGAAACTTTGTGTGTTTTAAACTTACATATCTATCTGATTCTTTACGTTAATCTTGGGAAGTAATTGTCAGAGTTTGTTGTGATTTTTACTGGGAAACAATAATTTATTTTTTATCTAAATCTACCCAATAGTTTTAAAAATGTAGCGAATCGCTTAATTAAAACGTATTTATTACTATATACTCGTACTATATTATTAATATCTTTATACTATATTTATATAGTCGTTATATATTCAACATAATTCTATCTGTAAGTTTCAATCGTTTTGCACTGCACTGCCTATATCACTTTTATTTTCCTCTGTCCCAAAGTTTTGTGCATGTGGGATGTATTCTGCAATCGTGCAGTGGATACTGAAAGAGATGGTTGCCTGGAAGAGATCGCCTTAGTGATAAATTTGCATACTGTATTCTATCATTTAAAGATAGATGCTCATGTAAGAACCATTTGTATGCAATAGAGAGTATTTATTATTATTATTAAGACATAGTAATCAAATATAATGTGTCAAATCGGATTTTAAGTGGATAAAGCCGCAGCTAAATGTTAATTAAACTCGTACTTTACTGTATCGTTGATATTTATGTCGAACATCAAGGTATCGCTAGCGGTTAGTTACAATAAGTTACTTTCTCAAATAAGCATGTTACAATAAGCTACATGTTTAAATTAGTTTGTCATCTATTGGATTTGGTTTAGGACAATTTATTTGTAATAAGTCTGTTGACGAATAAAGACCGTGCATTCGACATTTTATTGTGGTCTAGTAAAAGAAACCTATTAAGGTTTCTTTTACTAGACCACAATAAAATGTCTGCGAAAAGTCTTAAGAAAAGTTAAAATGAAATAAAGGTTTTCGTATAAACAAGAGAAATAGACGCAATGTTCATATATCATGTTTTTCGTAGTACTCGTAGCGTAGATCTCGTAGCCTCGAACCGCGTAGACATCTCACGATGTCACAATTACTGTAGTCATACAATACATGTAGCCATGCTTTAAGAACAAACAGCTTAAATACACGCTTTAAGTAGTATCAAACAATATGACTCCAACATGGCACACTGCGTGGCTTTTTGTATAATGACATACCACTACGCGGCTACAATATCTACGAGTGCTACGAAAAACTGTGATAACAGTGGCCATTACGGCTCTATTTCTCTCTCTTCTTTCTATGGAAATTCCATTATTCCATTTATTCTTAGCAATTATTATGTCGTAACCAAGAAAATTTATACGAGTTTTCTCAGGACAAACAGTCGGATGCTTCTACGTAGAACATCTGCTCACTCCGAGCATAAGAGAACCGTCACAAGTACCCGTACATATATTTGCACTAGTCACTCTGTACACACAAAGTTTCTCAGAATTACTCTAGTTTCCAGGATTACTTACAAAAGTTTATTGCATGTAGAAACGTGGCGATAACTGTAGTTTTAATTAAAATAATTTCCACCAATCAAATGCAATCTCTATTTCGAAATGGAGTTGCTCAGTCTGATCGAGTTATTCTTAATTAACGAGAGGTGTTTTGTTTTTCACGAAAATGTTACAGTTCCTGTTATAATTGTGTGATATATTACAGAGATATTAACTATGTTTATAAAGTAGGTACAGAGTTTACCAGCAGCGGACGTGCCGTACTTATGATCTCAACCCGACATGATGGGAATATTGGTTTTGTTTTGGTTCCAAGAAATAAGTAATATCAACAAAGCGAGTTGAAATGATTGATCTCGTAAAGTTTGTTATATTTCTTCAAATAATACTAACTCAGTGTAATGTCGAACATGTGTACCTACATATACGTACAACGACCGTAAAACATGGAAGATGACTTTTTAGATACCTTGTTACTAAACTAAACAATAATTTGCATAATTAGATAGCGGAGGATTATATTTATGTATTACAAATTGGATTACTTGTTGGATAAATATTGTTATTTGTTAGATAGATCATATCATACCGTATCAAATGTTATCAAACACTCTATGGTTAAAAAAAGAGCCCTCTTCTAAGGTCTGTTATTACACTATGAAATATGTTTTATAATGTAAGAATATAAATTCCTGATCAACGACCCCTTGAAGAAGGCCACTCTTAGAAAAACAGTAAATTATAAAAGTGATATACATAATTTAGCATTGTACACGTGAAGGTTCAATAACTTCTACAAGTGAGAAATTACAAATAATCTTACTCTGAGGTGCTGGTTATTTTGGTTGTTTAAGTAGCGAAGTAGAAATATTGTGGGAGGAAATTGTGTCTGCGAATCAAGCAGAGATGGCCTGAGGCATGTGTTTATTATTTCAATTGTCTCGAAATACAAAGTCTAACTAGGTCATAAACTTGCTAGATTTATGCTCGCTCATGCGTGATTAATGCTCGATCTAGGTCTATTTGTGAAAATAATGGTTATTCAAATGAATAACAAAAGCTACAAAGTGTAGCTTGTTAAGTGTAGTGTAGCATGTAAGCTAAACAAAGTGTTGTTTAGTAGCTGCTAAACTATTGATTTGTGGTATGAATATTAATTTCTTCTCTTTCTTCCATGAGAAAGGAATTCTATGGAAGAAAGAGAAGAGATTCCAGAAGACCTCGGCCAAGTGGCCCGGAAGATTCAATTAATATGGACACCGGCCGAGAAAGCCTATAGTCCACTATGTGGTATGGATGTTTGTTTTTGTACCTCCTGATTGATTCAGATGACAGATAGATTGAACTACGTTGAACTAAGATATTAAACCAGTTTTTATAGATAAGTGGCAAATAAAAAACAGTAATTGGAACACTTATTGTTTTTATTTTCAATTGTATATTTATAATAAAAATAAAGTAATTTTCAAAGAATTTCGACATGCATCTTAATTACAAGACACGAGAAAATAATTTACAGGTACGAGTACATTTATAATTATATATTATAATAATATCTTTTTTTATAATATCGATATAACATTGAGATAAGAATTTAAACCTCTCCCTCCTAATTTATTTAATATCTTATAATACTTTATAATACCATCGAAATATACAATGATATAAGTTAAGTACAAATCTAATAATATAAGCATGTTTTAATTAGTAACAATATATTTACTGATATTTTGTGGGAAGCCATAGTTATGAAAAGTATCAATGGAGCCTAAATAGGCTGAAAAGTTTTAAGAGGATGGCTTTGATACAGAATGTTTATAAAGAACAGAACTTGTAACAAAAACACGATGATACTTTATTTATTTGCAGAGATAATATCACATAAGGGCCACCAGCGTTGATAGTGTAATATAAGCTATTCTAAGTTGAAACCCTTGTTATCACCATCCTATTAATTGAAAATATTTTAATGAAACTGACAGCATCCTAGACAGATCAATTTGCATAAACTGAATGTTATCCACTGTAAAGATCAATCTGCATAAACTGAATGTTATTATCCATTGTAAAGATCAATCTGCATAAACTGAATGTTATCCATTGTAAAGATCAATCTGCATAAACTGAATGTTATTATCCATTGTAAAGATCAATCTGCATAAACTGAATGTTATTATCCATTGTAAAGATCAATCTGCATAAACTGAATGTTATCCATTGAAAGCTACTGACAAATGATGAAATTGACAAAATATTAGTAGTTATAACTGGATAATATTCGCAATAAAATTAACATACAGCAATCACAGGAAATTGGAGCCATTTGTGTAAGTGTGTGTATATGTCTTAATATAAATCTTTTGGAATCATGGGATAGTTGTCATAGTATGCCCGTTTTGAGCCGATGGGGAAGTGAGAGAGATCGATCTCGTCCATGGGGTAGTCAGGTCGGTTCCTCTTCTTGTCGAAACTTGAACTGAAATATGAATAACAATATATTATTTGTCTAGTAAGTAGTATTATGTACCAGATTACTCGGTATATTTTTTAACATATTTCAACCTTCAACTCAAGAAATAATAGCATATAATTCCCTTAATATTGCTGTAGAGTGGTAAACTTACACAAGTATGATAACTTTGGTCTTAATATTTTTTTGAAAACGTACAATTCTCTGCCAATAGTTTCGTATTAACAGTAGATTAGTGCTAGAAGAATGGTGTTAGAAAGCATTGTGTAAAATACTTAGATTTTATATGTTCTATTATACAATAAAGAAAGGAGTGGCAGAAATAAGGTTACCATAATACAGATAATAATCAGTAGAAAAAACTGGTTTTAATAATGTTACATTTTCTCAGTATTTCACAAAGAAAAATCCTAGTTCACGTCTAAGCTACGTCACCTTTTAGGTGTGTAATTATGACCTAATTACACTGGAGCTCTAGCTCCATTTAGCATAGTAAAAAGAGGCAAGTAATTTTATAGACTATTCATTAATTTAAAAAAAAATCTACTTCAGTACTGCCTAAAGAATTATAAAAAAAAATGACTAGTAAATAAATTAAATTGATACTAAAATAAGGGATTGATTCCTATACTATTATAATAAGCAAATATTGCGTACATATGAATTTAAAAGTCCATGACTTAACTGTGTGCGAGCCATTTTGTACTTACAAACCAATAGTATTGGTATAAGGAACTAAAAATATTACAAAACCATTCAATAAACTATTTGATTTGAAAAGTTTTAGATAAGCTGGACTTTTGGTCTTCTATGAAAGAATCGTCAATGCTCACAACTACAAACATCAACGAATTTGAGCGATTTGGCGCACTATCTGAATCCAGTGAGATTCTGTGTAGTTATGTGTATACAATGAGCTTGCATGCGAGCCTGATTTGCCTATTATAAATGCCGTACATATATGAAGATAACCTTCTGGTCTTTTTTACTATGCCTTTAATGTCGCATAGAGCTCTTTTTTATTCGATTCGGCGTGCGACGCGGTGGTGGTACGGTTAAACTTAAAGAAACTTCAGGACCACAGCCAATGGGGTAGACTAGTGTTCGAATGAAGGCAACGTACCGGGAAATGCAATGCGAGGTTCCCTCCGGCCATGTGAATCGATAACTTGAGTTATCGATAGTAGTGGCGAGATGAGAGGAGTGGAAGGTTGTACAAGACCTAAGAGTGAATCGAATCTTAGAGAATCCATCAATGGTGTGAATTATTATCCTTACAACCACCTATCTTATACAATAAAAAGCACATTTCTTACACAGGTGTGTCCAGGTAGTTGGGCCCGAGGTGGTAGAACCGCTTGATGGCATAGGGGAATGGCATCGAAGTCTGGTCGATCTCGTCGAAGTTGCGTTTCCTCCAGGACTGGAAGTTGTCCAGGCCCGACCTAGACAAACGTTAAAAATCTGGCGACCGAGCGATTTTTTTAAGATATGATTTTTAAGATTTATGGAGGCCACGTATCGGGAAGCAGCGTCGACTGCAGGCAGGTGGACCGATCACTTGAAGTAGTTTGTCGGTGATGATTGGATGAGAAGAGCTGAAGCGTGTGTGGTGGTGAGCTTTGAGAGAGGCCTATGTCCAGCAGTGGAGAGACAGCTGATGGTATGGTATGGTATTCTTTAATACAGCTAGAATTTTATTAATGGCAGCCTCGGATCCATAGTTGCTTCGTGTCAAGCACGATCAAATACAATAAATATTATAAATAATTGTAGTGAATCCTAGATTACTATTAGTTCATGGACTGAAAACTATCAACCCACCATTTTTAAGTATTTTTTTTAAATTATCTACTTATCAATTTTTATTGTCATAGCATAAAGTTCCATTCAAGTCATTCCTTGTCTATTTCATCCTTCATGTTACATTTATTTCTCTTAACTCCTATTTTATAAGCAATTGCCTTTCTATCCGTTAAATTTGAGTTCCAAGTCTTTGATGGAACTTTTATAATGCGGTATGTACTTACTACGTACGGAGATGTTTTAAGGTATGTTTTACTTCGGCAACAATTTTCTTTCAGCCGAGCAAATTCTATTTCTAAATGAACAAGTTCATTAAACATGAAACGAGGAATGTAAATACAAGAATATTTTAATGAATATTACGGTGTGGTAGGTAAATGGGTAAATTAAATTATCCGCTAACTCATTATTTTCTGGTACATAATTTTGTTAGCAAAAATATTGTTACAGGTATGCTTAGCGTGAAATTCTTAGAAAGTACTGTGTACTCTGCGCTGTAATGTTTTAATGTAACTAATTTACACATATCAGATTTTTCTTCAAAATCTTTGCAGTTATTGTTTTACTTATAGTATCATTATCAATTTTGAAAATGATAACTATTGTCTCGTAGATACTATTAATAGTGTTGTAAAAACGAGCGTTAAGCCCACAGTACTAATGGACCTTAATGATGTACTAATGAACTAATGAATGACTTAAAAGTTAATTAGCGTTAAAAACTAGTGAGTGTATTTACACTTTCTTTTACTTTTCAGGTCTTAAACCCTTGTAACTAAAATCTCGAGTGTAAAATGGTTAAGGTTAAGCTTCAATAGCGCAATCAAAGCGCTCGTTTTAACAAAGCTAACTGTCTATTAACAAATCTCTGCATGATTCTTAGTGGTACAATAATTAACAATGTTTTGCCACTTACAAGTCGATTTCGTCGAAATTGCCATAACTGCCGATATTGCGCTTGTCGTACGGGTTCTGCGCCGACCGCAATTGATTCCTACGAAATAAGTTAATAATTAAAATGACAAGAATTGAAACTTTTGTAAACAGAATATAATGAACGGATGAATATTTGTAGACAATATTTCGTTGAATAGTTTGAAAATAAACCTACCTATTTTACTTGACATTTTCCCAACCACCATATGGAAATTTCTTCAGAATAATAATTGATATTTTTTTCCTAATAATTGACGGAGATAATAGATATACATGGGGAACTCGGAATGTTTTGCGAAAAAAAAAATGTTCTTTAATTTGCAATTTTTTAATTACATTTTTTCAAAAAGTACTCTCCACTTGCATCTATACAAAGTTTCGTGAATCTGAACCAATTTGGAAAACATTCTTTCCACTTTTCCTCAGGTACATCTTTCACAGCCTCTTCGAACGTCTTCCGGCAACGAAAAACTACTTCCCTTTCTGTTGGGATTTAATTGTGGAAAATAAAAAAAACGTTACAAGGTGCCAAGGTTCTAGGAGAATGGCCTAAAATTTTAAGCGGGGTGCAACAGTCAGCAGAGATCTGTGTTTGGACTGTTGTTACTCACTGCAGTAAAAAAGTTTGGCAAAAACGTGGCTACGTACTATTCTGGCTCTCATCGGCCGGCGCTCAGCCAGCTCCATTTGCTTTATCTTTTCTTTCATTTTTATTTTAATTTTGTCCGCAACATGTTTTTTTTTGATTCCCTTAATATAACTTATGTACCTATATATTTAATTATATAATGTATTCATTGATTATGTATACTTTGTATGTATTATATTTATTTCACCACACCATCTAAATTGTGTCTTTCATTCTTTCATGCACCTCCTAATTGAACTTCTCTGATCAACTCAAACGTTGGCTGGTAGAGAATGCCTAAGGCATTAAGCTCGCCTTTTGTGCGATATTGTGCAATGAAGTGTAAATAAATAAATAAATATTTGCGTATATTTTTGTAAAGGTATATGTTAGATAAAAGCTTTATATTCGGTAAATTTAAATGAACAATTTGGTAAAAAGTAAAAAAATATTACTGCATTTTTTATTGCATTTCAATGACCTCAGAATTCATTGTAGTAGGTTACGGGCAAGGTTCGGTGTACTTTATAAATAATATAGAATTCTCAGCTGAACTATAACTGTTACATACATTCCGACCGTAGTGGTAGTTGGTAAAACAAAGTATATTCATATTAATGCTTGTCCCCTCTTTTTGCTTACAAACAATGCGACAGAGTGCATCTAAACAACTGCAAGTTTTGCTGTATGCTGTTAATGTTACGCAAACCTCGGGGACTTTTGTTGAAAGCATTACTTTATACTTTAACTTGAGTACACAGTCTTGAAATATAAGTTAAAAGTCACGAAATTAGTGTCACTGGATACGATAGGAAATTTAACCGTGTTCGTAAACTGTTCTATTTGACATTTGTTTAAGTTTTACTTCGACTTGTACAAGGTGGAATTAATAAGAGTTTACTAAGTAACCGATAGACAATAAATTATCACTATTGACGTTATTGAAGTTGGGTGCTGATTTTTAGTCGTTTTATATTTTAAAGGTATATAGCTCTTCTAGGAGGTTTATGTGAATATTTGTGAATAGTACGTCTATCGTATACTCCATGGACTTGTTGCATGCAGCAGCGCCGCGGGACATTTACCACTTTATCTGAATAATCTACCTCCCGTGACGAGAAATTTCCAACTGAAAGTCGATTTTGTATCGAAATGTACTTACAATCTGTTTTCATTATTGAGCGAATTGTAAGTAAATGAATTCTATGAAGTAACTCCATTATTTAATTTTATAGAAATTAATTGTGCAAATTAAATACCATTGTACTTGTACCTATGAAGTTGTTGGTATTCTAACTTCTAAAATACCTATTTACTGTTACTATTAGATATATTAAATTTCTTACACATTAAGCATGTGCGAATATACGTACTCCAAAGACTAGTATTAGTTTTTATTGTAAATATTTTTACTTAATTAATTACAAAAAAATCTTTGAGCAATGAAATTATGAGACTATTGGATCTTGAAATTGTTTCGATCTATAAATATAACTGTGGTTCTAACACGTAACTATATAACACACATTCTTGCAAATAACTATATCGAATTGGAATATTCAATAAAATTTTCTACGAATTTGTGCCGTAAGCATAGGAGAAACATGATAAAGTCGCCATACAAAAATTAGCAGAGAAAAAGCAATAGTTGTTAACTGAAATGTTAACTGTTGTTAACTGTTACTTGTTAACTTGTTAATTAAATACTGTTTTGATTCGTTACAAAAACTTTTGATTTTTTTTGTCTAGGTTCCGTTAACTGTTTCTGCAGAGTAATGTAATTTGATGTTAGTTATTAGTTCTGGCTTAGAGATACTATATATATACCTATAGTACATTAACTACTGATAGTATATGACGAACTTATTAATTTATAATAAAAAAAAAAAATGTGCGGCCTGGGGACCCCGTCAGGAACGAAGATCCTCACGCATTTTTTTAAACTCCGAATGTAATTTGAAATAAAATCTGTACGGTTCATGTTTTTTTTTGTATCATATTTTCAATGCAAATAATTTAAAATAAGGAATCAAATCAAAAATCAAAAATTTAGGTTATACAACCGGCCACGCACTAGTCTGCACGTCTGTTATTCTACTTGAGTCTCGCTCTCGATATTCGCACGCACACACACACAGAGAAAGAGAAAGGCGTATGGAGGGGGTAAAAATCTTACGTGACGTTACATTTTCTCTCGAATCACACCTACCGCAAGCCGCGTAAAGGAACTTCCTTCCAATAAATTATAATGGGCAGATCATATTATCCGTAGGACTGAATCGTTGGTGAAGACGCGCCGTCGAATAGAGGCCATGTACTAAGAAGCGCAGAGGGGGACGGACGCCTTCCGATTCTTAAAGAGGTTCGCCGGTGGAGAAGAGCCGTAGATCATGTGCGGTGGCGAGTTTTGGAGAGAGGCTTATATTTAGCAGTGAAGAGACATGGGCAAATGGTAATGAATAAATAATAAAATTCATTAATACTGACCAGTTACTCAATTGATGCCTGGAGAATATTGAAGGCAGGAAGTCGTTGCGCCGCAACTCCCGCACTTGCCGCACCAGGTTGCTTCCGCCGTTTGAGCCCAGGGTCCGGGACTTGTGACCTAGTCATATCATCGTGGTACTTTCTATTAATAATTGAACTTGTATCAGTGTTGAAGCATCTATCGACTGCTTACCTTTTCCATCACTAAGTATATATGTATATATTTTGTAATTAACACACCCGAATCGACATATAGATTCAAAAAGAATTAAAGGTATTATAAAACAAACTATTTAAGCTGCAAGGAAAATTTATTTTAAAACTGTATTTACCAACACCAAAGGATTATAAACTACAAATAAATAATGATATCACATTTTACAGCTCGAAAACATTTAATTAAGGAAGTTAAACAAGGTTGCCGCCTCCAATGGAGTCTAACTGGCGGCGTACCAAGTTAGCTCCACCGATTGAGTCCAAGCTTCGTACAAGGTTGCCTCCACCAAGGGAATCCAGTGTCCTCTTAACCAAGTTCGGCCCTCCCAGTTGGTCAAGGTTCTTCTTGACAAGATTAGCTCCGCCGATAGAGTCAAGGTTCCTTACAAGATTCCCTCCACCAATAGAATCCAGACTGCGAACAAAGTTTCCGCCCCCAAGGGAATCAATAAAACGGGAGTACATTTTCTTATTCCCCTCAACGTCAGTATTTCTGTCAACCAGAGTCGAGCCTCCTATGCTATCTAAGCTCCTTCCAAGTAGAGTCGATCCGCCTATGCCGTTTATATTCCTTCCTAATATGGTACTTCCTCCGATACCATTGAGGTTCCTCCCAAGAAGAGTCGATCCACCTATACCATTTACATTTCTTCCCAACAAGGTGCTTCCTCCAATTCCATTTACGTTCCTACCAAGTATAGAACTTCCTCCCAGTCCATTGAGACTTCTTCCAAGCAATGAACCGCCACCAATTCCATTTAAGTTGCGATTTCCAAACCTGTTCTCATATTGGATAAGAAATCGAAGAAAATCTTCAAATTCTTCGTTTTGATTGTAGTCTGTAACAAATCATTAAAAAATCAGTATTTTTTTTTTGTAGAGATTGAGAACATGCGATTATAAAATACTTATTAAGTACTTACCATTTAGGAAATGGACCAACAGTGCACAACAAGCATCGTGATTAAACGTCGTGCGGAGACAGATTCTGTGAATAGTGCTTCATCACATATCACTATCAGTAAAACGTGTAGGTGGTACACATGAATGCATAATTTTAACAAGCTGTGTGTGCAGATTTTGACTTAGTGAGGATGTGGTAAAATGTGGTAACTTTATACATTCAGTGCAAAGGGTTTGGAAACTATTAAAGAGTCGCATGTGGAAACGGAGAGTGAAGATTGGTGATAATTGTGGTGGATAGACAGAAATGCATTAGGTTATTTTATACAGACCGTAACCAGATGTAGTTTGTGTTTAAACGTTCAACGTGTTGTGAAGGGTGTGCTAATAGGAGTAAAATGTATTAACATTCGTGTGCAAAGAAGTTTCAGTGTCTTAAATTTCGTGTGGGATTACGTCAAGTGGGATACAATTATGCATAACATTCCCAAGCGCCAAATTTGATATTTTTGTTTTTTGCGTCATTCTACTCAATTAAGGGTAGCCTTAAAAATATTTTTGAATTTTTGCTTATATTCTACAAGATATTTTAGTAGTAGTCCAAGCGCCTTGTAAAATAATCTATTACAAACACAAATACAAAATCTTCTTTTCTGTAAAATTTCATGTTTGTCGCTAGGTTCAGTTATGCAGAATGATATCCGTGTGCTTTTACACGAGTACTTATATGTGTTTTTAATGTCTTACCGCTGGCGTCATATCGGTCTCCGGAGCTGACAGATCCATCTTGTTCCTGACAAAAAAATACTTTTTATTTCTTCAAATAATTTTAAAAGGAATAGCTGGTAATTTTTCTTTAGAACTCATTTATGACGGGTTGTCCTTAATGAGCAGTAGCTAAGAATATTTGAAAGGAACCACTAAATAATGTTTTCATGCCTAATATAAAATATGTCAAGAGAATTCTAAAATATTTGATTGGTACCTTTTGAAGTAGGTCAGTAAATTGTTAATTTGTAATTTATTAATGTATTTACACTTAATAAAATTTCTACAAAAAATTGAACGCTGTATCTGAACATCGATCGATATATTTATCATTCCGACCAATTCAAAATTCGAAACTTGAAATTGTATTGAATTGGAAACTTAAAAAAACTTTAGGTCTTGAGGGCTTTGCTTGCTCTTTGTAAATATGATCAAGGAAAGTTACAAATTATAGATTCAAGAAAATTTCGAAGTTTTCCCTTCGTCATTATGTTTAAATTTGCGTCGTATTGCGGACACAGCGTGCGTAGTGAAATGTCACAAAGCCATCCTAAGCTCCGCTACGGTACTTGGAGACTTTCATTAACATTTTGTTTATTATAATAGGATGTCTCTTGTGCCAACCGACGATTATGTATCTGATTGAAAGCTTAAAATGTTATTACTTTCTTGTGGCCGCGGCGCCTGAAAAGCTTGATGACTGAAATCGACCTTAAGTTAATGAATATTTTACTGTCGCAATGGGAGTAAATGCAAAACAAGTCGGGTGATATCTCAAACTTTGTTAACTGAATGTCGTGACAAATAACACAACACAATAAACTTAGGCGACGAATTCGACTGTGTAATTTTTTCGTATAAAATATGGTCGTATTACGTCTAACAATACCCGTATCCGATTTTTCCTATGGCTCCCGTAATAAGAGTGACAAGGAATAACGCGTTTTGTGAGTGATTTAGGCTATTATAATAAGTATGCTCTACAAGAGTAGTAAATGAGCAGGGGAAATAGCCAAATGAACGCAGCGGATGTAACCTCTGTTCTAAATACGAGTATTTATCCAAAATCGCACGTTATACTGTGTGGAAACAAGCTAGCCCTAATTGGGCCTTTGATCAGAGATATGATTCAGAGTTAAATGCT
This sequence comes from Sesia apiformis, assembly GCA_914767545.1. NCBI lineage: Eukaryota > Metazoa > Arthropoda > Insecta > Lepidoptera > Sesiidae > Sesia > Sesia apiformis. The sequence goes on along the minus strand of OU611960.1, from coordinate 7,616,620 downwards.
AAACTGTGTATAGGTTTGCAAATTTGTTTAAAAGGAGATAATTATTTTAAGATTAATCTACGCCTTTCATTCGTCATCTAGTCACACAAGATGTAAAACCAGGCGTTGTTATTTAACTTCAGGAAAATTATCAAGAAAACTCGTAAGTTTCATGGGCTGCTTCGAGTGGCAGATTTAAAGCGAGACGAAATCTATTCCAAATACATCTATCAAATCTTTGAAATATCAATTTAAATCTATGCCCCGGGCGCAGTTTTTATTCTCACGGTCCTGAACAAACAATATCGACTTCGTAAGTCACATATCGTTCATATCATTGCAGAGATCCCAGGGCGATTGTTTCTGTCCACGCTAACAAGAGGGTTTTAAATTGAAGAAAGTATAGTACAGGTCTTCGCTCTACTTGAAAACTATTACATTAATCTATGATTCTTGCATCCGATCCTGGAAAATACAGACTGGAGAGTTACAGTAGGGTGTATTTGAAAATATGTATGCACTTACTGCACAGAAACACAGACTTTCTCAATGGAATGTGTATTTCTTAAATATTGTTCGAATGCAATCCCTTGAAACATTAAAAGAAACCCGGAGAGTCGTGGGCACGCCGTACAGTAATGGGAGGGTATTAATATTTAGAACGCGAATTGGATTTAAGCCTTCGTTTGTGGACTATTGTTTTCTCTATATAATATGAAGTATCTAGGGCAGATAATAACCATACCTGGTGAGGGTCGGCGCTGCAGCAGACAATCAGCGCGGCTACGACCACGGCCAGCGCTCCGCCGGCACCGCGCATCATTGTTATCTGAAACATAGTCTTGGTAAATTGCTGCTACCCGTAAGTACAAATAGGGTGAATATCGTGAATCAGAAAGAGATTAGCTGACACTGCAGTGAAAGGGACTAACGAGGCTTCACGAGATGAGAAATGAAGCAGAAGGCGCTCAACGAAACAAAAACAGTCATTTGTCTCTTACTAGTTTTGGAACCTGCTATATAATAGACAGGTACTGAACAATGCATTTGTCAATTGTTAAATTGACTTGTGAAGTTTATTACAAAAATTGACGTATATTAATGCGTGCATTTGGCTTTAGAAGGGGAACTTTAAGAAAGGAGATCGCAATAGATCAGCATTGGTCGTTCTGATACGAGATTCTGTTGACGCGCGGAATTCCTAATCATCATTAAAAAAAATATTTGGTTTACTATTTTGATTCATGCGGGTTGTCGTGTCTAATGAAACATCTTAAAAAGGTATTACAATGTTTAGTATGTTCATAATAAGTAATTTGAAAGACAAAGTGAATTACGATTTCTTTGAAGAGCAAACATTAAGATCCGCCGGTTCCATAGCCGGTTCAAGTGTTCAATCAATATTCACTACCAAATATACACGACACCGGGTATTTCAGTATTCACAACGAATACGAAGTTCAACATTAACACGTTTCGAATGCAGTAGTTACTGTGGCAGTTTCTTGTATAGTTGCACGTTGCGATTAGTGTTGACATAACCGTTACTGTGTGAATTTGACATCTTAAAGTCACATATTAGCAATTAAAGTTCGTTATAAGTAATACGCTAAACTGATAACACGCAACTGATAAAATCTACATATTTAAGAATTCTAATATACGTAATTCAAACACTGTTTAAGGAAATATTTTGCAATATTACACAAAGAATTTCAATATGAAAATTCAATATACTATCTCGTAAAACTGTTAAGGACGCATCAGGCACATTATGACATTGGACCGCACATTTTTAAGCAAAGGGCGTTTTAAATTTACATATTGTACAATGTCATATTGCTATAATCACACATTCAAGGGAATTTATACAACTATATAATTCCCTATGTAGAATTATTCACATGGGGCCTACAACGTGAAATCCTTATGATCCTCACGATGGTATTAAATCCTCATGACCATCATGATCGCGAGGGAAGACGAAGACCAGTGTTGTGTTATATGTTGTATTGTATCTTGGGATGTTTCAAGTAGATGTTTCAAATAATTCTATCAACGATAAAATAGTGAAAATAGCAGATAAGTAAATAAGTACACTTTATTGTAAACCGAAAGAATATAGTTATAGTGATACAACAATTTGTATAAATAGGTATTCCATAAATGGCCTTATTGTTAAATTGATTTCTTTTAGGTGGGAACAGATCTGTATTGTAACTATATCTATACAAAAATAATAGATTTAGAAACAGATTTAGAAATAGATACATAGAAAATTAAGACAATTCTACGTTAAGAATTTTTTTACCGTACATCATATATATACTAATTTCGTAGGTATATACTTGTACTGAAGTTATATGTAGTATCCAATTTTATAGTTTAGTATTGGAAAAGTAAAATAAATAAATAAAAGACAATGTTTAAACTTATTATCCATAGTATGCAAAGCATTTGCAATACAAAGGCATTTATATTTTCAAATGAAAATAACGAATCAACCGTTACATAGTCCGACATGATCCCCGCGCAAAGTCACGTTATTTTGTTCCAATTGAAATTATCTAGTTTATAATTCAAATGTTGATGTCTATTTTCATAGCAATTAAGCCCTAAAGTAGCTTAGTTGAAACGAAGGTTATTTTCCCCACCTCGCCACGTTCCTACCGAATGCCCCGTTCTCATTGAATTTTAATTTTGAAAATTGCCCGCAAGCCCTATATAATACGGGGGATTTATCGATATAGTGACAGATGTATGTTGGTATGTATCTTCCATTTCAATATTCAGAGTGCAACGAGATGCGACTCATAAATAGTGCAATCATATGAGGTCGAGCTGCCTTAATAAAATACTTTATATGTTTGTGTACGATCGTGGAGATCTTCTGCGATAATAGTACAACTGTTTCTCTATATCTACAGTTGTAGTGAGCAGAATAAAGTACAGCTCTTCTTTGGCGATATTTTTTTTACAGATTAATATTTTTTCGAACGATTAACAAAGCTTGCGAGCGAGAATTCAAATCATAGTACATTTATCAGCCGGGAAAAGGGGTCAGAATCAAGTGCCAAATGACAATCGTTTTCAACCAGTCGGGGAGGTGTGGAGTTCTTTCAAACATAAGTATTATATTACGATATGGTTGAGGGTGAATCATGGTGAAATCAGGTGAAAATTATGAACGATTTTTTGTCTCATTTTTTGGCAGTTTATGATGTCTATGATGAGTCTATAATACTCGACTCATTCGTGAGAGTTATCCTGAGTTTCTACTAAGTACGGATTTTTTAATTATTTATCACTAGTTCTGCGGTGAAGAAAGCATGCTGAAAAAAATGCGTGCTCGAAAATTAAATAAAATCTTGAGCATGCGTATTAACCAACCTGCACTGAGACTGCGTAGTGGATTATAGCCCGAAACCATTAGTTATTTATTAGGGTGGTCTGTATCCCGCAGTGGGATATTAGGGGCTAAGTCACGCGTCGTCAAAAATGTACAGGTATTGTTAAATTTATATTTCAATATTTAGCAGATAATGCCTTAACGAGAAAGGTCAGGCGCGTGTAAAGCTGCCCAGTGATATCGTTTACCATAGTAATTTGCGTTTTTATGTTACGTTCCAAACACGAGCTCGGGATTTTTGGAAGAAATGTCCTTTAAAATTATGAATATAGAATTAACTGCCCCTAATGCACTACAGGGCCATGTTATGTATAGATTCATAAACCACAATTTTTAAATAATAGAAAACAAAAATCAGTTTGTATATTTCTGAAATCAAATAATTCAAATCAGGTTAGTATAATTATTTGTGTTGAAATCTCGGCATGCCTATACTAACAACATTTACAGGTATGACGGACCATGAAAGGCCGGTGAACACTGATGGTAATACGATACAAGTATCTACTCGTGGGTGAACCTAATGAGGCCGTCCATAAGTTTGACATAGAAAGTATAAATGTATTTTCTATGGTTGAAAAGTTATAAGTATACTAGTAACAGATTTGCGAAATGTTAAAATCGTTATCATTCGTGTAGAATTTTACATTTAACATAATCTAATTAATACTTGGACCCGACTGTCGGCTGTGGAAAATGTACTTAACACGTAAAAGCATGATTAAAAAGACATCGACGCGCTGCTTTCCATAACTCCACTCTTAGATAAAACCACTTTACATTACCTAGGTTCTCCACAAGGGATAACATTATACCACAAACCACAGGTTATGCTGTTTTATTATCATACTAGCGAAAACATTCTGCTTCGTCTGGTTTTAGCTGGGATGGGGAAAATTCCCTATTTTCCGTACATTTTGTATAAACGTATTTGTATATTTTCTGAAAAAAGGGTTTATACAAAAGTTATGGAGTTTAATGAGCCTGTATGTATAGAAGTACATATAGCCTGTAATATAGTTTGCATGTATAGTGGAATATTTTGAAAAAATTACACTCATAATTTGGAATTACCAAATTTTGGATTTATCTCATTTGGAATTTAACCGAGCTAATATGCCATAACTATTTTTCAACTAAATCTAATTTCAATCTGTTAAGAAATGCGTGCTGCAGTCTGTCGTCAAATTTAGTTATATCTCATATATCTATAGTAATAAATATAATAAAGAGGTAAAATTGTATGTTTGTAGGTATGTTGGGGGTAATCTCTGGAACTACTGAACCGATTTAAAAAATTCTTTCATAACTAGGAAGCTACGTTATCCGTGTCTAATATAGGCTATATTTTATTTTGACATTTTGAAAAAAAAAGTAATAAAAACTCTTATATACCGAAGCAAAGCGAGGGCGGGTCGCTAGTAGTTATATAAACCTCGAAACTAATTGCTATTCTGAGTTCAGTTAGTAATCTTTATTCTAGATGTCCTTATTCTAAATTTTTCGAAATCTTCGAATCAATGTTAGGGGGGAGTGTAAGAAATACATTGATGTAATTACTGATGTAAAATCGTTTCAGATATATGTGATGTTATCTCAAACAAAACGATAACTATGTTATAGACAGAAAAGGAATGAGAAAAATTGGGGGAGACTTGTTCAAGGCTATCCACTGAAATATAAATACGGTAATTCTATAATTTAATAAATGCTTATATTGAAATTTTCGGTAGCACATAAATAAAGGCTATTTATTTTTCAATTTAGTAAGATTTGATTTCACAAAAAGAAAATAAGTTTTCAAAACGATTTTTCCAATTTTGATAAAATTTTGTTAAAACTCATAAATTAAAACCGTTCAAGTAGAGTTCGAAATTATTATGAAAAAAACAGACAGACAGAGAAATGTCCTGTTCATGTAGTATAATAGTATATAAAGTATACACGTGTAAGTAATAACAACCCTGATTGATCGCAATTTCATCTAAATATAGGAGATAATGATCACCACGAGTTTCACTTTTTCTTCGCCCCAAATAATATTTGTGCTTATTTTTGGCATTGCAAGTTGACGAGTTAAGACCGTCTTTAAATCTTACCTTGAAAGGAATTAGACAGACATTTGACTATTTGTGAAATAATTGAGAAGTACCAATGAATTTGTATACTTGTAACCTAAGATACTCAGATTAAAATTTGAAAACCTTACTAGTGATTTTGTTTTAATATTTCATTGTGATATTTGAATACACCAAAACACATATGTAAGTCAATAATATAATCTGCACAAGTAGACGTGTATATGATAGTATTATATTATGAAAATTTCAGGTTATTATTCTCGTCAATGTTCGTACGTGTGAAGTGTCGCTGTCGTTGAAAATTTTGCTTCACAGCATAATGCTGGGCTAGACAACATTTTTATTGTCGTAACGCACAGTGGTTGATTAGGTAAGTTAACGTAGCCTATACTACGTGTGTACAACTTGACTTTTATTGTTGTAAACTTTGTCTGTGCGTCGCGTTGAACGCGATAATATATTATTTTCTTTCTTTCTATATTTCGATATCAGCCTCGATACAGAGAGCATTACATATATACATAGGTACTATGATATAAACAAAGATATTAAAATATTATAATATAAAATATGGCGGTCCATGGAGATGTACTGTGCATTCATTATTTAAGGACCATTCAAAGCGTTTAGTTGACAGCATAGACGATTCTAGGGCTGCTCATTATCTTTCGCAACGTATTAGCCTAACAATCCCGCAAGATAATGCCGTCAGCATGTTGGGTACCTTGCCACACGGACCAAACTTGTACAACATGCTCAATAAACAGGTTCATCAAGCATGATGTACAACCAAATATTTTTTAAGTTTATTTTAATTTCTAGGTTTAAGCGTTTCACTTTATAAGATAAGTAGTTCATTTTCCGTTAGCAAAAATTTTTGAACTTAAAAATATAACATATTGAAGATGAATAAGCCATTTGTATTTTAGTGATAGTCATGTGTTATTTTGAACGGAGGTACTCTATGTGTTTTTGATTTCAATGTCAAAGGTTCCTCCGCTTGCGTACTCTCTAGCTGTAGCACTATGCAAATTACGTGACAATATTGTTATTTAGCCCTTGGAGAATAAAGCGACAGAGATAAAAGTTCATGTATTTCACTATGAAAAAAATAAAGGAGTATTTTATTTGCTTTCTAAAGTTTTTGAATTAAAAGATCTAGTGAAGCCGGGACAAAAATGTTATTTGCGGATCTTTGATTTTGATCGTTGTTTAACTTTTATAAAACAGTTTCCGTTTCTTTCACTTGTCGATTTAATATTTTTTTGCGATGACAAATTTATACTAGTTTTTTATAACAATGCATATGCATTGTTATAAAAAACTAGTATATATATACATATATACTATATACATATACATACATATATATACATATATAAACATAGTATATACTAGTACATATATATGTCCAATATTTATGCGTCAAATATATATCATATTATACTGTATGGTTTGTCAGTTTACAACAATTAAAACAAATATATTTTTTTAAACAATTAAATTGTTAAACAAATTCCACTAAAGGCTTTCTTAATTGGGTACTAGCTTTTATTTGTTATTTAATATATTTGTTGTTAATATGTAGGTATATTCATATATATTTATGTAAATATAGATACTTATTGACTTATTATTTTATTTAGTGTTATATGTAGGTATTTATTTTTTATATACGTATTATTGAAAATTAATAATACCATACGTACCTATATAAAAAATATATACCTACATATAACACTAAATAAAATAATAAGTCAATAAGTATCTATATTTACATAAATATATATGAATATACCTACATATTAACATTAATTTATAATCCATATATGGATGTATGTATTTAATGTATTATAGTTTAATACACCCCGTTTGTAATTCTTCGTTTACCCAAAGGTTCATTGGTAGAGAATGCCATAAGGCATTAAGTCCGACTTTTGTACAGTGATTGTGTACAATAAAGTTTAAATAAAAAAATAAAATCGTATGTTGTCAATAGTTTTCCTCTCAGTACATAACTGACATTTGTTTATTCTAAATATTTAATTTTTAAGTCTTACTGAATTTTTTTTCTGAGATGTCAAAATACTTGAAAGTAGGTAACGAAAAGATTCGTGTATACTGACTTACAATCAGACAGTGAATACTTTATTGAATGATTTTTTTAATAAATTCATACCGAATGAAAATTCAAACTGCTAATTTAAATTACTATCAAATTACTATTTACTATTAAATTAATTACTTTAAATTACTATTAAATTTCTAAATTACTATTTCTTTAAATTACTATATTATTAATGAATCCATGCAACTGCTCGTAACTGATTTTTAGCTTATGAAAAGCAAAACTTTCAAAAGTAATCGTAACCAATATTTATATTTATCAATATTACACGCACTTTGAATAAACCTAACCTAACTTTAAAAACGTTTTACAAAAAAGTCGAAAGAAAAAGTTGCACCAACCTTAGATAGTGTGTAGTGGAAGGTAGAAGCGGCTGTGGTTGGCGGTGGTTGTGGTGCGTTGTGTCGCTGAAGCCTCCGCGCGTGCTTATATACAGCTGAGCTACAGTTGGGCGGGCGGTTGGGCGGGCGGAGCCGCCCAACCTTGTTACCATCATGCACCGGCGTGTGTCGTATAAAAAATCTGAAATATAACTTTTATATATAACTTTTCTTTAGAATTTATTTTAGAAAACTTTTATAAAAAATATAACATTTAGATATTAATAGTTGAAACAAGTAATACCAATTTTTGGTCTAGTTTCATCATACTCGTACAACTGGACATGACAGTTTCCTTAATTATATGCTCAATGTTATATTACAAACGAATAACAAAGCATCGCTAATACGGCTTTATTTATTTTATTTAAAAACTCAAGTTTATTTTAAACCTAATTTTAATAGTAGCCCAAATGCATAAAATTTCTTTATTATATTGCATTACGACATAAATGTAAAATAATGTTCACAGAAGATATATATTATGTCTTCTGTGTTATACAACAATATATTATGTTAATGTTCAAAAGAATATTTCAACTATTTAAACCGATTTTGAGAGTAATAATTTCATAACATACAACCTTTAAATAATTTCGTGAATATATTGGAAAAAATATAATGCGGAATGTTATATTTGAGTTTATATTTTAATAATTCTCACTAATCATATGCAGAGCTAATTTATCTTGCATCACAGCTTAATTTGAGACGTATATGAAAAGAATTTCCATGTACGCAATGATTAATGAATATTGCATTCGTGAACACGTTCTCAACCCACTTTTTCTTAACTGCCTAATGACTTGTTCGACTCATTGAATATCATCAAATGAGTACATCAGTGTTAGTATAATTGTACCTAATGCTTATTCTTCTATAAGTTTAAGGTACAATTGTATCCATTGTTGTATTTTTGTCGTTTTAATTCAATGTTCCACTTTGTTTTTCCACCTAATTAAAGCAAAGAGTTCCGAGCCTCATCCAATCGTACATAGTTATATCATATCATATGTCATCAATGATATAATATGACTATGATATATGATGACTCATCATATATCATAGTCATATTATATGTGTAACTTCACAATTACAGTATGAGAGGACTAAAATTTAAGTCTCATTCAGAAGGTATGTAGGGCCGTACCAACCACCTCATAACAATTTCCTCGACAGGAAATTGAAAAAAATCACCCGGAAAATTGTTCATAGCAATTTTTGAATTGAATTGAATTGTTTTATTGTCCATCAGAATAAATATAAAATATATGGAGTATTCGGGATATATTTGGCACGCCCTGTATTATAACGAATTAAACAAATAGAAGTGAAAAGAATAAGATAATATAAGAGAAACATCTACAAATCTGTGCTTAAGGAATTTATGCGCCATTTTGCAGATGTTTAAAGTATATTTTATAGAGTTAAATAAAAATAAAGACCATTCTATACATAAACTATTTTATACTGAGTTTTATAACTATATGAGTTATCAGATTACTATCTTTATTTCATTATTTACCATAATTTTCGTTGAAACTTTTTATTTATGAAATGATGGCTGACGAGCATACAGTCTACATGATGGTAAGTGGATTCTGTCGTCCATTGACATCCGCGATACATACCAACACCCTGCCTACCTTTGGAGATTGAAGGAATGGATTTGAAGGAAGGGTTGTTAAAGTCCACATCCCCGAATCCAGATTTTATACAATGGTATTTAAAAAGATGATGGAGCGAGAGCTACTGCAGGGTTAATTTAACCGTATACGTTCATTACACTTTAGGTCATAACATTTGAACCACTGAAACAATCAGATTCGTGATTGCAGAGCTTAAGAAAATTGCTCACCACTTATCATCACATCCCAATATGCCGATCGTCACTGAAAAAGATGAATTTTCATCCACAAACAGAGCGGTTCTCATTATTTTATTCTCATTTCAAATATTACTGGGCGAACCTTAAGTGATTTCCAGGTTGAACCTTGACGTTTACTTCTCTTGGACTATGGTTAGTTTGTTCTCTGACGCAGGTACCAATTGTCAACCGTAAGCGTGTCGTGACTGTGCGTTTTCGTAGAGCTGATAATAGAATATGCCGACCCTTCTAAGTAATTCTGGCACTACGTCTTCCAAAGTCAATTTTTGGAAGCATTCCTTTTCAACAGCCCATCGCGAAACTCCGAGCTGTAAATCACGGATCGCTGTGAATGACCTTCTTGGATTAATGTACAACTCTAGTAGCCAAGATTTAGATAATCATTAATTACCTTAAAAAACTATATTGCACTCAGTCGTACAAAACTCAAACTTAATGTCTTGAGGAATTTTCTATCAGCCAACCTTTGATAGATCTTATGCATAATATATCGTCGAACATTTTAACATTCTTCGCATTTTAAAAGCAATTTTCAGATGAATATTTAATCCTACAATTTTTGCCATTAATATATACTTTTGTTCTTGCGAAATAAGTGATTATTATTAAAAATGTGCAATGCAATGCTACCAGCACGAGGGTCTTGTGCGTGAGGGATTAATCGCTTTCAAACGTCACGCTGGCCAAGTGGGTTGGCGATTTTACTCTTTTAGAGGTGGTGCAGTTCCTCAGCGCCTGTGGTACCCACTTAGTCATTCCTTAGTCGCCTTTCACGACGCTCATGAGTAGAAATGGAGTTATTCTATAACACTATGTGATTAAATATCTACATAAACTTAAATGACCGCAAATAGTCACATGAAGAACAATTTGTTCCTAACTTGAAATGACTCGGTTTCTTGGAATAAACAGAAAGAAATATTTCCAAAAATGTCTACGATGATTTTAAAAATCAATCAAAACGGTTTCAAATATATTTTTGTGAAATCTTTTTATATCGATTTTATTAACTTTTAATATGCACTATTAATATATTATACTATTCTCGTACTCATATACCTATTAAGATCACTTTTATCTTTTTTACACTCATTTAATTAAATAGTTGTTTGGGGAGCTCAGAAAAGAATTTCAGGCTGTAGAACTGCAGCCTATATTGCTATATAAAGCCATAAATATTGTTACAAATAAAAATCTGATTTTTTTTATTATATAAGGCGGCAAACGAGCATACAGTCCACCTGATGGTAAGTTGATACTTTTGTCCATAGACATCCGCGATACATGCCAAAATTAGTACAGAATGACAAACTTGGCACGCCCCCGGATGCGCTGCCCACTTGGGACAAAGGGTTGGGAAAATGGGGAGCGACAGGATAGGATGGGAATGGGTTCTGGCATATCTCACCCACTACCAAAACACGTACGTACATTGGGGAAATACGAAAACGTGGGGCCAGTCCAGTGCGCCCAGCAGTTGTGGGAATGCAGCGTACACCCCCCCCCCCCCCATAAAATAATACAAATAATTTTATTAGAATAATTTGTGATATTTTAAAAATAAATAGGTAAGCATTTTAATAATATGATGTTTATTCGAAATGGTCACCATTTTCTTTTATAGAATCTTTCAAACGTTGTGGCCAGTTTTAGATTGCAACACGTATGTTTTATCACACGTATCACACGTGTGAAAGGGTATCCTTTCTGTGGCAAAATTGGCAACTGCTACCCTTATGGAATGTTTTAGGGAATTTTGCCAATTTTCCCATAGAAACTGTGCGTGTTTCTGTCGAGGAAATTGGTATGTGGTTGGTACAGCCCTACTACATACCCACTGAATGAGACTAAAATTGTAGTCTTCTCTTACTGTAACTGTGAAGTTACACATATAGTATGACTATGATATATGATGAATGACATATGATATAACTATGCACGAACGGCGAGAACTAATTGTTCAATTGGATGAGGCTAGCAACTCTTTGCTAGAAGTTTTGCGATTTCGATGAAACTACGATTAAAACAGATGACGTAGTTGACAGAGGTGACGGTGAGGTGACGGTGAGATGACGGTGAGGTGACGGTGAGGTGACTTCACAAGATTGCCAACATAGGATAGGCGACGTGAAGTTAATGGTAAATAAATACGGAGCCAATATAACAATTTTTAACTTGAACGATACAAATGGACGCCTGAACGTCGCAATACATACATCACGCTTGTAAATTAGAAAGTAGCTCAATACCTATGTTTACGAACAAATAAATAATAATAGATACCTATACACCATCGTGTCGAGTAGGTCAATTCTGTATTCATGAAAGATATTATTATGTTAACATGAGTCTTTATATAAAATCTCATACCAAAATACCATACCTACTATTAATACACTTCTGCCAAATAGCTGTAGTTTCAGTTACGTTGTTATTGATTTATTGTATTACACAGGGTCCTAAACAATTAAAATTACAAAAAAGTAATCTTTAAAATCTTTTAAAATTTAACTTTTAAACATGTGCTATGCGTTAATGAGATTTGAAGATAAAATAATTTGTTGTTCCCAAATTTAAATATAAAAGAGAGTAAAATTCAATTTAGGGGAGCGTATGTAACATTTTAATACTGAAGTGTGCTGAAGTCACGTGACCGTCAACACGTGACTTTAAACGTGTTTGGGATGTGGCGATTAACTTATATATAAGGAATATATCTTTTTTTATAGAAGAAACGCGGCATATGGGCGGTGGACCTGCGAGATGGTAAATGGTTACCGTCGCTCATGGAAACCTGCAACACCACTATGTGGGTGCGCGCCGACCTTGCAGAATCCCATTATTCAGAGTCCTTTTGAAGAGTCCCATGTCGTAACTAAGTGGGGAAACCTCAGCTGGCAATTCGTCCCACAACTTTCGGGTTCGCGACATAAATGTCTTGAAAACCGCACATACGCAGTAGTTCTTTGTCAAGGAAGTGCGGATGTGATATCTTACTTACACTTGCTTATGTTTGCTACCATGGTGTTCCACGTTGATTGGACTATAAAATTATTGTAAGTTTGTTGACGGAACGTAAAAAAATGATAATTTTAATGTTATCAAATATTCAGTCTACGGTTTCAGATCATTCTCAATACGAACGTGCACAGACTAGGAATTGGGTAACCGGGAAATACATTTTCCATCAGTCGAGTGCCCCCATCGACTCTGGGATTGCACCATGCATCCACACCTCCCAATAGGCATATATATTTGATTGAGGACTTGATAGCGAATAGACATATGTGTGCATAAATCCGTATTTAGCGAAATATATTATTGTATTACCTAAAAGATTGTGTAAATAAGCATTCCACGCATATAGGTGTAGCATTTGAAAGAGAGAAAATATAATTATTTATCACAACACGATACACAAAACACAGGAAATGCTTAGTAATAAGAATAACATAACACACATGCATAACAAGTGTGCATACACAAAAATAAGTGTGCGAATTTTTGTTGCGGCGATAAAAAAGATATGTACCTAGCTCAGCATAAAGCTGTGGAACAAAAGGAAATGAACCACAGCGCTGATATTCTGCTTATAGCTATAGCTTATAGCTAGGCCTTATAGCTAGAGCTTGAAATAAATTAAGTTTCTTTTTTTTCAATAATATTATTTAGTAATGAGTCAATTTAGTAATGTGATTCTTTTAGCTTGTTTCATAGAGAATGCAACGATGGAATATAGGGGATTGTAATTTGTATACAAAAGCTATACAAGATAAGGATATCCAGGAGTATATATCGCGTATTGCACTGGCTACCCAACAAATGGCTTTGCGGCTTATATAAATTAAATTCTATTAAACATTGTGAAAGAAATTTCCATATGAAAACCTACTTGAAGATTATTTGGTCATATAAGACTATCTGACAGGAATACAAATGTGTAGTGATGTGACTTTCTAGTAACCGATCGTCTTGTAGCAATATATTTAATTCACTTGACATACGTTTGTATACGACAGGATACAAAGAATTTCAATATTTGTTAGAGGTAAGACATTTTTAGATGGAAGATATTTTCGCATTTCAAATATCTCGCCTAGATATTCACACATATTAAATTAAATCTGTGCGCATATATAATATTTCTGCGCACTACACTAAAGTTCCGATTTTATTTTATAATGTATCCCCTTATTTAAATATATTATTGAAATTTAATACACGTCTTGTGCTTTATGAAGTTGCTGTGAAAATTTCGGATTTAGTAGAAAAAAAAAAGAATTTTAGCACACATCAGGCCGAAGGTACGTGACGGAAGATCGGCGGCCGATCATACGCCGAGCGCATCTTCGGCCATAGCGACACATCAGACCGACGATCAGCGCAAATGGATTGCACGCTTTGGCTGAATTAAATTACGTCACACAGAACGTGAGTGAGTTCTCGTAAATTGTAATGTTCGGGAAGCCATAGCAAAAGGGTTTTAGCAGTATCGAAAAACAAAAAATAATTTAATATCGACGATTGAAATGCGAAATGGCAACTTTATAATGTAGACCGTAAATACGCTAATAATAATATTATATTAAAGTTAACTTTTGAAAGTAAAAATGCATGTGGCTTAAACCATTTTGAGAAAACACAAATGTCATTATGACACAAATGCATAATAATAAATTAAATTGAAAATAGATTTTGTGAAACTTTAATGCAATAAATAAGTAATATTCAAAATTAATTTCAATATATGGAAATAATAAAATTTGTCTATCCCATTGAGTGTGACGTTACTATTATTTAAAATATGGTTCTGAACCATTTGGTCCTTCCCTTGGCGAGCCAAAATGTGAGACAAAATGAAGGGAGAGACGGTATGACCCCTGGTAGAAACACAGTCTGTCGGAGTTCAGGAATCTAGGGACAGAAATCGGCGGACGATACATGTGGTATCGAGCACCATCGCCTTTTGCATCTTCGCTAAGAGCCAGCCTCCACGAAAGCCCAATCGCCTGAGGTTTGTCTCGAAGCTGGTGGGGGATTAACCCGTTTAAGGAAAAGACGACTGGGATGATTTCAGTCGACATCACGCGCCACATGTCGGTGATCTCGTGCGCCAGATGCAGATACTTTCTTCTTTCTGGGTTTCGGCTATCACGAGGCCTTCGTCATGCGGGATGGTGATATCCACTAAAAACACCCGAGACTGTGCGGTCCGCCAACATGATATCAAGCTTATTCGCGAGAATGGTCGTGTCTGTGAAGACGGACCGATCCCAGTAGAGCATTGCGCGGTCGTTTTCGAGCACCGGCTCTGGTGTGTACTTGTAATAAAGCAAACTGTTCTAAGAGAGCGTATTTCAAGGCGAGCTCTTGGTGGAGAATTCTGGCCGCTTGATTATGTCTCTGTAAGTACTATTATTATTACTTATCTTATACTACGTCGTACCACTTATATATATAGCGCCATTTTCTATTGCGATGATCTTTGTTTAAATAGTTTTTTACATGTTAACAGACATTGAGGAATCAAAACATTTCTATAGATAGGTACAGGTACGTTGAAAAAAAAAGTGTAAAAAGACCTTAGACTATTAACGAAATATTTATTTATTTGATATTTATGTCGCCATGTTGAACTTTATAATTTTTACTTTAGCATCCTGAAAAAATCCGATATAGGTAGGTACACATTTTCATGTCTATATATTTCATATATTTTGAAAAATTAATTGTTTATTTAATCTATACTATATTATAATTATAATATAATATAATAAAGAGAGAGTGCGAATTTTGTGTTTGTGTGTATGTGGGGGGTAATCTCCGGAATCACTGTACCTATTTGAAAAATTCTTTCACAATTTGAAAGGTACATTATTTCAGATGGACATAGGCTATATATTATGTACAAAAAAATTACCGGGCATGCAACGCCTGCCGGGCATAGCTAGTTTTGTATAAATGTAGTTTCTTACAAAATATAAATGTTAGCGGAGTAATTCGAAGGGTTTAATTAATTAATTGAGGAATTATTCCGAAATCATGCATGCTTTTGACCTCTATTAACTATAGACATATAAATGCAAAAAAAATCAGACCATCCTCATTACACATTTACCTTATTTATATTTACCCTTATCACATTGTCTATTCGGAATTAAAACCAATTACTATGTCCCAGCCAGAATAAGGGACACGCCGATCTTCCGCGTTCGGCGGCCGAACATCGGTCACTATGGTGTGTCACTGTTCATTACAAATACGAGTACATTGCACGCATAGTTGCGCATGTTCGGCCGGACCGATGATCGGCCGCTGATTATGATGCGACGGGTCTTCCGCCTCATGTGTCGTAGGTAATACAATAAGCATTGCAGGCAAAGTTGCGCCGATCTTCGGCTTAATGCGTCGTTACACTTAAGCCACAATTTTTAAATAGCAATTATAAGGATATAGGATCTATAGTTATTTAAACCCTACACTCTCAGACTACTGATAAATTATGTTAAATAATTTGGTAGGCACTGAAATTTGAATATATATCTGTCACCATAACTTATAACAGTTTATAAGTAATATGTAGTTAAATATAAATTAAAAACACAAATATACAAATATTTTGGTGGATGTATGGAATGTTTATTTGATTCTTGCAATATATAGGCTACTGTGAAATTGGGTTAAATATTATATTTTCTATCACATCACAGTTATAATTTCACAGTTTCTAATTGTTTCATAGCTAAAAGAATAAATAAATAAATATTTTTATTGGGCTGTATGTAACGCTTCATGCGTTGCAGTGTAACTATTCAGGACGAGCTAACACCGTATCTGTGACCTATGACATAGTAGGTGAGACGAAGGCGCCATTTCATCGTCGCGCGGACAACTAATTGATTGCTGTTGTTGAATATAAATTAAATTAACTTAATTCCTTTTCTAGTTTATGCTTCGTTCCTTGTTTGTAATTTATCGCGTACTAAATTAACTTTAACATTACGTGCGTAATTTTCGCCAAGCGGTCACTTGCGGCGAACATTTGCAAGTCTTTGACGCAATTACGTATGCAAAGCACGGTCATCTCATCTTTATTAACAACAGCCTGGTGTATTTTTCTTTAATCTACGGTGGGTCGGCGCCCTTAATTGTTGCGTTGGCGCCTTATGAGTCTTTGTCGCTAATGATTTAGCGAGAAAAGGACGTCAACAAATTGCATAGAAACTTTCGTGCTATAAAATAAAAATTAAAATGGTAACATTAATCAGTAGGTAATATTGATTGTAAATTCAACCGTAGCTATTAAATATTGTTGGAGTAAAGATTGCAAGAATGTGCATTGGGACGTATTTCGTGAACTCTATATTTTTTTACTACCCCATTGGTTATCGGTCCTGCGTCATATATGGCCCATATTGTACTATATTTATTTATTTATTTCCAAATGACATTGTGAGAAAACGGCCATGAGGTGTGTGCCGCTTTTAAAATAAACCACCCCATCTGTTCTCGTGGTTGTCGGAAAAGGCGACGAAGGAATAACAAAGCGGCTGCCACAAGCCCTGAAGACTACACCACCTCTAAAAGCGTACAATCGTCGAGCCGTTAGGGCCAGCATAAGCCTATATATACATCCCTTATGCACAATACAATATGTATGAAAAGGCCCACGTCCAATAGTGGATAATAAAAAAGCCAGTGACAGACAGATTGCGAGAAATTACCTATCACTGTCATTTTCTTTTTAATACAGCAAGATACATACATTTTAAAAAGCAAGATTTAAACAGCTCGTGAATGATAATTCTAATCGTAAGACGTTAATCATAAGCGAGAAGGTGTCAGAACCGACGATCATGCGGGACGGGTTTCATTTAGTGGAAGTGGACATGAGTTCTCTCATAAAAGTTTCAACGTATACTCGTATACTTTAATAGAACTGCTAAATGTCATTATGATTATATATATAGGTACATGTCGGAGGTACATCATCATCATCATCATCATTTCAGCCCTTGGACGTCCACTGCTGGACATAGGCCTCCCCCATTGTCCGCCATTTAGACCTATCGGCAGCGACCTGTATCCAGCGGGTGCCCGCAACCTTTATGAGGTCGTCCGTCCATCTAGCAGATGGACGTCCTCGGCTTCGTCTGCCGGAGGTACGTATCATGACAAATCGTGCATAATTAGGGAATAGATTTTAGTGTGCCACGCTTGAATTCGCAGCCTTGGCTAATGTCTGTAAGGGATGCTATATCTGTTGCAGAAACGTTTTATTGTACTTTATTACATAGAGGCTAGTTTTCATCTAAGCCCGGGATAGATAGACGATTTTAAGTCAGTATTATACTTGGATCCATTCGAAACTAATCTATAGAGATAGACTATATACCACATAAATTCTACACATATAAGACTATAAAGACTTCGATACTACATAAAGTACCTACTAACAGGACTCGCAATAATTCTAAGGCTTAGAAATGTCTATATATACGACCCGAAGTCTAAGCCAAAAATGCTCTTTGAACCATCTATTTATCTGTCACTATATTCATTCCTCTAATCTATATTACTCTTGACTATCAAATAACTAATAATTTATTTTTTTATATAAAAAAGGTGACAGACGAGCAGACAATCCACTCGGTGCTAAGTAGATACTGTCGTCCATGGACATCCGCGATACATGCCAACATCAGTCCAGAATGACAAACGTTGGCACGGCTACCGTTGCGGATGCACGCTATCTTTGGATATTTAGGAATGCATTGGGAAAATGGGGAGGAATAAGATGGGATGGGATGGGTTCTGACATATTTCAATCACTACCGAAATATGTACGTAGATTAGGAGAAATAAAAAAATACAAGGCATGTGTATCTACGGCCTACATTGAGCCCACGTGGATTATGAACTGAAACCCAACCGTGATTATTACGGGAAATCTGTGGCTTGCAGTGGAACGATAAAGGCCGATATCGATTGTCAAATAAGTAGGTTTATGTATCAGTTTATTTTAAATCTCTGATTTACGATCACCTAATAACGAGTTTCGAAAAAGGATTGGCAATTATTTTTACAAGCAGCTTATAATTTATTTAGCAGGGATATATTTTATTAGCGTTGAAAATAAATCACTAGTTTTTGCTAATTAATCGGCGATTGTTTGGTGGAACACAACACCCGCAATTAGACTTGAAACCGCACTTGTTTAGCTCGGTAAATCAGTTGACATTTTATATCCCGACAGGTTTTATTTCTACGGAAATACTTTCCTACATTTTTTCAAATGTCAGTTGTCAATAAACAGGGTTAAATAAAAATATCTGTACCCTCATTACAGTGAATTTTTTTTTTTGGTGAAAACTATCAAATATTGTTCTACAACTTTTTGAAATTCAGCACTTTTTATTGGCCCTATGGTGTCGGTCCGCTTTTGAGAATAACATCATCGGTCCGAAGAGATGTCTTGGGGAGAGAATAACACTATCTATTTTCATCCACTGCTTGAGGCCAATATCCAGCAGTGGCTAATAAAAGGGCTGAAGACGGTGACTTTTTTACACAAGTCACTTAATCACTCGCACCGCGTACGTACACTCGCACCAATTTACATAGATATTAGATATTAAGTAATAGTGGTTCTATAAGCAGTTGGTAATGAATGAAGTACCTACATATACGATGTTGCCGTTCTTAGTAGCGTATAATGAGTAGTACCAAAGTCACAAACTCGGAAACTTAATTTTTTTAAAATAACTTTTTTTGTAAAGAAGATAGAACACACGAGATTGTGTTCGGGAACAATTTTCCGGAAGGGGAGAGTGCACGCTGCAATCCAACAGCCGCTGGGCGCGCTCGACTGGCCACGTTACCCCTCTCTTACAAAAGACTACCTTGAAATGTACTGTATTTCCCACTTTATCTTATTTCTCTAATATATGTACGTGTTTCGGTTGTGAGTGAGATGTGCCAGAGCCCATTCCCATCCTATCCCTCCCCATTCTCCCAACCCTTTCTCTAAATCCATTCCTATATCTCCAAAAGTAGGCAGCGCATCCGGGGTCGTGCAAACGTTTATCATTTTGGACTAATGTTGGCATGTATCGCGGATGTCTATGGGCGACAGTATACACTTACCATCAGGTGGACTGTATGCTCGTCTGCAGCCTTCGTCCATAAAAAAAAAACACACACAGAGAAGCAATATCATTCTGGAGGTTTATTTATTTATTTTTGCATCACAAAGCGACATATCAACATATCAAAGTACATTTTAATATAGTGTGTACAGAAGTGGTAAATCTAATTGACATTTCAATAATGAGACGACAGAACGATTGACATTTTTGCAATAAATCAAAGTGTACTCGTAAATAAGCTAGTAATTAAAGTAATTAATTAAAAGTAAATGAAAAAAAAAGTAAAATGAGGAAGAATAAAACCAAAGGAGACCTAATTATGACGCTCTGCAGTCAGAGCGCGTTTGACTTTGTTCTTGAAAGTCAGCAAATCCTCTGGGAATACCATCCAATTCCGGATGTTCGGATACTAATGGGTTATATTTTCTACACATTCTAGTAATAGGTTTGTTAAGGGGTTCTAGACAGTTTGAGAGTATGGGATACTTTTAAGAAGTTAAAGAGATGATAGTAAACTGTACATGGACAAACATTGACAAACTGTAAATCGTATGGCTAAACTGTGGAGTAGACTGTAACACGGGTTATGTTTGCGTACTCTAGGAAATCAATCAAATATAGTTTTGGTGTTTCCTATGTCAACTTTTACCGGTTTGTGTTTACTAGCGAATAAGCTATCGGTAACAATGAGATGCTATAAAACAGCAGATATTATTTGCAACTTTGAACAACGAATTATAAAATATTTGATGCAACTGAGGAAGAAACTTTTTACTTTAGACGAAATGTAGCGGGAATAAAACCTAAACTCTATGCATAATTATGATACTAATAGCGCATCTACAACTGTTCGAGGTTCGCTATTCTAAAAGTTACTCGTAGAGCTGTAGGAAGAAAAAAATAAAAGAAAAATAAGTAGGTGTAGATTTTGTAAGTGACCGATCAAATACGAAATCTTTTGCAGCTCTTCATCAACTTATTATATAGACCACTAAGTGGCTCTAACTGCAAATATAACATTGTAAAGAAACTTGTTCCATCAGTTGAGAAGCGTAAGAAACACCACAGTAACCGTTTATGAAATTAAAAAAGTACCGTAAAATGTATTTCATTTCCCACTTTATCCAATCCTCAACATTACCGTACGTGTTTCGATAGAGAGATATGCTCATTCCCATCCCATCTTATTCCACCTCTTCCTATTTTCCCAATTCATTCACCAAGTCCATTCCTAAATATTCAAAGATAGGCAGCGCACCCGGGGGCGTGCCAACATTCGTTATTCTGGACTGATCCACTAACCACAAACCACCAGGTGGATTGCATGTCTGCAATCATTTTGCTAAAAAAAAGGGAATAAAAGAGGTTGTAATAATGCAAACACTTCGTTGATCAGTGTTTTACCAAACCATCAGCTTGTCTCTGCACTGGTGGATTTGTGCTTCTATAAAAGCTCGCCCTCACACACGATCCTCCGTTCTTCTGATCCAACCACTAGATACGCGCTTCTTCAAGTCGATGCAGCGATGGTTTTATTTGCTAATACTGTGTATTTTCTTCGTATGTTTATATCGATATTTTAATTCCATATCAAGTATTCGCATCGATGGACACTACGAATGATACTAATGGATACAATCAAGTTTCAAAGATTTGTTTAATTCGAGAACATACGAATATGGGAATATTCGTGATGATTATTTATGCACGTGCAAAAGATAATTTATAACTTATAGATAATTTATAAGTAAGGTAGGTTTACATAACCGTACTGAAGAAAGAATATTCCATTAAAAAGTTATTTGCTTCATACCTACATATTTTATTGAAGTAAATAAGAGTTCAGCACGGTTGTCAAATAGACCATGAAAATTATTCGACTGTTTATTATGAGAACTTTATGAAATGTATACGAAGAAAGCGTGGTTGTTTTATCTTTATTCCAGATTTCTTATTTATTGTTTTATCTTGTTCGAGAAGCTGGAGTACTTATAGCAGGTATATCTAATGTATGATATAACATTGTATTTAAAATGTTATTTATTATTATGAAGTTTGATGTTAGGATAGTTGTCACTTAATTACCGTATGGGTCCAAAAGACATAAAAAAATACCAAATTGAACACGTGGTGTTGACTTGACAATATTGGGAAATTTAATTTTTCGAGTAAACTAAATAATATTTCGTTCAAATTAGAACATGTCCTGTAAAACATGTTCTAATTCAAACAAGTTTCTCACTGAACAAATAGAACGTTCAAGTGCTGCTTAAAATTGATTTAGCCTGCTGGTCCACTGTCGTGTATTTCTAATAATTTATTTAATAGCGTTTTTGTGTATTTTGCATAATTGTTTTTCGATGTTATGCGTTTATAATTGACTTTGTTATTGACGATTGGTTATAAAGGCCGGACAGTTTTGTATCTGTGTTAAACAAATAAATTAAATAATAATTTGAAATTATACAAAAAATATCGTAAGGACAGCAGAAATAAAAAGAAACAAAGATACAGCGGTAGAAAATTAGTAGTACACGGGAAAAAAACTATTTATAAAAAACACTGTTTGCATATATATATATATATATATATATATATATATATATATATATATATATATATATATATATATATATATATATATAATATAAAAATATAACATGCCTTTTGTTTAAATAACTTGTTACTTGTGATTTCTAATTAGGTCCTTCTATTCTTTATATTCTTTTAATAAATATGAGAAATATTTTGCTCATTATCTAGCTATGAGTAAATTCTACTTGTTTCGTAGCGTAATTGTATATTTAATTTTATTTATAACGGGTAAATAAAGCCAAGCATTTTATATTAAGAAGTTACAGATTAATAAATTAAATAAAAAAATAATGCGTAAATGCCTACGTTGTCATGTTGATTGGACAAATTCTGAAATGATATAATTTAAAAACCAGATCGATTTAAAATGAATGCTCTCGTCAATCGTTAGACACAATGGCTAGGATCCAGCTATAGAAGCAAAATAATGTCTAAAAATAATGATTAGTCAGAAAAAAGTTCACGATGGTCACGAAAAAGTTCACATATTACATATTATCCTTTATTTTTCTATAATAAGCCTAAGTTAGTTTAGTACTAATGCGTGAAATACAGTTGTCGCTCCAGCAATACTTTAATTAAAACAATAAGAACGAATAATAGAAAATAATAGTGTCCTTATAATGTTGCTCATTATATTCTAGAGAGTAGAGAGAAGTCTCCGGAAATCGACCCTTGAGATACAGATGGTTAATTTTCAATCGAAATGTCTTCAGAGTTGGAACGATTTCCCTTGATAGATACTAGAGGTTCATCCGCACCAATGCGAAGTATGCGACGTACTCTCCTCCTTAGAGGCAACATTTTAAAGGAAAGCTTTCAAGTATAATTATGTATATTCGTAAATTAAAAATAATGACATTAAATAATGGTTATTCTTTTTGTTATACTCAAAATTCTAAGTTTCTAGCTTGATTTTAAATTAATGAATATTATACGCAGTTCTTTTGAATTTTTCTCGAATTCCATCGAAATGCACTTGAGCCTCATTTTGTAAATATAACAGTATAGCAAATACTTCTTGTATTGCGTACTTGTTTAATATCAAACTAAAGACAAATTTGCAGACAGGGAGAACTGAAACTTTGCCCCCGTACCAAATTTCAAGTTTCATATAAGTAGATATTGATGACACTAGAAGTTTTGATTATTTTAAGGAATTATGTTAATGTTGGTGTAAAAAACTTTGATTTTTTGTTTTATATTATATTGGTTAGGGCGGGCTTTTTCCAGTGATTTCATTATTTATTTTCACAGCATATCGATTAAATAGGTACATCGGTATCCATTATTCATTTTTTTTAATTATTTCATAAGGGCATATTTTATGTAACGCATTATTTTTTTTGTAAAGTATTTAAATTTTGAGATGTTGTATCTATTTTGCAAAAAAGAATTTATTATCTCAATGAACTCAGAATCGTGAACGGAAACTATGGACAGGGGGATTGTTTTCCGGCTTCGGGAATGGTTCCGTTACGCCCTGTATATTATAATTTCCCCGACCTTTTTTAGTATAGGAATATATACAGGGCACCATAATATATTAACACTTTTAGTCTTATCTTATCACATCTTTAGGGATTAAAAGCATGTATAATAAATAAGCATATATAATAAGTTCCGAAATGGAGATCAGTTACCGGGTAAGGAAGTGTTGGACGCGCTCCTGCCAGGTGAACCGATGACCTTGTGCATGAGAGATGCATGGCTTTAAAACGCAACGCTGGCCGAGAGAGTTGACAAGTTCGCTCTCTTAGAGGTGGTCCTCTAGGCTTGTTATCCCATTGTTTATAGCGGCTTTGTTATCCTGTCGCCTTTTACAACACCCACCGAAAGAAAAGGGATAGTGCTATTCTAAAGCCGGCCCGGCCCAGCCCGGCCCGGCCCGGCCCAGCCCGGCCCGGCCCACAGCACACGGCCAATGAATAATAATGTTTAGCAAGCTGAAGTGGCAGTGGGCAGGGCACATAGCTCGAAGAACCGATGGCCGATGGGGCAGAAGGGTTCTCGAATGGAGACCACGTACCGGCGGACGAAGCCGAGGACGTCCATCTGCTAGATGGACAGACGACCTCATAAAGGTTGCGGGCACCCGCTGGATGCAGGTCGCTGCCGATAGGTCTAAATGGCGGACAATGGGGGAGGCCTATGTCCAGCAGTGGACGTCCAAGGGCTGAGAAGAAGAAGACAAAAAAAATGATATACCTAAATTAATCTTAGTTATATTTAGTATATTTATACATTTTGTGTGTGTCATCAAAAGTATCTGTGACAATGAAGAGATCCTCGTGTTACAAGTACAGACGTTCTGTTACGACCTATCAGCTATCTAAATAATTACTTACATAAATTAAATGTTAAATGAAAGTCTCTGCTACTCCTACGGCAAAAATTCAGAATAAATATTTATTGTCTTTTATTACATATAACGTCAACTCTCCTCTCCTTCGCAGGAAAATTATGATGGTACTCGTATAATTAATTAGCTTGTAGGTAGATGTGTGATGTTTCTTAAAATAACATACAATACGTAGGTATATCATACATTAATATTCTTAAAATAATTGCGTCTTCAATAATTTTCAAGTACATGTGTGTATTATGTATTATCGCTAGCTGAATTTTTTCTCTTGAATTTCGAGTATAACGTGAAATAATAATATATTATATAAATAATAAATAAATTGCCCAGTAATATAGAGTTATTTGGCACCAGCACAGTAAGACGAGCCCCAGCAGTATGCAGCATTGCACCGTCTAATTATCCAATTAGACGGTTAATTATCCAATTCATGTTTGTATGTGTTATATGTTTACAATTCTTTGCTTTATTTAAGTATTTTTATATTTCATTTCATGTTTATACTAGCACTTGTTTCGTATTATAACATTGTATTTGTCGTTGTAGCTAGATTTATATTTCAAATGACTGTAATTCTTAATATTTTCTTAGGTTTTCGCGATTACTATACATAGCAATTAAACAACTTTGAACGGTTTAAATCGCGTATATTTGACATTATTTATATCCCGACGTTTCGAACACTTTGCAGTGGACGTGGTCACGGGGTGACTAATTGATTTTATTTGTCACTTGAATTATTAAGAAATTATTTGAACTACCGTCTGAAATTATTTTAATCATAACATTCCCTATGCACGCAGTATTCTACAGTACATTATTAGTACATTTCGTACATTTCGTAAGTACAGTATATTAGTAAGTATATTAGTATAAAGTTCGTAAGTATATTAGTAAGTACATTTCGATACTATGCTACAATATAAAAACGTGTCCAACAAGCAGATAGTCTTCCCGGTGATAAGTAGATTCTATCGCCCATGGACATTCGAGATACATGACAATGTTTTGACAAACAGACAAACGTTGGCACGTTTAGAGATATTATGCTGTCTACCTTTGGAGATTTGGGAGTGAATTTGGTAAAAAGGTTTGGTGTGGATGGGGAATAGGGAGTACAACATGACGAGGGATTTTCCTCTGGCCATTTATAATTTACTAGTTAACCGCCCTGACTTCATTCAGGTGGTATTACTAGGTATTTCTTACGAAACCCAAATATAGCTATACTTTTATCTATCTGTATTAGTTTAGTAACTCGAAAATATTATAATCAAAAAAACGAAAATATATTTTTCGTAGGTTTTAAAAAAAATGTTTAAAGAGAATTTTATAGTTCTGCAAGTCTTGTCCAACTACATATGCTTTTATACTCGTATGTCTTATATACTCGTATATTTTATACTAAGTATATAAATATATAATACTATATTTACTCGTGTCTCATATATTTTATAGTCGTATGTCTTCATTAAAATTACACAGGGTTAAATGAACAATACTTGGACCCCTAAACAATGGATTTTTATCCTTTAGAAAATCCAGACGAATGGATTTTTTAGTAGTATAAAATTTCCCTTCGTCCACTAAAATCCATTGAGACCAATGCCCACTAAACTGAGATGTGTTCCCAACTTATTTCTGTACCATATTCCATTTCAATCGACTAAGAAATGCGCCGTGCAGTTTGCGGTGTTGTTGATTCAACTGGGCAACTTTAGTCGAGATATAGATAATTATTCCACAATAGGTAAATTTCTTCGAAATTTTCCTAAAAATAAACACACAGTCTCTCCTTTTAATTGTGTTATAGATAATGTAGTACGTTATTATACTCTATTAGGTTTTTAAAACCGTTTGTATAGGTAAGAGCCGGGGCAATAAACGAAATGATCATTGAGGAAAACATAACTCATGCAAAATCGGGATGGCTTTTATCACAATTTGCTTTTAGCGAATAATTAATTTGAGAGAGTCAAATGCTACAGAAACCACATGCAATTGAATCGTGAAAATATTCCACGTCAAAAAAATGTCGTTTTCGCACTATTCCATTATCTAGAGTGCTCTCTAGAAGTTAATAAACATACTTGACTGCGAGTGGGGAACGATACAAATCTGCAACTCCATTGAGACCGCGATATGCTACCGAATGATGTCACGCTAATATCGTGCGTCAATAGATAGCCGCCCCATTGTGTACTGATCATATTCATTTCATTTCGTTTTGTTAACAATACTCTTATATTGCGTAGGTACAGCTCTGTTTTTAAATTGATACGATCGAGGGCAGTGTACATCGCGCTTGTATAAACGTAAAAACGTTGCACTTTAAACAACTTAATGACGTCGAGATTACATTATTATTACATAACATATTAATTTAATAATATATAATCTTATTAATATTAACATTATACATACATTCCAGTGAAGTGTCAACTCCTTTAAATCTTTTTTGCGAGATTTCAAATAATTGGATTTTTATCTGGAAAAAATACTTTCGTGTTTCGTAAAAATTGACAGTATCCCGACTAAGCGTCCAGTATACTCCAAATTACAATGAGTTCCAAAGTTATCGAAATCGAAAATTTGATAACGTTATTTGTGGACGAATCCTCCTAAGAAATGCTACCTCCTTAGCGTTTCCTAAATTTAAATAATATTCAGCACAAACACGACACTCATCAATAAACCAAATCAGTTCATTGGTTCCATTGCGACGACGATTTAAAAACTATTCAAAATATTTAAAATATTGTAACTGAAGCCACAATGCGCAAACTATTTTATTTAATCAATTGTACTGCCAAATCAATTCGATTAGCTATTCAACGGGGTAATATCACCAGCATGCTGGGTACCTTGCCTCATTGCATGCATTGTCTTTATAATATATACAAAATATAAATATTAGTTTCAATAGTAATAAGTATTTACATTTATTAAATATATTAGTGTATTTAAGTATTATATGTGTATTATATCGTCGTTTTGTTCCTCGTATTATATATTTAAATAAATTAAAATCACAATTCCTTGATATGATGATGTCAATTTATTTTGACATACCACCTTTGTTAAAATTTTAAAATTTTTAACTCACCCGAATTCAATCAAACTCCGATTCAATATACCCACTCGTGCAATTTAACTTCAAAATGCGTCCTGATTCTGATTTTTATTTCATTAATTGAATTGACTAATTTGTTCGGTGTGGCTTGAGGATTTGTTTGTTACCTACTGTTTGTTATCTATTGAGATTACTGTGCAAAGATCAGCCAGACATTTTTACCTACCGTTCTCCTATGAGGTGAAGACATGGAGCGACGGGACATAGGAACTCTTTACACATTTTTTTATTAACAAATACAGCAAATTGTGTATATGCAACAAATACACAATTTATGCAGATACGTAGGTCCATTAATTGTTGCTTTGACTTGGAACCCATACCCCTCGATCTTTTAAGGTTAAAATACATTTGCACCTACTCCTAATAATTTGTCTAAAATATTCTAGTACAAAGCCACGATCACAATGAGGATATATACCACCTTCTATACCATCTATGGAGGCCTTTTTGGACTGCCACCACACCAGATGAGGTACTGAATTTTTTACCGCAATGAACGTGTTAAATTAGATATCATATTCAATTCAATTGCACGCCATTATCATGACAGAATGTTTGGATTATCACTTTATTTTAGAATAAGACCTCTATTATGTACCCACATTTTTAAGCAAATGTACAGTTGACTATAGTCGTAAGTATAAAGTAGGTACAATATTGTGTAATTAACAAAAACATATTAGAGAGTGAAGAAATTGTATATTATGTAGTTTATAATTACAAATGTTTTAAATTTGATCCTCATAAATCGATAATAACAAAATACATTGATTTTTCAGCTCTTATCGTTTCACATAATACATATATGTATTTTATCTAAACATATATATTTACATATATCCGTATATGTATAAAATACGCATACGATACACACGTGGTCCGTAGCCTTAAGTAATTATTCTGAAATTTAATTGAAGTTTCTACTGTTTGCTGACAAAAATGTTACATCAGAATAGTCCTGTTGGCTACATAAAATAATTGTTTCGATTCCCTGGGAGTGACGTAGCTTTTTCATGTACCTAACATGTTCTCAATTCTAATAGGGTGTTTTTTATTACCTATCCGTTTGCAGGTTTTATACACAGTTTTCATTAACATGACAGTAATTTAACATGTTTTTGGAGGGAGCACCGTGCGCGGTGCAATTCAACAATTGCTAGACGCGCCCATCTGTCCATGTTTCCAAACTCTCACAAAAGACTAGGTACCTTAAAATGTACTACGAACGTATTTCGGTTGTGAGTGACATGTGACAGAGCCCATCTCACCCTATCTTCTCCTATTTCACTCTCCACTCGATGGGAACGCAGAGATTGTACACGACAGAGTAATGAGTGCACGAACAAGTGAAAATGTCGTGTGCCATGTGTAGGTATGTATATAGAACAATGTGACAAGGTTTATGGACCATAATCTGCAATAGTGATAGTGCAAGCGTGATAGCGTAGAATCAGTGCGCGTAGGTACTAGCATCGCGCGTCCCGAAGGGAAAGGAGTTGTTTAAATGAGATTGCGCAAGGAGTAAAAAGCATCCGGCGAACTCCGGAGCATGCGCAGTAGAACCAAGTAAATAAAAGGGTTTGAACTCCTTTTCTCCTAGATTATGTGATGTTAGTTACATGCCTTATTTACTATTACGAGGGCCACACTGAAAGTTTCCGGAATGAATAAGAAAAAAATACAATTAATGGCCAAAAATCAATTTATTGTTTATAGTATTTACTATTACGAGGGCCACACTGAAAGTTTCCGGAATGAATAAGAAAAAAATACAATTAATGGCCAAAAATCAATTTATTGTTTCTCAAAATATTCTCCGTGAGCGTCAATACACTTTTTCATACGAATAAACCAATTTCCATAACATTTATTCCACTCCTCCGTTGTGACCTCCGAAACATGTTTTTCATACTCTTCGACAGCCCCTTCTGGCGATGAAAATCGTTGACCGCGTAATTTTTTCTTAATTTTTGGAAACAAGAAAATATCACAAGGTGCCGAGTCGGGACTGTATGGAGGATGGCTCCTGAGTTCTACGTTATTCGCCTTCAAAAAGTCGTTTGTCTGTTTGGGCGTGTGAGAGCTGACATTGTCATGGTGCAAGATTATGCGGCGTTTACGGTTGTTTTTACCGAGTTCGTCAATAACTTCAGGCAAGCAGATGAATGTGTACTAATCAGCATTCACGGTACGACGATTCTCCAAAGCAACAGTAGCCATGCGTCCAGTTTTTTTTAAAAAAAGAAGTGATCATTTGTTTCGGGGCACTTTGCACACGCGCCACTTTGGTGGGGTTCGGTTCATCTTGAAAGACCCAAATGGTCGATTGCTGCTTTATTTCGGGGTCGTAGCTGTAAATCCATGTTTCGTCACCTGTTACTATATTCCACATCAAATTTGATGCCCCTTCGTTGAATCTGGTAAGCATGGCATTGCACCAAGTGACACGTTCCGTTTTTTGAGCCTCAGTCAAATTGTGTGGGTACGCGGTGGATACCGCGAGCACAGCTTTCGCACAGCCAAATGTTTGTGTAAGATTAATTGTATCTAACTCATGCTTATGCCTAAGGATGCCCGAATCTCATGGTATCTACCATGTCTGTCTGTTTCAATCATATGGCGCACAGCATCGATGTTTTTGTTGTTGACGGCGATGGACGGGCTGGGCTACCTTCACGAAATTGACACGACTGCGCTTGAATTCTGCAAACTAGCTATAAATTGTCGTCTTCTTTGGTGCTTCATCGCCAAAAGCAGTTTCAAGCCGAGCGAGGCTCTGCTGAGCTGTCATGTTACACTTAAAATCATAGAAAATCATACAGTGAAAATTTTCACTAGTGAAATCTATTGTAATGCAAACACACAATTTTTAAAATGACACCACAATGAAAAAACAAATCACTGTTAGATGAAATAAACTTTATTCTACAGCCAAAGAGTTCCATTTTCAAATATTGTTATTACTTTTTAAATATTGTTTATGTAAGTGGCCAGTTCCGTATATTTTCAGTGTGACCTATGTATACGGTGTTATAACGGTTATGTTTTATGTATATAATAATGTTGTTGCTTATTGTAGACTGTAGAATGTTTCGCTTGTTTTTACTTGATGTCAATATATATCTTTGTAAACAAACTTTGTAATTTTATTTACTTTAGCTTTCCATTTTTGCCTTTACATGTCTCTAGGTTATAAGTTAGGTCATATGGATAGTCTATGAAAACAAAAACTACGTCTGATTGAACGACGTGTTTTAATGACAAGAGATGGAATGATAAAGTTGCGGACTAGATAGAGACAGAGAATGGCGCCACACCGGCACTCGAGTCCAGATCCTCTCCTGCATTCTTCTTGAATCCCCTTATTCGGCGAGGGTGGTGAGGAAATAAAAGTTACGATTCGTCAAAAGGACTATCAATTCCTGTCCTCCACAATCGAAAATAGCTAGACTCTCTGTGCAAAATGTTAAATGACCCCTTTGTATATAATTTATGACTTGTAATCTATGTAAAATGTGGATGAGTGAAGAGTAAATAAATTCCTCAGGGAACTGTGGGATCGCAAGGCAACAAGCTCCTATAAATAGAGGAAACTCCGGCTTCCCGTTACCAGTTCGATTTGTACAATGGCCCAATTACCATGTAATATGTTAGTAAGACAAATCTCTGCCCAGAACAGTGAGCTCGTTACCGACTGCACAGGGTGTAGGGGGGCCTACACCCTGTGCAGATCGTGTGTATCAGTAAAGCAACGTTTTAATCTCGAATTTTCTCCCTTACAACCCGCGTTGACTCTCACCGTCAACAGAGCTAAACAATAACGCCAAAATACAAATTTTATAGGACAAGCAAAAATGTGTGGAAAGCGGGTGATGACAATTTTGAACGTGACATTTGATGTATGGACTATGGACCGACTATGGACGCGCAGTTCGAATATTCGACCATCCCACTCCCACAAGCAGTTTAGAACTCATTTCCATCCGGAGACACATTGCGTTTCTCCGCGTGTTATACTAAATATACAACGCCATTGCTGTACAGAACTATTTTTTACAACGCCCATGTCGGGTTATAATAACCGTAGGTATGAAAATGCAATGTACTCGCACTTCTTTGACATGGGCCGTGACGTACGATGAGGTATACAAATCGATTTATATCACGTAACCAAAGGTTGTGGAAAGGACTACCCTCTGCGGATTTCCGCTACGCCACAACTTGGACATCTTCAACAATTACGTTTTTCTGAAATCAGTAACGAGCATGAACAACTTTTGGGAGATATGCGATAGCGCTGTGAAAGTATGGGTGGATTACAATGAATTTAGTTTTTTGAAAACAATAACTAGAAGGAACAGTATAAACCCTAAGACCTTATGAATAAATACTAGAGAGGATAATACCTATTTTACTAACATTAGTTTTAAGGGTTTTTAAAGGTTTTCAAGTTTGTATTTACTAACAAATTATGGTCTTTGTCTGAACAATAAACGAATATACTTAAAGCTACTGCATCCGTAAAATTAATCATGTTGATGCTTTTACAGGTTTTAAAAATCTTCCACAGCTGCTTAGTCCATGCGAGCGAAACGGCGAGAAGTTAGTAACAAATAAATTAGGTAACTTACAAGAGATTTTATTACAGTCCACGTACCACCAGGTGGACTGTATACTCGTCTGCCTCCTTCTTACTATAAAGAGGGTAGTTTTTCGTAGTAAAAGAACGAGGTATTTATTTACGTACGCTTGTTTCGATATCGATTCGTTGAAATCGCAAACGATACGTCGATACCCGACAGCGTTGTATGAGAAATTTGATTACTTCAGCCAGATTGAATTTTAAGCTTCGATTCGCTTCTGATAAACCCATTCGGTTTTTCAGCAAATTCAGGTGACCTATATATTTTGAACAATTTGTTTCACACAGCTGGATTGTTCCAGAAGTTTTTCTAATTAATATACTTACTTGGATTGTGGTTTCGAGGGAAGAAAGGCCTATAAGATCAAAAATACTATTGAGTCTATACTTGTAAAAATTGTAATTGACAGTGGCTTTGTTATATCAAATACTTAATAATATAATAGTCTTGTCTTTCATCTCGTTTTGCTTGCTTTTCAGTTTGTGTTAATGTTTCTATGTAGGTATTATAAATTATAACTTACATACGTGTAACTATCTAAAATACAAAATAAGTGGAGATTTTTGTGGTGTATGATCTACGAGAATTAGTTGAAAATTGTATTAGCCTTATTGTTTAAGTTTGCTTCAAATCATTGATATGTCTAAGTCAAATAAACAATATAAAAATAAAAATTTGTATATTTTGTTGTATTTTGTTATATTTAAACTTTGAAAAATTAACGAGGAGGTGTGCACGCTGCTATCTCTCACAGAAGACTACCTTGAAATGTTACTGCATTTCCTACTTTACCGTATTTCCTCAATGTACGTACGTGTTTCGGTAGTGAGTGAGATATGTCAGAGTCCATTCCCATCCCATCCTATCCCTCCCCATTTTCCCAACCCTTTCTCCCAATTCATTCCTTAATCTGCAAAGGTAGGCAGCGCATCCGGGGCCGTGCCAACGTTTGTCATTCTGAACTGATGTTGGCATGTATCGCGGATGTCTATGGACGACGGTATCCACTTACCATCAGGTGTACTGTATGCACGTCAGCCGCCATTTTTCTATAAAAAAAGAAATAAATAATGATAAAAATATGAATACTACTTACTCTCTCGTTGTACTATGTGTTATCTACTGAGTAAATAATTTTCAATAATTCCTAGTTTAGGAGCAGGCGATATGTTTGAGATTTTATATACAAGTATATATATTTTAAAATAAATATATAGGTATAGACAGAGAAATTCACTATTGAACCCTCCTCCAAAATTCATGTGACATGTATAATATGTAATACGGACGGATTATCTGTACCACAAAGATAGTCTGCATTACATTGTAATGTAGTCAAGTGATATTTAGTTTTAGTTTATACATATTTGAATTAGAAACGACTGACTCATCATCAGTTTGCGATTTCAAATAATAAGTTATACCTCAGAAAGTATTCTTTATATTAGGTTATTTCGGATTCAATGGAGAGTGTAGATATAATATAAGTATTTATCTACACTGAATAAAACCTAAAATTGCATTGAAACTGAGTCCAGCAAATGTATATCCCATGGGCATGAACTAACATCGGAGTACATCCTTGGATGTGCTCGCACTTCCTTTGGGAAGGTTGGCTGGCGTAAGGGTTGTGCCCCTCTAGTCACGTGCTTCCATCCCCGCGCGCTTCTTGTCAAATTGCCGGTTTTGGCTGCCCGAGGGTCGTTACAGATGTGTGAAACATGTATCCGTTCTCTAACATGTTCTGCGTTACATTCGTCTTTGTTGTAATTAGTCTTGTTTATAACAAAAAACCTACGGTTTATATAGACATCCCAAAAACTTCATTTATTTATAAAAAGGTATTTAATGTGTTTCATATCAATGTGATGATATGATAATATTATACGCAATATTTACTTTTCTGTGTGTGCGTGTGCGTGATTACGCTTATATTAGTCCCGTAACTGTAGTAGTCACTTAACAAAGTTGAGATCAACGTTGAGTATAATTATGTCAAAAGGTATCATAAAATACACCAAAATCGTTAACCTCTTATGATGTCTCAGATAGACAACCATATTCCCGTGGCACTGACATTTGAAATCTATAATTTAATTTTATCTTTCAACAACTTCAAGGGATTTGTCATGGAAAAGGACCAACAATTAATCTCCATCATCGTACATAATAATACCTATATACATAGATTACGTGTCATCTCCATCACAATAAAGTTTTGTACATGAAATATTCGATTAATTTCGACTGCGAATTGTACAGGATATGAAGACGAAACACACATTAAACTCGTTCAAGACAAATCACATCGTATTTTCACTTGTTAAAGTACAAATTACTTTGAACAAACATAGTTTGTACGTATTACAAGATGAAGGGTAAGGTAACCGAGCGTGCTTGGCACGGTGTTTGTTCTCCGGGGTAATGTACTTTACCACTGACAATGGCTCTTGATTACACTGAAATAATTGTAACAAAGTCCAGAGACTCGCGAGGAGGGGATTTAGTACACAGAATGTACTTACCTAAACATGAATAGCAAAGATCCTTGCCAAAGGCTACAAACAGTAGCATACTCTTGGATTTCTTTTAGACTTAGACATCTTTTTTTAAAAAGCCCCGATGGCACGCGCCAACCAGAAGGCAAGTTGAGTTATTTTTCGAAAGTATTAGTTGTGTATACTAAAATTTGTAGATAAGGTACATATCTATACATTAAATGTATACTACAATAGTGTTAACTGCTTGTGAGATTCTTTGAAATGTTTATACAGTCGTAATTTTGATACTACTGAACCGATTTGGCCTATCTGAGAACTTAGATGTGATATAGGTATACCCAAACTAATATATTATTGTGCCTTTCACTTCCTAAAAACAATCGTAATTTAAAGAAATCCGATACATTTTAGATACTTTAGTTTGTTTCTAAAAAAAATCCTATGTCTATTGTACAATAGACTGAGTTTCTATACGGTTTTTATATTTAATAATTTTGTTTGAAAGAAAGACAGTGTATGGAAAGTGTACAGCCTATATACATATATCTAAACAACTAGTCACGATATCTCGACAAATGGAGCTATAGTTGACTGTTCTTAATATCACTTTTAATAACTGTGTTCAATAATAAAAGCAAATATAGTAACTACTTACTAAGTTGTGATATAAATAATAAGTACGTTTAGATAGCGCAGCTTGTGTTAAGACGAACGCGGTACTCATACAGTCGCATTTCTTACATACAGAATGTTTAAAAAATAAGAATCATTATCAAAAATAAAGCTTCTGCGTGAAAACGCTAATTAATGACATTGTCAGTCGTCTGAAATGTGTAGTTTGGCCAACATACATATAGTATTAACTGATCGAGCGTTCGAACATATACAAACTCTTTTGCAGTTTTGCAAGCGCGCGCCACGATCTGCTTTTCGGTAATTGACATGAGGTCAGCCAAGACTGGACGGTAAAGAGACCCCTCATTACTAGACCACTTTACTACAACCTTCATATTACGGTTCAATAATATGTCTAGACGAGGGGTCTAGTGGTCGGTGTTCGACGAATTCATACAAATTTCTTTACCGTCCAGTCTTGGCTGATCTTATGTCAATGACCGAAATTCTTCCTGGTCGTGGCGCGCGCTTTAACCAAAACGTTTGTATAACAAACCTTTTCATTCGGTTAGTGGGACGAATATGAATTTAAATGTTGCGATTTGCGAACGCAAAATAGTTTTTTGATTGAACGCTCGTAGTTGTCGTTTGCCTGTCTGTGCCACTACTTGCGTACAGCTACGACGCTACGAGATGCTACGAGCTACAAGCCGCTGCGGCCTCCAACTAATAAATACTTTAAATACTTGCTATGGCGTTAGCTTTGGTCTACGGTTTATAAAGAAACAACTGAATGAGTATTATTACTTCGAAAGGGGTTCGAAACTTTGTGGAATAATCCCAAGCCGCCATTTTGATTTTTTAAACTGCGTCGCACGATGAGACCTACATATATCGATTGGAGATGCATAGCCAAACAAAAAATGTTATATATAATGTTATTATGTCCTTAAAGTGTTACGTTACCGAGATGTTACAATTGAAACATCGCTATATAATCGTATGACTAGCAAATCGTAGCTCAGTGTATAAAATGTAAATATTTTAACCCCTTTAATTATTTCTAATTACATTTATTTAATTAAAAAGCAGCTTAAACTCCATAAAGGAGACATGCCCGATCTTTACAAAAAATTCGGCCGAAAATATTTCACCGCTATCGACGTTTTCGTCCTAATATAAAGTTTGAAATAACGAAGGCTATATTTGTTGTAAATTAGAAAAGTTGATTAATGAATTCCAATTGTGCGCCGAAACATCGTCTAAGTGATTGCGGGTGACAGGATGGTGCAGCCCGGAGTGACGGTTGAAAGTTGAAAACCCAGCGAATTATATTGGGTGATCAATTTTATTGGATGTGAGACTAGTGGTTTATTAATGGGTTCTCTCGCAAGCACGCTTTTCAAAAAGATTTCATAGTTTAAAAATCTCAGTGGCACATTTTCAACCTTGTGTTGCAGATGATAGGCGAGCTAACTGTGTTCTCTTTTCTTTTGCACATATTTACATAGTTATGGGCATTTTTCATATTGGAAAACTGATTAGATTAATCATATTTTAGTGATAACTGCAGAGATTGTATTTTTCACAACCAGTATTTTTTGTATTGTTTGCCTGAGGGATTTCTCAGGCGCTGGCCGTACTTGACTGGTCACATTACCCCTCTCTCATTACTGTAAAATGTACAGCATTTCCCTACTTTATCCTATTCTCCCAATGTGTTTCGGTATAGTGCCAGAGCCCATTCCCATCCCATCCTTCACATGTTTCAAACTCTTTTCCGCGTCTGGGTCGTACCAACGTCTGTTATTCTGGACTAATGTTGGCATGTATCGCGGACGTCGCAGGCGCAGGGTAACGGTATCCACTTACCCCAACGTTGGATGTCTGCTCGTCTGTAACCTTATTTCTTTAAAAACATAATATTTTATAAAGATCTTATGAGATATAAATATAAATCTTATCTAGTTAAATATAAAGATCTTATCTGTATATTTAACTAGTTGAAAGCCTCATGTACTCTTTCAGTCGTATTACATAAAAACAATAAAAAGTTGTCAAATTATAGGCACTTTTTCACAAACATCGAGTTTGTGAAAAAGTGCCTATAATTTGACAACTTTTTATAAGTATCAAAAAAGAAGAAGTAAAGAAGATAAAGAAGTATCAAAAGAACAATTAATTATACTCATTTTGTTATATATTTAAATGCTTTATTGTATAAATTCATATAATTTAACGTCTACATATTTCATAAATATTACCATTTCATTATTGATTTGAACAATATTAAAACTAACAACGATTTTATTATAACGTAGAGAGAGAATCTCTGTCACACACTTAGAGAAACTTCTTATCTAAAAGAGACTAAGGTCGGTTTACTCCAACAAAGCCTTTACGAAGTGAAGCCAGCACGTCTTTCGTGAGTTAACCCACGTCGAGACCGCAATTTGTTTAGAATAGCATCTTAAAATGACGCCTAATATAGATACCATAGATAGTTAATAATCACACTAAATACAATAAATGTATATTAGGGCGTACGTTTTGATACATGATAGTCAATTGAAGTATTCGACGTCATCCGTGATTTCGTGATAACGCTAGGAATTTCGCGAAATCCCTGATTTCGTCCTTTCCCGAGTATATACATACATACGAGTATATACCTTTTGCGGGTTTAGGAACCTTTAAGAAACATGCAATGGGAACATACTCGTGTGTGTATCTGTTGGCGAAAATTGTAAGTATTACAAGAAAAGGTGTGTTTGTGGGTGTATCCTTTTATTATAAGGACAACTGTACAATGCTCCCGTTTGAGTACAAATTACGGATGTTTTTCTAAATTCGAAAAATTGATAACAAAAATCGATGTAGTTGTAAACTACCATTGTAACTTGATTTATTGTACTTACTTTATTGTAATATTTCTTTAAAAAAATCTTCTTTTTACTTTACTGAGTTTTGTTTCAAAAACATTACTTTTGTTGGTATAAAACTGAATAATGTACGTACTTTAAAGCAAAAGATTTTATTTGTTACTGTGTTCACAAAACTTCCAATACTTCTATCGGAAACTCGAATGAATCATTAGATATTTTTTTGATGTGGAACATTACATACATAGTACAGTTTCGTAACCTTTCTGGACTTAAACTTGAATATTATTGTAGAAAGAATAGATTAAATATATTAAAACATGTTACTTGATAGGTAATACCATTTTTACGTAGCAGCGACTTGGGGCTCTTTCGGCAGTGAGATCTTGAACTGAAGAAGTACAATCAGATAAATGGTTATCATACTTACAGCCTGAAAACAAAGCATATATTATACAAGAAATCGTAAAAATAATATATTATACAAAGTAGTAGAGTAGGAGACACTGTATTTACTCTGTGGGTACAATGTACTCGTATAGTTTTATACGGTCGTACAAGTCACAATGTTTCTTATTGTAAGACTAATCATAATTTTAGGTTTTCCTACGCATATAAATGCATACGATAATCTAAAATAAGAATGCCTTACAATCTTATTAACCTTTCAATTATCCTTATATTTTCTTAACGTTTCGCGTATAGCAACTGACTTATATACTATGTATATACCTATATCATACAC
Organism: Sesia apiformis; assembly: GCA_914767545.1. Classification (NCBI taxonomy): domain Eukaryota; kingdom Metazoa; phylum Arthropoda; class Insecta; order Lepidoptera; family Sesiidae; genus Sesia; species Sesia apiformis. Next base: position 7,577,125 of record OU611960.1, on the reverse strand, counting down.
GAAAATCTAAAAAGATAGTTAACTTCTATTGTAAAACAATCTTTATTTGCGGTTATGTCATTTTTTCGTTAAAATCATTATGTATATACATATATATCCAATTAACAATAATAGTGTCATAGCTAATATTAATAAGGGTATTTTATACAAGTTATATTATTTATTTATATACTTATACAATACAGCGCAGCGTTTTGAAGCAATACATCCCTCATGCGCAGGACAATATGCGTGTCCCACGTCCAGCGGTCGATACTAAAAGGCCTGGTTACAGTGCATTTATATATTATGACTACTATTTAATCATAATTAATATAAACGTTTGTGGAATCTTTTAAATGATAGTTTAACAATCAAAATTTCAAATATTGTTGCCTCTTTGATGTTACATTTTATACTTAAATAGTAAATAGATATTAGTAATCAATCACTAACCGATGTTAACAGTTCCCTGTTGACGTCCGCATATCCCTTCAGACTCACTACAGCTGGATTCAATTCAATCGCTTGAATGAAGTGGTCGATCTATGCCCATAAGAATATAGATATAGTTAGTATAGTTATGGCCATAGAAATTTTTGTATAAATAATAAAAAATCTTCTCTGAACGCTTAATAATTTACAGAAGCCGGTATTTATCGGCTTAAACACAATCAAATTTTACGACGTTGTTGAAGTCGATCCGAGAGTGAGATTACACACACTAAAGACATCTGACAAGAGTTAAAGACAAGTTAGTTTTATAAATGTTTGTTTGTTCATTATTAGAAGATATAAGCCGATTTTGGATTTCTTCCTACGTAACTGTCTTCGATATATTATTATATATTTCGAAGCTTTGTTATATTGTTTATTGTTCATATAAGTCGGCTGCGAGGTGCATCCCACTGGTCGAGTTACCCTCCTCTTTCAGAAATTGGCAAAAGACTTTGAAAGGTACAAAAAGACTTTGAAACGTATAAAATGTGAGAAAATCGCCAGAGCCTGTTTCCCTTGTCGTACCATCACATATCAACTCGTTTCCTTTATCTTATTATACTCCATATGTTCCTTTCTTTCCACTCTATTTTTCAAATCCTAATTCCAAAATTCGTAAAGGTAGGCAGTGCACTTACGGATATGTCAACATTTATATTGGTACATAACGCATAAGTCGACACTGTGCACTCATCTTCACATAGACTGTCTGTCACTTTCTTTCTATAAAAAAAAAGATAACATCTTTGTACCTCTTTTTGAGTTGGTCTATCAACCGCTAATACGTCAATAGTCAACAGTGTATTTTGCACACCTGCTGCAACCTGCAAAAGAAGCATTTCATGTAAAGTGCAGTTAGAACAGCACAGTATTGAATCCCGTAGGTTTTGAGTACATAGAATACATTGAATACAAGGTTTTTGTTTGAACAATAATAGTTATATTGCGTTATACTTAGTTTGAACGCTTCACGGACAAGCATTTTTAGAGTGCAATCTCGATGGAAGCTTCCGAAAGTTGAATAGAATTTATATAACTGCATTAAAAAAACTCCAAAGAAAGGCAATTTTTATAGCAAAATCTGAATAATTTCCGCTCCATAATTTGGTTACTAGAGAGAGATATTAATACTGAACCCATGTGCTCAGAAGATAGATAGCGGTGGGGCCTAATTTTACTCAAACTGTTTTCATTATTTAATTACAGCTCTGTACGATTATATCGAATCGCTTCTAACCGTATGTGCTGGTGGTCTTAGGTAGAAACTTATATCCAGTAGTGAAGAGATGGTATGACACGATAATCACCTCCAATGTAGATTTATGGGAACAATCAGCGAATACGAAGAGCAGGACGGAGCAGTACATTGCATCCACAATGAGGCCCATCTCCTTGAAGCTGAATCCGAAGCCGTGGTCCACGATCTCTGATAAAGCGCCGTAAACAGCTATGGTTATATTGGTAAACCTGTGAATAGACAAAGTTCGTTACGATAGAAAGTGTTGACGAGGAGACTTAGCCAAATTATTAATTATTAAGCATATTAATAACCAGTTCACAAGAAGGAGAACCTTCTCACAAGACAATGTAGATAAGACTGAACCAGAACCGTAGATTTAAAGCTGTGTCCCACATAACCTGACTATCAATAACGGTTAGCGAGCAAAATGTTAACATCCTTTTGCCATTTAACAATGACAGACCAGCCAATTGTTTTCTTTTTGTATAAAATATATAAAAGGAAAATTTCTTTTGCACAACAAATACAAATGCACAACCGGGTTCTAGCTTAAAATAAGCGCTGATTGCTTGTCAAAGGAATTCAGCATTATATTGAGCTGGAGACCCTTTCGACAGGACGCTGCCACGCACGGGATAGTTTTAAAAGATGTTTTTTTTTTCTATTACTGTTTTTTCTTATTCCTATATGTTTTTGTGTGTGTGTTGTTGAATAACTGTTTCTCTCTTTCTTTCAAATATTTTATTAATTCAATATTTTATAATTATTGTTGTAAAAAATAATTATTTGTACCTAATAAACGCATGTCGTTTACCACTTAGTATAAATCGTAGAAGGTTTGTGTATAATGAGCACTCTTTGAAATAGGTATATAACAAAAATTGTTAGGCTTACATGAAAAGGCAATAAGTGGAGTAGGTGCGAGCATAAACGTTTCCCAGCGTTTGTAGCAACTCCGATAAATTCAGCCAAAGAAATCGGTATCGTGATATCAGTTTTGCCGTGCATTCTGTATTCACATCCTAAGAAAAACAAACTTTTGTGAAAATGTCAGTTATATTTAACATGGGGTGCATAATAATAACATAACCATAAACAATTTTATTTTGTGTCATAAAAAAATTCATACAAAAACATTACGCATATACAGTACACAATAATAAACTACAATAAGATACATATAGTATGTATATGTATCTTATTGTAGTTTAATAAAGATACGGGATAGACATTAATAAGAATACTTGAATAGGTAAATAAAAATATTGTAACACAAGCAAGGTGACAATTCTTTTTTCTAATTTTTTTTTTATTTAGATGAGACGTAGAGCCATCTAAAAAAAATGCATACGAATATCTGCTTCGTTCTTATTAATATACGCTTTCCTTGACTCCAGGCTCGCTAGTCCCTAAACCAATAGCTTATGAAAAATTATGAAAAATAATAAAAAGTTGTTGCTATACTTGGTCTACGCTTGACAAAAAGTTACCCTGTGGAAGCAGTTGGAGAGACTTTGTGAAGCAATCTTGATGGCTTTGCAGTTGATGTACCATAGAGCGCAGTTCATATTGAGCATGATTATAATGTGGTAATACGCAGTTGTGTGCCTCAGTAGGAACCCATCGAGTAACGCGCAGAGGCTCAGCAAAAAGCACACGGCGAGCAATAAGCAACCAACGCTTATTACCGCTATCAAGGTCTTCAGTTTAGGGAACTGGAGATTTTCACCAGTAACTCGGTAATATCGTACCTAAAAATAAATTATTATTTAAACTCAGATGTATGTGTTCCAGCTGAATTTATTGCAGCAGCAGAAACTTTTGATAATATCATGGCAAATGTCACACATATGAGTTACTTATTTTAACACTTTATTGCACAAAGTACAATGGGCGGGCTTAATGTTTCATGGCACATTGTCTTCAACCTTCCAGCCAACCTTCAGGAGTGGAAAAGATAATAATGACAGCGGCGCAATCAACGAAGGAGAAAAGCAAAAGGAACATAAAGAATAAATAAAAATAATAACGCAAGTATTACTAAAATAAATTTATAAATTAATAATAGTGTAATTAAGAATTTAATGAGTTATATAGACTACAGGACGTTTAGTAAATAATTTTCGTACTTGAAATTTTGCCCAGCGGGTCTTATAAATAGCCACTTGGTGTGCCACTCCCCAACCTACAAAGGGGATCCAGAAGTGTGGCACGAGAAATATCACGAAGAGAATAGCGTAGATGTAATCGTCGAATTTTCGGATGGATTGAAGGATCATAATGCGTTCGTACCCAACTGCTAGTACAATCACAGTGGTGGCCATGTAGAAGCAAATAGCATACGTTGTAGCTGAAGATCTCCAGCTGAATGTAACAACTCCTAAAAGCATGTGCCTGGTTATGATTACAATGGAAAGCAACAATTTTTAAATATTTGGGTTTGTAATTTTATCCTTAATAAATGCTTCCCGTTATCAAAGAAGAATCTTACAAGGAAGGTGTATGCAACTAGTTGTAGAGAAGATATACGATATTTTTATATTGTCACGATACTTTCACTCCATAATTAGAGATCTTTACTTCCAATTTTAGCAACACGTTCTAGAAAATCTTTATTTAGGTATAGCAACACAGTTTCAATAAGTATCCAACATTGAATTTTACCTGGTCGAGACCTAGTAACTGGCATCACTGCAAGTGCTCGGAACAACACCAACAGCAACTTATGGTCGCGATAGAACTGGTCGTGGATCTCGCATGTGTCTCCATCTTGAGACGACAGCAGATCCCGCTGTTGTTGTTCCTGTATCACAACCAAAATTAGGCTAGATAAAATTAACTCTGTGACATGATTTAAGGCATAACTTCTATTATAATTTACAGTGGAATGTGTCCACTATAAATTAGAAACTGCGGTAATTTATTCATGTTCATTTCAAGATATAAATCAAACATACATAGTAGTTGGTGTTTGTACTTACAAAATCTCTTTGTGACCTTTCGTACAGTGGATTGTTTCGCCGGACGTGTCTCATATCATTGTGTAACAAGGTGTGATTTAGTCCATCGTCGAACATGTTATCCGGTATCATCATTTTAGCAAAATACTAATGTTGTAACTTTTGAAACTAAACCCTTTGAAATAAGAAAGAATTTTAAAATTTTCGTGCCTAGACTATACAGGCAGTCGGTTCCCCCTTATAGATAAGTTTATTAGGTCAACCTGATGTTATGTATAGCAGTTCATTTCTGCAGTAACTCTACCTATTTGTAAGACTAGACGAATTGAATATTTAGCGGACTACTCATAGGCCTAATCTGATTGGATAATTCTATAATTAGCCAGTGCCGGTAGGCATAAAGTTTTTAGAGGCTTAGATACAGTTAACCGTTCACAAACAAGATTTTTCTGTGTAACGATGTATTAGGGTATTTTATTCTTTTTAAATGAAATAATTAAATATAATTTTTGAGGGGAATTCTGCAACCCAACAGCCGCTGAGCGCACTCGACTGGCCTCGTTACCCCTCTCTCACAGACGACTATCTTGAAACGTACTGCATTTCCCACTTTATCCTATTCCCCAATGTACGCACGTGTTTCGGTAGTAAGTGAGATATGCTAGAGTCGAATCCCATCCAATATTATCCTAACCCTCCCTGTTTTCCAAACCATTTCTCCAGATCCATTCCTACATCTCTACAGGTAGGCAGCGCATACGGGGGCGTGCCATCGTTTCTCATCCTTTTTTTTTTTTATAGAGGGCGGACGAGCAAGCGGTCTCGATTGATGTTGGCATGTATTGCGGATGTCTATGGACGACAGTATCCACTTACCACCAGGTGGACTGTATGCTCGTCTGCCACCTGTTTTCAAAATAAAAATAGATAAAGTAAGATACTATTTTAGAAATCGATTCGTGAAGGCAAACTAAATATCTTGAAAAATACTGAGTTGAAAGGCTTAGAATTTACAAATTAGTAACGAACCGCATTACTGTGTTGATGACGTCACTGATATTACATTAAATATTCGCAAACTAACATCTATATACATTTTTAATGAATTTGAAAAGGGTAATATCTGTTTCCTTCTTTAATTATCGAATTGACCATAAAGCATATCAATTTCAACTACAGACAACTTACCTACCCTAAATATTTTAAAGCCCCACGTAGTATAATAAGTACTAAAATACGGAATTAACAACGACGACTACGAGTGTGTACTTTAATGTTATGAACAAATGTGATACACGCGAGACCTACAAAACACAAGTAGAATAAATAGGCTTAATCTTTTAGAATCTGTGCTATAACCGCGCGCTTCGTCAACTTCCACTGAAATGACGTGGAGGCGAAGGATCCCGAGTAATGGATTGTAAACGTTGATGTTATCGAGCAGGTAAACAGTTAGTGTAAATTTCATTAAAATTTTAAGCAAACGAACCGTGTCGCTTCGCATTTCAATGCCATGGCCGAAACTATTAAGGTGCCTAATAGTCGGGTATAGTACTATTATTATTTTTGAACTTGAGGGGTAAACAATAGGTGTTACGCTTGGCAGTTAAACGTCAGTGTCACGCCCAAAAGTAATTAGCGGTGGTCAAAGTAAAGGAGACCGCGCGACTGTAAGAAGAAGCGGAAGGTAGAGTCACAGTTTCAATTACCCAAGTAGTTTTTTATTTTCACTATGATAGAGTCAAGACATGAATGTAATTTTTTTCTGCGTTTTAGTTTATAACTTTATAACTATAATCTATTGTAGAATGTTATAGTCGTCACCGCAGGGCAAAGACTTTCCCCGCTGATACAAAAGGTTTTGGGCCATTATTCACCACGCGGGCCCAATGCGAATTGATGAATGATTCACAAGCTCCAGATTTTTAAAATTCTCATAAACGCAATGTTTTCCTCACTATGTTTTCCTTCATTGACGAATTAGTTTAATTGAAAAATTAATACTTACGTACTTATAACGTACTCGTATATTATAACAAATTATTACATAAAATACTAAGTATAAATGTGTCCCTACACAGAAGAAACTCGGTCGGGATACGAAATTACGCTTTCACGAACTCTCAAATCGACGGCTGCTAAGTAAAATATTGTACTGCTAATTGATTGATTACTTTACAGAAGAATTACTTATTTTTTGTACATATTTTTCAATTACTTTTGTTCATTCATAATATCATTCGTCTGATAACAGGTAAGAAAAGGGTTTTCTAAAAATAGAAAATTGCAGATAAAACAATAGAAGGTATTCAATATTATTTAACGATGCGAAAATGTCATTTTTGCAGGTTCGATACTTAGTACCTATGTCCCTTATTCTGGTTGACACATGGTTATGGATTTGAATTCTGACTCTTTTAATTATTTAATTACCGAGGACATGGGACTTGACCTGTGCCATCATCCTCATCAGTGCCGGCCTTAACGGTTTCGTCGCCCTGTTCAAGATATTCGATTGCGTCCTTTCTTTGTATCTGCCCCCGTCGGCTGTGTAGAGCGCCTCCATTTCAAGGCCTACACCGGGTCAGTATTCTGAATCCCGATATTTCTGAGATGCGGAAAGCTTTAGTGTTGTTCCAAGAAATAATTATCTTACATTCTTCCACTACTCAGATCTTGTAACGATCTGGACTCGGGTATGAATTTCTGAGTAATTTTACATACTTTAGTTAATATATAGTGTTATATTGTATTAAATATTAATATGTATAATGAGTTATTGTAATCTTTCTCCGGATTTTTTATGAACAGAATTCCGTCGTTTTTATAAAAAAAAATTAAGACGCGTTTATATTCACTACATATCTAAACAAAATAAAGTACCTGAAGCACATCTGTCTATATGTATTCGTGATACATCGAAAACGAATTCGCTTCAAATCGAAAGAATTTTGATGCGAATACTATCGTATCCCGGAAGGTTTTTGGGAGTTGCATGCTACGTTACAATTCCATAGACGACTGGACGCACCCGACTATCTCCCAGAGAAGACTGCCGTGCTAATTCCCATATAGATATACTAATTCCCATTTCTTATCCCCACTGAACGAGCGAGGAGTATAGTGCTATAAGAGAGATATGTCATACCATCATATCCCTATTCATATTCACTATCCCATTCATACTCTTCTGTAACACTGAGTAGAAAGTATAATGGAATCTCTTTATCCTATTATACTCTTCATTCCCCATCCCAGTTAATAGGCATAACCAAAGAGGAAGAGAAGGCGTAACGAGATAAGGAAAACTCCTCGACCCCTTATACACCCATCCTTGCTAACGGTTTTACGAACTTCATTTCTTAATATTTTCTTAGGTTTTCGCGATGACCCCGTGACCACGTCCACTGCAAAGTGTTCGAAACGTCGGGATATAAATCATGTCAAATATACGCGATTTAAACCGTTAAAAGTTCATTTCTTAATTTCCAAGTATTCATTGCATTTGGGAACCTGCCATCGTTGTATTGGACTGATGTTGGCAAGTGTTACGGATGTCAATGTGTGACAGTATCCACTTATCATCAAGTGCTCGTCTAACACCTCTTCTTAAAAAAGATTTCAATTTACGTAACATTATTTGGTCCTAGCGACCCAATTAATATATGATTAATTCTTATGATTTACCTAATATATGATTGGTTCTTACGATTGATTAATATAAGTTGATTTTATTTATTTAATTGCCTATGTTGTTCAACCATTATGTAGGGTAAATTCCGAGAAGTTATTTCTATTTATCAATATCAGTACTTTAGAAAATATAGTTAACTTTAGAAAAGTAGTATACCTCTTTTTACCACCAATAATTTAACACGTAAATCTTGTCACTGCATAATTCCTAGTGAGAAATTTTACGAAAGCTAGGTATTGAGCGCGGCCAAAACTGTACGTCAAAAATGGCATCGTGCTTTTTTTGTATAGAAAAAATACGCCGCAGACGAGCATACAGTTCACCTGATGTTAAGTGGGTACTGTCGTCCATAGACATCCGCGATACATGCCAAAATCAGTCCAGAATGACAAACGTTGGCACGCCCCCGGATGCGCTGCCTACCTTTGCAGATTAAGGAATGGATTGGGAAAATGGGGAGGGATAAGATGGGATGGGAATGGGCACTGGCATATCTCACTCACTACCGAAACAGGTACATACATTGGAGAAATACGATAAAGTAGGAAATGCAGTACATTTAAAGGTAGTCTTCTCTGAGAGGGGGGTAACGTAGCCAGTCGAGTACGCCCAGCGGCTGTGGGAATGCAGCGTGCACTCTCCCCCTACCAACAGTGCTGTCGATTTTATATATTTATACTTTCAACTTTTAGTGTCACCTATCGCCTGCGATGCGGAGCTGATAATTTTCCAATAGGTACATAATTTCTAGATGGCGATACTAATTCTATGCGTCAAAAATTGAATCCATGCTACAGATTCCTTGCCGTTTCCATATTATTTTAACATTAGCTGCTCGATGTCAATACGCGAACGTAAACGCGGCAAACGTTGAATGTCCGTGCAACGAAATTTTAGTTCCGATTAAGGCCACGGTGGCGTTGACAGATTTTTCATACAAACTCGATTTACTATTACGAAAGATGTCAACGTGCTTAGGGTACTAAGTCGGTTGTACCTTTTATTTTCAGTCATTCGTCGGGAAACTTTATTAAATATTAATTCATCAACTCGATCCGATGGTCGTGCAGTAGGTATCTGTTTTGTCATCAGCTTAATGCAGGTCAAGGGCGTAAAATTACTATCGTTAGATAGGGTGTTAATGAACTTTGAAAAAGCATTTTGTAGTCTTAAGAAATGTTCCATCAGTCATTTTCAATTCTTCAGTTTCTTGTGGTGCGTTAGGATTGGAAACGGAAGCTGTAACACGAGCCGCATACGATCTGGAATCGGGAAGGACCGTGCGCAAATTCCTTCCGCGGGTCAGATCGAACATTTCGTTCGATCTGTTCTAAATAGGGGAACCTTTTAAATTATGTGTATTACAATTACTTCGGAGTGCAGATTTGTTACTAGATCTTAGTGGAAGGATTTAAGGTAATTATTTCTTGGAACAACACTTAAAAACTTACCTCATGTCAGAAGTACCGGGGTTCTGAATACTGGAAACTTACATATACGCTCCGGGGTCCTGTGCGGTCGCACACCTCTGAAGCTCGCCTAAACTGGGCCTTGTTAAATCCTGTCACTATAACTGCTGATACAAGCCATATATAATAGTTTCCTGTATGAATGCTGTTGCGTAAGATCCACTATAACTTTGTTGTATCGGTTAGAATAGTATTTACTGTCTGGCAGGTACCTATTTGGTAAGTTCGGGTCGTTGAAGATTTCGTGGAATTAAAAATATTTTTACACAATAAACGTCGACCTACTTTTTTACTCATCAATAGGAAACAGCGGATTGTGGAGATAAATAAAAATGCCCTTATCCTGCATTGTATTATAATAAATACAAAAATATCACAGTTTTTATTTTCACATTGTATGTATTGTAGATAATATATTTATAATAGGAAGACTTTGTCTCCTAAAAATGCCTGGATTGATATATATAAGTAGTAAAACAAAGTAAATGACATTAAATATAAGAAAATTAAGGTAATTTGTTTTAAAGGGGTCTTAAATGCGTGTATATTCCATTATATTATTTCAGTCGACCTTTTGGTTGGGTTGTTTCGTCCCAAGTAGTCAGCTCGTAACAATGATTGGTTTAACCCAATTAAAACAATACAATAGATAACATGCACGTGTAACACCCCAAAAGTACGAACATTTTAAAAATTAGTTGCATATATGTTTAAATATATATATATGTTTTAAATATGTTTTGTCTTTTGTGGTTTCTTTTTTTACAACTTTGTCATCTAACGATACGTCACTAAAAGAATCATACAAAATGTGGTGTAAGAAGCTGTAATATTATTTATGCGACGATTCAATTAAGCCGATACCTACACTCTTAAGCAGCTTATTGCAACTAAATCTGTGAAAGTCCTCTAAGGCTTTCGCACAAAGCATGTGCGTCTTCTTACAAATGTAAGCACTGAAAGGTCTGTCTTGTGCGGACAGTGCAGTCCTGATGGACAATATCATGGTTAGGGATTACAGTGACGAAAAGTGGGAATCCGCAAACTGGCGCGACGTCTTCTTAACACATCCAGCTATATTATGATCTTTGACCTTTTTTTATCTTTTTTTTTGTATAAGTGGCTCAATTAAGCTAAGAATAGAATGATGAACCCCTTGGTCATCTCGCACAAGCAATGTGGGAATTGTAGGGCTACGTAAAATGCGAAGCGCGGACACTCATTAGAAATAATTTCCATTAAGTAGTTTATGGACTTTACCATTTATTTACTTGAATTAACAAAAAAAAAAACAATACTATTCAGCATCCCGCGGAATTAAGAATCGCGGGATTACAATCTCAAAATCCGTATTAAAGGCAAAAAGGAGAATTAATACGATCATCGTACAGAAGTAACGTAGCTGTTACACGCAGAGAGAATTATGTACTACCTCTTATGATTAGGATAACATAAGACATTTTTCTTGGTGTGCCGTTAATAAATGTGCTGTGACATTGTCACCAACTCACCACTTATCATATTTGCTTGAATCAAAATATTATTATTACATTAAATGAAACTCAATTACATTGTGTAGTTTTGTGAGATATAAACAAATGTTTGAATTCTATTTTGATTTTTGAATATTGATCTTGGAATTCAATAATTCGTCATTTGACCTCGCATTTCGATAAAAAAAACGACGCCATTGGATAGCACGAAATGACGTCACGAATTCTTCAATTACAAAGCTCCGATATCAGTTTGAAGCAAATATTAAATGTATAATAAGTTAAAAATTGATTTGATCATTACAAAGTTTTAATCAGATCTGCATAAATTAGCGGACATCCTTTAAGGTGTGATTTAGAATCTATAAGGTTCGATGGGTTTTTAGAGCAGAGTTCTGTATATACAGAAGTCGAATGGCGTCGTTCACAAATCAGATGATAATGATAAAACTCACAGCAAAAGATAACTTAATAAATTAAATAAAAGCGTCTCAAAGGAGTTTTTAGATGGTCTTTAATATAAATGTTAAAGACTCATGAAACGGTAATACCAAAATATATTCTTTGTACTATTATAAACAATATAAACATGTTATCCAAACTTCAGTTTAATTGAAGTATTCTCTTAGTAATCATCAAAATGAAAGATGAGAATTGAGATAAAGCAGTGACATAAAAAGCTGTTCTAAAAAATTTAGATTTTGCGAAAAAGAATTAAGTTCGACGGCTACGGCTGTCTCTACGACGGGACGAACACGCCGTACTGTAGGAAAACCATGCCGATAACGAGGGAGCTCAAATTATTTAATTTAATTATTTTCAGTCAGAAATTTTTCGCAATTATTTTCAACAGTTTCCAATCACTCTTAAAAGGATATCCGTTAAATAATAATAACCCGATATAATGGGGTGAAATAATGTCGTGCATAAGTGTCCGATCATTTGAACCGGATAGACACTACTAAGTGCATAATAAATAAACACATTATTGATTTTATTGTTTAAAACTGTATACATATAACAAAATACATATCATAACCGATGATTATCTATAGTTGCCTACGTGGACCTGAGTTTCGCTAACTGAGCCATGATTTCTTTGTCCGCGTCTGTGGTGGACTCGCCGATTCTGTTTCCCGCCACGGACGGAGCGTTCGCCATCTGTGAATAATGAACATTGAATATCAGGGGATTGGAGGATAAAGTCGTGTAAACTCTATCATTTCAGTGACTAGTTTATATGACATCAACAGCTGATGCAGATGCTCTAAATATTTTCAATAACATGTTCAAGTATATGGACAATTTCAAATAATACGTGGTAGATAGAGCGATGGTAGATTTGGGTATCTATTCTCGATTCCCATTCGTGAGCTCATATCCTTGGCCCGTACCACTGAATTCCTACTAAGTACGATTTTTTTAATGTATCTGAATTAAAAAAAATGTGCAGCACGTGTAGGTACCAATACGCACGGGGCCGGCCTGGTGCGAAACCCCTCTGTGATATACTAGGGGAAGCCTGTGCCTTGCAGTGGAAAGTTAAAAGAAGGTTGAAAAAGTGGACAGTATGGTATATGGTGGGTCATTTTTCTATAGAAAAAATGAAGTCATATGTTCATTTTCTAATAACGATAAAATGCAAGAATTTCTGCAAGATATTCTTATAGAAAAAATATTTCTGTTAGGTCTCTTGGAATAGACTAAAAATATTGTAATAACAGTCTCTTAAGCAGTTTCTCTTATAATGCTCAATACCACTCCTTAACTCCACCTGGCCGTCAACAAAAAACATGGAAAAACGTTCGGTTTTTTAATTTCAAATTCGCCCCAAACAGCGAACGCCTAGTTGTCCGTTTTATTTACATGCCTAGTGCCCACCACGAAATGATCAAAACTTTGCGATTCCAATCGCTCGTCATCAAATTATACTCGTATTATTAATAATAATTAATCTACGTTATTATTTTTTAATAGAAAGATGGATGGCAGACAAAAGCATAAATCAATCTTATTGTGAGTGAATACTGTAGCCCATGGACTAAACAATTAGGATTGTTATCAAGTTTATAAATATTTTGACATTTTAAAACAATTATTTAAGAATATAATTGTAACATAAATGTAACATTGAATAACACCGAGGAACACTCAATTACAAGCACTGAGACAAACATTTACATATATTTTCTGATGAACTTGGAATTACATGAAATAGCTTTTAGCTAAATACATAATATAAATTTTAGAAACAGTCTGGAAACACACTACATTTATAAGTAATGAACAGTAAGTAGCCTTTTCTATATTTGGGACATTTTAATTTTCTGTGAAATCTTCATACCGCTGCACTTAGCCTCCAGTTAGTGTAGCGCAATGATGTATAACGAAGATGCTAGGTCAGATACCAATAGACGGAAAGGTAGAGTACACTCAATCGAGCGTTGGCACCAGTACAAACTCCTTTGCAGCTCATTATCAATTTATTCAATAAGCGGTTAAGTATCGCTAAACGCAAATATAACGTTGCAGAACAAACCGATTTATTCTATTGGGGAACGAATATGAACTTTAAAATCATCCCCGTAACTTGTTTATAAAGGAAAGCAAAAAGTTTGTAACCATGCAAACGCTTGGTTGGCCAAAGTTTTAAATGATTCACGATTTCAGAATTAGTCAGAGTGGAGGTAATAGGCACCTTATGCAGAGTGCATTTAATTTGTTTTTCAATTATACATTTGTGACGTTATTTGAGCAAAGAAGTCTTATTGTCGGTATGGATGTTTGACTTTAGTCACAGATTTTCTAAACTAAAATATTTAAGATTCTATATATTTTTTATTTATTAAGATCTATATATACATATATATATATATATATATATATATAGGAGTATGTAGGTGTTTTATGTAGTAGCTCGTTTCTATAGGTAAACGAGCGGAGAGTCTATTTATTGGTCAGTGGATTTTGTCGCCCATGAACATCCACGGTACATGCTAATATCAGACCAGAATGACAAATGTTGGCACGCACACGGATTTGCTGCCTACCTTTGGAGATTTAGGAATGGATTTGGAGAAAAAATTGGAAAAATGTGGAGGGGTAGGATAGGATGTAAACGGGCTCTGGCATATCTCACTCACTAACGAGACACGTATGTACATTGAGGGCATAGGATAAAGTAGGAATTTTTCAAGTGAATTTATGTTACGTTATTACCACTATTCACAAAAAAGTATCTACGTTATAAATTGTTTAGTGACAAAATGACAATTAATCATTGACATATTTCGGTTTAAATTTACATAACTACTGAATTGTTTTTTGCGTCTCCTGTAAAAAGGAGAAGGGGAAGGATGATAGGATATGGCTTAGATATCGATTACCTTTCCACTAATCTCAATGCCGATTTCATCGAGGACCTGGTTGACGACGCTCTCAGTCTCCTGCTCGTCGTCTGATTCACCCATTATATCGTCCAGAGTGTCTGAAACTAAACACGTACTAGTTATTTTACTGGTTATGGAATGGTTTATTGATATTTTATTACTCCTGAAATGGAGAAGTTTACTAAGTATAGAACTAGCGGATTTATCGTATTTAAATAAAAATATGTGCTAAAATATTATCTGTTGTGAAACAATTTTTGTAATCTGTTGGGAAATGACCAAGATACATTTACCCAATTACTGCTGTCAATGCAATTCTTACACGCTCACAGGCAATACATATACACCGTCCCCGCCGGCTGAGACGAGGACGTCCCTCTCGCTACACCGGGAATACACACCGGCCTTCAGCCAACACTCTTACCAGGTATCGGTACGTGCCTGGGCGGTTCTCACCGACTCGTGATCCCGCAGTATCCTCCCAAAGCAACGCCCTAAGTCGAGGTCTAATAGGCCAGAGCCCATTCCCAACCCTTTCTCCCAATCCATTCCTTAATCCGCAAAGGTAGGCAGCGCATCAGAGGGCGTGCCAACGTTTGTCATTCTGGACTGAAGTTGGCATGTATCGCGGATGTCAATGGGCCACAGTATCCACTTACCATCGGGTGGACTGTATGCTCGTATGCCGCCTTTATTCTATAAAAAAAGGCCCATTCCTTCCACCAGTCTACCGGCGGGGGAGCCCCTAGGTTCGTTGCTGCACACACTTTTTGCTCCTGGCTGAGCGTCTTGTGCGCTTGCTCTAAACCATATATGTGCGGTGACTCTTGAAAGGCCATTAGGGCCACAAGCATTTAACCATTCCGAAAAAAAAAACAGCAACTCAGAGCAAAACTTACTCATTTCGTCAGTCATATCCATCTTCGCATTAGCTTGCTTGAACGCCTCCATGTCTCTAGCAATTTGATGTGGGTTCATTACTTTATTCATGCTGCCCATTGTCTTAGCAGTTGTGCCCATTGCATTTGCTATTGCTATGTTTGCACCCATTGATTTGTTTTGAATTTGGACACTGCCTATCTGAAATTCGAATAAAAACGTTTTAATTAACTTTTGATGGCTAGGAGATAACTTGTGACCCATAACCCACAACCCACAGATAACCCACAAACTTTGTGGATGCTCTTTTTGTCATACGAAAAAAAAGATACTTATGTCATACAGATAAGATTTTTGAAATAAATCAACAATGATAATTTTATTGATTTAGAACACATCCGCTGGATTCCACTTTCGTCGGATCGTTTCTTTATATTAATTTTGGTCATAAATAACGAATATGGAAAACGGCTAAAAACACTTCCGGCAGATTCCACATTCGTCATAAATTGACGAAAAGATACTTAATATGGATTCCACATTCGACAGATTCAATAAACTAGAATAAGTTTGTACAAAATAATAAATAAATAATAAAACCAGGCGCACAAAATTTGCAAACTAACTTTTATTGGTGAAAAGTTAATTCATAACTGATTCACTGCTTAATATTATTTTTATTCTGATCCCGGGAAAGGGAATATATATTATATGATTTAGAATACATCCGCCAGATTCTTTACCTATTTTAGATAAGAAATGGAGGCTTTAAACGTCATTTTCATACCTACACAAGTGGCGGCAAAAGCTAATCTAAAAATAATATTTTACTTAAAACTACTGTTTATACTTATTATTAAGTGAGGGATTATTAATAAGATGAATATTTCAATTATTAAGATCACAAATACAAAACAGACGCATCAGCCATTTTAGGCAGGTCAATACTGAAATGTTCCCAGCCAAACAAGATTTCATTATCTCTTTTCGCGATTTAACCGTCTTTACATCCTTATGTCTACGCCTATTTTTAAATAACATATTTAGTTTAATTTTCTTTATTCTTAAATCTTCATTCAGGTTGATTTTTTGTATACATTGTCATAAGTATCATTTGTTCTAATGGTTGAATGATAAATGTTTAAGTGGCCAGTAAGAAGTAGGTAATTGAAACAGAGGTTTTACTAACTTATTTATCTATCTATACCTGTTCCTGACTAATATGGAATCTGTTGAATGGGGAATTGGTACTAAGTACGTTTTTGTCAGTTTATGATGAACGCGGAATCTGGCAGATGTGGAATCATGATAATTACTGTTTCGTTACCGGTTAAAAAATTCCGACGAACGTGGAATAAAGAAACGATCTAACGAAAGTGGAATCTGGAGGATGTGTTCTAAATCATTTTATTTGATTAACCTTCACTTGCTAGGTATACATTCGTAAGAATTTTGGCTGCTTGTTACTGGATTTATGTTTTGACTACTTTGCTTAAATATATTGCCTAAATTCTGTTGTGTGCTTTATAAATAAATATAAATGAGTCAATCTAATCGACTAGATTATAAGAAATTAGGGCTGCTTTCGAAACATGTGATTATTGCTCATTTACAATTTGAATCATGCTGTATTTCTTTTTGTTTTATGCAGATAAAAATGTAAGCACCACATTTACAATATCAAAGAGCCATAATCGCATTTTGAGAAAAGCAAACTTATGACCAGGGCCCAGGCAGGACTATTTGTACATTTTTAATACGTAAATAATATAACAGATAATTTTCTCAAACAAAAAGAAAATATTACTGAAGGTTTTAATAAATTTAATTATATAACAAATTAACAAGTAATAACACACTTTTCTTTTTATTATTATTTTAACACCACAGTGTTAGTAAGATAGTAATCACCTGTAAGTGATGTGAACATCATAAAAATAAATTTGTTACATAAATCAAAAAATTTCATATGTTTTACCTTACTATTTGCTGCATAAATCCTGTTCTTTTGTTTTCTTAACTGAACTAGTTGTTTTGCTAATATTGTGCAACCATCATTGTTACCCTCTTTCGCCATTTTCTTAATTTCCATTTCCTGTAAGTAAACAATTCTGATATTACAATTGGGCATGTGTTGCAAAAAATTGATTATCGCTTTCATGTAATGGGGATAAAAAAGATGCACCATATTTAAATTACTCTAACATCAGCCCTTGCTTCTGACCACTTTGTTGGATGTAGGCCTCTCCCAAGGGGCCACCACCATACACGGTCTTCTACTCTTTTCTTCCAGTTACTCCTGGTGATTTTTACAGTAGTTGTCAGTTCACCTAGCTGGAGAGCACCCTACATTATGTTTCCTGGAACAGTTCCACTGCTCAGCAAGCAAATTATTTACTGGACAAAATCTAGGGTTGCAAAATTGCAGATAGATCGAAGAATCAGCAAATTGAAGTAGGGCAGTGGACAGGCTAATGTGCTGCAGAACTAATAACCAATGGGGAGATGAGGGACTAAAGAAAATATTTTTATTTAATCTCAATGGACAGTCTTACAAGTTAAAACAATTTGAATAGGACAAAGTATGAAATATTAGGACTATGGCATTCTGGTTCAGAACAATAAAATAGTATATGGTAGGCAGGCCTCCCAATAGAGAGATACAGGCTGATGGTATAGTATTTCAGAATAAAGACAATAATATCACACATAATGGTTAATAATACAATAATTGGTTTGTAACAATAAACAGTTAAAGTTCCATTGAAAATGTAATAATGATGTTTCCATTCAATAAGATGTAATTTATTTATTTATTTTTTATTAATTTTTAAGGAAGGAAGTAATATACCTAAACAGAAAAACAATTAGTAAACATGCCATTTTAAATCTCCACAAATATGCATTTAAGTATATATATATAAAAGGCCCAAACGTTATTATAATAAGAAAAAAAGAACAACATGGAAGTTAAAGAAAAATACACCGGAAGAAATAGAAGAGAAGACGAGAGTGCAAAAATTATTATAATTTAGCAAAATAATTTAGTCATGGATTTTTTAAGGTGTGTTTACGATGGATTTACGATAGTAGCCCCGAGCTATCCACCGAACCGTTGACTATGCTCATTAAGTAGCAGATATCCGCTATTTCATGTCATTCCACTAATGGTAAGAAATGATAATGTTTACATCTGGAGGTGTAGTCTAGTGAATTATGTCGTGTCTTATTATAATCAAGAAAGCGTAAAAAGACCTGTGAAGTGTACTGCAGGTAGTCACACATAACAACTGTATAGGATTTTAATGTCATTGAAATTTTTTGACCTTCTTATAATGAAGCTCAAAGCCTTGGAAGAACTCCTTATTAAGTTATCAATGTGTTCACCAAAAGTAAGTTTTGAGTCATTATCTCATTATTAAGTATTATTAGTAATTAATTAATTAGTAAGGATTACCCCTACATCCTTAATTATGTTTATTTTCAGTATAAGGACTCCATGTAATTTGTAATTAGATTCTATGATGTTAATTTTGTGTGAAAATGACATATAAAAACATTTGCTAACATTTAAATCTAATGTATTAATAATACAGTATCTTTCAAATAGATCATCCTGAAGGTCTAAAACATCTTGAACACAGCTTATTCATTTTAGAATCTTCATATCATTGGCAAACAGAGTGATTTTGGATTTGGAGAAACAAGTATTTATGTCATTAATAGAAATAATTAACAATAAGGGAGGGGCCAAAGAAGTGAATCCCGGGGAACTCCTGATGGAATGGGTGTCCATCCAAGACAATGAGAAGCCCTGTAGTACCACAGGTTGATTGTGATTGTCAATGTAAGATAAGTACCAGCAAAGTAAATCTCCATGTATCCCCATGTTGCAGTTTGTTTCCCTGTATCCATGTATCCCTGACACACAGTGATCAATGGGATTGAAACAATTACTGTAGTCAGTATAAACTACATCAACTTGTGCAACCTGATCCACGTTCAATGATAAAAATTCATCAGCTATAAGTAGTTTTGATACAGTGGACCCTTTCCCGAGAATCCCACTCTGATCGTCACAAAAGGCTAGTGCAGCTAGTTTAAGTGCAGCATATACTTGTTTATACACTATTCTTTCTAGTACGTTGACAAAGAGACATAATTTTGAGATAGGCCTATATATAGTTCTCAATATCATATTTATTGCCTTTTTTATGAATTCTTCCAAACTTCACTAATATTGAATTAGGATATATTGAAGTAGTAAAATTATATAAATATATAACTTTGTATACTAGAAATTGATTTGTGAAATCAAAATATCTTGAAAACCTACTGAGGGTTTGAATTAGTTAAAAAAGGACCATATTACTGTGATGATGTCATTAATACAGTAGCACTATTACAACCCTGTGTGACAGTAACAGCTTCCTATCTTAAATATTCACAAGTTCACATTTACTTAATGTATTTGAAAAATTTTGCATGATTTTTTTTCAGACATTTAAATCAACTAGTCAACCAACCACTCTATTATTGTCAAATACCATATCATACACTCAGTCATCAGATTTAAAATACACACTAAAAGCATTACCAGTTTCTTTTCCTCTCTTTCAAGTGCTGCTTTGTCTCTATCCAAGTCCCTTCCAGCTTTCCGTAGCTCTCTGTCATTCTCTCTCTGTTGTTCTGTAATTTTTGAACAAACAAACATTTTTATAAATAAATAAACCAAATAATAACTATACCTAGATTATTTTATGGTTATCTTTGTACATTAGTCTTTGGTACCACTGTTCAAAAGGTGGGCAAGATCTTACTTAGACTAACTTATTGGAAGCATATAAAACAGGTGCCCTTGCTATAATAATAAAAAAACATCAAAAAGCAAGAACTGTACATAATGGCGGTTTTGAATTCTATGATTAGAAGATATTATAGGTACCTACATAATTCGGTGTTCGGTGTGGTACGTGCTGAGAAATCGTCCTCGACAACGTTTAGTTAGGCAAAAATTATGAAGTATGCGATTTTAATGAGGTGTTCTTTTAAATAAATATGATATACAATTTCTTTATTTTATAGGTCTTGTCTAGAGAATTGACAAAAAATGCGTTTTACTAACCTTTAACTGTAGGCGCTTTCTTGAAGAAATTCATTTTGTAATACTGTAGACGAATTAGGCACTTAAATATTCGCAAAATCTCGCATTAAAAAACGAATTAATAGTTGCGGAACCAATTAGTATGACTAATAAACTCAATTTTTTTCCTTCAATTTGTAAACAAGAATGAAACGTCAAACTTCAAAGTGTATTTCAATTCCTATTGCTATCTCTCTTCCACTAATGTAATAATCGTATAAGTAAAAAAGAGAAATAGTATCACGCTTGTGTTTTTTGTCCATAGTGCTTCACTGTGTTGAAAGATCGAATGAACGAATAATACGTTGTTCATTGCCGTAATCGATCCGTTGCGGATTCAATAAATAATTGATTGGCGGATTAATTTAACTTTATGCTATATCTCATCAAGAAATTGTAACTAAATGTTTATATTATAATAAAAAGAATGAATTAATTGTTGTGTTGTGGACGCTAACACATTCGTTGACACTATTATACCTCATATCATTAATGATATGACGGAACTTGGAATATATTTGAAAATGTAAAAATAGATGACGTATTTTATATCCAAACAGATACAAAAGGCACAAACGAATTTGAACAGGGAGTTTGAAATTGTAATTTCAAATCAAAAACCAAAGATAAATAAAGACAAGATACGAAAAACTTCCAGACGTGCAGCGCTGTTCTTACGCTGCTAGAATAATTAAGTAAATAAAATAAAATTTCAGAGTAACTTCTCCAGAATCTTGGTAATATCCTCTGAAAAAACCGTCCATATGCCACAGCACCCACAGTACCCACTGTGACATATTGTATACCTATCTCTCATTTTTGCACTGAGATATCAAATTCAATGCGAAGTTGTATAACTAGTAAGTACCTATATAGTGTTGATAGGGCACTAGTAGTGTCGATGAAAACAAAACGAACTATTTTTGAATAACTGAAATAATTTTAAATTATGTACATACCCCATGTCCTGCCAGGCGGCACGACAAAATGTCGAACATTCGCTGCCTAAACTTGAGTCCTGCGTGAGGAATGCGTCTAGCGATGTGGCGTGTTCTACGCTCGTCCGTTTGCGAATTATTTAGCTCTTTGCCCTTCTAAATATAAATACTTACTTTAAGTAAATGTTTTCATTCAGTAATAAACGACAAATTTTATGTGTTGTCATTTTCATATTCAAATTCGAATAAGGTACTATTGACTACTGACGGCAATTGCGCTTCCACGACTCCCATGTAGGACAACGCCTCTCGACGCGCCGCGCCGCGCGCCGCTTTGTTAGCAGGACAAAATTTAAGAATGTCGAGAGTTGACGGAGACTCCTTTATTTTCTTTATTGACACCAAAGAACCCAAACTTAAGTTTGCTTGTGAAAATTAGAAGAATGTAAATGAAAATTTGCTGCCTCTTCAATAGTAGGTATTTTCTGCTGTGCATTCAATTATTTATCATGAAAATGCTTATATGATTTTTACCCTTTTATTTTCTTTCACAGTCCTTATTAAACCGTCCCCTAGCTCCCACCTTCTAAAATACCGTTATATATATACATATATTTAATCCGATATGTAGCTCTTACTTAATATGTACGCTCAATGAAAATTGAGTACCTAATGAATTACTTAATAATAACTGGAGTAACATTAGTAATATTTTTTTGTAAAATCGTTTTCATAGAATGAAGGATCTAGACTCTTACAATGAATATCATAAAGTACGAAAGGAATGCTATTCTGAAATGGCTACGGAACCGACGCGATCTGTGCCCGACGCGGTCTTAACTGGTTTTTATTATTACTCCATTTTGCCACGAGACTTGTTTTATAGTGAGGCATTATAATTAAATTTCAAATGTCGAGGACATTAGTAGATCATATACATTAGTAATATTATATTGGTAATACAATTTGAAACTTTTATATATACATTTATATATGACATTAGCATTAGTGAAATCTTTAAAAAAAATCTTTCATATTATTTATCTTTACAAACAGATTTTTAACTTAGAAAACTTAATGTCATAAATGATGTAATGTCAACAATAGAGTTGCTTTGCTCACATAATAATATATGTATTGCAAAAAGAATATACGAACTGTTTTCAGGCTTTCCTACTAACTGTGTCGTCGTCACTATCTTATCGTGCTACAACTTTGCTCATTACAAATGTATATAGATCAATAGGAGATGGGTTAAGAGAAAAAAAATGTAAAATATATTATGAAACATTTATTTTCGAGAGCAAAATCGAAATCTTTCTCTCTATTTAACAGGTCACTTCATTTTTATTAGGCACTCACTAAATAAAATATTATACGTACAAGTTATACACATAGTTAAAATTCAAATAAAGTAAAAGAGAATACATTTTACATTCTGTATAACTGCTTTGTGACAAAAGTCTACATGTCAATAAATTAATTTTAAAATGTATATTGTAATTATGTTACTCTTCTAAAACACACAGCGACAATACCAACATACATCCAATAAATAAAATCTAAATTACTGACGAACAATGAAAATTATTTATTGAATCGCGTATAAAAATTCGATTTCGGTACCTACACGAAATCGGACGGACCTACTCGTATTAATTCTACTCACTGAATACAACGGTGTAACAATTATATGACGTAAAATACTTAAAACGTAAGATTATTATTATTGGATCATAGGAGATTCACCACGACCATTTTAGCCGGAATGGTCCGAAGGCCCATTTATCAGGAAGAAGGATGTGAGAGTCGTTTTTGAAGTCACTTTCGGACCACTGGAATGGTTGGATGACATCTCTATTAAGGACTTCCATTGCTTCTTGTTGAGCTTCTTCTTGTTGTTGTTTGACGAGGTCACGAATTTCGATGCCGTTGATGATGGGTTCGTTGTCGAACTGGTCAGTGTAGACGGACGCAACGTTTCCTTTGTTTATTGGGGTTTTTGTGGTATTCGTTTGTGTGTACGGTGGGCCGGATATCGCAATGAATTCTATTGTTGTCTTGTTAACTACGTCTGAAAGTAAAATACTCATTAAGTTTCTTTACAACACACGTACAATAATCGCTGAGTTTAACAAGATTTGGAAACCAGACTAGGATGAAGATTAACTTTTTTACAGCATTGGAAGTGGACGGTATTGTGTAAGCCCCCAATAATGAACAATAGTCTAATGGGTTTATGGCCCCTCTAAAGATAAGTAAGATGTATGAATGCGTGCAACCTGGGATGTCCATATGCTTAGAACTCCTAAACGAATATTAAAAGTCACTACAGCACTTGGCGATGTCACTGGTATAAAGGACATTAATTATAAGCGATCATTGTTAGTACAAGTAAAACTACATCAAATAAGAGATTTGGTAGAAAGTTGCCTGTTGTGAAACACACCCAGTACGTATATAGATTATGCCCCCTTTAAAACAAAACTCACCATAAACAACTTTCGTGTCAATAACTCCATACGCCTCCTTGTAACTTCTGACCATATCGCCGCGCACGCCCAGAACTGACCAGTATCCATCTTCATTCAGTATACAGTCGATATCATCAGTACAACTAGCGGACTCATTGTTTCCTCTATTAATCGCAGTCACATTATTCTGCCTCATCAATTTTATGATACTGTTCAATGAGGTGGCATTCTTATATCCGTGCCTGAACATGATCGCTCGTGGGGATTCCGATTCGGAAAATATCTTTCCATGAAGCTCTTCCATTTGTCGGTTGTGCGTTATTTCTGAAATGTTCTGCAAGAAGAAGAGTCGGTTAAAAGTATACGTCAACAGCTAATCACTTGGAATTAATCGACGTTCTTCTCTGAAAGTCTTTATATCCCAAAACTTGTACATTTTGATAGAATATAAAGCTATTTGACAAATTTACTGGCTCTTTATTTTTAAAAGAGAACTAACGACTGCTTAAAATGTGGAGTGAATTAAGTAATGCAATGCTGCATCTCATGAAGTCATTATGGAAGGCGCGCGGTGCTATAGACAAACAAGATAAATGAGTCCCCCACAAGCGCGGTTGCGGGGTGCGGGGGGCTACGGAGAAAGGAGAGCATCCTTGCAGCCGCACATCCCTGATCTTGTTTGTCTATAGTGTTGTCTTACCATACCATCAATCTGTGTCTCTCCACTGCTGGATATATAGGCCCACCAATATTAAAGTAGCAGATACAACTAAAGAATCAACAATATGATCCGACGAAAGAAGAGAAGACCGACAAAGAAAGTTATCACTAGCAGCTGGATGAGAAGAGAGCATTATATTATCTATGATTTTCTTCTCGTTGTTTGCCAATACCTCACGTTTTTATAACTCTATGCATACAAGTACATAATACATATTATACTTACTCTGAAGAAGGGCAGTCCATATGTAGCCCAGTAGCCTTGCTCCAGAAACACGTCAGAAAGGTCGGCGGAGTGCGTGTGTCCTGGCACCTGCTCTATCAGCCATAACAATCCCTTCGCATGGCTGTTGCTGGACCGGTGCACCAATGTGTGCCTTACTCCTCTGTAAATTGGGTGTTTTTAAATTAGTATATATCGGTCGCTCAAGGATGCAATAGTCTCGACGATTACTGGAAACACTCCGTCAAAAATAACATGGGCACTTTTAAACAAGCGTTTCCTGCATTAACCTGAATTTGTCGTAAGAACTACGTAATTTAAAAGATGTAGTTGTAATGAAAGTTCGTAGAGTTTTCATATTTTCTTGTATTTCACAACGATTTGTTTGCTGTTTGGCAAAGTGTATATATTCATTTGATAGAGCTCTTTCCGCTCTACAAAACTGTGTTTTTTGTTTTTTTGGATAAATTAATTTTTCATCATTTGTCAGGCTCAGAAATGAACTATCCAGGAGGCAAAAATCAGCATTTTCGACACCTGCTTTTCTTCGCTTTTCATCGAGGTCAAAAAGCTGCCGAAGCCGCTCGGGACATTTGCAACGTGTATGGAGAAGGAGTCTTGGGCGTGTCTTCTGCACAAAAATGGTTTGCGAAGTTCAAAAATGGCGACTTTAACCTCGAAGACACGCCTCGCAACGGACGACCTTCGGAATTCGACGAGGCGGTCCTCAAGGCACTTTTGAAGGAAGATGGTCGCCAAACAACCCGTGAATTTGCCGAAAAAATGGACTGCAGTGCGATGACGATCTCTAACCACCTTCAATCAATTGGTTTTACCCAAAAACTCGGAGCTTGGGTGCCTCACGAGCTTACTGAAAAAAACAAAGAAAATCGCCTTCAAATTGCGGCTCAACATCTCGTCCGCCACCGAGCAACACGTGGACACAAGTTGTATCGAATCATCACGGGTGATGAGAAATGGTGCCTGTACGTCAATATGAAGCAAAGAAAGGAGTGGGTGGCTTCAGGAGATACGCCAAAGCCGAGAGTCAATCAGGATCTCCACCCAAAAAAGGACATGATCTGCGTTTGGTGGGACTGGGAAGGCGTGGTGTACTGGAAAATATGCCACGGTCAACAAGGACCTCTACATTGCGCAGCTGCACCGCGTGAATGAGGCTATTCGACTGAAAAGACCCGATCGACAAGGCCAAGTCATCCTGCTCCACGACAACGCCAGGCCGCATGTTGCACAAGTCGTCAAATCCGCCCTCCAAGAGCTCGAATGGGAAGTTCTTAAACACCCGCCATACTCTCCAGACCTTGCGTCAACGGATTATCACCTTTTCCGCTCCATGTCGAACCAAATGAG
This sequence comes from Sesia apiformis, assembly GCA_914767545.1. Lineage (NCBI taxonomy): Eukaryota > Metazoa > Arthropoda > Insecta > Lepidoptera > Sesiidae > Sesia > Sesia apiformis. The sequence goes on along the minus strand of OU611960.1, from coordinate 7,550,655 downwards.
GGGTGTTACCTTCGACGGCGAAGAGGACCTCAAAAACTGGCTCAACAACTTCTTCGACACCAGACCGGGCGATTTTTGGCGGAACGGCATCAACAAATTGGTCGAGAGGTGGGCCGAGGTCGTGAACAGCAACGGAGAATACATCATTGATTAATTTATTGTTATAATTATTGTTTTTTGTTCAAATAAATCGTTGTCATAAAAACTCTACGAACTTTCTTTACAACCCAAAAATGAACTAAGGATTAAATTACATCTTAGACGGACATCTTAGATTACATGGACCATTTATTATACTTAACAACGGCAAATTTTAAGTGAAGTAGAAAATATTGATTACTTAATCTCCAATGCAGCGCATCCGGCGGTATGGCGACGTTGTCATTTTGGACTGATTTGGCATATATCGCGAATGTCGCAGGGCTAAAGTATCCACTTACCACCAGGGGGACTGTATGCTAGTTTATCTACCACCCTCTATCCATAAAAATATGTTATTAAATAAAACTGTATGATTTTTCAGTGTGACAATTGATCATTTTAACTATCTCAATGTCCTTTAGAAGTTTTGCTTGATTCTTTATATAGATTGCTTGATGACGCAGATGCGATAGTTGCATTTACAAACTAAAAAATCTTACGCTCAGGCTACGAGTATATCAACACTCACTTATAAACTGTGGTCTCGACGACAACCTTCTTATCAGATTTCGCGACATCACTCCTTGGCGATGCATGCAGATGTTCGAACTTGGTGAAATCGACAACAAGCCACTGCTTGCAGGCGGTGCCGGAGTTGAACGATGCAAGAATGTGGCCCCATGAGCTCACGTTCAAAGCCAGGTGGTTGGCGGCTGTTAGACAAGGACCCATAGGCACCTGAAAAGAAGATTTTTGTAAAAAATGGTAAAATGTATCGAAGTACCTATGTGAATGCAATGATATAACCGTTAAAAGCATCGATTTGTATAATAATTGTTTCTCTGTTGAAAATATTATAGCACGACATTATTTGTCTGCGTCTCGTCATAATACGAGAAGCACTAAAGGTGAAACCAAAAATGGTTTCATAATGAACAAAATTCATTGAGTAGTTTCTAATTATAGTGAGATTACCCATTCTCATCCTGTCCTATCCCTCTCCATTTTCCCAGCCCTTCCCTTAAATCCATTCCTTTAAATTTCTAAAGGCTGTACATCCGGAAGCGTACCAACGTTGTGATTCTGGACTGATGTTGTCATGCATCGCGGATATCCATAGGCGACAGTACCCACTTACCACCGGGTGAACTGTCTGCTCATCCATAGCAATTTTTAATAGCAAGAAGGTTGCCACCTTCTTGCTATTAAAAAAAACCTAAAAACGGACAATCTATTTTTGAAGTCAATTAACAAAATTAGAATATTTATACCGTGTAATCATTTAAAACCATGCATAATTCTTTTGACACTTACTTCTTCGGTAATATTGATTTCCTTCCACAGCTTGTTGTTATAATTCCTCAGAGCGGTTCCAGTGATAGCCATCCTGTGGTCTTTGCCAGAGATCATGTAGAACTCGTCCTGGCTGGTGATGGAGCCGGGGTAGCTGGATAAGTCTATTGAGGAACCTGGGGCTGGTGTGGAGTCCTTGGATGTAAGGTGATAGTTGAACTTGTATCGCTTTAGAATTCGAGTCATTGATGAGTAACTAAAATAAACAATAAACGTATGTTATTCACTGGAAGTGCAGGCTTTGGGGCTATATTACAACAGGCTACATTATATATTACAGGCTATATTATTTCCATTGTAAATGGTTATTTTTATAGTTGGATATTAATAATTTTATTCTAATTTATACGTTATTAATCTTTAACCTTTTCAAATAATCTAGGTAATTAATATCTCACCTTCCAGCTGAATTGTGAGCAACATATAACTTCTTTATATTCGTTCGACCTGCACTAGTCTCGTTCACAATCCTTAGAAAAGCACTAGATAGAGAAGGTAGGGTTTCTAAATAAGGGTCTTCGAGTGAAATATTAAGTTTTCTTTGGATTTCAGGCGTTTCGGCGAAGGAGTTCAACCAGAACAAGTCGGATATATCGGTGTCGTATTCCTTCTCGCTGCGCTTGACGCCGTGCTTCCAACCAGTGTATACACCGTCGATTTGCGTGTAGTATAAAGATACCTAGAAATCAAAAAAGAGTTTTTTAAAGTTAAATTAAGTCAAAAGTCATTAAGTCAATTAAGTCTTATAAAGTCACAGAAGACTATCTTGAAATGTACTACATTTCTTACTTTATCGTATTTCCCCAATGTACGTACGTGTTTCGGTAGTGAGTGAGATATGACAGAGCCCATTCCCATCCCATTCTATCCCTCCCCATTTTCCCAACCCTCTCTCCCAATCCATTCCTTAATCTGCAAAGGTAGGCAGCGAATTTGAGCGTGTGCCAAAGTTTGTCATTTTGGAGTAATGTTGGCAGGTACCGCGGATGTCTATGGACGACAATATCCACTTACCATCAGGTATTGCTTAAATATTATTGTACGCTAATAAGACGAAATTTGGTTTGATCAGGACTATAAAAAGGAAACAGCCGAAGCGTAACGAAGAGTTATCAATTTCTGCAGTCTTTAATTTCGAAGACTAACGAGTGGTACATAATATGGTACTTACATGGTGCCAAAAAGGATCGACGCTTCCGCGTTCCCCTGCACGGGCCTTCAAGGTATTAACTGACTTATCCAAAGCGTCTCTTAACTTCTCACATTGCTTCTCTACCGGCATATCTTCGCATTTAGCTCGGATTGTGTTCTCCAGGTGCGTGTGGATGAGATACCACGTAAGTGCACCTTCAACGATTCCGGCTGCATATGCTTGAATTTCATCTGAGTACGAACCATCTGTTTCAACCTCTAGCATAGACCAGCTGTAATTTAAAAATTATGGAGACTATAGACAATACTGCAGAAATATCTACCGCATTAACAAACATTGCTGTTTGTATTATAGAAGCGGAGAAACTCTTGAGAAAATATATATGATAATAAGCTAATTATAAACAAATACCTATGTATATTTAATTATACTTGTGCAATTACAGGAAACAACGTTCAAGCGAAAAACATTGTTAAACGTGGTTGAGTTGATACAACGCATAGCCGTTTGAAATAAGGTCAATGTATTTTTCCTTTAAACGCGAACGAATTGATAAGAAAATATTTTACCTCCTTCCTTTTGTAAATGTAGGTAAGTGATATATATCTTTATTTAACTAATATTTCTAATTTCTAACTTTATTTTAAATTATAGATTGATTTATTTTAAACTTGTTTTGATACGAAAAACTTAAACTCAAATAGGTACCTACCCAAAGAATTCATTTAAATTAAAAAATGGAACGTTTTAGAATGTTTTAACTCAGAATAGATAACTATTCCCATAGTTATATTTAGCTATTCTCATAGATAACTTATAGTTTGGCTTAGAACTTTTATAGGTACGTCTGATGCTTTAGAATGAAATGTCGACGTCGTTTAGAATAGATACAACATTCTGATTATGTTTAAGGTCCTCTTACCAAAGAATTTTGTTGTTATATTCAAAGATATTTTATTTTTTACAACTGTTAATGAGACCTATTTGTGTACCCATTTATCTCGTTTTGACATCGAGTGTCAAATGTATTGACACTTAAGAGATTTTTCCAACTGAGCGTTCACACGATTACTACAAAGCACATTCTCGTAAACGTATTACTGTGACTTTATTAGTTGCTCTAACTTTATAGTTGCGGCTTTTTCTGCAACGTTATATTTGCGGTTGGTATTATTCAGCCGTTTATGGAATAAGTTGACAATGAGCTTCAAAGAAGTTTGTATTTGTACGAACCGTCGATTGGCCAATACTTAGATAATTGGCCTATCAAACTTTATAACCTTTAACATTTTGGGCGAGACTTTGCCTTCCTTACCGGTCAATTAATTTGATACCTTTTTCTTAAGTACCTATTTTGAGGCATAAAATACTCACCCGGTAGTATCGATGTCCATTCTAAAGTATGCTCGGGCCACTCCTTTGGGTATGTCCGCTAATTCGTTGCTCTGGCCCCAGTACTCGATACGGTATCCGGTTTTCTCGGAGTAGAACACTGTGGCTGCATAATTGCCATCCTCCTGGATTCTAAAGCAAGGAATGCTTGTATGCATTAATTAATAAACTACTATAATATACTACTATCTGAGAACCGAGCTGACGGTTTGATGTGGTATGGCATTGAGGACAGCCAGGTTTTGGCGACTTATGTCAAATGCGATGCCTGTCTAATACGTAATTACGTCTAAAACATCAACAGGCATTGTAACTGGCTGGCTCATCAAACAGGATGCGAAGGACCTAATGTTCTTCCCACATGTTCTGCCAATTAGTGGCGGATTAAGAGTTTCGGAGGCCCTAAGCATAGAGGCCATGTTGGCCCCCTGTTGCTTGGATTTGGAAGGTAGAAATTAGAAAATAAAACTTACTAAGTTCATCAAAATACATATTCGAAATTTATATTGGAGAATAAGCACGTGCTTATAATGCTTATATGTTAATCCGCCACTGTTGCCAATCATACCACATGCTCAATACAACATGATCACGGATCCTCACTGAGAGTCCCGCAGAGATTGGGAATTGGGCTGCCTTCCGTAATCCGATTATAGTCGACTTATGAAAGCATCTCACAAAAACCGTCTATGGCGGATGTCTATGGGCGATAGTATCCACATACCATCAGATGGACTGTATGCTCGTCTGCTGCCTTCGTCCATTAATTAAAAAAAAAACACTATTTAAGTTAGTCACATTACGTCATTACAATAACGTGCCATTTTTACAAGGCTATTTGTGAAACTGCAAAGGTGAGATTTATAAAGCGAATTACGGCCTTACTTTATGAAGTTCAAGTTTAAAGCTGTTGTAAAATCCAAGGCGCTGAGCACGTTGATTTTGTTGGAAAGCAATTATTTATGTACCCTACTTTTAAATATTAATTACCTAACATTTTTGTTGTTGATATTACTTTTTTTTGTGAAGGTCTATCCACTTCAAATTAATGATTCCTCTTGGTCATACCAATGTGAGCAAGAAGAAAAGCAATTCCTCGTCGTCAGAACAATCTGACGAAGTGGAAGTAAGTACCCTTTGCAGCGAAAGCAATTTACGTTTTGCCCTAGGCTTATAATTTTTAATGCTGTCTGCAAATAAGTGACGCCATTTTGAAAGTTTTTTCTCTCTATATAGTATACATACATACATAGTTCTCTATACATAGTTGTACTTACCTACTCGAATCAAATATTGATAGTATCGAAGTAATGAATATTTCTAAGACTGTTTTTGACTTGAATGGTTGGAAACTAGCCTCTATGCAGATTGCATACGATATTGCATCGTCAGTAATAATAATAAGATATGCAGTGTAAGGTATGCAATGGATCGGACTAATAATTCTAAGCCCAAGAATAGTTCGTGTATCCGGGTATTAAGACGGAACGCGTGTCTGAAGCAGATCGGGCGCATGCGGCCGGTGTTATAGTCTATGGAATTATATGAGAGAAGTCACATTGAAACTGAAGAAATTAAAGCCCGGCGGGCTTCATTGAAACGCCTCAATGTGCCGACTCCTTATGTAACTGATAAACTCAAAGCATGCGTTTACATTTAAAATAAATTGAGGCGCAACTAAACGACTATATAATAAGTAAGTTCATAAATTAGCTACTTATTCATAGCTAAACATGAATCCCTCTGTTGAAACTATGCCAATAACATAAATCTCCTTCTTCGTCATCACCATTTTGATAAGAATTCCAGTTGAATCGCACAACAAACAGATATTACATACAACTAATACTTTAACGCACAATGCAGATTTGTTAGTTAGAATAAGATAAGTAGGCATTTATATATTTATCTTATTTATGACTTTCTACTTTATCAGATGTTGTTATAATGCCCGTACTTTTAGGGGGTATAATTACCGGTAAATAGAATAGATAATGTAAAGATTCGTTTTTGAGAACAATTTTGTGACAACTTATAACAACATCTCCATAATAAATAATTGAAATAATACGATCATCTTGATATCCATTTCCAGCGATTTGTTCAAAAAGTCAAATTTACTTGATGACAACTTTTATTTACGATCCTATAATTTTCTTTTGACTACATTTCTACAAAGCAGCTTATTTTAATAGGTACCTACCTAATACCTACGTTTTTAATTTTAAAATTTATCAAGACTACACTTTTATCAATTTACAAAATGATAAAATATTTACCTACTTAATCAAACTCGAAATGTTTACTAAAATTACGCACGCAATGGAGAAGTTCACTAGGTTTAAAACTAATTTGGAACTAGTTTAAATAAAAATATAGATACGCTTTGTTTTTTTTAAATCCGTTGGAGAATGATCGAAATATAGCTATTCAAAGTTTTAACGCGGTACTCGCGATGACGACGACGTGTCTTCCGACGTCACAATATACAAAATCCTTAGTAGGTCTTGCACTAAAACAGTTGTTTTCCGTATGTTTTAGAAAACAAAATGTTGAGACAAAGGTAGAGTTTCATAAACACTATTCAACGATATATCGTTTGTTTGTAAATTTGTAAAGTACCTAAATGTATCGTAACGTCACGCACTGCTCAATCAACATCCAACTTTGAAAAGCTACAACTTCGTCATTTTATCACGAGATTTACAATTTTAATTTCATTTTAAGTGTCACTAAGATTATTTTCCACGATACTTTTTTTGCAATTTTTTAGACGAGAAACAAAAAAACTGACGGTAGGTGATTACTAGGTAGAGTAATCATCCGCCGGTGATCCAAATAAAGAAAATATTAAATATAAATAATATAATGGCGGAAGTGCGGTCCATCCGCATTTCCTCGATACGGAGGTATCGCGCACTGTCCGGTCGAAAAATTATTTTATACCGCGAACCCGTAGGCTGAGGAACGAACTGCCTCAAGAGGTCTTTCCATTAAGCTACGATATGGGGTTCTTCAAAAAGGCTGTGAATAGGATTTTGCAAGGTCGGCGGCGCGCCCTCATACCCCCCTAGTGTTGCAGGTGTCCATGGGCGGCGGTAACACTTACTATTACGTGGGACCGCTTGCTCGTCCGCCCACAAGTCTATAAAAAAAAACTTCAAAAATGTTTTTGTCATTATGTTTTTTAGTAATTAAAATGTGTACGAGTAATTAGTTACCTTTCTATTTGTCCGACGAACAACGCCAGTATAGCCAACACGCCCAGTAAACCCAGGATGTACGAACTGATTTTTGTTTGTAGCCAAGAGGCGCCAACAACCTTCAGTATTTTGCTCATTTTGTAGCTTGATATAAAAAGATGAATAAAAGAAGATATTATAAGATATAAAAGATGTTGAGAAATTTAATAATAATGAAGTGACAGTGCGTATAGATTATTTTCTCCAAGAGGAGAGCGACCATCGAATAATGAATAAGGTCGCGAGATGTTCACGGTACCACTGATACTCCGAAAGCTGGGTTCGGAGTCTGCATTGGACTCGGCTTTTAAGCTTTATTGCTATGGTGTTCACACCGGTTGCTTAATTATACTCCTTTTAACCCTGAAACAAAAGAGAAACAGAGTTTATTCATAGATAGAGTTTATTTACAGATATAGAGGACTAGATAACGCAAGCTATTGGTCGCTGTGTGCCCGAAGTTGACGTTAAGCTCCTTCTTCTAGCGCTGCTCGTTCAGACGGTTCCGACCCGTGTCGCTAGCAAGTCGTTACAAAACACAAAAATGTCTAATTGCCCTATAATCAATTACAAAAATTCGTCAAAAGTGAAACCGAGTCAAAGAAGGTTTCGTTTCATCGGTGAGTAGTTCCCATCAATAAAATTTACTCGTGACGTAACGCGCTTGGTTGCCATACAATTTTACGAACTTTCGTTCTCTATCCAAATATGTCTATGATCGATCAGTGACGTTTGATTCTTACTCGGACGAGACTCATATGAAGTCGCTCATCGAGCGAGTCGGCGACGTAAATACCTACCAATCAACTAAATGTCATTATTTCTGCAAATCTATATTGATATATCTAGATCAAATAAGATTAAATGTAATACGCAGTAGACAAAAGCAGAAATCGAATATAGTAAAACAAACAACTGTCTCCGAAAACATGACAGAAATAAAGAATTATGTACTTTCATTATAGAGTTATCTTGGGATATAGGGCCTCTCCCAAGGCCCGTTGCCACATTCGGAAGTTACTTCCCATAATTTAATTTCAAATGATTTTATCTTTTTGTCTAACTATATTTACTTTTACAATATTCACATATACATATAATATTATTATTATGAGCCTATACTGTCCCACTTGAGCGCAAACGCCTCCTCCTCTCCTCTCGGTTTCGTGCCCTCGACGCGACTTCCAATCTTTACAATAAGCGTTCAAGCTCGCTCGTCCCACCGTCGTATTTTATATCAACCACGATACCTTTTGCCATTATTTAGTAGAATTTAAGTAAACTATATATTGTCTAAATAGTTTTGTTATACAATCGTCTACCTACATATTTAATTAAAAGTTTTGAATCTAGTGAGCGACTGAGGCTTTGCCCGACATAAAGATTTTAACTAATGAGGGGGAAAATCTCGATAACAAACAATTGTGAAGATAAATAATTGGTTTAATAATTCCTGAGATTAATTCCAATAATCAAAATAACATTTTTTTATAATATTCTGAACAATAGATACTATATTTATGTATTTAATTAATATGAGTAGTATATAGTTAGTTATTATCTACTTATATACTAAAGGAAAAACAAAGTACCTATTTCTTTTGACATTTTACAGACCTAGATTTTAAAATTAACACAAAATGTGTATTGTATAAAATCCCAATGCACTGCTACAGATATTGTATATTGAGCATTATTTGTCAATGGTTTGTAATGAAGAGTCGAGAGCGATGAACATTAACATTATTTAGTCGTGTGACAATACAATACAAAACTTCTTACTTGTATAAGTTTAAGCATAACCTTAAATTTCTTATAAAATTTATAGAATTCGAATTGTAACTGAAAACGAAAACATGAAAGGTACCTCTATATATTTGTTTTTAATTTTTTTTAAAGACTAACAAAACTTTTAGGCATAAATTTTTATTAAATGGCAATTCGGTACTTATTGAAGTTATTAGATAGGTACTATATAATAAAATTGCATAAGCTACCTTAATTGGGACTGAATTATTGTCATAATACTTCAGCGACTTCTTTGCGAACCATTTTGAACATCACTAATGAAAATTTACAACAAAAACCATACACTGCACTTGAATTTGTAGATAGGATCTGTCAGTATGTTCTCGCAATTACGACTAGCAGGTAACAACAGTCGTCCCACAATACGACGTTATCAAAATATCAATAAGATACTGTAATGGAAGGATTGCGCTCTCGCCTTATCTATTAATGTAACTAAACAGGAATTATAAACGTATATAAATAAATAGAGACTGGCCACAGGGCCTAGTTACGGAACTAGGGCCGGACCTAGGCAGATTTACCACCCGCCCGTTCGCCGCTGTACTGGCAGCCCTCTCAGATAAGTATGCAACTCGTGAGGGCTCCAAATGTTCTGTCGGCCATAGTGTGCGTGTACTAGATGCACTTAGAACAATAGATATAGACGTGCATTTGAAACCTACCGCTTATCTAGAACATTACACGTGCCGCTAGAAAACGAGTAAGTACATTTAATACCTAGTTTATTAACCTGGGTGTTAAATAACAATTTAAGCAGCTATATTAAACCACCCAAATTGCTATTTGAAGCGGACAAATATAAGCTTACGTCTTCAATAGAGAAACATAATTCTAATAAATTATGGTTAACGACTGCGAAAACGGACATGAATTTCGTAATTTACAAAATAGATTTTTAATTATCATTGTTCTCTTCTGCACATTATCGTGAAAATAATTAAATATACTAAGTAACTAATATGTACAGAAACAAACACATATAGGTATATTTTTTTATTTATTTATCGAATCACATAACACAATATCGTAGATACAAAAGGCGAGCTTAATGCCTTAAGGCATTCTCTAGCAGCCAACCTTTGGGTTGATCAGAGAAGTTCAATTAGAAGGTGCATGAAAGACACAATATAGATGGTGTGGTAAAATAAATATAATACATTATTAACATATACATACATACACACTTACACACACACACATATATACATAAGAATAAATATAATACATGCAATCAATGAATACATTATATAAATAAAATATCTACATCTATATCTATTTATACTCTATTTAAACTAATATATAGAGAGGTAAAATTGTGTGTTTGTAGGTATATTGGGGGTAATCTCTGGAACTGCTGAACCGATTTCAAAAATTCTTTCACAAATAGGAAGCTACATTATCCATATCTAATACCTATAGGCCATATTTTATTTTGAAATTTTGGAAAAAAATACTTATAAACTGAAGCGAAGTGAGGGCGGGTCGGTAGTGAGTTGTATATTAAGAGAAACATTAAACATTAAAAATGAAAGAAAAGATAAAGCAAAAGGAGTTGACCGAGCCACTAGCGATGAGAAATGGAGAGGTAATGTTCCAGAAGCATCTGTTTAAAAAAGATTTTGTTCGAGCTTTCCGGATGTCAGTGGGTTATGTTATGTTTATTTTCAACCATAATTTTCTTGTACTAATTAGGTACTTAAAGTGCCTGCAAAAGTAATGAAATGTCATTCATTATCAACTGTTGTCATTCATGTCAACAGTAAAGCAACGATTGTTCATTAAACGAATGATTTACAAACTGCATCGGCTCCAACAATGGACAATGAGGGCGATCCTTGAATCGCTGGGAAACCATTTACAGTGTAACAAGTAAATACAATTGAGTGTACACTTTTACCTTGAATAGATTGAATCTTAGGTATCATTTTTTGTTATTGTATAAATACATAATATACGTGAGCGATGGACATTATCTTTACGTCCCGGTTTGGCTAACTAACCTATTAATTTTATTTATTCAAAATCTAATTTTATTCATTCCTATTCGTTTACTCCCTGGTTTCATTCACACTGTATCTACTCATAAACATAATTTATCTTCATACTTTTATAAACAAGTTTAATGAGGAAACCTTTTTGAAGATCGTTTTTATTCATATCTATCGTCAGCAGCACTTACAAATTCGTTTATTAAAAAAAAAAACATTTTCAAATAAAAGTTTATATAAAAAACAAACATGTTTCTTTTCATATAATTTCTTCGTGTTTTTTAGAAATTAAGTGTTTTGATTGTCCGAATAACACTGGTTCTCAAATACGACCGATTGAGTATAAATACCTATACGAATATAATTTTGGAAGATGGCCAGTGCCTTGTGATACCATATTGGCAAGATGTTTCACATCCGACATGGTAATTGGCGTCATTTCACAATTCACGCAGTACCCATGTACAGATACACCACGAAAACATTCGCCATCGGCTAATCCGGAAACAACCAAACACGTCATTCACGTCTATGAATAATAGTTACCATACCTCTAATTGCATACTTTATTACCAGATACTTTATTGCATAGATGTAGATGACGCGTTCGGGTGTTTCCGGATTAACCGATGGCCAATGTTTTCGTAATGGATCTGTAAGTACCTATATGTAATGTAGTTTGTAATATGTAATGCAAATTATGGCTAAAATTGAAATGTAAGTGGTTAGTTTAAAATCTTGCATAACAGTTTAAATCTAAGAACAAAACTAGTAATTAAATAATGACCTTAACCCATCTCGTATTTCTGATACGCTAAGAGACTATATAAAATACATAGAGTGGTTACAACGTAACGTAAAAGACTTTGAACTTGTATTTGGACGATTGTTTCTTTTTTACTCACTCATGCTGAAAATCTTTCGGAATACGAAGATTGCTGACTGACACTATTTAATTAGTACAGTACAAGATTATTGATGGCCGTGTGATGTCGGTCGACTTCAGACCTACCCCTATCTCTATCCGCGGTGCTGCGGGTGTCTTAAAAGGCGACTAAGGGATACCACAAGCCCTGAAGAACTACAACATCTATAAAATAAGGCGTTTTAAGACCACACGTTCTTCATGGAAAGACGACAATGTGCGTCGATACAAGATTATTAGATTGTTAAAAACCTGTACTCAATATCAACATATAACATGTCACTACCTCACGGATGATCGAGGAACAAGCCCCTTTGGCAATCGATGCACCAAAATTATACAGATGTTTAAAAGATACTTCCTTATAAATAGTTGGGTGTGTCTATAATTTCCTTAGTGTTGGGTATTTCATTGCAAGTTCATTACATAGATACTGACATATCCACGTAATAAAGTGATGATAAACTGTCTGTGCTTATTTATAAGTATGTGTGAGATACAGCAACGCATTTGAATATGCCTACTCGTATTTTTAGCGCCATAGCAACACTTCACTTCCTACATTACTGACTTTATCAGCATACTCAATTTACACCGCATAAAATGCATAAAACAATAGGCTAATAACAAACACTGCTTATCCGGTAAATGATGATTCTTTCGACTTACCAAGCAGCGGTGGGATGAGGCCTGAGCAAACGAAACACGATTCACGGTCAAAGGTGAATATAAATATCCTAGCTGCACTTAGATAGTTTTAAATACCTAAAGATAAGATAAAAAAACTACTAAAACGAGAGTATTCCGTATACGCATTCAGACGAACTGTAACCAACAACACATGAAACATTCATCTTATATTTTCACTACATAGCATTTTTATAAATTAAAAATTGCAAAAGTACGTCCGTTCGAATACGTAAGTAAACATGTACGATGTATGAGTTACAGCAAATACGTCCGCCAAAAGCAGACCACATACATTTGATTTGAATTTTACGATGATGTTCTCGTGTAATAAAACATATTTTTGAGGAACACGTGATGATGTACACAGGTACTATCACTTACAGGAGTAATTCCTAATGAAAATTTAAAGCCTGCGATTATTAGCGATGCCAACGAAGGTGGGCAGTGTACTTTGGCCGCAGTCGTGAGAATACACAGAATACCGTATTTACCTACTGTTCATTAAACGGCAGCTATTAGTTTATTTTCATTACGTCTTAATACAATGCGGTTTCTTTTTTCCAATAAAAGAATGACGCATAAAGACCAACAATGAAAGTTTTAAAAATGTAAAACCCGAAAAAATCTGTGTTTACGTAAATGGAAATACAATGCGTTTACTCAATTGTCGCATACGTATATAATATAAATCAATATTAAACTTAAGTCCAGTGTGTAAGAATTCTCTTTTCTACCCATCACCACTGTGCAGGCAATTAACCGTAACTTGACATGAACATTATATATTTTAAATTCAGTCAGCTCTATGATATTCATAATAATTTGTCGTCGGTACCTAACTGAAGTAAATAATTCATATTTCAACAATTAATTGTTGAAATATTATTTAGTGATTACCTGTTTTGCTAACCAAACATAAAGAATCAAAACAGATTGCTCTGTAAACTCAATTAAACACCTACTTAAATGATTTTTTAATACAAATATTCTGACGTCAATCAGATAATATACTCTACATATTGTTTTGTTAAATAAGTACAAAATTAACACCAGTTGCAAAATAAATTGTCGAATCGAATCGTATCAAATGTCGAAAATTGCATATTCGGCGATTCAAATGAAAAAAGATGTTTAAAATTAGGTAATTAATTAACGTAGCGAATGACCATATCCATAAAAATTTAGGGGGAGAGTGGTTGCTGCATTCCGACAGCCGCTGGGCGCACTCGACTGACCACGTTACCCCTCTCTCACAGAAGACTACCTTTAAATGTACTGCATTTCCTAGTTTATCGTATTTCCCCAATGTACGTACGTGTTACGGTAGTGAATGAGATATGCCAGAGCCCATTCCCATCCCACCCCTCCCCATTTTCTCAACCCTTTCTTCCAATCCATTCCTTAATCTGCAAAGGTTCAGCGCATCTGGGGGCGTGCCATCGTTTGTCATTCTGGACTGATCGTGGCATGTATCGCGGATGTCTATGGACGACAGTATTCACTTACCATCAGGTGAACTGTATGATCGTCTTCTACCTTATTCTATATAAAAAAAATAGTAATTGATTTACTGTAGCTTTCTGATATGCAATATTATGAATCGTGTGTTGATATTTAAACGATTTAAATAAGTATTAATTTGATTATTTGTTATTTGTATTCATTATTTTTATAGTAGTCCATGCACAAAACAAGCGCTTCGTGAGTCCATGTCACTTATAAATACATTGATACCGCGTTAGTAAATGTTTTATAGTAGTCCATGCACAAAACAAGCGCTTCGTGAGTCCATGTCACTTATAAATACATTGATACCGCGTTAGTAAATGTTTTATAGTAGTCCATGCACAAAACAAGCGCTTCGTGAGTCCATGTCACTTATAAATACATTGATACCGCGTTAGTAAATGTTTTATACTAGTCCATGCACAAAACAAGCGCTTCGTGAGTCCATGTCACTTATAAATACATTGATACCGCGTTAGTAAATGTTTTATAATAGTCTATGCACAAAACAAGCGCTCCGTGTGTCCATGTCACCTATATATACCACACATATTGATGTTATGTCACATTGATATCGCGTTAGTAAATGTTTTTATAAATAATGATTTTTATCTCAATCGAATAAGTAGGTAATCATCTTAGTATATAACAAATTGGATAAATGTTTTCTCTCGATCGATAGAAATGTTTTCTCTCTACGATAGGACTTTACATGGTAGAACATACATGATATTCTACATATAAAGCCCTTTAAATAATACGTATATTTAGGAGAGACATAAATCTATTGTACAATAAAAAAAATATTAAGTTCTTAATTGCACTACCTACCATAGCTCTATTCGTCAACAAACTTCTCCTTACCACCCAAAGGTTGGCTGGAAGAAATCGCTTTAGCGATAAGGCCACCGCCGGTTGTACTTCTAATTACTTATAATTTTCTGTTTCTCTGTATGTTTTCGTGTACAAAAAGTATGTTTGTTATCTACTTATACAATAATCAGTTCTTGATCAGGATTAGCCTTGTTTTCTACGTATCTTATTCCATTTTTTTATAGAATAGATGGCAGTCGAGCGGGCGGGCCACATCATGGTAAGTGGTCACCGCCGCCCATGATCACCTGCAACACCAGGCATGCTCAGCTGGCAGTTCATTCCATAACTTTCGGGTTCGCGGTATAAAGTGTCTTTCTGACCGCATTGCACGCAGCGACTCTATGTCAAGGAAGTGCGGATGAACCGCACGACAGTGACGAGCGGTGCGATGGTAAAAACCCGAAGTTGGCATCAAATTCAACAGCTCTTCAGAACATTCCCAATTATAAAGGCGGTAGAAAACGCAGAGAGATGCAACTCTCTACGGGTGCTGGGCGATTCTACACCACCTGTGAGAGTAGGATCGTCGACAATTCGGATAGCGTGTCGTTGGACGGAGTCGAGAGGGTCCAGCTGGTACTCGGTGCACCGGCCCAAAGTAGTGAGCAACGCTCCACATGTGATCTAACTTGAGCTTTATAAAGCGACAAGCGTTAGAGAAGGAGAGAAGTGCTGCCTTGCTCTATTCAGTACACCGAGCTTATTACTACCAAGTTAATTAAATATATTGTCATAAAACAAAAATCAAATGGCACAAAGATAAAAATATGTATGTATTTGTTTTAAATATTTGTTTAAATAAATTATTTCATTAATATCCTTACTACTATTGATTAATAGAAATGCTTTCATACTTTGTAAACAATAATTTATTGATTTAATAATTTCGTAAGCTTTCATTATTGCTTTCGTCATCATCATTTATGAGTAGATAATATGTCTACCTATTTTCCTTATAATCAATGTCATGCTCATCATCGCTGTTGAAGAACTCTTTGTACATATTTACATATAATAAGATTTTATTTTTATTTTTACTTAACCTACCAAATAGATATCATTTTACTTCGTTCTAGTCATGGCAATGAATTACTCGAACAAATAAGTATGAGTAATCGCAATTTCCGCTGGCGCCTCTGTTTATTAAGTACGTACGTAGGAGGTGACAAATCTGTCTAGAAATATGTCATTTAAAAAAATAAGATATGCTTATTTTATTTAGGTGTTAACCAATCCATTTTGTTCTTTAAGAACTAAATATAGTACTAGTATATTATAATAATATGTATGTATATCCATTGAATTCCGCAAAAAAACATTAAAAGTTCAAATACATAGTTTGACCCGTCAATGTCACAAAATCCTTTCTTTTACTGAAAAAGGGCGGCAGACAGACACAGTCCACCTGGTTGAAAATGGATACTGTCGCCGATAGATATCCGCGATACATGCCAACATCAGTCCAGAATGACAAATGTTGGCACACCCTCGGATGCGCTGAACCTTTGAAGATTTAGGAATGGATTTGGAGAATAGAGTTTTATGTAGAACTTAGTACGGACCGAGGGTTTGAATTCACGGCTTCACCAAATGAGTCGTGAATCGATACTCCCCGGGATATCACACCACTCTAATTATGATTTATTTTTAGAACTAATTATTCCATTTAGTACAATTTTTATTTGAAGCGACTTCAACGGACGTGTTGATTTTTAAGTTTCTTTTTTCAATTTAATAAGGCTTCTAAATCTTTTTCAATATTTTTCATTTCAAATTATTGTCCCACCACGCAAACATTTTGTTACCGGCAACGCCGGCTTTTTAACGGCATCCAAATGTCCAAAACGAATTGTTCTGGACACAGCAGGTAGACGCATACCAATCATACCGAACAGGGCATTGCTTCCATTTTTGTGTAGGTATAAACTCGCAGTGCGTTATCAAATATGCGATTAAGTAGCGACAACCGCAAATATAACGTTGTAGAAAAATCTTATTCATTCAATTAGTACCTCAAAAACAAATTTCAAAATCACCTTAATAACTTGCTAACGAATTTGTAATTGTGCGGACGATCGGTTGGGTAATGCTTTTTATACATACAAGTACATTCAGATACCTAAACATGAATATCTAATGAATACATGATGAATACCTAAACATAATACATACTTGAATACAAATAATTCTTACCCTGATTTATCACTGTAGAAGCTCTAGCAGTACCTATGATAATATAAATTGGGTGCTAAAGTTATGAAGCTTTTAGAAACTAAAAATACAGACTTACAGACGACAGACAACAAATTACTTTAAGCAAAATCAATCCATTGTAATCTTTATTACCAATGCAATAAGGATATTATATGGACCCATTATCGTCGCGTTGAGGCCAAAAATAACATTCAATTCATTTCTGTATCCGGCCCAAACCGACCTTAAAATAATCTTCTATAAAATACAACCGGAAATTCCTGTCTGATTCAACACGAGTTGGACGAACAATAACTATGTTTTTCACATCTGTCTGTCTGGTAATTATTGTTACCGGCACTGTATGTACCTAATCTACAATGAGGTGTGAAAAAATGACACTTCCAGATTAAAGTCACTTTACGTATGAAAATATTAGAACATGTGCGCTTTTACGTATAGTTACCAACAGGATAAAATACCTAATTTTATGCGGTTCTAATGTATTTATTTATACAGCCCTCCTAAGAAGAACAGGCATTAGTAACATTTTTTAACTAATTGTAAGTATAAGTAACATTGTATTCAGAACCAATTATATTATTTTTACAAATCAGAATAATGAATATTTTCGTAGTCGGAAATTAAATTTTTGTTCCAAAATGATGTAATTTGATGTTTGACTCAGAGTAGCGTGATCTAGTTATTATTAATTATCTATCTAACTAACTAACAACTATTAACTATCTAAACAAATCCGTAAATCTCTAAATAATAATTGGTTTTCATACCTACTATTCTTAAAATTCAGAGAAATAATTCAACGTATTGGCAGGGTAAACGATCTCCGTGGTGCGTGTGTGCAGTGAATGCACTCTTGAATGGGACCACATGAGAACCCATAGGGTCAATAACCCCGCCGAGACGGATCTACGAAGGGTGCATAGATCGTGCAGGATTGTGTAATTGATGGTAATTGAAACAGTATTTACGAGACGTACAGCTCCTGTCGGAACGCGTTGCAATTAAAATTGCATACAAAAGAAAGCAGAGTATGTTACTAATAAAGTAACTATATGACTAACTAGATATGAACTAAATATACCCCTAGAAAGTACTACAAGACAACGTTAAATTTGTCGCAGCACAAAGAATATCTCAAATGTGCGTGATTTATAGTTCGTTCCCCTCCGTCACCACCTGTTCGTCCCCATAACTTTATTTACATACACTTCGTCGTCACTACCAAATTTAAGCGTCCTTTGACGCTACAGATATTTTTTGATTTATGGCTGTAAGTGGCTTAATAACAATAAAAGAGACCGAGACGACAAAGGATCTTACAAATTCCAGCGATTAATAATATCATACAAAATTATCAATTACAAAAAATAAAATGAAGAAAAAAGCCAATTGCCTTAAACCGGATTTGACTTTATGGGTGGTATTATAAAATTATAATTGAGTGAGGATTCAAAAGTTAACTTTACTACCCACAGTTTAGTTATGTTTAGAAAAAAGAAAAATGCCCATTTGTAGGCCCTATATTTTAAGATGGATGGTCTATTATATAAATAGGAATCCGTATGAAAGATTTACGCAAGTTGGTTGCGGGGATAATATTTCATTAAGTTTGTTAGTAATTGTATTGACACAGTTAAAAGAATAAATATATAGACATAAAGGCATATTAGATAACTTTAACTCTAAAGTAGCATTTACGAATCGTTTTTCAAGATTATTGTATTCGTACTTTAACAATTACTTTACAATGTTGAATATAAAAGTTACTCGTTTTGTAGGTGTTGATTTATATCTTGCAAACGTGATATGATAATATTTAAATACGATTTTTCTTAACACAAAAACATAAACTAAATAACATACTTCGTAAATGTTTTGAAGTTGTCAAAACAACAAAAACCAACTAAAACTATCCTAAAAATCGTTAGTTCCCATAGAATTGTCTGCGTAATCCCACATCCAATCCTTCTCATCCAACCACCACCGGTGAATTTCTAAGCCTATCTGCATATCCAGCGGTGGAAAGACATAGGCCGAAGGTATGGTATGGTAATTACATATTACTAACAAAATGGAACTTATGAGTCTTGTAGATATGAAAATTAGTGCTAAATATTAAAAAAAAAGAGAATAAGCAAAATTTTTGATTTTTCAAATCGGTTGATTCTTATGTAAATAGAGAGTATACTTACAGCGTCAGTGGTGGGACCACAAACACAAAGGTTCGGCGTACTCAACCCATCGGGATAGAACTGTGGGCTACGCTGGGAAACGGCCGACCAACAACGATCTAGACCGCTACGCAACTGAAACCAAACCAAAAAATGTGTTAAAATAGTAATAGGCAAATGATAAACATTAGTCATTAGACGGCCCTCGGCGGCGGACTGATAACTAGTTCTTGTATGAAATTATTTACAAAAATATTTCTTAAATTGACTAAAAGGGTGTTTAATATACTCGTAATTCGTAATGTATATGTCACAGTAAGAAGTCGTAATCCGTATTTTCGTGAAAATACTGTGTTTCGCGAACCAATTAACAGTTCCGCGAAAACTCCAAAGGTGCATAGAAGCCACCCGAAATCTATGTCCAGAAAATACTGAAAAAGTTCAGCTCGATTACACTAGACTATAAAATATGTTTAAAAGTAAAACTCCCAAACCCAGTTCACTTTTGTTTGAAACCTCGCATTCTTATGTATGTTTAAAAAAGTTATTAAATTTAACTGTATTCTGTACCCACTATTGGGTATCTACCACTATTTGTTACAAAAAATGGTTTATGAGACGAATTTAATAATATAGTTTTAAATACATTATGGTCTTTCCAATCAGCCTTTTTCAATATTATCATGTAACATAATAAATATGGCGAATCACGAATTCCACAATTAAAAATAAAATTTTATTTAAAAATATGACTTTATTTATAGCTTTAAACGTTTAATATTTCACATATTTAAAATAAGCATTAGAAGAAACATGGAAGAAAGATACAAATTACATAAATCAAGCCCCAGACGCAATCAATCAGTGCTATAAGTAGAGGAAATGAACTCACTTCCTGGTAATGGTCAGTTTCCGCGTGTTTATGACAATGAGAAAATTACAAGTAATAGCAGAGAATACACCGTCTATAAGGGTAAAGTGGTCTATACGGGTTGATACTACGGTACGGCTGCTTTAACAACACTGGTAGCAAAATATGATTAAGCTGTAAAGCAAGTGTTTCGAGAATCTGGGTGCACGACGTGCACCACGAAAAAACCTTTAAACAGCATTAAGAATTGTGATTTAAATAACAGTTCACTTTCTACATTTATAGCTACACGTTGTCGTTCGTACCAGACACAAGACCCACACATAGTAACAGATGTATTAATTAATGACACGGTATTAAATATCAAACGAGGTCGGCGCGGGCATTGGTCATTCTACACGAACTAATTAGTGCTCGTAGTCATAAGCACCTGTTAAATAAACAATACGGCTGAGGCGCGAGACGAGATGAACGATTAAGTGCGCGCACTTCAAGGTGGCCCCATAAAATGTTCCAAGTAAACTGATAAGGGTCGATAGGGTTGTCAAAAAATGGAAGGACAGTCTGTCAATACGTTGCAGCTGGGCTACTTTCTGATGAAGTAAAAAATATTGTTTTTTTTTTGTCATTTTAACACTTACATAATCTTATAAGGTATGTCTTTTATATGCGGAAAATCGACTACAACATTTATCAACGATTACAACGACTATCAACATCAACCGTAATGCTAAGTCAATCCTTTGATAATTTATTTAGGTATTTATTCTTTATTGCAGAAAGTGACAAAAGGCGGACTTCGTTCTTAGAAGCATTATTTCCCAGTCCGTCTGGCTATGCAGAAATAGCACCATAAGTGCATACTATTATTGCACCTACCACAGAACAGAAAAAATATCATTTTTACTGTTCTGTGGCACCTACCACACATAAGAAAGATTAAATAAAACTATAGTTAATAGTATCGCATATTAATTAAATATAATATAAATAAACATATATATACAAACATACATATATACATACAATACAACATACTTAATTATAATATAGGATTTATAATACCCTCCTTAATTGCCGTATGTCTGAGCAATATCCTCCACATTGAGTAACTGTTGCCTGAGTCTTGTCTCACAGTCTCACAAGATCTCGCCGTCTTCTTGACACGTCTCGCCAATTTCAATGTCAAATTAAGGTCAGGCGTTTAATATTCAAAAATAAGTTTAAATTGTGAAAATTGAATGAATCGTTTTTCAACATTTACGAGTACCTATAATTAATGACCAGATAGAATTTTGTCGTTTTATCGAAATAGTGTGCTTTCGGAATTTAAAAGGACACCCATATGTCGTAATAAAAACAACGAATATCATGCTATAACAATCACCTTATATAATAACCCTTTTTATATAATAATCATAAGATTTAATGAAATGGAATACGCAAAATGTAAGAACGAAGAACAACGAATGAGAAAAAATAACAATTTCAAACATCGATTTTCCCACCTACTTAAAATTATTAATTACCTACTTATCTTTTTGACCTTTAGAAAGATGATTGCTATAGTATGATTTAGTTACGTGTGTGACAACCCTACATAAGTCATAGTGCGTTCGCACCAAGATTGCACCATTAGTGCACGATATTCGTAGAAAGTTCTTTCAGGTACATCCATGAAGACAGTCATGTGATCCCATGTAAAAAGAAACGTCTACGAAAATTGCAAAAAAACACTTGAAGGTCGCATCATTTTCAATGTCATAAACCTAATTATATTGGGATTTCTAACTACGTAAATGTCAAAGTGATAATCACAGTTTTCGGTGTTGACTGGCGAGTGACGATAAGGTTACCCGCAGAAAACGATGACGTATCTCGAGTATAGTTGTAGTGTAGTATTTGTTACTCGCACGCGTTACCTTATACATACATGAATATATAGAGTACCTATATTGTTCACACGATAACACTGCAATTTATGCCATCTGCCTGACCTATTTTTATGTGTGAAATACCAATTAATATGCACAACTTCAAACTCTATGAGTAGTTGAGACATTTAGCCTTCTAACAGCAGCGCCAGTGTGATTAAAGGTAGCTTAGGGACAACTACAATTTAAAATGAATATATTCGTACAACAATCACTTATTTTCAGAACATTATAAAGATTAAATATCAAAATACCATCAAAATCCATACATGAGCCGCTTCATACATACTTTTTTTTGTAGATGAGGGATGTATGGCATTATAACGCCGCCGCCGCACTGGCCAAGCGGGTTGGTACATTCGCTCTTTAGGCGGTGGTGGAGTATCTCAGGACTTGTGGTAGCTGCCCTTAGTCGCCCTTTACGAGACCCACGGGAAGAAATACAATGATGCGACATAAATAATCCTAACTAAATAAATTATATAATCAAAAGTCGGTTTGTTTGTTTAATAACTTCAATAAATCAAATAATTCTTAGCAAATTTAGTATGTATGTAGTTTAGTCGTAGGTGTAGTTCGTGAGACGGGTTAAAAAATAGAATTTTTTCTTGGTGAATGCGGGCGAAACAATTGCTAATACCTAGTATAAAAATAAAGAACATCAAAAGCATGAAGTATAAATTTTTCAAAATCCCCCAGAACTACGTCAATGGTATGAAAATAGTTGAGACGGAAGTAATAGATTTTACTGGGTTTGTACTTATTACTAGCAACGTCGGTTTTGACATGATTTATTATATTATTTTGGTTTTCGTACACAATCCCAGTAAAACTAAGTATTTATGAATTTTTGGCGGGAACTCGTGAAGTGAAGTTGAGTTTTTGTTTGATTATTGTAAAAAATGTGTATTAGGCTTTTTGTGGTTTAATAGTGATAGTTTATTAAACTTCGGTGTTTTTCGTGGGTGGTGTTTGTAATAATAACCAAATGCGTGGGACTACGTTTTTCGTGTGCTTCCAAGGAGTCTTCTTCTGTCCTCAGTAAACCTACTATCGTTTTACTGAGCTACTCGTGACTTAGTTCGACGGGATTGGATATTAACAGGATACGTTTTAGATTTTGAAATTGTTTATTACAAAGAAAACTTGACACTGGCAGAATGTGCTAATTGCACCATTGCCATATACCGAGAAAAAAAAACTATTTATGGACTGAACATTCCAAATTCTCATAATGTTTTTATCATCTAGCTCAAAAACAGTACTTGTAATACAAATTAAATTCGATCGATTGTGTTGTGTTTGAAGATTATAATACTATTGATTAGAATACCAGACGATCGTTTTAACTTCGTTTAGACCAGCGCGTTGGTTTGGTGCATATACTCGTACCTAGCTTGTCTTCAAAAAGCTCTGACTATTCCCGTGTTCACACGAACGGTGTTAAAAACTTTTTTATTTGTCTTGTTGTTGTTCTTCTATGACTGTTTCAATTGTCATAGTAGACAGATTGACGATATCTTCAGATACATCTCCGAATTATGATTACCGTGTGGCCCTAATATATAAGTTACACATGAATATACAAGTTCCCCTCCACGCTTATCCCACTCGGCCCGCGTCAGGTCACGAGAAGAATAAAAGCATTCTTCTGGTGTAAGAATTCTCGAAAACTTTTTAGATTGGTAGAATCAACTTTAATAAACAAACAAAGAGCCTCATTCTCTTTGATTCATTCATTTCGCATAATACATGTTTTCATTATGAAACTTATATATACAATATAATAATATAATAAATTATATATATATATAATTCTTTTAAGGTTAGGCCTAATAGATTTTGTTATGAATTGATTGATACAAAACAAAAACTACGTTTCTAGTTCAAAGTGCTAAAGGCTATGATAAACATAGTGAAACCAAACGTGATAAAATATTAAATAGGTACGACGTGCGCAGAATCACGTCTTTGACACGCGATAAATGGCGCTCCATACGCGTAAATTAAGAGTTTGTAAGACGTCAGCTATGGCGCTTACGCACTGCCACACGGGTTGGCCTAACTATATTTTGGTTTTAATAAGTAAAACAGCAATTAATCCATTTTTTTTATTCCTGATTTTCAGAGATTTCGCAAACCTATTTCAAGTGGTTTATTTAATTTAAAAACTTTATCTTTTAGCTTTTTTCCAATATTTAAAGAACGAACATTCTTAATAAGTAAGAATTAAAGGTAGTAATGATTGTTAGGCCCACCGGTGGGCATGATCTATAGATTTAAAGTCGCTCAGCGAGCTATAGAAAGAGTTATGCTCGGAGTTTCTTTGCGGGTTAAGATACGAAATGAAGAGATTCGCCAAAGAACTAAAGTTATCGATGTAGCTCACAGAAATAGCATGCTGAAGTAGCAGTGGACAGGTCATATTTACTAGAGCGCCGACCACCGATGGGGTAGACGAGTCCCCGAGTGGAGGCCACGCAACGGAAAGCGCTGTGTGGGACGCCCTCCGGCCACCTGCACCGACCACTTGAAGAGGTTCGTCGGTGGTGGTTGGTTCGCCGAGGATCGTGTGTGGTGGCGAGCTTTGGGAGAGGCCTATATCCAGCAGTGGAATGACGTACGATGACGGTATGGTAATGATTATCAAATATAT
Source organism: Sesia apiformis (assembly GCA_914767545.1). Taxonomy (NCBI): domain Eukaryota; kingdom Metazoa; phylum Arthropoda; class Insecta; order Lepidoptera; family Sesiidae; genus Sesia; species Sesia apiformis. The sequence goes on along the minus strand of OU611960.1, from coordinate 7,525,728 downwards.
GATAATAAGTCGAAACCGGTTACAACGACATTGAAGGGACCACATAACTAAGGACGCCATATCCGATAGTTGTTATCAGCAATATTAAAATTAAATTAATATTTTAATTCCATATTAATATTTTAATGAACATTTAATATATACATATATGTTGCCTACTGTATATGGACTGGATTGCAAATAAAATGACAAAATCAAATAAAAAAGTTTATTGTGAAAAAATGTTATTGTGTTTATTGTTGAATAGGGACTCGGCCGGGACCTTGCCATTTAGTCGTAATAACCGATCCATCGTTGTAAATGATGTTGATATAGCCGGTTTCAACTGTATTTGTTTTTAACATCGATCAAACATTTATTTAACGGTTTATAATTAGCTAATGCCACATTTATCAAAAAATCTAAGAGTTATATCTAAGATACAATTCTTAGATATCAATTCATAACTAACTAATACTTTAATGTCATAAATGCTCCCAACGAATTCTCCCTACTTATGTAGTACACACTACAATCGTAGTTTTGTACATATTATCAAAGTAATAAAAGTCAGTTCTTGCACAAACCAAATAGGTCACATGGCCGTTATCGCCACTTGCATACCACGTGTAAACGTATTTCACGTGGTAATACTTTTACAAGTGGTCTGTGTTGTCTGTGAAGCAGGATGACATTGCATTTCACTACCACCGCTTGGACACCGACTGGCCGAGTTGCTCCACTTGCGTGAAAAGTTTTTTCGGAAGCGTATAACATATTATATAGCCAAATGCACTTAAATAAGTACTTAACGCAATATACTCGAAATGAGACCATTGCAGAAACATTGTAATTTAAATCTACAGGCTGGAAAATAATATATTCTTCATGACTATATATGGCAGTAGAATCACGAGAAATAAGTCTCCTTCGTGTAGGGTTACCAGTTGACAGGCATTTAAACCTTCAGACAGGAGAGTGGACGGCAATGGTCGGAGACATGTATATTAAAAATTCGCAAACCCATCGGCTTCCACGAATGTCACTAGGCATTTTTCTACAAAATCATTCATTCTGGACATCCTAGACCGGCGTCTATCGTTTTTGAAATTGTACTCTACTCTCGTGGTCCTATTAGTAGGACGACTTAGTAGAATCACGAGAAAACAGCTCGCTTTCCATTATCCTACATTAATTATACTCCAATCATTGTCCCCATTCATTCCATTAGCCTCACTGTTCCCTATTCTTCCAATTCTTCTTCAAACCTTGATTCCTAATTCCCTAAAGATTCGTCATTATGTACTGATGTTTAACGAATGTTCATGGATGACAATATCCGTTTATGATCAGTATTGATCAGGCAAAAAAGCATTTGACATGGTGTAAAATTTCTATTCCCAAATCTACAGACCCAAACTCTCTTTGTGTTCTCTCGTGCATGATCTTACTCACACCTTCATAGATGCATTTTTCTTCAAATAGGTCCACGCCTAAGGAATACATTTGATGTACGCGACAAAACGCAGAAAATAGTAGAAATACTTGTACTTCCACTACTGCTTAATATTTCTGTTAGGTAAATCCGGTTTTTCTGGAATACTATGGATGTACCGCCGAAGTCATAAAGCTGGAAATTATTTGCAGCTATACCAGATTGTTTTAAAATGATGGTAGCTATATAGTTTAAAACAACAATTTCCTGAAGATAAACGTTGACATAATGTCTATAACATTATAATTTACACTGATGTCCTGCCTTTTGACTAGAACAATGTAGTCGTATATAGGAATGTTTTTTCGTTTCATAGTACCTACATATATGTTCAACAAAACATAGGCATAATTACGAGTATATCGTCGCGTTATGTTGTTTCTATTAATACACCGTTAACTTCCTCAAGTCTTTTTTTAATTGCTATAGACACGAGTAGGCAAGTTTTATTTACTAGGAAACTGAGGACAATAGTCACAAATACTATTGTGGCATATCTGCATATTGAAATAACAAACATTGACAATTGAGTTACGAGTATGCTTCGTATATTATATCGACTCGTATTTTCCTGATATTATGCCTTACCTATGAAATTGTCGTTTGTTCATAGTGGCCACTATGAATTTAGTTATCTTGCGTTTGGCTTGGAATTCCAAATTCAAATTAATTTCAATTTAAAGCTATGATATTCTTTTTCAAAATCAGGTATTCATTTATTTTCCATCATTCGACTTTTTGCTTAGATTTCGTTGTATTTCGACCGTGGAAAAACCATGAAAAATGGAAAATTTATTTTTGAATACCTAGTTATTACTTTAAAAATGATGGGGTTTTTGGTTAACCAAAGAATATTTTAAACTGAACGAATTTCGTTGCCGACGAATTTGACAATTTGCCTACAAACTAAACAGTTTGCCACCTATGCCATCACTAATTTGCAGAAGAACTTTAAAACCATGAGAATCTGCCACCGCCGGCCATTATTGTGAACCGTTCAGTGGCCTGCCTGAGACCCCGTTTTTAAGGGCCATGAATCCAACATCTAACTCAGCTCTTTCTAAATGCCGTTGAACGTACTCGCGTGATTTTTAGGGTCAACAGGCCCGAATTTACTAGACTCATTAGCATGGAACCATCATATTGCGATCGGGTTTATATCTTTACTTTGCTTTTTACCTTTGTTGTCGTCACTATTATGAAAGAACAAAAAGTTACTATGCGACACTAGTCCAATTAAAAACAAAGGATGAAGCATCATACAAAAATGTAGGTTACTCAACAAACGTCCCAAAAGATTTAAATAACATATATCGGCCATTCTTGGCAGGAGGAAGTATGTGATGCCAGTATCTGTGGGCGACACTGACTGCTTGTCATCACTCACATTGTTTGCTGTTTGCCATCTGACATAAAAAATGTTTTTTGTACATTTAGTTATTGAAATTTATCAGAATTAACTTCAAAACTAATTGGTTCCGAAAGCGTATTAAAAAACTAGATACTTTCTTGACGTTGCTCTAACGAGAATAATGAAGAAAACTTCGAGCGTGGTCTTCTTCTCGTAATTGCGCAGTCTCGTTCTCACATCTACATACATCAACGACACACACACACACACACCTATCATACGACTAAAGAATAATAGACTAAGGGTCTTTCTCACCACCTCCTGATACTTTATCAGAAGGTATCGGAAAGTTAGTTATACTCTATCAGAAAGTCAGTTTCAGCTAGATTTAAGTGGCAGATAATTGGCAGACAATTTATCTATCAGGTTGTTAACAGTTACTTTATTAGAAGGTGGCGAGAAAGGCCCTTAGAGCTTTTTCTCAAAACCTGATAACCCTATTAGAAGCTGGTGAGAAAGACCCTTAATAGACCATACAAATAGATAAATAGACCATAGACCCTCATGTCGGTGTTTCGAATACTTTATAGATTATCGCATGGAGTTTTATATCGTAGACGAGGGGCCTAAAGGAATCGTAATTACTAAGTTTGGAAAATTCTTTACATGACATAATGCAGTTGACAGTATCTTAGATCTGTATCTTGTCATTTAGGTTAGTCATAATTTTATCTTTATGCTTAATCTTATCAGAAAGATATAGGACAAAATTCCTCAATTCAATATTAACATTAACTTGTTAACTTAATAATATTAACATTATTAACATTTCAATATTTTCAATATTAACGAGAACTTTGTGATCCAAGACTTTTTTTTATTAATTCTATAATATTATAGGTAGGTAATAAATAATAACAATTCACAATTGCCCTCAATTATTATTAACCTTAATGTCCAGAAGTCTACGGGATTCGTATATTGAAGTTACAATTTCCAAAACCGAAGAATGAAACTAATACACAGGTATTCAATACAAATCCGTACCGTGTCAATGTTGTGGCGTTGAACAAAATTCAATTGTACCTAGCTCTTTATTATATTATTCTGCCCTCCTAAGAAGGAAAGGTGTTAGTAGCTTTTTAATGAAAACTTAGATAACATTATATTCTGAAATTAAAAATAAACAATCCTTATGTATTCCTTTTTGTTTAGTCAAAAACTTCAAGTCACTAACATTATTTTAAATTAATGAAAATTTTCCTAAATTTTTTGACATATTTTAACGTTATCTAAGTAATATAGGTATTGTACGTCAATGCATATTACTGAAGATTAAATAATAAGGACTTTAGCACCAGGGGCGCCGACTCTGTGAGTGATCGGGGGCTCCAGCACCCACGAGAAGTAAATAGTGGGTGCGGAGCACCCATGACCATAGACATCAAAACTAATCAGGAATCGGCTTGCGATACCTCTACTACATCAGCCGCCGCGAGGCAAGACGTCTTGCGCAGGACATTTCGGGCACTTTTTCCTTACGCATACACGTGTGTGCGCAGGACGTTTCGGGCACTGTTTCCTTACCCATACACGTGTGTGCGCAGGACGTTTCGGGCACTTTTTCCTTACCCATACACGTGTGTGCGTAGGACGTTTCGGGCACTGTTTCCTTACCCATACACGTGTGTGCGCAGGACGTTTCGGGCACTGTTTCCTTACCCATACACGTGTGTGCGCAGGACGTTTCGGGCACTTTTTCCGTACGCATACACGTGTGTGCGCAGGACGTTTCGGGCACTGTTTCCTTACCCATACACGTGTGTGCGCAGGACGTTTCGGGCACTTTTTCCTTACGCATACACGTGTGTGCGCAGGACGTTTCGGGCACTTTTTCCTTACGCATACACGTGTGTGCGCAGGACGTTTCGGGCACTGTTTCCTTGCCCATACCCGTATGTGCGCAGGACGTTTCGGGCACTTTTTCCTTACGCATACACGTGTGTGCGCAGGACGTTTCGGGCACTGTTTCCTTACCCATACACGTGTGTGCGCAGGACGTTTCGGACACTTTTTCCTTACGCATACACGTGTGTGCGCTGGACATTTCAGGAGTTAAACGAGTCATCAAATAAGCATGAGCACCCACGGGGTTTTCTAAAAGCCGGCGCCCCTGTTTAATACTGTTTTATATGATAAAATATTGAAATGGAAAAATGGTTCAATTTGAGCAGTACGACGGTCTCGCGTCGTTAATAAGTTGATATTGCGTACCGTCTGTACAAAGTTCCATGTCAGTACTTCTGTGGTCAGAATAAAACAGTATGTCTTTGACCACAACAGACATCTTATTCGAAAATAACGCGAAACTACAATTATTTTAGATGATGAATGTGAAAATATCGACAAAGAAACAAAAAGCAAGTGAATAACTGAATTGAAAACGAAATAAGGTTAAATATTTGAAAGTGAAATTGCAAGTCAAACCAAAAGTAATGAAATTTTAAGAGTCGAGGACGAATAAACGCCATCTTCATAGGTAAATAATTGTTTCCAAAACTGAAATCTTGTGACTAACATCGGACGAATGATGTTGAATAGTGAATCATTAGATGATATCAACTAGAATAAATATTATGAAAGTTAGAAACTTCTTGTAGCTGGTAAATAACTGTACAATACTTTACAATTAGGTACTTGTGTAAATTATAATTTGTCGGTCAAAGGTGGGTTATGATTTATAATGTTTATGGATACTGATACTACAGGATTTGTTTCTTAGATAAACATTTATGATGTAAATTTGGTAATAAGTAAAAAACATATACGAGTATAAGAGACGAAAAGGTTTACACGTGAAATGTTTACAGTATTTTAACATAAAATGGCGTTCGCCAACATTATCAATCCTTCTTATCTGCTGGTTATCATCATGGTAACGGTACTACGGACACTAACTAGGGGATTTTCCAGCTTTACATTGTTGTCTGAATAGATAATGTCACGGATAGCAATTTAACTACTTTACGGGTACTGGATTATGTATTATTCATGAGTTTAATGTAACTAAACTAAATCGTAGAATATAATAATGTTCATTGAAAAGTACCATGAAGAAGTTCAAGAAAACAAGACCAAAACGTACACATAGTTTATTCATTTTTTCTTTTACGATGTCAGAAATCGTAACTTACTAGATTCCCTGGAATGTCAGGAGCAAAATAAATTCATTAATTAGAATAATTACTGAAGTGTCGGCAGCTACGCTGACGTTATTGTTGTCACAATACTTTTCACGAACTCAACGTTTGATTGGATTCAATTTTATTAACTGTGTATGTGTGAAGGGAGTAAGTACCGCATGGTCAGTATCAACTTTGATTGTGTGACGAACATTTTCAACTGCACAAAAAAATTCAACAGTTCAAATTTTTTGAGCGACTACACTGCAGCTGTAGCGAACTAAGCCTCAGAATATTTAAAGTGATGCAACAACTTCACACTTGGTTTTAAAACGATAAGAATATAAAAAGTGCAATGAACACGAGAAGATAGAAATGGAAGCTAGCCCTAAAATATGAAAAGAAGCTGGGTTTTGGCTCACTGTTTCCATGTTATGGTCTAAATATATATCACCACGTGCTTGAGCTGAATGTGGGGAGACATTAGTCGGTCGTGTTCGGTTCACGAAACGATTGGGGTCAAGTACCGCCTGTCTAGACTTACTCCTTGTCGAGGAACCCAAGTCGCATACGAGCGTAGTGACACGCGGATTTCTCATTGTTGTGTATTATTACCATGCGTAGCTAAAGTAACGAATAAAATTACTGTATGTAGGCTTTATTTTATTTACTTTTTAATGTCAGATTTACAATGGAATAGGTTATAATTTTGCCTCTCAGTACAAGAGCAATTGTTATGCAAATTGACACCTATTTAACCAAGCTCGCTGTTGAGAGAAAGTTGTTGAAGCCTCGATCTGAGAGAAGGTCGCACTTTATTTACTAAACTAGACACATGCAGTATAAAAAACGCAAACATTAACGACTTGTAGCCGTATTGATTCATAATTGTTTCAAATTATAGAACGTTATTGAAAATTAAACGTTTACTGAAAATTGTGCAATATGTTCTGTATTTTAAGTATAAATAGATGTGAAATTTACTTACGTTTTCATTCGATTTTCCTCTCGAAGTTCTGACGTTGGCTTTTAACGATAGCACTAAGGGACTACATTTGAATAGGCACTGTTAAAGGGCTTTCGTGGTTGAACTACAATGAGCCCTGTAGCGACACGACCGCACTCAGTTACATCGATTTGACGAGTGGTTGGCAGTTTCGCGCATGGCCACTCCGGCGCAAACGCCGCCTGACGACCTCACTTTACGCACTTATTATCAGACGCGTTCCTTTTATCTTTTATAAAAATACGATTCATATTCACAGAATATGTAATCATTGTTATTATTACAGAGAAAGGATGCTTTCCTATTATATGTTTCTCCTCTTTTTCACTTATTAAGTGTCTTTTTTATATAATTGAAATATCTACTTGTACATAGACTATCAGTGAAGGAATAATTTAATTTGTTTAGGTAAATATTTTTTTTTACTTATTTTCATACCGCAAGTCTTGAGGAACTATACCAGCCGTGAAAAAGTGGACTCGTCGACTCGCTTGTCCAGCGTGGCATTTTCAGGCCATACATAGATACCTACTTCATGCACAAGACAATGTGTGGAGGTCTATGTCCAGTAGTGGACAATAAAAGAGCTGGTGACTGTAACTGACTCCCTATCCCATCCTATTCCCATTCCAAGGAAGAACGGGAAGTTTAACGGGATTAGGAAAACTCAACCTCCTGTTATACGCTCTATTCTCCATCCTTCCCAATGCTTTTCCTTAATAGATAAAGAGAGGCAACGTATCAGGGTGTGCGCTTACGTTTTCCATTATTGACAAATATTTACAAGTAGGTAGATATCGTTATTGTCCATGATCCATCATGTATGCATGAGTAAATCCATAGATACATAGGTATCCACTAACAACTGGGTGGACTATTTGTCCCTCTGCCATCTTCTTTATATATAAAAAAGTTATATTGACAAAATAGTAGGTACAAATCACGTAACTAAAAGTTTTATTAAGATTTAACCTGTCAAGCAATGACCTTTGACCTTTCTATTGCTTGACCATTGTTTGCTCGGATGTAGATATACATCCCTAAAAGTGTGGAAATAAAGCAAAATAGTCAATCTTTCAATAATCTTAACTCGCCTTTTCTATTTGCAAGTCTTATTTTCAGTAATATGTATATCTTTAAGTAATACATTTTTGTTAAACATTTCACTTTTCCACATTACTTTCTTTGGAACTGAATTTGTAACAATTAAAATCTCTAGATGATACCTAAAATAGGCACTTACGATAGATTTTTCATACCATTTTTTTTCTAACCGCAAAGATTAACACAATCGAAAATTCAAATCAGAAGTAGATGAGACCCGATTTATATTGTATAATATATTTACAAAAAGCAAACAATAAAACAACGATCACCATGATATGTATCATTTGTAATTAAAATACCAACAACTAGCGCCATCTTTGGACCCATCTCTATACTGTGTTGATAGTTAATTAATCACACAAACAGTTTAGTTTGTGTACGATGTACGTACATACACAGATCTTTCATTATTGTCTTGGACATACCACAGATGTCACCACGTACGTACCTGCAAACTAAATTAGCTACATACCTAATTCTATTTTTATGTTTATCTATACAATAATGAATTTTTATAGATTAGATTACCATTATTTAACATAGAGCACAATTTGATTTTGAATAAATTAGGCTAAGTACTAAACTATAATGGTACCTATATTGAAATGTGATAACGACAATACGTTTATTTTTGTAATGTAATAAGAAATAAGCTAATAAGTTATACCTACCTATACCTACTTGATACCATGAAACAAATACAATGTATTTTTTATTTATTTTTTGTTTTGACGTCTAACCCGTTAGACTTTTAAGCAGTTTGAAACACCGATATAAGAAATTGAAACCAGATTTACATTCATTACGTATGAATCGTCTCAATGATGGATTTTCTATGTACAGGAATAGGGGTAAACAAACATTAGGTATGTGGCCCACATGGTTTCCAATGACCTTGGACTTGAGTGAAATGAGTCGCCGTGAGTGAAAAGGGGTACCTAGTATGTACTAGCTAAGTACTCTTTAGCCACGACTACGGTGACCAACTTTCAAACGCTGATTTGAGAAGTATCGACGGATGGGGCTGAAGAAAGCTGGACCCAAAGAAATTTTGCCTTCTTAAATTTATATCCATGAAACGTGTAGAATCGACAATAATTTTAAATTAAGTACCTACTGAGAATGTGTCACCCATCACCGTATCCGTATCGCGGGACTCCTATTTCTTTAGTGTCACCAGATAACCTAAACTTAACCCACCTTTAAATTAGCTGACGTCAATTTGCTGCCGATTCAGTATTTTCTGCTGCTCGTCTAATTATATTATTTCTCATTTGTACCACTTTCTTCTGAAATGACTCCGCGACTTAATGTTGTTGTAGTTTTATTGAATTTCTAAACTAATATTTTTAGCTCCAGTACTAACTATAGTGTTTTAATTCTTTATTTTAGTGTCCTTACTGTCCTTTTGATTTTTTATAGAAGACGGACGGGCGGCTTACAAGATGGTAAGTGGTCACCGTCACCTATGGACACCTGCAACACCAGTGGGGATGTGAGTCGAGTGTGCACTCGACTCACATCTCCACTGGTGTTGCAGGTGTCGACTTTGCAGAATTCTTTCTCGAATAGCCCAATTTCATAGCTTAATCAGTAAGAAGGAAGTCCATTCCGTCACTGTATAAAGTATCTTGAAGACCACACAGTACGTAGGTACTGTGTGCAATAGGATTTAATCAAAAATATAAATGAATCTAATAATATTGAAATGCATCTTTCTGCAGGTAATAGTCAAAGACGTATACAATGCATAAGTACTTCGATAGGGAGAGGTTTTAAGGTGCGATGTGGTGTAAGCTCTCTTATAGAAGATTAAGAAGATTATCAAATCTTATGAAATGTACTACATTTTCCAGCAGTATTGAGGCAGTTAGTGAGATGTGGCAACTCCTAGACCTGTTGTACTTTCTATTCTATTTTCCCTTTTTCTAAATCTATTCCTAATGTAGGCGGCGAATCCGAGGGTATGCCAACACTTAGTAGTCAATCTGGACTGACGTTGGTATGTATAACGGATGCCCACGGCCACTTGTCACCAAATAGATTGTCTGCTCATCTGCCACTTTCTTTCTATAAAAACACATATAAGCGTCCGAGTCAGAGTGCTGGAGCTGAAAGTGTAAAATTGTAATGAAATTGATGGTGTGTTACCATACCATACCATCAGCCTGTGTCTCTACACTGGAGAGGCTTATATACAGACATAGGCCTCTCTCAAGGACCGCCACTTCACACCGTCTGCAGCTCTTCTCATCCAGCCATTACCGGCGACTTTCTTCAAGTCATCGGTCCACGTAACCTGAGGGCGTCCCACGCTACGTTTTCCAGTACGGGGTCTCCATTCGAGATCTCGTCTCCATCGGTTATCGGTCCTGCGGCATATATGACTGCCTATACAACTTGCCGATTCTTTGAGCTATGTCGGCAACTTTAGTTCTTCGTTGAATTTCTTCGTTACGGATTTTAACCAGCAAAGCAACTCTGTGCATAACTCTTCCCATCGCTCGCTGACCGACTTTAAACTTGTGAACTAGGCCTACCGTCAGAGACCACGTTTCGCCACCGTACGTTATTACGAGCAGGACGCATTGATTGAAGACTTTCGTCTTCAAACATTGTGGTATAGGCGACGAGACGCATTTTCCCTAATGCTGTCCAGACGAACTAAGCCTAGTGTTTGAGTTCCAGAAGAATTATTGTACCATATTGATTGTAGTTATATTAACGCAAGCTTATTGGCGTTAATATGACTACTATAAATACAAGATTACTGTCTTGCCATATGTCTATAGGCGTTCCAACAAATATAATTTTCTTTGCAGCTCTCATCAACATATTTTATTCAATAAGTTGGCACCAATACTCGCAAATCGCAAATACAACAATGCAGAACAAATGTTCAATTAAAGTAACGATTATCAAAATTATATTACAGTTACAATAATAACTCATTTTCGAATGCAAAAAGTTTGTAATTGTGCAGACGCTTGATTAGCCGATGCCCTAAGAGACTACTTGCTACTTGGATGAGAACGACAAGATTGTGGAAGTAAAATTAATCGTGGCACAAAAAAATGTTGTACTTAAAAGTTGAATGAATGCACGTATTTTAACAGAATGTGCGTGACAGTAACTACCAATACACCAAAACAAATAAGACACATGCTAGATAGGACTTTTGCTCCGACTAATTGAAAATACGTACCAGTTTCTGACTCTTTTTCTCTTATTATGTCACGAACGTGATGGAGAGAAAAATAAAGAAGATCACGGGATCTCAATAATTATTCATGTTTAAGAGGCTGAGGCAGTTTATACTTTAATGAAAAAAAAATACTGGGTAACAGTTACCTATACTAAAACATTTTCTAGACGGATACAGTAACCAATAATAAAGAATACGACGTAAAAGAATGAAAGTTAAAAGAAAAAGAAGACGTTTTAATAATTATGTTCTATTTTTTACTTTCTGTAGCTTTTTAATTTATATTTTTTTTAATAAATTATGTAACTTACAAAAATAGTTGTTTAATAAATAGCAAGTGATATAAGAATGAGACCGCACTTTTTTTTCTTTAAACTTGTGCCTACACTCTGCTAGCTGTAGCTAATTTAAAACTAGTTTTTTGCATTAAAATTTTTTGCCATCCGGTTATGGAGCGGTAAAAAGAATTCAATCGCCTACTTTTGTACCTATTGAATTGATCAAGATGGACCACAGTATAGAGAAGAACAGAATTATAACCTCACACTAAAGCCCAAAATCCAGCATAGCGCAATTCTATAAGTTGTATTTATAAGTGAATTCCATAGTGAAAGATGAATCGGTCTGCGAAATATATCTCACAATATTTGATACTTTGCTTTGTGGTCCGCTTGCCTCGAATCCAATGCTTCATGGATGGACACAACCAAAGTATGTATCACGTATGTGTGTGAGAGTTTTGTTTATCATTTGTATGAAGATATTATGCCGCTTCTCTTTATATTTTGTGCTGTGACATAGCTGTATTCGCAGAGAGGTACTGCCCACTTCCCTACGTTTCAGTTCAATAATGCTATTGAACGCTGGTTTTAAGACAGCGATATGTCTAAAAATATACTGGACTAAGTTTTATTTATAACTCCCGAGAGCTTTGCCCTAAGCGACACGCTTTTTAGAGCCGGTAAATTGTTTTTTGAACGGTAGCGTGAGATAGTTAATGGACTTTTAACGTTAACCTGCTCATTATGATAAATTATAGTAATACTCTTAGACTAAAAAAACAATTGTTTTTCTAAGCCGATATTAATATTAATTAATAGGGTAATCTCCAACTACGGGTCTGATATTGCTGCAGTTTCCATTGTATTGCGTAAGTATATACAAATAATTATTGCGTATATAAATCACCGAGGCTATAATATAAGGTGAATTGCCAATTTATTGTAAAATATGCGTTTTTTAAGGCTTTTACAATTAACCTGGTTGATCACATTCCGAAAGTTTTTGGAATAGTTTTTGTCAAAATTGGACTAGTAATTTTATAATTAGGCATAACAAGTTTTGCGAGAGAATGTCTTCAGAATTAACGATAAATTAACTCAGACAGAACTAGACAGGAGAAAATTTTTCGGCCAATATTACTGCTGTACTCTTGCTGTATAATTTGCCTCTTGGAAAGTGTCTCACACTAATAAGTCTGGCATTGTAGATTCAATTTTGTTACGATTTCCACAGGTGTTTAGAAGGAAAGAAAAAATAAAATAAATTTATTCATCGTAACCACATTACAATTAAGTACTTATATTAAAGAAAAACGTAAAAATAATAAGATAATATATTGTGGATTCCAACAACAAAATGAACCTAAGAAGTGTATTTATATCATTGTTCAGCATTGTATTCTAAAAAAATAATTTCTTCCTCTTCCTCGCTCCTATTCTTGCAACTTGCATGTTGCAACTTTTATCCTGCCCTACCATTCTCCAAAATCTTATATCCAAAGATAGGCCCTGCCGGATATGCCATAATTCGTTATTTTTGACTGATTTTTGACATGTATCATAGATGTAGATGGACGCGTTACTTACTGGTTAAGTTTACTCGCGCGAACCTCCTTTATTAATTTTATTATCGATGCCTTGAAAGACAATTTTTTGATATAGAGAGGGAAACGTAGGGCGTTGGCAGTGCGTAGAAATATGCTTGCCCACATATTTGCTAGTTGTTCTAAGCAAGTAAGCCTTCTGTCAGGTGTATCATACGAACAATTTGTGGGAGAATTACACTCAGAGAACCTACAACGCCCTACGAGTACAATATAATAATGCCTTCAGGATGGCACAGACTACAGGGCAGCAATAATAGCGTTCTGAAGGTTATTGCCGACAGGACGGATTGTCCCATCGAAAAATTTTGAATGGATTTATTAGAACATAGATGTAGGAACCTAATTTGATAATTATCATTATTTTATTTACTTACAGTCTTATCTATGGAAAGTTTCTGATATAAATTATTATTATTATTAATTTCTTTGTATGAAAATAAAACAACTTTATTACTAAAATTTTGTTAAATGTTTGATTAAGGAAGATAAACAACAGTTTTCCTGGGTAAAACCGGTCATATACTAGTCTCACATAAAGCGAAAACATACAAGTATTTGTGAGGATGATATTATTAGAACACTACCACTAAACCAGTTTTATTATCTTAATAATTACTGTTTACGATTCAAATTACGAATTTACAACATTTCAACAAAAAATAAATAGGTATGGTTTTAAAAAAGGTCTAATGGATCTGATTGGTTAAGAGTGTGGTGTAAGATTAATGTTGGACACGATTTTTAAGACCTGTTTATATATGTATTTTGTTGTATGGAAAAAAATATGTAGATATTTCTTTATAATATTGTTAATGAAAAGTTTTTACTAAATAATTGGTCAGAAAAAGAAAATACGTAATGGTAAAACTAAATTGAAGGTCATTTGGCATATGTCTACTTACATTTGGCATAAGTGTTTTAGGGGGCGAGTGCATGCTGCATTCCCACAGCCGCTGGGCGCACTCGACTGGCCACGTTACCCCTCTCTCGCAGAAGACTACTTTGAAATTTACTGCATTTCCTACTTTATCGTATTTCCTCAATGTACATACGTGTTTCGGTAGTGAGTAAGATATGCCAGAGCCCATTCCCATCCCATCCTATGCCTCCCCATTTTCATAATCCATTCCTTAATGTACAAAGGTAGGCAGTGCATCCGGAGGCGTGCCAACGTTTGTCATTCTGAACTGATGTTGGCATGTATCGCGGATGTCTATGGACGACGGTATCCACGTCTGTGCACTATATGCACGTCTGTCGCCTTTTTCTATAAAAAAAACGTAGACAAAAGCAGACTTTTTCAAAAAACATACTTTTCATTCGTAATGATAATTCTGTTTGCTGAGTAAAACTAAATAAAACTTGCCCTTTGTAATCGGACTATATCAGCACCTCTTTACACCCTTCACAAACTTCATCTTCTTTTGTTCCTTATCCTAAGTTCTAGATGATTCACCTTCTACATATGGATATATGTAGAAAGTGGATCTGCAAATATGCGAACATCGATCAGTCTATATAGATGTTAATGTACTCGTATAATGCAAATGAGCGACAGTAACCGCTTACCATTGGGTGAACTTTCCTACAGGTGTTTGTTACTTTCATGTCCTTAATTTAGAACCTTTCTTAAAGTCAAATATCAAACATTTGCCTAAAATTTAATAAAAAAATACTTCTAAACCAATCTACTTTAAAGTTAACGTTACTGACCTACCAGGCTTCTCATAACAGTGCTATTGTACTAGCATAATAATGGGTAGGAGGGACGTGCAAAAATAGCGTATATATACTGCTTAATTGTAGGTTAATGACGAAGAAAAAAATGAAGGCCAGTATAACTGACCTACGAGGTCAACCTCCACGGCTTTAAAACCTTATAACATTAAACTATTATAATCATTAAGGTGTAAATCGTTATAAATTGTGAAATTTGATCCGGTCTGTAATCAGCCTAAACAGATAAAATACGTACTATAAATACGTCCACAGTTCCGGGTGTCAATGCGACACAAGTTTTGTGTGCGTTTATGTTTATCTTAAAATAACACGAGAAGCAATCTGAAATAGCGATATACGAACTCTTTTAGTACTATATGAGTGAGTGGATAAAACATTTGGCAATGTAACAAGGACACGCGGACTATTCCAACATTATTTCAGTTTACACTGTATTATCAATGCACACAACTTTGTATTAGTGCATTTTGATGAAAACAAGTAAAGTCTGTGGTAAACTATGGTGGAATAATCTATTTATATATATAAATAGATTATTCCACCATAGTTTACCACAGACTTTACTGTATGAACATTGTTTTCATCAAAATGCACTAATACAAAGTTGTGTGCATTGATAATGCACACAACTAAGAAATAGACTAAGAATAGACTTAAGACGGCCCTGGATTAATATATATTAATCCAGGGCCGTCTTAAGTCTATTCTGCGCCGGGGTGCGGGAGTGTATCCTAAGACAGTAAAACATCCTATTGTGTATCCTATGACAGTCAAATATCCTATTGTGTATCCTATGACAGTCAAATATCCTATTGTGTATCCTATGACAGTCAAATATCCTATTGTGTAATTGTTTACTATAGCGTTATATTTTTTCATTACCTTTAAAAGGTGAGCGCCCGGGGTGCACCGCACCCCTTGCACCCCCTGGTAAAGACGGCCCTGTATTAATCACATCTTTGCTAGACGAATTGAATAATAATTAATGTCAACAAAGTACTCGTATTTTAACCCAACCAAACCTAAACCTAGCCCAATTGAAGTGTTCATACTTTTGTAAAAATAGTTTTTATTAAGAGCGTGTTCTGCATTTAATTATTTGTATGACGAAGATGAATGCACCGACGTTTCCTTTAGTAGTGTAAATACAGTTAAGTGTACTCCCACTGCTGAATATGTATTTAACGTAAATAACACTTAATTATGGTATTGCAAAATGCTATCTAATATTTGCTTTCTATACTTGTGGCAGTTTCGTATTGGCTATTGAGTCTATTGGATGACTCGTATACCTAGACAGTTTGCTATAAGTAATTAATAGCTGTTAGCTTCCTTGCCGGTACGTGGGACACTGTGGACACATTGTGGGACGCCCAGATGTGGGTCAGATGTGACTTGAAGAAGTGGGCCAGTGGCGGTTGGACATATTGATGGGAAGAGCCGAAGATCGTGTTTGGTGGAGAGCTGAGGGAGAGGTTGTCGTGTTACACTAAGAGATAGCTAAAAAGGGGGTAAACAACTTCTACTAGAAAGGAAAGAGGTAAGATTTATTTCAATAGCTCATTATATTTTACGAAAAACCTAATACAAAATTTGAGATCAATTTAGAAAAAATAATGTTACCGCCAGCTGGAAACAGCGGTCGGACGGGGCGATGGAGGCCAGGCGTAACAGGCGGCGCCCAGCAAGAGAACCAGCGCCCAAAGAGCGACGGACCAGAGCTGTGGTGGCCGGCGAGAGTAGTGGCCCAGATGATGTGTCCAGGACAGCTGAGTCCCGGGACAGGCGTGTGATTTCTTCCAAACGTCCTTCCTTGATCGCTCCCAAAACAAAAACTGTCATTGCGGCCCCTTAGATTTTGTTTTTTCTTCCTTGCCAGAATTTTGTATGATTTACAAATTTTGGAATTTTCTTTTTCTTTGAGTAGTTTCCAGCCAGTGCTATTTATTTCAGCCAGTGTTCATGAACATTCATGAACAAATGAACCATCATGAACCAACAAATTCATGAAGATGGGGTAATGTGTTTCAGTGGTTAATACATAGCTAATATAAAAACATTAAATATTGAATTACAGAATACAGATATAAAAAATACAGAGTTTAAAAAAGTGAGCTATTGTAACAAATGTTACAAGGTCTATATCCAGTAGTAGAGAGACATAAGCTGATGGTATGGTATAGTATAAGCTTCCTTAATGGTATGGTCGGCGGCGCGCCCACATACCCTCTGGTGTTCCAGGTGTCCATGGGCGGCGCGGTAACACTTACCATCACGTGGGATCGCTTGCTCGTCCGCCCACTAGTCTATAAAAAAAAATCAAATAAATGGATAAAATAATGGGTGTGAGTCATAACTCATAACTTCATGAGTTAACTCATATTGCGCCTGGACATGAATATATTGCGTAATGATGAACACAGGGCCGTCTTAAGTCTATTCTGCGCCGGGGTGCGGGAGTGTATCCTAAGACAGTCAAACATCCTATTGTGTATCCTATGACAGTCAAATATCCTATTGTGTATCCTATGACAGTCAAATATCCTATTGTGTATCCTATGACAGTCAAATATCCTATTGTGTAATTGTTTACTATAGCGTTATATTTTTTCATTACCTTTAAAAGGTGAGCGCCCGGGGTGCACCGCACCCCTTGCACCCCCTGGTAAAGACGGCCCTGGATGAACATAATATAGTTAATAGAGGTTTGCTTAGATACTTTCGTTTTGAATACAAAGTATGTTCTTCTCGCACTTACACGGCCCACACTCGTTGAACAATTCCGAATTTCTCGATAAAAACGAAGCTGTTATTTC
Source organism: Sesia apiformis (assembly GCA_914767545.1). Taxonomy (NCBI): domain Eukaryota; kingdom Metazoa; phylum Arthropoda; class Insecta; order Lepidoptera; family Sesiidae; genus Sesia; species Sesia apiformis. The sequence continues at coordinate 7,507,959 of OU611960.1, read as the reverse complement.
ATCGACGAAAATAATGATTAAACTGTAAGTTAACTATAAGGTGAAAACATGAAATAATAGACCTCTCTCAAATATAAACTGGCATCATCTAAACGAGCCTTTATTCGTATCGGTACCTATTTTATTAGTAGCTATTGGGGCACTATTTCTAATCGTAGCTGTCCTATTGCAATTCTAATTTCTCATCGTGTTGCAATTACATAATATGAGTTGGTAAAAAGCAGATCTAGGGCAACTAGGCCCTAGGACAACAGGAGCTTTATTATTGCGACTAATAAAATGTCAATGTCTGCTAGCTGATGTCGGGTGCGATCTTTAAGCAAAATAATTTGGCAGATGTGTGACAGTAATTTTAGCCAAGATATCCAACAAATTACGGATTGATCTCCGACTCAAAATCTCGAACATTGTTCTTGGGTGTTCTTAGCCAAATCACTATACTAACAAATGTTTGCACTGATTGGCCCCATAATGTACACTTAGCAACAGGTCAAAGAATAACAATAGGACCATTAATGTGCTAGAACAAATGTAGCACAATACAAGAACAACAAATATAAAAAATCTTGGGCTGTTAATTCTAATTACCTTCGAGACTAAATGCAAGTTCATTATTTATTAAGTTCATTAGAAATTATAAAATATCAAGTGATATTTTATAATTTCTAAAACTCCTAAAATAAAACTTGGAATATGTGTATCCATCAATTCACGCCGCGCCTGCGTGGTGGATTACGCCCCGAAACCCCTCAGTGATTTAGTAGGGAAGGCCTGTGCCCTGCAGTAGGACATCAAAAGCACATAAGTACAAGGATTTTCAATCATACTTAATCAATTTCAACGATTTCAACTTTTATTATGTGAACCGTAAATTAATAAATAACCCACACAATCAATTGCTACAAAAAAAATAATAAATAATTCGAAAGTATCAAGATGTTTATGGTATACTACAAATTCAACTTACTATTAAAAAAATGTTGCTATTTAAAGATTTTTTCTGCCAGTTTTGTTGACAGATTCTACACTCTGTTTTTTTTTTGTTTGGGGGAAGGCGGCAGACGAGCATACAGTCCACCTGATGGTAAGCGGATACTGATGCCCATAGACATCCACAATACATGCCAACATTAATCCAAAATGACAAACGTTGGCACGCCCCCGGATGCGCTGCCTACCTTTGGAGATATAGGAATGGATTTGGAGAAAGGGTTGGGAAAATAGGAAGGGATAGGATGGGAATGGGCTCTGGGACATCTCATTCACTACCGAAACACGTACGTACATTAGGGAAATAAGATAAAGTGGGAAATGCAGTACATTTCAAGGTAGTCTTCTGTGAGAGAGGGGTAACGTGGCCAGTCGAGCGCGCCCAGCGGTTGTTAGATTTCAGCGTGCACTCTCCCCCTCATTTTCGGCAAACAACAAATTATAAACATAATTATTTTATGATTCTTATATTGAGATAGCGAATATGACTACAAGCTATACTGTAGTCGCTAGCTATAGTAAAGTACCTAACTAGTAACAGCCATTAATCGTAGGTATAATAAGGGATTGTAAATCTAATGTTTACAATCAGCTTATGTCTTAGTTTACGTTTTGTCTAATATTAAAAAAAACGGACTAAGTAAAGTAATAAGGACTAGCTAGAATCAAATCATGTTTGGGTACATTTTAGTGTGTTGCTGATTGTACCGACTATTAAAAATTATTTGAGCCAATATTGAACCAATCCTTATGGCGGCATCGCATGTCTACACATTTGTTTCCCCTTTTTTAATTTATTGCGTTTCATCATTGTGTATTTACTTATAATTTCAGTAATGTAACACAGCCACTAGATATTTATATCTTTCAAAATCTAAAAATTATATTCTTCCTTACTATCAATTCATAGATACAAAACAATTTATTTGACTCTTATCGTATGCTGCATCTCTTTCTATATTATGGGAACAGAAGAAGATGAAAGATAAAATTAGCGAATTTCACATGATTAGAAACACCATCTAGATTTAGCCTAATGCCTTATTTTTTTTATCTTGTGACGCAATATCACCATAATCGCTGTAGCTAAATTATTATCGCAATTATCACCAACCTTTATCTCTGTACAGTCTCGATTGCTGGGGATAGGTCTATAATAGTGATAAAAATACGAATATGATAATAAATGCTTGAAAAAAATATACATTTCTATTGCTAATCATTTTAAAATGCTGTCAAAAATATTCCTACATTATTTCTATTGGTAAGCGTGTGGACTTGGTAAGCGGGAGATATTAAGCTATTAATATCTATTAGTATACACGTAAATGCGTTTAGTTATGGGGCAGTTGCATTGCACCGAAGTAGCTACACTGAACTTTAAATAGCTTTATGACGAAAGAACTGTTCGATTTACTCGATTCATCATGACATAACATTGGCTATATTCATTTGATTGTACCAGTTAAGTTACGGAGTTCCGCAGGGTAGTGTGCTCGGACCGACTTTGTTTCTGATCTGTATAAATGATTTTTGTCTTCTTCGCCTACCTAACTGTAAAATTTTTACATATGCAGAAGATACTGCGCTTTTGATACACGCTAAATATTGGGAGGAAGGTCGCCTGTTGGCTGAAAGTACACTGAAAGTTGTGTCTAACTGGCTTGCAAATAACAAGTTAACACTAAATAAGTATTTCTAAGACCAAATTCCTTACTTTCTCTCACCGTAAATCCTCTCAACCTTGTAATGCGTTTACTATACGAGTCCATAAATGTCCTGACTCTCTTAGGGATTGCTCTTGTCTGCCTTTGACTAGAACCTGTGATATTAAGTACTTGGGTGTAACTATAGACTATACATTAAATTGGCATGAACACATTCAAAATTTAACCTCTAAAGTTATAAAATTAATTTATATTTTTAAAATTCTCCGACAGGTTGCAAACCTCAGTACACTAAAAATGACATATCTTGCTCTCTGTCAATCGCTTCTAACTTATTGTACAGCCGTTTGGGGTGAAGCTGATAAAACTGCAATGTTACAAGTTGAAAGAGCACAGAGGGCAGTACTAAAGGTTATCTACAAGAAACCAAATCTATATGCAACCTCTAAGATTTATTCTGATAGTCTAATGCTCACAGTGAGACAGCTTTTTATTCTTAATGTAATATTGCGCACACATAATTCCATTCCCTTTGATGAGAACTTAATTGAAAATAAGCGTCGGAAAGACTTAGTCTTCAATATTGAAAAGCATCGAACTGTGTTTTCCAAACGTCACTTTCACATTATTGGTCCACATGTATATAACCAGGTAAGCAAACACTTGAATATATACTTCTTAAACAAATACGATATCAAAAATAGGGTTAATAAATGGTTAAAAACGTTAAATTACAATGAGACAGAGAATTTATTAAAAATTTATAACTGAATTAATTATCTAAGTTTTCACATTCATAATTACATAACGTATTCATTTCATTAATCACATATCAATGATCTTAATTTCAATGCACACTACACATAAATACAACACAACATCACACTATTACACAATACCCATAAATTGAGTTCAGTAGATGGCCCCAACTATAAATTAGTCTATAGATTTAACTGTTGTGGTGTTGGTCGGGTGACGCAATCACACGACACGGGGACCATAAGGTACCCTATGTGTGATTGTGGCTTTCTGACCGGCACCCGTTTTTACTATTAGTGTAACCTATATATATTTCAATGTAGTTGTTAAATAAATAAATAAAAATAAACTGTAACCATAAACTGTCAAAAAAAAATGTAGTCTATATAAATGAGTTTAGATTAAATTACTGCAGTATTGAATAACAAATACTATCTAGAAAATATTTGCTTTTTTAAAAGAATGTTTATAACGTTAAAACAAAACGTTATAAACAACTACGATATAACGTTAAAACGTGTGTTATTTAGATAAAGGAATAAATAAATCTATAGTATATATAGGAAATCTCGATCAAAGCTCGATGTTCAAAACAATGCTTAGAATACTAAGCTGTCCTCAACCAGCAATAACATCAAAAGGATTTATCGGGTTTATTTATCCCCTTAAACTTGTGGAACAAACCAACCAAAAATTATAGTTCCGAAAACTAATTTGTTTGTGAACAGAAGCCCTTTGTACGTCTTAAGTTTACACGCACAATGAACTTGAACCTGCCCGCTGGCATTCTATCCTTGACAGTCGCCCATGACTTCGCCGATGTAAACCAGTTGGAAAACACCTCGCTGTATAATTTTAATTAGTTACCATTGTTAAATTTATGAAACAGTAGTAACTAGGCATGTTTCGAATAGTATAAAACAATTTGTGAATACGACTACGATTAATTATTATTTACTTCACTATTCGCGAATACAAATAGTAGGTACGTATCTAATTGTACTACGCATGTAAAATTAGGATGTAATTTTTAGTTCAATTTAAATAGTTAGATTTAAATTAGTTAGATACAGTATTAATGATCAAAGGTGTTTTTTTTATAGAAATCGTCTTTAACTACTACTTACGTTGTTTTTTATTACTCGATTATTCGTTTAGAAAATGGCGAATACGAGTACGAATTATATTTACTTACTTGAAAAATGGCGTGTATTCGCCAAAACAAATTCGAATTCGATTATTCGGAACATCCCTAGTAGTAACTGGTGACCGCTTGGAATAATTGAGCAGTGTTACAAATTGTACCTACTGGTAGTACCTATATGTGTGGTTTATAGTTTATAGTATTTTGTAATGAGCCGGGTTTTGGGCGACGTGAGTAGATGTTGGAGTGTGTGCGTCAGCGAAGGTCAGTGATTGGGGCCCCATTCGAGTGTTATGTAATGATAGTGGATGGTACGCGAGTACTTCCTGCCCCGACCTGCCTCAACTCCGTGGATGGCTCATAGATACAACTGATACGGGTCATTGCATTTACGTATCAGTGTGATTGTTCTCAAATTAGATAATCTACTGATGGAACGTGCTGCCAGTACTAAAAATACTAAAAGGAAAACTAAATTGTACTATAATACGACTGTTTTGTGTTGTAGGACGTATTTATTAATTCAATAAGACGGCGCTGATTGATTATTGTAATATGAATTGTAATTAGAAGAAAATGAAATATATAATTATAATACAATGCAATGGTTATGCGCCGCCGACCAAACCCGATGTATCGCGAAGACTGCCGAGCAGGACCGAGCTCGGCCGATGGTATCCGAGGATGCCGTAACAACGACTAATGTTTTCAAAATAATATAAATTAAACGCACACTTTAACCCAAATATTTATTGTAAATGAACGCTGTAACCATTATTCCCATTCCACTCTATATTTTTGTTCGTATATGCGTTTCATTTTCAAAAAAGTACATTTTAATTAGGCGCATATGCACATCGGAGACAAAAAGCCTATAACGTTCGGTATATACGTGTTTCGGTAGTGATTGAGATAGATATGCTAGAGCCCTTACTTATAATAACTTGCATGTTGAAATGGTAACGTTCAAAATTCTTTCCTTCTTTGAAGTATTTTATAACATTATATACAATTATACGAGTGTCATTTCGAAGAATCTTCCCGCGTTTACTCATAGTTCAACAGAATAATAATAATTACAATACTAATAACAATAAATATTAACAACAGCAGTTAAAAAAGGGAACGTATTAAAAAATTCGGGGCTCGTCGAAATAGCGTGGGTGATTAATCCAGAGTCCAGACTGATTATTTTTTTTGCATGCGGTCCCGTGGTGTGTGACTATAGACGTCGATATAGTGTGAGCGAGATAGCGCGTGAGTGGACGCCATTTTCATATCGTTTCTTTATTGGCGCAAGTTATACGTAGGTACTTATATTTATTACATTCACACAGTACATATAGCATTGTTTTTGACTATATCAAATGTTTATAAGCAGAGCTTCAATTTTAGAATAAAACCACGTAACCTGTAGTGTTGGCCAACTTAATATCTATATTAAAACTTCAATTTAGAAAGAAAATGTAGAAATCTCCGTAATAGATATAATAATTATTGAGAAATATTGGAACAAACTATTGGAATTAAATCATTATACCTACTGATTAGGTTACATTTAGATTTTTTTAAATTATTTATTGTATGCTTGTGTCTCTCCACTGCACTGGTGGATATATGTAGGTAAATCTCTTCTAGAAGGCAACTACACTCGGTCATCAGCTCTTCTCATCCAACGATTGTCTTCAAGTCATCGGCCCACCTGGTTAGGGGTCGTACTACGCTTAGTTTCTCGATACCCGATTTCCTTTCGAGGATTCGTCTACTCTATCAGTTATCAGTTTTGCGACAAATCTGACCTGCGTGTTTGCCAATGCCACCTCAGTATGCCAATGAATAAATGCCTTCTATAATAATAATACTTTATTTATTTCAGACCATAGTAATTGTTAGTAGAAACTTAAAATCTATATAAGTAAAATGTAGATATTAATCAAAGTAGGTACGAGTAATTCAATAAAATAATCACTGGAATAAGTTTATATCGTTTGCGAACGTTAGTGACGTGTTCGCATCTAATGTTTTCGCGCTGGAATTCTCTATTCACGAAGGATTTAAGAGGACGTTCACAAAATTTGCTCCAGTGAGGCAATAAAAATGAATTTTTGATGTTCTAATTCAGAGAAATAGAAAGGTTTCTATAAACTTGAACTTCTGAATTACCTAGACCGTTTCTTGATATTGTACATAGCGGCCTTAAATTTTAAATGTAACGAATATAAATTACTTATTTTAGCCGATTTTCGAAAGTAGTTTGTCGTAAAACGCTCAGAGAGCAAATTTTGATCTATTAATACGTAATTACACTGAAACAAACACCGTATTCAAAAACTGTTTTATGTTTGTTATGTATTCTTAATGTACACTACGGCTTTAGTTTTTCGATATTTGACCAAATATCCAAGTTATAACATTACTTTTCACTACATAAAATTTAAAAAATCCTTCCTAAAATAGTCTGATTTTCTCATAATTTTAGACTTGTACTTAAATTCTTATACTTACACTATAAAGTTCACACTTTTGGCATGCGAAATGTCATTTGATAATAAAAAAAATAATGCAATAAACAATAAAATTAAACAAATAAAAGTTGTATATATTTGCTTGCGCTCGAGGAGCGGCCTCAGTACCGCGCGAGCGCTTGTCGAGGTAGGGTCTGTGTCGAACGTCGTTTTCCAGAATTTCGTGCCACGGGATCTATCGTAGCTGTATAGTGCGACCAACCCGTTTTGACCACGTAAGTAATAATAATTTGATAAAACTATAATTTTATTAGCAAAAGCTCATTTTGGTTTGTTTTACCCGACTGCGCAAAAAGGAGGGTAATGTTTTTGGTATATATCTATATATGTATATATATGTCCGGTTTCTTGGGCGCTCGCTGTAGCCTGAATGGCTAGATGGATTTAGATGAATGAGGTGTCGTTTGATTCGTTTTAATTGTGGGAGTGATATAGGGTTTGTTTTATTTCTTTATATTAGTTTAATATGAATTACTTTAATCAAGAGTTTTGTTTATTTCTAGTATGGGTCGAAAAGGCACTGTGTACAGATGTGTTACAATGAGAAAATATACAAATGAATTAAAAAATGCAAACCAAGCAAGATAATATCTTTCGCAAAATAACAATTTAGTATTGCTTTTATATACTTCGGAAATTTATAGTAACTTTGAATGCAACGGTTTCAGAAAGAAAAAGAAATATGAAAATGCCATGAACAAAGATTCCTTCTTATCACAATTATGGGATACGGAAGACATTGACATGAACCAAGTTCCATTCTCGTCTCAGGTGAATAACGCAAGAAACCTCTTTTAAAAACGTTGTGATGACGGGATCAACTTTTGTTATTAAAAGTTTATCATCACATTATATTGTATTATATCGTAACAGGTTTTATTTCTCTTTAAGATACCGAACTGCGAAATGCCTTCGTCTTCTATGAAGAATATATAAATTTAACACCTGACAAACTGCCACTCCCAACACTTGATGAGACGGATGTGATGATGACAATAGAAAGCGAATTAGAGAACAGTACCGTAAGTACATTAGAGGTAATATTATAGAGGTAAAGTTTGTTTGGGAGTGAGTTTGGATGTAGCAGATAATCTCCGGAACTACTAATCCGATTATAAAAATTCTTTCACTAATAAAAAGCTATGTTGTCCCTCAGTGCTATAGGCTATATATATTCTCGAACGTGAATTCCGAATTTCTCTCAGGAAAATAAATATACGCGGGTGAAATCGCGGGGCATTCGCTAGTTGATTATTGGTTTTGATTATATTATAAAGCTAATGTTTAATTGCCGTGTTTCTTCTTCTCTTCTATTATGCAATCTATATTACTAATAAAAAAATCATAATTATTTCAGGAAGCAGATCATGTTGTTGAGGGACGGAGAATAATTGATTTCCAATACTTTATGAGTCAATTACTTGAAATTGAGAAACATGGTGAAAAATTCGGTTGCAGACTGAATAATTTGAAATTAGTGCAAGTGAAACAAAAAGGACTCGTCTTAAAATTTTCTTTTGAATTTCGTATGTGCGGTTCTACTTTTGAATTGAAAACATGCGACGATAATTGTCTTAAATTTGATGCAAATGCTGGAGCGGTATCAGGAGCCATTCTAATAGGAATAGGCTTATCGAATTTCAACGAACTCAATGCTTCGATGGATTTATCATCTATGCCATTCCGATTATTTAGCCCTACACATGATGATATTGCTGAAATATGGCGTATAACGGCTGAAGAGTCAATGAAACAAGCTGCCAAACAAGAACAAGAAGCTGCAATATTACGTGGTGACGTCAATGATGCAGGAATAGCAATAGTGCCAGTAGAAGTTGATGCATGTTGAAGCAAACGATCTTATAAAACAAATTATTCCGCTTTATCTGGTTGTGCAGCAATAATTGGGGAACATACTGGAAAAGTCCTGCATATTGGAGTTCGTAACAAATATTGCGTTATCTGCGCTCGGGCCTTTAAAAAAGGCGTGTCTGCAAGAGAGCATAATTGCACAAAAATCACTCTGGTTCATCCACCAGTATGGAACAAGCAATTCTGGTTGAATGTTTTAATTGCTCGATAAAGGAAAGAAATCTTATATATAATATATTAATAGCTGACGGTGACTCGAGTACTTACAAAAGCATTCTCGAAAGTAGACCTTATCCTGATGTGCTTGTACAAAAAATAGAGTGTACCAACCATTTGTTGCGCAACTACAACGAAAGAAACATGCAATTGCAAAAAGATACTGCTATACCTCTTAATGAACGCAAACTTTTGACCGGAGATCGCCTTACTATTCTACGTACTGCTATCCGTACTGCAAGTAAGTTTAGAAATGAACAAAATTACTCAACCAAGACAAAAATACTTAATTTGCAGAAAGACATATTAAATAGTACATGCCATATTTTTGGTGACCACACTGATTGTGAAGGTTATTATTGCACACCAGAAAGGAAAGCAGAACAAAATGTAGTTCCGATGGTACCAACTTTAATGCTCAAATTGCGAAAGAACGCAGCTCAACTGGCATTTAATTCCATGAGCCTTCTGCAAAATTTCACAAACAATCGTGCCAAACAATTTAATAGTGTAGTAGCCAAAGTAATGGGTGGCAAAAGAGTCAATTATTCTTTTAAAGACTCTTATAAAGCACGCTGTTACGCAGCAGTAGTGACGTTCAATAGTGGTAAACCGCAATACACATTATACAAAACACTGTGGGGCAAGAGCCCAGGAAAGACTATAAAAAAACTAGCGCAAAAGCGGCATGCCAAAAATAGAAATACAATAAAGCGCAGCAGAACCAAATTGAATTTTAGTAAAACTGACGGGCACTATGGTAATGAATGTTAACGCCCAGATATGGGGCAAAATGATTTTGAAAATGCGAAGGTTTTGTTTTTATATAACCTTAAACAACAGGCGTTGAAACGTTTTAAGATAGAGAGCAGCACCATATTACAAGCAGAAAGCGCATTATGGCTCGAACTTCGTCGAAACATTTTGACGGCATTAAAGTTTTGCAAAATCTGCAAGAGGCGTCCAAATCAGAATTCGACACCGTTGGTGAAGGATATTTTATATAGGTATGATTTAGGCCATGTACTTTCCATTAGACATGGAAAAGAAAATGAAGCCAAGGCTTTAGAACAATTGGGTGTACAAGAAAACATTCAAATTGAACAATGTGGGTTGTTTATCGATGAACAGTACTGCTTTCTGGGGACTTCTCCTGATGGCATCTGCGAACAAGGACTAATAGAAATTAAATGTCCTTCTTCCGCATTCGGTATCGATCCAGAAGAAGAGATTGCAAGCAAAAAAATAAATGCTTCGAACTGAATAAATCCGGCGAACTTACTATGAATATAAAACACGACTGGTTTTACCAAGTCCAGGGCCAGCTTCATATTGCAAATAAGCAGATATGCTTATTTGCAGTATGGACTGGTCCTAATTACGCAATCAAAGTAGTGAGAGTTCACAAAGACGATGATTTTTGGGAAAACCAAATGTTACCAAAGTTGTCACGTTTTTATCATGACTGTATCCTCCCAGAAATAGTTGATTCTCGAAAAGCTAGATTGATGCCACTAAGAGAAATACTTTTCTAACCATGTTTAACACAGAAACCTGGCCCCACCTACCTACCCTAAGTAACCTACCTACCCTATCTACCTCTCTAACTAACTACCTACAGTTTTATAATAGTTGTAATATATTGAATTGAAGTAATGTAATATTTATTATTATTGTGTATAAAACTGAAAAAAAGCTTACAAACTAAAACGAAAAAGATCGTAAATTAATAAAGAAAGGATTATTAATATGCATAAAACATGGTCAGTATAGGTGTTATTTAGAATTAAGTTCAATATGTTTTGCCGCAGCTTGGCATGCAAATTTATAAAGTAATATAATATTAAATATTAAATTTAGTTCTACTATTTGTACTTTACTATTTGTTGTTTTGTTTTCCTTACAATCACGGTAACAGGAGCGAAGCCACGGGCAACAGATAGTAACAAATAATAAAAAAACAATGCAATTCATTGATTTTTTAATACGGTATATACTAAACTTACTTGTAGATCTATCTTTGTAAAAAATAATTCAATAATAGGAAAAAGTATCAACATTGTTTATTTTAACTATAGCACGGCGAGTTGAACGCGTGACCTCTAGCGAAATGTCGCCGGGTTTGAATATGCCTAATCTTTCAGAACTCTATTTTGTAATACGCCTCTTAATACTTGACGCAAACGCTTTATTAGCATTTGTAAACAAAAAAACTTAAAGGCCTTAGAAGGACCAAAATCGTTTGTGTGCTGTAAAACCGCTGTATAAAGCGTAAAAAGCGATTCACTTAACCCATTGAATTACATATATAGTGATATATAATTTGTAATATAGTGAGGATGTTGGATCCCGCGCACATTTTTTCATGTACGAGTACTCATATGCGAGGGGCGAGGGGGGGGGACTCCACTACAATTTTGTACCACTTTGTAGTTGTAGGCACTACAAAGGCTACAAATCGAATGTCTACACAACTTTCTCTTTCTACATGTCATTGAAGCAAAGTATCGTACAATAATTACCAGCCATTCTTCATCCACGCTTTTTCAGATCATCATCAGGTTTTAACTCATACATACTAACCGACCTGGCACAGGACTCAGCTCTCAGTAATCAGGAGAGTTAGAACTAGGTACAATCCACCATACGAGCCGAAAGCGGCATTATTTCTTATCTTATCTAACTTTAATAAAATTATTAGTTTTGTTAATTTTACTTCTGACAATGAACAAGGGAACAAAAAATGAGTAACGGAATAATAGCAAAAAAGATGTAATGTTTAGGATTCCGTGGGCAAGTTTCCAAGAACGCTTGTGAGATACTGTAATTTCATTTTGTTGGTGTGTCATTCATAAACGTTTTCTTTAGTGTGTGTCTTGGCTGTAATAAAAAAAATAAATTTATTTCATCACAGTTGTTTTTAAGAGCATAATTAAAATTTAAATCGCAGAATTTTAAATTAACTACCAAAGAAGCTCGTTACAGTTCTTATTCATCTGCTGTGCTATTATAAATCCATTTATTATATTAGTAATAATAATAATACTATTACAATACAGACCGGAATGCTAATTATTCACTGAAGTCTGCACGTACATGACCGTAGTACGGAATTGAACGAGTGTAGAACACATTAGATTCGAAGTGACTATTAAAGCCATTTTTCTAATATAATGCAGGAGGAAATTGAGGCACAGTACCCGGTACCAGTACGATATAAATTGACACATGGGAAGCAGACTTCGTTGAAATGAAAGCTACTGAGACGAGACGAGCGAAGCCTCACACCACGATAAATGCCAGAGAAAGTGCTGTACAAAACCGATAATAGTCGATTGTTTTTCTCGTGCCATTAACGTCGCCGCGTGCTGTACCTAAATAAGGTACAAAACATGAATTCTACAGGCGTATGTTTACGAAGTCATCTCCTATACGATAGTATTTTATTAACAATGTGCCAATGTTAGGTACTGTACGGGACGACAATTCAGTATTCGAGTATGTATACTACAAGCAATTTTTATTTTACAAACAACGCGTGTGGGCAGTTAGCAGTTACTTACCTAGTTAATGACCCTTATTTACTTGATAAAATAAAATGAATATAAATTTTAGGTATGTGTCATTGATTCGAGTTACGCATGCCACAGTTCTAATTTCAGAGATGTTATTTTGAGTTTCGTGAAATTGGTCCAATTTGCTCCGTATTGTGTATCTACCTAGAAGCACGCTTTTATGTTCTATATATTGGTTTATTAGGTATATTATACAGGTATTTGTCTACCTATTTGTTTCATACAGACCTTGATTATGGTAGAATATGGTTGGTTTGATGCCCAAGCCATCTCCGGCCATGTATGAGTATGAGAAATATGAAGAAAGCGGAATGGAGATGTGTCCGCAATTTAGTTTCCGTTGACTTTATGATTCCCGCAGAAATTTTCTAATGGATATGGTTAAAAAGTGTTGTTCTATATTTTAGTCAAGGAAACCCATACATACAAAAAGACATGTCCTGAGTGACTGATTGACTGATTCACCATCGCCGAGCCAAAACCGCTGAAGCAAGAAACATGAAATTTGCACAGTACATAGATTTCATGACATATGTATCCACTAAGGAATGATTTTTAGAAATTTACTGGGGAGATGGGGAAATAGGAAGAGATTTTTTTTTGATACAATGCGTGTATCTCAAGGGCTATTTAAGTTCGAGACATGAAATTTAGCATATATATGTACTTCTCATTTAAAATAATTCGACACGTGTATTGCTGTCTTTTGATATTTGACGTATAAAAGGGATTATAAGGTCTTCGACGCAAAATCTATATCTCAAAAACTTTTTAAGTTGGGGATTTGAAATTTGGTGCTTCTCGACTTCTCGGTGCTTTTGACTTCTCGTTGATCTCGAAATTCGATCCCTGAAGGGTGAAACAAACAGGGTGTATTATATTATAAATCCGAGAATGTGTTTGTTTGTTATGTCTTCATGACCTAATTACTGGACCGATTTCAATGAACTTTTGACAAAAAGGTAGCCTGAAATCCGGAAAAGGACTCATTTTTTTCCAGGGGAGTAGGTACATTACTTTGAATACAAAATACATGCGGTCGAAGCCGCGGGCAAAAATTTAGTAAACAATATTTTTGCTAGTTATGTGTGATGCGAATGTCATGGATGGACAAACATTTTTGAAAAAAATATCTTTTTGGCAACTATGTATCTGTAACCGTAACCAGCCGTATTGTCCACTGCCGGACGTGGGTCTCTTTATGGTCATTGTCTTGTGCATTTTAGATATAAGTAATCAATATGGCCTTAAAATACCACGACGATCAAGCCATTTGGCGAGTCCACTCCTAAAGGCCTTTGGGAGCATCACTCCGCTGCCGCTGAGCACGCTTGCCACATCCATATAAACTCATGGACTAAATTGTCACAGGTCGATGCGCTGCTACCGCTCGCTGCTCTCCGCGCTAACAAAGGCCCCAGAGGTGGTGCAGTTGCTCAACGCTTGTGGCAGCGGCTTCCTTATCCTTTAATTACCTTTTACGACACCCACGAGGGGGTGGTGGGGTGATGGGGTGGTGGGTTGGCACCCACAGTGGCTAATGCTGGTCAACACTACACGGCTATCATTTGTAATTTAAAGAAAATGATTGTTTTAAAATATCTTTTTAAACAATCAAAGAGAATCTTTACGATTTGATTAAATAAGGTGTCGATCAATAATCGATCAATTCCCGAAGCCTGTAACCGTGGATTCTACTTATGATTGATGAGTTAATTGTCGGGAAATTTTTACGAATATCTTTTTACAATAAAAGATTGTTTTGTTCGTGTAGCCCGTACAGTTTTCACATTCGTGCTGAATACTCCAGACAAACGGTAGATATGTCTACCTAGAAAATAACAGAAACAGTTGAAAATACATAGGACCAATGGCAAGGGCGTAATCAGGATTTTTTATCCAAGGAGGGGCAAATAATAATAATAATTATAATAATAAATAATCTTTATTCAGACTAATTTTGGTCCATACAGCAGCAAAACAAACAATTTTATTATAATTTTAAATAGAGATTGTATTGTTACTTATTGTTGCTAAGTATGCTTTCAAGCGCCCCACCATGGCTACGCCCATGACCGTTTGTACTGGTTTGACATAAACTTACATTAAGTATATTCCATACCAAAAGCGCCATTATTAATGCGGACTTAGCAACCATCGCAGACTGGTAATCCATCAAAAACTCAGGCGATTATTATTGATAGCCGAAGGTTGACCTCCAAAATTAAATGGGAATGTATTTTGCCTATTGTCCTTAATGGTATAAAAGTTCCATACAGCAGCAAAGTTAAGAACTTGGGTGTACTTTTAGACAGTGCGATGTCCTGGGGCCCTCAAATAACCGAGATTAACTGAAAGACGATCTCAGCAGCAGGTATGTTAAGACGGCTTCGTAATTTCTTAGCCCAGGCCACCAAGGTTGTGTTAGCGCAAAGTTTACATCCTATCTTGACTAACGCGATGTGTGCTACTTGGATTTGACAGAAGCACAACTTCATAAACTTGAGCGTCTTCAGAATTTCAGCATACGGTTCGTATTTGGACTGCGCAAATATGACCATATTACTCAATTTCGCCAGCAGCTCAAGTGGCTACCAATTCGTCGTCGTCGAGATGGTCATACACTCTCCCTCCTCTAAAGTATACTGTTTAACCCGTTGACACCCGAATACCTTAAAGAAAATTTTAACTATCTTTCTTCACATCCTTTCAATCTGCGATCTTCAGATTTTCTTCTCCTTAAAATTCCTGTCAATTTTTCTACTTTCTAGTCACATTCATTTACAGTCAAAGTGGTTCGCTTATGGAATGCATTACCTTTAACTATAAAGCGGGCTCAATCTCCGACTAGTTTTAAAAGACTCGTGAAAGAACACTATTTCGCAGATTAAGAGTTCTCTTGCGCCCAAATGATTATTTTCCTTTATGTTTCTGTATGTATATATTAATGCCTGCAGGTATCTATATATTTCTGTATGCATGTATGTATCTATGAATGTATATACAGACATTATTTCCTTATTGCACCATCTACCTCTATTTCGTCTACTGACTTCTCTTCACCACCCAAAGGTTGCCTGCAAGAAATCGCTTTAGCGATAAAGCCGCCGGTTGTACTTCTAATATCTTGTACTTTGTATTACTTTGTATGTTTTTGGTGTAAAATAAAGTGTCTCTATCTATCTATCTATCAAAATGATAGTTTTAATTTTTTTACGGATAGAAGTAGCGATGCATGCCCACATATGTCCAGAACGACATACCTACTTCGGCACGCGCCCGGATTTCTAATAACTAGACAGGATTATATGCAATTGTATATTTGCATATGCAAAATGCATATTTCTCGGTTTTCACACTCTATTCCATACTCGTCGTATATCTATGATTTTTCGTTTATAGTGCATAATTCGACATAAAAACGCTTCAATTTAATATAGAACGCTGGAAATGGTCGCTGGATGTCGGAAGAGGGTCGTTGGCGGAAAATAAAAATCTTCTTCTGTATAATTCCATCGGAATTTTAGAAAAAATGGTGGAGTTAGACTAGACACTTCCGGATTCATTTTTGGAAAAGATTCGAAACAAGTTAGACGCCTTTCTTGTTAAAAATCCGGGTCTTGACGTAATTAAACAAATAAATGCGTACATTAATGCCACAGGTCAAAACTTGTCTGACTTTGTTTCTGCGGACATGGCAGCAAATTTAAAATTTTGCCCTGTCACGTGAGTCGACGTGGAGCGGTCACTTTCGGCCTACAAATTAATACTAACTGACAAAAGACACAAGTTTGATATTGATAATTTAGAGAAGTGTATTGTAGTGTGTTGTCATAAAAACTATAATTAATTGTGTGATTGTGTAAAGTTGTTTCTTTTCTGATAGTGCATATATAACGCCAGGGCCGTCTTTACCAGGGGGTGCAAGGGGTGCGGTGCACCCCGGGCGCTCACCTTTTAAAGGTAATGAAAAAATATAACGCTATAGTAAACAATTACACAATAGGATATTTGACTGTCATAGGATACACAATAGGATATTTGACTGTCATAGGATACACAATAGGATATTTGACTGTCATAGGATACACAATAGGATGTTTGACTGTCTTAGGATACACTCCCGCACCCCGGCGCAGAATAGACTTAAGACGGCCCTGTATAACGCATATATAGACCCTTTTTGTGAATATTTGCATGCATATTTTGGCACTTTGATAGTGTATATAATCCTATGTCTACTAATGACCTTTGGTCATTTAGAAATGGATTTGGAGTAAAGATTGGGAATATGGGGAGGGCTAGGGTAGGAATGGGATTAGGCATATCTCACTCACTACTAAAAGACTTACGTACCTACATTGCAATTAATTTTACGGTGACTATCAAACTATTCAATATAATGCCTCTGTCTCTCTCTTTCTATGATGCCCTTCATGAGGGCAGAGGTAAGACATAATGCTTCGCCATTTCACTTTGTCTGTCAATATAGCGCCGCCTTGGGTACACGTGTAGGGGTACGGATGGACTACAATGGCTCCTAATTTTATGGCCTTTATACTCATATAACTTTTATTATACTTAAACTGACGAGACTTTACACAACTATCTCACTCCAAATAAGACTATTTTTCTACGTTTCCAATATAATTGTGCAGGTATTAATCATCACACCTCATGTCATTGAAGCACGGTGGATCCACACTTTCTTACTAGGAGGCTGTCACGTTCTGTTCAGGCTACCAGACCGGTCGCAGTCGACCGTTTCAGTATACATACTATTCATTCGCCCTTTCAGCAGTTCATTTTGTCCACCGTCCGGTGTACTTGACGCGTATAGAGTAAAGCGAGATATCTTAGGTGCATTTATGTATAGGTACTTAGCATAAAGGTTTAAAAACTAGCAAAGTGGGAATATGTAAAGATTGCGGTGAGAACAGAGCAAGAAACGTCTACTGTTATATTAAGTATTATTAGTGTTTATTACTAAATAAGCAGGACGCGACATGCGGCTCGCTTTGTGGGTTTAACAGATAAGCAAGATGATTTAAATCTTTGCAGATAAGTAGATTCTTGTAATCTTTTTGTAATAATTGTTTACGGAATATTTATTAGATACAAAGGAAGTAACGAATTTCTTTATTATAAGTATGGCTCTCAAAGAATGTTTATCCAAAATATTAATTTAGTTATAAACGCCATAATAACATTATAGAGGAAAAAAGGAAAACTCAATTTGTATAGAATGTTTTATTACATGGTAGATTCAACATATATGCGCGCACTACAACAAATGAAAAATTTAAGGGTCCCAATGATCTGAAACAAAAGTTATGTTTTAAACAGATACGAAAAAGTATATTTCAATTTTTTTACAAAGAAAATGTGCATCATATTCATAGCGCACAGAAATGAGTGATATAAAATCATAATACTATGGCATGCACTCATAGATTACTTAAAATGTCTTTGGCTGCACTCACGTTTAGGAATAACTTTGTTATAAACGTTAAAAATTAGAAAATTGATAGATATCGGTCTCTTCAATAGAAGCTACAAGATCTTCCAAAATCTTATCAATGAGAGGAAGGAAACTCTTAGCTTACAAGAAAGTGCGAACCAGAACTTGTTCTTTAATGTAGGTACAAGTCTTATCTTTAATATAATAATATATAAGGTACTATAAAAAGAGTGTAGAATATTTTAATATTTTTCAATCAGTATATTAAAAGTATTATATCTAACTAAAAATTGAAATGTATTTAATGACTATTTTATTACATTAAAAGTAAATAATTGGTAATTAATTAACTTGGATGTGCTTATACACATTATCCACGATCGCTCGCTTAGGTCTTTGATCTTTGAACCGTCCGCTTCTGTTAGTAGGTAAGTACCTACTAGCAGAAGTAGGTATGAGCTACGTAATGTGTTATACACAATATATGAGTAAATTAATCACCAACTATTTATTTCTAATGCAATAATTAAATTATGAAATACATGTTAATTTTTATTTAGATGTTAATATTTACCCTATATACTGTTACTACCTCTGACTTTGACGTTACATCGGACAGTATTTGATGGTATGAGCGCGGTTGCCGGTGGCTCCGCAACGGAAGCAGCGGTAGGAGCGCAGGATGGGACACCGCACCCGGCCGCGCCAGTCCTTCAGCGCGTGCGACGAATAGCACGCTAATGACTCGCCGTTGTTTTTGCAAAACGCACACTCCTTAAAATAAACCAATCGTAAACTGTATCAAAAAATCCTTAATACATATAAATAGGTGCCTGCATATTGAATATAGTGTATGTGTTGATAATAATCATAAAATTTGTCATGCCGACGCTGTCTATGTCTACATTAGTTTTTATTAAAATATTTAAAATCAAAACACTTTTACTTATTTTTCTACTTGGACGTCACGTCACAAGGTCAGAAATCAATTTTTGTGAAGGCTTTTAGCGGTAATATACATACCTATTGGCTTAGGCTGATCGACTGTTCAAAAGGGCTAAATAGCAAACTCGGTAGCTGGTTATTAAAGGTATGATAATATATTTGTGTATACAGAGTTCGTTGCGCCTTGTTGACGTCACGAGAGCTCTTTCAAAGCAATTTGTTCTGCAAGTAGGCTAATGGCTTTCCTACGAAGAGGAGCCAAAATTTCCAAATGTACTACATTGTATGTGTCCCGGTACTTTATTAGGTATTCGATAGCACATCAAGTGCTAAAACTTGAAAGACTTGTCACAAACAGATCCATAGTATATGGATAAAACCAAAAGTAATTTCGATAGATATAATGCAAATAAATTGTACCCCTTTGAATTAGGTAGTAGGAGGCAATTAGATATGTCTTTAGTCTGAGAAGTCTATAGCCTAATCTAACTATTGTCTTTATTAGAATAAAGGCAAAGACTAAAGTCTTTTGCAAAAGGAGTTCTGTAAAGGTATTCTTGTTTCTACTTACAGACAGATTCTACAAATACTTAAAAGATATAAACCCCGCAGACGTTGTCTTGCCATAGAAGTTGATGTGCTGCAGCACCATCTAGTGGCTAGTTATAACAAAGTCGATAGCATAAAAACCTTCCTCATGAAAAGATACATATATGGGCCAATTTTATGGTGATCGGTCAAACGGTGTCGAAGTCTATTAACATCAGATATACCAACATCCTCTTTTATATATATAGATGTGATATTACAATATTACAGTTAAATTATTTAATAATAATTGAAACAAATTATTGTCGAATCAAGAACTTTGAAAAACCAGCTTACTTATAAAATTATTATTTAATGATAGCTTAAAATTCTATCACTTTCTAAAGTTTGACTATCCTAACTGCCAGAAAACGACAAATAATTTTAAGCAATGATTAAATTTCCTACATGAATCTACAACATTAATTATCTCTATAGGTAATAGTGATAATTATGTTGATTTATTAAAGTTTACCAAGTTTTATTAAAATCAATCCAGTATTCATCAGCATCCATCAATTTAACGTGACGACTTATATTGCAGACTTATATGCAGACGACTTGATGATAATTCATGCGGAGCCTTTGTAAATGGGACATAACAAGTGCCCTAAATGTTTTATATTCAAGTTTAATAGATTCAAGTATAATAAAGCCGTTCATTTGCAAATAACGTAACAATTCAGTTTGTGGGTCATGCCTTGCAGATTGTTGATGGACAAGTGATATTTTAGTATCGCCAACATTGATAGCTTAGTTAAATCTAATTTACATAAAATGATTTGGATATCTATAACTAAAATTATTTATTTTACTTAGCAATTAAACAACTTTGAACGGTTTAAATCGCGTATATTTGACATTATTTATATCCCGACGTTTTATATCCCAACCGTTCAAAGTTGTTTAATTGCTATGTATAGTAATCGCGAAAACCTAATAAAATACTATTTATTTTACTATTTATTATCACGAACATAAAAATACTCTTACTCTATTTTAAGGTTTAATTTTTAAACGATTAATAATTATATTTTATTGGTGTGACAACGTTATTCACCGCTTTTCCTTTCCAATGGTCCTTGAAAAAATCACCATTTCACGCACGTCTTTCAATCATACGTACGTGTGGTCCTTCGAGCCGGATATGAACCAGCGACCTATGGACCTATGAATATATTCAAAATAAATCCAGTAACATCTCAGTAAAGTTGTAGGTCAACCTTACTAAGCTATTACTATATGGTAACAGCTGACTTTTCGACAGTAGGTACACATAGAAAATAAATTATATGAAACAAAAAGAAAAGCTGTACAAAAGTTAAGCGTATATCTTGTGGAAATCTCTTCCACCCAGTAGACCTTTGAAAGCGAAACAATATTTATGTATATCTAATACATGCAAATATATTAGGCAGGGCTTAGACTATAAATGAATGAATTTTATTAATCAGGTAATAACAGAGTCCTCAATATTATATGAGTGTCATTTTGTATTGTACTAGAAGAACTGTGTACTCATGATTGTCAGTACAGGTTCCTTTTGTGTACCTACTCGTTCGTATTTTGCTATTAAACAATTGTAGTTAATATTCTGTCATGAAATTGATCGTCAAATTCGTATGGTCGCTACATTGATTTTTATTGATAGTAAATCTTCTGCCTTAAAATGCTATAAAAAATAAATAAACTATAATAATAAATCTATAAAGTAGCTATGTTCTATAAAAAAATAGATATAATAAGTGTTAGGATGTGTTAAGTTAAGTGTTAAGAAGTTTACGATATTTGTACAAATGTTTGACATCAAAATACTTACGTCACTAGTAACACGTTCACATATTAATTAATATCTAAATATTACCGAATATTAGTTTCCTTTGTTGTGTATTCGCTATTCATTGGTACAAAATTTTGCTTTCACCTGTAATTTTGTACACATAGAATTTATTATAACAGAAACTTAAGATCAATTACCATCGAATGTAGACACCTAGTAGATAATAAATGGAATTGGCGGTCCTCTCTCTCTCTCTCTCTCTTTATTGTCTTCAGTGACAGACATTAGACAGTAATTCTAATAGATACCGACTGTATTATGTCCGTCTGATAGATATTATGTATGTCAATATTATTTGGTTTAGTGGCTCACACTAGGTTTCTCTGAGTTTTGGGTAAAAAATTACCATATCTTTGGTCCAGATGGACAAGACTAATACAAATTACTCAGATGCCAAACAAACGCTTGTCGTTAATCAAATGTTTGTCCGGTCCGACCAATCTAAGATCTAATATTTCTGCTACCGCCTAGATAAACAGAGCACTGCGAGAGAGAATATTAAACCAAAGCACGTTTTTTTTATAGAAAAAAGGCGGTAAAGGATCATACAGTCCTCACCTGATGGATACTGTCACCCATAGACATCTGCGATACATGCCAACATCAATCCAGAATGCAAACGTTGGCGGCACGCCCCTGGATGCATTGTCTACCTTTGCAGATTAAGGAATGGATCGGGAAAATGGAGAGGGAAGGGATGCCATTCTCATCCCCATGAGTGAGATATGCTCTGGCATATCTCATTCACTACCGAAACACGTACGTACATTGGAGAATATGTTGAAGTAGAAAATGCAGTACATTTGAAGGTAGTCTTCTGTGAGAGAGGGGTAACGTGGTCAGTTGAATGTGGCCAGCGAGCGGTTGTAGGAACGTTCAACATAAACGCGAAAGAGTCAGTGGGAAGTGTCAAATGAGAGAGGATTTCGGTGACTGTAAAACCTCAACACCCTGTCAAACGGAGTGGTCCGATTATTTAAAATATTATTTATTTAGACATAGTAAACAATAATGGTATCGTGCTCTGTATATGATTGCATAGTTGCAGTATGGACAACCCAAATAAATACAGTTTTCACAGGTAAATATAAAATAGTATGCCAACATCAGTCCAAAATGACAAACTGACACACCCCCGGATGTATTACCTACCTTTGGAGAAATAGGAATGAATTTGGAGAAAGGATTGGGAAAATGGGGAGGGATATGGCATGGGCTCTGGCATATCCCACTCACTACTGAAACACGTGAGTACATTGGGGACATAGGATAAAGTGGGAAATGCAGTACATTTCAAGGTGGTCTTCTGTGAGATAAGGGCAACGTGGCTGTTGGATTGCAGCTTGCACTCTCCCCTCAAAAACTCTCTTACTATGAGTAGCCAATGTCTAGTTTGTTAATAAGCCCCATTACAAACTTCCAATAAATATTATAAACAGATAGGTAAAGTTCGTAAATCAGAAACATGGTTATCTTTATTCTCCCAGCCAGGGCCGTCTTTAGACATAGGCCCGGTGGGCCAGGACCCAGGTCCCCGAGGTTGAGGAAGCCCCATGAATTTGGGGTAAAAAAATCTCATTACATATCGTCCTACTGATTTTTGTGGAATATTTTACTATGGCAAAAAGGAGATCCAAATACCCAAAACACAGCAAACAAACAGACACGCACTACACACATTCACCGGCTTAATTACGACGACAACTGCGCGGGCGCTAATTAACCAACCACTATTGTGTTTGTAGTGGAGGGTGAGCGAAGAAAAGGTGATGTTGTGTAATGTTCTTTGTGGAAAAAGATTATTTTCACAAATTGTTTTACAATTATTAGAAGTAGAAAGAAAATTAATGTTATTTAGATTGGTACCTAACTAGTGTCAATTATTGCCTCATTATTGCAATTATTGCTTCGCACGCGTGCTCATTGTTCCACGGGAACCTTAGTTTTGTGGCCTATATATTATTCCTTTTCTCCAAGACGGTTCATGCAAAATTTCAGTTCTATTCGTTCGTATTCATTTGTTTATTTGTTGGCTTTTTTGTTTGAAATGCTTTCACGCATTAACATATGAACATCGTCTCATGTCATTGAAATATTTTAATTCCTATATATTAATTAGTATTAAAATTTAAAATAATATTAATTTATTAGTTGTTACAAGATCATTACAGGTCGTGGTAGCTTGCATAATGATCGAGGTCGACCAATACTTTGTAAGTACTTAATGCATACGAGTATATAGAGCATTTTATGCATTCCGTGCATTCACTTTACATGTGACAGAGGATGACTCGACAAGGTGCTAAATTGAACAACATCTAGATAAGAAAGAATCAAATGAATGTTATCGGTAATAATAAAATAACTTGTAAACAGAAACATTTAGATATTGAGAACTTAGAAATAGTTGCAATAGGTAGTAGGTGTTTCGAGTATCGGGCACATGCACGGTGCCAGTGGTGTCTATCTCATATCCTCCCTGGAAATTTTAATCAACGTAAGGGACAAATCACAATTTTTCAGCCGAGAAAGAAAACAATTTTTTATATTAAAATCACTAAAAAATTATCAACCTTAACATAAAAGAATAGCTATAGATTACTTACAGGATATTATAACAAATTGTTCTCTGCCCATTTTGAAAAGTTGTAATTTCTCTTTTATTGAAAGAAGACAAGCAGACCGTCCGCTTGGTGAAAAGTGGATACTGTCGCCCATAGACATCCTCAATACATACCAATAATATTCAGGAATGGATTTAGGAAAATGGAAAGGGATGGGATGGGAATGAGCTCTAGCATATGTCACTCACTACCGAAACAAGGCGAACGTCTATTGATACTCACACATAACTGAAACAAAAGGGTGTTAGTAAAATTGGCTCCCTGGTCGGTCGAGAACCTGCTAAACCATTACACGTTGTTTTTTTCAATTATATGTTTGCTTTTTGTGGTAGTAGGTAATAAGTTTATAATATTTCATTGAATATACTCATGACTAGAGGTACGGAAATTTCGTTTTTACGAAATAGACATGAATTTAATCGAAAATTTCTTATATTTGCGAATAGATGCGAAATATACCAATTTGTGTTTTTTTTACGAAATGTGGCGAGAGATGAATCATCTTATCTTTCATCGTACCTATACTCATGACTCTATTGTGAAAATGCCTACAGATAAAGCATGCAAAATATGAAGGAGCATGAAATGGCCGGATCAAGCGTCTAGCGGAAACCTGGGCGAAAAATCTGCAGCGCCCCTTCAAGGGCATCGTTTTTCGCGCGTAGATAAAATAGATCAAACATTGTTTAATAATTGACAGTTTAATGTTTATTTTGGAAGCATACTCCAGTTATTTACATATAATATAATAAAATGAAAAATTAGATGAATCAATGCCCCTCGATTATCTGGCGACGCCCATCTTGCTCAGCCGCTTGAGAAGATAGATAGATGCCTTAAGATCTAATACGTAAATAGGCGTTTTCGATATACGCTGTAACAATACGAACAGAAATGATGCTGACTTACCAAGCTCCTCTGAAGCAACAGCCTCTGATTTCGCAGTGTATCGACGTACTTCAAAAGTAGAACAAATTGATTACGCGGCAGCGAGCGCAGAGCAGCCTCACATTCCGTTATTATATTCGTGAAGTTACTTTGCCGTTCCTCAGGAGGATCTGTAATATTGTATATTATTTTTTTTATGGAAAGAAAGTGGCTAACGAGCAGACAGTCCACCTGGTAATAATACCAGGTGATACTCTAATGATACTCTCGCCCATAGACATTCGGGATACACGCCAACATCAGTCCAGAATGACAAACGTTGGTGTGCCCCTAAATGTGCTGCCTACCTTTGGAGATTTTGGAATGGATATGGAGCAAGGGTTCCGTAAATGGGGAGGAATAAGATAGGATAGGATGATAAAGCCATCTGACTTACCACCGAAACACCTATTGTACTCGTATATACATTGGGGAATAGGATAATGGGGGAATTTTACACATTTTACTGTAGTATTTTTGTGACAGTCGAGTGCGCCCAGCGGCTGCTGTAGGATTATAGTGCTGGTGGGTAGCTACTTTATACTTATATATACTTATAATTATATACACTAAACGCCATATTCAAACACCAGAACTCGCCGTGTTGTGTGTTCAGAGACATATACAAAGACAAAAACAAGCCACTCAGACTCGAACATTTGACTTCAAACGAATGAATGGCCAACTGGGAGTCGAACCTGCGAGCGTTTGCACAGCAGGCGGACACTACCGAATAAGCTAAGCGACCGTCAAATGTCAGCCTAAGAATAGCGACACTGCACCACATAATATGTGTCATTGTGTTTAGTCGGATGAATAATAGCATAGGAGGTTCATTCTTTCTTACTGTCTTTCCCTTCTTCCTTCCCTATCCGTCCTCCGCATTACTTTTCCCAAATCTATATCCAGAGAAGGCAGCGACATCCGCGAATAAGCCAACATCGGTCATTTTTATCGTTATCACATGCCATGTGTCAAAAGGAATCTAGCATGTGATTAAGATTGCCAGGTCTTTGGGATTTCCGGAATTTGTTGCTGGATCCCGTCTCCAGAAATTTAAAGAGTTCGCACCTCAAATGCTCACAATGATAAAAATTATGGTAATCATTAATTTTATATTACAATCACATAAAATCATTGGGTCAACACACAGCAGATCGACCGCTGTTTGTTAGCATGATCCGCTTAGTACCGCTCTCTTATCAGTCATCACTCAATGAATTTAGTTCCTTAAAGACGAAAGAACTGAAAGACTGTGATACTTAATTTTTTTAATACATTAATCTTTGTAGTCTGTAGTAGTTCATGAGGTTTTGTCGCAAATTCGAATAGGGGCACTCAGTAGAAACGTCCCGGAAAAAAGTTACTTTATATCTAGCAACCCTCTATAGTCTATGTGATGCAGATGCCTTTGGGCGACTGTAGACGTTTACAATCAAGCAAATACCATAAAACGGGACGATTTTACTGAAAGATTAGATTTTTGAAAGATGTTCTTACATGAATATAGCCGCTAAAGGATAAAAAAGAAAGGGAAAAAAAGAGAAGGAAAAAAAAGAATATCATGACTAATAAAATCAATGTACCTACTTAGGTTGATCAATAAGTTTCTGAAATCGGATACTTTACATTAAATTATAGGAATGTATTCTATTTCATTCGAATCTCAAATTCAGTAGTAGCCAGTGCCAAAAGAATTAAAAAAAAACTGTCACCAATATTTTTTTTCGTTGATTACATTTGGCGGGAATTTTATTAGTGTACAAAATGAAGAAAATCGAAGTTCGTGCGGTTATTAAATATTTCTGCCTGAATTTCTTTTCTACGAAATGTGTTTTTTAAAAATTGCAGTCTACTTTGGGAGACAATTCGTTGGAGTCTTATTCTACAGTAGCATACTGGTGAGCGGGATTTAAACGCGGCAGAACTGTCTGTAACGACGAGACTCGCTGTGGGCGCCCAACAGCCGCTGCTACTGAAGACAACGTTAAAAGAATTGAAGAAATTGTTAAGACAGATCGATGTGTCATTTAGCTGAAATTATGAAGCTTTTGTTCGGGACAATTCAGTTCATTTTAACTAATACTTTAAAATTCAAAAAGGTGGCCACCTTTTTGAACGCGTTGGCTTACTCGAATGTTAACAGACGCACAAAAGAAAGCAAGAGTAGACAATTCAAAGCAAAATTTAGCAATTATTGACCGAGACCCAGAATCTTTTCGACTACGTTTCATGACCGTTGATGAAACGTGGATTCACCATTTTGACTCGGAGACGAAGAACCAAAGTAAGGTGTGGAAAAGATCGTCCTCCCCGCCAGCCAAGAGATTCAAGGTCTCTGCGTCCGCTGGTAAGATAATGGCCTCGGTTTTCTGGGATGCGGAAGGTATCATTATGATCGATTATTTAACTAAAAGACAGGAAGATAAAAGGAAATAAAAAATAAACGACTTGGAAAATTGTGTGCCGGAGTGCTTTCTCATCATGACAATGCACCTGCGCATAGGTCTGATGTTGCAGGCGCTGCCATCCGAACGGCTGGTTTCAGTTGATACAGCATCCGCCATATTCTCCGGACCTAGCTCCTAGTGATTTTCACCTTTTTATCAATTTGAAAAATCACTTGCGTGGTATAAAATTTCACGGAGATAATGGGGTCATGTGCGCTTTAAAGTCTTTTTTCGATATCCAGGAACAAGCCTTTTTATCCAAGGGAATTAAGCAACTTTCAAAACGTTATTCAAGGTGTATTAGATTAGAAGGTGATTACGTTGAAAAATAAATACAATTTAGATATACTTTTCCTAAAGTTTCAATATTTTTCCAAAAATATATTGATCAACCTAGTATATTACCAAATTGTACGTGGGCGTCATAGTAAAACTAATATACTTTTCAATAATGTCTGACTATGATATAATTCGTTTTGATTGGAACGTGGCTCCTACCAGGAGTTCTAGATTTTGAGTTGTTTGACCTTCGCTATAATGTATATAGATGTGACCGTGATTATAATGCTAGGGGTGACGCGACAGGTGGAGGGGATTTAATAGCTGTTCGTCGTGAAATTCAGGCGTCTGACGTAGAACGTATAACCTCCATGAATGCCGTTACTGACATATTATCACTGAATATTTTGTTAGTCGTAAACTCAAAACCAATACGATACCATGTGTAGGTATTGTTGTTATTTCCGCCATGTAGCTTATTATTTAATGCTGAAACAAAATTTTATGAATTCGTCTCCAAGTAATTCTGGAAAGTCCCGATGAAAGATAGGTATATAATATAGCTGTGGGAGATTTCAATGTTAGACCAGCTATGGTCGATGTATTCAGACTCCTCTACGTCACTCCTGGGTGATTTTACTTTACCTTTGGTACAATCGTTGTCAGCGTTTTTGTCCTTCGATAATTTGGTTCAGTATAATTTCATCACTAACCATCAAGGCAAAATATTAGAGCTAACTTTACGTGCGTTGTTTGTAAGTCCGTACATGAATTTGTTGGTAGTGATAATTATCATCCATGTTTAAAGATTAGTGTAAATAATTGTAGCCCACATCCTTTAAAAGCTCTACCTCGTAAGTTAAAAATTTTTTAGGCGGTTGATTATACAGCCATTAATAACGCTCTTTCTAATGTTGATTGGAGCGATCCGCTTGGGAGTATGCGATATGGGTAATGCAGCTAGTTCCTTTTATAATACTATTAACGAAATAATAATGTCACATGTGCCAACTAAAACTGGTTGTGATGATGGTTGATATCCAATATGGTTTAGTAAATCATTGATAAACGTTATTAGAGAAAAAATAAAGTTTCATAGGAAAGGGAAAATCTATGGACAATTAGACATTTTGGACAGTTTCTCTCTGTTACGACAACGACAAAACGTTGTTCAGGTCAAATTCAGGTCCTTCTTGAGCTTAGCTGAATTTGAAATTCATAATATGTAATAATAAATATTTCTGGCGATTTATTAAGTAAAAGAATAATCTATTCATATTACCGGACACTATATACCTCGGAAACGTTTCAAACTCTAGTACGATCGGTAACTTATTTAAAAAATATTTTCATGCTGTCTTCGAGTCCGCTCAGTTATAAACACACACGTTATTACAACACGCAAAGTATTAAACCAAACTGCTAATATTATCAACAGAAATTTGGTACACTTGACCCCAGATATTGTACTGAAATATCTAAAAAAAATAGATATTAATAAAGGAATAAGTCCAGCTGAAATCTCTCCATACTTTCTGCGTTAATGCTGTGACTACCTGTCGAAACCTTTATGTCTCTTATTTAATTTATATCTTAGCTCTGGTACTATGCTTCAAACGTGGAAAAAGTCGTACGTAGTACCTGTGCATAAATCTGGTGATAAACATAACATTCAAAATTATCGCCCAATTTGGAAATTGTTCATTATTCCAAAACTCTTTGAGAAAATTATTTACGACTCAATTTTTCCTATTGTTAGACCTCTCATCTGTCAGCAACAGCGTGGTTCGTGAAAAAAATTCAATGAAAACAAATGTCTGTTTAATTTGTAGACGAAGTACTAGAAGCCCTGGAAAATGGTCACTAGGTGAACGTAGTGTACACTGATTGTTTAAAGGCATTTGACAAAATTTCACAAGAAATATTGTTAAAAAAACTGGAATGGATCGGTGTACATAGGGACCTCCTTCTGTCTTGAATCCCATCTACGTGAACGTGGTCAAGCTGTTTCAATTAAGGGTTACATTATTCATTGTTTGTGCCTATCCCATCAGATGTGCCTCAGGAATCACATCTCAGACCTCTTGTTTAATATTTACTACGTCAATGATGTAGTCTCCATATTTCAAGATTCTAATTGCATTTTGTACGCTGATAAATTAAAAAACAAAGTTATAAAAGTGACTCATATTTAGATAAACTCCAGAATAGTTTAGACCGTCGCTGTATTTATTGCAATGACAACCTTTTGCACTAGAATGTAAACAAGTGCACAGTAATTACTTACTCAAGTAAAAAAAAGTTATTAGGTAATAAATAATTACTATCTAAATAACCAAGTTGTTCAACGCGTGTCCTAGATGCGAGACTTGGGTGTTTTCCTTGACAGTAAGTTGTCACATAATTTTCATATTGAACAATTTTTGAATAAAGTATTTCGGTCTTTAGGTTTTATTCTGAGAGTTGGTAAGGAATTCAAACTCAATAGTACTATCGTAATACTCTATAATACATTAGTAAGACTCACTCTAGAATATGCAAGTATTATTTGGAATTTTTATAATGTTTCAACTGATTCGTTGGAAGCCCTTCAGCGCAGACTAGTTAAACATTTAAGATATAGTATAAAGCCATGCGGACCAATAGTATATTCTGTAATGATAAAAGTAATGTAATTAATGACACAGTCTTCAAAGCCGACGCACTTAAGAATTAAATATTTCTGCACAAACTCCTTAACAACAGGATTGACTGACTCCCCCTATTTGCTAAATAAAATATGCTTTAAGTGTCCACGACTAAATAACTATATAAATAAAAATGTAAACGTTCGTTTGTTCAAAATCTTAAATCTCTGAAAGTTCTTCACCGATTGCTTTGAAATTTTGACACAACGTTGCATTCGAATACGCGCGTGTTTTTATATACCAATCACAGGGTAAAAATATGCTTTTTATCCAAAAACAGGTAAAAACAGGGTGGGTAAGCGCATCTGTTGGGCAGCCACAGCAACGCGTGGCCGGGCACAGCTAAGGAATATAAACAAATTATTTGATTTACCTTTAACCCGATGTTTGTAACTATGCCAAAAACTCATTTATCTATCGGTCTTGCAAGAGCAATAATGAAGTGTTAATGAACATTTCCTTTGCATTGACATTTTGCACGTACCTGCTAATATTTTTGTAAGGAAGACCAGAATGTAGGTATGTATTTTCCCCTTCTTAAAACATAATGAATATATTATTATACAATAATATATTAGTATTCCACTTGTTAATTTTTATGCAATATGTAATTTGCGGTAGTTTAATTGGTATATTAATTAGTAATAATTTTTATGTATTCATATGTTTAAATACTGTTTGTGCCCAAATAAAATGAAACAAAAATAAAATAATTACATGATAAATATACTAGTAATCGATCTGTTAAATCTAACTATCTAGTAAAATTACTGAGTTATAAGACTTAAAAGTCAAAGTTAAGAAAGGACTGCGTTGCTATGGCAACGACGTCACTAATTTAGTAGTTCCCTGACAATTTACATCATTACATTACATGTAATTTACAGGAATAGCGATAGCTCCCCACCCCAAATGTTCTCATACTGATATCATCCTATTTTTCTAAAAACAATATCATGTTAATATGGGATCTTCTCAAGTTGTCCAATTACAATAAAACATCAATTTCTAGTATAGTTAACTTAACTATTGTATTGCAAAACAAATTATTTTTTATTTAAAAAAATACGAATATTAGTTACCCTTACTAATATTACGATGTTTATATAAATCATCTACCAAAAGAAAATAAACACTTCCCAGAAGATAGATGAGATTCGAAAGAAAAAAAAATTAAGACCTCAATTCGCCTGAATGTACTCGTATCTATTGTATAATTTGAAAACTATTGGGAACAACCTTTGTAGTTTGTGCCAAAGGTTGTCAATAACACGTTTACAGCAATAAAAACATAAGTAGGCTACGTGAATTTTACACGTGGAAATACCTTTAAAATACAATTATTTTAAACGGGTCTTGAACTGAGGAAGTAAAAGAATTTTAAAGAAATTAACACGACATTTTTCTCGCCATACTAAAACTCGAGTTCCGAAATGTATTTAGTAAAAATAAACTCAATAAATCAAGTAACTTTCCAATTTCTTCTACGAGTGACAAAAAGGTCATGCCCCCTGCAAAAGTGTATAAATTCGACGCTGATTTTCTACCCAGGATAGCTAATTTTAGGATAGGATAGGATAGGTACTTTAATATCGTAGTGCGGTTCGTAGAAATGAAACACCGATCGACCAGATAAAAGATCCGTGCACGGTAATCTAATTTCTCTATCTATAACTTGGGTCGGTACCGTTACATTTGAAAGTAGTGCAATAGAAAATAGAAAACAAGACCTATGTTTAAGTTCACTTATACACTTAATAGATTTGAAATAAGCATTCAAAATCGTTTACAAACCGTCACCCTTTTATTATAAAAATATACGATAATATTTTTTTAGGAAATAATAATACTTATATGGGATATTTTATATTCTAAATTGGTTCTGAACGCGTATACATACGGGTTATATTGCGGATTACACCAGCCGTGGTCAACTCGTGACCACGACCGGTGTAACCCGTGCCGAAACGTCGAGTAGGAATAAAAGGTATCTTCATTTAACGATCGTATGGAACACATGACCGTCTCTTAATGCATGCACCTACTTTTCCAATTATTTTTAAATGTGAAAAATTGTTCTCCTTCTCTATACAGTCTCTTGGCAACAAACCTTGGTAACAACTGGTGGGTTTGCTTGCAGAAAGGTATCGAAATAGTATATGGCTTACTGGCACGTATGCTACGCAAAGCGTTCTGAAATATGCAATTGTAAATGTCTACAAATGTTCAACCAGAACAATACATAATGCACATAGTGGTAATTATGTAATTACGTGTCGGTGCGTAGGTGCGTAGATAAGTTAGTAAATGTAGGTGGATACTACACTCCAACATATCGGTAGCTCTGGTATGGTCATCGTATTCATGAATCGTAAGATGCTGCTTGATTGTTGAGGGTTAAGACTTTCTATAGTCCGATGGACGTCAGTCGTCGACCTCTCGAGCGTGTGTGGACCCCTTGATAAAAACTGACGGATTGGAATTTGGCACGCAATAGACCGAACAATGTTAGCGCGTATCAGATAAACCGCTTGTTTTTGCGAACTGCAAAAAATATATCTACCTAAGCAGATAACTGTACCTTCAGTTTTGGCGATCGCACGGCTATCATCATTGAATGTCGCACCAACGGCTTCCTTGTCGCTGGCATCCACCGTTATTTTCGCTTCTAATACGGCCGGATCTAATTTTACAGCTTGCAAGGCATCTGTAAAATATAAAAGAAAATTCTCGTCTTTAGAATTGCTGGAGATTTCTTTAGGAATCACATTTGTACTCTTCGTGACACATTGCACTTCGCTGTGTTCCACCTAGTGTGAAAGTGAGAAGCTTTATATTTACAGAGGTCAACATGTGCGATTCTTAATTGGTGATAGTAAGTAGATGTCCATCATTTTAGGATCCCCTTTTCTATAAAATAATCTTTAAATTCATATTTCAAGTCAAATCAATACAAACAGAAAAATGACCTCCTTTTGGTCACGAAGCTAAAACTACAACTTGCGTCAGCAATTTATGGTGGTGAGCGCTTTTTGCCGCCTACTATCTATCCGTCTTCTATCATTATAGAATACTAGCGGTGCCAGCGACTTTATTCACGTGATCTATCGAGTGATTCCTCTATAAATGATCTGGGTAAAAGGTAATCTAAATATTAACCGGGCACATAAGCTATGGTATAACCATACCAAGTTTCATTAAAATCCGTCCAGTAGTATTCGCATGATGCGCGTTCAGACAGACATACAGTCAGACAGACTGACAGACAGACAGACAGACAAAAATTTAAAAAAATGTTGTTTTGGTCTCTGTGGAACTTTACACTGCAAGCACTTTTTTTAAAAAAATATTTCTTATGCATCTCTGTAACGTTTTTATTATGTGTACTCGTATAGATCACGCATATTGATTGGGGCACTATCTAGATATTAGTCTCCCATTGTAATTAAGATGTTGCAGTATTATATCGAGCAATAGAGTTGCTGTATGGTCATATAATACAATATCTTTGCCTGCGACTTCGGTCGCGTGAACTGCGGTTCACGTTAGTTGTTCACGTTATCTGCGGTTAGTTCATTGCCCTTGGTGAGGTTGGTACTCATTGGTGATGTTGGTGAGATATTATAATTCACGAAGTTTACTTTAAAAAAAAACCAGTTATTTTCTAAAAGATATTGATCTCCATTCAGGGAAATATGGAGTCGTTTAAACGGGGGTTTCAAGAAGGAGAGGTCTTTGGGGAGCAATTGTTTCAGTGCATCCACTCGCTTCAATCCATTACCTAGATTACGTGGATTACTATGGCTGAGTACCTAATTTAAATAACACCCCACTCAACATACTACACTATACTGCTATACTAAGAACATAGTGTAGGTAGTATTTTGTATATCACATCACAGTCAAATAAAGTTTTTGTGGTGCCAATATACATAAAGTGTATTATGTTAAATTTAGTAGTCAATAAAAAAAAATAGTACACATGAAAATGTCAAAATTCCAGAACCTAATTAAATCAGTTTTAAGTAATCTCAGGAAATGTACCTATACTTATTTTAAGAATGAAAAATTAAACTGCTTCTGGAGTATAGCATTAATTTAACGTTAAATAGTGGTTCCAAAGCTTTACTAGACCTCTCATATTATTGAACCTTAATATGAGGGGTCTAGTAAAGTGGTCGGTGATCGACGTTTTCATACAAATCTCTGTCCGTCCAGTCTTGGCTGACCTCATGTCAATAACCTCATGTCCTGCTCGTGGCGCGCACTTTAGAGTGGTTCTAGAGCCCGTGGTCTAAAGCGATGATAGCCTGGGTGGTATCTATTCTCGACTCACATTCGTGTGGTCGTGGCGAGTTCAAATCCACGGCCGGTACCACTGAATTTCTAATTGTACTTTTTAAAAATTTTTGCTTGATCGGCGATGTAGGAAAATATCGCGATGAAACCCGCACGATTTAGATATAAAAAAAAATGTGGAGTATGTGATCCACTAATCTGCACTGCGCCTGCGTGGTGGCGGAAATTATTTACTAGGGGAGGCCTGTGCCCTGCAGTGGGTCCTTATAGGCTGATACAAGCACATAATGATTCTATTTAAAATATTATATAGTGTTATTAGTATATGTTTTGTTTGATTATACCATATAGGTACTAGTTTTTAAAAAAAAAAAATTTTTTTGGGCATTGTGTTTAGCAAAAGTGAATGAAGAGTTTCGTAAAAACTAAAAAACAATATCTAAAAATCTCACGTCCACGAACTCTGAATCACGATTGGACTATGGAATCCATGGTTTCAGGCTTCGGGGAAGTATCGGTTACATCCTGTATAAATCGTAAGTAATGGTTCTTAAAAATTCAGAGCAGCAGTAGAATTCTTAAATGCACTATAACATCATCGACGGAATAGTTTATTTTATTTTGCCTTTTAGTTTGACGGCAAAGCTGGCGATGAAGCACTTATATTAAAAAAAGCTCATCAAATGGACCGCAAGTCATCTTAATACGAGTAGTCACTAGTTGAAATAGAACTGCCCGTGATTATAAATATATCGTAAATTCAAACAATGTCACCAATATATGAAAACTCGGCCTTGGCCTTGAAAAAAAAAAAACAATGTCACCGATAAAATCAATAGGTTGATGTAAAAATAAACATTTTAAATATTCAATCGAAACCTTGATTAATTTCATGGTTACAGGAAGTAGCTAAAAAGACGCCAATAGTAGACGCTTGCAATATGTAAGTAAAATGTAACTATTTTTGTCTAAACTAATTTTAAATGTGTTTAATTTAATCGAAAAGAACAGATTGAAAACGTCAGAATAAAAATTGTGTATATGTTGTATGTAGGTAGTGAATATGTAAATCATAACTTGTAGAATGATCTCGATTCTTAAACTGACCTTTTAATCTGCCTATTGCTACCTATCGCTACTTCTATTATCACTAGGTAGGTACTTTAGAATTTAGAAAATAGATCAAGAATCTCAGAACTAATGTCAGTTTAGAAATTGTACTCGTTGTAAAATTGTACTATAGGCAATATGACAAAATTGGTGGACCGGTATGATAATATTATATAGTGGACCGCGTAATGAGGCAAAAAATAATTTGAGTCTGCATTTTAATTATTTATTCATTTTATTAACATATAAAGAACATTTTATCAAATGGAAATTGGGTCCAAAAACCGGTTGGTTTGTGTTGCAGACCCAGATTCAACGGTCTACACAATTCTATTGTTTAAACATTTAAAAACATTGTAGTATAACAAACTAACAACTAGATATATGTTTGATTAAACATTATTTAACATAAATAACATGCATGCTAACATATTTATCGGTACATTTAAGTGGGTATTTGTCCGTATCGTTACCGTATATGGACAAATACGATTCGGAAGTTCCAAAATTAGGACGGTGCAATTTTTATAGTAAATAAAGACGAAAAATCTAAAATTACACGTGTGTCTTTTATCTGCCCTTTTGTCCTCCTCCACTACTGGACACGGGCCTCCTCATGCGCATACATGCATGAGAGATGTATGCCCTTAAATCGCCACGCTGGCAAAGCGTTGGCGAGTCCACTTGTTTATTTACTTAAACTTTAGTGCACAGAGAAACATTGTACAAAAAGTGGACTTAATGCCTAGTGGCATTCTCTGCCAGTCAACCTATGGTTAATCAGAAATACCAAGGGCGCTGCATCCTGCAATCAATAACAAGTTTTTTCAGAGAAAAAAAAACTAAGTACAGATACATTACGGAGACATTGGCCATCAGCTAATCCGGAAACACCCGAACGCGTCATCCACGTCTATGCAATAAAGTAATAAAGTATCTGGTAATAAAGTTATGTAATTAGAGGTAAGGTAATTCATAGACGCGGATGACACGTTCGGGTGTTTCGGAATTAGCCGATCGCCAATGTTATCGTAATGTAACTATATTTATCAACTCTGCGGCATAGAAATATAATGCCCCAAAGCAACTTTTTAAATGAAAATTTTATAAGGGTTTTTCCTAATGTCCTAATTCCTAACTTTCTAAATCAGTGTTTAGAGGTGGTGTAATTCTTCAGGGTTTGTTGTATGGATATGTATATTTTTATACAAATAATTGTTTTTAAACGTATGAAATATTGTAAAATATATCTTTACGAGTAATGCGTGCCATTGGCATTTTTTTGAACTGAAATTTTAGTTATCTAACCGTGCCACTAATACATAATACCGTGTTTTGATGCGGAGAGAGAAGTCAAACACTCAGAGGTTAAACCTGATTAGCTGGTCAACGTCGATTCTGTCAGGTTATATCAAAGTATTGAATTACACAAACGGACTCTTTGGGGGAACTCGAGAAGTGAAGTGAAGTTTTCTTTGATTATTGTAAAATTGTGTATTAGGCGTTTTGTGTTTTAATAGTGATAGTTTATTACACGTCAAAGTGTTTTTTTGTGCGTGGTGTTTGTAATAATCTAATAAAAATGTGGGAGTGCGCTTTTCTTGTGCTTCTAAGTCGTCTTCTGTCTTTCTAACCTACTGTCGCTTTACTGAGCGATCCCTGATTTACTTCGACGGGACTGGATATTGACAGGATACGATTTAGACGTTGAAATTGTTTTTTACGAAGAAAACTTGACAATGGCCGAATGTGCTAATTGGAGCATTGCCATATATTTAAAAATGCACATATAGACTTGTTTATACTACCTACCTATTTTGTAAAAAATAAACCTAATTTAAAATTTTAATGTCTCGAAATGACACGAGCGAGTATTATTCAATCAACGATTTGACCTATGACGTTCGTTCTTTTTGATCCCACGGTCCACGTGATTCTTATGATGCCAAAGTACATACATGTGTATAACATAGTGAAAATAAAAATTATGTTTCAAAACTATACATATAGTAAATGTAAGAATCGGTAAATAGTTGACATTTAACAACTGGTCTACATCGTAATGAGTACACTTTGTTTTTCATGGCATTTATTTATTAATTAAATTGGAGAACGAAATAATATATAATTTTACATTTTACTATATAAGACTTAGCTAATAATAATGCCATATTAACGTTTCTACATTTTTACAATTTATATTTTCAGAAACCTTCAGATTGATAAATGATAGCATTTAAATCGTTATCTTAAATTAAAACATGCGAATTCAGTATTAATATGTCAAAAAGTATATTATTATACCGATTAACTACTTATTATACTGATCAACTATTAACTTATTATACTAATTAACTATTAATTTATTATACTGATTAACTATTAACTTATTATACTGATTAACTATTAACTTATAATACTGATTAACTATTTACTTATTATACTGATTAACTATTAACTTATTATGCTGATTTACTATTAACTTATTATACTGATTAACTATTAACTTATTATACTGATTAACTATTAACTTATTATGCTGATTTACTATTAACTTATTATTCTGATTTACTATTAACTTATTATACTGTTTAACTATTAACTTATTATACTGATTAACCATTAACTTATTATACTGATTAATTTTATTTACCTACATTAATCTGAAATCTGATTAATTAGGTATTTAATTCTTATATATAAGAATATTGCCTATTTGAAATATGTGTGAAAAGAATATTTATATACATATAAATATTTTTTTATCTTATATTAGTGCTGTGATAGCTTAGGGGTATCTATACTGCTTGGGGGACCGGACGTGTCGTGTCGGCGTCTGTACGTCGGGGTCGTTCGGTCAATGGCCCTGTACGGGGCGCCCGTTTGGGCGAGCGCTTTGAACAGACGCTAGTCGCCCACCTGCGCGCTCCGCAGAGGGCGATGGCGATCAGGGCGTGCCGAGGATACCGCACGGTGTCCTTCGCGGCGGCATGCGCGCTGGCGGCGTCCCCCCCCCCCTGGGACCTGGACGCAGAGGTCCTCGCGTCGGTACACTACTGGCGCGAGGAGGAGTCGAAACGGGGTCAAGTTCCGACGCCAAGAGAGGTGGAGGCGAAGCGCACCGAGCTCCGTCGGGTTATGGCTGAAGAGTGGCGGCAGAGGCTGGGGAGTCCCAGCGCCGGAGCCAGGACGGTGGAGGCAGTGGGCCGTTACAGCCGAGGTCGCGGACGAATGTTAACAGTGCACCCGTGACCCTGGCGCGAAGTGAACAGACGGAACACCGTGGGGTTTTAGCCAGTAGGAGTCCGGCATAACCCTCCGCCTATCCCCAGCGGAAGGGTATCTCATAATGGATTTCCCCACATTAAAAAAAAGGGGGTATCTATACTTGACTCTCATTCGTGTGTGTGAGTTCAAATCCCCGGCCCGTAGCTCTAAGTTTCTACTTAAGTACGGATTTTTAAAAATTGACACTGTCTCGGCGGTGCAGTGAGGAAAACATCGCGAGGAAACCCCCACGCTTCAGTTAAATAATTGATATTGTAGCTGATTTTTCCACTAAATTGGCAACTTCAATTTAACACACCGTTGACACATTGGCATTGAAAAGAGCGGGATTGACGATATTGGCGCGAACTTACTCAGATATCACACGTTGATAACAACAGAAGCTATAAATGGTTAAACCGCTACGTGGAAAAGGGAAGAAAAAGAAGATAGAAGAATAGAGATGTAATATTTCGACGAAAAGATATTATAAGAGAGTTTTCTCTTACCCATTACAATTGTCGTTCCAGCGAATTCCAATACTACATTTCGTTCTTTCTGAAACAAACAATGAACAGCTACAAAACAGCAACATTGACTGACACTTTATCACTACACTTGCACTGCAACCCGCCCTCACTACGCCCTTATTTTCGTCCACTGCTGGACACGGCCCTCCTCATGCACATTGTCTTGTGTACAACGGATGTATGGCTTTAAAACGCCACGCTAGGATATTTTTATACCGTACCATATCATCAGCCTGTGTCTCTCCATTGCTGGATATAGGCCTCTCCCAAGGACCGTCGTCACACACGGTTTCCAGCTCTTCTCATCCAGCTACTACCGGCGACTTGCCTTCAAGTCGTCAGTCCACCTGGTCAGAGGACGTCCGATGCTGCGTTTCCCGGTGGTCTCCATTCGAGGATTCACCTTCCCCATCCGTTATCGGTCCTGCGGCATATATGGCCTGCCCACTGACACTTCAGCTTACTGATTCTTTACTGATTTCGTCAAATTTCTTCGTTTGGGATTTTGTCCAGCAAAGAAACTTCGAGCATAGCTCTTTCCATCGCTCGCTGAGCGACTTTGAACATGTGAACCACGCCTACCGTCAGAGACCACGTTTCGGCACCTTCAATCATTACGGACAGGACGCATTGATTGAAGACTTTTGTCTTCAATTTTTTATACTTATTTTTATTTTAGGTCGTGTGATGGCTGTCACCCCATCCCTTCCCGTGAGTTTCGTACAAGGTTACTAACAGATAACAAAGCCGCTACCAAAAACCCTGACGAACTATATATACCTCCTCTAAAAGAACGGACACGTCAACCTTTTGGTCAGCACGCCGTTTTAAGGCCATATATCCCTCATATACAAGACAATATACATACATGAGAAGGTCCAGCAGTAGACGATACGGTTTCCGTTATAGGAGTGATTTACCAGAATCTATCAAGTACCTACTTTATTTTTAAAACATAGCCATATTTGTAAGACAAGGAAATCATATCGAAACGAAATCGATTCCAAGAAGCTGCTTCCATCGATTCCAGATAATTAATTTGCTTCACAATGAAAATAATACGTAGGTAGGTACTTATTAGGTCTGTGTAACTTATTAGTGTTATACTATAAATTAATAAAGACAATATGTTATATATAGTTCAGAGTTATAATGACTTCACGATTTAGACGAAAATTAAAGTTAAAGTATAAAACCAATTAAAATTTTAGGTCAACAACAAATACACTTGATAGGTAGTCGTAGCTAATGAAAATAGCATAGATGTAGAACTACGTGTATGATTGACCACTTGGAACACCGAGATAGATGGTAATTTTA
This sequence comes from Sesia apiformis, assembly GCA_914767545.1. Classification (NCBI taxonomy): domain Eukaryota; kingdom Metazoa; phylum Arthropoda; class Insecta; order Lepidoptera; family Sesiidae; genus Sesia; species Sesia apiformis. The sequence continues at coordinate 7,466,884 of OU611960.1, read as the reverse complement.
CGGTAATTATATATTATGTATTGTATATAGTATGTATTGTATTCATGTTTCATATTGACACCTGACTATATTGTTTACCATACCATTCGCTTGTGTCACTGCATTAGTTCGTCTACTTACGAGTAACATTATTCTATATAATACACATGGCAGTCTTTAAGGATTTCGGGGCTCTGGGCCAAGTATAAGTTGGGGCTCCTAATCTAGCTAGACCAATAAAATCTTAGGGGCAATGTCTGCCAGATACAACCCGATTTTTTAAAATAGTTTTTTGTAGTAAATAAAAACTAACGAACCGATTTTATAAATTATGTTCTACTCTTACAGACCTTTGACCTTGAATATCTCAAAATGCACACGCGATACCAATGCCAATTTTTAATATGTTGTTTAGAACACTGTTACAAAGGTGTGTGCCAAAATTCAGCCAAAAGTAAGTAAAGTAAATTCAAAGTAAGGGAGTTTTTTTTCATTCCAGATTTATGAGGCCTCCTCAACCTCGGGGCTCTGGGCCCAGGCCCAGCGGGCCGATGCTTAAAGACGGCTCTGATGATACATATGAACATACTATAAGCACGACTTTCCTTACGACAAGTAGGTTCAGTTCCTAGCTACTTCCCAGAACTCCCAATGAAAGTGTTATTAATCCATTTAACAGCTTTTACTGGAATTTTGGACAAAACTACAAAAATTTAAAAAAAAACGATTCATGCTTCTACTCAACGTAATATGTTGCATTGTCATAAATAGTATTTCACAAAATCTTCGTATATTTGTATAAATATCTGTATTTTATACAAATTTGTGGTATTAGGGAGTCAAAAAACAAAGGTCTTGATAAAACTAATAAAGATTAATGTCGTACTAAGTAAAACATTAATTTAATTAATTTCTTCCTTACGTGCAAATAAATATATCCATAATCTCTATATTCACCTACTATAGGTATTTGCAATAAACTATGATTGTTTAAAATACATAGATAAGTGGATTTAACAAAATATATTACATAAAATGAATAAATATATTATACAATAATATGCTATATTATACCTATTGTTAAATTCAATACCTACCTATATAATTTGTAAAATCACTATTTATGAAGTTTAGTTTACACACCTTTACATTTAGGTTACATATACGTTATATAGATTACAATATCCATTCGAAAATAATATACAGATTAATGTTACACATAAATGGTCATTATATTACCCATATACCTACATACACGTGAAAGTGACATTAATTATATGCAAAAATTGAAATACATTTGCTGATTTTGAGAGCAACTAATTTAAACAGGTGGTACAAATTATACTTACATTAGAATGACAATGTGGCATTAATTCCTTGAAGGTTGTTTCCACTGTCGAGATATCATTCGTAATTACCGTGGAAATATCCATGTTATTTTATATATTTCAAAGGTATTCGTTTACTTCACAAAAAATGTAACTTGTAAGAACACTATACATACATATAAAGTAGTACAATTAAACAAATATGTATTTTTTGTTATGAAAACCTAATTGGTAGATACTCGTACTTATATCTTCTCACTATATAACTAAATAAATGGAAACTACCTACATGAATGATAATAATGTTATTATAACTACTTGGTAAATACCTTCTTGTGTCTTAGTGAAAAACAGTTTAGAAAATAGTTATTTCTTCATTTTTTACACACAACTATTTCTGTTGAAGCTACGATTTTATTAGCACAAGATATGTAAAGTATCGGCCAATCGAGAGTTCGTACAAATACAAACTCCTTTGCATATATGGTACATACTTATTCAATAAGCTTTTAGGCAGCGCCAACCGCAAATATAACGTTGTAGAACAAATCTATTCATTCAATTAGAGCAATGTTAAAATGGATTTTAAAATCACTGCACTACGAAGTTTACGAAATCACCCGTTTACGAAAGCAAGAGTTTGGAATCATGCGAACTCTCAATGACCAATACTTGATGTATTTGTACCTGTACTGATACCAACAGGGTATTGATTTTAATTTTTGATTGTTTGTCTGTGTTTTTGTCTTAAACCGTTTGATTTTTGTCTAATTATCAAATAATGTATTGTCTGATTTCTGGCTGTCTTTTAATTAGCACCTTTTTTATTGTTGAACTGGATTTTTTTTTTGGTTGGTTTAGTGTCTATTTTTACGATCCCATAGACAACTAGGAATCCTTATAGTTCTGTCATGTGTATCCGTACATCCGTACGTATGTCTGTCCATTTGTATGTCACAGCCCTCTCTTATTTTCACCTAGATGTTTGCTGTGAATTTGTATATTTTTAAATCTATAATAAAAAATGAAGATTGAAATATATTTTTGACACTCCCTCATACATTGAAAAGTCAAAAAATCATCTCCACGACTGATACTCTATCATTAGGCTTTTTAAAAATTAATAAAAATGTTTTATTTCCATTAAATGTCAAGGTGTCTCCCTAGTTATGATCTTAATGTTTTTTTTAGAAATATAAAAAACACTTTAAGAGCGTTGATAGCTCTTTGTTAATACTTTCAATTAAAATTATAAAAAAAAAGAATAGGTACCTTCTAAACCAAATATTTTCTTTCTGAAATAATTCAAATATTGTTTTAATTATAATAATATAATTTAATTCAGATCAATGTCCATAGAAAACTTTGTATAAGTACAGAATAATTTTAAAACAACTTTGACAGGACCTTTAAATGTAGCGTTGTTTATTTTTGGAACGAAGTTCCTTTACACGGCTTACGGTAGGTGTGATTTGAGAGAAAATGTAACGTCACGTAAGATTTTTACCACGCCTTTCTCTTTCTCTGTGTGTGTATGCGTGCGAGCGAGATTCAAGCAGAATAACAGACGTGCAGACTAGTGCGTGGCCGGTTGTATAACCTAAATTTTTGATTTGATTCTTTATTTGAAATTATTTACTTTGAAAATATGATACGAAATAAAAAAAAATACATGAACTATACAGATTTTATTTCGAATTACATTCGGAGTTTAAAAAAAATGCGTGTGGATCTTCGTTCCTGACGGGGGTCCCCTGACCGCACATGTTTTACCCAAATAATATCTAATTTTAAGCAGTCAAAGCCGTGGTGGCATTTCCACAGGCTAGTTAGTATCTTATAAGATGTGCAGGTCGATATAATGCTACTGCTATTAGTATCTTATAATAAGAAGTGACGAGATATAAAGCGACTGCCATTTTCTATTTAAATAACACCTAGATTACTATTTTGCTGGATGATGGCACTTTACCGATTCTTGTTACTAAAACATTCGCCATTGTGCGAGTGTGACAGGGTTAAGAATGTTCGTTATGCAAATCCACATTAAACGCTAATGGAAAATTATTGAATATGTAGTAGACCAATTGCAATTAATCTATAGTATTTTGTCAATTTTGGAAAATGACTATATCTAGATGTGGTTAATGGTTTGGGATTGACCAATAATTAATAACAATTTTGATATACATGTTTGACAATTTGACGGAATATACATTATTCCGTGTTTTATTAAGGGTCTATGTATTATTAGCTGTTATGTGAATTAAGATTAAAAACCATCCAAAGTTAATATGTCCCATGAACTACAACGTATTTGTTGACGATACGTTAATTTAAATCTTAGAAGTTTTGGAGAGTGAGGGGCAAAAGAACCTCAATTGTCGTGGCATCACCATTTCAAAATACTCCACTTAAGATTTCAGTCGATATTTCAAGCAGGATCAATTTTCGGGCTAGTAAAAAGCTTAAAAGGCTAGTAAACGCTTTATAAAAATAAATATTAGACCCCAAACGGGGTACTGCTAACACCTCTGGGCAGGTGCACCTAAATACCAGTTGGAACCTTTTGACTCCATTCAACGGCATACTGGCCGAATTGTCGATGACCCCGCTCTCACAGGCGGTTTAAAATTGCTCGGAATCTTGAAGAGATATTGCGTTTCTCTGCGTTTTATACCAGCTGTATAATGGGGAATTTTTTGAAGAGTTGTTCGGTTTGTTCGGTTGACAAGGAGCCATTGCGTACAGTGCGGTCATCAAGACACTATACCGTGAATCCAAAAGTTGTGGAACGATTTGCCAGCTTAGGTACTTCGCTATGCTATGGCATAGGGCTCTTCGAGAGAGCTGCGTGTGAACAGGATTAGGCAAGATAACATTTGATATTTTCGCGTTTTTCATTTATATATTTAAACGGCTCTTAACGTAAATGTTCACCTTATTTATTTTACTCGACTACTTGGACTACCCGCCTCTTCAATCAGCTCGTGACCACGGTTGGTGCAAACCCAACCAAAACGTCGAGTAAAATAAATAAGGTAAACATTCTCATTGAAACCCGTATAAATAGATAAATATAAATAAATCTATTTACAAAAGAAACCTATAAATTTGGGTAAAGATCGAGTTGTGCTATTCAAAAAGTCCGTCGGCATCAGACAGCACAACCAATAGATATTTTTAGGATATAGATCTATCCATCTATATCCTTTCTGTAAAAGTTAAATCATCTAATAATCACAGACCCAGTTCGGATTGATGTCACCAATGTGACCCATTGTACGTGGGCAAAGCCGTGGGCAGTTACTACTCACAAGTAAGAGAAAATATATAAATAATTGTTGTAATTAAAATGACTGATACTAGGTCAATGTGTAATTATAATAAATGTGCATACAACTAAGTAAGATAAGTTTATTATTTACATCTAAACTAGAAGTCAGTGACCGTGCGCGTTAGCTGACTGCATTCTCATGTTTACACAATTAATAAAATAAATAATAATTTAATTTGTCTTTTCATTATCATAGTATATAATTTATCGGTGCCCTTTGGAACAAACATTCTGTTTATTCTGTTCATAGAATAATAGGCTAGTACCCAAGTAAGGAAATGATAAGTATAGTACCTTAATATAGGGTTGCTAACTGTTTCTATTTAATGGGGACGTCCCGATTTTAAATCTCTGTTTTCTGCATTCCGCCATGTGTGCTGACGGGACGCAAATTGTCTCAATCTGAATTGTCTCAAGATGCTTAATAGAGTTTAAGTTTGATTTAATGTTAGGTAATAAGTTTAATTGTTTGACTAATTTTTAATACGTTTAATTGTTTGACTAATTGTTAATGAGTTTAATTATTTAATTAATTGTTAATAAGTTTAATTGTTTAATTAATCGTTAATAAGTATAATTGTTTGACTAATTGTTAATATGTTTAATGACTTATTAAAAGTTTAATTGTTGAATAATTTTAAGTTGTTGTTTTATTTTAATCCACACTATTCCACATTTATTCTACACTTAACCGCATTCACAATAACATTCACACTAATTCAGACTATTCAGACTAATATTATAAATTCGAAAGGCCTCCTCCAAAGTTCGCCACCACAAAGGTGCCTTTCAAACAGTCGGAGTCTTTCCAATTGTCTTTCTAACAGTGCAGTGGCGAGAAGACAGACGGGTGGTAACAAAACCGAAATAAAAAAAGGATTTTATCAGTACGAAATTGTGGAATAAATTTAATTCCTGTTTTTCGGTTTACCTACAAACTAATTTGTTTGTATGTCTTGTTTACCATTTGTATCGATAGAGGGCACCGGATGTCTTCGCTTTAATCCGAAGTATGGGTAAAATAAATACAAAGGAATCTTATCTAATGATTTTATCAATTAGAAAAGTAGGTCTGACGTCGAAATAAAGAAATAATGGTCGCTTCCATTTAAATAAACCAGATAAGCTGTACATAGCCTAAGAAACATTTGTATTTATAAAGGACGATCAGTTTTATTAAGAAACAATGCAGGTCTATCTCTGGAGGTGAGCTTGGACGTAAAGATGGCGACGGAAATTAGTTTAAACTTCTTTTCAGTTTTACCGTTTATAACTGACAGGACAGGCGGCATACCGTCATCAACCCTTTGATAGTCCACTGTTGGACATGGATCTCCTCTTGCACATTGTCTTGTGCATGAAGGAGGTAAGTAAGACCTTAAAACGCCAAGTTGGCCAAGCAGGTTGGCAAATCCACTTTTTTAGAGGTAATTGTATATTTACTCAGGGCTTGTGGTAGGTAACAGTTTTGTTATCCTTTGTCGCTTTTTGCGACATCCAAGGGAAGAGATCAAGGCGACCAATAGCACACGCCCAGGTTAACTAACACTAAAACCCAGCCACGCCCACTGGTTTTGAGTGTTTTCCATAGGCTGCAGACAATGAGATAACGTTTTTTCCACCTGTCATATGTTTAATATTTAAGGTATTTTTTGTGTTACTTCTTTATTGCCTTAGGGCATTGTTACGTCATAAACAAACTCCATACAATAAATTTTGGATCATGCTTCAGTAGATAAGAAGCACAGAGTATTTACGTTAGTAAAATAGTATATCTATGATTGTAACGAATTAATTATTAAGTAGTATTTTATGGAATTACTTAGAATTAGAGTATTTTATTAAGAAGTAACGTTTCAGACAAACAACATTCAAAAACCTGGACAGTCTGGACCAGTACCGGACTGGGACCTGAAACCGGCCCGAGCATTTTTTTGACTTATACCTACTTATCTTTTCTTTAGCTATTATAATTATGTGTCTTGTGTCTTAGTAGTAAAATTAATAATTAGAAGGGTATCGTTTCTTTCACTCTTTTCCACTCATTACACTCGAACTCGTTCACACGTGGCGCCATCTACCGCAAAAAAGCAAGAGCACTATTAAAGTACAGCTAGAGCCAAATAACTATTATAATTCTACATTTTAGTAATACTACTCAACAGTAGAGAACGTAATTTGAATCGAGTATCTGGAATGGAAACGAAGCGGTCGATAAGCAATACATTTGCGAAGGGCCACCAGGCGAACGGCCCATCGGGCATTTGCCCGATTTGCCCTATGGCCAGTCGGGGCCTGGTCTCGACACCCTAGACAATGCGGAGCTGTGGACGTATTTGAAAAATATTCCAACAAGTCAGCAGACAGATATTATAATAACCCTAATCCTGGTCGATCTTTAAATCAAAATAAAAACATTAATATTAACACAATTAATTAGCAAACCTGACGAAAACTGGTTATAAGTGTTTTTCAAGGTTTTCAGTCATCGTATGTCTTCAAATTGATATTCTACAACGTAAGATTAACATCTAGTCTCTTATTTCCGTCTTCGAGGTGTTAAACGTTTGGGAAAAAAAGAAGAGATACCAGAAGACCTCGGCCAAGTAGCCTGGAAGATTCAATTAATACTCTTCTTCGACCCATTCGTTTTTGTTCTGCTACTTCTTTCAGTTGAATTGATAATTAGAAGAATTTATGAATTGTCTTCTAAAGTAAATTTCAGCTCCTTAGTTACCATTCATTATTCTAGGTATAATCGGCAAATATATAACAGTTTTAAAAGTATCAGCATCGATTGGAACGTTACTACGGTCATTCCAGGAAAAGAAGAACACCTAGATACCAAGAGAATACCTAGATACCAGTACTGGTACAATATACGTAACTTAAAAACTACTTTAATAAATACTTTATAGAACGGTATAGCATTGATGTATAACTTCACAGAAAAAAATTGCTTTGACCTACGTCACTAGCTACCGTGATGAAACGATAAACGACTTTTGCGCGTCAAAATTTCGCCACACGTAAATCGCATAAATCTTATAACGTTCACAAATTACGCGATGCATAACGAATGGCTACGATGACGTCATGAGCATTTTCATATTGGCTTTCATTTTCTTTTGAAATTCAATTCAGTCACACATGTTCAAAATGAATGTTACCGTCGTAATGCCAATGGCACTCAAATTGTAAATCATCACTTTAGGTCTATGGTATCTTGTAAAGCTTGCAATTGAAGCTTCCAGTTTTTAGTATCCCACGGAACTTTTTTCCAATGTCCAGTTATATTTTATAGGTATTTTACATTGTGCCGTGTAGTGTCGGCCCTTTTTTAGAATATGCAGCATTTCTCCCCGTGGTCGTAGGTACCGTAAAGGGCGACTAAGGGATAATAAAGCCGCTCCCACAAGCCCTGAAGAACTACACTACCTCTAAAAGAGTGGACTCGCCAATCGCAAGTTAAAGGTTTATTTCCTTTTAATCAGCAAATTATATACTAAATCAATATAACAAATGACAGATAGTGTGATATCTTCGCAGTAGAGACAAGTCTGCATGGAAATTTACGTAATATTTACGCATATCTTATCAACGATAATGTCACTCAAGGCCGTTGCAATCGCGGAGTTTATTTACATTTAACTACTAAGTTGAAATAAGTACATATTTCTTACTTAGGATCCAGCTCAAACTCCGACGTTTTTAAGACGAAGCGACTAAAGGGAACGAGGTAAAACTTTAGGATGAACGGTCTCTCCATCAAATGTTTGATGTTTAGGAATAAGCAAAATTACTTGTGTGTGTGAAAAACGTCACAAATGGCAGTTGAAATCTCCTTTAAATACAAACAAACACATGATATAGAAATTTTCTAAAATTTGATTGAGGGGGTCAAAAAGGGGGTGAAGGTTTTTACAATGCTACTTAACTACTGAACATATAGTTTATTACAATCTTGAAAATATTGTTATAGAATACCTACCTATTCATAAGTGTTTTTCTTCTCACTCGTACATTTTCGCAGTATTGATAAGTGGAATTAGAATTTCTAAATTTCTACTTTAGCAGAAATTACTAATATGTAGATAGCGGTGGAAAAACTTTCCTTTCTTCCTTACAAGGGAGTATGAGCCGGTAGGGATAGATAGAATAGGGGAATAGTGCTTTAATCCAGATTCAGACATACCTACACGTATAATTAAAAAACAATATTTTAAAAAACCTTAAAAAGGGTAAAATCAATTCGTACAGTCTGCAATATTCGAATGCTGGCAGGTTGCCACGCGTCGTCGTGTTACGGAGCTCCGTCCGTAACCGTAACCGAAACTATCATTTAAAATATTTAAACGTTTATAGAAAACCGTTTCAAAATCGGTCCAGCCGTTTCAGAGAAAAGTGGTGACAAAGGGTTACACAAACATATATTCTCTTGCTCCAATTGCATATACTCGTACCATCTCCGCTCTGTCTTGGGTAACAAGTGCGTATTATGCACCAAGTCAAATTAATGTAATAATATTGTGAAATAAGCTAAGTCAGTGCAAAATCATGTTTTTTTATAACACAGGTGCGTCACCCCCTAACAGCACGTATAATATCAACGGGAGACTAATCGGAATTTAATCTACAAAAATTAATGTAGCGAGTGATTGTACTGTGCCCACGTCATAGTGTAAGCGATAACGAAACGCGTCTATTGGACTATTCTGTTTCTTTAGAGGCCTTGCAGTTGCAATATAAGACAAATAATTATAATAAAATTAGAAATAAAAAATAAAGAAATAAAAAAATGAATTGTGTGACATCTTTCGACGAGGCAATCTACTACGAGAAACTAAGATATGACGACCACTAGCTAGAAAGGAGTATCTTTGGGCCATGTGATGAAGGTTTTTTTTTATAAAATAGGCGGTAGACGGGAATACAGTCCACCTGGTGGATACTGTCGTCCATAGACATTCGCGATACTTGCTTCAATCAGCCCAAAATGACAATCGTTGGCACGCCCCCGTATGCGCTGCCCACCTTTGCAGATTAAGAAATGGATTGGGAGAAAGGGTTGGGAAAAGGAGGAGGGATAGGATGTGATGGGGGAATGGGCTCTGGCATATCTCGCTTATTACCGAAACACGTACGTACATTGAGGAAATACAATAAAGTAGGAAATGCAGTAAATTTCAAGGTGCAAACACGAATACGTCTAGTATTCATTAGACACAATCATGGAATCACATGCCCACAAGATTTTGAGACTTCCGCCTTACCACCTCGATTTTAACCCGATTGAAAATATTTGGTCTCAAGTCATATCAACAAATTCAACGTTAATATGAATCTTACGGAAGTAAGACGGCTTTTAGAGGAAAAAGTTTCGTCAATAACACCAGAAGATTGACGCAAAGTTGTCGATCACCCCATAAAATGTGAATACGAATTCATGACATTAGAAGAAGCACTTGACGACCACATGGATAGATTTATTATTAATAGTAATGACTCGTCCTCTTCACCGTAAATATGGTAGATTCAAATGCCAGCAATACAAGCAGTGAAATAGATGGTTAACTTCCACTATATTGATTTTTTTCACAAATATTGTTTTTGTATTTAATTTTTCATGTGTAATAAAAATAATACTTTTATTGCAACGTATGTTTTTTTAAACTTTGAAACGTTTTTATCGGGTCTTTTAAAATTTATATTTAATATTGACCCAATTAAGTTGTCCGACAGTGTACGAATTATGTGAACGGAACAGAGCGGGATGCACGGCAAGTAACATTCTGCCATTAACGCTTGCAAATAAAGTTCAATGTAAATTGTTTACACGTTCGGAATTCGGTCTGCACTTTTCTGCGTAAACAAAAACTGTCGAGAGGACCTATTTCTGTGGTACAGCCGCGTCGCGCCGCAGCGCGTCGCACTGCAAAACTGCGATAATACAAATTACAGTCGCGGCGGGCCGCATCTCAACGCAATAATTTAAGCAGTCGACTTTCAATTCTTCACATCATCGCACAGCGAATAACTCTCGAATTCGGTCCGTTAAATGTGCCCGTTCAACGCATATTGAGGCGGACCGCGTCGCAGCGCAAGCTCATAACCTCGGCTTACATAAATACGACTGGCAAGCGATCGGTCGGTGCGCTGCGCTGCGGCCCGCCTGAAATGTGCGATGGTTTATACAAACTGTATAAAAATTATTCAGAAGGATTTTTGCAATGTTATGCGCTGCAATGCGTCCCACCGTAATATGCGTGAGCCTTTAAGGCCCGTGCTCATTACAGCCGCATCGGACCGCAGCGCGTCGCACTGCAAAACTGCGACAACGCACATTACATACGCGGCGGGCCGCAGCTTAACGCAATAATTTAAGAAAGTTAGCTGTTGACATTTAATTCGTCACGTCGTCGCACTGCGAGTAACTATCGAATTACTTCCGTTAACTGCACCCATTCAACGCACATTGAGACGGGCCGCGTTACAGCGCATAACATCGGCGCATAAATACGATGCACAGTGATGCGGCAGTTTGCTGCGTTGCAGCACGATGCTACCCGCCTGAAGTGTGTGATGGTTTATACAAAATGTATAAAAATAATTCGGAAAGATTATTGCAATGTTATGGCGCTGCGGTGCGGCCCGTCGTAATATGCGTGAGCGTTTAAAGTGCATTTGGCGTAGATTTAACAAATTGTTAAACAGCGTAAATTGATTTTTTATTTTAAGTAGGTATATCTCTGAATTCTAAGTATATTTATATAAAATTGGATGAATAAATGAATGGGATGATTGATACACAAATAATGTACACTCAATTTCAGATTAATCCATATGACGTATTAAATCATGGCAAATCGTTATAACAGCACTTACAGTTCACTCAAGGCTATTCAATTTGCAATCGATAACTAAGTACTAGTTGATATTTATATATGTATTTTGACATATTTTAACGACCGATTAGCCCAGTTGGTAGTGCTTCAGTGCAAAAGGTCCCGGATTCAATTTACGATCGGTCATTCATTTGTTTAAAGTCACGTGTTTGTTCTGGTGGTGTGTCTATGTTTGCATGTGTCTCTGGACCCACGACATAGGAAATCCTAATGCGGGCCATGAGTGTTACTTATTACAAGAAAAAAACACATTGAACTAATATATGTATATATATTTTTTTATAAATAACAATGCACCAGAGCTTGAGAGTACCAAAAATCAGTCCCAACTTAGGCGCATTTTAGATTTTTATTTATAATTTTTCTACTTGAAACACTATTATTAACATACAATATTTTTTATCGTTGCGTAATAAAAAAATACGTTCTAATTTAATTGGCATGTGATTCGATATTATATCACCGATAACTTATCGATTAGATAATGTATACTTATACCAATATATACGTATATTTGATCGCACTTCCTAATGTACCTACCTGCCTCCAGCCAAAGGTAGCCTGGTAAATAATGCCTCAAGGCCTTGCCTTTTGTATAGTCGGCTATTGAGACTTTCGGGGAAATTTAAAAAAAATAAACAATTTTTATTGCGTTAAAAACGTAATGTTAGAGCATGTTTCCATACAAGCAGAACCTTAAAACAACGAAATAAGTTAGAAAATCTTAACCAAGGTCAATAAGTCTATACCAGCAATACCTATGGTTCCTGTGTTCTAATTGACCGACCTTCTTTCTGCTAAATCCTAACCACTGGTCGCTAATGAAAAACCTAAATTCAAATTTACTTCAAACTCTTTGACTCAATTACTTTTTGATTCATTCTGCTGTCTAATTTTCGATCTGTACAGACGTGCCTATTATACTTCGGTAAAGCCTTGTGTAACTGTATGTGTGATGAATATCTTATAATACGCTTGTTACTGTAGCTTCATTCAGCTGTATAACAATATATTTATAAAAAAAACACCGTATAGGTTTATTTTTAATAATTTTACTGTTAAATAAATTTCTGGAGTGAACGAAGCCTGAGTGTCATTTATTTACTACGAACCCCTCTAGCGGCTGAGCAAACGTCGCGAAAAAACCTCAGAAATATTTACCTAAAAATTAAGTTTAATCATCATTGATATGACTTGATCATAGCATGATGAGAGAATGGAACATTTAATTTTGTTTAAACCCATTCCACTGAGTTTTAAAATTGGGGCCCCTACAAGGTGGTTCGCATTTGAAAAAATGGGAGCCCTCGTCAAGTAAACAGACGGCTCCGATTCTAATTTTCCACTTTATTTGTGAATGCTAATGCACCCGCCGCGCGCCGCCGTCGGCCACCATCATGCATTATACATACTGTTGCAACGCAGACGACTGGGAACGCAGGTACGAAATATCTGGTTTGATCTATCTACCAAGACATGTCTGAAAATAAAATAGAATTGTAATGTCCGTTCAAAAGACACGTGTAATGCACAAACAACTGTTTGAGGAAATCTCTCCTTGGATTATGAATTCATTTATGAAAATTATAACTTTTCGATTTTCGCGTTTGTATTACATTAAATATTTAAAATCAGCTCTTAAAAGCGTACCGCAGTCACGAGCCTGACTCTGACGACCCCCGCCGCCGCGGTATAACCCGTGTCCAAACATCGAGGTGAAATAAAAGGCAAACAAATGCCTTTAATAATACGATTTTAAGACCTGGATTTACAATATAGAAAAAAAATGTATAAGTACGGAGTGTACCTATACATCACATAGATCACAATTTGGACCATATTTGATAATAAACGTATTCATTATGCATGATCACTTGATCAATTTCTTTTCACATTTGTTCACGTTCCATTGTTTCATGTAGTAAATTAATTAATTTCAAAGACGGATATATATTTTTCATCCCCCTATCTCGGAAAGAGTATTTTTGCTCTTCGATATCTGAGTGCAAAAGCCGTTTTTATCCGCTAGAGGATAAAGTAAATTGAATTTAGAACATCGTGTGCACTAAGTTTGTGAATTCAAAACATCATTAAACCTATTTACTTCTACCTCCATGGTGCCGAATTAATCATACAACCTTTTTTAATTTGTTAAAAACTCAGACTCGGAACCTTCTTGGTGTACTTTTCCTATCATAATGTAGTAGTTAATACCTAAACTGAAATAAAAGTATCTTGTGATTGTAAATGTTTTTTTTTTTTTGCATTTAGTCATTTCCTCGCTGAGGTGGGATGAAAAGTTACGTGTTGCACTCGAGTGCAAAGATTTTTCACCTCGTGCTCTTTTGATTCCCTCGCTAACGCTCAGGATTCTAATTTTTGAATCCTTCGCTTGCTCAGTCATCAAAATTGAGCACGCGGTTAAAAAGCAACTTTGCACTCTTGTATAACAAATAACTATTATTGATTTATACGTCTCTTTGTCTGTTTGCTCGAGCTAAGCGCAAGAGCTACCGAGTTGATTTTATTGCTGTTTTGACTATGTAGCGGGTTTACCTCGGTAGAAGTGGTAAAAGAAACATCAGTAGGTACCATATAACAGCGTTTATTTCAAAATATTAACATCATAAGTAATATTATAGGTAAGTATATAGTGTTAAAATAAATTCCCGAGCTTAAAGAAATAAAATAGTGATATCGATGGCCACTATGCAATTAGTTCTTACAGCCTTAACTGGTGTCGGTGACACAGAGCTCTTCAAGAATGTTTTTTATCAGCAATAGTTCTTGAACGGTGGCGACATATTCTCTTAATTGTATTTGTAATAGAATAGAATTTAAATATTTTAAAAGCAACCATTAACCACTTGTATCAGCCTAAACGTCCCACCGCAGGGCGCAGGCCTCCTCTAGCAATTCACGGGGTGTTAAGCCATAATCCACCACGCATGCATGATGTGGATACGCATGACTGCAGATTTTTTTTTATTCCTCGAGTATGCTCCGTTTCCTCACGACCTTTTCCTTCACCACAGAGTTAGTGACAATTTTAAAATTCCGTACTTAAGTAGAAGAAACTCAGTGTTACGGGTCAGTGTTACGATCTCACAAATGTGAGTTGAGTATAGATACCCCTACGCTATCACCGCTCTATATAAAAAGGATAAGGTTATAATAATATATATATAATAAGGATTACTAAAGTTATCAGTTCTATAGCGGCGCTAATAACATCTCTTATTATAATAGATACTAAATGCTAAAAGAGTAAGAAAACCTCTTATATCACTTAAGATTGAACAATGGAGAAAACTTAAATCTATTGCAGATATTTAAGAGTTTCAGGAGCATCATTGTAGTAGTTCTAATTATCGAGAGGTTAAATTAAAGGGAAAACTATTGCTGTTGTACTTCTGGAATATGCAAACTTCTGCTAAAATATACTGCCGTGTGAAGCACGAGTGTAATGCGAATTACACTTAATGTGTACGAAAGCGAACAGGGTTCTGTAAATGAATATTTACCACTATGTGCAGGTTTTGTATCAAAACAATTGAAGATTAGTAATGGTGGCTATGTATGGCACTATGAGATTTTTAAAACATTATTAACAACAATTCTAGAGTTACCTACTAAAAGTGTACGACAGTCGGTGTTTATTCTCACCAATCTCATACTGTGACATTTTCTACAAGGAAATATCCAGAGAGAACTACAATAAATACCTACTTCAGAAAAAAGATGTATGGGCCACATCATAAAGCTGATTCTCTCTTATTAAAACGTTCAATCAACAAGATAAGAGATGCTTTTATAGACTTAGGAATCTTAAAAACGTTATACTCGTAAGTGCTAATGTAACACGATGGAAATATTTATATCTTTAATATTCCTATCAAATCATCGTATACAATAAACATTCTCACGACCACAGATTGAGATGACATGCATGTCACGAGATTCACTTATCACCTAAAGATATAAAGTGTGAATTATTATTATTACATGATAGGCGAGCAGCTGATCTGCTTAATTTGTCATGGACATCAAAACAATTTGTACCTAGTTTTTGCCTTTACTACATACGACATATAAATTCGTAATAAAGGATATTTTCTCAATAAATGCCATGTTTATTTTTATCAAATTTTATATTTTTTAGCATAAAGACTTTGTCTAGTAGATCATTGATCTCGTTTTCCCTTCCTTTTTAAAGTTAATCTCATGTTTCTTCTGCATTTTTATTATTTCGTTTTGTGTTCTCTCCTTTGTTGCTTTTATTCTCTTCTCTTTCTTAGAATCTCGGTTACCATCTTCGTCAATCTCATTACTATCTTCACATTACTGATTACTTTTTGTTAATATCTCGTTTCATAAGTTTCTTCGGTGTAGACGCCATCAAATTTTTCTATAATTCTGTACTTGTAATTCTGTAAAGAATTGAACATATGCTTATTTGTTGAATTAGGGTGAGCACGTGTCTATCTATCGCAAGGTTCTAGTTCTAATAATAGTTTGAATAACAATTTATTGTGTGTACCTACATCGAAATTTTTCAACTTCAGGTTTTTTGTATTTTACTAAGAACCCCTAAAATAAAAATAAATGAGAGTAGATGAGACCCAAAATATCTCTAAGGCTTGTTATTATATTTTTTATATCGGTTGAGTAGATTTAAAATGCATTGAAACCACTTCTCTAACACTACTAGAAGCAAAGTAGCATTAGCTACCACCAGGATAGCACCATGAGTGGTATAATTAACTATCTAGCAGGCTTAAGCTGTTTATAAGTAAAGACGCCATTTTATCAACTAAAAAAAAAGATTAAAAATTCATAAACTGCTAATAACTAAACGTAAATTGCTCGGTAATTCAATTATTTCCTATTCTGTTGTGTAAAATACGAGGCATATTCGTAAAGTGAGGGCCGTTTGGTCATTAAAAACAAAGTCTTCGTTAGAAAAATCTTTTATTCACAGTTTTAGTTTCCTACAAACCTACTTCACTTTTCCACATAATCGCCGTTTACTTCTAAGCACTTTTCGTAGCGCTGCACCAGCTTCTTTAACCCCTCTGCATAGAAGTTCTCCGCCTGGGAATTGAACCAGTTCACAACGGCGGTCGTGATGTCCTCGTCGTTCTCAAAGAATCTTGAATATGGTGGTGGGTCCAACAAGAGGAAATTCATCAGCAAGGATACTAATTGTCAATCGTCGATCAGATCGGAGCTTTTAGTCTACCTGTTGAACGAGTTTATCGGTCTGAAGACGGCCTACCACTTCGCTTTTCATCATGGACATTAGTGCGGCCATTCTTGAATTCTCGACACCATTGTCTAACCTTTCCTTCACTCATTACAGTTGGTCCATAAACGAGGCATAACTCCTTGTGGATTTGAGATGCTGAAGATCCTTTTGAACACAAAAAACGAATCACGGCTCGCACTTCGCAACTGGCGGGATCAACGATTGTCGCCGACATCTTTGCTTGCATTCACTGACTAGGAAACGACAACTGAAACACAATAATGACTTCCGAGCCTTCGTAAACAATCAGTAGATAGCGCTGTATGCTTATAACTTTATTCAGACCCGCCAATTATTAAATATACGAAAACGGCCCTTACTTTACGAATATACCTCGAATAATTACAGACTGTTTTAGATTCAATACTTCTGAAATTGACGGTAGACAGTAACACTATATTAATAACTTTTTGTTAAAAAATTATAATTACAAGGCCGCGTGAAAAATTTTATGAAAATACATATACCAGGCTCCTCAGAAAGTTTTGCGACAAAGAGTCTTTATCTATGGAACACTGGTATTGATGGCTATGGCTGGTATTGATGTTAATTAAAGCTATGACTATCTGTAACATAAAAACAAAACATTCCAAATTGAAATTTTACACCATATTTTTTTACCAGCTACAGAATATCGTGTTTCATTAAAAAAATGATATTCCCCGCCAACATTTCCGCGCTATGTTTCTGTGTGATGTTAAATGTTCTTTAAAACATGAAGATTCTTTTAATAGACATCAAATGGCGTTTGCAGACAAGTGCCCTTCTAAGGTAACTGTGTATCGTTGGTACAATGAAGTATGTACAATTAAGCGTGGTTGACTAAGTTTGGCTGACGAAGAAAGAAGCGGTCGTTCTTTAACGGCTGTTCCGGAAGAAAACAAGGGGGCAGTGAAAATATTAATTTGTGAAAACAGACGAATTACATACGAAGAGATTCAGGAGAGATTGGATCGGGGAGTATGTATGAAATATTACATGGGCATCCTAAGAGTCAGGAGGATAATATCACGTTGGGTGCCACACAACCTCACCGCGAGAATCAAAAACAGGTTCGTGTCGAATGGTGCCGTGATAGGATAACAAAATTTGAAGCAGGGTCGTCTAGGCGCGTTTATGACATTATCGCAGGTGACGAATCTTGGATTTACCAGTATTATCCAGAAACTAAGCGTCAATCTGCTGTTTGGCTGTTTCAAAGTCAACGCCTACCAAAGTGAAAAGAGCAAGTTTTTTCATTTTAACTGTCTGCCTGATATCGGAACCTTTACGAAACCAAAGCAGTATTACCAAAGAATGGTACGTAGCTACTTGCTTGTCAAACATTTTTACTGCAATGAGTAACAACGCAGGTCTTCGCGGACTACTGCTGCACCACGACAACGCGCCCGCTCACTCAGCGCTTAAAGGAAGGGACTTTTTGAGCAGTACCCCGGTTAAAGTTTTGGACCATCCGACTTGGCACCTTATGACCTTTTTTATTACCCAAAATTAAATATCAACTAAAAGGGAAGCAGTTTTCGTCGCCAAAAGACGCGCTGCGCTGGCCACGTTCTATGAGACTGTGAAAGAGGTGCCTGAGGAAGAGTGGAAAACATGTTTTCAAAATTGGTTCAAACGCATGAAACTTTGTATACATACTTACAAGTGGGAGTACTTTGATAAAATGTAATGAAAAAAATGGAACCTGTAGAACATTGTTTTTCTCTTTCGGAAAACTTTCTGGGGAACTGGGGAAAGTAGGGGAGAGTGGGTAACACTGAATCAAGGGGCACAGTGATTAAAAAGCCACTGTCCGTGTATTTATGCACACAAACACGCAGTTATTCGTCAAACGGTCGCCTTGGGTGTGCCCCCCGTGCCGCGCTAGTCGCCGCTGCGCTCGCAAGCAGGGAGGTCCCGCAGCGCCAGTGACCCACCAAAGTAGGTACCAAATATTTTTTTTTCGTGTTTTTAAAAACTGTATTGCGTCGAATGTTGTGAAAATTTTGTAAGTTTGTATTTTGTTTAATGTTTTGTACTGTTTCTCTTAGCCTAAATTACTATTCTTTTTTCTGTAACAAGAGTGTATATATATATTTCGAATTTTTGTTTTCACTAACGGTGGTTGGGTCACAATGGATAATTTCAATCTGGGTTACAGTCGATAAGGATCCACTGTGCCCCGTAAATGTTTTGTATTAAAGGGCTATGGACATCTTGATAATATTATTTATTTTTCGTCTTCTAGGATACGAAATGCCTCGAAATAGAACAAGGAAGACCACGATCGGGCTGCATACCCAAAATGAGATGCAGGAAGCTGTAAACTTGGTGATCCACGAGGGTAAAAAAATCAGGACGGTAGCAATACTCAAAAAAATACCATACGCTACCTTATACCGGTATTGTAAAAAAAACGAAAAAGCTGGAGGGCCTGTAAGGTTAACACCTAACTATTCAATTAATAGAGTATTTTCTGACGACCAAGAAAATTCCCTAGTAGACTATATAATCAAATGTAGTCAAATGTTTTATGGTCTTACGCCGAATGACGTACGTACTTTGGCTTATGAAATGGCAGTTGCCAATGATCTAAAAATTCCAGATAAATGGCATCAATATAAAATGGCAGGAATCGAATGGCTGTACAACTTTAGGAAACGGCACCCAGTAATCAGCCTAAGAACTCCGGAAGGATGCAGCCTAAGTCGGGCTACGTCATTCAACCGTCATAACGTGGACATTTTCTTTGATAATCTGGAAATAGCCATGCGACGTCATGAACGTTTTGGGAATGGAACAAGGGTCTTTAATTTAGACGAGACCACCACCATGACGGTCCAAAAGTCCGGAAAAGTATTAGCAGTCCGAGGGCAAAAACAGGTTAGTAAGGTTACCAGTGCTGAAAGGGGAACTTTTGTGACGACTTGCTATATAGTGAGCGCAATAGGGCAAGCGTTACCGCCTGTTATGATATTTCCAAGAGTGCATTTCAAGAATCACATGCTCGCTGGCGCTCCTTCTGGGACTCTGGGTCTAGCTACGCAAACAGGATGGATGAATTCTGAATTGTTCGCCCCAACTATGCAACACTTTATCGATCAGACGCAAAGTAGCAAGGACAACCCATCACTGTTGATTATGGATAATTTTGAAGCTCATATATGCCTTGGGGCTATTAATTTAGCGAAAGATAATGGAGTTACTATCCTGACAGTACCGCCAAATTCAACAAACAAGCTTCAACCACTTGATGTAGGAGGGTTTGGTCTGTTTAAAACTGCATACAACGCATCCGTCGACAGCTGGATGATGAAGAATCCTGGCAAGACGTTTTCAATCTACGAGGTAGCGAACTGTGTTAAAGATGCCCATATGAGAGTATTGACACCAGCCAACATATGCAACGCTTTCGCAGCAACTGGAATATTTCCTTATAACAGAAACATATTCAAGGATGTTGGTTTTGCTCCATCGGAAATTACGGATCGGGAATTAATAGAAGAACATCCCCTTGATTGGCCATCGTCGTCTACAGCTACTCCATCACTTCTGCAAGGAATCGTTGAAACCCTGCCTACTAGAGACGAAGAAATGCCCGAACGTGATGAATCCCTCCAATCTGCGGTGACAGTTGTTCGGTTGACAACAGACGCACAGCCGACTCTTGAGCTACAGCGAACTCCACCAATGACTGGTCGCGATACGTTAGAAAAGGAATCAGAAGCCCCTTTGGATCCAGAACTTCCTATTTCTGCAAAGACGTCGACCACTCTAACAACTCTGATCGCAACCCCCAATGAGGTTCCAACTCCTGTCTCTGGACCGTCGAAAGGTTTCAAGAGTCCGTTAGATATTCGGGGATTACCTAAAGCAGGCCCACGGAAAAGCAATAGAGCGCCAAGAAGGACAGATAAATCGATGATAGCTACTGACACACCTAATAAGAACGAAATTGAAGAACGGGAGGTTGTTAAACAATCCAAGTCAAAAAAGCAAGCAGTAAAGAAAAGGAAGACCGTCAAAAGGAAGGTGTTACAAAGTGACTCGAGTGATGAAGAAAATGATAATTTTAGTCTTCATTCTGAAGAAGAAGGTTCATTTGAAGAAGAAGAACAAGATATTTCTATCGTTGATCAAGAACATTTGAGGCAGCTGCCTAATTTACTAAAAGAAGGTAACTTTGTCTTGGTACAGTTTAAAACAAATAATAAAAAAGTTTTCTACGCAGGAAAGGTATTAAGAGACGCAGCGAATGGTGAAGTTGATGTTAGTTTTTTGCGTAGATTTCCGAGAAATGGGAATAAATTTCGTTTGCCCAATGTCCCGGATTTTGCTATGGTGCCTGTGTCAGATATAAAAATGTTTTTGCCCAATCCGTCATATTCGGGACAAACGAAAAGGCAGCAAGGGTTTTATTCCTTTGATCTAGATTTTTCAAAGATAGATATTCGTTGACCCCGTCGGTTAGTTACATATAAAATTGTATGAAAGTGGGTGTACTCTTCCATAAAAATTTAATTCGATGCTAGGAATGATAATTTTGTCTTTTTTGAGTGTTTTTTTTCTTTTTCTTAAAGTGCATTAGGTATTTAGGAATGAATGTAATCTTTAAATAAATACCTATAAAAATGGCTGATTAGCTGTTAAAAGCGTACATAATAGGTACCTACCTACCTCTAATACCAATTTTAGTGATCAAAATATTTTGTGATTGTTGATCTCCGAGTAATTATAAGCATTGTTGATTAGTTGTAGTTTCGGACACACCGTTCTACTAATAAATGTTACTAAAAACAATTATGAGACTGAATTACAAATTTCTAATGTTACATGAATAAAAATTATATTTTAGAATGATGTTTCCTTTGATATATCCTACAAAAACCACTGTGACCCATAGGGTTCATTGTACCCCAAGGGCTGATCCAGGGTAACCCAGAGATGGGACACAGTGGATCATTTCCCATTTTTTTTTAAAAGACGCTATTGACCCAAATCTATGGCTATTACAGCTAGTATTGTCAGTGTTTTGTATACCCTAAGAGTGCCACATAAGGATGAATTAAAACACTAGAGCTAAATTTACTTAACTTCAGAAATATTGAGCCTCAAACAAAAGTTGATCCATTGTTACCCACTCTCCCCTATATGCACAGTAAACTGATCTTCGCAGTCCTATTTACTGTTTCTGATACAAACACCGCATCAAATATACTTACTTCATTTAAAAAAAATAACAGCTATACTATTGAATTTCTTCAGTATTCACAACTTATAACTTTAATATATCTTAGAAAGTAAAAATC
Source organism: Sesia apiformis (assembly GCA_914767545.1). Taxonomy (NCBI): domain Eukaryota; kingdom Metazoa; phylum Arthropoda; class Insecta; order Lepidoptera; family Sesiidae; genus Sesia; species Sesia apiformis. The sequence continues at coordinate 7,444,736 of OU611960.1, read as the reverse complement.
TTATCATTTATTATCATTTATAAAAATTATGATCATAGGAATATACAACGAAGTCATCTAAATATACATATGAAAATATTGTACTACACCGACAACACAATTTTGAAATCAGGACTCAAAGAGGCCAAATGCCGAGCAAATATTAATCTATACTAATAAAGAGGTAAAATTGTGTGTTTATTGAGGGTAATCTCTGGAACAGTAGTTGAGTAGTCGGTTGAGTACAACCGATTTCAAAAATTCTTTGACAAATAGGAAGCTATATTATCCGTGTCTAATATAGGCTATATTTTATTTTGAAATTAGAAAAAAAAAAGAAAAAAGCCATACTTATAAACCGAAGCGAAGCGAGGGCGGGTCGCTAGTAGTACATAAAAGCAGATTAACAAAATGGTTTAAGTACCAAAAGCGAGCTGATCTTCATAGAAACGTGTTTTAACAAACCCGGCAAAAGTGATCAGAGTATTTAGGTTAAAAATCGAATAAAAAAAATTAAAAAAATCGTCGTAAAGGAATACCTACTTTCAGCAAGATGAAAAATGACACAATCACAAATAAATAACAATTAAACTAATGTAATAAGCATAAAAAGTAAATACCTATCTACCTATTTTCCAAATCAAACATGCTATAAAACAATACATAGTGAACATTTCCAAAGTTTATGTCATAAAGTGATAAAGTTAGGGTGATTCATATATTATGTAAATAGATTAAAAATTATTTGCAACGTCTACTGTTACTATCGAAGCAAGACACTCATAAATGCACGAACGAAGCCACGGACTTGCTGGTTCATTTGTAACACGTACACGATTGAAACTACGCGAATAGAACAATTCTGGGTCCGAATAATACTGATGCTGAGAAATTTTTACGGACTCTTAAATTATTTGTAATTTATACGTTTACAAACATCTAATTGACACGCGAGCTCAACCAAACATTCCATGAAACATTTAAAATGTTCCATAGAACATATGGTAGATTTATAACATCATAATCTATGTTTCCCTGTAAACAAAATAAAAAATCAAATATCCAAAAAGGTAACATGAATCACAAAAGGGATTAAATATGTGCAAAGCGCAAGAATATAGGTATATGGTATAGGAATATAGAATATGAATATAGGTAATGGAAATATAGGTATATGCTAATATTCTTATGCTTATGCTAATCGCCTGAAATAAAGTTTTATTATAAATTACCATTACATTAAAACAAAGGCAGCTTGAAGAATAATAAACTATCAAAAACTAATGACCCAATAGAAGATATTAAACAAATAAAAATTAAAAACGAAATGGTAAGATGCCCTAGAAATATGGCGAAAGCATTTAATAACTTTTTTATTGATCAAATACAAATCTTTAAAAATATGCATGCCTAAACCAAGGGAAAACAAATAAATACAATTTGCCAAGTTCAATATTCATGTATCCAACTACTCAACATATTATTATCAAAATAATTAAGTTTGTTTAAGAAATTAGATACAGAAGACATGAATAGGCATGATGACAGATTTTGAAATCCGCTTCTATAATGTAGATTCACGTCTACTGTTTCCGAAAATAACATTATTTCAGCAATAAAATAAGTTTTAACGCAAATTATGCATTATTTTTCTATCTACTTTGAATTATGCGCGAAAACACTCGCAGGTGTCATGGCGTCGCTTGTGACGTTACACTTAGGTAAACGTAGGTAGGTAAATCAATCGAAGTTCAAGCGACACGGTGATGTTTACTGAGGCGTGACGTCATTCGCTCTGATTGGCGTTTTAGTTAACATGGCCGAATGCAGTATTTTATTCTTTTATTTTATTGAAAATATTATTAATCTCAATGTTTACATTAAAACTGGTTAATTTATTAGAATTCTTTCAACATATATTTTTCTCTAAAATCATTTATTCTTTAATTCTTTAATACTGTCATCATGCCTATTCCTACAGACCGGTTGCTCTACTTCCTATATTTTAAAAAGTAATTTATTATATTCTCTATAATTTCTTTGAAAAAAATAATATAAAAATGAGAACATGAGATTTCGGAAGAACAAATCAATAAACATGGCCATATACAAGATGTTAACAAGTATTGACAAAAAAATAACAATATCTGCCCTTTTTACGAATTTTACTAAAGCATTTGACTATGTAGACCATGACATATCACTCAAAAATATAGTCATACGGAATAGTCACATGTAAGCCAAAGATATCAGCTGACATAAATAACCAGAATATGTCCTAAAACAAAAATAGTAATAAAATATAATATAATTCCGATTTAAGACAAATCCGTTGTGGTGTACCACAGGGCAGCGGACTGGGACTATTTTATTTTTTTATATATATACATGAGGCACTGAGTTCCAAAACTCGCTACTTGCATTTTTTAAAAAAATCATGATGGCAGTGACTTTTGACAGATATTACTACGCTGCTCAGTATCTAAAGTGAAAAATAAACAAAACTGTCTTCTTTCCCATTGTATATTAGTTTGAAAGTCGAAGTGAGTTACAAAACTCTTTCCTTGCATTGACTAGTGAGAAACGAAACTGCTTCCTTGCAGGGAACAGAACAAAACTCGTCCCTTACAAACATAACCTGCTTATATGGTACCTCTTTCGCTTGTTTTGTGGAGATCTTGTATTGTCTGGTGCCGCTAATTTTATTTTATAATAATTAATAAACAATATTTATTGTTGAAATTGTTCAAAAATAAAGTGTTACTTTAAATTTAGTTAGTTTGAGTAATGGAAGAAGTGAGTCGAACAAAAAAAAGAAAGCGCCAGCCTGAAAAATGGAAAAAAAATATTGCCAAGTCTGAAAGGTAAGAGTGAGCATCAAAATATTACTTTAATGAGTATTATTAATTAGAAAATTGATTTCTATCGGTAGTTTGGTATTTAATAACATTGTATGTAGTACTAAATTTTATAATATTATAAAAATATCTGTTTGATTCAGATACAAGGCTAAACATCTTCCCGAAATTTCAAACTGCAGCCATGGTATAAAGAAAGTCTTAGGTTGTGAGCAACTTGGAATGCAAGACTTACGTAGATTCCATCAAAGGTTTTATTCAAACGTCTCCAAATCGGAACAAGACTCTTTTATCCTCAAGCATACCCAGCAAACATTGCCAAGAAGATCTCAAACAAATAGAAGACCAACACAAGTTGTTATCAAATACTTCGTGAGCACCAGAAACAAAGGAAATATTCAGGTGCGTAACCTCGAGGTTCTTTTTAATGTTTCTAATAATTAATAATATTATAATAAATTAAGTGTAGGGCATTTTTCAAACTGAATACGTCACTTTTCTGTTTCAGGTTTGTCAAAAGGCGTTTTTGAAGATTTTGGGCGTTTCTAAATTCAGGGTGCAAAACATCAGCAAACAATTTATAAAAGATGGGAAATCTCCAAAAGAAAAACGAGGCGGTGATCATCGCTCTGGAAAATTCACAGAAATACGAGAGAGTCTTAAAAGTTTCTTTACAAACCTGCATTTTGTTGAATCACACTATACAAGGGAAAAAAGCTTGAGATTTTATTTGCCTAGTGACTGCAGTGTAAAAAAATTATGCATCCTATACAATCAAGGTGTAAACCACGAGAAAAAAGTTAAGTACTCGTTCTTTTTAAATTTCTTCAATTATAACTACAACATAAGTTTTAAGTCCCCAGCTACAGATGCCTGTTCCTCTTGCATCAGCTTGCGATCCAGGATTAAAGTTATGCCGTCAGGTACGGAAAAGGCAGAACTAATGGCACAGTTAACTGTCCATAAAATGAAGTCAAAGTGCTTCTATGAATTTTTAAAAAAAGTGGAGGAGGCAAATGTATTGAAATTGTCTTTCGACTGCCAAAAAAATCTTGTCCTACCAAAGGTCCCTGATCAAGCGGCGTACTATAGTAGGCAACTTTACCTTTATAACTTCACCATATGTGTGGGTGACTCACGAAGCTCACAAAATAAACTTTATGTACACATGGTGTGAGCATGAGCGCTTCAAAGGTTCTAATGAGATTGCATCAATTCTTTTTCACCACCTTCAGAAAAGTGATTTGACAAATGTGCAAGAGATAAAACTGTTCTGCGACGGCTGTCCTGGTCAGAATAAAAATATGACTGTGGTTGGAATGTTGTGCAAGTGGTTAACAGATACACAATCTAGTGTGAAAAAGATAACAATGGTGTTTCCTGTTGTCGGACAATCTTATTTACCTGCGGATAGGGTTTTCGGCCGCATAGAAAAAAAAATTAGAAAAGTTGATACTGTAACTAATCCACAAGAATATCTCGACATCTTTTCAGAATTTAGAACAGTCCGTAAAATTACTGGTGAAGTTGCTGTTGAGGATTGGAAAACAGAGGTTTCAGCTGTGTTCAAAACAGCAGGTGCGCTGCATTTCAGGTTTGCCCCTAGCAAACGGATCATTATCGAGAAGAAAAACAAAGGGATTTTCGTACAAGGGGAGGAACACTATCGCTCAAATACAGGTAATCCCAAAGGAATTTTAAAAAAAGGGAAAACGATAAGGATGATCAAGCCACGCCGATTGGCCTACAATGTAAAAGTAAAGCCAGAAAAATTGGTTGACGTCGACAAGCTTTTAAAAAAGCATTTTGGAGTAGACTGGAGAGGTATAGAAACCTTGAAGTTCTACGGTGATATTCTAGACCGTAACGGCGATGACCACCAGGACGAAGAAAATGAAGAACAATACGATTTTAATATTGAAGAAAATCAACAGTTGACAATTTGATTACCTATTTTATTATTCAAATAATATGAACATAATATTATTCATTCAAATATTTTTATATTATATTTTTTATTAATATTGATTAATTATCCTGTTTTTCCTCCCTTAGACCGGGAAGTGGGGTTAGCTGAAATAATTTCAAGAATCAAAACTAGTTACTTGCAGAAAAGTGAATTCCAAAACTCTTTTCTTGCAGTGCATAGTTCCAAAACTAGCTACTTACAACATAAAATAAGTTGCTGTCGCTATATTTTTAATGGAAAATAGTTTTCCTTTTGCGAATATGGACTATATGCCAGTCCGATAAAGAAAGAAAAAAAAATCGACTGAAAAAGCAATATTTTGCATATTAAACGTTTTTTGAGATTTTTGAAAAATGACTTCAGTTGCAAATAGCGAGTTTTGGAACTCAGTGCCTCACATTAACAATCTTCATCAGATAATAGACTATCCAATGACCCTATTCGCTGACAACAGCACTACCTTTAGCACTGATAAAAATGACAGACTATAATAATTTTGAAATAAATAATTCTTTGAAATATATCATTAGTTGACTGATTGACAATAACTTAATCATGAATCAACACAAAACAAAAATTATGACATTTAAAACAAAATGATACAAAGAAGCAAACAAACTTAACATCAATTATCTGAAATGAATTATCTGATAATCATTGCACCCAAGTCAATAAACTCTCATAATCACTTTATAAGCTTTCAAGCATTGTTAAATAGGACGCGGTCTTGATAGCATATTATCATGCCTATGTTTCATCCATACTGCGTTATGGTGTCATATTTTGGGGGAACTCTAATGGAAAACATAACATCGTTCTATCACAAAAAAGATGTGTAAGAGCCATGTGTAACTTACAGAAACAGGATAGATGGAGACCACACTTTACTAAATTAAAAATATCGACAGTTCCCTCGATATATATATTTATGAAACTGCAGTTTTTGTAAGAAGTAATTTAAGTGAATTCAGAATATTTAAGAGTCAAAGATACAGAGATAAAATATGTGCAATATCTTCCAAAACAGCGCTTCTGCTACTAATTTAAAACAACTTGAATACAAATTGAATACATAAATTGAAAATCTTTTTGGTGAATAAAGCTACAAAATTAACGAATTTCCATAAGTCAAAAGTCAGGACTTTTGACGATTTTATTATTATATAATTTGTGACTATGTATTGTTATTAATATACGAGTATAAATGATAATAATGTGTTATTATTACAATTGATATTAATTTGTGAATAATGTTGAATCTATGAAGAATTAATTTTGCATGCAACAGGGTGAATATGGTAGATTACATTAATGTGTGAATATTTTATAACCCGTTGTACCTACCCATATTCTGCAAATTAATTGTTTGAGTTTGACAAATATATGACAAAACCAGTTACAACTACGATTGAAGTCAGAAAATTAGAGAGCCAGGATTAAACGAATGATTTATGAAAAGGGAATAAAGGGAATTCTACTTGTAAATAAAGGTAGGTTTACAAATTAATTTAAAGAAAACGTCGTCATTAAAGAATTAATAATTAATGTCCAATTACGCACAATAAATCCTCCTTTAATTGAGACAAGGGCTGCCTAATCTCGTAGTCTTCAAAATAAATTCTATTTTCAACGTTTCCGGGAAATGTTTCTAGCTAAGACTATTTATTGATCTATCTGTAGCTTTGGAAGTGATTCGAGAAAACATGATAAACGTGGAAACAACAAAGGTATATAGTACCTACGTGTTGCTAGTTGTTGTCAGTTTAAAAATAGTGATGTCCAGCAATCTGATCTAATCGTAAAACGATATTTGATATTGTTTAAAAAAGGTTTTTCTGCAAAATCGCGTGGTGCTGGATCAAATTTGTAGGAATCGATTGAATAATTCATTACAATTCAAAATAATCATCTGGCAAAAGAGTGAATTTGACATATTAATATGGTGAAACTATCGTAGGTATGATAAGTAATGACAATAGTTTATCTTCGAATATATTGAATGTAACAAATTAATTAATTAATGCCCTCAATACACACAATATACAAAAAACACATTTAAAATTTTACAATTCAAATAACCGGAACCATAAGGACCACACTGCAATTCAACTAGCAATCTTATTTTCAAATTTGACATTTATACTTGTCAATTTAGTCTCCGGGATTAAAAACGAACTAGAGGAAAGTTATAATTGTTATTTTTTAATTCACTTTCTTTATTCTATAAATCTGACAGCTCGGTTCAGAGAATAAACAAAGTTATGTAAGATAAGTAACCTGCCCTTTTCGCATCCACTGCTAGATATGGGCCTCCTCGTGCTTATTGTCCTGTGCACGAGGAATATATGGCCTTAAAACGCCATGTTGGCCAAGCGGGTTGGCGAATTAACTTTTTTAGAGGTGGTATAGTTCCTTGGTGCTTGTGGTAGCGGTTCTGTTATTCCTTGTTTGCCTTTAACGACACCCAAGGGCAGTGATAGGCTGGCGCTATTCCAAAGCCGGCCGACACCACACGACCAAATAAGTAGTATGGTACACCACCTCTAAAAGAGTTAATTCGCCAACCCGCTTGACCAGCGTGGCGTTTTGAGGCCATACATCTCTCATGCACAGGACAATATGCACGAGGAGGTCCACGTCCAGCGGTGGACGACAATAGGGCTGGTGACGGTTACTTATTTATACTTATAATTATTTAAATGATGCGAAAACCTTGTCTAGTGTCACTAATCTGGTCTAGATAGTCTACAACAGTTCGTTTCATCGGAACAGACCGCGTGAAATGCAACGTGACTACAACAATGCTATAAAACAATTATTATCTATTGGCATTGAAAAAAGAAATAAAAAAAATGTTTGGAATAATCGTTGATTGTGAAGTCTCACTCAGTGCTCGTGTTGTTGACGGTGTATACCTAATGTGACCATATGTCCCGTTTTCAACGGGACCGTCCCGTTTACAGGTGATCTGTCCCTTTATTCCCAATATGAACTCTGGGATGCCAAAATGTCCCGTCTTCACAAAGAAGCATTTTGCTATAATTATTTTAAACAAAAGGCGGAAAAAACGATGACAACGGGACGAGGGCACGGCGGGCGAAAGCATATTCGAAGTTTTCGATGGCGGCAGCGCTGTGCCACCGCACGGTGGCGTGTATGGAAAATAATGATTAGGAACATTATTTATTTTGCGGCATTTCTTGATATTTTTAATATAAATACTGTGACGATCATAATGTGTTTTGTAATATACCTATTTTTATTTAGCTAAGTATTGGTAGATGTCCCGTTTTGTGGAGAAAAATAAATGGTCACATTCAGTATGCCCCATTCTTGGGGATTTCTGAGGTGTATTGTGGGGTGAGTGGGTGGTATGATAGATATTGGGGAATTTCGAGGAATGGCGAATTGAATGAAATGTTTAACATATTTTATAGCGCTATTACTTTGTACTTATTTATAGAAAAGGTAATAAAATAACTGTTAGGTTAATGAAGCTGAAGGTAAAAGATCGATCCTTTTTTTTTCGAAAATCATCTCATCATCTCACGCGCTGTCCTTTATTTAGTCCATTCCAAAATGTAGGTACATATTTGGGCAATTCACCTTCAAAACACAGGCAATTTCAGGATTTCCTCGTACACGAAAATATAAGGGGGAATATATCATCGGTTTCACTTTGATTCCAAAGAAAGCTCCCACTTAGCTGTGGTAGGCACATCGACATAATCGTAGCCACCCAATTTATCATCCACTGCTGGGCATAGGCACTTTTCCGAGGATGCATCACATTAAAATTCTAATTCTCCCCTACTGCGTATCTCGAAATTAATGAATAGCTATAACGACTCTATCGACATTTTTGAGGACTCCTTCGCCACATTTAAAAAAAACGTGTTTTTTTGTAGTTGTAGTGCATGTGCACTTACTACGTTGTGCATTTAGTTAAGATGGCTTTTTTATGTACTCGTGTGAATATATTAATGTAACAACCGCTTGTCGACCAAATAATAAAAAAGTATATAATATAAATATGGCTTGCATAAAATCTTATTTTTAAAAAAAAACGTTTTTTATATAATTTTGTTTTATTTGTTTTAGTTAGTATATCGATGGCCTAAGTCAAATGTCGTAACCCACAAATAACAAATTTTGAACACCTTGTAACGGCGGCCATTTTGAAAAAAATACATAATTGTGTATCTAGTATACTCAATTGAATTGTCATCAGCCTCAAAAGTGTGTGCAAAATTTCAGCTCAATCGATTAGGTGGGAACTGGTTTAAAATGCAAAATTTAACCCACACATAGGTACTAACAAGTCGAGTTGAATAAAAGCTTATAATAATAATAATAATAATAAAATACAAAATATAACCACACGGTGGCCAAACACGATGGCGAGTTAACTCTTATAGATTACCTAGGCACCTATTTTTATTTCACATGTTCATAATGATGTTATTTTTTATTTCATATTCTTTATTCTGTAAATCTGACAGCTCGGTTCACAGACTAAACAAAGTTATGTAAGTTAGTAACGAGTCCTTTTCGCATACACTACTAGATGAGCCTCCTCGTGTATACGCATGTCCTGTGTCCTGTGCATGAGGAATATACGGCCTCAAAACGTCACGCTGGCCAAGCGGGTTGCGAGTCCACTCTTTTAGAGGTGGTGTAGTTCCTCAGGGCTTGTGGTAGCTGCTGTGTTATCCCTTAGTCGCCTTTTACGACATCCACGGGAAGAGACGGGGTGGATCTGTTCTAAAGCCAAGACTACACGGCCAAGACACATTAACATACCTACCCTCAATTCATAAAAAAAAATGTTTGATACGAGTGCATATTTTTTTTTTATAAAAAAGAGCTATTACCCGCAGATGACGGACGGCTGACCTGATTCTAAATGTACACTGTCGCCCAAGGACACCAGAAGTGATGCGGGTGCGCCCAAGTCTTGGGCGGTGTCGCCCGAGGACAGCAGACCTTGCAGAATCCTATTCACAGCTTTCTTGAGGGATCCCATATTATAGATCAGTGGAAAAAGCCTCAATTGGCAGGGCATTCCACTAGATGTACCGACACCCTACACCGAGATACGCTCTATTAGCCATCTGCAAACCTATGTATTTATTTTTACAAATGTCTATGAGCAAAAAATAAGGACAAGCGTTTAAAACTGTAATCATATACAAAATACAAATATAGGCTATTTATTACATGTCCACACCTGCTATTATTCTTTTCTATCCCCCTCTGAATATAACCTCAGTTCCTCTGACCTTCAATGTAGACGTCCGCCTTTATCAATGGAACTCTAGCTGAGGTATACATTAACTCACGTTATTGTGTTAAGCAGTCTCAACGCTTACAAGGTCAAAGCGTGTCACCCGGACGACCGAGAACGCGTGCCAAGGGCGGCGGTATAGATCAGGCGGCCTGCGCTCGTCGCCCGGCAACCGCCCGGGGCCGCTGGCGTCCGGGCCCCAGCGCCCACTGTGGCTCACTGCAGCATCAACCCCTGCCACCTCGCGACCCAACACCCACACTACCCGTAAACAAAACCAACCCTTAGGTCCTCCACATTAACGCCCATTTCATCTCGACGCTTAACTGTCTAACCAACGTTTGTACCCAATAAGATATTCTCGGATTCTGAGCCACCGCCCAGGGAAAACTGTTTTTCTGTCCTAGCTCTAAGGTGCGTTTTACTAAAACCCAATATACTAATGCACGATGTAAACAAGTTCATATAATCCTATATAATATTACTATCACGCAATACACGTTTATAATGTTGATGCACATTTTCACACATCGAATAAACAACATTGTTGCATTTGTTTTGTAAACATTGAAGTGTTTAATCATAATTCCAATAAAATTTAATCCCATATCCTGTGTATTTGTATCACAAAGTTCCTACACACGTATACAATGTAAGATTTAAATACCGTAGGTGGTATTTTCAATTGACTTTTACCGAGACCTCGTCTTGTAGTTAGTGGTTAAAATACAAGGCGTCAGTAATATTATTAAACGATAACGCTTACGTAAATGATCATTTAAGCAATAAAACAAAAGTGTTCTTTATAACATCCTCTGTATTAAATTGGGATCACGTGTAAGTAATTCAGTTACTAGGAAGAGTAATTCTCGTCCTTGAACTTATACATAATTAAAAAAGAAATCAGAAGATTGTAATACTCCTTGGCAAACAAACAGCTTTCAAATACCTGAATGTCTTCGTGTAAGTTTATGATAACCAAAATCGATTTAAAAAAATAATTATATGAAAAGAACTACTAGCGAATAATCTACAATTACAATTGAAAAAGAAGAATTACCATATCATATTTTGCCCCTGATCCATAATATAAGATTACAAAAATACGTGAACTATGAAAATGTGTTATAACATCAAGACAATACTTATAATTCAGAATTCTAAAACTTCTTTATAGATATCTATACTTAGTCTATAACGGGGGCCCTTCTTCCTTCTCTTTCAGCAAAACACGTAAACATCGTTAGGAAGCTTATAGAACTCATTGGTAGCTCTCAAAACATTGAAGATTGCGTACAGGCACGTACGAACAAGGATGCTTAAAAGTACTTATAAATCACAGTTTATATAACATTAGTACCCAAACAAATGTATTAACATAGTTTGTAACATAACACAGCACGTGTCATATACATAAATACATATAATTGTACAAGAGACTACACTACAATTAGTTAAGTCGAGAGCAGTTCTGCCGATAGACTGCGCTGCAGTTTGGCAGATATTACTATGTGATATATTGTATAATTATTTTTATATGGTTTAAAATAAAAAATATAAACTTTAGAGCTTTTTTTTATTTAATAAACTTTATTACACATTATCGTACAAAAGGGGAGCTTAACGCCTTAAGGCATTTTCTACCGGCTAACCTTTGTGTGCGGGCCACTGCTTGTTGGGATTCCGCACACAAGTATGTCATAGTTTGTCAAACAAAATGAATGATACACGTACGACGTGGATGATGCTCTATAATGCACTGAATATAGCCACATGTTACAGAATGCTAGACGCAGCAAAATGTACACTTTGGGTTAAACAGAGAGATAAATTGGGGGTGCGATGAGAAGTATTATAAAAATATAACTTAAACGACAACAGTATAATTTCATAAAATATAACTAGTGAATACTATGTTAATATGCCTAATGAACCAATGTTGTTTAACAATGAGAATGGTAGGAAACTTGAAGCAAGAAAATTGTTAAAATCACCATGATTACGCGTTTGCATTATATCATGGCGATTTTATCATTTTTAACGTATTTACGTTCCTCAATGTCAATAAAATAATTTCTAAGAAACAAATCGTACAGTGAAAGCTGATAACAGGAGACAGATATAGCCCTAAAGGAAAAAAAAATCAATAGAAATACAGGGCTAGGTAAATTGAAAGACGAATATAACGCCAAGGTCGATTATGAATTGCGTAAAACTGATTTCTGCCGGGCTTTAGAATATAATGATCCAGACGATATTGTTGACTTTTTAATTGAACGTTTTACCGATATTTATAACAAATATAAGTACAATATTAAGCACTGTTCTTGAAGGTAAAGAAAAATATGCAAATGGGCTAATGAAAAGTTAGTTAAGGTGTGTAAAAGACGTGACGAACTATATCATATATGGTTGAAAGACAAGTAAATAACAAAACAGACAAATTTACAAATCATATAGAAATAGAAGTAACAGTTACTTAAAATTACTTAAAAACGCCTATACTAAAGAATAAATATGTGATAATTGTAAAGACAGTAGAAAACTATGGCAGTTAATTAATAACCTTTGTAGAAGAATAAAAAAAAACGATCGATGATATTGCAATATAAGCATTTAAAACTGTGTCACCAGACTTTGTCAATAAATTTGCCCATGAGTTTAGCAATAATGTTAGTACCTGGTGTGAATTGCCTATATTAAATCCTAAATTTCATGTGAACATTAGCGACAAATCCATGAGAATGAAAAAAGCAACAGCATCAGACGTAAAAGTATTACCTACTCAAACAACTTAACAGTAAAAAATCTGGATAGATGAAATTAGGATGGATGGAGGTCCCTAACTATATGTATATGAACTATAATGATACGTAATGTATAATGTATAACTATATGATGTAATGATACGTGTCATCATAACCCACTTAATTAATAGGCGTATTGATACTGCTAAGTAGCCCAATAAATTTAAAGTATGTATAATTAGACGGAATTTTAAAAAAAGGTTCCCATAAATACTTTAATAATTATAATTATCTGCCAATTATGTCATTTATTGTCATGTATCGACATGGCGATTGAGAGATACTTCGGCAATGAAATAAATGACTATCTTTATAAAAATAATATATTCAATGAAAAACAATAAGGCTCTCAAAAAAATCGAAGTATATAGGTACTATTGTAAATTTGAAAATGAAGTCAATAAGTAGAAAAAAATCATCTCCTAACTGTATTCGTTGACTTCATCAAGGCTTTCGATGCGCTTAAATATAAATAAAATATTTTATATAATAAATTAGACCTTATGTAAATTTATACAATATAATAATTATTTTTATATCATAAATGGTATAGCCCTTTTGAAATGGTTTAAAAGTTACAATGAGAACAGATACTACTGTTAAAATATCAAATCAATACAGCAATCAAATTTTGACGACAAAAGGAATCACACAAGATTCAATTACTTGGACCGACAGAGTATTTATTGTATGTAAATGACATATGTAATGTAATAAATCAAGGTTCTGTGTAACCAGGCCCTAATGCAAAAGTATTATTATATGTTATGTAAATGGGTTCACGATATGCGACTTGTAATAAATGCACAAAAAACAAACTATTATATTAAAATACATAACTTGACTGTCACAAGACCAAGCGCATGCGCATGACTGCCTGCACTCAAGAATGCACAATTATAAATGTGAAACACTAGAGTTAGTCAGAACTCATGTGTAGAGGAAATAGATGCTAATTTGGAATACAACTTTCTAAAAAAATTGTATTAATACTGGGTTAAGGGATTTATGAATAAAAAACTGCATTAAATGTCAGATAAACTTATCTTTTATTCAAATAAAAATAATTAACAAACTTGGCTTATTATATATTGGATAATTTTTGGTTTAATCATACAATGACAGATTGGCGTAGTTTAACTAAAGTGAATGAAATTTGGAATAGGGTATTCCAAATTACAATCACCTAAAAAAATCAACTTTAATTAACTATAATATATAATTAGCTTTAAACTGAGATCTCAATTATAAAATTAAAAAATAATAACTTTAAGCTAATTTCTAAATCAATTATATTTTTTTTAGTCTTTGCAGTAATCAATCACACACGTAGCAACCCGAGTCATAGCCAGCACACTCGCCGTGCACCCAGCCTTCGCACATAAAACATTGCACCCATTGCTCTCCCCTCTGATCTTCTGTAAATTTTCCATTGCAGAAAAAAACAAACACAATCATTTCCCGTAGGTTGTGTTACATTAACGCAAGAGGGTACATCTTCTTCTGATTTATGAGATGTGAATGTAGCGTCACTATCAGACTCTGTGTTTTCTTCTTGCAGTATCTTTCTTTTGGTCTTGGAACTTCGCCCTTTTCCCTTACCTTTCCCTTTTCCTTTCACATCTCTCTTGATTACCTTTTCTTTGTTTCTATTCTTATCCTTATTTTCAGTTGGTTTTTTCAGGTTTCTTTTCTTTTCTGCTTCTTCTAAGTTCTTTTTATAGGGTGAACTAGAAATTATTTCCGATTTACCTAGCTTACGACCTCGATTAGATGATCGGTTTTGGGTAGTAGGAACTGGCGAGAATTGAAAAGGTGTTACGATGGGGCTACTGCGAGAAGGCCCTGGACGATTTTCTTTTTATTGTTGTTCTCGCATGACAATATCAAGAAGATTTACTTGTGGAGGATCTGTTTCCTGCATTAATTCATTTATCTGTTGTTTGTTATCTGACAAAACTTGAAAAGAACTGTCATCAAAAGTCTGTAATAGGGATGGTGAATGGTTTCCTGCCGGTTCGTTTTCAGCAATACCGTCTGCTGATTCTTGAGCTGCTGCAAGATAGTCAGACTCAGTGAAAATATTTTTATTGAAGGGATAAATGCCACCAACACTAAAGTCCTTTGCTGCGATTTCACCAGTCTGGCATTTTCGATAGGCTCTGCCAAATAATTCTGAAATGTCGTAGGCAGTAAGTGGTCTATTGTTTTCGCGTAACCACATACGAATTTCTTCACTGCAGTAACTTTTAAGTGGGCCCATGAACGCTTTATCCATGGGCTGGATCTTATGTGTGCAATGTGTTGGCAGTGAAATCAAAGTCACATGATTTTGTCTAGCTTTATCCACGAGCACGATATTCTTTGTATGACTAAAGTGGCCGTCAAATAAGAGAAGAACCGGCGAGGCTTCGGATTGCTTTACATAATCGATGAAATGTTCAAACCACTGCGTGAACAAATGTGTCTGTATCCAGCCAGAAGGATGTGTTCGGCCAATAGATCCTACAGGAGCGCCTTTCATTAAAATTTCGCTAATGTTCTTGGGCGGAAAAATCATCATTGGCGGCACAAATATGCCAGTTGGACTCATGCAGGTCACCACAGTTATGAGAGGTCCTCTTTCAGCAGACGACATGGCTCCAATTTGCTTTTTTTCTCGGCGACCAATCACTTTGGGATATTTGCTTTGTACAATAGACAGCCCCGTTTCATCAACGTTAAAAATCCTGTTAGCCGCGAACATTTTTTCTTCGTAAACTTTCTCAAGATTTTTATAAAACTTGTTTATAAAACTTTTTTTATAAAACGTTACTCGTCCATTTTTGCCTTTGTAAATCCGTTGGCTCTAGCAAAAGATGTTCCAGTGGGCTTGCGTATTGATAAAATTTGCTTGTGCCTTGCAAGAAATCCCTTGAGCCAGTATCTGCCAGCTCTTTCATCATGAAATGGATGGGGCACATTATTTTTAACTGCAAGTTGATATGCTAGCCTTCTCATATCCATTCGAGTCAAACCATATAATTTTTGTTCCATAACAAGGACATATTTCACCAGCATATCCTCAAAAACCTTTTCAAATACTGGTCTGCGACCTATCTTTTTGGTCAGAGTATCTTCTAACAAACTCTCTTTTTCTTTAGCAAGGCGTAATAAGGTGGTTCTAGGTACATTATAAGTCTGCGCTGCCTTTAAATAGCCCATTTTCTTATCTCGAACAGCTAATACCGCAGTAGCCATATCATTTTGACTCCACTTCTTACGCTTTTTATATTTACTAGCAGAGTTGGCAGCAGCAGTTGTAGACATTTCTAAAACAAAATTTAAAAATATTTGTTAAAAAGACAATCTAGTATATGATTATAGGTACCTTAGTGGCCGAGTATATAAAATTATGATTCAGAATCTTTCAATTAGAAGTAGAAACAGGAAGGCATACTAATGTGCACATAATTTGGAATATTCCAAATTAACTTCACCTATCGTAATCCAAATTAGCAAAATAATCATTTCTAACCTAAAATATTTTTATCAATTTGTGTTTAGAATAATTTCGGAAATAAGCGCTGATTTCTACAACTGATACACTAAACTACATATTTGTACAAATATAAACATTATAGATATAAGTTACACTCAAGATGCAAGCCGGACTTGGAAAATTTTTCTCGACAGCACTTCACTCCGACGCAGTTTGTCACGGCACTGTCAATATGGCTGCTTCTAAGCCACGCCCGATTTGTTTGCTAATACACAAACTACGTAATACTGGTATTCGTTATTAGATGGCGCTTTTCTATACTTTTATAATGCAGTATTCCAAATTAGCATCCTTTCCTCTACATAAGCCTTATAGTTGACGACAAATTTACTTGGAAAGCACATATTAACTCTACGAGTATATTGTATAAGCAATGTATTATAATAACAATATAGTTTATATATTGAATAAGATCCATAATTAATAAATTAAATATCAATACTAAAATATAAATTACCATACAGTACCTACTCTAAAAACTCTTATAGGTACTCGGCCATGGCTGAGTCTGTTGTCTGCTATGTAATAAGTTGTTATGGTAGAACAAAACATAACGGTATATTGAAAACATTTGTAGATCACAAGTAAAATTGCTGAGGTTGGTAGTGCCAAAACAAATAGAAAGTAAATATAAAGCAAATAATTACATAAGCTTATTTAAATACTGGAAAGCTGTGAACGTTTTCAATAAAATTAAATTAACTACTTTAATTATCTCGTCGCAATGACGTTTATGAATAAAAAGATAAATAAAACTAAAAAAGATTAGGTATCTCTAAATACATCAAACAGATCTGAAAATAAGTGATCAAGATCATATTTCAGATCATACTTAGGACAATGTGTGCCTGTTTGTTGTCGCAATATCATACCAGCGATACGATACATGCGATAAAATACGAGGAACTGCCGAGTGAACCGTGGAATTTGATATTGATTCTAGAGGTAGAACGTACATGAATATTTTTTTTATTACAGTAGCTTATTTCATAAGGTAAGGTGTGGGAGGGGGTCTTCCTGGGCAACATCGGGTACTGGGCGAAGCCCGCGTCTTAACTAGACTTCGCTCAGACTTCCCCCCGACCTAGTAAATTCCACCCGTACCTATTAAGGACGGGCCGAAGTATTAAATAGAAACATTATTAAGCGTTTCTATTAAAGTAAGGATTTTTGAATTACGTTACTAGCTTGGCAATATACATATAATGACATAGCTAAGAAAGCCGCGCTCCAAATAAAGGCTACATGCCTTTATTTGGAGCGCGGCTTTAAGCGAGCAGCAAAGAAATGAGCAGCAAATCATGATCAACAAAACGAACTATTTTAGAATAACTAAAAATAAAAAATATTATGAATGGCATCACAGAGTCGACAGAGTCCTGCTTGGCGGGACTCCTGTTTCTTTCTTGTCACCATATGACCTAAACCTAACCCACCTTTAAATTTGCTACCGTCGATTTGCCAACATGGTGGTTATGCCCCGAAACGTCCTAGTAATTACAAAGAGGGGTTGCATTCGAAAGGCTCTATTCAACGATACCCCACTCGAGAATGGATCTATTTACTTCAAAAAGCTCACTTGATTATACTCGCACCATATCAGTTAAGTTTGAAAGTACAAATATCACACCGTTAATATCAAATTAATTACTCTGTAAAAAAATATCATACAAATATCTTCGACATGACGCATACATGTATTTATGTATAATAAGTTACGTACCTATTATATAGCTTTGGATGCGACAACGATGCAGTTGGTGCGGCGTGGAGGGAGTTGAAGCAGCCTATTAACCGACACAATACAAGGCCGATGCCGGGTTCGACGACCGAGCAATGTCACCTCTAACACTAAGAACTGAGTAGATAAACCTCTCCTCCCTCACGCCGCGCTGCCCTGTACCCGCATTTATCTATAACTTTGTAACTATATATCGCTGCAACATGTTTATCAAGAAATGCACGTCCGACACAATGGAAGTGAATCACCGCTTATAGAGTCTTGTTTATGAAATATTAAACTATTGAATACAACCGACCAGTCGGCGCCTGGGTGCTAAGCGCGCTTCACATTTCTGTTCATAAACTGTTTTGTTCTATACGGAATACCTACACTGCTTTTCGAGCATCCTACTGTTCTAGACCAAGACGTGAGACATGACTTTTGATTCACGGATTCAAAGCAGTTTGCTTCAAACTATAAACAGAAGACAATCAACGCTCTGCGCATGCAATATACGTAATAATGTGTTTAGGATAGGTACTATTGGGGGTGCCGAGGCACTGAAGCGCAATGGGTATGTTTGCAGACGTTTACATCGATAGCTTCCATGCCATCCTAAGGGAACTGCTTCCATATTAAACCGTATCCGTGGTAGCGCCGAAGGTATCTACGCGTTATAGCTGGCCGAAGTGACACGGCTGTGACGGTTAATTGGCTGCATATCAAGAAATAGAATCCTTTTTCGGTTTGAAATTTGAAATTCAACAATTTCTGCGACTCACATTAAAATTTAGTTTCGTGTATCGCTTTAACGTTGAAGGCTATCCTCTCAAAGCTGACTGCTAGTTTTTGTTAAATTGTTTTTGTGCCTTTTCCAGGAGTGTCGGTCTCCCAAAACTCAAGTGGTCTTTTTTCCTCTACTAGTCGTTTTAAGATATTTGAATTGATTTTTTTTTTCATCCTTTACATACCACATGGGTATACCCCATACATCGAACATAATATCCGAACCAATTAGAAACTATTTATCGACTTCTATGTTGCCTAAAAAATTATACATGTCTTCAAAGATCCATAATATGTTTAAATACATGTCAATATGCTAGCTGTTTCCACGCTTTACTCACTTGGAAGTTTGGAACGCGATGTTACCTAGCAACCTAAAAAATCTCACTAGTTCAACAATTGAACTGATCAATCGAACTAGTGGGAACTACAGTGGAAACTATAGTGGACTTTTGCTGCTTATAATGTTTTTGAAGGTGTTGAATTCGATACCTAACAATGATGTTTTTAAATGCAGTAACATGAGCATTAAACTATGATAGGTAACAAAAAAATTGTATTACAAATGGAATTCATTTACACAATAAATTGCGATAATGATGGTATTAAAAAAATAAAATATTCGTTTCGTATGCACCATCGATAAATATAAAACTCAAGGTCATATTAATAATTTATACATTTTTAATTCACGGCCTAATGCTAAAATGAAAAATTAACATATCACATTTATCACGTAATTTTAAAAGGTTATTTAAAGTTTAAAGGATTTTTTTACGATTTTTTTGAAAACGCTTTATTTTGGAACTACTGAACAATTTAGCCTATCCACGAACTTAACCAAGATGTAAGACTCAAACCAATTTTCTGCCAAACTTTATATCAATCGGTTTAGAAATTTGCCCCGTAGTTTGTTTATAAATTTAGTTACAAACCTCGAAACCGATGTTATGGATTAGTTGAAATGTAGTAATATTTTATCCCAAATTTGAAAGCCGTGATCTCAGCAACACGAAGATTTCTTCGAAATATCCCTATTAAACACAAAATTTTTACAGAATTTTGAAAGCTACAACAAAAATCGGAAAGGCAATTCAAAGATTAACCGAGACGAAAATAAATACGTTGCGCTAAAATTAGTACCGATACAACAACATGGAATTTGGAAGAATCTATTTATTAACCGGTTTTGTGTCGTAAATCCAAAGTGGTGTAATTAAAAGATAATGTTAATATGAATTTCAGTGGCGTACATCTCATATAAGTAAAACTCATTAAGTATGTAACCATGGGCGTACCCAGCTTTTGGCCTAAGGGGGGGCAAATCAGAAATTTCCTCTAGGTAAATAATTAAACATAAATAGAAATGTGCATTTATTAGATTAGATACTTAAGTAATTAATTAACTATTTATTTCAAAAGCAATCTTCTTGGATCTTCTGCAAAGCGGCATAAAACAAGTTCTGTGAAAGAATCACCCAAATCAACCCAAATCAAGAATCAACTCATTTAATCGTAACTTGTAACGTGACTCAAATATGAGTTCTGAATGAAAATTTTGAAATATGTACTTATATATAAATTTTACTTCATCTACAATTTCATAAATACAACAGTACTTAGGCATAGGCAATAATTAACCAGCTAAATGTATAGGAGGCAGTCCAGGTCCAGGGGGGGGCAGCTGCCCCTCCCTGCCCCCCCCCCCCCTGGGTACGCCCATGTATGTAACTATTATTTTAACTATTTACATTAAAACTTATCATTATGTCAATGTGGTTGAACCGTGGACCAACGCCTAGTGTTGTTATTATTCCTGATATTTTGAAGTCAATTAAAAACACTATTTTTATATGTACTCATATAGGTACTATCACTAATGCTTACTTAGTTTCACAACCACTCGCCCCATGAGCTTATGCCAAGAAAAGCATGTCGTAACTTCTAACTAATCTGTGGAAAAGCATCGTCAAAATAAATAATGCATACTTAGAAGAAACATCGTTTTGGCTGACGACATAGGATCGTGTATTTTTGTAGGCACCCGGGGCGAGCGCGTCATTTCGGAGGGCACCTTCAAGCGCAGTCGTTGACCGTGGTCAGGGATGACCCTGACACTGACTGAGCCGGCCGGAGCTGATGTAATACCGACTACAAACCACGTTATTGTGTTGTCTGTAATAACGTTACACACAAATTACCTACATATAACTGCTTCGGTTGTTGCTGGAGTGTTAAGAGTTCAGTTAATATCTCCTTTTTTATAACCTATTTAGGAAACATTATAAAATTGAAATTTGAATTTAAAGATTACCCAATCGCTCTACCTACGGGTTGCCTCACATTTATTCCCACCTAAACTCACATCTAACTCATTTTTATTTGCAAAATAAGCTTTTTTTTTTTGATAAATTTTTCGCATAAATATTTTCAAAAATACGTAACAATCCATTTTAATTAACTCAGTATCTTCAGCGGCGTCCTTGGTTCCGGTTTTTGGGAATACATCTAACATATGTATCTAGGACGACTTCTTATAAAATCATCAATCACGGACAAAGATCAAATTAACCCGGAACTTTAGACTTGCAACATTTTCTATACATATAAGTAATAAAATCTTACTAGGAACTTTATAATTGATCTGCATTAAATGTGCCCTAATGGTACATGAGCCCACTATGCTAAGTTTCATTAAAATCCGCCTAGTCGTTTTTATGAGATGCTGGTTCAGAGAAACAGACAAAAATTGTTGTTTTGAGCTCTGTATGATTTTGATTAGTACTTTATACTACGACTTTTTCAAAAAATAATAAATGTATAGGTACAGTCCGGGATGTTTTACGATTTTAATAATAAATGACTTTAATAATAATACGATTTTAATCTAAAATCTATACATATAAATGAATAGATTTTATAATGGAAACAATAATTATTAAGTGAAAGCCATAGTAAATTATATTAAAGAAACGCGGCTCGTGAACTGCGGCCCGGACGTCCTCCAAACTAGGTCAATCCGGGTAGCTAGACATACCCCATAACATAAAGCAAATGTTGTCACATTTAAGTCGAGAACCGCTATACGGATTTGATATAACTTTTACTAAATAATCAACTTATCGATACATCAAAATTAAGATAAACAGGTAAAAAAATAGATGATAAGTTTTTTTTAATAAATTGCAACATCATTCTGGCAGACATTTTATGGAATCCTGACTTAATAAGTAGATAGATTGTACCTACTTAGAGAAGGAAAGTGAATACATATTTCAAAGATTTTATTGTTTAAACATATTCGTCAAAGCTTTCGATAGCAGCCTATATAACGTCCCATTGCAGATTAAAAATACGTTTGTAATCAATCACGGAAGGGTTTCGGATCCAGTGTGGATTGATGGATAATTGGATATTAATACATTTTTTTAAATTCTCACTATCCAACTCACTAGTTTATCACTATAAATGAAAACGTCATATCGATTGGTGTGCCAATCATGCCATAAGATCTACTCCCATATCTTTAGATGCTTTAGATAAAGACCAAAAGATGGAATTAGCGAAAAATTACTTCATCACAGGTCAGTAGTACATTTTATCGGATTAAAACATTTATTAATTAGATAAATACTCGATAATTACAGTCAGAAACAGGTCAAACTATACCCATGGATAACTTAATGTACATTAGCTTGTTGTATTGCTGATGGTACGTTCAACCAAGACGTAAAGAATTCGTCAACCTAGCACAATTATAAGACGATAGTCTACTGTGAGGTACACTGCTGTGAGAAGCATTGGTACACTGCTGTGAGAAGCATTGGTACACTGCTGTGAGAAGCATTGGTACACCGCTGCGAGAAGCATTGGTACACCGCTGCGAGAAGCATTGGTATTCAATGCAGCTGTATTCGTTGGTACAGGACCGTCTATTGTTGTTGAACTGTCTGTTGTAGCTGACTGTTGTTGTTGTGGCATTCTCCTGTAAGTACCTATTGTATATCGTGGACGATCTTATCGAAACAGAGTTACTTTAACGTAATTAGACTTGTATGCTCACCAATAGGTCAAATCATGGACATCATAATGAGATAGTAATAAGGACTAGTCGTATTACATTCTGTCAATTGCATTAACGTCATATCGATTGGGTGTGCTAATCATGTCATTAGATCTATCATCTACTCACATATCGATGCTTTAGATCAAGACCAAAAGATCGATTACGCAAAAAATTACTTCATCACAGGTGAGTAAATAGCACGTTTTATCGGATTAAAACGTTTATTACTCAGATGCCGCGCCGATATCGCTCACGCTAGAAAATATCTTGTGTGATACGGCTCTTAGTCTCCGAGTTGATCTGCTCTTTGCAGCGATCATAGATAGATTTAGAACGTTTTAGCTGTAGTCTGGCCACCGAAATATGACAAAAGAGCAGTAAATTTAAAAAAATCTTTGACTGTCAGTGTTAACTAATTATATATTTTATAGTCTTGGGTATCCGACGCGTTATCCTGATAAACAACAATTTTCTTCTCAACAAACCAGGGTGTTTTACTTTGATTTCTTTTCTTAAACACGGCAGCAGATATGAGGAGTTTATTGTTTCACCTTTTTCCACGATTAAACTAAGGCAACGACAAAAAATTAAGGCAATGACTTTGCCGGCTGACAAAACCACTTTAGGCTTCTTTGGAGTTGGAGATCCTGGTCTTCGCTACTGCTTTGACTTTTCTTTTGATTCTGGAGTGTGATGGAGCAGTCAAGACTTATCCATAGTCATAAACCTTTCTATAAATTCTTCTATATTGGTCTCAAACAGCTCCAAATAATCGCGGGAAATCGTGAATGCTTTTATTCAACTGAAAGGAGCTGAGGCACCCACCGCGCAGAGACCTTGGAAAAGTGCAATTTGTTATTGATTATGATCACTGATCACATAATGGACATTCAACTGAACTTACGCATCATCGTTCTTTCAGTTGAAAGTCTCCGCTATCTCCTATCAGACATCAATAAATCACATTTTTTTTTTCAATGTTGTCGCCTGTGATTGACGTCGAAAGTCGCAACGTGCGTCACCTTCAACACTCGACCACGTCCGAACTCCGCCACCCACTTTTTCACAGTAGCAGGTTTTCAAAAGCGCTGTTTTATCTAAAGTTGAATAAAAATGGTGTCAGAACGTTTTTATTCAAGTATTCAATGACCGTGCGATATTCAATTTTCTCCATTTTCACTACTTATTTTATTTGTCTTTGTCGCATAAGTAATCGAAATGCAAGTAGTCAAATGCAGGTAAATAAATGAAATTTTACGGTGCCGATTGAATAATTAATTGTCTTTAAAATTGAGGGTAGATTCATAAAATTCATATGATTCTATGTTGGGGTCGCGAACTTTTGAAACGCCCCTAGTTTTATTACGTGATCCATACATTTACAAATCTATTTAAACAATCCAACTTATAATAAAGAATAAGCGAAAGTATCAAATGTTTTATAGTATACTACAAATTCAATGAATAAATAATTCAAAAATGTTGAATTGTAAAGAATACCGAATATCTCTTAAACACGTTTCGATTTATAAGTAGGTTCGATGATCCGTCTTGTAACAGGGGTATAAGACAGATCGTCTATATTTAATATCAGGATTCATGTCTCATTTTTTGCTATACTGTAACTGTTTCTATAACCAGACTGTAATAAACTATTCTATTTCGTAATATAACAGTTTCTATTTCTATAACTATATAAAATTTCTGCACAAACATTCAACTCGATCTAAATGTTGCTTTGATCTACATAACGGTGGACGAATAAAACGACAAAGATTTAGAGTTTACCATTTTATTACATCAAATAATATCAATGTAATATACAAATTGTTTTTGTCACAAACTTATGGACAACATTAAATAATATACAAGGTATAAAAGAAGTTTCTGCTACTAATTCTGAAGAAACATGAACCTAACAAACATAATGATAAACTATGGCGCATTTGGTCGTAACTATGTTTTGTCACAACCCTTATATTTAGAGTAAAAATATAGATAGACGATTTTCTTATCATAATAAACAAACATGAAATACTTTCATGCGGGACTTCGGATTCTAGTCAGTACAAAAATGTATCCCAAAATTAATTATGTGAATTATTAAAATAGGGGGCATAAGTAAAAGAGAACATGCATTTAATAATTAAAATGATTTATTTACAATTATGAAACAATGCTTCAGAATTCATTTTGACAATTCATCAAAAAATGCTGTCATCTACCTAAGTCCATTTAATTTTCCATTGTAACATGCGATCGTACCTAACTTGTGCAATTCTTAATTATGGTTCTCCTTATTCAAGTACATATCATATTAGCAGATCGATCACATGGTCATAAAATGTTTATTAGGCCGGTCTCGATAACAAGAACATTCGTAATTACTTGTGTTGAATGCATATTTGTAGTCATTTGGGAAGCGAATACATCGCAGAATATAGCTAAGATACAAACCATTACACGATACACTCGTACAGCCCGTTACTAACAATGCGCAAACGTCTCAACACTTGCTAATTAATTACATTATGGCAAAAATGTGATTTTATACATTACAAACTAGTGATCACTTATGATAACACAAATATTGTGTCAACATAGTACAAAAGACTTTCAACAGTCGTGTCTTTGACATTAACTGGTAATAATATTAATGTACATAAAATACGTAATTAACATTCAACAGTAATTTGACTTCATTATTTGGTGAGAATAGTTTTTCGAATAGCGCTGTTACATCAATGTCGTAGAACCCGTAGGTATATGTCACACAACGTAGTGTTCTCACGGCTAAAGAAAGTATTGGCCAACCGAGCAACCGCACGACTACAACAATTTTTTTTTTGCGTTCGTATACGAGTTATTAAGATGATTTTATAGTTCATTTTCGTTATAACTTAAAAGAACAGGTTTATTCTACAAAGTTATATTTGCGGTTGGCGCTATCTAACAGTTTATTGAATAAGCTGATAATTAGCTGCATTGGGGTTTGCATTTGTGCAACGCAAGATTAACCGATACTTTACAGACCAAGTTTTTTCTGCGATTGTTTATATTCGTTATTGTAAATGAAAGAACTAATGTGTTTTACTAGGTTGTTTGCGGTTAGGCGTCACCTAGACGCCTCTTGAATACGTTGAACGCGCTGCAAAGAAGTTTGTATTTGTGCGAACGCTCGATTGGTCATTAGTAGTCATTACATAGATATTCGTAGATTATTTGTCGAATGCAACAGAAACTCATTACAGAGATGTTTCACTATCAACAATGCAGTCACGTTTAACATGAGGGAGTATTATAAAAAAGCACATTGTTACGGAGTCATAATAATATTTGTTGATTCCCTTTATCTTCTAGTATCATATAAATATTTTATTCGCCACATTATGTCCTTTAGATAAAGGAGAAATATCCTATAGAAAGGAGCAACTATTTTTCAGTCAAATCTGTGTGCATAACCCACCCCACCTTCAATCCATTAGGTCCCAACACCTTGTCAACAAGATTGCTTTCAACTTCTTTCAGTTCAACCAACAAACCCTACAATATAAAATTCATATACATACTAATTTTACCCTGCAACAGCACAACTTGTCCAACCGTGAAACAAGTATTGTCATATGTTTAAAAATATTGACAGAAATTTGACACACCATTTGTATTTAATCTTATCATGCTTACATGACCCTGACACGGTTGACTACATCAAATTCGCCGAACAAAATCAGTTCAATTTGATCCGGAAAAATTGTAAAACACGTCACTAAGGTAACGTATAAAACGGCCTGGATTCCTACCGGTATATGGACACGGTATCGAAACAAAAGTATCAATATTTTACTCATGAGTAGTAAGTAGGCAGGTGTTTTTTTACAAATATCGTACTAGCGAAATTAAATGTCGACAACTCCACTATCCACATCCAAAAAAGTATCGAAGGTACCTAAATTTTTAATATTATTTTCAAATTTCGATATGAGCCATCGATTCGATATCTACCATATAGTACTTATATGAGTAAACATTTCGAGTACACAAGTATCGGTATCAAACAAATAAGTACTCGTTAAAGAAAAGTATCGATACTTTTTTCGTAACCCTACCCCCGCATCACTTAGGAATACTACTTACAATGGATAAGATTTTTCACCTAGTAAATTATTTATTTGTAATGTCTATCTGATCCCGATCCGTTCTTACGATTACATTACGATCCGTTACGACGCACTAGTTACGTTTCGTTTCCTATTACACTTTCACACATTTTATTGCGGATATGCAACAAGTATTAGAAATGGCATTTAAATCTAAAACAAAACCTAAACCAGCATGAGATCTTACATCTAAACGTACCTTATCTTATCTTACCTTAACGTTAACGTACATTTTACAAAAGTTTATATACAATGTATATAATATAAAGTTTATTCAGGGTGTGTCGGAATCTTTCCCGAAGCCCGAAGCCATGGATAAAACAATATAAATTTTGTAGGTTTCTGAAAAACTATCAAATTTTTTGGGCCTTGTTAATATGTCATTTTTCGCAGTTTCAGAAAATTTTCATATCATTGATACGGCTGAACGGAATTCATGGTTTCAAGTTTCGAGAAAAGTTCGGAGACAGCCTGTATACGTGATCTCTACCATAGCAGTCCCATATCATTATGGCAGTTATTTGGTCAACGTTATGATTGAAGTAAAAAATCAGTGCGATAGTACCAACTATAAAACAGTCATTATTACATTTAATAATATTAATTGAATTACGAAAAGCTTCACCAAATCTATCTGAGTATACCTAACTACTTCCTGTAAAAATTTAAAGTATTGACCTCAATAATTCGATGGAGTACTTTCAATCTGTAAATTTAGGTGAAATTACTTTCACAGAATCGACTTTTTCACATTTCAGTGCCCGATTAAATTGCTTTTGATTTAGGTTTAAAGTTATTTTCAATGCCTCGTACTCTCTCTATATACTAAAAGTTATTAAGAATTGATGCATTGGAAACAAGCACTGGAGAACAGTCTTCGCACATTACAAACTTTTTTGCGTTCAAAAAGGAATGTTGCCCTCCAGGGCCTTATTCGTTGCACTTAACTGGAAGCAGAGGTTTGTTCTATAACATTATACTCGTATTTGCGGTTAACGCCACTAAGCTGCGTGTAGAATAAATTGATAACGAGCGGCAAAGGAGTTTGTATTGTTCAAACACTGATTGACCAATACTTTGGCGAGCTTTATTAAACTATCAAGTATTTTTTTCAGGAGATTTTGTGCTGCTGTTGAGTTTTTTATTGGAGCTTAAAAACTCACAAGCAGGTGTTGCATGAGTCATTGTTTGTAAGAGATAAATGGTGATTATTATATGTGCGAATAAAAACTCATAACTGAATCAACAAAATGCACTGGAAAAATACTATGGTTTTTCATATAATTTATCAATCAATTATAGCAAGTAAGCTTGCGCGTTTAAAATGGACGTAATCATGACTTCAGGCCTCAAAATTTGTATCTAAAATTGATATGGAAATGAGCAATCCATTAAAGAGATATTAAGTTTAAAAAAACATTACTTACGGCATAAGCACTAAATGCTTCCTTGTTATCTATCTTTGTTTTGCTGTTAACGTTATAATTATTATAAGCAAAGCAATTTATTTTGGCACAATTAGGTATGTAGATTATGTTGTTTTGTACCTTCTCGAAATAATAAATCTGCTTTAACATGCACATATGTAAAGCGTACAATATTTGTACACGTACAGACAATTAAATGTATTGAAATTAGTCTCCATGTGAGGACGTGGCGTTGACCACTCGCACTTATTTAGAAATTAATGTAAATTAATAAACGGACATCATCTATATTTGTCCACGCTTTATCAATCAAGTCTTAGAACAAAAATAACAGTTTATATTTGTTAGTATTGGGTTACAATACAATAAAAGATATGTTTGTAACGAAACTGATTTGGGAACGTTTCACAAACCATAATTAACCGATAAATTCGCATCTGATCGAATCATATTCTCGGTGTGTTTAATGTGCCATCGCAAGGCGGTACTTTGTATTTGAATTTTAAAAACCGGTGTTGCCGGTAATTTAACGATTGAAAATTTAAAAACTATTGAACAGGTAATTGTCAGAACCGGATTAAAAAGACAGAAACTGAAACAAAACGTGCCTATGTAAATAACAGGACCGAAAAATCTGGTTTCCTAGACCATTTCCACCAGATAATGAAAATATGTTCGAGACTTCGAATCTTTATCATACTCTTATATTAAGGGTGTAATTACGATTTTTTTAAAAACCATACATAGAACATGTAGAAGAATTCAGTTTAGTTCTAAATTGTCTCATTTTATTTAATATTATGCGAGTTAAATAATTGTACGATTTATGCTCAGTTTAACAGTCTATGATTAATGCTCAAAGGTTTTGAGATAGACTGTATAAGTAGAATGGTTATCTGTAGAGAAAGTTTGTAATGCGTTTGTAATACGAAATTATAAAGCAGTTATTTCACAGAGTGACAATAAGAGCTCATGATACACCCTCTTGGCGTGTCTGCGCTTCTCGTGACTTCGGTTGACTGGGCTACCACGATCACGTTTTGAAACTAGCATTGAGTCCAAGGTTATCCCCAGGTCTGGTTAGTAAACATTTATTTGTATCCAGATTCGGATCCAGATCTTTTAAAACGTGTAGCAAGAATCTACTTTTGACCTCTTGATGAGAAAAAAATAAAAAAATAGATGGGTATGCATTTGCACACCCCGCCGTTGCTGGGTGAGTTTATTCCGATGCCTGAGGTAAAGGCTCCAAGTTTCAACTTGCATCCCTCCAACCCCCTAAGCTGCACTTTTGCTTGCTTATAACACAATAGTACTGATTTTGAAGACAAACAGTTGATTGACACCAGCTAAATGTACACCTGCTTTTACCTACATTTCCCACAATTCGCATGTTTTGTTAGTGAATGTCCTTTTATTCCATTTCCTAGTAAATGTAGAAAATTATTAATTCTATTATTTTAGCGACTACTAACATTTTATAAAATGTACACAACAATTTATGCTCATATGACCACTGATTTAAAAACCCCAAGATACACATAAGCGCTAAATAATTCTTTCAAAAAATATTGCTTTTCTTACACCAAGACGAAAGCCATACATCCAGAAAGTATAATCACTTAAGAATAAATGTTACAGCTGTGATGTTATGGTCCAAATTAGAAGTTATGCCTCTTTCTTTCATAATTATTCATAAGATGGTTGCAGTACTGTGCATCTAGGGCTTTTTAGACCAATACAATGTATATAACTACAGCACAGCAACATACAGTACTGCAATCAGTTCCCATAAGCCGTCAAAATACAACAAAGTTACCATGAGGTGGCAACATGTTTTATTGAGGAAATGATAGGCTTTTGCATCATAGATGAAAGAACGATATGAGTTTTTCAATTCAAATGGTGGAAGGGGTAAATGACCGCCTCAAAACCATCCACTTTTATTCTGTTATTTTATGTGATAAATAGGCTTAAAAATAAGTTACAATAGATTTTTTGGGTTGCTGAACTTGTATCCGGTATCAAAATTGAGCTGCACCCTTTTCATCCACAGTAATACCTCGCATTCAAGGGGAGTTTAGTACAATTTACGAAATATTACATATCATTCCTTTATCTATGATGCAAAAGCTATCATTTCCACAACAAGTTGTTATCTCATTGTGATCACCTACTTGTCTTTTGATAGCTCTTTAGGGGCTGATTGCAGTACTAATACTAAGGTGGTGGCGGCAAGTCAGTCAATGCACACTTGCATTTATTTTCAATTATTATTTTGTTGACATTTTATGGAAATATAAATGTTCAGTAATATCAAATTCATCAACCCACCAAAGCACTTGACATCATCAATGACATGAATGGATTACTTTTAATTTATATATTGTAATTTAGTATACAAATAATTAACTTAATAATAATTAATGTGCTTTAGCAGTTTGAGCAGGAGCAATTTTAAAATTTTATTTCATTTTAAATAACAACAGGACTTTAGTACAAAACCTGACATGAGAATATAATAAACAAAATGCACACACTTATATAATAATGTCATCACTTCATCATACATAGTATTAAGATATTTAATTATTGTTTTGGTCAAAAATACATATTAACCAATCCATTAACCAGACTTGTAACACAAATGGTATAAACAGGAACACATAATCACAAAATTTACAACAGTATGTATAATAATCACCAGTTCATTGGCAAATACTCAATGGTTCGTCACCCAATGTCTTTTCATAAGTTCACTATTTTCATCACAATCTAGTTTGTTTATTTTTCGTTTTCGTGAGTCAAATCTGACACCAGTTTCCTGTACAACTTTTTCACTATTTTGGATAGCAGTTATTATATTTTCTTTAGAAGGTGGCACAAGTTTCAACTCTTCTTGACTTTCACTGTGAGATGGTTCGAGGAGATGCATCACAATTCGCTCCAGTCTTTTTGGATGCTCCACAGGTGCCTCATCTACTATAATCGGAGGCTCACTCTTTTGCTCCTCCATATCTACGACTACTGAATATTTTCGCTTCATTTCTTCCATCATCCGAGTGCCATAATCCTCACCAATTATACTATTAACACATACAAAACTCTGAACCTTCCTGCTGTCTCTATCAATTTCAAGGAATCCTCGAGTCCTCATATGAATGAAATGACCAGAACGTGACATCAATCTATAATAAGATTCACCAAATTCCCTACTTTGGTCATACATTTGTCTCAGGACACATATCACCCAACGTACATCCTCTTTGTGCATGAACACAAATGCAGATGTACCAGTAACTTCTTCAGTCATGTAACCAGCTACCAGAGATATGCTTGGATCACATTGTACTATTCTGCCATCTATTAAATGTCTCGTCCAGTACTCAGAATATGCAGTCGGAGGTGTCATGCGGGGTGGTAGTGCACTTGACATTATGTGAATCATGCCAATGAAGACAAAATCGTTACCACTTGATGAAAATGTTCGATTATGCCTCACTCTTTGTCTTCTAATAATTTGTTCATCCTGCACTCCATTGGCTGTGGCCCTATCTGCTCTCCTTAGAGTGCCATCAACACGACACCGTTCATAGCGAGGTGGATCAGATCGTGCCCCTGCTCTCATTATGCGGATATGGAAGTCGTGACGTTGCTCATATAACTTATTGTCACAACCAGTCTGCAGCTCTGGTGGATAAATATGCTGACGAAGGATATCCTTGTCCTCATAATGAACATAATTGTACAAATCCTGACCTAATAAATCTACGTGGCAATACCCTAGTTTTTCCTGGACGTTTGGCGACACATTACAAATGCGACCTCTGCAGGTGACAGCTATCATAAAACCATCAAAAAGTTCAAAGAATTTGAGAAATGCCGCAGACCATGTCTCAATGTGACAACATGTTATAGTATCTCCAAACACATGTTCGTTACGGAGTTTGTTAGCTGCAAGCCTCAAGACACTAGTTTTGTCCACTTTGCGCTGTGAGTATACTACGTCTGACACTAGAGACATCATTTGAGTTATTTGTGAATTATATTGACTCCTCCGCTGTTTTTCGGCAATTATACGAGACTCACGATCGCTAGCTTTTACCGGTGGGAGTTCTGGTGAGCGAGATTCCGAAGAGGAGTCGCCACAACTGGCGGAGTGCATATCGTAATTGACAGGGGGTGGTACGGCTACAGCCATGCTGAAATCCGGGTTAACCAATCCCATTTGGGCCGGCAGTGAGGTATGCATTCCGAGCTGCGTACCTGTTCCACCCGGAGATGTCATTACGACGTAAATCTTTGCTCACAAATAAATCTCAATGATCAAAATATCACATACACACATACATACATTACAACTACATCATTACACTTGCATCCAATAAGAATCGCGTTCACTCAACACTATGATTTCACTACATTGTTAAATTAAAGAAAGTTTTAAACTTTTGCTGTGTGGAATTTACTCGGCAATATGGTCATATCACAACAAAACGACTATCTCGACCCGCATCTAACCTATGTTCGTCCGTATTGTACGGGGAGATAAGAAACATTCAGTCATCCACCAATCAGAGATGAAACAAACAGAACTAAACGAGTATCGGTGTTACCAACTATTATAAATTTACACCCTAGAAATTTTATAAAAAAATATTTAAGGTTTATATATTGTTATTACATTTATATATTTTGGCAAACAGAACATCAATTTTTAATCCAAACTTGTAATTGTATAATCATTTCAATTAGTACAAGTGTTTTTTTTTTATGAAAGGAAATAGAATTACAGGAAAAAATGATGAGATTACAATCAATGTAGTTACTTTTCTCAAAAATAAGAACACTACTTTTAAGACAATTGAGATTTTTCCTAAATGAACATTGAATGAAAAATTTCACATTCGCTAAAATTCATAAATTATACACAAATGGGCAGCTAATCATTCCCTAAATTTTGAGGAAAATATTTGAGTTTATAACACCTACCAATTTAAAAAAACAAACGGCTTAAAATACCTAGTATCCAAACTCATAAAATTAAACCAAAAAATAAATAACAAGAATGAATGAAAGAACAATTTATAGTGATGCATTAAAATCGAATCTAATTGTACTCACAAATATAATTGAATCGAACAAATAAATAATCGATTACAATCAGAATGTTTTATTATGCAGAATCTTGTAATATGGATTCAAAATATATTGTAGTTGAAGGAAAATATTTGTTCAATATCATTTATTTATTTACACTATTTCAGCCAATATGTATAAAACTTTATGACATTACACTTTAAATGTGTTCTAAAACGTGGGAACTGAAAGCATTAGATTGTCATATATTTGATGTAATTAAATAACGAAATAACGCACATTTTAAAACACACTCTCGGTAGCTTGCCGCCGCGAACGCTTCAAAAGTCACAAAATAAAATGTTCTTCGGCGGGTCTTCGCAAAAGTAGTTTTGTACTTACTGTACAGCTGATAGCTGTTGTTTAGTGTGTTTTCCTTGTATTCAATTTGTAAAGGCTGTGTTAATTATATTATATAATAACATTTTAATTATAATCATAATATATACTAATAATCTATGAATAAATAGATATACAAGGATTCAAAATAATTCTCTGAACAAGTGGCAAACATAAACCGGTTCTGTGTGAAATATCGCTAATATTTTTTATAGCGAAAAGGAGGAAAACCGGAGTGCCTTAATTACTTTATTGTTAGTCGACTTAATATGAACATGTATTTCAATTTATTTAAATTGTACCACATATTTTTAATAATATTCTATGTTAGTACTGCAGAAGAAGGTAAGTGAAATTTATTGGTAAAGTTTTATACTAGCAATCGGCTATGTCTTCACCCGTGTTAGTGAAGGAATTTATACTATTCCCCAGGGTACAGAATTTTGAGAAACCACTTTTATATTGCAATGCATTGAAAAAGAAATGTATTTTTTTTTTAAATATTCATAGTTCTGGATCAATTGGTTTTGGCTGGACTTTAGAATAGAATATAATTATCTCAATAGTGTATTGCCTATATATGGGAAAATATATGGGTACTGGGAAACACAGTGGGACATCCTCTGGGCAAGTGCATCAATGACTTGAAGAAGGTTGCTGGTAGTGGTGGGATGAAAAGAACAGAACACTGTGGTGGTGGTCTCGTTTATGCAGTAAATTAGTTAACAATTAAAAAATGCTTAATTTTTGTATTAAATATAATTGCTATTTTTATATTTTGGAATAAATTGTTTAATTAGTTGATGGTCTGAACCTTTACCTCTTGAATTAAACCATTTTCATCTTTCAATGGCCTCTATGTTCAAGGCTGGTTTAAAATCAAGATAGCTGCTATTCAATGGGTGGGGGTGAGGGTGGATAGGAGTAGATAGGAAATGGTTTGTGTGAATAAAAATGAGTGTATAACACTCCCTTAATACATCAGTAATCAATCCTCTGAATTAGCGTATAAAGGACAACATCTGTCTGTTTGTTCATGCTAATCTCAGGATCTACTGTATTGATTTTGTTGTAGTTTTCACTATTTTACAAGGTTGTATCCTGGAAGTTTATAGTGTATTTTGTAACAAAATCAAATCAGTAGTTTTAAAAATATAGAGGGCTTGTAAGACATGGTGTTCAAAATAAATAATTTAACATCAACCATAAATTTATATAAATTTTTAATATATATATTGCAAATTATGTCAACAAATAGGTGATTCATCTACTTTAGTCTGTACACCCCAATGAGTCTTACTTGGTTAATTTTCATGTGGTTTTTACTGTTGTGTAGGGTATTGTTTCTCAACCTTCTTAGTGTCGCGACCCCCATTCAGGAAATAAAAGTAAGCTCAGGACCTCCTTACTAATAATTAGCTCCAAATTTTGTCTTTTATTATTTAACATTTTCTTATAAATCTTTAATTAATAAACAAAAGGTTTTTTCTTAGTGTTTGATTTCTGACCAACTGTTACTCCCTGGGGGTCGCCTCAACCTGAAGGTTGAGAAACAATGATGTGGGGTATTTAATCTGCTTGATTATTGTATTTTTATTTCTTGATGAAGTAGTTTAAATAATTTTACAATTATTTCCCAAGCAAAAATGAATAAATAAGAAACTAATGACAAAAATATACACTTAATTTGCTTTTTTTCCTGGAAAATTAAACATATTATCACATGTATTGTTGCTTTTTATTACAGTTGGAGATGATTGCGTGCCAAATAAAGATGTTTTCGACGGAGTTTGTACAGTCATAACAGATTGCGAGGTGGCGTTCAGGTCAGTGCTAACTATAGTAACTTGTAGATACTAGCTGTGAAATAATAAACAAAAAACCCATTGTAGACTCATAATTGTATTAACTAGGCAATATAAATACTAATTACAATAAAGAATTCTAAAATAAAATTTTCGTATATAATAAACATTTTAAATTGTTTACCATACCATACCATGGGAATCTCCCAAGGCTCGCCACCACACAGCAGGGGGGAATAAATTTGCATGGGAATACCATGGGAATAAATTTGCAGGAATATTGTACAAAAAATATTTACTGTTCTTCCTGAAAAGTTGTGATTTGTCCCTTACGCAAGTTGAAATCCCAGTGGGCCACGAAGTTTATCAGAAGTACAACGAGCGATATTTAAGACTCTATGTGAAGATTGTTATTCCTCAGACATTAGTAGTAATAATTAGTAGTAAGAACATCAGTCACTCAGCGTCGTATGGACATTCCAGAGATAGTAGAGGACTAGAAGTTTCTTCTTGGACGGGCTCATTTCCACAATTAATCGAACAAGCGACATTCTTTATGGGTACTCGGTGGGTAGTTATAGTGGATTGGAAGCTTACAGGACATCTTTCTGGCAATGGTAGACCCGCAATATTTACAGCGGCACAGCGTCGGTACCCTAAAGTATCAACTATTCGGGCGTTCGTGCAATTACTCCTTTGCAGCTCATTACCAACTTAGTTATACCAACTTATGTGGTTAGGTTAGGTGGCGCCAACCGCAAATATAACGTTGTAGAACAAGCCTATACATGCAGTTAGAGCAACAAATATGAATTTGAAAATCACCATAATAACTCGTTTATGAACGCAAAAAGTTTGTAATCGTGCGTACGCTTCGATGGCCACTGCTCTTACACTTGTTGCCCGCAAATCCAAAATGGCTGTAGCACAAATTCAGTGGCACATTTTAATAACCAAAGATGGGCCTTGAAAACACAGACAATGCCTATCGAATTGTATACACTGCTAGATGAACGCTTGCTACTGTTGTTGCCGGCAACATTGCTTAACTCCCATTATAAATGAGAGTAAAGGGATAGAACACCCATAGAATACAATACAACGAAACGACATCAATTTAATCTCGCAAGCGTCACGAGAGACGCTTAGACAATTTAATAGAATCAATGGAGAGGTAAAATATGATCCTGTCTTCCAGCTATCCTACGAAGAAATATAGCTTACTAAAATAAAAAAAAATATTTGTAGTTCTCAATTCCAATCCGACCGTTAAAAAGAACAAAAGAAGAAGAAATAGGTCAGTAACAGAAATGGCCGTAAAGTGGAATAAACCTATCAAATAAAAAGATTTGTTGTGAGTTGACTTCGTTAGTCTTAAAACTAAATTGATGAATATAAAAGTTCCAGAACAAAGACTTTCTCGATTTCTTGCTTTCTATGTATCTACCCTACCTGTTAAAGGTAAAAATATTTACAAAATTATACCTGAAGATGTCAAGACCACTGAACTATTATCTGATTTTCGAATCAAAAGTGGTGACACCCTATTAATACACGAGTACGTATGTAGGTAATTATGTGACTATGTTCAACCCGACTCGTGTAAGGCGACGGTCAGATCAATGTTAATTATTATTATTTTTATGGAACGGAGGGAGCAGACCTAACTTACCTCTGTTATCTTTAATTAGGATATTCAAAAATTAAGATCTAAAATAAAGATTTGAAGCATGAGCGTAGCCACGCTAGAGCAGGTTGGGGCGCTTGCCAACGGGCATAGGGAAGAATAAATAACAGATTTTCGGCATTACACTACCTTTATTTAAATTATAAGAAAATTGTTTGCTTTGCCCCACCTGCAGGGCCGTCTTTACCAGGGGGTGCAAGGGGTGCGGTGCACCCCGGGCGCTCACCTTTTAAAGGTAATGAAAAAATGTAACGCTATAGTAAACAATTACACAATAGGATATTTGACTGTCATAGGATACACAATAGGATATTTGACTGTCATAGGATACACAATAGGATATTTGACTGTCATAGGATACACAATAGGATGTTTGACTGTCTTAGGATACACTCTCGCACCCCGGCGCAGAATAGACTTAAGACGGCCCTGCCCACCTGTATAAAATCCTGAGTCCGCCCATGATTTGAAGTATCTATCATTATCAAAAATTATATTAGCCAACCCACCTTTCCACCCTAGAGAAACGGTACTGGACTATACTATTCCCTATTCCACAATTCCAACGGTAAAGGAAAACGGAATGGAATATTGGATTGTATAAGATTCACTCCTAAAACACAGAACATTTCGTAGTAGCATTAATTCGTATTAACTACTTTGCAAGAAAAAATCTTGCGGATAGCTTAATTGCGGAAGGTTCGGAAAAGGGTCCGGACACCCTGGAGTAAATATCTCATGAAATAGGGACCCTCGCCAGGTCGCGTGCGTCCTATAGTAGGTATCGAATTTATTGTAGTGTTATTAATACATAGCTTTTTATTGCCATATAAACGAAATATAATGTTTTTAAATTATACATTCACCTTTATTTATGAAGAAAAAAAATCATCAATTGAAATCAAATCAAGGTAAGGTAATCAAATCAAGGTAAGCCGTCGTAAACACTCTTGGAGGCAATACAAATTACTGAATAAACAATTTTTATAGGTAAACCATTGTTTTCTTCAAAAATCCAATTCAAGACGAATTCAATACCCCATGAAAAAAGCGGACATACGACTTGTTAGGCATCTTGTCTTCGGTGACGTGTTTAGATCCGGCGAAATCATCGGGACTACGTAAGAACAACGGTAGTGTACTAGTTTATATGTACCTTTGTCCACACAACGGAACCACGTAACATAATTCTTATAGTCGCCGGACTGACGGATCTAGCTCCGTCACGAATGTCACGCGGTCGTCAATGACAATCTACCGGGGTGTGTCTACGACGACGGACGTGCGTCCGAATAGTGGCCGACTCACTACATCAAATGCCCTACGAATTCGCCATAATGAACACTACGTCTGTACGACACAATCGAAACAAACAGTTCTACTAGGCCGCACTTGACTGCCTGCGTCGTAGCTCCATGTCGTGAACAACGACGTGAGATTGATTTCGTATGCGGATCCGGAAATATTCTTACCGTGGACAAGAGGTCCTCACACTCAGGGCCCGATCTGCTCGTAGCTATTTAGCCGCTCCGCCCATAAATATTTGCCGCCCTTTACCTTTACGATTTTTAATTTTTAATGTGATACAACTAATAACAGTTGTAAATGTGTATAATTTGTGAATGTACGGGTACCTACTGGGAAACTTTTTCATGTCACCTTAAAAATCGCTTTAAATAATTCATAAAGTAATAGAAGTAGAAATTTTGTATTAATGAAGCAATAATTAAAGAAGACACATATAATAATAATACATATAAACTGCAGAGTGACATATTCTCGGCTTTACCTGCGCGTTGCGGTACAGTTTCCCGACTAGCCGCCAGTCGCCCCTCAATTTTGCCGCTCTGGGCATTTGCCCGGTTTGCCCCCGCTAGATCGGGCCCTGGTTTACGCTTAAACTCAATTCAAATTTGGAACAATGGCATACTGAAATGATGGTTAGTATGCCAGCTTCAAAACTGCATAACAACTTTTTGATCTATCAAACATTTTTTTTAAGCTTCATAGCATCAAAACTGAAAATTCAGGGTGGAGTCCAGGTCGGGGCCATCAAATTCAGCGCTACACCTGAATTTGATGGCCCCTGAATTAATTTGATGAATTTGAGTGTGTTTGAATTTTTCACTTCCTGCATAATTCAATTTGTTAATGAATAAATAAATTAACGAAATAAACTTTATTATTTATCGGTAGGTATTTATTTAATGAAAACTTTCGCATGTTCGATAAATTATAATTTTTATTATTGATGTAATAAATAGCTTTGTTCGCGGTAAGGATTCAGAACTAATTCGGAACTAGTACTGAACTAATTTGGAATCGTAGTAGAGCGCATGCTCGGTTATAAACCGATTCGTGATTTTTATTTCCGCGAACGATTTCGGAACCAAACTGCGTACGATCTACTGTCATCGGCAGTGTTACCAACTCTCAAAAATATTTATCCCTAAAGCTTAAGTCAAAAACCCCCAAAATCGCCCCAATTACTTAGAAATCCCCCTAAAAAAATATATAATAAAAGAAAAAATATAAATTACAAAATTGCAATGAAATTTCTTTACCTTTTAAATCTGGATCTGTTTCCCAAATCTACGTGTACTTCTGACCAGGGCCGTCTTTACCAGGGGGTGCAAGGGGTGCGGTGCACCCCGGGCGCTCACCTTTTAAAGGTAATGAAAAAATATAACGCTATAGTAAACAATTACACAATAGGATATTTGACTGTCATAGGATACACAATAGGATATTTGACTGTCATAGGATACACAATAGGATATTTGACTGTCATAGGATACACAATAGGATGTTTGACTGTCTTAGGATACACTCCCGCACCCCGGCGCAGAATAGACTTAAGACGGCCCTGCTTCTGACTGTACATTTTTTTATTTTTAGTTTCTTTAGGCATCATTAACAAATTGCTTGTCGGCACAGCAGTACAACAACAAAATCGAATTAAACAAGTAAACAATAATCAACGTACATATGTATTTCCAGTAAGCATAGGCACAATAACCACCAGTCACCACAGAGTTGTTGTAATATATTTGTACTAGATGTCGTAAGTCGCTAGGTCAACAAATAAATATGATTAGCTATTATAGTTTGGATTGTCCCAGGGCCTATACTTTCACATAATATATGAAAAATATATA
The DNA here is from genome assembly GCA_914767545.1 of Sesia apiformis. Classification (NCBI taxonomy): domain Eukaryota; kingdom Metazoa; phylum Arthropoda; class Insecta; order Lepidoptera; family Sesiidae; genus Sesia; species Sesia apiformis. The sequence goes on along the minus strand of OU611960.1, from coordinate 7,404,008 downwards.
TTCAAAAAAATATATGAAGAGTCAAAAAATCCCTAGTAATACCCCTAAAAATATAAAACCCCTAAAAAAACCCATCCCACTTATTTACCCCCTAAATTTGGGGGGAAAACCCCTAAGTTGGCAAGTATTTAAGTGGACCCACCAAAACAGATTACTCTTATTAGAGTATTATATAAACTTATTTATATAAACAACAAACAAAACTAACCATATTTTATTTAACCCTTAATAAATTAATAAAATTTATATTTTATTTAACTATTTAACCAGTTTATTAGTTTCTAACCAACTGAATATAGCCGCAGCATGTATGTCAAATGTCGTTAGGTAAAAACTGCGCATGTCTGGAACTACGGATTCTTGCCAAAGTTATAGAACTAATAGAACTGATTCTGAACCGATCCTGAATCGAGTTCGACGGTTCCGCGAACACAGAACTGTAACTAGAAATTCTGAACTGTGTGTTCCGCGAACGGCATTATATGAACTGCGCATGCGTATAGTTCCGAATCGGTTCTGAATCCTTACCGCGAACGAAGCTAATGTAACTTATCGGACCCTCATCAATATAATTACTTATTATTATTTATTCTGCGCATACAAATGCATAAATAATCACAGAAATACATACACATACAGTAAAATAAAGAGATACATATAGCATATAGTTCTGTTGCTAATAATACCATATTTTTGTTATTACAACTATTTTTCTGTTTTGTAGTGCCCTCCATTATTATTATTCATGTATTATTATTAAATGGTGCCGGGCGATAATTAGATACATAACATTTTTTACTAAATTTACATCCAAGGAAAATTTCCTTAATGTTATAATATCCTTGAACTTTAATTTTTAAAAATATGCCGAATGAGAAGGCACATTAATTGTTTATTTATTTACAGAGCTGTAAAAAGAAACAATTATCATAACTTCGCGAGATGTGGCTTCGAGGGAGATTATGAAGTTGTATGTTGTCCAAAACCTACATCCAGGTTTGGTAAGATAACTTTTTTTTAATTAGACCATATTTGTGTCCCAAAAGGCCTCCCCCTCTTTTTATGCTAAACCGCTCTGCTTAACGCCACGCTCCGCCAAGTCCTGTGGTATGCACCTAAGTCGTCCTGTCATCTCCTCCTCGGTCTGCCTCTACATCGGTAACGATTTTCGCCTACCTTTCTGGATGAATGCTACAAACGTGTCCAGCCCAGACCCGTTTTAGCTTAGCAGTCTTAGCACCAACATTTTAATTTTATATTATTATTTACAATGATATCCGAACAGGATGTACAGTATTGGCCAACCGAACGTTTGCATGATTACAAACTATTATAGCCTTCATAAACGAGATATTACGGTAATCTTAAATTTCATTTTCGTTCCTCTAACTGAATGAATAGGTTTGTTCTACAAAGTTATACTTGCGGTTGGCGTCACCTAACCGCTTATTGAATAAGTTAATAATCAGCTTAACCTAACCGCTTATTGAATAAGTTAATAATCAGTCTTTTTTTTTATCGTGGGGAAATCCATCATGAGATACGCCCTCGCCTACACCTTGGCCGGACTCTTACCGACTAAAACCCCACGACTACCATCTTTCCACCTAGTGCCGAGGTTATGGCACTCGTCCGCGACCCCGGCGGTGGCGGCCCGCCAGTGCGGGTTCGGACTGATGTTCGCTGGCCCATGGGGAAAGAAACGCCGTCCGCCCCTGTACCTGGGTAACCCTATTTTCACCGGGATGTCTGCGACATCCCAGGACCATTCATCTTCTTTTTCTCCGCCGTGCCCTCCGCCGAAACAGAGGGACACGCGGAGACCGTCCATGTTATTCCGAATGTCCCCAGCTTCAAAGGGACACGCAGAGAAACCTAAGGGGGAACATCGTCCACGCAGGCAGAGCCCCTGTATCTGGGTAATACTACCTTCTTGTTCTCCGCTGTGCCCTCAGAACATGAACCCGAGGGACACGCGAAGATCGTCCCTTACTCTCCATGCGCCCCCTTAACAGGAGCACACAGAGAAACGCTACTCTCCTGGAGGCGTGAGAACAAATGTATCATCAATTTGGTCTCCGCCTCCCCACCCTCCACCCTGGAATGCTGGGAGGCATCCCAGGGTCCACCACCCTGTTCTCCGCTATGCCCCCCGTACAGAGGGACACGCGGAGACCGTCACTGCCTCATAACACCCGGAGCACACAGAGAACGCCACCTTCTTGGAGGCGAGAGACCAATCAATTGGACTCCGCCTCCCCACCTCTCGCCAGGATATTAGCCAACAGCCACCAAGATCTCCGAAGCAAAGAAAAGTTGCTGACTGTTGCCCAGGGTGCACCGTCCCTGATCTGTCGTTGAGCCATCGTTCCCTGTGGACGTATCCAGAGGGACAAATGGACCAGCGACAGACCGGGCACACGAGAAGGTTTTCCCGGCCTTGTCACCCCAAGTTAATAATCAGCCTAACTTAACCTAACCGCCTATTAAAATGAGTTAATAATCAGCCTAACCTAACCGCTTATTGAATAAGTTAATAATGAGCTGCCAAGGAGTTTGTATTTGTGACTGTGAGAACGCTCGATTAGCTGATAATATAGGCACTCAGTACCAGGCGAGAAGAGGGCGCAAAAAGTCACTGGAAAATTAAAAATTAACTTATGGACATAGTATGTCACTTAATGTAAAGATATAAAGGTTTACAAAACATAGTTTTTTTTTACACAGTCTGTATAAAACCCGAAATTTTAATTCCAGGAGAATCCACTAAAGCACCACACATTTCGAGAAAAGCTGATAGAGGTAAATTGAATAGTTTTTTTTTTTAATTTATTTAACCACGCGCATTGCAGATTTTCTAATTAAAGAAAATTTGTAGAATTTGTATTAAAGTATTTCAATCTAATAAATGTCTACATATAACCATTTAATATATAAAAGTATGTCTGTCGGTCGTACTAATGTCTGAATCTTATTTTCTTTCAGCATTATACAGGATATTTATTCAAAAATGTTTTCATCAAAATGAATTACAACTTTCGAAAATATAGCGGATTTACCCAGAGGTCTCGGCCGGCTTTGGAACGGCGCCACCCCATTTCTTCCCGTGGGAGTCGTAAAAGGAGACTAAGGAATAATAAAGCCGCTGCCACAAACCCCGGGGAACTACACCAACTCTTTTAGAGTGTACTCGCCAACCCGTTTGGTCAGCGTAACTTTTTAAGCCATACATCTCTTATGCACAAGACAATGTGCATGAGAGAGCCTAGACAGGCTCATGTCTAGCAGTAAATGATAAAAGGGGCCAGTTACGGTTTACGGTTAAAATTGCTTTTAAAACGAGACAAACCGCGGGAAAAGTTATTATGACATGATTTGAAGTCAATAAATCTGTAGCTCAGAGCTAAAAAACAGGGTAATAAACAAAAGTCGGGGTTAGGTAGTGTGATTTTGGTACCTGCGGTAAGACTTTTTCGGGGAATCATATTCTCGGCTGTTATTTTAATCTGTTTTTGCAATATATCTAAGTTTATTTCGCTACATAACTGAGTTTATTGTAACAAATATGTTTTTTTAAACTTATTTCAGTTTTCTTGATATCCTCACTACGAACTACGAAGCCTCGTAATAATGTGGATATATAAAATGTATATATATTTGATAATCCGATACACACACTGCACACACAATAATAATATTGACATAGTTGCAAGTAGGCACAACATCATTAACAATCACATTCAGAATCCCGAGAATCACGGGGTATATCCATATTAATATAATTTTGTCACAAGTAACAAAATCACATTATCTAACCCTGGTAATAAATTTTAATTAATCCAGATTTTTAAAATTGCGATTTTAAAAGGGTTACTTCATTATATGGTTGAAAAAAATATTTTTAAATATATCCCTAAAAGTGATTCGCTAAAGTAAAATTGCGCTTGGACGACTTATTTTTACTCACCGTGTAAAATTTGCTTTTTGTTACTTGTTATTCATTAATCATTACCCCTCGCCTACAGAAATATACAGGCCATGACGCGTAATGTTATCTACAACAATAATAATAATGACATCAATGTCAAAGTTTAACAGGTCAAAGACACCTACTGAGGAAAAATATGATTGTAAATAGAGTAAACACAAACTGTTACATTAATAGTGATTCAATATCCACAGAATGCAAGAAAATAGAGGAAAACAGTATACCACCTCTGGATAAGTACATCATCGGTGGGGAGGCTGCGTCACCCGGGGAGTTTCCCCACATGGTAAGTAATTAACTTTTGCGGTTTGCGTTCATAATGACGTAGTATGAAATTTTGTAGCCGGATGACAATAAATAGGTCAGTGTAATAGGCTTGTAATTTATAGATAGGTATCTAATATAAGTATGTATATGTACTTTTAATTATACATAAATAAATATGCAGTACAAATGTTGTACAGATACATAACGATAACATTGGCCATCGGATAATCCGGAAACACCCGAATGCGTCATCCAAGTCTAAGAATTACCGTACAGATACATTACGATAACATTGGTCATCGGATAATCTGGAAACACCCGAACGCGTCATCCACATCTATGAATTACCGTACAGATACATTACGATAACATTGATCATCGGATAATCGGGAAACACCCGAACACGTCATCCACATCTATGTATCACTGTACAGATACATTACGATTACATTGGCCATCGGCTAAACCGGAAACACCTAAATGCGTCATCCACGTATAAAGGTGGTAAGGTAATTCATAGGAATTACCGTACCTCTTCTAATTGCATACATTATTACAAGATAAATACAAAACTTTATGAACATGTCACGAGTCAGTGCAGAGAAATATATGGAGCTGTTATTTTCCTTTGAAAGACTAATGACATTATATCTTTACTAAACAATAATAGCAATATAGTGACTATATTGCTAGATTTTTCTGTTTGTATGTTTTCTACTTAAGTCTTATTTATTTATTTATCTATATTCGCATACTAGATAATTAATTATAATAAGTACCTATCTATATTATGTAATGTATGTAGATCAGGGTTCGTAAAAAACCGATCTTTATAATAAACTTCCATGTCATAATCAGAATAATAGTAGTCTTCATCGTCACTTTCAGAATCATCAGAACTCTCAGAAGTATTAATTTCATTATTCTATCTATAACATCATCAATGTTCACATTTTCTCTATTCATCTCTTTGCATTTGATTGTGTGATCACAAACTTTTTTTCATTCATTGGGACCAACCATATCTTTTTTTTCCAATAATATTTTTTTACTGTGGTCATATACATATTAACACGTATTTTTCAATCGAATTGAAATCTGAACGATATGGCGGTAATCTCAATACAGTGTGTCCATATTCAGTTAAAACGAATAATAACTTGGTAAATTTGTGGCTTTGTCCAAGTTGGATCGACGATAATGTCACGTTTTACCAACCAGTTTATCATATCTTGCTTCACTGTATTTGAACTCTGAGGCTTTTCCACATATTTAATATGATATGCAGCATTATCAACGACCAATACCGATTTTTTAGGTAAGTTAGTAATCAATTGATTACGTAGCCATTTTTCATAATTGTCGCCGCTCATCTCATTATGATAGTCTCCTGTATTTTATCGGTCTACCTTGTTTATGAGTTTCTGATGAATTCGAGCTGTGGTCAATTGCATCACGAACTCTTTGTTGTATGTTGTTAAAATAGTTTTTCTTGGACGTATTTTAAAATTTTGTTCCTTCAGTTAAAAAATTAAGATATGTATTAGAAATCATTTCACCGGCTTGTTTATTTATGGGTTTTCCTTGTTTTGAATGTCTTGCCATCTTTATGAAAGCGACTCTTATAGTTGACTGTAGTGGATAATGAAGTGGCGTTTTAAGGCGTTAGTGAAGGATTTTGACATTACACATTACAGCATTACATTGATAGGTTACTTTTGGGAAATTAAATATAAAAAGGTAATTAAAATGAGGTCGGTAACAGTTGACGAAAGCAAATACATATATACGTATAAAATTTATTATCTATTGAAAAAAATGTTTTGGGGGTATTAATAGCTCTCTCTATATATTTATGAATTCGACCTTTGCCGAAGATATCCGAATATTCCCGATGGCCAATGGTTTCGTGCAAAATCTGTACATACTTAGGCTCAATTATATTGTGTTGTTTGCAAAACCGAATTGAAAGTTCATATTTCAAGAATATTTAGCATGTTGCGAAAACGAATAGTCGGTACTATTCAAATCTATATGGGCTAAAATTATTTTTCTCCCGGACGGCGCGCGGCGTCATAAGCAGTGATCGATGGGTACATTTTACGGGATTTTTGATAGTTGTCTTGTTTTTTGATATACATATTTTATTGAGTTAAATTTTTGATTTAATGTGGATATAGACCCAAAACCTAAATATTTCTTAACAAATATACGAATGCAGGGCGCATTACCTAATCTGTTGAGAGGAAATTTGACAGAAAAATAATTTGGGTCTATATCTCGGTTCAAAGAATTATTTCAGTAGTTTCAAAATTATGAGTGTAAATTATTCAAAAATCTCAAAAAAAATCTACATACAAATTATGTCGTTAGATAGGAGAACTCGTAAAGCTCTAAAACTAAACACATTTTTGTAAAACATACGGAAAATAATGAAATCTAACGTTCCGACTGCCGCCTGTCGAAAATCAAATAACCTCAAAAATAATCAATTTATTCTTTATAAACGTTGTTTAACTGGTTATGGTCAGGTGGCGCTGGGTTTCGATCGCGGCGAAGGTTATGAGTTCGACTGTGGCGGGTCGCTTATCTCAAACAGATTCGTGCTCACCGCATCGCACTGTGTCGACACGCTCGATAAGTGAGTGCTTCACAATTTACATTTTGAAGAAAACTTATTTCTCCTAGAACTTTGAAAATAACTTTTTTTGCTCTTCTTGTCATCTGACAGACGAGGAAAAACTTTCTCTGTCTGATGGTATGTTAGTGTTGTAAAAGTGAGCGCTGGGCGCTCGAGCGTTTTCGCTTTAATTCAGCGCTAATGAAACATTTTAGACTCGAGCTTCTAACCTCAAACGTTCACCTTGGTCTATAACACTTATGAACATTTAATGTTCGAATTTTAAAGGTTGCTCAACGTTCATTTATACAACACTATGGTAAATGCCAACACGTCCTCCATTGACATCACATCATATACCTACCAATTTTTTTTTATAGAAAAAAGGCGGCGGATGAGCATACAGATGGTAAATGGATACTGTCGTCCATAGACATCCGCGATACATGCCAACATCAGTCCAGAATGATAAACGTTGACACGCCCCCGGATGCGCTGCCTTTGCAAATTAAGGAATGGGAGGAATGGTGTGGTGGCTTGTGGCTACTACCCCATCTCTTACGGGGTGTATCGTTAGAGGCGACTAAGGGATACAAGCGCTGAGGAACTACACCACATCTTAAAGCCGCTTAACCAGCGTGGCGTGTGAAGGCCACACATCCTTCATGCATGAGACAATGTGCACGAGGAGGCCCATGCCCTGCAGTGGATACTGAAAGGGCTGCTTGCATTATGAAGGATACCGCCGAGCATCGTGCGCGTGGGCGTGGTGGAGCTGGGCGACAAGCAGTGGAACGGGGAGTCCGACGTGCGCGTGGCGCAGATAATCAAGCACCCGGGCTACACCAAGCGGGAGAAGTACCATGACCTGGCGCTCATTAGGTAACTAACACTATTGGATTTATTTAGGGGCCTTTCTCACCGCCGTAACTATTAACAATCTGATAGATAAATTATCTGCTAATTAAATCTAGCTGATACTGACTTTCTGATACCTTCTGATGAAAGTATCAGGGGATGGTGAGAAAGGCTTTTAAACTATTTATTAAAGGCTCGGAGCTGACGCTTCGTGCTCAGGAGAGGAATGAAACGTTGGAATCTTTCGTAAGATGCATAGATATACAAGTCGTCAAATTATATGGAAAGCAAGCGTGTCACTTTAGTGAGCAAATTTTAGTGATGGAAAACCACTCACCGATGAAAGACATCTCCCTTGACTTGGTTCAACGTAAGGGATTCGGAACTTCTCGTGTTAAGAAACAAAGTGCTGATTGCAACGGATTTTTTTCCTGCTCAGGAACAATTTGGCTTGTTTAGGTTAGGTTGTGGTTATTTTTTTTTGCCTACACCTTACACCTACACCTAGTTGTAACCGACTGCGACCGGTTCCTCTTAGTTGTAGCCGGCTAGACCTAGATGCAACTACACTTCGGCTTCTAGCCGTGACATATATATAAATCAATATACATACCTACATAAAACACAATAAATTATATTATCTGAGATAATGTGACACGTGTATACATGTATATGGTCAGGTTGTCGAGTGCGGTGCCGTTCAACAGCTACCAGAACGCGGCGTGCCTGCACACCAGCGAGGAGGACCCGCGCACGGAGCTCACCGTCACCGGCTGGGGCACCACCAGCGGCACCAGTGAGTGTGTGCAATTTTAGGGATTACGCAATGTGTTTGATCGTTTAGGGAGTGTATATTGAAAACCATTTGGCTGCAAGGCGCTATTCAATAATCTTGTGCAATGACATTATTGTACAACCTTTGTACAATAATGTCATTATTGTACATTGTACAACTATAGAAAGAAAGGGAAGGGCAGTATAATTATTTTTAGGGAATCTTGCCACGATTTGGTCTGAATAATCGTCAGGTGGGTAGGACCATCGGAGGTGGAGGGATCGGTAGTAACGTAAAAGGGTTAGGCGGCAACTACACCTACAACAAAACTATACAATAATGTCATTGCACAAATGCTAATTGTTTTTACACGCAATGAAATTGACGGCCCATGTCCGTTAATATTTTTGATCGAGCAGCATGTCTGACAAAGATTTTACTCTGAAAGATTGGTAGAAGAAAGGGTGATGTATACTCAAGAAAATCTTTTCAAAGACCTGGCTTTACGAGTTCGCCAAGGTGACTCCAAAAAATATTTCAGAATGGCCACACAGGCCAATGAAAAATTAATTGAAAATTATTATATAGCGACGGACAGCTTGCGTTACCTATCCCTCTACAACATGTCACTCAAATAACCTGTACATGACAACCAATTTAAAATACCAGTGAGGTCCAAAAGTTTCTAGCCTGACATATTTCTAGATGTCTAAAAAAACAAATTATACGCCATTGTAATTGACATTTATCCTGCTAATTCGTGTATAATTTTAATTCCTCGACTCTTAGAACAGGAAAATTTTTAAACTGGAATATCGTTCCGTGATTAAATTCCTTACAAAGGTTAGCCCGACCGATATCAAGCAAAGGTTGGATAATGTGTACGGGGATTCTTTTCAATCATCTTGGTTTCGTTTAGTTTATTCAATCATCACCATTGGTGTAAGCAGTTTCGTTTAGGACGAGAGTCCATCGACGACGAACCTCGCTCCGGTTGACCCGTTGTGGCAGTCACTCCAAACAACATCAAATTTAGTGGAAGAAATTCTGAGCGACCGATGGCTAAAGACGAAAGAAATAGCAGCAGGGACAGGGCTTTCAAAAACTACAGGCCTCAGGATTCTTCATGAACATCTTCATATGAATAAAGTTAGTGCTAGGTGGGTGCCAAAACTCCTTTGAAGTGTGCAGCGAAATGAACGAGTAGCGTGCTCTGAGGAACTTTTGGAGGCCTTTCTGAGAAACGGAAACGATTTTTTGGAGTCAATTGTTCCTAGAGATTAAACTATAGTTCTTTACTATGATCTCCTTTCCAAAAGGGAGTTTATGGAGTCCATCAAAAAGATTATCGTTTCGATATTCTAGGATTGATTGGTTTTTGTCTGGACCAATAAGATTACTATTAAGTGATCGAACAAAAGATTATTAGCAATTACGAGAAGCAATCAAGCGAAACGTCGTGGAAAACTAAGCAATGGTGTGCGTGTTTCTCCATGACAATATACTCGTCCACGCCGCCGCAGTTGCGAAAGCTGCTGTTTCAGTGTAGTTTCTCGAAAATTCGCCACCTATCCTATAGCCCTGACTTGGCTCCCGGTGATTACTATTTGTTCTCGACTCAAGGCGGACTTAGAAAATTAAAAAGGCGTAGAAAATTTTCCACTGATGATGAAGTGACCGCTGCGGTTTTCGCCCATTTTGAAGACAAAACTTCTAGGTATTTTTATACTGGGATAGACGTGCTAATTAAACGACCCGAAAAGTGTTCAAATAGACAGAGACTATATTGAAAAGTAAAAATATTTTCATGAGTATCCTTTTTCTCGGTCAGGCCGGAAACTTTTGGATCTCTCCTCGTACATATATACTCGTACAACCATTCTGGCGAAAAATAAAATTATTATGCACACTACGACCAGACTATCGGACGAACACGCGTGGCGTGATGTCGCGACATTACTTCATATTCGTATTTCTTCGAGACATGTGGCGAACGTTTTGGCCATACAGTGACAGCGAAGCCCCGACAGTGTGGCCGCAGCATTAGATTAGCATTAATTTAAACGATACAAACATGTATGGTTTTGTTGTCGTGCTCAAAACGTTCGTAGTGCTCAGGGCGCCTGGGTATGGCGCGCGATGTAGTTTTGGCGCCGCACGTTGATTAAAAGATATACGAGTACTAATAAATAATTATTACGTAGGCGGGATGATAAGTATCTGGCCTAAACTATTTAAAAATAACATATATTTAAAATAAATATCTCATTTTACAAAAGAGATTTCTAGCTATCCATATTCTAAATTTGAAATCGACGGGTCTAATACTTTTTAATAATCTGACATTTTAGAAAATCTAAGGATAAAATTGAACAAAGAGCAGTGATAAAGTTTCTTCATATGATGGGTTTAAAGGGATCAACAATTTTTGACGAGTTAAAAAATGTTTTAGGTGAAAATGCTCTTTCATATGCCACAGTCAAGAACTGGGTTGCCGAATTTAAGCGCGGCCGTACAAGCGTCCAAGATGAATCCCGATCCGGACGTCCAAAAAGCGTCACCACCTCAGAAATGATCTCCAAAGTCCATGAGATGGTCTTGGACGATCGAAGATTGAAATTATCCGAAATAGCTGAAAGTGTAAGCATCTCGAAAGAACGGGTACATCACATCCTGAGTGAAGAATTGCATATGAAAAAGCTATCCGCCCGTTGGGTGCCGCGCTTGCTTAATATCGATCAAAAACGAATTCGTATGCAAGACTCCCAACACTGTTTGAATCGTTTTAAGAGTAATAAAGTGGATTTTTTGCGAAGATTTGTAACAACGGATGAAACGTGGGTCCACCACTATACACCTGAATCCAAAATTCAATCAAAGCAGTGGACAGTAGCTGGGTGTTCGGCTCCAAAGAAAGCCAAAGCTGCGAAATCGGCAGGGAAAGTGATGGCATCTGTATTTTGGGATGCGAAGGGAATTTTGATGACAGATTACCTTGGGAAGGGTCAAACTATTACCGACGACTACTACACTGATCTGTTACACAAATTACAGGAATGTATTCAGCAAAAAAGACCAGGTTTGACTCGAAAAAAAATAATCTTTCACCAAGACAACGCAAGGGTTCACACATGCGTTAAGGCAATGGCAAAAATCAACGAATTACACTACGAATTGTTGCCCCATCCACCTTATTCGCGTGACCTAGCACCATCGGACTTCCACCTGTTCCCTAAGCTCAAAACTTTTTTAGGCGGACAGAAATTTGAGACGAATGATGCCGTTATAACTGCTGTAGAGGAGTATTTTGCCGGCCTTGAAGAAACGCATTTTATGGAGGGCATAACTGCTTTGGAGCGAAGATGGACTAAGTGCGTAGAGCTTAAAGGAGACTATGTCGAAAAATAAAAACCACTTCGTTACGTTAAACTGAGTATTTCTTTCCTAGGCCAGGTACTTATCATCCCGCCCTCGTACTATAAATCATGAAAACCAAAAACCTATTGTAAAAACTGGTAGAATCTGCGCTATTTCAGTGACACGCGGTTACAATATGTGATTACGGTTTATTTTACAGAGAACATCCGCAGCAACATCCTGCTGAAAGCGAACGTGTCGCTGGTGTCGCGCGAGAAGTGTGGCGAGTCTTACACGAATTGGCGCAAGTTGCCACGTGGCATCTCTTCCGAGCAATTATGTGCCGGCGACCCGGAGGGCCTGCGCGACACCTGCCAGGTCAGTGCGACTACTTTGAACAGGGGGGGTGATTGTTTTATTTCCCTCTGTCCACTTTGCTCTCGTGACGACCAGTTCCCCGTGGTACAACTGCTTGTACCATGGAGAATTTTGTTTCCCCCCGTGGAATAACTGATCTAAAGGACAACCAAAAAATATTTTAATGTGTTCCCTGGGGTACAGCGGAGTGAATTTATACAAGGTTAGTACTAATATGGATAAGGTAAAAATTTAATAAGTATGTATGTAATGGCATTTAAATGTCTTTATCATTTACTTAACACAAACGTGTAATCCTTGAAATAGAACTTTTTGGTTTTTTCGGTTTCAATTCGCTATAGAGAAGCGCCAATCCGAGCTTGTTGGCTGGTTTGCATGTCAAATTCTTATATCTATCTTTCGTCACCCGTTATGATGAGTTTCATTGATGTAGGATTCGCATTGGATCGTTAAGCATGTCTGTAGGTACCTGTTGGCGGGTATCTTGTTGAAGAAAATTCAGTTCCCTCGCAACAAGCCGTGCCGCGTTTCGTACTTAAAATATCAACCAAAATGGTGCGAACGGATTCGTGACACATGTAAACTTCCTGAGCTATCTCTCTTAAGCTAGCGCGACGATTTACCGTCACCTTGTTGACATTTTTTTTCAGTCGAAGACGTTGAAGGTCGACCAGAACGAGGCAAGTCTTCAACCACTTCTCAGCCTTCTTTGGATGCTTTGTACCATTCATATGCTCTTGTTTTTGATAAAGTCGACTCACCGTAAGCCTTCTCTAACATTTTCAATGATTCCGCATAAGAAATATTGTTGGCAACAGGAACTTTGAGGCAAATTCTTTGTTCGATATTTTTATCCATTGTAAAATTCACAAAGGTCATCTATAATACGGCCGTTATCATCTGAGTCGTCCGGCCATAAACGTTAGTAACAATAGGAATGTACAACGCCTTGCGAATTATCGACAGTTTACTATCTGCGTACGCGCGGTCTATGAGACATAGTAACCCTCATTAGCACGCTGATCACTGATCGAGTCCTAACACTTTGTGTTAGGACTTTCTTTTACATTTCACTTATAGTTGTGCACAATGGAAAATTTATTCTCTAACGTGGAATTTCAGTAACACGAAAAATGCAGCGTTAAAAATCACATCATTACATTTCATAGATATCAATCACACATCACACAACTATTACGCACATCACTATGGCGTTCCATAAGACTAATAAGTGCGAGCGAGACATACTGATGAAAAAGATTTATGGCCGGACGACTCGGATGATATAACGGCCGTACAAACAACTATTTGACAGATCTGGACAAAACTACATGAAAATTAGCTACAATAGTGCCAACTTAACAGCAATATATTTTTACGCAGACATTCTTTTTTCAAACTTCCCGATACTTATTTGACAGTATGTATATTTACCAACATTTATTAATTATAAAAGATATAACGTGTGCTCATTCAGATGATTGGCAGATAGTTTTGCTTATTGTTATGTGAATAAAATTATGGAAACAAGGTAGGTACAAATGAATAAATAAAAGTTTGATGGTGGCGCGCAGGGCGACTCGGGCGGTCCGCTACAGGCGCAGACGCCGCCGGACGGCCGCTACCGGCTGGTGGGCATCACGTCGTTCGGGCGCAGCTGCGCCGGAGCCGCGCCCGGCGTCTACACGCGCCTAACGCACTACCTAGACTGGATCGAGGGCGTCGTTTGGCCCAACTGAACTCTCTCTCCCCTCCATATTGGCTCTACACTCACGCCGTGTACCCACCCGCATGAGCCGAGAACAATTCTCTAAACTCACAATTGTCCAGTCGTTCGTGAGCATTGCGAGAGCATTCGCGGTATGCGCCCGCGAACACAGTTTACTGACTCCGACCGGGAGCAAACAAGAGCTGTGAACACGCGAGAAGTCGCGAAAATCATCCATACTTGCGTTTTACGGCTGTTCGCGGCTTCACGGAGTGAATGTAGAGCCGGCATTACAATCGATGTGCCTCTCCGCTCCTTAGTACTTGTTTAAGTACTAAGAGTATCCTATCCATTAGGTATAAGTTTCCATTAGGTAACAATTGATGTGCAACACATGCCGTGCATAACAATTACGTAACAAAATAATTGTTATGTAAACAGGTTATTCACTATTTATTATTTATGTACATGCTGTAGGGTTAGAAACCCTAGGTTAGGTTAGAAGATGCTGTAGGGTTAGGGTTGTAAACGTTAGTACTCTTACAAATAAGCAGCGATTCTTCTACTTTTGCTTTTCACCAACCGAGTACAGTAACATAACTCGGAGATTATTAAAATCCCTTATTCTTTTTTTTTTATAGAATAGATGGTAGACGAGCGGGCACCCACATGATGGTAAGTGGTCACCGCCGCCCGTGGACAGCTGCAACACCGGGGGCTTGCGGGCGCACTGTCGACTTCGCCTGCTTACTGCTTCGCCCTGTTCGATACACCTCTCCAAGTCCAAAGTCTCGCCATCACACACGTTCCTTCCAGTCGACAGTTTCAAAGGTTGTAATCGTGAGAAAGTTGGACTCACGCTAACGGCTTTACTAGTTTACTGTTGATAAGTTTAGGTTTTAATTTAGCTTTCAGTTGGAACAACGAGCATAAGCTATTGTATATTTGTATTATAGTAATTAAATAATTATATAATACTGTACGTACATTTTGTTTCACACCCTACCATTCAGCCAAACAAGCATTCGAAAAATGTAGTTTTTCATTTGCGGTTCGCAAACAATATGCACACATGCTAACTAAAGAATATAAATTGTTACAATTTCTGGATTTGGTGCAAAAGGTACCCAATGGCAAAACGCTACTAGAAAATAGATGGTTACAAATCATTCGACGTACGAATCCGACAACCTGCTCAAGGACCGTGGACGTGTTGTGCGAATATCCCTTTTTGCTAATTGGACTAGAACACGATTCAGTTTCTGTCAAATTATTCCATACTTTATACGGTTTAGGGTAACTTTCGTCCAAGTCACGAAATGCAACTCGTAGTTGGTAACCGACAAGTATCAAGATGTATAGAAAAATCTTGTAATGTAGAATTTTAAATAAACTTGTGTACCACTGTGTTGTGTGGTGTTCTGTCTATTGTAGGTATTGTCCATTTGAACTGTTTCTTTTTTTGTTAATAAAATACAAATTGAATTTAAAAACATTTTATTTAAAAGCAATTAATATGATAGCGTAAAAACGTACTTTATAATATAAATACAAATGAAACATTTACCGCAAGTTTAAAAAAGTATAAGTAAATGCGAAACTGTTGGAATCATAACAATGCTACCAACATAAAAAAAAGTGACGTTCAGGTCCCCTGTTGCGCTCGAAGTATGTTAGGGTCAACAGCTGAACACTGAGAACACTTTCAGGTGACCGCCCACAACTCCTTTAGAGTTATTGTTCGAAGGTTCTTCGCGACCAAACGAGACGTACTGAATGCCTAAACCTAGATATTTCGAACCTAATTACATGGGAGATTCGTATTTTTTGTATGGTTTTTTTAATCTTATGCTAATCCTTAGGCTTAGGGACCAGTGATGAGGGGTAGGGGCGGGACCAGCGGTGCGAGTATGACTTGCCGAGAGTGGAAGAGGTAGAAAATGGTAACACAAAGACACGACACATACTCGTATTATGTATGCGGCGACGACCAGTCACTACGAATTTCTTCATCATCCCATCTCAGACGCAATAAATAATCACCACTAGTTACGCACTTCTGCAATCACTGCTGCCGCCACATATTTTTCGTTGCCGACTGGTGTCCCCACTGGTTTGCTCCACTAGTGGGCTCACAAGGATTTTCAAGTACTCGTGTACCCATTTACATAGTGGAGCTTAATAGTCTTAGGTTTAAGGACTAATTTTTATACTCGTGTCCCCACTATTATATTAGAATAAAAACTTTTTAGTTTAAAATCAATTGAAAAATTGAATATAGACAGACTAATTTATTAAAGATAAATGAACACTCGTTTAGTCGTTTTTTGACGAGCGTCATAATTTCCTTTATTAATAAAATGTGCATGTGTTCAACTTGAATGTTGTGTCAACTCACCGTAGCTTTTCTAAAAATGACTAATTTCGTTATGTACTAGTTTCAACTAAGCATCCAAAATGAATGCATCCACATCCATTTGCAACTTTCGTCGTTGGCTGCTGTCCACTTTCTGTATTGCCAATTGCCATTTTATTGATGGAAACATCATCATCCAAAGGAGAAAGTACTTTAGCAATTGTAACGTAATTTTTATTTATGGCAAGAGTAATTTTAGTGTGCCAGCCCTCAGCAAAATTGTTGACGCGATAGCGTTGATTATAAACACACCACTCTCTCACATACTCATCATGTTTTAGTCAATTTTTCTTCATGTGAATCATATTTTTTTCATTTCTTCCATTTCTGTACATTGGGATTCAATGTAATAATACCAGCCTTCTTGAATTTTCTCTTCTGGTAATAAAGGCAAAGACGTACGTACATAGTACTTGAAAATCCTCCTGACACTAATGAAACAAAAGCAGTGGGGACAACAGTCCGGAACGATATTTTTAGACCTTAAAAGTATTTTTTTTTTAAATAATGGCGGAAAATTATAATAATGCTTAAATAACTATTTCAACCCTCTCAACTACAAATCACTGACTGGGCAAGCCGGTTCCATACATTGGGGTCAACAGCATTCGCCCAACGTATAAGCAAAGATATAGTCGTACGTAGCTAACATAAGAGTTGAAAAAAGAAAATTGGTCATTATCGGTTTTTCAATTAAAATGTCGTAAGGAATTGGTACCGACGTCGTGTACTTAGTCTCGCGTTGAATATGCAGTGTTGCTACGTAAGGGTTTTACCCTAATCATATGGAACCGATGGTTTTTCTTTTATGGGAAGAATGTTGTTGTATCCAATGAATCCAATGAATGAAAGAACCGGGAATATGAGTACAAAGGTTGGCATTAGAAAAGGTACGAATCGGTAAGTATGGAGATTTGATATGTGAGTAAATTCACGAGTTATGTGTTTTTCGAATTTGGTGGCAATGCACAACAAACCCTTATATCAGGCGTCTTTACGTTGCACCAGGGGTTCAATTCAGAATACGTTAACTGTCATTTAAAGAGTAGGTAGAGTTTTAAATTTTGTACCAAAGCAACTTTAACTTTCTCTAACTGACATTGAGTTGTTAATAGTGTTGTTAGAAAATCTAAAAGCGTACTATTTTTCATTAATATATAATTATTTGTGTTCTGAATTGACTTTCAGCTCCCAAATAAGCCAGTGCCAGCGTGCAAAGAAACTTATAAATAAATGGGTATTTATATTATATTTTAGGTAAATTTTGACATATTTGACCATTTATTTATTGTTTCTGTTCAATAAGACAATAGATATAGTAAGCACACCAATATTTAACAATTAACGTAAATAAAAATACATAACCTATATCTGATTCAAATGGATGGAGAATGTTTAATCATAATCAGTTGCTTAGCAACGACAATTAATTCAAAGTTTTATGTTCAAAACACCCTTACAACACTAAAATTATAAGTCTTATTACATAATTCAATATTTTATATCAACGTGCATAGGTTCTTAGATAAAAAAAAAATGCTTAGGGGAGAATGGGGCAATGGTTTTGGTCACACTCATAACTACAAAAGTTTAATAGTCGCGAGTATAGATGTCAGCAGTTGGATACAGGGGCCTTATAAATATTGCTCTGCCAGTCCCGCCCAGTTGACTCTGCGCGGTCCGACGAGGCGTTTTTTGTTTTCTCGTGTCGTCGACATTATTCTGCGGGTGCACGAATAGGCAAGTACAAAATATGAGAACTCCCTATGATACTACCTATTTTTTTTTATGTAAGATTAATTATCAAAATACGAAGATTATAAACATTTTTTATTTTATTTCTAACATTTTGTTTTCTTGGTGTTTTCCGGTAATGGGGGGGGGTCACACGATCACCATTTCCCGCAAAGCGTTTGCTTAGACAATTGGTGAATTTGGTTCTTATCTGTTTTTAAGATTCCAAAATCACGTCCTATGCGGACACAGGGCAAATGATCTTGCACCACACTTGAAAAGGCTGTTTAACTGTAAGCTGTAAAGAATAAACCCTCTTCATGTTATTCATTACGAAGAAGCCTCAAGAGAAATGAAAAACTAGCTTCCAGAAGAGATAACAAGAGTTATACTCAGACTCGAGTCTTGAACGGCTTCTGAGTTCACCGTTGAAGTATAAAAAGTGATGACAGACACAATAAAAGGTATGGTAATCATTCAACCAAAAATTTGCATCGATATATGAGAATTCTGCAAGATTTTCTTTTAATAATGCCTATTTAAAACAAAAAAGGATGTCGACAAGCCCTAAGGGCGATTGCTACAAGATAAAAATTACTCCTTAGAATCAAATGTTAATTCTGATGATCCTTGTGATAATGACGTCGAAGATGCATGAAACTGCTGCATTATTTGCTGTAGAATTAATCGAAGTAATGAAATGTGGTATAAATGTACATAGATACTTCGAGTGAATTATGAACTTATGTGGCGTGTGATAGATAACTGTTGAGAACCTTTGAGTCGAATTGTCAACATTGTGACCACCATTACCTGTATATTCAGGCAATAGTGGTCTAAAGTAAGATTTTAAAAGTTTATAATTACCACACAATGATTCCAAAGATGTTAAATTCGTTTTAAATTAAGAGTTTGTAATTTGCAATATGTAAACAGTTAAAGTCCAAATTTTGTTTTTATTACAAAAATCCCTTAAGCGACTACCATTACCACATTCTCCCATAACAACTAAATTAGCAATGATTTCTACTGTTTCCACCATGCTGCAATGAAATATACTTATTTTCTAAAGGATTGGCCAATTGAGCATCTGCACGACACAATTTTTATTTTTTATATATAATTTTTAGCAATAATTGTTTTCATCAACGAGGTGACTACAAAGATAACTGTTTCATTCAAATTGCGTTAATAAAGCACTTAGACAAGCCTCGGTATATTTAATGGATGCCTTTTAACGTGCTGTAACCGTTTTTGTTAAATGGAGCAAAATCAAACTAACTGCTTAACCACTAACATAACATTAAACTTGACTACCTTACTTGGGCCCAAATGTAAGAAAATAATATTTTGACATATTCCATTTCATGTTTATTTATGCTTATAAAATGTTGTCATATTATTTGCTTTAGATTCGCGTTTGATTGAAGGCGTCACGTTGGTTACTTTGTTGCAGAGAGCGTTTGCGAGGCTGGTAGCAGGAGTATAAAAGTCAATTTAAAAGACATTACTTCTACCTTTTAATTCGAATTTTAAAATTAATAAGGTGATGATGATTATTATTGAGCGGGGGATGTTTACCATAACAATAGTTATAGATAGTTTTTAATTAAGTAAACATAATTCAAGGGACTGCGTCGCCCTCTGGTAGCCATTTTAAGATTGTAATCCTCATTATATGTATTGTTCCATCACATTTTAGTTTCATTTCAGTCTTATAATTAGGTATGGATCGAAAAAATAGTGAGTAGAATAAAATTAATAAAAATATGTAACTAAACCTAGTAACCCAATTAGATGGTGTCAGGTATACATTTTAGTAAAGAAAAAAACGAAAGTTAAAAGAAATTGAATTCTTAAACGTAGGCGGGGCATCTGCGGACGTGCCAACGTTGGTTAATCTTGACTGATGTTGGTATGAACCGCCCCGATGTCATTAGATAACAGTAACCGCTTGCTATCAAGCGGAATGTCTGCGCCTTTACCAGGTACCCACTTTGTAGTTATTTAAATCATCGATGAAGTGCCAATAAATACCTCCTATTTATTTAGACATTTCACTGGCGATAACAAAGATTCATGATGAAGAAAATTACTTGCTTTAATAGCTATATTCATTTTCTGATTTCGTATCGTATAATAATGAACCTATAAATGACGTCATGTTATAATTCTTATGCAATCAAATTAAATATGAAGATAAAGGTAAAAAGGTATTGTAAAAATCGGGACTTATTGGTACTTCATACGACTAGATGTTTATTCAATGTGGAAATTCGCCATATTATTATATTCTTCGGACCAGGCCGGGAAGCTGGAGCCGTCCACCTCGCCGGCATGCGCGTTGCCGGCGAGCAGTCGGTGGCTGGTGCCGCCCACCGGTGCGCCGCACTCGATGCATTTGCTAACCTGATTCGCTCCCCCGCAGTCGCCGATGTAGTACGGGTGTCCGTTACGACACTTATACCAGTGCCCCGCTTTCGTGCCCATTGCCTGCACCACCAGTTGCCGCTCCATTACAGTAACGATACCGGTCGCTTTTATCGCTTCCTGTAGCCGGAGAAGCGTTTCAATCGCTCTCGTCTCGTCGAACACAGATTGAGTAAATACGGAGTTTCTCGCGAGCGCTGTGGCCTCTGTTACAATAGGTTGTGTCTTCACGATTATATAAGCACGGTTTTGTACGATGTTGGCGAATTGGATAATTGCGTTTAGGCGCTTCAACTCTCTTCCGATATCTGTCTGCTGTTGTTCACTTATTTTGACCGCGCACGTAGTGATAATATTACACAACATTTTAATTTGATCCACAAGTTCTTCTTTGAAGTTGATCAAATCCCTATCCATATATTTTTTGTAAGAATCGCTGATGATCTCCAGAATATTTAGTTTTATAAGATGCATATTCAGATGCAATAATGACGGTCTGCGTTCTCTCTTGATGCGGATTACCATATTTCTAAGAGCATTTCTCCAGTTCACTAAAAGAAAAAATGGTAAGGAAAATAATGTAATTACAATCGGCGTCTAGACGCCTTTAGAGACTACAAAACGCAAATCGAGACGTTTCTCTAAAATTACGAATAGGGGAGGTGTTTCCAGTGTCAAGAAACCCTTAAACTACTATTTATTGTAATATCAGATATTTTATATTAACGACATAAAGCGTGATTAGACATTTCTTAAATGGAAAAATATTTGATAAATACGAGTAAACTGATAAATATTTTTTCACGTACCTACACCAATGTACGTTCTGAACACATTTATTTTCAGGCCTCAATAAAGTACTTGAACAAGTATAATTCTGCCATATTTTATATTTAATTTTCAGTTAAATTTCTAATTTCTCAACCACAAGTGTTGTAATCTCATGTACTGTAGATACACAAGGCATTGAAAGAGTATTCATTTTAGTTTAAATTTTTTAACACCTACGTTTTCTATGTGATACATACCTTCAATGTACAACTCGCGTTGACTATTTAAAGTTGAAATCTTATTGAATATGTCCAATTTCTTCCTTTTGATTTCTTCGAGATTTCCATAGACTTTTTCCTTGATGGGATTTATCTCTCTCTTGAGAATATCGTTGATAATATCTTTGTACCGGTGGGTATTGATGATGGGCGTGCGACACCGCGGGCACGCGGGGAGCTTCACAATTTCGTCATCGCGTTTCACCAATGTGTCCATGTCGTTCACGCTAAACACGTGCGAACAGTCTTCCAATTTAATCAATCTGTGAATAAATAAATCTTAATTAATGTCAGTTATTTAGATATTTTGAATTCTTAACTCGCATAATAAGTATTATCCATTTCTATATTTTTGAACAAACATAAAAATTAAATAATTAATGCTGTTTGTAAACCCACCGATAACACCGCTAATTGTGTTTGTTACAAATTACAAAAATTATATTATTTTTAAAAGAAATTGAAGTTAAATGCCCTTCATTGAAATACTGTAGTTTATTCCAACAAAAACATTTTCGTAAAAATGTTGCCAATACACCCTAAAATACACCCTACTGTACACCAAAAACATACAGAGATAAACAAAGTATGTATGTACAAATAATTAGAGGTACAACCGGCCGTCTTATCGCTACAGCGATTTCTTGCAGGCAACCTTTGGGTGGTAAGGAGAAGTCAGTAGACGAAATAGAGGTAGATGGTGTAATAAGGAAATAATGTCTGTATATACATTCATAGATACATATATGCATACAGAAAAATATAGATGTGTCTAATGTCAGAGCTTATCTCAATCAGATTTGAAGGCAACTGGATTGGTCGTGGCAGGCCCATTGCGTGGCTCCCACGGTCACCGGACTTAAATCTGATAACTTTTTCGCTTGGGGTTACTACAAAGAGCTCGTATATGCAAAAGAATATCGAAACTTAGTTGAATTGCACACAGAATTAAGAGAACGATAAGTAATACCATATCGGAATAGATAAAACCATGGAATTGATGCGAACCAAATACTGGTTTCCGGGAATGACATTCTTCGTACGAAAATACATCGGTCATTGCATCATTTCTCTTCGGCAAAATAACCTAGTGAGCCAAAACAAGACTTATCACATCCTATTGAAAAGTCACTAATATCATTCCACACTGTACACGCCGACTGTACTGGGCCATTTGGAACCACCAATGATCGCTATAGATACTTACGGTTGTTGGTGGATGCTTATACTAAATTGATACCTATTGAAAATCTTACTGACTCCGAACTAGTGAGAGTTCTTGAACGTCAACTCAGTTTGTTCAGTACCACAAAAAGAATAATAACAGACGAGGGAACAAACTTTTCTAGTAAACAAACAAAAGAACTATTGAAGCGAATGGATATTCAGATACATCTTATCGCAACCCGAGCAAGTAGAGCTAATGGGCAAGTTGAGCGATATGTAGCGACAGTGTTAAATCTTTTAGCCTGTGAAGAGAGTCGCGGCTCACAATGGTCGAGCGCACTATGCAAAATACAGCTGACTTTAAATACTACCATTCAGAAAAGTACCGGCTATACCCCAATACAATTATTCACTGGAATGGTTGCCATAAGTCAATTAAATGGTGGACTTTCCGAAATCGAGTCTGATATTGATATGATCGAATGCGACGCAACAATATGATACTTAGAGAAGGTGATATTGTTAAGGTGATCAACTGATCACCATTGCTTTGTAACAATATAAATAAAACTTTACCACATTAATACATACGAATTAAAGGGAAGTAATTGGCTCTTAACATTAGATTATCACGACACAAAATCTGTTCTCACACCGATCATCTAAACACTGCACTCAACTCACAAGCACCTAACACAATGTACTAACTCACACACGTTCACTCTCACAGTTGCATACATGCACCGAACACAACGTACTAACTCACACACGTTCACTCTCACAGTTGCATACATGCACCGAACACAACGTACTAACTCACACACGTTCACTCTCACAGTTGCATACATGCACCGAACACAACGTACTAACTCACACCCGTTCACTCTCACAGTTGCATACATGCACCGAACACAACGTACTAACTCACACACGTTCACTCTCACAGTTGCATACATGCACCGAACACAACGTACTAACTCACACACGTTCACTCTCACAGTTGCATACATGCACCGAACACAACGTACTAACTCACACACGTTCACTCTCACAGTTGCATACATGCACCGAACACAACGTACTAACTCACACACGTTCACTCTCACAGTTGCATACATGCACCGAACACAACGTACTAACTCACACCCGTTCACTCTCACAATTGCATACATGCACCGAACACAACGTACTAACTCACACCCGTTCACTCTCACAGTTGCATACATGCACCGAACACAACGTACTAACTCACACACGTTCACTCTCACAGTTGCATACATGCACCGAACACAACGTACTAACTCACACACGTTCACTCTCACAGTTGCATACATGCACCGAACACAACATACTAACTCAGACACGTTCACTCTCACAGTTGCATACATGCACCGAACACAACATACTAACTCACACACGTTCACTCTCACAGTTGCATACATGCACCGAACACAACATACTAACTCACACACGTTCACTCTCACAGTTGCATACATGCACCGAACACAACATACTAACTCACACACGTTCACTCTCACAGTTGCATACATGCACCGAACACAACGTACTAACTCACACACGTTCACTCTCACAGTTGCATACATGCACCGAACACAACATACTAACTCACACACGTTCACTCTCACAGTTGCATACATGCACCGAACACAACATACTAACTCACACACGTTCACTCTCACAGTTGCATACATACACCCATTCATTATTTTAAACGAAATAAAATAATTATATTTAGCATATACCTAAGACTAATATGTATAATACCTAGGACCTAATATTACATTTAAATATTTGTCTCCGATCCGTGCGTAGGGAGGCTGCGATGTCTGTAATACAGGTCTACCTAGTACAGAGGTCGTACCATATTGTAACTATGCAACCATTGTTTTCGCTTAATAAATATTTATTACTCTTATTAATTCTTATAGTTTGTTTACGTTTAGGTACAGAGGACACGTTCGGGCAAATTAGATTCGCGGTATAACCGACCTGACACAATTGAAATTGAAAAATATTTGCCACGACACAGGTAAAGGGTTAAAAATGTAGAAAAGAAAACATTCCAAATACGAGTAGTACCAAAAGATTGTGGAATCGAGAGGCCGCAGAAAATGCCGTGACAGCCTGTGCCTAATAATGAAATAATACATTATGAAGTCTTTTAATACTTGGTACGTATAATAACATTAATAAGTGAATAAAGGCGTAAGCTGCTTTTGAAAGTGCGCTGGTAATATAAAATACGAAACTACAAAAATATATAAATAAAATTGTAGCGCGAGCATTTTATCTAATAATAAGGGTGCTAGGACCGCATCAGTAAAAAAAAAAATACTAATAATAACTAAACGGCGCGAGCTACTTATACATAAACATAAGTGAGCGAGGACCGCAAAGATTAGTTCGTGGAGCAAAAATGAGACATTGTAGTGATGTAATAAACAGGATGCCCTGTCGAATAGTGAATAGTAGTTTAACTATTTTATAGTAAAAATAAGAGCTCCATAGTTGAAAATAATCAAAAATCAATCGTGTCAAGTCGGTGGCATTTAAAATAATTACCTACTTGTTTCTTGTTGTTAACGTGTTTCATATTTTTGGGTAACTCACTGATGGATCAGTTGGGATTCGAAAACGTGGGCTGGGGGGGAGGCCGTGACAGCCGAGCGTCGTGGCTAGCTAATTAAGATCATTAAACCCTACGTTTTGTAAGTTGGTTGGAATATAACATTGGTTTTGAACAGACGTTGTTTTATATCAAGCCCTTCTATCACGCGCGTCATTGACGCCACAGCACTTGCGACAGACGCGCGCGGTTCAACCTACTTTTTACTGTTGCACTTTCGACCAAAGAGTTATTCGAATGGACAACATACATGTCGTCGTCCTCGTAGTGATCACCCAAGAAGTCCACGGGGAAGGTGTCTGGACTGCAGAGGCGGCAGGCGTCCACGCAGGGCTCACCGCAGAGGCCGCGGCAGGTGTGGCCGCACTGCAGCGTGCGCGTGCACCGCCGCGAACAGCCCACCGGGGCCGGAGCGCACTGCTTACCGCACTGCTCGCCACACCGTTGCGAACAGTCCACGTGCACGCATGGACGGACGCACTTCTCCTGTGCGATCACACCATTATACACATTTTTTTAAGGTTTTTATCTAAACGAGCTGCAAAAAAAATACAAAATGGGCAGCAAATCCAGGTCAAAGAAAAAAAAAATGTTTTTGAATAACTGAAATAAATTTTAAATTACCGAGAATGTCAACAGAAAGTTGACGGACTACTGTATTTTAATTGTCACTAGAGAACCCAAACATACGTAGCACCTTTAAATTTGCTGCCACTTTCAATATTTCTGCTGCTTATTTATTTCCCATTTTTAATACAATGAAGGCGTCAGACAAGCAGACAGTCTATCTAGTGGTAAGTGGATACTGTTACCCATGTACATCCGCGATACATACGACATCAGTCTAGAATGACAAATGTCGGCACGGCCCAGATATGCTGCCTACCTTTAGAGATTTATGAATGGATTTGGAGAAACAGAAGGAGAAAATGGAGAGCGATAGATAGATATAATTTTTTATTTCGTCCCATCCCAATAGGATGGGATGGGAATGGGCTTTGGGATCTCTCATTCACTGCTGTAACACGGAATAGGATAAAGTAGGAACATTTTATAATAGTGTTCTGGAATCACCAAATAAAAATGGAAATATAACGGGATGAAGAAAACTTTTAATTCCATTGTACTCCCTATTTCCCATCTTTCCCAATAGAATACTAAATCTCCAGAGATAGGCAACGCAACCGAACGCGTACAAATATTTTTCGTTGATCAATATTAGTAATCATAAATGTGTATGGGTAAGTGTCTATTTACAGCGGGCTGTTTATAGACAGTAGTTCATATTCAAGTCAATATTTTATTTGCTAGAAATGTGGCTACATAATAAAGGTTAAGAAAAGTTACTTAATAATAAAGGTAGGTACATAATTCTAAAAAAAAATATACATACACATTCTGCCAGGATCATGGCGTACAAATGTTATACAATTAGTATATGAATTGAAATCTATTCAGTAATTAATAAATTGTCTTAAAAAATTAGCTATACTATGTCAAGTAATATATAATTAAATTGCAATGCAACGAGCCCTTTCGGTATCCACTGTTGGACATGGGTCTCCTCATGCACACTGTCTAGTGCATGGAGGATGTAATGCCTGAAAACACTATGCTGGCCAAGGGTTTTAGAGGTGGTGTAGTTCCTCAGGGGTTGTGGTAGCCACTTTGCTATTCCCCAGTGGCCTTTAATGACTTTCCACGGCTAGCCGTATGGGGGAAAGTATGCGTTTGCAAAATAAAGTATTGCTGTGATGCGTTTTGTTACAGTTGGACACTTCCACACATTGCGTTCTCTAGCAAACATCGATATAGCGAACTAAGATAGCTAGAGAACATCGAAGTGCAACGCCTCTACTTATTTAAGTAATGTGTCGTAGTCATGACAGACAGTCGAATGTCTTAGTCATGTCGAGAAAGGCATCTACGAGATGATCTTTATTATTTAAACTTTCGTTTATTATTTTAATTTAATTAAAACAATATTATGCTAATATTTTTTTAAACCCTAATTGGTGCGTCTTTAAAATGTTAAAGGATAATAAAAAAAAAACTGCAAATTTTTATATACATATTATATCCTTATTTAAATATTTTTGACAAAATCGGAATTAAGGTAATAGGGTGATAATTGCTTATGACATATATATCTCCCTTCTTAAATACTGGTTTAACTATTGAAAATTTCAGTGGACCGGAGAAAACATCTTGTTTAGTTAACTGTAGTTTAGTTTAGGTGTAGTTAACTGTGGTTTAATAAATTTGCAATATATTATTGGGCACAGTTGTTTAATATGCTGATGAATTCTTTAATTGTTTTATAATTTTATAAATTTCTTCTGGATTGATGTGAATATATATATATGAATATATATATATATATATATATATATATACTAGATAAAGTATTTTGTATTGTAGTACATAGAGATATATTGATTTTTGTATATTTATATTGTTTTTAAAATTTCAGCAATGTTATTTGGTCCACTAATTATCTTATTGTTTACTATAATACTATTTATTTCGCTATATGGAATGAAATACATATATTGTACATACTCCCTTCATTGCAGTTAAAATGTTTAATATATGCGTTTATATTTCGACAATAATACCTTTTACTAGCATGAAAAGTATATTGAATGTTTTTTTGCATCGAATTAAAAAACAGACTTTAGGGGACATGTAGTTGACATAAAGACATGAAATTCGCAGATTTTAAAAAAAGTTGTAGACAAAGCCTCGTCTGAGCAAATCGGTACCTGACAAGGAATGCAAGGCGCTCCGCAGAGTTTCCCGCAGCGCGCGTGCGGGCACTTTACTGGGCACTGCTTATTACACGGCGGACACATTTGGTTGCACGGTTCCGAGCATCTGTTAAATAAATATTTGAAATATATACCACAAGCATTTATTCGATGTGCTTATTAGGTTTGAAGGTAACTGTGTGGTTATAGTGGTGTGAAATGGTGTAAAGCATAGGTGTGGTGCGAGAGTCTTTCAGTACTATATGTTTATCTGGCACTGTATCTTGCTACGTACACTTATCAAGATACGCACGAGTGCGCTTGGGCGGTGTGCTGTAAGGGAAACGACTGCCGTCTCTTGTTGCTAACTGGTGTAAACGATCTTGCGATGGTGTAAACTCGCGTGGGTATTGCGCTGCCCGCGCTGTAAAGTCGTCGTCAAAGAGTGGGCGGGTCGGGACGAAGCGCGTGTCGGCATGGCCTAGTTCTTTAGTAGGCCAACACCTACTTCTTTAGTAGTAGGTGTTGCATGGACGCGTTAAATCGCGTTGTAATATATTGGATTGTACGGGAGAAATCAAACAGAGAGGTCCCGCCGCCGTCGCGGCCGGTAGGACGGGGCGGTAGCGTGACGCCGACGGGGAGACAAACTGAGGGCAGCTCGGGCGCGGCGGCGAAGGGACGCCAGCTTTGTTAATGTAGTGATAGGAAATTCGGATGTCTATATACCTAAACTTGCATTTTTTTCCAAGAAATGTAGTAAGTAGCATGGACATCTGAATAAAATCATCTGCTTATTTTTATCCAAAAAAAATTGCGGGATTCAGAAATAACGAGTGTTAAATACCCATTTCTTTTCATGGCAATGGTGTGTCAAGTTTTCTTCGTAATTAATAATTTCAAAGTCAAATGTATCCTGTCAATGTCCAGTGCCGTCAAAGTAAGTCAGGAGTCGCTCAGTAAAGTGATAGTATGTTTCCTGAGGACAGAAGAGAACTCCTTGGAAGCACACGAAAAATGCATTCCTATGCTTTAATTTGATTTTCACAAACATTACGCACAAAAAAGACTGAAATTTAATAATCTATCACTATTAAACCACAAAATGTATATAGGTCACACTGAAAATTTCCAGAACTGGTTACTTACATAAACAATATTTAAAAAGTAATTATAATATTTGAAAAAGAATAAAGTTCGTTTCATTTAAGTCATTTGTTATTTCATTATGGCGTCATTTTAAAAATTGGGTGTCTGCATTACGATGGATTTTACTCGTGAAAATTTTCCTTGTATGATTATCACGATTTTAAGTGTAATTTGACAGATCAGCAGAGCCTCGCTCGGCTTCAAGCTGCTTTTGGCGATGAAGCACCAAGCAAGACGACAATTTATAGCTGTTTTGCAGAATTCAAGTGCAGTCGTGTCAACCTCAGTGACGAATTTCATGAAGGTCGCCCGTCCACCGCTGTCAACAACAAAAACATGTTGTGCGCCATAGGATCGAAACAGACAGGAATTTAACCTACTGTGAGATTCGGGCATCCTTAAGCATAGACATGAGTCTGATACAATCAATCTTACACAAATATTTGGCTGTTCGAAAGCTGTGCTCGCGATGGATCCCACACAATTTGACCAAGGCTCAAAAAAACGGAACCCGTCACTTGGTGTAATGCCATGCTTACCAGATACAACGAATGGGCGTCAAATTTAGTGTGGAACGCAGTAACAGGGGACAAAACATGGATTTACAGTTACGACCCCGAAACAAAGCAGCAATCAACCATTTGGGTCTTTCAAGATAAGATTATTATTTTTAATTAAACAATTTTGTTCAGAAATGTACATGCGCGTTCTTATCCCACCACTGTCGCTCAAGCCCAACATCCGTGTCTCCGATTATAACACGGACGGCGCGCTCCCAGTGTGATCCTATGCACCAGTTGCGCCCACGCCACGCTCACGCCCCGCCCGGCATTCCGACCCGCCCGCCGTTTGAGGGCGGCTTTACAATCGTCTTATTTTATTCACAATTGTTTATTCTATAAATATGCGTTCGCTCGTATTACAAAATGATAAAAAAAACTGTTCCGTTTGTTTCGCTCAAGATTGCGGCGACTACACCGAGTTTTTCTCTTTATTCTATAAACGTAGTTATTATAAGGAATACCTTTGTATTCCTAAATAAATACATAATTAATTAATATTATCGCTCTAATGCAATTCTTATAGGTATTGTAAGAAAAAAGTGACTGTTTTATATAGCATACGCGTAGTCGGGAGTGTAATGCCATCTTATGCTAGAATGTGGCCGCACAGTGTGCGCAGAATGCTTACTGGTGGCCGCAGACGTTGTTGGCACCACAGGGCGCGGTGCAGGGTACGTGCAAGCGGCCCTGCCGGCACGCGGCGCACGTGCCGGGACACGCGTGCCCGCACAGCAGCTTCACGTCGCACGGAACGGTGCAGTGTTGCAGGAGTACCTCGCGTCCAACCACACCTGGACACATTTAATTTACTTTCTCAACCGACAGCTATGCGGATTTAAGTAAACTACGACTACTTTTTTAAATAAATAGAGGACGTTAATCAATAATCAAGTGTTTATCGAAAAAATAACACTAGTTTCGAATTACAGATTTGTTTATGTAACTTATAGATCGGATATTATTATTGGAGGGGGAGAGTGCACGCTGCAATCCAACAGGTGCGGGGTGCTCTTGACTGGCCTCGTTAACCCCCTTACAGAATACCACCACCTTGAAATGTACTGCATTTCCCACTTTCTCATAATCCCCAATGTACGTATGTGTTTTGGTAGTGAGTGAGATATGCCAGAGCCCATTCCCATCCTATCCCTTCTAATGTCTCTAACCCTTTCTCCAAATCCATTCTTTCATGAACAAAGGTAGGCGGCGCATCCGGGGTCATTTTGGATTAATGCTGGCATGTATCGCGGATGTCTATGGGCGACAGTATCCACTTACCATCGGGTGGACTGTATGCTCATTTGCCACTTCCTTTCTATAAATAAAAAAAAATTCGGTCGAAACACCACAGAAATAAAGTTCTCTCTAAAGTATCCATATTGAATGATTAAGTGCACCAGACACTACACGGTGCACATTCAATGTAAATACTTTTGAACGGCGCACTGTGTATCTTGGATTCTTAAGAATGCATATGAATTTCTTTACATAATAATATAATATTTATTTATGAATTGTTCATAAATTCGTACAATGTACTGAAGATAATTTTTACCAGTGTAGCTTTAATTATAGCATTTTCCATATACCTAATGGTTATGTATGCTGTTAAGTGTTGGGTGTTCTTTGTGTTTTTTTGTAAGTATTTATATATTTTTATGTTAGACTGGCTGTTGCCCGCGACTTCGTTCGCGTGGTCTTCAAGTACTAATTCGGCAACCTTCGCGGACAGCAACTCACCAAAGTTTCATCGCAATCGGATGAATGGTATAGGAACGCATACGGGACAAACAAACAAACATTCATTTTTATATAGATAGAATAGAATATAGATGCATGTAATTATGCACGCCATTGCAAATGTGTTGAATAAGAAATATGTTTTTACCACGTTTTGTAACGCACATTGCAAATAAATAGATTGAATTGAATTATTATATGGAATTTTTATTGCAGTTTGAAATATTTCTTATTCGTAACTGTAATCATTATGTTGCTTATTGTTTAACTTTTTACTTTATAAGTAACGCATGTAACACAACCATCAAAAAGACAGAAAAACTTGTTTTCTGC
Source organism: Sesia apiformis (assembly GCA_914767545.1). Classification (NCBI taxonomy): domain Eukaryota; kingdom Metazoa; phylum Arthropoda; class Insecta; order Lepidoptera; family Sesiidae; genus Sesia; species Sesia apiformis. The sequence continues at coordinate 7,372,079 of OU611960.1, read as the reverse complement.
AAAATATTAGAATATTGTGTGTGTCTGTAATAGAAGACGCTTTAGATCGAAGTCTCGATTTTGGGTTCTCTAAACCTAATGGATTTCAACCCCAGTAAGACGGAACTCTGTGCATTCACCGTTAAAAAGCCCCTTTCCTCGTAACACCTCGCTTTCACAGCATATCTCTTAAGATCTCAGAATATCGGGATCCTTAGTGTCGACGTTTTCTCTTTATTTTCTAGGTGACCCCTAAATTCGACTTTGCTGGAAAGTCGAATTTAGGGGTCACCTAGAAAATAAAGACAAAATGGCCTCTATGGGTTTAATGGGTGTGGGAGTTAAGAATAATGTAAGAAGAAGAAATTAAAAGTAATTAAAAGAAGAACTATTTAAGAATGTTTGCTCATACATACTAAGATAAATCAGCCAATCAGTAGAGAGAATTCTATGTGCGATTGGAAAACCGCAACAGAAAGGACTCTGAAGGGGGCAGTGTGCCCATATCGGGGCCTAACTGCCACGGACGTTGGAATTAGCAGCATGGGAAATATAATTTATATTAATTAACAAATTATTACTTAAATCGTGTAAAGAAAAAGCCAAAGAATTCAATTATAAATATGAATAAACCAAAAACTGCAGGTTATTCGTGCAGAAAAACAACATATTGTCGACAATGTCTTATGTAAATCCAATTTTTTTAAGCTAGAATGGGGCCACAACAGAATATTTTAGTTCTGCGTTAGACGTCGCTGATTTACAAAAAGGCACGTTTCACTTACCATCAGACAGAAGTTTGTTGATGTTACAAGGCGGTGCAACTTTATGTCCGCAGGCAGCGTCAAGGGTGTGGTCGAGTAATATGTGTGTGCAGTTAGTGACGTCACAAGGGCGGGCGCAGAGGTCGCCGCAAGGGTGCCCGCAGCTGAGCGTGCGCTCGCACTTATGACAACAGTGCTCCCTGCGAGCCTCCACTCCGCACTCAAATTGGACTTTGTGCCCACACTCTGCTATCTCTTTTTCCACCTAAAATGATGAACATTAATACATACACATAAATATAAATCGAAACGATATTACACGTGGCACTGGACGACTGTGACCACCTTGCGTGCCACAAAACATCTTAATTAAAATACAAAAATTCGAAGGGTTAATGGCCTGAAGCTTAAAAGTGTTTGACCGATCAAAAAGTTTTTATGCAGTTCTGAAGCTGACATACTAACCATCATATCAGTATGCCATTGTACCAAATTTGAATTCAGAGTACTGAAAAAATCGTGTCTCCGTCTTTCTCGCGAGGAAGACTCGTATTGGATTTTTGAAGAAAACAATGGTTTACCTAAAAAAGATCATTTATTCAGTAACTTGTATTGCCCCCAAGAGCTTTTACGACGGCCGTCATGCGGTTTGGTATGGAATCAATCAGTCACTATGACGTGTTGTAAAATATTCTCCCATTCTTCCTCGTTGGGCAGTTTTCAGCTCCTGTAAGGTTTGCGAAGCTGGGTAGTGAGGTCAAACACGCCTCTTATTTTCTTTAAATGGCTAAATTCTTATGGCCCTAATGGGTTTTTGACAGTCACTGAGCACGTATAGTTTAGGGCGAGGGCAGAAGGCCGTCAGCCAGGAGCAAAAAGCGTGTGCAACATAGAGGCTATGGGCTTCCCCACTAGTAGACAGGGGGAAAGAACGGACCTCGACTTAAGGCGTTAGGACTTAGGCTTTGGGAGGTTACCGCGAGATCGCGAGTGGGTGAGAAACGCCCAGGCACGTGTCGATACCTGATAAAAGTGTTGGCTGAAGGCCAATGTGTTGACTGTGGAGCGAGGGTAACGTCCTCATCTGCGGCGGCGAGGACGGTGTGTCGCGAAATATCGCGAATATGTAAGTGATAGCTAATGATTAATTATATAAGATAATAAGAGAAATATATATTGGCACAATACTCTATTAAACCTTGTTTATGAGTCTCTATAATAGCAACACTATTCGATGACGTGTACCGTTTCGGGGATATAAATGGTGGTGTAATCAACGACGTAGCGAGGTGAAAAGGGTAGGAACAAAATTAGAGGCGAGGGGAGGGCAGGGCATGTACTGAAGATGCTCGTGCCGGAAGAGTGGTATACTGAAGAGTTTATCTTTAGGGTGAGTGATTTCTTTATGTTAAAGAACTGTTACAGAGAGAGGCATTCTATTATAATATATAAGGCATTCTATATCTATATAAGGCATTTCTATTATAATAATGAGACATTGCAAAATGATAGTTACATGAGAGATAGTGATGAACATGGTAATGCATAAGCTGATAATATAGAGAGCTAATGAGTGTGCGCGTGGCGATCAGGGCAGACTAGAAGGGGTGATGTTGGAGGTCTCCCGGGGATCAGCATAAGGTCCCCAGCGCACCCGAACCACGATGTGTCGTGGTTCTAAGAATCTCAAGAGGAAGTTAATAATGCCTTATCTCCCGATGAACAGTGTATACGGTAATTACAATTTACAACAAGTTAAGATACTTTGTCGTCATAGACATTAAACCAATTTATTGAACCTAAGCTGTACGTAATTCGATAAACTTATAAAGGTGACGACGCGGTGTACCTGTGTAAAGAAAAAATTAGGAACCGTATTGGCAGCGGTAATTGGATCGTGGGGGTCGTCTAGAACATGCCGAGGACGACGGCGACGACGTTAATGGGGAGGGGCATTCTTGTTGGGCACAAATTAGGCAGGCAACTGTCAGTTAGGCAGGTTGGGATATGATACTATGGCAGGACTGTCATAGTAGCGTCGGACTGAGTCTTTCACGTATTTGAAGGAGGGAAGTTCCAAGTGTTTGTGGAGATCGCCATTGCGAATGGGGCAGCCACGGCCTTACGCACGAATCTATTTTGAAGGGTCTGAAGTATTTGAATGTTGGAGGGGGTTGCTCATGCAAAGGCAATGCTAAGCGAAAGTCATTATGGGACGTACGAAGGTTTTGTACAATGTCAGTTTATTTCTAAGCGACATTTTACTTCTCTCGCCTAAGAGAGAGTTGAGCCGCTTTTGAGGCTAGGTTTTGGACAGTTTGTATGTGTTCTCGGAAGGTCAGTCGATGATCTAGTGTAACTTCGAGAGATTTCGTCTTCCTAACCCAGGGGATAGTTTGAAAAGGGATGTCGGGAGTGAGGAGAGACGGGCCCTAAAGCTACAAGTGCCACCCCTGGAATAAGGGCTGCTTTTCTATGGCTGCATATGGCTACACTTTTCTCCGGGTTGACCTCCATGCTCCACCTCACAAACCACTCTCCTAGAGCGGTAACTGCGCGTTGGAGGCTTACAGAGACACGTCGTAGGTTACTATCGTGAGGCGTAGGGGGGGGGGGGGGAGGGGGTCATCCGAAAAGAGGGCAACCTCTATTCCAGGGGAGTGGGGGATGTCATTTGTGTAAAGGAATAGAGCGTGGGTGCTAGGACGGAGCCCTGGAGGAACTCCAGCTCTAATTGGGCGAGAACTGGATAGAATGCCTTCAACTCTGCAGCGAAAGGTGCGATTGATAAAGTAGTCTCAAATGATGAGAATGAGACTTTCAGGTACCTCCAGTTGGTACAGTTTATAGATTAAACCGTTGTGCAAGAGCTTATCAACAGCTTTCGCTACGTCGAAGAAGACAGCTAGGGTCTTGAACGGTCTCCTTTGGTTGAGACCTGTGAGGACGTGCCGATGATTCGATGCATCTGCTGGACACTAGTGGTTAGCTCTAAAGCAGAACTGTTCATCGATGAGTAAGTGGGCCATACTCAAGAGTTGACGTGACTCAGTAGGCGAGAAAGGAGAATTCTTTTGGTATTGTAAATAGCCACAGGAAGTGCGATCAAGTTGATCGGGAGACCTTTAAACACCTTATTAGGAATTCCATCGATTCTAGATGATTTTTTAAATTTTGATACTTTTGATGATATCCTGAAATTCAGTTAGCGTAAGTAGAAGGGAGTCTGAAGGAGAGGATAGAGGGACGACGCCCCACTAAGTCAACGTGTTATGCGTCGACCGGTTGACGGCTAGGGGAGCATTGGGCATCAAGGCTGTCGGCCAGACATTCAGCCTTCTCTTCATCGTCAAATGCGGGAGGGCCGTTCGGTCTAGTCAGTGGGGGCATGGAGGCAGTATTGTTTGTTTTCATAGATTTCGCCAAACGCCAATAGGCTGAGGGTGAGATCTCTGACAACATATCATCCCAGCTTCTGTTTCTTGTTACTAAGCCCAGACTCAAGAAGTGTCACAGCTTGCGCGGCTACTTCAAGTGCAGTATCCATAATTATAAGGTCAAAATCGGTACAAATTACAGGAAAAACAATTTAACGAAATAAACAACGAATTTTATTGATAAACAACACTATTAAATTCGAAAAAAAGTGGTCCAATTCAAACTTTCTGCTTTAATTTTTTTAAAAACAATGAACTGACTCGGTTTTTCTTCTGTAGTTCAAATTGGTGAATTCAAATTTGGAACTCAAAATGATCACATCAAACTTGGAACTCAATTGGCACATCAAAATGATGATGAATATGCCAGCTTCAAAACTGCGTAAAAACTTTTTCTTTGACCTAACATTATTTTTCTGTTCCAGGCCTTTATACATAAAAATGCAGGGTGAATCAATTCCGATGCGCAGGAATGTAATGTATATTATAACGGTAAAAGTACGATTCCACCCTACAGGTAACAGTTCTTCATATGGGCTGTCTAATCTCCCATAGGCAAAATCTTAGTGATTACGAGGGGTTACAAGTACGTCCCCTGGTAGTCGCCAAGTCGTCCTATAGAAATTTATAATCGTTGAAGACGTACTGTTACACCTTACCTTTACGCTTAGTAAGCTGGCATGAATATGTTTACGTATTAATTCAAGTTTTATGTGTTGGAGTCAGTTATCATTGCTATATAAGTTCATGCATTTCATATTCTCGTTTAATTAGTTACCATCTTGACTAACGGAATTAGTGCCAAGCCACGGACCCGTTTTCTGCCTTGGCGGCTGGCCTTCAGCAATGAAACTAGTTATTGGTACCCAAACTCCGGGTCGATAGGCCTTCACTAGGTCTCAGTCAAATCGCATCGTTTCGATAAATACAAAGTTAATCATTTAACAAGTATTAGTGATAGTGAATATTTAAATAATTAATAATAATTAGTGAAATAATATTGAAATAAACGAAGTCAGTGCAAAGTTGTGTTTTTTTATAACATAAGTGCAGCACCCTCTAACAGTATGTTTAGCATTTCATTTGAAATACTTACCATTTGTGTGCAGTCTCCACATTTTTCGAAACATTTCTTCTTACAGAAGTGTTTGCAAGGCAGAGCTCGGGTGCATTTTTTCAAACAATGAATTAAGTCGATATTGCTACCACATGCGAATTGTTGAGTATGCGTGCAAGTTGATCTCTTTTTAGTGACCTGCACAAACAAAATTATGCTGTCATGAGGAATGTCTAGATGTTTCGTGTGCTGTGTATATCGATTTGTATAATATGCTTAGTAAACGCCGACCGCATCTTTGTGTGTATACGCGTCATAAAACGTATCCTTCAATGGCGTTGGGTTGTATGTTCTGTGTTGTCTGACCAACGAAGCTCCTTATTTTCCGCTCTTGCTGTATATATACCTAGAGCATCCTCTGGGCGAAGCCGGGACTTCGACAGCAGGCAGATCTCTGAGAAGATTATCTACTGTATATGTTCAAGTCTTATGACCACGGTTCATGTAACTGGACCGAAATATCGGCTATACAAAATAATAAATCGTGATTAACCCGTTTATGTAACAATGATTATTAATATTACTGCCAGACTAATTTAGAAAATAATGTCTAGAGTATTGTCTTTATTTGAATATCTTTTAATTATTATGCTTACTATTAAGAATATGGATGAGGGTACTACAAACCTGAACATTGCAAGGATCACAGTCTTCATAACACAACTTTCTACATTGATGGTCTCCGCGATCACCGTCCAGTTCAACACTACAATTCTTCTTGGGTCTTGCACAGGGTTTCAAGCACATATACTGAAACAGCAAACAACGAGTATGAGTAGTACACTTAACTCAAACCATTCTTATGCAAATGTTAATGAGTTTGTGTGTCAATCTCAAAAATCTCATACATTCCTCAAACACATTAATACGTTTCACAAAAGTCTTCTATAAATAAAAATAGGGTGTACCCCATAGAGCGGTGATAGCCTAGGGGGTATCTATACACGACTGACATTCGTGCGATCGTGATTTCAGATCCTCGGGCCGTGCCACTGAGTTTCTACTTAAGTACGGATTTTTAAGTTTTTACTAGCTCGGCGATGAGACGAAAACATCGTGAGAAAACCCGTATGCTTCAAAATGAAAAAATCAAATCTAGAATATATGTATCCACCAATCCGCACGGGGCCCGCGTGGTGGTTTATGGTCCCAAACCTTCCAGTGATTTACTAGGCGAGTCCTGTGCCCTGCAGTGGGACATTAAAAGCTGGTATAATCCGCGCGGTTTCATAATGGTATGGAACCTTGTCAGCGTGAATTGAAAATTATAGTTTTAGAGTGAATTAGCAAAAATATCAAATTATTTTACATCATTTATTTGTACTAATTACACATATTTCAAATAAAAAGTCACTCATATTTACTCGTAAGGGTACCTAACGAAAAATATTTGTACTTATTTATAATAACAAAAATATTGTAATTCTTCAAATGGCACTCATATTTCCCCCATAGGAATCATCATGTTGTCCGAGTCATACGCTGCAAAAAATAAATTAGGTAATCAAAATTAATATTGCGCGAAAAATGATTAAATACACCGCTAAAGTTAGTTTGTTTCTCAGACATTAAAATAAAATTAATGTCAATAAGTGCCTGTGTTTATTACAATAAACTGGAGGTTCGCTTCGGTCCGTTGTGGAGAGCAGACGTGCGCCGCATGCGCTCTCGACCCTATTTATTTTTCGATTCTTTACGTCTATTGTACTGCGCGCGCGCCTCGGACCCGCGCTAACATCAAGCAAAACGAAATGTTAATATCCGGTAATAATTTTCAATAGATTAAGAGAAATACTTGTATCGTAGTACTAATTTGAAGAATATAAAATGCGTGTGAAAAAATAGATTTTTATCGCAAGCGGTATGAGGGAGCCGTCCTCCCATCCCAGCAAAAAGATCATCACCAGAAAGCAGAGACAAAATTAAGCATCGAACCGGGTGAGAGCGTTCCTAATTAACTTGTTCCGAGATCCGTCTTCGCGCGGCGCCCTTATTTTCGATCCAATTCAGCACGACGCGGGCTCAGCCGCGTTGGCAGCAGCAATCGGCTCCTACCTTACGTGATTCCTGAGATCAATCCCTTCTTATTCTTCTTGTGGTGCCTCTTCCAACTAGTGGAGGTTGGCAATCAGCTCCGAATATTTAGCAGTGCCTCTCGCGAGGCAAAACAGTTCGGCGGCATTCGCGATGCCAGTCTACTCCCGTATCTTACGCAGCCATGACTTTTTCCTACGACCAACACGCCTGTTTCCGGCAATTTTGCCCATGATAATTAGTTGCAAAAGTACGTATCTTTCATGCCTTAGCAAGTGACCGAGATATGCAACTTTTCTGCAAGAGTTTGCGTTTCTGATCTACTCGTGGTAGGATTTCCTCATTGGTGAACTTCTGCGTCCAACTGATGGCCAGCATATGTCTGTACGTCCACATTTCGAACGCTTCTATACGTTTATACGTTCCTCGTTCATTGTCCAGTACTCGCATCCATATAGAAGAATGGGCCAAATATAACACTGGGGGAGACAGATGATCTTGAAATTTCGGTTGCAAAGAACTCATGTTGGTGAAGGCATTCCTAGCGATTTCAATGCGGGTTTTTATATCCATAACACTATCCCAGTCTTCATTCAGCCAGGTGCACAAATATTTATATTTGAAAATCCGCTCAAGGTTTTGGCCTGCTATCGTTATAATGGAACCTAAATGGGTGTTTCTTGAGACAACCATGAATTTTGTCTTGATTACATTCATTCGGAGACCAGCTTTGATGCTACACTCGCTACATAAGGCGATGGTGAATCACTCGATCGAACGCCTTCTTTTAGTCGATGAAGAGTAGTAAGGATTTGTGGGTTCTAGCTCACTTCCAAGGGATCGATTTTGCAATTTTGATGGCACTGCAAAAAGCTCATACCACATTAAAATTGCTGTAATCAATGTAATTCAGCCGCAGTTTTTATTTGCGCTCGAGGTTTTATTTCCTTAATTCGCGGTTGATATCTAATGAGTCATTTTTGTTTCTGACTATAGCAGTAGGGATTCTTGAGTTCTGGCTCACTTCCGAGGGGCCGATTTTGCGATCTTGGTGGCACTGCAAAAAGCTCTTCCCATATTAAAATTCATTTAATATCCTGAAGTTATTGTTTCACTTTACCAAAATGTTTTTCTTGGTCAGCAGTCTAACTTTAACCTATTTTCCACTTTTCAAAATTTAGCGGGCTTCACAGAAAATAACTTTTTTTTATTAAAGATGGTTTCCTAAATCATTGTGTATATCTCTCGTACCTTTCTATTTATGTACTGTGTTTATTTCGGGAAGAATATACATTTAAAAACTTCCATTATAACAAGAATCTTCAAGTGACGGCGAAACTACGATGTTGAATGACACTCTCGCTTCGATGATTAAGAAAATCATTTTAAAAAGACCAAACAACGATGAAGCTTTCTTTGATAAAAAGAAAGAGAAGGGCGCCATGCTCTCTTCCTACGTTGGTCAAGGCAGTATCGGAGGCATCGCGGATATAGCTTCCACGGAAAATGACGGCTCTAACCAGACATCTCGTAAAAAATTAAGTCTATGAGATGAGCAAACTACGGGGCATAGCACCCATTGATTACTGGAAACACGCAGATGTACGTGTTAAACACATTAAGCGCAATCCGAGGATGACAAGCATTATCGAAGCACGCGAGATGTGATATACAACATTACTAAGCAGCTGGCAGGAAAGAGAGATTGCAAAAAGTACTTCATAGAGACCGTTAAGAAACACTAATGCCTTGTCGGTGGAGTTTGACGTCCACTACAATGATATCGCTAAGTAGTGACGGTATTGAAAGCTCTAATAAATCTATTTTATTACAAAGATATCATTGTTATATACGACTGTGGTATATGAATAATAAGCTACTATTACATGGAAGTTGGAAGACTACTAATATCTTAGATTTGTTTTTTAATAGAAAAAGACGGCGCGGAGCATACAGTCCACCTGATGGTAAGTGAATACTGTCGTCCATAGACATCCGCGATACATGCCAACATCAGTCCAGAATGACAAATGTTGGCACGCTCCGGATGCGCGTCCGAATACCTTGAAGGCCCGCAGGGGAACGCGGAAGCGTCGATCCTTTTTGGCACCATGTAAGTACCATATTATGTACCACTCGTTAGTTTTCGAAATTAAAGACTGCAAAAATTGATAACTCTTCGTTACGCTTCGGCTGTTTCCTTTTTACAGTCCTGTTCAAACTAAATTTCGTCTTATTAGTGTACTTAAGCAATATTTAAGCAATACCTGATGGTAAGTGGATATTGTCGTTCATAGACAGCCGCGGTACCTGTACATTAGTCCAAAATGACAAACTACGGCACACACTCGAATTCACTGCCTACCTTTACAGATTAAGGAATGGATTGGGAGAAAGGGTTGGGAAAATGGAGAAGGATAGGATGGGATGGGAATGGGCTCTGTCATATCTCACTCATTACCGAAACACGTACATCCATTGGGGAAATACGAAAAAGTAGGAAATGCAGGTCATTTCAAGGTATTCTTCTGTGAGAGGGGGGTAACGTGGCCAGTAGAGTGCGCCCAGCGGCCGTGGGAATGCAGCATGCACTCTACCCCTACCGAAGCAAAGGGGGAAGATAGGGTACGTTCTTACATTGCACAAACTGAAAATACACGCAAACATACAAACTCGATACAGCTATAATAATTGAAGTTACGTTGTACGACACCGAAAGACAGACATAGAGCGATGAGCTTGGACAGTAGCAAGAGTGAGACAAGCTAAATGTGTCGCTCGCACAAGTCTCGTATAGTTTTATCTCCCTCACTCATTAATGGCCGAACGTAAACTAGTAATTTAAAAAAAACTACAATTTATTACTTTTTAATGTACTTACGCGTGAAAAGTGATTCCATGTGTCTTGTTTTAGCTCCTTGAGTGATTTGTACACTGAATAAATGCACAGGAAGGCATTTTAAAATGTATTTTCCACTACAAAACTGTGTAAGTGTAACCGTGTGAGCGTATTACGTGTAAGCAAGTCGCTATTCTATCGGCGACTAAACGAGGCAAGTCCATTGGACTCGGTTTTGTAGGACCACGTAATTAGTCTATTGAGAATAAACGCGGATTCTACACATTTGATCATACTCAGTAAAAGTAAAGTAAATTTTAAGAAGCGTTCTAAGCATCGTGACTCACCTCCTCGTGGTGGGGGTCTTTGGTGACGTGGCAGCTGAGTTGGCATGCGTGACCGCATGACTCCACGCGCGTGTCGCACGGCACCGGGCAACGTACCTCCTCCAGTTGATTGTAGCACCGTTTCTCTACCTGCACGTGCACAAAAACAACACACATCATACGTAATGTATTATTCCCGCGAATTCTATACTGCAAATAAATACAGAGTACATATTACCGTATAACGTAACCTGCTCGTAAATTATATAACGTAACCTGCTCGTAAATTATACATTACAGTGTAACTCTTTACATATTCTAGTGAATGATACAAGTATTAAGCATTGCGATGTAATGTTCCAGCGAATTATAAAATACTGAGCATTACGCACGATTGCGAATTTTTCTTGCGTTCGCAAACGAGTTGTCACTCCTACAATAACTAACATTTTTATGTGGTGTGTTTGCATCTGCAATTTTGTAACAGGTTTATTCTGCAATTTTGTTTACACTTTGTGTTTTAGCCTGTACCGCTGTGGCCGCGCTAATGAAATGCAAATAAGTTTATATTGGGTAGTCGAAAAGTATTGAGCCTTTTATAAAGTCTAAAGTAACACAATTGTTTTTTATATTTAAAAATTACTATTAAGCCACATATGCGCCATTTCGTTCGATGGTCTTCTGCCTTCTTTAAATCTTCTGTGGTTTCTAGGCGAAAAATTGTGAAGAGTTACTTTCACAGGCCTCTTTTGAAACTATCTAAACACCATTTAGGGAGTTCTGCAGAACCGATACAAATGATAATTTGACAGTGCAAGGTCCGGGCTATACGGGGGATGAATTAAAAGTTTCCAGGTAAGTTCTCCTAATTTTTTTCGGGTAGCTAAAGTATGTGGTCTTGCGATGTCATGGTGGAAGACGACTCACTTTCTGTTGACCAGTTGCGGCCGATTTTTTTGAATTGCTTGTTGTAATCATATTACTTTTTGGCCTTAAAGGTCCGAATCACTGGTGTAATAATTTCTTAGTAATTCAAACATAATTTCTTTTATTAGTCAGGTTTCTCCAAATAGTTTAAAACTGTTTAGTGATGGATAATTTAGGTCCACAGACCACCTGGTGGTAAATGGATATTGTCGCTCTGCGACATTCGCGATGCATGCCAACAAACGTCCAGAATGACAAACGTTGGCAAGCCCCCGGATGTGCTGCCTACCTTTGGAGATTATGAATAGATTTGGAGAAAGGGTTAAGAAAATAGATAGGATGGGATGCGAATGGGTTCTGGTATATCTTACTCGTTACTGAAACACTTACATTGGGGGAATAGAATAAAGTGGGAAATGCATATTTTACGAAAGTCTCGTCATCCTTACAATAGCGACAAGCAACGGCAAATAGTCGCTAAGACAAGCGACCATGCGATCTACTACAACCGATCGATAAAACCATAGATGAGTCAACGTTTACGTCATGCTGTCATACGTCAACATTTAAAAAATGTCTCTTGTGTTAACCCATTAGTGGCCAAATGGAAATCAAAAACGTTCCTGTCACTAAATCTTTATTTCTATATTACAAAGGGGGCATAAAAACATAAAACGAAAAAAAAAATAAAAATATTATTATTATTACTAAGTTATGAATGTGTACTCATTTAAGTACAGTGGCTACTTATAGGTGAAAATTTTCAAAGCACGACTTTTCAACGCAGAGCGTTTTACGACACTTCTTACATTGCCACCGTACTCTCGAATGACAAATAACACATCGTAATTGATTGTCGAGTTTCTCGGGATAATGTCCTACACCATCTTGAGACAAACCTTGGACGGATGAAGAAGAAGGACGAGTTTTCTTTTGTATTTCTTGTCGTAGATAATACCTGGCAAGACTGCGCCGAAATAACAGTTGATCCATGTGATTATCTTTGCTCATAACATGCAAACGCCATGCATTTGCAATAGCCATATCAATCATATATGTAAATATAGTATAATAACACCCACCACCACTTCTTTCCGTGAATTGCTATCCTATAAAGCGATACTGACTGATCGAGGTCGTCCACGCCTCCCATACTTTTATTGTAATTTTCGAACAAGTGTGGTATCGCGACATCGATTTTTTCTCGTCTTATAGGACACCATCGCTTCACAGCTCCCATCGGTTCAGTGGTGTCGTAATTTGTAGCCATGGTAACGACACTGTTATCTTTCCATCTGACCAACAACACCTCATTGTTCTTATCAAATCTGTAATCGTATGTGGTAGGATCCTTTTTCTTCATGTCTTTAGTACTAGTCAAGGGATATTTTTTAGTACGATTCTCCCGTAATGTTCCAGTAGCCCGATATCCAAGCTGTCGCAGATCAACTAAAAGATCGCAACTGGTAAAAAAGTTGTCAAAGAAAACTTTGTGATGTTTAGGATTAGTACTCAATTTCTCCAGCAAAGTTTTCACAACCCTGGTTCCTAGTGGCTCTCTTGTAGCATCTGGTGACTTTCAGCAATAAAAATCAAAGCTGTAACAATATCCAGTTGAACTTACAGCGACCCAGTTTTTGTAACCAAACCTCACTGGCTTTCCACGAATAAACTGTTTCGAAGGATAGTGTCCATAATATTTGACCATCGATTCATCGATAGAAAGGTTATCATGGAACACGCCCCACTGAATAAATTTTTGCATTAGAATATTGGCTAAAGGTCTGACTTTGAACATTTTGTCTCTGGTGTTTGTTGATTCATTGTTATCCGCTAGATGAAGATTTCGCTTGATGTCCCGAAATCTGTTTCTTGACATAGCATTTGACACTAACTCAACTCCAATATCTTCATCTAAAGACCAATACATGGCTTCACGGGGCAGTTTGTGGTACCCAGACAGTATCAAAATACCAATGATTTTTTTCATTTCGGATGAATCAACTGAAAAAGCATGTTTGTTGTTCTGATTAGCATACAACATACTACCAGAAACAATGAGATCGATTACGTCTTCATCGATAATTTTTTCAAATATTTGAACTGGATTGAAATCTTTCAGCACTTCTTTCACTGTAACTTGTCTGTCAATCGCCTCTGTAGTGTCTTGAGGTAGAGAGGTATAACTTGGTGAACACTTACGCCAAACCGCTGTTAGATCGCTACTGTCATTGTCGCTAGAAATGATCCCCACATTATTTACAAATACCTCAATATTTCCGGGTATGTCTTGTGGCAAAGATGAGGTCACCATATCGTCATCAGCACCTTCTTCCTCGTCAGTCACAACACTGGGATCGGGTGGAATGATCGCCAAGTCGTACTCGGCATCATCATCACTGTCTTGCAGGATAAATCCAATGGCTTCCTCAAGTCCCTTGTAATTATTGGCAGCACGGAAACAGTCTCTACTCATGTTTAGTAATCTGAAAAATAAATTCATTATTTAGACCAATGTAGCCACCGTACTCAATTGAGTACATCTGTGTTTATTACCAAATAAACTGGAAAGTACATGCAATATGTGGTTCAATTATTATTCACATAATGAAGAACACTATATTTTGTGAGAATTATGAGAGAAAACATTATTTACTATATATATACTCTAAATAAAAATTAAATAATGAACTTACCCAAGGGAGCTGTCTGCACGGTCACTTTAGAACACTCTATATGATTTTTGTTTTAAGGTACCCGCAAGTATTATGTTTATTCAAAGAAGTAATCTTACACTGTAACATAAACACTCGAAACGAAAACATAAAACATTTGAACTTTTTATTTATGTACTATAGTTTGGCTGTACTCAAATGAGTACAGCGACCTTAAATGGGTTAATAGAGGCGCGTCCGGCTGTGTCTGTAGTTAACTAGGTGTCTCGGGCGAGAAGCTGTAAAGTCGGATTGACGGCTTGTCCGCGAACAGACAACACAATGTGAGCGGGGCTAAGGTGGGCGTGCATGGTGTGTAGATAATAGTTACCGTGTGGCCGCAGGCCGGTAGCGTGACGAACACCTTTGTGTGACACTTGACCGCCTCGGGCGCGACGTGGCAGGACACCGACGCGCGGTGGCCGCACGGCAGCTCTTTCTCCACCGGCACTGCGCACGGATTGCAAGTGCGGGCGCACGGAAGCGGACACACGTGTTCAAGCTCGCACAGTATTCTTGATAAAACAATACAATACTATTAAATAAGTTATACTTACGAGTATATATTTTATTACTATTAAATAAGGTATAGTTACGAGTATACATTTTTTAAAGTATATGCAAGGAGCAACATTTTAGAGGTAACTAAACTTTAAAATATCTAATTATAATGTGGCTGTAGATATGAAATGTTCTAGTTCAGTTCCACACAATTTTCACTTTGACAGTTTTTATTATTGTTTGAATCCTAATTTCTAGCCTAATTATGAACGTTTTATGCTTGTTATGATGACATGAATGAACACCATTTATCAATATGCGAACAACACGTGCCTACTAATAGCCGAGGGATGTTGCATGGGCCTGCTTAAGCTACAATCTGATTTTGACAATTTAAATAGATGGTGTCATGATGCTAATCTTATTCGATATGCCCAAAAGACAAAATTAATTAATATAAGATCACCTCATTTGAAACAAACAATGAATTCACAACGTCCTGCCTACACAGTACGCCCCAACACACCTGTACATATTCCTCTATTGAAATAGTTAACACTCACACGTAACTTGGCCTTATAATCGATAGTATGTTTAACCGGAAGGCCCAAGTCAATAAATTCTGTAATAAACTAAGGTCTTTCCTGTCTACTATAAAACTCGGTAAGTTTTTAAACTTACCGGTTATCATTTAAAACACGACTAATGCTATACAATGCACAAGCCAAGTGAATAGTAAGTAGCCTATGGTAAAGCAGTTATGGTAGAACGAATAAATCTTACTTCGCAACATCTTTCGACTACAACTAAAAATTTTAAAAGCAATTGTTCCCACCAACTAAAATATGCCAACTATTTAAGCCCCATGACCTTAATATGACATATAATTGACCCATATTTAATGACTTTAAACTATTTAACATAAAATATATTAAAAGAACAATACTTCAATACCAAAATTCAAACATTAATATCACATCTGTATATCTTCTGTAATCTGGTAAGTAACGCCGCGAACAATATATACGGTCAGCGGACCAGGGCATTCTGTTCCCAGGTTAATAAATGAATTAGACCTTAAATTGAAAACAGATATCAGTGAAAATAATTTAAAATATAAATTAAGAAGATATTTCTTGTCCAAATTATAATTTGTTCACTGCTCACAGGTAGGTATTTAATGTCTCCACTACTAATACAGCAGTACTTGGTATCTTAGACAAATGTACACACATAGTTGTACATGTTTACACAGAGTTGAGTTTTATTTACTCAGTAGGTACTATTTCTAGATGCCTCAGGTACAATGGAGAAAAACTTTAGAAAGTACAATGGTTAAATACACCGAAAACTGTTCGCAATGAGTTAATGTGTACGTTTGATGTAAGAAAAGATGCAGATGGCGTCTAGACAATGAAGTTACAATAGGACCGCAAAGGGAGAGACTCGCCAGTATTCGCAACTCGAGCTCGGGCCGCCATCGCACCATTAACCGCGCAATTAACGATTGATTTTTGGACACGCTCCTTCACAATGAACTGTGCATTTTGTAACTATATATACGTTAGTTGAAACATAAGAGTACCAAGTAGTTAAAAATAATTTCACTCTGGACAAGTCAGATTACCTTTCACATTTGACCTTGCATTTTATTTTTTTGTGGTCACGATCATATCCATGACAGGTAAACGTGCAAGGGTGCCCACATGATAAGTTGCTAGGACATTTCTTCATACAACCTCCTTCTGGGACGTTTTTGAAATCTTCTACTGCAGAAATCTGGAAATGTGTTACTTTTGATTGCTACGTCTCGTGTCAGAAACAAAGAACGGGCCGCTCATCTGATTATAAGTGGCCACCGCCGTCTATGGACATGTGCACTGGAGATGTAATGCGTAAGATGATACTCATAGCTTTCTTGATGGATTTGGGAAGTCAATAAGCTCATTAGGTTGTTCATTTCACAACTTTCAGGTTGGCGGTATTTATATATTATCTTAAAGACTACTGTATGTACACACCAACTCTGTGAAGGAAGTGCAGATGAAGCGCACTTCAGTGATGAGATGTTTTGATGAATACCCAAAGGCGGCATCAAATTTAATAGTTCTTTCTTTTAGTTAACGTTCCGCATTAAACAGTCAGTAGAAGGTGCAGTTATCTCTGGACTGTCCCAACCTCTTCTACAGTAGCGATGTTTACTTTTGTATTAGATTGGTACTTACCACTGTTATAGTGTCCGCATGGTTCTCACATTGCAGTTTTAAATTATTACCTATGGCCTCTTTATTATCAAGGGTAGCTGCGATATTATTCCACAATTCGTTATTTTTTAACATATCCATATTGCCAAATATGTAAAAACCTGAGAATAAAAAACTAAATAAGTAACAAGTTAAATGCGAAAATGAACAAATAACAATTTTTATGTTTTTGAAAATCACTAACTGAATCTCATTTTGACTCTCCAAAGAAAAGCGATCGAACTTTTAACTAAAAGTATTTTGAGTAAAAATTCTACGCGTTTCAAGCATATCGTAAGTTACATACTTTCAGAGCACAAAGTGACTGACTGAACTCTGAACACAATAATAATTGGGTGTAGCTGTAGACTAGTGTAGGCACAAATGATAGTTGGGAAATAATTTTTATTTTACAATTATAATCGTATTAATAGAGTAGAACTGAACCTTCTTTAGCTCTGGACAAAGCGACGCAAATTCTATTTTTGATCCCCAAGAATCCAATGGAGTTTTGATCGTTGTTCCTCACAAGCGACAGCAAAATTATTTTTGACTCCTCGCCTTGGTAATTGTCCACTACTGTTATCTTTACTCTTTCCAGATGAGAGTAATTTTGTCGTTGCTGCAAATATATTGTACAGAGATAAAAATATTTTAAATATTGATTATGGTTTCCCATCACTATATTCGGGTATATTTGCGGCACAGAATATAACTATACCCATCATTGTAACTTACATTTCTCATATAGAACATCTGACCGGAGTAGGCTGCGAGAATCGTGACGTCATCACCCTCATACCCTTGTTGCATTAGATAATTAGCCAGTGCGAGCGTCAAGTCTCCTTCTTTTCTGTTCGTTCGACTCGAATTCTCGTCTACTTCCTGGAAATTAAATATAAAAGACACAAATGTAATACATAGATATATATACTGTACACGAGGATATAAAGAAAGTTTAAAAGATCCAAAAATATCATAGTACTTTACCTCGTATAATTGTAATGACTAGAGACCGGATTATATGCAACATAAAAAGGCTGAAATGCTTGCAAATATGTATAAAAAAAATGCTTAAAATATGCAACATAAAATAAAACAAAAAGAATACTTTTTTTTATTAAGATAAATTGAATATAAAAATACAAAATTAACAAACTTTGTTGTTTTTATAAACGTTTACAATACTAGAGAATCTAAAGAAGACTCATCGGCATCCGTGAACAAAGCAGATGACGTGAATCAAATTAGGATAAAATACCTAGGGGGTTTTGGCTGCCTTGATCTTATAGGGGGGGGGGGGGGGGGGGGGCTGCATCTGAGAGAAATGTGCAAACTCTTTCATCTACAGAAGGATCAGGAAATATTTTTTATACCCTCATTCACAAATCTGGCGTTGGTAGAATGATTTGCCTTTTCAAATTCTTGGCAGGCTATCGAATTTGAAGAGGAAGGCTCAAGTTCCAATTCGCAATGATCAGATTCGCAATATAGCGGCCACAACTGTCTGTAGTTTCGTCAGCTGAAATCCATAGGTATAATGCTATCTTTGAGGTTGTTCCGTATTTCTTTCAAGTCATGTGGTAAATTGCTGGTATGTATTTTTTACGTAATGTTGATTCATCTGGTACATTTTGATTCAAACAATATTATCCTAAAAAACGTTTGTAAGATTTGAATGTTTGTAAACAGGAATATTACTTGCAAGCAATACTTCACACAAATCCATGCAATACTCATTTTTTTGTTTGTCTTTAAAAGTAGAGACACTGCTACTTGCCGCTGTTACGAGTAGAAGTGGTTGTCGCGGACCGTTTTTATTCAACGCTACGATATGAAGACTTGTGCTGGTCTATTTGAAATTTTTTCATGCACGAAAAATTTTCTCGCAAACTCGACAGTATAAAACGTTTACGCTTCGTAAGTGGATATTCCAGAATAGTGGATTCTCTGGAGGGGTCGTACACTTTAAAATTGGCACAAATATAATAAAGACGATTGAAACTAGCGTAAAGGGTGCAGTGTATAACAAATTATTATGTCGACTATAAGACGCATAATATGATTTGTTTGGCGTGTGGACGGAGCGCGATAGGCATGAGGTGGAAACTGGAAGGGTATCCGCCCATCCTTGTCCCGCGGGGTTCTATATTTATTAGCACAAACAAAAGACGGATGCTACTAAGAGCGCTAGAGCGCTCATACCAGCCGTGTGTTCAATTGTTAAGGTCAACTACAACGTAAGACTTCATAAACCTATCTGCCTAATTGTATTAAGATCTGTAAAAATAGCGGAAATATACCATCAGGTTTTCAGTAAAATATGCTAAAACGTGTAAAAAAATAGCCAAAATATGCAAATACATATGCAAATATGCAATGGAATATAATTCGGTCTCTAGTAATGACTTTATTAGCTCGCCCATAGATCTAGTATTTGTCTATGTCTGTGTACTTGAGACTACTTTTTAATTAGTCTTCATTATAGTTCCTCTTTACCTATGTATCTATCTACCTACCAATCATAATGTGCGAAACGTTTTTTCACATCTCGTGAATATGAAATTGAAAATATGTCTAAATGCTTTGAACAGGACCGTAAATTGGAAGTTATGAGCTTGTGACAAACGAATGGACACCATGAATTTAAAGTGAATTCGAAAGTAGTGTAAGTATAGTGTATTGTGGGGAGTGTCCCATAAGATAAATAGGACCGTTTAAACATTGCCCTTCATGGGTGAAAAGAAAACAGAATGCCTGTTAATTACCTCCTCTTTGTGGTCGTGTGATAGGAAGAAAAGGTTGGCGGTCATCCCTCGGATCCTGGGGTAGTTTTCCACGGAGGGGTGGTTCTCCAAGTCGGGATAAATGTGGGGTGATATGAGCGCGGCGATCTCGGGGCGCATGCGGTGCTGCACGGCCAGTCGGCGGCTGTGCACGCTGTTCACGATCATGCGCTCGAACAACGACACCTCCATGTTGAAGTGCCGAGCCAGCTTCATGTACGCGGCCGACGGCCGCAGCTGCTGGTGGTCGCCTAAACGAACCGCCTCGTTATAATGCAACTGTCATTGTACTTTTGATATTGAATTACCAATAGGAGGAACTTTTGGTAAATACTTCATAGATATATTTTTCATATCATTTGAGTTACACGCCTGTATAGTCACAACAACGATACAACGCATCACTCAATTAACGCAAAACCTGAAACACGTCAACTAGTCTAAAATAAAAACGGTTCAAACAAAGTTTTGTTGTTCTATTTTTAACATTAATAGCGCTCGTTATTTAGTCCAGGGTACAATCGGTGACACGGATATTGGGGCCTGAGCGAAGTGGTGGGGATAAGAACAAAATACACAATACACTTAGAACAAAATTGTTTATTTACAAATAATAATTAATATTTATTATTACAATTATTCATATTCTTTGCAATATTCATTTTATTATACAAGTTATGAAAATAAAACCTGTAAAATCTTGTGGGCTGGATCCTACTGTGGATAGTGAATAACATTCAGCTATGCGTTATTTGAGTGACTCGGTGTATATATGTTTATTTTAATATTATATCTCCAAATAGGTTTCAGATATTGTACGAGCCACGTGTGAGTATGCAGATAACCATTTTCTGCCAAACCATCAACAAATATAAAGCGGTAGTAAGATGCAATAAAAATACTAATTAGAAGCTGTATAATCTAATCAATCATAATAATTTCTGATATCTTTATGTCATCTCATTTATTTATTTTTTCAAGAGGTATTTATTTACCTCTTGATAATGTAATGTCTAGAGGGATTTTTATTCTCGATCATAAAATTCTAAAACACTGATAAAATAATTTGAATATTTTTGTTGCAAACAACAAAATGATTAGATACGTGTTCTCCAATATATGTTTTACTGCGAATGTATTTATTTATTAACGTAGTACTAGGTTGATCAATAAGTTTCTGGAATCGGATACTTTACATTAAATTATAGGAATGCATTCTATTTCATTCGAATCTCAAATTCAGTAGTAGCCAGTGCCAAAAGAATTAAAAAAAAACTGTCACCAATATTTTTGTTCGTTGTTTACATTTGGCGGGAATTTTATTAGGGTGCAAAATGGAGAAAATCGAAGTTCGTGCGGATATTAGATATTTCTACCTGAATTTTTTTTCTACGAAATATGTTTTTGAAGAATTGCAGTCTACTTTGGGAGAGAATTCTGTCTTATTCTACAGTAATTAAAACGCGGCAGAACCGTTTGTAACGACGAGACTCGCTGTGGGCGCCCAACAACCGTTGTTACTGACGACAACGTTAAAAAAATTGAAGAAATTGTTAAGACAGATCGACGTGTGACTATTCGTCATTTAGCTGATATTATGAAGCTTTCGTTCAGGGCAATTCCGTTCATTTTAACTAATATCTTAAAATTCAAAAAGATTGGCGCGTTGGCTTCCTCGAATGTTAACAGACGCACAAAAGACAGCAAGAGTAGACATTTCAAAGCAAAATTTACCAATTAATTATTGACCAAGATCAAGAATCTTTTCGACTACGTTTCGTGACCGTTGATGAAACGTGAGTTCACCATTTTGACCCGGAGACAAGGAACCAAAGTAAGGTGTGGAAAAGATTCCTCCTCGCCAGCCAATAGATTCAAGGTCTCTGCGTTCGCTGGCAAGATAATGGGCCTCGGTCTTCTGGG
This sequence comes from Sesia apiformis, assembly GCA_914767545.1. NCBI lineage: Eukaryota > Metazoa > Arthropoda > Insecta > Lepidoptera > Sesiidae > Sesia > Sesia apiformis. The sequence goes on along the minus strand of OU611960.1, from coordinate 7,350,489 downwards.
ATGCGGAAGGTATCATTATGATCGATTATTTAACTAAAGGACAGACAAAAACTGAAGAGTATTACTCAACATTGATCAAAAAACTACACGAGGAAATAAAAAATAAACGACGTGGAAAATTGCGTGACGGAGTGCTTTTTCATCATGACAATGCACTTGCGCATTGGTCTGATGTTGCAGGCGCTGTCATCCGAACCGCTGGGTTTCAGTTGATGCAGCATCCGCCATATTCTCCGGACCTAGCTCCTAGTGATTTTCACCTTTTTATCAATTTGAAAAACACTTGCGTGGCATAAAATTTCACGGAGATGATGAGGTCATGCGCTGTAAAGTCTTTTTTTCGATACACAGGATCAAGTCTTTGTTTCCAAGGGAATTGAGCAACTTTCAAAACGTTATTCAAAATGTATTAGATTAGGTGATTATGTTGAAAAATAAATACAATTTAGATATACATTTCCTAAAGTTTCAATAGTTTTCCAAAAATATATTGATCAACCTAGAAAGGAAACAATTAATTACATATAATTTAACAATAATACATACCAATCAAAATAAGATGTTCACAATCCTTTGTTAGTGAAGTAACGATATGCGCTTCCAAAACTTCCGCGGCCTCTTCTACGATTACTGTCGAGAACATAAACACGTTATACAGTCTAGCGTAGTTATAGTGAAAATAATAAAGTTTTTTGTATAAGTATTTATTGAACGGAATATTGTCCATTTAATTCGACTATCTTTCGCCTGAAAGAGGCATTATACCATAGCTATAAAATTTTTGGTAAAAATAAGTTTCTGAGCGAAAAACTGATTTGAATGGTTTATACAGGCATCTCTTGAATGTAATTTTACTCTAAAGAATTTTGTAAAGAGCAGAATAAATGATAATCCAAAAGTGGTATGTCTGGACTGTATGGAGAATGCATTAAAACTTCCCAGCCCAGGTCCATCAATTTTTGTTTAGTCATCAAATGTATGCGGTCAAGCATTGTCGTGATGGAAAACTACAAGTGCTGGTACTTGTAGAGATACGAATTAATCGTATGGGCATGTGGCAAAAGCTCGTAACACACTATGCCTTTCCAGTTCCACCATACACATAACATGACTTTGTTCGGTTCTCACCTCGCTTGGACCGAGATCGTTTCCGAACATTGTTACGAGATCCATTCCATTCTGGTGATCCATTTCTCATCATCTGTTACCAATCTCTTCAGAAATGGATCGATTTCATTTCGTTTTAGCAACACCTAGCATCTGGAAATTCTATTCACCAAGTTTCTGTCATTTAAATCATGCGGCATCTAAACATCTAGCTTTTTTTACTAAATTCAGTTTAGTTTATACAGGTGGTCCAAAACTGTTGAGTGGTGAATGCTAAGCTCTTCCGAAATTTGATGATCATTGCGATCTGCTCTGCTCAACTCATTATGTGTCGATCTGCTCAACTCAAAATTTAGAATTGAAATTAGCCCTAACTATTCCGATCACTGGTCAACCATAGTTCCTTGTATAAATTTAAATCATATGGAATTAAATGCAATAAAAAAATAATTATTAGTAATTTCCATAAAAATCTTGCATTTAATTCCAATATATATTATTTTAAGTCTATTACTTCTAATAATAAAATATGTCGAAAACTGCATTGTAATTAATGGCTTTAATAGTTCTCAGATAATCTGTACTAAGCTAATTTGAGAAATATTCTGAAATTTGTCTGCTTTGCCAATAAGATCTTGTATACATATTTATTTAAACTTTTGTTACCATGTGTATCCATAAATAAATAATTAACATAATCCAAACTTACCAATAGGTGGTGCCAATTCCTGCAGCAATTTTCTAAATCTAGCTGCTCCACTGGTAGTCATACCAACAACCTTAGTTTTTCGATTTTTTAACATTAACACGTCTTGCAACATTCTTGCCTCTTCATAAGTTGCAGTGTTGTTTAGCAGGTTTTTCTAATTAAAAAAAGTATATAATAAGATTTATTATCATTCATTGAAGACTAAGAGAATCACAAGTTGAGGACCAGACCTTCGAATTCGCAGTCTTTTGGATTGTACTACAGCACTTTACAGTAAATGAGAATCCGTATGAATCGCTCTCCTAAGAATAGAGTTATACGATCACTTCATACTTCCAAAAGGAAAAGTGTGAATGTCAAGAACTCGACTTTGGATTCGGTTTCAACAGCAGGTCAAAATGCAATATTTCTCCTTAGACAAAGGGTTAATATTAGCAAAAATGTTATTAGCGGGTGAGCTCCTTGCCGTTTTAAGGAATTACCGCCTGATGGTAAGTAGTTTATCCCCTGATGCTAAGTAGTGACCACAAACACGTAATGATATAAATTGTGATCTTATTATCGATACTAACACTACTTCATTACTTGAAAATTTTATTGGAAAAATATATTTAATTGGAATTTAATTGCTAAAAAATATTACACAAACAGAGAGAGGTATTAGTAAATAGAACAGTTCCTGAACAGTTCGGGGGGTGGTAGTATACGGGTGTAACGATTATTTTCCACTATTACATACCCTGGCCAAAAGTTGATACTTTCCGAGACATTTAAGATTTTGTATTTTTCTCAAATAATTCCACCCACCATCGATAAAACTCAATTATTTTAATAATTAAAGATATCCTATTGAATTTTTTTGTCTTAAAGCTTAATTGAGTATTGCAGTGAACTGATACGAAAGTAAAACTATCTAGTAGAAGCAAGAACAATAAATGAGGGACAATAAAACTAAAAAAAATACAACGAAAATTACTTTGGTAACAAGTGAAAACTAGTCGGTTTATTAAAAATAAAATCGACTAGAATATGTAAGTATAAAAACAGAATAAATAACAACAGAATAATAAGTTTAGTTTGTCGGCTAAGCGACAAGATACTAAGCATCAATTAATTTCCGACAATTACAGGAAGAACAGCCGTTTCAAGTACTAAACTGGCCTTTATTATTGCGGTTGTTATTGGTTTAATATCCAAGACCAACATCTTACCAGTAATCTTTTCTAATGGGTGATCATATTATTTTTACTGATAGGGCAGTCTATTTCGACCATTTGTTGCTCCTACACGCTTTTGTCTGTCACTGACTACCGTAAAACCTCATCTCTTACTCGCTGAGTCGTAGCTGTCCTTAGTTCCCCAGTGTTGAGTTTTGACAATCTCCCATTATCGAAAACACGGTTTTGCTAACCATGGCTTTGTTTAGTACGCAGACATTCTCTTCATTTATGAGTTTGCTGATGGTGATGCCGCCGCAGCACGTCGGGAATACGCAATACGCAATCTTCCGGATGAAGGTGTGTTCAGTGAAAAATATCGTCGTATTTGAGAAACACGAACTGCCTCATAGAAACGAACTAATCTTGACCGTCCCCGTTCCTACACAGTTGATATTTTGTTGATACTAACATTTGGGTATGTCGCAATGGAAAGTTTGGTACTTACACTCTACACACTTCATGAAATTAGATGCGTAGTGATGGCCATCACTACACATCCCTAAATATCACTAGTACCGCTACACACTCTACACAGCCGCGCATGCATTGCACGTTACCAATTTCTCAGAGAAGACTTTGAAATGTAGTGCATTTTCTACTCTATCGTATTTCCCCAACGTACGTACGTGTTTCGGTAGTGAGTGAGATATACCAGAGCCCATTCCCACTCCATCCTATCCTATGCCTCCCCATTTTCCCAAACCTTTGTCCCAATCCATTCCTTAATTTGCAAAAGTAGGCAGCGCATCCGGGGGTGTGTCAACGTTTGTCATTTTGGACCGATGTTGGCATGTATCACGGATGTCTATAGACGATATAAGTGGGTACTTACCATGAGGTAGAATGTGTGCTCGTCTGCAGTATTTTTTAATAAAAAAAAAAAAAAGATGACCCAGTACGAAGAATGCAAGTTTGCCGTTTTTTGTTACACATGGATGCCGAAGGTCCAAATTATGTTACAAGAATTTTATAGACTGATGAATCAAAATTTGATCATGAAGGTGTTATATTTTTAGGCCCAAAAAATCCAAGAAAAAAACGAGAATTTATTGGGATTAATTGGCCGAGATTTAATAGGACCTTTCTTTTTGCCATAAAACTTAAATGGGGAAACGTAGGAAAACTTTTTGCGTGACGAACTACCTCTACCATAATGGTTGTCCAGCCCATTACCGCCGCACAGTGAGAGAACATCTGAACAGAAAATTCCCCGTTCGACGGATTGGCAGAGGAGGATCGATTCCCTGGCCCGCATGTTGTCCTGACTTAACGCCTCTGATTTTTTACGTTTGGGGGTGTATGAAAGACTTAGTATACGCTTCTCCTATTAATTCAAGAGAAGAATTACGAGAAAAACTTTCAACCAGCAGAAACTTGGAGGAAAATTTGATTTTACGCGATCAGAAGTAAAGGCTAGACTGCGAGCTTGTATCCGACACAGAGGACGTCAGTTTCAACATAACATTTAAGTTGTTTTATCAAGAAAGACTTCAAAGTGTTAAACAATCCCCAAAAGGTGTAATTTATCTGTTTATGTCAAAACAATAAAGACCACATAAATAAGAATAAGCGCAGTATTTGAAACGGCTGTTTCCTGGAGTTATCAGAAATTCTTTAATGTTTGTATCTCGGCCGACAAACTAAGCTTGTTATTTACTATATTTTCACACTTACAGTAATAGATTTTTAAAAAAATAAACTGACTAGTTTTCGCTTGTTTGTAATTTTCATTATATTTTTTTAGTTTTAGTGTCCCTTATTTATTATTCCTAGTTCTCCTAGATAATTTTACTTTTATATCAGTTCACTGCAATACTCAATTAAGCTTTAAAACAAAAAAAAGTAAATAGGAAATCTTTAATTAACAAAAATAATTGACTTTTATCGATGGCGTATCAACTTTTGGCCAGGGTATGTATAAGTGAAAAATAAGCGTTACACTCCATACTACCACCCCTGAAAGGAACTGTTCTATTTATCAGTAACCCTGAATAGAAAAAAATAGACTAGCTTCTATTGGATAGTAAAATTGGAAGTATTAGAAGAGAATCATCCAGTAAGGTTTAGCACACTACTACAAAATGATGATCCTACCAATGGTAAATATACACCTCTCCCAAGGCTCACTACTATATTTATTATTATTATTTTATTCCTTTTTAGTTTAGAAACCCCATTAAGATTAGACATTGGGTGCGATCCGCCCATCAGTAGGTAGCACCAAATGCCTTTCTTCAAACCCGCACCTACCTGCATTCCTTCCATATTTTGTTTGAACTTATTTTTGACAATGTTTACCCATCTGAAGTATAACGACCAACGATCTATTAATGGGATAATACTGAGATCTAATGTACAGTCAAGTTTTAAGTGAGTTTTTCGCTTACGGGTTTTGTTCATTTCCTGTAAAAAATATTTATACATATTAATAATAAATAGACAAACAACTTAGATACCTACATTATGCAACCTTAATGCAATATTTACTTACTATAAATAAGTCAATACATGATTTCATATACATTATTATTTCTTGTAATCTCATTTGTTCCACGTTGTTTTTAGAAGACTTGTAGCTTTTAATTAATCTGTGTAATTTTTCTACCTCATTATCAATTGAGAATGAGGCTACTAAATCGTAATTGATTTCACCCGAAAACTCATCTGCTATATCATCAAGAATTATTTCATTCCTTGAATGATCAATGTCCTCGTCAATGTCATTTACATTTTTATTAATACTGTTTTGGTGTGCAATGTCTTCCAATATTAGTGATTCAAAATTTATGGTAGATGTGCCTTCGAAAAGCCAATATATCAAGGGGTCATCTACTTCATAAAATGTACTCAGGATCCGACTTTCTGGGGCATAAGTTTGCACACAGTCGTAACGTAGAATTACTTTATAAATATCATTAAGCAATTTTTGCGCTTTTTGCATTTCAATTATCGAATTTTTCAGTTCGAATCTCGCTTCCCTATAAAAATGGTGTTTCTCAGGAATGTCACGACGGAAATTATTTATATTGTATTTTTCCATTTCTTCACTGCGAGACTGGCCACCGATCCGCACGACTGAATCAGTAATAGGTAATAAAGCTTCAAGGAACTGATCCAGGGCGTGGTTCGTATAGCAAATGACAAGCATAAGACAATTTTGGTCAATACTTGCCACATTTTTTATTAGTGTTTGTGCTACTTTGACGCCTAGGAAGGTTTTTCCGGTACCCGGCGGACCCTGGATGACGGCAAATTCGTGTGTAAGTGCCAGTTTATAGGCTTCATATTGACTGTTGTTTAAACCTAACTCTTCTGCAGTAGGCCATGTTGGTTCTTGTAAAACTTTAAAATTAATTTTCTCAGAATTTATAGTTCTGACATAAAACTCTGATTTTTCGTTTAAATACGCAGGGGGTCTCGGTTCCGGCTGAAATTATATTATTAGGTCTTGAAATAATACCTAATTATTTAAAAAAAAATATGTTTGTAGTTAGTAAGGGAGTGAGAAGAGATATTGTCAGTTAACTTTGTGGAAGTTACTAATTAGTTATTAAATAATTAATAATATTAACAATTAATTAATTAATAAAGGTCACAATGGTCCACTCTAGGATTCCCAGTGTTGTGGATCCACAAACATGTCTATGTTTGTGTCTCTGGACCCACAACTTATTTGTGATCATCTAATCACAAAACATCTCGACCCGATCACATATTAAAACTTGTCTTTAGACAAAGAGTGTCCGACTGGGAATCGAACTACCAACGAGCTAATCGCTCGTCAAATTCTAAAAGGTTTTAGTATATTTTTGAATATAAATTCCCATCTGATTTTGAAAATATATTAATAAAAGTAAATAGTTATGTACGAGTATACCAGGCCAGTCAAAAAGTTTTACGACAGAGTTTTTATTTATTGAACACTGGCTGGTTTATATGTCTTAACAATGTGATTTTCTTAACAATGGAATGAAAAAATTCTCATTAAAAAATGGATATTCCACGGGAACATTTCCCGCGGTTTTATTTTGTATGATTTCACATGTTCTTTCAAACCTGAAGATTCTTTGAATAGACTTCAAATGACGTTTGCAGTGTCCTTTTAAAGGAACTGTGTATCGTTGGTACAATGAATTTAAGCATGGTCGACAAAGTGCGGCTGACAAAGAAAGAAGCTCTTTAACGGCTGTTGCGGTAGAAAACGTGGTGGCAGTGAAAAATATAATTTGCGAAAACAGGCGAATTACTTACGGGATTTGGGAGAGATTGCAGATTGGATTGGGGAATATGTATGAAATATTACATAGGCATCTAGGAGTCAGGAGGATAGTATCGCGCTGGGTGGGGTACAACACAACCTCAGCGGGGCTCAAAAAATTCCGTGTCGAATGGTGTCGTAATAACAAAAGTTGAAGCAGGGTCGTGTCGGCGCGTTTACGACATTGTCACAGGTGATGAATCTTGGATCTACCAGTACGATCCAGAAACTAAGCGTCAATCTACTGTTTGGCTGTTTCAAATTGAGTCAAATTACCAAAGTGAAAAGAGCAAGAAGCGCTGGAAAACATTTAATCGCAAGTTTTTTCACCTTATCTGGCCTACCTGGTACCTTTAGAAAACCATTAACATTAACGCAGAATGGTACATAGCCACGTGCTTGGTAAACGTTCTTACTGCAGTGAGTAGCAACCGCCCAAACAGGTATTCGCGGACTGTTGCTGCCAAGGGACTTTTAGCGCAGTATCGCGGTTAAAGTTTTAGGTCATTCTCCTTGCAGTTCCAACTTGGCACCTTGCGACTTTTTTTCATTTCACAAAATTAAATCACAACTAAAAGGAAAGCAGTTTTCGTGGGCGGAAGACGCGCTGGGTACGTTCGAAGAGGCTGTGAAAGAGGTACCCACGGAAGAGTGGAAAAAATGATTTCCAAAATTGATTCAGACGCAAAAAACTTTGTACCTATGATGCAAGTGGAGAGTACTTTGGAGAGTAGAAGTTGGATCCCATAGATTTTTTTTCTTTTTCGCAAATCTTTCGGAGTTCCCTACGTACATATAAACAGATAATATAGTTTTGAAAATATACTTTGCAAAATTCTTAGCTAAAACGTATTAAACTGAGGTAAAACTGAAAATCACGTCAACTTACTTCCATCTTTACTATGTATTTGGTCATGGCAACATTTGCGGGAAACTTGGGGTCCTGTAACACTTTCAATATGTGAAAATATGGTTCAAAGTAGACTTGACTTTCAATCATGAGATATGAATCGCCGGTAAACATGTTTTCTGTAATTACGGAGCCAAATATAGACACTGGTATCTGGAAGAATAAATGTAAAATTTATAATCATAATTTATATTAAATCACAATTCTTCTTTTGCAATATACGAGTACTAGAGTCCAACAGAATTAAAAATGAATAGAGTATGGTTCCAGTTTCAAAAAGCAAGTGAGTCATATTTCTCGGATATATGGGACATCTGGTAACAATATACCAGATGTCTTATATTCCCGTACTAGCACTTGAGTAATAATTACTGCAATTTAATCAAATAATTAATACCTTAATTTGTTCATTATAGTTATCTAAGTTTAAATATTAAATAAGGCATTAACTGTTATATATAGTGGTTTAAAAATATAGACACAATAATGTAGACTTTCTTACCTGTCCAGTGACCAAAAGCGCTATGTCTCTGTCTAAAATTGTAGCTACAATAAAATTTCTGCACTCGTCTTTAGTAAACAATAGGAGTGAGCCATATATAAAACGCTTGTTGTGGGCCCATCTAATATTTTTAAAGTGCTTGCAATTTCTTGGGTCAATCTGTATTAAATAACCACTTCTGTCTTTAGACTTACTTATATAAGGTGCGGTGAATTTAACATTCTTGTACACTCTGAAAATTAATAAATTTTAAGCAGTGTAGTGCAGTATTTGTTTCTCATAATTTTATCTACATATAAGACTTAATTTTAGTCTTAAAGGTACTCTTTTCCGATTTCTAAGGAAAAAAAAATCTTGAAATTCTATAATTATTCATCGGTACATTCGTTCACTACACATCTATAACTCCGACAATTGCATGGAAGTAATGAGTATACTTTTCTATAATACAATACCTAATAATAATAATCGTTAGCACTCAGAAGTTATGTTAGTAATGAGTATACTTTTCTATAATACAATACCTAATAATAATAATCGTTAGCACTCAGAAGTTATCCAGAAGTTATGTTAGTAATGAGTATACTTTTCTATAATACAATACCTAATAATAATAATCGTTAGCACTCAGAAGTTATCCAGAAGTTATGTTAGTAATGAGTATACTTTTCTATAATACAATACCTAATAATAATAATCGTTAGCACTCAGAAGTTATCCAGAAGTTATGTTAGTAATGAGTATACTTTTCTACTCAGAACTCAGAAGCACTCAACTCCAGGTAAAAAACAAGACTTACCGTATATTATTATTTCTTTCCTTGGTAGGCTCTTTCATATATTGAACTAAAAATAAAAGATAAAACATTTTTATAGAAAGGTGGCAGCGAAGTAGTCAATCCATAACCCATATTCATGTAGTTTTAAGATTCATTTTGCAAAATATAAAATAAATAAATGTGACAAATACAATATATGAATTGCAAGTTTTTAATTTAAGTTTTAAGGGTATTTTGATCGAAGAAATGTGCACTATATTTTAGTGGTGTAATATAGTAGTAGACAAAATTCATAATACAGCGGAGCGGGTAATACAGCGTTTCAACAAATTGTTAGGTGTTGTTCCAAGTGAAGAAACCACTACTAAGTTTCAACAAACTTCTGCACGCGCTTAAGTTTTTTCAAATTTAACCAACGGAAGACTGGTAGAGAATGTCTTAAGGCATTAAATCCGCATCTGTACAATATAGTGCAAAAAGAGTAAATAAATAATGTTAAGGATATACAAGACATGGAAGATTCTATGAAACTAAAATAATTACGTACGGATGCCCTCGCGCAGTGGGCCAAAGCAATCTTCTCGTAATAACCTGAATTGTACATCCAAATAATGTTCAACGTCTTTGTAGCCGCCCTCGATTATATTTTTACGTAAAAATGGACGTGTGTCCAATAACTCCTCTCGGGTTGGCAGGATACTCAGGAGACGAAAGTTTTCTGGAGGCTCTATATGATCTTCTGAATTTGAAGCAGATTTTCGCTGAACTTCTTCCTGTAAATATAGATAATTATTAAAGAAATATAGTAAGTACAACATATACATTGTTCAACACGTCTTTCTGTACTTCTGTGCGCTCTGTTAAGTTATTCCACAGTAATATTTCTAATATATTTTATAAGTACATGTTTTTTTTATCTGAGCGGCTCATATAATGGTAAATTATTACGGCCGCACATGGCCATATGCAAAATCAGGGAAAATATAAAATTAGTGCTGAGCATTCAAATGCTCCAGTGTTAGGTCAATACAAATGAACCTTAAGAACCTAAACCGTTTTAAACTCGAGCTTTTAAGTACATACAAGGTTTAAAACCATTAAACGTTAAAAATTTGGTTCATAACATTCAGGAGCATTTAATGCTGGAGTGGTATTTGTAGAGGAAGAGTGCACGCTGCATTCCCAAAGGCGCTGGGCGTACTCGACTGACGACGTTACCCCTCTCTCACAGAAAACTACCTTCAAATCTACTGTATTTCCTACTTTGTCGTATTTCCCCAATGTACGTATGTGTTTCGGTAGTGGGTGAGATGTATATGTCAGAGCCCATTCCCATCCTATCCCTCCCCATTTTCTCAATCCATTCCTTAACTCGCAAAGATAGGCAACGCATCCGGGGGTGTGCCAACTAGCAATGGGTAGTACCAAGTCCAAATTCAATGAATCAAAAGATCCAAAACCGCGAACGGAGCCGAAACTTAACGATTCCAGCAAACTGTTATCGACTCGTGAGGAGTTATATTCCTTTCATTTTTGGATTGCCGAGTTACATGAACGAATATGATGCAAAGGGAATGAGTCGCTCTCAGGCTCTCATAAAACATAAGTAGGTGAATCAAAGGAGTCAAGAAATCATTAAGAGGAGTCGGATGATCCGCGAGCTCCGAAGAGTCGTGAATACCCGCGACTAGTGCCAACGTTTGTCATTCTGGACTGAAGTTGGCATGTATTGCGGATGTCCATGGGCTACAGTATCCACTTACCATCAGGTGGGCTGTATGCTCGTCTGCCGCCATTTTTCTATAAAAAGTGTCAAGTTTCTGGGCTTATTCGGCGCTCGAACATCGAGCGTTCTTTTAACAACACTATTAATTACGGCTCTTATTTTAATTGTGCAAGTACATTCATTAAACTAATTCAAAAACATAATTATTTCAAATGTACCTTTCTTTCATTTTCATATAGAGTTAACTTTTCTTGTAAATTATTTAGTTTTGAATAATATTCATCCGACAATGTAAATTGGTGGTGATTTTTTAATCTGTCCAGAGAATATGCAGTGGTCGCTGTTATCAACGATTTGCATTTAACCAATGCTAACGACGGCAACACATCTACAATATACTCAAAAACTGTTATGAAGTTTATCCAGAATTGGTTTTGATTCTTCCAATACAAATTATTTAATTTCTTCTGCTGCGCGTCTGGTAAATCCATAAGGTATATACGCAAGTTTCCAATAAAATTAGAGTTGCACACATCGATCAGTAACTTCGAAACCATTTGATCAAATGATGATTTACAGACTTTGGCCATAATTTCAATTATTAGTACGAAAACATCGACTCTATCAATTTGATTTTGTAATAAATTGAAGAACCCTTCCGTTTTTTCATCGAGCTTTTTAAGAATATCTCCTTTGTCTAAATCGGCCAATTCTTGCAGACCTTTGAAGCCAATGAATTTTCCTTTCTCGCTATGATTTTTATTATTACTGTGTGCATTGGTAATATTTTGCCTCCTAGGGTCTTGATTTTGTGTAGGCCGATTCTGAAATCCAGCTGTAATGGAATAATAAATTATCCAGAGAGCAGACTTATTTGTAGTGTAATGAATGTAGGATGGTTGGATGTAGTTATCCTATATCAATTATGTACTAGGTTGATCAATAAGTTTCTGGAATCGGATAGTTTACATTAAATTATAGGAATGCATTCTATTTCATTCGAATCTCAAATTCAGTAGTAGCCAGTGCCAAAAGAATTAAAAAAAAACTGTCACCAATATTTTTGTTCGTTGTTTACATTTGGCGGGAATTTTATTAGGGTGCAAAATAGAGAAAATCGAAGTTCGTGCGGTTATTAAATATTTCTGCCTGAAATTTTTTCCTACAACATTGTGTTTTTGAAGAATTGCAGTCTACTTTGGGAGACCATGCTCTGTCTTATTCTACAGTAGCATACTGATGCGCGGAATTTAAACGCGGCAGAACTGTCTGTAACGACGAGACTCGCTCTGGGCGCCCAACAACCGTTGCTACAGACAACAACGTTAAAAAAATTGAAGAAATTGTTAAGACAGATCGACGTAAGACAGATTCGTCATTTAACTGAGATTATGAAGCTTTCGGTCGGGGCAATTCCGTTCATTTTAACTAATACCTTAAAATTCAAAATGGTTGGCGCGTTGGCTTCCTCTTAATGTTAACAGACGCACAAAAGAAAGCAAGAGTAGACATTTCAAGGCAAAATTTACCAATTAATTATTGACCGAGACCAAGAATCTTTTCGACTACGTGTCGTGACCGTTGATGAAACGTGGGTTCACCATTTTGACCCGGAGACAAGGAACCAAAGTAGGGTGTGGAAAAGATTCCTTCTCGCCAGCCAAGAGATTCAAGGTCTCTGCGTTCGCTGGCAAGATAATGGGCCTCGGTCTTCTGGGATGCGGAAGGTATCATTATGATCGATTAATTAACTAAAGGACAGACAATAACTGAAGAGTATTACGCAACATTGATCAAAAAACTACACGAGGAAATAAAAAAATAAACGACGTGGAAAATTGCGTGATGGAGTGCTTTTTCATCGTGACAATGCACCTGCGCATCGGTCTGATGTTGCAGGCGCTGTCACCCGAACCGCTGGGTTTCAGTTGATGCAGCATCCGCCATATTCTCCGGACCTAGCTCCTAGTGATTTTCACCTTTTTATCAATTTGAAAAAACACTTGCGTTCACGGAAAAATGTAAAAAATTTTAAAATTTCACGGAGATGATGAGATCATGTGCGCTGTAAAGTCTTTTTTCGATACCCAGGATCAAGCCTCGCTTTCCAAGGGAATTGAGCAACTTTCAAAACGTTATTCAAGGTATTAGATTAGTATTCAAGTACCTATTATATTAGAAGGTGATTGCGTTGAAAAATAAATACAATTTAGATATACGTTTCCTAAACTTTCAGTACTTTTCCAAAAATATATTAATCAACCTAGTATATTAGGTAAGTAGGAATGGTTATCTCATATTTTTGCGAAGGCATCTTTGTTACTATTTGCCACATATTAAATGTATCTACATGTGGAATGTATCTAACGCCTTGGATAATTAAAGAAATTAAATATAGTAAGACAATTTCAAGTTCTCATCAAAAACGATAATAATGTGTTAGAATTTATTACTAATAATATGTAATTGTTTATAATTTTTATATATATTTTAATTAGTTAGAATTAGAATTAGAATTCTAATTATATTATAATTAGAATTTATTTTAATTAAAATACTACGATATTTTCGGTAATTTAGAGGCATCATGCTACCGTTGACAACTGTCACATTTGTTATTTGTCCTGAAAGGCGGGAACCAGATAGTCGACATGGTGGTTGTAGAAGTGACCTGTTTTGTAAAAGTGATGTAATTTAAGCAAATACAGTGTCGTTATTCACGTGTCGAGAGTTTTAATGGTCAACCTCTTCAAATGATAGCACTCGTTTTAAATTTGAATCTTTGTCTATGGATTTTTAATTTCACACCTAACATTTGTTCCAATAGCTCATCTTTATAATCTCTGTACTTTTAATTATGTACATCTTTTGTTTTAATTCGCTTATTAACCATTGTATTTCACTATTTAATCATATTTTTTATATTTTCTATGTATTGACCGGCGTTCCTTACAAGATCTCTCAAACTAAGCAAAAATACTTATCTTTTTGGTATAAATAAATAAATTATTTAAAGGCTGGCCGTAAACAATAGATACCTACTGGCTGGAAATCACATTACCTCTTAAAACTTTAAAATTGAAAAAAAACTAAGGGTCTAGTAACCCGACGAGTCCAGAAGGCTCGAAGTGAACGACATCTCGGCCTTCTACGTTTCAAAACTCCTGTCGTTCTATTGGCGCCGTCGCGGCTTCTGCTCCACCGCTCTCGGCCAGTAACGCCCTCTTTGCCGCCATTGCTGGCCGACGCGGCTTCTGCTCCACCGCTCTCGATTAATTAATCCGATTAATCCGAATTAGATCCTAACATTTCACATGAATTTCGCATTGAAGTTTCACAAATACAACGTTGTAAAAGATTACTAAAAATAATGTCTTAGATCAAATCGAAAGGAGGAAGATTCGTTACTCAGTTACCGCGCGTGGTCCTACAAAATGGAGTCTAATGGACCTGCTTCGTTTAGTCTACGATAGAACAGCGACTTGCTTGCACGTGATATGCTCACACGGTGAACACAGTTTTGTAGTAGAAAATACATTTAAAAATGCCTTCCCGTGCATTTATTCAGTGCACAAATCACTCAAGGAGCAAGAACAAGACACAAATCACCTTTGACGCGTAAGTAATAATTTGTAGATTTTTTTTTTTAAATCATTAGTTCCAGTAATGAGTGAGCGAAGTAAAACTATACGAAACATGACGTGCCTGATCGCCACACGGCCATGCGGCGCGCGACCGAACAGTAGTACTTCTCTCGCTGGTGCTACTGTCCAAGCTCATCGCTCTATCTGTCGTTCAGTGTCGTATAACGTGACTTCAGTTATAGCTGTACGGGTTTGTTTGCATGTAGTTGTGCATCTAAGCCCATTTTCAGTTCACCCAATGTAAGAACGCACCGTATATTCCCTTTTTGCTTTGATCTAAGAATTATGTTTAGAATTTTACAAACGCTACTTCGAAAACAAAAATGTAGCTTTCACCCGTCACCTATCTTTTTAAGCTGCATTAACAGGCTGCATTTACCCATTTGGTCGGTATCATAACGTCTAGATATCAAAATGACTACATCGTGAATCAATATGACTAGGTAGCAAAATGACTGGATTATATATTGTTTTGGCAAGTACAGTTAGGTTGGTATTATGCCAAATGATAATGCTTTGGAACAGATAAAATAATAAGCATGTAATTAAATTGCTTCCGGTTTGTATTGGGCCGATTTATAAATTGTACTTTACCTTTTCTTTAAATAAATTACCTTTTCTCAAAATGACTGATTTTTCTAAATGGCTTTGTTCGTGAATGTCTGATAGTCATGTCTGACAGAAATGGTACATCCAGAAAGAAAATTCTTTTGGTACCAAAGTTAACATTGTCTTATAAAATAATAAGTATATTCTTTATTGAACAGTTGTGACTTTAATCTGTGTTGTTTGAAATTGGCGCGAGCGTCTTAGCATACCCGCATATAGTAAAGATTTCGAGGCAACATATTTTGTCCGCGGAAATTGAAGGCGGATTGAGATTTTAGGATGGCGCGCGCGCTCGGCGGCGAGGGGAGTTAAGTTCACATCGCGGCCTCGGACAGTTGATATTGTAATCGCGCCTTTTAATTGGACTTGAACGCGGATATCCTTGTGCCACGCGAGTGTTTTGGTTGGAATTGTTTGTTGTGATTGTGCTTGTTATTTGGAGTAATATCTCGAGGTGATTTGCTGTTGTGTGTGAGTTGCGGAACTATAGCGGCCACCGGCTCACCAAAGGACACGAGACTTGGATTACTACACAAGTATTTATTGGGAATGTATGTATTTATTCAATCACATTAAAGTAGGTCACGTCTAGTAGGGACTAGCGTAGGTACACTTTCCAGATTTGTGCGTGGGCAAAACCACCTGGGGTAAGTGAGGCCTTTAGATTTTTTATTGTGCTTACCCACCATTTTGGTGGATATATTGATTTAACTTTAATTGGGCTCGAGTGCATATTCCTCGGGCTGCTTTCGCGGAACGCGAGGCAGATGCGCCTAGTGTGCGTATCGTAAACATGTGTAATGCATCGATTTGAGAATACATATTAGATACAAGCACTCTAGGGCAGGCACGTTACAGTCTAATAGTGTATTATGTTGAGTAGCTCCCGAATTCCTTAATGTATATGTGTTTTAAAAATGGAATATTCTTATTAAGTAGTACTTAAATTTCAAATTAGACTTTTTAATGAACCCCTCCTCATCAGCCCAAATAGGTTCTGTTGTTTATGCGATTTTCAAATAAACTTTTATAGAGGCACTAGTGAAGGTTTATTTTGCATCCAACATACGAGTAGACACCAATGATGATGAATGGCCAATTGTGTACACCTTATTCATATAAAGCTATTGTGAAACTTCAAGATGATATAGGTGAATCATAATCTGGTCACCGGCTAAGGGAAGTGCAATTTCAAGACAATGTGCAAAACGCGCACAAAGGTCGTCTACGACTGGGTCTCTTACTTGCATAGTATGACACAGATGAGTCAGTAACGAACTGTCAAAACAATTTTAAAAAAGTATAGCCAGTTCACTGAGTTCTCGTCGATCCTGAAGACTATGAATTTTAAGAAATTTTAGTCTGTCTTTATATTCAACTAATTCAACTAAAGATTCGCGCTTGCGCATTCTTGAGACAACGTAACGAACGAAACTCTTATAATTAAACAGATTCACTCACTTTATTCAGCTTACTCAGAAATGTGTCAAGTTTTTTTATTTGTTAACGAAACTCATGCAAGAATCAAGAGAATCAGCAATTTTAGCACATAAAAACATTTAATTTAGCAAATGAGAAAACTTACTTCAGTTTACCCTGAACAGGCTGCAAGTATGGAATGGTCAACAATTTAATGGTTCAACGTATGGTTCCAACCATAACATCATTACGATCTTTGAAATTTCAGAAGTGCACCATTTCGAAAGTATTAGCAGTAGGTACACAAATTAACGTAGTACTGTATTAACCTTTATATGAATTTAATTAATAAAAGCCGTCTCCTCTTACCATGCTTTCCCAATCGAGTGTGTACATTTCCTTTTGCAATTTCTAAACGTTGTTGTATATTGGTTCTGGATGTTTTCCTCTGTTTATCGGTCTTTGATCTTTCATTGTGAACTTTTTTGTTAATTTGTTGTTCCTGTATAAACGCTCTATGATCACCAATCATTAAATGCTTCGGTTGGGTCGTTGTCGGGCGATATCCCGATGGGCCTGCAAATGAAATGGAATCTCTTGTAATTATTGTAATTAACTAACTGTACGAGGATAGATCTCAAGTATTGTAACAATACAGAATAAAATGAACAGATTTCGATATAAGCCTAACCAGCCCGTTTATTGTCTATTGCTGGACACGGGCTGTGCACAGGACACTGTGCATGAGGGATGAATGGCCTTCAAATGCCACGCCTGGTCAAGCAGGTTGGGGAGTCCCCTTTTTCAAAGGTGATATAGTTCCTCAGCGATTGCGGTAGTGACTTTGTTATCCCTTAGTCGCCTTTTGCGACACCCACGGAAAGAGATGCAAAAAAGTATATGAAATTAAGTATACATTTTTGCTTTTCTTTTCGAATTATTCTGCAGCTAACGAGATGCATACGGGATAAATTATTTGCTGTTATTAAATTTTCTTGCTGAATAGTCATTTTAATTGCGTGCAGTATTTTGTTGATCGACCATTTATCTGCTGCCATAAAATTATAATCCAATCTAAAGAAATGATCTCCAAAGTCCATGAGATGGTCTTGGACGATCGAAGATTAAAATTATCCGAAATAGCTGAAAGTGTAAGCATCTCGAAAGAACGGGTACATCACATCCTGAGTGAAGATTTGCATATGAAAAAGCTATCCGCCCGTTGGGTGCCGCGCTTGCTTACTCTCGATCAAAAATGAATTCGTATGCAAGACTCCCAACACTGTTTGAATCGTTTTAAGAGTAATAAGGTGGATTTTTTGTGAAGATTTGTAACAACAGAAGAAACGTGGGTCCACCACTATACACATGAATGCAAAATTCAATCAAAGCAGTGGACAGAAGCTGGGTGTTCGGCTCCAAAGAAAGCCAAAGCTGTGAAATCGGCAGGGAAAGTGATGGCATCTGTATTTTGGGATGCGAAGGGATTTTTGATGACAGATTACCTTGAGAAGGGTCAAACCATTACCGGCGACTACTACGCTGATCTGTTACACAAGTTACAGGAATGTATTCAGCAAAAAAGACCAGGTTTGACTCGAAAACAAAAAATCTTTCACCAAGACAACGCAAGGGTTCACACATGCGTTAAGGCAATGGCAAAAATCAACGAATTACACTACGAATTGTTGCCCCATCCACCTTATTCGCGTGACCTAGCACCGTCGGACTTCCACCTGTTCCCTAAGCTCAAAACTTTTTTAGGCGGACAGTAATTTGAGACGAATGTTGCCGTTATAACTGCTGTAGAGGAGTATTTTGCCGGCCTTGAAGAAACGCATTTTATGGAGGGCATAACTGCTTTGGAGCGAAGATGAACTAAGTGCGTAGAGCTTACAGGAGACTATGTCGAAAAATAAAAACCACTTCGTTACGTTAAACTGAGTATTTCTTTCCTAGGCCAGGTACTTATCATCCCGCCCTCGTAGTTCCTGCCAGCAGCTCGGATTTCGAGTCGAAACACTTCGTCTTAGACCTAGCATCGGTCAAGACGTGTATTTTTAGACTAGTTAGTATTTTAGTTTGTAGTATTATAAAATGTAGGCACTTCGTTTTAGACCTAGCATCAGTCAAGACGCATATTTTTAGAATAGTATTTTAGTTAGTAATATAAATTGTAATCTTAGATAATAAATAAAATAAAAAATTGATTTTTATTAAATCCTCTGCTGTAGCCGCACATAACTGACATGTAAATATGTCTTGGTTGTGTACCATTAATGCCCTAACACTGACGATAACGGGGTCGTCAGTGAGAAATGACGTCAGAACTTGAAACAATAAATGAATTGTAGGCGATTCTGCTTATTTAATTTTATGCCTTATCGCAGAGTGGAAATAATGCTAATATACCTACCTCTGTTTTAAGTATGAGTCATGCATGTAAGGCGACCGTTGTTTTGAGATCACTAAAAATGTATACATAATTCGTATGTTAGAACCGTAATAAATACTCACGCACGACTGAATGGAGAATTCTCTTGTATTCTGATTTTGAAGCGGGTTTTGTAAACGTTTTTTTTTTTTTTATTTACGGTTCACAAACTGGACGTAGCAGCATAAAACATAATATCATGATAGGCTGAACGGCCTTCTAAATGCGAACACAACTTGCATAAAAATAGTTTACACTTAATAACAGTAGAAATAAAATATTAACAATTAATAATAAGGAAAAAAAAAAGAAGCAGGAAAGATAAAATATGATTACAATTTAGAATATAAAAATCGTTTGAAACTGTTAACCGATGCATTGAAATGCATTGTTTTGTGCACGACGAAACAATATTGTGGGTGTGCATAGACAATTAATTGTGTTTTATTAACTTATTTAGAAATCAGTGATATTAATGTTCGATAGTTATTATTAGTATACTAGTAAAAGATTTATAATTTAGGTAGTCTAACAAGTTCGCGGTTTTTTTTTTATAATGAAAATCATCAACTTTTTTTGTATTACATAAATATTTATTGAACGGAATATTGTCCATTTAATTGGACTATATTTCGCCATTTTTCTGGCAAAGCTCTTATCATGGGATATACAACTTTCAAGACGACGAAATTATTTAAATTGTACTTATTGTATTTTATTCGGGTCCAGTATTGATTATTATTATTTCATAATTAGACAGACAGTAGACAAACTGTACATATGGGTTACTAAATAAACGATACCTGACCATTTGAATAAAAAAAATTCATTCCCCACATTGTTTTTTTTTTCATATCCCAGCAAGGAATTCATTCCCATGATTATGAAAATATTTTCGCTTCATTTCTACTAAACTACCATATGATACCATCAACCTGTCTCTCCCCTGCTGTATATACGAGTAGGCCTCTCCTAAGGACCACCACCACACACGGCCTTCAGCTCTTCTCATCCAGCCATTAGCGCGACTTTCTTCAAGTCGTCAGTCCACCAGGCTGGCCGGAGGGAGTCCCACGCTACATATCCTGGTACGCATTCTACATTCGAGTTCCCCTCCCCTATCGGTTATCGGTTCTAGGACATCTCCTAAACTACGAAGCCAAAAGCCACAACCGGTGACTCTTGAAAGGCCACTAGGGTCACAAGAATTTAGCCATTCCGAAAAAAAAAAGCGACGCCAAAAGAAGTGCATCAGACGTGAATCGATAGGGTATTTGATAAATATTATAGGGAAAAATAGATTAGATGACAAAGCAAATAAATTTTGATTCTTCAAAAATATACAATCGGTTCTGGAAGACTAGAATGACCCTTTAGCATGATAATATGTCAAACGGTTCCTCGCAAAAAAAATTATACTTTTATTTTCTATAGATGAACCCGACCACGCGTTGCTGTGGCTGCCCAACAGATGGTGCTTAACCTGTTTTTGGGTAAAAAGCATGTTTTTACCCTGTGATAGGTATATAAAAACACACGCGTATTCGAATGCAACGTTGTATTAAAATTTCAAAGCAATCGGTGAAGAACAAACGAACGTTTAGATTTTTTTTATTTATATAGATTAAACTGAGGAACAAATTGTGGTCGGCGAGCAGGACAGCCACTTACTAGATTAGTCAACTTGTGTGATTCGCCAACTATGGCACTATCATAATATAATAGTAGGTACAATAATTATTATAGGACTTACAATAAACCCATATAAAAGTTCAGAAAGACTGAAGGCTGATTTACGCAAGGAGAGTTTCTCGAACGGTTCGGGCGAGAATACTGTATACGATTCTCGTATGCGACCAAACTACATACAATTCTCGCCTACAACTGTTCATATGATGATAAAATCTCGATGATAACAGGGATAACAGTGATCAGATGATGATAGCAGTTGTTTATACTAGCTCGCGTTGCAGAAATTCTCCTTGTATGAGCCATTAGTAAGCACAACATACCTGGCTCTTGATCATCCATTTTCCATTGTTTTCTAATTTTCTTGTTGTAATACACTACAGACGGTCCTAATTCAACTGAAACAAAAGTTATTTACATTATATTCTTACCTATTAAATCTTTACATATTAAATCGGTACATATTTAAATCTTTTTCTTGCTCTTTTAATGTGATCAACAAGTCCGTGGTTCAGGTGTTAAGGTCGTGGTGTTAAGATTTCTTGAAGTCGTTGCCAAAGATAATTCTCTTATTTCGCTTATTTCGGCACAGACTTCAGAAATTCGTAATTTTAACTTTGTTTATTAATTTTAACTTTTATTATGATTTTGAAATAGATTTTACTTTTGAAAGATTTTTATTTATTTCTAACTTTTCAGTGACAGAAGAACTGCAACCCGATCGGACTAGCAACGCCAACCTATTTACTCGTACCAAAGCTATCTGCGTCGTCAAGAAGAATATTCTTCAGTACCTATTACTATGGTAAAGGGAGAGGTGCATCTATCTGTTCTGGTATATCTCACTCATTACTAGAACACATATGTACACTGCCCGTGACGAGATGCTAGAAATTATGTAAACAAACCAACATTTACTACGCTAAGCAAAATACTAGCGAGCATTTCAAAGGGGTGTTTACTTTATTACGCGATACTTTATTGCAGGGTTCGTAAAAATCCGATATTTATAATAAATATCAAAATATACGATATTTATGATAGATATCAAATATAATAAATATCAAAATATCCGATATTTGATATCTATCTATATATATGTATATATATGGTTACTTGTGCTCTAAAAACGGCAATATGAAACGACTACACGTTATTCTCAGGTGTAGGGACGGCAAGTTGTGTTAGGTCCGAGTGGGTAGTTGGTCGGGAGGGGGGACAGTCCCTCAAGAAATTGTATAGAGAGGAATGACTCATAGACAAGAGAATTTTATAGGAATAATAAAAACGACAAAATAAAATCTGGAAAACTGTTGACCCTGTGGACCATCCCCAAAACTTCCCGCAATTTTCGAGCTAGAACCGCTCGAAAATGTAATTTTGTTCATACGTTATTGAGAAAAATAATTGAACTCAAAAATAGCTCAATCCCTCGGGTCGAAGTGGAAGAGAGTCGCGCCAGGCTTGTGTCTGAAATCGAAGACTCTTTAGATCTAGTCTCGATTTGGGGTTCTCTGAACCTAGTGGATTTCAACCCCAGTAAGACGCAAGTCTGTGCATTCACCGCTAAAAAAAACCCTTTTGTTGTAGCACCTCGCTTTCAGAGCATACCTCTTAAGATCTCGGAGAGTATCGGGATCCTTGGTGTCGACATCTCCAGCAAAGTCGAATTTAGGGGTCATTTGGAAAATAAGGTCAAAATGACCTCCAAAAAGCTCGGTGTGCTGAACAGGGCGAAGCGGTACTTCACCCCTCGGTAACTCCTTATGCTTTACAAAGCTTAGGTGAGGCCCATATGGAGTATTGCTCTCATCTCTGGGCCGGCGCACCGAAATACCAATTGGACCCATTTGACTCCATCAACGACGTGCTGTTCGTATTGTCGACGATCCCACTCTCAAGGGCGGTTTAGAATCCCTCAGCATTCGGAGAGACGTTGCGTCTCTCTGTGTGTTCTACCGCCTGTACAATGGGGAATGCTCTGAAGAATTGTTTAATATAATTCCCACCTCGAGTTTCTACGACCGTATCTCCCGTCACAGAAATGCGATCCATCCGCATTTCCTCGATACGGAGGTGTCGCGCACTGTTCGGTCCAAAAATTATTTTATACCGCGAACCCGTAGGCTGTGGAACGAACTGCCTCAAGAGGTCTTTCCATTAAGCTACGATATGGGGTTCTTCAAGAGAGCTGTGAATAGGATTTTGCAAGGTCGGCGACGGGCCCGCTTACCCCCTGGTGTTGCGGGTGTCCATGGGCGGCGGTAACACTTACCATCACGTGGGACCGCTTGCTCGTCCGCCCACTAGTCTATAAAAAAAATGCCTAAATTTTTCAAAAAGCAGCTCCGAGAGCTTAAGAACATTTTTGTTACAATATTAATATACCTATCTGAGCTCTTCGAGCTCAAACTTATTTTTTTTGTTTTGTTTTAAAATTTTTGTATATAACAAAATAAAAAAAAACATTACATCTTGATTTGTTTCGACAATGGTTTTTTGCGAATAAATAAACCGATTTTAATTAAACTTGAGTTTGCTGCAGTTTGTCAAGCTTTAAAGATAATTTAATTCTAGACCAATCTTGACCAATTACGATGGCAAACAAAACCTTTCGAATGAAAATCGGTTGTCATTCAAAGTTTACATACACACACCCATATACGAGTACATATGTACATTCAGACACCACCTTAAAAACTATTAGAATAGCTTCCTAGGGCCTCAAAACGTCGAGATCTGATGAAAACTCGATTTTCGAAAATCGGGACTCGATAGATATCCCTAACAATAGGTACCGTACATTAACTTATATTAGACAATGGCTCTAAATAACAATGAGGGCGGGATATAATTTTAAGTAAAATAAGATACAAAGAAAGAAAATGCGTCTAGACATGGATTTTTCGAGCGACGAGGAAATCCCCATGTCGGAAATAGTGACGTCAGTAACTTTTCGTCAAACTCCGAGTGGGTACTTTTCCCATTCGGAAAATTACGTGTGGGTAGAGCTACCCACTATATCCACATTATCCGCCAGCCGTGCTCAGGTGTCCTATTTCTCTTGAAATTTGATAAAAATGGCATCTTGTTAGTTCTGCAAGTGTACAAATTACACTGCAAATGTAAAAGAAAGAAAGGATATCTCATTTTTAAGATAATTTGTAAATTACATTTATTTCTTGTATTTGTCTTATAAATTTATTTTTGTATGAAAAATAAGTAATTTTTCATTAGAATAATATATTTATATTAATAATTATTTTAGTATTTTATATTATAATATGTACATAATTACAACCATAACACAATATTCATATTTATTTATATCACAAAATTAAGAACTAGGTACATAATATTTAAACTACATAATAAATACAACAAACAAATATGTATATAAATATTACAGGAATTTCCATAGAATAATAAAATACGGTCTTAATAATTAATAAGTTGTGACTTATGACGAGGAACCGGCTTCTCTGTAGGATTGGTGGCTTCATTATTGTGACTGATGTGTTGCATGAATTGTAATCAATTTTTAAAAATAACATACCAGTAATGTACAATAGTCATATTTTAATAATTAAGTTTATATACGAATGTGTTGTGGCTGCACAAACCTTCTAGGTTTACGGGCACAGAGTAGGCAACATTAATGTATTTATTCATTGGTATATAAAAAAAAAGGAAAGAGAAGAATTAAAACTAGATTGTATCAGGAAGAATCTGCCCCAAGAATGTGATGACTACATTTGCAGAAGGTATCCACATTCTCAGTTTGTAGTAATCCTCTTATTCGGACACCTGGCCTTAATGACAGGGCTGCAATTAGGGGGGTTATGTTAGGCTGTCTACAAATTCTTCTAAGGTTCAGTCAGTAGGGACCTGTCTGATTAAACCTAATCTCGTTATATGGAATGCAGGAACAAATGCATCATAGTCCATTTTTTAGAACTCATCATTTTTTTAGAACTCAAGTTCTAGAGACGTGTTGGCTAACTCAGCATTTTTAAATTCTACTGCAACTTTGTTCCTACCAGTTGATTTTATACCTCCTACTACTATACCCTTAGTGTTATTTTTATGAATAAACTAGGCCAGTTTTAATGTCCTTAAAGGTGCAGTGGAAGCAGAATTTGACCTAGTAACATGCACAATGAATGGTCCTCTATGTGACCCTCTATATTTTAGTTTTTAACAGATTGGAGATATAATCTTTATGACACTGTCTTTGACTAACTCATGGTCTGCCGGGTGCTTTACGGCAGACTTAGTGGGAATAGGCAGATTTGATTCTGATATTTGGGAATAAAGTTCCTCAGACATGACTATATCTACTTGAGACTGATCCTCCCCAGGGGGAGGGTCAACCTCAGCTTCCATTTTAGTTAATTTACCCTCTTATCGATTGTTAACCTCACCTCTAACCAGATAACAAACAAAGAATCCACCACCAAACACGAACACCACAAAAAATTAGCTTCTTAACCGAAAAATAGTCCAAGACTTAATTCAATGCCAAGAAAACATTTCACTCGACAGAGACACCCAAGGAGTCATCTGTCATATATATTCTAATTTCTATATAAAAAAAAAATCAAAGAAAATATTTATTGACAGTATACCAATTCTGCCCAATATCCCTTAGATGCTATGCAACGTGGTAGCCTGCTATTATGACGCATAAGATAGAATGTATGTTTATCTTTGTAACAAGAGAGTGCCTGTATTGGGCTGTGATTTTCCATCCTTTTCGTCATATAAATATTAGTCGCTATAGTAATGTTAGCTGTTCTTAGAGTGCATTTAGTATAACGTGTCTATTTATAAAATGTCATTGGATCTAGGTGGTGTCTATTTATAAAATGTCATTGGACCTAGGTGGTTCCTTTCGCTTAGAGCATCACATTTCATTCAAAAATGGTCCATAAAAACGTAAACTATATTTGACAAGGTGCTCTCCTCATGCGGTTTATAATTTTTAGGGTCGAAAAGGATCTTTCACAAGCAACTTGACTCACTGATAACGTTAGCAGAAATTTGAATGCTAGTCCAATTAAATCGATAAGCAATAATTTAAAAAATAGCAAAAAAAAAGTCGATTTCCGATCGATCAAGCCAGAACGGCCAGCCAACCAGGCGAATGGCCCATCGGGCATTTGCCGGGCAGTCCGGGTCTGGTAGTATGTATGGTATCCACTAATGCGCACTCGGCCTACTTGGTGGAATATGGCCCAAAACCCCGTGACGATTTCTAGCAGTGACTTATATTTCTACTTTATGCAGTGGGCTGTGAAAACGCTGATATCATGGAATTAACTCTTGGGTTATGAGAAGAAGCAAGAACCCTTAATTGCCGGTTAAACGGATTTTTTTAATATCTATAGAAATATGGCAAATCTCTTTTGAATATACAAAGAATGAACAACGACGAGACTACCCACTTATCACAAGCTCTTACTTTGTTCTGTTTAAAAAACGGAAAATAGAGTAACAGAAACGAAATTATGAAATTTTTATTAATGAAAAATTACGTGCACGACGAACTAAAATATTACATCGTCATACGTTAGTATACTAAAATAGACAGAAGAAACACTGTATTAACATGAATATATTACCTTAATTAGTGTAGTTGTAGACTATTAACTTGCAGTAATAAAGCTGTAAATTATACGTGGGTTATTTACAATCTGAGAGAAGAGACTAGAGAGTGGAATGAGTAAACGTGAACGAATGTAAATCCTTTATTGGTAGGAGGAAGGAATGATTGCATTAAATGTTGCCTACAATTTAATTAGATTACCATCTTTTTGTATTTAATTCGCGGACTGTGTAAGATTCCACTGGTAGGTATAATGACCTGGTACCTACTCTGCGTTTATGTTTAACTAGCTGTTGCCCATGATTTCGCTCTCGTGAATTCAATTGCCTTGACATAAGTTAAAAACTGTAAAAAACTTGATTATTTATTAGTAATCGTGTAGTGCAGTATATTTGACACCTATGTAGGTACATTGAATTTGAAAAACGGTAAAGTGTTCACTTATTTGTAATGTATCAAGTTATTTGTATCAAGTTAATTGTATATTTGTATCAAGTTTTAAGTAATAGGACCATTAAATATTTTTTCTCATACAAACTTTAAAAACCGGTTTTATACCTTTGGAGGATAAATTTTGAGAAATCCGTTCTTAGTGATTTTTTATAAATGCACCATAAATGGACGCTACTGCCCAAATTTCATGTTCTTACGTTCAAGAGTTAAGGCTCGGCGTTGATGAATCTGTCAGTCAGTGAGTTAGAATATTTCTCTTTATAGGTATAGAATAGAAAAAATACATTTTAATAAGGTTAGATAGAGAATGAGCATTTCGTAAAAATATCCAGTTTCGTTGTTGACCAGTCTTTCTTGTTTCTTTTTTTTTGTAATATATGTAATATGGTGACAGTCGAGCAGACAGTTTACGACAGTCGTGCAGTGGAAACTACTTACCGCCCATGAAAATCCAAGATACATGTCAACATCAATCAAGAATGACAAACGTTGTCAAGCCCTTCATTAGTTTGGACTACTTCGGAAATTTAGGGAGTTTAGTCGGTAGGAATATTGCGAAAGATGAGAAGCAGGGTATAATAGAACGAGTAATTTTCCTTGTCCCATTGCACTCCCCATTCATCGGGTAGATAGTAAAGGGTATAATAAGTTTCCTTTATCGCATTATATCCTTTATTTAATGGGATGGGGTAAGGTATAAGGAGTATAACGGGATGAAAGATTATCCAGTATACTTCCTACTCTATGAGATGGAAAACTGTTTCTGATAAATCTCACCGACTTAATACGTTTTACGGCTTTCAAACACAAAGTAATCTATACTAATATAGTAAAGATGTAAAATTGTGTGTTTGTATGTTGGGAGTAATCTCTGGAACTACTGAACCGATTTCAAAAATTCTTTCACAAATAGGAGGCTATATTATCCGTGTCTAATATAGGCAATATAGTCTAATAAATTGTGAAAAATAAAAATAAAAAAAAAACTTATAAAGCGAAGCGAGGACGGGTCGCTAGTAACTAATAAAGAAAATAGATAATACTTGACATTGTGTGGCGAGATCTCTTATTTAACAATAATAGGCACCTACTTTCGAAATATACCTTATAAGTACTATGAATCACTAAACTCTTGAAACATTTACCCATCATATCATAATTTTACAGATTTTTTATTTAGAAATATATCTTGTATATGGAAATGGGAAGGAATGGGGCATTGTATTTAATTGAACAATACAATAACAAAGAATGAATATTACTTGTTTTTAACAATATAAATATACTTCAATACTACTAAAACAAATATTATACTTTTTTGTAAATATAGAAGTGTATAAATATATAACACAATAATTAATAATGTATCGAAAATTATTAAATTCCTCAAATTGTGGATACTTTTTATTTCTATTTATGGCAATAATTTTGAGGGGAAAAACATTAATTACAGTTCATTTCATTTTAACGTAGGCATTTTAATAGGCGTAGGATACACGCTCAGTTTGCTGTCAGTTTTACTACAATCATAGATTTCAGTGACGGAAAAATGACCGTGTAGGTACTGAGATGACTGATGGACTGATGAAATTGATTAACGAATATTTAGATTTTTGAATCGCGCATGCATCAGTCAAGTTATTCGAGTGAACGTGTAATCGTTTTTCGTCAATCACCGCGCTAACAGCGACAATGTCGGTCGTTCGAGATGGAGTGTACCCTACCTGCGGCTTTATTTGCTGTGTGAACCAATAGCTATACCGGTGTCCAAATAAATTATTTTAGTTTCTATAGTTTGGTTGCTTTCTTGAGTCTCTTGACGTTACGAGTGTCACACACTCGCTAAACTCTCAGGTCACTCACGCTGTCTCAGTCTCACCCTGGTTTTTGATACCGCCTTACTTCTGGATAAATTAATTTTATATTTCTTCTTCATATTTAAATCCTGTAAATAATAATGCAAGAATCAGATAATGAAGAAAATCAAGATACAGGCCCAGTGGACAACGCATGGGCAATGAAGATTCCTAAATTTACTCCTGAAGATAACCCCCATGGTCTGCTTGAAGAAAGTAAATTCGCAACCTTATTTCCAAAATATCGTGAGCAGTATCTAAAAGAATGTTGGCCTCTTGTGCAAAAAGTGTTAAAAGAGCATCACATAATTGCTGAATTAGATCTAATTGAAGGCAGCATAATTGTTAAAACAACACGTAAAACTTGGGATCCATATATAGTTATTAAAGCCAGAGATTTAATGAAGCTACTGTCCAGGAGTGTGCCATTCGAACAAGCAGTAAGAGTTTTAGATGATGAGATTGGGTGTGATATAGCGAAAATCAATTCATTTGTACGTAAAAAGGAAACCTTTTTAAAAAGACGTCAACGTTTGATTGGTCCCAATGGCGTGACTCTCAAGTCTATAGAATTATTAACGGAGTGTTATGTTCTTGTCCAAGGTAATACTGTATCAGCAGTAGGCCCTTATAAAGGCTTAGTACAGGTGAGACGTATAGTAGAAGATACAATGAAAAATATCCATCCTATGTATAATATAAAAAGTTTAATGATAAAGAGAGAATTAATGAAGGATCCTCGTTTAAAAAATGAAAGTTGGGATCGATTTCTACCTAAATTCAAAAGCAAAAATGTACCAAGGAAACAACCTAAAAAGAAGGTTGAAAAGAAACCTTATACTCCATACCCTCCACCACAACCAGAGAGTAAAATTGATCGTGAATTGGCTACCGGAGAATATTTCCTTAAAGATGAACAGAAGACAGCTAAGCATCGTCATGAGAGAGAGGAAAAACAGGCCAAGGCTAAACGTGACAAACAGGAGCATCGACAGAAAGCATTTGTACCACCAACAGAAAAAACTGCAGAGGCCCCTTCGACATCAACTGAATCTGCCATTGATATAAAACAATTTAAGGCTAAAATGAAAAAGGTATCTAAGCAACAGAAGTTAATTACATAAGGGAGAATCCTAATCTTAGCTATTATTAAATTCACATTAAAATAAGTGTTTTTCTCTTTTAAATAAAAATCAATGAAGACATTTCATTTCTTTATTTTCATTAACTTCAATTCAGGTATAAATGAGTTCTTGGTTATAATTTTTTTTCCATTTAGGAAGGGTTGTAAGATTTGTGGTATATGTATTTTTCCTTTAGGGTCTTGGTGGGTTTCAAGTAGAGCTATTAACATTCTTGGTATAGCACATGCTGTGCCGTTTAATGTGTGGACATATTGAACATCATTGTTATCTGTGTATGTAATGTGAAGTCTTCTAGATTGGTAATCAGTGCAATTGCTGCAACTTGATACTTCTCCGTAACTATTGCGACCTGGCATCCATGCCTCGATGTCATACTTCCTGTTACAAAAATCAAAACATTTCCAATATTTAAAATATAGATACAATATGGTGTATGTTTATGGGTAGAAGTCCTCAAATGGAAGTTGTATACCGGGAAGTACACTTTAGGACAGGTTGTGGGTCAGGTGAATCGAAGACTTAGAAGATGTTCATTGGCTCGACGAGAAGAGTCAAAGATTGTGTATAGTACAGCCTTGGGAGAGACCTATAACAAGCAATGGATCCACCATTCTCCCAGGTTTTCTGGTACAATCCAAAGGGAATAAGCATGCCTTATCTTATTTTTATTTGTTAAGTGTCAAAACCAAGTTGACAAGTGAACCATGTGAAGACAAGTTGAAACCAGTTAAACAAATGCCATTACCTATAAGCAGGTGCACCTAGTTCATGTGGGGGCATATCTAGAACCCTCATATGGAATTCTAGAGGTAAAAATATTTTTTTCTGTGTATTCCTTATGTATTCCAGCATGCCTTCAGATTGCTCAGGTGTAGTCACAACAAACATTTCCACTTTGGTAAATTGATGAACCCTAAAATATAAATTTATAAATTCTGAAACAATTATTGTTTAACAACTGTCTTATCTTTTTGAATCATGGAACATATTTGGTTTTCACATTTTTACACATGTTTTATCTTTTAATGGGTTATTTAAATGTATATGTTTGTTTATCTTTCTTTTATTTTACTTAATGTTTCTACTGGGTACCCCAACCATGGTCACGTTGATTGTTGTGACAATGGGCAGTGTAACCCAGCCTAAATGTCATATTTAACACTATGCAACCTAAATTCAAGCACTTGTATGCTTGTTCAGTGGTAGAAAGTTCGCCTGCTTATATTATACATCAAGTAAAATAAAAAATAATAAATGCATTTACATGTCAGCCTTTTTCACATGCCACTGCAGGACACAGGCACAGTAAATCACTAGATTTCAGGCCACCATCGCATGGTGCAAATTGGTAAATACATGTTTAAGACCTGTGTAATAAAAAATATATACTAAGCAAAGTCAATTTAATATTTTGTATGTAATAAATTCTTCAAATAAATATGCAAATAATTTAAAAAAATCATATACCTATAAATACCCCTCTCTTCGAGCAAACTTGAAGTCTCGGCTCGGTAACATCTGCTAACGGCAGCTAGTTTTAATGGAAGATTATGTTTAGTATGTTTTGAGTCTTTTAAACGTCCTGCTAGGGACATCTCTGCTGTGCCTGACAGGTACAGATCAGGGCCATGATGTACAGGATCTAAAGAGTATATCTGAAAAGAGAAATAACACCTATATTCAAAAGGTTTTTGTTCAGTTATATAAAAATCTGATCTACCTACTAAACTGTTTTATTATATTTATTCATAGGGGAAACCTCTTAAATATAATTGTTTTACAAAAAACTTTTATCTACACTTTTTTGGCAAAACCTATGAAAGGGAAAACCTTCTGACTGGTGACTAACATTGATCTTTTTCACCTTAATTTATATTGCAGGTAAGATAACACCATCTTCTATGTTTAGGTACATAGATAGTTAGATATACTTTATTGCTACCAAAACATACAGTGAAACAGAAGAAATTAGAAGTTCAACCAGTGGGCTCAACCAGTTCAATGATAACATTAAAGCAAATTCTTCCAGGCAACCTTTAGGTGGTAAGAAATCCACAGTATCTATCTATACTTATTACTGCTCACCTGAGTACGATCACTGTGTGCTGTCATTCCACAGCTCTCAAAAACAGTAAGTGGCAATATATCAGGAACTGACACTAGATTGAAACCTTCTTTCAATAAGTGAGATACTGTATACTTAATTAATGCTTCTTCCAATTCAGACAATTCATGTAAAAAATAATAACTTTTGGGTCCACATGTCTGTCCAAGTTTATCAGTTCTCATCAAATTTAAGCGGCGTGTTATCTCACTGAACTCCAAAGGAACATATTTTCCAAAATCTCTTTTCTCATTGAGTTCACATACAACTTTAGGATCTTCATTATACTCACGAACAACAGGGTGCGTCTTGTTAGGTATTTTGCAAAGCTCTCTATATAAATTCTCTTTTAAAATACCATATGAACTATCCGTCTTCGGAGTTGATTTCAAAGCTTTGTATATATCTAGAACACGATCAATATCACCTGCACTTTTCCTTAAATTTATGTTTTCTTTAATTTCTAAGGATTTTTTATCATTAAAGTAGTATCC
The DNA here is from genome assembly GCA_914767545.1 of Sesia apiformis. Taxonomy (NCBI): domain Eukaryota; kingdom Metazoa; phylum Arthropoda; class Insecta; order Lepidoptera; family Sesiidae; genus Sesia; species Sesia apiformis. Next base: position 7,317,824 of record OU611960.1, on the reverse strand, counting down.
TGTATCAATATCTGGTAGAATCAAAGAAGAATATAACCTGAAAAACTTTTGCTTAAATAAAGAAATATTTTTAAATAAATTACTGGCCATCATTATACAATTGTATCACCCGCGCTGAAACAAATGGTAATTGTTCTTTTTCAAAGGTAATTTGTAGTCAATTCACAATATTTAAGTACCTATTCGAAAACAAATAATTAAATTAAAGTATGTTTTTAATTCGATGCAAAAAAAAGCTAATTATTATTTAACCCCGTGATAGAGGCAGAAGATTTGCCATCATGATTTCATTGCTCCAAAAAAAAAAAAATAACTTAATATTTTAGGACAATGAAAACAAGAGTACTTAGCAGTTACGAAAAAAATATAAATTGGCATCATTCATCTCAAATATGTCAAAGTCTGAAACTCAAACTCGCATTTTCCAACTGTCAAATGAAGAAAGTGATTCGGGAACAGACCGCGAATACCTATTATTATTTCTCGAGTGTTACGGTGTCTTGATTTTCAATGAATGGAAGCACCATACTCAATAATTTTGAAAAATATTCATTGTTCCAATTTCTTAATATGGCCCCATCGAGACTTCGATGATTCATGGAATGCATCACGAAAGAGCAACTTAACCCTTAGTAGCCTGATTTACGCGAGTCTTCTTTTTTAAATATTACTGTATTTGCTTGAGGGTCTAGATGAAGGGAAAAATAGCTAAATAAATCACAATATTTATTTTACATATTTATTTAAAAAAAAAACAGGTATCAATTTTGATACTTCAGGCATTATGGCCATAAAGAAATCTTAAATGACCTATGCATGAAATAATGCGAAACATCGATTGTTTTTATTATCGCATAACGATACTTTGCATTTTTTACAGAACCAGGAGGTAAGTTTCCTACAATTACTAAATTTACATTTATTCCTAGACTCCATAAATATTTTTTCATGGCCAATACAATCGGAACGCACGTCAGTTGGGGGTAGTACTTGTGCACCTGTCCGGGGTTTTTTAGAGGGTACTGTATTGTCTTGTTGACTGTTGGTACTGGGTCTGCCCCTTTTATTTTTTGAGTGACTTTGATATCTACATAAAGTATCGGCAAGCTCAGTTCTAAAATCTGCTAACTTCATAATATTCTTCTGAAGTTTTCCTTTCCTTGTGTTTACCTTTTTGTACAGTACCCAAGCATTGATGACAGTCATGTCTAACAAGTGGTAGAAGAGCCTCGTTGTCCACTTTCTCGACTTTATGCGGATGCGATATCGACCAATGAAGCTATCCATCAAATCAACGCCGCCCATGTGTGCATTATATTCTTTTACAACCCGAGGACATGATATTTGAATATTGGCCTTTAGTTTTTTTTCGTAGCGGGTTATAGTATCCGCTGGTTCAGCGCCAACATACGTGGATAGTAATAATACCTGTTTGTTGTCTTTCCAACTTGTGGCCGACAATTCTAGGCCTTCGTGAGAGGCCACATTTTCGTGATATGTTCCTCTGGGTACGTTGGATTTCATAATCTCCCGTTTCTCCGGCAACTTGCACGACTTTCCAAGCCTGTTTCTCTGTACTGTTCCAAGACAATAAATACCTTCGTTGGTCAAGTAATGTACCAGAGGAATATTCGTATAAAAATTGGTACTGGTACTGCCTTGGTACTGGTCGTAGCAATCGAATAACTGTATTCGACACAGCTCCGAGGTCTGGTTCGCCAGGTAAACGGTCCATGTCCTTAGCTCCCGAGTAAATTTCAAAACTGTAGGCATAACCAGACAGAGAGCATAACACGTATAATTTGAATCCCCACTTATGGGGCTTGTTGGGTAAATATTGTTTCATAAAATGTTTCATTTTTGTGGAACACATCTGCTCGTCTAGTGATAGACGATGCTCAAATGGTAAAGTAATAAATTTCTTGTTCAAATAGTCTATCACTGGTCTTACTTTATGCAGTCGGTCGTGCTGGGGGTGATCAATGGGCAAATGTTTAGAGTCGTCATTCATGTGAAAAATTTCTCTAATTTTATCAAATCTGTTGCGATTCATTGTTTGTACTATGGGTTCAAACTTTGTAATGTTTGACCAGTATGACCGGACACTAGGATAATGATATACACTAGTAAAAATAAGAATTCCAATAAATTTACGTAATTCTAAGACAGTTACAGGTTCTGTAAAGTTGGGATTCTTTTGGAAGGCATATTTATTTGACTCGTCCACTAGAAATCTCAAAATGTCTTCACCGAAAAAATAAGAAAAAAACTGAAATGGAGTGTCTAAGTTCATAATTTCTTGTGAATACTCAGTATTTCCAGCAAACTGGAAAGCATTTTGGACTAAATCCATATTTTTTACTCTCCACACTAAGTTTCTAGAGTTGAAAGGTGCAGTTTGCAGGTTGTTCTGGCTGCTGGTTGTAGGAGTTGGGTTTCGTTCAACAGTCTCTAAATTATGTTGCATGTCGGTATCTACGTTTGCTGCAGGCGGATCTGCATCCAAGTTTGGGTCAGTGGGAAAATTACCTACATCCTCTTCATCATCTAGCTCCATCAGACGATCTCTTTGGCTCGAATAATAGTCTATGTCATCTTCATTGTCGGTGGAATCGTCTTCCGAAATTTCACCATTTTCTAACCGCTTCAATATGTTCTCAATCTCTTCTGGCCGCATTTTAATAAATTTCTATAATAAATAAAAACAAAAGTAATCCCCACACCAAGCTATGCAGAAAAAATATGAAACGAAAGTTCAAAAAGTTTTATAGCTAAAGAGTTAGTAGGTAGGTTTTATGTAGGGCGGAATGCCTGAAGTATCAATATTGATACCAAAAAAAAAGCACTAATTTCTTCAAGTAAAACATGCATTTGCTAAAAATAATTATATCATAGCGAAAATAATGTATTCACTTACCTCAAAAGTATTTATATTCTTCAGAAAAAGAAAATATATCAAATTTATATTCAACAAAACTTTTAGTAAAATGTGTTTACTTGTTCACTTTGCCGCGCAAGTAATATGTCACAGATAAAATAAAACAATAATGACATTTGTTTTTTTTTAATTTCGTTGGATAGAATACTATACAACAGTAAAATACATACAGCCAACATATAAAAAAAAACTAATAGTAATGTGAATATTCGGTTTAAAATATTAGTATCAAAATTGAAACTCTAGGTTATTAAGGGTTAATAAGTGAAATGATGATGTCCTTCTTTATAAGGAATTTTCTTTATAAGGATGATAAGTGAATTTTAAGTGTTGGTCCTTCATGGATCATCATTTTTGCGAAAAAATCATCTTTAGTGTCGAGGTCTATTTCCACCTTGACGGATACGTCAATAAGCATATCTATTCGTATCTGGGGCCTAGAGAGATCCTTCGTGTTACATGAAAAACGGATGCATCCTCAAAGAGTTATAGTTTGGTTCAGCGGGATCATGGAATCATTTTTTTTATATATAGGTATTGATCTAAGTAGACATTGAGTGGTATCGGAACATGCTACAGGAGCTATTTTGGCACCAATTGGATGATATGGACCTCGATCAACTGTGGTTCTAACAGGACGGTACCACATGTCATACAGCCGAAGAAACAATGACTATTTATTTTCTAAATTAAATCCGGCACTCAATCTGAGACACCCTTTAGAATATCTCTTGTCTATATAATTGTAATTTTAATATATTATTATTGTTATTTATATGTATGTAATGAATCATACATTACATATAAAGCACGTCATACACCTTCCGATCCTATCCGATTCTAATCCTAAATCGGAAGCGTTTCGACCATTATTCCGATTTATTAGACACAAAACAGCGGAAAGGCAGTGCAGATGCGTTTGTGTGTTACTATCATATGCTCGATTTCGCTCGCTTTAGTGACTTTTATTTATGGTAGTTACAGATGGCAGACGAGCGGGTGGGCCATGTGATAGTAAGTGGTCACCGTCACCAGTGCCGGCCCGAAGCAAGTTTTAGGATAGAGCGAGATCCATTTATGGCGCCCCCTTGCTAGCTCCTAATACATACCAGTTATGCGTGCAAGCATAAAGATTATAGATGAAGCAGCGGGCATTCCCCAGTTAATAAATAAAACCACAATATGAATAAAAAAATATATTCTTAAAATAAAATGAAACAAAAAAAAATACTATTTCACTAAAACTTAGCTAAATTAAAATGTAAAAAATCAGAAAATCTTTATTTATCCAAACTAATATTATCCGAAGGTGTGTTTGTTTGTTACTCCTTCACGACTAAACTACTAAACCGATTTTAATGAAATTTGGCAAAATTAAATACGAATAATTGTAAATACTATCTAGTGTAATGTAGGGGAACCCGGGGTAGAACGGGGTACCGGGGCGGAACGGGAAAGAGGCGTTGTGCTCGCTACAGGCGACAGAGATGCGTGACCATCGCGCACAACGTTCGGTCCGCTGTGCCGCGCTATACGGAGTGGCCGCTGTCAGTGTGAGAGTGCGCTTAGTTTGGATTTTATCGAAGGTCGACGAAAAAGCTTGCAAATTTTAATTTTTCTATGCAACACCAAGGTATACACTATTCTTTGTTCGGATATTAACATTACATGTTTGTTTAAACCTACTTTGGACTAACTAAACGTCTAGTGATAACTCAAGTCCAATAAATATAACCGGTCATAACACTCGTGTTTACGTGAACGGTGCGTCGGGGCACAATGGGTGGGGCACAATGGGGTATACCCCGTTCCGCCCCTTAAATATTTGAACTTCTCATATAAATATTTTATAATTTTATTTCATCTGCAGATGGTGCGTTCATATATAAGAAAAAAACCAGCCGACAGTCCTGTCCTGGTCTACATTGCTAATCCCGTTGCCAAAAGTGAAAGCTGGAATGAAAAGAGTTACAAGAAAGGGTGGAAAAACGGCAATCCTGACCGCTTCACCTTCCAAGACTGAATTAGAAGAATCTATTAAAAAGACACAAAATATCAATATAGCGAAAGTAGAAAAAAATAAACAAGACTGACGTTAAAAGGTAAAGAAGACATACCTGAAGGAATGAAAGCTAAGCCAAAGAAACAAAAAAGAATCAGAACTAAACCTGAAGAACACTCAGAAGACGTAGAAAATTTTAAACAAAAACAAAGAAGAAACAAGAAGAAAGAAACAAAAAAGAATCGGAACTGAATCTGAAGAAAGCTCGGAAGATGAAGTCGCGATCTGCTTGTATTGCCATGATTTATACTCCAAGTCCAATGAAGGCTAGTGGTCTTGTAGCATTTGTAGAAAATGGGCACATTTGGCGTGTGCTGGTCTAGATAGTGACGACGATGACAGTGTTCTCATCTGTGAACTATGCCAATAATTAGTACCCCATCGTGCCCCGGGTTCATTTCCCATTGTACCCCGGGGGTGGGGCAGAATGGGAAATTTCCCTTTATTTTTCAAACAATATTTTTTCAAAGTGATCATTAATTTAGATAAGTTTAGCTTTAATTTCCTTGTAGAGAAAGAAGTAAATAAACCTACAAATTGCCAAATAATGGTGTTGTTTCATTCAAACTCTCACAAATTGTGACCAAAGCTTAGCTACCCCGTTCCACCCCGGTTTCCCCTACCTACCTAGCACATTACTCAACAAAGTAATATTCCTAAAGATCGTTATTATTCGACCGTTATTAATTGACATTCATTACCTAATTCAAGTGAAACCACTAAGTATGTTGTTAATTGTCTCTAAACTGAAAGCTGTATTGTAATAACGCAAATAACTTATTTTCCTAAGATATTAAGAACACGGAAATCCAATATTAGTCACTTAATATTTCACATTCAACATTTAACATTGTAAGATTTATACACTATACAATTTTATCCAATAAAAAATTAGGATTGGATCGGAGGGTGTAGGGCAGGGCTCACCAATTAGTTTCATTGGGGGTCCGTTTTCAAAAATTATAAGACTCGCGGACCGTTTGGTAGATGATGACTAGCAACTAAGATTTAAAATGTCAATTAACAAATAAAAAGAAAAGAAATCTGAATATTTTTTTTATTAAGGATACATCTAACTATCTAATGCACAAAAATAACAAAGTAAATAATTAATATTAATGTGAATATTAATGGCATGATCAGTGATAATTCGCGCGCGTCGCTTCGTCGCCACGGCTTGCGTCTCGCGTCGTCTATTGTCGTGGCTAACCGATGAGCGGCAAAGAAGACAAAGCGAGGGCTAAATTAAATTACTACGAATTTTTATTTTGATACTCTTAGATTCTTTCTGGCATATCTAAATAAAAGTTTTGGATATGAATTTTATTGTCCACACAAAATACGTCGGCGGTCCGGATTCGGACCGCGGTCTGCCATTTGGTGTAAGGCGTGCTTTACTCGATTGTTGGAGAACCATTTTTACATGTTTTAGAAGTCAGCTGAAAAATTTTCGACAATTTGACAAGTGAGTGAAGTTCTATCCAAGTTAAGTCCCCCAGACGCAGCGCTGTACTCGCGTGACATAATGTTGCCATTTATGAGTAAAAAATTTACCTATTTTACATTTAGCATATGTAATTTATCAAATAATACTATTTCCTGCATACTTCGATGAAACAATATAAGCTCTTAAATTGTATTAAGAAATAAATACATTTTAGATGGGCTGTAATTTCATTACTCAAGCCCATACTATAACAATAGTTCAGATTAGTGAATCATGTATATTTCTGATAAGTCAAAAGTATATTTGGGCATTTTTATCAAAATGTCTACCAACCCACTCATGGGATGACCCATGTAATAAGTCCAAATAACTAACGTTATTATGACTGTAAGTGTCGTGTTATTATTAAATAGTTTCAAATGACTAAAGTTTCGTTTTTTACTATGTTGTTAGGTGCGAAACTTAAAACAATAATAAGTCATAATAACGTTAGTTATTTGGACTTATTGCATGGGTCATCCCATGAGTGGGTTGGTAGACATTTTGATAAAAATGCCCATTTACCTATATTTCTGTTATGTAAAAAGTATATTTTTATTTACTTATATAAGCGGTGTTCTACCTACTTACATGTAAAAGATGAGAAAATAGGGTAAAGAAAAGCATTACAATTTTTTATTCAGAGTTTTATTGAATAATTGTGATCAGCGGCCATAGGAACATCACTGTCTGAAGAGTGGATGGAATCAGAATCAAATTCTGTTTCAGTATCACTAGCCGTAGATATAATTATTCGGTCCATCTCTTCATCCATAAGGCCGTCATTTTTTAAATATTCCTCCTCTAAATGTTCGACATGCGTGCACTGAGCTGTCCAATCTTCCGCCGTAATAGACTCAAAGGCCTCTTCAGTTAATTTTACAATTTCTTTTGGATCTTGTGCCACGTTCTTATCCGCCACCTTTCTTTTTACAAGGCTCCAGATTTTCTCAATCGGGTTGAGGTCGCAATGGTAAGGCGGCAACCTTAATACTTCGTGTCCGTGAGCTGTTAATAATTCATTCAATGCAAATGTCGGTGGACCTTTATTTTGTTTGATTAGCTCAAACAGCACAGCTTTTCTCCAGGTGTCTTCAAAATATATACCCTTTTGCCGGAGCCATTCCTGCATACTACTTTTTATATTTGACATTGTAGGGGCTTTGTTTAATTGAGTGCAATGGTAAGGAGCGTTGTCCATTACCACAAGCGACCTTTCAGATAGATTAGGTATTAGTTTTTCCGTCACCCATTTTAAGAAATTTGCAGAGTTCATGTCATCGTGGTAATCTGAGGACTTTGATTGGGATTTGAACATTAATAATGCACCATTTATGAATCCATCTTTTGTTCCCGCATGAGCGATTATCCAGCGACTCCCCGATGACTCTGAGACGAACATTCCTGGTTCCTCCTCACTCTGCCAACAACTTTTTGTATGATAAGTATTGTGTATATAGGTCTCATCTAAGTATACAACGGGTCGTTTTTCCACAGTGCGATTTATTCGTATTTTATCCAAATATTTTGCACGCCATGCGGTAATGTCGTGACGTTCCATAAGTAGTTTGCGTCTGGATTGACATCGCTTGTACTTGAAACCAATCCTATTTAATATCCTGTGCAATGTTGTGATGCTTCCCTGAAAATTGATGTCTTCTCTCAGAGCTGCCCGTAATTTAGCCAATGTTGGTAATTCTTTATGCACAACGTAAAAACTGTGAATTTTTTGCCGGATAGCGCACAAATCGAACCCGTCTAAGTCGACCTTTTTCGGATGCGGGCGACTCTTCCCCGGGGTGACAATTTTTTTCGAAGTACTCGCCGCTGTTATACCTTCTTTTGTAATTCTTGTTACAGTTTTCTCTGACACACCTGCAATTAAATAATGAACAATTAAAAATAATAGTAACTTTAAGTTTATAATGCTTATGTACTATGTAATATATGTTTTAATTTCAGTTACCTAGTTTCATCACGTTTGGTATTTGTTCAATTTTATCGCAAAAATGAATTTATATCCTAAAAGTCCCATCAATACAGCAAAAAATTATTATATGGCAACTCTAAAAAGTACCTGTTATGGCGGCGACTCTCTTCCGAACATTGTTTAGTGGTATTAAAACACCTTGATTCTTTTGTTCCGCTTCACAGAACTCTTTCACCTTCAATATCATTTCTCGAGCCGAACTTTTTACAACTTTTGGCATTGTAAACAATCTTTAAAATGCACTAAGCTAGTTACAAACTCACAAAAATCTACCACAACAAACGAACTTGATAACATCGACGAACGACAACATGGCCGACCTGTCAAATTTAGTTCCAAAAATCACCGCGGGACTTCTTTCATGAAAAGGACTCTACTTTCGCGCGTTTTGTCCATGTTTATACCTATATTATAATCATTTGGATTTTGTCTCTTTTCTTAGCTTATTATGCACAATGTTTTCAATTTTATTATGACATTGTTTAATTGCTGATATACTGATGTACTAAGTTTCAGTTAATAATATGCCTGAACCTGTGAGAAATAGTCCGAAGGCTATACAAAGTAACTCATTGACTAATATTAATGATAAAAAAGGACATGAGGGTTCACATACGAATTCCAAATCACCTACACAAAGGTAACCATAAAATTTATTAGTTAATTATCACTACATAGTTATATTTATCAGTACATAGAGGCGGGCGCGAACGAATTTTACTACTACTACTCCTATCGATCTGTGCCTCTCCACTGCTGAATATATACCTCTCTCAAGCCACACCACTACACTCGGTCATCCGCTCTTCTAATCAAACCACTACTCGAATTTATTACTTTACGAGACTGCATACCGAGAAACAGCGTGCGCCCATGTGGACCATATTTTTCTAAATATACCTACCACTCTGGCGCGGTTGGGACTTATACATCCCATATACAATAGAAAGGGCAAAGGTCATCACCTGAGTGGTTCAAATCTTTCTGGTTTAGATTCAAATCTTAGAAGTGAAATTACTAAAATAAGGCACGGCTACAGATTTTACACGCCACTACACATTGTCAAGGTGAGGCATCAAAAACAAGTGTCTCCATTACCTTTGTCTTTGAGAATCTGCCTTTAGTGCTTTAATACATTAGCAAACTTTTCAAATCTAAATTGAAACATTGCCTATTGAAGATCTCCCTTTTGATGCACAGGGCATGGGTAGCAGTGCCTATCCCGCCTGAAAGTATTGTATAAGGTGTGCAAATAACTATCTGAGGATCTCCGGATATGGTTGGTTGAAACACTTGTATTGTCCAAATTAAATTATGCCCATGTTGTGTATGGTCACCGACTCCTACTCAGGACTCAAAAGGCTAATTCAACACGTACAGAATGCATGTGCAAGGTTTTGTTTCTTGATCCCGCCACAACATCATGTCACACCTTATTTAAATCAGTTTAATTCCTTGAATATGAGGTCTAGAACAAAGTTACATCTGGCTTGTCTCTCATTTGGCGTCGTTAAATATAAACAACCTAGTTATCTCTTTAACAAGTTGAAGTGGTTAGAGAAACATGCCAAATGAACCATTGGTCCTCTGTACACCACCACTTTGTGTTCCCGTGAAACAGTTCAGCTGCATTCAGAGGAAGTTTCAAATATACCACAACCAAGTGTTGGAACAATATTCCCCCACCTATTAGACAGTTGATTAGTTTAAATTGCTTCAGAGTTAAATTCAAAGCTTTTCTCATAAAAAAGAAAATTGAAAACTATAAAGCTGGTAACTATTCCATTAAAGCTTGATGTTGCCGAACTACTGCGATAACAGTTACTTGTACTGCAACTGATATTTGACTTTGAGGTATTACTATGTTACAGCATAAAAGTAAATGTATTTGTTTATCTCTATATATTATGTATATCTATACATATATAGGTGTTTGTCTTCTCTATTTTAAATATTGTAATGTAATATGCACATATTTATTTCATCACTCACTCATAATTTATAATTTACATTATATTTATCTACACACCCTATAGGCCCAAGAATTGTGTTCAAGGCGCACACCGCTGTTTACACCCGTTCACGCGTCTTGGCTCCATCTGAAAATCAGCGCTGTATGCTATTTTTACGGTATACGGCTTGTGCTGAGACGGATACCCTTTCGACACACTCGAGACTGTGCAGTTTTTTCTTGTTTGCTAATATGTGTTTTATTGACTTTTAGAATAAGAAATAATCATGTTACGCTATTTATTAAATCTATTTCTGACTTTAAAATGCAAATAGTTCTCTGTTCAATTTTTGCTTTATTAACCTTTCTATACCAGATTTCCTGAGTGATTTTTCACTAATTCCATTTCATATTGATATCTATTTCTATGTGGTTATGTGTAGAGTATAAAATGAATTAAATAATACCAAAATATATGTAATGAAATATGTTTATTAGGTATGGCAGTCCTTCAACATAGCCCCTTAGAAAAATCGACTTATCTTAGGTATGCTATTATATAATTGAAGATTTCATGACTGGCAAAGAAATATACAATAATTTCTTAAAATAAATTGAATGTATACTGATTAATGACTAAGGACAATATAGATAATAATAATTTTGAATAACATAATAATCTCCTTGTGGCCTAAATTATATAGTTTTGTATAATTTTTAAATTAGTGAGTTTATTATTTATTATTACTGGCCTAGCATGGACTAATCTAGACGTGGGCGAAGTCGCCCCCGTCTATTCCCCCTTTTTTTCAGTATCTATTCCCAAGATCAATGCAGAGATCCTACCATATTTTTGTGAATACAAAAACAAACCCAGGACACATTTATGATAGTGAAATATAAGTGCACGGAGAATAAAAAAAAGTTTTTATTTTGGTAACCTGCATGATCTAATCTTGTACAAAAATAATGCCCTTCGGCTCTTTGCTTTGCTAAAGTCCTGTAATAAGGATTGTCCTGAATGTAAAATCAATCAAATTAATTATGTGTGGTAAAGCCTCAGGGCTCGGTAAAGCTTTACTTAGTAGGGTCTTTTAGGGTACTAATCATACTATTTAGAGTTCATGGCGTTCGGCCTTAAGTCGCCCACAAGGGGGCCTCCCGCGAAGCCCCTTTAAGTGCGAGGCCATGGGCGAGGGGCCGCTTCGCCCACGCCTAGCTACGCCACTGTTTATTATAATTTATATTTTGTTGACATGTATTCCAATATTATTTTATAATTGTTGGGCCGGCCCTGACAGGGTACATGTACCTGGGTAATTATTATTTACCAATAATATGTAAACAATGTATATGTATGCAAATAAATAAAACAACTGTCACATGATGTTAATAATATAATCCGAGGATTCAATAATAATAAAAATTACATTTAGTTGCGTAATTTAGAAAATGGTCTCACAGACCGATAAGTGCAGTGTACTGACACATGTCCACATGAGCGCAGTATTAAAGTTGCGCGTTAGACATGGCAGTATAAGCCATGTCTAGCAACAAATTAGGATGCTAGTCGAAGACGCGCTAGAGTTATTCATTATTGAGTAAAAATTGTATTTGTGATTCTACGGTCTGTCCTAGAGACCAATACGCGGGTATGGGAAGGTAAAATGTATATTTTTTTATTTAAAAAACTTAATTGTACTTGGTACATAAGGCGGGCTTAATGCCTTCTTAAGGGATTCTCTACCAGCTAACCTTTGGGTTATTATTACAATTATTGGATTTATTATTACAGATCTGTTAGAAAAGTTCGGCACAGTCACAGTCAGCCGAAAATTACAAGTATGTTTGCACCAAAGAGACGAAGGGATTCAAGTGAAAACAATGAAGAGAATAATCAAGTAAGTCTCAAGTAATATAGTAACTGCTTAATAATTTAGATAAATAGATATACTTTATTGTACAACGAAATATATAGAAGAGAAACAAAAATACAAATAATTGGAAGTACAATCGGCAAGTAATGAAATTAGGTCAGCAACCTTACGGAAGCCCTTAAGGCTATTAGCTCGCCCCACCTAGGCTCTATCGCAAAGACCCAATCAGTGCGGATGACACCATAGGGATATAATCCAAAGCTCCTCTAGGCGAGTCCCAAAGGCGAATGATCGCCGATGGGAGTTGCCCGAGGACATAAGGAAACTGATAAGGGCCAAGAACGTAGTCATCCGTGCTTACGACTCCTTCCCTTGTAAAGAGAATAGGCGCAGGATGCGAGCTTTACAGAGGGATGTAAAGAATCGCATTGCTGAATTCAATAACAAGAGCTGTTACGATCTGTTGTCAGAGATCTCGCCATCACACAGCTTATTGGTGGTTGGCGAGATCTATGGAAACAGACAATACTGTCCCCACTGATTAGACCGAACAGCCCTCCCGCATTTGACGATGAAGACAAGGCTGAATGCCTGGCCGACAGCCTTGAAGCCTAATGCTCCCCTAGCCGTCAACCGGTCGACGCGTCACACGTCGACTTGGTTGACAGAGAGTGGGGCGTGGAGCCTCTATCCCGCCATCAGACTCCCTTTTACCAGTTACCGTAACTCTAATTCAGGATATAATCAAATGTTTCAAAATAAAAAAATCACCTGCCATCGATGGATCACACTTGTGGCTATTCCAGTTAACTTCATCACACTTCTTGTGGCTATTTACAATGCCGCAATCAAACGTCATCTCTTTCCAGTAGCCTGGAAAGAAGCCGTCATTATCGGCTTCCCCAAACCGTTTAAACATCGCTTGGAACCTTCTAGTTATAGATCCATTAGCCTATTGAATACAATGGCAAAAATCTACGAAAGAATTCTCCTTTCTCGCCTACTGAGTCACTTCAACTCAAAAGGCCTACTCATTGATGAATAGTTCGCCTTTAGAGCCAATCACTGTAGTGTCCAGCAGGTGCACCAAATCACCGAGCACATCCTCAAAGGCCTTAACCAAAGGATACCCTTCAAGAAGACCCTAGCTGTCTTCTTCGACGTAGCGAAAGCTTATGATAAGGTCTGTCACAACGGTTTAATCTATAAACTGTACCAACTGGAGGTGCCTAAAAGTCTCTTTCTCAACATTCGACACTACCTTATCAATCGCACCTTTCGCTACAGAGTTAAAGGCACTCTGTTCAGTTCTTGCCCAATCAGAGCTGGAGTCCCTCAGGGCTCTGTCCTAGCACCCACGCTCTATTCCCTCTGCACCAATTAGACCAATGACATCCTCCACTCCCCTGGAATAGAGCTTACCCTCTTTGCGGATGACACCGCCCTCTATGCCTTAGATAGGAACCTACACTCGTAGCTGTAGTGCCCGTCTCTCCACACTCCCGATATCCCTTTTCGGTCAAACTATCCCCTGAGTTAGGAAGATCAAATATCTCGGAGTCACATTAGACCATCGACTGACCTTCCGAGAACACATACAAACTGATCGAAACCGAGCCGCCTTTGTACTCGGTCGCCTCAACCCTTTCATAGGCGGAAGAAATAAAATGCCAGTTAGTTGTCTAATAGTTGCCAACCTAATCTATGTCCCCAATAGGAACGCCCCTTCCCGTTACCATCGTCGTCGTCGTCCTCGGCACGTCCTAGACGAACCAATTACTGTCGCCAATGCGGTTCTTACATATAGGTACCCCATCTCCGCCGGCGGAGACAAGGACGTCACCCTCGCTACACCGTGAACACATCGGGTTTCAACCAACACTTTTACTAGATATCGGTGCGTACCTGGGCGCTTTTCACCGACTCGCGATACAACGGTACTTTCCCAAAGCCCTTAGGCTCGTTGCTGCACACAATCTTTGCTCCTGCTCAGCCAGGCGTTCGGCGCTCGCCCTAAACCATACATGTCCGGTGATTCTTGATAGGCCATTAGGGCCATAAGAATCTAGCCATTCCGAAAAAAGAAAAAAAAGGCTCTGTATTCGCCGGGAACTGAAGCCTTTAACACAGCAGTCAGGAGCACTATTAACTGGGATAATCAGTCATCAAGGAAAACAAATTCTAAATTTGTAAGTGCTGACTAAAGACTATGGGTCTACTTTTATAGTTACTTCTAAACATTTTAATCAGTCAATAATGCCTTTTTATCTAAATGTTTGAAGTAAAATGAAACTCATGATAGCTAGGGATTAAAGTGATTTGAAAGTTGAATACTCAAATTAATATTTCTTACAGAAGAAAGTTAAAGCAGATAGTGATGATGTTAAAATAAAGAAAGATGAAGAACAAGAAATAAATGAAATTACTAAAATAAGTAACAAGGAAGTAGATTTGCAAATAGAAGAAAATGGGAAAGATGAAATTAAGCAGTCAGTTCCCAATAGATGTGATGGAACTAGTCATTCTAGTAAACAGTATATTGGGTATGATGTCAATGTTATAAAAGATAGTAATATGGAAGAAGAACCTAACAATAATAATCATAATGACATTTCTCATGATATGAAAACAAAAAAAGGTGATAACGTAATAAAAAATGTTATTGTAGACACAGAGAAGTGTGCTACATGTGGACAATTTTTAAATAATTCTGACATAATTTACTACCAAGGACATCCGCAAGATGCTGTGGAAGAATTTATTGCATTAACAAATGACAAATTAGTATTGATTTCTGGTGAGCATTTACAATGACTGTTAGAACCTTGACATTTCTGTGTTTTTCTGTCTGCATGTGTGAATGCATATAATATGCATTCATGCGTGCAGATTATATTATGCATATATCTCAATGCATTTTTATAATACTTACATTATACATACAATACATATATTAATATCATCCCTTTCAGGTGAAGACGGAGATATAATGGAACGTCCACAAACAAATATCACTGGATTTACTATATTTGATCAAGAAGGACACGTGGTTCCTATAGATGGAGGACTTGTTGAGAGTGATGTTCGCATTTATATGTCGGGATATTTAAAATCTATTTGTGCCGATTCATCTGAAATTGACGAGGAGTCAGTACCCGTGAAGGATGTGGGTCCTATTATAGAATGGTAAATAAATAAATAAAACACAATTTACCGGTATTCTTCTTGTTAATTATAATCTAAATTTATGTTATTTGAACAGGTATATACACGGCTTTGACGGTGGAGTGAAAAACTGCATCACTTTGTCTACAGAGTTTGGAGAGTATAACTTATTGAAGCCCAGTGAAGCATACACTCCTCTTATGAACAATTTGTATGAGAAAATATGGATAAGTAAAATAGTTGTAGAGTATTTGGAGGAATACCATTATCTGCTACCCACATATGAGGAATTGTTAGAAATTATTCGCGAGGCGACGATTCCAGACCTCGACCATAAGAAAATAACGGAGGAAATGCTTCACAAACATGCACAGTTTGTGTGTGATCAAGTGGCCAGCTTGGAGGCTGATGAAAACGACGATCCTCTAATAACTCTACCTTGTATGAGGGAGCTAATTAAGTTAATGGGTATAAAATTTGGTAAACGCAAAATCCGCGGCAAAATTTACTTTAAGAAAGTGGATAAGAAGAATTGGACTAAGGCTACGACTACACCACTCGTGAGGAAGACTTTTGAAAGTTTCTTCACCGATCAGTTGGACAAAACGAACCATGAGTTGGTGCTGAGAAGGAAAAGATGTGGCGTTTGCGAAGCTTGTCAGTTGGCGGACTGCGGAGAGTGCAACGCTTGCAAAGCCATGGCCAAGTTCGGTGGGCACGGGCGCACCAAGAAGGCGTGCGTGCGCCGCGTGTGTCCCAACATGGCCGTGCAACAGGCCGCCGACTCCGAGCCCGAGGACGACGACGACCTCCGCCAGCTACCCGAAACCAGGGACCACATTAACATCGAGGACGCTGTACCTGTCAAATTAACAGGCTCCAATAACAGAAAAATCACATGGATCGGCGAACCCGTTAAGGCAGACACTACAAAAGTTTACTACAGTAACGTCGAAATTGACGGATCTGAACTTAAAACTGGAGAATACGTTATGGTAGAAACTTCCCAGTCGAATATACCAGCTCTAGTCGTTAGAGTTGTGTATATGTGGAAGGAGAGTATCAATCCTAAGGCTGGATATTTCCATGGAGAAGTGTTCATAAGGTCCTCCGATACAGTGTTGGGAGAAGTGGGTGACCCGAGGGAAGTGTTTCTGGGCGACAGATGTTGTCATGGAGCCCCACTGTCCTCAATATTAAGAAAGGCTAATGTGGAAAGACGGAGTATGTCCGTGGATTGGTTTAAACTGGGTGGAAAGGAGGTGGAGGATGATCACATAGAAGATGACGGCAAAACTTATTTTTACAAAAAGTATTATGAAAGATTTACTGCAAGATTTGAAGATCTCCCTATTGATCCAGTTTGTCCTACTGAATTTAGAAAACATAGATTTTGTCCGTCCTGTGAGCGTAAAAGTAAAAAGGATATGAGAAACATCCCTAAAGTTATTGGAAAATTATTAGAAAAGTCGAGTATGGTGACGGAGGCGAACAGAACCGAATGGAGTTTGGTCAGATGGCAAGATTACGAGTACAAGATAGGGTGTGGTGTATTTCTCAAACCAGGCACATTTAATTTTAAAAATAGTCTGAATGCTGTAAATAATAACAATAACAAACCGAAGCTAGAAAAGGTGGATGATAATATTTACCCTGAATATTACAGAAAAAGCGATAATAATTTGCGTGGTTCAAATATCGATACCGGGGAACCATTTTGCGTGGGATATATCGCTGCCGTGACGGCGCGGGGCGACGGGCCGCTGGTCGTGCCCCAAGACATATACCTTAAGGTGAACGTGCTATATAGACCCGAAAACACAACTAGTAGGTTTCCGAAACAGGAGGACCTCAATGTTGTCTATTGGAGTGACGAAATTCGCGAAGTTCCATTTTCATCAGTCGTGGGGCCTTGCCATTTGCTTTACGAGAAGAATATTCCCGAGCAGGAGTCACTACATGAGTGGCTGGAGAGAGATCCAAATAGATTCTATTTTAGGATGGCATTCGACAAGCCTAGTGGTGAATTTATTGATGTACCGCATCGTGCTACAGCCGTGGGTCGCACGGATAAGGGTAAAGATAAGGGGAAGGGTAAAGGGAAATCTAGCAAACCTGTGGGGAGTAACAGTGTTACAGCGGCGGAGTTGAAGGTGCGGCCGCTTCGGACGTTGGATGTGTTCGCGGGGTGTGGCGGACTGTCGGAGGGCTTGCATCAGGCGGGCGTGGCAGAGTGCCGTTGGGCTATAGAGAACTTGGGTGCGGCCGCACATGCATACTCGCTCAATAACACAGGCTGTGTAGTATTTAATGAGGACTGCAATGAATTGCTTCGCGATGCAATGGCTGGAGTTACACACAGCGCGGGAGGCCTACGCTTACCGCACCAGGGCGAGGTCGAACTGCTCTGCGGCGGCCCGCCCTGCCAGGGCTTCTCTGGCATGAACCGATTCAACTCCAGGGAATACTCCAATTTCAAAAATTCTCTCGTGGCGTCGTATCTATCGTACTGTGACTACTACAGGCCGAAGTATTTTATATTGGAGAACGTCAGGAACTTTGTCGCGTTCAAGAAAGGTATGGTGTTAAAACTGACCCTGAGGGCTTTGTTGGACATGGGCTACCAATGCACTTTTGGTGTCCTGCAAGCTGGGCATTATGGCGTGCCTCAGACCCGACGAAGGTTGATCATCTTTGCGGCCGCGCCTGGATACAAGTTACCGCTGTACCCGGAGCCCACGAACGTATTCAGTAGGCGCGCGTGCTCGCTGACCACCACTATAGACGGCAAGCGGTTCGCAACCAACATCCAGTGGGACGAAGCCGCGCCCAGGTTAGTTTTTTTTATTATATTATATCAGTAAGTATATAGAAATTATATATTAGAATTTGTATATAAATGTTTCTACCCTTTTAGTGTGTATTTATGTTTGTATACAACGTGCCACCGAAATAATGCAAATCCTAAAACTCTACGACTAATTTAAAATATATAAAATATAGCGTTATGTATAGTGAAAAATAAAATTATTTTAATGAATACATTAAAAGTTACAAACATGTAAATTTTTGTTATCCTGTCTGAAACGTTCGTAGCGCTCATTACTCAGACGGCGTTTAGGTGACGCGGATGGGGCGACGCGCGTAGCATAAAAGATATACTGAAGTCGGATTTTTTATTCGAGTCGGGCATATGATATGTAAAACTCAATAAAGTGTCATCTCCGTACAAATTTCACATTGATAGTTCTACATGTCGTATCCCTGACTCCAATAAAAAAATCCGACTTAAGAGTTGCAATATAAATCATGAAAAAAAAATCTATTATAAAAACTAGCAGAATGGAGTCTCGACACTGAATCATTTTTGCGTTATTTCAGTGACACTGTATCTCTCTTTCAGCCCTTGGACGTCCACTGCTGGACATAGGCCTCCCCCATACATGACACTGTACTATACAGTGACACTGTATAGAATTTCTATATTAGAATATTTATATACAGATATTTATACTTTTATTTATTTTATTTATTAGGTACAACAACAAACATACAAACTTATCTAGTTACAGACACATTTTATAAAAAATTTATACGTTCGTAAATTCACTTAAAGTTATGCACAACTTTAGTTATTATCGTGCAGAATAGGTAAAATAGTCTAAAAGAATTCCAACAGAATTGCAAAACGGGCGTTGTTTAGATAGACTATGTCAAACCGTCGTCCAGATCGTTATAATAACGACATATTCCATAAAATGAATTATGGTATGAAACTTTATTTCGAGCCCGCGGTATGACAAATAGTTGATAAGTACGTACAGGGCGATTCGGTGCCTTCAGATTGAGCTGCCGCAAGAGATCTCCATCTAAATGGTTATTCAAGATCTTATGTAATACATTTAATTAACTGATTTTACGCCTCACTTCTAAGTTATTGAGATTCGAAAATTTTATTTTATCCTCATAACATTTTAGTGTTTGATTACTCCCAAATTTTAAACGAAAGTAACGGACAAGTTTTGTGTATTTATGTTTGTATGTATACATATGTACGATTTAAAATCCAATATTAATATCATTCAATACTAATCATTGTTTAATATACCTACTATATAGTATAGTTAATATACCTACAATATAGATTTTTGTGGGTATACATACATACATAAACATCTTATTATTTTAAAATCTATCTGTGAGCCTTATGACAAAAATTTGTAGTGTATCGGGATTTTTGCCTATTTGGATAGGTATACTCCCTGTCTGTCTGTTGAGATCTGCTTGCCTTTGAAATTGGGGTGTAAACTAGTTTCTGAAATAAATATAATGCAATACAGGAGAACGTGCACCATTCAGGACGCCATGAGCGACTTGCCGCGGATATGCAACGGCGCCAGTAAAATAGAAATCGACTACGGCTCTATGCCTGAGAGCTACTTCCAGAGATTGGTCAGGAGTAAGGACGAGAGCGCAAAACTTAGAGACCACATTTGTAAAAATATGGCGCCATTAATACAGGCGAGGATCAGTAGGATTCCGATTACACCGGGATCCGATTGGAGGGATCTGCCCAATATTTCCGTTACTTTATCGGACGGAACTAAATGTAAGGTAAGAGATTATGAAACAAAAACCTATTGTAAAAACTGGTATTAATGTTATTTCGGTTTACATAGAAAAAGTATTGTTTTTTCAATTATTTTTATATTTTTTTACATTGACCAAGTCCAGTTATTCTAAAAAGGAAAACTATCAATAATACGTAGTTTTTTGGCGCTACATGACAGACTGAATTGACAGGTGGTGTCCACGACAGAATAATGAGTGAAAAAACAAATGACAGTGCCATAGTTTCAAAGTGTTCTAGTGTGTACTAGTGCATAGTGTGTACTAGTGTTCCAAATGTCGGAGAAAGGGGAGTTGTCTGAATGAGGTTGCGCAAGCAAGGGGTAAATAGCGTCCGAAGCATTTCTGAGCATGCCACAGCAGAACCAGATAAGAGGGTTTGAACCTCTTTTCTCCGGCATTATATGTTAGTTACATGCCCATTTTCAATTATAGAGTTAATTAATTTTAATGTTATGTTTATGTATAGAATAATGTTATTGCAGACCAGTTCTCTTATTTTATGTCAATGTTTATGTTTTGCCGTTTAGATTTCCATTCTTACATTTGTGTATGTCTAGGTTATAAGTTAGGTCTTAAGCATAGTCTAGGAACAAATAAAAACTACGTTTGCTGTGTGTTTTATTAGAAAGAGCAACATATAGTAGCGAACTAGATAGAGAAGGACAGGGAGTGACGCCATTCTGGCATTCGCGTCCAGACCCTCTCCCGCACTCGCCACTAATCCCCTTGCTACCTGCCGGGAAGGGCGAGGAAATAAAAATTATGATTCATTAAAAGGGCTATCAATTCCCGTCTTTCACTATGGAAAATAGTTAGACTCTATGTGCAAAATATGATTAACGTATTAACTTATGACCTAAGTAAAACATGGATGAGCGAAGAGTAAATAAATTCCTCAGGGAACGGGGGGATCGCAAGGCAATTCCTATAAATAGGGGAAGTCCGAGCCTTGTCCGACCCAGTTCGACTTGTACAATCACCTAAATACTATTATGTATAGTACTAAGTGTATTATAGTAATTAGTATGCAAATCTATGCCAGAACGCGAGTTCGTTGCCGACTGCCGCTTCTCCTGTACCGCAGTTTTGTGTGAACCAATTAAGCGGTATTTTTATTGCCGTATTTTCTCCCCTACAACCCCCGTTGACCCACCACCGTCAACATTTGGTCCTTCGCGAAGCCTGATTTCTGAACTGGAAAATCAGAAGATCTACCCTACGTCTAAAAACAGAAAAATCGGGAATTATTGGAAAAACGCCGAAAGGAAGCAAAAACACAAAGCAGGTACGGAAAAGAGGGAGAAGAAGTATCCTCGAGCTCGCAAACAGAGACTTCGGTCACCAAGGGCACCACAGCAAGCATAAACAGGCGAGTCTTACACCACGACGACCCAGACCACTTCTGTCACAGAGACCAAGACCGCGACCAACACCACAAAAAGTAAGTCTTCGACTATAAAGGAGTCTGCTAAGACAGTGTCGCTCTTGTGCCGGCCGCTCCAAGTCACCGCCACCTGCGCCAGAGGCCTCCGATCGTACAGTGCGCCTATCCTCGTGCCGCTCCGCTCCGTAGCCTCCCGTAGCAAGAGACTCCTCGTGGAATTGGAGGCGATAGAGCGGTTAGACGAATTGAAAATCAAGGAAATCAAGAGCGAAATTAGAAAGATTACAAGCGGACTCGTCATCAGCCGAGGAGGACGAAGTGGACGGTGAGGATCCAGACTCTCAACGTGTCCACCAGTGGCTACAGCAACAGATTCCAGAAAAGATGTTAGCCATCACAGATACCGTCAGAGTGAAAACTTCCAGTCCTGTGTAGCCAACTGAGCGAGAAAAGGAAAGGTGGTATCGACTGAAAACGACGAAGAACAGTTGTCACGGGAACCCGTTTAAACTAAAGTCACGGGTATGTAAACATACAACGGGGTATGTCTTCACACCAATCTTCACCGCCGATCGACGTGATTACATCAGCCACGGTCTTCTCACAAGCCATGCCCTCCAACACAAGGGACTTGCCTCGGTATCTCCAAGAACTACCAGTATACAGTGGACACGCCAACAGTTGGCTCGCCTTTCGATCCGCCTACAACGAATCCAAAGAATTCTTCACAAAAACGGAAAATGTGGCGTGTCTACGGAAAAGTTAGAAAGGACCCGCCTTCGAAGCAGTAAGTTGCCTACTCATTAGTGAGACTGACCCTCCAGTCATACTACAGACGCTGGAGAGAAGATTTGAGCGACCAGAGGCACTTCTCTTTAGAACTAGAGAAAGTGAAGTATGTAAATACTTCACTTTCTCTAGTTCTAAAGGTCACCGAAAACCCACGTGACCTTTGCATATTCGCAAGCAAAGTAACGAATATCGTGGCTGCAATATAAGCCCCGGAATGTCATATTACTTCCACCACCTAGAGATGCTATTCAATTTGGTGGACTAACCCACTCCAACCCTAAATAGTAAATGGATCGACTACGCGGTGAGAGAGATTTCGGAAGTCCTAAAATTAAAAAAGATATCCGCATATTTAAACGAAGAAGTGGATAAGTTTGGCGTCCAGAATACACCCCCTGCGAGTCGACAGGGAAGGAGCGCTTGCGAAGAAAAATCGATCGCTCTTACATAATAAAAGAAAATCGCAAATCAGAGGAGTTGCCCGCAATGCAAGCAATCGCATCCATTATTGAATTGCCTACAGTTGCTCAACGCTAACACTCATGAGAATTGGGAAATGGCAAAAAAGAGCCGTACTTGCTTTCGATGTCTGAAGAATACGCACATGTTGTGCCGAACCGTGTGGTCGCCAGGGTTGGACTGGGCCGGAAGGGCCCGGGTGGCTCCGCCCGGGGCCCGAGACCGGATAATGGTAGATGGGATACTATCGGAAAATATCTATTTCATTTCTCTCTAATTGTATGAACGAACTATCTGATCTAGTTTACATTTAGGTTGCAAGAGCTGGGACCTAGCCTGCGCGGGCCTCCTATCCTACCTACCGCCTGGCTTGCGGCAAGCCCCGCAAGCCAGGCCCGTGGGGGGCTGGCAAACGCCACCTCGACTATATGGCCAGTCCGACTCTGGTGGTCGCGACGGATGCACCAGGAGACACCACCACTTACTCCACCACGAAAAGGTCGAACAGCCATCAAACGCTCCAGATGAGACTAATGAAGTACTCATTTCGACGATAGAGCACACCACAGCTACCAACTCGAACACACGACGCCGGGCCTACCTGAAAATGCTATCGGCTCCCTAATGGGGATGGGTGCCGACGCACCGAAAGGAAGCCAGCCGTCGCACTATGTGTCTTCATCGCTTAAATTGAGAGAAAGCAAATCTAAAGTCAACGACCGACCGAGGTCATTGACATTGAAAACAAAGTCCATGACCGGCGACTAGGCAACAAGAATAATAAAAAGCCAAATGAGAATTATCGCTAGAAGAAAAAAGTATGTGACCGGCGGCTAGCCAACAGGAATAATATAAACCTAAATAAGAATCGTCGCTACAAGAAGAAAGTATCTGATGACGTAACCTGTGCCGTCACGAACCAATCTGTCGTCAAGAAAAATAGAAAAGTCAACGTCGGAAAAATAGAAAACAGAAGGCCGCGTTATCGGGAATAGATAACAACAATACGGCCCCACTACGCGCCGAGGTCGAACGAGTACGAACGAGATAGAAAGCACACTCGCCCGGTCGCCTAGGAAATGGGAGTTCGATGCGCCGGCCGAAGAGAAATAATGTCGAGCGGCACTCACCAAACCCTCAATCGACTCACCAACAGTCCTCCCATCCCGCCAGCGGCACTTACCAGCATCGGTGCCCCCATGATCATGTTCCCCCAACACCGGCGGTAGTATGTGCCCACACCCCAACATTGGCGGGAGCCCCAAGAGCTCCATGACGAAACACTCAGTATTAGAAGGTCCCACAACAATAACTAAGAAGTCATGGCACGACCAAACTTACTTTTCTAGCTTTTTCTGGAGCCATTTTGTCAATGACAGTGTTAACCACAGCTATGCTGTATATTTTTGTATTAGCGCGCAGTTTAAACTTAAATGGCGAATTTAAGATTAACTGCGCGCCCAGCAAAATATCCCTTTCAATTCGTAAATTACGAACAGAATCCCTTATACTTTTACAATCAGTATAGATTATAAGAACATTTCTGGCTAGTTATAAGCTTTATTAGGAAATCGGGTCTAAATTTGCGTCCCTGGCAGTCGCCCCTGCAGCCAGCCCATAGCTAGGACGCTGTCACATCTGTATTTTTGTTGATCAATTATTTTACGTTAGCGTTCTGTGTGTGAGTCGTGTTAAATGATGTGTGCGCAGGTGCTGCAGTATCGGCACGGGTCGGGGCGCGGCGTGTGCGCGTGCGCGGCGGGTGCGGCGTGCGGCGCGCACGATAAGCAGGAGAACACGCTCATACCGTGGTGCCTGCCGCACACCGCCAACAGGCACAACAACTGGGCCGGGCTCTACGGTGAGCTTCTTTTTTATAGGAAAGTACCCAGACGAGCAAGCAGTACCGCCCACGTGATACAAAGTGGTTACCATCGCCCATCGACATCTGCAATACCAGGAAGTATACGGGTACGCCGCCGTCCTTAGCAATCCTATTCACAGCTTTCTTGAAAAACCCCACATCGTTGGGTAATCGAAAGACCTCTTGAGGCAGCTCGTTCCACAGCAAACTGGTTCGTGGAATAAAAAGATTTTCGGACCGAACAGTACGCGACACCTCCGTATGAGGAAGTGCGGTTCTACCTCATTTCTGTGACGGGAAGTTCGATTGCAGCTTAACATTGTGACAACCATAGACAATGAAACCTATAGACATAGATACCTATAGACCTAGAAATGTGGCCGACATAGATATCAATATGTCGGCCACATTTTTGAATTTTAAGGTATGAGTTAAAATGAACTGAATTGTCCCAAACGAAAGCTCATAATCTCAGCTAAATGATGAAGAGTCACACATCGATCTGTCTTAACAATTTCTTCCATTTTTTTAACGTTGTCTTCGGTAGCAGCGATTGTTGGGCGCCCAGAGCGAGTCTCGTCGTTACAGACGATTCCGCCGCGTCGTTTTAACTACTGTAGAATAAGACAGAGCATTGTCTCCCAAAGTAGACTGCAATTCTTCAAAAATACATTTCGTAGAAAAAAAATTCAATCAGAAATATTTAATAACCGCACGAACTTCGATTTTCTCCATTTTGCACACTAATAAAATTTCCGCCAAATGTAATCAACGAAAAAAAATATTGGTGACAGTTTTTTTTTAATTCTTTTGGCACTGGCTCCTACTGAATTTTAGATTCGAACGAAATATTCCAGATTCCAGAAACATTGTCACGGAGAAAAGCCGACATCTTTGCTTAGTTTTCCACGACGTTTCTGCTTGATTGCTTCTCGTAATTGCTCTATAAGGTTAGCATAATAGATTCCAGTCATAAAATAACGCAATACTACAGTTCCGTTATTTTATGTCGATAAGCAATATTCCTGGACAATCCCAAAATATTGAATCCATTATCTTTTTGGTGGACTGAGTCACCTTTGCCTTTCTAGGTGGTGCTTCACCAGACTAGCTTTTGGATCATTGTAAAGAATCGTAGTTTCATCCCCAATAACAATTGACTCCAATAAATCGTTTGTTTCTCTGAAAGGCATTCAAAATTCCTTAGAGCACGCTACTTGTTCACTTCGCTGCACACTTAAAGAAGTTTTGGCACCCACCTCGCACTAACTTTATTCATATGAACATGTTCAGGAAGTTTTGAAACTGTAACTAAGAACTGTAGTTTTTGAAAGGCCTGTCCTTGCTGCTATTTCTTTCGTATTTAGCCGTGGGTCGCTCAGAACTTCTTCCATTAATTTGATGTTTGGAGTGAGTGCCTCAACGGGTGGACCGAAGCGAGGTTCGTCGTCCATGGAGTCTCGTCCTGAACGAAATTGCTTATACCAATCTTTGACGGTGGAAAATGATGGAGAAGAATCCCCGTACACATTATCCAACCTTTGTTTGATATCGGTCGGGCTAACCCGTTTTAATCACGGAACGATATCCCAGTTTAAATATTTTGCGACTTTCTGTTCTAAGAATCGAGGAATCAAAACCAACGAGGGTTGAACTCTAAAAATTATACACGAATTAGCAGAATAAATGACAATTACGAAGACGTATAATTTGTTTTTTTTTAAACAGAAATATGTCAGGCCAGAAACTTTTGGACCTCACTGCTACCTATGTATATGTACCAGTAGATTGCGAATACCTCGTAAATAAGATGGGTTTGCACTGGGCTGTGAAGACCTTACACCAACGCGAGCAGATTGCTCTTTTAAGTAGATGGAATATTTGTTGAAAGAAGTGGTTGCCATATAAATTACGAATCATATTTTATTTATTTTCAAGGAAGATATAACAGTTCAGGGTTATTCTATCCTAAGCACACAAGTATTTACACACACTACTGATCAAGAATCCTCAGAAATAATGAAATAAATCTAATAATAATATTATATATAGGCCTGATGCAACAATTGGGCACTTACTTAATCATCAAAATCATCCAGTTGTAGTTGAGGGGAGACCTATCACCAGCGCTCGCTTTACTGATGGGAAACTTGTTAAAAAATGTTATTATGTTGTTAAAATGTTATAGAGCCCAAAACAAGTTTTTGGAATAGTTGTCACGCAAAACGTTATAGCTCATGTGGCTAGTTAACTTGTTATCTATATCCTTTTAGTTTCAATGGGAATCACTTTAATATTGACGTGAACGAAGTCGCGGGCATCACTAGTAAATCTACATAATAAAATGCACATATATAACTGTAGGTCGACTCTCATGGGACGGGTACTTCAGTACTACTGTAACGGACCCAGAGCCAATGGGCAAGCAGGGCCGCGTGCTACACCCGGAGCAGCCGCGCGTCGTGTCCGTGCGCGAGTGCGCTCGCTCGCAGGGCTTCCGCGACACATATGTCTTCGCGGGCACCATACAAGACAAACATAGACAGGTCAGTTACACTCTTTTATTGTACACAGGTTAATAATTGTTTGCAGGGACTTTGCAGTACAGGTTAACTGCTCTTTCTAACTGTATAGGTCAATGGTTGTTTGCAGCTTTGCAGGACAAGCATAAACAGGTGAGCTGCTTTCAAAGGTTTTTATTGTACACAGGTCAACGGTTGTTCGCACGGTCCTTGCAGGGCAAGCACAGACAGGTAATTGTTTGCAGAGACTGCAGGACAAACGGTGACAGGTCAGTTGCTGTCTTTCACTGTAAACAGCTTAAGAATTATTTGGAGGGACCGTAGGACAAACGTTTATGCCAGTTGCTTTCTTTTACTTTAAAAGTCAGTGGTTATTTGCGGGGATTGTGCACAACAAGAGTAAACAGGTCAGATGCATTCTTTTACTGTACACAGGTTAATAATTGTTTGTAGGACAAGCGTAGAAGGCGTATTTCTACAATGACATGCTGGCAGAATATCAGCACTGTGGATGCAAATTCTGCTCCGCAGCATCATGTTAACCCAGATAACATTTTTATCGCCGTGACATACACGTGACAGAAGATTGACTAGGTAAAGTAATAAAGCGTTTATATACTAATTATTTTTGTTTGATGTTAACTTTCTCTGTGTGTTGTGTTGCGTAAAATAAATCATTTCCTTTCTTTCTTTTACTGTACTCGTATATACTTTTATAGGTCTATGGTTGTTCGCAGGAAGTTTGCAGGACAAACATTGCAGAAAATAATGAATTGATCTTAATATCCTGTAAATAATGTATTTTTAGATTAGTGGCCCTTTAAAAGCCGCCCTCCTAGTTTTATACACAGTTGTAAAACTGATGCCAAATAAATGAAATGACAAGTGTATACAGGTGAGCTCCCCTTCTAGACAGTTCAACAGTTGTTGTAGGCACCATGCGGGACAAGCATAGACAATTAAGCTGTCCTTTTACTGTAGACACGTCAGCGGTTCTTTGCAGTGGTTTAGGTTCAAAGAAACTTTATTCTCATTAAACCATTGTCACTTACATGAGAACTTAAAAGCTAACATAATAAAAGATAAATAATCGTACAAGTCCGGTGAACAAGTTATATACTATAAACAACATTTAAATTGCAGTGACTAGAACTAATGTAATTGTAATATTAGTAATAATTTATAAGCACATTATTCAAGAATAGTCTTTAATAATATGCTTAGCTAATAATCTAGTCTTAAACACTATAAAAGAGTAAGCATTTTTAAATCAGACGGGAGATTATTGTACAATTGTGCACCGCATGGTATAATTGTGCATACGTGATCATTTTCTTTTCATAATTAGACCTAGTCTTTGGTAAATTTAAATGGCTAGCTCGGCGAGTTATACAATTATGTCCGACTTTGTTTCATTCGTATAATTCCTGAATGTATTTTTTTGTTCAGAATTTTGTAAATAAGTATGCATATAGAATACCTGTGTAATTGCTTAATATTCATTAACTTGGTTTCTCTATATACTTTTTCTGTGGATGTTAGGTAGGGATTGTGAAATAGCATTTTGATTATTTTATTCTGTGTAACCTGCAGTTCATGTAATTTTGTTTTGGAGGCACTCCTCCTTTTTCAATGAGATATAATAGATGTGGATTAACTAATGAATTGTAAATGATTAAACGACCTCGAACAGTATTTCGAAGTGAACCTATGAGACGCGAGAGCTTGCTTTTAACATGATCAATGTGAACATTCCATGTTAAAAAGCTGTCATGTGTTAAGATCTAGGTACTAAGAGGGGTTGAATTTTTTGTTCTTAGTTTTAAATATAATGTAGCAAGTTTTGGATGCATTAATCGTAAGGGGGTTATATTGAAACCATGTGTGGAGAGTATTATGGTCTACTTGAGCTTTTTTTTTTACGGATCGGCTAAATTCTTGTGGCCCTAGTGGCTTTTCAAGAGTCGCCGGTCGTGTTTAATTTAGGGCGAACGCAGAAGGCGCTCAGCCAGGAACAAAATGTGTGTTGCAACGAGCCTAAGGGCTCCCCCGCCGGTAAACCGGCGGAAGGAACGGGCCTCGGCTTAGGGCGTTGCATTGGGGGGATACTGCGGGATCGCGAGTTGGTGAGAAGCGCCCAGGCACGTGCCGATACCTGGTAAAAGTGTTGGCTGAGGGCCGATGTGTGTTGACGGTGTAACGAGAAGAACGTCCACGTCTCCGCGAGGGAGTCGTCGGGGTCGTCTAAGACGTGCCGTGGACGACGGTAGCGGGGAGGGGCACTCCTATCTGGGACATAGCTGAGGGGGGTAACGATCGATGTTGCGGAATCGCGTCATAGTAACGTCGGGCGGTGTCTTTCACGTATTTGACGATGGAAGGAAGTTTCAAATCCTTATGGAGATCGACATTGCGTGAGTACCATGGGGTAGCTACGGCCTTACGCACGAATCTATTTTGGAGGGTTTGGAGGGTGTTGGAGGGAGCTGCGTGTGCGAACACAACACTAGCGTAGGTCATTATAGGACGGACGACCGTTTTGTATAATGTTAACTTATTTCTAAGCGACATTTTACTTCTCCCGCCTATGAGGGGATTTAGGCGACCGAGTACGAAGGCGGCTCGGTTCCGGACGGCTACAATGTGTTCTCGGAAGGTCAGTCTATGGTCTAGAGTAACTTCGAGATATTCGGTTTTTCTAACCAGAGGAATGGTTTGACCGAAGGGGGTTATCGGGAGAGGGGAGAGCCTAAGATTACGACAGCCATTCCTGGGAAAAGGGAAGCACATGGCTGCACTTTTCGCCGGGTTTGTCTCTATCCTCCACCTCACAAACCACTCGCCCAGGGCGGTGACTGCGCGTTGGAGGCGTAGAGAGACCATACGTAGGTTCCTATCTGAGGCGTAGAGGGCGGTGTCTTCCGCGAAGAGGGCAAGCTCTATTCCCGGGGTGAGGGGGATGTCGTTAGTGTAGAGCGAATTCTACTTGAGCTTCTAAAAGAATGTTGTGTATAGAGTATCTGAAGTAAAATAGGCATATATCGTCGGCATACACAGTGAGTTGACCATAAAGTCCTATTCGATGTATATTATTTATATAGATAAGAAAAAGTATTAAGTATTTTAGTAACTTTACTAGCCATCACATAAGCTTTTATAATATTATAGAACGAATAATAATCATCAGTAAAGTCATTAGAAATAACTTTGAGTTACGATTAGTTTTCGAATCTTGTCCTGCCACTCGTTGAAAAATGTTTAGATCCGCTTTCCTGAAGTCTTATAATATTTAATCAAATATCGTATCATTTAATATTAAGTTTTGTTACAGATTGGCAACGCGGTCCCTCCCCCTCTCGGAGCAGCTTTGGGGAGAGAAATCAAGAAGGCATTAGCTGCGACTGGCCCTTTATAGGCTAAATTTAAATCAATAAGCCTGAACTTTCAGTACAACAAATCATAAGTACCTTTTTATACATTTTTTGCAAGTTATTTTGACCATTTTGTAAAATTTGTACTGTTACTGAATTCAATATAAGAATATACTACCTATTAATTAATTTGAATTTTTATTTTGATTTGCTTTAAGTAATTGTTCCTTCGCTTTGGCGCTAAAAGGGCATTTTGTACTCAAAAGCGTCGGGCATTTTGACTCCTTAGCTGCCGGGTCAGCGCTTTAGCGGAGCAAGTTCATAAAATAATGCTCACTTTTTTTACGCCAGTAAACTGAAGTTTTACCCTGTGATTTTATCATAAACTGTCCTAAATTCCTAATAGAGAATATACGAGTATACAAGCTGATATTTTTGTGGTTTTACAACCGTGACCCTTTTAGTGGCATCAATACATAAAGATAAATTAAAAAATTGAAAATATATGTTGGCAGTAGTCAGTCAACAGTCGCGTTAGTATTTTGGAAAATTAAAATCGGTTAAGATTGGAGATACGTGTAATTGCCATCACATCGATAAAAGCAGAAAGAAATAAAAATGAGTCGGTAGATGTAAATTAAATTAATTGCTTTATAAACTAGACTTAGGAGCTAGTTAACGCTACGGGTCGATCTTTCGGTAGGCGCTCTGATTATGAGTGTTATTTTCAATAAGTGTACGAAGCACATGGGAGTCAAATAAGTGTACACGCTGAAATGATTTCAACGTGTACCTATATTAAAACTGTACGCAAGAGACTAGGTCAGCGTAGTGGTCGCCTACACACATTGTTTTTTCGCTATGGCTAAATTCTTGTGTCGCTAGTGGGATTTCAAGTCAGCGGACACGTACAGCATAGGGTCAGTGCAGAAGGCGCTCAGCCAGGAGCAAAAAGTATACAGAGCAACGAGCCTAAGGGCTCCCACGCCGGTAAACCGGCGGAAGGAAAGAACCTCGGCTTTGGGCGAGTACCGCGGGATTGAGAGTCAGTGAGAAGCGCTCGGGTACGTGCCGATACCTGGTAAGTGTTGGCTGAAGGCCGGTGTAGCGGGGGATGGTGCGTGTAATGTAAAAACCGCATTGACAGCGGTTAAATCCGGTCGTGGGGTCGTCTAGGACGTGGCGAGGACGACGGTAATGGAGAGGGGCACTCCTATCTGGGATATAGGTAAGGCTGGCAACTATTAGAGGGTTGGGATGGTATGGGACTCCTGTCGTAGTCTCGTTCGGGGTTGATTCTCAGCTGGGTCCTGTCACATTAATAAGTTTTCAAAATGCTATATGTGGGTAGTTGCATCTCTCATTTTGAATATTCATGTGCCTAAGTAAAATTCAGTGATTCACTCAGAATATTACGGTTATAATAAAAGAGAAACCCTATGCAGTTATTTCATCGAAATATTGTAGGAATCATTGCAACATTAAATGTCCATTACGTTTACCTCTAAACAATAATAAATAGTAAGGTACGCAAAATAATTTATTTTTTCAAGACATCTTTAGTTTTCCTTTTGATGTTTTTAACTAAAAGGCTGAGCTCAGCATCCCCTTTAGATTTCTTAGGCTGTGTTTCACTGGCAGTGGGGTTGTCAGTGGGTCTTCTCTTCAATTTCTCCTGAATGAGTTTTTCCATATTTTTTGTTTTCTTATAATTAGGGTCAGTTGGATCAATATTGAAGAGATGTGAATCGTACAGAGCCGAAAATCGTTTGTCATCTAAATTAATTTTGAATTCTGGCACTGACTGATTTTGTTCGAGGATTTTCTGTTTAAGTTTCTTTTTCCTCTTAGACTTCTTTGTCTCACTTTCTGCCTCCTGAATTTTCTTTAAACTGAAATGCGCTTTGCCATCATCTTCATCCAGCAGTAATTCTAATTCTGCCTTCTTTTTTTCATTTTCTAAATCCTCATTATCCTCACTATGTTCTTTCTTTTTATTTGCATTATCTTTTTTAAATTCTGCTTTATTAAATTCTTCAGCAAAGTAAGGGTCATTCATATCAATATCGAAAGGCACTTCGTCAGACGAACTACCCTTATCGGGTGAATTGGCATCTCCATTTTCATCCTTTTGAATATTATTCACTTTTTTCAGCTTTTTCTTCTCCTTTCTTTTCTTTAGAAGTTTTTCAAATGGTGTTAGGTCTTTGTTTTCTGGAAATAAGTAAAATAAACTTTAGTTGAAACTTGCTTATTTTTACAGCATTTACTAAAAAATAAACATTTTTTTTAAATAAAATCGCACCAAACCTAATACTTAGAAACTACATGACAATGAAAACCACATCAACCAAGTTTTTTTAGTTCATTGCAAATATACAGATAGATATAGAACAAAAATTCCATTCTTTCATCAACAAAGGTAGGCAGCGCAACCGGGGGTATGCCAAAGTTTGTCATTTTGGACTAATGTTGGCATGTGTCGCGGATGTCTATGGGCGACAGTATCCACTTACCACCAGGTGGACTGTATGCTCGTATGCCACCTTCTTCCTATACAAAAAAACATACAAACTCGTAAGTAGTGACAATGACAGAAATAATAACAATGAAGGTAGCGTTATAAAAATCGTATTTGGAAACATACCTTCACTCATTTTCTTTTTAATTAATTCCTCTGCTTTATCTTTTAATCCCATGCCCCACGTGATCTCCATTTCCATGTCTTTATTCTTTTTGCTTTCTTCTTTCTTTTCAATATCTTCAAGCAACATTTTATATTTCTGTATCGGATCTTCACCCTCCCCTTCGGAATGAGAATCTTTCAGGTTTTCTTCATCTGAATTTTCATCTGCGAAATAAAAAAAATGTTATAGCTAGAAATACAAAATTGTAAACTTGCTTGATCAAAACAACTTGTGAAGTATTCGTCATAAAATTCTATTCGAGAATTTAGTATCTGGTTTAAGGCTGTAGCTGTAGCCTATCTGGTTCTTGTAAGAATAATCAGCACTTGTAAAACCCGAATGTTGTGAAGAAAAGATCTGTAAAATGTTTATGTCAATGTAGTCCACAGTTTGTCTTCGGGAAGAATACATCTGACAATATGAACAGAAAGGATATAATACTTTACACTTATATTATATATTTAATTGAGCACACACATATTGCATAAAGAGGGGATCCCTTTTTCAGTCTATATTCAGTGTTACCTTCATCGTCGATGTAAGCCAGGTAGTCCTTAAGGTCTAGGTCATGTATTTTCCCTTCGACTGCGCCGCGGATGGTGTCGGCGTGACATACTTTATTGTAATCATAATAAGCGTAACCCGCCCTTTTGTCGTCCACTGCTAGATGCGCGTCTCCTCGTGGACATTGTCTTGTGCGTGAATAATGTATGGCCTTAAAACGCCACGCTCGTCAAACAGGTTAGTGAGTGATCTTACAGAAGTGATGTAGTTACTCAGCGCTTGTAGTAGAGGCTTTGTTATCGCCTTTTATGACGTCCACGAGAAGAGATGGAGCGGTGCTATTCTAAAGCCGGCCGTCACCACTAGTCCAATGTTTTTATTGTTTGTTTGACTTTGTTGTACACATATAAGCACATAAATGGGGGGAGCGGGAAATCATTAGTTTCAATTTTTGGGAATACATTTGTATACGGTGAAATACAGTGTATTCGCTGGGGTTACGTTCCGTAAATTCGCCGCAAATAAGATTAAAAAGGAATGGGAAAAATTATGGGATTGGTATGTTCCAAATTTACGAAATTACAAATCGATAATGTTAAAAAATGCTTTTAATGAAAGTTTCTTAACAAAATTAACATATGTAATTAGCAGTCTTAGGCAGTGACTTTGAAGATCTTTTAATTCAGATTGGTATTTGGCAGTAGCTTGATCAATTTTCCTTTTGAAAAGATGGCGATTCTGTCCGAAGATGGATCATTTTTTACGAAAACATCACAGATATCATAAGCCATTCGTAGTGCATCACGCGTCAAAGGGCAACGGCATTTATAAGAAAACAAAGCGGCGCGCGCATATATTTATTTCATTCGCCGACACTCGAAGGCGGCGTTGAATCAAACATCAATTTTTGCGTTTTAATAACGTAGTACATCGTACGTAGACCGGAAACAACTGCTTTGTGTGTGTCCCCCACATGCAACGCACCCGCATAGTGTCCATGGGCGGCGGTAACACCTACCATAAAAAAAAAATGCCCCAAAAAATTAAATATGTACTTATGTATCGATAGCAATGAATAAGTTTGAGTTAGTTTAGATCCGCTAGTGCAGAAATTCGTCACAATTAGTATCTACGCGAACGTTGAAACTGCGAATCGCGAAATTGTGAATAAGGAGCTTTGAATGCTATTTAGTGGTACTGCCCTTGATGGTGGAAGTGAGGTAGTCCTTAAGGTCTTGCCGTCTGCGGTGCTGTGGGTGGCCTCGGCATACTTTATTGTACAGACATATATATAACACACAACGGGGGAGGGGGGTTGAATCCATAGTTTCAGTCTTTATGAATAGTTTTGACAGACCTGTCTTGGATCAGACTACCTAAAATCGTAAAACGTCTACAAATGCTAAATGCCTAAGATGAGAGTCTAAACAGCATTGTTTAAATGTCTAAATTTTTACCTTCGTCCTCACTGCTGGAAGCGAGGTATTCCTTGAGGTCCAGGTCGCTTATCTTCCCCTCAGCGGCGCTGCGGATAGCTTCGGCGCGGCTCGGGTTGGTGGCGTCCCACGTGAGCTCCACCTTGGCCTGCTGTAAGGCGGTGGTCGTGAACAGTCGCGGCTTGTACTTCCGAAGGTCAGGCATACTGTCGCACACTTCACGGGGCTCCTGCCACAGAAAACGGAGAATTTACAACTAGTACTTTAACTCGGTGCGGCTTCGCCGGCGTGATTTTTATTTAAAAGTAACTAATTGTTGCCGCAGCTGGGCTTCCGGGGATTTAATTGCGTTTAATTATCGCGTGGCATTTGATACAGTCGTCGTAAAAGGCGACTAAGGGTTACCACAAGCCCTGCATAACTACACCCACCTTCAAGGGCGTCCCCAGCCAACGCTAGCCAATGGGTCAGGGGGGCCAGGTTTTAGATAAGAGAGAGGATGGGAGAAATATGAATTGTAGGTAGAAATACATTTTTTTTCGAATCTCTAGAGGGGGGCAACTGCCCTCCCGTGCCCACCTCGAAAAGAGTGGACTCGCCAACCCACCGCTTTACGACCATACATCCACCCCATGTCCAGCAGTGGATAGTAAAAGGACTTGTGCTACGTAGTATTGAACTCTAAGGCGGACAAAACACGTGGATTTAACTTTGGTTAAAAAACAACAGCCTTTAGGAGAGATAAAGGTATGGTGATTTGGCTTGGAGGTTATATTACATTTACTGTTAACTTTAGTATACTTTGAATTACTTTAAACCAAAATTTTTGAATTTTATAAGGGAGAGTAAACAAAGCATGTCCACTGGGTAAGCACTCACACACTCACACAAGGTTATACTTTATCTCTCTCATTTGGGCTCACCCAGGGAGTTTACAACCATTTAAAATAATAACAATACATAATTTTAATTTTACGTATGTGTTGAATTTGCAGAATTTGTTTCCTGCAATAATGCGGCACATCGAAAAAGTCAATTTGTTATTCATAGCTTTATGTTATGATGATTCTGGTTATCGTCGTTACGCTACTCAAACCTGATATTGCATTTTTTTCCGTTTTTTCACTAGATGTCGTCAGTTTATAAAGAGCCGCATTTACTACAAATTTTATGGTTTACAATTTTCTGGGTACATACCTGGTCATATAGTAATACATACCTGGTCGAAACTGACATCGTCCGGTATAAACCTCATATCGAGTCTAGTCGCACTGCTCTCGTACTCCATGCCGTCGCAATCACCGTAAAGCTTGTCAGCTGTTAACACGGAGTCACACTCCACCACTGCGTAGAAATACTTGAGCCTATTCAATTGGTAGCGACGCAGTTTCTCCATGTGATATGTAGAACCTGGAATTATACATTAGTCCAGTGCTAGTTTCAAAAGGATGGTTAAAGAACATATTTTAGCAAAATTAGACGGTCCTTGATGAATTTTAGGTTCATCAAAATTTTATTCAGTTATATAATCAACGTGCCACTGAAATAACGCAAAAGTTGAAAACAGGTTGTTCAGTTCCGACAGAAAATTGATTTTACCAGTTTTTACAATAAGGGTTTTTCATGATTTATACATTTATGATACTTTGAGCGTCTAATGAAATTGTCGCTAAATGGCCACCCGTAGAGAAGAATGTTGCCACCATTTTTTTGCCCACACTGCACCCACGTTTGACCTATCTGGGAGGCTCTTCGTCTGGAAATATCCAAAACCGTTGATTGCCGCTTAGTTAGTGGGATAGATCCAACTCTCATCTCCAGTAATAATAATAGATATATTCCATAGCTCTCTATTTTCGAATTTTGCAATCATTTCCCTGCACCATGTCACGCGAGCTTATTTTTGTTCAGAAGTCGGTGAAAGAGGAACCTAACGCGAACAAAGGTTCTTGACTTGAAGGTGTTGGTGTAAAATTCTATGAATGACCGGCGACGAAATCTTAAGTCTCCTCTATCTGTTTGTAGGTAGTTTTTGGGTCTTCGTACAACATTTTCTTTACCATCTCTATTTTTTCATTCGTTACAGAAGTCTCAGGACGACCACTTCTCTCCATCTTTCAAGGAAAATTTTCCTTGTTTACATGCAGAAAACCATCTAACAATTGTTGCACGGAACGGTGCGAGGTCCTCAAAAGCTGATACAAATCTATCTTTACACTCACTTTCATTTAAACCTACGTTAAAATCGTATAACATCATTTCACGAAAATGTTCTTGTTCGAATTGTATTGTTGCAAAGAAAAGCGTGCGAAAAGCAGCGAAATAATACACATCGAAGTACTACTTCATACAAATCTATTTTGAATATTAAGGATCGAACCCAGAAACAAATGCACAAATGAAATGCTAGTCTGAAATGTTTGAAGTAACAAAACGTTTAGATGATTATAGACCAAATTAACTAAGCAACAAAGTATATATTTGCTTGCATTGAATTCTACATAAGACATTTCGATGTCTACTACTCGTATGACGGGTTATCACTGTCAAGTTTTGTCATCTGCTGGTCGCGTCATAAGGATGGTTTATACAATAATGAACACTGAAAAAAATACAATATCTGATATTTAGGCCGTAATAAAAATCTTTTTTTAAAGTCAATTTATTTTATACAAACATTTTATATATTTGCGAACATTTGCATTTACAAATTTTTAAACACTTGTTCATTAAATATATACTCAATCAGTTATGTCCCTCCGTCTTTTCAGAGTTAGTTTATTTAACTTCTGCCTCGAGGAATGTAGTAACCGATCATTCTTAGCAATACAATGCAGTCTAACACAGTGGCGTAACAATAGGGTGGCATAGCGGGCAAAATGCCACGGGCCCCCAGCCAGAAGGGGCCCTCGACACGAGGCCCGCGAGCACGGGAGGATCCTGACATTTATTTTTATAAAATTTAATATAAACTAGTTTTGTTTTCAATTAATTTTAGATACCTACTAAAGTACATACACATGTATCAAGGTTCGAATGCGGAAAAGAAACTACAACTTTGGATGAGCTTCTATACATTAAGGGAGGGCCCCGCGCTATGAATTTGCCACGGGCCTCAGCGGTATAGTTACGCCACTGGTCTAACACGTACAAATTCTTCTATAATGCTTTTTATCAATAAAAGACCATGATTACAATCGGTTGTACAAAATACATCATTAAACGTTGTTACATGCAGTAAGCGCTTATTTGTAACAAAACAGATTGTTTGCTAGACGACGAGTTTCGTGATCCAATTTTGATAATACTTCTTATGACACATTCGGCACGGTAGCAAATCTTGAACAATACTGTGGATGGGAAACACAGGGCACCAAAATCTTTTATCGAAATTAATTTATGGAAATAAAGTTTTTCTGTGGCAAACAGAAGAGTCGTACATTCTTCGCATTCAATTTTAGAATTTAACTTTTTTGCTACAAAACCAGATACATATGCTATAATTTTCTCTATAGAAGCTGACAGTACAGTGGGTCTATCTAACATTTGGGATAAATCGTCACAGTTATTTATTTCATCATTTGATGGCGGCGAAGTAAAATGTGAAACTACCATAGTTCTGTGACGGAAACCTGCTGTTGTTTCATTTATACGTGTTGCTGCCGAGCAATATAAGATTGGAAAATATTGAAGCGGATAAGCATTTCCTGTAAAATGGAAACGAAGTTCTAAATTATTTAAAGTTTTTCTATAAATTCCTTTGAATTTAAGTGCATTTGGGTTATTATTACACCGGCCATCATCTGCCTTCCCGTGCGTATTTTAAAATGCAAAGAACATATTTGAGTCCTTTTAGTTGGACACCAGTCATATTCCTGTCGTTCTAAGCGAACAGCTTTTATCCATAATTCCCTACTAGTTAATTCTCGTGGAAATCTGAAAGAATACTTTTTCATTATCGATAAGCACTGTTGCATAACACCATCCCTATACTAAACAACCATGAGATTTCAATTTAATTTTAGCTATTATTTCGATGTACTTACACATGGAATGAAATCCCATCGACTTCATGATGATCAGTAGAATTATTAATGCACCATTTCACACAACAAGACGGCATCGTTTCTCCGTTTCGAACATTTAAACAAATCGCAATAAACTGCTACTACGACAACTGTTGACGAGTAACTAAGGAAGCGAGCGTCAACTCTTTTAAGCCACGCCTACTGCGGCGACTCTTCAGTGTCATCATTTTTAAGGCTTAGTAGTGCTTCTATGTGTTATTATTTCGCTGGCGAAAAGTAATAAAAAGGTGAATATATTTTTATTTTTTCGTTTTGACTAAATGGTTTTCGGAATTCGAATTTCAAATAATGATAATGAAAAACGGTACAGCGCAAATGAGTTCTCTTTCTGAAATTTGAATATTTATCTAGTCACCCTATGTATCTCAGGTTTTGCGTTATTTCGTAGACCCGTATATATACCGTCGTGGTCAAATAATTAAGAACAGGCAGAACTCTGGACAAAATTTATTGTTCAGGTCCCTGTATTTGATAACAGATATCATTGTCTATTATTATATAATACTGTTCGTTATCAAGTACTCTAGTTAACTGAACAGTATATGTACTGTTATTGAAAAAAATATAAATCGATATAGGAACAAATCACTCGACTCGGTAATGTGTTTGTTATTTGGCCATCTAATTAGGGACATTTAAATGTTTGTGTTCTAATTTCATATTTTAAAAGTAAACACTTTTTCTTCTCTCATTATTTCATTTTGGTGCTATTCTTGAATAACTAGATTGTTATTGTTCACACTTTCTCATTATATTTTTTACAATAAAGATACAATAAATAAAATAAGATCTGTGATGCGACAATCCGAAAAGTAATATATTTGTTTTATCAACTAGAATGGGCACACCGCGAAATAGTAGATCATCTATATTGATCCCAAAAAAAATGTTTTACAATGTGGTGCAATATTTCAAAACGCGTAATACAATTGAAAGTGTACCTAGAAAGAAAAGGCCAAGAAAAACATTCTCGCAACTTCTTACGGGATGTTTTTCTTCACAGAAGGATGGTTATAATTGCCAAGAAAAACCCCTTTAAAAATCAAACCTTTTAAATCACTGTAGATTTATTTAGGAACATATTCTATATTTATAACATGTTTTTAAACATATCAAAAAATAGCACTATAATATAATTTTACGGAAAATGTTATTAAAATAAAGTATGAAAGTAAATAAAAATCGAGATACGATTTCGATGTAGACTAAAAAGCCATTTGGCTAAAAAGGCCGGAATCCCGAACTGTTGAAAAAAAATACACGTCAAGTCAATGTAATTAATAATTTCGATATTTTATATACAATATATTTTAATTTTGACTTCACTCGGCGCAGTCTCTCGACATCTTGGAAGTTGACTGTGCGCGTGCGTTTGTTTTTGTGATAAATCATTATTTTTTGAGTCTACACTACTTTTGGACTGTTTCTGCTATTTTCGTTGACCTCTTGCTTATTCTGGACTTCGATGACGCATCGCATGATTTTGCTGCTCGTTCTCGACTTTGGTTTGTCGTGTGAACTCTTTTTGTGTTGTGTTGTCAACATGGCACAAAGAGGATGTACTCTAAGTAGTCAG
The DNA here is from genome assembly GCA_914767545.1 of Sesia apiformis. Lineage (NCBI taxonomy): Eukaryota > Metazoa > Arthropoda > Insecta > Lepidoptera > Sesiidae > Sesia > Sesia apiformis. The sequence goes on along the minus strand of OU611960.1, from coordinate 7,277,040 downwards.
TCAACTAAGATAGCTCAACTGATGATGATTATATCGGTTCATCCAGTGATGAAAGGGAATAAATTTCTGTTAATTATGAACTGATGTTTTTTAATTTTATTCTTAGTATTCTTTTTATTCTTCTTAGCATTTAGTATTATGACACCAGCTTTATGACACGTTTTAAAAAGCTTGAAGCATCATTTCTATAGCCTCCTGACGATCTGCATCCTACACAGAGAACATAAACTTAAAAATTCCGCTGAAAAAATTATTGACATCAACACGGAACTGACTCATTATTTCCGTTCATAAGGTCCCTCTGTATCACTATATCCGGTTGTCAATGTCTGCTAACTGTCATTTCTTGTAACATGGCGTCCCAACAAAGACATTTGGACATGATCTCGCACAATATTAAGTCTATCGTTTTGCACCCTTGCCATTTTAGATAATTTAGGTCTTTTTTTTTGTCCTAGCATAAGAAATACATCTCTTACTACACATTATTTTGAGTCAACAAGTAAAAACTTGTGAAACATAACCCCTAAATTGTCTACGTCCTTTGGATAGTACAAAGGTCGCCAATAACTGCCACCTGTGTTTAACTGGACGTGTCCTACCTATAGAACGTTGCAAGTTTTATGGTGATTTTCGTTAATTTTTCAGAATTAACGGACACATAAATAACGGAGCACAATAACAAATAACACAAATAAATCAGTCGGATTTTGATTATTCAGACGATTCTGATGAAGATCCCACTTTTAGACCACCGGAACTAGCCTGAAGTGTCAAAATTAATGCTAATGATTCTGATAGCTCAGATAGTGATGCCACAGCTAATGAGAATGTGGGAACAGAAACGTCAGCACCTTCTCCAACATTTTCTGACGATTCAACAGTCATCGGGGGGTCATCAAGATCAAGAGCACGTCGAAGAGCAATACGTGGTCGCGGTAGGGGAAGGGGGCGATCACGTCCGATAAACTCGCATACTCAGAGGTGACATCGATGATGGGGCGATTAATCCTGACAACTGGAACGCAGATTGTTTCGAACCCGAAGAAAGAAGTCTGATGCAACCAGCACACATCTACAAAGGCACTTCTACATGGGACTGGCATACTTTCTTTGATCAATATATTGACGACGAAATTCTTGCGTTGATTATTGATTGCACAAACAGGACCAACGTATTACTGAAAGAAAAAACACATAGCATAACTTTGAAAGAATTAAAGGTTTTCATAGGCGTTACCATGGTGATGTCAGCCGTACAATATCCGCAAATAAATATGTACTGGTCCGAAAAATGGCGAGTACCTATAGTTGCTTCGGCTATGACACGTGCCAGGTTTTACGCCATTAGAACCCAATTGAAATACGTATACGATAATGAATAGACTGGAACAGTTACTTTGGAACAGAAAGATGAAAAGATCTGGAAGATTAAATCTTTATTCAACCGCATTTTGCAATGTTGTCACGAACAATAAAAATCAATGTATATGTGCATCAATGAGATGATAATACCCTTTAGTGGTAGATGCCATATGCGCCAGTACTGCCCTAATAAGCCCAACCCTGTGGGGCTCAAATTGTTTGTACTTGCATCACCACAAGGAATTGTATGCGATATGATCGTGTATCATGGGGACAAAACATTTAGTGTCCTGAACAGTCATTCCATCAATTCCATCAAAACAGCGACGTCAGCAGAAAGCTGCTCATATGCCCGATTATGGACCGAAACAATCGCGCTGCAGGAATATTGGCTGTAATAAAAAGACCACGATATTTTGCACAAGATGAGAGGTCTATTTTTGCTTCGTTCCCAACAGAAACTGCTTCACCAGGCTTCATGAGAAGACAGGCTAGATGTGGAATAAATAATTGATTTTATAAGGCTAAACTTGGAGACTGAAACTAAAATATTATTATTATTATTATTAGGGGTTTATCTTTGTTTATTTTTTGATATTTTAAATAAAAAGTTCCTAATAATTGCTGTTGATTTGTAGTTTAAGCTTAAATGTTGATCTTTGAAGGTACAGATGAAAGTTTTCTAATATTTTTTGTTTGCCTAAATTAAGTTTCTTCTTCTTTGAGAAAGCAAAAGACTTTATGATTGTCTATTAAAAATAATCATTATTTCGTATAAAAATAGTTTTATTTAATAGCTTTTCTTAAGTGTATTGCCCCTAATTCACAAAATATCTGCCTGTATAGTTTAACGTCCTATGTAAAGAACATATATAAGCGTCCTTTGTTCTTTATAAAGTACGTAAGGAAAACCCAGTTTTCCTTATGAAACCAGAAAAGGGACAAAAATTTTTTCCGGTATTTTTTCAGGATAGTTAACAATATGAGTAACAACTTCTGAAAGTTTCATGTGGAAACTCGAAAAAAGTGTCTCTGGTCGTCAGGAGGATAGAAACATGCCATAATTTGATATCATCGATGCCGCGTCGATGTGAAACCGTAATACCTAACAATGGCAACACTGGATATTTAATTGTACTATAGTAAATAGAATCTTGTTTAAATTAGCTATAAAGACAAGTTTGTGCACATAATTCGTTTCTATTTATGTTATCTTGTATGTTTTCATTAGTTGTCCAGCAATCAAATAGTGTACGCAAGTATGTTTTCAAGTTTCCGTAAAATAAATATTTTTATACAGCTAATTTCCAGTTTCCAAATTTTTCATGTTGATTCTAGTAAAAGAGAAGATTCTCGAGACATATATCCTTAGCACGTTTGCTAATAAATAAAATCATTTATTAGGTATTACTTACCTTCTTCATTGCCCGCATTATCGAATAAATCACTGTCAACCTTTTTTTCAGTTAGTTCAATGGGACCGCGTATTTCCTCTTCTTGCAATCTTTTCAGACCGTACTCTGATGGATACACCTAAAAAAATTTTATTTACATTTAAACATTTTGAAATAAAATATTAGATTTTAGCACAGTAACTGTGACCAACCCTTTTATTGTCCACTGTTGGACACAGCTCTTGTTGTTATGTGTATGTACGATGTATGGTCTTAAGACGTCACGCTGGCCAAGCAGGTTGGCGAGTTCACTCTTTATGAGGTGGTGTAGTTCCTCAGCACTTGTAGTAGGGGTTTTGTTATCTCTTAGTCGCCTTTTATGACACCCATGAAATGAGATGAGGTGGTGCTATTCTAAAGCCGGACACCACATGGCCAATATACACTAATAACATAATTTTAATAAGTTTTTATTGTAATACTCTCTTGGGGACTTGAATCGAGCCAACCCTGCATTTTTATATATAAAGGCCTGAAACATAAAAATGTTAAATCAAAGAAAAAGTCTTTATACAGTTTTAGCTGGCATATTCACCATCATTTTGGTGCTATTGTTCGAAATTTAAATTCCCGAATTTGAACCAAAGAAGAAAAGCAGTCAGTTCATTGTTTTGAAAAAAATACGGAAGCAGAAAGTTTGAATTGGAGCAGTTTTTTTGATTTGTTATTTTTCAATAAAAGTTTTGTAATTGTTTTCCTGAGATTTGAACTGATTTTGACCTTAAAATTATGGATATTGTGCCTGAAGTAGCTGCACAGGCTGTGGCACTTCTTCAGTCTGGGTTGTCAGCGAATGTGAGTGCAGAACTTCATTTAAGCCATTCTGCTGGGAAGGTTACGGTTATTTCCGCAGAAGGAAAAACTGGACTTTGTGAGGGGACCACGGCTGCCACCACTAAATAGCGACCGCCACATTCGCCTAGAGACTCATGTGATGCCCCATATGCTAGGTTTGTTGGTCAAGATTTCATTTTTATGCCCGATAAATGATAATGCAAGAGCACACACTGCAGCAATCTTTAGGGAATACCTTCATAACGTCGGTATCACACGGTATCGTCGGTAATGGTCAGCAAGAAGCCCAGATATGAATCCCATAGAGCATTTTGCTAAAGAGGTGTGATTGAGCTCACCACCCAGCTCTGCAGACCTTGCAGGAGCTGAAAATTGTCATTGAGGAAAATGGGAGAACATTCCACAACACATCCATGCCAAATCGCATGACGGCCGTCGTAAACGCTTATGAAGGCAATACAAGTTACTGAATAAACAATTTTTTTAGGTAAACCATAGTTTTATTCAAAAATTCAATACAAGTCTTTCCCATGAAAAAGGCTCACAACTTGTTACACTTAACTCAAACTCAATTTTTTTAGGACTCTGAATTCAAATTTGGAACAATGGCATACTGTATGCCATTGGTTAGTATGGATTAGTATGGATAGTATGGATTAATTGGTTAGGATGGTTAGTATGCCAGCTTCAAAACTGCATAAAACTAATCAATTTTCTTTTAAGCTTCAGGCCATAAAAACTGAAAATACAGGCTGGCTCGATTCAGGTGTCCGGGAGTGTATTATTAACCACAATACAGTATACATTTTAGTGCAGTACTAATTAAAGTATGAAGCAGAATATACAAGGAAAAGTGGTAATAACAAAATTTATTTGCAAAATATTGTCTGCATTTGTAAACTGTGTTGGTATTTGCTGGATTCCAAACTAAATACATACTGTGATTTTGCGTATGACTCCTCCTGGGGGCAAAAAGGAAGTGAGCAAAACCATGATGTCCATAGCTTTTATATTGTCCCAGTCCATGTTGCAGATGGCGATCCTGAAAATCATTTGAATACATAGCTAATCCTTAAGGCACATTTGAGTTATGGCAGGTGGAAAGGAATCTTTTTTACACATGTGACTGGAAAAATCTGTTCCTAGTGCTGTAAAAATGAGCACTTGATGCTCGAGCGTTAATGAACATTTAAGACTCGAGCATTGAAGTTTGTGTTGTGTCAGTAAAACTGACTTATTGCTTGTGTGCTCATTTTTGCAATACTACTTATAGGTTGTGATTTTTTTTGGAATAAAATATCAATAATAAGTATGACCTTCAGTGCCTAGAGAGATGATATATGATATAGACAGATGTCAGTGTCCACACCCTATATTAAATAAAAGACATCAAAAGTACGCTGAATTGCTTTGAAAAAAGGGTGCAGTGATCAGTAGTGCGGTGTCTTGGCAGGGCATTATGTATTAGGAAATTTCAATACCTTCTGGTGGATTCATCAGTTGTATCAGCATCCACATCAAGCTCCCCCCACTCATGCTCCAGATCACTATCCTCCTCAGCTTCACTGCTGTCCTCATCTGAAGAGCTGTCTGTCATCAAAGCACCTGTGAAAATACATGCACAGTGAATAGCAAGGTATATTCTTTATTTATTCTATTTGTTTTATAATGACTTTTTGTATTGTGGTATAGAATCTGCAATAATTCTGCCAATGTTGCAGAAAACCAGCTGTTGGAAGTTAATCTGTTAGATATCATAATTAACTGCATCAATAAGGTTTACTGTTATAGTTTGTGAAGTTTTGTTCGGCTTTACTATCATATCTAGTTAATGCCAATCTATCATATTGAAAAAACAATCATTATTTTATTTATTCAATATTAATTGTTCCATCTATAGACAAATAAGATAAGTGACTACTCACCTGTGAGGTTGTAAGTGAGCAGGGCATTTACATCACTTAATCATCTAAAAACATCTTATATGGCGGCAGAGAGCTGCCAGTACAATTTTAAACAAGAACACAATAAAAGGTCAATTGTCTGATAGGTTAAAATGATATAACGTAATAATGTTTTAGTCAAATAGCCTTCTAACCATTGATATGTGTATCAATCAACTTCAAGCAGTCATCCAGGTTTGGGGAATAAAGAAAAATAAAAGTAACTTTGATATGCACAGTATAAGGAACAAATATAGAATCCGTTCTATATAGCCTCCTGGTTATAATATAGTTATAATAAAAAAACTATTAAGTACCTTCCCCACGAGCGTAATCAATATCTAGATCCAGTAATCTTTCCTTAATTTTGCCATCAAGTTTTCCAAGGGTCAACTCATCATTTTTAAAATTTGACTCTTTTTTATCATTGTCTTCATCATTACTTGGAAGTCTCCTTACAAAGCGACCAGGTGTGGCTTTGTCCTCTTTATCGACCTTAGGTGTAGAAGCGTCAGATGTTTTGGTTTCGACATCTTCCTCCTCGCCAGAGCTAGAGCCCACTTCCGATTCGTCCAAATCATAATATTTTCTCAAATTCTCTGTAGAAGTGTCATTCACTGGCCGGCCACGTTTATCCACTGTATATTTCACTTTAAACTTATTGTCGTTAAACATAGACTGGAATCTTTTGTCGATCTTAACCTTTTGCTCATGTTTAGGAATTTGCTTGTAACGTGGATCATTAAGATATTTAGTGAAACGACTATCTTTCAATATATCACCCATTTTTTTTTTAATTTTTAAACACTATAATTATAAAAATTAAAAATAAGCGTGCTATATCGTCTATGTACTGTTTTCGAATCGTCTGACGTTTGACGTTTCCTTATAACCTCATTTTTTTTTTGTAATTCTATTTATCCTCGGACTTTTTGGCGGGAACCCGAGAAGTGAAGATGAATTTAATTTGTTTGATTATTGTAAAGATTGTGTAGTGTGGCATTTGTGGTTTAATAGTGTGGATTAATAGTGATAGTTTAAAGTACAAAGTGCCTAGTGTTAGTGCATAGTGTTTGTGATAATTAAAAAAGCGTGAGACTGATTTTTTTGTGTTGTATGGAGTCCAACTTTGTTTTCGGTAAACCTACTATAATTTACTGAGTGACTCCTGTTTCGACGGGACTGGACAATGACGTCATAAAAACAATTTTGTTTTATTATTTACTGTGTGAAACAATAGCTTTACCAGTGTCCAAATATATTATTAAATATTTTCGCTTGTAGCATATTTATTTTATGGTATAACCATAACTAAACTACAATTTATATTAAATTCTGTTTAATTTCTCATTTATTTCAAAAGTGATCTTTTTTAGTATATTTGAAGATTATATTTACTGTTGCTTCTAAATAGTAAGTAAAGTATCTTGTAATGAGTTAATCATTATAAGATCCTGTGTTGAAGCTCATATGCAAAAATATTAATAATTATTTGTTATTATTCTATGGAAATCTAATTGAAAATAAATAAAAACTGTATAAATTTATAAAAACTTCTTTTATTTATATAATATCGCCTTTATTAACTAATATTCATTTAAAAAAACAAAAATATTTCAATTGAAAAATTACTACTCCGTAACTTTCAATTTAAAAATGTAAGTTCTAGCCAAGCTACGCTGGGAACACTGACTGACAGTACCCGGTGACATTTGTATCACCTGTTATGTCGTTTTATCCTCTCTAATTATCTAGTTTCCTTTAATTTTAACAATTTCAATTAAAATCTGTTTCGCAACACTTAAATATGAATAGTATTGGCGAAGAATGTACAGAACTAAAAAAGAAATATGATGACTGCTTCAACAGTTGGTTCTCAGAAAAGTTCTTGAAAGGCGATCACGATGATTCCGTTTGCGCAGGAATCTTTAAAATTTATCAGGAATGTGTAAAGGTATAATTAAAATTAAATTATTTTTGTCTTTATGTATTCATACTTTATTTATTAGTAAATTTTCAATGCAACTTGGCATGTTTTTCAGAGTGCAATGAGAAAACAAAATATCGATTTTAAAGAGATAGACAAGGATGTATTAGGTACAGAAAATGAGTTCAAAGCACCACCATCTGGAAGTAGTTGACAGGGGTTCAACTTAATGTGTTCTCTTAGCCCTGCTTTGTGCTGGGACATTTTTAATGGAAGCCTTAACAACCACCAGAAACAAAATAAATCGTGTTATGAAGTCAAGGATAAAAATAATATAAGTAAAGTTGAGAAATAAGTGTAATGTTAAATATGACAAGATTCCCTACAATAAAATGAAGTTTTCAAAGTAATTACAGTTTTTTCTAAAGCTTTATTAATGTTGGTATAAATATTTATTAATGGCAATGTATATATTTATTTTATTAATAAACTATTGAATAAAAATAACATTCTATCTGCAAATGTTGCATAATGAAATTAATGAATTATAAAAATGTTACATTAAAGACTTGTACTGTATTTAATTTTTACTTGTTTAAGCTTGAAATGTTGTAGATTACAGTGTTGTATGTAAATATATGTAAAGTAGTAATAGTGTTTAATTTTGACTTTTTGTTTTATTTCTTGTTAAATATATACAAACATTTCAGAGATATGATACCTACATCTATTTATTTTTGGGCCCTACTGCTATATGTACTATATTACAAATTAATACACAATTGAAAGCACTGGTATCATATATTATTATGCTTATTAGAATTAGCTAATCTGAGCTGGAGAATATTTCTATCTATGAAGGAAGTAAAAATCCACTGATTTTCAGCATCCCTATTTCTGGCAAGACTGATGGATTTGAATTCTGACTAGACAGGTGGAAAGTTAATAATTAGTTGCAAAAAAGCAGAATTAGTCAGTTCTCTGTTTAAAAGTTATAAGGGTGAGTTGGTGTCTGCTAGAATAAGCGTATCTGGCAGGTACACCATTGTAAGGATCCCTTTAGGGATGTTGCGACGGGAACCAAGTGGTTAAATCCAGTGATACAACCTGTTAGAACGTCTTATGTAGAATTTTTATCAAATTATTTATTTAATTTGCAAATTGTAGTACATAATGTCTAACAATACCCTGCACAGCAAATGTTACATTAGGTATATCCATTATTACAAATTTGTTAATTATTATTATTTAATTTATTAATGATGTCATTGACACAGCACATAGTGTAGTTTTTCTTATTTTTAAAACCTGTTTTATAAGTCATGTTTTGATATTTTGATTTCTGAGATTCTGGATCTTCACTTGTTTATAAAGAGTCAATATATACCTTATTAATATCATATTTTTTGAATACCGGGGAGGACTTAATTTAATCAAATAATAACCTTTAAATGAATTTTAATTTCTGTAATTAATGTAAATTAATTAATCAAAACAATGTCAGTTTATTCTTCTGTGAAAATATCGTAAATGTTTCTACTCCCTATATTTTCCAAAATAAAAGCAAATAACTAACAGCCCTAGCTGTTAGTTAAAAAATATAATTAGGTTCGTCCTAATTATATTAAGCCATATTAAGTCCTAATTATAAAAAAATAATTATAATCAATACAAGACAGTTTTAAGACTAAATTACAAGTCATATATTATTATTATTTTGGTAATACTTAGCAAAGTAATATAATATTCACAGACAACAAAAACATGCTATCAGAGAATTAAAAATTACACTTTATTAGATATATATTTACATGTCTACATTAATATGTTATTATCTCTGACTAGTGTCCCTTGGTCTGTACACAATGCCGCGACTCTTCATTTCTCTTATCACTCCAGCAGGCAGTCGGCCAGACACTGATATTGCATACACACCTTTACAAAATCTACCTATTGGAGAAAAATATGAATTAGAAATTTCAAATTAGTTTTCTAAAAATGAGCATGGGGCACTGTGTCATTGCTACTGTTCCATTAATGGTTGCGCCAGAGCACGTTATTGTGCACTCATTTGTGTGCCGGAGCATGATATAGTGCTCTGGCACACAATTAATTTGATTGACCCATTTTATGATTTCTGAACGGTTTCGTAAAAATTATAGTGCACTGCTTCCACGTAAAAATAACGTTTATCTTTTTAACAATAAGTAACATCTACTATTTCGATCTTTGTATAAATACAATTCAATTTTATAAACAATTAATTAATTATTAAGTGCACAACTCGCGCGTGGAGTATGCGCGAAATCGTGTGGCACACAAAGGGTATGCCATTTCTGATAGTGCTCGACACTCGGCCAGAGAGAGGTTAAATGCTCAATTCAGTTTATAGTCAAAGTTCTTAATGTTTGAGTCATAATCCTTTGAGTGTTTAAGTCTGTGATACTCATAAGCATTTAATGCTAGTTATTTTAAAGTTCTGTGCAGACACAGCACTTGGACAGTCAGTTTTCATTTTACACAAATTACACATAATTTAGGTACCTAATTTTTGGAGCTTATAGGCAAATATGAAGTCATTTAAAAAGTTTTAAATTTCTACATGTTTTGTGTTTTACACTCGTATTACTTTTCTCATCATATGTATGTATACACTCTTATAGTGATATATAAAATATAGTAATTTAAAAACTAAATTCAAATAAATGATTCTTCAACGGGTGACTGGCATTGACTTGAATGCTATTGTATGTGCTGATTGTAATTCTGTCAGTTTCAATGATTTCCTATTTATTGATTTACTTACTAATACGCTGCCATTTGCAAACCCAGCTATCTTCAGGGCTCATCACAGCAATCATTCTGTAAAAATATTTTTTGTTTATTCATTACTTACCTATTAAGTTGTTTCTCTACAGAGGCGACATATTTCTCATATTTTAAACTATAATATTGTTAATGTACATAATATTATAGTTTTTGGCAATCTATTATAGTTTTGCTGACATTTAATTATTTTATTTATTTTGTTATTCATGCTGATTCTAAGTGTTAAAATTGTTTACTCTTGTAAAACCATTACATTTAATTACATAGGTACCATGTTTGATCCAAGAGGTAACCAAACAAGTATTCAAATTCACACAAATGTGCTGAAACTGTTAATATAGTGTCATGTACACTTGATGTTCATTGCGGGTATAACATTAAAAATGAGTAGGACTTAATAACAACAACACCTTTACCGATTGCAGTAATCTCACCATGACCACAGTTCATGTAACTGGACCAAAATATTCACTATATAATACAAATAAAACTCGTGAGTGACTCACATAGCCTGGAGATGGGCCTCCCCATGCACATTGTCTTGTTCATAAGGGATGTAAGGCTTTAAAACGCCAAGCGGATTGGCGAGTCCAGTCTTTTAGATGTGATGTAGTTCTTTGTTATCTCTTAGGTGACTTTTACGATACCTACGAGAAGAAATGGGGTGGTGGTATTCTAAAGCCGCTTGATACCATACACATAACATTAATTTCTTACTAATTACTAACCCATCGAAATTGTTACTGGTGCAGTCGTAGACATTATCCTTGTTATTTTTCATGCGAAGAAATTCGTCACAGTTATCACAACCGTCGTACTCGAATTGGTCGAATGTCTGAAACGTTGTAGTAAATTAGATTAATTGTACCTATATGATATATATAATTAATCGTTTCCTAGGAATATGAATGTAATTTTGTACCTTTATAAGTGAACATACTAAACAAGCTCTTAGTGCTCGCAAATCCTTGGGCACAGTGTCTAAAGACATTTTGTTGCAGGTAATCCCAAATATAAGTTAAAATAAATATTTTAAGTGAAATTACTCTTAAATGTTAATTTAAATCAGTTATTTACCACAAGTTTTATTTTTATTTGACAATTTGATAGTTCACTTTAGACTAGGTGTTACCATTTCAAGAAACTACAAGAATGCTAAAACGTAGGGTTTCCTGTGCTAAAATATACTAGAACTAAATAATTCTGCCAAATATATACTGTGAAAAAAATAAAATAAAAATATCATTTATTCTGTCGTCCTCATCCATCCATTCTTCTTCTTCTTTCTTTCTCAGCCCTTGGACGTCCACTGCTGGACATAGGCCTCCCCCATTGTCCGCCATTTAGACCTATCGGCAGCGACCTGCATCCAGCGGGTGCTCGCAACCTTTATGAGGTCGTCTGTCCATCTAGCAGATGGACGTCCTCGGCTTCGTCCGCCGGTACGTGGTCTCCATTCGAGAACCCCTCTGCCCCATCGGCCATCGGTTCTTCGAGCTATGTGCCCTGCCCACTGCCACTTCAGCTTGCTAACCCGAGAGGCTATGTCGGTGACTTTAGTTCGTCTACGGATCTCCTCATTCCTGATTCGATCACGTAGGGAAACCCCGAGCATAGCCCTCTCCATAGCTTGCTGTGCGACAGTGAGCTTATTTATGAGGCCCATAGTCAGAGACCACGTCTCGGTGCCGTAGGTCATCACTGGCAACACACACTGGTCGAAGACCTTCGTCTTCAAGCACTGAGGTATTTTGGACGAGAAGACGCTGCATAAATCCATTACATGCTCATTATTGGAAGTTTTCTTAATTAACATAAATTAAGACAAGAATCGCTTTATGTTTATCATTTATGACACGTGTTCACTTAGAAATCTGTTACGTTGCTTTATTTTTATTAATTTTACTTGAGAAAATACTCCTTCGCATTGTGTATTTGAAATAGGAAGGTACATTAAAGATTTAGAAAAATTACATATTTTTTTATATTTTGTAGTATTTTGTTTCAAAAATATTACCTACTAAACGCCAAAATTCTTCAGTATCAATTGCTGTGCCTCCAAATGTATTCATGTGTTCTTGCACTTTATTGTCAAATTTTATTTGACGATATTTCTCATAGATTATTGTTGTTTCAGAGATTCAGAATTTATTACATTTGGGAACATATCTAAAACTTCTAAAATGGTTATAGATTTCATTAAAATTCTTATGAAGTGTGTGAACAACACAATAGTTGGCTTGAAATAATAGATTAAATTTATTAACAACAGGTAAAATTTAATTTAATCAGTTGCCCTCGAGAAGTCGAAGAGATAACATCTCTCCGAAAGTGAACGCAGTCGCCACTGACGATGTCAACCGCAGTTGTTGACGAAACCTTTGGAAGAAAGAGAAGAGATTCCAGAAGACCTCAGCCAAGTAACCCGGAAGATCCAATTAATAAAATGTATAACTTTATTACATCATTTTCAAAGCTCTTTACAAAAAGACTGTAGACAAATTATTGTCGAAAATATGTTCACCTTGAATGTAGAATTTTATATGCCCACCACTGTTCCATAATCCTACTTAGGGAGTGTAGGGATAGCCAACGTATTTCATTATGGCGCAAAATACGATGCTGGCTTGAGCCCACAAATTACCAGTTACCAGAAAATCTAACTCACCTAGCATCGATTCACTGCACATTCAGTAGTTTTACAAAGAAAACAGGTAGATAGTGCAATAAAGAAATATGTCGACATATAAAAACATACTAATTAAAAGAAAGAAATTAGAGAAGATAAAGGAAAATAATATATTGGTCTAGGGTTGTTGGGGATATGATATTTCGGATCTGGATACGGATACAATGTATACTCTTTTACCGGTTTTGGTTACAGATACGGATATGAAATTATTTCGGATATAGTTTCCAATACGGTTTCGGTTACGGTTACGTTTTATTATAGAACTTTTTAAGAAATGTATTATTAGGTACTAACTGAAAACGAAGAAATATAAAACCAAATAGGTACTTAATAATTATAACTTTACTCTCATAAAGAACCAACGAAAACTGTTAAATCAAATGCAAACAGCAAGAACATTTCAAAATTCGCCTCGATTAAATTCCGCCCCTAATAGCAATTAATAAAATTATTTGTAATAACATCCGAATCTTTTATTTCAAATTCGGTTTCGAATATTGTTTTAATTCAGATATCCGATAGTTTCGGTTACGGTTATGGAGCTCCATAACATCCCTAGCGTCGTAAGAGAACTGTTAATGTGAGTTAGTGTTCTTTCATGAGTTTTTTGTATCATGCCAGAAATTGAGTGCATTACATAATACATACATAATAAGTAATGGATTACATAAGCGAACCGCTTTGACAGTAAAGGAACGTGAATATATATATATATATATGTATATATATATATTAACTGAATGCTTGAATGCATTAAGTAGGTGTGGGAGGTGCGGTTGTAGAAACCCGAGGTGGGAATTATATTGAACAATTCTTCAGAGCAGTCCCTATTGTACTGACGGTAGAACACACAGAGAGACGCAACGTCTCTTCAAATGCTGAGGGGTTCTAAACCGCCCGTGAGAGTGGGATCGTCGACAATACGAACAGTACTTCGTTGGATGGAATAAATGGAATAATGGAATAAATTCGTTGTTGGTTTAATTCATGTTCCGGTGCGCCGGCCCAGAGATGTGAGCAGTATTCCATATGGGGCCTAACCTTTGTAGCTTTGTAAAGCATTAGAAGTTGCCCAGGGGTTAAGTACCGTTTCACTCTGTTCAGCACACCGAGTTTTTTGAGGCTTTATTTTCCAGATGATCCCTAAATTCGACTTTGCGACACCAACGATCCCGATACTCTCCGAGATCTTAAGAAGTATGCTCTGAAAGCGAGGTGCTACGAAAAAAGAGTTTTTTGCGGTGAATGCACAGACTTGCGTCTTACTGGGGTTGTAATCCACTAGGTTTAGAGAACTCCAAATCGAGACTAGATCTAAAGCGTCTTCGATTTCAGACACAAGCCTGACGCGACTCTCTTCCACATCGACCCGAGGTATGTTGGCGCGGCCCCTGTACAATCCGTCCCCAGTGCTGTCACCTGCATAGCAACGTATCTCACCAATTTGCGACAGATCGTTGATATGCAGAAGGAACATGGGGATAGCACGGAGCCTTGCGGGACGCCAGCATTAATAGACATGGTGTCGGAGCAGCTACCATTGATAACGACTCTGATGCTCAGTCCAGTCAGGAAACTGGCAATTCATTCGTATAATCCCTCGGAATCCCGAAAGATGGTAGTTCTTTATTTCTTACTTGGTGTTGCCAGCGACACTGGGATAACATCACGATAAATGTATCATTATTTGTTAAATCCATCTCGTGTACCTACTTCCTGGAATTTCGTGATAGGAGAAAGCGCATGATCCATGTCGCAGTCTACTGGGCATATTTGTTTTGGCTAAGTTACTAACCGACTGTAGTATAGAATTAGTGCAATCAATGCAATCAGCCCTTTCAGTATCCACTGTAGGATATGCACCTCCTCATACACATTGGCCTTAAAACACCACGCTGGCCAAGCGGGTTGGGGAGTTCACTGTTTCAGAGGTCCCTTAGTCGCCACTTACGACACTCACGGGGAGAGATGGAAGTGATGGAGTGGACTAGAGATGGAGTATAGGTGGCCGCCACCACAACGAACATAGAAGCAGTAGGTACCTATAATATACCTATAGGTAGGTACCTTATACCAACTTAGAAAACTACCGTTGCAGGAAAATACAGGATATTTTTGTTAAACGTGTGCTAACTTCCCTAATACATTTTAAAACGGAAATTTTAACATGATATTTGAGTAAAACAATGAACTCGAAAACATTTTGAGTAGGGTTTCTATTCCTTCTGCATTTATTGGTTCTGAGATATTACTGAACTATCATTACTCAGGTTAGAGATCAGCCGAATATGGATTATGCAGAACAATTGAGTAACAAATTTTCTTTTTCGAACCGAATATTCGGCCTAATTACTTGGTTCCTGTTTACGCGTTTCACTGAACTTTAAATATTCCATACACTCAATAGGTAAATACTTGTTGACAGATTAACAGATTAAAAATAGTTTCATATTGATAAATCCGTACTTAAGTAAAAACTCAGTAGTACGGTTCCGTTTTGAACTCATGACAAGGAGAAGGGTGCACGATGTAATTCCACAACCACTGGGCTCACTCGACGGGCCACGTTACCCCTCCCTCACAGAAGACTAACATAGAATGTACTACATTTCCCACTGTTTCCACGGAAGACAGAATCCACTTACCATCAAATGGCCTGTCAACTGCCACATTCTTTCTATAAAAAAATGTGTTTCGAGATCCCTATATTCCTATAGGCTCCTCCTGAAAACAGCGATCTTAATATAACCGCAAGAATAAATAATGTAGTTATTATTTATTCTTATAATTCTTTCAACTCATGAGCGCGCGTCAATCTCGCTTGAAGATAAATTTAAATTTCCGTATACACGAAAAGTAATGTCAACGCATTTTAAGGTATATTTTGAAGGATATAAGGTCTCTTTTTTCGCGTATGGACATTCACCACTACAAACAAGGCAGACGCGAGCTCGTGTGTTGTATGAACTATAGTCAGAAGACTAATAGAAAAAAAACTTACATAACATAGGTACTTAGTTTAGCTACACAAGGAATATTGTGCGAAATTTATTTCAATATGTTTATTGTTTCAACTGAATGAAACTCGGCGCAAATAAGGGTAAACCTAGTTAGACAATGTGCACCAGGAGACTCAGTGGATAATAAAAGGGCTGGTGGCGGTGACGGTTGGTTAATTTTGGGTTTCTCATTGCATTGGTCATTCTACGTTCCCGTTGGATTAATAAGCCGGTTTATCTGTTAACCGGTTTATTCGGTGGTGTTTCTGTAAAAAAAGAATCTATAAACAATAAAAGTTGTTATTTTTTACAAAAATCATACTGGCTTTAACGATGACAACATGTGTTCTTGTCATCAGCGCATCCACCACCCGATCCTGTGGGCCTCCGCTGAAATTCCGGTGAAATCATCTCATACAATATGTATTTGAATCAGCATAATCAATTCTAAGTTTGTTTTTGAGGCAAAGTTAGAGAAATTTTTCTTCAGACAATAAATATATTACCAATAATAAAGGATAAATTTAACAGGTACCTACCTTTCTATTACCGTTTTTTTTATAGAATAGATGGCAGACTAGCGGGCGGGCCACTTGATGGTATGTTGTCATCGCCGCCCATGGACACCTGCTACACCAGTGGGCTTGCGGATACGCTACCGACCTTGTAGAATCCTGTTCACAGCTCTCTTCAAGAGACCCATATCGTAGCGTATTGGAAAAACCTCGGCTGGCAGTTCTTTAACCGGTAACTAAAATAACTGCATTATCTACCTACTGTCTTATCCTGCCCCTTCTCAGAAAATATATACTCAATAAATATTTAACCATTAAACATGTTCTATTAATTAAACGCGTATATATTATTTCTCTACAAAACATAATTTCTTTCTGTCCTGTCTGTTTATTCGCTTATAATTTAGGTTCCACTGGATGAATTTTGATGCGGTTTTTACTATCGTGTGGTTATTTCTTCTGGAAGGTATATAGGTATATAAGAGATCAATGTATGTACTACGCGAACGCAGCCATGGAGAAAAGGATAGGTGATGGATAAATATGTATGAAAGACGCGAAAATCTTAAAAGATATAGGTAGTATGTGACATTCATTATATGAGAAAAAGGACCTTATTGTCGAATCTAACTTTCCAGATAATAAATCTAATAAAATCTTAAAAAATCATGACTTAATAAAATCTTAAAAAATAAATTTAATTTTCATTAGCGAATTTGTGGGTCGCAGTCAGTACTAAATATAACTAATATATAATTAAATATATAAATATTTAGTTATACAGATACCGTCAAGCTTACGAATACGAGTATGTCAGATTACGATTATGTAGTTGCTCCAAAGAATTGCCACAGCTGTTAGTCATAGTCTGGAATTAGTAATTAGAATTGAGTCAGCGCGAATTTTACAACTTCGAATACTTATGAAAGGTTGGGCGGAGGGCGAACAAACAGTGTGAACAAGGTTAACTAAAGGACGCGCGATACGAAATAGGAACAAAATGACCTCGACCAGCCTATTCCATACTGTGTACCTATATTATTATACATCATATTTTTGTTTAAATTCAGCTCTAATGTGCCTCAAATTTAAGTGTACCTATTAGGAAGGGTTACATGAAACTTCCAAACAGAAAGCGTGGTCATAATACATGCTTAAATAGAAACGAAATATAGACCGCTTGACTGCTTTGGTCTGCCTAAATTAGGTAGGTAGGTACATATTATCTATATCCTGGCGAGGTATCATTTAATTAATGTAGTTTAGGACTGTAAACTACATTAATTAAATGAATTATTAGTGTTTTCTGAAAACTCTTTCAGTAAAGATAATTGATTTGACTCAAAGAACATATGTTTTTATTTAAATTACTGAAATTGATCTTACTGAATCACAATATTGAGACGTACGGCCATTGCGTTCAGTTTAACAATGGGATCACCTAATCATCCCGGTGTCATCGGATATTCTATTAATGATCGGGACTGTTTGTAAAATGAGAACAACCTATATACATCAGTGTATATTATAAAAGGATCAGTTTATCTGTTTCGTATAGGTAAAAATATACAATATTTTCAGTCTAATTTCAGCGGTATATTGTCGTAGTGCATCGAGTTTTGACGGAGGCACCACTGTGTCCCCTGATATACAGGGTGTACCGAATCTTGCCAGAAGCTTGAAACTATGGATTCTGCTTATGTATCTTGACTTGAACAATGAATTCCGTTCATTGACATAAACATTTTACGAATCTTTTTCCGCAAAAAGTTCATTTTTTTGAGGTTTTACTAAATTTTCATACAAAGTCACAAAATCGATACTTATCTATACATATAATAAAAATGTAACTGATCGCTGTCTGTACATGGAAGATATATGAGAAAAACTATTATTGGGGGCCTTTATCAACGCAATAGAACCCAAAACAATGATTGTTAGAATTTTTGTCTGTTTGTCTGTTTATCTGTGCGTTTGTGCGCGCTAATCTTAGAAACGGCTTAACCTATTTGGGTGCGGTTTATACTAATATATTGTGGTAAGCTTCACTTAAAATTTAGTGTTTGTTTTATTTCAATCAGTTCATAAATAAAAAACTTATATCAATTTAAAGTATCACGTCGAATAAAGACGGTGTTTATACACTAATAAAGTCCACGCGGACGAAGTCGCGGGCAACAGCTAGTTTAAAATAAAATTCGTTGCATTAAGTAATATTGGATTGTGTAATAAATACGCGCGTTTCTTTGCTTATAAGATTTCGTTAGCGATGGTCTTGAAGGCACAGCCCATCTTATCGGCCAACTTTCGTGTTGTTTGACGACCATCTTCCTTTAGAAACGTTTTGAGACGATCTTCGTCGAAGACGGAATTCGTTTAACTCGTAGTCATAAGCAGTATCCATGGTTTCAGGCGTCCGGAAAGGTTCTCTTACACCTGTATATCACATTAATATGCAAAGATATCATAATTTCAAGATACCTACTCGTTAAACATAAGGGTTAACCACTAGTATCAAATACAATGATGCTACTCCACTCACCGCTCATCTTTTGCTAAATTGCCACGTGCATCGTGCGTATCATTCACATGATTTATGATCTCGCACTTTATCATTCATTGAGCGGGAGAGAATTAATAGCCGAGCTGCAACTGCATCTGTCGACTGGGTTGACAGTGAAAAGTGATAAATTGATTATAACCTCTGTGATAATAACAGTATTGTGATAATAAGGCCACCATTTGTCGTCGCAACAACGACATAAGAAGACTATTTGACATTTTTAATTGCGGGAACCTATTTGAATTAATATTAAATAAAATTTACTTTGTTATCCCTTAGTCGTCTTTTACGATACTCACAGGAGGAGATTCTAGAGCCGGCCAAAGGCCAAATACACGGCACTACACGGACTACTGCCAAGGAGACACTACACGGCCAAAGCCGCCACTACAAAGCCTGAGGAACTACGCCACCTCTAAAAGAGTTTGCTAACCCACTTGGCTAGCGTGACGTTTTAAGGCTGTACACCCCTCATCCACAACGCAAGAGAATGTGCACGAGGGAACCCATATGCAGCGGTGGACTGAAAATATGCTGGTTACCGTAAGATTACCCTTCGAAGCCTGTGTAACACTTTGAAATGTTACATTTAATAAAGGCATATCCATCAAATGATCAAATACGACATCTTGAATTATGACGTAACCGTTACCATGCATTTCTGACGTGGCCTTAGGAAGGTACTTATATGTAGAAATGATTTTAGTATTGCGTTTATCACTAAGTATAAGTGTGTAACTGTAATGTGAATGCCCGCCGTGTGAATGTCGATCGATATCTATAACCACACATATTATAAATAAACACTTTGTAATAGCAAGTGTATAAAATTACCCCTGTAAAGTTGGACCCTGTTCACAACGACGCAATACGACCGCCCGCACCGAGCCTTTTCGTTTGACGCAAATCCCTTCTAAGTTCGCAGAAATTACTCTCGTCATATCCAAGAGTTATCTAAAAAAATTAATAGGTCAAGCACATTAAGAGGTTATCGTCTAATAAACATATCAAATAAATTTCCACAGTACTTAGTACATAGATAGAAATATTTTAGACCCTGTAAGTTAAGGTTCCCAAACCCAACGGTCTCAATTTTTCTAAACACGTTTTTATAATATATCATTCGCATCGTAGCTTTAAAATATTGAATTTAATTAAGTGATATTGGAACGTTAGCTCAGAGGGTAGGGGTTCTCAGTAATCTTCCACTTATGCCTCAATGTACATCAGTGGCGTGTAAAATATGGAAATTATTTTCATAATCTACAAAAATGGACAAAATCAATATAAAAGTACGTATTTTTTACACGAAAGACAATAGGTATCTATCGTCACGTCGAAGGGAATACTTTAAAAAATCTTCGAATATTGTACTGCCGACGTTTTCCGTATTAACAATGTATTACGCATGGGTAAAATCAAAACTTTAGTAATTTTAGAGTGAATAACTCAGGACAAACTAATGATAAGAAACTTCTGATAGTTAGTACTTAATGTATTTTCAAAGAAGTCTAAATGTATTGTGTAGTGCGAGAAATAAAGCAGTTTCTTTGATAAGCTCGTAATCAAAGTACTTAATTTTTAAATAACAGGAATTTTTAAGATACAACAGGGCGTTGCTTTTTCGGAGTGGCTAAATTCTTGTCGCCCTAATGGCCTTCCAAGTCACCGGACATGTACGGTTTAGGGCGAGTGCAAAAGCGCTCAGTCCGGAGCAAATTGTGTGCAGCAACGAGTCTAAGGGCTTCCCAGCCGGTAGACCGGCG
Organism: Sesia apiformis; assembly: GCA_914767545.1. Lineage (NCBI taxonomy): Eukaryota > Metazoa > Arthropoda > Insecta > Lepidoptera > Sesiidae > Sesia > Sesia apiformis. The sequence goes on along the minus strand of OU611960.1, from coordinate 7,256,192 downwards.
CGGCGGCGGAAGGAACGGACCTCGTAATGGGAGTCTTGCATCATTGAAGCAAAATCATAAGGAATCACGTTTCGAGGTTTATATTTAATTACAGGAGTTCTGAGAAACAGAGGAAGAAAGAAGATAGCGAAAAAAATGTGCGTGCAGTATTGTTACAATACCATGTCAACCCTGATGGCCCAGTGGTAGTGGTGCGTAGTTATCCAGTTTAGTCATCCAGACGTTATTTATCTAAATATTCATTATTATCGCAATATAAATACTCCCATACATGTGTTTTATATAATGAAGAAATCATTTTAACAAGTGTAACACTTTAATCGCCAGTTGTGAAGAATAGGGGACCGTCAGAGCAAGTAACAACGCTCGAAGGAGTATTGTTACAAGAATGGAATGCTATCATTTTCAACTTAATCCAAACTTAAAAAGAACCTTAAAATGGTTCAAGATAATATGAGCTATCTCAAGTTCGAGTGTAGGAAACTAAGAATTTTCTACATTCATACTGTTTCTACAGAAGAAAGCTACTAAGAGGCAGGTTTCGTTAGATTAGGTTAAATGATATTCTTTGCCTAACAATTTCATTTCATTCATAAAAAAGTATGTTATTACGGTCATTCAACTATGCTATGATGACTGTAAAGCAAACGATGCGTTTGCGGTTGCGACCGCCGCCGCCCTGCAGTCTGCGATCGTTTTACATGACACGTTTGATATGTAGCCAACTTCACAGATAATTTATAGCTACACTAGCTGATTGGCTATTGTTCTGCCTGCTTCTGTTCCTAAGTACATTTTAACCCCGGGCACAACAAGAAGGGTTTTATTAATAATAGTCTGTCTGTCTGACTGTAGCGTATTCCTTTATCGGATAGACAAGTTTTAATTTTTTTCCATAATAAGTATATTTTCTTGGGAATATCTTTCTGTCTATACATGTGACTTACCTATCTATGTAGAATGAACACGGGGGAATGGGAGCCGTCGGGTAATTAGAGCGGTGTGAGAATAGACGTCCCCAATAGCGATGGGTAACTTCGGAGTTAATGAATTAAAAGAGTTGAATCCGCGAGCGGACTAGAAACCTTTAGTTACTCCACCGAACTGTTACTAAGTCCGAGGAGTTATTTAACTCCGAGGACTTACTTATTCGTTTGACGTTTTGTTTTTGGTTGGATTGTGGTGCGACCTTTGTTTTTTTTTAGGATAGGTGTATCAAGAGTTAAATTGTTCAATTGTTCCATAGAGCTTCTTTTTTTCCTTGTGCTTGATTGATTACCCAGCACTAACATCGATAGTGATTACGTAAAAGAGTTAAGGAGTTGCTAAGAGGAGTTGGATCCGCAGGCGGAGTAGGATTAGGTGAGTTAAACTACTCCGAAAAGTCTTGATTACCCACCACTAGTCCCCAACGCTTTTAATCACTCACACCGCACTCGCACGTGTTCGTGAACCATCGGCTAAGTACGCCTCACGCGCTCGACTCGGCAGTGCCCCGTGTCTAGTTGCAAGATACTTTTGTAGTTTTTTCGCTCCGCGCTTATAAATAAATACGGATTGTCAGCGTCTAGGTAAGCATTAAGGTCTACAGTTATGATATTGTGTCTATGCCAATATATAGCCAAATATATCTTATTTTAAATTAAATTGTGTTGTTGTTAAATTGTGATGAAAAGCCAAATTAAAATTATTATTATGTTTTCAATTTCCAATTAGGTTCCACTTAATGGGAGCCTATGTGGCTCTCATTAGCCCGTCGTAGCTCCGATTACGTCACATACCTATGACAATTTTTACTTTATTTTTACCTAAGTGCGTAACTTTTATTACATTTTCAGATGCCTTCAAAAAGACCGTACCATTACAAAAGTCTCTTGGACTGTAGAGACTTTAAAAAATGCCATCAGAACCCTCCGGAAAGGAGGCAGATCGTTATTCAAAGTAGGTATTGAAGGAGACAGGCATATCCTAAATTACCTTAAAGAAGATATACAAATCAGCCAAAACTAATGAAAGGTCCTCCAAAGTTTAGAAGATACCCTGTGTTCACTTATAAACACGAACATATTCGTGCTGATCATCTTCGTAAGATGTCAAATCTGTTTTATGATCTTACGAAAACCCAATTTCGTAAAATAACTATGTTAGTTACAACATGGCTAAAAAATTAGATGTTGCAGAAAGGTGTATTAAAACCAATAAAACTGTTGGCAAAGATTGGCTGTCTGGTTATTGCAGCGACATCCTGATATTAGTATCAGAATGCCAGAAGCAAGGAGTTCAACAGAATATTTGGATTTAAAATAGCTGAAGTAAAACTTCAACTATCAGCTACTGTGCAACAATCCGAAGACCTTCAATCACCGCTGGGATCATCTGAACCCATTATTGATGACGATCTTCTGATTTTGCTACTTACTGTTCTGTACATTCTAAGCTCAAACCCACAACCTCCACGTCTCTAAAAACGAGATCTCAAAGCAGAAACAACATCTTAACAAGTACACCGATGAAAAGTGTATTTGAATAAAATAAGAAGAAACGTAGGGAAAAAAGACTAAAATAAAAACGAGTCAAAAGAATAAAGGAAAACGTAACCAAGAAAAGAGTGTTGAAGGAAAAAAGACTACAATCAAAAATTAAAAGAGCTAAAAAAATATATTCAAAAGTGACGAAGAAGAATCGTGTAATGATGAAGTGAATGGAAACATAATTTGCGATGATGAATCTGAACACTCAGAAGAGGAAAATCTGTGTGCTATTTGTCTAGACATAGGCAAAAGTGGAGAGATGTGGTATCGTTGCAGAAGATGCGGAAACTGAGCGCAGTGATAGTCCAGGTTCTTTTAATTATTCTTTTTGTTTGGATCTTTAAAGATGTCTATTTCTCTATTCTGCTTAATAATTTAAACTCATTATTTTTGACACTAAATTGATCTTCCTAATTAACGACTAAAATTAGAATGTAGATAGGCTTCATTTTTTGAGACTGTAAAAAAATTAATGGCTCTCATTTCACGCATGGAAAGTGAATGGCTCCCGTTTCACGCATGGACAGTGAATGGCTCCCATTTCACGTATGGACAGTGAATGGCTCCCATTTCACGCATGGACAGTGAATGGCTCCCGTTTCCCGAAGTGTGGTCCCGAGCGATTGTTTCTTTTTTGAAAAGGTTTTATGTTCCTAATTAATAAAAACTATAATTTAAACAATTATGACTTTTATTGCCGATTTTCCTTAGTAGGCTCCAATTAATATGAACTGAATAATTAATGAATAATTAATATGAACTCTCTTCCCTATATCATGTCCGTTCGATTTAGTGTGTTTAGTAGTAATTGAAAACCCCGAACGTCAGGTAATATTGTAAATTGTGAATAATGTTTCTGGGTCTAATTAATAGCTTCGTTCGCGGTAAGGATTCAGAACTGATTCGGAACTATACGCATGCGCAGTTCAAATAATGCCGTTCGCGGAACACACAATTCAGAATTTCTAGTTACAGTTCTGTGTTCGCGGAACCGTCGAACTCGATTCAGGATCGGTTCAGAATCAGTTCTATCAGTTCTAAACTTTGGCAAGAATCCGTAGTTCCAGACATGCGCAGTTTTTACCTAACGACATTTGACATACATGCTGCGGCTATATTCAGTTGGTTAGAAACTAATAAACTGGTTAAATAGTTAAATAAAATATAAATTTTATTAATTTATTAAGGGTTAAATAAAATATGGTTAGTTTTGTTTGTTGTTTATATAAATAAGTTTATATAATACTCTAATAAGAGTAATGTGTTTTGGTGGGTCCACTTAAATACTTGCCAACTTAGGGGTTTTCCCCCCAAATTTAGGGGGTAAATAAGTGGGATGGGTTTTTTTTAGGGGTTTTATATTTTTAGGGGTATTTTTAGGGATTTTTTGACTCTTCATATTTTTTTTTGAATATATATTTTTCATATATTATGTGAAAGTATAGGCCCTGGGAGAATCCAAACTATATAGCTAATCATATTTATTTGTTGACCTAGCGACTTAACGACATCTAGTACAAATATATTACAACTACTCTGTGGTGACTGGTGGTTATTGTGCCTATGCTTACTGGAAATACATATGTACGTTAATTATTATTTACTTGTTTAATTCGATTTTGTTGTTGTACTGCTGTGCCGACAAGCAATTTGTTAATGATGCCTAAAGAAACTAAAAATAAAAAAATGTACAGTCAGAAGTACACGTAGATTTGGGAAACAGATCCAGATTTAAAAGGTAAAGAAATTTCATTGCATTTTTGTAATTTATATTTTTTCTTTTATTATATATTTTTTTAGGGGGATTTCTAAGTAATTGGGGCGATTTTGGGGGTTTTTGACTTAAGCTTTAGGGATAAATATTTTTGAGAGTTGGTAACACTGCCGATGACAGTAGATCGTACGCAGTTTGGTTCCGAAATCGTTCGCGGAAATAAAAATCACGAATCGGCCTATAACCGAGCATGCGCTCTACTACGATTCCAAATTAGTTCAGTACTAGTCCAGAATCAGTTCCGAATCCTTACCGCGAACAAAGCTAATATGAAACTGATTGCAGTAAATGAGGTGCTAAAAAACGCTTTTGGTCTTGCGAGAGTTTGAATATAAAAATTTTAAAAATAGGACTATAAAATAGACTGAACTTTGAAAATTTAAACGCCAGATCGGCTATTTTCCAATAAAGTTTGAAAAAAATTCATTTTAAATAGTTAAAAAGGCTTTTTCTTCTACTTTTTCCGACTAAGCTTATGTAATCTTACCTAATTAACTAACCTACCTAACCTAGGGTCTACCCTAACCACAACTATGCGGTTTAATGTAAACCGTGGCTTATAAATTTGTGCTGTGACTTATATCCAGCAGTGGACAAATTTATATTGATGAATTGGAAAATGTTCATATCTCTCGAAGATTGATCGGATTTTATACTGTGATTTTTTAACTGCCGCTTGCTGTGAATTAATTTCTACGCTAAATGTATCTTCATGTTAGTAACTAGCCTCTAGACCAGGGGTTCCCAAACTTTTTTCGGTCGCAGACCCCTTTCCCAAAAACTATTAAAACCGTTGACCCCCCAAGTAATTTACTCATATACTTACTGAAACTGACATGCAATATAATATGAGCAAGTGCGGAGGTCGGTCAAACGGTTTTTCATGCCCATACTTGCTTTACTACGTTCGATGAGACAATGCACAGACATGTGTGTGCTGCTTGTTATTTCATGACTCTTTGTGACTCTTTTTGCGATGTACATAGGGATAAAAATCTTTATCTTCTCAATTAGGTGTCTATTATATCATAGATATTTTGAATTAACAAAGGAATAGCAGTGGTATAGTTGTCTAATTTTAGCTGTCGACCCTCAATTTTTTTATATCATATACCTTAAAACTATCGATCCCTAGAAAGTTCAATCGACCACTTTGGGAATGACTGGTCTAGACTTATGTCGTTGTAGTATATTTAGACACTTCATGATTTCTTTTATTGTATAATGTCTTCAATGTCTAGGCATCTCATCTTTTGGTAGATCATTGAATGAAACTAATATATTGAATACAACAAGGACACAAGGAAGCAAAAAAAAAACTGTTTTAAAAAATGAAATTCGACTTCGAAATTGCTAAATTAGAATCCCCCTCCAATTAAAAATCTGAGCAGCCGAAACGGTTTTAAAAATAATCTCTAGTCAAGGCAAAAGCAATACGAAACATTAAAGGGTGACATTTCCAATATATAGTATTAGTAGCAGTGCCCACGTCCTCGTTCGTGTGAACTATAGCGTGATTCCGGTGGGAACTCTATAATGGAACTGGATGGGAGGGTATCCTAAATATAGGTATCATGGGGGTACCCACGACATGAACTATAGCTAGGCCAAGTTTCATTAAAATCCGTCTTAACTGTTTTTACGTAATGCGTGAACGCGACAAATATTCAAAAAAATGTTGTTTTGGGCTCTATTTCATTCATACTTTCTATTGCAATCGCCTTTTCCCAAATCATATTTCATCTAATAGATGTATGGGTATGTAATATGTGTAGATGATTTCTTTACCATCTACACCATCGTCTGTAGAAGGCTTCAACTATTATGTATTTATATAGATAATGGTGTATAGTGTGCAAAGGTATATTTTGTAGTTATAATAATAATATTCTACATTATATACCTATATCATATAGATAAATATGTAGATAAATTTTAGTAAGTGAAATCGTGTAGATATCTGTGTATGTGTAATATGAATATGCTATATAGTCTGACCATAAATACTGTTACTATAAAGAAAAATATAATAAATTAAATTTGAATTTGGAATATGTCATTCTCACGTGAAAAATAAATGTTTCTTTCTCTCATTTTTATTAAATCATTATTAAATATTGTACTATTTTTTTTATAGAAAAAAGGCGGCAGATGAGCATACAGTCCAACTGATGGTAAGTGGATCCTGTCGTCATTGACATCCGCGATACATACTAACATCAGTCTAGAATGACAAACGTTGGCACGCCCCCGGATGCGCTGCCTACCTTTGCAGATTAAGGAATGGATTGGGAAAATGGGGAGGCATAGGATGGGATGGGAATGGGCTCTGGCATATCTCACTCACTACCGAAACACATATGTACATTGGGGAAATACGATAAAAGTAGGAAATGAATACATTTCAAGGTAGTCTTCTGTGAGAGAGGGGTAACGTGGCCAGTCGAGTGTGCCCAGCGGTTGTGGGAATGCAGCATGCACTCTCCCCCTACAAAATATTAAAATACTACTATTAAAATACTAATACTATTAAATAATACTAATATTAAAATGGAGTGGGGTGATAACGAAAAGCGTAGTGGTGTAATGTATGCAATTTTTAAAACTCTCCATCCTCTTTGTATTAGCCGAATGTTTGTGTTCCGGGCAATTGGTAGGTACATTATAACGTCCTCTGTTTGTTACAGAAAAAGGCCTGACCGCCAAGGCACTATGCGTACTCAAAAGACGGGTAAAGCTGTGAAGGAGAGAATCCAAAGAAATTCCGTCCGGAAGCAAAAGATTTTATCTAGAGAGATGAATATATTTCACGTCACGTATTTTAAAAGATTATTTAGGACTTGCTGCTTACAAAAGACGTACTGCCCAAGTAACACAGAAGCATGATAACAGTATAAAAACTACTTATTATACAATTTAACGAATTAGTACGTAGGAATAGAAGGTTTGGAGATATATGTATAAATGCTGCATTATATTTTTTTAAGACTGTTATAATTCTTGAAGCTTAGTAAATTCAGTATTCGCTGGTTTTAAATCATGAAGCTTAAGAAAAATTATCTGTAGAACTTATTTCATTACTCGTATATAAAGTACGTAATCCTCTTCAGCGGGGTATGCTCGCGCTTGACTAGTTACTCGGACAGGTCTCATTTGCAATAGTTATTTCACTTATTTTTTCACAGTATTTTTTATTTTTTGTATTCCCTCAAACATTTTCGTCTGATTCCTCCCGTTCTCTTCTTTTTTTCACGAATTCGAGTCCATGATATTTTCACTGCAGTTTTGTCCAAACAAACCGAATGGAAGTTGACTCTATACACTGAATTAAATAAAATTGGTTCTTCAGCGTCCCGATTTCACCACGGGTTCCAGCTAAAATTCAGCGCCGTGTGTCATCCATCACAGACATACAGCTAAAGCTGAGCTGGACGCCCATTCAGGGCAGTCACAGGACACACGGACAGCAGACTACGCTATTTTTATTCATTTTCCGAAAATTTCTCTGTTACTATGTGCATATGTGAGTTTGTATTTTCATTTGTAACAGTAGCTTCTTATAACTGTTTTCTGAATAGATGTTTTATCTATCTAAATATTTAAATACGAATATAATCTTGCTCTTTAAACTTAGCTAGCTTATTTAAATGTTACGAGTATTAAAATATTACTTATAATTGTCATATTAGACCTGTGTTTTTTTTTTATTTTGGCTCCGACTTGAATTATTCAGCGATAACTCGCTGAATAAATACCTACTTGAAAGTAGGTATTTATTCAGCGAGTTATTTTTAAATTTCCAGTTCAAAGTCGCATCAAAGTCGGTGCTTGGTAACTTTATATTAAAAAGAGATCAGTAAATATTATTCAAAAAATAAAGTATTATGAACAAAAGTGATCATTCCGTGTGAAGCCGTGTATTTATAAAATGTTTTCAAACTTCGATCTGATTAAAAATACTATGTTTCATTCATACTAAGTGTTTAATATATATTTAAAGATTAGCTCATTCTGATAAACGCCATATGGACACTTTACTACTTTATCTTATAACTTATAAGTCATGTTTATTGGCCCAATATCTATTAGGTATTTTGATCGTCGTCTGACCGGTGTCTATGCGTTTCGTCTGGCACAACTGGCACTGCACCTCACCCGTCCCAGAAACACTTGGCTTGATAACAGCATCGTAAAAGTCAGATGGTGGCCATTAATAAACACACTCGAGTTCAGTGTCCTATAGAAACAATCAAAGAGTGCGAGTATTTTACGTAACACACCCAGACGGACACGCGGTTACGAAAATAAAATCGCTTTTTTCTGAAGCCAAAAACGAAGGGTTATGAATTTTACATCCTATGAATTTACAATGTACGTAATGCATATAATGTACATGATGAGATATGGAATTTACTGTTTGTATGTACGTACATATGTATGTTCAATTCTTCACTACATAACTAAATGACTGGTTTGATTTCAGCAAATGAAACGTCAATCAATTCGTCTTAATTACTCGAGTGTAATCGGATATATTTTTCCCACTGATAGTGACGTCACGGTGACAGTCGGTGACGTTAGTTCTTTGGCGAATGTCTTCGTTTCAGATCCTGTCCCGCAAAGAATCCCCGAGCATATGGTAGCTCTCTCCACAGATCGCCGAATGACTGAATTTATGGATCAAGCCTACCGTTAGAGGTCACGTTTCGGCACCATACATATGCTCATTGTCTATAGTATCTGTAAATCTGAAATGATATGAATTAGTGGAAATAGTGTTTTAGTAAACGACTTTAAATTCAGTACGGGGGGAGTATTATACTTTTAAAAAACAACCGAGGGGGGTGAGGTTAGTTTACGGCTCTAAACGGCCATGTTTTAATTTATATTTGTAAATTTTGTAACGGAGGTGCATAAAAAATATCCTAAAACTTATATCTAAATATATAACTAGTATATCTAGTTATATCCTAAGGTTACTTAGTTATGCTAAATTTCATTTCATCTAGTGCTGTTAGCTTATTGCGTGTGCAGAGAAATGAAATTCTAAAAAAAGTTGTTGTTTTGGGCTCTGTATGTAATTATTTTTACATATTTCATATAAATAGACACTGCTTTGTTACGATTTTATCATATATGGTAATGTGTAGGTGTAAGTAGATCCCATGCATAGACAGACGCATAGATGCTCGTAGAATATCGTCATAGTGGTGTGAAGGTAAAAGCTTCGGGGTAGAATTTTTTTTTATGGAAGCTCACTTCTTCACTAGTGGTCAAAGGAAGCTACCTAAAATCCACTAATTTATCAATCAGGTATGTGTCTGCCAAGAGCTAAAATAAATTAAAGCACGGTTTAATTCACGCGTAATTTTAAAAATAAATTAATATCGAATATCAAAGTGTTGCAGACGCGGCCGCACCGGCGGTGGCGGCACGCCGGTAACACATCAGGGTGACTCACAGACGCGCTCTCAGACAGACAGACATAAATCACCGGCTTTACTGTCTTATTGTTGTTTGTGGGACTGGCCCACACCTTGCTTGTTTTTTTGTAAGTCGTAAAACTGGGATTTGTTTGGGTGCGTCCGTGAAGGACTGTCGCGAAGATTAGCACGAAACCTGGCAGCTGGCCAGGCCCTGCAGCCAACGGCTTAATGCCGACACACACTACTGTTCGCGACAGACGATGTGGACACGTTCGTTGATGATTTTATTACGCACACCTGTTATATATACTTCTCTTACTAGATAATGCGATGAAACTTAATGTAAAACGTATGTACAGGTTGGATTAGAATTGCTGGTGAGACCGAGATGTAGCAGTACCGTGCGCCTGCGCACGTGCAAAATTTATGACACTACAAAATGGGATACTATTTAAAGTTAACAACTACATAAATTAACTAATGGGACAATAAAGGACAATAAATTTATGATATTGATGAGCAATGGTTTTGAATGTAGATAAACAGTAGTTTGAAAGTAGATAACTGATAAAAAGATTCACGTAGGTTCCCTGTCCGTACGTCCGTGTAAGTACGTCCGTTTTGTTATTCCGACCCACATAATTTCATACTGATGTTTATGGTTTCATTATATTGTTACTTTTTATTATTTTTTGTAAACACTTTAAAATTGTGTTTCGTTAGAATTTCCTCTACCTCAAACCAAGTGTTTAATTTTTATGTGTATCGTTTTATTATAACTTATAACAAATAAACTTTACATTCATTCATACATACTTACGTACGGTATATAATATACAGAATATGTCCGTATCTTTCCCGAGGCCAGAAACCATAGATTCTGCTCATAATTCTGAGTAATGTTTTTGTTAAAGTAATTTTTGGACTTTGAATTCAGCTAATTTGTATGAAAGATTTGGTTAGAAATAAAAAGTGATTGATTTGCAAAAAAAAATTGTAAAAGTTTCATGTCAGTGAACTCAGAATCATGAACTCAATCCATGGTTTCAGGTTTCGGGAAAGGTTCGGTCTCATCCTGTATTTGTTGTTAATGGACTGAAATGGCAGGAACAATAACAATATTACCTAAAGCATAGTTCAACCGATTATGAACTTTTTTTACATTCATGACGGTGACTTTAAAGTTCATTTTCATTGCTCTAATTGAATTAATAGGTTTGTTCTACAACGTTATATTTGCGGTTGGCGTTGCTGACCACTTTTGAATAAGTTACAAAGAAGTTTTTATTTGTGAGAACGCTCGATTGGTCGATACTTTAGTGATAAGCAGCAGCTAAATGGTAAGCTCTGCTTATCTGGTTATATGAGACGCACGCCACCGCTATCTGGAATACCTAGAACGCTTATCATTTTTATTACAAATAACAATAAAAAATAATAACTAAATCGTTTTGTGACTCGATTTAAACTTAAAGAAAAAAATATTTCATTCTTTTGCGCAAAAAGGAAAATTGCGAAAATAATTATCGCTATCCAAAAATACCTAAGTATGTAACCAAAGAAAGAACTAACGTTGGCACCTTTTTTTTGTGAAATTCTGGACAGATTTTTTTAATTTTCCTTACTTAGTAGGTACTTAGTTATATTAATAGCTTTTGTGTGTTTTGTTGTTGCACCAGCTTTCATTGTGCACTTGAGTGCACTATTACTGGCACCTGATTGCACATGCATTAAGCTATTCTTGGAATAGATTATTCCCGGGGTATTGGGTTTTCCATGGCCACCAATTCAAGGTTTCACGGCGAAGGTGTATTTTCTATTAATACTGAGATTTAGTTATGATATGTTCTTACTTGTTTACACGAAAAAGCGTAAAATTATTTTTCAGTGTAATAAATAAGTCAACACATTCGGAGGCGTCGGAAACGAGGCGAGTCAATTTATATAAATAATAGCGGAATGTTTTAGGTTCTCGGAAATTAATTTGTAAAGTACCTATAGAGGAATAAGAGGAAGTATTTGTAGTACGGAGTTAACAAGGTTGTATCATATAACATAAGCCAAAGTTCCGAAAAATGGTGAAGGAATTTAAACGTTATAGTTTAAATTCCTGCAAGATTTTTCGGAATAAAGTATGTTTTTGTTTAATCAGACTAAGCAGATGATTAACACTAACAGTGACAGTCAAAAATTAACAGTGTTAGCTACCACTGAAGAAGAAATTAGATGTCTCTAGGACTAGGAAAAAATTTCTAGTTGCTACCAGATTCTAAAACCTGGCATGAATATTTTTTTATAATAATATATATATATTATTATAAAAAAATATTCATACCAGGTTTTATTCATTGACAGACACTGTCATACACATTTTTCTCCAAATACATCTGTTGACATAGTGTCTGTCAATTTGTACCGTTACAGAAAAGTGAAACCTATTAGGTGCGAAACTTTAAAAAATACAAAGTTGATATAAAAAAATGCTGATGTGAGTTTTTAATTATAAATACCAAAACTGTAGAATACAATTAATCTACCAGTAAGGTCCAAAAGTTTCTGGCCTATCATATTTCTATATGTTTAAAAATTGTAATTGTAATTGTCATTTATCCTGTTAATTCGTGTATAATCTTTAGAGTTCAACCCTCTTTTTTGATTCCTCGACTCTTAGTACCACAGGAAGTCGCAAAATCTTTAAAACGTTTAAACTGGAATATCGTTTCGTGATTAAGTTGCTTACAAAGCAAGGTGTTAGTTAAACCAATATCAAACACAAGTTGGATGATGTGTACGGGGGATACTGCTCAATCATCTTCCACCGTCAAAGATTGTAAGCAATTTCGTTTAGGACGAGAATCAATCGATGACGAACCTCGCTCCGGTTGACCCGTTGTGGCAGTTACTCAAAACAACATCAAATTAGTGGAAGAAATTCTGAGCGACCGATGGGTAAAGACGAAAGAAATAACAGCAAGGATAGGACTTTCCAAAACTATAGTCCTCAGAATTCTTCATGAACATCTTCATATGTGCGAGGTGGGTGCCAAAATTTCATTCAAGTGTGCAGCGAAGTAAACGAGTAGCGTGCTCTAAGGAATTTTTGAAGGCCTTTCTGAGAAACGGAAACGATTTTTTGTAGCCAATTATTACTAGAGATAAAACTATAGTTCTTTACTATGATCTCCTTTCCAAAAGGGAGTTTATGGAGTCCACCAAAAAGATTATCGTTTCGACATTCTAGGATTGTCTGGTTTTTGTCTGGACCAAAAAGATTAATATTAAATGATCGAATAATTGTGACGAATAAAAGATTATTAGCAATTACGAGAAGCAATCAAGCGAAACGTCGTGGAAAAGTAAGCAAAAGTGTGCGGCTTCTCCATGACAATGCACCCGTCCACGCCGCCGCAGTTGTAAAAGCTGCTGTTTCAAAGTGTGGCTTCACGGAAATTCGCCACCCACTCTATAGTTCTGACTTGTAGTCCAACTGATTACTATTTGTTCCCAAAACTCAATGCAGACTTAAGGGGTAGAAGATTTTCCACAGATGATGAAGTGACCGCTGCTGTTTTCGCCTATTACGAAGTCATAACTTCTGACCATTTTTATACTAGGATAGAAATGCTAATTAAACGATCCGAAAAGTGTGTCCAAATAGCCGGATATTGAAAAATAAAAATATTTTCTTGAACTTGAGTGTCCTTTTTCTTTGTCAGGCCGGAAGCTTTTGGACCTTCCTTCGTATGTCGACTCGCCTCACGTTAACTATTAAGTCTGAAATAGCAAAACGATCTGTTATATTTCATAATATTCGTGACTAACTATCTAAGTGGAAAGCTATTAACAGCGGATATGTTTTCTTGTACAAAAACAATCTAGGTACATTTTAAAACCATATTAAAAAAAATATTAGATGCTTAGGGCAACGAGGTTGTTTTAATCCAAGATTCGTTACCAGAATTAACAGTTCAAAATAGTTGTCTTCATATTTAAAGTTTCTTTGTCCGGTCACATAGTTCCGTTTCATATACAAGACACACATCATCCGAACTGCGATTGGAACTTTTAACTTTATTTATGTTTTCCAAGAAGTTTGCTTTTAGTATAAAATTTGCATCGAATGAAGTGTGGCTAATTAAATTCAATGTAATCGAATCCTATCGTATTCTTAAATTTAATTATAGGGTTGTATTGTAGGCTGTGTGTGGAATGCTTGTTTTTCACTGAGTCTCCCTTTATTGTACTTTGATCTGTCTTAATTTCATTAGAGTGATTTCATTAGTATTGAGGAAGCTTTAGCTCCTTATTCGAAATGGTGGAATATACCTATACGAGTAGAAATTTCAAATAAGTTCTTTTCACTTCCCATGGGAGAAACCCTCTATCGTTCAAATCGTTAAATTCACTCTATCGACTAGGATAAAAGAATGTTGAAAAACAATATTCTGTAAGTTCATGTTGTTACTGAGTCAAATACGAACCTAATCAGCTAGGTATTTTTTTTATTATAGAAATGTGGCAATTGAGCAGACAGTTCACCTGGTGGTAAAAAATAGATACTGTTGTCCACAGATATTCGCGATTCATGCCAACATCGGTTGGCAACAAATGTCGGCCGTTCTTGGATACACCTTTGGAGATATAGGAATTTCGAATCGGAATATAGGGATTTCGGGAAGAAACGGGAACGGGAAGAAACAATGGCACGCTCGGATTCGCACGAAACCTTTTCGTTCTTTCATTAAATTTACCAAATTCCAAACCTGCAGTCTATATGTAAATTATAAATTACCGAATCGGTCAATTCAATAGTAATTTTTAGCTTTCGACTTTTTAAGGAGTAATTTTGATGTTACGTAATATAAAACAGACAATTTAGATTAAATAATGAATATCGTCTTCTATGGTATCTAATCGTCCTGACGGTAGATTCAAAATAAAATTAAACAACAAATAGGTGTAATATTATGTTAAAATTTTCATCTTTTGCGGGTGCTTGAGTAACAAACAAATAAAATTATAACACATTTCCGATTTTAAAACATCAGAATTATTTCTTTGGTTTATTTTGATGTAAGTATTTGTCTGTGCTTCAATTTATAACAAAAATGTTATGGAAGATCAGGTACACTTATAAAATGGGTTCAACGTTTTTATTACCTACCCACACCTATTTAATCCAATTTTCCAGCATCGCAGTACAAAATAGGATTTTGTACACTAAATAACCAGTGACTTAGAAAATCAGTTGATACTTTAGGTCGTTGACCTGTACTCGCCGATAAGTTCATAGAAAAACAAATGGATGGTAGCATAGTACGATAATACATTTGTTGTTGTAAAATTTGAAGCAGAACAAATAATTAATGAATTTATTTAATAAAGTAAAAGTAAATGTATTATTGTTTATACAAAATATAATTATGAAAATGTATTGTGTGTAACATACTTATCCTAGTCGATAACTATTATAAAGGTCAGTTCACATTTATCAGGGCCGTGTCAGTGCAGTGCCGAGATATGGGCGGAGCTTCGTATCCGGTGACCGTCAGGGGCTTGTATTCCACACAGCGCCGACACACGGTCAATGATTTCAGTGCGGAGCTATAGACCTCACTGCTCCTAATCATCCCAATAAATTCGATTTCTTTGTCTAATACGGAAAAAAATAGCAATGATTGCTATAGCGCCAGATGAAGAGGAACAGGAACAACGACAGAAAGGGAAACGGGTGTGTTGATAATGGGCACGACACCCGGCGGGCCGGGCGGATCGGTCGATCGTATACCGTATAGTATCGTATATCGTATCGTATAGAAGACGCGCAAATGGTCCTTAAGGCGGGTCGCGTCTGGATTCTGAACGTAACTGGAGCTCTGGAGGATACTCTTGCGGAAATGAAACTCTTAAGACGACTGGACTGGATGACGACACAAGAGTCATCGGTCGTGTGCTATTTTTGGCCCTGATTTTTTTTTCGTGACCTCGTGACTTGTCCTGTGTGCTTACGCGACCTAATTCCCACGTGAGTTAGGTCACGTAGACCCCTCAGTTCTATAGTGTAGCGTGTTATTTTTATTGGTCAGTATACCTAGGCTGCGGCAATAATGGAGCTTTATCTAAACATCTTTATTTACTAAACATACTCATTACATAATATACTACATGCAATAATATAAACTCATTCTACCATACACACATTTTCGTCATTTTCGCTATTTCATGCTGCCCGCAACAGGGTGCATTAGGCATGGCGGAAAAGAGAAACTGAAGGGGAGTTTAATACTTTATATATATAAATAATTAATAAAAGAAGAAGAAAAGTTTTCCGAATATTTTACAATGTCGGATAATATTTTCAACATCCTATAAATTACGATGTTATAGTTACAAAATAAATAATTATCCTCTAAACTTTCAATATATCATTTTTATATCGAGTGTTCATGTATTTTGGATGTTGTATATCATATATTGCACTATTTTCTCCAATTAATTCAATTAACAGTTCGTCATTCAACGTAGGTAGTTAAAATGCCGTCCGGGAAGTTTACAAAATATCGGTTATTTTTTCCCGGTGCTGAGACGGCTCGGCACTGGCACGGCCCCGATATGTGTGAATCGGCCTTAAATGGGAAAGTTTGTTTGTTACCTCATAAACCCTTTAACAAATCAACCAAATTGGCTACAAAATTTGACATTAGTGCGCATAATTCGTAATACGGATTAACACATAGTTTTCAATCCTAGTTCCATGCGAGTGAAGCCACGGGCAGGAACTAGTAAATAAATGGTGTTAAGGTAGGCAGCGGATCCGGGGACCTGCCAACGTTTGTTATTCTGGACTGATGCCACGTACCATGGATGTCCATGGGCGACATTATTCACTTACCACCAGGTAAGCTGTCTGCTAGTTTGCCATTTTTTTTCCTACACTTTGGCGGGAACTCGAGAAGTGAAGTTGAGTGTTTGTTTGCGAATTGTAAAAAATGTGTATTAAGTGTTTTGTGGTTTACCTAATAGTGATAGTTTATTAAACATCATTGTTTTTCATGCTTGGTGTTTGTGATTATCAAAAAAAAGAATGGGTTTGCGTTTTTCGTGTGCTTTCAAGAAGTTCTCTTCTGTCCTCAGTAAACCTACTATCGCTTTACTGAGCGACTCCGGACTTACTCCGACGCGACTGGACATTGATAGGATACGGTTTAGACTAGACTACACTTTAAAATTGTTTATTACGAAGAAAACTTGACACTGGTAGAATGTACTAATTGCACCATTGCCATCCATATATGAAGAAAAAAAGAAAAACTTTTTTCCCTATAGGATGTTGCAAAGGACGATTAGTTAAAATGTCCAAAAATATCAACATGTATAATAAATACATTTGAAATATACCATATGTACCCCAAATGAAAGCTTTTATTTCATATACCTTTCAACATTGATGTACATATAGCTCACTGTCTTTCAATGTTAATTGCTTATAAATAAGTTATAAAGATTATGGTACCTACATCATATATAACAGATGCATTGTTACTAATTTTATGTTTGTTGGTGGGTTTCCTTTTTACTATTTTTTCCCATCGTTTGTAATTAGCAACAAATTAAAAAAAAGCAATTAAATTAGTATTCCTTATTCATATTACCGTTTAAAGTAAAATAAAGTTAATCATGGATATCTCTATGTTAATATGAGCATTATCATTTTAATCAACATCTTTATTATATACTAGTTAAATGTTATGACTTGTATTTTATTGGATATGCACATCCAATTGTACATAATATAGGTAATACGTTAAAGATAAAACAGTTTTGAATATTTATCCAGGGCTGATAACTTTCTACATTTTCTCAATGCCTGTTTCGTGTATTTTTATTGTAGTGTTTGTTATACAACAGTATTAGGGTGAAGTGTGAACAGAACGGTAGGGTTATGTAGGAGATGATGCAACTTGGGCACGTGCGTCGTAAGAGCGAGGGCGGCCGTCGACGTCGCGTCGTCGCGGTAAATGAATGGACGCATTATTATCGGAGCAGTGAGCAGCACTTCAACCGTATTGCCACTTGTGCTTAGTACTTACTTTCTACTTATATGCTTTTTATAATTCAATGCCTTAAACATTTTAAAAATTAGGTTGTAGATGAAATCATTGGGATTGATTGGGATGGATAATTCATTGGGAAGATTACCTGACTTACATTGGTTGATTAAATCATCACTAATGATGAAAAAAAAATGTACCTACTGCAGCATAAGATTTGCAAAGGTCATACGAGAATATAGCGATCTTTCAGTGATCTTTAATATCTCAGTAACGTGACACTTAAGCACATATTATTATGTAACGTTTTTTGTTTTTCTATGCATTCCCTATCAATATATGTAGGTTATATCATGCAACGCAGTTTTGAAAAAAATTAAAATGACAGATCGGGATTATGCCAACCTCCCTAGTAAAATGTTCGAAACCCTTTGCTGGCATCGATTTGCTGTCCATTCAGTATTTTTTGCAGTTAACTTATTTATTTCTCATATAACAGGGAACCCCCCTTACCCTTTCCATATTGTCTATTAATTGAGTGTACATGACATAATACAGTAAGTATATATAATATATACCTATAGTGTGCTGCAGTAGGTACATTTTTTTTTCATCATTATTCATCATTTAATCAACCTTTTGATATGTAGGTCCAATCGTGCGACGCGGTTTTGAAAAGGTATCAAAATGACGGCCTGGGACTATGCCACAAAGATTCGAACCCCTTTAATGCGTCAATTAAGGTTTTTGGTTGTGTGATGACAATAAAGTAAGTAGGTACTCCGTCTACTTTGTGAAGACATTGTTAGTAATTCATTCAGTTCACTAATAGTTTCTCTTGTTGATCATAATTAGCTGCTCATTTGGTATATTTTTTGCTGCCCGTTTAACAAGCCCTTTTCGGGTGAAATGTGACCGATTGAACTGCACCAGACCTGTTTTTTTTATTGTAAATATGTAGATATTGTATAAACAAATATTAACTCGAGCATTGGAAATTGTAAATGAGTATAGTGACGATCACAGCAGGACGGAAAACAGTTTCAAACATCCACGCAAACACGTGTTTACGAATCATGTCAATTGAATAATTTATGGCATAATGAACTGCTTTGCAAATTGTTATTGACATTTTGAATAAGCGGCAACTGTTCGTTTCTAGAGATAATCATTTTGTTCTAAACGCAATAATTTATTCTATTGACCGCGTGCGTATCTGGCGATAACGCGAGATAAGCTCTTATCCCGGGCTCGTCCATTCATGTCATTACAACCGTAACAATAATAAACTATAAATTGTCTCGTATCGCGTCGTAGTGGCATATCGTGAGTGGCGTAGATTTTGTTGGGAAAATCTCGTACGGCGCGGTGTGGCGGTGCGGTGGGGCCTCTCCAGCCTACTTATACAGCCGCGCGGCGGGCCGGCCGCACACTCCGGCGCGCTCCGCCACCGCGCATACCGCACACTTTTTGCAACTGTTACACACTTTACGCGCTTCGTGTACCCGCATCTTTGGTGACAAAACTGTAACCATGGACCAGAGGATCCTCGTTTTGCTGGCCCTTTGTGCGTTCGCAGCCGCCATGATCCCCAGGGACAGGGTAAGTGTTTTTACAATTTCTTTTATTAAGTTTTCCTTTCGCCTAGCATTGTTAAAACTTTTAACTGTAGGACTTTAGGTTTTTGAAAGCGCGTAACCGCGTGGGTTAATATGATGTGTTCGCGGTTTTATAGCTCGGTAAATGTTGCGGGTTATAATTGTAAACCGAGGGGTTGTTGCACTCGATCACCTCGTAAAAGAAACTAATCAATAAGCGAAATACAATTTCACTTGGGTGCCGTTACCCTACTTGTTTACAAAAATGTTCTGATTGATCTCTACCAAGAGTTACGTGTGACGTTGAAGATCATTATTGAGTGCTAAATTTGTTTGATGACACTACTAGTTTAAAATACGAGTATTATCTACGCAATATTTTATTGATTCTTTGATGAGTAAGGAACACGTTCTGTGAGATTCAACGTTGAGGGTAATTTCATAGTTCTGTACTTGTTTCTTTGTTTTATTGTTATCTTATTCCTTAAAATTTAATTATTTTTATTATTTAAAACTAAAGATAGATTTATATTATAAGGGAACATTGCTACCATCATTTACGTAGCGTGCAAGCAAAACATATAGATATGTAATGAAGTGACTACCTACATATTTGAATTTATCAAGTTTTAAAAGCTTAGTATAATAAAATTTAATTTATTTGAGCATTTAAATAAAGCAATCTATACATATAATATTTTAAATAAGGTTTTAAGTAAGCTAAAGGTAAAACTTAAATTGAGAGCCCGTTCGTAGACGCGTCGTAGCGCAGCGTAGATGCCGCGGTGCGCAGGAGTAGCCCTGCGTAGTACTATATGAATAAATAATACAAGTGTATTTACTGTTCAATGGTAGTAGGTACTCACACATTGTAACAATATATGTACTTTAACATATTTAATATTTATACAATTTAATAGTTTCTCTCTCTACTGATGTTGGCATGTATGGCGGATGTCTATGGGCGACAGTATCCATGTTATACGAGGTGGACTGTATGCTCGTCTGCCGCCTTCTTATTATATACAAAATATCTATCTTTATTCCCGCCGTTACGTGTGGACAGACTATAGAATAATTACCTTTCAGTCAAACTTTAATGACTTTTGCGTGACTCATATTACGTCAACAGCCAGAGAAAAGATAAAAAAAAATGTTGCCTTCACGAATCTTGATTATGATATCCATGAGTCAAAATTTTAAAAAATGTTTGTAAAGAAATACTTCTAATTTCTGTAAAAAATTTCAATTTGTGTCAATTTCATATTACTTTCAGAACAGAAAATATAAAGTTGATTAAAAGTACTAACAGTCTGAAATTGTTAAAATTTGTCGTTCTTTCTTGTGACATGGGAATGTCATTTGTTGCCACTTTTCGTTGGTCTGTTTATTATGTTGTTTCTTTTTAGCCGACTTTACACCAATTAGATTGGCCGTGAGCCACCCTAATCTGACTGTAGCTGAAAATTAGTGCTGTGATTTTCTTTGGTGTAGCAAGCAGCATTTACACTGAGCTACAGACCGTTTGATCGACACAACTACACCACACTATTTTTTATTCGTGTTTAAACGTTAAATTTACGTATAATATGGTGTTTTATGCGTCGTTTTCAAATAAATGCTTTTTTAATTTTTTATTTGTCAGAATCCACCTAAGTACATCATGCTAATTCGTAGTCATTTGTTTGATACCGGAGCGAATCGCTAATGATAAACAAATCTGAATCATCAGCGAAATGAATTAGCGTCAGCATCGACATGCTGACGCTCTTGTTCGAAGTACCTATTCCTGTAGGTTCCGTGTCAATCTTCCTATAAATTGCGCAACGTCCATCGTCATCGTCTGGCAATTTCTGATATCTGGTAATTATATTTTTAAATCTAAGCCTGTGAACAACTCATCTAGATATTGCCCTCCTTGTGATGATTAATTAACTGTTCCTTTTTAAAAAGAATTATATCATGCTTAAGTTAATGGTTCTATATAGGTAATCAATTTATGTATTTATAACTCCAGTCGCAATAGCGGTAGAATGTGAGCCATTATAAGTATATACTTATTAATTAATTTCAAACCACTGGGATCTAAGTTCAAATCAATCTTAATAATGAATTGTACGTAGTAATAACATAAAATGTGTATATCACCGCGAATCACTGATTACTATTGTTACTATTATTGGCAAATCACTTTAACGGAATCGTAGTACATAGATAGGCACCTGCCTAATGAGAGCATCCTCACCGTACAGAAATTGTTATCACACATAGGCTACTTTATAAGCAAGAGTTAATCAGATCAAATTAACCACTTGTTCATATACTTGAGACATATATAGGTAATATCTAAATATTTGATGTGAGGATGTGACAAGGAGCTATTACTATTTCTGCCGCTCACGTGTGATATCACTACAGAAAATGACGTCACTGGCATACTTCTGCTCGCAGGATTGTGGCCTTTTCTGAGTTCTAGGAATTTTTCAAGACCTTTCAATTTTAATCTCAGACTTCATACATTACATATACTTCATTACTTAATTATATGTATACCCGTTTATTAATTTATCTATTTGTACACTTCATTGCACATTATCTGACAAAGGCAAGCTTAATGCCTTAAGGCATTCTCTACCAGCCCACCATTGGGTTGAACAGAGAGGTTCAAGTGGAAGGTGCGAGAAAGACACAAATGAGATGGTATGATAAAATAAATATATTAGATATTCGGATAAGTTCGCGGCCTTTTTACAGTGAAAATAATAAAGACTTTTTGTATTACATAGATATTTACTGAACGGGATATTATCCATTTAAATTGTATATACAGGCCCCATTGAATGTAATTTTACTCCATTTAGAGAATTTTGTAAACAGCCGAATAAATGATAATCCGAAGGTGGTATGTCTGGACTGTATGGAGGATGCATTAAAACTTCCCGGCCAAGGTCCATCAATTTTTGTTTAAACATCAAAGATTTATGCGGTCGAGCACATCTCTAGTCGTGATTTTTTTCTGTTTTCTACACCTTTTCTGTTGATTAATTCGGGGCGTTTTTCTTCAAGTGCTTGTTTTAATTTTACTAATTGCTGACAGTAGACATCAGAATTAATCGTTTGGCCTTGGGCAAAAGCTCTTCATACACAATGCCTTTCCAGTCCCACCATACACATAACATGACTCTGTTCGGAGCGAGGCCTGGCTTTGGGACTGTTTGTAATGGCTCACCTCACTTAGATCAAGATCGTTTTCGAAGATTGTTATCGCAGGTTATCCACTTCATCGCCTGTTACCAATCTCTTCAGAAATGGATCGATTTCATTTCGTTTTAGCAACATTTTTTTCAATGATAACATCAACATTTATCTTAAGTAATAGGACGACCACAGCGAGAACCATCATTCACATCAAAATTACTAGACCTGAATCAACTGAACCATTTCTTGCAGTAGTTTTAGATAAAGCATCTTCTTCGTAAACACCACAAATTTCTTTTCAAGCACTAGAAGCATTCATACCTTTGTCGAAAAAAAAATGTAAAACATATATAATTTTCTCTTTATTAATTTTCATTTTAAAATTGTTTAAACAATATGAACTTTTAACTTGTAATGTCAATTTGCCGCCATTATAAAAAAGGTAGCTGTCAAACGGTATATCACTTTCCCGCCAGTGATCAGTGTCGCCAGAAATTTAGCACGCTAACGTGATACGTTGAAAAAGGCCGCGAACTTTTCCGACTACCTATTATAATATCATATTATAATTTTCAAAAAATAGTGAGATACCTTATTCAAGTAATTTCAATCTCTATGGTATCTAACAATATTTATATACTAAACTGAAGAACAATAAAAGTATAGCTGTAGGTATAGCTTTATAAGTTTATTTTTATAAGTCACTTTCTCTTTATAAGAAGCCCGCGGCTTCGTTCGCGTGAAAATTGGCTCCCCGTGGAAGGGACTAATATTTTTTCGGCGATAAATAGTATCTTAATTTAAGTCCTTAACTTAACTTAAGCTGTGTTGTGTCCGCCGGCTTTAGAATAGCGCACATACCATCTCTTCCCGTGGTGGTGTTAAAAGGTGACTAAGGGATAACAAATCCGCTAGCGCCTGCGCGCTGCGGTAGCGGTGCTGATGATAGTGGTTATGTACAGGGCCGTCTTTACCAGGGGGTGCAAGGGGTGCGGTGCACCCCGGGCGCTCACCTTTTAAAGGTAATGAAAAAATATAACGCTATAGTAAACAATTACACAATAGGATATTTGACTGTCATAGGATACACAATAGGATATTCGACTGTCATAGGATACACAATAGGATATTTGACTGTCATAGGATACACAATAGGATGTTTGACTGTCTTAGGATACACTCCCGCACCCCGGCGCAGAATAGACTTAAGACGGCCCTGGTTATGTAGGTACTCTTTTAGAGGTGGGGCAGTGCACCACCTCTATAAGAGGACTCGTCAATCTGCTTGGCCAGCGACTAGGCGTTTTAAGGCCATCGACGTTGAGCCAGAGATTATTTCATTCAATATGAATGAATACAAGCTGATTGAATAAAATGAATGATACGTTCAATTTGAAAAACTTCTAACATTTTAGGCCATTTTTAGTTTTTAAGGTTAATTAATATAAATAAATAAACAATTTTTTCGTATCTCTGCCTTTTAAGCAGATCCATATATCCATATGAAAAATATCTATTTGTCATCTCGTAGAACTCCCTGAGATTTTTTCTATGTACCTACTTAGTAATTTAGCTCGGTATTTTTTTTATAAAAATACTATTTTGATTCTGTAAATTGTGTCCTACTCATAAATATATTGTTTCTTTCTTTTATAATAAACTAGCTGTTGCCCGCGACTTCGTTTGCGTGGTCTTCAAGTACCTACTAATTCAGAAACCTTCGCGGACATCAATTCACCAAAGTTTCATCACAATCGGATGAATGGTATAGGAACGCATACGAGACAAACAAAGGAACATTCATTTTTATATATATAGATTAATTATTTATTAATGTTATTGTAATGGTTATATGCAATAAATGGAGTCTTTTTATGGGAAAGTTCTTCTAAATAATCACTATTTTTAAAAGGAATTTTGAGAGATACTGGTATAAATAAACATATAAACATGGCTCACAATGAACTACAGTTATGTCAGAGTAATTTTTTTAATAAAAAATATAAATGCGACTCGTATAACAAAAACAAACATCAAGAGGCCGTTTGTTGATAGATGAAACCGAAAAAGAATATTAAGTATCTAATTTTTAACTCCGATCACAGTAAATATAGATAGACTAAGACGTATTTTAAGGGAACACTTCCAAAACAACAACGTTACCAGCGCTCTCTTTCTATTTTGTCCGTCTGTTGAGTCGTCGCGTCGACAGTCATCCGCCGAGCACTCGCTGTAGCGAAGGCCGCTGGAACTTGACATATTTCAGCGAAACAAACTAAGAATAAGAATATACGCGGTCAACGACCCACATCCTCTGTCCATGCGCGCAATAGTTTCCTGTTTACGTGTTACGCGAGCGTGTTTCCACATGATAATTGGTTGGATTCCGTCGTGTAATTCCGTTCATTTCATTCATAAGTCGGTTACGGTTCAGCGATGGGCGGCGGACGCAGGATACGCTCAAGGACGTGTCGTACTTGAACTATCTTTTGCGATAATGCTTATTGTGGTACTTAGCTGCGTAATGTAAACAATGTTCACACGTCTTAACTGATAGTAGATGATTCAGTCCCCTAATAATCGAGTATCTATGAGATAAATATTTTTTTATAGTGAGAAGATGGCAGACGAGCATACAGTTAACGTGGTGGCAAGTGGGTACTGTCGCCCATGGACATCCGCGATAGGTATGAGATTTTGGCACATCAGTTTAGAATATTTATCTATTTAAACGGGTCTCAATCGGGTTTTACACCCATCCGGTTTTCAACGGGACAGTCCGTTTTTGACGCGACTTGTCCGTATCCGGTTTCCCGCATGCGACCGAACTCTAATTGGCCGGTTTATTCACAAATTTTAAAAATTACGCGGGAATTTTTCTTTTCTCTAAACATCCACACAAACATTAGCGTCTATTCCCATTCGTTACCACCTCCTCAAGTTCCGTCCCAAATGTGGACGATTAAGAAAAAAATCCAATTGTTCCCAGCGGCAACAAATGCCACAGAGTTATTCCCGTACATAGTACATAAGTAGTTATTGACACATACATTTCGTGTAATAACCTCTGAAGTCTGAACCGTCGTTATTAAAATAAAGATTACGTTTGAAGTAGAACATCATACGTTTGGTAGAACATCATCATAATAATAATGGTTCGCTCACAAATAGGCTTTGCGATATTGCAATATGAAAAATGTCAACAAAGTAGATAGACCACTCTTCAGCATCTGTGCGGTCGTGGGAAGATGGAAAGTTGGCAAGGCTGATTTCAACGCGTATGTTTACGTTATTTATTTAAGAAACTCTTCAGTCAGCTCGTGACCATGATTGGTGCAACCCAATAAATTTACCCGTCGAGTATAATAAATAAAGTAAATATACGCGTTGAGCTTCAGACCCGTTTAAATAGATAAATATGTTATATCAGTTTAGAATGACAAATGTTGGCACGCCCCCGGATGTGCTCTCTACCTTTTGAGATTTACGAATCTATTTGAAGAATGGATTGGGATAGGGCCCATGGAATACGGGAATGGGCATATCTCAATGACTACCGAACATTGTGATGATTAAGTGAAGAATGCAGTACATTTTATGGTAGTGTTCTGTGAGAGAGGCGTAACGTGGCCAATCGAGTACGCCCAGGCCCACCGGTTGTGAGATTTCAGCGTGTACCGTCCTTCTCCCAGAGTTATTACTTGTAATTATATACTATCTCAGATTAGTCAATGTAGTCAGTGTGAGTGTGGCATGGCAGAGGAGGACTTGCACCATGTTCTATGGTCCTGTCCTCAGAGAGTTTGCACACCGATGGCACAGGAAAAGGAGCCCGAAAGAGCTGTTCGGCACTGAAGTACATCGTCTAGTGGCGTAGTACAGCCCCAGAAAGGGGAGAGTGCTTATGGGACACAGGCAAAAGAGAATACTTGTAGGGAGGCAGAGCAGATACCCGCCGCAACATAGCCCTAGCAGGCGAACGGCGCGTACCTCCCGACGATTTGGTCCGTATAACCAAAAGGTTGGTAGGACCATGGGTGGAGGTTAAGCAAAATACATACACAAATACATAATGTCTCGGTTGTCACGCCACTGTTACCCGCTGGAATAGGTATACCTGACTAGCTTTGCCCGCGACTTCGTACGCGTGCAATTTTAGTTTGATCTATAAAGCTTCTTTGTATACAACGTTTGATGTAGAATGGTCGGGAACATGAACAAAGAGCTTGTTTGCGTCATTAACACGGGAAACCATAGTGATACAGCCTCCTGAACATTTTTTTAAAAAATGGACATCTATCTGTTGATTTTATAAAAGTACCGTTTTCCATTATTAAATTCTAAATTGGGATATATTTTCTTCCCGTCAGCCAATTTCGATGAAATAAAGCCTATTCGAAGCGCCAAGCTAAGCTTAATTAACCTGTGGAAACCCCATGAAAATCCGTTCAGTAGTTTTGGAGATCAGTTAGAGTTGGAGATTACGAACAGACAGACAGGACAAAAATTTTCAAAATCGTTTTTATGTATTCTGATACTCTTCCTTCATCACCCCCAATTAGTTTTTGGTATACCATATTCAATGTACAGACACACGCTGGTTCTACACTTTTATTATATGTATATAGATAGAATGGAGAAACAAATGCAAAATTATTACTAAAACTATAAATTTCAATCAATGAATGTAACTTAATTTATGACATTTTAACCTTGAAGTTCTCTCTTTATGAATATAGTGTTATTCGTTGAAAGGTGCATAACATAATATATGCTTTCAAACTAATCAATGTAAACAGGTTAATAACAAAAAGAAATGATAAAATTATTACGTAGGTAAACAAGCGATAAATTAAAATCTGTGCCATTTTTATGTCATCATAATCTCTTATATTTTTATACAAATTATAGGTAAGTAGGTAGGCACACTAATCGTGAATTATTGAGTTACATTGTAGTCCACATTGTCAAGTCTTTTAGAATCATGGATAGCAGCTAATATTTAAAGCTTATATTTACAGCTAATTAAATTTATAGAAGATTTTCCATTTTCTAATCTAATTACTACTGTACATAATAATTACAGTATGATTCGGTATTTGCAATATTACAATATTTTGAAATGGTGACAAACATATAGATCAATCGCTCTGTGAAAAAGATTTGAAAACAAATTATTCCATTTTTGCAAAATAGTCCATTTTTGAAATGGTCGAATGAACCAATTCCAATAAAAGCTGTAAATAGAAGGTACTATGTATGATACGAGTACTTGCATGAAATGGTCAATATTAGTGATGGAAATGATTGCTACTTTTAATACATTTTCATTTGATGAAATTATTATTATTTTTCACTATGATTTCACCCGTGAAAAGTAGCAGGCAATGATTTTCATCCACGATAAACGCCTGCTATCAAATACTATCAATGTTATCATGCTACCTGCCTACATCGCTATGAATAATTATCGTTGCAAGAAATCACGGTCATGTAAAAAACACGATATTTACAATAAAATATTTATTGCATCTATTTGAGATTATTAGTATGTAATATGTACTGTTCAATTAATACAAATAAAATAAGCAAGCAGCATTTAATCAGTAGCGATGTCTTGAAATCCGATCGATCTACGATTTCATTGCAATTATTTTTAGCAGAGCATGTTAACGATAGTAGCAGGTGTGACGTATGAAAAATCATTTCATATGATTTTCACATTCACACCCATGAAATGTGCCATACTGAGTCAATATGTACAGAAGCAATCGGCATTTTCTCTTATGTATTTGTTGTAATTTTATTTATATTTTTTACCGCCTGATAGTATTTATTGACGCATTGATTTGAACCTTTAGTTCAGTCTGATAGCGGATTCTATGTAATTGCCCTTTGAGACATACCGGGGTTGACGAAGGTTATCAATTACTTATTGTAATACATACACATACTCGTACACACTGCTTGTGCTCTTCCATGTAGGTAGGTAGTACATTTTGATAAAAGCGACTAGAAAAAAAATCTGAGATAATTGTTTGTGTTGTGTTGTTTTTTTTTTTTATGGACGAAGGTGGCAGACGAGCATACAGCCCACCTGAGTGCTTTAGTACCTTGTGTACTAATTTAGTTTTGTCACCAATGAAATAAGCGACTGAAATAGCGTTTAATGTGTCCTTAAACAATAGTCACAATGGAGCTTAGCTAAGCAAAATTGGGTAGATCTATATTGGAAGTTCTGACAACTCGAAGAGCGGTTTAGTTTGATTGTAGTGTAGTTGTGTAGGTTTCTTTGTACACAATGCAAATGTGTACAAAGAAACCTAGATATGTTTTCTTACAAAAAGGGATTATATAATAAAAATTATAAGCAGTTTCTTAAAATAAAAACCTAAAATAAAAATTATGGCCATTTTCCTATTGCAGTCCTTATTCGCGAAAAGAATTTCTCTTAGAAGCCACTCTTATTTGTGTTTATATTTATAACCTTCGGCAGTTAACAGCGATTTTTAAACTTAGTCTGCATAATTGTTTTATCATTTTCCAGCGAGCAGTAGACCCGGAGCTAGAGGAACAACAGAACGCCCAGAAAAGTAGCAGTACCACGACGAAAGCGCCCAGACAAATCTGTGCGCCACAGACTCCTTGCGCGTGGTCAATATACAAGCCTGTCATCAAGCTAATAGACTTCAATTTATCTAACTCTTAGTAAGTAAACGTCACTTTTTCGTTTTTGTCCGCAATTTTCCTCATTTAAATACCTTCGTACTTACTTGTCTTATAAAATGTATTGAATGTATAAGGTCCTACAAAAATACCGTGAAATATTTTAATATGTCAATCAGTACGCTAATACTATTATATCCAACTAAAAAATAATACGAATTTCATGATTTTATTACATTAATAATAAATAATTTGTGAAGAATTTACTCGTATGTGCATAACACTATCCACACTCGCTCGCTTAGGTCTTTGACCTTTGAACGCGTCCGCTTCTGTTTGTAGGTACTCGTATGTATGTATTAACTACGTAACGTGTTATGCACTTGAGTAAATTATAATCACCACTTTTTTTAATCTTAAAAAAATAAGTCATGCAATACTCGTTTTATTAACAATATTTTTTATTAATAATAGTTCTACTGGCCCGATTAACGTATTAAAATATTACACACTATTTTTATAACACCTATATACGAATTTATTTTTCCAAAAGGATGCATAGACGAATCAATTATATTGTGACTGATTCGATATGGTTATAAATAATTTAGGAAATGACTGTACACAGGGGGCTAGCTTTATCTCAGATTATCTATGTATTCGAATTTTGAGGAAATTCTGAATTGATTACGCTAGCCTATCACATCCTCTACTCCAGAGGTACGAATATGCTGCTGATGTTTGGTAATATTCAATTAGAAATTAAAACAAAAGTAATGGACGATTTTTTTTTTGTATAAAGTGTAAAAAGTTCCGGTTGGACAAATATCTGCTTAATATATTTGATTGACCGTTTTTTTAATATTCGATTTGTTCGGGATCAGTGTAGCTGGTTTTCGTCTTTGTGTATCTCAGTGTGTCCATAAGTCCCACTACACAGTGAATTCTAGTGTTGGAACATGTTATTAGGAAGTAAAGTTTGTTATTAAGAGAATGTACACTATAAACTTACACAAAAAATTGTTTTAAGGTGTGAGGTAAGGTGTAAAATGATGTGACATCACGATCATTTGGCAGTGAGCATATTCAAATAATAGTGTCAGAGGATATTTGACATACAGCGTGAGGCCATTAGTGTGACGTTATTTACCTTTATGAATATACTGGCAGTTGTACTTATTACAAAACGTATGAGCATTACACGCACTTCTATTTATCCCTGATAACAATGTGTGCTCTATTTGGATTTGAGATAATACAATCGTAAATATTTTTAACATGTCAAACATTTGTCTGATACCATTTTATCAGAAGACCTCTTGACACTGGAATTGCGCATTATATTCAGGTATAGTGTATTAATAGTTAACGACCTGTTAGGCTCGGTTATCCTATCTAGTAGAAGTTTTTAGTTGGATTCTAGTATCAACTAAGTGCAGTTTCACTACTTATATTTTATAGAATGGGGGTAAGCAGATTTAATCTTATGAGATCTGAGACCATAACGTCTTGTGCATAATGAGGCTCGATACAGTAAAATAAATTCTGGGAAAC
Source organism: Sesia apiformis (assembly GCA_914767545.1). Lineage (NCBI taxonomy): Eukaryota > Metazoa > Arthropoda > Insecta > Lepidoptera > Sesiidae > Sesia > Sesia apiformis. The sequence continues at coordinate 7,225,394 of OU611960.1, read as the reverse complement.
TTGAAGCTACTCGTATATCCGCAATTTTGATTAGGCTAAAAATGAGAAAAGCTTGACAACTTGTTAACACAGCTTGTTAACTTTTTCACGCGTAGACTGTAGAATCACATATCACTTATCAGCAGACGATAATGAAATAATAAAGTCGATATATTTTGCAAATGAAAGGAACATAGGTACCTTTTCGTGCAATGGATGTCTGCGAAGAAATACGATTATACTATCACTTTGTTTCCTAATGTCTAAATTTACTGTTTTCAGTTGCGAGTGCGGCCCCGGCTTAACGTGCCTGGTGACCGAAGATGACTCCACCGTGAACGCTTACGTGTACCGCTGCCGGTCGCCATCAGAACATGACGACAGTATAGTGGACAGCTAGCGTGAGAGCGGTCATATCAATCTGAGATCGACGTTGTCTGTCTCACTTCAGCCACCGTATTATCACATTTAGTTAATAATATGGAGCATCCCTCCAATTTTGTATGACGTATTGTTAATATCACACAAGCAGGGAAGAGTTAGTCACATTAACACGGTGTTAGTTTGACACCCAGTTCGGCTGTCAAACTAACACACTATTTGAGTTATTTAGAAATATTAGGATTGTTTGCAATACGTTTCGCATTTTTCCTTGTTTCTGTAATCTCACGTGTGCCGATATCAAATAATTTTATATGGTTTATCAATTTCAAAAGTGACAGACTGAATACAATAGATTTACATACCTCAACCAAATATGTATGTGATGATTTCTTTTAGGCTTTATTTAAGTTCGACAAATTTAGACTTTCATAACCGTCGACTGTCCAAATGTATTGACTCTGAGTGTATGAACTTGAAAGAATCTTTCCTCGTAGGCTGCCGGGTCGTGCGATACGATTGAATTGAAAGTTTAACTGAGAATTTAATGTTTTAATTTCGATGTGTTTAATTTTAAGTTTTATTTTGACAGTGTCAGCTGAAACAACCCATTAGTTATGGGTGTAATAGTCTGAAATTCGGTGAATAGAAATCAATGAGCATTGTGTAACTTTGAATAATTTTATGCAAGATAAATGGAAGTAACAAATTTATAATTTTAGCTGACTGCAAATTATTTTTATCATTTTTATTGCATTATTAGTTATGACGCACCTGGCAATCCGCTTCAGTCATTTTAATTACACCAAGAACTAATCATATTCAGTACTAGTAAATACCATTTATTTTAATACAGGAGCGAGAAGTACTTACTAGATATTAATTAGTTCACAATTTCGCATAATATTTTAATTGTATTTGTCAGTTAGCTGAAGGCAGATAAGTAAGCACGTCATTATAAAGTTCCTATTTTTTATTGTTTTTTATTATTTATGATGTAATTTTTAATTCTAATAATAGATAAATGTGTAGGATTTTAGTAATATTCCTAAGATAATAATTGAGTTGTATAACATGGTTTAGAATTATTAACAACAGAAATTAGTATTTGACAAAATAAATGTTTGATTAAATGGAACATTTTTATTTTTTGTATTGTCTGGTGGACGAGGTGGAATTTGACACAATTGTTAAATAATTTATGTAAGTATAGAAATATAAAGTACCTATTCATTTTTTAATAAGTATATTTTTCTCACTTGAAATCAAAAGCTTATATAACGTACATTGTGTGAGTAATAGATTTTTTGTAGTGGAACTCAAAAAGATCAAATTGATTAAATTTGACATGTGTCAATCGAGTACAATAAACAGAATATAGCAATAAAAGTTTAAATTGGAAAAGCGTGGCGAATTAAAAAAAAATAAGTAAGTTATTACTACAAATAGAAAAATAATTTTGATACATGAATTCACTAATAAAATTTACCTAGCATTGAATTCATGAATCAAAATTATGTGATCGGGGACACTTATCGCCGGCCGCGGCGACACGCGACCGGACGATCAAGCGTTCGGCTCTCTGGAGACATTTTTAAATGTATATTAAATGTGTAAATTGACATACGATTGACATCTCTAAAGCATCTTGTTTCCATTCGTTTGTTCTATAACGTGCTATTTGCGGTTGGCGCTACAAACCAAGTGTCTTAGCAAGTAGTAATGCGACTACTCTACCAGTCTCGTAGTGGCCAGGACTAGCGACACCGTGTGTTTGATGCCTTATCTCGCTTACACCCCACTGAACCTCAGGATACCTAATACGTGTAGAATATATAGATACAGAATTTCGTAGATTAGAAATACACAATGCTCTGTGAAGGCACTCATTCAAGACTGACTTGGGGAGCGCAGTGTAGTTAACTTAGCATTAATTGAACCCGATAACTATACAAGTAAATATATTGTAAGTGCGAAATATGAGATGTCTGTTACATGTACATTACGTCACCAGCATCATACACTCCGATATTGATGTGATTAGAAAAGAATTGTGTATAAAAAAACAACAATTTAAAATAATAATTCAAACGCTGTAGAGGCTGTTGATGGGAACGTTACGTCAACAGAATCCAGGCTTAATCTTTTAACTAATAAAGTTACTATCTTAACTGTTCAATATACGGAATAGGGTTCAGTGACGTGCATTGGTTTTGCAACTTGATGAACATTAGTGACCTATGTAAAATATCTCATAAAAATTGTTTTTAATGGACTGGCAAAATCTGAGGAGCACGAACAAAACTAGCGATCGACCGTAATTTCGCTCACGCTAGCGTAGGTTACCATTAACTACATAACTGTTAGTTAAGTGGTAAGTAATGCTTATTAACTTAAATTATTACAAGATGTATGCCCATGATAGTATTTAGAAAAGGGATCGTAGAGGATAAGGAACAGGAGATGTATCCAATGGAGTGTATTATCCAATTCAATAAACATACACATATATACGTACACTCACATGAGTCTTACGTGATAGTTGATGGTATTATAAGTAGGCCCCTCGCCTACAATAAATTAGCTATTTGGCATTGTATACATAGTAAACTCAGGTTTTGGCAATAAGCTTAATTTACATGTATAATAAGTACCCACACATTTCGGTATTGCAGTGGATTTTTGTTCATAAACAAAATAATGAAATAAGATACTAACCTATTGCATTATACCGAGGAACTGGCTAATTCATCCACTACCATCCCATCCCGCTTTTACTAAGGGGGGACGGGATGAGATGGTACGGGTTCCATGGGATGGCAGGGATGAGATGGGTTAAGAGAAGGGAAACGGGATCCAATTAGAAACTCTTACTGATCCCAAAAACATACCGGTAAAAGTTTATTAAGTAACTTAGAAAATTGGACGCACCCAGTCCATTGTGTATCATGATTGCCTTCGTCAGTCAGCTTATGGTAAAACGGTAAGTATTAGGGGTTAAAGTATGAAATTGCCGTTTTGTACTGAAAAATTAAAAATCATTATTTTCTAAAATGTAAATATTTATTTAAGCAAAATATTTACCCTCATTATCTATACATTGTTGCCATCTAATCGGAAGTTCATTTATACCTTTGCGATAGAACCCTGGGGATGTAGATTCGACAAACTGTGTGAAAGCATTTTGTACTGCCTCTTGGGAAGAAAATTTTATACCACGTAGAAAATTGTCTAAATCACGAAAAAAATGGTAGTCCGTTGGAGCAAGGTCTGGCGAGTACGGAGGATGACGTATGGTTTCTAACTGCAGCTCCTGTAGAGTTACAACGGTTTCTCGTGCAGTGTGAGGTCTTGCGTTATCATGGAGCAATAATGGTGAAGATCGATTCACGAGTCGGGGCTGTTTCACTGCTAGTTTCCCCATCCTTGTTCGAAGTTCGGCACAGTAAACATCTGCTGTTATTGCTTGACCAGACCTGAGAAAGCTATAGTGAATAACACCATGAATAGACGACCAAACAGTTACCATTACCTTTTTATTAGTAAGCTTTGCCTTAGGGCACTGTTGCGGCGTTTGACCTGGGGTCAGCCATTGCATTTTTCGCTTTCGGTTATCGTAAAGAATCCACTTTTCGTCACATGTCACAATTCGATCCAATATTCCTTCATTTCTGTACCGATTCAACAAGGCAACGCAAGTTTCAACACGCGTTTCTTTCTGCAGATCAGTCAAATCATGAGGCACCCATTTTTCATATTTTTTTATCTTATTGATTTGATGCAAATGAGTCAATATTGTAGGTAAGGTAACGTTAAACCATGCCGCTAATTGCTGGGTAGTTTGACTCGGATCGGCTTCCACCATCTCCTTCAATTCAGCGTTATTCACCTGTGTGGGCGGTCTTCCACGTGGTTCGTTCTTCAAGTCGAAGTTTCCATTAAGAAAGCGTTTAAACCAAAAACGCACGGTTCGTTCATTAGCAGTCTCCTCTCCAAACGCAGCATTGATATTGCGAGCCGTTTCTGCTGCGTTAGTTCCGCGTCGGAACTCGTATTCAAAGATTACTCGGATTTTCGAAGTATCCACCTTTCCCGTCTAAGCTGAATAAAAAAAACAATTGAAAGTCGAAAATTGAATGTTGCACATTTTTTAAAACAAGAACCCCATAGGTATCATGTGAAAAAAGTTTCACTTGAAAATCTCACACCATGAAGGTTTTATGTCAATTCAAAGTATCTATTACTATAAAACGGCAATTTCATACTTTAACCCCTATTATTTTGTTAATTTTATTTTTTGTAGTTAGTCCATTAGCACTCGAACAAGTAGGTAGGTGTCACAAAAATTAGTAAATGTACCTACCTAATTACGTTAATATCATCAGTGATATTTTCTAATAATTGACCTTTAGGTATAGTATGAATAAAGAAAAAAACTAAAATAAGCACAACATCGTCGTATCAATTACAAACATAACACCCGTCAAGATATCTAAATTAGAGAATATTCAAACAAATGTGTTTGTCATGTCATTCCTATGAAAACATCATTTAGAGAGATTACTGCATTTCCGCTAAACAATGATACAGTGTGTTCTCATAAGTTGATGGAAATAACTGGCAAAAGGCGACTATGATCTCAAAAACATGGTTCCACAGAATACATTTTAACCTTTTAAGCATTTCGTTCTAATCTGTGAAAATAGAATTTCTTTGAATTCATAAAAGTCACAGAGATGCATTAGTGCGTCTCACTTTCTCGCTTAAATCTGCATTGGAGTTTAGTACGGATTTATGTTCAGAAACAAGAAGTGTACAGAAGTGGAAACTTCTCAGTTTAAGTGAATGTAGATAGAAAGCACTAAACTAGACAAGTACCTATTGTTATTCTGTTTTAACAGTCGTGGTGTAAAATTGCATTTGAAAAGTGCATTGTGTGCACATTACTTGTTGTGCAGTGCACTGTGTGAATGTAATCATAAAATGTACTAATTAGTATATTACAAACAACAATCCCATTTGAAAGTGTTGGCTAATTTCTATTTCTCGTATTTTCTTTATTTTACAGACTGATCGATCAGTGATCAGTGATCATTGGTAAAATCTTTAAAAGTCGGGCAACGGGTTACATTTTGGTGCGTTTGTACAAAGAAATGTTTATATTTTATGTTAAATATGTGCACAAGACAAAGTGAAAAGTGATCTACGATAAAGTGAATTTTTAGATATAAGTGATATCAATTGTTTTAATGTGAATAGATACAAGACCGCGGGTGTAACGGGACATCCTTTATATGCAGCACATGGGCTACAATAGAGAAATGTCTCTCCCAAATTACGGACAAGTATAAAGGTTCAGTAGTAATGATAAGGAACGTTAAACTGAAATTGTGGTGTGAACTTTAGTACCGTTTGGTTTGGTATTTTGTTAAAAAAAATATATTAATTTAACAATATTTTTGTATACATTATGAATTTGAAGCTGTTGACCACGATGATGTTGCTCCTGTTTACTTCTGTAAATGCTATGCCGTTTACAGAAGAAGAGGTACCTAATTTTTAATACCGTATTGTTTAGTAAACTGTGTTTTAATTTAATCGTGCCGTAGCTATCAACTCTGCATTTGTTTTTCTAGCAGAGGTACGATAAGAAGACAGTGTTATATGAATAATAATTATTAAATAACTAGGAATACATAGTGGTCAACTTAGAAAATTATTTAAAAAAGAATTGGCTTTCAGATGCTGTCCACTTTAAAGACTGATTAATTATTTTTGTGTTATAATTTAATATTTTGTGTATTATGTTTTATCAAAGGGTGTATTATGCCTTGCCACTCTACACCATTATACGGGTAAGCTGTTACAACAAACTCTTGTTTGTTTTCCTTTTTGTCTCATTTGAGCAGTTTCGGTCTGTTGCAGTTTTAGCTTCACTTCAATATGCAATGCAATGGTTGCATTAACCAGACCTTTAAGTATCCACTGTTGGACACGAGCCTCCTTCATGCACAGTACATAGAAGAAATGGTAGACAAGCGGGCGGGCCATATGATGGTAAGTGGCTACCGCCGCCCATAGTCACCTGCAGCACTCTACTCTCGAATCACATTAGTGAAATCGCGAGTTAAAAAAACCCCGTCTGTTACTCCAAGTTTCTACGTATTATTTAAATGTTATTGTTACCTCGGCAGAGTAAGAAAATATCACGAGGAAATCCGTGTGGCCGAGAAATAAAAAAAGAGACAAAATTAAAAATTTTGAAACACCCACGACGATTAAAATACCAATAAGTAATTATAAAAAAAATACCTTAACAACGTGCCACCCGTCGTCGTGCGTAATGAATGTTCATTCATTTATATTCGATCATTCGTTATATTCATTCATTACGAACGACGACACATGGCAGATGTCATTCGTATATTGCAGATTGTCTACAATAGTCGAATCCTCAGAAGAACTGTTCGATACGATATGTCAAACTAAAAGTTATTAGAACTGGCTACTGGACAATACGATAGAAATAAAGAAAAATGCGAATTTAAAAAATGGAATTCTTTGCATGTCAAATGCAATTAAATTTTCAAAGCTGTCACTAGTTTTTTATTCCTAGCGGCACTTTGAAAATTGTTTGCGGAAAAATGAAATTAAACAAGAGAATATTTTCTTTCAAGGAATTTTTATGACTCGTTGCGGTCTAAACCAGAAACAAAGTTATGAAACACTTAAGTTAGCATTTAGTGATGATTGATGAATCATCCAGTTGCATTGTTTATAACTGGTTCAGTGAATTTAAACATGATTCAGTGAATTGTTAGAGATGGGCTGCTTTGTTTGTTTGTTTGTTGTTCCTGCGTTGTTCTTGTTGGGCATTATTAGGTATTGGTACGAGTATGAGTCAAGTTCAAACTATTTGACATGATCACCTGCAGGTGAGAAACCTTTGTGCTAGATGGATTGCTCACAATTTGAGCGAAGCTCGAAAACATTACCGCGTGGAATGGTGTCTCCAAATACTTGAAAAGATGCGCATTGGTCAATCAAATGCTGTTTTTGATATAGTAACAGGGATGGCAGCTGGTTCTACTGCTATAAGCCTGAAACTAAAAGGCAATCTGAGCAGTGGGTCTTTCTTTTCGAAGAGTTGCCGACGAAAGTGAAGAAAGGACGGAGTGCTGAAAAAAAGATGATTGCCTCCTTCTTTGGCAGATCGGGCTACATTGCTACTATAACTATAGAAAAAAAGAGAACAGTAACTGTGGACTGGTATGTAATCACCTGCTTGCCTTCTGTTTTGGAAAAAGTCAAAGAACGGTACCCATAAAGCAGAATGATCCTCCATCACGACAATGCCCCAGCTTATTTCGTCAGAGAAACGAAGCAATTTTTGAATACTGTAAATGTGGAGTCAATGGGTCACCCACCATACAGTCCCGTTGCGCCCTGTAATTTTTATTTATTCCTTAAAATTAAGGATAAACTCAGAGGAATACTCAGTTTTATTAATGCAAAAGAGGCAGTAACCGCGTTCCAAACGGCTTTGCCTAAAGAAGGGTGGACTGAATGCTTTATACAATGGTTTCATCGCATGAAAAAGTGTATCGATTGTAGCGGAGAATATTTCGAAAAGCAATAAAACTTCCATCTTTGTATACATATATATATACGTTATTGTAATTGTCATTTATTCTGCTAATTCGTATACAAATATGGAATTTAAAGAAATGGATTTGGAGGAAAAGTTGAGAAAATGGGAAGGGATAGGATAAGATGGGATATGAATGGACTCTGGCATCTTTCACTCACTACTGAAACACGTTGCAGAAGTAGGATAAAGTGTGAAATGTAGTACTTTAGGTACAGAGACAATCCCTCATTTAATATAAAATATACTTCGAATTTTGAGACGTTAACGCAATGAAATATGGTTATAATATGACAATATTTGTGGCCGTTCAAGTAAAAAGACTGGACGTCTGGAGTATTGTTGGAGTTATAGGCAAATTTTGAAATAAGAATCGTTATCTAACATAACGGAAAGTAAACAGATTAGATTAGGATTATTCAGTGAAAAAAAATTCAAATAGTAAAACCAAGAAAGTTCATTTCGAGAATATTGAATATTAAAACTTTATCTAAAGGCACACAGTTCTACATAGAGACACACAACAGTTATATACAACACGATATTTAACATATTTCTTATGAATTTACCCACTACATAATAGTACATACATGTACATAAGTAGTAGATATACTGAAGTCATAATGTTCAGTATGAATTTTGTATCAAAACATAGTTTTGTCAATATCTAATAAATTAAGCATACCTACCACAGGTAACTGTTCGCTAAACATTAATTCTGTCTAAAATATGTGACTTAGAAAAGTCATAATAATATACCTAAAGATGTTTGTGGCATGAAATTGTAGGTATGTGACTGTAGAACAAACAATTCAAATCAAGAAATGTCATTTTATACCCAGCTTTGGAAAACTAGAAGCCAAGCTCTAAACTCTTTTTGCTTGGACACCACATTTGTAGTATTTTAGTTGTCGTGTTAGACACGAAGGTTCGACCCGGCAAGGTGGATTTCTCTCCGAAAAGATACCTATAAATATATACGAGATATCTATACCGTATCTATTCAGAGTATACAAGCATGTTTGTCCGTTTCTGTATTTACCTATTTATGGTTTTATATATTTTGAATAAAAAAAATCTTGTCAACAGAGGGAGTTTCAGAAAGAAGCGAAAAAACTTATTCGGTATTGTCAACCACAGACGCCATGCGGGTGGAAGATATACAATTACATCGATTATCCAGAAATCAACTTTACCAACGATTAGTAAGCTATTTTTCTTGATTATATCTAGAAAAGTCTCTCTCTGGATAGACACCTGGATATGGATTCCTATAAAATTGAAAAAGTACTTTCGGCTTTTGAACCTGTCACTTCTGGCGAAAAAAGCTCTGTGTTTCCAAAACTAGATTATTGCGGGTAGGGTGGGTACACAGAAAAGAAAAAGCAACCACGATAGTTTAAGTCAAGTTAATTTAAATAATACGAAAGTCAGCAAGTACCTACATTGATTGAATAGGTCAGTCCAATAGTTTAGGTAGGTACAGATACATTACGAAAACATTGGCCATCGGCTAATCCGGAAACACCCGAACGCGTTATTCACGTCTTCAGACGTGGAGATAATTGATCAGATATCTAGAAGATACCGAACCTCTAATTGCGTACTTTATTACGAGATACTTTATTGCATATACGTGGATAGGGTTGTCAACCCTCCTATATAAATATAGTATCCTACTATAACTGAAGCCCTACTAGGTACTATATTTAAAAAAAAAATATATACCTAGTCCGGCCATAAGTTCTGTTACAAATGAAAATGCATTTTTTTTTAATGAAGTAATGTAATATTACTAAAACTTATATGTACATATTTATTAAAGTCTCAGCAAAAAATAAAAACAATATTCTATTCAAAATGGCCACCTTTGGCTTTTATACAGGCCTTTAATCTGTCTGGCCACGAATCTATGAATTTACGCACTGTTTCCATGGGAAATTTCGCCACTGCTTGCTCCAGAGATTTTTTAAGAGACTCAATGTCACCGTGTCGTTTAGAGCAAGCCATGTCCTCTAAAACTGACCACAATTTGTAGTCTAAAGGGTTGAGGTCTGGGCTAGATGAGGGCCAGTCTTCAGCTCTTATAAAGTCCGGAACGTTGGTTTCAAGCCAGGCTTGGGTAGTTCGTACCTTGTGACCAGGTGCAGAGTCCTGCTGGAAAGTCCACGGTTTTAAAAAGTGTATTGCTGAGGGGTTTCACAACACGATCCAAGACTGTCTCTTGATACACTTTGGCTGAAGTTTTCACTTCTTTTTCACAAAAATGTAGCTTTGTGACGCCTTGATAAGACACGCCCCACCAAACCATCACTGACGCAGGATGATGACCACGTTGTACCTTTCCGACCACTTGAGCAGCTTCTTTAGAACTGTGAGCGTACACTTTATCATTTTGCTTATTGTAGTGCTCTTCAATCGTGAAAATTTTTTCATCGGTAAAGAGGATATTTCTGTGCCCTTCACCTGCGTATCGCGACAGAAGGCGTTTTGATCGATCCACTCTCTTTAATTGTAAAGATTGATTTAGGGCATGTCCTGTATATCGACGATAAGCACCGAGCTTCAGGTCTTGTTTTATAATACGCGACAGAGTCCTAGCGGGAATCTTCATTTCTCGCGATAAGATTTTTTGCTTCCTAATGGAATTTCGACGAATTCTGGCTTTAACAGCATTAACAGCCTTTGTAGTTCTAACAGCACGCGGCCGCCCCGATCTTTTATGGTCTTCGACAGAGGAAGTGTTGTTGTATCTGTTGATAGTACGATATACGAACATACGGCTGATACCAAGCTTTTGAAGTGTCTGGAATATGACCGACGGCTCCATACCCACTTTGTGCAAGGCGATCACCGCAATCCTATTTTCTTTAACACCCCATTCCATATTGTAATTTGATAATGAACACGAAAAAATATGTGAAATGGCGCGAAATCGAAAGAACTTTTAAAAATAATAAACGCGTTCCAAATTCAAAATAATTAAAAAGTTCAAAAAAAAAGAAAAGTTTTTATGTAACAGTATTTATGGCCAGACTAGTTATTAGGCAAAACTACTATATTTGCAGGATAAGCAAATTCATATGAATCGGGAATTCAAATATCGCTGAACATTTTCAACAAATATGTCACACTGCTTTGAGAGAAATAATGTAACAATAGTAGATATTTTCAAAATTATGCAGAACTTAAAACCACAAATAATACAAAGAGATAATGGTGTATTTTTTGGATAAGAGAGAAATAAACGGTTGAAAAAGTTAGAGCAAGTGTTTCCTGATGTGTTTCAAATTAAAGAGGAATATGTTGCTATTTGTGACAAAACAATTTTTCGATTCGATTTTTCAGAACCAAATTGGCCTCGTATTCTAAAATATGAAATATTTTAAAAGATTAACAGAAAAACTGGAAATTTCCAAATTTGAAGCATTGCTCAAAACTGAATATCAATTTTGACATTTTTGTACTCGGATCAAAAATTGCTGAACAACTTGCTGATCAAAAATTCTGTACTAAATCTACCTACTGATGAAAAATGGCAACAAATTTTCCTCTTCAGTGATTCAGATTTCTCTACTATTCTAAAATGATTCCTGGATAGAAGAAATTATATCATTTCTTCTATCGATTCCGGCAATCTCAGCATTTACAGAGCGCATAATATTTTCTGTGATCAATACTAAATGGAGAGATGAGCGCAACAGAGCCTCAATAAAAGCAGCGTTACTGGTTTATTGTAAATTAAATTTAGAGTGAAATACATATAGCAATAGTTATGAAGCTTTCCTTAAAAATAAAAAACTGTTGATAAATGCTCAAAATAGCAAAAAATACTCATTTGAAAATAAAATATAAATAAATAATTTTACCTTAAGAAATAAAATATAATTTTGAATCATACTACTATATATATTTTTTTATTTTTTCCCAATTTACTATATTTTTATGGGTGCTCGGCTTGAAAATATTATATTCGGCCTAAAAAAAGTTAGCAACCCTAGACGTGGATGACGTGTTGGGGTGTTTCCGGATTAGCCGATGGCCAATATTTTCGTAATGTCCATGATACTATAATAGATAGTAATTGCCACTGTTGTCCAAAAAAAATGATTTCACCGCATACAATAATTGTTCAAAAAACAAAAATTACACTTTATTAATGTTTAGATGTTTATTTTTTATTGATTATTGAGCAAGTACCTGCAAATTTGACAAACAATTTCTTTTTTTCAATCTCAGTAATCGTAAAATTTTTATGGGAGTCTTTAAAAACATAAATCCATTTTTGCTATTATTAAGAAGATATTTAATTTTAGCATTCCTATAATAGTATTCCTATTCCTTAGATGTTATGGTTTAATACACCGAAACATGTAAAAGTACTCGACCCGATTTGTTATAAAGTGATTTTATTAATTTTGGGTTAGAATTATGAATTTTAGTGATATTATGTATTAACCTCGCGTGAAAAAATCTATTTACGTGAGAATGAAGGTACACCGCAGATTCGTGTTGACACAGAAAGTGACTTAAAAAATCTATCTAAATTATAATTATACCCACTTTTCAATTCTGTTTGTATAATTAGGTTACGTTTTTGCTTAATTTACTGTATTTAATTTTTTTTAAATTAACTTTTTATTTTAAGTTTACTGTTATATATTTATTTTTTATTATTACACACCTAACCAATACAAGTAACATAAACACATATTATAAAAAGAAATACCTACACATTTACCATCCACACACTCATTATCCACATATTGTTATGTGCTTACAATGTGATTTTTACGTGATTTACAATAATAAATATAGTGTTTAGGTGACAGTGAAACATTGTATTGCGCCCTCAACTTATTGTCTAATGAAGCATATACATCTAATTTGAGACTAAATCAGATCTAAATCTAAAATCGCTGTTTAAATCCTATATCCTATTTCATAGGTAATCGATATTTTTGTTATTGTTTACGATTTATTGAAGTTTTTGTAAAACTTGAGAATTCACAGGTTACCTACTGTTCGAGTATTAGTGATCCTGCTTATTGTGTGGATGTTCTAAATTATAATAAAAATGCTAATGATTCCCTGTGCATAATTACCGTTAATATCGTAGCATTAACCGAAATCTGGACCTATTTATTACTCGCCTTCCTAATACAAAAACCAAATAAACATATATATATATATATACATATATACTTACACACACACGTAAACAGACATTCATACATACATATCTACATATATACATCTAATTCCTTATATACATATGTATGCACAACAAATTATATATATATATATATAATTGTTGTGCATTATATAATTGTTGTACTTACTTCAGGAGTTGGGGTTTCATATCATGTATGTGAACAAAAATCTGTTAACAATAAAGATTTATTATTATTATTAACTAATAATTATTTGTTTCAGCTGCGTATGTCGACCTGGCCAAAAATGTCAGTTTCATGAGAACCGTCCCAATGAAGGATACATCGAGTATCGTTGCAAATACTGAACTCACCTGATAAAATTATTATTATGAAAGTTAATATGGATGAAGAAGTGTGTTTCACGTACACACACATTCCACCTATCAATATTTTCTATAAGCATAGAATAAGTCTAGAATTATTGACGAAGTCTTCCGAATAAAAATTTTCAGTGGTTTTCGCTTCAGTAATTAATAAACATTCATTGAGTTTTTTTTGATTAATTTAAGTTTACAAATCGAACCTACCTACTTTTAATTATATTGTTAAATACCTACCCACGATCGGTTTTATTATATAGATAACATTTTAAAAATAAAACTATGTCATAATATGATTAACAATGTATCCTCTACTACGGTTAGTATGTAAAATTGTACAATGAACAGATACGAAAATCAATATTTTAAGTAAGTATATAACCACATACAATGTGACGTTATCCGAGTATAGGGACCTTATTGTTGAAATGAACTTGTTTTAAAAAATTCTTTAAAATTACATTGTTTCAAGATCCTAATTAAATATCTGATCTAAGAAACATACCTACCAACCTATTTCGCACGATTACAAACTTTATTTTGTGTTCATAAACATTTTATTTCCGTGACTTTAGAGTTCATATGCGTTCCTCTAACTAACGGAATGAACGGGTTTCTTCTACAACGTTATATTTGTGGTTGACATTACCTAACCGCTTATTGAATAAGTTGATAATGAGATGCAAAGGAGTTTGTAATTGAGCGAACGTTCGATTGGCCGATACTGTAGCTATGTTATTTTTTAAGATTTCACTAAAGTATTAATATTTGGGAAAATAGAATCATCTACAAAATCCATTCTTAGGGAATGTCACATATGATGTTTGACCGTCAATTGTTTTCTTTTTTATTAGTGGCCCTATTGAGCTAAACCGCGGTTGACTGGATTACATTTATATAACTAAAGTCCTTATGAAATAGTGCAATATTCAGGTTATAATAAGAATGCACGCTTCCCTGTAGCTCAATTGATATAACAACGTTTTTTTTTCTGTATTGTTGAACCCTTTTGCCGGTTCGTTAGACACGAATCGTAAATATCTACCAGATTAAAGTTTAACTAAATACTACATTTATAAATATATTCTAGGTATTATTTTAAATAAATAAACTGCATGAATTTCAATCAATTCAAATAAATGGATTTGCTTTAGAATTAAGTTTTAATAATTTTACTCTCGTATTATAATAACCGACACGTCAAGTTATAATATCAAATAGGTATGGTACATGAATGGCGAGGAATGCGGCCGACGCGCACTGCCTCTTAAGATATTCAAAACTACCTTGAATTGATTTAAATAAGAATTAATGATATATTCATAACAATTTTCGCCTGATTTTTCTTATATAATGTTCCTGGAAAACACAAATGTTATACAACGTATTAATAAGCAAAAATGTGAAGAAAAGATTGATTGATTGAATAATTTGGTTAATGGGGGGTAGAAACATTAAACAATAGCATCGTTAGATATAGAACTGTTAGTTGCAGATACATATAATTATACATATTTTTCTTATCTATAAATTGAGCGCTTTCTGCGTGGAAGTTCTATTCAAGCGAGTGCAGTTTCACACGTACAACTCTTATGGATTAGCTAATAGTCGAAATTTATATTGCGTCGAATTTATGTTACATAATTTCATTATGGATTTATCATATAGTAGAGAGCCAAATCATACCATTACGTCTGCTAACAACAATGAAGTTACAACCAAAACAGTAAGTACCATACTTCATGACCCCTTTTTGAGGATTTTTATTAATTTAACATCTGTGTTAACTTTATCTAGTGTTAGATTAGTGGTCACATTTATAACAGGTATTGATGACTTTTGTTATATTGCTGTCCTTAGAAGAAAATGGAAAAAAATGGTCAAATTTTTATTAATTTAAAATCTAGAAAAGCTAGAAACTGTGAGTTACGGATAAAAAAAATAACAATTGTTTATTCTTTTTGTTTATTTTTAATTTCAGAATATAATTTCTTTTCTTCTTGGGAGGGCAACAGGCATATATAATTGCTACGTTTTATGAATTAGACCTATCGAGGTTTGCTTATTTTGTTTTTGTTGATAAAACCCATGACTTTTATTAGGTGCATAATGGTTCAATTGCATATTTTTGTTACGAAATTCTATAGGTACCTACATTTCGTTGAATTTTTTATCTTGAAAAAATATACTTGAAATTTCCCTATAACAAATCTGCTATACTAGTAAAAACACTATAGCTACAATTTTTCTCGATATAATATGTCAATAGTTCCCAGTTGATTTTGATACTCTTATTATAACTTCAACTTTTCATCTATATCCGTCAAATTTTAACAAAACTTATAAGATTGTACGGGCAGTTTTCTAAAATATGGACTAATTGGCAGTTTATTAAAGAAAATACATTTATCGCGACCTTTTCTTATGCTAGTCTCGTAACAAAAAATATGACGGTGTGGCAGATTGGCCCCACTCAAAGCACGCGTTTACAGAGATGTGAATAACTTAAGGATAACATATTATTTTACTTTCACTATTTTCTTTAATCTGAGCCGTTTTGTAATATTTAAATCATGATTGTGAGTGGTTAGTGTTCGCGCGAATAACATTGGTGCTTTTATTTTGTAGGGTAATATTATATTTTATTACCCACATTTTCAAATGATCACTTCCACCGATCCTTTTTATATCCAGAGATGTAAAAGATACCTCATAAAAAGTATCTGAATACAAGTTACAAGATACTTTTAAGTAAAGTATTTGAGATATCAGATAGAAGATACTTTTGGAAATGGTATTTGAAATACTAGATACAAAATACGTATTTTCTAAATACTTTTTTCAAATAAAATACTTTTAGAAAACATATTTTTATTATTCTTAGGTAAAACTTAAGGTTTATTTAGCTAATTACATACATTTTTAATTCAACGTTTCGGCCTCATTTCGGCGACCGTTTTCAAGAATGAAAATTTTTAAATAAACCGCGACAAATAGCCGTAAAAGTAATTTTGGGATTAAATTTAATGAACATCAAAAAACACTTCGAGATCTTAAGCTCTCTTAAACAAAAATATAATTGTACTAAACACCAAAAAAAATTAAACATGTACCAAACAAAGAAAGTCTAATTTTACAACAGTCTTAGCTATTTTAGTGACGACTGCACTTGAAATTGTATTCAAACACCAAATGTGAAATATGGTAAATGATCACCAAATCTTAGTGGTTAATAAATTTAGTCACAAAATTTGGTAAACGTTTTGCAATATTATATTATCAACCTTTTGAAGTTAATTTATTATGTTTGGGTAAACAATGATTTATCTAATTTATTTTTATAGGATAACTAGATGTTATATATTTGGATTTGGTTAACATTTTAAATTAAAATGTAGTATAAATTTCGGTGGTTTTTTACTATTTTTGGGTAAACAATGATTAGTTTGGAGCCATTTGCTCTTGTAGGGTAGCGAAACGTTAAATTTTTGGTTATCATTTCAAATTAATTAAATTAAAATAGGGTTTTAATTTTGATCATTTACTATTTTTGGGAATAAACAGTGTTTTTTCTATGTTATATTTTATTATATCTGGTGATAAATTAAACATAAGCCATTGTGTTATGAACAGTGAACGCGTAAATGTGAGAAAATATTATATTTTTAAGGTTTTAATTGAGACTTAAGTAAAACCAGTTCTTCAAACATTTTATCACTCATCTTTCTTCGATGAGGTCTCATTATCATTCCCCCAAAAGAGAAGAGTCGCTCCACAGGGGCGGAACTTGGCAAACAGGTGTTATATTTTAAAAATATTCTTTTTATTGTAGGATAAACATTTAAACTCTTTAGGCTGATGTCTTTATTATTTAGGTATTGAAGTGTTTCTAAGTCAGCGGTGCTGCCAGTAGACCCTGTGTTGTCGCCACTTGCAATAGAGGAATCAGAGTCCTCTAAAAACATGTAATAAGATTCGTCTTTTGTCTTTTTTTTTATGTCCTCTCCATTGCTGTTTAAAGCCTCCGATTTTTGTTTTTCAGATCGATTAATTTTACGTGTTTCAGACAGGATAAGTTCTTTTACATATTCTTTAAGTGTTTTTGGTACCCATTTCATTTTAAAGAACGGATATGACACTGAGGCTAATATTGCATCATTTGCTGCAGGCTCTAACTGCAAAAACTTTTTAAAACGTCTATTTAGATTTTCTTCGATGACATCTAGCAAAGTGCCGCAATATTTTGGGTTTTCCATTTTAAGACATTTAATGATATAGTGGATTCTCATTAGTTCTAAGTTCTAACTAGTTTCTAACTCATTAGTTCTAACCGTAGTAAGTGTCTTTATCCCCTTGCAGACTTTGAATAGCTTCTGCTATTGGCTTTGAACAGTCCACATATTCACTTAAAAAATGTATTTCATTTTCCTTAAATGGAGGTAATTTCAAGATTTTCATGGTTTCATTAAGACGTTCCTGCACTGCTAAAAGGTCTTTTATGGAATTATAATAAGAGTTCCATCGGGTTGCGCATGGAGAAGTTGGTGACTTCCCTGTTAATTTCAAATATGTTTCACGTGCTTTTGGTGATCTAGAACATAAATTCCAGTGTGCTTGGCACTTTGCTAAGGCCGCATCATGCAGGTATTTATAAAAAGTGTTTTTCAATCTTGCTTGTTTAAAATCGGTACTGGCAACCAGTGTGCGTAGCGCATCTTTCATGTCCGGGCAGTAGGCAATCATTTTCTAATTCTGAAGAAGCATCTGGAAAAGGTTCTGGTAGCAAATCATCATCTTCATTATCTTCATCGAGTGGTGTTCTTTCAAGATCACCACTCGATAGGTTGATAAATTAAATTTTTAAGGGTGCGTTCAGTTCTGTCTTTATGATGCCGTAAAAAATGCTTAGGTAACTAATAAAAGTATTTTAGCAAACTTAGTATTTACAAAATACTAAGATACCAAAAGATGTATCTAAATACAAGATACAAAATGAATATTTAAAAAAGTATTTCAGATACAAGATGAAAATACGTATTTTGTATCTTGTATCTGTATTTCAAATACTTGTATCTAAGATAAGTTACATCTCTGTTTATATCGCTGCACCTTTGCATACCCGACAGTCTAGCGATCGACCCCTCCCGTCGCCAAATTTTATATTTGGCTTTAAAGAAAATCGATCCAGAGATTGCAAGCTCATTTGAAATGTTTAAAAGAGGTACGTCTATGCCTACGTATGACGACTTTATTGTATTTTTACGTGAACAGACAAAGATATTAGAGCGCACCGCCTCTCCGGCAGTTAAACGCAACAACGAATCTAATAGTAGGGCTCCCGCTATTAATTCGAAAACTACCGCACATTCCTTTGTTTCGAGTGTAAATAATTTTTGTGCACTTTGTAAGCAAGTCGGGCATTTTAACTTGTACAAGTGTCCACAGTTCCACCGATCATCTATTCATGAAAGATTTACTTTTGTAAAGAAACCTAACGGCTGCAGTAATTGTTTAAGTTTGACTCACAATCATTCCGCATGTAAATCTCAAATTAATTGCCGATTTTGTGGCTGTAAACATCATTCACTTTTGTGCCGAAAACGGGTTTTTAATGACTACCGTAGGCATCGCGCGCATAGCTCGACCCCGCGCGTCATGCGCATCGCCGCCGCCGCCGCCAGCCCGCGCGCCTTCGCCGCCGGCCTGCGCGCCCCCGTCAGCGCGAGCGCGCGCGCCCTCGCCGCCAGCTCGCGCACGGACCTGTAGACACTGCCACTGCTTGTGGATCAGCTCGGCCGCTGCAAAATATATCGCTATGCAATTTAAATTCCGCTGCCCCGCGTAATGAAACGTGTTTACTGGGAACCGTACAATTGTTTGCGACTGATCCTGAAGGCCATCAACATCGCATTCGCGCTTTGATGGATCCGGGGTCGCAAAATAATTTTATTTCGTTAAAATGTTGTGAAAAATTGAATTTGAGTTTTAGTAAATTGACATTTACTAAGCATTTATTTATTAGGTATTTTTTTTTTTCTTTTTTTTTTTATAGAGGAGAGGGCGGACGAGCAAGCGGTCTCACGTGATGGTAAGTGTTACCGCCGCCCATGGACACCTGCAACACCAGGGGGTATGCGGGCGCGCCGCCGACCTTGCAAAATCCTATTCACAGCTCTCTTGAAGAACCCCATGTCGTAGTTTAATGGGAAGACCTCTTGAGGCAGTTCGTTCCACAGCCTAGGGGTTCGCGATATAAAATAATTTTTGGACCGAACAGTACGCGACACCTCCGTATCTAGGAAATGCGGATGGACCGCACTTCTGTGACGGGAGGTGCGGTTGTAGAAACCCGAGGTGGGAATTATATTGAACAATTCTTCAGAGCATTCCCCATTGTACAGGCGGTAGAACACACAGAGAGACGCAACGTCCCTCCGAACGCTGAGAGATTCTAAACTGCCCGTGAGAGTGGGATCGTTGACAATACGAACAGCACGTCGTTGGATAGAGTCAAATGGGTCCAACTGGTATTTCGGTGCGCCGGCCCAGAGATGTGAGCAATACTCCATATGGGGCCTCACCTGAGCTTTGTAAAGCATTAGGAGTTGCCCAGGGGTGAAGTACCGCTTCGCTCTGTTCAGCACACCGAGCTTTTTGGAGGCCATTTTGGCCTTACTTTCCAGATGACCCCTAAATTCGACTTTGCTGGAAATGTCGACACCAAGGATCCCAATACTCTCCGAGATCTTAAGAGGTATGCTCTGAAAGCGAGGTGCTACGACAAAAGGGTTTTAGTAGTTAGGTACTTAATTAGGTATTATATAATTAGGGTACGTGTAAGATAGGGCATGCATTAGTTTTCATATTTAATAAATAATAGTGGCCGTATACAGATATTTAAGTAGATATATAGGTAGTAATCTATTTTAAACTACTGAAAAATGAAAGAATTATCGGTGAGTTAGGTTTAGCTCACTTATTTGGCTGAAATAAGTAGGCGTTAAATGTAGGCGCCTCTAGGATTCCGCTTGGGGGGGGGGGGGGTAATTTCTTTGTAATTTCATTTATCTCTTAGAAAATTTGTTGTAAAAGAAAAACTTATTACTTTATAATTTATTTGTTAAAATTTATGGTAATGCTTGACTCAGGGGGCAATTGCACCCATTGCCTCTCCCCTAAATCCGCGCCTGGTTAAATGGCAAGCTCTGCTTATTTGCTTATATCAAATGAACGCCTCTAGTCTAAAATCAGTTTAATATTTTGGAGACGGGGATAATAGCCGATGGTGATTTGCAGGAGAGCTTCGTGCCGATGGAGAACAATCTCGAATACAAGGACAGCGCATTTTCTCCACTGGCAGCGCCGTTCCAGAGTAAGATGGACAACGAGGTGCTCACTCGCTTAACGCAGCAAGAGCCACGGGCTGCCGACACAGGTGATATTGCATATTCACTTTTACTAGTAGGTACTACGAGTTACAATATTCGCCACCACGTCCGATCTTTCACCGGCCTCACCCAGTCTTATAATGTGTCACCGTGAGGTTGTTCAATATCGAGAGTAGATGCGATTGTACCTGTTTTCACATCAGGTTTTCTTTTGTATAATTTTTTGTTCATTTCTAGTGTAGGTACGTTAATACTACGCGCAGTTGCATTCTACGCGCGTCGCTCACGCCGCGCTGCCTAGGTGACCAATCTTTACCCATATATATGTGAAATAGGAGAGGTCTAAAATTGATTAATGATGTTGGCAGTAGTGAACGGCTGGCGTGTGATTGGTTAGATTGATATAGTGAGGTCGAGTGAAGTACAAAAGCGAGATGAGTGTTGTGATTGGTTGAAAGTGACGTTTATATGTTGGATGTATTTTAATATGAAAGTAGAGGATGAATGAAAGTAACGAGATGGAGGATGTACAAAAGAACGAAGACAAAAATTACACTGGTTTGGCTGATATCAAATCCCACATATATTTAAAAATATATTTTAAATTAGTTGACCTGTTTTAGATTTTTCATTATTTCGTTTGTGTTATAAAAATACAGTGTTTATCCGCCTTCATTTTAGACCCCCCACACTTGCGGTTAGTATCAGCTGAGACTTTCCTATCGCCACTAATTAAGTTGTTTCTTTTTCTATTTACGTTTACATTACTTTTTTAATTTTCTCCCCCTTTTAGGTATTAAAATTGTATTGTATTTTTTTAATAAGGGTGGCAATAAATGTTTTTCTTATTTCTAAATATCGCTGCTTATTTGCACATATAGTATGGGTAGGCGGTGTAGGTATAGATACACCGGTTACCCATTTTTACTTTTAATATATCAATAACGATACAATGATAGTGATATATCTATTGATGCGTGGAGGTGGGTACCCATTCACCTATTTATTATACTCGTAACTAGTAAATTTCGGAAAATTATTTATTTGTTGGATATAAATATTTTTTAGAGATTTTAATGTGCCCTTGTCCCTCATTGAAGTGGTCCCGAACGATAAAGATAATGGGTAAATATTCCAAACTGTACAAATTTGGTGAAGGGACTTCGACATCACATTTGTGGAATTTAAAAATAAAAGCAAGATACTTACTTATGAACGGGGTTCGAATCCACTCCTTCACGTATGTGAAAAATGCGTATTTATTTTCGATTCATGATGATCACGAACATGATTGTTCTAAGTACTATGTATGAGTATATAATATATATATGTAATATGTATGAGTAATCAGCCCTTTTATCGTTCACTGATACACACGGGCCTCCTAGTGTATATTGTCTTGTGCTCATGCACTATATTGTATGGCCTCAAAACGCCACGCCGGGCAAGCGGGGTGGCCAGTTCACATTTTTATAGGTGGTACAGTTCCTCGGGGCTTGTGGTAGTGGCTTTGTGATGCCATATCTGCGTTTTACGACACCCGCGGGGAGAGATGGGACGATGCACTATTTATTGTAAAGCCCATCGACACCACACGGCCAATATCTACCTACGTAACACTGGTATGCGGCGGTGTGTGATGTGGTGTGTATATACACTATCACAGAAAAGATATTGTTATATTATCACAGAATACATGATATTATTGATTTCTTATATTTATTTGTGTACTCTATTGTACACAAAAATGATAAAAGTAGTTCCAAAGAAAATACATACAAAAGGCGTGTCTATCCCCTTAGATTTGTACCAATAAACGCGAGAGCGACAGGTGATATACAACACATAATAGTCAAGTACTTAACAAATATTTATTTCATATTTTCCTCAGCACCTCCAACCGCCGAGCCGGGCGACATGTTCATGAACTTTCGCACGAACAACACCGAAAACTTCGATGATGTGGAGCAGTTGCATAATTACTTCATGCGTAAGTGTTACACCTTCTACCTACACCAGGTAGAGGGCGTAAGGGCAAGATGAGAGAGAGGATGGGAGAAATATGAATTGTAGGTACAAATACAATTTTTTACGAATCTCGAGGGGGCAACTGCCCTTCCTCCATCCCCCCCCCCCCCCCCCCCTTGCCCTTGCGACGCCCTTGCCCACTATAGTAGTTACGAAATACCCTAGTAAGTCTATTTTACAAACTTTTATTCAACTCGACTTGTTAGTTAGTATGTATGGGTCAAATTTTGCAACTGAATTTTAAACCAGTTCCCACCTAACCGATTGAGCTGAAATTTTGCACACACTTTTGGGGCTGGTGACAATACAATCTAGTATGTCATGTAAGTAAGTTATGTCTACAATCTAGTAAGTTATGTCATTTTTTCAAAATCGCCGCCGCTTCAAAGTTGTGGATTACCTATTTCTTCACAACCTGCTTGACATGGGTATCAAATTAAAGGGTTTGTCAAGCAGAGTGAAGTCATTCTAATTTGAATAAAATTATGTAAAAAAACGCTTTTTAAAAACAAGCTTTTATTCAAGCCATGTACTAAAACGAATAAAATAAGTTTATATTGAATTATTTGTTCTCCAAAAGCTTGTGGCGAAATATTCATAAAAGTAGGTATCACTTACAATTCGCCTTCAGATTCGCCGTCTCGGTTTTTTTTGGAATGGCTAAATTCTTGTGGCCTAATGGCCTTTGAAAAGTTACCGGACATGTATAGTTTAGGGCGACCGCAGAAGGCGCTCAGGAATTGGCAAAAAGTGTGTGCAAAAACGACCCTAAGGGCTCCCCGCCGGTAAACCGGGGAAAGGAACGGATTTCGGTTTAGGGCGCTGCTTTGGGAGGGTACCGCGGGATGATTAGTCGGTGAGAAGCGCTGCCGTGGCAATACCTAGTAAGTGTTGGCTGAAGGCCGCTGTGTGTTCATGGTGTATCGACGATGACATCCTCGTCTCCGCCGCGAGGACGGTGTATATGTGTAGCCTGTGAGTGTAATGAAAGAACTGCATTGGCAGCAGTGGCATTGGCAGGTTCGTCGGGGTCGTCTAGGGCGTGCCGAGCTCGTGCTCGGCACGTGACATATAACGGGGACGGGTATTCCTGTCGAGGACATGGGTTAGACTGGCAACTACTAAGGAGTTGAGATGGTGAGGGACTCTGTCGTAGTAGCGTAGGGCGGTCTTTCCCGTATTTGACCATGGAGGGAAGTTCGAAGTCTTTCTGGGGGTCGACATGCGAGGTGCGAGAGTACCATGGGCAGCCACGGCCTTTTGTACGAATCTATTTTGGAGGGTTTGGAGATTTTTAATGTTTAATGTGGCTGCGTGTGCAAATACAACGCTAGCGAAGGTCATTATGGGACGTACGCAGGTTTTATACAATGTCGGCTTATTTCTAAACGACATTTTACTTCCTCGAGTCCGAGTTTCGGACAGTTTTTATGTGTTCTCTGAAGGTCAGTCAATGGTCTAGCTAGAGTGGCTCCGAGATATTCGGTATGGTACCGTTTTACTGAACCCAGCAAGTGTTAACTTTTGAGCATCGATATGAGAATACACTACAACCCAGATTACCCAAGTATTTTTTTTTGTGGGTTTTTGTTTTTGTTTAAAATATGAGTAGTACCCACTTACTGTAATTCAGTAGGTAGTTCAAAATAGCCAGATAGCGTAATAACTGGAATTTGATTTGAATTGTTTTTTATACCAAATATGTAATAGTGAAAGAAATATTTTTTATGACTCTACATTAGGTTTTTTTCAATCTTACTATCACCCGGACTCGAACAAACATTTCTCTTTAAACAAATGAATGTTCGACCGGAAATCGAACCCTGGACCGCTTGCACAGCAGGCAGGAGTGCTAATCGTTCATAAGTGTTAAATTCCTGTAAGTCGTTTGCCTCTATTGGCATGGGGAAGAATAATTAACAAAGTTTCTTCATTACATAATCTCTATTTAAAATTATTAGAACATTGTTTGCTTTGCTCCTCCCTGGATGAAATTTTGACACCTTTACTATGAAATATACATTCTTTCAGTCGAATGAATGTTTACAAAACCAGATGAAATTAATGTTTATTACGTGTTCAGGTGAAAACCGGTCCGCGTTAGATCCGGGGACGTCAACGTACTCCGCGTGGAACGATAAGGGGGCTTCGAACGTGGCGGGCGGGAAGAACGCAGATATGCTGGTTACATTCGATTTTCTTATCAAAAGTTGGTTTCTAATTATTATTTTTTTAATTTAAGATTAATTTATGACTAATTTTAAAAGCAAGAACCTTCTATTTATCCGGGCCTTATTCTCACGAGGAATTACATTGCTTGGCTGGGTACATACGACGAAATAGATAAGTTTGCAGGCAGTCTGCCTTGCTCACTATGTATAATACAACACACGCACACATAGATAGGTACGACGTTAATTGATTTATTGAATGTGTAACGAAATTTTACTGACGGCGTTCATAGCTTTCGTAGCTCAGTGTGGTTGAGCGTCTAGTCTGTAAACAAAGTCTATTGCATGTAAACATATCTATTTTGCCGTTTGTACAGGTTTAACTGAGAAGCCAGGCAAAATAAATTACTGTTAAAAATCATTAGGTGTGTCGTCAGCCAGCAACTACATATCGATGCTGACTAACCAGCAGTTGTCGGTGCTGAGCGCCATCCGTCCCACTCTGCTCTACGAGTTCCTGCAAGAAATCGCTAAATTGATCGGTGACAAGCGCTTAAGGCGCACGCAACTTAACGTGAGTTATTAGACATAAACGATTTTAATGACACCATACTCATTGGCCCACACTATAATTTCCTATTTGGTGGGTCTAGAGACACATACAAAGATGAACACACCACCCAGATCCGAACAAAAAACAACAAAAATAACAAATATGTCCGATTGGGAATCGGGACGTTTGGAATAATTATTATTATTATCGATTAGATTTCTATGGGATTTCTGACTGGGCTAATCACTCTTAACAGTCGTCGTCTATTATCGATTACGATGGTCTATTTTTATTTTATTTTTAAAATTAAATGTTCTGTAAATTTTATAAAGTAATTTATTATGGTTTAATAACTAGAAAAGGACGTTCCTGATGAGAAGACTTATCATCTAGTTAACTAGTAGCTTGGTGGGTAACATAGGAGTAACCACATAATTAATGGGATTTAGGTATGTCTATGGGTGTAACAAAGTATTACATAAAGACGACGCGACAGTTCCCTGACGTTACGGTTATGAATGGGATGAGACTAGAACCTTTTTTTGTATTTGTTTGAATGTTTATTAGCAGGCTGAGTTCGATTTAAATTTTTTATTTCGTATTTGGTAAAATTGGTATATATTTAGCAGGAGTGTGCTTTCTGCAAAAATAATGGTGAAAATGAGGACTACTACTCGACACACCCGCTGAAAGACGGCCGCGGGCGAGTGCTGTGTCCCGTGCTACGCGCCTTCCGCTGCCCACGTTGCGGCGCCACCGGCGAGCGCGCGCACACTATCAAATACTGCCCCGATAATAACAACTCTGGTAATATCTACCTTTTTTTTAGTTCACCTAATGGTAATGGATACAGCCACTAATGGACATCCACTATACCTGCCAATATCAGTCCAGTCTAGATTGACAAACGTTAACACGTCCCCGGATGCTCTGCCTACCTGGGATGCGAATGGGCTCTGGCATATCTCACTAGTGAACCACATACGTACATTAGGGAAATAGGATAAAGTGGGAAATGCCTACATTTCACGGTAGTCTTTAGTGCACGCAGTGGCTGTGGGATTGCAATGTGCACTCTCCCCTCAATTTAAATAGTGCACATTTTGCAAGAACAATGGTGTGAGCGAGGAGTACAGATCGTCGCCGTCAATCGTACCATGTGTTGAATGGTTTGTCCCATCGAGCGGTTAGGTCTGTATCATATATCATATAATTTCATCATATGTATGTATCATATAAATCCCAGGATGTCGCTGGAAACCAGTGCTGTAACCCTCTTTGGTGTTGCAGCATATGCTGAGCTACATACCTTTTTGTCGACACACAATTAATTACACCGCACTCTTCTTATTCGTGCTGTATGTTAAATTTTATGTATTATGGTGTTTTGTGCGTACAAATAAATATTTTTCTTTCTTTCTATATATGTATTTAAGAACTTGGTGAAAAGATTCAATCATGTTACTCGTACGAGTATATCAAATAACACAAGTTCTCGTTTTTGTGCACGTTTTAGAACTCTGCCTAATTGGTAATAAACTCTTATGAACCGATGGTGGTCCTGGGGTCTGCTAACCACCGTTACCTAAGAATCCAATGAAATGTTCCGGTATTTGGAATACGTAGTAATAAGAAGCACTTTATCGGAATCTACTTTCCTAAAATCTGTGACTACTTTAACAGGTTCATATTCCAGCAATATGTCGAATCGCCGCATGCCTTCGTCCACGTCCTTGCTGCTAGGGGCATCAACCAGGGCGCCGACCTCGCAGGCGTATTCACCCACACCTGAGGCCTCTTCTAGCAACCAGGCGTCATTCTGGTCTAACTTCCGAATGAATTAAACTGTACAGCCCCGTATAAAGTAAGCCTAGATACTCGTCAGTTTAATTATGATACTTTACAATTACTTGTCACTTATCATTAGCATATACCGAGTAGTTTACTTTTTATAAGATCTACCCTGCACTGATAAACGGAACTTAAGCGTTAAGGATTTATAAGTCCTAACCTGCACCGATAAACGGAACTTAAGCGTTAAGGATTTATAAGACCTACCCTACACTGATAAACGGAACTTAAGCGTTAATGATTTATAAGACCTACCCTGCACTGATAAACGGAACTTAAGCGTTAAGGATTTATAAGACCTACCCTGCACTGATAAACGGAACTTAAGCGTTAAGGATTTATCTGTAGAGTTATGAATTGTTTGACTAATACATCATGCATTTTACTATTTTATCGAATAGCGTTATGCACGACAATATTAGTAAGTACCAATAATTAATGAAAGGTCCATTTGTTCAAATTTGAGTTTGCTGGTCATAACTTAACTTAATGAAATGTATGGCCTATATCATTTTATAACTCTACGGATGATACTTTTTATTTTTTTGTTTTAAATTTTTCATTGGTTTATAAAATATATGCATTTTGCAGGTTTTAGTCAATTTGTCAACTTACGAGTATACCTTTATAAATAATACAAATTAATCGTTACAATTCAGATTCAATGAATTTGATTGTGTTTCTATGTTTGGAATTTACTATCATTATCTGTAGGTATTTTAAAATACGGATCACAATATAATACCATAAATAATGGATTTTTTGCAGTTTTACCAATTAAAATTTATTTAGTTTTATACTCACATATTATTTGGTATCCATGAGTAATGGAAGGTCAGTTTGTTCAAATTTGAGTTTGTTGGTCATTGAAATTGTACGGTTCATTTTAATTTATTTCCATTTTTCATTGGATTTTAAAATATATGCAGATTTTAATCAATTTAAAATCTTATCTTTAACTTATATCTTTATAAACAATATAATGCAATTTAATCATTACAATTCAGTTTCAATGAATTTATTAATACTGATGATTCATCATACTATTCTCAATTTGTATGACCTTGGAATTTACCATCATTATCAGCTGTATTTGAAAATCCGCCTCACAAAATAATTATATAAATATTCGAGCAGATTAGTAATTTTACCAATGAAAAATTATTTTAGTTTTACTCAACATACTTCTGTATCTGGTGTTGGTTTTCTCTCTGTGTTAAATAAACTTTTTCAGCATAAACTGCCTTTTTTTTAAATAAAATACATAACTTCTGTTCAAATAGTTTATTTAAATAAAACTGTGAATACATCAACAGTACAACGGTGTCATATTTAATATCATGTATAATATCCCATGGATTATAACGAGGCGTAAGTGTTTTAAAATTTCATCAATTACTTAAAACTTATTGCGACCTCGTCTAATTAACTACCTCTGCTACGGGCACTCAAGAAGTATTGAACAATAACATGTTAACTTTTTACATTTCGCTAAAGCTTTCACATATAACTTTTATAAAACAGTTATCGATGCAGATCTGATCAGTTGCTGTGCAGTGTGAATACAGTCTTATTGCAGTCGATCTAACTGCACTGGGGCTGCATCACAACAGCTTGTGCAGCTAGCGTGCAGTCGTTAGAAATGCAAGCAGTTCCGACTGCACAGAAACCGGATTCAAACTGCACTTTTGCAGCTGGCTGCCAGTCCAAATGCAGTCAGTCTCTATAGGGTTTTTTATAAAAGAGTATAATTAAGATCGTCATAAAGCTTGATGGGTTGACTAAACTTAGGGACACCTACTGAGCGTTGTAAGCAATGGCTAGCGGACTAGCATTATTTATAAAGCGTTGTACACTACCCTGTGATTACCTGATTACCTATGATTTAGTGAGTACATTCATCGCTTTTAAAATACCTATACTTATAGCGTTAAACAATAGTGTTGGTATAATAACACAAGTCTAAGGACATTTGAGTTATATAGTCTGTCCAATAAATCGATTTACATGGTTATTCTAGGAACATATATAAATTTTATTTTGGCAACAATAATCCATTTATTGCTTCATGTGATTACAATCTATGTAACTTAGAATAAAATCGAAACAAATGCTCGTTTATAAAATGACAGAATCTATGTGAGTAAAGTATGTTGAGAGTAAAGCAATGTAATCTATGAAAACTGACTTATTGGACAAACCGCTAATTATTGGATTGGCCTTATTGGATCGACTGCAATAGAACTGCATTCACACTGCACAGCGACTGTTTAGATCTGCACTGATAACTGCTTTATAGAAGGTAGTTATCAATTTTACCCACTTGGCTAGTAGCATTTGTATTTTGATGAGATTCAAATAAGCTATACTGATTTTACGATATAAGGGCTTAAAAAATTGTTACAGCAATATCAATTTTCATACCCCTCAGAATTATTGTATGTGCGGATAGATTTATTAAACAATACTTACACATTCTTTAAGTCCGTTCCAAACCAATTTGCCAAAAACCAAACTAATGAAATATTTCAAGATTCATCTTCAAATCTCGGGCAAACTTGCAGTGTCAATGAATCCTAATTTATAAACAATTATCATCTCACTATTAAATTTAAGGCCCTGTCGGTTACCGCAGACCACTGTGTTTGTTTACATTTTGGACATATGGGATTGGAATGGGATTCATAATAAAATTAGATCTTTATACATATAGCACACACGCTTTAGCACGAGGACGCAATATTTCAGTTTTAGCGCCTCTACTTATTGTTTAGAAGTTAACTTCATACTCGTATATAAGGATACAATTATGTAACATTTAAAATACCTAGTTTATAATAACAACAAGCATTTAACAGCACATTTAATACTCCAATATGTAAATACATCGAAACAGTAAAATTAATAAGAGTTATATATCGCATTCAGTTATATATTGCTGTGAATTTGCGAAGTTTCTTTTTTTTTTGTAGAAAATAGACGAGCCAACATCCGTCAAGAATGGCAGACATTGGTACACCCTCGGATGCGTTGCTTTGACATTTCGGTGTGGATTAGAAAAAAGGACTGAGAATGGATGGGTGATAGGAAGTGCAATTGGATAATAAATTTTCTTAGTTTCATTACTTATAGGGATTGCTTTTAGCGATAAGACCGCCTTTAGTGCAATTTAGTGTCTACAATGTCTGTCATTGTTTTTGGTGTGCAATAGTTTTATTTATCAATCTACTCCTTACTTCTTTCTTCCTTCCTTATTCTTTTAAGTGAGTTTGGGATGAGATGGGGATTTTTCTTATCAGTAGAGTAATATTTTATCAGTTCTGCGGCTAAAAGCATTTATGAGATTGTCAAATTAATCCATATTCTATTACATGGGCCTTAAAGACTTATGTTTCCCTTGCTCATGTCCGGGTGGACCAGGACAGGTGTGAGCCGGCGAACTGTCGAGTAAAATAAAGAATAAGCATATGAATGGTTCTATTAGTGTGTAATAGAGAAATGTGTGAAAATTTTAAAGGCACAACCTTTAAAATTTTCACACATTTCATTCATTATTAAGAGTATTAATTATGGGATTTATCATCAAAAGCAAATAGTACTATCACAATACTTCGTTGTCCCATCTGCGACGTGGGTGATCGTTGTTGATCGTGTCGTCAATCAATTACGTCAATTATCAATTTCGAATATTCACAGTAACATTATTAAACGTAAATACACAAGTATACATTCCCAAAAATAGTATAAACCAACTACAGTCTATAATAATGTTAATAATATATGATGATATTATCAGCCAAAATGTAAGGGATAACAATTTATTGATTTCTAATTAACTGATATCATTAACCGTGGTCACCTGTATTATTATTTTTTTACGTCGTTGTCCTATTTAAGGTTGTGATTCCAAACTTGCGAAAACCGCTCTTTGATCTTAATGTGGTTCCTCTACTATCTTTATTAGATATATAAAAAGAGACGCAGTATTCATTTGAATGCCAAAGAGCGAATATTATATGTTTTGGAACGCAGCCCAAATAGGCAATTACCACAAAGAACATTTAGTCATAAAGTTACTTTATGACTAAATCTATCTCTGTTCAAATTAAAAAAAGTGATGTCGCCACTATCAGTCAAGTGATTGCACGAGGAGGCGTTCCTCGATTGGCCAATTTGCTGTTATGGAACATTGGACGGATGACGTCACTTTTCTCATAATGTGAATTCTTATAGGGCTGCCATTTGTAAAATCATTGAATACGAAACGCGGCCTAGAATACCACGAACTTTTGGGCTAGAATCCCGGACATTTTTTTAAATACATCTACTGAAATTGTTATTGTTCTCAAATAAAAAATATTATTTTCACATTTTCTATGACAAAAATGCTACACTAAGAGCCTATTTTCACAATCTCTGTGTAAAGTTCTGAGTAAGCTAACCGACAATTACAGTGACCGGTAAATGTAGCATCACATTAATATTACATTACACCGGATACAGAGTCCTATTACCGCGAATCGGTGAAATCGTTCAGAGATACTCGGCAGTCTAAAGTGCTGCTTAGTAAAAATTGTTAAGTAACAAATCGTAACTTTACTCGAAGGTCGTGAAATAGGGCGGTCCTTAATTAAATAAAAAAAAAATTTAGTTTGTTATAAATTAATAGTACTGCTTTATCAAAACACATATTAGACTGCAATACCCATCAGTAGGTAATTATTATTAATCTCGTACAGTTTAGTTGTACATTATTGATATTGATATACAAAGGTTTAATATTTTTATTTAATGAGTTTTGACATTTAAAGACCGAACCGCTATAGAAAGCACGCCCGGACGCTCTCCGGACGACCACTGCGACATAGGACAAATGACAGTCCTATTTATAGCTGATAGTCATAAATAATTTTGTAATATTGTGAATTTTAATAAATATTTAAAAAGTCATTGTTGGCAAGTTGGGAATTTAACATTTACAAAAAATATTAAATTGGCAAGCGACCATTTGAAAAGAACTTATAATTTACATTGTAAAATATTTCTTATAATAAAAAAAAATAATACAAAAATATACTTAAATCAACTAAATTTGAGATTCGCACGAATTGTATCACCCAATTAGAGAAAAAGAAAAAAAATGCTCGTAAATGCGCTTGAATTCGGAATGTTATGCAATCAGTTTGGTGGGCTTGACTGCTAGTCGGAATGTAAAACACTTTTAAGCTTTTATTGTTTTGTAGTGG
Source organism: Sesia apiformis (assembly GCA_914767545.1). Classification (NCBI taxonomy): domain Eukaryota; kingdom Metazoa; phylum Arthropoda; class Insecta; order Lepidoptera; family Sesiidae; genus Sesia; species Sesia apiformis. Next base: position 7,192,613 of record OU611960.1, on the reverse strand, counting down.
CTACAGTTATTTACCCTCGTTACAATTTATTTATTATAGTTTAGGCCAAAAATGTTAAGAAAAGATAACAACTCGTTATTTTTCTTCTTCACATATTTCACCAATAACAGTAGCTCCAAAAATTAAATGTAATTTTCCAGTAATGCCCCCAAAGGTAATCGGTATTCGGTTAAATGTATGTCTCAGAAGGTGAGTGTAATTTTTTTCCTGTTCTTCAATCAATTTAGGCCTTAATCCATAATTCTTATGTCGTAAAAATAACTAAAACAAACCGCGTACCCAAGTGTAACCGTGCAATACTCAAAAATCTTTGGTTCACTGTAATAAGATACAAGTAAATCACTTCACCGCCCAAAGTGAAATATGACTCCTAAGAACCAAATGAACATATCCACATAATTGCTTTTTTCCCTATTTGTTTCAAATGTAATTTGTTTTGCCTCGTATATAAACACCTTTGTATCAATGCAATATTGTATTGAAATCGAAACCAGATTTATTATTTGTTTTGAAATGAAGTCCCGGACTGCTTTGATTCCGACACTGAATTGTTAAAATACAAATTTATAAAATAAAGCAAACCAATTACTGTATGCAGTAAATATGTGAACAAAATGTTTCATGAAACAAGCATTTTAAGTAAATCAATTTTCAAAATATACTCAAGTTAATAGTCACAAAAAATGTAATGGGTTACTTGTTTTTTGTATTTTAGTTTGGACGCAGTCGGGACTTCTGTTTTATTAATAATTATATGTTAAGAGTTGTAACAGTAAAACTATTAAACGTAAAGCGTGGGACTGTTCAAACGATCAGAAACTTTTATGCGTTCGTGAACGAGTTATTGCCGTGATTTTAAAGTTTATTTTAGTAGCTCTAAACTCTAACCGAAATTATATTTGCGGTGGGCGCTACCTAATCACTTATTAAATAAGTCGATCATGAGCTGCGGAGGAGTTTATATTTGTGTGAGCGCTCAATTGGCAGATATTTTACGCATATGTCGTTTTGGCACATGTATGATCATTCATTGATTGTCAGTTTGTGAAACAAAATGGATTTCTAGTTTTTGGAGATATATTCATTTAGTTGTTAGGCGTCGGAGATGGTGTCTACACTACTCTTAGAATATTTCGCATAAGTTTAACGATCGAATATAGATTGAATGTTGAATTATCATTAATTTAATATTAACATTAAACAATGTCTAAGGCCGGATAATGCAAGGCCTTAGATAGTTACATGATTTTGAATTTAAAAAATACAATACGTTATTTGTATATTTTGTGTAACCGAATCTTTCCGAAATTTGAATTCATAGATTTAAGCTCATGATTCTGAGTTAATTTATATACAATGTACTACATATTTTTTCTTAAATGTATAAATTTTTGGACTAATGTAATAGGGGTTAAAGAATGAAATTGCCGTTTTATAGTAATAGATTTATAGTAATTTATAGTATTTTTTTATTCAGCTTAGACGGGAAAGATAGATATGGTAAATATTTTGATTAAATAAATATGTTACATTTTAGAAAAAAACGAGTTTTAATTTTTCAGTACAAATCGGTAATTTCATACTTTAACCCCTAATATTTAGCAGAAGGCGATGGGTAAAAATTACCCAGAAACCAACACATTTGATATATACCTGAAAGCTCTTATTTTATAGTTAAGAACCATAAACAGCTGTACCTGTTGGCTTTAATTTGTTAAAATCTTTTTCATACTATTAAAGTAAAAAAAATACCATCGCTTTAGCAGTTACAGTTATAACGATTATGGTAAATTATGTGAATATATTTCTCATTCTTCTTTGCATAAAAAAAATGATAAATACTAAAGAATATATTTTTTTGGTGAAAATGATACATACAATTTCCATGCGAATGAACTCAGAATAACGAACGGAACACTTCCAGGCTTCGGAATGATTCCACTACACCCTATACAATTTCATGATTCAATGACGTGTCAAGTGACTCATATTGTATAATAATAAGTTGATTTCATTCGTATTTGGCGTTTATTAATAATTGATAAAAAGTGTAAAGTGATTATGATTATTTGGCAGCAAATGTTTCGATTTCAATTTTAAGCCTCGCGTGTATTTCTATTATATGTATAATACAATCTAAATATTAATTTAAAATTTCCTATTATAATGTATAATGTTCACAAGGGGAGAAATTTCTTATATTTGTATAATGTGCATGTTTTGCTATTTTGCGATAAAATCATTTTTTTTATTTCATTAGTGGTACAATAAAATGGTATTTAATATAATATTTTTTAATATTAAAAAATATACAAATAGTGAATTATATATCCCCAATATGCGTAAAAATTCTACAAACATTTGACGAATTAAGATTAAAAATGAAAGTCAATAAATGACACTTAGTGTTTTGCCTTCGTCTTCTAATTATGCCCAGACTCCTAGTAAAGCGTATAATTATAACATACATATGTATACTAACAGCGTGTACACGCTTAAATAAAAAGTATTTGCATCCTCTTAACATTTAATTTATATCATTAAAACTAATAACTTTTATTCTATGACTCTTTAGGACGATATTTTCCTACCAAAAAAAACTAATATGAAATCTCTGACTTTGCTACTCTGTATCTCACTATACGCTGGTACTGGTGGCAACGTCGTATACTGAATTTATAAACAATTGCTAATCGAACCGCTACTACACCTACATGTATGTAAATTGGTGCGAGTGTACGTACACGGTAGTGATGGATTAATTAGCATTAGCATCACGACTTCATCATGACTGTATTTTCACGACGCACTAGCGTCCTGAAAATTTGGTGCCAAATTTAATTACTGCTAATTTCATTGTGCGGTCTCGTCGCGATCTAAACTTGCCCGGGTTGCGCGGGTCGGTCAGATGAACGCAGTAGAGCGAGACCACAGATTTATGCGTAGTCTGTGAGCGCGACAAACAAATACAAAATTGAAATAGGGCACGGCATTTTGACACTGTCTCTTTCATATGCACTACAATTGTTGAACCTATTATCTCTCTCTATTATTAACAGTAAACAAACTATTTCTTTAAGCTGCTAATTATTAGCGAATAGCAAGCGAGCAGAGTTTTAGTCTGATGGGTTCAGTGAGTGCCAACTGTTGTTGTTGAAAAAGAGTTCTTTTATAAATCTATACATATAATAAAACTAAACATTTCGTGTCTGTACATTGAAAATATTTGCAAAAATAATAATTGGAGGGATGAAAGATAAGTGATAGAATGCATTAATATCATTTTCTGGATTTTTTGTCTGTTTGGTGCACGCATCACGTAATAACTACTGATCTGATTCGGATGAGTTTTCAGAAAAACATAGGACTTCACTTGAAGTAACATTTACTTTTTATTTTATGACAATCGGCTCACTCAATGAGAGGATTTGAGAATTTAAACATTTTAGTCGGTCGTATTTCAGTGGTCTGCGCGTACGAAGTCGCGGGCACAGCTATATAACATAAAATGTATATTGCTCTGTCAGCGAGCGCTACTAAACGAGTCTGTTAGTTTCATAGTCATTTTGTAACAGGTGACCATGCGAACGAAGTTGCGGGCAGTAGCTAGTTGTGAATGATGCGCTAAATTTATTTCACTAATTTGCCATTTTTAACGCACTCCGCAGATAGAATGTGCAAGTTAAATAATGGAGAGAAATCAAATTAAATCTTTCTGTTCTAAATTTTAATACACAATTAAAAATAATATGATACATTGGCATCACTAGTACACGGTACTAGTTATACGGTACAGTCAGTACACGGTGATTTGTGCGAAAAAAATGCTGAATTTTAAAAAGTCGTAGAACATAGTTTGTTACTTTTAGCATTAGAAATTCACTGTTAAGATGATGTAAGTAATTATTATTTAACCCTGTCTAACAAATTCGGAAAATTACACAGTATAGTCCTTGCAACCGGCGAGCGCGCGTCTGCTTTGTTTATAGTATCTGTATGCACAAAAAAAGGACCTTATATCCCTCACAATATACCTTTAAATACATTGTACTAGGAAGTTATTTTTCGCGCATATCGACATTTATTCACAAGCAATGTTGACGCGCACTCGTCAGTTGAAATGTTCATATGTCAAGGTTCATTTATGTTCACAATAATGTTGAAACCAATTTGAAGACATTTTCTGGCACTTTTCACTCTTTTATAGGGTATTAATAGTGATTTTTATTGGTATTTAAACGAGTAGCAAAACATACAAAATGGGCAGCAAGATCAACAAAACAACCAATATTTCAATCATAAATTATTAAGAATGTAAGTCTAGTCGATGGAGTCTCGGTTCGCAGGACTCCCGATATCTTTATTGTGACGGGAGAATCTAAAACTCAACTTTGAATTTGCCGTCATTTATTTGCTGTCTAGTATTTCTTGCTGCACATTTAATTATATATTTTTTGTTAAAATTGTGTTTAAAAAGGGGTTCAAATAAAGCGATCAAGTTTAAAGTTTTTTTACAATTTACAGTGCGTGACAGCGTAATTGCGGTTTTAAGGGGGATGTTAATGAAACGTAAGGTACTTATTGATAATTTTAAATTACGTTTATTATTATAAATTATTATACTTGTAAACACACGCTGAATTTTTAATGGTTTTAGAGTCGCGACTCTTTTATTATTAAACATTATTAGTATGAATGCATAAGGTTAAATTAAAATACGAGCATAAAAAATATATTAAAATTAAAAAGAAATAACACGAGAGCAGCAGACAACTCGTAGTAACGGGCCCGTATCACGTGACGTCCGCGTCTCCAGTACAAGTGTAGCTCCCCCGCGACACCTTGTATATCTTTCTTGACACCACGTATAGATAGTACTTCCCGAATAGAATAATTAGGCCACAGCTCTAAAACTATTAAAATTTCAGCATGTCGTAATTATACATTCAGCATTGTATAATTTATTTAAAAATTAAACAAAAGCACCGCAACCTCAACTGCACTCCCGAGCGGTCGCGTACTGTATGTAGTAAGTGGGCGAAGCTGAGGGCAAAGGCTATTTGAATTTCATTGGCTATTTATAAACCATTTGGTTTGTGAAAGGGGGGAGGGGGTTCAGTCGTGTGTCACGTGTGGTCAGTCAGTCGTCGTGTAGCCACAGCCATCGTCGCCACGCGGCGCGCGAGCCCTGTCATTCACTCGCTTGCTCCCCTGCAAGTATGCAACAAATACCATTATTCATAAATAGATATAGAAATTCACTAAAACTAGTAATTTTATGAGGATATTAATCGTAACCAGCCCTATAATAGTCAGTGGACTAAAGGAAGCCTATGCTCAGCAGTGGCTGCACATGTGCCTTCTTGTGAACATCGTCTTGTGCACGAGGAACGTACGACCTTAAAACGCCACGCTGCTCAGGTTGGCGAGTTCACTCTTATGGAGGTGGTGTTCCTCGGGGTGTGTGGTAGCCGCTTTGTTCTCCCTTAGTCACCTCTTACGACACCCACGGAAAGATGTGGTGGTGCTAGGAGGACTTAAAAATTATCGAAATAGTTAATATTTTCTTAGGTTTTCGCGATTACTATACATAGCAATTAAACAACTTTGAACGGTTTAAATCGCGTATATTTGACATTATTTATATCCCGACGTTTCGAACACTTTGCAGTGGACGTGGTCACGGGGTGACTAATTGATTTTATGTGTCACTTGAGTTATTAAGATCTTCTCTAGAGAAGATGTTTGGCATATAAGGCCATTATCATATAAGGCCGTGTCATGTGGGCCGACTATAGAACTTCTAAAAGAATGGAATCGCCAACCCGCATCGCCAGCGTGGCGTTTAAAAGCCATACATCCCTCTTGCACAAGACAATGTGCGCGAGGAGGCCCATGTCCAGCAGTGGATATTGAATGTAACCCTACACATTGCATTACATTGCAGTTATGATATAATAATAATTTCATCGGAGTTATAAACCTCGGACATAGTTATTATTATTTTGTATACAATTTAATTAATAATAACGTTATTATAATGTATAATTTAAGTATTCATATAGTATAATGGCATAATTGTGTAATAAAAAGGACTTTTCTCTCTACGCTAATAAATATAGATGCATCTTATTATTTTCAAATATTGCAACATTGCTATTACTAGTAGGATCGTTAGGGATGTGATCGATCCGGATACGGATATATAAGGTCGAGGAAAAAGTTTTTTCGCATTTTATATACAAATTCAAGACAATTTTTTAAAAAGTTTAATTACATTTAATTATAATATATATGTGCCGTTTTGTTCTATAACTTGTTGCCATCTTGTAGGTAGTGACATAATCCTGTTGCTGTAGAAATTTTGGGATTTTTGGTCAAAAAAATTGCGACAATTAGTAAAGAATTACTACCTAAAGAATTCTGAAGAGACCGAAACAAGTGGAAATCTGAGGGCGCAAAGTCAGGGCTATATGGTGGGTGCATCAACACTTCCCAACCAAGCTCTCTCAATTTTTGCTGAGTGGCCAAAGATGTGTGTGGTCTGGCGTTATCATGATGAAAGACTACACCTTTTCTGTTGATCAATTCCGGGCGTTTTTTCTCAATTTCTTGCTTTAGTCTCATCAGCTGTTGGCAGTAGAGATCCGAATCGATGGTTTTGCCCGGCGGTAAAAGCTCATAATGAACGATGCTCTTCCAATCCTACCATACACACAACATTATCTTATTGCGCGTTAATCCGGGTTTCGCCGCAGTCTCTGGAGCTTGGCCGCACTTAGACTATGATCTTTTCCGCACGTTCTTGTCGTAAGTGATCCACTTCTCACCACCAGTGATCAATCTTTTCAAAAATGGTTCGGTTTCATTGCGTTTTAATAGAGAATCGCAAACGAGTACACGGTTCTATAGGTTTCTTTCAGTGAGCTCGTGTGGTGCCCAAATATCGAGCTTTTTGTGAATCCAGACTTTTCAAACGAGTCAAAACTGTTTTGTGGTCAATGCCCAGTTCATCAGCAATGTCGTCACTACTTATATGCCGATCTTGCTGCACTTTTTCACAAATGGTATCAACTTTATCGGTAACAGGGCGACCGGAGCGAACTGCATCTTCAACATTAAGATTTCCTGACTGAAAGCGCTTAAATCAACTTTGTGCTACTCTTACTGACACTGCATTAGGTCCATAAACGGCACAATTTTTTTTCGCGGCTTGTGTCGCATTTTTCCCTTTTTTGTAATAAAACTTTAAAGTGTATCGAATTTCTTCGTTAGATTCGCTCATTTTCTTGGACAGAAAAACAATTGAAAAATGGCGGGAAACAGGTTTTTTTTAATGTTACCTCTTTAATGGTATCATAACCAGCCAGGTACAAACAGTTCAATCAAAGATATTGGATCACAATTTCATACATACAAAATACGAAAAGACTTTCTCCCCGACCTATTAGATATTTATAATACTTTTTACCTAACTGAAATCAAAGGAAAATAAAACCAAATAGGAAATAATTGCAACTTTACTTTGAAGGAATTATATTAATCAGAATTATATTGAAATATACTACAAGACCTGTAGATAACAATTATTGAAATTATCAATCTCTAACTGAGGAACAATTATATCCTAAACTTAACCTTATGATATGAAATATAAGAACATTATGAAATTGTGTGTAACATATACTTCAAAAGAAAAACATTGAATATATAATAAAATTAAGAATCAAAAGAATAACACAATAAAATCAATTAATAATAAATTTTTACTAAAGGTAAATTATACTTTATAAAAAGTACTTGGTCCCTAATCACTAGTGATGAGTAGTCATTGCACTCTTAACGTGCACAGACTATAATACTAATATGTACATACCGTCGTTGTTGTTGTGCCTGGCGCGCACAAGCCGCTCGGGGTGCGAGTGCGCGAGTTGTGTGTAGTCGCGGAATACCTCGTTGTACGTGTCGTCGTTAGACGACAGCTCGCTCTCGCGCATCTCCTCGTTCAGCTTTGTCAGACGCAGTCTATAAATACACACCCATATATAATTCAAATTTAAATACTTAGAGGGTGACTTTAAAATTATATTATTTGTTTTTCAGCCTGAAATTCTGCGCTCCTCAAAAAAAGGCACAAGTGCATTTTATTCGAGAAGTGCAACAAAGCGTTGGAAATATTGGCATTAAAATCAAGCCCGAAACTTGGAGTTTTAGATGAAACAAAAAAAATAACCGTTGTTTATTCTCTTTCTTTATTTTTAATTTCCAAATATAATGTTATTTTGCTTTCGTTAAAAATGTTATCATTAGAGGTCAAAATTAAAATGTTTTAGAGGTCTTTTTCTTTTTAGAAGGGCAGAGTAATTGTATTCCACTTTATAGCATAACACCTGTATGGTGTCATAGTTTGTGAAATTTTATTAAATAGTCAATGAAGTGTAAATACCTCCTATCTGTTTAAACATTTATTTTATTGAGAAGGGAAAAACGGTTCATAATGGAGACAGTTTTTCTTTGGCTATTTATATTTTATCTGCTTATTTATGTATAAATTATGTCAATTACTTGATAATTGACTGCAATTCCCACTTCACCCTATTCCTCCAACGTACGTATGTGTTTTAGTAGTGAGTGAGATGGGCTCACCGTTTGCCCAACCATCCTCCAAATCCATTTCTACATCTCCAAAGGTAGGCAGCGCATCCGGAGGCGAGCCTTTGTCATTCTGGACTGATGTTGGCATGTATCGCACATGTCACAGAACGAAAATATGCACTTAACACCAGGTTGACTGTATGTACGTCTGTGATGTTTTTCTATATAATCACGATGAAACATACTTAAAAGAAGGCAATGAGATAATTGAGATGAATGCTTCAAAGACCAGTAAAGCTTTGTACATAGGAGAGAAAAGTGCATTAAAGGAGAAGTAGCCTTTACCCCAGCATTGAGGCCAACGAGAGAACAAAACAAGAAAGATAAAAGAATTGCAAATAAATAAATAAACATAATAGTGATACTCACAAGGTGACAATATCAGCGTTGGCGTGTTCCACTGCGATGTCTAGCGGAGTTTGTCCATCATTGTCTGTTATGGCCTGGTCCGCACGATATCGCAGTAAAAGGCACACCTGTTAACCGAATAATAATTGTGGGTATCCAAGCGAAAATAAGATATCCATACAAATATCGGCAGTGCAATGCCGGCCTTCGTTTTAAAGGCATTAGAGTGCCCGGACAAGAGAGACGTGGCACCGCCTTTTAAGGGCGCGAAATTTCTATAATAGATAAAAACTAAAACGTAAAATCGAACTGAGTTTTGATATTTCTAGAAACCTTTATGACACTCTTGATCGATTCTTTCTTGATTTTACGGTCATCGGAAAATTCAATGCCCTTGCAAATTTGGTTCCCTGGACGATTGCCCTATCTCGCGCCACCCTAACGCCAATATCGCTTAACATTCGGATACGACAATATCGCTTCTTTTTCCGTAAACTTATGTACGTAATGTACGTCGTGCGGTTCATCCGCACTTCCTTGACATAGTCGCTGCGTACAGTTTGGTCAAAAAGACATTTAATACTGCGTGCCCGAAAGTTGTGGAATGAACTCCCAGTTGGGGTTTTCCCGTTACGTTACGATATGGGGCTCTTCAAGACAGCAGTGAACAAAATTCTGCAAGGTCGGCAGCGCACACACAAGCCCCCTGGTGTTGCAGATGTGCATCATCAAGTAGGTCATCTGCTCGTCTGCCATCTATTGTATATAAAAAAAAACTAAAACTTGAATAACACTTATTTTTGTAATAATACTGTAAAAACAAATGTGATCTCACCTGCGCGGTGTGTCCAGCTTCCGTAGCGAGGTGTAGCGGTGTCTTACCGTCTTCGTCTTGCACGTTCAACTTGCTGCCGTTCAGCAATAGGAACGAGCACGCCATCACCGACCCCTGCAATATTACACACACGATATAATGCCTTCTCTTGAGATAACGGAAAAAAATAATTATGTGACATTATCTGAGACAAGAGATTTTATGGTGGGTTCCAGTTTCACAGATTTAGTGAGACTTTAGACACAGATTGAAACTTTAGTTAAGTCTTAGACGTTCCTAGAGGTCTAGGTAAAATAACTAACTGCAGTTCACAATGACAAACTTTTTCACGCCTCCGCCGAATGCGCTGCCTGCCTTTGATGATGTAGGAACGGATTTAGAGGAAGGGTTGGGAAAATGGGGAGGGATAGAATAGGATGAGAATGGGTTCTGGCATATCTCACTCACTACCGTAACACTTACGTACATTTCGGAAGGTCCGTTACTTTACAAGGTAGTCTTCTGTAAGAGAGGGGTGACGAGGCCAATCGAGTGCGCCCAGCAGTTGTTGGACTGCATACACAGATAGATTGAATCATGCGTGTGCGTCACTAGATCGACGACCGGCATAGAAACAATAGATACTTACACTGAGCACGGCGGCGTGCAGCGGGTAGCGCGCGCGATGCCCGGTCGCGTTGACGTCGGCGCGGGCGGCCAGCGCGGCGCGCATCACCGCCACGTTATGCGCGCGCGCCGCGCGGACCAGCACCGCGTCTGCGCTTAGACGAGATATGTCCTCGAACCCTACGAACACAAACATAATATTAGTGGACCACTCTTCAACGGGCATACAGTACAGCGGGTATAAAAAAAATATCAATGAAGTAACATTTCATTTTTTACGACACCACACGGCACTAAGGGACGACAAAGCAGCTACCACAAGCCCTGAGGAACTAAACCATCTCTTAAAGACTGGACTCGCCAACCCGCTTGGCCAGTATGGCGTTTTAAGGCCTCACATTATGCACGAGACAATGTGTATGAGGAGACCCATGTCCAGCAATGGATACTGAAAGGGCAGGTTGCATTGCATTGCAACATTTCATATCGATTAACTCATAATTATAAACAAAATCAATAATATCAGTCTTTGGGAATACATATAATATATCTTATATAAAGTAGTTCAAACTCCTTTGCATATTCAAACAAACAAAATTGAACATTCAAACAAATACAAACTCCTTTGCAATTCTCAATTGCAAATCAACATCATAATCATTATCAACTTATTCATTGATCTACAAAAAAGTTCGTGTTTATTGACGATCACCAATTAGCACAGTTGGTAGTGACCCTATCTGCTATGCAATAGGTCCCGGGGTCAATTCGTGGTCGGACAAACATTTGTTTAAAGACAGGCGTTCGTCTTTGTATGTGTGACTGGAGCCAGGACACGGGGAATCCTAGTGTGAGTCACTGGATGTGGTGTTGGTATAAAATTTGAACGCTCGACTCGTTAGTAAATGCGCTGTAATATAATTAGCGTGCGACCGGTTTAAGAATAGCACAAACCCGTCCCTTGGCGTGAGTGTCGTAAAAGGCGACTAGGGGATAACAATGAATCAAGCGCTACAAGCGCTGAGGAACTATACCACCCCTAAAAGAGTGGACTCGCCAGTCCGTTTGGCCAGTGCGGTTTCAAGGCCATATATCCCTCATGCACCTTGTCTTGTGCACGAGGCCAATGACCAGCGGTAAAGTGTAAAAGTGTGGGTTACGGTAATATATTAAGCACAATGCAGTACTACAAGCTGTAACATACCCATGTCGTCTGCGTCCTCGCCCTCGGTGGAGTCGTGGTCGGAGGGTAAGCTGAGGTCGACGCGCCGTTCGCCCGCCAGCTCCGTGCCGATTAGCAGTACGGGGCTGCCTTGCGTTGAGCTTTCTGACACTGGAAAGGTTCATTTTTAATAGAAAAAAAGATGATTTTACTCGAGAGGGAGGGTGCACTCTCAATCTCCACAGACATTGAGCGCACTCGATTGACCATTATGTTATCCCGACCTCATTAATATTTTTCATAATAAATACCATGTGAATACTAAACATAAAATTACAATTGAACTACAATTTATGAGGGGGAGAGTGCACGCTGCAATCCAACAGCCGCTGGACGCACTCGACTGGCCACGTTACCCCTCTCTCACAGAAGACTACCTTGAAATGTACTGCATTTCCCACTTTATCTTATTTCCCTAATGTACGTACGTGTTTCGGTAGTGAGTGAGATGTGCCAGAGTCCATTCCCATCCTATCCCTCCCCATTTCCCCAACCCTTTCTCCAAATGCATTTCTATGTCCAAAGGTAGGCAGCGTATCCGGGGGCGTACCAACGTTTGTCATTTTGGACTAATGTTGGCATGTATCACGGATGTCTATGGTAGTATCCACTTACCATCAGGTGGACTGTATGCTCGTCTACCACCTTCGTCCATAAAAAAAAAAAAAACAATAGCTTATTTGTAATGATTGAACTATGATTGAAAGCACATAAAATATTATACATACGCAGTACTCTCTGTAAAGGTCGATTCAGACTGAGCAGTACGCAGCGTATTGCATACCATAACGCGTGCATGATTTGAAACAAATTTATGCAACAATTCTACTATTATTGCAGATAATACAATTAGAATACTTTACCTAGAAGTACAGTACTCGAGAATATGAAAAAGCCATCGTACATCATCGTCTACTTTCGTTTCTTAGTACCTTTTTCGTAATTACACGAATCGTAATTAGTTGCCTTGATGACAGTATACGAGTAGGTCGCGTTGAATTACGAATATTTATATAGAGCAGTTATAATATAAATTACAAAATAATTAAGGAAACATCTAATTTTAACGGAGGGAAAATTATCCATTCACAAGCTCGGCAAGTTATTTAATTGGAGAAAATCTTTGCTTCTAATTTAAAAAATACATCATTATTAATGAAGTCATCTTTCAAAAAGGTTATTGTGTACCTGGTGTCATTACGTAATATATACCAAATTCGTCTATATATTCCTCACGAACATATAAAGAATGGAGATTCATTTCATTGTCGTTAATTTTGTTAATCGTTAATTTCATTGTCACACTTAGTTGGTTAAAATCACACTTGTAATTACTCAATATAAATCAAGGGACATTCGTGTTTAGTTTGAATTTAAAATATCGATTCAAATATTGTACTATGAACTTTTAAAAACTACTTATTCACAATCAACATATGTGACATAACAATTATAAACTTTATTGCTGTCATCATAAAGTATTTATTTATTTTTTTATCATAAAGTATGTATTCAATAATACAGTTTTTAAGATTTTTCCATTCATTCATTCTCGAGTGTTGTACATGTTTGGATAGTGAGAGGATAGTTTGGATAGTTTGGAATATTCCAGAGCCCATTCTATCCTATCTCTCCCTAATTTCCTAACCCTTCCTTTAAACCTCCAAAAGTTTATGTAGGTATTTTATATTCAGTTTTGTTATGTACCTTGCTATGACTTTACCTTGCACCATCTTATTGAATTTCTATTTAACCAAAGGTTGACTGGCGGAGATTGCCACTAGGCATTAAGTCCGCCTCCTGTACATTATAACAGTGAAGCTTAAATAAATAAAAATAGGCAACTCATCCAGAGGCGTGCTAACATTTGCCATTTCGGACTGACGTTGTCATGTGTCGGTGGTGTCGTAGCCACTTACAACCAGGTGGACTATGTGCTCATCTGCCACCTTTTTGTTTATGGTAGGAAGGCTTTTTTTTCGGAATGACTAAATTCTTGTGGGCCTAATGGCCTTTCAAGAGTGGTGACTCTCATACATACATGTCCCGTATCGCTTAGCCGGGAGCAAAGAGTGTGTGTAACAACGAGCCTAAGGGCTTCCCTGCCAGTAGGCTGTGTGTGAGCTAAAAGCCTTCTTCAAGCTTGCTCCAGTCAATAATAGTTTTGTCTTGGGGAGGTGAGTCGGTCTGCCGCCCTAATTTCATTATTACGGGACGAGGGTCGGAGTCTAATTCGCATAGGGTTTCTATCGAGTTTAGACATAAGCCTATATTTTTTAAAAGGGCAATGTCCAGTACGTCGGGTCGGTGTGTAATATTATGAGAGTAATGGGTTGGCGTCATTAGAGTTATAACGTCAATGTCGAATTGGTTAATGATTGTGTCAAGGTTGAAATTAGGGTGTTTGGAGTTGAGATCACCTGCCAGGATGACTGAGTTACCTAAATCGAGGAGTGACTCAAGGTCAGTCCTGAGCAGTTCTCTATCGGGGCGTAAGTAGGAAAGTACACATGCCAGAGTGACAGGTGTATGACCTGTCATAGCTAAGCGGCAGACCGAGGCCTCCATATTAGTCAGTGGAGGCGTGGGTATGGGAGCATTCCCATATCCACGCAAGGACCTTTCGTAGTAAATGAAGAGATGGGGTGGTGCTATTCTAATGCCACAAGACACCACACGGCTAAAATATATGATAGGACATGTGCAAATAAAAGATAAACTATAATTACCGCTGGTGTTACTGTTCAAGTCGCTTTTCTCATCACTTATAGTCTCGGGGACTGCGGGGGGGCGCGCGTATTCTGTAACATAATAAAGATTTGTTTTAAAATTATTTTCGTCTAACACTATTTTCTTTTTTATAGACATAAGTAATCTCAAAAACGACAGAAGTCGGCACGTCATTTATAGACAAAAAGTGAAGTAACATTCGAAATTCCAGAATATGTGAATTTTAGTTAAAATGGTAAACGTTGGCACGTCACTAAATGCGCTTTTGGAGATTTAGGAGTGGATTTGGAAAAAGAGTTGTGAAGATATGGAACAGAGTAACTGTAATTTAATTGTTTAAAAATGCTTACTTAACTATTTCTTCAATCACGCAATTCTTCTAGTTACCTAATTTGCACTTAACTCAATAATCCACCGATTATCCTTTTTTCCTAGCAAGCATTAGGAATCTGGAGTATGTGTGTCCACCAATCCGCACTGAGTGGTTTATTATGGCCCGAAACCCCCAGTAATTTGCTAGGAGATGGCTATGCCCCGCCAGTGGGACGTTATAAGCTGACATTTACATTAATTTATTATACTCATATTTTTAATTTGACCTTCATTGATACTAATAAAATTCTAAAGGAGTTGCGGCTCTAAAACTATTAATATGCATTGATCTAAATAAATTATATATCTACCATTTGAACACTAATTAAAAAAATATATATTACCTGCGCCTAGCGCGCCTCACGGACCACCGGCGTCCATTCTTGAGGGGCGACTCGGTGGCGGCGTCCATGCCCGCCGCGCTGTGCACGATGTCCTTCACGAACGACAGCGACACGTACTTCGCGCGGATCCACGCTTCGCGCACAGAACTGACCACATACAATTAAATAACTATTCAAGGGCGAACTACTCGTATCTTACACATGCGTGTTATTCGCACAAGAATATACCTTGCATGTGCATAGGCATAGGCATAGGCCGTAAATAAAACTATAAGTATATACACTTATGCGGTGTATATAAGGTTTTCTTAAAATAAGTATATAATTTTTATCACTTTTGATTTATAATACTGTATTTTTATTATTTATTTTTTAATTTCTACGATGGCAGTTACTCTGATAAACAACTATCTAAAGCAGGGGTGTTCTCAAATTTATACTATCGGCGTTCTAATGTATACAATTTTGGAGGGGAAGAATGCACTCTGCAGCCGCAATCCTACTCAAGTGCGGATTTAAAAAAATTGTCACTTGTTTGGCGATGGGGGAAAACATCGTGAGGAAACTCATCCAGAAATTAAAAGAAGATCTCGAGTATGTGGTTCACCAATCCGCACTGAGCCAGCGTTGGGGATTACCCCAGCCCCCACCCCTCCAGTGATTTACTAGAGAAGACCTGTGCTCAGCAGTGGGACGTTATAGGCTGGTACATATATATATATATATATACACATGCCAATGGTGCAAAATTTCAAAGTCTAAAACGTATCCTGTCAATGTCCAGTCCTGTCGAAGTAAGTGACGAGTCTCAGTAAAGTGATAGTAGGTTTACTGAAGACAGAAGAGGACTCACTATTAAACTATCACTATTAAAGCATAAAACGCACAATACACAATTTCTATAATAATCAAACAAAAACTCAACTTCACTTCTCGAATTACCGCCAAAAAGTCGAATTAACAACTTGTTTCTGCCGTGTACGAATATAAAAAAAATTCAGTAACTGTTTGTGATATTAGCACAGATAGTAACTTACGTCTCGCAGTCTGGAGTGGCCCTTGTGACCGGGCTCCCTTCTGTGTTGGCTTCGTAAATTAAATTTACGATTTTGTTCCCCAGTTCGGCCATTACCTGTTGCAAGCGTTCAAAATGTTGGTGATAAAATACAGCGGTTGAAAAAGGAAATTTACGAAATTTATTTTGAGAGGCGTTAAAACTTGACTGACAAGTAACTTTGATAAAAGCATCGTTAATGACCGTTGCCGCGATGTCGCACGGCTATGGCCGACATTTATTAAAACACTATTTTCAAATAATATTTTTTGTGCAAAAATTACAAAAAAGATTATCATAATCATGAAATTCATATTTTCAGGCTTCGGTAATTGATCAGTTACATACATAATGTATACTAAAATTTCATACCTTAATTATATCTGGTTCCCAATCGTCCAAAGTGAGAGATCTGACTTTACTAACGTGTACACCTAGAGAGCGGTGAATACCAGAACAATCTGGAAAGAAAATTAAAATGTAGATAACTTTTGGAGTAAAAAATACCATGATCAATTTCCACGATACAACGATATTAGGTTTCTGTGTTACAAGACCAGTGGGTCCATGGTTAGCAAAAAGAAACCCAGTATTTTATATAGACGGAAATGTCCGTTTGTATGTAAGTAGTAAGTAAGTACTTATATAAAGGTGAGGGACGGGGCAGACAGGGGAATCCGCGGCGGGAGCGGACACTACAAATCAGTTTGCGATTTTCGTTGCGAGTGAGTGCATGTTTGTAAGTTTTCTATAGTTTTGACGTTTTTCGAGTATGTCGTAATATCCCAAGTAAAACAGAGAATAAGGCAGAGAATATCACTTGGTGATATTTGAGTAGGCTTAAGGCCTGATCTGAGTAGGCCTTAATACTTTAATCAGAATTATCATGTTACACGTCGTATATAATCTGTAATGAAATAAAATATGAAAACTGACCTATACAGAGCGTGATGCCGAGGTTGATGCTCGCCCATCGTGGATTGGGGCTGCCGCAGTCGCAACAGAAATTGTTGCCCGGAATACTAAGTAGCTGCTCCCATATTCTGTAACAAACAGGAACTTAATTTAATTCACTACTAGGGACCCACCCTGTTTTCACTCGGGTCTAGGGAACCCACACATAGCCTATGTGTAACGGGCCCACGACAGTGTGAAGTGATACGAATTTATTAGCCTCGATAAATAGTAGGCTTTATCAACCATAAAATTTCACAGTGATCTGTCAGTTTGTGACAACTACAATATTTTCTAAATGGCCTTACAATAAATGATAAGGAGGTTGTTAATATCACCACACGCACTGTCCAGTGTGGTAGGCCGACGCGTCTCCACGCGTGGGGTGGTGCTTAGCATTTAAGTTACAATCGATGAAAGGTTTAAAAAAAGGGGTGAGAGAAAATGCCTCAGAGCATTAGGTTCGTCTTTTGTACGACTGTGTACATTAAAGTTTTTAATAGATAATGGTTTGAATTTCCCTGACCTTAACTAATACTTGAATTAAAATTGAATTAAATTAAAATTCGTGCGTTTTTTGTATGTTGTGCGTTTTTGTGTGAGGAAAGAGACAAAAATTTCGAAAATGGTTGTTTTTGGCTCTATGTCATTCATAGTGTACACGGCAATGATTTTTTAAATATTTATTGTGCAGACACGGCTCTGTTACGATTTTATTAGTTGTATCTATTATGATTTTATTATATGTATGTATATATATATAAATAGATTCGTAGATTTAAAGCGAAAATAGCTTTTCTTTACTTGTTCAAATTGACCTCATAATATTTACCGGAATTTCCTGACGATGGCACTAGGTACGCTGCGCCTGCCGTCGACCGCGGCGGTCCTGCAGAAGTACTAACTGTATGTCCAGGTTGTCCCGGCTCTGGCCCTGCTGGATCCCGGAACCGATGCCGTTCTGCAGCCCTGTGATCCAGCAGTTCCACATCTCTTCTAATTAGTCTTAGAAAAACGAGCGCTGAACGCTTCAGCAGCCGAGCGCTGACGGGCTATGTTAGTGCTATTGAACCTTAATCGTTTTAGGCCAACTATACGAGCGAGTCTCTCACACGGCATCTACAGATACGTGTGTAGACGTACTCGGCAATAGTCATATAGGTACCATTGAAATTAGCACCACGGAAGAGCATATCGCCGCGAAAGATTCGCTCGTGTAGTTGCCGCCTTAGACTCGATCTTTTAACTACAAGGGTTTAAGGGCATCAAACTTAAAAAAATAGACTATAACGCTCACAAGCCTTTAACGGTAGTCTTAAAGTTCATTAGCACTTACTTTGCGCCGAGCGTTCAACGCTCGTTTTATCAATACTACTTCTAATATTCACCTGACTTTCCTGACGACGGCACTGGGTACGCTGCGCCTGTCATCGACCGTGCGGTTGTCCGGCACGAGCACTAACTGCATGTCCGGATTGTCCCTACTCTGGCCCTGCTGGATCGCGGACCGGATGCCGTTCTGCAGCGCAGTGATCCAGCAGTTCAACATATCTTCCGAGTCCGCTTGCAGCATGTGACTTCTGCAATTTTTGTTTATAGAAAGGTGGTAAATAGTTATTTAATCTCCACTCGTAATGGTAAAATCGACTCGAAGTTGGCCAAATGAGTCACTCTCGACTTTCTTAGGGAGCTGTACAACATTACATTTCAACTTAAGTACGAATATCATTTGCTCGGCGGTAGAGAACAACATCTTAAGGAACAAAAAAAGGAAATCTAAACTAATGTGACAAAGAATTTGAAAACTAAGGCTTGTGTTAACACCTACATAATCGCATTAAGCCCGAGTGAATTATTGCCCGAAATCCTGTCGCGGCTACAAGGGAACATATGCCTTATAATTTGCAGGTAAACTAATTAATACTACATACTCACTTAGAAGGCGAAAGTACTTCAAAGCAAAAACGCCTTTCGCCGTCAAGCACTGGTTTTACAGTACACAGCCTCAAGTCCTCTTCCATCACTGTTACATTTAATTCGCCTGTTCTTTTTCTGGAAAAAATACAAGAGATTTATTTGAACATATCAACAGTCACTGGTGCATAAACAACATTAATTTAAAAAAAAAAACAATATCTGTACAAGTGTCAATATACGTAAAGGTATACATAGCATTCATAAATGAAAAACAGAAAAAGTATAATATATAAAAGAGACAAAAACATTTCTTAATAAAACGTTTATAAAACTGTGTTACTACTGTATCCGCATATGTGGCACACATGGCGCAAAGATGAATAAATTGTGCAAAAGCAAATTAAACTGGAATGTTTAGTAATGCCAGATGTATATCCAAAAATATCCAAATAAGAGATAATTAATCCGTTAGAGTTGGCAGATGACACTGTCGTGTTTATTGAGTTACGAGTTTAATGCGTTCATAAATCGCATGAACGCTATGACCGATTGCCATCTTATACACAATCATCTTATCTTGAGGGGGAGAGTGCACGCTGCAATCCAACAGCCGCTGGGCGCACTCGACTGGTCACGTTACCCCTCTCTCATAGAAGACTACCTTGAAATGTACTGCGTTTCCCACTTTATCTTATTTCCCTAATGTACGTACGTGTTTCGGTAGTGAGTGAGATGTGTCAGAGCCCATTCCCATCCTATTCCTCCCCATTTCCCCAACCCTTTCTCCAAATTAATTCCTATATCCAAAGGTAGGCAGCGCATCCGGGGGCGTGCCAACGTTTGTCATTTTGGACTAATGTTGGCACGTATCACGGATGTCTATGGGCTACAGTATCCACTTACCATCAGGTGGACTGTATGCTCGTCTGCCACCATCGTCCATAAAAAAAAATCAGCGTCAATGATACGTAGAAAAAGATAGCTGTAAAAACATTTGATTCATAGCCTTTATAAACACAGGCTCCCGAGGGCGTAGTCAGGATCTTATCCCGGGTGGGCGAACCACCAATTTTCTTATAATTCAAATAGAGGTAGTGTAATGCGGCAAGTTTGTTACTTATTCTTCCCAATGCTAGGGGGACAAGCGCCCCAATCTGCCTCACCGTGGCAGGCTCCGGGAGTTCGCTTCAACAACTCACACCTATCTCGCAATATCCGCGCGCGCACATGCATTCGCCAAGCGCTTCTATAGTACACAAATTACTTTGTCACCTCTGTTTTTTGGTATACTTACGAGTATATATTCGATGGTAACTGTTAGGTCTGTCAGTACAAATACAATAAGAATTTACATATTTAACAAAAGATTATTTACGTTTCTGTTTTGGTACAATAGAAGAACATTTTCATGAAACTATAGAAAAGTAACCATTTAAGCGTTTTTGTTTCTGAAAATCAGTTCAAACGATATACGTTTGTTTTTAAAATAAACATGTGAAAAAAATATTGAAATAGTTTTTAAAAAGATTCTAGCATATTTTTTACGATGTTGAACGCAATCCGACCTAAATTACAGTTATTCATCGATGGAAATAGATCAGTGGGGGAGACAAGAATAACATAATTTTAAAACAAAGAAACACGGTTACTTCCCAAACATAACAAAAGAGCAAAAGAGGACAGGCTTAACTAATTAATGGCGACAAACACTGAGACAAAGACATGTAAAACATTGTCTAAAAACGCACAAATATTGTAAACAAAACATGACGGCAAGGCCGCCGCGACCCACTTTCAAACAGCCTTCGAGTTCAAGCACAACAAATGCAGACTCACCTGTACACAAGGCGGTTGTCGTACAAGTAGAACCATCTTCTGTTCCACGTTTTGAAGGCGTTTGACGTCCTTTTAAACAGGTAGCCCTGCATCCGTGGCATATTTTTCAGACAAGGCGTACTAAGCAAACCTTCTTTGCAATTTCCTTCGTTCTCACTGGTTTTACAGCTAGGCAACACAGTGTCCTTACTGTTCACTATCGTGTGCCGGTTCTCCATCTCTTTATCCAGTAATTTTGTGTCGTTACGCATTGTTGCAACCTGAAAATGTGATCATTAGCGCTGAATGCCCGTTGTGCCATTAAAATACTTTATTTATCGGATTTAATTGTACTTTCTTCTGTTTCTACATAACAATATGTGGGAGGTATGTTAATATTGTGATGGTGTGGCTACACATTGGGTTCAACTGTTTTTCATGAATCTTGATCAAGGTTTGATCAATCTGTGTGTGTACATTCATTTTTAATTTGGTCAAAGTATCTTTGACCTTAAGTGGTAATCTTAATAATAAAATTTTAATAAACATAAGTGTGTAGGGAGGCTTCGACATTGTCTGTTTAACGATATAAAAGTGGCACAGTAAACAAGTGTCGATGTAACTTCATATACATTGACTCTCGGTGTGTCAGTTAACACGTCAGGTAACTCAGTACAAAATCAGACTGCGTACCTATTATAAAACAAACAATTATTGTATTAAATATATTTTTAATAATTAATAATTAGTTGGTATTAAATTAATAAGATGACAATATATTTTTGTTTAAATGCTTTCTTTAGTTTGGATTTGAAACGGTAGGTAAAAGAAGAATATTATTGTATACGAACCTCATCAGCTGCAGACTTAAGGAAGGGCTCCAAATCCTCTGACAGATCTGCACCTTGGTGGTAGTAAGTGCAGCACGCTTGCACGTACGACTGTAACTGAAATCACACGTCATTTAGGTTACACAATAGTCAATAGTATAGAGTTTCAATGCTGGCATTGACCGTAATTTCATGTGCGAAAGTTTTGGTGTTCGTGTGGTAACATTTATATTAATGATGATTTAAAATTTAACTGTAAATACGCACAGTTTTGTATAGCCACGTTTCCCCCGATTTTTATTTTATCATAAACTTGACGCGCAGCACATATAAACTTTTCTGCATAATAACATCTCAACGTTGTATATTCACACAAGTTTAAGTAAAACGAAACTGTACCATTCACATTTTTTTATGTACATGTAAAGATATTTTTTCTTCACATTTACAAATTACAATTACATCACGATTCATAATAGTAATCATAAATAAAAATATTCATAACGAGAATTACGCATAGAAAGGTCACAGGTGAATCACTCGTAAAGGTATACTAAGTACTTATAATACATAGATTGTGTAGATATCGAATATCATAATAATATTTAAATACTCTCTTAACCAGTTGTGTTTTAAATGGATCCTGTTAAAAGAACATTATGAGATTGTGGAGTTTTAAGGTTTCTTTAATTTATTATTGAATAAAATAATAAAATGAAATTACAGTATGGTTGCTTGTTGTAACGTTATTTAGACAGTTATATAAATAATTTTGAAAATAGAGAAATATATTAAAAAAAAAATTAGAAAAATATTAATCATTATCACAAAAAACTTCATTGTTCTCTACAAACATAAATAGTTGTGTTGAGGACAGTACATTCAACCAAGTACTAAACTAATAAGTTATGAAATGCATTTACTTACAGATATAACACATTTAGTACCTTCAATGTAATTAACACATTCACTTTCAAGTTTCCGTTTACATATTGAAAATATTATATAGAAATATTTTCATTAGAAAATATTACATAAAATAAACCGAAGGTAAAAAATTAAAATATAAATGATATCTACTTAGAACCAAGCCTTCAGTAGCGAAATCCGGCAATGACTAATGTTTCTTAGAGCGGTCGACCGTGGACACTGTTATTTTTGACGAAAAAATGCACTCCTAATGCAACACAAATAACTGTCGTGTGAAGACGTCGCGATCACTTGCGAACTGACAACTTTACCTTGCGCTTAGTTTGTGTGGGCGGTGTTGCGAAAACGATAAACCACGTAAGTATGGGTGGTACTAATGAATAACACACGTTAACTTTTATGATACGATATCTTTTATCGAGCAGGAAGTGTATGTAGTTAATTCTTATCGATAAACAATTTATTGTGAAGTGTAGGAGTGTAAAACAATTTATTGTTGACCAACTTTGCCTCTTCACTATCGTAAGTGTTTTTAATGTATGCAAAAACACAAAAGCACACGTGGAGATTTTTACTGCTTCTCTACCGTAAAGATCGTCGATTGAATAAATATCTTTTGTCTGAAATGATATCGAGGAACCTGTACTGGTCACAAACAGTAAAGTATTATAAATAAAAATAGCAAATCAATGCTCGAGTTTTGATGTTACTTATATAAATATGGAAGAGATTAAATTAGGAATCTATAATAATTTATAATACGAGACACTTCTTTGCCATTCCTTTATAGCAGTGACAAAGTATTGACTACATGAGAAAAGCAAAAAAGTTAGTCTTGAAAAGGGCCCATGGGGAGTATCCAAAATAGAGAGACATGGGCCGATGGTATATTGCAATAAATACTCGACAACTGTATCAGCGGAACACTGGCTATTGTGGATTATGATGATGGACAGGGCCGTCTTTACCAGGGGGTGCAAGGGGTGCGGTGCACCCCGGGCGCTCACCTTTTAAAGGTAATGAAAAAATATAACGCTATAGTAAACAATTACACAATAGGATATTTGACTGTCATAGGATACACAATAGGATATTTGACTGTCATAGGATACACAATAGGATATTTGACTGTCATAGGATACACAATAGGATGTTTGACTGTCTTAGGATACACTCCCGCACCCCGGCGCAGAATAGACTTAAGACGGCCCTGATGATGGATTTTGGGAGAGACTTACAGAATTCAAGTTCATTATTATAATTAAACAGTGACGTCTAATAATAGATGAAAAATCGTATAATAATAAATGATTAACCTAAATTCTACTTATATTACTTTATCTAATAATAAGAGTTCGCCTTCTACATTTATTTTTTATGGAAACCCAGATAGAACGAAAAATACCTACATAGATGGTAGACTCGTAACACCAAGTTGATGTGGGAATGGATACCTATTACCACATGCTTATGCTTTACAAAGCTCAGGTGAGGCCGCATATGGAGTATTGCTCTCATCTCTGGGCCGGCGCACCGAAATACCAATTGGACCCATTTGACTCCATCCAACGACGTGCTGTTCGTATTGTCGACGATCCCACTCTCACGGGAGGTTTAGAATCCCTCAGCATTCGGAGAGACGTTGCGTCTCTCTGTGTGTTCTACCGCCTGTACAATGGGGAATGGTCTGAAGAATTGTTTAATATAATTTCCACCTCGGGTTTCTACAACCGTATCTCCCGTCACAGAAGTGCGGTCCATCCGCATTTCCTCGGTACGGAGGTGTCGCGCACTGTTCGGTCCAAAAATTATTTTATACCGCGAACCCGTAGGCTGTGGAACGAACTGCCTCAAGAGGCCTTTCCATTATGCTACGATATGGGGTTCTTCAAGAGAGCTGTGAATAGGATTTTGCAAGGTCGGCGGCGTACCCGCATACCCCCTGGTGTTGCAGGTGTGCCCATGGGCGGCGGTAACACTTACCATCACGTGGGACCGCTTGCTTGTCCACCCACTAGTCTAAAAAAAATGCTACGCAGCCGCAACAAACAATTACCGAGAAAACTTTATTGAATGAAAATCACGTACTGGGAAACAAAGGTACAAGTATATGTAACAATGTATGTAATTATTATACTAGTGTAATTAATGTTAGTGTATAATAAAATTAAATTCGATTTGTAGTTTATTTATTGAATTTACAATTTATATAGAATATATATTTAGTGTTATTATATTTGAATATATATTTTGTCGCGGCTCCACATCGCCGCTTCAACATTCTTTATTATAATATTCAACTACCGCCACAAAATATAGGTAGCCTGCCGTTTTGGCGCTTACCTACATATTTTTACATACAAAGTGTCAGTCAATCAAAGTCGTGAGCCGAGACGCACTAACATTGCATCTACCAATAAAACCAGTCACAACAAGCAAACCTTTCGGGTTTAATTTCGACAAAGGATTAAACTCGCAGTGTCTCCTAGCGTAGACATATTTAGTGTTATTTAATTATATAGGATAGGTAAATTTAAATATACATAGCTTATTCAAACTAAGAAGTTGTAATACACCATGTTACGCGTAAGACGCCCTTCAAATAGACTTGCCTTTGACTTAGCATTAAAGATGCGTACTTACTAGACCACTTCTAGTACATTTACGCTGCAAAACTATGAAACACAAAACAATTTTACGTTTCGTAGGTAAGACGACAGCACATTACCGTCAGTAAACGTAGATTAATATCATTGACGTAGATACACGCAATCCACCGATAATATACGACCCATTAATGTTTCTATTAATACTAAGTAACCTTATGAATGTATCTACACGCGGTTATTTTAATATAATAATGTAAAAACAGCATAATATTGCCATAGTACACAGTCCCGGGCAGTTCTGAGACAAGAATATCGAAAGTATATTATTTTGAATCATATTGAATCAGATTAGTGCTATTAATTTTATAGGAGAACCAATTAATCTTTTAATTTATTATCACTCGCTACTTATCACTTATGAACGAAGCTAACCGCGAACCCGAATGTTGTGGAATGAACTGCCAGCAGAGGTTTTTCCATTTATTACGATATGGGGCTCTTCAAGAGAGCTGTAAGGATTCTGAGGATTCGTGAGGTAACCATGGGCGGCGGTGATTACATATCATCATGTGGCCCGTCAGTTCGTCTGCCATCTATTTTCTATATACATAAAAGAAAATGTATTTTAAAAATCTCTTATCACATAAAAAAATAAATTTTATAAAAATGGACTTACGACAGTATATCATGGATACACGGATATGTTTTTAGTATTTAAAAAACGTGTAAAACAAATACTTAGTACATGTTGTAACTTGGTTCGTATCAGCATGTAAAACCGCTATCTAAGGGAAGTAAACAAAGCAAATGAGTCACGTTTTATATAGTTGTGACGCTAAGTGTTGTGCCTGATAAACACCGGTGAGTACTATATTCCCACGAAACGTATTCGGAGATTATAATTGTAGCAGCGATTTGCGGATGATGCATCGAAAGACCTTGAGATCTTGAGTTTGCTATTAACTTGAGCGTTTTTGTTGTTATCTAATTACAATGATTACTATATTGTTATAAAATATGGGGTGTTATGTAATCAATAAAACATTATGTTATTTTTGCGATTTTTACGGTCGTGATGTTTCACAATTGTTTCAACCTATCGCACTAGCGCTTGGCGCGGTGCGTCGCCACTATGCACTTCATGTATGTTGCCCAGTAACATTAAGATTCACTTTGGAAAACATTAATAAGTAGGATTTTTACATAGTTACATCTTTATTTAAGCGTTAGAAATAAAACGAGAAAAATTGTTTAGTTAAATGGTTATTTTCATAAACAACCATTTTCAAAGTGAAATACACAAGTAGAGAAAATATAAGAGACAGCGTTATTCCTACGATTGCTTGCTGCATCGCACTAGAAAAAAATATCGTCTCGTCTATAATTATGTTAAGGAAAGGCGAGGCTATTCTCCATTCTCCTTATTATAAATACATTTCTATATACATGTCTCAGATGTATTCAACTCATGGTTCTAAGTTAATTGACATGAAACTTTAGACAGTTTAAAAAAAGAAATGTAGGTATATGAGTGTATGAGAGTGTATGATGAGAAAAAAAGTGTATGATATGTAAAAGTGTATGAAAGTGTATGACAAGTGTGTGTGTATGACTCATACAAAGTGTATGAGAAACTTATACTTGTTATAAAAATAATAGGTATGAGTAGATACACCTACCTATCATAAAAATAGATTTTAAATATTTTTTATTAATATCAAGTTGAGGACTTTTTACCTAAAAATATTTACAAAGAGGAGCTGTTCACATTTTTTTCAAATCATTACTAAATGTGAACAGCTCCTCTTTGTAAATATTTTTAGGTAAAAAGTCCTCAACTTGATATTAATAAAAAATATTTAAAATCTATTGATTTGAAAAAAATGATTTGAAAACTTTGTATAAATCGAAGTTTCGACAGTTTTCAAATAAAATTGTGAAAAATTCACCGAAGTGTAACAAAGAAAAGCTAGAGCGCATCAAACTCTTGCAATCAAGTAGGTAACACAATTTCATTGTTCGGTAATGCAGTTACTGCTGGCAAAATATTAGAATTTAAATTAAATTGGATTGGATAATCGGTATCGATAACACACTATAAAGTTGCAACGGGTTTCGTGTCGTAATTGACCACGCGGAACCAGAGTGCGGAACCAGTGCGAAGGTGGATGTTGGTACATTGCCACTAATCTAAGAGATATAATAATCTATATCAACCTATAATAATGTTCAACCTATAATATAATAATGCAATGCGAGGGGTTTCAAGTCATTCACAACGTAGTTAATTGAGATGTGAGTCGAGAATCTGAATGAATCGAGTACTTCTGAGCAATGCTCATTAGCATTAAGTCCGTCTTTTGTTAAAACAATATAGTGTAAATAAATAAATGGCCAATGGAGCGGTCGCATAATTACATATTTTTATTACATTTGTAAATGAGTTTTAATAAAGTAATTAAAGTTCATATTAATTTATATAACTGAATGAACAAGTTTTCTCTAGACTCTACGGCGTTGTTTCCTCAGATCCGTTGAGTTCTACCATCTATATAAAAATGGATGTTGGTATATCTGAGATTAATAGACTTCGACACCGTTTGACCGATCACCATGAAAGTTGGCCCATACGAGTATATGCATTTTTTCACGGAAACAGTTTTTATGCTATCCACTTTGTTGTAACTCGCCACTAGAAGGCGCTGCAGCACATCGACTTCTATACTGTTCAATCGATCGCAAAAATCATATCGACGACAAAACAGACTAATTTGTGATTTTAAATAAATAGGTAAATAAATATACACAGGCAGGACAACGTCTGCCGGGTACAGCTAGTTAGTTCTATTAGTAGAAGTCAAAGGAATTTATTTTCCGTCGAATTTACAATTTACGCTCAAATGAAATTACTAAACAGTGAATTGTCGGTTCCACTTTTTATGGAAAGTTTTAGATCTTAGATAAAGTGCATTATAACAATAAATTAGTTTTGTTTAATATTTCGTTAAGTGAGAAGAATAAATACAGTTTGTCATATATAAATAAAAATATAGTTTCATCTATTTTGTTCACTTTATATTGTTTCATATTTTGTTATGAGAATCGATTACAATAACCTTCAGAATAATCCTGCCAATTATTATAAGATGTTCCTCTTGTATCCCAGTTTCGTAGTAATAGCGATAGAACTATCCGGATATTAGAACTATTGATACCAGTACCGGATTCCAGTACTATTGATAGAACTAAACGGATTTTTTATCCGTTGAGTTCTTCTTATACCACTAATAGTAGAACTCAACGGATCAGAGCTTGTGTTTGCAGTTGGGTGCATCCAGCTGCTTATTGAATAAGCCGATGATGTTTGTTCGAGCCTTTTAGGGAAGAACACTGTAAACTGATTACAAAAAAATCATATTGTCTTATAATTTTCTAGCCAGAGGTTAATAAAAACATTTCTTTTTGTTAAATCTGGAATTGTCGTTTATGATTTTCTTCCTTGAACAGACTAGAATATAATCGTTCTGAAGAGTCACCCCGTGACCACGTCCACTGCAAAGTGTTCGAAACGTCGGGATAAAAATAATGTTAAATATACGCGATTTAAACCGTTCAAAGTTGTTTAATTGCTATGTATAGTAATCGCGAAAACCTAAGAAAATATTATATAATCCTTGCATGTCACAAGGCCTCATGAATATGAACCTAACGATCAAGACAATAACGCTCATAAATCGTGTTTAGTCGCGGCTTCCTAAGGTGCAATATGTAATTATAAAACACGGATTGAGGAAAGATTGAACATAAACAACAATACAAAAAGAGGCTGATCACAAAGAAACATTGTAGTTAATCATTGAATCAAAATAAGCAGCTCTATATTTATTTTTATGTGCCCAGTTCGACGAACCTTAAAGTAACGAATATTTTATAATAAATTATGATTTATATGATATACATTAAAACGCGAGGATTGCCAATACGAAGGTTGAATCAAATGCACATACGGCAAAATAGATAAGTTTGCATGCAATAGACTTTGATCACAGACTAGATGCTCAAATAACCGAGCTACGGAAGCTATAAGAGGCGTCAGTAAAATTTTCTTACATATTCAGTGAATCAGTGAACGACCTATCCTTATGTGTGCATGTGTTGTTGTACGTAGTGAGCAAGAACAGTTACCTGCAAATCTATCTATTTTAGCGTGTGTACTGTACTATGTACTCTTTTAGAGGTGGTACAGTTCCTCGGGGCTGGTGGTAGTCGCCTATGGTGCCTTTTACGACACCCACGGGAAGAGATGGGGTGGTGCTATTATGAGTCAGCAGACACCACACGGCTATACCACCTCTAAAAGTCAACCTGCCTGGCCAGTGTGGTGTTTAATGGCTTTACATCCCACATTCTCAAAACAATGTGCATGAGGAGGTCCATATGTGGCAGCAGATACTGAAAGGGCTGGTTGCATTGTCGTACTATGTAGTAGATAGACTTCGCCTTTGTTATTACAGAAAGTGAATGAGCAGATTCGTATGAAATTGGAATTTTTAAATTGAAAACCGTATTTGAAATTCTCTAAACGAATACATACTCGAATAGTAAAAACTCAACGTGTACAGTGGTAAAACAGATTTTCTATACAAAGAAAAATAATACTTTAAAAATCAACATTTACTAGAAAATCATTTACATACCTAACTTTAAATTGAACTAAGAATTACTTAGTTACTACGTTACAAGTGCACGAGTAGTATTCGTATTCGAATTCGCAAATAGTGCGGCAAATCATTCGTATTCATATTTGCATTCGTGAATAGTATTTTTTTTGTTATTCAAAACGTGCCTGGTTTTCACCCATATACTCGTATGTAAATTCCCAAGACGTACCTATACACAAAAGTTGCCTTCAACAAACGTATGCGCGAATAAAGGGACATGCTTTGGCATCGTAAATGATACCCAAAGTACGCATAGTTCTTAATTGCTTCTTAGTTGCTTTCCTATAATTGTAAATTTTCGCATTTGAACATACTAATATGAGAAACTGGGGTCAAAATAAAGTGTACTCACAGTGGCAAGTATTTCATGCCTCTTCCTTGCCTGCAGCATGGTGATTTTCTGCACATGGTCGAGCGCGGTGTGTCGGAAGCACGAGCGGGTCGCCAGCAAGAGATTCACTACCTCCTCTACATCGCCAGGCTTGTTGCGAGATACCTGAATAATGTATGCTCTTTTTTACAATACTTTTGTATCATTCTTCCTGGCAAGACCACAGTGTCAAATATTTTTTTTAGCAGATCATAAAATGAGTTAAATGAGTTCAAATCGATCATAATATCATCAATTATCACTGGTTGAAGGATGACTTTAGAGATACATCAAAACTCATGAATCCTTTGAGTACAAATCTTAACTGTACACAATAAAGTAAATTTAAAAATAAAGAATTTGTACTGGAAGACTTTTTAGTTTCTAGGAAGAAGAATAATAATAATTTTTGACTTTGAACAGATGTATATAATTGATACTTTTAGGATAAGTATATTATGATATGTATTTTGATAAAATCGGATGCAAGAAAATTAGGACAGATTAACTATGATTATATGTATATAAATTGGTATATTATACTGTGCATGCATATGTAATTGTCTGTAATAGTAAAATGGTTGTAAATGGTGAATCATGCTTCCCGTCATATATACACAATTATTCGTTATATACACAATTATACACAATTAGTCATATATACACCGTCATTGATACTGTGATAGTTTTGTTGACACTATCACAAACCTGCTTTTTGCAATTCACAAATGTGTGTCTACTTTACTTGTGGATGAAAGTTATATGAGAAAAATAACTTGTGCATCAATGTATTTAAAGATATATTGAAAAGGACATAAGTTCTCTTTTTATGCATACAGATTCACCTCTACAAGCTAGGCAGACACAGGCTTGTGAAATAGGCTTGTGTAAGAACTATATTGATATAATTTATATAGGATTTGAATCTCTAGTCCTGCTCAATCCAATATGTTCAAAAAAAATTAAAGCAAAGATAAATCTTGTTTAGTAATTACAAGCTAATTTAATCTTCTTTAGTTTTACATTAACTTACATTTACTTTATTGTATGAATGATTAAAAAAATAAAAGTGAAAATATTGCATTTACCTGCGAGTTTCTATTTAAAGCTAAGTCCAGATCATTAGATATTTTCTCAAAGTGATGCTTGCTTTCTTTAACGCCTTTAATATCTCTGCAACAAAAGAATAATATAAACATTCATACTATTTATAACAACCCACAGGATGTGGGTCTGATGTTTATTATTAATGAAATGTATGAATCACAATCCTACCAAGCTTCCAATAATATAAATTAAAAACGGCGAATATTTGGTACTATCGATTTTACAAGTAACCACTGGTTGCTGATTTAAATTATAAAATAAACAAATATACACATTTGCCTGAACTTAAATTAATACTTAATACTGAATTTTTCAACATCTTTACTATATCTCCTTACAAACGTAAAAAGCAACATATATTTGGCTGTTTAATCAGTTTAATTTTAAGGCCTAATGTATGAAATATGTTGTGGTTGAGGCCATGGATAACAAGTTCATTTTGTCTCAGATGGTTTACTTTGAGAGATGTTTGAAAAGAAATGTATTCTAAAATGTCACATACTAATTCTATGTACATATACAAGTATTTTTGTTTCATCAAATAGCTAATTAGATTACAACAGAGATTGATTTATTTAAACTTCATTGCACAATGTTATGTACAAAAGGCTGACTTAATTCCCTAATAAGGTATTCTCTACCATCAACCACCAGATT
Organism: Sesia apiformis; assembly: GCA_914767545.1. Classification (NCBI taxonomy): domain Eukaryota; kingdom Metazoa; phylum Arthropoda; class Insecta; order Lepidoptera; family Sesiidae; genus Sesia; species Sesia apiformis. Next base: position 7,160,537 of record OU611960.1, on the reverse strand, counting down.
ATACAGAAAAGCATTGTCGGTGCAGTTTTTAATAAGAAAATATAAAGCACAAAAATGTAACATAATAAATACATATATAAATAGAGAAGTTTAAAAATTTATTGAATACCCAAAAATACGTAATAGAGAAAGCTTCTATTTTTAGACAAAACAAACAGTATATCACACTGCTTCCCTCTGGTCAATGAACTTTCACATAAACATGATTCATTTTTATGTCTCACATAATCAATCAATCTCCATTATAAATTTAGTATTTGACTCCTGTTATTTCCTTACATTACTTCCTTTTCAATTATTATTATCAATATTTGCCTAATAATGGGTATAAATAAAATGTCACACATAAACACTCAAAATTAATAGATTGTCACTGATTAATTGCAATTGATAATTTGTAAAAAATATTACAAAATATCAAACATAAACTTGCATAATTAAATATACTTATAATTATTAATTTAATTTGATTAATAATTATTAATTTAACATAATTAAATATACTCATAATTAGACTTATTTTGAGCACTCCAACAATTGATCTTTTATTTTCTTTTGTTTAATTTTTCACAGGTGACTAGAAAATTAATATACCAGACCTATAATAGATTCATCTCAGTAAGATTGCTAACTTATTCACATTGTTAGTCCACCTGATTGGTGGGCGTCCCACACAGCATAACTTATGTCAAAATAATTTTACTTGTAAAAGTTATATTTGTACATAGTTACTTACACTTTGATAAAAGCAGTGAGATTCTTCAGCACAGTCCTAGAGACCTGGTCAAGTAAAATTGAGTGGAATTTGTTCATCTCCTGTAGTGCATGAATCATTCTGTTGAGTGACGACATCACTGTAGCATCCTCCGAAAAGTGACCACTCAAATCCCATAATGCATTTGTGAATATTCTAAAACAGATTTATACATAATTTTGTTTCTCAACTACACCCACCATCGATCATTCAATATTCAGGAAACATCCCAATATTGAATTATGCTTAACATCAAAATGGGTTGAAAATGATGAAAAATAAATTATATGATAGTAATTATATGATAAAAATTGGATACATAAACAATAAATCTTTGATAATTTGAGGTTTTTTGTGTTAGGTGATACATTAATGTCAAGCATTTTCTTCACATTAATTTATTTGTAGTCATTATGTATATTTTATAGTCTACTATCCAGGTAAATTTTAAAATTATTCCGGAAAGAACCCAACAGATCACTTTACTAATATACACAATTTGTTTGAAAATTATGCTGTTCTTTCAATAACAAAGCTAAATTAATAATTATAAATAAATAGACAAAGGTACTTTGTTATAAATAAGAAATTAAGAAGTATTTGTCAAATATAACTTTAATTTAGCTTAGACATCAAGAAAAGCTTGGCTGTATGTACACATACTTTGTATACAAACATGTGTTGAACTTGTATACACCTGTTAAGTATTGCACACAGTATTTTGAATTTATAAGTTTTTATCATTTGTATATTTTGTGTAAATGCTGTTGGGTGTAAATAAAATAAAAATATGTACTATATTGCAGAAGGATTTGCTTCACTTTTGTTAATGTCAAAACATAAAATTTACGCTTGAATTATATTTGTGCATTTCTAAGTACAGCTTATTTCGGTTTTCGTTACTTAATGTAAAAAGTCCTTACCCTCTGTGACTCATGTATATTTTTCCCGATTCTATCATAACAGAACATGCCTTCAGGACTTTGTCAAGTTTTTGCTCTAATGATTCGATACTCGCCTCCTCAGTTTCCAGCTGCTCTCTAAAGTAAACAATGAAAACTGGTTACACAACGTTTAACACTCATATCATGCACTAAATTTCACTTTCTATCTATAACAGGAGTAACAAACTTTCATTGATTACTACACAACAATTACCTAAATTTGGGAGAGTCTCGAAGACACTCATCGAAATCTATTAATGGTTTCATTGTTGTGGGAAATCTTGCGGCATTTACAAGCTTACGCAGTGTCACTAATTATTCTATTATCAAAATGTGCTTTGATTAAAAAATCTCACATAATTATAATAATCTTTTTACGACACAATCAACTGACGAGACAAACAAAAGTGATAAAACACAAAGAACAACCACAGTCCACAACTCACAAGTGACACACGTCAAACCACTTTTTCGAAGGTATTGCGTTCCAATACACGACAATAAATTCAGCGATATTCAATAAATTTCTTCGAGAATTCCTCACTACACTTTATTAGTGTACATCATTTTTATATTAGGTTATAAATTAACAAAATATAAAGAGAATGTTAAAATACATGATCATATATTATATAATAGTATGTGGTTCTGTATAACTTTTCACTGCTTGTTCTTTTCTATCACCATATCGGAACGAAATTTTTTTTCCTTTGTCTATGCCACTGTCAAATGGACGTCAATTTTCTGCTGAGTTGCTAAACATGCGAAAATCGGTTTCAACACAACAGTTTTTCGATAGTGAGCCAATAGCTATGCCAGTGTCCAATTGAATTACCTAGATCAAAATAATAATAAAATGAAAATACTGTCAAATGTCAATTCAGAATGAATTTTTTGCAAACAAACAAGAAAAGAAGTAAAAGAACAGTTATTGTGGCTGCCACAATAGATAGAACCTACTTCTTACTTCTTCTTAATTGAAAGTTGACTTTGAAGAAAAGAACATCTTATCGAAAAAAATATATGTTTTATATAAAATTTATAATAATTCATCTTTTTTTCTTGGTAATAAGGCCACCAATAGCTAAAAGAGAATGGATTCTAGAAATAGAGAAAGACAACTTAAGAATGACCATATTTTAACAGTTTTCTTATGTGCTATTATAATACCGTTATCGATGTCTCTTTGGATTATAAATCTAATTTATTCTAAACTAATTAGTAAGGATGAAGGTTTTGATGGTATGTCACAATTTAAAAGTTTGTTGTTTCTAACATGAATAACGTATTCAGAACTTCATTATTTTATTTAATTAGTATGAATTTGGTCTAATTTCCAGAGCCAGTGGTGATATCACCTGCGAGATGGCTAGCATCATGTTTTATACCAATTTTAATTGCTGTATATGGTTACAAGAAGAAGAGTGTTAATCTCAGTGGTGCTATACTGGGTTTTGTTGTGGGGTTTGTACTAACATTGAGCAATTTCTGCTTTTGTGTATCTCTCTTTACATTTTTCCTATCATCATCAAAGGCAACAAAATTCAGGCAACATTTAAAAAGAAAAATAGAAGAAGGCTTTAAAGAAGGTAATCATCACATTGTTTTTCCAGTTATAAAATATAGTTTTTGTTTATTTAAGTATAGTGATTATAAACTCCAATAGATTATATCTTAATTTATCAACAAGATAGGACAATGTTAGATCACTAATTAATTTATTATATTTATTATTATTGTCTAAAGTTTGAATAATAATATTGATATGAATTTATTAATAACTATTAGGACAAATGTACCCGGTCTATTTTATACAAAGGTAATAACATTATCTGAAAAAAGGACCTTATTGATAGTGTCCAAGAAACTTAAAAGTGTTAAAAATAATATTTATTTAATGCTTTATATTCAAAATCAGATATTACAGCATGTCTCTATTTAAACAGAATCTTGAAATAACAAAATTGTAATATAAATCTGTACCAGTCAATAAGTTCATACCATCAATTTGGGATTAGACTAGATGATACATACATTCTAACCTGGTTAGCAACTTCTAGGGAGGGTGAAGCAGATGAGGGGTTCATTAAAAAGTCAAATTTGAAATTTAAGTACTACCAATGTAATAAGAATGTTCCATTTTCAGAACACATATGTTGGAAGAAACATCCGCAGGAGATTAGCTTGCCTTTTTTACATCTTTTTTTTGTGTTTTTGTTTCATGTTGGATGTACAATAAATTGTTAAATAAATAAAATAAAATGAATTAAATAATCTGAGAGCTACTGAACATAGAATACTATTAACCTCTAACATGTCTATGTTAGAGGCTATGGTGCCACACGATTGTGCTTGTATACCATATCTAGTATGTATTCTCAAAATGATGGTTCATACCCTCAATTATCCCTTTGCTTCACATATAATTACTACTGTAAATAAGTATTAGGAATTTACTGCTATCTTTGACTATAATTATTTGAACATATTCCCAGATAGAATACATTATGATAAACAATGTTTAATAATCACCTGTTATAATTATTATTTCCCAGGAGGTCAGAGAAATTGGATACAAGTGTTTTGCAATGGAGGTATGGCCACACAACTTAGTTTATTGTACTTATTGGATGTCGGAGCTTCTGAGAGGCCAGTGGACTTTGTCAAGGATTATAGAGCTTCCTGGTTGTTTATGGGTGTGCTTGGTAATACTACAATGATAATATTTTTTATAACTGATTTATAATGTACCTACCTTCTATCTATATAATGTATCCATCTACCTTTAGTTGTTATCTATTTTCTTCTAACCAAACATTGTCTGGAAGAAATTGATTTAGCTATAAGACTGTCTGTTTTATTTTTCTTGTTACTTAATTAATTTGCCATTATGCAACATGTGTTGGTGTACAATAATGTTGTTGTTTAACTATCTATCATTTAATAATAATTCAAATAATGTAGTTTATGTTACATTTGCTTAGAAGAGAGGAAAATCATAGAGCTGAAAGTGACACATATGACAATAGAATTGTACATAAGAAAATAATTACAATTGATTACATAGGTACTTGTGTTTGGTTTGGGAGAGTAACTTTAATGCTAATTCTATATCTGAGGAGAGAAAGATGAAACAGATCTATTATTCATTTTATATTCATACATACTTTTTAACATACATTTTGCATACATGCCAAAATTAAGGTGATAAGACAAAATCAACTGTTTTTTAAAGGGCACAGTTAAAAAATTTTATTTTTTAAATTTGTTTTAAATGTTTCCATTTTAAATATTGAGGTATCACATCAATCCTGAAATCAATTTCTCTTGTCGAGAATCGAAAGATTTAAATTGTTTTATTGTAAATCCAAAGTGATATACCATGTTAGATCTTCTTATTTAAAATTGTATATATCTTGAGTTATCAATTTATTCCTGTAATGTACATGACCTTCCATTGGTCTTTTTTATTCTAGGTTGTTAACAATCAAGTGAGTCTTTTGTAATTACTCAAGACACTAGGTGTCACCTTTCTTTGACTAATAGTGAAACAGACCTGAGAATTCTAAAGAACACTATTGATCAAAAAATGTAATGTCTGTGTGAAGCTATGACTCAATGCATTCTTAACGTGAACCAAATTTAATGGCCCTATTTGACCAAGAACTCTTGACTGGTATTTTTTATTTTCAATTTGCAGGTGTGTTTGCATGCTGTAATGGTGATACATGGGCTTCCGAACTAGGCACTGTTATACCCAAATCTGATCCATTTCTAATCACAACTTTGAGGAGAGTTCCAAAAGGCACAAATGGAGGTATTACAGTTGCTGGGACGTTTTTCAGTGTTGTAGGAGGACTTATCATTGGAGTGGCACATTATTTAGCAGTTTTATACTTTGCTGATAGAGCTTTATTAGCATATGCTCCTCCACAGTGGCCTATGATATTGATTGGAGCATTGGCAGGCTTTCTTGGGAGTCTTGTAGATTCGTTTTTGGGAGCAACAATGCAATTTTCTGGTAATTTTCATTTATGTACTGTGATATTTTTTTATGACTGCATTCTTCTAGAAACAAAGGTGGGATTTAAATCCAACCTGCGATTACGCTATAATGTATATGTACTTATATTTCTACATAGTTGAGTTATAGTTTTATTTTTAAATACTACTCTTCATTACCTATAATATCAGAAATTTAGAAAATAAGATTTTATTTGAAACATATTATTTTAAAATTACGGCTGCAATCTTCATTTTTTTTTTCAAAAAAAATATCCTATTAATCGTGTAATCATGATAAATAAATTGACATCTCATAATATCCTATTAATCGTGTAATCATGATAAATAAATTGACATCTCATTTGTTGAAATCGGCCCAGTAATTTAAGTGCAGAGATCGAACATCCTATCCTAGCATATTATAGGTTACTACTTATTTCATATACTCGTAATATTGTAAGTTCATAACACTATTATTATTATTAATACACATACAACATTACTTATAATCACTTGGGATCCATAAATCACCACCGGTCTGTAGGGTTCCTGCACATACCTGTTTTAATTTTGTAAATAGCAGAATAGATGTATGTAATATGTAATTGAATAAAGCGGACACTCAAGCTAAAACTCATACTAGCAGATGTCGCTGTGCGATCGCGGCGATCGCTGTCAATGACATAAACCGGTTTGTTGCAGGTATATACAGGTTGATTGTGTTTGTTTAAATCACTATTTTTTTTAATATGTATTAATAATTATAAAATAACAGCAACAAAAATACAGATTTTGGTAGGGGGAGAGTGCATGCTGCATTCCTACAACCGCTGGGCGCACTCGACTGGCCACGTTACCCCTCTCTCACAGAAGACTACCTTGAATTGTACTGCATTTCCTTCTTTATCGTATTTCCCCAATGTATGTACGTGTTTCGGTAGTGAGTGAAATATGCCAGAGTCCATTCCCATCACATTCTCTCCCTCCCCATTTTCCCAATCCATTCCTTAATCTGCAAAGGTAGGCATCCGGGGGCGTGCCAACGGTTGTCATTCTGGACTGATGTTTGTATGTATCGCGGATGTCTATGGACGACAGTATCTACTTACCATTAGGTGGACTGTATGCTCGTCTGCCGTCCTTTTCTATAAAAACAGATATGTCATAAACTTTGTGTAAAATGTTTTTTGATAATGCGTTTATTCAGTTCATTAATTTTATTTTTAGTTCTGTTTAATTTTACTTCCATTTTTGCTTCACCATAGTTGGGAAAAAATGAACATTTATTCTGCAATATGTACAGTTTTATACATTGTTCCTACTTTTTGTTTCAGGTTTAAGCAAAGATGGTCAAGTTGTGACACTTTCTAGTCAATCGGTGAAACATATCAGTGGGAAGAACATTCTAGATAACCACAGTGTAAACCTCATATCAACTGTAATTTTGGGCTTGCTCATACCTACTATAAGCAAAAGCGTTTGGCCTTCGTATTAATTTTTTACTTTAATTTTCAGCTGCTATAAGACTTTTGTTTGGCGAAGTATTTACTTATAGTCAGTCATCTTTATAGGCTTTTAAGACTGCTCATGGTATTTTATCACATTTATTTATTTCAATTTTATAGTTTTTAAATGATCATGAGTAATTGTACTTCTGCTGTTTGTTGCATATTGTTTTAAATAATTTTCTCAGTCATAATATTGTGGCATCTAGTAACATTCTTAATTAATTATTAAAATTTTAATTTATGTTCATTTTAGTAGTTATAAGAAATCAAAAAGCAGACTGTCTTTATTGTTGTTGGTTATTTTCTTTTATAAATTGGTACCCATTATCTGTGTTTCATAATGCTGTAAAATTAGTCTGTTTAACCTACTATTAGTTGATGGTTGGGATGTAGATGCAGGTATAATAAAAGAAACAAACAAAAGCATTATCTAAACAAATGGGTTATTTTCATAGGTTTCATGGGTTACGGCTTGCTCACTCGGATTCCTCGATTCTATATAAGTACATGTGATCTTAACACATACTTTATGTTCAATGCTGCATTAAGCCTTGTAGACAAATCCTTATATTAGTACTGCAAGAAACCCCCATAAAAGGCGTCAAAAAAGGGAAAGTGGCCATAACTATACTCCATGTCTAATTGATAGTTTATACTTAGAAAAACAGGAAAAGATATGTTTTTTGAAGATTGTAGTGTTAGAAAATAAAAGTGGTCGGGAAGTGCGCGTCGTGCGCTGTTCTGTACCGTAATGGCTCATTTACACAAGGAGTGTCTCGAACATCGGCAAAAACTAGTACATATAAGCAACTATTGCCATCTTCTGATCACTGTTATCCCTGTTATCATCGAGTTTTTGTCATTATGTGAACAGTTGTAGCCGAGAATTGTATATAGTCTGGTCGCAAATGAGAACTTATATAATATTTTCGCCCGAACCGTTCGAGAAGCTCTCCTTGTGTAAACGAGCCTTAACATAGGCGATATAACTTTGGCATGCCTATTTAAAGAAAACTGACTGCAAAGACGAGCTAGAAAGTAAAACAATCATGCTATAAGATCTAAATGTACCTATCTAATTTCTGTTAACTATGTAAAGTAGTGTAACTGTTCACATATCACTGTTCACGACGTCCACGACGCTTGTAAAGTGCCATTTGTCAAGATATTTTGTCGTTTCGTAACTTATTGGCATTTAGTTTCTTATTGCACTGTTCACACTTGGTCGTGACGACACATTGTCGTCCCGCTAATGGTGTCGTGAGTACTATAAAACTCGACGACACTATTGTAGTCGTGCCAACCGCATCTAAACACCCACGCACCCTCCCTCTTTCCCCCACCCGAGCCATCCAACGATAATAGTGTCGTCACGACCTAGTGGAAACCGGCTGTAAGATTTAAATTTGCTGGTCTTATGTCATGTTCGAATGCCAGATAAATAAAAAAAATCCCGTACGCCTGTAACTAACTTAACTGATTTCCATCTGGAGCGTTGATGTGTGTATACCTATTAATACAAGGGGCATATTTATATGCGACAAGAGGCCATGTGCAAGGGCGTAGTCAGGATTTTATCCAAGTAGGGACAAAGTAAACAATTTTCTTATAATTTTATTTAGAGATTGTGTAATACAGACACTCGTTCTTGGGGGGCCAAACGCCCCAACCTGCCCTTCCCTGGCTACGCCCATGCTCATGTGCATTTTAATAGGCTAGTAATGATTACTTAACTTGAATGGCTAGGACTACATTAACGTGTTGCGGGTTGTATATAAGCACTCATTCGATTTCTTAAGAAATGTGGTAGGTATGTTCATAGAGTTCTTCAACCTATACATTTATTATTATGCGAATTCAAGACTTTACAATTTGATGTCGTAAATATGTCTACTAGGAATCGGCAGAATATTTATGAGTAAGTATAATGTTTAATTTCCTATTTTAAATTTATGTACTTATATTTTTAGAGGGTATATTTTGTTGTTTTTACCTACATATAAATTTTGAAGAAACGTCCTTTTATTGTCTTAATCACCCAATATCCACGCTTTCACGTAGAGATGAATAAGTAGATTTTTACTACGAAATTATTTTATTTAGGCAAAAAATATATACCAATGTCGTGTAGGTCCTTTAAATAAGAACATTATATGTAGGTATTCAGTAATGATCGGTAACTCCGGATTCAATGAATCAAAAGAGCAGAAACCGCGAGCGGAGCGGAAACCCTTAATTGTTTCACCGAATTGCGCATCGGCACTTGTACTTGTCGTAGGCCCAAGCAAAAGCGAGATGAAACGAGATTTTTTTGCCTATGCAACGACCATTATGGAAAGGGAATGAAACTCTCGGAAGGTGAATAAGTCGGTGAATCAAAAGAGTTAAGGAGTGACTAAAAGGAGTCGGTTCCGCAAGCGGAGCAGGATTAAGTGAGCTAAAACACTCCAAGAAGTCGTGATTACCCACCACTACTATTCAGCCAATTATCATGTAGTATTTAAATTGGTGGATAGAATAACATTCAACAAAAACCCTTGTATCCAGGCCAAAATTTCTAAACTTGACATATCCAAGTTAAGGCTCATTATACACATTACAGACACTGTGACAAGTCACATTACAGACGCAGCGGGTCGTACCTCAACGCATTAATTTGTCAGTTAGTTATTGACATTTAATTCTTCGTCCTTGAATTGCGGCCTGTTAGAGGGTACAGGGCCGTCTTTACCAGGGGGTGCGGTGCACCCCGGGCGCTCACCTTTTAAAGGTAATGAAAAAATATAACGCTATAGTAAACAATTACACAATAGGATATTTGACTGTCATAGGATACACAATAGGATATTTGACTGTCATAGGATACACAATAGGATATTTGACTGTCATAGGATACACAATAGGATGTTTGACTGTCTTAGGATACACTCCCGCACCCCGGCGCAGAATAGACTTAAGACGGCCCTGAGAGGGTAATTAATTATGTTATAAAAAACCCAACTTTGCACTGACTTCGTCTATTTCAATATTATTTTACTAATGATTTGTTTGGTGTCTAATACCCATTTATCAAATTATTAACTTTGTATTTAACGAAACGATGAATTTGATTGGAGCCTAGTGAAGGCCTATCGACCCGGAGTTTGGGTACCAATCTAAACTAGTTTCATTGCTGAAGGCCAGCTGCCAAGGTAGAAACCGGGTCGGTAGTTGGGAAGCAATTCGGCTAGTCAAGATGGTAACTAACTAAACGAGAATTTATAATGTATAAACTTATATAGCAATAGTAAGCTAACTCCAACACATACAACTTGCATTATAATTAATTAATTCGTTTAATTCGTAAACATATTGGTGCCAGCGAGACGGTAGGGTCTAACAGCCCGTTCAACGCACATTGAGAACGGTTGCGTCGCAGCGCATAATTACGGCTGGCAAGCGATCCCGCAATGCGTTGTGATGCAGCCCGCCTGAAATGTGCGATAGTTATACAAAATGTATGAAAATGGTTCACGAGGTTTTTTACAATGTTATGCGCTGTGGTGAATCCCGCCGTAATGCGCGGCGACCCTTTAAGCAGGAAAAGCGCTGATCCATCTTGCAGTCAACGCCGTGACAAGTGACAGTTGTGACTTGGAATGGAATGACATCTGTCAGCGGGGTCACATCTGTGAGTCAGTATGTATGTTGAGGAAATTATTGTCATGAGTAGTTTTCTCTCCTTTGTTTACTATCGTATCTCTAAAAATCTTTAATCTTGAGTCACAATATTCAGACACATTTAAATGTATCCTAATATATTATAATTTAAGATTGTTAAAACACTTATCCGCGCATTTGGATTTTCATTTATTGGGGAAGTTTTATCATTCCTTCGAAATTTTTCATTCAACAATAAATGGAGAACAATTAGTGATGGTGATAATATATTAAATTGATCATGTCATCGCCAATAGAAGAAAGCCCAATAATAAACTACGATATAGAGCATGACGTTACAAGTAGTCATCGAAATCTCGTGGAGGCTGAACGAGGTATATTTCCCACTTTTTTTGTAGGTAACAGACTGTGGTATTCAAGGCTATCACTAGACAACAGGATTGTTTTAGATATTAGATAACACAGTAACATATTATTAAAAACAACGAAACTTTGTGTAGTGAGTCTGTTCATTTTTCTATTTTTTTTTCTTTCACTTTAAAAGTGATAAACATTAGTTGATGTCACGGCAATAAATGAATGATGATATTGATTGTTGATTGTTCTTATATTTATAAATACGAATCTGTCATCAATTAACTTCTTATGTTTACGAATTAATGAAATCAGAATGAATTAAAAATCAGTTATAATTTGTGAAACACTGTTCTTAAATTTACTAACTAATTGCAAAACTTGGAAAATCTTATTAGAACTCATCTCACTGCATGCCAAATATTTGACCAGTCAAGTGCAGCTTGGGTCAACAAGGTCACTAATATAATAGAGAATAATGAAGGTCAAAGGTCATAGTTTAGTAAGTTGATGGTAATATCTGACTTTATTTTATTCACAGAGGAAGAAACCACAGGATGGATCAAGAGTCGCACAGTGCTTGGCATTATGGGCTTCCTGGGCTTTGCCAATGTGTATGCAATGCGGGTGAATCTATCTGTAGCCATTGTGGCTATGATAAATTCCACTACACCTCAGCCATCAAATGATTCTACACTCGATGTTTGTCCAGCAAGCATACCTAGTAACAGTTCCACACCAGAAGTAAATAAAATATAATATTTGAATTATAATAAACAATGATATAAAAGTGATATAACTGATATATCTAATGAAGACATAATGAATATTGTGCATGGTTGATGGTAACACAAGGTTGTTGTTACATACCCTTCCAATTTCACTTGAGAAATATTTATAAAGCTACTAAAAATGATAATAATTATTATTATACCTATACATTGCTCAAGTGAAAACCAGCAAAATTCTCCATAGTTGTACTTGTACTTGTATGTTGCATACTGCATGTATGTGATAGTAACCTACATACATGTCTTTTTTTATAGAAATAGACCACAAATTGTAGGATATTGCAAAGATTTATTGTCACTTACAGATAATATAATTTATTTTGATTCATGTTCCATCATGATTTTTGAAACAAATTTACTAGAAGTTAACAGAAACACTGTTTCGAGAAACAGTTCTAGACAATTGATGTGTCGAGAAACATAAATTTTGCATGCCACGTGTTGAAATGTATTTCAACTGTATCAGAAATATATGGATTCAATGTTGCTAAACAGTGTGTATAAACAATGAATGGTTTAATTCAAGCAAACAAGCTTAAAGAAGTTAAGAAATAATGTTGCCAGACTTGTCATCCACAAGAGAATAATGGCTATAAAATACAGGATTTTATATAGAATTAAGGATTAATAGTGAATTTAAAAAAAAAAGTTTATTTATACTCTGTGCTATTTACCATGGCAATAGCTGTCATTACTTTACCTCAAATTTCACCCCACACTAATGTTCTCATGTTTACGATAGCGACACTTGCAAATGTTCCCCGCAATGAGCGAAAATAGCCATCACCAGCATATCGTGGTAGCAACCACGTTCAATGTCAACGTAGCTGCTACCATGATACACTGGCGATAACATACTCTTATTTACAATAGTGACACTTGCCAATCTTCTCATAATGAGTGAAAATAACTATCGCCAGCCTATCATGGTAGCAGACAAGTAGACATCAACACAAGTACATTAGTAGGGAGGTGTGAATGCTTGCTATTGCCATGCTAAATGGCACAAACTATAGATGATTTTATTGTAAGATTGTAGAATTTTCCCCAATGTATGTACATGTTTCGGTAGTGTATGAGATATGCCAGAGCCTATTCCCATCTCGTCCTATCCTGTCCCTTCCCATTTCCCCAACCCGTTCTCCCAATCCATTCTTTAATCTGCAAAGGTGATCAGTGCATCTGTGGGCATGCAAACGTTTGTCATTCTATTTGTTCATGTACATTCATGTCGTTTGTTCATGTCCCTGACCTACAGTATCTACTTACCACCAGGTGGACTGTATGCTCATCTGTCATCTTTTTTCTATAAAAAAAATATGGGGTAGTTGTTATTTCAGTAGGATATTACTTCCCAGGAGGTACTACTTCCTTTACATTTATATAAATAGTTAACACTAATAAGAATAAAAAGCTGTATGTCACTGTAAATATTGATCTTCTCCTTTACCAGAAACATGGAGACTTCAATTGGACTGCTGAACAACAAAGTATAATTTTGGGCTCATTCTTCTATGGATATGTATTGACACAGGTAATCAAATTAAAATACATACTATGTTATATTGAAATTTTGATTTTATTTAAAGTTTTAAGACCATTTTAAACTGAATGTCCAAAATAATAAAAGAACTACCTTGCCAATTAATCACATTACTGATTTACAGATTCCCGGAGGTAGAATAGCAGAAATTTTCGGCGGGAAACTTGTCTATGGTATTGGAGTGCTGTTAACAGCATTGTTTACAATATTGAGCCCTATAGCAGCTTATGTGGATTTCAAGTTCTTTATAGCTGTGAGGGCATTAGAAGGTATAGGGGAGGGTGTGACATATCCGGCAATGCATGCAATGTTGGCCAGGTGGATACCACCACTAGAGAGGTCGAAATTTGCAGCATATGTTTATGCAGGTAGGGTCTGTTTTAGTTTTTTTTGTTACATAAGAGTTCCCACACACTGATGACTAATTTCTTTCCTCTGTTTTGTGTAGGCTCTGCATACTTGTATCATTGTAGTATATTAGTCCTATATGCGTTAATCTATCCCTTAAAGCAACTGTATTTATCACTGTTTATAAACAACACAATTATAAACATGTTATTCCATGATAACAATAACATTAAAAATGAACTTCATTATATGTATATGTGTGCCATTTGATCGCTCGAGCGACAGAAGATCCTTTATGCAATAGTTTATATGCGTCACTACAGTCTCAAGAATGAATGTATTTCTTAAAGTCACTGTTGCTTGCATTTTGCTGTGAAATAGTTGCTTCACCAGCCTATGATAATAATAGCAAATGCGCCTAGTCCATCGTGTGTGGTTATTTTAAGAAAATATGGTGTCATTTATTTTTACTCTTTTATGTGTATTGCTGCGACTCACGACCAGTGGACGAATAGCTTTAAAGTTGTTGTAGCCACGCGGCTTTGCTTGATTGATATAAAAATAAGTATCAATTTTTTATTGGCAAAGTCTATAATTGTATATGGTTCCTTGATTGATCTCAGAAATATTATTTTTTTATTGCTTTAGTTGTCAGTGTATTTGATTTGACCGTTGGTCGCACGAACATGCCACACAGTGTGTCCGACATCTTAAAGGCCAATAAGCAATGGCCAGCGCAGCGTTTTATGACCCCATCGTTATTGTATTGATTTATAATATAATTAGAATATCTCTTAATAATTTCTAGATAGATAGTCTTTATTCTACAACACACCTGTTACAAAATGACAATTTAAGTAAGTAATACGATAAGAAGGTCTTATCGCCAAAGTGATCTCTTCCAGGCAACCTTTGAGTGGTAAAGAGAAAATAGATAACAAATGCAGGTAGATGGTGTAATTTTTACATAATGTAATCATATAACTGAAATAAATTGTTTTATAAATATACACTTGAAATGCATACATACGTAAATTCATAGATGCAAACGTAACATATAATTTACATAGAAACAACACAGAAATAATTTAACAGTAACATAGAAAAACAAATAATTTGTTTTTTTCAGGTTCGAACATTGGTACCGTGATATCATTGCCAATATCAGGGTGGTTGTGTACACTGGATTTTGCTGGTGGGTGGCCTCTCTGTTTCTACATATTTGGAGGTCTCGGTGTTGTATGGTTTGCGGCTTGGATGTATTTAGTCTATGATACACCACAAAAGCATCCGAGAATATGTCCCAAGGAGGTTGAATACGTTACATGGGCTATTGGACCTCAGGTAGGATAACAGTACAATTTACTTTAATATTTAAATTAATAATTAATTACTAAGTTTAATAGCAAGTTCGATTGAATACCCTTTGCTGATAATGATGATGATTTTTTGATTATATGTTTGATGATGGTTTTAATTGATTACAAAATAATCCCACTAATATTATAAATACGAAAATTTGAATGTTTGTTACTTAATCACGTCGAAATGACAGAACCGATTTTGTTGAAACTTGGCATATAGGTAGATTGTAATCTCAATTAACACATGGTCTACGTAGACCATGCGAAAGAAGTTACTAATATTTTGGGAATTATTCCTAATCATTGTTTTTGTTTTAAAAATGTTATTAGTGGGTTAAAAAACATATCCTGTTGTGTTAATCTATCCTATGAGTCCCATTCGCTACATTTGGTACTGATTCATTGATTTATTATAGAGTTATTAGCTTATTAGTAATAAACAAGCAAATAAAATTTTCACATTTACAATATTAGTGTTTACAGAAGCTTTCTTAAAAAAACAATTAGGAAAAAACAATAAACTTCGTGCTAAAACAATGTAAATATTTGTCCATATATAATTATTATATTACGCATCCAGTAATTATCAGCTATCGTATGTGGGACGCAACCGCGTGACTCACGCGAGTCGACCTTACAGATGTTTCTATTCATTTGATAATAAATTTCGACTAAAATGGTACACTCTACACACAACATACAATGCTTGTGCAAAGTCTGTGAACCTGATTTTTATGTTCTTAATAACGATATATGTAATTTAAAACAAATTTTTCACTGATAATAAATCTATACCTATCTTGATTTGTTTTCTAAAATTAATCTTATTCTATGTAATTATTTCTCTCAAGTTATTGCATTTTAAGCCTCCATTCAGTATTGTGTTAATATTTATATTGAAATATTTTTTATATATAAGTGAATAAACTATAATAGTTACAACATGTGTTTCTTCAAGCGAGCTATGATGGGATCTTAAAACGTCGACAACACACTCCCATCCATCCTAGCCAATCAAGCAAAGATCGACCTTTTATTGTTTTTCTATTGTTTGCTGGAATGCAGTAATCCCAACGCCAGCGTATGGGCTAGTACTCATGTTCGTCTATCTCCATTGTTATATAAAAATTGTAATTTTAGATTATAAAAAAAAATTGTCAATGCATTCGAAGAAAAGTAGCAGTCCAAGACCTTTCCTGAGCTAACATTGACTAAAATGTGGATGCCTCCAGTAATGTCAGAAAACAAAGTGTATTTTAAAAAGATCTTCAAATTTAGAGTCCATACCTGGCATAACATAGAAGAAATACGAACTCTCATTACAGGATGATAAACCGTCGATGTCAATACCATGGCTGAAGTTTCTAACATGCGTGCCTCTGTGGGCGATTCTCATCGCCCAGTGCGGTCAGTCGTGGTTGTTTTACACACAGCTGATCGAACTACCCACCTACATGAACAATATACTGCACTTTGATATTGTTTCTGTGAGTATGTATATGATATTATACTATGAAAAGATAATATTTTCATAACTGCATTCATTATTTATGAATTAAATTAAACTTAATACATAGGCAATAAAAAAGTTTGCTGTATTTAAAAAAAATAGGACCATTGTATTTTAAAAACAGTTTTTCTGTAAAATGTAATTTATTAAATAGATAAGTATACAGAAAGAAATCTATTTAAAGTTTATATAAATAATTATTATAATAAACAGAAAAAACTACGATTTTAAGTCCACATTTGACACTGTATTTGACTTCAAATATTGTGATATAGGCGATGAGAAAAGCTGACGTATTTTTTAATTACGGGAAATTCAACTCGAAAATTTGTTTGACTCGAAAGCTAATTTGTTACTATCAATCAATTTGTCCTATATTTATAACAGATTGGACGGTAATTTCAATGTAAACCTTTATGGTAAAAATCACCGGCCACGTCCATTTAGTTTTTTACAACAAGATGTCTGCCAATAATTGATTGCAACAATGAACGTGTCGCGTGAAGCATTGATTTTCTATGAGTAATGAATGAGTTAATGAGGAATTCTCATGTATGAATTATAGTAATATGTTGTACAACACAGAATGCGTGGCTGTCAGCATTACCGTACCTCACGTCGTGGATAGCCGGCATCATGATTTGTATATTCGCGGACTTTTTGTTATCGAAGGGGTGCATCACGCGACAGACTAGTATGAAGCTGTGGAACACTGTCGGTAAGATTTCTTGTCATATTATTGATGTTATGGAAAAATAAACTTTAATCGTAAAAGAGCCGATGATTAAAGTGTTGCGATGCTGATCATATTTTATTTTAAGATATTTTTATAAGATAATTTTGCTTGGGCACTACCGTGGATGTCGTAAAAGTGTATGTCGTGAATATGACCTCTTCCCGTGGATGCTGTAAAAGGCGACTAAGGGATAACAAAGCCGCTACCACAAATTTGGGGTAACCACATACATCATCTTTGATAAAGTGAACTCATCAACCTTCAAGTTTTAGGCCCCAAACGAGTGGACTCACCAAACCGCTTGGCCAGCGTATTGTTTAAGACCCACCCCTCATGCACGAGGCAATCTGCACGAGCAGGTCCATCCCCAGCAATGGACGAAACCAGGGTTCCGTAATATTTTAGCGTATATTTGTATTTAAATATGTAAAATCCGCTAGTTCTAAACCTAGTCAATAGTTTATTTGCTTAGAAATGTGGTACATAATAAAGATCTTATTGTAAGAGAAAGTAAATCCATACACATTCTGCCAGGATAATGGCGTGCAAATGTTATATAATTATATGTGGACGTTATAATTTAAGGTGTATTATGATTGTGGTTATACTTTCATTGTCTTCCATACTATTTCATGAAATGATTACAAGAATTAATTGAAAGTACCCACCTTACTGGCGTGCGAGAGACGACTTGTGGAAACATCCACGTAACGCTATACTGCAAATTGCTGACATTCGTAAAACACCGCGCCCGTTCTGCATGCACCGTGTCAACACTGGGACAGTGGACAGTGTTTATATACATATATAAATTGAAAATTATTAATTTACTATTAAATAAAAAATTATCAAATTAATTAGCCGTATTCAATGTCTAAGTTATAATTATTATAATTATTATTATTAAGGAGTTTATTGTATAATTTGATAGACATGCAACATGTGTTGCATCTAATCATTTTGATCCTCTGTAGTGGTATGTGTAAGTTCGCTATAGCTAGTGAACATTGTGCATTTTCTACATAGTATGTGTATTACAGCGGCGTTCGTCCCAGCATTTGGTTTGCTGGGCATCGCGTGGGCGGGCTGCGACCGCACGGCCGTCATGCTCTTATTGAGCATCACCTCCGCGTTCGGTGGCGCCGTTTACGCCGGTCAGTATGCCAACAATAAACCGTGTGTCCTGCATCAGCAGTGCGTCTAGCGTTGCGGCGCGTGACGTACGCCCGTTTTTGTTTGTACGCCACACTCAATGGCCACACTAGGATTCCCTGTGTCGTGGGTCCAGAGACACATACAAAGACAAACAAACATACATATAAATAATTTAAGTAAATGTTCCCACCGAAAAATAAGCTGGCCAGCTGGGACAAAGCTATAAAGTTCCAAATATCATTTCACAAGTTACATTTGCAAGCGAAAATCGCCCTTACATTGTAAAAATGTCAAATTGAATGTTGGAAGTGCTCTTTCAACATTATTATTGACCGACTGTTCAATAATTAATCTCAAAGTGTAATAACTTTCTAGTTCTTGCAAGTTACAAACTCATTTAACTCGTTTAATTCAAAATCATGAGTAGATTTCATGTTGTCAGATATGTCAGATATATACTTCAATATATTATATGACAGTAAATGAAATTGATTTATATTTTAATAATTGTAAATTGTACCGTATGGTGCCGACCGGCTATAGAATAGCACCATCCCATCTCTGCTCTTAGGTGTCGTGTAGTAGGTCCTCATGCTCAAGACAATGTGCGTGAGGAGGCTCATGTCAAGCAGTGGACACTGAAAGCAAATTGTAATAAATTTGTTGTACTTACAGGTAACCAAATGAACCATATTGACCTGTCGCCGCAGTTCGCGGGCACAATGTATGGTATAACGAATGCCGCCAGCAACATTTGCGGCTTCCTCGCGCCTTATGTTATAGGGCACATCATTAGTAGTGACCAGGTGACATTTTATTACAGTTATATGCATGCTTTTGAATATAAGATCTTTCAGGCTCGCGTTGCAAAACTACGACAACGCACACTAACAGGCGCGGCGGGATCCAACTCAACGCAATAATTTAAATCCGTTAGTTGTTGACATTCAATTCTTCACGTCATATCACAGCGAATAATTCGAATTACGCCCATTCATCGCACATTGAGGCGGGCCGCGTCGCAGCTCAAATACAGCTGGCAAGCGATCCGCCAGTGCGCTGCGCTGCGACCCGCTTGAAGTGTTGGTTTATATAAAATTTACGAAAATGATTCAGGAGGATTTTTGCAATGTTTATCTGTTGCGGTGCGGTCCGCCGTGATATGCGCGAGCCTTTACAGTACAAAATTCTTAAAATTCAATCTTCTACGTAATTAGAAACCTTAAAACACGTATACTTCCATATTTTTTTATTCAAGTTATCGTGTTTATGTATGTTTCTTTTATAGAAAGAAAGGGGCTGACGAGCCTGGTCCACCCAAGTGGATACTGTCGCCTATGGACATCCACATTTCTTGTCATCATTAGTCCAAAATGACAAACGACAGCCCTGCCCCGATGCACTGTTTATTCACTTTGTAGATTCAGGAAAGGATTTGGAAAAAGGGGTGGCAAAGATGGGGAATGGAGATAAATGGGGACCTTTTTGTACGCCGATTATTATTAATAATTATACAAGCGTTTAAGTTGCTTAAGTTTGCTTAAGTAGAGGGGGGGGGGGGGGATAAGGTTGAAGTTTTCCTTATTTTTGCGGACAACGGTTGAGGGGGAAGACAAAAAATCTTATGTTAGGTAGAAAAATAGATAAAAAATTAAATTAATCTAAAATATAGTATTAAAATATGTATAAGTATGTAAAATATAAGTATTTTTATTAATATTATAAAACAATGTGAATTTTGTTTTAATTTCTATCCAATAAAAACATGTTTTATTGGATATAAGTTAAAACAAAATTCACATAGTTCCTTATGTCTTATTCTTTAGGAAACGGGGATTTAGTATGTTCTTATTTTATCGTAACCCCTCATTTACATACCGCCACTGCCGCTCGTCCTCGCGTTGCCCTATTTACTTCCCAAAGTACTTCCGCGGCATCGTCGAAGCGAGTGAGTGTTTACATTGACAGCCATTGAACATTGAATGGAGGACGTAGAAATTGCTGCAGCGTCAGCGCAAAAAATGTAAAAATATGTAAATAAAATAGCAAAAAGATGTCATCGCAAGAAGCTATGGTAGATGATAATAATTCATCGCAATAGAACTTATCTACGGATGGCAAGTCTGCCACTTAAGGAAAAAGGGTACAACTAGTGGAAAACACATGGCGAGGAAAACAACTTTAAAGATTGTTTTAACGTTTTATAAAAAAATCAATATTAAAGTATTTTCTAACATGTTTAATGAAATTGGTATACTTCGATATACAAATGACATATAATAACAAAAATAAATTAATGTAAAATGCGTTTTTATTATTTTATTTTAGCGTAAAAAATATTTCACGAATATTAATCATATAATTAATTTGCCAAATGTGAATTCTTAGAATTTTTTAGATTATTATTTTGCTAATAATGATTTTTATAATATACTAAGGTATATTATAATTATTATAATTAGTATATATATTATAATTAGTATAGTCACAATTATATAAATAAATACATAACAGTGTTTGAAAATAAGTAATAGTTACCAGAAATGCCTTTTTATTGCATTATCAACTAAGTGAAATACAGTTTTTAATGAAATGGTAAGGCGCAACTGTGTAATTGCAAACATTCAACTTAGCTATAGCCAATATAGAATTTGTGCGTTATTTTTGCCTTTTTGCTTGATGTATCTTTTTAAACTATGCAAATAAAAATATAGACAGTTGCCCTATATTTTCCTAATTCCAAATATGTACTTAACTCGATTTTGATAAAAATATCAGTTATGCTCTTTTTTCTTATGACTGCAGAAGTGAGCGGCAGGGCAGTGTGTAAACACTCTGTGCCGCTGGCGCTGCCCTCTCTTTGAAGTCCGCGCAAAAAACCGCCAGCGAAGGTAGCGCAGGGCAGCGCCAGTGGCATAAGCAGTGTCAGCGCGAGGGATATGTTTATATACTCGCGCTGCCCACTTCCCTGCTTACTGCCATAGGAGTGGGCTGCATATAAATGAGGGGTAAAATTAATCTTAAAATATATCTTAGGTACAACAATTTTATGTTTACGTAATACATATTTAAAAACCTCTTATTAAATATAATTAAGTGTTTTCAACTTGTATTTGATCCCTGCATCTCACCCGGGCTGGCGGAAATGCGTTTTATTTTTATTTATTTATTTTATTTTAAGCAGTGCAAAACAGAAGGATAACAAAACAAAACAATACACAATAAATCATTTGACAGTAATGCTAGTTGATCTCCCTTTAAAGTACTGACATCAAGCCCAGATAACAATTTTATCACTGATAGACTAAAAAAGATATAATCTAGGAAACAAATAGGATATAAAATAGAAAACATGCACAATTATATCAATGAAGCATCTAATATGAACCTCATAACAGGTGTGTTGTGTGTTGTGAACCTCATTGTGCTCATAACAGTATTTTTTCATTTATTTCAATTTTAGTACAATAGTTTTCTATTTAGTAACACGTATAATAAATAATATTTGTTTCAGCAAACACTGGGCCAGTGGCGAGAAGTATTCTATTTAGCGGCGGCCATTGACCTCGGCGCCAATCTATTCTACTTATTCTTTGCAAGCACTGAGGAACAGGTACAGTTTATAGTATTTTATTTATTTTTTATTTACATACTAAAGGAAAAAAGGTATACCGACAAAATAAAAGATTCTTAAACCTTAAGAAAGGATCACTGCGTATTGTGCGGTCATCGAGATACTTTATACTGCCAACCCGAAAATTATGAATGAACTAACCTACTGAGGCTTCATTGACATAAAGTTTTTCAATAGGAGTGTGAATAGAATCTTGTAAGGTCGGCAGCGTATTTGTTACCATCCTAGTATAGCAAGTATCCATGGGCGGTGGTGATATTTTACCATCTTTTATCACCTCTCCGCCCCGTCTCTCTTCTATACAATAGTACCTATTCTACGGGTAAAATTTTAATATTCTTTTTAATATCAGGACTGGTCACGACCGGAGAACGATGACATGACTGCTCCGGCACCGGTTGAAAGCATACTGTTCCCGGAGTCATAGGGAACGTCCCACGCTTACACCGTCACGAGCGACTCTTTCGTATGACCACACTGTACTTGATACATGTTTTATGAATTCGGTGTATTTTCAGTGTTAGGACCCGATAAGTAAGAGTTTGGCAAACGAAACGTGACACTCCTGTACAGTTGAAATTTTATTTATTAACATTAAATTGAAGTATTAGACTTATGTATAACACCATTAAAGATACGTACCTCATTAACTAAATAACTGTGCGGAGTAGATTCTATTTATATAAAAAAAATGCAATTACAAACACAAAAAACAAGACTGAAATAAAATTATTAATCTATTTCTAGCAACTTTGACACTTGATATTTAATCATTGAAAAGGAATCGTGGAAGATGTCAGTGTTATTAGATTGAAAATGTGTATCATTACATGAGCCTATTCGCTGAGGACCATTCGCCTAAAAATCTAGATTCTTGCAAATGCAAGTTGGGACTGGAAAACGCGATAATTTAAAAAAATATTATCACTAAAAATAGATGGGAAAAATTTTGATACTTGAATTAAATAATAAAATTAGCTTAACATTGAATTCAAGTATCAAAATTATTGATAAATGATATTGATAACCTATTATTATTTATTTGATTTTTCGTGTTTTAACAGTCTCCATTTTCATTTATATTTCAGTTTCATACTAGTTTTAGAACAAAAAGTGTAAAGTACCTATCAAGTCTGTTTATTGTGATAAATTAGTGTTAACAGCATATGATCTTTCAAATTTTGAAAAAGAGTTTTTACTGTCACGTTTTATTTGCCAGCACTATAGAAGTTCTTTAGAAAGTGATAATATTATGTAAACGGTACGCACTCATTAGATAAAAGACACGAGTGCATTCTCATGACATTCGAGAAAAATGCAAAGTATTTGGTAAAATTTTCATTAATTTAAAATCAAGCTAGAAACTTGGGGGTTTCGGATGAAACAAAAAGAATATTGTTTACTATGTTTGTTTATTTTTAATTTCAGACTGCAATGTTATTTATCCTTTTATTAAGCATATTACTTAGGAGGGTAGTATATTAAAATGATTGAAGCTATGTATTCATTTTCTATAGTACCACTGACATGACTTGTAATCTTTATATCCTTCCATTATAGTAATTTTTATATTCCATTAGCGACCCGTCTGCCTTCGCGCAGGTGGTATAACAATTTCCCAAACATAGTCTGTGTCTATTTGGATTAATTTAGCTTCCTAAGAAGGAAATCATTTTCAATATCTGTATAGTTTTTGAATGTAATTCTTAAATATAAACCAACATAAATAAATCAGTCTTCGTTTATAATATGAAGTATAAATTACAAGATATTAAAATTTAGAATCCTTCAGTAGAATGTTACGTTATAATTATGACGTAACGTGAGGCTATGATTTAACCCGAACATAAATTGAACTTAACTTTAAGAATATAACGTTTTTGTATTGAATTTATAAGCTCAGGTTAGGTAAGTATCAAATTAATGTCTAAACGGCCTATAGGCTATGTTTGTTTCTATCAAATACAACATATCAGATACCTATAATTTACACAATAGTGTAAATATTTAAAAAAAAACGCAACAGTTGTAGTAATCTGTAAAGGATCTAGCAGGCTCTCGGCTAATCAATTATGTTAGAATCTAGCAAATGAAAGTTGAAACTGAAAAAGCGCGACAAATTAAGAAAAAAATAAGTTATCACTAACAATAGTTGGAAAAATAATTTTGATACTTGATTCTAATACTAGACTCATTTGAATAGGCTACAAACCTAATCAAATACTTTAAACAAAAAGCAAAAGTACTAAACGGGCAGCAAATTACGATCAAGAAAACAAACTATTTTTGAATAACTGAAATAAACAATTTTTAATTCTACGAATGTCAACACATGTCGACGCGGGACTCCTATATCTTTATTGTCAACAGAGAACCTCAACCCATCTTTAAATTTGCTGCCATCGATTTACTGCCACTTTCAGTATGTCTGCTACTCATTTAATTATTTCCCATTTTATTATTGAATTCAAGTGTTAAAATTATTTTCCTTGCTATTTTTAGTGATAACCAATTTTTTTTTAATTTGCCCTGCTTTTCCGGTCTCAAGTTTAATTTGTCTGACTCCAGATACCTAGGCTACTTTAATAGTTAAACGAGAAGGGTAAATTGATGGGGTATTAATTAAAGAGAGAAAGTCTCAAAATGGTGTATATAGGAAAATTTGATTGACTATGAGTATTCCATTTTAAGTAAAGGGATTTATTCATAAAAATGTCTCTCTGTAGTTATATTTTGCTTCTAAGTGAAGTATGCGCGTTATAACAATTTTTAGACACTGCGTAACTATTGTTATTAAAAAGTAATCTGAATGGTGCTTTTGTAACAATAACAACTTGGAATAAAAAAAACTTTATGCAAATGCAGCCAAAATGTATGATATGATGGCCAAAGAACTTTGAGAATTTTTACATAGTGAGAGCTACCGGGAATTATCTTGTCATAAGCAGGTACTAACTGAAAATATGTTAAAATTTATATACATATTTGTATCGTTTTTAATGTTATTGGTGTTAACATTAAATGTAAATTCGTAGAAAATTTTCGCCACACGACTGTGAATTCCAAGTAAGCTGTTTCTCCAAACTGTCATTTATAGAATTGTTTATACCATAGACAACGCAACTTCTTAAATATCTGTGGTTTCTACAAAATGTTAGAAAAACAGTACGGCGTTTTTTCTTTTTGTTCGTTATTTTTTAGGGAAAAATATTTGTGTTTATTATTCGTTAACTTAACAAAAAGAACTCAACAATATTAGGTCGCAACGTTATTTCATAATTAAAACATAAATGACAGCTCTATCACAGAAAATGTGTTGCCCTCTAGTGAGCATTACAGTACATTACAGCTCTCATTGTAGAAGTAAACTAGAAGATTGTTTAGCAAATTTAGGTTATTTTTAAGGGGAACTTAAAATAACTTTAGTGTAATGTTTTTCCTGTCTACATAAAGTCAATTGTATAAGTTAGAAAAGTCAGAAGGCGCAATCAATATCAATACCACCTTTGTTTGTTTCCGGCTTTATCATCTTGTAGCAAAGTTTGATAGGTAATATAATTCTTATAGTTATAATCTACATATATCAATAAAAATGTAAACGTTCGTTTGTTCAAAATCTTAAATCTCCGAATGTTCTTCACCGATTGCTTTGAAATTTAGACACAACGTTGTATTCGAATACGCGCGTGTTTTTATATACCTATCAAAGGGTATGTATGCATGTTTATGTTTTTTACCCAAAAACAGGGTAAGCGCCATCTGTTGGGCAGCTACAGCAACGCGTGGGCGGACACAGCTAGTGCTAAATAAAATAAAAGACAGTATACTTTAATTAAAATCATGTACTGTATATGTTGCTACTTTTAGTATTAATTAGCAATATTTGTTTTTGTATAATTAATTACACTTACACAATTGTTAATTAACTTATTATTTATGTAACTATCACAACAATATTATAACCAATTCTTCAAAAATATGTAACTATTTTTTATAATATACATAAATGTTTTTTTAAAAACAAAAGTCAACATTTTTTATTCCCATAAGGGGCTATCCATAAATTACGTCACACGAATTTCATGATTTTTGGAGTCCCCCCCCCGTCCTTGTCACAGGTAGTCACATTTGTGTGACCCCCCCCCCCCCCCCCATCCCTGGTGTGACGTCAAAATTTTGCAATTTTAAATTTAAAAATTAAATTAAAACAACCTTATAATAATATATATATTGAGTTAGTAATATTTTAAAGCTTTTCGTTGAAGTGAAGTGAAGTTGAAGTGTTCGTTGAGTTGAAGTTTAGTTTTAATACTTTAGTTTTATACATGTTACGTCACGAAGCTTATGAC
This sequence comes from Sesia apiformis, assembly GCA_914767545.1. Lineage (NCBI taxonomy): Eukaryota > Metazoa > Arthropoda > Insecta > Lepidoptera > Sesiidae > Sesia > Sesia apiformis. The sequence continues at coordinate 7,133,882 of OU611960.1, read as the reverse complement.
TCGCCCCCCGTCACAAGATGTCACACTTTGTTGACCTCCTCCCTCCGCCTTAACGTGTGACGTAATTTATGGATAACCCCCAAGGACAGATTCAAGTCTGTTTTGAAAATGTCTTTATGAGAATCTGTCCTTATGTGAACAAACCGTTACAACACCGCTGCGGCGGGTTGTACGGAATCCGCTGCACCGCAACCGCACACCGGTGCAGCGGCGTGCGGCAACGTGTCTGATTCACCTAAGTATTTTAATCGTGTTCTCTGGGATAATCGTCAAAATTCTTCTCAATTTATTCAAACGCATACGCGACTACGTTTGGTAATTCAATCTTTACTGGCCCTTACGAAGAGTGCAACGTACGTATGCTATATTATGTGCTTTCATTCATAGTTCAATCATTCCAAATATTTAAATTATTGTAGTTCAATTGTAATTTATAAGTTTTCGCTAGTTTAAGGAAACAGTATTCAAATGTGATGATTTGTTACACATACATACTTATAATATGGAACATTTATTATGATGTTGAATAAGTTTTTAATTTTGTTATACAGATATTGAACTATCGATGTTTGTTTTATTTTTTAAATTACCTTACAGATATTATATACATGCTAATCGCCTTTGCCACAAAAATCTAACGAAAACTTAAAACATTGTGTTTAAACATGTCTATTTTTTGTTATAATGTTTTTGTAATTATTGTCTAACATTTTTATACACTCTTTAGCTTACGTTTATTTAGAATCTCTATACACAATTTTGTTAAATGCATTTTATGTTATAAATTGTAATTGTTAATACAACTGCTGTGATTGTATTTTAAAAATTAAAAAACAATGTATATTAGCAATGTTAACACTAATCTGTCTATATAATTATAATAATGTATAACCAAGTATAGCTAATGTATTTTTATAGCAATGAAAATAAATTTTTTAAACAAATATCACGGCTATTATTTTTTAGTGCATATTCTTAAAAATTGAGCAATGTGTCAAAGTTGTATCCGATGGATGGGTGACGACGGTGCCATGATTGTATAGGGATCTGTGTAATGCTTTCAATAAAGAAACTGTATCTTCAAGGCCTGGTGGTTTGTGTTTCAGTTGGTTCTTCATACTTGTAGTATGCGCCGCAGGAAGTTGCCTACATAACATTTACCTGTTTAGTTATTTATTGTTTAATGCACAGAGTGACAAAAAGCGCACTTAATTTTATGAAGTATTATTTCCCAGTCAATGGTGCCGTGCGGAGATGGTGCACGGTGCATGAACTAACAGCTATTTTTTGCATTTGCACGATAGATGTGGCGAGTCCAGTCTCCTTATAGTATGTATACTGCATACGTATATCTATAATTTATATACGTACGTACTACGTATTAGGGCCATACCTATATATGAAATTGCCGTTGGTTTTAGTGGCCACTTTGAACTTAGTTGATGAAGCGGATTCATCTCAGACCACGTCTGAGTTACCAGCAGCCTTCGGCGTAAGTGACAAAGCAATATTGGTTCATTTGCGTCAAATCGGGAAGAAGCTTGGAAAATGGGTATCGTATGAGCTTAACGAAAGTCAACTGCTTCGAAGCTTGCCTTATTTAGCTGAACCAGCACAAAAATGAAGGGATTCTGAATCGTATTGTCACTTGTGATGATAAGTGGATCCTGTTTGATAATCGTAAACGTTCTTCACAATGATTGAACCCCGGAGACAGATAGACAATGTCCTAAACGTAAACTGAGTTAAAAGAAGCTCACGTTGACTGTATGGTGGTCTTGTGCCGGTATTATCCACTACAGCTTCTTGAGATCTAGCACAATAATTAATACACATGTGTACTGTACATAACTGCAAACAATGATGGACAAGCTCGCTATCAAACAACCGGGTCTGATCAATCGTGTACAGCGCTTCTCCATGATATGATAACGCTCGCGCACGCACCGCTCGACAGAATGTCTCAAAGTTACAGGAGCTTCGACTGGAAACTCTCCTTCACCCACCGTACTCGTCGGACCTTGCCCTTACTGATTTCTGAATTTGGATAACTTTTTACAGGGGAAAGAATACAACTCCGATGAGGCAGTGAAAAACGCCTTCAGAGAATTCATCAATTCCCGTCAACAGGAGTTGTATAGCAGAGGTATCATCAATCAACTTACATTAAAATGGCAAAAGTGCTTTTATAATAATGGACAATACTTCGATTAATTAAATATATAATTTTTCATTTCTGAGCGTTCGTCGTTTTAGACATCGTAACATTTTGTTTTGTCAAAATTCTGTTTTTAGCATTGGACTGCATTATGCATTACTTTAATAACGCTACAGTTTGTGTGAATCCTAACAACGCTCGACTCAAGTAAATTATATCTTCGGGCCAAACGAGAGGGCGAGGAAAATTCAGGCACAATCCCATCGACCGAACTCTAATTACTGCGTGTGAACGACCCGCCGTCAATACTAATATTTGTTATCACCCCCGAGTGAGGTTTGTGTTTAAATTTGAGCGTTTTTCGTGTAACGAGGCGTAGTTTTAAAATGACCTTCAATATACATTTGAATATAAAATCAGATATAATTATATTCAAGCATCATTTTAAAATGACCGTCATAAAAAGAGCAGGTGCAGTTTTTGAAGCTGCAATCACGAGAATTAATAGAATTTAGTTGCTGTAAGGTGATTAAATAAGGCATTAATGCAATTACAGCCGACACTTTTGTACGATAAATAACTACAATTATTAGTTTTATATTGTTGTAACTTCTAATATGAGTTTACTACGGGTTTGTTGTTGCGATTAAAATTATATTATTATACGAACGAACACTCTCTGCATGCAATAATTATATACTTAATTGATGACAATGAGTCGAGCAAACAAAGGCCATAAAAGCGAGAATTCTATGATCGTAGAATTTTATTTAAAGTAAAAGGAAATAAAATTATATACGTATTAGAATATATTGCGTCGTTACATAAAAAAAATAGATACACTCTCGAATGCTGCTTAAATATTTACGCTCCAGTTTTTATTAGCTTTTATTTATTTACATCAAATGACAACCCTAAATACCTATTATAAAATCATAAAATTTTACAAAACATTAACGGTTTCTTAAAATCATAAACAAAAATAAATCACGAAACAGCTGTAAAAATACTGAGACCGTTTTGCGTCGTCATAAAAGCTGCGTAAAATACCTATAGAAAAAGAGTTCTTAACAATGAACAAGTCGTTGGCAAACCCTAGCAATTAACTGCTTACAAAGTATTTTTGCCGACATTAATGCGTTTGCTGAAGACTAAACTGTTGGGTCAGTATTGTCCTTTTGTCTCGTAGTTTTCACCTTATTTTAACTCGTCAATTTCGCTAAGCGAAGGAAAACGACGGACGCAAAAAAAAAAACCTTTACGAACCGCCATGGGCGTGGCGTAAAACTACTATAGGTAATAACAATACTAAAACCAACAAAATATGTAAAACAGTGGACTTAAAAATACTTCTCTTAGGTACATAAAATATATTTGGTTATGCTCAAGAGAAACAACAGTTAGAATGTGATTGTACGTGATTGTTTTGTCCGTGCGCTTGGTAGGTATTTCTTATAAAAAACTGTGCTAAAAATGGATAGTTCAGCGCCAATTTTCAATAATTAATCTAATTAATATTAATTTATAAGTAAGCATATTACGACCTCACTGTCAAGATGCGATAATTAATTTAATTGAGATTGAGAATAAACTTCACAGTAACATCTATAGATAGACATACTATTTGTCATTTAAATCAATGGTAACAACTTTAACAAATAAGTTTGTGTTAATTGGTGTTTCTACAAAGCGATCCATAAATTACGGACTTTTGAATACAATAGTAATGGTGGCCTACGTAATTAAACTAAATATGGGCGTTGAACTCTCTTGATTATGTGTGATATTCATGACAGAAGATGGAGGGAATGAAGCTTTCCTGTACAAATTCATAAAAGGCTTCTCATTTTCCTGATTCAAGCTGTAAATTGTTTTTTTGTAACTTCGATAAATTGTACCTAAAAGTTCATAATCTGACTCGCTGCATGCTCTGGTTTGAATGTGTCGTTTGGATGTTGCGTCTTCGGTACACTAGTAGGTATAATGAAAAAGAGAATGAAGACACGCACGTAAAAACGCACAGTTACTCGTATACCACAATAGTCGACAAGAAGAATTTCTTTTCATAAGTTGCTAATTAGCGGTTCCAACAAACATTTTTGGTTTCGGTAGCAATAAAATTTGAATTGTCGGGGACAAAAGGATTTCTCTAACCTTCGTAGAACCACAGCGGTAAACAAGTTCGAGACAAAGGGTCGGAGGAGAGACCGTGGCATACGCGGCTTTAACCGATTACCGAAACTAATCGCGTTTCGTTTTTAAAATTCGTTAACGGGTACTCTTTTTCATTAGTAATTATATTAGACTTACTCGTATACTTAAGAAAATACTTACATATATACGGTCGCAGCTAGTAGGGATTGAGAAATGGAGCTCTGCCAGTCACGAGGGTCTCGAATCACTGCGATCATTGCCGATCTATTGTGATCGCCTCCATTATTACAAATCGCTATGGTCTGCAGGTATGGTATTGCATAATAGTTTTAACAGCGAAGCCTCTATCGAAGCCCATATACATATATCTTTTGTACATCAAAGGACTATATTCGCAAAGCACGGGCCCGCATCCTGCTATATCCTGCTCGAAACAAAATCTGTAGGTGTTGAAATACTTTAGTCTCAAATTAAACGTATTTGTTTATTGGCAATGCCTCCGAAGTGTCCCGTAAGTATAAATAGGTACAAATGTTTAGAGCATAGAGCGAACAAACAATTCCAAAATAATTTCCGCCTGTATCAGTACCTTTACCCCTTGTTTTGATCTAAGACGTTTATCGGGATTTTAGCGTGTTCGGCCCCTGGCGTGGTCATTTAGTGGATCTTTAATTCACGCATACAATGCATGGTAAGGAACTTAATAGGCCTGGCGCTTTGATATACCCAGCTGGTATCCACACACAAAATATGTACACATAAAGCGCAATGTTTTCTATATTTGTCTGGCTGTATATTGTACATTACTTATAATTTGAGAATCACTGGGCAATATGTACATTGTTTCACCAAAATAGGTGAAGTGACTATTGTTTTTTTATTCTCGGTAAAACGAAAATTTGTTTTGAACTTGAATAAATTATCAAATTTAAACCACAAATTCCATTATACGTATTTTTATAGTAATCTAACAAAAACTCAACCGATACCGCTCGAGCTCCCGCCAAAGAATCCAAATTGTTTATTAAGAAGAAAACTTGACACAGGCAGAATGTGCTAATTGCGCCATTGCCATATATGAAAAAAAGCATAATCTGTAAGGCTCAGAGAAAAATGTATATTACTTTAAATAACGGTACAACTTGGTTTTGAGAAAAAGTGCAGCAACAAAACATCGACCGGTAAAAGTGTATTTACAAAACGGTAACAAATGCAAAAAAGGTAAATAATAGAATTTTGCTCCATTTTTGGGTCGTAAAATGAGTAAAATAGAGCATATCTATTGTTTAATTTTTTAATTGACCGAACTTCGGGTATAGGCAATAAAATGTCCAGGACAATTAAAAAACATTCTGTAACTGTTTATTATAACAGTCGTTTTTAATTCTTTAAACACGAAACTGTTACATTCCGAGAAAAATATTTTTTACTTAAGTTTACCGTTGCAGTATTTTAAACGCACGAAAATAAAAACTAATTATATTATTAAAGCGAGTCGGATAGATGCAACAGAAATCTTGCCCCTATGTTTAATTTAAATGTGTTTCTTTTGGTAAAACCTTAATGTAACGAGTTACGTACCTACTTAATTACAATTAGTTATGTTTGGACTGGTCCTGTATGTATTTAGTAATGTATTATGTTTACTCAATTTAATTATATTACGTATTGACACAGAATAAACAATAGTACTACATAGTATTGATATTAGAAGAATCGGACAAACAAAAAATACATTTGAGAACCTTCGCTTTTTAAATAATATTACTACTATTAGCGAAAACAAGTCACTTGCACCGCTGTATATATTTTGTCGTAGCTAATTTTGTAGATAAATTTCATCGTAGTCTCGTAGAAGTGGCCCTACGACCTACGATCTTTGATGTGCTACGTAATCATTTCACTTTTGAAGCACGCCTACGCAGCTAAGTAGTTGCGTAAGCGTGCTTCAAAAGTGAAATGATTCGCAGTTTGATATTATTTATTATATTAGACATTAAAAATAAAACAGTGAGAAAATTAAAGTGAAGCAGGAAGCAGTCATTAGTTATAATCATTATATATCAAAAAACAACAAATCATTAAGTTGGTGACAGCGACCTACGCTTAAGTTTTAAATAGGTCACATTATGGTTAATAGTGCGTAGGACAATGAAGGCGGGTGGCCTGTGGAGGCTGAAATCTTTGAATATGCAAAGGCAGTTTAGTCGCGGCGGCTTTGATGTCACGCTCGGTAGATGTAGACGCAAACAAATTTATGCCGAGTGTCAATACATTAGAGGCGCAAGAGGCGCGCGGCGTCGCCAGTGATGTCAGTATTTGAATAATAATAATGCGGAGGCACGCCAGAGACCGCCGACGCCGCGCCGCGTGCAGCGGTCGCGTGCCCGCGCATGACCCGCGCCGCTCCTACTAAGATATCTCACTTCTTTGTCACCAAATTAATGTTTATTACTGTATTATGTATTCAGGGTTGGGCTTACGGAGATCGGTTTATAGGAATTAATCCATAAGAATTGCATGATCAGCTGCAATTTTCGTTTCTAAAAATCAATTCAAATAATTTATCAGAACATCGGTACAATATAAATTAAATATCTTGCCTAACATGATCTGTATCAACAGGCGTTCAAAATTGTTTTGTGAAACTTAAAGTATGCCATATAATGTTAATTACAATTACAAAGTTAATTAGTTACAGTAGGATTACAATGCAATGCAACTGGCCCTTTAAGTGTCCATTGCTGGACACGGACCTCGTTATAAACATTGTCGTGTGCATGAGGAATGTATGGCCTGAAAACGCCAAGCTGGCCAGGCGGGTTGGCGAGTCCAGTCTTTTAGAGGTTTAGAGGTCTTTTAGAGCTTTTAGAGCTCCTGTGGTAGCCGCTTTGTTATCTCCTAGTCGCCTTTTATGACACCCGCGGGAAGAGATGGGACGGTGCTGTTCTATAGCCAGCCGACACAACACAACACAACACGCTACATTATTACAATATAATATCCTAATTAATTCATATTTTACGTTTTTTAAAATGTATAACTTTTTAATGTTATTGCATATATACTATATGTAATAGCTAAGTGATGTCTAGAATCATTCATTGTTACTCTCCTAAAGGTATCCACAACCGATAAACATAATTTAAAAGCTCTTGATTTATCATAGTGACTTGGAGAGAAACGGATTTGTAGTAGCGCTGCGCCCCCAGCATCCAAGTGGCAATAACAACTGACGACGCGAGTTGCGTCTCGCGCGCGCCTCGATCGTCAGTCGCGCGTCGACTACGCCACGCGCCGCACGTACTTTACTTTCTTAATAACTTTTTACGATTACCAATACAAATCGCAAACAGTGAAGTGACTATATAATTAAGGTAAAATTTACTTGGTGAATAAAAAACAATATGGTGACCGGTATAGCGGGTAGCCCACAGCAGGGCGCCTCTAACCCTGTAGTCGTGGCGAACGGCAACATGAGCCCTCCAGGGATGCAGGTCGAACAGAAGAAGCCTTCTAGTGACAATAGAAGGGTGAGTTTTATTTTATTTATTTATTTTTGTATAAAAATACACGCAAATACTCTTACATAAGTCTCTATGGAGGAATCTTAAAATATTCATATGTATAAATTGATAACAGGGTAAAACTTTGGGTTGATCCATCGTAGTTTACCTTGCAATATTAATTGAGAAAAAAAAATCGAAAATTAGTTTTGAAATGTACCCCATATTATTATGTATTTGCGTTATTCTATTGTTATGTTTTTGGACATTAATAGATAACAATACAAATGCATATAATATATAGATTATTTGATTTGAAAAACTAGAAAGAAAGACATCAACGCGTTCGAGACTTATAAAGTAAAATAATTATTATCTGTACAATTTATATTATCTTGTAGGTAAGTATAACAGATAATTAATATATCGTTTTAGATTAAGATAGAATTTTATTGTACATCCAAACACACAGAAGAGAAACACAAAAATGCAAGTAATTGGTAGCACAATAGATTATTATTCAAAAACAACATTTATTATTCTAAAATCCAAAGGAATGATTGTTTTTTGTTCTTTATTTATCAAAATTAGTTATCACAAAAATACACAATACAATAATAGACACTCAAAAAACCACGGAGGTTTGTTCAGAAATGTAATAAATTTATTTGTAGTGCCATTTAGGAACTTAAATAACAATTAAAATGGTTGTTATTTAAATCACTTGGAAACTCATATATTTTTTATTCTTACAAATATTTTCAATTTAAAAATTGGTTTTCATAATAATTCTGCGACTGATTTCATCCGTGACCTGTCACCAGCCCCATTTTTTCGTCCACCAATGGACGCGGGCCTCCTCATGCGCATTGTCTTCTACACGATTGACGTATGGCCTTAAAACGACACACTGACACCAAGCCGGTTGGCGAGTCCACTCTTTGAGAGGCGGTGTAGTTCCTCAGCTGCTGTGGTAGCAGCTTGGTTATCCCTTAGTCGCCTTTTACGACATCCACGGGAGGAGATGGGGTGTTGCTATTTTAAAGACACCACACGGCGCTGATTCACGAATTTTTTCGGCTTACGCGTAATTCATAGGAGGGATTAACACATAGGATACATTTTGATCTCAATTCCACGCAAGCGAAGCTGTGGACAACAGCTTATAAAAATAATATACAAATACATACACTTATTTGTGTGTATCAGTATGAATATTCTAATAGATCCAAGGGTGGTGATAGTCTTGTAGTATCTATTCTCGATTTTCATTCGGTGCGGACTTCAGTTAAAACCCTAGCCCGTACCACAGGGTTATAAAATAAATACAGATTTAAAAAAATATTGTTAGTTCGGCAGTGACAGAAAACACAGTGAAGAAATCGGCACGCCGCTAAGTTAAACAAATCTGGGGAATTTGTATCTAGCAATCCGCATTGGGCTCTGGTGGCGATTTTCGGCCCGAGACTCCCTCGTGATTGCTAGATGGGGGGAGGTATGTATTCTGCAGAGGGATGTTATAGACTGATGTCGAAGTATGGGCAATCTGTGTAATTTGTAACTGGAGTACACTTTAAAAAAAATATATCGAAAATAAAACACGTTCTCAATAATTATCTAGATTGACCTATACAAACACACCTTTATTCTATTAAGTTTGATAATAATATGACCTTTGATTATATATTATAATTATAATTTACTTATATATTTGTGTCTCTATTTGGCCAAGCCGTGCTTGAAGGGTCAGTTAATAGATGTTGCCTGATCTGATTTATCAATTAATAGATCGTCAGTAATCATCAATCACATTAATAATAACTATTCAATGTGTTAATCCGTCGCACGGACCCAACGATTGTTGATTACTTGGTAACGATTTGTTGATGTGTCCGTAGAGCTATAAACATAATATAATAAACAAATAAATCAGATGTTAGGTTAGGACTAGTTAGATTTAGGATTTAAATATGTTTAATTAAAATACACTATAAAAATTAATAATTCCAAACTTCAGATTAAAAAATACACGTCGATTAGTGTGTATGGGGTAAACTATCATTTCGTTTGCGAACAATTAATAAGAGCCTTTAAGAAAATTTAGAGCATTGTTATTAAAAAACATTTGACGGCAATGATGTCTTTTATTAATGTCTATTGGCCAGAGATTTTGTACATTTAAGTGCTAACTGTTTTGTTTGTATTATACATTTCTTGTTATCGTGTTTCGACGAAACTACATAATGTGTACTTTTAGTACAAACATGTCCCTATTATTGTGTGACCATGAAGTCCACGAGCGAACATTTTAGCGACGCCTCGCGAACGAAACGAATACGTATGTCACGTTTCTTCGTGCGCAGAACTGTGGGAAAACATTGGCACCTCCACCGCCGACCCTTTGATATATAACTTAATAATTAAGTTACAAGCAGCACATATCTAAATACCTACCTACATTTAATACGTACATACAGCTAGGCAGTTTTATTTATAATTCTTGTAACAGTGGGATTGTTTCATCTGTATCATATCAGCTATACAGAATCTACTCGTATATACACATAATATACATACGAGAATCTACAACAAGAGTGGTGGCCAGCGTCACTCGAAAAGGAGATCTCGTTATTATCCTTACATTTTAAGAAAAACGTTTTTAGACAAAAATCGTAGAGCTCTTCGAGTCCCATCAAACTGCATATACCTAGTTCAGGGATGGCGAACCTTTATTGATCTACGGGCCATTTTTTCTAAAGATATGTTTAATGAGGCCATGACGTGCCGTCAAACAATCTTGACTTAGTGATTAAAGGCGAAACTAAGTACTACCAACTTAAAACTCTTTATTTGCAACCAGAAATATACATTTTGCACAGCAATAGTAACATTAACAGTTTTATGTTTATTTAAAAAAAAAGAATAAATTAGTGCGACTTTTGCTGTTGCCGTCCCGGCACCAGTTCACAATGAACTTTGTTACTATGACCTCAAATGTAGACGAAAAAATAAATTGTTTCGATTAGGTACCTAAATTCCTTAATTAATGCCGTGCCCAAATTACTTTGTCGCGTGCCATTGGTTCGCCATCGCTGACCTAGTTTGTATGAATAGACTTCGATTTTTTTGTATTTTTTTTAAAATTCTCTGTCGGAATTTTGGAACTGCTCTACCGATTTGGCTCATCTTCTAACTTAACCGACAGCTATACCTCTCCAGCTTGGATCTATGCCCAAGTTTCTTTTTCAAATATTTCAATCAGACCAAGAACTGCAGGCAAATTCGAGGGCGCTTTTCTTAATAGATATTTAAAGACTATTTATTATATATATATATTGATGTTTGGATTCAGCTGGCTGATGACCTTTATGCGAGATGAGTTTAGTTCTTATTGATTTTATTGATACTATTTATTGATTAATCCATTTTATTTTATTATGGCAATCTCTAAAACTTGTTTCATGGAACCTTTTCAACAATTATTAGTATTAGATGTGAGATTTCTAAATAAATTGAACTTTTTTCAAAACCTTACGACTGCGACTGTATTGTTGGCACAGTGACTTCTCATCATTTTGGTAGAATTTTTTGCGTTTTCATTATATGTGACAAAAAAATGTGGCATTATATGAAAAAAGGAATTTCAAGTTTCCAATTTTCCAAATATTGGGCGAAATCTTAACCACGCAGACAATTGAACTTTTATTGTTTTCTGCTGTTTGAAATTTCACCGGTGATAAAATAATAATAATCTTTTTTTATTAAACAAAATTGCACATTATCGTGCAAAGGGCGAATTTAATGCGTTAATGCAGTTTAAGGCTTTCTCCACCAGCTAACCTTTGGGAAATACGTTGGGAGATGCGATGAATCTTTCCATTGATTTAACTTTAAAATTGGATATTATGTCATTTTTGTATTATACAGAATCTTGAAACAACGAAATTTTAAGTTAGAAAATCTTAACCAAAGCAAGTGAGACTATGACAATAAGGTCCCTCCCTTTGCTCAGATAACGTCACATTTATTCTATAGACAATTCTCTGTCCCCTCTATAACAAAGATCTAATGGACATTGAATAAGCAAGGTTGTTATAAACTTCAATCTTGGAGACTGATCTGACTGACAGGATATCAACGTTGTCAATTGAACTGGCTTCGGGTTTCGTCACACACTGTACAAGGAATACCTGTCTTCATACTAAATATCAGTGTAATTGAGCAGTGTACCCGTAGGTACCAATTTTGCTCAAATTCGAGCATTTATTATTGGGTCGAGTGATTCCAACCTTCACTACTATATCAAGTCGTTTAATTTCGATTTACTGGACGTTTATCTCGGTAATTTATTGTAAATAAATTACATCAACTGCTTTCCCACGCTACGTTTATTACAGGAAGGACTATATCAGTATAACCAGCGTATACCTACGTCAGCAAGTGATACGAAACAATAAGTCACATAATCCGCCACCCACACAGCGTCCCTATCGGTTATGCACCCGACTATTTCCAACTCAGTGCTATAAGTTAAAATAGGCCTTAGAGTTCTTCTGTATCTCAATATTTACTCAATCGAGGTCGATTTCTCTTACCGTCAGCAAGTTCATTATGATTCCCCCTTTTCAACTTTCATGATAGTTTCTACGTATATTTATAGTTTATTATATGCATAGATAGATGACACAATTGATGATGATTAATATAGGTACACTGCGTAAAACGTAGTTTATAGTCTTTTATAGAGTATTCGCATAAGTATACGCAGAACACGCACAGATTACAAATAGCGGCTGTTCCTTAAGCGAGTAAAAACGCCACAGGCAGCTTTATAAGACCTCTACAGAGAATGGACAATCTTCAGAATGATTTCATAGTAATGGAAAGACACTTGAACGGACGAATGGGTATATAACATTGTTACCTCCACTGTCCTTTCCATTTAAGAAAACTACAATTTAGAGTTTTGTTTATTTACACACTTCATTGAACAATATAGTACAAAAGGCGAGTTTAATAGATTTTCTTCCAATCAACCTTTGGACTGATTGGAGAGGTTCAATTTGGAGATGCGTGAAAGACTCAAATTAGATGATATGGTAAAATTAATATAAAATACACAAATATACTGTAAATATGAGTCGTAGGTAAGCCACGGAGTGATTGTTCTGTTTCTCTTATCTCGTGGTACTCTGTTATCTGCCGTCATTAAATCGTTGACAACCCTACGTTAGCTAGATGGTACAGCGCGTGAGTCAGGCGGCGCGCGGCGCGACGGTCGAGCGTGCCGCGTGGGCGGCGCGTGGGTACCCGCGGGCTAATTGTCGTGGGAACGCGCCCCCACCGCCCACGCCAGCTCAAGAGATTCACGCCTTCAAACACACGCATAATTGCCGTAATAAATATAGGATATTACACGAATGATGCTGCCGTCCTTAAATTACACTTCAATAAAATGTATGTAAAGACTGTTAAGATGTAATGTATAAGATGACAGACGAACCCACATGGTGGTAAGTGGTCACCGCCGCCCATGGACACCTGCAACACATGGGTGCATGCGAGTGGGCTGCTGATCTTGCAGAGAAATAACGTCAAATACCTATAATAAACGGAACATGAGGATTAATTAATATATAATACCTTTTATTTCAAGAAAGAAACGTAATTTGTGATATTACATTTGCTAGAATAAGGAAGTCGAATTTTCAAATACGTAGTTTTATAAATAACACTTCAGCTTCAGGCGGTTGTGAACTAGAAAATGAGACGACAACTTTACGACGTAGCCGCGTAGCCGCGAACAGCTAGCTACTTGTCTTTATTAATTACTATACGCTATTATTCCTTTGTTATTGTCACGATAGAAATGAGAAGTGTTGTTTACTCGCTATTGGTATACTCTTTGACTTATTGTTCTGAATTAAATAAAGAATAAATGGTTGGTGACTAGCAAAGAAGTTATGCAATGAAATCAGAGCCACAATGAAACAGGAAAAGGAAAGATGTATGTTAAGGGGGCGTAGCCTCTGGAGTTCGACTCCAATGGATTAACTTGTAAAATCTACATTCACAGATAATAAATGTACTTAAGTAAGATCAACCTACTATTAAATTAATTTTGTATTTTTCTTTTTTTTTCTCTGTTTTTTCTAGAAATAAAAGTTATTTATTCAGTCTCAACTCATGACATTCAGAACAGTCAAAAGCGTGAGGCGTTAACGCATGTAAAGAAAAATCTAGATCTAGAACAATTAGTTGCACAAACAAGTCCTATAATTAACACTAACTTTCCATTTTGTTTTTTATAAATATATTTTCCACAAGTCTTAAGAATTTTTCTTTATTTTGTTACATCGAAATTTGTTTAAACAATAACGATTAAATGTTATGTTTTCAACTAAGTATATATTCAACTTCGTGATATCGGTTCGATACACGTCGCAATCGCGAACAATTTTATTTATTTATTGACCTCAGAGCAACAAAGGCTATATACTCGTAATAAATATACCTTAACCTAATAACAGCCGTAGGATGGAGAATCGTTGTCCTTGCTTTTTCATAAGGTATCACTCAACTTTGGCATTGTGGTGTCGGCCAACTATAGAATAGCATCACTGCATCTGTTCCCCTGGGTGTAGTAAAATGCGACTAGGCTACCACAAACCCTGAGGAACTACACCACTTCTAAAAGAATGGACTCGCCAACCCGCTTGGTCAGGGCATTTTAAGACTATACATCAATCATGCATAATACATTGTGCACGAGAAAGCCCATGTCCAGCAGTGGACTTTTAGATATCACAGCAGCTAAACTATTGAACGATCTCATACACTCAACCAGCAACAATTTAATATCAACATCGCTGTATAAATAGGAAGGAGCTCAAGATAATTACACTCGTGTTTGTACCGGTAGTAAACAGTCATGTGACTAACTGGAGAAGCTATTACGGCGCAGGCGATCCATCATCGTATGATAAACATCGGTGCCGTGAGATTAGCCGCGTTGTAGCCGCCCGCCGCGCGCCCACGCACGCCTACATCCAGCTACTAATGTAGCGTTCTAACGCCATAGGTGACCGAAGATAAAGACATAACGTAGGCACACGTAGGTGATCAGGATCAAACACGGTGCAGAGGTACTGTGTAAGCATTTCAATTAGACAATTTATGTATAACTGTTAAGGTGATTATTTTCTTTATTTATGCATGGGAGTTTAATATCATTTTGTCAACGGCAAGATGTTGATATTCAGAAAACGTCTTTCTTATTTCCAACAAGTTGCAACAAGTTTGCTTTTTTAGTTAGTTACAATCATTGGTTCGAATTAATTTTTTGTCGCTTTTCAATGCCGTGTACGTTATTTATTTTGAAAGTTATAATCAAAATCTGTGCATTCATTTTAAAAATAATGAACAATTAACACTACACTCAATAGCCTCTACTAGGATTCCTTGTGTCGTAGGTCCAAAGACACATAGGTACAAAGACGAACTCACCACTTTAATTTGTCTTACACAAATGAGTATTCGACCGGCTCTCGAACCCGGGACCTTTCGCACAGCACAAACTGAGCTAACTTTAAAAATATAGCAGGTTTTGTAAAGTAAGTGATTAAAGGACTTGCTAGGTGAAATTCTGATTTAGGCCTGAACTTTAGAATCGAGGCTTGAGTTTCATCACAACAGATTGAACAATGCAAGGAGGCTTTACATTTTCTGTTCTTTATAATTACAACAATTCTCTTTACAATTTTCCTTTGAATCTTTACATCAGACTGCGATTAAACCATAACCGTCGAACATTTTATTTCCATCTAATTATCCATCCTCGGACTTTGAATAAATAATATCGGGACTGATATCATGGCATCAGTTCAGTACGCGTCGAAAATCGAGATCACGAACAATCACGATCACGTCCACAGGACAGAGGATCGTCAACATAAGGTATCACTCAACTTCTAGATGTAAGAGCAATCAAATTGTTGGATGATCTCAGACGCTTTACACAGTGGAGAGCGTACAAAATCATGGTAATTTTCAGTTTTCACCACTAGTCCGTTACCTTGTCCAAATGCATTTTAATTCTCGTTCGTGGATGCAGTTCGCGCGTGTCGGAAGTTCGCCGCCCGCTCCCACGCCTTGGCACGCGACTCTAGACGCCGCCACCCGCCACGCGTGCCAACCAAACGTTTGCCAAACATTCTCGCCAACATTGCCGACTCACTGGCAAAACTGCCAACCAGCGCCGTCCGACCTATTGCGTACCATTAAAGATATTTTGGGAGTTACGAGAATTCGATTTGATGTTTCCGTGCAAATAAAGTGGAATTAGAACTTACACATTTCATGATAAGAGTTAAGGACTGTTTTTGCACCTAAAGTATTCAGTTAACTTTTCCGTAGTGTATGTGTGTACAATGATTATGATTACAATATGGATACATTTATATTCTTTTTTTTAATAATACAATGTAAAGATGCAGATAAATCCAAACGCTCGAAACTACAACATCTTTTATTACAAAAATACAGTTCATCCGTCTATTTACATAGGAACTATTTTGTTACTAGTAGATTGTACCTACTCGTGTCGTAGGCGACACGAAAGGCGTTTTGATTTGACTTAATTTTATAAAATTAATAAAAAATAGACCTGATATTTATTTATGTTTTCTAATGATAACGATATAGGTCGATTTAAACTAGTTTGTTCAATAAACACAATACCAATAACATTATGACCTTTTAAATATAGGTCGTAATGATTGTATAAATATTAAAATATAATGTTAGAAATAATTTGTACGTCTAGACAGCAAACAGTCACATGAAAGTATTTATTATTATTACTATATCTACCTACATAATCATTGATAACACTTGAGTGATAGATATGTGATACTGATAACTGATAAGGAAACGGGGTGAGCGAGTGGACGCAATACTTTATGTAGGATCGACATACAGAACCCACCAATGGGCTTATTACAATTCACGTTATTCAGGAATCCTGACTCACTTATTGGCTAAATTTAGGATGGTGTAAAAACTGTTATTACACCATCCTGAATTTAGTCACTAAGCGAGTTAGGATTCCTGAATAATGTGAAGTGTAATAAGCTCTTCAATTCTACTTCATTTAACATTTTAATGCGGCGATAATCTTAACAGTGTAATATTCACCAATGCGCATGGGTCTACGCATGGTCTGCGCATGAGTACTCGTAGTGTATGTCCTGAAAGTTTTTGTGATTGCAAAAGGTCTGCGCTCTGCAGAGGGACGCTATAGATAGATACCGATTTAACTTTGGCAATATCTATTTTTGTAATGAAACAAAACAAACACTTTTTTCTTTATTACTCGTTCTCAAACACATATAACGAAATAAGTAGGCGTTTTGAAACACAAACAGAAATAGGACATCGCACTTATGCACTACAGAGGTCTGCGTAAATCAACGTGCGCTCAGACAAACACGGCCACGTCGCTGGCCAGTCAACATAACTCTATATTTAACGCTTGCATTCGCGCTGTACATACACACGACTCGTAATACATAGGATTGTGTATAGAGACACTGGGCGCGTGCCAGGCCGCGAGAAATAGCCGTTGTCTGGACCCATCCCCAACTAATGTTTAACTATAGTTTGATATCTAACTTCGACTTCAGTGTAATGTCGGGAAAGCCGAATATTGTGCGTGATGCATTTGAATAGGAATCCAAACTGTATTTATTGGAAACCTAAATCGGTACATCATAGAAAATTTAACCATCATTTATTTATTTATTTATTTAAACTTAATTGCAAAGACAAAATGTACAATAGGCGGACTTAATGCCATAGGACATTCTCTATCAGTCAACCTTTGGGTAAACAGAGAATTAAGAGGGGTGCATTGTAAAGTAGGTATTATAAGTACCAACTCATAATTAGAAAATAAACAAACATAACACATACTCTGTCAAATAAGTTTCGGGTATTTTTTAATAAAACAAAAAATATTGCTTCAATCGTCTAAAATAGTATAAATTTTATTTTGTCGCCCTCGAAATAGGCTCCATTTGACGCAATACACTTTCGCCAGCGAATAATCCATTCATCGAAACACTTCTTATAGGCGCTTTCCGGGATGGCCTTTAGCTCTTTTAGCGAATTTTGTTTTATTACGACAACGGACTCAAAACGTCTGCCCCTCAAAAGTGGTAATTTGAGTCTGAGGAATAAGAAAAAGTCACTGGTCACACAATAAATAAGAAAAGAATATGGCGCTTGGTCGATGGCAATTCCCTTACGTTGATTGAGGTGTGAGACTGCGTATTGTCGTGGTACAGTATCCAAGAATTGTTGTTCCACAAATCTGATCTTTTCCGAAGAATATTCTCTCGTAATCAGCTCATGAACAAGCCGTGCCGCGACACGTTTCATACTTATACTCGTAACATCAACCAAAATGGATTGTGCGAACAGATTCGTGACACATGTCAACTTCCTGAGCTATCTCTCTTAAGCTAGCGCGACGATTTACCATCACCATGTCCTTCACCTTGTTGATATTTTTCTCAGTCGAAGACGTTGAAGGTTGACTAGAACAAGGTAAGTCTTCAAGCACTTTTTAGGCCCTCTCTAACATTTTCAATGATTCTACACAAGAAATATTGTTGGGAACACAAAATTTGAGCAAAATTCTTTGTTCGATATTATTATACATTGTAAAATTCGCAAAGTACACTCGAGGTCGTCTAGCAAATATGAAAATTTTGAAACAACTATTTAACAGATCGCGCCAAAACTTTACATGAAAATTAGGTACAATAGTCTCAATCTAACAGCAATATATTTTTACGCAAGCTTTAGGGGGCATTCTTTTTTCAAAATTCTCAATACTTACTTGACAGTATGTATATCATATTAAAGGATCATAAATATAAAGTAGGTTTCCGTATTGTTGTTAAAATTAGCGCTCTCTTTGTCGTTACGTTTTCGTCGGTTTTCAATGCTTACTTAAACAAATGAATTGTTCGTCTATTTAATTTAGAAATTCTATTTTATGGAAACTTTTTTGTCGGAAAACAAAATATTTCAGTTTTCATTAAAACGATTAACCTTAGAAATTAACACAGACTTAAAGGGATGATCCCTAAATAAAATCCCTAATAATAAAATCTTAATATCTCTAATAAATAAAAAATAAATATTTATTTTTTATTTATTACACCTTCAAGAGAAAGAAACGGCACAAATAATCATAAACAGCATAAAAGTAATAATTAAATCTTTATTTTACATTATAACATTAGTTTTGTTTGAGGATATATATACCTAAAATACCTAATATATATATATATAATAATAGGATATATATAATAACTTAAAGGGATATATATTGAGCATGTGCAAATGTGATCCCTGTGGCAAAGTACTCAATATGATTAACAGTATTAACTTGATAAATTGCTGGGGTGATGCATTGCGCAAGGTAATAGTCAATCCCAGGGTCGCCAGTACTATTTAATTTAATTAATTAATGCTCGTTCATACATAACTCAGCATGCGCTACATCAAAAGGCAATGTCGATTTTCAATGTCTATAGTATCTCTATTGGTTATGAGGTTTCCAATGGTAGGGTACAGCAGGAGAAAATGTGTGATATGTCGTCGGAAAATCTGCCGCGGCCCGCGTGGCCGAGACGGCGCGCGGCAGCACGTGTCGGTCTCGCCCGGCGCTATGACTATATCCATTCGCTCGCGCCGCCAAACGTTACGTAAATATCACGTTTATTGTTCTCTGCGAATTCTGTTGACGGTCGCAAAGAGCTATGAACGGCGCTATTATTACTACAGTTTTACGTGTAAGTAGCCTTTTATACAGGGGTTTATTATATAGTTTAATTTTAGGATTTTCTAATCGTATATGTAAATAATAATTGATCTGACCAAAACTTAAACTGGCGTAATAAGAGAGTGACAGTGATTGGAACATAACTCTTCATGCGCCAAGATATTAGCTGTGAAGGAAAGCAAAACATAGCAACGAATTTGTTCAAATGCTTATCGACAGCCACGTTTAATATATAGGTATATAAAATTCTCCTATTCTTTCCTTCTTGATCGATATGAAGAGGCTTATCGCAGTACACCTGTGCATTATCGAATCGAGTACTCCGATAAAATAATTTCTACATTCCTGTTAACGCGTGTTCTATCACGTTCAATATAAGTACCTACATCGATGTACCTATTGTATTCGTTCGGCGCTGTCGATAAAAACGTGAGAGAGTATAGTTTGTCGTATCAGGTAGCGTGCTGCGAGGCACAGCATGTGCCGCCTCCGTGCAAGCCATCCCACTGTGTTACAACATACATACTGCTGGGAATTGTGCTGGGTCACGCAGTCCCATGAGTAATTGGGCAACTGAAAATTTGGTATATCGAACCCAAGCGATTACTGTCGTTAAGATGCATCTTTTAAAACAATACCTTATTAACCCCAGAAACCTGGTTCTTTAACGAGAAGTCTCATAATATTTTAAAAGAATTTGGTCGTGTAATGTCGGCCGGTTTCAGAATAGCATCATCCCATCTCTTCCCGTGGGTGTAGTAAAAGGCGACTAAGGGATAACGAAGCCGCAAGCCCTGAGGAACTACACCACCTCTAAAAGAGTAGACTCCCCAATCCGCTTGGCCAGCGTGACGTTCTAAGGCCATATGTCCCTCATTAACAAAACAATGTGCATCAGGAGGCCCATGTCCAACAGTGGACGATAAAAGGGCTAGTTCCGTAACTATTGATTGATTCGATAAATTTTTACAGTCAAAAGTCTTCTTGGTTATTGGGTCCTCAAGATTATGACGCGATAATCGAACTTGATCGACGAATTAAATGGATGAACTGAAACAAATATACTTCCTGCGACTACCTTTTCCTGGCTCTAATGTTTTCCAATACTACTCACTTGTCGTGTAAGATTGAAATAATTATGTTCACGTAAATGGAAATTACAAAAATGGCGACGCGGCGACGGTAATACTAGTACTCGTATGTACATGACGCGTTACCAATTATACGCCTTCATTAACTCTCGCTCGTGCGAGGGTGGCAAATACATACCTATATGTATAGTTATCCTTTTCTCATTTAGTTTTGCAAAGATATACCATTTCGCCAAAATCCAGAAATAACTCTAATTCTAATATTAGTTATAGTTATTATATCTTGCTTGGTTTTTTCTTATCTAGATACAAGATTTAAGTAAATGGGTGCCGTTGTGAAAATTTAAGGTACTCGTAAATCGGGTGGGTGTTTAAGTAAAAGTAAATTACATCTTCCTACTTAGATATTTTTTGTTTTTTGTCTTTGTGCTTTGCTTTTTTAGCATCTTCTATCTTACAGCAGATATTTGTGATTTATTGATTGATAGGAGACATTAAGATTTATTTATAGACATTTAATGGAATTCACATTGTTGTTCGGGTGCTCTTGAAACATCGTCCTTACATTGCGAATTACGACTTTTTGTCCTGCATTTATTTGGATTTTATCTAATGCACAGGAAGCATAGCGTGTGAACATATTGCGGAAATGGTCGCGTGCCGGAAGCCGCGTGAGAACTTTCCGTCCTTGCTCTGGCATTGATAAGATTCACAATAAAAAATAAATTGTAGAGAGAATCGACTCTGGTAGATACTCAATTCTGGTGCTCTGGTATGTGGCTTGCAGTGCGTATAAACGCTTACCAGCACCATCGCTAGCTATTTTGAACATGATTTATCTAATAATCCTTACTAATTTGAGCTCGAAGGTATTAAGTTACGTTAAATGAATGACTGATCGAACGTCCCAAAGCGGATTTAGATCTTGACGTGTCATCATAATCATAATATAACGAGGAGCGTTTAGGCGTTCGCGCGTTGGCGAGGCGCCTCAACTCGTCTAATTACCATGTCTGGGGTCACGTGGCACGCGTGACGCCGCGTCACGGCGCGCGCCAATCACGACCGCGGACGACCTTCACCTTGAGCGCGCACGCGCAGCCGCCGCGTAACAAGAGATAAATGGGCCTTTTTGTCACGCGTCCCGTGTCACACGCCGTACATTTTAGCTTGTATACTGTGACTCATCACTTTTATACTGGTTTTACTTTCTAACTTAGACAGGTTTAGTAGGCATAAACTAACTGGCTATACCCACGTTTTTAATAAACCAAGACATAAAAACAGGGCGAAATCTCGCACACGTATCTACGATGAAGCGCTGATTGTGCAAAAACGTGTATTGTAATTCACAATGGTACAATGAAGAATATAGCCTCGGTTTGTTTTCTTAGTAGTGAATTTAAGATGTTCACGTGTAGGCAAATTATAATGCAAATTAAATTCTGGACATTGAGCGGCACGCGCGGGCTAAATACGTGAACAGAACAGGATGACGCCGTACTGCCAGAGTAAAAAATATACAAGTTTAATTTCAATTCAACTTTTGCTTGTTACAGAGTAACAAACCCATAATGGAGAAGAGGCGACGGGCCCGCATCAATAATTGTTTAAATGAACTCAAGGCGCTCATTCTTGACGCTATGAAGAAGGATGTAAGTATTCATAGCATCATTTTCGTTGTAAGAAGTCATTGAATCTGGTAATATTTTTCGACAAGTGACTCATTTTTCACTCATTTTTACGGGGGTTGTGGAATGATTCAAATCGCGTAGCGTGGTGTAGGTATTTTTGTATGTACACATTGTTTTGTTTCTGACCTTAGTCACCTTGTGGTGTAATGTCCTACAGGCGATAAGCCATGCATGGCAACGTAATACGAGTACATTGTATACCTAAATGCTATGCTTATCTGAATTTGACTGATCAGTTTTAGCGATTAGGTATGTTTGCTAATTCACAAATGTTTACATAAACGCACTCGTATAAAACCGTACCTGTAACAAAATTCAATGACTGTTTTCTTTGCAGCCAGCAAGACATTCGAAACTAGAAAAGGCGGACATCCTAGAAATGACAGTGAAGCATTTAGAAGGCTTACGTTCAGAAGGCGCAGAGTCACCAGATCGATTCCGAGCCGGGTACAGGCACTGCATGTCAGAAGTGGCAAGGTTTCAGGGGTTGGAGACGGCGTTGAGGAGAAGACTGGTGAAGCACTTGGAGGGGTGTGTGAATAGCACTGGGACGAGACCTGTAGGCGCTCCTACTCCGCCATCGGATGCCGAAGATACTAGTGCTCCGCCCCCACATTCGACCATATTTATTTCCGGTGAGTTATTACTGTGGACTTGTGTAGCAGAATCGTTAATAAATTCCGAATATCCTCGAGTTATGTTATGTGTCTGGATTTCTGTCACTATGCAGACAATACGAAAAAAATGTTTTTCGTGTCTGTCAGTAATTTTTATTCATCTTTCTTAATTTGTATATAAAATTAATCAATTAAAATTATTACCTACATTGTTTTTTTTTTAAGTTTGAGGAACAATTAAAACTTAATTTACTGAAACTATTCAATAAACACTGGATTTGAAATGCCTTACACGAAAAGTATAAGGAAAATCGCTAGTTCCATTGTGAGCGTACCTGTAGCCTTCATTGTAGTATAGCATTACGCACACTAGAAGGCACAAGGTGACAACAATGTCGCTTCGGCGCGACAGCGACACCCGACACCGGCGCACCAACACGCAATTACAATCAATAACACTTTATCGCCGCATTCGACGATACAATACTATCAACACGCGCTCGTAATCAGGCGCACCGCACAACGTTATGGCAGTTGAAAACATTGTAGTCTTAACGCGACCCATCCCGGTACCTTACTTGTATGCAAAAAGAGCTTTATGATGTGTAATTATAGCAATTATTATCAGTTAAATACGGAGTTAAAAGATTGTAAATATTTTACATTATATAAACACACTTTAAAATACAAATAAATAGTAGGTACGAGTATTTGTTTTTTTTTCTTTTCAATCGCGATTCACGCACGATCTACCTATCTACCTATAATATCCGCTAATCTAGTAGTGGGAATCATTTCCAATAGTGTGATAAATCACAGAAAATCGAAAGTTTTAAATTGACTACCAATTGTAAATATGTAGGTATACAACAGTACTTTTTCTTTGCAGCTGGTCCCGGCTCCGGCGTCCGTCTAGTTCCTACAAGGCTGTCCAACGGAGACATCGCTCTTGTCTTACCAGCAGGAGTGAGTGCTAATACCTTTGGAGCCGTCCCCACTTTAGTACCTCTCTCACCTCGAGACGCAACCTCTTCTTCTGCATCTTCAGACCAGAGGTGTTTTTCCCCTGCGAGCTCGGGTTGGGGCACGCCCCCTCCTCCTTCAGAGGAACCGCTACCCCTGGCCCTGGTGACAAGAAAACAACCACCCGAAGAAAAGCCCTGGAGACCTTGGTGACATTCTCCTTCCCTACTGGTTGATTTCTGTGATAATATTAATAGCAACTCTGTAATGATTAGCAGAATTTTAAAGTTCCTGAAATATTATGTAGGTATATGCAAATAGATTATGGTTTAGAGTGACTTGCGTGGCCAGTGCTTGTGCGTTCTGTGTGATAATAATAATAATAATAATACTATTTGATTAATGCATACTGTTAAAGTCCATAATTTTAATTTACAGTATTTTCATTTTAGTAATCATAAGTTATTTTTTATGTAGATTCGTGGATGACATCTGAGGCAGTATTTCATGTATGTACTCGTACGTATTAGCAAGTAAAGTAACCTCCAGTATAACTTTACTTTTAAGTAAGTATATAAAATACAAATTTATAGTTTTTCTTTAGGACGTAGTGCCATGTGAGAGTATTTCGTTTTCGTACCACTAATGATAAGTATCAGTAATAAATAAATTTGTAGATATTGATATGTTAATTAAATGTTTTTCATCTATAGCGAATTGAACAGCTAAGAAATGTATATCTTTATTTTAATGATTAATGTTTATAAATGATCATTTACTTGTCAGAACAATGACAGATGGGAGATATTAAATAACAATCCTTTAATAATAACATTTATAATTAATTACTGAGCAAACTGTGGCCTAGTTTTCACTGTAAATATCATAGAAATACATATTGTAATAAAAGAATTCTGTGTGCCTTATACAGCAAAATCGTATAGTCTTCCATTTAATAGGTTTAACTAACGCGTAGAAAATAAATATAATTCATGTATCATAAGGACAACAAATAAAAATATATTTTAAATGTACACAGTCAAAATGCTCAAACTAAGTAGTTTGTTACCGTAATATACCAGTAGTGATACAGTCTTCCTTTATTAGTTACCGCTCTTGGACAGTATATTTCTTTATTATACTATATTTTCAAATATATACATTTATTATGTGGTATAGATAGGGAACAAGATAGTTTGTATGTGAATAATAATTACTACTTGCCAAGCTGTTTCACAACCCCAAATGTATTCTTGTAAATCATTTACGAGTTGGGAATGTTGTAAATTGTAAATGTTACAAACGTTTCAATGTGACAGTACCTGAGAAGTGGGACCTTATTGTCGGTTTTACGAATAGTTTCCCAGAAATTGGGGTTATTGTGAAATCTTAAAAAAAAATATAAATTTTATCGCTTTATCTTAAAAGTCAAATGTTTGAGATTGTTTTTTATTTAAACTGGTTCTTGAAACAACGACAATTTTATTTAAAAACTTTTAATCACTATAGATATTATTATATAGATACATATATATGTTATGTGGGTATGCATATGTAGATATGAAGGTATATTACACTTATATGTATGTTATGTATTCATTAGGTATATTTAAGTAAGTTACATGATATGCTGTTGTCGTTTAAGTTATATATGTATACCTCTCATTGCACCTCCTAATGTATTTATCTGTTTAATCCAAAGGTTAATTGGTAGATAATGCCTTAAGACATTAAGCTTTTTTGTACGATTATGTGCAATAGTTAAATAAAATAAAAATAAATATGTCCATCTCGACAATAAGACACCTTTCTCATATACAAGTCTTGAGACTTTGAACATATTGAATATACACCTATGTAATATGCTTTACCTATGAAATGACCGATTTGTATGAAAAATGATTTTTTTTGTTATAAAAAATATTATGTTAGTCGATATATTGACTCATATTATCTACACACTTTGTTCACCTCGCTGGGCAGTTGATTGATGCCATTCCTGTAACAGTCTCGTGGACGGGTATCAATGAACCTTCAAAAGCCCTAATCACAGCTACTTCAAATTTTTTTCCTTGCAAAAGTTGTCCAAATTTCAAAAGAAATGGAAAACTCTCGGGGCAAGGTCCGCTGAGGACGGTGGGTGAGTATCCAGGTCCAGCTCTTGAAGTTTTAAAACTGTCGTAATAGAAGTATGGGAGTGTCACGCAGAAGAAGTGGAGATGAGCTATTGACCAAACTTGGTTGCTTTGTTGCCAGCTTTACCATCATCGTCTGCAGCTCATTACAGTAGACATCTGCATCAATCGTTTGACCGGCTCACAAGAAATTGTAGTGAACAATACCAGTAGTTGATAGCAGTAGTTTTTCTTGCGTTTTGGACATTGTTGGGCTGCGACTCCTGGATCCAACCACTGATACGAACACTTGTGGTTATCGTACAGGATTTATTTCTCATCACAAGTCACGATGCGATTCAAAATTCCTTCGTTTCTGTTACGGTTCAATAACACAGTGCACACTTCGACGCGTTGTTGTCGCTGACGTTCGTTCAGTTCATACGGTACCACTATTCGAGCTTTTTTATTTTAACGATTCGACGCAGATGAATCAAGATTGTTTTATCATTAACATCAAACCCTGCTGCTAACTCAACTGTACTTTGAATGGATCTGCTTCCACTATAGCCTTTAATTCATCGTTATTAACCTTGGCCGTAGGTCGTCTGTTGGGCTCATCCTTAAGATCGAAATTTCCAGAACAGAAACGTTAAAACCATCCACGCACGGTGCGATCGTTTCTGGTGTTTGGCCCATATACACTATTGATATTGTGAGCTGTCTGTCTTGCGTTGGTGCCGCGACGAAACTCATATTCAAAAATAGCACGAATATTAAATGTATCCGTTTTATTTTCAAGACAATCACATGAACACAATTTAAGTACAGAAAAACAAATGAAATACTGATTTTGAAATAAGAAGTAGCTATTAGATGCATTTTGTTTTATTTTGAAATTCGAATTAGAACAGAAGATATCGAAAGTCAAACTGGCGAATAATAAAATCGGCCATTTCATAGGTAAACACCTAATAATATTTTTACACGTTACTGTAAACATTTTGTTAACTACATACATAGGTACTTATACCACTTATATTTTAAATGTAATCGATTGGATAATTATATTTTGCTGTGTCACGTAAATCTAAGAAAAGAAAGTGATATTATAATAAGAAGGTAAAAATTAATCTAAGACTATGTACCTACCTAAAATACGCCATTAATGTAAAAATAAAATATCTGATAATACTAATTAGTATTTTTATTTATCTTCCAATAAAAAATATGTTTATTAATAAACTAAAAAGAAGTAAGGAGAGAATAAATGATATAAGACTTTAGAATCATGGAAGTTTAAAACATGAAAACGGTAAAATTAATAAGTAATTAAAGTAAATTTTAGTTCGTCTTTTGCCGCAGTCTTTAACTCGTGGTACTTGGGGCCGGAACATTTCTTAATGGCGTCCATCCATCTCATTCTCCGGCGACCTGGTGTTCTCTTCCCAGTGATCAGGTCTTCTAGGATTAACCTTGGAAACTTGTAAATATATTATCTTACAATATGCACGAAAAATGCAATTTTCCTTTTGATAAACGGTAGAACACCGCTCCCCCGGCAACCTACCTGCCTTCATATATTATCCCATGTATACATATTATTTTCAACCAAGCAACATACAGCAGCTATAAATACGGCTACTTATATTAACTAAAAAGATAATGCTAATGGTTCCTAATAATTAACGATTAAAATTACTAAAATAAAACTGGTATCTGTCTCGTCCACCAAATTTCAACAAATAGTACAGGTGGTTTGTTCCTAATTCCCATACTCGCAGTTCTTAAATTTCGTGTGAAGGTCTCAACTCAATCCTTTGTCATAATTGTTTTTGCCGAAGATTTTTTATGAAGACATTAAAACGTTTTCGGATACTAATTACAAGGTCCTGATGCATCGCCGGTGGTCGGACTAATTCATCATTGGTCGGCTGTAAGTGTTTGTACAGTACTGACACAAATAACGGGGTATTGATAAAAAATATTGCACCGGAGGCAGCAATTTGCCATAATGAATGCTTTCGAGTTTTAATTATTTTCGTTTTTTAGTGAGGGAGTGAAGTATTTAATTAGAAAATTATATTTTCTTACGGCTTTACTCATAACAGTCATACATAACATACCTAAGCGTCGTTTAAACTTAATGATTGCTGTTTTCTTGTCCTTTTCTTAAAAACTAGTAAAGGTTCTATTAATTATTAAAAGCTGATTAAGGGGTAATGATTGAAACATAGCGACATCTTTAAAAAAAAAACTTATATTTTTATTGCACTAACATAAAAAGTTGGACTTAAATACAACATTTACCTTTTTCTATTTAAATAGAATCTTGAAATTTTAAGTTAAAAAATCTTAAGCATAATCTAAAGTTCATAATGACAAAAAAGTGTTTTTGCTCAAAATACATCACATTTGAAAGTAGTTTGTTAGTAAGTGTTAGCAGACACGTAAGACAAGACTTAAGCTGATTTTATGTCAACAGAGTCATGAAAATTTGTCCACTGATAAGTATTACTGGTCAAACGATCTGTACCTACACGTCAATTTTGTCGTAATATTATGTAAGTATGCATACATACGATTATGCAATGCTGATGCGTTCGTTCGTTTGATTATGAATTTCATTAAAATTCATGAGATGATGTGAGTAAGAGCATGATATAGTCTCTAACGAGCGAACGTAATTGAAATGTTATTTCTTTATGAATTTTAGCAACATCTGTCGCGCCACCCATGTCGAAGCCGATCCTCGCGGCCACTGGGATTTTTTAAACTACTGTTTTGGTTCTTATGAATGTCGAACCCATGTAATTTCGGTTTAATGATATTTGATTTTGAAATTAATCGAGCTATCAGTCGAATTGCTAACGAGATTGAGAGATAAAAATCGAATGCACAATGTTTCGAATTGTCGGGCTCCACTGCAAGTAATCGCTTGCAGGTCACGTGAGCATGACTTTATTGCCTATTATTCATTCATGGACGATTGTAGGCATCGAGTTGGTATAAATTGAGGTTGTCAAGCGAATCGTTCGCAAGTCAGCCGATTGAGTGACGGCCCCTCGTTACTGAGGTCGTTGGTTGTCTCTTGACATTTTTACTTTACTTTTTATTTTGTTTAAGCGCGACGGCAGCCAATTAATCAGTGTTATGGCGCGTGACACGATGTAATGAGGGAGGATGGCACTTGCATGCAAACTACGCTGACCGTGATTATTATTACCTTTTTTGTAAGATGTTTATTGGATGTTAATTGAAAATGTAAGCTAAGGAGGTAAACAAAAGCATAAATGGCAAGATGTTATTTAAGAGTTAGAATGTTATTGTATTTTCAACTCTTGAAACATTAGGTAGGTACCTGGCAGTAGTGCACTGTTTTGTAAATTATTCTGCCAACTCGTTTTGAATTTACTAATGTAGCTATATTTTTTTATATATGTTTGAATAGCACTGTTTATGAATCTTAATTTCTTTAAGGAAAAGCCACGATTATACAAATATTTTGTAGGTATATGACACACCTTAGTTTGTTGTTTACTTCATTTCATAATAAACAATGCGATTTCGGTGTACAACCGTGACCTGTTTTATTTATATAAATTCTTTGGTGGCCTAAATTAATGGTGGTCCGAATATACAAGCTTTCAGTTTTTGTGCAAGTAGGTACTGGCCCGCCATGATGACATTCTCTGAAGCAAACGGTCTAGGTGGTCGATACACCTTGGATTCCCGCATTTTCCGCTAAACCTTTGTGTTTGACCACCTGGGTTGAACAATTAGCATTGTTGATTAATGTAATAAAGGTAATTTGGTTTGCTGCCATTACTAAAACAATAATCTATTTACATGAACTTTATAAAGTAGGGGGTTGTAGGGAAAGAGTGTATGCTGCGTTCCCACAGCCGCTGAGCGTACTCGACTTGCCACGTTACCCCTTTCTCACAGAATAACATCTTGAAATGTACTGTATTTCCTACCTTATCGTATTTCCCCAACGTACGTACGTGTTTCGGTAGTGAGATATGCCAGAGCCCATTCCCATCCCATCCTATCTCTCCCCATTTTCCCAATCCATTCCTTAATCTGCAAAGGGCGCATCCGGGGACGTGCCAACGTTTGTCATTCTGGACTAATGTTGGCGGATGTCTATGGACGACAGTGTCCACTTACCATCAGGTGGACTGTACGCACGTCTGCCGCTTTTTTTCTATAAAAAAAATGTATCATTATATAAAGGACCTTACTGGATTTATTAATATAAGATTTTCTAACATAAAAATTCACTGTTTCAAGATTCTCTTTTAATAGAAACATGCTCTAACATCTGATTTTTATAAGATAAGGCAATAAAAAACCGATTATTTTTTAAGATTTTACTAGTGGTTCCATACCTACCTGAAGAACTACTTCTTGAACTGAAAATAAAGTTACTTTTCTTAGGTAATGTTAATGGTCAATAGGATTACTCGGAAAAAGATCAAGACATGCTAAACAAACTGACTTTAGAACGGTAATTTGATGTTAAAAAATTTTAATGGCTGAATTCGGTTTCCAAAATGCTCTAGCAAAATGTGTGAGGCCGCTTTTTATTATTGTCAGTATAAATGATTCGGTGTTTCGGTAAAATAACACTGATTTAGATGCTTCATGGTGGGCCTCGAGTGGGAAT
This sequence comes from Sesia apiformis, assembly GCA_914767545.1. Classification (NCBI taxonomy): domain Eukaryota; kingdom Metazoa; phylum Arthropoda; class Insecta; order Lepidoptera; family Sesiidae; genus Sesia; species Sesia apiformis. The sequence continues at coordinate 7,103,059 of OU611960.1, read as the reverse complement.
TTTTAATAATGGCAATTCGAAGCACACCAAATTGACCACCTCTGGTACAAGGATCCAACTTATAATTTATAAACTTAGGTTTGAAAATATGTAGTTACGTTTAATGCATTTAGAAGTGTTATCTGAACGCGTCGGCTGATATTCTTAAAAATACTCGTACATTAATAAGTTTATGTTTAAGATTATAAATTTTGTGTCAATTCCTATAAATTAAACATAAAAGATGAATTTAGACTAAATTATTTTGTCTGTTTCGAGTGAAGTATTATTTCCAAAAAAAATTAAATAATTATAATTATGATACTGAATTTGCTGATTATTATTTTTAGATAATATTTTTATGGAGACTGACATATTCCTTTCCAGGATATTTCAGATATGTATATCCTTTCAGACTTTGCTAACCTTTTTGGTGTTTCATTAATTTAATTAGTGTTTAATTAATGTTTGGTGTAAATTTCCATATAATTTGCGTAAGCAAGTATTGATAGCGTATGATCTTCAAGTGTAAACTTGCAGATGTTTGGTGTTAGTTAACTTTTTCTAAACATAAACTATTTCAAATGTGTCGCAAAATTCTGCTGCCAATCTGAAGGTGGTCTACTACAGAGGTTGTTTACATGGTGATCACGTGTCAACTTAGAAAAAAAGCACCACCCACTGCGGCTGCACGTGCGGTCACTCGCATTTGAAAAAAACGTCACAAATACATTAGACCTCAATCACTACACGTGTAAAAGAAAAAGACCAAATGTTCACTTGTCGGTTTAGGCAGACAAATATTTATCATGGTATTTATGTTAGCATGGCTATAAAATTACTGAACGTATTTTTTAATAAATTTATAAGCGTGAAAATAGAATACGTAATTAGTTTTAATTATTTTGTAACACCGTGATAACGATTATCGACTACTATTACCCACAATTAGAAATAAATAAATTAGTTAATTTTAACTAATTAAATGCTTCCCAATAAACCAATGCACGTGCCCAACATACCCATCCACATGAAAGCTTAATTATCGATTCTATCTCATGACTGTGCTTAATTTTCAGTTCGATTCATAGCGAGCGTGCATTCAATATGTTGGATGAGTAAAAGAATCGATTTAAACTCGAACATTAATCGTTCCAATTACGGTCGCTAGCTATCCCTTCAAATTAATTGAATTGATTAACCAATTGAATTTAGTGCAATTTAGTTTTTGTTCGCGTTGTCGGACAAGCGATTACGGACTGAGGAATACCGTCGGGGACACCTTCCACAATAGTTTAATTAGAACGGTTCAGACCGCCCATAAATATACCTGCGTCGACCTTTTCGACCTTGTTTTTTGTTTTCTCCGGTCTTTATAGTGACACACATAATTATAGTAGGTATTTACCGCCTATTTTATGAAGGCGCGGTCCTTGTGACGTGGATTCTTTCTTTCTATCGCGTAGTTGACCTGAGAATTACAGGCACTTGTGTTTTATACATCTTCATCTCAGCAAATAGTCGAGCTTAGCAACCACTGTGTGTCTACTTATCCCAGCATGGATGTCTGGTGATTTCGGCTTCGCTAACCATCCCAGTTCACTCCAGAAATGCAGGAGATTTTTTGGCTTCCTAAAGGCATCGACGTTCGCTCGATGTGGCGCCACTCCTTCGTATTTTAACAGTCCATAGAGCATCTTACGACTCTGCATAGAGGACACTGGGTTGTCGAATGGACTGTCGAATATAAAGATTTTTCTTTAATTCACACTAAAGTGCTGTAGTTATTGATTGTGTGTGAACACTCGGGCCGCCTCTCAGTAAAAGTCCACACTCAGGTACAATACTTTATATTTTATGTGGAAGGCAAGATTTATAAAAACAGATAAAGATATATAAAGAAAGAGCAGTATAAATTAAACACTTGAATATACGGATGGTAAAACAGAAAACAAGAGAAAAAGCAATAATGGCAGAAGAATAAGACGACGTAAGACGTCATGATCAACTAGATCTCGATCTAGTTGGCTGGCAAACTAGTTGGCTTCGGCCGACGGGTTCCTACACTACTATCTGGTTATAAATATGTAATGTCCTTCATAGAAATCATCGATTTTAGAATACATAGATATAAATTCACAATTCATCTCGTCTAATTTGTAGACTTTATTGCACAATTCCCACATTAAGGTAGGTAGTATGGACTTTATTATGTTTAAAAATATGACATTAGTAAGAATACCACAATAGAAATCAAATTTCATTTAGTAAAGAGTCCGAAGTTAAACTTGACTAAATAAAAGAATGGACTAACGCTATGCTAAACGAAATGTTAAGAACTTAACTCTTTTTCCAAATAACACATTAGACGTTATGAAGCGTTTTCGAGTTTTTTTTAGCGATAATAAGGGAACTCGTTCGTCCCATTACTTAGTGCGACGCCTCTGTACAAAATGGCGGCGACATTTCGATGCTTAATTACCGTCGCGTTAATGCGCGCCTTAAAATAAAATGGCCAGACGGAATTTTATCGAGTCGGCGTCGAGTTCCAACGACAACCTTCATCAAGTCCAGCGGCTCTCAAACTGGGAAAAATGGAGTAATAATGCACACTATCAGTGTCCGCGGCTTCGTACGCGTAGACATTTGTGTGTGAGTGTTTAGCTTGATTTGTAACCTGTTAAATAAGATAAGGTCGCAATATAAAACTAATATGTTCTTCTTCATGCTATTATAAACATGCATGAATAAAAGATATAGCAATAGCAGCCTACTGTGTCCCATCTCACGTCTAATATCCTCAAGCTCATGTCTACCTATTGTTTTAAAGAGATTGGAACATTCATTCTAAATATGTGGTTCTATCTCTAGTTGGCGTGTATGTTATAAAACATATGTCACGCCATAGAGAGCAAAGGGACCTTATTGTCGATATGGACTTATTGTATATGGTTAAGATTTTCTCACTCAAAACCTCCTTGTTTTAATATTTTGTTTAAATAGAAATTTACTCTTACATCTGGTTTTTAAGGCAAAGTAATAAAAATTATATTATTTTTATAGTGTTCACGCTTTCAGTTTTAAAATCTCCCTATAGTAAGGTCTAAAGTAAGGTTCCTTTCATCAGGTACCTATTATCACATATCAGTTTTAAGAACAGTCCGCTATCGTTTTATTCAGCAGTAAACAGACTTTATTATTACTCAGCAGTTTACATCGTACCTAATTCACTATATTCATTATATACGAGGGTGAATCAAAAGCTTCTGAGGATCGTCATTAAAACACAAATAAATTCAAATAAAAACATTTTATTTCTGTACGTAATCTCCTTGTAATTCGATACATTTAGTATAACGGTATCTAATATCCTTATTCCTTCCGAATAAGAATTATTTTCTCGAGTCTCAAAAAACTCTTCTACGGCAGCCATAATCACATCATCATCATCAAAATTTTGTTCCACGGATATGCTCTTTTAATTTTGGAAATAAGTTGCATATCATTAAGGACTAAGTCCGGTGAGTATGGTGGGTGATTAAGAATTTCGAAGTCAGCTTTGCGAATTGTCGTGATTACAACTTCGGATCGATGAGCTGGAGCATTATCGTGGTGAAACAACAGGCTCAATTTTTCTCGACTTTTTCTTTAATCGCTTAAGCACTTTTGGGATCACATCTGCATAATAGGCACCCGTTATCGATTTTTCTTTAGGAATGTAGTCAATAAAAAGATTCCTTCATCCACCCCATCTTACAGTTCATCCCAGAACACAAGACTTACAGAAGCCATAACTTTGCTTGCGGTCGGAGCAACTCGGCGTTTGTTGATGGGTGGAGAAGAAGATATGTTTGTTTCTTTGTTTCGTTCTTCGTTTTCTGACGCTTTCTTCCGTGACTGCGGTGGAATGCCGACCAGAACGGGGATCATTTTCACAGCTCGATCTGCCCTTTTTAAATTAAACAACCCAGTAAGCGAATTGGGCAAAGCATCAGCCCCTAATGTTTGCTGGATGTCCAAAACTCGACATTTTTATTCAGACACAAGTGCTTTATTACTGCACGTATATCGCCTATTTATATATTTAAATGTTTTTAACAACTCATTACTTAATGAGTCATTACACAAAATAATTAATTGCCAAAGATTGTACGATCGAATCAATTGACATAATGACACAATGTTGACATAAACATTGTGTGATAGCGAATCTTTAAAATAAAATAAACTACCTACCCTCAAAACGGTTATATTAACATGCGTGTCTAAGAACTTTTTGACTCACCCTCGTATACAGAGCATATAAAAATAATTGATGGTGTGCAATTGAGTGGAATATTACTGCAATCATCTTTAGTCATTACGATCTTGCTAAGTACAATAGGTAATATTTGAGGAGCGCTGACCGAATCATTTGGCACATTGTGTAAACGACGTAGATACTTTGTAAGATTATTAATTGTTATCGCTTTTACCTATTTATAGAAAGTATGTTTAAAAATATACAATATAAAAGCTTTAATGATGTGCTAAATGTCAAACGTATCATTAAAGGTAGCTGCTTGGATTTATAATGGTATTGTTTTATAGTCAAATTTTATTACTTCATAAAGATTTTTATAAACATTGAAAAGGATATCGGTTAATGTATCGCTATTTATAAAGACGTTATAGATATTATAACAGCCATGACAATAAAACAAAATGATGTTGACAATAAAATAACTTATTAATAAAGATAATTCGATAATAAAATGCAAACATGAGGACAATTGTAATGTAAATATGTAAATATTACTTAATGTAGCTGATACATATAAAACATAATATTTGTATATTTTAAATAACGATAAAGTTACATTATATTTCTAGTACAAAAATGCTATAATTTCCTAGATGATATTCATGAGTTAGTTAAGTCTGCTCTAATTTTCATTTAGTTCTGAGCTCTGAACAAATAAGCTCTGATTATCTTCTAAATACATTGACATGATTCGTGTAACTAGATAAGTATCATGAATGCGTTGACTGATATATATATGTGACGTCATCTATATATAGGAGGCTAATTGTCGGAATGTATGTACGACTTAAAATTTCGTTGTACTAAAATTCTATACATAGAAAAATAGAAACATTATGTAATTAATATCTATCTGTTATTTAAGATAAAGCAATAAAAAATTAGATTACTTTTTTAAATTTCAATTTACTTTTAAGTAATATTCCTAAAAAGACATATTCCAATGGTGGGCTTATTCCTATAAGGAATTTCTTCCTGTCAACCGCAGAATAACTGAGAGGAGATATGCCGTTAAAATACCAGCAATAAACATAGTATTAGTTAGTATACATGGATACTTAACGCAAGTATCATCACACCGATACTTATCTCGTGTGCTGTAGCGGTCGGCTGTAAATGATTTTTGTTCTTTTGTTTTTAAACATAAAATGCATTAATTACTTACAAAGTATGATATTTATGGATTTGTTAAGTGTTAAAAATCTTGTAGAATTCCAAATGGGGATATTTTAAGGCGCACCTGCCCAATTTTAAGATTAGCTTAAGCACGTTACTTAATTTTGATAAGATCTTAATGTAATTCGGTCAAAATTAAGTGCTATCTCGCATTCTGCAAAATTACAATAAATACTACGTAAACCTCGATATATTTTTATTAAATAAGAAAAAATTAAAAACAGAAATTATAAAAAAGCATTAAAATCAATATAATATCTCATAAAATCGATTTCTCCACAAATATTTTAAAGCTCACCTTAAATATTAAAATACACACATATGGGTATGTGTATATATTAAAGCTCACCCTCACACTTGCGCACACGCACACACGCGAGTACACGCACCCGGACACACCAATACAAAAACACAAATCAACATGAATTATTATTACATAATAAAAATTATACCCCTATTTAATATAATTATTGATAATTGGAAACCCATCTTAGTGTTTAGTTGTAAACTCCTTAAAAAGCTGTATTTTGAAAAATGTTAAGCGTACAAACATTGTCCTGTGCTCATAGTTCAGAAAATGTCTTCGTCTTTAAAGTTAGTTGTGACGGTTTTTTGCTGTGAAATTATTTTGAAAAAACAATTTTTTATGAAAAATTGATATTTTAGAGTTTCCTGGCAACGAATTTCGATTTTAGAAAATCTGTATCTTGGGAACTATATAATGTACGGAAATCACCTTGCACTCACTTTGTAGAAAATTTACTCTAGTTCAATTTATGGACGCATGCTTTTTTCCACCAAAGGAACTGTTTAAGAGATATTGTACGGGATGCGTACCAAACTGGATCACCGGGGTGTGGACTGTATTATAGGATTTCTTCAATAAAAACAATTACTATTCTTCAATAGAGCCGGGGTAGCGGAGAGGTATTTTCTTGTTGTTGTTTGTTGTTCTTCGGTTGGCGTCGGAATTTAGAATGGTTTCGAGTCCAAAATGCTCCGTATTTTATACTTTTGGAGGGCTTCTCCTGCCATTTCCTATTACGTATACCCCCCACTACCCGCGGGTCATCATTTATTCATGTCATACATTTCATCATTATATTATGAGAATCCAATAAGAATACATTTGTTTATGTTGGATCCATTATGATCTTGACGCTATGACGTTCGGCTGCGAGTGGACCAGGCGAACCCAACAACTGTATTTGCTTCGAACCGAGGAAGGGTAGAATTAAGACTGCTCTTACCCTCGTCACTGTTTAACTGTGTAGAAACGGACTCCCTGGACCAGGCGCGTGGCTGCGCGACATATTTATATTACCTCGTCCCCCGCCTCAGGAGTATGAATATTTGTCCGTTTGGCTGCGGGTCAATAGTTGCTTTTCGGACGTCACAGCGCTATGTATTTTATCCCTAGCATGCCTAACCTTATTCTATACACCAACTTATATCCTAATAGGTAAGTGAAGGACACACTAGGGAATATTTTAATATCAAACTTAGAGAAACTAGTAGTTTACACACATTACACAATATAAATACTAGGTGAGTAGAAACAATACATGTCTACATACATATACGAGTACCCTATTTATTTACAATCCGTCGTTAACGTACATGTCTACATTTCGTCGTTAACAAATATATCGCAAAAACCCATACATGGTCGAAAATCTCGCAGTTTTTCCGACGTAGCAGTAGTGCGGCTGTCTACTGAGGTCGAAAACTTGAATTTTTAATTTCGAGAACACACTGAAAATTCAAAACTACCCAATCTTTTGCATGGTACGATGTATAATTTGTCTGGACTAAAATCTGGACTGGATAAAAGGTTGTGACTGGAATCTAGACTATGTTAACTAACATAGTCTAGATTCCAGTCACAACCTTTTCTCAAAGACTGTTTGCTATACTAGTCCAGACAAATTATGTTGTGACTATGTTCCCAATATTCGTATTCGTTTTGGCGAATACTCGCCAACTTTCAAGTATTCGTACTCGTATTCGTCATTTTCTAAACGAATACATGAATACTAATCGAATAATAAGAGCCCAATATAAATAGTAGGTAAAATAGGTTTTCTACAAAAAGAAATACTTGTGAGAGTAAACATTCATCTGAAAATCAGTTATGTATTTGATTTTTTAGTTTAATTAGTATTTGATTAGTTAATTTGTTTAATTTAAAGTTAGGTGGATACTTAACTTTAGATTAAACCAAAAAGGTGCTTACTGATTGAACTAAAAAAATATTTATATTTAATTATTTTACAAGTGCGTGCGAAGTAGGTTAGGTAATTATTTGTATTAGCGAATAGTGGGGCACATTATTCCTATTCGTATTTGTATAGTGATTATTTGCTATTCGAAACATCCCTAAAGAAATCTCTTCTCTAAAGAAATATGCAATTTTCCTAAATTGCACTAATTTCCTAATTTTTATGAAAATTGTAAAGGTTGCAATGACGTAAATCACAGATGACTTCATAACGTCACTACTGTCATTAGTCACCCGCACGAAACAAGTGACGTTATCGTGTGCCTTATGTCTTATGGCATATATCACAGAACTCAACAAACCAAATCATAAGGTGCTTATTCTTCAGAATTTGCAGGTGACTGACGTTATCGGCATGATGTTTAATGTCCTTATACTTATTATTTTACTGACAGAGTCAACGAAATTTTATTCATGCCGATGAAGTTGTATACTTTTAAAACGAGGAAAGAGAAAATTAGAAGAAACTTCGCGTGATATGAAGAAATGAAGGCTTTTAATTGTTGGTAATCTCAATATCGAGTCAAAATTCTCGAGAAAATCTATACATATCTCTGTCTTCTACAGAGATCTTGCACAGGTAGGCAAATCATTACTTTAAAACGTGTTTTGTGTTCATACGTTGCGGTTGGTGGTGAAGTGACAAGGCTGACCTTATTCGCATGCGGTGGTGCGCGTGCGCCGCCGACCGCGGGGGGACGACCGCGTCACGAGCGGAACAACCCATCTCTACTTACTAAATACACCTATGTGCGATGCGGTATAGTGTACGTATAATTGTAAAATAAATGCTTTAATGATTAAGTTTTCGAGACAATAAAGCCGGAATGAAGAATTTGTGACGAGAACAGAATCGATTTAACTTACTAATTATTTTTACTGTAAACATTTCATATTTAATTAATTGCTTGGAGGTTCTTTTTAATGATGAATAAAATTAAGCAATTTTATGGATGTAAAAACGTATGACGTGTATATGTTAGTATATTATAAGGGCAAATAACCTTGGTGATTTTATAATGGACTTAGATTTTAGCACTTTGCTGTCAATGTGTTTCTGATTTTCCTTTAGAAAAATAGGAGTAATAATAAACATATCTAAGTCTTTTAAATTCAAGATAAGGGTGATACTCCTGAGGGTATTCGCAGCACATTAAGTTACTCTGGCTCTTATAGTGTCGCTATGTAAATTTTTAAAGCGTTCTACTTCAGTAGGCAGTAAATAAGCGCAGCGGAGGTCGTGCCTGCCGCATCTCGTAGGTGCTATTTAGCCCTCAAGGTGGCGAGCCACTTCGTGACTTACCGCCGCGCGCGCACGCAATAAGAAATAAACATGCGCGGACGTAAAAAATGTTAAAATAAATAAAATGCACACGTCCCAGCTTATCTTACGCTTGCGCGCACCAAGCGAAGGGCCTCGTGCACTGAACGTGAGATTCTTGTTATAATTTCATACTTGCTGTAGTCAACTGATACCTAATCAAGTAATCACGGACACAAGAGTTAATTAATTAATTTTATGACTCTTTTTACATTATATTGTACAGAGGTGGGCTTAATGCCTTAGGGCATTCTCTACCAGTCGATCGTTGGTTAAATGTGAAAAATTTAAGCGGGTGCAGAAGAATTTAATCAAAAAAGTTTAATTCATCTATATAAATATTAATAATAATATAATAATACATTGATAATTCAGTTCAAATACATAAATATACGTACTCGTTTAATATCAATATAGAGAAAAATGGAGAAAAATACCATTAGCTCTCTAAATTTAGTGACACTTTCTTGCCTAGCAAAAAATCACTTACCGTAACCAGTCCTTTTATCGTCCACTGCTGGAAGTGGACCTCCTATGGTCCGGTTATTATAGGAAGAGCCTGACAGCGGACATAAATTTTAACATAAATCTTTAATATTTTTTTCTATTTTATGGTGTTATGTTATTAAATACAGAACTGTCAGCGCTCTTCCTGATAACCGGATCTAATGCACATAGTCCTTGAAACGGCACGCTGCCCAAGCGGGTTGGTGAGTCCACTCTTTTAGGTGATGAACAGTTAATTTAGCATAACATTTTCTGAGGGGAAGAGTGCAAGCTGCAATCCAACAGCCGCTGGGCGCCCTCGACTGACCACGTTACTCCTCTCTCACAGATGTACTAAAATGTACTGCGTTTCCCACTTTTATCTTATTTCTCTAATGTATGTACGTGTTTCGGTAGTGAGTGAGATATACTAGAGCCCATTCCCAACCTATTCCTCCCCATTTTTTCAACCCTTTCTCCAAATCTATTCCTATATCTCCAGAGGTAGACAGCGCATCCGGGGGCATGCCAACGTTTGTCATTTTGGACTAATGTTGGCATGTATCGCGGATGTCTACGGGCGACAGTATCCACTTACCATCAGGTGGACTGTATGCTCGCCTGCCCCCTTCGTCGAAAAAAAAAGCACTTTCTTGGACTGAGCTAAACAAAATATCGCTTACCACAACATAATTATCCAGAAGTTACGTATAATATTGATGACGTATAATGATTACGTAGGTAAATAATTAATGATGTAATTGCAAAGGACAAATCAGTAATTGATAATTAAAAACCTTATAAACACTTCGGCTTAATTTACAATTAATAATTTAATACTTAATTTTGAGGGGGAGGGTGCATGCTGTAATCCAACAGCCGCTGGGCTCACTCGACTGCCCTCGTTACCTCTCTCTCACAGAAGACTACTTTGAAATATTCTGCATTTCCCACTTTGCCCTATTCCCTAATGTACGTACGTGGTTCGGTAGTGAGTAAGATATACCATTCACATCCCATTCTGTTCTATCCCTCCCCAATTTTAAAAATCCTTTCTCTAAATCTAATCCTTCATCTCGAAAGGCAGGCAGCACATCCGCGGGCGTGCCAACGTTTGTCACTCTGGACTAAAGTTGGTATGTACCGTGGATGTCCATCGACGACAGTATCCATTTACCAGCAGGTTGACTGTATGCTCGTCTGCCGTCATTTCCCTATAAAAATTAACTTTTCAAATCAATAGAGTTAAAAAAACGCCAACTATTTTTAATCATCCATATTTTCTTTAAAAGAAGCTGTAAATATTTCTTAAACTACATAATTGGACGACTTTAGTCACGACAAACGATTTCAAAGAAAAAGCGGACGATAAAATTTAACAAAACGATTTAAAGGCAATGTTTAAATCCTACTCGGCTGGTTACTAATTGCCCAATACTCGTCCAGTAGCTACTAGCGACGGAATCGGTAGCGAAGGTGTTTGTAATTGCCTGGTTTTAATAGTGTTGGACCGTTTACTCGTCCAGAAGTAGGTAAATGTAATAAGTAGGTAACCTATGAGTACTTTATGCATCTTGAAGTACTCATCAGTATCAGTATCACTTCTTTTTTTGCATAAACAATCTATTACTTAATCGTTGTTGAGCAGCACTTCATGTTTCAAACTAGCAAACTTATAAAATATATTTTTTTTATAGAAACATGGTGACAGAGGAGCAGACAGTACTCTCGGGAGTACGTGGCTGTTGTCGTCCATGGCTATACATGCCAAAATCAGTGCAGATTGACAAACGTTCATAGGTTCCCGATTGCGCGGCCTACCTTTGGAGATTTAGGAATGGAATTGGAAAAAAGGGTTGTAAAAAGGGGGAACAGGAAGTATAACGTTACAAGGGATTTTCCTCAACCCATTACAACTCCCAATTCTCCTAGGGGTTGGAGAATGATGGGGAGTTAAGAGTATAAACGAATAAGGAATTAGTCTTATTCTATTATACACTTTATTCTATGGGATAAAAGGAGATATGCTAGGATGGATCTCACTCACTACCGAAATACGTACGGCAGAGTAGTCTTTAGTGAGAGACTACTAACTTGGCTTGTTGAGTACGCCCAGCGACTGTGATATTGCAGCGTACACCGTGAGCCTTGTAAATTATCTATTGATATTTTTGATAAACTGTGAACGGAGAGAAATTGTCGTTATTCAGGATAATAAAATGTGAAGTACTCTAGATGAAAGAAACTCGCAAATAGTACTACGATTGATACTCATTGATGCCTTTGATTGATACTCTTTAAGACTGGTTTCGTCGTAACCCTTTTAAAGGAGTATGAGGAGGTGTGAGGACAATGGCATAAACTCATCAGTGTTCCAAGTCTCCAATACACGTGGTGTGTGGCGTGTGCCCACGGCAGGTGTAACCGCGCCGACCGGTCCGCACAATACGGCACGACTACGCAGCGCAGCGGCAATTTAACAAGCGTACGAGCGGCTTACTATCTCTAAAGTATTTCTTTTGCAGCTAAAAATAACCTTGTATTGGTAGGTAATATACTTTTTAAAGATCCACGTATTTTAAATCTAAAAGGAAATTATCAAGAAATAAATACATATTTCTTTATACAGGATTCTGCAAGCCTGGTGTTGCAGGTGTGCATGGGCAGCGGTGATCACTTACCACCATGTGATCCACCCGCTCGTCTGTTATCTCTTCTATAAAAAAATAGCTATATTTTTCCTAACATTATTATCACTACAAAACAAAAGTATAAAATAAAATGCTTATTTGTATATTTCTGTATATTTGCCATAAAATTAAACAAAATATTTTGATACGGTTTTTAATGTCATATATATATATATATGTGTTTTTCACAAAGTATTAGTGTATGTATATAAAATATTCTCAAAATCAGTTCCATAGTTCTAAAAGTATTGCTTTATAAAACAGAGTAATAAAAACGTTTTTCTCAAAATTAAAAGCAACAACGTTTCTTAAAAAAAAAAATGTCGCAGAGAATTTCTGACAGTGAAAGTAAACAATTAATATAGATTAGGCGTATTTTGAAAGAGTATTTATTCATTTGGGACGAATACTTCAGATGCATTGCTCGTACGTTAATAAAACTACTCAAGAACAAGTAATTACAATACATAAATATGTTTAAAGATCTTTGACAATGTAATGATGCGAATTATATCAACAAATATTTATTTTTTTTGACAGTTTTAATATTTTTGTTCGCAATCGATAATTTTGTTCGTATACAAATGTTTTTAAAGTTTCTAAAATTCATTTTTCTTTTTAACTTAATTACCCGTCATCGCTGTTATGGGAGCCCATTTCCACTTGAAATGAGACCGTAAGTACATGTATGGTGACTGTCGTCTTTTGAAAAAGCTTTTAAAATTGCATGCTAAGAATTCTTGCACAGAAATTATTTGATTAGAGTGGACACGACAATCATTTTACAATAAACAATGAATAACATTTCCGATTCTGCGCTGTTGCCAGCGTCACGTCATGTTCTTTTTAAATTTTGTTTTCATAACTCAATAATCAATTTTTTTTTTCAAAGAAATAATAATTACTTTGTGGTTGATTCCACAATTATGAATTAGAATGAAATATTGCGTACCGTAAAATCAGCTTAGTAAAATCCCTTATTCGTTATACATAGGTACCTGGTTTAGTGAGCTACTCCAATTCTATCCATCTCCGTGGGCTCTCTTTTGAATCACAAATCAATCAAACCGACGAACGTTGAAACTTATAAATTGTACGATGATTACATATAACATTTGGAGGGGAGGGCGTATGCGGCACTCTCACAGTCACTGGGCGCGACTGGCCGAGTCACATGTCACACACACATCAGTACCTGTTTTGAGAGTGAGTGAGAATTGCCATAGTTCATACTCCCACCCTATGCAACCTATCAAGTGGAGAGTATAATGGGGTCAATGAGTTATCTTATCATTATCTCATTATTCCATTTCCTCACCATCCTGTTCCAGGAGGATTCTCATATTGCTCTTTGTTCCCAATCCATATTATTATCCATGGATATTACTTAGTATATATCAAAAGTAGGCGACGCATGTACCAAATGTACCATAGTTACTCATTTTTGACTGACGTTGGCATATATCGCGAATGTTCGGGTAAGAGTGGGTAATAAATAAACAGTGTTAAATAGTCTATTTAACATAAGGTGAACCTATGCCACCTTTTATAATAAAATAAATAATAAATTCAGTCGCGAAAAAGCAAACAAATTTTTAAAATCGTTGAAGCTATAAAGTTTTTCCAAACATCTAACATACAAACTTTATTTCTGAATCGATGATATTAATATCGCAACCTTAATTCTAAATGTATGTTTAGTATATGTATACTAATGTATGTTGCACATAGCACGACAGTAAATTATGAACGAATACTAATTCTGTATTATAGTAATTATGAATGAGATTAAAATTATGAACGACGCGACTACTCAGATAGTAGAATTCTAAAATGCATCAAAAGTAAGTTAAGTATCGGTCAATCGACCTTTCGCACAAACATAAGCTCATTATCAACTTATTCAATAAGCGGTTACTGAAATCAGTGCAGCCGTTTCGACGTGATTGGGTCACAAAACATCCAAATATACCAATATGCACACATTCAAATTTTCGCCTTTATAATATTAGTGGGATTGTGTGCTACGTAAAGATATACAGATATAATAAGAAACATCGTTATAGGCCGCATGTAGGTCTATATGTAGTTTAGCTCGAGACAGGTCGCCAATGGTTTCGTAAAAATTTGTGTTGTAAGCTTCATATATACCTAGGTATTAATTATCATCACATAGATTTGATTCATTCATATCATAGAGACATCAGTCGGGAAAAGTCAGAGTATAGCTGCAAATAATGATTATTTCGGTGCATAACTCAATGATTGCACTCATGCATACATTGCACATGCAACGGCATTCAATTGCCATGCAATTTAATAATACGTAGACGTTACGTTGATGCTGTAACTTGACAACTAAACGAATACAGTATTTACCTATGAGATAGTATAGTAGTATACGATTATTTTAATTGATATAAAAACCCCAGATAGAGAGTTTCTAGAGAAAATATCCAGAAGCCAACAGATAGAAATTATTTTTAATTAATTTCTAAAAAGAGCGATGAACAAACATACTTAATGCTAATTTTCTACGGACGTTTTTGATAATAATCAATTTAATATCCGTGTTAGGCGAGAATAAGTTTATAAAACAAAATCAACTGTTTTTCAAGAGCACAGTTTAAGTCACAGTGGAGGGGGAGAGTGCACGCTGCAATCCGACTGGCCTCGTTACCCCTCTCTCACAGAATACTACCTTGAAATGTACTGCATTTCCCACTTTATCATATTCCCCAATGTATGTACGAGTTTCGGTAGCGAGTGAAATATGCCAGAGCCCATTCGTATTCTATCCCTTCCCACGTCCCCAACCCTTTCTTCAAATCCATTCTTTCATCAACAAAGGTAGGCACCGCATCCGGGGGCGTGCCAAAGTTTGTCATTTTGGACTAATGTTGGCATGTATCGCAGATGTCTATGAGCGACAGTATCCACTTACCACCAGGTGGACTGTATGCTCGTTTTCTTTAAATAAAATTCTTTTTCTTCTTTCTATTAAAAAAGGGTTCAATGATTGTGTTTTCTCTTTTATCATCGAGATATCACTTTAATACTGAAACCAAATGTTCTAAAGCTATTAAGTATTAAAAGATTAATATTTTTTATTGTAAACCCAGTGATACAAGGTACTAGAATTTCTTATTTTTTTATATCTCTAGTTCCATGTCGACTCATTCCTGGCGTGCACGAATACACCAGTTTATTCGATATTTACGCAACTCTAAAGAGAATATAGCATAAATTGTGGTCTAAGACTTGACGTCGAAGGGGCTCGCTTAAATTCATGGATCCGGTTCCGCAAACAACAGCCCTTCTACCATGCCATTTTTTTCAAGTTAAAATTTCTCGCAAAACTGTCTTATTTAAGTTAATTAAGTGAAGTATATGTAAGTTCGTGACTAGTACGGTGGGAGAACTGCGGGGCGTATGGAGAAACGTGATGCCCGCTCACCGGTTTGTGTCGTAACATCATTTTATTTTTGATTTATATTCTGGCGGGGATGTATAAATATTGTTTTATGTAATATTGTTAATATGACGATGACAACTATCAGGGAATCATGGAAATAGGTACTTACTAATTACTTCAACTTATTAAATATAGATTGGAGAATATTGATAGAGAATACAATTGGATAAAAGTCTTCTTTTATCGTATAATACTTCCCATTGGCCGTGTTGTCGACCCCCTTTAAAATATCATCACCCGATCTCCTCGCGTGGGCGGCGTACAAGACGACTAAGGGATAACAAAACCGCTAGCACAAGCCTTGAGCACATACAACACTTCTATAAAAATGGACTCGCCACCAAGCTTGGCCAGCATGGCGTTTTGAGGCCATATATCCCCCATGCACGAGACAACATGCATAAAGAGGCTCATGTTATAATCTGTGCTCATGTCCAGTAGTAGATAATAAGAGGACAATAATGGACACCGGTGGGTCGCTAGTATTAATGTACTTGTATCAGCCTTTAAAGTCCCACTGCAGGGCACAGGCCTTCCCTAATATATCACTAGAGTTGTCAGTATCGTAAGATAGAAACAATATTTTGTTGTATAAGGCTTATGAAACTCTACATTCAATATGTATTTGATTCATTTTCAAAATCTACGTGAAACCTACCTTTACGACAGGCGCATGCCATCGGGATTCTTTTTAATTCAAAGCCCGCCGTAAATATACACGTTTACACCATACGCCATCAGCCCGTGTCTCCCCACGGCTGGATATAAGCCTATCCCAAGGACCGCCACCACATTATTTATGTAATTAATTATAAAATTAATAACTCAAATTCATATGAGAGGTAGTTTCCTATTTTACATCATATAGTTGTCTTTCGCTCCTGCCCCTGTATTGTGACTCTTGTTTGTGTTAGCGCCGTAACACGTATGTGTTGGACACGTACTTTAGGCTTGTTAGTCCGTGGTGTTCGACTTTTATCAACCAGTTTTACACTTTAACTTTTTGCCAAAGAAAAGTAACTTCGCACGAATTTCTTTCACATTTATTTAGTGCGTTAATCCGCGTATTTTCGTAATGGCCGTTTTCCACCGAGCTCACGTGACTTATGGTGCCCGCCGTACGTCTTATTACAGTTATTACCCGCCTGGGGCTCTCTCGAATTATAGAATAACAGGTCCGAGAAACGAAACACTCGTTTTTTATCGATAATACACCCCGAAGGTGGTATATTTATAGTACACCAGCGTATTGTTCGAGTACAATCAGCTTGCATGAGCATTTATTAATCATTACATGCTCTCTTTTGTAAGTACATGTGGGTTTGTTTTACTATATGTACTTGCTACCTTCTCAACTTTTTTCCAAATCCATTGGTAAATCTCTAAACGGGTATGTGCTAACGTTTATTTGGGACTGACGTTGGCGTGTATAGATAAGTCTATTGTCCACTTAAGTCAGTTCGTCTGTCATCTACTTTCCATAAAAAAAGTGGGCAGTGTAACTGTGTCTCATCTCCATCCTTAAAATCAGTGAGTTAAACCTATCCGAGCGTTCAAAATTATTTACAACATAATAACAAAATCTAAAAAGCTCAATAGTTTTAAGAATTACGTCATTAAATTAAGGCCTTTGCTACGAAGTGTTTAGAGTTCATGTATTAAATTGAAATCAGTAGTACCTACGACAGTAAATAATAGCTTCGTTCGCGGTAAGGATTCAGAACTGATTCGGAACTATACGCATGCGCAGTTCAAATAATGCCGTTCGCGGAACACACAGTTCAGAATTTCTAGTTACAGTTCTGTGTTCGCGGAACCGTCGAACTCGATTCAGGATCGGTTCAGAATCAGTTCTATCAGTTCTATAACTTTGGCAAGAATCCGTAGTTCCAGACATGCGCAGTTTTTACCTAACGACATTTGACATACATGCTGCGGCTATATTCAGTTGGTTAGAAACTAATAAACTGGTTAAATAGTTAAATAAAATATAAATTTTATTAATTTATTAAGGGTTAAATAAAATATGGTTAGTTTTGTTTGTTGTTTATATAAATAAGTTTATATAATACTCTAATAAGAGTAATCTGTTTTGGTGGGTCCACTTAAATACTTGCCAACTTAGGGCTTTTCCCCCCAAATTTAGGGGGTAAATAAGTGGGATGGGTTTTTTTAGGGGTTTTATATTTTTAGTGGTATTTTTAGGGATTTTTTGACTCTTCATATATTTTTTTGAATATATATTTTTCATATATTATGTGAAAGTAGAGGCCCTGGGACAATCCAAACTATAATAGCTAATCATATTTATTTGTTGACCTAGCGACTTAACGACATCTAGTACAAATATATTACAACTACTCTGTGGTGACTGGTGGTTATTGTGCCTATGCTTACTGGAAATACATATGTACGTTGATTATTGTTTACTTGTTTAATTCGATTTTGTTGTTGTACTGCTGTGCCGACAAGCAATTTGTTAATGATGCCTAAAGAAACTAAAAATAAAAAAATGTACAGTCAGAAGTACACGTAGATTTGGGAAACAGATCCAGATTTAAAAGGTAAAGAAATTTCATTGTATTTTTGTAATTTATATTTTTTCTTTTATTATATATTTTTTATGGGGATTTCTAAGTAATTGGGGCGATTTTGGGAGTTTTTGACTTAAGCTTTAGGGATAAATATTTTTGAGAGTTGGTAACACTGCCGATGACAGTAGATCGTACGCAGTTTGGTTCCGAAATCGTTCGCGGAAATAAAAATCACGAATCGGTTTATAACCGAGCATGCGCTCTACTACGATTCCAAATTAGTTCAGTACTAGTCCAGAATCAGTTCCGAATCCTTACCGCGAACAAAGCTAATGTCATCGTGAGAAGACTGTAATGGCCATTAATTGAATTTGTCTACCAACTAACATCTCGTGTGTAGGTAATATGGTCCCAATGTTTCTCAAATTAGAGGATAGAGACCTATACTTTAAAGATATTCGTGTCCGTTGTTAGTAAATGAATGTACTCTTAGGTAAACAGATTGAGATGGATAGATAGAAAATAACTATGTAGCAAAGATGAACATTCTCGACTTATGAGCTCGCGGCTATACCAGGGGCCTTACCACAATTCCTTATAGCAGTATTATTTTAACCTTATTTCTCAATTTCGTACCACGGCGTCCTTAATGTAAGCTTATATTAGTAATGTTTTACTAAGAAGTTTTGGTGACGTCACGTAGCTTACTGTAGTGCAAATTGGAATGTTGTATGAAAGAAATGGCGTTATACAGTTCATATAGCGTTATCTCGTTTTGTTTTTTAGCAGGGAATAGACAAATAATTAAAATCATTCGTTCTTTCGCAGCACTAAGCATTAATATTTTGGTGGAGGTCATGGTACGAATATGAGTAATGTTATTTTAGGCCTGAAATAAAACGTTCCTGCAACAATATTGTTTTGTAAAAGATGGTGGTAAGGCCCCTGAAGATAATAAGGAAATAACTGAAGATAAAGGTCCATTTGACCGAACGATTGGCGCAGCTGGTAGTGACCCTGCTCGTTGTACAAAAGGTCCCGGGTTCGATCCCGGGTCGGATACACATTAATTTAATAAAAAAACAAATAGGTCCGTGTGTGTGTTTTTGTTTATCTTTTATGTGTCTCTGGACCCACGACACAGGGAATCCTAGTGTGGGCCATTGAATATGGCGTTATTTAAAAAAAAATGCGCTTTTACGCACACGAGAGTAATAAGATTTCACTTGTGCCATATTTTATTACCAACATATCGGCAACACACCATCGTTATGATTCTCCTCTTGTTTAGATGGATAGACAAATATTGAGAGAGTAACATTTTGTAGGTGAGCAGAAGAGTTTCCTATATCAGTCAGTCGCGTTTCTCTACAAGGAATCTACAAAGTACTTGTAAGAGCTAATTGACAGTTTCCGGATATACTTCACCACGCAATTCGAATTGAAATTGGTGAAGTTTTTCTTAACGTACAACAATGCCACTATTGAGGGTGGATGGTGGATAAAAACGCTTTGTGAAGGTAAGAGATGACATTTTCGCAATCTGAAGCACAAATTCAGGATGACAGGTTTTTTTAAATAGATGACAACAGAATTAATATAAAACAAAAAAGGCTATAAAAAAGTAGCGGCAAGGAGTTCGCAACGGCCACTCATAATCACTGGGAGTCCTGATCAAATCTTCCACGGTGAAGGCAATACGAATTCGCCAAAGGAGTCCTCTACTCCTTCGTGTGGGCATTCCTTTGGATGTGACAGTGAAGCACCCCCAGCCAGTAATCCATGGAATGGGCGCTATGGCAGCGTGAACTAACGAAGTGGTTAGCGCGTCATTCGTACTATAACAGTACTGTACAGACTGTTCAATGTTATTATTTTCCTTACTACCATTGCAACTACACAAAACGTAGGGTACCATCAATATTTATGTAGAACAATCTCTAAATAAACGATAACAGTATTGATCACTTTAAGTCTGATAAAACCGAAGTATTTGGTTGTGTTGTACAGTTTGGAATATTATAATTAATATTGATAAATAATGTACAATAATAAAAGTAAAACGATAATAATGATAATCTCATTACTTGCTCTCAAAAGCAGCTTAATTACTTCTTTTTACAACCAAGAAATTACAAGTGTAATGTATGACTTGAATACATTTAATTTTACAACTACTCTCACTGAATGTTAAAATTGCACAAATTATTGTAATTGAAACGTTTGCGTTTACGTTTGCAATTAAGTGCAGGCATTCAGAATAATAATGTGAATACTGCATAGCATTTACCTAGTGAATTCGGAAAAAAACAGGCTAACACACATCTAAATGGCTAATGTTTATTAACAAGAAACCATACTGGGACAAAAACACAGACCGACAACGGACGATAAAATTAGGTATGCGTTCGACTCTCACTAAGAATTAAATATTGATTGTTCATTTATGTGTAGGTTTTTTACAAAAACGTAAATCTATTATGTTCTTCGTATCCATAGAAATCTAAATAATATTTAGAATTCTATGTTCGTATCTAAATGAATAATATAGCATTTATATTAGGTCCTTACATATTAGAAATCTATATAAGAAAAAATCAAATAAATTTTAATGTATGAATATTATATATTTAATTAATTGAAGTATTATTGTCCATTGCTATCAATGCACCATTGCAATTTTAATGAAAGTTGATTGATGCCTCTGCTATAGATTTCCTGGGGATGGGAATCGACGAATTCTCTGAAGGCGTTTTTCACTGGCTCCTCGGCTTGAATTTGTTCCCTATGAAAAGTTATCGAAATGCCGAAAAAAAATAGAAATCAGTAGGGGCAAGGTCTGACCAGTATGGTGGGTGACGGAGA
Source organism: Sesia apiformis (assembly GCA_914767545.1). Taxonomy (NCBI): domain Eukaryota; kingdom Metazoa; phylum Arthropoda; class Insecta; order Lepidoptera; family Sesiidae; genus Sesia; species Sesia apiformis. The sequence goes on along the minus strand of OU611960.1, from coordinate 7,081,949 downwards.
GTTTCCAGTCGAAGCTCGAAATTACAGAATTTCGAGACTTTCTGTCGTGTAGTGTGTGGGCGAGCGTTATCATGGAGATCTTTAGGACATTGTTTATTTACTGTCTCCTGAGTTCAACTATTGTGACGAACGTTTACGATTATCATACAGGGTCCACTTCTCATCACCAGTGATAATACGATTCAAAATCCCTTAATTTTACAGCTGACTTTCATTAAACTCATACGGTACCCACTTTCTGAGCATTTTCAGTTACCCTGATTTGTCAAAAACGAACCAATATCGTTTTGTCACTTACGCCGAAGGCTGCTGCTTACTCAGTCGTCCACGGGGCTTATTCTCGAAGTCGAAATTTGCAAAATGGAAACGATCAAATCAAAAACGCACCGGTCGTTCGTTTGCGGTGTTTGGTCCGTACACATCGTTGATACTGCGTGCCGTCTGTGCTGCGTTGCTGCCACGACGGAACTCATATTTGAAAATAACGCGAATTTTTCCATGGTCGCGAACACAACGATATCTAAGCAAAAAGTAGTTTGACGGAAAAACAAATCAGTAACTGATATTGAAAAAGAATGTGATAGCTTTAAATTGAAATTAATTTGAATTTGGAATTCCAAGCCAAACGCAAGATGACTATAAGTTCAAACTGGCCACTATGAACAAACGGCAATTTCATAGATACCGCCCTAATATAATCTGATTTGTCAGTGTAAACATCAGTCATGATAAATTCCTGCATTTTTCAATAAATTATTAATAAATGAAAACATAACGAAAGTCGATTAATTATTGAACGATTTCACTTAGGATAGTTATATACTATATATCTTATATACTAAGAAAGTTTTTTTATAAGAGTATTTTACTTCAATGTATTAAACAGCATAATACTCGTAGTAGAGCATAAAAGAGCAATAGTTAAGATAGCGGTTAGCAACAGTACATAACAGTAGGAAGACGAGTAATTAGTTTGGAGTAATTCTTCAGGGTTACATAGAAAAAAGTTGATTTTATTTATTTATTGCTTTCATATACATATTTCTATTGTATTACATAAAGCTTGATTACCACTCACTCGCTCACTCACTGATATAATTGTTCTCCCACTTCCTGTTCTCGGAGTGGGGAAGATTAAATGGGGTCTTATAGGGTGTGTTCCGGTGAGTACCAGAACAATCCGACTTCCTGAAAGTCATCAGCGCTGCCGAATATTTAACCATAGAAAGCGAGATTTTCGCGAAAAATCGTGTATAACTCAAAACACACACATGATATCAACGTCGATTTTTGTTTAGAGCACTATTATAAAGGTGTACGCTATTCAAGATTCAGGATTTATTCGGAAGATAAAACCTAATATTACTAGGCTGATTAGCTGACCGCGCCAGTGCCGCTCGCATCGAGACGCTCCAAAAATTTGCCATAACTTTTTAACGGTTGCACTTAAAGATTTCAAAAGTTTTGACGGTTTGAACTTGGATGTAGTAGCTATGATAAAAAACTCAAATTCTAAACTCCGTCACATAAAGTTTTAATCCGAAAAAAATATTCTCGCCATTTCGAAATTCGTTCACATAAAAATATAATTTTAAAAATATATGAAAATATCGGACTGTTGTTTTTTTGTAGGGATGTAGGCGGACGACCAAGCGGTCCCAAGTGATGGTAAGTGTTACTGCCGCCCAATGACACCTGCAACACTAGAAGGTTTACGGCTACGTCGCCGACCTTTCAAAATCCTATTCAGAGCTTTCTGGAAGAACGCCATATCGTAGCGTAATGGAAAGACCTCTTGAGGCAATTCGTTCACACGACCGGTGACTCTTGAAAGGCCACTAGGGCCACAAGAATTTAGACATTCACGATGTTAAGACAAATCAAGGTTTTTTAGCCGGTAAGAGTCCGGCACTACCTGGGCCCCCATTCCCAGGTGTCCATGAGGATTTTCCTTGATTGTCTTTCCTAACAAAAAAAAAAGGCAGTTCGATCCACAACCTATGGGTTCGCGGTATAAAATTGGTTTTGGAACGAATAGTACGTATCTAGCGGATGCGGATGCACGGCACTTCTGTGACGAGAGGTACGGTTGTAGAAACCCGAGGTGGAAATTATGTTGAACAATTCTTCAGAGCATTCCTCATTGTACAGGCGGTAGAACACACAGAGAGACGCAACGTCTCTCCGAACGCTGAGAGGTTGTAAATCGCCCGTGAGAGTGGGATCGTCGACAATTCGAACAGCACGTCGTTGGATGGAGTCGAATGGGTCCAAATTGATATTTCGGTGCGCCGACCCAGAGATGTGAGCAATACTCCATATGGAGCCTAATCTGAGCCTTGCAGAGCGTCAGATGTTGCCCATGGGTGAAATACCGCTTTGCTCTGTTCAGGACACCGAATTTTTTGGAGGTAAATTTGGCTTTATTATCCAGATGACCCTTAAATTTAACTTTACTGGAAATGTCTACCCCAAGAAATCCGATACTCTCCGAGATCTTAAGAGATATGCTCTGAAAGTGAGGTGCTACGACAAAAGGGGTCATTTTCTAATAGTCTTGGAATCGCTTGGAGTATCGTGTCCAAATTTCAATTGGAAATATCAATAAACGGTCGGCCGTTTATTGATAGGTTTCACGAGTTGAACTCGGAGATTCGATAAAGTTACAAAATGAAAAAAAATACGATTTTCTTAGTTTTCAGTATGTTCCGTGTCATTTCCTTCAAATATTCAACTAATATTGAGACACTTCAGTGTCTTTGAATATTATTTTTGGAATATAAGATATTTGAAAAAGAAAAAATATTGTAATAACTTTCTACTCGTAGCTTCTCACTGAAGCGTCGTCGTCGATATACAGGATCATGCTAATGCAGCGTGAAACAACTCGACGAGTGGTAACCGTGAACGTGTCTTCAATCTGTCAGTGCGCATTCACACATTTGTTACGCTGTTGCTGTTGCCCATATACACTTGCCATTTTATCCGAAACAAATTAACCATAACTCAAGAACAATGTCTGCTACTAACAATTCAATACGAATTTACCGTATATTGTAGTCAAAATTAATTAAAAATAACAAAAACTGTAGGTTGACTGACGTAATATCTGCCGAAGGTCTTTGGCGCGTACGACGTTCAGTATTCAACTTCCAACGCAAATAAAATCCTCCTTCAAATGGGAAACGAAACAGAAACATCTTAACCGCCGGTAATGTCCAAATGACATTCGAAACAAAACATTCCCTTGGCAACGTTAATACAAAAAATATTAGCAGCGTCACTGAAAATAACAAGTGGCATTACGTCCCGATGGAGATAATTCAGTGTGCAAGGATGTATGCAATCGTAAATTTCCTCCGCGTAATAATTTCGTAATGATCGGGTGCGAACTTTGGAATTCCGTAGCCCATCTATTTCACTGGTAAATTCGCTACCGGTATTACAGTGCCTAGTCGTAGAACGAGCGTTAATACTATGGGAGGGAAGTTGAATTAACTACTCGGAAATTGAAAGTCTAATTTGACTTTGCATTGTTTATTTGTGCTTGTTGTAAAGAAGGAAACAAATATCGAAGTAGTTACTTTCAGAGTTCAGTACGTTACATCGCAACCACTCTATGTTTGGTCACGCCATATCAAATAACGCCAAATAAGACGAAATCAAAGAAATATATCTCAACATTTATTTTTAAATCTAGGTAAACTTACAGTCCCTATAAATCAAATTATGTATAATTATGTAAACAATTATCATCTCACTATTTAATTTTGTCAATTACCACAGGCCGCCATATTTGTTTTATATTTTGGATAAATTGGATTGGAACAGACTGTAAATTATGCTATTTAGTATAATAATTTTGTTCGCAGTTACCCGAGAAAACATCCCCCAATTTCCAGCAGTGATCTTCTTGTCCAAAAAATCACCGTTGCTGAAGAGGATGGCAGTATCTGAGTAACAGATGTGAGTAACATGATGTGAGTGAGTAACATGCCAAAGTAACAGAACGAGCTGCTCATTTTTGGGTGAAATCAATTCTTAAGCTCAGAATACAGAAAGAAGTTCTTAGGCATCCTCCACAATTTTTTATTTATTTATTTAACTTTATTGGTAACTTTACAGCGATACAACAGAGTATATATAGACATAAATGTATAGAAATAAAACTGAGGCCAATACAGGATTACACTAAAAGTTATCAAACAAGTTATTGATATCTAATAAGAAACATATAGGGGTTACAGCAAATTGTAATCGGTCGTACTCATACGAGTATCTACTCATTTCAATGCAATACCATAATATATAATACCTATATTACTATATCTTATATTATGAGTGTATGTATATAAATGTGCGTATGTGTGTATGTGCGCGAGGGTGTGTGTGTGATAATGATAATGCATAAAATAGTAATGTCAAACTGAACTGATGCAAAATCAACGACATTCTTTATTCTCTTATAACGATGCCCCGAAGGTGCCTTAAGTGAATAATAATTATATCCATACTAAGTACTTTTTAATATGAACGAACAGCCAGCCCTTTTTCTTTTTATATAAATGATCGTCAAGCTATTAAACTGTGCGAGTAATTTAAAAAAAAAAATGAATGATCACTGATCAGTTATTGTATAAATTTATGCATTTGCAAAAAAATCAAAATAAAATTAATAGGATTTGCTCAGGATAAGCAAATACGATTAAACTATTCACGGCGAGAGTAAATTAGTTCATAGGAATTATTTCAAGTAATGAATATAATTAATTAATTATACATGTAGATATTATGTAGAGTAGAACATATTGATCGTCGATAAAATCAACCCTCGACAGCGAAGTTTTAAGATTTACCTTGAAACTTTACTGTTAATAATTGCTATAGATTTAAAGGTATGTTGAATATATATATATATATATATATTTAAATCGTATTGTTGACGTTGAAATTAATATTCTATTTTTTAATAAATTAAGTAACTTAATTTCATATAGTTAACGTTGGTATTCAGGTATTATGAATTGTATATGATGTGTATATTAATCTTTGTTTCCTTTTTTATGGTCCTTATCTGTATGTATTAGGCCAATAAATATTTGATAATAATGTTATTCAATCAAGCCGTGAACACGTGACAAGTCCGTGAATGAATGCCATCCACACTTGCGTTTTACGGCTGTTTGCGGGGCTTCGCGGCGTGAGTGTAAAGCTGGCATTGAATGTAAGTAACTATATATCTTCATTCATTCCACAGAATCAATATTCTAATATCATAAATAAACAGCTTTCACAATAAAGTTCATGTAAACATATCGATCAGTACTAACGTCTGTGCGTCTACACAAATGCCGCCACATTTATATACCGTGACAAAGTAGCCTTCACTCATCTCCATGCCACACGTGCGATAATCTTTGCGCACTTTCTACGTCCTGTCTTATATAACCCGCCTTGCCCTTTCCAGCCCTTAATTCAGCGAGGGTTTGATCTGGTAGATAAAAGGTCAGTATAAACTGGTGTTGATATATTGAGCGGCAAGATCTACCTAATTCTTGAGTTCAACGTCACGACTTATCAGCGGCGGGCGCGGGCGGTAGAAGAGCTGCGCACGATTACGCATAAATTAGGACTTCGCCTTCACAAAGATGAATAAAGGATTGAGGAATGTGAATATTATTCCGAGACTTTTTATGGGTGGTTGTTAAGTGGGATTAGCTATTGTGTTTTGAAAAATTTTTCTTTTGGTCAGAACCTTTTTAAGTTAGAAAATTGAACGAGTTAAGTGAGAATCCTTATTTTGTTAAAAACTTTACGCTCCCGATTGTCTCCACAGATATGCGCTTCTATTAAGGGCTTGTATCCCACAGGGAGTGGTAGACCATATTATTGTATTGTATTATAGATATTGCGTTCCATTTGTGATTCCGATCGAAGTATGGTCCTACGAGTAAGCGGCCCCCTAGACTATCAATTATATTATGCAATTTTATGGTATGCGCAATGTTTTTGATCGTTTAGGAAGTGCATTAAAACTTGTTTGGGAGCAAAACGCCAGTTAATAGTATTGTGCAATGGCATTATTGTACAATTTTATTGTAGGTCTAGGGGCCGCCTAAGACATGTTTAGAAGCATGATATGATGATGTCCTAATATAAGCACAAGTAAGTTGCTTGTTTATCACCAAATGACTATTATATATTTATTTCATAGAAATTCTCAAATAAAATGCTAAAAATTGCTCTAAATATTTCCGATAATCTTCCTTTAAAAATGTGTCTAAGAAGACCTTTGATTTTTAGGTTCCTAAAAATCAAAGGACTGACCTTTGTAATAAAATAACAATAAATAAACATTGATGGGAGCTCCCGCTTAATGGACTTACATATTGTACTTACTTAAATAGACGCAGGTTAATTCCTGCAAGTGCAGGGTATATGAAACTCATTAACTTAGCAATAATAAAGGCAATAAACTTAGTCGACCACGCTTAAATTCATTGAACCAACAATACAACAGTGCCTTAGAAGGGCACTTGTCTGCAAACGCCTTTTGAAGTCTATTAAAAGAAAATCTTCATATTTTTAAGTACATTTAAAATCATATAAAATCATAACGCGGAAATGTTCGCGTCGAATATCCATTTTTTAATGAGACACGACCTACTCGTATTTTGATTCAGCTCGTAAATAATATGGAGGGATATTGGAATGTATTGTTTTTATGTTATACGTATATAGTCATAGTTTTAATTGACATCAAAAACTCCATAGATAAAAACTCTTTGTCGCAAAACTTTCTGACTGGTATATAATATACTAGCGACCCGCCCTCTTTTGGCTTCGGTTTTTTTTCAATATTTCAAAATAAAATATACACTCTATTAGACACGGATAATGTAGCTTCCTATTTGTGAAAGATTTTTTGAAATCGATTCAGTAGTTCCAGAGATTACCCCCAACATACTCCACCAACACACAATTTTACCTCTTTATATATTAGTATAGATATAGATATAAGAAGGTGCGCCATCTAACACTCATATCTATCGTGTTACAGGCGAGGTGGGCGGGCGGCGGCGGGAGGCAGCGCGCGACCGCGGCGACCTCGCCGCGACTGAATGCTTCTCGCGCCGGTACACCCGCAGGACGTACATGTTCATCGGAAACAAATCTAAATAAAATACTTCACTTATTATTTACTTAGGAACAACTTTAAATGGATGAATAGGTAAATAAGATAGCCACATGACGTTGGTTGGTGCAGAACCACTACATTGCATGCATTATAAGATGCATATGCATTTAAAGAATTAAAGAGAATAAAACTAAACAAATATATATTTTTAAAGATATGCCTAATATCTTTTTTTTTGACATCTAGTCCCTATATATAGAAAGAATGGTCGATAATGTGGAAAAGTTTTCAGTTGAGAGAAATGTTGGGGAAATCATCGTTCCACAACCATTTTCAGCTTTAATTAACTACTTTTTATTTTACGAAATATTGGCTTTTGTTAATTTTGTTTTTCAGGTGGAATGTGGGGCTAATTATACTATTCTGTGTGGTGGCGTGCCTTGGGAGAAGCCTATATGTAGCAGTGGCGAGACATAGGCTACTGGTATGGTACTACATGGTAATGCGCCAAGGTAATTCTTTGTAATGTTTTTGTAGTATTGCATATATAAAAACACAGACTACCTACATTCAGTTACTCGGCGCCGCCGTTTAACGGCGCTCGACGCCGTTTAGTTTTGTGGTCTACTAATATTATGAATAGTTCTGTATATTTAATGGGATATTAAACAATCATTAACGACGCTAATCGGCGGTACAGGCTATGAAAGCAGAAAACGTTTTGTCTTTACCTTATACATTTAAGCCTCGTGATTATCCCTGGTAGTTCTATTTTTTAATACTAGTGTTTTAGGTTTAGCTAGTGCTGCAACTCCTCTGGCTAAGCGTTTTATGGCTGAGCTAATCTAAGTATGTCTTGTGTCTCTCGAAAGGCCTCTAGGGCCCCAAGAATTTAGCCATCCCGAAAAAAAAGCTGCGACCCAAGATAAATACTATTTTTATTCAGCTCTAGATCGCATTTGCACAGCGCGTGTGCGTCGTGTGGTCGCGCGCTGGGCGCGGGCGGCGCGTGCCTGGGAACCGGCGTCGCGCGCGCGTTCTCACGGCCTCGCTGACCTGCCCCGCGCCCGCGCACCACTGAACACCGCGCGCCTCTCTCCGACACTACGAACCGCTTCCTATTAGCAGTGTTCCTGTAAGTTATTGATGGCGTGTGTAGCTGATAAGTTGGTATCTCGGATAGGAATTTAATGTAATTTATATAGATATAGGGTTGCCAAATGTCCGGTTTTGGACCGGACAAACTGATTTTTTACACATCTGTCCGGACCAGAGAAACCGGACAGTACAATGTCCAGTTTTCATTAAAATTCTCGTGAAAACCGAAGCTTGGGCTGAGCGAATACAAAAATGTTAATCGACACGATCCCACAAGATGGCTAAGTTTGTAATTAAGCTCTTGATAGATATTGATTTTGTCGTCGGAACCATTGAAAAAATACTTCATAGAACAAGCCTTTGATTTTTCTCCGGCTCTTTGGGTTCTCTTATCAGATCAAGAAAACGAGATTTCAAATGAGACCAATCTATTTTATTTATTCTTTATTGCACAAAGTGACAATTTTATTTTGAACATTATTATAAGAAAAATATTTAGAATTGTATTTTTATTTCACTCATAATTTCATGGTTTCATATCAAGAAATTTTACTATTGCTGCATAAAGGTACCACTACAGCAGTTAATTTGAACAATATAATGGAGAAATTCAGAAACACACTTTCAAAGAAAATATATGACAAACATTTTGGAATGAAAGTGCATATGGCACTGAGAAAAGGCTATCTATCAGACTATCAATCGACGGAATTTACTAATAACGATCTACCAATGTTTACCAAAGAGTTACCTTGAAAAAAAGAGTTCTAAAGGTTTAACTTGAAAAGTGGTACACATTTGATAACAAGAATTATATATTATAACTTTCAGTTGTTTGGATCTAGAATGCAGAAGATTGCCTACATTGAATCAATTGATTGAGTTCTGTCCATTATCCCCATGGAAACAGCAAACTCCTCGGGAAGATATTTATACAGAACTTGCTGCACTTCAAAGTGTTTTTCCTACACATAAAGGCAAATCCCTTGAAATGTGGTGCAAATTTTGTGGTGTTGATTATAATGTGGTCATTTATGGAAATTTATGGACAGACGAAACAAACAGACCGTAGACACCATGAAAAGTGAACTCAGCATTTTCGTCAAGCAATAAAAGTTTACTAAAAGCAGCGACATCCAATGCTAAACATATAATATATTAATATAGTTGTTGATCTTACAAGTAACTTACAAGTACTTACAATGTACTTACAAGTAAGTACGTATTGTAATTAGTGATTTTCAAAATACTTATTTAAAAATAATTCTTATATAATTGCTGTCAGGTTTTTTGTCAATACATCTGGCAACCCTATGTAGATAGGGAAATGTAGATAGATTTTGTTTAATAACAGCTTGCCAAACGTTCGTTCGCCTGCACCTAATAAATAAAGTAATCCTTTAGACGAGCTGTTTGGTGCTCCCTGAGTATATAGAGTTCTTATTATTAGTGGCTAGTCTATATTAACTTATATAATGTATTTTCTAAATACTTAAGATAGAAAAAGCATTTCTATTATTTAGATAAAAATTACTTATGTACAATATTCACTTGTAAGTACTTATTACTTATATAAAAATGATACGTAGGTAAAGCTAAACCCGAACGCCAAGTAGCGCCATGTAGCAATAGTGAATCAATAGTTATTCTATAAATGGAAGGCAAATTCGCCTCCTTTTCTTCAATAAACATTCAATAATTTTAAAGCTTCAAGGGAAATATACGGTTATCGTGAGTAGCATTCTCAGATAGAATTACCTTTTATTAACAAAGTTGAGGTAAGTTATTGATGACAATATGAAAGACAAGCTAATCGTGTTATCGAATTTATTACAATGACAGGGAGATAATGTATCACCGTATAAGTATAACAAATGATTGCTTATACAGACTTAACGATCGTAAGATAGATTACACTCGTGGTCGTTGCGCGAACGATTTATTAAAACCTACGTTCCTGAAGGTAATTAATGATAAGTTTGCTGCCCGGAATAGCCGATAATGTGTACTAGTTTTATGTCCTTCATATCACTTGATAATCTTTTATACAAATAGACCTTTATCGGATAGACAAGTGTTCCGCCTCATGTTAAGTCTTCTGGTAAGTCTTACCTCAGCCACTGGCAGTGTCTACTGGCTAAGCACTTCTTAATTTACCTTACTCTCATAGAAAACTTTTGTGAAATATTTCGGAAGTAAGTGAGACCCCCAATACCCAATCCCATGGGTTTCTTTTCTCTCAAATCACTTTCCTTTTGTACTAGCCATCCTTCCCAAACTTTTCCGTAATTTCGATTCCTAAAGATAGGCGTCCTCGAATATGCAAACATTAGTATTATATTATGGCATGTATTGTAGATGTTAACCGTCAGGCGGACTGCCGATATCTTCTGTCTATAAAAATACCTTCTCATTGCTCTTATTTCCCCAAATGAAAGAAGAGGAACGGATTTCTTCAAACCCATTTTGAAATGAATTTAAAAAGAGTGCACTTTTTTCATATTTTATAATGAACCATAATCAAGCGCGTGTGTACATTATTCCATAATAACAGCGGCGCATTTTATAAACAGCAGCTCACCGGATTGCAAGTTACACTGAAAAGAATGTTATGGAAACTTTCCCACGGACCTTCGCTGTGCATTATCCAGATAATCGCTACAAGGCTCCCGCGCCGGACTTTTTGTATCAACATTTATAACAGAACAGAAACATTTCTCATTAAGAAGTACCTTAAAATACATGTAAAAGTAAATTTAAGGGGAGGTTCATTAACATGCATAAATGAGCATTTTGATTTAAAGGTTTAGTCATTTGAGGTACTCGTAGCTAGCGAGCCACTGCCTGAGAGATGTAAGTTTCAAAAGGTTTACTGAGTTACTCAAGTAACATTTTGCAACACTGCATTCATGTTGTTGCAACACTGATTTTTTGTTACGACTTAAGTCAATACTATTTCTGTATCGATATTAATATATCTACATTTAAAAAATATTACGGTCATGAGAGAAACGTGTTCATCTATTCTGCACTTCTTACAAAAAAGGCACAAACCGCGAATCCGTAGGCTGTGGAACGAACTGCATCAAGAGGTCTTTGCATTAAACTACGATATGGGGTTCTTCAAGAAAGCTGCGAATAGGATTTTGCAAGGTCGGCGGCGCACCCGCACACCCCCTGATGTTACAGGTGTCCATGGGCAGTAACACTTACCATCACGTGGAGCCTACTACACTATAAAAAAAAAGTGCATTATGTTGACATTCGAGCAAAATGAAAAAAAAAATGGTAAAATTTTCATTAATTTAAAATAAAGCTAGGATCTTGGGAGTTTTGGACAAAACAAAAATTCGAGTTTAATTTTCGAATATAATGTCATTTATGAGTTCGTTAAAAATGTTACTTTAGGATTTTCTTTTTTTGTGTATTACAAACTGCTCAGATCCACCAGACTTCATTTGTACGTGTATCATTAGTTTAAGTCAGATTGGAATCATGAGCCGTAGGTACCTTGGTAGCGCAAAGATAAGCAAGTAATATCCATTCAACAAATCTGTCGGCGATCTGCAAGTGATCTAGTCTTCTTTAATTACTTTTACTGGCGTGTATTTTATTGCTTTTACTTAATTTATCTAGCAATAAGCAATCTAGGGGTAAAAATAAGCAGTAACAGGTACATTTCGGATCAAAATGACATAATTTTTTATTGGGCCGCAAGAACTAGTACAGACAATGAACTTTAAAAATATTCAATTATACGTTCTATTTTCAAAAAAGTGAATTCAGATTAAATCATTTGAATAAACCTAATGAAAATAATGAAAAAAACACTACAACAATAGCACTTATGAGACTAATTATTAAAAAGGTAAACTGTACGATAAATGTTCTACGAATTCCCATTTTTTTTATTACATTTTTCAAGGTACTCTCTACTTACAACCAATACAAAGTTTCATGTGTTTAAACTAATTTTGAAAACATTTTCTCCACTCTTCCTCAGGTACCTCTTACAGAGCCTCTTCAAACGTTTCGGCGACGAAAACTGCTTCCTTTTTAACTCTAAATCTAGTCTCGTATAATAAAGATATAATAGACGTTTCGGCACAGGGGTTACACCAGCCGTGATCACGAGTTGGCTGGAAGTCCAGGATGGGAGCAGCGAGCTCAATGTGCTCAAAGCATACACACCGCCCAATCCAATCCGGCAACCTCTCCCGAGTCTCTCCGAATGTAATGTCGTAATTTAATGTAATTTGTTTACACAAATTAAATTTGTCACTGCCACCACATTTTCTACCATAACAGCCGTTAAAGGGCGACCGCTTCTTTCTTCGTCAGCCAAACTAAGTCGACCTCAAAGTTGAATGCCATACGCAAATAAGCGATCTGTGAGATAATTCGCAAACAGATGCCGATACAAAGGCTTTACTGAAGTGCAGTAGGCACGGCACAACCTTACAGATCATAAAATATTAGGGGTTAAAGTATGAAATTGCCGATTTGTACTGAAAAATTAAAACTCGTTTTTTTTCTAAAATGTAACATATTTATTTAATCAAAATATGTACCCTCATTATCTATGCATTGTTGCCATCTAATCGGAAGTTCATTTATGCCTTTGCGATAGAACTCTGGGGATGTAGATTCGACAAACTGTGTGAAAGCATTTTGTACTGCCTCTTGGGAAGAAAATTTTTTACCACGTAGAAAATTGTCCAAATCACGAAAAAAATGGTAGTCCGTTGGAGCAAGGTCTGGCGAGTACGGAGGATGACGTATGGTTTCTAACTGCAGCTCCTGTAGAGTTACAACGGTTTCTCGTGCAGTGTGAGGTCTTGCGCTATCATGGAGCAATAATGGTGAAGATCGTTTCACGAGTCGGGACTGTTTCACTGCTAGTTTCGCCATCATTGTTCGAAGTTCGGCACAGTAAACATCTGCTGTTATTGCTTGACCAGACCTGAGAAAGCTATAGTGAATAACACCATGAATAGACCACCAAACAGTTACCGTTACCTTTTTATTGGTAAGCTTTGCCTTAGGGCACTGTTGCGGCGTTTGACCTGGGGTCAGCCATTGCATTTTTCGCTTTCGGTTATCGTAAAGAATCCACTTTTCGTCACATGTCACAATTCGATCCAATATTCCTTCATTTCTGTACCGATTCAACAAGGCAACGCAAGTTTCAACACGCGTTTCTTTCTGCAGATCAGTCAAATCATGAAGCACCCATTTTTCATATTTTTTTATCTTATTGATTTGATGCAAATGAGTCAATATTGTAGGTAAGGTAACGTTAAACCATGCCGCTAATTACTGGGTAGTTTGACTCGGATCGGCTTCCACCATCTCCTTCAATTCAGCGTTATTCACCTGTGTGGGCGGTCTTCCACGTGGTTCGTTCTTCAAGTCGAAGTTTCCATTACGAAAGCGTTTAAACCAAAAACGCACGGTTCGTTCATTAGCAGTCTCCTCTCCAAACGCAGCATTGATATTGCGAGCCGTTTCTGCCGCGTTAGTTCCGCGTCGGAACTCGTATTCAAAGATTACTCGGATTTTCGAAGTATCCATCTTTCCCGTCTAAGCTGAATAAAAAAAACAATTGAAAGTCGAAAATCGAATGTTGCACATTTTTTAAAACAAGAACCTCATAGGTATCATGTGAAAAAAGTTTCACTCGAAAATCTCACACCATGAAGTTTTTATGTCAATTCAAATCTATTACTCATCTTTTATCTATTACTATAAAACTTTCAAAGTTCAACTTTCAAACTTTCATTACTATAAAAGTTTTTGAACTAAAACTTTTATAGTAATAGATACTCTCAAAGTATCTATTACTATAAAACGGCAATTTCATACTTTAACCCCTATTATATAGCAGAATGAGTCGAAAGCATTTGACGTTTGGAGCTAATTTTCATTTAAGTTTGTTCTAAGCGGGCAGTTTTTAGGGATTTAGTGACAAGCAGTTGGGTAATCGAATAAGTATTGTGACATTATATATCTACGACTACATTTTTCCACGATCTCAATTCCTATTATTTAGCTAAGATACAAGTCGCAGCGACTTAGCCGAGCAATTAATTGCATAACAAAAAGACGTTCCATTGTCCACGTACATAAACTTATCTTGAGGACACGGGTGCTTCCACGTGATCCCCTGCATCTTATTCAGATGACTAGTGTTGCTATTAACGAATGAGGTCCTCTTTTATCATAAGAACCTTATGAGGAATTACAAAAAGCAGAAAGAGATGTTTGTGCCGATATCATCATAGTCGACGATAGTAATAGTTATGACTACTCTTTTAACTTTGCATTTTAACTTGTTTAAAGTTAAATTAAATTAAACTTACAATTCATTACATTAAATTAAAATCAATTAAAATAAACAATGACTAGGTTTTTTAATTGAAAAATTAATAAATTTTAGTTACTATACTTAGATTTTCTATTCTTTTCTGGAGTTATGAAGGCATAATCGTTTCCACTGACGAGAGACCCAACTATATCCACTTCCAAAGGATAATTATTTACACATTATTATTTTATACAAATTTACATTAAATTTGCATCAAACTTCGTATTATACATAAATAATGTACATAATAATTTACATTATCAAACATAGAACGTTATTTTGCATCATGACTAGCGAGAAAATCAAGTTTTTATCTGTTTGTTTGCATTATTCAATCATCTAAACTAGTATGGAACAATTACTACAGTACAATCTCGAGGTACTCCGGAGTGCCGTAATTCAACTCCGGAGTTGAACCGTGAATGGGGCTCAACACTACAGGTCGGCATGTTCAATGGTCTGGGCGGCACGTACGCCACAGACTCGCAGATGCAATCTGTTTGCTTTATGAGCCTGCGTGTATCTACTGATTGTATATAGGCCTTAGAAAGGCCCCTCTCTTGTGCCCCTTGGGTACGAGGGAAATGCACCGCGGAGAATATTCCTTAACAGCTAATTAGATATTGTCTGTGTTCTCACGAGTTTAAACTGATATTTTAGTGGAGATTTATTTAATTGATGTTTAATTAATTGATTGCCTATTCTTTATTTAATTTTAAAATGCTTGTATTTAAACGAACAACAAAAAATAGCAAGTTATGTCGTGATCAACAAAATAACCTATTCTTAAATAATTCAAGTACATACAGAATTCCTATTTCCTTACTGTCACCAGAGAACATAGACCTAACCATCTATTTGATGCTCATTAATTATTCTTATTATAAACTTTTGATTTAAGAAACGGAATACACAAATCTAAAACATTAAAAACTCATATATCTAATTATTTATATATTTATATGTCTAACCTATTACGTGACAACTGGCCCGCTCATAATTTGGTCCGTGAGCGAATTTACCAATTTTTTAAATTGCTAGCGGTCGACTGGTACGGATACAATTCAGGACCCGTTTGCTACTTACAAAACGGATTGAGAAAACTAGTCCCAACGCACTTTTAAAGTTTTTATTCTTACATTTGTTCCTTTTCAAGACTACATAATATTATAACAAAATGGGTATATTATTTTGGTTATATTGCGGTTATATATAACCATATGAAAAAAATTGAGCGGGTAAATTGCCACCTAAGCCTGGAATTTCAAGTTAAAAGGTCATAACAAAAGTCAATATGTTGTCATGCATCGCTGATGTCCATGGGCGACAGGATTCTACGAGTATATGTCGACTTCTATTCATAAAAAATATAAGTATATAAATTAGATATATATATATTATATACCTCATTTTCAAGTAATTTGATGCGTATCCAAGGTATTTTGTAATGTTCATTCTTACACTCGATGTCAATGCTAAATAACTTTCGCAGCAAAATACAGGTTGTGCAGAACAATAAGTTGTAGCTAAACGAGCGGTAGTCGGGCACGTACGCCGCGTCTCTGTCTTCATCTGCATCGCATAAAACACCGCGATTCGGTTCACTCTCGTACGAACTGCACAATAAACATAAACTCCTTGCGAGACATCTTAAAGCAACTGAGATGATATCCATACACTGAGTCAACTTAATTTTATGTACGCCAGTGTAATGAGCACTTACTTTTATTGCAACACTTATAACTACCAACACTTATTGCTTAGGGGGAGAGTGCACGCTGCATTCCCACAGCCGCGCACTCGACTGGCCTCGTTACCCTTCTCTCACAGAAGACTATCTTGAAATGTACTGCATTTCCTACTTTATCGTATTTCCCCAATGTACGTACGTGTATTGGTAGTGAGTGAGTTATGCCAGAGCCCATTCCCATTCCATGCCATTCCATCCTATTCCATTCCATTCATCCATGGGACCCCATCCATGGGATGGGATGGAATGGGATGGAATTGTAATGGAATGGGATGGAATGGAATGGGATGGAATGGAATAGAATGGAATGGAACACCTGTTTTCTAAGGTGAAGCGATAAAAAGTACATTGTTATATTACTTTTTTTAAGTATTCACTAAATCTCAATATCTGGGAAACTAAAATCGACTATTCGATTTTTTTAATAATCACAAATATCTTTAATACTTATGAAAAACAAAAACACAAATTGTCGTTTTTATATATCACCGGTACGTTTCTCCTGAAGGGATTATTTTACCAGAGGCTCAATAATAATTTATTTAGATAAGTTTCATACTCTGTATCTAGCACATTAGATGCTATCACTACTTGCGACGTTAATTTACCATTTATATTCAGTAGTCACGTGTCAAACTCGTGCGAGGTTACAAAATAAACAAAGCGATGACGCTTCAAATTGAGGCTGCAAAAAACTGCTACCTGCGCGTCGCCTCATTTTGGGACTTATTACTACAAAACCACATCGAATGAGACAGAATATAATAACAGTGAGGAGGGAAAGGATAAGTGAATCCTTTCTAAGTTTAAGGGTTATTGTATGACAAAAGCGGTCGGTAGCCAAACGAGTTATTTAAATTCGAGCCTCGTCTGTGTCTGCGTGCGCCTCCAGCGGGATGCTGGATTGCTCATTAGAATTTGTTTTCATAAAACATTGATATGATGTTCTGGCATTGTATGGGTGGGATACAATTTTATAAAATTACTAGTAAGAGCCCGCGACTTCCTTCGCGTGATTTGCATGAATAACAGTTACAATCTACATATTTACCAAGACTCAACGAAATCGATTCAGCCGTTTCTACGTGATTGAGTACAGACATCTAAATTTTGTAAAACTAAGTATAATGTACTGAGTATGTAGTACATAATACCTCAATGTTTATAAACACTTTACATTTTTGATTCATAAATAATATTAGTGGGAGTTTTGTGATGATCCTGATTTTATGAGCCTCGTTCGCAAATGTCATCTCATCGTTTCTGTACTAATATATGGTAATACACATCAAAAATCAATGTATTATTTTATATGATAACTACTTATATGTTTTAGTATGAAAATTACTAAGTACATAGTTATTAAAATGTAGAGAATACATTTTTATGTGATGAAATAATCAAAAATCTAATTTTAATATTTTAATCATAACAACCATCCAATTAAATCTGACTTTTTGAAAGTTTACTGGATTTTTTTCGAGTATTCGTTATTATACTTCTTTAGTTTTTATTAAACTTTTATAAAGTATAGATCTGTTAATTTAAAATACCTAAGTACGAAGTAACTGTTGAGCAGCTGTAACATTGTAAATGACACAACGCTAAAGATATTCAAACGCGAACTATGTCACAACTGTTGATCGCTGACTTGCGTGTGATCCATGTGTCATCAATAAAGAAGTTATCATGACGGTCCGACCAATTAAGATACTGCCGACTCATCCGTTGGTGAGCTCTTGCAATCGAAAATTAATATTTAATTGATCGCACGCCGCTGCACTGTGCGGTGAGCGACGCACACTGTGCCCATAACTCGCTCTCAATCTTCAAGACGCTCCGCTCCGCGAAGCGTTTATGCAAAATAGATGGTAATTCAATTTGCGCTTTTAAAGCCACTAAAGTTCATCAGCAGTAATATATAGGCAACTGATACCTATCGGGCAACACTAATTTAAAATAATTTAATCGAAACGGAGGTGGCTCCGTATATATGGGTAGTCTTTAACGCTTCGAAGTTTATAGACCACAGAATGAGTGGCAAAATCGTGCTTCCACTTTAAATGGGCATGCAAATACGGTTTCAAACGTGCTATCGCGATAATGATTGACTTTTAAATGGAAAAATACAATCGGCAAATCGTTGTATGTCTCCGCGGTACATTGCGTTTGGCACTAAGTGGCGGCAAAGGAGATGAACGTCACGTACGCATGCGTCCATTCTCAATTACTCATAGCTAACTTAAAAACTTGGACACGACGGTTTTTTACCAAAAAAGGATCGACGCGTTCCATTTTCACGAAGACTAGTCTGGTTAAGGCAATTTGTATTGGATTGTGCGGTGCGGATGAATGGGTCCTTCGGCATGTGAAGGAGGGCGCGCCGTGCATACTGATGAACTGCGTGTGCCGGTCCTGCGGCCGAGTGGCCTCTAGGGCAGGCGGTCCCAATTATTTCTGTTCTCTCAAATCTTTTATACACAACCTTTCGTCCAGCAAATTAAAAATTATAAAAGCCCGGTAATTCTTGTGCACTATCATCATATCATGTGCACAATGCTGTCAAGTATCGCAACTGAAAACTTGTTCGCGTTACGTGAATGATATAAATGTCTCACATCTGTGATTACTACCGCCACTTACTTAAGATAATTTTTCACAACTCTCGAGTATTCAAATTATAATTATCCAAATTTCTTAATGGTCGACTATTAGGACGTATTCAGGCCATAAAAGTTATTATTATTTGATTATTAATTACAAGTTAAAGCTCGAACATACGCTGCGGACGGATAAAGCGTTTGTAACTTAGTCTCATTGGCCATCGAAGTTATATAATATGATTCCGTTCAGTCGCGAAGCGAAAAAATAAGAATTGAAAGGCCACTTTCAAAAATCGACTAAGAGAGACATGATTAAGGATTCCACGCTGTTTTTGTACTTGTTTGGCTCTCTCGTGGTGCGACAAGGCACCGCTTTAACTTAAAATGTTTGCACACGCCGCTATAAAGCAATCCTCCGGTAAATAATTACATTAGCGCGGTATCTTTTTGTTGGTCACAGTATCGCCATATATCCATTCAGGTGCGCTGTCAATGTATAATACAGCGACATATCTTGTGTAATATATTAGTACGCACGTCAGCGTTCCGCATGATAAATGTTACTATCAAGAACATTTAAATGCCCACGGTCACGCTTTTCATTCGGCTCGAGACGAGCAATGTACCCAAAAGTTTACAATCGTAATGGCTTAATTGAAAAAGTCAACAGACATTACTAAAAATGTTCAATATCGATAATTCATGCGCGTCGGTTTGCATGCGACACGCCCACCTACGCGATTTAATTACAAAATCAATAATCGAATTGCGAAGCGAGTTAATTGATTGTCTCTCGATACGATGCCGCTATCAGTATGCGTGCATCGCGTACTTCATTATGAACAAATATAAATACGCATTAAATATGGAATCGATCTACTAGGTACGGCTGCAATCTGGCGTGCGCGTGCGCAATCAGTTATGGGCTATGGCACACGTACGTTTTATAAATAACGTTTCTTTTTTATTATTTCTGATTTCTGCTATTCACACAATACCACAAGTTCTGAATCAGTTAAAGCAGTCAAGGTAGGTCCAAGGACTATAAAATTGAAGTTACTATTGACATTGGCCGTGTGGTTTCGTGGGCCTTTAGAATAATACCACTCCTTGTAACAATACTCTTTCGAGTATTGTTACTCGAGTAATGTGTGTTCTTCCTTTACCGACTTCTGCTTTCTGCTTAATCCTAATCACTGGACGCTATTGAAAAACCTATATTCAAATTTATTTCAAAGTCTTGACTTGATTGCTTTTTGATTCTTTCTGCTGTCTAATTTTCGATGTGTACCCAGTGTACCTATTTGTATGTATGTGAACATCTCATAAAACGCTTATAATTGCGCATGTTATTACAAGCCTGTTATACGAGTATAACAATACATTTGTAAAAAACACCATATTCGGTGTTCTTTTTAATAATTTAATACTTATTACCGATAAATACTTTTCTCCAAATCCATTCCTATATCTCCAAAGGTAGGCAGCGCATCCGGGGACGTGCCAACGTTTGTCTTTTTGGACTAATGTTGGCATGTATCGCGGATGTCTGTGGGCGACAGTATCCACTTACCATCAGGCGGACTGTATGCTCGTCTGTTGCCTTCGTACATAAAAAAAATTGCTAGAGTGAAGACTGGATGCCATTTATTTACTAAGAATCCTTCTACCGACTGAGCAAACGCCGCACCCTGAGGAACTACACCATATTTAAAAGAGTGGACTCTCTTAACACGCTTGGCCAGGCGTGGCGTTTTAAGGCCATACATCTCTCATGCACAAGACAATGTGGAGGAGGAAGGAGACCCATGTACCGTATTTAGTGGACGGTTGCAGTTTTACCATTGACATTGCCTACCTAACACCTAAATAAGATATTATACTAATTAAATTAAAAGAAAAATATTTCCAGGTTCGATAAAACCTCGTGAACTACTTGTACTACAAGTAGTACTATTTGATTCTTTTCTGAATTTGCATATATTTTTAGTTGATATCAACCCATTAAAACCATATTATTGTACTTTGACTGATAAAAATCTGTAGAAAAAGCCTCTTCAGCACATCGGAAAACGCTTTTTTTTAGCTAGAAAGTTTGCTCTTACTCAGCAGTGGAGCACAAAAAAAGCCGTAAGAACGATGATTAATATAATATATAGATATTTTATTTAAATAATGTACTTATTGGTTTATGTACAGTTGGTATATATTGAACTTATTCTTATGTATGTGTGTGTAAAATAATATAATATATTTATGTATTTTGTGTATATTTTATGAGTCTTGTCCATTGAAACTCTCTGATCAATAATAATAATTATAATAAATAAAATTACTAAGAGCGAAATTAGTTGTTGCTCTGCTGACGATCACCACGCCATGTCGCCGAATAATTGTTTATTTTTAAGCTACTGTGGCACTCGTGTGTTTCAGAGAGCAAAGCAGTAGCCAGTGTTACTTGTTCGGTTAATACTGAAGTAACTGTTAGGGCCATTAAGCGTCTTCCAACGCGTACTGCCGGTTACATCTCGCAGTCATTATAATCCCATCAGTGGGCTGATAAATTATTTTATTAAATGTCGATTCACACCTTCGCCCCTGGCCGAGCGTGTCTAATCGAGCGAGGCCTTGACGTGTTTTATGACCACGGTTACTTTTGTGCCAGGTTAATGTGAGAACGAGTAAGTAGGCCGTTGTTTTTTTTACATATGCATTAATCTTAGTATTGCAACACATTTGTGCGTTTCAGTGCTGTTTCTAAAACAGAAAAAGTTTGTTTATCAGTCTCACAAGCTACCAAAGAAATTGGGACTGAATGATTTAAGGACCGAGCATTTTTATTAAATAATAAGCTCTATTAATAAACTATTAGATAGTTTAATTTATTTATAAAAAATCGTTATAGAGATACAAATAGAATCCTAAATAAATTATTCGCATATTTTTGTTTATACAAAATGTGCTTAGTTTGAATCTTTCGCAAGGTACGAGAATTCTACCAGACTGTCTTATCACTTTACAGTGATAAGTACTAATTTTCAGTATCTCAGTTCGAGTCAAAACTACGAGTAAGTAGTATTATATATGTTTAATTTTAATTTTTATGTGAGTGGAAAAAAACTTGTTAGTTGTCAACTGCATATGCTACATCTATAGGTAGAGAGTAGCAGTCATATATATCCGACGTTGATTCACTGTATTTAACAGCTCTAAGATTTGATACAAAACAGAAATTAAATATGCTTGTGATCTAAGAATATCCATTCCCCTTTTTAGTATCAAAGTGCAAAGTCCAGTCCAAATCAAAGTCTTTTAGTATCAAAGTCCAGGCCGAGGGCCACCAACACGTTAAATAAAATTTGAGAAACAGGATTAAAACCAGCTAAATGCTTTTACCGCGCTTAGCGGTAAGTATAATCTGACGTTGCATCTCTACAAAGATGCATTGACCAGTCATCGTAAATTTCGTATTCGTACCACCTTGGAACACAGAGGATAGATTAGGTGGAAAGAACTCGTTTACTTCACATTGTGACCACGTGATACCACGTGACCACTTTTGAGAATAAATACAGAATGTTGCAGAATTAAAAAGACCACTCCGCACTGGACCCTTGTTATGTTATGGATTATGGCCCGAAATCTCCTAGTGATTTAGAGCTCAGAGCAAATACTGAATGGGCACCAAATTTTAAGGTGGGTTAGGTGAGAACAAAGAAATAGGAGCCTCGTGAAGCAACGTCTTTTGATGACATTCTTAGTAATTCAAAATTATTTACTTTAATTAATCAATAATTGTTTGTTTTGTTGAACATGACTTGCTGCTCATTTAGTTTTTGTTTTGCCGCTAGTATTTTTAATTACGAGTACAAGCGATATTTTAATCGAAACAATATTATTGATTTTCAATTTAGATTCTGTTTATTTTCTGAGCATTTTTATTTTTACAAACATCGGACTCCTACAAGTAGGTACATCGTTTTGCTGCTTCAACAAAGATTACAGTCTTTTATATCTAGCTTGATTAGAATAACAGATGTCAAACCGCTTTTCCGCCGCGAACATTGGTTGGTGGATGCACGTGTTAGTGGGATAGACTCGAATTTTGAAGGTTTCTTTAAATTTTTGATTTAAAATAAGCAGATCTAGTGGTGATGGGTATTAAATTTGTTTAATATTTATTGAATAGTCAGTTTTAACTTTGTTAAATACTAGCGATCCGCCCTCGCTTCGCTTCGTTTTATAAGATTTTTTTTTTTCTAATATTTTTTTTCAACATTTCAAAATAAAATATAGCTTATATTAGACACGGATAATGTATTTGTGAAAGCTTTTTTGAAATTGGTTCAGTAGTTCCAGAGATTACCCCCAACATACCCACAAACAAACACACAATTTTACCTCTTTATTATACCATATTAGTATAGATACCTCCGGACCCGAAGCCTCCCGAACGTCCCGATCGCCCCAGTGAACCGATAATGGTAGACAACTCTACATGGATCTTTCTGTGTCCGTGAGAGAGGTCTCACAGGAAGGCAATATACCAAATAGTACCGTTGAAGATTGTATTTCTGGGAGAAAACGCCCCTTGGAGCAATCTGAGATTGCAATAAGCAGTAAATGATCAGTCCCTGAAGCTTCAATTTTGCTGGTGTACCTACATGCATGCCAGTTTGAAAGATGATCATAGAATTTACGATACCAATGACAAGGGACCTTACATTGTCCATGTTTCTCGGAAGGAGGAGGATCTTTCGGCAAACATCGTTCTGAGGTCGATTAAGTTTGGCCGTTTCCTTATGGTTAATAAATTCATCAAAAAATGGAGTGAAGAGAGTTGATCGCAACAGGCTTCCAGTGGATTTCAGTAGTTTTTGTAGGAACTTAATCAACATAAACAAGTTCAGTGTGGGCAGGTGAATCAAAAACGAACACGATGGAGGGTAGACATATTTGTCTGTCAATAGCTGCAACACCTTCACCCGCCGCCGCAGTCTCGCCGCGACCACGGCTCATGTAACTCACCGAAATATGAGCTACAATAAATAAATCGTGAGCTTACCCGTTTACATAACAATTATTATGTTCAACCACGATAACAAAAGTTTAAAATCTGATGTTAATGATTTATGTCAGCTGTTAAAGCTCTTTCTATAATAACCGCACCATAGATTTAAAAGACTGTAAGTAACAATCGTGTGATTTTTTTTTTTAAAAACTCGATTTCTCGAGGCGCTGCCAAGGTAGTATCTATCTACCTGAATAAACTAAGTAGGTAATAAACGAAATAAACAGTAAATTCGCCTAAATAAAGCACTCAATTTGCATCCACGGTGAACTCATTAGTCATTAATTATTCATTGCGTTTGTTGTCTTGACGCTAATAAAGAGCTAGCGTCAATTAAGCTGGTACAGATGATTGGCTTTTAATTACCCAGGTAATTACTTTTCGAAATTATGTTATTAAGCTTAAAGTGCAGGCCAGCCGCTGGTCGGCGGGCGCGCACGAAGCAAATGAAATTGAGCGTTGGTAGCACAAACTTTGTGATTGTGTAGACTGTGAAGTTGAGTTGTTATTTTTTGCATTTATTTACGTGTATAGTTTATTGCACAAAAATAATGTACAAAAGGCGGACTATGGTACAAAAGGCTTTATGACATTCTCTACCGGTCAATTTTTGGCAAACAGTTATAATTACAAGAAGATGTATTACAAAATAGCATTTGGAATATTTATGAACTAATACAGACATGTATTCCAGACAGTGTTCCATCCATAAGTATAGTATAGAAGGAGTTGCAGAGAACTAACAGATGTGAAGTAGAAAGAAGTGAAGAGTTGTGAAAGACAATAAAATTACATTGCGCATGGAGTGCAAGTGCGCGCAGCATTCTTTTAAATTAATGATTGTTAAGAGTTATTATCAGTTAAGAATAAATGAAGTTATAAAATGTTCGTAGACGTTTTTTGTCTAACTAATATAACTTTAAGTCTATTTCTCTATAAAAGATTTTGAATACATTCTTAATTATTTCCCTTTTGCTGTGGTAGTTGGGCTCCTTAAAAAGGAAGATTCACTTTTTGTTTATAGAAAGAAGGTGACAGACGAACAGACAGTCCATCTAGTGGTAAGTAAATAATGTCGACCATGGACATTCATGAATCATGATGCATGCCAACATCAATTCAGCATGGCGAACGTTTGCACACATCCAATGCACTAACTACCATATATATCTTTGTAGAGTTAGAAAGGGATTTGGAAAAAGGGCTGGAAAAATGGGAATAGCAAGTATAAAGGGTCGATGTTGTAGAAAAATCCAGTTAGACATATGCAGTACCTAGAAACTTTAGGATTGTCCGGACAAGTTATCGACTCCGAAGTCGATAAATTCATTACGACATATTGATAAGACTGTTCTCTTATTGGTAAATGTAAAAAATCAAATGATTTGTTAATATGACTAAATACGGCGTTTGTCACTAATTTGACCAACCAGTGGGAGAGTACCTTGATTTAGTGGATTCATTGAGACCACGAACTTTGTTCAGTGCTTTGTTGTACTTACTACCAGTGTTCGAATGAATTCGTAATTAGTATGACTCATGGACCCACCAACTAGTGAAAGACAAGAAGTCAAAAAAGACGAACTAAAAAAACTTATTTGAAACGAATAAATAAGTATTTATTTGAGCAGTTGAAAACGAAATGACTTGAAAACAGAAAATATTTAAACAAAATTATTTTTTCCTTACACATTGTTTTTTCTTACGCTAAATAATTATCGTAGTTTCTCTAAGTAATGACTAATGAGATGAGTTAATGACCTATCGTAATATGATTGTTGATTAGTAACATTTCTGAATGTAATATTAAAGTGTATTTTTACTATAGCAACAAGCTTCTATCACTTTTGAGAGTTGTGTTTGCTCTTGAATCGTCTCTAAGTACCGACGGTAACTAATTTCAAAACCATAACATATTTTTTGTTCACAGTTACAGACTTTTTGAATTCTAACCTTTGCAGACTTTGTTAGTTAGATGTTTTTCGTTTGATACCGATTTGGAATGATAATTTTATGTTAATTCCAATATAAAATTATCATTTTTAATAATATTCGTTAATCTCTTTAATTTTTTTCATGTTTGCACTTTCAGTTTTAATGTAGGTATGTAAGACCTTCTTGCATTATATCGTGCGACAAAAGAGCCAGGGCAGAACATAAATCAACTATTCTCTTATAAACTTTAGATTTCAGGCCTAACAGCTAGCATGAGTACCTAAATAAATCTATCAGATGACGTTTTTTCTTTCTTATATGGCAATGATGCAATTAGCACATTCTGCCAGTGTCAAGTTTTCTTCGTAATGACAGTTAAAATATATTTTGTCAATGTCCAGACACGTAGAAGCAAGCAGGAGTTGCTTAGCAAAGTGGTATTAAGATTACTGAAAATAGAGATGGACTCCTTAGATGCATAAGAAAAATTGTCTTATGCTTTTATATGATTATCACAGACATTAGGTACCTACAAACACTAGGCACTTTAAAGTTTGATAAACCGTCACTATTAAACCACCAATCACACAAAACACATTTTTTTACAATAAATCAAACAGAAATTCAACCCTCACTTCTTGGGATTCCCGCCAAAAAGTCCGATGACTTTATTTATAATTCTTCATCTTCGGTTTGATGGCAGTATCAGACGTCGACTCAAGCGCGACGACTATTTTGTCAATGTCACGTAAATGAATTTCAAGTAAATATGGAGTCGCTCCGTAAAGTGATAGTAGGTTTACTGAGGACAGCTGGACGCCTTGGAAGGACACTAAAAACTCAGTCTTATGCTTTTATTTGATTATTACAAACATTACGCACAAACATGACACTGTGAACTTTAATAAACTATCACTATTAAACAACAAAGTCCACATTACATAATTTTTATAGTAATCAAATAAAAACTCAACTTCACTTTTATTCATATATGGCAATGGTGCAATTAGCACATTCTACCAGTATCAAGTTTTCTTCGTAATTAACAATTTCAAAGTCCAAAGCGCATCCTGTCAATGTCCAGTGCCGTCGAAGTAAGTTAGGAGTCGCTCAGTAAAACGGTAGTAGGTTTACCGAGAACAGAGAGGACCCCTTGGAAGCACACGAAAAAACATTGTGTTTAAACAAATGAATGTCCCACCGGAAATCGAACCCGGGACCTTTCGCACAGCAAGTAGGGTCACTTTCAACTGCGTCAATCCGTCGTCCAACTAGAAATCGACTAAATTTAAAATTGACTTTGAAGCAAAGTCAACATATGATATAAGACAAAATCTGAACCACTAACTATTCTAGGAAAACGGTCAGAATTAGGTCAAAGTTGAAAAGATGGAATATAAATGTGTAACGCATACATTTACATAATTAATGCGTTTCTCACAACTGCCCACGTTCGCGTCGAGTCGTTGTCAAAGGGTGTGAAAAGTTTGAGCATCCCTGCTTTATGGCTCATTTCACAAGGAGTTTCTCGAACGTCGGTCAACAGTTAGTATTTATAAACAACTTTTATCATGATCTCATTACTGTCATCATCGAGTTTCTATCATGTGAACAATTGTTGACGAGAATTTTATGTAGTTTGTTCGCATACGAGTATCGTATACAAAATTCTCGCCCGAAACGTTCGAGAAATCCTCCTTGTGTGAACGAGCCTTTGATTGTCTGTCATGTCATTGTGCGACGACAAAGAGGTGACATAGCGACAGATTTCAACAAGTGTACAATAGACATTGTTGGACAAATTCACACTCCCATACAAGTAACTCAAATGGATCATGTCGTTTAGGAACGGGATAAAGAAATTATCTCAGTAGGTCAATCAAAGGAGTCCGATTTATAAAGTATCCTTTGAGATAAGAACTTCATAGTGGTGACTGTAATTATGCTGGCTAATCTATTTAATTGATTTAAAACACAGTTAACTGTTATTTAAACACCAAATACCCAAAGCAGAGCAGACTTCAATAGACAAACATCAGTGTTCTGCGACAACAACCCTTATAGACCGTGGTCCGTGCAAGGGCTTACTATTGGAGACTATAGTCCCACGCTTTTTTTTATTATCTATTTATCACAAACATCACGTACGGAAAAGACTGTCAAGTTTATTAAGCTATCACTATTAAACCACAATACGCCTAATACACAATTATTACAATAATCAAACAAAAACTCAACTTCACTTCTAGAGTTCCGCAAAGACACCTTATTTATAATTAATTGTCATTGTTACATAAAGTGGCCAATATCTTAAATGGCCAGTGTTATAGTCATAGTAAATTTTATAATACTATCTCAATTCCCTTGAAAACAGAAACACAGCGAGACTACGAGTCATAACCAATAACCATGACTACTGGTTCAAACGTGGCATTTTCAGCTCTGAACAAGACAATGTACATGAGAAGGCCCATTTCCAACAGTAGATGCTGAAAAGGCTAGTTGCATTGTATTGCATTGCATTACTGGTCCCAACAAGCGGTGGGGCTACGAGCCCATAGTATATAGTAGGACCACGAATAATGATGGGAAAATGTCGGCAGGACCTGTAGTCAAAAATCCAAAATACAACTGGCTTGGAGCAAACAACTAACGAGGGATTCAATTAACATTGTATTATAAGCAGACAATTTGACACTCAATTGGTATCTTAGCATTTACAAGTTCAAAGTTTTAGCTGTAGTCGGCTTTCGCGCCCAACTGTTTTTCTGGAGACGTGGCGCGAGATTTATCGACCACAGTAAATAGTCCGGCTGCACTTATGTCGGGGTGGAATTTATGGCGTCCCATACTTCTTAAGAAAGCTGATCAATAGCTAATAACCATTTTATAACGCAATTATACTTTGGGTGGAGTACTCGTTCACAATAAAATAGTATACTACTAACTATTACTGTCTGGAAAACAGTTCATATATTTAGGCGTTGGGCATATCGTCTCGCTGCGACACATGACCAACCAATAAGTGTGAAAGGAATTGCACGAAGTCGATGGAAAGTGTTCACAGAGTGAATGAAAATGTTGGGACGAACAAGCTGGGGTAAAAAGTACAATAATTCATACCACGGACATTATGACAAATCACGCAAAGGCGAAGTGCGTGCCTTGAAGGAGGTCAATGGAGAGACGGGCTAATGGTAGTAGTAGTGTAATAAAAGTAGAATACTCATAGTAGTAGCGTCCGTTTGTTGTCATCATCAGCCCTTTTATCGTCCATTGTTGGACGTAGGCCTCCGCACGTTGTTTTATGCATGAAGGATCTACGGTATAGCCTTAAAATGGTACGCTGCTGGTCAAGCACGTTGGCGAGTACACTCTTATCGAAGTGGTGTAGTTATTCGGCGTAATAAGTTAGCGTAATCGTAGTGTAATAAGATAAGTTATAAGTTTATGGCTTATTCTAAGCGTGCGCGCTCCCCGTGACATATTCGATTTGTTAGCTGTCCGGTAGCTCGCTAACGATTCGTTGCGGAACGCTCGGTGCCACCACTAATGTTAATACATACACATACTAATGTTAATACAGTAAGCCAAAAATATGAATTAAACAAGTGTTATACGCTAGTAATTAATTGGGGGAAAATAACAACGAATTAATTTTATTCGCACAAAATTTTATTCTCAACACATACTTTGTAACATAATCCTCGAAATGCACAATTGTTGTAATAATTTTTAAAAGGCTAAATGAGCAGCAAATCATGTTCGACAAAACAAACCATTTTTGTATAACTAAAGTAAATATTTTTTGAATTAGATACTAAAAATGGCATTATCAAATCGATGGAGTCACAGTTTTATTTTAACTATGACGGAGTCCAGCTTTGCGGGACTCTTTTATCTTTTTTGTCACCAGAATTCCTAAACCCAACCCACCTTTAAATTAGCTGCCATCAATTTACTGCTAGTATTTTCTACTGCACATTTTTTTTTTAAATATCTATATTTATTGTAGATCCCATTTACGTAAATGTCTTGTTCTGAATCAAAATTACATTAGATGTTAGTAGGATCAGTGAAGATTGACAGTGATTTTCACGGTGTAACATGTCACTGTGTGCGAACAAAGCTTTAAGCTGTGTTCGAACAAGCGAATATGATAATACGGATTTGTGCGTGAAAGTCGCGCTTTCACGCATCTCAGTGTGTGATCGATCAGAGCCACTGACATCATTGTAACTTACATTAAAATTGTACAAAAGGTAATATTGTGGTGGAAGTTTCAAATTCGAAAAGCATAAGTATTTCTCCTGCGCTTCCTGATACGCGATCTCCT
Organism: Sesia apiformis; assembly: GCA_914767545.1. Lineage (NCBI taxonomy): Eukaryota > Metazoa > Arthropoda > Insecta > Lepidoptera > Sesiidae > Sesia > Sesia apiformis. The sequence continues at coordinate 7,051,651 of OU611960.1, read as the reverse complement.
TGTACGTGCTCTCCTGTTCGGTGGTGGTACCTACGTTGGGCATACAATCCAATTAGGCAATTAGTTCCAACTTCAGCAAGGAGGTAGGTCGATAAACGCATTCAGCTCGGCTGGGTAGCATTTGGGAAAATGCGTCGGCTATTCTCGTCGCCTATACCAAAATGTTTGAAGACGATAGTCTTCAATCAGTGAATCCTGCCAGTTATGCTGAACGTGATGCCGAAACGTGGCCTCTAAGGGTAGGCCTGATCCATAAGTTCAATGTCACTCTGTGGCGAGCAATGGAGAGAGCTTTGTTCGGAGTTTCTTTACGAGATAGAATCGGAAACGAAGACATTCGCCATAGCTCGTCGACTAAAGTCATCGACATAGCTCACCCATTGAAGTGGCAATTGGCAGGCAGGTGATATTTGCGCAGGACCGATGGCCGTTGGGATAGACGAAACCTCGTACCGCGAAACGCAGTGTGGGACGCCCTCCGGCCATCCTCCAGGTGGACCGACGACTTGTAGAAATTCGCCGGTGGTAGTTGGATGAGAAGAGCCGAGGATCGTGTGTGATGGCGAGCCTTGGGTGAGGCCTATATCTGGCAGTGGAGAGACATAGGTTGATGGTATGGTATGGTAACTAACAACTAAACTTATGTTGGCCAGCCACTAACATCATCGGTCGATTTAACTAGGCAATCTGTCAGTGGCATCGATTCAATTAGCGGTAGAACAATGGAATTGCTGCGACCGGAACGAATCGCCGGTACGCCGGTAGCCCGTGACGCTAACCCCACGATAACAATAAACAAATTATACAATTTAGAATTATGAATTAGAAAATTCTGGCTACCAGATCAACATCCTTTTATGTAATTAAATAAGAAGCTTCCATTGAAGAATGATTAAAATATTTACATTGTAAATATTTTATTTATTCCTATTCAGAAGGGGTCTTGTACCATTAGGGGTATAATAGGATAAAGGAATATATATTTTTTTATAGAAAGAAGATGGCAGACGAGCATACGGTCCACCTGGAGGTAAGTGGATACTGTCGCTCATTGACATCCGCGATACATGTCAACATCAGTTCAGAAAAACACACGTCGGACGTCCCCGGACGCACTGCTTGCCTTTGGAGATTCAGAAATTGATTTAGGTAAAGGTAGGAAACACGTTAGAGAAATAGGATAAAGTGAGAAATGCAACGTATATTTCACGGTAATCTTCTGTAATATCTAGTGAGATACAAGTCTTTTGTGTGAACACTATTTCTAGATCTATTCTTAAATCTCCAAAGATAAACGTCGCATCCAGGAACGTAAAATCTTTTGTCGCTGTGGACTAATGACGGCATGTATTAGGAATATCTATGGACTATAGTATCCACTTCATACTACTCGTAGGAAGACTGTCTGCTCGTCTACTTCCTCCTTGCCATAAAATATGTAAATCCAAATAAAGAACTTCTGTGTGACTTCGAGAAATACAAAACGTGTATCAGTGGCTGTTAAAACGCGTCTTGTCGGCGACACGCAAACAAAGTCGTCTATAACACGGGCGTGCCTGAATTTATCTCCACTTCTGTAATCGCTCCGATGTTTTAATCCTTTGACTGCGAGCTTCGATCAACATAAATTGAGAAGACGTTCTTTCAACAGTAAAATTGATAAAAATATTCGTTACATCACACATTTGTGTGGTAACTTTTCCAGGTGGCTTTTGGCCCACAAGTTTGTAAGTGGTTACCGCCACCCATGGCCACTTGCAACACAAGGGGAGATGTGGTCGATCACGCAGAATCCTATTCACAGCCCCTTTGAAGATGTCATGTCGTAACTAATTGATAAAAATGTTCGTTACAATAACTCCCTTGTGTAGTAACATTCCACATGACTTTGATGTTTTAAACGTGATAAAAACTATTTCCAAAATTAGTTCCGTAATACCTAAAATACCTGCATTTTGTTTCTAAGTTACTTTTGTATAGCGACTATACGATAATATAACTACACTGTAAGAGACGCCTTTCTTCATATTTATACATCGCCTTAATTCTTGTCATTCGCTATGATAAATATCTTAGCAAATTTTTGCTTGTATCACAGACAACACAACAATATTAGTGGATGACCATCGGACCTTTTATTGTATCAAACAAGACACGACTATTTCGCATAGCGTGGTCTTCCCAGCAGTGACATGCGGCAAAGCTCAGAAATATGAAGGGTGGTTTATTGTCCTGAAATACTATGTAGTTTTTTTACAGCAGAGAAAGAGCATCATAATAAAGAGGAGAATAATTTTAATTATGCCTGTCCTTTTATTTTGCAGTGTCTGGAGCGAGAGGCGGCGCGTGGGCGAACGCCTTAAGCGCACATTAACTTTTGTCAAGCAATGTCGCCTACGTCCACCATCATGCTCGTTTTTCACCCACTTACAACCTTACCGCCCTAATGGCATCTACCTTTTAAAGGCTCTTTTCTTCAATTGTGTCGTAAACGTAACTTTGGTAAGGTCCTAGCCCTCAATTATTGAAGATCGAAAGATTAGTGACCGATGGAAGGAGTCGCGTCGCGTCTTTCCTTTGTGTCGCGTCCTGACGGCGATGTATGGCTTCGAAAACTTCGAATCATTAAATGTTTATTTTAAAGTGTCTATAAAGTACTTGAAGTAAATAACATCGCAATTATAATGTATTGACAGACTGACATCACCAAATTGATGATTCTCGCTAATATCATTATTGTTCTTTTATTAAACTAAGATATCTTTATAAATCTGTTTCCGTTAATGATCGATTTAAATAATGGGTAAGATAGATTAATTGTTAGCAAGATTAATTATAACTCTATTTAAAAATCCAAATCGTACATTATTATACAATAGGTACCCGCTGTACATGCAATAATACGATTAATTAGTTACTTTAACTTATTCGTATATATTTATCTACAAGCCGAGTGCTCGGTGCATTATAAATTGTTTCATAATCGTTGGATATATTGCAAGCTTAAAATGCAGATAGAAGATAATAAATGATAGCTCTGTAACGATTACCTTTGAGCAAAGATGTAAATTTTTTAATTAGAGTATCAATTAAATACTCAAAGAACCATATATATTTAAGTGAAATAGATTTTCAAATACCTCAGTGCTTGAAGACGAAGGTCTTCGACCAGTGTGTGTTGCCAGTGATGACCTACGGCACCGAGACGTGGTCTCTGACTATGGGCCTCATAAATAAGCTCACTGTCGCACAGCGAGCTATGGAGAGGGCTATGCTCGGGGTTTCCCTACGTGATCGAATCAGGAATGAGGAGATCCGTAGACGAACTAAAGTCACCGACATAGCCTCTCGGGTTAGCAAGCTGAAGTGACAGTGGGCAGGGCACATAGCTCGAAGAACCGATGGCCGATGGGGCAGAAGGGTTCTCGAGTGGAGACCACGTACCGGCAGACGAAGCCGAGGACGTCCATCTGCTAGATGGACAGACGACCTCATAAAGGTTGCGGGCTCCCGCTGGATGCAGGTCACTGCCGATAGGTCTAAATGGCGGACAATGGGGGAGGCCTATGTCCAGCAGTGGACGTCCAAGGGCTGAAATGATGATGATGATGAGATTTTCAAATATCAGCGAACTAGACAGTTTCTAACAAGAAATACATATTGATTCCCCTTGCCCTATCATACTGGTATATTTCATACATAATAACGACATATACAGTATCGATATTATATCCAGCAATCGGTCAATTCCCGAAGCCTAAACCATTTCCGTTCGTGATTCTGAGTTAATTTAACGTGAAAATTTTACAATTGTTAAATTTTTCATACATATATCCTAAATATAAGGCCCATAAATTTATAATTACAACGTAACATTTCATCTCTATTAACACGCTCATCGTGAGCAGAATCTATGAATTCAGACATCTGAAGTTTGTTCCGTTACACATTGAATAAGACATAAATGACTTTGTTTAGATTTGAAAACTAGGCACTAATAAATTACCTAAAAACATACACAATCTTAATTCCTACAGTCGACAAAAAAGACTACCACCATAATCCGATGCGGGCATTAAGACGCGACATGTTATCGTCTCGGCGCTTAACATTTCAATTAAAGGAGATTAAGAAAATAAACGTAATGAGTGGTCGAACGCTGAGGTGGTGATTACAGCTAAGAGTGGATTTACGATGCTAAGAAGTGCTGTAATTGGCGGCGTTTATACACCAGGCGGTTGTCCAATCGTAAATTTTGTATTTGATGTCGTTCTTTATATCGCTAGAGCGGTAGAGTCACATGTGAAATTATATGAACTTTCACAGTTTTTACGAAACAAGAAGTAGTTCCTAAATACTATAATAACTACAAACCTCTTGTCTTGTATATAGGTATGCGATGTCTGAGAAGAAACCCTGTATGTGCCAAAAAAATTTCGATACCCGTCAGTCAACGTGCATTCACTGAAAATTTTTTTCGCTACTATTAAGTATCAGAACCAATACTAGAATATTTTGATGAGAGAAGTAGAGAAAAAGGCATATGGAATAAAACCACCAACTGTCAACCTTCTCGAATAATACCTTGGTTTTCTGAGTTGAAAATAAATAGATCCAGGCTTCAATTAGCTTGTGCAGAGAGACAGGTTGGTCGTTTTGGATGGAATGGTCGTTTCTTGTTGTCTCAAGAATGTTTCTTGAATTACTTTAATGCGAGAAATCTGCAGGACGCAATATTGTCATAAATCAAGGGACAATAGTTAATTTAAAATCACTTTTTAAACAGCATTCGTACGCGCGCTCTCTGGCGACTTAAAAACGGTTAATTAGAGCAAAAAGGGTCCACGTATCTATAACAATCAGTAAATTATCTCAATACCAAAGATAGCCAGCCAATCAAAACATAATTACAATACTACCATAATGGAATCGAATGTGAAGGATATATCTATATGACTTACTGATCAAAACTGATCTGGTTGGCGTATGCTGGTACGAGTACGCACTGTACTTACTATACGTGATCGATTACGATGATATTCCTTAATGGGTTTAAAATAATAAATTACAATTTATGATTTTAACATTACAGCACAGGGAGCGGGCCTCCCTTTGCAATGCATTGCAGGCCACCCTTTATTATTTTACTATTTTATTATTTTACCATGTTTTAGCAAATATAACAATTATGAATTAATGACGATACGTTTTCGGGATATAATCCACCATGCAGGCCCCATATAAATTAGTGGATATACTCGTAATACAAATCCCAGGAATTTCTTTAAATTCCTCACGATTCCTTCAGTGCCGAGCTACTTAAGTAGAAGCTCAGTGGTGCAATGCCATTAATTAAATAATGGCTTTCGTACATCTTCGTATTTCCGACTGCGATCAAAGGCTGTGAGACTGTGTAAAATTGTATAATAGAGTGGTTTCAGCATTAGTCAAAGAAGTCTTTTAAATTACTAGCCGTAAAGAAGAGTAGAAGAAATAATTCATCATTTAGTCAAAGAAGAAAATAAGACGTGATTTCAGGCCACGATATATTTTGAACAAGTAAGATATGATATTGATCGATGTGCCACTGATTGTAGGTCGCTTACAATAATAGTCTATGATAACGGAGAAAAAATCGCATATGACATTTGGCACGCGGATAACAAAACTTTATACAATCAAGCGATTCAAACGAAGCCGCTTTGGACAGCTAGTATCGCTTAAATGATGTGCACTCATTGTCCAGTTTTGGTCAGTTGTAATCGCATCTTCGTTTTGGGCATGCCTGGTGGCTGACCGTAACTGAGAAAACAATTTAATTTTTAATCCTCCATTGGAACATGTGTGTAGTATCCACAGTATCCACTGCTGGACGTGGGCCTCCTCATGCGTATTGTCTTGTGCATCTTGATGCAATTCATCCCTGGATGAATGACCTTGAAACACCATTCTGGCCAAGCAGGTTGGCGAGTCCACTCTTTTAGAGGTAGTGTACTTCCTCAGGGTTTGTGGTAGTCCCTTTATTATCCCTTAGTAGCCTTTTACAACCCGACGGGAAATGATAGTGTGGTACTACTATTCTACAGCCGACTGACACCACACAATACTATAGTTTTACTTAATTTTAACTGCTACTGCACCTACCGCGTCCATCTCTGTATAGCAAAAAACGTTGACTACTAATGCTTATAAGCGTTAAGTCCGCCTTTTGTCAGTTAATGCAATAAATAAATAAATACTCGTAGGTTATGATACTCATGTATTATGTAGTTTATTTGCAAGCAGGTACAATTATACTTTGCTATTTGTTAACACTTAGTCTTTTGAAAACCTACTAAAATAATAATAATACTGTGGTTTAAAATATAATTAAATCATTTTTATTTTTCTGCAGCATAGTGAATGTATTGTTTTAAATGGCAAAATGCAATACTATACATTCATTACATCCTATAAATGAAGACTGCTAAAGTTTAGATTGCTAAAACCTTATTGTTTTTATTAAACTGTACAGAACATTACCGTAAAATGTACTGCATTTCCCACTTAATTATATTTTCTCAATGTACGTACGTACTTGTTTCGGTAGTGACTGAGATATGCCAGAGTTCATTCCCATTCCATCATATCATATGCCTCTACAAGCTCTACTTTAAATCTCTACAAATAAGCAGCGTTTGTCATTCTGGAGTGATTGCCATTATTGTCGCAACTGTGGCATTGTAGCAATCCGTATTAAATCCGTTACCGTTATGCTATATATAATACTTTCAGTGCGTACGCAGCAGCGACGTCTCATTATATTGACAGGGAAATGGGCGTACATTTATGGAAATCAGTAACAGGATAGTGGTATGCTATGCATTGTTCGACAACGGGCCCTCCATACGCACGACTGTGTAATTGGACGAGGCTAACCCGCATACGGGTATTCACCAAAAACGTTTGCAAAAACTTACGCAAAATGCCTATGCGGTCAGCTCGTACCCGCACTGCCATAAGAGATGACAGCGCGCTCGCGACACGAACAAAGAATTGATACAAGAAATAATTACGCCCATTGATCGGAGCTCATTAAAATGGACCAATGGGCGTCAGTTACGGGTTTCGAATACAAAAGGAAAAGCACGGGTAGGCGCAATTTGCTGCGGCGCCGCCGACTATCTTTTCTTATTGAAATAATTCAAGTTCGCTACCGCTGAATTCAATTAGGGACACTCCGTTATTCTTTCCCTAGAGGATTTTCGATTAAATAAAGGCTTTGTTCACCATCGGAGGTCGCATCGCCTGTTACAGGCATTAAAATTCAAAGTAAAGCCGCGACCTTTAATTTTTTACGCCGACGTATTCTAATTAGAAATCTGCTTCTAAATAGTACATCATAGAATATAGATAAAGCATAGTTCGCTGTGAATTTATCTCTATTTAGTTTTAACAATTGTTTCAAACAAGTTTCAATCAATACAATTTAATTCAATTAACTTGGGCTCGTTGATGTTTTTATTATCATTAACTACAATTTCATTGCTTTTATTTTGCACTTAAAAAAAGAGATAAGTGAAAATAAGATAAATATGATTCGTGAATATTATAAAGTAGAGAAATAAGAAAGTTGTAGGAATGCAGACATGAAGAAAATTACATTAAAATGGCGGCATGAATTGATGAGATACAGGTGCAGGCTGCTGGTTGTGTAATATTTATGCAGTAGATTTTGACACTTTTGTGAGTTAAGGAGCTACTTTCTTTGTGTCATAAATTTGAAGCAGTCGAATTCTTATTTTGCATTCAAACGACACTTGAAAAGGATTTTAGAAAATCATTTACGGCACATGTAACTATTATTATCATCCATTTAATAGTACATAATTATTAGTGTTGCTAATTGGGACAACACTTTATTACCCTACTAGCGACCAGCCCTCGCTTCGCTTTGGTTTATAAGAGTATTTTTTTTCAAAATTTCAAAATAAAATATAGCCTATATTAGACACGGATAATGTAGCTTCCTATTTGTGAAAGAATTTTTGAAATCGGTTCAGTAGTTCCAGAGATTACCCCCAACACACCCACAAACAAACACACAATTTAACCTCCTTATATGTATATTAGTATAGATAGGGAATTAAATGAGCTTCAATCGATTAATATATATCAGTCTATAAAGTTTCACTACAAGTTAGGGGATCCCCTCATAGTTACTAGGGGATACTTAAAAAAAAATTAAAATCGTTACGCTGGCTATTGTGAATTGGCAAGTCCATTTCTTTTAGGTATATTGAGGCTATACCTAGATCTTGTGGTAGCCGCCTTGGCACGTTAAGGGTTCGAGTTGTCACCGCTCGATATTTGACATTAGTTATTGCACAAGTTCATAGTTCAAGTCATAGTTCAATAATTAACTTGAAATAAATTGGGAATAACACTTCTTGATAACGAAGCCGGCTTTAGAATAGTACCAGTCTATCTCTATCTCATCCTGTGGGTGTCGTAAAAGGCGACTAATGGCTCATGTACACAAGGAGAGTTTCTCGATTTTTCGAACATCGGACAAAAGCTAGTATACCATAAACAACTATTCTTATCATCTTATCAATGTTATCTCTGTTATCATCAAGTTTTCATCGTCATGTGAACAGTTGTAGGTGAGAATTGTATGTAGTTTGGTTGCATACGAGAATCATATACAATATCACTGGACATGGGTCCGGCAGTGGATAAAAAAAAGAGCTGGTGATAGATAAAGAAGCAGCCATGCAGCACCTTTGTCTGTTAATAAAATTAATCTAATACGCTGTCTGTATACTTTCTGTGGGTAAATTACTCAATCCCCCCGAATGATCAAATAGTTTTAAAATTTCTTAAAGAACAATATCCGTAAGTGTTACTCGGAAATATAAGAATATCGATATCGAAAGTACATTACGCTTTACGCAACTTTACGCTGAAATACTGTTATTATTGTTCTCTTATAATAGTCGAAAGGCGCTCTTTATTATATCTTTACGTTTATTGTATATAATTTTATCGCAACCGCCGGTTTATGCACCCCGCGCCGGTAATGAGCTCGTGTTTCCGATTAATTTTATATTTTGGTCGTAATTTAGCGGCCCATCACTCTTTTACGAGTCGATATTTAACTTTATAACTTCGTTTTCCGCAACTGTACTTGTTTATTTTTATAATACGCTTAAAATACTAATTAGTTACAAGCCTTAATGTCTTATAGTGCACGTATGTGTATTTTAAGATAATGTACTTAATGAGAAAACAAATTATGTTGTAAATATATTTTCAGAATTATGACATCCTTATACCAGTGAAGAAAATGTGGAGCTGCGTAAATATTTAGATATATTTATTTGTCTGAAATGATTAAGGTAGTTCGTGAAACTGAAGTTTTATGCTACACACATCGCTTGTCGATTTATAAAGCGCAAGTTAGACCCCACATGGAGTACTGCTCACACCTCTGGATCGGTGCACCCAAATACCAGCTGCCACCACGTACTGCCCGAATTGTCGACGATCCCAACTCACACAGGAGATCTAGAATCGCTGAACATCCGACGAGATGTTGCGTCTCTCTTCGTTTTCTACCGCCTATACAATGGGGAATGTTCTGAAAAACTGCTCAATTTGGCGCCAACTTCGGGTTTTTACCATCGCAGTGCTCGTCATCATCGTGCGGTTCATCCGCACTTCTTTGAAATATAATCGTTGCGTATAGTGCTGTCAAAAAGACACTTTATGTCGCGAACCCGAAAGTTGTGGAATAAATTGCCAGCTGAGGTATGTCCGTTACGCTACGACATGGGGCTCATTAAGAAAGCTGTGAACAGGATTCTGCAAGGTCGGCAGCGCACCCACAAGCCCCCTGGTATTGCAGGCGTCCATGGGCCACGGTGACCACTTATCATCATGTGGCCCGCCTTTCGTCTGCCATCTATTCTACTCGTATATAACAAAAAACACCGTGTTGTGACCCTTTGGATCTCTATTAGAACCTTTGAATATGTCCAAATAAATAAAAAAACAATGTCTTAGTTGTATTTTATTTGTTTGCATTAATCTCGCAAATTAGTGTTCGATTTTGTTGCGTATATCGCCGTTGTATCGTATTTTTATTCCGGAAATCTTTTCAAAATCATATCAGTAATTTTTAATTTTAATTTTGTAAATTTCCCGATTTCTCGGATGATTACACATAAGTGGATGTTTATAACGCAACCAACGACGTTTTAGGTGGCTATGAATATTCATAGACAACAATCGAATTAATAACTTCCTTTTGAAGCCAGTTGAAATAAACGGAGGCACTATAATTCGATAGTACCATACCGAAATTTAGCAGCGAACAACTTAAGTATTTAATCGAGAGCATAGTGAAATGGTTTTAAAACTGTGCCGAGAGTCTTCCGCTGTTACTGACGTGCTGTGACCAGTCTTGTGAAATACGATATCGGAATTGGATCGACAATATCACTTCTTATTAACTTCCTAATTCTGAATCAGGCCGCAGGCGCTATCAGCAGTTTTTATCAACGGTTACCGTTTTACAAATGCCCATGACAGATTGCGGCATGCGCGGTGTCCGAGGAAAGGCCACCGCGTATTGTAGGTTGACGGTAAGATAACTTCTTAAGATTTTGCGAGATGTATTCCACTTACTGCTTATACAATTGAGACGGTACGTCCAGAGATTCCCACGACCGTAACCAGACCATTTAACGTCCACTGCTGGACATGGACCTCCTTTTGCATATTGTCTTTTTTTATATCGAATAAATGGCAGACAAGCGGGCGGGCCCACATGTTGGTAAGTGGTTACCGCCGCCCATGGACACCTGCAACACCAGGGGGCTTGCGGGTGCTGTGCCAACCTCGCAGAATCCTGTTCACAGCTTTCTTGAAGAGCCCCATGTCGTAGCGTAACGGACATACCTCAGCTGGCAGTTCATTCCACAACTTTCGGGTTCGCAACATAAAGTGTCTTTTTGTCTTGTACGTAAGGGATGTATGATCTTAAAACGCCACGCTCACCATACAAGCAGGCAAGTCCACTCTTTAAGAGGTGGTGTAGTTCCTTGTGGTAGCGGCTTTGTAATCCCTAAGTAGCTTTTTACGTCACACCCAAGGGAAGAAATGGGGGTGGTGCTATTCTTAAGCCGGCCGACACCACACGGCCCCGTGGCACTGTGTACCAAGTAAAACTCAGCACATCTGTATGTGTGTGAAAGCACATTTAAATTCACATGAAGTTAAATTACTCGTTATAATCTGTATTCTACACCGAGTAACCTCGAGTATTTTAATTAATGCCACACCAAAGACACATAAATTTTCAGTTCATTTTGCTGATTAAGGCACTCGGCCACACCACTTATCGTCGACTTTTACTGGTTTTATAAATATATACTTTAAGTAAACAGTTGCCTTTTTATTTCGAGAAATTCTAAAATAATAAAAATAGTGTTTTAAAAATGAATCCAAGATTGTGCATTCATTTGGAGCGAAAAAAGTATAGTACACTATTTGATTGGTAAGTATGTGGTTTTAAAAAAGATACCTAAATGCTTAGTAAGTTGCTTAGTTTAAGAGTAAGTTTGTAAGAGACGGTAATTTGTCTCCATTGAATTCATGAATTCGCTTCTATCTCGTATAGACTTTCTATCTCACGATATAGTCGCTTCTTATAATCTATTGCACAAAACTGGGATTTCCTTGTTAATATGTATATTCTTGTTAATATAACTGAAGGGTGAGCACAATTTAATATTCTTCAAATAATATACACTGTGAAATTTCTTCTATAAATAATTTGAATTAATTTAATAATGTGAATTTGAATAATGTAATTAAATTAATTTGAATAATGTAAATTTTTTTAGTGAAAATAATAGAGTGAAAAATAAATTTATTCTATTTTTTAAAAATAAATTAATGCAGAATTAATAAAATTTTCATTTAAAATTCAATCAGTTTATTACCTGAGACCCCTGCAAGCACGGTAGAAATGCTACCGAATCTCAGGAAGAGGGACAGGAAGAGTGCGCGTGCTCTCTCGACGGCTGCGCTGAATCCGTGCATTATTCAACACAATATTATCAATAAATTAATGCTCGCCTTCGGACGCCACTGTACATACTAATGGCGACACGCGGCATGCCTCTTTTTGTCGTCGCCTCCATTCAGCTTTCCATTGATACTGCACACGCAAAAACTCGCCGGCGAACTTGTACGTGGAACTTACTAACATGCCAGTTTTTATCTTCGTTTGAACAAGGACATGGCGATTTTTATTTCGTCGAGGTGAGGCGAATTTTTAATTGCAATTTCCACCGTCCGTTTGTTAATGTATTTTAAACGACGAGCACGTGCGGCCGTCATTTTTAAGTAATAAAAACAATTTTGTAAAAAAAATTGTTTACTATTATTGTCCTAGCAGCCATAAAATTTTAATTTCGCCAGTAAAAAACTACAAAAATTGAACCAATACACGAATAAGTCCTGTGTAAAAAGGAGATATAAAAATTAAGCGGTCTGGTTAAAGCAGTTGAATGGAAGGCCACAGTTTGCATACACGCTATAAGGACGCAGTGACAGCCGATTGACAATGAGCTCTCATTAAGTCAATTCACTGCCCGGCTCTGGATTGAACCATTTATTACCTGACTTAAAATACAATGAGCAATCTGATTCAAAAATTTTAAGTATTAACCCTTTGTTACTGTTCCCTTTAAAATAATCATCTTTACCAATGTAAAGATGATTATTTTAAAGGGAACAGGGGAAGAAAATGTTCTTAAATGTGGAAATGTATTGCCACATTAGCGTTTAATAGGTACATAATAACGAAAACTAAATGGTCGATTAACGACAACGAAGAATAGTCGACTAATGGTCGACAAAAAATGTTCGACAGATTAAAACGTCGATGGGTCATTTCATTATCATTGCATTAGGGTTAAATATCAATATGTCGAAGAATCGCTAGATCGTTAAAACATCGATGGATTATTATGACGAAAAACTAAAAGATCGAAGGGATTATTATGTCGGTTGATTAATTTGACGATAGCTTGACAGATTGAAATGCTAATTGATCGAAGCGTCGATATGTCGACAACGAATTGTCGTTATACAATCGATTCTATTGCCTTCTGCTATTTAGTTAATATTGCAAGTTTTACTTTACTTTGATTTATACTGTTTCGTTTTATACCTCTTAAATGATTTTTGAGAGCAGTAGTAAGTATTCTGATAGTTAAACAATCAGAAGAAATAAGGGTAAAATTTAGAGACACGCTTATTTTTTTATTAAAATGTTATCAAACAATATTTACAAGTTTCATTCCTATATACTCGCTATTATATCTGTCAACAATTCGTTGTCGACATATTGATGTTTTGACCAGTTGACATTTCGATCTCTCAAGCTATCATCGAATTAATCAATCGTCCTAACAGTCCTTCGACCTTTTCTGTTTTCGACGTAATAATCCATCGAGATGTTAACCTGTAGACCTAGGGATTCATCGACGTATTGACATTTTGACCTAATGACCAATCGATCATTTATTCTGTCGAACATTCGTTGTCGACCTATGGTTAATCGACCATTTAATTTTCGGTATTATGTACTAAATCCGCAGCATTAGATATCTATAAAATTTGGTTAAGATTTAGGGATAAACTTTCAAAATCGCTAGAGGTTATTATAGAATTAAATGACAATATCCCTTGAATGCACGAGTATGAGTAGGTACCTAAGCAGTGGGATGGCAAGTCACGCGTCTCCGTGACACAAATATATACTTGTGAAGGCTATGATTATAACTAAGGAGCCAACTTTAATGCGTAGGCATTAAAGTTGGCTCCTTAGTTATAATTGATTATAAATAATTGGCCCTAGGATTGTATTGTGCGAGTGGTAAAAAATCATGTCGACCAAATATAGTGGCTATGCGTGTGTAAAAATAAAGTGTTTCACGATGATAACATAAGAAAATTATTACAAGTTTTTCACGATTTTGAAGGCCACCGAAGTAGTACATATCATGAATGGATGCAGTGACTGCAAAACAAAGTTTTGTTTCACAGTTCGTGCATAAAAGAACTCTGAAGGTTAAACTATGCATACCTAAATAGGTACTACAACGAAACAAAAAAAAAAACATAAAGTAAATTGTTTAATCATACAATGGTTCTTAATTTTCTGGAAACTAGCTGGACGAAGTAATTTCTATATAGGTAACGTGACCATTTATATTTTTCGTCAGAGCGGGACACCTGCGGAATTTGTAACAAAACAAGAAATAATTGCTGTTTTAACTGCTTTTTATTTACTAATAATAAGGAAGTGAATGAATTTACTTAATATAACGTCTCTAGGCACTTGTTTTATATCTGTCGGCGGAGCAAATCTGTTTCATTCTGGCGGGGACATTTTTGCTCTTACTGGGGACAGCGGGACAGACAGTGTGAAAGCGGGACTGTCCCGCCCAAAGCGGGACGTATGGTCACGTTATATATAGGGGACTAAGTGATCTATGGGTCATTTAAGGGATATTTTTGAGAACATTATGTATTCAACTTTATCACTTAAAGGGTGATATGGCTATCAAATTAAACATTTGAATCGCGTCATGAGATCGCGGCCTTTCGTTACACAAGTATTGTAATGAAACTTTCTTTCAGTAATGCTTACCACTGAAATCCACGTGAGAGCACTATACAATGTATGTTCTACTTAAAGGACTAAATTCTCTGTTGTCCAGGATTTAATATCATTTGAATTTAGAAGTACATTTACACTCAAGTAATTACCTTTATTTGTTGTCTATTTTCTCCTTACCAGCCAATGGTTGCCGGAAAGGGATTGCTTTGGAGAAAACGCAGCATGTTGTACTTTGTGTGTTACTTACGTTGTCATTTTGCAACATGGATTGATATATAATATCCAGTATCTCTCTATCTAAATACTAAGGCTCTTATATCACTTAATGTACCCGAGTACCACTTAGTGGTAAACACAGATCACTTATATCTATGATGATGAGTAGGGTTTGCACTCTAGTAAATACCTACTCGTGTATTTACTTGAGTGCAAACCCATCTCTAGCTGTAAGTATACTTATTTTAACTCTAGCTGTAACTGAACCTACATTTCTATTTACAACTTAATTTAAACCCACTGTATTGGGTATAAATTAAGTTGTAAATGCAACAAAATTGCTTGTTAAACAAACCAAATACAATATTAATTTCTATTGTAAACGACATCGGCGCTATTCATCACTGCTGCAAATACATATTGATGTCTGACCATTTAGGGAGGCCAAATGGGTCGTTACAACTCCCATCGACTGATATGACAATGATTTATACTTTTCATGTTTAAGAAGTCCTCGTTTCACCCGAGGCGTTACTTTCTACATTGTAAAGTACTCGACATATTTAAGCAGAATAAGCAAGGCAATTTATAACTGTCTCCAACGCACCGATCTTCCTGCAGGGCCGATATGCAGGGGCCGCCATCTCGATGGAACACTCATATAACTTCATTACATTAGCTTTTTTAACTCCCAATTGTTTGACATCGAATGCTAATGATTGATTGATACGAGTCCCAACTCATGCTTCATACATAAGTACATATTTTAAATTCATACGTTCGTCAATGATTAAATTTTATTTCCCATTACACAGGATGTTGACAATTAACACAAGAACACGAATGGAACACGGTTCGAGAAATGATGCAAAAACCAGAAATTTTGATGCGGTTAGTCCAGTTCCTATAATAAGTTCATTCTTTGCGTGAATTTTGCAACGGTACTGTTGTTTGCTATTCAGCCTATTACGTACTCAAAAAAATTGCTTTCTTTAAGTTATATAAGACCAAAATTTTGTCGCGCTGTAAATTAGCTAACATATTTTTTATAATTTTATGTGTAAGTGCCCAAAAACAGGTGTCTTTATGTATAAGTGCCTACAAACAGGCGTCTTTCATAATAATAATGCGGCAATAGCATCCTGAGGACGATTGTGGCCAAGGCCGACTGTGGATTCCAGACGCAGTGGATGAAGCTGGCTTTAGGTATACTTTAACATTAGTTTAAATTGTAACTTACTAACTACTATGAACATTGTCCGAAATAAAGAAATTATTATTATAATCGTGAGGAATTAGAACACCATGTGGGTTGGATAAACACACCCATGAATTGAATTGAACTGTGATGTACTCGTATGTATGATGTTTTATCAAAATGCAAAAGACGAGGAAGCCTATTTACTAGTTCCGCAACTACATGTGAGTGGTACTTATTCTTCTGGATAAATTAGCATTATTTTAAAGACCGGTTTCATCGGAGCTTCATTAAAGACTTTTAGGGAATAATTACGCGAGTTTGGAATACTGTCACCGCCGGCACATGTTTATTCAGACAATAATGCAGCGAAGCCGGCATGCGGCCGCTCGGACGAGGTGCAGGCGCAGCCGGTCCCGCAAAAACCTGACTGCACCCAATGCTGGCCAGTTATTTGTCAAAAATAAAATTATGTTCTGATTATTATTTCAAGCGAGAAAGGCAGACGCGCGCGGCATCCGCCCGTCAGAGGCCGCGATGCAGGCGATAAAGCGACAATAAAATATATAAATAATTCATACCGGGAACGCGACTATTGATTCGCAAGAACGTGTCTCAAATTTATTGTTTTATTGCCGCTGGTATTAATAAATGGGGGCAGATGTATTGGGCCTCGCCGCTCCGATTGCTCACCGTTGGCAGTTCAATTAATAAAAATCAAATTCTTATTTTTTTGCAATTTTACTCTTCTGAGTTTGTCAAAGTTATGCGACAACTTATTCTGTTCGTTCGATATAGTGCTCGAATTATTTATCAAAACTTATGTTATAATATGAGATATCTATATCTCCAACTCCAAGAAGTATCACTTTTTATTGAATAGGAAAATATAAGAACAGCTGAAAAAATGTTGCAGGCACCTCATACATAGCAACAATGGATTCATTCCTTGCACAAAAAGTACCTACATGTCTCAGCTATTCCAATTAAGAGCTCTCGATTACCTTCAACAATTCAACCCATTCAACGTCTAAAAAACAATAAGGGCTAGTGAGGTCCGGATACAAATCAACCAATCATTGTAGCGATACGAGGTTGGCAACGAGGGAGGGCGGTGCTATACTCAAGGTTTTCTTGTTACTTGAGAACAACTGGTGCAAGTTTCTCCATAGGTTGACTAGAAAGACAACATATTATGCGCATGTGAATAGGTATATATATATATATATATATATATGTATACAATTAATGCGATTATAATGGCACTTTTATGATTATTGTATGATTTAATTTTTTACCCTCTGGATAAGCAAATATTTTTCATGAATTTTATTTTTTACAAAATGTCTAAATTTCAGTTCAAGGGGATATTTTCTCTTCGAAAGCAAATAGGTCAACAATCACTGTACGAAAAGAAAAACAATGTTCTACGAGTTCCAATTTATTTATTACATTTTTTCAAAATACTTTCCACTTGCATCTATACAAAGTTTCATGCGTCTGAACCAATTTTAATAACATTTATTTCTCTCTTCCTCAGGTACCTCTTTCACAGCCTCTTCGAACGTAGCCAGCGAGTCTTCCGGTAACGAAAACTGCTTCCCTTTTAGTTAGGATTTAATTTTGGGAAATAAAAAAGCCAGAAGGTGGCAAGTCGTGACTGTGAGGAGGATGGTCTAAAACTTTAACCGGGGTACTGTTAAAAATTCCCTTGTTTTAAACGCTAAGTGAGCGGGCGCGTTGTCGTGGTTCAGCAGCAGTCCGCGGACAGTTTGGACGGTTGTTATTCACTCAGATATCACAGATATCAGGTAGCCAGTTAAAGTGATAAAACTTGCGATTAAATTTTTCCAGCGCTTCTTGCTCTTTTCACATTGGTAGGCGTTGGCTCACTTTGAAACAGTAGATTTAAGCTTAGTTTCTGGATCATACTGTTACATCCAAAATGTCGTAAACGCGCCGAGACAACCTTTTTTCGAATTTTGTTATCATATCACGGCACCATTTGACACGAACTTGTTTTTGAGCGTGAGGTTGTGCGGCATTCAGCGCGATACCATCCTCCTGACTCGTACGTAGATAGCCATGTAATATTTCATACACATTCCCCGATCCAATCTGCAATCTCTCATGAATCTCCTCGTATGTAATTCGTCTATATTCACAAATTATTTTTTTACTGCCATCACGTTTTCTACCGTAACAGCCGTTAGAGGGCGATCGCTACTTTCTTCGTCAGCCAAACATAGACGACCAAGTTTAAATTGTTGATGGATTGGCAGAAAATTATTACCTGCATAGATAGGTAGCCCGAACAATATCTGAAACCTATTTTTAGACAATGTTAAAATAAACATATATACAACTTGTTACTGAAATAACTCAAAAACTGAATGTTGTTCACTATCCACAGTAGGATCGAGTCCACAAGTTTTTACAGTAGGTTTTATATTCATAACTTGTTAGTCGTTTCTAGTATGTCATTTACTCTACGCGCAGTTACGCAAAACAATAAATCTGCCTTTGTACTTGTGGTATTCTTGTAATATGTTATTGTAACAATTCAATAAAAGTACAATAAAGAGCAACACGCTCAATGCCGGCCGCCGAGCGGCGCGCTGTCCACCCGCTACATTACTCTGCGGCAAGTAACAAGCGCTATTAATGTTTGTTTAAATTAGAACAACAAAACTTTATATTTTTGTAACTTTTGATTTAGTCCCTAAAATATTTTTTTTTTTACCAGAACGGTTTTTATTTTAGACTAGTTGACGTGTTTCAGGTTTTACGTTAACTGAGTGACGCGTTGTATCGTTGCGTGTGGCTATACAGGCGCGTAACTCAAATGATATGAAAAATATATCTATAAGTATATATTTACCTAAAGTTACCAGAAGTGCGGTCCATCCGCATTTCCTCGATACGGAGGTGTCGCGCACTATGCGGTCCAAAAACTATTTTATACCGCGAACCCGTAGGCTGTGGAACGAACTGCCTCAAGAGGTCTTTCCATTGAACTACGATATGGGGTTCTTCAAGAGAGCTGTGAATAGGATTTTGCAAGGTCGGCGGCGCGCCCGCATACCCCCTGGTGTTGCAGGTGCCCATGGGCGGCGGTAACACTTACCATCACGTGGGACCGCTTGCTCGTCCGCCCCCTAGTCTATAAAAAAAAAAAAAAAAAAGTTCCTCCTATTGGTAATTCAATATCAAAAGTGCAATGACAGTTGCATTATAACGAGGCGTTATCAGGCGACCATCAGCAGCTGCGGCCGTCGGCCGCGTACATGAAGCTGACTCGGCACTTCAACATGGAGTGTCGCTGTTCAAGCGCATGATCGTGAACAGCGTCCACAGTCGCCGGCTGGCCGTGCAGCATGCGCCCCGAGTTCGCCGCGCTCATCTCACCCCACATTTACCCCGACCGCGAGAATTATCCTTCCGTGGAAAACTACCCCAGGATCCGAGGGATGACCGCCAAACTTTTCTTCCTATCACACGACTACAAGGAAGAGGTCTAATTTATCTTATGGAACATTCCCAACAATGCACTTTACTTACACTCTACTTCAGAATACACTTTAACTTCGTCATGTCCATTCGTCTGTCGTCAGTATCATGTTGTCATGTCCATTCACAACCATTATTTCCAATTTACGCTCCTGTTGAAGGCATATAGACATATTTTCAATTTCATATTCACGAGATGTGAAAAACCATTTCGCAAATTATGATTGGTAGGTAGATAGATACATATGTAAAGAGCAAGTATAATGAAGGTTAATTAAAAAGTAGTCTCAAGTACACTCAGTATATCTACCGAAATACTAGATCTATGAGTGAGCTAATAAAGTCATTACAATTATACGATGTAAAGTACTATACTTAGTTAATGATATTTATGGATCTTTTAAACTGTCGTTGTACAGTATATATCCATATGTCTTTTATATTTAATTACCAGGAAGTAGGCGAGAATTAGAGTCGAACGAACAGAAAAAGTAGGAGACTTGATGCTCGCACTGGGTAATTATCTAATGCAACAGGGATATGACGGTGATGACGTCACGATTCCGCCGAGTACTCTTGGTCTGAGTAGCCTGGTATATGTAGAACTAATTGCAGATTACACATCTAGCAAACTGCTCTATTCATCTCTTCGCGGGATATAACGTCTCAGCATCAAACCCTAGACAGTATATATAGTAAGTTGTTAAAGTTTAGTGTAAGAAAAATTGAATTGTTAGAAAATAATAACACACACAGAGAGAGACAGTAAAATAAATTAGGTATTCCTATCCTAATTTATCAACCCAATATGGGACAATCGCCACACATTTAAACCTAATCAGTTAGGTATTGCATATTTTAACGTGTTGGCTTTTTAAAGTAGGCAATTAAATTAGATCCCTCATATAAATCAGGCCAGACAAATTCTTTACTATTGTCCAACTAAAACTGAAGACGAGTAGTGGAAATGTGTATAATTTGAATGTATGTATGTATGTTGAATGTATGCACCTCAATACCGAGAAATAGACATATTGAAACAAAGCTGCTTGTCAGATAGTAAAAATAGATAAAATATAGCAAAAGCACGTAATGTATGGATCTTCAAAATTTCAAGACTAGGGCAATACGTACTTTATGCGTTTGGAGAGTTTTAAAGTTCAGCGAAGCCCTCCAACTAACATAGGCATTAAGTAACGGATTAATAAAAAAAAAACGTTTACTAAAAACTTGAAGACGATCATAACCACATTTCATCGCAACCACTCTTACCTAATTGCATTTGTCTAACATATTTACTGAAGACATCAGAAAAAGTAATGTAATGACATATTAACAAGTTGAAGTATGTAGTGAGTTATAATTATCAGCAGGGCGCATTATGGCGCAGCATTCGTCAAAATTAAATAATACGGTGGTTGGCATCAAAAGGGCCGCGGAATGACGATTTGCTCCACAAAATGTCAACGAGGTATAAGCGGGCCGACAAAGGCGTGTGGCGAATAAGGCAGGGATCGGGAATCCGCGGCCCGCCACGCTTCTTTCAAAGTAATCGGTTAATTGTACACCCTCAACAGGTCTGCGATTTAAAGAAGCTGGTGTTACTCTGGTGCGACGTAATCATTATATATTTTTTTCATAGAGAGAAGACGACAGACCAACAGACAGTCCACCTGGTGGTAAGTGAATACTGTCGCCTGTTGGAAACGAATATTGTGAAACAGTCCTGAATGGCAAACGTTGGCACGCCGGATGCCCTGCCCACCTTTTGAGATTTAGGAGTGAATTTCCTACAATGTTACCAAAACCCTTCTATCCTCATGCACAAAAGCCATGAACTATCATCTCCCACTGGTTGCCAACAGAGCGATCCCTCGGACCAGCCATTTTTAGCATGGCAATTAATCCAATAATTCAAATTCCCATTTCAACGAATGGTATCTAGACGACGACGGTACTATAGGAGGCAAAACAAATTAGGTTCTTTCAGATCTATATAAAATTATACAAAAATTCCATACCATCGGTTTAGATCTAAATTTAAGTAAATGTGAACTGTATGTTTCTGATAACATTTCTGGGGAATTCAAAATTGAAATAATATAGAAATTTAACCTTCTGGCCCCTAACATTAAAATTGTAAATAAGAATTCGCTTAGCCTCCTGGGGTCTTCTATTTACGACGAATGTCTCGTACCCTACAAACAGGACAAAATTTCTAAATTAAATGTATTAATTCACATTCGGCCATCTGCATTCTTAAATTTTGCCTGTTCGTCCCTAAATTTACATACCTTCTTCGCTCCTGCCCAGTTTGGAAACAACAAAATCTAACCGCCGACATAGATAGTTTAGTTAAAATTCATTTAGAAAAAATTATAAATATTAAACTGAGCGAAGTCTTTAGCTGCAAGCAACCCTTCCCATACCGGGGTATGGGAAGGGATACTCAAAATTTCTTTCCTGTCTTCTATCCATAGCACGCTGAAACTCACAGGAAATATTTTAAAACCTTTATCGGCAAACCATGAGGTTGCGTGCCTGGAAAAGGCCAGGAATGCTTGGAAAATATTTTTTCCGAGCGGATCGCTTCTTCCCGAAATTCAGAGAAGCTGGAACGATTTAACTTGCAAAAAAATTTTTGACTCTTTTGTAAAAAATAGCTTGACAGACTGAGAGCTATCGCACAAAAGGAGACTGGGTATTGGCTTCAGGTTATTCTCTCAGCAAACTGGCGGCCTGTATCCCAATACCCTTCGCCTTTTCATCAGCCTCCGTCTGGGAGCCGATGTATGTGTCC
The DNA here is from genome assembly GCA_914767545.1 of Sesia apiformis. Taxonomy (NCBI): domain Eukaryota; kingdom Metazoa; phylum Arthropoda; class Insecta; order Lepidoptera; family Sesiidae; genus Sesia; species Sesia apiformis. Next base: position 7,029,247 of record OU611960.1, on the reverse strand, counting down.
AAAACAAATATTCCTGCGGTAAGAATGTCGACCAACTAGGACACCACGGCCTGTCCTGCCTATCAAGTGCAGGTCGCTTCTCACGCCATGCCACCCTTAACGACATCATACATCGTTCTCTTGTCACAGTTAACGTACTGGCCTTACTAGAGCCGAACAGTAACGTACGTGACGATGGCAAGAGACCCGACGGAATGTCACTGGTACCGTGGAGAATGGGTTGACCTATAGTGTGGGATGTGACTGGCACCATCTCACCTCCAGAGAACCTGCAGGAAGGCAGGCGCAACGGCAGAAGAAGCAGAGAAGCGCAAGGCTTTCAAGTACATGGAACTCGGCTCCGAATACATTTTTAATGCATTCGGTGTCGAGACTCTGGCTCCGTGAGGTCCTAGTGTGCATTTGTTTTTAGGGATATTTCTAAGCGCTTGATCGACAGTACTGGCGATTCTGGGGCTGGCCATTACCTCAACCAACGAATCAGCATCGCAATCTAGCGAGGTTATGCCGCCAGTGTGTTGGGTACATTGCCATAGGGATCAAATTTATACAATATGCTGAATACATTGAGCAGCTTGTATAATAATAATGGACTGAAATGATTATTTTGATTCATTACTATACTCGTAGTAATGTACTGTAATATGTACGTACGTAGTGTAATATGTACATATTTCATATTTTAAGTTAGTCTTTAATACTTTTGTTTTTAAAAATTTAGTTTTAAATAGAGATATAATATTCTACAATAATCAAATTATACTTTATATAATAGGATTATTTTTAAAGGGTTGAATCTCAACTTACTAGAATTTATGTTACATATGAGTTTATGAAAACAATAAAATAACGAAAAAAATGTGTACTCTTTACTCCTTATCTCACTCCATTCTCCCCAAAGAAGGATGGGAAGTGTATTGGGATAGGGAAACTCCTCGTCTCGTTATACTTTTTACTCTTTATATTTCTCAACCTTTTTTTCTAATACAAAGATATCCGGCGCATCCAGAGGCGAGCTAATGTTGATCATTCTGGACCGATGTTGGAACGTATCGTGGATGTCATAGGGCGACAGTATCCGCTTACCATCAAGTGGACTGCCTGCTCGTCTGCCACCTTCTTTCTATAAAAATAATACCTAAATACTTATATAATTAATATTTGACCTTTGCTGATCCTTCATTAAATGGTAACTGATATTTCTTCCGCAAAATGCAATTAAAAATAAATACATGCTATGTAAAAACAGTTTTGCATTAAATAGTAAATTAAATATGCAATAACTAGCATAACTTTTGCATATCAGTGCAATAAGAGCACTTGTGATAAATATTGAAGGTTCGTTTAATACGAGCGGTTCGGACCACACACGAAGCGGCCTGTTTGACCTGGTACAGTGGGCAAGAGGTTAACCTGCACTCGTGAGCACCTTAGTAACATAGTTATAAGGGTTACAGTTGAATGGTTTTGGGTAAGTTTGGTCGACTGTACTAAAGCGCGATATTTAGCGGTTTACGGCTTATGTTAATGCGGCCGACATATGACGTCGTCGAGATACTGCTTAACAAAGAATTCGATTAACTCTTGATTAAAATAATTAGCAATTCGCCACGGAACCAGCCGCGCTCGCTCGCCAACAGCTGCTGGTCGAACAAAATGATCAAAATTTAAATCTTAACATACGAGTAGCATCTACTCGTATAATAAATATTACCAATTTTTTTGCATTTTTCTTGAATGTCATCAAAATGAACTTGTGTCTTTTATTTCTAACAGTATAGATAAGTACTATATACCTACTAATATCGAAGAGAAGAAAATAATCTCACAATTAATCTTAAATAATAAACAAAGATTAAAGTTAGCTGCAATAAAAAGCTAAAGTAACCATTCTCAACTCTTCCCTATAATAACTTCATTCACCGTGGTCACAAAAAGCTAACAAAGAGACCACAATTGATGGATCCTTTCACTCCGTTAGTTTTGGACAATAAGAATAGAAAAAATCTGGGAATACGAGTAAGTACACGGAATATGCAATAAAAAACCACAATAGGTAGTTGCTCGCTTTTTTCTTGCCGCGTGATGACACTTCACAATTAATAGTTTATTATTAATATACCTGTAGGTAGATGGGAAAGATTGAGAATGCCGTGAGAAAGATTTATATCTGTGACCACAGGTGATATAAAACAAATGCAGATTAACCGCGGCTTCGTCCGCGTCGATCTTGTTTTAAAAGTATCTAATTGGTTACCCCTGGAAAAGTTTTTCGGGATAAAAAAGTATTCTATGTCCTTCTCTGAATTTCAGGTTACATCTCTGCCAAATTTTATGGATCCCTGTTCAGTAGGTGAAAACTTAATAAACAGACAGACATAAACTCTTTTTCGGATTTATACGTATAAAATATTATGTATTTATACTTAAAATGTGAATGTGGGATGTGGATATAAAAGTGTGGATTTCGATGTGGACTAGAACGGTGACCGTGTAGGGATATCTATTTTCCACTATTATTCGTTAGGTCAAGAGTTCAAATACTCTGTGGTAGTCTGTACCTACCACTGTGATTCTATTTAATTAAACAACAGTACAAATTTTCAAAAGAGCATGTCTAAAAATAAAAATATCTAGCGCGTGTGTATTTCCAATCCTCACTGGTCCTGAACGGTGGATTATCAATTTCTGTTGTCCCCACCAGTGGGTATTGTTAGTGGTAACAATGCAACGGTACCAAACCTTCGAAACTCTCTGGTGATCACAAGGGCAAGCGTGTCCTACAGTGGGACGGTATAGGCTAATATCGAGGAGGAACAAGCAGATAGATTGTGTAGATTTTTAAATATCTTTCTACATAACTGCCTTCCGTAAATTAAATCTGAAAGTACTGGCAATGTCGTTCTTATAAGCTAGCGGCAGTTGAAACAATTTCCAACATATTAAAAAAGTCGAAATATGGGTCAAAGTGCGAACCGTGAGTCGTTACGGATAACATGTCATCGCTCGTTCTCGACGCTTTAATGGACCTTGTTCCTTGAGAACGATAATTTAACTCCGTAATAAAATAATGCCTTTAACATGCCTTTAATTTAAAATATTTGCAGTTATGTTTTTTTTTTCTTTCTTTACGAACCTACAATCAATTTATATTAATAAGTAGAGAAACAGAACAGATACAGAAGACAGATCTGAGTAGGTACCAAAAAATGTTTGACCTTTGATTAGGCGATGTGGTGTTTTCCTCTCAAGGAGGCCATCGGAATCGAATATTCAAACACAATCAAAACCGAATATCCTTATGAATGAAATAATAACAACATCCTTTTTAAGCTAAAGCAATATTTCAATTCCTTCCCACGGAAAAAAGGTTTACCCTCTATCCTCCCACGGTGATCCCGCAAGCTGTCCGTCCAACTCGTCCTTTCGTTCATTCATATCAAATCTGAAATCACACAAGAGAGGCAAACCTGGGGGTCTACTCTGATTTTAGGATTCCGATGTTTCGGGCCCGACCGAAGTTCCAACGAACGAAGTGCTATAACCCTACTCTCACTTTCCTTCGTTCGTAGCTCTATATATCGTGTAATACCAATTATTTAAAAGGTGAGATATTGTTATCGTCAAATTTGACGTTTAACCTCCAAGTATCTCCTGCCAAAATCTATATTTCGATTGTTGTCTCGTGCGATGGGAGTAGTTTCAAATGTCAAATTAAGTTCGTTCGGGCCGATATATCGTAGTGAATATTTTCGTGGTAGGAATCTACTGAAATATTGGACGAAACTTCGTTTTTCGTGTTTTCGGAGTAGACCCCCTGTGACGAGTGTCGGCTAATCTATAGACCTACACACGTAATTTTGCCGGTGGTCAATTTAGGAAATAATTAATTAAATTTAGGAATCCATAAAGTATTGAACGTAACATCTGGCTTAAAATATCAATGATCTTTACCCATAAATTGAGTAAAATGTTTATAATAGTAATACTGTCGTCGATAGCAACGACATCCTTCATCGGCAAAGTTATGTGTGTAGGTCTGTAACAGGCGGTAACAGGCCACTTCGCTCCCACACAATGTGCATCATCATTCGACATTGCGTTGTGGAGAAAATGTACCTAATAATTATATAAATTTAAAAATAATTAAATGATCAAATTAAAAATAATTACAAGCTGTAAAAACTACGTTTGCTTATGTTAAACAGCGCGCAGCGTTTAATTACAAACTTTTACTTGTTCGAATTAATTTAAAGAAACTTGAAATGACTGAGAAAATTTTCACAGACGTGTTATTTGTTAATGTAATGGTGCTATGTGTTATTTTGGTTATTTGTGTTTATATGTTATTTTTATGGAGTCCAAATAACACATGTATCTATAGGCCATTTTATTTCCAACATGCCAACATTGCAGCAAGTGGCCACTAGCTTACATACGCTTTTATGACACGTCACGTTTTATGGTCATAAAATACTATCAGGTCGCTATTAGGTCAAGGCAGGTCAAGTGCCACTGCCAAGTATCAGGGGTATGAACAAAAATCACAAAAATCATGTCGGCACCTATAATAAACCAGTCTCTTGAAACAGGAGTCTCGATAGACTGAAATACTCTATTGTTAAACCGGATTGTTACTTTATTGTTAAAAATAGCAAGGAAACGGATATGAACAATTATCGCCCAATAACGCTCACACCAATTATATCAAAGATCTTTGAAAAGTGTATGTACGATAGATTATACAAGTTCTTAATAAATAATCTAATACCACGACAACAGTAATTTGGATTTCAAAAGAATAGTTCCACAACACTAGCTTGCTTCAACTTAGTTAAAAGTGTAACAGAATGTTTAAATAAAAAACTGGAATTAATTGCTGGAGTCTTTATAGATATGGCGAAAGCTTTTGACAGCGTAGAACATACGTTTTTGCTTGAGAAACTAGAATACTATGGATTAGAGGTGTAGTAGGTACATAAATAGTTTGATGGCTACAGAAATAGAAAACAATGTATCGGCACTGAAATCATAAAGATAAGTCAAAACAATAATAACCAAAATAAAAATACAAATAAACTTGTATATCAATTTCAAAGTTTCAATTTCAATCAGTTTCATCAATTACCGTTTAGAGTTTAAAATAAACAGCTATGGTGTCCGCAAGGAAGCATATCGGGTCCGCTATTATTATTGCTGAACATTAATGATTTACACTTTGGTCATTGATCAGCTATGTATTTTATTTGCCAACGATACAACTATACTAGTTACCGCTAAACAACACGATGAGCTCCGAAAACAAATTATTATGACATTGAAGGCAGTAACTCAGTGTCTTAATAATAATAACCTTGTTCGTAATATTGACAAAATACAAATAATCCAATTCCATATAACATGAATCTTCTTCTTCTTCTTCTTCTCAGCCCTTGGACGTCCACTGCTGGACATAGGCCTCCCCCATTGTCCGCCATTTAGACCTATCGGCAGCGACCTGCATCCAGCGGGTGCCCGCAACCTTTATGAGGTCGTCTGTCCATCTAGCAGATGGACGTCCTCGGCTTCGTCCGCCGGTACGTGGTCTCCATTCGAGAACCCGTCTGCCCCATCGGCCATCGGTTCTTCGAGCTATGTGCCCTGCCCACTGCCACTTCAGCTTGCTAACCCGAGAGGCTATGTCGGTGACTTTAGTTCGTCTACGGATCTCCTCATTCCTGATTCGATCACGTAGGGAAACCCCGAGCATAGCCCTCTCCATAGCTCGCTGTGCGACAGTGAGCTTATTTATGAGGCCCATAGTCAGAGACCACGTCTCGGTGCCGTAGGTCATCACTGGCAACACACACTGGTCGAAGACCTTCGTCTTCAAGCACTGAGGTATTTTGGACGAGAAGACGCTGCGTAGCTTCCCGAACGCTGCCCAGCCGAGTTGGATTCGTCGATTGACCTCTTTCTCGAAGTTGGACCTACCTAGTTGGACCGTTTGGCCTAGGTAGACGTACTCGTCAACAACTTCGAGAATCGAGCTCCCGACTGAAACTGGGGTGGGCACAACATGGACATTCGACATGATTTTCGTCTTGTCCATGTTCATTTTAAGGCCCACCTGTTGGGAAACTCGATTGAGGTCTCCGAGCATTGTGCTAAGATCCTCCAGCGATTCTGCCATGACCACGATATCGTCGGCAAATCGAAGGTGAGTGATGCATTCGCCATCAACGTTGATGCCGAGTCCTTTCCATTCCAGGAGCTTGAAAGCGTCTTCCATCGCATTGGTGAAGAGCTTCGGAGAGATGACATCTCCTTGTCTCACACCCCTCTGCAATGGAATCGGCTCCGTGCTCCCTTCCTGTACTCGGACTGACATGGTGGCGTTGTTATACAAACACTTCAACACTTCGATATACCGATAGTCAATATGGCACCGCTGGAGGGACTGTAGCACTGCCCAAGTCTCGATCGAATCAAAGGCTTTCTCATAGTCCACAAACGCTAAGCATAATGGCAAGTTATACTCCTCGGTCTTCTGTATAACTTGCCGCAGCGTATGGATGTGGTCTATGGTACTATAGCCTTTTCGGAAACCGGCTTGTTCGGGAGGCTGGAAGTCATCAAACCTGCGCTCGAGACGATTCGTGATAACCCTCGAAAACAGCTTATAAACATGGCTCAGAAGCGAGATGGGCCTATAGTTCTTCAACAAGGTCTTGTCGCCTTTCTTGAAGAAGAGCACCACCACGCTTCTGTTCCATGCCTCCGGCGTAATACCTTCGAGCAAGACGGAATTAAAGAGCTTCTGAAGGACTTTCAGTACCGGTGTTCCACCCGCTTTCAGAAGCTCTGAAGTGATTCCGTCTTCACCCGGCGTCTTGTTGTTTCTAAGCTGTTTGAGGGCCATCCTAATCTCGTACAGGCTGATGTCCGGGATGTCTTCGGTATAGTGTCGGGTCAACTTGGCTCTAGGGTCTTTGGCCAAGTTGCCAACAGGTTTAGCGACCGAGGTATACAACTGTCCATAGAACTTCTCGATCTCCCTCAGTACCTCTTGTTTGTCGGAAGTGACACTGCCGTCCTCCCTCTTCAGCTTCGTCAACTGGCTCTGCCCAATAGATAAGTCTCTTGCGAACACTTTGGAGCCTTTATTCCGCTCTATCGTCTCCTTAATACGATTAGTATTAAAGAGACGGATGTCGTGTCGCAAGGACTGGTTAATCCGTCTATTGAGCTGCCGATATGCTTCCGCGTCATCAGGAGTCTGCAGTGTCATCGAACGTCGTTCCGCCAAGAGGTCGAGGGTGTGATCGGTGAGCTTTTGGGGTCCATCTCTTCGACGATGTCTGAAGAATTTAGACCCCACCGTATGGACAGTTTCTACCAACCTGTTGTTGATATCGTCCACTGCAACGCAATCCTCTAGGCAATCGAAGCGATTTGACAATTCAAGCTGAAAGCTTTCGGGGTTTTGTATGTGGGCAGCAGTAGGTCGGAGCGTAGACTTCATCAGGCGGGACCTTTCCAACTTGACGTTTATATTCAATGTGCCTCTAACCATTCGGTGATCACTACCGGTTTTCACCCTGTGGATCACGGAGACATCATTGAATATTTGTCTCTTTGTGGCCATAATGAAGTCTATCTCATTTTTAACGGAACCGTCGGGGCTCATCCAGGTCCACTTCCTATGAGGCGGCTTCTTGAAGAAAGAGTTCATCATAAAGAGTCCCTCTTTCTCAAGAAAGTCGGCCAGCCTCTGGCCCCTCTGGTTCCGGTGCCCACATCCAAATTGCCCCACTCTCAACTCATCGTCGCCTCTTTTGCCCAGTTTCGCGTTGAAATCCCCCATAACAATATTGTAGTGTGTTTTCGAAGCATGTATGGCTCTACTAATGTCCTCATACATTGCTTCCACTTCGTTATCCGGGTGTGCCGAGGTCGGTGCGTAGACCTGTATGACCTTCAACGAATATCTCTTGGATATTCTGAGTATAAGGTACGCGACCCTGCTCGACACACTCGTGATGGCTACAACATTATTTACGAGGGACTTGTGGACGATAAACCCGACACCACCTTGGGACTGCTGGTCGCCCTCCCGGTAATAGAACAAGTTGCCGGAGTTCAGGGTTATCGTGTCCTCCCCCTCTCTTCGGATTTCTGATAACCCCAAGATATCCCAGTGCAACTTGCCTATCTCCTCTTCCAGCTCAGCGATCTTCTCGTCTGTCCTCAAAGTGCGCGTGTTGTAAGTCACCAGTGACAACCTACGTCGGTAATCCGTTTTGAAAGCCCTGGTCGTTCGACGGTGGAATCCCGCCCGGAGATTATTAGCACCCCTGGCTCCAGCGCTCGACCAGCGCCCGTCGACCACGCCGGTGTTGCGACTGGAGCCGCCGGGAACTTGGGGCCGTTTTACTTTTTCTGCCATAGGGGGGGGGGGGGGGGGTGGACCGTAACCCGCCGCGCTGGTCCAGTGCGTGGTGGCGGGTCGCCAGAGCCTCGTTCGTTGGTCGGCAGGGTGCACCACGAGCCGGTGAGGTTGGCTTGGGTCCCAGAGATGTAGGTTGGGACCCCTTACGCCCCTTGAACGAGTAATAATGAATATACGAATAACATGAATATACGAGTAATAAATTAACAGAAATAAAATCGACAGTATTAAGCTTGACATGTATTGACATGGAAGCCAAATATTGAAGATATTAGTAGTAAAATAAATAAATTTATATATGCTTTTCATCAAATTAGAATATTAGTGTCGAAGGAAGTTACAATAAGCGCTTACTATCGATAACTTTTATCATATGGACTTATTCTCTGGGGAAACCTGTTGAAGTAGACAGATTTTATAATCAATAAAAAATGTGTAATGTGTACGGTCAATATGTGGAACTCGACCACGTGACAGTTGTAATCATTTGTTGAAATCACTAAAGATTTTATCTCTACCGTGTATGTACATTAAAGACATATACTGAATATACTTGTGAATTGTTATCCGAACTATTTTAAAAACTTAGTGATGTAACAAAAAGGCTGAGAAGGCGCAAAAACTATGACAATTTTCTTATATTGCCTAGCCCTAGACGAATAGCCTAGTATTTGAAAGAAATGCCTACTGTATGGCCATTATATTGTACAAGTTGCCACAAGCACTTAAAGAACTACCTCTATCACTCTTTTAAAGGAAAATTTATAGATGGCTATTAGAACATAGGTTTTATTCTATTGACGAATATTTGAATTTTAAAGATAAATAGGCGTATAATTGACAGAAACTATTATTGACCTCATGTAAATTAATTAGCTGACAATTTATATATTCTGATAATTTAATTCGTTGGCATACCTGATTGCACTTTTTGTTTTTTAATCTTTACTCATGTGTATCCTTGACGCTTTCTAACATATTATCATGGTTTGCGTGCTACAATCTGTAAAAATTATAACATCTGTAGAATATGTATTCTTGGGAAATAAATTATTATTATTATTATTACACTAACTAAATAATTCAACTATAACTAATCTATACATGTAGTAAAACTGTAGAACCAGCGTGTCTGTACATTGAATATATTTTTACCAAAAACCAGCGAAATAACCAAAAACTGATTGGGGAATCAAGAGTATCAGAATACAATGACGATTTTGAAAATTTATCTGTCTGTCTGTCTGTTCGAACACGCTAATCTCTAAAACTACTGAACGGATTTTCATGGGGTTCCCACAGATTAATTAAGCTGTGCTTGGCGTTTCGAATAGGCTTTGTTTCATCGAAATCGGCTGACGGGAAGAAAAGATATCCCAATTTAGAGTTTAAAAACTAAAATTCCACGCGTATGAAGTCGCGGGCACAGCTAGTGTTATATAAGCTAATGTTCAAAATGTTTTTACAAAATCAAAATGGTAGTCAAATAAGTGTCCGAGGAAAAACTTATTTGACTACCCTCATAGTAATCGTCGTTCCGAAAGGACGTTCGTAGAAAAGTGAAGAAGGATGGAGTCCTAGAAAGTTATAGTTATAAGTAGATCTTGAGATAAGAAGAGCTAGAATAGAATGTGATTGTCAAAATTGTTGTTGTAATAATAATAATAATAAAATACTGGAAGGAAGAACTTCTGTGCTTTTCCGTGACCCCACTATACAAATTAAAAAAGAACAATATTTTTGAATTTGGTTTGTAGAGTAGGTTATGAATGGTCGGCAAGACATCGTTTGTAGGTAATAAGTAGGTATGTAATAAGTTAAATTCTAGGACATAATTAGTGTTCGTTTGTAAAAATATTACATTAACTACCTACCTACCTACATACATAATACCTACCACGCTTATGTTTGCACGCGCCATTACCAATTTATAATAACGTCATGAATATGCATTAGCTTTTCAATTTATTAATCAATAAATAATCGAACCTTTGAATAAATAAATAACCTTTGAAAAATTACTTGCCCCTCATTTATCTATAGCGATTGTCCTCTGATCCTACCCTATCACACTTTTGGTTTATATCGATTCCTGTCAATAAGGTATGAATATGCAAAAATAACAATTAGAATACTTCACTATTAGATTTGATCTTCATTATTGAGATTTATAGTCGAGTCATGTCTCAATCATTATCACCACTTCGTACAAAAGAACGCGATTTTTTTTGTTGAGTTTGTCCACGCACCTTTATTTAGCAAAGGGTTGACTATGAGAAGGGATTGAAGCTACATAATTCTTTTGAATAACTTTGTGTTATGAGGTTAATGTTTAATTATGACCTGTTCATGCTAGCACCCGCGGTACCTACCTATCGTTAATTCTTTCTTCACTAAAATGCGCTACATTTTTAAACTTATCAGACTAATCAAAAATAATATTTACACAAATAGGTAGTATATATTTATTTCATATTTTATTTATTCATTGAAACAAAATTGTATTTGAATGTCCATTATTAATGTCATCATAGTGTAATAATGACAATTAATTATTTAAAAAATAGGTCAAATATTTAGTCAATCAATTTATATATCTTCAAGAAAGTAAAAAGAACCTGTTAAAAGAAACTTCTTTAATTTGCATTTAAAATCATTGGTATTATATAAATACTCTTTTATATCAGCCGGCAACTTATTAAACACTAGCGACCCGCCCTCGCTTCGCTAGTAACACAGATAACAGATAACACAGTTCCTAGTAAGTAACACAGATACATTTCACTATAGGTATACGATCTTACAATCGATAGTAGGTACTCGTACTTAACTGCGCTGATTATTTTTATACAAGAGATGGCAATATACCACGGGCGAATAAGTGGTTACAGCCGCCCATGAACACCTGCAACACCAGGGGAGATACGGGTGGCCTGCCGCCCTACAGAATTCTGTTTACAGCCCTTTACGAAAGCAGAGATTACCTAAAGTATGTCTTTATTGACATATTACGTACTACATAGCATTGTACTTTTAACCATTTACTTAAATAATCATTTGGTGGAATGTCGATTATAAATAACCATGTCTTTCTACTCAAGCTAAGTAAAACCCGTGTTTCGATAGTCAGCTTTCGACTTATCATAACTTTTATTTACCTATCTTTAAGTGTAAGTAGACGCGACGCTACTAATATATGTCAACATAAGATACTTCCATTGCAAAATATACCGATGGAACAATACAGCGTTGCTATTCATTTGTTCAGGGTATTAAATATAGGTAACTATTTCTTTCTGTACATATAAGTATACACTTAGCTACGTACCTAGTTGCCAAACGTGAAGGTGATTTGGGGTGATCGGGTAGATCTTGGGCTGGTCGAGTATTCTCTTCCATTTACACCTGTTGGTCGCTTATTTCAGTTGCGTACGCCGTTTGCGTATATAAGTCGTTTGGGCGCTCTAGATTTATCTATATGTTGAAGATGCCTTGCCTAACGCAGGCATCCCAGCATAATGACTGATGACGATTGGTTCCTTATATATACCTAACCAGCATACATGGAATTCATGATCATGTATATTTTTATTTATATAATTATAAACTCTATGAGCTCTATTGTACAAAGAATCAGTTATTGAAGTCCCCCTGTAAATAAGAGAACAAAAACAAATTCCAGTGATTTTGCATTTTTTTGTTTGTTATGATCGCATTTAGTAACTAATATCATCCGGGAGAACAATTAGTATTGTTCTATCATTTTGTCTTAGGCTGAGAATGCTGTATGCATTCCATAGTCGACGTGCCGCTATCGACGGATTGAGTTACTCATTTTCCAGAAGACTACCGTGTAATGCAGGGGTGTCCAACGAGTCGATCGCGATCGACCGGCCGATCGCCTAGGACGGGGTAGTCGATCGTGAAAGGAAATCAATTGGTTTGAGATAATTAATATTTGAAATAAATAAGGTTGACATTATCAAATTATACCTACTGCAGATTTAGTTAATTTGACAGAAGAAATAAAAGCACAAACTTCTCATTATTTTTGTTTCCTATTGATATTAATTTTACCTATTTATAAATAATATAAAAAGCTATCTAATTATTGTTTTATTCAACCCACTAAAGCACAATTAAGTCGATCGCAAGAACTCAGATTTTTTTAAAGTAGAACAATTCTGTAAACAAGTTGGCCACCCCTGGTGTAATGCATTTCGTATTTCGGTATTCATATTAGTGTATTTCGGCAGTGAATGGGTTATCAGAGCCCGTTTCCCTTCTCATATTTATTCCTCATCCTACTCAATTTTATTTTCAAATCCTGATTCCCAAATCCAAAATAGAACTTTTGTGGACGCACTGACGTATCTCATTTTTTACCCACGACGGAATGGACATGGTATGTGCAATTATATTAGTAATGTATCATGGATGTCCACTCGCTTATAAATTTGTCAAACATCACTGGATATTATACATATAGACTTGCATGTCAACCGACCGAGCAAATTTATTTGGTAGATTGAAGTAGACCGATTTATTTACGCAATGAGCGATACTATCGATGGATGTGGATCAAGTAGGTGGGGTATAGGTCTCGCAACAAGAGTTGAGGCTCACACACACACAGACGCATTTCTCACACAAGACACACGAGAACACAGTACTCACACAGACGCATTTCTAGGATACAGAATGTTTCAAAGTTACCGTGTGATATATTTTTTTATATACTCATGCACATTTTTTTTAGAAAAAGCTTAAATTTGTAAATCTTACAATAAAACTGATTTGGAAACTGTAACTATAACAATAAAACTGTGAAAATACAGTTTTATTCGGTGATATTTAAACTTTGACCATATTTTTAATGTTATGAGTGAAATAATTAAATACTCTAAATACAATTTCGTGACTCTGTCCATGTAATGTTTTGCCTTGGCCCGTCTTAGCAGAAGATGCCATGAGTCCATGAATTTTATATGTGGGGCAAGTGCAAAACAAAATAAAAATATTGCACTGTAATATAACTAAATAAAGACGGATAACACCTTTAAAAATCACTCGAATAATTGACATGTGATCACGTCACAGCAATACGTCAGATAAACTTTTAAGTCGACATGACAAAACAAACTAAAAACACGCTGTACAAAATCCAATCCAAACAACGTAAACACTAACTGTCCTTTTTTCACTTTATAAAACGAGTGCGCCCAAGCGAGACGGGAAGAGATTCTCAGTTACGCTACACAATAATGTTGCCGCTGCGAGCGTGTACAGATACACCAACACACATAAACCTACGGATGTGTTGCTCGCCTCAACTTTCGTTGCGAGACCTGTACCATCCTAAGACGCTGCTCATCGCCACCTTCTTTCTACAAAATGAATAAAACGCCTAATGTTATTCATAATAAAAACTTTATTCATAAATTTCCATTTACAAAAACATTAATTCCAAAATGCACAATCCTTAAATCATTCACATACTTCTCGCATACAACACAATACTGATTTTCCAACATTATTCACAATGCAAAATTATAATAAGCAAATAAATATACAAATCTGCAAACGGTGACTATCTCTGTATTTTCATGTTTTAAAGAAAAATAATTACAATACGTCGTAGTTAAACACTAATATAATTAAGAACAGTTGGAACGTAGCAATTTGACGAGCAAAACCATAGACAAAATAGGTATTGTTTCTAATTTTCAAATGTCATAGGCAGGGCATAGTCTATCATAGTCTTTTTTTTTTAAATTTTATTTAATTAAAGTTTTGAGATCCAATCATGCAGAGTTTTGATTTCGGCCGGAGTTTCATCATCCCCACTGTTGGCGGTACTCTCTGCAATGTCGACGCGCCCGTTAAGGTGAGAGAATTCGAAGTCTTTTCCAATTTTACCGAGATACGTCGGACTGTTGGTCTGAGACGGATCAACCGATTGTAGCTGACTCGACTTTGTAACACGTACTAGGTTACTGTAATGAGAGTTTACTGCATTATATACACATAATTTATAAGCAACTAATTAATATACTGTCCACAAATATACTACTTTTTAAATAGTTGAAAATAAATAATTTTGAATTACTAAGAATGTAATCATAAAGTCAACGGAGTTACGCTTGGTAGGACTCCAGGGAAGGAGGGCAGGGCAGGGTTGGACTGGGCCGGAAGGGCCCGGGTGGCTCCGCTCGGGGCCCGAGCCTAGATAATGGTAGATGGGATACTATCGGAAAATATCTATTACATTTCTCTCTAATTGTATGAACGAACTATCTGATCTAGTTTACACTTAGGTTGCAAGAGCTGGGACCTAGCCTGCGCGGGCCTCCTATCCTACCTACCGCCTGGCTTGCGGCAAGCCCCGCAAGCCAGGCCCGTGGGGGGCCCCGCGCAGGCTGGAGCCCGGCTGGCAAACGCCACCTTATTGTCACCAGAGAACCTAAGGCTAACTCACCTTTAAATTTGCTGCCATCGAGTTGCTGCCCATTCCATATTTTCTGTAGCTCATTTAATTATTTTTCTTTTTGAATAATAATTATTATATAATAAAATAACTGAAGACACTAGACACGGATCAGTGAAATCAAAATAAAAAATATCTAGAAGAATGACTTGAGTTTTAGGGTTTAAAAGAATTGGAGTCAAAGGTAGAAAAGAACTGTGCTACTTTGTTAATGATGTCGCAAACACCAGTAGGGCTCTTACTTCAACGTGATAGAGATAGTGATAGCTCTATCACTATCTCCCTCTATTATATATTTACTAATTTGTTTTTCTTTTTAATATATTTTTATAAATAGATGTATTTTCTTCTATTGTATCTAGTTGTCGAATAAGCCATAAAAGATACCGATTTCAAGAAAAATCAAATGAAAGTAAACTATTATTTTTACTTTCAACATGTTATTTTAAGTTTAACACAGGGAAATATCACAAAAATATTTATGAGAATGTATATATTAGATATGTTTATAAAATCTTACATTTCTTTTTCCAGAAGACTCTTGATAACTTGACTGCCTTTAGCAAGGGGTTGGTCCTGTTTGTTGCAAAGTATAAGCACGGGCGGGCAAATGCTCTGCACTACTGGGTCTGACAGTATTGTGTACAAGTACCTGTAAACACAATAATGCAAACACAAGGTTAATTGTGAATAGCCAAATAATGATAATTGAGTAAAGGTTAATTAATGAGTTCTTTAATGGTTCATTAGTTGATTTAATGTCATAGAAGAAAAACCTCAATGGTTGAGTTGTTTCCTCTATGAAATGGGGTCCCTAAAAAAATCTGTGAATAGGATTTTACGGGGTCGGCAATGCACCCGCTTTACCCCCGGTGTTGCAGGTGTCTATGGATTTTATGGTAGCCACATACTATCACGTGGGCCTATAAAAAAAACTTCCTTAGTATAAAAAAACAAGTGTGCATCAGTCTTATACTAAGTTTCCATTTTTTTAATTTACGGAAAGATCTTCAGGATCCCAAACAATGCAGGTGCGACATGCATTAAACAAAAAATACATCAAAGCTGCCTAAATACATTTGACTTGTAAAAACTTCTTGCATACTGTCTACTTGTTAGACTCCCAAAAAATATACACTCTTCCAGCCATGGATAGAATGAGTAAGGATTATGTGATAAAAGACCACTCATTTCATTATACTTCTCACTCCATGGGATGAGGGAAATGGATTTTCACAAATCTCACTCAATCCCAAAACATACATTTCAGGTGAGAGAGGGGAAATTAGATCTGTCGGACATGTTGTCGGCTGTGGGACGTAACATGTACCCTTCCATTAAAAAAAAATTGTATGCCAAATTAAATAGTCAAAACCCGCTATAACGAAACTCAATATTACGAAAAACTCACTTTTACATCAATATCACATGCATTTGTTTGGTTTACTATTGTATTTGTTTCATACATTCATTATTCGCTATAAAGCATTGGTCACCCATTTTAATATCAAAATAATACCACATTTTTGGACGGACACCTGCAATATCAGCAATTATATTTGCCTTGGGTAAGTTCAAACTTGTCTCAGGATGCCTACCCCAAAGCAAACAATGCATTCATGAACATCTGTGTTTCTTTTGTCTATTGTAAGATTTAATTTTTACCGGCGGATGGAAATGCCCACAAACAGATTGTTTTATTGCACTTTTCATGGAAAATAAGCCAATAGGTAAATAAAGCTGAATGAATGGATTGAATGGATTAGAATTGATTAGATTCTAAACTCAGTCGTATCTCGGCAGTCTAAGGGTGAAGTGAAAATGGCTAGTAAAAGAAAGTCTCTGTGTGTTAATCAAAAAGTAGCTTTGATATGTGCCATAGAAGTAGAACAAGAAGAAAATAAAAGTGATGTCGGTAAACTCTTCGGTCTTAGTGCATCTACCGTGGCTACTGTGTGGAAGTGTAAAGAAAAGATTCTGAAATCTGAAGTGCAAGGAAGCTCTTGCAAGAAAATAATAAAACCGAAATTTGAAGATTTGGACAAGGCAATGCTGAAGCGGTTTCAAAGACAACGCTCTAATAATGTGTCAGTCAGTGGAGCGATTGTGAAAGCTAAGGTTGAAAAATTTCCTTGGCAACTTGGTATCATGGATTTCATAGCTTCAGAAGGATGGCTGGGCAGATTTTAAAATCGGCACTACATAAACTATGGTCAAATGAATGGAGAACCACGAGATGTGGATAAAAATGTCCGTAATGGTTGACTAGATAAAGTGTGACCATGATTTAAGGAAAAGTACTCTATGAACGACATTTTCAATGCTGATGAAATAGGTATTTATTTAAAATGACGCTGGACAACACCACGAAGTTTAAAGGAGAGAAATGCGTGGGAGGTAAACTATCCAAAGAACGCATCACCGTGCTTGTAGCCGCCAATATAAGTGGCGCAGAAACAAGGAAGCTTATGGTAATAGGAAAATCACAAAATCCATGTTGTTTCAAGAACTTGAAACAGTTGCCAGTCACATATAAAGCCAACAAGTCGGCTTGGATGACTTCACAGAAGAAGAAATACGAAAATGGGGTGCAGGGTGGTGGAAAATTTTGCTGCTTGTGGACAACTGACCTGCTCACCCTTCTCTGTCCAATCTTCGGAATATTGAGTTAGCATTTTTCCCAACTAACACCACAAGTGTCTTACAGTCGATGGACCAGAGCGTGATAAGAAGCCTGAAAGGCCACTATAAAAGGAAAATGTTGTTGTCAATAATCACATTGGATGGCAAAGTCTCCATTAATATGCAAGATGCAGTGAATTTTTTGAGCCAATACAGCATTCCTTTGTCACGCGGGACTTTGTGGAAATTCTAGCGACGCTCCTGCAGCAGCTGAAGAGCAATCGGAGAGTGAAGATGATTTGCCTCTGAGTGAGTGTATTAAACAATTTAACTCACCTCACTCATTCTATCTAGAAGCCCAACAAAGCTTTACCGAAGCAGACAATGATGTGGTTACAGCAGAGACCCCAACGGATGAAGAAATCCTTGATTCATTAATGAAAGGCAAGGAGGATGAAAAGGAAGAAGAGGATGATCAATCTGAAGGACCCTGAGATTCCTGCACCACCAAGTTTACAACAAGTGTTTGATGCAGTGCAATTGATAGATACATACATATTGTTCCAAGACCCTAACCTTTCCCAAAGTAATATAGACACACTATACAAAAAAATACAGGCAAAATATTGGCACAGCAAAAAAGTACTAAGATGTTGGATTATTTTGTGAGTTTTTATTTAAAATTAGTTTAAATGTGTAATTACTACATAATTTACTTCTGAATTAAACATGTAAATATGGCAAAAAATGTTTTGTTTTTGCCTCTTCCTGAATAACGTAAACTCATTATAACGAAAGAAATTGTTTGGTCCCTTGAGATTCACTATAGAGAGTTTTGACTGTATTTTGATCTATAGCCACACATTAGAGGTACACAAGGTTTTATGCATTTCAGTCAAGGTCCTTAATTTAAATACTCACTCTGCGACATCTCTTATCTCTTTCTGTATAGTGACAGAGTCTACCACATAAACAATTCCCTTAGCACTACTCTTGTACTGATCAAAGAATTTATTTCTTAGTCTCTCCTGCCCTGGTAAGTCTACAATCCTTAGAGAGTTCTGTAAAATAATGGGTTGTTTGCATTAACAACATGTAACAACATTATAAATAGATATCTGTTTATAATGGCCTGACCACCAGTGATCTGAATGGGTAGTGCCATTTTATGGGATTTTTTATAGCTGGGGTGGGTATTGGGTATGTCCACATTCAGGTGAATGTGGACATACCCAAAAATCACAGGATTGTTAATGAGTAATTAAAAATCCTGGGATTTCATAGTCTACTTACATAATACCATATTATAATAAAATTGGTGTGTATTTATTATAAATTTTATTGTGAAAGTAATGTATTTCATAAATTCAGAGTCTTGGAATTCCAATGGCATAACCAACAAATATGAGTTTGTTGATCTGAAATGACACTATAAATTTCGTTTACTATTGATAACCTTGCATTATTATTAGCAATGAACACAGTTAGAAGTTTTTAGTTAAAGTATCACCAAGAACTGGTTTGAAAAAAAAAATTTTGTTTATCCATTCCACTAGGAAAACTTTCTAGTACATTCTTAAAAAGGTTCCATACATTTGAGAGAAAACACACTGTGAAGTGACATTTGTTTGTTTAATTTAACAATCAACACACCTGATAAGATTGTTCGAGTTTGACTAAGTATTAATTATTATACTTTAATACCATCAGCCTGTGTCTCTTCAATATTAGATATGAACAATCTCTTTTCTTAAGAGAAAACCTCATCAAAACGTGATTTTTCACTCTTCAAATTCAACTTTCAACTTGTGACCTTTATCTTGAATAAATTTACAAGTGAATAATTGTTCTTAAAAGTTTAAATGAAAATTAGTACCTATGTTACAAATATTGCAGTGTAACAGTGTTTAAAGATGAAATAAAAATTCCAAAGGTAAAAGACTGTTGAATGTAATTAATATTGTGTTCTTAGTATCATTTTGTTTTACGGTTAAGATAAATTATGAAAGGAAATAAACAAATATGGCAATGTAATGAATTTTAGAATAAAGTAAAATAAACTTAAATGTGTAACTAAAATTAATCTATATCTATACATATAATAAAAATGTAACTGATCGCTGTCTGTACATGGAAGATATATGAGAAAAACTATTATTGGGGGCCTTTATCAACACAATAGAACCCAAAACAATGATTGTTAGAATTTTTGTCTGTTTGTCTGTGCGTTTATGCACGCTAATCTTAGAAACGGCTTAACCAATTTGGGTGCAGTTTTCACTAACGTATTGTGGTAAGCTTCACTTAAAATTTAGTGTTTGTTTTATTTCAATCAGTTCATAAATAAAAAAGTTATATCAATTTAAAGAATCACGTCGAATAAAGACAGTGTTTATAAACTAAAGTCCACGCGGATGAAGTTGCGGGCAACAGCTAGTAAAAAATAAAATAACTAATAAAAGAAGTAAAATAAGTGTAATTTATGAGATAAATGAATAACTAAGATTAACTTAAAGGTAACTAAGTAATATCACTAGAAAATAGTTTTAATACCTACTCACATTAGAAGTAATATATTCTTCAGCATTCTCTTTCATAGACGTAAATGTTTGTTTGTACTGTGAGTAAACAAGTCTTACAAACAACAATGTTTTGCCAGAATCAGAGAGTCCAGTAAGTAAGACTGATTTACGTTGATGACGTCTTCGCGAGAAGCACCACCAGAATACTGTTGTATTAGAGAGGGATAATTAGAAAAAATCATGTATATTATTGATATTAACATAATAGCAGGGCCATCTTTAACCTGTTGGAGGCCCTGGGCACTAGGATAATGGGATATGACTATGACAGAGGACTATTTTATTAAAACAGGCACAAGGAGTAGATAAGCAAAATTCTAGATTTATTCAACTGTTATTTTTATTTCTTTACAATCACATTAAATGAATAGGTAATTGTAATATAATCCAGAAAAGTAACTCTTTTAGCATTCACTATACGCAGGTAAGTGTGTAAAAATCTATGTTGATTGAAGAGGTACCCTTTTAGCTTTAAGATATGCACTCGTCAATCACTTCTTCAAAGTCTATGTCTTTGAGCAAATCACATTCTATGGACATCAGCGACAAACTGGTCTATCTTTCTTAAAGCATTGTACTTCTTAATTCATTTTTTATTCTTTTAAATTTAGAGGAGGAGTGTTCCCCACTGCAGTTAGTTAAAATCATGCTTAAAAAGATTCTCAATGCAATTTCTGCATTTGGAAATGTATCTTCAATTTTGATTTCTTTCAAAAGATGATATATTCCTGAGATACTATTAGTTTCTTCATTTTCACTAGACTAGACAATTTCAAGTATTCTGTTAAATGCAGACATTCCATTTAACTCTTTTTCATTAGAATACCAAAAAAGCTAATAAGAAAGTAGGTATTATAGTCAGTAATTATTGTTATAAATCGTTTGATTTTCGCAAAATAAATATATTTATCGGTAATATTGGTTATGGTTGGTGATCTGGCAGGAACTAGAGGGCCCCATCGATCGCAGGGCCCTGGGCACTTGCTCAGAGTTGACAATGTAAAAGAGGGGCCTGCATAATAGTGGATATTTTTTTTGGATAGTACAGATATTTACAGAAGAGATTCATAAATAAACCCTCAATAGGACTTGTCACATAGTATGCCACATAACAGACTGGCACACATGTTGGCAAATATAATTTTAAAATCATTTTATGATAATTTATAAATAACTAAAAGAATACTTTACAATATAAAAACTTAATTTCTAAAATACCATACGTTTACTTACAGAGTGTAAAAACAAGAACAATCACGCTAAGTAAGGTTATATACCGAGGGTCGTTCAACATCGGTTCTGTGTGGATTTTTTCCTTTATAACTTCAGATTCCATGGTGGTAGTAAGTTTATGTCAAAATAGTAGGAATTTTTAAACAAGTTAGTTTTTTACAGCGTATACGTATAAATTAAATTAAAATTAACTAAATTTGGGAAAGTATTATAAGGTAGTTGTCAAATTAAGTGAATGAATGAATGAACTATCAAATCCACGTCAAGTCAAACCATAGACAACAAAATTATTGTCAGGCAATGACTTGTAGTAAACACGATAATTGCTAAACTCACACTACACTTTGAACTAGCGATGGGTAACTTCCGGAGTTAATTAATTAAAAGAGTAGAAACCGCGAGCAGAGTAGAAACCCTTAGCTACTCCATCGAACTGTTACTAACTCCGAGGAGTTATTTAACTCCGAGGACTTTCTTATTCTTTTGACGTTTCGTTTTTGGTTGAATTGCTGTTCGCTCGCCGCTCGACACCTGTCGTGAGTCCAAGCAAAAGCGAGATGCAACAATAGCATGAGCTGTGTGTGAAAGCAAGAGAGTAGTTCTTTCAAATATGTACACGCGCGATGCTCCTGCAAGAGCCCCCCTTCGTTTTACGAGCAGTGAAAAATCTTTCTTATGAATTAGAAAATAAGATTAAAATTTGTTCGAACAAGTTACGTTGTACGCTTTTTTAAAAATACTTAACATAGATAGTTTGTTTATGTTTACATTTCTTTGGCACATTCCAGTTCACTCCACCACTAATCATACTTTAAGCGATATCTCTGTTATTATTGAAATACACATTTGGGACTTATATAGAGAATAGATAACATTATCAATTATGCATTGTTATTTTGTGTCTCGTCTGTTTCGCCTGATCAGCGATCATCTCGTCTAAATTCATTTGCGGACTAAACCGTCATTTTCTGCGTGCGTTCGTTGTTTTCTCTGAAGAAGTAAAACAAATATAACAGTGTAAATATAAAATAAGTGTTAGTGTTTCAGCGAATAGATTAATTTTAAGTATGTATTGTAATTAGTTAGCATACTTAGTTACTTTTTTATAATTTAGTTGTTTTTTTGATAATACTGAGACAATGAGTGACCGATTGCAACTCAGGAAGAAGCGAAGTCCCATATGGGAGCATTTTAATCAAATAGAAAATAATAAGGCGAAATGTGTTTATTGTTCGCAAACACTGAATATGGCACGGGGGTTAACTAGTAATTTATCAAGGCATATGAACCGCAAACATCCCACTATTCCCCTATTAGTTGAGAGGCAACAAAAATGTCGGTCGAGTTGTTTCTGTTGAGATCCACGAAAAAAGTACACTGCTACTACATTTTCTACTAAAATATGACTTATTGCAAAAAGTTAGGACTTAATTTTAAACAAACTATTGTTTGTCTAGTGCACTTTGACCTTGAACTTGACTGTTGGTGTAGCACCGTGCGTGACCCGCGAGTCCCGCGACACACTTATTATTTATTATTTTCAGAGTACTTAGTAGTATCGATTCATCCCTAGCCATAATTCAGTATACGGGCCTAGTACGGATAGGCATGCCTCAGATTTTTTTTATTCTATACGACTTTTTACCTTTTCATCTCACATTCACAAGATTCACACGATTGTTTGTATGCCATGTAATTAAAATATGTACCTAAACAACAAACCAAGAAAAAAATTGATGATACCAAATAAACATAAATACCTACACAGTACGCACACTAATATATTTTACCTATACTTTTTGTATCGTTTGCCCGTCAAGAAATGAATAAAAATCTACCTAATATTTTTATCAGGAACGGAACGTCCATATAATGTTCGTACTACATATCGAGTCGAATACTTCCTACCTAATCCATATAGAATACACAAAGGGAATGAAGCGCTCTCGGACTCTTTTATAATATAAGTAGGTGAATTAAAAGAGTTAAGGAGTAGCTAAGAGGAGTTGAATCCGCAAGCGGAGTAAGATTAAGTGAGTTAAACTACTCCGCGAAGTCTTGATTACCCACCACTACTTTGAACCATAGAGAAACAGATAAACCAATTCCGGGTTATAGAGATGATACTGGCACGTATTTAAAAAATAATTAGAAGCTTTGCTTTTTTCCATCTGATAGCCCTGCTTGAATTGGGTTTATCAGCAGTATAATATATATCAGTCAATAAAGCTGATAAGTTATCTTTCGTTCAATGTCACGATTATTTTTATGTCATCATAACAACAGTCTTTAAAACAATCAAGTGTAATATAGGGGAACCCGGGGTGGAACGGGGTAGCTAAGCTTTGGTTACAATTTGTGAGAGTTTGAATGAAACAACACCATTATTTGGCAATTTGTAGGTTTATTTACTTCTTTCTCTACAAGGAAATTAAAGCTAAACTTATCTAAATTAATAATCACTTTGAAAAAATATTGTTTGAAAAATAAAGGGAAATTTCCCATTCTGCCCCACCCCCGGGGTATAATGGGAAATGAACCCGGGGCACGATGGGGTACTAATTATTGGCATAGTTCACAGATGAGAACACTGTCATCGTCGTCACTATTTAGACCAGCACACGCCAAATGTGCCCATTTTTTACAAATGCTACAAGATCACTAGCCTTCATTGGACTTGGAGTATAAATCATGGCAATACAAGCAGATCGCGTCTTCATCTTCCGAGCTTTCTTCAGATTCAGTTCCGATTCTTTTTTGTTTCTTTCTTCTTGTTTCTTCTTTGTTTTTGTTTAAAATTTTCTACGTCTTCTGAGTGTTCTTCAGGTTTAGTTTTGATTCTTTTTTGTTTCTTTGGCTTAGTTTTCATTCCTTCAGGTATGTCTTCTTTACCTTTTAACGTCAGTCTTGTTTATTTTTTTCTACTTTCGCTTTCTTGATATTTTGTGTCTTTTTAATAGATTCTTCTAATTCAGTCTTGTAGGGTGAAGCGGTCAGGATTGCCGTTTTTCCACCCTTTCTTGTAACTCTTTTCATTCCAGCTTTCACTTTTGGCAACGGGATTAGGCAACGGGATTAGCAATGTAGACCAGGACTGCCGGCTGGTTTTTCTTATATATGAACGCACCATCTGCAGATAAAATAAAAATGCGTATTTATATGAGAAGTACAAATATTTAAGGGGCGGAACGGGGTATACCCCATTGTGCCCCACCCATTGTGCCCCGACGCACCATTCACGTAAACACGAGTGTTATGGCCGGTTATATTTATTGGACTTGAGTTATCACTAGACGTTTAGTTAGTCAAAAGTATGTTTAAACAAACATGTAATGTTAATATCCGAACAAAGAATAGTGTATACCTTGGTGTTGCATAGAAAAATTAAAATTTGCAAGCTTTTTCGTCGACCTTCTATAAAATCCAAACCAAGCGCACTCTCACACTGACAGCGGTCACTCAGTATAGCGCAGCACAGCGGACCGAACGTTGTGCGCGATGGTCACGCGTCTCTGTCGCCTGTAGCGAGCACCCCGCCTCTTTCCCGTTCCGCCCCGGTACCCCGTTCTACCCCGGGTTCCCCTAATACGCAGTGATTTAGTAACCTCTTTTGGCTCAACTGCACAATATGTATTATTGATTTATGAGTCCATATTTTTTTATTAGAAACTGAAAAATCCCTTCAAATGAAATCTGGATCTAAAATGTAAAAACGCGGAATTGATAAGTTTTTTAGATTTTTTTTATAACTAACATATGTTTTTGAACGCACCATATCGTTGGTTACCATAGCGTTTTGTTTTACGTACGGCGTTTGATTACTACTGTGTTTAAATATAATTCTGATGGTTAATTAATTATTACACAGAATTTAATGGGTGGAATTTAGTAATTAGCTACCTCAATTTGGGGAGGGAAGAGTGATGGGAAGACTTTGGAGGGTCTTTAATCACCCCTTAAAACATTTTTACTTGCCGGAGACATGTAGTTTTTAAATTAAATTTAAAAGTTTATTTAATATTCACATTTTATCACTTGAAATGTAACCCAATAAATACTACACTACACTACTGACTACACTAATGAATACGAAATGAACGAATACCCTGTTTGTTGACGTGAAACGAAACCAAACTAGCATTTTCTTTTTGAATGACAGATAAAATTTTAAGTTATGCCAACTTGTTCCGTAAGTTTCTTTTGTTACTTTCGTCTGTTGTTATTTCTTGTTTTTGATTTTATTTATTTCTCTCTAGTCTTTCTCTGTCTGGGTAGACTAACATCTGGTAATCTAACATCAGATAATTACAGTTCTACTCGAAAGTTCAAGCTGGAAACTAATAATCTGGATAACATTTAGCCCAGATAAAATTATTAATCCAGAACCGAATCTGACCACTACGACTCCACGTGGTCTTGTCTCCCTTACCCCTAGAGTGTTTTCATAAAGCGTGGACCCAGAAGCTCGCGACGGAGGTCCTAAAGGAAGCCAATTTCGACGACGAGTGGAGCGAAAAGCGAAGCGAACTGCTCACCTCCATAGCGTAACGAGCGAACTCCGCCTCGTAGGTTCGCTTCTTTTAGGACCTCCTTCGCTAGTCTTCTGGCGGAGCACGCTTATTACCCTCCTTTTGGCGGAAAGGAGCCTACATAACATATTTTTATTTTGGAAACTGAGCTTCCGCACCTCACCCTTTAAATCAATGATACAGATCTTGCACGAAAACATTGGCCATGGAATATTCGGGTATCTTCGGCAAACATCATATTCATAAATATGTAGGGAAGGACTGTACAATGTATGTTAAAGCCTAATTATGTGAGCTTTTTTTTTTAGACAGAGGAGTGTATAGACATGGTATTTTTGAAATTGTGAAAGTGCGGAAAAGCACGATTTTTTTTTAATTTTATTTTTTCTAAATTTTGAGGTTATCTGTGTTTTTAGTTACTGGGCAAAGAATATTTTGATGTCATAACGATTGTGGGTGTGATGACGATTTATAAGAACATTCTAGGAGTTATTAATCTAGTACCAAGTTTTGTGTTAGTACCAACTTTGCTTTCATCAGTGATTTTTTGCTAGCTTGGCTTGCGCGTTGTGGTCACAAGACAAACCTAACCATCAGAGTCAAAGTGCTCTGAAGATAATAAAACGCCAGATTCGGATTTGGCGCTTCGCCGGCCGCTGCCGCGGCACGCTCGCTTCGCTCGCTCGGCTCGCGCGTTGTATTCACAAGACAAACGTAACCTAACCCAGCAGTCGGAGTGCCCAGAACATAATAACAGGCGGGATTCGGATTTGGCGCTTCGCCGGCCGCTGCCGCGGCACGCTCGCTTCGCTCGCTCGGCTCGCGCGTTGTATTCACAAGACAAACGTAACCTAACCCAGCAGTCGGAGTGCCCAGAACATAATAACAGGCGGGATTCGGATTTTGTTGTAACTCGCGGCTGCGGTATAATATAAAATCCGTAAATATTTGCGAAAATGAATTTAAGGTATTGTTTAATTAAAATTTATTAGTTATTATTTAATAAAAGTTAATTAGTTATTAAAGTCCATCTGCTAGATGGACAGACGACCTCATAAAGGTTGCGGGCACCCGCTGGATGCAGGTCGCTGCCGATAGGTCTAAATGGCGGACAATGGGGGAGGCCTATGTCCAGCAGTGGACGTCCAAGGGCTGAGAAGAAGAAGAAGAAGAAGAACCAGTTATTATTTAATAAATAATAATCACATGTAAAACATAAAATGATACATTCATTGATATGTGTAAAGAAACGCGTTGAAGAAACCTGTCAAAATGTCCGACCCACAAGTGTAAAATTTAAAATCTTAATTATTTTTTTTCCGCAAAATTATGTTTTTCCGCATAATAATATATAGCACATCAGGTACCATATTACTTATAGGATCTAAATAAAAAAAATGAGCCAAAAACTCGCTACCATACATTGTACAGTTGAGCCATATGTAGAGCTAATACCACCATAATATTTTTTTTTCAATAGATAATTTTTTTTTACGAATATATTTGCTTTCGTCAACTATTACGAACTCATTTTAATTATCTTTTTATATTTAATTTTCACAAAGGTATCCTGTCAATGTAATGATGGATCTCAAAATCCTTTACTAACACTTTAAAAATCCACATTATTATCCAATACAGTCAACTATAGAGTGGCTTTCATAAAGGTGCCATAGAATTCAAGCTGAGGAAAATATAAATAAACAGCTGGTGAAATTATTTTTAATAGGTATATCTTTATTTTTTAACTGAACAAACAAAATCTATAAATACATCCCAGTAAAACTATTTTAACAAGATACAACAATGAGTTTGTGATACAACCTTTCCTCTTTCCCATACAAGTATCTGTAAAATTGTATGAGCTCATAAAGACACCTTGAATGCATCAGAAACTCTAAAACAAGATTGAATCTTGATGATTCTGACTATTCTGTTGTAAGAAGAATGGTGTATAATTTTCATTTGAGGTTTAACGAAGTGCCAACACTAGTCTTATTTCAAAGGATACAAGAGTACAATACAAAAATTCTTTATCAGTTGGGTTTTCAGTTCACTAAAACTAACAATAACAGGAAAGTTTTGATGTAAAGGATGATACAAGATTGAAACTGTTAAAATTCTTTTAATTCAAAGATTTTGAATCTCAAGGCAGAGAAATTGTATACATGGATGAAACTTATGTACTTATGTCACATATCACAAGTAAAAGTTGGGACTGATTCTACAGGAAAAGGTATAAAACAAGCCATTTCTATAGGACAACATCTTATTATAGTGCACCCAGGCAGTAAAAATGGATTTATTCTCACAGTTTTATTAATTATAAGTCTATGGATACAACAGGAGACTATCATTATGAAAAATGGTTATGTAATTGATTACTAACTTACATAAAAAATCAGTATTGGTTGTTGATAATGCTGCATATCACAATAAATATGTGGAGAAGCCTCCTAATTCAAATACATTGAAGCAAGATATGATAAACTGGTTAGTAAAACATGAGATTAATGTCCATGCAATTTGGACAAAGCCACAAATGTACAAAGTTATTCTTCATCATAGGGAAAGATTTGTGGAATATTCTATTGACAAAATTTTAGGTGAATATGGACTGTATTGAGATTACCACCATATCATCCAGACTTCAATCTGATTGAAAACATGGTCGCAGCTTAAGAGTTATATAGCTCAAAGAAATGTTGATATTAATATGACCACAGTAAAAAAAATGTTATTGGATTCTGATCATGTAATTAAATGTGAAGATGAATGTAGAAAATATGAACATTATGTAGGTGCTGTGATATAGGTGTTGATTTTTTAAAATATAATGTGAATTATATCTTATATCTGGGTGGTGAGCTCGAACACGCTGACTCATATTCATATCTAGGCTTCCTGGCCATTCCATGACGTGTGATACCGACGTTATGAAGGTATAATGACGGTATTCCCTGACAATTCCTGCAGTGTGTGCTCTTGCATTATCATGCATAAAAATTAAATCTTGACTAACAAACCCAGCATATGGTATCACATTAGTCTCTAGGCATTCACGAATGTAACGGTCGCCATTTAATAATGGCAGCCATGGTCCCTGTCACAACCTAAAGTCCAGTTTTGCCTTCTGCTGAAATTCCTCCTTCCCAGACAGTACATTTTCCCAGCCTCACTTTCTCTTCAATACAGCACTGCACAAAACGGTCTCCCCGTCTTCAGTACACCTTCCTCCTTCCATCACTACCATACAGATTAATCTTGGATTCGTCTGTGAAGAGTACCGGCTCCATTCAAGTTGAGTCCAATGCAAATGTTCGCGCGCAAACTGCCCTCAGTTTGCGCGCGAACATTTGCATTGGACGTTTCAGTGTCAGTGAGTTCGTGTCAGTTTGGGCCCATTGGCTGGATTATGTGGTCCAAACAGTCAGAGCACTAAAAGTCACTCCATGAAAGTCTAGAAGCTGTTCTTGGATCTGTACTGAGGTCAGGAGACGATTTCCTAAGTTAGTCGTGAAGATAAATCGATCTTGTCTTTCCATCGTCACACGGAATTGTGGTCCTCCTGGACGGCGAACGAAGTCGCCTATCTCTAGGTATCGATGGTACCCTCTTTGAACAGCAGAACGGCTTAAATGAAGTTGTGCACTCACATTTCGGTGACTAAGCCCTGACTGAAGAAGTGCCACAGCTTGTGCGGCTACTTCAGGCGCAGCATCCATAAATAATTTTAAGGTCAAAATCGGTTCAAATCTCAGGAAAAACAATTTAACGAAACCTTTACTGAAAAACAACATCATTAAATAAACAAAACTGCACCAATTCAAACTTTCTGCTTCCTTATTTTCTTCAGAACAATGAACTGACTCAGCTTTTCTTCTGTGGTTCAAATTCGTGAATTCAAATTTGGAACAATAGTACACGAAAATGATGGTGAATATGCCAGCTTCAAAACTGCATAAAAACTTTTTTTGACCAAATTTTTGTGTTTCAGACCTTTATACTTAAAAATGCAGGGTGGCTCGATTGAGATATTCCGGAGTGTATTTTTCTTCAGTGATAAAGTATGCAATTAGAGGTACGGTAATCTACGTCTATGTGGACGGCGCGTTCGGGTGTTTCCGTATGAGCCGATGGCCAATGTTTTCGTAATGTTTCTGTACATATTGTACATTCCTTCCCCTATTTTTCATTTCATGTATTTTAGACATACCTCATTATTATGTTTTAAAGAAGTTAAATAATTATATAGGTACCCTACGTAAGCTCTGAATAATCCTGAAGTATTTGGCACATGGGAACGAAGAGTTTGCTTACATCAATTTCTTCAAAAAGTAAATTGATTGTGCGCAACATGAGCATCGATATAGGAGGTACGAATTTTTTTTTATTTTATTTATTTTATTAACCATGATCAAATTATATACAATTCTTTTTTTTAATGTACTTATATAAAATGAGAACGGATAATTTTGCCTTACAGAAAACATTATCAAGTTTGCAATATTTAAACAAACCATTGCATTGTAGTTGATATTTTTATGTTCATTTTTAACCTTTTTTGGACCTTAATTTTAACAAATTGTATTCTGTATATGCTTTCAATATAGCTTCTATATGTTCTTCCATACGCGCTGATCCCATAGTCGACAGCAGAAACCGCTGGGGATATATATAATAGTCAAAGTGTACTGTATTTAATATAAATGTATTTAAAATAGACATTTGACTTAATATTGAACTTAACTTGTCGCAAATGTACTTTATATGATTTCGCCAAATAAATCTGTTGTTAACTATGAGACCTACATATTTGATAGATTCTACCAACTCTAGTGGCTTACTCGTACACTGGCAACTTAACGTATGTAAATGCAGATATTGATGTTCATGAGTGATGATTATGGGCCATGTTATGTATGGTATGTACGATATATACATTGGTTTAGTTTTATCAGGATTTATTACTAAATCCATATCGTGCGCCCATTTACACAAGTCATAATTTTGTTGCATTGTCTTTTGTGCAGCCAGGAGGTTTTCATGTGCTGTCACTAAATAGGTATCAATCACCAGCAAACTGATACACAGAGCCTTGTGTAATTATGTTACACATATCATTAACATAGATTAAGTATTATGTAGGACCAATAATGGTCCCCTGTGCTGTTCCTTGAGTCATTCATACAAGCTCGCTAAAATTATTTGAGATTTTTACAGTGGTGTATCGATCTTCATGATAATTTTTAAGTAATTTTAAGAGGGGCCCCTCTAATTTCATTTTTATATAATATATTATATTTTAACGTATCAAATGCTTTGCTGAAGTCAACAAACACAGCCAAAACGTGTTTTCTTTCATCCACGTGTTTGTTGACTTCTTCGGAGTAATTACACTAGACCATCGACTGACCTTCTGAGAACACATAAAAATTGTCCGAAACCGAGCCTCCTTTGTACTCGGTCGCCTCAACCCTCTCACAGGCGGGAGAGGTAGAATGTCGCTTAGAAATAAGCTGACATTGTACAAAACCTGCGTACGTCCCATAACGTCCCATAATGACCTTCGCTAGCATTGTTTTTGCACACGCAGCTCCCTCTAACATTAAAATACTCATTAAAACCCCCCAAACTAGATTCTTGCGTAAGGCCGTGGCTGTCCGCCTCATAGTACTTTCACAATGTCGACCTCCACAAGCACTAGGAACTTCCTTCCATCGTCAAATACGTTAAAGACTCCGCTTGACGCTACTACGAAGTCCCTCAACATTCCAATACTCTAGTAGTTGACAGCCTAACCTATGTCCCCGATAGGAATGACCCTCCCCGTTATCGTCGTTCTCGGTACGTGTTAAACGACCCCGATGACCCAATTACTGCTGCCAATGCGGTTCTTACACTACACTCACAGGCTACACATATACACCGTCCCCGCTCCCCCGTTTTTGCACTTCCAATCCACCGATATTGTAGCCGATAGGCCGATTTAACTGTTCTGCAGTAAGTGATGCACATACTGCATGTAGCCATTTATGGCAGTTTCCACATTAGAATCCGGGGCTTTTTTGTTTTTATTGCATTCATTGCATTTAGCTATTATTAGTGTAAGTTTTGCAGGCGGGTGGGTATTTACGCGCGATCGGCGCGGAGCCGAGTACGGGATCTTCTCACCTGCGTCGCGTTGATGTTAACTGATAACTGAACGACTAATTATTTTCTATATTTATTATGTATCTCTAATATATTAAATTTAGAGAGTAAATTTATAGGTATGAGAATCAAATACAAGGACAGAAATGACACATTCTTAGAGAAACATTTGGTGTCAGGAGAGCCCTTTGGTCAGTTCAAGGCATGGTTTGAGGAAGCTTGCAGCAGGAAAGAGATTCTTGAGCCCAATGCCATGTGTTTAGCAACTGTGTCAGAGTAAGTTTTCCTCAAGGCAGCTATATACTAACGTCGTGAAGTCGCGGCGAACACTTATGCCGTGAACTGTGCATCCTGAGAACGTCTCTTTACATGAAATCTGTGAAACCCATCCACACTCACGGCTGTTCGCGAAGCTTCATGACGTGAATGTAGGGCTGCCTTTACACTGAAAATATTATCTCAGCTAAATGTATTTACAATTTCGTTTACTTTGTGTTTTAGAGAGGGTTTTCCTTCGGCAAGATTTGTTTTATGCAAAGGCTATGGCAAAGACGGCTTCAAATTTTTCACTAACTATGAAAGCAGAAAAGCTAAAGAGATGGTATGGAAACCCTGACCCTTAATTGCGAAAAACTTATGGATTACTTCTTTTAGTGAATAAATTATGAGAAATAATTAAGATTTATTAGCATTATATAAACTTTCGCGATTCGTATATTTTCGGAACATTTAATACATTATAAATACAGTAAATTGTCAATTATTTTAGGCACCCCTACATTTATTCGCATTTTATACACTTTCGCAAAATGTTAACTTTTTTTATTGTCAGAACTACAGACAATAAAATATACGATATTGCAGACAATATTGCATAAAACGTTTATCACATAAGAGAATTTTCGCATGTAGTAAACTCCTAGTACTGTCGGACACAATATTTAAAAGTATAAACTCTAGAAACTAATAAAAAGCAATGATAAATGACAATTATATTTATATTTTAACCTCATTAATAGTAAAGTATTTTGTAAAAACAAAATTTAACGATTAACTTGTTTTTAACACTTAAAACATAACGACATATTTAGGTTAAGTAGGTACCGAGCAGAAATCTTAAATATATTTTACTTTACTTAACCTGTCTTAACAAACACTAAGTTCAATTGACCCGTTTAGGTACACATTAGTTATCTTTGTTAATCGTTCATCTATAATTTTGAATTTTAATTATCACAAACAGCTTTTTTCAGGCGTTCCATTATTACCTCCAGTCTGAATTTTGACATATCTGGAGTACACTGGTGGTCGCCCTCTCTTGTAACTGTCTCATCTGATATGCACCAAGTGAACCATTGCACATTTGATGGGAGCATCGCCATATTTGGGTACTGTCCTTATTTGTTTTTAATTTAATATAACAGCGTCCGGCCTTCCACAACTTTATTGCCATTACTTGTCTTAATAAACGTAAAAATTTC
Source organism: Sesia apiformis (assembly GCA_914767545.1). Classification (NCBI taxonomy): domain Eukaryota; kingdom Metazoa; phylum Arthropoda; class Insecta; order Lepidoptera; family Sesiidae; genus Sesia; species Sesia apiformis. The sequence goes on along the minus strand of OU611960.1, from coordinate 6,995,729 downwards.
CATTTTTCGGAAAATATTGTTAAAAAATTAATTAGAAGTATTTGTACTGTCATGTATTGCCGATGATCAGTGTCATCATTGATGATTAAACATTTAATAGACTTGAAGTAGGTAAGTAGTAGACTAGGTAATACATACAAAATTTATTCTATTTATTTCTTATTTAACTGTGCAAAAGTTTCACTTATGCGAAAGATAGTTAAATCAGCCTGAAAAGTTACAAAACTGCTAATGAATCCAACACATTCACAGAAAGTTTATAAAAGACGAATAAATGTAGGGGTGCCTAGAATAATTAACAATTTACTATATAATGTATTAAATGTTCCGAAAACATACGAATCGCGAAAGTTTATATAATGCTAATAAATCATAATTAAATGAGCAGCAGAAAATAATGAATGGACTGCAAATCGATAGCAGCAAATTTAAAGGTCGCTTGGGTTAGGTACTCCGGTGACAATAAAGGAATGGGAGTCACGTCGACTTTGTGATGACATTCTTAGTAATTTAAAATGATTCAAAAATAGTTTCGTTTTGTTGATCATGATTTGTTGCTTATTTACTATATTTTTGCAGCTCGTTAAAATTCAAACCATAAAATATTCCATATTTTACCTGATTCATGACAAATTTTATATGGTTTTCATATCTTTATTTAAAACATAATTTCAGGAAGCCAACCCTAATGTGGCAGCAACATTTTACTGGGAGGTACTAAATAGGTCTGTGAGAATTGAGGGTTATGTAGAGAAACTTTCAGAAGAAGAGTCCACAACTTACTTCCATTCTCGTCCAGTGCCGAGTCAGATTGCAGCCAGCACTAGTTATCAGAGCACTCCAATTGAGTCCAGAGATGTCTTGTGTGAACGTGAGAGAGTTTTAGAAGCAGAGTACACGATACCAGGGAAGGAGATTCCTAAGCCAATATTCTGGTAATTTTTTAACTGTTATCACTGTCTAACCCCTTCGATGCCTATTCTCCCCCATTTCCAAATCAGCTTGTCAATGTGTCTAGATAGGTAGATTTGAAAGGGTATGTTATATCTGTATGATACCGTATTATTATTTATTCCTACACTAACAACCTGCTCTAGCTTCACTCAAGCATAGCCTATGTCCATCTGCATTAGTTTAGATTTTTAAAAGTGATATTTCAGAATTTGGTGCAGTGTTATTTGAGTTCACTCTTACATAACAATAACTCGGTATTTGTTTACACAAATGTCAAAAAAGGGACGCAAATTCACTGACTCTTGCCAGGACCGGATTAAACCATGTAGAGGCCCTTAGGCAATGCAAGTCTCGGGGCCCCTCTCCCTTTAGGTTGGTATTAGGTATAGGTATAGCATTTAAACTTATACCAACACCAAATTTTAATATCTCTGTAGTAGTGAATGTATGTCATTTAGTAAAACAAAACTATTTATAGGGAATGTAATGTAGGTAATTCAATTTATGCAATACTTGCAAATGGTGATTAGTAAAATAATAACAATGATTTATTTCTTGACTTATTTTTCTCACTGGCCGCGGGGTCCCTAGGCGGCGCCGGGCCCATAGGCAGTTGCTATTCCGTGGCAGACTATCTAGGGGTCTTCGAGGATTGGCTGCAGTAGTCACAAGTATAATTAACAGTGATTAGGTCGAGACGGCGGTCAATACAGGGCAAGTAGACCATACAGAACGTCTTTGAGATTCACGATAAGTGAATCCGCGAACACGATAAGTGAGTGAATGAAAGTGGGCAGTTTTGAACTAACATTTACATTCCCGTAAAGATTTCACGCAGCGAGTTTAGTTAGTTATCTTCTTAGTTTAATTAGCGAGTATACCCTGGAAGGAAGGGCCACATAAGCCCAACCAGGCTGTAGTTATTTAGTAGTGGGTAGATGAAAGGGCCTCATATGCCCGGTCTACACTACGAGGAAAGTTCAGTAGCTAGTCGAAGGAGTCTCGAACGGCCAATCTATGCGGCAAAAGTGGTAGCTGGTCGAAGGGGACCAGTGTGCCCGTTCAGGCTGCACGTGTGTTAGCTGGTTGAATAGCCCCAGTACGCCCAGTCCACGCTACCAGTGAATAAGCTGGTCGAACGGGCCCAGCGTGCCCGGTCCACCCGCTCCCATCTTGTAATGTGTTACAAACTGTCTAAAGAGATAACCAGGCTGGTCCCACATTGTGAGGACTGGTCGAGCGAACATTAAGTACTGGGTGTCTTTCATCATTCTGTCCATCATAGATGAACCATAGCACGATAACTATGCACACGAGGACGTGCGATAGTCGGGGTGGCCGTGACGGTTGATCTCGATGGCGGTTCGAAGCGATTTATTTTTAAGCGCAATGCTGTGCCCTGTGGACACCTCCCCACCTAGAGAAGTTTTTGACAGATTGATGTCAAGCGACTTGTAGAAAAATAGGCGCCGCATGCACCTCACGTGAACAGTAGTGTAATAATTAGTAATTTTCCGCTTATTATTTGTATTCGATACTGTAATCGTTATAGTTTGTGCATTACTTATATACAAATTGACAAGTGCGTGCACAAAATTGCTTTGCTAGTTTTGTGTAGCTCACCGGTGGCCGGCGCGCGACCCGTGTGGGCGCGCTGCGCTGACGTCATTCGTAATAGTTCGTTTTCGGCGGCTGGATGTAAAACTTCGGCTTCGACCAAACCTTCGGCTTCAATTTCTACCGAAGCCGAAAGTGCGACCGAAGGTGCTTTTTTGGCCGAAGCTGAAGCTTCGGTCGGTCTTTACATGCCAACATCAGTCCAGAATGACAAACGTTGGCACACCCCTGGATACACTTCCTACCTTTGCAGATTAAGGAATGAATTGGGAAAATGGGGAGAGATAGGATGGGAATGGGCTCTGGCGATCTTACTCACTATCGAAACACGTACGTACATTGGGAAAATACGATAAAGTAGGAAATGCAGTACTTTTCAAGGTAGTTTTCTGTGAGAGGGGAGTAACGTGGCCAGTCAAGTGCGCCCAGCGACTGTGGGAATGCAGCATGCACTCTCCCCATACAATATGACAAAAATATGTTTTATTGGTTCTACAGGTTCTTTTTGACGAAGACATATCACGGCTGATAAAAAAAAATGCTTAATTACTAATTACTATTACTACTGCGGAATAAATATTTAGAGGGTACCTGTATCTTAAAAACTCGAGCTGTCACAGAAAATCTGACGGTAGATTTGGAATCGCCGACGTAAATTAGTAAAGAAACAGCTGAAAAATGTCTATGCGACAGGAAAAAAGGTTGATTTTGTTGTGCTGTATTATCATCATTACTTATCTTTTAAATTTTGCTAATAAAAGATAGCCCTTAGAATAATTATCATGGCCAAAGTAATAATTATCAATGGACAATAAAACTTACGTAAAGTTAGACGAACCTAGCAGTCTTGAGGTCTCATCATTATCATCATCATTTCAGCCCTTGGACGTCCACTGCTGGACATAGGCCTCCCCCATTGTCCGCCATTTAGACCTATCGGCAGCGACCTGCATCCAGTGGGTGCCCGTAACCTTTGAGGTCGTTTGTCCATCTAGCAGATGGACCTAATCTAGCAGATCCTTGAGGTCTATCTCGAGTGAAATGTGTTTCGAATTCCTAGTGGACATATATTATACTATAATTAAAATGTATCAATAAAAAAAACATTATTCTAGGGGAGGCTATATAATTCGTCCAAGAGCTGTGGAGTTCTGGCAAGGACAAAAGGACCGTCTACACGATAGAATTAAATTTAGAAAACTACAGTCTGGAGATCTTATAGATGAGAAGTTATTGCATGCGGGTGATGGCGATTGGCTCTATGAGAGACTTTCTCCTTAATGATATGTTTTAGCATCAATACATACATCTTGTCCTTTACCTAAAGATAAGAGTAAAATGATTCATTGGTCTAAAATTCTTGGCAGGTACCTCAGATAATCGCATTAAACAGCATTTACACAAAAAGAGTAACTTTTAATGAGTCATTCTTATTCTAAAAGTGGAGAAGATTAGTGGGTAATTCTATAGTAACAATGAATTATACAGGGTGTAATGTGGTCAGTTCCCGAATCCCGTAACAATGGATTCCGTTAATGATTCAAAGTTCATTGACAAATCTTTTTTTCAGAAACTATTTTTTTTAGTTTTTACCAAATTTTCCGTCTAAAGTTAAAATACAAAGCCCAAAAAAATATGTATTTTTTACAAAAAACGTAACTATTATTTCAATTAATAATGAGCAGAATCAAGGTTCGGGAATGGATTGGTTGTACCCTGTATAAAACAAGTCTTACAATAAGTTTTAGCACGATTTTAATTCATTTAGGTATATAAACGATAGTTTAGGTTTTATTCCAATCTCAACATAACAATCACTTATTTTAGAAAACTGTACTGTGGTAAGGGAAATATGTAAGTATAATGGTTTTTATGGTATCTGTGTATTTTCTGTTTTTATTTAAATAAATGGATCCTCAAATTATTATAAATATACAATAACAATTTAATTTATATTATATATCATAATTTTTGTGTCACTTTTAATATCTCTCTTTGTATACCACCAGAACTTTTCCAACATATTTCACTTTTTAATGTACCATTCTTTTGAATGCTTGATTCAAACTGTCTAGTTCCACCGCCAACACCAAAATAGTATGTTTTTGCCGCAACATATATTGCTCCATTTTTACTAAGCCTTTTTATAAAAAGGTCAATAAGTTTATCATAGTTAGTTTTGTTGTAAATGGTCTCTGATGTAAGTATAATGTCATAGACCTCATAATTTAGTTTGTTGTTGAACGAGCCCCAATCGCCTGAGTAAAATTTGCATTTTTTAAATTCACTTTCTTTGTCTTCTTCCTCTATATTCAATAGAATATTAGGTATGGTCACATTTTCCAAGATTTCTTTATTCTGAGGATATAAAAAGTAAATTCATTATTTTAAGTAATATACAGGTATGTTCAAACCTTTCCTATAGCCTGAAACTAAACTGATCTCATGATTCGGAATTAATTGACATATAATATTATGTATTTTACCATAGAAATATCGATGTTTTTAGCATGTCTTTAGCAAGTTTGTATGTTATTATTTTTAACAAAGGATCAATGCCCTTGTATGTTAATTTATTATTATTATAACTGGCGAGCAGTCAACAGCTGATGTGCCTATATCTTGTGCTAGTATATATAGTGCTAGTACATAGATCTTGCTCTGACATCCATTTATCTAGTCCCACTGTTGAGGAATCCACCACTTCTTGTGGCAATATATTCTACGTGTTTACAGCTCTGTTGTTCAGTGCGTTATATGCGACACTTCAGGAGGTCAGAGATTTTTCCAGTGGTTTGTTATTAAAGTGTCTGGCTCTGTTCTGTCCTGACCCTAAAGATCGACAGCGCATCTGAGCACACTAAGGTACATTTGTTAGAGATATATTTGGTACCTAACAGTTAAAAAAAAATATTTATTTGCAGAGATTTATAAAAATTTCATGTTAATGAAGTTGGAATCATGAATGAATTCCAGTATTTTAGGCTTTGGGAAAAGTTCAGACGGACACCATATTATAAATGTGAATACATCAATTTTATCTTAGATAAATTGTAGAAAGTATGTACTTACATAATCTTGAAATGTTACAAATGCTCCATTCATAAATGTATAAATGCCTAATATACCAGCTCCACATCCTAAGTCTAAGACTTTAGCACCTTTCAACTGTATCTTATCTATATTTTCTGTAAGATATTCTATTAAATCATATGTACATTCCCATATTTTTAACCCACCTGAAACAATTATGTTTATCACCTATTATTTGTAAGAGTAAACATTTACACAATTATGTTGTATAAGTATAAATATTTACTTTATAATAGTTTTATTGTGTAAAAACTAGGTACAGTTTTTTGTTGTCAGCCTTTTAAACTACCAACAGTAGGGCACAGGTCCCCTAAAAAAACATCAAACACTTTAAGTGTTCATTATAATTATAACTAATCTATGTATTGTTGGGAATAAGAATTATTAGTAGTACCGAGCTATATCACAAAAAAATATATTTAAGATGTGAAAACACCACTATTTGACTTTTTTTACCAGATTAAGCCTTTCAATTTCAAGAGAAGAGAAGCGCGAGAATTTCAATCATTGATAAAAAGACATTAGAAAATGAACCTTATCCTTTCAATGACACTTTGTTTTTAGCACTCCCAGATAATGTTTTTTTTCTTCTCTATTTTAACCCTAGATAGCTAACGTTCGGGCGTACCCCATTAAAGAATGGTTAGTTAAAAGTATATTTTTTGCACAAAATACAAACTTTATGCACCTAATGTTTCCTATTATCGTTAAGTAAAAGGAATTTCAATAAAAATACGTTTTTTAAATTGTACTTTACTTATTTATTAAAAAACTACAATATCATTTCTAAGACTTAAAAAAAAAAAAACTTTTTTAATAACTGACGCAAAATCAACTATAATAAATGATAGGATAGTTCGTTTTTTGCTATTTTTGGCACATAATAACAGAAAAAGTAATTATTTATTTTTAGTGCATGTGGTACAAAAATAAACTTTATGTTCACCACATATTGCTACCTTACAATTGGCAAAGTGAGTGATCCATCGTAGCAATATATGTCTGGATCTGTTATTTTTCAGTTCTGGAATCTTTTTTGAGCTAGTCACAGATGGTGTAAATAATGATACATCAGTTTCAGACTGTTCTTTATTACTGAAGCATAACTTTGTAGATGTCTTGATAACACCAGATATGGACGGTATTGACTTTCTACTAACTTCCAATTTGAACGGAGGTTGAAATAGATGTAGTCAGGTTTTTCATTGATGATACTGCCATGTTCCTAAACTTTGTATTAGTCTGTGTGCTTTTACTTCTAAATATATGACATATGGACACTTGTATTGATTTATCTGTTGTTATTGGATTACACACTACTGGTTGAAGTATATCTGAAAATAAAAGTTTCCTTTATAAGTATTTTACAGTTTATTGTAAATGTAAGTTCTAACTTAAATCACCAATTTAAGACATATGGACACTTGTATTGATTTATCTGTTGTTATTGGTTTACACACTACTGGTTGAAGTATATCTGTAAAGAAAAGTTTGCTTTATAAGTATTTCACAGTTTATTGTAAATGTAAGTTCTAACTTAAATCACCAATTTAAGACCATATTTCTACTATTATTTGTACACTGTTTTTTTTCTTTTGCAACAAATAAATAAAATACTGTGTTTATAATCAAGTGGTATAAGTATATTGTTTACCTGAGCTTGGGGACCTGATTGAACCTCAGCCATGGAAATACTTTGTGTAGAGTAAGCTTGTTCTATTTCTCTTTCACATTCTGCTATTGTTTCCAATCTTTGCCTTTTGACTGCTAATGGTTGAGTTTATATGTTTTCTGTCGGGTTGACATCCAAACTTCATTGGCAAACAACCTGCTCTCATTCGGACCTGTGATACCGAGCCCATCAAATGATGTTCTGTATAGTTCTCCATGTCATTCGGCAACTAAAATAAAACAAGTACAAATCATTGTTACCCAAGTTTGTTTACTTTATTACTAACCTCAAAATTCCAATTTTCATCTTTGAAAACTAGTGAACTAGTTTTGAAAAAATAGTGACTTTTAATATAAGAAAAATAAACAAATATTATCAAAACTTACATCGAAATGATGTTCACAAAAATACATTTTAGATTGTGTAGTCACAAGTGCCGGATCCCTGCGTGCTAGCTCAAGGCACATTTTCCTATTATTTTCTGAATGTGGAACGTGAATAAATAACTTTTCAGGTGTTTTAATTGTAGTACTTGCACATTGAGACACCGCACAACACTTATAAAATTTAGAACTCATCTTTTATTACAAAAATTAAACTTTATATCACCCTATCATTTTACCAGTGTTTGCGAACAAGTGACGTCACAGAGGTCACCTGACAAGTATTGGCGTTTTGGAGCGAAATTTGAAACGGAATTTAAAATACATGATTTTTTAAGTATTAGTTGTATTAAAAAAATAATATTAAATATTTTGGGCTATATTAGGTACTTATGCATGCTTTTAAACACTCTCCCAAAAATAGTCAACATCCCTAATACAGGTCATAAATTATCACATACATTGAGTACAGTAACATGACTATAACAATATAACTACACCTTATCTTAACCTTTATATAGGAATATATTTTGTTCTAGTTTCTTTTAGTTGGTAGTTAGGTGTTTACTGTACAATTTGTCCTAGGTTTGATTCCCAGTAAGATAAACATTTTTAAAGTCAAATGTTTGTTAAGCATCAGGGTGGTTTATGTTTGTCTGTTTTGTGTCTCTATACCCTCGATATGTGGTATTCTAATGTGCGCCACTAAATATGATGTATTTTTATTATATATTTTAGCTTTTATTCTACATTGTTGAATATAGTTTTAAATAAAGCATACAATTTAAAGTGGTTGTTTCATTTTGTAAGTTTGAAGAAAAATGGGTACAGTATTACTAATTAAATAATTCTGGTTGGCCATATTCATATCACTTCATCATTTTAGTTTTAGTAAAAAAAGAAAGTTATTACGTTAAGTTGGGACCACTCTATGTTAAATAGTAGGCTATATTATAGCCTATCAGCATTTGGTCAGTCGGCCACACTGATGATTGCACTTTTCATAGTCGCCTATAGTAATTTCAGATAAGCTATATTCTTTGAGTATCTAATAATTTTGAGTATTGTTCTAAAGATGTTATTAAGTAGCACATATTAAGTTCTGTTACGCCAAGCACGTTATCATGCACTCATTTGGTGCTTCCTTCTGTGCTGGAGCACGATATAGTGCTCTGGCACACGATTAATTTGATTGACCTATTTTACGATTTCTGAAGTTACGTAAAAATTATAATGCACTGCTGTCCAAGTAAAAATTACATTTATTTTTTAAAAAGTAACGTCTACATTTCGATCTTTGTATACATACAATTCAATTTCATAACAATTATTATTAAGTGCACTATTAAGTGCACAACTTGCGCGTGGAGTACGCGCGAAATCGTCTGGCATACAAAGGGCACGCCATTTCTGATAGCGCTCGACACTTGGCCTCGGAGAGGTTAAATGTTATGTACTTACCTTCATATTTACCAGTCACTAGGTCACAATGTTGTTTCTCAGCGAGTTCCACAGCATTTTTCAGCTCCCCCCTATACATACTAACAAAAGCATCACTGACCAATACATGGCCTATCTCTACTTCGCCACATGTAAACATTTTAGCATGGGTTGCTACATTCAAATCCTGCATTTTTATATCTGGTATTAACTCTTCACTTTCTACCCACTCAATTTTTTCTTTTTGCTCATCTGAAAGTGAATGATGTATTATTCTAAATAAGTATTCAGCGCTCGAGCACTGCGTGAGTGTTAATGAACTTTTAAAACTACCGTTAAAGGCTACTATAGTCCAAATTTTTAATGATTTTAAACCCTTATATTTAAAAAGTCGAGTCTATAACGGTATAAGATTAAAAGTTCAATAGCGCCAGCGTTCGTTTTAACAACACTAGAATGACAATAGTATTATTTACGATAGTGACGATAGAACGTCATACTATCGATAGACGATAGTACGACGTTCTAATGACTGTAGTCCAGTTGCAACAGAAAATACCTAGAATAGAATCTGGCGCCATAAACACAAGGCCCCAGATTTTATTCTCGGTCTGAGTTGTGTTTGTGACTCTGGCTGGACCCACGACGGCCACGACATGGAAGTCTAGTGTGGGTTTTGAGCGTTTTTTTGGTTGTTGAATTTTCAAAAAGTTAAATTCTTAAGATTTCATTCCATATCGATAAATTTCATGTTATAAACAAAGCAAGTGGAGACGAGTCACATATGGTCACGATCCTCATTAGTGAGGGAACGACAAAAAGAAGAAACAAAACATACCTAGTTCCTCATTAACCTTATTACCAGAGAAATTGAATGTAAACGTAGTCATTATAAAATTAAATTATTGTTGGTTTTGCCGGGGACTAAATTGACAAGTACAAACAAATGTCAAACTTGAAAAATAATGTTTCATAGTGAGGTTCTTATGTTTCCGGTTATTTGAATCATAAATTTTTAAATGTGTTTTTTGTATATTGTCTCTATTGAGGGCATTAGTTAATTAATTTGTTACATTCGAAAATAACTATTGTCATTACTTACAATAGTTTCACCACATTCATATTTCAAATTCACTCTTTTGCCACTTGATTATTTTTAATTGTAATGAATTATTCTATCGATTCTACAAATTAGATCCAGCACCAAGTGATTTTGCAGAAAAACCTTTTTTAAACAATATCGAATATGGTTTTACGATTAGTTCAGATTGCTGCATCACTAATTGAACAATGTCAAAAACTAGCAACACATGAAATGTCACTTGAGTCTCTGGGATTAAAACAGTTATGAAACTGCTTCGTTATTGAAACAAAACCTTTTGAACATTTATAAAGTTGTAGAATCACATATTTTGACCTGAATTATTTATTATCCGTATTTAATTTAAATTAAAAATAAATTTATTTTAAATATCGTTGATATTTTGAAAACATGTCATACATTTTAAAATTAAAAAAAAAATATAAACGTCGGTATTTCAACAAAAAAATTAAAAAGTAAATACGTATTCATGTTGTCATATACATATTAAAAGTACCTACTCATTATTTTTCTTAAAAATGGAGACAGTCTTTTCTAATTCTAATAGTGAAATTATGAAAATGGTATGTACAATTTGAAAATATTTTATTGCTTAAGATGAACGCATCGGTAATCTTACTACTGCACTAAATTCATTCATTCGATTCCATTTGTGTTTTCAAGTGGTTTCGGTAAAAATTGTTTAAACTACCACTTTTTATCATTTTTGGGATTTATTAGTTAAAATCCCAGTTTTACTATTTGTTATAAAATGACGGACGTGGCAAAGAAGGTATTTCCACTAGTTTTTTTTGTATTTAGTAGTGCCTACTTCTGCAGTATGGTTGACACGAGTAACGAACAATGATTAATCTGCGTGACCTTACAGATTTGTCTTTAATTTAAATTATGAATTTACTACGGGAATATTTTCTGTTTAACCATAGTTCAATATTTCTTCAGTAGGTAACCCGTAAATGTTTTTCCGGTTGGAAAACTTTTCGTTTTAAGTCAACATAACCTCAAACTTTTGCGGCCATGGGGTGCCCATGGCGTAGTCAAGGTAGTAGGTGGAAAATATCGATATTATAAATCGGTTTATTCACCTATTTTGTTAATTTCAGGTTCATGATTACAAAGACTCTCTGAAGCAGAAAGCTGAACATTTAATTATAAAAGGATTCCCAGAGAAGATTGTGAAGTTGAATGAACTTCTGGAAACTTCAAACTTTCAAAATCGTGACTTTGCTGATGTGCATCAGGTGAGCTTAATAGTCTCTCAACATAATACACATTTGAACATGTTTAAACAAGCATGTAATTTTTTTTCTCTAAATTGTGCAATATAATATATTATACAAAATGGTATTATAGTTATATATAATATGGGAAGGACTGTACAATGTATGGTAAAGCCTAATTATGTGAGCTTTTTTTTTTAGACAGAGGAGTGTATAGACATGGTATTTTTGAAATTGTGAAAGTGCGGAAAAGCACGAATTTTTTTTAATTTTATTTTTTCTAAATTTTGAGGTTATCTGTGTTTTTAGTTACTGGGCAAAGAATATTTTGATGTCATAACGATTGTGGGTGTGATGACGATTTATAAGAACATTCTAGGAGTTATTAATCTAGTACCAAGTTTTGTGTTAGTACCAACTTTGCTTTCATCAGTGATTTTTTGCTAGCTTGGCTTGCGCGTTGTGGTCACAAGACAAACCTAACCATCAGAGTCAGAGTGCTCTGAAGATAATAAAACGCCAGATTCGGATTTGGCGCTTCGCCGGCCGCTGCCGCGGCACGCTCGCTTCGCTCGCTCGGCTCGCGCGTTGTATTCACAAGACAAACGTAACCTAACCCAGCAGTCGGAGTGCCCAGAACATAATAACAGGCGGGATTCGGATTTGGCGCTTCGCCGGCCGCTGCCGCGGCACGCTCGCTTCGCTCGCTCGGCTCGCGCGTTGTATTCACAAGACAAACGTAACCTAACCCAGCAGTCGGAGTGCCCAGAACATAATAACAGGCGGGATTCGGATTTCGCGCTTCGCCGGCCGCTGCCGCGGCACGCTCGCTTCGCTCGCTCGGCTCGCGCGTTGTTGTAACTCACGGCTGCGGTATAATATAAAATCCGTAAATATTTGCGAAAATGAATTTAAGGTATTATTTAATTAAAATTAATTAGTTATTATTTAATAAAAGTTAATTAGTTATTAAAGTCCATCTGCTAGATGGACAGACGACCTCATAAAGGTTGCGGGCACCCGCTGGATGCAGGTCGCTGCCGATAGGTCTAAATGGCGGACAATGGGGGAGGCCTATGTCCAGCAGTGGACGTCCAAGGGCTGAGAAGAAGAAGAAGAACTAGTTATTATTTAATAAATAATAATCACATGTAAAACATAAAATGATACATTCATTGATATGTGTAAAGAAACGCGTTGAAGAAACCTGTCAAAATGTCGGACCCACAAGTGTAAAATTTAAAATCTTAATTATTTTTTTTCCGCAAAATTATGTTTTTCCGCATAATAATATATAGCACATCAGGTACCATATTACTTATAGGATCTAAATAAAAAAAATGAGCCAAAAACTCGCTACCATACATTGTACAGTTGAGCCATAATATGTTATACAAAATATATTATAGTAGTACTTCGGACTTTCAAAAAAATGCTGCTAGTATACCTACTTTGTATACTAGCAAATACTTTACCTTTATTTCTTTATCTCACAATTTAACAATGCAGTATATAAGATATAGTAGTATGTTATATGTCTTGTGTGACTATATAGACCGTCAGATAATCGAAGATTACAGTGCCCCATTTTCTCTATCCTGCCTTTAAGAGGGTTGAAAAGTGTGTGGATGTAGACTACAATAATGTAAAAATTAGGGCAGCAGCGTGTCCAACATATTAAAAATCAATTTTCCATTTGTAAGATAAATACATGTTCTGACACAATTTTGTCGCCTCTGCCATGTTTACCAAATGAAATCTTAGATAAAATCAAACCACGGAAAACGATAGGCAGAAGGGTTCCATGTACCCGAAAGTTTGGAATAAAGACTCGAACTTGTTCTCCGTTTTCCGTGCCTATCGTTTGGACACTCATTCTGCCCTAATTTTTACATTATTGTAGTCTACATCCACACACTTTTCAACCCTCTTAAAGGCAGAAGAGAGAAAATGGGGCACTGAAATCTTTGACTATCTGAGGTCTAATAGATATTTTGTGTTTATATGGAATTTTGCATATAAAAATGTTTATAAATTTATAACTATTATTAATTTAATACTAAGGAATTGTTGTAATTGTTAATCTGTGATTATTGGAAACTGGGTGATTTTAAATGTAGAGTTTCTAAATGGAAGCCCAAAAGTGGCTTTCCAAATTGCACATTATTGTGACACATCACACATCAGAAATCCAAAATAGTTATACTACAAGAATATAGAAAAAATATACTAACAATTAGTTGGATACACATATGAAGTGGGAAATATCCCATGATATAATAGTTATCATGGGATAGAAAGTAGGGTGGTAGATAGTTCATCAGATGTTGTTAACCTCCCACTTGTTAACACACATCTGTAGAAATCCTCTGACAACAAAATGTATAACTTGCAATGTTGACTGCTTGACATCAATTGAACTCAACAAAATGTTTGTAACTTGATCAGTAGGGTAGGAGGTAGGGTGTTTTATGGCTTATTTGACAACTAGACAAGAAAATAAATAGATATTGAAAAGTATATTTCAAAGATATTAGAATAAATAAATAAATAGATCTGAGTCCATCAAGTTCTAAGTTAAGGAAGTCTAAGGAACAAATGGATGAAAGAAATCTGTTTGGTATTACTAGTACATTATAACCAATCCATAGCACTAAATGAAGTTGAAATGCATTTGGTTCTACTGTAATGATTATTCCATGTAGTTTTATGAAATAATAATGATATATTTCACTTAAAATATGTTGCTTAATTATAAGAAAACTGTGCCATAAAATGTGTGATAAAATTATCATAATAGTTCTAGAAAATGAGGAATTGATAATTGAGTGTTGATTAATTTCATTTGCTCCTTTGAAACAATCTGATCATTTATAATGCTGTTTAAATTTCTCCAGCTTCATTCTTGTGTACTTCTTTTTATTTGTAAGCCTTTGGTATATACAAAGGTGTATTCTTTATACAAGACAGCACCAAAAGTTCTCGGGATCTTTTGTTCGGTTCTTTTAATAAAACTTAGTAGATTTTTGCTTTGTTTAGTCCAATTAGTTGAACTAAACATACTTTTTCCCAGTATAATCCTATCAGTAGAACTAAACAGATATTTTTAATTTTTTTGGTCCTATTCAGAGAATCAATCTTAGAAATTGATGGACAAAAGGACTTTGATATTGTTTCTGTTGGTCACACATGGTTGTATTAACATTACTCTGTTAGTGATGTCATCAAAATAGTGAGTGTGGTTCTTTTCTAATTTGCAACTCCTAAGCTCTATAACTCGGTAGTTTTTCAAGTTTTTTTAGTTTTTCAGTATATTTTTCTTTACTACATAATTTTTAATATCTAAGTTTAAATACTATTATCTACAGAGAGTCAAATATCCTATTATAGTAGGTAAAATAAAAACCATAGCATGGGACTATGCATCACTGTATTGTTTGTTTGGCAGAGTCAGTTATGCATAGCTTTCAATGTATATTTTTTCAGGACTTAAACATTCCAGTACCTCCACCAGCAAATGCTCTCAATGAACCAAATGCAAAGCGCCCACGGGTGGAGTCGTCAGAGGTGTCCAGTAACTCGACTATTGAAGGCACCAGGGTATATGCCCTGCCGAATGGCACCGTGCGTTGTAACAAGCCACTTAGTGATCTGATACATCTTGTTAAGCCACATATTAGGGAGCTGGTTGAGGACTCCAATCTGGTGAGATGTTTAATTATAGTGAGAATCTTAATTAGTCGTTTATTTTTGTATTCTTTGTTTGTCACTTGCAATGGTCACATAATAAATGCTACCCCATTATCCATAGATAGTATTATATATAGTCCATATAATATAAAATGTAAACTAATATAAAATCCAGTTGGCAGGTCAGTCAGATAATAAATATAGAAGTCGGGTTAAGAAAAACAGTAAGTGATATTTTTCTTTTCTGTTTCATCAAAAAAATTATTCAGAATAAAGTTTTACAACTTTACAAGCTCTATCCAAGAACACATCATTTGTATATTGGTGGTGAAATTATTCTTTTTGAAAAAAATAATAAGTTCCACTTATAATTTTGAAACTATTGAACCAATTTGACTCATCTAGCACCAACTGACATATAATAATAATTCATTTATTTCAGACCACAATCCATATTTTATTCTATAATTAGTGTTAGTGACAATTTTAACTTATAGACTATGTTAGTCCTTATTATAAAGATTTTATTACTAATAGCTGTTGCCCGCGACTTCGTCCGCGTGGACTTTAGTTTATAAACACCTTCTTTAAATTGATATAACTTTTTTATTTCTGAACTGATTGAAATAAAACAAACACTAAATTTTAAGTGAAGCTTACCACAATACATAATGAAAACCGCACGCAAATCGGTTAAGCCGTTTCTAAGATTAGCGCGCACAAACGCACAGACAAACAGATAAACAGACAAAAATTCTAACAATCATTGTTTTGGGTTCTATTGTGTTGATAAAGGCCCCCAATAATAGGTTTTCTCATATATCTTCCATGTACAGACAGCGA
The DNA here is from genome assembly GCA_914767545.1 of Sesia apiformis. Lineage (NCBI taxonomy): Eukaryota > Metazoa > Arthropoda > Insecta > Lepidoptera > Sesiidae > Sesia > Sesia apiformis. Next base: position 6,979,715 of record OU611960.1, on the reverse strand, counting down.
TCAGTTACATTTTTATTATATGTATATAGATAGATTATATACATATACACACATAGGTATACATACACACACACACACGCGCGCTGTCATATATATATATGGATATTGACCCAGACTATTTCTGTAACAAATTTCATTTCAATGTGTTAAGAAATGGTCCTTGCACCTTGAATACATCTTGAAATATTGACTTGAATAATTGACAATTAACAAATGCTCAGAAACAGGAAGCCTTTGCATAAGTAAATGGAATCGATTAGTGTGTTGCCATATATTATGGGCATTAATTACAAAGTCAGATCCTTTCCCAAAGTACATAAAGTGAAATACATTTCAAAGACACATCTCCTATGTTGTGGTGGAACAATAAGTCCTCGAAAATAAATAATGGCCTCAAAAAAAAGTTTCTTGCATTTTGTGAGCAGGTAATGATGGCAATGCTGCACTAGAACGATGTTCTTCATTGTTTGGGCTAGTGCAGTCAAAACTCAGAAACCGGCTGGGGAATAGTTAAGAAATTATGACTGAAAAATAAATAAAAAGACTATTTCCTTATTAAATGTGTATATTTTATTACTAAGCTACTGACTTCTAGCGTAAAAGTTGTAGCGTAGAATTTATCAACCAAGTAAACATCGGTTGGTACATAAATATCCGATAATTATCAAGAGGCATATTTATCTTGATAATTTCGAACTCTGCTCAAGAGGTTGAAAACAATAGAGTAGAGGAGAGTAAGTAGATGAGTATTCCTGCGAAAGTCGTATAAGAAGCCACTTGAGTTTTAATACGAAATTCGGATATTTGCGTAAATCAAATATGAAACGAATGAAAGAATTCTGAAGACGCTCAAGTTTATCAAGCTGGGCTTCCGTTAAAAAACTTGAGATGAGATAACAAGAATCAGCGTAGTCTAGAATAGATAACATTATTGTGCAAGAACGGTTTTGGTTCGCAATGTTTATATTTACTGTTTCACAATGTGTTGGCAATAAACTAAAAGGGTTCATCGATTTTCATATGGTATTCATTTTTGTATAGGGATTTTTTTTTATCAAAATCTGAGTTTTGAAGGCATAACCTTCGTTCCCAGGGACGACGCAGTGACGACGTGGCCGGCCCCAATCCCCGAGAACATTGTTTTACATTGTTTTGTAATCAATCTATCGAATTCAAAGAGTTTTGTGTTTAATCCTTGTGTGTTTTAATATTGTAATATTAATTTTAAGTTTTTAAAAAGGACCTTTCCGACCGTCATAACATAACTTCTGTCTAGTTTTTTAAAATATTTAGTTTTGCTGTGTAGTGACGGCCGCCTTTAGATTAGTGACACCCCATTTCTTCCCGTGGTTGTCGTAAAACGCGACTAAGGGATAAAAAAAACTGCTACCACAATCCCTGAGGTATTACACCACCTATAAAAGAGTGGACTCGCCAACCCGCTTGGCCAGCGCAGCGTTTTATGATTCCATCCCCCATGCACAAGACTGCATGAGGAGCCTCATGTCTAATCAGAATTATCTAATCTAATCATCGCAGAAAGTTTTTTAAAACAGGCCAGTGTTTCAATATGATATTTTTCTTTTCAGTTAAAGATGTGGATTTCATTTATGATCCCGAAGATAGAAGACGGGAACAATTTTGGTGTGTCAATACAAGAGGACACGCTCGCCGAGATACAGTCCGTGGAGTCCGAAGCTGCAGCATTCTTCGATCAAATTTCACGGTACTTTATCTCGCGGGCGAAGATAGTCTCCAAAGTCGCCAAATACCCACACATTGATGACTATAGAAGAGCTGTTAGAGTGAGTATTTTGTTCATTTTTTATACATTGTTTTTAATATTGACATCAGGTAGGATTCATCATCAATAGTGATGGTGATTTTAGTCGATATTTTTTTTTATTAAATAATGGTAACCTTTAATTTCTATAGACTTACTGTTGATCATTCTTAAATAGAGAAGCACATTTAAATATGCCATTTGCAAAGTTTAAATTTATACTTTTTTTTATAAGAATTGCTCAAATTTCTATGAATATATCAGATCAACTGTGCTGGCGAGCTTTGGGAGAGGCCTATATCCAGCAATGGAAAGACAGGCGGATGGTGTCGTATACTAGAGCTAGCCCTAAGCTCAGGAACGTTAAAGGTCCCATCAATATGGGTATTATTCTTGCAAACATGATTCCCTTCATACCAGTGCTAAAAGCACGCTTTAGACTCAAATTAGTCTTTAGATTCGATTAGTATTTTAGTATTTAATTAACCCTTTAGCTAAACAAAGGGTTTCTAAACAACTTCTGCCTTTTTAGAATCCATGTGAACGAAGTACAGTCTAGTAGCTATTCATGTTTCTATATATCTTTGTTAGATTCCATCAAAAACATATGCCTTTTTAACGTTTTTATCTCAGTCAGCCTATAAGTCTCAATGCATGGCCCTCCCATTAGCATAAAAGGCTTAAGGGCCTTACAATGCTTCCTTTAAATTATATCGATTCAAATTTATACCGTCACAGTCCACATCACCCTTGATCCTACTTTGCTGTGACCTTGTCGAACACAGGGCTTTGCTTTAGGTACACCACTTTTGTAACGTACGACAGAGACATACAATCACGACCGTCGACAGCGCGACTAGTCGTAACGACTGCCTCTTACCGACAGCGACCCACAACAGGTCCGACTAGTTATATCGCTACGACCTCTTCCTTTCATAACAAAAATTTATAATCATTTTCATGTAGCATGGTGCTTAGTTAAGGACAGATGTGAATTTACGTTGCCAACCATTAAATTAAAAAGCTATAAATTCTTTATAAAATATTGTGTTTTATTCAACATAAAATAAATAAAACATGAAATAAATCTACATCTACATGAATATTATTATTCAATATATAAACCTCCCGAACGTAGTTTAAAAATGATTTTGCTTATTAACTTAATACTATATACTCGTATAAGAAAAAAATAAATGCGATTTCATTGATTTGTTTGACATTTGATTATTGATCCATTGTTTTTAGTCACGTCACTAGCTTGACACCGGATAAACGGGCCACAGAATAAATAAATATATGTAATTTGATTTTCACTAGTAAAAATTAGAAAACAGGGAAATAAACACGTAGGTGTATATTTTATAAAACATAAACTACGAAATATTTCAGCGTTTTATGTTGACCGGTGACTCTTGAAAGGCCACTAGGGCCACAAGAATTTAGACATTCACGATGTTAAGCGTTTTATTTTAAGTGAACAATTTACATTCTGTGTATGGTTATATTCTATCGGACCTATCACCAGCACCATGTTTCGTGAACAATTGTATAATTAGAAACATCCGTTTATTCATTTTTCCAAATGATACATATACATTTTTTTAGTCCATAGTCTATTGCCGTAAGGTCGTGGGCCGTGCGATGGGCGGTCGTGGCCGTATCCAATAGCACGTTACTAAAATTAATCTGTAATCTAATTACGTAATAAGCAGTAGTTACGTACGGTCGTATTGTCGCCAGTAGTGGTCGTATGTCGCAGTCGTACGTTACGAAAGTGCACCATTAGTCACTGTCAAGTCTACTGATAGCTGGTCGTGCGATGCTGTCTGAATACTTTTAAGCGACTTCATACAACGCCTCTCGAGCTATCGATCCTTTCGGCATCGTGAGCCTGATATTGTAATCAAAGGTGACATTGACTGTGACGGTGACATGACGTCGACACTTATGTGACTGTTACACCGAGTTCATTATTATCCTTATTCTTTTTTTTTGTAAGAAGGTGGCAAACTAGCAGATAATCCACCTGGTGGTTAGTGGATACCGTCGCCCGCAGACATCCGCGATACATGACAACATCAGTCAGGAATGACAAATCTTGGCACACCCCGGATGCGCTGCCTACCTTTGGAGATTTAGGAAAGGATTTGGAGAAAGGGTTAGGAAAATGGATAGGATGGGATGGGAATGCCCTCTGGCATATTTCACTCATCTAAATACGTACAGACGGCAAAATACATAGTTTGCAGGCAACTGGCTTTGCTCAGTACTTACACCAACACATGCACAAATACTCGTAGATAGATACGACGTCAACTGATTCACCGAATGTGTAATAAAATTTTATCGACGGCTCTCATAGCTTCCGTAGTTCAGTTGGTTGAGCGTCTAGTTTGTGAACAGTCTATTGCATGTAAATTTATCTATTTTTCTGTTTGTATGTATCAAGAAATAGGTAAAGAGGGAAATGCAGTACATTTTACGATAGTCTTTGTTGCATTAAACTCGCTGCATAGTCACAATGTTATCACTGTTCGTCAGGAATTGGACGAGAAAGAATACCTGTCTCTATGGCTGGTGATGTGCGAGATTCGCAACCGGTACTGTTCGCTGCACGATATTGTCATCAAAAACCTCGAGAAAATCAAGAAGCCTCGTTCCTCCAACACGGATTCCTTGTATTAGCCCCTAATTAACTTAACACGTACCTCTTAGTCGCTCGCTAATTATATAAAGATACAATTCCTTAAGGGTAATAGTGAAACTATGTTTCTGTCTTATTTTTTATTCACTAGACGAATGTTCTCAGTGTGTTACGTTACGCGGTTTAGGATTTTAACTGAACATGTGCGTTGATAGGCTGAAATAAATAGGGTAATTGACTGTTCCCGCTTTAACGCATAACGACTTCTCCGCAAGTCCCTCATGTAAAATGGCCATTACGCACTCGCAGAATACTCCCTACCTGAAATTAATATGTATTATGATTTATCCGACAAGTAAAGAAAATAAACCTGAATCAAAAAGAACTTTTGAAATTCATTAGAAAATGAATTAAATTCTTATGAGTTTGAGAATATTTGAGGGGGGTGGGGGGTTATACTATTATTATAACTCACGAGTGGTTTTAATGATGGTTAAGAAAAATGAGGTCATTGTTGCGAACGAGGTTGAGGTATGAGGAAAAGAAAAATGAGGTATTTCGATCCTTTTTGCGTCCAATTTTTCAAGATGGTTTGATTTTTCATTGATTTCAGGGATTGATATCAAAATTATTAATGTAATTAATATCTAAATTATTTATTATTTTAAGTTTCTTAAATTATTTGTTTAAACAGTCGTAATTTAAAATACCAAGACACATATTTATAGATTTTTTTGTGTAGGTACTATAATTATTAGTTATCAATAATTTTATTTGTAAAGCTGAAATTATAAATTAGTTTGTTTTATGCATACAAACCTGGATATGCAGTTTCCAGTGAAAGAAATGTTTGATAAACTTATCTATATAACAAATGAGGCTATTGTTCATTTACACTTTCGACCTTAACATTACAACAGTTGTACTGAGTCGTGAAGTTAAGTAATTGTTAAGTGAAGCTGTTTGCTGTCCTTTGTTCTTAAGGGTCAATTTCTACCTACAGAGCGTCGGCGATGTTACATTTCGATAACAATATATACTCAACATTATTCTTTTAATATACGATTGAAAATTACCACTCGAACCTTATGTACCTTATGTGAATGTAATTTTCAACCGTATAATAAAAAAAACCAGTTCAGTTTTAATATTTCTTGCTTTTAGGAGTACGAATTTTACATCTAAGAATACTGAATGCCTTAGAATTAACCCGAGTCGTGTCTCAGCATCTTATGCAGTCTGCATAGAGGCTAAATTCCAATCACACGGTCTTGGTCTAAGCCCTAAGCTAAAAGTAAGTTCTTATTTGAATTTTAGTAACAAACACATTTTAGACTGTTTCATTTGAGACGTTCGAGTTTTTCTATCATATAGATTGCTTCCACTACTTTCGTGACCAATCTATTGGCAGAAATTCACCCTCAGACAAAATATTTAAGACATTAAGATGAAAAGACTAATGTAGAGCTCATTTTTCAGAGGTTTTAGGATAACCCACTGGAATTTTGCATACAGTGGCGTGTCTAGAGTTTAAAAGTAAGGCAAGCCCGACATTTTTTTTAGGTTTTAAAGATCTTTTCTGTGGTTTTCATAGCAATTTCATATTGAATATTTCTACAGTCCACTCCACCCAGTGATTTAAAAAAATACATATTTATATTTAACAATTAATCGCACACCATTTTAAAGTAATAAAGCAAAATTTAAAAAAAAGTGCATGTTAATTAAAACACAAATTGAATGGACGGAAATTGTGTAATATAACATTTATCAAATGACGCACGGACTCCACCGATCATTGCCGCCGTTTCGCATTTCAGTTTGATCTGTACAAATTTCACTATGAAAGCTGTACATAACGACTCATACTAATTGCTATAGGTTTGAACAACAGTACATTTGTTAAGTAGTTTTTGCATAGTTTAGAACAGTGAGAATATATGTGCTTACGAAGCCCAGTTGCAAGCTCACGAGTTCCAGCTAGATGGTTGACTGTGTCTCATCTCTCTCTTTCAGGTCAAGGACTTCTATCGACTGTTACATTAATTGTATTGATAGGAAATCTTGTGAGAAAATTTAAACGTTCATTCTCCGCCTGTTCCCTAATGGTTATGCTCTTAGTGATTCCCCTCTCACTTCTAACGAAAACCTATTAGTACTCCTTATATCTCTTCTTAACATTTTAAATAAATATAATGATAGTATACCGTCCAACGATGCACAAAAGCTAAGTCGGATCCTTCCCCTATCTACAACTTGGACCCTTTCCAAGTGATTAAATGGAACTGTAGAAGTTTACGTCCAAAGAAACACGAACTGATTTATATGATTAATAAGTTTAACCCTGCCGCCTTTGCCATCTCTGGAACATGGTTTGTCCCAGAATCCCATTTCCTGGTAACTGGTTACTTCTATCTTCGGGATGACGGAGTAGACATGCATGCTGGATGTGCTTTACTAGTTAAAACTTTCTCTTTCATTCATCCAGTTACCCATTCCTACCCATAGTAAACATATTAATGCAGTTGCCCTTAACATCTGATTTTACAATTCCATTATATATATATATATATATAATGGAATTGTAATTCCTTATAAGGGATTTTTAATGCATACCATGCATCTTGGGGCTCGCATAAAACGGATACGTTTGCTTATTCACGAATAGACCTGTTCGATGATTTTGACCTTTGTGTAATTAATGATGGCTCTGCCACTCATTTAATTTCCAAATTTATTACTAAAAGCAAAATTAAACTTTAATCTCATATTATGCCAATAGCTATTTATTTTAATGTTGTCATTAGTTGTGTATTTACCTAATTCTATGGTAATTAATGGTTTATGTATTAATAACAATTTAGATATACGTATGGGACAATCAGAAGACAACACTGTCTCCTGTATTCGTGTACTCCTTCACAACTTGACACTGGCGGAATTGTGATTACGCATTTAGTGCCATAAATAAAATAATAAGAACGTTCTCTAAGAAGGTTGATTTTTTTAAAGAGATTTTAACGATCCTGGATTCCTTCTTGCCCTTTTGTTTGGGACACACTTTTTACAATATTTTTGTAGGGCAAACCGGGGTTTATGGCTTATATATGAAGGTATCGCTACTATTTGCATAGTGTTTCTGAAGGTCTGTATAAATAGAAGTTTTACAACTCTTATTACGAATTGTGTTTATAGGAATCTTATGCGAACCGCATAAAGACTAGTTTCCAACTAAAAGTCTAAGCTAAGAACCATACAAAAATGTCCATTTATCAGCCCTTAACATTGTTATTGGAATAATAAGTAATTTCCTTTATAGGGGAAGCTACATTTCTCATTTTTCTTTCGAGTATAATGTATGTGTTCAGTTATCAATTCTAAATCGCGTTTCAAAAGAAACTCAATGTATAAATAAACATGTTACTTAAGTATTATAATGTATTTTTACATTTCAAATTGTTTTCACTTGCACAAATCATCTCATGATGTCAAAACTTAATATTTTTTTATATCGTGTGCTCCAATAGCTCTAGATTAACGTTGGTAAGACAAACTTGTGTGTACAACGGATGTCTAGTTTTAGAGCTTTTGTTCTATTTATTAGGTGCTAAATATCTACTTCTCAGCGTTTTATAAATATATGTTCCAAACAATGTCTTTCTCATAACACCCACTGTGATGTAAATTCCACTGTACCGCTTGCAAGTAGTATGTTGCGTTTCGTCCTAAAGGTGGTCTTAAATTGCGATCAGTTGACATTCATCGATTAAAATATACAATCCCTAAGGTTAGTTGCGTAACGAATTAAAACCTCTATCGATAAAATCGATCGGCGAGAGATCGATAATAATCTGTGGATATCTTTGACCACTCCACAACTATAACACTGGTTGACCCGCGACGGAACTCGTATCTCACCACTGTATCTTGTGTTCTTCCGTGTCTTCAACACTTAATCTATTTAAAAATGTATATTTTGAAATATCTTAAATGAATTGGTCTGTTTCATCAACATCGACCGAGAACAGTTGAACTATAAACATCGATCGACGTTGTTCGCGGATATCGTTCGACATTGATTAATAACATGACTTCGATCGAAGCCAACGTTCGACGTCGATCTATGCATCATTCGATGTCGATCGATGAGATTGTTCGATGTCGATCGATGACATTGTTCTATGTCGATTGAGGGCGCCATTCGACAATCGATCGAGGACGTCAAGTTCTATGCACCTAAGTCCATGCACTGCAACCTAAGTTGATACGAACTAGCTTTGTCATTGATTGATCGTATTGTAGGGCCACCTACGCAAGTTAAATTCTAAGTTCATCAACTGCCTTTTAATTATACTGGCATCGATAAACGTTAACTCGTACTCATTCCTTTACACAACAAATGGTAGGCTTGAACCCGGTTCCAAATTTACCTACATTTGTAAGTTAAACCCTTTTTTCATTTTCTAAAAAAACGATCTGGAACGTTTAAAACTATTCTGTAAAGGCTCTCTCGCGCATATTACGGCGTGCCGCACCGCAGCACATAACATTGCAAAAATCCTCCCTTGATCATTTTCATACATCTTGTATAAACCATCGCACACTTGAGGCGGACCCATCGCGCTGCAGCGCAGCGCACTGCCGAATCGCTTGCCAACCCATATTTATGCGCTGTGACGCGTTCCGCCTCAATGTGCGTTGACGGGCGCATTAACGGACGTAATTCGATAGTTATTCGCTGTGCGACGACGTGAAGAATTGAGATGTCAGCTAACTGACATAAATTATTGTGTCGAGTTGGTTATGCAGTGCGGCGCGACGCGGCTGTAATGTGCGCGAGCCTTAAACGGTAAATTTCGTGTTATGAACGTCCGAGATCGACACTTTGAAGTTAAAACGGTCATCATTTGAACACAACTTAAAGGTGAACCATTTGTTTGGTGAAATAGAATTTGGTTAAGTTTCAATTTTTGTAATATTGAGACCGCTCAAATATATCAAGTTTTATAAGTCACGCATGATTGTCGTGCAAAACGAGCATAATACGATTGTTGGCATCAAGTGGGGTATTGTTTGCAGATACGAACAAGGCCCTAATATTCTAGTGAGTAAAAAATAGATTTCCCTTGTCCTGTAGTTTCATAGCAAGATGAAAGGGAAGGAATTAACGTGAAGACTGAGAGCTGTTAGGATTTTTTATAATAATATTGACGAAAGTGAACACATTGTTATTCTCCTGTGAGATTATGTCTAAGATAACATCCATTTATATCATAAAGGAATAATTATAAAACTATAATTTTAATATTAATGTAATACTTAATGATTTAATTATTTTAATATTACTTTTTAATTATCGAGACGTGGATGGTCTTGCTATAAAACTACAGAAAGTATATGATATTGCAACAAAACTATTCCTGACACTCAATTTTGTAACGAAATAATAAGCTGGAGTAAGTAATCCGGCGACACCAAAATGACAATCTAAATGTAATCATTTTAAATTTTCCGTTATGAAGTGCCTGTGGTGAAACATGTCTCATGTTGGTAATTGTCAGCTACTCACGAAGTGATAACGATTGGCTGTTAGTCAATGTAATATAAGATGTACCCCATGCCATTAAAATGAAATACATTTCTATAAATGTGTACCTGGTTGTTTTATTTTGGTGTACCTAATCGAGTTAACCCCGCAATTCCCTTACCCATAAACCCTTAGTTCTTTTGCCAATGCCTTGTGAAATGTGAATTATTTAAGGCTCAAAGCTTGAATTTAATTTTGAGTAAGTCAAGTTGACCACGTGATTTCCTCCTTTAGGCGGAGCCGAGTCCGATTCTAGAAATACTTCTATGTTACTAGAAATGCACTGGAGCAGAAAGTAGACAGTTCAATACAAGTTTCTATGAAACTTGTACTAAAACTAAACTTTTTATAGAAACTCACTCAAACCTCAGGGCTTTACTACTGTAATTTAAGCTTTGAGTCCTGAATAGCATAGTTGTATTTTATAGAATTTCGCAAGAGATTTTAAGCAGCGGATACAAAATTTGATTTTTAGTTGAAGATACATACCTGAAAGTATCCGGATAAATAGGCGATTCTAAGACCGTTTTTCTAAGACTTGAGGCTCATTTATACAAGGACTTTCTCGAAATGAATAAATCAACTCTTCCATGAGAGGAAAGTCGACCAAGAACCAGTCTTGCCTTGTGTAAAGAATTGTTGTCATGTTATCATTTTTTTATCATCATGTAAATAGTTGCAGGCTAAAATCGTATGAAGTCGCATACGGGAAGCGTATACAGTATTCTCACTGGAAACGTTCTCCTTGTGTAAATGACCGTTCACGACCACTGGTTCCAAATGATCCGGTGGAACCACGTGACATTTTATTTTCCCGAGGACCCATTGCATTAGAGCAGGAAAATAGATTTGACTTTTCTTTAGATATTTTTGATAGGGAAACTTGTCTTGGAATGTTCAGCGGAAAAAATAAGATATTCCCTGACTTGCGGAAATGGCAAGAAAGGGTTTAATGAAGGTAGACCGTTGAGTTTGTGAAAATCTTGTTTGCCCTTTTATGGATCCGTATTGAGGTTCCTGGTGGACGTTCCGTAGGCATGGGTTTCGTTTGGACGTTGCTCCCCGGGACAACTCCTGTATAAATAATACCTATAGGTACTTATTTTTTATGTTATATCTTTTGTCGTTCAAGAATGTTGTCACTGGTCATATTCAAACGAAAATATTTCGTTTTTAGAATCATCATTTGACGTTTCATAGAAATAATTTTGACAAATAATTTATAAGTATTTATTTTTACATTTACATTAGCATCAAACAACATAATTAAGTATTTTAATTTACAGTCAGGAATGGTAATCAGTTGAAGACCTTATTAGAATGGCGGCTGACTTCGATAAAAGTAACTTCGGTGATTGCACTCGTAACCGATTGTGTGAATTGAATTTCAAAAACTCTAATCACATTTTTGATGGAGCCGGTGAAAACATCCAATACCACAGCGATTCAGAATCTCTTGGGTCCAGAAAAAGTAAAACACGTTACATAAACCCCGCCATCTATGTTGAACCCGTTGAGTCGACACATTCGACTACATCACTATTAACAGAAGAATCTTCATCCATTGATGACGTAACTCCGCATCCGCATAGTTCCTATAGGAGCAATTCTACTCCGTTTCTGACTGGTCGAGTGAGTGTGTCGAGTGCGTCTTCAGGAAGTGTGCGACGAAAATCATGTCGATTGAAGGATAGTCGGGCTCCTGGGAACCAACTAGTAGAAAATACAACTCCACGATGCGATCGCATTTACCAGGAGGACGGGCAAGATACATTCCGACTCTCAGTTGCATCTATCTCTACTACCACTACAGCTAAAGAGGAGAGGGAGCAAAATGAAGAGAAAAGGAAAGAAGTATTCAAGCAGTGGCTGGTCCGTAAAGAACAAGAGGTAAGCGGTGTTTCTTTATAAAACACTAAACGTTTGTGTGGAGGGTTTTTATATATGGCAATTGAAATGATTTATGCGTTCTGAAGAGAAATATTAGGACAGGGGAAAATCAGAGTAGTCAATTTTGAGACCAAAGTTGAAGGATTCCTAGCCCAAGCGTCGCGCCGTGCTGTCAAATTTGACGTTTCACACAGCTCTCACACACACATGTACCTAATGTTAAATCGATTTACCACGACACATTATATTATAGATCTCGTATCAAAATAAATTTTTAATAGGAATGTCACCTCCATTTTCGGTGAGCTACGATTTCATAACTCTCGTCATGAGCTACAAGCGTCTTATGAACTAGCGACCCGCCCTCGCTTCGCTTCGGTTTATAAGCGTTATAATTCGGTCTTTTTTCTAATTATTTTTTTCATAATTTCAAAATGAAATATAGCCTATATTAGACACGGATTATGTAGCTTCCTATTTGTGAAAGAATTTTTGAAATCGGTTCAGTAGTTCCAGAGATTACCCCCAACACAAACACAATTTTACCTCTTTATTATATTAGTATAGATAGGCAAAGCGTAGCGTGACGTAACGTGTTCGATTTGCATCTCTTTTTTTAACGAATAGTTACATGGTAGTCGAGAATATTAGCGACATTAAATTATGTAAGTACGCCCTCAACAGTAACCTATTGGGGCATGTATTAGATTTTAAAGCTGTTGAGTACCGAGCAGGGCCGTCTTAAGTCTATTCTGCGCCGGGGTGCGGGAGTGTATCCTAAGACAGTCAAACATCCTATTGTGTATCCTATGACAGTCAAATATCCTATTGTGTATCCTATGACAGTCAAATATCCTATTGTGTATCCTATGACAGTCAAATATCCTATTGTGTAATTGTTTACTATAGCGTTATATTTTTTCATTACCTTTAAAAGGTGAGCGCCCGGGGTGCACCGCACCTCTTGCACCCCCTGGTAAAGACGGCCCTGGTACCGAGGATGGTAGGTGTACGGGCCGGGGGTGACGTAATAAATAAAACTCTGGTCGGATCGTAATGAAAATTACGCCCAAGGAGCTTGCCCGTACTGACGGTACACGAACATACACTAAAGTCGGATGCCTCTGAGGTGCCGATCAAGATGTGTAGAAAGCAAGCGTTGAGACAGTTTTCTTGAGAGCGCGCTGTTACTGGTGAGAGCTGCAGTGATTTCTTGTTTTGTTCAGTTTTCAGTTCAGTTGTAAGTTGCTCTGTTGAATTCCCAGTTGCTAATAATTTGCACTCAAAATGGGCCTATTTTTATTCCCGATCTAACTGTCTCAACTAGCTTCTCGGAAGCAAGGGGTTTTCGTGTATCGTCCAATCGGGGGCGCCTCAGGCCATCTTTATTTAATAACAAGTGTGGGAGCGAGATAGCATATGATAAGGACAGATAGCATTTTAGACAAGGACAACAATAATAATATTGACGCTTACAATCTTGAGTTTTACAACTCGCGTCTTTTTCGGAGTAACTTTTAATAATGTTGTTATCTTTAATAAATCACACGTTACATAAATACAATTTCACACAACTACACACAAATGTATATCAAAAATTCTTAATAACAATGGGCATTAAAATACTCTGTAAATGTATAATTAAATATTACAAAATACGTAAATCACAAAAGTAAATATATAATACATCTTATGTTACTAATTCGAGGCGTCATCGTTAACATCTCTCCCCCCTGGTGCGGAGAGCCGACTCTCAGCACCTTTTTCTACAGGGTGAGATGACGCCGTCCCTGTCGGAAGCCGGACCAGTTTCCTCGTAGGTCGTCGGAAGATCCCTCCCTTGGTACGAACGTCCGCGACTCGAACTATACCGTCCTTGCCCGGGAATACCGCCTGGATGACCCCGCGTGGCCACACGTTTCGGGGTAAGTTTGGATCTACTATTAATACTAAATCCCCCGCTTGGAGATTTTCATTACTCTTACAATTCGGTCTGGGCCGCAACGTGGGGACTTTACTCCTTTACCCATCGTTGCCAAAACATGTCGGCCAGTCGTTGAGCAGTGCGCCATGTGCGGTTTAAAATTAGATCCCTATCATCAAAGTTCCCAGGCGGTGGCGTCCCGGAGGAGGACCCAAGTAGGAAGTGGTTTGGAGTTAAAGCTTCCCTATCATCTGCTTCCACAGGTACATAAGTTAGTGGCCGAGAGTTAATGATACTTTCGGCCTCGGCGAGGAGAGTCAGAAGGACTTCCTCCTTTGGTGCCCTTTCTTTGAGTGTAGTTTTGAGTGATCCTTTTACTGACCTTACCAAACGCTCCCATGCTCCGCCCATGAATGGGGCGGACGGCGGTAGGAAACTCCATTTGAATCCCTTAGATTGCGCGAACTCGATCATCGTGTTCACGTCCTGCTCTGCCACAGCGCGCCGAAGCTCCGAATCGGCGCCCTTGAAACACGTGGCGTTGTCACTTAACATTACCTTTGGGTTTCCCCGTCGGGAGATGAATCTCCGCACAGCCATAATCGCGGAGTCCGTCGACAGGCTGTGAACTAATTCTAAATGTATTGCCCGAACTGACATACAAGTAAACAGGGCTACGTACCTTTTCTCGTGGCGACGTCCTATCGTCACTTGGAGTGGGCCCATATAGTCCAATCCGCAATAGGTGAAGGGCCTGAAATGGCTACTTACCCTTTCAATCGGCAGGTCTCCCATCATTGGTGTGGCGGTTGTGGATCGGCGCAACTTGCAATGTTGGCATTCGAAGGCTACTCGTCGTACAGTGGGTCGTAAACTGATGACATGGTACTTTTGCCGAATTTCATTTACCACGGTTTCATTATTTGCGTGTTGGAACTTACGGTGGTAATCGATGACGAGTAGGCTTGTCACTGGATGTTTACCGTCTAGTATGATGGGTTCCGAAAAGCTCTGTGGAAAGTCGGAGTTCCGCCCTGTCCTACCATGTAGGTGTAGCAAGCCGTCTGTTCCGATACGGGTAGAGATTCGCGCTAGAGGGCTCGATCTGGCTACGTCTTTTCCCACACGTAGCCTCTTAATTTCCTCGCCAAAGGAGTCCTCCTGTATCCTTTTTAACCATAAAAATAGCGCGGTCTCCAAATGTTGCTCTTTAATGGGCGCGACTTTACCCACAGTGCCGACTTGGTTCTGGGTTGAATTCTTTAAATTATCTATAAACTGCAATACTTGCGCAGTTGTCCTGATTAATCTTTTGAAGCTGCTGAAACGATCGGCGCGTGGCAGGTGATTGTTTTTAGACGCAGATTCTACAGTGACGTGTACGGCGGCCTTTCTTAATTCTCCCGACGTCTCGTCGGGGAGCTCTACGTGGCCTCGGGTTGGCCATTCGGACTCGGGCCTGGTGAGGAAGGTTGGACCGGTGAACCATCGAAGATCGTTGTGGAGACTGTTGAGTCCCCTAGATAGTTCGTCGGCTACGTTCTCTGCAGTTGGTAGCCAATTCCACTCACCGTGTGTGGTTTTCTCGTTGATTTCCGCCACGCGGTGCGCGACGAACGGTTTGAAGAGAGTGGCGTCGGTCCGGACCCATGAGAGAACTGTCGTCGAGTCTGACCAAAAGACTCGTCTCTCGGGCTTGATTCGATGTTCTTCCTCCATCATATCGGCCAAGCGTACCCCGATTAGCGCCGCTTGGAGCTCTAAGCGTGGTACGGAGACGGGTTTGAGTGGGGTCACTCGCCCCTTACTTGCCACTAGTGCAGTACCAATACTGCCGTTCTCGTAGTGGAAGACCCAGTAGGCCACGGCTCCGTAGGCTTTCTCACTCGCGTCCGTGAACACATGCAAGTGGGCGTGGAAGTTCTGACTTACCTGATGATACCATCTGGGTATCCTGATTCCTTTCAAATCCGGTAGGCCGTCGATCCAGGTTTTCCACGCCTTATCTTCACGTTCGCTGAGCTTTTCGTCACAGCCGATTCCGCTATGCCACACATGTTGGAAGATGATTCGCCCCGCCATTGTGAACGGAGTGGCGAACCCTTGTGGATCGTAGAGGGACATTAAAAGGCTCAATACTTGCCTTTTGGTCGGCGTCACGTCTCCTTTCAGGATGCCTTCAGGGAACTTGGAGAGATTAACGGCGAAGCCCAACGTGTCGGTGCTCGGGTCCCATAGCAATCCTAGGGCCCTAACAGTGGGCAACGTCCCTGAAGTTAGATCAACCATCGCCTTATTTTGAACGTTTTCAGGGATGACTGCAGTCGCATGGGCATCGTTACTAGCCCAATCTCTCATGTGGAATCCGGCCTGCGAGTGAATGAACTCGATTTCCTTAATAAGTCGGCTCGCATGCTCCGGGTCCACGCTTGCGATGCAATCATCCATGTAATGATCGCGCGAGATGATGGTTGTGGCTTCGGGATATTTATCCCTAAACTGAGCGGCGTTCTTACCTTTTACGAAGAGCGCCGTAAACGGCGACGATGCTGCTCCAAAGATCATTGAAGTCATTACGTACTCGTCGGGCGGTCCTGTCCTGCGGCCGTTTCTCCACAGGAATCTCTGCGCGTCCTGATCCGCACGTCGGATCTTGATTTGTGAGAACATCTCTTTGATGTCACCCGTGATCGCAGTCGCCTTTTCTCTGAAGCGCAGGAGAATTCCCGGGAGGGATCGAAGCATGTCCGGTCCCGTTAATAACATATCGTTCAATGATATGTCACCCGTTCCGGCAGCGGCGTCGTAAACTATTCTAATCTTACCTGGTTTATTTGGGTTGGTTACTGCGAAGTGGGGCAGGTACCATTTGCGTACCCCATCAGCCGTGCTGTCCCTCCTCTCCGCGTAGCCCTTTGCCACCATGTCGTTGATGTGCTCCGAGTATTTCCTACCGAACTCAGAGTCCTTATCCATTTTATGCTCTATGCCTTTCAGTCTCTTAAGAGCGTGACTGTAATTGTTAGGCATAGTGCATGCTCGATCTGCCCATATTAGGGGGGCCTCATACCTGTTTCCTATGTTCCTAACCCCGTTTTCTAGGATTTGGACTGCCTGGACGTCTTGGGGACTTTGTTTGGGTTTGGGAATAATGCCTACTGATTCTAAACTAAAATATCTCTCCACTTCCTGCTTTAGGGGATCCACCCTACTCACCTGATAGACGGCATAGGTAGAGGATGACTTAGTGCTCGAAGTTGCCGCGAAACCGTGAAGAACCCAGCCGAGCTTCGTCAAGGTCGCTACCGGTTGGTTCTTGTTGCCTCGTCGGACTCGCAGAGGCAGTAGCAGGTGCCAGTTGTCCTGGCCCAGCAGCAGCCTCTCCAGTTCCTTGAGATGCTTCATTTCTTTGACGTCTCTTGCATCTATGGATTGCGCCAGCAGGTCGAGACTCTTCATGGTCCTCACTTGCTGGAGTGTATATGTTGCCTTTCCTTGCCCTTTTACTCGCACTTGTACGGCCATTGACGCCTTTGTTATTGTCGTACCATGTAATGTATTTAGTTCCATGGTAGTTATTGGACCTTTAGAGCCAACTTCGTGGGCGAGGGCTTCGTCGATGAGTGAGACGCTTGAACCGTCGTCTAGCAGCGCGTAGGTGGATACGCTACCTTTGGGGCCACTCACTGTTACGGGCAAGATCTTCAAGTAAGTCTTGCGCCATCTCTGGGGGCATGACAGGGTAGTCGGAGGCGTCTCATCTCTGGTCGTTGGTTGTTCTTGCTGGACATCGGGCGTGGGCTTCTGCTCTGTGTGCAGTAGCCTGTGATGCGGTCGTTTGCAGCCGTTGATGCCACAATTCTTTTCTTTGCAAAATTCGCGACGATGTCGTCCACGTAGGCATCTGAAGCACAGTCTTTCTTCCTTGGCCCATTGCCACCTCTTTTCCATGGGTAAGGTGGTGAATCTTTGACACTTAAAGAGCTGGTGATGCTCTTTACAATATAGGCATGTAGGCGCGCGTTCAGGTGTCGCGCCGTCAGTGGTCGAAAGTACTGTGTGTCTCTTTGTAGACTGGAATCTCGTTGTCGGTTTGGCAAGTACGATGCCCTTAGGTTCGTTCGTTAGGGGCAATTACATCTCGGCGGCGTCGGCTTCGTCGTTCAGGAACTCTGAGAGATTCCATACATTCATTCGTGGTAGGTTGCGGTGTTTAGCGTAGCCTACCCATTTTCCCTTTACGATGGGGTTCAGTTTCTCGAAGATTCCGGTCGAGAGTTCCGGGCTGTACAGGTATTCTACTCGATCCAGGGCCTTTACCGTTCTCACTATGTTTTCTACCTTGGCGGCGAATGGAATTATGTCCCTCGGATTCAGGACACGTGGTAACTCTTTGAGGGCGTTGATCTCATTGAGGAGGATTTGATCGGTGCGCCCGAAGTGTCGCGTGAGAGCCTTCATTATGACGTCGGGGTCGCGCTCGGTGAAGAGAAACGAGGCGACCATTTCCTTGGCAGTACCTTTGAGAGAGATACGTAGCCGCATCATGTTTTCTACTCTCGACATCCTGTACAGCTCTGTGGTTTGATCGTAGGCTGCCTTGAATGACAGCCACTCCTTTGGGTTCCCATCAAAGGTCGGGAGTTCGTAAGTCCTAGGGCGAGAGCTAAATGCCAGGACTTTGTAATCGGGAGCGCGCATATCGTCCCGTTCATTCACATAGGGTGGCGCTGGCGGACAACGGTTCCGCCATGGTGCCACATTCTCCCCTTGATGACCATAGTGCGGCGCAGTGGAAGGTTGCGGCGCGTAGGGTTCCCAACGTGGTGGCACAGCGTTTGATTCATGCTGTGGCACTGCAGGCTCGTCCATTTGACGAGGTTTGGCTAGTGTTGGGTTGATCAATCGGTCGCTGAGGGGTGCGGGCGATTCCCGCTGACGGCTCGGTTCGGGGAATTCAGGTTGCCGTTGGTCGTGGTGGGATACCCCACCAGGTGATGCAGGGCGATTGGATGGATCAGCTTTTGTACGTGGTACGGGGCTTGTCCCGGGTCGTTCTCTCACGTGAAAAAATTCTTAATAACAATGGGCATTAAAATACTCTGTAAATGTATAATTAAATATTACAAAATACGTAAATCACAAAAGTAAATATATAATACATCTTATGTTACTAATTCGAGGCGTCATCGTTAACAAAAGCATTCTTAACTTTAGAAATGTGAGAAAGCTCGCTTAGAGAAGATGAAGTGTCAAACCGCACCCTCTCGAACGACTCAAGAGCGCGAGGAGTCATATCGACGTTGGCTGGAATGCAAGCGTACCCAGGCAGAGCGTCGTAAAGCCGACGAGATCATGCGGCAGTACCGCGACAACGAGCGGTTGGAGAGAGAGCGACGCAAACGCGAGTTGGACAGGGACAAGAAACACGCCGAGTGGGTTCGGAAAAAGGAAGAGGAGATGAAAGGTTAGCAAGAAACTTGCTGTTTTATGGCACTTGTTTATTAAACTCCATTGCACAAGTAATTTTACAAAATTAATTGTCATAAATAAGGCATAATAATGCTATATGGCATTTTGTACCAGTCGACCACCAGATCAAACATAAATTGGAACGCGCGCCGCTGCAGCCTTTAATACACTCGTAATAGCTTATAAGTGTTTACCAGCTTACAAGGATTGTAGACAGAATTAATAGTGATTACAACCGAAATAATTACTATTATCTTATAAACAGGGTGTGATCGAACCCTTCCCGAAGTCTGATTTTGCTCATGATTCCTGAGTTAATAGGCACATATTATAGTATTACGTTTTTTGGAAAAACGGTATAACATCTCAAAACTAAATACTTACAAGTACGTAGGTACTTTAATACTCGAAACTTTTCATAAAAAAATCCAATTTACTCGGATGAGTAGATTTATGTGCAACTTCGCAAAAAAATGTTTCGAATGGATTTTCTAGTCCACGATGATTTCCCATGAGGTTTAAGCTGGTTTCTTTTTATTTCTTTCTAGAATGGCATTATTGTGACATTACGTAAAATAAGATTTGTTACGTGAACCGGGCTTTTGGGTTTGTGGGAAAGTAACATTGGTTCGTTGATAATGTTATTGACACAATGAACTAACCACATACTATTTAATATCAACGCGATTGAAGTCGCGGGTACAGCTGGTATATGTCTCTAATTTATAAATACGAAAATTTGGATATTTGTTACTCAATCGTTTAGAAACGGCTAAACCGATATCGTTGAAACTTGATAATTAGGTAGATTGTAATCTGAATTAACACAGGCTACTTTTTATGAAAAGCACACGAACGAAGTCAAAAGTTAAAAGCAAAAGTCAGTAATACTTAAAGCAAAGTACTTACTATACATTGTAATCGCCCGATAGCGATGAGAACCCGCGAGGAACGCAGGGCGGCGCGCACGGCCATCGAAGCGGAGAAGCGTCGCGCCAACGGCGAACGAGCGTACAGAGACTGGCTACGAACGAGTAAGAACAAGCCGCTACCTGTTCCACTCAATCAGGGAGAACTCAGTAAGTTGCCTATTTTTCGTATTTAAAAAGGAGTTTCAGTTTTGAGTTATATTCAGCTTACTTCCTTTTTTTAATATCTGATTTTTTCCCTTGAAACCTCTGCCGTTAAAATTTCGTATAATGAATTAAACGCGCGAGCATTTGTAGATACTAAAATAGGTACGACCAGGCGCGGTTACAGGATTCCGCTTTTTGGGGGGCAATTTCTTTATAATCTTACCTATCTCATAGAAAATTTGTTTCAAAGGAAAAAAAAAATATTTGTTAAAATTTTATAATAATGCTTGATTCTTTGCAATTGCACCCACTGCCTCCCCCCTAAATCCGCGCTTGGGTACGACACAACTTAGCCGTTCTATTTGCAAAGATATTTGTTAAATTTTAAAAACCATATTATCTATTGTAAATTTCTAAACTTTGTAATAGTTTATGCTATTACCAGATCGTTATTTTGACGTCTGCAGAATTAGGTAGCAGTAATGGGTAGTTAACTATAAAATTGGATGCCATGCACTTCTGCCGAAAGTTCAATAATGAAAATGCAGGTACGCATTCTCACCGACTCGGGATCCAGCGGTAGCCTCTCAAATTAACACCCTAAGCCTAGGTCCGTTCCTTCCGCCGGTCTGCCGGCGGGGGAGCCCTTAGGCTCGTTGCTGCACACACTTTTTGCTCCTGGCTAAGCGCCAGCCTAAACTCGCCTTAAACCATACATGTCCGGTGACTCTTGAAAGGCCATTAGGACCACAAGAGTTTAGGCAATTCGGAAAAAAGCAGCTACGCAGCGGTAACATTTCCGGTGAGCTACGATTTCGTAGCACTCGTAGCAATGTCTTGTCACAAGCTACGAGCAGAAGTTACGAATGTAGCGTTACGTAGCATGTTCAATCGTTTTTCTTTTCATCCACGACGGAACGGAAATGATATACCTGTATTATGCATTTGGGGTAAGAGAATATAATGTGTTTGTGTACCACTTTGTTACCATTTTTCTCTGAAACGGTTTAGTTCCATAAACGGTTCTAATACACAGGGAAACACTATGTGGTGTCCTACAGCGACTGGGTGTGGCTGCCCGTGTATTTTTAAATTAATGAGTTTTAACCGTCGTGGGTCTTTCATTTTTTTTTTAATTTCTACGAATATATATATGGTAGTTGGGGTAATTAACGACAATTACGAAATATTAAATCAAGTAAGTACGTCCTCAATGATAATGAATATCTATGTATAATTCACATTATTATTGATACCAGGTATGCGCGGATCAGTATCGGAGATGTACATCAATCCCACACCATGGCAGTCTCCGACCGGAGTGGATACGTCATAGATATTATATATCATAAGGTCCGAACTACAAGCATCCGGTTTTAGTCAGGTCTGTTAACCACTGTTCTTCAGACGTATATGCGAACCGAGATAAAAATTATTTATTAAAAAACTGTGCTTCTCCTGAACAGCTGTAATGTATCTTTGGTATTACGGAAAGCGGATACATGTCGGGTATAATTTGGCATAAAATTACTTATTCTCTTGTATTCTGCTCTTAAATTAGTTTTGCGTAGAATGTTTTATTTTCGTAAGATACATTATTTATCTCGAGACTCATTCTATCACGATCTTTTTTTATATAGATTTTTTTTATAGATCTTGTTTGATGCCTCTCTATAGGTCATATATATACGAGTACCTATATAGAAAAAATTGGTCGTAGGTATTAATTATTAAATTGTGTAGGTATTGTTTTATATTATTATAGTAAATTGTAATTTATCCTTATTTAATTGTTTATTTAAGAATAAACACAATTCCTTATTTAATTGTGTTTATCCTAATCTAATTTTTAATCTGATTATATTTTATCGTACTCGCATACTTTTTGTGTTAAAGATGTCTACACCTGTTCATGTATTGCATACTGTATGTAGTTATAAGTTTTTGTCATTTCTTTATTTTTTTGTGTAAATGCTGTTGGTTGTTGCCAACCAATGTAATAAATGTTTGTATTAATTACAGTTAATGAATTATTCGTAACGTTATGAAAATTAAAATTGTTTTGCCATAAAAATACACAATATTTACACTTCTTACTCGTGGTACGAACGATAGTACTACTGGTAGTACCAGGGGTAATTTTTTTTGCCCGTGTAACTACCGACCAGTTTTACCCTTGTTACTACTGAAAAAAATCAAAATATTAAGAACGAATCGAACTGATTAAACATTTATTCTGTACTCATGCTTAAAACAAACTAAGGGCCTCTTTAATTAATATTCAAAGTAATAGAAAACAAATAATGTCTGGGTTTAGTTAAGATCCAAATGAAAGAAATCTTATTCAAATCAATGCAATTTTTTTATTGCCGGTTCTAATTTAATCTCATTTTTTATGAGTTGTATTTGCATGTGTCTAATATTGTTATGTTTATATATATTGATTAATAGGGAATCCCCTAAGTACATAATAAATATTTAATTAGTTCGAATGGTTTTTAATATTTCATTAGTAACAGGGGTAAAATAAATCTCCCATGATACTACCGGGCAGATCAGTAGTAATACGGGCGAAAAATTATCCACGGTATTACCAGTGGTACAACCGGTAGTACCATGGGTAAGTAGGGATAATTTAGGACAATTTCTAATTAAATTACGACTGTAATTGACTGAATTAATGAATAAAAAATTTTACTTTAGGTACATAGATAAATTTGAAACGATGAAAATTTTATTAGAAATTCTAATATATATAAATCTATAGACTACAGACATAATCTACATAAGCAGTAAACCAGTCGCTCAATCGTGGATGGTCCAATTCGCAATACATCTAATTGTTTAATATAATTCCCACCTCGGGTTTCTACAACCGCACCTCCCGTCACAGAAGTGCGGTCCATCCACATTTCCTCGATACGGAGGTGTCGCGCACTGTTCGGTCCAAAAAATATTTTATACCGCGAACCCGTAGGCTGTGGAACGAACTGCCTCAAGAGGTCTTTCCATTAAGCTACGATATGGAGTTCTTCAAGAGAGCTGTGAATAGGATTTTGCAAGGTCGGCGGCGCGCCCGCATACCCTCTGGTGTTGCAGATGTCCATGGGCGGCGGTAACACTTACCATCACGTGGGACCGCTTGCTCGTCCGTCCACTAGACTATAAAAAAAAAAATTCGCGGTTAGTACATTTCGAGGAAAGTCTAATTCGTAGATGGTCCAAGTCGCAGCTGGTCCAATTTACGTTAAATGTAACGCTTTATAGATTATTTTATTTTTATAATAGATTATTTTACATGTATTTATTGGGTTTATTATTTTTCTTTATTAATTTAGATATAATCAATTAGATCAAACGATAATTGCTACTAAAACATGACTTTACACACTACATTTAATTATAGATATACTTTACACACACTTGTTAACCCGATATTTCCTCGACCACATATACCTAATACTACAATTTAAATAATGTCGATCGCATTCTGAATTCGTATTCCAAACAATTACGTTACGCTGTAACTGGATGTTATATACAATATACACTATGTTATATACGAGTACAATTTCTCAGCGTTTGGTCAAAGTCGGAAATACGATGAACCGGTATTATTTAATTACTACTCATTAGATAATGCCGTTACTGTAATCTTTGTCACATTACGCGGGTTGCAACACGCCAAACTATTGCTAAATATTACATAATACAAAGATGTGTAAAATAAAACCTATAGTACCTACTTATTATCTACACGAAACGCTTGGAAGCGTTTCATCTCATAATAATTTTATGCTCTCAAACTTTTGACAACTTTAAAGGAATCATGTTATGCGTTAGTCTATGTATGAAAGTCATATGCTATTTGTTTTTATAATGTTTATTTGACTTTATAATATTATCTTTTCAAAGTTTAGGATATCGTTGAACATTGAAAAAATGTTTCCTATATTAACTAACATTTGACCTTATTGTTACGTATTTTTAAAAGTGTATAGTTTAATAGAACTTATTATTTTTTACTATGGAAATAAAATGTTGTCAAGTCTTTCATATATTTTCATTTAAGTAAAATAGTTTTTCACATTGATTTATCTAATTATTATGTACGAAAAATAATATATTTTTATTTTGTGAATCAGGTTTAAACGTTTACAATAAACCCTTAATGATCAAAATAATCCATGTGTTGTAAGCTCAGTATCTTTTTAACAGAAGAAAAGTATATATCGATCCCGTGAGCGAAAAGTCATTAAGTGACACTTTGGCCGAAAGCAACTTTTTGAGCCTACGTTAACAGCTTTCTTGTCTCTATTTTTAGGTCTTACTTTCATTTTAAATATGCTTATAGTTTCAGAGTTATAAAAAATTGAAACTACTCAAGAAGCATACATAACAATTGTATTATAACTATTAGGTTACTTACTTACTTATAATTTATTTATTATTATTATTTACTTAGCTTACTTATAAGCTCCAAAAGTCGTTTGCGACCAAAGTGTCACTCTACGGTGTCACTCGACACCATGACTGTTCGCTCTAAGGGGTCGATATTATATTATTATAATCTGAATACATAACCAGTTTGTGTGTAACCATCCGTCGGTTTCGTCAAACCGTGTTATTCGTCAAAATGGTAGGTCCATTTAGCGTTTGGTCCAAATCGCAGTTCGTCCAGATAAGTCCAATATGATAGACCGTGGTAGCATATAAGAGTCAGAGAACAAGTTTTCTTTAAGAATATATATATTATGTTTGAAAAAAAACGTTAAATGGACCCACCGTCAATAATCGGCCATTCAAGAGTCACCGGTGTCGTGTATCGTACCTACCGTATGTCTTAATTTGTGAATGACTCGTCGTCGTCTGCTGCGAATAAAGTACTATGATAAATCATCCGTAATAACTGCTAACATATGTTATTATCTTTGGATTTTAGTTGTCTAAATTCCATGAAAGTCAAAAATCCTAAAATCCATTTACTTACCTAACTAGGTACTGATAATAATAATACGTTGAAAGGAAATTTGAGTTGCCAGCGCCCATTTTCCGTACAATCTCATCGATTGGAGAGTAAATCGATTGAGGAAAGTACCTCGCCTCGGTACCTCTAAGGTACTACCAGAGGGACCACGGGCGAAAAACGACGACGTTGACAAAAAGGTTATTTTCAAAAGCGATTGCCGCATAGATAAAATAAAACAAGAATATTTTAGCGACATTAGTTTTATAGTTTTAATAAAATTGTAAGATAATAATTGGGTCCCTGCAAGTACAAATCATGTGTAATATCATAGAAAAATACCTATAAAACTTTTTAGGTGCTAACGATTAGACTTTACTCGACATGTTCGACACACCATCTAATTTTTTCGCACTATCATGACGAATAAGGTTGCAAATTGCGTATGTGCATTATAAAAAACAAAGTATAATACTGAAAAATCTTCAAGACCCCACTCAGCCAGTCTGCTTAAAAAAGTTCCATATACAAGCCACCTCCATTCTTTTTAGCCTCTACAAAACATCCCTTTATTTTCTTTGATTTTTTTCTCTGTTTATGTTATTAGATAACATAAGTTTCTAAATCCTGTTCTATAGAAATTCGCATTTAAAATACCACAAATATATTATACTTTTCCATTTAGGATTGTATGAATTTACTACTATAATATTCCCACATTTATATGTAAGGAGGCATAATGTTCCCATGTTTATTAATAAAAACTTAAACTCCTTGATGTCAATATTCGCCTATTGTAAATTTTTCAATAGACCTCTTCCTCCTCCCTAAGGCGCAATATATCAGACTTGTTCATGAAGTAGTATGACGGTTGTCGGCCCTTCAGATCCTTAAGGACGCGTTTAGCTCCGGCGCGAATCAACACTCGACTTAGGGATTCTATCTTTTCGACGCCCATCGCGTAATGCAGCGGTGCACGTTCCAGCTGCGAAAAAGTTCAAAAAAGTTACATATTCTTATTATTTAAATGCAGTGGTACGGGCCGAGGATTGAAAGTCACAATCACACAAATGTGAATCGAGTATAGATAGCTGTAGGCTATGACCTATTCTTACTAAAGTCAAAATTAGGACGTTTGATAACACGAAAGTAGAGGTAACCGCGAAGTGCAACAGATAATAGTTTTAATAATAGAGAAGTTCACTAGGCTTAAAATTGGCGGATTTTTCGTATTTAAATATAAAATATATGTTAAAATATTACGTATGGTGAAAAACATTTTTGAAATCCGTTGGATAAGTTTCAAACGCGCTACTCGCGACTTCATAATATATACACATGTACATACAATCCTTAAAACTCTTTATCTTACAATCTTTAAAAGGAAGATTCAATTATTATTGGTGTTTTAGAAAAAAATGTTTAGCCAAAATTTGTAGAGCTTTTTGAACATTATTGAACGATATTATATCTTTTGTATCTAAATGTATTGTGACGTCACACACTGCTCGGCATTTCATTTGTCAACATTCTACATTGAAAAGCTATAACTTTTTTGTAATTTTTCATACCTTTTCTAGGTAAGAAATAAAAACGATGAACTTCTCCATTCTGTAAGGTTTATCCAATGAGGCGAACGATTACAAATCCCTTTGAGGTCGTTATGATAATATTATTCAATAGATGGTCGTGACACTAACCACAAGTACAACATATAAACTCAAAAACTCATAAAGCTCGCGCCACGAGCAGGAAGAAGTCGGTCATTGAGACAGCCAAGTAATTGTTCGAATGCTTGTTTGGCTCAGTATTAAAATAATAGTTCTGCAAGATGAAACAGAATGACTACAATACTATCTGTATTAATGCAATCCCCCGAACATTTTACTATTTACTTTGAACAATTTACTGTTTATTGTTACTGCTCCGTCCAGTTCTACGCTAAACGATTACCTCTGTGGGTATTGATCTCGATATTCTAATGACGGTCATAATATTGTATCGATTGTCAATTATATCGATTGCATACCCCTCCCTACATGAAACTGTGGATAGGTATGGAAGCCTTTGTTACGAGCAATAGCTGTTATGCCTTTTGTTTTAATTGGCCTGTTGCTTTAATTGCACGCATTATCTTCAGTAGTTCCATATACACTAGCTGTTCCCTTTATCGCCGTGTGTAGATAGATTGACTCATATAGTTACTGTGGCGTATGTTCAATTTATGTGTATTTAATATAAATACCATAACTCATGGTAATGTATGTTCATAATTAAAGCCTTTTCTACATAAACTCGCCTTCATCTTCTACAGTTCTCATCATCTCTACATTACTATTGAAATTAGTGGCACGGTGAGAATTTCGCCGCGAGAGACTCGCTCTTGTAGTTGGCGCCTAATGCAAGTTTTGAGCTAGCACGACGACGATGCATGTGAAACATATGCCCTAATGAACTCATACTACAACATTCTTACACTCCACATCTGTTAAAGCTATAACTGTTTCATCATTACAAATAAAGATTACATACATTGTCTCCGATACGCAGCAGTTCCGGGTAGGTTTGTGTCAAATGTGCGACGATGTCTTCATGTTGAGCGAGCACCGCGACGTGTAGCGCGGTGCGCCCGAACGAGTTCT
The DNA here is from genome assembly GCA_914767545.1 of Sesia apiformis. Lineage (NCBI taxonomy): Eukaryota > Metazoa > Arthropoda > Insecta > Lepidoptera > Sesiidae > Sesia > Sesia apiformis. Next base: position 6,951,728 of record OU611960.1, on the reverse strand, counting down.
TGCCTCGCGCGAGTGTGCGGCCTCCTTCAGTCGACAGCGCCTCTTGGACGCCGTGCAGGTCGTCTCGCCTGATCGCTGCGTGCAGAGACTCACGAGATTCCTAATGCAGAGTGATGAGTATTGTAAAGGGTGATACAATTACTTAGTGGGATTAGCTACCTGAAAGGGAATAACAATATTATGGTCTCTACTAGAAATAGATGTCTATCCCTCGTTCCAATCCAATTTGTCTAAAATGTAACCAAAATGTCCTTGACATGGCCTTAAATTAAATAGTGACATAATAATTGCTTATATTATAATTTGATTTGTCTATACTGCAAGTTGCCCTAGATTCAAAGCTAAATCTTGAGATATTTCATTAATTTGGATTTGAACGGACTATATCCACTAACCTTTTTTTTACAGAAAAAAGGCGGCAGAGGAGCATACAGTCTACCTGATGGTAAGTGGATACTGTCGTCCATAGACATCCGCGATACATGCCAACATCAGTCTAGAATGACAAACGTTGGCACGCCTCGGGATGCGCTGCCTACCTTTGCAGATTAAGGATTGTATTGGGAAAATGGGAGGGGATAGGATGGGATGGGAATGGGCTCTGGCATATTTCACTCACTACCGAAACATGTACGTACATTGGGAAATACGTTAAAGTAGGAATGCAGTACATTTCAAGGTAGTCTTCTGTGAGAGAGGGGTAACGTGGCCAGTCGTATGCGCCCAGCGGCTGTGGGAATGCAGCATACACTCTCCCCCTTACATACTTAAAGTAATACTTATTCAGGCGTCTTCCTATTAGAATTTAATTTAGAAAATTTCTTTGGCCGCTAAGATAATAATGCTTTAAATGTAAAAAAGGTCTAGCAGCTGTATCACCATTTTTATTAACATGAGACATACTTCAAACGTAGGTATGGAAGCAAGCAGCCCATTCATCTCGCTGTCACCACGTTGCGAAACTACTTCACTTATTGTCACTCCTTCGTCGTCAACTACATCCAGTATGTGGTCATATCCCTCGAGCAACAACTCCATTATCTTATCTGTGTTCCCTGCAACAATGACGTGAGCTTATCTAACAGTAAATATAAAGGTCGGTAATTATACAATTTTCGTAAAACCTTTAACTTAAATTTTAATTTTGAGAATGTTTGAGAAGTTATACGGTTGGCCGTTACATATTTTTTTACGGAAAATGCTTTGTAGCATAAGATGTATCTGTAAATACCAGTATTACCCTTTATTTGAACGCTATTGAAGCGTTGGACAATTATGGAGGTTGTTAAAACTAAAGCATTTTAACGGATCGAATTAAGAGATGAAAGTAATGCTGAATTAAAGCTGAAATATTGTATTAAAAAAATATTTTTTCAGCTCTCAACCTGGTGGGTTCGTCAATTCGACCGAATTTCTGATAAAGATATATTCGCCGATCGATACCGGTGACGATACACCGTAACCAGCTCTTTTTTCGTCCATTTCTGGATGTGGGCACATTGCCTTGTGCACGAGGAGTCGGCGGGTTCATTCTTTTAAAGGTGACGTAGCTTCTCGGGGCTTGTGGTAGTGGCTTTGCAATTCGTTTGCTCGCCTTCAAATGATTACTCATATTTGAACTAAATCTTTTAAGGAATGTTAACTTGTCATGATACTGACTGCCGTAACTGATTGTCCGTAACAGTTGCTATAATCGTTCCATTATACTTACTTCATAGTTGGACTAACCTCGAGCAGCTAAATGCAATATCCACCGATCTATTTCAGTAGTGTTCTCCGGTACGTTAGCCTGTATGGATACGTCCCGAGCAGTCCTGTACAGTTCATCGCGGTACGCTATGCTGATGTCCGACTCCTGTAGGAGTTGGAACAGAGCGTTTCGCGTATGTGTCCGAGCTGCTGCGAAGTGCAGCATTGATTGGCCATGCTCATCCTGCAACATGACATACATATAAGAATAAACATACTCGTACCGCTACTTATAAAAGTGAAAGTAAATAGTGTCATCAAGCAGTTTTTTTAATTTCTATTTCTTTTTTAACCTTCTGATTAGTATTCATCACAAACAAGTGTATGAAATCAAGTTGCAGCATTTACAGATATGCCGCCGCTTCAGAAGTTTGTATACACACAACTTTTCCACAAACTCGTGTTTTAAATTCTATAACAATGTAGCCCTCGTGTAGCGGCTGTTGTTTTAGCTCTGTTACGTTTAATGAGTTTAATACAAGAGGTCACTGAAATAACACAATCTGCGGTCTTTTCTTCATAACTTATTATCTTTTGTCTTTATATCTTTTATTCTACTAGTAGTTGCATTCGTAGTCATTGCTCTGTACTGAGTAATGAGTACTACCTACAAACGTTTTTAGATATAAAAACAAAACTTTGCATAATTTTTGATTTATTCCTTAAAATAATTTTATATTTCCCCAGAACGGTTGTATATAAGGTTCTACAAAAATAGTGTAAATACTTTAATATGTCAATTAGTAAATCAGTACACTTATAGTACAGTATATTTAACTAAAAATTAATATGTATTTCATGAACTTTTTATTACATATTAACTTTTAAATATTATATTACAATTTTTTTATTAACAATAATTAATTAGGATGAATTTACTCATGTGTGCATAACACTATCGAACGCGCGCGCATCTGTCAGTAAGTACGCGTAAGTAGGTATCAACTACGTAGGCACCAATTATTTATTTTCAATGTAACAAAAAATCAATGCAATTTATTTTTTAGTTAGATATAATGGTTGCAGTGTACTGAATTACACATATTAAAATATTTATTTCACACTATTTTTATAGGATCTTATTTATGTATTTAGTTGACGTGTTTTGTGTTAGTTCAGTACCACGTTATTTATATACTTAACCTACCCTGTCAGCACTGCTGAATGCCGTTTCGGGCGCATCCGGGCTGGTTTCAGGCTGCGGATCAACGGCGACCACTTCAATAGGGCGGTGCGGTTTGGTCGCCGTGCGGGCCGCGCTTCTCGCCGCGCCGCGCGACGCCTGCGCCAGCGGCGGTTGCTCGTTCTCAACCTCCGCCGCCTCCCGCGTCACTATCACATTATCCTCCTGTTTACAGAGCTCTTTCTAGAAGCATGCATCGTGATAAAGTGAAAAATGCACAGGCAGGTGTTAAAAATTTCTGATGCGAGTCTATATTATAATATAGTCCGCTCCAATCCAATTTACCGAAAAGAAAATCAAATCAATGAAATAACTCATCATTTAGCTTTAAATCTAGAGCTTTAAGATTTTTAGTCTCAGTGAATTAAATTATGAATAATGTAAACAATTATCATATCAATATTTAATTTAAGGCCGTCTCAGTTACCCCAGGCCGCAATGTTTGGTTATACTCGTATTTTGGAGAAATTGGATTGGAAGGAATCCAATTTTAGATTAATATATTGTTAACATAAGTAAATAAATAGACAAAATTTTTATTGTTTTTTTAGGCTGGTGTTAACAGATTCGAATTAGCACACATCTATAAAATCCACACAAATTACAGCAATATTTAGAAATAATACTTTAGAAGAGAAAATTTAATTTCTGTCTTGATAGATTCAATTCATGTCGTGACAGATCATCTGCGCCCCACGTTGTTAATGTTTTGTGTAGAAACCATTCAGCACAGAATTGTGAAAAAACTTGTTACCTATAGTTATAGTTTGTCCAAATTAATGTGGTGCCAAAATGCATGCGTTATTTCAAAATTCAACAAGGTAGGCTAACGTGACGAAATCTGACTAATTGACCCTCCAAGTACATTGTCACATTCTAATAAATTTTAAATCACTATATCGGCTTTAATCACTGTCTAAATATGACTTCTATCCATGCTAATTCAATACAGAAAAACGGTGACTGCACACGTTATTGGCACAATAGTAACTGTATTTAAAACATTTCCAATTGGCTCACCTTCAAACACAACTCCTTTGTTGATTGAAAGTAAAGAGATTAAGTACAAAGTAATGTCTAAGTGATAGCTCACCTGCGTACCTAATCGAGGCTTCTCCTGTTCGGGAAAATTTTGTAGGAATCTGGCGAGGAAAGCGACCGGGTCTTGCGGCTTTACGTTCGCCACTTCGGTCAGACCTTTGATCAAAGGATCGCCGAGAGCTGTAAACACAGTGTCCATGTAATCGTCTTTCTTCACATTCACTTTATCCATTTTATCAATGTTCCACTCAATAATCATAACACGAGCTTACACTTAGCGAGGTATCTGCCTTCGTCGGTTCTAAAGATGGGAATGTCCATGTGGCCATTGGCAGCTTGGCTCGTATCTGAAAGCGATCAATTATTCAGCGGCGGCCTCGGTACGTCTGTGTGGGGGCGAGGTGACTTGGACACGTGTATTCGTACAGGAGAATGTACACCTGTGAGTGTAGGTGGTGGGGGACAGATCAATTTGTGACGGTGGTGGCAGAAACCGTAAACAGTAAGGCCCTATTAGGACGCCGCCCCTCATAATAATTGATATGGCCTACTGTTGTCGATCGATCACTATACTCGTAGCGATTATTAAAAACGATGACTTCTCGTTATATACTAGTAGTGAGACTTTTTAACTGTATTTGTTTAGGTGAAGTAATGGTATTTTAATTCATGTTCTTTTAAAAAACAATGTACGTTCTTAACTGTAGGTATGGGGCACTTGGTCGTATTTATACATAAGGTTGTTAGTCAGGTTAACTACTTTTATAACGAATAGGAGTTTAAACATGTTCTGACAATTTCAAGGTCTACGTAATTTACTTTTTTCTTGTAATATTAAATCTCATGATTAATATTCATAACAACGGTAGGTACTGCCGCCCCATAATTACATATATTCATGACTCTTATTAAATGCTTTGATATTTTTGTATACATCACTTTTAAAATCTTAAGTGAGTGTTATTATTTAAGATAAGGCGCCATTGGACATTTTACAAATTCTACACATAGAATTGACGGTAACACACACATTTATCTAATGTTGGAAAGACAGATGCGGCTAGTGGTGATCGTGCAGTAGGTAATGTAGAAGCGTAACATGTAACTCAAAAATTGTTTGGTGTAAAGCGTGAACGTTTTGCAATCACGTCAATCCTAATATAAAATTCACACGAACACGCGACTCACATGTGTACAGTAACGTTTTGTTTAGTACTGACCTAAAGTTTTCAGAAGTCTGTCAAAGGATTCTCAATCAGTGACGCTCATCTTCATCCATTGCCACTATCAGCATCTACATTATCTTTCCAACATTCGATAAAGATATTATTACTTTGTTAAATTAAGGTAAACACTAAAAGCCACTATAACGACTAAACTAAATCTATATTCTACTGGTTTATTTATTGCTTATTGTGTTTCTCAGGACTCTGTAATTCCGTCAAACTACTTCTTTTCCTCTTAAATATATTTGTAAGCATTGTTGCAATGTGAGCTGTATTTTGCATTGATAATTCTTTCTCTAACTGCAGCAAATTAGAAGTTGCCGTTGCAAAATCATTAAAACAATTTGTTTCAGTAATGCTCAAACATTGATAGTTGCTTACTCTGACTATATCGGGACTCAATGTTTCTCGGTACTGTAGACCTCTCATGGCACAAAGATGTTTCATATTTTCGGGATCTTTTGAAAGACCAGGATAGTTAATAATGAAACTGAAACGAATGCCAGCACCTAAAAACGTTGGTCTACTAGATAAGTGACCAAGTTTTTGGTCCCAAACGAAGTCGATTTTTCCATGAAGATATGACATAATGTAAGACATTTTACTGTAAGAAAGACCTATTTCTCCCGGAGCATCTGCAGAGGTTGCGGTAATCACGCGTAAATGGTCATGAACGTTGATCCAAACAGCTACTGTTTTATCATCACTTACAAATACACCACGTCCGTAGGGCCAATGTCTACCGTGTAATCGAGAGCAATCATCAATTTCTTCTTTGTCGCAGAGAGCTATCAAAAGGCCATTCGATGCCAATGTTGCACATATTTCAGACGGTTTTTCTAATACTTCGTTTAAAGTGTAATACGTCCCTCCTTTCTGATCTGATTCGGGGTTCGGCTGTTCACTTAATTTTGCAAAGTGATCTTGCATTAATACAGTTGTTATGATTCTTTCAATAGTTTCTAACTTTCCAACTTTGAGGTTTAAAGGCAATTCAAAACCGCTTAAATTTCTAGAACATTCTATTGTTCCCGAAAGTACAAACTCGTCGTTTGGGTCTATATTTAATTCTACGAGAGGTTCAGTAGTTATACCACTTAATGGTTTACTTGTTAAGAATTTGGACAACGGGTGAAGGGGTAAATCGGAATTCACATTGATATTGTGAAGATCCTTGATGAGAGGCATCAGAAATTCTCTAAAAACCCCATAGACATAATAGTCAGGTGCTGTTATTCCACCAGGGAAATCTTCTTCTACTGTTTGTACAATGTTTCTGTTATCTGGTAACTTTTTTACGGCTGGCCATATTACATCAAAAAGGTCATGATCAAGTTTTGTTACCCTATACTTGATTGCTTCAAATATTGGTCTTTTGAGAAATCTGCCTAATACGAGTGGTGGTATAGCTCTATTGGATGAGGCAGAAAGAGGTGTACGGGCTGGTCTAGCTGACGCCAACAAACGGTAGCAACGTTCAAGGGTGTCCAATGCTTCAGGTACGTCCAAATTTCGTCGCGATGAGACGTGGTCCTCGGGTACTACACAAAGTATCATTTAGTAATTTATACTTTAATTTAGATATGTTTGAATACATACATTAGTTAGGTAAAATGATAAGAAAAAACAATTTTTACAAACCTTTATCGGCCATCATTTCTTGTGCTTCTTCTTCGCTTATTCCGAAATCTGCTATTAATTGCTTATATGGTAGTAATTTTGGATTTTTGAGGTAATCTTCAGCTGAATGCCCACCCTGTAGAATTTAATGACATAAATATAATTTTGACTTAAATTAATATGTTATGAATTAATCAGAATCTTACGTCATCTAAATCCTTCGAGTTGGCACCTAACTGTTGCAATAGATTGTAATAATATCCATTATCTGGTAACACTGCTGCATAATGTAATGCTGTTCTGCCTTCAAAGTCGACCGCAGATAGTGTTTCAGGAAATCTGAAAACAAAATTGTTTTAGATCTTGATTATGCAACTGAGTTTTTATTTGATATAATATAACAATGGTCACTAACCTTCCACCTAAATATTTCATAATGTTCGTTTTACCGCAAACTGTAGCTACATGTAAAGGAGTACCACCGTTTGGTGATATAGGATCACGTGCTATGGCAAATTTCCGCCTGTCTAATGCTGCTTGAAGATCTCTGATATTTCCTTCTTTCGCTGCCAAGTGCACTTTATTTATTTTTTGCTATACAAGGAAATTTATTTTTTAAATACGCATCTTAACAAATAAAATAAAACGTACATATTTTATTTATCATGTACCTAACTACTTTAGAAATCTTACCATATAAGTTGGTACATTATCTAAAAATGCCTGTAATTCTGAATTCCTTGAACTTCTGCCTACCAATCTTGCTCCTTCACCATTTAACACCAATGCAGCTAACATTTCCATATTTGCACTATTTATTAATTCTGTTACCTCTGGATCTATTTCGTTATCCTGTTAAGTGTTAAAATAATTAAATTAAGTAGTGAATACAAATTTTAGAAACACTAACGTAAATTTCAGGTGGCAGGCTTTCGCAGACTAATTTTTTTTAAACATATAACTAAGAAGCTGGCAAATCAATTCATGACGGTGGTGTTACGAGGTGTCTGTGAAAAGTACACAGTGCGACAATGATGCTTATATTCTAAAGAACACCACAATCAACTAATTCATTTACGTATTACCTTCTTGTTGATCGATTTTCATGCTTGATGTTATGACTACGAATTATACTTACAACAATAAGTAAATTTCCGTGGACTGATTCCTCATTTTCTGTTATACTTGCATCTTGTGAGTCCTGCTCAGCGTCAGCGGTGATAATACCTTCTATAAGACTTTCCTGTGTATTTCGGCCGTTGGTCACGTTTCCTTAATTAGCAAAATAATGAAAAATATTGAGCTTGTCAGGGACCCTCTTATAATTGATTAGTATGTTTGAAGATTATGTTTTTATTGTTTCGTGTATAGTGCCAGAAGAGATGTCGGTGTTACCTCTCTTGGCACTTCCTGTGTCAGACACTTCTGCAGTGCTTCTGAGATTGGTGTCGCTATATTCTGAATGAGAGTCTCCTTGTACTTGTACATCGTCATCGTCTTCATTGTGACCTTTGTGGTTATTGTGTCCATTGTGATCACTATGATCGGTATTGTTATTACCTTCAAGTTTTGTGGCGGTTTCCTCTTCTTCCTTTTTATTCTCATCTAATGTTTTTCCTTCATCATGATCAGTCTTTTCATCTTGTTCTTTGTCTTTTTCAATGGTCTGCTCTTTGGAATCTTGTTCCTTGTCATCTTCACGTTCAGAAATATTTTCTTCAACACTCTGTTTTGTTTCTTCATTATCTTCATTTTCCTTGTCGTTAACAGATTTATCCACACTGTGAAATTCTGATTCCTTATCGTGCGGTTCTGAGTGAGCATCCCCATCACATTGTTCTTCATGTGTTTCAGTTTCTTGCTGATTTTTATTTTCTCCAGCTTTACTTTCATCTTCTTTTTCTTCAGCATTTTCTTCCTTCTCTGTCAAATTTTTGTCATGTGTCTCATTATGTTCGTTTTCATTACTTTCAGGTTCCTCTTCTTTGGGTTTGCAATCTTCGGGTTCTTGTTCATGTTCTTTGGCATCAGTATTATCATTTTCATGTTGTTCTTCTGCTACGACGTTTGTATCTTCTAAAATCTCAGTGGCTTCTTCTGCCGGTTCTTCGACTTCTTTTTCTTCATGTTTTTGTTCTGGCACTGGTAATGGTTTACTTTCAACTTCTTCAATTTCCTAAAAAGCACAAAGTAAATGTTCATGCAGATGTTCAATAAAAAGCAATGCAACTTAACCGAAACAACATTCCGTGATAATGTGACATGCATTCTCACCTTATTATGTGCTACATTTTTATTACGCTTCGGTACTTTGGGTTTCTTTATACTATTGTCATTTAATTCAGGTAAATCTTTTATTAGTTCCTGTGTACTGCTTGCTTTCATACCACCTAATTGATCTGTACTATCTGACAGGGTATTTGTGTTATTCCGGGATGAAATGTTTTCATTAGATGCTTTTGAGTTCTTTTTTTTCGTTTTTTTGTTATTCATTTCGGCTACTACTTCTGTATCTAACAAACTCCAATCCCAGGATGGAGGGTATGCGCTTGATGCTGTTCTGGGAGCATCAGGTAATGTGTTAAAAACACCTTTGTCAATTTCTTGAGGTCTACTCAGATAATATGCTGGTGTCCGATTTTTCTAAAAGTAAAAATGTAATACTCAATATACGACAGTAGAAATTTTTCGTAAATTCGTATTTAGAATTGTAAATTTTTCGTGATTGTTATTATATAAGTCACAGAACTGTGATTTTATATATCATACATGTATTCTGTGATACAAGTACTGGTGCATTCATTTTGCGCAGTAAGATAAATAATTGTGATTGGGTTTGTATTGTTTATTCGTGTTTGTAATTTTGTATTTATATTTTTGAAGCTACAATGAAAATAATATGGTTATACGGGTATAGGTAGGTAAATGTGAGAATACTTATAAACTTATTAATTTTACACTTAAAGTGTATTGATGCATAGCATTTACCCATGCAGCAAAATGAACTATGCTTATGTTCTATTTAGTGTCTATTGCCTGTATTAGTTGGATTACAATACTTACATTATCAACAGCTCCTTCATCAGCCCCCAAACTAACCAGCGTATTATATGCATGCCGATCATCTTTAACAGCAGCAGCGTAATGTAGGGCGGTGCGACCATCGTTGTCGACGGCATTAATCCCCTGGGGATATCTTTCTGCTATCCACTTTAGTATGCCCCCATGGCCCAAACCAGCAGCCTGGAACGTAAAAGATTAATTAAATAATTTTTATAATTCCCAGTTATTATAGGAAGTAAGAGACTTTAAATTAAAATTGCAATCATAATCTTTAAAATTACTTTTTACGTTTAGGTATTGATATGAAAACCATTAACCAAAAGCAAAAAAAAACATTATTTTTCTAAAGTTGTAATTATCAAATGACACGAGAATCTATAGGAGATAATGTTAATGTCACAATGACCTAAGTACACATACTCCAAGGTGCACGCAAACAAAATCTCGGCCACAACTAGTTTTTATTTTTGTACTGTTGTTAATAGTGATAGTGACATATATTTGAGAGGAAGAACGAGTTATATCATAAGAAATACTCACTATCACAACTAAAATATTTTTTTGCCTATACTCTGAATATTATAATTAATACACGTTTAATCTGCTTTTTCTTACTAATCACAGAAGTTTATGAACCGGTACTGATGAAACTTCCATTAATTTGTTCCTTTCTCTACATTTCCTCCACGTTATATAAGCTAACGTCTTTGTCAGTTATATACCTGTATATGTTCAACTAACCTTATGCAACACAGTCATGTTGTTGCCATCCCTACAAGATAGGGCTTGCGGCGGCACCGGGTCCCCCGCGTGTTTTATTAGCCCTTCCAGATCATTCTTAACCACTACGTTGTGGATGTCGCGAATTGTATTCTGAAATATACGATAATATGTATTTTTCACAGTTATCTTGTTCTAAGGGGTACGCGTATAAAAATATATATTTAAAATTTTTATAAACGGCCTAATAAAATAAAACATAATTTAGGGTTAGGCAGCACATTCTACTACAATAGTAAAAAGTGCCACTGAGTGAAATTACTTTTTACCACCTTACCACAAACAATAAACACCTTTATTTAAAACAAAATGTTCATCAGTTTAACAGGCTCTGGGTCAATCAGATTAATTAGACTCTTCTTACAAATAGTTTCAAAATATATCTGTTTTGTGACAAAGAAGAATATGTTTGAAGAGAATGAAATCTGTATGGGAATCTGTGTATAGCGTAATGTTAATAATATAAGCACCCTCAGGATTCATTCAAGCCTCGTGATATTAATTTACCTAAGCAATTAATACACTAAAGAATGTGCTGTAGTAGTGATTGTATTGGCTACTAGATTAAAGTGAATCTTACCATGATATAAGGCACAGCCTCGAGGAACTTCTTGACCACCGGCTGATTGCAGACCTCGCTGAGCAGCCGCGTGCCGTGTCCCTCCCACACCACGCGCTGCAGCCGTGCCATGTCGCAGTCGTGGCACCATATTCGTATGTTGTGGCGTTTTATCACCAAACCTGTCAAACCACAATATGCAACCTTTATGACTTAAACTTGTTAAACAATCTCTCAAAAACAAGTTAATTGAGTTTAATAATTGTTTAGATTAGTCTCTTGAGATTAAAGTTCCTTCAATATCTAAAAGTACCTACAGGACAATAATATGCTTTCACAGAAGACTGCCATGCCAACATATTTCTGCCCTGAATGGTAGTTTTCAAAGTACATTATTCCATTATTTTCTTCCATTGGCCTTCTCAATTCTTTTCCACATCCATAAAGAGACGGTGCATCTTCGGTGACAATGATGGTCATTTCTGATTGACAATGTCATATATCGCAGATACCAATGGACGGCTTTTAGAGGGGGAGGGTGCACACTACAATTCAACAGTCGCTGGGCGCAATCGACTGGCCTTATTATCCCGCTCTCAGTATAGAAAGATTACCTTGAAATGTATTGCATTTCCCACTTTATCCTATGTGTTTCGGTAGTCAGTGAGATATGTCAGAGTTTTCCCACCCCATTTTCCAAATATATTCTTATATCTCCAAACGAAGTAAGCGCAGCCGGGGGCATGCCAACGTTTGTCTTTCTGGACTGAAGTTGGCATGTATTGCGGACAGGGACGTAACTAGGCTATATATCACCCGGGGCAATACCTCACTTTGGCGCGCCCCCCCCCCCCCCCCCTTCACCCACTAACCGAAGATTGTCCAACCATGACCAATGAAACGAAAACTCTCCTAAACAACACTCCTGAGATTGTTACCAAACATTTACTATACTTGTCATAATTAACTTGGGTAGGTGGTAAGTAAATGCTCGATTCCAAAGGTTAAAAGTTAATTAATAGTTATTGAAATCACGCAATCAATAGTTAGTTACATAGTGTATTAGGCCTATACAGTTTACACGTATATTTATGTATATCTAAAAGATTCTGAAAAATAGTGAAAAACTTTGGTGAAACTTAAAACCTGAATATGAACTAAAATTTTACTTTACGACTTTTTGTAGCTGCAAAAGTCCTTATAATTTTGTCAAAAGATAGTTTAGAAGCTATTTGGTGCTCTATGGAAATGATGCCAAGGTTGGTAAGTCGTTGCTGTCCTGTCAAGTTTCTGATATTATTTTTAATTTACTGAAACTTCTTTCGTTTGAGGCAACTGAAACTGGTATTGTTAGGAAAATTCTTAGTGCAGTAGTAATGTTGGGTAGGCATCCTCAAGTCCGTTTTGGTATATTAATGTAAGAAAATCAGACGAAGTGGTCGTTTTCATGTCTAAATCCTTAATCCTAAATTCTAAAGGGCCTAAATCCAATGCGTGGTACTTGAAACTCTCCACTTCTATAGCCAGTTCGTCTTTATCTAAATCATCTTTATACGTGGCTGCCGATTCTTCAATAGCCCGATTCTTCAATTCCTCTCCATTCAATGTTTCAAATCCCGCTCCATTGAGGAAACCAAATAAGTTTGAAACCTTTGCCTCAGTTCAGTTAGAATCCGATCAACTATTTGCGTCATTAACAATTTGAACTTCTTCTCCTCTGAGAATTCATGGCTTACATCATCATCCTTCTCATCAAACATGCACTTTTTCTTACTTCTTTAAAATGTGGATCTATGTTAAGCTGTGTTGCTATTTCTTTGGCTTCTTTTACTGCGTTACTTGAACAATTTGACCTTTCTGATTCAAATTCAGAAATCAGTCGGCTAATATGTTTTGCTGATATTTCAATAGTGATGTCCTCTCTTTGTAAAAGCTTATTTACAATGTCGATACGGCTTAACTGCTTGTACCAAAAACAGGAGAGGATAATAAATTCAAATGTTTTTACATTTTTCAGAAGAGAATTTGCTTCTGCTTTTGTTTCAGCAGTTGGTACAATAATACCCTAGTGCATAGGAACTATCTAGTGTAACACTAGATGGTTCCTGTGCCTTTAAATAAGTTAAAACACTAGCTAGTAGTTTTTAAATAATGAAATCGTGTGATGAAGCCAGTGCAATATATAATAGATAATGTTAAACTAAGCATCCATAGATTACTTACTTGCTAATATAAGAAATAAATCACATTTAAATTATCGCCAACTTGCACGATCTCTATAGACTATAGACCAATCAAAATCGAGTACCTTCCCGCGCGCCGGCGCGCACCGCGCTCTAAATTTTTCTTCACATTTCCAGACTTTTCTGAACTCTGGAGATATCTTTATGACGCAATAACTCAAATCTTTGGAGCGCCAGTTTAAAATTTTATTAATATTATTTATTTATTTTATTATTTTTATCTTCCACTTGTATTTTTTTGGAAAACAACAATTGCTATTTTGGCGCCCCTGAAAACCCGGCGCCCGGGGCACAAGCCCCGTCAGCCCCCCCCTAGTTACGTCCCTGATTGCGGATGTCAATGGGCGAGTTGGGTGACACTTAGCACCAGGTGGACTGTATACTATATAAAAAAGCCTGGCCGGTTGCTTTTAGGCCATCGACTTGAGAATACATACGAGCACTGTAGGGCAGCCACGTTACAGTCTAATAGTGTTCTTCTCGAATTCTATAATTCATGCGTTTTAAAAATGGAATGTTCTTATTACGTAGTTTCAAATTTGAATTTTTAAACAACCTTTCGTCGTCTGCTTCACTCCCCCCTATAAGTTGACAACCAGCTTCTTTGATAAGAACGTATGATGTGACATCTCGTCAATGCTTTATTCTAAAAAAATCTTATACTTACGTACGCCTCTTATTTGCAATTTTAAATTAGCGTCATATAACTGTGGTATCTAAAAATGTTTATATACTGATGGTATGTACGTAAGACCCAATACATAGTTATAAAAATAAATAGTTTTATTTTTCGTCCCATACCGATCCAATGTAAATATAGAAACAAATATATTATACCAGAATTTTTTGGTAATTTAATCCTAAAGCGTGAATAATTGAATAATTTGAAAGAAGACAAAGAAACTTATGAAAGTACTGAAAGGGCGCAAATGCGTCGAAATTTAACTGGAAGTGGAATCGATGGCAAAGTTCAAGGGTGTTTTCCATTCACAAAGTGAAAATGGAAAATTAAGTGTAGTGTCCCATTTTAAAAAGGTTCAATTTATTATTCCCGTTTCATGTTGAAGTATTCACGCAAGAAACGCGTTTCGCTAACAGCTTTTTTAAACTGCTATCAATAACGCGAGGGGAGCTCGTTTAATATGGATCTATTGTCTGCTTAATTTAACACTTTGTCGATGGAATAATAAAGTTCGGAGTGGTTACGTGGAATATGGTTGTTCATGCGCTTGACACGAATGGAAGTTCATTGATGAAAAGTATTTTCCAATTTCTTATCTTTTTCTTATGAAAAAATCAATTTATCATTTTTAAATAGTACTCTATTGACTATATATGTATAGCCAGTAACACAGTAATGTACCTAAAACTATTCGATTTTAGTCCATGTTACTAACATGTTAAGGTGCTGACTCTATGTAGGTATATGCTATAATATATTTAATTTCGTCTCCTATTTTATCCTAAGAAATATCAAACGTTGACATTTTAAAAAAGTGTATCCAAAATTTTACGAGTAATTATGAGCCATGACTTGATTTTTATGAACAATGTGGTTAGTTAGGATAACGCATTTGAACTATGGTCGATCTAAGGTTATTCGATGAATTGAATTACGACTGTCACTGTTTTCAAGAACCGACAGTATTTGAATAATAAATGACATTACTTCTTTATTCAGTCTATTCAGTAAATCAATCAATTACATTATTCACTAACCAAAACATATGCCCACGCGTGCCCACGCATAGTAGACAGGCATTGGCGACCTAACTACCTATCGTTGGATTAATTTTAGTGCCTTTCTATGTAAGACCATTGATTATCCAGAAAGGTTTCGAAGTATTGTTTTAATGTAAGTTTCATTTAAATATATGTAGAAGTACCTAAGCGTAATGGAATTATGTAAGACTGGATGTAATCACTTTTTTTTATAGAGAAGATGGCGGACGAGCAAGCGGTCTCACGTGATGGTAAGTGTTACCGCCACCCATGTACACCTGCGACACCAGGGGGTATGCGGGCGCGCCGCCGACCAATGCAATGCAATCACTTGCAATGCAATGCCACCAGCCCTTTCAGTATCCACTGTTGGACATGGGTCTCCTCATGCATATTGTCCAGTGCATGAGGAATGTAAGGCCATAAAATGCCACGCTGGCCAAGCGGGTTGAGGAGTCCACTCTTTTAGAGGTGGTGTAGTTCCTCAGGGCCCACGGGAAGATATGCGGTGGTGCTATTCTGCAGCCGATCGACACAACAAGCCACATCTTTGTAATCAGTTAATAAATGTTAATAAGTAAATTGAAAATGGCAATAGTTTTTACGGGAGAGGATGATACTGCATTCCACAGCTTACTGGGCGCGTCCAACTAGACGAATTACCTTATCTCACAGAATATTGGACGCGAACCTGCTAACGTGTTTCGAGAGTGAATGAGAGTTGCCAGAGCCTTTATCCCCATCTCATTCCTTCCCATTTACTACATCACATTCTCAATTATTTCCTCAAATCTTCATTCCTCACATCTCTGAGGTAGCGTGTATGCAGACGTCAACTTCAGTCATTTTTTAATGTACATTTGTTCGTATAGCGAATGTCCATCGGCGACCGTATCCGCTCACTCCCCGACGGATTACACGTTTCTTCATTTGTTACCTTCTTTGCATAAAAAAACATTTTAAACGGACCTTATTTCAGAGGTGTTAAATATGTGAAATATTCTGTTTTATTATCGTGGAAGTTATTGTATACAACATAAAGAAACCACGAAATTATAAGTATTCCGGTACATATTGAAGTTAGTTGAACTACCAATTGAAAAGACCTAGGTATGAAATACGACTTTGGTTCTAGAACCGTGTTGCTTTTGTAGGGCATAAAAGAACTCCTCAATCAAGTGTCAAGGCCGTGCGTTATATTATTCAAGCAGGCCGAGGCTCAGACAGACACCCTGTAAATGTTTAATGACGAGCCCATCGATCGATGACACACACCTGCCGCCGTACATAGCCCACGTGTGGTTTTGTGAAGGACAGTCATAGGAGATGTTCACTGTTTAATAGTTTATCTATACCTAGCTAGTCTATCTGTACTTTTATAAAAAAATAATTCCTGCTATTTGCATACTAGCCGTATGGCTGTGTGGTGTCTTTAAAACTCCATCTGTTCCTTCCCATGATAACAAAGCACAAGCTGTGAACTACACCACCTTTAAATGAGTGGACTCGCCAACCTGCGAGGCGCAGCCTAGCGAGGTGTTTTGAGGGCAGACTTACATTCCTCGTGCACAAGACAATAGGTGCGAGGAAAAAAGTGCTGGTTATATACAGGACCGGCAGGTTGTGTTAGGTCCTAGTGGGTAGTTGGCCGGGAGGGGGAACAGTCCCTCAAGAAATTGTATAGAGAGGAATGACTCATAGACAAGAGAATTTTATAGGAATAAAAACTACAAAATAAAATCTGGAAAACGGTAGACCCTGTTGACCCTGATCCTCAAAACTTCCGCTATTTTCGAGCTCGAACCGCTCGAAAATGTAATTGTTCATACGTTATTGAGTTTCACCTCAAAAATATGCCAATATTTTTAAAAAATATGTGTTCATACGATTTCGACCTCTTCGAGCTCGAAAGTAAAGTGATCCTAATATTTTAGAGCTCGGAGAGCTCAAAAACATTTTTGTTACAGTATTAATATAGTATATCTCAGCTCTGCGAGCTCAGACTTATTTTTTTTTGTTTTTTGTGTACCTTCCGTACATTAGCTTATATTAGACAATAGCTCTAAATAACAATGAGGCGGGGATATAAGTTTAAGTAAAATAGATACAAAGAAAGAAAATGCGTTTAGACGTGGATTTTTCAAGCGACGAGGAAATCCCCATGTCTAGTGATGTCAGTAACTTTTCGTCAAAATCCGAGTGGGTGCCTACTTTACCCATTCGGAAAATTCCGAGTGGGTAGAGCTACCCACTATACTCACATTATCCGCCGGCTCTGTTTATATACGGTTTCTATTGAATACCTAAATTCAAAAGTTCCTTAGTCGCTAATTCCAACTTTTATATGATTTTAGTGATCTGGACCGAGCCTAAGGAATAGAAAAGCATGATCTACAGAGAAAACAGAAAATGAAAAGAAAACAGTTGGTAGCGAGAGCGGGCAAAATATAGGAATTTTTAGATCTAAACATAAAACTAATGCAAGTCAAAAATGAAAATCGGATTACTTTAAACAGGGCAATATAAAATTAGAAATCAATACAATTGAAATGAAATAAGTGGGTATGTTTCAAAACACGAACAAACCTATGTTAATGATTTTGTCTATTTTAATAATTAATTATGTAATAATTACATCATTATATGTACATCAATATGTATTGTACATATTAATTCAGAAATTCTTACTGTGAACAGACATAACTATAAGGTTTTATTATAATTTTTGCATGCTGTTTTGACAGTGGAATTAATAATGTCACCTATATTTGTACTCACATTCGGGCAAATAAACGTTTATTATTATTTGAAAAATATATTTGTTGATTAGATTGTAGGTACGTAGATTATTTTGTTATTTGTACTTTCATCACGCTATTATTATTTGTTTGGTATAGTCAGACAAAGCGTTACGTAACGAAGCAACAAGTTCGCGTGTTGAGAAGTTAGAAAAGCTTCAGAGATTAGCGCAATAGGAACTTTTACGAACACCCGAAAACTAACCTGAATCGTTCATCGATAAACATCGGTACAAAATTCTTCGAGCGCTGTAAGCATTTAGATTATTGATAAGCGAACCTTACACAACAATGCAAGGTTTTGGTAATCAGCAATATTCGGATCAAGATTCATTGTGTAAAATATGTAAAATAAAATACTGTTTAATCTGTAAGTCCTGCAGAATGACCGCTTTTATCAGTGACCAAAATAGACCATAATGGTTTTGGGCGTCCGTTGAAAAAGGCTTCCATAAAAATAAATATTCATGACCACGCAACATTCCAACCCCGCCTAGGGCCAAGCCTTTATCAGCACGCTAATGAAATTTATGTAATAAACAGAATGGACGCTCCGACGAAATGTTATTATGTAAGGATTAATTAGGAAACTTTATCAATCATTGTAGCCATTTTGTGTTGACGCTCAATAAAACAAGTAATTAAAACAAATGTAGTTTTTTTGTTGGCAATCAATCCTAGATGTGTGTTACCAACGTTTGATATCGTGCTGATGAAGACGCTTGAAATCGCTCGAACAGATAATGAATGACTTCGAATGAATGAAATGGCTTGAAATGACTCGAACAGATGAGGTTTATGGAAAATCACAAATATCAACTCTGTTGTGTTGCAGATTTTTATATAGCCATTTTTTTAAACAGTTCGTGTGTCCGCCTATATCTACGTAAAAATATGAAGTAATTACTAAGACTTTCTTCATATAATAAAAGTAAAGATAAAAAATCATTGTGGCAAATATAGTATACGGAGTAGGCAGTACCTAATCATAATTAACTTACCAATAACAAATTTCACAAATCAGTTTATGTGTACCTACTTCGAAGTTTTGGCAAGATCTATAAGACGGAGACAAGCGCTAAAAACTCAGTCATTGACTGCGAGTGTAAAATGCGCCATCTTCCTACCACTGCATGAAAGTTAAATTAGAATTGGTTATATTTTTATTGCATTTTACGGATAATTAATAAGGCAGATTTTTATTTAACCATTCATTTCATGGTACAATATGGTACAATAATGGTGATTAATACAATATGCATCTATTTCATCGATTTGAGAAAATATATTCGTATCGACTATTTATTTTTATATTATACACGTTATAAAGGACAATTTAATCATCCAGAATTCAATGATAATAAATCTTTGAGATTCATTCAGATGTATAATTGAAAATTATTGAATTTTGATGAAATAATCTTTAAATTCAGGTTTAATTGATAAAGTAAAAAAAAAATAATACTGAAAGGCGGTCAGAACGAACCTTTTTGGTTATTATTATTATATCATATCCGAAACATAACAAAATATTATATTATTTCATTCAATCTACATTTTATTTATTTTATTTCATTAGATGCAACAGCAAATTGCAGACAGTAAATTTATACATAAATAAATAATAAAACTTTCATGAAATATCAAGACGTATCTGAAATTCAATTATAGTTATACACAGCATTGATAATGGACTATTTAACCAACTAAGTAAACTTCCTCTTATTAATGTTAAGTAGGTATATAATCATACAAAACAAAGTTGTCTGTTCCAAATGTCGTACGAGTACAGTGATTAAAAATATTCCTTACAGCAGGAACAGCCTTTTGATTGTTTTAATATTCAGGCTGAAACCGGAATGAAATAAGTCATCCATTGCAGTTTCAGTATTCAATATAATTAAATTTTTAGAATTTAATTGTTACTTTTTAGTCGAGGGGTTTACTTTTTAGTCTATTGTAGATACTGCATTCAATCGACGCTAAATATTTCATTTAAACATTGAATTAATTACCCACTAGCTAGAAGATCTGGTTTCGCCTGGTCTGTGCCCTGCAGTGGGACGTTATATGTTGATAACTATTTATTAATTTCTAGAAATTATTTAAATCTAAAGACACTCAATTGAATTCCTAAAACTGCATTTTTTTATTAAATAAATATTAGTATAATTAACACAGACAAAATGATTCAATTTATTGAAATGTCGTTTATCAATAAATCGAAAAATCTCCTATATATTTTGTCTAGTACATACCTGGTGGATTCTTGACGGGTTCCGGCGCCATGTCTGCCGGAGCTGGCAGCGTGAGCAGAGTGCGGGCGGGACCACGGTAGTGGGCGGGCGTCCGGCCGGCCGCGTCCCGCGCGCCCCGCGCCGCCCCGGCGCCCTCAAGCAGCGCCGCCGCGGCCGCTTCGTCGCGGCACACTGCTGCATAGTGCAGGGGTGTGCGACCTTCCTGGTGTTGACATAAGACAATGCACATTCATATATCTGGTACTAATGTTTGTTATCAGAAGCCTGTGGATCGATGTAGGTTCGGTTGCCTCGTAGCGGCACACACTGCTGCGTAGAGCTATGCTATCTTCTCGATATTGACGAAAACAAAACATAACGATTCATATGTCATTAACATGGTCAGTTATATAATATGTACGTCCAGGAATTCCTGGACGTATATATTATATAACTGCATGATTAATTAATCATGCAGTTCTATCTCGCCGTTATCGCAGCATTTAATTAATGCTTTCTTCTTATAATTAGTTGACAAACGGTCACAGCACACATAGTACCGATGTTGCTTAGTACCGATTTTACTATTCACATATCACAAATTCATATCTAAATGTGAAATGTCTGCTATTTCAATAAGGTACTGAGCTTTTAGCAAACTTTGAAAGTGATACAGGACAATACACACTCACATTGTGTTGTACTACAATACTCGTATATTTGTCACATTTTACCTATAAGTATTGTGTCTTATCTATCTATCTATATATATATATATATATATATTATCTTTTATTATTTTTATAGAAGAAATGTCAGACGAGCGGTGATGTGTGTAAATGGTCATCACCGTCCATGGACATCACTACCAGGGGTATGGGGGTGCGTTGCCGAGTATTATACTTAAAGAATGTTAGTCGACCTGTGGAAGCTTGTTGAATTTTATTTTTATATTTCATGTCATAATTTTTGATCTGATTATTTTCGAAATGAAAAATATGAATGTAAATATATATATCTGCGTCAAGGTAATTTTACAAAAAATTTATTTATTATATTAAACTCATTATTGCTTTGTAATTATGGAATTAATTTCACGTGGATTGACAGTAAAAATATTATATCAGGTGTAACCTCCCCGTTCGGTTGTTCAAAATCAACAAATACCTACCTAGTAATGTATTTATTGATTTTATTAGGTTCTCCACCAAGCTACCATACATTTACATAATAAATATAATTTACTTATACATTAACATGTTATTAATATAGCAGCTCTCTTACAGAAGAACACGGCATGCAATTGTTTATGTAAGAACACGTGGACTGTGTATTGGTTAGGAAAAATAGTCTAAATCTAAATAATTGCCATAAACAAGTGACCATAGACAACAACTCAAGAATATCATCAATAACAAGGGTGTCTTATTTATAATACCTACTACTCCTTTTCAGCTTTTTTATTATCAAATAATCTTTGTAATTCGTTTTTAAACCCAAGTAACGATTTACATATATATAACTGAGTCATGCATACATAAGATATGCGGTGCGGCCTTACCGAACTTATAGGGTAAGGCATTCACACGGGCAATGTGTGTGCAGTGCAGTGTAGTGTAATTTTGCACGTTATTTACAAGGTACTCGCATCTATCAATGTGAATCGACGCTAGTGGGTATAGAACTGAATCATATCTACATTATCGATTTCAGGAGACAGCGGCTCTATGCAACAGATTTTGTGGTATTCATACGCTAGACGACTAGACTTGACAAAATATTATTTACAATATACACTGAGCTTCTACTTCCTAAATCTAAATACCCTTCTTTCATTTCTTTCATCTTAGGATCTCTCAAATTACGATCGTCTCACTATATGATCTCGATGCAGTAACTGTTTTCACGTCATTCGGTCCATCTGGCAGAAGGGTATTAGGTATATTACTGCGCTTTACATTTAACACAAAAAATACCCATGTAATTCATTATTTATATTTATATTAACACAAAAAACCTACTGGAACTCATTTTCAAGCTGATTTATCGCACATAATAAAGAGATTTTTCGATTTATTTATTTAAACTTTAATGCACAAAGAATCATTGTATAAGAGGCGGATTTAATGTCTAGTGGTATTCTCTACCAGTCAACCATTAGTTAAACAGAAATACGAAGGACTGCGCATCGTGCAATCAATAAGAAATAACTGCAAACGGTACATATATTTAATACAATATACATATAATACCTACGTACATTAATATATATATATAGGTACATTCATAAACATATACTCATTTACCTATACACAAATATATAACCCCACTTGAATCGAATAAAACTTTCCATGAAAACAAGTGGCCAACTCGTCATGGTCACCTAGTCGTCTTCTGACGACTTTTTGGGGGTTGATTGCAGCTCTATTATATGTTATGACTATGTTATGTCTTACCCACCGTGGATCTCCTTTTTTTTATTTTATTAATGAATAAAAATCCACAGCAAAACAGGAATGTGAACTTATCATCCGTACTATGTATGGCCTGTATTATCATCCCTTTATTTATGTAAGTATTAGGGGTTAAAGTATGAAATTGCCGATTTGTACTGAAAAATTAAAACTCGTTTTTTTCTAAAATGTAACATATTTATTTAATCAAAATATTTACCCCTCATTATCTATACACTGTTGCCATCTAATCGGAAGTTCATTTATGCCTTTGCGATAGAATTCTGGGGATGTAGATTCGACAAACTGTGTGAAAGCATTTTGTACTGCCTCTTGGGAAGAAAATTTTTTACCACGTAGGAAATTGTCCAAATCACGAAAAAAATGGTAGTCCGTTGGAGCAAGGTCTGGCGAGTACGGAGGATGACGTATGGTTTCTAACTGCAGCTCCTGTAGAGTTACAACGGTTTCTCGTGCAGTGTGAGGTCTTGCGTTATCATGGAGCAATAATGGTGAAGATCGATTCACGAGTCGGGGCTGTTTCACTGCTAGTTTCGCCATCATTGTTCGAAGTTCGGCACAGTAAACATCTGCTGTTATTGCTTGACCAGACCTGAGAAAGCTATAGTGAATAACACCATGAATAGACCACCAAACAGTTACCATTACCTTTTTATTGGTAAGCTTTGCCTTAGGGCACTGTTGCGGCGTTTGACCTGGGGTCAGCCATTGCATTTTTCGCTTTCGGTTATCGTAAAGAATCCACTTTTCGTCACATGTCACAATTCGATCCAATATTCCTTCATTTCTGTATCGATTCAACAAGGCAACGCAAGTTTCAACACGCGTTTCTTTCTGCAGATCAGTCAAATAATGAGGCACCCATTTTTCAAATTTTTTTATCTTATTGATTTGATGCAAATGAGTCAATATTGTAGGTAAGGTAACGTTAAACCATGCCGCTAATTCCTGGGTAGTTTGACTCGGATCGGCTTCCACCATCTCCTTAAATTCAGCGTTATTCACCTGTGTGGGCGGTCTTCCACGTGGTTCGTTCTTCAAGTCGAAGTTTCCATTACGAAAGTGTTTAAATCAAAAACGCACGGTTCGTTCATTAGCAGTCTCCTCTCCAAACGCAGCATTGATATTGCGAGCCGTTTCTGCCGCATTAGTTCCGCGTCGGAACTCGTATTCAAAGATTACTCGGATTTTCGAAGTATCCATCTTTCCCGTCTAAGCTGAATAAAAAAAACAGTTGAAAGTCTAAAATAGAATGTTGCACATTTGTTAAAACAAGAACCTCATAGGTATCATGTGAAAAAAGTTTCTCTCGAAAATCTCACACCATGAAGGTTTTATGTCAATTCAAAGTATCTATTACTATAAAACGGCAATTTCATACTTTAACCCCTATTATAATCAAATTTGTTTTGCTTAGTTGGTTGCAGTTAAAAGAAACAAATGAGTCATATGTTCAGGACAACCTGGCCTTGACTCGCTCAAATTCGACCCAAGCCAAGTTTTGTCTTTCACGAAAGTTCAACGAGTCCTTCCTTTTAAATGGGCAATGGAAGTGGCAATGACGAAATGCTATGACGAAATTTTCAATGACTTTCTATTGAAAGTTGGTTATTGTTCAACCTCTTTGTATATGACCAGCTGTTATTGATTGCGAGAATTCTATTTTTTTGTAGATAATGGTGGTATACCCATACTTTGATTATACCCATATATTTGTTTTACAAATCCTCCTTCCAAATTTAGATTCTTAGAATCCTCTGCTCTTTTCAACTTTAACATTCCTCACCGTTATCCTAAGTCATGTAATGAAAGGATTAATTGCATCTACGAATATGCCGACGTCGGTCATTCTTTCCGGGAGCTGGCACATGCTGCGGATGTCTATTTATTATTCTTATGCTATCGGCAACATAATAACAGCTTGCCATCAGGTGAATTGTCCGTTTGTGTGCCACCTTCTTTCGATTATTTAGTTCATAAAACTGCATAGTCTAAAGAAGGCTTATCATCATAAATGATAGTAAAGATTTATCATCTTTATTTGGATGTTAGTGCATAGAGGTAGGTAAATGTAAGATACTATCTATTATTACAAAAAGCGCTGAGTGCTTGACGTTCAAGTGCTGAGTGAGCGCTAATAAACGCTAATATCGAGTATAAACGTTGTAGCATAAGAGTAGGTTGTAGTCTATGTTTTTTACGTTTGTTGGTCTTAAACCGTTGAATTTAAAAACTTCAGTATAAAAAGGTTAAGGTTTTTAAGGTTCAATAACATTGACTGGAGCGCTTGAGCTCATTTTTACATCACCATTTAGGTATGATTAATAAGGTTAATTATTGATTCTTGTTTAACGAAAAGAAAAATACTATATTTTAAAATCTGTAGAATATCCCATCCTATCCTATCTCTCTTCATTTTCCCAATCTTTACTGCCAATTCATTCCTTAATCTGCAAAGGTAGGCAGCGCATGAGGCGTACCAACATTTGTCATGTTGGCAGGTATCACGGATGTCTACGGACGACAGTATACACTTGCCATCAGACGGACTGTATGCTCGTCTGCTGCCTTTTTTGTATAAAAAAAATTACATATACCAAATTCTGGATAGATATATTTTTATCTCTATAATATAACGCAATATTTTAATGTAAAGTCTGATTGTTTGAGCTTATGTTGGGATTGGCATTCTGTCTTCCTAAAAAAGGGCACAAGGGCATTTAGATGAAATTCGAGAAAAAAGGTAATTTTTTACTTACCTATGCCCTTTTTCTTAGGGCAGCATTGGTTTAACCGAGCGTAGGCTCGATTACCAAATTTTTTGCATTCATAAAATAGTTACTGTACTAACTCTTTAATGTTCATATTCGTTGCTCTAACTAACTGAACAGGTTTGTTCGTCTTCTTTTTCTCAGGATGTTTTTGTCCACCGCTGGACCTCTACACGAATTCTCTACTTGATCTGTGGAATGATCTTTGATTACTTTGGTTCAGGTTAACCTTCAGGTCCAGGACATGACAGGTCTGACGACCTGTCCACACTTTCTTTTCTTGTACGGGGCCTCCAAATAGATATAGGTAATCTTACTTCATTTGCCATCGCTTCAGCGACATACGTGAACCGCCCATTGCCGGGATTGTTCTACAACGTTTTATTGGCCGGTTAGCGCCACTTATTAATTAAATACATATATAAAGGAGTCTATACTCATGCGAACGCTTGATTGACCAATACTTTACAGGTTCGTCTTTTGCGGTTTCAATCGGATTCTAAACGCATGAAGCCACGGGCGAATGCCAGTTCATTTCAATCCCTAGTTTACATGCAGCCCACTTCCACGTACTGCCACTCACTGGAGCAGGGAAGTGGGCAGCGCGTGTATTTAAACACGTACCTCGCGCTGACACTGCTCAATGCTCATGCCACTGCCACATGCCACATGCCAATCAAGGGAGGGTTGGGCGAGCGGCATGAAGTGTTTAATTACTGCCTTCTCACCCACTTCCCGTCCGTGGATATGTACTACAACGTTCTATTGCAATGAACTACTATCATCCACCATAGCCTTTTGCTATCTAATTAATTTGCTATTTAATTTATATCTTTTTACATCTCTTTCCTCTGACGCTGCAGCAATTTCTACGTCCTCTATAGCCGTAGGTTGAACGTGGAAGAAGTATTGGGCGGCAATGAAAACACTCACTCGTTTCGACGCTGCCGAAGTAATATTTTTAGGAAGTAAGTAGGGCAGCGCGAGAACGAGCGGCAGTGGCTGCATGTAAACCAGGTAGGTATAATATAAAATGTCGTGTGTTCAAAATTGTCTCTATTTGTCTTCTATCAGTCTCAATCAAAAACTAATAGTCACGCGAAGTTGAAAGCCATTAGACAATTTGGTTAGACAATTATTTTACGTATTAGGTGCTTTAATATTAAGTGCTTTATATTTTAGCCTATAGCTTAAGCCCGCGGCTTCGCCCGCGTGGCTTTTGTTTCAAAGGTAAAATACTCCCCTGGAAAAAAGTGTGCAATGTCCTTTTCTCGATTTCAGGATACCTCTTTGATAAAATTTCATTGAAATCCATGTAGTAATAAACTGAATCGATAATTTAGATAGTTTAGTGATGAAGACATGACAAATAAACGGACAAACAAACGCACTCTCACATTTATACTAATATAATACACCCCGTTTCATCCTTTGAGGGTTGCATTTCGAGAAGTCTTTACTGCGTAAAAAAGTTCAATAATTCAATGAATAATTATTTTTTTTATCTTTTAGCGTCAGGGGTTATTTTAATCAATAAGTCTATTCACTTAATTACATGTCTCTAACATAAAATATCTTTGAAATACAGACTTTGCATATTAAATCACCGCCATTGTTGCCTCCTTCGAAGTCAAATATCAAAAAACGCCGTTACATGTGCTTAATTATTTTAAATGAGAAGTCTATACATCAAATTTGAAGTCCCGAATTTAAAACGTTTTTGAGATATAGATTTTGCGTCGAAAATCGCCCTCGCCTCTTTATGTCCCCTTTAAGTCAAATACTGAAAAACGCCGATATACGGGTTTAATTATTAAGCTAAATTTCATGTCTCAACTTAAATAGGTCTTGAGGTATAGATATTGCATCGAAAACCTAATTTCTAAGCGGCCCACATGATGGTAAGTGGCTGCCGCCGCCTAAGGACACTTGCATCACCAGCAAGGCGGGTGCGCTGCCAGCCTTGCAGAATCCTATTCAGAGATTTCTTGAAGAACCCCATGTCGTAGCATAAGGGGAAGACTTCACGAGGCAGTTCGTTCCACAGCCTACACGTTCTCGACAAAAAACGATTTTTAGACCGTATTTTTAGACAGTGCGCGACACCTTCATATCAAGGAAATTCGGATGCACCACAGTTCTGTGACAGGCGGTGCGGTTGTAGAAAGCCGAGGTGGGAGTCATATCGAACAGTTCTTCGGAGCATTCGCCGTTATACAGGTGGTAGAACACGCAGAGGGACGCAACGTCTCTGCGGACGCTGAGTGGTTGCAAACCGCCTGTGAGAGTAGGATCGTCGACAATTCGAACAGTTCTTCGCTGGATGGAGTCAAGTGCATACAACTGATACTTCGGTGCACCGGCTCAAAGATGTGAGCAGTACTCCATATGGGGTCGGATCTGAGCTTTGTAAAGCGTCAGACGTTGCCCCGAGGTGAAGTATCGCTTTCAGCACACCAAACTTTCTGGAGGCCATTTTGGCCTTGTTTTCCAGATGACTCCTCAATTCAGCTGAGTTGGACTTATCGACACCAAGAATCCCAATACTCTGCGAGATCTTAAGGGGTATGCTCTTTTTTAGCGGCGAAGGTGCAGACTTATGTCTTACTGGGGTTGAAATCAACCAGATTAAAAAAACTCAAATCGAGAGTTGATATAAGGTGTCTTCGATTTCGGACACAAGACTCATGCGACTCTTGTCCATATCGACCTGTTGGCGCGGCTCCCATGCATGGCATCCCAAGTACTGTCATCTGCATAGCAACGTGAGTTACCAATTTGCAAAAGATCGTTGATATGCACGTGTTAAATTATTTTAAATTATAAATCTATGTGCTAAATTTCATGTCTCTAACTTAAATAGATCTTCAGATACACACAGTGCATATAAAATCGTTACCGCCCTTTTCCCCTCTTCCCAGTAAAATTTCTAAAAATCCTTCCTTAGTGGATACGCATGTAATAAAATCTATCAACTGTGCGAATTTCATGTTACCAGGTTCAGCGGTTTCAGCTTGGCGATGATGAATCAGTCAGTCAGGATATCTCTCTTTATATTATAGATAGATGTCAAATCATACACCGTATAGAGTATAGACAGATTGTGAATGAATAACAAACTGAAGCAGCCTGCATAAGAATATCCACTGCCGAGCTTCTTTATGCATAATGTCTTGTGCACGAGGGATGTGTAATGTGTAGCCTTATAACGCCACGCTGGCCAAGCGTTCCTTCTGGTAGCCGCTTTGTTATCTCTTAGTCGCCTTCTACGACACATACAAGACAACGGAAGACAAGGGGGTGCCGGCCGACAACCACACGCCATAAGAATGTGTGCGTCTGAAAACTTTGCTATTAGTCGTAATAGTAGCGATCGCCATAGTATGACTACATAATGCGTGTGTGCGTGTGTGCGTGTGTGTGTGTGTGTGTCGCGTGTACTGACACAAAGTCGGTATATTTTAAGTAGGTTCGAAAGGCAATTACTTTTACTATTTTGAAGTCTATGTATGAAATAGATAAAAAATATTGTTCATTTAGTTGCAATTTTATTGCGTGCTGTTGGGTATAGAATTTGGAATTAACTCTCATCCAAAACACAGTGGCCGCGATTAATCACAAGAAAACTGGCAAACTGAAGTGGCAGGAAGCCAATTTCATTAAGCGTCAACGATTTTGTGGCGTAATCGTAACGTTCATAGCGTGATACAAGTTAGACTTACATTTCTAAATTAGTGATTATAAAATGATATTAATGAAATTATAAATGAATTGAACTAATAAAACAAACGATTTGTTTAAATAGGTACCTATATTAAATAAAATATGTTATTATAAATTTACTAAACATTCTTGATTTGTTCTCAAAAATGTTTCTATTCAAAAATATTTTTTTTTTTTTTAGAGAAGAGGGTGGACGAGCAAGCGGTCCCACGTGATGGTAAGTGTTACCGCCGCCCATGGACACCTGCAACACCAGGGGGTATACGGGCGCGCCGTCGACCTTGCAAAATCCTATTCACAGCTTTCTTGAAGAACCCCATGTCGTAGTTTGATGGGAAGACCTCTTGAGGCAGTTCGTTCCACAGCCTACGGGTTCGCGATATAAAATAATTTTTGGACCGAGCAGTACGCGACACCTCCGTATCTAGGAAATGCGGATGGACCGCACTTCTGTGACGGGAGGTGCGGTTGTAGAAACCCGAGGTGGGAATTATATTGAACAATTCTTCAGAGCATTCCCCATTGTACAGGCGGTAGAACACACAGAGAGATGCAACATCTCTCCGAACGCTGAGGGGTTCTAAACTGCCCGTGAGAGTGGGATCGTTGGCAATACGAAGAGCACGTCGTTGGATGGAGTCAAATGGGTCTAATTGGTATTTCGGTGCGCCGGCCCAGAGATGTGAGCAATACTTCATATGGGGCCTCACCTGAGCTTTGTAAAGCATTAGGAGTTGCCCAGGGGTGAAGTACCGCTTCGCTTTGTTCCGCACACCGAGCTTTTTGGAGGCCATTTTGGCCTTACTTTCCAGATGACCCCTAAATTCGACTTTGCTGGAAATGTCGACACCAAGGATCCCAATACTCTCCGAGATCTTAAGAGGTATGCTCTGAAAGCGAGGTGCTACGACAAAGGGGGTTTTTTTTTCTCTCTGATGCAAAGAGAAATAATAAATAACAAAGGATTTGGTAATCCTAGTAGAGTTCAATTGAATAAGTGGGAAAATGTCACTTGTCCAATGTTTAAACGATTAATGGAGATTTCTAGACTTTTTTTGTAATTGCAGTTACAAAAACGCTTACCTTATTTTACATGAACTAATACATATGTATAAAACAAAGCACGCAGACACATTTCAATAGTGTTTTTCAGTACTTATATACTTTCGGTTCCTGAGCGAAACTAAAAAGCTGCATCGTCACCGCGAATTAGTGTCTTATTTGGCTTTTTTTATTTGTTGGGAAAAAACAAACAATTGTTCATAGAATGTTACACATTAGTAAAGTATGTATGAGTATTAATATGTGTACAATCCACACCGTTGTTCACATATGGGTTTTATACAACAGAAATAATGAATTCAGTAAGAACATTGGAAACATCATTATTTCAAATGTGCTAACTTTAACAAAAATAATTTACTTTTACTGTATTTTATTCGTTATATTATTTTAATATTCTACTTTTTTAAACTAATTTGCTATATTTTTTTTACACTTATCTGTTAACGTATCAAATATACCAAATTTATTTATTTTATTATTGTGGAGCTCCAAAAACGACTTAAAGGCGTTCGTACAACAGCCTTTGTGGCACAGGGTATGTAAAAAAACAGGCGGTGTGGGCGCGCCCCGCGCTGTAGCGTCCTGGGTGCCTGGTACCTCAATTTACTAAATAAGATCTATGCAATCATATTTATGGTTGTATAGGTTATGAAGAGTCATTGCACCCGGGAGCAAGCGTCCAGAAATAAGAGATAGAAGGTCATGGCTACTTGTCATAATAAATAAATAAATAATAATAGACTTAACTTAGTTATCGTAGTAAATAAGTCTTTTCATAGGTTTTGTCTGTACTTAAATAGAGGAAGCTAAGTAACGTGAGCTGTAAAAGTATGAAAAATGCGTGAATGGAATTAAACCGATCTGAAAGTAAGTTAATTCAGTATACAGTGGATATCTACACGTATTCTTATACGAGATATAAAGAGAAATGTTCCGACTGACTTACTGACTAATCAACGCCGAGATTAAACCGTTAAAGCTATAAAACATGAAATTTGGATAGAATTCTCCCTTTATGTCGTAAAGACTCACTAAGAAGGGATTTCTCGAAATTCAACCCCTAAAGACGTGAAACGGAGTGTAAAAGTTTGTGTGAAAAAAGAAATTTGATGGTCTCATTAACTTGAAATTTGGTAAAACATACCTACAATACAAATAACTATATACAAATACGTGTTTTGTAGTATTTCAAAATTGTGTCAAGGGGCTGAAATAGTCAAATTTTGTATGGAATCACAATTAAACTCAATTAAATCCACGCCCGTAGAGTTGCGGACACCAGCTAATTAAACATAAAATCTTAGCTTAATTTGTGCTCACCGAGTCCTTCTGGTGCACCAGCTGCGGGTAGTGCTTCACGAGCCACTCGGCGATGTCCATATAGTCGTAGTATATCGCCTTGTGCAGTAATCCCACGCCAGCCTCGTCGCGGCACATTACATACTTGCGCCGATTGTAGTCCGAATCCAGGAGTTCCTGAAAAGAAGCTTGTAACTTTGGTTTAGAGGATAAATAAACCCTTAAGTGTACCGCTATTGGTAGTGTGTTTGGAAATATTTTCTAGTATGACTAAAATGTGCCAATGGTAATTTGTTAATAGTGGTTAAATCTGCTTTAGTTTTCAATCTGGGATCTAATGCTCTGTAAGAGCTTGCTAGTCGAGACTTTAATTTACTGGCCGGCGGACAATTATAAGTAGCTTCCACCAAAAAAATATGGAAATGCACTTCCGTGAGAAGCGTCACTGCTGATATAAAAAGTTTCATTACTTTATTTCGAGTAAAGCGTTGAACTTGAATGAGTAGTTCCTCTCTACGGCACTAGGATTAGAATATCGTTAGACCCGTATAGTTTTAATGCTTCCACGAGCCTTTATTACAAAGCTTCACTTTTGTCACTAGCTACACAAAGCTGTCACCTTTATTACCAGCAATACCTGGAGCTCGAGCAAAGATCCCTTCTCCACAGCAGCATGTAATGCGTCGCACTTGGCAATTAGAGCGGGTAAGTGGTGGGAGAGCGGCAGCGCCTCAGCTTCTGCGAGGAGCCGCCGCCCCTGACCTGCGAGTACCGCACGCTCCAGTTTTTCCTCAGCGCCACCTCGAGCCCACTGACGAAGCTGTGCTGCTGATACTACACCTAGCACTGTATCAAAACAATTCTGTGAACAGTGGTACTTGTTTGAAATAACTAATAACAAAAAATATTTTCACGATGGCATTTCATCAGCATTAATTTCTTCTAAGAGCGAGTAACCTTTTAATCTATTCACCGACAGGTTTTTATTCTTCAATACTGAGTAATAATTTGAAAGTTTTTATATAGTAATTAGTGGTAAACAATTAGTTAATAGGTTTTGAGAATGAACAACCCATGAGGAGCCATCCTCGTTTGTTGTTCATTCTCAAAACCTTGCTTGAGAACAGTTGATGCCGAATATATAGAAGGTTTTCTGCCTGAGACCATTTGCAGACCACAAAGAGCTCAGTTGCCATAGACTCTGTCTCCAAATATTTCGATTATTTGTATTTGAGGTTTTATATTTGCATTCCCACGGCAAAGCTGACACGGGCGTGTATTTTTTTAAATATATCAAACGCTACTCTTGATGAAGAATGACAATGAATATGAATATTGATGAAGAGCGCCCGCTCTTGTTGCGTCTCACGACCGGTGACTCTCACGACCGGTGATTCTTGAAAGGTCACTAGGGGGCCACAAGAACGTAGACATTCCGAAAAAAAAAAATCTTGTGCACATTTTGGGGCCTCCGACAAAAAGTTTATAAAACCTTCGGTTTATTAGACTTTTGATCCTGAAACACTGAGTTATATCTATAGAATGAAATCTATTTAACGAAATCTATAGAAACTAAGCCCTATGCAGTCTGCATAACTTCTTTAAATCACCAAATCTAAGTCTTGAGACAGCGCGGCGCATCAATTATTTATATAGCTATAAGACTTTCTTTCTAGCTAAGTTTACTCTCTGTGATTAACAGGAACGATGGTCAAATACTGACTGAATCTCTTGGGACTCTAAAGCTAATATGAGTAAAGAGTCCCACACGATGATTATATCCGTTCCCTATGATGCGTGATGTAAAACTGCCGCATTACATGCTATCCTACCCTCAATAGTGTGGACTGATCTGTTCTACTGATTAATTATGTACAGTGTGTTTCATTTAATTAAGAAGCTAGATTTCTCTTTTTGCTTGTATACACACGTCCCAGAACAAGGCATACACTATGTAGCGTGTCGTATTGCCACGTCCTTTGCATTTAACGGTAACAGTATTAAATCGATAGCAAGGGGCAAGCGCACGCGCCGCCGCGCAGCTCGCCGCCGCACGCGTAGATACCCCATAACTATCTTCAAAATATGTGGAGATAGCATGTCACCACTTACAACACTGGCTCGAGTTAAACCTGGCATTACTCGTAAAATATTAAATCATTATTGAATTCCCTTCTTACTATAATCCTGTTTTAAAATAACAATAATTTTCAATTACATCCTAAATTGAACACTTACTATACGTCAAATCAAAAGCTTTCGATTATAATATTTTTTTTAAATATATAAGTCCAACCACTTTTTATGTCATATTTTTCTTATTTATTAATTATGCAATTCATTATACTTGTATTTATTTTCATTGCGCGAAATAGTTTAGTATTATTTAATAGTTTAGTATAATAAAAAAGTTTAGTATAGTTCATAATTACCAAAGTTCATCTTTCATAAGTATCGCTATCAGCCTATGACGTCCCACTGCAGGACACAGATCTACAGTAAAGTACTTGGGGTTAAAGATTTGTGGGAAAAATACATGAGATTATTTCAATTTTCGAATATGCGAGGTTTGTGACGTAATCATTCATCGCCTAACGAACTAATAATTCGTTATTTTAAAAATCTAAAATTGAAATTGATAAATTTAAAAATCCGTAATAGAAATTACGTGTAACCCATCTTATATTAAAGATGACGTTACGGATTAGAAATAATTTAATAATGGCTTGAAAATATCCGTGTCGCGTTATTAAAGTAATCAACGGAGAAATTAAATAGTAAAAGTCCACCCTGTTACAGTAACTCGCATGTACTCGGCCACTTCATACTATGAGATTACAGGATTTATGGTTTAACAACTTAGGTGTGTGGGCGAGTCATCACGATAACTGTTGACCTTGCACTTCATGTATACAAAAATACGAAGTATATATGCAGTAATAAAGTATCAATGTCCCTCCAATGTATGTATGTGTTTCGGTAGTGCCATTCCCATCCCATCACAACCTATCCTATACCTCTTATTTTCCCAGCCCTTTCCCGAAATCCTAAATCGCCAAGGGTAACTAGCGCATCAGTGAGTGTGCCAATGTTTGTCATTCTGGCTGTGTATCCATTTACCACCAGGTGAACTGTATGCTTTGCTGCCGCTATAAAAAAATCGAATTTATTCGTACACACAGCAATAAATACATATCGTCCAACGACGTGCTGTCTGAATTCTTTACTCTTAAGAGATAACAGTCAGAGATTAGTATGAGATTACTTAGAGAGAGAGATTAGATTACATTTTTTACCTCTGGAGACATTTGTAATTTACATAACAAGTGTAAAATCTATTTAAATAATAATAATATTTCGGACCATCATATACATGTTCACAATTGTTAGTTTGTTAGTAACACGAACAAAACAATTGTTAATAAATGAATCTATGTTAGTAGTGTTAGTAGTTCTACAATGACTTATTTATATTTTATTCAGGTGTATACCTACCCAGTGCCCTAACATGAGACCATCTATCTTCTCAGCTAGCGTGCTCAGGATGCTATTGCTGCCACCGCGAAACCGGCACATCATCGAGGCGATTCTTTTTCTAATGATGACGTGAAGCCATTCTATTCTAAACTTCCCAAACATTAGAGATGCGCTACAGCATCGCGGCAACCCCAACAGTACCCTGAATGCATTATGCACTATAAAGACAACAATTTATAGCTGCAGAATTCAAGCGCGGTCGTGTCAATCTCAGTGACGAATTTAATGAAGGTCACCCGTCCACCGCTGTCAATAACAAAAACATCGATGCTGTGCGCCATATGATCGAAACAGACAGGCATGTGACCTTTCATGAGATACGGGCATCCTTAGGCATAGGCATGAGTCAGATACAATCAATCTGAGATAATCAGATACACAAACACAATTTGACTGAGCCTCAAAAAACGGAACGCGTCATTTGGTGCAATGCCATGTTTACCAGATTTACGAGGGGAACAGGTGACGAAACATGGATTTACAGCTACGACCACGAAACAAAGCAGCAATCGACCATTTAGGTCTTTCAAGATGAGCCGAACCCCACCAAAGTGGCGCGTGTGTAAAGTGCCGCGAAGCAGATGATGGATTTTTTTTTTAGAAAAACTGGACTCGTGTCTACTGTTGTTTTGGAAAATCGTTTTACCATGAAATCTGATCGATACACGACCATTTTCTTGCCGGAAGTATTGATGAACTACGTAAAAACAATCGTAAACACCCCATAATCTTGCACCATGACAATGCCAGCTCTCACACGGCCAAACACACAAACGACTTATTGAAGGCGAAAAACGTAGAACTCATGAACCATCCTCCATGGCATCTTGTGCCTTCTTCTTGTTTCCAAAAATTAAGAGCCAATTACGCGGTCAATGATTGTCATCGCCAGAAGAGGCTGTCGAAGAGTATGAAAAACATGTTTCCGAGGTCACCACGGAGGAGTGGAATAAATGTTACAGAAATTAGTTTATTCGTATGAAAAAGTGTATTGACGCTCACGGAGAATATTTCGAGAAACAATAAATTGATTTTTGGCCCTTCAATGTAATTTTTTCTTATTCATTCCGGAAACTTTAAGTGTGGCCCTCGTAGGCGAGTATTTTTGTTTTCCCTAAATCTCTTACTGAACGAGAGAGAACTTTCGTAGATGATTATTTTAATATTTTATAGTCCTTTGTTTCTACTATACAAATGACCCAGAATTATTGCCCATACACTTGATTACAAAGGTTTTCAAATAACCCAAGAACATTTATCAAACAAACCTTTTTTGTCGTAACCTTTATGCTAATTTAATTACAGCACACGTCTGCGTGACTTTCGCTTTTTCTTTGGTCTTGAACTATTTTCATTACTACTATTTTGAAACTTTAACCATAGACCCTATAGAAAAAGCTGGACATGCTTCTAGTATACTCTATTTAACTATCTACGAGCATATAAAATTAATGAAATAGTAAAGGGTCGCCAAGGGTTGATTGCACTCTACAATCCCACAGCCGTTGGGCGAACTCGATTGGCCAAGTTACCCTGACCTCATAAAAGACTAACTTAAGATGTACTACATTTCCCACCCTATCCTATTCCACCAATGCACGTACGTCGTATATGTTCGCATTTCCCATTTCCATCCCATTCCCTCTTATCCCCTCCTATCCTTAACCAGTGAAGAGTATAATGGAGTAAGAGTTCCTCCTTATTCCATTATACTCTGAGTCCCTATGTTACTCCATCCCCCCAAGGAGAATTGGGAGGTGTAATGGAATGACAAAAGCACCTCGTTCCATTAAGTTTAATACTCCTCTTACTCTCCTTTTCCCAACCCTTTCTCCAAATCCATTCCTAAATCTCACAAAGATAGACAGCGCATCCGGGAAGTACCAGCGTTTTTCATTCTGGATTAAATGGAACCATGTATGTACAGGTCCTCCTTCTCTTTGCGTAGTCCTTCTCACTGCTGAGGATCATGACCATGTCCATGGATTACTTTATCTCGGACGATATTGCGCCATATGTTTCTGTCGTTGGCGGTATTCAAAGCATCGTGGATGTTGGTGTTGCGAGTTTTGTAGTTCTGGTCAGACCAACGCATCGGGTTCCGTCCTAGTGGTCTCTTTCCTTCCACCTTGCCAATCAATATGCGTCTCTCTAAATTATTGTCGCAAAATTATTATTTTCTGGCATCTGGACCGAAGTATTCAAGAATTCTCTGGAGGCAGGTGGTAGATACCTTAGTAGTTGTCTGCACACTTATATACATGTATACATAATAATATACGTGCATACACGTATACTAAAATCCTCGATGAAATGTCTTCCATTACTTTTTTTAAACTAATGTTTTATATAAAGTTATTTTTTATTTTCACTTTATTAGCTTACCTATGAAATGACCGATTTTATTACTGGCCACTTTGAGTTTTGAATTTCACTTCTGTTCTAATTCTAATTTCAAAATAAAAAAAATGCATCTAATAGCCAGATGTTCTTATTTAAAAATCAGAGTATGTCATTAATTTTTCTGTACCAAAATTTTGTTTATGTGATTATCTTGAAAATAAAATGGATGAATTGAAAATTCGTGCTATTTTTTAATATGAGTTAATACAGTTAATTACTAATTACTAATTTTTAGTTAATTACTATTTTTAATACAGCTCACAATATCAATAGTGTGTGTGGGCCAAACACCCCAAACGATCGCACCGTGCGTCGATGGTTTGAACGCTTCCGTTCTCGAAATTTCGATCTTAACGATGAGCCCCACGGACGACTTATGACCAACATTAATAACGATGAATTAAAGGCTATAATGGAAGCAGATCCATGTCGAAGTACAGTTAGCAGCAGGGTTTTACGAGATGTTTACGAGATGAAAACAATGTTGGTTCATCTGCGTCAAATTGGCAAAAAAAAAGCTCGAAACGTGGTACCGTATGAACTGAACGGACGTCAGCGACAACAACGTGCACTGTGTGAATCGAAGTGTGCACTCTGTTATTGAACCGTCAGAAAAACAAAGGTAATTTTGAATCGCATTGTGATTTGTGATGAAAAATGGATTCTATACGATAACCGCAAATGTTCGTATCAGTGACTGGATCCAGGATGTCCAAACCAATGTCCAACAATGTCCAAACCCGGTCAAACGATTGACGCAAATGTGTACTGTAAGGAGCTGCAGACGATGATGGAAAAGCTGGCAACAAAACAACCAAATTTGGTCAATTGCTCATTTCTACTTCTTCTTCATGACAATGCCCGCCCTCACACTTCTCATACGACAGTTTTAAAACTTCACGAGCTGGACCTGGAGACTGTCCCTCACCCAACATACTCACTCTTTCCGGCAATCTTGCCTATCATAATTAGTTGCAAAAGTTCGTATCTTTCATGCCTTAGCACGTGACCTAGATACGAAGTTTTCTGCACTTGACGGTCTGCAAGAGTTCGCAGTTCCGATCTACTCGTCGCAGGACTTCCGCATTGGTGATCTTCTGCGTTCAACTGATGGCCAGCATCGTCTGTGCGCCCACATTTCGAATGCTTCTATACGTTTACTAAGCTCCACGGTCATTGTCCAGGATTCGCATTCGGTATACAAAAATGGGCCAGATATAACACTGGAGGAGACGAATGCGCAAGGAGATTCTGAGATGTCGGTTGCAAAGAACTTTTCTCATGTTGGTGAAGGCATTCTTAGCGATTCAATGCGGGTTTTTATATCCATAACACTATCCCAGTCTTCATTCAGCCAGGTGCCCAAATATTTATCTTTGCAAATCCTCTCAAGTTTTTGGCCTGCTACCGTTATAATGGATTCTATGTCGGCGTTTCTTGAGACAATGTAGCTTTGTAATCTATGTAGCTTGGATTTTGTCTTGCTTACATACATTCTAAGACCAGCTTTCAAAGGTAAGCACCTAATATTAAAAATCTTTGCAGAGTACTTTAATTTCCCATTGATCGATATACTTCATCGATTCCCATCATCGATGTACGAATATAACATCTGTTTTACGTGGACTGCTCTACAAAATAAACTCTAAGAGTTGTATTTAAATTGCTTGTTAACGTTCGTTCATTTATTACATATTCTCAATTAAGAAAATCATAAATATGCTAAAGCCGTAAATAATTTATTTTCAGCATTCGTTTTTTTATTTATTTATTTGACATTGTACAAAATGCGGACTTAATGCTTAGTAGCTTCTCTGCCAGTCAACCTATGGTTAAACTTATAAGGTTT
Source organism: Sesia apiformis (assembly GCA_914767545.1). NCBI lineage: Eukaryota > Metazoa > Arthropoda > Insecta > Lepidoptera > Sesiidae > Sesia > Sesia apiformis. The sequence goes on along the minus strand of OU611960.1, from coordinate 6,912,386 downwards.
TGGTTTTGTTATTGCTTAGTATTAATGATAAAAATTACAAATCTACGAGTAGTAGACAATCAAAGAGATCCAATATAGAACTCTCGACCACTACAAACTTAGTGGTCACAACATAGAAATGACAACATAGATTAGCAACGCCCTAATGTACCCAAAACTAATTGATTCTATCCCTTATCCCTAGTATACAATAAGGTGCCGATTTGTATAAGTTTGTCTGTTGCTGACTGTTGTCACCGACTCATGAAATAGGGACAGTTTTGTAAGTCGCAGGTGAACAGCCCATTGGTCGTCGAACTCCATCAATATTATCCGTAGGACATCACCCAATATTGTTGTGGTATATTTTATGGTTAATTGACAGGGTTTATATGGAGTTCAGACTTCATAATATACATGGATAATATACATTTTACGCTTTGAGTTTGACAAAGTGTTGGCCGCATCAATTTTATTGTTTGTAATTTTCAAATAATAATCCGATGATATTGCCCTGGGCTTTATTTATCTGAATCTGAATCAAATAATTAATTTCTCATGTCAAAAAGGGTTAACAAGTAAAAGTCAAATAATATAATTGTACAGTTCTAGAGCAGTCATTCCCAAAGTGGTCGATATCGAATTTCTCATATCATAAAAACCTAAGGGCATAGAGTAGGTGTTTTAAGTGCAAATTGATATAAATTATCCGGCGGCAGAATTAGGATTTTAAATTTAAATAACAAAAAAACTACAAATCGCATACATTTATTAAATAAGTTTTACAAAAGAGAGAAATGCGGATTTTATTTTTTGAAAATTATATTGTCCAAATATTGACCTTCACGTCGGAACACACTCTTGGAATCTGACCTCAGCATTCCGAGCAACTCGCTGGAGAAGTGACGGTGGGATACCATTAACTTCGCGAACGATATTTTCTTTTAGTGCTGAGATGGTCGCTGGATTTGTTTCATAAACTTTACTCTTGAGGTACCCCCACAGAAAAAAATCCACGGGGGTGAGGTCTGGCGACATTGGTGGCCAGGGGATATCACCGAAGCGGCTTATCAATTTGTTCGGGAAGAAATCGCGAAGAAGCGTCATGATCTCCCTAGCACTATGAGACGTGGCGCCATCTTGTTGAAACCACGTGTGCGAACTGAAGGCAGGATGTGCGCTCAATGTTGGCAGAAAATAATCGTTGACAGGCGTCGATAAGCAACACCGTCCACAGTAATTGCTTGCCCTTGAATATTTTCGAAAAAATAGGGGCCGATTATTCCTCTGCTTGATAATGCACACCAAACTGTAACTTTGGGACTGTGATGTTGCTTTTGGTGTTTTAAATGTGGATTCCATCTTTTGGGTGACCAATAATGGCAATTCTGCTTATTTACACATCCATTCAAATGAAAGTGGGCTTCATCACTCCAAAAGATCGTGTTTACCGTACTAAATCTTGATAAAATTGTCTCGCAAAAGGTTTTACGCAAATTGTTATCATTAGGCTTAAGCACTTGCACAATTTGAATTTTAAAGGGGTGAAAATGACCCTTTTTCAATATTTCGTGCACTATTGTTTTTGGAAACAGACGCGGATTATCGCGCAAAGTGTTTGTGAAGAGTTCAATGTTTTCTTCTGTTCTTGAAGTCAGGCTGCGCCCCAGTCGCGGGTTGTTTGCTGCCGAACTTGTTGCCCGGAACCTCCGCACCCACCATCGAATCAAATCTTCACTTGGGGCGTCACGTAAACATCGGACATTGTAACGCGAACATAATCTTCGATGAGCAATCGCTCAAGAATCATTGGCCTTAAAATACGCTTCGATTGCAAACGCACGTTGTTCACCCATCCACTGCGACATCATGACTAAATAACCTGCATGAAGGACGAATCTAACGCGACCCCCTGCCCGCTCCTCCGCCCAACGGTTTTAAAAAAATTCGAAATCAAATCCTAATCCTAACACCCCTTAGCTAAATGATAACCGTAACCTTTTATCATCCACTACTGGACATGGGTTTCCTCATGGACATTGTCTTGTGCATCAGGGATGTCTGACCTTTAAACGTCGTCTGGCCAAGCGTGTTTCAAGAGGTGGACGTGTTCCTCTGAGTTACTCATCCCTTCTTCATCCACTGCTGGACATTCGTCTCCTCATACACAATGCCTTGTGCATGAGGGATGTATGGCCTTAAAAGCTGGTTGGCGAGTAAACTCTATTAGAGATGGTGTAGGCTTGTGGTAGCGGCTTTGTTATCCCTTTGTCGCTTTTTACGACACCCATGGAAGGAGATGGGATGGTGCCTACCTACTATTTTAAAGCTGGCCATCATCACCAGGTCATAGATGGCCTGATTACCACTGATTATTGTGTCCTACTTACCACTAAGTGATGACATTTTTCAAACGCCCGCTACAGCCCTGACAAGATAAAAAATTGTTTCATGTCACTAATGAAAGTGTTTTTATAATTTACAAATACAGTACAATACAGCAAAAATACATGTTATTGCTTCTTAAGTAGGTACTAAGTACAATTTATATTCAATTTTTAACTTTCCATATATCACACATGTATGTTTGGGCTTACGCCATTATATGCAAAACTGTTTTTCTCACGACATCACGCTAAGGTCGCGTCCACGTTAGTTCTAGTTACGAGTACTTCAATTTGTTTGAGGCACGTCCACATTGCATTGGCGTGATCCTAATTTATTGTAATGGCCAATGTGACCTATGATGTGTATTTACAAGCGTAATCACGTGCAGTAATCACTTTGTTTGCTTTATGAACCTTGTTGTAAAAAATAATTATAACTAATTTATTTATCGTTTACGAAACCCACGGTGGGTTTCGTAAATGAGGTGGTATTTTCGTAAATTCATGAGGTGGTATTATTCTAACCCCGGCTAAACGACCGATCGACTTTATTAGCCTAGTTGGTAGCAAATATCAATTCAATAGTAAACTACGACGTAATACATAGTCGATGTAATACGTAGAAGGAAGCTTTAGAAACACGTAAAATGCAGCAAAAATAGAATAAAAAAATTAAAAGTGCCGTTGATATACTGGCATAATAGGTGCTGCCGTCGGATATTTTTCACGTTGGGCACGCGACGGCAGACAGGCGCAGTTTTAGCCAATTGTTTGATAAATATTTGTCTTACACTTTCTTACTGGCAGCTGTTCCTTATTCAGACTTTTATGCGCTATTATAAATCGCTAAATGATGATAATTTTATTGTGCGGCCATTTGTAATAAATACTACAGCATTTGGTATAAGTACAATTATGTATGTGGTATAAGCGTTGGTATTATTATCAGCCGGTATATCTCCACTGTTGGATTTAGGTATCTCCCACAGCTCGCCACTCCACACAGGTCTTCTACTCTTCTATACAGCCACTACCGGCAAACTTCTTCACGTCGTTGGTCCATCTGGCCGGAGGGCGTCCCACATGTCGCTTCCCGGTACGTGGGTTCCGTTCAAGGAATCGTCTACCCCTTCAGTTGTCGGTCCTACAAGAGACAAGGCCTGCCCATTGCCATTTCAGCTTACTGATTCTGTGAGTTATGTCGGTAAATTTCGTATAAGGTACTTGGTATTTTGTATTTGGTATACGTCGGCCTTCAATGTACATTTGAATATCGAAGACGTCATTCGTAGTTACTGATATTTCTAATGTCCATATTTAGTAAAGTCGATACCACAATATTTATATTTTACAGTACCTACCTACTTCTACTCTATTTAAACGCTATTTACTATTTAGTGATAGCTTAAAATTCTTTATCATTTTCTATTTGATTAAAATTATATTTTCAGGAAGAGACATAAAGATCGGACACATTAGTAAACACAATCATTAAATTATGTCTCGTTGTCGTCTTATTCAGTTGCTCAGTTAGAGGAATGTCACGATATGGCAGAGGTCGAACTGTTTTGAGAGATGTTTGAGATTTGAGAGATCGAGAAATATTTTGAAACATTTTATCTAAATGCTAAATAATCATCTAAATGGTATATAAAAAAAAATCGAAACGTACATTTCATCTTTAAATTACATATTCACACATGTTATATTTATTTTAGAACGCGTGATTGTTAATTCTTATTCCATACAAGTGAATATTACTTACGTTTTGGCGGACTATAGTGGACGTAGATGCCGTTCTTCTTTGCAGTCCGCTCTGACAGCCACTTCTTCACACTCTCCATAACAAACTCATCAACAAAGAGTTCCACCGACACCGAAGCATTTCACTGTACCCCATTCACTACGAACGACTCCTATCGCACCTTAGATTGCTTACCTAAGATACGCAAACCATGCTAATTATAATGTGTTCTTTGAAAATATTTTATTAAATTAAGAGAAGTAAATATTATGAAATATTAAATTTATTAAATATTATAATAACTTTTATTAAATATTATAAAGAGGTAAAGTTTGTAAGTTTGGATGAGGTAATCTCCGAAACTACTAATCCGATTTCAAAAATTCTTTCACCATTTGAAAGGTACATTATTCCAGATGGACATAGGCTATATATTATGTGCAAAAAGATTGACGGGCATGCAACGCATGCGGGAGACAGGGTAACATTTTAAAGTATCATACTTAATAATAATAATAAATAGGTATTCTTTATTGCATACAAATAGTTATTCATAATGTTTATTTTTACTAGATATACTAGGTACGGGTACGGGTGCGGTAACGGGTAGGGTCGGCAGAAGCAGCGTTGTCCATCTCTGTTTAACAAAGTCCGCTCTAGTTAATAGTTACATTAAAAACAATTATTATTGATTATCGATAATTATTAAAAAAAAATCGTTTCTTAAATTACGAGGGCGAACGTGCTCAGTGAAATTCGTATGGAAGTAAACATGTATTGATTTTCCCAGTGCCAGTAAGGCACGATCGAAAATGTTACTTATAAAATATTTACCGGTATGTCCGCCTGACACCGTTTACCTCGATCGATCCAATTCCAGATGTATCTACAAGTATATTTAACACGATTTCAAAGATATTCAACAATAACTTACTCTCATTTACAGTTTCGCGATATTATTATTTTACTAATTCAAAACTAAACTATAATAATTATTTCGTTATAGGTTTATAATCAGAGCACTACTTTTAATATTTTCAACTACTTAATATGAGAGGAGTGTGGTTGCAAGTAAGGCAAGTAAGGCAGTGGTTGCTGAACTAACAGTTTGCAGTTCACACGAGACGATGAGCTCGTCTTGTCGGCATGTGTCGACAATAGGTACACTCTTCACAACAAGTTGTTTTCCTTCCTTATAAAAGGTATATACGAACTTACCTCTAGAAAAATAGTTGAAAACCTGATGAGTATTAAGGATTTCTTTTTTATTTCCAAAGTAAACCGTATTACAGTGTACTTTTTATATAGTTGTGGAAGATGGGCGGCGTTTCGGCATTTACGGTGAGCAGTGGGTGCAGCCAGTACATTGGTGGGCTATCTGTCTCCTCTTCTTTAAAAAATAACATCGCAAATAAATTAATCGAATTGAAGTTTAGTGAACCTGAAAAAATCGTTATACCTAAAATTACATGTTTATTAATTCTATGAAAATAAGACTATTTACTTGAGTAAACTTTCATAAAAATATTTATCATCGAACCTCCCGGTGGAGGTTCGTCGTGCGATTCATCCACACTTTTTGATAAGGAGTCGCTACGTACAATGCGGTCATCAAGACACTTTATACCGCGTACTCGAAAATTCTGGAACGAACAGCCAGCAGAGGTTTTACCGCTATGCTATGACATGTGGCTCTTTAAAAGAGCTGTGAACAGGATTCTGCAAGGTCGACAGTGCACCCGCATGCCCCCGGTGTTGCAGGTGTCCATGGGCGGCGGTGACCAATTTACCATTACCATATGCCCGCCCGCTCGTCTGCCATTTCTCTATAAGAAAAAAACAATAGATTTAAGATTGAAATAAAGAATTTTATCCTGTTTGACTATTGTCTTCATATAGGCAGATTGGATTTTGTATTCCTTCCAGTTTTATTCAATAGAACTGCTGATTTTTTAGACGATTTGATGATTTTTGAAGCATAAAGTTGATAAAACTATATTTATTATAGGGGACAGTTTAAACAAAACTGATAGTAAAAGTATTTCTTATCGTACGAGTAGTTAGAGACTTGATAGCATCGTTGTTCCTGATTCAGCAACAATTTAAATAAAAAATGTATGGGCACAATGCGTTGCCGACACAATAATTAATGATCACTCGATGCGGTACCACAGGGGAGCATTCTTATAGAATGGCGCGTTCTTATTAAAAGTTATTGCACGCTAGCGCCCTAATTACGTAAAAGGAAGAAATGACCTCGAAAGTATTGAAGAGAAACGGTAACTTTCTAGAAAAACATTGCGCATTAATCAAGTTGAATTGATACAATATCTTCAGCCCGTCTCTCTCCACTGCCGCATATAGGTAACTGCATCTAGATAGATCATAGACGTCACCGCACACGATCTTATGCTCTTGTAATTCAGCTACAACCTACGATCATGAGTTAATATGTAGATATTGCACAAAAAAAATGTATATTGTTTGCAAATACAATTCAGCTTTTTCAATTTTTGCTAAATATTTGTTAAATAAAAAACAGAAAAAAATGAACATTTTACAGGAAAAAAATAGGTAAAGTTCATGTTAATTAACTCATAATGATGCAAAGAATCCATGGTACCAGATATATTCCGGAATATTGCTTCAGAAATATAAATATCTGTTATAATAAGTATCCATTATTAATTTTAATTATTGTTTGAACTCAATTAAATGAAAAGTAACAATATCAAAAACTGATTTTAGGTAATTATTTATTGTCAGTAAGGGTCATCCATAAATTACGTCACACGTTAAGGGGGAGGGAGGGGGTCAACAAAGTGTGACATCGTGTGACAAGGGGGGGAGAGGACGAGTCATAAGCTTCGTGACGTCACATGTATATCTAAAACTAAAGTATTAAAACTAAACCTCAACTGTAACGAAAAACTTTAAAATATTATTATAAGGTTGTTTTAATTTAATAATTTCTAAATTTAAAATTGCAAAATATGTGACGTCACACCAGGGTTGGGGGGGGGGGGTTCACACAAATGTGACCATCTATAACAAGGACGGGGGGGGGGACTCCATAAATCATGAAATTCGTGTGACGTAATTTATGGATGGCCCCATAGGTGGATGTGTATGTTTTTTTTATTGTAAGTGGTTTCAATACTGACGGTATATCGGATTTAAATTTGAGATAGATAGCCCTCAGACAGCTTAAAAACGGAGGAGCTTCCGTCTTATCCGAGCTGCAACGCTTCTTCAATGCCTTCAACTCCAGAGATATGGAGCAGGAGTGTGGGAATCTTATTCTTTAAGAAGCGAAACAAGGCCCAATTGTTAGAATTGTTACTACATTGTTAGAAGTCGAAAATCAAGTTACGAAAATCAATCTGTCTAACGGTCGATCCATTAGTTTAAAAACGAGCTATGGTCTTGTCGAGCCAGAGTCTAGTCAAAGTACGCTTTAATCTTACTAATTCCTTGCTTCTTAAAAACAAGTGAGTAACAAGGAATTAGTAAGCTAAAGTGAGAATCGGCAGGCCATATAAATGTAGCAGGACCTGTACCCGAAAAGGTAGACGAGTCCTTGAATTGAAACCACATATCTGGAAATTATCTATTCAGCAGTGGAGAGACAATGGCTGATGGTATAGTATGGTATACATATTATAGTAAAGGTATGAAAATAGTTTCGATGGTATGGATATGTATGGTATGGAATAGTTTCGATTTCAAAGGTTATTGAAGTAACCTTTATGAATAAAGACAACTGCAAATGTACATTAATTAATAAGCATAATTTGTAACAAATGTGTAGATTCTCACGTATGACCTTGTTATCATAGGAAACTAGTTTCTATTTAATAACACACCGTTCTAAATGTTACTTGACCTATTTATATAGTTAATTGAAAGTTTTGAAGATAGTAATTTTATGGTCTTACCTATTAACTTGTTGTTTGTTCATAGTGGCCACTTTATCCTGCGTTTGGCTTTGAATTTCAATTTAAAGCAGTTCCAAAATTTCCAAAATCAGTTATTTAATATTAGTTTTTTCTTCAAATGACTTTTTGTTTAGATATCGTTGTGTTCGCGACCATGTAAAACCATGTAAAATACTGACTAAACTGTGCAAATATTTTTTTAATCCCGGATATTGTCTGTAATATTTTTGTTTTTAATTATATCAGAGGGGGCTGGCGACATTATCGTGCAACACTGCGAATATTGCTCAGCAATTAAATGGACCTACCGCTAAAAAATCACAAAAACACGATTAGAGATAGTGTGAACTCCGATTTCAGATAATACAAAAAATACCGTAATTTCCACTGAGATTCTAGTATGATGCAATGCAAATCTAATTAATTGCCTAATACTGTCTGTCGTAACTCGTAAATAATATTTACGATTGAGAGCAAATCAACTCACACAAAACAGTTTTATTTTGGCCCTCATTGTTTATATAACGTGTTACCGAAATAATGCAAAACCCGAAATATGTCAACCAATTTAATATGTGAAGAACTGTTCTAGCGAAAAATTAAATAGTTACGAAATACATTAAAAACTACAAACTTGAAAGTGTTTGTTGTCCTGTCTAAACCATTACTTAGACCGGGCGCCTAGGGGTGCGCGCGATGCGGCCCAGGTGACGCGTGTAGAATAAACGATATACTAGACAATTCTTTAAATCATAAATATATTCCTATAAATCATGAAAAAAGACCTACTGTACAAACTGATAGAATCGATTTTACTCTCAATACTATTTCAGCTTTTGCGTTATTTCAATAACACATTTTATATGTATTTCGCTTGATATTAACTAATACCTGATTAATTAAAGCTGAAGATCGTGTGTGGTGACGGTCCTTGGGAGAGGCCTATATTCAGCAGTGGAGAGCCACAGCTATCTAAAATATCTAAATTATACTATCTAAAAATAGTATAATTTCATTTTATAGAACCCGAAAGCAAGTTTCGGCCTTATACTCATACATAATAAAATCTTGTTGCCTCTACACCTTGACACTTATACCCAAGTTATTCCAGTGGTGGCTGAAGGTTTCTCTGATTTACATTGCTGTAATCTAATGTTATAGTCGATAGTTATAATCGATTCATTTTGTTGGCGGTACTGATCGGTTTGCGCGGATTGACACGACATAACACGTTTTAAGAAATCATTCACAGCTATCAAGCAATGCGTCCTGTTTTTAGCCCCGTGCCGCTGTTCCACGCGGATCAAAGAATATCGCTAATTAAGTTAATCCTATAAATATAATAATGTATTATTATAATGTAACAATAAATACAGCTTCTGTTACGACGGAACTACTAATTTATTTTATCCAATGGAAATGGTTACGTAATGTGACTTTTCTCAAATTGTGAAAAATAGATTATGATATAACATTATGAAGTTATTGAAATCGCCTAGATATCATTTTACTTGTTGTTCACCATTTCTGCGCTGCTCGATAATGGAATATTGATATTTAAACCGATATCTTTCTTATCCATATCCTCAATAGAACGCTTGTCAACCGCTTCTGAATCCACTACACAATTTTCAGCTGAAATCAAATACATGATAATGTTAGGTCGAGATATGAATTGTCATCAAATTCAAAATGCATTCAATTGAAAAATACAATACCGTTGTTCATTTGAAAATTCAATATGCGATGGTACAGTTCATTGAATTTCTTTTGTCGTTTTACATTAGAAGGTGTACGGACCACTAAAGTAGGTAACAATATATATTGCTCAAGGTTGGGTTCTTCACTTGCATTGTTTTGTCGACGGGACGGATCTTTCTTTACTACATACCGAGGACCTTTACTATAAGGTTTACTAATAGTAAAGCTGCTTCCGCTGGTTAGTTCTTGGCATGTATCACATTGTATTATTTTCTTTGTCGCTCCTGTGCTCATTTCATTCATCGTGGGAGTAATTTGGTAACAACATGTAGGTTCTCGGCTAGCTGGAGACCGAGGCATTGCACAACTTGGACCTGGAGAGCAATCTTCTTGTTTGAAACGACTCTTTTGCCGCATATCAGGGTACATCGTACCATCTTGACTTCTATGATTTCTATGTGGTCGTTGATCTTCCCATCGTCTGTCAGTATTGTGGTCGCTACTGACAACGTCGTCATTAACATGTTTGTTTTTGTGACTGGCTACAATGATATCACCGGTTTTACCACCGGGGTTGCAGCTTTCGTGGCGTTGGTTTAATTTAACTATTCTATAATGACGCCGTCTCCTGCGCTCGACATGTGCGACACGTTCTCTTAATAAACTGTCAATAAGACGCTGTAAGTCGTACCTGATGCTACATCGATCGGGTCGTCGACCTAGCCGAACGTTCGGCCAATGTGTGCGACATACGTCCTCCCAAATAATGTCACTGAGGACCGCTTCTCGAGACGGTGTTAGCTTTATGCCATCATCACGTGGTGCAAACTCACCTTGAGCCAAATAATGGACGGTGTCCATTAACCGGTAATCCCGCACTGGATTGAGTTTGTGTCTTATTTTATGAACTCTTTCTGCAGCCAACCTGGGAATGTCGTTGCGCTTGCACGGAACGGAAGCGCACTGTCTTCTGCCACGTGCTGTGATACCATCGTATGTCGTAAAATCACGCCCGTATTGTTCAGAATTGTGTTCCTTTTCGATAGTGGTAGCTTTGCTGGGTGATAGAGGTGCTGCTTGTTGAGTGTAACGTTGAAACGCAGAAGTTTCTGGTACGTGGCTGTACTGTTGTATGTAGCTGCAACCAGGTCGGCCCGACCCAGACGTGCTTCTCATTCTGTTATCTTTGACTTCTTCATCTGACGAAGACAGAGTTTTGTTAGGATCAATAGAACGAAAGACCATTTCTTGTCTTAATACTTTTCGCTCTAAATAATCTAGCCTCTTATGCAATTTTTTAAATGTACCACTGGAAAGTTCTAAAGAATCTTCCGAAGACGTGTTTGTGATTATTAACGTAGCAATATCAACTTTGTTAGGGTTTACTTTGGATTTTTCAATTTTTGCATCAGCATCAGGAAATGTCATATTTAGTTGTGGCTGACTAAAAACATAACATTTTTCTGCGGGTCTTTTCTTATCATTGTACAATTTAACTCTTGAATGCGATATCTCACTTGATGAACATTTCGAAATGTCTGAATTTTCTACCAGAATTTTAACTGAAGGTGCATTTACAGCTTCGTATCTACTTCCAGTATGTTGACGATGTAAACCACTCTCGATAGTATTTAAAATACTTGAACCACTTTCACTGAAACCTAAAATAATTATTATATACATAAATTGATCAATGACAAATTTTATTATTGAAGGAAGTTTAATTAGAACCTACGAGTGGTAAAAGATGAATGATCTCCTATGGCAAGGCGTGAACCCGATTTATCTGAACTCTGCAAATCATAAAGGCAATAATTCATATTAATATGTAAATATTTGGTGATGAATTTCCATATATATAGATAATAAGAAATAACCTTTTTAGAGTAGAAACGATTCTTTTCAGCGATATATAATGTTTTGATAACTGGAGTGCGTGGTTTTATAGTAATGAGAACTCTTTGAGACGGCTTCTTTTGAGACTTTTGTAGAATATCTAAGTCTAGAATTGTTTTATATAATATATTATTAGAACTAAAAGGTGCACACTAGTAAGTAGATAATATAAATTGACGTTCTATAACATTTAAATATGTAGTTATTACCTAGCTTTTTGCTTGAATTAGCTGGGCCTCTTGAAAGAGGATTGTATCTAATTCCATGCAGTATTTTCTCTTCCTTGATGGATATCAACTTTTTCTTGGATGGAGTCTGATTATTTTCCATCAGATCTTAATTTTTTCTTCCCCTGCATAGTTATAATATTATCCCGTCTAGACTATTATTCAAATGAAGTGTGCAGTACAAAAATTTTGTTGCAGGGAATTACAAAGAGAAAAATTTACATTATGTTGACATATTGTCATAGGCAATGTTTTTCTCTTCTAACAGGTTCAGATAGTTTTGAGTACGTCAATAAATCAAAGAAGTCTTTATTTACTGATATGGAAGACAAGAAAAATCTTAATAGAGACTAATAAAGATTCCGATACTATCAAATTATTTGAATCAATATCATTTGATTAATTATTATTTACCTACTAATATATCTATATAACTAATTGAAATAAGTATACCTGTTCGATCTTTGCAATGTATATCAATTAAGATTACCATTTCTTCAAAAGTCTGTGTATCCAAACGCACTCAGATGCCAATGCCACGAGAGTGAGGGTGGATATGAAAATTATTACAACAAAGACATTTTTAGATTCCCGTGGTTTCTTCAGGGTGGGGGGGTCGCATCTCTCAGTCTAAATTGCCTTATAATGCCAAGCACCCCTTTTTATTGGCCAAACAAAGTAATTTTACAAATCTTTTAATACGCTATTTCCATAAAAAAAAATCTACACGTTGGTCCCAGTTAAAAAAAAACAACAAAACAATATAAATATAATAAATACAATATAGTAGTTACGTAGTTACCAAATATAATAAATCAAAATTATAGGCTACTAACGGCTCGTAGTCTAATTCGTTCAATTCTTTCAAAATGTACAAATTGTTTCAAGTGCAATCCTTCATTGTTACAACCGAAGATGACTGATTTACCTTCTGCCATTCGTTTGACACCCAATAAAGTGTTTGAACATGTCGATGTGGATCTTGGAGGTCCATTCCTATAAAGGAAAGTTTGCATCGTAACGAAAGGCTAGGACAAGGGCTATTTATGACTCTTCGTCTGTTATTCGACGATGGCAATGCACTTGCAAGTATTATCTTCTTTATCAGCGAATTGTTTTTAGCAACTTTAAGTCATTTCACAGTACGTCGCGGCTTTATCTTTCCAACTCTTTATCCAAACCCACATTTAAGTCTCTAAAGGCCGACAGGCAGCACTTCCAGGAGCGTGCCAATATTTGTTATTCTGGATTAAAGTTGGCTCTTTTCGCGGCTTGTCCATGAGCGACAGCATTCACTTACCGTTAGGTGAACTGTTATCTCGTTTGCCACCGTCTTTCTATAATAAAATATAGGTACATTAGACGTAATTAGATAAGAGTCCTTCTGGATTGATATTGGTATGTATTGCGGGTGTCCACGGACGACAGTATCCGCTTACGATCAGGTGGTCTGCATGCTCGTCTGCCACCTTTGTTCCATATAGAAAGAAAAAAAAGTTAGGTAGAAAAAATAAGAGAGTATTTTAAAACATATAAGTGTAAGTAAGTACCAACCTCACTATAGGGATCAGCTTAACAGTTGCAAAAGTAGCCTTCCTTGATGCCCATACTAAGATAGTTTCGTTCATTTTGGGTAATAAAAAAAAATTAACTATTTATTTATTAAAAATTAAAATATAAAATAAACATATTCTCGTATAACAAAAACAGTCGCAGTTTTCTACGTATTCTATAAACATTAACTATCTCTACTCTATAATAATATTATAAATGTGAACGTTGTTTTATTTGTTTGTTTGCTTAACAATTGTATGTATTATATGTATGTAAGTATATAAAGACACATATTATTATTTCTTTAATTGCTCCGTCCACCTCTATTTATCTCCAGACTTCAGAGTTTGAAATTACATTGAAATTAAAATGAGATATCGAATAGCGGCATAAAGATACTGTTTGTATTAAGTTCATTTAGTGAAATTACCTTTCGCTTTCAATTACTTCAACATTTATATTATATATATGTGGAAATGCATTTCTATTAAATCCATTTTTCATATAAAAAATGGGTAATTTAGTTCAATGGTATGGTAACACTAAATATAAATCCCCATAAGTTTGACTAGAAAAATATTATTTCAAATTATTTGTTAAATGCTTACAATATGGTATGTTGAACCATCAGCTTTTTTGACTTTTTATATTCATTTTTATAAGTTTGTGGTACCCAAGAAGGCATTTTTAGCTGTTGCAATAGAAACATCTATCAAAATTATACAAGTGACGTCAAACGTATCTTAAACGTCAAGTGACGGATTCAACTAACCTTTCATGCCATTTGAATGCAACCTTTATAGGGCCGCAATACTACACCTCAGTATTTTGGTTGATCGGGAAACGTATAAAAACTGAGATCCTACGCCGTTGCTCTTTCATTGCTCATTAGAGCCTGTGAGGAAAGAGAACCGTCGTAGGACTTGAGGGTGCGTCAGCGCCTAATTACCGTTTTTGTTTTGTTGACAACATTATAGCTCGACTGTAAGATTTGATACTTGAGTAATAAAATTGTTCAAAAGTAATAATATTTATGATTATATGACCCTTTTGCCCGTAGACCTACTGAGTGCTCCTACATGGAATAATAATAATTTATTTATTTAAACTTTACGCACAAAAATTGTACCGAGAACGGCCTTAATGCTGAGGGGCATACTCTGCCAGTCAATCCTAATATTTTATTCTATGAAAAAATATAATTTTATTCTATATAAATTAAGTACAGAACATAACACGGTATACTATTTAAATAGACAGTTATTAAAGTTGAAGGCCTTAATCAGAACAACAATTTAAGTCAGATTCTAAATATTCAATGCCGGATATGGTTGAGTTAGCTCACTTTTCCCAAAAAGTATCATCTTCTGAACTTAACGTGTTACGAATTTTTGCATATTTTCAATTAAATGGTGTTGTTCCCAATATTTTTATTGCCAAATATCACATGATCACACTCTTTTTGTCACTGTTCTGCAGTAGTATCACTAAAGTATACATTTATTATTGGTAATAGTTCTTTAGGAGATACATTACCATCGTTTAACTAAAACTTGTATTTTAACTAAAACTCCGTATTAATTCCATTGCATTAAGGTTACAATGATATGGCGGTAACCAGTCGACAGTGTACCTCGAGCAATTGATTTATTTCATACATGGGTTCTCCATTGTGCCTTTTTATTGAACTCAATAGTTCAGCCTTAAATGCATTATCTGAATATCCACCACCCATTTATTCGATAGTGTCTTTCCTGTCATTGTTATTGGGACGTTTATTTTAGCGTATATTGTGATAGGAGTTGGATACAATCACAGATGGTTGAGGTAGGTTTGGTAAGAGATTTTCTGATACTCACTTGGTAACGTTCTCATGATTCATATCATGGTGGTAATCCGCTGAAATACTTTTATTTTTATATGCAAATAAACAATTTTCAACAAATTCATTCTTGGTGACAGCATGTACTATGATATATCTTTCACAAAGAGAAATTGATTTAGACACACCAGGTTCATCGGGACCTTGCCAACACATATAAACTTCATGTGCATTATGAATATAAGTTTCATCTCAATATGCAATTGGTTCTCCTACTTCTTTCAAAACGCTTCCTTGTTCTCAAATAATTCGCACGACAGGCTACAATATCATTTCACTCTATGAGTGTTTTTCTTTTGGACTAACATTTTTTTAAACTTATATCCCAATTGTTTCAAAACCTCATGGAGACTAGTGATACCACTGCAAAAGTTAATGTCTTCTTTCAGTACTCTATACAGCTTTCTCAGAGTCGGTACATTCTTTCGACCAGTATAAACTTGGCAAATGTTGTTTCGTATGGCACATTTGTCGAAATCATCGAGAATTATTTTTTTGGGCTAACTTTGCGTTTTCCCCCCGATGTAACCACTATTTGTAGTGTCTCTACCCAGGCCTGAAAGACAAAAATATTCAAAGTTAGCTCGTACATACGTGTTATATTAATGCAAAGTATCAACACTCTGAAGGCGTACTACAAAAACATAGGTTATGTTAGCATCATTTATTTATATGAATTAATGTTAAATCTATATACATTTGGAAACGTTGAGGACTCAGAAATATTTAGAGAGGTCTATAAACAGTCCGATAAAACAATAATAAAACTGTTACATACCCGTCATCACGGCCACACGTTCCGTGGCTTTGTTCAGGTCAATAATGGTGTGTTTCGACGCTTTTCGCGTGGGTAAAACTGAATAACATTGAATATTATTTCTCTCGCGTCATTGCGTACCGTTTTCTCTCTTGTAGACACAATTTTTAAGTAAAAATCTAAGAAAAATTAAAGGACACCCTTTAATTTAAGACACGAGTTTGTCATTTGTCAGATAGCTGGGCCATGACGTTTCTCTTTCTGCACATACTCTATCAATCGACCTTTAAACGTCTACAAGATTATAGACATTAATTCTAGATCTGTATGCAAGACTCATGCAAGTCTTTACACAGAAACATTTCGAAAATCGAATAAACAAGAAAGTTAATTGTCAAAATTACAAAAGCGCGACGATTCACTCATTTGTACTTTTAAAAAAAATATAGCCAATTTTCAGTCGATAAATTAGTGAGGACTAGTTTCATATGAATGTTCGAGTTATTGTGAAAGATGTCGGAGCAAGAGGAAAAAAGTGGCGGTGGTGCTGGTCCGAACACGTCGGTAGTGATGGTCGAGTCCTCGACGAATAAATACAAGCAGCCGTTTCGCCCCACGGAAATGCAAGACGAGTCGCCTGACCTCCATCGTAAACGATCTAGAGCGCCCGCAGTTCCATGTGTGTACGCATATTTATACAATCTGCTACTGAAATAATGTAAACACTGAAAAAGGGGTTGTTGATTATCAAGAGTAGAATCCATTCTACCAGTTTTGCAATAGGTTTTTTTTTTCATAATTTATTGTTCATTTCTAGTACCTATATCATTTATTCTACGCGCAGTTGCATTCTGCGTGCGTGGTCCGCTCCGCGCCCGTTAGGTGCCCGGTTATTATGCTGCTGAGTAATGAGCGCTACGAATATTTTACATAAAGTTTAATATTTTAGAACAACAAAACATTTGTGTTTGTAACTTTTTATTCCCTAAAATAACAGTATTTTTCGTTACAACGTTTTTTTTTATTTCGAATCAGTTGACTTGTTTCAGATTTTGCGTTATTCAGTAATATGTTGTACCTATAATACTTCGTCATGTGGTCAACAGTTATAAATGTATAATATAAATTAGTGCAAATAACTGAGATGACTTCAAGTTCGGCCCCATTGCTCGTATACCGGATTGGTTACCTGAGACAGAAAAATTCGTAAAACCGTGATTTCACAGGATGCATCACCCGAAGTCGTCGGTGGGGAGATCGTAGGTACCTATATCCAGCGGAAGTGTGGCGGTCGAGGATTTGAGCGCTAAGTCCAAGCATAACCGTGAGATATACTATCTCCGAAACTACTTTAAATCGACTTCGGATAATGGGATTCGTGGCGAGTGATAAAACCCTTATTCTTAGTCGCTCATTAACGGCAACACCCAGTGGTATTCAGATCGAGGCAGTATGAAAGAAGAAACAGCTGCACGGAAGGCTTTTCGGAATGTTTACAAAAGCTATCTGGTTACGCTTCGGTAATTTCTTCGGGAAAATCGAGGGGTTTATCTGTCCAATATAGGATCAGGCGGTGAAGACGCAGAATTAACGGAAGTACATATTGAAGAATCACATCATAGACGTACTCGTATGTCGGGCGTGTGACCATCCCGGGAGTCACGCGGGCATGTCACTTCCGGCTGTTCACAGGCCTATGATCTGTTTTTTATTAATAATTTAGGGATTATGTAGGTTACGTGAATAAATAGTTTACTTTTCAACTTTATTTTTCAGCTGTAGCCGAGGAATTAAAAAATATCTCTCAAGACACTACCACAAATGAAAATGCTGAAATCACGGAGCGAAAGGATTCCGAAGGCGGTGAGACAGATTTTTTAAATTTATTCAGGAATGAAGTATGAATACAATTCATGAATAAAATACAAGTAACAAATTGGTTTTACACGATTTTTTTTGTTTCTTAATAGAACGTAAACGGAGAGTTTCGAAGAAATTATCTTCAAGCACCAAAAAACGCAGTTCTTCACCAGAGACAATTACGCTACAACCCATTGAATTAGATACTAAGGTTTATAACTATATAATATTGATTAATATATTATTGATTGGTCGCGTGGTAGCGGCCAGTTTTAGAATAGCACCAACACATCTCTTTCCGTGTGTGTTGTAAAAAGCGACTAAGGGATAACAAAACAACTACCGCGAACCCCGAGGAACTACACCACCTCTAAAAGAATGAACTCGCTCATCCGCTTCAGCGTGGCTCTTTAAGGCCATACATCCCTCATGCACAAGACGATGTGCATGAGAAGTTCCATTTCTAGCAGTGGTCGTTATGATATCGTATTTTTGATATACCTACATACCTACCGTATTGTTAGAAAACTGAAAAATTCATCTACATGGGTGACACTGATAGTTTTGAGAATCTAAAAATGAAATCAGATATAAAGATGGAAATTGTTTTATTGCTTTTCGAAGTATTCTCCGCGACAATCGATACACTTTTTCATGCGATGAAACCATTGTGTGGAACATTCAGCCCTTCTTTAGTCGGTCACCTCTTCAAAAGCTATTTAGAGAGCCGTTACTGTCTCTTCTGCATTCATAAAATGCATACCTCTAAGTTTATCCTTAATTTTAGGGAATAAATAAAAATCAGAGGACGTAAGGTCGGGACTATATGGCGAATGACCCAATAACTCTACATTGACAGTATTCAAAAATTGCTTCGTTTGTGTGGCGGAGTGAGCTTAGGCATTGTCGTGATGGAGGATCATTCTGTTTCGTAGGCGTCGTTCTTTGACTTTTACAGAACAGAAGGCAAGCAGCTGTTCACATACCAGTCCGCAGTTACTGTTCTTTTGTTTTCTAAAGTTACATTAGCAAAGTGGCCCGATCTGCCAAAGAAGGCGGCAATCATCACTTTTCAGTACTTTGTCCTTTCTTTGCTTTCGTCGGCAACTCTTCGAAAGGAAAGACCCACTTTCAAATTCTCTCTCAGTTTCAGGCTCATATCAGTAGATCCAGCTTTCATCGCCTGTTACTATATCAAAAACAGCATTTGATTGATGCGGCAGTGTTTTTGAGTTTTGCACAAATTGTGAGGAATCCATCGAGCACAAAGCTTCCTTATCCGTAGGTGATCGTGTAATATAGTTTGAACTTGACTCATACCAATACCTAATGAAGGCCGTATCTGCTGATATGTCGTGCGTTTGTGTGCTTCAATCATGAGCCGCACAGTTTGTCGTAACTGAGGTGGGTACGACCATATTAAAATTCACTGAGCCATTTATATTCAATGGCACTGGACGGGGCCTCATCACTAAACAAATACCAGCTTTGAAAATTTAATGGTGTTTGACAAGCAAAGATTTCCATTTTCAAAATTAGAATTTGATTTTTTCTGTCGTATTGTATAGTAGCCAGTTGAAAGAACTTTTAGTTTGGCTTTTTAGAACTTAAATAATTTCTAACCGTGTCCTTGCAATAAGTTTATAACGGCATTATACTTATACAATAAGATAATTAACCCTCTACAGAAAGGTACTCTACAGAAAGGTGAAAACTCTACAGAACCCTCTACCATCGCGGCATTTTCACAACCGATTCCACCTGAAGTGGAATCTCTTACGCCTGCTCCTCCTAAAGTGACTGATATTAAGGAAGTAAAAGAATTGGGTTCTGAAAAAAGCAGCGTGTCTGAGGATATAGCGGAGTTGCGGACTGAAACTAAAGAACATACTGAATGGGTAATAATTTTTATTTTTTTGCTTCGTGTCTGTTACCCTGGCTTGCTTAAAACGAGTTTTGCTTTCATTTTATCTGCAGGATTAAGTGACTATTTAGGAGCTTAACATCTCCAAAATTTAGATATAGGTAGTGCAAATAGCTTTCAAAAGATATAGCTAACAAAGATGAGCAAGCTGGAGTAACGTCTGTGACGGTTGGTCACACGAGCGTTATTTTGAATTAGGTAGGTACATGATTATGAATGATAATCATACGATTATGATCTAATTTTAAATGGGAATAGCAAGTAAATGGTCGTATTATATTAGAATCCATTCGCGGCAGCCCGCGCGGGTCATAATCGGTGTATTAATAGTAATATATTATATTACATATATATTATATTGTGAACTACTAAGTTATATTTTATTACAGTTGTAACCGAGTGGCAGCAATTTTGTAATATGGCTTATGTATCGTTATGTTTGTACTTATTGTGGATTATGTTTCGAGTACTAAACGAACCCACATAAGAGCGAGCGATTGCGATTAATAAGCTAATTCAACTATCTATTCTGAAAGGAACAAAAGAACATATGTCACAATTAAACGTCTCAGTATGATGAGAAAACGGAATAAACAATCCGAATTAAAATTGCGGCCTCCTACATAGGTCGGTACAAACATACAAAGACAGGCATGAAAATGGTATAATTAGGTTAGGTTAGGTTGGGCTGTAAGTAGGGGCGAGTGTAGTTTATATTTTGCTCTTGGTTTTATAGTGTGACGATGAGGAGGAGGCCGGCGGGCTGCCGCGCAGCGACTCGCGCGCGTTTCGCGTCTCCCGCACAATTCGCCAGCTCTTCTGCTGCGGCATGCGCGTCGAGGCGCCCTCCGAGGATAATGTTTCCTCGCCTCGTAAACCCTTCGGAATATAAAAACGCTCTTACAGACGTACCTCACCTCGCACGGCCTGCACGAGCTCGTTGCAAGTTATACTAGCTGCCCATTTTAAACCGCTGCTTAAGAATACAATGTGATATTGTACGCTGATATTTACAGACAATGTTTACAAGACTATATTGACGCGACGCTGGTTGAGGGTGGCCAGCTAGAGAAAACATTAGCTACAGTGTTATGGGTACAAGTGTACCTAGTTTTGTATATAAAATTACTAATTTGTATTTAATTTATACCTGTAGGAAGGCATAATCATTTTAATAACAAACAGTTTGGCTTTGCAATGCTGTGAATGAGCATAATAATGTATAGCAAATTGTATTTACTTGTTTTAGGATTTGTTTTCGCTTAGCAGCGCCAGAAAAATGAAAATTCAACTGCAATAGAAAATATCGCTTCAGAATACCTACTAATTTTAAATGAAATATGATGAGTATCGCCAGTTTTAAGTTTGACATGAAAATATGAAATGAAACTTGTGATACCTGACATAAAAAAGGGTAAAAATTTAAAAACCTGTCTCCGATGATTATTTATTTTTATTTTTCTGGTTCGCCTACATATTATTTACCTTAACGAGGTAAGAACTCTGCGTAATTAATTAGATATGTGCATGAATTATTTAAATTAAAGTAACATTGCACAGCTACATGAAGTTTTTAATTAAGGTATTTTTTAATTCATAGATATATGTATAAATACCTGCTTATATTTTCTTTTGGTATACAGCGCATATAAGAAAACAGAAATATTTACGTAAAGTAATACTTAAGATAGTACGACAAAATAAGAGAACTCGAAAATAAACATCCTTAATTACACTTTTTGTGTTCTTGTCTACGAGTATCTAGCATTTTTGAAATTATGAACTTTCAGTCTGCGGAACCAGTGGCACAGAAAAAAGAAATCTCTTGGAATGATAACGAATATCTTGATAAAGTGCATTTACAAGTAAGTTGTTCAATACGATTTTGTAGTTTTGTATGAAGATTATAATAAAAAATGTATATACTATACAGTGAAAACTTGTTTTTGATAGACAGACGATTGTTCTATTTTCATCAAAATCGATTAAGTATTCATATGTGGATAGTCGCCGAGTATCGCATGTCGATAGTTCAGTAAAAAATTAAGACAAACGAATAACAACTGCTCTTGATAACTGAATACGAAGTAAGATAATTGTGATGCTATACACCAACGTTAGGTTCACAAAATTATATCTGTCACGTAACATATTTTCAGTGCAAAACACGCTTTACATGTACAGAAAATACTACGTATATCTACTCGTAAGGATGAAAATAAAATTGGTACAATTTTGTTTCATTTTACCTCTAGGTATTTTCTGTACATATAAAGCGTGTTTTACATGTATCGTGACAACGTAGACTGAGAATCCATTATAGTACTGCAATCAACGCTCAAAAAGCCGTTAAAAGACGACTAGGTGACCACAAAGAGGTGGTAACTTGTTTTTTTTTTGTGGGATTTGTGGACAAATTTGATGTGGAAATGGTAACTTGGCTTTTGTATCATATATAAAGGAATGATGATATAAAGGGGTGTTTGGTGCAATTTAGGGGGTAATAAAGAGGGTAGAACTCAATATTGACACGTGATTCGAGATCGGCAATCTAAAAAACCTACTGGAACTCATTTTCAAGCTGATTTATCTCAATTAAAAAAAGATAATAAATTTTGAGGGGTTTGATCTCCTTCCCTACTTGAATCGAAGAAACGCACATCGTTCCTTCATCGATGCATGCAAACATTTGTTAGTATAGTGTAAACTTTCGCATTTTGGGTGATTTAAGAATTTTCAAATCGCATATAAAAGCATAATTTCTACAAAAAGAAGAAGTCAAAAGATGACCTCGTCGTAGCCACCTAGTCGTCTTTTGACGGCTTTTTGGGGATTGATTGCAGACAAGAGACTAGGCCTCAGCGTTTACAATATGAAACAGCGATAGCCAATGTTTTACGTTTCTATAATAATTCTTATTACACTTATATTAAATGTTCCGAAAATATACGAATCGTGAAAGTTTATATAACGCTAATAAATCAATAAAATTCGCCGAATATCACATTAATTATTGTACAAATAAATCACAAATGTTAGTATAGAATTGAATTATAGTATTATATTTAACGGCGTTTGCTACTACAATTATGAACAAAAACTCATGACAAAAATGAATGATACTCACCAAATGAACAAGAAGTGATAAAAAAAACATAAAAAACGGTCTCTGGCTCTCATTTCTATCTAATAATAATGGTTATGAGTAAATAATAATTATTACTTTGACTGGTCTAGACGCGATTTTTCATATAAGTTCGGAATCTATGAGTAAGCATGTGGGATCCGCATAAGTTATTCGTGTTTTTTCCTGGGAATTTTCCTGGAGGGACAACAGAAATAATCTAAAAATTATGGCATGCTTGCCAGCTTTAGTTCCTAGCTTGACCTTTCTTCAAAAAGTTATAAATATATATCAGCTAAATATAATATCTCACTGCATGGCGCCGGTTTCCTCTTCGCAGGGGGGTTTTGAGTCGTAATCCACCACACGGGTCCATTACAGATTACAGACCGTTCTAATAGGTCGGATTTGACATATGACGAACCATATAATCCACCATGACGCAACGCTTCCAAGAAAACGACGCTCTAAATTGATCGAGTTATATTACTAATATACTCGTATATATGTATAGGGATTATAGTTCCGTTATTCACCGTTACACATGTTTTATTTCACTGCAGAATTAAATATACCTAATGGAAAAATCTGCATTTAAGTAGAAGTTCAATGAACTGGCCGGGGTTTTGAATATTTGAATAACTATTGAATTAATGGCTCGGGCGAGGATTTCATCGGCGCCAGAAGACTCGGTCGTGTTGGCGGCGCCTAAGATTTCGACCGTGTTGTTGGAAACTAACCTCTATGCAGACTGCATAACGTGCTACAAAACCTGACTGTAACTAATTTTGAGACCGAGAATCGTCTTTGTTTTTCATACAGTCCACCTGGTGGTTAAAGTGGATACTGTCGCCCATGGACACCTACGGTACATGCTAACTTCGGTACAGAATGACAAACTCAGTACTCTTAGAAGATGTAGGAATGGATTTAGAGGAAGGGTTGGAAAAATGGAGAGGGATAGGATAAGATGGGATGGGAATGAGCTCTGACATATCTCACTTCCTACCGAAACTGTACATTGAGGAATAAGATAAAGTGGGAAATGAAGTACATTTCAAGGTAGTCTTCTGTGAGAGAGGGGTAAGACGTGCGCCCAGAGGCTGTTGGATTTCAGCGTGCACCCTCTCCTTCCAAAATTATAATACTCGTACAATATAACTTTAGGGGTATCTATTCTCTACTGTTATATGTGATTTATCTATTGATGCGGACCTAAATGTTAACCCGTCACATGTTAAATTATGTCAAGTTTCATTAAATCCGTCCAGCGGTAATTGCGTGATGTGCGTTCAGACAGACAGACAAACTCACAATTTAAAAAAAAAATGTTTTGGGCTCGGCATCATTCATAGTTGTACATTACAAAGATACTTTTCAAAAAAACATATTCAATGTATACAAATACGGCGTTGTTAAAATTTTATTATCAGTATATAGGTAGGTGTGTATAGGGCCGTGTGGTGTTCGCTGGCTATAGAATAGCATCACCCCATCCCGTGGAGGACTCGCGGGTGTCGTAACAGGCGCTTAAGGGATAACAAAGCGGCTACCACAAACCCTGAGGAACTAACACCACTTCTAAAAGAGTGGAGTCGCCAATCCGATTGACCAGCGTGGCCTTACATCCCTTGTGCACAAGACAATGTGCATGAGGCTGGTTGCATCGCATCGGCTGCATATAGGGAGATCATAACATGTGCAATGATAAATCTTGTACGTTATTCTTTCAGGATATAGGCGATAGGAATCGAGTGGATTTGATCACAAAAAGTCAGATGGTGATGTTAGAAGGCAAAGCGTCGGTGGGGCCTGGTATCAGACCTTTCAAGGGGCCATCTGGCATAACACTGTGCTTACCCAAAGTAATATTTTTTTGAAGGCATGAGATAAATGTCGCAAGAATATGATTAAATCTTTGTTTTTTTTTCATGTCCCTGAAAAATGGAACTGGTGACCGGGTCGAATCTCTGAAACAATTCAGTAAATTTATTTTACCATCATACGAAACTGTTCATTTTTTCAGAGATACGATAAAATCAATTAGACAATCATCCATCGAGTTTTGATCAAAGCGCTAGGGGATTTGACCATAACATCAACTTAATGATATCCCTGCGACATAAATAGTTCAAGACTAGTTATTACCTAAGCTAATATTCAGGGCCGGATCAAGCATGTCTGGCGCCCTGGACGGATAATGTGTAGCGCCACTTTATAGCAGCGTTTTTCGCGAGTTTAAAAAGTAGATCCAACATTTTTAATGATTGCAATTTTAATGTGTATTTTGGAAATACTCAATTCGGATGAATCAGATAAAAAAAAATAGATTTTCCGTTTGCGACGTGGCGCCCCGCGATTACCTGGCGCCCTGGCCAACCAACCGCCCAGCTTGCCCAGCCCTTTATTTGACCCCCCTAATATTATTGTTAAATGTTAATGTCATTGCGCTGTATGTTATTGTGTTATAGCGAATGTTTGAAATAGATTTAAAACGCTAAAACAGTATTTTGCGGTCCCATTTATTTGTAGTTATGAGGAGGACGATCCAAGTTGCACCCACTGTGCGAACGTAACTCATAAAATGGCAACACATAAAATGATTCGTTTGTGAAATTACTTGCCTACACCAGAAGACAATTAATAAATTTATTAATTATATTCAATTAAGACAGAAGAAACAATGGGTTCACAACGGAAATCGAAAATCCTCAAACATTGTTCCGACTGAAGTTCATCACTAGTCGCAGTCAACTGACTGGTGTCAGCCGCACCATACTACACAAATATTGCCATCAATCCAAAAAGTAGACTTCTTAATACATTACGCTAATATTAAGGAGTGTTTGATGCTACATGAAAACGATGTATAATTACTATTATCATGTATGTCTTTGTGTAATAAGGTCGTGTATTAAATAAGCTCCTCTCTTTAGTGAAAGGGAGAATCTTAGTGGTTATTTTTTCTTACAGAAATCTACGAGGAATTTTAATGGAGATTTTCGTGACAAGTATGAGTCGGGAATAAGCATACAGCTATCGAGGGTACGGTATTTTATTCAAACATTTAAAAAGTTTGAATATTTTTGTTCAGTAACGATATAATAACTATGTATAAAGCGCTCCGTGAGACGCCCCCCCCCCCCCCCCCCCGGCTAGCGGCTAGATGGACCGTCGACTTCAAGAAATTTGCCGCTAGTGGCTAGATGAGGATGAGAATGATAAAACCGTGTTTGGTGGAGAATTATTTACCATCTTTGGAACGGCAGAGACAAAAACTGATGGTAAGGTATGCTAACGATAATATAAAGAAAACTCCTCGTCCTGTTTATGTTTCCTTTTCAAACCTTTTCCTTCCAACCCTTTTTCAAATTCACTCCTAACTCTCCAATAATAGGCAGCATATGGGGACGTGTCAACGTGTGCTATTCTGGATTGATATTAGCGTGCATAACGGATGTCCATGGATATCCACTTACCACCAGATGGACTGTCTGTCATTTGACAGCTTCTTTCCAAAAAAAAAAAATGATATTTCTATATGAATATCCCCGATTTTAAACTAAATATGTATTAATTATTAACACTTATAATAATCCGTAGAGAATTCTTTCAAGCATATCTCATGCCAATGAAGCAAATATCTCAGTGGAAAAAGAAAACAAAGCAGAGATAATAAATAACGAAGATAATAAGGTATTAAAATGAATCGTGCACTCGTTAATGTTGTTGTTGTTTTAAGTCTATTTTGCACATATAGCTGTGTAAGTAGGAATTTTAACCTTAGAATAACTGAGAGACGAAAATGTGGGAAAACATGAAACAATGTAAGTACAGAAAAGAGAGACTTTCAAAATAAGCGTATCGGGCGTGGTTGCGCGCGGCGCGATTGCGTTGTATGTACGAATATGAAATGAACAACCAACCATATGTATTACGAGTATATCCAACGTTATCTGTTCGCGCAGTGAATCACGTACGCGTTAGATAAGAAAAAATCAAACACATGCCGACAGAACTCTGAGTTTGAAAACACCACACAACACTGTGAACGCACGTCATTTTTTCTCGTGGATAAATATCCGTACACGCTAAAACTAACTGTCGCGTCAATGTAATTAAAGGTAACCTTTAAATACATTAATTAATATTTTTTAACAAAAATGTCTATAATGTGAAGGATATAAGGTCTCTGTTCACGGTTATTGACACACCTATACAAGTAAGGCAGACGCGCGCTTGTGAATTGCAAGGACTATAGTCCTTTTTTCTTTACAGTGCACCAATTCAGTATTTATGCTTTTAGATTATCGAAGAGAATCCGCACGTCAGCTTGTTCAGATCAATGAAAGAAATACTTAACACTATGTGCAATAAAATTAAACAAGTATTTTAACAAAGTGAACTTCTAATTTTTATTGTTCATGGAACATGTTATAATTTGGATTTGCTATTTGGATTAAAATTTCAGTTCTGTTATATTTATTTTTATTTATCTTAGAAATCTATTTAAATGGAGTTGTTAAATTTAATGGAATATTTTCGGCGGCGCGCCCGCATACCCCCTGGTGTTGCAGGTGTCCATGGGCGGCGGTGACACTTACCATCACGTGACGTACCACCGCTTGCTCGTCCGCCCTCTTCTCTGTAAAAAAAAAAAAAAGTTGTATTGTATATGTCCGTAGAGAGAATAAACCTAGATTTATCCTTTTTTACAGTAGTTAGAATTAATGTATAAATAAGAATATGTAAAATACTCTCAAAACCAGATAATTTCTAACATTCTAGATAAGATAATTTTTATAATTCTAAGATAAGATTCTAAGATAATTACTCTGAACTGATGAAGTATCTAGGAATAACCAAGATACGCACTATACTGTACCACCCGCAGACCAATGGTGCTGTAGAAAGATGACATCGCTTACTTGAAGTTGCTCTTATGGCTCGACTGAAGGCAAATAATTCATGGGTCTACGAGTTACCCGTGGTGTCACTAGGGTTACGCGCCGCTGTCACTTCCGACACAAAGGTAAGCGCAGCCGAGTTGACTTACCGTCACACGTTGAGATTATCAGGTGAATTTTATGACACATCTAGCACGCATATCGGCGATCCATATGAGTATGTAGGTCAGTTAAGAAACAATGAAGCAATTTATATGCTATTTTTACAATTTTACATGTTTATATAAAATCATCTTTCTTTTTGTTTACATAATAAGCATTGTCATTTCTTTTAAAACTCCCAACAGGTGTAACGTTTTATTAACCTACATTGGGACATTGTTTACAATAATGTCAATGCAGCGTTAACAAAACGAAACACGACACGTTATGTCTAGACGTATGATCAGCGTTAAGTTGTAATAGTTTGTAAATTTTATGTTGTTCTATGGGAATGGGCCCCTGTACTGTAGCGATATACTGTATAGCGTAGCGACCACTGTATATACAGTAGCGACCACGCAATCTAAGTCAGCTATAACGCAGTTAGAACTATGTCACTGTGTCGCTACAAGTTATACTGTAAATTGACAAAGGAGACAATATCACTAAACCAAATAGCGATACAGAAAAAAAAAAAAGTTAAATTATTAAAATAGTCGGTGACATCAAAAACTCGTTAGTAATCTTTTTGATACTATTGCAATTTCTTACGTGCTAAAAGGTAATAAGTACGTTGATATGATGAAATAGAATTTATTGGGCTCGATGTCAAATAGGAATGAATTTTAAAACTGGTAAACATTTTTAGACCGCGATTGTACATATACGAAACATGTGCATATGTGCATCTTAAGACGAGTGGGAACTGTAACAACTATCTTTGCTGACCTTAAAAACAGCTCTTTTAAATAATTTTTTTTTCTGTATGGATCCAAGAATATATAAAAAAAATACCAAATTCAATACGTGGTATTGACAATTTTGGGAAACTTAAACATTATTAAAAAATATATAATTGACAGAACTTACTGCAATATAAACGCTTCTAACTGACAAGAGGTTTTAGAGCTGCTTTTAGTACCCACATATTTAGCTTATTGGTCCACTTATGTTTAATAACAATTTTATTAGACATGTTATACTTAAAATGATTTTTAACTGTTACGTATTTGTTATTGACTGATTATCATTTGGATCCTACTAAAAGCTGGACGTAGTATAGCCATTTTTATATTCTATTTACCAACTTATTATTAATCTGTAATTTTGTTCCACAAATAATGATTGTATTACTAATAACTATTAATTTTCCAATTGCTTTCACTACCTTTAGCTCTTTCATTCTTCTCTTTATCTTTTGTTTGTCTGGAAGAGATCGCTTAAGTGATAAGGCCAGATAATTCAGAGTCACAACGCAGAGACTGAGTATATATGTCACTTTGTAGCTCTGCCTTTAAAATGACAGCAAGTGTAATTACTTTATAAGCACTAATAAAGTAATGTAAGTCATAAGAAAAGTGTACATTTTATTAATTTTAGTCTGTCATACATGCATGTATAACTAGATTGAGTTATTCTTTCAAGAAGTTTTTTTAATAGGAAGAAGGCGACAGACGAGCATACAAGTCCACCAGGTTACTATCACCCATAGACGTTCACAGTACATGCCAACTTCAGTCCACAATGACAACAATGACATACGTTGGCACTCTTCCGGATGCGCTGCCTGCCTTTAAAGATGTAGGAATGGAGTTAGAGGAAGGGTGGGAAAATGGGTAGGGATACGATAGGATAGAATGGGATGGGAATGGACTCTGTTATCGTCCGAAGTAATCATGCATGTAGAATTACAAATACATATATGTGGAATACATACATACTTGTATGAATATATGTAAGAATGTTGTGTCACAGTTGCGTTTCCTGTACTTTAGGTAAAAAGTTTGAAGTAAAAATCAGTACCGGTTCCAGACTTCAATTTGATGTGGTTGCTGAGATCTGGGTAAACCTCCATTATGATTGATTACCTTTCAAATCTTTATAATTTCTTTAATTTCCTTTGACAACTTCAGGATTGTTTTTACCTTTTTTTTAACGTTTACTAAATCCTGACATCATTCGTTTATCGATACATTCAGATATAGCCCGCAATTGAAACGCACTTAGAAAATTTCATATAATTAACCCAATCAAGTGATATGCTAGGTGAGGCAAGTCAATTTACAGCTTATAAAATTCCTTGCTTTATATCGTATCTACTAGCGATGCCTGCGATTATCGGTTCGTGTAAACTTGTGATTACCTTGGGAACTCTATAATCGATCTGGATAAGAAGTACCCTAAATCTGGGTACTGTGGAATCTGGTGAACCTGGAATTAATCGTATTACAGAGGTCTAAATAACTATACCTATCAATGGAGTCACTTCTACCCGATTTGATTGTTTTTTGGTTATTGTATTGGCGATCCGTGATACCGCGATAGCTTCACATTGGATATCGCTTCAAACAGTGGCACACATTTAAAATACGGTACAAAACCTTGTTTTTAAATGTAGGTACTTAATTATACTACAATAACTTAAATTTATATTCCAAGTATTTACCAGTTTTGAGGTATTTTATGTGGTTCCGCGGTATCATGTATTGCCAGCGAAGGGTAAATAATAGATAATACATATATAAAAATAAATTTATTTTCTTAAAATAGCACAAACCATTCTCTGTAACCGTGAGAGTTAACAAAAAATTGTGAAACAGAACGAAAACAGTAACTATTAATTGGTACTACTACATGATTATAATTCAATTATGTCACAGAGAATTTACAGTTTTAATATGAAATTATTACTACAAGTGTTTCTCGAAGAAGGTTCTTCGTTGTTTTTAGTATAAAAAACTGTTATCAGCACGTGATCACAGTTACCATTCTGTTTTTATCATCGTGTGAAGAGTTGCAGGCGATAATCGTAAGAAGTTTGTTCCATTTGTTCGCATACTAGAATTGTACCTATACAATATTCTCGCGAGAGCCATTCGAGAAACTTGTGTAAATGAGCCTTTATGATGTAAATTATATATTTGACTGGCAGGGATCTATATTTTTATTTTTGGTACAATTCCGAGGCACGCAGCAGACGGCATCGACCGACGGCGACGGCACAAAAGCGTTTCGGACACACGACGGCATGTGCCGCGCGGCGTCACATGCCGTCGCCGTCGTCAGCCGGTGCCGTCTGCCGTCTGCCCCGTGCCTCGGAATCATATCTTTACCGTCTTTACATGTCTTTCTTTGATGGGTAATTACATATTTGACTGGCAGGGATCTATAATTTTATTTCTAACAATCTCCTGTCCAATGCGCACACTCCTAGGCACGTGTCGTTCGGAGCAAGCGCAGCTTTTGGTGGGTAGTTGGTGCGTGAGGTTTGTGGCGCGCGCCGCGTCATAGTCGGCCTCGCGGGGCTTCCAACACAATTCCGTGCTACCACACTTACACGTCATTTCAGCACAGATCTGCAATGTGAGTGCTCTATAAGGGAGAGTCTCTATCTACTGAGTGGCGGCGAAGTAACACATTTGACAAGAATATAAACTATACCTTTCTTAAATTATAATAAAACCCTTTATCTTACTTCCATTTTCCAAGAGAGAGATAAATGAGCGAAGATATGATCGCCTGTTCAAGAGGGTAACAAGATGTAGAGCCTGCATGAGGGCAGGCGGCAGACAATTTGAGCTACTTATTTAATCTCTTTAAAAATGAAATGTGTTATATTTCACATGCCTTGACGAATGAATTATGACTTAAAATCAATTTATTAATGAACATTAAAAATTTAATTGTTGAAGATTCTAATTTGAGAAAAATAAATCCTTTGATATTTTAATAGCAATATCATCATTTCTTAAACAGGAAACCGCATGTACTATAGAATTTTAGAATCTACACTAATTAGGATTTTATTTAAATAGTTGGCCACACCAATTAGCAGTTGATTTGCTACATTTTTTTGGCAACTGAAGGTTAAATTCAAATTAAGTAAGTAGTAGACGAAGGTTATACCTTAACTTGAGACAACAAACTTTTCGAAGATATCATTACAGTAAATGAAAAATACTGATTTACGTTTAACAGAACAACTCAATACATAATAATAATAATAGAATAAAGACCACGATACAGAATGTGAATTTTCCTTCATTTGTAGCTGCAACGTGCAAAAAAGGACAATGTGCACCCTTTTTCAAAAAATGATAAAAGGGTCTTATCTCGAAAACCGTGCGACTTTTCACTAAGATTAATTGCGGTCATCCGATATGTCATGAGCTGGCCTATCGACAGTTTCAAGCTTGGCCACTATTTGTGCTGTCTGCACTCGTCTGCTGTGTACAGTGCCTCCAATTCAAGACGCTCTCCGGCGCCCTGTGCGGCCGCACCAGTCGCACACCCCTAAAGCCGGCACTGAATATAGGTAGTAGTAAAATAAATATTCTTGTTAAAGCGCATGATACATACGGATGCCAAATATTCGTCGCGGCATGGGTCGGGCCAATCGCCGGTCCAGTTGGCGGGCGGCGCGCACGGCGCCGCTGGCGGCGTATAGCACCACGCGGGGTGCGGCGAGTACGACCCGTAGGGGCACTGCTGGCACATCGTGTACACCTGCACCAAGGACTACTCTCAGCCTTTGTTTAGATACACCACATCACACTCACAAAAAGGGGGCGGGAGCTTGTATGAAAACGCTCAATTTTATTTTGGGTAATTTGATATTACATATTTTAGTACCTACCCATACTTTGTCAAGGACATAGATTTACTGGAGAGAGTCCAAACACGTGCGAGTTGCCATCAAAAATTTAAAGAAACTAGCACACAAGGCGGTCTTATCGTTATCAACGATTTCTGCCAGTTTTGGCGGAGAGGAAATAATAATTTTAATCACACGTTTACATAAATTACATATAATACGTACGTATCATACATAATATATATGTCATTAACTGAACCTATGATTACAAAGATAATATACAAAGTGTTCAATAAATTGACTTATGAAGTTGGATGAACATTGAGAACGATTTATGTCGAGGGGAAGAGTGTTTCACAAACGAACCGCTTGCACAGTAAAATAATAAGAATATGAGTAGAATGGTGAAAAGGAATGCTTAGAAGGTAAAATAAGTGAGAGTCCCTTGCAGTCCCGACTTTGGCCCGCATGTTTTTTTTTGTACTCCAAAATTAAAAAGAACTGAAATGTAAGCAGTTTTCGACGGCGGCAGAAGCGCTAGCTTCGTTTGAAGAAGCAGTAAAGGAGATGCCTGATGAAGACTGGAAACTGCTTCTAGAACTGTTCGGACAGATGACACTTTAATATATTATTCCAGATTATACATAATCAGGTATATAGTTCTCTATGTGCCCGTTATATTATCAGAACCTCGTCAACTCGGCGAACTTCGGAAGGCTAACAACGTTCGAAAACCGTTGCCTTAAAAACAGAAGTAGATGGCAGTAAGGAGCTCCTCAGCATAGGAGGCGTAAATGTGTAGTCTAGTCTCAGAAAGTGGAGAGTAGAATCAAAGAGAAGTATGAAAATTTGTAGGGAGTCAAGAAAGAGTGTATGGGAAAGACCCTTCAGAAGTACGGCGTGTTCCTCCTATGTTTCGGTCCGGAATAACTGCAATAGAATCATGGGACAGGAAGAGTCAGGATGACTCTTTGAATAGAAGCTGGAGGAGAACTGGAGGAGAACTCTAACCCATAGAACATTTTACAATCAAATTGAAAATATCCTGAATTTAAATAAAAAAAATACTTTTTTTAAATAAATAAATTTAATTAGAAGTAAAAAGCATTAACGGCTAGTGTAGACTTATCAGTGCAGACGTTCTAAACTTACCAGGTAAATGGCTCTTGCTATTTCATTCCTGACGTAGGGGAGACAGTTACAAAGGAGGCAGTTCTCGAATTTCGTTAGTTCTGGAACGCCCAAGTTCTTTTCCACGCCTGACGGACCTAGCACAACCTGTAATAAAGACAGAAAAAATAAGGAATTATATTTATTCAGGAATTAGTGTTTAATTACATGGAATTACGTAATATGCCTAAAGCACATTGTATTAATTAAATATTATTATACTAGTATTGCAATAGCAATTCGAACCTCGGCCTACGGGCCACACCATTGTGAGTTTATACTGATACACACTGTATACTGTAGATGTGTATACTATTTATACACACCACGCCACACTGAGTTTATCGTCAAATAAGTACGATCTTTTCTTGATTACAAGTACAATTACAGGTCTGAACATTAGTGTTACGGTCTACTTACGGTCACGATTATTTCTAATTTGAAAAGCAAGGGATTGGAGCGACTTCAAATCCTCTACAGCTTGTAAGATCGACCTGCTGTCTGATAATACGTTTACTTGTTTAAATTCCATTTTCTTTATTACTTCAGTAGCCTTTAAATGTGCCAGCAGCTCGGCGTGGAAAACGCTGCAGAAAGATTCCAGCCTATATGTGCGGAAGTCGGTTTCCACAGCGTTCTCCTAGATAGACAAAGCCGCACCAACACGGTTATCTATTTTACTACCGTCGGTGTAGATGCAAGGCCCGATGACATTATCAATTGCCAGCACGTCACTAGTGACGTGCCGGTCAGATGCTAACCGTACCTGCGCCCTACGATGGAACATTATATGTTTAGTGACACGGTCCGTTTACCTCGCTCGCGAAGAACTGGCAGTTGGGCGCGCAAGTACCCATGCTGTCGACGTAAGCACACTGCACTACGTCCCTGGCGCCCTGCAGGCCGCGCACCACGTTGGTGGCGACGCGCGCCACCGCGTAAGCGCCCGCCAAGCACGGTGTCTCTACGCACCCGCCCGCTGCCTCGTACACCGCCTCCGTGCCGTGCATTATACACGATGTTACACATTCCACCTACCGTATTAATAATAATAATACATACTCTTTGTTGCATTTAATAATAAATACTCTTTTTTGCCGTGTAGTGTCGGCCGACTTTAGAATAACACCACCCCATCTCTTCTCGTGGATGTCGATAACAAAGCGGCTGCTATAAACGTTGAGGAACTACACCATCTTTGACAGAGTGAACTCACCAACCCACTTAGCCAGCGTGGCGTTTTAAATGCATACATCCATAGATGCACAAGACTTTGTGCATGAGGGTCATGTGCATGCTGGTCGATGTCCAGCAGTGGATAATGAAAGGGCTGATTGCATTGTATTGATTGCATTAAATAATACGTAAACATAACCAGTTCTTTTATCGTCCACTGCTGGACCTCAGCACATCACATTATCGTCCTCACGCACATTGTATTGTGCATGAGGGATATATGTCCTTAAAACACTACGCTAGCCATGTGGGTTGGCGAGTCTACTCTTTTAGAGGTGGTGTAGTTCAACATGTAGTTCAGTTGATCATAACGGACTAAACTGCTTCCAAAGCCGTCTCTCACCCCCTCACGAGGGATGGAGTTCCACTCCTGGGCTATTTGCCCACTGACGGAGGTTTCTTCGCTAAGCTAATACGGGCAGATCTTTGGGGTGGCTTCCCAAGTGGATTGGGTTGCCACTGGTAGATGTTTGGTTGGTTCAAGCTGCCCTCGCGATCAAGCCCACAGGGTGGATTCCGCTTGTGGAAAGCCCAGTGAGCGACCCGGAGCGGGAGGCGACTTAAGTGTCAGGTGCCTAAACCGGTTCGCTTCGGTTCGGTAAGTAACTCTTTAAATACAATTTCTCCGCGTTCGCTCACGGTCGGAAAAATAAAGACAACGGACAAGCATTATTGAATAACTTTCGAAATTCGGAAAAATCACTA
This sequence comes from Sesia apiformis, assembly GCA_914767545.1. NCBI lineage: Eukaryota > Metazoa > Arthropoda > Insecta > Lepidoptera > Sesiidae > Sesia > Sesia apiformis. Next base: position 6,876,600 of record OU611960.1, on the reverse strand, counting down.
CATGTCAACCGTGACCTGTGCCCTAAAACTTCCCACAGTTCAAAATAAAACCGATTAAAATAGAATTCGATACTAAATTTATAGACAAGCCGAATTTGTTAACAAGGCTACTCCAAAACCGCCGTCAGTTTGAAATGAATACAGTCAAAATAAAATTTTGCACTAAGTTGAACACCTCAAATACACATTAGGTATATCCCTAAAATTGCACTCGGTTCAAAATGAAACTTCGGCACAAAATTAATTTTATTATTATTATTGTGTACCTAATAGGAGAACAGCATTTCTGCTGGTATGCATATATATCTTGGATGTTCCAAGTTTTGTCTCTTCTCCTGAAAGCCAATTTGTCAAGTTGTTCTTGGAACTGTTTATAGTTGGCGATTCAATGTTTGTTATTTGTATCTATATCTTGGTTAATACCGTATATGAGCCAAATCGGTAACCAGGAGACCCCAAAACTGCCCTCAGTTCAAAATATAAGGCTCTTACCTATTAAGTTGCCGTTTTATATAGAAAATTTTAAACAAATAATAATGTGTGAAAAGTATAATAAAGCGTGTCCGTCCAATAAATAGTGGCCAACTTTGAAACTGTCTATAGGTCAGATCATGACTTATTTATCAGATGATCACAATTTGATCTTAGTGAAAGAAACGGTTTTCGAGATTTTGTCCCTTTCTTGATTTTTTGAAAATTTGTATTGTATCGTATCGTATTTGTATTGCATTTATACATCCTTAAGCTTTACCAACTTAAACCTACAGTATTCCAAGTATTCACCTGCTCCTGTGTCATAATACATGGATTGACAGAGGCGGACAGCACAGGCACCATAGTGTTCGGGGTAGCACCACCAATTACTGGCACTTTGACGGTTTCTGGCGGTACTCTAAGAAAGTCGGCCAGCACTGTGTTGGCTCGGACGCAATTCAGTTCCACGCAACCGAGAACCCTCCGAGGATTGTACACTCCCCTCAATCTCTGTATTTCGGCCAGCAGGGGCACCATGCACTCCACTGGCTCTGTCGCCACTATTGTGAAAGCCTGAAAATTTAGTATCATAATTTGAAGTTTCGTTGATTTGCACCTCAATATAGATACTTAGAGAGATAAAACTCTTTACTGCACACCAAATCAAACATAAATAAATTAAAACGAGCTATGAGCAATGTCTGTAGGACAATCTTCGGGTAGAGAGGAAATAAATATTTTAATTACAGGTAAGTGGCGTAGTATACGGATATATAATTACATAATATAATATTTACATAGGTACATATTATGTACAATCTACATAAAGCAGTCAAATTAAGTATAAGATAAGCAAACGAAGAAGATGACAAGTATGTAGTTCTACAAGCGATGATAAAATTGAAGAAAGATAGAACGTGATGTCCATAGACTGTAATATTCAATGTATGTATTCACCGTTGGACAAGTGTTGCAAATCTGTAACGCGAGCTCTGTCACAATAGGTGCACTGTTTTCAAACGAGTCGCATTGGTCGCGAACCAGTATGATAACCACTTTTGAATCCTAGAATACAAATATTTTTTTTTTGTTATTTACTGCAGAAGTACACACAAAAGGCTAATTAATGGGTACTGAGTTTAATGGCATTTTCTACCAATCAGTCTTTCTGCAAAGAAATATACAAAGAAGAATGTATCATGCATAAAATAAGTATACAGAATATTAGAAAACACGTAAACATCCATAAAACTACACAAACACAAATAATAATACACAGTAACACAAATGTATCTGTATGTAAACGACAGTTGTTTGTGATTTTCGTTTCATAAGGATTGAATTTTCATACATATTCAAAAATCATAAATATGTTGCTTTACATGATAAGATTGATAAGTGAGAACAAACCTTTTAATGATTGCATATAACGTCTAGTGTTACTTTATTTCACTTTATTGTTATTCAGTAGTAATAATATATACTGAATGAATCGCCGTAACATTTTCTTATATATTACAGAATAAGACAAGATTCAAACAAATTACTTTCAAGATGCACATAACAGCAATAGTTAGAGATGCCAAGGTATCGCAAAGAACACGATTTCAAACCCTTAATGCACTATAATATTTTCGAATATTTTTTTTCGGTATAGCGTATCACCTCACCCACCATATCAATAAATCAGTTAATAACAACAGCTTATAAAGTCATACAGGCCTGCCTAAGTCGTCGGGGACTTTAAAGACTTTTAAACGCCGCGCTGGCCCTTGTGAGTTAGCGAGTTCACTCTCTTTTGGAGTTATTTAGGAACGATGCAGTGGTGATGTACTAGGGAAAGCCTGTGCCCTACAGTGGGACGTATAGGCCGATACAAAAATTATAAGTACCTTAAGAGCATCACAAAGCATGTGACGGCCGGAGAATGAGGAGACTTTGCATTTTGTGTCCACGTGGCTCAACTCCATACCATAACCACACGTCGCGCATATATCGTATAATGCTATCTCATCCAGCAGAGGACATTGCTTCAGTAACAGAGCAAGCGGTTGACCTGTATGGAAATTTTAATAGTTTGTAGTGTAAAATAAGTATAGGGTAAGGCCAATTATATAGCTTAACCGGTGCCAGTCGAGCGTGCCATTTTCTATGAAATTTATGAGTGACATTCACAGGTAGGCGCGTCAAATTTCATAGAAGTTGGCAAACAAACACAACGTATGGCGGACGTGGGTCTGGTTGGGCTCAGGCACATCTATCTGTTCATTATCAAATCCTCCCCTTCTGTTATTGCGACGTGTTTAGGAACTAAGGCTAAGTTTATATCATCCGTTGTGACTTGATAGGTGAAAATTTACCGTCATTCACAACTGGCATGCCTTTAACAACCATCGTGATGAGGGATTTCATAATCAATACCTTAAAAATACAGAAGAAACATACCTGTGGCTCCGGCCGCTCCACAAATAGTGACTTTCATACCAGCAGGACATGTACTGTAATAATATTGATTGAACAGTTTCCTATTTGTCTTCCTACTATTCATAGTATACCATAAGGATCCAAATAACTGCCGCCCTTGCTTACAGCAAACTCGACACAGAAATCGAGACAACTGCATGATTTTTTTTTTTATTATTATTTTTATATTAATTTTTTTACATATAATTTTTTATGTGATCATAATTTTGATTTTTTTAAACTTTAATTTTGTCATGAAGCAATAATATGAAGAATTTATGACTTTCTTCTTTTTTTTACATAATACAACCTATTTGATAGGGCCTCCATTGAACACTTCAATAAACTTATCTGAAAATGGTCAATCACAGAGTATTTATCAAAAAAATGTTACGTAGACGATCTTAAAGAATCTGCTATAATTAGTTTTATCATGAATTGTTCATTTAGTATTTTTTATGTTATTCCTTTAAATACATTCCATTTTATTTCATTCTTTGTGAAAGTTGCCAATATAACCATCTTATACCACATAATTATAACTACTTAGTTACTTATATTTCTGTGTTTTAAAATATAAGCGTTGATGGCATAGATTTGTTGAGCGTCAATGCATAGATAGGTACAGCGTAAGCATTTAGTTTGATAAGGTGCGGCCGCCAAATATCGTCTCCTTTTCCTTTTATACGTATATTTTAAAAAATATTATAGATTTAAAAAAAAAAATTCGTAATATGTTTTAAAATTTATTTATTTATTCGATTTTTTTAGAAACTTAAGTACTATCTAAATAAACTCTGTGAGCTTAACAATAACACAACGAAAGAACATTCTAAAATATTTCTTGGACTCCTATTACCGCCCTGCGCGGTGATATTGAGGTTACATTATTACCTATATCTAATCATCTTATCATTGTTATCACAACATAGTCAAATATTATCCAGATAATTACTTTAATCAGTCTTCTTCCTGTCTTTGACTCAAAATCAGTTCTTATTAGTTCTCATAGCAGTTTCTAAATATAAATTTAGAACCTGGATTTTCTACTCAATCCTCATGCATCCACAGGAAGCATTTAGTACACCTAATCCATTTTTCTCCCTTTTTATCTTGAGAGAAACACTTGTCGCATATTGGACATTCAGCATCATCATCCAATACGAGAACAACTGGATCTTTTTTGGTCGGTTTTATAAAGACACAAAATGGAACACCATTTGTTTTAAATCAGATGCAGTTATAGTTCTTGTCCATTACTAAACAGTAGTGCAGTAATTCATCTTCAAGTTGATGCAGAAAAACCATTTCCTTCCCATTTTTCCATGGATCATAGGTACTTTATAGTGATATTTTATAGTTCTTTACATAATCTATCAATGTGCCTCTAGGAACAGAAAATTGCATTGCAGCCTTTTTATAATTCATTTCATTTTTCTCACGGCCTCCACAGCCTTCCTTTTTGACATATGAAAATCAAAGTAATAATAATTCTATGTATATTGCAATAAAAATGACCATAAGAATGATTTAAGGTCTCCATTTATCGTACCGGGGACAATATTAGATGACCGTAAGGGGACGAAATAAAGACTTTTCAAAAGTACTGTACTGTGCGAAATAGTTACGTTATCTTAAAAACGGATTTATCGTGTTTCCTCTTAACTCAATATTTCCAATTTAATGATGTTTTATATTCGGTACAATGTACATAATAATCAAAACAAAGTGTATACCATCAAAACAGCCCACCTTCCATCAACATCTTACATCGTCAACTCTTACATTCTTACATCAAGAAAGGTAAGCAGCCCATCGGGATATGCCAAAGTTTGTCGTTCTGGACTAATGTTGGTATGTACCGCGGGTGTCCATGGGCGACAGTATCCACTTACCACCAGGTGGATTGTATGTTCGCTTGCTACCTTCTTTCAATAAAATAATAATATTAATAAAAGTCGATTCGCGACAGCGTACTGATGCTCATTTCCAGCTTCTAACGTCATTTAGGACACGATAGACGTATCGGATTATAGCAACGAGGGCGTTGCGTGTACCTACCTAACAACGAGGTGCCCACGCAAAAGAAGCTCTTCTTAAAACGTTAAATGTTACGTAGGTACTTGTTAGAAATAATTACCATAATATAGACTATATAGTTAGTTAATTACGTGGTCTTTACCTATATTTAATAGAGATGAAAATATGTGTTACACGAACATTACAACTTCGATATAAACTGAAGCCGTTTTGATGCGAATTTAATTGTCGGACTGCACATTAAACATGGACATTCGTTGAATAAATTATTTTCTGAACGATGCTATCACCGTTTTTTCTCGTAACATTTCAGCAATATTCTAAAATAATTGAAAAAGTTTTACATATATCGTCTGTTTCAATCTTAACGTGAGACAACACGGACGCACCAATCCTTATTTAAACAGTGTCGACTAACAGTCGATATTAAAATGTCAATTATATCGTGTTTGAGAAAATATTTAACTTCTTACCCAAATAACAACGAAGAGCTGAAATTGCAAAATATTTTTAAGCCCATTTACTTTTTACTGTCCTTTCTAGGATTGCTACCTTACAATTTTAAATTCCCCCACGCCAATCAAGGTTTTGTTATCGTATATAAAACGATATATCCAAATGCCCTCTGTGCGGCTTCCATTACTATAATAGTGCATACCTTCTTCGTGTTACATTTAAGTGATGTATTTGTCTCTAGCGAAAGCAACTCTATGACTGATGTAATAATAACTCAAATGAACTACGTATTGGAATTAGTAAATCTACTCATTGTATGCACGTTCACATATATCTGTGCTTTTCTAAATCGCGCCAAATATGTGAAAATCTTGAACGCAATATATTTTTCATGGATGGAACTACCAAATAATAATAGAAACGTTATACTCAGTCATCTCCGCTTTCAAGTTAACGTAATTGCAATCGGTACGGTGGTAGCAATGTTGTCCATTCAGTGCTGCGTTAACTTCTCAAGAAACAACAGCTTGTGGAAAATGATTCTGGTCGTGACGTCGTTCAATCTACCACAGATGATACAATTTATAACAATCGCCTTCTTCTACATATTGATAATGATGGTAGTGGCCTTGTTAAAAAATATTAACGAGAACTTCATGAAATTTATTGAGGAAAAGAAAACCTTAAAAGGTTTTATCAATGTTGAGCCAAGGCAGTATATTACATTAAGGAAATTAGAATTGGCTTATGTTAAAGCGTTTGAGATTAAAGATGAAATAAATGAAGCCTTTCAATGGCCTATTTTACTGACAGCGCTACAATGCTTCCATTGCATGGTGAGCGAGGGGCACATCATATACCACGGCATTGTTGTGGAAAGATTGTTGTCAACGCACGAAGTCATAAACTGTTCTCTCTGGATATTGTACCAAGTGGTAAAGATTTACGCGATGGCTGTTTCGGGAAATGTTCTTAAAAATGAGGTTTGCAATAGATTTGTTAAAAATGAGGTTGAGGTTTGTTGGCATCAAGAAACTCTAAAGCGCGTGTTGTTCACTAGCTAGGCTTTTCCGAGTGAAATTGCTTATCCAGTTTTTTTATGTAAAAATTATTAATGAACAATGAAATGAAATTTCTACACAATTCCACATTTCAGAGATTTTATAACATATTTTTCCTACTCTTAATTGTCAGTATATTTATTATATTTGCAGATAATAAAAACAGGTCGAACGTTGCATAACATACCAACCGAAAAACAGGACCTGAGGTTTTTAATGGAGGTAAATGAGGCTATATAGTCGTATACGAAACTAAATGATGTTAAGATTAAAATTTGACTAATATTAAATTGACGACCAATTAGCTCAGTTGGTTGTAACCCTATTTACTGTACAAATGGTCCCGGGTATTAATCTCCATCGGGCATTCATTTGTTAAATGACAAATGTTTGTTCGGGTTTGGGTGGTGTTCGTCTTTATCGGTGTCTCTGAACTTACGAATCCTACTGTGAACCTAACCTCTGGGCAGACTGTACAAATCGAACAAGGTTCGAATTAAGAAAATGTTCTGTTTAACAAACGTCGTGTGGCGTAGCATTTTCTCTGAAATAACTCAGAAAGGATTCTACGGAAGGTGCTACGGATGGTAGCCACTGAACTAACTCACGACGCCGACGCTTTAGGTCAATGAAATTAAATATTTGTCAGGCCCTATAATCTATTGGCCAATCAAATCTCTTCTAATTCGTTGTAAATCCAAAATAAAGAAGCATTGTCTAATTCTTTATCTTAATAATAATACTCTTTATTGCGTAATCAACAATCAAGAACAAAATATACACGTACTTTTCATAATGTTGGATAGACTTTTCACAATGCGGCCTTATTGCTTAAGCGATCTCTTCTAGGCAACTATAGGACAGAAAGATGATCTTAAAAATCAGATGTTAGACCATGTTTCTATATATAAACAATGTTGACAAAAGCAAATTTTAAGTTCGACAATCTTAACCAAAATCAATTAAGTCCACCGGAAAATAAGGTCCCTTTACTCAGACAACGTCTCTTAAATACAAGTATAATTAAGTAGTTTAAGTGCATATGTACATATTACTGTAAACACATATTTAAGTAGTGTATGTAAGTTGCATTTTACTGTCCACAAATAAAGGCCAACAAGTGACACGCTAAGTTGATAGGTGTGTAACTGAATATTAAGTTAAAAATCTATATTTAAACCAAACGTTAAGTAGCATTAAGTACACGGAGATTTTTAACTTAAAATTTAGTTTATACATACATATATATACTTAATACGTCTTAAAAGGACTTTTAAGCCACAGCGTTATGTGAACACAATTATATATTTTCATATATTAATATGAGAGTTTTGCATTATAGATACAACACTTCTCATCGCTGATGAATCATCAGAAAGCGGATTTAACCGTCTACGGTTACTTTTCCCTGGACGCAACACTTATGTTTAATGTAAGTTATATTAAAATAACTAACGCGCAAAATTATACATATTTAGAGCGGTAATAGTCTAGCGTTTACTATTCTCTAATCTTATTCATGAGGTCGTGAGTTCATCCTCGGCCTGTACCACTGACTTTCTACTTACGTACGGATTTTAAAAATTATCATTATCTCGTGAAAAAACCCGCGTGTCAAGCACCAAAAAAATAGAGCTTGTGTTCTTCAATCCGCATTGGGTCCGTGTGGTGGATTATGATCCGTAACTCCCTAGTGATTCACTAGGGGAGACCTGCGCCCTGCAGTGGGACGTTATAGGCTGAAATCTAAATCATACATTTAGATTTTCTTGCTAACTGCAATAAATTCGAAGCGTGCGAGCGAGAATACATCATACTCGTAAACGAGAAAGAGTGAGAACTAAATGTCAAAGCGAATATTTTTCACAAGGCGGAATTCCTGTAATTTCAGTGACTTTTGTTATGGCAAGCGTCATGTAATTTGTAGCGGGAGAGGGCATGCTGCATTCCCATAGTCGCTGGGTGCTCTCGACTGGCCAGGTTACCCCTCTCTCACAGAAGACTACCTTGAAATGTACTGCATTTCCTACTTTATTGTATTTCTCCAATGTACGTACGTGTTTCGGTAGTGAGTGAGATATGTCAGAGCCCATTTCCATCCCATCCTATCCCTCCCCATTTTTCCAATCCATTTTTAATCTGCAAAGGTAGGTAGCGCATCCAGGGGCGTGCCAACGTTTGTCATTCTGGATTGCACTTGGTATGTATCGCGTATATCTATGGACGACAGTACCCACTTACCATAAGGTGGACTGTATGCACGTACCTATGCCGCTTTTTATATATAAAAAAAATAGTATGACAAATCACGCACTCAAAATATTTTTTGTACTTCAGTAAATGGCTGGCAGTCTGGTCGTTCTAAGTTGATCTATGTTCGAAGTTTATTTAGATACAATAATACATATAAACCTTTTTCACATCTATACTGCTTCTTAATTAAAATGTGTTTTAATGTTTTTCAGGTGGTCACATCTGCTACAATGTATCTCATTATTCTCGTGCAATTTGATAAAATAAATTAAGATGACAAACTTACATAGGTATTCAATTTTTTTTAAAGACTCAGTAATGAAACAAAAATAGTACAAGTTGATGTCTTCTGATTGATCGTCACATTTGATAGTACTCAGGCATACGTACTTGACGAAGTTAAAGAGTACGACGTAATAAGAGAATATTTACAAAGTAAATCACGGAAAACTTCAAAAGACAAAAAAAAAAAAAACAAAAAAGAAGAGGGAGGCACCTCTTCTTTTTTGTTTTTTTTTTTTAAATAAGATGAATAAAATTCTAAACCTAAAATAAATATAGTTAAGTAGAATTTTGCTTGAAACGTCGCTATTTTCATGTACCTAATTATTTGTACCTAATAGGTCGGGGAGAAAGTCTTTTCGTATTTTGTATGTATGAAGTTATGATCCAATATCTTTGATTGAACTATTTGTAACTGGCTGGTTATGATACCAAAAAAGAAAAAGTCTGGATTCACAAAAAAGCTCGATATTTGGGTACCACACGAGCTCACTGAAAGAAACCTAATGAACCGGGTACTCGTTTGCGATTCTCTATTAAAACGCAATGAAAGCGAACTACGAGGGCGGAGTGATAAGTCTGGTAAAAATGAAAGAAGGAATCAACTTTATTTAAAAATTATGATTTATTTTTCAACGTAGTTTCCTTCTAACTCAATGCACTTCATCCAGCGTTTCTCTAGCTTTTTGATCCCTTCCATAAAATACGACTTAGGCAACCCTTTGAAATAGGCATTGGATTCGTGTATGATCTCCTCGTTGGAGCTAAATCTTTTCCCACCGAGCCATTTTTTTAAATTCGGAAACAGAAAATAGTCGCAAGGGGCTAAATCTGGCGAATATGGTGGGTGAGATAGCAACTCATATCGCAACTCATGGATTTTGGCCATGGCAATCGCGCAAGTGTGCACTCGTGCGTTGTCTTGGTGGAAGAGGATTTTCTTCTTAGCCAAATGCGGTCGTTTGTCAGGTAAAATTTTGTTAAATTGGTCCAATAAATTGGCATAATATTCGCCATTAATCGTTTTACCCTTCTCTAGGTAGTCAATATGGGTTACCCCACGTGCATCCCAAAATACTGTAGCCATCACTTTATTGGCCGATAAAACTGCTTTGGCCTTCTTCGGAGCTGGTTCGCCAGTAGCAATCCACTGTTTCGATTGTTGCTTGGTTTCTGGTGTATGGTGGTGGATCTATGTTTCGTCTACCGTTATGAAACGACGCAAAAATTCAGTTTTATCCCGTTGAAACAACGCCAAACCTGCCTCCGAAGTGGTAACTCGCATGCGTTTTTGATCAACAGTCAGTAAACGCGGCACCCATCGCACGGAGAGCTTCTTCATATCTAAATGTTGGTGTAAGATATTGCGCACACGTTCGTCTGAGATGCCAACTATCTCGACTATCTCGCTCACTTTTACTCTTCGGTCGTTCAACACTATATCATGGATTTTAGCGATCATCTCTGGAGTAGTGACCTCAACTGGGCGTCCTGGGCGTTCAGCATCACTTGTGCTTGTACGACCACACCGAAAACCTTAAACCATTTATGAATCATTTTAATCGACGGAGCAGAGTCCCCATAATATTTATCAAATCTTTGTTTCGTTTCCGTAATAGATTTTTTGCGCAAAAAATAATGTTTAATCAACACACGAAATTCACTTTTCTCCATCTTTGCGAAAATGCGTTTAATTGTTTTTATTTAATGGCTGTCAAAAAAAAATTAACCGGCGGTACTGGCTGAAAATTTTAATTTAGTCCTTCAAAAGAGCTGTGAACAAGGAGGTTTCATGCAATTTGCGATAATTTTATTCCAAGATAGATTTTTACCAGACTTATCACTCCGCCCTCGTATTTTTGAAAAGATTGATCACTGGTGATGAGAAGTGGATCACTTACGACAAGAACGTGCGGAAAAGATCATGGTCTAAGTGCGGCCAAGCTCTACAGACTGTGGCGAAACCCGGATTAACGCGCAATAAAGTGATGTTGTGTATATGGTGGGATTGGAAGAGCATAGTTCATTATGAGCTTTTACCGCTGGGCAAAACCATCGATTCGCATCTCTACTGCCAACAGCTGATGAGATAAAGCAAGAAATTGAGAAAAACCGCCCGGAATTGATCAGCAGAAAGGGTGTAGTCTTTCATGACGATAACACCAGACCACACACATCTTTGGCCACTCAGCACAAATTAAGAGAGCTTGGTTGGGAAGTGTCGATGCACCCATCATATAAGCCCTGACCTTGCGCACTCAGATTTCCACTTGTTTCGGTCTCTTCAGAATTCTTTAGGTAGTGTAAGGTTAATATCAAGAGAGGACTGTCAAAACTACTTGTCGCAATTTTTTGACCAAAAATCCCAAAATTTCTACAGCAACGGGATCATGCCACTACCTACAAGATGGCAACAAGTTATAGAACAAAACGGCACATATATATTATAATTAAATGTAATTAAACTTTTTAAAAAAAATGTTACGAATTTGTATATAAAATACGAAGAAACTTTTTCCCCGACCTTATATATAACAGGTAGTCGGGAAAAGTTCGCAGCCTTTTTAAACGTATAACTTTAGCGTGCTATATTTCTGGCAACACTGATCACTGGCGGAAAAGTGTTATACCGTTTGACACCTGTCTTTTTTGTAATGGCGGCAAATTGAACTTATACCTTAAAAATTGTATCTTTTCATATTTTGTAACAATTTTAAAATGTAAGTTAATAAGGAGAAAATTAGATATGTTTCATATTTTTTTTTTTTGATAAATGCTTCCAGTGCTCAAAAAGAGTATTGTGGTGTTTACGGAGAAGATGCTTTAGCTAAAACTACTACAAAAAATAGTTCAGTCGATTTAGGTCTGACAATTTTGATGTAAATGATGTTCCTCGCTGTGGTCAGCCCATTAAGGTAAATGTTGAAGTTATCATTGAAAAAATTGAAGCCGATCGATACATAAGCAGTCATCAAATTGCGAAAGAGCTTGGCATTCACCACTCAACAGATTTGGATCACCTGCATAAACTGAATTTTGTAAAAAAAAGCTAGTTATTTTGGGTGCCGCATGATTTAAATGACAGAAGCTTGGTGAATAGCATTTCCATATGAGAGATGTTGCTAAAACGAAATGTAATCGATCCATTTTGAAGAGATTGATAACAGGCGATGAGAATCACCTACGATAACAATGTTCAAAAACGATCGTGATACAAGCCAATCCATCACACATAGTCCTAAAGCCAGGCCTCATTCAGAACAAAGTCATGTTACATCTATACTAATATATAAAGAGGTAAAATTGTATGTTTGTATGTTAGGGGTAATCTCTGGAACTACGGAACCGATTTCAAAAATTCTTTCACAAATGGGAAGCTACATTATCCGTGTCTAATATAGGCTATATTTTATTTTGAAATAAAAAAAAAACTTATAAACCGAAGCGAAGCGAGGGCGGATCGCTAGTTATTTATATGCTCAGAATTAATGATTAGAAAAGGTGTAGTTTTCCATCACGACAATGCTTGGTCGCTTTGATGATTTAATAAAGATTGATGGACGTTGGCTGGGAAGTTTTAATGCATCCTCTATACAGTCCAGACATAGCACCTTCGGATTATCATTCATTTCGATCTTTACAAAATTATCTAAATGAAGCAAAATTACATTCAACAGAAGAAAACCTGTATAAACCATTTAAATCAGTTTTTCGCTCAGAAATCCAAAAAATATATAACGATGGGATAATGGCTCTGCCAGAAAAATTGCGAAAGATAGTCGAATTAAATGGACAATATACCGTTCAATAAATATTTATGTAATACAAAAAGTCTTTATTATTTTCACTATAAAAAGGCCGCGAACTTATCTGACTACCCAATTTTACAAAATCTGTATCCAACTATATTTTTTTCTAAAGGTTGTTTATAACAGCAATAGAATAATTAATTCCGTGATACCTAACAATCCTAGTCGTTACTATGATGAGTAGTAAAATACTAAAAATTTTGACTTTCTAATCCTCTAATCCGATTTCTTTAAACCAAGTGGTCAAGAAAGATTATATCCTGAAAGCATTTTCAAATATATAGAAAAATATAATTTCACAGAATTATGCGCTATTTATATAATTAATGGTATCTATTTTTTTAAATAGTAATTTTTGTAATGGGAAGTATGACTGCAAAAGAATTTGCCAGTATTTTGTAAAATATGTTACATTTAGCAAATACACTTACAGTTACAGTTACTGTTACAGTAACAGTGTAGATACAATTACTGGCAAATTGGTGACATACATAAATACGTTGCTATGCAAATGACAGCACAGGGGACGCCTGTACAGGGGCTGCGCCAACATCCCTCGGGTCGAAGTAGAAGAGAGTCGCGTCAGGCTTGTGTCTGAAATCGAAGATGCTTTAGATCTAGTCTCGATTTGGGGTTCTCTAAACCTAGTGGATTTCAACCCCAGAAAAGACGCAAGTCTGTACATTCACGGCTAGAAAAGCCCCTTTTGTCGTAGCACCTCGCTTTCAGAGCATACCTCTAAAGATCTCGGAAACTATCGGGATCCTCGGTGTCGACATTGCCACCAAAGTCGAATTTAGGGGTCATCTGGAAAATAAAGTCAAAACAGCCTCCAAAAAGCTCGCTGTGCTGAACAGAGCCAAGCGGTACTTCACCCCTGGGCAACTCCTAACGCTCTACTCAGGTGAGGCCTCATATGGAGTACTGCTCACACCTCTCTGTGTGTTCTACCGCCTGTACAATGGGAAATGTTCTGAAGAACTGTTCAATATAATAATTCTCACCTCGGGTTTCTACAAGCGCACCTCCCGTCACAGAAGTGCAGTCCATCCGCATTTCCTCGATACGGAGGTGTCACGTACTGTTCGGTCCAAAAATCATTTTATACTGCGAACCCGTAGGCTGTGGGACGAACTACCTCAAGAAGTCTTTCCATTAAGTTACAATACGGGGTTCTTCAAGAAAGCTGTGAATAGGATTTTGCAAGGTCGGCGGCGCACCCGCATAAACCCTGGTGTTGCAGGTGTTCATGGGCGGCGGTAACACTTACCATCACGTGGGACCGCTTGCCCATCTACCTACTTCACTATAAAAAAATGACCTTTCACTCGGCACTCATCTTGACAGGCCTGATCAATTAAATGCGCTTTGGTCAGTGCGCTACGAATACGAAAGAGAACAGTTTGAAGGTTTTGAAGCTCAATTTAAGCTTAGCTGGATAGCTTAGCTTAAACTTTACATTACAAATAAGAAATAATGGCATTCAGGATTCAGCAAGGTGTTGCTTCAGCAGCAACACAGCAGCAATTCAGGTGTTGCAGGAGCCCATGGGCGGCGTTAGCCAATGTTGAGTTGTCTTCGTAATTACTCGTATCAATTTTGAAATCAAAATTGAAAAACATGTCATCAATGTGCAGTCCCGTCGAAGCAAGTTTAAACTTATATGATAGTAAGTTTAAAATGAGGAACGAATTCAAGGAGGAATCCAAGGAGGAACTCCTTGGTAGAACACGAAAAATGCACGTCTCATGTTTTTATTTAATTATCACAAACATTATGCACAATTATGCTACAATTATGCATAATTGTGCATTATGCTATGCACTTTAAACTTTTATTAAACTATCATTATTCAATGCCAACTTTCACTTCTCGAGTTCCCGCCAAAAACTCAATAGTACATAAACGTATGACTACCAAAAATATTAGGTCTGTGAGAGGTCTATCCGTTTCAATAAACTACAACAAAAAAAAATTACGTTTTACAATATTGTCGGACAACAAACATCAGCTAGCTGAACTCAGTGTTGTTTATATAGGAAGAAGGTGGCAGAAGTACAGTCCACCTAATGATAAGTGGATAGGTATGGACATCCGCGATACATGCCAACTTTAACCCAGAGTGACAAATTCCAGATACGCTGCCTATCTTTGAAGATGTTGAAATAAATTTGGAAAAAGGGTTAGGAAAATGGGGAGGGACAAGATAGGTTGGGAATGGGCTTTGACATATCTCAATCACTACCGAAACATTGGGGAATAGGCTAAAGTTGAGAATGCAATATATTTTAAGATAGTCTTTTGTGAGAGAGGGGGGGGGAAACGAGGCCAGTCGAGGTTGTGCTCTTTTAAGTGCATCGATATAATTAAGGAAATAACTTGAGCGATCAGTTTGCGTCACTTACTTCTCCTTGATCGAAGCAAGAAAAATAAGCGGTTTAATTCCTGTTCCTAAGTCAATATTGTTATAAACTGCCGCTTGTGTGCGCGCAACCTTAGGTTTTAATACAATGAAATAATTATTTATTATTTTTGCTTATGACAACATTGACATTCTATTGTCGAATTTAGTAATTTCCTTGCATTTTTTTCTTCCGTGTCTAAATTCCATTTTATTTTAATATTATTGTTGTAATTGAATCGTAAATCAGCTATATTAATTTTCCGGTAACTTTGCAATTTGCTCATAACGACCTAAGAAAAATGGTAAGTTATAGACATTGTTACTTTTAGTAATTGATATTAGACAGTTCGTGTAATGGTAAGAGTATCACATTTTCTCTATTTGTATTTCCTCCTCTGTCAACCTCTGAAATGCATTATTTATGTAATTTAATTTCTATGAAACAAAGAAGTACCGGCATGCGGCTGTAGCCATCTTGAGTTCGTATCAATGGCCGCCATGTCAAATCACATGGGAAATTGGCATGATATTTTACGATGATTACGATTTTCTTATAATAAAGAAGTAGATAAAGCCGTTTAGACACTTATGAGGCAAATGTTTATCGATATCACTTTACGAGAAGTCTGTTTTTATATATCACCTTTTGA
The DNA here is from genome assembly GCA_914767545.1 of Sesia apiformis. NCBI lineage: Eukaryota > Metazoa > Arthropoda > Insecta > Lepidoptera > Sesiidae > Sesia > Sesia apiformis. The sequence continues at coordinate 6,860,708 of OU611960.1, read as the reverse complement.
ACCGGTACTTTTTTGTTAGCGGTTTTCGTTCTGCCCTCCATGAAGTTTATTATTACAATTGTAATATGTTTCAACCTAGTACTCCAGCATCGTGACAATGACCATTGATCAATTTACAAATTCGATCTATTCGAATTATGTTGATGATAGAAGTACAATATTACCTCCATGTATTTCCAATTTCTTTATCGACCACCTAGACAGAACCTTCAAATTATTTTTAACCTTTTATATATACCTAGTTATATAAATCATTAAAAAAAATACTCAGACAATGCCATGTATACATGTAGACAATGCCTTAAATGTACGTACCATGTGTATCAATTTCAGTGGCTAATCATACTCCGTATACACTGTGTTGTTAGCTTTAAGAATATAATAGTGCTGATTGATTTGCCCAAACAGATACACTCAATTTCCTAATAAACTTCATGATCTCCATCAGAGAAAAAATGGTGACCTTTTAAAAAAAAATACACTACTACTTATATTCTCTATTCATTTTTAAATAATATAAGGCTTAAATATATATTGTAGATTAATTCCATCTATTAAACCCTCATTTTACATCAAGTACAGTAGAATCCGCTTATAATGACATCGAAGGGAAATGACAAATATGTCATACTAAGTGAACGTCTAGAAAGCATAATCTTAGAAAATAAAAAACTTCCTATTATTGTTAGGTATTTAGTTTAATAGAGAGAAAAATTACTACAAAATGTATGTACCTATCTATAGAACATGTAACATTTTTTAACTTAATCAAAAATAGAAACATGAACCGGCTAAACATAAAATTATGTATTGTAATGTGTGCACATTACATATTTCTTTACTTTTTATGTACATAAGAAATCAATAATTTTTGTCTGCTTCTGTTTTTTCTTTAGATTGTAATAACAGTCTCTAACACTATTGTCCAAAGAAGACATTGCCCTTTTCATTGGTCACTATAACCGGACATAATTTCTTATAAATAGGTCATAATAAGCGATATGTCACTATAAGCGAAGTTATTATATCCGAACTTTGTTTCATAGAAATTTATATGAAAACCAAAACTTCGCACTGCAATACGTCATATTAAGCGGTTGGTCAATATAGGCGGAGTCATAGTAAACGGATTCTACTGTAGTATGCTTTCCTAGATATTTTCATTATAATTTATTTACTTTGTATGTATAAATGAAGACAAATCTTTCATATAATTTATTAGATGTATAGATTTTTATGCAACTCTTAAAACTAGAAATGTTATATTGAATCAAAGTAGAAAATGATATTGGCACTTCATCAATGATATGCAATATTCATGCATTTATAATACCATAAAGTCAAGGTACAAAAGAACTCACATCTTTTTTATTATAATAAGTAGACCTTTTTATCCACTGCTGAACATGGGCCTCCTCATGTACATTGGTTTGTACATGTATGGCCTTATAACTCCATGCTGATCAAGGGGGTTGCAAGTCCACTCTTTTAGAGGTGGTATAGTTCCTCAGTGCTTATGGTAGTGGCTTTGTTATAGCCTTTTTTGACTACCATGGTGGGAAGAGAGTACCTACAATAAAATTGTCTAAATTAATTAATTAAATGCCGAGATGAATCACTGGATAGAACTGCATAATCCAAAATCCTCTCCACTGACCATCACTATTTCTCCAGGATTGTGTGTGAAGCAATTAAAATCCAAAACATAGACATTTCAATTGAGAAGATGGACACAAATTGTCCTCGACATGGAATCCAGTGATTAATAAATTGTATATAATTAAACCTCACGATTTTATGTCTCGAAATGTTAAATGTTATAAAAATCTCAAATGTTATGTCTAATTTGGTTTATCAGATGGATAGCGGTGTAGTTCATCCCCATCCCGGCGTGGTGCACGGCCCGCCGGGCGTCGTCCACGGGCTGCCGGTGCATGGCGCTGGGCCGGACGGCGAGCATGCACCGCACGGCCCGCGCCGCCGCTACCAGAACAGGCCCAAACTGTCCAACAACTTAGAGCGGCTGCCACTTGATGAGGCTGCTAAAAGGGTATGTTTCCCTTATTGGTTGTCTTTATTTTCTACCTTATTGATATTGTTATCTGTTCTTACCATATGTGCTAAGGTTGCCTGAAAGAGATTACTTTGGCAATAAGGCGGCCTGTTGTACTTTTCATGTTACTTCTTTATTATCTTTTTATAACATGTCTTGGTGTACAATAAAGAGTTTATCTAACTACATTATTGGCTTCAAAAAATATGAAGAATGGGCAAGAAATGTGAAAACTAATACAAACATCTAAATCTGTTTCTAAGATGTATCAAAACCAGACATAATGTTGATTTTGACTGATTGTTTGCATTGTTTTGCAATAGTATTGAAATTATATCTATATTTTATTCCTTGTTTTCTGTAAAAGTACCACCTCTCCGATTCAGGCCGATGTCTAGGACACCCGGTCTAAGATGCGAATGTACAACATTTTCTTCTCTTTAAAAGTTAACAATATCTATCATAGTACATTTGACTTTTTTCCTGCTTATCTATTGCTTATATTGTTTCTGAACATTTATTATACTTGTTTCAATTAATCAGAATGTACACTTAAATATTGATTGCAGTTCATTTGGTGCCCCATTAATAACCACACTCAGGTATTGAATCTATGGAAACTTTTATTTTTTTTATTGAAAAGATGCAATAAGATATGGTTATCATTTTTTAAAGAGGAATATGTGGGTAGATCATAAAATATTATTTGACACTACCTTACTTTACTTACTTTCTGCAGCACTACAAATTGTTGTGAGTGTTAACATCCTCCAGAATCCTCCTCTATCTGGATCTATTCTTGGCTTCATTCTTCCAGAAATAGTTCTTTACTTTCTCATACTCCTCAGGACCCCCTACATACTTGATCCATCTACCCAGCTACCCGCCTCAACTCTAATGTTCATTTTTATTTTTTTATTTTCACAAATAAAGTTTGTCATTGCAATCTCAGTGTTTGACTGTACAATCAATGTTCAGGAGATGGAGTCCCTCCCCATGAAGACGCCAGTATCAGTTCTTCAAGAGCTACTGGCGCGCCGCGGTACTGTGCCCAAGTATGAATTGGTACAGATCGAGGGCATGATCCACGAACCTACCTTCCGTTACCGTGTCACCGTTGCGGATCTTGTTGGTGAGTTTCATAATTTGATGAGATATATTTCTTGCCTCTAATATTAGATTAATTACGTTGCAAATAATGAGAGATTGCTCATTTTTAAGGACTTAGAGATTTTGTTGGACATTGATCTCATAGTTTTGCAGTACTAATAAAGGACATTTATTTATAATCTGTTTTCCAATATTTATTTTTTCTACTGTGATTATATTAAAGTTATTGAAAGTTGTGACAATTATTATAAAAAAATCTTCGTTTCAGATTTTTTTAAATTGAAGTTTATCTGTAAATTTCTCAATGATCTTAATCTTAAAATAAAAGACTTAGATTAAATCAATAATTTGTAACTGATAAAATTTAGAGAGGATTTTCTATAAAAATATTATTTATTGCTGATCCTGAATATATTTGTTTGTCCCTAATATCAATGAACCAGCATTTAGATCATCAATTTTTAACAAATGAGTCCTAGACTATATTGTTATGTGGGTGAAGGTGTGGAAAAAGCAAAGATATTGTCAGTATTGACTTTAGATCACCTAATTCAAAAATTTTATTATTTCTAGATTCTGCTTAAATAGGAACATGCTTTAACATCTGACTTTTAATTAAGACAAAAGCAATAAAATAATGTATTTATTTTTAAAAATGTCACTAAAGTGTGTAAGAAAGTAGAAATGACAAAAAGGTGGGCATTTTGTCCCACTGGTGGGACTACGGTACACGACTGTTGCCGTGGACCCACTGTATTACAAATTAATAATCTAGTGGTACCACAGTATACCAACCAGTTTTGTGGACCAAAATTCTTTTAGTTTTGGATCATCAACACATTCTGCTTTGATATACCACCAACCCTCTGTTACCATATGTACATAAGCCCACTAAGCGTCGACAAACTTTTGATTTAATCCCAGTTTTATTTGGATCTCCTCCACAAACTGGATGAAATGGTCATAGCACCTAATTATGGTGATGTCCGGGTGTTTAGGGAATTTGATATTGCTAATTTAAAGTCCATGTGGATTTCTGATAGAGTCCATTCAACTGCCGATTTTATAATATCAAACAAAATGGCATAAATTTCCTCTTTCTTGCCAGGCAATAGAGCATATAATAATGGGCATGCATGGATAACAATTAGTAGATAAAATGGCTTTGGCTCTGCTTTAAACGTACAGTCAATGAAGAATTCTGTTATTTTTTCTAATAATTGTTTCGATTCATCTGTTGAAAAAATCTAGTATTCTTGTATTTTGGTCGCAATTTAAAAGTTTCTAGTAACTGACTATAACCCATAGTCAGTTACTAGAAACTTTTAAATTGCTTTTGTATTTCAATGTCTGATAATTTCGTGGAAACATTTTTTTGTACTTGAAAAGCTTTATTTCTGTTCTAATGTAAAAAGTGTTTTGCACTATTGTATGATTGTACTCCTGTAATAAGATCTAATCCTTTATTTCGTAAAGTTGCAGTGTGTTTTCAGTGTGGAGGTTTGGGTTTCATTTTTTGCATTATCCCTTGCAAATGCCACCTCATTTTTTCCTAATTTATACCCACAGTCTGTTTTGTGTTCAACCATTTTTATCAAAAAATCTTCCTGTAATATGTAAAATATAAAATTATATAGTGCAGTGTACAGTATGTATGTATGTTTTATGTAATGAAATATCAGAGTTTGTAATACCTACCAATTGAATTTAACTAATTTATAGTGCAGTGGGTCCACAAAACCGGTTGGTATACCGTGGTCCCACCAGATTATTAATTTGTAATACAGTGGGTCCACGACAACATTTGGTATACTGTGGTCCTACCAGTGGGACAAAATGGTGGGAGAACAGGGACACGGGTAGAACAGGGAAATAACAATAGGGTCTCTTTTTCTCTAATAATATTGATAAAGATCATTAAATTTAATTTCCACTTGTACGTTTCCGTGAGAGCAGCAACAATAATGTGAACATAGCGAATGATTCTTACACAGCCATGGGCACAGGCCGCTCCAAAAAGGAGGCTAAGCACTCCGCGGCTAAAGCTCTACTGGACAAGCTGACCGGTGCCACCCCGGCGGATCAGCAACCTGCCAATGGAAATGTTCCTGAAACGTAAGTTTTTATTTAATTAATTATGTAGGGTTGTTGCGGTCTCATCGCGCGATCACTTATTTGTTTCATCCGATTCATCCGAGCGTAAGTTTTCCGTCTGATCGCGCTATCAGATGCTTTTACAAAATGAAAATATTTTTGTCCGATATGATCCGATCCTGTGCAAACTCCAGAATAAATAAAATATTTTCCTAGTTAATCACGTTAGTTTCTAACATTTTATGGTTTTGTTTCATGTTTATCTAGAGAATAAATATGAATATGTGAGGTAATCAAACAAGTAATATTTCGCAAGTGTAGCATTTTTAACAATATTGACAAAGGTAACTTAATGTTTAAAATCAGTCTTATATCCAAAATCACAGCACTTCACAACACCTTATATGCAATGCAACCGGCCCTTTCAGTATCCACTGCTGGACATGGGCCTCCTTATGCACATTGTCTCGTGCATGAGGGATGTAAAGGCCTTAAAACGCTACACTGCTCAAGCGAGTTGGCGAGTCCTTTCTTTTAGAGGTACTGTAGTTCCTCAGCGCTTATGGTAGCCGCTTGGTTATCCCTTAGTCGTTTTTTACAACATCCACGGGAAGAGATGGAGATGTAGAGAGCGCTGGTGCTAATTATTCAAGGTATAAGGAAAAAAATATAAACGGCCCTTGTCCTATTACTTTGTGTACAGTACAATTTTCTCAGAGAAGGTTGCCGTTATAATTAAAGAAGCTGTACACTGTCTCCAGCAAGTTAACTATGATAATTATGTTGTATTTCCATAAGGTATCGCCAACACTTCTCAAACGCAAACAAGGAATGTGATCGCGAAAGAATTTTCAGCTTTAAATTTGAATTAACGGCGCACGCGGTGTCGGGGGCGCGAGGAAGGATATTCATTCGTCGTAAGCGTCCTGCGGATTGTAGTAGCCATGGGTCGCTCGTCGGCGGAGTAGAGTCCCTTTTCAAACTGTGTAGAGGCACTGTAAAGGTATTCTATAGGCGGCTGCGAGCTCACATCACACGTGGTGGCGTGGCTTACATACTAATTTATAAAACGCAGAAAGGAAAAATAAATAAATATTAATATTTTTAGATTTCGTTTTCTTATTTTTTAATATACGATTTGTCTATTTATATTAGTGTTATTTAGATATTTTAAGGCTATTTATTTTTCTATATCTATTTATTTATATATAGTTTCTCTTTCAGTGACTTATAAATTACTTACTATGTACGGTACTGTGGTTTTGGAAAATTATAAGACTGATTTTTAACACTGAATTACGTTTGATTTTTAAAATATATTGCTCAAAATGCTACACTTAAGAAATATACTCCTGTTTCATTTCCTCACATATTTGGGCGATGGACTACTGGTCACAACAGTGTCTAATGAGAAATGACTTGTATATAATTAGAATAAACCACGGAGGTGTAAAATTAGAATAGACCCCAAATTAGAATAGACCCCGTGTGGCTTTTCGTTGTATTGTTGTGATTGGATATAGGGGTGCAGTGGTGTCGTCATTCGAGGACAAATTGATGGGCAACCCGGTGGGGTGGCTACAGGAGCTGTGCATGTCCCGCTTCTGGCCGCCGCCCTCTTACCACGCAGAGAACGACGACAATGTGAACAGGCGTGAGTGCACATACATCATAGCATTGTTAAATTGTGTGTAGCGTACACTATAGTTTGTAGACAAACTAATGGACAACGTGAACAAGCGTGAGTGCACATACCAAATACCATCCATCGTTAGTGTTGTTGCAATTGGCTCCACATTTGCATTATTTCACCATTGCCTATCACTGTATCATACCCGTGAGGTATATCTTAAGCCGTATCCACATCTGTATCATTTCACCGTATTGTATCTGCGACGTGTATCTTAAGTCGTATCCACATATGTATCATTTTGCCGTTGTGTATCACAATTGTATCCGCGACGTGTACACATATATTAAGCCGTTTCCTCTTGTATCATTTTACACACAATCACTCGCACCTACTCATCATATACATTCACCTATCACTGAAATAGAATAATAATTTAAATTTAACTTATACTTAATTTAAAGACTAATATGTACAATTAATGCCTCTACAATTTATATGTACTATTTTAATTACTTGTTTTATGTTTGGTATACACTTACTTACATGAGCATAAATGTATCTCATTACGTGTAATACAGTACGAAGGTCGGAACACATTGTAACTGTAGTAACCATTATTTCACGCTCATTAAAGATTTATTTTCCGACTGCAGCACTCGTCTTAATTCGTTATTCTCCGTCCACTATGTTATTTTTGTTATTCTCCGTCCACTATGTTATTTTTGTTATTCTCCGCCCACTATGTTATTTTTGTTATTCTCCGGCCATTATGTCATTTTCTCGATGACAGATCAGTTTAGTGATCTCCGAATTTCTTCATACTGATTACGGATACGGATGTCCATTCGCTTTTAATTCGATTTATTAATAATATTTGTCTTAAATAATTGGTTTATTAATCGCAAAAATGTATTTAATACGAAATCAATTTAATAAATCGATTGTATTACTTATATGTAAACAATAAAATCATAGGTAATAAAATCGTAATAAAACGCATTTTTTTATTCTAGCAACACTGACTATGGCGTACAACACTATAGCAACACTCACAATGATACGCCCGTGCTAGTCACTGAATATCTGTTCGCCGTGTTTTTTTTTTCACATTTCCTATATTTGTGTTGTTGTATTTGTCCTTCTAAAGGCGAGTTGAGTACTTGTCCTCCTTAAATGTACATTTACAAAATGCCCAAGGAAAAGGTACTGAAAGGACAGACAAGGGAATTCGTGGTACGACTTCGTAAATACTTTTACAAAAAAAATCAAATTAGCGACACTTGTACCAGGTGCGTGAGTGTGATGCCACATCTCTAAATATTAGTGCTCCAACTGTGTCGAAAATACACCGAAGTCTACGGTAGCAGCGGCATGGAAACGAATCGGCCTTCTTCTACACCAACGAAAATACAAGGACCGTGTCCCATTACAACAGTTGATAGGTTTGACATTGAAGCTATTCGCCGTCATATATATGACTATTATTTACGGAAAGTAATTCCAACATTGAGAAAATTATATTCTAAATCGGGTCTGAACGCTATAGTAAAAGTATTTGTTTACCTTTTATTCTTACTCGCCGTTTCGGCACGGGTTACACCAGCCTTAAACAAATGCCTTTATTATGCGCTTTCATACCAGATTTAAAGTATAAAATGTGCACAAAACGTGAAAGTTTAAAAAGATATATTGAGAGAGTTAGTAAGCTCTGCGTGGTAGTAGTCTGTTCCGTGGCCAAAAATCATCATTGTCAAAGATACTGAAAACAATTGACTTTTCGTATAAAAAATCCGACAATCGAAAGATTTTAATAGAACGCAACCATATTGCTCTTTCACGCTGTAAATTTTTGCAAATAGAAGACCGGACAAATGTAATTTTTGTTGATGAAACTTGGTTAAATGCAAACCACAGTGTCAAAGATTTGGACTGATGACACTGCTGCTTTCACCCCAGTGGTGCCGATGGAAAAGGGAGAACGGCTTATTATATATCATGTATGATCAGCGAAAGATTTTGTTGAAAATGCGCTACTCATTCAAATCATACAAAAACTGTCGACTACCACGATAAATTAATACTGAGGTATTCGAAAAGTGCTACCAGGACTCTATCACTGGAAGAACCTATCACATTCGGCAACTAAATAAAATGCCAACACATGCCAATAAAAAATCAGAAATTATTAACTTTTTCGTGACAATGGACAGAATGTGGATGAATCTATGCTATAGGTTAACAACATATCAGAACACGGCCACTCTCCCCTTAACATTCCCCCATACCACTGCCAATATAACGCAATAGAGCTGATATGAGCACAAATGAAAGGATACGCCGCCGCCAGAAATAACTCCCCAAAAAAAACATGCTAGAATTATTAAAGGACTCGTGTGCACGCGTGACTACTGAAAACAGTAAATGTGCTGGAGAGGACAAAAAGATGAATAATATCTGATTGAGACCGCGATATTCACTTTGATAACCTGTGTGCACAAGAATTTATAATAAACGTAAGTGAGGACATGTCAACAGACGAGTTAAGTTCGTCAGATGAAGACGTAATTGTCTGTCTGTTCAGAATAATAAATCACTGTAACATTACTTCAGTTTTATTTGCAAATAAGTAATTACTCAATATTTTTTCTTCTAAATATATGTACTTATATTTCAAAACTATTATTTTCGATTTATTTTATGTGTGATAGCTATGTGGTATGATTCAGAGAACGTCACCATTTCTTCGCCCTCAACAATAAAATATGACATTGTTTCGAGTACACTCGACTGTCAAGAAATACGGAACTTGATAGGCGTGCAAACGTCAAATAGAAAATAACATAGTGGACGCAGTATAGCCGTCTAATTCTGAACTTGTCTAAAGTTTGTAGTCACCAATTTTATTTACTTTACTTAAAAAAAAACTTTCGCGTGTTGAGGAAATTAAAAAAAGAATGATATTGTGAAATTCCGAAAAAACAACATAACTACCCCTTTGAAAATTCTGTTACTAGTTTAATTTCTTAATTCGTAATTCATTTGGGTTCGTTGAAGTTGCTGTAACGTAACTACAATATCACGTAGGCATACAATTTCCGCACCGAGTTTCATTTCACCTTTTTAATTGACTGTACCTACTAGCGTGTTTGACGAGCGCCGAATTATACGAGTCCCAAAATTAAACAAATTTGACGACAAACTAAAATAAATCTAGGTGGGACATGTTTTTCATATTATTATTATTTGATTGATAGATAAGCAGCTTGCGCTGATGCGTCTCTATCTGTTTTTGTGTTCTAAAATATTGGTATTTAGGTACATAGCGATGTATGTTTGTACGTTTCTTTATTTATTTATTTTTGTCAGGTTTGCCTCATGAACGTCAATTTACCATCATCTGTACGCTGATGAAGCGTCGTGAGATGGGCACGGGCAAGTCCAAAAAGCTCGCCAAAAGACAAGCCGCGTACAAGATGTGGCAGGCTCTCCAGGACAACCCACCGGATTCCTACCAGCCTGATGAAGAGGTGTGTATTTGAAAAAATAACAGCATGATTCATTTCAAAATGAAGATGAAAGATTACGGGATAAATAAACGTTTCTGAGACCATTGTATGTCTTAAGTCCCCGGATAAAAAGACGATAAGAGTATTCTGTCTTAGAATGAATCACCATCGTCTTTTATAGTACTTTATGCCGTCTACTTAGTTTCTAACGGCATAGCCTAAGTCTTAGCAAACCAATCGTCTATTCATCTGGACCTTAGATGATTAAGTAATTCGAAATTAATGTCATATAAACTATAAGATCACATAAAATACATTTCGAAGATGTTTCTTATTCAAAGAAACTTCTCAAAATTTTCAATACGCATTTTCCTTAAAAATCATCAATAAGGACCAAAGCATTTGCAAAATTCAATTTGAATCAAATTATTTCACTCATCTCTTTTTAGATTTATAGCTTTGTTAAATATAAATAACTGCAGTATTCTATTCTGAAAAATAGAAACTTCTAGAAAACGTTCATTTAATTTTGATTTATGCAAATGGACTAAACAGTTCAAAGTTCTTAGTAACAAAGACTAATGCGTCATTTTGGCCGGTATATCCAATATGATATATCCACATGGTTACCAAATGAAAGCTGTTAACGTAAGTTTTAATTTGTATACCGGCAACAAAGCCCTAGTACCGGGCAAGTGAGATATCTGCCTTACAAGTATCTTAAAAAAATTATAGGGAGAGACGATATACCCACTGGCGGAAGCACAGTTGGCCGAGGTGCAGGGCCCGCTCCATGTGGTGGTACATCCTGTGGAGAGATGGTTGAGCGGACTTTACTAATTTGGCCCGGAACAATGACTTTTCTATTTAGGATGTCTAATTTGGCCTGCGACCATCTGAGCACACCAAAAGTGTACATGACAGCGGCCATGACCGAATCGTTATAGGGTCGGATCTTATTAGGGCCTGTTTTTTTTATTTACCAAGCACCATTTTTATTGATACCCCATTAATCTGGGAAACAAAATACTTATTTATGGTAATTGTAGGTTATAAGTCCATGTTTAATAACTTTGCTACAAAATAGCTTTGGGACTTATTTTTTTATTTATTATTTATTTCAAATATAACATAATATTCATAGGTGGGCTTAGTAAGAGACTTATTATAAACTATGTCAGTAAGAAACGAACACGATTTATCTACATATTTTATCATTAGTCCTACCGCTACCTAAAATTGTTGGATGGCACAATCGATCCTATTTGCGACCACCATCAGGATTCTTATTCATATTATCATCACATCAGACAGAACTCCAAAACGTACGATAAAATGCTCTGACAATCTAAATATAGTGCATCCTCTTTTATCTTCGTACTAAAAAGAGATGCAGCATGATTTTGACTGTCAGTAAGCGATTTTTGCACGTTTTGGAATTCAGCCTCACTTGATGTGATGTCACAAATATAAAATCAGTACAGGAACTGATTACATCAATTTGATTCAGGTCTTGAACTTTGTATAGAATTGTATAGAACTATATTTGTATATTGAAAGTATAGAACTGCGAAAATCAAAAATTCAATGGGATGACTGTAAGATTCAGATATGCTTTTGTGCAAATAAGGAGTCCATAAAAACAAGCTGAATTAAAACAAATATGTGTAATTAATACCTCCAATTGTACTATTATTTTTCTATGATTGTAAAATAATATGATGATTTTTGAAGTAACATTTTTCATAAGTGCACGAGTTACGGCTTGCATATAACGTTCGCATAAATATACTATTGGCCATCTGAGAGTTTGAATAAGTACAAATTCCTTTGCAGTCCATAATGAACATACGAAAATGACTAATAAGCTACGACTCATACGTAATCTATGGCTGCTTATTAGTCCTTTTAGCAGTCATTACGAAAATGGCTACTAAGTGATAATGGCAGCCATTTTCTGTCACACTAATAAATAAGGCATAACTCGTGCGTTTCTGGGAAGATAACTTCTCTTTTATACTATGTTCCTAGTGACTAAACAATAGCGGCCTTATAGCTTACACTCATGTGAAAGCACTTGGCCAGGTCATTTTACTATCTTTCGATCGGCTCCTGCAAGCGTAATTGGAAGGTATTTGCATCGAATTGGTATAAGGCCGATTGTACGCGCCACTTAAAAGGGAGATTTCACTGTTTTCCGTATATTAAAAAAAAGTTTAAGTAAAAATTGGTAGAGCTTTATGAGCCCTAACCGAAAGCTATTGGTGATGCCTCCTACATATACTACATATTTTAAGTACATTTGGGTGATTACAGAACAGTCTAATAATGATTCCCGCACACGTTCTGTAACTGTAAAGTCAAATTACAACGTATTCATGACAAAAATCAATAGGATACAATTATGTTAGGTGTTATGTTTTATTTGATGACATAGTAACTAATAAATGTGAGAAAAAATCTATCTGACTGTCCTGTAAGTTAGCCAAATGTAGTTATGGTAGTAAACATAGCAAGTGTATGTATAATGTTAAAATATTTTTTGTATTTTTTTATATATAATTATTTGAAGCCGCTGAACTGATTTGGCTCATAACATAACTTTCAAAATAATATACAATCAAACCATTTTTCTGCGAAATTTTATTGAATTCTTTAAGCACCTTGCAGTTTGTCTAAAAAGGACACCATTTGGTTTCCATACACATTGTTGATAGAAACACGAAAGTGGCGGCCAAACAAAAGTAACGCTGTATTTCTGTTAGAACTTGTTAGTTTAAGCATTTATCACGAGTTACCTGGGTTACTCTACAGACTTGTGGTCATACTAAGAAATACTTAGGGCCTATATCACGATCTCGGAGTATAGGTCTTAGTAAGCTAACCGACAATTAAAGTGACCGGTAATCGTAACATCACATTTCACCAAGTCCGATTATCATCACCAATCGGTGAAATTGATTTGAGATACCTTCCAGTCTTAATTACCGATTAGGAATAATTGTTAAGTAACAAATCGGAACTTTACTCGAAGATCGTGAAATATATTAATAAGTCCTAACGCAATATAACATTGTTTGACCAACGCTTTCAGTTTTTGGTCCAAACTGAATGATGTCCTTTCATTATACCCCATCCCATATGTGATTGGTGTTTTGATTTAGCTGATTCTTAATCGAGATGTAGTGATTTTTTTCCGTAATTCGAAAATCGTGATCTCCGCAATAGGTAGATTTCGAAATCTCCCTAAAAATTTACTTTTGTGTTCTAGGGCGGAGTGGCGGCCCGCTATGCCGACTTGAAAGATAGTAAAATATCCACACTGACTACCAGTCACAGCCACAAGGTGTCGCAGTTTCACAAACATCTCAAACAATCTGTCGGGCCCAACCTGGCCAAGTTGCAGGTACGACATGTTTATATTATTATGCATGCCACTGTTGATATTATTACCCCAATTCCTTCCCAACTCATCCAACAGATACTCTTTGTCAAGTGCGTTTTGACGTACAACAACCTCTTCACAGTCTCCTATGTAAAATTATTATTTTTCAAAATTTTAGCAAGACCAACCCGTCGCAACCATAATGTCCAATACGCAAAATATTACCCATGTGTATTGATCATTATGTGTGGCGATGGACGACCCTTACGCAAAATGACCCTTACACTAAGGCTAAGTTCACATGACACGTGTTGTGATAACGCTCGTTTAGAAAACACGGACTTTACATACAGGTGTTCACATGTTCAAAGCGTGGACTTTCAAAGCGCGTCAGTCACAGAGCTGATCATCTGATCGTGGCATAAATGGATTTGTTCCACATTTTAGAATTGGCTACAAAGTAAAGATTTTTTCAGTTTCATTTTGTGAAGATATTCATTTTTAATGAATATCGTCTAAATAAACCAAAGCTCCCATTACTATTTATTAAACAAAAACGCTGAATTAACGTGACCTACATAAAAGTTGAATATTGCGTGGGAAAGAAATGGATAGGTGAATCGTAGACAACATTAATTGTAGTGGTTGTTTTGCATAAGACTTTCTGCAGAGAGGTTATTGTGTTTTTTGGACATTAAAGGGATCTCTCATCCCTTCTCCATATTCCATAGCTACCCCATTTTTTTGTTTTTATTCCATAAATCCCTGAAGTTACATGCTAACATTTGTCATTTTTGACTGATGTTGACATGTACCACAGATGTCATGGAACTGTAATATTTGCTTACCATCACGGGCTCCCTACTATTTCCTTTATATTTCCTGTTAAAATGTGTAGTTCATTGAATTTATTTATTGTGATTTTTGGGGAAGAGTGTGCATGCTGCAATCCCACTGCCCGACGGGCCAAGTTACCCCTGTCTCACAGAAGACTGCCGTGAAATGTACTATCTATTTATTAGCACTGTAATCAACCCCTAAAAGCGGTCAAAAAACGAGGTGACAACTTAAAATTTAAAATTAAATTAAAAAAAACCCTTAAATTGCACTAAACACCCCTTAACTGCGGGGGACAAAGAGGATGCAGCTTAATTTTGACACCGGATTAGTGTTCAGCAACCCAATAAAACCTACTAGTATTCACCGTCTAGCCGATTTAGTAAAAAGTAAATAAAAGGAGAATAAAAGCGGGTAATTTTCAGGGTGATTTACTCCTGTCGCCTCTTGGATTGAAAAAACTCAAACCGTTCCTTCATCTATGATGCAAAAGCTATCTTTTCCACAAAAAAACAAGTTGCCACTTTGTCGTGGTCACCTTACCTAGTAGTTTTTTAACGGCTTATCGGGAGTTGATTTCAGTACTACTGACTATAGTCAATGATAATGTTGAGTGCTTCAAAGTTGAGTTTCAATTTGACATTTTTAAAACATAAGTACTATTTTCGCTTATAAATCTAATTTGTCAATTTATACTTGGAACTCTATCATTATCTGTTCTTTCATACGAATCTAACGCGAAATTGCTACCACATTTCAGAATAGACCCATCATACTTGTTTCGGAAGTGGGTTGGATATGCCAGACCACATTTCCCATCCCATCAAGTGAGGGGCATAATGGCATTAAAGATTATTATACCATTCCCTATTCTGTTCTCACCAGTCCTATTGAATATAGATAATGTAATGCAATAAAGGAATTTCTTTATTCCGTTATGCTCTTTATTCTCCATCCTCGCCAAGGAAGAGTAGAAAGTGTAATGAAAGCAGGAAAACTCCTCATCCCGTTATACTAACTATTCCCTCACCTTCCCAAACCTTTTTCCAAATCCACTCCTCAAAGATAGGCTATC
Source organism: Sesia apiformis (assembly GCA_914767545.1). Classification (NCBI taxonomy): domain Eukaryota; kingdom Metazoa; phylum Arthropoda; class Insecta; order Lepidoptera; family Sesiidae; genus Sesia; species Sesia apiformis. The sequence goes on along the minus strand of OU611960.1, from coordinate 6,845,015 downwards.
CCATCCGGAGACGTGTCGACATTTATTTTTGAACTGATGTTGAGATGTACCACGGATGTCGCAGGGCGACAGTATCTATTTACCATCAGGTGGACTCTGCTCGTCTGCCACCATCTTTCCATAAAATAAATGCATGATAGGTTCAGAAGTGATGAAGTCGTTGTTGTAGATAGCTATTTCTCAATAGGTTTGGCAACTTATGTCCGATGTGATATCAATTGATTGTTGTCCAAATTAATACTGACCAAACTGAGTCCATATTGACTTTTGTACAGATATATACAGATAATAAAATCCTAACAAAATTGTATCAGTACATTTAATATTGTTTCAAAAAGTCCTTGTAGTGTAAATAAAGTATGAATGATATCACCATTTTTTCGGAATTTTTACCAGACTGTCTGAACGTCTTTGCGTCATGGAAAGACCACTGGATGGATTTCAATGAAACTTTGCATAGTTATAACTAATGCGGCCAAGAGCCCAGGTGTTAACCTGTTAACCATGCATTTTTGTATCCATATCAATTATAAAATTCCCACGGGAATCAAGATAATCACACGTATTGTAACGTGTAAACAAGCGCTCGAAGTCGCATGCACTGCTAGTTCCGAAATATATCGAATTGGGTCATATGAAGTGTCAATATTGAATTCTGATATATAGACTTCTTTGAACATATTGGATTCAATTCTGGACACTTCATATTTGACATATGTATGACGTAATTAGGTTTTCAATACATCACATTTTGACATAAGTCACTAAACTGTTCTCAACCATTTAACAAAGGAGTTACAACTAAACTCTTACAGGTGACTCCGCTGAATAACAAGGACTTCAACTTCGTGCAGTTCTTACAGGAGATTGCTTCAGAACAGTCATTCGAAGTCACTTACGTTGATATTGATGAGAAGTCGATGACTGGCCGTTGTCAGTGCCTTGTGCAACTATCCACTCTTCCGGTAGCCGTCTGCTATGGATCTGGGCTCACGAGCAAAGATGCTCAAGCATCTGCTGCTCAAAATGCTCTGGAATATCTCAAAATCATGACTAAGAAGTGAAGGTACGTCAGTCTCGCGACATCAATGCGATACGTCTGATGCTCAACGCGTTACAGCAACTGATACAGTACTACTAATTAAATAATGGCCGTCGGTATCTTGGTATTCCGAACGAACACAAGTAGATATGTAAAAAGACCGTTACGTTGTAACCACTCTGTCATGCAGAAAAAAGGAGATGTTACGTCGTAACCACCCCATATTATACAGATAAAAGGGACGTTACGTTGTAACCACTCTAAACCAAAAGCAACCTGTATAAGGTTGCTTTTGGTTTAACTGGCAAAATTTTAATATGATGTTCAAATCCGAATAACGACTTTCTTTTTTTTTTATTTTGATTCAAAATAACTGACATTGATTAGATTCGTCAATAAGTATGGACTTTATGGTAAACTACTCGCTAGCCGTTCTCGCGGTGCACATTTCTAGTATTCTAAAAATGAGAGTTGGATGCTCGAGTGCTGAGTAAGCACTAATCAACATTTAAGTTTCGACCATAAAACGCTCACGCTCTAGTTCACGTTTATAACGTTTGATGGTTAAATGGTTCATTAAAAGTTTGAGGTTAAAAGGTAGTCTACAACGCTTAAGGTTCTCACTTACCGCTGACTTAATTCTTGAGTGCTTAGTGCTCATTTTTACAAAACTACCTGAAGATCAACTTGCGAAGCATTTCTAAGTGCCTTTTGTATGTCCATATGTTTGTCACTTTTGGATACAAAAAAATGTTTAGTTTTATTATTTTAAGAATTTATCACTGATGTGGATTCATTTTTGTCAGATAATAAAAAAATCACTTGTATATCTCCCCTCGGTCACGGTCCGAAGTACGAAGATGGACGTCTGAAAATATTTAATTAGTAGTACTGTTTTTTTTTGCTCATTTTTTTTTCGTTATTACCCCCTTTACTAATAAAAGTTAGGTCATATGAATTTTCAGTAGGTATTTTTTTTAGGAAAATTTCCATTTTTTTTTTTAATAATCATGTCATTATTTGTCATTGTATCAGTATACTTCAGTGACAATTTTGCGTTAATGTAAAATGTATTTATGCAATTACATTTTACACTTAATTAACAGTGGCAGATTTTTGTCATGATCAGTCACTGAATTAATATAAAAAATAGCAGTAAAAAATTTGTGTTAATTTGACATACATATATGCAATTATACTTTAACACTATGAACTATGAGTTTTTAACTTTATAATAAAGTTAACTTTTGTCATTTTATTACTGTTTTTATACAGCATACTACCGTGTCGACTTGTGTAAATTGATCATATAAGCGATTCTTGGTCCTATACAGTCACTAAAAGGAATTTTTAAGGAATATATTAATGTATATTGACGTTTTTGGTTTGTTTTTTAAATGTCATTTATTGTCATTGTACTAATACTTTGACAATTTCCGTTAATTGAACATAGATTTACGCCGTTATACTTACTATGAGTTTTGAATATTTAATTTTTATTTAAGGTTTTGTCATTACCTGTCATTGAGTCAATGTAACATCAATGGCTATGTGTAAAAGCTTTCTTGCCCAAAATGATCTATATTACAATATTGTCCTTTCAAGCAATTCTTGGTCCAATGGGATCAATAATAAATACATTAAAAGGTTATACAACTCAATGGACATACATTTTATGTAGTTTTACTAGTAACGGGGTTAATTATATAGAGCATGGGACAAAGGTCTCAGATTGATGTCGGCGGGTTCTGAGCCAACTTGTCTTTATTACCACTTACCATTTTGAAAACGGCATGTTTCAACATGCTGGCAGCACTTCGGGCTATGCTTTATAACTGGCATATTTGCAGTATCTTACTTGTGATTTTATTTTTCTCTAACTTTTCTTCAGACTTTTTTAAAATTATTTATTATATACAAGATGTAACCGAATCTCTTTCGAAGCCTGAAATAATAAGCCGATGAAATTCCGAACATGATTTTATGTTAATTAACGTATAATGCAACTTTTTTGTAAAATTATAATGTTTTTTAGACTTCGTATTTCGCAACGGTCATCTGACAAAAGTGGCATACTTTGCGCCATTTTCAAACATTATCGATTTTGCGTCCACTATACAAACATTAATTTGAAGCGTTATGCACAATTAAGTGTAGCAAAACAACTGTTATTTCACATCCGCTTTACACGAAACATTAACAATATACAAATATGCGATATGTTAAGATTGTTCCAGAAAAAAGTTTTACACTTCGAAAATCTGCAGTTGATTGGTGCCTCTGTAGTTCAATATTATGTTGGATTTAGTAAATTCAACTTTCTTGACATCATAGAAAGAACACAATCTCTGTGCGTAAGTAAACTAAAGACTGTTCACGTTGCACTTTTACGTAAAATGTACACCGACGATACCAATAAAAGGCTCTCGTGTCTCGCACTTTGGGTGTAATATAAAAAAAGGTCAGTTCCTCTATACAGAGAACTTATGCCCTTGTATTTTAATCACATAGAGAAGAGATGATCCACTGGATTAACAGAATGCACGATGTTTCTACGGCGATCTAGTAGAAGCTTCCATAGGAAAGCTCCCAAAGTTATTATTGTCTAAAACTAATTGCATTTCCGTGACTTCGTTACATATTTGCCAAAATGGAGAAAATATTAGGTGGCCTACTATGAAATCACTGATGAGAAAATGAATTTTTTTTTGTTCAAATCAAATCATTTATTTTGCAAAAAACGTTACAAGTGTGATTTTAATTACAAATGTTGCAACCCCCAGGCCCCAACAGGCATGCACAATTTAATTATACTCATATAAACTGAATTTGTTAAATACTTGACATAATTAATTTCTAAAAATGTTAACAACAATCAATAAATATGTCAATCTAATTAATAAAATTATAATAATGTTATGTAACTTGTCAAAATACTCATATAATAAAATCGTCAAAATAATAATAAAAGGTGGAGCAAAATGTAGATGGTCAAGTCAATTTTAATAATTGTCATAGCGCAAAGAGAATTATCATTCTAATTATTATCATCATTAATAAAAAAGAAAAAAACATTCTTATGCCATCAACTCCCTCAATCATCCAATATAATCTATACACATGAAGACAACATAAGACAATCACATGAACATAATTTAGGTACAGAAAAACAAATGAAATACTGATTTTGAAATAAGAAAATTATAGATATTAGATGAGTTTTGTTTTATTTTGAAATTCGAATTAGAACAGAAGATATTGAAACTCAAAGTAGCCAGTAATAAAATCGGTCATTCTATAGGTAAGCACCTAATACAACTATGTCACAGACATTGGTTGCTCAGTATTGGGATGTTGCTAACTTACCAATGAATTTTATAAAAAAAGAATACATTCTTTTTTTATGTCCCATGTTTTTAATAGTGCATCAATTCCCCTTTTTTCATAGCAAGTGACTTTTCACTTGTACATTACTGCCAATGTGCGAGGGTAAATTGCATAGCCCGTAAACTTAAAAGAAACAAAGTATGGAGTGGTCGTATAATATACAAGCTATACTTTGCATAGAATTAGTGTAATTTTCCCAGCGTGGAAATTACTTAAAAATAAAAAATAAAAGAAAAAAATGCAAAAAAAGTATAAAATATAAAAAACAAAAAAAAGTGTGGACTTATGTATTTCCAGTTTAATATTCAGCATTATTTAGGCATGTTTTAAAAACAAAATATCTACTCCAGAATTTGAAGTTAGCTTTTAATGTATATTGTAACGATGGCGTAGCCAGTTTTTTCCTTTCAATGAACAAGTATATTTTATTTGTTCCTATGTTTAGTTAGTTTGGGTGTGTTAGGCCTTATTTCTATCGACCAACGTCACGGCAGAGGCGCGTTGAGTCAAGAAGGTCGTGTATAGTTAAAATATTTAAAAAGCGCATATAGTTTATGACGAATTTGTATGACGTTGCGAGTATAGATAACCAACGGCTATCGAAGACGTTACTGTTGGCGCGTCATACAAATTTAAACCATGTACATTTGAGATTAAAGTTCACTATTACAATACACGACCTTAACGCACTGCGCTGTTGCCGTATATTGCGGTTGATGAAAATCAGGTGTTAAGAATGTAACTAACGTGCTGAGCATTAAACGGAAAAAATATTCTCAGCTTGTATTGTCTTGTTGAACTGCCCGACCTTTGCTTTGTAACAAGCTCCAGGCAGCACTCCACTTGAACTTTGTAAAACTTCTTACAAAGTGCAAGAGTTAGATGCCGCCAACTAGTGTTGCCGAACTATATCGACATCGACATTTAAAATCGGTTATAATATCGATAATATTCTTTTTTATACTGGTCTTTCATAAAATTGTCCGCAAACTGTAACTATTGCACACTAAAGGCCGGTATCATAATAGTTATTCTGCCGTCCAAGGGGAAAGTACCGCATGTATGTTTTTTAAAGTGAAAGTTTTTATTGATACACATTCTTCAAGTAATTTAGAAAGAATGTGCCATATAATAACTTGACATGTGACATTTTGTACATACGGTACTTTTTCTTTGGACGGCAGTATTGACAGCCTATAGTATCGATAATATTGCTGTTCGTCATTAGTATTGCCACAGGTATCGATAGACGTATCTATCGGCAACGCTACAGCAGATCACTGAACGTTTGCGGAGAGGCAGGATCGCGGATTGATTTTATTTCAATTTAACCACCGACTGTCTTGGTTTTCTTTTGAATACATGACGGACAACTTTGCAGGGAAGCTGAGAACTATGTTGTAAGAGTGAAGTTATCACTGAATTTAGAGGATGCGAAGGATCCCTTGCCTGTGAAAATGGGCATTATTTTAATGCAAAGTATAGAGGTTGTACCAATTTCTACCTGTGCAATGTCGTCGCCATGTGTACACATGTGGCGACGACAAAGCACTCGCCCAGTTTCTTTTAAATTGAATGGTGTGAGTTCAACCTGCCCTTGTAAAACATCACACTGTTCAACTTAGAAAAGACTATATATCAGAGTAAAGGATTGGAGTTCTGTTCAACCAAGACCGACTAAATAGCATTGCGTGTCCGACTATCGAGGGGGCAAACAATTTTACTTATTTTGTGTTTAGTGAGTCTTGGTTTTACTTGTTGTAATTGATCCTCAATTACTAAAATAATCGTTTATTAGAATAATGTCACTATTGTGAACATTCACCCTTTGCCTAGTGGTATTATTTTTTTAATTATGTAATAATATTAAGTTTAATTTCGCTGTGCACTGTAACAAGAATAAATTTTTTGGTGTTGCTTCAAATTTACTGCTTTTATTTACCTTAATTTTCAGATTTTAGACAATTGAGACACTAAAATGCATATATATATATATATATACCTTCCCATATATTTACATTTTGTAGACCACAGAGACACTTACCCCGTGATACTACCGGTTATACTGCTGATAGTATTTTACTCAGCTGTTAGTATCACGGGAGATTTATATCAGTTATTACTTACTGATAAATTCCAAACTATTAAAATCGATTTCAACTAATTATAGTATCACGGGAGATATATTTTATCCCTGTTACTACTTACTGAAAAATTCCTAACTATTCCAACTAATTATATTTTTTTATTTACTCTGGGCATCCCCTAAATAAATACTTGCAAATGCAACTCATAATAAATGAGAGTACATTAGAACGCCCAATAGAAACATTTCATTGATTTAGTTAAGAATTTTATTCAATTGGATCTTAATTAAACCCAGACTATTTGTTTTTGTTACTTTGGATATTAAAGAAGCCCTAATTTATTTTAAGCACGAGTACAAAATAAACAATAGCAAACCACAGATTATATCAATATTTAATTGGTTCAAATAGTTTCACCTTGCATTTTTCAGTAGTAACTGGTAAAATAAATCATTCGTCATACTACCAGATTGGTCAGTTAACGCGGCCAAAAAAATACCCCCGGTTACCACCAGCAGTACAACCGGCTGAGAAGGGAGAGACGTCAAATCTATGAAACAAGGTGTCAACGTGACCGCTATGAATTGCTGCTATAATAGAGTTGCCATTTACGAAACGTGGCACAAGATAGAAGCGGCAAATTTAAATACATACATATTTGAAGCTCATTTTAATAAGAAGAAACGAATTTGATATTGAAGAATCTATTTAAGATTTTTTTTATTTATCGCTCTTTCTTGTGTCACATTTTATTGTGATCGTTTGTTACCAACGACACCACTGAATCACAACGCTGCCATACTTGTGGTGGAGTCTTTCTGTTGGAATGGGAGTGCACGCTGCAATTCCACAGCTGCTGGGCGCACTCGACTGGCCACGTTACCCCTATCACGGACGACAACCATAAAAACGACACCACTAACTGGTAGTGTCGCATTGGTTTAAAACAATTCCCGACAACACGACCAGTGTGCAACGTTCTGTTCTTGGTAACGGTTTTTTTTTTTATTTTCCAAATTGTTTTCTTTATTTTAAATAAAATCTGCACATTCTAAATTCACCATAATGCGAAATGCGGCGACAAAAAAAAATCTAAAATTAAAGTCCTGGTAAGTACATTTTTTCGAATATTTTCTCAACAAGTAACACATGTATTTTAAAAAGAGTACGTCTCTCAAAAAGATGCATGTTTTTATAAAAGAACCGCTTGAGAGACTGCTTTGTCCAACAATAAAGGCATGCTACATGTCTTGTCTTTTTCCATTTCCCTCGTGTATAAGGAACTTCTCGTGTGTGTCTCCCCCGTGTTTCCATACCTTGTAAGGGCCTAATAGTATTTTGAACCTATACCTTTTCACTCACGATATATTATTAGAAGTAAAAAAGGGTGGGAGGTATATTTTCTACTCAAGTTTTTAAACTTGTGTTATCGTGTTTAAGCATAATAATTATGTAAACGGGTCACTCACGATTTATTTATTATAGCCGATATTTCGGCCGTTACATGAACCGTGGTCGCCCGAGACTGCGGTGGCGGTTGAAGGTGAATGAATTATATTTTCTACTCGTTTCCGTTTTACACTGTTTTAATTTTCTTTTTGTTATGTAATAACTTGTCCCCTTTTTTCTTACCGCTACAATTAAAATGTATTGTCACATATCTGAAACGATCTGTGTGGTCAGATTAGCTTACTTTTGCAGCGGACCTTAAGTACCGCGTAATAAAATAATTTAAAATTGAAAAGAAACTACTGGATATTAAAATTATTTTATTGCCAGGAACGATTACAAAAATCATGTAATTGTTAATCCATTTATTAAATTCTTTCATTAACCTCGCAAAATGTGATTTACATTTTCCATTTTATTTTGTTTTTATCGACAAATTTAAATTGTCCTATTTTTGATCGCCTTGAGGTAGGTAAATCATTTGGCATATAGATTTTCGGAGAGTTTTGTCTCGTTACTGTGTGGGACTTATAAGTATTTGGATAATGTTCAAAATATGGTTCACATGACTTCATAGTTTCTTCTCTGGACAGCACCCACGTTTCCATTTCTTTAGACGGTGTTAAATTAACGTCATCTTTTGTATAACTTTCAAATACATTTTTATTGTTTTCGTTTATTTCCGGTGTTACGTCACACAAGAAACTATTTAATTCTTTTACGTCATTGACTTCGTATTCTGTGTTATCATGTTCAGATTTATTTGGAGAGTAAGCGTCACAAAATTCCAGCGGAGGCGGAATTATGTCACTAGAATCGTCATTACCTATACATTGCAATAGATTTTTTGGATTAAACATAGCTTGATCTATTTGGTAATCAGTTTGAAAATGTTTAAGATGCAACAAGTGGTGTCGAGGCGAAGGGCATTCATCGGAGTCATTCCCCTTTTCTATATCAGATAGATTATCGGATACCATATCTAGATCTTTGATAAATTCATGTGTTTCGATATTATTTTCGCTGATCATTTTTTCACTATTATTTACGTAAATAGTCATGTTATTTATGTAATCGTCAGCTGCATTTGTTTCGAATTTTGCAATTTTTGGTTCAGTTTCTGTATTTATAGGTCTACGAGCGCCTGCAGAGATGAATGTCTTTGGGAATGGAACTTCAACTTTGTTGATATCTGTGATTTTATGCAATATTTTGGGTTTTGCAATTTCTGATTTAGTTATCCTATTTTGGACATTATTTTTTGTTATCGTATTAGTAGTAATGTTGTTGTTATTAATTTTTTCTTCGACGTAGTCTTTTCTAAAAAATAAAATTTAGTTAATGACAACTCTAGCCGCTGCTTCCTAAAGTTTCCACTATACAGAAGAATGTGTTTATTTGTTTGATTAGCTTAATCTCAAAAACTATTGAACCAACGAATGTGTTGCTTTCAACACAACACATTCGTGTATGTTAAAGGAACACATTCGTGGGTACGTTATAAGAATAAAATACCAGACTATTTTGTAATTACACTAAAATTACGCTGTTGAGGCTGCGGTCGATAGTATGGAGTAATAATACAACAAACTCCTTATTCCATTATTCTCTTGCCTCTCCATCCAACCCCACCCCTCTCGAGAAGGATTGGGAGATTTAATGAGATGACGCAAACTATGTCCCATTATACTTCCTATTTCCCATCTTTCCAATTTCTCCTAAATCTATTCCTGAATCAAAGGTAGGCACAGAGCATCCGCAAGCTTATCAACGTATATTATTCGGGACTAATGTTATCATGTGTCACGGATATCGCAGGCTAGTGTTGTAAAAACGACCATTGAGCGTTCGACGCTCGAGCGCAGAGTGAGCGTTCTAGTTAAAAAATTTAATGTCTGATGGTCTTTTTAACCTTTGTAGTTAAAAGTTCGAGTCTAAAACGGTTAAGCTTAATGTTCAATACCACTAATATAGCGCGCCAACCCTTGAGCGCGGAAGTGTTCAGCGCTCGTTTTAACACACCTGCGATAGCGCAGGGCGACACATCCACTTGCCCCACCCCATGGACTGTCTGCTCATCTGTCTTTTTCTTTCTGTACAAAAGCATTTTTTTGAGGCACTATTCCGTACCTTAAAATTTGGCTATATTTTTGTAAAATATTTTCTACTTGATCCCTGTCATTGCTCTTTGCTGGTGATTTATCAGGTTTAGATTCAAACGAGGCCTCCGTAACATTTGTTTTATTATTTTCATTTTCTTTTGTTTCAACTTCTGCTTTCTTGAAATCCTTCTCAATTGTGGGCTTTTCTTCCCTAACATTATTTCTAGTTTCATGCAAACTAATAACGGTGTGTATATCAAGCGGTTTAAGCAAGTGTGAACTTTTATCTCTTAGTGTTGTACTTTTAGCGTCACATAAGTTATTTCTTTCATCTATGTTTGTGTCAACTTTTATCTTGTGTTTTTCGCTGCTATCTTTTGTTTTATCTTCTGTTTTTTTGAAATCTTTATTATCGAATATATACTCTTGTTTATTTGCATTCTGATTAGTCAACTGTGAATGGGTAATTAAGCATTTATCTGGTTTTTGCAAACACACTGTATTCCGTGTTATCTGAGATTTGGCATCGATATTCATTTCATCGGCACTGTTAGCGATATTTGTATTTTTAATTTCCGTTACATCTAAGTCCACTTCTATTTTTCTAATTATACGCACTTGGTGTTCTTGTGTGGTTTTAGTGCAAATATCGATTTTGGTGTTTGAAAAATAATATTTCCTTGTACGTTCTCTCCGTTGTTTAGTGCTGTCACTTTCTATGGAGGTTTGCTTTATATTATACATATTTTGTTGTGGGAAAGACGAATAAGATTCGTCATTTGCACATTTGTTCGGTGAATAATTGCATAAAGTAGACTCATGTTGTGATAATATTTTTTCACAGCTATTTGTTTGATTTTCTTTAATAAAGTTTTGTACAATGGTATCTTCATTAATTGGATCGTGTAATATCATAGAATTTAAAAGTGGAGAAATATTTTGTAAATTACAATTAAAACTTACAGTCTGTGTGTATTTATTTGGAACATTTAATGTATTAACTGTATTGTTGCATGGGACCAGTGAATTTTCGTAATTATATTTTTCTGAAGAATTTACATTATTAGGAGAGCAAGGAATGGTGCCAGTTTTGTATGTAGTTTCAGAATTTGTAGTTACTGATGATGAATTTACGTATGGCAGTAACACTAATGGCATATTTGAACCATAATCGGAATACTTGATATTTTCTTTTGTCTTAATTTCCCTCATATTCTTTTCTTTAATACTTGTATCTGTTGTATTCATTGCATTTACTACTCGTATTATTGAATTTTGTCTGCTTACAATTTTGGAACGATCATTGATTATTGTATTTATTTCAGCAGCTCTTTCTTTAACATTACCTTTATAATCTCCATAGTTTAGGAACTCTTTTGTAGTAGTTTCTGATATATTTTCATTTTTTCCTTTGACATTACCATCTTTAACTTCAATATCGTGTTTCATATTTAAGTTCTGATTATAACACATCCTTTTGTGATTTTCTTCGAAAACGCTTGTTTTTTCGTTTCGTTTATTTTGAGATTGAGCATCAACGTGTGCATTATGTATTTTAGGAGTTCTTTCAATCATGTTATTTTTTTTTGCAGTTTCAACGATCTCTAATAATTCTTTTGTGACATTCTCTGAAGTATTTGCATCAACATTAACTTTTATATCTGTGAATTCTATTGCACTTTTACTACTGTGCTTGCACGTTGATATTTCACTGTTATGTTCTAAAGCATTTTTCTGTTTATTGAGTTCATTGAGAGATTTACAATCTTCAGTAAATACTGGAGTTTGTATTTTAGGAGATGTTTTTTCATTTAATTTTATATTTTGTTCGTCTTCAATACATTCTAATAGTTCATTTATGTTCCTGTCTGCTATAGTATATCCGTGTTTCGTTGTCTGCATGTAATTATCTATTTGATTTTTTATTGTATTAGAAAATCCATTATCTTTATGATCGCCAACACCTTCTTCATCATTTAAGTCAACATTTTTTTCTAGGAGATCAATAAAGCTATAATTAGATTTCTTGCTTGTTATTTTAGCTTTCCTTATTTTGTTAAATGTCGAAGCATTTTTTGAAGTACTAAATTCTTTGTTCTTACCCAATTGTGACATTCCTAGGCTAGGTGTACTTTTAATGAAAGCCCAGTTAACATTAGGTTTGGGTATAGTTATGGTACTCTCTCTTTTATAGATTTCTTTCTCTATTTTACTTAACATATTGCTTATTTGTTCATCATTAATGAATTCGTCTTCGTCGGTGTCATCTATAACCATTTGTTGTATGGGCGAGTCCGTAGCATCAATCATGTCATATTTTGGATTCCTATTAATATTATATTTTTTATATTCTAAAGTAGGTTCTAAAATTGTTTCATTATTACTATTTTCTGTGGGACCTAATTCATTCGGTATCTTGTTGGACATTCTAGCAGATTTTTGAAGATCATTTTTAAATTCTTTAGACGATAAACAAAATGACTTTTTAAGCGTTGTAAATTTGTCTATCAAAGCATTATCACGTTTCTTCTTTTCCTTGGATTGCGTTATATCTATATCGTTACTTTTTCTTTTGCGTTCTTTATAAACATCTGTTATGTTGGTATGTTTAATTTTCGTTCTAGATATGTCTTTATCATAACAAATGTATTCTGTGCCTTGCGGTACACATGTAAATTCTAAACTTTTGAACAAATATTCACATTGTACATCTACACCAACTGTAATAATAAAGATAATTATCATTATTACATAATTACGTGATTATCAAATTAAAACAGATTTTTAACTGATTTACCGAAATTAAAGCTGATGCAGTGTGCTATAATTTTATGCTCAGAGATAACTTTTCTTTTAATTTGTTGTGTAATGCTTCCATCGTAAACACTTATTAAATCTTTATCTCTGCAAACAAAATAATATGTGAAGTAATCTGAGCAAAGGAACCGTATTTTCGGTATGGACATTTCTAACTTAAAATTTCATTGTTTTTAGATTCCATTAAAATAACATGCTCTAACATCTGATACAGTAATAAAAATATGCCAACTATTATTTAATATTTAACTAAAGTCTCCATATAGGGTAAACTAGAACCGACATCGACAATAAAGTACCTTTTCTTGGATAGTGTCATGTAAGTGATATTTTCCAATGTCATATGGTTACTTTACGACGTAATCTTGGAAATTTTTGCGCTGGGTACTTATAATTTCAATAAACAAAGGGAAATGAGCAGCAGAAACTACTGAATAGGCAGCAGATTTAAAGGTGGTTAAATGGTGGATTAAGTTAAGGTTTTCTGGGGACAATAAACATATACGAGTTCCGCGAAGTCACTTTTGATATAACATTCTTAATATATTGTTTTTAATTTTTTATTCAATTTATTCTCAATCAGTTTGTTTTGATCATGATTTGCTGCTCATTTAGTATTTTTTGTTGCTCGTTTAAATATAAGCCATAAACAAATATCTTATGCCCAAGGGCGTAGTCAGGATTTTATCCGGGGTGGGGCAAAGCAAACAATTTTCTTATAATTTAAGGAGGTAATGTAATGCAGAAAGTCTGTTACTTATTCTTCCCAGTGCCAGGGAGCAAGCGCCCCAACCTGCTCCATTGTGGCTACGCCCATGCTTATGCCCGTACTTACTTGAAAGAGCTAACTAATAACAAATTATTGTTGGTATCACCAACGATGATGTAGCATTTATGATTATCACCAGCAGTCAAATGTTGCAAGTTTTCAGCTAAATACGATTGGTTCAGCAACAAAATTTGCAAAGTGACGGTACTTTCGTCTACTGGCATCATCGTGATTTGATATTTAGGGAGCAAACTGACTTGCTTGCGAAGGACATTACCGGCCGGTGGGCTCTTCTTCATTATCTGAAAGTGGCATAGGATATTATATCCACCGTGTAAATTTCAATTGGTTCTTAACCTTCAAGGGATGTGGGACCATTTGACCCATTTCTTTTTTTATCATGGACCCTTAACCTTAAGGTTTGGTGAGAAAAAAATAAAACTTACTATCAATAACTAAAAAAGTTACAAGTTTTACATTGTTAACATACACGATTGTAAGGTGAATTCAGTGTTTTGTTTAATCACACAAATACAGTTTATAGGATATAACAAGCTCAACAATATCCTTCACAAAAATTACGTTAATGAGATTTCTGAGCTTGCATTTGTCCAACTACTAGCTTCTTGGTTCTGTATCGAATTTCAAACATATCTACTATTTAAATAGATTTTTCTAGATATATTTTTGATTAAGCGATTTAACTGGTTAAGAACTACTGGTATAAGCGATAAATCACAACTTTACAGGTAGGCCAGAAAACGTTTTAAAAAATCTGTATGACAAGCAAAATAGGCAAAAAATCTTACCCTCTCCAAATCTCTAGGATGACTTTCGTCCAATAGCATAAAATTGACTTTCCCAGCTGTAGCTAGTAAAGTGCTGAATGTAGGTCCAATTCCCTTTAGTTGTTTGCTCACATAAAGAGAATTCTCCCACAAATGGGCTGCCATACACTTTGCAAGAATTATCGAATTCACAACGGCTGAGAAGTATTGTGGTTGACTCGATATTAGGTCTGGACGAGTCACGTAGGCTACTAAGCCTAAAAATTAGAGATATTGCTACATAGAGTTATTGTTAAGAATACCAGTCTATTTAAAACTCATTACCCCCATAGATCTGTACTTATTTTAAATTCCATAGATTATAATGGGAACAATCATGGTAAGTATCACCAATCCATCTGTTCCCGTGGGTGTAGTAAAAGGCGACTAGGGGATAACAAAGCGGTTACCACAAAGCCTGATAAACTACACCACCTCTAAAAGCGTGGACTTGCCAACCCGCTCGATCAGCGTACCGGCGTTACTTTTCGTGAAGTGTCTAGATTCATCATGAAGTACTAAAATTAGGCTACCACATATTATACGTGGATGACACTGAAAGTTTTTGAATCTCATAACTGAAATCAGATATACCTAAAGATGGAAGTTGTTTTATTGCTTTTCGAATATACTTTTTGTGTGAAGCTTTCAGCCCACCCTTGCCTGTGCCTAAAGACCTCTTCAACAGCCGTTTGGAAGCCGTTACTGCCTCTTCTGCATTCATAAAACCTATTCCTCTGAGTTTATCCTTAATTTTAGGGAATAAATAAAAACCACAGGGCGCAAGGTCGAAACTGTGTGGCAGATGACCCAACAACTCTCAAAAAGTGCTCACAATACTCAAAAATTGCTTCAAGAGTGAGTTGGGGCATTGTAGTGATGGAGGGTCATTCTGCTTCGAGAGTTCGAGAGAGTCGTTCTTTGACTTGTTCCAAAACAGAAGGTAAGCAACTCTTTACATATCAGTCGTCATGTTACTGTTCTTTTATTTTCTAAAGTTATAGTGTAAAGTGGCCCGATCTGCCAAAGAACGAGGCAATCATCTTGTTACAGCACTCCGTTCTTTCTTCACTTTCGTCGGCAACTCGTCGAAAGGAAAGACCCACTGCGCAGATTGCCTCTTCGTTTGAGGCTCATAACAGTAGATCCAGCTTTCATCACCTGTTACTATATCAAAAACAGCATTTGATTGACCATTGTCAAATTTTTCAAACATTTGGAGACACCATTCCACGCGGCAATGTTTTTGAGCTTCGCTCAATAATCATCTAGCACAAAGCTTAAGTAATCGTGTAAAATAGTTTGATCTTGACTCGTACCTAATGAAGGCCATATCTGCTGATACCTATGTCGTTCGTTTGTCTGTTTCAATCATAAGCCGCGCAGTTTCGTTGTTTTCTTTCGTTTTCACTGAGGTGGGTACGACCACATTTAAATTCACTGAACGAATTACAAAAAGTGGAACTGGATGGGGCTTCTTCACTAAATGCTAACTTAAGTCTTTCATAACTTTATTTCTGGTTTAGACCGCAACGAAAGTCATAAAAAATCATGGAACTAAAATGTTCTTTTGTTATATTCATTTTTCCGCAAACATTTAATTTGCAAATTGTAACCAGAAATAAAAAGCAAATGACAGCTATGGAAATTTATTGGCGTTCGACAAGCAAAAAGTTCAATTTTCAAAATTCGAATTTGTTTTTTTCTATCGTATTGTACATACAGCAGCCGGTTCTAAAACTTGACTAAAGCTTCTAAAGTTTGACCTATCGTATATGTACATAAGGGTAGTCAGTAGAGTTACCTGCACTTGCGAATCTTAAAATGATTGTAAGTACTTACATTTACACACTCTGACAGCGATTCTTATAATTTTCATACCTTCTTGGTTCAGAGAGGGCTCAGGTATGGGGAGGCAACCGAGGATCGCTTGAATAATGCTGTTAGGGGAGTGAAACAAATGGAATAAATCTAAACTAATATTAAAAAGAGAGAAAGAAAGACAAACGTTTACTTAGCTGCAATTACAACACAACGTAGTTATGAATAAACAAAGGTATAAAGTACAGATAAAAATATATAACATCGGAATGGTATAAATATTTGTATGCTGCCTGTGTGTCGTAACTGCGTCAAATGGGCGCATACCTGTAGCCTTTTTGCCGTGTGCCTTTAGCTGTAGGCCTGTGCATACACAGGCACACTAGACTGATTTTGTTTCTTGTTTATATGTAAGAAGTAAATTCAAAAACTACTGGATCGCTTTCGAAAATTCTTTCAATCTTAGGAAGTAATCATCATTTACCGCTACGAAAGCTCCATTTGTCGTAGCACCTCAATTTCAGAACATTCCTCTCAAGATCTCTGAGAGTTTTGAGAGCCTTGGCGTCGATATTTCGAGCAAAGTCGAGTTTCGGAGTCATCTGGAGAGCAACACAAAACTTGCTAGTAAAGTGCTCGGTGTACTGAATAGACTGAAGCAGTACTTCTCTCTGGGGCAATGTTTGTCGCTTTGTAAAGTTCAAGTTAGTCCCCACATTGATACTCCGTCCAACGACGCGCTATCCAAATTATCGACGATCCCACTCTCATAAGTGATTTAGAATCGTTCAGCATCCGTAGAGATGTTGCGTCTCTCTGCATTTTTTACCGCCTTTATAATGGAGAATGTTCTGAAGAGCTGTTTAATTTAATGCCAACTTTGGGTTTTTACCATCGCACCGCTAGTCATCGTCGTGCGGTTCATCCGCACTTCCTTGACATAGAGTCGTTGCGTACAGTGCGGTTAAAAATACATTTTATACTTCGAATCCGAAAGCTGGCAGCTGAGGTATTTCCGTTACTTTACGACATGGGGCTCTTCAAGAGAGCTGTGAATAGGATTCTACAAGATCGGCAGAATGAGATGGGTTATTTCCGATCGGGAATAACCTGTAGATCCTAAAAAGTGATGTACCTACATACAAGCAATACTGATACATATATAGTAGGTACATACGTAAGTATATACAGCAGCAGTGGTGTAAAAATATAGTATACCTATAGTCAGTTTCAGAGAAATATAACCCCCTATGTATTGAAACATTAATAGATAGGCGGACATATTTCATTGCAGTTGACCGTACATAGAAATAAAATAAATAAATGTAAAAGCAGACAAACATAATTTAGCATTTAACCACTAGGTACTTATCTACGCTAAACAATTTCCAATCAACGACGCGACGGCTACCATCTATCCGGGATTTCCTAAATTTGTTCAAGTTTGAGGACGTCTGAGGAGTGCCCGGGTAGGGTTTTCGAGTTTATGCAGTTAGAAAACTGATTAAATAAAAATTTTAAATCTTTGTATTTTTGTAATATTAAATTTTTTAGATTTATTGTTATTCCAATACAGTAATTGCTTTAGTTTAGTTTTTTTTTTAAAATCGATTATGAATGTCCTTTGAAGCTAGTGTTGTGAAAGACTTAGAGTCCTCGAGTCTTAATTTTGAAGATTCGACCCGATTATTCAGGACTGAAACTTTGAATTGGACTCTTGAGCCTAAGTCGATTCGAGTAGGTACTACTGTGTTTGGATACCTAAATGTATGGGGGCAGAAACTATACAATATAATACAAAAAGGGCTCGGTCGTTATAAAGTTGACTAGTGCTCGACTCTATTTTAAACTAAGAATCAATTTCAAGCTTTGAATCTCGAATAATCTAAATCGAGTCTTAAAAATTAAGACTCGAGTCTTTCACAACACTAATTGAAGTCCAAAAATCGGGGGAATTTGAGCTATTTGTACAGGTTGAATAATTTTAGAAATGGCGTGTCGTGGTGTCACTGACTCACCAGTTGAGTTTCATCTGCCTCGTGGTAATTTTCCCTTTCATCGGGAAGCGTATGGTGGCGGCCGTGTTGTTTCTATTGAGGGCGTTTAGGCATCGCCTCTCGTCTACCCGCAAGTGCATGTCAGCCAGTTCATTACTTTCGCATACTATTTGTAGGAGGCGTTCTAAATTTTCTGAGCCGTTTATCTGTTTGTACGTTTCAGTAAAAAAATAGACTGGTGATTGGTCAGAAAAAAATAAAATTGTATCATCAATTAAGTTAATTTATCAGAATATTCTGGTTACTATCACCTTATTACATGTTACAAGTAGATAATAAAAGCGAGAATAGACCGTTTCTACAAATTTAAATGAGTATTATTATTCTGATAGTGTAGCTACTCCATCCTACTCATAAATGTCCCATGTTATGCTTACACACACAACACATTTAAACAACTTAAATTTAACATTTTTCAATATTGTATTGAGAAATTCTAAGCAAGTAAAATAAATAAGGGCAAAGTAGATTTTACTAAAGGATAACATATCAATTCTAATCAACGTAAGTTAATGAGAATGGCACCATTCTCGTAAAGATGTGGAAAAGTTTTTATTATACCTTTTCAAATAGGTATATTTTTTATAAATGAAGGTAGCAGACGGTAGAGGTACACTGTTGCCGATAAACATCTGCGTTACGTGCCAACATAAGTTAAAATTGACGCATATTGGCAGGTCCGCAGATGCACCGCCTACTTTTTGAGATTTAGAAGTTAGTATTTAGAAAATGGATGGAGAATAAGGAGTAAGGAGTTACACTTTGTTCCACTTCTTATAACACTTATTACGAGTACATTAAAATTTAAAAAGCATTAAATATATTTAATGTTGAATCTCCTTACTCATAAATCTCATAATACAATATTTTATAAATTAATAATATATTATGTAATTTAATAATAACTATATTTACTTAAACATTTTGTCACTATCCAATGAATTTTAAATATTAATCGATGGAGAAAGACAAGAGATTTTAACCAATGATTATATTTTAACAGCGTAAGAGAAGGAATGTTTCAGTGTTAGCAATATCATAAACATGTATCAAAGATGATCTTGATATTGTAAAATTCACATGGTACTAACACGGGGCTCTAAGAACTTTCAAAAACGTGAACGAGCCGCCTCACGATGCGGACGCGACTGCCTACATTTTGCGAAACAGTAGGAAGGAAAATATGACATCATTGAACATGTTCGGCACATAGGTATAGACAATTATACAATTTATATATTATTTGTATTTCATTAAAAGAACTCTAATTCCTCATTTCTCAGCCTGGGGGTCTCGAAAGTCTACTTAGATCACATATGCAGAGGGTCGTAATTAGTTGGTCAGAAATATGTAATCACATATGTACAAAAAACATTTCATTAATTTATTATCTATAATCAAATGTTAAACATTAAAAAATAGTAACAGGACCTAATAATTATTAGTAAGGGGTCATGAGATTATTTACTTTATTTTTGGGCTTTTCAGGGGATCGCAACACCGGAAGAGAAACGATGCACTATATTCAATGAAAGATATAAATAAGTTTTTAACTGACAAGGGATTCGAATTCTAAGGCCGAGATTTCTCAATTTATTAAAGCATTAATGTAGGCAATGGCCTGTGATGGCTTTATTTATTATAACGTTATATTATGTTTCACAGTTATGTTATTTATCACTGACTTCCGCTTAGCACTCACTTTTTAAAAATCGATTTATATAAAGAACACTGGTTTATAAAAGAATAAGTTACTCGTACCTTCATAATATGCTTCATAGTTTCCAAATCCAAATAATAAACGGACATAAGTCTTCCAGCTTCTGTGGATTCGATACAGCTTGTTTCGTCCATTGTTATGAGGCCAGAGCTGGCTAGTCCGTTCATCGCCTTCACGCATAACTCTGTGAGATTTTAAATTTAGAAACTAAGGACTTTAGGCTAACCTGATAAGTAAGAAGTTTCTCACAACGGGGCCCTCTAGACCGCGGGACTCTTAGCTACAGCCCTTCAAGTAACTCCCCCCCCACCCACCCTTCTTAATCCGATTCTAGCGGTGATAGTGTGCACTAGCGAGCCTCGGAAAAGGCCTATATCCAGCAGTGGAGAGATATAAGTTGATGGTATGGTGGGATGGATGAGTAAGTGATTAATTCTGCAAAGTAGTCTTGTATAGTTGAGGGCTGTAATATAACCCTTCTTGAATGTCCATTAAAGTACTTATTGAACGTGCTTTGAATATGGTTACGAAGATGTTTCCATCAAATCTATAATATCCTCGGAATTCTAATTTAGTACGTGCACACCACAGAACTGGGATTAAATTCATATAATTATTCCGTGGTGCACATAGTGGCCATTTTTTTTAAAATAGATAAAATGTATCCGCATCGCACATTTTATCCATCAGCTTCCCGAAATATACAAATATACAATACTATGTATAAGCATTCTTGAATACCTGCTACTGGGGTCATACGTAATACATAAATTTGGTAAGACACCAGATTTCTATGATTTTGACCTATGCTAACGTATGTCGAATAGTTAGACTATTAGAGACTATCCACAATATTTGAAATAGGATTATCAGTTTAGTTTTAAATTGCAAGCAAGACAGTTCCAAATACCACTGGTATGGTAAACGTGTAGTAATATGACGTGATATTTACAAACGTTTATTACGATTTGGGACACTCATTAAGTAGCTTAAACGACATCGTAAATACATTCGTATTAAAGGGCATGCCAGATGTTTGCCATAAGTTGGAAACGGAACGGATTAACATGGCGGTTTGTGACTTTAGATTGATTATAGATTACTTCATTAGATATCTACAAAGATTCATTGTTCTTCAAAATTAAAGAACAACGTCTTATCCCACCTTCAGGGAACTGTGGAAGAGCTGGTGCTGCCAGGAACTGGCTGAAAAACTCTAGGCCCTCGATTTCAGGGATATTGGCACTAACTACACTTTTATGCTCTTAGGTGTGTGGTATCTTAAGGCATAGAATATTTTAAAAGGCATAGCTAAGCGCCTGATCCACACCACCGGCGCGGTGGTCCCGGGGCGACCAATTATTTAGGTACATCGCTCACCTCTTACAATATAAACATTATAAAAAATGTAATTAGCATAGAAATTGCAATACAATGCTATCACCCCTCTCAGTATCCACTGCTGGATACTGAACCTCCTCGTGCAAATCGTCTAGTGCATGACGAGTCCACTCTTTTAGAGGTGATGTAGTGGCTCAGCTCCTGTGGTAGCAGCTTTCTTATCCCTTAGTCGCCTTTTGCGACACCCACGCTAACGGATGGAGTGGCCGTATTTTATAGGCGGCTACTAATTTATAATTAGTAGGTATAATATATGTTATCGGCATATTATATTGTTAGCAGTTCAATGACATATCACCAAACTTATCCAAAACGTTATTAGATACACCTTTAAAAGTAAAGGTGTAATGTATCTAATAACGTTTTCGATAAGTTGTATAAGTTTTCAAGTGTTTTTTAAATAAACGCCGTAAAGCTAAAGCTAAGTAGGATGGATGTACCGGTCTCAAACCATTTAAGGAAAAAAATTAACTTTAAAATGTTGTTATATAACTTAATTGCGATATTTATTACTAGTTTATTTTTTTTATTGTACGTTATCTAGTTAAAAGTTATAATTGAAAAGGAAAACACTTAATTCCTTTTGTTTTTTTTATTATTTAACATAATCGGTATATAACTGGGATGTACCCTACTTTGACCAGCAGGCCCCAGTTGTTGACAGGATTTGTACCAGAGGTTGACCATTAAACAAAGTGTAATAAAATCTACATTCCACAAAAGGAGATGTTTTTATAATCAACTATATTAAGGTTTGTTCTTAGGGCTAATTGAGACCAACAAGTAAATTACTATTTTCAGTCTTAACAATCACAATAGAAATTCTTAAATCTAAATGGCACATTTTCAAATCACATGAAAATAACAAATAATAACTTCACTTAAACTTTAAACTTTATAAGCAACCTACGTTTTTGGTTTAATCATTATTAATATCAAATATCAATCATACCTAAATAAAATTTCTAACAATATCACGGAATGACTGAAAATTAAAAACTGCAGATGAAAGGAATCAGATCCAAAAAAGATATTTGGCCATTTCTGGCACTTTGTATGAACCTCTACTATTAATTGACGCAGGGGCATTTATTTTTTCGACTATTCTGTCATTAGCATACCAAATTTTATCTTCTTTATCCGGCCATTTAAAAGTATTTGGAGTTGATAGCACCATCGTACTAACTTCTTTACTCTCTTTGTCAATATTTTTGACAATCCCAGGAAAATACTCTCCCTCGTAGTTTACTATTACGTATGATCCTAATTCTATTTCGTCGTCTGATCTACCTTTCTTACTGTAATAGACCAATGGTAAATTGTCCTCTTCTGAATCAGAATCTATCCTATTTTGTACTCTCTTTCTTATTCGTTTTGCTTTAGGTTTCTCAATTTTGTTCAACTCTTGTAACTTCTTTTTTTCTTCTCTTGCTAATCTCTTATTTTCTTTTTCTTCTAGTTCCTTATTTTTTTATTCCAATACTGCATCCACTCTACTGATGTGACTGCATCCGGCAATCGCTTTCTATTCAGCTTTTTCTTACAACCTTTTTCCAGTGGCGATTCTGTAGGCCAAACTAAAGAAGACGCAAAAGCAGGGCTGACTGTAATTTTAGAATATCCGGGTGTAGTTTGTTTTAAAAAGTCTCTAGACTTTGCAGATTTAGTAGGTGTCTTTTCTTGGTCGTTTAGTTTTTTGGATGATCCTGGTTCAGGTGTTTTTTGTTCTGAAAACTCTATCATTGTAACAGATTTAGTAGGCGTTGCTTCTCGATTTTTACTATTGCAATTGTCTGTAACAAAACTTAGTGAGGTTGAACCTGGTAGTTGTTCTTCGTCGGATAATTTTGTCGATAAAGTAAGTTCTGACTGGCGAATAAATGCAGAGTTTGGAACGATGCTAATTTCTGGAGAATCTGGAGTTAGAATCTTATCATTCCCTATTTCCTTTAGGGGCTCTTCATAAATGGAACTCGGTGACGTTAAACAAGGTAATACTGTCGAGTTAGTTGAAGTTTCTAGTCCCTCCGGTGGTCCGTGCTCGGGTGATAATATTTCTTCGTCATATTTTTCAAATACGTCCAGTAAAGATGGACTTACCAACGCATTGCGTTGCGTTGTGCATTCTTTTTCAGAATTAAGGTCCCGTTCATTATGTATATTTGCTGTTGATTCCGGTGGGTCTGGTGAGTTGCAAGCATTAGTAACTTTATTACAAATTTTGCGCCAGACATAAAAAAGCTCTTTTGCCGATTCATCTCCAGTCCAAGATTCGGTATGTGGAATGGCGCGGAATTCCAAAATTCTATTTCTAGACATTAGAGACTCAAAGTACAGTAAGTGTTCTGTACTTATTTCTGTTGGTTTATCAACAACTGTATGTCTGCTATCATGATTCATACATTTGGTGTAGTCAATGACATTAGCATCAAAAGGAAACAAACCACATTTACGAAATCCATTTCTAATGATTTCTTCAGTGGCAGACCCTATAGCAGATTTTAAAAGAGGTGCAAATTGAGCCCTTGTGACAACTCTATTTCCTGTAGTTACTATCCAATTCTGAACTATCTTTTTCCATGAATTTTTAAGTGGACGAAACACAGAGACATCGGCAGGTTGTATAATATGCGTTGCATTGGGATGAAGGGCATATAAAATAATTTGGTTCTCAATGCACAGCTGGCTCACTTCGTATGTAATGTGTGATTTGTGACCGTCGATTAATATAAGTACAGGAAATTTCACGTTTGCCTTACGTAAAGCTGGCAGCAATGAATTGCCTATATACCCATAGAACACACGAGATATCATCCATCCCTTAGGTGACTTTCCGAGGCACCAGTCTTTGGGAACATTTCTTGCAATTTCTGCTGGTATTCTCTCATAGGGGTAAATAACCATCACCGGCATAACTTTACCAGATGCAGTGAAAGTTCCTAACACTGTTATACTTTCTTTCTCCTTATCTTTAATTTCGTAAAGATTTTCCATGCCTCTAGATCCCAGTACAATGCACGAGGAAGGACATACCTGAAAACCGGATTCGTCAGCGTTTAAAATCCTATCAGGATCGTCTAAAATATCTTGTGCGTTTTCAGTCTTTAGAAACGCTTCTAATTCTGAATGCCATTTTCTTAACCCTTCCTCGGTTACTGTACTTCTTGCAGAGTTTATAGCTTCTGCATGTCGCTTAGCAATATCTGGATTTCTCTTCATGAAATTATCGAACCATTTCCGTCCTGGAATTCCTTCCTTGAATGGAGTTGGTCGATTGTCGGCTTTGATTATTTTAGTGACTGTTTCTATTAACTGCTCTTTTTTAATAGGGATTCACTTTTTAGCCATTGCATTTATCCACCGACATAGCAATCGTTCCTCATCAGGTGTCAAAATTGTTGGCGGGCCCATTTTTAGTTGAATGGGATATCTCATTTTTATTTTATTAATCATTGTAGAATGGGGGATGTTATATTTGCGGCACGTTTCTCTGATTTTGTTTCCTGACTGTATTTCTTTAAGCGCTTCATAAATATCGTCCTCACTGCACCGAAAGAATTTTTTTTTGGTGGCATATTGAATCTAAAACAAGCAAAAAAAAACTCATATTTAGAGAGCTTGGTCAATCATAGGAGCTTATGTTTTGTATGCAGTACCAATGTCAAACCACTGGTCAACTAAAGGAAACAATGCGATTTACTCCATTAAAATCGATTGTTGAGTTACAAATCATATCATAGACATGAAACAGATAAAAAAATGCAAAAAAAAAGTAGTACTTCAGTGAGCTAGTCGTTGACCAACTGGTCAACCACAGGAACACTTAATCAAATCATGTACCTTTTGTTAACCAGTTAAATAACTCATGAACTATATTATTTGCACCTCAAATTCATTAAAATCCCCAAAATAAACATAAAATCATTACAAAAATCAATCATCAGAACAAAGTACATTCAAAACAATACAAAATAAATATAAAATATTCTTACCTCGTCAAAACTCGTTCATTATTGCAATGGCGGCCGAATGGCAACTGTCAGCGACAAGTAAAAATAAAACGAAATTGTAGGGTTCACTGTTTGTCTATTTCTAGCCGTAATGTGATTAGTTGATTTGTATTAGTAACGACAACATATAGCCAACATTAAATGAAACACATAGTGGCGGGAAATCTTAATATTGACACTCAATGCCGCAAATGGTCAACAACCGGTGCCTGGTCAACTATAGGCTCAACCACCCTACCTACTGGGAGAAATGTTTAGTGTTTTTACGGTGAGCAGAAAAATTAGCATCAGTAATCAGTATAGCATAAGGTTACAAAAATACCTGTTCTGTCATGAATGAAAAATGCTTAGTACTAAGCATTCTTGAAGACGAAAAAGCTAGAGGGTTAAAATAATTACCTATTTCTTGCCAAGTCACTGATTTATGCCATTCCATTAGCCTCTCCATAGCTGGATATATATATATATATATATACAATATATATGGTTGAAGGAGGTATAAACCCCCTTCAACTCAAATCTTTGGTTTAAAAATTACTAATGATTTAATGAGAATCGCAATCGTTTCTTGCTTACACCACATGAACGCGAGTCTCAACAAATGCTAAAGATCGGTGCATGTGTGTTGGGTTCCATTAATGACGAACCGGAACCGGGGAGCTGTAGGTAGCCATCACTACTGTATAATCTTTATTTATTTATTTAAGGAAAAACAACGGAAACAGAGTTTAGAGAGACACATTGAATAATAGTTACATAATAAATATAAAGATGAAACTATTTCCTAAGACGTTTTCCACTAAGACACAAGATAAATCGTCTTTCTTATACTTTTAAAATGTGTTCGAGCAATAACAAAAGTTAACAGTAATTATATTTATACTTCTTATTTATGGACAATTTATTTATTTATAGACGATAATGTACAAGCATGCAGTCAGTCCTCTGTTTTGTCACACGTGTATTTAAATTTGTACACAAATATTGGGACAAGAGTGACATATTTTGCCAAAAATCCATATTTAAGTTGAATAGTGGTACTGGCAGAGGATTATACAGAATGAAAATCGAGAATATATTGGCTACCTTTAGGCTATCACCGCTCTTAAACATTCTAAGACTATTATTTATTAATTATAAGAAAATCAAATACTATGCTTTATATTTATTTCGTACACAAGAGATATCTACGAATTCAATAATAAGTTAATACTTAAGTGACATTTACTATTGAGTGAATATTACTCACCAAATAACTATCATAGAATTACCTCCTACTTAATCCATATTTGTAATCTACATTACTTCGATGTTGTATCATTTTAACTACGCAACGGAATACATCAATGTCTTAATTAGAGTGAATCAATAAGGAATTTTCATACTCGTTTATAAGCATGTAAAGAATTTCCTATAGTATAGGAAACTCCATTCCACTGTTTATTTTATTATATCTAGAAGTTGTAAACAAAGAAAAAGGGCTCTGTGTGTAAACGGTGGTAGGTACTCGTATCACGTGTAAATCTGGATATAATTAAAATATTAATATTTGGCACGGAATGGGCAAAATTAAAACAAAATCATTCGACTACACGAGCTCGTTAAAACCACAGAATTAGTAAGGGTCATGAATGAAGCCATGACAAGGCAAAGGGCAGGTCAAATCTGTCATACGACACAACCAATGGGGTAGACGACCTTGAATCGAGATCACGTGCCCGGAAGCGCAATGTGAGACAGACGCCTTCCGGCCACGTGGACCGAGACGACGAGTTGATTCTTGAAGAAGTTTTCAGCCACCACCATTGGTTGTCGGTCCTACGACATACCCTACCATCCATTAGTATATCCAGCAATGGATCTGTATCCAGCAGTGGTGAGACATAGGCAGTAGGTACGGCATTGACATCCATAGACATATTTTCGACTAATTTCTATTTAACCCTGTTATAGTTTAGTAAAAAATATCTCATGTTTATTTTCCTGACGTATCTCTATTTCCTATATTTTTTTATTTCCAAAAATCGCATACTGACAAAATATACGAGGGGACGTCGAAAAGTTTCCGGCCTAACAAAGAAAAAGGACACTAGAGTTCATGAAACTATTTTTATTTTATTTTTCAATATAGTCTTCGTCTTTTTTAACACACATTTCGGATTGTTTAATTAGCATTTCTATCCCAGTACAGTCAAAATTTTTATCTTCAAAATGGACGAAAATCGCAGTGGTCTTATCATAAGCAGTGGAAACTTTGAAACAGCAGCTTTCGCAACTGTGGCGGCGTGGACGGGTGCATTGTCATGGAGAAGCCGCACACCTTTGCTTAGTTTTCCACGACGTTTCTGCTCGATTGTTTCTCGTCGTTGCTCTATAATGTTAGCATAATAGCATCCAGTCACTGTAGTATTGGGTTCTTTTACGTCTATAAGCAATATTCCTTGAATATCTAGGCCATGATCTTTTTGGTGGCCCGAGTCACCTTTGCCTTTCTAGGCGGAGCTTCTCCAGAACCACGCCACTCCATCGACTCCTTTTTGGAAAGAGGATCATAGTAAAGAACCATAGTTTCATCTCCAGTAACAATTGACGCCAAAATATCTGTTTCCGTTTCTCTGAAAGGCCTCCACCAAAAGAGCACACTATTCGTTCACTTCGCTGCGCACTTGTAAGAAGTTTTGCCATCCAAATCGCACTAACTTTATTAATTTGAAGAATACTATGGACTATAGCTTCAAAAGCCCTGTCTTTGCTGCTATTTCTATCGTCTTTAGCCGTCGGTCGCTTAGAAATTCTTCCACTAATTTGATGTTGTTTGGAGTGAGTGCCTCAACGTGTCGAACGGAGCGAGTTTCTTTGCCGTTGGACTCTCGTCCCAAACTAAATTGCTTACGTCAATCTTTGACGGTGGAAAATCCCCGTTCACGTATCCAACCTCTGTTTAATATCGGTCGGGCTAACACATTCCTTTGTAAGGAACCTAATCGCAGAACGATATTCCAATTTAAACATTTTAAAGATTTTGCGACTTCCTGTTGTTCTAAGAGTCGAGGAATGAAAACTCTAAAAATTCTAAAAACACTCTAGAGGGTTGCACTCTAAAAATTATTCACGAATTAGCAAGATAAATGACAATTACAATGACCTATAATTTGTTTTTTTTTTTGATATCTAGAAATATGTCAAGGCAGAAACTTTAGGACTTTACTGGTAATCTCTATACGAATAATTAATGTAACTACTAGTAAACTAGAAAGTTATAAAAAGAAAGTAAGTACATACTTTAAAATAAGAAGTAAAGTACTTATTACAAAGAACCTTTTCAGGAAGAACAAAGAATTTCAAAATATCATTTTAAACATACCTATGTCACTTTAAAGTTGTATCATAAAAAATGTCCATCTGTAATATTTGCAATTTAATTCCTAGGATATTCTTCTTGATAAGGCTCTATAAGTAGGTACAGGATGTTTTTGCAATTCATCGCAAATATGCGATGATGGTGCGGATAGATTCTCACTTCTCATTGTGAGCTTGTCATTAAATTGCGAATAAAAACAATTTAATTAATAAATTTGTATTATTTATCACATAGGCTTATATGTAGTGCAATCGTCCTTGCACAAATGCATGGAGTTGCAGAAATGCCGAGAAAAATACTAGTGTATTTTAATAAGGATGAGCAGTAGGTAAAAAATAATATGTTACGATCAAAGAACGAAGAATACATTAATTAATTCATTAGGGACCTATATATGTTATAAATTTACTGCCTTTAAATTAAATTAATTATTATAAGTTGCAATATATATAAGGGACGACAAGACAAGGAAGTGTGCATGAGGAGAGTCATGACCACCAGTAGATACTGAAAGGGCTGCCTGCACTGCATTGTAATGCATATTTATAGGTATATATAACTGAAAGCCAAAAAACTATAACGCGTCAGTAAAATCTGATAAAAGAATACTTATCCAAAGGAATGCAAAGGAGGTTGTGAGAAAAGCCTAATCAATGTAGGTACAGCTATCATTCATATAAACGCTGTAAATGCGATATGAGTAATTACTTGTGTTTAATTAGCTACTTGCTAATGCAAAGACGAATAACTCATAAAACAATTGTCTAAGTACTTTTTACAATACAATGGTAATCTGATAATGGCCGCGATTATCCTGTCGCGATGAAAATATATTCTACATTAATCAGCAGTTGAAGACTAAAAGTTCATGGCTTTACGTGATATTATATTATTTTAATACGTTTGCAGTAACTTGTAGTTATTTTCAAGGTTATCTTCATTTAATAAGTGCTATTTTAATTAATTTGTACTATAAGTATTTTATGGAGGTTTATGTATTTTAGGGACTACACAATCCTTTAGGTATATCGTAGGCATCGATCGTAGGGTAAAATGTATAGTAACTGGCCTTTTAAGCACTGATCATTTTTCAAGGCTTTACGACACAGTTGCATTACCTGATTTTAAATATTTCGGTTTAAAAGAGAATATGCAATAGATGCTTATATTATTTCAATCTACCCGCATTGAGCAATATGTGTTGGAGTATTGCTCTTATTTCACAGCAGTCATCATAGAAATATTTTATAAGTATAAGTTGGCAATCGAACGTGTCAAAACGAAATATTGCGTAGTTTTATACATTATTTTGGAATTGTCAGTTGAATTTGCAGTGTACAATAATTTTGATATTTATTTTCTTATTGTTTCTAATGATTGTGTCGTTTTGTAAATGCACGAATCACATGATAATTGTTGAAAATGATTATGCTTCAAGAACGGAGTATAAGTGTATAACGGAATACAGTCCTTTATAGCCCAAGAAAATAGTGTTTACTAAATATTTTCTTCCGCCTCGTCTCGTATGATCAGAAAATTATATTGATTAATATAACTTTTATGAGTATAACCTTGTAGAACTTAGTTGGAAATTGGAACTGTCTTTGACTGCAATCTCCTACGAACATAATATCCATATGGATGTGTAGAAAAGTTTGTAAAGCAGTTTTGGGTTATATTAATAGAATAATACTTAGCACAAAATAATACATTCCGTCACTTAAAATAAGATAGTATTTTTGTACTTGCAAGGATTTTAGATATTGGAGTGGACGGTCAATAGTGCTTTTTGACAAAATACTACTTGTACATATTAGTCGAAGGTGCATTTCGTCAAAAGATTCTACAATATATACTAACGGTGCGTTTCGTCAAACCGTTTTTAGTCAAAGGGTCAAAGTCCTCTTTTAAAAGGAAATTCATTTCTCTCGACGACTTTAACCAAACCTTTGAGTAAAATCGGTTTGACGAAATGTAACTTTGGCAAATCTAGTATTTTGTCAAAAAGCACTATTGGCCGTCCATTCCAAAATCAATCCCAATTTATAGAGTTTACCACAAGACTTAAATTAACTTAGTACTTACCTTCAATTTTCTTAGAGATGAGATGAGCTGGCGCAGTGTTAGACAAGCCTAAATACCTCCTGGGATCAGCAGCGGCGCGTACGTAAAGGAACGTGGACTGAAGCCATTGCACGCATTGCGCTACGTCACACACTGTGCCGAGAGCAGCTTCACTGTTCAAATTCTCTGCTAGACGCTTGTGTAAGTAGCTCTGGAGAGGTTCGCTGCCGCCCACTAGGGCTTGATAGCGAGGCTAATTTTGAAAAATATGACATATTTTAAGTACCCCATTCCTATTCCATAAATCAGGATTGAGCAAAAGCTTCCCGCACTAAAATATAAAACCATTTTAGAAATTACAACCATTTTTGTTTTTTTAGCAAATGTAACTAAACATACCTAATAATAAAGATTTGGTCAAAAGTATGTAAAAGAAAGTTACAGATCATTAGAAGTTACTGGTTCGAGATTCGTTACTTATTATGAAATCCTAAAAAGTAAATGTAGGTAGTTATAGCGGGCATTGCAGTTTATTGCTGGTTCGACTACGATAAGCAGAAAAAAAATACATCGATGATAAATCAAATCATATCAACCTTTTCGTATAGCTTGACAACAAAAAGTATATTATTAAAAAAACTGTTGTTGTCATGGATGACAATGACTTTCTTTGATACTTGTAAAAATTAAAACTTTGCATTTAGTGTATTTTCTATTTTTTTCTGTTTCCTTCTGATTTGCTACGGCACACATATATTTATTAACGAATTTGATATAGTTTATTAAAAAATATGGATAAAAAATCAAAAAAAGAAGCCAAAAGGCTTGAAAAGCTTAGGGAGGAGGCTGAGGCAAGAAAGCAGATGAAACGCAAAGAGCTTGAACGTGAGATAGCTGCTCAAGCTAAGAGACGAAAAGAGTTGGACAAAAGCTGGAGGAAAATGATGCTCACGATAAAGGAACCAGTTTTTAAACAAGAAATCGAGGTAATGTGGCACACTTTTGAAAGGGTTTTTGACAAAAAGGATTGCTTGATTCATTACACGATTAATTTAATGAACACAGCGGATGATCAGTTTCAACGTACAATAGCTAGTTTTTGCGACACAATCGATACAATGATAAACAAATTCCTAGCAGACTTGGAAGCACTATCAAACGAAAATGATCGAAGGACAGCTAGACTTTTGAAACAAGGGGAAGATGAAACTGCTCGTATTATGTCAGACCATAACGGTGCTGAAACACACTTACAATTGCTACTTTACCATGCTCATACGACAGCCGATACCCTCGCATGGACCACACGAGGCGAAAACATAGTGAAGGAAGAAGAGGACCGCAAGAAGTATGCAAATGATCGTGAAAACCTGCGGTCATTCCTTGAGAACGTTTACAACGTCACTTGGGATGAATATAAAGCTGTTATAAAAGCGTATGTCATTGGAACAGCTGAAAACCAAAAGCAGGTGCGTAAGTTGCGACAGAAAGAAGCCGTTATGTCTGACATTATCGCTTCGCAAGCTAAGAAAATAGCTAACAGTGATGGATTGTTGAGGCGACTTCGCTTAGAACTAGCCGCCTACGAATCTGGCACTAAACAAGCCATATTTAGAGATCGTCGTGATAGATATAGGGCCGCTTTTTTGCGAATGAAAACAGGTATGATAAATGGATGCGCTTTTGATGCCAAACAGTTAGAAAGACTAGTAAAATCATCAGATGATACTGTCGCTTGGCTTTTAGCAGCGCACAAGAAAGGTGAAAAAATTCTTCGTATAGCAGCGCTTTGTCGTAAGTTTGAAACTCGACGAGAGAAGGTTTTACCCTATGGTTCAATGATGCCGCATTCCCCGACGCAAGTAAAAAACATTGTACGACGACAAACATCAGACGATTCATTGGTTAATGCCATATATTCCACTTGTGGTTTAACAAGATTGTGGCAGCGAATAGCTAAAGCAGAGTTAACATGGAGAGCTTTGCTTCGTGAGAAAACGCTTTTAGAGGAAGAAAATGGTTATATAATGCAAAAGTTGCAAGCATATAAAGATGCACAAACAATTTGTATCGAAACTGATAAAATATGTAAATGTAAAGACCCCGCAAAAAAAGGTTCCATGCCTTCTGCACCTACGGCTATTGAAGGTGTTTTTGAAGTTAATAAGATCGCTATACTCAGACAACCAACCGTATCCAGTAAAAGAGATTTCTTCGATAAATCCCCCTATAATTTAATAAGTAGTCACTACTTAAATCAAAATTTGGATTAGATATGTCCGTTTGGTTAATTAATATTATATTTAACCTATGTGATTTATACGAATGATTAAAAACATAATTTATTGCTATATATTCTTGTGAAACTTTTCAGTAGATAACGTATGACGTAAGTACTCGCGTATATCTTTAATGAATATTTGTAAACCTATACATATTAAAATTAATATAGTGGGTAGGTATGCCTACTTTGCATTACAGGCAACGCAAGGTGCTGGCGTCACATGTCGCAATGACATAAAACCCTCGCGAGGCGCAAACGATGGCTCTTTGACCTTATTCACTTTTAACATCGTCTTGTGGTATATATTGCGAATGTTTAACAATAACTTATTTCTGAACATTTTTTTCAAGCAATCAATTATACCTAGTTTACAAAGTATGTAGATGGTAAATTATTTAGTAATGCAGTCAATAATGCATAACTACTGTCGCTTTGTGAAATATGTACAATGAAGAAAGATTTAAAGTTTTGATATTGAAACATTAATAAGGCGCTGCGCGAGGTAACATTAAGACCGTCTAGAATCCGGCTCAGTCTTCAAGCGACTCTGCCGGGATGTCAATTGCGAACAGTTCGGTATATATTAGTTCTCGCGACACTTTGATCTTAAGATATATGTGGTTAAGTTCATCTTAAGATGAACTTGACTAAGATAATACGTCATTTCAACGAGCAGATCATCACAGGATCGGTTAATATAGAGATAGCACTAGAATTTGTTTGCGTCAATTGCGAACAGTTCGGTATACGAGTATATTAGTTCTCGCGACACTTTGATCTTAAGATATATGTGGTTAAGTTCATGTTAAGATGAAATTGACTAAGATAATACGTCATTTCAACGAGCAGATCATCACAGGATCGGTTAATATAGAGATAGCACTAGAATTTGTTTGCGGTGTGGTGGCGGCTCGCTTTAGAATAGTACCACCGCATCTTTTCCTGCGGGTGGCGTGTCATGGCGACTGAGAGATAACAAAGCCGCTACCAAAAGCCTTCCAAAAAGTTAGCGTAGCATTTTAAGCCATACATCTCTCATGCACAAGACAATGTTCATGAAGTGGCCATGTCCAGCAGCGGACGGTAAAAGGGTTGGTTACGGTTGTAGTCTATTTACTAGAAGTTGTAGCGAATATGGTCTATTCTGAACAGTTAATACAGCAACACAAGCCTTTATTCGCCGATAGAGGCAATGATCTCGGGTGAAATCAATGAATGAATGAAATGATTAATTTGTCCCAATGAAATCTTTTGTCTTAAACAAGAATGTCAGTAGTGGCCCATGAAAGAGGATCCAGTAGTGTAGAGATACGGGGGGCTAATAATATGATGATATTTATGTACACCAAAGATTTTTTAAATAAATAGAGCATGGTGAATTGATGATAAAAAATTAAACCTTGTAAAATGCTCCATGTATCTATTAAATAATCACAAATATTAAAAAACTGAGAAAATGAATTAATGACTGAGTGAATATTTCAAGCGAACGGCTTCTCCACCAGTTAAAAATCATTTTGGCAGAATTACCTAGAATTTTATTTTATTTTTTTGTAATGTAATGTCACTTTTTATTTTAGTTTTTGTAATTATTATGAGTTACAGTAACTGGAAATAAAGATGTATTTATTTATTACGCGGGTACAGTGCCCGTGGGAGAGGGACAAGTTTCATCTACATAGTGTTGAACTTCTGAATGTCAACACGTGTTCCGTTACAAGTACTTCTTAAGGCAACGATTTGGGATTGAACATAGTAATGACAAATAAGATAGAAAATAAGTGAAATCAAAACCAAATATTTTAAAAGAAAGTACTGAAATAAAGGATTTGGAAGTCACAAGTAGCGAGGGACAGCAAGGTAGTGGGTTAACGGCGTTATTAACTATTTGTAGGTATCATATATTTTTCTGAACACGAGTAATTGTAGATTTGGTGATTAGGCTCAAATCTAACAATGAGAAATACAAAAACAGTTTGCGCTTGTTACATTAAAAAATTGAGCGCGAAGTTAAGTTTATAAGCTAAAAGAACAAAGGCCAATTACTGAAATTTTCAAAGTCGTAAATTATGCAAATTGCTGTGTTTATTGTACATTTATCTGGAAACGAACGCTAACGACTTGTCAAGTAATGATGCTAAGATATTATTGAATAGTGATCGTTGGCATTTAGCGGAGATTCCTCATTCCTACTCGAGCTCATCACGATTGTCCCGTGTTGAATGAATAAATTAAGTCGCATATCTGTATATTAAGACACCATTATAGGAATAACGCTGGAATGAGTAAGTAATATCTGAACAA
This sequence comes from Sesia apiformis, assembly GCA_914767545.1. Taxonomy (NCBI): domain Eukaryota; kingdom Metazoa; phylum Arthropoda; class Insecta; order Lepidoptera; family Sesiidae; genus Sesia; species Sesia apiformis. The sequence goes on along the minus strand of OU611960.1, from coordinate 6,809,513 downwards.
TAAAATTACTATTGATCGCCCAATACCATTGACGGAAAAGCAATGCAAAAACGTGGGTGTATGTATGGTTGACAACACGACTTACTAAACTTAATAAAGATTGTTTAGACTTTTTTCATTTTCTATCGGTTCATATGAAATTCTAACAAGTGGGTACTAAATACCCAAGAATGGGCGTGTGATATTGGCCGACGTTAGAATAGCACTACCCCATCTCTCCCCTTGGGTGTCGTAAAATGCGACTAAGGGTTAATAAAGCGACAAGCCATGAGGAATTACACAATCTCTAAAGGAGTGGATTTGCCAACCCGCTTGGCCAGGCGTGGCGTTTTAAGTGCATGCATCCCTCATGCACAATATAATGTGCAAGAGGATCTCCCGATACACATTGTATTTTTGGATTTCCACGTGGATTGCACATGGATCTCTATGTTCAGTCTTGTTTTTTGTTACAAAAAAAATATTATGTTAGTCGAAATACACTACACACATCATCTACACACTTTCGCCACCTCACAAGCAGTTGATTGATGCCACTCCTGTAAAAGTCTTGTGGACGGATATCAATAAATTCTTCAAAAGCCCTAATCACAGATCGTTTGTGGTGTTTGACCCATAGACACTTGATATTGTGAGCTGTCTGACTTGCGTTGGTGCCGCGACGAAACTCATACTCAAAAACAGCATTAGTTTTTAATTTAACCATTTTATTTTCAAGACAATCACATGAACGAAATTTGGTAGAGAAAAACAAATGAAATACTGATTTTGAAATAAGAACATCGTAGCTATTAGATGCATTTTGTTTTATTTTTAAATTCGAATTAGAACAGAAGATATCGAAACTCAGTGGCAATTAATAAAATCGGTCACTTCATAGGTAAACACCAAATAGGACTGGTTACGGTGAATGCTTAAAAAATTAAAATGAGCTTAAAATGATTTCTCAGGCGAATTTTCGGTTTATAAACAGATGAAACTGTGAACAAAATGTGTGGTGATAAAAACCATTTTTAAGTTTTTCTGTTGTTTGACTGCAACATTATAGTTTTTAGGTTACTATATCAGTAGATACGATTTTTAATCTGTCGGTAAACATTTAAAGAGCGTGTCAAAGATCATAAAATGTGAGTCACTTCCTCATCTTGAGCGATGACAGAGACATGTCGCTTTCACCGGCTGATACGAAGGATAGTCTCAAGGAAGAAGGGTCGCCCTACATTGTATAATGAACTGCATTGTGATCCCGCTTAGTTACATCTGAGCGTAATGTTATAGTGACGAAATTACATTAATTCTATTGAAGTTTAGCACCATCTTGAAAAGTTTTATAATGTAAAGCCGCAAACAGTTCGATAATTGAGAACAGCCTTTGAAAAGTAGTTTTTTTTGTCTTTGTTCGACCTTGTTTAATTATATCTAAAATATCAATTAGATAATATGAATAATATGAAAAACCATAGGGAAATAATTAAGTATAAAATTTTTCATATAAAAAAATATAAAAGTTTGTAGTATCTAATTATAAAATTTAACAGTAACCAGCGTTTCTATCGTCCACTGCCGCACATGGGCCTCCTCATGCACATTGTCTTGTGCATGAGGGGTGTGTGATGTGGCCTGCAAACGCCCTGCTGCTGGCCAAACGGGTTGGAGAGTCTACTCTTTTAGAAATGGTGTAGTTGGTGGTGGCTGGTGGTAGCGGGTTTGTTATGCCTTTAGTCTCCTTGTACGGAACCCATGGGATTGCTTCGTAATATTCAGAAGACGGTCGACACCACGCGAAGAAATAATTCGCCTTTTTATTATTTACTATAAAGTAGTAAATAATATTAAGTTAGGATACTATCAGGAATCATTTTCAGTTATAATCTGAATGTAATCGATGGATAGATGTCTATTATATGGTTTTTTGATCGACAATAATTAATTAGTACTTCGCAAAGTAAGGCGTTTTATAAGTGATGTTAGTAGGTGTCTAATAAATTACGAAATTGATCTTTATATGCTTATATTACAAGTACAATTAGGTAGTCTCATTGAAATACGAATATGTGATATTATTTGAGGAAAGGGACCTTATTGTCAGTTCTAGTTTCCCAGACATTGACACTGTAGTGAAAACTTAAGATAAAATAACCTTTTTTTTTATTATTTTATCTTTAAAAATCAGCACCAAGCACGTTCTGATTGGAACAAAGCCATGTTAGGTTAGGAAATCTTAACTAACGTTAATAAGACCATACCGACAATAAGGTCCATTAGCTTAGATAACGTCACATAGAAACATGGATAAATTCGTAAAAGTACATATTGGTTATTTATAATTTGTAGGTTACTTTTCCATTTCTTTTATTTCATTATGAAACAAAAATATATTTTTACAATTACATTGATTTAAAAATAATTACAAGTATCGGTGGGCAATATGATTTTAATAACATTTTGCCACTCAAACCAACAATTATAATAGAGGGTTCACGGTCACATAATTCGTATAATTGATTGTTGTTAACCGAGAAGCAAACATAAAAGACATTATGAAATAATTACTGAAACGTTCTACACAAAAACATACACGTGGTTACGAAAACTGATCTTCGTATCTCACGCGATTAAAATTAAGCTCATTGATGGTCAGCCGAAGTGTGCTTTTATAGAACTCGTTAACAAGCAATGGAGTTTACGCTTGTACAGGCTTGTATCAAGCAAAGGTTGATATTTAGTCACGGTTATTGACGTATTATTATCACGGGCTGAGATCTGCGTATGTGGAGGGACATCCATCACGATAGGGCGACATTGCAGCATCTTCGCCGCCTTTAGGAGTTGTGGGGTGCGTATATAAGAGGCGGACGAGGTCGGGGCGCGCCACCAGTCGTCTACACACGCCAGGGGAACTACTATTGTACTTAACCCACTGTTTTCTTGTGTTAGTGTTCGTGTTTGTGTTTTCGCACCTTACAAAGGTGAGTTATTTCTGCGTCGAAATAATCGGCGATTGTGTTTGAGTATGCATTTTAGGCATTACAAATGACGTTCTTTCGTGTGAAAATCTCAAAGTAGGTACACGAAAAGGAATTTGTGTTTTTTGCGTTTCATTAGAACAAAGAAACTTCAAAATAATATTACTAATATTCTTTTAATTTTATTGTTTTAATATGTATTTACCAAAGATGTGAAAAATCAAATGTGAACTTAGATTGTTAGTTGTTAAAAACGTGTGAATTTTTATTGGCACTTGTTTTTATTCTACAATATAGTGTAACATTTGTCTCACGCCTCTTCCATTGAAATTGTAAATCTTTTGAATAGCTTATAAAAAAGTAAATATAGGTCTGTTTATACTCTAAATACTGTCTTTTCAAATATTATAATTTTTTATTGGGGTCAGGTGAGGATCAATAATCCAATTACCTATTGTTTCAGATAAACTTTTGGTAAATAGCATATTATGATTTAATGTAATCGGCCTCGTAGCGAGGAGAAGGAAGCATATACGATATAAGTATTATGAAACATAAAGTATTTACGAAATTCTCAGAAAACCGAGTAAGTGTAAAATCAAAAGCATCTTCGAAATCTCAATTTAGCGCGTGTCCGTCCGGTGCGCGTTTCGCCGGCTTTTTAACTTGCCTTAGAAATAACTATGTACGATTATAATTTATGTCTATATTGCGTTTATATTGTAATCACATCGTAGGTAAACTAATTACAAAATTTATGAACATATTTTAAATCTTTTCATTCTGAAGATAGATTTCTACAATAAAAACATTTTTTCCTACAATAATTTACCCAAATACTGTCTTTGCGATTCTGCTTACAATAAAATATTTGATAAATTTACGTAAGGTTTCTCTACATATAGGTTTTTCACCAAATTAATTTATTTCATTTTCCTACTTGTTTTAGATAGTAATTTAGATTTTAATCATTTTTATATGTCTTCTAAATAGACACCGAATGTATTTGGATTCGTAATCCACGCTAATATAGTGAGCTGTAGCCACGTTTAGTACAACACTCACACTCATTAAAGTTGCATAGACTAATTTCAACATGGCTTATGCATTTCTTTCCATAAATTTTCATCGGCAAAAACCGTCAAATATTGTATGCAATCACATGTGTGCAAGCAACATTGCGGTGCGACAAGACAAAGCCTTCAAACACTTGATACAAGGTATTATAACTTTTAATATATTATCAATAAAGCCTATTAAAATGTACGTGATTTGTCTGAATAAAGTCTTTAAGATGTAATTCCCCTCGGGAATCGATCACGCAAGGTCACAAATATCAATTATAGGCTTGAGACTACTTGAGACGATGTTTTATGCAGATTATAGTGGCCAATGTTATTTTTGCATTGTCTTACGAATTACACCCTGTTATTTGACCGACAAATTCGTGTGACTCCGTCGTAAAGTACTCTTAGGTAGATATTTAGTCGTAAAATTATTGATGAGTTATTAGTTCAGTTACTGGTACATCTACAAAGGTTTGTGGTTCGACCTTTGTTTGCGTTTCTGGACTAATTGGACTGAACCTACGACACAGGAAAACCTAGTGTGGGTCGAGGGTGGTGCTATTTATTTAAGAATATTTTTACGATTTGAGATGTACGAAACATAAAACCTATTTTATAATGCACTGAGACTATAGTTCAAATTAATTTTGTAGATAAACAATATTTATTTTCTTATCTAGAATATTTTGTATTACTGCTAGAAAGAAGAAACGTTACAGGTATATCTGAGGCGTTATACGCAGATCTGAGTCACAGCTTTAGACATATGTTGTGTCTGAGTTATTGTTGGAGGTAATAAATTTATAAACCATTATAAACCACACAGATCGTCATAAATACCTTACAGCAATGTTTCCTTTGGAGCATTGAGGAAGGTTTGGAGCTTACAGCATTGAGTAGCAGCCATATCGCCCTTTTTAATTGGAGAACTTTTAATTTCTGATCATAATTTCAGGATCGTTTTAGGAGAAAGAATGAAATGAAAGGAATTTAACGCAAGCAGTAGTGCCTACCTACCTATTGCGTCTTTAGTATTTTTTGGATTTTTGCTGGTTTATTCAAAAAAGAGATATTTGTTTAAATCTGAAAGTTATGATCTGTAAAGTTGGTCGGTAACAAAAAATATTTTTGTGCTAGTATAAAATTAATTTGATCCTTAGAATATTTTGATGGAAATACTGGCATGTGGTGACAGATTTAGAATAGCATCACACCATCTCTTCCCGTGGGTGAAGTAAAAGGCGACTAAGGAATAACAAAGTCACCATCTCTGAAAGAGTGGACTCACTCGACAAACTGAGCCAGAATGATGTTTTAAAGCGATACATCCCTCATCCACAAGACAATGTAGCATGAGGAGGCCCATATAACAACAGTGGACGATAAAAAGGGCCGAATACGGTTACGGTTACTAACTAAATAAATTGGATAAAGACCAGTAAATATGTTGCAAAAATTTATACGTAGCTGCTTTGAAATAATTCTTATGATGATGTTAATTAATTCAACGCTATTAATTGATTAATTGGTGAATGCCACCAACATGAGAAAAGTTCTTTGCAACTGAAATCTCAAGATTTCTTTGTGCATCCGTCTCCTCCAGTGTTATATCTGGCCAATTCTATACGGATGCGAGTCCTGGACAATGAACGTGGAGCTTAGTAAACGTATAGAAGCGTTCGAAATGTGGGCGTACAGACGTATGCTGGCCATCAGTTGAACGCAGAAGGTCACCAATGAGGAAGTTCTGCGACAAGTAGATCGGAACCGCGAACTCTTGCAGACGGCCAAGTGTAGAAAAGTTCCGTATCTTGGTCACGTGCGTAATGTACGGGAGTGGACTGGCATCGCGAGTGCCGCCGAACTGTATCGCCTCGCGAGAGATACGGCAAAACATTCGGAGCTGATTGCCAACCTCCACTAGTTGGAGAGGCACCACAAGAAGAAGAAGAATTGATCGCCTAATCGCAATATATGCACTGTGGAAGAGGAGATAATTATTATTAACATAAAAAACGTCAATGATAGTGTTACATATTCATCATTGTTTTCATATGAATGTGCTAGAACTAGATAAATGGCCGATGACAAACATGTTTTTGTTTGCTTCATTGATTTACATGAGACAATCCTAATAACCCGGACCTCCATCATAAGAATAGTACCTATACTTGAGATCATTATTCTATAAAATTGTTTTATAACACGTTAGATCAAGAGATAACATTATTTAATAAGTATCGCTTTTAATGGTGCAGTTAATTGCATTTTTACTTGCAGTATCGTAGTTGAATACGCAATAAAAATAGCTACGTCCTATGCCGCAAAAGTTGCAACGCGAGGCTATATTTGTTTATTATCCTTTTGAAATGTGCCATTTTTTGTCTATAGATATTTTAGAATTGAATAGAATTGTATTTCTATTGAATATAAATGTGTGGTCAAATGTGATCAGGCTAGAAATGCATACTTTATCCCTTTGAGTGTAGAGCGTAGTATCGAAGATTAAACAATCAGTCAACTAGTTACAGTATTATAAATTAACTTAAATGAACAACATATAGGTATTACTCATATACACATGTATTATGAATTATGATATAATTATACGCATATTTTAACGGATTATGGCGAAGCCAAATGAGAATTTTTCACAGCAACACTATATGATTTATAATATATATAACGTGGTACAGTCAAAAGTCGTGGTAAAATTAAGGACAAAGGTAATTAATACTTATTCGACGAAATCAGTAGGTTTCCTTAAAGGTCGTAAACTTTCTAGGATCTGCCATATTCGAAGATGGGAATATGTGTACAATTTACGTTTCTGACTTATGCCAATAGGTTAGTATTATAGTTCCAATTAATGGTACAGCATTAATTAGTAGGTACATAACATAAATTCGCGTGTAGCAGTAGTTGACGAGATATCTTACTTTGGAAAGAGCTTTATGTGACGGTCAAGCGGTTCCACGGTAGGTATAGTACGGGTTCAAACCATTGTTCTCATTGCAAATTTAAAAAAAAAATGTTTTCAATTATATATAGGATTTATGCATTATCCGTTTAATATAGTACTTAGCTGCTTTGTTACGAGTCATAGGAAGTATGAGAATGGTATTTAGGTAATATTTACCGGCCATTCACATCCACTGTATTTTTGTAATGCACCATTACATCCATCAAGGATTATGGCTGTCAGCGCGAATCGTAAATTTAATGCAACGAAAATTCAATGTTAAATTAATTTATGCAAAATAGCTGCGTTTATAAAGGTCGTCAATTATTTATTATTAAAATTTACAACGAGGTGACGTAAACTTCCAATAAGATGATCGAGCGATAAACTCCATAATCGTACCTTATTGTTATAGCTGGAATGAGACAAAGGATTTGAAGTACACTTATTTCGAAACAATCTGACAAACGCAATTTTGCTAAGAATGTAGGATTACGATATTGTCATCGATATGTCAGTTTTAAGAAGTTTTAATCTCACGCCTGGTAATGGTTGTGAGATATCATATTTTAAGGTTAATAATCTAAACCGATTGGCCGGCGTGGCCTTTTAAGGCTCTACATTCCTCATGCACAAGACAATGTGCATAAGAAGGCCCATGTCCAACAGTGGATACTGAAAGGGCTGGTCGCATTGCATTACCACATTTACCCGAAGAGCTTGATTCACTATAGGTATCGGTACATACTACTGACGCCAGTTGGGATATTTTGTATTTGGTTTGTGTGTTTTAATTGGTATTCCATATTATGGAGATTTACTATGCCCTTTTGGAGGAATGCTCTCCAATTATTTGCGCTGTGTTTTACTGGAGCTACTTTGAGAAGAAACCAGGATCTTCGGAATATGAATATTTATTGAACCAACGTACAGTACAACGTTTGTAACGTTGGGAATAAGCTTGATAAAATAACATACATTAAAATTAAAACAGTGTAAATTAATATGGTAAGAACTTCCTTCTAGTCTAGTGACATGTGTATGTAAAGAAAATTGTTGACAAGCTACATCAAAAATAACAAAAGCAAAACTTATAAAAAGAACACATTTAAAAAGTATTAAATAAATCAAATTAGGAGCTCGACCAAAGAGGTCGGCTCTCGACGCCACACCCTCTTTAGAAAGAAAAGCATAAATAAGTGCATTTTGATGACATTCGAGAAAAAAAAAAGGAAAATTTTTGGTAAAATTTCCATTAGTCTATAATCAAGCTAGAAACATTGAGTTTTAGTTAAAACAAAAGAATAACTATTGTTTATTCTCTGTTTATTTTTAATTTCCGAATATAATGTTACATAATTAAAATTATCGTTAAAAATTTTACTAATGCTTTTCTTCTTAAAAAGGCAGTACTATAATTAAGTTCAGTCAATAATATGCTAAACTACCCAAAGTCATTCGAACCTCGTTTTCATTATTAAAGCGCGCGCCACGAGCAAGAAGAGTTTCGGTCATTGACATGAGGTCAGCCAAGACTGGACGGTAATGAGATTTATATGAAATTGTCATTCACCTACCACTTTACAAAGCCCTTCAATAATATAAGGATATAATAATAATATGACGCACATATGATAATGCCCCCCTTAAAAAAACGCAGATTCCATTTTGATGTCATTCAAGAAAAATGCATAAAATTTCGATAAAAATTTTCATTAATTTAAAATCAAGCTAGAAACTTGTATAAAGTTTTGTATATAGAGTTTTGTATAAAGCAAAACGAATGACCATTGTGTGATCATTATGGTTTATATTTAAACAGGCAGTCGTCGTTTTACGGTGTTTCATTTTACGTCAGGCAACATTTTGATACCATTCCTCGCAATAACGTCTCTTGATTCATTTTTCTTCTTCAGAAACTTACAGCAACTTGCACAAAAATTACTAGGTAAGCATTTTCGTTACGCATCAGGTCGTGAGCAGTGAAAAGGCGGAACGCGGGCAGAGGGTATATATCGTTAACATTGCAAACAATTTGCCGGAGATTTAAATCTATAGTGATGAGTTAATGACGTTATTAATTCATTCTAAAGAATTATCTAATGAAGATTTAGTTGAGCTGGAGGAGCAAAGACAGAACGATAATAATTGAGAGACATCGGGTTCTTCCAGCATCGAATGACTTCAAAGAAATTAATCCAAGCTTTTAACCACCTCCATGTTGCAATGCAAATATTTGAATTAAATGATCACCACTTTGAAATTTAAAAAACACTATTATTTTTGAAAGGCAATTTGTCTACAGATGTCATCAATGAAGTTAGCGTGCGTCCTACTGATCGTCTGTGTCAGTGTGAGGCAAGCGACCGCTGCGCCTGCGCCTCAAGAGGACTCGGGACCTCCTATGCCGGTTTGTATATCTCTCTGTACATTCCATCCTTTATAAATTCGCCTATCGATGTTGGCCGTGCGGTGTCTGCAGACTTTAGAATAGCACCACTCCATCTCTTTTCGTGGGTGTCATAAAAAGTGACTAAGGAATAACTTGGTCAGCGCAGCTTGTTGCACAAGACAGTGTACTGGGCTTTCTAAGTCGCCGCCTACGCTGGTCGCTCTCTTAGCTTTCCACAAGCGGAATCTCCCGGTGGGCTTGTATTGCGAGGGCGGCGTGAAGAATTCTGAAACTGTGCCATGGTCCAAAAGGGCCACTCCATAGACCTGTCCGTATTGGCGTACAGAGGCGCAATCACAAAAGACGCTGAAATTCCGGTACTATTTCCTCCGCCGAGAACGCGAGATGTTCCCGAACACAAGACGGTGTACCATGGGGGGGCCCATGTACGGTAGTGGACGTTGAAAGGGCTGGTGACGGTTACGGAATGCGAGACTACATACTACATATTATGTTAAATGCACTACAAAATCATTGTTGTAGACATGTCAAATTATTCAAAAGGATTCTGCATTAGTTAGAGTATAATATGATAAGGAGTTATCTTTATCCAGTTATACTTTTTGAGGAGTGAGATGGAATAGGAATTGGGCTTCGGCAAATCTCATTTATTCACGACATACGGCACGTTTCACGGCAATCTTCGGCAGTGAGTGCGCTCCTCATTGTAACATACTGTATGTATACAATATGTTTTATTCAACTATTCCTAATTAAGGCCTCCTGTAGTGAAAATATTTTACATAAAAACAAGAAAATAAATAAACTCTCTAATTGGTGGATCTAAATGTACGTAAACTTAGAACAGGATTCATTACAAGCAACATAGTAAGTACGTATGTAGAAATAGACGAGGAGGCCAAAATTTTAATATAGGAATAAGTTTGTTTTTTAAAAATGCTAGTTTTTTTTTAAATTGCTAGTTTTTATTTTTTAAAAAAACACTATTTAGACTTGAATTCAGAAACATTTGTCAATTTAATTAGTGAATATTAAATTATGCAACTAAAAATTATATCACAAATTATGATATTGTACACAGTTATTTAATTTTTCTGGATTTCTTCATATTCATAAAGACATCTTATCTTATATTGATAAGAGATAAAGAGATCTCAGTTATAATCATTGGATTATAACTGAGATAACCATTCCTAATAATTAAGTCGATTAAGTTTTTCAAAGCCTTTTTTGCCGTGCTCAAATATATCTATTTAAGGATGTACATCAGCAATTAGAATACTCGTATGGGGCCGATAAAAGTTGTCTGCCTTAGCACATAACGACCTGCAAGGATGCGCCGCGCATCGCCAATAATTTAAACAAAACGTGCATACCTTTGACCTACAACATTACGAGGTTCAGTCTAAGCTTTATTACGAAAGGCCGCATCTTCGCAACGCCCTATAAAACACGGATGACATCACGGTATTTATTTGAACTTAACTGCAGGAATGTGCTAAGTGCTTAAAGGGTATGGTAATCATTGTGCATACGAGATAATACCTACTTCCAAACATAAAACAAGACTTAAATTAATAGCAGCAATGAAGGGATAATAGTAAATAAATATGTAAGTAAACTTACATAAGCCGCAAGGATACAGTGAAAGTGCTAAAGAACGGTTTGAATAAATAGTTTTATAAAAGGTGGGCCCTATTGCTAAAGCGATCTCTTCCAACTTTAGGGCGGGAGGAGATACATATGAGTACAAGAAAAATTGATAGATACTAAAAATTTTATAATTGCTAGAAACATATACATGTAATCATTATATGTATATGTATATACCTAGTCCGGCCATAAGTTCTGTTACAAATGAAAATGCATTTTTTTTTAATGAAGTAATGTAATATTACTAAAACTTATATGTACATATTTATTAAAGTCTCAGCAAAAAATAAAAACAATATTCTATTCAAAATGGCCACCTTTGGCTTTTATACAGGCCTTTAATCTGTCTGGCCACGAATCTATGAATTTACACACTGTTTCCATGGGAAATTTCGCCACTGCTTGCTCCAGAGATTTTTTAAGAGACTCAATGTCGCCGTGTCGTTTAGAGCAAGCCATGTCCTCTAAAACTGACCACAATTTGTAGTCTAAAGGGTTGAGGTCTGGGCTAGATGAGGGCCAGTCTTCAGCTCTTATAAAGTCCGGTACATTGGTTTCAAGCCAGGCTTGGGTAGTTCGTGCCTTGTGACCAGGTGCAGAGTCCTGCTGGAAAGTCCACGGTACATTTTTAAAAAGTGTATTGCTGAGGGGTTTCACAACACGATCAAAGACTGTCTCTTGATACACTTTGGCTGAAGTTTTCACTCCTTTTTCACAAAAATATAGCTTTGTGACGCCTTGATAAGACACGCCCCACCAAACCATCACTGACGCAGGATGATGACCACGTTGTACCTTTCCGACCACTTGAGCATCTTCTTTAGAACTGTGAGCGTACACTTTATCATTTTGCTTATTGTAGTGCTCTTCAATCGTGAAAATTTTTTCATCGGTAAAGAGGATATTTCTGTGCCCTTCACCTGCGTATCGCGACAGAAGGCGTTTTGATCGATCCACTCTCTTTAATTGTAAAGATTGATTTAGGGCATGTCCTGTATATCGACGATAAGCACCGAGCTTCAGGTCTTGTTTTATAATACGCGACAGAGTCCTAGCGGGAATCTTCATTTCTCGCGATAAGATTTTTTGCTTCCTAATGGGATTTCGACGAATTCTGGCTTTAACAGCATTAACAGCCTTTGTAGTTCTAACAGCACGCGGCCGCCCCGATCTTTTATGGTCTTCGACAGAGGAAGTGTTGTTGTATCTGTTGATAGTACGATATACGAACATACGGCTGATACCAAGCTTTTGAAGTGTCTGGAATATGACCGACGGCTCCATACCCACTTTGTGCAAGGCGATCACCGCAATCCTATTTTCTTTAACACCCCATTCCATATTGTAATTTGATAATGAACACGAAACAATATGTGAAATGGCGCGAAATCGAAAGAACTTTTAAAAATAATAAACGCGTTCCAAATTCAAAATAATTAAAAAGTTGAAAAAAAAGAAAAGTATTTATGTAACAGTATTTATGGCCAGACTAGTTATATATGTATATTAGATATACTACATATCAATAAACCGAGAAATAAATTCCAAATAAGTAATAATACACACACTAAATACCATATAGAATAATACTGTTATACCGGGTATTACGGAGAAGATACAACGAGCATTAAACACGAAAAAAAATTAGATTCGATAACTGAAGACATGAGGAAGTAACAAACATCATGAGAGGAGTAAACTTTGAATTAGGGGCAGAATTTCCATAAATGCCTTGATGTAGGTATGCACCAATGACGATGCATCGCCCTTCGTATTTCTGTATAACTAAAGGTTGACTGCCAGAGAATGCCACTAGGCATTAAGTCCGCCTTTTATACAATGTTTCTTTGTGCACAAAAGTTTATATAAAAAAAGTGTTCATAACTTTATTCATAAGTTACGATTTCGCCAATGATGTTAAATTTTGAATACCTAAATGGATGATCGTCCATCCATGCCGTTCCACTATAAGCACAGCTTTCCACTTGCAGTCACGGTAGGTTTTCAACCCATAATCCAACACGCAGGTCATATGCGGCTTGGTGGATGTTACACATACCCTGGATTTTTTTCTTGAACACGCAAGTTTTTCACGAGGTTTTCTTTTACTATCGAGCTAGGAATAATTGAAAATCCGTACTTAAATATAAACTTGGATAGATAGATAAAACTCTTTATCGCACTCGAAAACAAAACAAGACAGTAACAGACATTGAAACATGAATTGTACAAAAGGCAGTCTTATCGCTATTAGCGATCTCTGCCAGACAACCTTTGTAGAAGCTCAGTTGTAGAAGCTGAGGTTCGAATTTATGACTTTAGAAAATCGAGAATATTATCTTTACGTTATTCACCGTCAAAACTAACGAATAAAGAATAAATATTATGCGCCAATTTAATTAATCGGCCTTTGTGATATTTTCTGAGACAAGGGATCTGAATATCGGTTCTAATTTCTCAGCTATTAAGATTAGTGAAATCTTTAAAAAACAACAACAATAATAATTAAGTAATAAATTTTTTATTACTCTTGAAAATCAGTATTGAAAATGTAATTTTAAGTTGGAAAACTTTAAAATCAATCAGTTCATATGGCAGTGTGGCCGACCTTAGAATAGCACCACCGTATTTCTTCCCGTGGATGTCGCAAAGGTGACCAAGGAATAACATGGCCTAGAGGAACTACTTCATTTCTGAAAGAATGGACTCGTCAATCCACCACCTGCCACCAGTGTGCTGTTTTAAAGTCATACATCCCTCATTTTCAAGGCAAATGTCCTGTCCCTGTCCAACAGTGGATGCTAAAAGGGCTGGTTATGGTTTATCCATTTTTGGAAGTTATAAAAAAATATCTCAAAGTATGTTCTAGTTTCCCAGATATTGAGACTTTAGTGATGTCTTGAAAAAATAACTTATTATTGTATTTATATGTAACTTTGTCTTAAAATTCGGATGTTAGATATACCTTTAAACGGAATCTCGAAACAACAAAATTTTATATTAGAATATCGTAACAAACGTCAATAAGTTCATACCAAGAATAAGGTCCAGTTGGTGAGGTGACATCATAAATATTTTTAATTCATCCAATCAGTGTACAATACTGACTTTATAATTATAAAGATATAATGATTGAAAGAAATAATTGATAATGATATAATTATAAATTACAATGATAATAATGCGTTTAGTTCATAGCGCACCTAGGCGACTCAGATACTCGTTCGTTATCGAGCGCATCTCAGTAACCATTATGTTAACTATGTGATTATTCTCGTCAAGACCCCACTAATTGGCCGCTATTGCGTTTAACCGTCTTTGTGCGAGTTCAGTTCTTATCAGACAGTAATCGCGATTAATTGCGAACCTAGAAAAAACCTAATTTAATCGCATTGTCTACGCTAAAGTCCATGACCGTCTGAAAACTAAAAATGTTAAACTTTAAAACATTTATGACGTATATATGTATACCACTAATATTGCGTATGCAAATCTTAATTGTTTCGGTATTTCTCAAAACGTGTCAGTTTATATCTAGAAATGTAAAAATTGCATACGTAAATAATGCAGTTTTTATACATTACTGTCCTTAATTATTAAGAACACGAATTAAAATTGTGAAAGGATGCATAATATAACTTACTTAGTTATATTAAGCATTAAACTTTGTTAAGTTTTTTATTCTATAAACAATTTCGCATACACAATAAAAAATATAGTTTATATCGGCATGGAAGGGGTTAAAATAAAAAATCAAATTTAATCCTGAACCTTGTAGACATCATCATTATGCCAACTATAGTTAAAGTGAAACTTCATCTTGGCTGTCATTACCGTAAGTCCTAGGGCCAAAATTGCAACTATTGCAAGGGAGATAATTGCACTTTATTGTAAGCTAGGAGTCGAGCGTCACAAAGGAAACGTCTTTATTGCGAAGCGCTCATATATCACAGTGCTGGTAGTATAATCAAATTGTCCAATATAACTTTATGAGAGAGATGTATGAAGCATGTAAATGGCTAAAGTGCAGACATTTTGAGGAGTGAAAGTACTTTACAGTATAGGTATACTGTATAATTTTTCCTGTGATCCTCTTATTTCTATTTCCTAAACGGATGGTCATTTTTATGTAAAATAAATTTAGGTAGTTTATTCAGAGACAGTAATTGTTCCTACAACTTGAATGATTTAATTTTTTACAGTATGAATACAAGTACGACGTAGAAGATCAAGAGAAGACCCTGTATTTTGGTGCTAACGAGTCTGGTGATGCTCAAGGCAAAGTTAACGGAGCATACAAGGTACTACTCCCCGACGGAAGACTGATGACAGTGGAGTATACAGTCGAAGGAGAAAGTGGGTTTGTTCCTAAAATTAGTTTTGAAGACAATGCGAATCCCTTCGGCAAAGGAAAGTAGACTAATGTAGGAAATAAGACTGTTACGCGCTAATATACAAAATAATCTAGTTCAAATAACGATTGTTTAATGATTTTGTTCAAATATTTCTGGATTTTTATTAATAACACTGGATTAATATAACAATTGGAATTGATTTTGATAATTATGATTTATTCATATCTAACAATGAGCAAGGATAATGATTACTTTTCAAACTGATTTTATTCTTCTGACATATTAATTATACTAAGTTTTTGATGCTAATTCTTAATGAAAGTTGATAAATCTTCATAGATCCACCTCTTGCTAGATTGAGATGAAAGGATATATTTTATCATTTATGTCAAGGGACGTCAGGGGAGTCGAAAGCTATTAACATAATTTATTGAAATGTCCTACGATCTCTGTTTGAAGTACTTAACAATTGGTCATACAAGTGAATACATTATTTTAAGGAAACGATTGGTATTATCGAAGCTAAGTTACCATAACTGTGATCAAATTAGGAAGTTTAGCTATCACCATTATTGCCATTAATTTTAATATACCCACATAATATTATAACTTTTATTGTTTATGATAAACATTATTTGTATTCTCTCTATGTAGACTTTGTATACGATAAATATTTTATATAAAATAATTGTTTTTCTTTTCGGTATCCATCCCCTTTTCATAACTATAATAAGTACAACTTTGTAACACACATATTATGCAGGAAGCAAACCATTAGTTTACAGTTTTACATCTTTAGGTAATACCGATGATTGAATTTATGTAAATGACTATAATCATCATCAAAGTTATTTCCTGTATGTACATATACGGGCTCATCTTTATATAGAATTAAGTTATATGCTAACAGGCTGGTTTATAATGCAAGAATAACAAAGACAGTCATCATAAAAGTTGATTGAAATGTTTAATAATAATAAAGGTTACTTACTGCTAGTTATGGTGTTTAAAAATACAATATAAGAGATCAATTAGTAAACAAGCTCAATTTCATGAAAATAAATAACTGCAGGTACCTACCTTGTCTTTCAACGTAGTCATGATGACAGCAGTAGCTTCTGTATCAAACTGAGGTCTGCCGGCGCGACCCACCATCTGTAGTACTGTGCTCATACTATATTCCTGTTAAAATGTTATATTATTTATCTTATACAATAACGAAAAATGTAGCCAGTTCCGTACTCTTAAAGTAGGTAGTGGGATCCTCTACTTTCTTTTCTATATAGAAAATCTGAAGATGTCAAATGGAGTGCTGTTGGGACTCTATGTAATAAATACACTTAATACAATAGAAATGTTACACAATTTGTTGTTGTTGTTGCTCTTTATTGTACTTATAATGAATTGTTACTATAAGACATTACAATATTGCCATAAGTACAAAGGCAGACTTATTCCTAGAAGGAATCTCTTCCAGTCAACCTTCGGTTAACCGAGGAGAGTTATGTCATTAAAATTGATGCATAAATTCAAACATTTACCTGATAAGCCCCATTCACATATTGCTTAGTATTCTTTATTATCACCAGATGTGCTGGTAGATTCACACCCATTGCTGAAATTAAAAATATATGTGACAGTATAATTCGTGTCAAGTTTTAACATTAGGGACAAACCAAACAACACTTTAAGTAAAAATTAGCAGATGAAGTAGAAACGATTTTAGCAATATAAAAAGTCAAACTTAAACAAAAATTGATACATTTCTGTAAGATATTGTGACTTTTATTGAGTCGTTTTTGAGTAAGACTCATAGTGAACAATTTTAACAAGTGATTAGGTACTGGGTTGAAATGTCTTGGATGGAGAGAGGGATCGTGTTTGCTGGCAAACCCTAAACAGAGACCTTATAACCAGCAATAAAAACTATCAATGATGACAAGGTTTATGTGTAGATATACTAACCCAAAGTAGTTGTGGTAATGAGTATAGGCAAATCTCTGTTTCTAAAAGCCTGTTCAATATTTAAACGTTCTTCAAATAATAGCCCAGCATGATGACATCCCACACCACTCAGTACAAGAGCCTGAAAAAAGTGGCCCTTGCGGTATCCCGGGATTGACACAGTATTGATTTCTTAGGTGATATGACTAAATTACCTATTTTTACATAAAAAATCACACTGAAATTTCTTTATTTGAAGATTTGAAACTTGTGGGCTCTTATTATCGTTGTATTATTGTATTAGCTCTTATTGAAAATTATTATCGTTTAATTAAAGGTATAATAATTAAACTATCTAAATATATATTTAAACAAACTATATCCAATCAAAAGCTTAACGTTAATCCAAACGTTTAAATAAGAAAGTATTTTAAAATAAAATTTCCAAAACGTTTCCAGATTCATTTCATATACCTACTTCTGTTAAATATATAGGTAAGAAAAATTATACTGTATCTACCTGTAATTTTTTGTTCTTTATAGTAGAGGCAAGTGCGGTTAGTTTAATCTTTTGCTCCGGATTGAAATTAATTGTTAATTCTCGGGATAACGTCTCTGCAGTTAATGTGACGCTTTTTCTTGTGTTGCAGAAAATCTAAAATGAATTCAAATTGATGGTTAGCGTTCGATTCTAAAGTCAAGTGTTTTATTATTTCATAGGCCAACTACGATTTCCTTTAATTTAATTAAACTGTTAACACTACTGTTGTTAATGTCAAATAATACTATAGGTATCGATTATAATAAAATATAAGTAGAGTGTATTTATTACATTCTCTTCAATGCAACTTAAGTTAGTTCACTTTTAATAGGTTACAGGTTATTTCAGATCAAGTTCCCTTATATTAGGTCAAAGGGTCCGTAAGGTTAGATTTGATCTGATTAGGTTAGTATATCTTTGAATTCAACTGAAGATTACGTTATATATAGCTGAGGAATATTCATTAGTATTGAAATTCAAAAGTTACTAAAGTAGGTTTTCCATCGTGGTATTTTTGAATGACAGGCCATAATTTGTAGTTGAGTATAATGTCAAATTTGAATATGCTGGTTCCTTCTGCACATGGATACCCTTCCACTATTCGACGTAGTTTAACCGGACGACATTCGTCTCCAAATCTAGAACAAACACAAACACAAACACTTCGCCGGTTCCGAAATCTTTTAACACTGTACAGATGTACAGATCAAACTGCTAATAGAGTAAAAACAAATTTCTCTTCTTTATGCCGTGAAAGGTCAATTTTATTATTTATATAAAGAAGGCGGCAGACGAGCTGACAGGCCAACTGATGGTAAATGGATACTGTCCCCCATCAACATCCGCAATACATGCCGACATCAGTCCAGACTGAGAAACGTTGGCACGCGCCCGGATGCGTTGCCTACCTTTGAAGATTTTGAAGAATGAATTTGGAGGAAGGGTTAGAAAAAAGCGGTGGGATAGGTTGGGGTGGGAATGGACTCTGACATATCTCACTCACTACCGACTTACATACTTACATTAACGTACTTACATTGGGGAAGTTGGTTAAAATGGGAAATGTAATACATTTCAAGGTAGGCGTTTAAGAGAGTTTTTTTTATTCAACAGTTACCAGCATATTTTTTAACTTTGTCGTAAAGCACTTTCTTCATTTCAATAATAGAACACAAACAATTACATAGACAGGCACTCAAAATGATCTCACTAAGACTCAATTCGGAAAATCAGGTCACAATTGTTTAATACTGCAATTGAGACTGTGGTCATATTTTATACCGTAGTGAATGTTTTGATTAAAGTTTTCTAATTTGATAATAAATAAAAAAAAATACATTACGTAATTAATGACAATTAGAGTGCTGGACTTGTATTCAACCGCTTCACTTATAGAGAAGGCATGCATTTTGTGAATAATCTACCTATCTTTTAATCAATAAACTGGAAGTATATACAGTAGTACCTACTTATAATGAACGGCTGGTTTGTCTTTGCTTCCTAACCAGGTTGCCACGTCTTCAGGATTGCTGACAGTGGCCGATACAGCCACGAATCTAATGCTGGGAGGTGTCGTCTTTAAAGTTTCTATACCTTGATATTCTCTTTGAACTTGTTCTATACGGTGCGTTGATTGAGCTGATGACTGTTGAATTTAAGAATACATCTTAGTGTTAAAGTTCCTGAATTGTGTTTGTGATGTTAAACAACTTTATTGTAGTAAACAGCTAAATTGTTTATCTTATGGTTTTTTAAATGAATTTTTTAATTAAGTGTTTCAGATTAAATAGGTAGTTCGTGTAAATATATCTATTATACTAATTATAAGAAGAACTGTTAAACATACATATATCGGCTCTGACTAAATGTGACGTCTGAGAAAACAAAATCAAATTCTTTTTCTCAGATAATGACGGTTCTGGTTTCCCAGATATTTAGACTTCAGTGAATTCTTAATTAAGCTAAACAGTCATTCATAACCAACGTAAATAATTCCACACCGACAATAAGGTTAATTTAATTTTATTTCCATTATTTTTTCGGGTAAGGTCACATTTATATTGCATTCGGTGTCGGACCAACACAATAAGTATAATATTTGTTACCTGTGGTAATCAAAATTCGGTGATTTATGGATATACCATTATATTTTTATTATATATTCAAGTTTATTTTAGATAATGTAAGGTGACGTAATACCACTACAGTGCAAACTGTAGAACCTGCGTATCTGTACATTGAATACGAGTATATTTACCAAAAACTAATTGTGGGCGATGAAGGAGGAGTATCAGAATACAAAAAGACGATTTTGAAAATTTTTGTCTGTCTGTCTGTTTATCTGTTCGAACACGCTAATCTCCAAAACTACTGAACGGATTTTCATCGGGTTTCCACAGGTTAATTAAGCTTAGCTTGGCGCTTCGAATGGGCTTTGTTTCATTGAAATCGGCTGACGGGAAGAAAAGATGCTGTATACAAAGCTTTATAAATCAAACTAAAATTCAACGCGTACGAAGTCGCGGGCACAGCTAGTTGTAAATAAGATCATAAATATGAAAAAAAAAGTTAAAAATACCCACTTCAATAGTCTTCATCCTGCTAACAACAGCTTCGAGCACCGGTCCTCTGATTTCATCATTGAGGATATGCACTTCATCAATGAGGAATAACTTGATGACTTCTACCAGTGCTCTGTGATCTCGCCACCGGCGAGTCAACATATCCCACTTCTCGGGTGTTGTTATTATTATCCTTTATCACAATAGAAGGGTAATCAAGAACTGATATTTTAACCATTTATGTTAAAATTATTATATGTATACATAAACATACGAATTGATTAAAGCATCCATATATTTTCAATATTTAATCAATTTGTAGCGTTTTTTTTTTATATTAATGGCGGCAGATAGGAAGACAGCCTATCTGATGTTGAGTGGTTATCTGAGAGGATTACAGATGCAATGTCTATCCTGCAGATAAAGCACGAGCAATGAGCAGAAAATTTTCGTAGGTGACCTTAGTGACGACTGCAGTTGTCAACAACATTTTTCAAGTGTGCAATTAAATGTTTGAATTTGTTACTATTACATGTGTTTTTACTAATAAAATGATCAAGTACTGATTAATATTTTTAAAAAGAATTAGCTTTTTAATATGTAGTGTCGTAATAGTTATATATGGGGAAACAAAAACAGGTATTTTTAGTACAGATTGTTTACTCAGTCAGTATTTGATTCCTATGCTGATGAGGCTGACGATGAGTCAGCGCCGCCTTTAATAAAAGCCTATTTAATTGAAAATTGAATGAACTTTAAAAAAAGTTTTATTAATTGAATGATCTAATCCGAATAACATATCCCTTCTCTTTATAAAGCATCTGATGCAATTGCTGCACTTCTCGCTAGTTTCGCTATATTTTGAATGTCTTCTTCCAATAATTTCTTTACATCTGCCGTCATAAACGTTGTGTTTTATGACTTATGAATGAGCTACGTATCCTTGTCTGCCCAGACTAATTCTATCGAATTCAGCTCACAATGCAGGTAAACTTAAAATTTCTATAGCAGTTCATTTAGCCATTTCGTAAATCATGTCCGACTGATATTGGTCTTTGATGGCCTTTACTTTTCACAGCAATTAGATTTTTGTTTCATTACCCTCAAAGTTAGGTTTTTTCCAGATAACCATGTTGTATGGAATCTTTTTTCCAATTGGTTACCGGGACTTTTTCTAGGCGCCTTGATGGCGTAGATGGCGTGGTTCATGATCACTATTGCGTTAGATCAAGTCCGGGCAGTGTCTCCTCAAACGACTTTTCAAATATTTGAGCGTTTATTAGTTCATGATAGTCACTGGTGTCTATATCTATGCATTCGGACACCAGTTCGCTTTCTGGTACAAATCCTTTTTCGTTACCGATGTGAAAGACTATGAAACGATTACGATACAGGATCCACTTTTCATCACAAGTGACAATACGATTCAGAATCTCTTCATTTTTGTTCCGGTTCAACAAAGTAAAGCAAGCCGCAATTACATCACTTACGCCGAAGGCTGTTCCTAACTCGGAAGTGGTTTGAGATGAATCTACTTCCACTATTATTTCCAATTTGTTATGCGTTGCTGCCACGATGGCACCCATATTCGAAAATAACGCGAATTTTTATCTTTTCCATGGTCGCAAACTCGAACTCGGTCACTCGCTTCACCACGATATAAATAGTTCACCGTATCGTCAACCTATGTTCACGAAACACGTAGCGATACTAGTTGAGCGACAGATTTGTGTGGCGTTGACAGTTTAATCACCGTTTAATCACCTAAATTCTTCCTGCTCGTGGCGCGCGCTTTATCTATACACAACTGTCTTGAAGAACCCCATGACGATAGCAGTCATGGAGATTATAGCCGTCGCATTCGTGAAGTAATGAGTTTGAATGCTGGCCTGTACAACTCAGTTTCTACTTAAATATGGATTGTTTTTATTACACTGGTCAATAGTGACTTTGTTGCCCTTAACATGGTTCTAGGAAGCTTTTATGCAGATTAAATTACAATGGGTTTTGCAAGATTTGCTCTAGTTTTAAATAATCGTCATTTTTATATTAAAATGAAATATACTCGTAAGTGATATAAGGTAAATTATATTTAATTTATTTATAATAATAATTATAGGCATGGCTGGGGTTGAGAGGTGTAAATAGGTCGAGGAAGTTCTTCATTGTGAGATATGGAACAATTTGCACTCGAAATTTGGTTATTCCTAATTCCTATGTTTTATGCCGATTGAAACCTTTCACGTATACTACGCAAAATTAGCAATCACCGTGATGATTTTTGGACTACCTCCAGACCATAAGGATCTAAACCCTGAGCGTTCTCCTTTTTTCCACAAGTACAAAGACTCAACACAAGATCTACAAACCTAATGAGGAAAGCATGACTTATCTTGTTTTTCAATTCTTAGTGCGAAATAAGCAGTATAAACCTCGTTCACAAACTTTGTCTGTAGTCTGTATCTGTAAGTCTGGAAATATTAATGTCGTCTCTGCTTTGCTGTTGTATAGGTAGATATAGTTGTTGTTGTATAGACGTATAGACTGTTGTTGCATAGATATAGCAAAATACCTCAGAACAGTTTCTGCAATTTTTCTTCGCGATGAATTCATATTTCTACAAATTTATTCGTGAATAAATATATATAATAGAAACTAAGTTTTGAACATAAAACGTCAGTAACTTACCAAAATGCACGTTGTGCGTACATTTTGGTAATCTAGCCAAAAAACTAAAAAATTCGACACCTACTTAAACAATTGGAGTAGAGAGTAGCGTGTAAGAACCAAGGTCACGTGTTTAGCCGCCTTTTGATCGTGTTTGATACGCATTGATCGCGTTTTGATATGTGCTTATATAATTGCTTATATTATACTAGCAAAAACCGGCAGACGTCCTGCCATAGAAGTAGATGTGCTGCAACGCCATCTAGTGGCGAGTTATAACAAAGTCGATAGCTCGAAAATATTCTCCGTGCTCAAATACATATATGTGCCAACTTTCATGGTGATCGGTCAAACGGTATCGAAGTCTAACATCAGATATACCAACATCCATTTATATATATATATAGATGTACTACACTTTATACCTACTTTAGATACCTTAAGATATACCTACCTACTTACTTAAATAATCTAAAAACTAGAGCCAATCTGGTAGATTTATTCATGAAATTATTCGTGAATAGTATATTATTATATTTAATACCTACTACAATTCGCAAAGATAATATGGGCAACAATTTTTTTTTATTTGTTGACCTTTGTTATCTATCACTCCACATGACCGAGACTTTAACAAAAACTGGAGAACCAATCTGGAACTGAAATCCTCTCGTAAATGCAATAAGAGGTTTAAGCCCGGCAGTGGGACGTTAAAAAAGGTTGAAAGTAGAACGTAATTAAAAGATTTTTCTGCAAGTCTATTTAATGTGACGTTAAAATAATGTGATGTTGTCTGAGTAAAGGGACCTTATTGATTTTAAGACAAAGCAATTAAACATTAAGTTATTTTGTTTAAATATCCCTAGTCCCAATATCTGTGAAATTAGAATCGACAATAAGGTCCCATTTCTCAGATAATATCACAAATGATCCATTTTATATAGACGTATGCGAGATTAACCCTGAAAGAGTATTAGCGATCTTAAAACATTATAGTACGGAGGAATATGTTATCTGAAGTTGATACGATGAAAAAGTCAAATATATTTAGATACCTACCTGTACGGTTTTATTTGATTAAAATCAACGTCCGTATCACCAGTCACCTCTATGCACAATAACCCTAATTTTGTGAATTTTGGATACCATTCTGTTAATTTTTCAGTGCATAAGGCTTTCACCGGGGCCACTGTAATCAATATAAGAAATAATTTTCAGATCGAGTATTTTCTAGATAATTTAAGACACGCTGGGTGGTGAAAGTATTGTATTATACTCGTAAGCAGCCTGAGTACCCGCATGTAATCTTATACGTATTGCCGCCTCTACATGTCACTAGAGTACGAGTACTATGTCCCGCGGATTCGCTGAAATTTTATTAGAGGACACAGGATACAAAATTCATGTATACCATACAAAACGAATAATTAAAAAAATATTCAAAATTCATACTGTATATAATTTTAAAATCTTCAGTGTAATTTTTATCTTCAAGCTCCATAAGTAACTGTGTTATGGCCATTTCGAATATTACAGTTTTACCAGATCCCGTGGGGGCGCATACAACCATAGATTTATCTGAAAATTAAGCAGATAGTATCATGTATTTGATTATATAATAACATATACTCTAGATATAATATAATATACTCTAGCTAGATAATATGCTGACATTCAGAAATCCACCAATAAAAATAAATTTAAAAGATTGCTTCGGGAACATTATTTGCTTCAGCTGATCTTCTCTACTATGTATGTATAGCTCTATATGGTATGTATTTTTTGCATTTATGAATGTGTATATTTATTTGTCGGTATATGTATTTATTATGTGTGTATGTATATCAAGAACATAAAATATACTGATGACTTGTCAAATGGTGTGATAAAAATGGTATATGAGCTTGAATGTCGAGAAATGTTATCACGTGCAGTTTACGAGAAAAATTATTCACGAACATTAGTTCTATGCCATCAATTACGTCGAACTTGCTACAGTAGATACAATTCGTGATTTGGGAGTAACACTCGACACTAAGTTGCGACTGAATGTGCGCTTACATAGATGGCATAGTAAGTAAATTTTTCAAAGCATTTGGGTTTATCTTACGTAACATCAAAGAATTCAAGAATTCTCACACAATAAATAAGTATTTTATATAATGCTTCTGTTCGCTCTCAACTTGAATAACGTAGTATTATATGGAATCCACACTATGAAGTATAATACAGAGATTGAAAAAGGCCCAAAAAAGGTTTTTACTGCATCTATCTTACAGTAACAATTTAGCAAAGAAATTACAAAGTTATTCTGATGGATTTAAACACTTTAAAATGAAGTCTCTCAGAGATCGAAGACATACTCGTATGTTGGATAACGTGTTCCTGTACAAATTAGTGCGTGGATGTCTAGATTCGCCCCTTACTATCTAAGATTAATTTTAATGTTGCGTTTACAACACCACGTCCAGATAAATACATGCCTTTTAATACAAAAGCATCGAGGACGAACTTGGGCCACCATTCACCGCTTAACAGAATTGTAAGACAGTACAATATTTTATAAAAATATATATTGATTTATTTTCTGACAGTCTTCCTAAATTCAAAAAGATCCTTTAAATGGCAAGTAGTTTCATATTTTTATTTTTTGGTTACACCTAGTCTAGCCATAAATATTGTTACAAAGAAAACATTGATATTTTATTTTACATTATCATTTTATTAGAAGAACCTGTGTTATTTTAGAAATAAATGGGTAAGCATTTTAAAAATATAACGTTTATTCGATATGCTTACCTTTTGATTTTATACAATCTTTCAAACGTTGTGGCCAGTTTTCGATTGAAACACGCACCCTTTCCTTGGAAAAAATGGCAACTGCCACCCTTATGGAATGTTTTAGGGATTCAGTATTATCATGGCGTTTAGAGCATGCGATGCCCTCTAAAACAGACCATAAATCATGATCGAGCGGATTAAGACCGGGACTAGATGACGGCCAGTGAGTGTTCAGCTCTAATGATGTGGGGAATATTCCTTTCTAGGCACGCCTGTATTGAGCAAGCCTTATGACCTGGTGCTGAGACTTGCTGAAAGGAACATTTTTGGTGTTAAGAGGCTTTACGAACTTCTCAAAAATCGTTTCTTGATACACTTGAGTCGACGTTTTCACACCCTTTTCACAAAAATATGGTTCAGACGCTCCTGGATAGCTCCTCACCAAACCATCACTGAAGCCGGATAATGGCCACGTTGTACCCTAATAACCAATTCAACAGCTTCTCTAGAGTTATGAGCATAAACTCGATCATCCTACTTGTTAAAATGTTACTCAATGGTGAACATTTTCTTGTCTTTAAATAAGATTTGTCTGTGAGCTCCCTTTGCGTATTGCCGAAAAAGTTGTTTTGATTTATCAACCCTAAAGAAATGACCAGTACGTCTTTTGTAAGTAGCAAGTACTAAATCATCTTTTAAAATTCGTGACACGATTCTCTGGATAAAATCTTTTGCGTCCGGATGGGATTTCTTCGGATTCGCTCTTCCACAGCTTTAATCGTCTGTTTAGTACGAATAATTTGAAGACGGCCAGACCTTTTTCGGTCCGAGGACGTTTCAATGTACCTAACGAATAGCCCGGTACACAAACATTCGGCTGATAACAAGTGGATGGAGTTTTAAAAATTGCATTTGGTTCCATGCCTGCTTTGTTTAATGCAATTACAACAATATGGTTTTCGTTATCACCCCACTCCATTTTAATATTAGTACAATATTTAATAATGATTGGCGCCAAAATAAGAAAATCCATTTATTTTTCACGTGAGAATGACAGATTCCAAATTCAAATGTATTTTGTTTTCTATATTGTAACAGCATTTATGGCCAGACAGACTAGTTATAACACTAGATGAACTGATTTTGCTTAATTATAAAAAATGACTAAAATAACTGTTTATTTAGCTTTTAGAACTTTATGCTTTATGTTGACGGTGCCTATAATTGAGGTGACACTTAGTTGTACCTACATCCCTAGAATTGTAACTTTTATACTATTTTATATCAGTGATTTCTTCGGTGGCGATCTAGTTAAATAAATAAATTGTTATGTTGTATATTTTTGTGTTATCTATTTTCCAGTTTAAAATCGCACCTACGCCCCTTTGTCGAAGGGAATCATTTTTGAAAAAAATTTCGAATGGAAAAATATCGTGACTTGTGATGAGAAATGGATCCTGTATGATAACCGCAAGCGTTCGTATCAATGGCTGGATCCAGGAATTGAGCCCAACAATGTCCAAAACGCAAGATAACTAAGAAAAAGCTACTAGTATCAGTTTGGTGGTCCTGTGCCGGTATTGTCCACTATAGAAAAATATAGGAAAATATAAGATAAATAGAAAATATAAGAGGGCGGTATTTTTTTAATTTTATATTAAGAACATGAAACAAACTGTCTATAATTAGGTGGCCAGCAGCAAGCATAAATTTGTGATTTAGTTAAAAAACGAATAAGATCTCAACTATTGCTAAATACAAGTCTTTATTGTCTTCATTTTAAGAATCTGGTGTTAGCGTAATGATTAATAGTAATTAAAGTAGAATTAATAGTTATCTTCACCATTGATAATACTATCAATAATATTGTATGTAGCTAAATAGAAGGTGTCTTTAATTATATGACCACCACGGATGTGTTACACCGGATACTGTAGATACACTATTTTGTAGTGTGCACCACCAATTTATAGTGTGAGTAATTAAATCATCAGAAGATAATTAATTGAAAACAGTAACTTCTTTTTATTGAAAACAAGTAGGTACCTGAGTGCAATGCAACATCAATGACTCTTGATTGTACCAGATTAAAATACGGGTACGTAAATATGTTTCTGTATTTCGGATCTGTAAAGAAAAAAGGGAGTAGGTAGTTATGCACCCTACACTTACGCATAACATCCGCGTCAGCAGAATCTGATTGCAACATTGTATAAAGGACATACGTGTCAAGATTAATCTAATGCGACGTTGCAATAGGATGTTTATTGTTTAGACTAAGTCGCCCACCTGCGAGTGGACCTTATACCACAAGAAACCATTGTTACTCACTTAATAAAGAACGGTCGTACCGTGAAGACGTGTCGTCTTTTTAAAAAGTCCATCCCTCGACTGTCAAACTTGACTAGGTAGAAGTTATGTATTTATTTACAATGCAACCTGTCCAAACCGCTGATATAAATCTGACTAATCTTTGTAGTCTATTTTTTGGTACAATTTACGAAATTATTTTTTAAATAAGTAAAATAGATATAAAATCTCTATATTTATACCTATTTCTTCTACGCTGCGAAAATCACCATATTGACCAGTATGTTTCAAAGGGCGACTAAATTTTGCACTGTTTGCCTCACTATTGGTTGTATTTGTTATTGATTGGGGTTCCGGAGTAAAATCGTTTGACGAAGGTAATGACATTGGTTGAGAGTTGCATATTTCATCACCTAATACATCCGTAAAGCTGACACTGAAATATTTTTTTAAAATTTTAGAAGAACAAAAATTTTGCTACCACTCTACAAAATTAATAGTGTATTTTCAACTTACAGATCAGAATTACCAGTGTTCATATCGAATATGAATCTAAAAAACATTTATCACAACATTTATGTTGAATACCTTTTCGTTAGGTTCCTATCAAATACTTAACAATGCCCGCGCAATTTATGCCGCCAACTCTCATTATTTGTTTTTTTTTTTTCACTATTTAGACGGCGAAGCAAATACAATTTACTCCAATATATTTTTCATGTAGGCAATTTATATTTTTTTGTAAATAGAATCAAATAATCACCATTAATAATGGTAAATAAAGCTCAAACTTCATATATTTTATTTCAACGTTAAAGGTACAATTATCAATTACAATTATCTTCATTAAAACCTTTTGTATTTAGACTTTTAAAAACATTCCTTTAAGGCACATTATAGTTGATTTTTGAATTTTGAAGAATCAAAATTTTTTTGCGATTAATTCATATAATCTCTTTTCATATTAAATATTTATCAAATTCCCTATCTATTCACGTAGAACGCACTTATTTTGGCATCGTAGTTTATGAGAAATAAAACGTTTTTTTTTTTTCAAAATCATGGGAATGTAGGATAATACAGAAGGAATGAAAAAACGTGTGGAGTGAAAAAAAAAATTATCCAAATTGTCAGGTATCGTTAATTTAGTAAAGTAAATGTACAATTTGTTTACTTTGTGATTAGATTAATTATAACATAATTAATTATTTTTAGGCGGGAACTCAAGAAGTTAAGTTGAGTTTTTGTTTGATTATTGTAAAACTTATGTATGAAGCGTTTTGTAGTTTAATAGTAATAGTTTATTAAGCTTTAAAGAGTTTTTGATGCGCGGTGTTCGTGATGATCAAATAAAAGCGTGGGACTGCGTTTTTCGTGTGCTTGACGGGACTGGATATTGACAGGATACGTTTTAGACTGTAAAATTGTTTATTAGCAAGAAAAACTTGACACTGGCGGAATGTGCTAATTGCACCATTGCCATATATGAAGAAAAAAACACAATTAATAATAATTAATTAACAATGATAATAATTAATAATTCTGACCTTTTATACTATTTCAATAATTTCGTCGCCTAATCAGGTTTAAAGTAAATTGCTCTTTATTATGCTATTGTAATCGTCACTTCTCCACTAAAGATTCAAAGTATTTAAATCGTATTTGCTGCGACATCTATGGAACGGGTAAAATGGTACTGAATTGAGGGGTCGGTCTCATTTAACAATTGCATGTATTTAAAAGAGCAGCAAATACATAGGTAGCAATTTTACCAAGCAAATACAATCAGCGATAAAATATACCTATGGTCGCAAAAATAATAGGTTGGGTTAGGTTAGGTTAGGTTAGGTTAGTCGTGCAGCGCCGGAGGAGGCAGCGAAACGAAGCCAGCGAGGCGCTCCTGTACGAGTCGTACAGGAGCGCAAAGCTGGCTTTGAAGGGGGCCATCAGTCGGGCCAAGGCTGCGGCCAGGGAGGAGCTGCTGGGGACGCTGAGTCGCGATCCGTGGGGAAGGCCGTACCGCATGGTCAGGAGCAAACTTCGCCCCTGGACCTCCCCGCTGACGCAGATTCTCCAGCCCCAGCTTGTGGATAACGTGGTCGCGGCTCTGTTCCCGAACAGGCCCGAGCACACGCCTCCGACGATGGCGCCGATCGCGGCCGAGGAGGAGAACGAGGACGCCGAGGTGCCGGCAGTGTCCGAGGAGGAGCTGGGCGGGGCTGTGTTGAGGCTCCGCGCCAAGAACACGGCCCCTGGACCCGATGGTGTACCCGGTCGCGTGTGGGTGTACGCCCTCGCGGCCTTGGGCTCCAGATTCAGGAGGCTACTCGACACCTGCCTCGAGCAGGGACGGTTCCCGCGACAGTGGAGAACCGGTCGTTTAGTTCTCCTGAGGAAGGACGGGCGTCCGGCGGAGTCGCCCTCCGCGTACCGCCCCATCGTGCTGCTCGACGAGGCCGGCAAGCTCTTCGAGCGCATAATTGCCGCGCGCCTCGTCGAGCACCTCGAGAGAGTGGGCCCCGACCTGGCCGACAGCCAGTTCGGCTTCAGACGGGGAAGGTCGACCGTCCAGGCGATCCTGCGGGTGAAGGCCCTGGCGGAGGAGGCGGTCTCCCGGGACGAGATCGTGTTGGCGGTGTCACTCGACATCGCCAACGCGTTCAACAGCCTGCCCTGGAGTTGCATTGAAGAGGCGCTCAAATATCATCGAGCGCCCCGCTACCTCCGCCACACGATCCGGTCCTACCTGTCGGACCGGTACGTGTCGTACCCCGGCCGGGACGAGCGATGCAGGCGCGAGATGTCGTGCGGTGTCCCGCAGGGTTCGGTCCTCGGGCCGCTCCTGTGGAACATCGGCTACGACTGGGTGCTGCGGGGCAGCAACCTTCGTGGCGTCGACGTGACCTGTTACGCCGACGACACGTTGGTGACGGCCCGCGGCAAGACATACAGGGAGTGTCGCCTGCTAGCCACCACCGGCGTGGCCCACGTCGTGGGCCGAATCCGAAGGCTAGGCCTCGAGGTGGCCCTCGACAAGTCCGAGGCCCTGTGCTTCCACGGGCCTCGCAGAGCGCCACCCGCGGGATCGGGCATCGTGGTGGGCGGTGTTCGCATCGCCATCGAACCGACGCGACGATGCGATACCTGGGTCTCGTGCTGGACGGTCGATGGGCCTTCGCGGCGCACTTCCAGCGCTTGGCACCAAAGCTGCTGGGGGCAGCGGCGGCCCTCGGAAGCCTGCTGCCAAATCTCGGGGGACCGGACGTGTCGTGCCGGCGTCTGTACGTCGGGGTCGTCCGGTCGATGGCCCTGTACGGGGCGCCCGTATGGGCGAGCGCCCTGAACAGACGCACAGTCGCCCACCTGCGCGCTCCGCAGAGGGCGGTCGCGATCAGGGCGTGCCGAGGATACCGCACGGTGTCCTTCGCGGCGGCATGCGCGCTGGCGGCGTCCCCCCCCTGGGACCTGGACGCGGAGGTCCTCGCGTCACTACACTACTGGCACGAGGAGCAGTCGGAACGGGGTCTAGTTCCGACGCCGAGAGAGGTGGAGGCGAAGCGCGCTGAGCTCCGTCGGTTCATGGTGGAAGAGTGGCGGCAGAGGCTGCGTAGCCCCAGCGCCGGAGCCAGGACGGTGGAGGCGGTCCGTCCGGTCCTAGACCAGTGGCTGGACAGACGACACGGCGTCCTGACCTTCCGGTCGACGCAGGTGCTCTCGGGACATGGCTGTTTCGGGAAGTACCTGCACAGGATCGGGAGGGAGCCGACCGTGGTGTGTCTACACTGCGACGGCTGCCTGGAGGAGACTGCCCAGCACACGCTGGAAGCGTGCACGGCCTGGGCGGAGCAGCGCGCCTCTCTCGGCGCCGTGATGGGCGGCGACCTCTCCTTGCCGGCCGTAGTGAAAGCTATGGTCGGCGACGAGAGGTCGTGGAAAGCAGTGACGGCCTTCTGCGAGCACGTGATGCTCCAGAAGGAAGCGGCGGAGCGGGCCAGAGAGCGCGAAGCTACTGACCCGCTGCGCCGCAGGCGAACCGGGCGCAGAAGGCGGGATTACGCCCGCCATCTGCCCCCACCCTAAAATGAGCCGGTCGGCGAACGCGGGGAAGTTCGTCGACCAAACCGACAAGGCTCATTAAAAGAAGAAATGGGCGTCCGCACGCGTGTTCCCGAGCGACGCCCACCCTCCAGGAGCGGTAAATTCAACAGAGACCAGGGCCCGCATTAGCGGGCCGTCACAGTCGGGGTCGCGGACGAATGCGAAAGCGCACCCGTGACCCTGGCGTCAAGTGACCAGATGGGACACCGTGGGGTTTTAGCCGGTAAGAGTCCGGCATAACCCTCCGCCTATCCCCAGCGGAAGGGTATCTCATGCAGGATTTCCCCACGTAAAAAAAAAAAAAAAAAGGTTAGGTTAGTCTTCATACGGATGCCTCTCAAATTCTGATGCAGAATCGCATAGTATAGTAAGTATTGTAATTGAAATGTTAAGCATATTATGCTTTTAAGCATGTTGTCCACCCATTTCCATATGGTTGGATAAATGCAGTGCTCTCTAGCCGATGAATGTAGGTATGGCCTAAAAGGTTGTGCGATCAAATGATGTCATACTTATAAATCTCTATGCATTCGCTTCTTCGTAATCCAATTTGGCTTGAGTAATTAGGTTACCTTTACATTTCTCCAAATTTCTGGAGTAGGTATATTGGTACAAACACAAATAGGTACAAATAGGTACAAACACTATACCTAATTGTACAAACACTATACAAAACATGTACTCTACAAAACCTACATGTTTTGTAGAGTTTGTTGTAACTAGAATTGTCTCACTGGAATTGAAATTCACTAGGTTTAGAGAACCCCAAATCGAGACTAGATCTAAAGCGTCTTCGATTTTAGACACAACCCTGCCGCGACTCTTCCACTTCGACCCGAGGGATGTTGGCGCGGCCCCTGTACAAGGCGTCTCCAATGCTGTCAAATGCATAGCAACGTATGTCACCAATTTGAAACAGATCGTTGATATGCAGAAGGAAGAGTTGGTAATAGCACGAAGCCTTGCGGGACGCCAGCATTAATAGACACGGTGTCGGAACAGCTACCATCGATAACGACTCTGATGGAGCATCCAGTCAGTCAGGAAACTGGCAATCCATTCGCGTAATCCCTCAAGTACCTACCCCGAAAGATGGTAGCTTGGAAAGCAGCGATTTGTGCCTTAGCCTCAAAAGTTTTGGCAATGTCTAGGCCCATAGGTAGAGCCTCGCCTCTACTCTCAATGGCGTGAGCCCAGCGGTGTGTTAGATACCCTAAAAGATCACCAATTGAGCGATAATGGCGAAATCCATATTGACGGTCTCTAATTAGTTTAGCGACTTATTAACTCACGCGACAGCTAGGTAATTCAAAACTAGAAACAGTCATTCTCAAAAGTTTCAAATTCAAAGATTGTTCGTACAACATAAACATTGAAAAAAATAGTGTGGATGCACTTAATAGTTCTGTGAGGAAATGTGTGTATTGCACGACGCAATAAATATGTATATTAAACATATACAATAACATTCATTTTGTATTTCAAATGATAAATATCCCTTTGTCCAACGCCGGGCGACCGCGTTGGGGTAGCGAGCGAGATTCGTGCAGCGACGTCATATTGTTTTACGATGGATGAGTGAGTGAGCTAAATGATAAACGGATATATTAAAAGAGGCGGTGGAAGTAAGCTAGCTCAATTTTATCTTTCACTCGCGAGCTACTTATCTCTATTGGAGACTTTTTGGCGGGAACTAGAGAAGTGATGTTGAGTTTTTCTTTAATTATTATAAAAATTGTGTATTATGCATTTTGTGATTTAATAGTTATAGTTGATTATTAAACTTGTGTTTTTTGTGCATAATGTTTGTGATATTGAAATAAAAGCATAGATAGAGGACTGTGTCGTTCGCGTGCTACCAGGAAGTACTTTTCTGTCCTCAGTAAACCTATTGTCACTTTACTGAGCGACTCTTGACTTACTTCGACGGGACTGGACATTGATAGAATACTTTAAAATTGTTTATTGTGAAGAAAACTTGACACTGGCAGAATGTGCTAACTGCACCATTGACATATATAAAAAGAAAAAA
The DNA here is from genome assembly GCA_914767545.1 of Sesia apiformis. Taxonomy (NCBI): domain Eukaryota; kingdom Metazoa; phylum Arthropoda; class Insecta; order Lepidoptera; family Sesiidae; genus Sesia; species Sesia apiformis. The sequence continues at coordinate 6,775,163 of OU611960.1, read as the reverse complement.
AGAACTTATTCATGTCACTGTCAATTTGAGATGTTTTTCTTAACATTTTCCTCAAATTTTTCATCATTTAATTCCCACAATTTCCTGTCATAAACAACTATTTATTTATTACAATTTATAACTCTTGTTAGGTGGTGTGTCGAATATTTAACTATTCTATAATGTAAGTATTAAAAAAACAAATTATAATTTTCTTTCACTAGTTCCAAGAAATGTATAAATTATAATTCAAATTACCTTGCAGGGAAGATATAGATAATTATGACACGATTAGTGTCGATACGTTAGCTTTAGAAGAAATACTTGAAGAGGAACGAGAAAGGGAATTATCTAGATTGAAATTGTTAAGTAAAAAAGTTTGTAACCTTCACACAAGTGCTTTATATTATCGAAATGCGAAATCAAAAATGGGAACCGTATGTTATGACGCGTGGAAAACCTTGATTAAGAAAGTCGGCGGTACCCCTGACGGTTGGAGAGATCTAGGCTTTTATTTGGGAATCTCAAAGGATGATTTGGATGTAAGTTACAAACATTGTCAATATTGACGTACCTCTATACTCCGTGCCATTTAGCATGGCATGACCACTCATTGTCTCGACTTTCACCCCAAACTAATGCACTCATGTTTATAATAGCAATGTGTTCAATTTCAACATGGGTCCTACTATGATATGCTTGCTAGCGATAGCTATTTCCGCTCATTGTAGGGAATGGCAAGTGTCGTAAACACTAGTACATTAGTAGGGGAGATGTAAATGCTCATTATTACCATGCTAAATGGCACAAACTATACCTACTGTTTTCACTACACTTATTATAATAGTCTTTCTACTATAGACTGCAATGATATTTATTTTATCACTTAATTCAAGCTGTAATTTTGAAAAGATGCTAAAAGTTATTTATTTATTTATTGTTTCAGTATTTATTTGCATACATATACATGGTTTGAATTACATATTGGTAAATTACAATTACCCAGATACATGTTTAGAATAGGGTGTAGCAATTTTAGAATGTTATAATACATGTTAGAATATTATAATATATTCACCTAGAACACAAACCTTCAAAGAAAAGTTTTTATCAATGAAGTCTCTCTGACTGAACATACTTTTTTTATAATGACAAAAATGCCTATCTTCTATATAATTATTAGAGGTATGGAATTATCGCAAATAAAAAAAAATTTTGCAAAAAAAATTGAAAATTCAGAATTTTGCTAAAATTAGCATATACTAAATCAACTTCCGAACTCAATATCCTTCTTTTTAACCCCTCGGCTTTAAAAGGTGAAAAAGAAATTTGATAAGATCTCAGGATCTTCCTTTTGTTGCCAATAATAACTGGTTAAAATTTCAAAGCAATTTCTGAGTTGAAATAGTGGGAACTTTGTTTATCCATTATTTATAAACAAATTTGTAGCGACTTTCAGTTTCTTACTCGAATTTCAAACTAACCATTTTATGAAATTACGTTGCCCACCGATACCCACACCCGGTATAGAAATTTCATAAAATGGAATTTTTTGAAGCTATTGCCAATGGATTTAGCAAAATTGCCTAATTTCTATGGGCTAATATATGAAATAAAACAACTTTTTTATTCACTTAAAATTTAAATTTATTGTTAATTAAAAGCTAACACTGTTGTGATTTCAACATTTGACTCTTTTAGAGTCATTCTTCTGTCCATAACAACAACATTAATTTACTAAAGATGCGTTCTGCGACTACACTGTTAGTTGGACTTTAAATGCTCTGTAACACTGTTTCAACAAAGGTTGGAAAGCAGCATTTAGTAGCCCACAATATGTCCTTAATATTGGAACCTTCATTCCTGTTTATTGATTGAAAAATTAGGCAATGAAAGTGAGCATACCCATCAATGAGTTCATTTTGAGGAAGTGCTTTGAAGAAAGGATGATGATTTGATGATGAAAGTTGATTCATCTCTCACCATATTTCATAAAAAAAACACAAATTGGTATATTTCGCATCTATTCGCAAATATAAGAAATTTTCGCATAAATTCGCGTCTATTTCGTAAAAACGAAAATTCCGTACCTCTAATAATTATGTATAGAAATATAATTATTATAAAATAAAAATGTTACAAAGCCATGACTACATTTAATAATTTTTGAAGTGATTACAGTGTATAAAGTGTTGATGATACAGAGCCCAAAACAAAAAAAAATGAATTTTTGTGTCTGTCGGAATATACATCACGCAAAAACCAATGGATGGATTTTAATAAAACTTAACACAGTTATAAATTATATCCCATATTAATGTTTTAGGTTTATTCAGACCGATTATAAAGTTCCCGTGAAGTCTGCTAAAGCGCGCGTCACGAGCAGGAAGAATTTTGGTCATTAATATACTCGTACTGTGAACGAAAATGATAATCACCCCAACTGTCAATGCCATACAAATCTGTTGCTCAACTAGTATCGCTACGTGTTTGGCGGTACGGGTCAACCCGTACCGCCAAACACGTAGCGATTGACCAAGTTCGTCATAACAAACCTGATTTAGAAAAAATAACACGTGTCCTTGATACCGGCGGCGGCGTGTCGGTCCTTTGCTTGCTCATTCTAAATTGGTTGTTTGTTTGCTTTTAATTCTTCATTGTTATTGTTATTTAAGGACTTCCTGCCACCTCGGAGCGGGCATAGAAGTTTTTAGGTTACCACCATAACATTGTGGGCTGAATCCGATATAGCTAGTCTAGGCAGACATTAAAGAATATGTGGCTCGAAAAAACACAACATTTAAAATGGCAGATATAAAGAAATTATTGGAAGAGGGCATTCAAAATATAACTAGCGAAATGTGGAGCAAAATGTAGACTCTTTCTTTTGTCATAAGCGTCACATCAGACTCGGAATTAAATACGGACTCTGAATAAACAGTCTATACTAAAATACCTACCTATTACGACACTACTTATTAAAAAGCAAATACTATTTAATTTTTTTTTCGGAATGGATAAATTCTTGTTGCCCTAATGGCCTTTCAAGAGTCACCGCACATGTATAGTTTAGGACGAGCGCAGAAGGCGCTCAGCCAAGAGCAAAGAGTGTGTGCAGCAACGAGCCTAAAAGCTCCCCCACCGATAGATCGGCGGAAGGAACGAACCTTGGTTTAGGGCGTTGCTTTAGGAGGGTACCGCGGGATCGCGACTCCGTGAGAAAAAATATTAATCAGTTCATTAGTTAAGTAGGTACTAGGATCATTTTATTAGCAAAAACGTATGTAATACTAACAAATTCAAACATTCAATTGGGAAAATACAATTATTCTAATTTTACTCTTTTACAGCATACTTTTTCACTTTTTATTATAATTAATAATTGTTATAGAAAGTCAAAATGCTTTATCAATATTTATAAACTATTTTTTTGATGTCACACGTTTGATGTTAATCAGCGCACACGTTAACACGTGAAAAAATGTCTTTACAACTGCAGTTGTCACTAAGGTCAATGTACGAAATTTTTCCATCTCGTGGCGCGCGCTTTAGTTAAATTATTAAACCCATTTCTTTATTTTTTCAGTACATAATGAACTCAGTGAAGGATGACCCTGTTGATACAGTTCTAAAAGTTTACAGGCAAAATGAGCAAGCTACTCTGGACAAAATTGTAGATGCATTTGTAAAGATGAAACGATATGACATTCTGAAATCAATTGAGGACCCACTGTCTAATTTAGCACAATGTTTCAACAAAAATGACAGTGGCTATCACAGCAACAGCAAAAGCAGTGGTCCAAGAGAAATAATAAGTCTTACGAACATCCCAAATGATTTGCCACTGGCTTTAAATAAGAACATTGTTATTAAAGAGAAAGATCCTAATGGGCCCAAAAAACCAACACTCAAGCCTTCATTAAACGATGTTGAAAAATTAAGAAACAAAAGTCCTATTCTATTTTTAACCTTCACAGAGGATGGATCGCAGGCTGCAATGAATATTAAACAATATGTGAACAGTTGGTCAAACATCACAGGTGTTAAAATTATAACACTCAATGATAAAAAAGATGAAGTATATCAAAATCCTGAGAAATTTATTAGAGAACACTTTGAAATGGTAAATGATACTAAATTATTTATATCATAAATGATGCCCTCAATAGGTAATAGTTTACTAATCAATAATATGGTATTTGACTTTTAACCAAGTAAGATCTTATTGTTGGTATGGGTTTATGGACTTTTGTTATGGTTTTCGGACTTAAAATTTTGTTATTTCAAGATTATGTTTAAAGAGAAACATCTTAACAGCTGATTTTTAAGTTAAAGCCTTAAACAAAAATATTGTAGAGGGCGTTATATCCAGAAGGTTGATTAATTAAATGACAAATATCCTCTAACTATACATTTGTACTGAACTACTTAAATGGGAGTGTGGAAGACGACGAGACCGCCGAGCACTGGGGTCCACAAAAAGCTCTATACTGAAAAAGCTCTGTTATATAAAACTCATCTAACATAAATAAAATAACATTGTGTTGCTACAATATGTTGGTCAGTATCATAACCAGATCTCAAGATTACGTCATTAATAATTCTAGGTCGCATATTCACTAGATATATGAAATACTAGGTATCAGAATGACTATGCCGCTAGATGGCTACATAATAAATAACAAGGTTCCAAAATACCTAGATTCTATATCATTTCTGCAGTGTCTTGTAACCTAGGCATTTACACTAAAATAAAAGGGAAAACAGGCAATTTTTTCCAATAGCATGTACCTATATTAACACTGAAGGTCATTTTGGGACCTAGTCTTTTTCTGGTTAAGTCATCTAGCATTCTAGTTGTTCTGATATCTAGGTTTCTTGATATCTAGTTTCTAGTTATTAGTTTATATCTAGTTTATAGACTTTTTGATGGACGTCGTCATCTTGAAATCTAGTTTTTATGCTCCCAACTCGTATATTATTTTTAAGATTTCACTACTCTCAATATCTGGGAAAGTATGGTAGAACCGACAATAAGGTTTATTATCTCAGATAATGGCATATGTGTTTCACTAGTTAATAAAGACTACTTAAAATTGAATAGTGACTAAATTTTTGCTTCTTTTTTCAGGCTGACTATGTGATCCCCATCATAACATCAGGTTACCTAAACGAGATCACTTCACACATCGGCAGTGTACTCAGCACTAGTGATAATTTAGATTTCAAATATGTTAATTTTATTTACAATTTAATAGTTAACAACTACATCCACGCCGAAGGTTGTCTCAATAAAAAAGTTCGGAGTGTATTACCGCTCGATGCCAATGTCAATGTAATAAGAAGAATCACAATGTACCCAGATTTACTGCCGTGGACATTCGAGGCTAATTTTGATGAGCAGTTCAAAACTTTCTTATTGAAAGAATACTCATGATTAAGCTGTAAATGTAATAGTATTTTAATCTACTTGGTTATGCATAATAAATATATGCTCTTTCCCATAAAATAACAATGTAAACGTTATAATTCTATATACTTTGCTTGCTGACTTATTGAGGCTTGCTCCAGCTTTAACCGATTAATTGACGATGACACAATAGTTGTGCCAAGGATATTACTTACCTACTTAATGATATATTTAAACATCAGGTGTGCCATACTTGTATAAAATAAAATAAATTTAATGACTTATTGTAAATAGGTATGCAGATATCTAAGTAACGTTTAGATGTTAGTATAAAACGTATGGTTTCTAAATAGGGCTTAGAAATAAGTTTTATAAATTGTTTTAATTAAAAATGTTGACATATTATGTGTCGTGAAATTATTATCAAAATTGACCTATTATTTATCGTCAAAAATTTCATTAAAAAGAATTCTAAGCTGTTCTTTTAATATCGCAGATATATAAAAAAAAATATAATATTAAAAGATCTTATACAATAACTCTAACAGTCCTAAAATCACCTTTAGGATAAAATATGTAATCCGTTGTAGCGATAAACATATACTGACACAGTGATTCATTAAAAATCAACAAAATACGTAAAATTCTATTGTAGGGCCCACAAGGACACCCATGTCATCAGTTAACAGGGCCCGTTACACAACAGGTGTCCTCAAAAGTTAATTAGTGGCCTCTCACTAAAGTAATTAAACGGGCCTAGTGGCAGTTAATCGGTTAACAAATTTATAGTCTTTTTGATTATTGGAAATATTCAGTTTTCTCTTCTGTGCATCGTCTATCAGTTAAATGACTATGTTTGTCCTACAACGTCAGGTATATTTACGGATGGCGTTACTTAACCGTTTAATAAATAAGTTGCTAAGGAGTTTATATAATTATAAAATTATTAAACCTATAAATTTGCTGTTTGTTCATAGTGGCCACTTTGAACTTAGTCATCTTGCGTTTCGCTTGTAATTATGCCAAATTTAATTTAAAGCTGACATTCTTTTTCAAAATCAGTTATTCATTTCATTTTCCGTCAAACGACTTTTTGCTGAGATATCGTTGTTTGCGAACATGGAAAAGTTAAAAATTCGCATTAAATCCATTCCTATATCTCCAAAGGTAGGCAGCGCATCTGTGGGCGTGCCAACGTTTGTCATTTTGGACTAATGTTGGCATGTATGGTATTGTGGATGTCTATGGGCGACAGTATCCACTTACCATGGGATGGACTGTATGCTCGTCTGCCGTCCTTCGTCCATAAAAAAAAGTAAAGAAGCATGGAAAGTGAGTACCGTAAGAGCTTAATGAAAGTCGACTGCAAACACGCGTCGAAGCTTGCCTTACTTTGATGGACAAAAATGAAGGGATTCTGAATTGTCACTTGTGATGAGAAGTGGATCCTGTATGATAATCGTAAACATTCATGACAATGGTTGAACCCAGGAGACAACCAAACAATGTACCAAGCGTAAACTGAGTCAAGAGAAGCTCATGGTGACTGCATAGTGGTCCAGTGTCAGTATTATCCACTACAGCTTCTTGAAATGCATACCTACTGTGGTCTACTGTACCTAAGAACTGCAAACGATGGTCGCTATCAAACAACGGAGTGTGGTCAATCGGTCTTGTTCACTGCTTCTCCATGATAACGGTCGCCCACTCACTGAACGACGGTCTGAAAGTTACAGGAACTTTGACTGGAAACTCCATCACCCACTCGCCAGACCCTGCCACTACTGACTCTTCTATTTTTTGGAATTGGATAACTCAAATGAGGCAGTGAATACGCCTTCAAAGAATTCATCGATTTCCGTCCCCAGGAGTTGCAGATGTGTACTGTGAAGAACTGAAAATGATGATGGACAAGCTCGCTATCAAACAACAGAGTTTGGTCTTGTTCACTGCTTCACCATAACATTCGGCCACACACTGAAGACAGTCTCAAAGTTACAGGAGTTTTGACTGGAAACTCTTTCACCCACCGTGATAACTACTCGTTGATAACTTATAAAGTTATCTTATTTCTTTTCTTATTTTTGACAGGTCACACACTGCAAAAGACTTGGGTAGATACAAAAGTAATTAGAGGACTCTCCTCTAAGCAAGTTTACATGGAGGGCTTGACCACTGCATTAAAAACCCCGACGGGAAAAGAAAGGCGTTTGATAATTAATTACAGAGAGTGAGGAACGATTCGTTCGAAGGGGGTCAGCTCATAATCGAATCAAAAAAAAAATACTGTCGATTACCATAAAGTTAAAGGAATGAACGCAGAGTATTTTGAAGAGTGGTTAAGGAGGATTCTACCAAAACTGAAACAAAATTCTATTTCAATTTTAGATAATGCCCCTTACCACTCTCGTATAGTGGAGCTAGTCAGCTCGAACAACTGCGAAAAACCCATATTCAGAAGTGATTAAATGACAAAAATATTACTTTTGAGTCTTCTATGGTGAAGGCTCAATTACTGGACATCATCAGTAGAAATAAATCTCAGTATGAACGTTAGTGGTGGACCAGTTGGTTGCTGAACACGGTGTCAACGTCCTAAGACCACCCCCTTACTATTGTGGGCTCAATCCAATAGAATTGGTATGGGCTCAGGTAAAGGTGTAAGTCGCCAGATATAATAAAACGTTTAAAATGAACAAAGTTAAAAATCTATTTCATGAAGGATTAAAGGAGGTGACACCGCAGCGTTGGAAAGATTGCATAAAGGTTGAGGATAAGATGTGCCATGTGCTTTTATTATAAATGTAACAGAGTCGGACTCAGACTGAGAATAGCTCCTCTGAAATAGAATATTTTTTTTAAAATTTAAGTTGTTTGTTTAATTACTTAAACCTAATGTCTTTTTATGTCTTGAAACTTCATGTTTATGAAGTTTATACAGAAGTCGTATACAAATTGGTTTAATACCTTTCATGCATCTTTTATTGAATGTAGACATTACTGTATTTTAAAAGTACAATAGTAAGTTTGTTTTGCTAGAAAAATAATAATTTATACATGCATAATTCGATATTTTGGAATCATATAAGACAGATTCATTCTATTAATTGAAAATAAAAATTGGTAACATTTAAAAATGTTTCGATAAGAAAAATGTTTATTATATCTGAAATGTCAATTTGACAACGACGTTTCTTTATATACATAAATACTAGTTTAATTTATTTTTTTTAGTTCAGTAGGTATCAATTTTTCGATCCTTGTCCTATATTATTCAATATCAGGGGAGGATAGGTAAATTTAGGTGACAAATAGGATTACAAAGGATTATAGGATTATAAAGGATAGGTGACAAATTTATTGTCATCAAAGCCTTTTTCCAAGCTGTGCTGCTCATTGCTGTTTTTAAATATAATATATTTTAAATAAAACCAATTTATTTCATGATAGAAAAACCATATAAAGTCGGATTATTTATTCGAGTCAAGGATATAATATATAGAACTGTCAAACAGAGTGATGACATTATTGACAGTTCTACATGACCCTGACTCGAATAAATAATCCTACTTTAGGTATTATAACCATTTAGAAAGCCACTTATTTCAAACTTACTATTAGATTTTCTCACTTAATTAATAATAAGAAATACCTATAAGTAGTTTATATTATTTATTGATTAGTTTTTCAACAGTCTTGTTATTTCTTAATTTAACTATAATATTAATTAATAAACAAAAAGGAAAGGATTCATAATATTAATACATCAAATAAATCATTTTTTATAATTTGGAAACAAAGCCATACCTTATTAACACTAATTACTAAACAAAGCTGTAATTATATTACTATTGTGGTTTGCTTTATTCCGACGTCTTTCCTCCTAGGGCTCCTCTAGGAATTGCCTCCATCTGGTGTTGTTTTAAGTCGTGTGTAAAGTTCTGAGTTTGTGTCTAGATTTTAACGTGTAATATGGATTTATTCAAACCAATGTATAATTATAACAAAGTATATCCCTTGCTATATAGGATGTAATTGAGACTCCGAAGCCTAGATTCCATTATGAAACGGAATTCAATGACATGAAAATTTATAATTCCTTTATTTCCTAATAATTCAATTTGCTATTTTGCTAAGTTTAAAAACTTATATTTGTTTGCTAAATAGGAATAAAACCCAAAAAAACATTTTCACAAAAAATACGAAACATTTCTTTATTATATCAATTAACTCAGAATCATATGCAGAATCTATGATTCCGACTTTGGCAGTTCACCAGTTACATTCTATATTCTGCATCAAATTTAAGATTTGTAGCAATAATGTACTCGTAATTACAGCTTAATAAACCTGTCCCAAATTACAAATCTAATATTAAAGGGCCATAATTAACTAATTAATTGGTTGAAGTGTTTGGCTCCGATTCAGCATCAGTGCAATCCTCAGCAGTCTCATCAGCTGTACTGACATCATTCACATCAATGCCAGTGTCATCCCTGTCAGTATTAGCTAACTCCTCCTAAAACAATGTTTCTGTTGTATGTCGATGGTATGTTCGCATTTTTAGGGCTTGTATTTAAACAAGCAGTAAAACAATACTAAACGGACAGCAAATGATGATCCACAAACAGACTATTTTTGAATAACTGATAAAAACAATTTTTAATTACTAAGAATGTCAACACAAAGATGGACTCCTGTACCTTTATGTCACCAGAGAATCTAAACCTAACCTACGTTTAAATTTGGTGCCACTTTCAGTATTTCTGCTGCTCATTTAATTATTTCCCTTTTCTTAGGTTAAGGAAAATTACAAGGTTAAATAGGACAAACCTGCAGAAAGCCATTCTCTGAAAGTCCTGTTTGCAGAATGTCCCATCAGATTGTCAGATTGATTCAATTCAATTAATGAATTGGGTGGTGCCATAATTATTTTGTAATTTATGTTATAACTGCTCTATATAAATATTCGTAATTGAACACGACCTATTCGAATACTGTCTCAAAGGCAACAATGAATACTGTCTCAAAGGCAACAATTTGTGTAATTGCGAAAAAGGGACTAAGAAAAAAGTAGATAGTGTACAATGGCTTTTTCATGTTCTTGAGTACTGTACAATTAGTTCAAGTTATTATTACTTAATGTATATTTATTTAGTAATAATTGGGTAGTAAGTAATTTATTCAGTAATATTTATTTATATGTATTAATAATATATTAATGAGAATGCTAATGTTAATTTTCGAATTGTGTCTTCTTTACTTTTATTTCATGAAATAAAAATATAATTATCACATAAAAAGAAGTGCAATCTGTTTCAAAATTATCAATAAGATTCTTACTTCTACTAGATTCTAATAACACTTACCTTTATTACTTCCACAAAGCTGTTTGCTTCTTCTAACATTTTCAAATAAAGTTCTTTCTCTTGCTTCAAGTCTGCAATAACTTTTTGAAGCTTTTCATTTTCATCCAAAGTTTCTTGCAAAGCAACCCTGACGGTAAAATTAGATATTATGGTATGAACCTGGTATTATGGTTAGATATTATGGGAACCAAATTCCCTCCCTGTGTACTGCAGTTTAATGCTATAAGCTGATCAAGTGATTTTCCATTATGGTTTTTTAAAACATAGTCAAAAATTAAATTAGTTTATACTTGATTAATAATCATAGATGGTTATTAATGAAGTATAAACTAATGTGACGAAACAATAAAAAAAAAAAACAACTTATATAGGTATTGATAACAATACTTTAAATATGAAATTATATTAAAAAAAATATTTAGTTACTTACTGACGTTTCTCAGCTAGTATTTTCCAGTAAGTTTCAGAGGCTCCATCAGGGTTTGTGAGGTCGTCAACAGTTACTGTATTCTCTAAATTTGCTTGTGTTTCTTGCGACTTTGTTGATTTTATTTTCTTCTTCACTTCAACATCCCTAAAACAAAACAATTCTAATATATGACAGCCTGTGGGTAACTAGATGTAACAGCACGTCATAATCAATAAATAACCTTTAAATTTGCTACCATTGATTTGCTGCTCATTTAGTATTTTGAAAATAAACATACTATTTTCTCTTGCTCATTGAATTATTCTCTTTATTTGAAAATGTGCTTTTTCAAATTAGAAACTATTAACACATGTTGGAAGTAAATAAAGCTATATTTTGTAACAATTTTCAATCGAATAAACACACATCTAATTAGATATCAGTTGAAAAACTCAATGGTTGGATTAATGTAGGTCTGTATTAGGTAGGTTTCTATTATCTAAGCAAAGGACCTTATTGTTAGAAGGAACTTAATTATGGTAAGCTTTCTAACTTAAAATTTCATTGTTTCACAATTTTGTTTAAACAGAAACATCTTCTAACATCAGATTATTAAGAGAAAAGAACATAATATTTTCTTTTACATTTCACTAATTTCAATATCTGGGAAAATAGATTCGACAACAAGGTTCCTTTTCTCAGACACTTGTTCGGTATATGACAGATTCCGGAAAAAACATATTCTCGTTATAAGAGATTCACTAAAGGACAGAACATTTTATTTATGCAATGAATAGGAAGTTTAAAATTTAACACAATTTACTCTGCACAAGCATTCTAAACATTTACCAAAATTTCATATTACACTAAACAGTTTCCCTTTCCAATACTTTTCAGTTACTGAAAGTATTCAATGTAATATAATTAGATGTAAAGAGTAAAGAGAGTAGATGTAAAGTGTAAATGTAATTAATAAAGAAATAATTAGATTAGAACTCGCGTTCAGTTGTGCTCGAGAAGCCGAAGAGATAACATCTCTCCGAAAGTGAATGCAGTCGCCACTGCAGATGTCAACCGCAGTTGTTAACAAAACGTTTGGAAGAAAGAGAAGAGATTCCAAAAGACCTCGGCCTTGTTACATAAGCAAAAAAAGGTCATTCCATCATTGCACCTCGATTTTGAGCCCCCAACAAGTGCCGATGCGCAATTACACTCACAACCATGATTGGCGCCGGAATCGGAATAAATAAAAATTAAGGGATTCTGCTCCACTCAAGGATTCAACTCTTTTGATTCATTAACTCCGGAGTTACCTATCACTATTCCACATTACATGGCAACATCAGTCCAGAATGACAAATGTTGGCACTCCCCGGGATGTGCTGCCCACCTTTGCAGATTTAGGAATAGATTGGGAGAAAGGGTTGGGAAAATGGGGAAAGATAGGAGAGGATGGGAATATATTCTAGCATATCTCACTCACTACAGAAACACATACATACATTGGGGAAATACAATAAAGAAGAAATTGCAGTACATTTGAAGGTAGTCAAATGAAGGTAGTCCTTTGTGAGGGGTAACGTGGCCAGTCGAGTGCGCCCAGCGGCTGTGAGAATGCAGCGTGCACTCTTCTCAGTTATCTGAGAACCCTTGTTCAGTTTATGACAGTTTCTATCACTATGTGATATTATTATCACAAATACTCACACAGGATTTACTTGGGTAAGTTGCTGTTTCAAACTTTTTGCAGGCCTACCAACTAAGTTTTCCATGTAACTGGCTGAATTTTGGAGAGTTTGAAGCGATTTCCTTTTAGACGGCGTCGATTGCTACAATAAAAATAATTCTAAATTAATGAATGATGTTACTTTTTATAAGATACGGTAAGTAAAACAGTAATAAATTATAACCTGCAAATCTTTAGTACTCATTATGGCGGTTTATCCTTTATATTCAACTATACTTGCTTTTGTTGTTTTCAAACAAGTATATTTTGGACTCACTTGAATTATTTGTGTAATCATACACGAAAAAATATTTTAGATTCATAAAACAAGAGAATTAACTAACTAAAAGAATTGTCAAAATGACAAATGGTGAATGTCGTTGCATGTTTTTAACACTTTGCCGCTAAAAGTTTTTTTTTAAATAATTTATTTGGACACTGGCATATCTATCGGTTCACACTGCATATGGGCGTTTTTCCACTGGCCGGCACAGCGCCGGCAACAGCACGGCAGCCGTGGAAGCAAAAATGTATGAAATTATATGACATTATGTCGACGGCGCCGGCACAGCAAGCTTCCCGCTCGATGCCGGCCGGTTTAACTGCATGTGTATTGTGTACCTACGTACTGTAGCAGTGTACGTGTGCGTGGGGCGGGGTGGGAGGGACGCAACGAGACTCGAGAATTCAGTTCCTTCATTGCATTCTCTTTGCTTGTGACTTAAAACTTAAAAGTTAAAACTTGTGAGTTAAAAAACTTTTTGGGGTTAATTTTCAACTTTTTAAATAGGGTATAATATGTTCCTTCTAAGTATCTGACCTTTAAGATTGGATCAATCCAAAATTTGACTTCTTTGTCTTGATTATATTTTCGTCTTAAATGTAAGAGATATAACAAATAAATACAATTACTTGACGAGACCATTTTTACGTGATATAGAACTGAAGTCCGTGTCAGTACTGCCCAAAAACCTGAGCGCAGACCGGTGCCGTGCCGGCCAGTGGAAAAACGAAGCACCGGCATGGCGCCGGAGCCGTTGCCGGTGCCGTGCCGGCCAGTGGAAAAACGCCCAATTTGGTAACAGAATTATTTTTATCACAGATTTAATATTTTTGCTACTGCTAGATCAGGGGTGTCAAACTCAATTTTGCAGAGGGCCATACATTAAATTTAGAATGTGTAGGCGGGCCAGATTCAAATAAAAAAAATGTACCTACTGAATTATTATAACATTTTATTTATTTAATTATATAGTATTTAATATACGGTTGTTAAAAATGATATCAAAGTTATAAAAGAGGGTAATTATTTTGAGCTCGAGGAGCCAGATACCTGACTTCTCTTGTTTTTGACAAGCTTATTGATGTCAGGTATCATATTCGTTGTAATTATTTTAAGAATTGATTGGAGATGTTCATTCGTAAGTCTTGTGCGATGTTTGTTCTTATTTATTTTCATGACGGAAAACATCTGCTCACATAAATAGGTGCTACCAAACATGCACAGAATGCGTGCTGCATGCTTTTTTAATTCCGGGTAGTTATCCAAACTCTTGAAATATTGTGTATAAAATGTAAGAGCGTTAACCTCTTTAAATTTTTCTTTCAAAATACTGTCCGATTGAAGATCTATCAACTCCATTTGCAAATGAACTGGTGCCTGTGAAGCTTCAAAATTGAATGGATTGTTGAAAATTGGGAATTCCATTGCATTCAAATTGTGGAAGTCTTCAAAACGATTGTTGAATTCCGTGATCAGATTTTGCAGAAGTTGAGAATATTGATCCAATTTATTTTGGTTCACCGTGCCAAATGATTTTAAATGAGGGAAATGATCCAAAGTTTGATTTCTTACCTGATTTTCCCACAGCCTCAACTTTGTTTCAAAGGCTTGAATACATGAATACATTTGAGTGACAATCAGATTTTTACCCTGTAACTTTACATTCAGATCAGTCAAGTGTTTATTCATATCTACCAAAAAGGCACAATCAACCCACCAGTCATTGTCATAATCAATTGGGTTGCCTTTTTCTAACATGAAAGCTTGAATAGGGTCACGTAATGCAAAAAATCTTTCTAAAACTACTCCTCGACTGAGCCAACGAACTTCGGTGAAATAAGGGACATCAGAAAACTTTTCGTCCAAATCTTGTAAAAACTGCCTGAACTGTCGGTGATTTAATCCTCTGCTCCTTATAAAATTTACTATTTTAATTATAGGTTGCATGACATGGTCCATTTTTAAATGTTTGGATGCCAATGATTCCTGATGAATTATACAGTGAAATCCCACAAAATTCCCTGATGTTTTCTGTTTTAACTTAGTTACAACGCCCGAATGTTTGCCAGCCATGTCAGGAGCGCCATCCGTAGTTGTGCTGCTAAGTATATTCCAGTCGAGTTCATATTCTGCTATCAAATGCTCAATTGCAGAATAAATATCATTTGCTGTTGTAGTACCTGTCAATGGAACGCACTTTAATAGTTCTTCAGTTATTTCAAAGTTACTGTTAATACCTCGTATAAAAACAGCAAGTTGAGCTGTATCCTCAGTATCAGTGCTCTCGTCAACAGCCAGTGAAAAGTTTGTAAATTCCTTAATTTTCTCCTTCAGTTGAAGAACCAAATTTTGAGATAAATCATTTATTCTTGAAGCAACAGTGTTTCTTGACAGTGAAATATTTTTAATTATTGATTTTTGAAATGGAAATGAAACATCGGCAACTTTCAACATACAGTCTTAATAAACTTTAATAATTTAATAATAGTCTTTAATAAACTCACCATCAGTGAAAGGTTTTGATCTCTTCGCGATTTCTAATGCAATAATAAAGCTTGATTTCAGGGCATCTTCGCTCTCAGTATTGGCTTTAGTAAACATCGATTGTTGACCTTGAAATTTAGATTTTAAAGATGACAATGTGTCCATTCTTATTTTTTCAGTGTAACAATCGAATTTTGATTTATGATTCGTATCATAGTGTCTCTTCAAGTTAAACTCCTTACAAACAGCAACTGTTTGATTGCAAATCAAACACAGTGGTTTACCTTTCCATTCTATGAAAAAATATGCAATTTCCCATTTAGACTGAAAAACTCTGCACTCACTATCAACTTTACGTTTTTGTGACATTATGCCAAAATCGTAACAATTATGGAACTCGACACAACAATTATGGATATCGCACGCGCACGACACAAACAAATGCACAATACCTTCACAATCACTGGACTTCACAATCACTACTTCGCAGTACAACTAAATTAATTAATATCTTTCTCCGACCGTATCGCTTCGATTACTCGACTCAACTGACTCACGTCGTGCCGACGCACTCCTTTTATATCAATAAGGAAGGTTCTAGTCTAGACTCGAAGCGCGTGGAAGATTCTATTGTTCTCAACAAAAATAATAGGGTATTTCCACTTGTTGCTAAGAGATGGCGTTACTGTCTACCTCTCTCGCTTGTCTAGGCACGCGCTGCCCTTGAAATTACTTATAAATGTAGTGTGCGCATTTTAAAACTTCCGTAGAGGAATCGAGTGAAGTCATGATTCTTCTTTCTGTGACACATTTCGATCGCGGGCCGTATCTTTGACATCCCTGTGCTGTACTCGGTACTCGTAGACAGAGAAACCTATAGTCTATTATCTTCCCTCACTGTCTAACAGAAAAGAGTTTGTGTCAATGACGTAAAAAAAAGAGACGCAGTATTATTATCACATCCCACTCTGCGTGTTGATTTTTTCAAGGACGGTAGGTATATCATCGTGGCCAACAAACTTTGACGTATCGAGTTTTACTTGGGGAATTTAAATAAAAATTTCAAGGAAATTGATCTAACAAATAGTTTTTATAGTAAAATCGTTTGTGCAAAATGGTGCGTTGTCTGTAAGAGCATATCGTCCAAAAAGAAGTAATGTTATAAGCTAAATCTAGAATCATGTTAAAAGTATGTATTGTATGTGTACTAAATTATACGTATTGTTTGCAGTAGGTAATTTTTATTGACTGCACGATGCACCGCTTTTAGTATTTCAGTGTATCCAAAGGTTTTTTATTAATATTCATGGAGGCGGACGGGTAAGCGGCTCGCATGATGGTAAGTAGCTACCGCCGCCCATGGACACCTGCAACACCAGAGGATATGCGGGTACGCTGCCGACCTTGCAGAACCCTGTTCACATCTCTCTTGAAGAACCCCATAACGCACGCTAATGGAAATAAACTAAAAGCCAGTTTCTCTCTGGGACCTGATGGGATACCTTCCATCCTTCTTAAACAAGTCAAGAGGCAATTGTGTCGCCCTCTCTGTCACATTTTTAACCTTGCTTTGAATACTGGAAAATACCCACCTCAATGGAAAATCTCGAGAGTTACTCCGATCCCTAAGAGTTCTAATTCATTGGCGGTCGATGAACACCGGCCCATTGCCATACTATCTTCACCCGCTAAGGTGTTTGAGAAAACTATTCACAAATATGTATATGCACAAGTGAACAAATATCTGTGCAACGAACAACATGGTTTCAGAAGTAAGAGATCTGTCGAAACTAACTTGCTCACTCTAGTGGAATTTGTTTCTTCTAAGCTGGAGGAAGGTTTCCAGGTTGATGTGCACTACTTCGATTTCCGGAAGGCGTTTGATAGGGTCAATAATGACGTACTGCTGGCAAAGATCGCTGCAATAGGTTTTGCTCCAGCCCTTCTCCGTTTAATGTCAAACTATCTACGTGATCGCCAGCAGTATGTCAGGCTTGGTTTATACGAATCTGCCCCCTACCACACGCGTTCCGGTGTAAGTCAGGGCTCAATACTCGGCCCTCTTCTATTTTTATTGATGGTAAATGATCTTCCTTCTGTCCTTAAGCATTCACGATGCCTACTGTACGCTGACGATCTGAAGGTCTTCAAAGAAGTGAGGTCAGAAGCGGATTGCATTGCTATCCAGATGGACATAGATGCGATTCACCAATGGAGTGTGGCCAACAAAATGGAATTCAATGCCACTAAGTGCTTCGCAATGAGTTTCGGTCGAGTGAGGTTTCCAATAAACTATGATTATAATATTAATGGGACTAGTATAACACGAGCAACCATTATCAAAGATCTAGGAGTCTTATTCGATCGTAAGTTGACATTCCACGACCATATAATCTCTCTAGCAAGGGAGTCTTTTGGGCGGTTGGGTTTTATTTTGCGAAATTCTAAGGACTTCGGTAATCTAGATGTAGTAAGGTTAATTTTTGGGGCTTTAGTGCGCTCCAAACTAGAAAGTGCTGCATGTGTATGGAATCCGCACGAAACTACATACACTTTTCTCTTAGAAAAGGTCCAGAAAGCTTTTCTAAGATACTTATATAAGCGTGCATTTGGATATTATCCATACATGTACCCTACTAAATTTATCCTGGGTTGCCTTGGCTACAATTCCTTGGAGGTGCGGCGTAAAAAACAACAACTCACTGTCATGTTGGGGATCATCCGGGGAAAATTCGATGTGCCAGATTTGCATGAGAAACTGTGTCGATTGTTTACTCCTGACAATTACCGCCGTAATAGAAGGCACCAGCTGTGTGCCGTGCTAGCTTGTCGAACATCAGCACGTGCTAACTTGCCCATACCGTGCTCCCTCTGCGCACTCAACACTCTCCTGACCGCATATCCTGAAAGCGATCTGTTTGCGGATGGTTGGCTGGACATCATGTCAAAGTGTCTGAGCTTTTGTGAGCATGTGTGATTGTGGCTCTCATTTTTCAGTTGTTTTTATTTTAATTTAATTTTATTTTCTTTTGATGTGTTCTTCTTTATTTTATTTGTTTTGGTTATTTTACTGCATTATTTGTAATTGTTTATTGTTGTATTTAATTGATGTAATTGGCTTCGGCCGTTTTAATTAAATTAAATTAAATAAAAATAAAAATAAATAAATAAACCTCTCGCAGCAGTTTTTAAACCGTACCTACAGTGCGCGACACCTCTGTATCGAGGAAATGCGGATGCACCGCACTTCTGTGACGGGCGGTGCCGTTGTAGTAACCGGAGGTGGGAGTTATGTCGAACAGTTCTTCGGAGTTCTCCCTGTTATACAGACGGTAAAATACTCAGAAGGACGCAACGTCTCTGCGGACGCTGAGTGGTTGCAATCCGCCTGCGAGAACGAAACGTCTAAGAATTCGTACAGCGCGTCGTTGGATGGAATCGAATGGATTAACTGATACTTCAGTGCACCGGCCCATAGATGTGAGCAGTACTCCATATGGGGCCGGACCTGTACTTTGTAGAGCATCAGGACGTTGCCCCGGTGTGAAATACCGTTCAGCACACAGAGCTGTCTGGAGGCCATTTTGGCCTTGCTTTCCAGATGACTCCTAAATTCGACTTTGTTGGAAATGTCGACACCCAAGATCCCGATACTCTCAGGGGTTTGCTCTGAAAGCGAGGCGTTGCGACAAAAGGGGCTTTATAGCAGTTAAGGCGCAGACTGGTGTCTTACTGGGTTCAAATCAACCAGATTCAGAGAACCCCAAATCGAGACTTGTTCTAAGGTGTCGTCGATTTCGGATTCAAGTCTAAGGCGACTCTTTTTCACTTCGCCCTTAGGGATATTAGCGCGGCCCCTATACCATCCCCAGTGTTGTCATCTACATAGCAACGTAAGTTACCAATTTGCAACAGATCGTTGATACGCAGAAGAAACAAAGTTGGGGATACCATAGCCTTGTAGAACACTAGCATTAATAGACATGGTGTTAGAGCAGCTACCGTATAACAACTGATGCTTCGTTCAGTCAGGAAGCTGACAAACCATTCTCATAACCCCTGAAGTAACCAGAAAGACGGTAGTTTGGAAAGCTTTTATGCCATACCCGGTTGAAGGCTTTGGCGATGGCTAAACTGACAGCCAGAGCCTCGTCTCTACTCTCGATGGTATCATTCTAACGGTGTGTAAAGTACGCTAAAAGATCACCAGCCAAACGAATATGACGAAACGTTAATCAGCTGATGATCCCCTAGGTGCCAAGGGGCTGTGTATTTATAACACGCTCCATCACCTTGGAGAGGAGGGAGGTATCGCTATTGGCCCGTAGTTGGGCAGATTGGTATGGTCACCCTTTTTAGGTAAAGGATGGATGTGAGCCACTTTCCATGCTGACAGGAAACGTTTCGTAGAGTATGAGTCTAAAGAGTCGCGTAAGCACCGGAGACAACTCACGAGCGCAAGATTTGAGCACCACTGCCGGAATACCATCCAGGGCTAACCATCCAGCTAGGCCATCCAGACTTGACGCAAATCAGTCAGTCGCTCAAATTATTCAGTGCCGATGGACACCCCGCGCGTTCATTGTTTTGCCATTCGTGAAATGTATCGATCTTGTCATAACTTACGAAAATGCCTAAGGACGGAAAGAGAAAGTGTCACTTTTCGGATGATTACACAAAAGAGTGGTCTTTTGTCAAGAAAGGACGTACCGATCAGGAAGCGTTGTGTGAGATTTGTACCTGTTTCATGTCAGCAACTCACGGAGGTAAGGCAGATGTGAGGCATCACATTTCTACGAAGAATCATACAAATAGATTCGCGATAGCATCGACATCAAAGCCTATTTCTACATTTATGATTAAAGAAGATATGCAGGAAGAATTGCTCATATCCTTCAATTCTCTTGACTGTACCGTAAAACTGAATGCCGCAATGTATCCTGACTACAAAGTGACAGCAAAGCAGTCTTAAGCCAGGACAAAAGCTACAGCGATTGTTAAAAATATTCTCGCACCACACTCCGTGTCCGAATGCATATAACAATTGCAAGAAGTTTCTTTTTACGGCATAGGCACCGACGCATCAAACCACAAGGCTGAAAAGATGTTTCCTTTAGTTGTTCAATACTTCACTGAAACTGATGGAATCCAACAGAAGCTGTTGAAGTTTGATTCGCTGAATAACGAAACATCGGAGACACTCTCAAAGTTTTGTCTAGACATTTTATGACAAATGCAAATTCCATTAGATAAATTAATCGCTTTTGGTGGAGACAATACCAATACCAACTTCGAAGGGCTTCATCGACGCAGCCAACGGAATGTGTTTCACAAAATCAAAGAACTAGGAAAAAATGTAGAAGGAATTGGATGCCCTGCCCATATTCTCCACAATACTATATCAAGCGCTGCTGGAGTGTTATCTGTCAACATCGAAGTAATCATCATGAAAATATTTAATTATTTTTCAATATACATTGTAAGGACAGAGAAGCTGAGAGTTCTGCTCATACGTTGATGTCAATCATCAGACTCTACTATCTCATTCAAAAACAAGATGGCTGTCCTTAATGCCCGGAGTCGAGAGAATTCTTAAGCATTGGATTCCATTAAACAATTTTCTAACGCCGAAGACCCAGGCCACCTAAAATAATTTCAGATTTTTTCAGTAGTCCGATCAGTGATATTTATTTCATGTTTCTGCAGTCAAACTTGGCTCTGTTTGAAAAATATATAAAAAGCGTGGAGAAGAATAAAGTCTTGATAATTTAAGTAAGATATATATTAATCGACACTCAAAAATGTCTGAATGAAAGGAAGACTGCCAATTTTATTGGCATGCAAACCAAGATGAATTTGAACAAATTAAAGAATGAGAATCCTAACCAAGAAATATGTAGTTAATTTGATTTCGAAATTTGAGGAAGAGACAATGCCTTTCTATACCATAGCATTTGATTACTTAGAGAAATGGACTATTTCTTTTAATAAATATCAAGTATTTGATTGGATGACGCTATCTGAAACCCCAGATTGGGTGATAATTGAAAACACTATTATATACCTGACTGAAAATGGTGTGAAGATTTCAGGCGACAATTGCTTTCAGTAATATATGTATCTGAAGAGCTTTTTAGAAACTAAGCATGACTAGCATGACTCCGTGGAAGATTTACTTTCTTAAGGAAACCGAAAATCCTGAACGCAAATGCCAACTGCTAAAATTAGAGTATTTGTTTTCGATCCTCGCACACAACGCCACTGTGGAAAGTGTTTTCGCTGATTTCGGCCCAGTGGACTGATGAAAGAAATCGACAGCTGCCAGGGGCTGTGGAATCAATCTTACAGTGCCAGTTTAACTACATGTTGATTTGCATGGAGTTTTATAAATACGTAAAAGCAAAAAGACTTGATGAAAAAGTTGAAATCTTCCAAAAAATATGGTGTGTCAACTACTTTTGCCGCAAGTTCCATGTAATTTTGTTCTAAATAAAAAATATTTATATAAAATATTTTTTTTATTTGATTTCTACATCCCCATCTCAATGTCCCGACGAGGTCCCAGCTAGATATAGCAAACCTACCCTGTGGGGCAACGAACCATCGGGTTTCCGCAGTGATGGAAGGTTGCACTAGTAGAGAATGCCACTAGATAGTAACACTAGCTTAAATAAATAAAATAAAACTAAATTTTAATTTTAAACTGTTAAATTATTTAATCTCTCTTAAACAACTTAAACCTATTTCCAGACACTAAACAAAAACATACTAAACTATATATGAAAATATAACAAATTGAATTACATTAGTATATTAGTATAATTACAAATTAGTATATGTATTTATTTTACGTTGCTTATTTTTATTCTTTCTTTTTTTATCAAATGATAGAACCAGTCTTAAAAATATTATTTTATCGTTCTTGTGTAATTTTTTCAGTAACTTTTTATATTTCCTATCAAAAATTATATCTCTGTTCTTTCTAGTCTTCTTCAGTCGTTGACCCAGGGATTTTTTCATTTTATAGTCATAAAATTTAGCCTCTTTTTCGAGCAAATTGATAAATAGAAATAAGTTGGGGTTTCCTGAAATTCTCGTATTAATCGGGTGATGTCAACCCTCTAAATTATTTGTTGTTCTGTGTTTATCATTTTCACAACTTAGCAACAATGGTGTAATTTTATCTATCCATTACGTATGTATTAATTAAAATTTGTAAATTCAGGGGCATTATTTAATATCTGCAACCATGTTTCCAAAATATGATTCGATGGTAGCAGAGGTAAAACCACACATTCTGACAATATTTCTGCCTTTCGCGGTTTTTGTAATTTTCAGTTCTGCTGCCCTTTTCCCAGATTGATTTGTTGTAATGGTAGAAACATCCACTAATATCGCTAATATTAGGATCAAGCAAGGTATATAAGTGACGATCTTAAAATTTTCTTTTATATTAGTGGCCTTATTGGGTCAAGCCCAAAGGAAAAGAATGAAAAATAAAAGAAACGAAAGGATTCATAGCATTAATACTGCTGAAGTCTGAAATCAATTTTTATAATTCTGATACAACAAAGTCACAATTTATTAACACTAATTAATAAAGAAAGCTGTAATTACATTACTATTGTGGTTTGCTTTATTCCTCGTAGGGCTCCTCTAGGAATTGCCTCGAACTGTTCTTGTTTTAAGTCGTGTGTAAAGTTCTGAGTTTGGGTCTAGACTTTAACGTGTAATATGGATTTATTCAAATCAAAGTATAATTATAACAAAGTATATCCCTTGCTATATAGGATGTAATTGAGCCTTTCCGAAGCCTAGATTCCATTTATGAAACTGAATCCAATGACATGAAAATTTTAAGATACTTTTGTTTCCATAAAATTCAATTAGCTATTTTGCTAAGTTTTAAATTTTTTTGCTAAATAGGAATAAAGCCCAAAAATTCACATATTTACGAAAAATACGTAACATTTCATTATTATATCAATTAACTCAGAATCATATGCAGAATCTATGGTTCCGACTTTGGCAGTTCACCTGTTACGTTCTGTATTCTGCATCATTGTATGTTATTGATTTCAAGATTTGTGGCAATAATGTAATTACAGCTTAATAAACCTGTCCCAAATTACAAATTTAATTATAAAGGGCCATAATTAATTATTGGTCGAAGTGTTTAGCTCCGATTCAGCATCAGTGCAGTCCTCAACAGTCTCATCAGCTGTACTGACATCATTCACATCAATGCCAGTGTCATCCCTGTCAGTATTAGCTAACTCCTCCTAAAACAATATTTCTGTTGTATGTCGATGGTATGTTCGCATTTTCAGTGCTTGTATTTAAACAAGCAGCAAAAAAATACTAAACGGGCAGCAAACGACGATCCGCAAAACTGATTATTTTTGAATAACTGATATAAACAATTTTTAATTACTAAGAATGTCAACACATAGTCGACTGACTCAGGAGTCAGTCGACTATGTCGACTATGACAATAAATGTACAGGTACCTTTATTGTTAGCAGAGAACCTAAACCTAACCCACCTTTAAAAATGCTGCCACTTTCAGTATTTCTGCTGCTCATTTAATTATTTCCCTTTTCTTAGGGTTAGGAAAATTACAAGGTTAAATAGGAAAAACTGTGCAGAAAGACCCATTCACAGAAAGTCCTGTTTGCAGAATGTCCCATCGGATTGTCAGATTGATTCTATTCAAATACTGGACAATTAAAAATATTCAAAAACAGTGCAAGCAATAAACCACTATCTCGGTACGAGTCCGACATTCTGCTGATGGGACATTTTGCGAATGGGTATCTCTGCGCATGGTTTTTTTTTGAGAATAGGGCATTTTGCGCCTGCATTACGTTTTCCGAATAAGACCTTTTGGGTAGAATCCCTTTTTATAATAATATATAAATAAAATATTATTGAGAATGGTACCTAATGTTAATTTTCCAAATATCTTTTTACTTTTATTTCAAAAAATAAAATTATACCTAATCATCACATACACTTCAAAAATCAGAGTTAAAAGAAGTGCAAGTAGTTACAAAATTATTAAAATTTTCAAGGAAATTGACTTTTGTTACTCTTAAATATCGTTTTTACAGTGAAATCGTTTGTGCAAAATGGTGCGTTGCAGTGTTCTGGGCTGCAAAAGCTGTAGTTAAAGCAAAATTGATGGTTTATCTTAACATTCGTAAGTATTATGTATGTGTATTAGTAAGTACCTATCAATAGTTTTTTTCCACTAAAGCAATTGTTATGTATTAATCGTTGGAAACTAATATATTTATATAAGATTTGTTGTTGTGAAAGAATTTATGACAGTTTTATTCTTATTTTGATTAAATAACGTATGCAAAATATTTAACACAGTGTTGCTATATAATATCTAATGTAAAAGTTCCCTTGCATGAAAATAGTGAATGAACAATTCCAATTATTTTTTTCCAAATTTAGATATTTTTATAGGGACTCTTATTTATAATAAATTGTATTCACTTCAGTATATAAAGCAAGATTTATGATTGTATAAAACAACTGGTAAACAAAACTACAGTTGACTACAGAATTTCTGATTTCACTTTTGTTTTGTAATCATAAAGGTCTATTTACACATCACAGTGTCCGCACAGTGCCGTGACGTGACCGTGATGCCACAGTGCGTCGGAGACAGTGAATAAAATATACTTTCATACAATATGTACTAAACTATTCCCACTTCGCCGGCACAGTGACGGCGCAGTGCCGTAGTACTGTCGCAGTGTTCTCTCAGTGACGACGCCGTTTGATCGCCGCCGATATTTTTTAAAAATCACTGACTTGATGGAGGACGAGAAACTGATTGAACGCGTACGTCAATACGAAGTTTTATATAACTTATCACACAAAAAGTACATGGACTCAAAGTATAAGCTCCAAATATGGAAAGAAATCGGTGAACATCTTGATATGGATGGTAAGTAATATTTTTACTATTTTATTTTTTATATGACTTCCCCAGGAAGAGAGTAATGTTTTTTGAATGTATGTATGTATGTATGTATTTTGGTTTATTTTATTTTTGGCTTTTTCTAGCCAAATAAAAGATTACAAAATGGTTATCATTTTCAACATTTATTTTGTTCACATTCTGCCAAACATTGATCCTGTTTCAGAATTAAAATAATCTTTGAATATTTCTCTCACTTGAAAGGCGTCTTTCGTCGTATTACCACCTCTTCTCGGCAAATTTTCAAAGATATTTATATTTACTTGTAATGATTCATCTAAACAGTTGTAACCGTAGATTGGCATGTCATACTTTTTAATAAAGTTATGAAGGATGCAAGTGGCAAGTACAATATAATCCACATTTTCAGGATCAGCCTGAAGTCTCCTGTTGTATATTCTAAACTTTTGAGACAAAATTCCAAATGCGTTTTCCACAACTCTTCTGGCTCGAGACAAACGGGAGTTGAAAATACGTCTGGATTCGTCTAAGTCCTGACCAGGGTATGGTCGCATCATGTACGTTTTCAACGGGAAAGCTTCATCTGCTACTATGACGTACGGAACGTCAGTTACTGTACCTGGTAAAGCAGTACTGTTTGGTACACATAGTGCATTTTGTTCAAGTGATGTTCCCAGACTTGAATTAGCTAAAATTCCACCATCACTGTTTTTACCGTATTCACCTACATTAACAGCAATAAAATTGTATTTAGCATCCACAAGAGCCAAGAGGACAATCGAATAAGTCTTTTTGTAATTGAAGTATAACGATCCGCTATTATTTGGAGCTTGAATTGTGACGTGCTTTCCATCTATAGCACCTATACAGTTTGGAAAATTCCATAACATATTGAATTCTTGTGCAATAGCCTTCCACGTGTCATTTGTAGGTTTCGGAAACATTTCGCTCATTAAACACTCAGTTATTACTTTGCAGGTACTATTAACAATGTTTTGCACTGTACTATGACCTAGGCGGTAACTAAACGAAATAGTTTTTAGAGAATCTCCTGTAGCTAAAAATCTGAAAAAGAAAAGTCATAGATGTTTGTTTAAAGAAATTTGGGGGATAAGTTTGTTTTAAGGGGTTGGCAGAGATTATCAACTGCTATTTACTATGATCCTGGCAAATCGTTTTTGTTTCATATATAATTATTGAACCTCCCATACGTGCTTCAGAAATAAGTTGTCCACTAAACATATAATTGCTTTATTTTTCAGGAATTACATGTCGAAATCGTTGGAGTAATATTAGAGATAACTTTAGGAAGTCACTTAAAAAAATATAAGTAAAAGTGGTCAAAGTGCGAAGAAAAATAAACTGTACAAATATTATGAACAATTGTCTTTTCTAAAACCATATTTTAATGAAAGAGTAACAAAGGAGAGTTTACGCCATGACCAATCATCCGAAGAAATTACAGATACCCCATCTGAAAGCGAAGCTAAGTCCATACCATCTCCTACAGAAATTCTATCAGTTCACACAGCCATCTCCTCGGCGCCGACAACGCCTTCTCCGCAACCACCGACACCTTCTCCGCAACCACCAACCAACATAGTCACCAAGCGATACAAAAAAAGTTCTCCTACTGAAGCAACGGCTACATCAACTCTAATGGAGTATTTGTTAAAAAAGGATGAAGAACAATCTACTTCCATAGGTCAACATCCAGTAGATTCATTTTTACTGGGTGGTATTGCACCCACTTTAAAATCTTTAAATCCCTACTATCTTCATCTCGCAAAATCCGAATTTTTTGCAATCGCTCAAAAATATGAGATGAAGATGTTGATGGAGAATGTTGTTATTATGCATGAACAACCACAATACACTACCACACCAGTATCAACAATTGTGCAAGCTAGTACGAGCGAAGATAACAGCACTACAGCCAAAAATACAGTCGAAAATGAGAGGAATACAGTCGAAGACAATATGTCTTTAGCTAATTTTTTTCAAAATGTAGAACCTTAACCTTGTAAACAATTTTATAATATTTTTTGTGAATTGTTAAAATAAATATTATATTCAAATAAATAATGTATCATTTACCTCAAACAGACAGATAGACGTTCCTTCGGTGTTATTGCCTTTCTCCAATGCGTGTCTTGTTTTTTCAAATGAATCTCCAGCTTACTTAATAGGATGTTAAAGCAATTTTCAGACATTCTGAAATACTCGAAAAATTTTTTTTGGTCTTGAATTAAATGTGGGTATAGCGTTGCGTATTCCCCCTCGTCTTCTCGCATTTTCCAGGCTTCGTGAACCCACCTACGCTTTTTTCTCCTTTGTTGCTGCTCTTCGTCCAAAATTAAAGCAATCATTGCCAAATGTGTATTTGAAAATCGAGGCATTGTCCCAATCGGCAATTTGCAGTGCACTGTTACGACACGGGGATGTGTGAACAGACCGCACTGTAGATTCACTGTCTCCGACGCACTGTGGCAACACGGCACTGTGCGGACACTGTGATGTGTAAATAGACTTTAGGGTGACATCTTTGGATAACCTTTAATCACTTCGTGGTTTACAGATGTAGTGAGAAAACCTTACCCTTTGTAAATATTCGTGCCCACAATGATTTAAATTATTCATTAATACAATAAATTAATCATCGCGTCATGGTACTTCTACTAGATTCTAATAACACTTACCTTTATTATTTCCACAAAGCTGTTTGCTTCAACTAACATTTTCAAGTAAAGTTCATTCCCTTGCTTCAAGTCTTTAATAACTTTATGAAGCTTTTCATTTTCATCTAAAGCTTCTTTCAAAACAACCCTGAAAGTAAAATTAGATATGATATGAAACAAATTCCCTCCGTGCCCTGCAGTTTAATGTTTAAAGGCTGATCATATTAAAGGTTAAAACAAATTAAAAAAAAAATTAAACCATTTCAATAGGTAACAATAAAGGCACTAAAAAGTGAAAAATAATTATAAAAACAACACAACACAATAAGCACTTATGTATAGGTACCTATATACAAAACAACTACAAGAAATAATCTCAGATTCACACACCTACACACAAAATAATAGGTCGGGGAGAAAGTCTTTTCGTATTTTGTATGTATGAAGTTGTGATCTAATATCTTT
Organism: Sesia apiformis; assembly: GCA_914767545.1. Classification (NCBI taxonomy): domain Eukaryota; kingdom Metazoa; phylum Arthropoda; class Insecta; order Lepidoptera; family Sesiidae; genus Sesia; species Sesia apiformis. Next base: position 6,746,402 of record OU611960.1, on the reverse strand, counting down.
GAATGAACTGTTTGTACCTGGCTGGTTATGATACCATTAAAAAGATAACATTTAAAAAAAAAAGAAATAAAAAAAAAATTTTTCATTTCCGCCATTTTTCAATTGTTTTTCTGTCCAAGATAATGAGTGAATCTAACGAAGAAATTCGATACATTTTCTGTCGTGAATTTCGTTGTTACGTGAATGTGTTCTCTGATAACTTTTAGTGGTATTTCTAACGTTTTTGGAAATTCTTCTGGACTTCAATTCTTCCTGACCTGTTTGACTTTGGCATTTATACTGAATTCTGCGTGCTCAGCGATTTGGAATAAGATGACATCAGAAAATGATTCTGCACCGTCCACGAGTCGTGGACCGGCGGCGGCGAGTCATTTTGACACTGACGAGTCATTCGTTAAGCGCCGAATGTATAGTTCGGAGGTGCTCGGCGGATGGAATTTGAAAAAACTAATAATTGAATTAGGTACGCGTCACCAATGTGTAGCTTTTGCTGAGCAACACAATTTAGTGTTGACTAGCAAAGAGTGCCAGGTGCACAGACAACCAATGAGGATAGACATGGTACATGATAACAATGTCGGCTCTTTTGTTTGCAACAAGAGTACTTGTAGAACCATGGGAAGAATTTCCAGAGCAAACGGAACATGGTTTGAAAAAGTAAAAATTGACTTGTCCCATGTCTTCTATTTAATGTATTGTTTTGCCCATCATTGGCCCCACGAAAAAGTGATATGGGAAGATATTTTAAAGGATGAAAAGGAACACTGTGTCTAGTGCCACCATTACCGACTGGTATAGTTACTGTCGGGAAGCATAGGGCATCAGTTGGAAACAGTGCAATCTATAGGGAAGATTGGTGGTCCCGGAAAAATTGTCCAAATAGACGAAAGCAAGTTTGGGAGGAGAAAGTACAACAGAGGTAATTTAAAATTTTATTTTATCCACTGTCATTGTAATTTAAGAAGTTTATTTTGGTGTAGCATATTTAACTTAGAATTTTACTTGTAGGTAGGCGAATCAAGGGGTATTGGGTCCTCGGAATGATTGAGTATGGGAGCGAGGATCTACGGCTTGAGGTCTGCCCCGACAACATCAGATCGGCTGAAGTTTTGGTGCCTTTGATAAAGAAACACGTCATGGAGGGCACCACCATACATACAGATTTCTGGCGGGCGTATGGGTGCCTAGGAGATCATGGGTTCATAAAAGTTAACCATTAAGTTAAATAAAAGTTAATTCATAAAAAGTTAACCACAGCGACCCCGAATAGAGTGCCAATGGCGGGTAGTTAAAAGGTTCTTTTATAAAGATAATTATAACCACCCAGAAAACTTTGCGGATGTAATAGTAGAATTTGTGTGGCGAAGAACAATTAATAAAAATAAAAGATATCCATTTGTTGAACTTTTAAAGGCTGTAAAGCATAGTTATAAAATAAATTAATGAATATAAATAAAATCTTTTATTACTTTAGTGGGTGTCACAGAACCGAATCTGTCAACCCCGAATCCACGTGGTACTTGTCTGCCCTACCCCTAGTGTTTTTATAAGCCGGAGGCGCGAATCGAGGGCAGCCCCTGCCCGCTGTAACACAGCACAGAAACCCGTGTGAGTTGTAGCGCTGTCGACCAAAAAGCCGAAGTTGTGGAGGCGAGCATGGGTTTCTGTGCTGTGTTACGCAAGGGCGAAGGGGCTGCACTTCCCGTAGCACCGGAGCAGTTGCAATGACCCCCTCAATTCGTGTGATGCCTTTATAAAAATCCTTTGTCGTAATTTTGAGGTTAGTTTCTAAGAAACTTCAAATTAATATTTCTCAATAACCAAGCATCTCCGCGGGAGAGGAGTGGTAACAGGGTACCAGATATCTAGCATATTTTTGAAGTCGGTGCCAAGCAAAGATGAAACCCTGCATTGTTTGAATATCTCGCTTTTTTTGGAAATGATGGTCATCTTATTTGTAATTTTTATAGGTAGGTAGATATTAGGTGTACAAATAAGTTTCCGCGGTTTGTCAAAAGATGGCCCCACCAGAAGGTTATGGAGAAATTATCAGATGTAAAACGTAATATCCCAAGTTTCGTCATCTGGCAACACCATAACCTTAAAGTACAAGTGATTCCGTATCAGCATCACGTAATTTTTTTCGTGCAAAAATGTCAAGTTTTGTGCCGAATAAGCATCATTTGCGGGAACTTTTGATTTACTTCTTTAATTTGAAAAAATCTGCAGCTGAGGCGCATCGATTGCTTCTAGAAGCATATGGTGAAGCTGCTTTAAGTGAGAGAAGTTGTCAGGAATGGTTTCAAAAGTTTAAGAACGGTGAGTTTGACGTGAAGGACAAAGAACGCAGTGGAAGGCCGAAAGTGTACGAAGACATGGAATTAGAAGTACTATTGGAGGAAGATTCGTCCCAAACGCAAAAAGAACTTGCACTTACATTACAAGTGACTCAACAAGCAATTTCACATCGTTTAAAATCGTTAGGAATGATTCAAAAACAAGGAAATTGGGTTCCATATGAACTAAAGTCGAGAGACGTTGAACGCCGATTATGCATGAGTGAAATGCTGCTTGCCAGGAATAAAAAAAAGAGTTATTTGCATCGTATAGTCACTGGTGACGAAAAATGGATTCACTACGATAATCCAAAGAAGAGAAAGTCATGGGTTAAGCCCGGCGAACCATCAACATCGACAGCTAAGCCGAATATTCATGGAAAAAAACTCATGCTGTGTATTTGGTGGGATCAGCTTGGTGTCGTGTATTATGAATTGCTGAAACCAAGCGAAACCATTACTGGAGCTCTCTACCGAACACAATTGATGAGATTGAGTCGGGCACTTAAGGAAAAACGCGCCCATTACTACTCCAGACACGACAAAATTATTCTTTTACACGATAATGCTCGTCCACATGTTGCGGCGCCGGTAAAAACATACTTGGAAACACTCAACTGGGAAGTTTTACCCCACCCGCCGTATTCACCAGACTTAGCCCCTTCCGATTATCACCTGTTCCGGTCGATGGCACATGGTCTGTCTGAGCAGCGCTTCACATCATATGAAGACACCAAAAATTGGGTAGATTTGTGGATAGCGTCAAAAGATGAAGAGTTTTTTCGACGGGGTATCCGAATGTTGCCAGAAAGATGGGGAAAAGTAGTGGCAAATGATGGAAAATACTTTGAATAAAACGTAATGTACTGTTCCTTCACAATAAATTCCTAATTTTTTATAAAAAACCGCGGAAACTTATTTGTACACCTAATATTTTTTTCGTTTTTTATTGTAAGTACAACTTACATAGGTAGGTATTTATTTTCTCTGTTTTGATTTGATGTTTGTTCTTGGTTTATAGATACTTACTGCTTATTCCAATTATCAAACTTGTAATAGGTTTCAGATTTCAAAACAGCTTTTTGAATTGATAATTGCTATAATTGATGCGATTGTCGGGTAAGAAAGCTATTTTAATATAAGTAATCAAAGTGCTGTATTATTATAGCAATTTAAGTTTATTTATTATTAGTTAAGTTTATTTTTTAGCGTCATGGGTAGACCAACTAAAAGTGCAGCTCGCGTGAAGGCAAATAGTAATTAAAGTAGTAATTAGTAGGAATGTATTAAAAAAAAGAAGGAACAACTGTCTAAGAATTCCAAGCGGAATGCTTTATCGCGTTGTGAAGAAACAGCACAGTTCGTCAAGTAAGATTATCCCAGATGAGAAATTACATGCGTTCTCAATTATCACAGGAGTCACAAATTAATAAAATTCATCGACTCAATAGAATTCATGAACGTTTGATTAATGAAACTCCTGAACAGCGCGAACATCGGCTCTAATTTACGACCGCCTTAGGAATGAACAAACGCATTTAAAGGATAACCGCAGTAAGACAGCGTAATCGTGAGATAATATGAATTGCAAGTGAGGAACAAAGAAGAGAACGCTTAGAGAATATGTGTAAAACTTTCCAGAGATATTGTTGTATCGGAGAAAATAATTTTCTATCTGCCATTAACGAATTCGCTGATGGTCCATGTGGTGTCTGTAGAAAATTATTATATCCTAAGCAGCGATGCCGTCTGGAAACGTCGTATCGGCTAGATTTACTGCCTAATGAATTGGTAAAAATGAGTAACATTGTGATATGCTCTCGATGCTCTACTAACCCGAAGAAACCTGAAGAACGAGCAGACACGTGAAGGGCAGACGTCATTATTATATTTTATATAGAAAAGCATACATCAATGACAATCTTATAAAAATGTGTTTGTTACGATTTTCTGAAAAACGGTATGTGTCACATCATAAAAAATATGTGGAACCACCTCGGAATCTATCTTAATACAATACAGTTTAAACGATTCAAATCGGTTAAGCCGTTTTCGAGAAATCGGTGAACATACATAAAAACAGGCGTCGAATATAGAACCTCCTCCTTTTTTAAAGTCGGTTAAATATCAAGTTATTTTCCATTTAGATTTTTTTAATATAAGTAGTCAACAATTATATTTGTTGATACTTGATTAATAACCATTTAATATGTGAAGAAATCAATAAAAAACAACTTAGTTATTGATAGATAACAATACAATATTGTTTATTCTTTGTTTATTCTTATTCTTTGAATAAGAAATTATGTTAAAAAAATATTTAGTTACTTACCGACGTGTCTCAGCTAGTACTTTCCAATAAGTTCCAGAAGCTTCATTAGGATTTGTGAGGTTGTCAACAGTTATTATATTCTTGAGATTAGCTTGTGTTTCTTGAGACTTTGTTGATTTTATTTTCTTCTTCACTTCAACATCCCTAAAATAAAACAACTCTAATATATAACAGTCTGTGGGTAACTAGATGTAGCAGCACGTCATAATCAACAAATAACCTTTAAATTTGCTACCATTGATTTGCTGCTCATTTAGTATTTTGAAAATAAACATACTATTTTCTGTTAATTTAATCTTTAAATTTGCTACCATTGATTTGCTGCTCATTTAGTATTTTGAAAATAAACATACTATTTTCTGTTAATTTAACCTTTAAATTTGCTACCATTGATTTGCTGCTCATTTAATTATTCTCTTTATTTGAATAGGTGCTTTTTCGAATAAGAAACAGTTAACACATGTTGGAAGTAAATGAAGCTATATTTTGCAACATCGTTAATCGAAAAAGCACACATTTAATTAGATATCAGTTGAAAAAACTCAATGGTTGGATTAATGTAGATCTGTATTAGGTAGGTTTCTATTATCTAAGCGAAGGAGGACTGTCCGAAGAAACTTAATTTTGGTTAAGTTGTCTAACTTAAAATTTCATAGCTTCAAGATTCTGTTTAAATACTCCAAGATCAGATTTTTAACATAAAAAACAACAAATTTTTTTTTTTAGATTTCACTAATTTTAATATCTGGGAAACTAGAATTGATAACAAGATTCCTTTTCTCAAACACTTGTTCGGTATCTTATGAAGATACAACAGATTCTGGAAGAGGCAGATTCTTATTATGGCAGATTTGCTAAAGGACAGAAGTTTTACCAAAGCAAGTTTTATTTATATTCTAAGGAATAGAAAGTATAAAAATTAACACGATTTACTCTGCACAAGCATAAAGGACAGAAGTTTTATCAAAGCAAGTTTTATTTATACAACAGCAAGTATTTATCAAGCAAGTGCGAGAGACGGCCTCAAGACTAGCTCTGTGAAAAGGGTAGGAACATTATTAGAGCCGAGGGGGAGGACAGGGGCATGGACTGAAGATGCTCGTGCCAGAAGAGTGGTATACTGAAGAGTTTATTTTTAGGGTGAGTGATTTCTTTATGTTGAAGAACTGTTACAGAGAGAGATAAGGCATTTCTATTATAATAATGAGACATTGCAAAATGATAGTTACATGAGAGATAGTGATGAACATGGTAATGCATAAGCTGATAATATAGAGAGCTAATGAGTGTGCGCGTGGCGGTCAGGGAAGACTAGAAGGGGTGATGTTGGAGGTCTCCCCGGGGATCAGCATAAGGTCCCCAGCGCACCCGAACCACGACGCGTCGTGGTTCTAAGAATCTTAAGAGGAAGTTAATAATGCCTTATCTCCCGATGAACAGTGTATACGGTAATTACAATTTACAACAAGTTAAGATACTTTATCGCCCTAGACATTAAACGAATTTATTGAACCTAGGCTGCATGTAATTCGATAAATTCAAAAGGGGTGGCGACACAAGCATTCTAGACATTCACTAAAATTTCATATTTCATTGCAGGTTTAATAATTTTGTCCTTTTTAATATCTTTTGTAAGTAATTTTACACTACATTTTCCTTTGCAATACTTTTCAGTACTTCTTAAATGTCGGTTTTGACATTTATAGCTTACTTTCTTGATAATTGTATGAACAAACAAAGTGATGGCTTTATTGTAAATATGTTTTTAAGCTGTCTATGCCACCCTTAAACAAGGTTATTTTTCTTTGTAACAACTGAAAGAATAAGCTGCGACGTAACCCTACTCCAGAAAATCTTTCAAGCTGGCAAGCAAAGATGTCTCGTGCCCAAGATCTGATAAAAAGAGCTAGTTCAAAAGCATGGAAGGAGTTCTGTACGAGCGTCGACCATGAACCTTCGGCTTCTATCATGTGGAGGAAGATGAGATGGGTGAAGGGAGGCAGAAGTACCAGGGCTGGTGTGGACCCTAACAACGCTAAAAATCTACTTCACTCGCTGACGCCGGACAGTGTTGCTGAGCCGGAACCACCTTTTTCGTATGCACCACCTTCTATATTAGAAATTCCTGTCTCATTAACTGAACTTCTAAATTGTTTAAAAAAGAAGGATACTTCCCCAGGAATTGATAGCATTTCGTATTCTATGATTTATAATCTTTCAACCAACGCAAAATTAATGCTTTTAAAAATATTTAACATGATAATACATACTGGTAATGTCCCTGATCAATGGAGAGATATACAAATTCTTCCCATACTTAAGCCGGGAAGAGACCCCAACTTGCCATCTTCACTACGTCCGATTTCCCTTATGTCTTGTCCATGTAAGATTTTACATCTCATTCTCATGAAAAGGATTGAGTGGTTTGTGGAGAGTCGGTGTCTGCTTCCTGACTCATCTACGGGCTTTAGACGTTCTCAGAGTTGTTTAGACAATCTAGCCATACTTACATCTGATATACAGTTAGGATTTTCTAGACAGAAACCGACTATTGCCTGTTTTATTGATGTTGATAACGCATATAATAATGTTAATATTAGTTCATTGATTAATATTTTACAGAAAATCGGTGTAGGTAATAAAATATGTAAATATTTATGGAATTTTCTCTCCGACAGGCGTTGTAGAATATTGTTGTACTGCGGAGGGGAACCTTTAATTAGACACACATATCGAGGATTAGCTCAAGGAGATCCCATATCTCCTCTTTTATTTAATATTGCCACTATGGAAATAGGTAATAGTATCAATAATATTTGTATTTCTCAGTATGCTGATGACTTCGTATTGTATAAGACAGTAGAAAAAGGATGTATTTTAGACACCGCTAACCTTCTTCAATCTGCTATTGAGTCCATGGTTAAGTTCTTAGAGAAAGTCGGTCTGTGTTTATCTGAGTCGAAATCGAGTTTGTGTATTTTTAAGAGATCAAGAAAAATTATTAATGTAAATATTGAAATTAACGGCACGCCACTCAGGGTAGTTAATAAAGTTAAATATTTAGGATTGTGGCTCGATTCATCTTTGAGATGGGGGCTTCATGTAAATGAAACCTGTGGAAAAACTTATAAATACATAAATATTTTGAAAGTGCTGGCAGGAAAATCATGGGGAGTTCACCCTAAACACCTACGCCGCCTTTATATCTCCCTCTTGAGAAGTCGTTTGGAATATGGTAGCTTCATCTATGGAAGCTGTGCTTCATCCCATTTAAAGAAGCTAGATATTTTACAAAATAGAGCTTTACGGGTGTGTGGGGGTTTTATATGCAGTACTCCTGTTATTGCTATGGAGAGTGAACTGTCCACTCCACCTTTGAGTGTTCGTCGCTATTGGCTGGGTTGTAAATTTTTGTTAAGAATAAGCTCAAGGTCTAATAATCATATGGTAAATATGTTACAAAACCTTGTACTAAAACGTAGTTGCTTTAGTGATAGAAATTTTCCCTTGCTAGCAAAAATCTATGATGAATGGAGAGACTTGAATGTGCATAGAAGTCCTAAATTAGAATTATATTCTCTAAATACTTGGGTGACATCTATTGATGTTAAGTCATGTATTGTTGACAAAGTTAATGACATAAACGCACCTAAACGAAATTTAATAGATCGGGAATTGAGGAATTCTACTCTGAAAATGTTGTATGACAGTTATTCTCAGTTTTATAAAATTTATACTGACGGATCAAAATCTGTACAAGGAGTTGGAGCGGCTCTCTTTGATCCTCAGTGTAATATTTCACACAAATGGAAGGTGCACAGGGAGACGTGTGTGATGAGAGCAGAAATGTTAGCTATAAAAGAGGCTTTAGACTATGCAAACAGTCTACCTAACAGCCCTCCAGTCGTTATTTTGTTGGACTCGAAGAGTGCCTTCCAACATCTTACTCAATGTGTCTCTAGTCAGCGAGGAATGCCCATTGCCTTTGAAGCTCTCCATTTAATTCATGAAATAACTCATAAAAATATGTGTATAAAGATTCAATGGATCCCCTCTCATGTAGGGCTACATGGAAATGAGATGGTAGATCACCTTGCAAAAGCTGCTGTAATGGATGGTACAGTTTCTGATTCCCAACCCTTTGCTAGTGAACTCATTCCTAGAATTAAAAGAAGTTTACAAAAATGGGAGTATCACTTCGGTGAACAGTCTATATCTAAGGAGGTTGGAATCTGGTACAGAACTATCCAGTCAAATCCCTTGTGGACACCTTGGTTTGATTCTGCCAATCTCACAAGAAAAATGTTGGTCTCAGCTTTCAGACTGCGTTCCGGACACATCCCAACAAATAAGTTCTACCACATGATGGGTATTAAACCATCACCACTGTGCGATGACTGTCAAAAGACCGATGACCTTTTCCATTTAGTGTTGGAATGTGTGCGGAATTCAGATATCAGAAGAAGAGTTCTTGGGAGCTCAGGTTCATTGCGCAATGGAGAGATCAATTGCTGGCTAGCAGAGCCTCTTTCCAGTAAAGCTTTAAGTTTATACCAGTTTATTGATCGTTCCCTTGAATAAAGGAAAGGAGATAGTACCCATGAGGCTGGCATGATCACCCAGGGTGTTCAAAGCCTCCTCAAAAAGATGATTAAAAAAAAAAAAACTGAAAGAATAACAATTGTTATGTAAACAGTTACTCAATATTTATTATAGCCAATATTTCGGTGCAGTTACATGAACCATGGTCATGGTGAGACTGCAGAGGCAGGTGAAGGTGTTGTTGCTATTGACAGATGTCTACCCTCGATCATGTTCATTTTTTAATCACCTGCTTGAACTTGTTTTTGTTGATTAAGTTCCTTGTACACTATACTAACAATATCAACAGACACAAGTTTGAAAATGCATCTACATTTTTGGGTTTGCAAAGTTCAATCATTGTGTCCCATGTACGTGCCAACTTAAATCCATCCCTGTGATTGAACTTTTACCATTTTTTAATTTCTACTGCCTCTCACTCAGTTGAAGTTGAAGGCATTCAGTTAAAATTACTTTTGGTTTGTGTAATTCAATCCAATGATTGGCTCCTGCCTCTTATAGGTGCTTTGCTATTACTGACTTGTGTGGGTTATTATTTTTCATGGCAGTAATGTGTTCCTTTACACAGCTTGCTATGGTTCACTTGATTTGCCCAATGTATGAGCTTCCACAGCTACAGTTCACTGTGTGGACTCCAGAGCACTGATACAGCAAGTTATCCTTAGAAGAAGGCAGGCAGCATGCTACTTTTTGACTAAAAGAAAATACAGTATTTTATATCATATTTACTACTTAAAAGCTTGCCAATCTTATCAGTTACTCCTTCTATATAAGGAAGATATGCCGACTGTCTATCAACCATATCAGTTCGTTTCCCCTGCTTAGGTCTTAGCTGTAGTAATTTGAACGCCTTTGTGACCATTCTTGCATAACATTTCATCTACATGTTGTAGCTCACCTGGCAGATGTTTCTCATCATATAAATTGTAGGTGCGATTGGTAAGTAATGTGACAACAGACGCTAAGTGTTGTGGGTGGTGGTGGGAAGTTTCATATAGGTGTCTATCAGTGTGCATTGGCTTTCAATATACTGAGCGACCCAATGCTCCATCTTGACGAACATGTCCATGTTCGTCTTCACATCTTGCTGCACATCCATTGTGTTGAACAATCATTATTAAATGCAGTAGATTCTTCAAATTCCTTCATCAATCCTTGGATGGTTAAGACACTTTCAGGGATGAAAATTGGAGGGAGCAAAGCCCTCTTCTACTTATTGAGAACTAGTTTTGTTTACATTTTTTCTATCTACGTAAACACATGCACTGTTAACCACAAGTACACTTCTCAATCATAATTATAATCTAGTTGACAGTACAATTTCTGTTCCATAGTGAATCTGCCTTTTCCAGAATCTGTCGTACACAGAAACTGTCATACACCGAACAAGGGTTCTCAGATAATATCACAAATACTTACACAGGATTTTCTTGCTTGAGTTGGTGTTTCAAACTTTTTGCAGGGCTACTTACTATGTTTTCCATGTAACTGGGGGAATTTTGGACAGTTTGAAGCGATTTCCTTGTACACAGCGTGGACTCCTAGAATAAAAATAGTTAGAAATGAATGAATGCTGTTCCTTTTTTTACGATACAGTAAGTAAAAAAGTAATAATTATACCTTCAAATCTTTGGTACTCATTATGCCGGTTTAACTTATTATATTCAACTGTACTTATTTTTGTTGTTTTCAAACAAGTATATCTTGAACTCACTTGAATTATTTCACTGTATTTTGTGTAATCAATAATCATAGACGAAACATAATACAACTTCAACTTTCACTATCTGGCTTCTATTGTGACAGCCCCCATATAATATAATACAAATAATAGTGAGAATTGTCAAATGTCAAAATGGCATCGGAGTTCGTGAGTACCAAAAAAATGCAAACCCCACTAAAAGTTTTTTTTATATAATATCTTTTATATACTAAGGTATATCTATTAGTCCACAGAGAAAATAATAAAACAATCGACTGCCAACATTTTTTTAAATTTGTATTTTAAATTTATATGAGAGTGGATGTAGCTATCGTTTAAATAAATAATTAATATCCTTTTGGATTTCTTCATATAGGTTTCTGTTCTCCATGATAACCTTTAAATAATTCTCCCTTTTAGCTGCTATATTTGGTCACTCCAAAAGAACTTGTCTATTTGAATCGCATCGGCACTTCTTTTTGAACAGCATAAAAAAACTTTCTGCAGGATTGCACAAATATCAAAATCATCCAAGTCTTTCCGAAGACCACCTTTTCGATTTCCTATTTTTCTTTCCTTCCAAAACAATTTTTCGAACGGTACTTTCAGATTTACCTAGAACAAAATATAAATGACCTCATAAGTATCAAAATCATGTTAGTCGCCCATTAATTAGCTGTCATTTAATTAACATAATCTCAAAATATTACTTATATAGAAAAATAATGTAAAATCTATATGCATTTTACGTCTTTTTAGGTAAAATAGTATTAATCTAAATCGTTATGTAATAAAACATATAATAAATATCTGTCATATCCGCTGTTCGTTTATGTGAGTTTCACTGGTGGAAACCTCATAAGAGTATAAGCAAGCACGCCTTTTGTTAAGTCGGATTTTTTATTCGAGTTTTTATTCGATAATGATATCACATGTAGAACTTTTTTTTTTCGGAATGTCTAAATTCTTGTGGCCCTATATAATGGCCTTTCAAGAGTCACCGGTCGTGTTTGATTTAGAGCGAGCGCAGAAGGCGCTCAGCCAGGAACAAAAAAGTGTGTTGCAACGAGCCTAAGGGCTCCCCCGCCGGTAAACCGGCGGAAGAAACGGACCTCGGCTTAGGGTGTTGCATTGGGGGATACCGCGGGATCGCGAATCGGCGAGAAGCACATGTAGAACTGTCTAACAGTATGAAATTTGTACACTTTATTAACAGTTCTACCCCTGGCTCGAATAAAAAAATTCGATTGTATTTTCTTTTGTAATTATTTTTGTCATTTGTGTATATAATACGTAGGTATGTAAACAAATAAACAAAAATAAATAAGTGTGAAAATTATGGTATTATAATTTTCATTTCCTAAAATGTTAGTAAGCGATATAGGTCTACCGGAATCTCATGGCATAAAAAAAAATAAAAAATTGTATTTTTCATATGGCAATGTCAATTGTCATCTGTCAAATCAAAGTACGAGATTTGTCAACCGCTGCTGAGATTTTGTGATATCTTCTTAATAATTTGTTGTTTTTGTGAAAATGCCGAAAAAGTCACTTCGATCTCAAGCGAGAAATATTGTTTTCAATGTGTATCGTAAAATAAGGGAAGAAGAAGGCGTAAATCAAACTCAATCTTTGATTTTAAAGCGCGTCGTAGAGTTGACCGGTAAGTTGGACTGAGTTGTTTTGATACTTTTAGTTTATTTTATATTTTTCTTACTTTATTGTAGCTTCTTTATAGGGTTTTCCAGTACTACTATACGGCGCATCGTAGGTGAGGGCACATCGAATAATGGTGTATTTTCCACGCCTGGTAAAAAGAGGAGAGGGGGTAAGAAGAAAATCAACTTGGACAGTTGCGATTTAGACTTGATTAGGAATAAAGTAAATGAATTCTATACAGTTCGGAAGAAAATTCCAACAGTAATGAAACTGTTACAAATTCTTCGACAAGATATTAATTTCAACGGAGGGAGAGAATCTTTGAGGTAAGAAAAATATTAAGTAATAATCCCCCTCACTCTCACTCGTAAGAGGAGACCTGTGCCCTGCAGTGGGACGTATATAGACTGATGATGATGATGAATGACTAAGCTATCGTTTGAGTAACATGATAAATTTTATTATTTTTTACAGACTTATACTTAAGGAGATTGGTTTTGAATATGTTAAATGCCAATCAAAAAGGACCATTTTGATGGAGAGAGGTGACATAAAACTACAAAGATACAAGTTTTTGAAGCGTATAAAGGAAAACCGCGAAGCTGAAGAGCATAATAAATTGGATGTGATTTATTTAGATGAGACTTACATTCACGGTTCATGTTCTGTGAACAAGTGCTGGCAAAGCAAAGATATTGCAGGTCCGTCTAAAAGTATTTCACTTGGAGCGAGGTGGATCATTGTAAACGCTGGTGGAGAAAATGGCTTTGTGCCAAATTGTTGTCTGGTGTACAGGTCAACAAGTGTATCTGCTGACTATCACCACGATATGAATAAGGACAATTTTACAAAATGGGTGATAGAGAAGCTAATTCCAAATCTGACAAGACCTTCACTAATTGTTATGGATAATGCTAGTTATCATTCCGTACGGATGAACAAACCGCCCACACAAGCCAATCGTATCGCTGATATAAAAGAATAGCTTCGTGCAAATGATGTACATTATGATGATCTTTGGCGTAAATGTCAACTACTTGAAGTAGTGAAACAAAACATGTCTGCGTCCTTATATGAGATAGATAGATGAAGTTTTAAGGCTCCCACCTTATCATTGCACATTGAATCCCATAGAAATGATTTGGGGTATAATGAAGCAAAAAGTTGCTGATAAATATGTAAATAGGCCTGAAAGTGACATTAAATTATTAACAGAAGAAGCTTTCTCACAAATTGGTGCAGAGGAATGGCGAAAATATTGTGAACATGTAAAAAAATTGAAAACAATTTCATCGAACAAGATAGAATAATTGAAATGCTAGAAGACCGATTTATAATAAATACCTCTTTATCTTCATCACCTGATGAAGAACAAGAAATGCAAGTCGAGTTCTTGGAATCGTTTTCTAGTTCTGAATGAGGTGTTAAGTTATTAGTATGATTTAAATGATATATAATAAATTAGTACATAAAGTAATATACGATTGATTTATTTTTCATGACATATTTTCCTATGTTAAGAACCCGATGTATAACAACATTCTTCATACACATACCTAATATACTTCATGTTCATTAATACTAAAGACATAAATAAAAATTAAACAGTATCAAGATCGTTTAATCCAATTTCCCCAGTATTGCACACAACAAATTTTTATTTCCCCATTTGCCACGAGATTCCGGTAGACCTATAAACCTTAATGTTTTCTTTTTATTGTATATTGGCAAGCATTATCATGAAATGTCAATCAGATGTCACATTGTCATTTGTCAGCCAGATGGGACATTTGGCGGGAATCTGAGAAGTAAAGTTGAGTTTTTATTTGATTATTGTGAAAAACGTGTATGGTAGGATTTTTTTTTTTTTTTTTTTTTTTTTTTTTTTATGAACGGAGGTGGCAGACGAGCATACAGTCCACCTGATGGTAAGTGGATACTGTAGCCCATAGACATCCGTGATACATGCCAACGTTAGTCTAAAATGACAAACGTCTAAAATGACACGCCCCCGGATGCGCTGCCTACCTTTGGATATAAGAATGGATTTGGAGAAAGGGTCGGGGAAATGGGGAGGGATAGGATGGGAATGGGCTCTGGCACATCTCACTCACTACCGAAACACGTACGTACATTAGGGAAATAAGATAAAGTGGGAAATGCAGTACATTTCAAGGTAGTCTTCTGTGAGAGAGGGGTAACGTGGCCAGTCGAGTGCGCCCAGCGGCTGTTGGATTGCAGCGTGCACTCTCCCCCTCATAGATCCCCCACCTATACATTAACGACTTCCGTATTTTTAAAGTTCAAACGTTTGCAGAGTAAGAGTGCTCTGAAGATAATAATGGCCAGATTCGGATTTAGAGCTTCGCCGGCCGCTACCGCGGCACGCTCGCTTCACTCGCTCGGCTTGCGCATTGTGGTCACAAGACAAACCTTTTTTTACATGGGGAAATCCTCATGGATATCCTCCGCCTATGCTTGGCTTTTGCCTACCTTGGTGGGAGAGTATACTCCGCCTATGCATGGCTTTCGCCTACCTTGGCGGGAGATTATGAGGGGATTGGAGACATCCCCGAGTCATAAATGAGAAGTATTTTTGTTATGGAGCTATAACAATGGGTTTATTGTTCCTTTACACAGAATCCGGTAAGTAACACATAAAAGTACACGGTAGAGGTAAATTATCCTCATTAGTTATCTTACATACATACAAGCAATCGATCTGCTAATATTGTTAGGGGCCCTCTGGCGCTTAGTGATGTGGCACTCAACTAGCGATGTCAAAATAGTGTCCGTTAGAATGCGTGATCGATTGAATCGCCACAAGTATACTCCGCCCATGCATGGCTTTTGCCTACCTTGGTTAGAGTATGCCGGAATCTTATCGACTAAAATCCCACGACTACCACCTTTCCACTAAGTGCCGAGGTCACGGATACGCTTTCGCTGTCTTCCGCGACCTCAGCGGAGGCGGCCCGCCAGTGCGGGCCCCAGACTGATCACAAGACAAACCTAACCTAACCCAGCAGAGTCTGAGTCCTCTGAAGATAATAAAAGGTCGGATTCGGATATGGCGCTTCGCTGGCCGCTATCGCGGCATGCTTGTTTCGCTCGCTCGGCTCGCGCCTTGTGGTCACATAACAAACCTAACCTTACCCAGCAGAGTTGGAGTGCTCTGAAGATAATTAAAGTACAGATTCAAATCTGGAGCTTACTATTTAGGTTGCTAAATAAACAATTGAAATTCACTTGATTCTTTAGATATAGAAAAATAAATAAATAACATTATGTTAATTTAGGTTTACAGAAACGTTGCTGTTGTTCCAGCAGAGATCTTATTTTCACTTTAACGAGTGCCTAGCAGGTAGTAATTTGGGAAATGAAACAATTTTTGTCTCTATAACGGATCACCCTAGCTAATCTGCACATTACCTAGATAATTTGTAGAATAACTGATTTCTGCACTTTAACGGTAACATACATATAAATAAAAGCGTGAGACCGCATTTTTTGTGTACTTCCAAGGTGTCCAACTCTGTCGTTTAGTTAACCTACTATCACTTTACTATATTTTATTATTTGCTGTGTGGATTAATGGCTACGCCAGTGTCCAAATAAATAATATATATATATATATATGAGAGAAAATGTAGCTGTCAGTGACATTAGTAGCGGAAGTGTATGGATTTTGTAAATTTTTCTCCAAAATTATAGATTGATGTGTTTTTTTAAAGAATGAAATAAAATCTCTAATATGATGTCCACGCCAGTTACGTAACGACCATTAACGTGTATATAACTCGTTCATATTTTCATTGATGTACTTGAATTAGAAGTACTTACCTATATTTCTCAATATTTATTTCCTATTATCCGATGCTTTTAGCCTTATCTTATCTTTACTTGGATGCCCTTTTATCAATTTAGGTTCTTTAATTGTACATGAGTCTACACTTTACTAACAGGAAAAGTTTATGATTTTCAATCTATGAAAAAGGCAATAGGTGAAAATGGATACTTTGAGGTGAGTATGTTTGAAGTATGTTTAGAAGTAGTTTCCTGTTACTATGTAGGTACGTTAATGTCAAGGTTGATTACCAATCGATAGCTTAGTCTTAATTAATTTATATTTTATATGAATAAGATAGGTGGTATGCTAACAATGTTTCATTTATGACTTGTAGGTTTTATTTTGTCACCTGGAACGTAGCCACTAAATCTCCAGGACAAGACCTAAATGCCTTACTCGACTTTCCATCGCAATTTAATAAAAATAAACCTTTGCCTGATTTCTACGTCCTCGGGTAAGTAAATAAAATAATTTCCTCATGCTATCATAACATTGTTTTTTCTAAGTTCATAAATATATAGGTGATAATATCTTAGCTAATATGTAAAGAATATTATAATAGTGTGTTTCACTTTTAAAATAATTCATAATAATTCATTGTCTGCATAATTCATAAAATATTTTAAATTAATAGTAATCTGTTTGCACACTTTTAGCCTATATAAATCAATACATTAATGAAATGATTTGAAACTATTTCACCACTTTTATTTTTTCCACTTCTCGAGATAAAAGGATATATCCATAGGAAAAATTTCGACACATCTCTATTTTGGAGGCTTAATTTTTTTAAAAGTAACCCTTTTTCTTAATTTCCGTGACTCCCATTTTTCCTTACCACTAATTAATGTATTTCTAAAAAAATACTGATACCATTGCTACATCCAGTATACCTACAATTTGAGAGTAATTTTTTCCAAAAAGTTGAGAGTACTAAATTGTATCAGGATTCCAAATGTAGCTGCACAAGTGGAAATACATGTATGAGGGTTGATCAGAAAGTTTCCAGAATCAGTATGAAATAAAGGAAAATAATTGAAAAATATTATTCATTTTTCTACATAATCTCCTCCTAAATCAATATTAGAGTAACATTTTATTCCATCTGAAAAAAAACATCAAAAAGTGTCCATTACCATCCGATGGAATACTACGAAAGACTAGAAAGGCTATTCGTCTGACCTTGCCAATTGAGGAATATTGGTGCAAATATGCCAAAATGATAAAAATGAAATTGACAAAAACATTTTTCAAATCGTAAATGATGCACAAATTATAAAGAATGCAATTCAGCTGCTATCTTGTTTGGATCCAATTCCTAGAGCCTTAGACGTGGCCCAAAGGGATGGGACATCAATATCAGTGGCTGTAGAAATATGGCACTGGCTTGAGAAGGATCTAGAAAATTAAACATGACAAGTTAAAAATTTCTTCCAGACTATATGTAACATGGAGTTGGGGTCTGTCCATTATTTGGCTAATATTTTGGACCACCAATACCTGGGCAAACATTTGAGCAATCACCAGAACGACCAAGCTTTTGCTGTACTGCAGCCAAGTCACATGTCCATTGTGACAGCATTGATGACACAATTATCAATGTTTCCCAATTATCTTTTTGGGTCACAATTTAAACAAATCCCACCTTTGGAATGGTGAAAGGTCCTAGACATGATCCTCGATGGCTCTACTGGGTAGGCAAGGAAGGATTCCAAACACAATTACTGCCAGCAGTAGCATCAATGGCGAGTCTCGAAGAATTTTTTCTACCTTCCGCCTGGTGCAATCAAAGATATGTAATCGATTCGAAAACGAGAAAGTCCATTAGTTGGTCCATATCTTCAAGACTTTAAACCATTCCCAAAAAAGAATTCATAGTACTCCAACATAAATACATATGGACTGGGTTTGGGATTCCAATTCCAATGCAGACAGAAGAAATAGTTGAGGTTGAGGTAGAGTCCAAAAGTCAACTGGACGTGGAGTCAGAAGATGATGTCCCTCTTATAGACTAGAGTCTGAGACCTGACTTGGAGGTTTTAAATTTATTATACTGACATAAATAAAAATTATGATCACTGCCACTGCCAATGATCCAACACTAAAGATTATAATTTAGTTGAATGTTTATTAAGTAGACTGATTATTAATCTTAAAGATTAAATTTTTTTTTACTCCAAAAGTCTATTAATCAACCTGTTTCATTTAAACATTTTGATACATTAAAACGACTTACAGAATGAAATTCGCGTATTTTTTATATACATGATATATCGATACATCCAATATATATATCGGATACATATCAAATATCGGATATTTTGATATTTATTATAAATATCGGATTTTTACGAACCCTAGTAGGTACCCTTTTACGATTTTTCACTTTGTTATTGCATGTCGCGCGCTTTTCTTTGCAACAATGGAATTCGAACTGCTGAACAAAAACAAGTTTGCGTGACATGGTGCAGGGAAATGATTGTAAAATTCGAAAATGGAGAGGAATGGAATATATTTAATATTATTACTGGACATGAAAGTTGGATCGATCATCAATATGACCAACTAACTAAGCGGTAATCAACGGTTTCGGTGTTTCCAGACGAAGAGAGACGAAGAGCCTCCTAGGAAGGTCAAACGTGGGCGGAGTGTGGGCAAAAAAATGGTGGCAACATTTTTTTCTGCAGGTGACAGGTTAGCGACAATTTCTTTAGACGCTCAAAAAATTTAATACCCTATGGTACAGTCAAGTGTGTTTACCAACTGTACCAACCAACCGTTTACCAACTGTCAATGAGTTAAATCAAAAACTTCTTAAAGCAGGTTTGGGAGGGCTTTTCTTGCATCATGACAATGCATCATTTCACAAAGCAAAACTTACCCAAGAGTTTTTGAAGACCACAGAGATCTAAGAATTGAGCCACCTTCCTTATAGCACTGATTTAGCTCCATGCAATTCTTTCTCTCTCCAAAAATGAAGCTTGGACTGCGTGGCATTCTTTTCGACAGCCTTGACGCCCGGAGTGCTCTTATGGCAGCTGTCGAGGACCTCTCTAAAGAAGAGTATCGTCAGTGCTTTATATGTTGCTTTAGACCAGGGTTGTCCAACTGGCGGCCCGCGGGCCGCATGCGGCCCCCGATGCCGTTTTGTGCGGCCCCCGAAAACTTATTAGACAAAAGAAAAGATTTTATAATTTAATATTAATATAAACAAACTTTTACCAAATATGCTGGTTTATAATTTAATTAAAATACAATAGTTAAAACAAATACTTGAGCAATATAAAGAAATATTACTACTTTTGGTTTTATTAATAACTTTACTTTACATAGGTTCTTATTGATACTTTAAAATTAAAAGTATATAATAATAATTTAATTTAAAGTTTAAATTAAAGTATTATTATATGGGGCCCGCAACTATGTTCAAGGGTTTAATTTTGGCCCTTGAGGCTTTGTAAGTTAGAGACCCCTGGTTTAGACGAATGAATCGCTGCATACAGACTAATGGAGAGTATTTTGAGAAGTTGTAATAAAAACCCAAATTACCCAAATAATGTTGTAACCCAAATATTTTTTTGGATCTCAAAATTTACCTAGTCACGTAGTTACAAATCGTCTAAAAACTAAATTCGTATGAGTTTGCAATAAGGGCAGATGTTCCATTGAAATCTTGTCGCGCATTTCTTTCACTTTGTTTGTTAACATTCTCGGGTACTAACTTGCAGAAATCTTTTTGAAATATAATTTGCCTGATAAAATTAATTAAACACGACCAAACGAAATCTTTAGACTCTCAGCTATAAAACAAATGGTCACACGTCTATAATGTCGTCGAATGTGATGGAACATTAATGTCTGAAGTAGCCAGTAGCTCTTGAAAAATTTCTTTACTAGATATTTTTTTCACAATGCTTTATTTAGTTACGGCGCGAACTTCAGTTTTATTCATATTTCTCTCAACGTATCAAAACACAGACTTGAAAAAAAATTATTAGGTACGTAAAAGGTACAATGCTGTAATTCACTTCAATATATACCAATCGAAATAAACGCTTCTGGAAACTTTTTGATCAACCCTCGTAAATAGATCTGTACAATCTTTAAGGTTAATTAAACTCTATATTCTAAACTCTAAATTCTAATATTCTAAACTAAAATCTTTCAGTTTTCAAGAAGTAAAGTCACAACCACAGAACTTGCTTATGGACTCTCTTTTCACTGACCCTTGGACATCTACAATTAATAAAATTCTATGTAGACAAGGCTTCATTGTAGCCAAGACAACTCGCCTACAAGGAATCTTACTCCTTGTTTATACACAGATGAAGCATATCACACATTTGAGGGACATAGAGGCACAATATACTAAGACCGGTTTGGGAGGGATGTGGGTGAGTGATATCTAATTTCCTTTCTATGGAATAGGTAATATAGAGTGGTGATAGCCTAGGGCCTAGGGAGGGCATCGTTGTTCAAACTGGGGGTCGTCACCCCTAGGGGTCACGCTATCAGTCAAAAAAATAAGGCACATATACGAAAAATGCTTTTATTAAATAATTCATTTTAAGTTATAATTAAGTGTTGCATATACATAGGTCACACTGAAAATTTCGGGAACTGGCCACTTCCATAAACAATATTTAAAAAGTAATTACAATATTTGAAAATGGAACTCGTTGGGCCAACGTCGTCGAAGTTGGCTGTAGAATAAAGTTTATTTCATCTAACAGTCATTTTTGCTATATGATTTTCTACGATTTCAAGTGTAATTTGACAGCTTAGCAGAGCCTCGCTTGGCTTCAAACTGCTTTTGGCGATGAAGCACCAAGCAAGACGACAATTTATAGCTGGTTTGCAGAATTCAAGTGTGGTCGTGTCAATCAATGGTTACATGCAAAATAGTCAATCAGTCGTTCGTACTCGTGCGAACAGACTACGTTCTCCCAGTATTTGCTGTTGTCCTGTTTTTTTTTGTAACCCGGCTGGCTATCTTCTGTTTGTTGTTCCTGCTTATTACGTTGACCTTGGCGCGAAAATGGATTCTGATTCTGGTTTGTACTTTGGACGTGTTGTTTTACTGCATACAAATGCCGAAACGTCTACAAACTTTAAACGCCAATGCCGCGAGCTTATAATTAAATTACAGAAATATTACGAGCGTGAGTCGCAAAATAGCGGACGTTTGGTGCCTGTCACCTAAGTACAAGAGCGCGTTTCTCAGGCGCTTGGAATCAGTATTAAAACATTTTTCAACATCAATAAAGAACAATTTGGCCCATCTGGAAGTAAGGAAAATGTGTTACGGAAACGCAAAGAAATATTGACAATGAAATAATTATTCAAGTAACTGATAGCGACGACGAGAGCAGTAATTCACGTTGATTCTGATTCAGAATAGTGGCATTTTTTAATTTCCGTATTCTATCACATCGAAGAAAGTACAAATGCTACTGCTACGATTGTCTATAGTCACATCACTAGTTACATTAATCTGACATATTATGTCAAATCGGTAATCTTTTGACGGCGTACCTATAACAAGTTCGAACTGGTTAAAGTAATATGAGAATGAAGGGTTATACACGTGCCTTGTGGTTTGAACTCTTGTGACAAACACATTTGTCACGTTAGTAATATAAAACTTTGATAAACGTTAAAATATATAGAGGGGGGGTTGTTTTTTTTACTTTATTTTTGGCTTTTTAGGGGGTCGCAATCAATCTTAAGGGTATCTATACTTGACTCACATTAGTGTGATTGCGAGTTCATATCCTCAGCCCGATAGCATTGCGATTGGACTTAAGTGTGGATTTTTAAAATTATCACTAGTTCAGTTGTGAGGGAAAATCTATATGCTCAGGGAATAAAAAAAATCTGGGGTATCTGTATCCACCAATCTGCATTGGGCTTACATGGTGGATTATGGTCCAAAACCCGCCATTGATTTACTTTGGGACTTGGGAGGCCTTTTGAAGGCAGTGGGACCTTATAGGCTAATATTGAGTTGTCATCTTTATAGAGTCTGGCAAATGAAACATGGCAGAATCAAATTTCGAAGGCATTATATAAATCCAATTTTCCTATTAGTATTAGGTCTCCTATTTGAATACTGTGTTAGAATTCTGGTAGATTAATTATATAGTTAGTTTATTACTTAGCTGGAAGAGATCGCTTTAGCAATAAGGCCTGTCTTATTTATTTAAACTTGTGTCACTTTCATGTATTCTTTGGTGTGCAGAAAAGTGTATTTGTATTATTTTTTGTCAGTTTACAAACGAAGTTTGTACTGCCGTCCTAACTAAAAGTGCAGTAAGGTGAAAAAATGCAAACCATTTTTCGTTTGTATCTTCCAAAGTATGGAAGCTAACATGATATAACTTATGTTTTCTGGAAGGGTAGAAAGTGAAGTTTACATATTTTAACACTGATAAGATTAAATTGTAGAGTTCGTTTTGCTAATTACATATTATGTACACAATTGGATTTTTAATAAAAACACTAGTTACTGCTCTTTTAGTTAGGCCGGCAGTCTAAAAGTCCTTACTAATTGATACGAATGTATGGTATTAGAAATAAAAAATGAATTTATTTTTGTTGATTCAGTTGGTACCTAATAAAGGAAAACTTGTTCAGAGTTGCATAATATTTATGGTTTTAGTATGTATATTGTTTATATACAATGTTTACTATATATTACAAATAATAAGGAAAATCCATTAAAAACCAATTAAAATTGTTTTGATGTGGCGGGTTGTTGGTCTATTACACATTGTTTTTGTGAGTAAAATTTACCAATAAATCACAGTATGTAAAATAAGCGCCTTTTACTAGGAATTTTTAATTGTAATAATACTTGCTGTTGTCCATTGGTTCGTCCCAGTAGAATTAGGCTTATAACTATTCAATGTGTCAATTCATAATAACACATGTCAGATTTACATGTGTTGTTACATGTAAATCATGTGTGTGCCAGATCATCATGGCACATCAGTGAGATGTGCCAGAGCCCATTCCCATCCTATCCCTCCCCATTTCCCCGACCCTTTCTCCAAATCCATTCTTATATCCAAAGGTAGGCAGCGCATCCGGGGGCGTGCCAACGTTTGTCATTTTAGACTAATGTTGGCATGTATCACGGATGTCTATGGGCTACAGTATCCACTTACCATCAGGTGGACTGTATGCTCGTCTGCCACCTCCGTTCATAAAAAAAAAAAAAAATGTGTTACATGTGTTGTCAAGGTTTGTTCTTTTGTTGCAAGTTATTAGATAACAAATAAACTATTTTCCTACATTTAGAATATTACTCAGGATTGTTACTCGTCTGATAGTACTACCTTTAGAAATGAAATAAATAAATTTCAGCTTATAAACATGAGTTTCAATTATTTATGGCATCTTTTTAGTAGTGTTGTACCGAATATGAATTATACTGAATAACTGAATAAAGAGATTATTCGATTATTAGAGATTATATATATATATATATTGCTTACACTAGTTCTTTTTTCTGTCTTATCTGTTTCTGTCAATTTCAGGGCAACAAAGGCGCAGTAAGCATACGATTCAACATTTATGGTGTATCAGTGTGCTTGGTCAACTGCCATCTGACCGCACACGAACATTTGTTGGCCGATCGGATAAATGACTACAACACTATTATCAAACAACACGCATACCACGTGACGGAGACTTCCAACATCTTGTATCATGAGTAAGTTTTAATCTTTTACTATAATTTAATAAGAATATTCATATTCATATCAAGATCTTGCACTAATGCCAGAGGGGCCCTCTGGCTTTGATCTTGATTTAAAATACTCTTAAAATTCTCTTGTTCTCCATGAAATCACTGTCAGTCTTTTGTTTTTTTTTGGTAGGAAAGACAATCAAGGAAAATCCTCATGGACACCTGGGAATGGGGCCCAGGTAGTGCCGGGCTTACCGGCTGAAAAACCTTGATTTGTCTTAACATCGTGAATGTCTAAATTCTTGTGGCCCTAGTGGCCTTTCAAGAGTCACCGGTCGTGTTTGATTTGGGGCGAGCGCAGAAGGCGCTCAGCCAGGAACAAAGTGTGTGTTGCAACGAGCCTAAGGGCTCCCCCGCCGGTAAACCGGCGGAAGGAACGGACCTCGGCTTAGGGCGTTGCATTGGGAGGATACCGCGGGTTCGCGAGTCGGCGAGAAGCGCCCAGGCACGTGCTGATACCTAGTAAAAGTGTTGGCTGAGGGCCGGTGTGTGTTAACGGTGTAGCGACGGGCACGTCCACGTCTCCCCCGGCGGGGACGGTGTCTGTGTGCTGTGTTTGAGTGCAGTGTGAGAACCGCATTGGCAGCGGTGATCAGGTCGTCGGGATCGTCCAGGATGTGCCGCGGGCGACGATAGTGGGGAGGGGCACTCCTGTCCGGTATGTAGGTGAGGGAGGAGACAATCAGACGGTTGGGATGGTGTGGGATAGCGTCATAGTAGCGTCGGGCGGTGTCTTTTATGTATTTGACGATGGAGGGAAGTTCCAAGTCCTTGTGGAGGTCAACGTTACGCAAGTACCATGGTGCAGCCACGGCCTTGCGCATGAATCTGTTCTGAAGTCTTTGAAGGATTTTAATGTTGGAAGGAGCTGCGTGTGCGAACACAACGCCTAGCATAGGTCATAATGGGTCGGACGAGAGTTGTGTATAATGTCAACTTATTTCTAAGCGACATTTTACTTCTCCCGCCTATGAGGGGGTTGAGGCGACCGAGCACAAAGGCGGCTCGGTTCCGGTCAGTTTTGATGTGTTCTCGGAAAGTCAGTCTATGGTCTAGAGTGACTCCGAGATATTTGGTCTTCCTGACAAGAGGAATTGTTTGACCGAAAAGGGTTATCGGGAGAGGGGACTGCCACTGTCGGGGGTCATGAATCACTATTAGGAATTAATTAGGGTTGGTTAGGAATTGATTAAAATATTGAACTATTATAAATATGTCAGGCCAGCCTATGTCCTGATGTCAGGAGCCTATGTCAGGAGGCCTATGTCCAGCAGTGGACATCCAAGGGCTGAAATGATGATGATGATGATGATAAATATGTAGTGATAACGTAGGTGTGCCTGATCTCAACTTGCATTTGTCAGGTTATGAAGTCCGACCTTGAGTTTCTAATTAAGGACAGTGAAGGAAAGCATCGTGAGGAAAGTTGCATATCTAATGATTCTAATATCGACCAATAATCACTGGGCATGTGATTGATTGTGACACAAATCCCATTCATTGCTTCTTATCTGTATAAGAGGAAGCTTAGGCCCTGTAGTAGGATGTTATAGGCTGAAATTGATTTGAATTTAAATTGTTTGAGCTCAATAATCTTGAAAAAAAAAGCTGTTAGAGACATTATTTGATACTGGCTGCTTAATATGTTTATTTATATACTTTATTGGACATACAAATGATATAAAATAATTACAAAACATACATACAAAAGGCGTGCTTAGGAGGTTTCTACCAGTAAGCCTGTGATAGTCATAGGTGAGCAATGAAATGAACAGACATTCATTCATATATTATATCCTTAATAATATATGAGATAGTGTTGAATAGGAAGTAAGGAACATATAATCATATGTTCTTATGAACATTCTTTAGAAAAATATAGTATGGTGAATACTTATACACCTATAAATCTTTTCAGTCTTTCTACTCATTTCCAATTTTCGCTACTATATGCTTTACATATATAATGCAGTGTAAAAATATAAAACGCTTATGTATATACTAAAAAAGAACACCTTTATTTAATGTTACTATAAATTAAGGCATAATTAAAATTACTATTGTTCACAATTAATCTGATTAATCTTAATCAGATGAGGATTTGTTTTCATGAAAGTATGGAACAATATCTTTTATGTATAAAGGAAAAATACAATGACTCAAGCATAAGTTTTATAAATCATAACATATTGTACGTAATCACCTATCAGTCAGACTAAACAAAGACATAGATATCGATTCCTATCAACGCTTATCAATGATTGCCTTAGGATTTCTTTTTGTTATAAATAATAATAATAAATCCTTTATTTGCTAATAACCATTTAACACATTAAATGAAGCCCTGTCACCTATACTAGTACAACCTGTATCGTGGGAGCCAGTTGTCTCTATAGCATATATGTTACTATAGCAGAATTAAGGATTAGAATTAATTCTGTTTTAATAAAAACGTTTTTTATAGAAAGAAGTTGGCAGACGAGCAGCCAATCCACCTGATGGTAAGTGGATACTGTCGACCCGCGACATCCGAGATACGTGCCAACATAAGTTCAGAGTGACAAACGATGGAACACACCCGAATGCACTGCTTTGGAGGTTTAGGAATCGATTAGGAGAAAGGGTTGAGAAAATGAGGAAGAATAGGGTGGGATGGGAATGGACTTTAGCATATTCCACTCACTACCGAAATACATACGTACTTTGGGGGAATAGTATAAAGTGTGGATTGTAGTATCCATTCCTTAATCTTAATTTTTAGGGGGAGAGTGCACACTGCATTCTCACAGCCGCTGGCCGCACTTGACTACCGAATACTACCTTGAAATGTACTGCATTTCCTACTTTAACGTATTTACCCAATGTACGTACGTGTTTTGGTAGTGACTGAGATATGCCAGAGCCCATTCCCATCCTATCCTATCCCTCCTCATTTTCCCAACCCTTTCTCCCAATCCATTCCTTAATTTGCAAAGGTGGGAAGTGCATCAGGGGGCGTGCCAACGTTAGTCACTCTGGACTGATGTTGGCATGTATCGCGGATGTCTATGGACGACAGTATCCACTTACCATCGAGTGGACTGTATGCTCGTCTCCCGACTTCTTCTATAAAAAAAAATCTGCAAAGGTAGGCAACGCACCGGGGGCGTGCCAATGTTTGTCATTCTAGACTGCTGTTGGCATGTATCGCGGATGTCTATGGACGACAATATCCACTTACCATCAGGTGGACTGTACGCTAGTCTGCCGGCAATTTTTTCTATAAAAAAATTTACGGTCGTCTGTGTTAGTGATCTACACGCTCTAATACGTATTTGATTTTCACGATAAAGCAATAAGTTTTAATAACCTGGGTAATTAGAACCTACAAGGCCCCTTTTCTGAGATAATGTAACACATAATTTATGTATTGTTTATTTCAGCTACGTATTTTGGATCGGCGATCTAAATTTCCGGACAGACCATCCCACCGGCACCAGTCCGACCTCCGAAGAAATTGTTGCCACATTAAAAAAGATAGAAAAGGACAAATACACTTCTCTCATGAAACACGATCAGCTAGTAGCCGTCATGGACACTGGAGAGGCGTTTTCAGAATTCATGGAACCTGAGATTCGGTTTCCGCCCACATATAAATACATCATTGATACTGATGAATATGATATTAAGTGAGTTTTTATCAACTTTTAGGAAGAACTTGTGACAGTTTGTGTCGTTTTCTATTTCACGCAATTATTTTCATTCCGTAACGTATTAATCAAAAACAAAAAATGACACATACTATTCCTACATTTATAATAATCGAATCAGTGCCGGCGTTGGCAGAAATGACGCCCGGCAAGACTATCGTGGCGCCCCCTTTAAGGGGCACGAAATTTCTAGAAAAAAATTAAAACTCAAAATGCAAGTTTAGTTTTGAAATTTCTAGAAACATCTTTGACACTTTAAAACTTACATAGCATGCCCAGAGTCAAAGATTTGAACGTAGAACGATTTTATAGCTTCTTATATATATTTTTTATAATCATAGGAAACTTCAGCACCCCTGCAAATTTGGCGCCTTGGCATTTTTAAACTTTCGCTTTCACTTTCGCGATATGTACACATTTTATATTGTAAATCGGGCCTGAACGCGTAAAATTAAAGGTTTTTGTTTGCTTTTATTTGCACTTGACAGTGATTAACAAATTTAAACCTTGCGATTTACCGTCGAATACGTCCGCGGACATTCTTAGTGTAGTGTGTGGCAGCCTTTCCGAATGTGTAGATCAAATGTGGGTAGACGATAAAACTGTTCGCAGCTCCCATCCTGCACTACCCGCCTCTTCATTCAATTCGTAACCACGGCTGGTGTAACCCGTGCGGAAACTGTAAAAGTTTCCCCCATTCTTCCTTAATCATTTCTTAATTTATTCCTAAATCTGGAATAGACAGCGGTGATGTGCCTTCGTTTGTCATTCTGGACTGATGTTGGCATGCATCGCGAATGTCTATGGGCGAAAACATCCACTTATCATCAGACAGTACTGTGTGTTCGTCTGCTACCTACTTTCCATAAAAAAATATATTAATTTTAGGAGGAAACCATCCTGGACCGACAGAGTACTGTACAAAGTGATAGCGAATAATTATGAGAATTTGACTTTGAGAGCCGATCTTATATCATACATCCACCTACCAAGTTACCACATCAGTGACCATAAGCCCGTGGTCGCGCAGTTTAACATTAAGGTCAGTATTGTTATATTACTAGTATTTTAGTAGTAAATTGTGTTTAAAAACTTGTATAAGGTGGTAGATTTAGGCCCCAATTAAACACTATAGAGACTATATTTTTGTCTTGAGACGACTGATGTACAGATATACATCGCCAATGGCATGCACACGTCAAAGATTTGCTATTGATTCGCAAAGTGTAGATTTCGCTATTTACCGTGCGATTTTTTTTAATGTTTATACAAAAGTTATAGCCCTTGATTAACACTATTCTACATTTCATTTGTATATATGTATATGCGTCGAAATTCTTTTTGGGAAATTAACTCTTCCGTAATTTCGACCGAGTATTTAGCAATTCAAGTTGAGATGTAATTTCTTAAATTCAGGTCGTAATTCCTGCAAGATGTCTAGCTGCAAATGTGCATACAGTTTGTTTCAAGATTATATTGTTTATAGTAGGGCACTGAATGAAAATTAATGTATTTTTTTTATAAAAAAATCAAACCAATCAGTTTCTCTCATAAACATACCTACGAACAATGACAACTGTCTCCTCGATACAAAAAATCTCATATTATAGCGTAGGTGAGATTTGTGATTATGTTCGTTTAGGGATGGAGTACGAAAATGAAATATCCCATAAGCTTCGATATTGATAACAGCAAATTGCTGTTAGGTAAAAATAAAACAAATGATTTATTCATTCATTATACATTTAAATTGAATTTCTGGATGTATATTACAGAAAAAAATAAAATAAAATAGTCTAGAACAATAGTAATTTTCGTTTATGTTCACTCCGGGGATAAAATGAGATAATTATTCACCCCTTCAAAAAGCTTTCGTTCGTAAATATAATCAGATAAAAGTAATATGTATGTATATTTTTATAGCAATAAATTTCAAAATCTTAAATGGATGAAATACTTACGTAAAACTCTTTTATCGTGAAAAATGGTTTTCATTATACATATGTAATTGGTTTATCAAAATAAGTATTTAGCAATATTTAAAATTATACACATATATTGATTGGGTTATTATATTTCTCTACAAACTATAAGATTTGTCACAGATTTTTCTTCATTACAATTTGTTTAATAAAATAAATATAGGTATATAATTAGAATTAGACACAAGTTTTTTGGGTCCATTTTGGGCGATTAACAGTACATTGGCATTTTTCGCGCAGTATTGGATTAGTTGGAAATCTAGAATAAATAATAATAATTCTTAGTTTACGGTAAAAATGTAAAAAAATAATGATTCTTGATTACCCAATTTGTCAGTTTTCAGACCAAGTTGAGTTATTAACTCACGTATGCACATTGCGCAGTTTAGTATTGTCAATATGTAAAATTTAAGAAGTTGTTTCCATGTTAAACTAATAAAAGAGAACGCTTCCTCAAAATGTACTCGTATAAAATAAAATAAAAAGGGATTAATTCCCGTTCAAAAAATTTGCTCAAATTATACACCGAGATTTTTATCGATAAATTTATCGATAAAAATGTCAACCTCACTTGTGTAAACAAAGCATAATTTTCACATATTTATAAAATGTTTATTTAGAACCCAATCTTTTAAATTATTATAAAAACAGGAAGAGTTATAGATACCTATTCTTTAATAGCAATTGCTCTGATTAGCAAAATGTAACTAAATTAACGAGAAATATGAATGAAAAGTTTACGACATGGTTAATATTATATTTACAAACTATGTTATATTCCTTGTAAACTTATAAATGAGCACAAAATATTGTAAACAATCGGATCACTCCTTTCGAGAAGGTGTTGAGGTCTTACAGTCACTGAAATCGTATCTCATTTGACAATTCCTGCTGCCTCTTTCTCGCTTTTGGTGAACGTGCTTTGGTTTATATTCTTTCTCGCATACTCTGGTATATCTAGTGGTTTCTGTATTATTGAGTCGTTAGCGGTCAATAAAAATACGAAAAAAAATATAAGAAAGATTTATAGTAGGCGTGCGTATTCGTAGTTATATACGCGTAGTTATATAGTACGCGGTTTTTTGTATAAGTATGTACTTTAAAATAGCGGCGATAGCAATCTATACCAATGTATTTAATATTTCAAGTAATAAGATCTAGAAAGAGATCGACTTTGGGTACATTGACGCATTTTCAATTGTACTTACGTTTGACGTAAGTAGATTTAATTTCATCGTGTATAATTCTGTAGTTTATTGTTATGTAGTATCAAGCTTATTAAAGTAGGTCGGGTGTTATGTAAGACTGAGGTAATTTTGGTTAGATCATGTAACCAATTTGCTAATTCTGCCAGTATGATGTATCACTCGCTGTTTGCTGGTTGTGAGTCAGATGAGCATCTTGATGGTAAGCAATTTATCGCCGCTTATGCTATTGTTACAGTATAATTTATCTGCGAATGCTTCTATTCGGGTCGTTTAACCAAAACTGCTAGAGAGGTTTCTGTTTTATTTCTTTAGGTGTCAGACGAGTATAGACGGCACGTCACGTTTTAGACAAAGAATTGGTGGGGTGAAGCTAATATAATGAAATGAGGAATTCTCAAATGCATTCCTACTTTTCTAAAGGTAGGCAGCGCAACCGGGGGCGCGCCAACGTTTGTCATTCTGGACTGATGCTGGCATGTACCCCGGATGTCGCAGGGCGACAATATCCGTTTATCACCAGTTGGACTGTGTGCTCGTCTGGTGGGATGCGATGGGGAGTAGACATAATACAAAATAATTCACAATGAAAGCATGTATCAGGCATTAAAAGCATTTTTGCATGCGCTTTGCACGGTAGATTGGGAATAAGTTCACCAAGAGTGTAGTAGAAGATTCACCACGTGCCGCGAGGTCTTCGGTCAGAATGCGAGCGGCTGTCATGTCTCCGGAAGGAACTGATGTAACAGACGTAGGAGTCGTAACAGATGGGGTGGACAGTATTCGATTACCTACAAAGGTCGAGGTGAGTAGCTTCTAGTATTGGTGGTAACACTTCCACTGACCACAGATTCCCAAACTTATTTGGCGTACCGGCTTTTACAAAAATCTATGCTCAGTGCCCTAGACTGTATTATTTAAGTGAATGAAAGGAAAGGAGCAGGGAAAAATGTGCATTTAAAGTTTCCATCATCCCCTCGGATCATTGCAGCGCCTACAGAGGGGCGGTATCGCCCCCGTTGGGGACCACTGTACTAGACCTTTGCAATTGATAGAGATGGGATGATCAGTGTGCCCTCAAAGGGGTTCGGAAGTTTTGATTTGTATTCTAAGGAGTCAGAAATATTTTTCGAATTTGTTCAAAGATTTTGGCATACCCACGTGGCGCCATTTTTGCAACTTTGGTCTTTAATGAAACCCATATAAAACGAGCTAAACTATTTACATCATACTATTTTTTTATATAGCAAGTAGGTAGCAAGCCAGCAGAATCTGTTTGATGGTGTCCGCTAAAGATGTCCAGGATATATACCAATATCAATAAAAAATTAAGAATGTAGACATATTCACAGACATATTGCTTATGTATTTTGGAATGAGGATATATGAAGAGTTGGGTATTTAGTTCACTCATTTCACATTTCACTCATTCTATTAGATAAGGGAAACCGAATGGGATAGCACGAAACTGGATGTATGCTTGGGTAAAATTTAGAAATGATAATTGAAATTAATTTTCTTATTTGGACCACTTGAAAATGTATTAATTATATCATTGTTTCAGTCATTTGCTAACTACACAGAAAAGACAGTGGAATTTGCGCCAATTAGCAGAATTTGGTACATCGGCGACGCGGACTTTAGGACGCAAATCACGCTATCTCCCGATGTGCAAGTCCACCTTTACGACTGGATTGGTATTTATGATGTGAGTGCATGCAGAATGGTATATATTGATAATTTTTAATGTTATTGAAATAATTACAAAATCAATCCGTGTCTACATTTCCTGGAGACGATTTCTTTCATTTCCATTTCTTTGCTTTGGGAGGGACTTGGCAGTCATGCGACATTCCGTTCTTCTCAACTAGCCATTACTGAAGTCATCGGGTTTATCCGCTATAAAGCTTCATACGCTAGGATTACGTTAATTTCATAAAATTTATTTCTAAAATTCATTGATTTTTGTAATTTCTACAGGTTTATTTAATGCTTGCGATTAGTAATGTGTCCTGCAATTTATACACAATATACATTAAGACCTATTTGACAAATAAAAATAATTTTTGTTTTTAGTCATTCACTCTCACCTGCTGCAGTTCTTGAACTTCATTTGAAGCATCTTCTCTCTACAACGAATCTTGAACATCGTCATGTTTCCATATTTCTGTCTTTGACGATTATCAGAGCATCGTGAATAATAATTGGGATACAGATTTTCTTTCTCAGTCGACTTAACGACGGGGGTTTCGTCCACAAGGTCTCTTACCTTCACGACCTTTCCGACTATCACCGGTTATTGAAGATTAAAACAAACCCATATTAAAAAGAAACCCCCTTTTGTCATTATCCCAGACATTTTTTAAAATGATTTCACAGATTGATTTTTAATATCTTATAAGCCCTTTGTCCGCGATTTCGTTCGCGTGGTATATATACAATGATATATATACCACCTTTCGGAAGAAATACCCTACACAATAGTTAAACCGTAATACCCCATCGTGCCAGTCATTTTACCACCCACTGCTGTACATGGGCCTCCTCATGCACATTAGCCTGTGCATGAGAGATGTATGTCCTTCGCCACGCTCGCGCTAGCCAAACCAGTTGCCGAGTCCACTCTTTTAGAGGTGATATAGTTCCTCGGGACTTGCGGCAGCGGCTTTATTATCTCCAGAGATGACATCGATGAACACTGTAGAGCATCGATTCTCAACCTGGGGGTCGCGATTACATACATAGGGGATCGCAGTTGGTAAAAAAAAATCAAGCACTTGTGTACGAGAAACCTTTCATTAATTGATTCATGATTTATAATCAAAAGTTAAGTGGTTATAAAGCATAATTAGGACTTAATTATTGGTAAAGTGGTCGTGAGAAGATTTACTTTATGTTTGTCCTTTCCAAGGGGTCACGGCATTAAAAGGTTGATATACGACACTATAGAGAAAACCAGACACAATCAGAAAAACAGAAAAACAATCAACAGAACTGACAGACGGAAGTTATTTACTGAAGTACTAAAATATTCAATTCTTTCCCTCAGGCAAACTTTCATAGTCTCGACGACTATATAGCATATGAATACTTAAGCAAAGTGAGCTTGCCATCAGCAACGGGTGTTAACAGTGGCCAGCCGCGCTCCATCACATTGAGCTTTTCCGTGGGTAGTGGCGTCAGGACCCCTGGCTTCTACCGATTTATATACTTCAGTCAGCCGAATAATGATGTTAGAAGTGTGCTGGGTAAGTTGCTAAAATATGTAATAAGTATGTACTTATATTTTAATCAATTTAATCAAAATTATATCGATGTCTTGATATTATGCTTAGTTTTAGCCTGTATGGGCTCCTTGAATTAAATAATGCAACAACAAGACCTCATTAATGTATTCAAGCCGCCTCACTAACTCTGTGTCTTCATATGTAATGGCCCCCAAGATACAGGTCTTGCCTAGTTTGGGGACCTTTGAAAATTATGTAATAATAATTATAAGGAATTAATAATAATTGTACCAATAAATAGTATTGTAAATTAAATTGAAATATAAATATATCAATAATAATCAACATTAATTATAGTTAAATAAATTTATCATGACGCTTTTGATAGTTGAAAATAGTGCTTGAAACTGTTTAAAATTTTATCGATAATAAAACAACAGTCAAATGTAAACTGTGTACTCTTACAGATGTGTACTCTTAAATGTTCTTTCTATAATGTCAATAACAAGTTTAACTTTTATAGTAGTTTTAATTAATCATAGAATTGCATGTATTGGGTCCTTTGAGGGAGTTTAAAGGAAACCAAATATAGACGAAAGAAACGAATTTCAAGTGGCACTTTACTAATGCGGCCATTCGGTTATGGTAGTTAGAGAACCGCTAGTTACTAACTGTATAATCCCTTTGCACCGACAACAAATTCACATAAGAATTATGCTGTTGTCTACAATTAAGCATAATTGTACCTTTATATCTATATAGTAACGTCCTCTATTGCACATATTTGTACTAAAATAAATCATTAATCACTCATAGAGCCCATACATTAATAGAGAGTCTCAGAGTCTTATGTATAATATATATAGACGTAAGAAAGCAAAATTGTCTCAAGTAACCCAAACATATTTAGCAATATTAAGTAACGTGAATCAGTAAAAACATTGTGTCAAATTGAGTCCAATTGCGTCTCATATCCAATGAGATGTATAATATGTATATTTTTCAAATATAATATCACACTAGTTTCAAAGATATTGATACTTTATCGATAAGGCAGAAACACAACCGCGTCAATGTCACTATTTACAATGAAGTATAGTAATAATTTGTCTACGCGTTACAACCAATATTTACGAAACTTGATAGGCGCGTAAACGTCTAAAGCGCCATGATACAGTGCCGCGAGTTTAAGGGGCCCTTATGCGAAACATGCTCTCGCGTTCCTATAATTAAACATTAAATTGTAACATTTCGACGAAATAAAAACGTCTATGTATATTATAATGTATGGGATCTGTAAGTGATTATGTTTTAATTGTATTATTCACCACCACTATGTGCAATCGAGAACTTTCTGTAGATATATAATATAGGTACAATTATGCTTACCTATATGGTAGGGACAACAGTAATTCTTATGTGACTTTGTTGTCGGTGCAAAGGGATTATACAGTCAGTCACTAGCATTCCTCTACCAGAATAGTCGCATTAATAAAGTGTCACTTGTCTGTACACATATTTGGTTTCCTTCACATTCTCTCTAAGGAATCAACTCATACAATTCTTAGGTTAAAACTTCTATAAAAGTTAAACTTGTTATTGAAAGAACATTTAATAGAATACCGCTCACAATTGACCGCTCTTTATTATATCGATAAAATTTGAAACGGCTTTCTAACACTGTCATGGTAAATCAAATTTAACAGCGACCCGCGCCGCCCGCTCTACGAAGGGACCCTTAATAAGATGCAATAAGCCCTTTTGTATCCACTGCTGGACATGGGCCCCCTCATGCACGTTGTCTCGTGCATGATGCATGGCCTTAAAACGTCATGCTGTCCAAGCAGGCTGGCTAGTCCACTCTTTTATAAGTGGTGTAGTTCCTCAGGGCTTGTGGTAGCCGCTTTGTTATCCCTTAGCCGCCTTTTACGACACCCACGGGGGGAGATGGGGTGGTGCTATTTTGTAGCTGGCCGACATCACACGGCACCAAACAAATACCAAATATCTCCCAGTTGGTAGAGGAAATTTAACAAATTTCGATGCAGTGGGACATTTCATATGACAACATTTGTCAACAGAATAATAACGGCGATTGTTTTAAATATCTTTACGGAAACCTAAGAAAGTTAGGAATCCCCATGAATCTCAGTAGCGTGATCTTAAGCATAACGTCCGTTATTCGGACACATCTATCCATATACCGACAACGATTTGTCTTGTCTCTTGGGACCCAGCAATTAAGAGGAACGTAGTAAGATGAAAATGATCAACATAATGAAAATGAATTACAGTTCAATTATATCCATACCTCCTTTTGACAGGTGTCTCAGAGCTGTTTAAGTACAGCGGTAAAGGGAAAGAGAAAGGCTAGTGAATTCAATGATAAAATCTAACACTCACGTGTACACTACATTTCACGTTTGTGTGTGTGATAGCTAGCGTATAACGGCCATAACATCCAATCATTTGCTTTATTCCCTGTCCTATCACATCTCTCCATCCTGTAGAAAAACGGGAAGTATAATGGCGTAAGGAAAAGTACCCAACCCGTTAGTTATACTCCTATCCCGATAAGGATGGGGAAGGCCCCATCTTGTTCCTACTCCCCTTCTAAATCTTCAAAGGCAATCGGCCAACGTTTATCGTTCACTATTAATGTTGCCATGTACATGGGCGACAGTTTCCACTTACCATCATATGGACTACCCGCTGGTCCTATTGTATAAACAAATATAAAAAGAAATCAATTCAACATAGTTCAACATTTTCTCCCAACCGTAAAAATGGCTTTTTCGATAGGTGGTACTGCAACGGATTTTAAAGCGCACTCAACACATTCTGTCGGTTTTCCGTACACGGTCCATTTAGGTTCATTTCAAGTTGATCGCACATTTCCTTTCAAACGCATAAGTCACAAAACCAATACACTCTCTTGACATAAAGCGTACATTGTATGGTATTCATTGTGTGGTCAATATGCATTAAGCTAGGAGTTTATTAGAGACGGTTCGTCACCACAATCCACAGCACAACCATACGCAGTAAAATCCAAGTGATAGCGTCTTCGCTGCGATTTGAGCTAGCTATCTATGTTACATGCTTAACTCCGAATGATCGCTCGCCTTGCTTTTAAGTATGGGCATAGGTTTGTAAAAATGAGCGCAGATTTAACTGTTAGCTCAATCTTAGGGGTTTAAGAATGTAACTCATTTGCGACCGTGACGCTGCTCGAGCGTTTAACGCTCGAGTATTAAATGTATATTAGCGCTCACTCAGCGCTCGAGTCTCGAGAATTCAGTACCGATTTTTACAACACTACGTAGGGCACACGGTGTCGCTTGATCCCAGCGACCAGCAACGCGGCTAGTCGCTGCATCCGTGACGCAACCGACCGTGTGATTGCGCAATTGCCGGGCGGTATAATCATAAGAGGAATCAGACGTACTGTCATACTTCATACATTAATATTTAAATATTATGGCTCTAATGGCATAGAACTGCGAACGACCAAGACTGCGGCCGATTGGTTTCTGGTCGTGCGATCAGCTGTTAAGTTGATTTGAAAGATGATTGTACGACTAGGGGACACCGTATGCTTAGAGTTCCCAATTTCCAGTAAAACTATCTTTGAACATAGTCATATGTATTCAGACAGTGGGTTTATAACCCATGTCTCAATAAAACTATCATAATAAAGCTTTAATTTACGCGAGATTAAATTTATTCGTTTTTCTCTAGGTATCTCTGAGCCTTTTGAGGTAAGCAGCGATGACGACAGGTTAGTCTCGATAGATCCTTGCGCACAGCCTTCTAGCAGTACTTCACCCAACCGAAGCAAGCCCTCCACAGCTACTACGGACATATTCACAGACTTTACCGGATTGGATGTCGCGAATCTGTCTCGACACTTCTCTAACGATCTCAGCATTGACTGACTAAAAAGTTATTTGCCTGGCTCACCGGCTGTAGGGCGAAGGAAGGATAATTGATTCGGGGATGTTACCTGGGTAAGGTTTGAATAACAACATTAGTAGATATAGTTCTGTATATTACAACAGTATGTGTATAGTATAGTACAATAATGATAAATGATTTTATATAAAAATGTATACTTGAAGATTTGCGCGCGGGAGGATATCACACGTGTATTACCAGTCGTATACTTATAGAATATTTACATTAAATACCATAAGTCCACCGCCCCTAAGTATAATATGGAAACCGCAATAATGGCATTTTTAAATTTTTGCTTAAACGATAAATGAAATTAATATTATTTATTTAGTGGCATAAGGTGCAAATATTGTTTTCAGGCATTTTGATTCTTATTTAAATTAACAGACGTATGGTGTCGTAAATGAAAAATATAATATAAATATGTATGAATCTTCTTATTAGCAAATATTTGCTAATACCAACCATCAAAATACTCTAGAAATCAATTGTGCAGTTCTTGACCGTACTCATATATTTTGAAGTCACAGCAGAAGTCACAGCGGCTTGAGATGATAACTAACGGTTAATTGAGTCCGTTAATAAGTTTATTTCATAGATTTGATTATAGTATTCGTGAAGGTCTATGAAACAGGTCTTGGAAGAGACGAAAGTACTTAATTGATTTTATGAAAATGTTCAACTTCAGCCGCACGCGGCGCTGGCGTTGTTTGCTGCCAATTTTAAATAAGAATTACACGTTTTACTCGTAGAGTATTTTGGCATTTGATATAATATGTGAGTAAATGTAATAATTTTCGTAGTATAGTTTTATTCTATTTACTGTTCACAAAATGCTAGGTTTTTTTTAGTATTACCTGTTATAAGTCTATGGGAGTTTGTTAACGACAGCGGACGTTTTCAGTTTCGTGGCCGCTTACCTGTGCTGAGTTTTGTGTTATTTTAATTATTTTTTCTTAGCTTAACACTCAAAAGTGACATAGGGAGTCCGCACCTAAAATACACCCGTGCCTCCACCGGTGGAAAACCGTGTCGTGAACAACCGTATACGGTTTCTCTATGGTACGCCGAACTCTTCATACCGTAGGAAAATCGTGTCGTTAACAAGGGGGCTTAGAGATTTATGACAAGATTTTGAAAAGAGAGGGAGAATAGGGAGTAAATTTAATAGGGTGGGTAATGGGATATGGAGTCTTAAGCGGCTAAGAGTATTGTCCTCTGTTGAACCTTAATTAATGGAATAAGTATCTCCAATTTTTGGCTATGGTACACACTTTTTTTTTATATTCCGGGTGGGGGGGGGGGGGGGGGGGTTAATATAACAAAAACTATCATATAATTTATGTAATTATAGATGGACGATAAATATAAAATGTATCGCTTGTAATATACATTTTAGCTGCCTTACTCATAAATGCTAGTTAAATCTTACAATTCCGTAATATTCTTGTGCTTAAAAAAAATGACCAGTCAAGGGCGTCTCAGTCCAGGAGTGTCACTAAAGAGAACAAGTGAAGGTCGAAGGTTAAAGCATGATAGATCATATAGTTTCTCAAGTTATATATATCCTCTTTGACCTTCTAATGTCCTTTTTTATTTGTAGCCCTGTTAGGCCAAGGCGCAATTGACTGGTCAAATTGATTAGGAAGGTGACAAAAATTTTCAAGCAATAATTAAAGTTATACAGCTTCTATTAGTAAGAGGGAAGATGATTATATATTTATGTAGTTGCAAAAATAACTTAATTAAATTACATTTTTACAACCAAGACCAATTAAAACAGAGTATATTTTAGAGGAATAATATAATATACATATATTAAATTGTCAACATTAGAGCTCTCTGTCGGTGTCTAATAATCTGCTTGCATTTAACATCTAAATAGTCTAAGCGGTGTGGGTGTGTAAACGTTCGCTTGTAAGCGTTATCTTATTTATTGTTTTTGGGTGTAAATTGAAGCCTTTTACAAACAAATTTTTCAACAAATTTGTTTGTATATATGGACAATCACCTAAAGGCAATTTATACATAATTTAGGCGATTGATTGGTCTAAATATAAATAAAATGGATTGGCCTAAATAAAAAGACAATAGAAAAGTGAAGAATAAGTTCATATGGATCATATCGTAGTTTCATATGGAACGTTACTTTCTTCACAAACGAGAAATTAGAACTTTAATATTTCTGTAGCCGAGAGGTAAGAATAATAAATCGTCGGAGCACGACGCGCGTAATTTAACCGCGAATCAGTTTTAGGGATATATTTATATGATAATATTAAAACTATTGCTTATAGGATTTCTTTTTAACAAATATAAAGTAGCCTTTTTGAATATACATATTATCTCAATTAAACATGTATTTATTATCCCTTTTTCAATTACAGATTTATTATCCGTCAGGTATATTATAAGTAAAACCGATAAGCCGTACTCGCCTATATATACTATGTGTATATATACTCGTAATTATATACTTAAATAAAAGCTTTTAGAGAATCAAAACCCACTGTCTAAAGCTGCCGAATTGTTATGTATTGTATATAATATATATAAATTATATAATTATACACATACTTCGGATGTGGTATCTTAAATCACTTTTACAGTCATATATAAGTACTTGCATATACCTGTATATATTATATCTTATGTATATTTACATGTACATGTACCGGTACCTGTTACTTGTATATTTGTGCAGTATACTTATTGTCTGAATTCAATAAACCTTTTTATTTTGTAATATGTTGTATACAGTAAAAAGTATCAATTTGTATTTATACTCGGCTTTTGCAGTACAATAAATATTTATATATCCATAGCTGGAGTAAATGTAACACATTTGTATGCAGTTCTGTGTTTATTGTACATTAGACTAATTGTGATTACATTACATTACCATTACAATTTATCAAGCCTGCTGCAAATACAAATAAAATAAATCCGAAAAATAAGCTTGCTTTCTGCTTGAAAGTGCATACACAGTCATCAATTTTAAAATTAATGTAGACTTCACATTTTCTTTTAATTGAGTGTCACTACACGCTACACACTATGCCAGTATAGTCACACTATGCAGATTGCTCCTATTACGAGTAATAGCTCAATTTTTAAACACGCCTATTTTTACGCAGGATACTTCGTTCGTTATTCATTGGTACACCGTCTATACGTTTATATAACACTAGTTGAATCTGTTTTATACTTAATAAAGGTATAATTGATAGGTTTTTGGTAGGTGGTTAGCCGAGGTTTCTCTAGTTTTTGTTAAGTTTAGGTTCTGGTTCTGCAAATAAGATTAGAATATATCCGCATATCGTATTGTACCTGCCTTGGTTGTTTAGAATAGATATTATAGCAAAGGCCGTAATTTTTTTTTTGCGAAGTATCTTGATTGTAAAGAAGACAAAAATATATTTTGATTAAAAAAGTATTTTTATTTATATCGCTTTTTTAATAATTATATTTTTCGGAATTAAAAGCAAAAATCTAGCAAAATGCGTGTCGATTTCCATAGTCGTTGTATAATATGGATAACATTGAAAGAGTTCCGTCATATAACTATCCGTTGGACCCGATAAGAGATATTTAGTTTGACAAAATTTTTTCGTTGTAAAGGATTTATAAATATTTGTTTTCAGGAAGTAACTTTGTTTCCGTGTTCA
The DNA here is from genome assembly GCA_914767545.1 of Sesia apiformis. NCBI lineage: Eukaryota > Metazoa > Arthropoda > Insecta > Lepidoptera > Sesiidae > Sesia > Sesia apiformis. Next base: position 6,704,440 of record OU611960.1, on the reverse strand, counting down.
TTATAATTTTCACTTCCTAAACTTTATGTTATTAAGAGCAGGTATACACAATACTGTAGTTAAAAATACATTTTTATTGCTTTTTAAAAGAACTATCCAACAACACCCGCTAGATGGACTAAGTGATTTTTTTCTAAACTTTTATTTGTTGTCAATTTTTTTTGGAATCTTTATTTCTTTATGTACGGTGTCAATATACAAATTAATGCTAAATTTCAACATAATAGATGTTAAATAGAGAGAGTAGTAGAGCTGTGACAAGTCCGGGCAAAACGAAACTGTAAAGGTACTAAAGGTTACGGAACCCTAAATATGTACTTATTTTACAGAGATAAATTGAACGCTTAATTTATAATTGCTAGTTTTTAAATATATTGCTATATACAGTAGGAACATTGTTAAATTTCCTAATTTTTTATTTTGTTTTTATATAAAAAATAGTTTTTTTTCGCTCATGCCGACACATTAGTTCCTTTTATATTCATTATAAATGTTGTTGGCTAATAAACGTGCTTAATAGAGACTATGATTATATAACATAAGTTTTTATCTCTTATGATAGTTATGATAGTATAAATTTTTAATAAAATGCAATATAAATAGCCTCAACTTTTTGTAAGACTCTGTCGTATAATTCCTTTAGCTAGCGTATAGGCAACGCAACACGGCGAATACAGTAGGTACCTACTAATATAGACGCATTTCTTACTTATATACCTAATGTTTAAATGACCTCTTCCATAAAAGTTGTATATTATATAAACAGGTACTTATATGCAATATTATTTAAAACATATATCTGTATTTTTCAATGTTAAATTATATTGTAGTATATTTATGTATGAAGGTAAAGGGGGGTATAATAAGTAAGTAACATTGATATAGCGATTTTTGCATATCGTTTAAATGTTAGGTCTAAATACTTACAGATACTCGTAAAGGTCCGCGTTGCGATGCTAATAATGGTTCAAACTGGATCCTATATCCTTAAATAGTAGAGTCGTTTAAATCAAGATAAGTGTTTAAGTGAGTTGGACGCTCACATACACGCATAATCTTTTGTGATAAAATGCAGCGATATTTAGATAATTTTACAAAATTAATATACAAAAGATAACGAATTAGTAACTATGCCACTATTTAATTAACCTGCCTTATAAGAATAATACGAATCTAAGAATGTTTCTTTTCTAAATACGTGCATATGTGCTGTATAGACCGACGCATTTGCTTGTCTTGAATCGATACATCGATTACATTATTTCTTTTTTCTTATTTCATAGAAAATTATAGGTAAAATCCAATCCAAATATAATCCGTTTAATAGTTATTATAAATGCTATATAAATTTAATTGTTATTAACGATTATTATACATGCGATAGTTTAATTGTTTGTTATCTAATAACTGCAACAAATTCAAGGAATCGCCACCAAAGTATAATGCCCAAATTTATATAGGCCGATGCCCGGCTATAATTTTTCATGTATATGATTGATTTTCTTGAGTCTCTTGGAAAAAAATATTTAAAGGTAGATTCTTATTACCACGAAAACATAAAACGCTACGTATGTCTGCTTTTTTCGTCTAATTTCAAAGACATTGGTTCAATTTTAATGATTTAAGCACAAAAGTACGAATACAACGAAGACGAAAACAACTAAAACACTGCAATGTCATTTGTCCACAGATAGAATAGTTTTGAAAAACCTACTTAGGATCTAAAACTATCTAGGATCTATTTTCTAAAACGTGACATATTCGCTCTTTGAGAAATTAAATACAACGCATCCTTTTTTATCTTAATAACACAAAAGAGACGCAGGAAGCTTGTCCATTACCGTTTACAGTTCATCACAGTACACATCTGCATTAATGTATTAAACGATCAAACCAAAACAGCACCGCGCGCTCGTTTGCGGTTTTGTCAAAATAATGTCATCATAGCTTTAAATTGAAATTATATAGTTTAAATTTGGAATTCCGCACCAAACGCAAGATAACAAGTTCAAAGTGGCCATTATGAACAAACGGCGATTTCATAGGTAAGGCCCTAATATTTTCTGTAATATAATTAATTATTGCAAAGTTCTTCAAATGTAAATGTTATTCTACGAATTATGTATTTCATATTTTTTTTTTAATGTAATATAAATTCATATACATAGCTAGGCATTTTTGTGCATTGTCCTTTGGCATACGTAAACGACACGAAATCTAGGATTTTTAAATTCTTCCATCGTCCCTAGTCACAGGGCCAAGTTTTTGTTAACCCCTAGGAAATATTCTGTTCGTGGAACAGATAGTTTTTAAAACTATTAAGCAACAATTAGTAATTAAAAAAGTTGAAAAATTGTAAAAAAATAAAAAAGGTCTACAACGTTTAATTTTGCTATGTAACTACCACGATATGTACTTATTTTGAAGCATATGTTAAGGGTAAAGTCCGCTTGGGATACAGTCTACACCGGTCTGCCCGGGCAATATCAGCATTGCACATCGTTGCTGGGAGAACTCCGAATATTTGCGATCTTTACCCGCTTTTATTAGGGCAGTGTGCGAAGTCTGTAACGGGCCACGCGCCCGGTACTCATATATCTGTGATGTATTTATATTTGGCTTGTATTTAAATGAGCAGGAAAAAACACTAAATGAGCAGCAAATCACGATCAGCAAAACTAAACTATTTTTGAATAACAAGTAAATAATTTTAGATTACAACGACTTTTATCAACACGACGACGTTCGCGGGACTCCTATTTTTTATTGTCACCAGAAACTTAAGCCACTTTTAAAGCTGTCATCGATTTGCTGCCCACTCAGTATTTTCTGCTGCACATTTCATAATTACTCTTTATATTTATGTGAACGAATTGTGCCCGGAAATTTAAAGTAATTTTACCATAGAGATTTACCACGTATCTACGAGTAAATACTTGGTAATTCCTGTCAGTTCTCATACATCTCGAAGACAGCAAAATATGCTATTTAGGCGCCAACCACACGGCGATATCGCCGTGTGTAGATTAGCTCATATTTACTATTGAAATTAGTGGCACGGCGAGATTATCGCCTCGAGAGACTCGCTCGTGTGGTTGGCGTCTTAGCGACCGAGTCGGTATCTAATAAATGAAGATTAACTTATATATACCGGTTAAGACGGTGAACCTACCAACTAGAAAAGAAATATTTTATAGAAAGTGAAGACGAGCAGACAATCCAACTTCTGGAAATTTAGGTTTAGATTAGACACAGAGGAGTTTCATTTATTCTACTTGATGGGACAGGACGGGATAGGATGGTTATATTGGGATGGGGAATGGGCTCTGATATATCGCCAGTCACTATAGAAATATGTCTTCTGTGAGATAAGTGATGAGATAAGTGAGATAAATATGAGAAGTCTGTGTGAGATAAATATGTAAGTCGGCTAGTCGGGCGCGCTAAGTACACATACTTTTAAGAATAACTATGTCATATTTTCTCTAGCCACGCGCGTCGCTAGTGTCGCTTGCCGTCAATTTTAAGTCACAGTTTTAAGTATTTTCTCGTTGAGTAACTATAGGTATTTGGTTAGTCACATTTCGAAAAATTTAAACCTGTCGACTCCGCCCTTAATTTTTAAAATGCTTATATAATAAATATCCTTTGGGCTCAAAATTTTTTAGCTCAGTTCGTAAAAGGACAATAATTTTGGCTAGATGTTGTGCGTTTTATATTTGGCGATGTTAATTGTTGTCTTCTATTCTAGATTCTTGCTGTAATAACACTATTGTATGCTAAGCTTTTCCTAACATACAGTACTACTAATCAAATAATGCCGGTCCACCATCTTTATAGAAATGATGATGATGAGTAAAATAAGAAACATTCACATTTTCAAAATTCATTACATTACGTTGTAACCACTCTATGTTATATTCAGTCTCTCAGTACATTATTTAATTAGTAGTTGGTACTGTAATTAATGTTAATTAGTTTTTAAGTTTGTTTTTTATTTGTGCCGTTGAACTTTATTTGTGCAATACACCACCGATATCTGTCACAATAGTTAATTGTAGATTCAATTATGATGTTTCATAATTAGACACTATATTGTATGTAGGAAATTTTGTATTGAGTACTTAATGGTACAAGTGGAACTAACATTATAATTTTATGTGTATAAAAAATAAGGCGTGAAGTACCCATGGTACGGATTAATTGGTGAGAAGACTTTTAACAATCTTATTTATATTTCCAATACAAATCGTTGACCAGTCAAGAAACCCTTGCTCCAATCGGGCCACTAATAAATAAGAAGACAACAAAGGTTCAAAGATTAAATAGCTTGATGACCTTTGCAATTAATGAAAAATATAGAGATATGCGGATTTTTACATTTTCTGGCTAATGTATTTGACTATTAGGAGTACTTCCAACACTTAGTTTTTTTCTTAATATGGTATAAATTTGTATTGTATTAGCAAATAGTAAAATTTGCAATACTTAAGTGTTTCTATCATAAACTAACATTCCTAATGAGACTTTGGATAACACTTATAATATTTTTTTCCCGATAAATTGCCATAGTTTTAATGTAATATCTCAATAAAAACTTGCCAATTGAAGCTCCGTTGCTTATACAGTTATACTTAGTCCACGATACATACCATTTAAAATTACTAAAACTTTTGTAAAAGGTAATATCATTTCACCACTGAGAAGACTTAATCGATAAATCAATCCTTAACCGCCTCATTTTTATTTTAAACTCTCTAAAAGGACTTTAATCGTGCCGATTGGTTGTCTATGATTGAACTCGTGTTTGGAATTGCCAAGAAATTTGATACGGCTCGTACTTACTCTTCTATGACTTGTCGTGTAAGAGTGCATTCACACATATATACATGTCATACATGGAGCCGTTCATAAAATACGTCACGCAAAATCCAAGTATTTTCGACTCCCCTTGTCACACTCACATTTTTGTTAACACCTAGGAAATCTTAACTTACAAAGAAAACTTTTGCAATACATGCAAAAGGCGTGCTTATCCCTTTAGGAGATTTCTACCGGAAAACCCGGGAGAGCGATGGGTGACCAACAAAATGCCACATCCCATGGATGTGAGCATTTAAATTAAATTAACAAATTTTTAATAATATCACCATTTATTTTCTACAAATATAAACATAAATTTTAGTTTCTATTGACTAAGAAGGCCTCGCGTTTAAAAATTAATAACGTTTAAAGCATTTAAAACACCCTTACTCCCGTCACACATTGTAACGCTAGGCTATTGCCTACCTTCCTTGCAATGCGTTATGTACTTTATGAACGGTCCCTTAGAGGTAAAAACGGGTCAAATGGTTTCATTGCTTCAAGCGTGTTCGGGGCACCGACATCTCGATTCGATCTAACGTTACGATTCGAGATGACGCTTGCTTGAATTGAATGAACGTCGCGTCGTCTTGATTGTCTTGAATATTCTCGATTTGAAACGAATTTTCGTTCTGAGACTAACTGTGGTGGAATGTTAAATACAAGTTGTCATTATCTTCGATCAACGATACAATGTAATTGTTGATCGAAGCTATTAAGATCTCGTTGTGTGAACGAGAAGGGCATTTCAGTAATAACTTTGCAGTGTATTTCAAGCCTAACTCTCTTTTCACATTGTGCAGTATAATGCGACTATAAGCACGGAACAGTCAATACACCTTTTTTATTGTACTGTATAATTTAATATTTTGTTAATAGATAATAAATACAGTAGTACAAAATTGTTAGTTTGCAGTCGTCACAATAGTTGTGTTAGTAAATATAAGTATTTTAGTTGGACAAAGCTTTGTTTTATTTTACTTCCTTAGCGTCATTTTATTTAAAGCAGCGGAAGTCCTAGATCAATACAACATTGATGGACACGGATTACGGTTTAACCTATTATATTCCCCGTAAAACAGTTGAGGATTTTTTTTATAGAAATGGTAGAACACGGGCGGCCCACGAGATGGTAAATGGCATTGGTAAGTACGAGTATGTTAAAAGGATTCGGCAAGGTCGGCAGCGCACTCGCATGGTGTTGCAGGTGTCCATGCTCTGCGGTGACCACTTACCATCATGTGGCCCGCCCGCTTGCCTGCCATTTATTCTATAAAAAGTGGTAAGTAAGGTACCTACCTATGTGGCTTTATTCAACCTAGTGTTTTATTTGGTAAAACCAGAAAACAAATTTATTGTTAATTAAATGAACCGAAAATATATCGTGCTTTGAGCTGGACAGTGCGTTTGACTCTGAAAATAAATACATCAATAAAATTTTATTATTCCTACATACGAGAATATTGATTCATTATCTAGCGTTTCCGGTAGTCTTATACGTGCGTTTTTAAGTAGGTATAGTGTTAACGGACTCAATTATAAGGAGTATGCGTAAAACCTACAGGATTTTGTCATTGAAAATGATTTATAAATGAAAAATCTATTTAATTGTAATTATATTGTTGCGTCCGGGACCGCTTGTGTATGACGTAAGTATTATAGGTAAATACGAGTACAGCGATACGTCCTCGTCGATGTAACTAACCAAAGGCAATGCACTCTATCCTTTATTTTCAAGTTCTAAAAGTGCACATAGGTATGAACTACTAGTAGTCTACCGTACAGTCGGCGTCAAAAGTCTTTTGTTATCTTTGGCGTTGATATTTCGAGCACAGTCGAGTTTCGGAGTTATTTGGAGAGCACGATAAAACTTGACAGTAAAAATCAGTGTACCTAACAGGGCTAAGCAGTACTTCACTCCGCTGCAATGCTTGTCGCTCTAAAAAACTCAAGTTACACTCCACATGGGTTACTCACACCTCTGGGCTGGTGCACCGAAAAACCAGCTGGAATCTTTTGACTTCGTCCAACGACGTGCTGTTCGAATTGTCGAAGATCCCACTCTCACAGGTGGTCTAGAAGCGCTTAGCATTCGAAGAGATTTTGTGTCTCTCTGCGTTTCTACCGCCTATATAATGGGAAATGTACTGAAAAACTGATCAATTGGATGCCAACTTCGGGATTTTACCATCGCACTGGTCGTCATCGTCATGCGGTTCATCAGCACTTCCTTGACGTGGGGTCGCTGCGCACAAAGCGAGTCGGGAAGAGGATTCTAAAAGGTACATACAACATACATTCTACACCCGCAAGCCCCCTGGTGTTGCAGGTGTCCATGGGCGGCGGTGACCACTTACCATCATGTGGCCCGTCCGCTAGTCTGACTATAAAATTAAAAAAAATATATATATAAAAAAATTACCATACAATGCAGAAATCAAACTATTTTAGGAATATGTATGTGGATTGTGTAGAAATTCTTAAACACATCTCTGGTAACTACTCACGGGGTGAAAAAAAACACTCTAAAATATGTATTTTTATATTAATAGTTAATTTTTAATTAAAATAAATTATTGCTATTACAATAAAAATGATATTGACAAAATCTCATTATATGTGTTATATACACGTATCTATGTCAACTAGTGACCACGGCTGCTGTAATCCACGGCGACACGTCGACTAGAAGTAAACGGTAACGAAGGTTTAACATAAAATAATATAATGTAGGTTGAGGGTATCTAAATAGATCATGTCACAGGGTTCAATATAGATCAGTCATCACGTACACCTTTTTTTGTTTCGGTTGTACCTTTGTTATACACGTTCAGTCATGATTTATAATAATACAAACCACGATAGTTTAAAATGTTATAAAATCTCATTATTTATCCATATTAATGGGTTAAAAACGAAACATCATTGAATTCTTAATGATGAAGGATGCATTTGAAAAGAAAAAGTTTCGTGTCGGATGGCGATAACGTAGTCCAGATTCACGTAGACGTCGACGAATTGTGGACATAGATATATTTGTACTGGTACTGTATATTGGTACTGGTATATTTGTACTCTATATTGACTCAGAAGTTCATTCATTGAATAAATATAACATAATCTTTTTTTTTAAAAAAGAAGTCTATATATTAAGGTTATTCATAGTATTGTACCTCAGTTACGTACGGAAACCACAGACCTAATAGTTTTGCTACCGCAAGTTAGTTAAGTCTATGTTTGAAACAATATCTCATTGTTTATTTTGGCATCTAACTGATCAGCGAATTCAGATATCTTTACAAAAATATTTTTTTTTAAATAGAAAGTGGTGGCAACCGATCATACAGTCCACCTGATGGTAAGTGGGTACTGTCGCCCATGGACATCTGCGGTACATGCCAACTTTAGTCCAGAATGATTAACTGTGGCACGCCCTCAGATGCGCTCTGTATCTTTGTTAATATAGGAGTGGATTTGGAGAAATGGTTGGGAAAATGAGAAGGGATAGAATGGGATGAGAACGGGCCCTGGTATATCTCATTCACTACCGAAACACCTACGTACATTTGGGAATATGATAAAGTGGGAAATGCAGTACATTTCAAGGTAGAGAGAGCGGCTGTTGGGTGGCAGTGTGCACCTTCCTCCTCCAAAATTAACTTTAGAGATTCCCATCCAATTATTTATTTCTGTCTTATTCAACGGTACAGTTAACTATAGTGATGTTTTTCCATAATCACTATATTATAAAACACAACATTATCATTTTAATGAAATGTTGATTTTCTTTTGAAATTAATATTTCAAATTGATCATTTATTTCTAACTAATTTAAGAATTCAGTTATAATGTCAATTTCTGTGATCGGTTGCTTTTGATGTACTTTCTTGTATAGATTGTTTTGATACAAGTGTTTGATCAATTTCTATTGATGTTGACTGTACATATATCTAAAATACGCATCTAAAGTGCATGTAACCTCGATGTATTATAGTAATTACTAATCAATTACACATACGTGTTGACCTTCACAGCGTCTGATAGGTGTGATGTTTGCTCTTATCAAACAAATACAACGATAAGCAATAATAACATTGGACAGTATATGGTTTTTTCGTATGAATTATTAATGCTCTGCTGAGAGGTGTCGGGTATTCCGCCCCTTTAGGACAACCGTGTTATACGAGAACACGCTTAAGTTTGAGTTAAGGTTTTTTATTTTGACATCTACGTAATTCTTGGACAACATAACAGACGCTCTATACGAAAAATTTCATACTAATGTGACTGAAAGTGAAGGAGCCATAAGTGACCTCCGTTAATGACACATCAGTCACATCAAAGGTTCTGTTCAAAGTGAATATACTCCAATTAACATTAGTGTTCATAAACAGAAATGTTGCCATATTTCAGTTAAATTGATTAGTCATTACTACTAGCGGTTAAGTGTAGGCGCGGCGTTGATGTCGAATGCGTGCCGTAGCTTGTAGCGTAGCTGTTATCGGAAAAGCGCGGGAAAAGCCGGCGCGGCGTATCAGTTCCCCGCGGTTCAATCAGTAGGCTCGCGCCCGCCGAGAGACATGGTACCTTCCTTGTGCGCGGTCGCTCTAGCACTCGCGGCAATCGCGCTCGCGACAACGCGCGCCCGTATACCTTCCCACGACAACATCCTCAGGATTCAACTTTGGGACGCAGAAGGACTCAGCAAAGACCCCATCACGACCGACGCACCTACCGCGACGCCCGCAAAACACAAGTTAAAAGTTAATTTGGACACCCTCTACAACGCTATGCTCGAGGAGTATGGAGCCGGCAGCGGAAGGTTCACTAGGCACAAAGTAAGACATAAGAGACGTCGGCCTCGACAAAGCGGAACTGATCTTCCTTGGAGATTCCACTCGGGCTCAAGCTTGTACAACGTGGCTGTATACGATGGGGATGTGCCCTGGAACATGATTGAGGCGAACAGTGCAGGACAGACGGTTAATGCGAGTGCAGTGAGTGATGCCAGTGCCAGTTTGCCAGTGAATGACACTCGGGACGTGTCTCCGCCGATGACACTACGCCAGGAAGAGGAGGTAATGAGTGTTCTCAAACAAACACCTCACAATATTCAGTCTTTCAGCGTTAATGTCGCCTCGAGGTGGTTAATAGCTATTCAGTGGACTGATAGCCTGCTAGCGTGGCCTGGGGCCCCTATTCACCGCTCCCATTCAGTATACACCTCGAGCGATGCGTTGATAAAACTGTATACGCATTGTTTTAAAAATATTTTTTCTCGGCTAAATGTTGATAATATCGCATTCCGGCGCGGACGAAATGAAGTAAAGTATTTTTCAAAGGGAGATTGGCTCTCTCATGGGCTTTTATCGAAAATATAATATATCTGTGTCACGTCGTTGATGTTTACGTAAGACAGACCGATATTTTTACAATAATGATACCTATCTATTTTATGCTTTCTTTGCAAATGCTCATGTCATACTTAATAATCCATTAATTTCCGGATTTACAATTAAAAAGTTATAATTGTGTAGCTGTAGAAGTTCACTTAATCGTAAATTTTGTCCTGTCGCACTTTTAGCGGTGACCTTTCACCCGAATTGTTGACCTTTTGCGAAACTAACTGGGGTTCGCCATGCAAACAACAAGGGTCACTGCGGGTGATTATTTACCTCTAGTTATTTCTATTTATAACCTGTTTATTATGGAGATTCCTTATTTGGTATAATGATTTTCGTGTCTTTGAGACATAATTATTTTCGGAATAGGCGCCAATTTGCGTCTTTATTTTAATTATATCATTTCGATTAATTCCTAATAGCTACAAGTACGTTTAATGCAAAGTTTCGTTGATTTTTTTTTGTAAAATGTTCTTGGATATGTTTGAATTATACTCGTATGATAAGGACTTTTAGTAGTTGCCATGTCGAGATTTTGACTGTAATCAGCAAACAACAACAAGATGGTTGCGATCAAATCTTCACAATAACATTTATCAATTTGTGTCAATACATAGACATATTATGTATCTGTAAGAATATTTTTACGATTAGGTATGAACAAATAATCTGTCATAGATAAACATAATCATTCGCACCATTACAAGGCTTTGTTCTAATCATTTCTTTAAATTAAATTAATTAAATTACTGGCGCCTTTTTTGATAAATAGATTAATACTGTTAACATTCTGTTTCCATACGTTAGAATTCGTACGTGATAGTTAGTACGTATCGTGATTAATAAAAAAAAATATGAAATCACTTCATAGTTACGGGTATATGATAAATAATTTTGGTCAGTTTGTTTATAGAATGTACGATTGTAGAGTTTCTGTTATCAAATAATACAAATAATAAAAGTATATTTATTTATTTTTTTCCAAAAAAGAAAATTTTAGCTTTATAAAAGATTTAGAACAATTTCTAACAATTAGATATAAAAAGATAGTTGTAATATTATGATTCTTTAAGTTTCTAACGACTAATATTTTATCTAGACTTGTCTCTTGTGTTTTGAACAACCAACGAAAATGATATAAGGTTATTTATTAACGAATACATAGGTATTTCAGTAATTTATAGAAATGACAAAGGACCATTAAAATCAGATAAACCTACAAACACAATGGCTCTTCGAGCCAGATACACTTGGGTTCTGAAGTGAACTAAATGTCGAAAAAATGCCATTGGCTGATTAAGCGTGATACGTAGTTAAATAATATCAAGTGAAAACAAAGTAAAATCTAAACAATTAATTAAATTGCTAATTAAAAATAGTTAAATTAAATTTTTGAAAAATGTTCCTCATCATGATCTAGAATTTTTGCTAACGTCTTTACGAACCGCATTGGCCTAGATAAAGGCTTTGGTTAACTTTGTATTAGTAAAAAATATACTCAAATAAAAAGAAGTAATGAAGTGATATTAAAAAACTAGAACACAGTAAAATATAGTAAAGAATGTGGATATGTATGTGAAGTATATTATACATATCTGTCCATATGGTGATTTTAAAGATCCAAAGCTTGTAAAGTATAATCAAATTAAAAAAAAAAATATTATCGCATCAACATAAACTGAAAACAAGGAGCCGAGTTGAGTTTTGGCTCACCGAGACTCAAAATTTTGGAGCAGTTTTAACGCTCAATGGACACAAGAAAGAAATTATTGAAAAATAATCGTTTACAAAATTTTGTTTTATAATTCAGATACTAAGCTTTTTATGGCAGGTACTTGCTTTTTAGAGCTAAATAAATATTTTAAATAAGAGTAACATAATCATGATTTTAAAAAAATGTCAATTTATTATTTAAATGGAATGTTAGAATTTTAGTTAATTAAATTTAGAACTTTAAACGCATTTAAAGACAGTATTTTTCTTTATTTGTGTTTAAAGTCATAAGTTAAATTCTTTATTTGTGTTTATATCAGCCGGCAGCTTATTAAAAATTGAAACTGAAAGTTTTTATTGATCAACAAAGCCCGATGAAAGCCTTTTATAAGAGCTTTTGTAAGATCCATCCAATCATTATAAATTGATTACGCTGATTGGCAATCAGGCTGCCTTACTCAAAATGTGCAGCATGTTGCTCTATTGAGTTAATAACTGTAGTTAGTGCAATGATCGCGACCGCGTCCCCGCCTCTCGCCCGCAGGCCGGATCGACGCCAATCACCCGGAAATTAGACGCAAATCAATAATTTCCCTCCAATATTGTCCAGTGCACGCGACGCACGGTAATAGTGTCTGAACGAATCACCTGGATCATTATATACCATCCATTAGCATATTTTCGGTTTAGTCCACTTTCAACCTCAAAAAATTCGATCCCTGAGTGAAATAATGATACAAACGTACATTTTCAATCTACAAACGTTCATCAAATTCTACGCTCAGGGATTCTATCTTTCAATACAATGATTTTTCCACTTTTCGAGGAGGGCCACTCGAGCGACAATGAGGAGAAACTAGGATTCTTCGAAATATTCTTTATTGAACATGCTCATCACAGCGTTCGTATATTAACATTTATGCGGCTACAATTATACAACCTTAAAATAAGTACTGCGTAGATTACTGAACAGAAAATTCTTTTCTAAAAAAGTGGCAGGGTCGATCTCGTGATCATTATTGTCGCCATCTTATTTTTTCTATATATGACAATGTCAAAACTTATAAAGGGAGCATTCTTAAACAGGACTTAGCGGCTCGACCAAAGTGGTCGGGTCTCGACGCCACACACTGTTCCACGACATGGGGCTCTTTAAGCGAGCTGTGAACTATTCCGAGTCAGAATGATTTTTAATAAAAATATATTTAACTACAAAAGCATTATTAATTATTTATAAAGTAACATGTAGATAGTTCATATTAAAACTAAATTACCAGTTTATCCAAGACCCAAGACTTTTGTTAAAACTCAGAATCCACGCGAGTGAAGCTGCTGGAAAAAGCTAGTCAAGGTATTCATAGAATTCATGATTGCTTATGGTTACATAACTATTTACGTCATATTGACATATGTCAAATCAGCATTCTATAGGTAGCTCTACTGTACAGTGCGCATAGATGTTAATAAGAAAGAGACAATATTGGGCTGTTTTCGTTTTTACTACTTTGTTTGCCGCCTGTATTTTTTGTCTAGGTACGAGTAACTATAAATTATATTTTTTGTTTAATTTATATTTTGCCTTTGGCGATAAAAAAATATTAATGCACATCACAAACGTATATGTTGGAAGTCAAAATATAACTAGTTTCAAATCTATTTGCAGTCGATTTTTTTCAATTCTGTATATTTCTACAATTTCCTTAAGGGTGCTAAGTAATGACTTATCACCATTAAAGAATTTTCTTCTGAGTTCGATTGCTTCCGCACCGATTCTGTTCTGTGTTACGTTTGATATCTTAATCAGTGTTAATGAGAAATGTTATTTAGGCTTATAATGAACATGTCTGACGCACGAATTACATGATAAATAGGCATTGCATTTTAATTACGGCTTTCGAACGCAATGTTATAATTGTAGATGTTGACTACAATATCAGGTTACTACACGTAACATTTCAATAATACGTTTGATAATTGAGTGTAATGAGTAATGTTCTTTTATAAAAAGGATAACATTTGTGTCACAAAATTTTTTTTTGATAACTATCTTTTATCGTTCGTTAATAAAAATTCGAAGGTAAACTGTTAGTTAAATGACTTATGTGTTTATAATCATTCTACTTCTATTGTTTACATACACTAGGCCGCATTATTATCCTATTCAAGATGTTTTGTTTAATACTATTTCACGAGTATTGTTCGTTCGTTCATAACATAGTCTAGAGTCTAGAGGGACACGCTACATTGATGAAAATAAGATAAATTCACGGCTATTTGCAGTATTAAATGAAATTTCCATGTTTGAAATAACTGACTGAATCGACTGCTCAATACTGTGGCAGTCGCTTCGGCTGCACGTTCTTAATTATTGTTATTAACATGGTTTTATATTTTATACTAATCGTTACATGAATCATTGTCTAAAATATTTTTTAAATCTGAAATACATCAAATAACATCTGATGTACCATACCATCTGCGGCGCATAGAATGACGAGTTGATAGTAAGTCAGGCTCTGTTATTCAGGCCTTGTGTTTGGCGGCCACTAGACCTGTAATAAAATTGCACAATTGATCGTCCAACGTCATTACACCGATTAGTGTATTTCTATATTCAAAGATTAATAAAATTGATCAAATGGCATATGTCATAATAAGTAGTATTCAAGATCGATTAGCGGCTTACGTGTAAAAATATTCACATATTTCACTTACATTATACTTGAAGAATAGGTAGTTAGGAAAATTATAGTTGCTGACCGAATTGAGATCAGAATCAAATTTATGAAATAATTATCCCCTCCTCAGTCGCTTCAAGTCTGTAATTAAAAATTAATGAACTTTTGTACTGAAAATTTCCGCTTCCATAATTGTTATCGCTCTGGGTGGTACAGATATACTCATGTACTTTCTATAATTGGCACGAGTCCATATGGCTTATCATTTATCATTCTTAATTGCAACACACGATACAAAAAGTCGATTTATTACTACCAAAAGCCAGTTAAAACGCGGACAAAACCTTAATTAATTATTAAAGTAATAAAGAGTTCAAGTGTGTAATTTAATACAGTGGATTGCACCCAAAGGGCACATTTGCGGCATTCTAACTTACTGTATCGTGAAAAGCGATCGTTGTCGTAACTCTCCTTTATCTTCATTACACAATTATAAGAATTTACGAGGGAAAAAATATTATAATTCGCTCGCGTGACACAAAAACCTATGCTTATTATTATGACTCATGAAATTTTCGCTCATTTTTTCCAATTATTATGGCGTTTGGGCGGGACCTGGCGATTTTATACACATTCATTATTAGTACTTGTTAATGTACCCACTAATAAAATATACTCGTATTATTAAACTTGCCTAAGAAAGTCTAGTAGGTGCCCGACGATAGATATGGCAGCTATGGAATGAGTTGATGGATGGCGATCGGCTGTTTTGGTTCTATTTACTATGGAACTTCTTTTACATATCTATGGATGACACTATTCACTTACCACCAGCTGGACTGTCGCTGGTCTGCCACTTTTTTCCTATAAAGAAAAATAATCCATTATAGTCCTTTAATTTATTAGAGCGTGTAAAAGTTGACCTGTTGCCGACTGTACGTACAGTATACGTGCTAACAGTACTGTGTAATCCTGTTTTGACGTTGAATTAATGGCTTGAACAATGAAAATTCATTAAAAGTTATAACTCTGTTGAACTGTACACAAATCTCTACATAGTATAAAATTAACTGTCTGTTATATTTTAAAGACAAAATTTAACCATTAGACTTTATAAACGAATTTGATACGGTTCGCGTCAATAGTTGGAGTAAATTTTCCGGACGGCATTAGTATATTGTGCCAACGTTTGCATTTTTGTTCAAAGCGACATGAACTGGGCTAACGCTGACTGACAAGTGTTGGGGCTACTCAAATAAAATCTATGCTATGGAAAAGGCCTATATCCGGCAGTAGAGAGACATACACTGATGAGAAACATACACGTATATACATGGCACTGTAACTATCAGGCTGTGATTCTTCACTCCTGGGTATATTCGTAGGTCTCTTCTAAGGCTCGCAACCACAGTCGGTCTTCTGTTCTTCTCATTTCGTCACTACCGTCGATTGGTGGTGACTGGATTGGCAGTCGGTAGTGTTAGATCGGTCCACCTGTTATAAGAGCCTCCCACGCTACGCTTCCCGGTACGGTACGGTTTCCACTCGGGGTCTATCGGTTGTCGGTATCATGGTACTCGTGTAGATTCAGATATTCAAGGATAGATAACGCAAGCTGTCCGCCGTCGCTGCCTACCCAAAGTTGTCGCTAAGCTCCTACTCCCCGTGATGCTCGTTGAGTCTGTTCCGACCCCTGTTGCTAGCAAGTCTTTGTTACAAAAACAAAAATGTTAATTGCGCTATAATCACTTGTAAAAATTAGTCAAAAGTTACTTACTCAAATTTACTTACTAATGTAACACGCGTGGTTTTCATTGAATTTGTGTTGTCTATCTATACCGAAACCTATATAAGATATAGGACCCGCCATAACTCTTTTATTGTGGGTTGTCATTGTAATTGTAAGCTCCATGACGCTATATACTTTTCATTACTCGAATAAAAATCTCGAGTTACATAGGCAGCTATAAAAAACCGTAACGAAAAGCAATAATTATAACGTCTTTGTGATGGCATTATAAAAGGGAGACTTAATTTCTTCGAATCAAACATCTGCCTTTGAAACATTGTCAGTCGTCAACCAAAATTATTATCTCTCTTCTACCCTCGTTCAATCATTAAGAGCGATGAAGCGAATACTTTAGGGAAAATCGATACACTCCCCTTGGAGTCATCGCACCTGTGACTAATTTGCACGTACTTGTAATCATTGTATGAGGAACGTTGACACGATGAATGTACAATGGGAACCCCTTTTAACAATTTATACAGGTGTAATATATAGAGGTATGTTATTGCGAATGTACGAAACTGGTGATTGTCAACATCCGGTGAAAGTTGACAAGCACTAGTATGGCTGAAGAAACCTAAAGACTTAGTTAAAAATCTGGAGAAAAAATGGCGGGAGGCCCTTGGCTAGTTGTGGGACAACATAAGCTAATAATAATAATAACAATGATAGTCATAATCATCGAAATTCACTAGTGAACGTTGGCAATCACCAATAGCGCAGTTGAAACACTGAAATAGTTTCATTCTAATTAAATTACTTTTTGAGGAGGATATGGAGAGGTTTTTGCCCAGCAATTGTACAAAATAAACAACACTTTTGAAAGAAAGTAAGAAGTCATGTTGCCCACGCATGTATTTGTTCATTTTTTTTGATGATACCACGGAGTACATTTCGATGGTTCATTTATAATAAAAAGATTTTCATGATCCACTAAAACGTCATAGAATCAGTTGATGCTATAACACAAAGTATTTAAAATATATGCTGGGTCCAAAATATATTTAAAACAAATTAAATTTCGTCACCACTGCGCTCAGTAGATGCCGACGTTCACGCGAGAGTGTAGATTGTCGCGGATTTCGGACGTTTACGGCAACATACTCATATATAAAAATATAAGGTGACTGACTGATATATCTGATATATCTATCTGGCGTTAGAAACATGAAATTTGAGGAATGAATTCCTTTTATAGCGTAGGAATATATCAGAAATGTTTTTTAATATCCCTAAGACGGTGGCTGTTTCCATGCTAACGCGGGAGGATATCATGGGTGCTGGTATAATAATAAATAATCTTTCAAATAATGAGTAGAAATATTAGGTATTGAGTTCTATTTAACACTGCATAAATGTAAAAAAATAAATTAAAAAAAAACATAATCTAAGTAAATAGTGGGAAATCTTTTCATTAACCTATAATGTCTCTTTCAGATATTAGATCGTAAGCTATCGAAACCCAGCTTTCTCGGGTTAGGATTAACAAAATATCCTGTTTCACCCGGGTATATAATTGGGATCATCTTACCAATCTGAGAAAAAGTTACCAATCGAGTACAATCGAACAGTAGGACAAAAATGTCGCAGGCTGGTATCTAAGATAGAGAATTATTCTCCATCCGTTATGTCAGTACACATTAAATACTATATCGTGCTGTCGTCTGTTTTCCCTCAAATATTCACATTATTTTATTATTACAGCATCTATCACAGTATTTTATATGTTATTTGATTATTTATTACTACTTGTAACTTGTTTTCTGCTAGATGATCTAGAAAATTTCTTATAAAAAACCTTTATAAAAAATTTAAATGTATGTATTATATTATATGTAATTCTAATTATGCACACTGTACACAATCTACTCGTGAATAAAATATTTATTTCCTCTCTACTAAAAGGTTGTCTGACAGAGATCGCTATTAGCGATAAAATCACCTTTTGGGCATTTCATATATTTCAATGTCTGTTACTGTCTTATTTTGTTTTGCCGTGGAATAAAGAGTTGTATTTATCAATTAGTTAGAACAATTAGTCAAAGTGAAAATCGATCACTCATCCCTCGAGTTAAAATTGTCAATGTGAACATACTTTTGTATCATTCGATATAATATTAAGTACATTACAAAGACATGCTCTGATCAACCGAATATTAATACCGAAGGACCGATAATTACAAGCCACCCCTTTCTCCATGCCTCTCCGATCCGCTGTTGATGTTAAGGTTTGCTTTTGGTTACGAAAGTATTTCTAACGTTAAACTATCAATAGTTGTTTTAATGACGACAGAAATAGCAAGGCATTTACTTGTAAAATACGAATGTTATTCACTGGAAGGTTAGATATGATATTATTATGTATGTTCATGTTTGTACGAATAAGGCGACAAAGCACGTTAAACTCGGCGCTCGGTTGCCCTCGCCGCGATTAGTGATGTAAACAGCTAATATACTACGTCGCTGTAATCATGTCACTGTGATGTTCCATCGCAGATTTATGTAACGAAACACTTAAGTAATTGGCGGTTTGTTCCAGAGATGCTTCGCGCTTCAATGAGCAGACGGGTCTTTTCTAATAAATGTTAATTCGTAGCGACTGTCTCTATTCTACTGGGATTTAAATATTAGGTACTCCTATTATACTGTGGCTGTTATCTGTGACTATCTCAAAAAGTAAAAATTACTTATCTATATACATGAATTCGTTATATTATATAATATATATATCGTTATAAAATAATTCAATTATTTACAATTGAAGACTATTTTTTCCAAAATGTATTTTTTTCATGTTTTGCTATCCTTGTGATCAGTAAATTATATTTTTTGAAAGCAAAGGCAAACTTCGTATGAAAAAGTTGTGATAAGCGTCTTGACACTGTTATTCCGCTAACTTATTTAAGTGAAAAATGCCCCATAGACGATAAAATGATTCACGAGTTGAAGAAAGTGCAATATCACACTCCTCACGAACATACGGACTTTTATAATAATATCGTACAGTAGCAAAATGGTGTAGATATAGAAAGTGATTCTGATACAGAATTATACCTAGTTTCGGTAATAATATACCTAAGTTAACTTTTATTTTGACTACCTACATCTATTAAATATACGATGTAACTTATGATTTTATATAATTTGTGTTACAACTTTCTCACACATTACACTGTTTAGTGTACCTACCTATATCTAAAGGGGCGTATTCCGGGAATCGTAAAAGCTAAAATTTTAATTCTCGTAGAGTTCCAAGTAACTTTAAACACTTAAACATATTAAGTAATATTCATGATTTTAATGATTTTCAAATCATTTAATTTGACATTTCAGTACAATAGTACCTACAGGCTTCTAACCTTCTCCTGAGAAGTTTTGAGTGTGTGTAAGACTGGAATGATTAAAATTTGATGTTGTTGTAGTAATTTTGCCGAATGTTCGGTTCGGAAAACATGAAACTGTGTTCAGTTCGTTATTCGTTTATTGAGCAATCCAATGCATATTCGGACTATCTACTAGGTATATATATATATCTTCCAAAATATTTCTCATAGCGAGGTGTTACGCTATGTCTCAAGGGCTATCATTGTCAAAATTAATAATAACACAACTTACGCAATCCCGTCCATATAATTTATATTGTTTGTAGCCACGCTAACAACTTTATCAGTGAATGATGTGGCATCCTCCATCCATTCAAATGCCCTAAACAATAGCTTGTTATTTTATACACTTGAATATTGTTTGAATTTTAATAAGCGTTTACCGTCGTGTGCGTGTTGTTATTTTTTCTATAAATTTATTATTCTGTTACTATCTTGTGAATCGGGCCTCCAATTACTAAGGCGCTTTGGAGCTACTAAATCTACTGCGGGCCCAATCCGCACCCTTGTGTGCATGTTTTTTATAATAGAAGTGGCAGACAGGTGAGCGGTCCACATGATGGTAAGTGGTGACCGTCGCTCATAGACACGTGCAACACAATGAGGGCTGCGATTTTGCCGCCGACCTTGCGGTATCCTAGTCACAACTCCCTTGAAAAACCTTATGTTGTTACTTAGTGGTAAAACATCAGTTGGCTTCATGGGTTTATTCCACAACTTCCGAGTTCGCAGTATAAAGTGTCTTGAGGACCGCACTGTACGCAGTGGTTCCTTTCCGAGGAAGTACGATCGCACAGCCTTTCGGTGACGAGAGATGGGATAGTAAAATCTCGAAAGTGGCACCAGATTGAACATTTGTTCAGAATATTCCCCCATTATAAAAGCGGTAGAAGACGAAAGAGAAGCAAAATCTCTTCCTATGTTCAGTTATTCTAAATCCCTTTCTTTCTTTTTTATATGCTTTTTGTCAATATTATTTTTCATAATTTTTGGGTAGCGTATTTACTTACTTACGAAGATTTTTTATGAACTTAGATAATAATTGAAGAATTCGTATTTTGGTAGAAATTCAGTGATGCGGCCTGAATCTATAAAATCGTTTTAAGTTTAGATACCTATATACCTAACCAGTAGGCTATATCAATGTTAAATTATAAATAGAGTTTAATATAGAATATTGTTGTTATAATTAACATATAAAACCGGCGCGTAAGAAATAGGGTTATATTATAATCGAGTTAAATAATTAAATTATGATAATCTGAGATAAACGTTGATTATGGGAACCTGTTCGAAAGCTGAGATTTTAATGACTGTTGAGTGTTGGTAGCGACTTGCTGTGGGATAATGACTCCACATCACACTCGACAGTCTATAATGGAATGTATGGTGCGTCCAGAGATATATCGATTAATATCAGCCTATAATGTCTCACTGCAGAATATAGGCCTCCTCTTGTAATCCACCAGTGCGGATTGGTGGATATTATTCATTCTAGAGATATTTGTTAACACACAGGCACGCGACTTTCCTTACGTTTTCCTTCAATTCTAGGCTAGTGGTAATTGAAAAATCTATAGTTAAGTTTCTACTTATCTTTATTTCAACGCCGGGCTAGTGATAATTGAAAAATCCCTGCTTAGGTTCTTACTTATCAGTTCCTTCTACTAATTGCAATATTATGTCAATTATGACTATCACGAGTTTATTCTACTCAGTTGTATGGACCGGACTTCAAATTTACGGCTTCACATTTGTAAGTCGAAAATAGATACTTATAGGCTGACTGATCCTAGATAATTGACATTACATTGATTGTGTAGTTTGATTCGTCTTTAAACAAATGTTTATCCTACCGGAAACCAAACTCGGGATATTTTGCGTAGCGAGCAGAATTAATTAATTTTTAATTAATTAATTTTTTAGAACTATTTAATTTTGAGACAGTACAGAACAAATTTAGATCTGTGACGAAATGAGATAAGCTATTCTTCTTCCGGTACCATATCCTAAAGGAGGTTGGTTAGCATGGCTATCTTTACTTGAGGCTGCTGCCCGGAATAAAAGATTTTTGCACAATCCGAACTATTCTGTAAGATTTATAAGCTGAGAGGTCAATCCTCTGCCAGGTTTACGGCGACTGTGTATCTTACACTGGATTGCAAGTTATAAAAATACGTGACCAAAATATGTCAAATGAACTAGATAGAGCTATAAAATCAAACGAACTAGAATAGATAGAGCTATAAAATCAGACGAACTAGAATAGATAGAGCTATAAAATCAGACGAACTGTAATAGGTAGAGCTATAAAATCAGACGAATTATAATAGGTAGAGCTATAAAATCAGACGAACTATAATAGATATAGCAACAAAATCAGACGAACTTTAATAGATAGAGCTATAAAATGAGACGAACTATAATAGAGCTATAAAATCAGACGAACTATAATAGGTAGAGCTACAAAATCAGACGAACTATAATAGATAGAGCTATAAAATCAGACGTACTAAAATAGATAGAGCTATAAAATCAGACGAACTATAATAAACGTTTAAAGCACACGCGATCCCGCGCTGCACTCTTAAGCCGAGGTCCGGTTCTTACGGTATAAGAATCTTTATTCTTATAAGAACTAAAAATGAGAAAAAAAGAGCAAATAATATAAACCTCCGCCGATCATCCCGTGGTTGAGCCCTTAGGCTCGTTGCCCTACACATTTTCCTGGCTGAGGATACACGTCTGGTGAGTCTTAAAAGGCTACTATGGCCACAATAATTATAACCATTGCGAAAAAATTATTAATACTCGTAAACTTTCAGACTGGCTTGAACATATAACTTATTTAACATACACTGTCGTTCAGTCCTGTGTAAGTTAATATGGGTCCTGTAAATAACGTTCATTAGTAATAAAGATTGCGATCAGCCCGGGACGGATCCCCGAGGATCTCATTTAGATAGATTGTGAGACGTCTTGTAGCGTTCGGAGTTAATGCGGAATTTGCAAGAAGTACCCCCAAATGCAAAGATGTTTATCTTAATTCGCTCTCACGGCGTTTTACTTTACATTAACTGCACTAAGTAATAGATTTTCGAAAAAACAGGAAACTTTGTAATTCCTACTATAATTTTAAAAATTATTTTTTAATGGTTATTTCCCAAAACAAAAAATGAGTAATCAATTGTAGTTATTGTCTTTTATATAATTATGTTGTTGCGTGTGTGATTTTCAGACTATAATTTTTCTGCTTTCAAAAGGAGAATATATACAAATCTATACAACTTCATATTTTTGTGCATACATTGTAATTTTGTAACTATGGGAATTTTTTGGATTTTTTTTTCATGTAACAAATAAAATAATAATGTAGAATGTTCTGTTGTTTCTCAAATAAAATAAAATAAGTAAATATATTTTTTATTAATCTTTATATCAATTACACGTAGCACGCCCCTCCGGCATGACGATGACTTGAATGACTTGACATGAATTTGATGACTGACGGCTGGATGAGAAAAACTGAAGATCGTGTGTGGTGGCGAGCCTTGGGAGAGGCCTATATCCAGCAGTGGAGAGACACAGGTTGATGGTATGGTATGGTATCAACTAAATACACTTTGTTATTTTTTGTTTTAAGGCAATGAAAATTAAATAGTTATTTTTTATAATTAACTACAATATTATCACATTTATCATATAATCATATAAAAGTTTAATTCTTAGTTAGGATCGGACTTAAGAAGATATAAAGGTAGGGTAATAGAGGTAATAGGTAATAAAATTGAGGGGGTAATACTAAAAATAAATCTGTTACATCACATTCAGATTCGTCGAAACAGCTTATTAAATTTTGACACATTGTACTTCCTAGGAGCCTTACGTATCCTACTTAAAATCATTTTTACTTAAATCAAAATGTAAATATTATTTTACGTATAAAATAATAAATCTAGCAGACTTTTAACCACCGAGACAAAATGTACATAAAGATATGTATACTTATGTTATCTGGTACCTATTTACCTATATAGGACATTTTGCCCTCTCATGATGGAAATGTCTGTGACTTGGTCTGACATTTCGTGAAGTCGATCCCTAACGGAGTTATGTTTCATTACATTTTATATGAAACGAAACACGTTTTTCCTCTTCATTGGAAGCTTTCTTATAATTCATAACCTTGTTATTGATACCATTTTCTAAACCATTTACTAAATGCTCTTATAAGTTTTTCGTTTTTTCTTTGATATACTTTTACAATTCAAGAGACATTAATTCTAAATTAAAAATGAGCTATAATTTAAAATATTGGAAATACAAATAAGTAAAGAAATCTGGATACACTTGAAGTTGTAGTTTTAATAGTTTAGCACTCTTTAGAAACGCTTTTTTGTTAATAGGAATCTTCACACCTGTTAAAATTTTACAACTAACAAATAAATCTTCATTAATATGGCCCTGTTTTATATAGGTAACGCACATATTTTATGTATATGGACATTATTCAGTTATGGCTACAAAACACAATTAGATTCGATTCGATATCGTTATATCATGTCCCCCTGTAAGGCACACACTTTTTTTTACAATCACGAGGTGGTTTTGAGCCATGGGGGACCACACGAACACAGCAGATTATTTCTCGGGCACGTTCCTTGTTTTTTCACAATCATTCCTTTCACCACAGGGGGAAATGACAAATGCGAGCTAACTTATTAGAATCGCGAGGACACCTAGGCTATCACCGCTCTATAAAACAATAATAGATAATTAGTGTTGCTATAGTAATAATCTTTCATCAATATATTTTGGGATCATAATGAAATAAATTCAAAATCTTCATTGCGCAATGAATGCAAATTATACTGCCGTGACCAAATAACGCTTCGACTAAACAACGCGTATTATCAACGACAATTTGTTTTCCATGTGAAACCGATGCTATCGGCAACTTTAATTATTTCCCTTCATTTGGAAGTTGGAGATTTGTCTTCTTTTGTAACCACTCGTCGACTTAGGAGGCTGTAAATTTATAATCAAGGGAATTGTGCGTCAGACGATAAATAACACTGGGAGACGCGTTGAAAAGCAACTAATTAAGTTCTTGTGAGCTCGGACAACGCGTAGGCGAGTGGAACCACAATGTTAACGATGCAGGAAGTTCTGTTAAACCAACATAACCATTACACCTAAGGATTAAAGTCTGTTTTCAGTTGATATCATTATCCCTTATGCATTCCTTATGCAAATACAGAATATTTAGTACCGCCATAAAGGTATGACTCTATTTCAATAATTGATAATGCTAATAAAGAGTCAAATGGAAATGTTTTGATAGTTATATGCAAATGGAGGTAGTTTTATTGCAAGTGGGAACAAATGCATGCAGTTTATGTATCTCTACAATATATGAAGGCGATGTATGGCTTATATTCACTTGCATAATTTCTTGTTCGTCTACTCTAGTAATGTGTTGCGTAGGCGAGTGGAACTTGAATATACGAACACTTAAAAAAAATCTCATGATTTACGTGTTGGTGTACAATTTTCTTTTATTACTGTCTTTCAATGTACTGAAGTATTTTTTATCCAAATCGTTGATTCTAACTTAACTATTGTCAGCAATTTCATAATTTATTGATTTTTTTATTTAACATTGGAAAGATGGCGTGTGTATAAAATGTCCGATAATAGATTTTTCTATTACTTGGAAAGACACATTAATATGTATAATAATATATGCTTTTATAGCTGTAACTCTAGCTGAGTAATAACATTAAAAGAACAGTATGGGATTAAAAATATTTTTTCAGCACTTTACGTAAATTAATTTCAATACATTTTACCAACCAATAATGTATTCAACAATTTCGACTACGTAAAGATCTGCTTTCCATTTTTATTATATCTACACTGCAATGTACAGTTAGGACTATAACGAAACCATAGTGTAGATATGTTTGTTTTATTTAAGTCTCTAATTATCATCCTGATTTTTAAACGGGGATTTCAACGCTTGCCACAAAGAATGGTTGGGGTCCCGATCTATCGATCACGTGGGGAGAACAGCCTATAACTTTGCCTTGGCTTGTGGGTTTTCGGAGTTGGTATTCTCACCCCACCCCATATCGAGAACCATACTCCTTCCCCGATGGACCTCCTGCTGACTATGCGATCGGACGACTACAGTGTTGTTGTTGATGTTGCGTTGGGGTGGGGTCATCTGATCACTGCTTCGTTCGAACTGCTATGCCAACTGGGACATCTGCGCAGTCCCGTTCACAGGGAAAGCGCAAAGCCTGGCACTACAGATCAGCAGATTGGGATGGGTTGCGTGAATTTTACCCTGCATATCCATGGGGGTAGATCTGTTTCTCGTCGGGCGATTTAGATGCCTATGCTGACTCCGTTGCCGACGTGGTGTTGCAGGGTATGGAATGTTATATTCTATACTACTTGTATTTTATACTCTTTAGTGGTCGGAGTCAACCGTGGTTTAATCGGTCTTGTATAAAAGCCCGCTGTGAAAACCGGGCTGCGTACGTACAAGGCTTGGGCCGACGCGCAGGAATCTGTGAATCTGAACACCACCGACTTGAGGAAAAATTTAACGCTGCCTCGAGGTACAGCAAAATGGCCACCGCCAAGGCAAGGAATGAGCACATCAGTAGGGTTGGCAATCGACTAACAAGCTATCCTTCTAGAAGTCGAGCTTTGTGGTTGCTCGCTAAGTTTGCTGAAGGTATTTTCTGTCAGTCGTACCTTCCATCGCCGCGGAAGCCTGATGGCTCGCTGGCCCATGAGGTGAAGGAGAATGTCGACTTCTTAGAGAATGCCGCGAATGTCTCTGTGTCTCAAAGTCGACACTCTGGACCATGAAGATGCTACTCCGCCGTCAATCGGGCGGTGTAAAAGCTCCAAGCCGTAAATTTGCTTCAACCAACGTGAAGTTCGGCGAACTCATCGCGGTGGCATCTTTCGATGTCCGAAAATTGAGTGAGCCGCATGGTATTTTTGCAGTGGTGCAAAATTATGCGCTCCTGAATTGTCTTCGGTGTATACGCGGCTCTTTAGGCTATTATACTCCACGAAACGCTTCCCGTCGGTTTGGAAGGTAGCTAATGTTCACCTTCTGCCTAAAAAAGGTGACTGAACCGACCTGGCCAACTACAGGCCGATTGCGATCACTTTCCTCCTCTCCAAGGTGATAGAGCGTGTTACTAACACACAGCTCCTTGGGTACCCAGAGGATCACCAGCTGATTATTATGGTCATAATCGATCAGCTGGTGATCTTTTAGCATACTTTACAGGTCGCTGGGCTGATGCCGTTGAGGTGAGACTTTAGCTGTTGGCTTAGCTATTGGTAAAGCGTCTGATTAGATATGACACAAAGTACTACATTCCAAACTACCATCTTTGGGTTGCTCGATGTGTTGTGTGAATGGATCGCCAGTTTCTTGATTGGGCGGAGCATCAGAGTCGTTATCGATGGTAGCTCCTCCGATACCATATCAGTTAACGATGGTGACCCACAAGGTTCCGTACTATCTCCAACTCTGTTCCATCTGCATATTAACGATCTGTTGCAAATTGGTAACATACGTTGCTATCAAGATGTAGATGACAGTACTGCGGATGCCATGTATAGGGGCCGAGCCAACTTCCCTCGGATCGAAGTAGAGGAGTCGCATCAGACTTGTCCTTAAACACTAGTTCTATTTGGGGTTCTCGGAACCTAGTTGAATTCAACCCCTAGTAAGACACAAATCTGTGCATTAACCGCTAAAGAAGCCCCATTTTGTTGTAACACTCCGCTTTCAGAGTACACCCCTTAAGATCTCGGAGAGTAAGTATCGGGATCCTTGGTGTCAATATTTCCAGCAAAGTCAAATTTAGGAGTCATCCGGAAAACAAGGATAAATTGGCTTCCACAAAACTCGATGTGCTGAACAGAGCAAAGCGATACTTCACCCGGGGGCAACGTCTAATGCTTTACAAAGCGCAGTTTGGGTCCCATATTGAGATACTATAGAGAAAGAGAAAAATTTAGAAAGATAAGATCTTATAACAAGTGTGCTCTATGGTATAGATACGAGTAATAAAGCTACATGGCCCGTCAGACCTCCTACGATCAGCTGAGTAACGATTCTAAATAACTGTGATCAGTAGAAACTGTTCCGATGAGCTTGTGTGTTCTCGGATTGTTACCAAACAATGTGCTCTATCAATATGTCAAACACGTGTAGTAGTTAGGGCCTGTTACATATTATAACAGTGAATAAAGTTGATGATTGTTACGTTAGGTGAGCACCACACGAGCGCGAATAGAATAAAGGTTCATTTACACAAGGAAAGTTTCTCGAACGCGTGCAGGAGAGAAAATCGATCAAGAATATCCTTGCTTAGTACAAACAACTGTTATCATCGTGTGAACAGTTGCAGGCAATAATTGTATGAAGTTTGGTCTCATACGAGAATCATATTATTTCTCGCTCGAACTGCTCGAGAAACTTTTCGTGTGAAAATTAGCCTCAAGGGAGATTAAAAAGACATGAGAATATAAGATTTAAAAAATCTGAATAAGGCCACACTTAACAGCTCATACTAGGTCGTGGGCCTAGAGACACATCCACCAACGAACAGACCACCTAAGCACGACCAAACAATTGTCTTTAAATACACAAAGTGTCCACGGGCTGCGATGACCACTGACGATCTCGTAGGCCGCTCAACCGCCTGCCACCTCTTTTATAAAAAAATGAATGGCCGACCGGGAATCGAACACAGGACTTTTTACACAGTAGGACACTATTATATAAACTAATCGGTTGTCAAATTGGATAAGTATAAGTAATTTAAAAAATACACAAGACAAATTAACAAGTGCCGAGTTGAAAAGAATAATGTAGCTTAATTCATAAACTAAGGTTTTTTTTTTAAATTAAGGTACGAAAGAACTGATAGGATATTAGGACAAATGTCCTAAAATAAATTGAGAACAAAGTAATTGAAAAGAGATGGTACGAGTAGTATGTCATGTACTTAGTAATATCAACTCGTGCACATTTCGAACTACAGATTAATAGTTCCCTAATTAAAAAACCGGTTTAACAACAAATGCCAGTGATTATGATTATTTAATAAATGCCAATGTTTATTTTGACGCGTAATACTTAAAATTAGCATAACAAATTCTAATCAAATATTTACATTCCACTTTAGTTCTTAATCCTACATTTTTATGCAAATTATGCATCACCTTCTTTTACCTAAAACAATTAATTTAAGTGCCAAGTGTAGAAGCATTTAATAATAAAGTGAGCTCTAGTCAGAATTGGAGAATGATAATATATATATATATATATATATATATATATATATATATATATATATATAGATTATAAAAACGATACCATACGATATCGGTCTATAACGTCCCACTGCAGGACATAGGCCTTCCCTAGTAATTCACTAGGAACTTTCGTGCCATAATACGCCACGCGGGCCCAGTGCGGATCGGATCGTACAATATTTGTACGCCATTGGGAACTGACTGCATCTTTGTTTATATCGGCATTATGCCTGTTTACAAATAAATAAATCTTATCCTACCTTATGAATGAGAATAAGTCCGTAGTCGGGTATTTCACCAAATTCTATATTTGCCACATTTTTAGAAGTCCATACATTGATTGTATATTCGCAACTAGTTTAATTATTTACTTATTCATATTTTCACATTCATTCACCACAAATTCACTTCAAATAATTACCACAAATTTACCACAAATAATTACCACAAATTCACCATAAATAATTACATACCTACAAAAATCTACCTTATACAGTTAGTGTTAATCTGGCAGAACAATGGTTTACAAATAGTATTTTACTCTTCTTTCGGATAATACGTTTCAAATTTAGTGATATAAAAAAAATCATGTGATGAATTAACAGATAACAACTGGACTATGGCGAATTTACATATGTTTCTTCTGTTGCTTTACAACTGTGTTAAATAGATATATGAGGTATAATCTATCTGGTATAATTAAAAAACAATGTCGTTTGAGTCGTCGTGTGAAGGGGCAGCAGCTTTTATGGATTGAATGTCGTTTGTTTACCATTGTTTATTGTTAACAATTCATTGTTAAGGTGAACGCATAATAATTTATGCAATTCTAAAGATTGGATGCATTACTAACCATTCTCTATTTTGAATCTATTGTTTGAGTTACAATGTAGTCTTTATTTCTATGCAAGCCAGTCATAATAATGTGATAATATAATAAGCGACTTGTTCATATTGTTTTGTCTCCGTACAGGTAAATATAATTAAAAACTCTATCCTTTATGCCAACCAAAACAAGTACAGCTGTGTTGTGGATTACCGACGACTAAGCACAAAAAAAAAGAAAATCTTGATCTTATCTTGTCTTCTTATCTTATCTTGGTATTTACACAGATAGATAAAAATGAATTTAGTAATAATATAATAATTTGCAAGAAATATTAATTCTAAAATAACAAATTGATACACTGAGCATTGATACATTGATTTTAGACTTACAAGTAGTCTAAAATAAAATTGGTACGAACCATAGGACTTAAGGATGAAATAGTTTTAGATTAGTTAAAAGAAATCTTTGCTAAGTTTAATTTTAACATTACAACTATGGATAACTGAACGTAGAACATTTAAATCCTAGTTGCTACGTCGTTTAGTGCCCTTAACCATGACAAATAAGTTGTAGTAAATGAAATATTGAATTTGAATTTAAGACAGTTTAAGAAAACTAAGCGTAATCAGAAGAAGAAGGCGAGCAGTATACGAAATAGGTCTTAAGTAAACAATGTTTATTATTGTCAATACTAGTATTTGGTACACATTTATTTTATTAGCTCTGTTAATTTTTGGATACATAACAACCGTAGTGTTGTTAATAATAATAAAAACGCCCGAACACCACAGACGCCTAAATACATAATATTACGCATAAAGACATTTTAACCCAATATAAAAGGTATTTGGAAGATACAAAAGGTTTTATAAAAAATACCGTTTGCATCAATGAAATGGACCGTAAAAAACGTAGTAGACACAACACACATCGCGTAGGAGGGTTGTCGCTAAACTAACAATTTATGCATGAAGGCTAATGGCTTGCTCCATCAGCCGTTGTTTGCCATGCTTTCTATGAAGTTTTATTCGGTAATAGCGTGTAGGCCTTCGTGCTCTGATTCAATTTCACGTTGTCAATATAGCTGGTTATTAACTGAAGAAAAGATATTACCATCGTTTTCAACGTTGATTCCGCTTAATTTATTTGTTAACGTTTATGAAAATAAAGATTGTTGTGAGAAAGCATGGTTATCACCTTTCCAATCTTCACTGGTTGGATAAGGTTATTATTTACGATGGATTGTTTTGTGGCTGACCAACACATATATGCCTTGTACAGACGGCGATAGCGATCACAAATATTTAAAGAAACACGGATATTGTCCACTTCGCTAACGCTATAATTTTACACATTTTACTAGTAATGTGTTTAGAGTGCAGAGCAATTTTTATCTACAGACGTTAAAAAAATTCTTGTGATTTTGTGACTAATTTTAAAATCTTGTACATTTTCTCAAACTACTGTTGCGATGATTTTTGACGCGCCTAATGCGTCAAAACTGTATAGATACTAGGAAAAACATAATTAATAAAATTGACTAAACTTTATAAAAGAAAATGGAACATCCATTTTATTTTCTGGAAAAAGAGATTGCGGTCACAAGTAAGGTTCGGATTAGTTCACTTTTTACGTAGATATTCTGATGCTATACTCTGTTACAGAAGATAATCATTCTTTAATAAAACAGTTTTTGAGTTATACCCCAAGGTTATATTGGAAACATATCTTATAGGTAGCTAAGATACATTTCTGCCAAGTAATTCAGCCGTGCTCGAACAAGTGGATGAAGTTAGTATATGATAGAATTCCTGTGAGCGACTTCGGCTTTATTGAACTCTACTATTCTAAACTAGCCGTAGGTACTCGTGTAGAACGGATGTGTCGCAACTCAACCGAAATATGCGAAGGATGAGCAAAACAAGGGAGGCGCGCATGAATATATTTTGAAGCTGTGCATTTAATATTAAGGTCTATAGTCCCGGAACGAGTTGAATGCGCGCGGAAGGAATGTGACCGTTTTATGTCACTTGTTTTTAGTGTTGTACTACAATCATCTTAGTGAAAGATAGGTATATCGATATTGGTAAAAGTCGATATTTTTAATTTAAATATCGCGGTCAACAATAAAACACACGACTATGTAATTATAAAAAAAAAAAACACTTATTATTTACTATGTATTTTTATTTACTTTCATTATTTATTTATTTCTTATTTATCATACATTAGATAATATAGTAAGTAGGTATAAATAATTTTTAGTTTTAAATAGATATTTAATATTTAGTTTTGAAAAATAAAGTTACTAAAAAACAAAAAGAAAAAAATACAAAAATTGCTAATTGAGAGAAATATAAAAAAAAACAATATTATAACAACAAAAATTTACTACGCATTACATTATTAATATTAATAAAAAATAACTTAAAAGTACTAAAAGACACAAAAGACTATCATATTGTTTTGAATGAATATTAGTCACTACAATCATCACTTGTAACACCTGATGCAGACAAGTAAGAATCAGGTTTGGTCGCTCATTTTAACAAGTAAGTATAGTAAAAAACTACCCAACACGTGTTATATCGATGACGCAAGAGAAACAATAGAAAGTGAACAAGCGCATCACTTAACTAGCCGGCACAAGTGCGGCGAGACGGCTGGGAGGGGGGTGTGCTCGTGTCCCCACACCTCACACCGCGCGCGCATTTAGCTCATTCCGGGACAGTAGATACCTTATTAATCGGTTCGAGCCATTTGAAAGTGCCAATAGATTCGAGCTGAACAATATTTTTTATTTGTCATGAGCATATTCTAACAACATCACACAATATTTATTAACAATATCATACAAGCATACAAAAAACATTTAAAAGAAATGTTTTAATTATTTTAAATGGCTTACAACATCATTTAGTTATCAATCGTTTATTTTAAAAATGACGTGTCAGCGTAAAATATTTTCTTCAAGCGTAGGTACATTATTTTGAATCGCTTCTGTTAATAGCAAGCAGGCAGGTGGTCCATGCGACGTTAAGTGATTATCATCACTTATTGACGCCTGTAATAGGTTTTTCGTAGTCTTTGTATCAAGCTACAGAAATAAAAGAAATAATTTGAGCGTATTGGAAACATCACCAAAGCAATAAAATTATCCAAGAGGATTTTATTTATTATCTCTTTTAATTTTATAGTTGTATACGTAAGCATGTTGTCCAAACAACGCTGGGTCACAGTTTAGGCAGAGAACAGTATCTTAACTCAGCGCTATTATTAGCTTCGTCGACCGTAAGAATAACGCTTTCCTCTGTCATTTGACGCAAGATGGAAGCCCTTTTATGGTATTGGTCAATCGAGTGTTTTTGACCCAAAAAGGAAGCCCTTTTATAGTATTGGCTAATCGAGCTTCGAATAGATACAAACACCTTTGCAGCTTATTATCAATTTGTTCACGTGGCGTCATCACTCATCAGCAAATACAATATTTCAGAACAAATCTGTCTGTTAGAGTTAGAGCAACGAATATTTACGAACGCAGAAAAATAATAATGCTGGTAGTTGGTCGGAAGGAGACTGTAAGTTACTTTATGGTGGTAAACTTGGTGTTGTTATTTAAATGTAATGCAATCTATATGAAGACTGTAGGGTGAAATCAAGCGCTTTCCGGGTCATTTTGTGGATGTTCCTTACTGTTTTCGCAGTACATTGTGTTCGGGTTATTAGGTCGTATGCATAAATTATTGGAGGCCGGCACGTGAGGCCTGCATTCGGAAAGGCTTGTTTCACATATTTCTCTTTATTTCGATTTTTTTCGTGTTGCAACACGATGCACTTTATAAAATGCTTAAATATTTTATTCACGTATAGGCGTTTCAAGAAAAGTTGGTTGTTCTTTTTAAGTTAATTGAATTATTGAATCATTTTTTCAGTAGTGGAGTTGGCAGACGCGCTTGCGGCACACCCTGTAGATGGTAAATGGTCATCACGGTGTGCATTTTAATCATTTACCATGATGTACATAGTCATCCATTACACACTCGCGACCTCTCCGTTGCGAGTGCTTTGTTGATCCCTTGAAGAATACCTGATGTTCTTTAAGTTCTCTTCCACACATCATGTTGTAGCTTAATGGGTAAACCTCAATTAATTTAAAATTAATGTATTATTGATTTTATTAACTTAAATAATCGCGTAAATGCAATTATGTAACTACTTAGCTATAAAATTGTTATTAGTAAGCAAATCCCCATGATTTAAATTGATTACATGATTTTCGTTTAGAGTAACTATTATTAATCAAACAAAGCAAATGTAGTAACAGTTATAAATAAATAGTATGTATTCTCTTCAGAAATAATAGAACAGAATCTACTTACAGATATTTTTAATTAAATTAAGTCTCTATTAATATAAATATTGCTGAAAGAAATGAGTAATTTAAAAATAAAAATTATCCATAGATATTTAACTACATAATTAATATCCATGTAAATAATACATTTCAATAATCCATTCTTATCAATCTGTATTTGTCTTGAGTAAATTAATTGTATTGTTATATCTTCGATTTATACATTATTTATGGCTTGCGCATCTGAAGAGTTTTATAAACATCTACCACACCTTACCAATACAAGCAAGACTGATCAGCTTCAGGTTCTTTCTAATGTAGCATACTAATTTCTTCCCGAAGTTGTAAAATTGTTTCCCAGAATTAGGCGGTGGCGTGCACGAAACCGGCCTAGAAAGCCGAGATTGTTTTGTTGGACATTTGCAATCCCCGGAGAGGACCGGACCCTATTGTACGAACAAGCCTCATAGATTGGACTAGACAGGCCCGCTCGATTAGTCGGGCTTGATGGACTTGAGGTAAACTAGTCGTACGTTGTACATTGGATGATGTAGCTAGGGCTATCAGCATTTATATTGTGTTCTTGCTTAACTATAGGTTATTTATGACTTTAGACGTAACATTAAGAAGTACTTCAACAATAACATAAATGTTATTGTAAACATTGCTACATAATACTATAATATTATATACTCGGGCTACTCGCAATTTTATTTATTTCTTTGTATTCCATATTTAAATAAAAATTGTAAGGAATCCTTTTACATAACCTAATGTTCGCTGATGTTAAGTAATTTTTAAGAGAAAAATTTAGATGAAAAGTAATCCACTGCATATAAATAAATTGTATAGGTCGTCTTAACATAATAATTATCGCACTTTATCTCATAAAATATTTTGACACGAATAGGGCGTTATATTTCTTTATTTTTTATGGGCATGATTATTATTTTCGTATTATTCAAAACTATTATTTTCTAGACGATCGATTAGTTCAGTTGACAGAGTAGTGGCCTATTGTGTGGAAGGTGCCTGTATTCAATCCAGTGTAAGTACTTTGAATTTATCTTTGTTTACGTTTCTGGACCCACGTCAAGATATTTTCTTGGTGGCTTATATGAGTGTAGCAATATTTATTTATGACATACTTTCAATATATGATATTCAATATATAATATTTTCTAGTTAAGATCTCCGTCTCGAGTCGTTTCATGTGAAATCAAATATTTATATTTCATCCAATATAGATAAAATTGATCTAAATATAGATCTAATATAATTTAGTAAACAAACAGATTTTTTTCACATAGTTCATACAAATCTTTTCATTCATATCATTTTTGACTAATTTCGTCTAATTTTAAACGTATAAAAGGTAAATTAACTTAATCCATCCAAAAATAAAGTCTATTAATATCAAATTCTACAAAATTACGCCCTTATTATTACAAATTGGCAATTATCCTTCTTTGTTATCAAAATCAACATCTATTTGATAATCTTTTTATCATATTTCGTAAATATTTTTTAAACATATATAATTTCTTTCAAATAGAGCTCGACAGAAATGCGATGCGCTGTTAATATTTTTTTCATTATTCTTAACTTCTGACTGCAGTGCACAGGCCTCCCCTGGTATATCACTGAGGGGTTTTAGGCCACAATCCACCACGCAGGCCTAGTGCGAATTGGTGGATTCAAGAATTACGTTTTTCTGAAATCAGTAATGAGCATTGGACTCTTTGGAGCATCTTTCGTAGTGGACAACAGATATTGAATTTGTTTGTTTGTTTTCGGAATGGCTAAATTCTTATAGTCCTAATGGCCTTTCAAGAGTCACAAAAAATACAAATGCCTTTCGAAAAGTGTGCCATAAAGTTGTGAAAACAACATAATACAAATCAGTGTTTTATGAGATTAGTCCTAAGAAACGGATAGAAATCAAGCATTGATGCTTTTAAACAGATATCAGACGGAAATGAGAATTTAGGGACAGAGATAAAGGTTTTTCGTGTGCCAAAAATCTAGTAACAGGCATAATGTTAACAACATTAGGTGGCCGAAAAGCAGTGTAATTTGCCTCACAAATGCGAGTGTATCCGTATGAGGCGGGTAATGAGTTGTCCGTGTTGCCGAGCCTTACTAGGAAGCCACTTCGTATATTTTACCTACAGCTTATTATGTTTTATGAATATTTCATGATTTTCGCTTGAATTTGGTCGCAGTTTTTGTGAAGTCGGAAATGTGCTACAAAATTTAAGGATTAGTTTTTAGAGAAAAAGGATGAGTTGGTAAGATTGTTGTCAAGTTAATAAAGTCAAAATTATCGATTAAAGCTGAGCTTCTTGAAGCAGTCTCAGAGCGAGTAGTTGCTGTGCTCAGTTAAATATTTTCAAATTTAGTGAAGATTTCATAATTTGTTTGAAGCTAGATAGGTTCAAGTTTCAATAGAGCTTGCAAGGACTCAAATACAATATGTTCTATTGGAAGCAGCTGTATCGGAGCACCGATACAGTTTCAGTAGTGTTGAATTAATAAATATGGGAAGAAGGCGGCAGACGAGCTGACAGTTCACCTGATGGTAAGTGGATATTGTCGCCCATGAAGAAACATATGTTAGTCTCACATGGTGGCAAGTCACTATATGGGAAAAGGAAAACTTGTAATATACCCTCAAATCCATGTAATTACTGTGAGTTAATGTTTCCAACATTAATTACCTTTTCGAGGTTTATCTCCATCTCTCGTGTTTGGTCCAGTGATACTCGTACGATTAACATACTCGTAGGTAATAATATAATAACAATTGTGGAGATTTTTTGTTGCCATTTGGTAGGTTCCTTAAGATTTCAATGTATATTTAATGGCAATTCGTTTGCAGCTAATGACACTCGCTTCATGTTTCTCTTGTTATTTCCATTTCTTTTGTTTTAAGTTTAGTGACTTTTTTTTTATTTAATATTTATATTTACTGCTTTTATTGTATCTTCTTTGAAATGCCCAATATAAGAGTATTATTATGTATGGTATTATGTATTTTTATTATTTGAAATTTGTTTCTTGGTATATTGCTATATAGTATGTAACTATACAAATATATATTATTACATATATATTTATTGTTTTATTATATATAAGATTGCCTGGAAGACATAATTTTAGCGATAAGGCCACCTTTTTATATCTATTTATTTAAACTGTCATATCGCTGTTGAATCACTATCACAGTATCCTTTTGGTGTGCAGTAAAGTGTATTTACTTGCTACTTACTAACTAAAGACAAAATTTATATGAACGAATGGAAATTACTCTCATTACAGTTGGCCAGGCTAAAGATTCAGACTGTCGAAAGGAAGAGCGGCCAAATTAAGGAAATTAACTTTTTACAATAAAAGGCCGTTTTCTCGCTTTTGCAAATGACGTTCCATTAATTGTGAGATGTAATTAGGGCCGTGAACAAACAGTCGCTGCCATTCTGCGAATTTTTATACCTCGCCGATACGTTAGTGAATTACATGAGGCAGTTTGGAGAAACTGTTTTAGGATATATTTGAAGGGCAGGGCGTAATTTAAAGCTACTTATGACAGTAAGTATGTACGCGATAAATCAATAATAATTAATATCGTTCTCCTATGAAAGACAGACATAAGTATCCGTGGAATATTTATCTATTAAATGGGTCTTAACGTATGTTTACCTTTTTTATTTTTCTCGACATTTAGTCTGGATTGCACTAAACATCGTCACCAGTTGACGTTACTAGGCGTTTCGGTTGAGTTGCATCAAACATGGTCACCAGTTGATCCGCTTAATAGGTAAATATGTGCGAAAATCTCAAAAGATATATATCCCTGGAATGTTTAACAGTTCTATTACAGACAGATTTCTTTAAATTAAATAACATTACTCATATCAACATGTTTCGCAAATATTTACACATGTTGATAGTATAAAACTGTTGACGGCTTGCTAACATAGTAATAACAATTTCACTGTAATTGCTGGATATCAACAGAGAATTTAAAAGAAAAAGCTATGTACATTTGGTTTCTGTGCGATATCGGGATTGTGAGATTCAGGGCCGTCTTTACCAGGGGGTGCAAGGGGTGCGGTGCACCCCGGGCGCTCACCTTTTAAAGGTAATGAAAAAATATAACGCTATAGTAAACAATTACACAATAGGATATTTGACTGTCATAGGATACACAATAGGATATTTGACTGTCATAGGATACACAATAGGATATTTGACTGT
The DNA here is from genome assembly GCA_914767545.1 of Sesia apiformis. NCBI lineage: Eukaryota > Metazoa > Arthropoda > Insecta > Lepidoptera > Sesiidae > Sesia > Sesia apiformis. The sequence continues at coordinate 6,665,812 of OU611960.1, read as the reverse complement.
CATAGGATACACAATAGGATGTTTGACTGTCTTAGGATACACTCCCGCACCCCGGCGCAGAATAGACTTAAGACGGCCCTGGTGAGATTCGTGATTCGAGAAAACATTCCATTTATAAATGATCCATCGGTACAAAAAACTTTTGTCGGGGTTTTCTCCAAAACCGCCTTTTCCTATTACTGTGTTTTGAGCTGAGCAGAGCACAATTGGACAAAAGTGAGTAAAGAACTTGCAGACATGAGGATTGAAATAAAGCGAATGAAATATTTTTTTGAAAAGAATATCTCTCCTCTAGGAGGGATATTAGAGAGCGCTCTATAGAGCGAGCTATGGGGAGAGCAATGCTCTAGCATTGCTCTCCCCATAGCTCGCTGAGTGACTTTTAGCCTGTCAACCAGCCCCACCGTTAGAGTCCACTTCTCCGCACCATATGATGGCGGTGATGGCGCCGACGGAACGCATTGGTTGAAGACCTTGGCTTTCAAGCACTACGATATTGGCGACGGAGAAACTTGACGTAATTTATTACCAAATGCTACCCAGCCTAACTGTATCCGTCGGTCGATTTCCTTGCTGAGGCTGTTTCTACCGAATTGGATAATTTGTCCTAGATACACATATTCCTGCACTTCCTCAAAAATCGTCGCGTCGACGAATACTGCTCCCGGGAGAATGTTAGAATTAAAAATGACTTTTGTTTTATCTAAGTTCATCTGAAGGCCAATCCATTATGCAGCGATTCAGCCATGATAACTATGTCGTGAGGAAATCGAATTCGCCAGCGAATGAAAGTAATCGACATTGCAGAAAAGATAAGTATTACTTAAAACAACTTGATTATATAATAATATAATTGAGAACTTGATAATATTAAAACAATTAATGTGACCTGAGAAAAGGGATATTGGTTCTAGTTTTCTTTTCTCTAAATCTTAAAAAAATATGTTATTGCTTTATCATAAATATGTTTATGTTTATTGTTTATTGAACAGAGATGCTCAAACTTATACCAGCCGTTATCTGGGCAAGAAAAAAGACAACTTCTATTAAAGAGCATTTATTGCACATATGAGATTTGGTACTACGAGCTCTCACTATGCTATAAGTAAGTTCAAAATCGCGTGTCTGGTGAAATAATAAAAAAAATAATTAAGTAGGTGATAATGTGAAATAGTAATAGTTAGGTAAATCAGCGGTGACGTTCTCGGTGTCGTGCCGTACGATGATTGTAACTAATGTAGAACTATTTCCGCGATCGACCGTAACAACTCTTGCGATCGTTCACTCTATCGCCATCGATCGTTTGAGCACCCCTGAATTTTAAATCTAAAGTCAATACGGCAATACTGACAATTACTATCTATTATAAGACAAACGATAAAATCCAGTGACGATTACCTTGTCCAAATGATTGCTGAATCATTATAACTTGAATAGAATCATTAAACGTACATAAAAACTCGCGCTGCAATAAAAATCGCTTGGAAATTACTGTTTCAATATTAATCACGAATTTATTTGCAAACTGCGAGATAAGGACATTACTGCCAGTCGATAAAGAAGTGGTGTTATAGCTGAAGGTATTATTATGTGGTCAGCGGCTGAAGTGTTTAAAATTTAACGATTACTGGACCGATAAGCGATCGACAGAATGGAGTCGTCAAGCAGCAGTTTAGGGCTTGGTATTATCTGATAAAACTCTTTAGGAATATTGGATAATTGCTTGAAATTAGCATTAAAAGGATATATATACATTCATAACGAAAACAGTTGCAGCTTATACCTATACATACATATAATAAAATCGTAACAAAGCCGTATCTGTACATTTAATATTTGTTTTAAAAAGTAACTGCCGTGTAAAGTGTGAGTGATACAGAGCCCAAAACAACAATTTTTGGATTTTTTGTCTGTCTATCCTTCTGTCCGTTCGCCCGTCTGTCCGTCTGTCTGTCCGTCTGTTTGTCTGTTTGAACGCGCATCACGCGAAAACTACTTGACGGATTTTAATGAAACTAGGAGTAGTTATAGCTTATGTGCCGGGTTAGCATTTAAAGGTACTTTTTACCCAGATCCCTTATAGAGTTCCCGTAGTTATCATAAAGAAGTTCACAAGTACAAAGTCGCTGGCTTAATATATCCTATACCTACATATATATTATCTATATACGTATGGTCATAAAAATACAGGTTGTTCCTCATTATTATGTGTTAATTGACATGTACAGTAAATTTTATTTTTAGTGAAAATATAGGTTTTCTTGGGCTTTCAATTCTAAAAAATGCTGTTACACTGCAACGATTTTAAAAAATAGATTCATATACAAACATGGCTCTTTTACGATTTAATTATATGTATAGATAAATACATATTAAGTAGAAGTACCTAATATTTTTATTCAGAATAATAAAATTGCGTTATTGTCAAGTTCTACAATAGTTAGAACTTAATACTTCTAATTCTATTATTAATTATAATAGCGCTAATCACATTAGCCAACAAATTATCCACACACGACCAGTTTTATTTCGTGAAACAAATAGTAAATGTTAATTACGATGTACAAACTGCAGTTTCTATTTATTTTCCATATCGGTTTGTTGTTTACTTTATACATTAGATCAGTAACAAATCATTTATGACGTCAATTGAGCAAAGGGACTTTATTATCGATATGAACTTATTTATTAATTTATTTTCACAGACAATATGCACGGTTCGATTTCCCCGTCATTATTCTGTATCCGTGTAAAGTGTATTGGCAAACGAAATGTTTTAAATTACGGTGGGTAATCGATGAGGGCCATAATTCATAGCTATAAACAGTGTCACTAAGCTGCCTGCCCCATAAATTATAAAGCGGCGACATCGGATTGTTATAAAGGCATTTAGCCAAGAGCCCACGGGACATCCATACCAACAAACCCGAGTCGGTGAGTCGACCCGCATTAAAGAGGTATTAACGCATTGTACTGTCGCGCTTGTTCGCGGTTGTTTAGTCATCTTGTTGTGTCTAGAGGGAAAATAGTAATTAATATAATGTCTTATTCGGGTGCTGATATCGATATTTTATCAAATTGTGGATATTTTAGGTCAAATCCAAACTTTGAAGATACTTACTGAAATGTGATATTACCCAAGCAAAGTCATTGTTATCGGTATGGAATTATGGATCATATTAAGGTTTCCTAACTTGAAACTTATTTGTTTCAAGATTCTGTTTAAATATAAACATGCTCGAACATCTAATTGTTAAGATGAAGCATTAAAATAAAGTTGTTTAATATTTTTTTATTAAAGTCTCAACATCTGTTCTGAGATAATGTCAAATACACAGGGCTTTTTTGGATGCAGAAATTTATATCGATATTTGACTCATTGTCGGTTTTTAAGTAACACCAAAATATTAAAGGTTTCAGGTACCTACTGGAGTGTTGATTAAATAAGAAATACTTGATTGAATCTTTGATAGAATTTGGAGAATTCGACTAAAAGTAATGGTTTATTCTTTTATAACAATAATTTGACAAAAGACAACAATTAAAGGTCAAAGGTCATATTGTTTGATAGGATAGATAATGCTCACATCTAAGGTGAAAAGTGATATAAGGAATATAAGCTTGTCCGCGGTGATGGTTTTAAAGGATTAAAAGCAATGAGACATTACTTATACGTATTTCTAAAATATTTACTTGTTCACATTAGAGACATCGATTATTAGGCATCTGTCCGTACCATCGAGTTTCTACTTAAAATACAGATTTTTAAATTATAATTAAATCAAAACCGATAATTAATAATAAATTATCTGTGGTATAACAATTTCTACTGATCCGCACTGGGCCCACTTAGTGACGTATGGCTCGTGATTGCAGTGGGAGGCTTGTATCCTGCAGTTTAACGTTAAAAACTGATATGGATTGCTCATACTGAACATATTGCTTTGTGGTGGTTTCAAGTACGTCCTTGCATTTTTGCGCTATTCTCTTTTCTTTCCCCACACTCATTTAACGTTGTGTGTAAGTGCGAAATGCTCGTATCTATCTTCCCCGGCGAGTACACTCAACACATCAAAGCACCGGCAAAAATGTCAAATTTCCACAAAAATAGGCCATGTCAAGATAGAGTTAAGAGTTCCATTGGCCCGCGGCGTTGACGATTATGTAACCAAAGCCTACCCGCCTCATAGGGCTGTCACAAAATGTCGACTATCTAGATCTCCATTTTAAGTCTTGGGTAGCTGTAAAAGCGTATCTAATAATACTACTACTACCATTAGCCTGTGCCTCTTCTTTGCTGGATATAGAAAGTCTCTCTCAAGGCACCCTGGGTTACATATGCCATGTCGAAAGTCAATACAATGAATTACAAATTATCGAAAACGATTAATCGATGCAGTCTTAAATCGACAGCTTTATTTATCGATAACTATATTTGATCATTCGCTCTTCTCGTACAGCCATTACCGGCGACTTTCTACAAATCATCATACCACCTGTCCGGAGCGCGTCCCACACTACGCTCTCCGGGTACGTGGTCCCCCCTCGAGGACTATCGACCTCATCGATTATTGGTCCTGCGACGTTATAACTATTATTGTAACTAGATGTAATATTATAATATACATATAGAAAGTGTAACGAATCTTTCCCCCGAAGTCTGAAACTATGTATTCTGCTCATAATTCTGAACTGACATAATACGAGAATATTATTATTTTCTAAAAATGTGAGTAATTACAAGAATCAATCTTTTAAGCTTTGTATTTAACAAATTTGTATGAAAAAATTAAACCCATGAATGCATTAACGTAAGTCCAAAATAGCGCTCACTCTTGATTAAATAGACAGTTATTATTGGCCACAAATTTTAGACATTTACTGTGTCACATTTTGTTTATTTCATACCTTAAAATGACATATTTCATTCACATACCTGATTATATACACCTCTACCACAACATTACAAATAATTTATTCATAAAAAAATCTCATTTTACGGGTTCAATTTTGCGTTGTGACAGCCCTAAGCCTACGGCGTCTCAGGATGAAAGCCCTGTGACGACCCTCGTCATCTCAGTGCTGCTACGCAACACGTCCTACATTTGCGGTTGTGAGACTTGCGAATGACCGCGACCGAAACTTGACGACATTAGCAGTACAAACTACTTATTTGTATGGTTAAAACGAAATGTTTATAGCCATTATTTTGAGGGGAGGGCGCATGCTGCAATCCCACAACTGCTGAGCGTCGTGGTTAAGTTATAAGGTATCCAATATAAGTAAGCCTATCGCCTACAATCTATTTTGCATTGAATATAATATATTATAGTAAAATATTTTTGGCAATAAGCTTAATTTACATGTATTCACATGAATTTACTTAATTCACATTCCTGTTTTGCTGTGAGTTTTTGTTTATAAATAAATTAAATTCTCTCACAGAAGACTTTGCCATCTCATGTCTTATCTCATATTCGCTACTCGCTATACTATTCTATCCCTTCCAATCAATTGACTAGAGTATATAATGGAATAAAATAATTTTCTTGTCCTATCATACTCTTTACTCCCCATCCTACAACCCAAGGAAGAATGGGAAGTGTAATGGGTAAACTTCTCGGTCCGTTTTACTTTCTAGTCTCCATCCTTCTCAAAATATTTTCTAAAACCCCTGCTAAAGGTACCCTCTCTAAAGTTAGGCGACACATACGGGATCGTGTCAACGTTAGTGATTCTGGACTGATGTTAGCATGCATTGCGGATGTCGCAGGGCGACAGTATTCACATACATCTGGTGGACAGTCTACTCGTCTGCCACCTTCATTCCATAAAAAACAAAGTAATGTTGTCACTGTAAAAAAGTGCGAGGAAACATGTATTTCACTAAGCCATATTGTCTTGCTCGCTAATAATTTGCTAAATATTTTTGGGATAATAAATTTTTTTTTTCATTTTGATTAAAAATGATTAAATTTCCTCAATGGGAATGTTTTTGTTCGAGAATTAATTGATAAAATGGAATGAATTAACTCGTTAAATTGCTCATTTACTGCAAGAGTGTCGTTATTCAATAAATCTCGATTTTTAAGTTATTGATTAAAAATGTACCCTTAATTATTGATATTTTTTTTTTAAATGTGTCATAAAGATAGCTTCACTACAGGCTGCTTATAAGTTCATTGGCTATTTTTGCCTGTCACTAAAAATATAGGAAATTTTTATTATAATTAAAATTGCTCTCCTGTAAAATCAGTTATGTTATGACAGAATTGTAATCAATGAGCTATATGGTTCTGCGCAATATTTTAAACGTGCAAAAATATTAAAGTGTGCGATAAAAAAGTGTGGCCAAGAAGGTGCATTTTTATTTCTGATTTCCTTTCTCGTAAACTCGTAATAATACTTAATATACATATATACATACTTAATATACTTAATATACATATATCGCATGTGAATTATTATCATCGCAACTAAAAATTATTTTATGATTTTTGATTTGTGATGTCAATTTACATTTAAATTGACATTTCAAATACAAAAATTGTTAGGTAAAATATTGGTGTAAATTGTTAACGCCATGAAACTGATGGCGGATAAGGAAAGGCCACAAAAATATTTAAAAAGGATTCTTTGTCATGAGTATGAGTCATGAGTCATGTATGAGGATATGAAATTATGAATATTGCTCTCCTCTTTTATTCATATGTTACAATAGCACCGAATTGATTAAATATAAATCATCCTTTGTAATGCCATAATCTAAAATTCGCCGAGAACATAGTAATATTTTTTATAGCTTTGTGTTACGAATTTATTTAAACTATGGAGCTGAAATAACATAAAAATGTTCAAGAGTTATTGTAGCAAATTTTAGTATATTTGATAATTGGACTTTCGTTGTGTTTAACGGTCCAATCGCCGGAGTTTTGTACTAAGCTCGATTGGACAAATATTTGTATTGGAAAACAAATATTGGTGTTGGGTTGAGAGTTATAGCTGTTCCAAACAAAACATTTTCGATTGTTTATGTTTATTGGGACTTTGAATTTCCATGAAATACATTTATTTTACGGCAGATAACACTTTTGCGTGTTCTTATGTCCATTTAATTCAAGAGCTCACCATAATTTATGCCATTAATCAACACTTAGACTCGGATTATCATAAATGTCCAGAACATAATCTATTAGGATTATCTAATGTTGGTTTCGCGTTAATGGATTATTAGCATTGCATTTGATTTATTAAACGATGCAAATCTTGAATATTACGTTTGGTTTATACAATTTATACAGATTTACACAGCTACATTAGATTGTTAAATTCTATCTCCCCAAGGGGATCGCGAGCTACAATAATTTTCTTCTTGGAATGGCGCGCGTTCTACATCGCTTCCTTGATCTGTTTGGTAACTATTACGGAATATTTCCGTTGGGAGAAATGAGAAGTTATTTTCAATTTTTTAATTAAAACTGTACGTGTAGTAATTCCAGCACATTTTTAATAATATGTATAAGTACATACTAACTAATATAATTGTTTTACAAAGATACACTAACAATGAATTGAAAACATGTAAAATGGTTAGAATACAATTATGTATTTATAAATAAATATCACAAAGACGAAAGTTATAGAACAAATTAACTACTAACAAAATTTTAGATCTTCACATCGGATAGAATAAAAATAAACTTGACATTATGATTCTTCTATAATCTTAGGTGTAACTATTGTCAAATTTTGTAATTGGAAAGATCATGTCAATATTTTATGTAGTAAATTTGATAAATTTATATGTACTCAAACTAAATTTATATGCCGTTAAATACTCAAACGCATTAGACTAGCGGCCCCTATAGAAGCAGCCCATCAGCATATCATGGATATATCTCTTCCATACTTAGATATGTTCTTGCGTTAAGGGGAATCTCAACACGGGCGATCCAAGATGTTTCAGAGCACAATAATGGTGTATTAGATATGGATCTATAGATGTAGTGCAAGTGATTTTGATTGCTGTAGACCACTATTTTGAAAAAACTTAATATTCTGGGACTTCTATCATTGTACATACCTATACGAAATAGGTATTTTTGTACTGAAACACTCTCATTTCTTTAGAACAAACGCTGAAACAACGAATAAGAAATAGACCTACGTACCAACTCAGAGACTGAAATTATTTAAAACTAATGCATAATGGCAATTTTTTTTTTAATCACTTTAATCATCAGATAAATTTAAGAAGTTGCCGCTTTACCGTTTTAAAAACAATTGTTTAAATTGTTTTTGACTAAGTTATATTATTCAATTAATGTTTTTTTTTTTAATGGAGACGTTTTAATTAAACCTTTAGCTATTTATTCAATATTTTATCTGATGTGTATAGATATTTGATGTATTCGTAGGTGATGTAACTTCTTTTATGACAATAGAACTAAACCCTTTGACGTACCTCAGCTGAATAGTATAATTTTGACAATTGCTTATTTATTTATTAGTTATTTAATAAAACATAAAATGGAGCTACGAGTATACATACTTAGCATGCTTATATTACTTTAAATGAATGACGTGTCAATTACATAACGATTTTATAATATAATTTGTAATTTTATAATGCTTTTATTTATGATATTCGATATTTAAATTAAAATTTTTCACGTCTGCTATGGTAAAGCTTGTGGAACTATATTTATTTGGATAACAACACATATATCCTGTACGTAAGGGGTATCCTGGGTGTATATATCCTGTATCCTGGGTGTAAGGGGTCCCAACCTACATCTCTGGGACCCAAGCCAACCTCACCGGCTCGTGGTGCACCCTGCCGACCAACGAACGAGGCTCTGGCGACCCGCCACCACGCACTGGACCAGCGCGGCGGGTTACGGTCCACCCCCCCCCCCCCCCCCTATGGCAGAAAAAGTAAAACGGCCCCAAGTTCCCGGCGGCTCCAGTCGCAACACCGGCGTGGATGACGGGCGCTGGTCGAGCGCTGGAACCAGGGGTGCTAAGAATCTCCGGGCGGGATTCCACCATCAAACGACCAGGGCTTTTAATACGGATTACCGACGTAGGTTGTCACTGGTGACTTACAACACACGCACTTTGAGGACAGACGAGAAGATCGCTGAGCTGGAAGAGGAGATGGGCAAGTTGCACTGGGATATCTTGGGGTTATCATAAATCCGAAGAGAGGGGGAGGACACGATAACCCTGAAATCCGGCAACTTGTTCTATTACCGGGAGGGCGACCAGCAGTCCCAAGGTGGTGTGGGGTTTATCGTCCACAAGTCCCTCGTAAACAATGTTGTAGCCATCACGAGTGTGTCGAGCAGGGTCGCGTACCTTATACTCAGAATATCCAAGAGATATTCGTTGAAGGTCATACAGGTCTACGCACCAACCTCGGCACACCCGGATAACGAATTGGAAGCAATGTATGAGGACATTAGTAGAGCCATACATGCTTCGAAAACACACTACAATATTGTTATGGGGGATTTCAACGCGAAACTGGGCAAAAGAGGCGACGATGAGTTGAGAGTGGGGCAATTTGGATGTGGGCACCGGAACCAGAGGGGCCAGAGGCTGGCCGACTTTCTTGAGAAAGAGGGACTCTTTATGATGAACTCTTTCTTCAAGAAGCCGCCTCATAGGAAGTGGACCTGGATGAGCCCCGACGGTTCCGTTAAAAATGAGATAGACTTCATTATGGCCACAAAGAGACAAATACTCAATGATGTCTCCGTGATCCACAGGGTGAAAACCGGTAGTGATCACCGAATGGTTAGAGGCACATTGAATATAAACGTCAAGTTGGAAAGGTCCCGCCTGATGAAGTCTACGCTCCGACCTACTGCTGCCCACATACAAAACCCCGAAAGCTTTCAGCTTGAATTGTCAAATCGCTTCGATTGCCTAGAGGATTGCGTTGCAGTGGACGATATCAACAACAGGTTGGTAGAAACTGTCCATACGGTGGGGTCTAAATTCTTCAGACATCGTCGAAGAGATGGACCCCAAAAGCTCACCGACCACACCCTCGACCTCTTGGCGGAACGACGTTCGATGACACTGCAGACTCCTGATGACGCGGAAGCATATCGGCAGCTCAATAGACGGATTCACCAGTCCTTGCGTCACGACATCCGTCTCTTCAATACTAATCGTATTAAGGAGACGATAGAGCGGAATAAAGGCTCCAAAGTGTTCGCAAGAGACTTATCTATTGGGCAGAGCCAGTTGACGAAGCTGAAGAGGGAGGACGGCAGTGTCACTTCCGACAAACAAGAGGTACTGAGGGAGATCGAGAAGTTCTATGGACAGTTGTATACCTCGGTCGCTAAACCTGTTGGCAACTTGGCCAAAGACCCAAGAGCCAAGTTGACCCGACACTATACCGAAGACATCCCGGACATCAGCCTGTACGAGATTAGGATGGCCCTCAAACAACTTAGAAACAACAAGGCGCCGGGTGAGGACGGAATCACTTCAGAGCTTCTGAAAGCGGGTGGAACACCGGTACTGAAAGTCCTTCAGAAGCTCTTTAATTCCGTCTTGCTCGAAGGTATTACGCCGGAGGCATGGAACAGAAGCGTGGTGGTGCTCTTCTTCAAGAAAGGTGACAAGACCTTGTTGAAGAACTATAGGCCCATCTCGCTTCTGAGCCATGTTTATAAGCTGTTTTAGAGGGTTATCACGAATCGTCTCGAGCGCAGGTTTGATGACTTCCAGCCTCCCGAACAAGCCGGTTTCCGAAAAGGCTATTGTACCATAGACCACATCCATACGCTGCGGCAAGTTATACAGAAGACCGAGGAGTATAACTTGCCATTATGCTTAGCGTTTGTGGACTATGAGAAAGCCTTTGATTCGATCGAGACTTGGGCAGTGCTACAGTCCCTCCAGCGGTGCCATATTGACTATCGGTATATCGAAGTGTTGAAGTGTTTGTATAACAACGCCACCATGTCAGTCCGAGTACAGGAAGGGAGCACGGAGCCGATTCCATTGCAGAGGGGTGTGAGACAAGGAGATGTGATCTCTCCGAAGCTCTTCACCAATGCGATGGAAGACGCTTTCAAGCTCCTGGAATGGAAAGGACGCGGCATCAACGTTGATGGCGAATGCATCACTCACCTTCGATTTGCCGACGATATCGTGGTCATGGCAGAATCGCTGGAGGATCTTAGCACAATGCTCGGAGACCTCAATCGAGTTTCCCAACAGGTGGGCCTTAAAATGAACATGGACAAGACGAAAATCATGTCGAATGTCCATGTCGTGCCCACCCCAGTTTCAGTTGGGAGCTCGATTCTCGAAGTTGTTGACGAGTACGTCTACCTAGGCCAAACGGTCCAACTAGGTAGGTCCAACTTCGAGAAAGAGGTCAATCGACGAATCCAACTCGGCTGGGCAGCGTTCGGGAAGCTACGCAGCGTCTTCTCGTCCAAAATAGCTCAGTGCTTGAAGACGAAGGTCTTCGACCAGTGTGTGTTGCCAGTGATGACCTACGGCACCGAGACGTGGTCTCTGACTATGAGCCTCATAAATAAGCTCACTGTCGCACAGCGAGCTATGGAGAGGGCTATGCTCGGGGTTTCCCTACGTGTTGGAATCAGGAATGAGGAGATCCGTAGACGAACTAAAGTCACCGACATAGCCTCTCGGGTTAGCAAGCTGAAGTGGCAGTGGGCAGGGCACATAGCTCGAAGAACCGATGGCCGATGGGGCAGAAGGGTTCTCGAGTGGAGACCACGTACCGGCAGACGAAGCCGAGGACTTCCATCTGCTAGATGGACAGACGACCTCATAAAGGTGGCGGGCACCCGCTGGATGCAGGTCGCTGCCGATAGGTCTAAATGGCGGACAATGGGGGAGGCCTATGTCCAGCAGTGGACGTCCAAGGGCTGAAATGATGATGATGATGATATCCTGTACTGAGTTTTATGCAAATAAAACAAATCTATACTAATATAATAAGGAGAGAGTGCGAATTTTGTGAGTTTGTGTGTATGTGGAGTGGAGGGTAATCTCCGGAACCACTGCACCCCTATTTGAAAAATTCTTTCACCGTTTGAAAGGTACATTATTCCAGATAGACATAGGCTATATGTTATGTATATATATTATGTGCAAAAAAATTGCCGTGCATGCAACGCATGCCGGGCACAGCTAGTAATTCTATTAAACAATATATATTTTCTCTATTTTCTAACAATATAATATATATTTCTCTATTTTCTCTATTAACAATAGTGTATATTTTATCTCAAGATCTACTAATTTTTGCTATTTTCACTCCTGTGTAAGATTTACGCAGGTAGATACCAGTATATATTTTCTATAAAATCAGTTCAGCATTTACTAATAATATTAGCATATTATTGAGACGAAAAATGATCGAAAACGATGTGATCGTAATTAATTATGCGATGGAATTTCCGTACGAACCTGTATTCCAAGTGCGCGAGTACAAATGCTAGTCTGTAAAGAGAACGGCCAGAGAAATATAGATGGACGTTGTGAAAGGTGATATGAAAGTGTGTAACGTGACTGGAAAAAACTATTGGCTGTAAGATGGAAGGGAAAGACATAAATGTATTATTGTCCCGTTGCCGATAAATTGCGCCCAAAATCAAGACAGTGGTGATAAATATAAAACAACCATAGAGGTAAGAGAATAGAGAGCGTCTAAATAAAGCGTTTTGTGATAATGCTAGCATATGCAAGGTGTGTGCAAGTTAAATGGAAGTACACATTCGCAAAACTAAGTTTCGTTATCTATAACGTTAAGAGGAAAACATTTCTAACTCCTTACTGAATACATATATGTAATTTTATACTCTATAGTAAGTACTTATAATAGTGTTGTTACACATTAAATAAATCTATTGCGAAAGCAGTCACAGATGTTCAATGGATCAATGTAAACAATCCGTTGCAGACGAAATAATCTGTGAGCTCTTAACAATGGCATTTGGATTGCATAGCAATTTGCAAATAGGTGCCCAATCCGGAGCTCGTTGTAACAATCAATAGCGTATCTGTACTACGATGTAGTTAACATAAAGCTTATGGTGGTTGATTAATGATTATCATCAAAGGTTGTATTTATTAATTACAAGCCTATGCATATCATTGCCCTTTTAGATTTTTCTATAATACGAAATTGCATTTTTTTTTAGTGTAAACTCGATTATTCAGTGGGGGCTATCGAAGTACTGAAGTGTAGAATTAATTATATATATTTCATAGCCACTTTCATGATAGTTTGTTTCCATCTTGTTTTATATAACTTAGAACTTCTCCAGTTAAAGTTGTGTAACGTCATGGTCACGAAATGAAGTACTATCCCTTCTCATGAAGTGTCTAAACCACAGTAACCCTCTTAAGAAACTTAAGTTTATTCAAAGATTCTACAATTCAAACTCCCCAACTTTTAGGTACTCGTAACTTAATTAGGCTTAATTGAGACCTAAATTTTAGTAATACGAATTTTCGTTCTCATTTATTACTCCTTTCAATTCTCTTAGCTTTTTGTACAATATTATCTATGTATCAAAGTACTAACTTTTTAAATAAATTAGCGTGATTAAACGAAGTTTAGTCAAATGTGAGTTTTATTAACTTAGAGAAATGACGCATTGATGTCTTGTGTCCATGCATTTTCTAAGTGTAGTATACAAAATTGTCGACAAAGTGCCTCATGTAAACAAATGCTAGTGCTGGGATAGAGGACGAAAATGGACCTCATTATTTAAGAATGAGTAGAACTCAATTACATGATAAAATTGATAAATGAAGACTAATCTATCCAGTGGCATTTAAGTTAATACTTTTAACTGTTATTACATAAATGTTACGATATTCTTTGTATCTCCAGCAACATTTCAGTTACTAAAATGTTAACAAATTAAATAATACCAATACATTATACTTAATACGTATAGTCAGAGTACTTATTCTGTTAATATCATTGCTTAGTACTTTTATATGTATGAGCCAAATCGCTTTCAAATGAAATTACTCCATTTATTGAGAAACTTGACGCAGCACTGTTTAGCAATTGATATAACATGCTCACTCGTGCGTTCATTAGCTTTTGTACTAATTCAACTAAAGGATTTCAGAGGCAAATTAATTAAAGCAACATTCGTATTTGTGAATCACTGTCGTTCGTCTCGTACAGAATTTCCGCATTATAACGCTCGCGGCTTCATTGTGATATTAAATAACAAAATATTTGCCGAGCGTTCGACGTGATTGCAATGAATTTTGCGCAGAAAATTCATTCGTTCGAACCACATTTTGATTACCATTCATTTGGTAGACTTTCGTTTTATATTATTCCTATAGAAATCTTTTTAAATTATTATAGTAGCGTTAAATAAAATTATAAAAACAGTTAATTAGTTAAAAACAGCTACTCATAGATTCTTTTGCACATTTGCCAATTGGAACTGTAATGTCGATGTCCCTGTTTAATATTGCTACTAGCACAGGTTAATTTTTGGTTGAGATAAACGTATTTTAAGGTTTGGTGTTCAGTATTTGATATATTTATTCTATCTTTACATATAAATCGTCAAATAATACTTTTAAATGCCGCTATGCCATAAATATATGTTTAACTTGTGAAAACCGGAACACGCATGTCGAATTGCGGTAAAATAAAATAGAAATAAATAAGATTAAATATGTACAAATTAACACCATTTTTAATACATTTCCATATACTTCGACCATAGATTATGTTTAAGCTCTTGTAAGAGCTTAAACATAATCTTGTTTCTAATAGCGGTATTAATACTAAGATAAACATTATATGATGACAGTTTATGTCGCTTTAGGATTCAACAGTTTTGTGATTGTGTTATTATAAACGTACCTATATTATACGGATTAATTAGGAATGAATATCATCTAAGATATCTTTATGATTTTATGATACATGAGATTTAGTGATATTATGATGATATTAGTGTTTCGATGATGGGCGTAATCCCTAAAAATGCAGAACGAATTTAAAATCTTGATAAAGTGGAACTTATAACGCTTTAAGTATGTAACTAGATATTGAGAACTTAAAAAGGTTGTGACTACATATTTTAGAAATTCTAATTTGGGTACTTTCCATTTAGGTTTATTTTTATTTTGTTTATTTAGGTAGGTATATATTAGGATGGTGACATTTTTATTACAACATAATCTTATAATAATCTGTCTAGTGAAGTCTTTATAATGACAATATTGTGTGTGACAATGATAATGGATAACAAATATTCCAATATGATAAGATTAGTTTACATATATGAATTAGCAAACCATGGAGTAATGACAAATAGTAAAACAAATAGAGATAACGGTAAAACCACATCCATTAATGACGTTTAAACGACTAATAAAGTAATGAATGATGATCCAGACTTACAAGTTATAGGTAATCACAATGATTGATAAGGGGAAAACTTGGACTTGTCAGTTATTATTACCGAATTGGTCACGGTACTGTAGCTATAAATTAACCTGCGTCAATCATGTAGCAAATTTGAACAGGTAATAATCCCATTACTTCAATACATGTTAATAATGTTAGCAAACTTCGCGTCTGAGGTGTATTCCCGAAGTTTAGACGTAACCATCACTGGATATAATAATAGTACGAAACTTGAAAACATCGCAATTCGGGCGGGATATATATCAATTAATGGGATAGACAATGTTGGCGTGCAGAATTACGTCAGTAATTAATTGATCTTCAGATATATCAAACTTTGGTAAGAAATATCAATATTATGTATCTAGTTCCAAAGGAATCATGTTTCATTGTACTCATAAAAGGGAACACATAAGACTTGGCACAATAAGACTTAAAAGATTTAGCAATGAGATAAATTTTAACCACCAATCAAAACATAATTTATAATGTATACATATTTTTGTTATTAAAACTCCACACAAAACACGTAAACGTTAAATAAAATTGGTTATGAATGTTATTTCTTCAAATTATGTTTCATGAATATTTAAAATTCTCTTTCTTGTTTATTTTAAATGACGTTCAAAAAAAATTAATTCCCTCCTTGCTGCGGTAAAAATAAGCTCTTTAACACATCGTTATGTTAAATATCTACTATTACATAAATGGAACAACCTTCGCTGCTATTTTTTGCAGCACAAAAGGTACGTGCCTCTAACTAGTTCATTACGTCACCACGTTACAAGCGTATTAATGTCCATTTGTAAATGAACTACGCTGATTCAAACGCCGTTCTCACATTTGTTCTGGTCGTTTTATTGATGAATGAGGCGAGACAGCTCTTTTTACATTGGCTACTGTGTCGCGGAACAAATGCGGTTCAAATAGTTCGTGGAACTGGAGTCGGGAGTTGATTAATGTACTCATAGTTCGTCCGTCGTGATCGCTCGTTTAACAGTACATTTGATACTAGTAGATAGAAGTGCGATCGGTGTGTCATAAAAATCACTATTTAAAATAAAATAGTTAGGGGTCACTGCTTAACATATTTAATTATCGGAAGAAGATTTCGTCAATTAGTTCCTTGAAAATACTTTTCTGAATTTGCAAAAAATATACCTACATAAAACATATCAGAACTTTTATGTAGCAGAATAGGAACGGCTGGGAACAGGAAACTGGTAAGTCAGCCTAATTACTCCCAACGTAAACTTTGTCACACCACAGTCAATTCTGAACCTAATTTTAGCTAACTAATAATAGTAATTTTAATTTTGTCTCCTTATCTATCGTCCTCCTTACAATGAATAAAACAAGCAATAAATATGTATCATTATTAAGATATTCTTGTCTCACCATTGACATAAACACGTGTAATCTTTTCAAGTCTATGTTAATGTCGAAGCGGTCACCTGCCGTATCTTATGTAGTATATCTCGATTCCGTATAAGGAAGACGACAGCTTGTTATTATGCAGTTATTTGCTATTCATATTCGTGTGTACTTAATTCAACATTAAGAGACTTAATGAACTTGAAATATTATTTGCATTTAGATTTAATGTTTCATAATGACTGCGATGTTATTATCTTAAGAACGTAAAACGCGGTCATTGGTATTGCCACGAGATTAAGTAATAACATGTTCTTTTTATGTTCGCGATTATTTAACAAAGTTTACACAAACATTGCTTCTTCACTATCATTAAGTATTATCATATTTTTTTTTCCGTATTCTGTTGCATATGGGCTTATCTCAAGACACGTCACCTTCTTTGCTGCAAATGAAAATGCACATGCACATCTATTTCTGCTAATATTTCTTCTGCTAAGTATCAATTGACACGTATTTATGAAAAGTGGTTTAATTTGATTATTCAAACTATCTTTGAGCGTGATACGGTTATGTCACCTGGAGTAAACTTCATGTTACCCAACTACTAAAATGACATTTATGAAATGCACTATAAGTGTTCGTTGCAAAGATATGATTATTATACAAATGAAGGACTGCATTAACTGCATTCCTGTCTACTATATAGAACGTGTGTGTAACTTTTATAGAACTATTTTTGCTGAGGTTTTATAGTTTACTAGTTAAACGTTATACTTAAAATGATCTTCTACATTTTTGATACATATCATTTCACTGAAGTTAAAACTAATTTAGATGTCTAAGAGTCTGAGTAATATCCTCAATCCTTCACGCCTTCTCCGAAATGTCTTTGATCAATTGATATTTTACGAGCGTTGTTTTGTCTCATGTTTTTTTACAGGAACATCTTTGGAGTCTAGTAATTTCCTCTATTGCTCACTTGCGGCTCCAATCAGAGTCCCTGACGTATTCCTGGTGACTCAGAACTACGTGTCGACTGATTGTAATAAATGACTAGTGCGATATTAACAATCAATTCAGTTATCCCAGTGATGAAATTACTATCAGACTTTGTGTCTTTACTACTGGATATATCTCCTCCCAAGGCTCGCGAATACATACGATCTTCGGCTCTTTTCATCCAGCCATCACTACCGAACTTCTTCAAATCGTCGGTGCATCTGGTCAGAGAGCGATCCACACTGCACTGTAATTTGTAGTGTAAACAATTATTTCCTATTTAATTTTAAAAATGGAAAGAAACAATGTACAGAAATTGATGTAGCGATTGATATGTGGATACTCTCGCCGATCGATATTTGCGATATACCTATGTCAGTATAATACGAAATGATGAACACTTTCGATACTTTATACTTTCGAAGACGTAGGACGAAGGTAAGGATTTGGAAAAAGGACTAGGATGGGTGGGGAATATAGAATTGCATGAAGCGTTTTCTCCATTGATTAGTTTCTATTCCTGTGGGATGCGATGAAATAGAAAATAGGGACTGGCAAATGTCTCACCTCTGAAACACTTTGGCTCCTTTTACGGCAATCTTCTGCTGCATCACCTCCGATAACAATTTTATGATTATATACAACTATCATGTTATTATGGGCGAGTAAGTATCAGTCATCACAAGTCACCAGTCATTAAAATTACGGTTGACATTTTGATTGGGGAGATCCATTATTGTTGTAACTATAAGTAATTTTAGTTTAAGTAAATAAAGTTGATTGATTTTTACGACTTAACTTAATGTTTTTATTATATTGTTGTTGTGTTTTAATTTTCACATCAAGCGCTAAGACGATGTTTCTGTGAACATTTTCAGTCACACACAAATTTTTCAGAGTTTGTCAAATCTTAATTTATAACTATAAAGAAAAAGTATGTTTTGAGAGGGGGAGAGTGCACGCTGCAATCCAATAGACGCTGGGCGCGCTCGGCTGGCCAGGTTACCCCTCTCTCACAGAAGACTACCTTGAAATGTACCGTATTTCCCACTTTATCTTGTTTCGCTAATGTACGTAGGTACATGTTTCGTATAGTGAGTGAGATGTGTCAGAGCCCATTCCCATTCTATTCCTCTCTATTTTCCCAATAATTTCTCCAAATCCATTCCTATATCTCCAAGGGTAAGCAGCACATCCGCGATAGTGCCAATGTTTGTCATTTTGGACTAATGTTGGCATGTACCGCGGATGTCTATGGGCGACAGTATCTACTTACCATCGG
The DNA here is from genome assembly GCA_914767545.1 of Sesia apiformis. Lineage (NCBI taxonomy): Eukaryota > Metazoa > Arthropoda > Insecta > Lepidoptera > Sesiidae > Sesia > Sesia apiformis. The sequence continues at coordinate 6,646,700 of OU611960.1, read as the reverse complement.
GTTGATTGTATGCTCGTCTGCCGCCTTCGCACATAAAAAAAATGTCAATTCCTCTATTAAGAAATGTTTTTGTAAAGGTAATCACAGTTTTATTTAGAAAAGTATTTTAAAAGTTTAAAAGAACCTTTCATTACTCCTCAAACTCAACCCAAAGAAGGCATCATAGTTATTTCAGACTACTAAATCAGAGATGATCTCAAGGAAATAAATTACGAAAACCAAATAAAAACGGTTTCCATAGAAATTGGAAAACATACAGTAATTTATAAAAAAAAACGAATACATATTTAAGCGCACGAGGTGCGAAATCCGCCAAATAATTATGTCATGCCAAAAGTATGTCATCTTTCTGAATAAAACGGAATTACATACAATTATTCGATGCATACAATTATGCAAAATATGTGGTATTATACTACACGGACTATTACGATATTACGAATAATAATAATAATAAATACTCTTTATTGCATACAATAGTTATTACATGTGCACGAATAATAAATGACAGAATACAATAGGCGACCTTATCGCTTAGGTATAGCTTAGGTATATTATAGCTTAGGTACTACATGGGCCTTAAAATAGTACACTCCAACTCTCCCCGTGGGTGTCATAAAAGGCCACTGAGGCATAACAAAGTCGCTCCCACAAACTCCGAGGCACTACACTAGCTCTAACAGAATGGACTCGCCAACCCGCTTGGTCAGTTTTAAAGTCATACATCCCTCATACACAAGACAGTGTGCATGAGGAGGGCCATGTCCAGCAGTGGACAATAAAATGTCGGTTATACTGCACGGATAAGTACATTGGTTTGATGAGTGGCATTTAAAATACATACCTATAGAATTGTTTACCGCCTTCATAAATATAGATGATCAATGAACTGTGTTCAATGGAGTCACAACCATCATACTCGTGAAAGTAATGGATAATTATTGAGAAAATTAATTCATTTAATTAATGACAGTTGTAAGGAGTAAGTAGATACTATGGAGAAAGAAATTGTTCAATCTATGAATCTTATTGTAAGGAATTAAGATTCAGAATTAAGTTAAACATTTGTTGGAGACACTGAAGATATTTAAGGTTTTATTGAAAATTACATTCAAGGAAAAAATTGAATAGCTTTTTTATGGATACAGATGCCCATTGTTGTTATTGCCAATTGTGTTATTGTGCAGAGTGTGATTGGTCGATAGAAACACGTCGAATATTTTACTTCTTTTGTCATTTTTTATACGAGTGCCAATCCATTTCAGTGCACTAACACAATAAACATATGATATTGTTGTTTTCTATAAAGCCACTTGACGGATAAAATTGTCAGTCAGAAATGTGAGAATATTTTCTACATATAAATAATTCATGTATCGTAGAAAAATGTTTACTTTTATTTAAACTATTATGTGACAACTACTGGTAACAAAGTTTTTTAAGTTATACTGATCTTTATTTCATGAAAACAAAGTATATCATATTAAGATATAACTCAAAATGAATATTAAAAATATAATAGGCGTTTATTGTACAAAATTTTCTTTTGCAAGTTTATTGAAGATTGAGAATGTTATTTGATTCCTGGGGCAAGATGGGTACCCAGTATACTGGCGGCATTACCTCGTTAGATGGTAAGGTTGTGGTGCGTTGCGAGAGATAATGGTCAGTCCTAGCGTCGCCAGTGCTGTCGACCAGGCGCTTTGAAAGATCTTTGAGGAACGGAAACGTGCTAGGACTTCACGGAGCTAGGGTCTCGACATGTCACCGTTCGTTATATTTTTAACAGATGTGGACATACCGCAGGTATCTATGGGATATAGTAGAACTATAATAACTGTTTACAATCACGCGGACTGTCTGATAATCTGTTACCATTGTTCTATATAAAAATAAAGACCGTCTTACAAAATTTTATATTCTTAATCGGGTCTGAACGCATCTGATAAAGGTATTTGTTCACCTTTTATTCGTACTCAACGTTTCAGCTCGGGTTACGCCAGCCGTGGTCACGAGTTGACCGAAGTCAACTCAGTGTAGTCAAAGTATATACTTCATCGTACGTGACTGCTCCTTGTCAAAGAAGTGCGTGTACATTGCACTTCGATACCTACGGTTATTATAACCCGAGATGGGTGTTGTAAAGAATAGTTCTGTACAGCAATATCGTTGTATGTCTAGTAGAGCACGCGTAGTAACGCAATGTCTCTCCGGATGCTAATGAGTGCTAAACTGCTTGTGAATGTGAAATGGTCGAATATTCGAACTGAACGTCCATAGTTAGTCCATAGTCCATAATTCAAATGGGTTCACAGATGTTCTGGTATAACGAGCCAGAAGTGAGCGTAGCATTCCATGTCTTTTACCAGCCTCTTCCTATAATATATTGGTCTGCCTAGGTCGTAAGTAGGAGAGTGCATTTAGTGTTATTCTTGGCTTATCCACGTATTTATGTTAGTATTTTCTTGGTAAATATGTTTTTCTAGCATCCCCAAGAAAGTCAACAGATAACAATGAATTCTGGCTAGTAGGTATGCGTAGAATCTTTTCCAATAATTTCCTCAGTCTATACTGAGTAACCTTAGTGGTATATTTCTACGCACCCAGCCAGATTATTTCCCCATGTTTATTATGCTTCATGTACGTGGAGCCGTAGTTGATAAAGAAGCGGAGACTACTAAGCCCAATGTCCACTAAGGACATGGGGCTCTTAAACAAAGCTATGAATAGAATTCTGCAAGATCAGCGCACACCCGCACCCTCCTGATATTGTAGACATCCATCTTGGTCGCTCATCCGTCTGCCGTGTCTTCTATAAAAAAGAAGATAAGAAGTAGAAGAATTTATAAAAATCAAAAACCAGAGGTCACGCGCAAAGCCGCTACTCGTTTGTACATACATCTATGGACAAATAGCGAAACTTATCTAATAGGCCTGTGTTAACATGCATCGAAGCGTTTAACCACAAATTATTGGGACGAGTCCGGTGACTCTTGAAAAGCTATTAGGGCCACAAGATTTTAGCCATTCCGAAAAAAAACACAAATTACTGGGCTTTACGTGTTCTTCCTATTCACAGGAGCCAGCCTTCACATATCTGTTCAGCACATGTTATATTTGGGTGAAAACCTGATCAAAATCCGTTCAATAGTTTTTACGTGAAGCTCAAACAAACAGACATACAGACTACCCAAACAGGGTTCTGAAAACCATACAGTTCTAAAAACTACTGTTTTGTGTTCTGTGGCTTCTAAAGAGACCCTATTTCTGTTTTTTAAACGAAGTCAATGTACAGACTCAACCCTTTTACAGTTTTATTAACATGTATCTCTATATGATGGTGCATTTCATTGCTACGTTGGGACATTTTTTTCGTAATTTACAGCACTTTCCTCGCCTATACCCGGTAATGTTATGGCAAATGATATATGGAGCAGTGTAGTAACGTGTGTGGGCATTGAACAAAGCACGCGAGCTAAGGCTAACACAATTAGCGCTAATGGAGCGACTTGTTTGTTCTTTGAGTAACCGAAAACATTATCACGATGCTCTAGTTGTGGAACATTTTCTTGTAAATTATTTGAAGATACTCATTGGTGTTTTATATCAGCTCTTAAATTTAATTTGAATTAAAATGCGCTTATTAAAATAAATTCAATTAATTCACTAACACTTAAGATTAGTTTTAGAGTTTCGAGCGCGAGAGGTTACGGACGAAATCTTATTGCGATCGACTTTCGGTCTCTCTGTCACAGGTGAGACGATATGAGATTTTCTCCATAAACGAGATGAGATAGAGATTTTCAGATTAGGTGTATTATTCAGATACACTATTCAGTGTATTATATTTCAGATTGCCCATAACACTATTAAATTTTAACGTCACCTAGTGACGAATCAACAAACTCTTCTTTTTAATTGTAGTATTAGACATTTAGTAGCGGCGTCATATATTAACCTTTTCTAAAATTGCCGAGGTTCGGGAGCCCTAAATATATGCGTGTAATTTTATGTATGATTGTAATGACAATTAATTATTTATGACTATAACAGTAAAGAAGGTTAAAAGCGAATAATACGATGTAAGATTTCCTATAGTTATATATTTCCTATAATTATGTGGTGACGAAATGAAGGTGACGTGATCAAATATGGTTATTTAATGGTGATAGGAGGGTTCTGCAAAGTTTCGAGAAAGTAGAATGGAGTTAATTCTATTTTCAGTATACCTACAATTCGTCTGACATAAATTTATAGCACATTTAACTATTTCCTGTAGTGCAAGAGGAACTTTATTGGTAAAAAATGTACCAACAAAAACATTTATACGTTTACATATTCCATTTTTACACTGCCTAGTCAGGTTCACTCTAAAATAAACGGCATTTAATAGGGATTGTTATTCGAGAAGTTGACAAAGTTATGTCAAGCAAGTTTAACAAATTAGTTTAAATATTAGGGCCGTTTTCTATTTGCACATGAGCCCACGACTGCGCGCCTGAACAAACCCGTCTTAATATATGTTTGCGCTCAAATGGCTGCCGAGCGCAAACATCAGATACATGGCAAATTATTTGACTAAAATTATTTAGTATGTTTAGTACCCAGATGTCGTTTAATAATATTAAAATGTGCTCTAAAGTCGGTTTCGCGTATGACATGTATTATTTTTGCTAAGGGTAGAAGATCTTCTGCTCTAATGGGAATTTTGCTGCATAACTTTTCTTCGCCATATAAATGAGGAGTTTGTTTAAAATTTTACGATGACAGATGAGGGAATAACTTGTCTCCTTAAAACACAACTATTGTAAGTCGTTTGTAGTATACATGGATATAGTTTGGAGTGGGAGGATACACGCTGCAATCCCACAACCACTGGGCGCACTCGACTGGCCACGATATCCCGTCTCTCACAGAACCCTATCATAAAATGAGTTTCCTACTTTTTTCTATTCTCCCAAAGTACACACGTGTTTCGGTAATCAGTGAGATAGCTTTTGGCCTATTTCTATCCTATCTCTTCTCCTTTTCTCAATCCTTTTTCTAAATCCATTTCTAAAATCTCCAAATGTATGCAGCGCATCCGAAGGCATGCCAACGTTTGTCATTTCGGCTGATGTTGGCATGTATCGCGACTATCAATAAGTAACAGTATCCATTTATGACCAGCGGTACCATATGAATTCTATGCTAACGTGCCGGCCTTTTTCTTAAAAAAAAATACCACCTCATACTATCAGCTTATAAATCGTCACTGCTATATTTACTCAGATCTCTTCCAACGCTCACCGCTACACATAGTTTGCAACGCGTACATTTCTCAATATCCTTTATATAATTAGTATTAGATATACGCAAATACATGTAAGGTCCCACAAAAATAGTGTAAAATATTTTAATATGTCAATAAGTTCACTAAAAATATTATATGTAATAACTGAAAATTAACATATACCTATTTCATGTTTTTTAACGCATTAGATAATAAATAATAATTGGTGATTAATTTACTTGTATGGTGCCTTACACGATACTTTATATTTACTAGTTTATATTTACCATACTTACTTGTACTTACTAACAGAAGCGGGCGCGGTCAAAGCTCTAAACGACCAGTGTACATACAAGTAGATTAATCACCAATTATTTATTTATCCTTAATGTTTATAAAAAAAATCATGAAACACATGTTAATTTTTAGTGAGATACAATACCTAGTTTTAGTGTACCAATCGACATATCTAAATATGTTACACTATTTTTGTAGGACTTACATGGCTTTAGATTTGTTTTTAATTTTTCGAAAAGTTTAACCAACCGTAGTAGATAATTTTGGGATTGTTAAACGAATTTGGCTTTAACTGAGATATACACTAAAACATTTTTTTTTCATTCACTAACAATAATAATTCATTAATAATAAAATTGTTATAAATAAGCGAATGAATCATTATTGTTCTTTTGCAAACGTACCTACAAATTGCTTGATTTCAATGCCCGCATAACCTCATTGCCATGGTAACCGCTGCCCGTGAGAGCACTTGAACTACAGTCGACCCCTGAGTTCCCTCCTCTTCGCATCTGCATTTTACAGCAAGCCCGCAAACCATTGCTACTGTTTCCCGTTTGTTCTTTATTTCTGTGATTTTTTTTTAACGCGACACTCACCACACTTCTATGGGCCACAGTAGGATTCCCTGTGTCGTGGGTCCAGAGACACATACAAAGACAAAGACACCCAGGCCCAAACATACGTTTTTTTAAACAAATGTATGTCCTACCGGGAAACGAACCTTTTACACAGCATGCAGGGTCACTACCAACTGCGCCAATCGGTCGATATATATATATATATATATCACTATACCTTAACACAGGGGTGCTCAAACTTGAACTGTTGGCGATCTACCTCAATATTGTTAGACTACGATCGATCGACTCTGAGAGGCTGCAAGTATGTGTGATGCAGGATTGTCGTCTAGGTAGGGTGTATCGTGGCATAGATATTAGTTTTCCGCACAATATGCATTTATTTAGTCAAGGTAAGTGTAGGTCTGCTCTAAAATGTCAATGAAAAAACTCATAATTATTTAAAATTGCGAGTTTATTGGTTCTTACAAAACAAACGAGTTCTAGTGTCTAAACTTAACTAAAGAGTGACTTTGGATAATGAAGCGTGGCACTGCATGTCCTCAGCATACTTTTCATAAGATGGTACGTAATTACCGAGTGCTAATCGCAAGCATGATGACATATGTTCGTCAGTTAGTCGATTGCGATATTTTGACTTAATAATCTTCATTTCAGAAAATGCAGACTCGCACAAGTAAGTTGACCCAAACATTGCCGTCAGCTGAAGGGCGATTTGCCTTAGATTCGGATATTCGGATATTGAGATGTATATCTGATATAATCTGCACTAACTCATTTTCAACAGAACCTGAGTCCATGTTAAACTGACTTGCTATTTCAGTAGCTAATTCCTCAATGTTTTTACACGAAAAAGGATACCTCATAAATGATGCGATATTTGCCAATTTACTGAAATCATAAAAACGTATTTCGAATTGGCCCGAAATATTTGATAATTCTGCCTCATAAATATCATAATTCAATTGAGGAATTGCAATTAAACAACTTTTAACGGTTTAAATCGCGTATATTTGACATGATTTATATCCCGACGTTTCGAACACTTTGCAGTGGACGTGGTCACGGGGTGACTAATTGATTTTATTTGTCACTTGAGTTATTAAGAAATTATTACTACCGTCTGAAATTTTTTGAACTACCGTCTGAATTTTTTAATCATAACATTCCCTATGCACGCAGTATTGGCTCACGGTGTCCAGAGGTCTTGCAGTATGGCGTTGGCCTTGTGATTTAATTAATTTAATGACTGGATCCCAAGCCGGTGGTACTTGCCAACCATCTTCTCTATTGAAATTTGGGTGTTTCTTAATTTCAATAGCCTCGCGTAACATTCTTGGCATGTACCGGGTCTCTCTAGCGAGGATTTGTGGATTATCAAATCGAATGTAATGGTTGGGTTTGTCCAGAGCATGTTCACAAACTGCAGACTTGGTCGAGCGTCTGTTCTTCATGTCAGCTATGTGTTCTTTTATCCGGATACCGATGCTCCTCTTTGTTTGCCCAATGTATGATAACCCGCATTCACAATCAAGCTTGTAAACACCTGCATCTTGTAGGGGGATATTGCTCTTGACCGGTCTTAAAAATTGGCTAATCTTCTTGTGCGGCTTGAAGTAAGTTTTAATTGAAGCTCGTCTTAAGATATTGCCAATTTTGTCAGTGATGCCCTTGATGTATGGTAAGATGGCAGGTTGTCGCTCAACTGTAGGAGGCTTGGGGCGGCTTCTGTGACGCATTCGTGGGAGTTTGTGATTGTTGCTTCGCAGTACTTGTTTCACATGCAGAAGCTCTTCCTCGAGGTGGTCAGTGTCACAGATGCCGTGTGCTCTCTGTAACAAAGATTTGCCTACGGTAGTCAACTGACATGGATGGTGATGGGAGTTACCATTGAGATATTTATCTGTATGGGTGGGTTTCCTATACACAGTATGACCAAGAGAGTTGTCAGGATTTCTGATGACTGAAATGTCAAGGAAAGCTAAGGATTTATTGACCTCAGACTCCATAGTAAATTGGCTTTTATCATGTAAGGAGTTTAAATGATTTAGGAATGCAGAAACATTATTTTTGGGGAGGACGGCAAAAGTATCATCTACGTACCGTTTGTAGATCTTCGGCATAGCCACAGCTCTGGTGAAAGCCTTCTCCTCGAAGTCTTCCATGAAAATATCGGCGACAACGGGGGAGACTGGAGAGCCCATTGCTACACCATCGATCTGTATGTAGAATTTATTATCCCAGAATAGGTAGCCAGATGTTAGGCAGTGTTCTAGTAGTTCTGCATATTCTATGGGTAGGTCGTGCTCAGTTAGTTTTTTCTTGACAATTTCAATGCAATCATGTACAGGTAATGATGTAAATAGCGATTGTACATCAAAGCTGACCATTATTTAAACCGTTAAAAACCGTTAAACCGTTAAAAGTTGTTTAATTGCAATGTATAGTAATCGCGAAAACCTAAGAAAATATTCAATTGAGGAATTCTTGCTTTCAAAGACGGAAAATGTTTCAGATCCTTTCTTTTCAGTTGATCTATCATAAGTTGCAATTTACTTTTGAATGTGTTTATTGCGCTAATCATTTCAATAATAGTTTTTCCTTTACCTTGAAGCTCCAAGTTAATGGTGTTTAAATGCATTGTGATGTCCGTCAAAAATGCCAAATCAGTCAGCCATTTTCCGTTTTTCAGCATCTGAGTGTCATCACCTCTTTCGTCCAGAAAAGCTGTTATTTCGGGCAATAATTCTTGAAACCTTTCTAGGAAATTTCCCTCGAGTCAACCACCTGACGTCCGTGTGAAGAACTAAATCAGTGTGTTCAGCTGACTCACTATCTTCCAACTGCAATTTAAAGAGCGGTCGTTGCAAGCAACGTGCACGGATGGAATTCACAATTTTTATTGCAATGCCCATAATCTCCTCCATGTTTAGAACTTTTAAACACAAAACCTGTTGATTATAATGCAATGGAATGAGAAAAATGAAGGGAAATCGTCATTAGCTCGACACAATGCCACAAAACCGTTTTTATTTCCAGTCATTGCTGGTGCTCCATCGGTTGTAATGCACACTAGTTTATATATTGGTAGCTTGTAGTTTGTTACAAAATTGAAGAAAACGTCATATATATCTTCGCCACGGGTCTTTCCTTTCAGAAGAAGGAATCATTGTCAAAAACTCTTCCTTAGCCGACATGTCATTGAATACCATTCGAATAAAAATACACAGCTGGGCAGTGTCTGTCATATCGGTGGATTCATCGAACTGTAAAGAAAAGTATGTACATTTCATGATATCATGTTTTAGTTTATCTGCCATGTCCTGACTCATGACTTTAACACGCCTTGTGACAGTCGGACGAGATAACTGAAGTTCTCTAATAGCAGACATAATCTCTGTTTTATTTTTAAAATCTCTAAATAAAGTCTCACCCGCTTCAATAAATGCTTCCTTCACAACCGATCCATCTTCAAATGGTTTCTTGTGTTTCGCCAATATATGAGATATTTTAAATGACGAGATCGTTGCAGCTTTTGATTGTTTGGCTGGTCTTGTGAACATGGTTTGTTCTTTTTTCGAACAAGTTATCAAATCACGTACTTTTCGTTTTCTTAATTCACTCTGTGACCGAAAATCCTTTTCATAGTTTTTATGAACCGTTTTATGATGCCTCTCTAAGTTACCACGCTTAGGTATTGCAACTGACGCACGGCAAATGAGACAAATGCACTTATCCTTTACCGTACAAAAGAAAAATTCTTCCTCCCAATCGTTATTAAAATGATACGTTTTACTTTTCATCACCGCACTCATTTTGTACTATTTATTAATAAACTTTGTATCTATGAATCGCCTTCAAGTTACAACTCAGACTGACTCCTATTCCTGCAGGCGCAACATTTATATCGGCGCGAACGAAGTCTCGAATGTTCCCGCCAAACACGCCGCCCGAAGTTTCTAGAAAAATCGGCGGGAATCAAAAACGCGGCTTCTCTTTGACAAGTACCGCTCGTTCCTTTGGTAAAGCCGCCTTTTGCCGCTAGTAGGGGGTTATTACGATAAAAGAAAGTGATGAAGGGATTATTCTGGCCTAATTGTGGATCGAATAAATTTTAGTTGTTTATTCATTACATTTTGTTTTAATTACCTACCTACTAAAACAAAATCTGTGAATAGTTTCTATATCGGATATTTTTTCTTTAGATCGACTCAAAAAGCACTCGCGATCGACCGTTTGAGCACCCCTGCCTTAACACTATATTAATATAGTGTTAAGACATTAAGCTATAGTTTAGCTATATTAGTATTCAATTTCACTATGTACATCGTGGGCATTAAATTATCAAATTATTTTTAAAGTAAATTGAACAAACTAAATTAAAACAAAAGTCAAATTACTAAGGCCGAATTACTATACATTTCGGCAGCAAATTTTTCCCGAGGCATTTGGGCAAAACTTATTAAGGTCTTTTAATTCCCTTTGTAATTATAATGTGGAATGAATGTGGAATCTTCGGCTAATAGTTAAATGTATTTGTTTTACGTAGGTGTCTACTTACGTGTATACTTTAAATATTATAATACTGCGGAATCTCTACTGTTTACTTTGGGCTTTTCTACGTCTGACATACTCGTAAATATGCTGTTGTTTCACCCAATAAACATAAAGTTACTTCGCGTGTTGCAGTTTCGCGACGGAGATGTGTTATGGGCCTAAACAAAACATTATTCAAATAGAATATGAAAACATTTACAGTGTATCTTGATAGAAACTTAGTAATGTCCTTCCTTGACTTCCTGTAGAGTCGCTGTATAAAGTGTCTTTTTGATCGCACCGCACGTAAAAGGTAAACAGGTTTACAGGTACAAATATACTTTATACCGCGAACCCTAAAGTTGTGAACTGCTAGTTGATTTTTCCATTACGCTACGATATAAGACTCGGGTATGTCGGGTATAAATTGAAGAGAGTCGGGAAGTATTCTACAAGGTACATACAAGGTACATTCTACACCCGCAAGCCGCCTGGTGTTGCAGGTGTCCATGGGCGGCGGTAACCACTTGCCATCATGTGACCCGGCCGCTAGTCTGCCATCTATTCTATAAAAAAATGTCTATAGAGACGAAAATGATAAAAGAGATTTTGTCCTGTTCGTCTCTGTGACAATGTTCTTCCGTTTATAATTTAGTCTGTGATTCAAAATTCCCAGAATTGTTTTGTATTCACTAATTGTAATTAATTACGTTACGTCCACATTAAAAATAGTAATGATGTCATTCGCAATTAAAATTGACAACAACTAGCGAGTGTTAAAAAAATTGCCTGTACTATGTTGCAGCCAGTAATGTATGCCGCTATGGTTTTTCAAAGGCACTTGTTACGGTGAAACAATGTGAATTGTCCTTGACCTAATCACATGCGATGTATCCAATACGATTTTTCACTTTAACCGTTTTTACAAATTAAGTGATGGTGTATCTGATAGTGGATGATAACGGTGATTTATATGTAGTGCCGTGACCAGCCATTTTATCGTCCAATCGTTTTATTGTTTTATTTATGACCTTAGAATGTAACGCTGGCCATGCGGGTTGGCGAGTCCACTCTGTTAGAGGTGGCATAGTTCCTCAAGGCTTGTGGTAGCCGCTTTGTTAGCAGCCACCAGAGGAGATGGAGTGGCCCACGGCCTTTTGTATATAGCCGATGTATGTATGTGTAATGCGTGAGCCGAAATACAGCTGGTGCGTATTTTGTACTAGTTGGTAGGTACTATGAGAATTGCCACATTTCCTTGGCAGTTGTAGCGTTTGAAACTTGACGGATAAAGTTTATCTAGAATCTTATCTAATTTTATAGCATTGCGGTGTCATAGTGTAATTTTAGTTCAATTGAGCCATCGTTTTGGCTGTATGATATATGTATGTATGACATAAAATGTAATATGCCGTCTGCCGTCAACTTATGTTTGTCCATTATTGGATGTAAACCTCAGGTTTTCGACCATATATCCCGCTCCCCATATATATCAGGTTTCCGCTTTTATTATCCAACCACTACAGCCGACTTTCTTTAAGTCTACCATACCATCAGTCTATGTTTTATCATTGCTGTCTGTATATAGGCCTCTCTCATAGCTCGCTTGATGGTTTCGACACCTGTGGAAAAGTAGAGATGTTTTCATTTCGTGTCCTGTCTTTATGCCGAACAATATCTTTGTACTTATTTGCGAGAAACATGATATTAATCACGATCTCCATAGTGATAATAACTGAGTACTCTCCCGCTTAGGGTTGTGCGACATAATTACTAAAAGTAACTTTAACTCCATAAATATAAAGCCCATAAGTCTTTAATCCTATTCAGCGGGCGATATCAGGGAATAATTCAATTTCCTCGACCGATAATTGCAACGGGCTGAGGCGACTTAAGGGGAGGGCGCTTAAGCAAAAGGGAAACAGCAAAAAAAATGGTTAATGATTGATGAGTTCTTTCAAGTTCCCACGGAAATTATGGAGTTTGTAGGCATTTATCGGATTAAATATTTTAATCTGGAATCTTGGAGAATTTTTTGGGAACGTAATTAATTCAGTTATTAGAAATTATTATGGAATGAGGGCGCGCTTCTGTAAACCGTTTATTTATTGCAAATTGGTAATTAGCCGTGTTTCAATTTGGAAGGAATTTGTGCTGGTAATACTTTTTTAAAAGTACTTAAAATTAAAGAACTTTTGACAAACCGAAGAATTTTGTATAAGTGTACATAAGTACTCAATATTATTATTTTTTTATTAAATTGCAAACCAGATAATATATAATTTTACATTTCACTATAATATTAGGACCTTACCTATGAAATTGCCGTTTGTTCATAGTGGCCACTGTGTACATAAATATCTTGCGTTTGGCGTGGAATTACAAATTCAAATTAGTTTTAATTTAAAGCCATGGCATTCTTTTTCAAAATCAGTTATTCATTTGTTTTTCCGTCAAACAACTTTTTGCTTAAATACCGTTGTGTTTGCGACTATGTAAAAGTTAATTTTCGCGTAATTTTCGAATATGAGTTTCGTCCTGGCAGCAACGCAGCGCAAACGGCACGCAACATCAACGATGAGTACGGACCAAACACCGTGAACGAACGCATGGTGCGTTTTTGGTTTGATCGTTTCCATTCTGGAAATTTCGACCTCAAGAGCAAGCCCAGAGAACGACCGGAGACTAAAGTCGATAATGACGAATTGAAAGCAATAATGGAAGCGGATTCATCTCAAACCACGTCCGAGTTAGTAGCAGCCTTCGGCGCAAGTAACAAAACTATATTGATTCATTTGCGTCAAATCGGGAAGTAAAAAAGCTCGACAAGTTAGTACCGTATGAGTTTAATGAAAGTCAGCTGCAAACACGTGTCGAAACATTGCTGAACAGGCACAAAAATGAAGGGATTCTGAATTGTATTGTCACTTGTGACGAGAAATATGATATGATAATCCTGTATGATAATCGTAAACTTTCGTCACAATGATTGAACCCAGGAGACACAGTCAAACAATGTCTCAAACATAAACTGTGTCAAAAGAAGCTAATGGTGAGTTGGTAGTCATCATACAGTCTATGGTGGTCCTGTGCCGGTCTTATTCACTACAGTTTCTTGAGATCTGACACTACAATTGATGCAGTTGTGTACTGTGAAGAAGATTACTAAGTTAAAATGGCCGCTATTAACAATATGGCCCTAATATGGCCTAAAAGCTAAAAATAATGCCATATTTTGCTTTTCACATTTGTACAATTTAGGTAGGTATATAATTTATCATATAACTTACATATAATTTATGTTTCAAAAATCTTCGGATATGAAGTTGCGATTTATTCAAATCGTTAATCATAAATTAGAACGTGCAAATTCATTATTACCATTGATATGACAAAAGAAACAAGATTTAAGTCCAATTTGCAAATACACATAGGATTAGACTAATATAATTATTTAATTAACTAAAATGATATTAAGAAATTAATATTAATAAATAGTATAAGCTATAATAAACTGAACAAATCAACAATGAGTGAACAATAATATAATATTTTTTGTTGTTTGGAAATTCCCATTCGAGCGATTTTCAGGTAAAATTACTAAAAATAATAAAAATACGTCATTTACCATCATTACGTTACAATTTCCTCTATTTGCCATGAGCTAGGTATGACAAAATTGCCCGTTACATACGCCTTATCAACAACGTACAGAAGACCGCAAGTTAAGCGTAATATTGTCGTTCAACTTCCGCCTTTATGTCAACGAAACAAGGTTTACTACAATAACACTTTGTTTGCTGGCTTGTGTACGTACCACACAACATAAATTAATTGACATGACATTCTTTTGTTGTGTGAGCCAAACGAAATCCGGTCCTGATATATTTTAATTAACATTTAAAACTCTTGCGATAAGGATTTTCCACGTAACTAAAGGTTGAATCAATTATTAAAAGGGTTTCTGTGCAAATGAAATAATGTCGGACGTGTAGATTCTACAAACATCAGACGGGAAATGAAATGAAAGTTAAGGTTGGGTTAGGATTACGGATGCTACTCACTTTAAATAACAATTATGTCGATAGTTTTCAATTTTAAAGTGTTTTTTAGTGGATAAGGATTATAAATAATAATTAATTGCCTCGTTGAATGTATATTTCAGTTGTTTTATTATGGTTTATTTTTGTTTATTTATTTAATACATATTTTGTTGCACATATGCGTACAAAAGTCAACTATTCCGTTGAGTGAACAGAATCCGGAAGTATTATAATAGTGTCTGTACTTACTGGCGAGTGAATATTAAGAGTACTGTTTTTTGATATATCTCTTCATTACTTACCTTCATTACCTATTGTTTTCTGCGCAGATTTCATTGTACACAATATCTGTCTATTAGGTATATTGATATTTACTCTCAGGTGAAATTGTTATTCATTATATTTTTATTTACATAATTCACAGCAACAATACACTCAAAAACAGTTTAACAGATTATTTACTTTATTATAAATTCGTATTAATTCATTTACTGGTACATAAATAACGTTAATAGTAGCATTTACCACTCTGAAGCTAATTTCCCAGGATTGTTATATCATACCCTCAGCCACTCTCTCCATTGGCCTATCCCAAGGCTCGCCCCCGCTATTCAATAAATCACTCTCATTAGATATTTTGACACTAATTTTTTTATTATTACGATCAAGCAAACTGTTGTCCATATTTTTTGTTCGCATTTATGATACTTTTATTTAAAGATGTCGTTTTAGATTTTATTATCGACTCGATATTATCGCTATTGTCCCTACCTAGGCCTTGCGACGTTGTGTGTTTACAGTCACCGCAAATATTTGCCTTCTATTATCTTTCAAACGGGGCTCGACTTTCTGAAGATATCGCCTGCGTTTAAAGTGAAAAGGGTTGGCTTCGTAGTGGTTTCATTATTTAGGTACTGGCCGACCTGTTCCGGTTTCACAGAGTATAAAATAGCAGACATATTATGGACTATAATAAAATATTATTGTATTTACGAAACTATATTGCCCTGTAACGTCTCACTGCAGAGTTTCAGCCCATAATCTACCACGTGAGCTGAGTGCAGGATGGATACACAGGCTCCAAATTTTTAAAAAATCTCAGATATGCAGGTTTCCTGACGATGTTTTCAATCACGTGCAAGCTTGTGATAAATTTTAAGAATCCGTACTTACGAGTAGAAACTCAGTAGCACGGGCCGAGGATTTGAACTCACGAGTTTACGAATGGGGGTTCGCTAATAGATACCCCTAGGCTAGCATAGTTCTAAAGAAATTATAATGAATTACGTTAGGAGGAGCAATCATGTCAAGCAGTGGATACAGAAAGGGCTTTTTAAATTTTTCATTATTCAAAATCTTCTTTTTTTAAGTATCCTTAAGTAATCTTAAGGACATCTTCTTTCATTTGGGTATGCTGATGACTTCTTGAGAGTCGCCGGTAGTGACTGTATGAGAAGAAAGAAGGATTGCGTGTGATGGCGAGCAATTAATCAATCAATATTAACTTACAAAATCCCACTGAATGCTGCCGTTATATTCTCGAGGGGGCTTAAAGACGCGCTAGCCACTGCGAGTTAGCGAGTCCATTGTTTTTGGTTTCATTTAACTGGCACAGATTGATACATCCGCCTTAGAAAGCCAGGGGATCGGGTTGTTGCCGTCTGATATTTGGCACTGTGTTGTTACACACTTAGCACCAAGAGATATGTTAACTCCCAGATAACCGTAACCAGCCCTTTTATCGTTCACTGCTTGACATGGGCTCATTTCTCATGTACATTGTCTTATGCAGAGGGATGTATTACTTTAAAACACCACGCTGTCCAAGGGAGCTGGCGAGTCAATTCTTTTAGAGGTGGCTTTTAGAGTGCCTCGAGGCTTTTGATAGCGGCTTTGTTAGAGTGGTGCTATTCTAAAGCCGGTCGCGATACTACACGGCCGCTACCAAACCAGGAGGTCTGTCTCCTCTCGATATTCGGCATTTTGTTGTTACACATTTAGCACCGGGGGATAACTTCAGGGGTGCTGAGAAGTAACTCCGACGGACGCGAGTAAGAGTTTCTCTCTCAACTTCTAAGGCGTAACTTATGAACTTACTTATTGTTACAGCCGTTAATGAAGGTACAACATTTATCAATGGGTATAAGTGTGACAAACACACACAAAGATAATATTTGTAAGAGCAGAGAATAAAGTTTCGTTTCAGTTAAACCAAATTTAATTGGACCTATCTGCTAAATTAATTCTCCGATTCACCGAGTTACTGGAATTAAGGTCCCATTTTACGATCCTTGGATATTTTATGTTGTCTAAAAACTAATTTCTTAAATCTCATTTCTTTCAATATTTTTAATTAACATAATAATGAAAGTGCTTTTATTTTTATCGGATTTATAACGATACTAGTATTCGCTTGCGGTTTCGCCTACTGAAACCCTTCAAGAATCATTAGGTGTCCTCTTGCCTCATAAAAGTCGCTATATTTTTGATAAAAAATACTCTAAAACCTGTTGGAACAAAAGGCGATTTCAGAGTAACTGTAACCCTTTTATCGTTCATTGATGGACATAGGCTTCCTTATGCACATAGTCTCCTGCATGAGAGATGCATGGCCTTAAAGCGTCACGCTGCTGGCCAAGCGAGCTGGCGAGTCCAGTCTATTAGAGGTAGTTCCTCAGGGCTTGTAGTAGCGGTTATAAGGGATAAAAATCCCTTTAACGCCTTTAACAGCATCCCACGGGAAGGAATGGGTGCCATTCTAAGGCCGGCCGACACTACATGGCCACGCGGATTTTAGAGTATTCCAGGACAAATCTTCTTATTTCTCTGTTGTATAGGGTTATACAAGAGTGAAAACTGTAACGAAATTGGCTCGGCAGCAATCAGGCAGACGAACGTCGTTCTTCTTACTCGTGTATGTAGCAATTTTAAATCATGACATTTAATTACTTGATCTTAGAGTAACTTAGAATTTATCTGTTATCTGTATCCAATTAGCAATCTATACTGGTGTGTAGGTAATTGTTTAGACTTATATCTTGGCAGTTAGAGGAAGGCGGTGGGCGTAGACATTTGTACCGTTACATTCTCTTTGCGTGTGCGCAAGTACAGTCAGAAACTTAAGCATTCACTGTTAATATTATCTTTGATGGGACTAAATGCTTTAAATATCTACATATTTATTACTGATAGTTTGCTTTATTTTGAATTAAAATTTACTTGTAGGATACCATACCATAACATACTCTTAGCGGATGTATGGCTATATACGTCTGTCAAGGCCAGCCACTATATGCAATTTTTTACATTTATGTGGGACTCTATGTGGGTTACTATTTGAAAAATAAAACAGAGTTACAAAAGACTGAATTATATTATATTTATAACAGATTTTAAATAATTACTATAACTTATAGCCTGGATGTATTTGGGTGTAATTGCATCTAGATAAAGTGGGGCCTTCTCCGCCGGCAGATACGGGCAATCTGTGCAATCAAAACGTTATTGAATTCTTGTTCAGTTTCACGCTCCCCTTAAGGCGGGTTAAAGTTTAAACGAGAATAATTTATGGAGGAACTAGAATATATTGCGCATTTCTCTCCTTAATGTTAGAAATAAATATGAGGGAGAGTGCACGCTGAAATCCAACAGCCGCTGGGAGTGCTCGACTGGCCACGTTACCCCTCTCTCACAGAAGACTACTTTGAAATGTACTGCATTTCCCACTTTATCTTATTTCCCTAATGTACATACATGTTATGGATGAAGGCGGCAGACGAGCATACAGTCCACCTGATGGTAAGTGGATACTGTCGCCCATAGACATCCGCGATACATGCCAACATCGGTCCAAAATGACATACGTTGGAACGCCCCCGTATACGCTGCCTACCTTTAGATATATAGGAATGGATTTGGAGAAAGGGTTAGGAAAATGGGGAGGGATAGAATAGGATGGGATGGGTATGGGCTCTGGCACATCTCACTCATGTTTCGGTAGTGAGTAACACTAGCGAAAACCACAACAAAATCAATCCATTAATTATCGAGATTTGAGAGGACAATTAGACAGACATTGTAATTTATATATGTAAAGATTTATTACAGAACATGTTTGTTCTCATTCATTGCATAGTCCAATCATATTATTTGCCTTTGCCATATTAAAAAGTCAGCTATGTTGCAAAAAAGAAAAATAATCTCGCAGTTAGACGGTTTCTGTTTTGACAGAACTCTAAAAACGAAAACCTGTTCCACGTTAAAATATACGTGTCACAAGTCTTTTATAGAGTCTTCATCTATAAAAATACACGTCAAAATTCCAGGAATAGATCATTGACATATCTTGTTTTGTTTGTTTATTTGTTTAAATTGACGTGTAGCGTTTATAAATATACATCGTTACGAGTAGCTAGGGTTTTCAAAAAATCACTATTTTTAATGGAGGAATATTATCCTCCCATTAATAACACACAAACAACACACTCATAAACTGGAAATATAAAGCAATGAATAATAAGGAAGATTTAGAGCTTATTACTTGCTTGACACGTATCTAATAGTTTTTTGAAAACAGAAGCAATTAAAGGACAGCTGTGTAATTGTAACTTACCAGTGGTAATGTTGCATTACCCACTTTATAAATTATTATTTATACTTCGACCGTATGGTGCTGGACGGCTATAGAATAGCACCACCTCATCTCCTCCCGCGGGTGTCGTAAGAGGCGACTAAGGGAATAACAAAGCGGTATATTACAAGCCCCGAGGAACAATACCATCTCTAAAAAAGTGGGCTTGCCAACCCGCTTGGCCAGCGTGGCGTTTTAAGGTCATACATTCCTCACGCACAAGACCATCTGCACGAGGAGGCCCATGTCCAGCAGTGGATACTGAAAGGGCTGGTTGCATTGCATTGCATCTATGCGAAAAAACTTGCTATCTTGGTCGACGCTCGAACGTGTTAACAGCTCATGAGCGGTATATTCTAAGTTTTTAACATTTGATGGCCTTGAGGTTAAAAAATCAACATTAAACAGTTAAGGTTTCGTAAGATTCATTAGCGATGACTTAGCACTGGAACGCTCAAGCGCTCAGCGGTCATTTTACAAGACTGCTGTACTTCTTAGGACATAAAACGTTAGTACAGTTTTATAGAGAAAATGCTTTTATGAAACTCCTTCTTTGAGATCTCAAGCTCAACTAATTAAACATATTTAACACCTAAGATTGCAAATAGCATCATCTTTTTATTGGCCCAATGACGTAGGTGACAGTACTTGATATTGGCACAATGGGTAGGTTATTTGAAATGGTACCTATTTTACTGCTTATTTGATAACAATGATAACAAAAAATTACAACAAACACATATAAAGATTTTTTTCATATTCATTAGAAAATTGGATAGATATAAGCTTGAGAATATGAGAAGCTATTGTTATCTCTGTCACTTACGTATGTTTGTAATGGTAGTACTCTGTTAGTGACGTCATTAATATAGTAGTGTGGTCTTTTTGTAACTAGTAACTTATAAACCCTATTCAAGATATTTTGATTTTCAGTTCACGAATTTAAGTCAAGTATCTTAAGTTATTTAATTATATACTTAATTATGCAAAACGTGTCCAATACCCCATTTATTGATCGTCCACAATGCCCTTTTTTATTGTCAACAATTGATTTTTAAATCGCTAGGTGTGTGTAATTCTAAATTTTAGTCTTATAAATATATATAACCTATATTCTTCTAAATTTTATTCTTATAAAATTTAGGTTATTTTTATAATAATCAAAAGAGACTGTTCTCATTATCCGAGTACTACAATGCTTACCGGGAACTGCCATCAAAACACCAGTCGAATAAAGTCTGCCTTAATGATAATCATTAAACCAAAGAAGACATCACATTATTGAAGTAGAAAGAGTTTTGACTGTTGAAATCGACATCCCTGGTATATTAAGTGGTCGGGTGTGCGTGTAGGCGTACCATATCTTA
Organism: Sesia apiformis; assembly: GCA_914767545.1. Lineage (NCBI taxonomy): Eukaryota > Metazoa > Arthropoda > Insecta > Lepidoptera > Sesiidae > Sesia > Sesia apiformis. The sequence continues at coordinate 6,625,974 of OU611960.1, read as the reverse complement.
TCTGAGACTGTCACCGGCTACCGTCGCGTCGCAGGCGCATCGATATCTCGCTCGTCATGTCTCAGATAAGCCGATACAGGCTATTAAGTACACTGTTTATGGGGACTCTTTTAATTCATGTTACCCGTTGTTTCTTTAGATAAAAAGAGTGGGTGGAAAATGTCATTGTTTGAATTTAGAGAAGCTCTAGGATCTTAAATAGATTTCGAATAATGTTTTGGTGGCCAGGTGGGCTGACGACTTGAAGAAAGTCCCCGGTAGTCGCTTGATGTAAAGAGCAAAAGACGGTGTGCGGTGGCGGTCCTTGGGAGAGGACTAAAACCAGCACGCGGAGAGACACAGGCTGATGGTATGGTATAAAATTTGTGAATTAATATGTATTGGGGAACTTATGGGTATTTTTTTATTAGATGGAGCTAAAGGTTTTCAAATGCCTTTGGTGGTGAGCAGAGAGAAAATAACCCGGTTGGACCGCGCTAGGTGGATTTCGCTTAGGTTGTAGAAGAAAATGTTTAAAATGTATGTATAGACATACATACATTTTAAATACGTATGTATGTTAATACGAATGAAGTTGCAATATATATCGTGTTATTTATAAGCGGGTATAATATACTTTTTATAATTATTTGTGAAAAATATTTTAAGTATCATCTTTTAAGTTATATTTGTACATTTCATCGCACCACCCAACGTGCCTCTCTGTTAAACCCAAAGTTTGTCTGGAAGAGATCGCTGATAAGACCCTTTGTTTCCCTACTATTTATTTAAGCTTTTGTGTCACTTTCACTTTATTCTTTGGTGTGCAATAAAGTGTATCTCTACTTACTTACTTATATCTAGATTTAATACACTAAAGGTGTGAGGTAGGCAGTAATTTGATTCACATAGAATTACTTTCACCTACCAACCTTTTTCACACTACATTGATTGCATGGTAACAATCTTTTCTATTCTATATACCCGACTAAACAATGCAATTTACATGGAGGACACTTTAGGCAACCTTGGGCTCTATGTGAGAATAAATAACTAATAAAGTCCGATAAGGCACAGACTCGGAGGCCACTTAAAGAGATTGCTGCGGGGCCTCCACGCGCCGCGTTTATTCTACAGACTTCCCAAGATAGGATTTAGTTAATACACAGTGAATATGGAAAAACAGTAACACATCAACAGATTATGATTAAAATGTGTCTTACGCACACAAACGCACCGCTTATACATTTTGAATTTTATCGGTTATTTAAAGAAAGAAAAAAAATAATTGACGCAACACAACACAGTAACTTTATTAACAGAAAACAAAAGAATTATTTCATAAATGCTATAACACTCGTACCTAACCCAATTATCAACCCTGTGTGTCACGGCAAAACGTGTGTTTAAAGCGAGATAATAGTGTTTTTTAATTGAAATGAATAACCTTTGATCGAAAAACTAAATGCATAAAACATTTCTCATCTTAGTCAGCATAGAATACACAGCAGGCAAACTTGAATATTTTCCTTATAATAGAGTATGAATAAAAGATTTCTTAAATCTAAATAAACGCTTGATATCACTTATTGTTATTGGAACAATTAATACATAATGATACATTAACTTTACAATAACCAGCCTAAATGCGAACGGGAGACACATGGTAGCCGTTTAAAGGTGTGCACCAGATTGTTATATTACGAGTAAATGCTCATTTGTCCAGAGCGCTTCTTTGCGAATGATACAAAAGTGACTGCGTGGATTGACGAGTTTATCTGGAGCGTTCGGGGTTTGATATTCAGTTCGGTTAAGGCATAAATTAGTGAATGCTCAATGTTCTGTTACAATTAATATTTTAGTTTGTATGCGGCTTATGTGTAATATCTTCCTGCATGTTCGAAATTAGACAAAGTGGATAGTTTTCAAATCTTGCTGTTGAAATGAAATGAAATGAAATTATTTATTTGTAAACATAGGTTAAAATGTACTCTATGTTTTGTCATGGAAGGCGTACAAATATCAAGGCACAATAAGATTGTCAGACATTGACAAGCTAAGTAATTATTGCTAAGTTTGGTAGCTAAGTTGGTGTTTATTATTTCAGTAGTAGCATTGAGTTGCGTTACTGATAGTGCCATATACAATTGTTAATATGAGCATTCTCTTCACAAAAATGGTGCCTCTAGCGTCGAAATAAATATTGTTAAGTACGGAACGAGGCTGTCTTCCACAGAGAATGTTAAGCGATATATCAGTTGGGACGGAGATAATGTTCTCTGATACTAATAAAGGGGCCCTTGCCTTATTTCTTACAGATGGTCTCTGATGTAACGACTTATCGAGAAAATGACTTTTTGTAGGTACGATACGAAATCATGCTAATATTTTTTTGGGTTTTGACATAAATGTTTATAATTTACTACATTCCTAAAAACCTTAAGTTACAAAAATGTTAGGTACTTGGCAAACATGCTGGTAAAACATTTCATCTCGATTTCTATGCTGTTTTTTTAAAATTTGAATTTTGGACCTTCTAAATTTATTTGACTCAAAATAGACCATTACTTTTTTTGATCAGTTAAGTAATGCGCCCTTTAGTAATTCTTTTAAAAAATAGTCTTGAACTGTTTTGAGGTTTGCCAGACGCCATTAGAGGAGAAATGGTAAAATTTTCCCGGAATTCAAAGTCACCATTTCTGCAGTAGGTAGTATTTCTTTGAAATCGACCTATGGATGTGTAACAACACATGGTATGATTGGTTTGGGAATAAAATTTGCCTTTACCCCACTTTGTTTACATCAACATAGCCATTTTAAGTCTCGTATCACGTGTCGCTTTAACACGGGCTGATCGTCGGCAAATGTTTGCTTTCTATTACCTACCACTCCTATCCGTTCCACGACAAAATGCCTCTGAATAATTTAGTGTGGATGTCGACGTTCAACGCAGTTTACCGGAAAAATATTGATTGGCAGAAGAGGCCAATATATTTTTAATAAAAAGGCTTAAAGAATAGGTTATTTCACTTTTGATGAAAGGGCAACTAAAAGTCAAATAACTTACAAAACGAGTTTTGCAACGACATGTGACGTCATTTTTTCTCATTCTTTTTAGTCATCCTCGTCAGTTGTCTGGAATAGACTCTTTCAATCTCTATTTTTGATAGGCGACTTAACAGACAGTGTTTTTTATTTGGAAGCATTTTTAACCTTGTTTTGGGTGTTCCTATGTTTCCTAACCATGATAGGTTAGTAAACATATATAGGAAAACTCCAAACGAGCTTGATAGCTATTTAACCCTTGACTTTCAATTGTTACCATTCTTTATTGGTAGCCCTGCTGAGCCAAGTGGCATTTGATCGATCAATTCTTATTTCATGATGACTTATTTTATAGTATTTTTTACAGTATGAGTAAAACATAATTATTATCGTGCAATTAATGTATAATTATTACTTTATGTGGTTAGTATCATAATAAGCTTATACTATAGTATCTTGTGCATAATATCTGAGACATTTTTGTAATAAATTTGTTATTAAGTCCCTAAAAAAAGACGGTTCCCGTTCACCAGCTGTATCCGAGAATAACAAGGATGTGAAGTGATCGCCACTGTTGAAATCGACGTAGAGGACATTTTCACAAGTAAAAGAAATGAAAGAGAAATTAACGTGACCAAACAATTAAATGTAGATTTTCGTCTGTATCAAATGCATGCTACTTTTTTATTAAACAAATGCTTTTACCAAAATACAATTACGATATTGAACACAAAAATATTCAGTATACCGAATCAAGGGCATCTAACAGTAAATTCAATTATCACGAATCAGCCTTACGAATGTTTATTTTATACGATATTTTTACGAATGTTACGGCATAATTGCCTAATTGTGTTTATTCTATAAATGCTATTAACAGCAGTCTATGAAAAAATAACTTTTTCTGCCTTTATGGTGACTCGTATTGACGTTTCGTCAATTTTATCTATGTAAGTACTTCACTTAAACAAATAAATTTCATTCTCACATAATATTTTCATTTAACTACATTTTAAATCTTAAATACATTTTATTTGTCTCAGTTTCAGTCTCTATGTTTGTAAACCTACTTATTTCTTTAGATTATTTGAGTGGCGTGTCTAATCGCTTCTCGTTACACTACATGCCCACGTTGTATTGCTATAATAATTTATCCATAAGCTATGGATAAACTGGATTGTGTCCGACTCGAGACCGACTGTGGAAAATCGATTGTTCAAACCTTAGAAATAGGAATAATTAAAATAAAATTATAATATATGTAAGCCAATGTTTGAATTGACAATATTTGATAAGGTTTAGCGCCGTTGGTTTTTAGTTTACACAATTGAATAAAAAAGTATTTTACCTGTAAAAGTATTATTTATAAATCTTCACATTAACTACGTTTATTTGTCTCAATCTGTTTTGATTTTGTCACTTGTCTGATATTGTCTGTGTCGATTACCTGTTATTGCAACCTGCATTGGAATGTTATAAGCTGATAGGCTGATAAAATAAGCCAAGTAGAATAAACATTTCGTCAGGATATAGAAAGCTTCTACTTCTTGGCTTACTTATTTAAACAACCGCCTTTGAGCGCGTTTGATGGTCAGTGAGAAGGAATTCCAGACATAAATTAATAATTACATTTAATTAATTGAAGTAATACTGATCTTTATCATTGTTTCAGATATTAGACTTCTAAAACATATCGTAATCTTTGTACAAACAAAACAAATACCTACATTGATAGCGATAACTGGTAATTCCAACGAATATTCCAAGAAATTGGAACGAAATTGGAATGTTGCATTACGTCAGCCCTATTGACGTAATACTGACGAAAAATTGATAACTGAAGTATTCCTTTAAGTAGCTTTTCTCCGAAATACGAATATTGAAGATATTACTATCCCCTTTAATCTCTCCTACCGTACATATTTCCGACGATATGCTTCTTTACTTCCTTTTCTTTATCTTTTTATGAAGCGATGAACTCATGCGATTTGCCAAATAAAGTATCAATCAAGATTCTGCTTAAAATAAATAGTACATAAATCTCAGAGAGTGGTATTTAATTTAAGTGAGGTATTTTTATAATGCTAATGTACGAGTAAGTGGGATTCGTGTTCCAGAGTTCCAGTTATCTCTTAGTACAGGTTTTTTCAGGTTTATACAGCACCTCGTGATATAAGGGTAAGTCCATTTATAACTGATTTACTGTAGTTTAAATGAATTGTAATTTAAATTATCAATAATAATATTTACAAAAATACAATTATTACAAGCACTAAACAATATCAAGCACCTACTATCTGTCTAGACATTTTTCTTTGAAGTATTTTTCTGCGTAACGGTATACGGCCCTACCTCTGGAGGGCATTCTTAAAATTGGTAGCGTAAACACGAAGCTAATCTGATACATGCCACACTAAAACAAGTACCCAATAGAATAACTCAGAGATGTCTTAAAAATACGGTTGAATAGAGACCATGCGTTGTTTTACACAAGACGATTTTTATGACTGCGACATTATCTGATGTGCTTAGAGGTGTTGAGCAACGCGTAATTTACGTAATAAACATGTTACTTCTACTACTTATTCGTCTCGTTTAAAATCACTGTATCTATAAATAAATGGAAATCAATACGTCACCGCAACTCTCGTGGTATGGATTACGCGTGGCAAATCGTCGACGTAAACGTAAAAAACATGGAAGCAGTCCTCTCATACTAGCCACGGTTGATTATAATTATAATTATCGGCCCTACAACTCACTCAAATACAAAGTACGCACACAGAACCAAAGTAATACTACACTCTCACGGGCAGTTTAGAACCCCTCAGCGTTCGGAGAGACGTTGCATCTCTCTGTGTGTTCTACCGCCTGTACAATGGGGAATGCTCTGAAGAATTGTTCAATATAATTCCCACCTCGGGTTTCTACAACCGCACCTCCCGTCACAGAAGTGCATTTCCTAGATACGGAGATGTGGCGTACTGTTCGGTCCAAAAAATATTTTATATCGCGAACCCGTAAGCTGTGGAACGAACTGCCTCAAGAGGTCTTCCCATTAAACTACGACATGGGGTTCTTCAAGAAAGCTGTGAATAGAATTTTGCAAGCTCGGCGGCGCGCCCGCATACCCCCTGGTGTTGCAGGTGTCCATGGGCGGCGGTAACACTTACCATCACGTGAGACCGCTTGCTCGTCCGCCCTCTTCTCTATAAAAAAAAATCCGCATAAAAATTAACCTTACGCGCAACAATTCGAGGTTGTCAATAGCTTGTATGCTACAATAGTTACGTACTTTTGTTAATAAGTAGCAAACAGCTCTGCCATTGGGCGCCGCCTGCTTGGATGTACTTATATGTGGAAAGTGATCCCACTATCCTTGGGATCATTATCTGGATGACTCCTACACCACTTTACCACACAAGAAGGCATTTTAATCGAAAAACAGTATCGGTAAATGGTCCTTACTCACTTGCCGTCGCGTTTTAAGCTTGTTTTAAGCCCCGCCCACCTCGATACAGTTTTTAAGCCTCGCCCACCGCGGAACACTTTTCATTGCGCCATAATCGAGCGGTAGGAATGTCTCCATGCTTTTTACGTTCATCGCGCGCGAGCCAATTGAAATGGTACCGCACTTGAACATGCCGCGCGGCGAATCAATCTCGATCGATTTTTACTTTAGCCACGCGGCAAAGGCGCGTCTCCACTTTGTCCTCGCGAGGTAACTGGCGATGTTCGTTGGATGGATACAGACGCGCTTTGTCAAAAATGGTGACAGAAATGGCTCGCGAGGCAAAATAATATGGTTTGCCGCTCTCGAACATAGCTCACGCGGCTGCCGCGCGTTATCGATACACAGCTTAATAATCACAACGGCCACGAAGGGATGCGTTGAAACTTTTCGAGGCGTCAATGAATGATAGCTTCTGTGTCAGTACTCGTTAGATGTTCTCAATATTTTATACAAAGTTCTACTACTGCCTCTATGTACGGTGTCCATACGCTGTTTACTTTCGGAATCAGGACTTTCCCTATAAATGATTTACAAACAACGGGACGTGATCACCCACTTAGACAATGAGATTTGCTGCTTTGATTACTAGCCTTATTAAATTGTGGAATTGGTTTTTTGTCTACATAGGAACATTGAAGTAGATGTGAGCCTATTTATTATGATTTTAAGCGAAAGATTTGTAATTTTCATTTTATAATTTGTTTTGTTATTCCTTTCTTTCTTTCTTAATGCCTTGGAAATAAAAGTCATAATAACTGTAGTCTTTTGTTAAAATTATAATTTTCTAATAATATATTAATATTATTAGAGAATTATGTATTTTATTACTGTTACTGTACTATTATATAATATACATATATATTTTCAGTACGTAGGTACTACGCCTGCCTATCTGTCGTGACTTATATTTCACATGACTAGGCCGGCTGTAAGAAATTTCAGCAAGATATAAGCTTGCCTTTTGAGCATTATTCCCTTTTTCTTCCTTTTTTTATATATTACATGTTGTGTACAAAAAAATTGTCTATATGTGTATACCTATAATGATATCATAACAGAGTCGTACGTACAACAATTTTTACAAGATATTTACGTACGTACAAGTACAAGTACAAGATATTACAAGATATTTTACGTACAAGATATTTTTTTTTGAAAAAAATCGCTGCGGTGTACTCTACGAGCGATACATAACCCATAAACAGCCATTTTTAGAATTTCTGTCTGTCTGTCTGTTTGAACGCGCATCACGCAGTACCACTAGACAAAATTTAATGAAACTTGACATAGTTATAGCTTATGATTTGAGTTAATATTTAGGGTAGATACATTTTATTCCGATTGCTTACAAGAGTTCCCGCGGGAATCACTCCAAAGTTCAAGCGAACGAAGTCGCTAGCACCGCTAGTTGAAATAATAATTTTTAAAATAAAATTGATTACAGTTGTTTTCTTTTTCTTTCTTTCTGACTTTTATTCCCACTATATTTTATGATCCTTTAAACATATAAAACAATTCATCCGTATAAATCATTAAACAGGAACTTATATACATTAACAAAAGGAAAAGGTAACTATTTCAAACGAAATGATAAGAATCATTGACCCTTGATGGTGACGTAATCAAAAGTGATTTCTCGAAACGTGTCGCGTCGCGTCATAGCTCTTCACAGGAAACGTTCGGTGACACACTGAGTCGGTGTTCCACTACGTCATTACATGTCGGGAGCACGTACTTAACCAGTCACGTGACTGACGTAACGTGGCGCATTCAGTATTGGGCTTTTCATCAAATAAGGCTCCCTTTTCGAACAAAGCGCCGTTATGTGATAAGAGAACTTTCAACTGCCTCATAAACATGTTATTAAAAAAGAAAAGCTTATGAGTATGTATGTATATGCATCTGCCGGCGCAATGGAATGTTTTCTTTATGGAATATGTTTATGGAATTTATGGAATATGTGAATATGTTGCTTCGAAATTCCGAAGTAACACATCGTAGAAATGTGGGAATTAAATAAATGTAACAAATGTAGCCAACAAGTGAGGAATCCCATCTGGCTGCAGATCCGCGATACATGACAATATCAGTCTAGAATGACAAAGTTGGCACGCCCCTGGATGCGCTGTCTACCTTTAGAGATTTGGAATAGATTTATAAAAAGGGTTCGGAAAATGGGAAGAGATTGGATAGGATGGGATACGACACGTACATTAGGAAATATGAAAAAGTGGGAGTTTCAATTTATTTTACATAAGAGCAGGAGAACGATCTCGAGAATTTGGTTGCTGCTAGCAGCCACGACCTGGATGCCGGGGATTTTGAGTTCAAGAGTATGAATTAAAAAGTGCGCTCATTATGTGGTCAGCAGTTGTCAATCTGGTCGCTACGACGGTGGGTGACGCTGAAATTTTTAGAATCACAAAAATGAAATCAGATATAAAGATGAAAAGTTGTTTTAAGGTCATAAAAAATCATTGAACGAACATGTTCTCTTATTAAATTCATTTTCCTGTAAACACTTAATTTTCAAATTGCCGCCAGAAATAAAAAAAACAAATGATAGCAATAAACATTTAATGTCGTTTGACAAGCAAAGGGTTCCATTTACAAAATTCATTATTTTTTTTCTATCGTATTGGACAGTAGCCAGTTGTAACAACATTTAGTTTGACCTATCCTATGTCTGCTTGACGACTTAAATACATATTAATATTATTGCTACAATTTTACTTTATATTGTTACGACACGGGAAATCCTAACGGGCCATTCATTGAATGTGGTATTAGATATTTATTTACAAATACTTTGTATGCAGAACTGTTCGCGATACAGCGATATCACCGTGTAACTACGTACGTGATATCGACATGAAAAACATGAACTCCGGGAAATATATTTATATACGTGACCAATTTTGAACATTGCATCAGTCTCAGAGACTCTCAGTATTTCTTTACACGTCAAAGTTCAAATACTCGTCTCGAATTCTGATTAGTCTTTGTACAATTTATCATTCTTTGAATGACGGCCGTAATTGACTCGTCCTTACCATGTAAATTGCCTCTTATGTAGGACTCGACCTAATTTTAAAATATTTTGTCAAACCTCCGGAGAGTTGTTAGAGTTGTTTATCCTCGATCCTAATTGGAGAACGAGTCTCATTATCTAATTTACAATATGCAACATGTGTGCGTTTGTGTCACTATTGGTTTCCTGAACTTTGATATTTATAAGATGTTTTTTTTTTCGTTTTTGTGGCTTTAGATTTTCTGTTTACGAACTTGTGTTATTTAAAATTCGATTGAATACAATAGGTTGTAGTGAAAAGTTTTAATAAATTTACGAATAGTTATTGTAACTCGTGTACCTACATGTTTCATTAAAATCAGCTATTAAATACGTAGGAAGTTCGGTACTCAAGCGTTTTCCGAGATTACTAAATAGATTGTTCCTAAATACCTACTTATAGAAACTGTGATGATAATAAAATAACAAAACAACGTCTAACAAATACGAAATGGTGAATATACAGTAGAGATTAATACCAAAGTTTGTCACTGATTATTATCCACGAAATCAAAGATTTTTAAGTTAAAACTAGTTTAAGATGAATTAGCACCATACCTGAAACATAGGTGGTAAATACCAGAATTTTCATGTTTTTTTTCTTCAACAGGATGAAGAAGTAAAGAAGCAGCTGCCTGTAGTCCCAAAATGCTGTAGAAGTGGAGAAAACTTGACAGTAACCTATGAAGATGGTCAAGTGAAGTCGATCTGTTCGCGTTCTGCCCTCACCTTCCAGCCGATCTTCCACAAAGCCAACGACACCCACATATGGAGTTTCGACAGCAACTTGTTTGAAACCATCGTTGGCAATCCCTGCATCTACGACAGGTCTTTGTGAACATGTAACTGCCTTTATATCGAAATAGTAATCAAATTAGTTAAAAAAAGTCTAGATCTATTTTCTAGATAGCAGCAATATTAGATATTTTTTACAACCTTGTTCGGTTTTTTGGTAATTACAAAAACGGCAATCTTTAAATCGTTTCAACATATCAACCCAACATATGTAATTAGCTGTTGAAAATATAATTTATCTATTACTGTTAATAAATAAATATTATTACAATTATTATATTATTACAATTTTACTTGTATACAGTATACTTGTATACATATACATTATGTATACAGTAATTATAGTAATTAAATACTGTTAAAATGTACACAAGATTTCATCAAAAAATATTCTTACATTCTTGTTTTTATTTTTATTGACGTTTTTATCAATTTGATTTATGTTTACAGATACAAATTGGAACCAGTTAAAAGGAGTGAAGATGAATTTTATTTGCTAGTGAATGGTTCACTTTTCGTTCCGTATAATAAACCGCCCTTATTGGGAACAAAGGATTATTGCATGGAAACATTCTGGAATGATTCGAATCCAGCAGGAGTTACATTACCGTTAGTCTGCTTTCAAACACCTGTTGAAGAAGTCCAGACTTCTGCAACACTCATAGCTTATGCTGTAGGTAAGTATCTAAAAAAAGTAGAACCTAAATGTAGTGACTTCTAAAATTGTGACTAAAATTCTATTTAAAATAATATTTTAGAACCAAATAGAGCAAAAGAATTAAAAAAGGCAGTTAGTTGGTTGATAAGGAAAGTCGAATATATCGTGGCCTTGGGATAGCGGCTTATCTAGCAAACATGAGATAGTCTGGTGATATTAATAACGTATATGCGATGATTATGAAATTGTGTCTAGCTTATCTTTAGTTGGCTGTGTACACACTAGGAATCCTAATAGTTTTACGATTATGATTTGGTTTTACGACTCTGCAATAAAATATTGTACAGCCTACACAATAAGATTTGTGCACAATAAGATTTTATTCTACCTCTTATTTTATTAGCGCATTAGAGTTACATGTGGTAACCTGGGGTCCCTTATACGTGTATAATTTTATTCTGTATGTTTTATAATGTTGTACTAATTAATACACAATTCACGAACATCTCATTCCACTCGAATCAGAAATTTGATTTACCGATGACATAATACCATGGAATAAAAATATATCCGCGTCCCATTTAGTCTGAAATCTCGATAAATTTGATGACACATCAATTGTATTAGATTAATAAGGCGTATCTACCCTATAGATTTATTGATACAAATGGTGAAACATTACTCGTGTGAAATCGACAAATGAATTGAACAAATGAAGATTATAATAAATACCTCGCGCTCGTATCATAATGCTAATGACATTAAATATTTTAAATCAGAAACTAATAATGATGATAAATGAAATGTTTGTCTCAATGTAGCGTTTAATCGAGAACCTTAAGATTCTACTTCATTTAAATTTAAACGACACATTTGATTTATAGAACTATAGTACTTTAATTGATTTTAAATAACTAATTTAAGGGAGTAGTAGAGTTTTTTATATGTAACACTGTTTACTTTTAGGTTTGATAATATCAGTTCCTTTCCTGCTGGCGACTGCGGCAGTATATATCTTCATTACGGAATTAAGAGACACCCACGGAAAGGCTTTGGCTTGTCACTCAGCAAGCTTGGCGGTGGCGTTTTCTTGTTTAGCTGCTACCCAGCTGGCTGGACATGCTTTCCCTGCTACTACTTGTTCTGTTATGGGTATGTCGTCTTTACCAATTTTTTTTTCTATTTTTATTAAATTTTAAATGGAAAGTAAATACTGTTTTTGTTTTCTTGCAGCGTACACTATCCAGTTCTCTTTCATATCCTGTTTTTTCTGGTTAAATGTGATGTGCTTCGATACATTTTTGAATGTTCGGTAAGTTTTTTACTATTTTTCCAACATTTATCGCTCACCAGATGGTTCATTATTTGTCTATTGTCGCCATATATCGTTGTATATTATTTATTTCAAAATTTGTTTAATTATTGTGTATATTTTCACAGGCGGTATATTAACAGTTCTGTGACTAGACGCAGTATGAGGCGCAGATTCGCTTGGTACTGCGCATACGCTATATTATTACCAGTAATACTGCTGGTGGTTACAATCTTCATGGATTTATCACCAGCGGTACCAAGCACGTACCTTAAACCTAATTTTGGAGTAAAAGGTTGCTGGTTTAAAAGTAAGTACTTATCATTACATATTGGAATTTCATAAAACTACTCAATTCAATTCAATCAGGTAGTTCAATTTTATTACATGAACTTTTATCTATATATTTATCATTCAATTGCAGAGAATTAATTATTTATCTTTGATCTACATTATCGTTATGATTCCTAACGTACTTTCCCAAAAACTTTGTAACTCTGCACGAAAGTCATAATAATTAAAGTACTGAAACGGGATTACTTGATATGCCTTTATACAGGGCGGTCGTGTTAAGTGCTTTATCGCATTTCCCGACTGTTAATTAACAGCCTCAGTAAAGAGCATTGAAGGCAATAATAAGAGCGATAAAGATTACACCTCGCGCTCGTACTGTAATGCTGATGATCATAAAAGGCGTACTGTATGTGAGATCCGTTTTAAGATTATATATAATTTTATTTTTAGCTGATCAAGCAGCGTTGCCATACTTTTACGGTCCAGTGGCGGCTATTCTTCTCAGCAATCTTGTTATATTTATATTAACTTCGCGCACCTTCACAAAACACTACGATAAACTAAAGGACGTCACACGTGAGTCACGAGAACATATTTATATTGTCATATTTCATTTTCTTATCAGTAAGGTGTGTAGAAACTGTAACATTAAATAGGAACTGCAGTCATAAAATCCTTTATAAATATCAACGATCATTACTACTGATAAAATTCCTCGCAATATTTTTATCAATTGTTTTGATGAATTCTATCTATTAAATTGGGTTTTGCTTGGTTGCTAGCGGCTGTGCATTGTAAACATTTGACGTTCAGTAACTATTTTGAAATGAATTAATCTGATCAGATTATTTTAGTATTTATTATGAGCGAAGGCGGCAGACGAACATTCACTCCACCTGATGGTAAGTGGATACTGTCGCCCATAGAGAACCGCGATACATGCCAACATTAGTCCAAAATGACAAACATTGGCACGCCCCCGGATGCGCTGCCTACCTTTGGAGATATAGGAATAGATTTGGAGAAAGGGTTGGGAAAATGGGGAGGGATAGGATGGGAATGGGTTCTGGCACATCTCACTCACTACCGAAACACGTTAGGGAAATAAGATAAAGTGGGAAATGCAGTACATTCAATACATTCAATCATTATTCTGTGAGAGAGGGGTAACGTGGCCGGCGGCTGTTGAATTGCAGCGTGCACTCTCCCCCGTCTAAACCGCTATTAAATTGACGTATACCTAATTTATAATAACAGTCGTTCACCAAACTTATGTTTTTTTAAGTAGTAAATGTTGTAATTACAATATTTGTGTAATTAGGTTCATAAATATTGGAATTTGCCGAATAAATAATTATGTTATTGGTGAGGAGATCGACTAGGACTATTTGATATATCATTTAACTAGTATAAGATCTACGTCTTTCTCTGTAATTTCTCCTTAAGTAATAAATATTTATTAGTATAAATAAATATTTAGTTTTTTTAACGTCGTATTGAATTGTTTGTAATGTAATATATGTGTAATTTTTTGTAAGGATATATGTATGTTCATGTTATTGTCTTTAAATAATTAATTAGAATTTGTTGTCACCAGCTCTTGAGTTGATGCATTCAGACTACAGTACGTCAGACGATTGGGAACGATTAGGGGCAGCTCTTCGTAGTCCGCCACCAGCAAGACCCCCGCTGCGTTTAACACCACCAAGAGAAAACCCTGTCAACTACAGTCAGAGGTTGAAAAAGTATAGAAAAATGTAAGTATTGTATTTGTGTGAAGGGCAGTTAATTTGATCAGTAGTGATGTAGAACCGTTTCAGTTGCAGAACTCCAACTCTAACTAATTGTTTGACTCTGATATCAAATCTATTTAAATGTATCGGATACGTGAATACCAGTTTTAATGTATATGAAACTAAACAACTAAATATAAGATCCGCTCACGTTAAATAAAAGATATTTTAGAAATTTAAAAGTATTCTTTGTTTTCGTAATTCAAAACGTAAATTAAAATTATATTATATAGGGAAACAATAAACCGTATCATGTAGGCGGTTGTCACCTGCAAATAATAATCAAGTAAATTTTTATCTGTATTTTATGTATTCATATATTTTGTGTAAATTATGTAGCTTGTGTTTTATGTATTTTTCTTATTTTAGATATTCTAAGCAAGCCTGAATTGTTGTATGAATGTTCTTAAATGAATAAATCTGATATAATATAAGTCTATTTGATTCCAAAAAATTAAGTGCTTGATGAACAATTAGTAAATATGCCGTTCCTCAACAGTTTCCGTACATGTTGTTTGCTCTCCGTCATCATGGGTCTCTCGTGGGGGCTGGAGGTGGTCTCATGGGCAGTTGGCGCTGGCTCCGATGCGGTCTCCGTGTGGTCGGTGTTCGACCTCATCAACGCATTACAAGGAGTCCTCATCTTTGCTATATATGTCCTCCAGCAGCCCGTCCGTTCTTATGTTAAGGTATATATCATTGATCTATATTATATTTTCAGGCAGTTTCTCACTCTTTTAGTTTGTCAGTGTCATAGTCAATAAAGAAAAAAATATTGAATTTTCTGTTTTCTGTAACATTTAAAACATTAAAAACCACATTAAAAACAATTTATCGAATATTCACGAATAAACGATTCGTGAAAGCATGATGCAATTAGATGAGTTAGATGCAATTGTAGTAAAACTTGGCTACTTGAAAGAGGAAATGTTTTAGTGACTAGAAATAATGTCGTATACAAATAGCATTGTATTCTATAATGAATTATATTCTTCGAGAGCTAATATTATTGTGTAGTTATATTAACCGTTAAAAATAAGCTGCAATTTTCTTCCCAACAGTTGTCTAAAATCTGCACATTCTGCAAAAGGAGAAGGGACGGTTCGGAAGTAGCTGTGGTGAGTCAAAGGAACAGCATTGACTATGGACACGGGCGGAGGGACGATGTGTAGTGTGTGATACCGTTGTAAAATATATGACACTTTGGCGATAAGAAGCGATATCTATCGAACAATTCAAAGTGAACGACACTCGAGACTGATAATAGTAACAGTATTATGGAAGGTCGAATGTAAGAAGGTGTGGTATTTGATGCAGACATTATAGTTACATGTTTTAAAAAAGTTTTGGCTTGATCGCAAGGTGAGTTTAGATGAGAACGATTTTTAGTTTGAGAAGCATCTGTCATTTAATTTTAAACCAAAAAAGCGACATACTGCGATAACAGAGAAATCAAGAACGTCATAAAAATTGCTCGGGATCTTCTTGCTCAAGAAAAATATTTAAAATACGTCGTAAATGACAGTAGAGAAATATTGCATCGAGTACTAAAATATTCAGATCACTTTTTCAAATTGTATTTTTTTTATTGAATTTCATGACTTTCCTATGTTTCTTATGTTCTTCAAAGAACATTTCTTATGTTTACAGTGTTTCTGCGTTTGATATTCACACTTTTTATATTTGGACTGGCACCGTTATTAGGATGATGATTATTAGTGTTTCGATCGAAGTACACAACTGTGAAAAGAATGAACTTCTTTCGTAAATTTATTCCTGTGATAGCGCCTTAATTCTTATAAATGCAAGATAAATTTAACATTTCTGTTGCTAATCTCTGAACCCGTCGCATAGGTTGTTTAAAACAAACTGTAGAAAGAACTGTTTTGTATAAAGTCCAGTTGATGTTACCGTTTATTTTTTACAGCTTGTTGTAGCTATTGTTGTTGAATTTAGTGTAAGGAGATTAAGATATTTTTATAATGTACGTAATAATTCATGACCAAGAAGTAACGGTTTTAAGCGACTAAAGTAAGTTTGCTGTTGTATACGGCTTTGAAACATCCTTAATTTTATGTATAATGTGTAGTGCCATATAACTATAGAAAATAAAGAACAAATGTGGTGCATTTTAATTCCTTTACGTGAACTAGTCATAATATTGTGTAATTTATTAGTAGATATCATAAGTAAATAGGTTATTAATTTATTTGTATTTAATCTAGTTTAATAAATTCAACTCCTATAACAAACGTGCAACTTTTCTAAATCAGTACTTTTCAAAGTTTATATATATTGTTATATTTTTATTTTTATGGAAATGGTTGGATATAAAGTAACTACTATATAAGACTGGTTGTATATGAATAATGAAACTGGAATACGTAATAAAGTTATTAAAAGGTCATTACGAGTAGACGATAAGCCCGTATTACCCTGACCATTACAAAAACGTCCGCTTCAAGCGATATGTAATTTACATACCATTGATATATTTTCTCACAATTTTGTTATTATTTATTTTTAAGAGAAAAGTGCGTTAAGTGTGAAACGATTTTGGATGAATTAGGACCCCACGACAATAATTAGATTAACTCCTAATGTGTAAAGCTTATTGTTTTATCACTGAAATATTATTTCGTTCCTCATTTATGAGATATATGAAAAAAAAAAAGCGGAATTGTGGTGCGACTGTGAACATATGTGACATTATCTGAGAAAAGAGACCCTATTGTCGAGTCTGTTTTCCCAAATATTGAGATTTTTAGGATTTAAGTTAGAAAATCTATGTTAGGGGGAGAGTGTATGCTGCATTCCAACAGCCGCTGAGCTCACTCGACTGGCCACGTTACCCGTCTCTCACAGAAGTCTACCTGCATAGTAGTTCTTGCATATAAGTTCAATGTACTGCATTTCTTACCTTATTGTATTTTCCCAATGTACGTGCGTATTTTGGTAGTGAGTGAGATATGCCAGAGCCCATACCCATCGCATCCTATCCCTCCCCATTTTCCCAATCCATTCGTTAATCTGCAAAGGAAGGCAGCGCATCCGGGGGCGTGCCAACGTTTGTCATTCTGAACTGACGTTGGCATGTATCGCGGATGTGTATTGACGACAGTATCCCCTTTCCATCAGGTGGACTGTATGCTCGTCTGCCGCCATTCCTTTCTATAAAAAAAAATGATTCACTCATTTTTTTTTATAGAAAAAAATAGAAAATATAGAAAAAAATAACACAGGTCATTTTTATTGCTTTATTTTAAAAATCGGATATTAAAGCAAGTTTCTATTTAAACGGAGTCTTAAAATATCGAAAATTTAAGTTAGAAAAATTTAATCCGTCAAAAAGTTCATACCGAAATACAGGTCCCTTTGTTTATATAACGTCACATATTTCTGTAACTGTATCAAGTTTGCACAAAAGTGTAATTTTTGTATGTATCGTTTTAATATACATACTTATATTTACTGATGTTAGTATATACAGTAGTTAGTATCAGTAGTGGCACTTTCAAAGAAGTCCTAAAACCCGATTTACTTAATAAATCTCAAATCAATAGTGTGACACAGATTAATCATATAATACCTATCATCGAAAATTATACTATCAAAAATTTTTTTCTTGGCGTATTCTTTCTTTTTATAGAAAATCTCTTTTACCTCATGTTGACTTTTTACTATTAGATTATTATTGGAGTGTTCGTTTAGAAAATAGGGAATACTAGTACGTATATAAATCCAAAATACGAATATTCTGAACATTCCTACTATCTTTAGGTTTATACCGATAACAAAACTATTTTGGTTTGAGATTAGTTCGATAAATTGAATTTTAGGTTTCTATTGTATTGCGGCCACTGGTAATAAATTTAAGTAGGTTTACAATTTGTTTTCAGTTAGGCTGTAAATAAGGCTCTGAATTTTTGATATAATACGTATTATATCTTGTGCTACCGTGTTATTAAATTTATGTAACACTCGGATACCTTTTATTAGTCGAAGCGTACAAAAGACGCTTCCTTAGCACTACGCAGGTAGCTTTTAATCCTAAATAAACTGTGTAGTATATAACTTCAGTACTGAGCTAATGTAAATTGTATTATATGTACGTAACTATGTGAAATATAGTGAGTACGGTGCGTGTGTAACTATTGTAACATATTGTTAAATGTTGCGAAATTTTTAAGTAAAACGACAATTTAAAATTATGTATATCTGTCTATTTTGCAAAACATGACGTTAAATAAACAAGCTTTATATAAATTAATGTGATTTTATTTTATATCTTTAGTCTTTAGTTTTATATGTTACTGAAAATATCCTTTGTTCCAATTAGTCATACACGTACTTCTACGGGTACGGTATGATAACGATAACTAAACGATACGATAACTTGTTGGGAAGATAACTGATTGGAAGAAAAGTTCTACATGTATATATGACAGATTAGAATTAATAAAATTTACACTTACTTACCTTTAAGTGTATCTATGACTCCAAATTGTAAAAAAAATGGTATTTTTGTAGTCAAGATTTTAATCAAAAATGAAAATATTATTTACTCAATCTTTCTATAGCTAAAAAAATAAAAATCTTGGTCTATGTTCACGTCGTATTTCAAATAATAACTGACTAGGCATGAGGCACGGAGAGAGAGAGAAACATCACAAAATGAATTGCCAGGTCTATTATATTTACACAATCGATTTTAATCGAATTGTGATTGATGGTAAACTTTCTTAGTTTTCTTGCATATTCAAAACACAACAAGGGAGAACAGTAGCGTTCAAATAGATGTATACAAAATAAATTAGTGCTTTGATTATGTGTTTTTTCATAACTCTGGATTTCAAGTCTTTTTTTGAGTTATGTCCAAGCATATTACGAAGACCTATATCCAATGTTTAGATGTATGTAAGAGGACAAAATGCGCAATTTTAATATTTATCTAGCTAATATTTATGACCTTTGACTTACTATTGTTATATTTTGTATTAGTTGTTCTATTTGGCTAAATCGTGCTTGACAAAACAAACATCTATTTTTTCTTTTTAAAAATACTTTAATTTCTTATGCAGAATTTTATGTCGCCTCCTTCGCAAGAACTCGTTCGACTGAATTAAACTGGTAATGTGACAGTGGCTACAAGACGTGTCCATTCATTTCATCATTCAAGTTTATACGGAGGCTTCGCAGCGAGCGAGACACTAATCTAGAGGAATTCACAACTATTATGAAAGGACGCCGCCGTTCGTCCTGTAAGCTGCCGTTCACGATTAAGCTGAAAAATGAAGGAAATATTTTCGCAAGAAATTTTATTACTTAACTTATTGAGGGAAAAAAAGTACTTTTTATTGGAAGAAGATGGTGAACGAGCATACAGTCCATCCGGTGGTAAGTGGATATGTACTGTCGCCCATGTACTCGTACTTCCGCGGTATATGTCAACTTCAGTCCACAATGAAAAACGTTGGCACGCCCCCGGATGCGCTTCCTGCGCTTTCGGATGCCCATGTAGGAATGGATTTAGTGGAAGGGTTGGGAAAATGAGCAGGGATAGGATAGGATGGGACGGGAATGGGCTATGGCATATATAACTCACTACCGAAACATTGAGGAATAACGTACATTGAGGAATAACATAAAGTCTTCTGTGAGAGAAGGGTAATGAGCTCAGTCGAGTGCATACAGCGGCTATTGGATTGCAGCGTGTACCCTCCCTCTCCTACATAGGTACTTATACAATGAATTCGTAGCATTCCATGGCTAATCAAACATACTTTAATATATAAGCCCACGAAATCGCGGGCACTTAATACATCAAATAATTAAAAAAAAAATGATTTATTACATAAAATGGTTACTTAGGTTTCTATGGAAGTATCGCCAATGATGCCAGTGATACCATACCATACTACCAGCCTCTCCAATGCTTTAGGCCTCTCCCAATTCTTGACACCATTTACGATATTTCGCTCTTTTCATACAGTCACTACCAATGAACTTTTCAAGTCGTCGTCGGTCTATAATTGGATGAGTTAAACGGAATTGGACTGGATTAGGTAAGATTACAGGTCATAAATTATTTTACGATCATTTTATGATAAATTATAATTTGTGCATAGGACATAGAGACGCGAAAGGCAAACGGGGGCTTTCAAGAAATTGCTTTTCAGTAATCTGCTCGTAGTTGTCAGTAAAATTACAATCAACTTCCGTTCAAGTTCCTTGCAGTTTCATGATAAGGGTGCGGAAGGCACAAGCTTCTGTAGATAGAACAGTCGGCACAGTATCTACATACGCTCGTTCCCGTTTGTGCTGGATAAAATTTTATCAAACTGGTTTTTAGCCGTTTTGTTTCTGTTTTATTCTTATAAAATCGACGTTTAATAGGTTTCGTTCAGCTCTTTCTGTTTGTCATTTTTTTCTAGTTTGATATCTTTTTTTTTTTAAGAGGAACGCGGGACCCAATGACCCACGCTATTCACTGTATCGTGGGTCCACATACAAAGACAAAATACATCAACTTGGAATTCAACTCTTTGGCGCCGCCAACGCGATGGCGTTGCGCCAGGAATAAATGCATCAATGAACTTTTTTTTTAATTTTATAGTCCAGTTATCATAGAAAGAGCGATGACAGTTCTGTATATATAATTCATTTTATGTAAATACCGTTTCTTTCTTAAGTCATAACATAACATAACGCGAAAAAACAGGAACAATATTTTTAAAGGACAGTCGTGTTGTGAAAATGATTGTTAATACATGTTAATGATTTACATAAAGGTTTAGTCAGCTGTCATGGCTCCTTTTATAACAACCGGACTATAAAGAAGACGCGTTGAGCGCGCAAGAGCGCCATAAATTATTTCAATAATGCTGATATGACCTACTGTACTCGTGTACTATGTGCCGATTTCAATGGAACTGTTACGATAGGTATATCTCAAAAGCGTTCTTTGTAGATGCGCTGCGATATTGCCACTAGAACATCCCTAGAGGAAGCCGTGTATGTTGTAGACAGTTTCGGAATGAGGTATTATTAGACATAAGAGGACTTGCAATATTATACTGCGTTCTTGGTGTACCCATTTAATAGTACACGTAGGTATACGCTCCGTATGATATGAAATTTGTATTAGAGCTGTGATGTAGAAGGAAAGTCATTTTCATGACTTGTCTTGGTCAACTTCGAAATGGAATAGTATATAGTGGTTACTTTTTTATTCATATATGACTACGTTACCTAACTTTTGAAGGACTTTAAACTTGTGTAAGCTTTTGCTAAATTTTCATTCAGTTACCGTTAGTATCATTGGGCCCGTGTGGTGTCGGACAGATTTAGAATAGCACCATCTTACATCTTCTCGCGGGTGTCGTAAAAGGCGACTATGGTATAACAAAGCTGCTACCACGAGCCCAGATGAACTATACCACCTCTAAAAGAGTGGACTCGCCTGCCCACTTAGCCCGCGTGACAATTTAAGGCCGTACATCCTCCATGCGCAAGACAATGTGCATGCAGAGGTCATGTCCAACAGTGGACGAAAATAGGGCCACTTATGGTTTCTCAATGGGATGCAAAAATCTTTTCTTCTTGTTATTTTTTTTTTTTTTTTTTATAGATTAGTGGGCGGACAAGCAATCGGTCCCACGTGATGGTAAGTGTTACCGCCGCCCATGGACACCTGCAACACCAGGGGGTATGCGAGCGCGCCGCCGACCTTGCAAAATCCTATTCACAGCTCTCTTGAAGAACCCCATATCGTAGCTCAATGGAAAGACCTCTTGAGGCAGTTCCCCCCTGATCTCCGTCTTTCCCAGTCCTTATTCAAAATCTTTATTTCTAAATCTTCAATGTGCGAATGTGCCCATATTCGTAATGTTTAACTGAAGTTGGCACGTATACCTATCTATAGCAGATGTCTATTACATTATCGACGATATGTTCCACTTACTATAAGACGGACTGCCTATCTGTCACCTTCAGCTATACAAAAATAACCTACTCTACACCTACACGTTGCTGTAGGTGTTCTTATATTTCAATATTTCAAAAGCAGACTACAGGAATACCCGAAACACATCAAAGTGATCGGAAAAATATGATACCAAACGACGAGTTTTTGATGACATGAAATCGAATTCGAATAACGTTTTAACAAAATTATCAATTCCTGACATATTTTAAACCATTGTATAAAGTAACTACATATATAACCGTAAGATAAAAAGAGGTAGGTATTTTATATTGATCATATGCTTATTGCATATTGATTATATGCGAGTATTAGATACCCACTATTAATCGTATTGCGCGTGCTCAGTTAACCTTTTGATTAATTATTTTTCGCTCGCGAATATATTAGGTGCTTACCTATGAAATGACCGATTTGTATGAGAAACAGAATTTTTTTTTTGTTATAAAAATATTTATTATGTTAGTCGAAATATTGACCCATATTATCTACACACTTTTACCACCTCACGGGCAGTCGACTGATGCCACTCCTATAAAAATCTCGTGGATGAGTCTCAATGAAGTCTTCAAAAACCCTAATCACAGCTACTTTAGAATCAAATTATTTTCCTTGCAAACAGTTGTCCAAATTTCGAAAGAAATGGGAATCTGTCGGGGGCAAGGTCCGGTGAATAAGGTTGGTGAGGGACATTCTTCAGGTCACGCTGTCGACTTTGAAGGTATATAGAGCTTTCTTTCTTTATATTGAAGGTATATAGAGCTCCCTATATAGAGCTTTCTTGAAATACGCTATGTCATAGCATAACGGAGACGACTGAGTAACTCTTGAGACAGTTCGTTATACAATCGATGGGTTCGCGGTATAAAATTATTTTTAGACTGCATGGTGGGCGACTCCTTATAAAGGAATGTGGATGCACTGCAGGAAGAAGGAGATGCTGTTGTAGAAATCCGAGGTGGAAATCAGCGCATTCCCCATTGTACAGGGATGCAAGGTCTCTTCGGACACTGAAGGGTTTTAGACCGCCTGTCAGAGTGGGATTGTCGACAATTGGAACAGCGCATCGTTGGACGGAGTGAAATGGGTACAACTGATATTTCCGTGCGCGGCCAGCGCAGAGATGTGAGCAGTACTCCATAAAATCTGAGATCTAAAGATAGATCTAATCTGAGCTTGTAAATTATCAGACGTTGCCCGTTTTCAAGTATTTTTCCTCTGTTCAGCACAACGAGTTTTTTTGGATATCAATTGGACTTTGTTTTCCAGATGACTCGTAAAGGTAGTAAGATATACTAAAGGTTAATTACGATTAAAACACATTTTTACAACATTTTAGAGAAACTTTTTTTTGTTTATCACTTTTATTTGCAACAACATAATAATCGTTATACGGTTTAACAATCTTAACGTTTATTTACCAAATTATGGACTGATTCATATATATATATAGGATAGAAGGTATAGGAATAAAATGAGTTCACGCACTGGATAACGCAATCTAGGACGTCCACCGAACTTCGCCGGATTGACGACCTAAAAATAGATTGGATAAATCTAATAACCATTTATTTCGGCACTTATTGGGGTCGAGCCTGTATTCACCAGTGTACTGACATAGGCCGATAACGAAGAAGCTTGTCACGACAACTATAATTTAACACAATAACAACGATACGCTTAATTTTAAACTAAAATTTCCTAAATTGTTACTAGTAAATTACACCTGAGCAATGTGTAAAACACGACACCGTTTGGCACGGCCCGCGCCATCCTTTACCGCGCAAATCCCTACAATTTGTCACGAGAAGCATGATAGACTACAATTTACGTTTAAATACGCCAAATTGTGTCGACATTTTACTCTAGATTATGTCGAAACTTAATAGAGAAAATCAAGAGGTAGGTATATTAAGCATACGGTTTACACCTGTTTATATGTTTGCAACCAATGCAAGGCAACCTGCCCTTTCAGTATTCACTGTTGGGTTTTATTATGCGCATTGTCTCATGCATGGTTCTAAAACGCTGCGCTGGCCAAGCAGGTTGGCAAGTCCATTCCTTTAAAACTCCATTTGTAGGGGAGAGTGCATGCTGCATTCCCACAGCCGCTGGACGAACTCGAATGGCCATGTTACCCCTCTTTCACATAAGACTACCTTGAAATATTCCTATTTTATCGTATTTCTCCAATGTACGTACATGTTTTTGTAGTGAGTGAGATATGACAGAGCCCGTTAATTCCTGTCCTATCCCACCCCATTTTCCAAACTCTTTCTCCCAATCCATTCCTTAATTTTTAAAAAGGTTGGCAGCGCATCCAGGGGCGTGCCAAAGTTTGTCATTCTGGGCTGATGTTGGCATGTATCGCGAATGTATATGGTGGACTGTATGCTCGTCTGCCGCCTTTAGTCAATAAAAAAAGGTGATAGATATAGTTCCTCGCGGCTCGTGGTAGCGGCTTTGTTACCTCTTAGTAGCCTTTCACGACAATCACAGTTTTAGAATGCGGTGGTACTATTCTAAAGGCGGTTCACACCACACGAAACGACCACACCACATACACGTTAGATACGACCAATAAAACTCTTTATTATATAATTGCCACATTATGACAAAATTAAAGAACAATGTTATAAGAAGAGAATACAAGAATTATGCTTATGATTTAGAGTACTGTTGCAAAACCTTGTACTTTTGTGATTTTATCAAATTTTTCGTATAAATATGTTAGTGAAAAGGCCAAAAATCCATATTTTAATAGAAAAATACATGTAAATTTACATTAACAATTGACTTAGAACCATCAGCAAAATCCATGTTTGCGACTTCGTGAATGATTTGGACACATCCTGTTTATACACGGGTATATTTTATTTTATTTTATTTATTAGATATAATAACATATTTACAAACTTATCTAGTTACAGACACATTTTATAAAACAGTTCGTAAATTCACTTACACTTAGCTATTATTACACAACTTTAGCTATTATCATGCAGAATAGGTAAAATGAAACTATCTATATATAAATCTAAAAGGAAAAATGTCTATCTAACAAAATTTTAAAACGGGCGTTGTTTAAATAGAATACGTCAAACTCGACACCCAGATCGTTATAATAACGACATATTCTATAAAATGGATTATTGTAAGAAACTTTATTTGTTATATGTTAAAATATATACGGTATTTATATACGATATATATTTATATACAGGTATATACATGGTACACTAAATACTCATATACAGGTATATATCATTTCTCGTTATTACTCGTATACATAAGACGACATGACGTGTATGTCAGTATGTACGAGTATATGAGCTTTCGTATGGCTCCTACCTGTAACCGGAAAAACACATTTATTTTACATACATGCTTACAACATTACAAAACCGCAAACCCCTCCGGAAACAAAGCAATGATTATGAACTTAGACACGCCGTGAAATATTACTGCTTGTGGAGATTTTCCCAAATTCACGGCAGTAATATAGTTGGGACGTCCTTTTAATAATAGAAGGAGGCACTCTTTGATGACTCACCTCATTAATATGTTTCTGGTTTACTGGTATTAAATTAAAAAAAAATCTGAACCCTCATAACTTTCTATCTTTAAAACTAACAATTTTTGGTCCACGACCTCTTTCGGAACGTGTTTTCTATTAAATAATGTTTAAATATTTTTGGATATGCTAGGATGATGCTCACTGTGCATACTCACGTTGTACATCACGACATATATATGTACGATGTAAATTTACATTGTTTATTGTTAATGTGCTACAAAGTAAAGTTCCCAGAGTCTAGTACTCAGAATAATCTAAAACCTACTGCCAGATTTTTCTGGCTTTTAGCTACACACACTGATCGCACGATGCCCTGCGTGTTAAATACAACAGCGGGTTCAGGATGCTGATGGAGCTGCTTTGCTTCTGAAGCGTCTCTTTCATGTTCGAGCAGGCGCGCTCTGATGGTTTCCACGCTATCATGTTCAATAAATATCATTACAGTCCCTATTATTTACAGTACAGCTCCAGCTGTATTTTAAAGACCAAAATTAAGAGATATAACTCCCCTATTATTTATCATTTCGATCGGATCTTGTAGTCAACATGTAAAAATACATGATTGCCATCTCAGCAGAAATGATTGAACTGACACTCGTTAACATAGTTTGTAGGACAATAAATAGTATGATAATACTTTATTATCATGAATATATAATAATAATATAATGCATTGACTAACTCGAATGAGGACTCACGAGGACTCGAATCAGCCCTACTGTCGAGTGCGAGGGAAAACATTTGAGTCGTTAGAGCTCTGTTTATAACGCAAAGTGTGATTGATGGGCTCTTATCTGTCGAGGTGCACACAGAACCCTTCCACCTTGAAATATGGACCGACACGCTGCATATTTGGGGGATTAAAGAAGGGTGCATTTGATGTTAAGCAAGCGGCTCTGTCAAGGTATAGATATATAAGACATCGATGGGTCTTATGTATAAGGGCCTAACTTGGAATTCTTAATTTTATAGTACACGTGATTGAAGTTGCAAAACATTATAGAAACATGTATTAAATAGTCAAATAAGCTTCAAATAAGTCAAATATTTCTTTAAATTAATACGCTATTGCCAAGTCATATTTATCGCAGGACCGACAACCATTGAAATAGTATAGAGAAGCGTAGGTGCGACACCCTCGAGCCAGATAGAACGATGACTTGAAGAAGTTTGCTGGTGGTGGTTGAATGAGAAGAGCCGAAGATCGTATATGGTGACGAACTGCGGGAGAGACCTATATCCAGCGATCGGAAGACAGGCTGATGTTATACTACTTCTTCAATAAACTTGGCATTATTGGAGAAAATAAACATTTTTAACTTTTCATATTAAACAACATTTCACAGGCTAGAATTAAAAATCAGAAAAATGCCGGATTGGCACATACCCATCGGTATAGGGGAGCGAGTAAATCATTTGGAAAAATATTTATAGGGCAAAGAAAAATTGATGTATCGGAAGTTTGAGAAAACTGTAATATGATTTTAGGTATATTTTTTTCTCTGTATTAAACTATAAAACATTATCTGTGTGAAATATTTGACGTTATCTGAGAGAAGGGAGTTTATTGTCGATTCTACTAGTAGATTCTCTAATTAGATATTGAGTCAATAGTGATTTAAAAAAAAAATACATATCTACCTACATTTTTTTACTGCCTATTCTTGAAATCTATAGAACATGTCTCTATTTAAACACAAACTTGACACAGTGAAATTTTAGATTAAAAAATATTAACACATAATTATACAAACATAAAAATAAAAGTCACATATTATAATATACTCGTATATACATACATAATATACTCGTCACATAGATATATACATCTATGTATAGGTACCATTAAGTATTTATAATAAGTACTATATTACAAAGGTTTTAGATATATTATTAGTGTGTTTCCGACCGCAAGATTACAGTTTACATTTTTGAATATATTTTCTATGCAAATTGAAACCATCATTTTTTTTAAGAATGAAGGCGGCAGACGAGCATACAATCCACCTGATGGTAAGTAGATATTATCGCCCATAGACATTTGCGATACATGCCAACATTGGTCCAAAATGACAAACGTTGGCATGACCCCGGATGCGCTGCCTACCTTTGGAGATATAGGAATGGATTTGGAGAAAAGGTTGGGAAAATGGGGAGGGATAGGATGGGAATGGGCTCTGGCATATCTCACTCACTACCGAAACACGCACGTACACGTTCAAGATAGTCTTCTGTGAGAGAGGGGTAACGAGGCCAGTCGAGTTCGCCCAGCGGCTGTTGGATTGCAGCCTGCATTTTTAGTATATACTATACTATACCATCAGCCTGTGTCTCTGTACTGCTGGATATAGGCCTCTCCTAAGGAACGCCACCACACACGGTCTTCAACTCTTATCACCCGCGACATTCTTCAAGTCGTCAGTCCGCCTGGCTGGAGGGTATCCCACGCTACGCTTCCCGGTACGTGGTCTCCATTCGAGGACTAGCCTCCCCCATCGGTTATTAGTCCAGCAGCATATATGGCCCGCCCACTGCCACTTCAGCTTACTGATCCTTTGAGCTATGTCGGCAACCTTAGTTCTTCATCGAATCTCCTGGTTACGGATTTTATCCAGCAAGGAAAATTCGAGTATTGCTCTCTCTATCGCTTGCTGAGCAATTTTGAATTTGTGAATCAGGCCTACCGTCAGAGACCACGTTTTGGCACCATACGTCATAATGGCAGGACGCACTGATTGAAGATTTTCGTCTTCAAAAATTGTGAAATAGGCGACGAGAAGATGTGATGCTTTTTACTTTATCTTGTTCAGATTCATCCCAAGACCAATACACCGCGAGGTCGCATTGAGGACGTTTAGCGTCCAACTCATAACCTCCAATGACTGTGCCATGATAGCGATGGGAGATATACATTTTTGGTGTATTTTTAATTAAGTCTTGTGATTGTTTAATAAAATAGTATGGAGGACAATGAAAATTATTTATGCAACTTTCTGATACACCATAACCTACAAACAAGAACCAAGAATATAACTAGGTATGTCATTGTATTCTTTGTATTTTATTTGTATTCTTTGTATTTCTTTTTATTTTATCTCTTTGTAATGTGGAGGCCACATTAAAAAGAAATAAAATACAAGAATATGACATCCAGACCCGAATAGAAATAAATACGAGTATCTATACCGATTTAGACATTCCAATTACAATATATAAAGGTATAAACGGATGCAAGTTTTATACGATAATGATTATGATTTTTTTAATGAGCAGGTCTTTAGTTACGAAGATGTCATGTTTACAAAAAGAAAAAAAATGTTGCTCTCTTTAATTTTTCTTCAAGTTTAATTGGCCCTAAATCGGCAAACATTAATCATCGTTAATTGAAATATTTTCGAGGAATATTTTCTCGTGAATGAGTGGAATCAAGCAAATGAACCAGATCCATTTGTCAATGGTAAGTAAATCACGTCGAACGATCAATTATCCCAAACATTGGTGCTCGCGAGCTCCCCTAATCGATCGGATTTCAGATTTGTTCCCGTTCACTACATTAGCGATATAAGGAACTGTCGTCGGAGACCCTACCATATGCCCTAAGAACGAACATATCCATTTACGGCAAATAAACAATAACTGTGAAACCATAATAACTACCTTTTTCATCCACTGCTGGACATGCTGGACACATTGTCTTGTGCATGACGAATATATAACCTTAACACGCCAAGCGAGTTGGCTAGTCCACTCTCGTAGAGGTGCTATAGTTCCTCAGGGCTTGTGGTAGCCCTGTATTATCCCTTAGTCAATTTTTATGACACACACGGGAAGAGAGGGGATGGTACTGTACTAAAGCCGGCCGACACCACACGGCCAGAGTAATACAGAATAATACAAAATAATGAGTAATACACGTAAATTGTTTTCATACTCATAACAAGTAGTCGGAAAACTTCGTGGCTTTTTTGAACGCATTACTTTAGCGTGGTATATTTCTGGCAACACTGATCACTGGCGGGAAAGTGAAATACCGTTTGATAGCTGAATTTTCTGTAATGGCCGCAAATTAAAATTACAATTAAAAGTTCTACCTTTCATATTTTTTAACAATTTTAAAATGGCAGTTAATAAGCAGAAAATTAGGTATGTAATATAATACAATTTTTTTTGACAAGGGTATGAATGCTTCTAGTGCTCGAAACAGGATTTGTGGTGTTTACGAAGAAGATGCTATATCTAAAACGACTGCAAAAAATGGTTCAATTGATTCAGGTCTGGCAATGTGTTCATTCAGGTCTATGTGAATAATGTTCCTCGCTGTGATCGTCCTATTAAGGTAAATGTTGATGTTGTCATCGAAAAAAATTAAGCAGATCGAGACATAAGCAGTTATCAAATTGCGGAAGAGCTTAGCATTCACCACTGAATAGTTTTGGATCACCTGCATAAACTGAATTTTGTAAAAAGCTAGGGTGCCGCATGATTTAAATGACAGAAATTTGGTGAATAGAAAGTCTATAAACGAGATGTTGTTGCTAAAACGAAATGAAATACATCCTTTTCTGAAAAGATTGGTAACAGGCGATGAGAAGTGGATCCCTTATGATAACAATGTTCGAAAACGATCTTGGTAATAAAGTCATGTTATGTGTATGGTGGGACTGGAAATGCATTGCGTATTACGAACTTTTGCCACATGGCCAAACGATTAATTTGTGATGTCTACTGTCAGCAATTAGGAAAATTGAACAAGCACTTGAAGAAAAACGCCTCGATAATTCGAATTATCGAGGTGTAATTAAATTCAAAATACACCTTAAATACAAAAGGTGTAATTTTCCATCACGATAATGCTCGATCACATTATTTTTAATTTTTTTTTATAGAAAAAAGGCGGCACACGAGCATACAGTCCACCTAATGGTAAGTTGATACTGTCGTCCATAGACATCCTCGATACATGCCAACATCAGATCAGAATGACAAACGTTGGACGCCCCCGGATGCGCTGCTTACCTTTGCAGAGTAAGAAATGGATTGGGAAAATGGGGAGGGAGAGGATGGGATGAGAATGGGCTCTGGCACATCTCACTCACTACCGAAATACGTACGTACATTGGGGAAATACGATGAAGTGGGAAATGCAGTACATTTCAAGGTAGTCTTCTGTGAGAGAGGAGTAACGTGGCCAGTAGAGAGCACCCAGCGGCTGTGATAATGCAGCATACATTCTCTCCCTACTAGCACTCTCCCCCTACTACACCTAACATCTTTGATGACTAAACAAAAATTTATGGATCTTTCCTGGGAAGTTTTGATGCATCCTCCATACAGTCCAGACATAGTACTTTCGGATTATCATTTATTCTGGTCATTACGAAATTCTCTAAATGGACTAAAATTGCATTCAAGAGAAGCCTGTATAAACCATTTTAATCAGTGTTTCGCTCAGAAATCCCAAAAATTTTATAGGAATGGGATTATAGTTCTGGCAGAAAATGGCGAAAGATTGTTGAATTAAATGGACAATATTCCGTTCAACAAATATTTACGTAATACAAAAATATTCTTTATTATTTTCACTATAAAAAGGCCGCGAACTTATCCAACTACCTAATATAAAGAGCGCTTGATCTACACGGGGCAATGAAGTTTTAGTCAATAAAAAATTGTTCTGATAATATGACTTTCTTGCATCCAAGTGCGAGGTAATATTTAATGTATTTTCTTTAATTAATCGGCAATTAGTTCATATTTTAGAAAACTGTCCATACAGCCTTATGGTACCTAGCTAGACGAGGGATAGCAGGTGGACTACAATCTTGACAAAGTGGCTGATGGCTGAGGGAAAATAAACGAAGCGTTGATCGTCCGCGGAGAGGTGAGTCGATGACGTTGAGAGATTTACAGGAGGAACATGGTTGAGAACATCACAGGTACAAGGAGGGTGACACAAACGAATGGCCTACACTCAGCAATAGGTGCAAACAAGTTGTAGACGACTCTATCACTTTATTAACTATTTACTCATAATTAATTTAATGTTCACGTCTGTGCTGGAAATGAGTAACGACAAACGTAATGAAGTTTTGCTTTCAATTAATTATTCGTGTCGATAGTTTTCTTTCTGTTAGCACGCAGAACTGCAACAGTTCTAAATCGCAATATAAATATATGACCGTGGTATGACCAATGTTCAATTAATTATTATTGAAAGAAATAAGGCACGCAAAACATATAGTCCACGTCGCCTGGGGGACAAGGCGATTAATTTAGAACCGCCTTACGGATAAATTTGTTTAACAGTTTAGGAGCTATTTTTCATGGCTGAAAAGGGTATCTAGGCTTAGCTACTTTTACCAAAGGTTACGCATGTAGACCTTACCAAGGTCATTCTTCGATTAAACGATAGATTTTTTTTTATAGAGACGGATTCTGTCTTCCCCAGTGACCTGATGTCAAGCACGATAGTTGTGTTTGTTGGGTTCCTATCATGTTGTTGTAATGCCCTCTTCTGTGTGAAAACGAAATACGAGAAATATGGCCCATTTGCTGTGCATTTTGGCTCTTCGCGATAAACAGACAAAATTTAAAGCGTATAACAAATAAGATTCTGTCCGTGTATTTTCATCCTAAGGTGTGGGCTCCATCCCCCCACGTCCACTTTTCTAATTGTTCGTTTTTTCGTCTGCTTATTTTCTTCTTTCTAAATTACAAATAATACATAGGGAAGTAACATTGTTTAAAAATTCATTTCAATAGGTACCTACTAAGAAGTTTATAAAAAGAGTATAATTTATCTTAGGGTTAGTTGAAAATCAAATGAAATCAAATTATTCAAATTCTGAATTTGAGTACGTTGATAAATACATATGATAGAATAGTTTTTGATCAATAATTTGACATTCCGCCTCTAAATTAGAGCATGCAAATTAAACAATAGTATAAACAAACCTCTGTCATCTTTAAAATGATTAAAATCATTTTCTGTATTTTCTGTATTTTAAAATATCATTTTCTGAATTCAGTTCATTATCGTTTCAAGAGTAGTCTTTAAACAACACACACTAAAAGCGAAATAAATTATCAGTCCTAACGTAATTACTAATTAGCGGAAATTCGCAATCCAGTCATATAAACATGACTAACAAAAGAATATGAATGGACAAATTAATCATAGTGACGTGTATTATCGAGAGTTATTATAAATAGTGATGTGCCTGCTGTCGATAGATAGTAGGAGCTCCGAACGTGACTTATCTGCGAGTTCGCTAACATCCCTCATCGGCGTCGATTCGGTTCGCTACATAAAACATGATCGACGTCAGAATATCCGAGTTTCGCTTTCGAAACAAACGCGTCGAAAATTCTAACAATAGGGCGATAAGTTTGTCAGAGAGAATGTTTTGTCTGTAGAAAGGAAGGAAAAGTGACTAAAGTATCTTCCTTTATCTATTTTCATTTATCCGCGTAACTCTCAACTTTTCCTATCTCTTCAGATTATCTACATGCTCGTAGGTTCTTATAGACGGAAGTACTCATATCATTTACGATAATTCGTGTAAAACTGAAAAACAATACTACTCTCTTAATTTGTTTCCAAAGTTAATCTCTTTGTTAAGTAGTAATGTATTTGGTACAGTTTTCAAGCCACATCCTTTACTCGTGTCTATACCATCGATTCGAGAATATATACTACCCATATTCATGATTTATATGATCCGACTGAAGTTATAAAGGTCAGGATAATGCTGTGGGGTTGCGTAACTGAGAAGGCTATGACCCGATTAACCGCTTGTCACCCGTATAAATAAAAAAAATAAGTTACTAATAAATCTGGAACCACCAAGAACGGCTTTCCTCCTCAGTCACACACACAAAGACACACACCACACACACACACGGGTACGCACAAAAACTCACGCTTTCTTCGAGTTATTGCTTGTTCTCAAATCAGTCAAATAATCTGATTTGTACATGACCCTTCGAGTCAGGAAGTAGCGAACAAAGTATCATCATCCCCCATAGTCGTAGATAATATTGTGTGAATGCCATAGTATCACAGTACAGATATGAACAGAACGCTACATAGGCACTTTTAAAAATATGACATATTCAATAATGTTACTTATGACGCCTATTACGATGAATATCTAGACTAGACAGCAGCAGGCAGCTAGACTCTGGAACACCATCCCCACTGAGATCCGGAATTTCTTGTTATATTTGGAAATTTATAAACGAAAAATACATATTTTGAACATTTATAATTTATTGGGCGAATATGCATTCGCGGTAATAAAAATTTGCCACCAAAATAAACATTAATGTACGTAAGTCACTACCTCTTTTTCAAATGTAAACCTGTCATAGGTATTTTTATATTGTGAAGCTTAAAAAGTAGTGTTAGCGAGAAACGAAAAATTTGTGTTATAGTAAAAGCTGTTTTAGTTTACGCAAGTAATAAGAATATAGATTATGTGCAATTCTGTTGTTTATCACGTTATAGAAAAATTACAGATTCAAACTCACACCGTTATTGAATCTGTGATTTTTCACTGATGAAAAATCACAGATTCAATGATGAATGTGTGATGCCACTTTTTTCTCAGGTAGGTAATAATCATATCAAATTTTACCTTCAATTTATTATTAGTTACATTATCATATTTGATCCACAGTTAAGTGGACCAAAATGTCTACAGTTAATGTAAATTGCTATAGTTGTAGTACCTACCTATATAGATTAAAAAAAGAATATTGTAAAAATATGATCATGGTTAATTAAATACATTTTTTATAGATTTGGAAAAAGTATAGATAGATAGTATAACTTCTTTGCTACCTATACATATACATGTACTTGTGATCAGACTTGTATAAATACGTTCCCCGGAGATACTCTTGAATTCCCGTCTGTGAGCGTAATTCGTATTTCGTTTATGTATGAAGTCGGTTTACTATACCGCGGTAATATTTACGGCACGACTTGTGTATGTGCATCGATGATACGCCATCAATCTTTCTCATTTTTGCCCGCACCGACATTGTGATACAGTGGAATGTGAGGTTGTGATAACGTTTGGATTGAGACTCCAGTGTGGTTTGTGGTGAAGCGTCCGATTGTGATCATGTTGGGCTCAGATGGAGTTTTTGTTTGGTAGTCTGCATGAAAGTTGATTATATATTTTTTTTTATTTATTAATCAAGTTAGTTATCAATACACAATACAATAATAGACACTCAAAAATCCACCATTGTCCAGAGTGAATATAGTTCTGCACAAACAAACAAAACGTTACCCAATATACCTACTACTGTCCTGCCGGGAAGAAATGGAACAAGTGGAACAGCGTAGGAGTATACAGAGAAGTAAGTAACATTAGGTTTATTCGGAAATTAAAAATAAACAATTGCAATAAACACCGATTACTCGCATTGTTTCAACGCAAACTCGAAGTTTCTAGTTTGATTTTAAATAAATGAAATTTACACCAAAAGATTATTGCATTTTTCTTGAATGTTTATAAAGTTAGTAAATGTAAAATTTTATTGTCCAATGTCCAAAGTTCTCCTTCAACGGCATGTGGAAGGAGAACTAAAGTATTCGTATCGCATCTGTATGTTAATATATATTTATATAGAATTGAGATTTGAGAAACCCTGGAAAATTGTGTTATTTACTGTGTAATTACAATGAACTGGCCGTTGCCCGCGGTTTTTAATTCAAATTAATAATTATCCTGTGTTAATCCGTCTCACGAACTACAAGTTTGATCAATTCCTTGATTATTAAGAAATTAGTTGAGTTTTTGAGTAAAAAACAAAAATAATTCAATTTTCGCATCTATAACTAAAACAAATAACAATAACAAACAAAAACAAAAAGGCACAAAAACAAAATAACAAAAAGTATAACAAAAAGGCGGAGGGCACACGGTTATCTGGTCGCGACCATCCGCGACTAGGTACTCAATATTTATCTATTTAAACGGGTCTCAACGGGTATGTTTACCTTTTTTTTTACTCGACGTTTTGGTTGGGTTGCACCAACTATGGCTACAAGCTGACTGAAGAGCTGCAATCCAACGAATGTTACATAGGCAACCAATAGCTGGACGGAGTTGAGGTATAAAAATGATCACACAGCGTCTAGCAGTCACGTGGCCAGCTAGTCGCCCAACACCGTGTGTTTGAGACCTAAGACAAATGATGCACATTATACAGATCTAACTAATCCAGCGGTTTCTTCGTCTCCGGCAAAGTGCGCACGCCCGCGTAATGTTGACTGGGAAATTGGATTTTTCTTGCTCCGCGCCGCTGTATTGTAATTATGGAAATGGCTTTGCGAAATTAGTCGTTTATAGCCGACGCGATATCGGAACTGCTTCCACGGAGATCTTTATCGGTTTTTATTACGTATTGATTCAGTAATTCCAAGTGTTTGTTTTATTTTTTCTTCTTACCGAAAGTTAAAGTGTTTACACTAAATGCACAAGTTTTTTTTTTTAAATCTCACTATATTATTTATCTAATAAATAGCACATATAAATAGTTGGAGAGGACTGGAGTACCGGCAAAGGAATATCAGGAGATGGCTTATGGTGTTTAATAGGTGTCATCACGCAGATCGTGCACACTTCAAGTACGAGATTTTATAAGTCAAATATGATAGTGTGCGTCTTGTCATTTTAAACATGACGATACACTGATTACAACACGTGTATATGTCAAATAATTTAAATGATCAATGATATTTATCGTTATATTTATTTAAATTTAACTTTTTGGCGGGAACTTGAGAAGTGAAGGTCGAGTTTTAGTTTGATTATTGTAAAAAATCTGTATTAAGGGTTTTGTGATTTAATAGTGTCAGTTTATTAAACTTTAAAGTACGTAAGTATTAAGTACGTGTTTGTGATAATAATATAAGACAGCGTTCATCTTGTGCTTCTAAGGAGTCTATTGCGTGGCTCCTAACTTACTACGACGGGTAGAAATTCATTTTCACTTGACATTGGCAAATAGACGTCGTGCTCGAGTCGACAACTGATACTGCCATCGACATAAAGAAGAAGATCTAGTCGATAAACTGATTACGCCGTGTGTCTATGCCAAATAATTTAAATACATGGCAACGACAAATATTAAAATTATTGACATACATTGAAATTAAACGGTCAACGACAAATATATTTTATAAAGCGAATATCAAGGCATTGTGTCGTTAATGATCGTTATATTTAAATGATGCTGACACTATCGCAGGTATCCAATAGTGACTGTAGTCGCTTACCCTCAGAGAGACAGAGTACTCATCTGCCAACTTCTTTTTATAAAAAGAAGAGATTAATTCTGAATGATATAATATCAAAGACCTGCGGCATCCATTATTTTAAAAGCACCTATTTTAAGAAACGTAATAGCAGTAGGCGGTTATTATTTGAACAAAAATGCGTCCAGTGTCGCTGGTGATTATGTACCGGAAGTTGTACCAGAGAGGGCGCTGACGTCAATTTCCGCCACGCAGCGCTCGCACCGGATGCTGCGAAAAACACTCTATATATACATACCAGTTCAGTTTAGTAGAGACAGGACTTTTTAAGCATACAAATGTACACGTGTCCTTTTGAGTAGTTCTCATTAGATAGTGTCTGGGGCGCGGAAATATAGATGATTCTGTGTTCTAAAAGAGTTGAGTGTTCAAAATAAATGTATACATAGGATGTACAAAATAAATGTACAAACTATACATAGGAAATGTATAATAGGAATAGGAATTTGTAAGGTCGGTGGCGCGCCCGCATACCCCCTGGTGTTGCAGGTGTCCATGGGCGGCGGTAACACTTACCATCACGTGGGACCGCTTGCTCGTCCGCCCTCTTCTCTATAAAAAAAAAAAATATAAAGATTATATACTACAACTCAAAACTATTATTATAATCAGGGATGGAAAAAAACAGATTTTATTAAAATTTTTAAATCAGGCAGTTCAAAATGTTTTAAACATGTGTTCCTATGTTTTAAATCAAGTTTTTTTCTCTTTGATTTTGAATACATGTATCAAACATTTTTAAACATGTTTAAAACATGTCTGGATATACATATTTTCGTCCAATTTCCCCTTTATTGGGGATTGTGAATTACGGGGATTACCTTATTATACGGGGATTATAAAAAAATCATAACTATTATATTAAAAGGTTTATCGTTTATTTTTAATTTGGAAGTATTTAATAAACTGACAACATAATATATTCAATGATATCACGTCATAGTCGCAAGTATCAAAATTAAAATTAAGGATAGTGGCTCAATGATTATATCTTGCGTACCTATATATATATATGCGTTACTAAAAAAGTTGAGAATTTTAAATTGTGTTTTTTTCCTGAACACAATATCACGGTAGTGTACGAAGTGTACATAATTTGTTTTACCCGGTAAAATTCTCTTGCAGTTGACAGGCTAGCTACTCGTACCTACACTCCAATTAAAAGTTCAACAACGTTACTAGTTTTCTAAATGTATTCGTAGTACGACTACATCATGGATATAAAAAATAAAAAAAAAACAAAATACTAAATGAACTCAGTTTGTTTATATACTTAACTGGGAAAGTATATAAATTTAAGAAATTAAGTATAAGTACTTTTAGTTAAGAATTAAGTATATAAGAAAGTACTTTTTTACGTCAATTTTGACTGGACTATATATAGTCCAGTCAAAATTGACGTAAAAAAGTGCGAACCTAGGAGTAATTCCGATGGAGCTAATTTTTTGTGTGCGCTTTCAAACCATCCTTCTGAACGAAATGTCAAAAGTTCCCATTGATTCGCATGCTGCTAAAAATATTTCTTAAATGGTTAGTTAGTCTTATGGTAAAAACGTTTACTAACAAATTTATAGCTCATATAATTCCCCACAAAAAAGTTCCTTATAGATTTTTTTATATCAATGACCGATGACCGGTGAGATATAGCGATGTCAAGATTTGTTATTCATATATTTTTCAAAAATGCTTCACCTTCGAGGGCAAGTACTTGGCGCGTTTTTTTAAAGGCGGTTATCCCCTGTGGACCTTTTCTCGATTTATTCTGTTCAAACAAGAAAGTAATCGTCAGCTGGGACAACTGTTCGTCATATTCCATAAAGCTGAAAGAATTTCTAGTTATTCGAATTTGAAATAAAGAGTTTGTGTAAAATGAATAATGTTTTATAAAATTTCTGTGACAAATGATCTAATTTTATTTTTGTTATTCAAATGTGGAAAAATATTGAACAAAAGTAAATTTATTACGTTGGAATAAATCTTCTTTATATTGAATATCAATTGTCGAAAGCTTTTAGCTAACATGTTTTAGGAGGCGCGGTGTGATAGATTAAAGTCGAATAAAAAATATAATGCTCCGAAAATAAGCAAAGATTTTGATATCATTACCAATGAAATGAAGTTCATTGTTAGTTTTTTTTTCATGTAGATTTTCTTTATAAAAGGTGAAAGACGAAACATTCCATCTGCTGGTAAGTGGATACTGTCGCCCATGCCAACACGACGAACGAGGGACAGTCCAGAATGACGAAATTTAGCAATGGATTTGGAGAAAGGGTTGGGAAAATGTGGTGGGATAGAATACTATCCTATTGGATCCTATCCTTCCTATTCCAATGG
Organism: Sesia apiformis; assembly: GCA_914767545.1. Classification (NCBI taxonomy): domain Eukaryota; kingdom Metazoa; phylum Arthropoda; class Insecta; order Lepidoptera; family Sesiidae; genus Sesia; species Sesia apiformis. Next base: position 6,586,281 of record OU611960.1, on the reverse strand, counting down.
GAATCCCTTCCTATTGGAAGGGATGCGAATGGGTTACTTTAATTATCGGATTATCACTTTTCGTCTTGACACATAACTTATATTATCTTAGTTAGACCTAATATTCTTTATCAAAACGCTAAGTTGCAGGCATTGAGTTCATGAATCTGTATAATTTTCTATAAATAGTTTTTTTTAAGATAAGTTAGCAAACATAATGAAAATATAACTTTTACGATAAAGAAATAAGTTAGCATGCATACATGCGAATGGGAGCTATGAATACCAATTTATATGTTCGGCAGTGTACTTGCACACCCTCTACCTACCCCTGTATTCCAGGTGTCCTACAGTGGCGGTGACCACTTACCATCGCATAGCCCGTGAGTTTATCTCTTTCTTAAATATATATATTAACACATAATATGTACATGTCATAAGGTAAAATAATTAAAATGCCACTAAACCATTTCAGGATTCTTTTTTCCAATCACTTTTACAATGACACTGATTTACTTAGCTGAAACGGTAGATACAAGAAAAGCTACAGAGAAAAGGTAGTTAACATAAAACCACACAATTTTCTTATGAGCATAATTTAGTTCCCGACCCCTGAAGACTGAATAACAATTTCGCAATTTTCGTACAACCTCGGAGTGATTGATGTAGCTTTAATGTCCCTGTCCTCTTTTATTTAGTTAACTTCAGAATCTATTGTATATTCTATTATTTAAATTTTTGATTGTAAAGAAATAGGTCCATATTTTTGTCATTATACATTTTCAAGAAAGCTATTTTCATTTTAAAGGTTTTCTTAAACGGTCTGAAGAAAATATGAATTTCACTAAAATGTACCATACGAGATACCGTCCTGATACCGTTGATAATTGTTAGGGATATGATATTTCGAATACAGATGTATTGTATACTCTTTTACCGGTTTCGTTTTCAAATACGGTTAAGAAATTATTTCAGATAGGGTTTCGGTTACGGATATGTTTGTTAATGAACTTTTTAAGAACGGTTTTTTATGCATTACTAACTGAAAGTGATTTTTTTTGTTATATTGACAATTTTTTAATAATTGTCATTTGCTCGGCGGTGAGGGAAAACATAGTGAGTAAACCCAGAAATTAATAAGAAAATTTGGAGCATGTGATCCACCAACCCGTACTAGGACTACGTGGTGGATTACGGCCCGAAACCGCCAGTGATATATTTTTTTGTTATAGAATAAATGGCAGACGAGTGGCTAAGCGCTCCCTTGTCAGTAGACCGGCGGAAGGAACGGACCTCCGCTTAAGGCGTGGCTCTGGGATACCTGGTAAAAGTGTTGGCTGAAGGCCGGTGTGTGTTAGTGAGGGAGACGTCCTTGTCAACTGAACTATATACAACGAAAATTAGGTAAAGAAAAATAAAACCAAATAGGCAATAATTGCAACTTTACTCAGATCAGTAAAGAAGGATGAAAGGAACGAAGGAAAGGAAGGAATGAAAAATCTATCCAATCCAATGCAGGCAGCAAGAACTTATCAAAATGCGCTTCGTTTAAATTCCGCCCCAAACAGCAATGAATAAAATTATTTGCAATAACATCCGAATCTTTTATTTCGGATTCGGTTACCGTTTCGATATTTTTTTTTATTCGGATATCCAATAGTCTGGGTTACGGTTACCTAGCTCCATGACATGCCTAATAATTTTATAGCCAACAATACTTTTTACGTTATACAGGATTAAACAAGAAATACCTTCATCCTATTAACACCGAATTTATATAATTAAATTTAACAACTATTGTTTTAGCACTTTTCCGAAAAAAAAGTTAAATTACTTTTCTTAAACGATGTCAATTTAATTACCTTTAAGTCGACAGGTAATTTATTAGCATCAACAGATATACTTTTACTATAATGTTTGGTCTTTGAAGTGTAAATTGGCAGTGCATTATAATTATTTGTGTTTTTTCGTGGTAACTTCTTTTTCTCGATTTTGGAATATTTACAAGCCAAGCGAAAAATAAGTGCTGAATTTTATAAAGCCGTAATTTAAAGTAATTAGTTTTCAATAAATAAATTTAATGTTAACACGACGTAGGTATTTTTTATTTAACCCTGTATATATGTGACAAAATTTTAGTATGCATTACGTTGCGTTGCCCTCGTAACTTCCGTGGGCTTCTAATTTATTTTAAAGAAAAAAACAATATAAAAAGTTAAAATAGGACTTAATATTGTAATTGAAGAAAATTGCTACTGAACTTAATAAGTTAATAACAGTACAGCACGAAGACGTTTGACTTTCAAAGTACCTTTTGCAACCTCAACATGTGACACTATACAACGAAGTAATTAACCTAGAAAAGTCGATGAAATCTAACCTCAAACTTTGAAGTAAACTCTATAAGCGTGACTTTACATCACTTTACAATCACTATAGGTGACGAGTGTTAAGAAGCACAGTTCTTACCAGCAGCTCTGACAAGATTCGTTCCTTATTTTGACAATCTCCGGAATAAGGTGCGATCAACGTCATAAAAACTTAAAAGAGTATAATTTACAATTACACGTCTGCACCAGGACTATTGAAAGTCGTATCAAACGGCCGCTACAAGAAGTAGCGTGGCTAAACAGCATTGATATTGCTCTGCCTATTGTGATGACAGCCTAAAGATGTGTAAGTGTGTATTCTTTATTGTACACTACAGATAAAACACAACTTACTGACATCGTAACTTAACTTACTTAACTTCATCGCGATCTCTTACTGACAATCTTTGAGGGGGTTTTTTCTGTCACGCGAGTGTGGCCTCGTATGCGGATGGATCCGCATGAGTTTCGAACGCATTTTAAGTTTTTACTATATATTATTATTGTCACGCGCGTTGTCCGGATGCGGGATGCGGGGCCGACTATACTGAATCATTTGCTCTGAGTACGCCCCGCAGCGGGTTAGCTCACGCACGAGGAGCCAATCCCGCGTGACAGTAAAAGCGCTCTTAGAGAGTTGACAAAGATAACGGCCATGGTAGATGTGTACGTACAGACAACTGCATTTGTAACGTAACTTTCTGGCGAATGAAATCTGTCCACGTTCATGGGCGGCGATAGTCACTTAACATCATGCAGAACGCTTTACCGTCCCTCTTTTCTCCTAAAAAAATTAAAACTTCTTGTTTGTAATGTATTTTCTTTTATAACATTGATTCGCTCCAACGTCACAAGGAAACATGTATCGAACAGTGAGCCCATACACAACGGGAGACATAAGATTTGCTAAAGCTTATTTTCATCGTATCCTATTCTATCCTTCCTCATTTAACCCAACCCTTTCTCCAATTCTTCTTTTCCAATCTCCAAAGGTACGCATGCTGGGACGCGCCAACGGTGTTGCATGTGGTATGTACTGATGTTGGCATGTATCGCGGATGTCCATGGGCGACAGTATTCTCTTACCATTAGGTAAACTGTATTTTTTTTATAGAAAAAAGGCGGTCGACTAGTATACAGTCCACCTGATGGTAACTGGATACTGTCGTACACCTGCGATACATGCCAACATCAGTACAGAATGACAAACGTTGGCACGCCCCTGGATGCGTTGCCCACCTTTGCAGATTGAGAGAAAGGGTTGGGATAATGGGGAGGGATAGGATGGGATGGGAATGGACTCTGGCATATCTCACACACGACCGAAATACATACGTATATTGGGGAAATACGATAAAGTAGGAAATGCAGTACATTTCAAGGTAGTCTTCTGTGAGAGAGGGGTAACGTGGCCAGTCGAATGCGCCCAGCGGCTGTGGGAATGCAGCATGCACTCTCCCCCTGCAAAAAAAAAACTGTATGCTCGTCTACGGCCATCTTGCTATAACGAAATACTAATGGAAGCACTAGTTTATACGCCTCTTTAAATAAGCCTTCAACTATGAAGCAAACTCCGCAGATTTAACGATAGTTCCAGTTAATCGACCTTAGGCTACCTTAGTTAACAATCTGGTCATCTATAAGGATAGTTAAGCTCATATTGATGGATCTACTCAAAGTTGGAAACTTCTAATCCCCGTTCGTGTAACTATTAAAGGGCACGCCTGCTGTTCGACCTTTAGTATGCAATAACTGTTTCTCGCAGACTTAATTGAAATGGTCACCGTCCTGTGTTAAGGCACAGGACCAAAGATAAGTCTGAAGACAAGATAAATAAGATCCTACAAAAATAGTGTAAAATATTTTAAAAATCCTACATTAATCACTAATTTTACTTATTTTTAAGGAGGTAATAGAAAAATTTCGATATTCACGTTATTTACTGAATACTACTGATTCTAGTTTTACTATACCGATTGACATACTAAAATATTAAATTCAGGATAAGAATGCAAAGATAAGTTTCTGTTTACATAATGCAATGGATAATATTTAATATATTTCATAATGTATAATGTCGACCTATCTGTTACTTTATTTGCGTTAATCTGGGGAAATACTAGACTTTAATACGGTTTCTGTTTATCGTTAATCGATTTTAGACAACCTTAGGCAGCTAGAAGACTTATATTAAAAGTGATTCATTAGATCTTGTAAGAAAATGTGTCCAAATGTCTGAATTATCCCGTGCAAAATCGAATTCCAAGCAAGTTATTCAAATACTTACTTCCAAAAAGTTATAAATAAATACTTACTTAATATCAAGTACACGAATCTTCGAGTTATATAGAAAGTAACACGTATACCTAAAAAACCCGAACAATGTAGAGCTTCTAAGGGGCTCAACTCCACTCGTGCGTACTTAAATATTGTCACGTCAATATTTCCGACAATTCTTCGTTCTGTTTCTCAAATACTTTGTTCAACATGAAATAGGTATGTTATCATTATCATTTCTCAGCTGCTATCATATTTATTTCGGAGAAAAATTATGTAAAATAACTTTCTGCGATGATTTTGCTATCCTCGAGGCTATCGCTTCGAAATCTATCGCCAACCATTACAAAACAAATACTAAGTATCTATATTTTAAACCCATATTCAAAATGTGGATTACGAATCACTGTTCAATTGTAGTCTGCTCAAATATTTACAACTTATTAAAAGGCGGAAGTAAAAGTTATAAAAGTGAACACTTAAAGTTTTTGTGATTATTCGGACAATCGCCACGCTCCAACATTGCAATTAAACAAAGAAGACTTTATACATATATAAAGGATTGTGGAATGAAACAAACTTATTTGGTGTTGCTTTTATATTCAAAGAAACGACATATAATGTTTAATCTTCAATCCTTTTTTTAAAATCTATTATTTATGTCTACCTACAATTTTACAATTTTGTCTACCTACAGAACGATTCTCTTCACTTGACGCCCACACTGTTTTACCGACACCATAATACGAGTAGTTTTACCGACAGCGCGGAGTGCCGCAAAACTCAGATGAAAGAAATATATTTTCTTTACACATATACTTTACCATCAGCATGTGTTTACAATCACCCTCTGGTTGGATAAATCAGCATCTCTGAATTCCGTCCATCTGCACCATATCAAGTCAACGTCATGCCTACCAAGATGTCCATAGCATGTAAATTGTGTCTTTGATAACAGAACTAAAATAAACGAAAATATTAAACTTAAATGAAAATAGAAACTTGAAAAAGTAAAACTGTTTTACAAATAGAAAAGTTTCAGTTTACGAGAATACTTTTGGGAAAAGAGCTGCCATGCAAAATATTTTGAACGCGTTTTTATCAGAATATGCTAACTTTACGTTTCGCAGGATTACGTCCAACTTGTGCTGGGTAGCTGTGAACTTTCTCACTCAGGCAATGTACGAACTGAATTTGAACTCACACTCATTTGGCCAAACTACACGATGGCCTCTCAGCCTTCATTTCCATTTGTCCGCACAGTTGGAATAGCGAAAGTTATTTTCTAAGATCGCGCTAAATTATAGAACGAAATTGTTTTTGTTTTCGCCAGACAATTTTGAAGTAAAACGTGTTTACATGTAAATGCAGGCATCTAATTTTCTTTTCTCGTTATATAAGGCGATCATTTTAAACGTTATGATCTTATCCTATCAGGTCTTGATCCCCTGTGCTGGATTTGAGAAATTTTTGAATGAGGTTCCGTTAAGTATATGTATTTTTTACACATATATATTCTTACTAGTAAGAACATTATGAAGGTAACAATTTTTGTTTCAGCGAATTATGAAACAAAGCAGTTCAGTCCGAAATTGTATTTCTTCATTTTGTTTAGACCGTGTAACAAAACTGCGAGAGTTTTGTTATACCGACAAATTATAGATTTTAACAGACTTCTATTGTTTTTTATACATTTCAGTTTTCGGTTTTCCATTGTTATTTTTAAAACTGAAATCAGTGAGTTTATACTGATGTTGATTTTGTAAAAAAAATTGAAACTTTTTGTTAAAATATTATTGTTAACACCATTCTAACACATTCATTTAAACACATTTCATTCGCTCGCATTCTTCAAAATCATATCGTATATATCTATCCCTTTTCTTCCTATTACCCTAGAAAAGGCACAGAAAGAGATGGGCGACAATCCATTGTGGACTATAGCGCACGCTGTTGCTTATATTTTCGAAATCTATCAAAAACGCTTACGTTTCCAAAACCGAGAGTTTTAAGAACTCTTATCATCAAGTGATAATTTCTATTCCAACGTAAAGTGGATTTTGGTGTTCGGTAGAGAACGTCTTTTTCTATCTCCAAGTAAGTGCCTTGCATAGGCAAGGCAAAATATGAAACATCAGAATATAAACACCATATTATTCTTCTGCCAACATTGCTAATTCGGTCATTCTAACAAACACTATCTAAAATGATTTTCCTCAATATTAGTCAAATTTGCCCTAATTAATCTTGCTTTTTATTTACAGATATCTGCTATTTATCATTACAAAAATCATTAACATCACATTTGTGGGAAAATTATCTGTTCTCATATAATCCAATGCTTTTCATATCTCGCTGTCAAAACTTCTGCAAGGAACTGGTTCAGTCGAGAGACAGTAACACTTCCTAGTGAAATAGTAGACGGTGTACCTTATAGTGCGATCTATCTTAGGACGAACTATTGTCAGAGTTTAGCCGTGATACGAGCTGAACTTTGATACTAGTTTTGAATTATCTGCCATTTAGTAGCGCGGTTGAAATCTGACTTTCGCTGCCGGATGTAACTGTATTCGTGCAAGGGGCTGAATCAAGCATAGTTAATAGTTAGAGATTATTAGTAGCTAGTTTTTAAGTTCCTGTTGCGTTTTATTAAATGCTTACTATACAGGATGTAGATGCGTCCTTGAGATCACGTACTGGGAAGCGCATCGTTGGTCGCCTTTCGTCCGGCTGGCTCGCGACGACTAGAAAAAACGCTCTCATGATCACTAAATGCCATCCTGTGCCCCGCAGTGGGACGTTATAGGCTGGTGTAGGTGGTTATAGGCGTTATAGGCTGGTTATAGGCGTTATAGGCTTTTCTAGGCTGGTGTCGATCGAATCGAAAAAATGGTAGTAAATGATCAACAATGTTACAAATATTCATATTCGATTGATTTTATGAAATTCTGTACACGATTTATGAATACATATCATATAAAAATGCCAAATAAAGAAAACGTCAGAAACAATAAAAATACAATGTCTTGTTAGTGTCACGTTACCATTCTATTTTTATAAAGACAGAAGGGAAGCTACCTAATACAGATTTTATCCGATCCAACTCCCAAATATTATTATTGGGCCAAAATCCAATGGGATAAAATATTGATGACTCATCACAAAATAATCCACGGGCCCAACAAACTGCACTAATAGTTGACGGAGCCAGAGCCAAAAACGATACCGTATTATTCGTGACAAGGCAACGGTGAAATTGAAACCAATAAAATGCTGGTACGAGTAAAACGTTTTCCGTGTTCGCTCGGGGAGTGACAGCGCCCCACTATGTGACGAGGGTTGTCATAAGTCTTCCTACTGTACGCTCTGAACGCACACGCGTGCTTGGAGCCCCTACTGTTTGCGTTGCTCTATGAGAACAGTTGTTGAAAATATAGTTTCTATATTAATATTTGAGATTATTTTTATCTATTACAGATACTGTGAGTGTTGTGTGCCGCAACTTTCTGGACTATGAAAACCTTACGCGGGTAGTTGATGAAGCTGCTCGCTACTATCGACGTGGACTGCCCGCCTCTTCAATCAGTTCGTGATCACGGTTGGTTCAACCCAACCGAAACGTGGAGTAAAATAAATAATGTAAATAATAATAAATAATTCGCATTTCCTCGATACGGAGGTGTCACGAACTCTGCGGTCCAAAAAACATTTTATATCGCAAACGCGTAGGCTGTGAAACGAACTGCCTCAAGAGGTCTTTTCATTACGCTGCGGTATAGGGTTCTTCAAGAAAGCTGTGAATAAGATTTTGTAAGGCCGTCAACGTACCCGCATACCTCCTGGTGTTGCAGGTGTCCATGAGCGGCGGTAACACTTACCGTCACGTGTTCACGTGGGACCGCTTGCTCGTCCATCTACTTCCCTATATAAAAAAATGTAAACATAAGCGTTGAGACCAGTTTAAATAGATAAAAAAAACATCCTCTGGTTGATTCCTTCTCCTCCATAATGGAACGACGATTAGAGTCACGCTCAATATTGAGGAAACCCTCAATATTGAAAATCGTGACTCTGCCGACAGAACCTGTCAACAAACGCCTTTCACCGACTTTGCCTGTTATCAACATTTATCTCTTATTTATTATTAATAGTTAAAACTAATAATTGCTTTTTTGTCTGGACTACTTTGGAATTCTAATTGCTAGGAATAGAAAGTTTTATACAACGATTAATTTCAAACAGTGTTTAATGAATAAGAGATGAGTGTCAAAGGTAGCTATTGTAGTTCACTGTTTATAACGTTCTAAATCTTATATATAACAAGTCCGTAAGGTACATAGGGTATGGGCTATAAGTACTTTAAACCTTTTTACTTCAAAAAATTGTATGTTAAGACAACCTTTACTTTTTATTTTCTTCTTGTTCTTTCTTATTCTTTTTGGTATATTTATTATCAATATTAAGTAGGTATTTGCATTCTAAAATATTTCTGCGTAATATCGTACGTTATAATTATTTCAATAAAATTAAGTGTATTATTATATTATGTAAAATGTGTAATTTATATACAATATATATTTATTAATTTCTTGTAAATTGATGCAATATTAATGAAATTATTTTTGAAAAACAAATATTGAATCGATTGTAATATGTTAAATAGATAATCGGTATGGTAGGGGAATAAAATGAATATACCTAAAGTGTTTTAGTGTGTATTATTTCACACTTACATATACTGAGAATCACATTTTTTGAATGATGGTGTTTGCTACAATCCGACTGGAACCCATGGTAGTGGATTTGCTATTTAATATTGAATGTAGACAGATGACCAGCCTATTTAAGACCACATGATGTGCGGCGGTCATTGCTCTAGGTAAGTTTTAACCATACGTAAGATTTTTTTTATATAATTTATTTGGACACTGGTATAGCCATTGGTCCACACACAGCAAATAATAAAACATAATTATTGTTTTTACAGATCATTGTCCAGTCCCGTCAAAGTAGGAGTCGCTCATTAAAGTGATAGGACTTTGGAAGAATACGAAAAAATACTTTTATTCAATTATCACAAACATTATGCACTAACACTAGGCATTTTGAAGTTTCATAAACTATCACTATTACGCCACAAATTCCACAATATGCAATTATTACAATAATTAAACAAAAACTCAACTTTACTTCTTAGGTTTCCGTCAGAAAGTCCCGTAAGTAGTATAAATAAAGGGAAAAAGAAAATGATTAGCAGCCACACAAAAGTATTTGTAAACACGCAGGTAAATTAGGTGCCAGTTGAATGAACGTCGCAAGTTCATAATTACGGCCTGTTACTCCCTGGAAAGTGACTGGAAAAGGCTCTCACGGTAACTTGTTTGGGACATTTTAGATGTAATTAAAATTAATTTATGTGACTGTCACACGCTGGAATATTCTGTTTGTGATAATGTTTTCCCATTAGAAATTATTTTGTTAAGTTGTACACAGACTAAAGGGGAAATTGTTTTCTGTAATTGTGGGAGAAATAACAAGAACAATGATGAAATAATACTCGATAAGACCATACTGACAATATGGTCCCTTCCACATAACGTTACATATTATATGAATACTTCAAGGAAGATAAACCAAAGAATAAATAGAAACATATGGCTTCAATGATAATAAAGTTCAACATTAAATTGTTATCAATTTAATTGGAGCTCGAAAAACAAAAAGTATGTATTGGAAGCTACAAGGACCGGATGAGAGGCTGAACAATCTTCTTGAGAGACGCTCCCTGTTCCCTTGATTGAGTCGAGAGCTACGTTATCCAGGATTTTATTATTTGTTAGAGAGAGTGCACTCGTTCGTTGGAAATCGTCGAGTTACATTTTAGAAAACGCTTTATATAAGTTACCAGTTCTACGGAGTCCGCACGCCGTACTTGAACCGAAATATAAATTTTATAAATTGAAGAAAGAATTTTCTGCAAGTGGGAATTTCTTGAAGGAAGATTAAACCAAAGAAAAAATAGGGTGCTCGCAACTACAGTTTGTACGTGATCATTTATTTAAATATCCTATGATAACTTTAAGGCCGGAAAATTGATTCAAGTATCTACCATACTCATTTTAAAAAAAATTGTATTAGCTACAGTTATTTCATTTTATCTGATTTTTTTAATGTTAACACAGAATATAATTCAATAATCATGTATAAATATAGTTCCATAACCTATATCTATATGAATCTAGTTATAATATCGTATTACTCGTATTTATAGGTAGATTACAAGTATTTGTGTAAAATATTGTATTTACCAATCGTCGTTTAAATTATATTTATTCCTATCATCGCAACATGTCTCGCTGTCTAATCCAAACGCCGTCCAAACGCCAAACGTCCTTTACGACTAAGTGCAAAGTTTTTTGAATAAGTGAAGTCAAAATTGAAAAATTGAAGAAACAAACACTAATACAAACAAACCCATGTTATATAGAAGAAAAAAAATGATCTTGCTAGAGAAATTCGGGAAAGAGAAACATCATTTTTTTCGTTTTCAAAAACATCCACGTTACCCGTGAACTACGTCACACAATCATACATATTTATACGTCATTCCTACGTATGTAAACTAACTTATACATATTAATATATACGTGTGTTCAGCTCGAGTTTACGAGGTAAAGTTGTGCATAGCGGCGCGTGGGAAGTACACATGAGTTGGTGCGCGGTGACGCGTTACTAGCACGATTTACGACGGTGACAATAGGCTACGTTACCTAAGCAAGGCTCCTCTGCCCTATCGTTAGCAAGAAGCGAGGAGTGACTAACCTGGTAATCGTTTAAATCGCCTGGTTATGGAAATTTGGTTGCTTGAAAGTGTTCACAAGGGCTAGTGACGACGCGCGACCAGCTGCCACTCAATTTTATGGCTGGTCACGTGACCAGTCGACATCGTTAGAAGTATGTAAGATGTTCAAAAGGTGTTTCTATGAACATTTATTCGTAGGAATAAAAGAGCACGTCAAATACTTTCAACCTATTTGAAATTAGCTATAGAATGATTAGGTAACTTTTGGTCTCTCGTGTTCCTTAAAGAGTATTTCCCGTATTCCACTGAATTCCACCTTTAACCGGAATTGTGTCACTAATTATTCAGATGTTAAACATGAAGTAGATTAGAACGTCACCATAGAAACCGCACACCCAGTTAATTATAATCTCGTAGGCTCGCGTACGCTTCTGAGGGAATACCGAATCAAGGTGTTGGGTGTCTCCCTTTCTGAAGTGTATAATAATTTGCAATTTACAGCACTAGATACACGGAGTGGCGATATCTAGGTGACACAAGTTTGAAAAGGACAGACAGCAACCCATTATGGTTTCCTTGTAGTAAATTATAGATATTATTTTACACCACAATAATTATTAATATACTCTTCATATTTCATACCAGTTTTTATCATTAATGACAAAGCTGTGTCTGTACATGAAATATTAAAAAAAAAAACTGCAATGTAAAGTATGAACGATACAGAGCCCAAAACAACATTGTTTGGATTTCTTGTCTGTCTGTCTGTCTTCAGTCTAAACGCGTATCACGCAAACAACACTGAATTGATTTAAAAGGAACTTGACACAGTTATAAGGTGAACTTATAACTTATGTGCCGGGCGAACACTTAGGGTACTTTTTATTCAGATCCTTTATACAGTTCTCACGGGAATTATTCTCAAAGCCCCGCGAATGAAGTCAAGGGCCCTGCTAGGTACTTATCGATATGACTCTGAAATCAGTGACATTTTATAGCTCAGGTAGGAATTTTTGTAAATTAATTATTTATATATTTTTACAGGGTTGAAATATTGTTGAATAAAACGCAATCATTATTCAAATGTCATTAGTTAATAAAGAATAAAATAAAAAAATACCAGTTTTACGAGCGATGAAAATTTTTATTGATATCGATTTTGAACTACGACGCGGAGAGGAATGGTGTTGAAAGCAAAGGCAACTTCTGCTTATATTATTGGACTTATCGGTTGTACAAGACTGTTTTAAATGTCACTTTGAAACTCTACAATATTACACGTATTTTGATTGAACTACAAAATCGCCATATAACTATAATACCGCATGCAATACCGGTAAAATCGGTTCACATTTTACCGTCGGTAATTACCGATAAATTCTGTAAATAACCGACGGCTATTTTTATATGTTTACATGGACCGTTAACGAAATGCTGGTGCAAAATCTATCGAACGATATAACACAATGAAATTGAAGAGCACAAGGGAATTAATAAATATCGGATATCGTTGAAAACGACATATCTATCGCTCCTTGTCGCACGCACTATCCACCCGTTTCCCGCGGACTCACCGCCCTATTCGCCTTTCATATGACGTAGTGTAACTTGCTTTGTATCTGCTATCAAATGTCAACCTTTTGGTATAATATGTCGCCCTTCCCCAAAAAGGGAGAGTGCATGCTGTATTCCTACATCCGCTGGACGCACTCGACTGCCCACGTTACCCCTCTCTCACAGAAGACTACCTTGAAATGTACTGCATTTCCTACTTTATCGTATTTCCCCAATGTACGTACGTGTTTCGGTAGTGAGTGAGATATGCCATAGCCCATTCTTGTCCCATCCTATCCATCCCAATTTTCCCAATCCATTCCTTAATCTGCAAAAGTAGGCAGCGCATCCGGAGGCTGTCTGGTGGACTTTATGCTCGTCTGCCGCCTTTTATATATATATATAAAAAAAAACCGTAATATACAATAACTGTTTTTTAAATGTTTTTTGCATATACATCTTCTACAAATCAAATTACGTCACCTTATTTTTTTTATATCCTTGTCTGCATTAATAACTAAACTGTAAAAATATCATAATAACGGAGGATATAATCGCAAAATAATATTAACAACATGATTTTTCGGTATCACACATGTTCTTTAATATTTCCTAACCTAATATATCACAAACAATACAAGTAATTAAGGTTTTTACACCAGCATTAGCAAAAAAAAAATTTTAGTGGTACAAAAACGAATTTTCAACATTTGACAGTTTTTAACTATCAACTTAATAATTTTAACTTTGTAAATATCTACCCTACGTTATCATTGCTTCTTTTTAATAAAGTTCAGTTACTTAGCATAGGTTTTGTTTAAGTATTTTTTTAATCGGCTGATTGACGCTGAAAAAATATTATAGCCATCTCTCCGAGAATACAAATGAGTTATTTCTAATATATAATTCGTATGGCAAGATTGTTACGAGCAGAAGACGGTTTAAGCATCAATTGTAAAATTTGCCACAAAGTATTGAAATGTGTCAGCATTCAATCTCAAATGCTACCGTTGCCTTAATTCTGCAAATAAATGTTTGCCATTCACAAAAATCGTGAGTATCTGTATCACACGTTATGTAAGGATAACGTTTCAGCACGGGTTACACCGGCCGTGGTCATGAGTTGACTCAGTGTAACGCGTGCCGCGTTCACACCTGATTTACAATACAAAAAGGATAAGGTTAAGTTTCGACGCGAACAATCTTCATTTAACAAGGACTCTCACTTTCAGCACAGGGAATGTTTATAAGGCTTTCGGTGTAAATAGTGCTTGTTCGGACATGATTACATAATTAGTTTTGTTTCCATCGTATACTACTATCTGTTGGAAATTCGCAAACAGTACGGCATCGAGCAATAGAAAAACAATTATGGTAAGAAAAAATTTAAATTAAGAAATTTTTGGGAAAATGTCATATTTAACGTTGACGTATATCTACAAATTAAGCTAGATTAATTTAGAATATTAATTTAGATTTCATCTGATAATTCTAGTAATAAGAGAACCTTAAAGAAAGGAAATACTACATCAGAGGCGTGTCCTAACGAAGGCAAGTCCGATATCTTCACAAAACTCGTCAATAATGTAATTTGATAGTTCGGTAACAAACTATCGGGGTTGTAACAACGCGGAATAATCTTGTTCACTGCAGGTAATCTGGTATCGATAAACAAGGTAACAAGATCCGAGTTCTATCTGATTGTGTTTATTCATTCAACTTGTGATTTGTATAATCGACAGTATGTTATCTTATTAAAGAGGTTTTTTTTATTAAAAAAAATCAAATATTTTTCAAACCTATCTACATTCTACGGTCATAATAAACAAGAATGTTTTGTCTTGGAACACTGAACAATAAAAGGTAGAATAAAAATAAAATGTAATAAAAAGACATGATAAATGATAAAAAAAAAATGCAGTAAAATGAATAGAAGCAAACTTGGTGCTTCCTGATTTTTTTTTTAAATCCACGGTGAAAACGAAAACATAAGCACGGTGAAAAGGAAAGTGAAGAAGCTCGGAAAGTGGGACCGTATGATGAAAGTCAGCTGCAAACACGCGTCGAAGCTTGCCTTACTTTGCTGCACCATCACAAAAATTAAGGGATTCTGAATCATATTATCACTTGTGATGAGAAGTGGATCCTGTATGATAATCGTAAACGTTCATCACAATGGTTGAACGTGGGAGACAGCCAAATCAATCTACTGCTTCTCCGTGATAACGCTGGCCCAAACACTGTACGACAGACAGTCTCAAAGTTACAGGAGCTTCGACTGAAAACTCTCTGTCACCCACCGCACTCGCAGATTATGCCCCTACTCAATTCCATTTTTTCGGAATTTGGATAACTTTTTCGGGGGAAAAGAATTTTAACTCCGGTGAGGCAGTGAAAAGTGCCTTCAGAGAATTCATCTATTCCCGTCCCCAGGAGTTCTATAGCAGAGGCATCAATCAGCTTCCATTAAAATGGCAAAAGTATTGATAATAATGGACAATACTTCGTATAATAATTAGATATACGAGTATGTATAATTTTTATACAAAAAGCTATTTGAATTTTTCTAAACAAAACGGCATTTTTGTAGGAATTGACTGAATATTATACTTTTTATTCAGGTTGATTATACAACACAAAGTGTTTCCTCGGCCGTATCTTGTTCAATTGTATTGGTATCTATAACCATAATCGTGCGTAAGGATTAGATAGTAGACACCTTATCTGTATACATTTTAAATTGTAACTATGTATATATTTATAACCGAAACACACCTTGCCTTCAATGGAACGGTTGCATAACTTTAGTAAACTTATTACACAGTTTCCTAAAATTTCTCGTTTTGTTAAATTTAATTTATTTGTAAACTATCTATTAGCAACCGTGGTCAAGAGTTGATGTAAAAGTGACGATGGACATGGTTACGGTTGATACTTACGAGTATATATCTAGCGCAGGGAAAATATCGTGTCAAACAGGTAAATGGGTAATAAAACAGGATATAATCTAGACAAACATTTGATTTTAAGTACATTTAATAGATAAATTCACGTGAAATAAATATATATATATGTAAATGAAGATCTTCGTACTTCATTCCGAATTCACTATGGTGGTGGCTCTATGGAGTTTGTGCCAGTCGATGGTTACTCTATGGTTGAGCCAATGGAGGTGTGACAGAAGGGCTTGTCATTTTTGATATCTAACATTGTCGAGGTTTTACAATTTAATCTAGTGACAAAATACAATAAAGGGATATAAACTTCATAGAGAGATAGTGAGAATTAAATAGAGAATCAATAGCATTAAATGTTGTTTCTCTTTTCAGAGCAACGCAATTTCGTTTTGATTTCGAGATTCCTACATTGTCTCTAGTGTTTGATAAAGCACATTATATATATTACGGCATAAATTACATTTAACCGTTTATATTTAACATAAAGAGCTTAATGAAAGTCAACTGCTAACACGCGACGAAGCTTGCCTTACTTTGCTGAACAATCAAAGAAATTAAGGGATTCTGAATATTTAACCAGTAATAATCCAAATCATAGTACTCAAATAGTGTCGCGTAATACATATTTCGCTATAAACTACTCCCTAACCGGTTAAAGTAGAAATTAGATTTTGTAGTTGAGATATATATAAAAATTAGGTGACTATTTATTCTTTAACTTTAAAAGACTGGTTAAAATAAAAAGTAATAATTATCATTTGAGAATTACGCATAAACTTCGATTGTGCTACGAAAAAAAATCTTTTTATAATATTCATAGTGAAGTGTATTAAAACATTACGAATATTGCCATTATAGTAATAAGACCGTGAATCGATTCAGCCAATCACATAGATCAGCGGCAATAAATCAACAATTTAGCTGGCAATTTCCATAATTCACACAATATCAAGTTACTCGGGAATAAAGAAAAATCCAATTTCCTCCGCTTGCGTTACCCGGGGGACGAAAGGAGGTCCCTGCTCGCGCCGCGTCCACACTGAGACACTTGAAAATGGAATGAACAATAAAAATGGCAATAGGGGATAAGTTAAATACTGAAAAAGAAGAAACTAAACGAATCAAGAATCCTTGCGTTTTTGGTCTAATGTATACATACATAAAATAATTAAGTAATAAATTAAGGGAAATAATTAAGAGAAGAATGTGGCAGCAAATCGATGGCAGCAAATTTAAAGATGGGATAGGTGTAGGTTCTCTGGTGACAATAGATAAGTAGAAGTCCCGCTTTGTTGACATTGTCATTACATACCACATACATAGTAATTTAAAATTATTTATTTCAGTTATTCAAAAATAGTTTGTTTTGTTGATCACGAATTGCTTTCCATTTAGTATTTTTTTACTATTAAATACTAGCCATAAATTAATGCCATTAAGTTTGATCTTAATGGCCTTAAAAACTTAATTTTAATGCCATTAAGTCTGATGTTAATTCATATTAAGTAAATGTAATTTAATAGAAATCTTAAAAATTTAAAGTCTGGTTTGAATGCTATCCGCGAAGTCGTGGGTACGAATGTAGTCAATAAAATAAAAGTACTTACATACGAGTATGTACGTATTTTCATATAGGGTCATGTATAAATTAAGGTTAAATGCACGACTAATTAAAACTATAGGGCAATACGGTTTGTCTAAAAGACTTGTTGTATCTAATAAATTTACTTTTCTGTAGATTTTATTTGTATTAACTCTTGCTTGAAATCGAATTGTCAGCTATATATACATCCAACCGAATCCCACTTTGAGGAACTTATTTTTTTAATAAAAATGCATTTAAACAATGCCTATTACAATTATTCAATTCTATGTATGCATATAAAACATTCCATTTATTATTCTGCGATATAAAAATAGTTAAAAAAATTAGAGTAAATAAATTACGTGCTTTTCTTTATGCCCTGTCATATATAATAATAACGAAGAAATCATTTTTCTTGATAGAAAAATGTGTTCGATTTATTTCTTCGAGCCTGACGATATAAATTATAACGTGTTATAAATCTTCTAAACTGTTTCTATTATTTTCTTGATATTATGTGAAATATTAAACTCTAAACAGGATTCAATACAAAAGATTAAACTAAATATTAGATAAGAGACCTTGGATATTAAATAAGTATCGAGATTTCATTACTTATTTTTAATTTATTATTAGCTAAATAAATAAAGTTCAATTATAAACAAATATAATCACGTAAAATATCGGTCAATCGTACAAATACAAATTCCTCGGCAGCTGTACTGGAATTATTATCAATAAACGTATTAAGCGTTTAGTAATCATCAATAAAAGTAACAAACCTTTATTGATTCAGTTAGAGCGACAGAAATGGTCTTTATAATCATCGTACTAATTCGTTTATGAACATAAGTAAAGATTGAGAACTCTGAAAAAGGGACCTCATTGTTGCTTATAGTTTCCTGGATATAGAGAATGGAGTGAATGTTAAAAGAAATAATCTGCTTTTTTATTGACCTTATTTATCGTTTATTTACTCTGTTTGCACTATATTGTACAGAAGCGGACTTAATGATTTGAGGCATTCTCTACCAATCGATCGTTGCACGCGTTGGTTAAATGTGAAAAATTAAACCGGGTGCAGAAGAAATTAAACAGGATAGCTTAATTCATGTGTATAAATAATAATATAATTAATAATACAGTGATAATTTAGTTGGACGATAAAATATATAAATATACAATCAAAAAAAAGATATTAAGCATATAGATCATAGAAATGAATAAGATAATATAAATATAATACTTATAATACCAATGTAATAATATAATATAATACTGGGTTAGATGTGTTTAGAGGATTATTTAATATTTTTAGAAAGGAATTGCGAATAAGTCTCGATAAATTCTGAAAATAAATCATTTTTTTCTGTAATTTTACTTTTGTGTTGCTTTGTGTTAATATCTTAACTGTCAAAATCACATGGTAACATGAAACATTAAATTGTTAATTTGAATAATTTGAAGTGATATCGTCACGCACTCTGGCTTATCGGGTTGTATTTCGATCACTTAACATGTTACAATATTAATGCTGTGTTCTCCTGTAAGAAGCTACAGATAGAATGAAGCTAAGATAGAATGAAAATGTATGGTGTGTCGTTGGCCAACCTAATAAAATAAAATATTACAATATAAACACAGAGAAAAAAAGAAGAAATATACCATTAGTTCTATAGATTTCAGAGGTAGTGTTCGGGATAAGTCAGAAAAATCAGCTGTAGTACACCGCAACAGCAACAGTTGTAGCAACGAAATTTTAAGATATAAATCTAAACGACATTTTTTTTTTATAGAGAAGAGGGCGGACGAGCAAGCGGTCTCACGTGATGGTAAGTGTTACCGCCGCCCATGGACACCTGCAACACCAGGGGGTATGCGGGCGCGCCGCCGACTTTGCAAATTCCTATTCACAGCTTTCTTGAAGAACCCCATGTCGTAGTTTAATGGGAAGACCTCTTGAGGCAGTTCGTTCCACAGCCTACGGGTTCGCGATATAAAATAAGTTTTGGACCGAACAGTACGCGACACCTCTGTATCTAGGAAATGCGGATGGACCGCACTTCTGTGACGGGAGGTGCGGTTGTAGAAACCCGAGGTGGGAATTATATTGAACAATTCTTCAGAGCATTCCCCATTGTACAGGCGGTAGAACACACAGAGAGATGCAACGTCTCTCCGAACGCTGAGGGGTTCTAAACTGCCCGTGAGAGTGGGATCGTTGACAATACGAACAGCACGTCGTTGGATGGAGTCAAATGGGTCCAATTGGTATTTCGATGCGCCGGCCCAGAGATGTGAGCAATACTCCATATGGGGCCTCACGTGAGTTTTGTAAAGCATTAGGAGTTTCCCAGGGGTGAAGTACCGCTTCGCTCTGTTCATATTAACAAATTAATAAGAAATTAATTATTTATTAATTTCATACATTTAATAAGTTCATATTAACAACAACGTTCCTTTACTCAGGTAACGTAACGCATATTACAATATTAGCTATTAATAAACTGGTTATTCGATATCAGCATATAATATTCTATCATGGCGCATAAGCCTCCTTTAGTAGCTTTCGGGCCGTATTCCACCCCACGGGTCCAATGTGGATAAATGGATATACATGTTCCAATATTTTCTTTAAATCTTGAGTATGCGTTTACTATTATTGTGAAAAAAACCCACTAAAGCGCGCGCTACGAGTAGGAAGAATTTCAGTCATTGACATGAGATCTGCCAAGACTGGACGGAAAGGAGATTTATATGAAATCGTCGATTTACGTCCACTTTATTAGACCTCTTATATTATTGAACCTTAATAAGATAATTTTTAAAATCTTTACTTAAGTAAATAGAAACTCAATACGGGCCAAGGATTTCAACGCACAAATTAAATTCAAGAATAGATATATAATCTTGATATAGATAATATAGATATAGATAATATACAAGACTATTCTATAGTCTAATTTCTAAGTCTATAGTCTATAGTCTAAAATAGTCTAATTCTATTCTTCTATAGACTATTATCTAATAATAGTCTTTGGGCTATCATCGCTTTCACTGATTATTAATAAACTGATCGTTATTTTCAAGAAATCTGCTGCTTTTCGCAGAAATTTTCCTTAGCGCTTCTGGCCATTCATTATGTACTGAATTTCTGCAGATATTTACTTCTACTCATATCTTCTCTCAAATGGAGTATGTTTTATTCATTACCCGACTTTCCTCGCAGTGTGGACGCGGCAGGAAGGTGTTTCGGATATGAGCGATTATTCCGGACCCCGATAACACTGGGTAATAAATTATGATTGATGAATGCCTCCGGGAACAATGCACACCTCTTTAGCAGCACAATAAAAATATTTACTTGTTCTTCAAATATAGGTGCTCTATTGATGTGATTAATAGTTGACTATGAGTAATCGTATTAATTGATTCGAGAAGGAAATGGAAGTAACCATTATTTATGTCAATGGGAATGATGTTATTAGGATGTTTTCGTTCCCGATATTCAGTAACCGTATTTCGTAATCCGCTGTTTTATCGTCCACCGCTGAATATGGGTCTCCTTATGCATAAGATTGCATTGATATCAACCTGTAAAGTCTCATTTCATAACACTGGTGTCGTTTTAGCATCTACAGGTAACAGGCTAAACGCCACGCGGGCCTAATGCTCATAGGTGCGTATTACATACGCCAGATGTTCCTTAAAGGCGGCGTGACGCAGCTGTAATGTACAGCCGCGTACAGCGCGTCGCACTGCAAAATGGTGACAACAAACATAAATGGCGGGCGGCATCTCAACGCAATAATTCGGCGGCCGAAACCGGCCGAAACTACTACATATCGACTATGATCGGCTAGCTTCAGTTTTGTAGAGCGTCGTCTCTGTCGTAACGGCATACAACAGAGATGACGCTCTACAAAACCGAAGCTAGCCGATAGTTTCTTTCCTTTCTAAAGGCCGATGTGTATTTACTATCGGCCGGGAATTGGACACGTCTGTTAACTGCGCCCGGTCAACGCATATTGAGACGAGCCGTGTCGCAACGCATAACATCGGTGCATAAATACGGCTGGCAAGCGATTCGCATCGCGGTGAGGCGCGATGCGAATCGCTTGAAGTGTATGATGGTTTAAACAAAATGTATGAAATGATTCAGGAGGATTTTTGCAATGTTCTGCGCTGCAGTGCGGCACGCCGTAATTTGCACATTTCATTCAGATGTTTTTTTCACCACATGACTAAGAAATTGGAAAATTCATTCTTAAGTAATCAATGCTACAGACCGGACTCAAATACAGGCATTTTTAAGGTATTTCTAATTTAAGTCTGTATAACGGATTTTAAACTACCTACCTTCCTAAAATATTTGTCATAGGGTCTTTGTCACTATTGGGAAACCTCAAAACAAAATAGGAGTCGCCGTACATTAGTTTTGACAAACAACATTAGTCATCTGTCACACAAGAACCCTTCCAGCGAACAACATATTATGGTGGCCTTATCTGCTCAGAAATATTACTTTTCGAGCACATACACATCGCTCTTGGGAATAGATATTCTGTAATACATCTCTCCATAAAGTATATCATGTTTTAGCAAAGGTTTCTTGTGATACATATGTACCTAAATGTATACCTATATACAACGAAAATCATTATGTCAAGGTTAGCGGTGTCGAGACATGTTAAAATAAGTGTTCATGGAATTGTAAATTGTACTAGTAATTCAAAATATTACTTCTTTAAGCATCATTAAGAAATAGACAAACTATTATAAAATAATTATTGATTGTATATAAAATTATACTATTTTTAAACATGGACACCATTGTGTATTATGCAATGCTTAAATATAGTATATTCTCTATAGTATTTAAAACTCATTAAACTACCTCATCATGTTATTAAATAGACGATTTAGATTCTTATTAAGTGTAAAAATATCAGTTACTGACAATAATTAAGTTGACTTTGACTACATGATATTTAAAGTTGATGAAACTTTGTCGGCTTATGAGTTAAATTTTTGTTTCCTATTTAATCATATTAATTTTTGTATGTTTCTTTAAATAAATAAATATTTTTATATAACAGTGACTAATGAAATGTAATCTTATAATTCATTTTATTATATTGTGTAGACTAACTAAACGAACTTAAACAGGTTGAATTACTTGCTGAATGTTATTTAAGGATATTTGTATCTGATTTATTATGCAAGTTATAATAGACTTATATAAATTAATTAGATTGATAAAATAATAATTTAGCATGTAATTACATTGCATTGGTGGTTGAATTATGTACCCGCATTCTAGTAATTGTAATATTATATATGATATTCGTACGCCTTTCGGCAGAACTACTGTCCTCATAATTCTTTTAACAATATCAATTTACTGACAAATATTATTTTAAGCTTATATCATTTCAATTTAATTAATTTATCATTGCGGTTGTTTCACAAACAACAGTTTCCATTAACCAAGGCATCCTTAGTAATTTTCTAAAAGAATTTTCTTATTTACCTAGGCGCTGCGCTGTCCATAATAAACGGTGTTTAAAAAATTCAAGCAAAGGAAAATTCCCTAAAGCCATTATGAAAAGTACCCAGTTGCTTGAATAGAGAAAGTGTTTGCGTCTAAATGCGGTCTACCAAAACTTTAAAAAATATACAGTCGGGTTCTCCTTAATGTTTTTTTTTTGTTGAAACTTTGCGAATTCTGTTGAGAATAAAATGCGCATGAAAGAGTGGCTGTTACTCTTATTTTGAGAAATGCTTTTTATAAAACATTGTTTATTTCCAAAGGACTTTTGGTATAAAAAGGATTATATTTTTGGTTGAAATTGTCAATTATTGAACAGGCGCGTTTTTTAATTGTAAGAGATAAAAAAGAAATGACTAAACATGACTTAAGCCGAATACCTAAGTTGTTTCATATCCATATAGACAGTGTTTTGTAATGATTATTACAGTTGGCGAGGACGTCTCCCTCACTACACCATGAACACACACCGGCCTTCAGCCCACACTTTTACCAGGTATCGGCACGTGCCTGGGCGCTTCTCATCTACTCGCGATCCTGCGGTACCTTCCCAAAGCAACGCCTTAAGCCGAGGACCGTTCTTTCCGCCGGTCTACCGGCGAGGAAGCCCTTAGGCTCGTTGCTCATTGCTGCACACACTTTTTGCACTTGGTGGAGCGCCTTCTGCGCTCGCGCTAAACCATACATGTCCGGTGACTCTTGAAAGGCCATTATGGTCATAAGAATTTAGCCATTCCGAAAGAAACATGCTATTAGTGGATTATTATAAATAGTTTTTCATTAGATTCTCATGATATTGTTAAAGAATTCAACAGCGTTAGAAGTTGAGGAACGTAGAAATTTTCCCCGTGGAGTTTTTAAAAAGAAAATTTGAAATTATTTCGGTGCGCACATAAAATTTGCGCTCTCCGCAAGAATCCGAGCAAGTTGTTCCAGTGAGAACAGCAGCCAAGTTTTGTTTTCTCTAAAAAAGAAACGAGGATTTCGTTCCTACAACGTTGACGCACTAACTGCCTCCTGCAGCGGTTTTTTGTAGCGTGGTTATTAAATATGTATATTGTGATTTTAATTCTACGAGTATACAATGAAATAAATTTAACAATGATAAATTAATCCAGTTGGCCAGTTGACCGATACGTGGCCGCCATTCGAGGAACGGTATCGGTTATCGGTCCTGCAGCAAATATAACCTGTCCATTGCTTGCTGCTGATTCTACGAGCTATGTCGATGACTTTAGTTTAGCATAGTTCTCTCTATCATGCGTGGTGGCGAGCCTTGGAGCGGCCTATATTCAGCAATGGAAAGACATAGACTAATGGTATATAGGTGATAACTGATCAAGTAGATAACCATGCGAAATATCGACTATATATTTTGGCCAAATTAACTACAAGGAGAAAGAGTAAAGCAGAGGGTTTTTTTTTGACCAAGAACTGATATTTTAATAGTTTTACGTTCAAAGACTGAATAATATCGGTATGAATAGCATTAGAATCGAATAAAATGCATTGCATTGGTTTAGAAAATTCATGGTTTAAGAATTATGATATTCTATCGTATTTTACCGAAAAGAATATCTATCTTTAAACGCCATTTTAGCTTTATATTAAACGCCATTTTTAACCGTCGCAGTAGATGCAACTAGTGCGTTGCGCATCCCATTTTTAGCAGCAAAATTTCGCTATGGTGTTTCCGGAATGTCTCATCGTCAAGATTTAAGTTTGGTAATTAAAAGTTTCGCCTCGTTATTCGCAAAAACACTAATTCTAAAGCGTTCTAATTCGCAACAGTACTCAACCTAACTTATGTTAGGGAGGTTTTGTATATGTTTACTCAGCGTTTCTTTAATGTCCCTTTGTAGAAATTTCTTATGTAGGAAATTTGACAACTGACAACATATACATATTATATTCTCAATGTCAAAGACGTGACATTGTTATAAGATTGTATTGTATTAGTACTTATTTAAAAATCTGTAGTTTATTCTCAGTAGGTATCTAGGATTCTCCTCGGGAGGTTTGACATTTTTTAGTCTATTAGTGACAATGGCGCTTTTCAATATTTATGATTTTCTTTTTAATAATAAACTCTCAAAATCATTAATTATATAAAGATCGTATTTAGGTATATTAAATACGATATAAAAATCGTATTGAATATTTATTTGTAAACATTGCAAATGCTTGGTACTTATTTACATATTTAAATAAAAATAGAGCAATTACGAGTACTTCGCCATTGACCTAAAACCTAAGTGGGTAAAACATTACAAAGATCAGTTACAAAACAAAAATTATCAATACAAACTTACAAAGTGCAGTTCACCCAACAAACTTTAATTGAGATAATAGGACACGGAACGTAATTGGCGTGACAAGGCCTCGGACGACGACTGAAACAATAAAAAAGTTGGAACCCACCAAGTTTTCAACTTTTCGTCAAGTCACATAGGCTAAAATAGCACTTAACCTTAATGGGGAACGCCATTAATTTCTCGCGAGATGCCTTAATGCTTTTGTCGGCGAAAAAAATAGAATGAATAGGTGAGGGACGTCGGTAAGGAACACAATTTTTAACTAATTCTAGAGAAAGGCCGACGTTCGCAACGGCAGTCATTTCCGCCGACCTGGAAGAATTTTGTGGACTTTAGACTTCAGATTAATTGGGTACTGGCTCTGAATCTGAAATATTTTCTTTGATTTTAAATGTTTATTTACTTATTTATTATACAAAAGGCGAGCGTAATGCCATTCTTTACCAGCCACAGTTTTGGTTTGATCAGAAAAGTTCATTGAGAGTTGCGAGAAAGACTTAAGTTATTAGACTTAAGTTATTAGACTTAAGTTACCTAGACTTAGCATGTATTAGGTCTATACCTGTAGGATCGGCCGGCTGTAGGATAGCAACACCCTATCACTTCCCGTGGGTCATAGGCGACTAAGGGATAACAAAGCGGCTACCAGAAGCGCTGATAACTTCACCACCTCTAAAAGAATGGACTTGCCAATCCGCTTGGCCAGCGTGGCATTTTGAGATCTAAATCCCTCATGTACGAGATTATTAAATGTCCACGAGGAGGTCCATGTCCAATTGTGTATGTTAAAAGGGCTGGTACGGTATTATCTAACTATCCGATAGTTTTCTAAATGAAATAAAAATTCAACCGGGTGAATGCTTCATTTAAAACATCTACAACAATATTATTCGTAATAGTAGATCCAGAATGCGGGTCTCTAAGATAGAACCACATTGAGCAAACGACACACTGTGGGCTGGCACTAATGGTATCTATACCTAACTGAGTAAAAATATCCTTTTTACCTAGAAAGAAGCGGGAATGCGGAAGAAGTCCAACACTTGCTAATGGAGTGTGCTGGGAATGAGAGGGAGAGGGCGTCATTGATGCATAGTTGTATTTGTTGCCATATTAGCAGAACTGCATTGCGATGAGGCGACTACATTGTTTAATAAGTTTATGCACCAGCAAAGCCTTCAACTTCTTAATATACCTATTATGAATTTAATTTTAATTAGTGATTGTAGATCAGGAGAAGATGGGACTGACATATCCTTGTAGGAGAAAAGCCCTTAAATAAAAACGATAAAGAAACCAAGAAAGCAAATCTACGTCAGAAATCGGGTTTCCTTGTTTTCTGCCTACCTACCACTTTTCGTTAAATGGGTCGAATGCTCTTGCCACATTCAGACTGGTCGCATCTTGTCTAGTAATATTTTACCAATAAACAATTAGATTTGCAAATAAAATCGGCACGTGTAGGGGTATTATGATTTTTTTCCGAGTTACCGGTATTTATAAGCATTCGATCGGAAAATTATTCATCAATTACGGCGAACATCCGCCAGGTGCTTCTAGAAAACTCCGTAATTGGCCCCGACCAAAGAAATAACAAACATGGCGGAGGGTGCTGAATTTTTCAACAGTTATTTGTTACATTTCTAGATTACCTTGTTTCATAACAACCAAGAATAGGATTCTTGTGACTTATTTATAATAGACCCTTCTATTGTAAGGTGTTTGTAACTAGATAATAGTTCAAGTCAAGAAACATCTCGTTATTTTCTGGAAGAGAAATGCAATAGCATTTTTAAAGTTATTCCTTCTTATCACATACAATAAACACACTTTGAAAGGATTTCAAGAGGCGTTTAACGAATTTGATTGGTCGAGAAGTTTAAGACGTTTAAGGTTAATACGCGTTTAAGACTATTAAAACTGTTTAAAGGTTAAGAAACTCTCAACGCGAGCAGGGTTTTGAAATCATATTTTTAGTCTGGCAAATCGTCGTTGACTAATTTTAAAAAATGGGTCATCACTCAAAGTAGTTGAAAAAATAGTTTTGATACTTTTGATTTTGGTACGTGATTGGTTTTTGATTTGGTAGTTTGGTACTTAAATACTTGATACTTAAAGCTAGGCTAATTTTAATTCAAGAATCAAAATTATTTCTCCACCTATTTTTCGTGATAATCTTTTTTTGAATTTGCAGCGCTTTTCCTCATTTAGCTTACGTTTTCCAGACTCTAAGCAAATAGCATTTGAGTTCGTGGTGAATTCGGCTCTGGTGATCTTAAAAAGCGCGCGATTGTGAAGTATAAGTAAACATATACAAACAAGTGATTACATATTGATGTAAATAATATTGATTATTGCTTTGTAATACCCTCTACTTCAACAACATATAGAAAGAGGCAGCTATGTAACTGTTTCATTCGTTGTCTTTATAAAATAGTTGCCAAGACATTAGCACAAGAATAATAAATAATACACGTATATTATTTACTATTCTTATGACATCGGTCGCTCGCTCACACCCGTTCTGCACCTGCCCCGCACACATGTAAGCCGTCAAGCTCTCGTACAGCACACAAACAACTTATTCCGTTCTGTGGCCCCCATCGATCAATAACCAAACATCCACTACCACTTACCTGTTCTAATCAACAACAACAATTGAGCTATTATCACGTTAAGTAGGTACATTAAAAAAAATAAAAAATTTCTTTTTTTTTAGATAAATTCAATATTGTTTTTCCTAATTTTATATTAATGTTACTTTTAAGATAATATAAGTAAGAGTTAAGATGTAGTGGTTAAATGAGAAGTGCGAGCCTATAAAGAGGTCTACACGGCTAACGGTACACCGCGGTATAAATAGTATTTACTACATACAAATACTATTCAAAATAAAGACTAAATGTTGTAGAGAAGTTTTCCGCAAAATTTTAGAGAAACAGCACAAAAACTCGGTTTACAATCGTCGGTTGTCCTAATTAGGAAGTTGGGGCGTCGCGTCGTTACTATCTAGTTAAGTCGAGTTCGTTAGTGAAACTCTGTTACCAGCAGTTACTCGCTGATTGCCGGCGAAAGTGAGAAGTGCCGGTTGCTTACACGACTACGCCTTTGTAGCGATGATTATGAAATTTGCGTGGGCGGTGTATTTACGTGTGTGGATAACATTATCTGAGTGCTTTGGATAAAGTCCAAATAGCATATGAATTATTTCAAACAAATTGCTTCTGGGTTAAAAGGACTTTCGTGTTGTTCAAAAAAATAACCAAGAAGGTACTGAACTTCATCGCCTTAGTCGTTTACAGACTTCTAGGCTCAAAGAGCCAAACGATTTTTTTTTTCAGAAGATGTGACAGATGTGAACGAGATGGTATTCCTCTTGTATACCACTTTCGTAGTTATTAGTTGCGATGGAACTATCCGGAATTTTAGTTCTATTGGTGGAAATAAATGGATTTTTTCCGTTGAGTTCTACTAATACAACTAATACAACTAATAGTAGAACTCAACGAATCAGAGGTCCTTCGCGCCATAGCTGTAAAATCTCAAAGACGACGTACCTACATATTTGATGGCTTTACGCGGAACTAATTACATGTGCTGCAGCGGACCTGATTACAAAATTTAAAAAAATATACTTTTGACGAGATGGTGAAATCTTATTTCATAAAGCAGGGAAAAACACGTAGAAGGCGTCAGTCGTCATTTGGTCCGCTATGTGTAAAAGCTTTCAAAGAGACTGAAATCTCTACACTGTATTCTGATTACGGCTGCACATAGAACTAATTACCCGTTCTGGTAATGCAGTCGGTACTAATTCTGGTGCGGGCGCGGCATACAAATGAATTGCGCGGGTTATCGGCACTAAAACCGCAGATATCGGGGCGGGTATTAAACCGAAATAATACCGCGATTCTAGTTAAAAGCCGTACTTAGTTTGGAGTTAATAGTAATTGTTGTACAAGTCCCGATAAAAGGTGAACATGAATTGGCTTTTATTCATTAGATCACAAAAGTTGGAAATAAATAGTTTGCAATGTTATGCGATGGAATAAATGCATGATCAGATCTTTTTTACAGCAATAGGCATGATGACAGTATTAAAGAATTAAAGAATAAATGATTTTAGAGAAAAATATATGTTGAAAGAATTCTAATAAATTAACCAGTTTTAAAAGTATGAAATACTGCATTCGGCCATGTTAACTAAAACGCCAATCAGAGCGAATGACGTCACGCCTCAGTAAACATCACCGTGTCGCTTGAACTTCGATTAATTTACCTACCTCCGTTTACCTAGGTGTAACGTTACAAGCGACGCCATGACACCTGCGAGTGTTTTCGCGCATAATTCAAAGTAGATAGAAAAAAAATGCATAATTTGCTTTAAAACTTATTTTATTGCTGAAATAATGTTATTTTCGGAAACAGTAGACGTGAATCTACATTATAGAAGCAGATTTCAAAATCCGTCATCATGCCTATTGCTAGACATGGGCATCATCATTCACATTGTCTTGTGTATGAAGGATAGAGGTACAGCTTTAAAACGCCACGCTGGCCAAGCGGGTTGATGAGTATACTTTTTTAGAGGTAGTGTAGTTCCTCAGGGCTTATGGTAGTCGCTTTTTTATCCTTTAGTCGCCTTTTACAACACCCACGCGAGGAGATAGGATGATGCTATACAGTCGATGGAATAAATATGTGAGGTAAGTTTATGTAGGTATACGAAAATTAAATGTTGTTATTTCGACTGTACAAATTAAAACCCTAAATATAATTTCACAGGAGGACCAAAAACTTGTATGTATTTACCTTTAAAAACTAAATGAAGTTATACCCAGTGATTACAACAACTTTCTATTGTTCTTAACCCCATATATCGCATTCCATGACACGGATATTATGCTTACTTATCGATATGTAAAAATCAGATTTATCATATGTGTTTCTTACTGGGTTTTTAATTTGCACAGCCGATATTGTCTTTTTTTGTATTTTTATTTGTGGACAAAAGTACATTGGTGGAAATGTTACAAGAAGCGTTTCGTAATGTCCCGCCTCGCGGGTATACAAACGTACACAATCATTACATACACATTATACATCCAAACAAAAGAACGCAAAACTTAACAGAACATCAGTAAATTACTCAAGACAGATTGTGTCTAATGCATCTCGACATGCAATGCATGCTCTAATGCATGCAAACAAATCGGACCTTTTAAAAAACAAACTATAGTTATACTTGCATAACTAATACATTATTATGTTAGTGGGGGAGAGTGCACGCTGCAACCCAACCGCCCCTGGGCGCACTCGACTAGACACGTTACCCCTCTCTCACAGAACACTACCTTGAAATGTAATGCATTTTCCGCTTTATCTCATTTCCCCAATGTACGTACGTGTTTTGGTAGTGAGTGAGAGGTACCAGAGCCCATTTCCATCCCTCCCCATTTTCCCAACCCTTTTTCCAAATCCATTCCCATATCTCCTAAGGTAGGCAGCGCATCCGGGGGCGTGCCAACGTTTGTTATTTTGGACTAATGTTGGCATGTATCGCGGATGTCTATGGGCGACAGTATCCACTTACCATCAGGTGGACTGTATGCTCGTCTGCCGCCTTCGTTCATAAAAAAATTAAAAAATAGAAGTACTTTTGTCACTAAAAAAATAATGTAGGGTATAATAGCACTTTTTCATGAAACCTGCTTGTGAAGATCTTTATATCATTCGTGTCAGTTACAGATATCGGAATTTTATTACAAACCCTTAATGTCATTGAAAACACTTTCACGGAGAAGTTTTGTTTTTGAGCATAATTGATTTATGTGTATTTGTCTTTGTAAACATTTTTATTTCTGTATTTAGAACCGTCTTTTTAGCGTGTAAATGTGACCATTTCACTGTATTTGACTATATATGACGTCTGACTTATTTTAATCTACATATATGGATACTACAAAAAAGTTCAGGTATAAACTTGATATAGTTAGGTACTTAAACCTGTTACGCACCTTAAAAATGAATTCAATTACGTTTTAAACACAAACTCTATAGAATAGAGTATATCGCAATATATATACAGTCGTTCGCGATAGCACCAGTTTGATGTTATTGAATTAAACATTTCGAAAGACATTAATTATTATTTAGCAGATAAGATACGGTTCCGTAGTATTCTCAGTATTCCCCACTCTTCTTAATCCCTTTTTCCACATGCACTCCTAATCCTCTAAAAGGCGGCTCATCTTGGGTGTCAACGTTTGTCATTCTTGGTTGATATTTGCATATATCGTGGACGTTGATGGGTGACCACTTACGCTGAGGTGAACTGTCTGCTCGTTTTCCACCATTTTGCTAAAATTCCACTAACAGTTTAATCTCACTAATTCTACTTGGTAATCCAGTTAGAAATTATAACTAACGTAAAGTAGGTCAAAAAGACACTTTATACCGCGAACCCGAAAGTTATGGAATGAACTACCAGCTGAGGTATTTCTGTAACGCTACGATATGGGGCTCTTTAAGAGAGCTGTGAACAGAATTCTGCAAGGTCGGCAACGCAGCTGCAAGCCCTCTGGTGTTCCAGGTGTCCATAGGCGGCGGTGACCACTTACCATCATGTGGCTCGCCCGCTCATCTGCCATCTATTCCATATACGATAAAAGAAACTATAATTATTTGTCTCGTATCTTTCTGTTGTTGTTTCTCATAACCATACCATTCCACCAGCCTGTGTCTTTCCAATGCTGGATATAGTCCTGTTCCAAGGACCGCCAGCACACACGGTCTTCTGCTCTTCTCATCCAGCCATTGCCGACGATTTTCTTTAAGTCATCAGTCGACTTGGCCGGAGGGTGTCCCACACTACGTTTCCCGGTACGTGGTCTTCATTCGAGGAGTCGTCTTCCCCTTCAATTTCGGTCCTGCGATAGATATAATCTAGCCACTGTCCATAGTAACCGTTTATCGAAAAATACCGATATTATTTTTGCAATATTTAAAAAATCCTTATCGAAATAATATACGTCCGGGAAATTCATATCCGGTCACGAAGCGACTTCCGGTGGCGTCTGACTCCAGTAACGATAGAAATAAGCAGAATCCAATATTCTGTCGCTATACATAATACTTTTACGTTGTAGTACTTACCAATACTTATTTTGGGAACGATTTCTACATTAACTACAAGGTTATTGGAAAAAATCCGACAAGTATTGGGTGTGTAATGGGAGAAGGAAAACTCCTCGCTCGTTATACTTTCTATGATATTAGTACTAACATGTTTTGTGAGTTACAATATACCAGAGCCAGGGTTGCCAGATATAAAATCACCTCTTCCGCGACCTTTCTACTTTTTATGTGGCCCATTTCGAATTTGCGACAAAAGACTCATTGAAGTAACATCTTCTTTTACTTTTTATTCAAAATAAACTACTACAAATTACAAAGACCAATGTATTAACAAAATTAAGTTCCATAATCTTTCAGCTCCTTCGTCATTAAAGCCGAGGAATTAAATTCATTGCGTGAAGAGTTACTAATTAATTAATTTAAATTAAGACGCATTATAATGTAATATTACAATGTTATTGTATTAAGTTTTGGATGAAAGAAAAGATCACTATATTTTATCAACATTGTGAAGACGCTTTAATACTTAAACGCTTGAAGGCGAATGTCTTTAATCAGTGCGTCCTGTCAGTTATTATTAGGGTTATAAGATATTTGGGATCCGGATACGGATGAAATTATTTCGGGTACGGTTTCGGTTAATCATTTTACAACTCGATAGTTCTTTAAGAATATTTTTTTCTATTATATTTCATTGTGTTATGTTATGACTTAAGAAAGAAACGGTATTTACATAAAATGAATCAAATACACAACTCTCAGCGCTATTCCTATGATAACCGGAACATAAGAATGTAATCGCCAAGACGACAGAGTTCTGCTTAGTGGGACTCTTGTTTCTTTATTTCATCACCTGAGGATCTAAACCATTAATGCAACTTTAAATTTGCTTTCATATATTTAATTATTTATTTCTCGTTTTAAATTACCTATACAATTAATTTTTGACCTTTAATATAATAACGTTAAGTCATATGAAAATGTTTATGTCACTCATATCTATATATTCCTTTTCACCAAGAAAATTCACATTCACACCCCAGAAATATCGCCCTAAGCTATTCTTAAGCAGCGTCGAGGGACCTCAGAGCATTCAAAGGGGTCCGTCCTGTTTCGATCTTGATTTTTACGTCATGCGTAATAAAAATATGTGAATCCCCGCCACTTGAGCGAAATATAACTGTCGGCGGAAACATAAAAATGTTGGGGGCGATTCTTGAAGCGTTCGTAAGTGAGCCGTGTTTTATAGAAGAGAAATAAAGAATGATTCATTAGATCGGGCCTACCCTGGAAGCCTAATTGACCACTATTACCGTTCATCTTTATGTACCCTTCTGTTTACTACGTACTGTAATATATGTTTGAACATCTATCAATAGCTTTCGTCACTAATAGATTTTGCCAAGGCTTAAAAAGTGAAAAACAAATTCTACTCTCATAATATTCATATGACCAAGTACTCACATATTATACTCACACAATATATGTCAATATAAGATAATTGTAACAGTGTGAGTGCTTGGCCATATACACATTGAATGCATATATCATGCTATGTCAGTTCTTGTGTATTTGAAATCACATATAACGTTAGAGAATAGATGCCCCTAAAGTTATACTGTATGAGTACTGCGATTTTGGAGGAAGAGGGTGCACGCTGCAATCCAACAGCCGCTGTGTGCACTCAATTGGCTCCGTAACCTCTCTCTCACAGAAGACTACCTTGAAATGTACTGTATTTCCCACTTTATCATATTCCCCAATGTACGTACGTGTTTCGGTAGTGATATGACGTACGTGTGATAGATATGACAGAGCCCATTCCCATCCTATCCTATCCCTTCCCATTTTCCCAATCCTTACTCCAAATCCAGTCCAACATTATGAAAGTTAGGTAGCGCGTCCAAGGGCGTGCCAAAGTTTGTCATTCTGGACTAACATTGGCTTGTACCGCGGGTGTCCATGGGCGATAGTATCCACTTATCGTCTGGACTGTATGCTCGATTGCCTCCACTTTCTATAAAGAAAATAACAAAAGTAGCCGAATTATTTATAATTTCGTAAAAACCGAAAATGTAATGTTCAACCAACTGCAAATATCTATATATAATTTATTCACTCCAACTTTTTACAAAATTGCAACTATGTCCAAGATTAGAACGACCTCTAGTTTTCGAGTTATCTATTTGCACTTTCGTAAATAATTTAGTAAAAATTTTGATTTTGTAAATAATTTTCTTGGTTCTTTGTAATTACTCGTAATTGTTTAAAAAGATGCAATTATCTCGAAGACTAGAACGGTTTGCAGTCTTCGAGATAGTTGCATTTTAATCAATAGTTGTGTGAAGAAATTACTAAAGGGAAATGTCAGTACACTTGGTCCCGTTTTGCAAAGAAGCCCACAAATAATCAAACTACAAAATTCAAATTGAATTAAATGTTAAAAAAATATTAAAATATATTATTTTTAGGTAAATACATACTCGTAACTCGGTGAATACGCTGTCGGAGCAGTTTCTGAAACTCTTGGATCCCGAATCCCGACTCCGGTGTAGCGTGAATCACCCTTTAGGATGTTTACATTCCGGTCCCGTTAGATAAATGTTGAACGCTGAGTGTGTGGTTAAGTTTCGCCCTGGCTTGTATCTATTAATTCTATCTTGGAAATGTTCTGGCGTGAGGGTACTTTGCGGTCCATACAACTGAAATATCGCAGGTACGAGTGTGTCTTGGACAAGTGCCAACTATAGGTTTCTTGTTGTTTTTAGATTTAGAAGGTGGTCGATAAATCGTAGTTTGGTGATTTATAGATTGTACGTATAAATAAATACTAACATTACTACAGTGATACACGTTACGAGAATTGCGGAAATAATGTCTTAAATAATCTTTATTAGAATGACATTATTCAATTAGATTGAATAAAATGGTTGCACAAATTTTCAAAACAATCAATACCTAGATTCAATACAAATAAATACCTACACATAGGACAGCGTTAACTACAAGAGCCTGTCCACACGGAGGAGTACTATCGCCTCTCCTGTGGTGGCTGGTAAAACTGAACAATCTGACTGACTCAACCTTAAAACAACTGAATAGGGACCACTCTATACAGTTGGATATGCGGACGATCTTGTGATACTGGTTAATGGAAAATTTCTAAAGACAGTATCAGAAAGCATGCAAATGGCGGTAATTAGGGTAGAAAGATGGTGCAACAGTGATGGTATGCAATGAAACCGAACCGTTTTTGAAAAGATTGATCACTGGTGATGAGAAGTGAATCACTTACGACAAGAACGTGCGGAAAAGATCATGGTATAAGTGCCGCCAAGCTCCACAGACTGGCGAAACCCAGATTAACGCGCAATAAGGTGATGTTGTGTGTATGGTGGGATTGGAAGAGCATCGTTCATTATGAGCTTTTACCGCCGGGCCAAACCATCGATTCGGATCTCTACTGCCAACAGCTGATGAGACTAAAGCAAGAAATTAAGAAAAAGCGCCCAGAATTGATCAACAGAAAAAGTGTAGTCCTTCATCGTGATAACGTCAGAACACACACATCTTTGGCCACACAGCAAAAACTGAGAGAGCTTGGTTGGGAAATGTTGATGCACCAACCATATAGCCCTGACCTTGCGCCCTCAGATTCCTACTTCTTTCGGTCTCTTCAGTATTATTTAGGCAGTGTAGGCAGCACTGTCAAAACTACTTGTCGCAATTTTTTGACCAAAAATCCCAAAATTTCTACAGCAACGGGATCATGTCACTACCTACAAGATGGCAACAAGTTATAGAACAAAACGGCACATATATATTAAAATTAAAATAATTAAACTTTTTAAAAAAAATCTTGAATTTGTTTATAAAATACGAAGAAACTTTTTCCCCGACCTTATACTTTCATTAGGGAGATAATGAGTAGACTTACCAACAATAAGATTATTTATATTCTCAGTGACAGTCAAGCCTGTCCTATAAAATTGATTCCAGGTTGGTGCTCCATTTCGTTAAGGACCTCAATAATCCTAGGTAAACGCAATAGGGTGAAAACTTAATTTGGGTCCCGGGACATGAGGGTTTTAAAGGCAATGAAACGACAGATGAACTGGCAAGAAAGGGATCAAAGATGAAATTCATTGGACCCCGAACCCTTTGTAGGTCTTGCATTAGGAACAATGAATAAAGTATTTAGAGAACAAGCCCAACAAAAGGTTCAACAGCTATGAGAGGCTTTAAATGGCTTAAAACACGCAAAAAAAGTTCCTGAAAGACATAAATTCAGGCTGGTCAAGGAAAATTTTAAAAGAAAAAGGACTGGAGAATTCGCGGGCCACTGCAGTGGCCCGCAACTTTTTGTACTGACAAAAAATCTCTCGTGTGCAATGAATTTAGTAGATGATTACATGTGCAGAACCTGCAACGAGGAAGAAGAGTAAATGACGCATGTTTTGTGTGAATGTGACGGTCTGGCGAGATGTAGAATGAGTCTTCTAGACAACCAGATAATCAGTATTATAATCCGGAGCCAGAGGACTACAGGCTTCTACGATTGTCAGGTATCCTGAAGTATATGGATTTAATATTCGGGGAGCAAGAGTAGAAGATAAGGTTAGGGGAACACAAAAGATCCCATTGGGTCGAAGTGATTGGGAATCCAAATGGATAATCTTGATAAGATAAGATACACACAGGAGATGCAGTAAAATGCAGCAATGCAGTAATACATGGATGCAGTAAAATTATCGACGTCAGCTTGGAAGAAACAACAATCCAAGGATCTAATGCTGATATCAATTACATATTTCATATATGGTCGATGATATTTTTTCTTTGTTCAAAACGTCACTCACTAAAATTAAAGCAGAGTGTCAACATGATAGGACCCTTTCTATGATATTTTTTACAACTCCTTTTTTGATAGTAAAATAAAATTTGCTCCATCGCTCTTATGACCCCCGTGATCGTAAAGATTTTTTTATGTTACCATGATATTATTGTTTCTATACTTTGAGAATTTATGATCATGTTCCCCTATCATAGTATTTTTTTTATATTTTGTTGCTTATCTTTAAAAGAATTGCACAATCTTCTTAAATATTTTCTTTTACAATATCTGTGGCAATTTAATTTTTGCAGTACTATACATATTATATGTATGTTACATATATTAGATTCTTAAGATATTAAAGATACCTAGTGACAGGAATGTACTCGTATTTTTCTTGTACGTGATACAAGAAAATTGATATAAGATGTGATTTAAATTATTTAGGGAAAAAGTGCTAAAATGTAAAATGGTTGTCTCTGTTTTGTTGTATTTATATTTGTTATATATTCAGTAAAAAAATAAAAGAAATAAATGAAATACCTACTAGTACACCCGCAGACACAAACTCTAATCCAGGACATGAACAATTCAAAATTCTCAAGACCTCAAGACCTCAAAAGTCCTCAAGACAATTTCAAAAATGGTGTTCTGTGTTGCTATGGAGGTTCCTCGCGGGAATTCAGCCAGAATTCAAATTTTTTGTTAAAATAAATTTATGATACCGAAAATGGTATCTTGTATAGTATAGAAAATAGTATAGTATCTTGGAATAGTATAGCAGCTAGGAATTTAATATTGTCGTAAAATTCTATAAAATTTCATTTGCCACAGACGTAAAGTTGGGATTAATACTTAATAGTGAACATATTCAAAAATTTCGCCAAAATCTTTTAATAATAAACTTTTACAAAATTGAAAAGCCCCATTTCAAGTTCGAGGATACCTTAAGGTACACTACGGAGATGTAAATGAATTTTACAGTCAATTCCTTGTTCAATCCCCAAATTAAGTATAAATCTCCAGGGAAAGACGTGAATATCGATTTAAAATGATAGTATCAGTAAGGTAAGGGATCGAGTCAAAGAGCAAAATGTAAGAGCTAGTAAATAGAAAATTAAGTGAAAGTAACAAACAAACTTCGAAAAGAAAGTGTAACTCTGTGAGTATAATAAAATATGTGTGTAAGTGTAGCCCCAGTTATTACACCTAATACGTTACAGTCAGCAACACGCTAATGTACCCAAAATTATTTAATTTCCATTCTTATTACTAGTGTATCAAGGTACTGATGGGACTTGATGGTGGTTTGATCTGTTGCTGACTGTATAACCTAAGGATATGTCCCTGTTATTGGTTGAAAATATTTAGAAATATTAACATATAAGTATTCATATAAGTATAGTTCATATAGTATGTAAGCATATTCATATAAAACAAATTCATATCTCAAAATAATGTTGTTAATACATTTTTCAGGACACGTCGCGACACCGATTGTGAATAAAAAATAAATCCCAATTAAAACGGAAACAATAAACAAGCTATGTTTGGAATTTAACAAGCAAATTTACTGTTGGTCGCCACAGCGCGCTTTCCACCCTTCCACAATGAAATACACGACGTTTATTGCTTGTTTACGAGCAAACTCGTCACCATAAAACAGAAAAAATAGTAAATCATCTCAACAAAACACTTGAAATGTAAGCGCATACAGACACACCGTACTTACCTAAAGTAACTACTATTTTTTCTAATCTGTGATCAAGCGTGTCTTAAAGAATATCACGGGGTTATACGGATATGGCTACTTCCCGGATATACATCTTTCATGCAGTGATTTATTTATTCGTTTCTCAACTTTATTCATACTGATGTCTACGCGTATCGTTCGTGTATTCCGATTAGGAAGTGCGCAGCGCAATATAATAATATTATAATAAAAAGTATTAATTAATTGAATCTTCCCGGCTACTTGGCCGCGGTCTTCTGGAATTTCTTCTCTTTTTTCCAAACGTTTCGTCAACAATTGCGGTTGATCTTGCGCTCGAGAAGCCGAAGAGATAACATCTCTCCGAAAGTGAACGCAGTCGCCACTGAAGATGTCAACCGCAGTTGTTGACGAAACGTTATGGATTAATATGGACACCGGCCGAGAAAGCCTACACTCCACTAAAAAGTATTAAATTACCAAACCGTTTTTTCTTTGTATTAATATGGTATCCTTCTAAGTTATTGTGTTCTAATATATTTGTGTTTTTTCTTCAGTCGTACTTCCCTTACGATTAGTAAAATGAAGGCGATTAGCAAAAAAAGAATTTCTTGACGTTTTAATTGAACAGAAACTGAAATTTTCTTTGTTATAACATTCATTAATTAGTTAATCTTTTATATTTAATTTTAACGGAAAATCGACGACTGAAACTGCGATGTAAGATGCAAAAAAGTCGCGATCTACTCAATTATTTATTTGTTTTAAAACCAATACCTTAGGTACTTGTTCTACTTTACCCCTTTTGTATAATGCTTGCCAAAACAAATTAAGGCTTGAATGCGTCCGTTACAGGGGCCAGCAAATTTGGAAGTTCTTGTTTATTTCTGGAGTTTTATTTGTTTACCTGATGGGTAAACTTCCAAGTTTGTAATATAATTTACTTGGCAGTTTAAGGGTTATTATAAGGACTTTGTTGTCCGAATTTATAGCCAATGTTATATATTATATCACTGTTTATGAAATATTACTCGTAATTTTAGAGAAAATATTTACGGTTCTGTACAGAACAGTTATTGCTGTTATTTTTTGCTGTTATAATGTTATTGCTGTTGCTGTTATAACTGTTACTCTGTTACAGTTATTGTAACAGAGGAATTATTGCTTTGTGTTGGTAGTTATTTGAATTATTTAATTATAATTCACCTACCTATGTATTTTAAAATTTAATTATATATCTATAACTAAAGTTTTAGCTACTAATCAAAGCTTATAACTTTTTATTTATACAATATATACTGATAAATAGATAATATATACGCAAGCACTCTCAACAAAAATCACCTGTAGGTTTATATAAAAAAGAAAGAATTTATTTTCAACTAGCTTCTAACCGCGGTTCACTTTTTTGTTTCTTAAGCTAGTAAAATGACATCTATAGCAGTGTCCTAGATTTTTATGATTAACACCACTACTTCTTTAAGCATTTGTTTAACCTTCTAGTTTCGGAGATAGCATGTCCCTGACTGTAAAAAAATTAAGAGATGTCCCTTACAGTACACAAAATTCGATCAAAAAATAATAAAGGCGATGTAACTTTCATGTCCGTGAGAAAAATGACTGTTGATTTTGACGTAAGTCGTTATTATATTTTGTTAATTTAAAGTAAGTAAATAAGAAGAATGGCATATTCTTATCGTTATTATTTTAGACTTTATGCCCCAACGTACTTGTAGGTGTGTGTGGACATGATAAATAGTATTTCGGTAGGTTACCTAATCGATTTGTCCTGATTAAAATTTAAGAAGGTAAATTATATCAGAATGCAGTGCAGAATGTATTTTGTAAGATTTGAATTGTAATTTCAATCAAGTATACACGAAATATTTTTTTAAGTAAATCTAATCATAGGGAACATGTATTTATTCAGCCTTTTTCAATGTAGGAACATTATAAAATCAATATTTGATTGCCAGTATTGATTATATTGATATATCTACTAACTTGTATATTATGTCTGTATGTTCAATTATTAATATCACTTATCTTACAAAATTAGTTACCTTATTCAAAACATCTGCTATGTCATTTCTGGGGTGAAGATGCAAATAATTTTCGATGTCACACCATTCCTTGAGATCATCAAATATGTTGATTCAAATCGCTATTTTTTTTTC
Source organism: Sesia apiformis (assembly GCA_914767545.1). Classification (NCBI taxonomy): domain Eukaryota; kingdom Metazoa; phylum Arthropoda; class Insecta; order Lepidoptera; family Sesiidae; genus Sesia; species Sesia apiformis. Next base: position 6,545,033 of record OU611960.1, on the reverse strand, counting down.
TAATAAAACTACATCGAAGTTACAAGCTAGTTGTGCTTGAAAGTGATCTGTTTTTTCTTCACTTTCAACTTCGATGCATTTCTTACCTTAGCTTTTCCCAACTTTTACATCTTTTCCTCTAAACTTTTTTATAAACTCATAACATTTTTATAATTTTATAACTTCTGTACGTTTTCCAGTTACTTTGCCGTTTAAATCCTGCTTATTGTGAAATTGAAATTTCGCTGGTATCTTCAACGTATTCTTCAAGTTAATCTTTTTAAATATGCATACAGGAATATCTTTCAAACATAAATCTTGATTTCATAGTTTTAAGTTTTCAGCTTTCAGTTAGTCGTTAGTAAAAATACATATTTAGCAATACCTTCCCAGTTAATAAAATCGACAGCAAAACATTGTACCGATGAGGATTTTTTAAAGTTTTTTTTCGGAATGGCTAAATTCTTGTGGCCTTAATGGCCTTTCAAGAGTCATCGGACATGTATAGTTTAAGGCGAGTGCAGAAGGCACTCGGCTAGAAGCAAAGAGTGTGTGTAGCAACGAGCCTAAGGGCTCCCCCGCCGCGCCGGTAGACCGGCGGAATGAACGGACTTCGGCTTAAGGCGTTGCTTTGGGAGGGTACCGCGGGATCGCGAGTCGGTGAGAAGCGCCCAGGTACGTGCCGATATCTAGTAAAAGTGTTGGCTGAAGGCCGGTGTGTGTTCACGGTGTAGCGAGGGTGACGTCCTCGTCTCAGCCGGCGGGGACGGTGTATATGTGTAGTCTGTGAGTGTAGTTGTAAGAGATTTTTCCTAGTGGGTTTCTTGAAGCTTGGCCATTGTGACACTGCCTATATACGATTCTCTTAACTTCACATTCCATCACTGCATGCATGCTGTCAACAGGCATATACATGTGACCCAGCACTAAATAATTAAATTGCATCACCTATAAACTCTGTGGCTGCTTCAAAAAAATTATCCTCTGCTCCTTTTGCATCAACTTTCTGCAGTTAACGCTAAACTTTATTTAATTTCACAAGTACCACGTTTATGTTTGGAATCAACGCGATTATCCAAATTAATTATTTTTAATTTATAGTGGTATTTATTTTCGGAACCCTAATATCATACGTGTAAGATAGAAATTTGACTGAATTTTTACTGAAATATTAGCCTCTTTAATTACAAAAGTGATACTAATTAATTTAAGACTAACGCCTAATTAGAATACTTACTTATTAGAAACACTACTTATTAGACGACACATATGCACTACACATATACTTATTAGAAATATGAGCTTCGAAAAATAAATATCCAGACGTATGATAATACAAGACGATTGGAGTTCCGAACAGTGAAACTCGTCTTATCTGCAATGAGCTCGAATGCTGATTACCGGGGAGTCCTTCAAATGAACTGAAACGAGTCGGCGACTGGATCAAGGGATAAATACACAAAACAGCAGTATGAAACCTACATTTTAAGGTGCAAAATACTTTTTATGCACACAAATACGTTTTTTACACGATGCCGCGGGAGACATTAGCAAATGTTACATCGCTATTTATATATTTAATAGATTATCATAGAGGCTAAAATATCATGACGTAGTGATAATGCTTGTTTAAACTTTTTAAGAAGTCAACCGTAGCAGATGGGCCGTGTGGTGTCGACCTATTTTAGAATAGGATCATTTCATCCCATGGGTGGGCGTCTAAGGGATAACAAAGTTGTTACAATGTCACCACACTACTTCTAAAAGAGTGATCTCGATAATCCGCTTGGCCAGCGTGCAGTTTAAATGCCATACATCCCTCATGCGAAAGACAATGTGCATGAGGAGCCTCACGTCCAGTAGTGGACAAACACAAGTCCAGTAGTAGAGTTCTGAACAATTTAGAAGCAAGAAGCGATGATTGTGGGGGACGGCGCTCAGATTCCTTACTGTATGCTTTATCTCCAACGAGTCGGAGCTATCACCTCGCGTCCCATCTCCCGAGTGTCATTAGTTAATGTTGCGGGCAGTTCCTACGGAGATTTAATCTCCGCGGACCGAGATCAGTCGATTCGCCCCCGCTACCGATCTTATCGCTCCGTCATTACCGTTCTGGCGGCGATAACGCGCCCTTTGACGTCGTATCGGCCCACGAGATTGCTACAACTCTATTACTTCAGTTTTTATTACAGCCACGTTGAAAAACATCGTACTTTTTGTGCAAGGACACGGCTACTTCTGTTCAAATAGCCGTCCACCTTGTTGTATAAATTCTAAATGAAATAAATATGTATGACCGTCAGAAAATTAATCTAGTCGTATTATCAATTACATTTTCCTAAGTTATAATACAAAGTCGCCAGTAGTGGCTAGATGAGGAGAGCTGAAGGTCGTGTGTGGTGGCGGTCCTTGGGAGAGGCCTATATTCAGCAATGAAGAGACACGGCTGGCGGTGTGGTAAGGTATGGTAAGTTATAATGACCGTGTGACTGTGTGGTGTCGGCCGGATTTAGAATAGCACCACACTATTTCTTTCCCTGGGTATCGTAAAAGGCGACTAATAACAAAGCCCTGAGGATCTACACCACTTCCAAAAGAGTGGACTCGCCAACCCACTCGGCCGGTGTGGTGTTGTAATGTTTTACATTCCTCATGCATAAAACAATGTACACAGGGAGGCAGTGTCCAGCAGTGAATAATGAAAGGGCTGATGACGATTACGGTGACGAAGCATAATAATTCATTAATTTTTTAATTACTTAATTTTTTTTATAAATTGTTCTTGTATTGATTAACAAGGTTTTAATAAAAATATTTCTACAAAAATGTAAATCATTTTACCTATTCATTTAAGACATAGTCACATGAGACGCGTCTTATTCAATAATTAAGAGGGTATTGAAATTAGTTTGCGGGCTTGCTGCGCGAGCCCACGTGAGTGGCTCATCCATGTATCCTGACTAGGTTAATTTTGAGATACAAAAAATATATTTAAAACTATTGTATATCTATATATAGGCGTTTGTCTTCTCTATTTTAAATATTGTAATGAAATATTAAGATGTTTTGACACGTAGATAAAAGCTTTACGTTTCCGAATTCGTTAGTCTCTAACTAAGCTAGATAAAGTTGCACATACGCTTCAGTGAAATTGGAATACTCTCAACACCTTTGATTTTCAAATGACTTTTATGTATGACCCTGTTGGGTGAAACCGCGCTTGACTGGTAGTTTAATCAATTCGTAAATCTCAGTTAATCAATTACTAAATCTCAAAAGGTAGGTAGCGCATCCGGGGGCTTGCTAACGTTTGTCATTTTAGACTAATGTTGACATGTATTACGGATGTCCACGGGCAACAGTATTCACTTATCACCAGGTGGACTCTATCCTGGTCTGCCGCTTTCTTTCTATAAAAAAAATATGTAAAGTAATTGGTTACGTCCATTATACTCAGTATTACTACGTGATCAAATGAGAGCGTATCGTTGTTGCGTCCAACCGCTTGAAGGGGTCTAAACGAAACAATTAACACATTCCCTCCACAAATCTGGCAACTCAAACCGAGCATGGTTTAATTTGGAGCAGGGCGTCTGTTTTAAATTACGATTGCATTAAGCCCCTACTGAAAGTATTTGGGAACATTTGGAAACAAGGCGAGGTTCCCCTTAGGGCTGGAACCCCTTCGAATGGAAATAGTTTCCGGGCTTGTTGAGGAATTACGACCGGGCCGGGTCAACGGAATGAATTTTGATTTTGCTTTTTCTATCGAGCTTGAGCGGATTATTTTACTCGGCCCACGTTTAGTTTGCTTATGCAAATTTACCTGATAGAGTTCTTGTATATTTGGATAGGTAGGTATTTATGTATTGAAACTTATGTTTTTACAATAAATTGTTGTACATTCAACCCATTATTTATGAAAAGGTTATTGAACCGTTATCGGTCGAATAATCTACACCTTGTGATGATAAACAAAATGGGAATTTTTGCAGAAAGAACTTTTATAATGTTGATGTATTTTGACGAGAAAAATACAAATACAAAAAGTTTAACAATGAAAATATTACTAATAGAAGCATCACACTGTATACTTCTTTAGAAAAATCGAATCCTTAAATTGCATTATGTGCAAAGAAAATTCAGCATACAAAAGCATTACTGCGAATATCATGAGATATTTGAAGGCTAATTTTTGTCAATCGATGTACCTAATCGATTTTTGTTAAAATTGGTCTTTATAGAGGGTCTAAATAACTTGTTGTAAGTTCTTATACGAAAACAAAAGTAATGAATTTTAAGACTGAGTTTAATAAGTTAGTGGCTGGACGATAAGTACTATTGTGTCTTTCGCTTTTCAAAATCTTGATTATAATCTGATGTCAACCTTTTTAATGTCCCACTACAGGGTACTGGCCTTCTCTAATAAAGTACTAGGGAGTTTCGGACCTTAATCTACAAAGTGGGTCTAGTGAGAATTAGTGGATATCCACCAATTCGCACCAGGCCCGTTGAGTGGAATGAAAAGAAATATATACATGCTCTAGAGTAGAGTTTTTTTTATTGTGGTCATGGGAGTTTCCCGGTAATATTATTCTTTACAACTGAGCTGTTTTTCAGACATAAATAGATAAAATATTATGTATTTACTACAAAATGGTACGGTAATTGTTTTGTAAATTGGTTACTCACGATTTATTATTTATTTATTACAGCCGATATTTCAGTCCAGTTACAATTTACATGAACAGTGGTCGCGGCGTGACTACGGAGGCGGGATAAGGTGTTGCTGCTATCGACAGTCAAATCTATCTACCCTCTCTCTTGTTCGTTTTTGATTCACCTGCCCACATTGAACTTGTTTTTGTCGAGTTCCTTGCACACTATACTAACAATATCACCACACACACGTGAGTTTGAAAACGCACCTTCTTTTCTGGGTTTGTAAAGTTCAATCACTGCGTCCCATGTACTTAAACAGATAAATTCATCCTCGCGATTGAGATAATTTCTATGGCCTCTCGGAGAATGTAACTGTAAATCTAAGTTCATGTAACTCGACCGAAATATAGGCTAACATAAATAAATAATGTATAATGAATAACCCCTTTACATAACAATTATTATGTTCCACCATGATAACAAAAGTTTAAAACCCGGTGTGTATGGTGTTTAAGTAATGTATGTGTGCTTAATATACTGCGAGAATTCTCAATAGACCCAAACAACAATAAAATATAGGTACATATCACAATCTCAAGTTGGGTTGAAAAGTCTCTTCACAGGGTTAGGTAGGTACATATCTCCCAGTTATTTGACAAGGAGACCCCAGTGTACGGTTACATAATACCCACCCTCATCGTAGCTCGTTTATTTCCAATTTGCTGTACTATTTATAACAATTCGATGGAATAGAGTGAAAAAAGTTCATGCTTGCGATTTTCTGGTAATTTCGGGAATAGTTGTGATTATTTTATGAAATGAATTGATTATGAAAATTAGAGTAGGTTTGTTTCACACTGTACAGATAAGGAATATTCTTGGGAAGTAATAGGATAGGGTGGGATGGGAATTGGCTCTGGCATATCTCACTCACTATCGAAACACGTACGTATATTGGGGAAATACGATAAAGTAGGAAATGCAGTACATTTCAAGGTAGTCTTCTGTGAGAGAGGGGTAACGAGGCCAGTCGATTGCGCCCCGCGGCTGTGGGAATACAGCATGCTCTCTTCCCGTTTAAAACTGGCATATATGTACATACTTGAATAAATTATTTAAAGCTAAAGTTAGACCCTATATAGTGTACTGCTCACACCTCTGGGCCGGTTCATCGAAGTACCAGCTAGACCCTCTTGATTCTGTCCAACGACGCGCTATTCGAATTGTCGACGATCCCACTCTCACAGGTGGTTTAGAATCGCTCAGTATCAAATGTCGAAATGGAAATGTCGTGGGAAGAAGTGGAAATGTCGCATCTCTCTGCGCTTTCCACGGCCTTTATAATGGGGAATGATCTGAAGAGCTGTTCAATTTGATGCCAACTACGGATTTTTACCATCGCACCGCTCGTCATCGTCGTGTGGTTCATCCGCACTTCCTTGACACAGAGTCGCTGCGTACAGTGCGGTCGAGAAGACACTTTATACCGCGAACCCAAAAATTGTGGAATGAACTGCCAGCTGAAGTATTTCCGTTACTCTAAGATATGGGGCTCTTCAAAAGAGCAGTGAGCAGCTTTCTGCAAGGTCGGCAGCGCACCCGCAAGCTGGTGTTGCAGGTGTCCATGGGCGGCGGTGACCATTTACCATCATGTGGCTCTTTTACAGCTAATTTACTAAAGCATATCAAAGGTACGAAATTTATTACTAGCAGTCTTTTATTACTTTTTAAGTTTTCATTTCGTTAGTAGATAATAAATATTACAATATAATAGGTATTGTTGGCGTGCTTTTATGCAGCGGAACTTTCAGAAAGCGCTCACTTTTCATTGTCTTGGATAAGGCACTAACACCGAACAAATAAGAAGCTGTAGTTTATCTTAAAAAATCGAAATGCGCTAAGCTAGCTGTTTTCATGTCGCCACAAGTAAGTTAACTTCTTAACAAGCAATTAAATAACATAATTTAACGAGTTAATTAACTAAACTAAACGTATTAAGTAAATTAAATTAACTTCTTATTTCATGACGCCACAAGTAAATAAAAGTATACTAGCGTTTTTATTGCCTACAGAATGGGGAATATTCTGATGAACTTCAACTTGTTGTCAACATAGGGTTTCCACCATCGCACCTCTCCGCAGTTCCTTCTCAAATAATCGCTGTGTACAGTGCAGTCTTCAAGACTGTCAGTGGATCGTCATGTGGACTGTCTACACCTCTTACAAAAAAAAGAATACTGTAACGTACTCGTATGACGTATTCGGAATGCATTTATATACTTACTTGGGTCCAGGAAGTACACGCTCTGCCTATGTACCTATGTACAAAAATAATTTGTTTTGTGAACAGCGCACAGTTACTGTACTGTATTCGCTGTACTGTGGCACGGAACAGATGCATTAGCAAGTATTTCAATAAGGCTTCTGCTGTAGGATATCCGCTTGTTGCCCTTTGTGTGGGCGCCGGCATCTAAACAATTTCATTGTAGCTCTTATGCTGAAGCTAAATAACAAGCAAGTTTAGCTTATAGCATGATTTAACGTTCAACATGAGACTAAATTTAATATAAGTCCTTGCTCTTTGGACGCTATCATATTGTAATGAAAACAAATTAAGGGGGAATTAAGTGGAAGAATTAGAAAGGGAAGGGTGCACGCTGCAATCCAACAGCTACTGGGCGCACTCGACGTTACGCCTCTCTCACAGAAGACTATCTTGATATGTACTGCATTTCCCACTATATCCTATACCCCAATATACTTACGTGTTTCGGTAACATGTCATGTCACACCCAATATACATGTCAACATCAGTCCAGAATGACAAACGTTAGCAAGCCCCCGGATGCGCTACCTACCTTTTGAGATTTAGTAATTGATTAACTGAGATTTACGAATTGATTAAACTACCAGTCAAGCGCGGTTTCACCCAACAGGACTATTCATAAAAGCCATTTAAAAGTCAAAGGTCTTGAGAGTATTCCAATTTCACTGAAGCGTATGTGCGACTTTATCTATCTTAGAGACTAACGAATTCCGAAAAAGCTTTTATCAACGTGTCAAAACATCTTAATGAATTATTATGCTTCGTCACCGTAATCGTCATCAGCCCTTTCATTATTCACTGCTGGACGCTGCCTCCCTGTGTACATTGTTTAATGCATGAGGAATCTAAAACATTACAACACCACACTGGCCGAGCGGATAGGCGAGTCCACTCATGGGGAGGTGGTGCAGTTCCTCAACCCATGTGGTAGCGGCTTTGTTATCCCTTAGTCGCCGCGACTCGACACCCACATGAAGAGATGGGGTAGTGCTATTGGGTAGTGCTGAAACCGGCCGGACACCACACGGCCGTGGTTATTCAATTCAAATATAGTTCCACCAGAATTTCTAGGATTTATACTTTTACAGAGTAGGTAAAACGTACATATATTTACCATTCACATAAAAATATATTACAAACTTATCTGTCGACTGACGATTATAAGCCTGTCCCAAAATTCGATATCTTCTAATCTTCTCGCCTAAGTAGTTCTTTTCTTTTTTTCTTCTTCTTTATTTTATTTAGGGGCTTTTACACTATTGTGTATGTCAGCCCCATCGTACCCTAAAAGTTACAATTTCACTATCTATCTGTCTTGCTTATCTACATCTATCTATACTATAATTACGTCTATCTTAATTATCTATTTTAATTTATCTATGACTCTGATAGCGACTCGCAAATTCGCACAGAATGTTTGCAGCTTTCGATGTTGGCTCGGACTAAGTAGTTCTTGTATTCAAACGTTGAACATCAACAAAACATTACAATTATTTTTTTTAAATGGAAATATTTTGAATAAAAAGGGGAAAACAAGGGAAGAGAGAGAGAGAGAGAGAGAGAGAGAACACAGACAATTACGTTTTTTCTAATGAGGATATCAGATCGATATTTTTCTATTTACAACACATATCATGTTTTATCAGTTTTATCACAAATCAAATATACTGAAATACGACTATATCTATGTAACAACATATCTTCAAATAGGAAGAAAGAAAGAAAGAAAATATGTTTATTCGTTGTCACAACACCACAATTACGTACGTACAGTAATACATAAAGATATATCTAAGTATATTGTGTGTCGCGACAACAAAATGGAACTGGCTCAGCAAACGCTGCGCATAATTCACAGCACTGATATTCTGCCAACACCTATATACATAATGCTCACGGGCCAAAGAAGTAGGCTACCTCAAAATAAAAATATAGTCAATTTGTGATATTAAAAATAAAAAGTGAAATACAGGGACACATTTATATTGTTTTCGGTGTCGAGAACCTAATTCCAAGTGGTTCTAATGGGCTTTTTTTATGACTTTTGCAAGTGCCTGGTCGTTACGATCCAGCAAGGTAATGCCGACGTCGCCAGTATGTTGGATACCTTGAAACGGAAACTAAATTTTTCAACATTGTTTACTTATATTAGAATAAGGTATTTAGAGCATTTTGTACAATAAATATTTATTATTTGTTTTATTGCCATTGTATATATTAAGTTAGTTTTAAATAATATATTAATAACTTTAGCACAAACAACTTGTTTGTGCTATGCGCGCATGTTGTTTATGATTTGTGATTTTAATTCAGTGTAGTTTTTTCATTGTTTACATTTTTGATTAATGACCTATTGGATTAATTATGTAGATTAATATAATATATTCATGTGTAATAACATAGAAACAAAAAAGCGTTGGTAGCAGCTGAATGAAAAGTGCAGAAAGAACCTCACATGTGGTCTTCTGCTCACAGTGAGATTGGATACCCGTGTGTATTCAGTATGACTGAATACTTGTCTATACTGAACCAGAATATATAACTATGTGTTCCAGTAATGGAGAGACAAAGGTTGATGGCATAGATTATAAAATAATATCTTAACTTGACGGAATAGTATAAAAGAAAACGACTACTGAAGGAATTTGACTAAGAAAATATTATTTTCCGAAATAATGAACCTCGAATCGGAGAATTCTCTTTAAAAGAAAAAAAAAACAATAAATAGACTCCAGTGATTTGAATCGGCAGACGCTGTAGTTATTTAACGGGAAAACTAAACAGCCGTAAAACGTTCCAAGTTTAATTTTCCTTCGACAATAATGATTTTCAATAATTTGTGAATTATTCGTGAAAGTTCGAAAAACTTAACTGCCTTGACACAGTTTTAAAAAATGCTATAACACATGTTTAATTGTATATTTGTATTCTAGAACATTTGTACAAAGTTTCAAGCTAATAATAGGGTCATCGCATGTATGTTTTGACTTTTTGGCGGGAACTTCGACAGGACTGCACATCAACAGAATACGTTTTAAACTTTAAAATTGTTTATTGCGAATAAAACTTGACACTGGTAATCTTTACTAATTGCACTACTACTTCTAATATATTTTTCCAGACAAACTTTGACTTTGTAATTTTTTCATATATCGATGAGACGACATTCAATTACTACTTCAATTCCAAATAATTTATATAGGCAATAATCAAGTGTGATTAAGAAGTTATTTTACTAAAAAGTGAATTAAGGGAATGTGTTCCTTATTTTAAATACACAACCTGATTTTCTGACTTATTTTTGTCAATTTAAACGATCTCTTCGATATCCACGTCCAAATGAATATAAAACATACAAAAAACTGTAAACATTAATATATTTTTAAGTAATTTGCCTTTGGCCTGATATAATAATTTCACGCGGAAACTGTCATTAACAAAACGAATGTGTTCCGAAGGTTAATTAAAATGGTACATTTCAATTCACTCTAATTAACATTTCATTTGAATTCATTTTACTCTGCTATTTCTGTATGTAATTTAACTACGGGATATTTCTAAATTTTGTTTCTGTTTATAATAGTTCATATTTTCCCTTCTCCTTTTTTCTAGATAGATCTATACTTTATTGTACCTCAGAACATACGGAAGAGAAGCACAAATATACAAGTAATTGGAAGCACAATCAGTGGCCTTATTGCTAAAGCGATTCCTTCCAGGCAACCTTTGGGTGGTAAGGAGAAGTACAAGTATGTAGATGAATAGAGCTAGATGCTAGGTACAATGAAGAAATAATGTCTCTATATAAATACATAGGTTTCCTATAATTCGAAATTTTCTTTGAATCTAGCTATTTATTTCTAGTATCTTTTTAACAATGTATCGTGTAGTTTTTTCTTTATAAACTGTAGTTAGTACACACTAATGAAATTTTATATTGCTATATTTAACGCTTATTACGGCTACTGAAACACATACAAGTAGATGATAGCTCATGAAACGGATAAAATGAACAGTTTTGCATCTATACTTTTCAAAATAATATAATAATAAGTACGCACTTATAAAATATGTGCATAATTACTTAACACATACAATCATAAGTCCATTTTTATAGGAGTAATAGGTAGATACCTTCTTTTTAATCGAATAACTGAAGTTATTTGTTGAGTTTAGAAAATGAGGTTTACGGTTTTCAGAATAAAATAAGGCAATGAAGGAAAATTACCAAAAAAATATTCGTATGTCTACTAAAAAGTAATACGTAAGTTATAAATTTTAATAAAATCGAGTCCCAGTTCTTTGGTATACAGGATTAAATAAAGTATATCATCAAACAAAATTTCTGATTTTGTCACACTGTACTCTGCCGCCATACGAAAAAAGAACACAACTGACATTTTTATCAAAATTGAGCTAAATACATAATTATTTGGAATTAGGAAAATAAAGGACTATTTTTTTTAATTGCATAGTTTAAAAGATACATCAAGCAAATGGCATAAATAACATACAGTATCAAATATTTGAAAATGAAAAGGCATTTGGTTTTTGCTAAGTTGAATGCTTGAGATTACACAGTTGCGCCTTACCATTTCAGTAGAACCACCCTCGATAGCCTGTATAATCGTATAGGCCGATCCTAAAGAAAGGCAAAGTCATGGCCACTGTAAACGGAGAGAAGTGTGTGAATTAATTAATCGGTTCGATCGAAAGGTGCCACTAATGGACTTTTGTTGTGCCGCAGACAGGCTGTTGCCGACCGTTACTTACACACTGTTAACGAACTCTTCATTCAGACACTTAATACACAGGAATGTGGCTTTTATGTCGTCGTTAATAAGAGACATAATCATATTACTGAGTTACCTGTATTAGTGATATATATGTCTACGAGTAATATAGAAATACTAATGATACTTGAGGGTTTGGTGCTACGAATTCATGAAAGGTATCTATTGGAATTGTATAGTATTTATATATGTAACAATTACGTTCATTTCACGGATGGCAAACGTGTATCTGGATACTACTTAGTTACCATACCTATTAAATAATTTACCAAACGATGTTAAAGAAAAAGTTAATCAAAAAAATGTTAAACGTGTACTTAAAAGAACACTTTCTTAGTCATCACTGGAATAATGAAACAACCTTTCTATATCTTTGGCAAACAATGTATCTCGCAATTATCGTAACTACCCTAAATTGAGATCGTATTTTTTATCTATGTTTATTGTATGAAAACCTTATTACAATCATCTTGCCTTCAGTAGATTATAGGTCATATTACATGTTTTATTTTAGCAATAAATAAAAAAAAGATGATGTATGTAGGACTCAAATAGGTTGCTAAAATTAACTTACCAGATACTAGAACAGTGTTGGTGTCGGGGTTATCGTAGTGACGTCATCTATAAAAAAGCAGATAGGCAGGTGACAGTTCCCTGCTGAAGTTAATGCCACGGGAATGATTGTCTACGTTATGGAATCCGAAATATTCGAATATATCCGAAATCACTAAATGTATCCTATAGACCTGGTGCAGTGATAAGGTCCACCTTATCACTGCACTACGGTCGCGACTCTCCCAATTATATTTATAAACGATTTGTACTTTATTTTGATTGTGCCGTATGATGGCAACCAAAATGAACGCGCATATACGACGAAGAGAGGTTAATTGTGACGGTTTCAGTCATCATCCTGCCCAAACGTGGCCAAAATAATAAAGCGGGGCAAATATCAATGATAAAATGTTCGTTTCTAGAAGCCGGCAAAACGTTTGTTTATACACTGTCTTGTTTATATTTCTATTTACGACTCATTCTATCACCACTTCATCTAAATTACATCGAAGAAAAATAGTCACAATGCATTATTAAATGTAAGCGAAATCAGAGTCAAAGTGTCAAAGTAAGGTGTCCTAGTATATTTCTTTCAGATGTAAGCAGGTCAATTTTTATCGCTTTCTCATTCACATGTTCATAATTATTTCCAGACATCAAAACATATAAAACGTTTGTTACCCAAACCAATTCTACAATCGTTCATTCGTTCACTCTAAAGCCGACGTACAATAATCACAAATGATACACACGGGGATACGGTTATAAAAGTCAGTGCGACACATCGCGTTGGTCATCGCTCATCGCTAATGACGCTGACACCGGTCGCCATTGTTTTGCTTTGACAGATATATCACAAGCGGTCGAAAGTCTGACCAATGTAATGAATGGACGGCTATTATGCTTAAATTCGCGATGAGGGTTAAGATAACAAGACACGTGCGTAGGTAGGTTTGAAAGACGGTTTTGCCTACGCCGTGTTTACATTTGCTAATGTACTGGTGCTTTACATATCAAACGACCGCTGCGATTGACTGTGCAAATACGTATTAAAAGTCCTAAAATTATAATTTTATATAAATATAAATTCACAGAATTGTTACTAAAGAGATTGAAGACTCAAAGTACAAGTGGTGACGATCATTTAAAGTTCCTATCCCTGTCCCCCTTCCCTTATCAAATTATTTTCTTATTACTAATCCATCGTATTTTTTTCTCTAAATTCTGTTTTTAACGGCTTGTATTTATACAAATAGCAAAGAAATACTAAATGGGTAGCAAATCATGGTTAACAAAACTACTTATTTTTTAATAACTGATATAAATAATTTTATATATTAAGAATGTCATCACTAAGTCTACGGAGTTCCGAAGGTGGTCGACTATATCGTTATTATCCAGAGAACCTAAACTTTGCATTTAAATTTTTTGGCATCAATTTCCTGCCCATTCTGTATTTGTTTGTTGCTACTTATTTAACTTTTTCTTTTTTAAAATGCTCAATACACAAACAGTACATTTGATGATGTGCCAACATACCCGTATATTTTGACTATTGTTGGGATGAATCGTGGGTATGGCTTACTCGTGAACAGCATGTATACGTTTACTATGGTAAATACATATTATGATACTGTCTTATGAGACAGCCAGTCTGCTCGTCTGTCACCGTATTTCTAATAACCTTGAAAGATACATAGTCTCATCACGACGGTGATCATTTGTCGCATATTTACACGTCAAAGGATGTGATAGGCTGTTTAATTTAATTGAAGATATGAAATTTGTAAGTCGATTTGGATATGAATTTGCGAAGTCTAACTTTATTCAATACTGGAGTCTATTTAACGTTTATTCAATACTGAGGATAGGTATATTACTAGACAGATGAGAGATTAAAAGAGTGAATAAGACCTTTGTATGATGACCGATAAACTTAGTTGGTTGCGCCCCTCCTGCTGTGTGCCTTCTGCTCCTGCCTCCTGGTTCTGGATTCAATCCTGAGGTTTGTTTCGGGTCTGGGTGGAGCGTTCGTTTTTGTATGTGTCTCTGGACTCAAGATACAGGGAATCCTAGTATGGTCCAATGAATGTTCGTTGTATAAAGACTATTTATAATTGCAGAAAAGTGAATAATTAATAGATTGATCTTGATCTTTGATTTAGCGTTCTGGCTGTGGAATCTACATGTGACTGCCATCTCTTTTACAAAAGCTGAGATTTTGTTTGGAGCGTTGAACTGAAAAATAATACTATTTTTTTAAAATAAGTCATCAGAAACGTCCATTCATTTTAAATTCGAAATTCTGACAGATGTATACGTGCGATCCGTACGCTCCGAATAAGATAAAGCTAATTGTAATGGAAAACTTGACAATTGTTATTTTGTATTTGTGTTCTCTAACCACGTCTATGTGTCAATTTCCTTGTATTGTTGGACAATACCCATCGTCCTTACTACGAAGTACAGGTGCAATTCGAATGTGAATAATACACGAATTCGATGTTGTTATTCACAAGAAAATATACTTACATAAATATTTTATTTCAGAGATTACAATAATATTTTTTATAGTAAAATTATATTCAAATTAAGTTCTTTTACTTGTACAATAACAATAAATCATTACAAAATTATATTATGTTCTTGTGAAATTAAATTTCGTTCTCAATATACGAGTACTTGTAAATACTCGTAATACTTGTACCACGTCCACGAGTTTGTTACTGTTTTGAAATCACGATGAAATATCACATAGTTTGATCGATCATATACGTAAAACCGGAAGCGTATATACATAATCAATGGCTATTAAATATTACCTCCATATCAGTTGCATAACAAAAATGTCTTACTTTCACTTACATCGATTATCTTGTTAGTTTTATCTAATAATATTGTTAGTAAGTAACACGGAACCACTTCTCGCGGTTGGTACTCGTAGTTCATTTCTCTGGTTCATGGCAGTTATGTCTCCCGGATACCTACATTCCTCTTCTTTTTCAGGATAAATTAGCCTTTCTTTATCTTTCATTATTTTTTCCTATATCGGGAGGTTAAAGTTCAGTTATTAAATGTCACTCACTTGTCATTGCGTCCTTCCACCTCATTTGCGGTCTCTCTAATTGGTATTTTCTTGTCCTATGTTCTCTAAATATAGCACTTATTTGCACTACGAGTTAGATTTTGCACTACGTTCCCATTTCCTAAAGCATACATTATGTAACATTTATGTCGTACACTGAACTGGACGCGATGTGTCCTTTTTATTTTAAACGACAGAACTAAAATAATTATACAATATATCACATCTGACAAACTGCAGAGCAGTTTGTCGGTAGAACTGCTTTCTGCTTAAATTAATTATAGTGTAGTATCACCATGCGACTTATAGGCCAGTGCGTGAAAGTCTTATTATTCGGTTGCTGCGTGTGAGGTCAGTACTAGTAAGTGATTTACCATTAGATGGACCATCAACACCCAATTATCCATTGCTTAAAAAAATTAAGCAAAGGAGCGATATGTAAATCTTATTCTATCAAACTGACATAGAACATAGAACATGACATAG
Organism: Sesia apiformis; assembly: GCA_914767545.1. NCBI lineage: Eukaryota > Metazoa > Arthropoda > Insecta > Lepidoptera > Sesiidae > Sesia > Sesia apiformis. Next base: position 6,529,147 of record OU611960.1, on the reverse strand, counting down.
AACTTAAAAAAGGCGTCATGCTGTCTGATGAGTGTCCAACCACGAATCGCAGTGGGTTGCAGCATCGTGTAACAATTGACGTAAAGCCTGCTTTTTGTATTTAGGTAATAAAATATCACATGCAAATTAAACAGGATATACAGGTTGAGTTACTTTATGCCTAACATTTTATTTCTTCTATTACATAGAATACCATAATGTTACCTTAGCTCATAATGCTTAAGCTCATTGGGCTTGAATTGGCAATAAATTTTCATACTTTGCTACCTTCGTTAGCGGTTTATTGCAATCCTGTTTTAGCTTCATAAGTTGGCTAATGTGATAGTGTAAATTATGCATTATTGGTCTATTAAATATCTTATTTAAGAGAATCAGCAACCATATAAGCATCTTTATATTCTTATGGATTTTATAAGTAAATTTTCCGATCTCTATCAACTTAACGTCGGACTCATTATTTCACATGTTGAAGTTAGTTTTATACGAGTAGTATGATGTTTTGGATAAAGTTTCCGTAAAATTAGGAAGAACATAATTTAATCGAAATAATATGGAAATAACATTAGCTTAGCGTTTTTAGTGGGAAATGTTTTGAAAAGCTATTCAATCTGACGGTAACTTCGGGTTTTGACCATTGCATCTCTCGTCATTACCGAAGTGTGATGTATTTACATTTTTTCGATTTTTTTTCCAGAATCCAAAAATTGTGGAATTAACTACAAATGGAGGTTTCACTAAGCTACGACATAGGGATCGTCAAGAAATTTTCAAATAGAATTTTTTATCAACTCTTCTATATAAATGGAACCTGATTATGCATAATAAGAAACAATCGAATTGATTATTATTGAGTTTATTTATTATCAAAGTTCGTTAACAAATCGATTTTTCTAATCTAATAATGTTGGTTTAATAAAAACACACACAAGTTGCCTTCTTAGATCACATTTTTTGTAGTTAATTTGATTCAACTTTTTTCATAGAATCTTGTATGATATATATGAATACATCTCGCGATACATTCGCAGTACCGCCCCCTGGAGGTTATGCCTTTATTAATACGCGTGTGGGACGACTTGAGCAGTAAATAAATTATGCTCTAAATAATATTTGTTGTAGGGATCTATTTATCGTATGAGTTTGGATTTTAAATACGAAGTACTATCTATATATTTAGTAGGTAAAAATACGCAGTTCGAACGTGGAGATTGATTGTGCATTATTGAACAACGGATCGAGACTAGTTGTTGGTTCGTGATTGAAATTTAAAGATCGTTGTGGTAAAATGTAGAGCGGTGAAGGATATCTACCTAGGGTTTCAATGCTCGATATAGGCCTTTCCTAAGGACCGCCATCATACACGGTCTTCTGCTCTGCGCATCCAAGCACCACCGGCGACTTTCTTCAAGTGGTCAGTCCATCTGGTCGGAGGGCAACCCACACTACATATTTAAGTTGCTTACTAACGTTTTTATGTATCTATTTTGTATGATATGCTATAGATTAAATGATTAAAAAAAACAATAAGTTTGTTCAGTATCTAAGGTTCGTTTTTTCTCAAGTATTTTGTTCTTAGATATTCTTAATGGGGCGCTTAAGTTTATTAATTTCGTGATTCAACTTTAAATTGAAGTCATTTGATAAGCATAGGTACATAATTAGTAAAGATTTCAACTTTATCTTAATTAATGTGGTCGCTAATAGATAATACGCTCTCGATTCTGATTACCACTAATGACTTTTAATTGGATTATTATTCAGTCAATTATCAGAAAGAAGTAAATTTAAATTAGAGAATTGACATTGCATTCCAAGAATTCTTAAAGAAACAAAGTTTTCAAAGATGCGTATACATTTTTTTTATAATTGAAGTATTAGAGAAGTGGGTGTTTATGTGGGACTCTACAATTTGACCTTAGAAAAATGCTAACATAACCAATTGTGAATAAGTATTCCAAAATAATTCTGCTTAGTGTTGATTATCGATTTTTCTCCAGAAATTTATTAATTTTGAACACTGCAATCACCGCCATGGCGCGCCGCGCTCGGTAATTGCAGTGAGTGTATTTGCTTTGCGTAACTGCACGTAGTGTGACAGATATACTAGAAATGAACAATATATTATGAAAAAATGCCTACTTACTGAAAAAACGGGTAGAATCGATTCTACTTTGTATACTGAACAATCTGTTTTCGGATTTTGCGTTATTTCAGTGGCACGTATATATATATATATATATATATAATATATATGATTTAATATATAATATATATATTGTATATATATAATATATATATAATTATGATATAATTCAATGATGTCTCCGTGATCCACAGGGTGAAAACCGGTAGTGATCACCGAATGGTTAGAGGCACATTGAATATAAACGTCAAGTTGGAAAGGTCCCGCCTGATGAAGTCTACGCTCCGACCTACTGCTGCCCACATACAGAATCCCGAAAGCTTTCAGCTTGAACTGTCAAATCGCTTCGATTGCCTAGAGGATTGCGTTGCAGTGGACGATATCAACAACAGGTTGGTAGAAACTGTCCATACGGTGGGGTCTAAATTCTTCAGACATCGTCGAAGAGATGGACCCCAAAAGCTCACCGACCACACCCTCGACCTCTTGGCGGAACGACGTTCGATGACACTGCAGACTCCTGATGACGCGGAAGCATATCGGCAGCTCAATAGACGGATTCACCAGTCCTTGCGACACGACATCCGTCTCTTTAATACTAATCGTATTAAGGAGACGATAGAGCGGAATAAAGGCTCCAAAGTGTTCGCAAGAGACTTATCTATTGGGCAGAGCCAGTTGACGAAGCTGAAGAGGGAGGACGGCAGTGTCACTTCCGACAAACAAGAGGTACTGAGGGAGATCGAGAAGTTCTATGGACAGTTGTATACCTCGGTCGCTAAACCTGTTGGCAACTTGGCCAAAGACCCAAGAGCCAAGTTGACCCGACACTATACCGAAGACATCCCGGACATCAGCCTGTACGAGATTAGGATGGCCCTCAAACAGCTTAGAAACAACAAGGCGCCGGGTGAGGACGGAATCACTTCAGAGCTTCTGAAAGCGGGTGGAACACCGGTACTGAAAGTCCTTCAGAAGCTCTTTAATTCCGTCTTGCTCGAAGGTATCACGCCGGAGGCATGGAACGGAAGCGTGGTGGTGCTCTTCTTCAAGAAAGGCGACAAGACCTTGTTGAAGAACTATAGGCCCATCTCGCTTCTGAGCCATGTTTATAAGCTGTTTACGAGGGTTATCACGAATCGTCTCGAGCACAGGTTTGATGACTTCCAGCCTCCCGAACAAGCCGGTTTCCGAAAAGGCTATAGTACCATAGTCCACATCCATACGCTGCGGCAAGTTATACAGAAGACCGAGGAGTATAACTTGCCATTATGCTTAGCGTTTGTGGACTATGAGAAAGCCTTTGATTCGATCGAGACTTGGGCAGTGCTATAGTCCCTCCAGCGGTGCCATATTGACTATCGGTATATCGAAGTGTTGAAGTGTTTGTATAACAACGCCACCATGTCAGTCCGAGTACAGGAAGGGAGCACGGAGCCGATTCCATTGCAGAGGGGTGTGAGACAAGGAGATGTCATCTCTCCGAAGCTCTTCACCAATGCGATGGAAGACGCTTTCAAGCTCCTGGAATGGAAAGGACTCGGCATCAAAGTTGATGGCGAATGCATCACTCACCTTCGATTTGCCGACGATATCGTGGTCATAGCAGAATCGCTGGAGGATCTTAGCACAATGCTCGGAGACCTCAATCAAGTTTCCCAACAGGTGGGCCTTAAAATGAACATGGACAAGACGAAAATCATGTCGAATGTCCATGTCGTGCCCACCCCAGTTTCAGTCGGGAGCTCGATTCTCGAAGTTGTTGACGAGTACGTCTACCTAGGCCAAACGGTCCAACTAGGTAGGTCCAACTTCGAGAAAGAGGTCAATCGACGAATCTAACTCGGCTGGGCAGCGTTCGGGAAGCTACGCAGCGTCTTCTCGTCCAAAATACCTCAGTGCTTGAAGACGAAGGTCTTCGACCAGTGTGTGTTGCCAGTGATGACCTACGGCACCGAGACGTGGTCTCTGACTATGGGCCTCATAAATAAGCTCACTGTCGCGCAACGAGCTATGGAGAGGGCTATGCTCGGGGTTTCCCTACGTGATCGAATCAGGAATGAGGAGATCCGTAGACGAACTAAAGTCACCGACATAGCCTCTCGGGTTAGCAAGCTGAAGTGGCAGTGGGCAGGGCACATAGCTCGAAGAACCGATGGCCGATGGGGCAGAAGGGTTCTCGAATGGAGACCACGTACCGGCGGACGAAGCCGAGGATGTCCATCTGCTAGATGGACAGACGACCTCATAAAGGTTGCGGGCACCCGCTGGATGCAAGTCGCTGCCGACAGGTCTAAATGGCGGACAATGGGGGAGGCCTATGTCCAGCAGTGGACGTCCAAGGGCTGAAAAGAAGAAGAAGAAGAAGATATAATATATAGTATATATATAATATATAGTATATATATAATATATAGTATATATATAACACTTTCCTCAATAAACACTCCAACCGATAGTACGAGTATAACCGCCAAAAATTCGACCATGAAATCAGAAAATAGGTCGTGCAAACAAACAGACAGAGAGACGTTGCGTTTTATAGACGTAAAGATTGTTCGTTTGCCTACATCGTATCTTTCCATAAGCGGATTACCTTCTCCAATATTTACCGATAAAGATAGGTAGCCTTTATCCGGGGCTTTTTATGTAAAATTTATATCAACACTAACCCAAAAGGATTCAGAATGCTTTAGAAAATCTACTATAAGCAAATGAATATGGCATTAATTTGTGGGTAATGATCTATAATATTATATAAAATCTTTAATATGGTAATTATCTAGATAAATAACGGCCCGCATGTTCAAGAATAAAAAAATCTAAAACATGTATGTTCACCAAACTACATTGGAGCCCTATAGTGACTCGAAACTTCCTAGTGATTTGCTAGGAGAGTACTGTGCCCTGCAGTCCACAGCGTACAGGCCTTTCCTAGCAAATACCAGCCTATAACGTCCCGACTTTAAAGGCTGATGACCACCAACTAATCAACCACTGGCTTCACAAATTAACGTAATACCAGGTTTTTTTGAGATAAGACAGTCCAGATATTTATTTAGATCTAGGGATGTTCCGAATATTCGTATCTCTGTTTTGACGAGTATTCGCCAATTTCGAAGTACTCGTATTCGGGATTTCCTAAACCGATACACGAATACTAATCGAATAGTGAAATCTCAATGTGAATATAAAGCGAAAGAAGTTTTCTTCATAAAGATATCCTTTTAATATTAAACATTCATTTGAAAATTAGTTACGTACCTGGTTATTAGTTTACTTAGTAAGTGATTTGTTACTTTAATGTAAAGTCAGGAAGGTACCTGTAGATTGAACCAAACATATTGAGCAAACAAAAAAAATCTTGTACCACTAACTTTAAATTGGAGTGAAAATTACCTACCTACTTACAAATTTTACAAGTGAGTGCATAGTAGGTTCGGTCCTATTCGTATTAGCGAATAGTGAGGCATATTATTTGTATTCACGAATAATATTTTTTCGCTGTTCGGAACATCACCATTTAGAACTGATGAATAAACTTTCTGAGGACAGATTTAAATTAATTTCAATGATCGATAGAACACGCATAATTATGAATAAGGGAACGTTAATTATTTCATAAAAAAGAAACAATTAGCAATAAAATATACATTACCTAATGCTTATTTTAAGGCGTGTATGTTGAAGAACGATTAAAATTATTTACACAGCTAATGAAAACACCATGACGTGTCGAAATATTCCCAGTGTAATAATGATAATAAAATTCTAGTACCAACAACAGAATGTATTGAACAAACAGTAACTAAAGTATTTGCAAATAAGTCCATTAGATTGAGCGAAATTCGGTGTTGTTTATTATATGTGAAAGAATTTATATTAATTATCTGTATTTATATATTATAATACTTATATAACTGCCTTTTTTTATGTCGAGAAACAAGCAGCGACCCTGACGGACGTATGGAGAAACTTGAAATGTACACACAGAAAAAAAAACTTGACGCGATAGTAGCGTTTACAAACAAGAAAAACTTACACCCCTATGGACTCTCGACGGCTCTATTTTTTAAATATTACAAATTAAAAGTTCACACAGCTGTCTCTTTGTACATATCGTTTAGTAGAGCGAGTATAATATTGCAGGCCATTTAGAGATAGATATTTTTATATAGATCGCATAAAATATTGATCAAAAGTAAGATGCTATATTTATAAGTTTATTGAAAAATGCCGCTAGTAAGAATGTAACCTGTTCTACTTGAAATTGTGCGAGGAAAGACAGTTTTACTCGTAAGCCCTTAGCCAGAATTATTAATAACTAGCTGACCCGACAGGCGTTGTCCTATCCAAATATCAATAATACATAAGTTCATACAAAAATCCCACAGAAAAAAGCACTTTCAGTTTATCCCGAATTTTCCAATTTTCCGGGCAACATTTCCAATTTTTCTTTCCTTGAAAACCTTATTCGGACTATTACGAACATTTTAAAAAAAAATAGCCAAATCAGTCCAGCCGTTCTCAAGTGATGCGCTTACCAACGAACAGCATTTAATTTATATTTATATAGGTAATAAGGTAGTGGCACAGTCTGGAAGCATCTGCCGTATATGACTAATATTACGTATATAAATACGAGTATTGTATATGGGATTGAATACAGCCTCCGTGATTTTGTGTGATGTGGTGAGGCACTTAATATCAGACTTGTTCCACGTTATACTAGGTCACTATACCTTGGGGTGGCGTGGCCGAGAAACCTCCTCGTGTGCCCGGTCTGTCGCTGGCCCATTTGTCCCTCTGGATACGTCTGCAGGGAACGATGGCTCAACGACAGATCAGGGACGGTGCACCCTGGGCAACAGTCAGCAACTTTTCTTTGCTTCGGAGATCTTGGTGGCTGTTGGCTAATATCCTGGCGAGAGGTGGGGAGGCGGAGTCCAATTGATTGGTCTCTCGCCTCCAAGAAGAAGGTGGCGTTTCTCTATGTGCCCTGGGTGTTGTGGGGCGCATGGAGAGGCAGTGACGGTCTCCACGTGTCCCTCTGTACGGAGGGCACAGCGGAGGACAGTGTGGTGGACCCTGGGATGCCTCCTGGCATTCCAGCGTTGGAGGGTGGGGAGGCGGAGACCAAATTGATGATACATTTGTTCTCACGCCTCCAGGAAAGTAGCTTTTCTCTGTGTGCTCCTGTTGGGGGGGGCGCATGGAGAGAAAGGGACGGTCTCCGCGTGTTCCTCGGGTTCATGTTCTGAGGGTACAGCGGAGAACAAGGAGATGGTATTACCCGGGTACAGGGGCTCTGCCTGGGTGGACGATGTTACCCCTTAGGTTTCTCTGCGTATCCCTTTGAAGCTGGGGACATTCGGAGAAACATGGACGGTCTCCGCGTGTCCCTCTATCGAGGTGGAGGGCACTGCGGAGAATCAGGGATCATCTCTGCGTGTCCCTCTGTATGAGCAGAGGGCACGGTGGAGAAAAAGTAGGTGAATGGTCCTGAGATGTCACAGACATCCCAGTGAAAATAGGGTTACCCAGGTACAGGGGCACTGCCTGGGTGGACGGCGTTTCTTTCCCCATGGGCCGGTGAACATCAGTCCGGGGCCCGCACTGGCGGGCCGCCACCGCCGAGGTCGCGGACGAGTGCTGAAGCGTTCCCGTAACGTCGGCACTAGGTGGCCAGATGGTACTCGTGGGGTTTTAGTCGGTAAGAGTCCGGCATACTCTCCCGCCAAGGTGTAGGCGGGGGCGTATCTCATGATGGATTTCCCCACGTTAAAAAAAAAAAAGGTCACTATACCTTATTTCAAGCTTTATATTAAGTAACAGTAGGTACTGTTTTCTGTATGTATTTCGCCATTGTCAAGGGAGTGACCGCGGGGCTGGGTTCGCCCGCAAAGATTTTTACTAATTAAATTCCGTTATGAATCAAATATAATTCTCGTGATTAGCCACGAAATATGACATTTTATTAATGTCTGGAATTTAATTTTGCACCTTAATAACTTCCTGTCTCACTTTTGTTATTAATTTTTGGATTGAAGTCTGAGTCTTTTGTTAATGTCTTTTTGTAATCTAATTATTGGTAACGTATTTGTAAACAATGTCTATATAACTTTACACAATACCTAGTTATCTGTGAGATTATTTACACATGTACATGTTGAAAACTTACGGTAAGATGTACGGTCGTATATTACATACACGCGTAATAATATACACTGAAAGAAATACTAACCAAAACTAGAATGTTGTTTATATTAAGGACAACCAGACTTCTGGTTAAAACTATAATAGTACTCGTTGTTTCAAATTGCTTTATTGCTAATTGCATTAATCAAAATTACAATTATTTGCAGTAACATATTGTATTGTAGGTAGATACGTACTTTTAATTTAAATGGGAAATAATTATACATATTCAGTTTGGTACAGGCGCAAGGTAAATTTCATTCAGTGCACACTGTGTTCCTAGAATGTATTTACCTAAATTTTTTATTTTGATATTCCGCCCACGTTTTAGTAAGGACGGAATTTTTCAATTATCAATCCGTAAAACAATATTAGGAAAACAGAATGCCCGATAATTAAAGAATAATTTGAGACATGTGTAATATCCAACATGTGGTAAATCATGACCCGAAAATCCGTCCTGATTGTCTTTGGTAAGGCGAGTGTGCTTGCTGCATTCCCACAGCCGCTGGGCGCACTCGATTTGAAATGTACTGCATTTCCCAATTTATCGCATTTCCCCAATGCACGTACCTGTTTCGGTAGTGAATGAGATATGGCATAGCCCATTCCCATCCCATCCTCTCCTTCCCCATTTTCCCAATACATTCCTTAATCTGCAAAGGTAGGCACCGCATCCGGGGGCGTGCCAACGTTTGTCATTCTGGACTGATATTGGCATGTATCGCGGATGTCTATGGACGACAGTATCCACTTACCATCAGGTGGACTGACTGTATGCTCGTCTGCCGCTTTTGTTTCTAAAAAAAAGCGGAGCTGTTATAAGATGCTTTAACGCCATACGTCCCGCTTTTTTTCATTTCCATATCGGTAATGGAAAAAACCCATTAGGTATTTTCTATTGTTAATTTCACCCTTTAAAAACTATTAATATTTCACTTATATTTCACTTATAACAAACTGTACACAATGAATATACATTCTAAGTCATTCAGAACGAAAAGTAGCAAAAAGATAAATAAAAAAATCCCAGTTAAGCGGTCAATAAAATTTAATTAACAGACCTTTTCATTAGCATTAAATCCCGGGAAGATGAACACCTTGTAAAAGGAGCTTATCAATTTTTATTTAGCTGTTAAAAATGTTATCTCTCTCCCGACGATAGTCCATTTCAATTACAACTCCCTATTTCTTATGGGAGTGCTACAAAAACCTTTTCTCCTTACTTATCGCGAGCGAGGTTAGGGAAAAAGAAAATTTATTAACATCTTGATTAGAGCTATCTTCATTACGTTGCCTTTGCCGCTTGTTCCATATCTAAGACTAAGTAAATGGAGTCAACAGTAGTTTGTCTTCACATCACCTCGTATCTCTCCATTGACATAGATTTTTACAGAAAAATTATGCCGACGAGGATACAGTTCACCTGGTCGTGTGTGGATACTGTCACTAATGAAATTCCGCGATACATGACAACATCAGTCATGAATGACAAACATTTGGTACGCCCACAATTGCGGCGCTAATTTTAGAGATTTAGGCATGGATTTCAAAAAAGGATCGGGTATGATTTTATTACACATATCATTCTTCATTTAATGGGATGGAAGGGGGAATACAGAGTAGAGGAGTAGTATAGCTTTACTTTGTGGGATGAGATGGCACTGGATGGGATACCATACGACACCTTCCACTTTTCTTATCCATTTAACTACTACAGATATCTTCAAATATTCAAATTTAGTTAGTGGACTAACTGAAATGTGGAACACAAAGTTTTGGAACATGATGTGTCGAATTTTATGTGATTGTTTATAAAAACCTAACAAATATGTATAATTATTATACATGCAAATTGTGTCACCCATTCTCTCATTGGCTTGTATTATGCATTTCATTGGACATAAAGGGTTGAGGTCACAAGTGTCGAGAAGGGCAAGAATAAAATATTTTAACTTCTAATGCAATTGACAACAAAGTTGTTTGGGTTACCGTAACCGTAACCAGACGTTTTAGTATCCAATGCTGGACATTGGCCAGGAGTGGACACTAAAGTATGTTTAAGGCCATACATCAGCAGTTATGTATGTAGAAATGAAGAAATGGGGTGGTGCTATTTTAAAGCGGGCGACACCACACGGCAAATAATTATTCGAGTTACATATTATTATTTAAGTCCAGTTTTTCTTACTGCCTTTTCTATCTATTGTGCCTGTTCTCTATCGAACGGCGAAATTCTTTTCCCTAACACGAGGACGTAAGCAAAAAATGCTTCGAATGATAATGGCCTGATTAAGAACGCCTTCCAAGTAATCCTTGTTGTTTCCTTTAAAATGCTTAAACAATGCAAGCAGTTGGAGATTGTACCGGATTTTCTGTTTTTACTACTCACTATGAAAATAAGAAGGCTTTTGTCTACGAAAATGTTTGTGGAAGTTGTGAATTCAGTGTTAACTAGCTGTCGTTGCTTTGTATGGACCATAAAATAAGTTTTACAACATCATAACTAACTAAATCTTAAAAATTTAAGATATACGATTATATCTTAAGATAACTTGATATATTAAGATAACTTAAGATTGATATAAGATATACACTGAGATATACACAAATACGTAGCAATATGTAGAATACGGATAGTAAGTACGTTTAGTTATAAATGATTTGATAAACAATTTAGTTAGCTATAAATTAAATTTGATAAACTTCATGGAGGCGAAATCGTCTACTTAATCGTTAAATTCGTATAGTTAATGAAATTTGATTTCCATAAATATTCAAAATTCTATATTTGTATTAAACATACATGATACAAATTGAATTGTGCCCTGACTCCCAAACTAGAAAAAAATCTGTATCTTGGGAGCCAGTACGTTCCCTGTTGTTTAAAAATATAAAACTATTGTTTAAAAAATGAGGAATAAAGTACCACCTGCCACACTACTGCGCCATTTGAAAGAAAGCGTCAGGTACCTTCAGAAGCACTGCAGCTAAGAAGTTTCAAAAGTGCTGCCGACCTTGCAGGAACCTACTTCAAACTATTTTAAAAACTATCGCTAATTATGTAAAGACAACTCAACAGCAGAGCACACCTTGGTATCACGATCAACCCGCCAAATAAGATCATCCGAACTGCTCAATTAATCACAATTGGTAACTTTTATGCAGTATATGATAGCATAAAAATATTTTTCTAACAATCGCTTGGTTTGAGAAAACACGAGTTTTGTTGAAATAAAGCTTTCATAAAACTACGCCTCATAACAAAAGGAAGAATGCATTTGCTCGTGTCAGCGTATTCAAATGAGATGAACTGGTATATTTATTTTTGTTGGAGAGTTGCCCGCGTTATAATGCTAAAAATTGCTTTTACTCGCACAGTGTGTAGATTTTGAACGCAATAAGCTGCAGCCTATTTTGGTTAAGAGTTGGCTCGCTACCTCATGAGTCACGAGTACTCATGAGTTACACTTATCTAACGCGCGCGCCACGAGCAGGAAGAACTTCGGTCATTGACATGAGGTCAATCAAGACTGGACGGTAAAGAGATTTGTATGAAATCGTCGATCTCTGACCACTTTACAAGACCCCTCATGTTAAGGTTTAATAATATAAGATGTCTGTGGTTGGTGATCGATGATTTCATACAAATCTATTCACACGACGGCTCGTGGCGCGCGATTTAGTACCTATGTAAATGTCAGAAATACATACTAGTGTTGTCGTCGCCTTTAAGTAGTGACATTTTATACATATAAATAACACATTTGCATGTAACTCTAACATTATATGATGTATTCTCTGTTGGTGACCGTTAATAAATCAATTGGAACAGAATCGCGACAGCACCATTTGACATCATCGAATAGTAATATCCATTAAATAAATATTTTCACGTTCTTAACATAGGCGTCGCTTGTCACGTCCTCAATCCTCATTTCAAATGAGGTGTTCACAAATTGTGAAGCCGAGTGAGTTCCTCTCACTAATCCTCCTTATAAAACGACAACAGCACTACAGTGTCATGAGTATCCACTATATCTCCGGAGTGAGTCCGGATTATAAAGTTTAACATTTCATGCTGAATACTAATTCTTCCTTCGCTTATGTATTATGACGTCGGTGGCAAAGATAAAGTAATTAGATAGAGAAAAGTCTTATATTTAGGAAGTACAAAGACTATTTATTATTGCTTTTTTATAGGAGGAGGGCAGCATATGATCAGATAGTTTGCTTAATAGTAAAGTGTTATTGTCACCTATACAATTAAATACCTCCAATACGCCTCTACAATACCAATTACAATAATACTGCAATAGATTCCTACAAATACCACTATCAGTCATGAAATTGAAAAGGATAGGGAATAATAATAAGGATAATGACATGGGAGAAGGAAAACAGATGAGATGAGGAATGGACCTTTGATTGATAAATTCAGAAATTGAGACATCAAATTGAGAAATAAAGAAAATTTAATTGCATTTATCTCACATCGCTGCCACAGATAAAATAAGTGCTGGCCAAGTTTAACGTGCAAATTACTTAGGTCCCTGGGTCGGGCGTGTTTGCACTACACTCACTTGTTTTCGCTTCACGCATCGAAAACGCTGGAAACGTCACAGTACTCGTATCATTTCATTATTACCACCCTTGCATAATTATGATTTCACACTAATGGCAAATATTGATATTGGTTTCACGGTAATTGAAAATGCTGGACATTCATCAATGCGTACAGTCCGTTATATAGAATGTACCCTATATACACAAGTACTCCTATGTGAACAGGGGGCAGATTCTACTAATAAATATAAAACTGACGGAACGGAGGTATGCTGAACTGCAGCGAAAACTGTACGAAATGTTGTTTTCGTATTCCACTAATTAAACGATACATTTTCGATTCAGGTCAAAACCTTTATACAAAATGACACTACATATACCTACATATGATATATTATATACACATCAAACATTTCGGTAATTCAACATTTTAAGAAGTCAACGTAATATTCCGAAAGGAATTGATTAAGATTAAAGCTTAGTACCAAAATGTCCGACAATCTTTGACTAATTGTAATAATAATGGCAATAAATGATTTTTATCTTTTTATATATGGCAATGGTGTAATTAGCACATTCTGCCAGTGTCAAGTTTTCTTCGTAATAAACAATTTCAAAGTCTAAAATGTATCCTGTCAATGTCCAGTCCCGTCGAAGTAAGTTAGGAGTCGCACAGTAAAGCGATAGTATGTTTACTAAGGACAGAAGAAGAGTCCTTGGAAGCACACAAAAAACGCAGTCCCTGATTTAATTTGATTATCACAGACATTATGCACAAAAAACACTTTAAAATTTAATAAACTATCATTATTAAACTACAAAACGCACGATACACAATATTTATAATGAACAAGCAAAAACTCCACTTCTCTTCTCGAGCTTCTGCCAAAAAGTCAAATGATTTATTAGAGGCATAAAACACGAACAATTAATATAAATAAGATTAATAGGTGTCTCATTATTATTTATTAATGTAAATGGTGCATCCTTTTCCATTTGTATATACATAAAAGAGATTTAGAATAATTTAGATTGTCAAAGAGCGGTTTTCACACGTTTTGGAACTAAACGATAATAGTTGTGGAACGGTTTAGTTTTGTTGTTTTATATTGAATAGTAATAGTAGTAGGTGCTGCAATCAGTCACCACAAACCGCATGAAAAATAAGAAATGATAGCTTTTGATATGAGTTGAATCGCAAGAGGAGAAAGAATTAAATCACCCAATTAAATCTACCTGCCTTTATTCTCTTATTTTATGTGCGATAAAATCGGCTTTAAAATGAGTTTCAGTAGGTTTTTGGGTTGCTGAACTCGAATCCGGTAACAAAATTGAGCTATACCCTCTTCATCCCTCGCAAATTGCACTATACACCCCTTAAATGCGGGGGATTACGGGGATGAATGGCGTGCAACATAATTTTGACACTGAATTGAACAGGAACTCATTTTCAAGCCTGTAAAAACAAGCGGATAGTTTTGAGGGGGTGATTTTTCCTTTCCTCCACTTGAAACGAAGAAACTCATATCGTTCCTTCATGTATAAAGCAAAAGCTACCATTTCCATAAAAAGAACTAGTTGCCACCTCATCGTGGTCACCTAGTCGTCTTTTGACGGCTTTTTGGAAGCTCATTAAAATACTATAGTATAAAACGGCTTTAAAACCTTAGTCGAACTTCGAAGTTCCTAATTTACACTGTTTTTGATGTTATAAAGCCATTTTTATAATGACAACAGTCTTGTGTCAAATAAAATGTTTTACCAAGGCTTCTAAAGACTGCACTGACAGTTTTTTAGAGTGAATTAATTGCCGATTTATATAAAAAAATACTTTGTATAACCCTCATTGGTTGGGTAGGGAGGCCCTATTTCCTATCCATATTAATATTTTGTCGATGTCTTACCGAGTCTTCACTGGGATTTAAATTGACGATTTAAAATTGACTTGTGTCGCTGCTTGCTTACGAAGCGTAGTAGGAGTACACATTCATACCTTTTAAAATCGATTTAATATCTTGGAATTACGTCTAAATTGTATTCATTTTTATTTTATGCAGACAGATTATTAAACGCTCAGTCATTTTACTTGTGTGCTTATTATAACACTATGTGACTAACTTCATTTTAATTATGTACAAATATACATTCTCAAAGCTTTATATTCATGTGCCAGAAAGGGTGATATTTAATGACAGTATTATGCTCGTGTGTTTGGATGAGAATATTTTAAAGACCCAAATAACATGTTCATTTATAAACATCAGCCAACCCTTGGTACAGCACTATTCAACATGCATTATTTACAACGGAATTTCAAAAGAAGGGTCTGTTTTTGGTAGGCTCCAACGAAAAGAGCCTCTAAAATATTAATTATACACGCCACATACGGGCACAACATTTTGGAACTTCCTTTCAATATAAAGACAATATACAAAGGAGATAGTAGCTCATCTTCGTATAAATGCTCGAAATGACGTCATAGCGTACCTGGCGCATAATCCGTGCACCGTATACTCGGGTCACAAATACGCAGCACATCCAAAGCACAAATACACCGCATATCTAATGTACAAATATACCGCATACTCAAAGCACAAACATACGGTGTACTCGATTTCTTCTTCTTGTCCTGCTCTAACTAGTGGAGGTTAGCAATCAGCTCCGAACATTTTGCCGTGTCTCTCGCTTTTCGGCGTTCGGCGATACAGTTCGACGGCACTCGCCACTCCCACTCAGTCCACTCCCGTATGTTACGCAGCAAGACTTTTTACTGCGACCAATACACCTCTTTCCGGAAATCTTGCCCATCATAATTAGTTGCAAAAGTTGGTGACCCAGATACGCAACTTTTCTGCACTTGACGGTCTGCAAAAGTTACTTGTCACAGGACTTCCTCATTGGTGACCTTCTGCGTCTAACTGATGGTCAGCATACGTCTGTACGCTCACATTTCGGACGCTTCTACATTTACTACTCGACGTCACGAGACAATAAGAAACGACAAACAATATTTCCTATTGTGAGTGTCACATTTGCATCGCTGTGAGAGGACGCCTTAGTAATACCAAATAGAAACTCTAGAATAAATGTAAAAATAGATATGTGACCAATTTGGATTTATTATCTCTTAATTGAACACACATTCTAAATACTTAAATACTCACAATAAATCACACTTTAAATAAGTGCAATCTTATTGAGAAACTATTGGGAGGATTCATAATATAGCTTTCTATATCTGAAAATGATTATCGAAGAAAAAAAATGAAGATAATACTATTTAGACAAAACAAAGAATTCTTGCTTCAATAATATTAGAAATAAGTAAATTTAATTAATATACGAGTATTTTACCTGTGAGTGAAGATTTCTGTAGATGTGGCCAATTGTGATTACAAATTAGAGGTATTTTTGGAATTGTCTCCCACTGCGATTTGACCCAGTGACCTTTGACCTTATCAGGTCTGTTTGATTTTATTATTATATATGTAAAAACTCGTAATAACAGTTTAGTCTTCTGTAGATATTTATTGCGAAAATCACTGAGTGAAATTACTGTTTGCTCTTATATTGTGCATTATATAGGTAAGCGTTAATAATAAGGGGACGTCCCTTAAAAGGATTAAAAGTGTACCAGGAACCGAGCTTAATGCAAATACCAGTTGTGTATGGTGTAGGAGATGAGTGTAATAACACTTATAAATCAATGTAAAGAAAATTCAATATACGAGTATATACATGATATTGTACATACGAGTATATATAATGATACGGTGAAGTTTCTATCCCTTGTCTTGTATTTCTTCAAACAGACTGTGTAGGGACACCACAGAACACTGTCTCTCACAAAACACTACTGTAAAATGTTTATCCAATTCCTCCAACATACGTACTTATTTAAGTGGTGAGTGAGATATGCCAGAGCCCATTCCCATCCCATCCTAACTCTCCTAACATTTTCTTAATCCTTTCTCCAAATCCATTTCTAAATCTATAAAAGGTAGTCAGCGCATCCATTGTGAATTGATGTTAGCATGTATCGCGGATGTCCACGGGTGACAGTATCCACTTACCATCAAGTGAACAGGTGAACATCCTTACTGATTTAAAATGAAATAATTTACTTCAATTATTCAAAAATAGCTTGTTTGCTACTCATTTAGTGTATTTTACTGCCCGTTGAAATAAAAGCCTTTCTAAATGTTCGAAAGGAATTTAAAGCGTTTACTGAAATACACTTAAGTCATATGAATCATACTGAAATATGACTTCATGTCATTGAATGAGTGGAATGATTCAGGCCAATAAATCTACATCCATCAAATGGCAGTTTCCAACTTATTTCTATATGGGCTATAACTTAAAAACTGGAAACATTAAACATTAGAATTGAGCAGGGGGAATGGACAAAGTTTCCCTGCGGTTGTGTTATATCGACTGAAAAGTCAATGTTCCGTACTCAGGAGGAATATGTTTGCTTTGCGAGCAATAAAACTCATAACGATAGATCAGACTTCGATTCATATTTTTTTTATGTACGAAGGTGGTGACGAGCATACAGTCCACCTGATGGTATGATGGTAAGTGGATACTGTCGCCCATAGACATCCGCGATACACGCCAACATCAGTCCAAAATGACAAACGTTGGTACCCCCCCGGATGCGCTGCCTATCTTTGGATATATAGGAATGGATTTGGGAAATGAGGAGGGATAGGATGAGAATGGGCTCTGGCACATCTCACTCACTACCAAAACATGTTCGTACATTAGGGAAATAAGATGAAGTGGGTAATGCAATACATTTCAATGCAGTAGTCTTCTGTGAGAGAGGGGTAACGTGACCAGTCGAGCGCACCCAGCGGCTGTTGAATTGCAGCGTGCACTCTCCCCCTCAAAAATAATGTTAATACCTCATATAATTGTTAATAGAGATAGGTTAGTTATAACTTAGCTTTGAGGGGGAGAGTGCACGTGAAATTTACTGCATTTCCCACTTTATCCTAGTTCCCCAATGTCATTCGTGCAATGTACGTGCTTCGGTAGAGAGTGAGATATGCCAGAGTCTATTCCCATCCCATCCCATTCTATACCTCGCTATTTCTCCAACCATTGCTCCAAATCCATTCCTGAATCTCCAAAAGCAGGCCGCGATACCGGCGACATGTCAACGTTTGTCATTCTGGACTGATATTGGCATATATGGCGGGTGTCCTTGGGCGATAGTATCCACTTACTATCAGGTGGCTAGTATGCCTATATGGCGCCTGCTCTCAATAAAAAAAAACCATAAACCGACCACCTTTCAGTAATAGGGACTGAGTCATGGGAGGAACGCACTATATTTGAGCTCTCCGGCGCGCACTTTCTTGATACAAATTTCTTTCATCTCTCTCTATTTAACAATTCTCCCCTTTCTGAGGCGTGAACAACACTTGGTCTATAATGTCCCATTGCACGGCTCAGGCTTTCCTAAGTATTTAACAAGGGTATTTTGTTTAGTTCGAATTCGAGTTCTATAGTTCCAGGGTTTTTATAAAAGTAAAATTGATCTCACTACGAATAAGAGTTGTTAATAGATACACCTCGTCTCTCACCGCTTGAAGTGGACATTAGGTATTATATTCTAATGGAGGTGTGAAGAAGTAATTTTTGATAAGAAATTACTGCAGTTTATTGTACAAAAAAATTACGAAATAAAGTACATAGCTATTACCAGCTACGTGTATTTAAAATAGCTATTTACCAGATGAGCATACAAATGTTTTTTTTTTCTATTATGAAATTAATATTCATTTGGCAGTGGGTAGACACTTTTTACAATAATTGTAATGAAACATGGTAGATGTCATCGTGTACTGCTCGTAAACGCCACTATTAGAGAATTTATGTCAAAAATCGTAGCTGATGTTGATTACCAAATAATGGCGAAGAGATAATTGTATATTGTATAGTTATTGAACTAGGTATATCCAAATAATTCATAAGCCGTAAAGTGAAATCTGATATTTATGTATCAAGTCTAGACTGAATATTATCTAAGAAATACATTAGACAGAAGACCTTATTGTCTGATCTTATTTCTCAGATATTGATATTTCAGTGAAGTTTTAAAAGAAATGACTTAATTAATTATTATTAATTATAATGATTTCTATGAACAAAGGGCTGGATGAAGACGACATATTTGTAACGATTATGTCATCTCTACGCCTATCTTGTCTTATCTTAATTAGGCTATATTTGTGTCTCACTGTTGAGCAAAGGGGGAGGCCCTTTTTATGCCAGAGTCTGGCATAAAATGTTTATTTGTGTCTGACAGCCAGACACAAATAAACATTTCGTTTTGATTTAAAGTACCTAATTTGAAAAAGAAATATAAAATAATAAAAATAGAGCACGTACCAATTCAAATAGAATCTTTAAACAACGAAATTTTTAGTTAGAAAATCCTAACCAAAGGGAAAAATTTCATGTCGACTTCTCTTCGCTCCGATAACATTACAAGTTTCTACATATAAAAGTACCTTTATTATGGCTTCAGTAGTATGGGTTGGGTCGGACTTAACATTTCTGAGGAAAAATATCAATGTCCTCTTGTCTTCCAACTGACAAGCTTTTAGTGGTGGAAATTTATAATGGTAGTTTCCATTATCCAAAGTGCTCATGTCTGAGCTGATGCACGACGCACTAGAGAGTGAATATCGTGTAGACCACTCGTATGTATACGCATGTGAGAATGTGTGGATACGTGGGACAGTCTTTTATTTTTTACAAATAATAATGAATTAAGTTTTTTATCTTTTGTACAGTTGTATGAATAATGCAGAAAAGTATGCTGTAATTTTTATTAATAATAATTATCAAGTTTCTATCTGGATTTCAATCAAGTTAGAAACTTATTAATTATTTATCTTTGTTTATTTTTAATTTCCGAATACTATGTTAATTGTGCTTTTGTTAAAAATGTTGCTAATGCCTTTGCTTTTTAGGAGGGTAGTATTAACGTTTCCAGTTCGCCAAAAATATACGAATGGCGGCGGTGTCTTTGAATACAATGTTAACAGTTTTAATATAATATGTGTTTATATCGTATAAACTACTCACGAAAAAAAATGTTAACAGTGAATAATATCTAAACTCGTCGAGTCTTTAATAATATGTGACGGACGTTAAAAATAGATATGTCATAATATCACGCTACAAAATAACGAGCGATTCGCCACACTTAGATATTGCTCACAGTGATGTATATAATATTGATTGTTCAACCGTAAATTCGCGGTGTGCTCCTGACCAATGACAATGACTCATGCTGACTGTCAAACGCGCAAAGAGCGCGCAACGAATGGTATTGAATCCCGCAACCCCAGCTCTGATAGTTTATGAGTAAATTATAATTCGAATTAGAAAAATTCTCACTGGACAGCCAAATATTTTATAATTGTATTTACTTTACTGCGCATCGACAAAGTTAAAAATATTTTAACAAAAAATTAAATCTCATGCACGCGTTTTCTTGTACCTATTATTTTACTGTAACTCGCAGCAACTGTGCTGTAACTATACTAGAATACATATTAGATATGTGACTCTTGAAAGGCCACCAGGGCCACGAGAACTTAGACATACACGATGTTGAGGCAATCAGGTTTTTAGTCGGTAGGAGTCCGACACTACCTGGCACCACCTAGGCTGGCCTTCAGCTAGACTAGATGGTGCCAGGTGTCCAATGCAGGATTTTCCTGATTGTCTCTCCTAACAAAAAAAAAAAAATATTAGATATGTTATACAATCACGAGGACAGACACGTTACAGTCTAATCTATGTTCAATAGCTGTCGAATTTTTTTATTCTTATGTGTTTTAAAAATGGAACGTTCTTATTACGTTGTACTTAAGATTAAAATTTGACTTTTTAATGACCCCCCCCACCCTTATCTGCTTCACCCCCCTAGAAGTTGCCAACCAGGTTTCTTTGAGAAGATCGTATGATTTGTGATCTAGTTTATTCCCATATCGATGGTGCACCGACCATGGGCATTAACTGGCTTAGCTCAGTTCGAGTAAAATAAAATAGGTATACACACGCATTTAAGACGTTTTTAATAGATAATTAACTACATTCTATCAAATTAACAAGTATTAACAAAATACGCGAGTGCAATCTAGAACTTCCAAATTCATCAATGAAACTATTAATACTAGCCCACATTTCAGATGTACCTAAAATTTATAATAATTTACCTTATAGCTTAAAAATTGAAAAAACAAAATATGATAACATATTTACAAAACACTAATTTTATTATTAATAGATAAATGCTATTATAAATAAGACCACTTTTTTGACAATTAAAATTTATTATAAGTTAAATCGACATTAATAGTTAAACATAACTCTTAATCTATTATTATATTAAAATCGAATTTGTAGAACTTTCAATAATATATCGAAGTCTGGTGTAATCGATTTAACAAACAATTATGACAAATTGAGATAGAAACTATTTAAATTATTCTTCCAGGATGCCTATAATCCAGGGCTTAGTATAGGAACATTATAAATTAGATTTAAATATATTAACGGAATATAAGCTCGATGTATCTGTTGGAGATCCTTTTGTAAATAAATAATTTCTACAATTCTTGTGGAGATTTAAATTGTATTAAAATTATTTAAATTGTATTAGGTTGCTGTGGCCTTACAGGGTATTATGTCGCATATTATGTAATTTATGACATGAAAGCAATAAATAAATAAAATCGTTGAAAAATTTCACGGTTATGGCCGGTGTCCTCTTGCTCGTCTCACTAAAGGTTTTGAAACGCTTGCTAAACCGGTGCATCTACGGGAGCGTGACGTGCATTTTTAGCGTTTCTATGAAGATAGATTACCGTTATCCTATGTACTGTGTCTGCATGTAGGATTTGAAATGAAACCGATGCAAATCCAGTCCGTATTTGTAAACAGGTCATTTCCTCTTATCACTCACTTGCTTTTCACTACCCCCGTCCCTCTCTGACAAATGAGTAGCAAAAGAGATACATGATATTTTGTAAATATATATCTAAATTGGCGATTTGTGGTTAATACATCAAACAGCTCGTCGGTTGGGATGCAAATCTGAATTTGCAGGGTATTTGGATGTAGCAAAGCCAGTGTCTGGCTACTAATCTATTTCTGCAATTTAAAATAATGAGAAATAAATTCGTTAATTCCTTGATAGGTACTTTAAATAAAATGTGAGATATACATATGTATATGGAATGTGACGGATACTTTGTAACAGCGTAAAATATGAACCTTGTCTCAAGTTTATGATAATAAAAATTTAATAAGCATATTAAAGTATTATGTACATACATGTGTTGGCGATCGCTGACATCTCGCGTCGTAGTATCGAAATAAGCGACATCTGTGGGCGAACCCCGGTACTACGAGAGCAAACAGCGACACTAGCGACAGCGGCTGATTCAAGAACCAAGCATCTAATGACTGGAGGGGAAGGAGAGGGCGCTGGCAGACGGTATAAAAGGGGCGAGCGCACCTTTCGAGCCCTCTTTTGCCGTTCAGCGTCGGAGTGACAACACTGTGCTATTTCCGTGTGTAGTAGATCGATATAAGTAATCCGGCAGTTGTTCTACGGGTTAATAACTATTAAAGGCAACATCAGAAGTTGGATACGTAACCTTCGCACAAATGGGTAAACGAAGTAAGCGTAACAAACGTTCAAAGCGAACTCTGTCAAGCTCGAGTTCCAGCAGCGCCAGAACACCGTCGCCTCCACCAAAACGAAGGGAAAGGGTATCACGTAAGGCTGGTGCCCAAACTGTGAGTTCAAACAATACTTTCACTTTAAACAACATTATTCCCGAGTTCGACCCGTTAAGAGACGATATAAACGCTTGGCTTGGTATTATTCGATGTTACTCTCAAACGTTTTCATGGTCCGATGAAGTGATCCGTTATCAGGCTTTGAATAAACTGAAGGGTTCAGCCAAAGTGTGGTATGATTCCTTATTGTGTACCGAAAGGCAATGGCCTTCGTGGGAATGGAGGGATTGGAAACGGAAACTAACCTCTAGTTTTCAAATTCGTCGGAACATGTTTGAACTATTGAAAGAGATTATCAACACGAAACCGGCCGAAAATCAATCTCTTTACGAGTTTCACTTTCAACAAAAATGTAAAATTGATCGATTGTCATTGAATTTTTCGGAACAAGATGTTGTGTCTATTATTGTCGGAAATATAGGCGATAGTGGTATAGGGGCATCGATAGAAGCCAATAACTTTGTAACGTGTGATAGCTTAGCTAGTTTTTTACACGGTCGAATATACAAATCGAAAAACTTAAAACTAATAGGCACTAATGCGAAGGATAGTCAGACAAGATTAGTCAGTCAACCGAGTGTCACTCAGACACTTACGGCTCCATCTACGTTTGTGCCCTCTATGGACTTATCAGGACAATCCGCCCCGTTTAGTAAAACTCTTGACTCCGGTGAAGTACGGCGTAAACATGTGGGGTGCTATATATGCGGTGGTAATCATAGGAGGAATCGATGTGAGCTTAATAAATGTGATTACTGTGGCAAGCAAGGTCATTTAGAGCCAGCATGTTACCAGAAAAGGAATGTAGGGAAGCCTGAAAAAAAACAAGAAACTAAATTCATTTCTACACTCGATCCACGGAATAAATTTGTAAAAAACATATCTATTAATAATTCTGATCACGAAGCGTTTATTGACACTGGTAGTAGTTGTTCCTTGATGTCAGAGTCATTAGTAAAGAAAAATTCTTTCGAACTCGTTAAACTACCCATACCTATTTTGTTGCAAGGGTTTTCTAAACAAATTTCGAAACTCGTTACCCACAAGATAACAGTTAACTTGACAATGGATTCGGTAAATTTGACGGATGTTGAATTCTATGTAATCAACGACCTGGAAGGTTGTGAGATTCTGATAGGAAGAAACGTGACCGAGCGATCAGACCTAATGTATTCGCGAATAGGTAATGTACTCAAGTTTGATTACGCTAATGCATTTACAGAGTTTTGTAAAACCGTCAACGATTTTAAGTTAAACTCTAATTCACACCAGAATGAACTAATAACTCTCTTCAGACAATATAAGGACTGTGTTGCGTCTAATATTCGGGAGCTAGGCAGGGCTAGAAATTATGAAATGAAAATAAATTTAACTAGCTCTCAGCCTATTCAATGCCGACCTTTTAGATGTTCTAATGCGGATAGAAAAATAATTCGCGAAATGGTGGGTGAGTTACTGGAAAATAATATCATACGTGGGAGTAAGTCACCATATGCGAGTCCGGCGTTACTCGTTAATAAAAAGAACGGAGAAAAGAGGCTTTGTATAGACTACCGATTACTAAATAAAATCACGATCAAGGATAAATATCCGATGCCCCGCATTGAGGATCTTGTGGATAGGCTTCAGGGACGTAAATACTTTACAAGTCTAGACTTAAAAAGTGGATACTACCAAATTACGATGCACAGGCAATCTATAGACAAAACAGCGTTCATTACAGAAGATGGACACTACGAATTTCTCAGACTCCCGTTTGGTTTAGCTAACGCACCGGCCTGCTTCCAGCAGATGATGAATAAAGTATTAGGTAACTTGAGGTTTGAAAACGTTATTCTGTATTTAGACGACGTATATTTGGTAACAGAAACGGTACAAGAGAATCTGAAACTACTTGAGCAGGTTTTGAAAATTTTTAGAGAAAATGGCTTAACCCTCAATTTAAAAAAATGCCATTTTCTACAAACCAGTATCGACTTTCTGGGGTACAGAATAAAACCGGACTGTGTGATGCCGAGCGAGTCCAAATTGGAGGCAGTTCGAAACTACCCCACCCCCAAGACCGTGCACCAGCTTCGACAGTTTCTTGGTCTTATAAGTTATTTTCGGAAGTTCATTAAAAATTGTGCCATGATGTCGGCCCCACTGACGAAACTGTTGAAAAGGGATACGGTCTGGGCCTGGGAGACGGTCCACGATGAAGCTTTTCAGACGTTGAGGAGTAAATTAACTTCTGATAGCGTTTTATCGATTTTTGACACCGATAAAGAAAATGTCTTATACACGGACGCCAGTAGAGATGGTATTGCTGGCATACTCATGCAAGTTACGGACGACGGTGAGAAACCAGTCCATTACTATAGTAGGCAAACTACAGACGACGAGAAGAAATACCATTCCTTTGAACTAGAGCTATTAGCAATCGTTTGTTCGCTTCAGAAATTTCGGTTATATTTATTAGGGTCGCCTTTTAAAATTGTGACGGATTGTAACTCGGTGAGGTACGCTTTAACCAAAAAAGAGATTATTCCCCGGATTGCACGATGGGTTTTAGCGACACAAGAATTTTCATTTGTTATCGTTCACCGAGAAGGCACACGAATGCAACATGTAGATGCGCTCAGTCGGAACCCCGTGCTATCCGGGGGAAAAACAGAGGCCGAAATTATAATGTCCATAACCGAAGCAGATTGGTTACTTTCGGTGCAATTGCAAGAACCTGAGCTGCAACGTATCAAAGTCATCTTAGAATCAGGGAAGGCCGAAGGTAATAAAAACGTTTTTAATAAATATGAATTGCTAGGTGGTAAAGTTTACAAAAGAACGTCCCGAGGTCGCCGCTGGGTAGTGCCAAAAAAATGCATTTGGCAAATAATTAAATGCAACCACGACGACCTGGGTCATTTTGCGGCTGACAAAACTGTTGAAAGAATAGGCAATCAGTATTGGTTTCCCCGGATGCGCCATGTTGTAAAGAAGTATATAAAAAACTGCCTGAATTGTATATATTATAAACACAAAGGTGGTTCTAAAGAGGGAAAACTATATCCATTACCAAAGTATGCACAACCCTTTCACACACTTCACCTTGATCATTTGGGTCCTTTTATAAAAACCAAAAATAAAAATAAATATCTGTTAATCATCGTGGATGCTTTTACAAAGTTTGTATTTATTTCTGCAATTAGATCAACTGAATCTGCATGTACGATTAAAGAATTAGAGAATATTTCGAAAACTTTCGGGAACCCTAAAAGAATTATTGCTGATGCAGGAACTTGCTTTACCGCTAAAGTATTCACTCAATACTGCACTAGTAAAAATATACGCCTACACACAGTGGCGACGGGTATGCCACGGTCAAATGGTCAAGTGGAACGTTTCAATAAAACTATTCTAGAGGCATTAAAAGCGTCCGGTGCTAATACCACGGATGATAGTTGGGATCGGTACATAAAGACCCTACAACAAGGTCTGAACAGTACGATTCATAAAACTACGAAAGCAGTCCCGAGTGAAGTTTTTCTCGGTTATAGATTACGTACAGATAGTGACAGTTTAGCTCCTCAGCTTGATAGAGAACACATTCTGGATGTAACAAAATTACGTGAGAGGGTAGACACGAATATTAAGTCCAATGCGGAGTCTCAAAAACAAAGATTCGATAAAGGGCGAACAAAAGCACAAACTTACTCTGAAGGAGACTTGGTTC
Source organism: Sesia apiformis (assembly GCA_914767545.1). NCBI lineage: Eukaryota > Metazoa > Arthropoda > Insecta > Lepidoptera > Sesiidae > Sesia > Sesia apiformis. Next base: position 6,502,691 of record OU611960.1, on the reverse strand, counting down.
TAATTAAGATCCAAAGCCAAAATAATCACGGGAAAAGCCGAAAACTATTGCCTACATTTAAAGGCCCGTTTAAAGTAAAGAATATCTTAGGAAATGATAGATATGAGGTGACTGATTTAGAAGGTAGCGAAAGAAGCAGTAAGAAATATACTGGCATAACGGCTGCTGAGAATATGAAACCCTGGATTCGAATTCACGATTGGGGATCCGATTAGACATGCACTTATTATACAATATGTTATTACACATGTGTTGGCGAGGTAATAGAAAAATAACTTTCAGTTTCGGTTATCTTCTTTCTAATTACTTATCTATCTTATAGGGTGTGCGAGTCAAGATAAAATGCTTCAATTTGATATGGCATTATAATTGTCTCACATCTGAAATAAGAGAACAGTCTGAGATAGGTAACTTTAGAACAAACTTGGTACGCTTAAGTGTGGTCTTTGTGTACCCTTTGAGTGCAGGTGGTTCTAGGGTTGGGGCGAACTTGGTACTCTTAAGTGTGGCAAAGTCCCTTTAAGTGCAAGTAGCCTTACCATAAGGTACCTATGGACGAGTCATAAGAAAGATGTGTAATGGTTATAATTTAGTTGTGTAATTAGGTAACTTTAGAACGAACTTGGTACGCTTAAGTGTGGTCTTTGTGTACCCTTTGAGTGCAGGTGGTTCTAAAGTTAGGGCAAACTTGGTACTCTTAAGTGTGGCAAAGTCCCTTTAAGTGCAAGTGGCCTTACCGTAAGGTACCTAAGGATGACGGTGGCTGACCGCGACCCCTAAGAGATAGAATAATATTACGCATACTAAAAATATGAACTTTTTCAGTATTTTATCTGAACTCGCGAGGTGCCTGGGGCAGACACCATGCAGAATGGCCGTGTTGGCGATCGCTGACATCTCGCGTCGTAGTATCGAAATAAGCGACATCTGTGGGCGAACCCCGGTACTACGAGAGCAAACAGCGACACTAGCGACAGCGGCTGATTCAAGAACCAAGCATCTAATGACTGGAGGGGAAGGAGAGGGCGCTGGCAGACGGTATAAAAGGGGCGAGCGCACCTTTCGAGCCCTCTTTTGCCGTTCAGCGTCGGAGTGACAACACTGTGCTATTTCCGTGTGTAGTAGATCGATATAAGTAATCCGGCAGTTGTTCTACGGGTTAATAACTATTAAAGGCAACACATGTACAGTCATATACATATTTTCTTAATATCATATTGATTAACCTTTTAGGCTAGCCACCATGTATGTTTTGGTCATCTCATCGTTTTAAGAGGCTAGCCAGAGATTCTTTTATAATCATATTTTTTATAATAATTTGGGAGGGGAGAGTGCACGCTGCATTCCCGCAGCCACTGATCACGTTACCACTCTTTTAGAAGACTACCTTGAAATGTACTGCATTTCCCACCTTATCTTTTTTCCCGAATGTACGTAGGTACGTGTTTCAGTCGTGAGTGAGATTCACTCCCCATTTTCTCAACCCTTTCTCCAAATCTATTCCTATGTCTCCAAATTCAGGCAGCGCATCCGAGGGCGTGCCAACGTTTGTTATTCAGGACTGATGTTGGCATGTATCACGGATGGTTATGAACGACAGTATCCACTTACCATCAGGTGGACCGTATGCTCGTCTGCCGCCTTTTTTCCATAAAATAGAAATATTAATAATAATAATTTATATTTTGGATCAAATAATGTCCATAGAAATTTTGTAGAATTAATAATTCTATGAGATTCTATATTTTATAAGTCCTATATTGAGACACTGAGTAAATGTAAATGTGGGGTACATTTACATTAATTCTACCTAATTATTATTTCTATAATAAAAAAAATACTTAGTGTAAGTTAAGTTTTAAGTGTAAGTTATTACACTGAAAATTGTAACCATTTTTGTTAAATATATTCAACATTTTCTTTAAACAGAAACACATTCTAACATCTGATCTTTAGAATAAAGTAATAAGAGTTGTGTATTTTTTTTGAGAAATTAGACTCGACAATAACGTTCTTTTTCTCAAACAATGTCACATATAATTTCATGAAGGTTAAAGAATCGAGTCTCGATTAAATCGATGTGCGAAAGATCGATCTTCGATTTAATGATTCGTTTGCATTTTTTTTAAATACCTATCCGTTAAAATGAGTGGAAAATTGCACAGTGGAAAAATTAAAATACAAAAATATACAAATGAAGTATGTATCTATCTTATATATGTACCTTAGTGTGAGTTAAGTATGTATGTATACTTACTAAAATTTTCAGGTTACAATTTTCAACTTAAATTAGAAGAATACTTAAAGGAAGTGTTCTAAAATATTATATCTACGATTTGTCCTTAAGGAAAAATCGATTCGATTTTTGGGGTTTTAGGATTGATTCACTGCTTGAGATTGGTCTTAAAGAACGATTACAAGAATAACATCTTTTCTTCTGTACTTTTAAGTTAATGTCTCGTTTAACCTATTTAGGTATATTTAGGTGAATCGATTCACTGCTTGAGATTGATTTTAAAAACGATTTTTACAGCCTAAATAATCGATTCACTTATTAATCGATTTCATATCGCCAGCCCTAGGCCACGTGTACGTAATGTCGCTCCTCATTTATTATTTATCGGTATATAACAAAAATGCCCGTATTATTCCGTCCTTGGTCTCAATATGTTAGACGGACGGAAGGGCTACATCCATCACTGTTCGTCCAACCCTTCTGTGGATATTTATTATTTACCCTCTGACCAGGAGGGTCGCTACCAACCTTTATTTGAGTAGCCGTTCTTACGTGTATTGTACACAATGTTTTCTATTCTGTACTCATTCGTCATTGTATAAGTAACCGTATATGACGCACTCGGGAATACTTAGCATAATTGCGTAGGTACGGTATCCGGCGATGTATATGGCACGTCGACAATGAGAAGGAGCCTATCTGCTATTTTCGTTTTTGTAGAGTGACCATATATAACGCACTTGGGAATATTTAGCATAATTGCGTAGATACAGTACCCGGTGGCGTATATGGTACGTCGAAAATGAGAAAGAGACTATGTGTTATTTTCGTTTTTTTTATCCACGTTTTTCACCGTCGCTTCTTATTTTTTCTTTTTTCGGAATGGCTAAATTCTTGTGGCCCTAGTGGCCTTTCAAGAGTCACCGGTCGTGTGAAATTTTCACCGTCTCATGAGGTTTCGTCAGTCACTTCTAATGCACTCTGTCTCTCACAGTAAATTTTGACGCACTATTCGAGAGGTATCTATTTCTCATTTACGACGTGCCTTATACCACTGATTATTAAACATTACCTTACCCCAATGAGTTTTTCAGCCTGTCACAAGTAAGTACTCGCAGATGATCTATTTGTGGAGTTTATAATATACGTTTCTTGAGAATATGTTCAAGAATAACATCTTTTCTTCTGTACTTAAGTTTCTCGTTGAACCTATTTATGTTAAAGAAGGTTTATGTTAAAAGAAGATTTGAACTTTTTGTAAGTCCCATTTCAATAATTTTAAAAGGACATTTCACTAACAGAAAGCCTCCGATTTCCACTGGAAAACTTTTTTAAACTTGTTTATTTTTCAGAGATTGTTCGTTCAGCATTGATTGCAAGCGTATAAAATCCTTCCCTTTGTTTTCACTTGCGAGTTCGCTTCGCTGCAAACAATCAAAACTTGTTTTCCATTTAACTTGGCGGCTATGAAACGTGATCGACTGAGGCCAGTGTTGAATCTAAACGCCTCACGTATTCAGAAACACTGTTTACATGGAGCGTAATTCTTTCATAATCTGTATCTATTCATTACATACATATAATAAGTGACACGCTTGGTTTCCGTACAATTTCACGAACTTGCGTTGTTGTTTTTTAGGGGAAAATGAATAAAATCCAGGTTACACAAGAAATTTTGTAGATATATAAAATTCATTAATTATATCTATTTCAGTACCTGTATATTTATGTTAAAGTATATAAATATGGTGAAACAAACAACGGCAAATGAAGCGTAACGTAATTAGTACTGTGCTAAACGTACTATAATACTTGATTTTAGTACCGTGCAGAGTCCAGTCTTAATGAAGTAGATCCGTGGTACGTAATTCCTGTGTAATATTTGGATACTCTGGGGTGTTTGTGTTTAGTGGAATTCCTTGGACTTATGTTCATTGAAAATGTTCGAAAATGCAGCAAATTAAGCTACGAAAATCCCATTAAGTTACGACATGGGGTTCTTCAAGAAAACTGTGAATAGGACTTTGCTAGGTCGGCGGGGCGCCCGCATACCCCCTGGTGTTGCATGTGTCCATGGGCGGCGGTAACACTTACCATCACGTGGGACCGCTTGCTCGTCCGCTCTCTTCTCTATAAAAAAAAAATATATCAACGCGGAGGGAAGGAGAAAGGAGTGCATGTGGGAATGCATCCCACAGCCACTGGGTGCACTCAACTGGTCACGTTACCACTCTCTCATATGTGACTACCTTGAAATGTACTGCATTTCCCACTTTATCCTAATTTCGAAATGTACCGAAAGGTATTGAGTAATATGGCAGATTCTATTCCCATCCCATCCTATCCTGTCCTTCACCATTTTCTAAAAAATGGATTTCGAGAATGCTCCAAATCCATTCTTACGAGTATATCTCCAAAGGTAGTCAGCGCATCCGGGGGCATGCCAATATTTTTCAATCTGGACTGATGTTGGCATGTATTGCGGATGTCCATGGACGACAGTATCCACTTACCATCAGGTGGACCTTGGTAGATCAGGTGGTAAAGTTGGTAGACGAGCATACGTCTACCAACTTTTTTCCATAACGAAAAAAAAAGACAAATTACCCTTCAGCTTGGCGTCATAGTAATAAATGCTTGGACTAACAAGTTCTAACAGAATATGGCATTACTTTTGTCTGGCCAGCACTTTCAGTTTTTAGTCCAAACTGAATGATGGATTCACACCGGTTGGAGTATTTTATGATAAACGTGGTTTTTCCATACTGTGTTTTATCTATTCTTTGACTAAGCGCCTGTGCTCAAACAAACTGTGGGTATCGGCGGGCATGCGGTCCCGGTCAGGGTGAAATTGGTTTACGACTACACCGCTCGTCTTATTGTTTATAAATTTCAAAAAAAATGTAACCCAATAATCATGTTGCAAGGCGAATTAAAAATATTTATTAATGTCCGTTTCGGATATTTTTTTAAATAAGCTATCTTTAACCAACTCAGTTTTGGGCAACCGGAAAGTTACCCAAAGCGATCGCTTTGGCGATAACCACTGCCTGTTGAACTTTTCGTGTTATTTAAGTTGTCATTTTGCAATAATGTCTTATTGTGTTGGTGTACAATAAAATTTATTTATCTACCTATGATCTTTAATGGAAATACCATTTGTGCATTAGTGACATTGTTGTACCAAGCTGCTTGAACTAGCGGTTTTTTGTATTTAAGTAAAAATATACGCCAAAACTAAGAAAGGTCAACATTTTTTTGAAATTCGTTGGAGAAAGACCGAGATATGGGCTATTCAAACTTTTAAACGCGCTACTCTCGAGTTTTCCGTCACGGATTCTGTGCACGACAGAATAGTGAATAGTGAAAGTGCGGTGCCTATATACCTATGTGTACATACGTAGAATCAGTGCGCGTAATATGTACGTGCTGACATCGCACATTTCGGAGGAAAAAAGGGGCCGTCTAGAGAGAGTTCCGCAAACAGTAAAGTTTAAACGGCGAAACTTTGGTCAAGAGTGAAATTCGTGTGCCCTTCCTCCGAAATCATAAGATGTTAACACTTACATCACCGTTATCATGAGATATCAATATTATGTAAAATGTTTAATTAAGGTATTGATATAATGTAAAATGTTAAGGATTATGATATACTATTGTTTTTTACGTATTTACAACATCTTATATTTATTTGTATAACTTACTACTTATGTTTGTATGTCTTATTCTCGCTCTCCAAATGTGCTAGGATACCTAGGTTATGAGTCAGGGTGCTAGAATAAGGTTTAAAATAAAGACTACCGCCCGCAGTGTGTTTCATTTAGATGTAAGTTCTAGAACATAAAGTTGCGGGCTAGGTGGCGTAGTTCCGGTATCGGCGCCACTGAAAAGCCGTACACCCTCAATCCTCCCATACCCGAGTCCCCGTCCCCGTTCCACGTCCCCGAGTAGCAAGCTACTCGGGGACGGAGGAAGGGAAAATAAGAAAAAATTAAGTAAAAGGACAAATACCCAAACTTCGCCACCGAAAATAGTCTTTATCCTCCGTGCAATAAGAGGACCGACCCAGATAAATATGACTTGTAACCTAGATATTATGTACAAAAATGGAGAGCGAATAGCAATAAATCTTCCTCAGGGAACGGGGGGATCGCTTGGGCAGCAAACTCCTATAAAAAGGGAAAGGCCCAATAGCCAGCAAGCCAGTTCGTCCTCACCACTTGTATAGTAAGAAACCTAAGAAGAAAAGTGAGCTTGCCGCTCCCTCCGCACCCCTGTGGTTTAATGTGAACTAGAGCAGCGTTTTATTTCCGTATTCACCCCAACATCTGATCTGCCGAGATCCCTGCACCAACATCAAGACCGACAAGCCTAAATCCCTACACCCCCCCCGTTAAAGCCACGACGTGTGACCTGCAACATTGGCCTTCGACAGCGATCGACGTGCAACTCTAACATCTGGTTCTTAGCCAGATTGCTGAGCCAACACCCGGTCACCAAATCGGCGTCCAGCTTTAACATTTGGTCCTTCGAGCCGGATTGCTGAGCCAACACCCGGTCGCCAAATCGGCGTCCAGCTTTAACAGATTCAATAGACAGATCTTGTTTGCGCCGCCTTATTATTTTGGACACGTTTTGGAGCGCGGCCTTTTAGCCTATGACAGATGACGACTGACGCTGTCACCGGGATAAAATTCGCATATCATTATAACTTCTCTTCGTCGCGCGCATGCGTTCAATTTGGTTGCCATCCTCGGCACCACGCGACCGCGGTGAAGTGGTTACAGTAGTGAGTGACCACGTCTTCGCCAGCTGCTGGATGTACTGCTCCTGGAATCTCCCGGGTGAGTACTTACCTGACAATTTACTGTAACTCACTATTTATCATTTAGTATTAATTTCTCTTTCACACCTCACATCGCAGACACGTCCAGCGTCCATCCCATCGCGCCAACTGATCTGTCCATAGAATCCTAAGCTTATTTCTCGAGCTCTACATGTCGAAAACACCAATGCGGTTATGGTCGTCCGCTGTTAGAGCCCATGTCCAACTTATAAACTCATAAACGGATGGATTAATTTATGTAATGAAACTTGTCGCTTTACAGTATAAATTCATAGGTATATGTTGCAGCGTGTATTATTAGTCCCATAACAGTTCCATAACTGTTTCTTGCACTATACAATTCATATATAGACTGGCGTATCAAAGCCGCAGCCTAACTGCCAATACGGTTCATACTTCCCGTCAAAGCGTAGCAGGTGAATTGAATCAGGGTCGCTTTGCCCCAAAGGGTAGCGGTCGTCGGCTCTTACAACTTTGTTCTCGGAATAATGGACATGAAACCGCATGGTTATGAACTTACTCCTGGCATTCCGCTCCTGACGTTTCTACTTCCCGTACGCATTAACTTGAAATATCACAACGAGTAAAGTGTAAAATAATTTTTAGTTCTCATCAATTCTGACTTAACTCATACCATAACATCAGGTTATGTCTCTCCACTGCCAGATATATGCTCTTCTCATCCAGCCAGCACCAGCGAACTTCTTCAATTCACCTGGCCGGAGAGCGTCTCACACTGCGCTTCCCAATACGTGATCTCATTTTGACGACCCGTCTACCCATCGATTGTCCGTTCCGCAGCTAATATGGTCTCCTCATTGCCTTTTCAGCGTGCTGATTCTATGAACTATGATCGGTGACTTAATTTCTTTGGCTAACCTCTTCTCTCATCCCTTATCCCACAAAGAAACACCGATCACGGCTCTCTCCATAGCTCACTGAGTTCACTGTCTACGGCTACGGATGCTACATCAAAGTTATCAGATACTATATACTTTTATGCGGTTAAGTGTTAAGTGACTTCAATCTTTAGTCATAAAAAATATAAACTCTTTTTCTTTCTGATTAAATTATGTTTATAAAATTTACTAACAATACTGTGTAATATAAAAGCGTGGGAATTGTGAAAAACATAAATAAACTCTTGTGACGGCGACGGTTCTACCAAAAAGGATTTTCACTTTATTTACTGCTATCCCTATTGGATATTCCGGAATTCCAAACGGAATTGATAAATGCTCATTGACTCCGGGTGTCGATGAATTCGTCAAGTTTTCGTAACGAGTTGCCAAAACTGACGGCGAAAATGGAATACTCAAATAAAACTCACACAGTTTGAAATTCGAAGAGGGAGTTTGTAGCAATCGATTGATTCGAATTAAATTTAATGAGGCCACATTCAGTTCTTATGTTACAGAGAGATGTAATTTGAATATAGGATGGGGAGCGTGGGAGGTATGAAATTTTTTATTTTTATTATGATATCTATATACATTTAAAATGAAATAATCGTATTTTAGTAGATTTATCATTTCTATAACTAAAGGAATTAGCCAGTGTTTTTACTACAAGTTTCCTCCACAATGGAAGAACTTAATACCGAATTGATTTTTATAAAATGACGGTGTTGTAGTTTTAACTGTATTGTAGTTAGATTATTTAATCGGAATTTTATTTTATATTAATATTAAAGAAAATGTGAACGACGGAGAATTTTAATTTTGATATTTTATATAAAAACTATCGAAATTTCATTTTCTAAGAAATTATACCCGGTTAGCCCTTATATCGTCTAACAGAGTTTAATTACGTGTAATAGAATGTTAATTACACTTTTGTATCATGAAATCGAGAACTATTCAATGTTTCTTGAGCAGTATAGTCTGTTCGCTTACATAGTCTTGCTTAGTCTTATTTATACACTTCTAGTCTCGCGCTACCTACCCTGATCTGTATCTACTTTTACAATAAATTTTAATGTTTAATATCATCTGTGTAAAATTAAACAAATAAATATGAAGATATTTTCTGTGCCATATTTATTCTTTCTACGTCTTACAATCTTTTGTAAGACGTCTTACAATGTATTGCAAGACATGCATACATGTCGCAGAAAATCCCCATTTTCTGCGACAATATAACCCAAACCTTCACATCGCTTCTAGATAAACAGAGATTTTACTTTAGGAAAATGTAATAGACATCCGAGATAAATACCGACATCAGTCAAGAATGACAAATGTTGCCACGTACGTGACGCGGTGCCTACTTTTGAAGGTGCAGGAGTGAATTTTGAAAAAGAAAATATAACAAAAATCTATAATGAAATGACGAGAAATGCTATGAAGAGACAGGTTAAGTTATCTTAGAATAATTCTACCTAGCAAATGGTAAGCAGTGTTGCCTTATATCGAACGAAACTTATTTTCTCTCGAAAAGCAAAAAAATAGTAAGAATGTTTTCAAAGTGTTCTTTCAAAGTGTTGCGAGAAGGATGTCCGGACTTTGATATACGTTCCTGTTTATGTGTGGTTATTCGAACGGGCGTGACGGCATCGGCAGTCAACGAGCTATAAGTCATGTCACATCACTTAAAAGAATCAGTAGAGCAACTTATCACATATCAATAGAGACTTTGCAACACAGAACACGTCGTGTTAATCGCGGGTTGAGCGCGGCGCGGGTCTTATATGAGAAACGTTACGATTTAACTGCTGCAGTATAAAAAAAATGTCGAATACGGCGCGAGTTGAATATTCCATCCGTTCTTTTTCACTGTACCTGTGAATCACTGGATATCACATACAATGTATTATACATAACAGAAACAGCTATCGGGCCTGAAATTCCACCAATTCTCTGGTTTCGGTGTTTACAGATTTTTCTCAAGTAGGTAATTTATAAACCTGTAAAGTCCTATGCCGAACATTCTGACCCGCGTCGTACCTATCTATAAGCGATTTACGTTCTGCGTGCCTAAAATTTTAGTAAACTTTAATCCAAGGCATGTATCTCATAAGCCTCATTAGAGTACATAGATTGTTCGCGATGTTCACAATGTTTTGTTCCGTATTTGTTTTGTTCCGTATTTGTTTTGTTCCCTGTTATCTTCAAATTTTGAGACAAATGACCTGGACTTTTTATATGTCATGCATAAGAACATTAATGTTGCTATCCTTCATTATCTCTTATATCTATTATTATTGTCATTCATCTTTATTATCTCGGTACATGTGTATATTTAAGATGCTTCACTGAGTAAACGGTGCATGTATATGCTCATATCGAATTTCGTATATTTTCATAAAGGTAGACTACTGTTTCCTCCATATCCTTGGTACACGGCAAGCAACTTTCTTTACTTTGCCTGCAGCAGGCGTTGAGCGAACAGCTTAAAGTCTCTAACGTTTTCTTGCCTTATAAACAAGACTCTTTGTGTTGAGAACGTTCGTTAGTTTTTCCAATAGCAATTTCCTTGTCTATATAATTAGGCATATTCTTTACCTATCGTTGTTTGCCGAAGAGGAAATAGAACATTTTATCGCGAATGTTTTAGACGAGTTTATTAGATAAGTAACTTAGTAAGCGCTTTCTAAGTAAAAAGTAAGCAACGGTACGTAGTGTATGTTTTTTAATTTTGTCAGACTGTAAAATATATTCCATTATTATAGGAGATCGAAATTGTATAATGTGATAAGACACATTGTTGTGTATTGTGATACTTCGATAGTGCCTTTTTAATGATTGGAACCAGTAGAAAAAATGGACAGGACACTTATCGAGCAGTCGCTTCCTTGCTTCAAGGGGACGCCCAATGTCGCCACCATAGGTACCATATATATATATATATATATATATATATGGTTTATTCCACTGTAGAATCCAGTATAGACCTTTCTGAAGATTCACCGCAATACATTTTCTTTCTGCTCTTCTCATCCAGCTACTACCAGCGACTTACGTTTTAGTTTCCAATCTACCTACCAACCAACCGGCAACCTTTCCATGAACCAACCCACGCTACGTTTCCCCCCACGTGGTCTCCATTCAAGGATTTTTCTATTCCATCGGTTATCGATCCAGTGACAGTGGGAGCGGGAGGGTGTACTGTGCAATCCCACAGTCGCTGCCCGCACTCGACGGGCCAAGCTACCCCTCTCTCACAGAGCACTATCGTAAAATGTACCGCTGTTATGAGTGATGTACCACAATATACATGAGTGTTTCAGTAGTGAGTGAGTTATGCCAGAGCTCATTCTATCCTACCTTCTCATTTTATTTCTCATTTCTCCAAATCCATCCCAAAGTCTCGAAAGGCAGCGCATTCGAGGACATGTCATCGTTTGTCATTCTGAACTAACGTTGGCATGAATCACGGATGTTCATGGCCAACAGTATGCAGACCACCAGATAGTACCTACTGTATGCGTGTTTGCCCCTTCTTTCCAATAATAATAAAAAAATATGGCATGTCCGCTGTCACTTTAAATTGCTGATAGAATGTAATAAATATCCATTATAAGCACATTTCGCCTACACTTATTGTCGCTTAAAAATGCAAAGCTATCTAAACCTACTGTAGAACGCAGGAATCCAGTGATACACAACTCCGCTTGTAAATTCGTATATTCTAGTTTCTAATACAAATTAGGTACCTACAAATGGTCTGGCACGAGAATCACATATAATTTCTTATTTTCAATCCTATCTGTCCACAGTGACATCTCTTTTTCTTTGACAGCGCAACATCAGAAAACCCCCCTCCAAACAGTATTGTCATAACAAAATATAATGTAACAATTATTTTCTACAGATATTTTAAGAAAACATTCAAATAGACTTTTGAAAAAAAAATCTTACACTACAGAAAATGCATTTAGCTAACATATTCAGACCGAAATAAATAGCACACATGCTCCTACCTTTGGCCAACTCGCCGAACCATTTAGACAGCTAAGCCGGGGACCGAAAACTTGGCAAGTTCCAACTTGGACCTATTTTAGTCGATTCCAAAACTGTCCATTCTATTTTAAACTTAGTTTGTGTTGTGTCGAAAGTAATGTCTTTGCTCGAACTCTGTTGAGGTTTGGTCTGTATTGAAATGCGAACTCAAAATACATTTTACAATATATGTAGTTATGCGATCAGAACGCACAGTTAGCTTTAATGCAGCTGCATCCCAAACCGCTTAGCTTGCATGCAAGGGCGGATCCAGCTTTGGCGCCAGGAGGGGGTCACATAGTCGTGGTCAAGTCAAGAACTTATAATTTAATTTTGATAACAATAGATACAAGTAAAAAGTAGGCATTTTATTAATGTACGTAAGTACTGTACTTAAAAATATTTATTCTTTATTGTACACTTGAAAAACTTAACACATGATAACTTGTACATATACACGTACATATTGCCATCTTCTCTTGAAGACATCCAAAGAAGCACTATCACGCACGGAATGAGACAGCCTATTTATATTCCATAACTGTGGTGAATGATTTGTCATAACAGCTAGAAGTATGTCGAGGGGTATGACGCAAAACTCCGCAAAAGTGAAGAGGTGGTACGACAAGGGTTTCCAACAAACAAAATAGAAACAGACAAAATACATATATTTAAATAACAAAATCAATTTTTCTTTTACGTCTTCTCCCGAAACGCGTTATTACGTCATTTACGTCAATGGGTACGTTTTTATGAACGTGGAGAAGTGCCAGTCCGGTTAGGCGATCTTCAACCATTGAAGATCTTAGCCACGATTTAATTCTGCGCAACGTAGAGAAAGACCTTTCTGCTGTCGCTACACTGACAGGTAGTGTAGCCATAATACATAAAAATTTTCTTATATTAGGATACATATCGATGTCACAATTTAAAATAATATCAGAAATCGACTGCGGTATGTCCTGGCTCCGCTGCCACGCCTGCCACTTCACCATCCACAGCCGATATTCATTTACAATGACAGAAACTGGAGTGTTATCTAGTAATAATGTATAGTCGGTAGCTAGTTGTTTCACAGTTTCAATGTCTTCATTACTATATTCGCCTTTTGGCATGAAAACGCTTAGCTGAAACAAATTAAGTATATCAGGAGACAGGCGGTCCTGGAGATCACTTATTATTGAATCTAGAAGAGGGATGTATATAGCTCTGCGGAAATACTCTTCAGCAGATTGAGCAGGTTGGTTATTGGCCCTATGTATTTGTTTTGATACTATTCTGGGGCATTTAATTTCTACATCTAGCTGCTCAGCTATTTCTTTAGCCTCTTCAAAAAGCTGTCGGTAGATTACGTCCACATTTTCTCTTTTATTTTGTAAAACACTTAAAGTATCATTAATAGCGTCCGTAGCTTTTTTTAAATCAATTGAGTTTGATTGTAGTATTCTGCTTAAAGATACAGTAGTACCTGAAAAATAAAAAGTAAGTGACTGTGACTGTAGTGCATAAACTAAGAATTTATAACTTAATATAAACGGTATGTACTCGTAGCATAAATTATTAACAAAACAACAACATAATTTTAAAGTAGGTTTAGTATACTCGTATAAGTTCATTTGCCAAACAATAAGAAATAAAATAATTTTGGGAAATACCCACCTAATACATCACTTAAACAGATGGAGGATATAATAAAGTCAGAACTGCGCAATGTTTGCAGCAAGCAATGCGCATCATTGGCAGTTTTATTGTCTTGCCAAGCAGAAATCTTCTCCAGAGCGCTACAAATTTTGACTAAGTTGTCTCCTTGAAATTGAAGATGCCCATCATGCCTCTCTACCCAACGTGTCCTTGCATGGCAGCTCCGAGTTCTATTTTAAAAATTTCATGCCTCTTAGCATTGGCAAATGCCACAACTTTTCTCATTGTGCCAGATGTATTGCGACAGGAAACTACTTTGGATGATCTTGCCAATGAGTTATTGAGCACATGGTTGTTGCACGGGCAACGTTTAGCATGAATGGCTATTTTCATCAATTCTTGCACTGCACCTTTTGTATCTGATGCCATAACCGAGCAGCTGTCAGTTCCACACACCAAGATAAAGTACAAGTTAAAATACACGCACTGGAATAATGTGAAACTGATTACTTACCATTTCTTGTAATTAATGAATTTGCAGCAACAATTTTTAAGAATACTTATAAAGGTACACTTTTTTTTTAACTTAGAACTATGTTATGATTATGTTGAAGTTTAGTCGTTCCGATTCCGATTGAGGTTAGGTCTAGCTAGACGTTACGTAGTCGAAAAGCGCGCGCAAGTGTGGCCCGGTAAAATTCAAATTTTCGATGCGTTCGTTCCCAAACGTTTGCCATCATACAAAGTTATTATATTATTATATTAAATTAATTAAATATTGAAGGTATGTAGTTACATCAAATCTGTAAGGTGACAAAATATATAAATAAAATCATTACGTTCAATTAGTAGTTCACCTAAGTCCTGGAACCAGCTCGGGGGGGGGTCATGACCCCCATGACCCCCCCCCTGGATCCGCCGTTGCTTGCATGTCTGTTAGATAAGGCCCTCGGGCATAGTAATAAGAAATTAGAATAAATCAGTCTTACATCGACCATCAAACAAATCGTTCATTTATTATTTTGTCTTTTTAAAAAGACTTTATCCCTCTCCCGCGTTTTGACTATATTGTCAAGATTATTTTAACTATTATTTATATTTTAAGAGAAATAATGAAATGAACAGCAGAAAATACGGAGTTGGCAACAAATCCATGACAATAATTTTAAGGTGGGTTAAGTTTAGGTTCTCTGGTGATAATAAAAAAATTAGAGTCTGCTGATTCATTCGTCAGTCGTAGAGTCATTTACCGTCGATGACATTCTGAGTAATTTGAAATTATTTATTTCAGTTATTCAAAAATAGTTTCTTTTGATGATCACGATTTGCTTCCCATTTACTATATTTTGATGCTGGTTTAAATTAAAGGCTTATTTTGATTTATTCAATATTGTAATATAATTTTATTTGATTTACATAGATCATATTTTATATTTATGTGTTTAAAATATATATAAGCAAAGAGATGATTACAAATACATTATTCACCAAAATCCTTACATACAAGATCACACAAAGTTGCTCTTGGGACCCAAGACTCAAGCACAACGATCATTATGTATCGCTGGAGCTCAGGTTGTGATTACCTTATACAATGTAAATTTAAATGAGTGACAGATATAGGCAGATAAATATGTAATTGAAGGATAAACTCATGGAAGCCTTCTGGATTTTGTTTTCTTTTGTCATGTGAATGACAAATGAATAATGTTAGAGTTTCTATATCAATTATGAAGAATTTCCTAACATTTTATATGTTATCCAATGTGTTCTTGATTATCTACCCGTATCTTTTACCTATTAGCGTAATTATTGTCAAGGTTCATCCGAGGCTGCCCTGGTGCTCGACTTAATATTAAGAGTTAATAACACTGTTTATCAAAATATGTCACGGTAGGTCATAAGTAGATTGCATAGTATTACTTATCTACTCGTACCTAGAAATTGCAAAATTATAAATCACGCATTTCTCACTTAATACTACTCCTCTATTTTAGTTACGTATTTCGGTAGTGAGTGACATATGTGAGATTACGCATTCCTATGACCATCTCATCCTATCCTATTCCTCCTTATATTTTCAACCCTTTCGCCAAATGCATTTTAAATCTCCGAAGGTAGGGAGCGCATCCTGGGGCGTGACGACATTAGTGATTTGGACTGATGTTGGCATGTATCGCGAATATTTTTTTTCTACGTAAATGGCAATGGTGCAATTAGTACATTCTGCCAGTGTCAAGTTTTCTTCGCAATAAACGATTTTAAAGTCTAAAACGTATCCAGTCAATGTCCAAGTAAGTCAGAAGGCGCTCATTATAGCGATAGTAGGTTTACTGAGGACAGAAGAGGACTCCTTGGAAGCACACGAAGAACGCAGTCCCACGCTTTTATTTGATTATCACAAACACCACGCACGAAAAACATTTTGAAGTTTAATAAACTATCACTATAAAAGCATGAAACGCCCAATACACAATTTTTACAATAATCAAACAAAAACTCAACTTCACTTCTCGAGTTCCCGCCAAAAAGTCCATGTATCGCGAATGTTATCCATCCACTTACCATCAGGTGGAGTGTCTGTTCGTCTGACACCTTTTTTATATAAAAAGAATAAAACAAATAAGAGGCAAAAATAGCACAAAATGAAGGAAATGTGACGAGCCTTGGGAGAGGCCTATATCCAGCAGTGGACAGATATAGGCTGATTCATACTATAATCTGACACTTCAGATTATCGTATGAATCAGCCTATGAATCGTTTATGGATAAAAGCATATGCTGATGCGCAGTCCCATTGCCAGTAAATTTGATATAAGTAATTAGATGTGAACGTTTAATGAATCATTATTGGCAATACCGAGGGTTATTATTTTATTTTATAAACCTTTTTGTTTTGTTTCAACCATCACATTTTATAGCTTTTATTGCATAGATATTTTAATGTTCAGGCAGTTAGTGTCTAAACCGGAGGCAAACCATGATACAAACCATTTTTCTATTCGTATCCTTATTATTTTATCCTTACGTATTATTTTCCTGTTTTTGGTCAAATAAAAAAAAAACAGTTTTAACAGTTACAAGTATAAAGACATACAGGACACACACACAGAGCGAGTTATTTACATTCACATGATTCACATATACATAAACATTAAACAAGCTACCGGCGATGTTTTAGTAAAACATCAGGACCGAATAAATGCCTTACTCTATATTTCAGGACATTTGGTCTCTCTCCAGACTCCACTCTAAGGTATACGATAACGTAATTAAAGAATTAAGTAATATAGGTGATGACAGAATAAGCCGATCAACACCCTTACAAAAAAGATCTTAGTTTCCTTTGACAGAAAGGTCGTCACAAACTTTATAACAGCCAAGAGTTCCTTACAAGGTTCGATAACCAAACCATAGCGTGTTTTAGCTACACAACACAGCGCCATCTATTGGTCATCGAAGATTTCATATTTGTGAGTTGTACGGAATGAAGTACTCAGTCAAATTAATCTTTCTTTTGTCTTTTTGGCGGGAACTCGAAAAGTGAAGTTGAGTTAATGTTTGATTATTGTAAAAATTGTGTATTGGGCGTTTCATGGTTTAATAGTGATAGTTTATTAAACTTCAGTGTTTTTCGTGCGTGGTGTTTGTGACAATCAAATAAAGACATGGGACGGGACATTTTTCGTGTGCTTCCAAACAATCCTCTTCTGTCCTCAGTAAACCTACTATCGCTATGAGCGACTTCTAACTTACTTTGGGGGGACTAGACATTGACAGGATACTTGGAAATTGTTTATTACGAAGGAAACTTGACACTGGCAGAATATGTTAATTGCACCATTGCTATATATGAAGAAAAAATCTTCTTTTGCATTGTAAGCTGTGACAAATTAAGGTTATTGCAGCCCCGGGACCCATTTAAGGCGACCAATTTTAAAAATGTGTTTATAAATGTCTTTATAAATTTTATAAAGGTTTTTGTCTTTACCATTATATTTTCCACTTTTCCACAAATCTTTTACACAATCTCTCATATCAAATAATTGAAATCCAAAGTAATAATTATTTTTCAATTGATAATCTTGCTAAATTTGTTAAGCGGCTATCAAGCATTGTTGATCGATGCGTGATCTTTGTTCTTTTAATGGTCTCTCAACCTCACCGTTCGTCACAGGAATCATTAGAAACAATCAAAAAGCTATATACCTAAACATTTGGGAAAACATCAATAATGTCAGTTTTAATGATCCTATTCAAAACTTGCAAAGGATTCAGTGAATTAGCATTTTCAGCATTATCTTTTCGATTAAAAAAATTGCCTTGTGTTTGTAACCTCAATAGTGGTTTAAACTGTTCTAATTAAAAACTAAACGATCTTGTAAATCTTGTAGTATGGAGTCCTTCAGTTTGGTGGTGATTTAGTTGTAGCCACAAGAATAGAGCACAAACTGCACATTGGTCTCACAACTAGTGTGTAGTTATGTGACAGAGTAGTCCCTACGCCATTAAACCTAGAGAGCTTTACAATACAAAGCCTTTACAATTCTATATCTAAAATTATCTAATTTAGATATTTATTTTAATTTCTATTTTACTAATAATTAGAAAAATATATTTTTTTCTTAATAGTTTTTTATTTTCACTTTGATTTAATGCAGATTTGAATGGATACGCAACAATCAATTTTTTTTAATGAAAAATGAATTAAATGAATTCCATAATATTCATTCAACTATATTTTATAAAGTATTATAATATTTCATCTAATATTGTATAAGATGATTAATAAATATATTATGAAAATAACTATTGTTATACATATTCCTGATATCACGAAAAATAATATAATGAACTTAAAAATACTTTCAAGACACAATATGAACGAAGAAAAGATAAACTTTAACTCAATTTTTGCTGTTCGAATGTTTTCGACGGCCCTTTTAAAACGTAACATTATCGCAAGCGACAGCAATCATTTCCACAAAAAATAACCTACCGATACTCAGAAGGAAGCGAGATCTGAAGCTATAGCGAAGCTGAAAGCCTAAGACTGAAGACAGCCGAGCAATGCAAGTCTTTAACCACAAGCTCAAGCTGCCCAAATCTACATATCCAGAGAAGAGCGAGATCTACTCTCTTAAAATCGCTGAATGACAAATGATACGAGATTTTTTGTTATAAATGAAACTTGCTTATTCGTTATGAATCGTACCTATAACTCTGCTCCGTGTACTATATGTGGTTTGGAACGCTTGGGTTTGTGGCAAAAGGCACGCAATGCTGCTTGCTACCCAGCAGGCATGCTCTACAATTCTCGCCTCGAGTACGGTAATTCAGTTGCTTTGCCCTTTAAAAGCGTACCCATCTCATCTTTCCGCGAGAGACGTACTGAATATGCAAAGCCATATACGCAACCCGATTACGAAGATTTGATAGCTTTAGTTGGAGTAAAAAAAAAATATTCATTTGAATATAAGTTTTTAAATGATCGGACTGGGGACTTAAATAAATTAGATTGAAGAAGATAGAAGAAATGTAATCGTCATCATTTATAACTGATTGCTTTAGCGTATTTCTTAAAATATATAGCGTATTACGTATTAAAATATATAGATATACCATACTTCACCTTACCATACTATCAGCCTGTGTTTCTCCACTGCTAGTTATAAGCCTCTCCCAAGAACCGCCACCGGACACGGTCTTCAGCTCTTCTAGTTCACTCACTGCCGACGAATTTCTTCAAGTCGTCAGTCCACGTGGCCGTAGAGCGTCCCAACCTACTTTCCGGTACCTGGTCTCCATTCTATATTAGGTACTGATAAAAAAAAATATTGCGCATAATATGAAAAATAATCTTTCTAGTTTATGATAAGAATTTTGTAGCAATACAACCATATTCCATTTGAAATTCTGCGTAATCCCTCCAACAATACCGGTAAGGTACTCTAGAAATAATTAAGATTTGTTTGTGTTTACTGAACTCTCAATTGTTTTAGAGCTCGATAAGATCAAATAATTGGGCGTAGGAAGCTCTATACAAGTTAACCCCTGTGTCGTCAACAATTTTAGAATATTTACTTGAAGTATTTCTATTGCTTCTGGGAAATGATATGTTGCGTGATTAGTCGAGTTTTGTACTACGAGTATGTGTTGCTAGGGGATTTTAATAGATATGTTGAAAATTTACGCTAAGGTAAGCAAGTAATCTGGTAAAAGGTGATTATCGGAAGAGATTTTTTTTTATTTATCTTTATTAGGTTACCAACAGCCACAATATGAAAAAGTAACATTATTAATTATAAATAGAACTAGAGCTAATGATAGATGACCGACGTACAGTTAATAAAGATATAAAGAGTGTATCAAAAATATTTTGGTTTTTTAACTGTGAAAATTAAAACTAAATGTTTACATAATTAATGCATATTTATTATAATTTAGAAGGGCGATAATTAAATTTTCATTTATGAAAAATAAATCGCGTTTAAATGAGCACCGTTCACTTTCTTTCACCGCATACCGTTCATTTTCAACCTTAAAAGATCGCTTTATCAACTTTAACAACATATGGTTCTCTGGTGAATCAAATATTCACATCAATGGACATGTATTTTTTTTGTTGTAGGCTCTGTATAAAATGTACAATAACTTTTTTCAAACAATAATTCATGTACCCCGTACAGACACGGCTCTGCTACGATTTTATTATAAAATAATAATGTATGTATAGACATAGATAGTATGGACAGTGAAGGTTTCAGAGTACAGTAGGGGCACATTCTTACGGATCAAACGATAGACAACAGATAAGTCAAAGTGCAGGAATTAGACGTTTCCATGGAGCGCAATTGAAATTTTGAAAAGCAAATAGTAAGTAGACGAAATAGAAAAATGGAATCCTTTTTCAAAGGTTTGCATTAGCAGGCATTAGGGGTTTTTTTTAGGAATTTAGTTTTTTGAGGGGGAGAGTGCACGTTGCAATCCAACAGCTGCTGGGCGCGCTCGACTGGCCACGTTACCCCTCTCTCACAGAAGACTACCCTGAAATGTACTGCATTTCCCACTTTATCTTATTTCCCTAATGTACGTACGTGTTTCGGTAGTGAGTGAGATATGCCAGAGCCCATTCCCATCCTATCTCTCCCAATTTTCAAAACCCTTTTTCCCAATCCATACCTTAATCTGCAAAGGTGGGCAGCGCATCCGGGAGCGTGCCAACGTTTGTCATTTGGAACTAATGTGGGCATGTATCGCGGATGTCTATGGGCTACAGTATCCACTTACCATCAGATGGACTGTATGCTCGTCTGCTGCCTTCGTCCATAAAAAAATAGTAAGAAATCTTGGAAAAGACTGTGCTGGAAAGAGTATTGTTACAAGCTTTTCTCAGAGTGTATAAAGATCCCGATTACCATTATTTGTGAAAATATAAGTTTGGGCTTACCTATTGCGTTTAAAATGTAGTTATAAGGGGAGTACAGATTTTTGCTTGACTTACTTGATTAGAGCCCCCATTTTAATATTGTAAACTCTAAACTACGTATTTTCACTTATGCAGATATACTCGTACATATGTATAAATATGTGAAATGTGGTGTTACGGGACACCACGTTTCATGCAGCACAATTTTAGGATACTCGTTGTGTCCATTTTCTTCCTCCTTCCAAGACATAAAGTCTTTAGAAACATGGTTCCTCAAGACTCTGTTTCGACCAATGACCAATGTATTCCACGGAACTGCTGGAAGAGATCTATACCGTTTGTTTGTACATCTTCTCTCATTTAATCATATATAGCAATAAATATTGTATTGTGTGTACAATAAAATTGTATATAAATAATGGTAAATCAGAGAATCATCTTTTTCTCAATAATAATAATAATCCTTAATAATAATTTATTTATTTATTTATTTATTTATTTATGTAATCTACAGCCTTTTATGTAACTTATGTTGTTTAACAATTATGTTGCCAATGCTAATGGCCAATACAGATTACACTGACATTAAGTACAGTATTTAGTAGATTGTGGGCAAGTAAAGGATGATTCTTTATTATTAATAATGTTTGCGTTGGTGTGTCCGTTTGTGTGTGTTGTGTGTGAGTTTGTACCCAGTGTGAGGGTGTGTAGTGTGTGTGTGTGTGTTTAGGTTTAGGTTAGAATATCCATATTTGTTAGTAATAATTAGACTTCTGAACTATTGTTAGAATTTTTTTTTTTTATAGACTAGGGGGCGGACGAGCAAGCGGTCCCACGTGATGGTAAGTGTTACCGCCGCCCATGGGCACCTGCAACACCAGGGGGCATGCGGGCGCGCCGCCGACCTTGCAAAATCCTATTCACAGCTCTCTTGAAGAACCCCATATCGTAGTTCAATGGAGTTCGTTCCACAGCCTACGGGTTCGCGGTATAAAATAATTTTTGGACCGCATAGTGCGCGACACCTCCGTATCGAGGAAATGCGGATGAACCGCACTTCTGTGACGGGAAGTGCGGTTGTAGAAACCCGAGGTGGGAATTATATTAAACAATTCTTCAGAGCATTCCCCATTGTACAGACGGTAGAACGCACAGAGAGACGCAACGTCTCTCCGAATGCTGAGGGATTCTAAACCGCCCGTGAGAGTGGGATCGTCGACAATACGAACAGCACGTCGTTGGATAGAGTCAAATGGGTCCAATTGGTATTTCGGTGAGCCGGCCCAGAAATGAGAGCAGTGCTCCATATGGGGCCTCACCTGAGCTTTGTAAAGCATAAGGAGTTGCCCAGGTTTGAAGCACCGCTTCGCTCTGTTCAGCACACCGAGCTTTTTGGAGGCCATTTTGGCCTTATTGTCCAGATGACCCCTAAATTCGACTTTGCTGGAGATGTTAAGAGGTATCAAGATCTTAAGAGGTATGCTCTGAAAGCGAGGTGCTACAACAAAAGGGGTTTTTTTAGCGGTGAATGCACAGACTTGCGTCTTACTGGGGTTGAAATCCACTAGGTTCATAGAACCCCAAATCGAGACTAGATCTAAAGAGTCTTCGATTTCAGACACAAGCCTGGCGCGACTCTCTTCCACTTCGACCCGAGGGATGTTGGCGCGGCCCCTGTACAAGGTGTCTCCAGTACTGTCATCCGCATAGCAACGTATGTCACCAATTTGTAACAGGTCGTTGATATGCAGAAGGAACAGAGTTGGGGACAACACGGAGCCTTGCGGGACGCCAGCGTTAATAGACATGGTGTCGGAGCAGCTACCATCGATAACGACTCTGATGCTCCGTCCAGTCAGGAAACTGGCAACCCATTCGCATAATCCCTCGGGTATCCCGAAAGATGGTAGCTTGGAAAGCAGCGATTTGTGCCATACCCGGTCAAAAGCTTTCGCAATGTCTAGGCCTACAGCCAGAGCCTCGCCTCTACTCTCAATGGCGTCAGCCCAGCGGTGTGTTAAATACGCTAAAAGATCACCAGCCGAGCGATTATGGCGAAATCCATATTGACGGTCGCTAATCAGCTGGTGATCCTCTAGGTACCCAAGGAGCTGTGTGTTTATAACACGTTCCATCACTTTGGAGAGGAGGGAGGTGATCGCTATTGGCCTGTAGTTGGCCGGGTCGGTGCGGTCACCCTTTTTAGGCAAAGGGTGAACATAAGCTACCTTCCATGCTGACGGGAAGCTTTTTGTGGAATATGAGAGCCTAAAGAGTCGCGTAAGCACCGGAGACAACTCGGGAGCGCAAAATTTGAGCACCACCGCAGGAATACCATCTGGCCCACTCGACTTTCGGATATCCAGAGATGCTAGAGCTCGCCGGACTTCACGCTGGGTGAAGCAGATTTCCGGCATGGAGCTTGTGCACCTCGAGGTGGACGGTGGTGAGGCACCTCTATCGTCCAGAGTCGAGTTTGAGGCGAAGAGACTGCCCAGGAGATCGGCTTTCTCTTTCGCCCCATGGGCCAGTGAGCCATCGAGTTTCCGCAGTGGTGGAAGTGACGACTGACAGAAGTTACCCTCGGCAACCTTAGCGAGCTACCAGAAAGCCCGACTTCCAGAAGGATAGCTTGCTAGTCGATCGCCAATTCTGCGGATGTGCTCATTCCTTGCTCTGACAGTGATCCTCTTACTGCACCTCGAGGCAGCGTTAAATTTCTTCCTCAAGTCGGTGGTATTCGGATCTTCAGACACCTGCGCTTTGGCTCAGGCCCTGTATGCAGCCCGCTTATTACGGCGGGCCTCTCTACAGGACTGATTAAACCAAGGTTGGCTCCGTCCGCCTACGGGTATCACGGAACAAGGAATATAACATTCCATGCCCTGCAACACCACGTCGGCAACGGAGTCTGCACAGGTATCCGGATCACCCGACGAGAAACAGAGCTGCCCCCAGGGATAAGAAGCGTAAAATTCGTATCAATCTGCAGACTTGTAGGGCCAGACGTTGCGCGTTCCCTGAGAATAGGTCGGCGCGGTTTGTTTAGCTGGCACAGCAGTTCGAATGATACAATGGTCTGATGATCCTAACGGAGCATCAACAACAACATTGTAGTCATTCGGCCGCGTAGTCAGCAGGAGATCCAATAAGGAGGGAGTATGGCTCTCGATATCAGGTATCCTCGTGGGTGAGGATACCAACTGCGAGAAACCATAGGTCAGGGCAAAGATGTGGGCTGCTCTCCCTGCGCGGTCGGTTATTCGGGATCCCAACCACTCTTCGTGGTGAGCGTTGAAATCACTGAGGACCACCACTTCCGCGCAAGGGTACTGCTCGAGCACGCTGTCAGTCGTCTCTTGTAGCCGCTCAAAAAAACGAGTCGTCTCCGTATCACCGCTGTGGGACCTGTAAAGGCAAGCGTAGACTTTAGTGGAACATCCATAGTCAATACGCGCCCAGAGGATCGACAGGTCCCCGTCTTCAAAATGGCTGAGGCGGCGGCAACAGACATCCTCCTGGACGTACATGCATACCCCGGCACGTCGCACAAAACAGTGCTCCAGTTTGTAACCGGGGTAATGAAGATATGATGTATCGGCCGGGCAGGAAATCTGTGTCTCCGTCAAGAAAAGTAAGGCCGGCTTTGCCGTCTCAAGGTGGTAGTGGACGGCGTCGATGTTACTATGCATCCCTCTGATGTTGCAAAAGTCCACTTGAAACGTGGAACTTGAGGGGTGGGCCGCTGAGTGCACATTATACCTTCTCTTTCTCTTGGCCATTGTGTGAATAGGAAAAAACTAAAATAAAAAAAAAAGGGGGGGGGGGACGGAGAGAGAGATGGCTGCATGTGGATCAAAGGACAAAGCACGGGGCGGAGAAAAAATCAGGTCACAAAGGTTGTGTGACTTGCCGGCGCGGGGTACGGAAGGGCCCCCGGTCCCCCCCCGGGGGCAGCAGTCGGGTTCCACTCCGGTCTCCTCCGGCACAACTGCTACCCCAAGGGATTTTTCACGTGCGGCGGGGCAGCCTCCTGGGGTGGAGATTAAAGTAAGATCCCCGGGCTCGGGCCCCCAACAACACGCGGGCGGTCAGCGGACAACCGTTTCACCGGGTCTCCCTGATCCCCGCGCCACCATGTCACGCCCATGCGCGTCTGTAATTCCCCGCAACCGCCGGTCCTCATTTCCACACGCAGCAATCTCTCTCTCGGGACGGCTTCTTCCGCTCACCGCCGGAACACGATGCGGGCCTCGCGGCTTATAAGGCACCATTATGGCGGCGGACTCCGACGGGAGGGTGGTAGCATTGCTGACGGAGTAACCCTCCCACCGCAAAAAGGGAACGCCATTGCCTCGTCAGTTGACAGCAGGGTGCACCACTAGCAGGTGAGGTTGGTTTAGGCTCCAAAGATGTTAGGTGAGCCTCTTACACCCCAATATATATAATATGTTAGAATACATGTATATATATATAAATAAGGCTAAAATAACAATAAAACTACAAGCGATAACCGATCAGCCTGTCTGAGACCGAGGCGCGTCTACCTGACTGCATGGAATCGTATCCAATGCCCCAGGATCGGAGAGTCCCATCGGTCCGCTAATGCGCTCAGGATGGTGTTCTAGTGAATAGACTGTTCTGTTTTGTTTTCCTCATTTTCTCTATTTAAACGGGTCTTAATAGACCTTATTATCCTTATTTACCTTATTTATTTTACTCCACGCAATGACTTCTATGCATTCGTAAGAACTAGACGTTAAGACCCGTTTAAATAGATAAATACATATGTGTGAAATACGTAAATCTCAAATGTTATATCTCATTTTCTGTTTTCGATCATACATACAAAGTGAAATAGCCATTAGCCCATATCATACATATCAATCTAGTCACATGTGTATAAATGTTAATTATGTGACCGGTCCAGCTTTTATGACGGAACGCTTTTACGCTAAATTGAAAACAACTCATGCTTTATTCAATACACGCGGACTATAACATCACCAATATAAAACGAACCCACACTACTAGAAAAACTCGCACCAAAATCAAAACACCTTTTGAAATGGCAGGTCAAGTTATAGTGGTCGTTGTGCTTATAAACCGCTCAGCGCTGTGACTATGGGATACCATTTAATTCTGATGTAATGTTTTTAATTCATTAGGCTGATTTATCGACACTGCATTCACTTGTTGTTTCACAATAAAATTAATATTTACATTAATTTTTAATCTAACATCGATCAACCAGAAAATAATTAACAAAATAGCTTATTGTGATATCGATATTTGAAAATGAAGTCGTGCACATGATTATTTTTGTTTACTCTAGATTTAATTTAATATACTAGTACATTCAAATTCAAAAATAAAAAAATATGGATTGATGCGCTGTCTCCCAAACTATGGAAACCTGTAGTTCAGGAGCCAGTCCCATTACACTAACACTTTGTTAAGGGAATGTAGGTGACAGACGAGCAGATAATACACTACCTGGTGGTAATGGATACTGTTGCCCTACAACATACGCGACACATACCAACATCAATCCATTATGACAAAGGTTGGCACGCCCCCGGCTGCGCTGCCTATCTTTAAAGATTTAGAAATGGATTTGGAGAAAAGGTTGGGAAAAGGGGAATAAGAAGATTAACGGCAATTTCCTCATCCTGTTACACCTCCTAATTTTGTTTGGGGGGGATGGCATGGAAATTGGATGACGAATCAAGAGTATAATACTTATAATTAGATAAGGATTTACTTTTATTGTATTATAGTTTTCATTCAATGGGATAGGAAGAGAAAATTAAATGAGATGGCATGGATTCACATGTAGTGGTGACTTCGGGGGTTGCAAATCGCATAAGCTACAATAAAACTGATGATCAGATAAAGAAAAATGTCTCGTTGGAAAATAAAATGAAGTCTGATTAGCTAGTTAAGAGCCATTCAGCAAACAATACAGGACAGTTAACCCTGCAAACTCGCTTGATATTCCGGTGTAAAACATTGCGATACCGGGCTTAGTGGGCGAGAATAGAAAATTTATCGTTTCACAACAATGGAACGTTTAATCCAATTTCACTGGGCTTCTGTGATTCCATTCCGTAAGCTCACACGGAAGATAAGGAATATACAATGGTTTTAGTTGTTTATCATACAATATAATCCCATAATATCCAATACAGTTTAAAACTTGGGGCTGTAACTTTGAATGCGCAGATTTTTTTCTAGCAAAGCGCCTTGTCGACACTACCGGCAATTATTTCGCTCAGCGAATAAGCATAGCTATGCAATGTTGCCAACATGCTGGGTACCTTGTCACAAGATCACATTCTCTATAATACATGTAATTGAAATAACGCAAAAGTTGAAAAAAAATTGTTCAGAGTCGAGAATAGAATCGATTCTACCAGTTTTTACAATAGGTAATTTCTAATATATCTTTTATTCTACGTGCAGTTGCATTCTACGGGCGTCGTCGTTGCGCCAGCAGCGCCTGATTACAAATATTACCCTGTACTGAGTAAGGAGCGCTACGAACGTTTTAGATAGTTACTAATATAATTTTATTTTTCACTAGAACTCTTCTTATTAATATTAAATTTGTGGACGTGTTTCTGGTTTCGCGTTAGTTCAGTTACATGTTGTATACGATATACGTGTATAAATATGTATTAGTTTAATTAGCGTACAGTTTTATAACCTCGATGTCTTGTTTCAATACATTTAAATAAATTAAAAAATATCCTCAAACAAAACTAATGTTATAATGTAAAACAGAGATTACTATAATTATCTAATGTAATACCTTTTAATGATTTTATAATACTCTTTTTTTCATCACCTGACCTACTATACAAGTTTGTAACATGTGGAAACTTTACTAGCCTATGTTTTTAATTATATTATTCTATCTATAGCTGTTGTATTTCTGTTGTTCCTTGCTCTTGAAAATGTAATAAATAAATAATATTATTATGATAATTATTATATTGTTACTTTCTCATTTCAATATCAGCTTATAATGTCCCACTGCAGGGCATTGCATGGTCGGCACACCTCCTGGTCTTGTAGGTGTCCATAGACGACGGACTTGCCATCACGTGGGACCGCTTGCTCGTCTTCCTTTTTAATTCTCAAATTATGGGTTTCCTCAAGGTGTTTTCCTTCACGCGATATTTTTTTAATAATCCGAACTTAAGTAGAAACGCAGTGGTACGGGTCGAGGATTTGAAATACTTAACGGTTTCATGTATGAGAGTCGAGAGTAAATATCCCAAAACTATCACCGTTCTCTTATTCCCTCTAAAATAATCACAAATTGATGTAACTCTATACACCTCTATATTTTGTTTTCTATGAGTTATTAGGATCCATAAAGGCAGTCCCTTCATTATATTATGTACCTACCAGTATGTACGTTCGATTAGCTTCAACGTAGCTATAGCAAAAAATATAAACCAGTTAATCTTGTTAGTTTCTTCACTTTGGTAGTAATATTTTCGGGAAATTCAACATTTTGTGTTATACTCGTACAAGTGTATACATGAAAATAAAATAAGTGGTATACATAAGTGTCACAAAAGTTATTAAAATATACCTACTATATAGCAACTGTAAGGCATAATATCCACAGAACATATCCAACTTGCTGTACATAAGTGTTGGATAGCAGGCGAAAATACAAACTTACTCGAAAATTTTAGGTTAAGTACCTACATAAAGTAACCGACGACATAATATAAAGTTTCCATAAGTTTTTTTATTTATCTATAAATTGGGACTTTCATGAGATTTTTTGGCAGATAGAGTAACTTTTAATAAGTTACGAAAACATTGATGAGTAAAGTTAATACTCGTTTTATGTAATTATAAAAATGTTTTAAAAGAAGATAGAATTATTCTAAGAATTTGGCACTTCACGAACTGACACTCATAACCATCGTTAGGTCTACTGGAAGAGTGTTGCTGACAACCTACGAACTATTGTCGTACTCTCTTGACATAGTGTGTAACGAGGTACTGCATGGTCATTTCGACCCTTACCACTTACTTTAACGAACTCGCTTGTAAACCCAAGCTCGCCGGTCATCAACTGAGGTTTTTACACGAATCTCTTCAAGAGAGCTGTGAACAGAATTCTGCTACGTCGTCAATGCACCCACCCCCACAGATACCTAGCGTTGCAAATATCTTTGGGCGGCGGCGACGCGACATATTGCTCTCGGAATTAACTTACAGAAACTTCATGTTTAATGACCACGTTCAAAGTGAGTGGAGTAGCCGTAAGTACACGAACTAAAACAAACAAAGGTACAGCAACTAAAACGAACTTTAAAATCAGTGCAATAATCGTTTACGAATAGTGTTAATGCTCGGTTGGACAGTGCTTTACGCTACATTTTTTGATATACGGTAAAAAGTTACACGGAAAAAGTTATCGATACTTTTCGGTATAGAGTACTTTTTTGTTTGATGCAGATATTTTTAAGGCAGGCATCATAATGAAATGAACAATCGATACTTTTAATATTATATAAGAGAACAATGGACGCGCGTAGCGCTTGACCTACAGCGATGGCGGGATCTGGAGGATGTCATGACATCTGACAAGGTTCCAGATGTCAAATTAAATTAAAAATGTAAAATAGAAGTCAGAGAAATAAAAGCTTATTTATTTATTATGATTTATGGGAACAACAGTATCTATATAATATCACTGGGACGTTGTAAAAAATACATGCGCAAGAAACTTTGGAAAAGTATTCAAGATTCAGGGAAAGTAGGTAGGTACCTTGATTGTTGGGTTGCCGACGTTATTTTCACTATTAAGAAACTTTTAAAAGTATCGATAGCGAAGAAAGTATCGAAAAGTACCTTGAAGAATCGATACTTTTCTTTCGATATTAAGATACTTTTTGCGATATAACTCATGAGTAAAAAATAGATACTTTTGATTCGAAACCATGTTCCCATCTCACTCACGAGTGAGAAATGAAAATTCTGCGAGAATTATTTTTCTATGTACAGATTTGCGAGCAAAATAGTCATTTATTCAATTCTCTCGCTCAATCACTATATTTTATATCCTTAGATCAAAAAGATTCATATCGCTAATTGCGTTTCGTTCAGTGATTCGGACGCTTAATTATAAACTGTAACAACTCAAAATTCAAGGAAACTTAGTTTTAAGAAAAGTGGCGGAATTCTGTTTACTCTATAAGCTTCCTTTTTTATAACGGTCAAAATTTCGTTAAAGACAAAGATTGCAAAAGTCACAATCATTTTAGTACTAAAATGGCTAACTTCAGTAACGTTTTGCCACAGTGACAACTACTCGTAATTACCTTTTATAAACAGTAATTATAAAATTTAAATTTACATTACACAATTTTGAATCATAATCTAATCTTATAACAAATTATATATACTTACCTTGTAATTATTATATTAAAATATAAAAAAAATGTCTCTACTAAATAAAAAAACTGATTTAAATATTTTTGTGAAGTGATCTTCGCACCAACGTTTTTAAACAGTTAAATTTATGAGTACCTAAATAAAAGTTATTCTCGAGTAAATGCTGCTAACAAGGGTAATTAAATACTGACCGGGCACTAAGGGAAAGGGTTTAGGTTCCCTGGGGACAATAATGAAATTATGAAACGGAAGTCCGTCCCGCTAAGACTTAATATCAAATATCAAACCTTATTGATATCTAATACTAGGTCCTACGTTAGGATAACGAACAGGTATTTGGATTAAGTGTTTTATAGGACTAGGAACAGGTATAACCAGTATCAATTATCAAATTTCCATAGTATGACCCATCTCTAATACTATAGGATTAAGGATTTCTGATATTTGAAAAACCTTATAAAGTAATTAATTAGGTGCCGACCAGACTTTTAGCCGATCAAACACCCTTACAAGAAAAATCTCAATTTCCTTAAAAAGAACAAGACGTCAAAAACAAGTAACTAAACAGAACGTCCTAAAGTTGTCTACAAAATGCGACAACCAAACCATAGCGTGTTTCTATACGATACAGCGCCATCTGTACGTCATTTAAGAAACTATTCTTGGGAGTTATACTAAAATATTTTTATATGCATTGTATGCGTTTTTTTTGCTTTAATCTATTTATTATTCTAGGCACTACATATATTAACGTGCACGCGGAATAAAACATTTATATAATACCGCCATATTTTCAAAAACTACTTAAATAACACAACGACCTATTACCAAAGTTTGACAGTTGTAAGAATACCTGCCTGCCTATAAATGAATAAATGCCTGCCATCGCTCTTTAAATATTACACTAAACTCTTAACACCACGGAATATGTTGGTACCTATATAAGAAGAACATTTCCACTAATGTATGTGTGTGTTATTTGTGATGCACCCTTTATATGTTTCTCTGTTTGCCCAAAAGTGTAAATCCGTCTTTTATACAATATTTCTGTGCTATTAAATATGAATAAATAAATAAAGAATAAATTTAAATAAGGAAATCGTACTTCTAAAACAATATAATAAACATTTATTTTAATATTCCTAAAGTTTCATAATGATTTGTATAGCTCCACAAAAATGGTTTCATCTGACTGGACTTTCGGTTCCCTCTTCCTCAGTAATTAATCTGTATTGAAAATCCCATCTCATACTTCCAATTTCTACGCAGATCTGTCAGACTGTGGAACTCCTTACCGCTAGCTATAAGAGGAGCTCAGTTTTTGGGTAACATTGAAAAACTATTTAAAAAATATTATTTAACTATCGACTAACTTTGTTTTTGACTATTGTATCAGTATCTTTTGTTTTTTTTTTAGTGGCATCTAATGCATGTATGCATGACTATGCTAATGATTATGCATGACATAATCTCTATATATATTAGGTATATTATTTATTTTATTATATTTGGGACTAGCTGTGCCCGACATGTGTGTTGCATGCCCGTTAATCTTTTTTGCACATAATATATAGCCTATGTCCATCTGGAATAATGTACCTTTCAAATGGTGAAAGAATTTTTGAAATCGGATTAGTAGTTTCGGAGATTACCTCCTACGTCCAAACTTACAAACTTTACCTGTTTATAATATTAGTGTAGAAAACGTTACGTTATAGAAAATGACTGATTCTAATGTTTATTAGGTACATAAACATTAGAATCAGTTATCCAAACAGTTCCCACGGTTAAATAACTGCATTAAGTGGACAAAATATGACATTATAGAGATTAAGTAGGTAGGTATAACAATTTTAAGAAAAAAAAAAATATTATATTAATAATTAAATAATTGATAAATACCAATGAGAAATAATAAATGACGTTTGTGAGGGAGAGTGCACGCTGCAATCCAACAGCCGCTGGGTGCGCTCGACAGGCTACAGGCCCTCTCTGACAGAAGGCTACCTTGAAATGTACTGCATTTCCTACTTTATCGTGTTGCCCCAATGTACCTACGTACGTGTTTCAGTAGTAATGTCAGAGTCCATTCCCATCCCATCCTATCCCTCCCCACTTTCCCAACCATTTCTCCGAATCCATTCCGACATCTCCAAAGGTAGATAACAAATCCAGGGGCGTGCCAACGATTGTCATTATGGACTGAAGGTGGCATGTACCGCGGATGTCCACGAGCGACTATATCCACTTATCACCAGGTAGACTATATGCTCGTCTATCGCCTTCTTAATAATAATAATACGCATTGGAAAATAATACCCTTAGTTATAGGATTAGTTTAATCCACTTCCCTATTAAACTAATCCAAATAATACTTTATTTGGAATGGGCCCAATAATATCGTTTCATTTATATATTGTCTATCACTTTAATC
This sequence comes from Sesia apiformis, assembly GCA_914767545.1. Taxonomy (NCBI): domain Eukaryota; kingdom Metazoa; phylum Arthropoda; class Insecta; order Lepidoptera; family Sesiidae; genus Sesia; species Sesia apiformis. Next base: position 6,469,739 of record OU611960.1, on the reverse strand, counting down.
TTTTTAATTGGCTGAATAAATAATATGTTTTTCAATTCTCTATTTAGAACGTTTGTTAGAACAGTTAATTCTTTTAGTAAAGCAAATTTGCTTTTAACGTTTCAATTATGTTCGTATCTAAAACGGACGAGGTATTATTAAACTTTTTCGGCCTGATTTATTTTCTATTTTTAGAGATAATTCAGGGGAAAATCTTTATCAATAGAAATCATTCTAAAAGGTCTCTAAGTACAAATAAATTAAGCGTTAAGGGTTTCATATATTTTTAGCAGTTACCTAATTCGCGTTCATATACTGTAAATCGTAACCAGCTCTTTTTTCTTCCACTGCTGGACATGGGCCTTCTCATGCGCATTGTCTCGTGCTTGAGGGTTATATGGCCTTAACAGGCCACGCTGGCCAAGCGGGTCCACTCTTTTAAAGGTGGTGTAGTTCCTCAGGGCTCGTTATCCCTTAGCCGCCTTTTACGAAACTCACGCGAAAAAATAAGGTGGAGCTATTCAAAAGCCGGCTGACTCTACATAGCCACTTTATACTAACTAACATATTCCATAGCAATTAAACAACTTTGAACGGTTTAAATCGCGTATATTTAACATTATTTATATCCCGACGTTTCGAACACTTTGCAGTGGAGTCACCCCGTGACCACGTCCACTGCAAAGTGTTCGAAACGTCGGGATATAAATAATGTTAGATATACGCGATTTAAACCGTTCAAAGTTGTTTAATTGCTATGTATAGTAATAGCGAAAACCTAAGAAAATATAACATATTCCAATTTTTTTATAGGTACATTTATATATATATACGGAGACGAACTCTTATTTATGTAGTCAAAATCAACTGACTGTTTTTCAAGAGCACAGTTTAATGATTGTGTTTCCTCTTTGAATATCGTGATATCACTATAATGTTGAAATCAATTTCTCTGAATTTATGGAGCATTGAAAGACTTTTTTATTACTGTAATTTCAAAGTGATACAACGTGCGAGGAATTCTTATTTAAAATTATATATATCTCGAGTTAGCTAGCTATGGATACTACTTACTATAGACAACATAGTAGTTATACTTATTCTTGGTGTGCACGGATTTATACTACGTAATCGTCAATGGTAACAGATATTAAAGATTCTGTTTTGTGGAAACTCGGAATTAAAAATAGTAGCTAGTCACTGTGGTGTGAGTGAAGCGGCCAAGACTGTCCCGTCATGTTGGCCAATCAATCACTCTGACCATTCGTCCGATGTTTGAATTGATTTGTTGCAGTTTGTTGATAACGACGTACATTGTAATAGAGACATTGAGAAAATATACTGACGTCATCTAAGAAGTATTCTGAGCATTATGAGATATCGAAATATTTACTAAAGAGAATTTTGTCAACTGTAAGGACAGGTATATTTGTAAGCAATAGCGTTGCTATATTTCATTTTTAATTATATTCTTTCTGAGCTTCAGCTGAAAATCAGCGTCGGAAATCATTTAGTAGCTTCCCCACATAATGTTGAACATTCAGTGTGACGCTATGACACCAGTAAATTTCCTTTGTTATTTTCTTGTGCTATCAAATATTTCCTGTGTGTACAGTGTGTGTGTGTCGTTGTGAAATAAATGTTGTTTCTTCTTTCCTTTTTTTTATTTATGTATTCAAAATTCTTTACAAGACAATAGAAGTATAAACCATTTCTTTTGATAGATAACATTAACAACAAATGGATAACAAATGGAAAGTTAGAAATCCGAGCCACTGTAAAGTTCAATACCTTTAATTAACGCAAACGCGTGCGTCCGCGTTTGATAAGCCTTAGCAATTGCGCTGAGTGCAGTTCCCGGATTAAAATGCATTTTGTCGGGGCGAAACATAAAAATAGGTGTAGAGTGATTGAAATCTCTATCACGTACTGTTGATATACTCATATCCACATCCGCCATGTTAAAAAAAACACACATTTACATTTTTTTTTGCACCGCACAGTTGTACCTACGCTCAATTTGAAAATTGGAGCTCTACCGTCAAATGTCCATATGTATTAAAATGTTTGCAAATACTATACTATCATGATTTTGTGTTACTAGATTGAACTCGAAAATACATCGAATATTAATAACTAATACGTAGTCCAATCATTATATAAAATAAGTTGTTGATACAAATCATAATAGAGAACTTTTATTCTTTTAGGCGTGGGGCACCCGACGTCGCCTGGTCGCTACTACCCGTAGGGGGTCCATGAAGGACAGGTCCCTCCACCTTCACATCGTCCTACCAACCTTACGGTTATTCGAACCCAATGGTAGGAGTAACGCGCCCACTTACGATGGCTCTTTCCGGCTTTCTTGACGTGCAACAAATTTTGTCCCTGTCTCTAAATATCAATACCCTCTGGCGTTGCAGGTGTCCATGGGCGGCGGTCGCCACTTACCATCATGTGCTTACCCGTTTACCTCCATTAATATAAAAAAAATCAACTCTCCCCTTTCCTTCTTCTTCATCTTCAACTTCTCCTGCAGCTCCTATTTTCACCTGCTCCTAAGTTTGTGCCAACGGTGTTCGAACTATCGCTCCTAAGTAAGGAAAGTGTACGCAGCAATTTCACAGCTGCAGGACGCATTCGACTGGCTACCTTACCCCTCTTTCACAGAAGACTACCATGACATGTACTGCATTTCCCACTTTATTCATCAATGTAGGTATGTGTTTCGGTAAAGTGACATATATGTAAGAGCCCATTCTCATCCCCTTCCATCTCATCCCTTCCCATTATCACAACCCTTTCCTAAATAAAAAAATCCCTATAGTCGATATACACCTTGAGGTGTGTTGATGCTGCACGAATCGTACCGTACTTTTTCCGTACCATTTATGCGGTATGTCAACAGTAGTTAAACATTCTTCTCTAAGCACACTGGAATCTGTCTGATATTTGATGTAATAGACCATTGAGTTTCGATCGAGCACGTGTTTGGATGGTGTGTGAATTCACACATCATATTAATATATATCAATATTCTCATATTGATTTATAACTTGGATTAATGCCGGTAAACTGTTATCTGTAAACCATTAAACTAAAGTGAACGCGGCCTAGAAGTTATCATAATGTTTCGTAATTGTATAGATATGTTCACGAATTATTACAGTGTAAAATAATGTTCCCCGTATCGTTCTAAAAATAATACCTACACCTTCATATCCAATCTGTTCACTGTAATATTGGGCCTAAAACGTGTCAACGGCTCTGTGAAAAATGTTTTAATTTTTTTCTACAACACTGAAGAGCAAAAACTCCGTTTCCGGACGCATATGGCGCCAAAAATTTCGTAAGACACGTTCTCGACGCGATTATTATTTGTCGCCATATTTTTACTTAGACGCTTAATATGTTCTAGGAAGTTACGAGAAAAACTTCTTTCATATTCTAGGAACAGCGTGATTTTTTTTGATAATTGTAAATATGCGAAGAAATTGTTGAAGTAACCCATTTTCATAAATGTTTTAGTATGCCAAGCACGGTTAAGTTTTCCAGACTATTCACAATCTTCTAAATATGTTTCACATATTTTTCTACTGTTTTATCTTAAAAAAATCAGATATGGGGTTCTTCAATGTTTGAAGAAGTTTTCAATGTTCAATGTTTGTTCACAGCTCTCTTGAGCTGTGAATAAGATTTTGCAAGGTCGGCGGTGCACCCGCATACCCTTTGGTGTTGCAGGTGTCCATGGCCGGCGGTAACACTTACCATCACGTGGGACCGCTTCCTCATCCGCCCACTAGTCTATAGAAAAAAAGATGTTTCAACGTGTTTTCTTTTAAACAGAATCTTGAAACAAGGTAAGAAATCTTAAGTTAACTTAGAAAATCTTAGCCGAAGTCAATACGTCCATAGTGATAAAAAATCCCCTTTGCTGAGATATTGTCACAAATATTTTTTTAATAGATAGAACACAAATAAAATTTATGGTTATCCATAAATTTTATTTGTGTTCTATCTACGAATAATATGAATTAATGATTTATGACTAGCAGGACTTCCCAACTGGAGAATTCAATTACAATCATATCTACACGCTACATGCTTGGTTGGCACGCTCAACTCTCTAATACTTCGAATTACATTGGCCAAAGCGTTTTATGGAATTACCCAACATCAGCTATGAAAACTGGCGTATGACTTTTCGGCTGCAAAGGTTACAAACTTTTACCATAAACTTATTTTTTCTCTCTTAAAATTTCATTTACAATTTAATTTAAAATTATTTGTTAAATTAAAATTATTTAAAATCCATGTTCATTAATTTTAAATTAAATTAGAAGCAAATCCATTATTGTTGACCGCAGACACGGTACTATCGTACAGGTCTGATAATTGCACATTTTGCCAGATTTGAGGTTTTTGTTGCTAATATTTCCTTGTTTTAGATTTTCGTAATTTTTACAATAATTATTATTACTTGTTGCCAAATAAATTATCTTTTCAATTCTGATTTTGTTTATTTCATATCAAATATGTATTAAATTATAGGCATATTTCCTTTGGGACACTTCAATATTCAACTCTTCCTTATTCATTAAAAGTTTATGGACAAATCGGAAGTACGTCCGAAGTCTAATTTCGTCAAAACAAAGTCTCATGTGCAGGCTATTTCGATAGCAGGTCTACAATCGGATCACCGTAAGTATAAATGAACAGTAACTATTTGAATGATTTATGAATAATAAGTTATTCAATAAATTAAAAAAATTAATTATTACCTTTCGAAACTATTTCACGATCTCTGAGTGAAGTTCTATGTAAGCTAACAGACAATTAAAGTAACCGGTAGGTAATTGTAACACCACATTTCTTCTTAAAGATTAGATCTTAAATTAAGCATTTTAAATTAGATCTTAAAGGCTCGCGCACCTTACAGTTGCGTCGCACTGCAACGCGTGGCTCTGCAAAACTGCGACAACGCACATTACAGAGGTGGCGGGCCGCAGCTCAACGTAATAATATAAATCAGGTAGTTGTTGACACTCAATTCTTCGTGTTGTCACACAGCGAATAACTCTCTAATTACGTCGATTAACTGCGCCCGTTAAACGCACATTGAGGCGGGCCGCGTCGCAGCGCATAAGGTCGCCAGCTCACTGAGGCGCACGCACACGCTACGCACATTAAGCTGCTTGGATTCATTTGTCCAGCTGCGTGTGTCAACGTTTCCACTACAGTGTAGGTCGCCGTGGATGATATCTGTTATATTTTCGGCGCATAAATACGACTGGCAAGAGATTCGCCTCAAGCGTTATTCATTGTGCGGCTCAAGTGTGCAATGGTGTATACGAAATGCATGAAAGTGATTCAGGACGATTTTTGCAATGTTATGCGCTGCGATGCGGCCCGCCGTAATATGCGAAAGCCTTTATTCTACTATGAATACTTATATAGTTTTAAAACTCCTTCGAAGTTCGAAATTAACATATTCTAGCTATCATCCACACCGCATTCGCCGTCGTCAGTGATCTACCTTAAAGAAAATCTACCTTTAATCGTACCTTTTATGAAATGTCGTTCACTTGTCGATTCGATATTTTACATAGCTAAGTCAAGTTTGCATTACTTAGCACGTTTCATTTTTTAAACGAATGACAATAATGAATCCTGTACTTACAATTCAAGTAACAAAACTGTGTCACGCAAATGGGTACCACCAGATATCTCTATCGCGTATGTAAATTTTTGCATATGTGTGCGTGCATCGCATTTTATGAATTTACTTCACCATACTATCCTGCCTTTATGGTAGAACAGACTCTCCAAAGAGCTGTCGTCCATTGTGCGTAGGGCAGGGGCTGGAAAATTAGGGTTCTATTGAATTTGCTCCTAACGGGTTTCGGGTCTTGGCTCAGAACAATCTAGTTTGCTAATATGCTCGCATTTGTGTCTCTCACAATGCTGGACATACGTTGTTATCTCGACAGAGCCGGTTATAAGCGGATTTTGAAGCGAATTTAAGCTGATTTGGAGTGACTCCTTTGAAAATACAGTGAAAAAGTTTGCGTATCGTTTGACTACTACTTTCAATGTAGCGTTGTTTTTGTTGAATTTATTATTTTTAACTGGTCGTGTGTCCCAGCCATTAGAGTTTCACAATTGAGAAACGGTTTCTTGTACACCCAATGACTTTTATGAATACATAGAAGTCATTGTGTGTACCACATTTTTTGTTTATATGTACCTACCTAAGTTGTCATTAATTTATAATTAATTGTAAACTGGGTGTTAACGCGGTCAATTAAAAGTGTATCTTTCATTGTATGATTAGTGTACAATCGGAAAACATTCCGAATGTGAACATCAAACGTGGGTATTTAATGAAACTGCTCACAGCTCTCATCCTGGATTATCCGCCTCTTTACTCAATTCATCACCACGGCCAGTGTAACCCCCGCCGAAATTGTCAAGTAGAAAATATAGAAGGTAAACAAAAGTTCCCATGTTTTCATCTCAATGAAATCTAATTCGTGGACGAAATTCATGGGTTCAGATTTCTGAAAAAAAATTCGTACACGCCCTTTATAGTATTTCGGAGAATTTGCGATTCTATCAAATTCTATAACATACGTTAATTTATTTTTACACATATATTCAGTGCAGTGATTTTCTCCAATACAATTTTCCATTAATTGCCAATACGAAATGGCTTCATCCCATCCCAGACTATTTGGAACCCTCCTCCAATAAGTATTCTCTTCATTCACTGTTAACAATACCGAATTTTATTACAGTCTCACTACATACATTTGCGAAGGCGTTTTCATTTTTGTTATTGGCGCCTTTGATATTAAAATTGAAACGTAGCTGATACACAATAGGTGCTTCAAATTTGATATAAACCGTCTACTACCTTAAACTTTGTTATGGTTAATCGATTAGATTTCTTTAGTTTACGCTTCGATGATAGCAAAATTGTAAATAGTGTTATTCCTAAAAAAAAATTCAGCCTTTTTAACGTTTGAATGCAGGACACAGGTATAGTAAATCGTGATTAGAAAAGTTATGAAATCCGTTCGATATAGATATATCGATCTGGCTAGATAGCCAGAACATGTTTAATCTCTATTACTTTTAATTTTTATATTTCAATTTATATTATATCGTCAAAATGATGTGTCGCGTACTGTTCGGTCTAATGGATAGTCTGTAATTATGTGTAATGAACTGCCTCAAGAGGTCTTTCCATTACGCTACAATATGAATTCTTCAAGTAAGCTGGGAATAGGATTTTGCAGGTGTCTATGGGCGGCAATTGCCACCACATGGGCTGCTTGCTTGTCCCCCTACTTTGCCATAAAAACGATATATGTACTATCTTATATCATGAATAACGAGATACCGAGATACAATGATTTTCATGAGATACCAACGAGAAAATCATTGTCTACAAAATCCCAGCATCCTGAGTGCACCAAAATGCAAAATAACTTTCAATCTTTATAACACTAAGTACTTTGAGTTATATTATATCATGAATACCGAGATACCTCTGTCATCTTGAAATGCGACACAGAAATATGTCCGAAAATCATTATCTAAAAAATCCCGGCATCTTGAGTGTAATAAAACGCAAAATAACTTTTAATCTTTATAATACTACGTTGAGTTATATCTTGAATAACGAGATACCATCTTGAGATGCAACACGGAAATATGTCCAAAAATCATTATCTACAAAATGTCAGCATCTTGAGCGCGCCAAAATGCAAATTTCACACGACTGCATAACACGACATCTCATGAATACGAGCAGCGGCTAAGATTCCCGGCATCCGCCTTCTTATCAATTTTCCAAGGAACAGAGTTGGGTAGTTGTACGCCGCGGGCAATGTGAACTGTAGTTAGGAAATCTTAAGAACAAGGAATTAAGGAAATGACGCGGATTCAAAGAAAACAGAGTGAAATAACAGAATAATATTCATCATATTTTTATTTATTTATCACAAGTAATTGCACAAATTTTAATAACCGCCAGATCAAACAGAAATCAAAATGCGGATACAATTTGGGATATACATACAATTTTTGACTGATATTGGCATATATAGCAGGTGTATCTGTGACAGCAACCACTTACTAAGCGTACTATAACCTTGTTTGTCATCTCTTTTTATGTACAAACTGGGTATAAAACACAAACAAACCTAAAATTTACATAAGCCTAAGTCATTTATAATTATTCAGTAGGTAACTACTTTAGTGCCATTAGTTAGTAGTCATTCAGAGTATAAGTGATTTCTTTCTTAAAAAATCTTAATTTAGTACATAAAAACTTGGTCTCTTATGTCAATATTTGATAGCTAATGTCAAACCTTCCATGATTGTGCACAGGATAATGGGCAGCACAGATTAAATTTTTGATTGTCATTCGTAAGTGATTATTGTTTTTTTTTGGAATTTTGTTTTATTGTTTAGTTATTTCTTAATTGCAAAAGAACTAATCAACTAAGTTACGGAAGAGCGACGGTTAGACTACTCTTAGTATACTTTGCTTTTTGCTTTGAGTCTATCCATTCATGCTGATAGCCACTAGGCATATGGTTATGGTGTGTTAGACCATAGCTAATGAAAGTTGTGGCATTGTTGTTATTATCAATTTAGCTCTTTCATTATCGAGCATCGAATCTTTAAGTTCGTGTAGTTCTAGGATTTCTATGTAATTAACTGGAAAAATTAAACACAAAAACTATTTAAAAACAAACTTTTATCAAAATACACTAAATTTCACTAAAATAAAACGAGATTTTCGTACCAATTCAATTAGTTAGAAATACAATTATTTCAAGTTACAAATACTCTATGTTTATTTTCACTAATTCTATTAATTCACTTCTATGTTTATTTTCTTCATTTTAGTGCATTTTAATAAAAGCTTGTTTTTCATATATTTTTTTTACGTTAAATTAGACTCCTTTTTAGTGCTCTAAATTGCAGAAACTTCTGTACGAGCCCATCACAACGAGTTCAAACACGAGGTGTCTACCATTCCCCGTTCAGGATATCCAGTGTGCTGGCCTTCGTGACTCTGCAGTCACAGTGCAGTATCAGGTCAAGATTATTGTATTACCATCGGTTTTATATACATTTGTAAAATTTCATGGCAGTAGTACAAGTGGAAGTGGGTTAAAATCGACTTGCAACATTTGACCTAAACAAACAAACAAACACATGATGAATAAAAGCTTTGTAAAAAGATCGATGGAAAAGATTGTAAAAGAAGATTTTGCTATTTTTGTACATTTTAAAGTGTTTTTACAAAAATTGTAGATATTTACGAGTCCTATTCAGCGATATATATACCTACACGTAATTTATGTGTATAGACGTCAAATGTCATACTTGCAGTTTTTTTTTAAAAGTTGTCATAATAACTACTGAATCGAATATACTGAAATGGTAAGTTAACTTCGTTGGTAGACCAAATCTATGTACGAACTTAACTTACACTTATTCAAAATATACATATTCGAAATGAAAGTAGTGAAAATTTCGAATTTTTTTTCATAAATACGACCTTTTATTTTTAAACTTCTATGCAAACTTTATCCTGTGTATTTGTTTGTCAAAGACATTTGAAGGCGGTACTCTCAAGTTCTCCGACGCCGACGGCTACATCTGAGTGTTAAATCTTAATCCGAACACTTGAGGGCCCTTCCGAGCACTCGCAACTTGGACGAACTCAGGAGTGTTGGCTTAAACGCGCCAAACTTAATTACGGACGAGACGTAAAAATTTTGCTTTTTATTTTTGTTTTTCAAATAAGGGCTTATAATGGAAAAAGATCTGTAATTTGTGTAAAATAGGTACAAATAATGATTATGCAGGATTAAAGATAGGAGTACCCACACCCTCATAACATTGAATTTCTATTAAACTAACAACTTTTGTTCTACGATATTTTTGAGAATTTGATATTATCGCAAAAAAAATAAGGAGTTTCTGACTATGTTACTATGTACCTACTATTCACTATACGCTGCTACGAGCGGCAATACATAAACGGTTATTAGTCGAGCCGTTACAATAAATATTTACATCTATGTAAATTGGTGTGAGTGGGTGAGTAGTTTGTGTGAAAAATATGCTGAATTTTAAAAAGTCGCAGAATTGAAACTTACTTTTTATGATAAGTGATTTAGTGTTATGAGGGTATAGTTATTTTATATTTAGTGTAGCATTTTTTGTACGAGTATATACAGGTACAGTGAAATCGACGAGACATGAGATCTACATCTGAGTGAGTGGGTGCCGAATTATTCAATCCGATTGTCGAAATGGTTCGCACTGTTCACTATCAGTGTGCACTCACACAAACGCACAGCTCATGTCTCGTGGATTTCACTATACTATGATATGCATGGTAGCTATCGTAAAATAGTACTATAATTTTCATTCCTACAAAAAGCATTGCGTGCCAAACAACGCTGGGAAATGCCCACGCCATGCGTCCTATTATAAAAAGTAAAAATTGAAAAGTCAATGGTTAATTAAAATCAACGAACTGCAATTACCCTCATTATAATAGACCTAAAGAACACCGTGCAATTATCGTAAAATGACCGGAAAGCATTGTGTGCTATCAACTTATAATTTTCAGAAATTGAATTCCCGCTAATGCCCGCAATCTGCATAATAATGAAGGCAGTGACGATTAAAGTTTGCGCCCGCGTTCACTTCAACTTTACCTTTTTTTTTAAATTCCTGATTAAAACGTTAAGATAGAGGCGGAATTACCAAATTGCGTATAATATTACACCTCTATAGGTGGTTTTGCATGTGAGTAATTAAACATTATTTAGGATCTTTTGTTAAGTAAAAATGTTAAATAAACTTGTTAAATAGCACATTTAACAAGTGAGAAAAGACTAATATATAATGGCTATTAATATAACAGAGCGATGATAGCGTACAGAATTCTCAACTTTCATTCGTGAGTTCCAAACCCCAATCTATACAGTGGTAATTAATTATCACTGGATGTTCACGGATGTTATCACTGATATGACGGTGAAGGAAAACATCGTAGATAAATGCCCATGCCCTAGAATTAAAACAATATCTGACGTAATAAAATTTAACATTTTATTTAACTATTGCACATTATCTTACAACAGGTGAGTTTAATGCCATAAGGCATTCCCTACTAACCTTTGGGTTAAATAGAGAGATGCATTGGGAGTTGCGATGAGAAGTATAAATCGACCCAGTAGAGTGGAAAGTCGTGAATTTACACTTTGGCCGAAAATAACTTTCTGATATGTCTATTTTTTTCTACTATTTTGATCTTACTTTCATTTTAAATACGCTTATAGTTTCCGAGTTATAAAAATTAAAAACTACTAGAGAAGCATACATATCAATTATATTATATAATTAAAAAAAAAACAGTTAAAATATTTTAATTAAATTTTATTTTCTTCATCCTTATGGGATACTTTAATTACTTGTAAACTAGCAATTCGTTGACATTACAAACGTTTCACGCGAAACATCACTCAGTAACCTGAAGTATCAACGGACTCACTTCATCAAAGTGAAAGTTAACCAAGATATTTTAATGACTTTTAGAATTATATCAAACTCAAATACTGCCCTGCATGTGAAATAAATAATCAACAAAACCTTTTGAGTATTTTTTCTCTACGATTGAATTGCGAAATTGAAATATTAAATACTCACTGACTGCACGGAAAAGATAATTAATTAACAAAATTCCTTGACATTTTGTAAGAGCAAAAGTGATATTTTCGCAATTTCCTCCAAAAATAAAGCTTTACCGGAAACATTTCTACTATTGTAGAAAAGATCCCAGTAATGTCATCCTATTACAACTTTATTAAGTTTAAAAAAAACGAAAGCGATACAAGTTATGTTATGAATTTTTGAGTCGGTAGAATTTCATTACATATATTTAACATTTATATACTTATAATCTACAAGCCTACATATATATTATACATACATATACAAATAATAAAATATACATGCATGTCTGTGAGGAAAAGAGTTCGATAGAAAACCAGAATGGAAGAGATTTTATGTTAATGAATTCGAAACCATGAGTATTATCAGTGATTAAAAAATGAAAATTAAATTAAATGGATATCGTATTTTAAAATGTGTCGTATTTTAACTTTTTTTTTAAGTTGAAGGATTGATCCCAAGTATAAACTCATTGAAATAGAATACGCGGTATTAGTTACTTTTACAAGTAAATAAAAATTCATAACACTAACTTATTGTGTTCCAAGGATTATGGTAATTTAAATGAAGAGTAAGCATTTTATTACTTAAAAGATTTCTAAGAGAAAATATAATACATATATATTTAAAAATACCTACAAGTAATAAATAATCTAGAAATGCAATCTAAGCAATTTCACGTTTTTTTTTCTAAAATACGCGTCAAGTAATATCCGTTGGTTGAAAGTAAGTCATATTCGATTACACACAAAGAAAAAAATTAATTGGAAATCCAATTACGCGCAAGACTCCAGGTGTTTATTTTGGAAATATTCGTTGGCGAGAATCCGATTTCCAATAATTTTGCTGTAGGACCTATAATGGCGGACGCCTCCTTGAAAGCGTCTTAATTACCTATTCTTGGATGCACTGGTACTTAATAATAGCTATTAGAAAACAAAGGGGATCGATTGTTCTTTGTTCTCACAAATAATATTATTACATTCATATATTACAGAGTTGGTCTGTCTGGGCGATTTATCAGTCTGGAATCTTCGCAGTTCGCATTGCGAAGCGGACAGTGATATGTCATTATAACTAGCCATTTCTAGCCATACTAACCAGTTACTCAACAATATTGATATAAGTATATGTGTACTCACTCGTCTTTGTTTTAGCATCTGATGCAATTGACAATTGTAAAAATATATTCTAGATATTTTATCAATAGATTAGTTATAGTTCAATAAATAGATAGTTCAATCAATATATCAATAGTTTTGTATAAATTCCTGTGGAAAAGTACCTACGAGTATTTGCAGTTGAAAAACATGTGTCCATTGAAACGTCTAATTAAAACGAGATATTTTATTAATTTGTATTAACATTCGTATGTTCATACATTCGTAGTCGTATATAAAAGGCGGGATTGGGCCCAGTTATATTGCAATTCAGCGACATCGGCATATTGTTGTAGGCTTCCATACGTAACAATTTATATAGGCATGAAATTGTATTATAGCTGTGTCGTCGCAACCAACAAGCGAGTTGTTGCAATGCATATTCTAATATATCTTTTATATGACTTTTCATTTCATAAATGTCATTTCAATTGTACGCGAAATGAAATGACTACGCGAAGGCGGTTCAAGTGAGGTACCGTCCTATAGGTACTATAGGTACCGTCACGTAAAAAGAGCGCTGGTCGTAGGTGGAAGGGATGAGTCCGCGCATCGGTACATTCGGGCACGAAATTACTTTTTGTTTTATATATTGTCTTTCAATACTCTAAAGTTCCTAACTTCCACGGACGTGCAGCGCTCGTTTTATGTGACTTTTTACGTTACTCTATAGTAGGTATTACTTGCGACGCCTTCGCTTACTTCATTCATTTCACATCGCGTACTAGCCCAGCATAATAGAATGAAATATCCAGCAGGTGATATGGAACCAAGTCAACGAAATTAAGCTATTTGAATCAATGAATCGGTCAATGAATATTAAGCTTGTATAAATAAACGGATAATTATTTATGGTTTTCCAAAACCATTTTAAGTTGAAAATACGTAGAAAATTCAGGCTGCGTTCTGGACTCAATAAGTTTGGATATCCCACGAAGAAGACTAGCTCTCCAAACTGCGATGTATGTGAAATTGTTGAAGATGTCCAACACTTTATGGTGGAGTATGTCCGGAATCAAAAGGAACCGAAGGCCTTAGTGTGTGCTCTCGATCTGAACAAGATTGATCTTTGTATGTTAGATACCAGGAGAACCTAATACGTACGTACATTGAGGAATAAGATAAAGTGGGAAATGCAGTACATTTCAAGGTAATCTTCTGCGAGAAAGGGGCAACGGGGCCAGTCGAGTGCGCCCAGCGGCTGTTGGATTGCAGTGAGTACCAATAATTTATATATATCCAATAATATACCTATACGAGTGGTACTCGTACCTATATTATTGTTGTAGAATGTAAGTTTAGGGTACCTACGAGGGGTACCTACGGGTTCCAAGGCATAGAAGTTCCTTAAACAGAAGAATTAAAAAATAATAATAACATAATTTGTGTATGGAAAATATTTTCAAAGAATAATTAATTAGCAAGGAAGGAATGAAACACGGTAATTAATTATAAAGATATTTACAAAGTTTTCTTGCTAATTAGGTACCTATTTATGAGCATCATCTTTATTAATATTCCTTAATAATGTGAAAATACGAGGAAATCTTGGTTAAACTGCTACCTTGTCGTCTGGTGTCTGTAATTAATCCTGCAATGTTAATTACTGTATTTCAATATAGAGATGAGATTATTGCACACTCAGATAAGGAGTCAGTAGCAAATTCTACTTAGGTAAGTTTAATTGTTAGGTAAGCTATAATCATCATTTCATCATCATAACTTGACAGTAACAGTATCTAAAGATATTACTTTTGATTTTCAACTGTTCTCTTTTGTATTAGTGGTCCTATTGAGGCAAGTCACGCTTGACTGGTCAAATGATTTAATTCTGAGTTTCGATTCTCTAGCTAAAAGTTACAAGAAATTATATTTTCCGTTCTATTTCGTTCGTTCTAGGTCGTATGTGTGCGTGTGTTGAACGTAGTGAGCAAGGCTAGTTGACTTCAAACTTATCTATTTTGCCGTGTGTACATAATTTTCATTTGAAGACTCGACTACCCTGTACCAAATATAGTATTTTCAAGGCCACTGGTAGCAGCTTTCAAATACTTACAACTTATTGATACTTTGAGCTATAGTTAGGTTGACTGGATAAGCTTTGTTGCCAACAATGGAAGAGCACATACTGAGGGTAGTATGTGTATGATTGGGTTTTAGTGCGACACACGTGACGACTGTATGTAATCTTGTAATTAGATGAGTGCGGAGATGTTAATTAAATAATTTCTATATTAGGCGCGTCGCATCTCGCTCCTAATGTACTAATTACATCTTTAATGTTGCCCAAAATAGACATATGAAATTCCAGGGAGTGTTGTTTATTATATTATTATAACCGTATTATGTATCCACTTGATTAGGTTTCCCTCGTTTTTTGACACTTTCAGAGATTTTTGGAAATAAATACATATTTATTGTGTACGGAGATTATGAACTATTTATTGGCCGTGTGGTGTACTTATGGCAATTTATGACCCCATCTGTTCCCGTGGGTGTCGTGAAGTGCCACTAAGGGTTAACAACGCCTCTACCATAAGCCCCGAGGAACTGTACCACCTATATAACAGTGGATTCGCCTACCCGTTGACTTGTTTTATAACCACACATTCCTCATATACAAGACAAAAATTCACGATAATACGGTTATGATTATTGTATGAAACACTTGTACTGTATGTATCAGCGGTAGAGTGCATGCTGCTTTCCCACAGCCGCTGGGCGCACTCGACTGGCCACGTTACCCCTCTCTCACAGAAGACTACCTTGAAATGTACTGCATTTCCTACTTTATCGTATTTCCCCGATGTATATGTAGTGAGTGAGATATGCCAGAGAACATCCCATTCTATCCCTCCCCATTTTCCCAACCCTTTTTCCCAATCCATACCTTAATCTGCAAAGGTGGGCAGCGCATCCGGGAGCGTGCTAACGTTTGCCATTCTGGACTGATGTTGGCATGTATCGCGGATGTCTATGGACGACAGTATCCACTTACCATTAGGTGGACTGTATGCACGTCTGCCGACTTTTTTTATAAAAAAAAACCTGTATTGCTCTTACTGTACATAAATAATGAAGGGGCCTTAAATTATTCTGAAAATTTACAAAAAAATCTCTCACTACTTATTACAGCAGCGCATTACTTACGACATATATGTACGAGTAGGTTGACATTGTAAAAATCATCTTGCTCGTAAACTTTTTTCTTCATCTATGGTGCAATGGTGCAATTAACACAGTCTGCCAGTGTCAAGTTTTCTTTGTAATAAACAATTTGAAAGTCTAAAACGTATCTCGTCCACATCCTGTCACATCACGTCCAGTCTCGTCGAAGTAAGTCAGGAGTCGCTCAGCAAAGCGATAGTAGGTTTACTGAGAACAGGAGAGTCCTTGGAGTCTTGGTCCTTCCAAGGAGTCCTCCTTGGAAGCCCAGGAATAACACAGTAACACGCTTTTATTTGATTATCGCAAACACCACGCACGAAATACATTTTGAAGTTTATCACTATCACTATTATACCACAAAACGCCCAATACATAACTTTTACAATTATCAATCAAAAACTTAACTTTACTTCTCGAGTTCCCGCTAAAAAGTCCTGTAAACTTCTTAATATTGTAACATCTTAATGTTAGGCCGCCCCTAGACTTAGAATAAAAATGGGAAATAATTAAATATGTAGCAGAAATACTGTAAATGGCAGGTTTAGGTTCTCTGGTGACAATTTAGAAATAGGAGTCCTGCGAAGCGAGGCGCCGTCGATTTTGTATTAACATGTTTAGTAGTTTTAAATTATTATTTATTTTAGTTATTCTAAAGTAGTTTGTTTTGATGAGCGGGATTCCCTGCCCATTTAGTATTGTTTTACTGCTCATTTAAATATAAGCTGTAAAAAGTTGTAGAATAATATCTGTTTAATATTAATGCTTTGCGGGATAGCAACTTTTCTCCATTTTTTTACACGCTTCATAATGCACATTATCGTGCTATCTCATTCTTTTAGTATGCATTTTGTCTATTCTTCTGCTCACTCGTTATTGGGTTGCGGTGGAAGTTGGTGTCCTATCGCTCTTTCTCTACGATTCAAGAATATGGCGGCCGCTCGTGTTACCAAAAAATCCGGTAAAAACAGTGTGCATTGGCGGAAACTAAATTGCTTCACTAAATTTTTGTATTGATAACATCTGTGTTGCCACTCATGTCCACGACGTTATAAAATTGTCACCAAAAAAGTAAAATACAGGTACTATTATTCGAAAATCTTTTTGTGTTACTTCTGTAAAACTAATATAGAAATATCAAATAGTCTAGCAAGATGTCCAATATTGAAATTAATATTAATCATACAAAATATTATTTCGTCTGGACAAGTTTATCTACATCGAAACGTACAACCGCCTAGATACAAACAAAATTTTTTTCTTTCACTCGCCTTAAGGTATTTATTACACTTTACTTAAGGACGCCAGAGTATAATACGGGTATGGAGGCAAATATACGATCAGAATTCTCCTACATTCAATAGTCGGAGAAAAAAAAGCAAGTATCGTTACGCTGTATCATTGAAAACTTGGCAATAAAAGAAAAATGGCCGCCACGGACCACTAGATAATGTATAAATACAGGAACCCTCATAAATCATTTAGCCCGCTTACATTGAAATATCCAAAGTGAGTAAAAATCCAAACGTTTTATCAAAACCCCAGCCAGCGTTTCCCGCTGACGTGTATGTAGTACTCGTAGTACTAGAAGGTATGAAAAATGACTAGTACAAAATGTTACGTAGGCAGTATTTGAGAAGATTTGAGAACTGTCAGTTTTGTACAGTTTTTATATTGTAAATCGGGTGTGAACGCGTAAAATTACAGGTTTTTGTTTACCTCAAAACCTGTAATTTTGTAATAAAATTATTGCGAAAAGAACTTGACACTGGCAGAATGTGCTTGCTAATTGCACCATTGCCATATATAAAACGAAAAAAAAAACAGCACCGGTGGTGAGGACATCGGGCGCAACCTTGGAGTGAAAAGCGGCTGCTCGGTGTGTGCCCCATCCGTTTTTCTCTCCGGTTCATTCATTTATAACGAGCTATCGAAGTACTTACAGCACCAACAAATACAACGTGTCACCAAATTAATTGCAAAACTTGAAACACGTCCACTAATTTAAAATAAATAACACAATTCTCGCGAAAACTACAATTATTTTAGGGAATTAATCAAAAGTTGCAAACATGTAAAGTTTTGTTGTTCTATCTAAAACGTTTGTAGTGCTCATTAGTTAGTACATTATAAGGTAATGACCGGGCCTAGGCGGGCGTGGAGTAGGC
Source organism: Sesia apiformis (assembly GCA_914767545.1). Lineage (NCBI taxonomy): Eukaryota > Metazoa > Arthropoda > Insecta > Lepidoptera > Sesiidae > Sesia > Sesia apiformis. The sequence goes on along the minus strand of OU611960.1, from coordinate 6,451,498 downwards.
GTGATCCAATTGCGCGTAGAATAAAAGTTATGAACAATAAGTTCATTGTAATAACTAGAAAAAATAAACAAGTTCATTTCTAGTAGGTATATCTAAGAAAAACCTATTATAAAAACTGGTAGAATAGATTGTACTCTCTCGATACTGAACAATCTATTTTGAACTTTTTTTTATTTCAATGACACGTTATAGGTGCGGGCCGAAGTGTGAATTCACGATCTCATAAATGAGAGTCGAGAATAGATACTCTTAAGCTATCACCGCTGTTAAACGGTAAGCGGATATTGGATTGGATAATCCTTCTTGAAGATTGGACAATCCTTGAGAATTTAAATACTAAGTCTTGAATTGATTGAAACAATTTCGAAGTATAAACTTTCTTGTAGAATACCTACTTCGAAAATATGAAACTTTAACAAAGCGGAGACTTTAAAAAAGTGGTACCCTTTTGCTTTTGCAAAAGTGGAGCTTTTACAGGGTCGGCGGCGGCGCACCCGCATAGCCCCTGGTGTTGAAGATGTCCATGGGCGGCGGTAACACTTACCATCACGTGGGACCGTTTGCTCGTCCGCCCAATTGTCTATAAAAAAAAAACCTCAACTTCTCCACGTGAACTTTAGAATACTCTAAAAGCCAGATACGTGTGCTCAATCCATTGTACGAAATACGCTAAAATTCATCTATCCCATTTGGGACATGCCATTCCGTGTCATCCTATAATTGAATTTTACTGGACTTTGTATCCGGGCAACAAATAAAAAATATTTAATATTCCCCATGATATTGTTCGCGTAAATTTTGTTTTCCATGGAACTATAGAATAAAAAGTGATGGTCTACAATCTAGAATATAAACTATCACTGTAGTAGTTTCAATGAAATCTGTTCAGAGAAATATTGAAAATTATTTTTATTGAAATATTGAAAGTAATTCAATTTTTTTTTTTTTCAAAAAAATATTTCATGCTCAGACAGAGCTTTGTTACGGCTTTGTTTTATGTAGAGAAAATATGAGCTTCATCCGCGGCTTCTTCCGTTTACTCAGTTCCTCGGGACCCTTCTTAGTTTTGGAGCCAGGCCCATATAATTAAAATAAACCCGGCGGCCTAATCTGCTGGCCTAATAATAATAATAAGCATTTGTGACATCGTCGGTGATTGCCTTTAATATCCCATTCTTACTACTACGTAGTCGATCCCTGAAGGAAGCCGTCCTCGTTTTTAGGATGGCGAAAAAGTCAGGCACCCTCGCGTCCGCGAACATACCCTTGGCGCTGCAATACCGCGATTTTTTCATAAGGATACGAAACTCATCATTGTACTGAACTCTCAACACATTATTAACCGGCACCGGCGATTTCGATGTGTAGAGCCCTTTAGGGTTAGGATTAAAATGTATTCAAAAGCGTATCTCGCACTGCCAAATTTTGTCACGAGGACATAAAACCAAAACAGAACAATAGTATTCCGCTTGATTACTTTTAGGCTGTACAATAACAATTATTACGGAAACCATCCGACCCATAAACGTTTTATGGGCCACATGGCCGGACGTTTCCTGATTCATTGACCCCTAAAGGTCGATTCACATAGTACAGGCCACTGGCTATGTCAGAACCTTAATAAGAGGCGTGTCCGCTTAGTGACCACCACTATTGGAGTTTGCGTTTAGTGAATTTAGGACACTTCATTACACTATAGTGCCACTTAATTGTGCCGTGTGCTGTCGGCCGGTAATAGAATGGCATCATCCCATCTCTTCCTAAGCTAACTAAGCGGCTACCACAAAGCCAAGAGGAACTACAGCACCTTTAAAAGAGTGGACAAACCGCTTGGCCAGCGTGGCATATTTAGGCCATGCATCCCTCGTGTACAAGACGATGTGCATGAGGAGGTCCATCTCCAGCGGTGGATACTGAAAGGAAAGTGGATACTGAATCTGTATATTGCTCTAAATTTAATCCTAAAATAAAAAAGGATTTTACAAGGTCGGCGGGGCACCCGCATACCCCCTGGTGTTGCAGGTGTCCATGGGTGGCGGTAACACTTTTTTTTTATATAGAGAAGAGGGCCGACGAGCAAGCGGTCCCACGTGATGGTAAGTGTTACCGCCGCCCATTGCAGGTGGCAACACCAGGGGGTATGCGGGCGCGCTGCCGACCTTGCAAAATCCTATTCACAGCTTTCTTGAAGAAACCCATGTCGTAGCTTAATGGGATGACCTTTTGAGGCAGTTCGTTCCACAGCCTACGGATTCGCGATATAAAATAATTTTTGGACCGAACAGTATGCTACACCTCCGTATCTAGGAAATGCGGATGGATCGCACTTCTGTGGTTCGCACTTCACGGGAGGTGCGGTTGTAGAAACCCGAGGTGGGAATTATATTGAACAATTCTTCAGAGCATTCCCCATTATAAAGGCGGTAGAACACACAGAGAGATGCAACGTCTCTCCGAACGCTGAAGGGTTCTAAACCGCCCGTGAGAGTGGGATCGTCGACAATACGAACAGCACGTCGTTGGGTGTAGTCAAATGAATAAATCAAGTGGATAATCAACTTACCATCAAGTGCCGCTTGCTCGTCCGCCTAATTCAACATAAAAAAAGAGATGTACCTACTCGTAACTTACTATGGTTATGTGTAGATTACAACATTGAAATGATTTGTAAATCATTAAAGATTGAGACAAAAGATACAAGTGAGTACGAATGGGAATTTGCCTCATATTTATTGAAAATTGAATATCTGTACACGTTGCAATCCGACAGCCCTCCAATATACAGATGTGTTTAAGTAGTCAGTGAGATATACCAGAGCTCATTTCCTATTCTTTCTTATCCTATCCCATCGAATGGAGTGAATAATGTCCGTGAACTACAGAATCCACTTACCATTTTCTGTAATAAAATCTAAAAAAAACTGTATGCACAGATTTGCGATTACCTCCTTTGTATGTTCCGTGTCTGTAAGCCATACTGTAATGATGAATTAATACCAAATCTGTATTTGACAAGTTGCACCCATATTATATTATCAATTAACAAATTGGGACTAAATTTTATCTTGACCAGTTTTATGCTACATAATTTTCTTGGCGATTATGGAATTGTACTTGATTTTTTCTGAAGCAATGAAGCAAATTACTTTTTGTATAGCGGCTCTGCAGTTTTAAAGACAAGACATAAATCTACAGCATCAACAATATTCTCTCTCCAATAAAAGACATTTCGCTTCGTCCTCATATATCTTCCATTGGACCTAATTTAAAATCGTTAACGTCCAGAATAATGAAAATGTCGAGCCTCCCACGCCTCGATTGGTCTCAAGAATTTTAATATATTTTTACGAGGGTTAAATACGCTGACGTGTCTCACGCCTATTGTTTGATTTTGGGTTGGACCTTTAGTTTGAAAAATGTGAAAATTTTGACGACGAGTTTTCTAAATATTTTTTTATAAAAATGTCAAAGCGTTTACGGAGGGTGGGTCGGGCATACATTTTCGACGAAAAACATTTAAAATTAAATTATTCAGGTCTTAAATTGAGATTATCTATTCCTAATGACAAAATAAAAAGGTTTTGTAATTCCTGTATTAAAATTACTATTGGAAATTATGAAACAGAAATAATTATAAAAAATCTACTTAACACTAAATCATGGAATATATGTGTACCATATGTACCTAACGTTCGATGGGAAAACATTGACAGAAATTTTCAAACATTATAAGTAGAACGGATTACATTTTTTGTATGGTAAAGGTGGCAAACGGGTATGCGGCTCACGTGATGGTAAGTGGCTTGCGCCGCCCGTGGACACCTGCAACACCATGGTGTATGCGGGTGTATGCGCTGCCGGCATTATAAAATAATAATAATATTAAAATCTGATATTACACAATGAATATTTATTACTCGTTCCTACTTATGAATTCTTTAAAATAAATAAAATTAGCAAAATAAATCTAAAATTAATATAAAAGTTAATACCCTCAATACAGCTTGTCCTGAATACCAGCTAAACGCTCAGCACAAACCCTGTGATCTCACTCATTTGTCATGCCAACTAAACCATAGTAATTACAGGCCATCTGCGGCTTGATTGGCGTTTCATTCAGATAATTGTTGACCAATTTATGCCTAATAACTCTACCGTTAAATATACGGCGGCCGGCTGTTCAAACTATACATATTGAAGTCTTGTGGGAAGTTTCTCATTTAAGCACTTAAGTTTACGGTTTTAAGGGCTATAGTGGAGTGATTCTGCGTATTTTGATGTGCTATCGTCTTCTGAGGGTTTAGCAGAATGAATTGTCAGTAATACTGTGGTATTAGAGGTGGAATGCTTAATTGTGTTTCAGTCATTTAGGTACTCTTTCATGGCGTATGAAGGATACTGTGGTAACTGTAAAACCTTGTAATTTCGCCTTATTCGACTCACATTCTGTCTCGTAGCTTTCCTGATTAAAAAAAAAAAAGATTTCTAATTAATGCTTTCTATTAACTTGTATGAATGTACAACTATTTTTTTTTTACTTCAAATACCAATTGACTTCTGAATATAAGTCAATTAGTTTTTGAAGTAAAAAAAAAGATACAGAGTAAATTACACAAGGATAAATTACACAAGTAAATTACTTATTCTCCAACACAGACAATACTTATTTTGAAGTCTATATTCTCCAAATATAAATTTAAAGTAAAATATACAATGAATTTTCTGTAAAAACGACATTATAAAAGTGCTTGCCAGAGGAACGTCATTTGCGTGTCCACTTGTCTAAAGTTAAGCCCTACGTTTACGTAAACGTAAGTAACGACAGCTAAGCGTATAACCATTAATTTCTTGCTCGTCTAAATTCTTTAGTGACGTATGGTCTATTTCCATGGTATCCGGACTATTTCAAACAATTAAAACTTCAAACGTTAGGAAATGTCAAAGAATTTCTAGCTATGATTAAACGTGAAATTGTCTGAGAAAGGGTATTTATTGTTGGTTTAAGTTTCTCAAAAATATGTGACAACTTAGAAAAACAAAATATTTTTTTATTACTTTTTATTGAAATCAAGTTTATAATTAAACAAGATCTTGAAACAACAATATTTTAACCAAATTCACACAAATTTTAATAGCGTTTATGACTAAGAAGGTATGTTGTTTTTTAATAAATCGCTGAAGTAGGAAATTACGAATTACTGCTAAATCTAACACGAATCGCCTTTATTCGTATATATTAACCACAAGATAACATATTGACCACGTTTTTCTGGAAGTTTATGACTTACACCCAACCCGTTTTACTTCCGAAATAAGCCCGCTAAACTAGCATTGAAATTGGCCCATTGTTGTGAGATCGATCAAGGGTTCGTTTACCAACAAAAGGGATAGGCCGAGTAGTGGCTGAGGGCCATTTGAGACCTTAACGAGACCCATTGAAAACTAACAATGGAAGGATCTTGATGGAATCAGCTTTGGCGGAATAACTGCTATTCGATAACTGGTTCGCTCATAAGGATACGTTTTAATAGTTGTAAATGCGTATCGGTCATTGTTTAGGGGGTTACAAGGCTTCAAGGGCTTTTCAAGGGAATAGGCTTTGCCTATTTTGTAACGATTATTATTCTCGATGGTTTGTTTCTTTTGAATAATTTAGTAAACTACTGCATTAAAACTATTTATGTCATACAAAAGTTGATAGACCATCATACAACAATTTATTTAATCTCTTTATATGACATATTATATAAAACTAACTAAAATAATTAACTAAAATCACAACTAAAACCATAGTTTTAGTTGGGATATTGGGATCTATGTCCTTAAGCGAGATATTGACTCAAACTATTTTTATGTTCATATTGATTGATTAAGATATACGCCCTGAAGTTCGTCCAGATTTCGTTATATCCTATACACATATATTCGAAAGTCGGGTTCTCTGAAACCGTGAAACCGTGGTTCTCTGAAAAGTCTGAAACCGTGAAATAACTAAAATGTAATATAAAGTTATGAAACATTTTTGTTAATTTTACGTAATTCACTCAACTAGCTTCCACTACTACAAGTATTCTCGCTGTCAGTGGTGATCGTCAATAGATAGGATAAAGCGATAGACTTCTGTGTTGTCAATAACAATATCGATGCTTTGAAACAAGCGCAGAGAGAACCAGTGTCGAAGCTCTATATGTTATGGTACAAATAAAAGATTGCGATACAACTGCCAATCCACAATCCACATAATCCTCGTTTCAAATGAATAACTAGCATGCTGGGCCTTGCCACAATTACTTTGCCACAAGGTCCATACAATATATGCATATACAATATATAAATATATAGATTTACTACATTAGTATATAAATATTTTTATATATAAATAGTTTTAATTTATAGATTTTAACAATTTAATGCAGAAATAATGTAGATAGGTAGGTATTAATAAACAAATTCAAATACGAAAAAGAAAATTGAATTTATGTAGCACTATGTATAATAATGTACGAGTATATGTATATACTCGTATGTCGTATAGTAGCATAGTAGCGTACTTGTGGACGCTACTATGCTACTATTACACTACTTATACTATACATGTAATTTTTTTATACATTATTGTCGCGATCTTGTAATATTATCACGCTTTAGTGATTGGCATATACAAAATAAATGAAAATTGCATAAAATCGTTGATCAGGTCGTTGATATGCAAAAGAAACAGTCTGGGAGATAGTACAGAGCCGCGCATTAATTGACATGGTGTCGCAGCAGCTACACGAGCTCTAGGTACCCAAGGAATTGTGCGTTAATGACACTTTCCATCACCTCGGAGAGGACGGAGGTTATCGCTGTTGGACTGGAATTGGCTGGTTCGGTTCGATCGCCTTTTTTGGCCAACGGGTGAACTTGTGCTACATTCCAAGCTCTCCGGAAGCGTGTCGTGGAGTAAGAGAGCGTAAAGAGTCCCGTAAGCACCTGAGACAACTCAGGAACTCAGATACCACCACAGGAATATCATCTGACCCTTCCTGATCATCATGATTTTTCTTGATGACTTCCGGTCATCAAGAAATGCAAGAGCTCACCGGACTATACGTTGCATGAAGCAGATGTCCAGCATGAAGTTTACACACCTCGAGATCGTGGTAGGTGTGGCACTCCCATCATCCAGAGTAGAGTTAGAGGTAAAGAGGCGGTCCAATAGATCAGCGTTGTCCTTTGCACTGTGGGACAGTGTATCATCGGGTTTCCGCAGTGGCGGCAGGGACGATTGATAGAAGTTATTCTCAGCAGCTTTGGCAAGCGACCAGAAATCCCTATTCCCAGAAGCGTAGCTCGCTAACCGATCACCAATTCTGCTGATGTGCTGGAACTTAGCCTTGGCTGTCATCTTCTTGTTGAACCTCGAAGCGGCATTGAATTCTTTCCTCAAATAGGACACTTTCGGATCGCCAGACGCCCAGGCCCTGTATGCGGCCCGCTTCTTACAGCGGGCCTCTTTACATGACCGGTTAAACTGAGGCTGACTCCTCCCACCAACGGGAACCACAGAACTAGGAATATGATATTCCATGCCCTTAAGTACCTTACTTTACCATCTTATACTCCTACCATCGACTTAGCCTAGCTAGCATTAAATGGTAGCAATTTAATAACGTGTTGTAAATGACTTATTCTGAAGTGAAGGCGATCCTTTGATACTCAGCTAAAAACTGAATATAAATACAAAAAATAAAATATAAAACAAACAAATAATAACGAAGTCAAAAACTGGCTAGCGCCTTTTTCATTAAACATGAGCATGGACTTTTCCAACTAGTTAGACAAAATTTAAATTTATTCTAAATTATTTTAAATAATTTTAGTAATTTAAATAATAATAATTGTAAATAATAATATTTCTAATTTGTTTTAAAGTTATTTTAAGACAAATCTGTTCGGAACTCTAGTGAGCTTTTACATATATTTTATAACATTGTCTCCTTATCAGAGAAAATAGATGATAAAAAAACAACATTTATTTGGGTCGTCTTAAGGAACAGCGTGGTACTAACGAAAATAGATTTGAACCTTCTGTAAGTGATTGTGGACCGTTTGGCCATTTCATTTAAAATATGCATAGGATTCGGGTCACAGTGTTGAAATAGAAATAAAACTATACTATCGATGTATGGAATGAATGCTGACTCGTAGATAGATTTTCTCGGAGCGACTTTAAACTTTTCTTTCGGCAAATGGATATGAATGATAGGGAATGTTACTTGAGCTGTTTTATATCGTTGAAGTGTAGAACCGTCGCGCGTGTCGCCTCAGAAAGGTTATTTTCAATAGGAAAAAAGAAAGCGCCTCTCACCATCAATTATTAATATTGATTTTAATAATCAGGATTAACAATTAGCAGATTATTGTCTAGAAGAGATGAGATACTTGCATTTTTATTTACACATTAGGTAAGTAAATCGTATTCGGCGTAGAGTAGGTTTGATATTCATATTTGTATTCGTTAAAACAGTATTCGTGGCTTCACTAGTCGTAAAAATAATTTGTGAGAAAGTGAGTCTGTCTATTATACACATTCCTGGTTGAAACCAGTTTTTCAACTAAAAATCTGCAACCACTAGGAATAATATATGATAAATGGAGTACTTGTATCCATTCTTTAATATCCCACTGCAGGTCACAGGCCTCTCCTAGTTGGGGAGGGGGTTTCGAGTCATAGTCCATAACGCGGGGCCAGTGCGGATTGGTGAATACATAATCTCCAGATTTTTTTTAGAATAAATATTTATAAATTTCATTATTTGCCTGCCTTTAACTATGTATATATGTAACGTTTTAATTAAAAAAAAACTGATTCTGTTATTTAACCTGCGACAGATATAACACATGCCCTAAATATCTTCAGTGATAATTGAAAAAATCCCACTTCATAGAAATTCAGTAGTACAGGCCAAGGTTCGAACTCAGAACCAACGAATGTGATTTAAGAATTATTATAACATCATTCTTTTTTTTCATTACTATATTTTTCTACTTCATATATAAGATTAAGTGATTAATAAGATTAAGTAATTATAACATCATCCTTTTTTTTCATTACTATATTTTTCTACTTCATAAAAGAGATTAATTGATTAATAAGATTAAGTAATTATAATATCACTCTTTTTTTTCATTACTATATTTTTCTACTTCATAAATGAGATTAAGTGATTAATAAGATTAAGTAATTTGGATTATTTGACACTTCTTTCACTTTCGTTGTCGACGTTCCCACTCTCGCGGGCGGTTTAGAACCCCTCAGTGTTCGGAGAGACGTTGCGTCTCTCTATGTGTTCTACCGCCTGTGCAATGGGGAATTTTCTGAAGAATCTTCAATATAATTCCCACCTCGGGTTTCTACAATCGCACCTCCCGTCACAGAAGTGCGGTCCATTTCCAAGATACAGAGTTGTCGCGTACCGTTCGATCCAAAAATCATTTTATACCTCGCACTCGTAGGCTGTGGAACGAACTGCCTCAAGAGGTCTTTTCATTAAGCTACGATATGGGGTTTTTCAAGAAAGCTGTGAATAGGATTTTGCAAGGACAGCGGGCACCCGCGTACCCCATAGTGTTGCAGGAGGCATGGGCGGCGGTAACACTTACCATCACGTTAGACCGCTTGCTCGTCCGACTACTTCACTATAACAAAAAAAAGATTCATTAGATTCAGACTTATAAAGGTGTCTCAACATGAACTTGAATTTTAAATAAATGAAAAAAACACCATATTTGAATGTCGTAAAAATTTTTAGTTACAAAAACAGATCAATTATTGACATTTGACGTGAAATAAAATGTCGGTCAAATGACCACCGCGATTTCGTTGGCAGGTTTCTTACGACGAAATTTTGGAATAGTTTTTCTAATACGGACCGCGGGATTTCGTTAATTTGGCGTTCAATTTCGTCTTTGAGTTCTTCAATTCTTCAATCGTATCGGGGAGGCATGTATAGATAGACCTTGCTTTTAAAAACACAGAATGAAATCAAAACAAGTTAAATCACTTCTTGAATTCACAATTGAAATGTAATATATATTCTCTATATTCTATATATTTTGTCTATATATTCGTAAATTTATCTTATCTTAAAATACGTCATATCTCAATATGGCTTTAATAAAACGTATTTATAGGTAATAAAGCCTCGCGAGAACATTTATTGAATTTGAAAATGGATTTAATAGCGTCGGAATTGTTCGCTGAATGCTATAAATTCGATTTCCGTGCAAAGCATTAGTCTTTACATGGGAATTCCATTTTGAAGAAATTGAAAAAAAAACTTGGATAACGTTTCCATTAACTCATTCACACCTATGAGTATGAGAATTTATATTTTTATTTCTTTATTTTCAAATGCATGTTTATTTTCTCACTAGCTGTTCCCGTGACTTCTTTTATGTGAAAAAAGTGCATTATAAGTTTTCCCTTGACAATTTTTTAACGGATTTTGATAAAACGTATCGTAAATGTTAAGTTTAACAATTACTTATCCGTCAAGTGGTTCTCACGTGATGTGTTCATAGACAGACAAACAAAGGTAATATATAGAAAATTGTTGTTCTGAGACTGCGTTTCTTATAATTATTTAGTGATGACTCTATGATAATATTTTATGAACGCCATCTTACATAGATTTTCGAAAAAAGTACAAATTTTGAAAAGGTATAAACAAATTTCGGACATATTCGTCATGAATTTATTACAAATATAGATGAGTAAATGAGTGCACGTGTATGAATTTTACCAGCTTTTTAAGCCTAGCGTCAGATTGCTCAGATTCTGTTAAGACCTTTTTTTTAGGAAATTATACTCAGTGAAAGAAACGTCTTTACTATCCTTTTAACTGAGAATTGATAAAAGTAGAAAGAAATGAAAGTGAACGTCCCTAATAATTGCAAGAGAATAAATACTTACAATTATTAGTGGAACGTTAAAAGTTGATGTTTCTTTTTCATGCAGAATCAAAAATAGTTCAACGATAGAATAAAAATATTTATTTAATTATACATTTTATTGTACACACAAATGATAAAAATAATTATAAAAGAAAATACACATAAAAGTCGTGCTTCCTCTTAGGAGATTTCTATCAGAAAACCTGGGTGAGCGATAGTTGAGCAATGAAATGGGCAGACATAGGGCCTAATTACACTTAATTACACTACCATAAACACCGCGATTATTTCATACTAATAATATATTATTAAATGTAAACACACAAACATATACATACCTATACATATATCTATTAGTAATAAAAGAGTTGTCTTCATTATTATGTATTGTTACATTGAACGCTGAGCTCTCAAGCGCTCGTGCACGAAGCCAGTGCTAATGGACCTTAAGCGTTTTAGACTCGATCTTTTAACTTCAAGGGCTAAATAAAATCAAACATTAAGAAAACTTGAACTATATCGCTCACGAGCGTTTAACAATCGTGTCAAAAGGTTTAATTAACACTCACTTAGCGCTGGAACGTCGAGCGCTCAGCGACCATTTTACCACACTAGTCTTCATTCCAATTCATATGAATCTTATGCGTATTTCATTCGTGAAAATAGCAATATCTTGCAGATCTATGCGTAAACGTATGGAATAGGTAGGATGGGAATGTTTATTCGAATCGAAAGTTTGAGAGCACAAAACTCGTAAACAGCGAGTGGTCTGAGTCGTATTTCGTGGAAAGGTTGCCGTCCTTCTCGCTGATCGATGAGCTCCGTCCGAAAGTCACGCGGAATTAGAGAACTCATAACGACCCCTTCTAGAAGTATAAGCGTCTATTCTCAGTGTCCTGTCATGAGTTGTCTGTTTTGCAACTTTTAAAAAATGAAATATAATTTTTTCCCAAAATGTCCTGTGAGCATATAAAATTATTGATATTTGATACGGAGTTAGTGGTACTGGTTTAATTTCTTAATTCATCTTCTCACTTCCATTCTGATTTCTATTCAGTTTTATTATTCAGTTTATTCAATTTATTCAGTCTTATTTATGCGCGTATTACATTACATAATTTTCTTTGTGCTTTCTATTTTCAAATTCAAAACTGCACACGCGATCAAATAATCAAATAAATGCCAATAAATGAATACAAATCAAATGTATTGTCAACGCAGAAGACATCTTTATTGACATTCTCTCCATGCTCCACCTATTATTTAGTGGTAGATCCTAATTTCTCACTTTTAATAGAATAATTGATTCAGAACTCACGAATACGAATCCTACACAAAAAGTATCTTCCATGTCAATTATGTTTCTCATCGCTATTTTAAAATTTATATTTTTTTTTGATATTATTATTACGGACAAGGATTTTCTTGAATCATTCAGAAGTAAAATTAAAAAAAAAATGTATTAGTATACTCCTTCTAACTTGAAATTCTCTTTTTTATTGATTATGTGAGTTTATATATACATGGTTAGCTATTTAAAGAATATTTTTTTTATACCTATTTTGATATGTATTTATATGTATTTTTACACTTCTATTATATTTCTTTAGAAACCTTGATTCTTCTTCTTCTTCTCAGCCCTTGGACGTCCACTGCTGGACATAGGCCTCCCCCATTGTCCGCCATTTAGACCTATCGGCAGCGACCTGCATCCAGCGGGTGCCCGCAACCTTTATGAGGTCGTCTGAACCTGAAACCTTGATTGATGGAATGATAATACATAATTCTTTTTTTAAATACAATAACATTATTTTCAAAACTGCTCCATTTCTCAAAATAAATAAGAGTATATTAGCTTTAAACAATAATGGAATAATCCCCGCTAAACTTCTGTATTCAATTTGATTTAAAAAGTAATGATTTATTTTTACTTAAAAATTCATTGATTAAAACGTCATAAAAATTTGTTAGGATTACTTCGTATATATTATTTGCAATTATTTTTAACAACAAACCTTCAGGTCAATGCAGTATGCCAGTTAGTTGGTATGAGTGTGTACTCGTGCTTATTGACTGCCGAATGTAATTGAATGGCTCGCTTTTGAGGGTGGCCAATACCTTTAGTGGTCAGTACTTGATGCGCTCTTTCGTATAATATGTGCGTTCTGCCAATAGTAATGTTTGCTGAATGTATGTACGCTTAAATTCAGATATGTCGTAAACAGTTCAACTTGTTTTACGACTAAAATTTATTTATAGTATAACGCTTTTTAATTTGGGAGCATTTCTAGCCTTCTGGTACCGAATATATATTAAAGAATAGTACAGACAAAGCAGTCTGTGTGCTAAAGTATTTGTCACCTTGTATGTGTGCGCGAAGTGTGTGCTGGGCAAGTGCGAAATGAATGCGCGCCATCAAGTATCCCGGCTGTTCAGGTTTTTAAAGGTTGCCAGTCAACAGTTTACGCCACTGTCTCCACTATACATGTAGTTGATGCAGAATGTGTAAATTGTTAACAACTATAGCTTTTGCGGACTTTTCTATAATTATATTTGCAACTGCGACATTACATGGGCGCGGTTTTGAATCTCGTGCATCAAATTAAAATTAAAATTTTAATCTGGTTGAAAGTTGGGTTTGGTACTATTGGATTGCAAGTTGGGACTACCAACCCCACTGGTGGGGACCACGGGAATTGTAGACAAAATTGTTACTGTTGTATGGATCAGATGAACCTCGTCTCAAATGCGGCGCGATGACCTAGGACCCCGTGAACCCGTGAGGGAAGTTTTATGGTTCCCATAATGTGGCCCTTCTAACTTGCTAATTTATTCTAATTTATAGGCATATTTGTGAGGTATTTGTTAGCAATTTTAGAAACTACCATATTATAGACACTCCAACAAGTGTCAGAGAACTTTAATTGTGATCTACCTTAAGAGTGAACAGGTTCCTAAACTGGTAGGATTTTAGCTAGGCCTTTGTTCGCTCTCTAACACATCCAGAATAATTTTATATCCTTACTACATATGTCCTTCCACGTCCCGCTGACGTATCTATCACGCCGGTTGAGGCCCAAATCGAAAACATCCATTTATGAACTTTTTATTATTTATTGGCGGGATGGATACGTGGGTCAAGCGGATGATGGATATACCAATTGTGAATTTCAATCACTCAATTATCAACTTTATCAACGTTTTTTAATTACCACTTTTAAAATATGCAGGTTTTGGAATTACAATAATTTACTTCTTGCAGAAATTGACAAATTGTCATCCTTATTGAACCGATCAAAAAAATAAGTAGACTAAAATTTCCGAACATGTGTAATCTGTATTAATATACTCGTATAAAATACATTATTAATGTAAAGTCGTTACAAAATCGGATCAAAAGATGTTTACAAAGAACTAATTCTGACAAATGAAATATTTTTTCAGTCATCTTTGACAATCATCAGGTTTGAAAGTTAGTGATAAAATACGCCAGTTCAGGGAGTCTCCACTGAAGAACCAGGGTTAATGGTCTGTGAACAGGTATACGCCTCAGTAGATCTATTAAATTGGGAAGATATTTTATGACGGTCTGTTGGTAAAGGTACTTCGACGATGTTTGGAGTAGTATAGACTGTTATTTTGGTATAATTATGCTATTTTGAGAGGTAAAGAATTTATTACATTCGTGTTTTTAGGTACCTAGTCGTCGAAATTGAAATGTTAAAATGAGGTAGTTATTCAATGTAAAATTATTAATACTTTATTTTGTTCGTCCACGTGGAAAGTAAGTAAACTAGACATTTATAAAAAACTAGCTGTTGCCCGCGACTTCGTTCGCGTGATCTTCTAATACTAATTCAGAGACTTTTGTGGGCGCACAACTACTCAGTAAAGTTTCATCGCAATCGGATGAACGGTATAGGAACGCATACGGGACAAACAAACAAACATTCATTTTTATATATATAATAGGTCGGGGAGAAGTCTTATATTATAATTAAATATATATTATAATTAAATGTAATAAAACTTTTAAAAAAAATGTCCTGAATTTGTATATCAAATATGAAGAAACTTTTCCCCGACCTTATAGATAAGGTATCTAAAACCTACTGCGAACTTATAAATACCCACAAATCTTATTTCGAAACAAACATGATCTTCGGCTCTACTCACCCAGCCTCTTTCTTTAAGTGGTCGGTGCCCCTAGCCGGAGGGCGTCCCACATTGCGATTCCCGTAACGCGACCTCCATTCGAGCACTTATATGAGCATGCTCATTATATGAGCTATGTCTTATCCCGCAAAGTAACTCTGATCATAGTTCTCTCCATAGCTCCATAGCTACCTACATGCAACTTCAAGATTTTCAACTTATAGAATCAATAGGCTTATTGATTTTGATTGTGAATTTATAACTTAAATTTTAATTGTTTCCAGATTCTGTTTAAACAGAAATATGAACTGATATCTGACTTTTAAGATAAAAGCAATATTAAATATGTTACTTTTTAAGATTTCAAGAAGTCTCAATAATTAGAAAACTAGAATAGAAACTAGACTCTTTTCTATGATTATGTCACATATTATTGTGAAGATGTAAGTGAAATTCCGTGAAATAGTATTAGCCTAGTCCTTTTGGGCAAAAAATCAAGCAAGCTGAATTTTGGCATAAACCTTTGTAATAGTGTTGTAAACAATTTCTAATTAATATCAGCCATCGACATTGACATCGCATATGCGTTATGCGTTATCAACATAGACACCGATGAAAACTAATGCCGTGCTTTTTGTAATTGCGTGAACCTTGACCTACGAGTATTTGATAACATGTTTTCACATTGGGTCGAACAAGCCGCGTCCATAGGATAAAATCGGTCCGTGCTAAAACACTAAAGTCGTATTTTTAATTAGACGAAGCCAACTGACAGTAGCTAATGTCACTTTGTAAAATAATGTTGCCATATTTAAAGTAATAGTGATGCGTTCAGTTCTCGTTCAATCAGATGAATGAACAATGAGTGTGAATAGTTAATCATTTCAAACTATAAAAGAATATTATTTCTATTTTACAATAAAATTGTATAAAAGTGCTCTGATATAAGTTACTAGTAGTATGTAACTACAATCAGTTTTTTGACGGCTTATTACAAAGCGCGGCGCGGCGACTAGTGCCAACACCGATCAACGCCGCGCGCGTCGGTCGCCATTTTGTTTGTAATTCGGCTTCTAACCTCTGGTCTGATAGCACGAATGTTTTTTCTGCGCTCACGCTGTTTAGTTATTGTTTTTGTTAAGTTTTTCGTTACGTTGTGTTTGTGGTAATTGTTGTGTTTATTTTTTGCTATATTGTTTCGTACAAACGATATGGATCCTCAACCAAGCACGTCAAGCCAAAGCTTGTCTCCAAGAAAGAAGAGACCACGGATTGCTTTAAGCGTTACCGAAAAACTTATGATACAAAACGTTTACAAACACGTATTTGAGGAGAAAGCTGCTTCACTATTACCTATTGAGGCTCCCGAAAAAAAAGAATGTGTTTCGAAAACAGCTGACATTTTGGGAATTGGTGTGACCTCAGTTTACAGTGTGTTAAAAGAATACAAAGAAAATGAACAATTTAAGTCTCCCGAGAAACGTGGACCGAAACACAGTTTCAAAGATAAATTAGACGATTTTACTTTTGCCGCTATAAGGCGAAAAGTACATCATTTTTTTTATGCAAATGAGTCACCCACCATTATAAAGGTAACTTAAACTTTATTCCTTCTACTGCATTATATTCTGTGTCCACCATAATGTTCTTTGTAAAACCAAAGTATTAGATTGCGTAGACTTCCTTACTCAAAAACTTTTTTTTATTACTTTACAGGTTCTTAAGGTTGTCAATGAAGAATTGGGTAAGTCTGGGACTTACCCAATTTTTCTTGGAGTACATTAAGAAATGTTATGAAACATTTAAATTTCAAATATGTCACAAAATCAAGACAAAGCATTTTAATTGACAGACAGGACATTATTTTATGGCGCCAGCGATACCTTCGAAAAATTAAAGAGTATCGAAGGGAAGGAAGGTATATTTATTACCAAGATGAAACCTGGATCAACGAAGGTAATTACAATTTTCTGTTTTCTTTACATTAAATTGTACTTTCAATAATTAATTGATATTTTTCACTATCTTGAAGGTCATGCACCGAAGAAGGCATGGATTGACCAGACAGTGTTATCGTCCCGCCAGGCCTTCCTAGATGGCTTGACCACTGGCTTAAAACAGCCTTCAGGAAAGGGCAAACGATTAATTTTATCGGCCATATAGGCGGGGAAGAAGGATTCGTAGAAGACAGCTTATTAATATTTGAAGCCAAAAAAAATAAAGAAGATTATCATCAAGAGATGAATGCCGATTCCTTTGAGAAGTGGTTTAGGGGGGTCTTGCCAAAACTAAAACCAAATTCCGTAGTAGTGATGGATAATGCCCCCTACCACTCCAGGAAACTAGAATCGCTGCCTAAAATGTCTTGGACTAAACCTAGAATACAAGAGTGGCTAACGAGCAAAAATATTTCATTCGAAGCAACAATGGTTAAAGCTACTCTTATAGACATTGTACGGCAGCACAAACAAGAACATTGCGATAAGTATGTTGTGGACGAGATGGCAGCGCAGCATGGGATAATTGTTTTACGTCTGCCCCCATACCACTGTGAGCTCAATCCCATTGAGTTGGTATGGGCGCAGGGTAAAGGATATGTTGCAAGAAATAACAAAACCTTCAAAATGACAGAAGTAAAAAAACTTTTTGAAGAAGGACTTCAACATATCACACCTGAAAAATGGAGTAGCTGCGTGTCTCATATAATTAAAGAAGAAGACAAAATGTATGGTCTCGACCACATGATCGACAATGTTTCAGACAGATTTATAATTAATGTCACCGAAAGCGATAGTGATGATTTTTTATCTGATGATGAATAAAAACAAATTATGTAATAAGCGATGTTTTTTATTTTCATTACCTACCTATAATTGTTATATTTTATACATCTATAGTTTCAACTACATGATGTATTGAAAATAGGACAGTCTTACAAGTTTCCTCGCAATGTTTTCCTTAATGTTTAAAACACTCGGTATTCAGTATAGGTAGATACTATAGGAACATAGTCGTCGAAAACTCGTTGGTATGTACAAAGCACGACTAAAATTCGAACCCCGTACCCGATATCGGCAGTTCGGCACACTAACTATTCACTAGACAATCGAGGCAATTTCATTCATTCAGGAGTTTTTTCAATCATTCACTTTGTCGCAACACTATTTTTATTTCATCAAAAACTGACAACACAGTAAACGTCAGTTGACTTCGTCTAATTAAAAATACGACAATAGTGGGTCAATCCTTATATAATTTTGGCAATATCACTCATGAATTCTTTAAATAAATCATAAACCGTAAGTATTATATTAATATTATAAATGTTGCAAATGGAGTCAGAAATACAAGCATCTAACTTCACAGACATAACCGATCGGATCAATTAAAGTTTTAACTCAATACAAGCAACCATATATTAAATTGTATTGGCCAGACTATATCTAGTAAATAATGCACAAAGCTAAAGTGTCGCTCGTCGATTTATTGATTTTGATACAATTTCGGCACAACTTGAGTTTCCACTTAGAGTGTATTGCTGCGAGCAAATACTTAAATTGAGTGGACTTGCAGTTGATACCAATTTTATCATGATTTCAATTTTTTCGTGTCAAACGAAAAATGGTGTTCTTTGATTCAAGTTTAAAACTTACGTTTAGTATGATAATAACTTAAATTTAGGTTGACGGCGGATTAACTCAGTCGGTAGTGCCCCCTGCTTGCTTTATAAAAGGTTTCGGGTTAGATTCCCGGTCGGACATTCATTTGTTTAAAGACAAATGTTTGTACGGGTCTGAGTGGTGTGTACATCTTTGTACGTACGACACAGGGAATTCTACTGTTTCTGGTGTGTATTGAGTTAAAAAAAATTAAAGCATTGGCCACCCCAATCTTCGCACGATTACAAACACTTTTTCGTTCAAAAATGACTTATTATATACGTTCATATTCACTATTCTAGCAGAATTGACAGGTTTGTTCTACATCCTTGTATTTGCAGTTGGTGGTACCACAGAATAACTAATAGTACAAGTAGTGGTACTAGCCGCTTACTGGAATGTGTTGATAATGAGCTTATTTTTTAAACGAACATTTCTTTTTTTCTAAAATCTACGGAAAACAGCGAAATCAGAGTAACGCCTTGTTTTAGCTTAATTGTTTTAATTCAATACTCACAACCACCACAGACTCCTTTAAGTGAATATCTCTTCTGAAAGTACAATTATCGCCAAGTTTGCTCCTGCAGTACATTTGGGCGGGATGAGGACGCAAGTTTACGTGGTTAATTAATTACTTGTACGTTGTAGCCGACTGTACCGCGAAGATGGATGGGACAACTCGGAACAAAGTATTGGGACAACGTCTCACGATTAATCACATCAATGTCATCTCATCTATGTTTTTAGCACGATTTTTTCCACATATTCTTGACTGTTGAGCTGAACATAACTCAGATAAGAATAGGAAAGCAAAAGCGAATTGATGCCTATGCCACTTACAACTTGTCTCTGAAGTAGCCATTTAACGTCAGATGAGTGCAAACATTGACTATTCTACTGAGGCGGGTGAATCCTGGGCGTACCCGATTGGCTGAGTTATCCCGTGTTTCGGATGTGAGGTATTTAACCTGACACTATTTTCTTTACCATCCACAATATCCCCTCCTGTTCACTTGAGTGGAGAGATATATTTATAATTTCATTATACTTTCAGTCCTACCCTCTTCCTACGAGGGAAGATGCCATGAGAAAAATTTCTCGTTCCGTTACACCCCATTATTCTCTATCCTTCTCGACCCTTTTCTCAAATCACTCCTGCATTAAATCTCCAAAGGTAGGCATCCGGAGCGCGTTTATCGTTTTGTAACAATATACGAGTATGACGTTGGCATGTATTGTGGATGTTTATAGGTGATAAGACCCACCAGATGAACCAGATGAACTGTCCGCTCATCTATCGCCTTCTTCATAGGTAATCATATAAAATTCGACCTTTTATTTCGTTTTTATTTCCTTATTTTATAGAATAGATTATTATGGCAGACGAGCGGGCGAGCCACACGATAAAATTTACCTCCCAATCCTTAATTCTATAGGTACTCCCAGTCAAAGCAATATATACCCACGACTTGGGTTGTATTCCTATTTCTGTTTCACTTTGCTTATCCAAAGTTTTACCGATTATAGTTGCAGAATACCGTCCAATGTCGACTATTTTAGAACTGCTCTAATATAAATGAGAATTGACACATCGCGAGGTAATAGCTGCCCGGAGCCATAGAGTTATTGTATTTTTTTTCATTCTCGCTAAACTGTGAATCGATGCTGTACACAGAAATGATAAAATATACATAAAATCTTCACGAAAATTCATGTAATTAAATTAGATGTATTTTTTTTTATTTCATTTTATAATTTTACATATGGTTATTTTTTAAAATAACAAAATTAATGAAATAGATCCAAACACGAAATTACTTATTCAAGCAAGACTCAAAACCGTCGCAACGTGCAAAGAGAGCAATCCCTTCGAATCGCGGCTCTAGTTATTTACTCATTATAACTTGGAATAAAACTTGGAATTGAAGGCGCACTCAATCGCTAAGGAAAAGTAAAACAAACTTTCCATTAATATTGCAGGAAAGATGTTTACATTATAAAATTCTCCAATTTGCGCCTTAACAGTAACTTTAAATATTGATTGTATACCTACGAAATTGAATTCGGTTATATTATAACTCTGAATATTATCAAAGAACAGAAGGCAAGTAATTTGTGTGTTTTAGAAGCGCTTGGCGATTCGTATGTGCGCACGGAATTTTAGAGGTGCTAGACGAGCTTTAAAAATGTTTTTTCAAAGACAAATCAAATATTTATGCAGCCGTATTTTTCTACCTATATGTTGTTGGAACAGAGTACGTACAATACCGACAGTCATTGTGTTCGGGCTTTTATAACACGTTATAAGTATACCGTTTTCTAGTAGAGCACCCTTGTGATTATAAGGCGATTTCGGGCCGCAACTAACCACGCGGCTCCAGCGCGGATTTTTTGGAGCAGTGCTAACCAAAAACGAATTTTTTTTTTAAAAAACAGGTTACATGATTTCCTCATCAAAAAATGTTATTATACGCTACATGATTTTTAGTGACAAATGTAGATATTTAATAATGAATTTAGTAATGTAAGTATGACTTCAGTTTGTTTTTGTTAAGCCCAATTTGTAGATGCATTAGATGCACAGTCTGACTTGAGTGATTTACTGATGTTCTGTTAACTTTTACTTTCTTTTGTTTGCTTGTAGTTATGCCTGTGTTTGTATTCACATGGCGTTGCGTATTCGTGAATGTGTGTTTGTATATTTTTTAACAAAATATTTAACGCACAGACAAATACGCAGTACGATCGTCCACACATGGAGCCAAATATCAAATCTGTTTCCTATGCTGAAAGCAATTTAATCGAGCACATTATGAACGATTAAGTACTTGCAGCGGGATTTTATTATTTAAATGCACGTTACTGTTATGGTGGCACTTCACATGGCGTCGCGTGATTGTTATATTGGAATGCATTTAATATAATTCCAGGAATTTCTATATAGTATTTTTTAAAGTATACAGTATATAGTTATATTATATATAGTCACTAACTAGAAATAACTCGTCACGTCCGTACACATTGACGGCGCACGCGCTTATGAATATGACCATTGCGTAGACAGTTTAGTTGTGCATTTGCTTATTTGACTCTTTTGATGTGCGTCGAAAAACCGACAGACGTGCGGTAACGCGTATTGGTATTTGCTTTGTTTGCCAAATATTTTGTCAAATATATTCTCCCCACGTGGAGGTTATTTGTCAAATATAACAAATACGCGAATACGCAACGCCATGTGAAGTGCCACCAGTAAAAAAACACTTCTAATAACACTTCTACCAATGTACCTTTGTCCACAAATAAATGTATTTTATTGTAACCTACAGATATCTAATCTTGACTCTCTTTTATGAGATCGTGAGTCTCGGCCCGTAGGTACCTACCATACTTACCGCTGAATTTGTCATTAAGTACGGACTTTTAAAACTTATTAGCGGTGGAAAAATTTCCAAAATTTGAAAGTCGTGATCTCCCCAATATATTTCTTCAATATAATCTACCTAAAGTTATTTTTTACTGTAGATTTTGAGGTTTTATTATGGAAAATATGAATTATTATAATTTTATTATTCGTCAGCAATCATTCATATTTGTGATGTTATGACAACTAAAACAGCGATTTAATTTTCTTTTATGTTTGCTCTTAAAGCCGGCAAAATAATAAAATAAGAATCAGTTTCCAGATCCAATAAGGCGGCGGCGGTCGGACAAAGGGCCCGTCTCGATTGTGACGGATGTCACGTGCGGACCCGTTGGAATTTAATATTTCCACTAAATCGAACTTAGCGTCGTGGAGCCGCGCCGGTTTTTGTGAAACTACCAATCATGAATTTCAATGGACTTCTTCATAAAAAGTGCCTTTTAGAACAAGATCGAAATTACTCAGATTTCGCCGATTTTTAGTCAATAAGTTTATAAATTTAGCAGGTTATGTATATAGTATATAGGTCACGTATGTATGGATATTCTATCACGGTGCGCCTAAGTTACGCCTACGTTTTCCAATAAACAAATTATCAATATATTCGTCCTGATTATTGAATTCCATCGAATAATCGAATCAGACACGAAGTCGACTTTGTAATTATACAATACTACTACCATACATATGCCGGGTGTACCATCTCTTCCCGTGGATGTCTTAAAAGGCGACTAATGGATAATAAAGCGACTACCACAAGCCCTGAGGAATAACACCAACCACTTCTAAAAGATTGGACACGTCAACCCACTTGGCCAGCGTGGCGTTTTTAATGCCTTACATCCTCATGCATGAGACAATGTACAATGTAGGGGCCCATGTACAGCAGTGGTTACTGAAAGGGCTGGTTGAATCGCATTGCACTGCATTCCATAAAGCGCTACGCAGCATACTCTAGCGTTTTGGTGGTAGCCCATGGGAATAACACAAAAATATTATTTTATATTCCCATCGACCATTACTGGTGGTCAATGGGAATAAAATTATGATTCCGCCAGTGGTGGCAGTTTTAGTGGTGGCCGATGGGAATAATCCATATTATTTTATCTGTTGACATCGATTGCCCATTTACGAGATACGGACACCAGCTAAGGCATCTTACTTCACTCAGTACATGCATCCATTTCGTTCATACAGTCAGTCGATCAGTCACCTCAGACGAGGAAAGTTTTCTTCCGATATCCAAGTGAGTGCTTCTTCCTCGAGCCCTCGCGGAGCCCCCGCGCGCGGCGTACTGATATTTGATACAAGTTATATAATAGCTGTATTATCCTTGGGCATAAACTATATTTCAGAATCTATAGTTTGTACCAAAAGGTGGATTAGACAGAAGAAATCCCAATACGATGTACTTGAAAAGTGATTTATGTTGAGTTGTACCGATTCTCACAGGTCACATAAAAAAATGTACTTCAAACAAAATTCAACGGCACGCGTCGGGATTTAAATTCACGAATGTTAGACGCTAGAATAATAAAGAAACCCCCTTTTGACATCTCAAAAAATCAAATAGTACAGCATTATTAAATTGCGCGAATAAACAATAAGAATGCAATTATAAAGCGTCTTAAATTCTTCTCGTAAAATCACGGCCAAATCCCATGCTAGGGAATTACGTTTTCCCCTAAACGTGGACCTCTAGGGGTTCCTCAGGGCACGTTCTATATTAAACGAGGGGTCCGTAGTTATTAAAAGTGAGAGTGCAGTGACGCGGCAGGGGAGTGCCAAACACCTTCGGGCAAGGAAATGTCCCTTGTCCCTTTGGTCACCAGCTGTGATTTTATTTGTTCTGTACATGTATATATATGAAGGTAGGTATTAATCTCAGTTCTTTGTTTTTGTGAAGGGTTGAAGGTGACGTGGAAGTGGAATATGATATGTAGAGACGAACTTTCAGTTGTATACGCTTCGGATTTTGACTGTTTGAAGCTAAGAGTAGCGTCAGATATTTAGATGAAACTCCTTCGGTATTAATTCTATTATTAATTATTATTATTCATAGACGATATTTAATATGTATTAATGACTGCTTAAATAACTCTTCTTCTATTAATCAATTAACAAATCAATTTAATTCATTAATCAATTTAATTTTTAACAGGTTGACATTTATACAACGAATTTTATATTTAATTATTAAACAGCCTTTTTGAGTAAGAATGTTAAAGTATAATAAAAAGTTCTTATTGCAGAAAAATCTTCTTTAATAATCACTTAATTTCTATTAAGAAGAAAGTCATAAAAAACATTTATCATAGAACACCAAACAATAAGGTTTAGTTGTGAAGATTTGTTATCAGCTTTATAATTATTAACATAATTGTATTTATGATTCTTGGTGTAAATATTCCTAATAGGACCACGGTAACAACAATTATACAGCAGAATGCCTACTTTTTAGTTGAGTCGAGGGGCTTAACATCAGGAAATCCGAATATGCCTCGAATTTGTTCTTTCACCCTCTATCAAATGAATTATTCAAGGCATTTCAAACTACGCGGTAAGAATTGCTTCACATGGAAATTGTCTGTCAAACTGTCAATTATATACTTCAATTTAAATTGCCGAAAAAGTTTAATGGGGATTGGTAATTACTTTTGTCCTTTCCTTACGCACTTTTAGAAACACAATATAGATTAGGAACAGTATGCCTACTGTTCGCGACGACCGGCTCATAATTTATACATAGCACATAAGCCTATAAGTATATAATATATAAGTATAGGTTAAATACAAATACAGTTGATTCAAAACAGTAGATTAAGGTAGGATACTATAGTTAAATTATGTTTGTTAGTTCGTTCCATACAGATAGTCCATTCATTGTAAACCCATTTTAAGGGACCTTGGAGTTGAACAAAAGACTAGAAAGGGTATAAAGAATTAACGGTTTACGCGTCCCCGCTATAAACATTGAATAGAGGACGAGACATTGCACAACAAACTAACAGTTTACGCAATTCCGCCATTAACATTGAACAAGACAAAGGACAAGAAAGCGCGTTCCGACCTAACGGTTTACACATCTTCACTATTGATATTGAAAAGACAAAGGAAGAGAAATTGCATCCCAGACGAACTGTAAGAGGCTTGCACATGCACACCGTAACGGGCGCGTAGGCAAACAGCGCGCTATTGCATCAATATAACTCCAGCGTCTCTCATTGCATAATTATAAATAAGGGCTCATCCCGGCCCACGTCAGTCATTTCACGACCGGTAACTCTTGAAAGACCACTAGGGCCACAAGAATTTAGAAATTCTGAAAAATAAAATCCACTTTAGTCAACTCGCAGTCACCACAGTAAACACATGTCTAACAAATAGTTAAGTCTGTACTGAATATAAGTCTCAAGAGTGGTTCACTGCGTTTTTTCCTTCTTCACAATCCCAGCACAACAAAGTGAGGGTAATATAGGCCCGCACACCTACTGCTATATATTTTGACACTTCTAACAACGTTTCCGAAGAATTGTTTTTTGAAGTGGAAAATAAAATAATAATTATTGATCTCGAATCTCTTACCGAATAAATACATTGTTGAATGAACGAAAACAGATGTTGTTTATATCAGCTTGATTGTGAAGAATGTTTTGTTTATGTTAGTTGAGCATAATATTACCATACAATACCATGTTAGGGATATTTTAAAAGTTACTACTAATTTTAAAAGAAGTAAAATTTACTACTAAGATTTCAGCACTATTCCTCAGATCTCACATTGAATGCTCTGTCTGTACTGTAGTAAAGAAAGAAAAAAAAAAGCAAATATAATTTGTGCGAACAGGAAAAGAAAATGTGAATGGAACTTAACAGTCGTTTGAAAATATACTTGCAGTAAAGTTATGGAAATAGGGCCCGTTTCTAATGAAAATGGCTTTTAATTTGAAATATTGATTCCTGTTTCTTCATTCAAAGTTTGAGTGTGCGCGATTAATAAAACATCATACTATATAACCACAATAATAATGACTTATTAGTATGTTTATTACACTACTTTATAATATG
Organism: Sesia apiformis; assembly: GCA_914767545.1. Classification (NCBI taxonomy): domain Eukaryota; kingdom Metazoa; phylum Arthropoda; class Insecta; order Lepidoptera; family Sesiidae; genus Sesia; species Sesia apiformis. The sequence continues at coordinate 6,425,254 of OU611960.1, read as the reverse complement.
ATTATATGTCGAGATTTCAGGCCTCTTCGAATAGTTTAAAATGGTTGTTACCATTTGATGGTTGGTTATAACTCTTTCTTGCTTATGGTGAAAGTCTTATGGTAAAAAATCGATACAATAATTAGGTACCTAAGTTTGACGATGTGTATGTACTAACACTAAATTGGCATTTCACCGTGTCCATTCCCACGTCACTATAATTTTCGTCACACTCATATTTACTGCCAAAGCCAGCTTAGATATATTTTCCGAGTTTTAATAAAATTCAGTTTTCCCCCAGGCCCTTCGCAGGGCTCGATATGAGCGCGTGCAGTTTATTGTCCGACTGAATGAGAGTGTCTTTAGAAATCCACTGAATAATCTTTTCTATAGTTGACACGAGAAAAATAAAAAAGGCTTCTATTGCGGAGCTGAAAGGGGAGATTATTTTTCATAAACTGACTGCAAATTAATTTTATAGAAAGCTCAATTGCTTGTGATTATAAATCCTCTATTGCAGTTTAATACTAAACAAACAGCAAATTGAGGAATTTATGTTAATAAAAAAAATTGTACTTATCGTAATCGGCCGTTTTGGCGTCCACTGCTGGACATGGGCTTCGTCATGCATAAGGGTTTGTGTATGAGAGATGTGTTTCTTTAAAACGTCCACTTTTTCAGAGGTGGTGTCGTTCCACAGGACTTGTGGTAGCCGCTTTGTCGCCTTTTACGACACCCAGATCGGATAGTGCTACTCTAAAGCCGCTCCACACCACACAGCAAATATCACCGCGAAATTATTATGAGATTTTGAAGTGCACTAAAAATAAAAATCACGTCTTTAAATAAACTTCAATAGGTACTACTCCACTTTCTAATAACATTGCATTCAAGATCCCGAGAAAATTAATAAGGGTAAAGTGTGGACATCAAGAGGCGGACAGGCCGTAAAAAGTTCATAAAATTTATGAACCCATAAAAGGAAATGATATTAATGTATCAGCGTATCTTTCTCCACAGAATTTGTTCTATATTATTTTATGTGTTTCTCTATGAATCGTAAAATGTGTCGGATATAAAATTAAACGGAATAACATATTTTCGCTTTGTAGGTATTTATGTTTTCGTGTATTATAGAAAAAATACAAAATTAGTGTCGATTCCAAATATTTGACGATCCAGCTAATCAATATTTCTTGACGCATGGATTATCATGGAATATTGCCATAAATCATCTCTTGTTTAAAGGAAAGCCAAGAGCAATGCCTACCAGCCTAATATAACAGGCTGAAGGATGAAATAAAAACTGTTTTATATCTATTTTAAATAAAGGATTTGACTCCTAAAATCGCAAAGAAATGTCTAAATAACCATGCTCTTTTATGCGTATCTACACAATACGGACTCATTGCGACCTTTTTATTGATGTGATTAATTTTTTCTAAAAAGAACATTATTATATTAAACATAGCGAGCCGCCTTCGCTTCGCTTCGGTTTAAACGTTTTTTTTTTTAATTTCAAAATAAAATAACCTATATTAGACACGGATAATGTAGCCCATTTAATCCTATTTGTGAAAGAATTTTTGAAATCGGTTCGGTAGTTCCAGAGAGTACCCCCAAAATACCCACAAACACACAATTTTACCCCTTTATCATATCAGTATAGATTTTAGCGCATTTCCATAGTCATTATTTATTTTTGAAACAGTATATTTTATTGATTATTTATTTAACAGCGCAGGCGCACGGGGTTACACAAGTCACGTCGACCCAGTCATAGCAGCCGCCTAGTCGCGCTTGCACATACGTGTGTACGTGTGTATACACGTATGTGCAAGCGCGACTAGCATGTGTATTCAAGCGAACCCATATTATCTTATCTCACCTCATCTCATTTCATATGATCTCATTAGGGGTAGATTCCCTATCACTTCGATCCAATGCCAACTTTTGTGTTACCCTAACCTTCTCTTCTACTCTTGCTCCTCGAATATTACATTCATATACTTCAGGATATCCGACAATTGTAGAAGCCCGTAGTCAGTCAGGATCACAGATGAGATATTATTTTAGAAACAGGCATAAAGTAGAGAAACAGAGAATTCTCTGTGTCTCTCTTGATTCTCTGTTTGCCCACAAGATGGTGTAGATAATGCCATAAGCTCCATTAAGTTGGCCTTTTGTACATTTTGTCTGTGCAATAAAATAAATAGACAAATATAACTTACATACGTATTGAACAAATTATTTCCTTTTTGAATCATTTAAGAGAGTAAGTGCGCTTTCAATTTAAATTCGAAGTTATAAGCTTATACGAAATTGGCAAAAAAATCGTTATATGAATTGCTCGTCACGCGCCACTAAATAAAAACATTAAACGCCCGAATCTTAATGGAACAAAAACCGAGTAGCGTCAACTGTGGCATTAAGCAAATGGAGCGTTTTATAAAAATTTAAATAAATCCCGCACCCCGCTCGTTGAGCAAAAACGAAATGAAACGATTGTTTGATCGCCATTAAAACTTTTCGTAACATTCCATTGTTTGTTGAGGGTCTAAAAACGTAAACACTGAGCGGATTGTTCTGAATTCTTACTTAGGCATTTTGATAGCAACAAAGCTTAATTACTTAGTAGATGTTGCTGGCACAGTTTCCACTCTTCATGTTAAAAGTAAATAACTATTTTACCATCGCCTCTGCAATTTTAACGCCATGTATTTTTAACGCATGAATTTAGGCGAGAGAGGTAAAAAATGGTTGGCAGTGAATTATTCAGTGAATCGGGAAAGTAAAAGCACTCTTTGGGAGACGGCGCGCCCGTCCGTCCAACTGTCACTTTAGTTATGACAGCCAGCACCATTAAGCTAAAAATTACGCACAAAAAATATCATCACTAGAACATTAGACTTGTATTGATTTTATTGTTTTATTCTCACCTTTATTTACACAGCCTTTGAATTTGTCAAATTTACAGGGCCACGGTGACGACGAGACATGGCACAACGATGGGATGATCACAATTAATTAGAGCGTCCTCTGCCGAGATAGACCGACGACTTGAACAAGTTCTCCAGGTGAACAGGTGGTGGCTTGATGAGAAGAGCAAAAATTGTGGTGGCCAGTTTTGGGATAGGTCTATATCCAGCAGTAGAAAGACATTGGTAATGACAATGGATCTCTATGGTATCGTTGAAATAATATTATTATATTGTACATCAAAGATGTAAGTAAGGTAATGTAGTAAACAAAAAGATATTTCGTAGTAACATCTCATAAACCGGGATTTAGTTCTGTATCTGAGAATCAGAAGACTGCAACTCGTAAATGTGATTTTTCAATACCAGAAATTATGTATCAAAAATAGATAAAGTGAATAGTTTGAACCTTTGTAAAATAAAAACCGCATAATCGTTAGTGATAAGAAATATTATTATCACACCTTAGGTCTACGTAAGATATACAATAGGAAAAAAATCAACATCATTATTGTTTAGTTCGTAAGATTTTGAGCAAATTTTTGCTAAAACTACTTACAAAATAAAACGTTAACATTTCTCAATAAAATTACCATTATCAATTAATTTAAAACTAAATTGGTAAATACTAAACACAGAAATAGTCAATTAGGTAATAAAAATAGCAGAAAAATCAATATTCGTCTTCATCATTAATATCTGGTAAGTTTCCGTGAGATAAGTCGATATAAGTAGTCCGTAAAGAAATCGATTACCGCGCAAAGTTCACCCGACATTACACTGACGATATCCCGGACTACAATCTGGGTGAGATTAGTATTGCCCTCCGATACCTTAAGAACGGTAAAGCCGCCGGTGAAAACGCTACGAATTACGAAACGAACGTATAGACGAAACGAAGAGAGTCGCCAAAGAACTAAAATCACGGGCATAATTCATAGAATCAGCATGCTGAAGTGGCTATGGCCGTTGGAGTAGACGGGTCCTCGAATGGAGGCCATGTACTGGGAAGCGCAGTGCGATACAACCTCGGTCAGTGTAGGTCGTCGTGATGTTGAAGGTTACGTCTTTTTTCTATACTGATTTTACTGTCCAATGTAGGGTATTGTAACTGCTGACCTATTACCTATTTAAATTTTTCTAGAGGTCAATAGGGGGCGGGGGGGGGGGGGGGGGTGTCGATAATCTCTTCATAGCCATAACACTCAGTTACAATAATATACAGTAATATTTTCAGTGGAATTTTGTCATATTGCACTATATGCGTAATATTAAAGAGTACATAAGGAGTTACAGTAGTATACAATTATTATTATAATTCGTATTTATAAATAAATTGATAATTACAGTGATACGGATCGATAGAGCATATCTAAAACTATAAGATGACATTGATAACTCAAAAATGACAATTTGTCAGTTATACTCTTATGTCTCTCAGGTACAGAATTAAACTTTAATATTTTTTCTAAATTACGTATGGACAGTACTGCGGAGATACTATTAGAGAAAAATGGAAATTTCCGAATTTTCATTGAGATTTAGCTAAACACCGAATTCGATCTAGTGACATTATAACGAACATTTCTTTTCCTTTTATATACGACATTAGCACATGTTTTTACGGACGAAGTCGGCAGACGAGCATACAGTCCACCCGATGATAAGTGGATACTGTCGCCCATAGATATCCGCGATGCGATACATGCCAACATTAGTCCAGAATGACAAACGTTGACACGCCCCCAGTTGTGCTGCCTACCTTTGCAGATTAAGGAATGAGTGGGAAAATGGGGAGGGATAGGATGGGAAGGGATGGGAATGGGCTCTGGCATATCTCGCTCAGGTGTATGTTTTATGATGCAGTATAATTATATTGTTTTATTAGTATTATTTTATATTACTTTATTGTATCGCCGACCTCTTCCTCTGAGTCATTTCACTTCCCGTCGGTTGCCCGGAAGAGATCGCTTTTAACTTCCGTATATTGGTTTATTTATTTTATACACCAACAGCATTTACACGAAAAATACAAATGATAAAAACTTATAAACATACTGTGTGTAATATTTTAACAGGTGCATACAAGTTCAATTCTTAACTATGTTTTCTAAATAAATAAATAAAAGTATAAGTATATCTACAAACGTATAGGTAGGTATGTTTTGAACTCATTTCATGATGGAATTACATATGCAAATAATACGCAAATAATTTAGTAATTGTTGCTTACTATCTCGAGTTTATTTTTCCCTTCCTTATACAGCAAGCTGCGCTTCAGGCACTTCACAGTTTCAGTGCGATAAAATAATAAACGTTTACTATTTCACTCTTTATTTAAAAGAGACAACGTTTTCAATATTAATTTTCCTCTTTTTTTGTCGTTTTGCTCGGCATTCCAGTAACAGCATTATAAATACAATTTTATTTTACAATTCAGTTTAATACTTATTGTGGTCAACCAATGCAAGTATAGATTTAAGTTCAAACAAGCGAACGAATCCTCAAAACAAACACATACGAGTACATAGGTCTTCTGGCATCAGTCCTGGGGCTGTATTATTAGCTCTAATAGCCAAGCATTTTACGCCATTACATAAACTGTCTTAAAGTTTCATATTATAAATACATTATACACGACGTTTGTAGAATGCCGTCCTTCTTAAAAATTTAATTTCAAAATTCTTGATTAGTAACCATCGACAGACAAACCCAGCAGTAGTCGTTCAGTTAATTTATTTTCATTATAATATGAAATGAAACAAGGGAATTTACAGCTCTAAACTGAATTACTGGAAAATAAGTTGGCTTTTAAAAGTTCATTTTGGCCCCCGATGTGCCAAAATTGACTGTTGAGAGTTTACGATTGTTTAATTTTTTTTACCCAATCATGTTGAAATTTTGAGACCGCTATCTAAAGGAGACCACGTACCGGGAAACGTAGCGTGGGACGCTCTCAGGTCAGGTAGACTGGCGATTTGAAGAAAGTCTCCGGCAGTGTCTGGATGAGAAAAGCTGAAGACCGTGTGTGGTGGCGTTCCATAGGAGAGGCCTATATCCAGCAGTGGAGAGACACAGGCTGATGATATATGAATATGGCTGACCGGCATTATTCAATTGGGAGTGATTGTACTGACCCAAATTAATTAATAATAAAAGTCAATGCATTAGTGAAATACCTACTAGCCACTGACACGGTATAGATGGTTGTATCTAAAGGTGTATTTATAGCGGGGCTAAGTTTCAGCTATTCCATTAGGTGGGTCGACACGGAAGAGGCGTGGATGCGGCTCTGGAAGGGTCATTACGTCAAATACATTTCTTATGTGCCCCCTTTAATTATTATCCTGGATGAATTAGACATTAAAACAGCTGTGGAGTTTCGTGATATCTATTAAACTGTTCCACATTGATATTGAAGTGTCGATAGAAAAAAAAATCGATTACTTTTAAATTGTTTGTCTTCATAGTCTAGAAAGTAGTGGCACATATCACTTAAAATATATAAAGTAGCGTCAGACGACAAATTAACTCATTAAAAAAAAAATACAATATTTTAATGTCACATACATTTTAATTAATAAATTCTTAACTAAAATTAATTAATTAATTCTTAATCTTCAAATTATTTAGCAAATCCATACTGTCGAAAATAAATAAGATACTACTAATAATATCTTTGTCTTAATATTTGTCTCTGTCGTAATATCTTTTATATCTTTGTCGATTCGGTAAAACAGAGAAACAGTGCCACAAGCAACTTGAATACTCTAAATACCAGTGAACCGAATGAAAAGGCCAGTCCTCTTTGAAAAGAAAATAAACGACTACTTTCAATTGGCATACTTCCTCCGATTGAAGTTCCAAAGAACAAAACTGCTTCTACAGTACACAAGTGCTTCAAACTGCATTTATTGAACCGGAAAATTGAGCTAGTGCCAATTCTATTTTTCAATTTAGTCTAGAATCTATTGAGCTATGAGTGTTTGGAGCAATGAATGCTTATTACACATTGGTTCCGATCAAACTACGTTTATTATACCTAATGGTCTACTACATGATGTTAATGTACCTTGTAGGGGAGGGGTGTGTCAATTGTTATAGAGGGGCGAATGTTATAATACCAATAGAACGCCATCTATTCCCTGGAGCTAAACGATTTATGCGTCAGAAGATGCCGAGTATGATACTGTTTTACTGACAGAGTTGTAGGCCATATTGAATCGATCCTGTTTCAACAGTTAAAATTTGTTTGTGTTTGACGTAGGATTGTTATTTACCGGCGCAGTAGGACTTTTTTCGATAACTTTACAAATAATTAAAATATCTAGGTGGTAGTGGTATAGAAAGAGTTGTTTGGAACTAGGCTTTATCTCCAGGTAAGTGTTATTGGGATTTTCACAATAATTAAAATTTTCTAGTTATATTTATAAAATCTCGTAGTGGTGGGACAAAAGTTACAAAAATGCGGGTGGCGTTTGTTATATGTAACATTTTTTAAAGTATAAAGCCTTTATGAAACGACATCCAAATTTATCAGTAAGGCGCCCTGAAGCAACCAGTCTTGCCAGAGCTATGAATTTTAATAAACCAAATGTAGAAAAATTATATTCTAATTTGGCTGAAATAATGGATCGCTGGAAGTTCCAACCACAAAATATGTATATATAATATCGACGAGACAGGGGTCACTACAACTCAGAAACCGAGGAAAGTGTTGGTGGAAAAAGGCATGAAACAGTTTGGGTCAATAACTTCGCAAGAACGTGGGACTTTGGTCACAATTTATTTGGCTGTTAATACCATTGGTAATATTGTACCCCCTTCTTTGTATTTCCTAGGAAAGGTTTTCAGCCTCATTTTATACAAAATGGACCCCCAGGTAGTAGTGGATCTGGTAATAAAAGTGGTTGGATGCAAGAGGAAGACTTTCTGTTATTTATGCAACATTTTATAAAATTTGCAAAACCAAGTGAAGAGAATCGTATGTTGGTAGTAATGGATAACCACAGTTCTCATATTAGCCTTCCTGTAATAGAATTCTGCAGAGAACATTTAATTTCTATAATGTCTTTTCTCCCACATACGTCCCATAAGCTTCAACCCCTTGATAGGTCCGTGTTTGGTTCATTCAAATCAAGATTCAATGCTGCAGCAGATCTTTGGATGCCAGGTCATCCAGGTCAACGCATGACCATATATGATTTGCCTGAACTTTTTAAAACTGCGTTATTATCAGTTGCAACAGCAGCCAATATAATGTTTGTTTGGATTTTATCATTTGTTATCATGCTCGCAGGATTTAATTTTATAATTTGTAATTTTAATATAGTTTATTTCGTTCATTTCATAAAATTATGGATAAAGTTTGTTGATTTTAAGGTAAATCAATTTTATGTAAGCTTTTATTTTGCTAAGAAATTTAATATGTCCTATTCTATAACATCTTACAAAAATATGTTATGAAAACATGTTAATATTTTAATAAATGTGATGTGTGCAAGTCTGTAACTAATGCCCCTGGGTAACGTCACAACTGCCCCACCTGGTGGTACAATTGTTACACTCCGACTTAAGCTCCTGAAGTGCAATTATAGTAATAACGTGTAATTGTATTTCTTTTTTATATGGTTTAATTAATAAATGATAAGTGTGCCTATCTTGTGTCCAGAAATTTTGAAATTGTTATGTATAATTAAAAGGTTATGGTGATTTAAAAAAAAATGTAACTACATATTTACACACCCCTCCCCTACCTATAATTTTATAGGATGATAAATATGAGTTGTCTCAGTCAATGTGTAACCATGGTTTGTGACACTCACCCGAAACGTCTGGTAAAATAATGAAAGTAAACAACATACGCGTTAAGATCGATAAAGCAATGACCTTTGACCTTTTAGAGTATGTCTATTGTTAGCTCGGCTGCAGGAATCCCATTGCCACCAAATTGGTTAATAACATAGATAAATTTGTGATTTTACACACGCAAAAAAAATAAAAGATATGGTACATTTTTCTGCCATTTCTTTAGATCAGCGGTTCTTAAATTTTTTTGGTGACGGAACCCTTTTGAACCCTTAAATATTTTACGGCGCCCTAAAATAAGCAAAACTTGGTTTTATTGTTATTCTTTAATGAAAATCATACAAAAATAGGTACATTACGTAAATTGATGAAATTGTTTCCATTTAATGGGAGGTATGAAGTTGTGTTTTTATTTTTGACCAACTGTTTAATGTCAGGCTTGATAGAAGAGAGTTGAAGACGCATGTCAGGTTCAGCATCCAGTCTATTGGGGTATTTTGTCTTTGTAGCTGCTTTGTATGTGATAAGACTTGATGTGCTTCGTTCTTTAGGTTGATATTATTTCGGTGGAGCCCTCGTAGAGGCCTTGCGGAGCCCCAGGGCTCCGCGGAGCACACTTTGCGTATGGCTGCTTTAGATAATAGTTAAATATTCCTAAAATGTGTTTGGTTTACTCGACAATTAGATTATTATTAACAATTTTTTTATTTTTTTTATAGAAATAAGGCGGCAGTCTACAGTCCACCTGATGGTAAGCGGATACTGTCGCCCATTGACATCGGTGATCCATGCCAACATCAGTTCAGATTAGAACGAATGCTCTAATTGAACAACTGAATAATTCTAATTAAATAATTCTAAAGTGAATACTCATTATAAAATTACATAGATATCTCACTTCCACAGAAGACTACCTTAAAGCGTACTAACGTTTTTGTGCAATGAATCAAATTCTGATTATTTAATTTTATATGAAGGAGAGATGACAGAGACATTTCAGTGATTACAGAAGAGAGAGACACGCAGGCGGGCCCCGTGGTGGTCAGTGGTCACCGAAACCAAATTCATTTCCAAAACTAGGCAGCAGGTTTGCGGTTGTTTGCCATTTTAACTGGTGTTTGTATGTATCGCATGTCTACTGAATATACATGAAATGGCAAATCTGTGGACGACAATATCCACATACCATTAAGCGGTCAGCTAACTGCTACCTTTCTTATATAAAAACCTTCTATTCTTGATGGGTCTTACAGCCCATACGAACACAGACGATATTTTTCATCTTAATATGATTGACTGTGTATCTCACGAATGAATTTTTTTGTCACTCTTATTAAAACTTAACGAGCCCTTTAGAGCAATCCAATGACATGTTTCAGTTAATAAAACAAAAATTACATCCGAAAAAAACAACTACTTCGTGGCCTACATCTACTCTAAAAAGGTTCGTGGCCTTACTGTTCCTTTTGTTAGCGGGCATCTGCCTCAGATCTTACTATAATCAAGTGTCGCGGAGTCATCAGAGTGTGCGGTGATCAATCATCGGTGGATGACAACTAAGTGACTGTTTTTGCGACTCCCCTCGACTGTCCCCAGCAGGCGAGATCTAAGCAAATAGTCAGACAAATGATGAAAGATTGGAATATTTAATGAGTGGATGGAACTTTATTTATTTATTTATTTTATATTTTATTCTAAACACAAAACAATATATTTATGAATGATTAAATGAGAGAAGATATACAAAAGTTAAACTTGTCTCCTGTGAAGACCTCTTCCAGCAAACCAGCAGACGACTGTTTAAAATGTGAAAATTATGAGGTCGACCACATCACCTTCATTTTACACATTGGCGAATTACAGTATTTACCCATTAGCAAGCCAAAACCATTATCAGTGATCGCACTATTACTCAAAGGTTTATTTTTTATGGAAAAAGATGGCAGAAAAGCATACAGTCCATCTGGTGGTAAGTGGATATTGTTGCCCATAGACATCCACTCTATATGCCAACTTTTATCCACAATGACAAACGTTGGTATGCCCCGGATGTGCTGCCCGCCTTTAAAGATGTAGGAATGAATTTGGAGAAAGGGTTGGGATAATGGGGAGGGATAAGATGGGATTAAAATGGGTTCTGTCATATCTCACTCGTATAGATATTCCAGGGGTATCTATACTTGACTCACCTTCGTGTGATGGTGAGTTCAAATCCTCAGCCCGTACCGTGGAGTTTCAACGGATTTTTAAAAAAATGACACTAGTTCGGGGGTGAGTGTTAACATAGTGAGAAAACCCACGAACTCCAAAAATTAAAAAAAAATATGTTATCCACCAATCCGCATTGGGCCCGCGTAGTCGATTACGACTTGAAAACCAAAATCATTTATTAGAGGAGGCCTCTGCCCTGCAGTGGAACGTTATAGACTGATACAAGAACATATCTCACTAACTACGGAAACACGTACGTACATTAGGGAATAGGTTAAAGTGGGAAATCCAATACATTTCTTCTGTCTTTTGTGAAAGAAAGTAACGAGGCCAGGGGATGTTTGATTGCAGCGTGCACCTTCCCTTGTTAAATCGTTAAATACTTATTACTTGGAGGTATGTGGATATTGTCGTCCATGAATGAGCATTCACAATATATGCTAATATTAGTCAATAATGATAAACATCGTCACGCTTTGGGCTGCAGGGGTACTGAAATGTTTAATACAAACAGCCTCAGCTTTATAAAAGTAACAAAACAATACGTATAGACAGTATAGAGTATGTAACAATCGCGCCGGGCCCCGCGTTGTTGTGTTGATTTCATACCATAGTTATTATATTATAAACGATGTAATGTAGTGAATCGTAAGCAATTTTACCTTAAATATTTACACAAATACAAATAATACACTAATAGATTTACACAAAATTAATTAAATTAACTACATCGCAGACAACGACAGCACTAGACAAACATTTAACAAACCATTTCTAGAATGTGTAGAAAAAATGACCTTCCGATATAAACTTATGCATATAAGCTTCCGAACATCCGAAACTGGACTTATCCCCGCTATCGTCGCCCGAGGCATATCCTGGACGATCCCGACGACCCGATCACCGCTGCCAATGCGGTTCTCACACTGCACTCAAACACAGCACACAGACACCGTCCCCGCCGGCGGAGACATGGACGTCCCCCTCGTTACACCGTTAACACACACCGGCCCTCAGCCAACACTTTTACTAGGTACCGGCACGTACCTGGGCGCTTCTCGCCGACTCGCGATCCCGCGGTATCCCCCCAATGCAACGTCCTAAGCCGAGGTCCGTTCCTTCCGCCGGTTTACCGGCGGGGGGCCCTTAGGCTCGTTGCAGCACACATTTTTCTCCTGGCTGAGCGCCTTCTGCGCTCGCCCTAAATCAAACACGACCAGTGACTCTTGAAAGGCCATTAGGGCCACAAGAATTTAGACATTCCGAAAAAAAAAAAACTGGACTTATTCGCAGACGATTTGTTGACTTTCAAGTACAAAGTCAAACGCGCTCTGACTACAGTGCGTCATAATTAAGTCTTTCTTTTGTTCTCACTCATTTTACTTTCTTTTCTTTTTTATTTACTTTTAACCACTAGTTTATTTACAATTAAATTTATTACTAAAATGTCAATCATGCTGTAGTCACATTATTGAGATGTCAATTAAATTTAACACTTTTGTACACACTATATTAAATTGTCCTTTGATATATTGATATCTTGCTTTGTGTTGCAATAATAAATAAATCTTCGGTTTTGGGATGCGTTTATCCAAATATAAGATGTCTAATATTCATATTAGAACTAAATAAAAAAATAAAATAAAAATATTGTTCAGGGCAAAAAAGACTAAATAGTGTATATTATAACAATCACATATTGTCGAGTAGGCAATACCTCTATAGTACGGGGTAATTAAAAAAATACTGTAGGTATAGTCAAACGTTCGTGTGATAAAGGTTTTATACGTCCACTCATTTTATAGGGGGCGAGCAGACAAATGATAGACGAGACAAATTGCTCGAAGTGGCAAAATGTTGCGGCGTCTCTAATTTATTGTCTGTGCTAGCACTTCACTGATAATCTGAATGGTTGAGGGTTAAGGATGCTAGGTATTCGCTTAGTTTATACATAATAAAATTTATTTTAAATCAGTGAAATAATGCAAACGCTGAAAATAGATTGTTCGGTGTAGAGAGTAGAATCGATTTTACTAGTTTCTATAATAGGTCTTTTTTCATAACTAATTGTTCATTTCTAACATCTTTTTATTTTACGTGCAGGTGCTGTTCGACCGCGCTACGCCGCCTAGTAACGTCCGGTCATTACTGAGTAACGTCAGTATATGTACTGAGTAATGAGAGCTACGAACGTTTTAAAAAGAGCAACAAAATCTTACATGTTTTTAGCTTTTGATTCATACTTAATTTTATTTTTCGCTAAAACGTTTTATATATGTTTTAACTTAATTGACGTATTTCAAGTTTTGCATTATTTCGGTGACACGTTGTATTCACAGACGTAATTATTATGACAATATGTATTTTATTCTCTGTTACTAAAATCTCCTCAATCGGTACAGACACAATTCTTTCCATCTTATTTTATCACCGGTTGTCCGGTTCACCTCACTCCAGCTAAGATCAATTTCTTGTGCTTCCGATATGATCGTGCGTAGCCAGGTTTCCTTGGGATATCCACTTTCATGTGTCTTTGAAATTCCAATCCAGACTTGAACTCTGGGAATGTGGACTAGGTATTCGCAAAATATATTCAATCCAATTCCATCTGCGATGCCATATCTGCAAATCTTCAGTCTTCACTACATTGCCCTACATTGCCGTCCTACATTCCTACATTGCCAACTTGTTCAATTGATCAATTCAATCATTGAACTAGCGGGAATATGTTTAACGGTTGAAACTGGGAATAGCCAGAAAAATAATTCCCACTAGTTCATTGATTGATGTGAACCAACAATGGTATCCGGCCAGAACAACTTTAGGATCCTATGTAAGTAACAGTAACCAGTCCTTTATTTTCATCAACTGTTGGATATGAGTCTCCTTATACACATTACATGAGGGATGTAGGTACGGCCTTAAAACGCTACGTTGGCCAAGCTGGTTGGCGAGTCCAGTCTTTTAGAAGTGGTGTAGTCCTTCGGACACCTACGAAAAGAGATGGTATGGTGCTATTCTCAAGCCGGCCGGCACCACACGACTCATGTAAGCGACCACATGAAATTATTTCGAATCATTGAGATATGATGTTTCTTGATACACTTGTAAAATACATCTTTATATTCGCAAATAATAATGTGACTTGGTTCCTATTTTTAGAAAAAGTAAAATGTATCAAAACGTCATTGATTTTAGAAAAATATTCTTTGCTTTTTGTATCTCATTCCATAATTCAGCACCGGCAATGCAGTTGCAAAAATAAAACTTATACTCATGTGCCTTGCGTTTCTCATAATATGAATAATGCATACAGTTTGGCTTTTCATCGTATTCAAATGGGATGTAGTTGTTATATTTCGTTGGAACTCTGCCCTGAACTGGACAACGCATTTATTGCGTGATATACGAAAATCGTATAGCAGTTATACTTGTCATTGTATTGAAACAAAAAAATATTAATCACCGATTCTGAAAATATAGCCTCTGCTATGTGAATAAAGAATAGAATACAGTGTTATGTTAAAATGTAACAGGACCTCGGTGTCTATTCTAGATTCTCAGATATTCACATTTTAGTGAAATCATTAAAAATATTTAATCTTAAAACAGATATTAAGTGTTTCTATTAAATGAAATCTTGAAACAGCGAAAATTCAAGTTAGAAATTTTTAACGTAATGTTTTTGTCTTAAGGAATAACTTTATACTTAGATATAGTGCATATTTGGCAGTTGTATGGATTTTATTATTAAAAACGCGAACAATTAATTATCACGGACTGCAATAGAAACTTTATACCTAATTGAGGTAAGAAGAAGTTGTCGTTAAAAATTCAGCGTCCGGACATTGACATCACATTGCAGTACTGATACTTTTATTTTATTGCAACAATCTAAGACTACAGGATACCTATAATAATTCCTAAGTTATTAGGGTTAATTAAAATTAATTCTAAAAGGGTTAATTCGTACTAGCATCTTTTTAACATTCGTTAAAATTCTCTCATTAAAACTATTAACTTTTATTCTACGACTTTTTAAAATTCAGCACTTTTTTCACACATTCAGTTTTCATACAAATCACTCACCCAGTTTTTGGTACAATGCACTCAATCAGTTTTCATACAAATCACTCACCCAGTTTTCGTACAATGCACTCAATCAGTTTTCAGTCAAACCACTCACAAAAGTTTCAGTCAGTTTCACAAAAGTATTAAAATACAGATACAGTGTTAAAAGAGTGCAGATATTTTTTATGTAGCCTAGTTTTATATTTTTTATGTATATTGAGTGTAAATGTGACGTTTAAATGTAAATGTTTCAGTAACGTGTCTGTTGTATATTAAATAGTTTGCATTCATTCATTCACCGAGAGGTTGCCTGTATTTTTCCAATAACCTTGTACTGTAACCACAGACGTCGGTATAACATCTAGCGAGTACGAACCACGTAATAAAGCGTCCACCCTCTCCGAATCCGCAGTGAGATAATATCTCATCGAACCACTGAGCTGGAATCGTTGATAACGTTCAAAACTTTCCCAAGTAAAAATAGTTTCAGTGAAAATTACTAGTTAGGTTCTATTTTTTATACCTAGGTTAAACTAGATGTATTTGACATAAATCTGGTAACGTGTTTGAAATAAATCAACAAAAATATTGAATAGATAAATATTATAGATATTATAGAATAGATATAGATAACTGATTTATTTAATAAAGTAATGGTTTATGAATTAACCGTAAGAATAACCAGCTCTTTTAGTATCGTCTGTTGGACGTGGACGTCCTCGTGGACATTGTCTTGTGCATGAGGGATATATGACTTTAAAATGTCATGCGGGTTAAGTCTTTACGACACGCTTTACGGCGCTTTTTACGACACGACATGCCTTTTATGAAAGAAATCGAAGAAAAATCCGGGTTAGTATACTATTTTAGAAAATATATTGATAGAACTAATGTTTTATTACATAATATAAACTCTTTGCATGATTCCAATACATTTCAACGCAATATATTCAATATTCGCAAAATGTCAGGAAAAACAATGCAGATAACTCGCAGTCCTCGCTGTGCTTTCTTGTTGAATTCCCTTTGTTGTGACTGTTATTTAAGGGTCTCAGTACACTTGGCAATGGCCACAATGGAAGTTGGCAAAGTGACCAGTTGAGCTAATAAACTGACGCAAAGGCAACACGAAAGATCGACATAAAGATTTGATGAAATCTTATTTGCGCTGCACATAATAAACGAGCTGTAACATAATTTTACGTAGATGTACGTATGTTTCCGATGAGATTTATTATTTTACGTAGATGTACGTATGTTTCCGATGAGATTTATTATTTTACGTACATGTACGTATGTTTCCGATGAGCATTCTTATTATTAATGATAAAATTTAAGGTCTAATTATATCACTGAATGAAGTCACACTGAAGATACAAATTTTTAATCTAATTTGAGATTAAGAGCGCACTCAAAATTTGGTACCGATATGTAAAAATTGACAGAAATAAAGAAAATTTAAATTTTAGAAGTAAGTTTTTTTATAGCTATTTCACAATATAAATTGTTGCATTTAATGACGTTTATTACTTAAAATAATATCAGTCTCAAAATTATTTGATAAAGAAAAAATCGAAAAAGTTGACTTGTTTTTCAACATTAATTTTAGAGCAAGATTTAATTACTTTAATTAAAACTTGTTTTTATGTTTCAGTTGAATCTTACTATTTCTATGTTCTTTATGATCATAATATAGTTCAAATATAATATGAACACTCGTTGATTGTTTGTGTGGTATATTTCAGAGTACATGCTTTTGTCTATATATATATATAGAACCCCAAGTGGATGGAATTTCAATCGGATTTTTTTCCAGATGCACATACATGCTTAATGTATTATATATCCCCTGAAACGAAAAATTAGAAAACAAAATATATAGCGGTTCGGATATAGAACTCTCTTCCCTTCAACATAAAACGTAAAACGTGCTCATTCTGTAGCCAGCTTCAAGAGCCAAATGAAATGATTTATTATTACCATAGAATTTAGAGTCAATCAACTAATACAGATCTCCTAGACGTACATTACCTACTAAATTCTTTCACAAACAAATGTTTTAGTGTCTTTCTCATAAGCCACCAATAGGTATCAGAAAGTTAGTTATACTTTATCAGAAAGTCAGTATCAGCTAGATTTAATTGGCTGATTTATCTATCAGATTGTTGAAAGTCACTTTATCAGGAGGTGGTGAGAAAATCCCTAAGTCTTATTTTTCTTTTATTATTTAGTTCGAGTTATCTCTTTCAATTCTTCCTTGATTTATATTTTTCTACACATTTCCTCTTATTCTATCTACCTTATTGATTATACTCAATTTTACTACTTTATGTACTATATTATACATATGTATATTGAAATGTATGTATTATATAACTATGCATACTGTACACCATCAATCTTATAGTGTCAGCGTTGTTTTTCATTATACAACTTACTGGACAGAATGGACAAGTGAAGTTCTCTAGTAGCTGTTTCCCAAACATTGTCCCAAAGTAGGAGTCGCGATTAAGAAAACCACAAAATTTGTAGCTTCAGGACACAGGTATGTGCCGGCCACTAATCTTTTCGTATAGCGTGTACTTCAACTGAAAAACATTAACAATATTTTTTTAACAATTATTGTATACTTATGTTACGGCCAAAGTCCGTTCTGGATGCAGATTTAGCAATATCAATAATGCCCACTTGAAGATTATTTCACGCATAGTTTTCATACCTCGTAGATTATTTATCTATGCGGAGTTTGCCCAGCAGCGATGTGTAATGTAATGTATGTATGTCCGAGCTGACACTGCACAGCAATGGGATTTTGACAGTAGCATATACTTGAATATCGATGGCTATTTTAAAACGATTTTACGTTATAAGACGATTGAAATGATTATCAGACGTAAAATTATGCTTTTTAATAAAATTAAAAAACATTTATGTTATTTAGTATTTTCGTGACCCCAAGAGACGCATTGAAAATAATGTATTTTTCCGATTACTTGCATGGGGCCACGACCCCAAATATCAGTGGTGTTATACTACTCCGAAGCCGCGCTCGTGAGTTGCAAAACTATAATTGGATAGCATGCTGCACAATGGATCCAAGCGATGAAAATGAAATTTTACAGAAGAGAAGATTTTGTATTTGTGTTTGTAATATAATATTAGTTTACAAGGCGCTTGGACTACTACTAAAATATCGTGTAAAATATAAGTAAAAAAAATCAAAAATATTTTTAGGCTTGTAGATTACGCTAAATTGAGTCGAATGGCGCAAAAAAGTGAAAATAACAAATTTGGCGCTTGAACTAGTTATGCATAATTGTATCCAATTAATAACTTAAGAGTACATTTACACATTTTATAATTTCCCATTTATAAACTTTATAAAATTTAGCTTTATACATATGGTATACGAGTTTATATATTATACATACGGTTGAATTATTTTCAATAGTGACAAGTAGTTCATCCTATACTTTGAAGCTGTATGAACATCTGCAACTCTCGTTTCACTTTTTAAATAAAGTTGAAACGAGAGTGTCGTTTTCTTGTATTTGTGATTTACGTAGACCACACTTATCCTCTCTTATATAATTTCTATAGCCTGTTGTAAAAAACAAAGTCAATAGGCTGTTACCAAATATTTTCCCAAGCCTTAAAGCATGATTCTAAGTTAATTGATATAATCATTTTTTTTGTAAAATATATTTTTTTGGGCTTCGTATTTAGCTTTATATGGAAAATTTGGTTAACCCTACAAAATATTTAAAAAAAAAAAGTTACTTGCATTTTTCGATAAAGTATACAAGTGTAAAAGACGACATATCCTGTCTACTATTTGAGGATGCCCATTACCAAAATCACATGCATAATGATTCACTAATGATACGAGTACTATGTTCGAGAGAATTTAAGTAACGTCAGAAAGTTTGCTGACCGTCACCGCCTAATAACGACGTGTGCGATATACGAGGGGAACTCAGAAAAAAAAAATGTTGTCCCGGTTACAATTTTTTTATTAAGTTTTTTCAAACTACTTCTCCACTTGCATCTATACAAAGTTTCATACAATTGAACCAATTTTGAAAACATTTTTTCCACTCTTGCTCAGGTACTACTTTCACAGCCTCTTCGAACGTAGCCAGCACGTCTTCCGGCGACGAAAACTGCTTCCCTTTAAGTTGGTATTTAAATTTGGAAAATAAAAAAGTCACAAGGTGCCAAGAATGAGAGTTGACAGTTGACAGCGCGAAAGATTCACAATGGTTGCCTTCCGTTTATAGTTTTTTTCGGTTTTAAAGTCGTGACGCTAAAGGGTAAGGCTCACTAGATGTGATCAACGAAGGAATTTAATCTTCCTATAATGATGATCGAACATCACTTACAGGTGAGTTTGTTTGATCTTTAATAAATTATTTGTGCAAATACAAATCAACTTTACGGACGGAAATTAAACAACAGACTGAGTATTTTTAAAATTAATGCGAAAACAAACGAACCATGAAAAATACGGTAAAATGTTTATAACGAACAATGAATCATTTAATTTTAAAACAGGAAGCAAGTAATATGTTATAATGATACGTGTAATTAATTATAGATACAACATAAACAAGACTGGAAATTAGCACTCAATATTCCTGTGTAAGTTCTCAATATTCCTCATTATTTTATAATTATTTATAAATATATAATCGTTTTAGTAAAAACAACGATTATATATTGTCATATTAACGGTTTTCACTAATAAAATATATTAAATATGTACTCGTATATGATGTTTCATCTGCGTGGTGTCGGCCTGTTTTAAAATAGCATCCAGTATCTCTTCCCGTGGATGTCTAAAAGGCGTTATCTAATAACTAGGGGATAACAAAGCCGCTACCACAGACTCGGAAGAATCTCATTATTATTATCTCATTATTCATGGAAGAATTATACCATCTCTAAAAGAGTGAACTCGCCAACCCACTTGGCCAGCGCGCCAGCATGGTGTTTTAAGGCCATACATTCCTTACGCACAAGATAATATGCATGAGAAGACCCATGTGTAGCAGTGGACGATAAAACGACTGGTTACAATATATTACATTACAAGACCATATTGTCCCAACGGACTTATTGACTGGTTAAAGATTTTCTAACTTAAAACTTCGTTGTTTCAAGAATCTGTTAAAATAGAAACGTACTCTAAAATTTAATTTTTAGTTAATGCAATATTATTATTATTTTAAGATTTCATCAGTCAACATCTAGGACACCAAAATCGATACTTACACGAATATTAAAATTAGAACACATTGATTTAATACACTTATCTCTAACCCTTTAGGTCACTGGTTTTCTAGGACGTGTAAGGTACTCGTATGTTATAGTCAGTGCGTATTTTCTTCCACAGCTTTTTCATTCAAAACAACTCATGCGTTAATGCCAAGGGGAATATAAAAATGGAATATGGACCACGCTCCAGTTTGAAAAATATATGAATGTATGCGTTTGTGTACTCATCCTTTGAAAAGTATTAACGAACGTTCAGTTACGCTATATATATATTTATAATCAACTTATTAAAACTAAGGCCACTCGAACTCTTATATCACAATTGAATTCGTTTCAAAATTCAGTTATAGTTATCAGCTTTGACATCGTCTGTTGATCTAGTCATATTATTTCTATAAAATAACAAACTTCATAGAAATTCTGATTTATTAGAACCCAGGCAGTCTTCTTTCAATAAATATTGTTTATTGAAACTTATTTATGAAGTACAACACTAATTATCTTCACCGTAATAATATTTAGGATTGCCTAATCCAGTAATCACTCATTATCTCATCGTGATATTATAGAAACTTTAGTTATGGAAAACGTGAACAAAAACTAAAGATCAGAGTAGAGACGAAACAATTTCACCTCAGGGTTATTCCATATTGAGGTTAAAAACCAATCCAAATATTCGATAGACGTGACACAAAACCAATTTGCAGCCATGAAACCGAGCTGAACTGTCTCCACAGTCAATAAAGTGGTGACATACGGCTCTGTAGAACTACCAGCTCCTAGAGAAATAGCCGCGTTCCACGAGTACGACGCCCAACGCTTTACATTCGACGCATTCGAATCGCGTTTAGATGAAGTTTACATCGAATAAGTACCTACGTGATTCCGAATATAATAACAATGTTATTTGAGATTGGCACTGTTAGGAATCGTAGGCAAATAGGAGAGCTTCATCATCAAAACTGATAAATAATTATCAAAGACATGAAAATGTATACAAAAAAAATTAGTGGTGACAAAACTGTGAAAGAAAAGCATTAGATAGTCTGTAGGAATTGAAAGGAACTTGCACTCACTAAGAATGGTACGTATGTCATTAATGATCATGGTATTTGAAATGAAATGGCACGATTAATTTCAAATAATCTTACTACGAGGCGGGATGATAAGTACCTGGCCTAGGAAAGAAATACTGAGTTTAACGTAACGAAGTGGTGTTTATTTTTCGACATAGTCTCCTTTAAGCTCTACGCACTTAGTCCATCTTCGCTCCAAAGCAGTTATGGCCTCCATAAAATGCGTTTCTTCAAGGCCGGCAAAATACTCCTCTGCAGCAGTTATAACGGCATCATTCGTCTCAAATTTCTGTCCGCCTAAAAAAGTTTTGAGCTTAGGGAACAGGTGGAAGTCCGACGGTGCTAGGTCAAGCGAATAAGGTGGATGGGGCAACAATTCGTAGTGTAATTCGTTGATTTTTGCCATTGCCTTAACGCATGTGTGAACCGTTGCGTTGACTTGGTGAAAGATTATTTTTTTTCGAGTCAAACCTGGTCTTTTTTGCTGAATACATTCTTGTAACTTGTGTAACAGATCAGCGTAGTAGTCGCCGGTAATAGTTTGACCCTTCGCAAGGTAATCTGTCATCAAAATTCCCTTCGCATCCCAAAATACAGATGCCATCACTTTCCCTGCCAATTTCGCAGCTTTGGCTTTCTTTGGAGCCGAACACCCAGCTACTGTCCACTGCTTTGATTGAATTTTGGATTCAGGTGTATAGTGGTGGACCCACGTTTCATCTGTTGTTAAAAATCTTCGCAAAAATCCACTTTATTACTCTTAAAACGATTCAAACAGTGTTGGGGGTCTTGCATACGAATTCGTTTTTGATCGATATTAAGCAAGCGCGGCACCCAACGGGCGGATAGCTTTTTCATATGCAATTCTTCACTCAGGATGTGATGTACCCGTTCTTTCGAGATGCTTACACTGTCAGCTATTTCGGATAATTTCAATCTTCGATCGTCCAAGACCATCTCGTGGACTTTGGAGATCATTTCTGGGGTGGTGACGCTTTTTGGATGTCCGGATCGGGATTCATCTTGGACGCTTGTACAACCGCGCTTAAATTCGGCAACCCAGTTCTTGACTGTGGCACATGAAAGAGCACTTTCACCTAAAACATTTTTTAACTCGTCAAAAATTGTTGATCCCTTTAAACCCTTCATATGAAGAAACTTTATCACTGCTCTTTGTTCAATTTCATCCATTTTGCGAAAAATTCAACACAAGATTTTCTAAAATGTCAGATTATTAAAAAGTATTAGAGCCGTCGATTTCAAATTTAGAATATGCATAGCTAGAAATCTCTTTTGGAAAATGAGATATTTATTTTAAATATATGTTCTTTTTAAATAGTTTAGGCCAGATACTTATCATCCCGCCTACGTATAATGGGAAGATTGATTATCTGATGCTATTTTTTTAAATTCGATGTAATGTCGTCGTCTAGTCGATCAATATACTCCATATTCTATTCTATATTCGTTTATACTTCATTAGACATAAATTTATTACATTTTTTCTTAGTCCTCAAACATGTCATAGTGATCAGATGTGGTCTACGTATTTCTTTGTTCACTTTGTCTTTTGCCAGTTTGTTTGAATTTATAAAATTATTGTTTCATAATTTATCGTCTATTGTTTGTTTCAGTCAATAAGTTTCTCTCGCAGATACATAAAATACACGTAGTTAAGCTGGCTAGGTTTACTGACAATGTGTATAATTTTGCGCCAGTTGCGGTTATACCTTCTCGTTGTTTCAAAACGATATATGAATATAAAACGCTTTGATGGAAATATTGGGGCAAGAACAATGAACACAGATTGTACGTACCCACCTGAAATTCACTGAAAAATATTCACGTTTAAAATTGGGGTCAAAACAAAGACAACGTTTATTGAACAAGTGAGCAGATGAATATTTAATAATGTGAAACGAGTTTGTCCTTTCAAAACGGTGCTCTGTGTGTACCGTTTATTTCAAATAATATTTTTAAATATTCATTATATTCGATAACTGAAAATATGTCAGAATAATTTTGTTTCGATTTCCTCCATATATTTTCTCAATCTTTCCCCATCATGTAAAGCGGTTCTGTCTTATGGGACAGTGAGGTGATCAGAAAGCAACTGACAACTATTATTAGGTATTACATTTATCTCATTATTCTTGACGAGTTTCTTTTATTGAAACATACTCCTTAGATAACCTACAAAATGGACAAACAACACAACATACTAATAAGCTTTTTAGACCAATTGCTATCATATACCACTTGCGATTCTGATCAGCTCATGCTATCCCGCGCAATTTTAGTGACAACGATCTACCTATACTATTTATATTCTATCCACCCTAAACACACTATCGTCAATAGGCGGTCGTGTCGTGTAAACTGCACAACGCTCGCTTCAGACTTTGTCATTGCAACCTACCAAAGCGTCCAATGCACCGTAAGATCTTAACCCGTATGTTACTACTAAACAATTTTGAATTTAGTCTAACCACTATAGATACATAAACAGTATGCTGACATAAATGCTCTTTAAAACATTCGATATCCAATTACAAATAACGCCACACTAATTGAGTGTGGGAATCCTAGTGTGGGCCATTGTCCACACTAGGATTCCCGTATCGGGGGTCCAGAGACACACAAAGACAAAGACATATACACACCCAGATCCGAAAATAATAACTAAAATTCATCTGGCCTTCGTAACATTTCAAGAGTCATCGGGCATGTATAGTTTGGAGGAGCGGCATTCATCCTCAGTCATCCAAGAAAAAGTGTATATAGCAACGAGCCTAAGGACACCCACCCTTAGATATGGAACCCTATCTATACCCTTACCTATGGAACTCATTGCTATATGTCTTAGGCTCGTTGAAGGATCACGAGAAGGAACGAACCTCCGCCTTAGGAGGATAACGTGAGATCGTGGGTTAGTGAGAATTAGATTACACTTATTTTGAAATGATACAGACGGGCGGGCAGTATCAAGTTTTACCGTTTTACGTTTTTATCAGTTTTACGTATATTACTTAAAAAAAAAGTATCAATGTATTTCGGAACTGATTGAAAGTTGCTATGTGCTACATACATTGTAGCGGGAGAGTGCACGCTGAATTCCCACAGCCGCTGGGCGCACTCGACTGGTCACGTTATCCTTCTCTCACAGAAGACTACCTTGAAATGTACCACATTTCCTACTTTATCGAATTTCCCCAATGTACGGTACGTAGTTTGGTAGTGAGTGAGATATGCCAGAGCCCATTCTCATCCCATCCTATCCCTCCCCATTTTCCCAATATTTTCTCCCAATCCATTCCATAATATGCAAAGGTAGGCTGCGCATCCGGGCCCGTGTCAACGTTTGTTATTCTGGACTGATGTTGGCATATATCGCGGATGTCTATGGACGACAGTATTAACTTACCATCAAGTGGACTGTATGCTCGTTTGCCGCCTTTTTTCTACGAAAAAACTAGATATCTCGAGTTATCAGGTTACCTTATTCATCACCTTATTCCTGCCGTTCACGGATCTATGCTTGTTTGTGTGCCTAGTATCTTCTGCATTTGTATGAAGTTGGCCTACCGTGCCACCATAGTTTTGCGTTCCCATTTAACCGGTTATTGAGCCGGCTGGATGCACGCCAAACATTCAAATTGGAGTGGGAATACTAGTTGCCAGAGATGTTAGGGGATGTTACAGCTGCCATTAATGTTATATCTTCATTCTATTTGAATGGCTAAACGGTTCAAAGAAGTTAAAGGATTTATCGGTCCATTATACGACTACACAAGTATTATATACAAACAGAAACGTATTTTGAAGTAAAACAATAAATCTCGAAATATCTGAGGTAAAGTTTTAGTCAATAATTATGTTGAGTACTGTTCAATATTCAATATCATTAATATGTCGTAGCGGTTGCTATAGGCTTTTCTTAATTATTGTACGATTTCTCACCATACATTTAATGATGATATTGATGTGTGTTAAGTCACCAATAAGAATTAATTTGCTTACACCTCCATAGAGGGCGTTGTGCACTCTGTCTAGTTCACGGTGTTAAGATGCGCCGCCAAAACATGACCTGCGGTGAATGTTTATAATTGAAAGTCAATGTCCTGAGCAAGGTGTTTTCTTTGGAACTTCCATAAATACCTTACAGACTCCTCGGGCCTTTTTGGGAAATCTGTACAATGTGTGACGTTTGGTGTCGGCCACCTACAGAATAGCACCACTCCACAAGTCTTCCACAAGCCCCGAGGTACAACACCACATCAAAAAGAATGGACTCGTAAACCGCTTGGCTAGCGTGGCGTTTTTGGGCCACCCATTCCTCGTACACAAAACACTGAGTATGAGGAGGCCCATGTCCAGCATTGGATAGGTACTGCAAGGGTTGGTTGCATTGCATTGATGATGATGTTAGGAGTAGCTGTAAAAAGTTTAATGACGAAAGTTAAAATAAATAAACTTTATTTTTACTTTATCGGTGTACGTTCTCAAAGCGTCACTTCCAACTCAAATAATACAAGTTATAAATCGATTAACAGAAAGTGATGAGAAAACTAAGAATTATCCAAATTAATTAAGTATATCAATTCTGATAATGAATCCATTTGTACCGAATGTTAAGATTCATTATCATTCATGAATACAAACGGTAGGTCATAAATTACGCCCTTTCGATGTGACAACCCATTGTACAGACGGACAATAGTCTCTGAATAATGTTTAACATTTCAGTTGTTTTAATTTATGCTCAGTTATAAATAGCCAGTAATCAGTGACTAATTGAAATAATTTAACTAACACAGTCGAAATGTTAATTGTGATAGCGCAATATCAAATAATGAACCAATTGAATTTTAAACTTTCAAGTTGTTATCGCCTACACTTTCATGACACATAGGAACAGAGAATTTTATAAAGAAAGTGCTTCGTTTTAAAATAGTACCTACTGATTAATTTTATTTACGGAAAAAATGAGTTTCAACAACAGCTGTGTTCACTGGGAGGGATACTACCCGCAGCTCTAACACAGTTGACCCCCCCCCCCTCACCCCCCACCCCCGACGCTTCACTATGGCCGTGTGGTGTCAGGCGCTTTAGAATAGTACCACTCCATCTCTTGCCATGTGTGTAGTAAAAGGCGACTAAGGAATAACAAAGCCTCTACCACTAACCTTCAAGAAGTACACCAGCTCTAAAACAGTGAACTCGCAACCCACTTGGCCAGCGTGGCGTTTTCTAGCTATACTATAACCCTCACGCACAAGACAATATGCATGTCCAGCGATGGACGTTGAAAGAGCTGGTTATTCATTGGATATTATAATGGAAACAATAGTTTTGAAAATCTTTACAAATGTGGTTACAGTTGTCAAGTATTTCCCAGTATGAAATCACTATAATTGTCAGGATAATATAGCATATAATAAACTCATATGAATTTACTATTACTATCGTAATGAAGAATGATGTAAGTTGAACTAACAGTATAGTAACTCCTAAAACAATTGCACCGAGTGGATTTGCAAGAATAATGCATTAAATCGCTTAAAATATGCATGACGAGCTCGGCTGCATGGCTCTGATATAGTGACACACATATGGTTCTGAAACGAAATTGCTCTAATATGCTGGTGTAGTCGTTGTTTTTGTTTTAATCTATTCTCTAAAATTTTGCAAAGGAAATCTGTGTACCTAATTTTAACTGTGATTTAGTTTGTTCCAGTTTCGACTTTTTAAATTGACTAAGTAAATATAGGTAAATATAGGTAAATATAGTTCCATAAGGTAAATATAGTTCAAAATACAATAGAATATAGAAAGAAGAGCAAAAGTAGGTTCTCTTAATGGATTTGTCATTGGGGTTTATACCACTGTTGAAGTTGAAGTTACTTTTATTGTTTTACGACTGGTTGAAGTCATGTTAATTATACCTATTATTATTTAGAACGATACACTGCGAATTTTAGAAGCTATACACTAAAGTTTAAGACTACGAACTACACAATCTTCATTCTATTGACAATTAAAGATTTAATTTTAAACAGCGAAGCTAACTGCGGAATGGTTATAACTTATATACAGCCTACATAAAAAACCAGACAGTTACAGATACAATCACTCTTCACTTTAGGTAATAAAAATAAACTATTTATACATAGAAATTCCAGTAGAAAAAAATGTGTAATGTGTATCCACCAACCTGCATTGGGTCAGCGTGGTGAAATATGGCCCGAAACTCCATAGTAATTTACTAGTTGAAGCGTGTGCCCTGCAGTGGGACGGCATAAAAAGGACACATCACATATACAATAATATTTAATATTAATTTTATATTTCAAGGAGAGCTGGCAGACGGGTTAGTGGACCACTTGATAGTACCTAAGTCAAGAAAAGTAAGTAAGAAGTAAGTGGCTACCGCCGCCCACTACCAGCCGCTACACAAGAGGATCTCTACTAATACTTCACAGATTAAACTATGATAATAAAAAATAATAAATAAATTCGGCCATATTAGGTGTATCATCTGTTTTTCTTTACCCCATTTATCTATCGAGCAAATCTTTACTGAAACTCGACTGAAAGTCAAAAATTATACAGCTCGAGAGATTTAAATGCTGTATAATATTTGAGATTTTCGCGTTATTCACACATATTTATCCATTTAAACGAGTCTTAACGTGAATGTTTACCTTATTTAACTGAGCTCCTGAACATGGTTGGTGCAACACAACCGAAATGCTGAGTGAAATAAATAAGGTAAACATTCGTGTTAAGATCCGTTTAAATAGATAAATAAATTTAAATGCTCATTTAAAAATAAATAAGGTAAACATTCGCGTTAAGACCCGTTTAAATAGATAAATACATTTAAATGCTCATTTAAAAATAAATAAGGTAAACATTCGCGTTAAGAGCCGTTTAAATAGATAAATACAGATAAATACTCATTTAAAATTGAATTTAGTTTATAATCTATGATATTATGTATGAAAGTCACCATAGTGGCTCGATGAGAACTGTGTGTAGTGGCGGTCCTTGGGAGAGGCCTATATCCAGCAGTGGACACAGGCTGATCG
Organism: Sesia apiformis; assembly: GCA_914767545.1. NCBI lineage: Eukaryota > Metazoa > Arthropoda > Insecta > Lepidoptera > Sesiidae > Sesia > Sesia apiformis. Next base: position 6,396,763 of record OU611960.1, on the reverse strand, counting down.
TTCCCTCCATCGTCAAATACGTGAAAGACACCTCCCGATGCTACTACGATAGAATTCCACACCATCCCAACCTCCTAATAATTGCCAGGCTAACCTATGTCCCCGATAGGAATGCCCCTCCCCGTTAACGTCGCCGTTGTCGTCCTCGGAACGTCATAGACGACCCTGACGACCCAATTACTGCTGCCAATGCGGTTCTTACGCTACACTCACAGGCTACACATGTACACATGAACCCTTTTACCAGGTATCGGCACGTGCCTGGGCGCTTCACACTTATTCGCGATCCCGTGGTACCCTCCCAATGCAACGCCCTAAGCCGAGGTTCGTTCCTTCCGCCGCCGGTCTACCGGCGGGGAGCCCTTAGACTCGTTGCTGCACACACTTTTCGCTGCTGGGTGAAGGCCTTCTGCGCTCGCCCTAAACCATACATGTCCGATGACTCTTGAAAGGCCATTAGGGCCACAAGAATTTAGCCATTCCGACAAAAAACAGTCTGATGGTATGGTGTAGTATTATGTTTAAAATGCTTGGCTTCATGAATGAGGTATAAGATTAGTTCGCGGCCCGCGAAGGTTGTGGCATCAAGAATTATAAGAACGGAAGCAAACAGCTATTTAATTATAAAAGTTCGATATAAAACGATTTTTTTCCTTCAATTAAAATACGCACATATAATATAACGCAAAGCCCGCATAAGAGGTACGTTCTACACACAGATTCAACCTTATCTCAGACTTTAAAGGTGCGGTGTGATGTTTGTATGAATGCGCTCACAAGTAGAGCAGGCAATGTTTTTCTACGTCAGGGAAAGGCCCACGCCCTTTCACCGTAGTAACGATGTAGGGGAGGGAGTCAAACACTTCTCAATGTTTACTACTGTGTACTGAGAATCCTAATGACCTGATTATGGAGTATTTCTTTGTGGAGTTGCTGAATCGCTAGTTTTTATCGTAAGTTATTGTTAAATCTTTGTGCGTAACATCTAAAGCATCAATAGGAACGGTCGAAAATATTACCTTGACAGTCACACAATTGAACTGTTATTAGAGGGATATCTGACTTAGGAAACGAAGGAAAAGAACAAGATCACGTTTATACAAACGAAGGAGAAAAGTAGATTTCTAGTGAATCATAAACCGCAGAACCTCAGCCAACCGGCAGACCTACAAACGGTCAAAGCGGCAGGAAATTTACTTCCACATGACTAAACTTATAAATCGAAATCTGACTGAACAGAAACAATCATGCACAATGGATTCAAGGGAGAATATTACGAATTTAAGAAGGACAAGTACATGAAAAGAGGAGAGTGTGAAAAAGTTTGTAAAATCTATACCGTGAAATGGATGAACGACGAAAGTATGCTAATGGTATCAACCATACATGGATATGTTCCCAGTACTATAAATACAAAGACGGTAGAAGAATACAAGATAACACATGGATATATCCTGTCCATATAGACAATTAATATGGCTCAAGTCAAAACAATTGTGAGCGTTGCAATTGTGGTCAATTAAAATAATGGGCCGGGTTGACTCCTACGAAACCTGAACAACCAATATGGCGGTTTGAAATTACTGAAATAGTTAGATAACTAACTTCTAAACACCTTTTGGTACAAGAATATTCGATTTTTTGTTTTAATAACTTTAATAAAGTATAATGAAGTAAAAGTGTCATCAATAAAAGGTCTTGCCTCCACGACCGGTGACTCTTGAAAGGCCACTAGTGCCACAAGAATTTAGCCATTCCGAAAAAAAAAAGGTCTTTCCTATGTTATGTAATATATATATATATGTTATGAATTAAAAAATGGCAGTTTGCTAAACAATTTGTAACCATCAATAAAATATTCGAATACTTGAACCGTTAAACATCGCGGATCAGATATTTTTTACACTTTCCAAGCACGTTCCGATGAGTCTCACAGTGTACAGAAAAAGTAGTATGAAGTATTTTTTCATATGACACGTAAAGTCATTGCATCTACACCGATTGCGCCTCCATATTCACACAATTAACTTGCAACTTAACTTCGATTCATTTGTAATACCTACACATTATTACTAATTATTTTCAGTCCAGACTGCTGAATTAGAAAAAAATCTGTACCTTGGGAGCCATTATCTCTACATATAATTGAAAATTTTCATTAATTATAACAGTTATGTAAAATTAACGAATATGTTACACTCTGTATATACTCGTACCTTCATCGTGTTATATTAATATACAGAAGTCATACATAGAACGTCGTTATGCTGTTAATGGACGTTAATTTCTTATCAGCTCCTCGGGTAGCTGGAAGACCACCAGCTGATTAACGACTGCCAATATGGATTTCACCATAACAGTTCAACTGATGATCTCTCAGCGTACTTTACACGCTGTTAGGCTGACCGTAACGTCGAGAGTATAGACGATGACGCATTTTTTTACTTCACTATTCAGCTTAAATGTATTTTTTTTTTATAAAAGTTATGAAACATTAAATGATGTTATTGGATGCAATAACGAGCTCTACTAGACGCATGACATCATTAAACTCATAATTAGATAACTTTTTTAAGTGTCATCTTTTTCATTAAACCAAATCGGTGTGCGACGTTGACATGTCAGCGTTACAGTTGTGTGTGTGCGCCACTTTTATGGATTGGTTTGTATAAAGATTCCACATTACGGTAATTTTAAACTTCATATTCATTACTCTAATAGAACGAATAGGTTTGTTCTACAACGTTATTTTTGCGGTTGGTGTCACCTAACTGCTTATCGAATAAACTAATAATGAGCTGCAAAAGGAGTTTGTATTTGTGCAAACGCTCCATTGGCCCATACTTTATACATGAGTATATTGTGGTTTCCCGTTGTCAAATTTTTACACCCACTGCGCGCGTCTGACGAGGGGCGAATAATTTCGCGCTATCGCTCCAACCAGACGTTTTATCAGAAAGTAATAAATATAAATCCCCTGTTGTACAACATGTATATAAAGGACAGTTTATTGACAAATATTATCTTCTACTTGATTAAGGTTGAATCTCCAAAAAACCTTTCGTTTGCTATTTTTCTTTAAGTTGAATCCACATCAAATACCGTTTCGAGGCTTATTGGATTTTTTCTGTACACACGAGGATCTAACTTATAATTTGTTTGATGTGGTATATGTGGTATATCTTTGTGTGTTAATTGATTGAAATGTTATTTGAATCCCTAAATCCACGATAATAATGCACGTGACTAAATTATTCTATCCAATTAAGAAACGAATAAATTACTGCAACATGCAAACCAAGAGTGCAAACTAACATATCGAACGTCATCAAAAACATATACAACATTTTAAAGACATCATAACTGACTATTATTATATTATTTTTATAGACTAGTGGGTGGACCGAGCAAGCGGTCCCACGTGATGGTAAGTGTTACCGCCGCCCATGGACACCTGAAACACCAGGGGGTATGTGGGCGCGCCGCCGACCTTGCAAAATCCTATATCTAATTTAGAAAAAAAATATTTATATATGTACATAAAAATACATTCTTAGAACATTGAATTGGAAAAGTATAAGATGGGATTTTTGATCCATATTAAGACAAAGATCGGTTTATATAAAAAATTCAATTCACCTAATGAAAATTACCACAAAGAATATTTTTCCCTAACGGTAAATACACCTCGGTTCTCATATCGTTAATGGTGAAGATGTAAAAAGGAATGTGCTCTCTAATTCTTAGCTTCAACATCCTTTTCAAAGTTCCCCCTCGGACTGGCTTCCTGTGAGCATTAGGCGATGACTTTTCCGCACAAAAGATATGTGGGTTATTGAATTCGTTCTTAATGCAAATAAAAAGCGTTTTTGTTTTGTGTTTTTTTTCCTTAAAATAATTAAAAAAAGTAAGAAATAATTAAGCAGTCATCAAGAGAATGTCTATACCATATGTCTCTCCACTACTGTCCACAGGCCTCGCCATCACACAGGATCTGTGGGTCTTTTCATCCAGCCATCACCGGCGAATTTCTTCAAAGTTTGGTCCGGTTAGAGGGCGTTCCACACTGCGCTACCCGGTTCGTGGTGACCATTGGAGCACTCGTCTACTCATCGACTGCCGACTGCTCTGCGGCAAATATGAAAATATAGTCCCTAAAATAGGTTAATTATTATTTAATTCGTATCATAAAATGTATGTATTTGAATATGTCGTCTTTAAGTCGTCTTGTATGAGTTAAATAAAATGCTATACCAAATCATATCGTATAGTATCGTGTCATATCATATAAGCAGCCTGTGCCCAAAACCTGCCATCACACATGACGATATTCTGTTATTCTTATCCGACCACTACCGGCGATTTTTCCAATAAGTATACATCACTGATCACAAATATCAACTTACGCGTGCCTTCAAAGCAAATTATGTAATCAATTAATAATTCATGATAAATCAATTTCTCGTCCCAGTCTACAAAGATGTTTAAAATAACATTTTTCTTGTCTCAGTTTGTATTATTGCAGCATATAAAGATAAAAAAGCGGAAGGAAAACGCAGAGAACGAAACATGTACGAGCGATGCTTAAAAAAGTGATCGACAGCTGCTGTAAATGCTGTGCTTCTCGTATATTTCAAACTGCTTATCCGTCAAACGTGACGCCTTTTCCTTGCTTATTTCCTATTTCAGCACAAGGTTGACAGTTGAAACAATCATCAATCCATATAGACGAAGGAAATTATGCACGAGTAGTAAGCAATAAATTGAAAGAATCTCTATTACAAGACTGTAGTCGATTTAGGTAATGTCGGTTAATAATGATTAGGTAATAATGATTTAGGTAATGTTAGGTCGATTTGTAGTCAATTACTTTGCTTCAGTTCATTTGCAGCTACTTATATGAACTAAGGCCGACCATATTCTGTTACGATATTTGCGTGATTCGAAACGAAGAGAATCTCCAAAAAAAGTAAAGTCACCGGCATATCTCATAGAAACAGCATGCTGAAATGGCAATGGGTGGCTCATATTGTCGCAGGACCGATAACCGACGAAGTAAACTCCTCGAATGGAGGCCACGTACCGGGAAGCGCGGTACGGATCACCTTCCGTCCAGGTGGACCGACGGCCTGATTCGTGAGTAAATGAGAGGAGTCAAGAATCGTATATAATGGCGAGTCTTGGCAAAGGTTAATATCCAGCAATGGTGTGGCAATGGTATGGTATTAAATTCTACATCTATAGATATGATCATTCAAAATTGCGCTATTAATCCTACTGTATCACCTTGTCTCCTCCTAATAAGCACCCACTTAAAACCGGAACAAATGAGCCCTCGCATATTTTCCTCGTCATAAGTAAGGCGCGAACCGCGTTTTTACGGCGATGACAAAATCGTAAGGAGGGTGAATACAGTGAGAAGATTACTGTCATATTTTTAAACTCCCCTACCTAATAATTAGGTAAACATCTCAGAGTAAGGGAGGTAAACATGGTCGTGGCCATATTTCAAATGAATTTCGTCGTTTGGCAAACATCTATGGCGTTTTTAAGATTAGGTTGGGACATAATTGATGCAATCTTGAAAGTGACTATGATATAGTGGTGTATGGGGAGATGGTTTCGTTGGGTTGTTTATGACTTGCCTTAGATGAATTTTAAGCGAAATTGTGTTCTTGAATTATTGAGTTTTAAGTACTTACTTATTTAGATACCATGCTATGTACTTAAAAAAAATAAACATAAAAACTAGCTCATGTGACTGAAATAAATTTCGTGTCTGGTGTTAAAAAGAACTCCAAACGTTTGATTTATTTTTTTATAGATTTGTGTTCGGACGAGCAAGCGGTCCCACGTGATGGTAAGTGTTACCGCCGCCCATGGACACCTGCAACACCAGGGGGTATGCGGGCGCGCCGCCGACGTTGCAAAATCCTATTCACAGCTCTCTTGAAGAACCCCATATCGTAGCTTAATGGAAAGACCTCTTCAGGCAGTTCGTTCCACAGCCTACGGGTGTAGGACTATAATTTTTTTTTTTTACGAAAAACTACTTTCCACAGACTTTTCTGTCCGTGTCCTTTTTTAACTCATTTTTTTTTTATTAATATTGATTCTACTTATTTTCTTACTCCTGCTTAATCACACTATTCAATATATACATATGCATAATACATTGTTTTATGATATTCTTATATATATATATATATATGTGTATATATATATTATATATATATATATATATATTTTTTTTCATTTTTTTTTTTATTTTTTTTTTTTTGTTGACGTTACGTTATCGCTTTTTATATTAATTGTGCTATTTGCTATTTTGACTAGTTCTTTTTTTTCTTTTTATTTCGTTATTATTTTATTGGCTTATTAAGTATACTGTTTTCTTATTGCTACTTCTTTGCTATTACATTTTATTTTCTTATTGCTATTTTATATGTTGTTATCTTGTCACATGTTGTTACATCCCGTTTTCTTTTTGTTATTGTCTCGAGCCCACTAGGAAGCCCGCACTGTCATCTGATGGAATTATATATTTATTAATTTATTTTATGCATTGTAGGCCTATATTAGTCATTATAGGCTAAGGGATAACAAGCGTTGAGGAATTACACCACCTCAGAGTGGATTCGTAAACTTTTGGCCAGCGTAGCGTTATAAGGCCATATATCCTCCATGCACAAGACAATGTGCATGAGGAGGCCCATATCCAGCAATGGATACTGAAAGGACTCGGTGCATTTCATTGCACTAGTCATTAATAAATAGTAGGTGAAAAATTTTTGTTACCAGATTTTGATCAATAATATTTATTATACGCGAGGGACTAGATAAATTTTGAGATAAAAAAAAATTGGATTATAACACATTAATTTTTAATACAACCTTTATTCTCTATACAGCGATTCATTCGTCTAAGCCAAGATTTAAAGATTTAGCGATATTCTTCTTTAGCGAGGTCCTCAACAGCTGTCATAAAAGTAATCGGAGCGTCCTCAGGCCTGACGAAATAAATGCCGCCGAGTCCAAGCTTCACTTTTGGAAAGAGAAAGCAGTCGCATGAAGCTAAATCAGGGCTATAAGGTGGTCTTCAAAAACTCTTGGGTAAGTTTTGCTTTGTGAGATGATGCATTGTCATTTTGCAACAAAAAAAACCCTTAAACCTGCTTGAGGACGTTTTTGATTTAACACATCGAATGCAGTTGGTAAGCACACTTCACTATACCATTAGAAATTAACTGTTTTTTGAGCGTCAAAAGAAATTGTCGCTAAATAGCCACCCGCAGAGAAGAATGATGCCACCATTTTTTTGCCCACACTATGCCCACGTTTGTCTTACCTGCAACTCTGGAGGAAACATCCAAACCGTTGACTGCTGCTTAGTTATTGGCTCATACGCATATATCCAACTCTCATCTCCAGTAATAAAATGAAATATGTTCCGTCCCTCTCCATTCTCGAATTTTACAATCATCTCCCTGCACCATGTCACGCGAGCTTGTTTCTGTTCAGAGGTCAGTGAATGAGGAACCCAACGTGAACAAAGCTGTCGTGAAGGCTTGAAGGTGTCGGTGTAAAATTTAATGAAAGACTGGCGATGAAATCTTAAGATTATCCTCTGTTTGTTTGTAGGTAGTTTTTGGATCTTCGTACAACATTTTCTTCACCGCCTCGATGTTTTCATTCGTCACAGAAGTCGACGGGCACTTTTCTCATCACCTTCCAAGAAAAAATTTCCTTGTTTAAATTGAGAAAACCATCTAAAAATTGTTGCACGGGACGGTGCGAGATCCCTAAAGCTGATACTAATCCACCTTTACACTCACTTACATTTAAAACAACATTAAAATCGAATAAAGTCATTGCACGAAAATGTTCTCGTTCGAATTCCATTATTGCAAAAAGAGAGCGCGATATGCAATAAAAAGGTGAATACATTTTTATTTTTTTCGTTTTGACTAAATGGCATTCGAATTTCAAATAAATGATCTTTTAAAAATGGTACAGCTCAAATGAGTTCTCATTCTGAAATTATAGTATCTCAAAATTTATCTAGTCACCCTATGTACATAATATATATCAGTAGATATCAGCAGGTATTTCGTTGGTAATAATAAATATGAGTAACACAACCAAGAATGAGCTTTCAGCAGCTAAATTACAATTTTACAATTAACAAAGCCTGTTACTAAAGAGAGAAGTCATCAAACCTTTTGTAGAGCGCCGTTTATGAAACACGAAAAAGATGAGGAGGGTTTAAAAGCAATTAGTTTCGCGTCACTCTATTCTGTGTTTAATTATTACACACATTTATTTACACATTAGGTTAATGGCAAAAACAAGTCCCTCATTCGGGATAAATTGTCTGTGTGTATCCTTGTAACACGGTAGCACGGTAAACTAACTATAAACATATACATAAAATGCGATCTCGCGCACACATGCAAAAAACAAAAGTGTTTAAGACTCTGGAACTGCGCCGAAGCATGCTATGTTATAATGGAACTATAATATAGTGATATGCATGTGTGGAAATGCATAATTACTGTAGAAATTGTTCAAAATTTGTATTTCTTCAATAAAAATAGTGTTTAATTTGTTTAACGACCTACAAAATTATTATTACCCATGTAACTGGGAGAAACGTTAAGTCTGAACACCTTTTACAGAATCTAACTTTATATTTTAATGGGATTAATTTGTCGCCTTATGTTTTTCATTCATTAACTCTATTTCTTATTAAAACTAATGCAACCAATTCGTAAATTATTTAGATAGACACTTTCCATCTAATATACCTAATTAGGTATATTATAACCAATTGATAACCGTCATTTTCTAATCGATCATCATAGAAAACAATTTCTTATAACTCTTATTACCATACTGTAAATGTTTCTACTGCGCCCGTACTCCGGACTTGGGTCCGACGACCGCGCACATTTGTTACATGTATCGCTACTTTTGTTCGCACATTCTCCTAACGAACAAAGAATTCAGGCCCTTTGTCCAAAAGCCTATCTGTAAAGTAATAACCGCGCTGATGAGGAGAGTTAATGAGAATTGTTTTCATAAAATATATTTATCACATTAATGTAGGCCAAATGATAACAACCATCAATAGTCGCTTAAACATCTGGCTTAAAGTCTGGCTTAATCAATATTAGTTTGGGCTCGGAAACTTTAAAAAGCGCATGAACTGTCCATGGTTGATTATAGTAGGTACAATTATTGCAAGACACAAGCGCGCATCAAAAAATAAATATAACGGGACGAGTTTTCCCATCCCTTTACACCTACAAATCCTCCTTGGCGGATGGAGAAAGAATAACATAATGGAATAATGATTTACTTGTTTCATTACACTCTCAATTCGATGGGATAGGGTGGGATGGGATGGGAAATGGGCTCTAGCATATTCACGAAACACATACATACATCTAAAGAGAGAAGTAAGCATATAATATGTATGTTACGGTAGTTTTCTATGAGGTCAGGGTAACTTGGCCACTCGGGTGCGCTTAGCAGCTGTTGTGGTATTGCAGTCTCCCCCCCCCCCCCTCCCCCCACCACCACTACCACTTATTCATTTGCACTTGCTCTCTCACTTGCACTCATTCATTTGCATTTAGTTCATTATAATTTCCTGAAATCCCTTAGTCATTTCAAAGGAAAGATTTCACGAAAACCTCACATTAGTCGTCAGCAGATGTGGTTGATCCCAAAATACTATTTTAGAAGGAAAATGTAACTCTTATATTGTTAAACACTATATTAATGTTATAATACATAGTTTAGTTAGTGTTAATGCGGACAGATGGTGCTGTATCGTTTCTACATCGTGCTATGGTTGTGTTCCTATATAAATCGTAAATTGAGAATTTTGGTTTGTTTGTGTGTTTTTTTTTTATCAAAGACTCAGCGGTAATACGACTTTTTCAATTATAAAATCCAAAACAACGTTGTTAGACTTTTATTTTCGGTGGGAATTATTTTTCGATCTGCACCACATTGTCCGCGTAGATTGTTTCCGAGGGTTTCGACCTCCCGCGAGTGATAATTAATCGTTCCAATGTACATCCCGACACGACCTACTCGTTTGTTCATTTGTGTTTCACATTTTTTTTTAAAGTAAACAAACGAGGGGAACACGTTCTGGAAAATCTGTTGGGATTTTTAATCGATCAAAAAGTTTTGCGGTAATGTTGGTCATTTTATTGGATCTTTGTTTGTATGTTCAACTTATCGTTGAATAAGCAAGTTGAAGTGGCAGTACGCAAGCCCTCGGTCATCATCCACTGCTGGACATGTGGGCATGGGTCTCCTCATACACATTTTTTTTTTTTTATGTTAGGAAAGACAATCAAGGAAAACCCTGCATGGTCGCTCATACACATTGTCTCGTGCATGAGTAATTTATAGCCTTAAAATGCCACGCTTGAGCTGGCCAAGTGGATTGGCGAGTGTAGTCGCCTTTTACGACACTCACGGGAACAGATGGGGCCGGTGTTACTCTTAAAACGGCCAAGTCTGTTTACGAGCAAATCCTTATAATTTGATATAGTCAATCATTGCTAGAATGGAATTTACGTACCATGAAACATTGAGAGGATGCATCAGGTGGTCTGATCAGCTGAACTGTCAATTTAAAGAAAATCGCACTAAAAGAAAATGAGAAGGAAGGGAAAATATACCCCCCAACGTGTTCAACCCTAAAGGTCGACTGGTAGAGAATGCCATAGTATACGATTAAGTACGATCCTCCTGCACTTAATCGAATTTTTTGTACGATTAACCACTCAGACAATAAAGTTTTTTAAATTAAATAAAATATGATAAAAAGATCTAGAATTTATTAAATCACAAATATCCTCTCTATAGAAACTTTTGTCTATTTTGTAATAATGACTATTTATTTTTTCTGTCTTTTACCCATATTTACAATAACTAAGTGTATATTTTTTCATATAATCTAGTTGTAGATCAAAATTGTTCTTAAAAATACACCGCTTATAGGGGTAAAATGAAGAGGTAAATTCATTGGCGGATTGGAGGCGTGCCGGAACTAAACTGAGACCCTATACGCTATCGAGTTGGCAATGAAATTATAGCCTCTAATCGATATGAACTTTACGACGTTTGGGAACGGTTGTTACTCTGCGGAATTTAATCAACCGACTAAGATATTGGTTGGGTTTGTGAATTAATCACGTATTCGCTTGTTTAATTTTATGATGTCGCTTTGACAGTTTGAAGTGTTCGCGCTTGTTTATTGTTTTAATAAGAAGGGTTATGTTATTACAAAGTTATAGTGAATTAGTTTCATAGTACCTACCCCTACTCAAATACGTGACATTGTATAATGAGTAATGCTCTGAAGAACTGTTCAGTCTAATGTCAACTTCGGATTTTTATCATCACACCTTAGGTCACTTGATGCTTCCGTATCGGTTGGTCTGTGTATCTAAATGTTCAATAAATGAAAACGTCTAAAAGGTAAAAGTTCATATCGCAAACGACCAAAACCGCGGAATACTCAAATATCAAAATGTTAAAACAACTAAACACCCAATTAGCAAAATGTGCAAATTGTAAATGATAATAATAAAAACTCCGGGTGTCTGTCTGAATTTTCTGTCTGAACACTTGGGCCTTATTGCTTAAGCGATTGTGTGCCATTAATTGTGTCTTAAGTATATTTTTTAAATATGTGTATATTATGTTTTTGTTTGTTGTGTACGCAATGAAGATTGAAGAGTATTATTATTAAATGTTAACCAAAGCATTATATATTTTTAATGTAATAATAAAAAATATGGAACATGTTAATTTTTAGTTAGATATAATAGTTATAGTGTATTGATTGACATACCATTGTCACGACCTTTTTATAGCCTTTATAAAAGCTGTTTGGTTTTTTTTTAAATCATTTTTACATTTTTAGAACCGTTTTAATTTTTACATGTACCGTTGTACATTTTTAGAAACCTGACATCTACAATTTGTGTTCTAGATCGCGAATATATCATCTACCTTCACAAAGCGTTTCTATCAACCTTCCACCCTCAATAATCAGCCTAAAGCTCTTCACTGCTGGATATAGGCCTCTCCCTAAGCTCGCCACCACACATGATACTCGGCTCTTTTCATCCAACCACAACCGACGAAGTTCTTCATGTCGTCAGTCCAACTGGCTTCCCGGAACGTGGCTTCCACTCGAAGACTCGTCTATACTATCGGTTATCAGTCCTGCGGCAAATATGACCTGCCGGTGACTTTCTTTGGCGAATCTCTTCGTTTCGCATCTTAACCCGCAAAGAAACTCCGAGCATAGCTCTCTCCATAGCTCGCTAAGCGACTCTGAACTTATGGATCAGGTCCACCATCAGAGGCCACGTCTGACGTACGGTACAGAAGCGATTGATTGACTATTTTTGTATGACTAAGTAACTTACATTAATAACTTAAAAGTTAAATACAGTAGTACATCCAAACAGAGGAATCATTCCGCTCGATGGAACAAAGTGTAGGGAGAAATGTTGCGTGCAGACCGCCCGGTGTGACTGGCGGATACGAACGTTTCCGACGCACAGTTCCGAACGAAACCTCTTTGTGTTGCCCAAATGTTGATCTTTCTTTTGTAATTTTCGATAAGACTGTACCTATATGTACGTGTTTATATTTGAAGATATTGGTATTCGACATTGCATATGTACAAACCACAGATAAGAATCTTGTACAAACAATTCGCGAAGGTGACAAGTGTTTATTCACGTTCATTGCGGAAGCATATATTTTGGGAGCATTTTTTGATAATTGTGTAGCTGACAATCTTTAGAAAATTATAGGTATAATTAATAATAGAAATCAATCTGTGAAATTAAAATTACAAGATGATATAAAGAAATAAAGGGCATATTAATTTATGTAATTATTTTGTGTTAGAAGTCAGAAGTTCACAAGAAAAGGAAGGCTATGTAGAAGAGTGAATTCGTTCTTCAACTAGTGCTATTATAATAACGTATGAATGACAGAGATAGCAATTGACGAATGGTAGCACCTCTATAGGTATCCACTTACCTCACTTACTGGGCTGTTTGTCCGTCTACCATCTTCTACCTATACAAAAAGTTACCAAAATCTTAGATTGACAGAAGAAATGTCTGTCCTGTTCAATTTTGGACGATTCATGAAATGTGCTGTCCGAATTGTTAACGATCCCACTCTCACAGGTGGTCTAGAAGCGCTCAGCATCCGAAGAGTTGTTGCGTCTCTTTGCGTTTTTTACCGCCTATATAATGGGGAATGTTCTAAAGAACTGTTCAATTTGTTGGCAACTTCGGGTTTTTACCATGGCACCGCTCATCATCGTCGTGAGGTTCATCAAAAATACATTTTATACCGCAAACCCGAAAGTTGTGGAATGGACTGCCAGTCCAGGTTTTTCCATCGCACTACGATATCGGGGTCTTCAAGAGAGTAGTGTTTCTGCAAGGTCGGCAGCGCACCCTCAAGCCCCCTGGTGTTACAGGTGTACATGGGCGACGGTGACCATTTACCATCATGTGTCCCGCCCGCTCGTCTGCCATCTATTCTATACAAAAAACAAGATATATAACTTTGGAAGTAAGCCTGGCAACATTATCATGTCGTGTATTTATGATAACCATGCCGTCAGGTGGGGGGGGGGGTGGGGGCATATATCTGCCAAGTACATAAAATGTAATTGAGACATTTGGGCGTGCTACAAATCGCCCACTGTCTTGCTCGGTCTAAGACCGGTCTACAGTCTAAGGTCTACAGTGCTAGAACAAAACTAAGGCGCGTTTCTAAGAGCGTTCTGTCTTAAGGCTCACTTAATTAAGGAGAGTTTCTCGAACGGTTCTGGTGAGATTATTGTATGCCTACGATTCCCGTATATGACCAAACTTCATACGATTCTCGCTTGTAATTGATCATATGATGATAAAAACTTGATGATAACAGTGATCATAATATGGTGATAACAATTGTTTATACATATTTATACTTGTATCAGCCTTAAATGTCCCACAGGCCACGGGCATAGGCCTTCTTTAGTAAATCACTGGGGGTTTCAGGCCGTAATCCACCAAGCGGCCCAAGTGCTTCCACTCACACTCACACATACTCCACTTCCACTTTCTTTACGATATTTTCAACGCTCTATCACCGCTCATAGGCAAGCATATTCTAAACCATTTTTTTTCTTCTACTCTCCTTGTGAAAATGAGCCTTTTGACTTAAATCGAGTGATTCGAAACACGCTTCTAGATACAGACTACATAAGGTGCTTTAAAATCCGACTCTGACTAATTCTAAGACAAAGATTACCAAGAATCATCTATTTATCCGGGCCCAAGTCCCATCGGCATTTTCCTTCCACGCGTCGTCACGCCATTAGCCTATGTCTGTCTCATTGAGCCACTATGGTTGTCGGTCGTTATATCGATCAACTAGCCGTCTCTTATCCTATTACATCTCCCGATCTTCCTTGGAAGGTATGGGGTGGAATAGAGAATCAAGATTATAATGGAATTAGAAGTTACTTTTATTCTCCATTCGATGAGATAGGAAGGAATAGAATAGAACGGAATGGGATGAAATAGGAATTAGGCTGTTAGGAAGGTATTAGGAATCGGGAATAGGAATTATCTCACTACTGAAACACGTACATATGTAAGTAATTAAATAAGGGATGGGAATGTATAGTACACATTTTATGGCAATCTTCTGTTAATTTAAGGTAACTCAGTCACTCGAGCGCGTCCAGCGGCTGTGGGATTGCAGTTTGCACCCTCCTTCCGATGTCAGAATTACTTACGAGTTAAATACCCAACTTGTGATAGTGATGAGACTTATTTTTGTGGTTATATAGTACATAACAATGTTCCAATATTACTTGAATAAGCCCTTATGTGCCACATAGTTTAGCCTGGCAAGAGCCCAGTCATAATGTCCATTGTAATGTATTAGAACGTTCCGGGGTAAGAGTTACGACGTCCGCCAGCCATGATTGGGCCCTATTGAACATATTTCACAACTGCTTTAAATACAGTTTTAGTTTAAAGTATTTCAGTTTAAGTTATTTAGGTTAGTAGAAAGGTAAAATTTAAATAAAATGTATATATGCCTGCACGGCTTAAAATAACTGTATTGAAAACTAATACCTGGCAGTTGAATGTAACTACATAATATAGGTATCACACCATACCATCAGCCTATATCTCTTCACTGCTGTATATGGACCTCTCCCAGGACTCGCCACCACACCGAACAGCTTTTTCAAGTTGTCGATCCACCCGTGCCGCTCTCGCTGGTAAGTGGTTTCCATTCAAGGGCGCGTTTACTCCATCGGTGGTCGGTCCCGTGGCAAACATGATCTGCCCTTTACCACTTTATAATTCTGTTAGTTTTCGCGGTCACTAATTAATATACTTTTATGACTTGTGAAATGCATTTGCACTTATAATAATCTAATATAACACTCGACGACCTGACAGCACTGGCACGGCGCGTGATTCACAATATTCAGAAAGAGAGAGCTAGCAATATTTCGCTCACGCATGTGTCAATTTTACGCAGACTATCTTTCTAGGGTTAAGAACTGTAAACTTAACAAGTTCGAGGGAGAAATTTATTTATTTAAAACAAAAAATAACTATTAATATTAGAAAAATAATGTATGTATATATTACATACCATCAGCCAGTCTTTCCACTGTGTGATATAGGCCTCTCCTTAAACTCACCACTCACGATACTCGGCTCTTCTCTTCCAAGCACTACAGACGAACTTCTTCATGTCGTCGGTCCAACTGGCTGAAGGGCATCCCATAATGCGCTTCCCGATACGTGGCCTCCACTCGAGTACTTGTCTACCCTATCGGTTATCGGTCCTGTGGCAAATATTACTTTATCGGTGACTTAATTTTTTTTTTTTATAGAGACGAGGTCGAACGAGCAAGCGGTCCCACGCGATGGTAAGTGTTACCGCCGCCCATGGACACCTGCAACACCAGGGGGCATGCGGGCGCGCCGCCGACCTTGCAAAATCCTATTCACAGCTTTCTTGAAGAACCCCATGTCGTAGTTTAATGGGAAGACCTCTTGAGGCAGTTCGTTCCACAGCTTTGGCGAAATTCTTTGGCGAATCTCTTCATTGCGGATTTTGTCCAACAAAAAAACTCCCAGCATAGCACGCTCTATCGCTCGCTAAGCGACTTTGAATTTGTGAATCGTGTCTGCCATCAGAGATCTCGTTTCGGCACCATACGTCACTACGGGCAGGACGCACTGATTGAAGACTTTAGACCTCAAACATTGTGGAACAGACGACGAGAAGATGGAGCGTAAACCTACCCATGTATATATTATTACTAATGTATTATTTACTAACCATGATAATAGAATAGATTACAGGCCCATATATAATTCAACATGGAAATTAATTCGCACCTAACCCCATCGGGGTTGTCTCCAAGATAACAACTTCCGAGGCCTATATTAAATTCCGTCCAAAAGGGAAACTTTTGCTAAGATAAGACAGGGACGTAATTTCATTACGCCGTTTAGAACTTTACCCTCAGGGCCTGATTAAATTTTTAACAATATCACTAATTTATAGCATGGGAAATAAAAGTTTCTGGCCCGTCTCGTATTTTCAGGAATATAAGAAATATTCTGTGTCAAACTTTCTGGCAATTTTGATGTAAAAATATAATATCGCTTTTATCTGTTATTAAGTGCGATTTGTCTGGACTTAATAAATATTTCCTGTCGATCAATTAAATTTATATCAAGAATATAGGTTGATATTTTAATATATGACTAATTCAATATTCTAAATATATGACACCTTATTTCTTTTAATGAAATATTGATATATTGAATTGACTAATGAAACTGTTCCCATTTAAATTTCTTAATGTTCTATAATAATTTTATATTTATTTTGCACGCAAATTCTGGCAAATATGACGAGCATAATTGATCACCATCTGTTACTCTTCACATTGCAAATAAATTATTTAATTTGATTTGATGCACAACTGAACTTTTCATTATTTATGTAATCTTTGACGGTCGTTATTTTCATGCCTTCAATAATACTCGTGTTATTTTTTCTGAATCCTATTAATGCCTGAAACTTTTAGATAATAACAGTACACAGTCTTAAAATGAATTAACCACTCAGACAATTGACCTTTCAGAATTAAATTAGATATGGCAGAGCCTGGTGGGATTGATGGGTTAAAATGTCCCATCGCATTCCATCTAGTAAAATTAAGGGTTAAGGGAAACTCACTCCTTATCCCATTATACACTTTACTTCCGATCCCAAAGGAAGATTGAGGAATGTAATAAAATGAGGAACTCCTCATTCCGTTATATCCCTATTTCCTATTCTTCCCATATTTTTTTAAATCCATTCCTGATTCTCCAAAGATAGGCAGCGCATCCGAGGACTTGCCAACGTTTGCCATTCTGAATTGATGACAAACATCGCAGAACAGTGTTGCAGGATGACAGTATCCATATACCAGCAGCTGGACTATTTGGACTTTGCCACCTTTTTTCTATAAAAAAAATGATCCAAAGTTTACAAATTAAATTACCTTCAAACAAATTACACTACCAACAAATTACTTTCAATCAAAAACAGTTGACAATAAGTTCAATCGCACCGATGTTGAAACAGTATGTAAGGGAGGGTTCCGCCATTTAGAAGACTGTTGAAAAGGCGGAAAAGCGCCAATCCATCACTTAGAGTTACGACGTCCTTGTAGCGATATATGGGTAGGGGACCACGCGATGTTGTTGCTGTTTGTACTTACGATTTGTAGTGGTACAACTAGAACAATACACATATAGTGATACAAAATAGATGTATGTTTGAGACATTAAATAAATTCGATAACACGCGCCTATCGCAGAGTGTATGGAACAATGATAGTATATTTTCTTTGCCCCGTACTTAAAACAAACAGAAGGACTTGACAGTTCTTTTTAATTCGATAATGGGCGCCCCTTTTCTGTTACGTGAGGTGCTAAGTCGGTTCGGCTTAAAAATTCTAAATAATTTATGATAATATACATAAATATAAATTTTTAAAAGTGCGGAAACAGGAAATAGAGATCGGGGCTCATTCTAGCTCGTAATAAGTTATATAAGAGTCGCTTAAATTTGGTCCCACGGTGTCGTACGCCGTGGGATGCCATTCGACCAGGTGGACCGACCAGGTGGATGAGAAGACCAGAGGATCGTATGTGGTAACGAGCTTTGGGAGAGGCCTATATCTAGCAGTGGAAAGACCTAGGTGACTAGGTGACTGAATCAATAGACAAACTGTGAGTGTTCGTCACCACAAGCGACTCCGTTTATGTCTGACGTCTAAAAACAAAAAAAAACAGTTTTCTAATCTTTTATTTCAAATAAGCACACTAAATGGGCAAAAACGCTAAATTGCTACAAAGTTAGTCGTAGGCAGGAGCAAAATGCGATACGGTCTATTGTTTGTCCGTAGTTGGGGAAAGAAGTCGCGATTAGAACAATATAGGGCGAAAGTTCATTGTCTTCCTCCCGCATAAGTTGGAACTCGCAAACGTAAACAGTTTACGAATGTATGAAACTGGCAACCCTTTCCGACTTTACACGGATGAGGTACAATTTTATGTTTGTGCACTTGTAATTTTGTACTACACGGAAAGTCTCGGCAGTTCATGAAGTGCAAACTGATAGCCCAATAACACCGTGACTGTAACCAGCTCTTTTGTTTCGTCCACTGCTGAACATGGCAGGGGACATGGGCTGGACATCCACATTGTCTTGTGCATGAGAGACGTATGGCCTTAAAACGGCATGCTGGCGAAGCGAGCTGGCGTATCCATTTTTTTTAGAGATGGTGTAGTACCTCAGGACTTGTGTTAGCCATTTTGTATCGTTTTTGTTATCCCTTTAGTCACCTCTTACCACAGCCACGGGAAGAAATGGGGTGGTATAATTCTAAAGCCGGCCGACACCATACGGCACACTTGCTGTAATTTTGTAACCCCTTGTTATAATTATATTTGTAAGGGGAGAAGTGCACGGTGCATTCCCATAGCCGTTGGAAGCACTTGACTGGCCACGTTACTCCTCTCTCACAGAAGACTACCTTGAAATGTACTGTATTTCCTACTTTATCGTATTTCCCCAATGTTCCTGGTATTTCCCTTTATCGTATTTTCGATTTCCTTTATCGTATTTCCCAAATCACTACATGTTTCGGTAGTGAGTGAGATATGCCAGAGCATGGGCTCTGGCATATCTCACTCACTACCGAAAATAGGAAAATGGGGAAGGATAGGATAGAACAGGATGGGAATGGTCCCATCCTGTCCTATCCTATCCCAACCCATTCCTTAATCTGCAAAGGTGGGCAGCGCATCCGCGGGCGTGCAAACTTTTGTCATTCTAGACTGATGTTGGCATGTATCGCGGATGCCCATGGGTTATAGTTTCCACTTACCATCAGGTGGACTGTATGCTCGTCTGCCACCTTTTTTCTATCGACCGCAACTTCGTTTTACATGTTTTCGGAGTAGACCCTCAGCATTGGACACTGTTTTGAATAATGTGTGATTGCTGTTTATGATAAGATCCAGTATCCGGTACATATACCTACAGTATCCGATGAAATATACGATACATCGCGAATTATAATTATTTTTATTCAGACTAAGTACTATGTTTATAAAAACCATCTTAGCCTAGAAAGGACACGACATACCGGAATGTTTGCATGCTTAAGAGATAGAAATATTCGTTTCATTATTTACGACGTAATATATAGACCGCTGGATACTGTATTGCGTGCACCTAATGAGTACATTAGATAAGTAATGAGGTAATGAGTAAGTACACTGCAGCACTTATTTATTTATTTTGGAACATAAAACAATTAAAAATGACTTATATACCTAAACGTTTTACTTGTTTTTTTGTACAAATTACATCAATATTCACATATTGTTCAAAAGAGTCAAATGAATACAAACAAGTAATAAAAAGAAGAGATTTGGAACGTTTATGAACACTACTGTAATTTTGTTTATTTTTTTATTTTATTTATTTAGTAACTTAACATTAAAATACAGGTTACACTAACTAGTCACAACGGGTGTCGATTGGGAAGCCACAATCACACCAAGGGTACCTTATGGTCCCTGTGGACACAGGTGATCGCATCACCCGGTTAACACCACAACAGTTAAGTCTATATTATAATATAACCTTTGTAGTCAGGGATTGAATGGTTATTACCTTTATATTAGCTGTATATTACTAGTATAGTTACAAAATAACAGAAATAACTTATCATCTTAAGTTTATAAGTTCTCAATCTCCGAAAACAAAAGAGATAAAATTTATTCTTTTAATTTTCCTTTGTGAAAGTAAACGCTTTGAAAGAAACAGCGACAAAAATTTGTATTCCCTTAACATCGTCCGGCGGATTCTTTGTTTACTTCTTTTACTTTAACTTTTTATTGTTTACCCTCACTGAGCACTGGCACTCACTGAGCGGTAAAAAATATTGCAATTAGGCAAACTTAAAAATAAAACGTTTTTTTTTTTTAATTTTGTTGTCGCCAGACTAAATCCGATAATATAATGGATAAAATGCAAGGACATAATATCATTTTATTATTAACCGACTTGAACAGAATAGGTCTTGAGAAAAATAGAATAGAAATATACGTTTAAAATCAATTTAATCTTCTTCTTTCTATACATATAAAGAGAATGTCCTGATAATTCATAATTATGCCCAGCCGAGCTGATTTTATGATGTAAAGACTTGCTAAGAAGAGATTTCTCGGAATTCGTTCCTTAAAGGGTTTTAAGGCATTGCATCCATCATGCACGCGACAATGTGTATGAGAAGGCGTGTCATGTCCAGCAGTAATCGATAAAAGGACTGATTACGGTTCCTTAAAGGGTTGGAACACGGCAGTCAAATTTGTATAAAAGAAATTAATGGTTCTATTAATTTGAGACTTGGTATAAATATTGTACATTACAATTAATTAAATACATATTTTATTATGTAATTTACAGTTTTTCAAAATAGAGTACAGTTAAGATACACGATAAGAATTTTTTTATAGAATCATTTAAATCGCCAATATCTTTAATTTGATATAATAAAAATAAATCAATTTATGCCAGTGTCAAATACAACGTCACGATTAAACGCAATGCAATCTACGAGAGCAAAGCCGAGGGCAACAGTTAGCACACAAATATGAATATAATATGCAAAAATACAAAAATTTCAAACGTAGGTATATTTATTTATTAACGAAATACTTTCTTGTACACACCAATAAGTGGTAGGAAAATTTGTTACAAAAGAAAGTTACGAAAAATATTTGTGTGATGATTTTGAAAATACGATTATACCTCTAAAATACTATAAATATTGTTGGCACGTGTACACTTTTATAAGTATAGTAACGCATTACGTGTAATATAAACGTCAACTTAACAGAAAACCAAAACGCTGACTCATCATCACCTACACCAATAACGTTGGTTTCTATCATCTTGGGTAATATTTAACAACATGGTAGATTAACACAGGGTACCTAACTAATCAATGACAACAGTAAATATCAAACTCGTTGGGTGTTCAAATTGTAAGACAAACTGTACAGTTCCGAACTGTGAACTATGAACCCAAACGTAAGTTTAATATGAGTTTAATTTCACAAATATGCCAATTCATCATAAACGTAGTTTACTATACACTAGCAATTTGTCTATGGCTTTGCCTGTTGCTGAAGTTCAGAAAAATATAGAAAAGCAAAAGGAGTATAGGATTAAATGAGAAATATGTGCACAATTTTAACATTTCGAATTTATATAATTAAAACTAATAACTTTTAACATTGAATTCTTTGTTTTTTTCTAAACTTGATGTTTGCCGTAAAAATAATATTTTTTTAAATAAATTCTCCAAGTTTGTATACGTTTCTGTTACGAACAGCAGCGTTGCACACCCCATTCATAAATAGCTGCTATATTAAATTCATTACACCAGGGTATGGGTGACAAATGTCAAACTTTAGAAATGTACATGACATTAATCGAAGGACTTTTGGGGGGAAAAAACGAAGTTGAGTTTTTGTTTGATTATAGTAAAAATTGTGTACTAGGCGTTTTGTGGTTTAATAATGATAGTTTATTAAACTTCAAAGTGTTTTTCATGCTTGATGTTTGTGATAATCGAATAAAAACGTGGGACTGCGTTCTTCGTGTGCTTCCAAGGAGTTCTATTCTGTCCTCAGTAAACCTACTATCGCTTTACTGAGCGACTCTTGACACTCAGACGGGACTGGACATTGACATGATACGGTATAAACTATGAAATTGTTTATTACTAAAAAACGTGACACTAGCAGAATGTGCTAATTGCACCATTGGCAATGGTATATGAAGAAAAAAAAACATTAATCGAAAGTTTGTTATTCAATTAGCAATTCTTTTTTAGAACTAAATATAATCGATTTTATAATAATGTTTATAATCGATTTAACTGAGTAAAAAGGATGTAAAGAAAAAGCCATTTTGAAGACGGGGACCTGTCGATCCTCTGGGCGCGTATTGACTATGGATGTTCCACTAAAGTCTACGCTTGCCTTTACAGGTCCCACAGCGGTGATACGGAGACGACTCGTTTTTTTGAGCGGCTACAAGAGACGACTGACAGCGTGCTCGAGCAGTTCCCTTGCGCGGAAGTGGTGGTCCTCGGTGATTTCAACGCTCACCACGAAGAGTGGTTGGGATCCCGAATAACCGACCGCGCAGGGAGAGCAGCCCACATCTTTGCCCTGACCTATGGTTTCTCGCAGTTGGTATCCTCACCCACGAGGATACCTGATATCGAGAGCCATACTCCCTCCTTATTGGACCTCCTGCTGACTACGCGGCCGAATGACTACAATGTTGTTGTTGATGCTCCGTTATGATCATCAGACCATTGTATCATTCGAACTGCTGTGCCAGCTAAACAATCCGCGCCGACCTATTCTCAGGGAACGCGCAACGTCTGGCACTACAAGTCTGCAGATTGGGATGGGTTGCGCGAATTTTACGCTTCTTATCCCTGGGGGCAGCTCTGTTTCTCGTCGGGTGATCCGGATACCTGTGCAGACTCCGTTGCCGACGTGGTGTTGCAGGGCATGGAATGTTATATTCCTTGTTCCGTGATACCCGTAGGCGGACGGAGCCAACCTTGGTTTAATCAGTCCTGTAGAGAGGCCCGCCGTAATAAGCGGGCTGCATACAGGGCCTGGGCCAAAGCGCAGGTGTCTGAAGATCCGAATACCACCGACTTGAGGAAGAAATTTAACGCTGCCTCGAGGTGCAGTAAGAGGATCACTGTCAGAGCAAGGAATGAGCACATCCGCAGAATTGGCGATCGACTAGCAAGCTATCCTTCTGGAAGTCGGGCTTTCTGGTCGCTCGCTAAGGCTGCCGAGGGTAACTTCTGTCAGTCGTCACTTCCACCACTGCGGAAACTCGATGGCTCACTGGCCCATGGGGCGAAAGAGAAAGCCGATCTCCTGGGCAGTCTCTTCGCCTCAAACTCGACCCTGGACGATAGAGGTGCCTCACCACCGTCCACCTCGAGGTGCACAAGCTCCATGCCGGAAATCTGCTTCACCCAGCGTGAAGTCCGGCGAGCTCTAGCATCTCTTGATATCCGAAAGTCGAGTGGGCCAGATGGTATTCCTGCGGTGGTGCTCAAATTTTGCGCTCCCGAGTTGTCTCCGGTGCTTACGCGACTCTTTAGGCTCTCATATTCCACAAAAAGCTTCCCGTCAGCATGGAAGGTAGCTCATGTTCACCCTTTGCCTAAAAAGGGTGACCGCACCGACCCGGCCAACTACAGGCCAATAGCGATCACCTCCCTCCTCTCCAAAGTGATGGAGCGTGTTATAAACACACAGCTCCTTGGGTACCTAGAGGATCACCAGCTGATTAGCGACCGTCAATATGGATTTCGCCATAATCGCTCGGCTGGTGATCTTTTAGCGTATTTAACACACCGCTGGGCTGACGCCATTGAGAGTAGAGGCGAGGCTCTGGCTGTAGGCCTAGACATTGCGAAAGCTTTTGACCGGGTATGGCACAAATCGCTGCTTTCCAAGCTACCATCTTTCGGGATACCCGAGGGATTATGCGAATGGGTTGCCAGTTTCCTGACTGGACGGAGCATCAGAGTCGTTATCGATGGTAGCTGCTCCGACACCATGTCTATTGACGCTGGCGTCCCGCAAGGCTCCGTGTTGTCCCCAACTCTGTTCCTTCTGCATATCAACGACCTGTTACAAATTGGTGACATACGTTGCTATGCGGATGACAGTACTGGAGACACCTTGTACAGGGGCCGCGCCAACATCCCTCGGGTCGAAGTGGAAGAGAGTCGCGCCAGGCTTGTGTCTGAAATCGAAGACTCTTTAGATCTAGTTTCGATTTGGGGTTCTATGAACCTAGTGGATTTCAACCCCAGTAAGACGCAAGTCTGTGCATTCACCGCTAAGAAAACCCCTTTTATTGTAGCACCTCGCTTTCAGAGCATACCTCTTAAGATCTTGGAGAGTATCGGGATCCTTGGTATCGACATCTCCAGCAAAGTCGAATTTAGGGGTCATCTGGACAATAAGGCCAAAATGGCCTCCAAAAAGCTCGGTGTGCTGAACAGAGCGAAGCGGTACTTCAAACCTGGGCAACTCCTTATGCTTTACAAAGCTCAGGTGAGGCCCCATATGGAGTACTGCTCTCATCTCTGGGCCGGCGCACCGAAATACCAATTGGACCCATTTGACTCTATCCAACGACGTGCTGTTCGTATTGTCGACGATCCCACTCTCACGGGCGGTTTAGAATCCCTCAGCGTTCGGAGAGACGTTGCGTCTCTCTGTGTGTTCTACCGCCTGTACAATGGGGAATGCTCTGAAGAATTGTTTAATATAATTCCCACCTCGGGTTTCTACAACCGCACCTCCCGTCACAGAAGTGCGGTCCATCCGCATTTCCTCGATACGGAGGTGTCGCGCACTATGCGGTCCAAAAACTATTTTATACCGCGAACCCGTAGGCTGTGGAACGAACTGCCTCAAGAGGTCTTTCCATTGAACTACGATATGGGGTTCTTCAAGAGAGCTGTGAATAGGATTTTGCAAGGTCGGCGGCGCACCCGCATACCCCCTGGTGTTGCAGGTGCCCATGGGCGGCGGTAACACTTACCATCACGTGGGACCGCTTGCTCGTCCGCCCCCTAGTCTATAAAAAAAAAAAAAAAAAAAAAAAAAAAAAAAAAAAAAAAAAAAAAAAAAAGTGTGGAGATGTACTATTAGTGTATTTGGGGAAATAAACTAAAAAAAATCGACACTGACAGAAGCATAAACTGCATCAAAGTACTGAATGACTGACTGTACATTAATATAGTTTATATGTCCGTCATTCTTTCATTCATTCACTACACGGT
Organism: Sesia apiformis; assembly: GCA_914767545.1. Taxonomy (NCBI): domain Eukaryota; kingdom Metazoa; phylum Arthropoda; class Insecta; order Lepidoptera; family Sesiidae; genus Sesia; species Sesia apiformis. Next base: position 6,371,199 of record OU611960.1, on the reverse strand, counting down.
CAGATTTAATTTATAAGCCCTCTGTAAATATAAATCTCTGTGCAAATGTAAATATAAATCTCGGTGTGTAAACTTCTAAGTTGAAATCCGGTAAAATTGATAGTGTTTCAATTCCAATGACAGTAAGATGGATTAAGTGTATAAACTTTGCTAACATAGACAGAAGGGTAACAAATAAACGTATTATCTGTAGGAATCCCCAAGCGTAAGCCTGAAAACAGGGTCATATTTCTAAACAGACAAACTAATTCACTTTTATGTATATCAACTGTATATATAAGTATAGCAAACACGTCCAAAGAAGCAAGTGTCAAAACTATCGCGCGAAATTGTTTAGCTACATTGTCCCGGCGGAACGCTCCGTAATGTCCTATAAACTTAAACATAAGGTAAGAGAAGTGTTCGGTGATAAGCGGCAGCGAGTGCGATTTATTAATTACTAAACTAATTTCAACTTCTACAAATGTAATTGTTGAAGATTTGTCCATTACATTAGTTTAGTAGATTGACGTTTTTTTAGTCTAGATAGATTTCAGACCTTCTCATGAAAGTGTATAAGAAAAAAAGAAAGAAAAGCAGGTTATTTCCTGTATACAAACCTCAAGAGAAAAACAAAAAAAGACATGCAAGAACAAAAAGTAAAAATATGCGTTAATGCAACAGGAAATAACTGACTCAACGTGTTTTTCAGTGCCTAATCCGCATCTTGTGCGTTTGTAAAAAGATAATTTGGGTTGTACTTCTGTTTATCCTGTTGTATCCGTGCGTTTCCATATTGTTGTCTTAATTATATTTCAAATCAGATCTAGAGACATATCTTGGTACTAAGTTTAATATGCAGACGACAGTGTTGCAGACTGACACACATTGCGCAAAACACTGACCTAAAGTGATCTGCCCACACACACTGTTACAATATATAATCATGACTGATGATAATAATGATATGAAATGATGATAATATTTTTTTGTTAACTATGACAAGCAATTTTTAAGATGTTCTTAATACGCTCTTAGCTTATGACTTGTGCCACGCTATGGGTATAGTGGTCCCGTCACGCGCGCTCCGAAGTGTCGCCGACAGCATGCAATTAGGTAACGTTTTGTGCAAATAATTATGCCGGAGAATTCGGGTACAGTTTGCACCTCTTAATTCACAAACAGAGTTGTAGATTGTTGAGGAATTCTGTACAGTTCAAATGGTTTATTGTGTACCAAATTTGGGCTCATAATTTCAGTGTAAAACTGAAATGGCCGAGTTACATTTTTTGCATGCGATGTGTAAAATTTACAATAAATAAGACGTAGTATTTTAAACAAATTAGTAAAAGCTTACGATTAACCTCGGCCAAACATGATTTTGTTTACAAATACAATAATAAAAAATAAGGTGTGACGGTTAAAAGTAAATGAAACTTTGTCGGCAACATACTAAACTTTGATGAGGTACTGTAGGCCCACTGTTAATAACTGGTCAGTGTAACGCGATCAATTACAGAGTTTCTCTTCATGTATTTAATTAAACTTTTCTTAGAAAGTTCTTTCACGATCAATATATTTTACTTTTTTCTCTCTTTTCTAGTTCCATAGATATGCACCTATGACTTCATTCTGCACCATCTACTCTTATTCGAATACAGACTTCTCCTTACCACCCAAAGATTATTTGGAAGAAATCGCTTTAGCGATAAGACCACCGGATATACTTCTAATTACCTGTATTGTTTTTTTGTGTTTTGGCGTAGATTTATAAAGTATATCTATCTAGCTATCAAACAACGCAAGTTAGCAAGGTAGCTAAAGGTGAAAGGTGTAATAATCGCACGATTATTACATATGAAACTTCTATTTCATTCGTGAACCTTCATATTTGCAGCTCTAACTAATGAACGCGTTGATCGGGGATTTATTACAGAACATTCTCTGTCTAACATTTATTACTGTCTCTAATCTAAACAATATTTGCGACATTCTCTGCATCCTTTTGACTACCTATAAAATTCAAATAAGAAAACCATGTGATTATGTCACCACGGTCTTTTATCGAGTCTTTTTACTGAGTGAAGGGCTCTGGAGGAACCTCAACACTTTGTAAATGATCGATGTCAAAGATAACTTTGTGGCGGTTAATGCTGCCCTTTGAACTAAACAGGTTATCCCGGGGCTACGTCGCAATAGGAATATAAAACAGTAAGCGAACTTAGTTATGAACATCATCAAGTAAGGAATAGGTACTTAGACGAGCAGTTTAAAGTTTAAAAAGTATAAATCCTGGTTTCTTCCATTATCTGAATTTAAAAATATGCATGAGAAGTAAAACAATTTTTAAAAATTTCTTTAATTTTCTTTTTGGAATTTTGCTCATTGCTTATGTAAAACAAAAGAAAATATAATTATATTTTCATTTTCTTTGTATTCATTGTAGGAGCGAGTGTGCGAGCGGTACAAAGGTAGCGACAACTCACTGCAGTGACACTCTCGCGAATGTGAATTGTGAAAAACATTTGCTTGAGTTTCATTTTATGTATATCGTTATAGGAAGTTAACTTACCGTTGTATCATGACCAAAGTGTACGTTACATACGTAAGTGGTCTTTTCACAAAAAGTATCGTAAACGCTCAGTGACGAATTGGTAGGCTTTCTAAAGATTGATAAAATCTGTTTGTTAATTTATCTCTTGTTATTTTGTTTTACAAAGTACTCGTACTTACAATACCTGAAAGGAACGGAGACCACCATGATTTTTTTAATAAGTAAATTCTATAATAATAATAGTGCCCTTGTAAGGCAACTGTGTGGTTGGTACACGTGGTACCACGTACCACGTGGTTGGTACGTGTGGTCGACTAAGTTTGGTTGACGAAGAAAGAAACGGTCGCACTTTAACGGCTGTTACCATAGAAAACGTGGTCCCAGTGAAAAATTTAATTTGTGAAAACAGGCGAATTACATACGTGGAGATTCAGGAGAAATTGTAGATTGGATGGGGAAGTGTGTATGAAATATTATACGGACATCTAAGAGTCAGGAAGATAATATCGCGCTGGGTACGCGGCGCGCCCGCATACCCCATGGTGTTGCAGGTGTCCATGGGCGGCGGTAACACTTACCATCACGTGAGACCGTTTGCTCGTCCGCCCTCTTCTATATAAAAAAAAAAAAAAAACCTCGCCGAGGCTCGAAAACAAGTTCGAATCGAATGGTGCCGTGATATGATAACAAAATTTGAAGCAGGGTCGTCTCGGCGCGTTTACGACATTATCACAGGTGACAAATCTTGGATCTACCAATATGACCCAAAAAATAAACGTCCATCTACTGTCTGACTTTTACAAATTGAACCAACGCCTACCAAAGTGAAAAGAGCTAGAAGCGCTGGAAAAAATTTAATCGCAAGTTTTTCACATTAACTGGCTACCTGATATCTGCATCTTAACGAAACCAAAGCAGCATTAACGCAGAATGGTACGTAGCCACGTGCTCGCCAAATATTTTTACTGCAGTGAGTAACAACCGTCCAAATAGAGGTCTCCGCGGATTGCTGCTGCATCACGACAACGCGCTCGCTCAATCAGCGCTTAAAACAATCGGTTTTTATTTATTTAGTTACAAAAGGACGTCCCACATAGGATATATCAAGCTTATATTTGGTAATATACTTATATCTCATTTATAATGTTGCTATACTAACAGGAGAACACTACATTATTATAACATTTAGACAGAATCCCGGTTAAACTTTTAAGCCATCCTCCTTACAATCCCAACTTGGCACCTTGTGACTTTTTTATTTACCTTAAATAAAATTGTTTTTGTTTTAGTTAAAAGTTAAATTAAAAGTTGAAGTTACATTAATACATTAGCCAAATTAAAAGTTCGGAAGCAGTTTTCGTCGCCGGAAGACGTTATGTTCGAAGAGGCTGTGAAAGACGTACCTGAGGAACCCGTAGAACATTTTTTCCTTCTTTTTCGCAAAACTTTCTGAGTTCCCCTCTTATTTTAATATATAGGATGGATAAAACTCTTTATTGTATAACTGAATTGCGAAAAAAAGTAACGATTTAAAAAATATTGATTTATATTTTAATATTTACTTAACAGTTCATTTTTCTATCTTCTATGTTTGTTACATTTATTCAGTACCCCATCATTTCATGTCCTGTATAGCCCAAAAGTTGACTGACAGATAATGCTGTTAAACATTAAGTCTGCCTTTTGTAACAAATTACAAAAAAAAGAAGAAAAACAATTAAATACCTTTATTTAATTTTTCTTCACATAATAATTTTATCTTTATAGCTTCTTGCATAAACACATTACAAAAATTTCTCAACTCCACTCAACTAATGAGGTAGCAACAAAACAATACACTGTTTCTGTCAATGTTGCCAGCTAAATGAAACAGTCAGCGCGATCATTGGCAGAAACGAAACTTTTCATTGTCTAGACATAAAGCAGACAAAACGTCTAGTCTCGATGTGGAATGTCGATTTGACAACGATAAAAGAATTATTTAACTTCAAGCTATGATATGATACAGACGATAAACGTACTGTAAATATGCCTTAGAAACAAAAAAGGTATTAGTATTATTTACCGGAAATAGTACTTATTTTTTTAAGTACTTATATAAATAAATTATGTTACTGAATAGTGGAGTGTAGGCTTTCTCGGCCAGTGTCCATATTAATTGAATCTTCCGGGCTACTGGACCGAGGTCTTCTGGAATCTCTTTTCTTTCTTCCATTCTTCTTTCTTCTTTCTTTCCATGGAAGAAAGAAAAGAGATTCCAGAAGACCTCGGCCAAGTAGCCCGGAAGATTCAATTAATATGTTACTAAATATTTTAACAACGTCATGTATATATTTATTTAGCAACTAGCATTTTCAGTATCCATGGGCCTACTCACCCACATTATCTCATGCATTGGGGATGTAATCCATTAAACGCCACGCTGTCCAAGCGCGTTGGCGAGTCTACTCTGTTAGAGGTGGTGTAGTTCTTCACCGCTTGTGGTAGCGGCTTTGTTATCCCTTAGTCGCCTTTTACTCACCGACGGGTGGTGATTTTCTATATCCGGTCGACACCACACTTAATTATTTATTTTGTGCAATAGCAATTATTACGTTCAACCACAATGACAAAAGTTTGAAATATTGTGCTGGTGAGTGACGGAAGTTTTCAAAATATACTCGTACCTATGTATAATTAGCTGCCTAATGTAATGAGGCTCGATGATTATTTAGGAAAATATACTTCTAATCTAACTAGATAATGGGAACTGATGACGTCTGTGATACAACTGTATGATCATCATATATTTTTATTATGGATAGTCTCAAATGCTTTAATAATATCGTCAGTTCAGATAATGGCAACGTTGCCTGCAGTCGGTCAGCCAGGGGCGTGGCTGAGATAGCGCTGAATTGTTTACTTTGCTCGGAACGCGCCACTAATGCATCACATTCTTATCTGTTCTGTGCAATACGCTTCGGGGGTAGGTACTACTGTGAGTTTCACACATATATCACGTTTTACCACAACTTATTTGCAATGTCATTGCGTAACTAGTTGTAAAATGCTATGAAAAGTAGAAAATTAAATCCAATGAAAACTTAAATGTAAAACTAAAAATAAGTGATAAAGTTTCCACCGATTTTGATGAAAGGTTGATGACGACGGTTATTGCTGGTTATTGGTTATTGATATAATACACGCGATGAAAATTACATTAAAATGTGAAATTTCTAGAATAATTAATACTCCATACTAATGATATAAAGGTTTAAATAAGTCCCATGCTACGTTTCCCGGTGTGAGGTCTTCATTTGAGGGATTCCCGATTAGTATTATACAACACTTAAGTCATTTCCGCCTTCAAGTGGCGTATCCTGCTGAATAACGAATGGAGCTCTGACGATCGACCAATGGCATACCAGAGACCCATGATGGGCAACAGCATCATCGGTGAGGGAGACATAGCACTGCAATCACCAACCCACCTGCCCAGCGTGGTGATTAGAACATACTCCTCCCAAATGAAAATGCGAAACTTTTTAGTAATTACAATGAATATAATAAGTATCAAAAAAATTAATAATTTTCTCATACCTAGATTAAAATTGAATGTCTAAGTGACGCTTCCAGAAAGTTATTAATCTCAGTAGCGACTCGTATATTCCTTGGAACTTCTTCAGTCTTCGCTTGAAAGTAATTAAGTTTAATCCATAATTAAATTAAACCTATGCTTCGTTAATTAGTAGCAAACTCTTTGACTATTATAAATAAGGCAGATTAATTAAAATACATACCTCCCTATCTTGGTTTAGTCTCAAGTAAGTACGTACTAATATAAAAAGTTACAATACCTTTAATATTTCAAACATAAAATACCTCTGCTATCAAGTGAGTTGACTGCCTGTCAATTATTCCTGGAGAAAACATCGTATAATTATTATCGGTAACATAATAAGAGTGATAATAGCATCACAGCTTTGTCCCTTTTTGTCTACTTGTTGTGTCCTTTGTAAACTATAATCCAATAGGTATATTATTAAAATATTTATTTTCGTATCATTTATATGTTGCTGTTGTCTTTTATTAACGGTAGCGTTATATTAACTCTGTTATTTTCGGATTCAATATTAAATTACATAATTACATGGGTTGTTTCGAGGAAGTTGTGTTCAGTTTTACGTCAGTATTATTACGAATGGATTTTGAATGTTAATATTTAATATGTGTAATGACGGCCATTTTGAGTTTATAGAACACTTTTGAAGTTTTATAGTTACGTTAGGTACAATTAGAAAACATTGTTGTTTTATTTTAGTTTAGTTGGAAATCATAAACGTCGTCGAAACCATCGACGTGGGTATTTCCAGTGCTGGACTTGGACTGTAGTTATAAAAAGGGCATATACTGCAATCCCACAGCAAGCGCGCCGACTGGCGTTACTCATCTTTCACAAAAGACTACGCACACTATACTCTGTTCCAGTTAAGAGAAAATAATGTCATTCCTTTCAGTCACATCTTGACTAATTGGGTGACGGAGCGTTCCTCGATTGACCAATCAACGATGTGTTATGCTACTTTGGACGGATAACGTCACTTTTTTCTTAATGTGAATAGAGTATAAATTGTGCGTGACAATCAAATTACATACCTACGTGGCATGACAAGTTTAATTTGAAATGATATATATGATTGAATGTTTATTATTTAAATAATTAATAATAAATATCAATTAATACTTCAACCTCAATATGTCGCTGACAACATTAACACTGAAATTTTATCGAAAACCGATATAATAATAAACCTGGCTTAATTAAATTTTTAATTTGATGGCAAATGAGCGGCATTGTTAGAGGGACTCTAAGCCTGAACATGTCATGTTAGAGAGTGGAGAGTCGTTTATCAGACTCCGGTCGAGTAGCTGCGCGTAATTAAACGTTTCACACGTGGTGCACACGGTTGTGAAGTTTGATGAGCAAATAAAATTATTAAATGTTTGCGGACACATTATAAATGGATCGTGTGTGGTGGCGAGCTTTGGGAGAGGCCTATGTCCAGCAGTGGAGAGACATAGGCTGATGGTATGGTGTGGTCGCGTCGCGGACAACTATAGATAAAAGTATGCAAACGAGTCAAGCGATTACGTTATGGTTGATGAAGTATTAAAATGTAAATTATTATTTGTCTAAGACTTGTTTTACGTTGTTGGTATGACACAAAAATACACAATATTTTTTTTATAGAGAAGTGGGCGGACGACGTGGGCGAAGCGGTCCTACGTGATGGTAAGTGTTATCGCCGCCCATGGACACCTGCAACACCAGGGGGCATGCGGGTGCGCCGCCGACCTTGCAAAATCCTATTCACAGCTTTCTTGAAGAACCCCATATCGTAGTTTAATGAAAAGACCTTATTGAATTCGATATCGAATCGATATCGAAATCTCTGGCTCACGGGGTCCTAGTACGAGTAAGCATTAATTCTTTAAAAATTTCTTTGAAATGATTTTCTTTTTTTTAATATGGGTGTGTCTTCTTCTCTAGTTTTTGAATAGGTGTGGTTTTGTGTGGACCTCACGATAGCACTACTCCATCTCTTCCCGTGGGTGTCGTAAAAGGTGACTAGGGAACCACACCACCCTGAGGAAAGCCCTAAAGCCCTACAACACGCGTAAAACAGTGAACTCGCCAACCCGCTTCGCCAGCGTGGCGTTTTAAGGCCATATAACCCTCATGCACAAGACAAAGTGCATGAGGATATCCGTGGCCAGCAATGGATGTTAATAGGGCCGGTTACAGTACGGTTACAACTATTCCAAATATATTTCCATTTACGCCAAAAAGGAACACTCATTGGGTTCATATAGTTAATTTACCATTAGTTAGTACCTTATGTGGAATGTTTGTAGATGTGGAATGATTGCTGCTGGAGCGCAAATCGATGCCCAAGGCGATTATTAAAATTAACAGTCTGGATTCTTCTACTGATTTATATTATTTGGTGAACGTAGACTAGATAAAATGTATAAAAAGCGACAAATAATTGACGATCGAAACGATGCGACATTTCAAATAGACTCGCTGGCCAGAAAACTAATGTGTTTGTTACCTGTTACTAGATTAAACTAGATATTATCCAAACCGTTTCTCTGAAGTCTATTATTTTCTTTACCTAAATGACGTAGTAAGTGGATTGGAAGAAAAATACTCTTTTCGTACTGAAGTTTTTATCAATCGCTGCTTACTTCATATTTAGGTTTAATGAAATAAAAGCTTGTTACGCTAGTTATTTAAATCCAATATTCCAATGTCAAAATTCAATGTCGTATTATTTAACGAACACATTAACCGTCTGTTCGCACCGTCTCTGAACAAACCTGCTTCAGACAAATGAAATGAAATGGATAGGAACGAATAGCGTGATGTCGCCTCGAGAGACTGTTGCTTAGACCGAGCGATTATCCTGTCACCGCTCCCGACTAGAAGTATGAAAGTTTTAAGCTGGTTTGAGCTAACAGTTGGGAATAGTTATCTCCTATGATTGAGACCAAAGGAAAGAGCTATCATACACTGAGTACAAACAGGGATAATAGAAAATATTGAAGTTGAAACGAATAACGTGATGTCGCGAAAGTCTCTTGGATGGATCGATGATTTCTCTGTCGTCACTCCAGACTAGAAGTATTATGTATCTATAAGTTTTAAACTAGTTCGAGTTGAAGGGTTACGAGTAGGTATCTACTATGACTAAATCTAAAGGAAAATGCTACCATACACTATAGAATATTTTGAAGTTGAAATGAATCACGTGATGTCGCGACAGTCTTTTGTTTAGATCGGAGATTTCTCTGTCGTTGCTCCGGACTATAAGTATACGTATCTAACAGTTTAAATATAAGTTTTAAGCTGGTTTCAGCTAAGTGCTATTATTAATTACACTGTGTACAAACAGGGATAATAAAATACATTGAACTTGAACCAAATTTAAATGAATCGCGTGATGTCGCGAGAGCTCGTTACTTTTATAGAGGGAGAGTACACGCTGCATTCCCACAGCTGCTGGGCGCACTCGATTACCCCTCGCTCATAGAAGACTACTAAACAAGAAATTGTTCACACAATTTCTTGTTTTACTTATTTCAAGCATACGAAGTTTTAATAGCATTAATCAATTTTTTTTTTAAATTAGATAGAAAATTAGAAATTTTGTTCAAAAACATGCTAGATGTAGTTTCTTTAGAGAAAATCGCGGTTTGTATGCCAAATAAAGGGTCGAACAGAAAAACTTCTTATTTTGAAGTCGATTAAAATACCTAGAAATGAAAACAAAATAAATCCAAATGTTTATATAATGAAAGCTACAATACAAATATAACTCATTATAAATCGATTTTGTGATACGCACCAACGCAAAAGCCATTAAAAGGCTCACTCGGTGGAACAATTTAATTGATTTATTTATCCCTATATCCAATTAAGGCTGCTTCAGAAATGGATTACTGAAATCCAATGGAAATCTCACTGTTGACACGAAAATTTTGACAAATAAATACCAAAACGTAACTCAAATATTGATCCTGTGTGGTTAGTAACAAGGTAACCGTGGGTATACAACCCATCAGTTACTGCGCTTGTAGTAAGGACATCGATATGGGAATAGACTAGATGACATATCATGTGTTCTTATCCTAGAAACCTGGATGGCAACTTCTAGGGGGGGTGAAGCAGATGAGGAGGAGTTTATTAAAAAGTCCAAAAAAATCAAATTATGTATGTATTGTATTCATCTTAAGTAAGTGTATATGTTTAAAATATTATTATTATTAAGTTATATTTTGTTAATTTGATATTAAGTAAAATTACACCATCCTTTCCATCCTTTATTTTTGATATTGTTATCTGTTTTCTCCTTACCAACTTACCAAAGGTCGTCAGGAACAGATCGCCTTCGCGATAAGGCCGCCTGGCACTTTTCGTGTTACTTACTTAAATTGTCTTTTTACATCGTGTATTGGTGTACAATAAAGAGTTTATCAATCTATCTATTTATTGATGATGGTGCCACAAATTGGAGTGGTAATAAGTTCTCCGTATCTGTGGCCCCAAAAACCAATTTAAAAGACGAGTTCTCGAGTTTTACGTAACGAGAAAAACATCGTGAAATGCCCTATAAACTGGCAACTTAAAGAAAGTCGCTGATAGTGTAGTCCAGTCAATAGAGATCAAAGACATGCATGATTTAAGAATAATTCTTCAGTTAACGAATTAATGTGAAATCTTAAACACTTAAAACCTAATGTCTTTACCTTTAGTGTACATACTTAACTTCTGCAAAATTAAATAAACAATTAAATTTCTCGAAATATGTTAAACATGTTGTAATATTAGATATGAACATTTGTATATAGGAGTTTTTGTGGATGATTTTTGCATGGACGGTCTTATTTTTGTATTCTTAAAATGTTTTAACCTTCCATTATAAGTATCTAGAAAAAAGTGTGCTGGTATCCTTTGCTGCAGACCCATCTCAAATGAGTTGCTTGTTGCTACATACATGCAGCAACATTACTTGCAATGGCCTTCACTAACCACAACACAGCAGTGGGTCACCCAAACAAAGTGTTGGGTCAGCGGTTAGAAGTTTTAAAGGTCTCCAATTCGTATACGCAATTAGGAAGCGGATAAGCGTAATGAAGTTGCTCTTCAAGTAGCCTTGAAACTTGCCACCGGGTGTGAAACTAATTAAGACCGCGAGGTTAATAAATTACTTGTGGGTTAGAGGTATCTATATAATTAAGTGTATTTCTAAATGAGTAATCTGAAGTGACAATGGGCAGGTCTCATTTGACACAGGACCTACAACCGGTAGGGTAGAAAACTCTTCAGGTGGAATATGTCTTCTGGGAATGTAGCATGGGTCGCCTTTCGGGCAGATGGACTGATGACTTAAAGGTCACCTGTGATGTCAGAACCCATAGATATTGGGACACTGTATGACATCGTGCCTTAAGAGAGGCCTATATCCAGAAGTGAAGAGATAGATGCTGATGGTTGAGTATGGTTTGTTTTTAAATATATAAAGCGTAAACCGTCTAGTGATTTACTAAGGGAGGATGATTACTACGAAATGATAATTTTTGTGTCAGTTTCTTTGGGTTAATTAAGGAAGTCCTATTTTGATGTCTTCATTGTATGAGTATAAAAGATTCATAGCTGTGTTTATTCAGCTATATTATACTCGTAATAAGTCTTTTGTGTCTGTTCATAATAGGTATTTTCACGTATTAGCAGAAAACAATAAAAGTTAATATAGAAACTGAAAATTTTGTACGACGGTCACATACGAAGCGAAGATCTATAAAAATGATAAAATATTTATTCTCCAAATGCCTAGTTTGAACGTAGTGTCGAATTGAAAGGGAATGCAATATCAAAGCCAGATAAATTATTATTTTTAACTTTGCTATCGATTTGAACGGTTCACGATTTTTTATGATACAATAATATTTTCTTTTATGATATAAATTGTAGGGAGAGAGTGCATGCTTCATTCTCACAGCCGCTGGGCGCACTCGACTGATTACGTTAGCTCTCTCTCAAAAAAGACTGCCTTGAAATGTACTGCATTTCCAACTTTATCGTATTTTCCCAATGTACGTACTTGTTTCGGTAGTGAGTGATATATACCAGAGCCCATTGTCATCCCATCCTATCCTTTCCCATTTTCCCAACCCTTTTTGCCAATCCATTCCTTAAACTGCAAAGGTAGGCAGCGCATCCGGGGGCATGCCAACGTTTGTCATTACGTATCGTGGATATCTATGGGCAACAGTATTCACTTACCATCAGGTGGACTGTATGCTCGTCTGCCCCCTTTTTTCTATAGAAAAAAAAACATTCTCATGAGTGTAAGCCAATGTACGCACACACACACACATACAAAGCCTAATCACTCATATTCAGAACAATCATATGTCTATTAACAAATGTTTTTCCGAGCTCAAAGTAACCCTGGGACCTTTTGTACTCTAGGTAGGAGCCATACCGTAACCGTGAGACCTTTTATCGTCCACTGTTGGGCATGACCTCCTCGTGGACATTGTTTTGTGCATAAGGATGTATGTCCTTAAAATGCGGCTGGCTAAGCTGGTTGGTGACTCCAATCTTTTAGTGGTGAAGTTGATCATGGCTTGTGGTAGTGGCATTGTTACCGGTTAGTCGCCTTTTGTCGCAAAATGGGAACATATGGAGTGGTAGATACTATTCTAAAGCCGACCTATATATACACACGGCCAAATAATTCGCAATAATAAAAATTCATTGGTCGCCATAATCAATCATTCTATGATTATGGATCATTAATAATTGGCAAATTGATAATTAGTTTGCTTAAAATATTTACGAATTGAACTTTTAGAAACTTTTATTAAAACTGTTGAGTATGAAACAGATAATCAAACATACAACAGTTAAATTTATAGTCATTTTAACCATGTAGATACTTGTAGTTTATATATTTAAACTTCACTGCATAAAGCGGACATACCTAATGCCCTACGACATTCTCTACCAGACAACCACCAGATCAAACAGAAAATAAAAATAAACGCCGTATAAATAATTGTATTTATTTTTGAAAAAGAATCAGAATTAAATTTATCGTTAATTTTGACCCCTGCCTAATGCAATTACACTCATATCGCAGTCAGGTGAAAAATTTAATTTCCGCATATTATAACATTTATCCTACCCTCCCCTCCACCAGCACCGTTTGCGATCGGGGGGAGAAGACATTAAGTCATTTTGTACCCGAATTAATGGACCCCATCATTAGCTTAAGGGCCTATTCAGTTAATGCGACTTGGCGAAATGTTTTTCTTTTTATCCGCAGATGGAAAAGGAGGCAGTGATCTCACCACCGAATTCGTAAATATTATTAATTATGATCATTCAAGCGCGAATTCGGCCAACAAGGCCACTAATACAAAAGTGCACAATTGAAGGTCAAAGGTCATATAACTTAATTACATGACTTGTTACTAATTTATTTAGTCTTTTTGGACTATATTATATAGTTTTTTTTTTAAGAAAACAAAGTGGCACAAAGTGTAATTAAACGTTCTCTAGAGTGAGCACCACGAATTTTAATTAGTTTCAGAAACTCTTTGTTTTAACCCGAGTCAAAATATCACGTAACTTGTTAAGGGTTAACGCAAAATTAGTTTTGGTTAAATTGTCGTGCAGCCAAGAAAAATGGCGCTGCGACACTTTCTTGACTGCAGAGCAAATGAACGCTTAGCTGCGTTTTCGCTTGTTGTTCATTAGTTGATTATACCGGGGAAGCAAAAAGTAAAAATCATGATCTGACCGATTTTTATCCTTCGGCAATGGTACTTGACTTGATTCTGAGTTAATTGACATTTTATGTATATTTTTGTAAAAATATATTTTTTGAGGTTTTGTACATTTACCTTTTTTTTTAACAAACTGACTTTCTCAAATGAAAAATTTGGTAAAAACAAAAAAAATAATACGCAAAAGGTTTCCTAAAATTTTCAATGCTCTGGAAACCATAAGCGAAATCAATGGAATGAGGCTTCACCACAGAGTCGGACACATCCTATTTAATTTTCCACTAACCTGCCATAGCAACTGTTAATAGGAGCCTAAAATGTCTTCGGCGCATTCGCAACCTGCTTAGTATCCATGGGCGGTGATAACCAATTTTCATTATATAGGCCGCTTTCCAGGCTCTACTACAAAAATAAATAATAATTACTAAAAAGTTAATTATTACATTAAAACTATTAATTTTGCACTGACAACGAAATTATTAAAAGACTTGTTACACGACGCCACAATTATAATTTCATTAGCCACAAAATCCCATTAGATATCCCATTACACGCTTAGACTCCCTATAAACCTGAAATTGGGTCATCGGCAACCGACTTCACCTGGCTTTCATGTTTCTACAGCAATTTCCCCTAATAAGGAGAAGTTCCGGTTCAATATGAAAAATGGAACAGTAAGGTATTATGGCATAAAAAGCTAAAATGCGGTTCACACACACATACTCGTGCATACAGTTTACACTGCACATAGATTAAACCAAATCAATCATTTTACAGAAACACAAGCAACAAATGTGATGTTAATTACAAACATAATAGGTCATCATTATGGTCAGCCCCAAAAATAATTATATATATAAACTGAATTCATTAAACACTTGTTGTTGATGACACTTTTGTCAACTGCGATCTCTTCAACAGATCGAGGACAGTATTGTCCTACAACCTTATAGGTCGCCGGGGGATGTGGACTGTATATATAGGATGGTTTTCTACGGTTCAGTAGAAACAATAATAACGCCTTATTTCAGTGTTGATAATCAGCAGAGCCGGGGCAGGGGGCAGAGGTACTTGTTGTTGCTACTACTTGTCCTAGTCACTTGGTTGACCGTTTGTAGTGTTCGGAGTGGTGCTGCTGATCGGAATGGCTGATCGGAATGGCTGATCGGATCGGAATGCCGGGAAGCCCAAAATGGTCCGTCTTTTATTCTATTTTGGCTTCCCCTACTACTTTTCTACATATGTACCCCTCCCGCTACCCGCGGGGGATCATTTATTCGTACAACACACATTTTATACATATTCATACATTTACAAGATTCTTATAGGATTCTTATTAGATAAAACTTAACCTAAGATGGATCTAATAAGATCATGACGCTATAACGTTCGGTTTCGAGTGGACGGGGTGCGCGGTTTGCGCGACATATTTACGTAACCCCGTCCCCCGCTTCAGGATTATAAATATTATATTCGTCCGCCAGGTGGCGGAGCGCTCAGTTGTTCCCCGAACGCCATAGCGCCCACAACTTATCCCTAGCATGCCCTACCTACCCTATTCACCAACAATTATCCTAATAGGGTAATAAAAGACACACTAGGGATCATTTTAATATCAATTACACAACAAATAATTATAAAATGGACATATAGGTCATTAAACAGACAGTGTAAACATAACGATATTAAGAGATATTCATACATTTATAAGACACTAAAGAGAAACAACTATACAAGCGAAACTATTATCTATACATATATAAGTATCCTAGCTTTTTACATTGTTTATTCATTCCGTCGTTAACACTTGTCATGTCATAATCAATTTCTAAAAATATCATCAACGATCGATAAATATGTCAATCTAAGTAATAATATGATAATAATAATAATGTTATCGACACCTTGCGATTCAATTGGCTCAATAGCCAGATTAAAATATAATCGCGAGCAAAGTGACATAGGTACTTTCATACAAACTCTCACGACCTTATGCATAAATTTGACGTATTTGCTCCAGTTCTGTTTAGGCGATGTTTAAAAAGTTTTGTTTGACGTTGTGACACGCCGTGTAAAACGTGTTTCTTAGATTTATATGAAAAATAATTGTCTCTCTAATGCGAAAAATACAGTAATTACCGGTTGACCGCAACGCGAAACATGACACGCTCCGCGAAAATTTTAATGTAGTAAGTATCAAGCAGACTCTGTAATAAATTGCAAGCACTTATTATCCACAGTAAGGGATAAGAAAACTGCGTTCTAAATCACAGCACACCACATGTTTTCAAGAGAAATTACTACTAACCTGTCAATAACCACACACGGTCTTCTGCTCTTCTCATCCACCTGGCCGAAAGGCGGCCTACGCTACGTTTCCCGGTATATAGTCTCCATTCGAGGACTCGCCTCCCTCATCGGTTATCTGTTCCAGTTAAACACAGACAACTTTAAAAATAGCGCTAAGTTTCGCTGCTGTCCCTCATCCTTGCTGTGGTTCCGGTGAACATCGAAACAAAAGCTGGTTGAAAAGCGAACACCGCCAAACAGGCTCGTTAACTTTTCAATTTTCCGACGTAAACTGTGCCTTTAGCACGAAATGCCGGCAGTTGTGTGGGAGCCGATGAGTACTACTTGATCGAGATTTGAATTTGAGTTGTATTTCGGTTTTTTGGAGACCGGTAGCATGAAGGACCAGTGTATAAGGGACTTCATTTATCTGCCTCCAATTATACCTGTACGATTTCTAGTTCATTCTGCACTTTAAATACAAAATAAAAAGAAAATAAAGAAAATTATTCATATATAACGGATCTTTAGCAAGAAGAGGGTGAGAGAGATATGCCACAGACCATTTCCCAACTCACGCTACTCCTCCTATCTCAACTTATGAAGATTATTTTGGAATAACAGCAACTTCTTATTCCATTATATTCCATCCCACCTCATCTCCTCCATAATTAGATGAGGAAAATTCCTCACCTCAGAGACTCATTACACATAGATATGTGCATGTAAGCGCATGTTATGAGAATTTGCGTAGCGGTTTGCAGCCATTATATGCGTTATTTGATAAAGCTCGGGATAATGAAATTTTACGCTAAAATGAAGTTTCAAGTGTATGTGTGTGTGGGAGGGGGGGGGGGGGATCGACATTTCATTGTTAGTATTTGAATAGTTTAGATTCTTCTTGTTTCAGTCCTTTTTGATTGCTATTGCCATGTGTTACAGTTGAACAGATTATTCCCCCCTATGTACGTAGCCCAGATGTGACAAAGCTTATTCCCATCCCGTCCTATCCTATATCTCCCCATTTTCCTAAATCCATTCCTATATCTCGAAACGTACGTAGCGCATCCGGGGACATGCCATCGTTTGTCATTCTGAACTGATATTGACAGGTAACTATTGCGGATGTAGCAAGGCGACTGTATTCGTTTACCGCCAGGAGTACAATCCGTTCATTAGCGACCTTGTTTCTATAAAAGAGGCTTCTTGGTAGTAAGTGGATACTGTCGCTTATGGACATCCGCGGTCGATGTAGCACAATTATTTGTAAAATTAATTTACTTTTTCTCTTGTGCTCCGCTATCCTAACTAGTACAAGTTCATAAAGAACAAAAGCTCGTTGTATTATATCCCAACATAAATTTTGGACTTTTTGGCGGAAACTCGAGTTGTGAAGTTGAGGTTCTGATTGATTATTGTGTATTGGGCGTTCCATGGTTTAATAGTGATAGTTTATTAACCTACAAAGTGTTTTTCGTGCGTGATGTCTGTAATATTATAATAAAAGCGTGGGCCTGTGTTTTTTGTGTGCTTCTAAGGAGTCCTCTTCTGTCCTAAGTAAACCTACTATCGCTTTACTAAGCGACTCCCGATTTACTCTATCGGGACTGGAGTTTGACAAGATGTGATTTTACACTTTGAAATTGTTTATTATGAATAACTGCCAGAATGTGCTAAATGCATCATTCCCATATACGAAGAATAAAAACCAATTTTGTTGGGATGAAATTAGATACAATTTATCTTAACAAATTACATGAAAATAAAGCGATAGGTAACTTAGTACCCAACTCTCGTCCGGGATAAACCGGGATAGCTTTACTAAAGTAGATAGCACACAATATAAACCCGGACCGGCTCTAAATCATTTTATGGTCGCCAGAGTTAAACAGATTATAATAAATTTAAATTTTATATTAACTCACATATTTCGCCTTTGAATTCGGGTATAATCCTGTGGCTCTTTGTTTTAAATGGCACTTATGATTTATTGTTGCTATTATTTTGTTGACAATATCTTTTGAACAAAAGTCCGGTTTTCAAACGCCCTTTATTTTTAATGCGCCTGCTATAAAGTTTATACAACAATAGAAAAAATATCTAAACCTCTCATTTTTTAACTTCAATGAGTCACCAAAGTTCGTTTCTATGAATTGCTATTCTCGCGTTTGCTGTTGCAAGTTTTAACACAATTTTTTAAAAGATATTTTTGAAGATGTTAAAGCAAAACCTGGGAAATGTCATTTTCAAAAGTCGAATAGAAGGAGTATTGTAGGTAAATTGGTGACCACTGTCATTCTAATCTTTAGTTCCAGATTTTTCTTATGCTTAAGTTGTTATTCTTATCAGGGTTCCAGTTCTGCTAAAACAATAAAGGAATATTTATTATAATTATCAATCAAAAACAAACCATATTTTAAGAAAATAATATTTCAATTTTATAACAATATTTTCAAGACTCTTAATGCGATAAGAATAAATGCAGTTTTTTAATGTCATCTTACTGTAAAAAATGTTTTAATATAAATAAATGTCAATGATATAAAAAAAAACATCTACTAAATACATATATAAAAAGAAACATTACATAGATGTGAGTATTCTTGTAATTATAGAAATTTATATTAAACGATAAATTTTAGAAACACTATGCCTAGACAAACCGGCCTATGATTTACAGATGCTTATAATCTACTTTTTTTATAGAAAAACGTGGCAGATGAGCATACAGTCCACCTGATGGTAAGTGGATACTGTTGTCCATAGACATCCGCAATACGTACCAACATCAGTCCAGAATGACAAACGCCCCCGGATGGGCTGCCCGCCTTTACAGATTAATGAATGGATTAGGAGAAAGGGTTGGGAAAATGGGGAGGGATAGGATAGGATGGGAATGGGCTCTGGCATATCTCACTAGCTACCGAGAAACACGTACGTACATTGTTGAAATAAGATAAAATGGTAAATGCATTACATTTCAAGGTAGTGTTCTGTGAGAGAGGGGTAACGTAGCCAATCGAGTGCGTCCAGAGGCGGTGGGAATGCAGCATGCACTCTCTTCCTACAAATGTTCTTATTCTTATCTCTCTACTTCTGTAACATCAGAAATGTAAATAGTAAATAAATATATAAAGAGAAAACTTTTTAGTGGACTGTAGGCTTTCTCGGCCGGTGTCCATATTAATTGAATCTTCTGGGCTACTTGGCCGAGGTCTTCTGGAATCTCTTCTCTTTCTTCCAAACGTTTCGTCAACAACTTCGGTTGACATCTTCAGTGGCGACTGCGTTCACTTTCGGAGAGATGTTATCTCTTTGGCTTCTCGAGCGCAACTGACTCGACGACTGTGGCGCACCGGTATTTATAGTGGGCGACGGTAGTTGTGATTGTGTGTGTACCGACGCACCGATATTTATAATGGGCGAGGGTAGTTGTAATTGAGTGTGTACCGAGTCTGTTTTTGTCCCCCTCTCTCGTCTCTCTTCCCAGTGAGCTTGATGTCTTCGGAGTGCTGGATACCAGATATTACGGAGTCTTAGATTCTCTTCTTTTTTGTTAAAATTGTTGGGATGCTTGTAGATTTCAATAGCTTCCCTATTGAGACGGGAATAATAATGATTCCCGGTTGACAAGATCTTTGTGTCCCTGAAGCAGATTTCGTGGTCCCCATCCGACAAGGCATGTTTAGCTACGGCCGACTTCTCAGTCTCTCCTCTTAGACAATTGCTTAAATACGTTTTATGTTTATGTTCTTTTATGTTCTTTAATGCGGGTATTGACACTCCGTTTTGTAGTGCCAATATACACTGACTCACACGAGCATGGTATTTTATATACTCCAGTCGAGGACAACGGATCTCTGGGATTGTTGACTGATCTGATGATATTTCTGAGTTCGCTCGTAGGCTTGAAAATGGTCTTCACGTTTTTCTTTTGTAAGATCTTGATGCGATCTGTTAAGCCTTTTAAGTAAGCCTGCTTCTCTCTGGATTGGTGTCGATATTGCCAGCTTTTTTGGCTCCTCTTTTTGGTTTTTGCACCCTCTTGATTTCGGAGACTGTGTATCCGTTGCTTTGAAGGGCTTGGTTTAAATGTATCACTTCCGATTGTAGATGTATCGGTTCGCAGATTCGTTTCGCCCGGTCCATCAGCGTCTTCATCATTGCTCTCTTTTGTTTAGGATGATGATTGGAATCTTTATGTAGATGTCTGTCGGTGTGGGTGGGCTTGCGGTACACTTGATGTCCTAGACTGCCATCTCCATTTCTGCTTACCAGTAAATCCAAAAACGGAAGCTTCCCATTGCTTCCTTTTTCCATGGTGAATTGGATTCTTGGATAGATTAAAGAACATAAAGGCAATTGTCGAAGAGGAGAGACTGAGAAGTCGGCCGTAGTTAAACATGCCTTGTCAGATGGGGACCACGAAATCTGCTTCAGGGACACAAAGATCTTGTAAACCGGGGAATCAAAAACAGACTCAGTACACACACAATCACAACTACCCTCGCCCACTATAAATATAGGTGCGTCGGTACACACACAATCACAACTACCCTCACCCACTATAAATACCGGTGCGCCACAGTCGTCTAGTCAGTTGCGCTCGAGAAACCGAAGAAATAACATCTCCGAAAGTGAACGCAGTCGCCACTGAAGATGTCAACCGCAGTTGTTGACGAAACGTTTGGAAGAAAGAGAAGAGATTCCAGAAGACCTCGGCCAAGCAGCCCGGAAGATTCAATTAATATAGAAAACTTTGTAGCTAAAAGGTACCAATTCTCTTATTCGTTAAGTTGTTAACGAACAATTATTAATAATAGACGTATTAAACGTTATTGACAGACAATTAATTTTTTTGTAAACAAATGAAGGTCGCAAATTGTTAGAACTGATCAAATATTTTAACGATAATATAGTAAAAATTACACAGCATAAATTAGGTTTCATTGTTGAAATTCAACAAAACGGCATCAAGCGTTATTACTGAAATAAATTAGAATTCACAACAGGGGATGCGGAGTAAAAAATAAAGAAATTTGATCTCTAATGTTTTGGGTTTTAGTACCGTTAGCCCCAATTAGTTTGTCTCCTGATAGAAATAATAACAAAAATGTTTTTCTTCCCAATGTTTTGTCGTGGTAACAAGTGGTAATGTTTTGTTGGATTTCTGCCTATCTCTCATTAATTTTAACAATTCACTTTTATTAGTTTTTTATTAATAGGTGTGCCTATTATTAAGATTTTATTTTATTTTATTAAGATAGATACTCCAAGTACATATGGATATAGATCCAGCAGTGAAGAGACATAGGTTAGTGGCGTAGTATATTACTTTTACCGTCCTATTGTACTAAGGTACCTATTCACTAAGGCACCTACTAAGGTACCTATTCATCGCCACATTCTTGATACTGTAATTATAACCAGCCCTTTTAGCACCCCCCGCTGAACATGGGCCTCCTCATAAACATTGTCTTGGGTGTGACTAAAACATTGTTTTGGTCTTGGTGTGTTGTAGGCAGGCTTTATAAACCACGGGGAATGATGAGACACTACCATCGTCCCCCGTGAGTTTCGTAAAAGACAACGAAGGGATAACAAAACACCATCTTTAAAAGAGTTGACTCGACCTTCTTAATACTAAAATATGAATAAGTGGTATATTATCATTAACATTAAGAAAATAAATATTTATCATATTTTTCCCAATATATGTACGTGTTTCGGTAGTGAGTGAGATATGCCAGAGCCCATTCCCATCCCTTCCCCTCCCTCCCCATTTTCCCAACACTTTCTCCCAATCCATTCCTTAATCTGCAAAGGTAGACAGCGCATCCGAGGTCGTGATAACGTCTGTCATTCTGGAGTGATGTTGGCGTGTACCGCGGATGTCTATGGGCAACAGTATTCACTTACCATTCGGTGGACTGTATGCTTGTCTGCCGCCTTTTTTCCATAAAAAAGTGGAGGAATCCTAGAGCCCCACTGATGGTTAGTGTCTTAAAATTTGTAGAATAAACAATATATATTTCGTTACGATGTCTCCAAATGGTGGTCAAATTATTGGGAGACAACAGGAACGAATTTAGGGCTCACTAATCGCCTACAGAAGTTTGTTTAGGGGCGTAACAGGAATGACTGTGACAACGCCAGGGGCAAAATTGATGAAGTTGTTCATTAAGCTTAAGTGGGATTGTCGCTAATGTCTAACCCGAGTAAAAAATAATGTCAACGTCCGCTCCAGGACAATTGAATTAATAAGGAAAAGGAGGAATTGATATGAAGCGATTGTTGTTGAAAATTTAAATATAACAAACATTTTCTTAGGTTTTCGCGATTACTATACATAGCAATTAAACAACTTAGAACGGTTTAAATCGCATATATTTAACATTATTTATATCCCGACGTTTCGAACACTTTGCAGTGGACGTGGTCACGGGGTGACTAATTTATTTTATTTGTCACTTGAGTTATAAGAAATTATTTGAACTACCGTCTGAATTTTTTTTTTAATCATAAGATTCTCTATGCACGCAGTATTCGCTCACGGTGTCCGGAGGTCTTGCAGTATTGCGTTGGCCTTGAGATTTAATTAATTTAACCGGCTTGGGATCCAGTCATCCAGACGAGCATACAGTCCATCTGTACGTGGATACTGTCGTCCATAGACATCCGTGATACATGTCAACATCAGTCCAGAATGACAAACGTTGGCACGCCCCCGAATGCGCTGCCCACCTTTGCAGATTAAGGGATGGATTGGGAGAAAGTGTTGGGAAAATGGGGAGTGATAGCATAGGACGGGAATGGGCTCTGGCATATCTCACTCACTACCAAAATACGTATGTAAATTTGTAAATACGATAAAGTAGGAAATGCAGTACATTTCAAGGTAGTCTTCTGTGAGGGAGTGGTAACGTGGCCAGTCGAGTGCACCCAGCGGCTGTGGGAATGCAGCGTGCACTCTCTCCCTCCAAGTTAGTGTAGATGAAAGATGCGATTGTTCTGTATAAAAGTCGATTTATTAGAGAGACCAATCTTTGACACGTTTCAATATAAATGCTTATGAACTACATCACACTAAACACTATATCACAGCTTTAATCTATCTCATCATCAACAGTTATCTTATGCATAAAATAAATAGGTTATCTATCGTAAAATAAATTCAGTTTATTTAGGAAAAAATCAGTCACTTATATACGTTACTTTGCTTACATTATGATGGACACATGCTTACATAGTTTGTTTAACAGTTAGAGTTTCTCCCAGCCTAGTCTTTCCGCGTCAGGTGAGTCATCGGCCCCCCATGGAAAATATTTAATGACACGTCTAGCACATCATCGACAAAGAATCAGAAATACCTCTGCACAAAATATTCTCCGAGAACAGTTGTTTAAAAAGAAATTATAAAGTTTCTTTTACAGATGTTCTTCAACAATAATTTCTCGAACACCTAAATAATAAAAACAAGGGAATTTGGTTGTAGAGCGAACAAATTAATGTCTCCAGAAACCGTAACCATTAATCAAACAAAACTTGTTATTGGCTATAAACGTTCCTCTTTATTAAAAGTTTCCGAAGTTCCGTCCCTTAATTGTAAATCGAAAGGCCAAATCCTTATTACGGGAGGGGCTGAAAACTCTTCGAAAGGGCACTAAGTCCCATTTATGTCGGGCCCTATTATCCCTTCTGAACATATTGCCATTATTGGACCGACCTTTAATGGGGAATCACCTCCATAGTGGTCAGGTCGATTGAGATAAGTTATTACTATTAATATCGAACGGTAGAGGTTGTATGTCCTTTTTATTACATTACTGACCTGGAAGCGTTCAGATATTTATGATAAAGGATAACACTAATTGGCTTGGGTATAGGATTTAGGGTAAATTGTATAGAGCCGAAAAGACTGCGATATTTCGAAAATACGTGATTCGTGTTTTGGATTTGTATAAAAATCGAAAATGGAACGTAAGATTTTTTTACGAAAAGAACATGGCACTCGAGAAGCCAGACCTTTTAATTTTAACTAAGTTTATAAGTAGTGTCGCCCATGGACATGGACATCAGTATCAACTTATCTTCTTTCTATAAAAAATAATTTTGTTCGGCGCCAGGGAATATTATGGTATATTGTAATAAAGAAAGGGGCAATAGCTCGCGGTCGTCTATGTTAGGTAATGGTAATTCTTAACACCAAGAAATGACGAAGAAGATGTTTTACAAATAGGAAAATAATCATTTGTCGCCTTATATTCACAACGAGCTAAATATATCGCCTAGTACCTACTGAAATTGTTATGCCATGCTCCATGCTGCGACATGTTTGTACGGTCACAGAGAGCATTCAACATAGAAACCCTTTGAATGTGCAAAAGACGGCAGGTAAACGTCTTTTGAGGAACATTTAGTCTTTGCCTTGTTACCTTCACACACAAAACTTTTATGACGCAAACGTTCGTAACGTCGTATTTCTTTATTTCTCTTTTACCTCTGACTTTTAAGCGTATTTGAAGAAAATTTGAACTTTCGCTCTTATTTACCTACTTCTACACACTTTTTAAAGGCTTGTGTTTTAACAAGTACCAATATATACTGGGTAAATTAACAGCAAATCGACTTTTTGGTAGGAACTCGAGAAGTGAAGTTGAGTTTTTAATTGATTTATTATAAAAATTGTGTATAGTGCGTTTTCTGATTTAATGGTGATAGTTTATTAAACTTCAATGTGTTTTTGTGCGTAATGTTTGTGATAATCAAATAAAAGCGTGGAACTGCGTTTTTCGTGTGCTACCAAGGAGTCTTCTTCTGTCCTCAGTGAACCTACTATCACTTTACTGAGCGACTCCTGACTTACTTTGACGAGTCTGCACATTGACAGGATACGTTTTAGGCTTTTAAATTGTTTAATCCAAGAGAATCTAGATACTGGCAGATTGTGCTAATTTTACCATTGCCTTTTGCGAAGAGAAAATAAAAACAGTAAATCGTCGTGAATAAAACAACTTTTGAATAATTGAAGTAAATAATTTTAAATTAGTAAGAATGACGTCAACGAAGTCGAGGGAGTCCCGCTTCGCTTCAATTTTGTTTCACTTTAGTCTCGGCTTTTAATTTCTATTTCGGTTTCAGTCTGAATGGCAGTCATATTCTCAATGTAAATTTATAACTAGGGATCATTTAATTTCTGATAATAAATGAATTAACAATTATTATTATTATCCGGCGCCAATCACTAACGTAAGCGTCCGCTTACTGATCTGTTTTCTTCATGTTAGCATTCATGTTAGGTAGTTTGGGATCTATAATATTATAAAAATTGTGTATAGTGTGTTTTCTGATTTAATGGTGATAGTTTATTAAACATCAATGTGTTTTTGTGCGTAATGTTTGTGATAATCAAATAAAAGCGTGGAACTGCACCTAAGTATTCTTAATTTGGTAATCATTTGTTTCGATGATTACACAGATCGTAATATTGTCATTAGAGAAATGGTATACTTATTGACTTTGTTATTATTATTGTAATTATAATAATTTATTAAAAGCATTATCAAATTATGTACGCCTTTGTAGATTTAATTACTAGTAGTCAGTAATTAAATCAGTAGATTAAAATTTTATTTAAAATAATTGAAATGTGAGAGATAGGTATATATCTATCAGATTTCAAATATGAAATTGAATTTTTGTACGTTCTTACGGGCAGAACATTATACCTCTAAACTCATACTCTATACTTATACGTCTATACTCTATACTATGAAACTCTAACGTGTTTACTATATAGTCCTATAGTGGGATGTTATAGGCCGATACAAGTACAATTTGATTTTGCTTTGCATTTAATTAGGAAAATAATAAATTGAATCAAAATAGTGACAAAAATCTACTTATGTCGAGTTGATGTGACAAACTCAAATTCAAATTTGTAACCAAATTCAAATTTGTCCGATTCTATGATTTGTGGCCCATATCATCTAAAATAAAATTCAGTACTAATGATAGCAGTTTTGAGATCTAGGTTAGGTCTATATAGTACGATAAACAAGTTTTAATCTGACTCGCGTCTTATTTAGCAGTCAAAAGTAATTTTTATCAAAAATGTATCTACTCTCTCAGGCATTAAAATATTTGAAGGTGTTAATAATCATAGAATGAAAACTCATGTGATTCTTACAAAAATTAGGCATCATTGCACACAAAGTTTACAGGTTACTAGACTAACTGAAATGAGATGTGTGCGACTACAGGATCATTTCTGATGAAGGCCAAGGGTATTGAAAGTTGTAACGTAACTTCCCCAAGGGTTTCAACGAACACGATAAGTTTATAAAATACATACTTATTATGACAGGTAAAGTCTTACGAAATGATGAAAATTTTTTTTTATAAACTGACATGCCTCGAAAGGTATGGATACTTATTGAATGTATTGTACTCGTATATGCGGAGATGGAGACCATTCCCGGCACCGTTCTGCTTATCCGAGCTCTCATGATTATTATTATGATTTCTTGATTATTATTATTATTTCTCTTCATTTCTTTATTTTAACATAAAACACCTTTTTAATTAACAAATTATGTTATATATAATTTGTTTGTTTCTACCTTTCCTGTGTATTGTTGTGTCGGAATAAAGTGATACCTATATCTATATATAGTTGCAAACTATTACACTGTGTACAAAATGTACCATTTTTGTACACAGTTACACAGTAAGTATCAATTATGAAAAGTAATTGTAAGAGAAATATTGATTTATTCAAAAAAATGTGCGTCCACCTATCCGTATTGCGTGGTAAAATTATGACCCGAAACCCGCTAGTGATTTACTAGAGTAGGCCAGGAGGCCTATGCTCTGCAATGGAACGTTAAAAATGAAAGCAAATCGCTTGAATCTATAGAAGAGACATGGTTCCATTTCATCTATTCTACTATACATATATTACATACGAGTATAATAAAATGATAACAAATCCGTGTCTGTACATTTTTTTAAATAAAATCATTGCCTGTAAATTTTGTCTGTCTGTCTGCACGCGCATCACGCAAAAACCACTGGACGGATTTTAATGCAATAATATACTTTTCATCCCCCTATCTCGGAAAGAGTATTTTTGCTCTTCGATATCTCGAAGAGCAATCTCGAAGCTTCGATCTTCGAATGCAAAAGCCGTTTTTATCCGCTAGAGGATAAAGTAAATTGAATTTAGAACATCGTATGCACTAAGTTTGTGAATTCAAAACATCATTAAACCTATTTACTTCTACCTCCATGGTGCCGAATTTATCATACAACCTTTTTTAATTTGTTAAAAACTCAGACTCGGAACCTTCTTGGTGTACTTTTTTTTTTGCATTTAGTCATTTCCTCGCTGAGGTGGGATGAAAAGTTACATGTTGCACTCGAGTGCAAAGATTTTTCACCTCGTGCTCTTTTGATTCCCTCGCTAACGCTCAGGATTCTAATTTTTGAATCACTCGCTGCGCTCGTGATTCAATTTTAGAATCCTTCGCTTGCTCGGTCATCAAAATTGAGCACGCGGTTAAAAAGCAACTTTGCACTCTTGTATAACAAATAACTATTACATATGTACCGGGTTAATATTTAGGCTACTTTTTATACAGATTCATTATTGAGTTCTCATGGGAATCAAGCTATACGTCTACGGGGATGACGTCTAGTTACTCAATAAGTACTCGGTTTGTATGAAATGTACATCTTTGTCTCCGCTTTTCCCAGAGCTCTTAATAACCCGAGCCCTGTAATAAGGGAGCGATGACTTGGAGTGCGTGACTGCACATACAACTCGAGTGTTACAGGCTTGGGCGAAGTTAATGTTGGCATTTCACTTTAAGATATTATAATAAGACACAGATTAACAATTTAGAAGTGAACCCCACCGCATTGAAGTAATAAGAAGTTGAGTCTTCATTTATGCGAAGCAGGAGATAGATTTGTTCGGACACCGTGTTTATTTATTTATTCACTTATTCTTCGTTGCACAGAGTGACAGAAAGCGGACTTAATGCTTTGAAGCAATGTCTCCCAGTCAACCTCTGAGCTGTGCAGACATGGTGCGGTAGAAGCTATAACATTAAAAAAAAAATTTCATTACCTCTCCATTCCCATTGCTGTTCAGTCAGGTCTTCTTGCTTAATTTTTTCTTCCATTTTTATTTTAATTTTGTTAGCAACATGTTTTTTTTATTTGTTTCTCATGACATAACTTATGTGGATATTTTATTTATATAATGTATTAATTAATTTATGTATAGGTACCTACATACAAATACCTACTTTAATCAACTTATGCCAAATGAAATCCAATAAATATATCTATATATCAATATTTTTCCATTTTTAGTAAATATTCTTTAAGCCTTTTCTTAAAACTAGCGCGTGAAGGTAATATTGTAGGTGACGATTTTTTACTGTATATTCATGCTCGTAACGGTTAGCAATATAACTTTTTAAATTTTCGCGTTTTGTACTCATTTTATATTCTAAATCGAGTCTGTACGCGTATAATAAACGTATTTGTTTACCTTTTATTTTTACTCGACGTTTCGGCGCGGGTTGCACTCGTCAATCAACTCGCGACCACGGATGGTCACGGACACTGATGTCATAGTGCACGGAGAACACCCACGGTGGTTTTTTTTTTTGACAGAAATCTCCGTTCCATAATAATGTAAAATTATTCACGTAGGTAATAAAAAAGTAAAATCTGTTCAATAAAATTTAATTTTCTTCAATTTCCGAGACGTTATCGTTAAATCAACATTACACCGTTGTTATTTTTATCAAGTCAAATACTCGTAAATATC
Organism: Sesia apiformis; assembly: GCA_914767545.1. Lineage (NCBI taxonomy): Eukaryota > Metazoa > Arthropoda > Insecta > Lepidoptera > Sesiidae > Sesia > Sesia apiformis. The sequence goes on along the minus strand of OU611960.1, from coordinate 6,342,193 downwards.
TCGCTCATTTCACCCGGGGGTCGCGATCAAAGGCAAATAATTTAATTAACTTGAGTATTTCAATCGATGCCGCATATACGAGTATAAGAAATGACCGATTGGGAGTTTCTCTTTGATAAAACATTATCTATGTAAACAACTAACATTTTCAAGGGGGCAGTTCGAAATCCAATTTAGTCTGAAAAGTTTTTAATTTTGATATCTGCTGTATTTAAAATAATGATTCAATTTGTTACCGAAACCTGTGGAAATAAATATGTACCCAATCTCCCGATATTGGATCAGCACTGCAGATATAGTGTTTATTGTTATTGCTTTTTATGAGATAGCAACATTTCTCCACATCATAAAATAGACTCATATTTCATATTTCACTCATATTTCAACTCATATTTCATACTCATATTTCAAAATCAATATTTCATTTGTTTTTCTGTACCTAAACTTTGTTCATGTGATTATCTTGAAAATAAAATGGATAAATTGAAAATTAGTGTTATTTTTGAATATGAGTTTCGTCGCCGCACCAACGCAAGTCAGTCAGCTCACAATATCAATAGTGTGTATGAGCCAAACAACACAAACGATCGCACCGTGCGTCGATGGTTTGAACGGTTTGAAAAAGCTACTGGTATCAGTTTGGTGGTCCTGTGCCAGTATTGTCCACTACAGTTTCTTGCGAGCCGGTCAAACGATTGACGCAGATGTATACTATAAGAACTGCAGACCATGACGGAAAAGCTAGCAACAAAGCAACCCAGTTTCGTTAATCGCTCATCTCCACTTCTTAATGACAATGCCCACACTCACACTTCTCATACGACAGTTTTAAAACTTCAAGAGCTGGACCTGGAGATTCTCCCTCATCCACCATACTCCCCGGACCATACCCCGATTCTGATTTGATTCTGAAGTAGCTGTGGTTAGGGCTTTTGAAGAATTCATTAATACCAGCCCCCGAGACTTACAAAAATGGCATCTATCAACTGCCCGTGAGATGACGAAAGTATGTAGATAATATGGGTCAATATTTCGACTAATAAATATCACTTTTATAACAAATAAACATAATAAATACTTTTATAACAAAAAAAAACAAATTATCCGTTTCTCATACAAATTGGTCATTTCATAGGTAAGCACCTAATATTAATCTCCCTCTACACACCTCTATTTACACATATTGTAACAATACTCTTTCAAGTTCGTTACCGAACTTCTTATTACAAAATCCGATATAGGCGCAAATGAATATCTAAATTAGCTCCAAACTATTTGATTCGATTGTCTTAGATTCATTTTGTTTAGGTTTCGATCCCTAACGACGCGACGTTACTATTACTCGCCAGTAAAGTCTTTTGTATCAGTGCTACTTATGTTTATCTCAATAAATATGTATGTAAAAAAACACCTTATTAAGGTAAGTAGTTTTTAATAGACCGGTTTCACACGAGCAAAGTTTACCATTACAACATTAGTTTCATAATATCTGTTTCATTATTTATATAATTTTTATTGAATAATTGTTCAATTACATTTACAAAAGGAGAATGCTATAATTTCTTTTCTACCAGTCAACCACCAGACTATACAGAAAGTAAATCGCACATATAGATGTTTTGACTTAGAAAACAAAAAACACAAATAAATTTTAATTAATAGCTATAACAGCAAATTTCACGCATCAAATACATAAATAAATAGTCGGGAGCTCGATTCTCGAAGTTGTTGACGAGTACGTCTACCTAGGCCAAACGGTCCAACTAGGTAGGTCCAACTTCGAGAAAGAGGTCAATCGACGAATCCAACTCGGCTGGGCAGCGTTCGGGAAGCTACGCAGCGTCTTCTTGTCCAAAATACCTCAGTGCTTGAAGACGAAGGTCTTCGACCAGTGTGTGTTGCCAGTGATGACCTACGGCACCGAGACGTGGTCTCTGATTATGGGCCTCATAAATAAGCTCACTGTCGCACAGCGAGCTATGGAGAGGGCTATGCTCGGGGTTTCTCTACGTGATCGAATCAGGAATGAGGAGATCCGTAGACGAACTAAAGTCACCGACATAGCCTCTCGGGTTAGCAAGCTGAAGTGGCAGTGGGCAGGGCACATAGCTCGAAGAACCGATGGCCGATGGGGCAGATGGATTCTCGAATGGAGACCACGTACCGGCGGACGAAGCCGAGGACGTCCATCTGCTAGATGGACAGACGACCTAATAAAGGTTGCGGGCACCCGCTGGATGCAGGTCGCTGCCGATAGGTCTAAATGGCGAACAATGGGGGAGGCCTATGTCCAGCAGTGGACGTCCAAGGGCTGAGAAGAAGAAGAAGAAGAATGCATAAATAAATACAAGGCGTGTCTGAACTTCGATTACAGTTATATATAGCATTTATAAATAACTACACTCGTAAATAATGGATCCGATCCGATTCATTCAGACTATCCTCTCATTTTATATGTATGCATATATAAATATGTATACCTATAAAAAATATGATTATATATATGTATGTACCTACGTACATCATACGTAGAATTTTCCTTATTACTTTAAGTAAGGAAAAGAAAGGGAAACAAAAAGAAGTAGATACTTTCGACTAGAGAGAGTAAGTACGAGGACCACGCTGAAAGTTTTCGGAATGAATAAGAAAAAAATAAATGACTGGCCAAACATCAATTTATTGTTTCTCAAAATATTCTCCGTGATCATCAATACAATTTTTCATACAACCAATAAACCAATTTCCATAACATTTTTCCACTCCTCCGTGGTCACATTGACAATTTCCGGAACTGGCCACTTACATAAATAATATTTAAAAAGTAATTACAATATTTGAAAATGGAACTCTTTGGCTGTAGAATAAAGTTTGTTTCATTTAACAGTCATTTTTTATTACATTGTGGCGTCATTTGTAAAATTGTGTATCTGTAAAATGTGTTACGATGGATTTAACTTTAACGATTTAATGATATTAAATGTAATTTGACAGCTCAGCAGAGCCTCGCTCGGCTTAAAAACTGCTTTTGGCGATGAAGCACCATGCAAGACGACAATTTATAGCTCGTTTTCAAAATTCAAGCGCGGTCGTGTCAATCTCAGTGACGAATTTCGTGAAGGTCGCCCGTCAACCGCTGTCAACAACAAAAACATCGATGCTGTGCGCCATATGATCGAAATAGACAGGCATGTGGCCTATCATAAGATTCGGGCATCCTTAGGCATAGGCATGAGTCAGATACAATCAATCTTACACAAACATTTGGCTGGGCGAAAGATGTGCTCGCGGTGGATCCCACACAATTTGCTGCAGGCTCAAAAACGGAACGCGTCACTTGGTGCAATGCCATGCTTAACAGATTCAATGAAGGGGTGTCAAATTTAGTGTGGAACATAGTAACAAGTGCCGAAACATGGATTTACAGCTACGACCCCGAAACAAAGCAGCAATCGACCAAGATGAGACCAAGGGTCTTTCAAGATGAGCCAAACCCCACCAAAGTGGCGCGTGTGCAAAGTGTCGCGTCGTACCGTGAATGCTAATTGGTACACGACCATATAACGGAAGTTATTGACGAACTCCGTAAAAACAACCGTAGATAAACGTCGCATAATCTTTCATCATGACAATGCCAGCTCTCACACGACCAAACAGACAAACGACTTTTTGAAGGCGAAAAACGTAGAACTCCATACAGTCCCAACTCGGCATGTAGTGACTTCTACTTGTTTCCAAAAATTAAGAACCAATTACGCAGTCAATGATTTTCCTCGCCAGAAGAGGCTGTCGAAGAGTATGAGAAACATGCCTCCGAGGTTACCACGAGGAGTGGAACAAATGTTATGGAAATTGGTTTATTCGTATAAAAAAGTGTATTGACGCTCACGGAGAATATTTTGTGAAACAATGAATTGATTTTTGGCCATTCATTGTAATTTTTTCTTATTCATTCCGGGAACTTTCAGTGTGGCCCAGTGTGGGAACACTTTCAGTGTGGGAACTTTCAGCTTTTGCCATAATCGTTCGGCTGGTGATTTTCTAGCGTATTTAAGAGTAGAGGCGAGGCTCTAACCGTTGGCCTAGACATTGCGAAAGCTTTAGACCGGGTATGGCACAATCGATTTTGGAAGGTCGGCGGCGTACCCTGGTGTTGCAACGATCCCATCCATATAAAACTATCTCAATTCCCTATATAAAAAAATGGCGAATACGCTTATTATGACTTATAAATGGAATAACGTATAAAAGCACCCATGGAATAAATATGAGAGAGTGATGAAAGGAACCCAAATAACACAATCAAACTCAAAGATTGCCTGTTTGTCATTTATTTTGTTAATTGGGTCAATGAATGTGGCTTTGCCAGATTACGGTTCTATATTAGCTATATATCTAATTATACCACAAAATTAAACAGGTACTCTCGTATTCGAATAACGAATTGTATAGTTAAACAACTATAATGACGAGTTTGGAAGACAAATCGTTGAATAGGAACATACTTAGACATTTGGTTAAAAATTAATCTGTATTTAGAGTGCATACGGTCCCTAATGAGACTAGAAATAAGTCTAACGCCGTGATTAATAGACGAAGAATAGAATGCATAGAAGTTAGTTTCCAACCATTCTGTTTCTAAGTTAAAGGCTTATTTACACAAGGAGAGTTTCTCGAATGCATGCAGGAGAGAAAATGCGCGCTTACATAATATAAACAACTGTTATTATCATGTGATCACTGTTATCATCGAGTTTTTATCATCATTTAAATAATTGCAGGCGAGTATCGTATAAAGTTTTGTTGAACATACAATAATCATATACAATATTCTCGCCCAAACCGTTCGAGAAACTCTCCTTGTGTAAATGAACCTTAAAGAAAGTTCTAAGAAATGACTATTTAGCCGGCCCTAAGACAGAACGCCGGGCGCTGGTCGAGCGCTGGAGCCAGGGGTACTAAGAATCTCCGGGCGGGATTCCACCGTCGAACGACCAGGGCTTTCAAAACGGATTACCGACGTAGGTTGTCACTGGTGACTTACAACACGCGCACTTTGAGGACAGACGAGAAAATCGCTGAGCTGGAAGAGGAGATAGGCAAGTTGCACTGGGATATATTGGGGTTATCAGAAATCCGAAGAGAGGGGGAGGACACGATAACCCTGAAGTCCGGCAACTTGTTCTATTACCGGGAGGGCGACCAGCAGTCCCAAGGTGGTGTCGGGTTTATCGTCCACAAGTCCCTCGTAAATAATGTTGTAGCCATCACGAGTGTGTCGAGCAGGGTCGCGTACCTTATACTCAGAATATTCAAGAGATATTCGTTGAAGGTCATACAGGTCTACGCACCGACCTCGGCACACCCGGATAACGAAGTGGAAGCAATGTATGAGGACATAAGTAGAGCCATACATGCTTCGAAAACACACTACAATATTGTTATGGGGGATTTCAATGCGAAACTGGGCAAAAGAGGCGACGATGAGTTGAGAGTGGGGCAATTTGGATGTGGGCACCGTAACCAGAGGGGCCAGAGGCTGGCCGACTTTCTTGAGAAAGAGGGACTCTTTATGATGAACTCTTTCTTCAAGAAGCCGCCTCATAGGAAGTGGACCTGGATGAGCCCCGACGGTTCCGTTAAAAATGAGATAGACTTCATTATGGCCACAAAGAGACAAATATTCAATGATGTCTCCGTGATCCACAGTGTGAAAACCGGTAGTGATCACCGAATGGTTAGAGGCACATTGAATATAAACGTCAAGTTGGAAAGGTCCCGCCTGATGAAGTCTACGCTCCGACCTACTGCTGCCCACATACAAAACCCCGAAAGCTTTCAGCTTGAATTGTCAAATCGCTTCGATTGCCTAGAGGATTGCGTTGCAGTGGACGATATCAACAACAGGTTGGTAGAAACTGTCCATACGGTGGGGTCTAAATTCTTCAGACATCGTCGAAGAGATGGACCCCAAAAGCTCACCGACCACACCCTCGACCTCTTGGCGGAACGACGTTCGATGGCACTGCAGACTCCTGATGACGCGGAAGCATATCGGCAGCTCAATAGACGGATTCACCAGTCCTTGCGACACGATATCCGTCTCTTTAATACTAATCGTATTAAGGAGACGATAGAGCGGAATAAAGGCTCCAAAGTGTTCGCAAGAGACTTATCTATTGGGCAGAGCCAGTTGACGAAGCTGAAGAGGGAGGACGGCAGTGTCACTTCCGACAAACAAGAGGTACTGAGGGAGATCGAGAAGTTCTATGGACAGTTGTATACCTCGGTCGCTAAACCTGTTGGCAACTTGGCCAAAGACCCAAGAGCCAAGTTGACCCGACACTATACCGAAGACATCCCGGACATCAGCCTGTACGAGATTAGGATGGCCCTCAAACAGCTTAGAAACAACAAGGCGCCGGGTGAAGACGGAATCACTTCAGAGCTTCTGAAAGCGGGTGGAACACCGGTACTGAAAGTCCTTCAGAAGCTCTTTAATTCCGTCTTGCTCGAAGGTATTACGCCGGAGGCATGGAACAGAAGCGTGGTGGTGCTCTTCTTCAAGAAAGGCGACAAGACCTTGTTGAAGAACTATAGGCCCATCTCGCTTCTGAGCCATGTTTATAAGCTGTTTTCGAGGGTTGTCACGAATCGTCTCGAGCGCAGGTTTGATGACTTCCAGCCTCCCGAACAAGCCGGTTTCCGAAAAGGCTATAGTACTATAGACCACATCCATACGCTGCGGCAAGTTATACAGAAGACCGAGGAGTATAACTTGCCATTATGCTTAGCGTTTGTGGACTATGAGAAAGCCTTTGATTCGATCAAGACTTGGGCAGTGCTACAGTCCCTCCAGCGGTGCCATATTGACTATCGGTATATCGAAGTGTTGAAGTGTTTGTATAACAACGCCACCATGTCAGTCTGAGTACAGGAAGGGAGCACGGAGCCGATTCCATTGCAGAGGGGTGTGAGACAAGGAGATGTCATCTCTCCGAAGCTCTTCACCAATGCGATGGAAGACGCTTTCAAGCTCCTGGAATGGAAAGGACGCGGCATCAACGTTGATGGCGAATGCATCACTCACCTTCGATTTGCCGACGATATCGTGGTCATGGCAGAATCGCTGGAGGTTCTTAGCACAATGCTCGGAGACCTCAATCGAGTTTCCCAACAGGTGGGCCTTAAAATGAACATGGACAGACGAAAATCATGTCGAATGTCCATGTCGTGTCCACCCCAGTTTCAGTCGGGAGCTCGATTCTCGAAGTTGTTGACGAGTACGTCTACCTAGGCCAAACGGTCCAACTAGGTAGGTCCAACTTCGAGAAAGAGGTCAATCGACGAATCCAACTCGGCTGGGCAGCGTTCGGGAAGCTACGCAGCGTCTTCTCGTCCAAAATACCTCAGTGCTTGAAGACGAAGGTCTTCGACCAGTGTGTGTTGTCAGTGATGACCTACGGCACCGAGACGTGGTCTCTGACTATGGGCCTCATAAATAAGCTCACTGTCGCACAGCGAGCTATGGAGAGGGCTATGCTCGGGGTTTCTCTACGTGATCGAATCAGGAATGAGGAGATCCGTAGACGAACTAAAGTCACCGACATAGCCTCTCGGGTTAGCAAGCTGAAGTGGCAGTGGGCAGGGCACATAGCTCGAAGAACCGATGGCCGATGGGGCAGACGGGTTCTCGAATGGAGACCACGTACCGGCGGACGAAGCCGAGGACGTCCATCTGCTAGATGGACAGACAACCTCATAAAGGTTGCGGGCACCCGCTGGATGCAGGTCGCTGCCGATAGGTCTAAATGGCGGACAATGGGGGAGGCCTATGTCCAGCAGTGGACGTCCAAGGGCTGAGAAGAAGAAGAAGAAGAAGACAGAACGTTGTCTTTTTTCCGGGTGTGAAATGTGAATGTAATAGTTGCTACACGGTTGTGACGTAATAATGTTACACGGTTGTGGCTGTGGCGTCACGCTACGAGTGTTAGGCGTAGCAACTTAATGCTACGGTGTGGTACGAGTTCTACGAAAAAGAATATAGCAATGACATTTTAAATACATATGGAAAACAACATCACTACAAGTCAAGACATTTTTAGTTCGACTTTTTATATTGTATTAAAGAAAATGACAGCTATAAATATAAAATATAGCGGTCCGCCCTCGCTTCGCCTCGGTTTATAAGTTTTTTTTTTAAATTTCAAAATAAAATATAGCCTATATTAGACACGGATAATGTAGATTCCTATTTGTGAAAGAATTTTTGAAATCGGTTCAGTAGTTCCACAGATTACCCTCAACATACCTACAAACACACAATTTTACCTCATTATTATATTAGTATAGATGAGCGGCGATAGCCTGGGGGTATTTATACTCGACTAACATTCGTGTGATCGTGATTTAAAAAGCTCGGCTCGTAAAACTGAGTTCAGCTCGGCGGTGAGGGAAAATATGGTGAGGAAACTCACATGTTCCAGAGATTTAAAAAAATAGAGTATGTGATCCACCAATCCACACTGGGCTCGCGTGGTGAATTAGGGCCCGAAACCTCTCAATGATTTACTAGGGGAGGCCTGTGCCCTGCAGTGGGACTTTTTGGGCTGATACAAGAGCTGTAACAGAGAAGCAACTGATAGTAGTTAGAATGAATGACTTTTATGGAAGGAGAACACTTAATTATACTATTCCGAAAATAATGAAGTACACAGGGGTACTCAAGTAATACTCTGAGACAATACAGACAGACAAACAGAAAAAGTATTTTAACGATTTATTGACAACCGGCAAGGAAGTTCAATGTGACAACGTGCGTCAAAAAGTACTATTCGTTCTTAATACGTTTCAAAAGTGTACCTAACGGGAAAGTGTATCTCAGGGTAATAAATCTCTATTAACGGTGGTCTAAAGTATTCGCGTCAACGGGAAATAGGTATTGATTTGAACTATGACTCATCGTTTTAACATTCATCTTTAGCATGATTGTTACTTATTTAGCCGTCAACTAAATATCGATTTTACAATGATGACAACGCGCATTGTCATTGTCATTGCTAACGGTTGTCATCAACAATCTGGTCAAAACAATAGTAAAATTAAAGTCTGTGATTTCATAATTATAAGCAAAGCCACTTTAATCTATTCAAGAAATAATTTGCAAAAAGGTTTGCATGCTACCACATAACCACAAGCTGTGGTAAAAGCTGTTGAGGAAATTTCCACCTTGAGCTTTCGAGCTTAGTGCTAATTTGAAAATGAAAATCAATTATGTTTCCACTTCGATACATACGGCGGTATAGCACTTTCAGGTCTTTGTAATTCTTACAGGTTTTACAACGTTTTGGAAGAAAGTTAGAAAAATATAAGTTTGTTCATAACATAACATAATAATTAAGTGCATAAAAGTGAAACATTAAATGTGTTTACGATGCGCACACTAGGCGCACCTGCCTCGCGTTACGCGAAAGCAGCCCGAGGAATGTGCACTCGGGCCCAATTAAAACCTTACTCAATATATCCACCAAAATTGTGGGTAAGCACAATAATCAACAATTTACACAATTTAAAGGTCTCACTTACCCCAGGTGGTTTCGCCCACGCACAAATCTGGAAAGTGTACCTACGCTAGTCCCTACTAGACGTGACCTATCTTAGTGTGATTGAATAAATACATACATTTCCAATAGATACTTGTGTAGTAATCCAAGTCTCGTTCTGTGGTGAGCCGGTGGCCGCTATAGTTCCGCACCTCACACACGGCAGCAAAATCACCTCGAGATATCACTCCAAATACCACAAGCACAATCACAATAACCAATTCCAACCAAGACACTCGCTTGGCACAAGGATATCCGCGTTCAAGACCAATTAATAGGCGCGAATAACAAAATCAACTGTCCGAGGCCGCGATGTGAACTTAACTCCAATTCCAACCAAAACACTCGCGTGGCACAAGGAGATCCGCGAACAAGACCAATTAATAGGCGCGAATAACAAAATCAACTGTCCGAGGCCGCGGTGTGAATTTAGCTCTACTCGCCGCCGAGCGCGTGTGCCATACTAAAATATCAAACCGCCTTCAATATTCGGGGACAAAAAAATGTTGCTTCGAAATATTCACTATATGCGGGTATGCCAAGACGTTCGCGCCAATTTCAAACAAAATGTATAATGTATTAAGCATTTGAGATTTTCGCGTTTTTCACACATATTTATCTATTTAAACGGGTCTTAACGTGAATGTTTATCATATTTATTTTCCGGAATATCAAGACCAAATGAGAGGAGTTGTTGAAACTGCTCGCAACTCTCGTCGTGGACTACCCGCCTCTTCAGTCAGCTCGTGACCATAGTTGGTGCAACTAACATCGAGTAAAATAAATAAGGTAAACATTAGCGTTAAGACCCGTTGAAATAGATAATTCCATAAGTGTGATATATTGTTTGTCACTAATTCACTACAATAAATCAGTAAACGCTACATAATATCCTCAGCACTAATATTCTACCAGCACTGCACTCACAGACATCCAGTGAAGCAGGTCATCCGTATCCGAAACAAAAGACGTAATGTATGATATAAATATATAAGAATGTGTGAAAATTGATTGATATCATACAGTATACAATAAGAAGATTAGAGCATACAGTAAAGAACACGCTGTAAGAATAACCATGAACCCCTTTTATTGTCCTTTGCTGGACTTGAAGCTGGATGAAGAGCCCATCGACATTGCCTTATGCTTAAAAGCGCCACAGTGGCCAAGCAAGTTGGCACGTCCACTCTTTTAAAGGGGATGTAGTTCCTCACGCTTCCTTTTGGTAGCGCCTTTGTTATCCCTTAGTCGCCTTTTACAAGACCCACACGAAAAGATAGGGTGGTGCTACTTTAAAACCGGTCGACACCACAGGGCCAAATTAACTAACACGCAATGTCATGTCAGTTTATTTGCTACTACTCCAGTACTAATAATATAAACAAACAAATTACTTAGTACATATGTATTTATTACGCTAAGTTATTTAATTAATTAATGCTAAAAATATTACGCTTGCATGTTACTATGCATAATTGCGTTGATTAGTTCTGCGTGAAGTAACTAACATTAGTTTCATTAAATTTATTTTTACTCGGGAAACCAGCAAACATTCACTCGCTCGTTCATTAACCTTTTATAACATTAGCCCATTAGGATTCATAGCACAAAGCCCATGTAATCGGATAGGCCGTGCGGTCGTTTTACGACATACGAGTATTGCAGTGGGTGTCAGAGATTCAAGTGTCACTCGCAGCGCTGCTCGCTAATTGGGTCACGTCAGAGCACACAAATCAGATGCTACTGGAAAGTTCCGTAGAGAACACGACAAAGTTTTGTCTATTCACCTGCGACATTGTTGTTACTTAGCAAGTGCAATCTTGATACCTAATTAACATCGTCAAAAAAATGTTCGTGATATCGATCTATAATGCTATAACACTAGTTACTCCTTTCCTTCGGAAGAATGGGAATAGTGATGGGATGAGGAAAACCCCTCGTTCCATTACGCTTCGTAAGTCCCATCCTTCCCAATACTTCTTCCGAATCTCCGGCAATAAGAGGCACAACCAGAATTGTCTTTTCGTCTGCCGAAACATAGATTCCAGCAAAAATTCAATTTAAAAATATAAGTTCGTGATGAAGTTGATATTAACACACCATACATACAATATACCATCTTGTTTCTCCACCTGAAAACTTTTTAAATTTTAAATCATGTAAGTTTTTTGTTTTGTTGTTTCCGTAAGTAGAGAATCAGTATTAGTAATAAAAATTTTTTTACGGTAGCTGACAAAAAAATCGAAGTATAATTCAGTGTTCGGGAATTTATTTAAAAATTTCTGAAACTTTTCATCACAAACATATTTTATCACTTCGACTTTACTACGCAAATTCGAAAGTTGTGAGCAAAATTGTGATGCTCTGAACAAATTGTGAATTTATTCATGTGTGCCTACAGTGTCAGTTTATTTCCTACATTTTATGTCTCTTATATTTGAGGGAGAGAGTGCACGCTGCAATCCAACAGACGCTGGGCGCGCTCGACTGGCCACGTTAACCCTCTCTCACAGAAGACTACCTTGAAATGTAGGTACTGCATTTCCCACTTTATTTTATAATCTTATTTCCCCAATGTACGTATGTGTTTCGGTAGTGAGTGAGATGTGCTAGAGTTCATTCCCATCCTATCCCCCCCCCCCCATTTCCGGGCGCATCCGCGGGCGTGCCAACGTTTGTCATTTTGGACTAATGTTGGCACGGCGACAGTATACACTTACCATCAGGTGGACTATATGCTCGTCTGCCGCCTTCGTACATAAAAATAAAAAACATGCATGGACAAATACTCATGAGACGTTCTATTCTGTAGGTAAATCTGATCTTAAACTTAAATTTGATAATCAAAGTGCTTTTGTCTACGTGTTATCTCGCGATTCCCTGTAAGAAGCAATCAAATTGTCGCTGTTGTACTATTAATAAAGACTTGATAATCTTAACCGTAATCAAGTTCACTGCTGCACATGGACCTCCTCATGCACATGGTCTTGTGTATGATGGATGTATGGATGTATGTGGTGTAATTCTTCAAGGTTTATGGTAGCGGCCTTGATACCTCTTAGTCACCTTTCACGATACTCACGGGAAGAGGTGGGTTGATAGCATACCATACCATCAGCCTATGCCTTTCCACTGCTAGATATAGGCGTCACCCAAGGTTCGCCACCACACACGATACTCGGCCCTTCTCATCTGACCACCACCGGCGAATTTCTATAAGTCGTTCTTTATTTCTTTCTTTATGCTCGGAGCTTCTTTGAGGGAGATAAGATCCGAAATGAAGACAATCGCCAAAGAACCAAGGTCACCGACATAGCTCCCAGAATCGGCTTGATGAAGTGGCAATAGGCAGTATTTGCTACAGGACTGACAACCGATGGGGCAGACGAGTTCTCGAGTGGAGGCCATTCCACGTACCGGTAAGAGCAGCGTGGGACGCCCTCCAGCCATCTGATGGGTTGATACTATGGTATGTTAAAATCGGCTGTCACCACATGGCCAAATAAAGACTTAAATTGTATTAAATACATATGAAGTAAACTCTTCCAGTAATTTTATATCGTCTTCACATCGCAGCTTGCATATCAACGGACGCATTTCGCAATTTGCATTAGAGTACTATGTCATCTAAATATGCGTATGTAATAGCTTCCTATTATCTAAGCAATATCGGTTAAATCTCTTTTCGAACCTGACTATTCTCCACCCCTCACAAGCCTTCATTCTATATACCAATTTTTGATTCTCATAGGTCAAAGCACATCTGTCATAGTACCAGGCCACAAGCCTTAGCAAGACATTTACTATTGGATACGTTATCTAAATTGTTTGTTTATCTATTTTACAGAAATAAGATACAGAAATAAGAAATAAGATAATAGACAAGCAGACATTTTTACTGTTGTTATACGGTTTTTTTTTAATTCTTTAGCATGTGTATTTCCTAATGATGTTTTCCTTCACCGCCGAACTACATAGTATTAATTTTAAAGATCCGTACTTAAGAAGAAACTCAGTGGTACGGTGGTACCACTGAGTTTCACACGTACGATGATGAATTATGGCCCGAAACTCCTAGTGATTTACTAAAAGCGGCACCATGTGCTCTGCAGTGGGAGTATACTTATAGACTGATATCGAAACATGGACGTGAAAAAATTAACAATGTTAGGAATTCACGTTGGGAGATCGGCACATGCACTTACCTTAGGGAAAGTAAAAGTTTAAAAAATATTGAAAAGGATAGAAGATTGAAAAGATTGAATGGGGAGGATACTGGGTTTCTACGTTCCCGATGAAACAACTGTATTCAGCTACGTTATACGAACATACGATAGCACGACAATACAATTTACCTGTTTAATTGGACTCTCCTCGGGATGAGGAATTTTTGCTCAAACAACTAGCATACCGTGACTCCCAACAACGCTCCGTTAATAGAATATAGCCCGTATTCCAGTACCCGAGGCGTCCAGTAATGGACGAAGTTTGGACGTACACTTTGTTTAGTCCCGAAACGGTCCCAAAATACGGCTTTATCAACGCAGAGGGGCTCTTAATTAACGTCGCACGCTGATGATGCGAAAAAGGACTGTTTCTGACTCGTTAACGAGAGTTTTAGTACGTACAACGATGTTTGTTTACACTAGTGGCTGAGGCAAACTATAACTTTAAATTTCTATAGAATCCTATCGACAGGCGAAAACTCTTAAAAGTACTAAATACTTATGTAATAAATATTCAATTAATATTGTAGTTGACTTGATTGTTGGCATGATTTATGGGTTATTTGATAACTAGAGATGAAAACAAAACCCACATTATTATTATTTTGTATTCATTAAAACATTAGGTGGACATAATCTTGATAATATCTCCCTCACTCACACATGTTGTAATGGCGCCATGTAATAATGTCGTTAATGCAGTAGCGTCATTCTTTTCTAACAGCGCTAACACGCTGCTGAGGATCTTTGCGGAGAGGGTGGATGGCCCGATATGAGACATTGCATGGAGTCGCACGTTGCATCGTACAAGAGGGCGGGCGGCGACAGCCATTGTCTGATAAAAATGTAAATGTGTGTATGTATATATATAATTGGTAATAAAATCTTAATAATAAGTAGATACGTAGTATAATAGTCTATAAGTTAAAATTGTTACTAACACGAATGAAATATGGATCCTGTGGTCTGAAATAAATGAATTATTATTATTTTGTTATTTTTCACTTCTCAGCCCTGCAACCCAGTATTTTTTCAAGATATTTTAATTTTATGTTCACTGATTTATTCCCAGGATCTTCATTAATATAATTATATCCACTCACGGATAAAACAATATGTAATAATAAATAACTACTCACCCAATAAAGCGAATGTGCAGTTACAAAATAAACTATTCAGATTGATGGCACCGAGCAAATGATGTCGGTACTTATGTTAAGATTTGTAAACATTGATATAAATAAAAAATATATATGTAGGTATAGAAACATGATTACGGCCAAAAGGTAAACATACCATGATAGTTTAATAAAAAGAGTCGAATACTCTATTGTACGAGTATAATCCATATTTATTTATATAGGTACCGAGTTATATTTCAATACACATTTAAGCCTACTGAAATATTATTCACACCGTAGCGTCCACCCTCCTTAAATCCTTTCAGGACAATCCAAAATCCTTTTAACCGTTCCAGGGATTATTTCAAACAAACAACAACAACCTCATATCTTTGTAACATGATTTACAAACATTTTATTCAAAAGGAATTCAAAGGGCACGTGTAAAAGAAAATAAATAAAGGTCGCTATGCAAGAAAGATAAAAAAATAAATCTTTCCCAAGTGGACGAAGTCACGAATATCCGATAACTGCGAATGGCAACACCGAAGGGACATATCAGCTTATCGTCTACTGAAACTGCACTCGGGGCGATTTATCAAACTTTCGTTTCCAACCAAAACACAAGCCGTCTGAACCAACTAAATTGGATCCTTACTTATCCATTCATATCACACCTAACTACAGGACAACTTACACAGTGACATGGATCGAGTTACACTGGTCATAATATACGACAGATTGAGAGTATCCTCGTCTCATGTTTAATTCAAAAACTAGTTCGAATCTAGAGCGCACCAAGTTGGCCCATAATGCATTTTGTTGTCCTGTATGAAAGATTGCAGTGGGTGATTCTTCAGAAGAATGCACATCATCGATATGGGAATAGACTAGATGACACATCATACGTTCTTATCAAAGAAACCTTGTTGGCAGCTTCCCTTGACCCCCTGACCCCCCTGGTTAAGCAGATGACGAGGGGATTCCTTAAAAAGTCAAGTTTTGAAACTTACGTACTACGTAATAGAAATATTCGGTTTTGATTAAAGAACTAATTTTGTAAATTTTCTTAACACATATGATTTAAAAAACTCCAGAGCCACTCACCATAGAGCACATAGTGCTTGTATAACATACAAGTATTCTCAAAACGATGATGCATATGTATGTGTGTCTATGTACATGGTATTACCTAAATTGAATATGTTCCCGTCGTTTAGTATTACAATTTTACATATTTTTACTGTTTGTACCACACTCTCTCCGTATAGCCTAATGGTTGACTGGGAGACAATACTTCCAAATAACTTTTAACGACGAGAATTTTAATTATTTCTTTAGATTAATATATGACAATAATATGATAATAGGATTTTGCAAGATCGACGGCGCACCCGCATACCCCCTGGTGTTACAGGTGTCCATGGGCGGCGGTAACACTTACCATCACGTAGAACCTTCACGCATGCTCGTCCGCCTACTAGTCTATAAAAAAAAAATATTCAATTTATTAGTGAAATAATTATTTTTTAATTTAATTATTTATTGTCTTATGACATTTATTAATTAATAGCTTGTTACTTCTAATTAAAAAATAATAACAGAAGTCGCGTAGAACGGGCAATAAGAACTTCATTACCGTAATATTCTCTGGTCAATATCAGGTCTAATGAGCTTCAGATACTTAATTTAGTTACATAGACTACCTCTCTCGATTTATTTTTAACACATAAAATTTTAATATTTTTTTACTTAGCCTGTGGTAATTAAGTCAGTGACTTATGAACCTCCTTGAAGAATAACCCCAGTGAATATATGAATTTTTGCGTGGAATGTTCGACGTCTGTGGTAGTCTATTGAAATACCTAGCAGTCTAGGATTTAATGTGAAAACCTGTGGTAAAAGCCTTTATACGATCGGTATTGAATGTCAGAGCTTCTATTGATGTTCGAGTCGTTTTCATCTTAAATCAAATGTTTACTAGTATTTCATTTAAATACCTACAGTTACGAGGAATCTTAAATGTACAAGCTGTAATAGTATTTCTCAATTTAATATACCTATTAGTTTTTGGTTAAATACGGTACGCATGAACGGATACAGAAATACGACAAAAATGCGACTAACAAAAATGAACATTTACATGTTTAAAACTTCTACTTATAAATTTATTGTTGAAGAAATCTTGTGTTTTTATGCCTTGTATTCAAAAATAAATGTACCTAAGATGAGGTATATTTTGAAGTACTCAGAGAAATTCTAAAGGGAATTTCTAAACTAATGCGTCAACAACTATCTAAGTATCTAACTTAAAAGAAAATTAAAATGACGTTTCTAAAATAAAAATATAAAAACAATCAAAAATAAAATCAAATAAAAACATCCAACGTTCAACTGTTACTGCGCTTTTTACATTTATCTGTGAACATTTCAATTAAGTTTCTGCCAAAAATATGTTGGCGCTGTTTTTCCTTTGATTTTTGTTTGCCTTCAACGGAATAAGCCTACAAATTAATGTAATAAAATTTACATTTTTCGCAAACAACGCAAGCAGAATTGCTTTGATTTTTTGGTATTAACTGTATGCCAAAGGCATGACTTTTCTAATTATTTCAAGTCCACTCTAACGGCATGGAGTGGACAATAATTTTTAATTCGAGGTTTTCTCGGCGCTCGACTCACGTGGGGCTGGGCAAAGATTATTATGTAGAAAGAAATGAGAGATTACGAACGAAAGGTATTTAGGTTGTACAAAATAGGTTACGTCGTACATATTTGACTTAATATATTTTCTCTCATACTTTATAATATTCTTTTTTCCAATCGCAGAAAAAAGGTTGTAATTCATTTCGAATCACATTACTGTTTCACCAGTATTATATCTCATATTTAAATTTTCTTTCTTCCAGTCTTTGTCTTTGTCTTTCCTACAATATTTTTCGATACATCCAACACAGAAATTTGGTAATTGTTGTTTCTGTACGTTCGTACTTGTAGGTATAATGGAAGTCCATAACGAGACGTTTAGCTCCTGGTACGAGTACATACTGGAATCAGAGTTCATTATCCGTGGGTCATTATCCCTTATTATAATTATATTTATAAGGGGAGAGTACTTTATCGTATTTCCCCAATCTAAGTACGTGTTTCGGTAGTGAGTGAGATATACCAGAGCCCGTTCCCATCCTATCCTCTCCCCCCCCCACCCCATTTTCCTAATCCATTCCTTAATCTGCAAAGGTAGGCAGGGCATTCGGGGGCGTGCCAACGTTTGTCATCCTGGACTGATGTTGGCATGCACCGCGGATTTCTATGGACGACAGTATCCACTTACCGCCAGGTGGACTGTATGCTCATCTGCCGCCTTTTTTCTATAAAAAAGGAGATTAAGGGATAACAAATTTGCTACTCCACAAGGAACTACACCTCTAAAAAAGTGGATTCGTCAACCCGCTTTGCCAGAGTGGCGTCAAACCATACATCAGATCATGCACATAAGACAATTTGCACGAGGAACATAAAAATGGCTGGTTATGCTTTTTACTTTGAATGACGCTATGTAAAACTGATGTATGTGAAGTAATCTAATTGTATGTAGTATGTAAAATAATCATCATAATTTATTACCTACCTAAGTCCACGTCTGTCTAAGTCAGAAGTAACACTGAATATGCCCCCTGGCCACTGTCCAAAACTCGCTAATGGAATTTTGTTCGTCTGTGACCGAGCTCTTCACTGCTATCGGCTGTAGAGCACTTGAATGTAAAAATTATGCACCAATTCACGGAAAATATCCCTTTACTGAGAAGCCCCTTTTAAATGCATATGTTACTGTGGACCGTTGCCAAAATCTTAGTGACATATCGAGTTAAATGATTAACGTTCTGGTTCAGGCTATGAATAGAAGTCTCGAGTTAAATATTATCCGTTTGATGTTCGAATTTTCACCTTATTATTCATCTTGTACAACGTTAAATAGATGAAAAGTAATATAACATAATGAGTTATGTTCACATCCATAAATATATGATTCTATACTGCTCACTTTTTGTGTGTCAACTACCTAATCATAATTACCTAGACGGGTAAAATTCGTCATGTTCGGAATTGCTCATTCCAGGTTACTGATATCGTATTACCTACTTATTTATATATTTATCTTTATTAGGTTACCAACAGCTACAATATGAAAAAGCAATATTAACAATTATAAATAGAATTAAAGCTAATGACCAATATACAGTTAATACATTTATATTAACACCAAACAATTGAAAATTGGAAATATTAGAAACCAATTAGAAAAATATTAAAGTGAATATATTGTGAGGCTGTATGTGCGTGTGAGTGATATTTTTTTAAAATTTTATTTCCGAAATTCAATTTCGAGTTGCACTAAACTACGTCACTAAACTGATTCACGCATTTTGCGATACATCATGTTATTGTAGCCGTAAATTATGCTAGTAATTATATTTTATTCATAATATTTTTTAATTACTACGCAATACTAAGTACGAAGTCATGGTACTGTAGCCAGCCATTATCCGTCCACGTGTCTCCTCAGGCAAAAGGGATGTATGGCCTCAATGCTCTTTTAGAGATGGTGTAATTCCTCAGAGCTCGTGGTGTCGGTCATGTTATTCCTTCGTCGCCTTTCACGGCACCCATGGGAAGCGATGTGGTGGCGATATTATAAAGTCGTCCGACACCATATGGCCTTATATCAATATTGATCATAGTCAATAATTACCTATTCACTACGATCCCTATATCGATTTAAATTTTTTCTTCCGACCGGCACGGCGCTAAGGCTCTGCTAGTGCAATCACTCTTGCTATCGATAAATAATTACGCTGATGTTTGTTATTCTGATGTCAACCGAGATCTTCTTTAACAAATTGGATCGTCTTATCAGCAACTGTATACGTTTCATTTTCGGACTTCGTAAATATGATCATATATCCTTATATCCTTCTCAGCTTAAATGGCTGCCCATCCGACAACGCAAATGTGTAAGAATGCTTTGCACACTTTTTTCTATATTATAATATAGAACGATCCACGTTCCCCTGAATATCAGAAATGTAGGTTTCAGTTTCAGAGGGACTCTCATGATTGTCATCTTCGTTCCGATGGAAACTCCACACTCTATGTTTCTTCTCATCGCACTGGTTTCATGACTAATTCCATCACTGCTCAGGCAACAAAACTCTGGAACTAATAAAAACAGCCTAAATATGAAGCTTTGAGAACACTACCTCCGAAATTCACAGAGCTAATGGTATTTTTCTCCCTTTTTCTCTATATTTATATTATGTGTATGTATGTATTATAATTATCATTATGTTATTCATATGTATGGTCTATATATTTGATATCTATTCTTTAGTACCTATGTATATTTATTAAGTTTACCGTATAAGTATATTATCAACGTATTATTATATTCATATTGTTATATATAGAGATGAATTAAACTGGACTATTTGAGTTCTTCTGCACCCGCTTAAATTTTTCACATTTAATTATGGTCGACTGGTAGAGAATGCCTTAAGGCATTAAATCCGCCTCTGTACAATATGATACATAAAGAGTAAATAAATAAGTAAATTATTGTTTAAAAATGTGGATACATCATCAATATTTTACTCTAAAGAGTTAAAACCAACTCCACTATAATAACGGAGGTGAAACAACAAAAAAAGCTGTTATAGCTATATAGAACCGGCAACGCTCTGTCAGGGAAATGATCCTCGTTAAATGTTCAATCTCGCAGCTGCAGTGTCGTGTAATGGCGTCGCGTAATGATACGTGGCTCTTGATCGTCGTCTCGTATATATATTTTTTAATTTCAGTTCAATTACTATGGCGTTTATTACTACGCCGTTAGAGTACGTTTTGTCCATTTCTTGACTTTTCCGAATTTACTCGTAATGGATACTAATAGAATGTTGATGACATAACCGTAACCAGCCCTTTTATCGTTCACTGCTGAACACAGAGCCTCAACAGCTTCAATAGCTGAACAGCCTCAAAACGCTACTCTGGCCAACCGGGTTCACGAGTCCACTCCTATAGAGAAGGTGTAGTACCTCAGGGCTTGTGGTAGCTGCTTTCTAGCCCTTAGTCGCCTTTTATGACACCCATGGGAAGAAAGGGCATAGTGCTATTCTACAGCCAGCCGACATCACACGACCAGGTGATGGCCATGATGATATAGATAGTTTAATAGTTATCTACATATATTGCACTACCGTTTTTGAGGTTGGGAGTTCAAATCCTAAACTTATAGCACTGAATTCCTACATATAGATTTTTTTAAATTATTATCAACTCGGCAGTGAAGGAAAACATCATGAGCCTGCTTGCTTGAGAATATTAAAAATAATTAGAGCAATGCCCACCAATCAGCAGTTCGTACTGGTTTATAACCTAAAACTTTCCGGCCAAAATCCTTTAGTCAATAAGGCTGACGTTATAGGCTGATGTGGAATTCAAGAAGGTAAGAAAATTGTTCCGCCATTCTTCAGTTTATTTAACCTAACATTACCAGTAAAGTGACATTTGACCTAGAACCACTAATGTAGAAGAGAACAATTGAAGGTCAATGGTCATATTCACAGAGATCACAATATCTCATCAAATTTTCTTGATATAATGATTTCTGCAAATGGTAAACAAAATCTTAATGCTTGGTTAAAATGAACTCTAATTTCATTTGCTGTTTAAAGAAATCATACATATAAAAGCTACACATACATATAAAAACAAGGACATGAAATCAACTTCGCCGCCATTGTTTGAAGTCACATATTTCACACACGAAGAAAACTGCACGTACAGAAAATTCATTCTGAGCGAAAATTTTATTTGCCAACTGTACATCAGAACATTCTGATGTTGAAAATAAAACTGTAAAGAAGTCCTTCCCCTTTGCAATAGCAGCAAACTGAGGAGCATAACACATACGTAATACTGTTAGTTGAGGGAAGCACTTTCATTTTATTTTTAGTATTTTTATTAAGGAAATTAAAAATTTATGCAAGCATTTGAAATGAAGGAAATATGCCGATACATGCCATATTAGAAAGAAGTAAGTATTTTATTAGACTCCATTGCTTGTTTTCCTTTGGTTTGCTTACTATACCATACCATCACCCTGTGGCTACCTGCTGCTGCATATATGCCTCTTCCAAAGCTCGCCATCACATACGATCTTCGGTTCTTCTCATGCGCCCCCTACGTGCAAACTTCTTTAAGTTTCCAGTACATCCGGCACACTGCGCTGGTTCGTTGTAAGTGGCAATTAGATATCATTTGAGAATTTTCAATTTGGTAACACTTCATTGACAGTCATTCCAAAATCTTAATTAACAATATTGCACTAATGTGAATAATCAACCAACAGCCACTTATGTGCAAATAAATACTGAGCAACTAGCGAACTACTCGTATGTCAACCCCAAAAATATACGTACCTACCTGTAGCACACCAAGAAACTTCACCTTTGTTTTCCTTCTATCTCAAAAACGATTCAATATTTGGAGAAGTTCCCGAAATAGTACGTTTTCACAAAGATATCAGGGTGAAATGTCGCGAACCAAAGACATTATCTGAATGAATGCGTCGGTACCGGGCGTTGGAAAACAACTTTCTATATCTACTCACCACCTTAACGTGAGTTTGGAACTGTTATGAACACTACTTCCTTACGACTTCGAATTTGACCTCAGAATTACATTAAGTAAATTGAATTTTAAACAAAAAGGTTTTAACATTGTGTGAAAAGTGTATGTTTATCGACTTTATTTGAAAGTTAGTTAATAAAGAGATTGCAATTATAAAAAAAATTCCTAGCAGCTTACTTACTTATTTTCTTTAAATTATCTTATTTTTTTAAGGAAAAAAGATTACTAGCGAGCGGTTCACATGATGATAAATGGTTACCGCCGTCCATGAACACCTGCAACACAACGGGGCATGCGACAGCCTTCGCAAAACCTTATGTCGGACTTCCGTTGTACAATCTGCGAATGTCGAACAAAGTAAGGTTCACAGCTCTCTTGAAGAGCCCCATATCGTAGTTTATTGAGAAAACCTTTGTCAACAGTACATATCATAATCATAACTAGCAATATAAAAGGATATTAAGTAATTATATATAACAGGTTTCAACTTAAGATATTTCTTTTAGCCAACCACGGCGACAGTTAGCATGTGTGTTTAAGTGATTAAATAATGATCGATAATTCTTTAAATACTTTGCTCCACATATAGCTGTGACACACTTTTTCTGAACCTTAAAATCCCTGTCTATTTCAATTATAGATTAACTAAGATTAGGATCGCGAAATTAGTGGTATTTCTCTACTGTTTTCATAAATTATGTTTTAATGTTTTATTTGTTAATTATGTTTTGCATATTATATCACGTTAAAGCATACCAACATACTCTTCATTAACCGATGACCGGCCAATTGAACGAACTTGACATTTTTCATGTTTCTTTATAAGTAATAAATTTCTAATTACTACGCAGTATAATACGAAGTAATAATTGTCCCTTCCATGTGGTGTTGGCTGACTATAGAATATCATCACCCCATCTATTCGCGTGGGTGTCGTAAAAGGTGACTAAGGAATAACAAAGCGACTATCACAAGCCCTGAGGAACTACACCACCTCTAAAATAATGGACTCGCCAACCCATCTTGGCCAGCGTGGCGTTTTATGGCTTTACATATCACATGCACGAGGCCCATGTCCAGCAGTGTCAATTGCCCTGTTCAAAGTAAACTATTTACGTAGGTATACATAGAAACATAAGCAGCAAAAATATAAAAATCTTTAAAACGAGGCTATAATCACTAGGCCACAACCATTTGAGGGTCGGACGTGCCTTAACGCTCAAAAGACATCGACAAAGAAATTCCACAATAGGACTGCACCCTTCCCTTTCTTACGGAATGCACATAACTCGCCGCCCAATACCCTACGACGTGAACTACGTGGCCATTGCCCCATGACCTGACATAACGGTAAAGACTTGGATATACAAGATACAAACAAGCAGGATACAGATATAGCGAGTAAGGAAATTACATAGATAAAAACGCAAGAAATCACGCATACAAAGACTTGCGAGAAACTCGATGCAACGTTGTACGAGTAGGAACTAGAAATGATAAGGTGCTCCGTAAGCGTAACCGAATCCGAAATAAAATTTTCGCATGTTATTACAAATAATTTTGTTTCGGTGCTAGTTGCGATTGTTAATATAATTCACTGAGGGCAAAGTTGCAATTACTCTTTATTGGCTTTATTTTATTTTCCTTTATTTTTCTTCACTTTCAGTTAGTGATATATTTCTTAAAGAAGTTCATTAAAAAAACAAATCCGTGACCGAAATCTTATGCGACACAACAAATTAGCAATTTATATTTTAATAGTTAGTTTAGATACGAATGTGCAGTGTCTGCACAAACGTTCTAAAGTCGGGAATGTGACATGTAGAACTGTCAAACAGAGTGAAATTTGAACGGAGATGACACTTTATTGACAGTTCTACATGTCATATCCCTGACTCGAATAACAAGTCCGACTCTAGGTTTACGGGCACAATGTAGGCAACATACATCTTTGTATTATTGTCGACATACATATTGTCTTTTTTATATGAACTGTCTATCAAGCTGCAGGAAAAATATATGAATAACGACAAATATTTATTAAACTTTTATTAAAAAACATTTTTTAACAATAAGTGGAACAGAAAGTTATATTTAAGGAACGGCTTCGGTACTACGTTTAAACCCTGGAGGTTTTTTGTAATATCTATATAGATTTATTTAAAAAATTAAAAAATAAATTTGTATCCGTAACGGAAACCGGTAAAAGAGTATAAATATATCGGTATGCGAATTCGAAATATCATATCCCTAACAACTCTAGTAGGAACTAAAAAAGTGTAGTAAACGCCTAAAGCAGACAAGCACGCCTATGACAAGCACGCCTATGAGCGTTCACGTCAAAGATTACCGTGACAATGTTGCATGACTAAAAGTGAAGTTTTCAGAAGTAACTATTTGTTTTGATGAACTTTAGGTTTCTTGTATACACTTTGTAGAAATCGAAATAGCATACAAGTCGTGAAAATTTATACCTTATTTCATTTTAGTTAATCCGATTTTAGAGGTTGTACGGCGTTAGGAAATATCAGATTTGAAATGTCTTTTTTCAGAATAAGAAAGAGGACAAGTTTTGACAAATATATTCTTGACTTTATATTTTTTAAATATAAAGGCGACCTGTGGTATTTTTTTAAAAGTTAAGGCAGTACATGAACCTTGGCCTTCGCAATCAAAAGACGCCTTAGAATTCTGTGCTGTAGAAATCCTTCCATCCAGATCCTTTTGAAATTATTTCCAGTGGTTTCGTGATGGCCGCTGTCTAAGACCGTCTTTTGGAATGTTTTTTTTTTCGTAGGTAACATAAATTACCAACCATACCATACCTATGGAACAATTATTATAAAACCTCACAAAATGAAACACGAAAGAAAATTAATGTATTTGTAATACTTAAATTATATTTGCTCAGAAGCCGTATTCGGGGATGGTTTTCATTGAACCACCATCAACTTCCCTTATTTCGACCGCGGCCTTATCATAACAAATATCTTTGTGTATTACAAACCTTACAGCAAAACAAGGCTCTCATTTCCGTGCGTCGACCCTAAACGAGGTCGCCCCGACAATGATCCTGACATATTTTTTTCTAAATCACCTCCGCCTTCGTAATACTTCGTACAACTGCGTAAATTAAGCCGTTACGGCTAATTGAAAAGAGTCGTAGGTTTTTCTACTTCTTCAATAGTACTTGTTTACCGGTGTAATTTGTACATGCTGGAATTTGTGATTTATAATGGCCCTAATACGGTTATTAGGTACCATCGGCTGGTGGTATGTCGTCCGCCTACCTCTTCTTCCTTTTACGAGTCTCCAGAAAAAATGTCATTCATGATCTCGACTACATAGCCCGTAACTAGCCTTTTTTACCTCCACTGCTGGATATGGGCCTCCTCATGTGCCTACATTATGTTGTGGATGAAGGATAAATGTTCTTAAAACGCCACCTGGACAAGCGGGTCAGCAAGTCCACTTGCTGCAAGTCAGCAAGACCTAGTGGTAACAAACCACCAGGTTTTCGGGTTGATATTAGTTTATATTTGATATTAGTTTTAGAATGATATAAATGTCTCCGGTTTCAGTATCATAAAGTGTATCGGGCAACTCCCTTTAGTTAGTTATGCCGTTAGCTGAATGCAAATAACAGAAAATCGTGTATCGTGGATCTTAGAAGAAGCATGTATCCAGGAGTAAAGAGACATAAACAGATGGTATGGTATAACTGGATCAAAAAATGGTACTTTCTCTTGATTACGATTAGATGGATTCATAGATTCATCATTTTTATTCCTCCAAATTATGGATAGAATCGAATAGTGTAATGTCACGAGTTCAGGACCAGTATTATTATTTAATATAATCTGTTTGTAAAACCACAATAAATTAATTATAAGTAGGTATTGTAATTAAGGAATGGTATTATAATAAATAAGGAAATAATTTCATCCTTAGGTAATTGAAACATCTCTCATAGCAAAATTATTAATTTTCCAAGAAATACGTAAATTTCAAGATAAAATTATTAATTTATCACAAAATGAGATCAGAACGTTAAAATTAAACGAGGCCAATGAATCAGTGATGCCACAGTATATAAGAAAACCAGTGTGAAATATTCATAAATACAGGGTCTGAAAGAGAAATGCAATTTTGGTCCATTAATTTTACATTTATTACTAAAATAATTGTTTTAATAGTATAAAATTTCCCTAGTTTGCCTAGCCTTGCCTTTGGAAGGAATAAATTAAAAACACATTTTATTATAAAAACTACATGTGTTAATCCATTTTTAGTTATTATAAAAAAAATCCAAAATAATTTTCATATATTTTTTTATTTTTCTGTTTCTTAATATTATTTTAAATATCCCATTGTACTATATTGGTTTGCCAGAAAAAAAATACGTCTGATGTATACCATACCATCAGCCTATGTCTCTCTACTGCTGGATATAGGCCTCTCCTAAGACTCACCACCACGTAAAACAGTCAGCCATGTATGCTGTACATTAAGAAAGTACCTAATTGATAAGTAATACTTACATTAAAATAATTAAATAACTGCGGTGAAAATAAGGAATAAGAAAAACAAACTTTAATGATCTTCATCATTAAATTGTCAAAATCATTTAATATGTCATCGGAAACCTGTATGAAATCGGCCAGCCTGCGTCGTTGTATTTATTGCATTATGAGGCAGTTTTACAAAGTTTCTATTCTGGTTCCTTTATGCTATGAAACCTGACAGCAATGAATGAACAGATGTTCCACAGTAAACAATGCGAATGTCACAGGAGCAAATGTTCCAGTGGCACAAATAAACGTCCATTTAAAACAAAACCTCCGCTACGCGAATAATGTGGATTTTAGAGCGAAAATAGTTCTCATTGTTCTTTGAGTACTACGAACATAAATTTGAAAATTCAGAAATAAATAATATGTTAGTTTTAATATTTTTTTACTTTCAGGTTCATTGTTATGTTTAATTAAAGAGAAATAAATAAAATTACATTTAAACTTCGAAACAGTTTTATGTAATTTTTAACTGCCCATAAAGTAGTAAAGAGAGTAGAGTAGAGGCGAGACTCTAGCTGTTGGCCTAGACATTGCGAAGGCTTTTGACCGGCTATGGTACAAATGCTGTCCAAGCTATCGTCGTTCGGCATACCCGAGGGATTATGGATTGCCAGCTTCCTGACTAGGCAGTGCAATAGAGTCGTTATCGATGGTAGCTACTCCGACACCATGTCTGTTAATGCTGGCGACCCGCAAGGTTACGTGCTATCCCCAACTCTGTTCTTTACGCATATCAACGATCTTTTGCAAACTGGTGACATACGTTGCTATGCAGATGACAGCACTGGAGATGTCATGTACAGGGGCCGCGCCAACATCCCTCGGATCGAAGTGGTAGAGAGTCTGTGCATTCACCGCTAAAAAAACCCCTTTAGCACCTCGTTTTCAGAGCATATCTCTTAAGATCTCGGAGAGTATCGGGATCCTTGGTGTCGACATTTCCAGCAAAGTCGAATTTAGGGGTCATCTAAAAAATAAAGCCAAATTGGCCTCCAAAAAAACTCGGTGTGTTGAACAGAGCGAAGCGGTACTTCGCCCCTGGGCAACTCCTAACGCTCTACAAAGCTTAGGTTAGGCCCCATATGGAGTACTGCTCACATCTCTGGGCCGGGGCACCGAAATATCAATTGGACCCCATCCATCTACGTGCTGTTCGAATTGTCGACGGTCACTCTCACGGGCGGTCTAGAACCCCTCAGATTTCGGAGTGACGTTGCGTTTCTCTGCGTGTTCTACCGCCTGTACAATGGGTAATGCTCTGAAGAATTGTTCCATATAAGTCCCACCTCGGGTTTCTACAACCGCACCTCCCGTCACAGAAGTGTCGGGACCCATTGGACTCCATCCATTCTCTATGGACGACAGTATCCACTTACCATCAGGTGGACTGTATACTCGTCCGCCGACATTGTTCTTAAAAAAAAAACAGCGACATGCTGATCGAATTGTCGACGATCCTACTCTCACCGGCGACCCCTCAGCATTCAGAGAGACATTGCGTCTCTCTCTCTCGGTCCAAAAATCATTTTATACCGTGAACCTATAGGCTGTGGAACGAACTGCTTCAAGGGGTCTTTCCATTACGATATGGGGTTCTTCAAGAAAGCTGTCAATGGGATTTTGCAAGATTGGTGTTGCCGGTGTCCATGGGCGGCGTAACACTTACCATCACGTGGACCGCTTGCTCGTTCGCTTACTTCCCTATAAAAATAAGTAACTAGTGTTTCAATTTAAGATGACTAAGGCCAGTGTGGGCGTGACTCTCCACCTCCACCTCTATGGTCCCACCAACTCCCACCACCAGCCAGATGGACACGATGGTAGGTGATTACCACCGCCCACGGACACCTGCAACACCAGAGAAGTATGCGGGTGGGCTGCCAACCTGTCAGAATTATATTCACATTTTTCTTGAAGAACCCCATGTCGTGACCATTATAATACGACTTAAAGCTTTGTTAAGCTGAGGTCAGTAACTTAGGTATTAGCTACAAAATGAATAAACAAAAAATAACTTATTAAGTAAAACCACTATAGCAATAGCTTAAATTATTACAAAAGTCGTATTTAATTTAAACACTTTTTATAAGGTACTTTTTTTTATGGAGAAGTGGGCGGACTAGCAAGCTGTCCCACGTGATGGTAAGTCTAATGTTTTCTCGGTTTAAAAAACAAAGGTCTTAACTTGACTAGAAATATGGGTGGCTATTTTCAAGAGATATTAATATTATAATCAGGGTCACTAGAATAATTCTAGTGAAGCTACTGGCAAATTTGCTAACATTGTGACCTAAATTAGAACTCATTGTAACTCGGGTATCCTTGATGAATAAAATAACCGTAATTCTTGTTCGGGACCAGTTCTCAATTCTCCGTTGGATCCAATGTGGATTCAACATTGTTACGGCGCAAACGGGAGAATAGCAGTTCAAGTTATTGCGAAACTAGCCGTGTACGCGGTTTCGTTCGCGTGGACTCCACAGTATATTAAGTGGTTACTTTATTGTACTTACTTTATTGTTACACCTATATCATCCCATTTGATGCTGGTGTACGATGTATGTACATTAACATTTCTTTTCATATTATATTTAATTCTATATTTTAAAAACAGAGGCGCACCTTGCTCACTGTCCCTTTTATCATAGTTGCATAATCATATATGCATAATTATGAAAATTAGAAGCCAATTAGATAACTCTCATTCCATATTTTTATTAGACACTCACATGCATTGATATTTTCGTTTGACATTAACATTCTTGCATTGACAATATTAGATACAGATCTTGCACGAATACATTGGCCACCGGGAATATTCGGATATCTTTCGCAAACATCGAATTCATAAATATATAGAGCTACTAATACCCCCCAAAACATTTTTGTCAATAGATAACAAATTTTATACGTATGTATTTGCTTTCGTCAGCTGTTACCGACCTCATTTTAATTACCTACCTTTTTATATTTAATTTTCAAAAAGTTATCCTGTCAATATAATGATGTTGTGATGGAGGTCAAAATCCCTTACTAACGCTTTAAAAAGCTACATTATTATCCACCACAGTCAACTATAAGAGTCGCTTTCATAAAGAAGAATAAAGAAGTCAAAGAATTCAAGACAAGGATAACCCATAAATAAACAAGCCGGGGAAATATATATTTTTAATTTATTATATAAATTATTATATTATATATTTTTTTATTATATAATATATATTTTTATTTTCTAACTGAACAGACAAAATTTAAAAATACGTCCTTGAAAAACTATTAACAAGATACAACAAAGAGTTCGCGATGCAACTTTCCCATACATGTTCTTTCCCGTACAAGTATTGGTAAAATTGTAGGAGCTCATAACGACAGCTGGAATTCATGACAAACTAAAAACAAGGTAGATCGAAACAATGAAACTTATTGAATCTTGCCGATTTTGACTATTCTATAGTAAGAGGAATGGTGCATAATTTTCGTTTAAGGTTTATGCAAGTACCGACAAGGTCCGTTTATGCTGCATATCATAATAAATATATGGAAAATCCTGCGAATTCAAATACATTAAAGCAAGATATGATAAACTGGTTGGAAAAACATGACATTAACGTCGATCCAACCTGAACAAAGCCACGATTTTACCAAGTTATTCTTCGTCATAAGGAAAGATTTGTGGAATATTCTATTGACAAAATTTTAGCTGACACACTGTATTGAGATTACCGCCATATCATCCGGATTTCAATCCGATTGAAAACATATGGCAGTTTAAGGAAATGTTGATATGAATGTGACCACAGTAAGAAAATTGTTATAGGAAAAAAATGAAAAGTTTGTGATTACGCAATCTAATGCGAAGATGAATATAGAAAATATGAACATGTCGTGGATGATTTTCTAGATAGGATAATAATTAATACTTCCGAGAGTTCTGAAAGTAAATGAAAATTATTATTATTCTGATTATGACATGGAACATATTGAATACATATCACCAGAGAGTCAACCAAAATCTCCCAAATGATCTGTAACGTTTGACTGATGTATACATAGGTACAATGTATACATAGGTGCTGTGATATACTCGTAGGTGTTGATTTTTTAACATATAATGTCAATGATATTATATAAAAAAGATATTGTATAATGTGAATAAGGCTAATAAAAACAAAATATAAAGTTATATTTGCATAAATTACAAAATAAAATACTTATTTTAATTAATTATCTAGTATGCAAATAGATATACATAAATAAATAAATAAGACCTAAGTAGAAAAAATGTAATATACCTATAGCAATATAGTGACTTGTTTAGTAAAGATATTATGTAATTAGTTTATCAAGAGAAAATAACAGCTCCATATATTTTTCTTCACTGACTCGTGACATGTTCACAAAGTTTTGTATTTATCTCGTAATAAAGTATGAAAATAGAGGTAGGTACGGTAATTCATAGACGTGGCTGACGCGTTCGGGTGTTTCCGGATTAGCCGATGGCCAATGTTTTCGTAAAACGTATCTTAAAATGTAAAATGCCAAATATATCTTGGACAATATTAGGTTGGTCCTTCAAACAGTTGGTCCGTTGTAAATCCCATTCCATTCAATCTATCACTGTACATGTTATACTATACTGTACCTACTATGTTTTTCTGGCACGAGTGTTGTTGACTTGATGATGTATCCCGGCAAGAACTATGTAACAGATCTTGATATAATATACCTATCCTAAGTCTAGGGGTTTACCTAGACCATAAGCAATAAGTAAATGTACCAAATTTCATTAAAATCTATTAAGAGGTTTTGCGAGAAGCGCGCTAAACCTCTTAATAGATATATATCGTTTAAAACGCAAAAAAGTTTTTAACACTCTGTTAGCTAATTCTTTAAGTATAATGGCATAAACACATAAACAAGTGTCTTATAGAAGCAATCTCATGAAGATCAGACAGCAACAGGCTGTACTCAATATTACCTACAACCACGGTAATGAAAGCCATTACCATACCGTCTAGGTAATCCAAAGGAACTAATTACGCCATTAATATTGTCGCGCCCCACATGGTGTAATGGAGGACATAGATTACCCGGAAAATTAGGGCCCCATTGAATATGTGGCGACGTCTCGAAACAATTGAGTTTGCCCCTGCGTGAACCTTGAGGCGTCTCTAGACGAATGTGAAGATGTTTAGTACCCGACTAAACATTGTTACGGCACAATGTGAATTTAAATTATAATTATTAGAAGTAAGCAATTTTTTTTAAATCTTAAAACAATCTCTTTACGAATTGCAATCTGTTATAATAATATTTTCTATATTTTGCAGATATCAAACAAACGTGTTTTGTTATACCTACAACAAAACATTGTTATCTGTAATTGTTATGTTATATTTAGCTTTTCAATTTAAAATCCATATATCAAATCGAAACGCTGTTTTCACATTGATTTCCCATTTTTCTAATACCGAGTATAAATAAGAGTACCCTAGCATTTTGTTAGGTGCTTCCCAAACTGTTGTTTGACACTTTTCGGTTATAAAATCGGCCATGAGACAATATCTCGTCACCGTGGCCAATGAAGAAGTTTTAACGTCGATATTTTATGTCCAAAAACAAAATATGATGTAGCTGAAGTATGCACTTTTTGATATGTATTGTACGGCGGCGGTCGTAAAGTTTGGCGAGCTGAAATTATGGGTGCAGTCCAGTCGGGAGTCAGTTGATGGACTTTTAGTAACGAGTTTCAGATTTATGAATCAAATTTTGTGTTGCTTTTAATACTGTCGATAGTCGCCTTTTACGGCACCCATGGGAAGAGATTAAAGTGGTGCTATTCTAAAGCCCTGGTGCATCATGCACAAGCACAAGCATCATCCCTCATGCACAAGACAATGTGCATGACGAGACGCAGCAGTGCAACGACCTAAGAACTGATTACGGTTATAATATATATGTATATTACTATATACAGTATGAGTCATGAATTGAAATACACTGCGAAAAATACCGAAGAACTTTGTCGGTAAGTACTTCGCCCCCAGAATCCATAGGTCTTATTTCAATACAAAGTGAAATTAAACATGCAATTCAAACATATGTATTTAAAAAAATGTAATGGTTTACATTAATTAAGGTACATTCATATGTAAATGCATTTCCGCTCCTTTTATTCAATATGAAAATTAAACATTTTTTTTCGGAAGAAATAATGTGTTGCTCTGTTAACAGCTCAAGAGAAAGATATACGGAAACAAAATGCCTCTTCAAAACATAATGCCATAGTACAGTTGCGTTCATTTAATGTATCGTCAAATTACGAGTATATGAAATGAAAAAAATTCACGGTAGATAGATATTATTTTCAGTATTATTATTTATTGTATTTCGTATCTTGCCAATTTCCCTTACGATCCCTTTGAGGGTTCTATACCTACGTAAGTACTTCATACCGTCGGATGTATTGAAAATAATATTTTATGTGAATCGTGGAAGGCACAAGTACATAATCCCCCATTTGAAGATGAGTTCGGAAACCATTGTGGAGTAGGTAGGTACACAAAGGAAGCAGCTATCATATCCATATACGAGTACATATTTAGTAATCTAAGCAGGTAAACTTTAACCTTCATTGCGCAGAATGAGGCGGCTTAGGCTTACCTAAATAGGTAGCTGTCTGCGATTCCAATTAAGTTGAGGTAAACAGCACATAATATGTATATATAGTACTAACGTGTATAGTACAACACATATACAAACATATGTATAGTATATGGTATCACTATACGTAGTAGTATAAGTATATTTACCTCATATGTAACTAAGGATTGAAATACAGAACGCACAGAAGAAAACCGAAGAATTAGTTATGTTATCTGGTAACTACCTCGTCCCGAACATACTGTGGGTATATTAGGGTCGATTATGCCTATTAAGGGCTGACAGTAGAGGTCTTCAGCAAAAAGTCATAAGACATAACACGTACACGCCGTTTGAGGAAAAATAGACTCCGAAAGAGAACAAAACCAAAGATGTCGAACATAGTCAAAGGTTTGTACTTTGGAACTTTCTTTCTAATTGTATTCTGTCGTCTAGGTCGATACTTAATTTCAAGAAGATACATAAATAAGTATATTGAGTAAGGTATACCTGCCTATTATAAAAACTTCTTAACCGATAAGAAGTTTCCTTTTTTATAGGAGAAATGAACTAGAGCATTTAACTATTGTAACTAGGTATTTAATTAACTTACTAAAAATGCGTGGATCCATTGCCAACTTGGTACAGCGTAAATCCAGGAATCACATGAGCTCATTAAACGGAACTATAATTCTGTGAACATCCGCGCACGTTGCGAATGACGCAAATATTTGTATTTCATTTTCAGAGTTAACGATGTTTTTAATCCTTACTCCATTATCGAATTGTGAATTGTGCAATGAAATCCTGCGAGTGGACTTCGAGAGAATATCTATTACTTTGTTAAAAATGTTTTTCACTGGCTGATTTCATAAAATGACTAGTTGCCTGTCTTCCTTCATGTGAACTTATAATTCCCGTGGGAGCTCTATAATCTGGATAAAATCTCTATGTGGATAAAAGTTTTAATCTGTAATCGATCTAAATGTTAACCCTGCACATAAGTTGTAACTATACCAAGTCTCATTAAAACCCATCCAGTAGATTTTGCGTTCAGACAGACCGACGCGGCGGACCGACGGACGTGACGGAGGGACGGAGAGACAGAGACAAAAATTCCAAAAAATGTTGTTATGGGCTCTATATTGTACTTTATATTGTTTATATTATTGCTATATTTATATAAATTCTATCTTTTATATTATTGCTCTATATTGTTTTGTACTTTATACTGATATCACTTTTTTAGAAAAATATTTCATGAAGATACAGGCACGCACGGGCGGCCCCGTTAAGATTTTAATATTAGAATAATACGAGTAGATAACCGATCATCTTAACTGGGGTGGTCATTCTTCCAAATTCCCAATCACTTCGACCCATTTGCATAATGTCCCTAACTTCTACTCCTTACTAATCCGTCACATTCACACAAGATGCATCATGTACCAAGGACGTAGTCAGAATTTTATCCAGGGAGGGGCAATAAATAATTTTCTTATAATTATAATTAGAGACTGTGTAATGCAGAAAGACTGGTACACCCAAGTCATGTACGTTCTCTCCCTCCTGAATACGGGTTCTGTTGACGTTGCCGTCGGCTAAGTTCATGTTATAAAATTTTGTACCAAGGAGATCTGTGTCAACTTCGGTCGGACTCCGGAATAGTCGCCCATTGCCTGTGGGCCTGAACTAAAGGAATATTACGAGGCTCTAAGCAAATATAAATCCGATACTCGGAATTAAGTATACATTCAATAAAAAGGCTTGCATGCGTCTGAAAACGACTGCATTCAATATATGAGACGTCAGAGTCATATTATTATAAACGTACCTACTTAGAATCTACCTCGGACGTTTTCCTATTCGACGGTCTGCGCTATATTTCCGCAGGCAAATGAAGCTATTCAGCTGAATAAATATGTACCTACCTACCTAGCTAGTAAGTGAACATGCCGAGGAAAATCAATGACGGACCACTGTGATATAATGAAAAGTTCCCGGTATCAGACGACAGTAGAATGGGATATTCTTCTATTTACCGTATGTTTTAGAAAAAATGTTCAGTCGTCTAGTTAGGCACTTTTAAATTTTATGAAGTCATTGTTTTATTTTGTGGTTCTTTTCTTGAAGTCCTTAGCTCAGTAATTTTTCAATTATTTGAATTTCGAGATCACGGATTGATCTTTAGTAGGTATTTTAAGATATTTAATTGTATATTTTAATAGAAATACATCTTTTTAACAGTAAAATACACTATTGAAAAATCAAACCACGTGGGATTAGGAACCCCGTAAAGATTCTGAGTAGTTGTTCATATACCTACCTTTGTTTTTTGTTGTACCTACTTAAAGTAAGAAAGCGACAGAAGAGCATAGAGTCCACCCGATGGTGGATACTGCCCACTGTTATCCGCGTTAAATACCAACATCGGTCCAGAATGACAAGACCAAAACTGTACAGTAGGTAAGTAAGTCGTGCACCTATGAAGATAAACTTCAGTAAGTTTACAGCAATCGTATTATTTAGCACAGAAAACAGCTTTTAAATCAGTGGTCGTCAAAAATGTTTGGTCAAGGGCCAATACAGACCATGTCAGTCCGAGTACAGGAAGGGAGCACGGAGCCGATTCCATTGCAGAGGGGTGTGAGACAAGGAGATGTCATCTCTCCGAAGCTCTTCACCAATGCGATGGACGACGTTTTCAAGCTCCTGGAATGGAAAGGACTCGGCATCAACGTTGATGGCGAATGCATCACTCACCTTCGATTTGCCGACGATATCGTGGTCATGGCAGAATCGCTGGAGGATCTTAGCACAATGCTCGGAGACCTCAATCGAGTTTCCCAACAGGTGGGCCTTAAAATGAACATGGACAAGACGAAAATCATGTCGAATGTCCATGTCGTGCCCACCCCAGTTTCAGTTGGGAGCTCGATTCTCGAAGTTGTTTACGAGTACGTCTACCTAGGCCAATCGGTCCAACTAGGTAGGTCCAACTTCGAGAAAGAGGTCAATCGACGAATCCAACTCGGCTGGGCAGCGTTCGGGAAGCTACGCAGCGTCTTCTCGTCCAAAATACCTCAGTGCTTAAAGACGAAGGTCTTCGACCAGTGTGTGTTGCCAGTGATGACCTACGGCACCGAGACGTGGTCTCTGACTATGGGCCTCATAAATAAGCTCACTGTCGCACAGCGAGCTATGGAGAGGGCTATGCTCGGGGTTTCCCTACGTGATCGAATCAGGAATGAGGAGATCCGTAGACGAACTAAAGTCACCGACATAGCCTCTCGGGTTAGCAAGCTGAAGTGGCAGTGGGCAGGGCACATAGCTCGAAGAACCGATGGCCGATGGGGCAAAAGGGTTCTCGAATGGAGACCACGTACCGGCGGACGAAGCCGAGGACGTCCATCTGCTAGATGGACAGACGACCTCATAAAGGTTGCGGGCACCCGCTGGATGCAGGTCGCTGCCGATAGGTCTAAATGGCGGACAATGGGAGAGGCCTATGTCCAGCAGTGGACGTCCAAGGGCTGAAAAGAAGAAGAAGAAGAAGAATACAGACAATTTGGGGTGGCAACTCGGGCCGGGTACCTACATTATT
This sequence comes from Sesia apiformis, assembly GCA_914767545.1. Taxonomy (NCBI): domain Eukaryota; kingdom Metazoa; phylum Arthropoda; class Insecta; order Lepidoptera; family Sesiidae; genus Sesia; species Sesia apiformis. Next base: position 6,304,735 of record OU611960.1, on the reverse strand, counting down.
ATTAATTTATTACCTATATACTTTCAATATGTTCACTCGCATGGCAGGTGTATGTGAATGTATGTATGCGTAAAAATATAAATTTATTCTGGGTTTTTATTCAAATTATAAAAATAAAAATGTTAATTATTGTGACATGTGGTGTAGGTACTGTTTTAAATATCTCATCTAAATATTACGTCTTTTGAACGGCATGCAATCTTCATTGTGTCTTATTATAAATGACTGGACAAGCGATTACGATATTTAATTTTTAGGAAGTTTTTAGAAAATCAAGCTTCACATAGGTTATGATGAAGGAAACAGCGTTAAAATAAAATGTGAGCAAACTCGTAAATTTTATAATTGTTAAACCGGCGCCAGACATAGCTTCAAATACGCAAATACGTACAGTCTCGATGTGTGGCACGGGTATTTGAGCATGTGTTCAAAGTTTGAACAAACATTTGCACTTTGCTGTCCCGTGTCAGTTTTTCAGCGCACATCAAAGCGTTCAAAGTTCAATATTTCAAATGTGTTCGTAGCCTGCTACACTTGCGCAAAAAAGTCCAGTTGCGTGTGCGTCACTGAGCGAAACGGTTGTTTCGTTCACGAAAGTCATTCATTCGAGTTAGATACCTTGTTCTATTACGATACATTTCACACATTCATTCGCGCCTTCTTCTCGGACTTTTCAGTTTATTTTTTTGCAAATGTAATAAATAATTACATGCACATAAATAATACAGGCAAACTGAGGCCACTAAATCGTCGTCCATCCTATTTGTCGAGTACTGTGAGCGTATATGTTTGCAAAGCATGTCTGGCAGGTACATTTGTATGCGACAACATGTGTTGCAAGGTCTTCAAGCAAGTGTTCAAATCTTTGAAACTATGTCTGGCGCCGGCTTTAGGCACGCATCTCCAAAATTCAATATACTCCTGCTTTGTCAATGTTCGATGAATTGAGCTTTAAGGTGTCGTCGTGCTTAAGTTCAATGATTTCATTCATTAACTGAGTTTTATGAAACCGAAATTGGGCGTATAATTTCAGATAATTTTCATATATATATAGGTTTATGCACATATACCTCAAAGTTATGGAAATAAATCATTAGCTACCTAACGAGATAAGCTTCTTTCGTGCATTAGATGATGGAACTTTCCCAAAATTCATCATCATCATCATTTCAGCCCTTGGACGTCCACTGCTGGTCATAGGCCTCCCCCATTGTCCGCCATTTAGACCTATCGGCAGCGACCTGCATCCAGCGGGTGCCCGCAACCTTTATGAGGTCGTCTGTCCATCTAGCAGATGGACGTCCTCGGCCTCGTCTGCCGGTACGTGGTCTCCACTCGGGAACCCTTCTGCCCCATCGGCCATCGGTTCTTCGAGCTATGTGCCCTGCCCACTGCCACTTCAGCTTGCTAACCCGAGAGGCTATGTCAGTGACTTTAGTTCGTCTACGGATCTCCTCATTCCTGATTCGATCACGTAGGGAAACCCCGAGCATAGCCCTCTCCATAGCTCGCTATGCGACAGTGAGCTTATTTATGAGGCCCATAGTCAGAGACCACGTCTCGGTGCCGTAGGTCATCACTGGCAACACACACTGGTCGAAGACCTTCGTCTTCAAGCACTGAGGTATTTTGGACGAGAAGACGCTGCGTAGCTTCCCGAACGCTGCCCAGCCGAGTTGGATTCGTCGATTGACCTCTTTCTCGAAGTTGGACCTACCTAGTTGGACCGTTTGGCCTAGGTAGACGTACTCGTCAATAACTTCGAGAATCGAGCTCCCAACTGAAACTGGGGTGGGCACGACATGGACATTCGACATGATTTTCGTCTTGTCCATGTTCATTTTAAGGCCCACCTGTTGGGAAACTCGATTGAGGTCTCCGAGCATTGTGCTAAGATCCTCCAGCGATTCTGCCATGACCACGATATCGTCGGCAAATCGAAGGTGAGTGATGCACTCGCCATCAACGTTGATGCCGAGTCCTTTCCATTCCAGGAGCTTGAAAGCGTCTTCCATCGCATTGGTGAAGAGCTTCGGAGAGATGACATCTCCTTGTCTCACGCCCCTCTCCAATGGAATCGGCTCCGTGCTCCCTTCCTGCACTCGGACTGACATGGTGGCGTTGTTATACAAACACTTCAGCACTTCGATACACCGATAGTCAATATGGCACCGCTGGAGGGACTGTAGCACTGCCCAAGTCTCGATCGAATCAAAGGCTTTCTCATAGTCCACAAACGCTAAGCATAATGGCAAGTTATACTCCTCGGTCTTCTGTATAGCTTGCCGCGGCGTATGGATGTGGTCTATGGTACTATAGCCTTTTCGGAAACCGGCTTGTTCGGGAGGCTGGAAGTCATCAAACCTGCGCTCGAGACGATTCGTGATAACCCTCGAAAACAGCTTATAAACATGGCTCAGAAGCGAGATGGGCCTATAGTTCTTCAACAAGGTCTTGTCACCTTTCTTGAAGAAGAGCACCATCACGCTTCCGTTCCATGCCTCAGGCGTAATACCTTCGAGCAAGACGGAATTAAAGAGCTTCTGAAGGACTTTCGGTACCGGTGATCCACCCGCTTTCAGAAGCTCTGAAGTGATTCCGTCTTCACCCGGCGCCTTGTTGTTTCTAAGCTGTTTGAGGGCCATCCTAATCTCGTACAGGCTGATGTCCGAGATGTCTTCGGTATAGTGTCGGGTCAACTTGGCTCTTTGGCCAAGTTGCCAACAGGTTTAGCGACCGGGTATACAACTGTCCATAGAACTTCTCGATCTCCCTCAGTACCTCTTGTTTGTCGGAAGTGACACTGCCGTCCTCCCTCTTCAGCTTCGTCAACTGGCTCTGCCCAATAGATAAGTCTCTTGCGAACACTTTGGAGCCTTTATTCCGCTCTATCGTCTCCTTAATACGATTAGTATTAAAGAATTTTGGGAGCTTCGAGAGAAGCTCCCAAAATTACGCGTGATTATATACAAATTTTAATATGGCGAATCCAATATAGCAGTAGTTTATGACGTAGAGAATTCTACAAATAAAACAATTGTTGTATCATTAAAATTGATTTATTCACTTAACTACACTTAATAATTATAATTTGGTTCAGGCGGGTGGTGCGGGGGGAACGGGGGATGCCCGAAAGGAGGGGGACCGCGTGGGGGGAATTGCGGTCTGAATGACGGTGGAGGGGGTCTCCAAGGCGGAGGGGGTCTCGCGCCGGGAGGAGGCGGAGGACCGAAACCGGGCGGACCGAAAGGAGGTGGTGGGAAATGGTGGAATGGTGGTGGAGGGGGCGGTGGACCGGGGGGTGGTGGCGGACCGGGTGGTGGCATGGATGAAGGCGGCGGAGGTGGTGCCGACATCGGTAACGGTGGTGGTGGCCTTGCGTTCATCGGAGGTCCAGGTGGGGGCATTGGCGAAGGCGTAGGTGGTGGCGGTGGTGCCATTAAGACTTGTCCCATCATGGTTGGTGGGGCGTCTGCGAACAGTTGGTGAGGACGGTCCGCGTGGGATAGCGGGTTTTGTGCGGCGAGTAATCTGAAAGAATGAAGTTTATTTATTTAAGGGTTACATATAAGTAAATTATAGTTACGAATGACATTAAAAAACCTAATTAGGATTGTCCGAATGCCATTTCCTCGGAGGTTGACTTCAGTATCAACGATCAACCAAAATATGTACATTAATTGATGACGATAGTATACACATTACAGATAAGTACGAATATAACAAAAGCAGGAATAATATTTAACATTTTAAGGAGTCAATGAAATGGTCCGAAAGGTTTTTATGTTTATTTTTGACGGCTTTTATCGCCTGAATAGCTATTTTTTTTATAGTCACTGTAATAACTGGCCGTAAGTTAAACAACGGAGCGAGTTGCTAAATAATTTATTGACGGCTTAATTGATACATAATATAAAATTACACTAATAATAAGTAATAACCTCTGGTAGGATTTTTTTAATGTACTGAAACACTTAGAAGCTTAGGTAACAATAGCACCACCCCATCTCTTCCCGTGAGAGTCGTAAGGAATAACGACGCCGCTATCATAGACCTTAAATAACTACATCACCTGTAAAAGAATGGACGCGCCATCTCGCTCAGCCAGCATGGCGTTTAAAGCCATACATCTCTCATACACACGACAATGTGCATGAGGATGCCCATGTGCATGTCGATAAAAGGGCTGATTGCGTTCATTATTACAGTATATACATTTTCAGCAAAACATTTTCACTCACCTCTCAGCAGCAGAACCATGCCTTTCTCCTTTGACGTCCTTCTTGAAAGCGTAAGACACTGAAATGGGTCTGTTGCATAAATACTGGTTGTTCATCGCCTCAATCGAGGCATCAGATGCTTCGAATGACGCAAAGTTGATGAAAGCAAATGCTTTTGAATTACCAGTCTCAGGATCTCTCATTACCTGTAAGAAGAAAATGTATGTTGTTATTTTGTACAAACCAGGAAGTGACGTATGGGACATCCTCCAGCTAGATGGACTGATGATTTGAAAAACTTCACCAGTGGTGGTTTTATCCACTTAAACTTTTATTAAACTTTTATCCACATAGAGATTTTATCCAGATTATAGAGCTCCCACGGGAATTACAAGCCGAAGATCATGTGTGGTGGCGAGTCTTGGGAAAGGTCTATAGTAGCAGAGACATAGACTGGTATATAGAGACATAATATAGTGTTATTTATTTAGTTATTTATTTATATGTTATTTAGTGTCAAGTTTACATATGTGCTTCGCGCCTCGACGAGATGCTTCGTGGACAAGTGTATTGCATTCATTGTGAGGCCCCCTCGACATAACTTATATTGTGTAATTTTACGGATTACACAATGTTTTTGATTGTTTAGGGAATGTATTAAAACTTATTAGTATTGTACAAATACAAATAAGTATTGTACATTATTTTAAAATTTTATTGCAGGTCTAGGGGCCGCCTTAGTAAATATAAATAATGTCAAAATATAGCTTGTTAGGAAGAAAATTTTACAGCAAATGAACATTTTATATATTCAAGATGAGTTTAACAGACAATTTATGAAATTTGAAAACACTGTTAACTAAAATTATATTTATTATTAATTTATTTATTTATTTTTTTAATGAACAAAATTAGTCCATTAGAAAGGAAAAACTATATAAAATTGAAGATTGATTTGCATAGTTCTAGCCACTAGTTTGCGCAAGTCAACCTTGCTAGTGAATAAACATTCGTAAATGCGAAAGTAACTTTCGCAACAATGTATTTAGAAGTGTATTGTGAAGAACATAAGGTCTTTTTTAACCGCTTAATAGACTTAGACCCTCACCACAGACACAGCAGGGGCGCGCTCCGTGTACAAGGACTTTAATAGAAAACTCACCTTAGGAGTCTGCAATATAACACCAAAGGCGGAGAATGTGTCATACAGAAGTTTCTCATCAACTTCTGGATCTAAATTTCCTATAAATACATTGGCCCCCACATCGAGATTCTTCTGATGGGCCGATGCTTTGTTCACCCTCACTGGTTTACCATAGAGTTTTATCATATTCATCACCTGAAATACAATTAAATTATAATTTAATTAATTTATGTCTTCATTTTAAATTACAAAGTAAGAGTATTACTCACCTAACTTTGGGAGTACCCATGGATTTTGTGATGAAAAATTAGCTGAAAAATTTCTTTGATGAATTTATTGACCATTTGAGGTAGTAACTTAATTAATGAATATAGACAGCTAGCTGTATTTTTAAAAGTACTGACAATTTTAAATTAAAATTGCAACATTAAATAGGTGCACTGCAAAATACACAATCTATAATAAAGAAACAACTTTAAGAATTTTCTGCAATTGAGTTAACGGTATATCCTCAACTCAGTGTACTAACAAAAAATTAGAGGTACATATTTAAAAAAAAAAATAAGACCAACCATAGTGCAAGTATTTTTCTATTTGTAGCAAATTCTACTTGTAACATTTAATTGTATAGAAAGGATAATGCCCAAATTTGTATGGACTGATGCCCACCTATCAGTTGTCATGTATATGAATGATTTTTGTTGTAATCTTTTATAGTTAACAAAATAATAATGGCTAAAGAAAAGTTTCCAGGAGAAAAAATGATGTAAATTTAGCTTATAATTGATCCAATTTTAGTATACAACAAACTCGAAAATAATTAAAAAATTGCAAAGAGTATGTGTTGAAAAACCTTAATATTTGTTCCCTCCCTCGCAGAGTTTTGGCTACTTTCTCTACTTTAGTGTTGCATCACTACTTAATACATTGACAATTCTTCCACTTTACGCTCGCCATCATTTAAATAACGCGTTTTTATTACTAAATTGGTAAAATGGATGTTTCATTGTATCGAAATACATTAAATTAATAACAGTGCAGCCCTCGTTTACTCTGCTTACCCTCCATCCATAACCAACAGGACGCCATGTCATTTGTCCACAGATAGAATAGTTTTGAAAAACTTACTTAGGGTATTCACTCTTTGACAATTTAAATACAATGCATACTTTTTTTATCATAATAAGTTAATAACACAAAAGAGATGCAGCATAATTTAGATTGTCAAAGAGCGAATATAACACGTTCGGGAATGCAGCGTAAGTTATTAGAGCCCGAGAAGTAAAATTGAGTTTTTGTTTGATTATTGTAAAAATGTGTATTGCAGGATTTGTGGTTTAGTAGTGACAGTTTATTAAACTTCAAAGCGTCTAGTGTTAGTGCATACTCTTTATGATCATTAAATAAAAGCATGAGAGTGCATTAACATGTTCTTCTAAGGAGCCCTGTCCTCAGGAAGCCTACACTACTATAATAACGTGCGTTTTGGAACACAATCGTCCACTTTAGAACGTGACGTTCCGTTTTCTACACATATGTATTTATTTAGTATAAGTACATTTCAATTCAGTAACACAAAATAAATAGACTTACCAATGGCAACTCAATTGGGAAGCCAACCCAAGGACCTCTGACAATGGGCAATTTGCCCAGGAACGAACTCCACCCCCTGGTAGGTTGAGAGACGCAGAGACACAAAATAATTGATAAATTGAATTATCGTTTTATAATTATGCTAAAAATAACACTATGTTTTTATTTTATTTTTCAATATTGGTTTAATATGGTAGTGGTTGGATGAAAAGAGCCGAGGAGGCGAGCCTTGGGCGAGGCCTATATCCAGCACTGATCCATCCAACCATCAGCAGCAGGTTGATGAATTGATGTTGGTATGGTATGATATGATTTAATTTAATTCTGTATTGTCTTCTAAATGTGAATGATAATTACTGCAGATAGTTTCTGCTTCTATATCAAACACAGTGTGAGTGTCAAAAACAAGCAATAGATAACATGGGTGGCACCAGAAAGGCAATAATAAAATAAAACTATTACACTTCCGGACAGCTGAATTGAGGTGTATTTACAGTATATAATTATTGCAGAGTTCCTCAAATGTAAATGTAATTCTACAAATTATACATTTCATATTATTTTTTTAATGGTATTTAAATTCATATACATGGCAACTCAATGTCTGGGCATTTTTGGGCGTTCTCCTTTCTAAAGATGACTAAAGCAAAAGCTTTTATTAATAATAATTTAATTATACTAACTTTGATCGCATAATCAGCATCTTCCTCTCCCATAAACTCCACAAATCCATATCCTTGATGTGTCTGTGTCACACGGTCCTTTGGCATGTGGACATTCACTGGAAAATTAGATTTAGAAAATTGGAATTAATTATAATGGCTTTATTATTTGAGCAATTTGGCTTCAGAGCAGGAGTGTCCACTGAAAGTGCCATTTTGTCTCTTAAGGACATTGTCAGGTACTAGACTGATAGAAAAATGCCTGTATATGCAAGCTTCTTACATCTTAAAAAAGCATTTGACTTAGTATCATATGCTGTCCTTTGGAGAAAGCTGAAGTCTACTAACATGCTTATAGAATTATAAATAAATGTTGTCAGCTGGGCAGAAGCTTATTTTGATGAATATAAGATGAAAATAAATATGGTGTGAGGCAGGGAGGCATCTCATCTCCTAGCTTGTATAATTTGTATATGAATGAAATGATTGTTGAACTCAGCAGCACCCATGTAGGTTGCCATATTGATAACAAATATATAAACAGTATTAGTTATGCCGATGACATGGTCCTGTTGAGCCCAGCGATCAGTGCCCTTATAAAGCTCTTAGCCCATTGTGAGAGGTATGCTGAAGTCCATGGCCTTACATATAACCCCCAAAAAGGTAAGGTGGTGGTTGTCATATAATAGCTGATGACCTTGACATTGAAAAGGACGAAAGGCGTTATGTTGTCGGTATGGAGTTTTATGTTAACTCATAGGGTTGCTCGATGTTGCAAAGAGATAAAAATAATACTATTTAAAGCCTATTGCTCATAATCTTATTCAGGCAGCCTATGGGTCAGGTATACTCAACGGTCCTATAGTGCCCTTCGCAATCAATATAACAATGTTTTCAGGATGTTGCTGCTCCCCTGCTTTTGTAGCACATCAACAATGTCTGCAGAAGTGCCATTTCAGAATGGCTTTCAACCCATCATGAGAAAAAAGGCAGCCTCATTGATGAGCAAAGTTAGGAGGAGCGGCAATAGCATCCTGAGGATGATTGTGGCCAAGGGCGACTGTCCCTTCATATGCAATGGATGAAGGTGGTTTTAGGTATAATTTAATATTAAGTACTAACATTATATTAAGTTGTAACTTACTAACAATATCTATGGACATTGTGCGAAACAAAGAAATTATTATTATTATTATCCCTTAATATTGTTGAATATTTGTATGTATTGCATTTCCCACTTTTCCCCCAATGTACATATGTGTTTTGGTAATGAGTGTGATATGCTCTGGCATATCATATGATATACATATAATTGGCATGGTGCATGATATCATATGCTGGTAGGCATATCCATATCATGTGCTAGGCTCTGGCCTATTTCCATCCCTTCCCATTTTCCAAACCCTTGTTCCAATTCCCCAAACATAGGTAGTGTATTAGGTGGGATGCCAACATTTGTCATTTTGGCACATATTGTAGATGTCCATATGCAGCAATTGCACTTATCATCAGTTGGAGGGTCCACTTAACATCAGGTGGTGGTACCTAAGATACTCTAAGTTGATACAAATTAAGTAAGTTTTAGTCTGTTTCTTTCTTGTTTGTGCTTGTCTTTCTTGTTTGTCTACTGTCTTGTAGACTCGCACCATGATGCGGCACAAACAGCCATCAACGAGAGTGTGGATGGTTTCTGTGGACTTCTCGCTCATTCACAAATAGTTTGTGCTTGTTTCGTATTGGTAAGCTGCTATTTTGTGTTAATATTGTAAGTAACTAAATAATAAATTAATGTAAAAATTGTATTATTATAAGGTCATTAAAAAGGTGTTTTTATTAAAAAATAAATAATCAATGAGTTGCATTTTATCAGAATATTGTTTTGTTTATCTCTGTCTTGACACCTTAAACCATTGTTGTATGCAACTCATTTTTTATAAGTGTATTAGTTTCAATACACACCTTTTTTGCATATAGGCATGAGAATTTAAAAAAAATCTTCCTTTACTTCCCTCCACCGTGATGTACATATTGCATGATTTATTCTTTCAAAATGAGTAACAGTTGGCATACTTTTTGAAATATTATCGAGCTGAACCGATATTATGGGATGCAAAATATCCATTATACAACAAAAATCACAATGCATGGGGGGTTCTAATAATCCTTTTTTGGTGATTTCAGCCAGAATTGGAATGAAAACCATATCCAGTTATAGGAAATATGTGAAGATTGTAAAGGGTTTCATATATTTGAGAGTTGGTGCAGCCCTGTTATGACTGTTTGGAACTAGTGTGTGAATATGACTGTGAACAATTGTGAATGTCGAGGAGTGTTCTTGGGGCATGGAGGTTCACGGCGTAAATTCTGCTCGCCACTTCACGGTGTGAGTCTAGAGCCAGCTTGTCTTTCATTTCTGTGTCTGTTTACTTGTATATATATTTTCTTACCGACTGGACCCGCCTGAACAAATAGCTCCCAGAGCAAGCTCTCTGAAACCCTGTCATCGAGACCCCCCACGTAGATGGTTGCATCTGAAAATTATAGGCAATAACTCAGTGGATGAAAAGATAGGTAATAATTATGAGTAGTGACAGCTAGGCAATAATTAGTAGAATGGCGTAGTTACCTTTTCTGAGATAAACTAAAATAGGTAAGGAATAGACGAATACTTTCGTGGGAATTGCAAATAAGGGTATATTACAGTTTACGGCATTTTGATAAAGTTACAATGTTCAAATTGGACACGACATATTTAACCTAAAAATATAAGGTATAACAAAATTAAGATAAACGTTAGTTAATATCTAGTATATATACTATTTAAAAAAAAGATATTACAGTGACAATCTTTCATTAATTTTAATTGTGAAACAATTCTAAATACCTTGATTTCTTTCGGCAATGGGTCCTGCAGCCATTTTTTATTTTGACATTTTATAACAAAAGTACAAACAAACTGGCGTTATCCTGTGTGTCAATAACTGTCATATAGGCTACATTCCAAAACGTAAAAATCTTATTCTAATTGAATTTTTCTGGTTCTCATAAAACTAACGAAATAATTTTAAAGCCTAATCATCACTACAATTCTAAATACGAATAGACGGACAAACTATTAGAAAGCTTAAAAATAGCCGATGACGTTTAATCACACTCTCTCTCTCACACATGAAATATGTCGACCGGTATTGCAACATAAATTTTTGAAGTATAAAGCGCCAAATTCACAGTCGGTTGTGCATACTGGCCGTCCAGCCATCCGTTCTGCTCTATCAATAGATAGCTATCAATGACGTAGCTGGCGTATTAAAAATTAAAACTATTCATATTTACATAATCATTATTTTTGAGTTTTTAGTTAAATATTTACATATTACGTTTACTTTTTTATTGCATTAATCTCTTGTAATGTGTTTTTAAATTGGTTTCTAACCGAAAGTCTGGTTCTTCTAATAATAATTAGCTATTCGCTGATAATTAATAGCCTACTAATGAAATTATTTATTTGTTGCTAATATAATAATAGATAGAGATAATAAGTTCAACTATTGTAGTGCATATGAAAGAGACAAAAATGCCGTGTCATTTCAATTTTGTATTTTTGTTTGCCTCGATTACGCATAAATATGTGGTTTCGGTGACTTTAGTTCGTCTACGGATCTCCTCATTCCTGATTCGATCACGTAGGGAAACCCCGAGCATAGCCCTCTCCATAGCTCGCTGTGCGACAGTGAGCTTATTTATGAGGCCCATAGTCAGAGACCACGTACCTCATAAAGGTTGCGGGCACCCGCTGGATGCAGGTCGCTGCCGATAGGTCTAAATGGCGGACAATGGGGGAGGCCTATGTCCAGCAGTGGACGTCCAAGGGCTGAGAAGAAGAAGAAGAAGATGTGGTTTCGCTCTACTGTATTCATCCGACCGACTCGCGCTAGTCGAACAAGTATATCGCGACGAGTCCACAGGATGAAATTAGCAATAATTAAATTTAGCATTTTTCACCACGCTAATGCTAATACAAATTTCATAATGAATTCATGTTGTTAATTCTAATTAATTCATCACTACCACACTGTCATTCTGTTTTCAGCAATTTCAGTTTGTCATTGGACTTTTTGGTGGGAAGTGCATAATGTTTGTGATAATTAAATAAAAGCGTGAGATTGTGTTTTTCGTATTTTTCCAAGGAGTCAAACTCAGTCCTCAATAAACTTACTATCATTTTTTACTGAGCGAATCCTACTTCTACGGAGTCTTGTATATGGACCAATAGCTAAACCAGTGTCCAATTAAATTATATATCAAAAAAAATAATTTGTGATTGTTTTGGTTGCTTTGTTTGTTAAATTTTTACTATTATAGTAGTGCGCTACAGTATAATAAAATTTAACAAATAAATACCATTTTTTCTGAAACATTGAGAAGGCACATTATGTATGTACATGCATGTGCATGTACAACAATGGTGAAGCCAATTAGTTCGGACTTATTATCATCGATATTTTGGTTTTTCGATAAGATTTTTAAAAAGGAAGATAATAATATGGAGGACCATGATGCTATACAGCAATATGTTCACAGTGTATTAGACTTTAGTTCTCAATATGGTAGCGAAATCAGTGTGTCCTATACCGCATCGAATCTTCGAGGACCTCCTTCAAACTTTCCTGACTACGGAGACTATCCTCAGGCATTTGTAATGGTACGTGAAGCTTCAATTTGATATTACTTTTTTATTTATTCTCAGACAACAATGATCCGCAACCAGCGCTTTCACTATCCACTGCTGAACATGAGCCTCCCAATGCACATTGTCGTATCACTTAAAAACGTCACGCTGTCCAAGCGAGTTGGCGAGTACAGGGCTTGTGGTAGCCGCTTTGTTATCTCTTAGTCGCCTTTTATGACAACCATGGTAAGGGATGTGGTGGTGCTATCCTAAAACCAGCTAACACCAATTTACTATTACAAATAATACTCTAATTTGTAGACAAGTAATTGCTAATTAATTAATAATTACCAATTTCTGGCAATATATCCCTCATGCACAAGACAATGCACGTGAGGAGGCCCATGTTCAGCGGTGGATACTGAAAGGGCCGGTTGCAGTTGCAGATGCAATGGCAATTAAACTAAAACTAATAATTTGAGATACTATTATTGATATTTTTTATGGATTAATGATGCAAACCAAATTAAATTATAAATAGGTATGTCAAAAACGTTAGGAGTACTTTATCAACAATATAAATACAAATACTTAATGTGTTTAAATAAATACATATTGTACAAATACATAATATAAAGAATTAAAATTATAATATAACATTAGTGTGCATGACAGAATAGTGAATAGTGAAAGTGCGGTGCCTATATACCTATGTGTACATACGTAGAATCAGTGCGCGTAATATGTACGTGTTGACATCACACATTTCGGAGGCAAAAAGGGCCGTCTAAAGAGAGTTCCGCAAACAGTAAAGTTTAAATGGCGGAATTTCGGTCAAGAGTGAAATTCACGTGCCCTTCCTCCGAAATCATAAAATGTTAACACGTACATTACCGTTATCATAAGATATCAATATTATGTGAAATGATTAGTTAAGATATTGATATTATGTAAAATGTTTAGTTAAGGTTAAATATGTGTTATACTATTACCTTTACAACATTTTATAATGTACAATTTGCTTATGTTTTTGTATGTCTTATTCTCGCTCTCCAATGTGCTAGGATACCTAGGTTATAAGTCAGGGAATTAGAATAAGGTTTAAAATAAAGACTACCGCCCGCAGTGTGTTTCATTTAGATGTAAGTTCTAGAACAAAAAGTTGCGGGCTAGGTGGCGTAGTTCCGGTATCGGCGCCACTGAAAAGCCGTACACCCTCGATCCTCCCACACCCCTTGCTACTCAAAGAGGGAGGAAGGGAAGATAAGAAAAAGGAAATTAAAAGGGAAAATACCTAAACTTCGCCACCGAAAATAGTCTTTATCCTCCGTGCAATAAGAGGACGGACCCAGATAAATAAGACTTGTAACCTAGATATTATGTACAAAAGTGGAGAGCGAATAGCAATAAATCTTCCTCAGGGAACGGGGGGATCGCTGGGGCAGCAAACTCCTATAAAAAGGGAAAGGCCTAACAGCCAGCAAGCCAGTTCGTCCTCACCACTTGTACTGTAAGAAACCTAAGAAGAAAAGTGAGCTTGCTGCCCGCTGCCGCTCCCTCCGCACCCCTGTGGTTTAATGTGAATTAGAGCAGCGTTTTATTTCCGTATTCACCCCAACATCTGATCTGCCGAGATCCCTGCACCAACATCAAGACCGGCAAAGCCTAAATCCCTACACCCCCCGTTAAAGCCACGACGTGTGACCTGCAACATTGGCCTTCGACCGCGATCGACGTGCAACTCTAACATCTGGTTCTTAGCCGGATTGCTGAGCTAACACCCGGTCGCCAAATCGGCGTCCACCTTTAACAATTAGTTGCTATACTGATTAAGGCTTCTATAAATCCTCTTTACTTCTCTTTACAGTATTAAACCAATAGCTTTATCCAGTACAATGAAAGAATCATATCTCTCAGCTACCACCTTCATGATGCTGTTGTTTTTGCCCTTCATTCTGTATAGTTTTTTTAGTACAAAATATCTACTAAATCTTATAAAATAAATAAGCATTGTTAGTTTATTATTAGTTATATTGTTAGTCCGGACCCATTATATAATTTTATTTTGAAATAGATTCTCTTAGAGAATCATTTCCATAAGTAATCATAATTTAACATAAATATTAGAATAATCTTCCATAAATCTCAGTATTGCACATAAAGTACTAACCTTAAAGACACTTATTGTTTGCTTATTTTAATCTTGTAGAGAACTTATGGCTCTTGGTGGGATGAAGCACCTTCGGCTCAGGAGGATTATATGTCTCAAAACAACTATGCAATACCAAGCCAAGATTTTGTAGGTAAGCCTTTACTTATGTATTTGTAATTAATTACCTATTTGAGTATTATTATCGAAAGTAAGTGATTATTCAATTAAGAACAGTAAACTGAGCATTTTAATTCAACCTGACAGCAATTGTTTTGTGGCAAATTTATTAAAGAATTTAATAAAACACATTATCTTTGTCAATTTCACTTCGATGTAATTATTTTTCTAGCGTTTTTCTTTTTATAAGTACTTACTAACGTTATATTCATACTGGAAATCTAATATCATTAAAAATGTTTTAATCATTAATTAATTAATTTTATTTTAATTTTTTTATAATAAAAATATAACTGATCGCTGTCTGTACATGGAAGATATATGAGAAAAACTATTATTGGAGGCCTTTATCAACAGCAATAGAACCCAAAACAATGAGTGTTGGAATTTTTGTCTGTTTGTCTGTGCGTTTGTGCGCGCTAATCTTAGAAACGGCTTAACCGATTTCGGTGCGGTTTTCACTAATGTATTGTGGTAAGCTTCACTTAAAATTTAGTGTTTGTTTTATTTCAATCAGTTCATAAATAAAAAAGTTATAACAATTTAAAGAATCACGTTGAATAAAGACAGTGTTTATAAACTAAAGTCCACGCGGACGAAGTCGCGGGCAACAGCTAGTATTAAATAAACAAATACAAATTAAATCTCTGGTCCTATAGATATTTAAAGTATCCATTTAATTTTGTTTCACCTTAGCAGTGTATTATATTGCAAAGAATTTTTTTTGACAGAGGTATCATTTGAAAAGTTTGTCTACCCATTAGAAGTGTCAGTATTTGAGACATACCATCCCGGTGCTTTAGTTCGCATTTGGGCTTGGGGCCCTGAGGATCAACATGATGTCAATGGATCTTGGATACTGCTTTGGGAAGGAGAACCCAAAAATATTGGGGACACTCCAAGGATCTTTACCCCACCACTAAAGAAGATTAATGTTGCTACAAGGTAAGTTGTCATAGTTATTTTTTTATGGGAAGAAGGTGACAGACAAGATTGTCCACATTGGTGGTAAGTGGATAATATCACCCATGGACATCCAGAATACATGCCAATATCAGGCGACTGTAATTATAAATGTCGGCATGATCCATGCACTTCAATTATGTAGATTTAGCAATGGATTTGGAACACCCAAAATGGTTGCTTCAATTGATTAATCGTGGAATAGAGCTCACTAAGGAAGAAGGGTTGTGAAGGACGGGGAATAGAAAATATTCCCCATCCATTCTGAGGAGTTTTTCTTACATTACACCACTTGTTCTTCCTTGGAAAGGTTAAGTGTTGGAGTGAGCATTGACCAATTGTTTTTTGCTTGACTTCTTGTTTCGACCAATATTTTCATTACCATTTAATATAATAAACTAATAATAATATGTTAAGTAATCTTTTTTAAATAACTAATTTTATAATTACAGTTAATTTCATAATGTGTATGTATAATTTGACTAAAAAATTCTTTAATTGACTAATTTTGTAAAATGATCTAATTTTGTAAAATGATCTAATTTTGTATAATGAACTAATTTTGTTAATGAATAAAGTTTGTATAAAGTTGTCAAAGAGCTTACATATCGTCAAATCTTTTTAATCCTCAAGAACAGAAGCGATTTTGATGATTATTGAAAAAAAAATGATTGTTATTATTTATTATTTGAAATCAGTGTCAAATGCAATTATCATTATCGTGAGGCAGATTATCTTTGTTCATTTTTTGATATTTATATTGTAATTTTTTTGAGTACTTTACAAGATGATTTAGGACATGCTGCTTACAAAAGACATACTGGTCATTTCTTAACCGATAATTTGATGTAAAATAGAGTTGACAAACAAAACAACTTCTTCAGCGTTACGCAAAGAGAGCTAATAGACAAACTTATTTACGGACGAGAACATGTTACATGTTCGCCATTGAGGAATATTAAGCAGAATCATTGAGTTCATGCTCATAGCTCTAGAGAAGCTGCTTAATTTGTTAATTGGGTGCAATCCAGCTTTACTGATGGTTTGTTGGGGTATTAGCTATCAAAGAGTAACTGAACCATATTTTTGTGAAAAAGGTATTAAAACGGCTCAAGTGTATCAAGATACGATTCTTCAGAAGGTCGTAAAGCCTCTGAACAACACCCTATTCCTTGACCAAGAATGGTTCTTTCAGCAAGACAGCACTGGGTCATAGGGCTTGCTCAACACAGGCGTGGCTAGAAAGGAATATTCCCGACTTCATTAGAGCTGAAGACATGTCGACATCTAGTCCCGATCTTAATTCGCTCGATTATGATTTATGGTCTGTTATAGAGAGCATGGCATGCTCTTAGTCATAATGCCATGATAATATTGAATCCTTCGGAACATTCCATAAGGGTAGGGTGGTAGTTGCCAATTTTCCCATTGAAAGGGTGCATGTTTCAATCGAAAACTGGCCACAACGTTTGAAAGATTGTATAAAAGCAAATGGTGACCATTTCAAATAAACATTATATTTTTAAAATGTTTACCTATTTTTATTTCTAAAACAACACAAATTCTTCTAATTAAAGGGTAATGTAAAAAAAAATATATCAATGTTTTCTTTCTAACAATATTTAAGGCTAGACTAGGTATATTAATATTGTTTAAACAATATGAATAATTGTGCCCGTTACAATGTTTCTGATTTTGAATAATTGATAAAAAACTGTTCTTGTGGATTAAGAAGTTAAAACCTACATTAACTCGACTAATATGTTATAAATTTTGTATGACTCGATATTTTATATTTTGCAAGCTATAATAATTGTAGCTAATAAATAATTGTAATTGTTAATTACCTACCATCCAATGTACCACTCACATTTTTTTGCTTTATGGAAAGAAGGTGACTGACAAGCTAACAGTCCACCTGATGGTAAGTGGATACTGTCGCCTATGAATATCCGCAATACACTCGTAACATCAGTTCAGAATGACTAAAGGTAACACGCTCCCTGATGCACTGCCTATCTTAAGAGATTAATAAAAAATAAATATTAATAACAAATAAAGAATAATATGAATTAAGAGGGGACAACCTTGTCCATACAAACGTATTTTCTTCTTGAATTCTGGTAATAGATCAATTAATCTGATATGTTACAGATACCTACCATGAGCAGGTTCCTGTGTTTTGATTTTTTTATTAGTTAGAAGCTAGGACCCTCCAAAAATCTAAAAAAAATTACCTGTTTAAACAGTTTAAACACTGGGAAAAAGAAGCCTAGTATGCAAATTTCGCAACTATTATTGAAAAAAGCAAAACATAAGGACATAGAAAAACTATTCTTTAACGCAAGTGATAAAGAAAAATCAAAATCGATGCACTTTTGGACGAGGAAATAGGGAAATACGAAACCTCGGTTTTACGAATTATTACAGTAGGTATTATTATCACGAAGTGCAACTGTCCCTTTCTCTCAAAGAAGTGGCATCGCTCGTCTCGAGACAGCAATAAAATAATGCAATAAAATGTAAAAATGCCTGCTTTTGAAATCCACTTCCAGGCAGCCTCCCCAGGCGTCTTCCAGGCATCTTCACCAAAGTCAATAAGTTTCCTACAATGAGTTTACTTTGCTCAAATAACGTCACATATTAGCTCAACAAATTCTGTCGCATTTGGGACACTTATGATAACTTCAAAAACCGGCGTATTTCTTTTAAACCCAGTTTCATTCTCTGTTCTATTTTCATTTGGTCTAAATAAAAGCCTAGCCTATTATTTATTAAATGTGTTTTTTTCGTTTTGTAATATAAATTGTAAAATAACTTATCATGTTGTCGCTTGGACTTTTGGACTCATCGTGTACCGACAACCACAGAATTATTTGTATATCTATTGTTTTTTTTTACAGGATATTAAGGCTCGAGTTCAATCACAGATTGCTTCCATACTACACAGAATTAGATGCAGTTTTGTTGAAAGGAAAACCAGTAATTAAAAACAAATCAAGTTTTTCATACAAATCCCTTTTCTTTAACAAAACTCCACCGCTCGTTGAAAAGGGTAAGTTTATTTTTGTATGAAAGAAAGAAATGTCGGTGAGAATACTGTCGCCCTGCGACTTGCGCGATACATGTCAACATCAGAATGACAAACGTTGGCACCCGCCCGAAAGCGCTTTGGAGATTCAGGAATGGATTTGGAGAAAGGCTTGAGAAAATAGAGAGGGATTGGATAGGATGGAATGGGAATGGCATAACACTCGCTAAAACACGTACGTCCATCCATAGGGAAGTCTCGTCTCTCTGTTGTCATTTTCATAATAATTATTTTATAATTAATTATCAAAATATTTGTTTTTATATGCACGTATAATTTAATTAGGCTTGTATTTAATTGCACATGTATTTAATTAGGCTTTTATTTAATTACGCATGTATTTAATTAAGCTTGTATTTAATTAGGCTTGTATTTAATTACGCATGTATTTAATTAGGCTTGTATTTAATTACGCATGTATTTAATTATGCTTGTATTTAATTACGCATGTATTTAATTAGGCTTGTATTTAAACGAGCAGCAAAAAATACTAAATGGGCTGATGTAATTTTAAATTACTAAGAATATCAACACAATTCTCTTAATTATTTTAATTGTTATAATTAGTCACCAGGGAACCTAACCCACCTTTAAATTTGCTGCCAGTCAGTATATCTGCTGCTCATTTAATAATTTCCCATTTAATTCTACATTTTCAGGTCTAATTTTAGAGCAAGTATTAGCATCAAATCTAACAGCTATGGATTACAGCTGCATATTGGGTAAAGATGAGGCACAAGAAGACACGGGACCACCATTGGGATATTTTCAAAATTTGCCTGTAAGTATTAGTCTCCATAAGTATTATATTTTTCCGTTTCCGTAAAATTTAAAATTGAGTTCAGTCGTAATTATTTTTCATCATTATTTGGAGCTATACTAATATTGTGATGTATCATATTAGATGTTTTGTAATATCCAATAAAGCTTTTACAACAGTATTAACTAAATTATGCCAGTCGGCCATCTTCGTATTTTCGACCGTCACCGAACGCGGAGAGACTTAATATAACATACAGTGATTACAATGTAACGCAATGATCTCTGAAAGTTTCTTTGGGTGTTTGTTTGTTTCTCACGGTTTAAGATAATCAAAAGTTTACACAAATCACTTTTTGAGAAACAAATATACATCTAATATAATAGTAATTTGTCTGGGCATTACTGATTACAGTAATTGATGAGTATTTTTTTATTTAGTCCATCCTGAACGATTGCTGAATGGATAACATACAAACACTTCAATTAGTAGTACTATACCAGCATGATAATTTCTAATTATAATCTGTTAAGAGTATGATTCTACAACGGTTTATATAGGTACTCAGATACTTTGTAAAGACTATTGTTTAGCTCTTACTATAGAAACTAAACATTCGATATCACAATGGGTTACTTCACACTTTCACAATGGGTTTTTGGCTAGGTCAGGATAGCCAATGTCTGACTCATTTGTTATTGACTTCGTATTATAATATTTACCATATAGTAAAATACCTTGAGAGGAAAGTCTTCAAACCAGTGCATCCTCATCCTGCCAATTATAGTTTTGTTATATAATTATGACTAAACGTGACTTCTGATGGTAGACCTGATCCATAAGCTCAAACTTGGTTAGTGAGCTATAGAGATAGTTATGCTTGGGATAACTATCTCGTAACAATCGTATTCTCCGAAGTATTTAGATGCGTTTTGATACGTCATGCAAGTCATTTATGAAATTTTAGTCATGTTGACCTTTGACCTTCATTGAGGTCAGATGCTGATTATAGTGAAATTTAGTGGTTAAAAAGCTGCTAAAGTAGTATTTAACCCAAAATTAAAAAAACTGGAAATTTTTTTTTTATTCAAAATTTTGATTTTTTTTTGAGTGATGGAGTTCGAAATTTGCAAATTTTGTAAAAAACCCGCCTAGATAATTTAATTCTATGAATTTAAAAAAAAAAATCATCCAAATCGGTCCAGTAGTTTTTGAGTAATTGGAAAAAAGCTTTTGCCCAGTTGGGAGGGCTGTCCCCATGAAGGGGGGTGGTATTTAAAAAAACTAAGAGAAATTGTTTTTCTTATTTATTCTTGCCTATTGTTTAACGAATATAAGAATCAAATCTGAAACCAACCTTTATTTTATTTACATATCTCTTAAATTCACGCTCTGAAGCTTTCATGTATCTCATATTGCAGGATGAAACTATACTATGTATACTGAAATATCTAGATCTACAATCTTTGTGCCGCTGCGCACAAGTGAATAGACACTTCAACAGATTGGCATCTGACTCTATATTGTATAGAAGCATCGATCTCAAACCTTATTGGCACTGCGTTAATTCTAAGGTTTGTATTTTAAACGCTTTGTTAATGAGCATTTTCAAGGTTGTCTACCTTTGTACTAATACTTTACAGAAATATACCACTTTGTGCTTTCTTTGTATGTGACGCTATCTGAGCAAAGGGATGTTATTCACTTATTGACTTTGATTAAGTTTTCTAACAAAAAAATCCTGATGTTTCAAGATTCTGTTTAAACATGTGCTAACATTTGATTTTTAAGTTAAAGCTTCAATATCTAGTTTTGATCTTGTTTCAATATCTGGCAAACCAGAACTGACGATAAGGTTTCTTTTCTCAAATAATTTCACATCTTTAGGGGGTTTTTTGTATATATTGAATTCCTAATTTAATGGATCGAAGAGGAGGAAAAATTATCCGATGGAGCCTGATTGTGGATCCATGTGAACGCCTGATTGTGGATCCATGTGAACGGAGGCTAAAAAAAGGCGGTAGACGAGCATACAGTCCAACTGGTAGCAAGTGGATACTGTCGCCCATAGACATGAGAAACGTTAATACAGGTTGATTCAGGAATAGATTTGGAGAAAGGGTTGGGAAAATGGTAAGGGATAGGATGGAATGGGAATGGGCTCTAGCATATCTCACTCAGTGTCAAACGGTTATCGGTGTTATCGGTAGTATGCATTAGGATTGAAATGTTAGGATGGGCATACGCGGTAATTGCCTATCATGTCAAGTGGACTTTATCTGGATAATTGGTCTTATCCTACAAAAATATGCAATTTAGTTTTTTTATCTGCTTTAGATAAAGCTATCTGAAGTGTGTACCTTTACATAGTATTGGTCAGTCAAATGTTTGAACAAATACAAATTTCTTTGCAACTTATTCTATAAACTGCTAGGTGACGCCAACTGCAAATACAACGTTGTAAAACAAACTTAGACTTTCAGATAAAGTGACAAATGTGAATGTTAAAGTCGCCGAAATAGTTAGTGTACTAACGCAAAGAAGTTTGTAACCATTCTTTCTTTTTCTTTTATAAAACACTAGCTTCTGCCCGCGGCAACGCTCGCGTGAATTTTTATTTTGTAATATCTAATCAATGATCCAGGATAAAAATTTTCTTACTTTCTTCGGATTTATAATGTTACTAGTATGTCTTTTTATAATAATTGGCATTGTGCGTTCACTCGACGCTCGAGCGTCGAGTGAACGCTAATGGACCTTGAAAATTCGAACGTTAAACGCCCGCTATAGTCCAAATTTTCAACGTGTGATGGTCTTAAATCTCTGGGGTTAGAAGGTTGAGTCTAAAACGGTTAAGGTTAAGATTTTTAAAGTTTGATTTGGGACTTGAGCGCTCATTTTTCCAAGACTACTAGTGTTATGTAATTAGTGTGACAGTGTGATGTGAAATGTGATGAGTAAAAGTAATAATGTTTTATCTTATGTTTATAGGCATTATTTGCTTTGTCGGAGCGTTGTAAACTCCTGCAAAAGTTGGATCTATCATGGTGTGGGAGCCATTACAAGTTGTCATATGCTCATGTATCGGAGTGAGTATAAACTTAAAGTAAATTAGGAATTTTACGAACTATATTCCGTTCCAGTCCAATTTGTCTCAAATGTAAACAAACATTGCGGCCAGAAATAACTGACTCGGCTTTGAGGCCGATTTACACTTTGTTTAGTTAAGTGCCGAGTTAACTTTCGGATTTTGCGAATTTAATCGGGCAAGTAGCAAGTACTGTCCAAATATTATTTTATGCGGGTTTAGTTGTAAATCCAACAAAATGAATTGTGAAGTGTCCCGACAGCTTGGCGATGATCTTGGCGATGACATCTTTCACTCCAAAATCAGATATTCATAATTTCGACAATGTTTCATAGGTCGCGATCTCTTGCCTCTTTGTTCTTACACAGAAGACTTTTTTTTATCTTATACAAGCATTCTTGTTTCAGATATTCGTTTACGAAAGAATATGTATATTTCCGCTACATTTAATTTTTGTTAATAAACAAAATTTATTACGCGTGCGACTCAATGTTCCGTCGGATACTTATATACTAAACTGGTTCGGACAGTTTCGTCCACGAAGCGAGTTAGCAGGGTGCGGGAGACGCGAGGAGGGGAGTACTTCGTACGACTCGCCGAAAAATATAATGGCTTTCTATTTTGCGACAAGTTATTTATTACTCAACTCGCCAATCTACATCCAAATGAAGTTATCTACTTAACTCGCCAAACTGGCAAGTTAACTCGCTACCAAACTGAATAAAGTGTAAATCTGGCATTAACATTGTTCATTGTTACTGGAACAACCCTTTAGACATATTTTAGCATTGTTATTTGATAACAATGTTAAACAATTTTGTACATATTTTCAGATTTATCACGGCCCACAACGCCGAATTAACACACTTGAGACTGAATTGTTGCCAATTTGTCAATAACCATGTGCTAAGAACAATAGCCTCAACTGCTAATTTGCAAGGTTTGCATAACATTTTAATTTAATGGGTATATCTTATGTAAGATCAGTGTTATGAGATATATGGTAATAAGTCTAGTATTTTAGTGATATAAAAATAACTTTAATTACATAGTTTTGTAAATACAAATACCTAATTTCTTCTTTTTTCCAGAGCTATGTTTACGTTCGATATTTACAAAATGTTCTAATTGGAAGTGCCTTTCTTCGCTGACTAAACTGAAGAGGTTGGATCTTTATAGGACCAATATTTTTACCACAGCAGCCGTTGCTATTATTACGTCTAATCCTGGGTTGCAGCATGTTAATGTTGGTAAGTTGCTAGCTGTATCACTTTTGACCTTCAATTTTACTCTTTTGTGTTTGCGGACCCAACCCAACAAACTGACTGTTGGTTACAAACATAAAATTAAACTGATAATCCTTGAAAAGTTTTAAGGGCTTTTCCGATCACATTATTTAAGAATCCTATCTAAATAACTAAATTCTGGATGGTGGAAAAATTGCTATTACACAATCCTGACTTTAGTCACTAAGTGATTTAGGATTCCTGAATAATGTGAAGTGTAATAAGCGCATTAGCGAAATCCTAAAAAATATATTTTATTAAAAAAAATATTTAGAAAATTAACAGCTTAGAATCGACTCTACCTGATCTACTCTGAACAAACCATTCTCACCTTTTGCGTTATTTCAGTGACACATATTAATAATAATATTTTTTTATAAAATATGGTAAGTGGCTACCGCCACCCATATATACAAATATATATATACAAAAAGAAAAGAATTTGCGGTCGACAATTTTTTCTCGCCGTGGTACCGCACCGGGCAGACATATCGTATTTGATAAAATTAAAATATTATATGTGTAAAAACATGCATAATCTCACAAGGTTATAATAACTAAACATGGTCGAACATATCTAAGTTAATCTACAAACACGTATTGCCGTGTTATTGTATTATAGTTCCATTATTTTTGGTCATCAGAAACACGGTGTGCACTGGACGCATTCATTCCATGCAACCCTTTCCAACTATATAACTTTTGGTTCAGACGGGATAGGATGGGGTTGGGGTGAGCAGTAATGATGTGACAAATAATTTCCTTTATTCTATTATACTCTTTATTTGATGGAATTCGATTGGTTAGGTTAGGCAATAGTGAATATAACGGAATGTGACTTCTCTTATCCATACTCGATGAGTTAAAAACTGACCTCTGGCATATCTCACTCATTCCTGTAACACGCAATTGGCAGTGATCTATATATAAAAGAGGGGTAGTAATAATAACAGTTTATTTTGCAAGAATACATGTTTTACAAGTGTTATAATTATTGAAAATAGTATCATTGTACCCTGTTAAAGTAGCATTCAAACAATAATATGGTAGACAGCATCAATGGTACAATTTGAAGCGAATCTTTTAAGATGTTCAATCTTATAAGATTCGTTTTTGAAAATACGAAAATAATTTTACAGGGTCATGCAAATCAATATCAGCAATGGACGAGGTAGCTATAGCATTAGGCAGTAACTGCCCAGATCTAATCTCCGTGGACTTCTGGAAGTCGTACTCGTTGACTCCTAACGGCATCCAAGCACTCGGAAGATGCTTGAATTTGCAGGAGTTGGATGTTGGCTGGTGGTGAATATTAAATATAATTATAGCAGTTATCATATATCTAGGACTTTCAAAATATGAACCAAATGTTCAGTGAACCTGAAGTGACAGAGTTACATAGAATGAAGATTCGTAAATATTTATTTTACAAATATAATTTAAACTTTTTCCTTTTTTTCATGTCCATGGAATGAAATACATGTATCATTTTTTGTTTATTGCAGTTAAAACGTTTGGTATACGGGTTCATATTTGGACAATAGTAGTTCCTACTACAATGAAAATTATATTTAAAAATAGCAACATCACCTTTATTTTTTTTGCCCGGAATAATAAAACACACTTTAGATTCATTTTATAGGTTGTAAAGAAAGGACGATGAGATAAAAATGTATGGATGTCGTCCCAACCCACCAACAAAGATAAAATTAAAATGACAATGTATTTATTGTGGTCTACCATAATCATTATAAGCAATTATAACTGTTAAAAATATAGATTTTTATAGTAAAAATATAGAAAAGGTTTTAACAAATAAAAGATAACACTAGAAAACATGGTTCGCATCATGGTTTGCCCACGGTTTTGACATTAATCGCCTTAACATTAAAAGTTATATGAAATAATAGCTTTCATTTGACGTATATTTCAATTGTGTTGGTTTTTCGGGACACGTTTACGTGTCGTTCGTGTTTTAAGACGTACGTGTTATTAAGACAAGCGCTGAACGCTTATGCGCTCGAGCGCTGGCGCGCTATGTTTTATTGTTATTGAACCTTAACCGTTTTAGACTCGAGCTTTTAACTACAGGGGTTTAAGACCAAACATTAAACATTTGAACTATAACGAACACCAGCATTTAATGCTAGAGTCTTAACAGTTCGTTGGCGCTCAGTCGGCGCTCGAGCGTCAAGCCCTCAACGCTTGTTTTTACAACACTATACAAGATCTTTTTTTGAGACTAGCCAGAATGGAGAAGTCTCACATACAAGGTTCCTAACAAGAGTCCTTACAAGTTACATTGTCAATTAGCCCAATATAATAACATAATATAATTTCAACGGAAATGCACGAGTACGGTTCTCGATTGTGTGTGTTTTTTGAAAATCTTTGAATGCAGTTTTTCGTAAATCTAAAATCGACGAGATGGTTTTTTAGAACAATTTTTTCTATCTCTAATAATTACTGATTAGTCTCAAAAAAAAAAACCCTGTATAGACAACTAGGTGGGTATTTGATTTCCAAAAAATGAAATAGTTAAATACCCATTTTAATGTCAACAGCTTACAAGCAGGCAACTCAGGCGAGTGGCTGTCTTGCTTGCACGGCTGTAACCTGCGCAAGTTATTCCTTGGTGCATTACGGGGCGTGTGTGATAGGGACCTGCGCGGGCTACTGCCTCGAGCGCCACGACTTGCGCAACTAGACTTGCTCGGAGTGAGGGCTGTTACACCGGATATATGTAACGAGTGAGTACTTTTTTAATAAAATTGTTTATTTGCTGTATATGCGTATATATAAACAAACAAATCGGGGAGAAAAGTTGTTTTGGGTCTACTGTTGTAGACTGTTGTCAACAACGGAGATTATTCTTTAAATTTGTATTCTTATAACGTGTATAAGGGCGTGTGAGATCTGTACTTGCGCGACCTACTGTCTCGAGTGCCGCGACAAACAAACTGATACATTTGTTTGGTGGGAATTCTTGTAATTTGATAATATGTAATGTTCTGTTATATCATTAAATTTAATTAAATAAAAAATTTTTAGATATTTTTTTAAATGATAGCCTTTCAAAAGTTGTATAAACTTATTGCAGCGTGTGGCGTCACGATACATTTACATACAAACGATATGTCGTTGAATAGTGTTTATGAAACTGACGTTTGCCCGAACATTATTTTAACCATATGGAAAATAGCTGAATCTTCCTTTTAAAGATTGTAAAGTATGGCCTTTAAGGATTTTAAAGAAATGCCTTTTAAGTATTGTCAAGAAAAGCTTTTTATTAAGGATTGTGACGTTAAGGACTATTGTGACGTCATTGTCGCGAGTAGCTCGTTTGAATCTTTGAATAGCTATATTTCGAATTTCAAAAATTTTTTTCATTATTCGTAATATTTTTGCGTAATAGCGTATTTTTTACATATTAAATTTCATATTAAATATTAATTTTCGTATATAAATACGAAAAATTTACTAATTTAAACTCAACTCTGATTTTTAATAATAATGTCATCAATTAATTAGAGTATCAATGAATTAGTTAGCTTATTAATTAGTTTATTGTTATACTAATTTACCCCGTGTTTTATATTATCATTTTACATACTCTGAAGAAAATGTTATCTCACGTAGATGTTTTTAAACATAAATTTTATGTTGCTTTCTATTAGGAAAATTTCATTTGTCTAAAAACACTACCGATGTCAGAATTATCTCGAATTAAAAATCAAAGTTTAGTTCTCCATGGTTATTAAGAAGTTTAGATATAATATCATAAGTTTTGTTTTTCTTTCAGTATCTTAGCCTGGTGCCGTGAGCTGAAATTGTTGGATGTCAGTTTCTGCGATCACATTAAAGAAGAACAGGTGTGTAACGATTTTTTATTTATTTATTTAAAGAAGCATAATAATATAGCAAGTTAATATAATTAAATGAGAAACGTAAATGGAACGTATAAGCCAACATAGCCTCAATAATTTTAAATAGCAAATAGCCAAAGTCAACGCAATTGCACTACACTACAAATTCAAATTACTAATTAAGAATGTTACTATTTAACCCTGTTATTCATATTCTACATTTTAATTATTCTATAACATTTTTTTATGTCTATAAACACATTGAATCCTTTAGTATTATAAACATACATTGTCAATTTTCTTTTTATTACAGGTATTGGAATGGCGCGAAAAGTACCCTCACGTCAGTATAAAATGGTCATTCCAGTCACCGAATTTGGGTACAGCGCCAAATCATTTGTTATTGGCTGCCAACTTAGAACAATAAGAAAAGGCAAGGTATTCTATATTTAATTTCTTGGTATAAAAAAGGATGATTTTGAAGAATAGTTTTAGATATATTTTTTTACATGATCTTTTGTTACAGATTTTCGCATCTAAAGTGTGTAGTGTTAAAAGTATGTCAGTGCAAATATGCAGCAAAATACATTTGTGTTTAGAATAATGATGTGACGAGTCGGCTTTTTAAGAATCTAGTGTAAATGACTAAGAGTATTTGATTTTACTACTAAATGAATATTTACTAGTAAAATATAAAGTATCAAGTTCCTTTTGCTTGATTAAAATGATATTTTTTTTTGGCTGATTTATATTAAATGGGTTGCTTAATGTTTGTTATGCCTAATTAAAATTAAAGGATTGTCTGATGTATATTTTGCCTGATTAAAACTACACGAGTTTCCTGATTAGTGTTTAAACTTGCCGCTCTTTTTCTTGCGACGTTTTATCAGACTATAGCGAATATACTCGACTCGTCGCATCACTATTTGTATCCTATCTATGTATTTGATAAATGCGTTATTACTATTAATTTAAAATAATAAATGTATAAGAAAAATATAAAGACTGAGGGGTTAAGCATATCCCGATATTTGTATAAGTTTTAATAAAAATAGTTTTATTGTAAACTGATGAAATAATTAAATTTAATGAAAATTATTTTTATTATTTTTTTATGTATTTATCCACCGGTTACAAACATTATTGATTTATTCATAAAGGAATATATGTTCTTGAAACTCATGAGGACACGTCTGCCTTGTTTGCACTCATACTTCCGTACTTGTAAAAAGAGACCTTATCTCATGCACAATATAAAACCTTTAAATACATTGATACGAAAGTTACTTTTTACATGTGTACGGACATACACCCACAAGCAAGCTTGACGCGTACTTGGTGAGTTGCAAGAACTATTTCAATATTTACACACATTGTTATAAAGTACCGAAAAAAATATTCATGTTCTTTTGCAGCTAAAACATATTAATTACTTCGCGGCTAAAAGTACAGTATTCTAATTTTTTCATATTCCTACTCTTATTTTTTAAGTAGGTAGTGGTGCCAGCGACTTCGTTCGCGTGAACTTTAGAGTGATTCCCATCGTAACTATAACGGATCGGGTTACCTTGGCGTGAGAGTATACTCCGCCTATGCATGGTTTTCTCCTTCTTTGGCGGGAGAGTATACTGCGCCTATGCTAGGCTTTCGCCTACCTTGGCGGGAGAGTATACTCCGCCTATGCATGGCTTTCGCCTCCCTTGGCGGCAGAGTATGCCGGACTCTTACCGACTAAAATCCCACGACTCCCTCCACCTCTCCACCAAGTGCCGAGGTCACGGGTGCGCTTTCGCAGTCGTCCGCGACCCCAACGGTGGCGGCCCGCCAGTGCGGGCCCCGGACTGATGCTGGGGAAAGAAACGCCGTCCACCCAGGCAGTGCTGTATCTGGGTAACCCTAGTCTCACTGGGATGTATGCGTCATCTCAGGACTAACCACCCCTTCTCCACCGTGCCCTCTGTCCATACAGAGGGACACGCAGAGACGATCCCTGATTCTCCGCCGTGCCCGCCGCCCATACAGCGGGACACGTGGAGACCGTCCGTGTTTCTCTGAATGCCCCCAACCTCCAAGGGACACGCAGAGAAACCTAAGGGGGAACGTCGTCCACTCAGGCAGAGCCCCTGTGCCTGATTAATGCTACTACCGCTGGAATGCCGAGAGGCATCCCAGGGTGGACTACCTTGTTCTCCGCTATGCCCTCCGCAAATACAGAGGGACACGCGGAGACCGTCCCCGTCTCTCCATGCGCCCCCAACAGCTGGGGCACACAGAAACGCCACCTACTTGGAGACGAGAGACCAGACTGGTATCGGTATGACCAGTCTGGGCCCCCGCCTCCCCACCTTTGCCAGGATATTAGCCAACAGCCAGTCAGGAAAGGAAAAGTTGCTGACTGTTGCCCAGGGTGCACCATCCCGGATCTGTCGTTGAGCCATCGTTCCCCGCGGACGTATCCAGAGGGATAAATGGACCAGCGACAGACCGGGCACACTGCTTTCTCTTTGCCTCGGATATTAATGTAATAACTCAATATGAATTTACAGTAAGCGGGAAAGAGATATTATAACTTTTTTATTATAGATATTTTTATTATAACAGTGTACAATGTGTTGGATACATTACAAATGTGCTGTATGGTATCGATATAAACATAATTATTTTAATTCGCGGTTGCATTTTACAAGTAATTTTATTAACAGAATTTTCTATATTATTATACAAACGAAGTATATTTTTAGAAAAAATTAAATTTTTTTATGATTATAATATTATACGTAATTTTCTGTGTTTTAGGGTTAAGTAAAGTTAAATTGTAAGCGATTGATCTGTGGCATATGCTAACGTCTCGACTGATATCGATTCTAAAATATGGTCGCTGTATGTACATGTTAGTTTAGAATCGATACAAGTCAATTTATACCTATCGGTACCTTAAAGCGTTAGACAATAACATCTAGAATCGAATGTTTTGGGTACTATAGCGTGTTGCTGACTGTACATATGTGCATAATTGAGGCTTGGAATGTACAAATGAGTTAAGTGCCAAAACACAATTATTGAGAAATAAATAAAAAATGAATTAGTTTCTTAGTCATCATTTTATTGCGGCATTCTATTATCAAAAACTAAATTAAATAGGTACTGTGCATACTATACTTATCAATAACATTAGTTTTGAACATATTTTTATTTAAAAAAACCTTATTTTTAAAATCAATTCAAAAATGGGTCAAGATGCAAGATATTTACCTTTCATAGGGGCTAAGTACCATAACAAATGTCATTGGAGCAAAGTGCCTTTATTTTAAAATAATTATTATTATTGTCGTAGTACTTAGTCCCTATGTTGCATTTTGACATTTGAGGAATTTGTGTAATAATTAAATTAAATAATTTAATTATTACACAAATTCCTATAGAATTCTTGATATTCTTGTGGTAAGTATGCAATCGTACTTTCTTGAACTTTAAATTAGGAAAATCTCTCAAAAATATTTTTCTGTAAACCTTATGTTACTTTTTTTTTATCAGGATGCATTTCATTGAAGGCTTTAAAACATCTATGTATGTTTAAATCAGGGCTAAGAGATTCTTTTGTGCTTTTTGCTCTTGTATAATGACTTTCATCTCGGGGGAACATATTAATGTGATCTTTAACTCGGAGCACGTCGAGTTCAGTATATGTTGGCATTTTATGGGAAGTTCTTTTGTCAGTAAAATATGATGTGTCACCATGCTTCTTTTTGCGAATCAATGTCTCTATTTCTTTTTTAGAAACCGCAAAAACGTCAATGTATGTTTTTTTGCAAACTGGTACTAATGTGCCATCACCTTTAGGCATGACATAAGAAATAGTTGCTTGTCGTCTACTATCAGATGGTACATCATAATTACCATGTCGGCGTCGCTTAATATTATGCAGATGCAGCAATCCCATCAAATAGGTTCTTTGTGTTTTTAAATCTTCTCGGTAGAACTTGTCAAATAAACTCAATTTCATGTCATGATCTAATGTATCACATTGGTTCTTACATTTGCACATTTTCTGCACTAAAAATATTTGCTTAACACAGCTGTTGTAAAATTAAATGAAACAATATTTAAAGATGAAACAATAACAATGTACTGACCAGCATAGAATGTGGTCTTTTTGCCGGCATAACTTTTCCTTTCCTGTTAACATAACTCTTTCCTCGTACCTTCAAAGATTTTCTTATTATAGTTTTATTTTTAGTTTTATTCCCTGAATCACTCATTTTCAAAATGCTCTCTAATATTTCATATTATAACAGACAAATCATATCATATGAAATGATAGCTAATAGACGACAGACAGCTAAACATTGACATTTACTACGATCGGATACACACACGACCCATTTGTAAAGAAACAAAGTTTGGAACTTACACCCAACGCTATCTTTGAAAAAATTTCAAAATTATAATAATTTTTTGTAGGCAATTTGCACCTTTGATATGGAATGGCTGTCCAACATAGCACATTAAAAGGCCAAAATCTTGATTTTGCTTCTTTGGCACTTAGCCCATTTGTAAATTCCACGCCTCAATTATGTGTAGTACTACTAATGCCGGTCGGCCATTTTCGTATTTCCGATCGTGACCGAGCTGAGAGATGTTGATAACATAGAGGTTATCACGTAACGAATTCTTGAAAGTGTCTTTTTACTCATCGTCTCTTCGTGTTTGTTCAAAACACGGAAATGGACGACCGGCATTAGTTAATTAGTGGTACCTGTATACTGTATACAGAATGTAACCGAAACTTTCCATAAGTCCGAAGTATTGGAGTATGTCATGACTCTGAGTTCATAGACATAAGATTGTGCGATACTTTTTTTGCAAAACAAATTTTATTTGAGCATTTACCAAATGTTTATACACATGTGCTAAATGTTAAGTCCAAAAAATGATAATTTAGCAAAAAATATGTAACATTATATGCCAATTAATTGGAAATCATAAGCAAAGTTCATACTTCAGGACAGATTCGGTTAGATTCGGTGAAAAGCGTTCGCAATGTGTTAGCGTTTCGCATTCACTACGGATCAATGGCAGAAGATAGAAAAATAGTTTTTATTTCTTATTAGTAAATGTTATTAAGAAAACCTATTTCACTAAGGTTCATTGCTTACGCTCCACCAAAGAGATCATAGACACCGAGTAAGAAATTTTAATACGTTCACAGCAGCCCCCGTATAATGAAAAAATAAGTCCTAAGAAGTTTTATATTGTTTGCATATTAGGTTAAGAATACTTACTGTAGACATCAATTTGCATTTTTACCTCATACCAGGTTTTCATAAATTAGCAGACATCCTTTTAAGAGGATATAGGATCGCTATAATAGAACATCTTCTAAAAAGGAATTTTAGCTGTATAGTGAAAAATTTCAATTCTATATAGAATCGATTCTATACATCGTGTATTTTTTTTTACCTTTGAACTTCTATGTGCAGAGTCGGATTTTTCTGCAAGTTATCAATTTTTTTCAGTCGATGTGTTTAATCGATATGTTCAGTAAATACGTAAAGTAAATCGATGTGTTCAGTCGATTTTAAATTATTTAGTAAAATATACATCAATTTCAGATCATGCAATATTACTTTTTTCTTTAAAAAGGATTTTAAAGAGCACTTAATATGACCATGGTATCTTACTCAGTCTCAATACGGAGTGTACACTGCCTCGTTCCGTTTCCACGAATATTGACAATGTGGTTTAATACACCTTAAATTCACGATAATAAAATTCATGAATTGTATTTCCACGTGTGTATAGATGCAAAAACCATTAACGAATCATTTTTGTTCGCGACTAAGTAGCATAATTTCATTTCTTTTATAATGGAGGGAACTTCCTACTTCAGTGAATCTTAGTGAATTTCTTCGAAAAGTCTGACAATACCTGACGTCCAAAGTTCTGTGTCATAGCTTTAGGATGTCTTTGAGTTTAAGTATAGTTACGCTAATGTAAACATTTGATTAAATTTTTGAGAAAAAATATTGTTATTATTCCTCCTAAACCTATATACGTCCTTATTCCTACATTTTATGTACATATAGCTTAAGCTATATGTATGCTTTATACGTAAAGCTTTATGTACATATAGCTTAAAAGATGAGACCGCCTTCTATGCATTTTGTGTATCGTATCGAGTAAAAATAAATGAAATTTGATAGTTTGGTTGAAAGCACCTGTTCCCCGAGGCCTTGTATCAAGCAAGACAATTATAATATTCTTTTCTGTGCGATTTTGCTCTTCGCTTTAAAAGAATTGAAAGCCAAAATGTCTACAAAAGAGTCCGCCACTGTATCGCGCCTACTTGAAGTGTATCGTGCTATTACCATTAATTACAACGCATCAGCGCGCGTGAGACGATATTTTGGTAACATCCATTCACCCTTTTTTTAAATTGTCACTAGTTCAGCGGCGAGGGAAAATATCGTGAGGAAACCCGCATGCTCGAGAATTGAAAATATTCTGGTGCATGTTATCACCAATTCACACTGGTACCGCGTGGTGGATTACGGTCAGTAAGGGCGTTTGTCCACCGCCGCCGTCACCGGGACGTCACCACAAGGGAATAACGGCGCTCGGGTGACGGTCGTGCGGTGGACACGCGGCCATAGTAAATGTATGTATCGCTACTTCGGCGCCTTCATCTCGTTCTCGGTGACGGCGGCGGTGGACAAACGCTCTAACCCCTAGTGATTTTTAGGGGGACGGGCCCTACAGTGGAACGATATAGTGATTAAATGATAAAAATATAAATGTCGTTGATATAAATGACATAAAAATTAAGTTATTTAATCATTACCATGCATGTCTGCACTCGGTAGTGTGTTTAAATAGTGTAGTGTAGTTTAAGAGTGTAGGCTTTCTCGGCCGGTGTCCATATTAATTGAATCTTCCGGACTACTTGGCCGAGGTCTTCTGGAATCTCTTCTCTTTCTTCCAAACGTTTCGTCAACAACTACGATTGACATCTTCAGTGGCTTCAAATAGCCCGGAAGATTCAATTAATATAGTGTGTTTAAATCTCTACATTTTCTTTACCCGAAATTGAAGAATATTTGTAACTTAGCCCCTTGGCGATCATTGCTATTGCAATTTTATGGATTATGCAATCTTTTTGACTGTTTAGAGAGTGTATTGAAAGTCGTTTGGGTGCACAACACGATTGAATAATATTGTACAATTTTATTGTAGAGCTTAAGGACCCGCCATAGGAAAAACATTTTTCCAAAAAATCGTTGATATGGGAATAAATTACATGACACGTCATACGTTCTTATCAAAGAAACCTGGAAGTTGGAGGAGTTCATTAAAAAGTCAAATTTGAAACTTAAGTAGGTAATAAAGAATGTTCCATTTTCAAAATATAAATTAAAGAATTCGAGAGCTACTGCACATAGAACACTATTGAACTGTAACATTCCTGCCCTGGAGTGCTTGTATAACATATCTATCTCAAATCGATGGAAAAAATGTACCTACCTACATGTAAGTACTATATATTTTATGTACGTAATATAAATGAAGACAAATTATAAAAAGATACAGAAAATGTATACAGAAAATGAAAATAACTATAGCAAAATATTTTTAAGCACTTATTACATGTTTATTATGATTTATAATTACGATAACTCGCTACCTTGTGCAATTATGCTAGAGTTATTATTTGTTATTAATTATTATAACAGACATTACAACCAAAATCGTCGGAAAATAACAAACCACTATACTTAAGGAATAGAGACGGTAAGCTAGTAGGTATCATCTATACAACGGATAAATTAATGCACTACTAATTAAAAACTGATAAAATAAATAAGTGCTTGAATGGAGACATCTCTCTGCTAGATGACCGATGATCTGTAAATGCGAATAACTTTGTAAATCGTTAGAGGCCTAATTAAGAAAAGTATACTCTAATAAAAAAGTAAGAAGTAGAAAATACTGTGTCTGCACTCGGAGACACTGCGAGTCCTATTTCTTAGGTGAAATAAAACCCGAAAGGTTGCTTGTTGTCACTGATTTAATTACTTGATTTATTAATACAAATTATGATGGGTCTTGTTGAAAGAATTTTGATTGACTATTTTATTGGGTACATTGTTAGTGCGTCCCGGCTCACTTCTTTGATTGACTGAATTTAGGTGCTTAATTGATTTTGCTTGGTTGAATTTAGTGCGTCCCGGCTCACATCCTTTATAGACTGACTGTTGACAATTTTGTGTGTTAAACATGTAGGTAATCACCAAAGACTACCCATGCCTTGGCGGTAGTCAGATAAAAATATAAAATAAAATGAAATGTTGAAGCGGCGATGTGGAGCCGCGACATACTGCAAAATAGTTTTAGATTGATGCGCTCTTGTGTTATTATTATAATCTAGCAATACTTCCTCGAAGAAACTAGAGCACGTTCACAGCACCAAAAACATTATTTTCACAGTGCGTTCAATACGACTGACCGTAAGTGCCTACTTAAGCCCACGTGTGGTAATTTGTTCAGATTTATGAGATCACCGCGCTGTGCTTATCGACTCTTGCATTTAGGCTATCGCTGTGACCTCTCCCATGTGATTAATTTACGTAACAATTCACTTTCAATGTACCTAATACAATTGATGATTATAATTACAATTTATCTAAGGCTATAATGTGTAATAGTTTCAGTGTATAATAAAATCGGTAAGTAAAATTTAATTCTATTGTTATAATAGACGGGAGTCTAGTGTTTACTCAAAACATCTAAATATCGTATGAGTTGGTCGGCCTTAAATTTGTTTGCATTTCATATCATTTCAACGCCGTCACTGCTCTTAGCAAAAATATTAGATCATTTCAGTTTCAAGATTGCGTACATTTTCAACATTATCCTAGAAAGCTTTGGCATATTTTTTTCACTCAAAGATCAGAATAGAAATAATTGGAAGTTTAAAAGGGTTATACAACTATGCGCGTAGCCATGGAGTGGCAGGTTAGACCGCTGATCTTTCGTTGAACAGGTTACGCTGTGAAGCAGGTAAAGTTAGGGGTTATATATTTTTTATTACTTTATCTGATTTTTAATTTGATACCAGGGCCACACTGAGTTTCCGAAATGAAAAAGAAAAAAATACAGTGAATGGCCAAAAATCAATGTATTGTTTCTCAAAATATTCTCCGTGAGCGTCAATACATTTTTTTTATACGAATAAATCAATTTCCATAAGTTTTATTCCACTCCTCCGTGGTGACCTCGGAAATGTGTTTTTCATACTCTTCGACAGTCTCTTCTGGCGATGAAAATCATTGACCGCGTAATTGGTTCTTAATTTTTGGAAACGAAAAGAAGTCACAAGGTGCCAAATCGGGACTGTATGGAGGATGGCTCATGAGTTCTACGTTTTTCGCCTTTAAAAAGTCGTTTGTCTGTTTGGTCCTGTAAGAGCTGGCATTGTCATGGTACAAGATTATGCGGCGTTTATCTACGGTTGTTTTTACGGAGTTCGTCAATAACTTCCGACATGCAAATGATCGTGTACCAATCAGCATTGACGGTACGACGATTCTCCGAAGCAACAGTAGCCACGTGTCCAACTTTTCTAAAAAAAAAAGAAGCGATCATCTGCTTCGCGGCACTTTGCATACGCGCCACTTTGCTGGGGTTCGGCTCATCTTGAAAGACCCAAATGGTCCGATTGCTGCTTTGTTTCGGGGTCGTAGATGTAAATCCATGTTTCGTCACCTGTTACTATGTTTCGCAGCAAATTTGACGCCCCTTCGTTGAATCTGGTAAGCATGGCATTGCATCAAGTGACGCGTTCCGTTTTTGACCCTCAGTCAAATTGTGTGGGATCCACCACGACCAAAGCTTTCGCACAGCCAAATTTTTGTATAAGATTGAATGTATCTAACTCATGTCTATGCCCAAGGATGCCCGAATCTCATGGTAGGTCACATGCCTGTCTGTTTCGATCATATGGCGCACAGCATCGATGTTTTTGTTTTTGACAGCGGTGGACGGGCCACCTTCACGGAATTCGTCACTGAGATTGACACGACCGCACTTGAACTCTGCAAACGAGCTATAAATTGTCGTCTTGTTTGGTGCTTCATCGCCAAAAGCATTTTGAAGCCGAGCGAGGCTCTGTTAAGCTATCAAATTACACTTAAAATCGTAGAAAATTATACAGCGAAAATTTTCACAAGTTAAATCCATCCTAATGCAGACACAATTTTTAAAATGACACCACAATGAATAAATAAATGACTGTTAGATGAAACAAACTTTGTTCTAGAGCTAAAGAGTTCCACTTTCAAATATTGTAATTACTTTTTAAATATTATTTATGTAAGTGGCCAGTTCCGGAAATTTTCAGTGTAACTTATATATTAAAGTGAAAACAGAATCTTCAAACAACGACATTTTAAGTTAGAAAATCTTAACCAAAGTAAATAAATCTACAGCGACAATATGGTTGGTCCCTTTGCTCAGATAACGTCACAATATATAGATAAGAAAGATAGATAAATGAATATTTCTAACGAAGTTGATTGTGTGGTCTCTGTTTCATGAAGCAGTCTCTTGAAAATTCTTCGCAGTTGCTTTTAGGATATTAATAGTTTACTATAGTTATAAGAGCTACTCCTTGTGAAACCGAAACACGGCATAAACAAATCAAGTGATAAACTTGAGGAAACATACTTGAGGAATTTTAAACAATAGCATTTATCACATCTTCGCTTTATTTAACTGTAGGTCAGTCGTGTTGCATATGAACTGCGTGGAAGTCGTTTGTTTGCGACGATACACGTGCGTTCTAAATAGGTATCTATCTATTTTAAGTCCGGTAGTATGGTAAACACGTGAGAAGTTGTGTTAGGTATGTGTAATATGTAGATAAGCGTTTAATATTACATGAGTTGCTTGGTTTTCGTGTCGTTCTTATAAAATGCAAGTGGCAGACGACAGACCGTACTGTTGCCTATGAATACATGCCAACATCAGTCCAGAATAACAAACGTTGGCACGCCTCCGATTGCGCTGCTTACCTTAAGAGACTTAGGAATGGATTTGGAGAACGGTTTACAAAATTAGGAAGGGCTTTGGCATATCTTACTCATACGTAAGTAGGCAATACCGAAATACGTACGTACATCGGGATAATAGAATAAAGCGCGAAATGTAGTACATTTTAGGGTCTTCTGTGATGAGGGGTGACGTGGCCTAGCGGTCGAATGCGCCCAGCGGCTGTTGAATTGCAGTGTGCACCCACCCCTAAGTAAACATTTACATGATTATCTGTACTTTAGAGTATGTATGACATCGCTAAAGTTTTAGTAGTTTGATCATTTAGTAGTAGGTACCTAAATCCAGCGGAAGTAATCCTAGTAGAGTAGGCGACTTAGGAGGAGTCGCGGGCTATGCGCGTCATTTACTTCGATTATTGGAAGTCGCGTTGTTCAGTATCGAGAATACAATCGATTCTACCAGTTTCTACAATACGTTTTTAATAACTTATTGTCCATTTCTAGTATATCTTTTAGTCTACGCACAGTTGCACCACCAGTTAGTGCCGGGCCACATAGGCGCATTTTATTTTTCGCTAGAGGGATTTTCAATTAGATTACGTGTTTCAAGTTTTGCTTTGTATCAGTAACACGATGTACAGGTTGCCAACTTCAAAACACTGATTTTCGAAGTTGGCAATTCAAATGCGGGACGGGGCGGGATTAAAGGGCAAAATAAATTTTGCCTTCGTAGATTGACATCCACGAAACTTGTAGAATCTGTAACAAGAGAACATTTATTTTAGTACATAACTCCAGTCATACCCAACACTTTTTTATTTGGGGCAGTATTAGATGTTACAAAACAATCAAAATTATTAGGTAGGTACTTAATTATAGTTATATGTCCACAGTTTATCATCTATCTCTACAGAAAAGGAATAATCATAATAAGTGTAAAGTAAATTAGTGGTAAATTTTAATGAGAATGAGTGTAGAAGCGTAGTAATTATACTACGCAGTAATTAAATAATATTTGTCTGAAAGAAATTCAGTAATTTGTCTGAAAGAATCTTATTACTTTATTTTCAAGTTTAATAGAATATAATTCCAGACATTCGTATAATTCAGTATTATTGTTTCATTTATCATTATTTCGGACATATAATCATTACTTTTCTCTCCATTTTATGTATTGTAGTATCGTTATTTTCGTCACGAATTATATGAAGGTAGCATCCATAGTTTAATTAAGTATATTATAAGTGAGCTTCCAAACAAAAACTATACATTAATGGGGTAACGAATTAATATCAGTTTATAAAACTAGTCGAGTTGCGTGACGATATGAATACAATAACATAGATAAAATAAAAATTATTTGAGGAAAACAATTAGAAGTTAGAACAAAGATTGAAATAATAGAATTTAACTTTAATGCTAGCTACTAAATAATCTGGGTTGGACCATAAAGCGACTAACACAAGCGCATGAATGTTTCAGAAAATGTACTTCCAAATTCTACTAGGACTCTTCACAGCATCTGTGTATTGTGATCATCATGACAAAACAAACCAGTTGTCCGATCGGTCCACCATCGTACATCTCTTCGAGTGGAAATGGAAGGACATTGCTGATGAGTGCGAGAGGTTTCTTGGGCCTAAAGGATTTGGTGGAGTTCAGGTAATGTTGTTTTTAAATGTTTATAGAACAGTAAATCGGTGCCAAGTAAATCGACGTGATGACAAATGAATAATCATTAATGGTAGTGATGACAGTGAATTGGATATCTTACTTCCAACCACAATATTAATGTCAGTCAATCGCAACTTTGGTATGCTTGTCACTTTGACGCCCTGGGCTCTTATTACTTGGTCATGGGAGAACAGCAGCGAGGATTGTGGAGAGAGGACAATTACAAGTAGGGGAGAGTGGGGGAATTGGAGCCATGTAAGGAAAAGTTAAGAAAAATACGAGTTTATGTTGTAATTATTTATTTTTTTAGACACTAATCAGTCTTTTATTTATCTGTCTTTCAGTAATTGCTAAAAAAAATTTTAAAAATTAACTCTTAGTTAGTGAAAATCACTTTTTTTATAAATGTTAGTTTCGCTCGCATTACCCCACACATCGGATAATGAGAGCCAAAAAACCTCCATGTGTGTAATGAGAGCCATTACTTAATACTAAACAAAATGAAACTTACTTTGGTGCACGTAATAGGAACTTAAACAAATCACAGTTATAAAGTAATCAACAGAACATAATAATCACCAAAAATAAAGCTTTTCTAAAAGTTAAATATACAACATAAGGTATTCTAGGGATCTAAACAAAAATTGCAAATATGATCTATGGGGTCATCGCAACCCGAACACTCGGAATGGGCCCATTTTCCACAGGCTCTGCAACGGTACCATAGCTCTTTATTTTTACCAACATCGTTACATATGATGCATTTATTTTCCTCCTCTGAGTATTCAGAATCATCATCACACATATTATTTTCATCAACAGATGATTCCTCAGTTGTGTTGTCTTGGAACAAATTTCTGGTTGCCTTCTTTATGTTTTTTTAGATGATTTATTCTTAGTCTTTAATTTAATATTCATAGATTTCTTTTTTTGGATTTTCTTCGGTCTATTTTCCTTTTTGTTCTTTTTTTCTCTTTTCTCCTCGAAAATTTTCTTCATGGGGGTACCAGTCAAAACTACTGAATGCTGCTTGTTTCTATTAGTCTTTGCAGAGTTTTTTAATATTTGTGGACGAGGACTTACAACATTTAAGATATCAGCAAAGCTTGTAGATGGCTGTGGAGAATCTTGTAATGGTTGGTTGCTGGTATTTTGTGACGTGGTAGTAGGCATTTGCAGGGGCTCTTGAGAGGATGTCAATGATTGTGAAGTAACTGTAGCTGTTGTTTCTGAAGATAGGACAGAGTTACGATCGTTAGTAGTGAGTATAGTAGTGCTGTTATTATGCTCATTCTCGTCAAGAGCAATGAAATCTTCATCTGAAAAAACAGATGGGTCCATGGGAAATATTCCGGTCGTTTTAAAGCCAGATATTCCCTTGTCCAAAGATGCTACCTTCGAGTACGCTTTGTTGAATAGTCCAGCTATTTCGTATGGAGTTATTTTAATCATGTTTCTTGATTTCATGTACATGTCGCATTCCTTCGTATAAGCTGACTTAAGTGGACCAAAAAAAGTCACATCTAAAGGCTGTAAGCGATGTGACGAATGTGGAGGGATACTCAACATGGTTATATGATTCTTTTTGGCTATCTCATATGCTTCTAGTGTAGTATGACTGTTGTGGTTGCCCATAATAAGCAAGATCTGTTTCTCAGCAGCAGGCCTTGTAAAATTAATGAAGCGTTGAAGCCAGGCAAAGGAATATTTGCTCATTAGTCCACCCATTATGAGAACAAGTATAAGCAGCACCTGGTGGCCCATCACGTTCCAGATGTGGAGAGTGTCGTTGTCGAGGGAAAATGAATAATGGGGGCACATAAATGCCTGTTGCACTCATAGCACAAATTGCGGTAACATTTTTGCCTCTTTCCCATGAAGTGACTGCACCAACACGCTTCCGTCCTTTGAGCGCAATAATATTATCTGGCTCATGGACAGTAGAAAATTCTGTCTCATCCATGTTAAATATGTTTTGAGGCACATATTTAAATTTAGTCAATACTGATTCAAGATTATTAAAGAAACGGGTAACTTCAACCTCATTAAAGCCCAGAATTCTATTAATGCTAGTCGCTTCTGGCTTTCTAATACTGAGCTCAGGGTGTCGGCTCATGAACCCAAACAACCAATCTTTTCCAGTAATTTTTTTTTCAGTGTTAAATCTTTTTTCAACACCAATATTCACAGCCATATTATAGCATATTTTACGTAGTTGGCTGCCTGTTACACCATAAAACATATTAGACATATCAATGATATGATTAACAAGTGTATGTTCCTGTTCACTAGTGAACACAGGTTTTCTCCCAAGCAGAGGAGAACGACTGTAAGTAATATCATCACTATTTGCTAACCTGAACCGTTTCTTGAGCGTGCTATTGGGTATTTTAAATTGCTGTGCCGCTTTATTAACTGATATTCTTTCCTTTCGTATAGTTTCTATTGCACTCTCTAACGTAGCCGAGGTCCAACTGGCCTTTGATGTCGTTCGCTGTCTAGTTCGTGGCATCTAAAAAATAAAATAAAACATGTTCCATTAGATTAGAATTACGTTTTTCGAAAGGGGTAATAGTAGCCATGGCGGGGTAATGGGAGCGCTTCTAGCTCCCATTACCCGAATGTTAAACATCTCGAATTAATAAAACTAATATAAACAAACATTGCTAAATCATCTGTCTTCCATTTATATCGTAAAATTTATGAAATAAGGCATTTAATAAACACAAAACACAACAGAATGATAAAAGTTCAGGTTGGTTGCATATAGTTACGTACAAATAACTGATAATAATAATAAGTAGGCTGATACCTATAACGTCCCACTGTAGGGCATAGTCCTCCCTTAGTAAATTAATCTGGGAGTTTCGGACTGTATTCCACCACGCGGACCCTGTTGGTGGATTGGTGGATCACATAGCCCAGATTTAATACTGGAGCATGCGGGTTTTCTCACTATGTCTTCCCTCACCGCTGAACGAGTGACAATTTTTAAAAATCCGTACCTAAGTGGAAACTCAGTGGTACGGACCGAGGATTTCAACCCACGATCACACGAATGTGGGTCGAGTATAGATACGATATAATTAATAATTAGCGTGAGTACCAAATTTTTGTTCATTGTGTCCCCGCGCATTGCTCGACGTAGGACGACATAGTGTTCTGTTTACGTTTCATAAACTTTTTTATTCTAGAACTTTGTTCCGTGCCCGTCATCTTCCTTGTGCGTCCAAGTGGATAAATTTTAGTGAATTGATATTTGCAGTCAGTATAATATCCTAGAGGCTGCGTTTAATTAACTTTCTAGACTCTACACTACTTTCACATGCAATACGAACACGCTAAGAACCTCTTTTTCCCAACTACATGTATAAAACTATGGAATCAAACATCCTGGATTTAATGACTTGAGATGGTCAGATAAGAGCTGTGATAATAATAATAATCTATACCAGCTTAGTGCATTTTTTGTTATCTTGTTTTTATGTGATTTAAATCTTTATAAGTATTAAGTATTTTTCTAGTACCTATATTCCTATCATGATTACTGCAAATAATGTAACAAAAATAAGTTAATCCTATTATGCTGCCGATTATGTTGGAGAGATAAATAGATGTAGATAGATATACGAGTATATACTTTATTATACCTACACATCAAAATACACAATACCAATAATAGTGGCCCGACTTTTTGTAGGATCAATGGTTACGCCATAGGAATAATTCCATTCTGCGATAATTTCTAACTCCGCATTGATAATGGAGAGAATATCGGAGCGAATGGAGATAATATTAATGAGATAACTTCATTAATATTATTGACAGGGGCTTACGTATACATCTGGAGATCGTCTGCATATAGGTTGAGAGCAAGGCTGAAAAAAGAAAGCAAAAGAGAAAGGCTGTTGAGTTATAGAATTGATGACAATAGCAAATAGGAGCGGAGACAACACGCTACCATTGTGAACGCCTGCACTGGTGTTGCAACAGTTTATCTTCAATTTGTATATTGATAATTGCCGCTCCGACCGCGTTACCGCTCGGACGTCGCCACTCTCGGCGCGCGCCCATGCCATCAGGCATACCGTCGCCGCTCTCTACTCGCTGCTCTGCGCACGTGGCGCTACGTGTGCCCCACGCCTCGCCCCTTGTGCACGTGGTAGATTTTTCCCGCCACCGCATCACGTGCACACATGGTGTTTTTCTTTTCTTACTGCGCACACCCTTGCGCGCACAATTTTCTCTCGGTTT
Source organism: Sesia apiformis (assembly GCA_914767545.1). Taxonomy (NCBI): domain Eukaryota; kingdom Metazoa; phylum Arthropoda; class Insecta; order Lepidoptera; family Sesiidae; genus Sesia; species Sesia apiformis. The sequence goes on along the minus strand of OU611960.1, from coordinate 6,260,088 downwards.
CGCGTGCATCCTCCTGCGCACAGGAACCTCCTTCTATCAGTGCTTAGAGCAGTGACTAAATCTAAGAATTTTAACCGTTTCGATCTTACATCATCCTTTTCCATCAAAACTTTCCTGTTGTTGTTAGTTGTAGTGAACCAAAAATCCAACTGATGGAGAATTGTTCGTAATGTACTCTTGCATCCTTTGAAATCAATGCGTACTATTAGTTTCAGTTTTAAAGACTTGAGAGTGGGCATTTGCTTAAACTTCAAATGAAAATTACGCACCATCGCAGTGTGAATTAGTGGATGTATACGTCACAATATTCTTTAATTTCTCAGGTATCCTGACCTTTTTTATTCAAAAACCTCCGAAAAATCCCATTAAGGATATAAAAATCTCTATGTAATGTTTCGTGCAATAGGTAGGTACGGATAGTAACAAATCAACTTACATCCGCGGGTAGCGTAATTGACAAAGAATAAGAACTATAATTGAATATTTTTGTTCTAACCATTCGATTCCACTCAATAGAATATAATGCAGATTGGACGTGTTTTACGGAATATTAATTTGACTCATGTTCTGTGGCGTTTTGAACATCATTGATAAGGAATATTGCTAGGTTCAAGAGCACCTGATATCCGCCATCTAATATGCCATTCGCTCTAATGAGTTCGGTACGCAAACCCCGAGGAAATGCGATTCTTTAATCTACTCGTATATTATAGTTTAATAAGTATTTTATTTGAAGTTTTACCCCCATTTTGAAATAGCTACATTGCCTGATGGTGACTTTGTAAAAATGCAAAGAGATAAGAGGATTGTAGCAATCCAATCGAGCCCAAGCTTTTTGAGCATGACACTTGATATTTCCTAGAATAATTTTCGCTGTGAATATTTAAATTTCAAGCTTTTAGTAACAACATGGTATACTCGTAGAAGTGAATCAGTCACTAGAGCATGACTCGGATAACCATATATCGGTTCACGATACGATATCGGCCTATAATATTCCACTGCAGGACACATCTCATCTAGAACATACGTCAAAGCTGCAGTGCACGCTGCAGCATCATGCTGAGTCAGATACCCATTCCTTTTTGTCAAGTCTTTTGTCCTTTTTTTTGTCACTGTACACAGGAAATAAAACATGTTTCTTTCTTTCTTTCTAAATGGCTAGCTAGCTTCTATTCGCGACTTCACCTGCGCGGAGTATACTCTATTCACATTAAGAAAAAAGTGATGTCGTCCGTCCGATGTAGCATAAACACAGCGTTATTTGGTCAATCGAGCAACGCTCCATCTTTTAATTGGTCTATAGGTGAAATCATGTGACTAATCGTAACGACATCACTTTTTACTTAACTGAAACAGAGTATAACAGAGTACTTGTAAAGTTTTATGGAAAACCTGAAGAGTATTTTCGACTTTTTATATGGAAAACTGAATAGTAAGTAGGTCATTTCTCGGTCACTGATTCTTTCTCGTATTCTTTCATAGCCTCCGGTAGAAATAATTTAACTAATGGAATTAGCGGTTACTTTGTAAAAGTCCATTGTCAATGGCAATATCTAGCGAAAGGCGCGTTATTTTGTGCTGGGAAACGTTTATAAGGTAACATTTTTATTTTTCAACAGATTTCACCACCATCGGAAAATCTTATTATTCACCTATCCAATGGTGAAAGACCTTGGTACGAACGGTACCAAGTGATGTCCTACAAATTGAAAACTCGTTCTGGTGATGAGGATGATTTCGTTAACATGACTACAAGATGCAACAAAGTTGGTGTAAGGTAGGTAGGAAGTACACAAATGATGATCTGAAACAGTACCAAACGCGACAGATGTAGAGAGTAGAAAACTTCTAGGTTCATAAAAGTTATGAACTATGCTAAACATTGAGGTAAAAAGTGTTAAAAACCATTGCAAAATTTATTGCGGTCTGCGAACAATCTACGTAGAATTATGCAATATAATTATATCGTGTATATTGAGTGTTCCAAACAGTAAATAAAAATCAATGGTACTACGGCTTTATTTTTGCGATTGGCTTCACATACGATAATAAGATTAAGATTACCTATTGAATAAGATGATAAGGATCTGCAAAGCAATTTGTAGATAATTGTTCGATCGCTCGATTGACCGATAATAAATTTGTTGACAGTGACGGTCAACGGTCAACGGTTGTATGGGAGAAAATACGCGACTAAAAACACCGTTTAACTGGTTCACACGAAACTGCAGGGGTACAAGAGAAGCGGTAGTTGGCAATGAACTCACTTTCTGGGCAGAGATTTGCCTGCTAATTATTACATAGTACTTGGGCGATTGTACAAGTCGAACTGTGTCGGCAAGACTCCAGCTTCGCCTATTTATAGGGGGAGGAATTTATTTACTCATCGCTCACCCATATTTTACTTAGGCTATAAGTTATAAATTATATACCTACATATAGATCAATCATGCAAACAAAGTCTAATTATTTTCCATAGTGAAAGACAGGAATTGATAGCCCTTTCGTTGAGTCGTAACTTTTATTTCCTGGCCTCTCCCTGTGAGTGGGGGAAGCAAGGGGAATCGGGATGAGTGTGGGAGAGGAGCGGGACGCGAGTGCCGGAATGGCGTCACTCCCTGTCCTTCTCTATCTAATTCGCTACTTTATGGTGTTCTTTTTAATAAAACACAGGACACGTAGTTTTTATTTGTTCCTGGACTATGCTTAAGACCAGACTTATAACCTAGATATACACAAATGTAAATAAAATGGAAAGCTAAACACATAAACATTGACATGAAGTCAAATGAAGGAAATTCGGCAATAAGCAACAACATTTATTATATGTATATATAAACATATAACATTATAATAATGTTAAATAGGCATATAACTAACATGACATAATCTCGGAGAAAAGGAGTACAAACCTTATACGGTTCTACTGCGCATGCTCAGAAGTGCTTCCGACGCTATTTACCCCTTGCGCAACAACCTCATTCAGAAAACTCCCCTTTCTCCGAGACTTGGGACGCTCGTTCACACTATGCGCACTGATTCGATACTATGACACTTGCTTATTGCAGTTTATAGTCCATTTCCCTCAGCACATTGTTCTATATACGCATTTTACAAATGTACTTGTTTATGCACTCATTATTCTGTCGTATACATAATTGTTCAATGCTCGTTTGCTCCAAGTTAAATAATTTTACATTATGAATAACTACAGCCATTTAAATTTGAAGATTTGACTTTTAACCATTAATATTTGACCTTTATTATTAATGCACCTTTCCATTTGGTCTCATGAACATGGAGTACTTGTATTAGCATATAACGTCCCACTGCAGGGTGCAGGCCTCCCCTAGTAAATCACTGGGGGGTTTCGGACTGAAATCCATCACATGGGCAGACTGCGGATGGATGGATTACATACTCCAGATTTTTTTATTTGGAGCATGCGGGTTTCCCCATGATGTTTTCCCTCACAGCCAAGTAAGTGACAATTTAAAAAAAATCTTTACTTAATTAGAAACTCAGTGGTACGGGCCGAGGATTTGATCACACTAATGTGAGTTCAGTGTAGACACCCCTACGCTATCGCCGCTCATAAAACACGGAGTATTATAACAACACCATCGATGGTGGGGTATTATAGAACACGGGGTATTATTTGTAAACATAACAATAATAATAACAATGGTATAACAAAATAATAATTTTGCTGTTTTCAGAATTTACGCCGATGTAGTAGTGAACCATATGACGGGAGATAATAAAGAAAATATTGGTACTGGAGGTAGCACAGCAGATTTTAAAAACTACTCTTATCCTGGCGTACCATACACCGCGGAACATTTCCATTATCCTTACTGCAGTATAAATGACTATAATAATGCTACGGAGGTTAGTTCAATAATATAATGTGTGGAAAATGTGATTATTATGGTAACCTCTTGACAAAAGTCAAAGAGGATAGCGAGACTTAAATGGCCGTAGGCTGGACCTGCAGTCAGACGTCGTGATGGAGATATGGAGCAAGACCTGAATATGACACGACAAGCATAAGATAAAAGCAAATGGTATGAGAGGAGGATATATCCTGCAATGGGTAAAAGAAAGCTGAGAAGGACGAACATTTTGAAAAAAAAAATCGTCTGCACGAAAACAATTGTTGTTGTATGCAACAACAAATGAAGCTCATGGGTTCATGAAGCTCTACATACAACTTTAGTCTAACCATTTTTTTAAAGTACCTACAGAAATTAGTGTAACATCCCTTACGACAAGCGGATGCCACTGGCGTTTTTATAATTCTTATTGGATTATCGAATCCGATCTTCCAGTATTTTTAGTGTTATGGTCGGCCTATATAGCAAACGGTAGTTTCATTTTAATTTTATACTTCAACTCATAATTTAAACAGGTACGCAATTGTCAACTGGTAGGGTTAAAAGATTTGAACCAAACGGTCAAGTACGTCCGTCACAGGATTATCCGTTACTTCAATAAGTTGATCCGCCTCGGCGTTGCAGGTTTAAGGTATTACCAACATAAGATTGAATATGTCATGTGTACTAACTTTTTTGTTTTGTTTGGTTTTGTTTGTAATTATTTTCACTTTATTAGCTTTATCTGCTTTTCAACAAATTGAAATCCGCCAAATATTTCATAACGAAGTATCTATTTGCATAGAATGTTATGTGTCTTTCAATGTATGTTATAATATTCTAAAAAATCTTTAATAACAAAGTTTTTTGGTTATACTAATACATTTAACATTTTTGTAATTGTGTTTATTTATAACTAACTTTAAATGTCTCGAGGATAAAGTAACGTGATCAGCAAACAATTTCTGACAAGAACCGAAATTCAAATATCTTTTCATTAGTAAATTTTCAAAACAATTTTAAAAATCAATTCCTTTGCTCAATCCTTACGCATAAATAAAAAAATGGTATAAAAGTTTGCAGACTACAAGAAGTCGCAATTATAGGTATACTCGTACTTACTTCTGGAGCAATAGTTTTAGTTTCAAAAGTTACTGATAGATGGCACTGCACATTCGCTAAAACACTAAGGATTTGCTCAAATGCAGTTCTGGTACAGTTTAGTTTATAAATAGTTCAGTTCATATTAGATTCCAAATTAGATCAAGATAGGTACATTGTTTGATACTTTTATTTACCCTCTTAGTACAATCCTTTTAGTACTAAAATTCAGCTATTATAAAGCATAAACTAATAAATAAAATTAAGGGTCTTTTTGATATTTTTTTTATTTATAATAATGCATTTTGAGGCACGAAGATTTCTACACAACGACAAACTGGGTCGCGTTATTGGGACCTTTATTTTACTTCTTTTGTGTTTAACTTCAGGTGAGGGGATGTAATCTGGTTGGGTTAAAAGATTTGAACCACGGTCTGGAATATGTACGTAACAAAATAGCTGAGTATCTAAACCATCTCATTGCACTTGGTGTTGCGGGATTCAGGTAAAATTATAACGTAAATAATACAGGCTGTATGTAACATATAAAATCCTGAACCTATAGATTCCGTTCATGATTCTGAGTCCATTGACATGAAAATATTATGAATATTATTATGCAAAAAAGTTTTATTTTTTTGAGTTTTTGCTAAACACTTTATACCTTGTACTTTTCATATTTTTTATAATATTTATATTTATTACAAAAATAATATTTAAAAAAAAAATTACGTAACATTAATTATTTTAAAATTATGTGTAGAATCTATGATTTCAGGAATTGATAGGTATACCCCATAGGTACCTATATGTAGAAACAAAAAAATGTTCGGGTATTTTTTTAAAATCATACACATTAAAAATTAATATTAATTAAATATATCATATTAAAAATTTTCATCATGCGATTTAATCTCGATTTTTGAGGGGGAGAGTGCACAACAGCCGTTACAGGCACATTATCCAGCAGCCGCTGGGTGCACTCGACTGGCCACGTTACCCCTCTCTCACAGAAGATTACCTTGAAATGTACTGTATTTCCCAATTTTATCTTATTTACCTAATGTACGCACGTGTTTCGGTAGTGAGTGAGATGTGCCAGAGCCCATTCCCATCCTATCCCTCCCCATTTTGCTAACCCTCTCTCCAAATCTATATATGTATCTCCAAAGGTAGGCAGCGCATCCGGGGGCGTGCTAACCTTTGTCATTCTGGACTGATGTTGGCATGTATCGCGGATGTCTATGGGCGACAGTATCCATTTACCATCAGGTGGACTGTATGCTCGTCTGTCGCCTTCGTCCATAAAAAATAAAATCTTTATCTTATTTTTTCAGTTTGTGATTGGGGTCGTTTGTATTTTTTGTGAAAGATGTAAATTATGTGAATTTTTGTTTTGTGAAAATTTTGTGAAAGAGCTGCGCATACTGTATGCTTATTTATACGAACACTGACCTTCAGAGGGAGATGCATGATGTAAAACTAACGTTCAGAAATCATTGTTAAAACTACTACATCAAATTACTGAATACTTCTATTTCTTAATTATTATTAGTCCATAAATTATTTCTTAATTATTATAAACTGATTTTATTATTGTTATTTGGATATTTGTAGTCAAAGCTCACGGAGGAAAAAAAAATCCCAGTCTAAAGGCCAGTTCCCAAGATTACCTATAAGCGGACGACCAGACGTTTATATTTTATATTTTAAAAGTAACGTTAAATTATTTATCAAATGTCTCATAATTTCAGAGTGGACGCTGCCAAGCATATGTGGCCAAATGATCTTAAACAAATTTACAAGAGGCTTCATTCCTTAAATTCTAATTTTGGTTTCTCTCCGAACAAAAAACCGTATATCTACCAAGAAGTAATTTACTACGGGAATGAAGCCATTCGACCTAACGAGTACACGTCATTAGGCGATGTCACGGAGTTTAGGGTAAGTCTCTTGAAGGATTTTGCGAAATACCGCGAAGTCATGTCGGAAAAAGGACTTGTCTTACTGCCGACGAATAGCGAGTCAGCGAAAAGCGAAAAGCAAGGTGTGTATAGTACACACCTAGTACATTGATTTGTTACCCAATAAAAAGTGAATGAGCGAGTGTTTGATGAGCGAAAGGCACACATATTCCTCAGTTATTTCGCAGAGTGGAGAGAAATTTCTCGTTTGCAATAAGAACAGTCAACTAGGGGCCGACCCCTGATTGTTTACTATCATTTCACTAGCTCGAGCGATCGATAGTGAAACCATTGCATATACCATTGCCAGTAAAATACATTACAGAGATGTTTATCTCATGTTACCCATGCCTCCAGAATATAAAATTAAATGATTTTATTCATATTCTATATTTTAAAATTATATATATTTTATTTTACATTTACAACCCACTTACGTCCGTGCATCACCGGAGCTCTAGCTGAAAATCAGCGGTGATCAGCTTAGGCACTCAGCTTCTTAAACTCAATTTCTTAAATAGTCCGTATTGTATAATATATATTAAATGTATATATTATTATTATATGTATTATATTGATCATATAGATAGGTATATGTTTTGTATGTAATTAATATATATATATTAACATATATACCCTAATACTATATATACTCTATACTCTTTCATTTACATGACATCATATGTAACTTGTACTTTACTTGAACGATAAAAAAGTTCATCTGCTATCGTTTTGTAGTGAGACTAAGCCCTTAATCATTTTGCGAAGATTTTAGCCCGTGGCACAACATTATTGCGATACTTTGAGGAAGTCGTTATAGGAAATTAGTCTGTTAAGAATGGGTATTATAACATTGTCAATTTTATAGAAAGAAGGTAACAGACAGCTTGCCCGACGGTAAGAAGTTTCTTTCCAAATATTTTGCATACTCCCGCTAAGAATTACCCATTTTTTGGTACTCGCAGATGCTGTTATCTAGCTTTAGATACTGAATTTAGGAGAAGATCTGAGAAGAGTTAAAGGTTAGAAAGAGTTAACTGTATTCGTGGAACACATTGACATTTCAGTGATGCTGCAAATGATGCCATCTACTTTCCGTTCTACCACTTTGCATTGGAGGAGTCTTAATGGCATGGTATGAGATGATTTCAATTCCATGCCATCCCATCCCGTTTTCCTTATCGTAAAAGTATGCCGGTGGTGGCATGGGATTCGATAATATTTTCCTTATTTTCCACCCGTATTTCCATCCTCTGTCTTTCTCAATCCATTTTCCAAGTCCTATTTCCTAAATCCTCAAAAGTAATGTGTCTGCTGACGCCAAAACATTCAACATTTTTGAATGACATTGATAGGATTTGCTATGTGTGCTTATCATCGGGTGTCTGTTTGTCTGCTATCTTTTCTGAAGAACTAAAACATTATTTATTGTCTCCATAAACTTCTTATTACTTATTTCAAGGTGGGATCAGAACTAAAGAACGTGTTCCGTGGTCACAACGCCCTCAAATGGCTGATATCGTGGGGAGAAGAATGGGCTTTATCACCAAGTGATACAGCTCTAGTTTTCATCGATAACCATGATACACAGAGAGATGATGCTCTGACGTATAAGCAGTCGAGAGCGTATAAGGTAAGATAGTAACCATAACCGGGCGTTTTATGGTCCACTTCTGGACATAGGCCTCATCGTGTGCACGGGGATGTATGACCTTAAAACCTCACGCTGGATAAGCGGTTTGGGAACTCCACTCTCTTAGAGACGATGTAGTTCTTCAGAGCTTGTGGTAGCGGCTTTGCTATCCCTCAGTAGCCTTTTATGACACTCACACATAGTAGTTTTAGTAGTATAGACTACAGATCGTTTAAATAAGATAAAAGAAAAAATAAACTATTAGAGTATTAGACTAATCAACCGACTACGAGTCTAGTACGAGACTACGACTAGAGTATTAGACTACGATATAAGCATTAGTTGTAGTTACAAACATACATACACACACATATATGTATACATACACATCCTCTTTCACACTCTCTCACATCCAGACCTTCACTCGCACTCTCATTTTTATAATAATATGTTAGGATTGCATGTTTATAAAAAATTAAAACAAAAACTTAACTTGTATTAAAATAGGACATTTATTTTGGAAAAGTACTGCCTCCCAAGATACAGATGTTTTTCTAGTATGGGAATCAAGACTCATTACAATCTGCATGTATGTTTAATGTAAAACGATTTGATTTTGAATTTTGAATTCGCGAGGTTGGTAGATAATAATTATATACTTGTTAATTTTAGGCAGCGACTGCATTTGTATTGGCACATCCTTACGGCGAGCCTAAAATCATGAGCAGTTACTTCTTTGACCATAAGGAGCAGGGGCCTCCTACTGACAGCAATGAGAATATATTGTCTCCGAGTATTAATGAAGTAATTAAATTTGTTAAATTAAAGTTAATTAATATTTAATTTCATTAATATGCACTCCGTAATGTAGAGCCTCTATAAAGTTACTGAAAAGGTTCATTAAATTAGATCTACTAATATCGCGAAGAAATCCTCATGCCTACGAATTAAAAACATTCCCAGGTATGTGTAACTGCCATTAAAACTTAATGGAAGTACCTACGGAACTTAATATTGGAGGTGAGTCCATGCATTACCTGTGTGGAATTTATTTACATAAAGTCTTAAAAATGTTGGGAATATCTTTGAAATTTAGATCGTTTTAAATAATTTAAGTTGTTTAATTTTGTACATTAGGTTCAAGTATCTTGTATCTGATTTTTTTTAAACCTTAGATCTGCAAATCTCCATCTTATTATCATCCTCATCCGTATTGCCCACCCTTGTCAATGCTTTTTCAAACCTCGATTTGTTGTCCCCAAGGGGTAATTTTCTGTCAACGGAAAACGACACTAATTATATTACATTTAAAATCAACTTTAATTTCTTAGACACATGGTTTTAAGTGGCATAACAAAGATATGTAAGATATGCCAGGGCCCATTTCCATCCTATCCTATTCCATCCTTAGATCAACGAAGGTAGGTAGAGCGTATCCGGGGGCGTGTCATTGTCGTTCTGGACTAATGTTGGCATGTACCGCGGGTGGCCATGGGCGACAGTATCCACTTACCACCTGGTGGATTGCATGCCCTTTTGCTACATTCTTTGTATAAAAAAATGACAATATAGATTTCTTCAAGAAAGCAGTGAATAGGCTGGCAGCGATCCGCATCCCTCCTGGTGTTGCAGGTGTTTATGGCTGATTGTGACCACCTACCATCATGTGGGCCTGCCACTTTTTGTATAAAACCTTAAACGCATACCTTCTTCTCCTTTTCGTCATGTGTGGAAATAAACTTACTTTGAATTTAGGACGACACGTGCGGTAATAGATGGGTTTGCGAGCATCGTTGGCGCCAGATTTACCAAATGGTTGCCTTCAGGAATGCTGTTAGAGGCACCAATATACAGAACTGGTGGGACAATCGGAACAATCAGATCGCTTTTAGTAGAGGCGATAAGGGTTTCATTGCTTTTAACATGGAAGGCAATGATCTGGATCAGTTGTTACAGGTATGGAAATGTGTGTAAAATGCTGTAATAATATGGGTAAAATGTTAGTCTATGTCCATCTGCTGAAACGCACCAGAAATAAGTTATAATTCCTTACAAAATGCCAATTATAAATAATTTATTAATTAATAAGAGTGATTATATATAAACCTGATTATACGTAAAAGAAAAACCAAAGACTATATAGGCCTTTCTCATCAGCTTCTGATAAGGTATGAGGAGGTATCAGAAAGTCAGTATCAGCTAGTTATAATTGGCAGGTAATTTATCTATCAGATTATTAATAGTTACTTTATCTGGAGGTGGTGAGAAAAACCCTATTTCTGGAAGGCTGGAATTTCTGCTACGCTGACGCCGGTCGCGTACGTCAGTCCCGCGTACTAATATATATTGATTGCAAAGAAGCACGCATTGCGACGCTGACATCCGCGGCGCGTGAGTTGCTACGCGCCGCGTACGGCGCGCGTCAGTCTCGCTCGTCAGAGCCGCGTGCGTCGGTAGACTGATGCGCTATAGAGCACTATCTTTAAGTATGATTATGACCACGCTCAGTCAGTACGTTACCGAATTTACCGATCACCGAGCGAACGCTACGCGTGCGCGTACAGTCGCCATGAGTACAAATGTCGAAACAGAACGTGTGATTGCGGAGGTACGCCAACGTCCTGCACTGTGGGATGTAACATTGGGGATTAGAGTGTCGCCTGATCGATTTATTATATTGTTACTATTTCGAGAAACATTATTTTCTAAACTAACAATTATCATAGTGTCAACAGCATTATATCCATCACGTACTCTTATACAGTTGTGTACACACAGTACACAGCATGCTTTTACTATTTTTATGCTGTTAGTCAACGACGTCCTCGTGGGTCTATGGAATACTTCAAATTTATTAGACATCATACCGAAGGTACATTCTATCTAGCGTCTCGCTCTACTAAGGCAGTAGTTGAATATATTTTTCTTGTACGTCATATTACTACGAGCATATGGTCTTAAAACGTGACGTGATATTCCAAATGCTGCATCACCTAAGATCATGTGTGGGAATGAGAACGGTGTCTGGTCGTTACTTAGTCGCCTCGATTCCGGCAGGTTTATATCGCCACTTTGTAATTTTACATACAAATTGCAGTCTTTAAATATAGCTGAGTCAGAATCAGTTCCAGTAGCTCCCACATCAACATATGTGAACCAATAATTGCCGTCACACATAGCTAACGGAACGATCGAATAGTACTTTTTATAATTACTGAATAAACTTCCACTGTTGGGCTGTCGGTGTCGCACTACGGGGTTTTCATTATCGCTGACGACCAGTTTCCATACGAGACTGACTGTACGCGACCGACGACAGCGTAGGAGAAATTCAGCCCTAGAGTTTTATCGCTGACGATTATTATTAAATATATTTATTCTTAACGTCGAATAAAAATTAGGTATACGCATATCTATGTTTCCATTCAGGTTACATGGACCTGTTTACATTTCAGGTCTTGACTCTATAAAAAAAGCTTTATTATTTTCTAATATTTCCAGACGGGTCTACCATCAGGCAATTACTGCGATGTAATAACGGGAAAGAGACAGGACAATTCATGTTCAGGAAAGAAAGTTACAGTTGAAAATGATGGCCGCGCTCATATTCATATCCCTGCTAACGCTGAGGATATGCACCTTGCGATACATGTTGGGAAAGAGGTATATTGCTTAGGCCCTAAACATACTGCCCTAATAGGATGGTATGGTGATAAGTGACTTACCGATCGCTTACCGTCTGATTGACCATCTGCATTATCCCATATATTTTGAAAATTGAAAAAGTCAATTGCATAAGACCTAAAACGACGCAGTCATTAAGCATTGACCTTGTGGAATATGGCGTAGGCGTTATATTCCGCCTTATGGCAGCCTATTGTATTTTAATATTGACAACTATACATACTTTCTGTCAAAAAAGTATCGGGAATTTTAAAAAAACAATGCCCGCGTAAAATGCCTGCATAAAAAAATATTTTTGTTAGGTTGGCACTATTGTAGCTAATTTTCATGTAAAGTTTTGGCTCGATCTGTACTTTGCGAATTTTACAATGGATAATAATATTGAACAAAGAATTTGCCTGAAACTTTGTGTTGCCAACAATATTTCTTGTGCGGAATCATTGAAAATGCTAGAGAAGGCCTCCGGTGAGTCGACTTTATCAAAAACAAGAGCATATGAATGGTACAAAGCATTCAAAGAAGGCCAAGAAGTGGTTGAAAACTTGCCTCGTTCTGGTCGACCTTCAACGTCTTCGACTGAAAAAAGTATTAACAAGGTAAAGGACATGGTGATGGTAAATCGTCGCGTTAGCTTAAGAGAGATAGCTCAGGAAGTTGACATCTGTCTCGGATTCGTTCTATGAATCCAAAAATTTCCAAAAATTCAATGAATGTCATCGACCAAGCAGATATATGGCCTCGTGTGACTTTTACTTATTCTCCAGACTTAAATTATACTTCGTGGCAGACTTTTTGAGTCCGTTGACGTAATAAAACAAAATTCGCTAAAAGAGCTAAAGGCCATACCGGAAAGCGACAAAATAAATTTAGACGATTGAAGCAATATTTTTTGTTTTATTAATAAATTATCGAAACTTATTTGACAGAGTAGTGTATTATGTTACCATATTCGAGTAGTATAAATGAAATGATTTGATTTATTTATTTTTGCTATATATTGGCTGTATTGTAAAGTAAGTGCGAGAATTTTTGCCTAATCTGGTTTTAGGATTAATTTTGGAGCGGTTTTACTACAAATCTAGTCACAATTGGCGTACGCTAATTTTATTCTTGTATTTGGAATAATAAGTCTCATTGATTAATGAAATAGAAATAATGTGTCCAATTTTTAAATCTTATAATTAATATTGTGCAGCAAACATGCGACCAATGCTGTCGGCACTGAAAGACAATTGTTTGAATAAAGTAATTAAGTTAAGTAATTGTATAAATCATTCGTTATAATCTATCTACTATGTTACTGTAGTTCGTAGGTAAATTTTTACGACCTTTTAAAAATCTATGTGAGCAACACCGCGTTATAAGTTTTGATACTTGAATTATATTAATTAATTTGATTAATTATTATATATATTTATTGCCTATAAAACATGCGATTTATAATCACTAAATGAAATGCGGGTCTTTCAAATTGGATTTTGTAATTGTAATATTTTTTTTATTTTATTTTTACTTATTACCAGGAAAATACAATCATTAAAAGTAATTACCTAATTGGAAATACATAGGAAAATATATTGGGTATAATCGTCCTCTAAAAATAATATAAAAACATAAAATTATCAAAATTTGTTTTACTATAAACATACACTCACATTGTGGCGTCGTCATGGCAACGAGTGTTTTTTCCTATACCAAAATTCTGTACCTATACAACGATTTTTTTAACGATGATTTAAAGCATATAATAACTTTATAAACGGACTATAGTATAGATACCTTTCGTACCTATCGTAATATCAATTACGTATATTATCTGAATTAGATCTAATAAGAATGTTATTTATTATGTTTCAGTCATGGCTGCAAAACCAGTTATAAAACAGGATCATATTCATTGACGTATTATAAATTTATCTACGTATGTATCATAATTGATAAGTTATCTAATGCTTTTATAATAAAGAAATAGACAATTTGTATTAGTGTTTGTATTTTAATATCAACTCTTATTTATATCTATATTTCTCCACTTTTCTAATACCTTCTACAAACATACGTCGCTATGCGGATGCACTGGGGATGCCCTGTATAGGGGCCGCGCCGATATCCCCCGGGCCAAAGTGGAAGAGAGTCGCGTCAGGCTTGTGTTTGAAATCGAAGACGCTTTAGACCAAGCTTCGATTTGGGGTTCTCAAAACCTAGTTACTTTTAACTCCAGTAATACGCATGTCCGTGCATTCACCGCTAAAAAGCTCCTTTTATGGTAGCACGTCGCTTTCAGAGCATAGAGCGAGAGCAAGAAAAAATAGCTATAAACTTATATTTATGAAATTACGAAGACATTCGCTTGAAACATTTTTTATTTCCATTCAGAAATATTTTGAAAATCAATTGGAATTTTATGCAAAATCTTCCGTTTTCCAGAACATAGGGATTTCTCATCAATTTAATAATAACAGCAACAAATTATTTTACCGTAGTATATATACTACATGTCTCTAGCTACATAGAAACACAATTTTTATTCAAAATATTGTGTTTATTTTTTATAAAATAAGTTAAACAATATGTCTTATACTTGCGAGTGAACGACGATGCTCGATGGGCATACGTATCGCTCCGTTTTTGATTATTTCTGTCTCTTTTTATATTTCTTTCACTTTCTTTTAAGTTGTGCTCAGATAATCTTAATACTAGTATTTTTTAATATTTTTTAAGTCTAAATTTATTTCTTGATTAGTTTTAAGGATTGATAACAGGTATTGATAATTAAGTGTAATCAAAATTTAATTATCAATACCTGGTCTAGCCATAAATATTGTTACAAACAAAACATTAATATTTATTTTATTTATTGTAACGGTATTTATGGCCAGACAGTGATTATCAGTAAGTATCAAAATCGTTTATTCGTTCATGAATAGTGTACGGGCAGCCGATCGTCGTTGTTTCAATAATCGAACATATTGATCTCTAAACTTGACATCCGAAAATAAGCGGGTCCTTATAATCTCGGAGAGTATCGGGGTTCTTGGTGTAGACATTTCCAGCAAAGTCGAATTTTGGAGTAATCTGGAAAATAAAGCCAAAATGACCTCTAAACAGCTCGGTGTGCTGAACAGTCAAGCGATATTTCACCCCGGGGCAACGTCTAATGGTTTACAAAGGTCAGGTTAGGCCTCACGCTGAACCTCTGAGCTTCCGAAGAGACTTACGTTTCTATGTGTTCTACCGCCTGTATAATAAGGAATGCTCTGAAGAATTGTTCGACATAATTCCCACCTCGGGTTTCTACAACCGCATCTCCCGTCACAGAGGTGCGGTGCATCCACATCATGGAGGTGTCGCGTACTGTGCGGTCCAAAAACCGTTTTATGCCGCGAACCCGCAGAATGTGTAATGAACTGCCTCAAGAGGTCTTTCCATTACGCTACGATTTGGGGTTCTTCAAGAAAACTGTGAATTGGTCGGCGGCGTACCCGCATACCTCCTGGTATTGCAGGTGTCCACGGTTGGCAATAGCCACTTACCATCACCTGAGCCGCTTGCCCGTCCCTCTCTTTGATATAAAAAAAATAAAATGTACAGTCGGCTACAGGTCTGTCCATGGACACCCATGGCCACTTTAATACTAAAATTACAAGAATCCCCCTAATATGTATTATAAAGGCGAAAATTTGGATGCTTTTTACTCAATCACGTCGAAACGACTGAACCGATTTCGTTGATTTATGTACACCACGCGAACAGAACCTCGGGAAAAGCTAGGGAATGTTATTAAAAGAAATTATTACTAATTTCTCCGAACACCTCAAAAGTCCTACTAACGTGGGAGAAGTAAGATCGCGGATGGAAAAATAGACGAAAATGAAAGACGCAATGCGCGGGTAAGGGTGCACGCTACAATCCCAAAGCCGCTGGGTGCACTCGACTGGCCACGATACCCCGACCTCACGTAAGACTACCGCAAAATGTATCAGTTTCTCCATTCCTCATTTTATTGTATTCCAATATACGCACGTGTTTTGTTAGTAAGTGAGATATACTAGAGTCAATTTACCATCACATCCCATCCAATCCCTCTCCATTTTCCAATCCTTTTCCCAAATTTACAAAAGTAGGCAGTGCATCCGGGGGCGTGCCAACATTTGTCATTCTGGACTGATGTTGGCATGTAACCCAGATGTCGCAGGGCGACAGTATCCACTTACCACTAGTAAGTGCTCATTCTGGAATGTCTGCTCGCCTGCCACTTTCCTTAAATAAAAGAATAAAATAAAAAGTCAGTGATTTATGCGAAAAATTGTTCTGTGGGCTCATCTTCTGCACTATTTAATCTCACTTCGCATTCAATTTCACTTAACGTGTCAATCTCGACTGTATTAAGTCGGCATTGCATTGACTAGCCGAGATTACGTTTCATCGAGTTTATTATACAATTGAACTGTATAGGTACGGAAATATAACTTTTTTCATCTTGTTTTTCTTGTAACTACACTAAAAGATCAAAAAATATGCGTAATAGTAAATAATCAATCTCCGTAATTGTTGTATGTGAATTGGTGACATTTACCTAAAATGGTTTATTTACTATGTTCAATGTTTACAATTACAGACTTTAATTGTCTACTATCTTATGTATTTGTAGAGGCTGTAAACCAACCACTGTAAGGCAGTATACGTTATACTCAATACTATTTAAATGTAAACATTTTTTGGATACTAAGTTCAATTTACACAGTCAGTCAATAGAGTCAATAGAAGCTTCTTTCGCGAAAACTAACAGCTTTTGCAGAAACAGAATTAAATTGTACTTATTAGAAAATCCAAAACTGATCTGAGAGGCGTGCTATAAATATTAAATAAATATTATCCTAATTCTTTCTTCATTTATTTATGTTTCAGTTTCTTACTAATTTTAGAACAAAAATATAAAATATCTTTTTTTTTATTAATGCATCAGGCACCCGTTGTGGGTGGTTAAAATTTATTTATAAAATGCAACCATTAAAAATGACGCCTAATAAGCACCTTTAAGCTTCGGTCGAAGCGACGCGACGACGCTACTAATGCAACTGCGAAGCGGGAGCGTTGGACGCTAGGCAAATGCTACCCTGTTTTTCGTACGCAACAATTCATCATTTTTTAAATTTATTTATTTATTATAGTCTATATATTTCATATTCATTAACACATTGCAAAAAACGATTAGGGTTGTCAAGAAGTGTAGAAATTAACATTCTACGCTAATAATGAAATTTAACAACCACCCCACCCCTCTATGCATGTTTAATGTTGACATATCGTAGGCTTTTAATTTATGTTTTATAAAATCCGATCATTTACGTCGGCTATACGGGACGACGGCGTCAGCAAAGTAGAACGTTCATTTGACTTGCATATCTATGCGTTGCGCATTGTTTATTGCCTGCTTCACGATGTCTAAGGAGGATAAAGAGGATTTTATTAGAAAAAGTAAAAAGTTATCCAAAAAATAAAAGTATATTGTATAAAAAGTAAATGATGTCGACCGCGTGATCGCCCTGCAGTTGCACAAATGTTTCACGAAAGTATTAAGCGACCTCATTCAACCAACGTCTCCAAAGAAGCCCGTGTGCCCTATGCCTAAAGTGAATGCTAACAGTCAAAGAGTTTTTTAATTTGCCCTGTTTCTGTTGCTGTTTTTGTGACACGTTAAGTTTGCCAGACTACGAGTATTATAAAAATAATGTTACAAATTGTACTCAAATAATATTGAACAATCTTCACAGAATCCTTAGCGACTGCGAGACGAAAAGACATTTATTACACTGCTAATTATAAAATATCTTGGAAAGATCAGGGTTGCCTATTAGTTTTTTATAAAATTACTTTTGAATGGGTCCAACAAAGAAGCTGCTACTGACGCACACTTTTTGGCCGGTGAACAGAAAAGGTTTCCTTTCGGTTTTCCATCGGATTATCTTCATTTCTATCGTCCACCTGCATTTAAGGGTGCACCCAGACTGGGGTCGGTCGACGTGGATCGATGACATCGACCGTTCTAATGGAATCAGTGTGGAGGCATAGCACCAGAGTCGACGTCGATTGATATTTTCATTCGATGTTAAAGATTTCAAAATATATGTATCGTAGAGATTGATCGATAAAATCAGTCAATCTATACATCAAACTATCTTGGCTCAGAAATCTTAGAGAATGGTTCGGGATGAACACCAGGTATTTGTTCCAAGCAGCAGTCTCTCGCGTGAGAATAGCCATGCTGATCGCCAACATCCGTTAGGTAGTTGTTGCCAAAAGAAGAAGATGGGCTCTACGACCTCTCAATGGCATTGATTTATTTATTTAAAAAACTCTATTGCACTTAATCGTACAAAAGACGAGCCTAATACCTTTTGTATGATTGTGTGTTTGAGGCAATTAATATCTACTGGTCGACATCGATCGACCATGGTCTAGGTGTTTATTCGTGTGACCTCCACTCGTGCGGTTTCATGTGCACCTTTTCACGCTTTCACGTGCGCTCCGCTACTTGGGCTTTTGTGTGGATTCTTTCATTTGTGCGAAAATATCATGAATAATATACGAGTACTGAGTAAGAGTACGAGTGTTGTCTATTATTACATATTGATACCAATAGAAAACACAATATGTCAAGTTATCTCAAGTGATCTTCGATTTTAACGTTATATTCAATGATTTATTACTTAATACCCCAAAAGAGAGATTTCATCTAAATTACAAGACCGCACGTTATCTGTAATTACGTGAATTCGGTGTATCGATAATTAATTGAAAACAACATCTGTGATTTTATCGATAAGTGAAGCTATAAATGATAGGTATATTTGTGGGAGGCCGCAATTAGATATTTGAAGGTGGGGACTTGAAGAGAGAATAATTTTACAGGTAAACAATTTTTAATTGAAATGTTTGTGAGAAGTGTGTGTTAATGAAATTCAGCCTCCACATAATCTCGTAATATAACGTGTGTTAGATTTTTTTACGTAGTTCGCTGATAGCCTGACAAACAATGTAAATTAAGTCCGAATAACAAGAGTCAATACTTTTTAAAATCCAAAGTACTTTTTAAACGTAGTATTTACATTAATATTTGTAATTATATTTAATATTTTAATATTTGTAAGTATTGTATCATTCTATATTTATTAGCTAAACGTTGAACTAAACTTCATCCATTTCTCATCAGAACTATGAACAGATACATATGTAAATGTTTTACTTGGAATAAGAAACTTTCGCTTTTATTTCAGAAAAATATTTATAGTTTTCTCTTAGAGTATTTATTTATTTCACAAAACTTTATTGCACTTATTGCAATCGTACAAAACGCGAACTTAATGCCTGGAGGTATTCTCTACCGGCCAATGAACTCGTATTTATGACACATAAGTTTAAAACTTGATTGCAAATTGGATTTACTAGGAATGGATTTACTGCATATATAAAAGAAATTTGGTAATTAATCCAGTTTCTTAATTTTTTAAATGCAATATGTTTATTACCAGACCACAATAGCATAATAGTTTACGTCCGTATTCTGTATTGTATAACTTGTTTAAAATTTACTACGATACCCCGAGTAGCAGCTGTAAGCAGCTTTTTCATTTCATCCACTACCAGTAGTGAACCTCCATCCACTACCAGTCTGTATGCTGACATGAACCTCTATGTAGAAGCTCATGTCGTATGCATGAACACAGTGTCTTATGCATGAGAGATGTATCGGCTTATAACGCCACGCTGGCTAAGCTGGTTGGCGAGTCCACTCTTTTAAAGGTGTGGTCCTTGAGTCCTTAGGGCTCGTATTAGCGGCCCTGTTATCCCTTAGTAGCCTTTTACGACAACTACGGGAAGAGATGGAGTGGTGCTATTCTGCAGCCGGCGGTCACCACATGCCTACCATAAAGCACCAGCTATAATTAAACTAAAATGAAATTACGTTTCAGAATGATTCGTTTCATTCTTTTACTGTCGGCCGCGGCCGTGACCCTGGCATACAAGAATCCATATTACGCGTCTGGTCGCTCCACAATGGTACATCTGTTTGAGTGGAAGTGGGACGACATTGCGGCTGAATGTGAGAGATTCCTTGGACCTAGAGGATTTGGCGGCATTCAGGTATGTAACTAGAACTCCATGAAACCGTTAACAGCCCTTTTTTTCATCTACAGCTGAATATCCACATTGTCTTGTATGTGAGGTAGATAAGGCCTTAAAACGTCACACTGACCGAGAGGATTGGCCACTCCATTCTTTTAAAGGTGGTGTAGTTCCTTAGGACCTGTAGTAGCAGCTGTTAGTCATCTTTTATGACACCCACGGACGAAGATGGAGTGATTCTAAATTCCAAAGCCAGCCCGATACTACACGACCGTATTATTGCTCAAATTGACTAAAATTTTAAAATGGTATTAATTTGCACAACTCCCGTTTGATTTAGATAATTAGTCTGTTCAAGAGTGATTTTTGTGGTACGTATTGTTTATTATTTATACTGTTGAAGGTTAAAGCTACATTTCAATGTATTGCCAGATGCGCTAGAACCTTGTTTTTACTTTTCAGATATCTCCTCCCAATGAGAACCTGATTATCTGGGCCCACAACCGTCCTTGGTGGGAGCGATACCAGCCAATATCTTATCGCTTGGTCACTCGTTCTGGTAACGAAGAGCAGTTCGCTAGCATGGTCCGAAGATGCAACAATGTTGGAGTTAGGTTCGTGTCTTCTTTTCTTCAATGCTATCGTATTTAAACTAAATAGCTCAATAAATTGAATTTATGACTTTTTTGTGTAGGATCTACGTAGATGCGATCATTAACCACATGACAGGCACTTGGAACGAGAACGTCGGTACCGGCGGCAGCACAGTTAATTTCGCCTCTTTTAATTATCCCAGTGTCCCTTACGGCTCGACCGACTTCAACTGGCCTCAATGCGTCATATCGGGCAACGATTATGGCTGCTGTCCGGAACGAGTGCGTAACTGTGAACTTTCTGGCTTGAAAGACTTAAACCAAGGCTCTGAGTACGTGCGCAGTATGCTCGTTGGATATATGAACCGCCTTATTGAACTGGGCGTTGCTGGATTCAGAATTGACGCTGCTAAACATATGTGGCCTGGCGATCTTCGCATCATTTACGACAGGTTAAATAACTTGAATACTGGCCATGGCTTCCCTTCGGGAGCCCGTCCTTATATCTATCAAGAAGTTATTGATCTTGGCGGTGAAGCTATTACCAGAGACGAATATACTCCAATTGGAGCTGTAACTGAGTTCAAATTCGGCTTGGAGCTTAGCGGTGCCTTCCAAGGAAGGAACCAACTGAGATGGCTAGTTAACTGGGGACCTGCTTGGGGTTTACTTGCTCATGAAGACGCTTTAACCTTTATTGATAACCATGATAATCAGAGAGGTCATGGTGCTGGCGGTAACATCCTTACCTACAAAACGGCGAAAAATTATAAGGGAGCTATTGCTTTCATGTTGGCACATCCGTACGGCGAGCCGCAGTTGATGAGTAGCTTTGCCTTCACTGATACTGAAGCTGGACCGCCGATGGATCAAAGTGGAAATATCATCTCACCAGCAATTAACTCTGTAAGTCAAAAACAGTTTGAAATTATTATAAGTTACATATATAAACATATATCAAGATATAAATAAAATACTAATAAATAATAAATGGAGACTTCAAACTGAGATAAGATTATCGATTTCATTTCTAATTAAAAATAGATTATTAACAAAATTTTGATTTTCAATATAGATAACAAATGTAATAGATTATAACAGTTGAAAAACAACCAGTGTAGTAGTTATATGACTTTTACATGACTCCTCATATATAATATTGGAGTTCTTACATTTTATCAACATGAACGAAATTTTTTTAAGTTTCCTCTCCACACGACAAGAAATTCCCAATTTACTTTCATGAAACTAAAAACTCAAAGAACAATATTTATTGATTACATCCGAAACATTCTAGTCAGTTTTCACTAAAAATGTAAACTGTAAACTAACCCTGTAAACTTATAAATTTACTTTAATTCCCATTTCATTGTCCTGTAGGACAACTCATGCGGCAACGGCTGGATTTGCGAGCACCGTTGGCGTCAGATCCATCAAATGGTTTCATTCAGGAATGTTGCGGCTGGAACTGGCGTTAATGACTGGTGGGATAACGGCAGTAACCAGATCGCCTTCTGTCGTGGTGGACAGGCATTCATTGCGTTTAACAATGACATTTGGGACTTGAATCAGAATTTGCAGGTAATACGAATCTTGAGTTGAATCATTGTAGAAATCCGAACCCTAAGTGTTCAAACGTTCTCAATCTTGCGTTCGATGTATCGGGTCTGTCTGCTTGTTCATCTGTCTTTCTATTAGGGTTGTTAGGGATATGATATTTCGGATACGGTTTCGGTTACGGATATATTTATAATTAACTTTTTTAAGAAATGAATTACTAACTGAATGCAAAGAAAAATAAAAACCAAATAGGGAATAATTGCAACTTAACTCTCATAAAGAACGAACGAAATATCTATCAAATCAATTGCAAACAGCTAGAACTTATGAAAATCGCCCCGATTAAATTCCGGCCCTTACAGTAATGAATAAAATTATTTGTACTAACATTCGAATCTTTTCTTCCGGATTAAGTTTCAAATATCTTTTAATTCGCATATCCGATGGTTTCGATTACGGCTACGGAGCTCCGTAACATACCTACTTTCTATATGTCTATAAATACAGGCTTTAAAATACAGAATAACTATATATTGGGTGACCATCTGTCGCAGGTCTCTATAATTCATAAACCAAATAAGATTAAGAGATGTGTGCGTGAGATGCGAAGTTTTAAACTTTCAGGTTAGGTTATTTTTTTTGCAATCCTGTAAAAATATAAGTTTCCAGAAAATACATAATTGTAGAAAATATAGGTACTAATTATAAAAGTATTAGTAGTATCGAAATATAACAATTATAAAGAGAGCTTTCTACATAATTAGACAGCAGTTTAAAACGCCCAGTAACGCCATCTATTATTTTTCTAAAATAGCTTATGAACGTTTAATGAATCCCCTTAGTGGGCGATTATGTATTTTTTTTATTTCATGTGTGTTTGTACGCTTAGAGGCATGGGTCTATTTAAGTACAACTGTACTTACACACAATACCTTTGATAACAGAGTTTTTGATAACAATACCTACATACGCTATCCTGTACCGAGGCCATCCGAAACTATTTCTATACAAATGATGTCATTTAGAGGCCAAATTAAAATTACATCAATTAAGGTTTATGTCTGTTGAAATTAGGTCAAACATGAATAATTGTAGTAGCAATAATTGAATGGTATATACGAGTGATTTCAACCAATCATTCTTGTTTAGACCTGCCTCCCAGCCGGAAACTACTGTGATGTTATATCCGGTTCGAAGAGTGGTAACAGTTGCACCGGCAAAACGATTACCGTCGGCAATGACGGCAGAGCTAACATTAATCTAAATGCTCACGAACTTGACATGGTCCTGGCTATACATCGGGGTGATGAGGTAAGTGGGTAAGATGTGAGTTAAATTAGGTAATGTGATATGAGATATACCTACTGTTCGGGCATTGGTATATTTTTAATAAGAATGAGAGGGTATGCCACAAACTAAGATGCGCCGCGGGGGGGGGGGGGGGGGGGGCTGCGGTGGTCGAGTCCTAACAAAGCAACGGTGACACTCCACTTTTCTTATTCGGCTTTTATCAAGTTTTTAGGCAATTTTAATTGATGTATTTGTTATAAACGGTGTGTGTGCTCATAACAATTTGGACTGCTTTGGACTCCCCGGAGTGGACGCTGTGCGGCTTAGACTCAAGGGCGTGTCAAGGTAAATGGTATCACCTCTTATTTTGAACATGCCAATGCCTGAAAGACAATACCAATCGATAGATCAGGATTAGCGGGATTAGGATTAATATCGAATGCCCTTTCACGGGAATACCTACCTCGTTTCACATCACCTAACCTCATATTTGCAACCCTTCGTTATTCCAGTTGTATAGGTAACGTTGTATATTACGTTATCTTTTAAAAAAATGCTAAAGTAAATTATCATATTGTTTGCTATTGTCGACTAAAAATTTTGAACAAGGGTGCCCAACTACATTCTGCCCTAAAAAACTGAATTTCTTTTCTAAATTCATACCATCAACTTTTATAAAATTTGATTAATTTTCTTCATTTTTGACAATTATTTTATTTATATATTGATTTTTTTTAGTCGCGGCTGTAACCTTTGCTGCACTGGACAAGCCGGGACGATACGAAGACATTTTAAAAAAAAAGGAATAATCTTTTTAGATTGGAAACAAAATTTAGAAAGATATTAAACAAAACAAGAAAGAAAAAATAAATTGTTATAAAACAAATTAATGTTTACATTAGATTAAAAAGGTTATTAGAAATTATAATTATGAATTTAGTTGTTTTGTTTGCTTGTCGTTTTGTTTGTCGGTGTACCTAAATATTATAATACTCATATTTTTATAATATTTACTTTGTAGTTTAATTTAATATTAGCAATCGGTTTTCATTTAGCGCGTCTATTTTACTATTTTTTGTGGGTAGATCGCAAAAACGTTAATGGTGGTATTTTTTTGTGAAACTTCTAGATATCCTTAGTAAAATCGCGTAACCTTCTATGCGATATTTCGAGCTGTCGGGAAATTAATGTTTGTTTCGCAGAATGCCTAGTATTTTCACGAAGATACATATAAGGGTAGGAAAAGCTGAGGATTGTATGTGGTGGCGAGCTTTAGGAGAGTCCTATATCCAGCAGTGGAGAGACATAGGCTGATGGTATGGTACAGATGAAATCTTCTGACATATACATACTCGTACCTATGTACATTCTCATCTGAGAGCGCCTCGATCAATGGCGTCATATTAAGGAACATTAATCATATTAACATGAATTAAGGAATGTTAATGTTTATCTTTTGTCACAAACTAAATTTGCCCCAAAAGATAAAAGGGCATTAACACTGACATTTTATAAACATAGATGAAAAAGAATGTGTAGGTACTAAGTAGCTTTTGTCAGTACCAAATACCACAGGTCCACTGCCGAGCATGTTTTGAAGTTAGCAATGCATTACAACCAAATAAACACGTCCCGTACGCGTTGTAAATTAGACATCACCGCAAACAGAGTGACGTTCTGCGTACACACGGGGTGGCCAGACTTTTCGTATTTTACAGGATGATGAGATACAGTAACTTTACAACATGATAAGTTGTAGTTGATTGTTCCTGAAGTTTCATGGCTTTAACAAATAAACTTGATTGGATCAACTAAAACATAATTAGGGTTCCGTAAGTAGTAGAATTGAATTCATTTGATATTTGTATTATTCTATATCCGTAACGAGCACCTTTTTCGTCCACTGTTGGACATGTATGGTTTTAAAACGCCACGCTGCCTGGCTAAGCGGGATGGCGAGTCCACTCTTAGAGGTGGTGTATTAGTCGCCTTTTACGATAAATAGGAAGAGATGGGGCAGTGTTACTCTAAACCCGGCCAACTAAATGCCAACTTATTTTTCGTTCATTAATATAGCCAGTATTTCTACGAGAACAGATTTTTCTTAAAAAAATGAACATTTTTTCCATTATAAATATTTTGTCCCGTAACATTAGGTAAAGTCGTGGTCACCCTACATACACCCCAGTTATTGAGTTGTCGACGCAAATGTTTTGCTCGGCTAAAAATATAATATGGCGTTTTAAACGTGGATCGGATCGGGAATGTGAATAAAACAGTCGCTCAGAAGTTAGCACAACAGCGGGGCTCTGGAAATATACAGTTGGTCACATGTATTCCCGAAGTTAGAGACTATCGATAAGAATTAAAGTTACAGGGGATTTTTTATAAAAAATGTCTTCTTCCCCTCCTGAAAATTTGTGATTTGTCTCTTACCGGAGTGATATGGGCTGATGATCCCACACACGGTATTCAACTCTTCTCATCGAGCAACCAGCAGCGAACTTCGTTCATTTCTTCTGAATTAATTGTCACGATACGAATTTTTTTTAGAAAGAAATCAATTTTTTGTGTCTTATATTTAGCTAACATGTAAAGAAAACTAATATAACTTTCATGTCTATTAACTCGGTCTAATGAATTGAACGGAAGATTCAATTTTAGGAAATACAATGTCATACGGGGCAGATAAGACCTACCTAAGTACCGAACAGTACCTAAAGGCAGTACCTAACAGCCGTACTGCCATCTATACCATCTACAAATTTAAACTGTAGTGTGTGATTTTAGGGGCGTTAGACCCTTTAAATCGGATATTGTCTTTTTATTACACAAGGAGCTGTTGTGCACTGGCTTTGCGCTACGAAATATGAAAGCAGGCAGATATTACTGGAGGCTCTGAACAAATATGAGAGAAAAGAGGAGGTTATATCTAGGATGAAAGCGAGCACATCTTTGATACCCATCATCTCGGGCAGTGACCGAGAATCACGTAGCCACGTTCGGATGATGACGGTTATATCATACATCTACGCGTCTCCACTCACGCCTCTTCCTCGATTACAGAGACTTGGTTCAGGTGAGCTAAACCGCGGGTTTAGTTAGTTAGTTAGTTAAATTTAGCTAAAGTTAGTTATTACATAAATTAACGAGGTTTATTATTACAAATGGAAAAATACTCTCCTATGTCAATTCTCTCTAATTTTCATGTAAATTCACTCTAAATTTAACCTTAAAACATGGTATTGTACTTGTACTCGTACTTTATTGCTTTTATGTAAATAGTGAAAAAATTTTATAATACAAAATTTTAGAATAATTTCTTATTCTTTCACACACCACATTAGAAGTCATTTTTTTGCAAATACCTAGATTTATACAAAAATTTTGATTATGGACGAAGGCGGCAGACGAGCATACAGTCCACCTGATGGTAAGTGGATACTGTACCCATGGACATCCGCGATACATGCCAGCATAAGTCCAAAATTACAAACGGTGGAAATCCCCTGGATGTGCTGCCTACCTTTGGAGATATAGGGAACAATTTGGAGAAAGAGTCGGGAAAATGCGGAGGAGTAGGATGGGATGGGAATGGGCGCTGGCATATCGCACTCATTTGGGGAAATATGATAAAGTGGAAAATACAGTACAGTGGAAAATTTTAAGGTCTTCTATGAGAGAGGGGTAACGTGGCCAGTCCAGGAGCACGTCCAGCTGCTGTTAAATTGCAGCGTGCACTTTCCCCCTAAAAATATCTACGTAGTTAAAATGCTTACGTAGGTACGTAGGCAAAATTAAGTACCTAAATATAGTAAACTCCTACGTGCACGAAAAAAAATCAGCTTCTAAGAAATTCAATGGAATCAACGACCATGGAGCACGTTGTGTAGTCTGCAATGTCACATCAGCAACTCCAGAAGCGATCGACTGTGAAATCTGAATCCTGACACAGTACAAGTCTGTCCAAATAGAGATTATTCAATCACCACCGTCCGAGAGTGAATCACTCATGCGTTGTCGTTTGCTCGCATGGCTTAAAGTAAATTCAGTTCTAGCGTACCAGTGAGGAAGTTTAATCAATGTTGCAAAGTTAGCTCAGGTGGTAGGAGAAATAACACCAGCAAGTCTTCAGTTCAGCAATTTATTACTCAACGTGAATAAAATAATAATAAAAAAAAAACACCGAATATGTTAATGTATGTAAAATTGGGCCGTAGTCCATTCCATTTCCATTGGCCCTTTCTATTTGAGCGTAGCGATCTTCCGAGCAATCTCAGCTATTCGACTACTGATCTGACTGTTAGGGCACCCAATCTCTCAGAAAATAGCCAACATCAAGAAATACCCAAGATAAATGTATCTATACATGTTTGAACTTTGTAGTTTTAAAATATTACCCCATTTCTTCCCGTGGGTGTTGTAAGAGGCAACTAAGGGATTAAGGGATAATCAAAGCCTCTACCACATCACCACATCACTCTAAAAGCGTGAACTTGCTAACTCGTTTAGTCAGCGTGGAGTTTTAAGGCCATCCATCCCTCGTTTACAACACAATGCGCATAATGTGGCCCGTGTTCAAATTACCCTGGTTGACTATTACAATAATATTGTAAAGGAACTAAAACCTACAAGGACCTTTTGGTTAATGACACCATTAATAAAAAAACATTAAGTCACTTTATACAAGAATAAACGTGCCTAAAACCACACAACTGTGAGTTACGCAGTTGACATAGAGCTGACCTCGTTCCACTTTCATATGGTGCGTTAATAACCAACAGCGTCAGGGGTGCACATGTGATTAATTTTATATGAAACTATCAAGGGTCGATGACGTCAGTCACTAGTGTTTAATGTTTGTTTTAAATTTTAAATGAATCTGCATTGACCGAACTACAGGAAACTACTTCCATCGCGGTAGTCAGCATTTGAAACAATATTTTCAATTACAGGGCTCTTAAGCGCATTTACCTTTTTTATTTTATTTCAAAGACTAACTGGTGCCCGCGGGAATTGTATGGTTCTAGATACAAAATACATCCAAATGTTAACTTTGTACTTACATAAGTTATAACTGTGCTAAATTTTAATAAAATCCGTTCAGTAGTTTTTACGTGATGCGCGTACAAACAGACGGACAATAATTCCAAAAAAAAATTGTTTTGTGGTTCTTTATGATATCACAGTGTACACTGCAATGATATTTTATTCAAAAACAAATTTAATGTACTGGCACGACTCTGATACAATTTTATTATACTTAATAATGATAATAATAATATTAATAATATGTATAGAAGAATATAGAATAGATAGAGCTAAGAAGTTAGGGTACGAGCTGAGACAGCTCAGCTCGAGCAAAGAGTCAGCTCGTGACTATCGTTTGTGTAACTCAGCCGAAACATCAAGTGAAATAAAAGGGTTATGTGTTTAATACATGTTTATGGATAAAATTGCGCGTGGTTATTGAAGTACGTGTAGTTACAACGATTCCCGCGGGAATCTATAAGAGTTCGGGATAAAAAGTATCCCGATTATGTGGACCTATAACATTATTGAGGGGGAGAGTGCACGCTGCAATCCAACAGTCGCTGGGTGCTCTTGACTGGCCACGTTACCCCACTCTCACAGAAGACTACCTATAAATGTCATACTTATTAGCATTCATAGCATTCATTCATTTAGAATTTCATACTTATCTTATTTCCCCAATGTACGTACGTGTTTCGGTAGTAAGTAGGATGTGTTAGAGCCCCCTCCCATCCAATCCTTCCCCATTTTCCCAACCCTTTCTCCAAATCCATTCCTATATCTCCAAAGGTAGGCGCGCATCCGGGGGCGTACTAACGTTTGTCATTTTGGACTAATATTGCCATTTATCGCGGATGTCTATGGGCGACAGTATCCACTTACCATAAGATGGACTGTATACACACGTCTGGCGCCTTCGCACATAAAAAAATCATAGTATTAAATTTAATAAAAATACATCTAGTGATCCGTATGTAAGCTCTGATATTTACACGCGGCCTGTATAATGATTCCCGCGGTAACTCTATAATGCATCTGGATACAAAGTACCTCAAATGTTAATCGGTCACATAAGCTATAACTCTGTTAAGTTTCATTAAAATCGGTTCCGTGGTTTTTGCGTGATGCGCATTTGGACAGATAGACAGAAGGACATACTGATTGTAAAACTTACACTTCCCAAGACTTACAACTTCATTGTGCCTTCAGAATGAGTATCCCATTTGACATTTTGCGTTGAATTCCTGAGTGGCACAATAAAACTTGAGTAATGCCTTAGTTAGATGGACGAAGTCTGCGCTAATGGCGTTTACGTTCCGGTAGCAAGAAAATAAAATCTTCAGAGAAAATTTCAATTGTTAGGGCCTAAAGAAAGTTCGTTAAATCAACGGGATCCTAATCAAAGTTTCCTGTTGCGAAAAGAAGGAAAATGTAATGGAAAGTTTATCCAATAAAAAGCGGTAACAACAGGCGGAAGTATTAGGCGCTTTGGGCGAATGACAGGACGCGGTTGCAAATCACTAGCGATAAGCGAAATATATTTATTTTTTTATTTATTAAATATAAATCTTTCTAAGTTTATAATTCAACAAAGAACTATTGAAACGACCGAATTTTTGAAAATCAACCTTATGAATCTCGAGTTTCCTGTGATTGCAAAATCGTTACTCGAAGGTAGTATTAATGGCCAGTAGGAGTTCTGAGGAATATAGAAGCAAAAAGTCAGTAAGTGATATTGTTCACAAGATTGTAGTTATTGCAATTAAAAATGTCTAAATAAAATCTACCTTGTTTCGGACAGTCGATTGCTGTAATCACAATTTGCTTTCCGCCGTCTACCGATTCGCTCGTGATTTAGACTGAAATAAATTGTCCTAGGTACGAAATGGGTTTTCAATTGCAGTATAGTGTAAATTGAAACGTTCCAGCTTATTTAGTGTAGTCATGTTTAATACCTTATCGGTTTATCCCAGAGTTTGGCCAACGAAAAATTTTAAATATCTTAAAATTTGGCACAAGATTAGGAACGACAAATTTTAAATATCTTTAAATATTTTTAAAAATGAGGGTAAGTCAACTTTATCAATATTTATATATGAAAATAAATATGAAAAAAATTTTAGTTACTAGGCTATTTTAAATCATATCTGCAATTAGAATACTTATTTAAGTATACTAGAGTATAAATCGCAATACACATCGCGCGATGTGCCCTCGGGCGCATTCCATTCAGTTTATCTGGTCTTGTAATGATAGATGCAAAGTATTGTTCATTGCCGCTTCGCGCAGCGTCCGTGACACAGGTGTGCCGTTAAAAATGTTACCAAATCTACCGTCGCATTTAAAACGAAATTAAAGTAAAAAAAATCTTGATACGGTCGAAGGTTCGACTACCTACAGTTTCATCGTTACATAAATACTTATCAGTATTCTTCACTGGTTTTAATTGGAGTTACATTAAGGATTTCAGCGGTTTTATTTTCCAGCGACTTTACGAGATTCCGGGACTGTGACTTAATGACCGCTCCTTCCAAGACCAAGTTGAATGTACGTACGTCAGTCAAGGTGATTGTATCTGCTGACTGAAACGAAAATGTGTTAAGATTCTAATAAATATTGAAACAGGCAAAGCTGTGAATTTGTGAGCGTGAATCACACTTTATCTTTTTTTATTTTTTTTACTTTTATAGATAGAGGGTGGCAGTCCATCTGGTAGTAAGTGGATAGGTACTGTCATCCATGAAACATCCACAATACATGTCGAAATCGTTCCAAAATGACAAACGTTGGCACACCATCGGATACCCTTTCTTAATTTATCACGAAACCATCGGATACAGGTTGAGGTTGGGAGGGATATCTATATCCCACTAGAGGGTATATCTCACTCACTACTAAGACAAGTACGTTGGGGGAATAGGATACTGGGATATGCAGTACATTTTACGGTAGTCTTGTGTGAGTGTGGGAATTTGGTCAGTGGAGTGCGCCCAGACGGTGTAGTATTGACGCGTGCACCCTCTTCTTCCCAAAATTTTACTTCTTATTTGATGGTTTCTGTTTTTTTTTAATGACTATATTAATGAATAGCTATATCTAAATCCAGTATTATTGAATGATACTGGATAATTATAGAACAGATTTTTCAGTTATCACTAGTTCGAAAGAGAGAACATGATCTGCATGCTTGAAAATTGAAAAAAATCCGAACTATTTCGTATTAAAAAAAACGCCCATGGCAGGCGCCAGTCGGAAAGTCAGATTCCCTATTTTTGGTAGGTACTACGTTATAAAAAAAAATATATTTAGAGAATTTCACGAGCCCTAGCCAACGATATACTATATAATTTGTATGTATAGGAGAAAAGTTACGCGATTTTTTAAGGAGTTTACGTAATGATAATTTTGGAACTACTGAACCGATTTAAGTCATCTTCGAACTTAACCGTGATACCGCCCGAAACTAATTTTCTGCCTTTCGAAACCTTGATTTTATAGGAGACCTTGAACGTTATAGATCGATATTGAATCGAAATAAAAATAATATTACTATAGTACTCACAATATGATAATGAACTTTTGATTAGGTATCGATATTGATAATCACTGATGACCTTCATTTATGCAAGTATTTTAGCATGTTGAAAGCCAGCCGACGTTCGGTTAGCGGTAATTTTACGTTTCGACCATCCCACAGGCAAGTTAAATACACGGTATGTACTCTGAACATTGTTCTTAAAATGGGTCTTAAAAAGAGTATCAGTGGCGCATCCAATATTTAGCTCATGTAGGATTCAAACCTACATTCATAGGATGGAATTAAATTTGTCGATTGTGGATTCAAACTCTATCTGTAAAAGTCTGTAATTTTATAAGTAAAAAATTCCATCAATATCAGCGCTATTACTTACACAATTTTAACTACATATATATTACTTTACACAGGCTATGATTTGTGTACCATGAGCCTATTGTCTCTCGACTCCTGGAAATAGGTCTCATTCAAAGCTGCCAACCACCCACGATCTTCGGTTCATCTCCTCCAGCCATCATCGGCGAACTTCTTCAAATCGTCCTTCCACATGGAGTTCCACCTTGCTTTTCCCGGTAAGTGGCTTCCATTCGAGGACTCGCCTGCCCCATCGGTTGTCAGTCGCTGAGGCAAATATGAACTGCCTATTGTCACTTCAGCGTGTTGATTCTATGAGCTGTATCGGTTAAAATTTTAATTTTTTGACGAATCGCAAAGAAACTCCGTCCATAGCTCGTTGGACGTCTTTGTTGAACCTATGGATTGGGCCACGTTTCGGCGCCGTCAGTTAATAACTTGGTTCATGAAGCTAATTCAAATCGGCTTTAAAAACATTGCATACTGCTCCATTTTGTCTATATGTGGATAATGCGGCTATTTATAATTGTTGTTTGTGGTTTTGAGCAGGTTGTTGCATTTAATTTATATTTATTCAATGTGGATTCACTATTAACCGTTCAGATTTTGGCTTGTATTGGTCACTTTTATTTATCTTTTAAGTATATTTCAAAAAATCTATTATTATGTAGATTTCCTGCCTTTGGAGATTTAGGCATTAATTTGGAGAATGGGTTGGGAAAAAGGGTCTTTGTCTCATTTAAATGCTCCAAATTCTTTTTGAAGTTGGGAGGTGTCATGGGAGAGGAATTCCGAATCCAGGTTTATTCAAGAGTACTTCTTATTAAATAATAACGACGTAATTAATAGCCATTAAGATAATAACGATCAAAATAAAATTTGGCACAACGTTAGTAAAGTCTGGCAGATGACAGCTAGGAAAAGTCAGGCAAATATTGAAAAAAAAAGTTATCACTGAAAATAGTTGGAAAAATAATTTTGATACCGGAATTCAATAATAAAAAAGCCTAGCATTGAAATGAACTTATTTTTTCAACTATTTTTAGTGATACATAAGTAGTGATAACCTATTATTATTATTAATTAGCCTCAATTTTCATTGGCCAGATTATGTATATATCAAATTATTTCAAGGATAGACCAAATCAGTTGAATAGTTGCAAATATATGACGGTTTGACTTTTACAATTAATCGCCAAAAACAAAAAAGTAAAATTGTAAGGGGCTCTGCTTAGGCGCATTGGTGGGAACACTGTAAAGCCTACTCAGGAAAATAGATATTTATTTATTTATTTACACTTTATTGTTTTAACAAAAGGCGGACTTAATGTTATAGAGCATTTTCTCCCAGCCAACCTTGGGGCGATGGTATGGTAGCTATATGAAATATCCAGGTAAACACAAAAAATGTTATTGGATAGACTCATGATTTTTTTAAAAACTCTAAAGGTACCTTTCATAGGTACGAAATACAACCAAATTTACATTTGCAACTGGCGCGTGCTATATTTCATATTTCATTTTAAAATGAAGCTTTCAGGTTTTACAGTATTAACAAATCTCTGTACAAAGAGGTTCATTTGTGGAAAGGAGCTGAATGTATAATAAATTCATTTTATAAAACTAAATCCCAATAATTTTGTTGACAATGTGCATAGTAACATAGTTTTTGATTTAGGCAATGTATTGTTCACATTGGCACCATCCTATCTTTCCCGTGGGTGTTCTAAAAGGTGACTAAGGGATAACAGCAGCCGCTGTTACAAGCCCTGAGGAATTACGCGACGTCTTAAAGAGTCAAGTTGGGAATGGGATTGGATAATAATAGTATTTTATATAATTGATTTACAATAGGGATTTACAACATTGTAGTTTTTTAGCTCTGCCCTTTTAATTAAATGTTTCTATTCAGTTATGCTTTATATATATATTATATGTATATGTATATCAATTGTAATATAACTTATAAGGTATGCATGTATCTATAAATGTTTGTATTTACTATGTTATGTATATCATTATTTTTGTATGTTTATATATGTATATTACTCTAAGAGTATTTATTTATACACTTTAATTTTTGCGTTTAATTTTATTTTCTGTTTGATCTGGCACCTATATAGTTGACTGATAGAAAATGCCGTAGGGCGTCAAGTCCGCCTTTTGTACATGTCAAATACTTGTGCAATGAAGTATAAATGAATAAATATTCAGAATAAATAGTCGTCTTAATGCCACGCATGTGCATGTACAATTGCCCATGCACAGCAGTGGATATTAAAAGGTTATCTTCCCCTACCTAAGGCTTAAAATCGAACTGTTAACTCGCACACGCGATTATGAGTCTTGTTATGTTTTTCTTTTTATAGAAAATAGGCGGCTGACGAACATACAGTCCACTTGATGGTAAGTGGATACTGTCGTCCATAGACATCCGCGATACATGCCAACATCAGTACAGATTGACGAACGTTGGCACGCCCCGGGATGCGCTGCCTACTTTTGCAGATTACAAAATGAATTGTGAGAAAAGGATGGGAAAAATGGGGACGGATAGGATACAATTCAAGATAGTCTTCTATGAGAAAGGGGTAACGTGGCCAGTGGAGTGCGCTCAGTGACTGTGGGAATGCAGTGTGCACTCTTCCCCTACTAAAAATAAGATTACTACAATGTCATTAAACTATCAGATATAGGAAAAGTATTTATTGTTTTCGTAGACATGTGTTGGTATGTGCCTATAAAATATTAATCATCGATTTTTTTCATTTAAAATGTTCGTTTTCAGTAACAACATTTTTATTTAAACAGAATATATTCTCTAAATGGAAAGAGGTTTTTTTGTAAAATATCTTAAAGGAGTTTCCGTACGGGCGGAAACAAAAAATTGTTTTTCGAATAAAAAATCCATGTATATTAATTTTATTTTTGGCGAAATTGCTCTAAATATGCGGGGCTTGTTAAACTGCTTCAGTAAGTATTCATATTCTTGTTGTAGGAATTGATGTTTACTATTAAAGATGGAGTTTAAAAATGGATACTTCAGTATAATAATAACATGTAGTAAGTACAAAATATATAAATGACATTATTTACAAGTAGATCGTACTCATTCCACTCTTAAACAGCATGCAAACCTACTTATACTATAACCTTATAATTATACTATAACCTACTTATATTATACTATACTATTTCAAATGGCCTAAAATAAACAATCTTTATTTCATGAATTTAAAAAAGAAAGGAAATTTAGATAAAATCTTCCAAATGTAAAATAGAAATTTTCTTACTGTAACGTGCTTCTCGTATTGTCCGTAATGACACGGCCACACTATCAGACGAACATTCGTGTCGTGATGTCGCAGACATTACGAAGCATCCATATTTCTTCGGTAAATGCGACGAACTTTTAGGCATTTCTATCGCGAGAGCGCGAACCTTCGCCGAAGCCCGACAAATTTGCAAATTAAATTGATTTGTTTAAAACAGTTTAAACTACAAGTGACATTCAAATTATTGCACAGCTGTTTTGCCCTCGCGGACGTACAAATTTTAAGTAAAAAGAACAAGAAGGAAAGTTAAATCATGCATTAGGTACTTATCATTAACCTATTATGTATTATTAACTATTTATTATTTCAATTGCATCTCATAATTAAACAATTTTCTTTAGGCCTCCGCACTCTCATTTACCTCATGTGCCATGTCTATCGCCGGATACTGTACGTTCGTTGCGCGAAACAGTCCATGGACAGTCCATTAACCCACATCAATAGACGCAAAAAGTGTGCGTTTAGACTCAAAGATGTTTCACAGATAAAGTTTCGCAGCGAAAGTGTGCTTATAGATTTTATTAACGCAACGTTGAATGCAGATAAGAATAGCACGTCAATAGCGAAGTTCAGTGCCCTCCTGGCAATATCTGTACAGCAGTATAAACTACACTTTGCTATAATACCACTAAAGCGGTGATAGCCAAGAGTTACTCTGTACTACGATATCGAGTTACGCGGTGATTACTCGACTCACATTCGTGTGGTTGTGAGATCAAATCCTCGCCCCGTACCACTAAGCTTTCACTTAAATACGGATTTTTTTTTAATGTCACTAGCTCGGCGTGAGAGAAAACATCCCAAGGAAACCGACATGCCCGAGAAATAAAAAAGAAATCTGTGTATCAATAATCCGCACTGTCTCCCCGTGGTGGATTATGGCCTAAAACCCCCAGTGATTTACTAGTTAAGGCCTGTGCCCTAGACGTTATAGGCTACTTACTATCTAACTATACAAACACACTTTTATTAAGTTTTCAATGAACCACCTTG
Source organism: Sesia apiformis (assembly GCA_914767545.1). NCBI lineage: Eukaryota > Metazoa > Arthropoda > Insecta > Lepidoptera > Sesiidae > Sesia > Sesia apiformis. The sequence continues at coordinate 6,223,007 of OU611960.1, read as the reverse complement.
AAGTGTGTTTCGGTAGTGAGTGAGATATGCCAGAGCCCATTCCCATCCCTCCCCATTTTCCCAATCATTTCTCCAAATCCACACATACATCTCCAAATGTAATAAAAAGACCGATGGGAGCGGAATTATTTACACGGGTAAATAATAGCGAATATTTCGTTTCGCGAAGTTTCTTTAGCGTCTAAGAGTAACGTTGATTCCGATCCAATTTATACAAAATGTAAATAAACATGGCGCCCTTAGGTACCCGACGCGACGGTAAATTAAATAGTGAGGAGACAATTGTTTACATATCCATAATTTGATTCATTGAGACTGCAAGTTTGACCTAGATTTAAAGATAAATGTTCAGACATTCTATTGATTTCGTTTTGGTTTCGACAAATTGGATTGGAACAGACTATACGTATAATATTTTGACAGAAACAAGGGTTTTTCGTTTGTTTCTCTTAAAATCACTTATGTGGATATTTTATTTATCTAATCTATTCATTAATTTTTATATACCTTGTATCTATTATACTTATTCTTATGCATAGGTATAAGTATGTGTGTAAGTTTGTATGTATGTACATATATATAATATGTAGTACATGTAATAATACAGTATGTATATGTAATAATATATTATATTTATTTTATCACACCATCTAAATTGTGCCTTTCACGCACCTTCAAATTGAACCTCTCTGATCAACCCAAAGGCTGGCTGGTAGAGAATGCCTTAAAGCATTAAGCTCGCCTTTTGTACGATATTGTGCAATGAAGTGGATAAATAAATAAATAAATATTGCCTGAGACAAACATAGGCACAAACCCGCTGTCTACTCTTTGACTGAAGGTCCGCCCATCGCAAGTTCGTTTCAGGCACGTTCAGTCGAGGTAAGTAACGTCACCGTACGCCCGTATGTACGTTTACTGACGAAGCGCGTCGTAAATTTTTAATTCGCCACCGACAGTCGAAGGCACGCGTTTTAGAAATCCTAGTAAATTTAAATAAAATATTCGGTTTTTGAACGTGATTGTGGCAGTGTATAAACAAATGTTTGGTATCGTGAGCCGTGACCGCGGTTGTTTCGTTCGTAAACCGGTGTGCTAAATAAGTTTTTTGAAGTGTACGCGTGTGTCGTTTACTGGGTGGGCGTCCTGAAATTTTTCATTTGGAAAGGTGAGTCGTGACTTTTGCAGCAGAATTACTTATTTTTACGGTTATCGGAATCGAATTCGTGATATTTGATTTTCGTTTCTGCAATTCGATTCTATCTTTAAGGCGTTAATTTGGGCGTGATTATTATTATTAGAAAGTATTATATCACGCGACGTTATATTCCATTTTTCTGAAAATGTAATGGGATAGTATTGTAATATCGTATGAAGTGGCGTAACAATTAATAACTATATATTACGTCATTTACCTGTTATTAACTTTTTATTAAAATTCATACATCCCTACATAATAACCATGTGTAATTAAGTTTCTGAAAAATTTTCTTCGCTGTGTACCTAATCTTTATTTATTTTTAATTTATAATCTCGTTATATTATTATTTAATCGATTGAAAATATACCTATTAAAGGTATATTTTTAAGTATTTATTCAATAGATACATATTTAAATACGTTTTGTGTGTATGTTGCACTAAAGAATCGTTCGTTATAATTTACTTTATTATCGATTATTATCTTGAGATAATTTACTTTATTATCGATTATTATCTTGAGAACTGTAACAAACTTCACGTGTTCCTGATCTCACGGTTAAATCTCTAAATAACTATTTTAATTTCCCTAATGAATAAGTAATTAACAGGATATTGAGGGCTTTGTTCTCAGTCATTTCCGTTCTGGATTTATTACCTAAGGCTCACGGTACCTACGCTTCCCTCTTTTATTAACTTACCTAATAATATATTTATACATTCATATTATTATATACCTACTCACCGATTAAATTCACTGTCTTACTGTCTTAATTCAATGTTTCAATGTAATAAAACAAAAAAAATGTTTTCAATTCAGTTCTATTTAGTTCAATTCTTAGGTAAAGCACTAAATCTTTTAAATGTTTGCTGTAGCTTGAAATTGGAAAATTACAATAATTGTTATGTTTGCTGGTCTCTGAAATCCCACTTATATTATAGTTCGACTTACAAATGACTTGTATTTAATCTAGCAGCAAATCTTTATCAATAAAACTATCTATTTTTTAATAACTGAAGTTAAATAATATTTTTGAATTATATACTTACTAAGAATGTCATCAACATGTCGACACGGGACTCCCTATTTCTTTATAGCCACCAGAGAATCTAAATCTAACCCTTTGAATTTGCTCTTATCGATTTGCTGCTTATTCAGTTTTTTTGCTGATTATTAATTTATTTCTATATAGTTTAATTGCATTCGGTGAGGAGACCCTCGTCCCATGTGAGCACTTATTCTTTAAGGACCTCTCAAAGCGCCTGATCGACGGCACCGGCGATCCTAAAGCTGGCCATTACCTTGCACAACGCAATAGCCTAGTGATGCGTCGAGGTAATGCCGCCAGCATACTGGGTACCTAGCCACAGGGCCCAAATTTGCACAACATGTACATTTACAATATGTACAACAAACAATAGTTGATTTTTAAGTTTAGATTAGTTTTTACATCTAAGTATTTTCTTTTCATTGTAAACTAACTATCTATGTATTTCTTTTCCCGTCAATGAAAAATGTATACAACAAAATATGTGATATTAATAATTGGGTAGAATACACGTTTTATGCGACATTAAGAAAGATTCTTTTTATTTAAATTGTGTGTTCTCACAAAAAAAATTTGCCTATTTGATCTTTAATGTCGCCGGGACGCAAGTTAAGTTATGCATGTTGGTACCTAGTGAATACATTTTGTTTAGCTTGATTTTGTGTAGTAGACTGTACATAAAAGAGTGCGGCGTGTACGCTGCAATCCAACAGGCACTGGGCGTGCTCGACTGACCACATTACCGCTTTCTTACAGAAGACTACCTTGAAATGTACTGCATTTCCCACTTTATCTTATTTCCCTAATGTACGTACGTGTTTCGGTAGTCAGTGAGATGTACCAGAGCCCATTCCCATCCTATCCCTCCCCCTTTTCCCAAGCTTTTCTCCAAATCTATTCCTATATCTCCGAAGGTAGGCAACGCATCCGGAGGCGAGCCAACGTTTGTCATTTTGGACTAATTTTAGCATGTATCGCGGATGTCTATCGGCGACAGTATCCACTTATCATCAGATGGATTGTATGTCCGTATGCCGCCTTCGTCCATAAAAAAAATACCGCTTGGCTATAAACAACTGTTGCTCTTAGAAAATCTACAACATAATCTCCAACAAATAAAGGATGGATTATCTCTTCCAACGCTCATCCCTTACGAAAAGGTTAATCCTGATTCCTTAAAATACGTCATTAATTTATTTCGCTTTATTAAGAAAGTACTTTTCGCTTTATTAAGAAAGTACTTTTCGCTTTATTAAATTTAATTAATCATCGAGTTTTACCTAATCGGCGGTCAGTAGATCGGAACAAAAGATATTGTTGTAGGCGGTTTTCGGAACAAATTGGCTGCTTTTGTTGCTACCTTTGATATAATAGGGTTTACAAAATTTCCTAGCTGTTCGGATTAAGTTGTAATTGTTGTTGCTAGGTGCGAGCATTTTGTGAGATTCTTTAGTTTCTAGAAGTTTTTATTTTGAGAAAAAAAGTGGCAGATGAGCAGATGGACCACATTACACATTACCACATTACATATAAATGGTTACTGTCGTCCTGCGAATAAATAACTTATAAATAAATAAATAAATAACGGGATGGGATGAAATGGTATTTTGGATTCTGGCCCACGTAGTACATTTTACAGCAGTCTTCTGTGAGAGAGGGGTAACTCCGCCAGTCGGGTGCGCCCAGCGGCTGTGGGATTACAGCGTGCACCCTGCCGTTTCAAGTAATATCAAGTAACCTCGTAATAGAAAGTAGTAACAGAAAACTTAATAGGGTTTAACTTGCGATAGATAAGAGGTTCCGAGATAAGCGGACAGCAATACAAATTAATACTAATTTAAATGATTAAAGAGACTGAGTTTGTTTGTGTATCGAAGCCATACAACACATTTGTTATATCTCACACGTCTATATCGACCTGATTTGTTAAATTTATGGTCAGTTACTGAGAACAGTACTATGTTCTCACCTTCTCACAGTAAGTTCAATAAGTTACAACAGTAAGTTATGATAGTAAGTTAAATAAGTCATACATAACGGTAAGTTAAGTAAGTCGTAATAAGTTAAATAACTCATACACAATGGTAAGTTAAATAAGTCATAATAAGTTAAATAACTCATACATAATGGTAAGTTAAATAAGTCATAACAGTAAGTTAAATCACATTAGTGTCAGAGGGAAAAAGCGTGAGCATAGTTTTTGAATACGCTTTTCCACATTTGTGGACAAAGTTAAAATTCATCTGTAGGCGAAAGAAAAGCCAACATGCAACTTGTCGTAATTTATTAAAATAACTAATTAATTATTTTTATAGTATTTTTTTATAGCAGTCAGTGCACTTGGGGGCAAGTGAATAGGCCTTGCTACATCTGTCCCACATCTCCGGAGCGTTCACGGAAGCATCGCTACGTTTGGAAATTTAGGATTGAATTTGGAGATGCTTCACGCTAACAATTGCTAGCATGTGACTAGTATCAATAGCTCCTAAAATGGAATCCAGAATAACTCCAAACCTTGCATAATACACGTGGAATTGCAAATGGACGGCATTCTCTGACAGAAGGAAGTTTGTCGAAGTTTAAACCCCTACATAGTTAGGAAACTTCGCCAGTAATAATATCAAGCATTCTGACTGACAATACAAGTTACACTCCAGTTAGTTTGACATTCATATTGAACTACGATTGAATACGCTACGATATGGGGTTCTTCAAGAAAGCAGTGAATAGGATTTTGCAAGGTCGGCGGCGTACCCGCATACCTCCTGGTGTTGTAGGTGTCCATGGGCGGCGGTAACACTTACCATCCACTTGGTAATGTGCGTGTCCGCCTACTTCCCTATAAAAAAAACTAACTAGGCAAATACTAAGGAAGAGTAGGCAAAGAATGCTGTGTATAGCGGACCATATGAGAGGCTTAATTGTTGAAGGACATCATGGTATTGTGTTGTAGGTTTAGCGTAGTTAGGAAACTTTAGCAGTAATATTGAATGCGAATTGAATGCATTTTGAATGCGAATTGTATTCACATTCTAATAAGTTTGGTATTCATTTTAGGCTAAAAGTTTCCACAAGAGGATTATTCAAGAGAAATCCGGTGCATACTAACCCATCAGAAATAAATAAGTTCTAGTGCACCTTAATCATAAGCCCAATATATCTTTTCCTTTATTATTCCTCATCTTTTCTAGTTCCTTAGTTTATTCTGTATTTAGTTACGTATGTGTATAACATATGTATGTGTGACTGTACGTATGTATGAATGGATGTATATAAAGACATTATGTCTTTATCGCACCAACTGCCTCTATTTCGTCTACAGACTTAACATTATTACCCAAAGGTATCCTGGAAGAAATTTCTTTAGCGATAAGACTGCTGGTTGTATTTCTCTTTACTTGTATTAATTTTATGTTTCTCTGCATGTTTTTGTGTACAATAAAGTATCTATTTATGTATTTGTGAAATACTTGAATATCTCAAAAATTATAAATTAGTTTAGCCAATGCAGCCCGATATTTATTAGTTAAACCGATCTATTTTATATTACAATAAACAGTTTGATTACCTCCCTGCGATCTGCGACTGACATTGCTAATAATAGAACATAGGTAATTCGATTTGCCTGTTTAGCTCATTATCAATGCCAAACTAGAGTGTAACTATCGGCACTTAGAATCTGGTTTGATTCTAAATAGGTACATAATATGATCGAGTGTTGTATCGACTTTATCGGAAAACAGTTCGTATAACATTTGAGATTTTCGCGTTTTTCACACATAAACGTACATTAAAGGAGTGACGGACAAAGTTGGAACAGTATTAAGAAAATACGGCATTAACACCGTCCTCTAAAATAGCGGAAAATCTACGCACATCAAAGGATGTAATATCCTATCAGATGCCAGGTGTCTATAAGATAGACTGGAGGTGCAAGAATCTCCAGACGAATAAATAGGCTATAGTGGACCATATACTCAACGCCGGGATCAATCACTGGATGGAACTCCATAGTCTAAAAATCCTCTCCACTGATCCCCAGAATTATGTGTGAAGCAATTGAAATAAAAAAAACATAGAAATTTCAATCGAGAAGATGGATACAAATTGTTCTCGACATGGCATCCGGTTATTAAACCGCGCGATTTTTCGTCTGACGCTACTTATGATATTGTGAGTGTAATGTGCCGCAACTTACTAAACTATGAAGACCAAATGCAGGTAGTTGATGAAACCGCTCGTAACTCTCGACGTAGACTACCCGCCTCTTCAGTCAGCTCGTGACCATAATCGGTACAACCTAACCAAAACGCCGAGTAAAATAAATAAGGTAAACGTTCGCATTAAGATAGTAAATAGTAAAAACCCTTTAAATAGTAAAAACAGTTCGTAATTTCTTTGTCGTTCATCTTTTTATTTTACTTGACGTTTCTGCTGCACGAGAAGAACAGAAGACCGGGTGTGGTGGCGGTTCTAGAGACCTATATCCAGCAGTGGAGAGAGAGGCTGATGGTATGTATATTTGTACCCTATTATGCTAAGAATTGCTAAGAATGCATATGCTAAAGTTAGAATTAGCTTTGAACTGCAAATATGGTGCCATTTACTTTTAGTTTGAACAGAATGGATGGTACTAAGCAGGTCGTAAGTCGACTTATCACTTTTATCGGGTTTGATCCGTGATAGAATTTGCACCGGAAATATGTCCACTACACACACTCAGCTTGATCTGCCATGGACATTCCGCGACTATAGTTGTTATTTGATGATCCGTGATTTATTTTTGTACGTACAAGGCTTCTGCAAACTTTGGTTGCTTTCGCTATTTTTTCCATACTGCCGCTTGTCATTCGCTTGACACTTCATACTTGCGCGCAGATTTAAATGTTTGCGCAGCTCACCTTAGACATATCACTATGCATATAGTGAGATGTCTCAGGTGAGCAAGTTGATTGTGTCAATTCAATTTACAATAAAAGGTGAGAAAATAGTAAGGCAGTACAAACCACCTTTTCTTCTTATGAGGGCAGTATTGTTATGAATTTGCTTGTTCTTTGGTTCGAAGTCGTTTTTCATTTTACTTTTCTAAGTAGTCGCGAAATTGTTTAAGGGGTTAAAGTTCATTATTAACGTGAGTGACATTGTAAAAATAAGGGTTAGTTTTCTGTGCCACAAAGATAGTTTGCTTAAGAAAGTGGCGTAATCAAGTGAGATTTATTAACGCAGTCCGAGGGTTAATTTTAACGTTACTTCAAGGAATTTGTCTTCGAAGAAGGATGATTAAATTTAGTGATTGTACTTGATCGATCATAATAATAATAATCATTAGGTTTATTATACTTGTAAAGAAAATATATTTCTTTCGTCTGAGTTTTGCGGCGCTCCGCGCTGTCGGTAAAACTACTCGTATTATGGTGTCGGTAAAACAGTGTGGGCGTCAAGTGAAGAGAATTGTTCTGTAGGTAGACAAAATTGTAAAGTTGTAGGTAGACATAAAATAATAGATTTTAAAAAAAGGATTGAAGTTTAAACATTATATGTCGTTTCTTTGAATATCAAAGCAACACCAAATAAGTTTGTTTCACTACACAATCCTTTATAAAACCCTTTATAAAACGACATATTTGGTTACAAAAGTCAATTGAAAATGGAGAAACTTCGTTTCGAATTTGCATTATTGCCTGCAAGTGATCCAAAAACAAACATTTATAGTATAACCTCAATAACCACAAGTGATAATAAAGTGTATGCAATACCAGAAGCCCTACAATCAGTGAGTCTTCATAAAGAAATAATAAAAACAAATGCTTACAGCAAAGTAAAAAACAGTATAGTGAAAAGATACCAGAAAAGAAAGGTATGGATAACAATAACAGATGAACTAAAAAAAACTTACATAGATGAGGATGGTAATTTACAGTTTGGGGGTCAATTTCTAGAAGAATTGAATCCAGAACAAGTTACTGCAGCACAACAACAAGAAACAGGTACATTGGGAAAACTTTTTGAGAAATTCATGGAAAATATACAGGAAAATAGACCACAGAATTTAAAATACATCGCAGAGAGGTTTGTGCTTGAGAAATTTACAACCAAGAATACGAATGCAAACCAGTGGATTGATATTTTTGAAAAAGAATGCATACGCTTTGATGTAACGAAGGATGAAAATAAAATTGAAATACTCAGATTGTTTATGGATAAAAGTTGCGCAGATTGGTACAGTTCCATGATTATAAAATTGACAATGAACTCAGAATGGTCAATGTGGAAAACCAAATTCTGTGAATCATTTACAAACAAGGGATGGAACCCAGTCACTTATGCTCTATTATTTAAATATAGAGAAGGTTCATTGTTGAATTACGCTATAAGGAAAGAAAAACTTATACTGGAAATGAGAAAATCGATTGATACAGGTACTTTGGTGGATCTTATTGCAGTTGGGTTACCAGAATACATACTCAATAAGATTAATAGAGAAGCATTAACAGACACAGTGGATTTGTTTAATGAGGTGAGCAAATATGAACACATGGTAAATAGAAAAAGTTTTTTACCTACGAGAATATATGGAAATTCAAAAATTTATAGTAAAAATGAAAAACAAACCCCATGTAAAATATGTGAAAAGTTAAATAAAGGAACTCGTTATCACTCGGAAGCTACATGCTGGTTTAGAACAAGAGAGAATGATAAGGAAAAGAAAAATATAATTAAACATGTAAATAACACCGTGATAGAAGCGGAGTTAAATGAAACTAATCAAAAAAACGAATAGTGACACCATTAATAAATGTCAAGCTACTATTAAATGATACAGTAGAAGTAAATGGAATTTATGATTCAGGTTCAAACGTTTCTCTGATAAATTCTAAATTATTAAAACTAAAAGGAGAAGGAAACAATTTGAATATAACAGAATCGGAGGATATTGGTATGCTTCTAACAGACCAATACCCGGGAATTAATTCTAAAGAGTTCAAGAAATTCCTAAATGACAAGCAGATACCAATTGTATTTACAGCAGTAAATGCACCACTCTCGAATGGCCTAAATGAAAGACTAAATCAAACACTAGTAAACAAAATAAGATGCAAAATAAATGAAAGAGTGAAAAAGAAAGCTTGGACAACAATAGCTCAAGAATGCGTAAATAAATACAATGAAATTAACCACACAGTTACTGGCTTTTCACCAAGTTATCTTTTATATGGTACGGATGTTACGATTTTACCGAAAGAATTAAAACAAGAAAAATCACGTAGTGACTGGATCAGAGACAGAAGAACAGCACTTGAGAATACAATAAAATCACACAATTACAACAAAACACTATACGACAAAAAACTAAAATATTGGGAATTTAATGTAGGAGACATGGTGTACGTGGAAAATGGAAACAAGTTAAACAGGAGGAAATTAGATGAACTGAGAATTGGACCATATGAGATTATTGAAAAAATATCTAACACAATATATAGGATAGATACTGGACACAAAAAAACGGAATCAAATCTTTTTCATATTACAAAACTTCTTCCAGTCCCTATAAAATTATATGAAGATAGAGAAACAAAAGAAACAGAAGAAGATGGGTGAATATGGCGAAAGTTTTCTTTCCTAGGGGGGGAGATGTAAAGAAAATATATTTCTTTCGTCTGAGTTTTGCGGCGCTCCGCGTTGTCGGTAAAACTACTCGTATTATGGTGTCGGTAAAACAGTGTGGGCGTCAAGTGAAGAGAATTGTTCTGTAGGTAGACAAAATTGTAAAGTTGTAGGTAGACATAAAATAATAGATTTTAAAAAAGGATTGAAGTTTAAACATTATATGTCGTTTCTTTGAATATCAAAGCAACACCAAATAAGTTTGTTTCACTACACAATCCTTTATAAAACCCTTTATATACTTACTCGTGAATATAATTTTGCAAATTTGGGTGATTTCAGGACCTTTAACTGTGTCTTTTTTATTATGAAAAGAAGGCATTAAACGAACCTACAGTCTACCTGGTGGTAAGTGGATACTGTCACCCATGAACATCTGCGATACAATAGTCCAGAATGATAAACATCGGCCCGCCCCCGGGTGCGCTACATACCTTTGAATATTTATCAATGTATTAGGAGAAAGGGTTGGGAAAATGGGGAGGGAAAGGATAGGATGCGATGGGAATGGGTATATCTACAGGCATGCAGGTTATTTTAGGGATGAGTCCCGCTTACCTAATATTGATTACAGTGTTTCTTTGTTTAAAGATTCTACGAGTATATTAGTCAACAGAAAATATTGTTTTACTAAAACATTATAAAACTATTTTCGTTGTAATTATTGTATCAAACCTACCTACTAATAACCCTACTAATAACCTACTAATACTTACCTACTAATAACCCCATCGTTGCCCTATCACGTAAATAGTAAGGAATTCTTTAAATAAATTAGATATAGTTTTTTGTACAGAATATTAGTTTTTTTTTTTTTTTTTTTTTTTATGGCAATCGAAAGCGGCAGACGAGCATATAGTCCACCTGATGGTAACTGGATACTGTAGCCCATAGACATCCGTGATACATGCCAACATTAGTCCAAAATGACAAACGTTGGCACGCCCCCGGATGCACTGCCTACCTTTGGAGATGTAGGAATGGATAATGGATATATGGACTTTTTATTTATGCTCCCGTCAAAAAATAATGGACATCATAAATAATTGTATCTACAGAGAAGCCTTACTTTCTTCTAAATGATTTTCCAATAAATTATTTGATATTCTGAGAAAATGTATTAATAAAATTTCCAAGGAATAATGAAAACATTTCGAAGGTGATAATAAATGTTTCAATTCACCCCGGGTTGAATAAACATGAATAAAGGTTTAACGGCTCGACAGTTATTTAGCCGAAAAGCAATTTGTTAAGCGGCCAATTACAGGGAAAAAGTCGCAAATTATAGACACGCAGGAAGTACTCGGGAGTTATTAAGGTTGAAAACATGTTCTAGTAACGAGTCTCCCTACGATATTCTAACTATGGATTTACGTTTGTACATAGTTGAGGAGAGCTTGTCAAACTAAAGTAAAGCCAACGAGCTAAGATAAAGAATGTAAACAAACATTCAGAAGTTCATAACATTTTCAGAAAGTATTAATAATTTTTCATCTTCTCATCTAACATCTATAAAGTGTATTTAAAATAAATAGCCCTATTTATATAGTTTTCAAATTTATATATTTATCAATACCCTCCAAAGTACCTTTAATTAGTTATCACTTATCAGTGATACGATACTTAACCAGTGCAAAAATACCACTCAAAGTCATATTTTCTGTGTGTGTCTGAGCTATTTTGATATATTGTTGCATTATTGTTGTTCTAATCTATCGTATTATTGTTTCTCCACTGTTCATTAAACCAACGAAAATCGAGAACAAAAAATAATAATAGCACCAACATATTTAAAAAAAAGCAAGCAAAACCCGTTGACCAAAATAATTCATAGCACGTCGAGTGCAATAATAACTATTCAATATACATACAGGAATAAACTATTCAAAATAATGGCTATCCGAGTGTTATTAAATCACGAACCGACCGGTTCCCTGTACCATGGATTACTTAATGACAGCCACCTCTGTCTTTATCGAGTACGAGAGAAAAGGACAATACTAGATACTAATCTAAATACTAATCGAGATACTAATCGCTCGCTGTAGCAACATAACTTAGTGACGCGTGTATACATTTTTTATCTCGTCTCGCTTGTTCTGCTTTAGGCGAGTCCCGTGTCCATGTGAGTGTGATCCCGACACTCGTGGTAATCGTAAAAAGCGGGCGAATACAATGACTGGCAATATTGTATACGCACTGCTTCAACGATATGTGGAAAGAGACAGGTGTGTAAACATTTGATTCATAGCCTTGGAATAGAGACTCCGGGATTTCGTTTGATTGCTCGCACTCGCCTCGCACCCACTTCGCACTCATACGAGTATAAAGCATCGAGCGGTTCTACAATATATAAATAGATAGATAGATATACTGTTGCGTCCTTTATAGGATTGCATTGAAGACGAAAGTCTTCATCTTTATCCTATTTAAGTTTCGGCACCTAATTGAACTTAGATACCAGTGTGCGTTTCTACTCCTTCCAGTATGAATGTCTGATATTTTCTGCTATTCTACCCCTCCAATTCCGCCCAGAAATGCATTTATCGGCTTGCTTTCCTGTTCTGTAAAAAAAGTCAAAAGTTGGCAGATTCCATTCCCCATGATACTCTAGTTATCCATGGACGGACGGTAGCTATTTATCACCACGTGAACGGTCTTTAGAGTTTAAAAAAAAAACATATTTACGGTAAAGTCGATCGCACATGATTCTAATCATATATAGCGTCACTTATAAAGCTTGAATAAAATTAGGAACTGGTGCACAAAATAAAATTCGTTTATTCTACAGTAGAACCAAAAAACCAACGGATAGTCAGCATTTTTGCTCAATTCTTCACATAGGCATCTCCAATATTTTCTACTCTCACCTATCTGATCTATCTGATGTGAGTTTAATCTATACGGGACCTGCGAATCCCTTTATGTCACAGGACCATCAAACTACTAGTCGGTCCACACTTCTACATATCCTCCACTATCCCGGTCTATTCGGACTCCAGTATTTACTGGAGGCACCGGGGAAATAGAAACGAGAGAGGAAAAGTTCCTTCTTGTTTGAAAATTTGTTTGTTCTTGTTTTGATTGATAATATTTCCAGGATGCTTAGATATGAACATACCAGCAAAGCACACACAACAAAAAGAAAGTCTATTGGGGCGAACAAGTTCGCATTTATTGGCCAGCTCCTCAAATGTTTGTTACGGCCCATACTGTCCTAGTGTCCTCTATACATTCCCCTTGCGAATTATATTTAGCCTGCGCAATTCTCGCGGAACACCGAGTTCGCGTGTTCAAGGGATATTAGCCGGTGTGCCCATAAATATTAGGCGTATTATATTTACTACCGTAAAGAATAATTTTCATCGCGCGTGTGTGTGCGACTTAGCTTAACACACATATGCCTTCGCTTTATAAAGTTGTTTTAACACACATATTCATTTTCATCACTGTCTTAAAATAATATACGAATACATTTAAAATTTTGCTTAAAATTTTGCTCGCTTGGAATATGAATTTGTCAGAGAATAGAAGAAATAATTTAGTTACATTGTTCTTGCTGTTGGTGTTCTTTATTGTACTTATAATTAATTGTTACAATAAGACTGTAAAAACAAAGGCAAACTTATTCCTAGAAGGGATCTCTTCCAGTCAACTTTAGAATAACTCAGATGATTTATGTCATTAGAAATCAGGCTACAACATATTTATAATAACTCTTATATTGTCTTACAAAATCCGCTGTATTTTCAGAACTACATATATAGTATACCAATTATGATAAAAAAATCCTTAAACATTTCGCAAATTTCACTGAATAGATTTAGATTTTAGATTTTACCATGAATACACACATACGTTTTGGAGCATTTTTACTATGTAAGTAGTGAGTAGAATTGCTAACCGTTCGAATATAATCGGTACGTTTCGATTTCAAACCTCTACATCTTGCGCTAAGGATGTTGGCGGGACTCGATGTGTATACTTTATTAATGTAATTTATGTAATTTTACTACTATAAATTTTGTCCCAAGATCCTATATGAGAATAAGTTTGAGGATTCGAAAACTTATTAGTCGGATAACTTCATTTCTTTATTTTAATTTATTTACAGGACATGGGCAGAGGAATATATGACTTTAAAATACTACACCGGCCAAGAAAGTTGGCGAAATCACTCTTTTAGAGACGGTGTAGTTCCTCAACGCTTGTGGTAGCGGCTTTGTTATCCCTTAATCGCCGCGACACGACACCCGCGGGAAGAGATGGGGTGGCGCTCTTCAATTCGCTCGAGACCACACGAGGCCAATATTACTATTTGACGATATTTAAAATAACTCAATTTATTTAACCATAAGTAACCACTTTGAAATAGTAATAATAAAAATAATAATAAAAACTCGTGAAAGAACACCACCTCGCAGATTAGAAGTTCTCTTACGCCCAAATTCTTTTAGCCTATCTTTCTGTCTGTATATATGTAAGTATGTATGTATACCTATGATATATGTATTAATGAATGTATATGTTAATGCCTGCAGGTATCTATATATTATTTGTATGTATGTATCTATGAATGTATGTACAGACATTATTTCCTCATTGCACCTCTATTTCGTCTACTGACTTCTCTTCACCATCTAAAGGTTGCCTGGATGAAATCGCTTTAGAGATAAGGACTCCAGTTATACTTCTAATAACTTGTAATTTGTATTGCTCTATATGTTTTTGGTGTACAATAAAGTGTATCTATCTATCTATATCATTTATTACTTTGTTTCATACACACAGATAAACCTGTTTTAGTAACGTCCCGACATTTAGACATAGGCATCACTTTATTCCGACACAACAATACACAATACAAATAGGAACTCACAAAAAATGGGCAGCAAACATTATAGTTTCAAAACATTTTTATATTGCGTCTTCCCGGGAATTAAGAAATATGTAAAAACTAGAGGCAGAAAAGACCCTTTTAGCTCGAGGCATCTTTATCTTGCTTGACCTTTCTCTAATTAGTGCTTCACTGAGAATCGTGTCCCTGACCTTACATTTGACTTGATTTTCGTCAAGTGCTACCTTTAGCCACTTAATAACTTCATCACGAGGTTAATAACATATCATGTTATAGTTCTTTCATCTCACGAAGGCGAGTTACGTTTAGTAGTTGTTGTGCTCGTACATGTACATTGTTTTAGTGTGCGTAAACTTGACAACGCTCAGTTGTGTTCCCGACACCGCGCGGTGCACCCGCCTTCGTGGGATGAAAGAACTTTATCAGAAATGTGTATAATTCAGAATCAGAATTACTATACAGTTCCTCGGAAATATACAACGCAAAACTGGAAACATGTCAACTAGTTTAAAATAGATAAAACCCGTTGCAGGACACAGGCCTCCCTTAGTATATCAATAGGGAGTTTTCGGGCCATAATCTACCATGTGGGCCCAGTGCGGATTAGTGGATATATATACATGCACAGATTCTTTTAACATTCTGGGACATTCAAATTAGCTTAAATATAAACTAAAGTAGTAACAAATGATAGTCGCGAATAGATGTTACAGGTATTCTAGACTATCACCGCTCTAGTAGCTGAAGTACCTCGCTATAGTGTCTACACTTAAAATAAGTTCAGTATTTTAAGGTATTTTTGATACTTAAAAATGACTGAATACCTTATTACAAAGTACACAGTTGGGTTTGCCATCCATCCTCTTTTCCCCGGGCACTGTTCTCTTTTGGAGGATGTCCGGGGGACTTTTCAAGTATGTCCGGTGTTTTTAAGAAGTGCGTAACGTACGACGATGACGGTGACAGGTTGTAATAAACAATTGCAAATTGTCAACAAGACTGGTTTATGTTTTTATATTCAGCGCGTCCGGGATTCAGAAAGCAATGGGGTATTTTATGGTCACGAATTCTAGTTTCTTTAAATTTCTGATGGCAACCCTATATACAGTATACATATTGCATCAACATATACAACTGGACCTGCCCTAGTGGTGGATATAGTGTCCCTCCGAAAGAAAGAGATATAATGAATGTTTGATCAATCTCTGTCTCTCTCAATATAGTGCCAATCGCCTGCAATAAAGGAAATAGTAATAGTCAAAACCATACACAGACAGTCGACCCAAAAACTTATTATAATTCGAATGAATCGATTATTTTACAATTCGATTTACACACTACTTAAATAATTGTCACTACCCTAATATTGTCACTACAGAAACGTCATAGGATTCATAAGATCCCAGCGCTACTATACAACGATACACCGCTAGGGCACGTCCAGTTGTATCTGTCGATGGTACGAGTATATTGTACCTACAGCAACGGGTCAACTTACACTCATCTGTACCTTAGGTTTCGTGTATATTAGCGTGTTGCTGACTGTACCAGTACATATTATAAAATTGGTAAGTACAAATTGACATGTAAGGCCCTACGTAACGGATAAAACCTTGGAACCTTTAATTCATTAATTTGCCCAACGCCCTTGTCAAGTAGGCGCACGTACGAATACGTGCGAACTTCCTCTTCGTTTTACATTCGCTTCGTCGTCGCTTTCGATGTTTAATTCAATATTCAATATGAAAACTTCAGATTCGGATTTCGTAAATGTTGAGTAAATATCTGAGGATATATATACTACCTAGTATTATGACTAAGTATTTTAATTTTCACCTTTTATGGGTTGAAAAATGTTTCCACTTTTAAATTGCTGTTTAGTTTATAATAGAGTATTATCTATTCAATATTCATTTATATTGATTTTTGGTACGAAATAAGATAATTGAATGGATTAAAGAATTGTCTATCAATGTAGGTAGGTATAGGCCGTGTAGTGTCGGCCGCCTTTACAATATCACCACCCGATCTCTTCCCGTGGATGTTGTAAAAGGCGACTAACTGTTAACAAAGCCGCCATCATAAGCCCTGACAAATTACAACACCTCTAAAACAGTGGTTTCGCCAACCCTATTGAATAGCGTGGCATTTTAAGACCGTACATCCCTCATGTACGTACAATGTGCATGAAGACGTCGCTAGTGTCGTTTGTTGACAATTCATAGTTGCATGTATTTACCCGTAGAGCGTCTGTGGGAATAAAAAAAAAGTTCGCTATTGTTTTCGAAAATGGAAAATTACAAAACTCTCTTACAAAGGGCTTAATATATGTCTTACAGCGTGCATCGCGGTAGATATCCAAGCGAACCGAGCGTCAAGAGGATTTCAGCGTAATAACATTTTTATGTAAAAGATTTTAAAATGTTTTACAGCAGGTTTTTTAGAACTCTTGGGAAATTCCTCTAAGATTGAAACATTTTATATCACGAGATGCGTAAAGTTCTAGCTAATCATATATATATTTCAAGTAATACTGATATATGGATTCTGACAGTGGAAATCGCTCAGTGAACGATGAAAGAAGCTATCATGCTCCGAGCTTCTTTCATGCACAAAATTAGAAACGAAGGAATTCGTAAAAATCCGGACTGGCATGGTTTAAAGAAATCAGTAAACCGAAGTGGCAGTGGGCCGGTCACATCCAACGAACGAAGATTCAGTGTATTTGTTCCTAACCTTCTTTGGTCACTAGTGTACTAGAAACTAACCTATACATTAACATGTGTATTAAAGTCGGCATTGCTTGTGTTGTGGTAAAACAAAGCCCTTCTCTCTGGGGCACTATTCGAGATATTTTCGCTACCAGTTTTTCAGCAGTTATTTATTTCTGAAACTGGACGTTACCTGAACGTGTCCGCTTCAGAGTTTTATTTTATCTATTTTTGTGCTGTTATCAAAAGTAGGTTATATTACGATATTTGAATGAAAGAAATTTTTGAATACTTTGGACTAGTTATGGAGTTCATATTCAAAAATTGCCGACAGTTTGTGATCTCGATATTTTAGCTAATTTCCTTTTCAACTTTTATTGCATTTTTATAGAAAAAGTGGAGTATATGCGAGAATGTATTGCGACGTATAAAAAAAACGATTGGGTGTAATTTTACTAGTGTGAATAGGTATCAAACCAAATATCTACTCACATAATATTTATAGTGATATTTTTTAAAAGAGCCGAAAAAATAAAAAGAATAAAGATAAAGAATAAAGATGTTTTAAAAGATGGCTTCGAAATATATTTTTTTTATAGAATAAAGGTGGAGGACCAGCATACAGTCCACCTGATGGTAAGTGGATACTGTCGTCCATAGACATCCGCGATACATGCCAACATCAGTCCAGAATGACAAACGTTGGCACGCCCCCGGATGCGCTGCCTACCTTTGCAGATTAAGGAATGGATTGGGAAAATGGGGAGGGAGAGGATGGGATGGGAATGGGCTCTGGCATATCTCACTCATTACCGAAACACGTACGTACATTTTGGGGAAATACGATAAAGTAGGAAATGCAGTACCTACATTTCAAGGTAGACTTCTGTGAGAGAGGGGTAACGAGGCCAGTCGAGTGTGCCCAGCAGCTGTGCGAATGCAGCATGCACTCTCCCCCTACCTTTACAACTATAATTCATCTATAATTCATGTAATCTATATCTATGTTTGTATCTAAGTGATCTATATTATTGCCCTATTTTTTTCGTTTTATTATATTTTTTGCTCTCTTGTGTATTATATATGTATTCTAAAATCATTGTATACCCCTAGGCTGTGGAACGAACTGCCTCAAGAGGTCTTTCCATTAAGCCACGACATGGGGTTCTTCAAGAAAGCTGCGAATAGGATTTTGGAAGGTCGGCGGCGCGCCCGCATACCCCCTGGTGTTGCAGGTGTCCATGGGCGGCGGTAACACTTACCATCACGTGGGACCGCTTGCTCGTCCGCTATGTATATGTATTGGTGTAGGTGTAATAAAATATTATATAATTTAAATAAGCACATTGCACCAGCGTTCTCATTTCCTTTTGATCTGGTGGTTGATTGATAGAAACAACAAACTATTTTTGAATAAAGTAAATTATTTTCAATTACTATGAATGCCATCAACAGTTCGACGGAGTCGCGCTTCCTTTTCTTTATTGTCATCAGAGAACTTAAACCTTTAAATTTGCTACCGACGATAATAATATATCCCTTAAATGATATATGGAAAATAATCGTATGCATAAATACAGACGTAAATAAATTCAAAGGCATTCCTTTACTAGGATCTATCAGTCAGTGTATTTGTAAAATGAGAGAAAGAGAACATCATTTATCCCAGTAAGTAAGTACCTAATAAGAAATCCGAACACTTTCAATCAGATTTAATAAATTGTCTCGAAGCCGTTGCTGGATTTCAAAGGATCTACGCTGGATCGTGCCGGGTGTTTGTAATCTAATATACTGTAGGAAATATAGCAACAATATCTCACCTTCGCAAGTATGCAAATATATTACTGTATATTACGCATATTACTATGTACTAATGACTATTACGTTTGTACATGTATATGTTTATATGTATGTAAGTATATATAGTCTTTGAGGGGGATAGTGCACGCTGCAATCCAACAGCCGCTGGGCGCGCTCGAGTGGCGGCGTTACCCCTCTCTCACAGAAGACTACCCTGAAAGTACTGCATTTCCCCCTTTATCTTATTTCCCTAATGTACGTGCGTGTGCGTGTTTCGGTAGTGAGTGAAATGTGGCAGAGTCTATTCCCATCCTATGCCTCCCCATTTTCCCAACCCTTCCTCCAAATCCATTCCTATAGCTCCAAAGGTAGGCAGCACATCCGGGGGCGTGTCAACGTTTGTCATTTTGGACTGATGTTGGCATGTATCGCTGATGTCTATGGGTGACAGTATCCACTTACAATCAGGTGGACTGTTGCTCGACTACCGCCTTCGTCCATAAAAAAAAAATACTATAGTTACCTACATGTAGTATTTATTATCGTTAATTGACAGGAGTACAATTACCCCGCGGGTTGTGCAATCACAACTCGCGTTATTACCTTAGGTGCAAAACACATAGAAATGGCGTCTGGCGCTGGCGTGACTCGGGCGTGGTGCAGACATGGCATGGATGCCATGTGGCCCCCCGCGCCACGCCATTTCAGTATGTTTTAAATCGCGTCGCTTCCATATATTTTGTATGAAATGAGAATGCAATGGCAAGACGCCCGCGCCTCGCCAGCGCCAGACGCCATTTCTGCTGTTTTGCGCTTTAGACACAACTCCCTTCCTCAAGATTGTCTGGAAGAAATTGCTATAGAGTTATAAGACGCCTGGTTGTATTCCCTTCTTACAACATTGTTCCTTATTTCTGACATAGTATAACAATAAAGAGTTTTATCAATCTATTTATGTTATGACCACTGACAATAAGAAAGCCTCCAATGAAAACAAATTTAAAAGATTGCTTTTGGAACATTATTTGATACAGCTGTAGTCGTTCAGTTTCTTAGTTCATCTTCTCTACTATGAGTGCTTCGAGTTTCTCTTCCATTTTGGTGTATGTATTATATTACTCGTATGTATGTGTTTATGCGTCTATGTGCCTACATATTTTTGCATTTATGTATGTATGTATATTTATTTATATATGTATGTATTACGTTGCATTGTTTCTTTTTAGCTTTCTGTTATTCAATTCAAAACTGCACTTATCCTTTTTCTGTATAATCTGGTTGTTGACTGGTTGAGAATGATGCATTAAGTCTGCCTTTTGTACTGCACTGTGCGGTGAAATTTAAATAAATAAATAAAACAAATGGAATACGAATAACTTTCATTCATTAATTCATTTACGGTCCAAGATTTTATTGATTTTTTATTTATTTACACTTCATTGCACAATGTCGTACAAAAGGCGAGCTTAATACCTTAGTCATTCTCTACTAGCCAACGTTTGGGTTGATCAGAGAAGTTCAATTAGGAGGTGCATGAAAGACACAATTTAGATGGTGTGGTAAAATAAATATAATACATTATTACATATACGTACATACAAATTTTCATACATACATATATACATAAGAATATGTATAATACGTACAGGGTATATATAGTCAATGAATACATTATACAATTAAATATATAGGTACATACGTTATATTAAGAGAAACAAAAAAAAAACGTTGCTGACAAAAACAAAAATAAAATAAAAGTGAATGAAGCTGGCTGAGCCACTGGCGATGAGAAATGGAGAGGTTAATATTCCCGAAGCATCTGTTTAAGAGAGATTTTGTTAGGTGCTTTCCGGATGTCAGTGGGGAATATGGTATTGTACAGCGGATCGAATAAGAACTTTGCAAAACCCCACAATATGCAGAGACTGTATCGTACTCGTATTTTGAAACAGGCAATTCCACACTTTTATTTTCCTACAGTGTAATTATGCGTTCGATTGATGTGAATTGTGTGCTCGTGTGAATTGTGTAAACATACGAAATCTGGGGTCACGACCTTTCGGCGGCGTTCAAATTTTCCATTCATTACTAAGCATTTCATTTTATTATTGATTAAACTTTGACGGCAGCTTGACTTCTAGATATGGGGTTTAGGGCTCGACAACTGCTGTAATCATTGAAATGTCCCGTGTTAAAAACATTTCATGTAACCTGGGTTGAATTAAAATATACCTGAAACCATTGATTACATTGGTGATTCAATGGGTGTAAAACAAATCCTTTTTTTTTGAGTTTGTAACAAACATTTTACCTATACAAATTTACCAAATACGAAGATTAAAAATTGATATTTTTACATGAAAATACGAAACATTATATGTCAATTAAGGCTTTGGGAAAGGTCCAGACTAACCGTGTATTAACTGTATATTATAAAAGCGTCGATAGCTTAGGTGTATTTAGTATCTAAATAATTGATATTGAAAAAAGTCGGACTCATTAATTTACATTAAGAAATAAATGAAAACAGAAGTTCATACCCGCGTACGGATAATATTTTACAAATATAAATATATATAAGTGTTTTAATATGTACATTATCACGGAGTTTTTAATATGTACTTCAATATAATGATATGTTGTGATGAAAAATTAGGCGATTTATTTCAAGCAAGCACTATGACACTTTCTCATTAACTTATTTTTATTTTTCTACACAATTTAAATTTTAATTTTTGGCTGTGTTTACTTTTAAGCCATGTAAACGTCGCCTTGAAGTAGAGTGATATTTACATAATTAACACTTTGCATGTGACCCTAACATTTGTATGATATATGCTCTATCGGTGACCTTTAATAAATAGAAAAAGAGATGAGAACTATCAAAAGTCGGTATACTCGCTGTACTTACAGACATTACTTTGTCACTTGCTTTCTATAAAAAATAATTAAAATAGTCTCATTTGATGGCAACTGAATAATAGTCAAACTACATAGTTTCATGCAAAAACATACCGAGCTGTAGCCCCTCCTTGACGAAATTAGCTCGACTCAATAAATATTCGTTAGATTCAAGGCATAAATCGCTTATTAAACAAAAATCGACCATGACGCATGCTGACACTTTTGAAAAGTGTATTCATTGTTGATACATGACAATACGTACATATATATATTAATATACCAACGAAGTGAATAAATAATACGTGCATTGCTGTTTACTGTCCTTTTTGCTTCTATACTCCTCAAAATTGTTACTGACCCTCAATATAAAACTCGAGAAATGATTCCTTTGATTCGATTCTTTGATTCATTTGTTATCTATCGTATGATCCACGAGGATCCGACTGAACTCCGCAAAAGTCAAGTACCTTTATAGAAATTATTTATTTGTTCCTTTTACACGTTTATTTTACAAAAAAATGAGCTCTAATACTTGTAAATGTTGTATTATCCTAACATTAATAACTGAATCCGAAAAAGAAACTTAACTAAAACTTCTTAATGTTGTAGGTTAATATAAACCACGTTCTACACTTACAGTTCCTTTAGTAATTAATTTAATTACATACGTAATTGGACATTGTTGTAATATTTTTATATCTGATAGTGAAGTCTGGACTGATCCTTTATTACGTACCTGTAGCTACTGAGCCAATGTCGCAATGGAACCATTAATATGCGAACCATATTAATGTTACAATGTAATGGAACCATATTACATTAAGTCTCATTTTAGATTACTGGGGCCAGCAATTTACTATACAGACGAGTATTTTGTGTTATCGGACCTTCTTAAATACATAAAATAGATCTTGCTGCTCCTGTCAGTATATTTATTGTCATCTGTTGTACTTCGGTTATATCACGTGCAAAGAGAAATACACCCTTCTCCGACTGATAATGCGAGGAAAAATCCACGAACACCTGTCAGAAGATGCAATTGTCGTGTGGTAGGGGTTTAAGAACAGTACCGGCCTCTAAAGTTAAGATTGCTACAATGCGAGGAAAAATCCACGAACACCTGTCAGAAGATGCAATTGCTGTGTGGTAGGGGTTTAAGAAGAGTACCGGCCTCTAAAGTTAAGATTGCCACAATGATAGCCAATATCGGATAGGAAGAACATCGAATTACACAATACACATTAATATTATACACATATTAACAAAATCATTGATATTGCGATCAATCAATCTATATCAGCTTATAAGTACACTCACTACAGTACACATGAAGGCCTTCGTATCAGTCTTATAAGGCCTAAAAACTACTCTTTCTGGGGTTACTTAGACTTCACAGCTTGTGGTAGCCGTCCTAGCAAGCGAGAGTCCCGTTACCATATAGTCGCCGCTCGATATTCGGCCAAGTGATTAAGTTCATTTAGTCGGGGGACACGTGTAGGGTGCTGAGAGGTAATTCTACAAACGCAGGGAATAGTTGCCACTGATATCGCGTCGATATTCGATCCTTTAGCTTTCTCAAAGTAAATATCTGGGAGCAGTAGATAGAGACTGAGACGTCGGAATTCGAATTTAATAACAACTGAACTTCTTATATCTATACTATATCATACCATCAGCCTGTGTCTATTCGAGGACTCGTCTTCCCCATCGGTTATCGGTCCTGCGGCATATATGGCCCGCCCACCGCCACCTTCAGCTTATATCTATTATGCTTATGTCTATAATTATATTTACAAATATTATTAGTCATTTACTCAGATGTGCTGTTTATGGCTATGAGAGAGTCTTATGCTATATTCACTTCACTGCATGTCACTGATTCAGTATCGCGTTCCCCGCGAGATGATTTAGTATTTACCTACCTACATTAGCTATATGGGTCAGACCCACGCGATGGTGTCTCCTAGTTGATTGCTATTGATCGGTGGACCTGACTTGTTTATACATCTAAATACAATATGGACTATTGGTGGTTCAGGGCCGACCGGCGTAAAATCGATAAAATTTAGTCGACACATTGCGTACGTCTGTTAAATAAGTAGAGACATGTGGGTGATATGATTTTTTAATGTTGAAGGTGGTCGTTTACGATGCCTATTGGTATTGACCTGGTTTACTATTCCTTGGATACGCGAGTATACATGTAAAAGTACCTATAATAAAAAGAGCTTATTTTGACTGACTCATCAAAGCTCAACATCTGGACACAGAAATTTGAGACATAATAAATGTTATGTAAACTGATTACTCGCTATTTATTATTTATTAGCGGTGCCCGCGACTTCGCATCGCGTGAATTTTAGTAATTCCCGTGGGAACTCTATAATATGTTTACTCGGCACATGTGCTAACTATGCCAAGTTTAATTATAATCCGTCCAGTAATATTGGCGTGTTGTGCGTTAAGACAGACGAATAGACAAAAAAGGTTGTTTTGGATTATGTATTATTCGTAATTTGTATTACGACTTTTTCAAAAAATATTTCATTTGCAGACACGGCTTTGCTATTTATTTATTAATATTATTATATGTATGTATTAATTTTGCATAGCCACTTACCGAGACGTAGATTTCGTCTATCACTTCCATCACGTTAGGAAAAATCTACAAAGTTCAGGTACTTTGATTTTAATCTAGTGTATTTTGTGACCAGTTATTAACTGTACTAATATAATTATTTCGTTGTTCACTTTTATCATTTGTATGATTTACTTACTGTATCTGTTAATGAACTTATTATTCGTATATAAGTTACAGATTGAGTTCTGCAGTAGAAAATCCAATTACAAACTTCTAACGTAGACTACTGTATAAGTATATAAACTTACTGTATATAAGTATACGTATAAGTATATATACTGTATATAAACTGCTTAATAGATGTCTCCCTCCTTTGAAGTCCTTTGTAAAAACATTTAGAAATATATCGAACTTTTAATTACAACATGGCGTTATGATTCTATATCAAGGCACGGAACGTTTTGTCTGATGCGCCTTACTGATACTTAAGTCAGACGCCGTAGTTTAGGACCACCTAGGCGGATATAATTAGTATAAAAACGTATAATCATACATGAACAACTGTCACCAATTGGTTACGAAGGCACTCTTTCGGTTGGTACCGTTGGTAGTAGGTACCCGTTCAGAGAGAATTATTTCATATTGTGAATCGGGTCTAAGCGCGTACAATCAAAGGCGTTTGTTTACCTTTTATTTCTACTAGATTTTTTAGTACGGGTTACACCACGGGTCACGAGTTGACTGAAGAGGCGGGTAATCCAAGAACTGCAAGCAGTCTTACCAACTACCCACATTTATTTTTTACATTCGGATAGTCGCGACATACTACATCCGCATATGTATTGGAGTTACAAGAAGTATTATCCTAATATCTTGTACATCAGCCGGACAGTTAGGGAGTTAATTCTCCCCTAATTCTCAGTTTACTCTCCTCGCGTTTCTCTTACTATACTGCCACTTGTTCTGTGTGCAGTTTACTGACTCTAAATATTCTTGTTTTTAATTGTTTTTATTGTATCTTCTTTGAATTACCTTGTATAAGAGTATTGTTATCGTAGACTTTCTCCAGACACAGTGGTTGGTTCTACCGACTATACAATCTTGTGTATATCCAAATTGAGGTCTATAGTGTAAGGCTAGGGTTTGAAACGACGGTCTGCCCCAGTATTTGGAACTCGCCAAGTTTCTGTGTGAAGAAGGCAACGCGAATAAATAGAATTAAAACTATCGCGATGTCGATTTGAAAATAGAATATCGTTTAAAAAGAAATTGTATTATACACAATTCTGGGCGATAAGGTAATAGAATAAATAACGCGAATAAATAGGATTAAACTGCTGCGCCGTTAACGATGTCGATTTCGGAACTAAATAACATTTAAAAATAAATTGAATTACAAACAAATATTGTCAAATAGGAATCCATTTAATATTCTTTCCTTATAGTAGAAATAAAATTACATGGTACATTTAATTGTGTTTTTAATAAAGCTATTTTTATTTTTTTACCTAACTGTATCTAAAGCAAATCGAATGGGAAGGCCCATTCGATTTGCTTTTTGGACGATTTAATGACTGAAAATGATATCCCAACAAAAACAATTCTGAAAAAATGTTGCCAATCCTCGCGGCTGATTGGCCGACAAAAGTTGTCAGACGAATTTTGGCGAAGGCACTACTGTGCGCCCTGATTTATTGTGAATTTTCGTATTTCGTCCTGTGAGACGAATCTGATGTGGGACTAACTATTGAATTAGTCTGTCAATTTCTCCGACGGCACACCTACTGTTTTGTAAATGTGATCTGATTCTAGAGTAGTTCCTCTGAAGTAAGTTAGGTTGAATAACTTTTCCTTATCGGTCCATAAGTATTTATCCCACGTCCATTCAATTTCACCACATTTCAACTTCAAGATCAAAATGACCCCTGTAATGACCCCTGTCCTGACGATAGATGTAGGTCCACGTCCGACTCTGTATGTTTTATGGAACAGATAAATAAAAAAGTTTGTAGTATATAAATAAATAACAACACTGTCAATGGTCAAAAACTAGGATTCTTTGTAACGTTAGTCCAGATATATACAGCAAGACGAACACAAACTAACATATTTCGTCTTTAGACAAATGATTTTCCGACAGACAATCGAACTCGACACAATATGTATGCCGTCAGAGAACGTATCCAAGATTTTGTTTTGAGAAGGGTCCAAGAGTTTCTATAATGAATATAAAAATATTTTCATCTCGAGTTTTGGCTTTGTTGGCAATACCAATATCAATGTTGTGTGAATTGAAACATTTATTAAAATGTCACGTGTTTACTTTTTCTTTTTGAGAAGTGCGCCATTCATTCGTATTTCTAATTTGTTTCGGTTCAGCTTTTACACTTCCACTCATACTTTTATTATATAGATCTCTATATAATATAGTGATCTATCTATATTACTCGTATATATAGATATTGTTGTTCATACACTTCAGAATAGTAGTATCGCTATACTCACTTTATGAGTTCCGTCAATGACAACACTACTGAACTGTTTACATCCAGAATGTATGTATGTGTGAATGAGTAAGATTAATTGACTTTATTAAAGCCAAAGTTCGTTTGTGGTGACTTTATTAACTGTATTAAAATTCGTGAATAAGTTCAGGGGATCAAACAGACTTTTTTGTTTTTTTCGTTCAGTTTCAATTTAGAATGTCCATATTTTTAGTGAACAGATCTCGTAACGTAATATCTTATAAAATTTCACAGCTTGAACTGGAACTCGACTTATTCTATACAACTCTAAATATAAAAAAACACCTTATTAGGGTAAGTAGTTTAATATACTAAAATTAATCACTTTAATAATCACTCACTTTACGATGCGCTATTAGGGATTTTATTGTGCGGTTTCGCTTCAGTAAAACACTGAAACAGCGGAAACTACCTCGGGCCTAAAATCGGAAATTAGGAACAGCTTTTGGTGTACTGGTTCAACCTGCATTATTAGTCCTGCTACAGATATGGTCTGATAACTTCCTGATTCTTCCAACTATATTAGTAACAACAGTTCTTTGTCGAGTTTCTTTGTCTTTCTTTGTCGTTGGGGGATTCTGTATAGCAAAGACATTCCAAACTCCTTGCATCGCTTGCTGATCGATATAGAATTTTTTGTGGTTCAGGCTTAAGTCCTGAGCAAGTGAATTCAATTAATGAGCAAATTAATACCAGTGAATACCTACCAGTTTAGAATTCACTTCTAACAAATCATTGTAAGAGTATGCGTTATTTGAGGGGAATATAAAATAATAGCTTCTAAATATAGTTTCACTGGGGTAGAGTTGCCATATTATGATGGGTGGCCAATGGGACTATCCACAATTGAACGATTATCCTTTATTAGCCCTACACGATGTTTAAAAACATAATATATTTAACTTTTGTGTTTTAAATAATAATAATGTTGTATTCTTAGCAATTAAATAACTTTGAACGGTTTAAATCGCGTATATTTAACATTATTTATATCCCGACGTTTCGAACACTTTGCAGTGGACGTGGTCACGGGGTGAGCTTCAAAGTTGTTTAATTGCTATGTATAGTAATCGCGAAAACCTAAGAAAATATAATGTTGTATTCTCCTTTAAGTATAAGAATATTATAAATTCGACTTAGGTATATTTATTGATTGTAAGTTTGATGAATCCTATGTTGGAAATGCTTCTATAAATAAATAAATAAATCGCATTACGGGGTTATTTAATTGGTTAGTGGGTAACAGTGTACATGCGTGCAATTTCAAATGCATAGAACAAGGCAATGTACTGTTCATTACAAGTATGTATTTTGGTAAAGGTCTCAACAGATTGCCTTCCTAATGACGAATTTAATTGAAACCCTCGCTACTACCAGATATTATGACAAGAACTGAGCGCAGGTTTGATTACTCTGGACGAATTTCCATACGAATGTTGAGAAGTTTTGAAGAGTTGTATAATTTAATATCGGAACTAACTAATGCTTCAATAGGTACTAACATTTTAATTAAAAATCAATGTTCTTCATAAACTACATTGAGTAATTCTTCATATTCTCCATATTCATTATCACGTGGGCTCGCTTGTCTATAAAATATATATATATATATCCGTAACCATCCCCCTTTTTATATATATGCCTGCACGTTGTCATGAGAGCATCTCTCATCTGACTTTAAAACGCCACGCTGGCTAATTGGATTTGCGAGTCCACTCCTTTAGAGGTGGCGTATTTCCTGAGGGCTTGTATTAGCGGATTTGTTATCCCTTAGTCGCCGCGACACGACACGACACGACACCCACGGTAACAGATGGGGTGGTACAATTCTAAAGCCGGCCAACACCATACGTCCATCTCCCATATAAATAAATAAATAACGCCACACTCAATGGCCCACACTAGGATTCCCTGTGTAGTGGGTCCACAGACACATACAAAGACAGACAACTCAGACCCGAACATACATTTGTCTTTTTATTTAAACATACGAGTATGTATGTCCGACCGGGAATAGAACCCGGGACCTTTTGTACAGCAAGTAGGGCTGCCAACTGCGCCAATCGGCCGGTCAATTTAAACTTTGTAAAATGTCAAATATTCTTCATATTATTATGCAGAATCAGGGTTGAATAAGATAGTAAACACAAAGTCAACAATATTGTAACGTATAGAATAATTTTATTTATTTTCCGAGAAAAGCGCATGTGTAACAAAAATGGAGAATTGAAATTGGTTGGGGTTTTTTACTGACTGCACTTGACATTGAATAGGTACTTTACATGGTGGGTCGATGATACTCCCCAAGTGATTTGACCTTTAAAAATTATTGTTTTACCATTTAATCCCGTGAATTCCGGAGCCTTCGCATGCGTAATTCATTTGTAATAGAATATTCTATTAACTTCTGTAATAAAAGGAAATGAAGTAGGACTTACTGTGATACTATAGAAATATGTACACATACATATAAAGTGAAATAACCCGACTGAATCATTAGCGCTGACCAGAAACCACTGAAGCTAGAAACATGAAATAGACAGTAGAGTTTCCTTTTATGACGTAAAGCCTTACTAAGAAGGGATTTTCCGTAATTCAGCCCCTAAAGTGGTAAATTGAGGTTTCAACGTTTATATAAGAAAAAAAATTTGATGAGCCTTGATTTGAAAGTTGGTATTCTTCACCTATAAAAATTCTACACCTAATTCTACACCAATAAAAACATGTGTTTTACCGTATTTTTTTAAAAAATGGCCATTTATACAAAATTTCAATTTTTTTATGTGATTGAAATGGAATTTTCGCGATGTATTTATTTTGCATTAAGTTCAGAAGCATTACATTAAAAGAAACTTAGATTTAAATTATTTTACTTCCAAGTTCCAAGTATGATAAATTAGCTCTCCTTCATCTAGATGTGACTTAATATACATACATACTATATACATATGCGGTATATACAATAGACAAGCAGACGTAACCCTATAATTGCTACACACATTATTATAAATCACCCATACACAAGTTTCGTATCACGCCGAATTAGATTTTAGTGGTCTCGTCATTCTAAATTTATGGTAGATACAGAGACAAACTCTTACTTTAGATTTTGAGACCATGAAGTAGAGTGGCGTTGTACAAAAAACATGTTTTTTTTCTTCATGTATGGCAATGGTGCAATTAGCACATCCAGCCAGTGTCAAGTTTTCTTCGTAATAAACAATTTGAAAGTTTAAAACGTATCCTGTAAATGGCCACCATCGACAGTCAGGACTCACGAGTTGCTCAGTAATGCGATAGTAGATTTACTGAGGACAGAAGAGGATTCTTTGGAAGCACACGATAAACGCGGTCTCATGTTTTTATTTGATTATCACAAACACCACGCCCGATAAACACTTTGTATTACTATTAAGCCACAAGACGCCTAACACACACTTTTTACAACAATCAAACAAAAACTCGACTTCACTACTCGAGTTCCCGCCAAAAAAGTCAAGAAAAGAAGCATACATTCGTATTTTATCTTTTTGATTTTATTTATCCAAAACACTAATCTTTTCTACACTGAAAAATGTTCCGCCAAAATGCAAAACAGTTTGTCGGCGGACAATGCCCTCATTTACTAAAGAACATTTTTTTGTGTACTTTAATGGATAATATATTCTATACGATATTATAACCTATAATATCATAAAATCTTACATAATACTGATTGATATATCAGGCTTGAGATCTACCTGACTATGGAGTCGCGGAGAAATCGAGGAACATTTATTTGATCAGAGAACTAATAGTCCAAGATCCCACCGCGTGATTTCTGCGTCCATCTGTTATTTAATCAAAATACATTTTTTATAGATAATAATTAATAGAGAAATACGGTTCTGCCGGGTTGCCTATCAAAATATGGCCGCAAGTACTTTTAATTAAAATTTCATTTATTATTTTTTTTCGAACAATTTCGTTCACTTGTTTTGAAGATAAAATATAATCCATTTCAAAGAGAGATATGTAAAAAACTTAAAAAGTTTGGGTTGCCGTTTCTCACTTGGCCGTAACCCCTTGTCAGCCAGGTGTAAACTATACAATTGTTGTTGTTGTTACAATTGTTTTTGTACAAACGAACGGGGGCTAATGCAGTGGGTGGAATTTAGCTGTCTGTTTACAAACAAATAGGTAAATAGTTGTTGTATTGTATTGTAATGACAAAGCTGATGTGATGACTATTCAAAACGAAACGGAACTTACGTAGTTACCCAAGTTTGATAATCATAGTTGTATATAATCTTTTTAATGCAAGAATCTCTACTGAATGTCGTGGCGTGACGAAGCCGATATTTTTAACCTGTACTTTGTATGCAAAATTTGTTCCAGTTCTTCGAGTGCCTTAGACTATATTCTTATAAGTTTGACCTTTTTAACATGTTAATTAGAATGAATTTTGACCTATTTTAGTAAAGATGGCGGTCTCAAATTATGCGTTTTTATGTAACATCGCGCATGGAGGTTAGGATATGTCAGTGGAATTGCGCAGTTCTAAAAAGAGTATATTTTTAGCAGGGGACGTAAAACATCAAATAACGGGGTCAAAACTTCCCTCCGATGGACAAGTACTCGCAGTTTTGTTTTATAACATCCGTGAAATGAAATGTTAATGAATGAAAGCGCAAATCTCGCGTGTGTTATATTTTCCAAAAAGGTACGAATACCTACCAAATTGTTACCGAATTGTGTGAAAAAACTTGTGAATTTATATCAAGTTTGGCGAGGTTGTACAAAAAAATGTAAAGAAAACACAAGATGTATTCAAGCTGCGTAAACAACAATTTACAAGAAATTTGAACAATTTGTTTGATATTGCCCACACATTCTCCAAGTTCTTCTTATCTTCAGATTAGGCACCGCCAGAAAGAGCCAGGTCCACGGGATCAACTTGGCTGCAGTAGATAAAAAACTGGTTGAAAAAAAAGGAAGGGAGCGACTAACGGCTATTGAAGAAGAAAACATGTGAATGAAATATCTTTCCGCGTCAGCTTCTTCGGCTTCGTATGAACCTGTACATGTTGAGAGTATTTTTAACCGTGAAAATCAAACATGTATGTAGTTAGCAATTAAACTACTTTGAACGGTTTAAATCGCGTATATTTGACATTATTTATATCCCGACGTTTCGAACACTTTGCAGTGGACGTGGTCACGGGGTGACTAATTGATTTTATTTGTCACTTGAGTTATTAAGAAATTATTTGGACTACCGTCTGAAATTTTTTGAACTACCGTCTGGATTTTTTAATCATAACATTCCCTATGCACGCAGTATTCACTCACGGTGTCCAGAGGTCTTGCAGTATTGCGTTGGCCTTGGGATTTAATTAATTTAATGACTGGATCCCAAGCCGGTGGTACTTGTCAACCATCTTCTCTATTGAAATTTGGGTGTTTCTTGATTTCAATAGCCTCGCGTAACATTCTTGGCATGAATCGGGTCTTCATGCCAAGAGATTGCCACCGGCTTGGGATCCAGTCATTAAATTAATTAAATCCCAAGGCCAACGCAATACTGCAAGACCTCTGGACACCGTGAGTGAATACTGCGTGCATAGGGAATGTTATGATTAAAAAATCCAGACGGTAGTTCAAAAAATTTCAGACGGTTGTCCAAATAATTTCTTAATAACTCAAGTGACAAATAAAATCAATTAGTCACCCCGTGACCACGTCCACTGCAAAGTGTTCGAAACGTCGGGATATAAATAATGTCAAATATACGCGATTTAAACCGTTCAAAGTAGTTTAATTGCTATGTATAGTAATCGCGAAAACCTAAGAAAATATTATGTATGTAGTTGACAATGAATATATTATTATATTGACACACTTCATTTTTTACTTCTTCTAAAAAAACAACACAAAATCATAGAGAAGTCAACCTTCTTTAACAGTACAGAACATTTTAGCTTTCAGTTCTGGTGAAAATATGGATTCACAAAATGATCTGTCAACTGTGACCGAGAGCACAGAACCTGAGAATGGGACTTCTGTAATGGTAACGAAGAAAGATTTAATTACTCCAAAATTAGAAGCGGCATTCGAGAGGTGTATGAGTTGAGTATGAGAGATTGTGTTTATTCTTCAAGCTACTATCGAGACACTTGGACATAATATGGACGAATTTCCGATAAGTAAGTCTTCCATCCAACGAATTCGTACCAAAAAACGAAAGGAACGCGTGGGAGCCATAAAAGTTGATTTCAAAAATGAGGTTTTAAACGTTGTAACTTTTTACTGGGGCGGCAAACTGTTGCCTGCACTGGATGCCCGAAAATCCAAAGAAGAATGTCTTCCTATAATAATTTCGTTTGTAAATTAGGATCAATTTATTGCTGTGCCAAAATCGGATAATTCTACCGACAAAGAGTAGGCGCAGGTTGTTTGGAATGCGATCACAGATTGTAATCTCAAAGATAAAGTGCAAATTCTCTGTTGTGATACTGCAGCTTCGAATATAGATCGTATCAATGGTGCCCGTGTGCTCTAGAACAAAAACTTGACAGGAAATCGCTTATTTTTGTTTATCGCCATCACGTTTACAAACTGATGCTGAAAAGCGTTTTTGAAGTAAAAGTCGGTCAAGTGACCACAAGCTCCGATATTCCGCTCTTCAAAATGTTCAGAGAAAATTGGAAAAGCATTGATTTGGAAAAGATACAGTGCTATAGGGAAAACGTGGAAACATACCTCACCGCTTCCGAAATTGAAGCTCTGCTTAAATTCTATCGCGCTGATTTGACAAAAAAAAATTGTCAGAGATGACTATCGAGAGTTGATAGATACACAGTAAAAATTCAAAATTAGGCTCCCAGGTGCACCAAGCTCTATTCCCTGAAAATATCGTTACTAAGTTCTCAGTTCAAAAGAACCAGTAAGAACAAGGAAGCTCTGCTAGACGTCTGCTTGTTTATTGTGACATCCTATATCAAGCCATTTCAATGCAATTTGTCAGTAAAATCACCTTACCAAAATTTGTGCTTTCAGTCAAGAGCAAGTATTCCACGAATATCCTTCTTTATGGGAGACTAACGCCTCGTTTCTAGAAACCAAATATACTGTGTCAACCCGTAGAGCAGTATATTGCCGAAAGGGCTGTAAAGTTGATGCAAGACTTTTATGGAATGATTACGGTTGAGGAGAAACAAAAACAATTTTTGTTACGTTCGTTTACAAGAGCACAGAAGATCTATTCTGATTGTAAAAAAGAAAATTTGAAAAGAAAATATGCTGAATAATTGATTTTTTTAAATGTATAATAGTAATAAATGTACGATTTGGACCAATTGGTGTTTTATTTTCCGAATTCTTAAGTCAATCCATAGTACCGTGCCATGCCTTCAGCCTATGTCTCCACTGTTGGATATAGGCCTCTCCCAAGACTCGCCGTCACACACAATTTATAGTACCTCAGTACAGATTCTCAAGTTGTAAGTTTCTTAAGTTCTCAAGTCGGCGTGGGTTCTCGTTATCCTAAGGCAATAATATTTTGTAATCGATCAAAGTGATTTATATAATATTTGTGAGTAATTAGGATCAAATGTTACACTACGATAATTAGTTATAATAAAAGATTTTTGACAAGCCTTTCTCGATGCGTCTTGTTTGTTACGAGTATGTTGTTGCTTTTTTTCTACTTATTAGCATTCGGCTTTAACTAGGTCCTCGCGTAAGCAAAAATGCCTGTACAGTAGTCGCAACCGTTCAATCCCCTTAACTCAAAGTAAACTGTCTGTTCTTCAGCAAAACATATAAGCAAATATCTTTCTGTAAAAACATGGTTTTTATAAAACGTAAACAAATGGAAATGGTTTCAGAAATTCTTGTAAATTACCTTTCCAAAAAAAGCAAGGTTTAAGTAATATATATATATATATATATATATATATATATATATATATATATATGAGCATACACAATTTCCTAAGTATCATTTGATTAACTTACAGTTTTGCACGTGTTTGCAAAATATTGTTCATATTTTTGTAGAAATTTGCCTCCTGTTTTCGACAAGGCGCCGCCAGAGATATTTCGTTGTTTATTAAATTGAGAAGTCTCGGAAATATTTTTTTATTTTTGAATTACTTTTTTTGCCATTTCCCTGAACTCCTATATATTTTTATTTTGAAATTTACACGTTTTGCTATAAATGTCGCTGACAATACCTTTTACAATTTCCAGAGTCTAGAAACTAAAAATTAAAAGGATTTCTTAAGAACTGTTATTTCGAGAATTACTTTTAAAGTACTTAGTTTCTTTTGTACCTTTTCTTGTTTATTATAAAATGTTTTTGCTTTCCGAAAACAGTACAAACATATCATTGCATTAGCCTGTGACTCTTTACAGCTGGATATAGGTTTCAAGGCCTCCCATTCTCTGCATCTAGTCAACAAAACTGAAAGTTATATTCGTATGTAATTTGAAGTGTCTGTTTAAGATTAAATTTCTGAATATTTGCATATGTATACATTTTAGTTATAATTAATCTACAAAAATGCTAGTAATTTGGCAGAATAAGAAAGGGACTATTTACATGTCCAACATAACTCCAAAATAAAACCTGTATTGCCGCAAATAAATATTCTGATTCCGAATAAAACGTGTTCAAACACTATCTAGCTTCAAAATACAACTTAAATAATGCATATGTTTGACGTAATAGTTTTGTTTAAGTTTGATGAAAAACTTTTGTGTTGGGTAATTGTATTTAACTTTAACATTTGTTTTACCTGTGTTCTGACAAATAAATAATTTGAATTTTAATTTAAAAACATATTAAAATTTTAGGTTCGTATTCTTTTATAATTCGTCTGTTGTTTCTGTTTTGTAGTTTTACTTTTTTTATTAATGTCTAGTTATGTCCTTTAAAGTAGTCTGTATAATATCACTGTGAAATATGGCTTTCTTCATTTCTATAATTTCTTGTCCATTCAACCGCTATGTCAAGAAATTGCGGATGCATCAAATTGAACAGTTCTTCAGAACATTCCCCATTAAAGGCGGTAGAAAACACAGAGAGATGCAACATCTCTCTGGATGCTGAGCGATTCTAAACCAACTGTGAGAATTGGATCGTCGACAATTCGGATAGCGACAAGAGTCAAAAGGTTCCAGCTGGTACTTCAGTGAACCGGTCTCGAGGTGTGATCAGTACCCCATGTGGGGTCTCACTTGAGCTTTATAAAGCGACAAACTATGCTTCAGGGAGAAGTACTGCTTTGCTCTATTCAGTACAAAGAGCTTTTTACTAGCAGGTTTTGTCTTGCTCTCCCAATGACTGCGTAACTCGACTTTGCTCGAAATATCGGCCCCAATGATCCCAAAACTCTCAGAGATATGGAGAGGAATGTTCTGAAATCGATGTTCTATTAGCGGAGAATGCACGGACTTGTATCTTGCTGAGGTTAAATTGGACCAATTTAAGTTTATCCCAATTCGAGATTTACTCTAAGGAGTTCTAGGTTTCGGACACAAGTCTTACGCGACTCTCTTCCATCTCGGCCCGAGGAATATTCGCAAGGCCCTTATATAAAGCTTCCCCAGTACTTTCGTTCGCATAACAATGCATGTTACCGACTTGTAACAGGTCGTTGATATGCAGAAGAAACAGTGTAGGAAAAAGCACAGAGCCTTGAGGGACATCAGCATTAATTGACATGGTGTCGGAGCAGCTACACCATCGGCAACGACTTTGATGTTCCGCCCAGCCAAAAAACGGGAAACTCATTTGCATAATACGTGAATTGGTAACGTGAATGATGATAACTTGGAAAACAGTGCTTTGTGCCAGACCCGATCAAAAGCCTTTGCGATGTCTAAGCTAATGGCTATAGTCTCACCTCTGATCACCTCTATTCTATTCTTTTGACGTCAGCGCATCGATGTGTAAAGTACACTAAAAGATCATCAGCTGAGCTATTATGACGGAATCGGTACTGGCGATCGCTTATCAGCTGGTGATCCTCTAGGTACCCAAGGAGTTGTGCGTTAATGACACATTGGAGAGGTTATCGTTAATGGGCTGTAATTGGCCGGGTCAGTGCGATCGCTTCTTTTAAATAACGGGTAGACTTGAGCTGATTTTCAAGCTTTTGGGAAACATCTCGTGGAGTACGAGAGCGTAAGCACCGGAGTCAACTCAGGAGCGCAAAGTTAAAATATCACCACACTGTTTGCATTCTATGTGATTGTAAATCTCCGTGTTAGTCTTATTTTTGTTTCGGTACGCAATAAAGCGTTTTATTAATTAATTAACCTTTAAATAGAAAATATTTTAATCGTATTTTTATTCTCAAAACTTACGATTTCCAAAAATAAAGTATAAATTCAAATCTAATTAATTACGTTACATAGCTTTTATATACGTATATAGTTACTTATATTCGTTGCGTTTGTTCCCTGTCACAACTTCAAAGCGAATATAAAACCGCAATAGGTTTAACTTTTATTGCGATCATAAACTGCTGTTTCGTGTACAATACCGTTTATTTATTTGAAAATCGATTTTACAATACTACGCAATTTCAGACATGGCAGAGTAATGTTAAAGTGTTTTACTTATATTTACGCGAGTAATGTTTTATATAGGTATAATATGGACGTTTACTTGTTATAATTAACGTGGACGTAATATGATAAAGATTGTATTTGATGATGAAAAAGTCACAATTAGGAAATCCGTGTAGCACAGCAAATACATGAATTTGCCGTAATTTATAATTATAATCTACTTATATATTGATTCCGTATATTGATCAATATATACCTTATATTGATTCAATTTCCATGTTCATATTTTTGGGTTAGCGCCAGCAGTTATGATCAAATCATTTTAACTTTGACGTAACAAATTGATCATTTCATTTACGTAACCCACTTCTAATTTAAAAAAAAAACAAACTCAGTGTTAAACATATTCGGGAAAGCATTTGATATCCGCTTTAAATGAATACTTTAGGTAAAACCTTCAGTAATTTATAATAAATATTTCTTGTTATTTATTTTACAAGAAATATGAACATTTTAATTTTTTGTTGATTACTCGTGTCACGGGAGAGCAAAATTTCCCATGACTACTTGTAGTGCTATTGCAGACAAGTGAGGTTTTAGAATAGCACTACCCCATCCCTTCCCTTGGGTGTTGTAAAAGACGACTTAGGGATAACAAAACCGCTGCCACAAGCCCCGAGGAACTACACCATTGCTGAAAGAGTGGACTCGCCAACCCGCTCGGCGCATGTCCAGCGGTGGACGATGAAGTGGCTGGTTATGGTTTACGGTTTTGGATCTCTTGTGTCGAGGAATTAAAATTTCTATGTTTCCATTTTATTAATTTATATAAGAGGGCGATAGGTATATTAAACAACATGCAAAAGACATTGCACAATACCCGCCAATGTACAAATTGAAATGCGGCCCTTTATTTTTACGGAGCTAATTTTATGCCAACCCAAATACGTGGATGTGCGGCGACGAACACGTGTTCAATTAGTGGCACATGTCGTCCATTACTCGACCTCTATGTAAGCTTATAGGCTTATACCCTCACACATCGTTCATACGAGTATATCCCTTTGAGCTCAGTTTTCCTTCGGGCATTGTCTCCTCTATCTTTCAAAAGCGTTTTGTGTGCTACAACCCAAAACAGACCAATTTTCAAATATTTTAATGATGTTACCGCATTTCTCGTTTATGATAAGCACAGGGCAGTGGTGTTTACATTGGTATCATATTTACAGTGTATGCGTGCATTGACTTCGGAATTTCAACGATCAACAACAAACAAGGACAGTATGCAGGTATCTATATAAAAGTTGTTTTTATTTGATTGCAAAATGTGAGGATGATATGTATAAATATTAAGGGCGGTAGATGTACCCCATATACATCTACCCGCGAATAAACGCGACGGTCGCGAATAAAACAACGGTTAGAACAATTTACGTTTTTTATTGTATTCTGCTAGATGGACAGACGACCTCATAAAGGTTGCGGGCACCCGCTGGATGCAGGTCGCTGCCGATAGGTCTGAATGGCGGACAATGGGGGAGGCCTATGTCCAGCAGTGGACGTCCAAGGGCTGAGATGATGATGATGATGATTGTGTTCCCGTACATATCAGTGGCGATGAGGATAATTAGAGTTGTCTACGATGTCGGGATACCTCGGAAACCTTATGTGTTTCGACTATAAGGAACAGGAGTGGAATATATTCCTTAACCGTCTTCAGCACTTCTTTCGAGTAAATGGAATCACGGAGAACAAAAGTAGCGTGCTGTTAACGTATTTATCTGATGATACGTTCAGATTAGCAAGCAATTTGGTGTATCCCCGCGACCTCGACAGTTTGCAATATGAAGTAATTGTTCAAATTTTAAATGGACATTTCACTCCAAAGAGGGCGACTTCTGCTGATCGAGCGAGATTCTACGCGACAAGTAAAGCGATGGGTGAAACACTGGAAGAATGGCGAGTGCGATTGAGAGGCAATTTACTGCGATTTCGGTCCGACACTGAACACCGTTCTTCGTGATCGATTCATTTTAGGATTACCCGACGGACCAGAAGGAAACAAATTGTTTGAACAAGACGCATCAACCTTAACCGTGAGAAAAGCGTTGGAACTGGCTCAACAATATGCATGCGTACGGCTAGCAAGGTTGGCTACCAGCGGCGTCGACGATGAAAGCATTCAAGGCTTAGTTCGTTTATAGGAGGAGCCAATGTTTCGAGTCAGCGGCGCAAGCTGCGGCGGACACGCAAACACGGTGCGAGAGGCGCCGGCAACCCGTGTACGCCGAGAGAGTAACAACGGAGCTCATGCACGGTGTAGTGAAGTATGGGATCTTAAAAGTCACATGGACGAGCTTCGCCGGTATAAAAATTACAAGTGTCAGATTTGTGGTATAAAAGGACATTTGAAAAAGGCATATCTGGTTTTAGTAGACTCATTCAGTAAATAGCTAGAATGTCTCCCCATGATGTGGCGGAACAAGTTCGCAATTATTAATTTTGAAGCTCAAGTACCTATTCTCCAGGCATGAGTTACGTATAACCATCGTGTTCGATAATGATGTTAAGATAAAGACCGCGGAGTTCGATAAGTTCTGCAAAATAAATGGCATAGAACACATAACCTCGCCTATTTATTATCCTGCTAGTAACGGACAAGCTGAGAACTCGGTACGAACTTGTAAAAAGATGTTAAAGTGTATCATAACTAAAACCCATAGTGATATTAACGAGAATCTTTTAGAATATCTATTTCTATATAAGAATTCTATTCTATATGTCGTGGATGTCTATGGACGACAGCATCTACTTACCATCGGGTGGACTGTATGCTCGTCTGCCGCCTTTCTCTTTTAAAAAAAAGATATACTACGCATTGTGCAACAGGTTCCACACCGGCAAGGTTCATGTATGGGCGAGAATTTCGTTGCAAATCAAATTTATTATTACCTCCATCGGCGCCGAAATGAACTAGTCGATAATTCCAAAAAAAACTTTCTCAATATTCTTATATGCACTTAAAAGCAATATTTGTTTGACGCTAGCTCGATGTTAAATGAAATTTGAATTATCGACAATGTCGATAACACTCCTGTCAGTGTCATTTACATTGATTGCCGCCATTATGATTACTTCACGTAACACACTCTCAATGTGGGTGACATCAATAGATGCCACGAGAAAACGTATATATTTGAATATTTTTTAATCGTAGAGCCGTCTATTGCAATAAAGTAAAAACTTTCATACAAGTATCTACTTGTTATCTAAACTATTAAAAACTATCATTCTCAGTCGATAAAACAGTTATGTCATAGACTAGTAAAGAAAATTCCATAAATTTTCAAACGCTATTCAGAATTATCAATAGTTGCCAGCCGTACTGAAGGATGACAATGGGTGGAACATCAATAGTTTTCATCCGTAGGAAAAGAGCTAAGAATTTCACCCATTTGTTTAACGTATTATAACAATCTGCAATGGTATCACCATATTCTTAGTAGTACTTAGTACCTGTTCACGATACACTCATTTACACCCCTCAGCTTTCCACAGACTATATAACATATAAATTACACTGCAATTTAGTATTAAATTATTCCGCGCCAAAATATTTACCCTGTAAACAGTGTGCTTAAATGTTTGTTTGCTAATCGGGTGTTGTGCTAGACGTAAGTACTATGTGTTATCAAGGTGAGCACAGAAAACAGGGCGGTAAATATCGTGACATTCACATATTATCACCTTTTTTGCTAGATATATGGCAGCAGACGAGCATACAGTTCACCGGATATAACTGCGACACATGCCAACATCAGTTTAGAATGACAAACATTGACACGCCCCCGCATGCACTACCTACTTATGGAGATTTGGGAACGGATTTAGAAAAAGGGTTGGGATAATTGGGGAAGAATAGGAGATACAGGATGGGATGCGAATAGACTCTTGCATATCTCGCTCATTACCGAAACATTTGTGTGCATTCGTTACCTGAGCAAAGGGAACTTATTGTTGGCATGAACTTATTGAATTTGGTTATTTTCTACTTTAAAATTTCGGTGTTACAGAATTCTCTTTAAATAAATAAACATGCGTCTAACATCTGATATTTATCCGATAAAACATATGTAACATCTGATTTTTACGATAAAGGCAAGAAAAATATATATATATGTTTTATTTTTAATTTCAACAATTTCTAAATATTTGAAGTTGGATCCGACAATAAGGTTAATTTTCTCCGAAAATCTAAAATGTAATATTGCGTCATTTCCCTGGAAGTTAACAATGAGTGCACTCAGTCAGTTTACGAACTAATTAAGTAGGTAAGAAGAGTTGCTATTAATCTAAGCACCCGTGAAAGAATCACGTAAGATTTAATTATCTGAGGCAGTAAATACAAAGGACCCTCGTAACAGGAGTCGTGGGATAATTAAAAGCAATTTATTAACGTACTAGTACGTCGTGCAAGTGTACATCTAACAGGGGACGAAGAACAAAGAAACCCAGATTAACAAGTTCGTTCTACGTACTGGACTTGGTTCACTCTGTATATTACTTGCACAAAGGTATGATCACAGCCATGACTGCTGGTTTTTAAGTTTGTAAACCTAACTGTTTTCCTGTGTTTTGTTATAGATTATTAAAAAGCGACTCTAGCGGCGCTATTGGAAAAAATAAAAAGTTCATACAAAAAATATACAATAGACACGTCTCAGATAGTACTATTTTCGAACAATAAAAGATACACAATTAAAAAATTAATTTATTCTTTATTATTATCCTATTGGGAGTGGAACAATAATTACTCGGCAAAAATATAATAGGTACGAGGGCTGACAAAGAAAAAGGACACTCAAGTTCATGAAACTACTTTTATTTTTCAACATAATCTCCGTCTCTTTGAACACACATTTCGGATCGTTTAATTGGCATTTGTATTCCAGTATAAAAATAGTCAGAAGTTTCATTTTCAAAATGGACCAAAACCATGCGGTCACTTCATCATCAGTGGAAAATCTTCTACCCCTTAAGTTTTGAGTTTTGGCAACAAATAATAATCGCTGGGAGTCAAGTCAAGATGTGGTGTCCAAGTGGATGGCAAATTTCCGTGAAGTCACACTTTGAAACTGCAACTGCGGCGGCGGCGTGGACGGGTGCATTGTCATGGAGAAGCAGCACCAGTTTGCTTAGTTTTCCACGATGTTTCTGCTTGAAAGCTTCTCATAATTATTCTATAAGGTTAGCATAGTATGTCTATAAGCAATATTCCTTGACAATCGCAGAATATCGAAGCTTTAATCTTTTTGGTGGACTGAGTAACCATTACCTTTCTAGGGGGTGCTTCACCAGAACGACGCCACTTCATCGACTCCTTTTTCGAAAGGGGATCATAATAAAGAACCATAATTCCATCCCCAGTAAAAATTGACTCTAAAAATCGTTTCCGTTTTTTAATAGGCCTCCAAAAGTTCTTTAGAGGACGCTACTTGTTCACTTCGCTTCACACTTGAAAGAAGTTTTGGCACCCACCTGGCACTAACTTTATTCATATGAAGATATTACATAATAAAGAATCCTAAGGGCTGTAGTTTTTGAAAAACCTGTCCTTGCTGCTATTTCTTTTGTCTTTAGCCGTCGGTCGCACAGAACTTCTTCGTCCACTAATTTGTTGAATGAGTGCTTCAACGGGTCGACTGGAACGAGATCCGTCGTCGATGGACTCTCGTCCTAAACGAAATTGCTTACACCAATCTTTGAGGGTGGACAATAATGGAGAAGAATCCCCGTATACATTATCCAACCTTTGTTTGATATCGTTCGGACTAACACCATCCTTTGTAAGGAACTTAATCATTGAAGGATATTCCAGTTTATACATTTTTCGACTCCTCCTTGTTCGAAGAGTCGAGGAATCAAAATAAGAAGGGCTGGACTCTCAAAATTATACGTGTATAGTTATAGTGAATAATTTTATCAAATTATAATTATATGTGTATATAATTCGTGAATTAGCAGGATAATTATGACAATTACAATGACGTAGAATTTGTTTTTTAGAGATCTAGAAATATGTCAGGCCAGAAACTTTTGGATCTCACCTGAATATATTATACTAAACCCCCTTCGGTAAAGTAATGTACTACAACTGACTATGCAATAGTTTGATTGTCGCGTAGTATCATATAAATTTGCATTACTGACAATATACTCGTACTTTTATATG
Source organism: Sesia apiformis (assembly GCA_914767545.1). NCBI lineage: Eukaryota > Metazoa > Arthropoda > Insecta > Lepidoptera > Sesiidae > Sesia > Sesia apiformis. Next base: position 6,178,920 of record OU611960.1, on the reverse strand, counting down.
ATTACCATCAACGAGTTTATGCGTCGTCTACGACGGTTGGTATTGGGCTACTATCCACTCTGTTATGTCGGCTAGGAGTTTGCACCGGTTCTCAAATTACCGGTACGTAGAAACCGGGGAATACCGTTTGTCATTCAGAATAAAATTAAATGCATAATAATTTATTTGTATTTGTAAATATTTTCCGTTATTCAATTTTTACAAAAATATTTTTTACCAAAATAAATTGTACGTTGCAGCTACTTCAAATATAACTTTGATATCGTCAGAAACAATAAGCCCATATCTGAGTTCGATTATACGTGTTCATGACATTCGATTACCCACTCGATTAACATCAGTACCATATTTCATGTATCCTTTGTACGTGGTCCTTTGACTGTCTACTCGATAGCAATGGAAAGCTATTAATAGAATATGTCATATGACAGTTACCTATTCCATTCTTTTTAATACTGAGATTTTGTCTGTTGTTATTGTTTCGCTTTTACTATTTTTTTTTAAATAAATAAGTATGTATGTAAGTGGAGAGCATAGGCCGATGGTATGTTATGGTAAATAAGTATGCATAAGTATATTTATATACTTGGGCCCAATATCCAAGGCTGCGACATTAGCTCAGGTGACAGAGATTCTCTAAAGAATACTAGCACGTCTTCCCTCCAGGACTTCATAAGTATACTAGAAATTATGTACAGTCCTGGTGCAGCGTCGCGTGCTCAAATAAGCACAACAAATTAATATTAGAATAATTACAAATATACAGTCAGCAGCAAGGTTACGTGTATTTTATATTCTAAATCGGGTCTGAACGCGTATAGTAAAGTTATTTGTTTACCTTTTAATCCTACTCGACGTTTCAGCACGGATTATACCAGCCGTGGTCACGAGTTGACTGAAGAGACGGGTAGTCCAAGATGGGAGCTGCGAGCAGTTTTGCCAGCAGTTTGTCAGTTTAAAAGTTGCTTCGTTTTCCTTTAGTCAACTTTTACGACATCAACGAGAAGAGGTGGTGATAAAGCCGGCTAACGCCACACGGCTAAAGTGTAATGTGAAAGTATAAATGTGTAACCATCTTTTTGTATTATTTTCCGTATTTTTTTATTTAAATTGTATACAATATATATTTAGTATTTTCTATCTACTGTGTGTCTAGATACTAACTAAGCAGTTTGCACGAACTATAGAACGTTTATCTCACTGATCAATAACCCACTTTTGGTATAGCTATCTGCACCAGCGTGAAATGAAAAGTCAATCAGAACTGGTAACTCAAGTCGCTGTTGTTCGAATGAATGCTACTTATACAATATTAATTCCTTCAAACAACTGGCTGCCGATTTGCAACATTATTTGTTATTATACAATTCTACAGTTTGTTTTGCGGGCGATGTTTAAACGGAAAATTAAACGACTTCCATGGAAAAAAGTAATGATCTTTCTCAAATCTAAAGCGTTTCTAATGTCCCTTCTAACATTCCCTCTTACTGACGTGTTCGAAAAGTCATCTAAAACAAAAGTATTCTTCTTTTTTCCTTATATGACCATAGCGTACCTAATTAGAGCACTGTGCCCGTGTTAAGTTTTCTTCGTGTCCAATTCCGTCGAAGTAGGTTAAGATTCGCTCAGTAAAGTGATAAATAGGTTTACTGAGGACAAGAGTTGGACTCCTTAGAAGCGCACGAAAAGGCGTTTATTCGGTTCTCTCAAACATTACGTACAAACATGAGGGCTATTAACGTTTAATAAGCTATCACCAAACCACGAACTCCACAATACACATTTTTTTTATAAATAATCAAACAAAACACTATTACACTTCTCGAATTCCCGCCAAAAAGTCATACAAAATAAAGATGTAAATGATAAATATAAAGGAAACATTTCCAAAGCCTGACACGATGTATTCTGCTTATGATTCCGAGTTAATTGACATATAATATTATTATTATTTTTTTACTAAAATAGATCCATATATTTCAGGGCAATGAACTTCAAATCGTGAATGTTTCGAGAAAGGTTCTGTTACATTCTGTATACACTTTCCGGCCGAAATTAATACACACCGGCCTTTATACAGAGACTTTTGTAGAGCATCGTCTCTGTTGTGTACCGTTACGACAGAGACGACGCTCTACAAAACCGAAGCTAGCCGATCATAGTCGATGTGTATTACTTTCGGTGGGGATGTGTACATATATATATATATATTACATAGTGTTTATATATAAATTGTTATAGGTGTTATAATGTTGTTATACTGTTCCAAAGTATATTAGAGTTACCTCTCATTCAAGACCCTGTAAGTGTGAATTGTGAATTCTCATTCAACAGTGGGGACTGTTGCCTAATGGGTAACATCGTGGAATAAGTGGCAGCGACATCCCGATCCTGTAACTTGCCAGGGCCACTACCCCAAGCTGTGGAGCCTATAGTGAACTCGTCAACTCCCAATGTCAGCGCAACATTTTGAAGTGTTTGGACCTCTCGTATTTCTTGTAGTGAGTCTTTAAAGTTTGATATTCATTGATTGATAAAAGTTTGTGTGGCATCTGTGTGTGCTGTTTTCCATCACTTAAATTTACTTGTGACGTGACACGCATGGTTTCCATACAATTTCACGGACTTGCGTTGTATATATATATCTATACGCAGAACTAACAGGTGCCGAGAATTTTTAGTCACGGTATATATCAATACAGTAGCACAGCTACTGTGTCAGCATAGTTATCTACAGCTTGCTGTTACCAACCAATATAGTCGTGCTGGGTGTTTTCACCTCTCCTCTTGTTGTAATTTATTGAGTAATTCACATCATGGTAACCTATCTTTTCCTTTATCTTTTATTCTTTACTAGTTCCTTAGTCGTTTCTGAATGTGGGTATGTAAGTGTATGTATGTCGTATAGAGTATGTATGTATGTCTGTACTTATGTAGACATATTATTTCTTTAATGCAAAATTTACCTCTATTCGTCTACAGACTTTTCCTTACTATTCAAACGTTGCCTGGTAGAAATCGCTTTGGCGTTATGGTCGCCGATTGTATTTCTAATTACATACTTGTATTTTTATGTTTCTCTTCTGTATGTTTTGATGTACAATAAAGTATATCTAACTTCACTCACGAGATGAGCTCACCTTATTAAAATCATCAGTCCGGGTCTAGGTTTATATAAAATTCAACTCTTTAAGTCTAGCTAGAAGGATCGATGGCGTAGTTAGGAGACTTCGCAATATGATAAACTTTGTATAAACACGTTAGCGAATAAGTTAAGGTATACTACGGGTCGATAACCTCCTGTCATGAATAGGGTTAAGACCTTTAGACTACGAAAGTACTGTAAACAAGTTTTGCTCAGCAGGGTAATGATAAGTTTAACATAATATTTAAAGATGAAGGCGGCAGACGAGCATACAGTCCACCTGATGACATGTAGATACTATGTAGACATGTGGATGACATATAGATAGATAGATATCCGCCATAAATGTCAAAATTAGTCAAAAATGGCAAACGTTGGCACGACCCCTGATGCGCTGTCTATCTTTGGAGATGTAGGAATGGATTTGGAGAAAGGGTTGGAAAATTGGGGAGGGATAGGATGGAAATGGGCTCTGGCACATCTCACTTACAACCAAAACACGTACGTACGTTAGAGAAATGAGTTAAAGTGGGAAATGCAGTACATTTGAATGTAGTCTTCTGTGAGAGAGGGGTAACGTGGCCAGTCGAGTGCGTCCAGCGGCTGTTGGATTGCAGAGTGCACTGTCACCTCCCAATTATTTGATATTGACATTAATTAAAGTAACTTTCTCCGAATTTCATAATTTTATTGTGTCTTTTAATAGGGATAGGGATGTAATATGTGGATAAAGGAATTCAGATCGATATAATATACATTACAGAATATAATTGATGCTATCCAAACTTACTTTTTTTTTCTTCTTTATTTTAATTAGGGGTTTTTACACTATTGTGTATGTCAGCCCCATCGTACCCTAAAAGTTACAATTTCATTATTTATCTGTCTTACTTATCTACATCTATCTATACTATAATTACGTCTATCTTAATTATCTATCTTAATTTATCTATGACTGTGATAGCGACTCGCAAATTCGCGCAGAATGTTTGCAGTTTTCGATTGGTCTTTGTTATATGGATCTTTATTTACTTCTTTATAAGAAAGCAGGGAAGTGACATTTGAGTAACTTTCCCTCTAAATATCTGATTTTATAGAATCTACTGACGAAAACGTACTACAACAAATCGTGTATTCTATACAACTCTTACTTATTCAACAGGTGAAAAGAAATTTGAGAATCTATGGAAATGGAAATTTGAAATTGACATAATGTGACTTAATAATAATGACTGATGTTAATTATTTATTGGCAAGTAGTAACATGGGCCTGCAATTACTTATTTCTCTATAAAAAAGCACAGGAAAGACATTTAAACATTAGTTGCCTTAGAAGTGATATTTACTACTGAACTGATAATGATTTTATGTTAAAACCATTATAAAAATGAAACATTTATTTAAGTATGTTTTCTTGTAGGTTTTAAAGCACAAACAGGAAAGTCATGTAGTACAGTCAGTTCAAAATAGCTGTATCATGTTACAAGTAATGGGTACAGAGAAAATCTATTAGTCATTTCAATCAATACCTGTCAGAAATTACTTTGAATGGAATATACGGGTGTAAATTAATAAGTCACACTTTTTCCCACGATTTCTAAACACATTTTCTTTTTTCATAGAACTTCCGGGAACTACGCTTACTTATAGCATTAGTGAATAAGCGATATATAAAATGATATTTCCTATAAATTAAAAAATCTGTAAGGATCTAAATATAGGACAGATGATTTAGGAATGGAAGTAGATGTTGAATGAAATTAGATAATTATTTGATGGTGAAACATGACGACTCGTAATAGATGAACCACTTCTGACTCACGATACTAGCAAGCCGTACTACAGGTAGAATCGGGGGATTTTTTTTCCCTACTGCATTACTGATCAGTAATGCAGACAGTAAGTCTCGTGAGTAAATTAGAAAATGTTTTTTTTTTTTTTTTTTTTTATCATAGCATCTTAGCATAGCTAGTTTGTAAAGAGTTCTAGCTGTGCTTGATAGAGGCTCAGCTAGAACACTGTTACAGTGACCTACATCCATAGACCTACTTACTGATCTACTTCTAAACCCATCGTTGCAGACACACTCCATCAATATGTGATAGACATCATCAACGGTGTTGCACAATAGACAATTTGCGGTCGTAGATTTTCTCATTAGATGTAAAAACTTATTGCATGGAATGTGTCCGGAACGAAGTCTTAGCGCGATGACAGTATCTTGTCTATTTAAAATCTGATTATCAATCCACGGTGAGCTCAAAGGATGTGGTTGGATCGTTTTGTACCAAACTCCTTTTTCTTGGGACCTCTCATCAAAGTACTCCTTCCAAAGAGAATAGCAATCCTGTTTAATTTTTGGAATAAAGTTAGTAAAGTAAGGGGAAAAGTTTAGAGGTATTCCATCTGATACTGCTTGCTTGGCTAGTGTATCAGCAGTCTCATTGCCCTCCAGGCCAACGTGTGATGGAATCCACTGAAGTACTATGTTCTTTCCTAGAGTTTTTAGTTTCAAAATAGTGTCCAATATAGTGTAGGCTATCGGGGTTCCTCGAAATGTCGAGGTACACCGAGCCACGTGTTGGAGCGAGCTTTTGGAATCTGTCAGTATTACAACATTTACATGCCGTGTTGATTCGATATATGACAGAGCTTCAGCAATGGCTATCAGTTCGGCTTCCATTATACACATATTAGCATTTATTTGAAATTTGACAGGAATTTTTGCATCGGCGACATAGAAGGCGGCTCCTATTCCTTCACTTTCCTTCGAACCGTCTGTAAATATTTTTAAAAAAGTGTCATATTCTGAATTAATAAAATCACTAAAAAGGTTTTTTAAGCTAACAGGATTGTATTGTCTTTTTGGTTTGGACATAAGGTAGGTATCATGCTTAATGATTTTAGAAATATCTATATTACTGACCCATGTATTGAGAGAAAACATATCTAATTTATTACTACAATGAATGTTTAATGTGTCTAATGAGTTATGAACCTGAATTAGCAATGGAATTTTTTTGTTATACCAATATCTAGAGTTATTACATAATATAGATAGTTCAGCAAGGAGGTTTATGGAAGTGTTTGTGTTCAAGGATTTAGTTTTTAGCCAGTATTTACCGGCCAGAATCCGACGTCGAAGGTATAATGGCTGTAGGCATAACTCGCTTTCCATCACGTGAATAGGCGTCGTTTTAATGTAACCACCTACCACTCTCATGACCTGATTTTGAACCTTATCTAATTTTGCCAGGTGAGTTTTGGCACTATTGTCATACAAAAAACTAGCATAATCTATACGGCTTCTGATTAAAGATATATATAAATTTCTCAAATATTTGGGGTGCACACCCCAGCTAGATCCAGCCAAAACTTTAAAAACGTTTATGAATTTAAGCACTTTTTGAGACGTTTCGTTGATATGTCTTCCCCACCTCAGCGAACGGTCCAACCACATTCCAAGATACCTCACCGAGTCGACGACCTCTAATCTTATATTATTAATTGTCAAATCAACTGAATGTTTTCTATAGCCTCTGTGAAATATACAAATTTTGCTTTTATTTCGGGAAATGCTGAGATTAAGAGAATCAAATAAATTGCATAGAATATTTAGAGCGTCTTGTAACTCTGCGGCAGATTGACTAACGCTGTGAGAGGTAATAAAAAGAACATAATCGTCAGCATACTGCGAAAAAGATATAGTATTAGGTATTGATTTACCTACATAGATGGTTGCTATATTAAATAGCAATGGGGATAAGGGACAACCTTGGGCCAGGCCTCTTCTAGCTATTCTAGTGACATCATGATCCGTACAGTCGATTGTTAAATACCTCTCTTTAAGAAACTCCCACAAATATCTACAGTATCTAGCTCCAACACCGAGTCGGTCCAAGGTCAACAAAAGCCTGGTGACGTCCACATTGTTGTAAGCGCTATCTATATCAAGGAAACATCCGATAGTTAATAGATTTTTTGAGAAACCGATTTGTATTTTAGATATTAATGAATTTAAATTGTCAAGGCAGGAGCGTGCTTTTCTAAAACCTACAGTCTCTTCAGCAAAGATACCTGCATTTTCTAGGAACCATTCTATTCTTCTGTTAATGATGGAGTGGAAAATCTTACACAAACACGACATTAAAGAAATAGGTCTCATTGCGGAAATAGTTGAAGGATCCCGGCCTGGCTTTGGAATTGGTACGATGCGAATTCGGCGCCATTGTTCAGGTATAAAATTCAATGAAAAGAAGATGTTATAAAGTTGGAGCAGCATATCTTTAGCTATTTTCGGAAGGTTTTTAATCATCGAAAATGAGATGTCATCACAACCAGGTGCCGTGTCTTTATGTTTGACACACTTGTCGAATTCTTGTCTGGTAATATCAATTTCTAACTTACTATTCTGCGAGAAAAACGTAGGTACCGGAGGACATGTAAAGTCAGGGGTGAGGTTACAGAGTAAATCTTCGGCCAGTGTCTTATCAACGTGGACTTTGGGCGCACGATATCCTTTCAGCCATCGCATACGACGCCACATGTCGCTAGCCGACGTAACGCCATCCACAGATGAACAAAACTTGCGAAATCCGTCATTTCTAGCATTTCTTATTAGCCTCTGAGCCTCACGGGTTTTATCTTGTAATATTTTTAATTTGTCCGGGGTTGGGTTTTTTCGAAAATAAGATAACGCTAATCGTCTCTCTGCCACAGCTTTAGATAGATTTTGGGACCAGTAAGGTTTTGGTACAAACTTACTGCAGGGATTTTGACTAAACTTAAAATAAGGAATATTTGCATCCGCCGCTCTATTGATAATGTCCAAAAATAAGTCATAGGCTTCTTGGGTGTCGGTAGGTAATGTAACCCCAGCAAGTGCTTCTCCAATAAATTGGTTATAGGCCCTCCAATCAGCTTTTTTGAAATTCCTTTTTTTTACTAATTGGGACGTAGCCTTGTAGGAAGTGGATAATTTGATCATCATGTGGTCACTGCCTAAGGACTCGTTGGTAACTTTCCAATCGAATTTTAAAGATATGTCAGAAGAGACTATAGATATGTCAGGCGCAGTTTTCTGTACCACTCCACATACTAGTTTTATTCTAGTCGGTTTCCCATCGTTCAAGGTGACAAAATTATTGTCTATCAATGAGTCAAAAATCTGATTACCTCTTGGATTTGTTTTCGTGGACCAATTCGGGTGGTGACCATTGTAATCTCCCATCATCAAAGTTTTTGAATGGGCTATAGAAAACACTGTATCCCAGTCATTTTGGGAAGTCTGAACGTTTGGTGGGCAATAAATTGAAATAACGTCTTGAATATAAATACAATTAAAAATTTTAACATGAATGATTTCAATATCGTGATTAAGATGTACTGCTGAGCATAGTTGGGCTTTGATAGATTTGTGAGTCAATATGGCGACACCTCCATGTGAGTCAGCCCTATCGCGGCGAAATACGTTGTAGTCCTTTACACTAAAATTACAGGTAGAATTTAACCATGTTTCGCTTAAAGCAGCAATGTGAATTTTTTCCATGTACAAAATTTGTTCAAATTCTAATTTTTTGGGTAATATACTCTGTGAATTCCATTGCAAGATATTTATTTTGGTTGTATCATCCATTATTAAAGATTTTACCTAAGAAAGAGAAATCTTTAGGTATATTGCTAAATATCCAAGTTATTGCCCACTCCACGGAGGTTTGAACTACGGACATGATTTTTTCTTGTAAGGTGTCATTTCCCGCAAATAAAATATATTTAAGCTTAGCTAACAGCCTATTAAATGAATGATCAATTCGTGGTCGCTCATTACGCTCATTTTTTTCCCGCTGATTGTCAGATACGTCTCCTTGGTAGGTGTCCTCCTTACTGTCCATGGCACATTCCTGTAAAAGGTAGTCTTCAAACTCTGATACGATTTTCTGCTGTTTTTTCTTCTTGGGTTTTTTACTAGGTTCTCCTTTCTTATTCTCTAGCCGTGTTGGAGTTGCGTCTTCATTTGGAGTGGACGTAAGTTCTCTATTTAGTGCTGGGCGAGCTGCTGCTTGGGCGTATGTAGTCTTCGACTGTAGCGCGGGTGTAGGCATTGCTGGAGTCGATGTCGACATGGTTGCTTCATACTCAGACGTAGGCACAGGTGCAGGGACATACATGTCCAAAGCTTTTCTATAGGAAATATTATACTCACACATGATATCTCGTATCTTCTTTTCTTTGATGAAAGCCGGGCAAGTTTTGTCCAATGCCATGTGATTATAAGTGCAATTGATACACTTGAATGGGGTAGTCTCACAGTTATCGTGTTTCCCACCACATTTAGGGCAGTATACCCTCTTAGATGGGCACATCCTAAGTGTATGTCCGTACCTCCAGCATCTTGAGCATTGAGTCACCGGGAAAACGTATGGTTCAACTAATATTCTCATATCATAGATGAGTACATACGGAGGCAGCGATGAGCCTTGAAATCCTATTCTCCATGTTTCGCTTTCCGTCCAGCCAGAGCCTTCTCTTTCTCTCCGTTTTAGTCTCCTCACATTAATGGCATCAGTTGAACACGACATACATTCACGTAGCTCCTATTCCGAAATGTCCAGGTCGATATTCTTTATGACACCGTAGGATAATCCTACTTCAAAAGGACGTTGAAATCTCCATCCCAATTCCTTAAAGTGTTCACAGTTAATTAATTTTTCCGCGCATTCAACATTGTTAAACTGCACAATGATTTTGAAGGGGTTCACATGCCTTACTTTGGTAATGTCCTGGATGTCGTGGCTCTTAAATAATTTTGCGAGTGCAAATTGTTTAGGGAGCATATCTTTGCACGTAACGCATATTTCCGTAATCCCACTGATTTCTCTAAACCTCTGTTTTCTGCTTTTGACTTGGTTCCATTCATCATCTTCTCTCACTCTTTTCGTCGCTCGTGTAGTACAATCCACCGCCTCATTCTCCTCAAATAAATGTGTTAAGTCTTCTACAGGTATAATTTCAACTTTGTTAGTTCCCATATTGATTGAATCCTCAGTACGATTTCCGTCCGTATTACTCATGCTACACAAGGTGTAAATTAGCGCGGGCGATAACCGAACACGGCTCGGCCGAGCGGCCGGCCAAGGTCAATGCACAATAAATTCCGATAACAATGAGCTTATAACTGCAGTAACACGTCTAGGCGACACGGTATGCGCTGCGACACTGATTAGAAAATGGTGTGATCGTTCATTCCCCACGACACTATCAACGGCACAGAAGACTAATGAAATGACACTACTATGACTACTGGTCAGTAGTGCGGTAGTGCGGCTGATCGTGAGTCAGGACAGGATGAGACTGGTTAGTAGTGTAGAATGGAAAATAAAATCTCCACAACATTACGGGTAGTGCGGTTCAGGTAGTGTCGTGAGTCAGGACGGGATGATGCAGAAGGGAAAATAAATTCCCCACGACACTACTGGTAGTGCGGCTTGGTCGGAGTCGGTCACGAGTCAGGAGGAATCCATTCATCCAGTAGTTTTAAAATTTCAACAGTTTAAATTTTTCGACAAATCCCAATAAAGGAGTTCAAAGCTGATCTGTCTATAAAATCTAAGCAGATTGATCTATCAAAACGATATGTTATTCGATATCTGACTATAGCGTCCCACTGCAGGGAACAGGGCTCCCCAAGCAAATCACTAGGGTCACTAAGGTCAGAATCTTCTAGTCGGGCCAAGTGTGCTCTAATTTTTATGTACGAAGGCGGCTGACGAGCATACAGTCCATCTGATGGTAAGTTGATACTGTAGCCCATAGACATCCGCGATACATGCCAACATTGTTCCAAAATGACAAACGTTGGCACGCCCCCGGATGCGCTGCCTACCTTTGGAGATATAGGAATGGATTTGGAGAACGGGTTGGGAAAATGGGGATGGATAAGATGGGAATGTGCTCTGACACATCTCACTCACTACCGAAACACGTACGTACATTAGGGAAATAAGATAAAGTGGGAAATGCAGTACATTTCAAGGTAGTCTTCTGTGAGAGAGGGGTAACAAGGTAGTCGAGCGCGCCCAACAGCTGTTGGATTGCAGCGTGTACTCTCCCCCTCAAAACTCTCAGCGTGCACTCTCTAATGGATACACATTCTCCAGTTTTTTTTTAAATTCTCCAGCGTGCGGGTTTCCTCACGATATTTTTCTTCAATATCAAGCTGAGGAGTCATTCCTTCGATGAGGAGAGGGAGGATGCACGCTGCAATCCAACAGCCGCTGGCGCACTCGACTGGCTTCGTTACCCTTCCCTCACAGAAGACAACCTCGAAATGTACTGCATTTCCTACTTCATCTTAGTCCTCAATGTACGTACGTGTTTCGGTAGGAAGTAAGATATGCGATAAACTCATCCCATCTTATCTATCTCTCCCCATTTTCCCAACCTTTCCTCTAAATCCATTCCTACGTCTTCAAAGGCAGGCAGCGCATCCGGGAACGTGCTAACGTTTGTCATTGTGGATTGAAGTTGGCAACAATATCCACTTACCACCAGGTAGACTGTATGCTCGTCTGCCGCCTTCTTCCTATAAAAAAAAGCTAGTGATAATTTTCAGTGGTACGGGTTCTGGATTTGAAGTTACGACTTCACGAATGAGAGTGGAGATTAGGATATACTTGTACACTATCACCGCTCTTATTTCTTACATAAGAATTTTACCAGAACAATTAAAAAAATCAGAAAAATTAAAATAAAAACAATAATTATAACTACGAGTATGTACTTCTAAATCATCAAGTGTATGACGGATGAATGGCCTTAAAACGCAACACTAGCCAAGTGGATTGGCGAGTTTACTCTCTTTTAGAGGTGGTATATATAGTACCTCAACGCTTGTGACAGCGGCTTTGGTATCCTTTAGCCGGTTTTTAAAACGGAAAGAGAAGAGTGGTACAATTCTCAAGCTGGTCGTCTCCACACCGCGAATGTATAGTATATTATATAAAAGCACCATATTAATTATTATTATGTTATAAAGGTGTGAAAATAGTCAAATTCACTTTGCGACTAACGTTTGGTGTCCGAAAATTCCACCTTACCTACATTTGTGATATATTGAAAATCGGGTCTAAACACGTACGATGAAAGGATTTTGTTTATATTTCATTTATACTTATTTCTCTTGTGTGATATTAATAATTACATGTTTTATAGTTGTAACATAACACATTACCGTAACAATATAATGCAACCAGAACATGGTAATTTTACTGTAAACACACACACACACACGAGTTATAAAATGAAGCCGCACTTGAAATGTTTATACGAACGGGGCATCTGTTGTTTGTCAAGAGTTTGTTACGATAACGTTTACATATTATTATTAATACGGGCATAATTTAACGTTTCATCTTTTATAAATAACATTCACTAACAAAAGGAAGTTTCATATCTGATTTTTTCAAATATTTAAATATTGAATTAGTCAAAATATCATAAGGATTGTATTTAAATAAGCAGAAAATTATGATCTACTAAACAACCTTTCTTTTAATGACTGAAGTAAATTATTTCAAATTACTAAGAATGTCATCATCGCACTACTATTCCTATTTTTATCAGAGAACCTAAATCCAACCCTACCTTTAAATTTGCTACCCTCGATTTACTGCTCGTACAGATTTGCCGCTGCTCATTTAATTTTGAAAAGGCAATTGAGATTTTCATACTTAAATAATGTTACATAATATGTGAAGTGTTTTTCATTTTATTTTTTGAGCGTTAGGGCCGCCATCTAATACAAAGTCACTAGATGTGGAAATTTTGCATAACTTTTAACTTTTATGAAATTTATGTATAATTATTATTCTTTTAATAAGTAAACTGTTTCTTAAATTGATGTAAATTTATAGAATAGATCTAAGGGAAGGCATTGACAGCTGTAAAACAGATTATTCTAGTACAGATGTCAGCACACATTGTCCTTGTGCATACCTACTTATATTCTGATGTTTCGCAAACTACATTATATGTGACAATTACCTTATAGAAAATATGTAAGGTATGAAAATAAATAAATAAATTTATTTTCATTGTATATGACCTATGTACCTATGTTGACCTATGTATATGACCTATGTTCTTGTAGATGACAAAATGTTGAATTTCCGTTGAAAGTAAATTAAAAATACATCTCTTGTACTGATTAATTTTAAAACATAAAGTTATTTTTTAAACATAATTGTCAATTTGATCAAAAATACGATTAAAAGGTTCTAACTATATGTAGAGTATTATGTCATACATGACGTGCGGGTCCGGTCCATCTCATTTACATATTATAAACTACACTGTCTATCTGTCTATTAGGGTTAATCTAAGTTGTTACTGTTTCAAATTTATTCCTAGTTTTGCAAATTTATAAACATAGACATTCATATTTTAAAGCGGTGACAACCGCTCTAAAATGGAGAGTTCTCAAGTTCTCTCGAGTGAAGATAATTCATAATTAAGATAATGCGTACCAGGAAATATCAAGGAAATACCAGGGGGCTCCTAGATTAATCACTCCACTTTAGCCGTGGACTGCGGGTGGGCTATATATAGCCCATTGAGTACGGAGTTGAAAAGCACGTCTGTCTCTCTTTATTAAACGCTCTAACCCATACGAAACGTTGTCTATTACATTCTAAGATAAATATTACACAAGTTTGCCGTTGAAGGCGCCAATTCTGGATACTTGATATTAGTGAAAACCCTATCAAAATCTGTTCAGTAGTTTTTACGTATGCTCAAACAAACAGACATACAGACAAACATACATACAAAAATTTAAAAACTAGTGTTTTGGGTTCTGTAGCTTCTAAAGAGATCCTTTATTTTTTTAATTAGACGCAACCTTTTTACTTTATTAAATTGTTGTTTACTGTATTATAATATGTATAGATAATTGGGTATAATACATATATAAGGTTAGCATTCACTATTAATGGAATATCCATTCACCACCAATTCGCAAAAAGTCTATTTTGAAAGAGAGAGAGGAGAAGAGAGAATTAAATTACTTTACATACTTCAACTCATTTATGTGTTCCATCACTCTTTATTATAGTCTAGTCATCGGAGTGCTCTCGCCGAGGCAGTCACTAAGGCAAATCCTCGAACGTCCGAAGCCAAAGGTCTAGCACAATGTAGGTTATATTAATAATTATGCTCGAGATCGAGCCGCGCTCCGCTCTTGTGTACCTCTCTAATAAAGTTAATTATGAACTCAATTTTGATATGAAAAGATAATTTAATGTGCTGGTAAAGGAAGAGATTGCGCTGTTTTGTTTTTCTCGCTAAATTCGTTTGAAACTATTTAGATCGCTTCAATGCGGAATGTTCGAAACGAAAAATTTAGATTTTAGAAACTAAATTTTTCGTTTCGAACATTTCGCAAATGTTTACGAAAACACGAGTGAGTTCATCATTGATGAGTATAGAATATAATCACGATTTTCTTTTGTAATCTCGGGTTTGGTTTGACGGGAGTGGACATTAAAAGGATGTCTAAAAATTAGCCACGGTATAATGACGGAAATACATTTCTGTTGTCATACATTTCAATTTGGAGAATTTATAAACGTATTGTATATGTATGTCTATTTATTAATTAAAGATAAACCATGTGTTGTGACATTTCCAAAAATCCGAGTACTAAAGATTTCCAATTCTGAGATTTTCGGAACAAGAAATCGACCGGGATTCCGGGACTGCATTCCCTTCTCTGTAGAAAGTTCCAAAAGGAGTTATTTAGATCCAACAGCTTATAGTAGTCGCCCCGCTTGTAGTAGTAAGTCAGCTCATACCCAAACCCCGGTTTAAAATTTTAAATAATAATGCCTAATTTTTAAATGAATTGTGTCATTTTGTATCACGTTTTGTACACATTTGAATCATTTGAATCAATCAAACCTGATTCAAAATATAAAACTTCTAAACTAAGTAGATTCTGGTCATCCTTAGTAATTATTTTTTTTCGAAATTCGAAAATCATTATTTCTTTGAAGATTTCTTTGAAATCTCCCTAAAATCGATACTTTAGATCATCGGAATATGACCGTGTAGATCATTTCCAGGTTCCACTAATACCCGTATATTATAGAGTCTATAGTATCTAATACTTTATGGTCTGTGTAGATATGGTAGTAATTGCATAAACGACTGTGCAAATTTTTATCGTTCAATATAACATAGTTCACGGCAATTTGAACGGTTATGGTGAGCATGCCGACATGCTCTATTTATAAAATATTTATAAAGCATTTATAAATTAAGTACACATATATGTACGTCATTGTGAGGAGTACCATAATATATCATCAGCCGATGTCTCTCGACTGATAGGCTTCTCCTACTCGTAAGGCTCGCCAACACACGCTATCTGCGGCTCTTCTCATTCAGATACACTTCACCTCCCCGTTAGCTCGCTTCCATTTGAGTCGTCTATTCCATCGGTTGTCGGTTACGCGGCAAATATGACCTGCCTTTAGCATGCTGATTCTATATCGTATATGTCACTATGTCGTATGTAAACTATATATGTCGTATGTCAACGCCATGTAAATAATAGCTATGTTGATGACTTTAGTAGCTCATTGACGAATTTCTTCACATCATAAGCGTACCTACTCATATTTTATTAAAAGCTCGCTTCTACCACATTAGATTTAACAATTAGGTTGTCATATTATGTTTTAGTACCTACTAAAACATAATAAGCTACTTCATATATTTATGTTTATTGATGGTATCGGGCCTCTTGGATTATTTGAAAATCTTTATCAGTGCTATGTTTATAAGCTGACTCGTACACTGTGTTAAGTCTTTTCTTCTCTTCTCTCTTATCTTTCTTTCTCTTATCTATGCCACTACTCATGATCATCCGGACCTTACTATCGGTATATTCAGTTCGGTTATTCCACTTTACATTATGACAGTTTAATTTTATTTTTATTTATTTATTTACTCTTTTTGCATTATATTTCCACCAGTGTACAGCTGGTTAAATGTGAAAAATAAAAAGCGGATACAGAAAAAAATTAGATAGTAAAGCTTAATTTATCTAAATAAATAATAATAATACATATAATAACATTATACAACAAAATACATAAATATTTATACTTTAATCTATTATGAAATGAAGAATATGACTAATGAGATAAGTCGACCCAAAATTGTAACTAATATGTAAGTATCTAATTAAAACCAAAAATCGATAAAAATATCATTATAACTCTTCCTACGAATCCATAGAAAAACTTTCATCGTCGTCAACATTTAAATGTAATTAAACAGTTTTATCACGTACGCGATCAAACTCATGCGTCAGCAATCATACTTGCGTCAAACTCCAACTTCGTCAGTATGTGTCACAAATGTGATCAATGTGTTGACACTTGTCACAGTTATCCTGTGGCCACTAGTTCGTGCTTCGTCACGTCACATGCCTCGGTTACAGACACACAGTTGTGCCGTTTATATTTTATCTATAAATATTTTACCTCTACCATCTATCTCAATTTGTCTATAGACTAGGCTCCTCCTTACCATCCAAAGCTTGCCTGGAAGAAATCGCATTAGCGATAGCCCCCTAATGTAGGTACTTCTAGTTATTTGTATTTTTGTGTTTTTCAGTTTTCTTCTTTATGTTTTGTTGTACAATCTATATATATGGTTTTGATATGCCTCAAGGGACACTTTGAATGCTTATTTCTGAGGTTTTATTTACTTGATGAATTTTAAAAAATAGTGCTAGCTCGGCTATGAAGGAACGAGTTATGAGGAATACCGCATTCTTCGAGAAAAAAACTTTTAATTTAAGTAATAATATTTAAGATTTAGCGACCACGTTCAGCTGACGTGAAGTCATTTTTCTTTTTTAATTGAAAATTTCCGATTTTCCTGATTAGTTCTTATTACTTTTCATATTTGTGTACATAAATGTACATACCCACCTCCACCCATGGTCCTACCAACCTTTTGGTTATACGGACCAAATCGTCGGGAGGTCCGCGCCGTTCGCCTGCTCGGGCTATGTACAGTGTACAACAAATGTACAATGTGTCATTGACAGAATTACAGTATTAGAATTTGTTTTATTTTCCGTATTATTTTAAAGTCGATAAAAACCTTCTGCCCACGCGGCCGTGTCGGTTTTACGCTTAACACTTCGCGTGATCACCCACTATGCATATTTGATGCACGCCCGGCGCTACCACACCAATGTTTTATTATTTTTAGGCCGGCTTACTAAGTTCTATCGAATTTAGTGCAATAGGTCGCTGAATCGATTAGTTCGTAAATAGACGGCATGGCCGTCTCTTATATGACCCAATTCAGGTTTATAATAAGTGCAATAATTGCTGTCTGTCATTTGGATATCGTAAAATTGTTTTATCGTGTCACTAATGAATTTTTACAACCACATGCTAATTCATGTTACGAAGTGTTGGCTTTTATTGAAGTTTAAATTTATACGACCGGAATGATTTGCTGAATTCGGACTCCTATTTGAGATAATTGCTGAGAAAAACAATTAATTTCAAATTCCATTTTATTTGTTAGAGTTACTTACTTACATTTTTAAATGTAAAATAATATTCGATTTACTTATAATTGTGGTAGTCAAAGTATTCGACTTGCATGCATGAGTGTAAATACATAATTTGCTTTGTACGAGTACTTTGTAATTTTAACGTAATAATTGCATTAAAAAACTTATTAAAAATTGTAATAAATATTACAAAACATATAAAACAAATCATATGTTTTGTAATACTATAAAAACATTTTTTCATAAGCCATCTGGTCCATATTTTAGATCACAAAGTAAATTTATTATATACTGTCATTTTGTTTGTCATTTGGATATCGCAAAATTGTTTTATAGTGTCACTAATGTATTACAACCACATACTAATCCATGTTATGAAATATTTGCTTTTACTGAAGTTTAAATATAGGTAAAGTGCAAATGATCGTAATTGTTTGCTGAATTCAAACTTTCGGAATGATTTGCTCAGTCGGGTGGACTCGTGACTTCAAGAAAGTCGCGGGTAATTCTTCTTAAATGAAGTCGAACGTACCGAAAAGCGCAGTGTTCGACGCTCTCCAGCCATATAGACAGACTACTTAAAACATTAAAGACGGCTTAAAGGGTGGGCTAACGTTTACCATTCTTGATTGATGTTGGCATGTATCGCGGATGTCTATGGACGACAGTATCCACTTACCACCAGTAAGTAGTACCACCACCAGTGGACTGTAAGCTCGTCTGCCGCCTCTTTCTATAAAAAAACCCGAATTTATACCATTTATTAAATTAACTCATGAAATATACGCAAATTGAAATTCAACTGTTTTTTTAATAGTGGCCCTACTGGGAGAACCTGAGATAATTGGGTGAATATTATGCCCTGTTAATCCGCACGGGGTATATAATCAAATATAATGACGACAGATTACACTGAATTTCAGAACAATAAACCTCGGTGATTTATTGTTCTACACACCCCAAATAGAGGTCATTCCATCTATAAATTACGTACATATTAATTCTCTTTTTCCTCTTTGTGGCTGAAGTTAATGCAAATTGTAGGTAAAGAGTTTCAGGTTGAACTACGAGTACACACAAACTAGACTTTAGTTTCATACGGTTTGCACCTGAATGTAGCAAAGCATTGTCTTTGCAGATTAGTTTCCGGATTGCCGCTGGATTCTTTTTTGTAATTTATTAGCGGATGTTTGCATCCAGAATGTAACTACTTCTTTTCATGCCTATTTTTTGTGCCTTTTTGGTATTTTTCTTTTATAACCAGTTTGTTTTTTTAGCAGACATTCGGTTTTCAAATAAAAATCTAAACACTAATATCTCTATCTTCAAAATTAATTCAATGATTGTCACACTACTTCCACTGTTTGCACGGGCCGCAGGGAGTGGACACGTGCGTCACCATCCATGCCCGCCTTGCTCTGGTTATAGGATGGCCATGCATGCCTAAAAAGTTAATAACTTTTTAGGTGTGTACAATAAAGTATGTAATTAAATAAATAAATGTTAGTTAATAAATCTGAAGTAAATAAATAAATCTGAATATCAATATACTTTTTAAGATTACTTCTGTTATTCATGAGGATGTTAGTGGATAAAACTACACATATATATATATATATACCCATATAATTGTCATTCTAGTCTCTTGATCGATTACATCGTGGTCATGAATGTCGCTTAGTGGCATATAGCACTATCCTACGGTCAGTAAATGGGTAAGGCGTCGGATGAGATCTTTTATTTGATCTCTCTAGCGGAAAGTTGTCCCTTCACCGCACCCCGGCGATTTAGAGACGTTGACCCTTTCTTGCATAACGTGGTTTCTATGGAGTTCTCTAGCCTTATATAGCCAAACGTATTATTAATCTGAATGCATTCTTTACGATTACAGAATTACGCAATTGTAGAGCGTATTAACACTTATTGTAGTAGATTATTTAATAAATTGTAAATATGTTAATATACAATAAATTGAGTGGTGATGGTCTAGGTCTAGGAATGGAAGACATTCGATTCACATTTGTGCGATGGTGAGTTCAAATCCTCAGCCCGTAATCACTGGATTTAAAAAAAATGACACTAGCTCTGCTTTGAGAGAAAACACCGTGAGTAAATCAGCATGCACCAGAAATAAAAGAAAAGTAGTATGCGATCCACCAATCCGCACTGGATCCGCGTGGTGGATTACGGCTCGAAACCCCCAAGTGATTTACAGACTGATTACATAGCCCCCGTTATAGGCTGATACAAGGTACAAGTATAATAAATTACTGTACACCCATAGACATATATTTTACTATACGTAATCAATTTTTATACCCCATTTCATTCCTCCCTACACAAGAAAGAATGGGGTGTACACTCTAACGCACTCCATTTCCAAAGGTTGTGACCTTTGGAAAGGATTAAACTAATGCCAAAGACTCATCCTAGAGCGTGTTAACTTATGACATTTTGGTCTGATGTTGGTATGTATATTTGGCTTATGTCCTTAGGCGGCAAAGATATACATTAAATTGAAATAAATTTTAATTACGAATTTTCATAAATTAAATCCTTTTAATCTAGATTAACTAAGGATCTGTGTGGCGTGGCGTTAGCCGGTTTTAGAATACCGCCACCCCATCCCTTCCTGTAGTTGCCTTAAACGGCGACTAAAGGAAAACTAAGCCGCTACCAAAAGCGCTGAGGAAAACTACACCACCTCTAATAGAGTGGAGTCGCCAACATGCTTGGCCAGAGTGGTGTCTTAAGGCCATACATCCTCTCATGCGCAAGACTGACGTACATGAGGAGACCCACGCCCCGCACTAGATACTGAAAGGGCTGATTGCAAATCATGATTATGATAGAAGCAAAATTTACTATTTTTCATTCAAGCACTCATAAAATAAAACATAGTTTTACACATATACATATGTGTAAAACATATAAAAACATATAAACATATAAACGTGTAAAACATATAAACATGTAAAACATAAAACACATATATACATATAATAAGAGTATATTGGGCCATATAAATTACTGAACGGTATACATACTAGCTATTTATTGTGAAGGTTTCATTTGAATATTTTATATGAAACAAGCGTGGACTCGCGCGATGTTTATACAATTTAAGGCCGCATATTTGTGACAGAAATATATGAAAGATATATTTTGTTGTCTATCTTGCTTTTGTCACGCAATAGTACATTCATTGTATTGTCACAAGAACATAACTTACTGTTTTTGGTTGACTACGAGACTATGTAAGTATGTACCCTGCTTTACAGCGTTATTTAAGTACAATTTAAATATACTCAGTGAGTGCAATTTGGTTTTTGGAAGGCATGTGGAATTTTTGACCTATAATAGGTATAATTCTAGTAGTCGGTTAAATACAAAACTTAGCTAAATCTCTGTAAGAATTCAGTAAGATCTGTAAGAAGTCACTTTATAACATACTCGTATGTATGTTACTAACTTTATTAAAAGTAACTAACTTTATTAATTATCTGCACTCACTGCTACGCTCACTATGTTTCAAACTAGATTGCTTGTGGCTATAGTTGCCAGATAATTCAATCATTGCTCGAGAGCATAGATATTCTCTATAAATGAATTTATTTTACCGAGTATCATGGGAGTATAAACCAAGATAATGACGGTGATTGTAATGATAATGATAAACGTGATAATCATACTGCTTATATTATAGTGATATCGATGATGATTAACTGTGCAAACGTTTAAGAGATATTTTTATTTTTTTAGGTATATAGTGGTCAAGTGGGAGAGCCCAATGTTCAAATTGTTGTAAAATGACAATAAAACGAATTCTTTTTTCTGAAATTGCAATGACCTCGGTTACATATTATGTAATATTTACTAAATTTGTCAGATTTTACTAAATTTATGTTATTTACTAAATTCACATGAATTTCGGCACAGATATGCGAAATTCTTTCATGTATTCTATAGATTTCAGCATTTAAAAATAGAATGACAGTAATTTTGCAAATAAAAATATTATTAGGAAAAATCACAATACAATTGCTAAAAAAATTACAGCTAAATACTATATGGTGGTGACTAAATACAATTTTCTTTGTCGGAATGGAATTTTTGGATAATTCCTCAAGCAGGTGACCACGAAATTTAAAAACTATGAATTAATATTTATCTATGAAAATTATTATTTAACCACGAAAATTTACATACTCGTTGAACACTAATACAAAAGGGAATATCTGAAGGTCAAAGTACGAGTATAAAGCTTCAAAATATTCAGGTTTTAAATGGCACGCTTTGCCTTTACTTAATGACAAATGAAACAGACTAGGCATAACTTATGTAACAATATTGCACCTTGCACGTCAATTACACCGCATGGTTACATACATTGAGCTATCGATTTATTAGTTTAAGGGGGCCCGTAATGGCGCTATAATATCGTTAACCTCGTGCATAATTAACAAATGTAAGTACTAGTTAATGTAAGTAATCATACTAGTTAGTTTTCGGCGCTGTACATATTTTGTTCACATTTGATAAAGCCTTCCTACGTTATCAGCCTTTGTATCATCCACTGCCGGCTTCTTCGTGCACATTGTTTCGTGCATGAGGGATAAATGTCCTTAAAATGTCACGCTGGTCAAGCGGGTTGATGAGTTCACTCCTTTAGAGCAATTCTGCAACCACACCTCCCGTCACAGAAGTGCGGTCCATCCGCATTTCCTAGATACGGAGGTGTCGCGTACTGTTCGGTCCAAAAATTATTTTATATCGCGAACCCGTAGGCTGTGGAACGAACTACCTCAAGAGATCTTCCCATTAAATTACGACATGGGGTTCTTCAAGAAAGCTGTGAATAGGATTTTGCAAGGTCGGCGGCGCACCCGCATACCCCCTGGTGTTGCAGGTGTCCATGGGCGGCGGTAACACTTACCATCACGTGAGACCGCTTGCTCGTCCGCCCTCTTCTCTATAAAAAAAAAAGCTTGTGGGAGGGACTTTATTTTCCCTTAGTCGCTTTGGTGGTGAAATTCTAGAGCCGGCCGTCATCCCACGGCCAGCCTCCTTTAATCTCTTGCAAATAAACGACTAATTTTAAAGTTGTTGAAAATATTTCAGAGTTTAAACGACTAGAAATCGTTTTGCAACTTGTATTAACTTATCCAATATGCAGCTCGTGACGCCAACGACAACACCATTGTGTACTACAATTTCATTGTTTCAGTATAGAGCACTCAACATACACTTTAATCACCTTAGTTTAGTTGTTTGTGAACCGTAAAAACGTTGCAATTAGCCTAACACTTGTAGGCCGAGTGGTAATCACTTTTTTGAGAATATGCGAGATTGGGGTGCTTTTAGAATCTTTACCGTATACCGTCAGTCTTCATCTTTCCACTATTCTATATAGGTCTCTTCCAAGGTCCGCCACCACACACGATCTCTTCTCCAAACTCTATTCCATACTTTTCTCAAACAGTCACAATTACTACCTTTCTTCTAGTCATCGATGTAGCCAGACGGTGCATACTGCTAAACAACAAATGAGACTCTGGCTATCATTCACCGTTTAAGCATTGAAAATTGATGGACCATATAAACATTGACTGTATTATCAGCGTCACTGTTAAGAGTTGTAGGGGAGAGTGCATGGTGCATACCCACAGCTGCTGGGCGCACTCGACTGGCCCCGTTACCCCTTTCTCACAGAAGACTACCTTGAAATGTACTGCATTTCCTACTTTATCGTATTTCCCCAATGTACGTACATGTTTCGGTAGTGAGTGAGATATGCCAGGGCCCATTCCCATCCCATCCTATCCCTCCCCATTTTCTCAATCCATTCCTTAATCTACAAAGGTAGGTAGCACATCCGGGAGCGAGCCAACGTTTGTCATTTTGGACTGATGTTGGCATGTATCGCGGATATCTATGGACGACAGTATCCACTTACCGTCAGGTGAACTGTATGCTCGTCTGCTGACTTTTTTCTATAAAAAAGGTCACTGCGATCACCAACCTGTCTGTCCAGGGCGATTAAGACACACGCCTTCCGGTGTAAGCGCAAATTGACATTCCGAGTAGACAGGCAATTTCAAGAAGAGACATTTGTGAGTGCGTGTTAATTATTATTATTAGCAAAGAAATTAGCGTTACTTTGCGGAAGTCCATTAGTTCAATAATTAAGAAGTTATTTCGCTCCATATTTCACTAGGGAAATGACGAACTTTAGCCAGTTCTCGGTATTTGCAGTTTATCTTCGGAGACTTAGTAGGAGCGTATTTGGAACGAGGATTGGGAAGAAGAAGCAATGGCTGTGTAATAAAAAGAAATCAAGGAAGGATGGGAAGGATCCCAGTGTAATGGGAATGACCCCCTTATACCTATTCTTCCTGGGAATGTGATTACGGAGAGACTTCCCTTACCGTATGTTTTCTCATAATTTAGAAGTCGTTTAGATCCATGCACACGTGATTATTACAAATTGTGTTTGCTTCAACCCTTTATAAATTTAATAACATTTTCTTTCTTGTCGTCGGCGTATATTATGTATTATATATACTTAGTGTATTTGTATTTTATTTATATATGTATTGTACTAAAGGGTGGCGAGATTTGGGAGAGTCCTATATCCAAGAGTGATATGATATGGTATGGTACATAGGCTGATGGTATGGTATGTATTGTATGTAGGTATGTATTTGTATTATATACACATACATATATTTGTCTTATATATATATATATGTACTTAATATGTGTATAAATACTATTTTGTATTCAGTTAAGCAAGGACTTTGCTTTGTACCACTTTTTTTTTTTTTTTTTTATAGATTAGTGGGCGGACGAGCAAGCGGTCCCACGTGGTGATAAGTGTTACCGCCGCCCATGGGCACCTGCAACACTAGGGGGTATGCGGGTGCGCCGCCGACCTTGCAAAATCCTATTCACAGCTCTCTTGAAAAACCCCTTATCGTAGCTCAATGGAAAGACCTCTTGAGGCAGTTCGTTCCACAACCTACGGGTTCGCGGTATAAAATAATTTTTGGACCGAACAGTGCGCGACACCTCCGTATCGAGGAAATGCGGATGGACCGCACTTCTGTGACGGGAGGTGCGGTTGTAGAAACCCGAGGTGGGAATTATATTAAACAATTCTTCAGAGCATTCCCCATTGTACAGGCGGTAGAACACACAGAGAGACGCAACGTCTCTCCGAATGCTGAGGGATTCTAAACCGCCCGTGAGAGTGGGATCGTCGACAATACGAACAGCACGTCGTTGGATGGAGTCAAATGGGTCCAATTGGTATTTCGGTGCGCCGGCCCAGAGATGAGAGCAGTACTCCATATGGGGCCTCACCTGAGCTTTGTAAAGCATAAGGAGTTGCCCAGGTTTGAAGTACCGCTTCGCTCTGTTCAGCACACCGAGCTTTTTGGAGGCCATTTTGGCCTTATTTTCCAGATGACCCCTAAATTCGTCTTTGCTGGAGATGTCGATACCAAGGATCCCGATACTCTCCAAGATCTTAAGAGGTATGCTCTGAAAGCGAGGTGCTACAACAAAAGGGGGTTTTTTAGCGGTGAATGCACAGACTTGCGTCTTACTGGGGTTGAAATCCACTAGGTTTAGAGAACCCTAAATCGAGACTAGATCTAAAGAGTCTTCGATTTCAGACACAAGCCTGGCGCGACTCTCTTCCACTTCGACCCGAGGGATGTTGGCGCGGCCCCTGTACAAGGCGTCTCCAGTACTGTCATCTGCATAGCAACGTATGTCACCAATTTGCAACAGGTCGTTGATATGCAGAAGGAACAGAGTTGGAGACAGCACGGAGCCTTGCGGGACGCCAGCGTTAATAGACATGGTGTCGGAGCAGCTACCATCGATAACGACTCTGATGCTCCGTCCAGTCAGGAAACTGGCAAGCCATTCGCATAATCCCTCGGGTATCCCGAAAGATGGTAACTTGGAAAGCAGCGATTTGTGCCATACCCGGTCAAAAGCTTTCGCAATGTCTAGGCCTACAGCCAGAGCCTCGCCTCTACTCTCAATGGCGTCAGCCCAGCGGTGTGTTAAATACGCTAAAAGATCACCAGCGGAGCGATTATGGCGAAATCCATATTGACGGTCGCTAATCAGCTGGTGATCCTCTAGGTACCCAAGGATCTGTGTGTTTATGACACGCTCCATCACCTTGGAGAGGAGGGAGGTGATCGCTATTGGCCTGTAGTTGGCCGGGTCTGTGCGGTCACCCTTTTTAGGTAAGGGGTGAACATGAGCTACCTTCCATGTTGACGGGAAGCTTTTTGTAGAGTATGAGAGCCTAAAGAGTCGCGTAAGCACCGGGGACAACTCGGGAGCGCAAAATTTAAGCACCACTGCAGGAATACCATCAGGCCCACTCGATTTTCGGACATCAAGAGATGCTAGAGCTCGCCGGACTTCACGCTGTGTGAAACAGATTTCCGGCATGGAGCTTGTGCACTAGGGTGGGTCGAAAATTATTTTTTCCGAATTTCGATTTGTAATAGTGCGGGAAACATGACCTGGGTAGAGACTTAAAATCGTATATATTTATTTTTTATTTTTATTAACATTAATTACCCGCGCATGACGTTTGAAAATTCGGAAAAATTGTTAAAATCGGATTTATTTTATCAGAGTTTATTGTATAAACTACATGGCGTAAAATGATATTACATTCTTATATTGAGCGATACACGTAATACAAATAATAATCAAACCAAAATATTAGAATAATCGTGCGTATAGTGCGGGGGAAGGAGTGGGGAAAGAGGGCGTAAACTGTCGATCACGCGTCATTGTCTCAGTGCGCCTAATTAGTTCCGGGTGAAAGATCGCACGCATTTATCTAATTTTTTCGCTAATTTAAGTAGTTTTTGTTAGTTTTGTGACATTGTGCATCATGGAAATTTCAAATAATACCCGAATATCCACAAGTTGTCCCATTTTTGGTGCTCCGGAAGAAATTAACGAAAATCAACTACCTACTTACAAACAAGTTATGAAATATTACAATTTAGTAAGACATCAGCTTAAACTTGGGAACAATTCAAAAAAAGAGCCATCCATTAATGAGATATCTGAAATAGTGTCATCTAAAGTTAAATATTTGTGGAGAAAAGCGTCTATTCCTACTGTGTCTCATAATCGTGTGATGCAATTGATTAAAAGTTACCACGCGAAGTGTAAAAATTTATTAAAATCTTTGAAGCGTTTATCAGAAGAAAAGATTCAAGATTTTCATAGAAATTCGGAAAGACTGTTTGATTTGAGTTCATGTAAGTGTAAAGATTTAGAGTTATGCAAATGTTCCAAAGACCAAAAGGTTCCTAAGGAAGAACGAGCTTTTTTAATAGATCAGAGAACAGAGAGAAAAATGATTATGGGAACTGTTGATTTATTGACAAGTAAGAGGAAAAGAAAACTGAGTGATAGAAAAATTAAGCTCAAATCCTATTACGATTCTAGCGTTTGTGAACCAGGCCCTTCTCATGAAAATCCTAATACCTCAATAACGACTGGAAGTAGCGATGAAGAACAAACTTTGCCCTCAAGTTCATCAAAACCAGTATCAAAAAAACGTAAAATAACATCTCTCAAGAATTTGTCAACAATCTGTGACCGATACGGGATATCCGACAGAGCAGCTGCTGCTGTCGCTTCTGCTGTTTTGCAAGATGTGAAAATCAACAACGAAGTAATCGATAAGTCGAAATTGCGACGAGCGAGACAAAAATTACGAAAAGAAACCTTATCTCAAGGCCAACTAGATACTATTCCTGCCTTATTTTTTGATGGACGAAAAGATAAGACCCTGAAAATTGTTATGAAAGGGGGAAAAAAATACCGCTTAACATCCGTGGAAGAACATATTTCAATAATTAAAGAACCAGGATCAGTTTATGTCGGATATGCCGTTCCAAGCCATGGAACTGCAAAAGGGTTGGAGTCAGCTATCTTTCAAACAGTAACAGGTCAACTGAATATGTCTCTAGAGGATACTCTTGCCATAGGTTGTGATGGGACGGTAACCAATACGGGCAAATACGGCGGAGTCATACGGCTTTTAGAAAAGCGTTTACACCGACCACTTCAATGGATCATATGTCTTTTACACTTAAATGAACTGCCCTTAAGACATTTATTTGCAAAACTTGATGGCACCACAACAGGACCTAATACTTATTCAGGTGCTATCGGAAAGTTATTAGATGATTGTGAGAAGCGCTCTGTTGTCGTGTTTGAAAAGATAGAAGGTATGTTACTTAACATTTCAAATGTAAAAGACCTCAGTTCTGATCAACGTTACCTTTATGATATCACATCTGCCGTCATAAGGGGTAAGTGCTCTCCTGATTTGTCTAATCGCTCTCCGGGAAAAATATCGCATGCCAGGTGGCTAACAAAGGCCAACAGGATTTTGCGCTTATATGTGTCTACTGAGATACCTACAAACGAACTGAAACAACTCGCTACTTTTGTAGTTAAAGTATATGCTCCTATTTGGTTCGAAATCAAATTAAATCCGACATGTAAAGATGGAGCAAGGCACTTTTGGAAGTTGGTATTTTATTCTCGATATCTTCCGCAAGAATTGAAGAGTGTTGTTGATCCTGTAATAAAACGAAATGCTTTTTTTGCGCACCCAGAAAACTTGCTCTTGTCTATGTTATCTGACGAACAAAAACATGTGAGAGAACTTGCCGCTAGACGCATTTTAAAGGCAAGGAAACCATTTGAATCCCTTCAGCTTCGAGTCTTTGAAGTGCCTAAGATAAATTTAAACGCTTCGTCTTACATCGATTTGATAGACTGGCAGCAATCTTACTCGCAACCACCTATATTGACCAATGTTCCGGATGAGACTCTTCATTCCCTAGTTGAGTCAGATGGTGATGATGAAGTCTTTTTTCTGCGGATACCATGTCATACTCAAGCTGTGGAGCGGGCTGTAAAAACAGTAACAGAGGCATCTATGCAGCTTTGCCACAAAACAGCAAGAGAAGCTTTAATTAAGAATAAAATTATTTCACGAAAGCTTATGCCTAAGTTCGAAAGTAAGAAAGATTTTAACGTGATTTGAAGATATTTTATTTTTATTTTGTCTTATTATTTGTTTATTTCTCTGTCTTAATAATAAAATTTAGTCCAAAAGTATTTTATTTTATTAGTTTACGTAGTTGTTTTTCCTATGAGCCACGAGAAATAGATTTTCAAATAATTCACAAAAAAATCAAAAATTACAGTTTTTCAAACTCAATGCGCGGGTAGAAGGGGTTAAACTAGAAATTTTTATTTTCGTTATTTTTTCATAATTGGATGTGGGTCACATTTTTTTTACTATTACAAAACGTATTGGACAATTTTATTTTTTTTCCATACAAAAGCGACCCACCCTATTGTGCACCTTGAGATAGACTGTGGTGAGGCACCTCTATCGTCCAGTGTCGAGTTTGAGGCAAAGAGATAGCCCAAGAGATCGGCTTTCTCCTTCGCCCCGTGGGCCAGTGACTCATCGAGTTTCCGCAGTGGAGGGAGTGACGACTGACAGAAGTTACCTTCAGCAGCCTTAGCGAGCGACCAGAAAGCCCGGCTTCCAGAAGGATAGCTAGCTAGTCGGTCGCCAATTCTGCGGATGTGCTCATTCTTTGCTCTGACAATGATCTTCTTACTGCACCTCGAGGTAGCGTTAAATTTCTTCCTCAAGTCGGAGGTATTCGGATCTTCGGACACCTGTGCTCTGGCCCAGGCCCTGTATGCGGCCCGTTTATTACGACGGGCCTCTCTGCAGGACTGATTGAACCATGGTTGGCTCCGTCCGCCTACCGGTATCGCGGTGCAAGGAATATAACATTCCATGCCCTGCAACACCACGTCGGTAACGGAGTCTGCACAGGTATCCGGATCTCCCGACGAGAAACAAAGTTGCCTCCAGGGATAAGAGGCGTAAAATTCGCGCAACCCATCCCAATCTGCTGACTTGTAGTGCCAGACTTTGCGCGTTCCCTGTGAATGGGTCCGCACGGATTGCTTGGCTGGCACAGCAGTTCGAATGATACAATGGTCGGATGATCCTAACGGGGCATCAACAACAACATTGTAGTCATTCGGCCGCGTAGTCAGCAGGAGGTCCAGTAAGGAGGGAGTATGGCTCTCGATATCAGGTATTCTCGTAGGTGAGGACACCAACTGCGAGAAACCATAGGCCAGGGCAAAGTTATAGGCTGCTCTCCCTGCGCGGTCGGTAGTTCGGGATCCCAACCACTCTTCGTGGTGAGCGTTGAAATCACCAAGGATCACCACTTCTGCGCAAGGAAACTGCTCGAGCACTCTGTCAGTCGTTTCTTGTAGACGCTCAAAAAAACGAGTCGTCTCCGTATCACCGCTGTGGGACCTGTAAAGGCAAGCGTAGACTTTAGTGGAACGTCCGAAGTCAATACGCGCCCAGATAATCGACAGGTCCCCGTCTTCAAAATGGCTGAGGCGGCGGCAACAAACATCCTCCCGGACGTACATGCATACCCCGGCACGTCGCACAAAACAGTGCTCCAGTTTGTAACCGGGGTAATGAAGATATGATGTATCGTCCGGGCAGGAAATCTGTGTCTCCGTCAAGAAAAGTAAGGCCGGCTTTGCCGTCTCAAGGTGGTAGTGGACGGCGTCGATGTTACTATGCATCCCTCTAATGTTGCAAAAGTCCACTTTAAATGTGGAACTTACAGGATGGGCCGCTGAGTGCACATTATACATTTTCTTGTTCCTGGCCATTGTGAGTGTGAATAGGAAAAATAAGAAGAGGGGGGACGGAGAGAGAAATGGTCGCATGTGGATCAAAGGACAAAGCACAGGGCGGAGAAAAAATCAGGTCACAAAGGTTGTGTGACTTGCTGGCGCGGGGTACGGAAGGGCCCCCGGTCCCCCCCCCGGGGGCAGCAGTCGGGTTCCACTCCGGTCTCCTCCGGCACAACTGCTACCCCAAGGGATTTTTCGCGTGCGGCGGGGCAGCCTCCCGGGGTGGAGATTAAAGTAAGATCCCCGGGTTCGGGCCCCCAACAACCCGCGGGCGGTCAGCGGACAACCGTTTCACCGGGTCTCCCTGATCCCCGCGCCACCATGTCACGCCCATGCGCGTCTGTAATTCCCCGCAACCGCCGGTCCTCATTTACACACGCAACCATCCCTCTCTCGGGACGGCTTCTTCCGCTCACCGCCGGAACACGATGCGGGCCTCGCGGCTTATAAGGCATCATTATGGCGGCGGACTCCGACGGAAGGGTGGTAGCAATGCCGACGGAGTAACCCTCCCACCGCAAATCCCACCTCCCATGCATTTCTGTTTAGCCAAAGGCTAACAGTATTAAGTATTAACAGTATTGAGAAAGCCACCAGGTATTAAGTCCGCTTTCCGCCTACGCTACTAAGTTTAAATATATAAATAACTGTGGGTTTTGAGCTTAATGATAATTGTCCCAATTTCTACATAACTCACAAACCGGAAACATGAATCTCAAATTAGTAATTCCGTTGCTCCCAGCAATTTATATTCGGAACTACCGCGTGCACCTGACGGCGATTTAATTGAAAAACTGAATAACTGAGACATAACAAGTTGTTAACTCGTTTATTACTGTTGGTTTTTGAATATTGTTGTGAAATTACATAAGTCTAATTGTTAATGTTTATGTTGTTTATTAGTTCAGTTCAATTGCAACAACTGAGCTGAATGGACAAGAAACTGTATCTAGAGATAGATATAAGGAAAGGCGTTTGACGTTCTAAGTAGGTAAGAAAGAAAAAAAACATTTAGCGTTCCTAATATTTTCTTAATTTCATCCTCAAAAACGATATCGGTCCATATTGGTATTAATATTAGTGTTTTTTTTATATTGAAGTAGACGAATGAGCAAACGGTCCCACGTGATGGTAAGTGTTACCGCCGCCCATGGACCCATGGACAGGGGGTATGCGGGCGCGCCGCCGACCTTGCAAAATCCTATTCACAGCTTTCTTGAAGAAACACATATTGAAAGAGGTTTAATGGAAAGACCTCTAAATAGTGTTCTAAATAGCAAACAATCTACTTTTCAATAACTAAAGTACCTAAATAATTTTAAAGTATTAAGAATGTTATTGCCAAGTCCACGGAGTTACGATCCACGGACTCCTATTCTTTATTGTCAGCAGAGAACCTAATCTTAATCCACCTTGAAATTTGCATCAATCGATTTCTTGACCATTCAGCATTTTTTGCTGATAATTTAACTATTTCTCTTGATTTTATTACATTTTAATGAATCATACAATATGCATCATCAAAGTGCAGCTTATACGAAGGCAGCTTCTCTAATAGAAAGATAGAGTAATTTTCTTTGGTTGGGATACAAAATGAAAGGTGCGGCTGCATTGCAGATTAAGTACAATATTGAAACTGATGGGGAAAAAGTTTAATTAGGAAGTAGGACGAATTTTTTTTTGTAGTAGGTATAGATGGCGGACAAGCGAGTGGTAAGTACATGATGGTAAGTGGTCACCGCCGTCCATGGACGCCTGCAACATCAGGGGGCTTACGGGTGCGCTGCCGACCTTGCAGAATCCTGTTCACAGCTCTCTTGAAGAGCCCCATATTGTAACGTAATGGTAATAGCTCAGCTGGCAGTTGATTCCACAATTTTCGGGTTCGCGGTATAATGTGTCTTTTTGACCGGACTGTACGCAGTGACTCTATGTCCAGGAAGCGCTGATGAACCGACGACGACGACGAGCGGTGCGATGGTAAAAATCCGAAGTTGGTATCAAATTGAACAACTCTTCAGAACATTCCCCATTATAAAGGCGGTAGAAAACGCAGAGAGACACAACATCACTACGGATGCTGAGCAATTCTAAACCACCTGTGAGAATGCAATCGTCGACAATTCGGATGACGTGTCGTATGGCGGAGTCAAGAGGGTCCAGCTGGTACTTCGGTGCACCGGCTTAGAGGTGTGAGCAATACTCCATGTGGGGTCATGAGCTTTATAAAGCGACAAGCGTTGCCTCAGGGAGAATTACTGCTTTGCTCTATTCAGTACAACAAGCTCTATAGTAACAAGTTTTGTCTCACTCTCCAAACGACTCCGAAACTCGAGTTTGATCGAAATATCGACGCCAATGTTCTCTAGAGAATGCCTTGAATTAGTGATCCAATAGAAATCATTGAAGTTATGTTTATAAACATTATATAGCCAAAATTCTAATTTCCTACACAGTTTTAGTAGTCTATCTATTTTTTATAGACTATTCTGTGACGTCACGTCTCACTAGAAAATGATGTCAATTCGTTGGCCACTTGCAATTTTAGGTATAAGGGCCGAGAGAGATAAGAAAAAATGCCACAAGGAGTTCAATAATTTATTAGGGATTCTCCCTTTTTTTCGTTTGCTGTTTTTTAATGAATTTATAGAATAGTGTTTGACTAAATTTATGAAATTGTGTTAAATTAAATTTAGAACGTAATAGTTTTTTTTATTATTGCTAATTATTTTATCTTTATTTTAGACTTTATAATTACTATGCTATAATTACTATTACTATGATATGACCTATGCTTTATCAACATTTTTAGAAACCTAAAACTATGCTCTAATCTTAGTTATCATTTGACTTAGACTTTAATTTCTTTTTGTCCCCTATTTCTTCATTTGTTCTTTCTTTCTTAATTTGTTTCTTCAGTTTTGTGTGCCTGATTTTAAAGATATTGTTGTCGGTCTTAGAAATACATATGAAACCTATAATATCTATCTACATTGTAATCGCAATATAAGTTACCGTGCAATACATTTGCAAAGGTTTTGCCGACAAAGGACGGGACATCCGCTTCACACTCGAACGCCTCGCAAGCATCTGCCTTCCGAGGACCAAAGGTTAACAAACTCGATTTGCTTTTCAAATCCCTACACTGGATATTGGAAAATTCGGAAACCTTTCGCTTCTTGCTATCCTTTGAATGCAGAACTTTTGGGTCAAACACCGGTGATCAATTGGTTAAAAGGGATCGGTTGTTGTTACTTATTGTTTGATGTATGAGTGCGGTCAATCATATTACACCCATATTATATATTTGTCATAAACATGTCACGACATGTCGCATGTCGAGACATGTTCATGATGTTCATGTCGCAGAAATATTGTTATAAAGTTATATTGTGTTTTAATCCTGTTCTATTCCATAGCATACCATAAGTCTATGACACCGATCTTCAATTCGTTTCATCAAACTACTACCGGTGAACTTCTTCAAGTGGTCGGTTTGGCCGAAGGGAGTCCCATACCATGAGGTCTTCATTTGGGGACTCGTTTATCCGATCCGTTGACGGTCCTGCAGCAGATATGACGTGTCGATTATCACTTCAACATGCTGATTCTATAAGCTACATAATAAATGTCGGTGATCTCGTTTTTTGGCCTTAGTTATATCTTTCATCAACACTAACTTAAATTTTAACTTTATATATACTTTATATCACTGTGTACTAAGGGCTATTACGGTCGTATATGTGTATATATGAATATGTATGTAAGTATATATTTCGGTAAAGTTACACGTAGTATTTATTATCGTTACTTAACACGAGTATGTACACTACCTTAGTCACAACTCTTTTTACTCAAGGTTGTCTGGAAATGCCTATAAAGTATTCTCTTGGTTGTATTCTCTTCTTATAACATTTGTTTTATTTTTTACGAGTATATGTGAAGCTTATTAACTATTTTTTTAAATGAAAACGAAGCACGGGTCCAAACCTGTAGCCGGTGCAAATACAATGAAGAGTTCTATCTATCTATCTATCTCGTAAAGAAATTTCGCGCATAACATTCTTCATAGCTCGTTGAGCGACATTGACCTTTAATATTGTTCGAAGTGAGAATTGGCTGGTGGGCAGATTACACTCTATTACTCTTACTATATAACAATTCATTTTATCCTTACTGTCCTGTATTTAAGGTTATCGATGAATAAATGTACGAGAAATGCGTTATTCATAATTTTCACTCTGCGGTTCTCATTTTTTGAGGCCGTTTCTTACGTTAAATGAATAATATGAATAATAAATCCTGTCGATCTTGTCGGACCCCAGCTGGACGAAAAAACTTCAACGATAAGTATCTAACGGAGTTTTTAATACGTAATAAATGATTAACATTTTGTGTTATAATTCCCGAGCGTTTTATACTAAATATTACAAAGAATAAAGTTTGTTCGTTGGAAGTAATCTACCGTAACCGTACCTGCTTACGGTTACAAAATGTAAATGTATATTTTAAGCTAATATCTTAGAGAATACATAAATGATGATATCGATTATTTGATAAAAAAAAAAGGCAAAATTGTTGTCTGACGATGATTTTTTGACAGCTTTGTCGTTATAACATTATGATTTAATCAAACTTCTCAGATATCCCGATACTATCATAAAGAATATATCTTTTGACATTTATTTCTAATACGCATCAACTTATTTGATCAAACCCGTATAAATTATTTTGATATGCTGTCTTTTTTGTTATCATATATACTCGTATATGTCAATGATTCAATTAGCACATTCTATCAGTGCCAATTTTCTTAGTAATAATTCTTTCTTCGTCCAGCCGACCAGCCGTAGGTTCACTGCGGACAGAAGGGGTCTCCTTGTAAGCACACGAAAAATGCAGTCCCAAGCTTATGTTTGTTTGTCACAAACAGCACGCACGAAAAACACTTTTAAAGTTTTATATACTATCACTATTAAACCACAAAACGCCTAATACATAATTTTTACAATAATCAAACAAAAACTCAACGTCATTTCTCGAGTTCCCGCCAAAAAGTCGTTCAATTTACCGTCTCGGAAGCCCTTTAGCATTAAATTAATTAATAATTAAAAGGCATAGACAAACATTACTGTAGAAGGAGGTCCTGAATATTTTATTTAATAAGCATTGTCTTCGATATTATAGACACTATAATTTCTTATCATTATTTATTTAGTACAGTCACGATCTGAGAATGTTGATGCGTAATTTATTGTATAACGGGTGTCAGTAGTGACATTAGAGCTTGTCCAGATGAGGCGCAATACGCGCGTAACCACTCCCGTGAATGGACACGACAAAAAAACTAGGCATCAATAAATTCCGTACACGTGCAACGCGCGAGTTGTACTACTGGTATATGTACGGGGGTTGTTCACGCGTGCAGTTCGCCACACTCTCAACAAAAGAATAAATAGTATTAGTTCATCCCTTATCAGTGTAATAATCAGTACAATATGTCAACTTAATCTAATTTACTGCTTCGGCACATGTACACATTAAAAACGACCCCAAAACTAAATTTACATTGGTCCCGTTGCATGAACTCGCAATGTGTTGTGCAATATTACGATTAATTATACAAAACAGTCACAAATTCGTGACGTGACTGTCTTGAAAACGAACTACAGCCCGTTTAGGCAATGAACAAGTACAAATATTTACTTACTAGTTTTTGCAAAAATAGATGTCTTAAAGACTTATGGCAATGAAATCTCGGAAATTTGAAATTTGTTTCTCCCTAAAGTAAATTTGAAATTTGTTTACAAGCCTACAACCTCTAACCACGAGATCGCCGCAAATCTTTGCTGTGTTACAAAGTCGATAAACCTTCGTGTTAGCCCGATTTATTTAGTTATCCCCTTGGAACGAGCCATAATACAATTTTCGTTTCAAATCGGCCGAAGAGTTGATTTAGAACGGTCAATAACGCCATTGTAAATTCGCCATTTAACGTGGTAAAATTCGGTGTTGAAAATTAATTAAAAATGTATTTCGACGAATTTGCATTTGAATCTAGTAAAAATTGATTCTCAACATATTACTTATGAAAATTCCAATTGGCGTAAGACAAACTAATAATAAGAAACGTGTTTTTATAAAAAAAAAACTCGTTAGTGTTACAGCTATTGTTTTTACCTTATATCCCTTAAATTCAAAACAATAGCTGTAAAACTAAAAAAAACTGATAAGTAACAGATTTTCTTTTATAAAAATTGTTTCTGCCCCTTCTGAAAAGTTATAATTTGTCTCTTCCACTCTTTAAAATTTCCACGATCAACATATTTTGAACTAATAAAACGATATAAATATTTGTAAAGACCACACATTATACAAAAGGCGATCGTATCCCTATAACAATCCCTTTTATAACAACATTTATTTTGTATAACAAAAGTATTTTGGAAGAATTTGAAGAAAAATATTTACCACATCATGTAAGTAGTGCAGTATCCGGATAACACGGTAGATGTAAACACTACGGTGTTATCGCGTACACTGGGCTCCGTAGCAGCGACAGTGCCCTGTAGTTGCCTGCGGGGAGAGCGGCGGGTTGAGCCGTGGAGGGGGTCTGTTCCATACTCCAATCAGCTGCCGCCCGCACCACCCCTACAACCACCCGCACTTAGTTCCCGCTCTTTCGATAACCACATTAATGTTAGCATTGTACTTTCCACTCCTTTTTTATATTGTTTACAGTTTATAAAGACTTGCAATGATTAAACAAACGTGGGAAAAGCTTGATGAATCCTTTTCAGTAATATATCATTTGTATAAGTATATACCCCGAACGACATCAGGTAATCGGTGTGACTTTCGAGTAAAGTTATGATTTATTGCTTAACAATTACCACTAATTGGCAATTAAGACTGCCTAGTTTCTTCAGAGAAATCGATTTCACCGATTAGCGATACTCGGATTTGGTGAATTTTTTTTATCTACGTTTTTATTTTCGAGGCTTCAGTCGGTTTATCCGACCGACTATGCCGGCCTCATAGGGACGTTCACTATAATCCTGTCTTCTGTCAGTCAACTCTCAATTTGAGGGCATGTATAACAAATTTATATAGTTTCACCGCTTCCTCAGTCACGAGCTGACTGAGGATTTACATTAACTTCTCCGATGTCATAAATGTTTTGTGACAAGTACCGATATCGAACGTCCTTTAGGTGACTGCACTTCGCAATCAAGTGTAACAAATTTCTCCGTTGTGTTACAAAAACTGCACAATGGGGAAGACTTCTTATCCATCGTGTGATATTAAGGTGATATAATATTATGTCCATATGACCAGA
Organism: Sesia apiformis; assembly: GCA_914767545.1. Classification (NCBI taxonomy): domain Eukaryota; kingdom Metazoa; phylum Arthropoda; class Insecta; order Lepidoptera; family Sesiidae; genus Sesia; species Sesia apiformis. The sequence goes on along the minus strand of OU611960.1, from coordinate 6,141,015 downwards.
CCTCAATCTAAAAGCTACAACAAATAAATCCCTGATGAGGCCGGCGCAGTCGAACCGTGGAACTTGGGGAGGAGTATCTTGTATAGTTCTATACCAAATACCCTTTGTCATCGAACCCACCTGATAATGGTCTCTCCATTGACTTGGTAAAATGTGATGCTGCAATTACCGGTCTCTTAAATTGTTGGTTAGCTTACTCAGAACTTTACTGGAGATCGTGAAATAGGCTTCATACCCACGATGGAACGTAGTGGTATATTCATTAAGGTTAAGATAATATATTTTTGTGTACTCTTTTGTTTCCACTTTTCTCTGAAACGGCTGGCCCGATTTTGAAGCAGGTTTATGTAATCGTTTAATTTTACCTTGGAGCGTGTTTGAGAATGGGTGTAGTCGTTGTAACTTATCAGGGGGCGCTGCTGTACCAAGTTAAAAGTTATAATGCTTTATAAATTCTTAATTAAAGAAATGGTGCTCTGCAGTTTGGCAGATATTACTATGTGATATATTGTATAATTATTTTAGTTATGTGGTTGAAATAAAAAAAAACATATATGTACATATAGCCAAATCTGATACTGATCTGAGTATCTGATACTGGAGCCGAAGATGGATACGGGAACTCCTTGAATTTTAACGGTAAAACTATCGTGTTTGAACTTTTTTTTAATGTTTAGTTCAATGAACAGTTCTAATACACAGGGAAAGATGATTCTGTGTCCTATAGCTGACTGGCTGTGGCTGACTGGGCGATATTTCTCACTCTTAAGACTCATGTTACGGAGGCGAGTAAAAGTTAAAGTTCATGGTCATTTCCTTTCCCAAAACACTCGTCAATTAAAAAACTTCTAACTAATTATATGACTTAATATTTTCTTAGGTTTTCGCGATTACTATACATTGCAATTAAACAACTTTTAACGGTTTAAATCGCGTATATTTGACATGATTTATATCCCGACGTTTCGAACACTTTGCAGTGGACGTGGTCACGGGGTGACTAATTGATTTTATTTGTCACTTGAGTTATTAAGAAATTATTACTACCGTCTGAAATTTTTTGAACTACCGTCTGAAATTTTTTAATCATAACATTCCCTATGCACGCAGTATTCGCTCACGGTGTCCAGAGGTCTTGCAGTATGGCGTTGGCCTTGTGATTTAATTAATTTAATGACTGGATCCCAAGCTGGTGGTACTTGCCAACCATCTTCTCTATTGAAATTTGGGTGTTTCTTAATTTCAATAGCCTCGCGTAACATTCTTGGCATGTACCGGGTCTCTCTAGCGAGGATTTGTGGATTATCAAATCGAATGTAATGGTTGGGTTTGTCCAGAGCATGTTCACAAACTGCAGACTTGGTCGAGCGTCTGTTCTTCATGTCAGCTATGTGTTCTTTTATCCGGATACCGATGCTCCTCTTTGTTTGCCCAATGTATGATAACCCGCATTCACAATCAAGCTTGTAAACACCTGCATCTTGTAGGGGGATATTGCTCTTGACCGGTCTTAAAAATTGGCTAATCTTCTTGTGCGGCTTGAAGTAAGTTTTAATTGAAGCTCGTCTTAAGATATTGCCAATTTTGTCAGTGATGCCCTTGATGTATGGTAAGATGGCAGGTTGTCGCTCAACTGTAGGAGGCTTGGGGCGGCTTCTGTGACGCATTCGTGGGAGTTTGTGATTGTTGCTTCGCAGTACTTGTTTCACATGCAGAAGCTCTTCCTCGAGGTGGTCAGTGTCACAGATGCCGTGTGCTCTCTGTAACAAAGATTTGCCTACGGTAGTCAACTGACATGGATGGTGATGGGAGTTACCATTGAGATATTTATCTGTATGGGTGGGTTTCCTATACACAGTATGACCAAGAGAGTTGTCAGGATTTCTGATGACTGAAATGTCAAGGAAAGCCAAGGATTTATTGACCTCAGACTCCATAGTAAATTGGATTTTATCATGTAACATTTTTACATGATAAAATCCAATTTACTATGGACTTTCCTTGACATTTCAGTCATCAGAAATCCTGACAACTCTCTTGGTCATACTGTGTATAGGAAACCCACCCATACAGATAAATATCTCAATGGTAACTCCCATCACCATCCATGTCAGTTGACTACCGTAGGCAAATCTTTGTTACAGAGAGCACACGGCATCTGTGACACTGACCACCTCGAGGAAGAGCTTCTGCATGTGAAACAAGTACTGCGAAGCAACAATCACAAACTCCCACGAATGCGTCACAGAAGCCGCCCCAAGCCTCCTACAGTTGAGCGACAACCTGCCATCTTACCATACATCAAGGGCATCACTGACAAAATTGGCAATATCTTAAGACGAGCTTCAATTAAAACTTACTTCAAGCCGCACAAGAAGATTAGCCAATTTTTAAGACCGGTCAAGAGCAATATCCCCCTACAAGATGCAGGTGTTTACAAGCTTGATTGTGAATGCGGGTTATCATACATTGGGCAAACAAAGAGGAGCATCGGTATCCGGATAAAAGAACACATAGCTGACATGAAGAACAGACGCTCGACCAAGTCTGCAGTTTGTGAACATGCTCTGGACAAACCCAACCATTACATTCGATTTGATAATCCACAAATCCTCGCTAGAGAGACCCGGTACATGCCAAGAATGTTACGCGAGGCTATTGAAATTAAGAAACACCCAAATTTCAATAGAGAAGATGGTTGGCAAGTACCACCAGCTTGGGATCCAGTCATTAAATTAATTAAATCACAAGGCCAACGCCATACTGCAAGACCTCTGGACACCGTGAGCGAATACTGCGTGCATAGGGAATGTTATGATTAAAAAATTTCAGACGGTAGTTCAAAAAATTTCAGACGGTAGTAATAATTTCTTAATAACTCAAGTGACAAATAAAATCAATTAGTCACCCCGTGACCACGTCCACTGCAAAGTGTTCGAAACGTCGGGATATAAATCATGTCAAATATACGCGATTTAAACCGTTAAAAGTTGTTTAATTGTAATTATATGACTTTAAAATGGGTAAAAGAAAATGGTTGACTGGTAGAGAATGCCATAAGGCATTAAGTCCGCCTATTGTACATTTTGTCAGAGCAATTAAGTTTAAATAAGTAAAAATGAAATAAAATAAACAATATTAAAACAATTGTAAATCCCACGATGGTTAAAAATCATTAATTTAAAAAACCTTGGAAAGGGAAAATAAATACGTAAACCAGTCTTGTAGAGAATCTGCAATAGTCCAATGCAACCTGCCATGTGTCGTCATGCGTAATGAATAATTACGAGTATAGTGAAAGATCGAATATAATTGAATGAACGAAATGAAATAGGAATGAATATAATGAATTAATGAACTGGTCTACGAATTTATTTTACACTTATGTTTTTTTTTAACTAATGGTTTTTAACCGTCGTGTGTTTTTCTAATACACCATCTATCTCTCGTTTTTTAGGCACGGGCCGCGGACGGAGTAGTTTACATTTTTTTTATCAATAGATAAAATTTAAATAAAACAATGTTACTACAAAAGGATCTAAATTTCCTTTACATGCTTTGGTATTACTTCTACACATATACAACCTCATCACAATAGGGAAATGGTGAATCCGAAATCCATTGAGTGGGTTTTGCGTAATCCTTCCTATAATAAAATAATATATATTAGGCAAGGAACAAAAGACAGATTAATTCCTCGCCCATAGACATCCGCGATACATGCCAACATCAGTCCAGAATGACAAACGTTGCCACACCGATGGATACCTATGGACCATGATTTGGCGCAGCCTACTTTTGGAGATTTAGCAATGGATTTGGAGAAAGGGTTGGGAAAATGGGTAGGGATACGACAGGCTGGGACGGGAATGGGATCTGTCATATCTTACTCCCTATCGATATATGTTATGTTGGGGGTATAGGATAAAGTGGGAAATGCAGTAGTGTTTTCTGCAAGAGGAATATTTTTTCAGTACAGTGCTCCCAGCGGCTGTGGGATTGCAGCATGCACCCTTAAATTTCTTTATGAAACATCTCTCCATCTCTTAATTATTAGAATATTTGTTCTGTGATTGTTCAACAAAATATAACGGTAATAAAAATTTTCTTACGTTGAAGTTGAAAATTAGAAAGTTATATTAAAGTAAAGAAAAACTCAGCAAAAGTTTACGAGTTCGTGACGTTAAGATTATACGGAAGATTAAGGTTTAATTAATTTTTACTTTTTAATTTCCGTTTTTTATTACGAGTTTTTTTTTATTTTATTTGGTTTGGGCAAAAAGTAAGTAAAGTTTTATGATTTAATTTAGCTTTTAGCTAATGTAATTCAGACACTATCTTGAGTAAGGGCATTGAATTAAACATATATGTAAGGCGGTCCCTAGATCTATAATAAAACGGTACAATAATATCCTTGTACCATATTATTGAATGCAATTAAATGGCGTAACCAAGGGGTAGGATTTAGTGAGTTTGTCGGTAAGGCAAAAATGTTTAAAGATTAGGTACCTTACGAGTCTTTTAAAGTCTTATTAAATCCTTTGAAATTTTACATAAAATACCTGTTCAAAATCAACACTCAATTAACAAAGCAAACACTTCTCAACACTAATTTCAGAGTAAAGAAGTAAAACCCAAAGAGATTTCAACAAAAGTCAAATGAAGCTCTCCGTAAAGCCGTCCATTACTTTCCAGTTTCATTTTTACGAGTTTTAATTAAAAGTGTCGACGTTACTTGATTTTCAACGATAACTAATGCATTTCTGTTTAACAAAAAGTGCCTTCTGCACAATTTTTGTGCAGTAAAATTTAAATAATAAAATAAATGACGAAGTGTTTTTCGTTGAGTCGTACATACTCGTAATACTGTTGACAAACTGTACGAAACTTATGCCGTACATTTCTTTTTTTCATGTCAACTATTACGACTAAACAAAGTTGTACCCCACTATTTTAATTCTTTGCCAGTCCTTTTTAACACTCTTCCACAACTTGAAATATATTATCAAGGCGTCCCTGACTTATTTTGACTTCGCCTTTTCATTTCAGCCAATTTTATTGTATTTTTGATTATTATTACTTTATTACTGTTGTAGTCTATGATTTGTTTGTCTATTAAAAATACTTTTAGTCTATGTCCTTCCCTTTCCGGTTCCTCTCGTGTCATGACTGTAAACGATGTAAGACGTGACGAAATAAAATGTGATAATAAAACTATTAAAAAGTCTTAATCAAGAACCCAAACAGAACCCCAAACAATTACTTTCAATCTTTTTTATTCTAGAATTATGTCCTCATTTTGTCCCGGAATATAATTCTCTCCTTAGTCTCCCCACCATACATGGACCTTCAGTTTTTCTCATCGAGCCTCTGTATCCAGCAGTGAAGAGATGGTGGTATGCAGTGGCATGCATTGGTTATGAAACTTGATAAACGGTAGCGGTTGTATCCCGATGTTTATATAAAACTAGCGTTCTGAATGCGGTTTCGCCCGAGTGGATTTTGTTTTATAGATTCGTTTGTAATCGACTAAAAAATGTGAGGATCACTAAGAACACTAGCGATCACTCTTACCTACGCCCACGCTTGCGTAGCTTTAGCGTAGACACGAGTAAGTATTAGTTAAATGGTAAGTTAAATGGTTATTTGCTTATATGAGATGCAAGCCCGTGGCGGTAAGGTATATTTATTTACTTATTATTAAATGAGAAGTAACTAAAATTAGTTAATACATTAAAAATATAGGAACATTCAAGTACAGTAGGAAACATTGAACACGATTTAAAACATTTACATAAATATGAAGATATGAAGACGGCCTTGACACTTGTATGTATGTCAGGTTACGTAATTATCTAGTAGGTAACTAGAGTCAATTTAGTTCATTGTTAATAATGTAGGCAATAATCGATCCAATAATTGTTTAGTATTGTCTAAATATCGACAGAAACTTAACAATTGTCATTATTTACTAATTAGTCGTAGATAGTTCAAATTGAGCTATAAAATTAAACTTCCAAAATATAATGCCGAGATTATCTAGATAACAGTATTATAATTCGAACTAACAACAGTATTAAATCAATACATTACAACAGTACAAATAGTACTAAAATGAAACATATTACAAAATTAACAACACTAGAATGAACAATTCTGATTTCCTATATTTTTAATAGATATTTTTAAAGAGGGTCAATAGATTTATTATCGATGCAATAAGTGATCAATACGTGGCACAGTTTCTAATTTCATTTGGTTAAAACTAAACTACTAGCAATTCTTATTTACTATATGTACAGTAAATTTATAGCCGACAGATAAATAATACAAAAACAAGTACAAAATAATGAGATTTTACACAGCGAGCAAAAATAAACTGATGGAGAGTAATTTCACCATTGAAACGCAAATTACTTTTTCGGATATAATAAAAATTTTTGCTTATAGAATTTATTTCTTTTTACAATATAATAATAAAGTAGCCCTTTATATCTTTTTACCATATAATAAAATACACATAACTGTAAAAATATCATTTTATAACTGATTTTTTTACCTTTCACCTCTCAGCTACAGATATATTGGACTAGTTATATAAAACGAGTCTTAACGCCTATATTTACCCGCTTTATTACACTTGACTATTCCACCGAGTTGCACTGACTTTAATTATGACCTCATTATTTATTTATTTTTAAAGTACACATACATAAAAAGTGATCGGTGAAGATTTGACTCTTTAGAAGTATTTAGATAAAAGTTTTAAAAAACCTTCAGTCACGTGTAATATTGACCAATTTTCCAATGCAAATTCGTGAACATTAGATACATATGTAGCTGCGTGATGGATTATGACCAGAAACCACCTCGTGATTGTAACGAGATGAGGGAAGGTCTGAACTCTGGAGTGGGACGTTCTTTTTTTATGGACGAAGGCGGAAGACAAGCATACAGTCCACCCGATGGTAAGTGGATACTATCGCCCATAGACATCCGCGATACATGCCATCATTAGTCCAAAATGAGAAACGTTGGCACGCCCCCGGTTGTGCTGCTTACCTTTGGAGATATAGGAATGGATTTGGAGAAAGGGTTCGGAAAATGGGGAGGGATAGGATGGGAATGGGCTCTGGCACATCTCACTCACTATCGCAACATGCACGTACATTAGGGAAACAAGATAAAGTGAGAAATGCAGTACATTTCAAGGTAGTTTCCTGTGCGAGAGGAGTAACGTGGCCAGTCGAGCGCGCCCAGCGGCTGTTGGATTGCAGGGTGCAATCCCCCCCTCAAATATTCGTGGTTTGATCCTCCTATTGTCGATATTCGTGATATTGATGGATTTATATTGAATAAGTCAGACTCATACATGGAAATATACCTTCCTTTACGTCATTATTAAGACACCGTTAATGTCATACAGCAATATCTGTCGATATTGCTGTATCTGAGGGTCTTTCTAATGTTTACTGAGCGAGTTTACACACTAAGCCGTTTAATAAATACAACACGAATCTTGAAACTATTTGCATCGATCACATAAGTGGCTATATTTATTGTTGTACAATGTATAGGCTTTGTGCATCGAAGTATTTAATTATGATGGCGGGACTGTAAAACTTTGAAAATCCTTTTGATGTGGTTGAAATGCATTAGTGTTGGCCAATCGCGCATTCCGTTACATCACATCTTTAAGCTGGTCTCAATATAAATACATTAATCAAAATAGAATAGAATATATCGAAAAAATAGATTGCCCTAATTTTATATAATTACTAAGCTGACTAATGTATATAATTACTAATGTATGCAACTTGCGTTAAACCATACATGTAATAAATGCTATAAAAATTAGCGCATTCTATTTTTCGTGTTAATTAGTTACTTTCTTGACTAGCAGAATGGTTGTCTTGCTACGGACCCGGTTGATTGGAGAAGTTCGCTGGTAGTGGCTGGATGAGAAGAACCGAAGTTCGTGTGTGGTGTGAGTAGTCTCTATGTTGAACAACTTAAATATTAACAGCTAAAAATAAATGCATTTTGTCTGCTTTCCAACTGCACAAAAACCATTAGATAAGTAATTTAATTATACAAATTGTATGACTGTGACGTAGCATAAATACGTTATATAAATTGCCTACGCATTTGCGTAACTGCGAGATCTTAATCTAATTTATTCATGTACGTTTCGCATGTTTGGTAGACTAGCTAAACCTTAATTACACCTCAAAATTGCGATTACCCCAGGTAATTTCAACTTTAAGTTATTTGTGCAAGTTCCCTGCCAACTTTGCTCATTATGTTCTTTCTACTAATTGTTTCTTTGTGATTTTTAACGGTGAAGTTCAAGAGTAGGCTGTGAGTAGGTTTCTGGAAGGTGTGTTGCGTCTTGGCCCGGTCACAAGATCGAATGTGCTCGAAAAAATATATTGATTTTTATTTATTTAAAAAACTTGATCGTATGTTATAGTACATGAGGCAAGGTTAGCTGGTAAAGTTATTCTTTACCAGCTAACCTTGGAGTATAGTATGTCTATGGGTGACAGTACCCATGTGGTGACAGGTGGACTGTATGCTCGTCGGCCGCCTATTTCTATAAAAAAAAATATGACTTTCCGACTGGTGCCATCGGAGTTTTTATTTTATAATATTGATTGATCAGTTTGGATTATTTTTCTTAACTGTTTCTTTTTAATTTTGATAATATAAACAAGCTCGATATATGCAATGTAAAATAGTGATGAGCCGGGAATAGTGCGGGCAGTGTAGGAGTCACTGCAAGCGGCTACAATTGAAAATCAGCGATGCAGTTTTTGCTGCAACACATGTTGAGTTGTAGTCTTTCGGTTAAGTAGGCTTATATAATTTATGTTTAATGTAAAAAATGTGTAATATTACCTGGTACGAATAAATTTCTTTCTCTCTTTTTAGCAGTTTCAAAAGTTGAGATCGATATCTCTTAGAGAATATATCCAGAACTAAATCCCCTTTCCCAAATAATTAAGAAAGCTTCTATTCACAGTCATCTGTAATAATTAATAAAGCAAAATTGGGCTCATCAAAGTTATAATCACGTTGAAAATTCTCCATGAGGAACAAAGAAAGGAGAAATTAGTTGTAGGAAACTTGCTCGACGTTGGAGTCGAAAATTTATTATTGTAATTATGACATTGAGTTGTAGTCGTAACAAACTACGTTGATTGGATTCCTTTCTATTACATTTTTGAAATTATTGGTTAGTTCTAATTAATCAAAATTTCATTATTGTAAGAGGCCAAATTAATCTGTTATTTAACTTTTACTAATTGTAAGTAAATTATTATTTTTAATTCCAATAGCAATTGCGTAATATTTTATTGTAACATATACAAAGTCACAACATACGACGCAACAGGTATGAAATGTATGAGTAGGGCTGGTTCAGTTGAATGAACTATTATAGTGAAGGACCTTATCATATTGAATCCCTGCCTCCCAAAGTATAAGATAGAAAGCCTCCACTAAACCTTGTGATCCGCAGAGATCAGATGAGCGTGTACGCACGGCGCACACGTCAATACCGGGTTGGAGTCGCTCTCTCCAGTAGAAGGCAGGTGCTGATCACTACCACGGAAAGTGTTGGCAGAAAACGTTTCCAAGATGATGTCTGCTACACTTGCGTGAAACGATAACAATAGAGGCGTACGGAGCTTGTGTCAATGTATGACAGCGTGTGACTAAGAGCTACCACTCATGTCAGAGTTTGGCTACGAGCCACAACTACTTCCAACCAATGCATATTAGTGGAGGCAGTTATAATAATTTCCTAACCTCAGTTTATCAAGCAAAGATTCTACAATAAGTATATTTTAAATCTTACTGCCAATAATGGACTTCTGTCTTTATATATTATAATTTAACATTATCAAGACAGGAAATATTTTGTAGATATTTTTTAAGCACTTAAGAGGTAGAGGTTGAATTTGAATCCCGAGAAGATAATTAAAACGTTGGCAACTTACACTAATTAAATATAATAAATGTTAATTGTCAACGTTTTTTTAACGTTAAAAAATGTTAACATTGAAATAAAAAAACTGAACACTAATCCCGGTTTGAATAGTTAAGAGAAAAAATATCGTACACAACAGATTTTTTAAATAAATAATGAATTTTAAATTTAATAATAATCAGATGTTTACAACTAGACGTTGAACACTTCTGCACAGAAGTGGAAAACAGGTGTATCAAAACAAAGTTCAAATTGATTTTAAAATATATCCACCAATATCCTAATTATTAATTTTAAATAAAGAATCATACAATTCAGCAGTTGAATTCCTTCTATCTAAAATAGAGTTAAAAATAATTAATTCAAAAATAATTAATTTGAATCCCACTAACCTAGTTGTATAACAATTAGAAATATTGGATTAAATGGTAAAAGATTGTGTCATTCATTACTAAGCACGCAATTGTCGCGCGATTTATGGTAATGTGATTTGTTGTGATTCCCACCTTGGTAATTACATTAATAAGACCTAGTACTGCAGAGAATGCCGCGTCGTTGGCAACAACAAAGTCGCGAGTTATTGTTCTTATTAAGAATTGCTTAAGTAGGTTTTACAGTGCTGCCCATCCATTCGCCTACACAGCACAGCTTACAATTGTAAAAAAACAAACGAGTAATCTTTAAATGTAAATCGTTAACGAATAGTTACCTACTGCCACCCTGTGAAATGGCTGCAAGGTCCAGTGAAACGAGTCCAACTCCGGGTTAGCTAGTAGCAGTAGTAAATCGTTGAGTTTGCGGGAGACTGACGTGTCCCGCCGACATGAAGGAATCATCCAGGACTTCGTTTTTTAAATACTATTCTTAAAATAGTTATAAATCCGTGAAAAGAGGTTTGGACTCCGTCGATTTACGAGTATGTCCAGAACATAGTTATTAGCCATTCGAAGAGATATCGACTTGCCAGATGGCACTGACAGCATTTTACATATTCTGAACGCCTTCTACGGTCGCCCTAATGACTCTTGAAAGGCCATTAAACAATAAAAATAAAATAAAAGTTCCGACAAAAACGTGGAATGCTGTTGTATCTTCTAATAACACGCGGGTTCCCTGTTACCTTCGATAAAAAAAATAAGCTGGATTGGAAGAATGACTGTCTCAATGGTGTTTCAGTGGTCAAACGACCGTTTTTGTCGTAATTGTGACATATTTTGTCGTAATTGTGGTTCACGTAAAAAGAAAATATTGGAAGAAATAGTTGATATTAACACTTGTAATACTGTATCGTAATAATTGTATGGGTATGGAAAAAATTACCACTTAGTACATTCGCAATGCCAAGTACAATTGGATTATTTTAGTATGTCGCCAGATGCTCGTCTCCACGTGGGGACAAAGTAAACCAATTCAACTATTTAAATCCATTGGTGGGAACGGAGGACAGTATATTCATAATTTATTTTAATGACCTTTGATTATATCCTATTTTGTTTATCATATCATCCTATCATACAGTACACCGAGATTTAAAAAAAATTAAAACTGAGACTTTAAAATGGATTCACAACTATAATTAATGACGGCACATAAGTGGTACTTACTGAATACATAAGTGGTGGTAAATTTTTGTTACTTTGGTTAGTTATTAGGTCTTACAAAGTAATATAATGTTAATTAGACAAGCTAATAATAACACGCGGTTAATATGTGTGTAATTTAATGGAATAATAAAAAAAAGATAAACATTGAAGAGATTTTTATAAACATTCGATAACTAAATTTTAGGACACTTTTTCCAATTCATCTTTGAAACCGAATAAAAATATTCATTGCCGTCCGTGGTTGAGATTGACTCCTTAATCAGTGGATTTAGGTCAACGACATTTGAATCTGATGTTACTATGGATATTTGATGTCCATGTTAAAGTTACAATGTATTTTCTAATTTCAAAATTAAACTGTTCGAAGGCTTTTCTGTTCTGTTACTCAAGGTCAAATTTGACACCTATGAAATCTTACCAATGTTTTCACTGGACTTGAATAGCATTGAAAACGTGTGCGATTTATTTTAAGAATATAAATAACAAAATCTTATAAATCTACATACCGTATGCAATACTTTAACCAGTGTATACAACTTTAACGTACTATACGCGAGTACGATAAAATATAATCAGAATTAAAACTGGATTAATAATCACAAATACAATATAAAATTTCGTCCACTTTCGTCTGACGTATGTATATTATTAAATGTCCCCAATCAATAAAAGTTAACAAAAGATACACGTCTGAGAGATGGAATGATAGATAATAATGATTATGTATAATGATATGATATAATAAAGATATACTTGCAGATTATGTAGGCCCGAGGTAAAACATCGGTACATCATATTACATAATTACTCAGTGTACCTACACCTACACATTCTCGTGTATTGGTACCTACCAATACACGCCATTGTGTAATCCTAGTTGAGTATTTTACTAGTTTAAGGTAAACATTATACTCATGAGAGTGTAAATAGAGAAAATGTTCGTAGAGATGATTTATCCCTTATTTACTATTAGCTGTGCCCGGCATGCGTTGCATGCCCGACAATTTTTTGCACATAATATATAGCCTATGTCCATCTGGAAAAATGTACCTTCCAAATGGTGAAAGAATTTATCAAATAGGTGCAGTGGTTCCGGAGATTACCCTCCACATACACACAAACTCACAAAATTCGCATTCTCTCTTTATTATATTAGTATAGATTTGAGTTCTTCTGCATCCGCTTAAATTTTTCACATTTAACCAACGGTCGACTGGTGGAGATTATCCTAAGGCATTAAGTCCGCCTCTACACAATATTGTGCACAGAGAGTAAATAAATAAAATAAATAAATAGATTGTAATAAGAAATTCTATACGCTTGAATGTGTGGGGTCGCTGTCTGAAAATAAAACAAAAATACGCATGTTATTCAAATGGCAAGACTCGTAATTTTATTTGCTTAATCGTGGTAACATTTATAAGAACCCTCAGGTATTCAGACGATTCCTTTTATTACTTCGTTCCTAATAAAATTACGGACGAGGACAAAAGGTGCACCTCTTTTAGCCCTACGCTCATTTTATCAAAGGATTTTTGTTGAAGAAGAATTTTATATGAATACTTACAATTGCAAAGACCCTTATTTCAATACTACCATTTAAGAAGCGTTTTTCAATATTCATATACTTCTTTACGAGTTGTTTGTTATCATTTTTTTTATACCACTTAGAACATTCGCAATGCCAAGTACATTTGGATTATTTTACAGTGTCGCCAGATGGTCGTCTCCACGTGGGGACAAAGTAAACCAATTCAAATATTTAAATCCATTGATATCCCTAATATGAATTGCTATTTTGGAATATTGGTTAATTTTTGTTATTTTCTGACGATTAAACTGATAATAGATTATAAGTTAATTTAGATGTTAGAAATTGTGGCATAGGAGCTAATGATTTTTTTTGCCTGTGACTTTATTGCACGAATAAATTGTACTGCATTGCCTACTTTATCGTATTTCCTCAATGTACGTACGTGTTTCGGCAGTGAGTGAGATACGCCAGAGCCCATTCCCATCCCATCCTATCCCTCCCAATTTTCCCAATCCATTCCTTAATCTGCAAAAGTAGGCAGAGTATGCGGGGGCGTGCCATCGTTAATCATTCTCGACTGATTTTGGCATGTATCGCGGATGTCTATGGACAACGGTATCCACTTACAGGTGGACTGCCGCCTTTTTTTCTGTTAAAAAAGATAAATATTTTTATATCTAGCTTGATTATAATGACAGCTGTCAAAGTGTATCGAATAGCGCTCTATAAAAATAATTAATGTATAAAAACCTAAAAATTACAGCTGTGTGCCATAGACCGCCTTTTACAAAAGCCACTGGTGGCTCTATTCTGAAGCCAACAGATACCACACGGCCATCTAAGTTACTAAACAAGTACTAAAGAGCATACTAAGTTACTAAACAAGTACTAAAGAGCATACTAAGTTACTAAACAAGTACTAAAGAGCATACTAAGTTACTAAACAAGTACTAAAAAGCATACTAAGTTACTAAACAAGCACTAAAGAGCATACTAAGTTACTAAACAAGTACTAAAGTGCATACTAAGTTACTAAACAAGTACTAAAGAGCATACTAAGTTACTAAACAAGTACTAAAGAGCATACTAAGTTACTAAACAAGTACTAAAGAGCATACTAAGTTACTAAACAATATTTATTGCTAAACCCCTTTAACCTATCAAACACAAAGAACTTTGACCTGAATTTTCTATTTTACATTAGTGGCTTTGTTGGGCAAAGAAGCGTTCAACTCTTAAATCAAAACTTTTTCTGTTTAATAATCAATTACGATCCCGGTGTGACGTCATAAAAGATAAAACGTTGTGAGTGGTCCCTATCATCTTTTATTAAAATAACCTTTTCAGATTTTAGTACCTCGGAAATGATATGGAAACTTTCACAGGCTACCTTAAGCCCATGTGATGCCCGACCTGGATTAGGTGGGAGAGCACTCTGTGCATACTTTATGCGTAAAACCATATTTACAAACAATATCCTTAGTGTGATACTCACAAAAATCTCAGATCCCGCAGTAGGCCTTATTTAAATGTCCGCCCGTCAGTATACTTATATTATATCCAGATACATATTTTCTGAATTTGTTTTTGTATGAAGTAACATTTGAAAATTTAAAAAGAATTTTTGACAAATTTGATAGTCGTGTTTTACAGAATGGTTATTATCTAAACATTTGGAAATACGTAATAAGTTTTCCAATTTTGAAACTAAATATGCATTGAATTTTTAAAAATTGAAAACCGGAATATAAAGTCCGATCAAAAATAATCAAATTTTAAGTAATAAATATTCAGTAAATTATTAAACAAATAATTAATGATTTTGCACCCGCTTTAATTTTTCACATGTAATCAACGGTCGACTAAAAGAGAATGCCTTAAGGTATTAAGTCCGCCTGTATACAATATGTTTTATTTATTTATTTACACTTCGTTACACAATTTCTTAATACAAAAGGCGAACTTAATGCCTTAAGGCATTCTCTACCAGCGGACCTTTGGGTTGATCAGAGAAGTTCAATTAGAAGGTGCATGAAGGACACAATTTAGATGGTGTGGTAAAAATTACACATACATACATACAAATTTACAATAATACATTTATACATAAGAATATACATACATATACTGCAGAAAGAGTATAAATAAAGTAAAGGCTGATTATAATTCAATAGCTTAACTATTAGAAACACAGGCTTTTAGAGCAAAGCCATCACAAAATCGCCAGTATCCGCATTACAATAATAAAATCATTTGAATAAAAATGTCTACCTTCCTTAAACTTATTCATTGAAATTGTTTGCATATGGCAAAGGGTGTGTTGGTTTATTTTTATGCGCATAAAAATAACGTTGAACGGAATTTCATCACCACAATATCGTTTCGATATCGCTGTTATATGCTCGTATTATTTTACAACCAGCAATTTCTCGTTACATTTTCCCTCTAGGATATTGTACTATTATACAACAATGTTAAAATGGTATAATTGTTGTTATTTTCTTGTTTATTATTATATTCTATGCTAGTATAATTCTAAGCTCCGACCTCGTCTAATATATTTTTCATCCCCCTATCTCGGAAAGAGTATTTTTGCTCTTCGATATCTGAGTGCAAAAGCCGTTTTTATCCGCTAGAGGATAAAGTAAATTGAATTTAGAACATCGTGTGCACTGTAGCAACGTTACTTTCAATTTTTCTTAATTATACCTAAGTATTATTTGTTATAATTTAAAGATTATTCTGTAATACTTACCTATCATAATGTAGTAGTTAATACCTAAACTGAAATAAAAGTATCTTGTGATTGTAAATGTTTTTTTTTGCATTTAGTCATTTCCTCGCTGAGGTGGGATGAAAAGTTACGTGTTGCACTCGAGTGCAAAGATTTTTCACCTCGTGCTCTTTTGATTCCCTCGCTAACGCTCAGGATTCTAATTTTTGAATCACTCGCTGCGCTCGTGATTCAATTTTAGAGTCCTTCGCTTGCTCGGTCATCAAAATTGAGCACGCGGTTAAAAAGCAACTTTGCACTCTTGTATAACAAATAACTATTATTATATTCATTAATTGCAATTATGAGTAGCAGTTAGTATTTATTACAAATTTATTATTTTATATACCTATATTATATAATTTTGTAATCATTATTTTTTTGAAATGAAAAAGAAGAATATAATTATGTTATATTTTTATAACTTTAACTCTTTAACTTTAACTCTGATATAATAAAAATAAATGATTATCATAAAAAGAAGATTATTTATTATTAAGATAGTGATTATTATTATTTTGGAAAACATCAATTAAAACGGTATCCTAGAGATAATAATTTATTTAAAAAATTTACTTTAATAATAGAATTTATATGTAAATTTAAATTCGTATTTAAACTTTAATACAAGGGGGTCATATTTTCCTGCAGCTGATTGTACATTTTTAAGAGAGGGCTGTCAAAGAAACCACCTGCCTCTTGTATTAATGTCATTTTTGGCTCACTGCATACTTCACGTAAGAATGTGCCTACGTGTAATGTGTATACCAATATGCAAAACCTGCATAAACCTTCTAGATTTACGAGCATAAAGTAGGTAACATAAGTCTATTGTTTTTGATAAGTTTAAATAAATTTAAAAAAATGTATATCTGTAGATTTTACTCCGAACAGATTGAAATACCAATGCACCTGCTATGCGAATATTTCCCTTTGATGTACGTAAAAAACCGTATATGGGCCTCATCTACTAAAATCGAAAGAGATCCACATAAGTCATCGCGCTGCTACAACTAACCTACGATATCTGTAGTCCATGGACATTAAAAACCAACTATAAGAAAGGTGGAGATCGTAATAGTTCGGCAGTGGTCGCAGAGCCCCTAGTTCTCAATAATAACAATAATACTTACTACCTTCCCAAATGATAACCGACCCTAGTTCTAGGTGAAATAATCGAACGTTGAGCGCTCTTCGTTTACTTGTGAATTGAATTTACCGGGTACTTTTATTGTAACAAGTAGAACTATAAATACGTTAACAATAAATCCATTCAGTATTATATTGGTAAATATCTAATATCCACGGTATATCTACACCAACTAGCAACAGGTGGGTTATCAAGTCACTTTATCCTCTACAGAGTGGATTTTCATTCTAAAGTCTACCCAAATACTCTTTTATGTTTTTGTCGGTTTGTCATCCAAATTTAGACTTTATAATGTAAATGATTGCGGTCCACATTTGGTTCATTACTTCTTTTAATACTAACTACTAGTTTTAGTACTAGAGTCTATTGTTTAGAATACAATAAAAGGTAAAACTTTATTATTTGCTGTCGAGTGGAAGCAAATGGTTCGAGCATTTACTGAAATCGGGAATTCGAAATACAACATGCGAATACAACAGCAATATAGGTAACAAAGTCAATTTCGACGTGTTATCTTCATATTTACAATTCTATTGCTTGCTTCTTATTACTGAGGGTTACAGAGATTTAAATAAATGTAAGGTAAATCATTTTTGAATATCTATTTTCGACGACAGATTAGCGTTATTGATAGTACTCCTGACTAATTGAGCCAATGTACTAACGTTAGTCATTCTGGACTGATATTGACATGGCCATTGTCGACAATATCTACTTAACACATGAAAAAAAAAACATGAAATCATGAACCGATTCGCACTGCGCCAGCGTGATGGATTATTGCCCAAAACACCTTCGCCATTGCTAGGAGAAGCCTGTGTTCTGCAGTGAGACGTTAGCTTAATAGTGGCGAGCCATAGTAGAAGCCTATATCCAGCAATGATTACCATCGTAGGCTGATGATATGGTAATAATTAGGGATGTAGTTATTTTATAAAATACCGTATTGTAATAAGTCGAGGCAAGAAAGAGATAAACTTACGTTAGTTGCATATTGCTGTCTCTTTTTAACAGAGAACAAATGACTATGGAAGTAAGGCTTCGAGTGTCGCCTATTGTCACTGCCGGATGCGAAGTGTCTTTTTGACGCGGATGTGTTGAGAATACGCCTATTGTATTGCGAAATAATGTAGGCTTTAAAGTATATTACTTAATTACAAGTGATCGATAATGTCAAGTTTATTTCTTATTCTTTCGTAATTATAATACAAATTATGCTTAAGTGTTCACATTGTCGATACAAATATTCACACTAATATTGTAGATCCAAAAATATAAACAAACAGACAGACATGACTGTCTGTTTGTTATTAAAATTATTAATGTTATTATTACTTATTAAATATTTCACATATTTCATTACATATTAATACTTTTTGTCTAATTTATTTATTTATGTAATCTTTTATATAACTTATTTAACTAATATATTGCTAGTGCTAATGGCCAAATACAGATTACAGTGACATTATGTACAGTACCTATTTAATAGATTGTCCGCAAGTAATAGGTGTTTTTTTTTATTAATAATACATGTTGATTTGTGTTTCCATTGGTGTGTCCGTTTGCGTGTGCCGTGCGTGTGTGTGCGTCCCAGTTCGATGGTGTCGTTTGTATGTTGTAACATTTGTTGCAATAGCTCAATTTCGTACTCTGTATTTTGACATCTGTATTCTAATTCAATATTTATAACGTCTGTAACACATTACCCATCTACACTAAGAATAACACTGGCTGGAAACTTTACGAGATGATAAAAATCTGAAATCCAAAAAATGGATAAATCCAAGAATTCTGTCAAAGAAAAACAAGAGTGAAAAATCTAAGGTGCTGCACGGGAGTTCTTGTTTGGAGAGCGACCAGTGAAGACGTTATAGAAAAAGTCACACGCCTGTTCCGGGGGACTGAGCTATCCTGGACATCACATCTGGGCCACTACTCTCGCCGGCCGCCGCAGCTCTGGTCCGTCGCTCGTTGGATGCTGGTGCTCTACCTGGGCGCCGCTTCTTGCGCCTGGCCGCCATCGCCCCGTCCGACCGCCGTTTCCAGTCGACGGCAGTGCCCGCTCTGCATCACTCTGGGCGTGGACCCTGCTAAGCGCCGCCTCTCCTACACCGTCCGTGAGTTTTCAGTGCTCGTGATTTTGGTAACAGACATTTACAGACTCTAAGTATCGTACTAGGTTTCCTCTTTAATTTTGTAATAGGTATTCTTTAAATTATAAAGAGCTATTGAAACAAACCTTACCTCTTTCCACTCTAGTAGAAGTTGATTACCCTCTTTTAATTAGATCTACTGGGGTAACACGACAATGTGTATCTATTTATGATGAGCTATTTATGAGCTTTAAAATATTTTATTCCAATTTATTTTTATTATAAACCTAATTAAGAATTTTAAATTAAGCGATTGAACGTGATTTTTCATTCATCATTTATATGACGAGACTATATTCGGTATGAATCTTACCTTATAGTTGCGAATCATCACAAAAAGTGTACTACCTTCATTATACAGGTTGTAACTTATATATTTCTATAAACGAAAACCATTGATTGTGTTCGTGGTCGTTAATTGACAAGAAAATTTTACGTATTTCTTTTTTTGAAACGTTCCAATTTTTTTCTGTATATATTTGCTAAACGCAATGCACACGAACTGATAATTTTTATATAAAACTGTAAAATTTCATGTCATTTTACTTAGAATCAAGAACAGAATGTATCGTTTAAATTATTTTTTGGATTATATGATTGACTTTTTGTCTATATCAATGTGTACACAGTAATCAATGAACCTCACTATTGTGTAAATTACACAATTATGTATTATGTAGTTACAAACCATTACGTGTAGGTAATAGGTAATGGTACGTGTGTAGGTAGATATATATTTTTGTGATTTACACCAAACCATGTTGTCAATAGCGGTCAATGAACCCAACAATCTTGAACGAATGCTTTGTTACTTTTGAAAGGTGCTATCTCCTTTTTGTATAGAATACATACGTAGATACCCATACCTAAGGAAACGATTCCCTGTAAGTAATATATTATATTTATATTATTTTATTTTATCTGAAAATACATGACTAGTTGCAATTTTGTTCTATTAGATGAATACTGAGGGTATTACAAGTTTTTACATATTTTATAATGACTGCTCAAACATTATTAAGTCGTTTAAAACAATTTACTACATGTATTGTAAATTAATATATTTGGATACTTTTACAACAGTGGAAAAGAATCGATATTAACGTCTCGAATGTTAATTGGAGGTTGGAGGAGGTACGATCTTATTAAAGTTTGTTCCTGTGTTTCTTTATTTATTATATACCAAAGCAATAATACAAGACATTTTATGCACTTTGTGTCCTTAAATCTGGTAGGTTTGTGGTGACACTGCACATTCGTATTCACACTGAGTGCATAGAGTAAAATTAATTGTTGGATTGGTTATTATTGTTACGTAGTTGGATGTGAACAGTTTATCCATAATGAACAAACATCTATTCGTTAATAAACCTCTGTTTACTATCTAAATGAAATAATATACAACAAACAAGCGAAATCAATAAACATTCAATACAACTCAGCTGTTTATGAGAAACAAGTATATTGATTACATTTTCAAAATCTCATTTATTTTTAAGAGTAACATGGGTCATGTCACATAGTATTAACATAGTTAGCATAGAATTATTAATTGTTTCAAAAGTAGTTGAAATAAAGAATTACAAAAATAATCGTTTATATTACAGAAAAAATACACTATAACACTTAAAGATTCCCGTGGGGAGTTTTTAATTGATCTGGGTAAATAGTACCTTAGATATTATATTAACACGGCACATGAGATATTTTTATTAAACTCTTTAGGGTTATTATTTGTCACGAATTTATTTATATGTCTGGATACAACAGATAAAGTATCATTGTAAATTCCCCTTAAACATATAGAAATAGGTGAGCCTATAAATGCCAAACCCATAAACATTGAATTACCTAAAATAAACCCAACCAGTAACAAATTCGGAGTCATAAAATCGCGTGTTGAATCATGAGTGCGGTCGTAGAACCGCTACGCACGCGATCATGCGTAGACAGTGCCACGAATTACCGTAGCCATGGTGCTACGCGCGTAACCGTTGCTACGATACTCACATTCACACGTACTTGTGGTAACTTGAAACTCGTTTGGGATTTCGTACTTGACTTTGATTTGACATAGAACGACGAATATGTGTTTCAACTTATAATATAAATCCTTCTAACTTACAAATAATACTTATTTGAAACAATAATTTACAATACTTTTTGAAAGACAATACGGATTACTTACAACTTTTACATTTATAGGTATAAGATAATCGTCTGAAGGTGTAATATTTTTTGAAAAAAAAAAAAAAAACAATATTTGCGAATTTTGTGTCTGTCTGAACGCGTGTCATGTAAAAAATACTGAGCGTATTTTAATGAAGTCTGCCACCTTCGTCCATAAAAAAACGTGACTTATCTTTGTAGTTTGTGGTAGTATTTGTACACGTGTGTCACTTGTGTAGTGAAGTTTAAATAAATAAGTACCTTTTCTTTGTACCTAAGAGTGTCTAAAACTTAAATTGAATATTACAAACTTATTCCAACATACACAATATATATTGTCTATATCAAACCTGATTCAAACAACTAAAGTTAATCACTCAGCCACCCTGCCATGTAAAACACTTTAATGACGTGTATTATATCAACAAGTTTGCTAATCAAAGTTAAGTCATTAGTGTTGGATCATAAATGTTTTCCAACAAGACCTACCGTGTCTTATATTCCTATTGTATAAAATATTGTAATTCTAACGTAGCGCAGCGATAGACACCGTGTTTCTCCACATAATGTACTAAGAGATACTTGTTGTGTCTATACGTCGAACCACAAATCTAGGATTAAGTTTCACAATACATAGTTTAGGCATTTATTAAGGCATTCAGTTCAGATCCTGATTAGTGTAACATTTGTTCCAATAGCTCATTCTTTATAACCTCTATATTTTTATATTCGTATTTCATTATATTTGTCTTTGTATCTGTTATTAATATATACTCGTAGTACTGGCTGGTAACAGTCTTACATGTAAAAAAAAATATTTTCTGAGAGGACGAAGAAGAAATTTAGGCGGCCATGCCGCCGTGTAAACTCTAGGCGGCCATGCCGCCGTGTAAACTCTAGGCGGCCATGCCGCCGTGTAAACTCTAGGCGGCCATGCCGCCTTGTAAACTCTAGGCGGCCATGCCGCCGTGTAAAATCTAGGCGGCCATGAAAAACAAAAGATTGAGGAGGGCCGCGGGGAGAAGAAGAGAGCTGGTGAAAAAAGAAAGTCGGACGCCTATCATCTCGGCCTAGAGTGCGATTTTAAATAATATAAACGCAACCAGAGTAGCAAACCTCCGAGGTTGAGTTGGCCTACTACTCTCGCCGGTCACCGCAGCTCTGGTCCGTTGCTCTTTGGGTGCTGCCTCTTGTGTCGGGCCTCCACCGTTGCTTCCGGCTGGCGGTTGTGCCCGCTCTTCATCGCTTGGAGCGTGCGCCTTGCTGGGCGCCGCCTCACCTGCCGACTTATCGTGAGTTTTTTGGTGCTCCAAAACAAGGAAACGAGACACTTTTACAGACTTTTTATTTTATGGACAATTTTCTAAATTTTTAGTTACTAATTATAGAAGCTATTGGAACAAATTTAGCTACCTCTTTCCTTTCTAGTTAGAGTTGTTTACCCCTTTTTACAGTTAGCTCATAGTTTTAATATGACATTAGGTATGTACAAGTGACGGCAACTAGCACCACTAGATACGTAAATAACATCAGTAATATAGAATCTTCACAAATTTTATAGAACTGGATTTATTCTAGAGAGAAAGAGAGAGAAGAGGAGTCAATAAATGTTATCCTTTTATGCATTACTACGAAACAATCTCATCGTTAAGTTCGTTCAAGTTTTCTTAAATAAAATATTACATTTAATATAAAGAGTAAAATCAATTTATTCCTGCCAAATAACTTATTGTACGTAGTTTATTCATAATTTTGATTTAAAATCTTAGGCAGATGCCTAAAATTGAAGGGTTGATTATGTTTACTAGAATTTTTATACATAAACTCACATTGGTAAATGAAAATCATTTGCATATAAGTTAGTTAATACCTAATTTGAAAATGTCATGATAATCATTCATATCCCTGAGCCACGGAGGGCACTATGACAACCGATTAATGACGGTATAAACATTTGAGATTTTCGCGTTTTTCACACATATTTATCTTTTATCTATTTAAACGACTCTTAACGCGAATGTTTACTCGACTCAACCGAAACGTCAACTAAAATAAATAAGGTAAACATTCGCGTCAACAGCCGTTTAAATAGATAAATAGGTATAAACATTTAACTATCTAGATCTCAAATATCTGAGATCAGTGGCTTGGTAGCTTGAAGAGAGATAATTATCAACCCAAAAGTGCAGGCAGCATAGTGTATAGGGCATAAAACTCATTTATAAGAGGACTATATCCAACCGTGAAAGGTATCCAGTACGGCAAAGTTATCAATACATTCTTTGCTTGTAATATTTGTCTCTTGTGTCAACGCAGTCGTTAATCTAGCAGGTTTTATGACCACCGAATAAACGAAATAAGAATTTGTTGTAAAGCCATTCATTAGAGTAGCACTATCAAACTTACTACTTTGTTCACTTATTACACTTACAAAATTACACTTACAAAATTTAGTTGGTACAGTAAACACATTCAGTAGCACAATTATAATTTTGTCAACTTTAAACAAATTTATAGTTGGACCTTTGACCCTCAAACTAGGTATAAATCTGTATCTTGACGGTCAGCGTTCTCCTTATATTATGTTACGCAATTGACACAATTCTTTTTGTTTTGCATATATTCTAGTACGTGCCGGTGTGTAGTATACCTGTATACAGCATTCCTGCATTTCTGTATGCCTGTGGATAATGTAGTGTGAGAGTGTATGTATGAATGTGTGAATGTATAAGTTTGAGTGAAAACATAGTCAAAACTAAATTAAAGTAAAAATGTAGAATTTCGAATGACCTATTTATGTTATTTTTAAATGTATCTACACATATCTGTGTTATAATAGTAAATTTTATAACAGATACATGGTACAAGGAAACTTGTACCGTGCAGTAGAATATTGTATACTGTTGTTATGGAAGTATTTATTCATGTGGTGTAGCGTCAACTGAAACTACAGGTTACCGATTGCAATATTAAATTAAACTCATGTATTATGTAAATACTGCCTGTTTTGTATTACTATAGAATTATACGATCTGACTGACATGCGTACAGAGTACAGAGTATACAAAGCCTTTGATCCGGTTGTCAAATTATTGACAGTATATTTAGTGAGTGAACTGTCTGTGGTTATATACATTTTAGATCCACTACGGTATTTGGTGATAACCTGTAATAGTATATTTTTACTGTACTTACTAAAAATAGATATACATACAGTAGATAAATAATGTGAATCCAAATTATGCAGTAAATCCTTAGCAATAATTGTCATTTAACAACATAATGGTTAACAAAAGAGAAGTTCACCATTTATATATTTCATACAAAAATGCCGTGTTTTTTATTTAACAATATCTTTAATAATTTAAAAGCCTTCATGTTGACCGAGCAAAGTGTGACGTCACGATACATTTACATACCAAACTCTACAATGTTTGTCTAAACATTTTTTCTAAAACATACGAAAAATAGTTGTAGGATTCGATATTGTGATGTCATCATCGCTAATAGTGTGTTTGATAATTTGTATAGCTACATCTCGGTCTTTTTCCAACGAATATCAATTTTCTTTTCTCCATACGCAATATTTTAGCGTATGTTTTTATTTAAATTAAAAAAATCTGCTAGTTATGAAGCTAGTGATATTCTCCATTATCAATTTCCATACTTTTGTAAATTATCGTTATTTGAACAATGGCTTGCATTGATAACGTCACAAACGTTGTTTATCTTTGTCAATATCTCAGTATAAGCTCAAAAAATTGCCATTGACCTTATAAAAAAACCTTAAACTTCTTGGTCTAAGCCAATAGGTCTGTACATCATTATTTGCCGTCGACCATACTGGATTATATGTACCTACCCAGATTCTAAATCTTTCTTAATATTAACTAAGAGAATTTTACCGTTAACCCTTGACCCTATTGCGTGCCAGTGTCATTATGACCAACTGATTTTATTGCCACTTGGCTCATGCCAAACACACTCCAACTACACAGTACAAGTACAAAAAAGGATCTTAATTTGATAGCAATAACCGTTAGGTTAAAATAATTTAAGTGTGACGGTGCTGTCGATAAAAGATATTTAAGACGATTGATGTATATATTTTTTAAATAAGTGATATTATTTGAGAAAATGGACCTAATTTTCGGTGCTAATTTTCCAAATTTATTTTTGTTCCATTATCTTTACAATCAGTCATTAGTGCATAATTTTGTTCTATAAAGTAATTTGAAAAAATGGATTTTATGATAGAAAAACCTAACCAAAATCAAAATAATCTATAATAGACATGTTCCGTAAAACAAAACAACACTAGTCGCGAATACAAATACTTAATTTGCCTCAGTATTTACGAATTCGAATAGTATGTACCTTACATACGCATACACCTATGAAATTAGTAAGTACTTTTTAGTTAAATTTAAAGTTAGTATCATATTTTTAGATCAATTAGTAAGTTTTCTTTTTATAGAATAGATGGCAGATGAGCGGGCATACATACAGTCCACCTGATGGTGATTCGAAAGATACTGAAATTTATATATGAGGTGGTATAGAGAGACAAAAGTGGTGGTATAGTGTACAAAATTTCAATAGCTCGCTTCAACGATAACACTTACCCGGATTAACTCAAACAAATAATCTGACGAGAGTGCAAAATATATCGAAATACAAAATTTTAAGATGGCCGCCGTACTATATTTTACTAGATTAGACTACAAAATCAATATATCTTATATCACGACTGCTTTGAGTCTGATACTTAAATGTAAAAAAATAGAGTATTTATAAAACAAAGCAAACAAATCAGTTAGTGCATGCAGTAAATATGCTAACTTACTCATTTCACTAATTTTAGTTTATTTAAATATTATGTTCGTATAGAAGTTAACGTAGGCGTGTTTTTAAATAATTAGCTTATTCCATATTTTTCTATTGTTTCAGAAGCGGTATGGCATGAGCGGTGGCGTGGGCGCGACATGCGGCGCGCGCCGCTCGCGCAACCCGCCGCCGTCGCTCTAGCGCTTTCGCTGCTGCTGCGCCTCGTCAACGCTGGTGAGTTTATTACAGAAAGAAGATGGCGGAAGAGCAGATAGTTCACTTGGTGGTAAGTGGTTACTGTCGCCCATGGACATCCGCTATACATGCTAACATCAGCCCGGAATGACAAACATTGGCACTGACTCGATATTGGTATTGGCGGATATTGGCCTGACGCCTGCCTACCTTTGAAGATGTACTCGTAAGAGTGGATTTGAAAAAAAGGTTGGGAAGAACGGAAATGAAACTTATATATTTAAGAGGAATTTTCCTCATCCCAATACACTCCTGAACCCCTCTTGGGAACAATGCAGTGGGATGAGGAATAATTAAATTAGAAGTTCCTTCTATTCTCCCTACTTGATTTTAAATTAATTAAAATTTCATTTGTATTTTTCGCGAATGTCATCAAAGTACACTTTTGCCTTTTTTCTAAGGAAGGGTAAAAAAGTGTCTTAATATTCAGTCCTTTAAGCTAGATTAATCGAAAATTAGTGAGAAAAGAAGTACTCCCGCTTTACTGCAGATTGAGTGCGAATCACTTATTCACAGCAATAAAGTGTTTTACTGCCGGCTAATGGACGAGGTCCTTGAAGCTGTGCCTGTTTTAAAACGCTCCAATAAAAAGCCGGTACTTGGTACAAATTAAAGGCACTAGGCACTTCGCTTCGCTTCCTGTGGGATTGCGAGAACCCTTTGCCTTGTTCTGATCTGATTTCCTTTTTCTAACATAGAGTTAAGAAAGAAATATACATTTATTAGCAAGTAGTTGAATTAGGAACTAACAAACTAAAATTTTAAAATGTAATTTTACATTAAAAAACAAATTTAAACCTTGCGATTTATCGTCGAATACGTCCGCGGATATTGTTAGTGTAATGTGTCGCAGTCTTTCCGAAAATGAAGATCAGACTTGGGTAGTTGATAAAACTGCTCACAGCTCCCATCCTGGACTACCCGCCTCTTCAGTTAACTTGTGATCACGTCTGGTGTAACCCGTGCCGAAACGTAGAGTAGAAATAAAAGGTAAACAAAAGCCTTTAATTTTACACGTTAAAAGTAGATTTACAGTATAAAATGTGTACATAACGCGGTTTAAATTTTTTAAAGTTTGGAGTGAGATATATGAGCATTTTAAGATTGTATTGTATTAAAAAATTATATAGTGGAGTGTAGGCTTTCTCCGCCGGTGTCCATATTAATTGAATCTTCCGGGCTACTTGGCCGAGGTCTTCTGGAATCTCTTCTCTTTCTTCCAAACGTTTCCACAACATAGGGATTCGTCTTAATAGGGAAGCTATTGAAATCTACAAGCATCCTAACAATTTTAACAAAAAAGAAAGACTTTCTAAGACTCCGTAATATCTGGTATCCAGCACTTCGAAGACATGAAGCTCACGGGGAAGAGAGACGAGAGGGGGACAAAAACAGACTCGGTACACACACAATCACAACTACCCTCGCCCACTATAAATATCGATGCGTCGGTACACACACAATCACAACTACCCTCGCCCACTATAAATACCGGTGCGCCACAGTCGTCGAGTCAGTTGCGTTCGAGAAGCCGAAGAGATAACATCTGTCCGAAAGTGAACGCAGTCGCCACTGAAGATGTCAACCGCAGTTGTTGACGAAACGTTTGGAAGAAAGAGAAGATTCCAGAAGACCTCGGCCAAGTAGCCCGGAAGATTCAATTAAAAAAAATATATAATTAATTTTGTGTCTATTATAGATAATTATTATAATAGGTATTTTAGTATTTATGTGAACTTTATAGTTAAGGAGTTTAGCGTTCATATAATTATTGATTCCGATTATTTTATTTTATTTTGTTAGGAAAGTGTTTCCAAACTGGAACGAATGAATTATTGAATTCGGAATTCACAAATGAATTCTGACGGTCTACAAAGCTCAGGTTAGATCCCATATGGAGTACTGCTCACATCTCTGGGCCGGCGCACCAATTTCCTCGATACGGAGGTGTCGCATACTGTTCGGTCCAAAAACATTTTATACCGTAAACCGCAAGGCTGTAGAACGAACTGTCTCAAGAGGCCTTTCCATAATGCTTCGATATGGGGTACTTCAATAAAGCTGTGAATAGGATTTTGCAAGGTCGTCGGCGTAGCCGCATACCTCCTGGTGTTGCGGGTGTCCATGGGCGGCGGTAACACTTACCATTACGTGAGACCGCTTGCTCACCCGGTTACTTCCCTATAAAAAATAATAATAATAACTAAAAAATAATTAACTAATTATTAATCATTAATAAATTAAGCTTTACTGTTTAATATCATCTGCACCCGCTTAAGTTTTTGACATTTAACCAACGGTCGACTGGTAGAGAATGCTTTACGGTATGCATTAAGTCCGCCTCCGTACAATATATTGTAGAAAGCGTAAAATAATTTATAAATAAAATAAACTATCTTAAACCTGCAATGTGTATTCAGTAATTGGACCATCTCGCCATCGTACCCTACTCAATTCTAAATCCATTCCTAAATCTCCAAAGGTATGCAGCGCATCCGGGGACGTACTAACATTTGTCATTCTGGACTGATGTTGTCATGTATCCCATAGTCCATGGGCGACAGTATCCACTTAGCACCAGGCAGACTGTCCACACGTTTGCCACCTTCGTTCTGTAAAAAAACTAGTTAGCGGCTTTCTCACTTTAAAGCGATTCCATGCTTTGAAATTGCTAGTACAAATTCATTTATTTATTTGAATTTCATTGCACAATAAATAAATAATTTATACAAATGGCGGACGTAAAGCCATATGGCATTGTCTACCAGTCAACCACCAGATCAAACAGAAATAGGGATGCGGCTACAATTATTTACTTCAATTAGGTATAAATAGTTCAAATAATAATATACACAAAAAATATTTATGTAGGTTTGCAAAACTATAATATCTTCAAATAACCTGAATTATCGCTTATAAAAGTCGATTCCATTTACTTCAATGGACGTAAACGTTTCGGATAACCTATGTTCAGGCGATTTCCCGCTATATTTTTATTACATCGTTTATGGTCTAATCTCAATTTAATCCCAAATACGGCACCTGACTCAACCGTTGCCCTTTATTACTCCGCCAAAAAGTATTTGACGTTTCGATAACACGATTCACCTATTTTCTGGGGCCCGAAGACAATTTTGTGCTAATAGGATTTTTGTGGGTTTTGTTATTGTCGTGTTGTCTCTGCGTCTGGAGTATCACGTCTTAACAAAAAAAAATAGAACAGACAACAGAATATATATACGTATATGTCAAAATACATTTTGAAAAAAAAATGCGAATAAAGTCTAGTAGAGAGTTTAGTTTATTAAGTGTTGTATTCCCGATCTTATCAAGTGACGGGCGATTGTGAATAAATTAACAGTATTTAATCAACATTATTTGAATTTTTCATTCGAATGTCGATTTATCAAGAAAAAAAAAACAAAAAAAATAATCGAATGAATAATTGACTCGTCGATTAATCGACGCGCCTCGAATATTCATTTGCAATCGCGCGGCGCATCGTTACTTGCTCCTTTGTTATGTGCAATTACTGCTCAGCCCAATTTGAAATAGTGACGTAAAAAAACCTCATTGATTGTGCTGGTAGGCATTTCTTTTAATATACAATTCATTATTGTGATACAATACTGCTCGATAACAATTAATTCACATTAACCATTCAAGCAATGACCTCTGACCTTTATTGTTTATCTATTGTTTGCGGGATGCAGAAATCCCAACGCCGCCGTATTGGTTAATCCACCAACCCCAATTAATCGACTCACGTCAATTAATCAACGCGCCTCCATTAATCGCCCATCACTAAACTGCGTTTAAGTATACACTTATAAGTATACATAAGTGTATAAGTATATGAATACTTATAAATACTTTATATACTTATAAGTATATAAAGTTTAAGTATACAGTATAAATCATACGATTTCAATTCTTTTCCTTTTCCAGGTTCAATGGGCCCCGGCGTGCCCGAGAATATAACCGTTACATTTCTGAACCCGACCACGGTGAGGGTATCGTGGTCGACAACTGCGGACCTCGTCGAGAAGTATGACGTCACTTACAAGCCTTCTGATGCGAGGTGAGGATGCTTGTTTACCATTGTTTTACGACTCGGACTACAAGCGATCGATTTCTGTATAACGACAATTTTATTTTATATCATACTAGCTTTTACCCACGAATATTTATAACAACTTTTATGTTAATAGACAATCGATTTTTTTTTATCGAAATTTTGATTATCCGTTTTATCCCTTTAGGCGTTGAAAATAGAGAAATCTCGCCTTTGCGTCATAAAAGGAATCTACGGACCAAATTTTATGTTTCTACATTGAGTCATTCCGATTCGGCGTTGGTGAATCAGTCAGAACAATTCTCTTATTTTATAGATTTAAGTGTATGCGACGTAACAGTGGGATCTAATGCAGTGAGAAAAACTGCCCGATGTGTCAAAGATCATTCCCGAAGTCTGTTGGGGATATATTGGTACATGATTACCATACAACATCTAATATGGGCAGATTGTGGTTGACATCCTAGTGAGTTGCTAGGGGTTTTCCTGAAGTGGGATATTATTGTAGACTGATATCGATCGATCGACATAGGCGATGCGCTCTCAACAGTGATTGATTCAATTAAAATGCTGAAGAATCGAGAATTCACGGTACTCTACCGAAAAATTAATAAAAGTAGTACAAACGCAATCGTGTCTGTGAAATCCAGTGCGTAGGGGTCAATAAGTAGAGAAGAGAAATGGAGATACACACGGTACGCAGAGGTTCTCAGAATTACGCGGCGGCTCTTTGAATCTCGCTTAGGCTCTTGAAGTCGCAGGCGTCCTATGCTCGCAGTATGCCTGTGATTAAGGAACCATGCTTCACCACCACTTCGACCGTGTGCTCTGACCCTTAAGCACGACGCGACTTGTATTTAATTTAGTAATCGCGCAGTCTTCAGTGAAATCTTTTCTGAAACATCAAATTTACCGAAATCGATTGCTTGTAATCTAAAGTTTATCTGTGCTGTCTTCTATCCTTTACTTTTCTGTATTGTAGTTAGTCATTGTATGTGTTCTTGTCTTCTTCTAATTACTATTCTTTTTAAACTTAATTTACGCCTGTTGCTAAATTATTATCGATAATGGCGTTAACCATATTTCCGGGACAAAATGAAGCTATAGGACGTTGCCTTTCGTTGTATTTACGGTGTACATAACTTGAATTAAGTATTAAATTGAAGTTCGGTCGTAAAAATTAATAATGCGAATTTTCCATGTTTAGAGTTACTTTATTAATTAATGAACTTGTCTATGCATATATATATTATATACATATATTTATGTTGTCTATGCACACTTGTCATTTTACAGAAAGGTAATATATTCTAGTGCCATAGAAGCCTTCGGAACAGCAATCAACAAAATTCATTAATACGTTTCCTACTGCCTCATGGAAAATACTTATTCCCGAAATATTTGTTTTCAAATGGTGCGATATAATAAAATAGATAGATAGATAGATTTTTTTTTGTACGCCAAAAGAAACACAAAAATACAAGTAATTGGATTAAAATATTAACATGTCTATTTGTTTTTAAACTAAATATTTGTCCTATCAAGTATTGAATATAGGCATTGGCACAACACAGAAAGCCCTAATTCGTCGTTAATATAATATAATTCTTACTTTTATGTTATTGTCTTAAGCTTTTTGGTATTATTTTAGACTCAAATGATAATATGACATACTAATTATGTGAATGCTGTGAATACTAATTATGAAGGCTGTGAATGACAAAAATACTCTTTAATCCTTCAGCTCCTAAGTAATTAAAAGAGCATTTTCAATTCCTCGGCTCTCACTCAATCTTCTTCTTAGCATTCCTTTCCACCATTATACTTCATATTCCTACTCTTTTACTGTGCAAGCGATTCGTTTGCGGAACTTTCGTTCCCTGGACTCAATTTTTATTCAGATTCAGAAGTCAACTTAATAAACACTATTTAGCTTTGTAATCATTCAATCAGTTACTGAAAAAAATGTTGTATGTATAACTATATGTGGTGTGTATGTATGTATACGGTATGTATATGTGTATTGATATGTGCGTATTATATTTAACTTATATATACTGTACACCATCTATCTGTGATTAAATTTTTTATTTTCTCCCTAACCAAAGTTTGCTGGCAGAGATCGCTAATAGCAATAAGACCGCCTTTTGTGAATTTCATATGTTACAATGTCTGTTACTGTCATGTTTTGTTTTGGTGCGAAATAAAGAGTTTTATCTATCTATCTTTCCCCGGAACGGTCCTAAGATACATTATTTAATCAATGGCCAGCCACTCGCAAATCTGTCAATACCGAAACATTTGCTTTTATGAAAATTACTATCTGTAGGGCTAGGTTGAAATGGAAATCATAAACAGTAAAGCATATTTAATGATTGTGCAAATGATGGAACTGTGAAAAAGTACATATATTACATGAATTACCTGAGAATCGCTCTCTCTCGAATCTCGCGTGGCGTTAATCGCTTGAGAATCACTCTCGCTAGGAAACATGACGACCTGAGAGCTCGAGAAACTCTCTTGCGAGCATTCACTTCGACGTGAATCGCCTAAAAATGTCTCTTGCCAACAATCACAACGATGAATTGAGAATCGATCAAGAATCACATTCACGAGCATGTGTATATAGAAGAATGGCTTAAAAATCGCGGGTATTTGCCTCTATGTAAATCTGTTTAATAGCACACTCGCTAATAATCACAACGACGGGAATCGACCAAGAATCGCTTAGGCGAGCATTCGCGTTTACATGAATTACATGAGAATATCTCTCAGGAGCACTTGCATTGAGGTAAATCAATCAATTTTGCACCATGTGATGACATTTGTTAGAACTTTTTGAGACACAGACTGAATATGGCATGTCACATTAATCGGAAGTGTTTTTGACATTAAATTGAAACTCGTGTAATTAGAACACCTGTTTTAATGTGATTCGTAAATAATAGGACCATCCTACGGGATAACAAAGCCGCTTCCACAAGCCCTGTGGAATTACACCACACCTAAAAGAGCGGATTCGTCAACCCGTTCGACCAGTGTGGCGGTTTACGGACGTACCTACACGCACAAGACAAGTAGGACCTGAGTAGGACCATGTCCAGTAGTGAACGATTAAGAGCTTGTTAAGCACCTGCCTACTGTTTGAAAGGTCCTTATTTCGTTAACCGCGAAAAATTTGTTTAAAGACACGTGTTCAGAATTATTTTATATTTGAATCTGTAAAATTTTCTACGGAATTATTGGTATGTGTACTTAACTGAAAAGACTCAAATCAAATATTTATTCGTGGAGGTAATATTTTATTTGTACAAATTGTTTTTATACGTCTTATCTCTAAATGACTACGAATATAAGCAGGGAGATAGATACCCGTAAAAGATTTTTTGGAGAGAACAGATCCCAAAATTTTGTTCATTTTTATACAAATGACATTATTTTATTTGTTCAATGAATTTTAACACAGGTGAACATTGTGCGAAATGTACGTTTAACACAATGTACATTATTAAATGTAAGTTTTGCGTCAGGTGGATATTTTTCGAAATGTACATTCTGCGCCTAACTGCCACTTACTATTGTGGGCCGCTCGCCCGTCTGCTAGCTTTTTATAAAAAAATAATTTAAATCGTTCACTATGCTTTGCAAAACATTATTTTGTTATAAATAACTGTATAGAGGCGGGTCTTATTCTCGAAGCGTAATCAAACTTTTCGTCTCGCCGGGATTAGAAAGCGATTTAAATTTTGTAACGTAATTTGGAAACATCGACTGAGGTAATCCTCTTCGTTTCGTTATAACAAAGTATCTGTTTGTTCTTTTTGAATTAACATTTAGGTTAATATTTAAAAATGAGTTCTTTCATTTAGCACACATTTAGGACTCTTTTCATCAAGTTCAATATATGAGGATAAGGCGTTTCACTCTTTTTCAATTATTATATTAATAATTCAATTAACTAAAAATACCTACTAGAATAGGATCCGTAACATCGACATCAAAATATGTTGAAATGTAACTAAATTATAGGATATATCAAGTATAATTCAAAGTTAGGAAAAAATCGCGCTACTATTTTAATGACTTTATTTATACAAAATTCCTATTAATTACATCCACGCGTGAGTGACAGAGATAGCAATATCTTCACATCATATATATTATCAATTCTATATGTACCTAGATCTTTAATCAATTTGTTAAAATATTTTTAAACATATAAATCAAATTTCAAGAACAGTAAACTACCGTAATACTTTGAAATATTTTTTAATAATGTCCCGTTATAGTCTGTGTATGTGTATGTGAAAAAACTAATGTCGTCAACATACGTTAGTGTATGACGTCAAAATCGTCAGTAATGT
Source organism: Sesia apiformis (assembly GCA_914767545.1). NCBI lineage: Eukaryota > Metazoa > Arthropoda > Insecta > Lepidoptera > Sesiidae > Sesia > Sesia apiformis. Next base: position 6,106,114 of record OU611960.1, on the reverse strand, counting down.
TATATGAGTACTTAGTCATGTAGCCGAACAATCGATAGAATTGTCCACTACAACACTACGCTGTTATCTGCATACACAATCAATATTTATTGATATTTGACCGGATATTCATTTAGGAGTATTTGTATCAGTTCGTATCAGCAGTTCGTAATGGGGGTTATTGGAAATATAGTTACCGTCAACTTTTGTTATGTTTTGTTTTGCGTCACAAAACATGACACACGCTGAAAAAAGGCTTTGAACTGGTAAATAAAGGTTAATACTGGCTTTAAGTTTACTTTTGTAACGAGCAAGCTTTCATAAACCTCAAATAAAACGTCCTTTTTTTAATTCAGAGTGACAATATTGCGTTGTGTGATTAAACGTGTCGCTTCGCGTGACGGCACATTAGAAACGTAAGAGTTTGAAACGTAATTTTGAACTGGTGTATACCGTTAAACTAGTGTTAAGAATTGGAAAACCGATTTTTGTCATTCGAATATTGGTTTTATAGGAGTGAAATCGAAGTAAAACATTATTTATTATACAAACATAAATTTAATTTCTTGTCATCGGCATAATTATTTATGTACTTTTAATTATTTGTATCTTATTTATTATTGTGTGTATATTGTTTATACATATATTATATATCTGTTTTTGTTACCTTTATATATTGCGGTATGTGCTATTATTTTATATTCAGTCTTTCTATGCACTTTACAAGGACTTTACCATGTACCATCCTATAATATTTCTTTTTTACCAAAGATTGACTGGCAGAGAATGCCACTAGGCATTATGTCCGCCTCCTATGCAACTTTGATGCAGTAAAGCTTATATATTTATTCTAAATAGTCTTCAACTGTATAGAATAAATAGACCAAAACCTGTATGATTTATTTCGTTTCTATATCTTGTTTCATACTTATACACTCGTTGTCCCGAAGCAATGCATCTCGCAAGATACAACTACACCAAACCATTCTATTTTAACTCTTATATCAATCTCGTTAAAGTACTCATGTATACTTACAGCCAGACCTGCAACGCGCTGTAAACCAATTTTCTAGATAAATGTACGCCGCGAGGTAAAACCCAGATAAGTTGGATGGGTAGGGAAGACGGATTTGTTTCGTGAGATTCACTAGCATCTCATAACTCACATCTTGTTTCCTTATTAGGATTGTACGAATGCAGGCATCTTGGCAAATGGACACTAATATTTCAAGTGGTGTGATCCGCGATATGCTTTCGTGGAATCACCAGATTACGGTTTATGTATGGCTCTAAATATTTTAAGCATTCTTATATACTTCTGTAAAGAATTAAGGCGATAAGGCGATCTACGTGCGTATTTTGAATCTCCATAAATGTACCATTTAAATGCAATTCGACCTAAATGAAATATTTTGTCGTGTAACAGAAGTTTTTAATGCTAAATGTAAGATTAGTCATTTATTTGGGTTTTTTTTTATGAAAAAAGGTGACAGATGAGTAGTTAATCCACCTGGTGGTAAGTGGATACTGTCCACTGATGCGTAGCTTACCTTTCGAAATTTAGAAATGGATTTGGTGATAGGGTTGGGAGAAAGGGGAATAGGATTATGGGTTTTCCGCACCTCATTACTCCTCTACCCCCATTATTATCTTTGGGGGAAATGTGATGGGATGAGGATTCAATTCGAGATTTCGAAGAAACCTATCTATTGCAGAGAACACGAATTAAAAAAAAAATCAGCGATATGTTTGTAAACTGGCCAATAATAATTTTGAAATGTTTAAAACCATTAAAAAAATCGCGTAAAAATTTGTAACGGCGCCGAATTGCCGACGTCGCAGTCTTGGGCCATTCGGGGCCTACTTAAAACGGTTAATTCGAAACGACCGCAGTTGTGTCCCATATAACACTACGCTCGGACGCACTCGTGCGTCTTGCAATGCTTACGTATTAGTTAGCAATATACTTTGTGTTAATGTATCAAACATGAATAAACTTTGGTGCTGGAAAAAAACTGTTGATCATTTCACATCGCTATTGACACGCAGATTCTGAACCTTCTGATACACACCATCGGGATCACCGGATTACACTTACAAATTCAATGCTCATATACATAAATGAAGTATATATTGTTGGATAGGGCTCGCGGAACTCTCCAAATTGTGTCTACGCATTAATTTTTCTAAAACGTACGTAAAATAGCGAATGTAGGGTTAAATTTACGGCAAAAGGTTTTGATAGTAAACTGTTCTCATTTAAACTAACTGCTAATACCTACCAACACATGCATACCAAAACGAGCCAGCGGCTATTCGCAAGACTAAGTTCAATCAAAGGCGTCAACTACACAAGCGAGTGTCTCGCGACGATAATCTCGATGTGCCACTAATTTCAATAGTAACTATATGAGTTAATCGACACACGGCGATATCGTCGCATGAGACTTGTTCGTGTAGTACGGCCCTAGGTACTTGATCGTAGATGGCTTAAATTAGACCGAATGGTTGAAAATTAGCCTCTGTTTGGATTGTATTAGTGTAAACATAACACATATGAACATCATAACTTCAGCCCATATCTATTCACACACAATTTTCCGTTTTTCTCATCCAGCCACTACGTCCTACAGTCCTCAGTCCACCCGAATGAAGTTCGTTCCACGCTGCGCTTCCTGGTATGTGGCCTTCATTCAAGGACTCGTCTGCCACATCGCCGTTGGTCTTGCGGCAGGTATAACCTGCTCAGTGCCGACTCGGGCCTCAAATTCAGTAGCAAGCACGCTACTGACTACTAACAAAGTCAATTTTATTTGAACAAAAACGCGCGCGTCATTTCGTGCATATTGCATAATTAAATGCTAAATGAATAAGGCCGTCTATTTGCTTCCGTATAATATGTCATTAGGTTTAATGTAATTAATTAGTTACTACAGGAATACAATAAAGGATTCTCAGTCATTAAAATTTTTATGAAAAAGTTGCCGAAGACGGGGTCGATTCCCATAATTACCATAGACATATTGTTTTGCCAAAAGTGCGGAGAAAATTGCCCCCGATTGTGTAATTAAAGTACCAACGAATGATTACTTCTGTTATTATTAAAATCCATTTACACACGAGGTCGGATTTAATTAATTAAATATCCGTATATTTGGCAGCCAATTTGAATATGGGAACAATAATTTATTTATTAATTGTCTTATTTACGGTGAAATTGAAATTAATTGATTATTTATTGTGGAGATTTACCTGGTAGCATTGTTAATTAATGTTGTCTAATCTAAACTACACGACTTATTCAATTATTTAGGATAATTGAATTAACGTCGTGTTGGGATATCTTAATAAAATTAAACAACATTAATTTATCTTATAAATTTAACTCGACGTTTCGGTTGGATTGCACCAACCATGGTCACGAGTTGACTGACTGACTGACTACTGAATAAGGTAAACATTCGCATTAAGACCCGTTTAAATGTTAAATATTATGAATTATACATAAAATTCATATTATACAACTAAACTATCAGCTCTCTCGAGTTCTAGCAAGGTTCACCATCAAACATAATCTCTTGGTGTAAGCATTGACCTAGTATTAATAAGTCAATGGCAGCTAGTCATAAATAGACACTTATGGGTCACTTATGAGTGGACTGTAGTGACTGGGGGCAAGATTTTACTGGAATCTCGCCTTGCTGGCTTGCTGGAATGTCAACATTTAAAAGTTAGGTAGATATGTGAGCGAAAGAACAATACAGAAACTGGTGTACCAGTTTTAAAAATTGTCTCAAAGCAAATTATATTGTGTGCCTAGGATTAGTGTGAGTAAGGGTGGCGAAGTAACATCCATTGCTGCAGTCATCCGGTGCACTAGGCAAGCCTGTGTTGCAGTTGAACTGCTTACAAATTAGACAGACTGTCAGGCGTTTCACAGTCCACGTGGTGGTAAATAGATAGTATCGGCCATTAATATCCGTGATACATGATAACTTTGTCCAAAATGACACAACATTAGCACGCTTTAGAGATTTAGGAATGGATTTGGGAAAAATGAGAATAGGAAATAAATATTCACTTGTGATGTCTTTTTGAGTATTTTTCTCTGTTCCTTTGTTTTTTAGGTTGAATTTTCTTTGTAACTTATTAGAACTGTAGGAGGTTAATTGGAGGGCGCACTGTATAAGCCTACTCAAGTTATAAATAAATAAATATATAACCTAATCCCTCTTGAAGAGGGAACGCTAAGACGGAAAATCAAGAGTGTAATGAAATATGGATATTTTATTCTCGTAAACTCTCCATTCGATAGGATACGACACTTTTAATATAAATTTTAACTTTAATGTATTCAGTTCCAAAACATTCTTCCACTGTCCATCATAGTTTGTCGATCAACAATGAAAATAGCTGCAAGATACCCCCAGAATGAATATTCAACTCTTTCATCCAGCTGTCTTGAGAGATTTTGCATTAATGAATTCTGGTGTCAATTAAAAGGGCTCTTTTTAGTTCACCTAAACTTTCCTTTGGTTCAGGTATATTGGTTAGCAGACTATTGAATATTTAATTGTTTGCGGTGCCCTGGTTTAAATGTTGATTGTTGAGTTTATGCGAAATTGCTTTTAGGTATATTTATACAATATATTTTAAACACTAAAACTTTGCGCCGTTTGCGATATCACCTTTTCTTTCAATCACATTAATATTATACCTATAGGTGTATAAATATAAATGGTGTATGTATACCTATAAATGACAAATAAGAAACATTATAAATTATAATACTGAGCTTAAGAGAGCATCACACGAGTAATGATGAAGGAAAGTACTTTCTAGATAAACGTATTAAGAACACTGTGTTAAATGCATCATACCGCCATTCTAATCCGCTCCATTTGTAGATTACTTCAGCATTTTGTCCGCCCACAACCAATTTTGAGTCGTATCTCTCCGTGATTTGTTTTAATATTGTCTGGAGGGGATAGCGATGATATTATGGATATTAAGTAATGGTTTATCTATAAAGATTGAATCAGGGTATCGATTTAACAGACTGTAATGGAATTAGTAGCACTGATGTCATTCTTTATAACTGTAGTACGAATCGACCTACATTTATAGCCTGTAATGTTTAGTTAGTTTGACTTCGAAGGCTTGCCTCTCTGCAATATATGTTAAATTATGATTTAAAAAGTTTTATGTAAAGTGCAAGCAAATATTCTTAAAATAGGAGATAGAGAAATTAGAGAAAAAAGGCTACGGCGCTCATAAAAATGTTTATAAGCGGTTTATTATCAAACTCAATTTTTTTTTATGTATGTAAACGGGTCTTATTTATATTACTCGGCGTTTCGGTACCGATTATGGTCACGAGCTGACTGAAGAGGCGGGTAGTCTACGTCGAGAGTTACGAGCAGTTTCATCAACTACCCGCATTTGGTCTTCATAGTTTAGTATGTTGCGGCACATTACACTCACAATATCATAAGTAGCGTCAGATGAAATATCGCGCGGTTTAATAATCGGATGCCATGTCGAGAACAATTTGTATCCATCTTCTCGATTGAAATTTCTATGTTTTTTTATTTCAATTGCTTCACGCATAATCCTGGGGATCAGTGGAGAGGATTTTTAGACTATGGAGTTCCGTCCAGTGATTGATCCCGGCGTGAGTACATGATCCGCTATCGCCGATTTATTCGTCTGGCGACTTTTCACAGCTGCGATATTGTCTTTGACCCTTACTGCTACGTTGCGCTTGTTTCGTCTATGTACGAACCACCACAGCTGCAGTCTATTTTAAAGACACCTGGCATCTGATAGGGTATTACATCCTTTGATGTGCGTAGGTTTTCTGTTACTTTGGAGGACGGTGTATATTAATGCAGTATTTTCTTAATACTGTTCCAACTTTGTTCGTCACTCCTTTAACGTACGGCACAAATTCCTGTTGTCTGCTGACCTTAGAATGTCTCTCCCTATGATTGCGCCGTGGTTACCTTCCACTCACTTTATATCCATTTCGTTTAAGTACCTCCTGAACATGTAATAACTGATCCTTTAGATGTTCTGGGTCACAGAGGTCTTCTGCTATTCAAAGAAACCGCTACTGATTGTAGTTGTCCAGGGTGGTGATGTGAGGAGGCATGTAGGCACCTATGTTGTTGATGTGTGTTGATGTTGAGCATGTGTGTTGTTTTCCTAACACAGTTTAGGAAAAGGAATCATCTTCTACCGTTATTTTAACGTTTAGGAACTCTAAAACTCTGTGTTTCTCCATTTCATATGTGAATCAAATTTTTTGATGAATGCAATTCAGAAGTTGAATATATTTTTCTACTTCCTGTCTAGCTCCTAGTCTAGTCTAGTTCCTGTCTAGTTCAATAGTCTGAAGATGTCGTCAACATATCTTTTTCAAAATCGTACAGTATTTGGTCGAAGGCTGAGAGCCTTTTCTTCGAAATGTTTCATTCAGATATTGCCAATAACTGGTGTAACGGGACTACCCAAAGCGACATCATCTACCTGGAGATAGTACTGACCTTGGTGTAGGAAGTAATTGCTTTCGAGACAGTGTTCGAGCAGAGTAATGTAATCTGTTGAGAGGTTGCGTGAGACCAACTTATCCTTTATGACGTCTAGATATTCTTTAAGAGGAGCATTAGCGAAGAATGACTCGACATCAAAGCTCATCATGAATTCATCCGATTCCCACTTTAATTCGTACATATTTTTTTACAAAAAGGCAAGATTTTTTTTAGAGAAGACCATGGTAATCTTACCAGTTGCAGTGGTTGCAAAACTTCTGCAATGTGTTTGGCCAGGTGCATGTGGGTGAAACAACCTGCCTTACAATTAGGTACAAGTAAACATTGGGGTTGCGAATTATTGGCAGGCCATACAGTTTAGGTGGTTGAACTGCTTTTGGTTTGTAAAGATAGTTGAAATCGTCGTCAGTGAAAAGGTCCCGGTGGTGTTTTATGAACCCCGTAGGCGCGGCACTCTGGCTGTCGGGTTATGTAGTAACATTAACGTGTGCATGCCAATATGGCAAAGAAAAGGTGCAACTTTAATCATTTCATGATATGAACAACCATGTGTTTTTTTTTATAGACTAGTGGGCGGACGAGCAAGCGGTCCCACGTGATGGTAAGTGTTACTGCTGCCCATGGACACCTGTAACCAAGTTTTATGCAAATAAATACATTCATTCATTCTTTCAATAGATACGAAGACTCAAAGTAACCCTTGTTAAATTAACGTGGCCAATTAAGCATTTCATGTCAATTGTTGCACATGTTAAAATGACAGTTTAATTCATGGCTTCGCATCGCTTATTCCTCTATCATCCGAAAATTCCATTTCATTTTTTTAATTGACTGGATATTAATATGACGTTTACGCAGGTGGGCGAATAATCATAATTGAATACAGCTTCTAAACAATGTTTTATGAAAAGAAACTAAAAGCAAACAATTTAGAGTATATGGCGTATAAAAAAAGTCTCCCTTTAGTGCATTTACACATTTACACAAAAGAGCCTAAAATGTAAACGGAAGAGGCCAGGGCAGGCGCCGGAAGTGGCCTTACCGATAACTTCCTGCGGAAACCGCAACCTCTTTGTTGTACGATGCCGCTAACTTGTTGTGATGGGTTTCAGTAAAATAGAGCGGACTTTAACAAATTAAGAAATATTGTTCTAAAGTTTCCAGAGAGTATTTTGTTTAAACTACAAAGCATTGTCTAACCGGGCGTTCGCACAATAATTACTTACAAACTTTTTGTTGCGTTCATAAACGAGTTATTCCGACAGTTAATTTTCGTTGCTGTAACTGAATGAATAGGTTTTCTCTATAAAGTTATATTTGCGGTTGGCGCTACCTAACCGCTTATTGAATGAGTCGATGATGAACTGTAAAGGATTTTATATTTGCGGGAACGCTCGATCGGCCGATATTTTAGATTGCACACCAAAACAAAAAGACATAAAACAATAACAGATACTAATTGGAAATACATAAAATTCACAAATTTTTCAACGCTAGATTATTGTGACTGATGTGTTGGGTGAATTGTATTCAATTTGTTAAATAATAATCCAGCAATATACTATAGTCATATTTTAGTAATCTAGTTTATATACGAATGTGCAGTGCCTGCACATATCTTCTAGGTTTACGGGCACAAGGTAGGATTTATTAATGGATTTATTCCTTGATATCTATGTTTATTTATCTTGATATAATGAATGTTTATTTGGTTGTCCCGTATGTGTTCCTATACCATTCATCAGATTTCGATGAAACTTTGGTGAGTTGTTGATCGCACGCCCGCAAAGGTTTCTGAATTAGTACTTGAAGACCACGAGAACGAAGTCGCAGGCAACAGCTAGTATTTAAATAAAAAAGAAGAAAAAAAGTGGTCCCTGTTAGACAAATTTTGAGTCTAGAGGAAATACATACTTTAATCACAGGTAACCGAAGCCTCACTCGGTTCAGCTAATTAGATATGACTTTTGACATACTTTTTAGTTTTGGTTTTATTTAGAAATAAAGAAACTGAGCAATATGAAAGGCAGACACAATACCATTCAGAATAAATGAGCTATTTCTCACCCATTAAACTAATTTGATGCTATATCAGTCCGGAACACGATACAATATAAAAAAAGGTCAAAGGCGAATCCGCTTGAAGGATCATAATATATTATCAATGCAATTATATACCAATTATGCACAATATATAGTTGTTCTAACATAGTATATAATGAGGGTACGATGTGTAGTGCCAACAAACTGTACTGCAGTTTGGCAGTACTGCAAAAAAACAAAACAAAATGTAACTCATAGGAAGCGAATCGATTCAGATTAGTGCGATGCTTTCCGAATTTCTATTCATTCATTTATTTACTTACTTCACAGCTTTTTACGTAACTTATTTAATAAATATGTTGCTAGTGTTAACGGCCAAATACAGATTATACTGACATTGAAAAACAGTATAATAATAGATTGTCGGTATGTATAATACATATATAATAATATTTATTCAAGACGAGCTTAAAAATATTTTTGGAAAAAATGGAGTTTAGGATATGTAATATTGATTGCGATTCATTTTTATAATTTTTCTACTTCATTTCTTCTCTTCTTTCTTCTTCCTTCCTTCTCCCATTGCTTGCCAATAGAAAACAACGAAATTGACTCATTGCTCGTTAGTTACAGAGTGGTTCTGGAGGTGGCGGGTAACTCCGACGCAGTCATACTGAGCGGCCTCGAAGCCGACACACAGTATCAAGTCACAGTCGCAGCGTTGTGGGGTGGTCACAAGTACCGTAGTCGGCCCATAGTCTTCCGCACGCTGGGTAAGTGTTAATTTTATAGAGAAAGCAATTTAGATGCCTGGAATAGATGTGCGCAGAATGTGCAAAAAATGTGCAGCAACAAACCGGCGGAAGGAAAGGACCTCTACTTAAGGCATTGCTTTGGAAGGGTACCGCGGGATCACGAATCGATAGAATAGATGAAATCTGTATTGCACATCAAAACAAAATAAAATGGTAACAAATGAAATACACATAAAATGCACAAAGTCGGTCTTGTTGGTGAAAGGCGATCTCTGCCACAATCATCGGGTAAACAGGAAATAAATATTCTAATCACAGGTAGATGGTATACAATACACATATTTATAATCTAATTATAAATCGTACAGTAATCACAAATCCATATACATATAATACATAAAGTAGTCAAATTAAGTATAAGCAATTAGAACAATGAGAAATGTAGTCATACAAGCGATGATAAGATATAAATAAAAAGGTATTTTATACAATTTTTTGTGCAATCCTGAAGTGGTCTGATGCGCTCATTTTGACCGATCTCGAGGTTGACTCAATACAAGTCTATATCGCAGCATTGGGAGCGGTAACTTAGGGGAAGTTTCCTTCAAGCCAGAAAAGGCTTTCGAACACGCATCTTACAACTGCTGCCTTCTGTAGAAATGTCTCTGCTGAGCTGGGACGTATCCAGATAGTGCCATCAGTAACAAAATATCCTCGACCCCCTGATGAAAAAAAGTTTGTTGGCCAGACAGACAGTTGCGGGGGTTGGCAACATTTTTAGATGAATGTTTTTGTTGGAATTATACTTTTTTGCTCCGTTTTGAGTGGGTTTCTATATTAATTAAGACGGGGTGGGGTTATCTGGAGTAAACTCTGTTTACTTGGGATGGTGTCAGTACACCACGGTTGTTCTGGAGCCATTTACTATTTACTATTCTGCTAAGTCTTCATTGGTTATGATAAATACTTTATGACAATGACAATGGTCATGTGATGTCGGCCGGCTTTCGAATAGCACCAGCATATTATTAGCGGCCCCAACGGGGTATCAGCGTTTCTCCTCGATTGGTGAAGCCATGCTGAATTGGGAAACTATTTGTTGCCGTAGAATGTACACACTTTTTTGTACCATATTACTATTTTAATCGTCGCTTTGATAAATCTATGTGTGCATTCTGTGGTGATAAATCTATGTGTGTGCCGTCTGTGGTGATAAATAAATGTATTTTCTTTCTTTCTTTCACCACGCCGCCGTTTCTTACCGTGAGTGGGGAAAAAGGGGACTAAGGGATAATAAAGCGCTGAGTATCATATCGCCTCTACAGAGTGAACTCTCCAACCCATTTGGCCAGGAGCGTGGCGTTTTAAGGCCATACATCCCTCATGCACAAGACAATGTGAATGAGGAGACCAGTTTCCAGTAATGGACGATAAAAAGGCTGGTTATGGTGCCTTTACGGTACATTTCTTTTATGTATACAGAAGGTACTAGTAAAAGAATCGACCTTCTGCATACCTTCTATATAAATGAAGACGAGTATATAATTACGAGACATTACTGTCTATTATGTTATTACGTAACTTGTTTAAAGTCGAGATTTGATTGCAAATAAGATTCACACGACATTGAATTTGCTCTTTCTCGAGCGACTAACGAATTCAACTTAATTTGATCCAATACAAAATTAATTATGGCCTATATAGTGACACTGTCTTGACTTAGTCTTGTATTATATTATCATAATTAATAACGTAAAGGATTCCGCTGAGAGTCCAAACGTTAATAAATACAATGACTTCAATATATGACAAAATAACAGTACTTGAGTACGTTTTGATAAGAGTTTTGAAGAGCAGAGTGCACGCTGCAATCCAACAGCCGCTGAGCGCGGTCCTCCAAATTTCTCTAAACACATTCCTATATCTCCAAAGGTAGGCAGCGGATCTGGGGCCGTGCCAACGTTTGCCATTTTGGAATAATGTTGGCATGTATCGCGGATGTCTATGGGCGACATTATCCACTTACCATCAGCTGGACTGTATTCTCGTCTGCCGCCTTCGTACATAAAAAAAACCTTCCATAACCTGCGGGTTAGACGTATAAAGCGATTTTGGGTCCGCACTGTGTCCTATACCATCTTATCAAGGAAGTGTGTATGCACCGAAATTCTGTGAAGGGAATTGCGGTGTAGAGGTGTTTTCACTTCATCGTGTTATCACTTCATCTATATCAATATCAATATTTACAAGTAGGTCATAATTACAATAGACAATAGACAACACTTTATTCTGGACAACACAACACACAATAATTTGTAACATCAAAAAAAAGAGAAACAAGATAGAAATATACACAGAATCAATGCCGCAGTACCTACACTAGGAAGTATAATCGTGCCGATGACTACTGCTATGCCGGAAATGGACTCCAACTCAGCATAAGCTGCAGTGAACCACAGCGCTGGTTTTAGTGGAGCCATCACATCGCCACGGAGGTCGGACAGCAGTAAGAGAAGATGATAAACAAAATAAAACAAAAAAAATGGACAAACACGGCTCCTGTAAGTATCTTTTTTTACAAATTAAGAATTAATAGAGGTCGATAGACTCGGCGCCTATTCCAATTTTTCAGTAACTAATCGCAAAATTATGTTGACAGAACTTCAAACAATACATTTTTGTTCATATTTTCACTTTTATAATAACGCAACAATGTTTGATAGAGTCATACTACGCATGCTATTATTTGTATCAGTAATAAAATTATATTTACTTCTAATAATATTACACAATATATAACTGTATTTAATATTAGAATAATATGACATAATAAATAAATAAATATTGAACTAATAAATAAATTTTATAATTAATTATTCCATATCTCAGAAATGTATTAAATTATTTTTATTTATATGTAAAAATGAGAAATAAGCTCCAGAAATAAGAAAAAGAAATCTGGAGTATATGATCCACCAATCCGCACAGGGCCCGTGTGCTGGTTTACGGCCCGAATTACTCCTCGTAATTTACTAGGGGAGGCCCGACGAGAGGCCTCCACAGTGAGACGTTATTGGCTGGACGGGCTAAAATGAAAAGAAATTTGTGGTAATCTAATAAAATTTTATATGAACATTCTAGAGAAGCTTATTCCATTTTGCACTCGAAAATCGCTCTTGGGTTTATTGTCACGTATCCATCACGACCCAACGGACGTGATGAAGTGGATATATTGCACAAGGGCAATATATCGGTCATCGGTTTTCCAATATGAAACAATATTGTTGTAATAAAACAGTACTGAATTAAATACTCACTAACCTCGTGACAATGCGAATGCAGTCGAAGCGTTTGTGTCACGCCACGAGGCACATGTTGGCATTTATTAGAGTCACACAATAATAATATAGTTATATTAGAATTATTGAAACGATTTCGAAACCTTAGATCTGTAATAATTCTTAATTCGCAGAATCCTTTTAAAGACAGCAAAGCGTTTGGTGGACATCACCGCCGGTGACTTTACTCCCTTCCTGACAAATCTACGATCTTTACATGAACGTATCAAATTCCCGACTATCAAAGCATTCATATTAAAACTAGCAAGGAAATTTTATTTAGATTCAAATTCTAGACATACAAACTGCTTGGTTTCCTCAATTGGCAAAACTCGGTTCCCTGACTTATCATATATCGATAAGTATGGTCGATACCGACTACCACATCACTGTGTACTTCACTCGATTAGCACGGTAGACTCACGACACACGGCCTGCTAGTGGCCTGGCCTGTTGCTACGCGCGCTATCTACCTACACGGACGACGTGACGGCGCGACCGCTAGATAAATTCAACAATACTTTTTAGTATTACCCTTTTTTACAAAAATCATAGATACAAATGTTTTCTACTCTAAAGACTGCATAATAGTTATTTATTATTGTTATCGTTCCATTAGATTAGCTAATTACAATTTATGTTAATAATATTGAGCATGTATATAGTTATTAGTTTGTAATAGGCGTTGTAGTCTGACAAACATGTTCCTTGTTATGTTAGTTTAGCCTAGGCGTTGACACTGGGTTTTAAACTTATGTATATTATTATATTAATAAAGACATTTTAAAAACAAACAAACCGCCGGTGACTTCTTTTTTATTATATATTAGGTACAATATTATTATATGGCATTATTGTTTTATCCTATTACTATATTTTATTATTATATTATATTATTCTATTATCGCCTCGCGTAGCTGAGACTCCAGTAATTGAAAGACATAGAATGATATAATATATTTAAAAAATAGAATGCCTACCCACCATCTTTAGTGAGAACTTATATAAATTTTAATTAGAAATTATAGATGGCTCATTTTTAATTTAATAAAATAATTTTATCAACAATACAAAGACATTTTCGTTAGACGGTCACCATTTAAACAATATATTTGTCCAAAAGAATACTTGACTGTTTTCCTTGACCGCAATATTTGAATTTCAAATTACAACGAAAATTATTAACACTCAGTATCTTCATAGCGTTACAAAGGAAAACTAGTCTATATTTAGTAAAAGCTCTCAGGCATTGTGAAAGCGAAAGTGTCGCCTGGAAATGCAGGCCTCTATGAAGATAAACACGACTTGTGACAGGGAAAGACAAAGAAAAGTGTCATCTCGTTTGGGCAATTTTGTACCCTAATGTATCTAACATTTTTAGAACATGGAAACATTTCTTTATGTCCCCAGTATAGTAATAAAAAAGTACAGGTTTGCCTTTAACTAAAATTAACTTAAGTTTTGTCGTAGACATTGTTGATATGGTCTCAAAACGGAAATTTCCATGCTTGGACTTTCCAAAATGCTTTTTTTTTTGTGGGTTTGTATAGTTCATTGTAAATACAGCTGTATATTTTTTAAATTCAAATTTCATTCTAAGACTGTTAAACCAACTTTTGAAAAGATTGTTTAGATGATATGTTTACTGCTTTGTGTTTTGTTTTAAATTTACATTACTTTTCTTTCTTTATGAGGGTAATTTCTCATTCTTACCTACTTGTAAATAGTACATTTTTAGTATAAAGCAGCGGAGACGATATCTACGTGCGTTTATTCAAAAGTCAATTTAAACAACATTGACTTAAATTTGTAATAAAATATATGGTTGTTAATAATGACATATTTGTACATATAAAGTTTTATTCATTTTGAAAAGTCCGTGTACGGAAACTTAATATTAAAAGGAAACACCGTCATTAACAAACTTAAAAATATATTGTAATCGTAATTATTACGCGCACAATATATATTTAAGTTTGTAAAGCAAGTTTGACATATTATATGTCTCATGCTGTAGAATATCACAATGCTGAATAGTGTTATTCAATTTTACTTAGAAATCCGTATAATAAGTAATTTAATTTTTACATATTGAACCATCTGTGCAAGTACTAAGCTCATATTTGTTAAAATAATATAGCAAATTATAGATTTTCGTTCAGAAAAAAATGAGAAAATACCTATAATTGAACAATCTGTAAAAAATAATATAGCAAATTATAGATTTTCGTTCAGAAAAAAATTAGAATAATTGAACAATCTGTAAAACAACCAAGCTCATATTTGTTAAAATAAAGTTTTTGCGAATTATAGATTTTGGTACAGAGTGTCAGTTCATTATTTCGTGAGGTTTTAAGTTTGTTTTGAGGTATGTGTTTATCTCAAGTTAGTGCGGCGGCGAAGGAAACCATTGTGAGGAAACTCGCATACCCAAGTATAAAAAAGGAATTAGGAGCATTTGTGAATCCATCAGTCAGCAGTCGTAATTGCAAAAAGAGACCTGTGACCTGCAGTAAGAGATTACAGGCCGGCTATCAAATAGATGAATAGCGAATTTTATCTTATATTGTGCAGACAAATGTTCATTAAAATACATGTGTAGACGCAATTCAGTCAACCACTCAATTTCCACCTGTATATCAAATAGCTTGCAATTTATCCGCCATATTTACGAGCAATCCACGTGAACGAACTTTTGCCATTCGTCCACTTTTGTTTTCGCGATGAACGGCGTCATGCAACCGGAGCATTATAGTCGACGTTCGTGTTGGGTTGCATTAGCGGTCTGCATTTTTTAATGCCTTGATATGCAGTCGTACTGGTTTTATGTCTTCTCTGTTTAGCCCCTGACATAAAACGAGGTGTAATGTTTGACGTGTGTGTTTGTTTATATGTCTGATCCTCTGTCTGTTTGTGGCCTCGTATCTTTTTAACAGATATTCGGATTTTCATGCATTTTTTTCCTAACGTAAGAATATTTTTCTTGGAATATTAGCATAAAACATTACGGTATGACTTATAATTTTAGAGTGCAAGGTAATAGAAGTAAAACACTAAGAAAAAAAATATTTTAATAAATTTTATTGTAAATTAGTGTCACCGAAGTAATTTGTGTGAAACTACTTTCGCTTTTTAATTTTGAACTTTGACATCATGGTCATGTTATGTGAAGCAAACACCGAAATTGTGTTTGGTGACATTAGGTTACCGGTACGCTATTTATATATGTAAGTAAGTTTTATGTAAGGGCTAGCGTCCATTTGCCTCGCCGAATCGAGATGAATCGAGTCGCAAATATTCGCCTACCTATATTTACTATGAAACTGCGTCGATTGGGGACGCGCCAAAGCGCAGCGCACCGAGTCGCACCGAATGTATCGCTCGTCAGGCGAATTTCTGCGGCAGTGCGTTTCGACTCGACTCATCGCGTTTTAGTCAACGCAGGTGACTCTGCGCGCAACGTGCATTATGTAGTAATTCTCAAAAAATATGTATAAATGAATTAATTTTTAGATGAGGTACAAATGATGAAAATTTCCGTAAAATTTCTTCGTCCGAGCTATCCAATCACAAGTTCACAATCTATGGCGACAACCACTTACTACAACTGAATAATTCGCATTGAATCGTTTATGATGGACGCACCGGAAGAAATACGATTCGATTCGGGTTGACGCTTACCTTTAAAGATGCTTACTTTAGTAAAACGTTCATTTTATTTCTTTTGTTTATAAATGTAATTCATGAGAAATTTAATTAATAATTCATATACATATTTTCATGGAAAGAATGTAGCAGACGAACAAAACAATTCACCAGGGGTTAAGTGGATACTGTAGCCCATGAATATTCGCGATATATGCCAGCATCAGTCAAAAATGACAAATGATGGCATGTCCTGAGATGCACCGCTTAATCAGTTTCCTTTATCCCATTCGGATTGCATGGGAATGGATGAGGAGTAGGGAGTACATAAACAACAATGTCGCTGGACATCTCGCACTCCACTCACAGTTCATTGGAACATTATCGGGAGTATGCCTTCTGCTGTAATTTCACCTACTTCAGGGCCCTTGCACCACCTCAATAATCTTCAGCCCCCAGATGTGGAGGTTAGGACTGATGCGGAAGAGAGGTGAGGGGGAGAGGTGATTGGTTTAAATGCGACCAGTCCAGCGCGTTCAGCGGCTGTGATTAGAGCATACACCATCCAAATTCAATTGAAAATACACATTGAGAAGTTAAGTAAAAAAATTATTACATTTTTTACCGAAAATTGCTACTTCAGAGAATGGGTCCATCGAACAATACTGTTCATTTAATTAAAGTGAAATTGTATTGCTTTCTGTTCAGCAATGAATGCTGCGCATTACGGAGTGACGAAGCCCTTTCTGTCGTTGTTCAGTAAATCTTGTCCATAAAAAGGGTATTAGTTATGTATCCATCTATATTCCATACTATACCATGAGTCTTTGCCTCTCTTCTGTTCCAAGCCCCACTCCATTCCATGTCATCGTTTCACCTGGTCTGAGGACGTCCCACATTGTATTTGAATAGTCATTATTATGATGAGTCGAACACGACACATTTTAGAAACTTTGTATGTTTGACTATTCTGTGCACGCATAATATGTATAAAAGCCACAACACGGATTTTAATAAAATTTAACTTATTTACAGTTTATGCGATGATATAGTCTAGAGGAATTTGCTTACTTTCGACTTATTCCAACACGCTGTCCAACCAAGCCCATTTCAAACCCCGATCCATGCTACTAAGTTTCTATTTAGGTACAGATTTTTACTTTCATAAATAAAATTAAAAACAAATATTCAAATTTACTGGTATTATATATAACTTACTCAACAATTTTAACATTTTTTTTTATGTGTTTTTACTATTTCTCCAGTTGTAGTTATGTATGTAGGTAGATCGATCTACTCTGAAGATCTACCCCGAAATTACAAAAAACGACCCCGATATTACGACCGATACTACGGGATCAAGCGTCATTTTTTTTCGATAACAAGGGACCCAATGTATAGAGCTCAGATGGAAGGAAAGTCAGAAAGCAGCCGCAAAGCAAACCATTACAAACAAATTCAACTATCCTGTATTCGATTTGAACGTCCAAACTGTATTTCAATAATATTTTTATATAGAACCTAGCCTAGAACATGATATAGTCATAAAATTGAAGATTTCACAACTAAAAATGTAACTATTTATCAAAGTAATTTATCAGCACATAGCAGCACGGAAACCATACCATGAATAATTTGGCAAACCACTATAATAACAAGGTTCATCGACCTTTTTACACCATAAAACTGTTCTAAACCCCAGGGTCTCATAACATCAATCATTTGCAACGACGACTGTTGCTTCCCAACAGTTCGTTCCAAAGAAGTGAACAAACAAAGTTTCATGTTAGTCGCACAAAGGACTTAAGTATCGCCACTTGTATGAGTTCATTTTTGTAAGGCTGGGGGCAGATGTGGAGAATGTAAAAAGAATGCTTCTTATAAAGCTCTTGCGGAGATCACAACTTCCACTATTATTATACATAACAAAATTTAAAGAGAAACTGGCAGAAAAATGTTAGGGTCTTTATCGATTAAGTTCGGAGCCAAATTGGTTGGGTAATTCCAAATTTATGATTGTGGAAAATATTTTATTATTTTACAAAGAAACATTACACATAGTTATGCCAAACTGTGAGCAGAGTTTGTTGGCGGAAAAGCTCCCGTTATTTAAAATTCACTTTTTTTTTTGAAATCATAATTGAAAATTTCGGCGTCTATACAAACATGTCGTTGATATAACTAGAAAAATAGGTTTGTTTAACAATATTGTATTTTCCGGTTTCGCCACCTAGCCGCGTAAATATGTTGATAACGCGCTGAAAAGGAGTTTGTATTTGTATTGGATAAATACAAGCAACTTCATAACACTGAATTCCTGTATCATAACAATAAACTTGTTTCTACGTTTTTTTTTTCGTTATAGAGAAACAACTTGTTTAAAGTTTTTGACAATTACTGATTACTCTGTACTAGCTAACAGAACTCATAAAACTGCTAATGCTACATCCATTCATAAGTGAAATACTGCGTAATACTTGTAAATGTATGGAAGTAATACATGAAGTAGACGCCTACGTCCTCAAATGTCAATCCCACATAAAATTGTTATACGAATAGCTACTTTGTAAACGAAACGGTGAAATTTGACAACATTGTTTACAACATTCATTGCATAGACTGGATTACATTTGAATGTAATATTAAATTATATTAGTTTTGTACAAAAGCAAAAGACAAAAATTCATTGACAAAGTTCATTTTATTGAGTACAAGAAATCAATGTCGAAAACAGCAATAAGCACTTTATATTGAATTTTTATACTGATTTTTTTTTGTGAACATTATCAATTTTGTTCTACCACTTTTTCAGATTCAGATTTTTTTCACACAAACAATTCACTCAAACCACGTGTACCTACGTGAACTCGGAGTAAATTATAGAGATATTCTTATCTAATAGGAGCGTCTCGATTAAAAGCTTTTTGAATGAAGTATGCGGCGTTGCCGTTTGTAATAGCACGTAGTGAGTAGTACAGTAGTACAGAACAACAAAGCCAGAGAATTTGTTTAAAAAACTTAATTTTTTAAGGTCAAAAAAAGTAGTAGTTAGTTTTATTGATACAAATTCAATGTTAAAAGGCTGCAAATATTTTTTTTAACACCTTATACAAAGAATCTCTGATCAAACAGTCTAGCCTCACCCTTACAATAATTATATGTATCCGTTATGTATAGTACACTTGTTGCGTGCTGGCAATGTGCGTGCGTTCGTAGCGTCCCAGTGGGCGAGACCAGGATATAAAACTAATAGAAGCGACACAGTTTACGACATTTAATATTACAATTTCTTGACAATTTTACAATTTACTTGACAATGTAATAATGAATGGATTAAAGTATTGTCGGTATAATGTTAAAGGGTTATTAATATTATACAGGGTTACTGACTGTTCTTAAGAGATAAATCATATTTATATTTTATTTGGAAAATTTTGAAAAGTAAATATATTGTAACATACGAGTATTATTATCTTTTGTATTATGTTTATTCGAAAAACATAGTCTAATCTTTATTTTTAATAGGTACTTCTATATCGTTTGATCTTTGTTAGCGATTGGCGGACATTAGTCTCCTCATAACGTCGGCCATGTTTCTAATATCCTCGGTAATAGGGCAGACCTTTTGTTCCAAATTGTTATGGCTGTAGTTAATATTTCCCTTTTTGTACTTTAATAATGAGATATTTACTCGTATCCTCGCTACCTTTCGCTGAATAAATAAATAAAGCCCTTAATTCCAAACAATGAAGTTACATTGAAATCACAATAAGTCCTTTAATATCCTCCGTTTATTTATTTATAAATTATTATTTTATTCGTTATTTGTATAATATTTATATTTTATATTGAATTTGAATATTTTATATTAAAATGAGCATATTATCATAATTTATTATTGATTGATTATTAATTATAATCAATGCAACCAGCCCTTTCAGCATCCACTTCTGGACCACTTCTGGATGAGGCACCTCACCCACTGTACAGAACTATACAGAATTGTGACGCATGTGACCTTTAAATTCATTCAGATATGCTCCTAATGATACAATTTATTTATTATTGAATAATATATTTTATTGTTTGGTCACCCAGCGTCGTCCACCCGAACGCTGGGTTCTGCCTCCTCCATGTTCTGCCAACTCCGTCGTTCTCTCGTCTGTCTTGTTCCCCAATAAATTCCCTGTAAACAAAATGACTTAAGCATTTCTTTTGTGGAAAATGTATCAAGCAAATTAAAGACATACAGACAGATGGCAATTGGCTTATAGACGCTTATGCAATTCGGGATTAATTATGAATTACAGAATTTATAGAAAATAATAAAAATCATGTGACTTGCAAAATTGAAATACACTCTTCGTAAGTAAGACCATTAAAATTGGCAGTAATGGCAAGTATTTGGTTGATATAACCGTGACCAACATTGTCTTGTGCGTAAGGGGTCTGAGAACTCTACGCTGGCCAAGTGGGTTGGCGAGTCCATTCTTTGTAGAAGTGTAGTTACTCAGGGCTTGTGGTAGCTAGAGGCTTTGTTATCCCATAGAAGGCGTTGTTCTAAAGCCAGTTGACACCAAACAGCCAAAGACATTA
Organism: Sesia apiformis; assembly: GCA_914767545.1. Classification (NCBI taxonomy): domain Eukaryota; kingdom Metazoa; phylum Arthropoda; class Insecta; order Lepidoptera; family Sesiidae; genus Sesia; species Sesia apiformis. Next base: position 6,085,204 of record OU611960.1, on the reverse strand, counting down.
ATGTTGCAGAATGTAAGTTTAGGGTACGATAGAACTGACGTGTGCCGAGGCATAAATGTTCCGTAAAAAGAAGAATAAAAGAAGCCTTTAAACGAGGTGCATCTAATTGTCTTACGATGTACCGCTAGTGTGAAAGAGCTAAATTGTTATTGTGGGTTTATAAATGAGACTGGCCTGTATATAATTCAATAATATAAAAATGTAGTAGAATATGTTTTCAAAATAAATTATTTATAAATGTTCAACTTTGTAAAGGGAGAAGTTAACAAATTATACAACAAAGCCGTTTTGAATGCCAGCAGGTAAGTATTTCTTTTGTTTAGAAAATATTCCGAGCTACAGTTTCTTATTACACGGACATTGACATTGGGAAAATATGAAATATATTTTCAGACACGAGTAAGATTCTGCTTCACTACGCTTTAGAATTTCTTCAGCAGTATTCATATAACATCATAATTATTATTATTAGAAGAATGTTATTATATATAGATAGAATTTTTTTATTTTACTCTATCACTGAATTTCCTGATATCATTTTAAGATGACACATACACCAGTTTTCCTTCCGGGTACGCATCTAAAATTAATTAAAACCTATTAAAACGTCGTAGTAATTTTTACGTGATGTAAATACAAACAGACAAAAAAAATAAAATCCTCTTTTTTGAGTTCTGTAGCTTCTAAAAAGACTCTTTATGACTACTTACTTTTTTCTAAATGAATTTAATGTACACTCTTTGACTGTTATATTATAATATAGATTCGTTAAAATCTTCGTTTTTGTGCTGGATATTCCAGGTTATATTTTAATTTACCGAATAAAAAGTTAGTAGGTAAGTGCAAAGATCTCTTTCAGTTTATCAATGTTCTGGCATCACTCCAGATCCATTTGTGGGTTTAATTTGATTTTCCGGGTTCATGCATCTTGTATGTAATACAGTGAATGCACTCGTGTTAGATGGAAGACGAAGAGGAAATAAAAAATTAACTGTCCGTAGTGTAAAAATAACCGTAAGGTGTCGGCTAGCTTTAGAGATAGCACAACTCCATCTCTAGCACCACAAGCCCTGAGGAACTATACCACCTCTAAAAGAGTAGACTCACCAAACCGCTTGACCAGCGTGGCGTTTTGCATGCAAAAGACAATGTAATCCCATGTCCAGCAGTGAACAATAAAAGGCGGTGTAAAAAACCTGAAAAAAATTTGGAAAATGTTTCTAACAGTTTGAACTAGACAATCATCGAATATACAGACATAAGAATAAATAATAATACAAGTATATTTACTATTCTTATGGTAAAGACTAAATTAACATGTATGTGGCGTATTATAATTAATTATCCCTAAAAATATCTCAAGAAAAATGGCGTAACCAAAAATAATAAATAAAAATCAATGGCACGTGTTCACACACATTATTTTATTTATTTATTTATTTCAAGCAACTAAGGCTCATATAAATATATAGTTTAACCTATAATACATATAGTATAATAAACTTAACAAATACTAATAGGGATTTTATTCTTGATCGGTCTTGCTTCCCTAAACTACAGCACTACACTAAACACTACACCTTCTGGTCGAAAGTCAGGACTGAGGAACAGTTTCTAATGAACTTCAATAACCCGGAGCTTATAGGTCTTAAAATTGCTAAATTATAGCTGCCGACCCTGGAGTCTCTCCTCGATGTCTCGCTATATGTCTACACTGGATGAGAATACATCGCCTACAGTTGGTACAGCAGCTTTGATGTGTGTTGGTGCTGTATATTGGGGTGTGTTGGTGCTGTATGTTGGTGTGTGTTGGTGCTGTATGTTGGTATGTGTTGGTGCTGTATGTTGGTGTGTGTTGGTGCTGTATATTGGTATGTGTTGGTGGTCGCTATTATGGCTCATTTACATTAATTGGTTCGGATTGACCGTATTCGCCCGGTAACCGCAATCAGTCACTGACTAGTGTAAATTGTTTAGTGTAACCGCATTTGGCCGCATTCATTGCAGCATAGAACTGAACTATTCATAATGCAAATATAACATTTCAGACATTTGCGTTTTTCACACAAAAAATGTATGTATTTAAACGAGTCTCAACGCGTATGTTTACCGAAACGTCGAGTAAAACAAATATGGTCAACATATGCGTTGAGACCTGTTTAAATAGATAAATATTCATAAGGCTGTTCGTAGATCGAGTGCGTGGACTGTTGGTAACTGAATTCCAGTTCGGTAACACAGCCGCTCAATGTAAATAATTGGAATCGGTGGACAAATTTGTGTAAATAGAACTTAGTCCCCACAATCGGTCACCGAAGTAATGTAAACCGGTAATTATTCCCGATTGGTGATTATGGATCAAAATTCTCCTTTGCAGTAGGACGCTCTAGATTGATACAGAGTCCGTTATGGGTTAGATGTTGGAAGGTAGATAAGTAAGTACACTTTATTGCACACCAAAGAATACAGTGAAAGTGACACAAAGTTTATATGAATACTCGTAGTTATACGAAAGATAGGCACCTGATGTTCCTAATTATATTTAATACACACGCCACCGTTTGGTGCCACCGCGCTGCCGCCACCGAAACACTTCGAATAAATATGCTAAGGCCCGCCATGCCGTGGAAAGAATTTGTTTCTTCGCTTTTGCTTTAAAATAATTGCAACAAGTGCTTCAAAATAATTGCTTCCTTGTGAAAACGGGACAATTTGGCATCCCGAACCATAAGTTGGGGACAAAGGGACAGATCACCTGAAAACGGGATGGTCCCGTTCTAAACGGCACGTATGGTCATATTAATCATACACCAAGACCGAAGAACCTCCACGTCTACATTGATGGTAATTTATGCAATATTTTATTTATAATATTTATTCTTGATCATTTTCTGTCACCTTACTGTTAAGTGTTGGTCCTATAAGACAAGATATGGCACAAACTGTTGCCGGGGTATCGATAGATATCACTTTTTGTACACATTAAATAAAACCATTTTTAAAAAATAACCAAAAACCTTTAATTTTACGCGTCGTCGCGGATAGATGTCGTCGAACGATGGCTGTTGTGCTCAAGATGATCGCTTTTTGAATTACTATTTATTAATGCATTATTAATATTTATTTAAAACACATCAGTGATAAGACTTCTAAGGTGAATTGAAGTCTAAATCCGACTGATTAATAACAATAAATGATTGATTAATAAGACTCTTAATTATTATTTTTTGTGAAATTATTACACAAAGTATACTGCAATCATCTATCGTGAATATCAAGCAAACACATTTTTCTTTCATTCTTTGCCATTGAATAATACACTTTTGACTCCTAACTGTCAGTAGAACTGGAACATCTGTACAAATATTTATTATTGTTGCAACAAATATCAAACGTTTTATGTACATCGACTTGCCAAACCAGTCGTAAAAATGCCTGTGAAAATCGAAAATGGATTGAATAAACAAATTTCGATTTTACGTTTGCTTCAAAAGCAAATAAACGTCAGCATTTATTATTGTAGAAGAATCTAATTCCAAGATAGACATACTGAATTTTAATATTATTTAATAAATTAAAATATTTAATTACAATTATACTTGTTCACAATTACAAAAAATAAAAATAAAAATTCACAATTATAAAAAGAACAATAATATCTAGCGGGAACTTTGAAAAATGGCACAAGTGCCATTTTTCAAATTCATACTATAACACGATACATAAAAATATATGTGACCGAGTCCTACAATAGACCGACTTTTATCAGAAGAAGACTTTAATCATTTAATCATTTTTAGATTTAATCTTTAATCGATATGGGAATAGACTAGATTACACATACGTTCTTTCCAAAGAAACCTGGTTGGCAGCTTCTAGGGGGGAGTGAAACAGATGAAGAGTGTTTCATACAAAGTCAAATACTGTGATTCATACCTTCATGCGCTCATTGTTAATCAGATTTCTTTTTAAGAAACTTAATTTGATTTTTTTGTAACTTTGAAGAGTGTATTTATTAGTCTACATTCGTAGACAGTTTTTGATTTGTGACTTAATTCGTAAATTGGAAATAATGCTATAAAAGAAATAATTCTTTATGATTTCTCCTGATTGTATTAAATTATACTTTACGCTATAGACCATCCAATAAAGAAAAAAAGACCATGTAACATTCCAAAGGTTAAAAATTGCACCGACAAGTAGCGAATCAATTTCTCCAAATCTATATAGACAAGCTACAGAGATAGTGACAAAAAGTTGAATAATCAACAGAAGTGATTTCTGCTGAAGAAATTATGCTTTTAACTGTTAAATGTAACCATTTCAGTACTATAAGGAAAATCTATTTATCCTTTCACATTCCACATAATATAACTAATCATAACAGTCTTTAAAGATTATGGAAATCGTAGGAACAAGTATTTTTGTATCCAAGTCCACAATACAATGTGAATATGTACAAGTCCTTCTAACGTCTATATTTTTTATGAAATAGTTATTAATGTGATGATATAATTATATTAAAACTGCAAAGAGAGTATGTACTCTAAACGATTAAGTAAAAGTTACTAGACTACATTAACTCTGCTAACTTTTCCCGTTCCCCGAAAAGCCTCTTACATCATATTGTTATTGGCACGTTCACATCACAGCAGTCCAGTGACGTGCATTATACTAATGCTGGTATCGTGTCTGTGCAGAGCCCCCGCGGACGTCGCCACAGCAGGACGGGGGGTTGGCGGATATGCCCCGTTCTTCGGTCGCACCACCCGACCCATCGCCCACCTTCCCTACGGTATGTCTTCATAATGTTATGCTGAGTACACAGTACACACTGTCGTTGAGGATGGTTTTGTCTAGAAGCGACTGTTAGTGGTGTTCTTTTGTGCGAGCGTTGATCAGAATACGTCACTCAAAAGTGACGCACGCAAATAGACAGTCACGCAAAAGTGCTGCTTGCGCATAAAATGCAGTACAGCTTAGCGCAGAGCAATGCGAAATATTTATTACACTACTCGTTTAACTAGTTGATTTACCAATTATACTCACTGAAAACTACTAAATAATGTGACATTTGATACTAAATAAAAGCTCTAAAATCATGTTTGATGAACTTTCGTTCAAGGATTTTCAAATTTAAACAGATACGAGGTGTGGAGATCGGAATAGTAGTTATGGTGCTACTAGTTTGGATCGCTGCGATAGCTCTCTTCTTCAACCGGTGGGGCAAGATCCGGATGCTCTTGCCTTACCAGCCAGATTATAAACAGGAACAGTTGAAGGTAAGTCGAAGTGTCCAGCTATTTTTTTAAAAAAATGCTACATTTATAGAGAGCCTAATTTTTTTAGAATATAAATCGGTTTGATAACCACCATTGCAATTCAATTTACACAATTTTTTTTTTTAGTTTGGTAATAAATTGTATCATTCTCAAAAATGCAAATGAGTCTACAAATGGCAAATCCTCAAAATGGAATATTCTCAAAATGTCAAATTATTTAAATGGCAAATTCTCAAACAGGCAAATGTCTAAACTAAAAAAAAAGTATTACTTTAGTAGTAGTTTGCAAAGTAGAATCGCAGTCCATATGAAAAGATGTTTCTAAAAATAAAGTCTCATTATAAGCGTAAACGACAATGATTATATTTGCAACACTCACACTGATTGTTTTGGTAAACAAGAACTGCCTGCAATCTTTTCTACCATCTATTCATATTAAACATTAATTGATGATTAAACATTAATTGATGATTAAACATTAATTGATGATTAAACATTAATTAAGTGAGTAAGAGCTCTCAGCGATTAATAGGAAGAGCTCTCACAGCTGACATAAGTCTTTAAGAATAACTGTTTTCTATTTTATTGTGATACTAGCTGTGCCCGCGACTTCGTACGCGTGGAATTTTAGTTATAAAACTCTAAATTCGGATATCTTTTCTTTCGGTCAGCCATTTTCGATGAAACGAAGTCTATTCGAAAGCGCCAAGCTAAGTTTAATTAACCTGTGGAAGCCCCATGAAAATCCGTTCAGTAGTTTTGGAGATTAGCGTGTTCGAACAGACAGATAGACAGGTAAAAAATTTCAAAATCGGCTTTTTGTATCTGATACTCTTCCTTCATCGCCCCCAATATTTTTTTCTTAAATATATTCAATGTACAGACACGCTGCTTCTACAGTTTTATTATATGTATAATAGATAGATGTTAGGACTTAAGTAAGGAACGGTATTTACATAAAATGAATTAAATACACAACTGTCAGCGTTCTTCCTATGATAACCGGACCATAAATGTTTATTTTAAGCGGCACAAATACAGGGTAAATCATAAATCTTAAAATAAAGTAAAAAAAAATTATTTTATTTAATTTATCATTTTAGTTTGTTTACAAGTCCACGACAACAATTAATAGGAAGATAAGATTGATAGCGTTACTGAATTTTAAGCCCGTTCAATATTTTATTCCATAATTTTTCCAGTCCCATCCCGTTTCATCTCATCTCATCCCTCCCTAAAGAAAAATCCCTCCTTAATTGGATGAGGAAACTATACTCTCTTTTCCCTTATTCTATCCTTATTCTAAATCTCCAAAGGGAGGCGGCGCATTCGAGGGTCTGTCAATGTTTATGATTCTTGGCAGATGTTGGCATATATCACAAATGTCTATAGGCAACAGATTCAATTTATTACCAGATGGACTCTAGACTCGTCTGTCACCTTCTTAGTATCAAAAAATTAGTATTTTTATCATTTTTCTAAATTGGAATCTGTGTTAGAAGTATTAATTATGTAGCATTAGATAAAAAGATGTTAACAAATTCTCCAAAAATGGATACAATTTTAACAGGTGGAACCATGTCATGCACCAACCGCGCTTTAGGATCACAATGGTGTGTTTTAGTTTGGATAAAAATTGCTATCACTTTCTACGAATACCCTACCCTTCCAAAGTATTTATTATAAAATGTATATCGAATTATATATTCTGTATATACAGGTAGAACAATATGTGATTGAATGTTTTCTCTTTCTATCATTATGTAGGCATCAGTATTAATTAGACTCATTTCATGTCTATTGTTTGACGTAGATCTAGAACTCTTCAAGCCTTTATAATTAGTACCTTTGAGACTAGTCTGTTATCGGATGGCATTAATTGAGTTATAAAGTTGTTCTACCTTCCAATATACCTGTAAAGATTAGACCCTTTCATTTCCAGTGGAGTGCTCGCTGAATTAAAAAAATGAAAATGTTTTCAGAAATTAATTTTGTAACGAGGACTTTGCTGGAAGATGATTGCTTTGACAATGTTATAAGATATTTTATAACAAGTTGGTAATTGTGTTTAGTTGAATTTCGCTTGTTTTTAAATTATCTATTTGACTGTAAAATAGACAAAAACATTTAAGTTATTATTTGGCGGTATGAAATAATCGTCAACTTTTATTAATAATGTCCTTTTGATCAGGTGCCGGGAACCAGTGCGTTAGCAGCTGCGACCGCAGGCGGCACTTGTGGTGCACATTCAGCACCATCTGCGTGTTCGGTAACTATAAGTTTTTCAGAAACTATTAGTTCTTCACCAATATCAACATTGTATTTTGCAGCATCAACTACATTTTTAGATTCAGCCTTACCAACTCATGCCACACGTCCTTCACTTCAATTTGTAGGTGTAAAGACATCTGCTGTATTTATCTTAGCCTCGTCTGTGACGTCACAGCAAAGCGACGCACTTTTATCACTATACACGCGTAGCAGATAACACTTGTAATACTTAAATAATATGAACTATTAAGACAGTTACATATGTTTCGACTACAGTTTCAATAAATGTATATACAAACGCATTTAGGTTAAATTCCAAATTTGCATTTACTTAATTCCCGGTTCAAACTCGTGTAGTGTTTGCTACAGACAGGTGCTTTCAAAGGAAGTACACTTCAAACTTGCAGGTATTCATGAAATATAATATCTAGTTACACGGAAAATTATTTAAATCTACTGCTATTTTATTCCCGTATTTAATTTGAATTTTGAAGATTGTTGTTATAAACGACGATCATGCATAACATTACTGGATAGCTAGATAATAGCTAGATGTTTTGAAGAACTGTTCATTTTGATGCCAACTTCGAGTTTTTACCATCGCACTGCTCGTCATCGTCGTGCGGTTTATCCGCACTTTTTTGACATAGAATCGTCAAAAAGTTGTGAAATGAACTGCCAGCCGAGGTATTTCCGTTACGTTGCGGTATAGAGCTCATCAAGAGCGCTATTGACAGGATTTTGATATTTCGGCAGCGCACCCGCGAGCCCCCTGGTGTTGCAGGTGTCCAAAGGCGGCAATAACCACTTACCACTTACCACTTACCATCGTCTGCCATCTATTCTTTATTTAAAAAAAGTTTTTAATTTTAAATTGTACTCGTCTCCTATTATTTTCAATTACTGTTACAATCTTGATTAAATCTATGCAAAGAAATAATAATACCTATTCCAGTTAATGTAAATACAATTTACTAAGTAACCAAGACAAAAACATAGTATATAATTATAATTAATGTAATATAACTTTCTCTTGATATCTGAAGGTCCATAGAGATAGTTTGTATGGGAATTGCAATAAAACAGAAACAATGCTAGCGTGATTCCTACAGACCGCATTGCAGCATTACCATGCCGTGAAGGTCGCACAAAATCCTGCCTACACGGATATTTATAGCCTCTGTAATGACTTGCTCAATGCTCACACCGACTGCGGCGTTGATCACTTTCTTTTGTATGAAATTTGTAAGGAGAGCATCACGGAAGACTTGCATAAAATATATCTACTTTACACGTGTTTCGGGAATGAGTGAGATATTCCAGAGTCCATTTGTCATGCCATCCCATCGAGTGAGGATTACAATGGTGTAAGAGCTCTCTCATAACATTATGTGCCTTACTCCCATTGTCAACCCATCCCTTCCCGTCCCGAGAATAATGAAACAAAGGGATGTGCTTATACTTTTTGCTTCCCATCATCCCGCTATCCCCTTAAGGATGAAAATTAGATGGGAACTCTTGATCCCGTCATCCGTCATTGGTCTATTCATCCGTTCCAAGTCATTTTCGGAATCCATTCCTAAAGGTATGTAGCCCTTCTGGGTACGTACTAACGTTTGTCATTCTGGACTGATGTTGGCATATGTATCGCGGATGTCGCAGGATGTCTGTTCGTCTGACACCTTCTATCCATAAAAAGTTCATAATAATGAGATTTCTTCAGAAAACATTTTTTTTCTTATATCTATAAGAATTATTCATGTATTCAGTTTGAATCAAGGGTTTGAAGTGATCAGCAAGCAGTTTGCTCTACTTATTGCTTTGCTTATAGATACGAAAAAATGCCAATATAAATATATATTACTAGCAAAACCGCGCAGACGTCCTGCCATAGAAGTTGATGTACTGCAGCGTCATCCAGTGGCGAGTTACAACAAAGTGGATAGCATAAAAACCTTCTCCATGAAAAAATACAACTATGTAACAACTTTCATGGTGATCGGTCAAACGGTGTTGAAGTCTATTAATATCAGATATACCGACATTCATTTTTATATATATGAGTATATAGATTACAATAAATATTATTAATATGATAATAGTATATAAGATACCGAGAGCGATTCGACATCACAGATTAAGCTTAGAAAGTTTTGTGTTTTTGTGATGTAGTTGACAAAATTATAATTTAATAATGCTACAGTGTAAAATGTAATAGTCAATAAATAAAAGAAACCTTTTTCAATAAAATCTACTTTTTATCATTTAATAATATTCCAAAATCGTAATCTTCTTTCCTGTCTGGATTTTGTTGTCAAAACAAAACCAACAACTAAAAATAAAGCTACATAAAAAGAGAATGATTGTGAGTCGTAAAACGTACGTACTTTTTATTAGTGTCGTCGAGTCCTTTTTATGTAATACCAGTGTATCTTAAAAGACATTTTATAGACTTGACATAAGTTTCCTTTTACGAGATGTAAGTAAAACATGATAGGTCCTCTTGCAATCGTTACACCGGAAAGAATTCTATATTACCTTATATGCAACGAAAAGTAACGTATCTTACTGTTCGAAGTAGTTATAATTACTACTTGTTACGGTAGACCGAATAAGGGTCGTCACAAGTAACATACGCTAGTGTTTGAATAATTTGTTCGCAACTTTCCTAAGAGTGCGATAATCCACACTGTAACATTATTGTATAAAACATATTACTTCATTTACTTTAATAATATTAAATAATATCGTTAACAATTTCACAGTTATTCACAATTTAGTTTAAATAAATAATAACTTTTTCATAACGTTTAAATAATAAATTATTTTCTTCTTACCACCCAAAAGTTGCCTGCAAAAGATCACTTAAATTGAATGTATGCAACATATGTTGGTGTAATATAATAAAGAGTTTACCCATAGCGTTCACCAATGAATGAAATTTGGCTTACCCTATAAATCTCAAATCATTAGTTTTGTATGTTTTTAACATTCGCGTTTTGTACACATTTTATATTCTAAATAGAGTCTGAACACGTATAATAAAGCTAATTGTTTACCTTGTATTCCTACTGGACGTTTCGGTACTGCTTACACCAGTCGTGGTCACGAGTTGACTGAAGAGGACTACCCAGTCTAGGACGGGAGCTGCGAGCAATTTTATCAACTACCCACATTTGATCTCCATTCACATTCGGAGCGGGTGCGACACACTACACTAACAATGTCCGCGGACGTATTCGACGGTAATCGCATCTTCCCAATTTATTTTTTTATATTTCTAAATTTCAATCGCTTCACGTACCTACGCATTGCATCGAATCGCATCAATCCATTAGTTTTGAATACATACTTACTACATAACAGACAATATGCGGGTGTCATAACAATAAATGTTTGATTTGTACCTATATCAATCCAATTGGTTTGAAATTTATTAAGTGAAATACAACTTATCGACTGTTATGGAAGTATCGCCATTGGCGTTTGGACTATATAATAATGCTATAGTTCTTTCATCTCACGAAGGCCGGTTACGCTTAATAATGGTTGTGCTTACTAATGTAGGTACATTGTTTTGGTGTGCGCTTCGGCATCGGGAACCTAACTGAGCGTTCTCAAGTTTACGCGCACTAAAAAAATGTTGTACATGTGCGAGCACAATCACTACTAAGCGTAACCCGCCTTCGTGAGATGAAACAACTATACAAAACCGTTTTTGTATCATGAACGATGTTACATCATGTTGAGTCGCCTTTACAAACGTTTTTCTAAGCAGTTTTTTTTAAATAGACTTAGTTACTGTATGTTTCTTTATATTATTCATATCGTCATTTTACGAATGTGATAAAGCTAGTTGTAAAACTCATTTTATTCTGCGTTTTATTGCACCACAAAGTTGCTCATCTCAAACAAAACGGCGAACAGATGTCGGAGGTTTATGTTATTGAGGATTTCAATTATCGTTTCGCTTTTGGCAACTAACTGATGTTAGTTTAAATTTATTGATGAATGATGTAAAGTCAAAAATAATCTTAAAACCTTAATTTACTTTATTAAAATGAAATTTAAACGTTCACTAAATTGTGGTGTCAATTTTTTGTTATATACCTTTTTATTTAAATGTTTGTGTCACTTTTACTGTAATGTTTGGAAGGTAGCTCATGTTCACCCTTTACCTAAAAAGGGTGACCGCACAGACCCGGCCAACTACAGGCCAATAGCGATCACCTCCCTCCTCTCCAAGGTGATGGAGCGTGTCATAAACACACAGCTCCTTGGGTACCTAGAGGATCACCAGCTGATTAGCGACCGTCAATATGGATTTCGCCATAATCGCTCCGCTGGTGATCTTTTAGCGTATTTAACACACCGCTGGGCTGACGCCATTGAGAGTAGAGGCGAGGCTCTGGCTGTAGGCCTAGACATTGCGAAAGCTTTCGACCGGGTATGGCACAAATCGCTGCTTTCCAAGTTACCATCTTTCGGGATACCCGAGGGATTATGCGAATGGGTTGCCAGTTTCCTGACTGGACGGAGCATCAGAGTCGTTATCGATGGTAGCTGCTCCGACACCATGTCTATTAACGCTGGCGTCCCGCAAGGCTCCGTGCTGTCTCCAACTCTGTTCCTTCTGCATATCAACGACCTGTTGCAAATTGGTGACATACGTTGCTATGCAGATGACAGTACTGGAGACGCCCTGTACAGGGGCCGCGCCAACATCCCTCGGGTCGAAGTGGAAGAGAGTCGCGCCAGGCTTGTGTCTGAAATCGAAAACTCTTTAGATCTAGTCTCGATTTGGGGTTCTCTAAACCTAGTGGATTTCAACCCCAGTAAGACGCAAGTCTGTGCATTCACCGCTAAAAAAACCCCTTTTGTTGTAGCACCTCGCTTTCAGAGCATACCTCTTAAGATCTTGGAGAGTATCGGGATCCTTGCTATCGACATCTCCAGCAAAGTCGAATTTAGGGGTCATCTGGAAAATAAGGCCAAAATGGCCTCCAAAAAGCTCGGTGTGCTGAACAGAGCGAAGCGGTACTTCAAACCTGGGCAACTCCTTATGCTTTACAAAGCTCAGGTGAGGCCCCATATGGAGTACTGCTCTCATCTCTGGGCCGGCGCACCGAAATACCAATTGGACCCATTTGACTCCATCCAACGACGTGCTGTTCGTATTGTCGACGATCCCACTCTCACGGGCGGTTTAGAATCCCTCAGCATTCGGAGAGACGTTGCGTCTCTCTGTGTGTTCTACCGCCTTTATAATGGGGAATGCTCTGAAGAATTGTTTAATATAATTCCCACCTCGGGTTTCTACAACCGCACCTCCCGTCACAGAAGTGCGGTCCATTCGCATTTCCTCGATACGGAGGTGTCGCGCACTGTTCGGTCCAAAAATTATTTTATACCGCGAACCCGTAGGTTGTGGAACGAACTGCCTCAAGAGGTCTTTCCATTGAGCTACGACATGGGGTTCTTCAAGAGAGCTGTGAATAGGATTTTGCAAGGTCGGCGGCGCACCCGCATACCCCCTGGTGTTGCAGGTGCCCATGGGCGGCGGTAACACTTATCACCACGTGGGACCGCTTGCTCGTCCGCCCACTAATCTATAAAAAAAAAAAAAAAAAAATCTCTGGTGTGTAATAAAGTGTGCTTACTTACTTTTGTGTAAAAATCTCGATACGAACTGAATACAATAGTTATTTAAAATTAATAATTAATGTTGAATTAAGATGATTGAAATGACATTATATTTTAAAAACGTTATCCATTGTTTGTAACATTTGTACCATTGTTTGTTGTAACATAAGAGAGAAGGATATTCTAAAGAAAATAATTTAAATAATATTGATATTTTGTTTACATTTTTTTATTTATTTATAATTTTATAAATATGAATTACCTACGATAAAAATATTTACAATACGGCTGATATTTTTTTAAAATAATTACCTCCGATGTTTCTTTGTTTTAAAAATAATAAATTACGACTTTGTTTACAAAAGCATATCATACCATTACCGTCCACTGTTGGACACGGGCGTCCCCATTCACATTGTCTTGTGCACGAACGCTGGACAAGCGAGTTCGCGATTCCACTTTTTTAGAGGTGGTGTAGTTCTTCACAGCTTATGGTAGGGGCTTTGTTAACACTTAAGCACCTTTTACAACACCCATGAGAAGAGATGGAATGGTGCTATTCTAAAACTGGAAGACACCACACGGCTACACCAAGTAAATAAGACACCACACGGCTACACCAAGTAAATAAGACACCACACGGCTACATCAAGTAAATAAGACACCACACGGCTACACCAAGTAAATAAGACACCACACGGCTACATCAAGTAAATAAGACACCACACGGCTACACCAAGTAAATAAGACATCACACGGCTACACCAAGTAAATAATAACAACATTTTAGATGAACAAAGTATCACAAGTATCTATACAAAGGTCTCAAATACGTCTTAATATATAAAAAAATTGAAAGTTTTCATGTTTATTCAACTCAATTTTCTATAGAACAAGTGACAACCCATACTTTATTCAGGCTAAGAAAATTATTTAAAAAATATTATTGTCTACTATTCTGTTATTGGTACCATGACTATAAGATATATCTATGGTGGAAAACTGCAAATTATTTTTAATAAGACCTTCACGTGGAACTTTGTAACACTCTATACTCTTAAGTAGGTTACATATAAAACTTAGTTTACTTAAGTTATTTACTTGATGAAGGTAAGCAAAGGAAACCGGATAAAGTTGCAAAGGGGAAGCCGAGTTATCGTTTTCCGGTTTACTCGGTGACATGACTTACACTGCGACATTGTAACATCTTTATTTTAATGACGTCATTATGTTACAAGTTGATGTTGTTTAATGATCATTAAAAATATTTTTCTTTAAGACTACAGTGTATGAATTTTTCAATAAGTAGCAATATATTTTTCTACGATCTTAATGTCCGCAACATCCTTCGTGTGAAGTTTAGTGATTCCCGTGGGATCTTTATAATGGATCTAAATAAAAAAATACCCTTAATGTTAAACCCGGCACATAAGCTATACCTATGCCACATTTCATCAAAATCTGTGCCGTGGTGTTTACGTTCAGACAAAAAATACAAAAATTGTTGTGTCGGGTACTGTATCATTTGTACTTTATATTGCAATCAATTTTTCGAAAAATATTTAATGTATACACAGACACACGGCTCTGTTGCGATTTTATTATATGTAAGATTGCAATCCTTTTTTTTAAATATTTCATGTTTGTCACAATTTCATTAAGTATATACATTTATACATATATGTATAGAATAGATAAAATCTATTTTTGAATACTTTCACATGAACTTCATATAGTGATATACACACGAATTCACATGAATAGTGAATTTCGCTAAAAACAGTAAAATCACAAGAGCATGTTAGCTACTGCTTCGTCGTCGTCGATTTGTAGTGAATCGCCGCTTAACGTCCGACTGCGGTGCATGACGCGCGCCGTGAATATTCAATCAGAGTTAATTCCATGACGTGTTCGATGACAATTTGAACTCAACTTTAATTATCTTATTGTATGGTCGTAAATGGCATAACAAATATAATTATACTCAGTGCAAGCAAGCAGTATTGAGCAGCCGTATATTAGCAACCTTTCTAAAATAAACGATTTACTATTCAAAAACTAAATTTGCACTCTAATCGAATTTATTTCATTAGTTACTTTGACGCTGCGCCGTAGACGAGAATTAGAATTGAAATCTATGTAGTTTTATTGCTTTTAGCGGTGTTTTACAGACATTCTTGAGCTCACTTTCCCATTTTACCATCCCTTTCTCCAAATCCATTCCTGCGTCCCTAAAAGTAGCATCCGGGGGCGTACCAAAGTCTATCATTCTAGACTGATGTTGACACGTACCGCGGGTGTCCCCCGGCCGCCAGTATCCACTTACCACCAGGTGGACTGTAATGCTTGTCTGATGCCTTTTATCTATAAAATAATACAAAGTTGGCAATCCACTTGATGTTGTAGGTGTCCCACGAGTGGCAGTGACCACTTACCATTTGGTGGGCCACCCAAGTGCCACTACTTTGAAAATCCTATAAATGGTGGTGAGGATTATGAGAAAATTTTATCTTAATATTCTCCAATAAATTTGATTTAAGCATAAATAGACTTACCATATCACACTTGGATCCAAGAACTTCAAGCAATATCGTTAGCGAAGTTACTTTAGGAGCCGATTCGGACTTTGGAAATGTATGTGAATCGAGTTAATATACCAAATTATGTTCTGTACATACATATTTAACCATGTGTCTGTCTACCTATCTGTTTATTTTTTTATTTTGTAGAATGGCCAACAAGACATACAAACATACAAAAATAAATACTCGGCTAACTACTTTACTAAAACTATATGTTGCCTTACTTACGGACTGTCACCGCAAAGAAAATGTAGACTGTTAATATTGTTGGGAATAAGTTTTCAATATATGAATACAAAAGAAAGACTATATATAAATAGAAATGATAAACGAACTGTTACAGCCAATTTCCCTAATTTCGGAATGTATTTTATCAATAAAGCTGTTCATTTTGCCGGAAAGTTCTGAATGGTATTATATATCTGTTATTAAATCGGAGCAGGATTTTTGGATATAATTAAATCCTGCTCCCGTTTCGTCTGCTCTTCTTCTCATAATACTCCATATTTCCCATCCTTCCCAATATTTTTTACCAATTCACCCTTGAATTTCCAAAGGCAGGCGACGCATCCGGAGTCGAGTCAACTTTCGTCATCGTTGACAATTGATGTGTACTGTGAATGTCCGTAGTGGACCAGTGATTACCACCGCGTTTTTTTTTTTTATAGAAATAAGGCGGCAGACGAGCATGAGATCCAACTGGTGGAATGTGTATAATACTGTTGCTCTGTAACTTCCGCGATATGTGCCTACATCGGTCCAGAATTTCAAACATTCCAACGCCCCCGGATGCGATATTTACTTTTAGAGATTTATAAATGGATTTGAAGAAAGGGTTGCGAAAATGGGGAGGGATAGAATAGGATTAGGTGGGATAGACTCTGGCATATCTCACTCACTACCGAAACATGGTATGTACATTGAGTGAATACGATTTATTGGGAAATGTATATTTTATAGTAGTCTTCTGTGAGTGCCGGGTAACACGACCAGTCGGAGTGCACCCAGCGGGTTTGGGATTGCAGCGTAAACCCTGTTCCTCATAAACGTATTCAAAATTACTAGATTTTTGACTTTAAACGCGTACCCGATAGCAGACGATACCCAGTTTTCTTCCTGAATAAATACGAAAACGATAAATTAATTCAAAGAAATTCAACAAAAGTATTTCTTAGAATTTCGAATACACCCGATGAACTTACTTTGGACACCTGATGAAATAAATATTTTTTTAACCAAAAATATATTGAACTTTTATATTTTTACAGCTAATACAAAGTAAACTTAGTTATCGATTCCGTTCAAACAAATGGCCACCATTACAATTGAACGGAAAATAAAACAACTGATTTTTGCTTTTCTCTCGTCCGGTTCCAAATGAAAAACAAACAATTACAGGCTTTTGTGAATACGTCGGAATTTTTTTCGTTACGTCCCTTCGGTGTATTTTTTATTTTATTCTACAGACCACGTATCTACATTGAGTTATTTATTAACTCATTTGTTGCTTTCGTACATATACTCGTAATTGTCTTTTTGCAACATTATTGGTGTACAATAAAGAAGTTTATCTATCTACCTATAATGTATAAAGTATCTAGTTATAATTGTGCGACGTGATACCCTGCAAGGGCACAGCGACCTAATACAATGTAAATAGATATATCGCCACAAAGTAATACATAATTATTCTCAAATTATTCAGTTGTAGGTACATGTCAAGGCAAGATTATGTCGAAGAAAAAGAAAATATTTTTCGCAAAGCCATCCATTACAAGAGAGATAAGTTATTAATGAAGAAGTAGATCTAACTAAACAAGTAACTTTGCCCAACGAAGTTTTAAGAGTTTTCGGGTGTTATTACGCGGCATCACTTTTTTAGGATGTAACTAAGGGAAAATGGAGATGGATTAGCTATATTTAAGTGTCCTGGTTACCAATTTAAGAGTTCTGAGGTTCTTGTTAATTATTTATTGAGTTAGATGTTCATATATTATTGAGACACTTATCACTGAGACATTCAAACACTACAAATAATGATTACCTACTTAGATCGATTTTCAAGATACGACTGAACGTAAACACGGGTGCCGCTTGACCCCTACTACTGAGTTAACAGTACATTGTGTCTAGCATTCGACCACTGTGTTCCTTACATATAAAAAAGACCGATGACAGTGTCAAAACTTTTTGGCGGGAACTCGAGAAGTAAAGTTGAGTTTTTGTTTGATAACTGAAAAATCGGTTTATTATACGATTTGTGGTTTAATAGTGATAGTTTTATAAATTTCAAAGCGTCTAGTGTTAGTATATAATGATTGTGATAATTAAATAAAAGCGTGAGACTGCATTTTTTGTGTTCTTCCAAGGAGTTCAACTCTGTCCTCACTAAACCCAGTGTCACTTTACTGAGCAACGCCTAGTTTGAAGGGACTGGACAATAAAATTCTGTTTTAATATGTGATATGTGTGTAGACCAACGGCTATGCCAACGTCCAAATAAATTATATATATATAGTATATATATACATTGTCAGTCGAAAGGGAGATTTCGCTATTATCCGTCCGTTTTAGAGAAGACGTAGGTATTTAAATAAAAGTTTAAACAAAAATAGATTTTAGGAACCCTATTCAACTAATATATATTGTATGTAATGTGTGTGTACCCGAATGGTGCCGTATGGTGACCGCCGGCTATAGAACAGCACCACCCCATCTCTTCCCGGGGGTGACGTATCGCGGCGACTAAGGAATGACAAAGCCGCAACCACAAGCCCTGAGGAACTACACCACCTCTAAAAGAGTGGACTCGCCAATCCGCTCGGCCAGCGTGGTGTTTTAAGGACATTCAACCCTCATGCACAAGACAATGTGCACTAGGAGGTTGCGAAAGGGTTGGTTGCGTTGCATTGTATCCATATGGACAGATTCCTTTTGGATTATTATGAAGTTTACATAGCCATATTTAAACAGCACTACTAAATTGATTCCTCTCACATTTGAACTTAACCGAGAAATAGATAATAAACTATTTTTATTCACAAATGCGCTGTAATCGGTCTACGAATCTTGTTATAAAAATATAAACTGCATGGCGCATTTCTGACACTTTGAAATACATTTTGCCAGAAAAATAGTTTGGGCAGACCCCAATCTGGCATAGATTGGGGTCTAGCACATCTCACTCGCTATCGAAACACGTACGTACATTAGGGGCGTAGGTTAAAGTGTACATTTTATAGTAGTCTATACATATTCGTATATGAACATGAAGTTAAAGGGATTTTTCTTTTTTCATCAAAGGGTCTATTAATACCAGTTGATGATTACAAACTAATTGAACCTATCATTAACCAACTCTGCCATTATAAATCGCTTCCAGACCGCTAATTGAGGTGTCAGTTCAAACAGCCCAATTAGTACGAGCGATGCGCTAGTAGAAATGTTTGAACATTGTTCCATTAGTGGAATGTCTGAAATATATTCGGTAATTTTGGTAGAAAAGTTTGGATATATGAATGGAGTTTAATGTAGCTAAAAGAAACTTTTTATACATATATTCAATTGCTTGTGAATTTAGTGAATTGATTGCCTTAAGTAACGATTTTATAACTACAAACTATTATGTATATTTTAACATCTGTACCAAATGCAATAATTCTGCATTTAAACATGAACGCGGCGCCTTGAGTCCCTCTCCTTCGAGTAAGCTGTCTCACTTACTCAGACATCTAGAATCCATCAGCCATGTCGGCGTGAGAATTGTAATTGTTTAAAACCACCACCAGATATAAAAGTAAGTTATCTTTTATTACAACAAACACAAGAAACATTTGACTTCAATCAAATAAATACAGTCCACTTGAATAACCATCCCGGACACTTCTTTCTCTTGTAATATTCTATGACCTCGGTGGGACAAAGATCATTCAAAAAGCGCCTCCAGCTCGATTTATCCTGAACCTCACGCTTTACTTCGCTTCATTTCTGTCATAACTGTTAGCCTTCATGTTTATTACCAATTGTCTGGGGCAATCCCCAATAAACACGAGTTTTTATACAAAAAAGTTTTTCAATTTTCCCAATTTAAAATTATTACCATTCGTTTGTAATAAAACATGATCATTTACGGCTTACACACACCAATACTATAGTCGTTAATAGGTGGGGTGTGCTCGGAATCCTTCACAGAGGATTTAGCGGCTCAAGAAAAAATACGAGGTCAATAAAATGTACTAATAGCCAGGAGAACTGAGAAAAATGGCTTTTTTTCATACGATCCACACCACGGCAGGTTACCCAAAACAATTCCAATTTAACTCTTATTGCTAGCTCATCTAGGTTCACTTGTAGCCCTACAGAAAAAAAAATACCCACATTAGTATTTCGAAGTTCTACTGCAGATGTAATTTTTTTTTTTATTGAAACGGTATAATTGGTGGACTTGAGTATGGAGAAGGTCTTACAGGTTCGCCACGTTGGCCAAATATTAGGAGTTGTGTTATTGCCTGGTGGACATAACATGTCTACCCCCTACCGACAACTAGGTCTGTAGGAGTTTTCTTTCAATACCTTATACAATGTGTAGCGAGCAACTGCGGTTAAATGAAAAAGCCGAAGATTGTGTGTGGTGGAGAGCCTTTGAAGAAGCCTATAATATCCAGCAGTGGAAAGACTTAGGCTAATATGGTATGGTAACAATAAAGAGTATTATCTTTTTGAATTGCAGTCTGTTAAATTCGGTCCATTCAAAGACTTGCGTAGGGATATGGATCGTTCACGTAGATGCTCCTTTAGAGAGACCAATGGCTATAGTTAGACTATAATTATGTCTAATAAATGGGTTTTTGTGAGCCATAAATTTTCATCAATGTTTGTTGATTGTCTATTCGCTCGCGGCGTGATACTGACAGTGCTCTGTCGATGCTCCTAGAAGATGGACATCTGAATCGACATCATGAGCGGCGCTCGTTCACGCTTCACCTTTTTCTTTTGCTAAATCTAGTGACATGGAATGTACAAAAGTAATTTCTATAATCTTTCATTCATTAAATTTAAACGGGTATATTGACCACGCTTTGAAATCCAGATCTTGACCCAAAGTGTGCTTTTTTCTTTAATCATAGCATTCAAATGTGGTCAAAAGATTATATTTTCGCATTCACTGCGTTGATTGCGCACGTCTGACCTAAACGAGGAACCGTATAGTACTCAGCGGTTCACAAGTTTGCGTATTCCTTCCAAGAAGAAGGTTTTATGTTGGTCGCGAAGCCACTTTTGCACCGCTTCCTGCACGTATACGTCTATGGAAAATCGACCTCGCAAAGCCCTCGCAAAGCATCCTTGAGCGGCCCAAACAGATGAATGTCGCAGGGAGAAAGATCTGGGCTGTAGGAAGGGTGTTCCAGCACCTCAAAACCCAACTCGTTGATGGTTTGAATGAATCTCAATACGTTTGAGCTTGTGTACTGTAGTAAGCTGTCTTGCTGAGCTGAGCTCGTCGTAGACAGTACCATAACTGATGTTCAAAGAAGATATCTCATCGATGGTAACTCGCCTATCCCTCAGAACGTTCTCTCGAGCTTGCTGAATCTTGTCGTCCGTGGTGGAGGATGACGGGCGTCCTGCTCCTTCTTCGTTAAAAACTTCTTTTAAACTTCCCGATTCACGAAAAACACACTTTTACGTGACAAGGCACTGTTCCATATTTTGATAAAAGTTTACGATGAATTTTAGCCCCTTTCACACCTTCCGACCAGAGAAATCGGATCACTGCTCGTTGTACCTCCTCGGTACAAACTGCTATTGGAGCGGACATTTTTACAATGTAACCACCGGAAGGCAACTAACGCGATCGGGGTCAGATGGCGCACACATGACTACAGTCGTACCAACTCTTAACGTGCATGTGTAAAGGGCAGTATGACAACCTACAAGGTGTGTTATAATGAAAGTGTACGTAATTTTTGACTCTCCCTGGTATAAGTATATTGACTGTATAATTTTAATTTTAGATTGATGTGTATTGAGACCATAAACGCGATATTGTATCATGATATTTATTGACCGTCTAACCCCTGTCTATTACTTTATAAATAGATAGCTCGATAAAATTCTTTATTGCACGCCAAAATATAACAAGACATACATTGTAACACATGAAATGCACAAAAGGCGGTCTTATCACTATCAGCGATTTCTGCCTCATTACTTATTAATTATTAATAATTACTTATTTATAAAATCGTTTTTCACACATGCGTATTATTAATTAATATAAAAGTCAATAAGGTCTAATTCACAGTGATTTATAGACTCGTTTGGCGATCGAAATTTATATCGTTGTAATTATAATTCAATAACAGTGATTTTTTTGATTAAAACAACATGTATAAATTATTTGAGTCGATAAAATCATTTCGAAGTAATTTAAAATGATTATTATTTTACAGTCTTCCATTGCGACACGTGTAATGCATCCTCACACACGCAAATATTCTCTTGCACTATATGTTGTGAGAATTTGAGAACTGTTGGTTAACGGAAAGCTAAATAACGAGGTTTTATACGTGTGTCACACTGAAACTAAACTTATAAATACATTAAATTTTCAAACCAGTGTTATTGATTATTAATACGTCTTGATTGGCTATCTTGAACTTAGACACTGTCAATCTGTTTGGGGATCACTTAATAAACTAACGAAATGTTATTTAAAGTTTACAAAATTTCACTACATTGTCGTTCGTGTCTGTGAAAATAAAAATCCACTTTCACCTTGGATATTGTGTCATAAAAATGGATTAATCATGTTAAATGACCCGGATGACTAGAATAGGTTTTTGTGCCCTCCACTCTGTACATGCAAAAATAAGGTTTATATGTGGTACTTTTGTACTTTGAAGTACATAATCCTAGAAAACGCGGCACGTTAAATATGACGTGAAATAAAAATTCTCTTTCGGTGAGCGTGATTTGCTATAATGTGTATGACAGCACCTACTCCTACCTACTAAAA
This sequence comes from Sesia apiformis, assembly GCA_914767545.1. Classification (NCBI taxonomy): domain Eukaryota; kingdom Metazoa; phylum Arthropoda; class Insecta; order Lepidoptera; family Sesiidae; genus Sesia; species Sesia apiformis. Next base: position 6,062,408 of record OU611960.1, on the reverse strand, counting down.
CTCTGTAAGCCACTTCATAATACACGTTTATAGGGACTCCAGGCCTCTCCGACTAGTTGAAAACATGTACTATTTAACAGTTGGTTCTTAAACTTTCTCAGTAACGTGTTGAAGTTTGAAAATTAGCATTTTGTCTTTACGGTTGGCAAAATTTCTATGATTAATGTTCTACCGAAATTTGGCCTGTCTCAAATGCCTTTTTGACTTCAAAAGAGTGAAATCAATATCTTCAGCTCTAACATTAAAGTCCATACTACAATTTATTTACTACTCCTTACCGGTTCTTAGAGTAATGACACAGAAGTAATGAAAGATTTTTAGGTCAATTCTACCCAAATAGCTAAAAATGGAAACTCGATTTGTTTGACTGGCTTGTTTGGGAATAAGGGTTAGAAATTTAATACAATTTGTCTTGAAAAATAAATAAATTAACAGCAGAAAAAAAAACTGTATATGCGTCAAATCGACAACAGCAAAATTAAAGTTGGGTTGGGTTTAGTTTCTCTGGGAACAAAAAAGGAAAATGAGTCCCGCGTAGCGGTATTTCGTCGATTTACTTCAGTTAGTAAATGGAGAAATAACGGTTGACTATTTCCTAAAGTCAATGTGATAGACTATCTTATCGACTCTAGATATCGCGGACAGCTAGAAATTTAGAGAACTGCATTTGAGCATAAACGGACACATACTTACTTGTTGGTACCTCTTTTTCTGATTTTTCTGCTGAGTATCCATAATGATCCTGTCCTTTAATTTCATATTTACATTTTTAGGTTTCATAAGTAAATAATTTTCAATATGTTTAGATTTCGTTAGATCGATTGACATATCGCGGTATATGACATTGAGTAACAGCAGTGAATACTTTAATGTTACCGGTAGTACCCCTCACGCACCTTTAAAATTGACTCTAATATAAATTTAAAATTCGCACAAGACGGATTTTTTTTCCTGTCTGCGCGACCAGTGGTACAGACAGTGGCAAACCACGGAATAAATGGGATCATGATTTGCTGTTCATTTGATATTTTGTTGTTGATCGTTAAAAAACCAAGCTTTTTGTATTGTCCGGTGGTTTTTCAGCAAAAATCTACAATAATGAAGCTGTGTGACGAGCTAATCAGGCATACGACGCAGTGGACCTAAAATTTAATAAAACAGTGGCGGGAGAAAATATAGCCTGCAATATAAGCGTCAACGATTGATCTCTGGAACGGATTTTTATTATAGTCGGCTAAACATACATAGAATTACGAGGCGTATTCGAAATGTAAGGGCCGTTTCGTCATAAAAAAAATTATAATCATATGAAATAGGTTTTATTAGCACATTTAGTTTACTACAAATCTACTTCACTTTTCCACATAATCGCCGTTCACTTCCAAGCATTTTTCGTACCGCTGCACCAGCTTCCTTAACCCCTCTGCATAGAAGCTCACCGCCTGCGAGTTGAACCAGTTTTCAACGGCGTTCTTAATTTCCTTGTCGTTTTCAAAGCGTATTGTGGTATCCAAGTTTTTACGTGACAATTGCGTCCAAGATGAGGAAATTCATCAGCCAGGGCACTAATCGTCAACCGACGATCAGATCGCAGTTTTTGGTCCACCAGAGAAACAATTTCATCGGTTTGCATACTGGGCCTACCACTCCGCTCTTCGTCATGAACATTTGTTCGTCCAGTTTTGAAATCACGACACCATTGTCTAACCTTTCCTTCATTCATTACAGTAGGTCCATAAACTAGGCATAACTCTCGATGAATTTCAGCAGCTGAAGATCCTTTTGCACACAAAAATCTTATTACAGCGCGAACTTCACAGCTGGCGGGAGCAACGATTATCGCGGACATTGTTTACTGTACGCACAGATAGGCAAATGACTACTGAATCAAAACAACACCTGAAATAGCTGCACGAGTAGTGCACGTACAGATATGCACAAGTTTAAACGTGTTACGACTTGTCGATTTTGAAATATAAGCGAACGGCCCTTACTTTTCGAATACGCCTCGTATTTTAGTGCATATTTTTATAGAATATTTGACGGGACAAATGGCTCAGCGTCGCACCATTGGATGAGTTCGTTCGTATATTAATATGCTACGACACAATATTTTTGCCTTCTATCATAGAACTAAAGTCACCGATATATCTCATAGAATCCGCATGCTGAAATGGCACTGGCTTATTTTATATTGTAAATCGGGTCTGATCACGTAAAATTAAAGGGTTTTGTTTGTTTTTTATTTCTACTCGACTTTTCCGCAAGGGTTTACACCGACCATGATCAGAAGTTAACTGAGGACGCTGGTAGTCCAGAATGATCTTCACATTTGGAAAGGCTGTGACACTAACACTAACTACGCTAACAATGTCGGCAAGGTTTAAATTTGTTAATCACTGGATTCTACGACAACAGTTTATATCCTTCTTAACGATTGAAATTTTTATATTTCTTAATTTCAATCGCTTCACGTACAATTCTGGGATAATAACCTGGGGAGGTTTTTTGGGGTGCAGAGTTATATCCAGTGATTAAATCCAGTGTTTGGCTATTTGATTTACTCGTTTGGCGGTTTTTTTAATATAAAATGTGTACAAAACGCAAACATTTAAAAAGTCATAAATGTCATCTTTGCCGCAGAACTGGTAACCAAAAGGGCCCTCGAATGGAGGACACGTACCGGGAAGCGCAGTGTGGTTCTTACCAGGTGAACTGACGACTTGGAGTAGTTCGCCGGTGGTGGTTGAATGAGAGGACCGGAGGATTGTGTATGGTGGCGAGCTTTGTGAGATGCCTATATCCAGTAGTGGCGAGACATAGGCTGATGGTATGGTATTTAATACAACATGTACACGTCACTACGCATTATTTTGCATATGTATTACACCTACGACACGATCTCTTCATAGCCCAAAACTTCATTGGGAAATATTGCTTGAAGACTTCTTTCTAACTATCGTCACCTTGTGTAGTAAATAAATAAATAAATACAAAGGAACAGAAAGACAGCATCAAAAATCACAAACATCTTAACAGAATTAAATGTGCTCGTATTATCGTTTCCAACTCTACAGTTACCAAAGAAAATACTGTTAAAGTTGTTAAGGTGAATTCTAAACCTACGTTTAAGGTGGTTTTGCGGACACAATTCGTCCCATTAAAATGTCTACTAAACTGTAATAATAGGGCTATTAACTGTGCCTTGTTTTCCGTTGAGTTACTAAGGCTTTGTCGAGTTCGTGTTGCTTCCAAATTGTTACGACCACTCGGATCTTAAAGGCCCGTTCTTTGAGGCTTAAAACTCTAATTTACGAGTCTGTTTTCTACCTTTTAATTTCATTTCTCTTGGTTATTTCTCATTTTATATTTAACATTATCTGAGAAAAGGGATCTTATTGTCGGTTATGGTTTCAGGTTTTAAAGAAATCTTTAAAAAATATATTTTTTTTATTGCTTTACAAGATACGATTAACGATTAAAACCACAACAATATTGCCCTAGTGAACCCTGCGATTAGCGTGAACGAATAAATACACTTTGAGAGAGTACATTTATATATGTAGAGGGTTCCTGAATCATCAGATGATCACACATAATATTTATTTTCCACTTTTGATAATCGTTTAAGTTCAAGTTTATTATTAGTTTATAAGAATCCTTACAAGCATCCTAATAAAAACACTTTTATTTATTCTGAGCCACAAAAACCTTGTAATTATCATAAAATTGTACACGGGGAACTAAAAACGGAACTACATAATAATATATATTAATTACATAATAATTTTATGTCCCAAAGCGAGAGCCAAGCCATCGTGAATTGTTTGTCTTGCCCCCACACCGTACTAGACAAACATTTGACAAATCCATTTCTAGAACATGTAATAAACATAACCAATTAGCTTCCGAACATTCGGAACTGGACTTATTCGCAGACGGCTTGCTGACCTTCAAGAACAAAGTCAAACACGCTCTGACTACAGAGCGGCATAATTAGGTCTCCCATTGTTTTTTTTTTCTCACTCATTTTACTTTCTATTTTATTAACTTTTAACCACTAGCTTATTTACAATTAAATTTATTACTAAAATGTCAATCATTCTGACGTCACATTACTGAGATGTCAATTAGATTTAACACTACTTACTGTACACACTTACACACTATATTAAATTGTGCTTTGATATGTAAGATCTTGCTTTGTGGAGCATAAACATAAATTAAACAGATATTTAAATACTTTTACGACGTTACACAGATCCTTTGGAATCTTACAATACTTCTACAGTCCTGTACATTTCTATAATAAGTGTAAGAGTGGAAATATTTTCTAAAGTAATGGCGATTCGTTTCGTATAAATTGAAATCTCTATCATAAAGTCATAAATTGAGATTGGGTTTTGGTATGCATAGAATGAACGTTTTCTTCGTGCTCACTGAAGTCACACAATGACTTTTCTAGAACAGATTTCATTCATTCGTATTTTTCTTGAACTTCTAAATAAAATATTTTATATTCCAATTTAGATAGCGACTAAGCGGATTTTCTTTTTGTAATAAAATAAGGTTTCTAGATAGTTCATACATACAAATATATTGTGCATCATAAACCAACCTTTTCTATTATGCTAATACGTGAACCGTATTCATAGAGATGAATATTTCTCTTATTAACTATGTATTAGTAAGAATCACTCGTATCATCATAGTAATACAACAGCCATCAGGCCTCGGTCTTATTATAATTATTTATTATTTGGTATTATTATTTACTTCGCAATTTAAAGTGTCTAGACTGCGGTAACAATTTTAGTATTCTAACAAGAGATATTACGTAATTTAACGATCCCGTATCTGTTAAATAGCAGTTTGTATTGCCTGAATAAATACTGGAATTAATGGTAAGCAGACGAGTTAACGATGCAATAAAGCGATCTTGTTTGTTGCGGCCTAGCATTATGTTTATAGTATAGAATTTATCTCATGGTTTTGAAGTATTTCCGTCGAATGAGCAACAGTTTTTAATAATTAGGTTTCATTATTGCATTCGCCGCAGTGAATATTTGCCACCGCAAAATCACATGTATACTTGTCAAGTCTAGCGCACGTACGGCGTGGCGGGCCGCACTGCAGCGCATAACATTGCAAAAAATCTCCCGAATCATTTGCATACATTTTGTATAAACTATCGCACATTTCAGGCTGGTCACATGTGGCGGATCGCTTGCCAGCCGTATTTATGCGCTGATGTTATGCACTGCAATGCGGCCGCCGCGCCGGCCCGCCCCAATATGCGTTGAACGGGCGCAGTTAACGGACGTAATTCGAGTTATTCGCTGTGTGACAACATGAGGAATTGAATGTCAACAGCTAACTGACTTATATTATTGCGTTAAACTGCGGTCCGCCGCGTCTGTAATTGCGTTGTCGCAGTTTTGCAGTGTGATGCGTTGTGGCGCACGCGAGACTCCACAGTCCCCCTTTTTAAATGTGCAGTATACTCGTCACAGGTATTTTTAGGTATTTTTGCAAAATCGGAATGTTACATAATTCGTAGAAAATTCGAATTCAAATTAAATTTGACAGAAAAGTAGTTGGGTCTATATTTGGAATATAAGTCAAATCAGTTAAGTAGTTCCAAAATTATGACGGTGTAAATTTTCAAAGAAATTCCAAACAATCGACGTCTATACAAGCAAACTACATGGCGTTGGATACAGCACGTAAAATTCTACAACTTTTGTTTAAACACTGTTTTGTAAAATCTACGGGAAAATAGTGAAATCTCCTTCTGATTAGCGCTACCATCAGACTTTTTGTCGTCAGACTTGTCATCAGACGTGTAAATAATCCCTCCAATACGGGATCTTAATCGGTCTTTCTCCTATTGCAGTCACGGGTGGTGCGAGCTGCGCATATGCAGTCTCCACATAAAATAATCCCTAGAGCTAAATACACTGTGACTCACTTACATAATGCATGTGCAAGGGAACTTGGACGCCAAACTGGTGATGACAACTGACCTAGAGTTATTTGTTTTATATTTATGACTAAGCCGGCGACTATCAGGATATAATTTTTTTTATATAATTATAGGATATAATTTAAACTATATAATTTTTTTTTTTTTTGGTAACTATAATTTATTGAGTTGTTAACTTATTGGCGTAAGACTGCGTTGCCTTAAACGTAAGTACATTCTCTGTGTAGTTTACGCTGGATCATGCCTCAATAAGATAACTGGTAATAAATACCAGCTGGTCCAGTTGGTAATAAATACAGTTGGCAAGTAGACAATTACTTTTTTTCATAATAGATAGCAGACGAGCGGGCGGGTCACATGATGGTAAGTGGTCACCGTCGCCCGTTGACTTCAAATAATTATTATGTTTTTGACAATAAATTAATGTCGATTTATATCTGTGTAGATTTCTGATTTTGGTTTTCTTTTTGCTGGGTACAAAAAAAGCTGGTTTAACACTTATGTATTTAGTTACCTACTTGTGGCGAAATTGTACATACATTTTAAATGTGTTGCGAATATTTACGTAATGCGTAACGTAACGTGCGTAGATAACATTTACGTATTTACTCGTACATATGGACTTTTAACAATTTGTGACGAATTTGCGTTGTGGCAAATATGCAATAACTCTGATATATAAAAGTTAGAAATTTAGAATATCGAAACTGTATTCATTGTATATAAAATGTAGAATTAAAGAATTTGTTCGTTGAAAAGCCATTGATACTTGTCTGGATAATATGTATTAGGGGTTAAAGTATGAAATTGCCGATTTGTACTGAAAAATTAAAACTCGTTTTTTTCTAAAATGTAACATATTTATTTAATCAAAATATTTACCCTCATTATTTATACATTGTTGCCATCTAATCGAAAATTCATTTATGCCTTTGCGATAGAACTCTGGGGATGTAGATTCGACAAACTGTGTGATAGCATTTTGTACTGCCTCTTGGGAAGAAAATTTTTTACCACGTAGAAAATTGTCCAAATCACGAAAAAAATGGTAGTCCGTTGGAGCAAGGTCTGGTGAGTACGGAGGATGACGTATGGTTTCTAACTGCAGCTCCTGTAGAGTTACAACGGATTCTCGTGCAGTGTGAGGTCTTGCGTTATCATGGAGCAATAATGGTGGAGATCGATTCACGAGTCGGGGCTGTTTCACTGCTAGTTTCGCCATCATTGTTCGAAGTCAATGACACATCATCCACTTTTCGTCACATGTCACAATTCGATCCAATATTCCTTCATTTTCGTACCGATTCAACAAGGCAACGCAAGTTTCAACACGCGTTTCTTTCTGCAGATCAGTCAAATCATGAGGCGGGTGACTGATCTGTATCTGATTTTTCATATATTTTTATCTTATTGATTTGATGCAAATGAGTCAATATTGTAGGTAAGGTAACGTTAAACCATGCCGCTAATTCCTGGGTAGTTTGACTCGGATCGGCTTCTACCATCTCCTTCAATTCAGCGTTATTCACCTGTGTGGGCGGTCTTCCACGTGGTTCGTTCTTCAAGTCGAAGTTTCCATTACGAAAGCGTTTAAACCAAAAACGCACGGTTCGTTCATTAGCAGTCTCCTCTCCAAACGCAGCATTGATATTGCGAGCCGTTTCTGCCGCGGTAGTTCCGCGTCGGAACTCGTATTCAAAGATTACTCGGATTTTCGAAGTACCCATCTTTCCCGTCTAAGCTGAATAAAAAAAACAATTGAAAGTCGAAAAGTCGAATGTTGCACATTTTTTAAAACAAGAACCTCATAGGTATCATGTGAAAAAAGTTTCACTCGAAAATCTCACGCCATGAAGGTTTTATGTCAATTCAAAGTATCTATTACTATAAAACGGCAATTTCATACTTTAACCCCTATTATATACATTTTACGTCCAAGCATGTACCAACAAGTCGCGTTGGCCGCTGCTTGCGCGGGAACATGTTGGTACATGCTTGCTTCGTTTTGTGACTGACCGTCTCCGACATATATATTGTGTTAGGCACCTCCAACACTAGGAAGGGGGCTTGCAGGTGCGCTGCCGACCTTGCAGAATTCTGTCACAGCTCTCTTGAAGAGCCCCATGTCGTAACGTAACGGACATACCTCAGCGAATGTAGAGTACAGATGTAATATAATTTAATACAAATATACGACGGCAATTTGCAAGACATTATTATAGCATGCACTTAGGACCTAGTGGTGCAGTGCACAACCAATAGATAGCGCGCTTCAATAATTATTCGCACACTAATATCATATTACTCATTAACAGTATCCACAAACCCCTAGTGATTTGATTACCTACTCTGAATTAAACGAGATAATCCGCCTCCGACGTCTAGTTCTAGGCTGCTCCTACTCTGCTATTCTAGTCTATTTATAGCTTTTCCAGACTAGTTGTATCTGGTAGGGTGAGAAACAACTAACTTATTTTGATTTTAAACTTTGATGTCAGTTTAATATAATTATTATGATGGAAACGTTACTTACAATTTAAACATTTTGTTTCGTATAGCCGATATTTTAGTCAAGTTACATGAACCGTAGTAAGCGATAGTGCGATTGCCGAAATTTCAATCGCGAAGATGGTTTGAAGATGGTACCTACGTAGGATCAAGTTTATTGAACTTTGCAAAGCCAATTAAGCAAATGTATTTTCAAATTCACGCAGGTATGGTTGTAGTATACCTACATATTCGTCTGTCAAGGGCAATGACACCTATAACCATCACTGCAGTTTCGTCGTGACGACAGTTCACGTTGACCTCCAGTTACATAAACTGCAGTCACTCTGATTTTACGTTTCCAAAATTTCAGGCCCGACGGAAGTTCGAACGAACAAACCCTACACTGACTTTCCTTCGTTCCTAGCAAATCAAAGACGTGTGTCCAGTACAATCGTTTATTAGAGACTGGCACACAGCTGCAAGTACACCCACACATACGTAATACATAACAGTTCCGGGCTCTATATATTGAGTATCTCGATTATTTAAAAGGTGAGATATTAGTTAAATTTGACGTTTGATTCCGAAGTATCTGTTGTCAACATTTATATTTCGATCGTAGTCTCGTGCGATTAGAGTAGTTTCAAATGTCAAATGAATTTTGTACGGGACGATATAACGTAGTGAACGTTTTTGTAGTGGGAATTTACCGAAATATCGGCCGAAACTTCGTTTTTCGTGTTTTGACAGTAACCGAAATGTCGGACATATAAAATAAATATTAATCATGAGTAACATGTTTACAAAACATTAACTATTTTGACATGATTTTTATCAGAAGATAAGTGAAGTTGAGTCTTTGTTTGATTATTGTAAAAATTGTATATTGTTTTATGGTTTAATAGCGATAGCTTATTAAACTTGAAAGTGTTTTTTGTGAGTAATGTTTGTGATAATCAAATAAAAGCATTGGATTGCGTTTTTCGTGTGCTTCCAAGGAGTCCTCTTCTATCAGCAGTAAACATACTATCACTTTAATGAGCAAACCCTGACTTACTTCTACGGGACTGGTCATTGGCAGAATACGTTTTGTACGTCTTAACGTTTTGTTTATTACAAAGAAAACTTGACACGGACAGAATGTGCTAATTAAGTATAAAAATGTATAAAATTAAGAAAATAATACATATACAGAAAATAAATATATATGGTACATATAAAGAGAAATATCCTGACCGATTGACTGACTGACTGACTCATCAACGTCAAGCTGAACCTTCTGATAGAACCATCAAGTTTGAACAGTAGATTCCTTTTATGATGTAAACATTTAATACAAAAGATTCTTCGAATTTCAACTCATAAATAGGGGAAACGGAGTGTCAAAGTTTCTATGGAAAGAAAATATTTGATTGAAACTTAGTATAGATACCTATTCTACAACACAACCAACACGTGTTATATAATTTTTCAAAATTATGTCAGTGGGAGGAAATACAGGCTGTCTAATTACTATTAAATCACGATTAAACAAACGCGGGGTATAGTTAAATCAATTTACCATGACGCTTTTGACAGTTGACAATAGTGCTTCAAATTGTTTAAATTTTATCGATAATAAAACAGGTGTCAAGTGTGAGCTGTGTAATCTTAAATATTGTTTTTATAATGGCAATAACAAGTTCAACTTTTATAGTAGTTTTAATTAATCAAAGAATTGTATGTATTAGGTTCTTTAAGAGAGTTTAAAGGAAACCAAATATAGATCAAGGAAGCCAATACATTCAAGTGGCACTTTATTAATGCGACCATTCCAGTAGACGACTGCTGGTAACTATATACTATAGCTAGTAGTAACTAGTAACTATATACTATAACTAGTAGTAACTAGTAACTATATACTATAACTTGTAGTAATTAGTAACTATATACTATAACTAGTAGTAACTAGTCGTAACTAGTAACTATATACTATAACTAGTAGAACTATTAACTAGTACTATAAGAATTATGCTGCTGTCCGTACATATAAGCATATTGTACCTATAAATCTATATAGTAACTTCTCGATCGCACATATAGTTGTAGTAAAATAAACCATAACAATCACTCATAGATCCCATATAGAGACTTAAGAAAGCAAAATTGCTCAAATAACCCAAACATAATTAAGTAATATGAATCAATAAAAAAATACGTCAAATTGTATATCATAACAAATGAGTTATAACGTATATCAAAATTTATATTTTTTAAATAAAATATCACATTAGTGTCAAACGTATCGATACTCTATCGATAGAGCAGCAACACAACCGCGTCAATGTCACTATTAACAATGAAGTATAGTAATAATTTGTTTACACGTCACTACCAATATTTAAGAAACTTGATAGGGGCGTGTAAACGTCAAAAGTACTATGATACAGTGCCACGAGTTTAGTCACATAATATTACTCCTACATTCATGTGTTACCTTTTGCAACCCATAAATTCAAATTCATTAATGAAATTACCAAAATTATATATAATTTCAGGATAACGTTACGTCATAATGACACGAGTATTCAATTATCATAATTGCTTTTCATTATATTGATAATATAATCGTGAAATCGTGAGATATTCCATTAGTTGAAATGTATTAATAGTGTTTCAGGCAATATTTCGAAAGCAATAGAAGAAACTATACGTAAAGAATGATAAGAAAATGATTTATGAAATCAGGTGTTACTTTGTGAAAGCCCATTATGAAATGCAATATTCAACGTGTCACTGAAATTAGGCAAAAGCTGAAAATAGGTTATTCAGTATCGAGGGTAGTATTCGATTCTACCATTTTTTACAGTAGTTTTTTTTTCATGTTTTATAGGACAATTCTAATACATCTACACGCCTCACCCGAGCCGCGAGCGCGCGCAGCCTAGGCGCCCTCTCTAAGTAATGAGCACTACATATTTTTAGACAGGACAACAAATCCATGTCTGTAGCTTTTAAGTTATTCCTTAAAATAATTTTATTTTTCGCTAGACTGGTTGTGTATATTTAAATTGGTTGACATGTTTCTAGTTTTGCGTTATTTCTGTAATACATTGTACTCGTATATAGAGCTATGTATATATGTAGTATGGATACATTTTTCAACTGCATTTACTGTTAATATTAAAAGACTGTAGATATAATTATGGAATATTGTATTAGGAAAGTGTATTAGTAACTCCAGAACTAGGGTAATCCTATATCTCAGGAGCCAGTCCTGAGATACAGGATTACCCTAGTTCTGGAGTTAAGGCTTCATAACATTAGTGTGTAACATTATTACCTCTTAGTCACTCAGAAGTTAATAATAAAATAGTATTAATCTGGTATGTGTTGGCACTTCATCGACGACATAATTTTCCAAATATAAAAACTTTAAAAAAATTCGCGGTTAGGATTTCAAACCAACGAAAGTTTTCGAAAGTAATTAATCACTTTAACGGTAATTTTAATTGGTGCAATAATCATCGGGACACGCAATCTTTTTTCATTTTCACACATTCGTATTTACATTTATGCAATGTAGATTTAATCACAATCACGATAATACAAACGTCAATATTTTATCTATAGCCACTAATATTATGAAGAGAGACTGTGATATTTATTTTTGTTTGTTTATACCTTATAAAGTCAAAAAACTGCAGTATCCGTTTTGATAATTCTTTGCCCCGATTTTACCTGAGCGAAGCTAAAGAGGGACGCCAATTGCTTTATAATTTGAAATTAAGCAATATTTACTTTATCCAAAAAAGAAAATTGATTTACTCTTTATATTGTACAGAGGTGGACTTAATGCCTTAAGGCATTCTCTACCAGTCGATCGTTTGTTAAATGTGAAAAATTAAAGTGGGCACAGAAGAAATTAAACAGTAAAGCTCTGTTAAATAATAATAATATAATAATGCATTGATAATTTACTTATACGATAAACTAAAAAATAGATATTAAATATAGAGACCATACATATGAATAATATAATACTTATAATACATACATACATATAAACTAAATATAGAGGAAAAAACGACTAAAATACCATTATTTTATTCCATAAAATATTAATGGATGGATGGATAACTTCATAGATATTAATTTTGTTATTGCAATATTCTTTCCTAATTATAATTACTATTTAATTACTTTAAAAATATTCTCATCACGATGCCAACTAGTCTAACTTATGTATGTTATTACTTAGATTTGATTTTCTATAACCGTTACAAATAATAAAATTAATATTTGATGGCTGGTTGATAAATATTATAATTTTGAGTTTTTGTGAATTTATTATCTTTTCCGTAATTTTCGGTATTCGGTTTTCTTCATTTACTAAGAAATAACAATATTTTTCAAAATATACCAAACTACTTTAAGAAAATACCTATAACAACAATCTGAACAAATAGAATTCCTGAAAGGGTACGATAAAAAATATTACTTCTTTCACGACGTGAATCGGACCGTGAAATTCGAGAGCTTTGCTGAGATACCGTCCGTACCCGTAGTTTGTTCTACTAGTATTGAGTCTATCATAGTTCCGAGGTGAGGAAGAACTCATGAAATAAATCATTACTCATGAGTTAAACCTCATTTGAGGTGAGGTGTAGAAAAAATATTTTTTATTTCTCTCGGCTTATACATAGTTTCCGTTAATTGTCCGTTTCTTAGTATGTTCACATGCACTGATAAAATTATTTCACATTAGTATTCATAGTATATCGTAGCTATAAATTAAACAATAGTCTAGAATCGGTAGAGTGGTGACGGCCGGTTTTAGAATAGCATCACCCCATCTCGCACCGTAGGTGCCGTAAAATGCAACTAAAGGATAACAAAGCCACTACCATATGTCCTGAGGAACCACTAAAAGAGTCGACTTGCCAACCCGCTTGGCCTGCGTGCCCTTTTTAAGGCGATATATTCCTCATGCACATTCTCTCATGCATGAGGAGGCCTATGTCCGGTTGTGGATGAAAAAATACGGCTATACCGTGAAACCGGCACATCTGTTTATTAAGAAACTCGCAGGCTTCAAGTGGAGTCATAATTATTTCGTTGAAAGTGAAAGCAGCATATCCGGGGGCGTGCCAATATTTGTCCTTCTGAACTGATGTTGACATTTATCGCGGATGTACAGGGGCGACAGAATTTACTTACCACCGAAAAAAAAATGACACTATAAAACAACGAGGGATGATAAAGACGGATGCGTGACAGAGAGTTACTCGTTCGAGTAAACGAGGTAACTCATAGCTCTGCAACACTCGACAAAGATGTTGAAAATCTCCGCTTTAGATTAAGCCATGTGTGGCCACAAAGATGAGAGCGACAATAGGATTCTAGATGTAATACCCATGAAGCCGCCTCGAGGATAACTCAATTTGGAGATATAAACAGAGCCAAATGTGATTTATGAAGCCTAAACTTTAAAAATAGTATTAAATGGAAAGACTGAAAGCGAACATTGTAGGTAATGAAAACCTTGTTTGATGTTTTTAATATGTTTTAATTGTTTTTAATATTTTTAATAGTTGTATGCATCGAGTGAATGAACCGCAAAATAAAATTATACGAGTCATCATACGTCATACCAGTCATCATACGATCATACGAGTTCACACATAAAGAAAAGAAGTGCTTCGCTGCTCACTTACAAATGTATTGTACGTTTTTGGAATATATCTACATATGTATATATACACTATACAGTATGACGGGACTGGCATGTCTTGTGAAGATAACAGCCTCAAAAAATAAATTAAAAAAAAAACTTATGGGAAAAAAGTTCTTTGGATTCTACTGTAAATTGACAGAATTTTAACAAACGCAAAATGACAATAATGTAGCGTGTTAATCCATAAATATTTCCGCTAATTGGGGAATATTTATGGATATGTTTTATGTTCGCAATATATGTTTTCTGTTACGAAAATATAGTTAAAACTTACCAAGTATTAGTGTAAAGCCAAAAAAAAATTACAATATGCAGAGGTACATTTAAAAACAATTCTATCCAAAAGTTCCATATTCGAAAGCAATTTTTCATAACGACCGCATATGGTATTCCATCGGGCACTGTTTGAATTAATTACTATTCGTTAGTGCATGGTACAATACACGATATTTCAGGTTTATCATCTTGTATACGCGTTTTTTGTGTTATATAAATATTTGGCTTGTATTTGAATGAGCAACAAACAAAAATACTAAACGAGCAGCAAACAAAAATACTTAATGAACAGAAAATGATGAACAACAAGACAGCCTAAACCTAATTTTAAGTAACTGCAGTAAATAATTTTAAATTACTAAGAATGTCATCACCAAGTCGTCATGGGACTCCTCTTTCTATAATATCACCAGAGAACCTAACCCTAACCCATCTTAAAATTGGCCACCATCGATCTGCTGTTCATTAATTACTTCTTATAATGGGCTGAGCCTAAGCTAACCTGACCCTAATATTACTCATTTAATTATTTCTTATAATTTTTTATCAAGTCACAAAACCTTTGTGTCATTTGTCGTCAAATCATTTGTGGCAGAAATCAAAAGATCGATTCCAATTTATTTTAAACTAGTTTTAAACACGTTTAAACTTTTCTGTAAGAAATTATTCAATCGGACGCTTCTGGCGGAAATAATACTCGTTATAGGTATACAAGTAAAAAAGTATATAAGGACATGAAAACAATATTTTTAAAATGTACCTTTATAAAAGGTGGGTACTTACTTTTGAGATCCTATTAATCATTAAAGTTTGCGAAATATTAAAGTGCGTTGCAACCAGAGTATTCACTTGAATATATTGAACTAAATATCTAACACTGAACTCTGTAGATAAAATTGTCACTCCGGACATCTACAAAGTGCTTCGGTCTACCGGGTAAATATGTGACGCGAGATTTTAGCGAATGGCATTCAATGGCAACCCTCATTCCTTAAAGCGTTTCGCATCCGTTGTTCATATCTTTTTATGTACATCATTGTTGAATGATTTCATCACCATTCAACGATGTGTACATGTTTAATATTTATTTGTAATACATTATTTATACGTATCTTTAAGATTCAAAGTAATGTGAAATGTGTTTGACCCCAAATTTATACGTGTCTTAAAAAAACTTAATAATATACCTATTGATATTAATGAGAATTCTAATTAAATAGTCCAAAGTCATTCCCATCGAGCGGCACCACCTTTCACCATTAATTGTTTTCTTTTGTATTCATATTCACCGGTGAACGAGCCACGCTTGTGACTGGTCGAAATTATTGTTGTTGACCGAAAATTTATAATTGGTCATATCTGTCGGAGGACCGATAACCGATGGGGCAGACAAGTCCTCGAATGGAGACCACGTGCCGGGGAACGTAGCGTGGGGGGGGGGGGCCTCCCCTCCCCGGCCAGGTGTACTGACGACATCAATAAAGTCGCCCGTAGTTATTGGATGAAAACAGCGAAAGATCGTGTGTGGTGTGTGGTCCCCGGGAGACGGCTATATATGGATGTAGAGACACAGACTGATGGTATAGTATGGTATAGATAACCAAGATATGTCTCAGTTGATTGTATAGATATTTAATAGCAAGAAACTGTACAAATAACTTACTTCCATATTGTCTAGGTTGCAATTTGAATAGCGTCTACGGAACTCTACTTTACGCGTATCCCGGAACGAACTTGGCTGATTTATTCTCCTCTTATTTACATCTACTTAAATAGGTTTATGTATTAAAATAAACACATAATAAATTAGTTGAAAATAAATAAATTTCAAAACTAACATAAATGTTCTAAAATATCAAGCACATAGAAATGCAATATTGTTTAATGCTTTTAGTGTTTCATAAAGCTTTAGTAGCAGAGCTTGGCTTTCAGTTTAGTTGTCACTGATGTACTACTGGTATAAAATGAGATTTTCAAAATGTCAAGTAATTTTAAACTACTTGCGTGAAATTGTTGCGTGAATACTTTGAATACTCGTATAAAGTAATTAATAAATAAAGTCATACAGTTAGTAATAAAATAATAACACTGTTAATAATATTAGAATTATTAACCATAAAAGCTCTAGTTCAGACACGGTGGCAGCCGCATTTTTTTTACCACGCAATTTGGGCCACGTAAATATTGATAACTGCTCGGAAAGAGGTGGCGAACGCTAGGAAAGTTATCCACTAGCCATCGGGGCAGATGGGTTTCTTCTCAGTGTGAAACGGAAAGTGTAGTCTATAAAATCCAAAACGCGCAGCCTCCGGTAACCAAACCCATAATAATAGAGGTTAAAGTATGAAATTGCCGTTTTATAGTAATAGATACTTTGAATTGACATAAAACCTTCATGGTGTGAGATTTTCGAGTGAAACTTTTTTCACATGATACCTATAAGGTTCTTGTTTTAAAAAATGAGCAATATTCGATTTTCGACTTTCAATTGTTTTTTTTGTTCAGCTTATACGGGAAAGATAGATACTTCGAAAATCCGAGTAATCTTTGAATACGAGTTCCGACGCGGAACTAACGCGGCAGAAACGGCTCGCAATATCAATGCTGCGTTTGGAGAGGAGACTGCTAATGAACGAACCGTGCGTTTTTGGTTTAAACGCTTTCGTAATGGAAACTTCAACTTGAAGAACGAACCACGTGGAAGACCGCCCACACAGGTGAATAACGCTGAATTGAAGGAGATAGTGGAAGCTGATCCGAGTCAAACTACCCAGGAATTAGCGGCATGGTTTAACGTTACCTTACCTATAATATTGACTCATTTGCATCAAATCAATAAGATAAAAAAATATGAAAAATGGGTGCCTCATGATTTGACTGATCTGCAGAAAGAAACGCGTGTTGAAACTTGCGTTGCCTTGTTGAATCGGTACAGAAATGAAGGAATATTGGATCGAATTGTGACATGTGACGAAAAGTGGATTCTTTACGATAACCGAAAGTGAAAAATGCAATGGCTTACCCCAGGTCAAACGCCGCAACAGTGCCCTAAGGCAAAGCTTACCAATAATAAGGTAATGGTAACTGTTTGGTGGTCTATTCATGGTGTTATTCACTATAGCTTTCTCAGGTCTGGTCAAGAAATAACAGCAGATGTTTACTGTGCCGAACTTCGAACAATGATGGCGAAACTAGCAGTGAAACAGCCCCGACTCGTGAATCGATCTTCACCATTATTGCTCCATGATAACGCAAGACCTCATGACCTCACACTGCACGAGAAACCGTTGTAACTCTACAGGAGCTACAGTTAGAAACCATACGTCATCCTCCGTACTCGCCAGACCTTGCTCCAACGGACTACCATTTTTTTCGTGATTTGGACAATTTTCTACGTGGTAAAAAATTTTCTTCCCAAGAGGCAGTACAAAATGTACACACAGTTTGTCGAATCTACATCCCCAGAGTTCTATCGCAAAGGCATAAATGAACTTCCGATTAGATGGCAACAATGTATAGATAATGAGGGTAAATATTTTGATTAAATAAATATGTTACATTTTAGAAAAAAACGAATTTTAATTTTTCAGTACATATCGGCAATTTCATATTTTAACCCCTAATAATAATAAATAATAGGAGTTTGGCTGGAACTCGAAGATTGAAAGTATTTGTTTGATTATTATAAAAATTGTGAACAGTGCATTTTGTGGTTTAATAGTGATAGTTTATTAAACTTCAGTGTTTTTGGGCGTAATGTATGTGATAGTGAAATAAAAGCATAGGACTGCATTTCTCTGGTGCTTCCAAGTAGTCCCGTTCTGTCCTCACCTGATATCACTACTATCACTTTACTGGGCGACTCCTGACTTAGTTCGACGGGACCGGACATTGATTTGGTGCGTATCAGATTTTGAAATTATTTATTATGAAGAAAACTTGATGCTGACAGGATGTGCTAATTGCAACATTGTCATATATGAAGAGGAACAGAAAACTGAACGCCCTCTAGCCACGCCATGATCCACGCGACCGCCGCGCGAATCTAGTTTCCGGGAGTCGCGCGCACCAATATGCTACTATATGAAGACTACTATAACTGCAATATTCTACTACAAATAGACTTCGTGCGGTTGATTTATGCGGATTGCATCCCCAGGGATTTCACCGGACTTGCGCTTAGACCGCGGTGATAGTCAAGAGATGTCTATTCTCTACTTACATTCCCGAATCATACCATTGAATTTCTACCGAAGCCATCATTAGTTTTGAATACACGGTAAAAAAATTTGCATGTATGGAGCGACAATAGTTGGAAAGGCAGATTTCGTTTTTTTTACGTTTTAGAAAAAAAAACTACATAAAAGTTGTTGAATTTGTTGAAGTTGAATATGAATAACTTGATAAGTCCTCTCATTTTTTTGGGTTTTGAAAAATTGGGTTTTTCCGTCTGTATTTTGAAACTACTAAATCGTATATCTACGTATAGTAGAACTGATATTTATATACTTATAAACTTCACAACTGACGGTAGTTTTGGAACTGGTTTACACCCTTAGTCGAAATATACAGTACCTAGAGGCAATGTAATAGAACAGGTCACTTTTGACATTTCATTGACTTTGTGACGATATAACTGTGTATCGGTCCCATAAATCCATTTAAGTTTATAAATATCATTACTGAACACTAAAAATATGTAACTTGTTTAATAAAAAAATATAAATTTGTTTTTTTATATCAAATTTAATAAGTTCGAAAGTTAATTTGGTTGCTAAACATCATTATCAATTTATATTTCAAGAAATTCGAACCCCACTACAAGATTATACCTGTCCACATTTTTTTTATAATAATAGGGATGTGATCTTTATAATCGAAGTAACTTGTAGAGAGAAATGAATATCGAAGAAAAATACCGTTACGATAAATAAACAAATTAAGAGAACAATAAAATTATTAAATAATTGACATAATTTAAATAAATACAATTATTAATTAGTAAATACATTAAAAAGATATATGTAATTAAATTAATATATCCATACCTCATTTAATATATTA
Organism: Sesia apiformis; assembly: GCA_914767545.1. Taxonomy (NCBI): domain Eukaryota; kingdom Metazoa; phylum Arthropoda; class Insecta; order Lepidoptera; family Sesiidae; genus Sesia; species Sesia apiformis. The sequence goes on along the minus strand of OU611960.1, from coordinate 6,042,876 downwards.
AAACTATATCTGAAATTAAAAAGAAAAAGGAAGAAAAGGAAAAGAATTATGCCAGTTGTCTATGGCGGTAGTTGTAATGTCGATGCAATTCGCAACCACATTTATGGTTATTTATTATTGTGAAAATAGTATCCATCTAGAAAAAAAACATTTATGTTCATTAAAAAAAGCAGGCTTATTTTCTGGTGGAATATCATTTTTAATAAAAACTGCGTGTACAAATGTTTCCAAAGATGATTGGAAGATAGTAGTAGAAAAAACAAAAAATATATAATGGAAGATTTTTAATGTGATTTAAGAATTGATAATAATGCAACGATAGCAATTTCAACGAATCTGATAGTTCCAACTAATAAATAATAATTGATTACATATATAAATTGGTTTCATTATATTTCCCATAATTACACTTAACTTTGAGGTCATGTGGAATGTGTAGAAGGTTTCTAATGCTGTGTATTCTCTAAAAATATTACTGGAGAATAATTTTTTTATGAACACTAAAATCGATTCACTAATATTACGACTTATATATCGATTTTTGTCTTTAATCGATAATTTCTGTTAGATTACCTCACTATGACAACCAGTTTGACACTTGTCAAAAGTGGCCTATTAAATTGACTCTACTTTAGTGATTTTTTTTTCCGAAATTCGAATGTTGTGATCTCTGCAATAGTTAGATTTCCTTATAACATGTGTCATCTGCCAATAACAACAGCTTCATGATTACTAGGGGAGGTCTATTGTGTACAGTGGGATGTTATAGAGATAGTTCGCCAATTTCACATTATACGGTTTTACGAAGCCAGTTTGCTGAAACGTATTTGCTGTATACGGTTCGGATTGTTTCCTGAAAGATGGACGACATCACACCCACGGTTATTTTGTACTGGTATAGGCGTTGATTACGAAGAAAATATAAAATATGGGTGCATCCAATTGTATCAAGGCGTTTAAAACTGGGCCATTTTTGGACACTTGTGTAAGTAAGAAGTCCAAGTGATGAGATTTCTTACTTAAATGAGAAAGTACATACAAAGAAAATACATACTACTTACTTACATGTTACTTAGAATTGATGAGAATAAATTCTACAATTATTTTCGCATATCAATGTCTACTTTTAACGAACACCCGCCACGCTACCGCATACCGGTATACGGTACAAAAAAATCCGGACTGTCTGAATTCTTTCATTTAGGTACCGTGGCCACTGCGACCGTTTCGATTTTTTTTATATCGTATGACGCTTACGATTTTCGCTGAAAAGACTAGGCAGCAAAATGATTCCGTTTTTAACGCATTAGGGTTTACCGTATCGTGAGAACACACTCATTCGGTTAGATATGCCACAGGAAACTGCATAAGAAAACGTGTGAACCTACTGTCCCGCTCACACGTACGTTGTCCGTGTAATGTATCACTGCTTCGAACTTATAAACCCGAATGTGGATTTCTTTGTATTACCTATAAAATGTCCAGTCGCCATATTTCCATTTTTCAATAATACATATTTTTATTTTCATTTATAGAGCTAGTGAACTGACATAACACAAATAATTTTCCTTAACAAAATAATGATTAGGTTAAATCGGTACTGTTAGCGTAGGAAGAATATTGTCATTGTATTTTCATTGAACCCACGCTCAGATGGTTTGACCTTTTAATTTACAAAGGGATAAAGTTTTATTGATTGTTATCATAATTTACTAGACACCTTACTACTTTTTACCAATTTAACTACAATTACATTCTACTTTGAGAAATGCACAAAACAACTACCACTTATCACTTGAATTGATGTAGTGTAGATGTGAAGGGGAATTTGTAAGTTTTAGTCAGATTCAGATATTTATTATTTGAATCAACAGCGTTATCCTATACATAGTATACAATTATAAATAACTAACATTTCAGATTCAGATATTGCAAATTAGATTCCTTGAGCTTTTGTAAATAAGACCCCAAACTCAAACTTCCAGTACTCCATCTCGAAATGTAACCGTTTCTCACTGTAGGGTGACACTGAAGGGCGGTGGGTGCACGTGATGCTTAACTGGTGTGGTGTGCAGGACGTGTGCTGTCTACTGGACCGTTGCTTCCAATACCCGAGGAGGAGTGCTCGGGACTGTGGGTGTCAGTTCGCATTGCTGCATGCCGCGCCAGACGAGCAAACCCATGGCAGCTAGCGGAGTCCCGCCCGCGCTAGGGCGCGGGCATGTTCCCACTGCCAATGCCGCTGTGCCGGTTGCGACCACCAAGTAAGCTGTAGCCGGCGTGCTACCGTCAGTCGCACCACGTATTTGCTATTTGTACACGCACGCTAAAAACACTGACTTCTTGCACTGGCAGAAAATGCCCACCTGCTTACAGAGAGATGGCACCGAACGTGTCGGAAGAAGAAAGACAAAATTACACCGGATTTACCGGTTTTTATTGAAGCCTTTGAAAGGTTTGTCGTGCAGCACTCGCAGTGTGAAGCAATATTGCTCTTACTGTTTGGATTCACGTTCAGAATCACTACGCAATTTGCAAAGCATATTCGTTTAATCCCCACAGATGAAGCTGCACAGCCTGTGTTTCCAGCACCCACCTACTTTTGACGTTATATCACGTGTTTTTGTTTTATGTATATAATACAATTCAACTTTTTTCTTAATAATTTTGAATTGCGAGTAATTTAATGTTAAATACAAACTAAATTTAAAATATCCGGCATATTTATATCCTTCGAGTTAGTTCTGTTTCAAGGTTAACAAACGTTGCAAACAAATTAGATGCATCTGAACAAGTCTTTATAATCATATTTTCTTAGGTTTTCGCGATTACTATACATAGCAATTAAACAACTTTGAACGGTTTAAATCGCGTATATTTAACATTATTTATATCCCGACGTTTCGAACACTTTGCAGTGGACGTGATCAGTGACCAGTTGCAACGGGCAGTCACCCCGTGACCATGTCCACTGCAAAGTGTTCGAAACGTCTGGAATATAAATAATGTTAAATATACGCGATTTAAACCGTTCAAAGTTGTTTAATTGCTAAGTCTTTATAATGATTATAAATTTTGGTGATACGGTAATAATTCAAATAATTCAAAGGCGAGTGGCGCTATGTCTTTGTTCTTTGCCAATCTTAGTGCTTAGTGCTAAGTAGTGCACCGTAAAGGTAATTACAGTGTTACAGCCAACATTCTTCGTACATAGAAGTAGCCTGATCGCTATTTGATCCAAGGCGATTTATTTATACTTTATAACGATCACGCAATGCCTTGCAAAATGTCCTCACGGTACATTAAGATTGCATAATTACACTATTCAATACAGTGAGTTGAATACGGGAAATCACTTGAAAATTAAAATTGAAAATGGTGAAAAGCTTTGTATATTCAATGGTATCATAATAATATGTATTTTGGGTATAATACAAAAAGAATGGGTGATATCTGAAAGGAAGAAAAAATATGTTCAGTGCGAAAAATTAAACAAGAGTAGTTTCTCATTGAGTTTCTACTTTATTACAAGCTACAGCGGTACGTGTCCAAACAGAATAGATAACAGCTAGGTCAACTATTCCCCAGTGAATTAAAAATAACAATAGTAAAAACGATGCTTTGGTTTAATAATGAAAGTAAACGGGCCTTGTTCCACATTTCGTTTAGAAACGTTATGCATGCAATGGTGTCCGTGATAGTAAAACTTTAAAAGTTTTAAATACAATTTATACATGACATTTAAAATGTTACCTAGAGTTGTACGTGAACAAATTTTGTGCCTATGCGAGGAGAATACTGCGTATAATAGATATACCTATTCTCCCTAGATAGATAGACTATGGACTCCGTTCTTGATTCGATTTTGAATTTATTGACATGAAATGTTTTCTATGTTTATTAAATTTATTGTTTTATACAATACATATCATCCAATCATATAATTTATACATACCTCCTAATAAATGACTAGGTTATTTCGGGTTGTAATCCACCGCGTGGGTCCCAGTGGATAATGCTCACTGGATAATGAGTGATAAGGCAGATTGGTGGATAATTTTTGTATCTCTTCCTAAATATTTGCTAAAAACAACTGCACAAAAAATTGAAACTAATTAATTAATAAATCGAATTAATTTAGAATCATGAATAGAATGCATGCTTCCAGTCCTTTGGAATGTATGCAATCTATTTTACCGTATATAGCGTCTATTAAAATTGGTTGTTCCAATTTCTGTTTGTTTGTTTATTTTCTGGAATATTTTTGCTAATGGGGTTTTTCAAGGAAATTATGCAAATGTTCCTCGACGTTTCTTATGAATGTCGCATTGCTAAAGAGGAATGAAATGGCAATGCATTTTGACGTCAAATTAAATAGGAAGCTACAATTTTACTCTACTCGTATGTATAAGGTAAAATGTTTGTGGTGGGTTATTCTCAACATTTAAACGACCTTTGGTCCGTAAGGCGTGCTTTAATATTTAACTTTACCCCTTTAAGACTATAATGGCAGCCGCATAGAACCACAAATTGCTCGAAAACAGGCGAAGCTTGCTTTCTATACTCCTTTCGTATGCTAATATATTAGTCCAACACCGTAACGGAACAAAGGCTTTTTTGCCTGACCTAAATTTAACAAGCGGATCGCGTGTTATAGACTGACAGTCGTATCACTTGGAATTTTTAGCAAGTCAGCAGAAATGCTAAAATAAACTCTATGTTCTCACGTTAAGGTTAATTGGGGTAGTCGCAAAAAGACGAAATTTGAAGTGTGCTTACGTTTCACGGTTGGCGTTTAGTTAATTCAATGTCACAAGCAAAGCACGCAAGTCATGATGACACTCCACTCCATAACTACACTGATATGTATAGAAGGAAGAGTTTTGACTTTAAGATATTTCGTAAAAAAATATTTCCACGCAAGCTTGCACGTAATTTGCACGAATGGAAAGTTTTCTATATAATTCTAAAATAGTTATTGGTTATACATTATTGGTAATTTACAGATTAAAATATATTTAATATATCTTGTAGATTCATAACTTAAAAACGAATATTTAAACATGTTATATACTAGAATGTTAAAGCACCAGATGGGAAATTAAGTTCTAACTTAGTGTAACGAATAATTCATATCGGAATAACTTAATTGTTACTACTTCTATAAGGTCGTTATCAGACGAGACAGTACAATGTTATAATTGTTAAGTAAAGCGCATGCGGGTACCAGAAACTTTGGAGTAAACTGTCACTCCTCGGAAAGCTACAAGTTATTCCGTAATCTTATTCCAAACTTCTCTAATTTTATAATAACGAAATTGTTCTCAGTTTAGAAGAGAAACACATTTGGTACAAGTAACTTGAATAATATTGAATTATTGAAGTTAAATAAACCATCTGAGAATTCATTTAAAGTTGTCACGAGATGTTCATGACAAAATATGTAGTAATACTTTGCCTGCACGTAAAATCAATCTAGAACCAGGAAAAGTTAAAAAGTGAAGACTGAAGATGTTGATCATAAAGCAATGATTATTATTTGTTACTTTGTTTATAATCGCCAATACAATACCACACAAAGAATAAATAAAGTTCAAGGAATATGTTTATTGTCATCGTTTTTATATATCTTATTTAAACTAACCGTTTATCAAGAAAATACCTTAGGTTAGCTGTATTGTTTTCATTATTTTGTTTACTTTCCTCATTTTCGTTGTAAGCAACGAGAGATTGAAATCAATATCTGTCGGTAAGAATACCGTGACATGACAAGACTAAGTTAAAACTCTCTTTTGATGTCATCAACAACAGCAACGTGATCAATTACTTCTTCTATTGCGTTAATAACAAATGGGATATTAAGGTCCAGAAAATCTTAGCCTTCATTTACAATGCCATTTATTATATTTTTTACATTCACAGCACATGCGTTGGTCCCACACACATACGCAGAGTTTGGAGTGCGAGGAGCATTTACTCTCGCGGTGCCATCGACCGAGAGTCAATTCAGCCATCTTTGTATCTGCCGAGCCCACCGGCTTCGCTGCCTTTGACGCTGGCGAGTTCCTGAGGCGGCACGGCTCGCAGTCTAAATTGTGTCGTAAAGCTAGGTAAGTTTATTAGCTTACCTAGGTAAGTTATTAGGTAAGCTAGGTAAGTTATTAGATAAGCTAGGTAAGTTATTAGGTAAGCTAGGTAAGGTAACACATATGGGACAAATAAAAGTGTAACGGAAATAAAGTTAGAATTTCAGGTTATAAAGGTCTTGCTGTTACTGCAAAAAATATCTGAATCTGAAATAAATGTTTATGAAAAAGTTATAATATTATACTCAATATTACAACTTTTCAGAAATAAATACAATCCTGGTAGCAATACCTTGGGTTTTTATTTAAACAGAATCTTGCAAAAAAGTAATTTTGAGTTGGCAAAAATTCACTAAAATCAATAATTGCATACCGACAATATTTTCCATTTTGAATATTCAATGGGCGGCGGTGATCACTTACCACCATGTTGCCTGTCCGCTCGTCTGGCTTCTATAAAAAAATCCCCTAAAAAAATGTTTCTTCTATAAAAAAAACTTACATTTCAAATTAAAATTATTGATATTATTATCAATGTGTATATCCAATAAAATCTAAGACATATCTATAGTGGTAACTGTATACTTTCTTGCAGATCTGCTGATAACATACCTCTAACAACAATGAGCGACTCATCAGAGCGACTCTGCAAACTCAAACATACTAGGGAAGAAACCATCAATGAGGAAGCCAGCAAATCTGACGACACTGGTAGTGTTGAAACCGTGAAACATTTCGGGCTACCAATTCTATCTGTGTCTGGTCCTTCTCCCCCAGACGAGGACTATGATCAAATTGATGAGTATCTGTAGCATTTCCATACCAGTTTCCAACTCAAATATGTGTTGGAAAAGATGAGGCCTCCTTGGCCGAGTCCCGCACAAAGTCCTAAAGCTGATGACTAGACTTTACTACTCCTACATTGCACTGGACTTCTGTGAACTATGAAATTTCGTTTTGTGATACCTAGTGTCGGTACTTTATTTACAAGTGAAAGTGTGTTTGGATTTTCATCACAACGAATTTCAAATCTATCAGCTCAGAACCTGATCTATCGTTAATTTGTGTGTCTTGTTGAGGGACCATAGTCTAGAATGGTGTGTGTTTTTCAATAATCCTTATATCGATATTTTTGTATCTATACTCTTTTGTGTACCTACCTATTGCGTGTTTAAGGATAAATTTAAATCGGCGAGTAGATTTTTAAAATTCACATTAATAGTGAGTAAGGACTGCACAATATTTTTTATCGATAATATTTAATTAACAGTGCCACTCTAAAACTTTATTGTATGTGCGAAAAGTGATGTCTATTGATGTTTCTATAAGCAATTTCGATATAAGTAAAGTTTACAATTCGTATAGCTTTGTATAAAATTGACTTGCAGTTAGATATTTAATTTTTTGACTTTAGTTGCTAGGCCACTGTGGTGTATAGTGTAAGCATAGATCCATACTTTTATATAGTTGCCTATAATTGAATTAATTAGAGAATGTAGTTTATTATTAGAATAGATGTATGTCAAGAATTGAAGGTTGAACTTTGGTCCAATGAAATGTAAGTATTTAAAGCACATGCGTATTAGGGGTTAAGCAGTATTGAAATATACGAGTATGTAGGTAAACATCGGGGTGATGGATTTTTTAGAATCCCTAAAGTTTTGTATCTCACGTAGTACATTTTGATCAATTAATATACCTGTATCATATAGAAAAACAATTTAAACGGTGTGGTAATGTCAAACATTATATGGCGGATGTTGTGATGTCACATTTCTTTGTGCCGCTTAGTTGCTGTTCGATCAGCTCAAACATATATCAATTATACCTAACTACCCGCAAGCGAATGTCGTGATAAACTCATTTATGGCACTAAGAAATTATCTATATCTAAATTTTATTTGTAAATGTTAAATAAATAAAAATATAAACTATGTTTCCAAACGAACTCTGTCCTTTGCAATTTGAGAACTAAACTCAGATCGGACTGTGAAGAAGCGGCTATAGTTTATTGTAATATCTTATCAATATAGTCTAGAACTCCGCCCATCTATAGATATGTCTCATTAAGAGTTTCCTCCTTTATCCATCCTTCCTTGCTCTTCGTTTTTGATCTTCTAATTAAACCTTAGATAATAAGATTTATTTCCATTTCAATTAATTTGGTTTTTAGGTGTCAATTATGTATTCAATTAGATTTTATAGACAACATAAATATAAATATTCTTCTGAATAGATTATTTAATAAAGATCAATGAGGCACTAAATTATGCGGAACATCTGTATATAAAATTTATGTTGTATCCTTCATTCATATCTTAATGTATGAAATTGAACTGGTGCTCGAGGACCAGGTGGACAGGAAGAATAAAAGTACGCCTTATCTTACCATTCTAAGTGTATCCTTGCCCTTTATTGTATTTGAAATTTACTATATCTATGTCTAACTTAAGACTATAATAATTCCCTCCACTATGTATAGATTTATCCTTGAATTTTAGATAGTCGTGTGTCGCACTTTCCCTAGATAGACTGTACTTGCAACTTATTAAAATACCCAATATAAATAATCAAATACCTTGTAGAAATATTGTAATTAGCTATCAAACCTCTGTAAAGTTATTTAAATTATTGCAGAATGGAACTATTCATAATGTAGATTGCTAAAATACTTTAAAAAAAATAAACTTGTCAAATAATTAAATCTTAACAACAGAATTGAGTAAACCTTTTGTTCTACAACTCCCAAAAATTTAATAAATGTGGACCCTTAGATAATTCACAATATTGTACAATATGTATCAAGAAGTCATAGAACAACCGTTGTCTTTGTCCATGAACGAGAGGGTTCATGTATTTTTTTGTAATTGCTTTAAATAGCTTCAAAAATACTAAAACAGTATTAGCCCTTCACTTTCATAGCTTTAGTAAGTATACATTTCTTTTATTATACAATAGATAAATAAAGTTTTCTTTGCTGACAATTACTGATGAAAATGTAGATACAATTTAATCATGTACAATAAGCTGCACATCATTTTGTACATATGGAAATAAATAAAAATCTATGAATTTCCTTGAAACGTACATAGTTATACATAAATCTTGAATGCATGCTCGCACACTTGGTAACTAACTGCAGTTATTGAATCTGGTATATGAGGAATCTGGAATATGCAATTTAGAACGTATTAACAATATTCGTAGACTTTTCCACGCGATTGTATTTTTTATAATAGAAAGAAACTGGCGGAGGGCAGATTCTCTATTGAGACGGAATGGTATGAGATGGAATACAGTGTGACAATTTTCATTTCCGAAATATGTACCAGTTCGACGCGAACGCGAATACAGACGCGCCAGTTCGGCTTTGAAATTCTTCGCCGAAATATTTCGAACGTGAAAAGAAAGTATAGACAAGACAGTAAATACCCACTATGATCCCAATGTACACCTTGATGTGCTCCCAAATGTACAACTTTTATTGTAATTTATCTTAGGGGTTATTATATTTGGAGTATGAAACCCATCTGTTTGCGATTGAAATTGTCTTGTGCCAATATTTTACAATCGTATCCCATGTTTTTTTTAATACGTAAGGTGTATAAAAGAGTTTGACGTAATATAGGTTTTAATATTTTTATCTTGAAAATAATCGATTTGCTGATTCTAAATGAAATTGTAATATAAATCAGTTAGATGTGTACCTAATGGACCGTAAACTATTACTTAAAGTTTATTATTACCACTGGCATTATCTTAGAAAAGAGACAAACGTCAGTTCTAATTTCTTTAAAATATTTAAGACATTAATTAATTGAAATAACTAAAAAAGAAGTGTTTAACTTTAAAATGAGATATTAGAGCATACATATATATCTATTTAAACAGAGTCTTGCAATAACTAAATTTTATGTTGCAGAATCTTATTTAAAATCAATAAATCCACCGACAATAATGTCTCTTTGCTTAGATGACGTCATTATATCTCTTAATAATTTCTTTCATTAGAATATACGATTTTTATCTGTTGACTGTTCTGATATATTCTATTCAATTAGAGATTTATTCAAGAGCCCTTCGTATGTTTATGATAAGGTATCGCCAAGTAAAAATGGACTATAGCAAAGTGCGGTTATTTATAGGCCACGGTGGCCGTAACGTTTTCGGGAAAATTAAAGAACTTCCTGGAGTCATATTTTTACATATTATTTTGATTGTAATAATAAGCTTATAGAATCAATTAATTGTTCGTCCTCGTAGAACAAATAAATATAGTCAAAGAAATATATTATTTGCGGGAGCACAGTTATATTAATATAATAGATTAAATATTATTCTATATTAATATTAATATATCTATTATTATATATTAATATATATTAATATAATAATAGATTATTAGGTGAAATTAAACAATGTGAAAGTATAAATATCAATAAAAATAAAAAATATAAAATTTTGTCGGTAAATAAGTACCTATATTTTAACTTATTCCTAAATACTGTACATACTTAAAATGCATGCTTAAAATATGGCGCCACGTTGCTACAGGGACAAGAGTTCGAACCAGAATGGGAATACTCTTCCTTCACCAGAGTAAAGTTTTAATATTGTTATTTATGATTTCGTGTAATTGAATTGTATAATGTTCTTATAAGATGTTCTTAAAAGTTTTTTTTGCAAAAGAGATGTGTGAAAATTTTACGTCAATTAATTAATTCAAAGTCGTGGATAGTTTAAATGTGGATAGATCTCGCGTGGCATTGGCCATTTTTATTTGGCGGATCCTTCAAATCAGCAAATCTTAATTATCTCCATTGATTCCAATCTAATAATAATGTAACAACAGAAACAATATAATTTAACGAATAAATTTATTTTCCACAATCACATAATTAAATTAAAATTATTAGAGTAACTTTTACATGATACTTAGATTAGTATGTGCGTATATTAGAAGTCTTTAAACGGAAGATGTACATATCTAAGGACACGATATTTTAATGCTCATAATTTAAATTTTAAATTGATAAGTATATTGTAAAATTATTATTTACATCCTTACGTCTATTTACTATCACGGTGAAATAAATATAAAAATATTTGATTACTTTTATTTATTTAGTAAGTATACCATCAACCTGTGTGTACCCACTGCCGGATATAGGCCACCGCATCGCACCGTCTTTCACTCTTCTCATCCAGCTACTACCGGCGACTTTCTTCAAGGCATCTGTTCGTCTTGAGCGCGTCACACTACGCTTCGCGATACGTGCTTGCCTCCCTATTAGTTAGCGGTTCTATGGTTATTTTAGTAAGTAATTGTTATTAATTACCATTGCATTTTTTATAGCAAGAACCTGATGGTAAGTGGATAATGTCGTTCATAGACATCCGCGGTAAATGCCAACATCAGTCCAGAATGACAAATGGCACGCCCCCAGATCCGCTACTTACCTTTAGACATGTAGAAATGAATTTGGAGAAAGGATTGGGAAAATGGGGAGATAGGGAGGGATAGGATAGGACGGGATGGGAATGGGCTGTGACATATCTCACTCATTACCTAAACACGTACGTACATTGAGGAATAAGGTAAAGTGGGAAATACAGTACATTTCAAGGTAGTCTTTTTGGATATTTGGTTAAATGAATGCGAATATTTTGCGATTCAACACTATTCAACTTAATACTTGTAAATAGGCCTTAACTTGATCTTCATCGTACAGAGCAGTCACTGAAACCTTACGATGGATGTGTATTGTGTATAGCGCCTCGACGACTGGATCGATCCAGGTCTATCGGTTGGTGGTCCTGCTGGAGGCGTGGCGTACCGTGTCCGTAGTCATTATTGGTCATTATTGACTGACCGATTGGCGCAGTTGGTAGTGACCACGCTTGCTGTGCAAAAGGTCACGGGTTCGATTTCCGGTCGGACATACATTAGTTTAAAAAAAAAAAAGCAAATATATGTTCGGGTCTGGGTGTGTGTTTGTGTTTGTCTTTGTATGTGTTTCTGGACCCACGACGCAGGGAATCCTAGTGTGGGCCATTGAGTGTGGCGTTATATATTTATTTATTACATTGCCTCTTGAAATTCCAATCGGGAAAACCAACGTGAAAAAGATGCATATCACTAGGACTCAATAGCTATGGACGTTGTGAATCTGACACGATCACATCTGACTAGAACTTCGACGAGCAGACTATATGTGTATTTTGTATATGATACATTTGACGTCAATGTTAGGAATTGTATGGTTCGTATGTTGTTCGATATTCTATCGTTTGAAGCTTTTCACCGTATGGCGAAAAGTAATCACCTTTATGCCATACAATCGAGCATTAGGACAGATTTACATGTTGCGAGAATATTACATGTTGCGTATCCCACATGTTTTGCCTTTGAGTTCGAATTGACGGAATGAAAGCATTCAATGAGAAATCGGATTCCACAATAGGTTACCTGATCCTCCTCATACAGATCTTTAAATAGATTAATAGTTCCGTCACTTAAATATATTTCTAGTTTATCTATTTTTGAATTTGGGTACAATTTCACACTTCTCGATTAAGGGTGACCAATTGAATTCAAAATAACAATTCGTTTCCAAATTCATAAACAAATTATTACTTATATATTAAAAGAAAGATGGGTAAAAGTGTCACAAAAAATTAACATGTACCGAAACACTTGAAATATAATTCAAATGAAAGCTTTTAAATTTCATAGATCTTTTAATGTTAATGTCAAATCCTTGGGCGAACCATGATATTCGGAATTATCTATACTTACATATTATTTAATAAAACAATAAGTAAGAAAGAAAGTAAGAAAGAAGTCTTCCGTCTATTTTACTTGACCTGAATGTTCGCTCTTTTGTTTGAAAAAACACGTAGTACCATTTACACAAATAGCCTAAAATTTCTTACACTGCAGAATAATAAAACAAACAATAGTGCTATATTTACTTTATGTTCTATATCCATACGTACAAAAAAGTAACTAATACTTTTTCAGTAAAAAAAAACCCACGCCTTTACCAGTTATAAATGCTAATAACGATCAAAACAAATACATTGTCACTATTTTTTTTCCATTCATACATAAATAATGTATGAATGAATTGTACTTTGCAGGCAAACTGCTGGGTGCATTTCTTAAACGATTGAATTTTGGTGAAGTTCGTAGATGAGCTAAATTGGTTCAGTAGCCTTAAAATTACTGAATATAACTTTAAAAAAAAATACCGCATTCTAACTATATTTAGGTGCCTACCTATGTTTACCTACCTAGGTAGGTAGGTATCAAAACCTAATAAGAAATAAATTAAGTAAATAATATTTTTTGACATAGGTTTGATTTAAGTTGTATTAGGAGGCTAGCCATATGGCTAGCCTCCTAATACAACTACATATTGATATCTTTCGTATTTTTGAAGATAAGAATACCTCTCAACAAGTGCACTAAGCTCATATCTCACTAAAAGACCTATCAAACATGCAATATATGAGATAACTACCTCTAGAATATTATAAGCATATGTCTAATAATTTGTATTATCTATAATATTGAAAAAAAAAATTGTGTTATCAAAAAATTTTGATGTTTTAACTTGTCTTTTTTAATGCTTTTGGACTCTCCCGTAAAAATTGTTAAAAATTACTTATTACTAAGTTTAAATATGAGATAGCTGATCCCGTCTAAACATTATGTTTCCAATATGTGTGGAAAATAATAAAATATACCTTTACATGTAACGCATGCCATCAGCCTACGTTTGTGCGTAACAACTTCAATAATAACACCATTCCTCAAAATACTCATGATAATAAATAATGCGCACATCAGAAGTAGGAAGTGTATTTTGGAAACCTCCTATGACATTTAAGGGTTGGCCTTTCCAAGCCATTTGCTAGTAATTTCGTGGTCGGCTGATTGGAGTTTTTCCAGTATTGGGCCTCTGTTTTATTACTTCGTTAATAGTTAATAGATATCGATTGTTTTCTGAAGGCTGGGGGTAGCACGATGGATTAACGTTTTATTGACTTTGTGTTTGTTTTTCACAGTTACTTGGTTGGATGTAACTTTACTGCTTCTTTTCGTTCTTTGATTACGCTTACCTTCTCCCAAGAATGGTGACAATGATCCCATGCTTCCCATTCATGCTTCGGGTTGTTCCGATTTGATCGTGCGATCAATTTCTTGTTGTATCTGATCACGACGTAAGTTTCCCGTCGGATTGCGTTTACGAAATAAAAATATTTTTCCCATCTGATCACTCGATTCGATGCAATCACCAAAACAAATAAAATATTTTCCTATTCGATCACGTTTCAGATCTTAAAAAGCCTTAACTTTGATTTACTCATAGTAATTTATTAGAAAGACAGTTGAAATTATGAGTTTTTCAAGACAATTTTTATACGGTCTTGTAAAATAATGTTCAGTGTCCATAAAAAAGTATACCTCAGAGTTTTTTCGCGGAATAGAATTTGTAACCCGATATGATCTTGCATACATTTCTCTGCATTCAATATTTCGCCAAAACAAATTGCTTTGAAACAAAAAAACGTAAACTTTTATTTGCAAAACTAAGTACAGTCTGCTGACTGTAATGTCACTGTAATATCTGTGACTGTAATGTACTGATACGATAATGTATAACCGTAGGTACGTTAACGCGCTTGTAATAAGGACTAGACTCGAAACGGTTATGGTTATATTAGATTGTACACGTTTACACGAGCACAAATTCGAGAACCTTCAAAGCGAGAAAGCACAAAGCACTTTTCTGAATTCATTAGTTTTGTGACGAACGTAGTTCTAGCTTATTCTAGTATTATTGTTGTGCTAATAAATGGCACTGCATTGCGGACAACTAAATCTAGTATCACATTAGATTACTAAACTTAACAGTTAGAAACTAGGGAATCTTAACTAGGGACCTTAGTATATCTTCAGATAGTATATCTTCACATAGTATATCTTCACACTAGGTTCCTGGGCCGTGTGGTGTCGGCTAGCTATAGAATATCACCACCCGTTCTCTTCCTATGGGTGTAGTAAAAGGTGACTAACGAATACTAAAACGGCTACCACAAGTCCTGAGGAACTACACCACTTCTAAAAGAGTAGACTCCCCAATCCGCTTGGCCCGCAGCGTGGCGTTTAAAAGCCGTAACTTACCTGGCGTACCTTTGAGGCCCATGTCCAGCAGTGAATACTGAAAGGGCTAGTTGAATTGCACATTGCATTGCATACTAAGTTCCCTAGTTCTTGATGTATGTTTGTTATTACTTGCCTAAATAGGCCTCTAGATTGCCTCCAGAGTCCAATTTCATAATCTTTCGTATAAAACAGAACCACAACTCTAATTGCTGTGTAATAAAATATAGAAAACAAAGACTAATTTGATTTATGAGCTGTATTTCTTAATTTACTCCATTAATTGCGCTCAAGAACTAATTTTCGTGAGTAATTCATCTTCTTGGAGTGCGTTTTTATTATTATGATTCATTTGGTCTAATTTTAGTTTTAGGTAAAATCTACTTGAAACGTGAGACGGTGGCCCGAACGTATAAATGAGACATGAAAGTTATTTTTAACGAAACGAAATAAGTTAGCAAAGAATGCACGTCGTTAACGAAGTACGGGTTCCGTCAATACATTTAAAAAAAAAAAAAAGAATGTGGCGGACGAGCAGGCAGTCCACCTGGTGGTAAGTGGATACTGTCGCCCTGCGACTGTATCCGCCATATATTTACTTCAAACGTCCGTAAGGGCCCTCCGATTTCGATCACGATTTAGAAGTAGATTTTGGAAAAATGATTGTGAAGGATACAGAATAGGTAACATTTCTCGAAAGCCTGAAAGTGTGAGTACTGGTCATGGTTTTCACTTCGTAGATACGAAAATTTTATAAAAAATCAATTTTTATAGTTTTACGTCGACAATAAATTAAGTAGGGATTGACGCGCACGCACACATGCACTTGCACGCACACGCGCATGCAGCCTCACAAGCACACACACACGCCCATGCACTCTCAAACGCACCCACATACATACATTATTTTATTAAAGTTATATAACAAAATATTGTTAAAAATAGACCTACATTTTTATGTTTTTATTAAACTACTTTTATGTCCCTGCTTGATCGCTTGATAAATGAATTATTGTAGAAGTTGTTCTCTGCACACGTCCATATTGAGTTTGCACTGATTTTATATTTTTACAATGTGTTGGTGTCTCGGCAGCGGGCGCTGCAACTTGTGAGAGAAAGGGACAGTTGAACTTCGAGAAAGTTAAGATTTCACATTCCCCTGTTTCCCCCTCCAAATGGGAAGATTTTATTTATTTATTCATTTTTGCATTAAAGAATGGTTTTCCTATATCTCTGTTTCGTATTTTTAAATAAGAGTTGTTATATTTGCACACTGGGCTTTTTTTAGTTGACGTATAAACGGAGCATTCATTTACTTTTTGGGTCCTAGCTCCTATAATAAATAACTAATCAAAAAAATCAAAACGTAGGAACATGCTCATGGTTGATATTTCTAACATATAAAAAAAAATGTTCTCTTGGCATAACTCAGGGAGGAAACAAGGGCAGAGGGCCTTTGTATGGACAAGACGGCTGCTGTCGTCCCCTCATAACGATGGGAACCTTTTTTACAATCTCAGCATAATGCTGAATCTTATTCTACTCAATTTAATTATATTTGGAGATTTTGAATAACAACCGGTATTTCCGGTATCAATTACCCGACCGGTATATCGCGTTTTCGGAGAGCCTTACAGCTTCGTTATTGTACCTTCACGATAACCTTTTGTCGAATTAAAAAAAGGCATAATATCCTGTAGTGGACCTCTAATGTTTCTGGCATCCTGATACGTAGCAACAAAGGCTGCTATAGTCAATAACTTTTCTTGGCATTTCATGATCTGTAATTCGATAAAACATAAGTACACTTTCGTAATGTACAATAAATTAGGCAACAATCTATTCTAATATACATTAACATACATATAATATACAAATAACAATAACCAAAAGAAAAAAAAAACAATATAGATAATAAGAAAAACAAAAATCACGAACATGTTGGATCATGCATACATATATAATTACAAACATACATAGGCTGCCAAGTTCATAACCCTTCCTTTTTGGCTTCGCCGTAGTCGAGTAAAAACTGTTATACGGTGTCGTGAAGGTTACCATTCGGCTGGTGGACTAATACATCTACTCTTAATAATAACACACTTATTTCGTTTTAGTGTATTCTTGCCTTCTTGTTTTTGTAATTAAATTTACTTTGAAACATAAATTGCACCACTCCATGGTTTCACAAAGCAAACAGATATAATTAGCTGAATAAATGCCACGCTCTCACTCACTTCTAAATGACATTTCGTATTTTCTTTTCATTTATTTTTAGCCTTTCATAATTCATTTAGCTTTTAAGCTTTTATTCTTCACAAATTAATGTCAGTGAACCTTTGATGTTGTGAGTGAAAATATTTTTGCAATTTTGTTTTAGCATATCAAAACAAATACACGACTTCTGTTAATTTTATGTTGTGTAATTACTTTTCAAATACACACCTGTGTATGATGTGTATTCGCATACCGTATGATGTACTTAATTGTTTTCTCAAACAATGTTATTTCTACACAGTACAAAAGCTGTAAAGGAAAATGTTACAGCAACATTTACTTACCGCCATATACGGTAAATAAGTACTCTGTGGGTGGCAGAGTATTAGGCTACTGATGTAATAATCTTAAGTGTTTTTGTGGTTAAATGTTTTTGTGGTGTTTTTGTCTTAAGTCCAGATTGTTTGTAGTTATTGAATGATATTACTATTGTCAATATTTTTTCGTAGAAAAAAGTTTACAGACTAAGAGAATGACATGATTTATTTATTTATTAAAGGCACAGTATACAAATACAAAATTATACATATAAAATAGGTACACGGACAACTGTTACGTATTAATGTTACGTATTTTTATTCTTTGTAAAAAAATCTGAATGAAAAGTATAGCAAAAACTAAAAAAAAAGATAGTTTTGCAAAAAAAAACTAAATTCATATCAATAAATTGCCTGAAACTATTTTCAGACTTTGTAAAAGATTACACCGGTCGGGTACCAGTTTACTATTACAACGGATTAGTTCAAAACCATGCCGAGCTGATGATAATGGATAAAATCGTACTCAGTGTAAACCAGGATTCGAATATATACCCATAAGCTATCAACCTCGTCATCTATATAGACATCTAATACATATAACAAAATCGTAACAAAACGGTGTCTGTACATGAAATATCTTTTGTAAAAAGTAATTGCAATATAAAGTATGAATGATATATAGCCCAAACCATAAATTTTGGAATTTTTATCTGTCAGTTTGTCTCTTTCTGTTTGAACGCCTATTACATAAAAAACACTGGACGGATTAGCTTTAATGTCAAAATTTAGGGTACTATTTATCCAGATTAATTATAAAGTTAAAATGGGAACCAAGCCAACGCGCACAAGGTCGCCAACACTGCAAATACCCTAATAAATGAATAATTCAGTCGGTTTTTAATCATTAATTTTAATTAAATATATAAATAATCACCGAGTAACCCAGTAGACGTATTAGTAGATTGGATGTAAGCCTGTTGCTGTAAGACGTAGTTACTGGCGCATAGGTAATGGAGTCAAGATTTCAGCAATATCAGCTGCGTTTATTTAATAAATAATTCCTCATTTCAGTCTACAATATTCGAGTTTAGATTTATTACGATGATACTAAGATTTATGACGAAACACTCAAGCAAGCTTTCGGAGAGATTTTAGTGGGACATAAAATTTTACACCAAAAGGAAGCTCATTAAACAGCCATGAACCCGTTTTATGTTTGCAACTGGCAACGGAGAGAAAGTGGGGGCAAACCGACATATGGTATGGAAATGAGCTGTAATTTTGCAATTAATTTTTCAAAAGGACTAATTGCGAGTTTGCTTTGTGAAAGAGCGTTGTGTTTTGTTTCATTTGTATTCAAACTACATAGCATTTTCATTGTATTAATTAACTGATACATTTCGTATTTACCTACGGCGTCTGCCCGCTTAGAGCTTGAATTCCAAATGTGTTGGTGTGCCTAGATATTACATGATATCACTCTATAACGTTCCACTTCAGGGCCTCTCCTAGTTATCACGAGGGTATTTCGGACAATAATCCACGACGCTGACCTAGTGCGGTTTGGAACTTCACTTATCATTTCTCACATTTTCTACACACATTTTACATATTCTCTCACGGTGTTTTCCTCACTGCCGAGCTAGTGATAATTTTAACAATTCGTAGTTAAACAGAAACTCAGTGGCACAGGTCGAGGATTTCAACTCATGAATGTGAGTCAAAGGTTTGAGTTGAGAGTGAATACATGTGCCCAAAGGCTATTTATTATCTCTGTGTGTAAATACGATAATAAATATTATATCCATTAGAGGATCACTTATGGGAGGACTGTATTTGATTTATAGGGTTGGCGGGATTTTACTACAATGGCAAAAAGGGGGAGGGGGGAAATCAAGAGACATAGGGGGCGGTATAGTAGTTGGAAATTATCGATTAACTGCCGTAGCCGAATGAAGCTTCACTGACCTGAAAGTTATCTTCTTGTACTCCGAAGTCTTCTGATATCCTGGCCAGACCTCCCTTGCGATGGACACAACACAGACACAACACCACACCCAACAAGCGGGAAAAATTAATGAGAATTCCAAAAAGAAATACATATTTAATTTCGGGATTAATTATTTTTTATTGATTTATCAAATTACATGTTAAAGCTTTTAAAGAGTATCTTGGAAGAACAATGTTGTGTTAGAAAATCTTAACAAAAGTAATGAGTCCATACCGACAATATGGTCCCTTTGTTCAAATAATGTCACAAATGCTAATTACGTAACGGAACAAGTCTTCCGACATGTTATTTATTAAGTCAACACATGACTAGAGGACAGGAAAAGACAACACAAATTAATTTATGTTATATCCGAAACCATCTCCATTCTCTTTAACTCTTCATTAAGGCTTTTGTATTGCATTACTCTTTTTGTTATAAGTAAAAATATTAAAGGCCTTTCCCACCACCTCCTGATACTTTATCAGATTTAATCAGATTGCTAACAGTTACTTTATCAGGAGGTGATGCGAAAGGCCCTAACAGTTTTACAAACAGATTATTAATAAAAGGTGTTTCTGTAATATATTTTTTAAAAATCTTTATTGTACTTAGTCTTAAAAGGCGAGCTTAATGTCAGGAGCTTAATTATCTACCAGTCTAGTTCGTTCCATATCCTACGGGTTGGCTATATGTTTACTATAAATAAAAAATACAATCTCCAAAAAGAATATATAAGCCGTGGTAATAATGATAATAATCAATCTTTATCGTTAACAGATTTTTAGTTTACATATATGATATGAAACCTTTGGTGATAACACCGCCCTTACATTATATTCACTACACCTTAATTAAAATATAAAGCCTTCAGAAAATAAGTAGGTAATGTCATCAATACCCAAATCAATAAAACATATATCCAAAACGTACACACACACAAACGTACACACACACACCTATAGGTATACATATCACATGGTATCAGTATTCTGAACATGACCTCGTTCGAGCAAAAGTAAACATTGAAACGTTTTGTCGTGATTTTTCGAATGAAAAAGGCCTTTGCTGATCCTGTAAAATCCTTTGTCGTTTGAAACCTTTGTGTACAATAGATTTGCGTGAATTTTCGGTAAGGAATTTCCGATGAAAATTGTGATAAAAACGACTGTTTGTTCTTATACTTTGAAACGTATAGTTAGGCATCAATGGCGAAATTGAAATCCTTTGGAAACTTTACCCCAGCAGGACCATAATAGTACAATGATAAATTTACATCACAAACATTTTGTTCTGCTTCCTTAATACCGTCAACTTTGAATAACGAGGTGACTTTGATAATAACTATCTCTTCAGACAAATGCAATTAGCATGTTTTTAATTTTTTTAATTTTATGACCCTATTTTTTATAGAACTAAAAAAACGATTATTAGATAGTTTTTGCACTGTTTTTATTGGTTCTCATTGGTAAATTAAAGAATCCGAAATTTTAAAATTGATTTAAATAACCCCCCGTTCAAGGTACTGTATTATGTCCAAATTCAATTTAGTGGCAATTACATACAGGGTTAACTGGGAACATACGTTAATTTATGATAAATTATACGAATGTTTTAAATCAGGGTGAAAAAACATAGGAGTGATAATAATTGTGAATTAATTACATATATGTCTCATTATTCAGACTGTCGGTACCCGTTTTCAATACATAAACCATTTTAAAAGCTATTCCATTGTACAAAATTATGTTTAAAACAGAATTCCTAAAAACACAAAATCATTAATTTTGACTTTCGGGAACTCGATAACACTAACATAGTATTAAATTTCATTACATGTAAATTTAGAACATTTTTCTGTCGAGATAGTGTGTTATTATTACACACACACTATTGTGTTTTATTACGGTGTTATTACACTATGTGTAAAAAAACTTACAAGACTATTTATTCTTCTAAACCAGTGTTTTTCAACCTGTGAGTCGCGACCCCCAGGGGGGTCGCAATGTCTTGCTCGGGGGGTCGCGGTCGCAAACCAGATAAAAGTAAAAAGCAAGGGTTGTAGGTCCTACAACCCTACAATAAAAATACAAAAATTTCAGTGAGAAGGCTGTGCCTGTTTATTTTTTAATAATTTATCGAATCGTGATTCTATTTTTGAGACACAAATAACCAAATCGTTTTCTAATTGGAGCCTATTTCTCTTCTTAGTTTTTATGTTCACCATTGAAGAGAACGTTAGTTCACATAGATAATTTAATTAAATACGACGTCTTTGAAATCACTGACATAATTTTATTACGATTCTGGGGGGTCGCCAGAATTTTAATATTTGTAAGGGGGTCGCGTATTCAAGAAGGTTGAAAAACACTGTTCTAAACCGACGACATCATTTTTTTTATAGAGACGTGGGCGGACGAGCAAGCGGTCCCACGTGATGGTAAATGTTACAGCCGCCCATGAACACCTGCAACACCGAGGGGCATGCGGGTGCGCCGCCGACATTGCAAAATCCTATTCACAGTTTTCTTGAAGAACCTCATATAGTAGCGTAATGAAAAGATCTCTTGAGGGAATTCATTCCACAGCCTACGGGTTCGCGGTATAAAATGATTTTTGGAGCGAACAGCATGCGACACCTCCGTATCGAGGAAATGCGGATGGACCGCACTTCTGTGACGGGAGCTGCGGTTGTAGAAATAAAAATATGACATTTATTGAGGTGTCATATTTATCATTATTTAAGGTGCAGGACATGCCATTCAAAGACAAGCTTCAGATAGCAACTCTTTATTAATTAGTTCACTTCAACCTACTATCATACCGGCCGGCATATAGTACTGATAAATACGCTTATCATTATCCCTGCGAGACACACTTTGAAGCGGATTGCTTCAAGGATTGCTAAAAGTATAAAATTTATATTTTTGATTACAGGAACACAAAGACTATCAACGAAATATTTTTTTTGTGGTGTGATGTAATAATTATATGATGACTATGATGATGACAGGGTGGTCCTACTGTAGTGACGTACATGTCTTTGAGATAAGTTTTAAGTCTGTCTGAGACTTTGTTTCTATGGAAACGACAATAAGCTGTTAAATATTTATAATAAAGGTATTTTGGAGGCAAATTCACTTTTGAGACAATTTTCATGACTTGGGAGAGAAAATTTAAGAAAATTACTCATGAGGTCTTTATGAAACTTACGAAGTTCTATGAGTATATGGACCTTTGATCGTCAATTGCTCTGTGATATATACGGCCTGCCCATGGCCACTTTGGCTTACTAATTCTGTAAGCTATGTTGGTGACTTCAAGTTATTTGCCGAATTTCTTCTTTTCGTATTAAATCCTACAAAGAAATTCGAAGCATATCTATCGCTGATGACAGCGAATGCGCGAGCGACTTCTAAAGCTAATAAAGTAAAAAAATAAATGTTAAAAGTAACTAGTAAAAAAAAAATGTGGTACTTACCAGGAAATGTAAAATCTTGCACATTGCTCCCAATAGTTGACATAAAGTCAGATAATTAAAAAGGCAGGCGGCGTAATCAAGCGTAAGATTGTAAGTCTTATTACGTTAAGTTAGGGATGAAAATGGAACGATAGATGTAAAACTGTACTTAAAAGCAGATCTCCCTCTTGTAGCTAATAAAACGTTTTATATTTCTGACGCAAGGTGAAGCGTTGTTGAGTACAAAGTCAATTGATCCTTTGATATTTTACGCTACGAGTTTGCAATAACTTTTATTATTTAATAAAAAAAACAGATTTTATGAAGTAAAATATCTACTTACACAGTCAGCAATAGGTCAATCTATGATTTAGGTACTTTTTGTAGACTTTCCGCTGTATTGTGACATGTTCTTGCAAAAAGGCTTGCAATCGGTATCTTATAGGTAGTCATCGTGTCTGTAATTCTCCTAGTATTGTAGGTATCTATGAACGACGGTAACCATCAGATGGATATTTTGTCTGTCGGTCTGCTTCTTTTAATATATAAAAACCTATACTTAAGTAATAAGTATAGTAACCGTAACAAGGCCTTTTAGTATCCACTGCTGGATATGCGAATATCCACTGCTTGTCTTGTGCATCAGTGATGTATGGTCTTCAAACGCTACGCTGACCAAGCGAGTTGACGAGTTCACTCTTCAAGAGGCAGTGTAGTTTCTAATGGCTTATGGTAGCTGACCCATGGTACCCTTAGTAAGAAATGAGGTGGTGCTATTCTAACGACACCACAAGATGAATAGCACATTAATAGCACCATTCTCATCTTGAGGAATCTAATACAGGAGGGTGCGCTGTGTCACTTAAATAGTATATCCACGTAGCGTATTTACCACCCATTCCTATTTAATGCAAATTGCAAGTTTCCGGACTTTGTTACTTTACTTGCTCCTTGGCATTGAAGAGTATGGCTTTGAAATGAGGGACGTTTCAGTGATGAGGTTAAATCGTAAGACTCAGTAGTTAATGCTCGGAATGAATAGATACAATTCGGTGACCTAAAAAGGTAAATTCCTGCCAGTATTACAGATATAGTATTAAAATTCTATGATACTATCATAAACAAGCCATGCAAATTCGTGGCTCAAACAAGCCACACAAGTTCGTAGCATAAACAGGCCACACGAGTTCGTTGCACAAACAGGCCACACAAATTCATGGCACAAACAAGCCACACAAGTTCGTAGCACAAACAGGCCACACAAATTCATGGCACAAACAAGCCACACAAGTTCGTAGCACAAACAGGCCACACAAATTCGTGGCACAAACAAGTCACACAAATTCGTGGCACAAACAAGTCAAAGTCCCAAGGAGTAAGTCAACATATACAGGGTTAAATAAGGGTTAAATAGTACCTGCACCTTCTTAACAATCAATTAACAGATTGCAATAATGGGGTAAATTAAAAAAAAAATAGGTTGCATAATTTGTTGCAAAAAATATTTTGATATTTGAATTCAATAATAAAATTTTCAATAACAAAATTGAAATCCAGTATCATAATTTTTCCATCTATTTTTAGTATTATTTTATTTGAATGTTTCATTAAAATAATTTTCGGATAACTTTCTTTCTCAGAATTTTTAAACTTAATAACTTTTTCACACAAAAGTATAAACATTGTTTGTTGGCAACCCCGGCTACGACATCTGTTTCTCGCCGAAAGAAACATTTGAGGAGGGCGTTACCGTCTCGATAGATTGGTTAAAAGCCGAAATGACACGCGGATGGGGGCATTATTTTCTCTTCCCTAACCCCCCCTGGTGTTGCATCTGTCCATGACCACTTACCATCATGTGGCCCGCCCGCTCGACTGCCGTCTATTCTATAAAACAAAATATCTGCTGGTTGCTTTTGTAATACATTACCTTATTGTTGTATTAACTTTAGCTAATTTTGACTACATTTTGTATTACCCAAATATGTATTCTATTTTATGAAGCGAAAAGGTACTCAACGTAGTCAACTGTTGTGAAAGAAAGTTGACCGCAAGCGGGCGGTATATTAACATCAAGACAAATAATACAATAAAAGTGGGACGGATAAAAGTAAAAAAATGCTTTTACTGAGGAAAAACCAAGTTCAGGAAAAAACCGTAACACAAAAGTAAAGTCCATTTTTTATTTAATCCTATATAACAGTTTACGAGTATATAAGATATGTTTTTAATTTGTATAAAATGTGTAAATTTTTAAAACATTCTTATTAGATTTTGTAATATTTACTCCCGTCATACAATCTCATACTTATTATACCTACATACTTCTAGCATTATATCACAAAAGATAAAATATTTATTCAAGAAGATGGATGATACATCTAACACGTTACATTTATGGCTTCTAAAAGCTACGTAAACACAATTCAATACTCCTTTTGTCCAAAGCAAAAACAGTAGCTAAAATAAACAACATTTGTATGCCATTCGAGTCTATTGTACTATTGTAGTTAAGCTTTTCATTATAACCGTACTAGTACCATAATAAAGACACAACAGCAGGTTATCTTCGTATGCACGGGTTGTGACTTATTTGTATGCGCACAGTGTTGCTGGTAAAGCAATTGAACGTCATGCCGTATTTCCTCGCGAATTAAGAGGCATTTCATCGATTAGTTAAAAATAAGATGAGAGGATATAATTATTAATTGAAATGTCGTCATTAATGGTGAAAATCGACAACTATTTTAATGTATAATCGCTTATGATTAAATTTTCGACTTATGACTATTTTTTCAATTCAATCAATTGCGACTAATAATGACTCTACGCTAATCTTAATTACGACATATTTTTTAAATCAGATTGGTTTAGTTTTTATATTATTTTTTCCGAGGTATATTTTTAGTGTCCTAATTATTAATAAAAAAATGTCCGATTAATGCCAATAGTGTTTACCTACTCTTAAATCTCAATAAAGCGTAACGTAACGTTAATCTTACTAATGATTAATTTTTCATATTAAACTATAATTATTGAATTATAAATTCAATAATTCAATCGATTTAAGGACCGTTTAGCCCGGTTGGTAATGCTCCTACCTGCTGTTCAAAAGGTCTTCCCGTCGGATATTCATTTTTTACTAAAGATTTAAGTAATGAGTTCGTCTTTGTATATGGCTCGGACCCACAATACAGGCATTCTTAGTGTAAGTTATTGAGTGTAATGTTTTTTTTTAAACATTGGTATATAATTATCGCGGCAAAGAGCCTGGAATTAAACTACTGTTATTTTTTTACTGTGCTAGTATACTGTCCAAACATACCACGTGTACGCCATAAATAATTCCAAGTAAATCCTCATCGACAGCCTGCAACGTGGTGTATACCTTCCATTAAAGCCTTATCAATATTATACCTTGATTACGGTTAAATGACTTTCGAACATTGCCTTGGGTGAAATTTTGTAAACATGTCTTTTGATTGATGATCGAAATTGATAAAACAACGGGCATTTAAATTGATAGTGGAAATCGATTTTTACATTTTAATTTTCATAGATTGTTTTAAATACAACGAGCGGTGATAGTCTATTCTGTTCTATAATAGATAGGTGATGATAGTAATGATAATCAATAGGGATATCTATTCCTCTAGCATCACAATTTATAGAATAGTTGATAAACACACAATGGCGTATTTGTTAGCAAAAAATAATCAACTATGCCTTTACTAGGGAAATTAATAGGTAATCATGAAATTTAAATGAGTTTCTCAGTTTTTTTATTTCAGCACATTCTGCCAGTGTCAAGTTTTCTTCGTAAAAACCAACTTCAAAGTCTAAAACCGTATACAATCAATGTCCAGCCCCGTCTTCGGAGCAAGTCAGGAGTCGCTCAGTAAAGCGATAGTACGTTTACTGAGAACAGAAGTGGTCTCCTTGGAAGTACACGAAAAATGCAGTCCCACGCTTTTATTTGATTATCATAAACACCACGCACAAAAAACACTTTGAAGTTTAATAAACTACCACTATTAAACCACAAAACGCTTAATACACAATTTTTACAATAATTAAGGAAAAGCTCAACTTCATTTCACTAGTTCCCTCCAAAAAGAGTTAGATAAATAACAAAACTTGTTACATTGTAGATCTTAGTAACAGTCGTAGCAGGCCTACGTCGCAACGCCACGCCGTAGCAAACGTTGGCGTAGCACGTGACATTGCCACAAAACAAACTGCCTGCGGCCAATGTGGCGTTTACTTTAGAGAATTTGCCTTACCGACTTAAGCCCTTGTTGATACAGTGTAAATAATAATTAATTCATAAATACCTCGAATACGTAATGCTAAGTCTATTTCGCACGAGGGATTTACAGCTAGACGTTGAACCCTGCATTATTCAATGCACGTGCCGTGTTACAGTTTGCGCAGTACTAACTTCGGACTTAGTTTGCAGATGCTCACGTAATACGCTTAGTCACGGAGAAAAAAACATCGAATTGATGTTTCGAATATTATCTTCATATGTTGAAACCATTCTGATAACCAGCTGGAAGTATACAACTTCTTACTGTGTAACAAACAAGTTGCAACATTTTTTTAAATTGTTTTCATACAAAGTAAATAAGGCAAAACCTGAAAGAAGTAAATTAATTAAAAATATATAAAACCGTTCTAGCGAATAATAAAATTATTTTAGGAAATAAACCTTAAGTTACAAACGTGTAGTGTTTTTTTATTGTTCTATCTAAAACGTTCGTAGCGCTCATTGTTCATTACAGGGCCCCTGGGTGAGCGCGGTGCGTGCGACGTTTATAGAATGCAACTGAGCATAAAATAAAAAGTATACTAGGAACTAACAATAAGTTATAAAAAAAATCTTATTGTAAAAATTGGAAGAATCGATTCTGCTGTCGATACTGAATATCCTGTTTTCACTTTTTTGACTTTTTCTTTTTCTATTCTAATATTCTATGGACTTATTTGTTATTTACTTATTTAAAATCGGTCTCAAAATTGTGTATTGAATAACTTCCCCTACAATATTAAAGTTTTCCCAACAACACATTAGTCTTACTTTTTCGTTCAGACATTTGTATGGAAACAAAGAAGTTCATCTTGATAAGTAGTATTGTAGTGATTTCAAATCTCGACATCAAGAGGAGAGGCCATTTGGAAATTTGCCATTTGTAGGTAAAAAATACATACCAGCGATTGCAAATGACGTGTATCTACTACTTCTACTAGTATGTTATTATTTTTTTGTAGAAGAAAGGTGATAGGTGAGCATGCAGTCCACTTGGTGGCAATTGGATACTGTCGCTCATGGATATATGCCAACATCAGTCCAGAATGGCAAACGTTGCCACTCACCCGGATGCGCTGCCTACCTTTGGAGAGTTAGGAATGTATTTAGATAAACGGTTGAGAAGAGGGGGAATAAGAATTGGGAGGTGTACGGGACGAGGGGTTTTCCTCGTCTTCGAATTGGGGCATATTTCGAATTGCAAAAAAAACTATTGGCGAATACAATTACAAATAATTTGTCCAGCTATTCACACATACGAATAGTACTAATGTACTACGCATACACTTGTGAAATTAGTAGGCATTTTTTTGAGTCCAATTTGTAAGTAATTGTAGATTCAGTTGAAGGATAGGTATCTAACGAAGCCGATTTTCAAATAAATTTCGATTCTTAAATTACTATTATTACTATTACTGTTCGAATATTCGTTTAGAAAATGGCAAATACGAGTAAGAATACGGATCGTCGAAAATTGGCTAACATTCGCCAAAACGAATATTCGGGACATCTCTACTACATACAGGTCTCATGGAACTTTAATTTAAACATTTTTTTCTGCAATTTCCTTAAAGTAATCGAAAGTAAGTAATCGAAAATCGGAAAGTTATTCCAATCTGCCTTCCTGATTAGCCCGAGACCGACTTGTTTATTTTTCTTTTTATAATAAATCAGTTTTCTTCTAAACAAATCAAAATAAACGTTCCAAGTTTTTAACATTTAAATTCTTATAAATAATTGGAAACTGTTACGGTTAATATAATCCGTACGGTTCGCTGAAGTTAAAATTGAAGTTAGAGTTAACTTCAGAATTTGAAATTACGGCTTAATACGAAGCTAGAGGAAATTAAATTCTTACGCGTTTTAAACAACTGTTATTTAACTTAAACTTCGGGATCGTTATATTCATGCATTATTATATTATAAGTCGTCGATTGCATGCCTTTCAGTTGAGATTTTACTTCAAGAAAACTTCAGTACACTATACATGCCAGTCCATACTGTCAGATAAATGATATAAATATATCATAAACAATAATACCATACCATCAGCCAATGTCTCTCCACTGCTAGATATAAGTCTCACCCAAGGCTCGCCACCACACACCATCCTCGGCTCTTCATATCCAACCACCACCGATAAATTTCTTCAAGTCGTCGAACCACTTAATTGGAAATATAATGATATATGAGGATGTCACGAGGGAGGTGTTCTGCAGCTTAAAGCACTACAAAAAGTTCTGAGATCCCCAATACGCAACTGTAAGCTATATTTCCCTCACACAGATGTTTCCAGAAGAGAACTGTATTACACTATTGAACAGTCTGAAAAAAGTAAAATAGGTTAGCAAAACTTCATTGTACAACTGCAAGCGTGTAAAGAGATTTTGGTACTCCTTTTAAGCAGCCAATGGATGAATTAAGAACTGGTGGAAGCCAATTATACAGAGTATTAAGTTATAATAAGTTTGGAGGCTGCTATGCATCTTTTTAATGTTTTGTCTACCCTTAAAAGTCACTAATAATGTTAGTGTGCTGTTTGAAAAAATAGATATTAAAAAAAAAATAGATTCACGAAAAACAAGTCGAAAAATCAATCGTCCTGCTCGTTAATTGAATTTTGTGAAAAGTAATTATAACTAGTGCAATGTATTTTTGTATTATGAATAAATATTGTCAACAAGATTTCCACTTTTGATTTTGAAAACTTTTATTTTCATTACATTGTTAGTAGAATACAATAAACAAAAAAAAACTTAACATACCATTGTTAATGTTAAATATTGTACTGATTGAGTTTCTCTCGCTCCAAGCCTCTTGCAGTTAATGATACTAGTTGAAGTATTATAAAATTAAGTCGTACAGAAAATAAAATCTAGCTTATTTTAATTCGGTTTAGGGAATAATCTATCTTGTTTATTTTCATCTTCTCGAACTTGTTAGTTTCTCGAAAAGTCTGAGGGGATTAAACACCCAACTAGGAGCAATTTATGAAAATAAAACTATCCAAACCCAAAGTTATGAATGTTTGCCCTGCCTTATTCGGGATCCCTTGATTGTAATCATGAACAACTAACGGTAATCTATATATTTACAATCGATGTTATAAATCTTAAATGTAATGGCCGTGTGCGGTGCATTAGAATAACACCATCACATCACTTCAGCATACAAACTCGTTTCTCTCACATTTTTACCAAAAGTGTTGACACTTTTATATAAATTCCTTTTGTGAAACCTCCCAGTAGACCCTCAAAATTCTGCAAGTGAGCGGAAAGAACAAAATATGGGCTGCACAAGCGTATATTTTATTGCGATTCGTTAAACATTTTGTTTGTTCTCTTTCTTTTCGCGGTAAATCAAATTTTCTTTCTAAAAATACTTCGCCTTTGAGTTTTGAAAGCGATACAATATTTAATATTATTGGGTCAAAATTTTCAAAAGATTTTCGCTTTCTTGTAAATATGTAGGTATTCTATTTCATTAATAAAGTAATACAACCCATTATAACTAGCCCGCAGCTTTGCTTGCTTGCAATCCGATTTCCAAATTAGTTTGTCTGATCGCTTGGATATGTTTTCCTACTGGTAAGCCTGAAACTATAGATTCTGTTAATGATCTTAACGTACTTAACCAGCCCTTTTATCGTCCACTGCTGGAAATAGGCCTCCTCATGCACATGGTCTTGTGTGGCCTTAAAACGTCACGCTGGCCAAGCGGGTTGGCGAGTCCACTCTTTTAAGGTGGTGTAGTTCCTCAACCCTTGTGGTAGCGGTTTGTTATCCCTTTGCCGACGCGACGCGCACCCGCGGGAGCAGATGGGGTAGTTTTATTTCAAAGCCGACCGACACCACGCGACAAAATGATCCTAAGTTCATGAAACTTTCATGAATCTTTTTTACAAGAAACTAGATATTTTTTACCATCTGCTAAATACAAACTCCAATTAATTGCTATTTTTACATACAAATGGTTTACATAACATGGTTATAATTGTTGCTCTTAATATAACTTATGTAGATATTTTATTTATATGGATTGATATCGATATTCGATACCGATATATAATGTTTTATAACAATCTGCGAATGTAGTTTATCTTATTTTTTTAATTAAATAATTTTTACCATCTTCAATGTTGAATGCCCGTTCATTTGTTCTGCCATATAGTATCTACCAAGCAGTAAAATTTGTAAGAAAATCCTTTAGGTATATACGAGTGTATAAGGATAGATTAACAAATATTTACAAATATATATATTCCTTAATTATACATATAATTTGTTTTTATACTTACCTCATATAGATATCGAGAAATAATTTTCATCGAGACAAGGCAGGTCCCTCGATAGATTATCATTTGAGAATGATTAATGAGAAAACTTTGATTGGATATCCTTTATTCGAAGACTATCGAGATCGAAGCGAAGACCTCCGACATGGCTGTTAAAATTGTAATTGTGTATTTGACAGGATATTTTAGATTGTCATAGTATAATAAGTTATTATTAATTAAAGATTTGGGGCTCTGCGAGCCTATAAAATAACTGCGATTGTATCTGATCTATTGTGATCGGGGCCTTTTTTCTAGTTCGCTGTTAATGTCCATGGTCTGTAGTAAGTACACTTTATGGTACACCAGAGCTTCCAGTTAATGTGACACAAAATATATAGATATACAAAAAATAAATAGATATATAAAAGGTAGGCCTTTTCGCTAAAATGATCTCTTACTGACCACGGGCGGGTAGAGGTATATACGAACAGAAGCATAGTAGGTAGATTGTACACATATTATTATAAGTAGGTACCAGAAAGAAATACATAATAAATATAGTGATATACGAGGAGAAATCAAAAAGTAGTGAGAATGAGATAGAATATAATGACTATTGATAACTTAATAATTTATTTTTCTACATAGTCTCCGAGTCTCTCTACACACCAAGTCCAGCGCTTTTCCAAGCCTTCAATCCCTTTCAAAAAAAAGGTTTTGTCTTGGTCCTGCAAAAAGCTTTCCACGGCATCTATCACCTCGTTATCGTCTTCGTACCTGTTTCCCCTTAAGTATTCTTTCAATTTGGGGAACAGATAAAAATCGCTAGGCGCCAGATCTGGTGAATAAGGGGGATGGTCAACCGATTCGAAGCCAGCTTGTTGAATGGCAGCCATCGCAACTGCCGAGTTGCGCGCGGGTGCGTTGTCGTGATGAAACAGCACGCCCCTTCGAAGTTTCCCTCTCCTTTTCTCTTTGATGGTATTCCTCAACTTGGGAATTAATGCTGCATAATATTGGCCTGTAATAGTGGTTCCACGCTCCAGGTAATCAATCAACAATATCCCTTCTGAGTCCCAAAATATTGAGGCCATAATCTTGCCAGCCGATGCCACGGCATGAAACTTCTTCGGGGTCGGTGATGATGGCCGTTTCTATTGTGAAGATTGCTGTTTTGTCTCGGGATCAAAATGATTGCTGTTTTGTCTCGGGATCAAAATGATGGACCCATGTTTCGTCCGTTGTTACGAAACGAGATAAAAAGTTTTCAGAATCTTCTTGAAACTTGTCCAACAATGTCTTCGAAATGTCAAGTCGATTTTGTTTCTGACTGTCTGTTAACATTCTCGGCACCCATCTTGCGGAGACTTTTCTCATATTCAAAGATTGTTTCAATATGGATTGAATACTTCCATATGAAATGCCCGTTTCTTGAACTAAGTGACGGATGGTAACTCTTCGATCGCTCAATACAATTTTCTCGACTTTAACAACATTTTCTTGGGTGACTGACGTCGATGGGCGGCCGCAACGATGTTCGTCTTTCGTGCTCGTTCTCCCTACTCGAAATTGAGAAGCCCACCTTGCGACAGTGGAATACGGCGGAGCAGACTCTCCTAATGTTGCCTCCAAATCGCAGTGAATCTCTTGCGTCGTTAACTTTTTTAAACAGAGGTATTTAATAACGGCTCGCTCTTCGTTTTTCTCCATTTTCGAGAACACGTTCCGACACGAAGCAAACAAATGACTACATTCAGAAAAAAAAACAAAAGAGAATCGAAGACTTTTTCTTTATTAATATTACAAATATCTGAGCTATGCCTGCCAGTATTTATTTTTTTTCTTACCAAGAAGTATATATGTCGTTCTCACTAATTTTTAATCACCCCTCGTACATATACTCTATATATATACACTACATATATAATACTATTGGTATCACGGGATAGTTTTAGCAGTTTCATTATATTTTCAGTTGGTAAACCTGAGGCCTGGTAGGTCTGAGGGCGTCCCAAATTATATTTTCTTGTGAACACTTTTCACCCGAGTTACTCAGTGATACTAACCAGAATTTAACTAGTGTTGTAAAAATCACCACTGGATGCTCGACGCTCGAGCGCTGAGTGAGCGCTAATGAACTTTTAAAACTCGAGTATTAAACGCTCGTGGACATGACGGCCCAAATTTTTACCGTATGATGGTCTTAAACCGTTAATGTTAAAATCTCGCGTCTAAAATAGTTAAAATTAAAATTCTTAGTTAATTAGCGCTTAATCACTCGAACGTTCTATGCTTATTTTTACAATACTAGTTTTAAATTCTTATGATATCAATGATTATAAATTAAAATGATAAAAATATATTATGGGTGTTTACCAATATACCTTGTTAATTGTTAATTTTGTGATAAACATGGACGTCCCCCCTTAAACTGCCGTTTTTTCTTGGCGCCTGGCCAACAAAAACATACAGACAGCTCAGGGCGAAGACAGCTCAATTTAAAATATTACTGGTCTCCGAATGTTTTCATAAATATTTCTTTTTTTGCATTCTTTTGTATACCCACAAACAATTTGTATTCTATACATTTTTAATATATTGTAGGGTAGTGGTTTCTTCGTATTTTTTGCTATTACGTTTAAAGACTTATGAATCATTATCATTTTGTCTATGATTAAATTATGAAAAGGTACGATTACATGGGCGATTATGTACTACCACGTGACTGAGACTATGTTATATGATAAAAGCCGAAGGTCGCGTGAGGTGCCGAGCCTTGATAGTGGCTTGTATCCATCAATAGGAGACTCAAAAATTTATTTTAGGGGCTGATATCAGAGGACACGGAAGTGCTCTCGCCATGGCTCCCCGCATTTCACAAATTTTACTGACCATGTAGTAATGAGAATGGGCAACTTATTATGGCAAGATTGTTTTTATGTTTTTGTTGGAATTGGGAATTGAATGATCAAATAGGTAATGAAAAAATTAACAAAGCCGGACGGACGATCATCACAATACATTAAAGTATCATGACGATTATCACAATATATAAAGCGTAGTGATTTTATCTAATTTCAAGATTGTACTCGTGTTTCTTCCACAAGATAAAAAGAAGAGTTCCTTTTATGTTATCTCTTAATAAAGTTCCAAAAACTACCTTAAAGTCTTTTAATTATTAGAACTTTAATAAAGATCTATCAAAGTTCTAAAATTAAACAACACGAACTTTTTCTTCCAAGCTGTTCAACTAGCCTTGAATAATAGAAAAATTGAATATTTGGAAAAAAAATAATCCCAGATGTTCAACGGATTGATCAAAAAGTTGAACAATAAACAATAACAATCAAAAAGTTGAAATAGATGTAAACGTTACTTATAGTGGTTCCTCTCTAGAGTAACCCAAATTATTGCGTGTCCGCGCCCACGTATGATATGGCGTAGATGGAGGTCACGTGGCCTGATTTTAAGTCGACTTTTCTGTCTCTAATTTTCATACAAATTTAAGAAGCTAAACGTGTTACTTGTACGAACTGTAGGTAGATGTACTGTCCTATTTTTTGTTCAAAGTTCAAACATTATTAAATATTCATAGTGGGGTACAAACGAAGACATTTAAAATTTTCCGGCATGTTTTTATAATGTACTGCATTTCCCACCTTATCGTATTTTCCCAATGTACGTACGTGTTTCGATAGTGAGTGAGATATGTCAGAGCCCATTCCCATCCCATCCCTCCTCTTTCCCAACCCATTCTCCAAATCCATTCCTATATCTCCAAAGGTAGGCTGCGCATCAACATTTGTCATTCTTGACTGATGTTGACATGTATTACGGTTACATGCCAAAACACATGTAGACGTCCATACATGACAGTATCCATTTACCATCAGGTGGACTGTATGTATGCTGGTCTGCCACCTAAATTAAAAGTAAAGCTAATACATTATTAAAGGCAATGTTTGCTTTCTTATATGCTGTTACTCAAAAATCAAGTTTAGTTATTTAAAACCGTGTTCAAATTAGAGTATTTACTTGAAAGAGTCGAGCATTCATCAGTTTAAACTGTTTATCGTACTGAATGTTGAGCACCGAACGCTCGAGATAAAATTGTCAATCCCAGCATTTACTTCTTTATTATTCGTAATGTAACGTCATCGGGTTTGGTACCGTTGCCTTTACTGAAAATGTCTATGAAATTGTAGGCAAAATTATTACCGGTACTAAGTTTTGTGTTGCAATTTTTGTTGTCTCTACTGCAGGTGTTATGAACTACCCTAAATAAGACTAGAATATTATTTTTTTCAATCAGCGAATGAGCATAATACAATGTCATATACTATTTACTAAAATTACAACTACTTCAAATTCAATTGCTTTTTTATTCTGGTCTTACTTAGGGTATTTTATAATAACTTTAGTGGGGACAACGAAAATTAAAATACAAAATTAATTTCGGTTGTGTTAATTTTGTCTACAATTCCTACTAGTGACGATTGTCAGAAAGGACTGTAGAAGGTGGTAGGCTGGTGAATTCCCAAGGTAGCGGTGGCACAATAAAAGGCGATGATTTGTTCATTAACACTGTGTATTGTTTCTGTGTATTGTTCACTAATACTGAGAGTTATTCTAGTTGCGATGGAGATTAACTTTAAAGTACATAGAACGAGGCAAACGACATCACGACGAACAGATGGACATCACGGGCAAACAACCGGCAAGAAAGACAAAGGCATTAAAAAGGTTCTGGAAAGAAGCAGCAAAGTGTTACCCTTAAAATTAAATGTAAGACTCAACGTAACACACACATACCACGAGTATCTAACGAGGACAACGGTCCACCTGGTGGTAAGTGGATACTGTCGCCCTTAGACATCCGCGATACATGCCAACATTAGTCCAAAATGACAAACGTTGGTACGCCCCAGGATTCTCTGCCTACCTTTGG
The DNA here is from genome assembly GCA_914767545.1 of Sesia apiformis. NCBI lineage: Eukaryota > Metazoa > Arthropoda > Insecta > Lepidoptera > Sesiidae > Sesia > Sesia apiformis. The sequence continues at coordinate 6,006,098 of OU611960.1, read as the reverse complement.
AGATATAGGAATGGATTTGGAGAAAGGGTTTACATATCTCTATTCTACTTCTATTCTCTGAAATCTACTCTGGTCAACTAAACATTTAGCCTTTTGGAAACCATCTGGCAATCTTTGTAACTTTCTGGCGAACGTCAGTCGAAAACATTAATTAATTACAAAATTTAATAGATAACATTACATACACTATTGCACGGTAACTGTATTCTCAATCAGCTTTTATAATAAACAATAATTAATACTCGTCTTTTATAATAAGTTTATGTATAATTTTAATACAATGAAAATTTTTAAATATCAAAATTCAAATATACGCGTAAATAACAATGCTGAAACCTCACCGGACAAAACTGTCTTTTGTTTTTTCTTTACGAAACAACACGCGCGCATCGTCAAATTCCAAACGAATTCTCAAAAAAAGCAATTGACTAACCTCGATGCGAAGTAAAAAAACTATCGGAAAGAAGAAGAAAACCTAATTGCTAATATAAAATAATTAAGAGGCATGCAAGAATCTAGTGACCTGTAGATAACAGACCATATCGAGGTGTACCGCAAAGATCGCCGGCTGTACGCGGTATCGTAAAAGGCGACTAAGGAATAATGAAAACCGTTGCCACTACTACAAGCTCTGAGCTTCTACTCCACCTCTAAATAAGTGGACTCGCCAACCCGCTTGACCAGTGTTGTCTTTTAAGGTCGTCAGTATATTCCTGCATAAGTATATGTATATATATATCGTAAGTCGTAAGTATATGCATAAGATAATCCACGTCTAGCAGTGGACAATAAAATGGCTGGTTACACTTAAGTGGTGTGGTGTAATGAAAGTGAGTAGCGTATCTTCCCTTTCTACATTCTATATAGGTTTAATTCTCTTCTAGTTTATTATGACTCGTGCAAGATAAAAACCAAGGTTTTAATTACTTTCCGTGACACAACACGTTCTTTGTTTAGTGTTACACGGAGATAGGAATCAGAATTGTTTGTTGCAGAATCTGACCAGATTAAACATAAGCACAGTTGTTCTTATAATTATAAATATCTACTTATAGCTTCAGGGTTGAATCTGATCAGCTTAGAACTTAGAATACATCACAATAGATTATAATACAATTTAGTGTGATATTTATTAAAACAGCTAGCTGGTAAAGAATGCCTGCAGGTATTAACCTGGACGCAATACCTGGCAGCTGGACTTTTGTACAATTAGGCGCAATTCAACTTTTTTTATGAAATTGTATGTATTAATTACTGACCTTCACTGCATCTAGAAAATCTTAATCAATATTCATAAATTTATATGGACAATAAGGTCCTTTTGTGAAGAAAACGATTATCTGAAGATAATATTACATTTGTTCATAAAAGTGCAAGCAAACTACTTACAGTAAAGCCACATTTCTTTAAAAACTTCTAGGGCCTTGAATTTCTAATTCCCGGGGATTTCACGGCTTCTTGGTCACAGTTTTTCCAGGAAGACTTAATTTAGCTGCACAAAGACTTTCTTTGAACTGTAGTAATGTTTTAGGGTTCCGTCGGACTAAAACCTAACCAGTACCTAACTGGCCGTGTGGTGTCGACCGGCTTTAGAATAGGCCCACCCACCTCCGTGGGTGTCGTGCCCACGGACGGAGTGACTAACGGAAAAGGCGACTAAGAAATAATAAAATTGCTATCACAAGCCATGAGGAACTACCGAAGAACTTTATTCGCTGTTGCAATTCCGACATGTACTCTTCTTCACTCCACTTCTTCCAGAAGTGGTGGCGGAGTTCTTCTATTCTCTGGTAGCGAGTTAAATAATTTGATGAGGATTCATGTAATCAGGAGTTGGCAACAAAGTTTGTGGCCGTCCTATGAGCAAGTGTCCGGCAGTCAATGGCAGCAAATTGTCGGGATCAGAAGGCAGGTATAATAGTTTTATACAGCTTCGATTTGTATTCAAAATTTTCGATTTCAAAATTGTATTAAGTTGTTCATAAATTAAATTACAGTTGCCCAATACTCTATGTAAATTATATTTAATCGATTATACACCCGTTTCCCAAACTAATTATTAAAAGAAGAAGCCTTTTCATTCTCATATTTTTCAATTGTTTTATCATGATTAGTTACCATTTCTTAAGCCGTAACAAGAATTTTATAATATATAGACTAAAATTCATTTCGTTCATTTAATTGAAGCGATATATCTTCTATTATGCACTCTAATATTAACTGCACTTCATCATATTGGTCATATACATATTCAATCTTACCAATGCGCAGTTATAGAATGTTAATTTCAGATGTACTTAAAGGTTCTTCTAAGCCCTGAAGGTAGTTAGAAAAGGCGGTTAAACGACCTTTGAAACTATCTTGTTTCTTCATTAATCCCTCTCCTCTTTATCTGTCATTTATGGAAAGCGAGTGATCCACCTGGAGCGTTAGACAATGCAAAATTTATAATACTTAACTAAATAAAAATGTACACATAAATGAACTAAATAACTGGGTACACAAAGTTAAGTTCTTAAGTCGTTAACTTTGAGCGTTAGAATTTACAGTGAGCGTTATTAAAACAATTATTAAGTATTGTGTATATTTAATAATAAGGTTACGTTTAATGGCAAAAACAATAATTATGTATGATATAACTTGAATTTACAATGAAAGTTAACAATGTTTACTTATCTAAGCAATTACAGAAACTAACTTTAATAAAAATAATAGGTGTTGAATTTACTAGTTAAATACTAGTTGTATTTTAATTATAATTCAAACCTTGTTTCCTACAAACAATTGAACAAAATAAAACAATATAAAATTATAATAGTTACGAGAAATATAAATATATATACCCAAAATTAAGGTTCAGTTTTAACAATGAGTAATTATAATGTTATAACCTTTCACAGGGTAAACAATACCTTTTCCGAATACTAAAACCCGATTAAGAGTATTGGGTGAATAAATGTTAATAACACGTAACACAGTACGGTATATGATATCCCACGAAGATATTCATAAGTTGACCTCTGATCCGGTTGCGCGCTTCTTCACTTCAACTTTTAAAACTCCTTTTATCTTCTAATTTTATGTAATTCTATATATGTAATGCTGGTAATAATACTATTTATAACCGTATCGGTTATATACCAAGAAGAAGAGTCGCGTTAGTACTTTGGAAAATTAAAATCGGTTTAGATTGGAGAAACGTGTAATTGCCATCACATCGACAAGCAAAGAGAAATAAAAATTAAGTCGGTGGATTTAATGTCAATTAATTGCTTTATTAACTAGACATAGCAACTAGTTAACGCTACGAATCGATCTTTTGGTACGCACTCTGATTATGAGTGTTATTTTAAACAACCACTATACCATATCATCAGCCTATTCTCTTCAATGCTGGATATAGACCTCTCCCAAAGCTCACCACCACACACGATTCTCGGCTCTTCTCACCCAATCACCACCGGCAAACCTCTTCAAGTCGTTGGTCTGCTTGCCCAGAGGGCGTCCTACACTGCGCTTCCTGGTTCGTCTCGAACATCTCCAAAAGAGTGGATTCGTACAATCCGCTTGGTCAGCGTGGCGTTTTAAAGCCATGTGCACGAGATAAGACAATATGCATAAGAAGGCCCATGTCCAGAAGTAGACGAGAAAAATCTTATGGTAGCGGTTTTGTTATCCTTAGTCGCCTTTTACGGAACCTACAGGAAGAAATGGGATGATGCTATGCTAAAGCCGGCCCACACCACACGGCCAATGTAGAAAAAACTACCCATTCTGTATTTATTCAATTACATCAATGCTCAAGGTAATCCTGAGGAAACTCAGATGCGCGAGAAAACTGTGAATAGGATTTTACAAGGCCGACAACGCACACCCATACCCCTTGGTGGTGCAGGTGTCCACGGGTGGCGACAGCCACTTACCATCACGTGGACCGCATGACCGGCAGCCAGCGTCACCATAAAAAAATAAATAAAAAGAATCTCGGTCATGTATAATATCCGTCGAACATCAAAGAACCCGCCTGGTAATCCGAAGCCCCCAATACCACCAAGCCTGGGTCGTGCAGTGATGTATTATAAGTTGGTATCCAATTTCAAGTTTTAGGTATTTTATAATAGTTTTTGTCATTGACAGAACCCATTATGCATCCGCTATGCTTTTCATTATTTTTATATTTTCACAGCTACCACTGGAGATGAGGTACTACGATTGTTTATAATTGTTATGAAAAAAAATGAACCGCAATTGTTGTTACGGTTCTTACTAAATGAGAACTATGAAACATTTATGCAAAAAGGTCTTTTTATGTTATATGCTTTAACAAAAGCCTTTAAATATCTCCCGTATTTATTATATATAATTTCATCTCACCCCATCAAGTAGGAAGTATAATGGAGCAAAGTAAATTCGTTACTTTTCTCCCTCTTCTTTACCCCCCATCCCATTGTATCCTTCGGCCTTCCCCCACCACGAAAAAGAACAGAGAGTGTATGAGCAAAGTGTGGATGAGCAAAAATTCTTAGTCCCGTTATATTTTCTATTCACCGTACACACCATTTTTTTTTAAATTCTTTAACGTTAGGCGGGGTGCATCCGGGGACGTTCCAACATTTGTTAATCTTAACTATTTTTGTGCTGTATTGTCAATGGGTGACAGTTATCAGTGCTGTGACTGACATTCAGTCACAGCATAATTATGTTGAGCTGGAGAATATTTCCGGAAACACACATTCACAAACTGGCAACGTGGCATGTTTTGCTAATAATAGCGGTTAAAGTATGAAATTGCCGTTTTATAGTAATAGATACTTTGAATTGACATAAAACCTTCATGGTGTGAGATTTTCGAGTGAACCTTTTTTCACATGATACCTATGAGGTTCTTGTTTTAAAAAATGTGCAACATTCGATTTTCGACTTTCATTGTTTTTTTTATTCAGCTTAGACGGGAAAGATGGATACTTCGAAAATCCGAGTAATCTTTTAATACGAGTTCCGACGCGGAACTAACGCGGCAGAAACGGCTCGCAATATCAATGCTGCGTTTGGAGAGGAGACTGCTAATGAACGAACCGTGCGTTTTTGGTTTAAACGCTTTCGTAATGGAAACTTCGACTTGAAGAACGAACCACGTGGAAGACTGCCCACACAGGTGAATAACACTGAATTGAAGGAGATGGTGGAAGCCGATCCGAGTCAAACTACCCAGGAATTAGCGGCATAGTTTAACGTTACCTTACCTACAATATTGACTCATTTGCATCAAATCAATAAGATAATTAAATATGAAAAATGGGTGCCTCATGATTTGACTGATCTGCAGAAAGAAACTAAGGCAAAGCTTACCAATAAAAAGGTAATGGTAACTGTTTGGTGGTCTATTCATGGTGTTATTCACTATAGCTTTCTCAGGTCTGGTCAAGCAATAACAGCAGATGTTTACTGTGCCGAACTTCGAACAATGATGGCGAAACTAGCAGTGAAACAGCCCCGATTCGTGAATCGATCTTCACCATTATTGCTCCATGATAACGCAAGACCTCACACTGCACGAGAAACCGTTGTAACTCTACAGGAGCTGCAGTTAGAAACCATACGTCATCCTCCATACTCGCCAGACCTTGCTCCAACGGACTACCATTTTTTCGTGATTTAGACAATTTTCTACGTGGTAAAAAATTTTCTTCCCAAGAGGCAGTACAAAATGCTTTCACACAGTTTGTCTAATCTACATCCCCAGAGTTCTATCGCAAAGGCATAAATGAACTTCCGATTAGATGGCAACAATGTATAGATAATGAGGGTAAATATTTTGATTAAATAAATATGTTACATTTTAGAAAAAAACGAGTTTTAATTTTTCAGTACAAATCGGCAATTTCATACTTTAACCCCTAATATATACATACTTTTGTTTATTTTTGTAATTTTTGTGTTTGTAACTTTCTTTTGTTTCTTTTCTTGTCAACATTATTTCTTTTGGTTGTTGTTATATATATATATTCTCTGTGTGTTTTTTTATGAATGTCGGAATAAAGTTCTGTCTATTTAGTTTTGTTTATAAAAGAATACAAAATACACAAAAACTCGAGCGGCTAATAATACTGATAATCCACTTACCTCATCTGAATGAACTCTCATCTGTCAAAGTCTATTTAGAGCGCATGCGCGTTCAAATGAAAAATAATGAACAGTAATTTCCGAAATACGAGTATAAAAAAATAAGAAAACAAATCAATTCCGAAATACAATTTTTAATATCGAGTATGATAAATGTCATATTGTATACATTTTGTATTCAAAATATTAATATGAATATGATATGATTTTCCAACCAGAAGAAGAAGAAAGGTCCATTCATCATCTGCAATCTCCACATGAATTTGGAAAGCGACCCGACATTTTCAACAAGGTTAATGTTGATCCAAGTCATATTTCAGCTCGTCGACTCAACATAACACATTTCCGGGCGTTGAAAGAGCCCGCGCTTGCAAATGAATTGCAAACGTAATGCTTTTTCAAAAAAGAATTAATTGTTTATGATGAATGCCAGCAAAGATGTTTATTCATAACAATAATACAGAGTTAATAGATTATAATAATAGAATTCCATGGTCGTGATGTGTAGAGACCTTCTTTACATAATCCCCCCCCCCCCCCCCATCTCGTGGGTGTCGTAAAAGGCGATACCATGAGGAAAAGAGTGGTCTCGTCAAAATGTGCATGAGAGGGTCCAGCACCATGTCCAGCACCGGATTATAAAAGGGCGTTAAAATGTAAATTATTGGCCAACTGAGCATCAGTAGGATTATAATTTTGTTTGCGTTCGTAAACGACTTATTACAGCGTTTTAAAGTTCATATTAGTTATAATAACTGAATGAATACGTTTGTTCAACAACATAATATATGAGGTCGTTCGCCACACCTAAAACCTAACCTAACAATATAAAACCTAATCGCTTTTAGAATAAGTAGGTAATGTGCTGCGAAGGAATTTGTATTTGTGCGGACACTCGATTGGTCGATGTACGAGTATATTTCATATTGTAATGTAGAGATCGGTATTAAGCCATAACGTTCCTTTGAAGATCATGGGCTGCTTCCACATTGGATTTCAATGTGGAATATGGCCCCGGATTTTTTAATGCTCCGAGTTTCTTCACGATGTTTGCTTCAACGCCAAGCTAGGTATTGATTGAAAATAAAATGAATATGATACAAATGTTGGTATGTCATCATAATATATGTATAATTTTATTTATATTTTAGAAGAGGCTTTCATTAATCAAAGAGACACAGTCTTATGAATATGCATGACTAAGTTTATGTGTCATCATCGTAAATCTGACATATTCTATTTTATTTCTAAACTAGCTATCACCCGCGGCTACATCCGCTTACATTTATTTTTATATTATTTTGCCCAACCATACCTTACAATATCATACCTCAGCTTATGTATCTTCACTGCTGGCCTTTCCCAAACTATCACACACGGTCTTCGGCTCTTCTCCTCCACCCATTACAGGTGAACTTCATCAAGTCATCGGTCCACTTGGCCAAAGCGCGTCCCACAATGCCCATCCGGGAACGTGGTCTCCATTCAAGGACTTATTTGCCCCATCGGTTGCCGGTCCCGTGATAAATATGACCTGCCAATTGCCACTTCAGCGTGCTGACTCTATGACCTACGTCGGTAACTTTCATTCTTTGACTAACCTCTTCGTTTCCGATCTTAGTAACTCAAGCAAAACTCTCCTCATAATTCATGGACTTACATCACCAAGAGATCTTTCATCACCTTTTGTTGCGGACTCTTTGCCGTGACCTTTTTTCAGTTCCTAATGCATATATTTTAAAGAATATTTTAACGATAGTTGCATTGTCACTGTAATATTTGTCATTGAATATTGCCTCATCTTTGAATCCATTTATTATTTCCATATTTTTATGTAATTAATTAATTTATATTTTACTCATATACCTCAGGCTCTACCTTGTTTAATAAAACTGTCATGTTTAGTTTTATAACTTTATTTTTATGTACGAAAGCGGCACGAAAGCGGCAGACGAGCATACAGTCCGCCTGATGGTAAATGGTACTGTCGCCCATGGACATCCGCGAAAATGCCATTATCAATCCAAAATGACAAACGTTGGCACGCTCCAGGATGCGCTGCCTACTTTTGGAGCTATAGAAATGGATTTGGAGAAAGGGTTGGGAAAATGGGGAGGGTTAGGATGGGAATGGGCTCTGGCACATCTCACTACCGAAACACGTACGTACATTAGGGATATAAGATAAAATGGGAAATTCAGTACATTTCAAGGTAGTCTTCTGTAAGAGACGGGGTAACGTGGCCAGTCGAACGCGCCCAGCGGCTGTTGGATTGCAGCGTGCACTCTCCCCCTCAATAAACTACTAGACTAATTTTGATACCTACGTTATAACTTTTTGCGTTAAATTTTCTATAGTACAAAAAAAACAAACAAATACAGATACAAAAAAATACTGACGCGATTGGTACATTATTTTTTATCGCCATAATCAAACATCGGATGTATGAAATGTAAATAACTCGTAAATAAACTGAGAAATGTCCAACGGTTGATATATAGATTCCTATAATGGTTATAAGCTCTAAGAAATTATGGTTTACGAGGTAAATTAATGTACCCACGATTATGTTACATTATGAAATAAATAAATAAACACAAATGAAGCCGACACTATCAACACATACGAGCAGATTATCGAAAAATACTCCTTAGAGAACGTTGTGATCATTCTTACCGTGCTTTCATATTCATCACGCAGTTAAAATCACTCTAAAAATATATTGCATCGTCTCCGTGAAAGCGCTTATAAAATTCGGCACTGAAAGGGTTACGACTTCAAATATCGTATACGAATATCTTCTAACTTTATTTCACGCTAACTATTGCCCGTCGCTTCGACTGTTTGGAACCCGAATTTACATGAAAATTATACAACTCGTCGAGTTTTGTACCAGCGAATATACTCACACGTATATAAATGAAAATAAGAGACGATCATTTAACGTAAGTACGAGTATTTTCGTTTTTGCGGTTGATAATAACACAAATTTCGTATTATTTCTAGATATGTATAAATTAGACGTGTGTGTTTATAATTTAAATTAAATAATAAAATTGTATATAATAGATTAAATAATAATAATGAATGACTAATTAATTAACTTGTAATAATTATTTATAATGTAATTTTAAGTAATAATAGATATACGTAATGTAACATTCGCTGTGCCCAAACGGGGTGTTGTAAGACGTTCATTATATGCTACAACTTAAAATTAAATAAACAAATTATAATAAAGTTCTGGAAGACAGATTTCAATCTTTTCAATACGTATTGAAAAAAAAAAATTAGATGTAATCGTTTGTATACCAATAGATATACTAAAAAGTTTAAATACCAATGGCTTGTATATCAATAGGTAAACCAATCACTTATTAATATTTTTTCGAAGTATATTTAAGTTTCGTAATTCTGAAATTATTGCATCGATTTGGCCCAATAGGTATGGGGAAGTTCATGTCCAGTAAGGGAGGATAAAAGGGTTAATAATGGTTATGGTATAAGAAAGGAGGAGATCATAAATCATAATAGATTTGCAATGATCGCAGTAATTCCAGAGTTTAGTGACCTGCACAGCCTCTAATGTTCTGTAATAATAATACAAGGACAAACTGACAGATAGACACACGCTATCCTTTATATATACCAGAGATGTAGAGATCTTATTGAGAGAATACTAACTTTTATAAGGCATCCATATGGTGCAACCCTATAAATCTCGTCTCCAATAAACATAGCCACTTGGCTGAGATTGGCAGCCATTAACGAGTCTTTTATTAGCTATATAAGCTTCTTTATTTCTAATAGTGTTGGGAGAAAACGATTTTAGTTTATCGCTAGAACAGCGATACTGTTTCGATTGCTAGAATTAGTCACCATAATTAATGAACTGCAAAAATATTATTGTATTTATCTTTTTATATGTTATTTTAGTTTTTTCTCCTTTTGTTTTTATATAAAAATAAAGTAATAAATCTAAAATTAACAGGTTATTAAAGATATACTCGTTGCTGTCATTAACGAAACGCTACAAAAAAATAGTGGTCGCCATTTATGGTGAAAACTGTCTCCATTAAAAAGTTATATGCAACGAGCCCTTTCAGTATCCACTGTTGGACATGGGCCTCCTCATGCACATTGTATGACCTCAAAATGGTACGCTGGCCAAGAGGGTTGGCGAGTCCAATCCTTTAGAGGTGGTGTAGTTCCTCAGGGCTTGTTATATAATATAAATAATTAATTTAATAAGTGAAATAGTGTCACGATAGATTGTGTACATTACTACCGCTGCATTTCAGTTGCAATAGTACAATATAATTTATAAATAATTATTAATAGACTTGTTGCGAATCGTACATAATAAACAGATTCGATAGGAGAGTTAAACTATCGATAATAAATCTACCTACAATAAAACTACACTACTTTCTACTCCGTATAAGGAATCTAGAAGGAACGTTTTCTTCGAGATGATTTATGAGAAATTTTATCTCATATCAAATATTTACCGCCGTGATAGACTTGAGGAGGCAATAATGATATTTGAGAATACTTATGCGAAGTATCTTCATACCACGATTTATTAGGTGTGATAAAATATCTATTTTATCATAAAATGTATTTACTTAATCATGGATTCTATCAAAATTTTGTGTATGTTTGGTTAGTCAAAAGCGGTAAATCTCCTAAAAACTTATGTAATATTATTATAAAGGAAATATAAAATGTTTAATTACTATTTATTTTAGAAACCCTTTCTGTTACCGCTGAGCTACTGATAATTTAAGTATAATTTCAATGGAATGAGAATCGAGAATAGCTTATCTCTCTCTATCACTGCTCGATTACTCTATTATTTCTTATTTATAATATACTGCTTTAACGTAAAATCTTAGTGAATCTAATTCGGTCGCATAATAAGCTACTTTTTACTAAAAAAAATCATGCCATCCACAAGGCTGTCTGCTTTCGGTAGGCCTCGTTAGCAGTCTCGAGGAGAGTTCACCCCTTGACTCTGCAGTACAAAATAACTGTTGCACTAATAATTTATACGAATTTTATTGTAGTAGCGGTCTTTTAAGAAAAATTCTATTGCTCACTAAGATTAATTGCTAGTTACATGAATAATGAACAAGTTTTGATGAAATTTATATATTCACAGATGTTACAGGTTCTTTTGTAAAAATACTCTTCATGGGTAAACAATTATTTATTACTACAATAAAAACGAATAATACTTATAAAATTATAATTCTATAGGATATTACGATTATAAAATAATATAATAATAATAATTGTTTGGAATTGGCGCGAGCATCTTTGCATACCCGCATACCTTGATTATTTGAAGCAACATTTTTTTGTCCCCGCCATATTGAAGGCGGTTTGAGAATTTGATATTTTTGAGTAGTAACACGCGCTCGGCGGCGAGCAGAGTTAAATTGAGTTAAATTCACACCGCGGTCTCGGACAGTTGATTATTGATATTCGCGCCTATTAATAGGTCTTGTTCGCGATATCCTTGTGCCACGCGAGTGTTTTGGTTGGAATTGTTTGGGTGTGATTGTGCATGTGGTTTGGAGTGATTTCTCGAGGTGATTTGCTGCCGGGTGTGAGTTGCCGAACGATAGCGGCCACCGGCTCACCACAGGACGAGACTTGGATTACTACACAAGTATTTATTGGGAATTTATGTATTTATTTATTCAATCACACTAAGATAGGTCACGTCTAGTAGGGACTAGCGTAGGAACACTTTCCAGATTTGTGCGTGGGCAAAACCACCTGGGGTAAGTGAGGCCTGTATATCCTATTATTGTGCTTACCCACCATTGTGGTGGTTATTGAGTAAGTTTACTACATTTGGGCCCGAGTGCACATTCCTCGGGCTGCTTTCGCGTAACGCGAGGCAGGTGCGCGCCTAGTGTGCGCATCGTAAACAACTGGTAGCAGAACGTGGTTGATACCGTTATCAACCATTCTTTTTTTGTTTTATTTTATTTTGTCATTATTCATCAACTTGAGAATTGTAACTTCCCGTGTTAAGGGCCTTGCGTATATTGGGTCCAGGCTCCTGCTACATCGTAAACATCTTGGTAGCAGAGCGTGGTTTGATACCGTTACGTGATATTGATGATACTGATAATACCGTTAGGTAGGTAGTTAATATTGATGACATTTTCTTTTGTCTTGTTTGTATATTGGTAATTTGGTTTAAATATTTTTTCCTTTTCCTACCTTTTCTACACATCAGTCCGCAATGACTGCTCAGTTGAGATGGTTTTCTTCTGCGGTTGCAATGGTCAACCGGCCGGACCGGAAGCAAGCCTTACTCGCCCGGGCGAGTGAAATGCCGGCCCGTTTGGTGGCGTTAGATAGGAGTTTTGCTGAGGGCTTGACATTTATGGCGAATTTGGAAACGCCTGTACCGGACGAGCAGAAGCAGCGATATGAAGCGGACTTTGGCCAAATATACGAGTTTGTGGACACCATTAACGAGGCGGTCTCCCACATCTCAGCTCCCTCTGGTGGGGATTCACTTGTTGCACCCCACGCCTCGTTGGGTCGTCTCCCCACGCTCAACCTTCCCACCTTTGACGGTGATTTGGACCAGTGGTTGAGCTACTATGGGATGTTCAACAGTTTGGTGGACTCCCATACCGACCTGTCAGCTGCTCAAAAAATGGCGTACCTGTTGGCCTCCTTACAGGGAGAGGCTCTAGGCCTGGTACAGCACCTGAAGGTCGATGACAGCACCTACTCGACAGCCATGGATTTGTTGAAGCGCCGTTACCACAACGTGCGACTTTTGGCTGACACCCATGTGGGGCAAATTTTGAACCTGCCTAAGGTTGCCTGTGCGTCAGCCTTACGGATAGATATTGTTAACCCGGTTTTGGTGGCTGTTAACGCCTTAAGGCGATTGGACTTACCTGTGGACCAGTGGTCTTTTTTGTTGCTCCATATTGTGTTGGCGAAACTGCCTTTGGAGTTGCGGCTGCGCTTTGAGCGACAGTATGGTGGGGACAGCTCCACTCACCTGCCTTCCTATGAGGATCTCGAAAGGTTCCTGGAAGACGAGTGTCGCAGGGTGGATACCGTGGAGGGTTCCACTCCCTTGATGCCGCAGACTAGTGTTCGCCGAGAGCCACCACTGGCCCGACCGCAGGGTCCGCCGGGTTTCAAGCAGTCAAGGCCGAGATATGGGGTCTCCCAAGAGGAGTCCGTGGCTTGCAGATACTGCAAGCGCTCCGGCCACCGGATGACTGCTTGCCACAAATTTGTGGCCTTGCGCGTAGCAGCGCGTCGACATATCGCCAAGGAGAGGCGATTGTGTTACCATTGCCTGGAGGGTCACTTCCAGCGAGAGTGTCCTCAGCCTCGTCCATGTGGACAATGTGGTGGTGCTCACCATGTAATTTTGTGTGCGAACCGCAACCAGGAGGGTGCTGGTGTTCGCGAGGCTGAGCGACATTTGGCTGCTCGCGCTGGTGGTGACAGTCCTGCCAGGTCCAGCGCCCAGGATCGAGCCCTTACGGGCGGGGGTAGGCGTTCGCCACCCCCTAGAGGCGCTGTTGGGTTTGCGGAGTACTCTACAGTCTCCCGCAACCGGAGATTCTCCCCCCCGCTGTTGGAGCGACCGAGGTTGGAGCGGCGTCCACCCCGCCTGGGAGGGCAGGCTACAGCCCCCCTCTCATCCGCACATGTTGTGCAGGGTCGTCGCGGTGAGGGCAGGGTAGACAGTTATCGTCCCCTGCCGCACTCGTGGAGGGAGCCCTCACTCCGTAACTTCTCCCGTTAGGGACTTGCAGCTCACCACGCTGAGAACCCAGAGACCATCCTCTTGCCTACGGTCTCTGTGCGGGTATGGGACCCGAAGGGCAACTCGATTGTTGTTCGTGCCCTTTTGGACTCGGGTGCCCAGGGTTGTAGTCTGAGCTTGGTTGGTGAGTCGATTGGATCAGTCCAGTCATTTTTTGGGCGAAATGTTTTTTGTAGAAATTATGGGCTGCTGAATTGTCGTGGGATGAGCCTCTTCATGGAGAGTTATTGTTGGAATGGCTAGAGTTTGTATCATCCCTCCCAGCTCTTAATCGGGTTTCCTTGCCCAGACGTTTCCTTCCGTCTGGAAAGTATAGAGCTAGCCTTCATGGCTTTTTTGATGCTTCCGAGCGAGGGTATGCAGCGGTTGTTTATCTACACGCACAGTGGATGCTGCTGGACATGTTTTGGTCTCGCCGGTTCTAGCAAAGAGCAAGGTTGCGCCTATTCGCTCGCCTATGACAATACCGAAGCTAGAATTGTCAGGCGCCAGTCTCTTGACTCGTCTCTTGAATCATGTCGTCGCTACTCTAGGGCGTTCCGTAGAGTTAGTAGACGTCTTTGCATGGACAGACAGTCAAATTGTGCTTTGTTGGTTGCGAGCTTCTGTTCACACCTTGGAGGTGTTTGTGGCGAACCGTGTTTCCCAGATCCAGGCGTCGCAAGCTCGATTGATTTGGCGACATGTCCCTGGCGATATAAACCCAGCTGATTGTGCATCACGTGGATGCTCAGCCCTAGAGATTATTGGACATCCGTTGTGGTGGGGTCCGGACTGGTTGAAGGGACCAGTGTCAATTTGGCCGGCCTCACGGATTACTCTAGTTCAGCCTGCGATAGGCTTTGTAAGTTTAGGCATATTTGTGTGTTTTTGTGTGCCTGTCTACTAAGGCCACACACTTGGAAGTTGTCTCTGCTCTCTCCACAGAAGCCTTCGTAGCGGCCCTCAGCCGATTTGTATCTCGTAGGGGACTCCCTACCTTGATTAGGTCCGACAACGGAACTAATTTTCAGGGGGCCAATAACTACTTAAGGGATGTGTATGAGTTTCTTGAAGAGCAGAAAATGAATTTGGGTCGTGAGATGGCCCTCCGTGGGATAACCTGGCGCTTCGATCCGCCAGTTTGTCCGCACTGGGGTGGAATTTTTGAGGCCGTAGTTAAATCGGCAAAGACCCATTTGAGGCGCGTTATTGGTGAGACGATTCTCACATTTGAGGAACTCGCGACCGTGTTTGCGAAAGTTGAGGCCGTCCTCAACTCTCGACCGCTATGCCCACTTTCGTCGGATCCGAATGATTTGGAAGCCCTAACGCCGGGCCATTTTTTGATTGGTCAGCCACTCGTCGCTCTGCCAGAGTACCCTTGGACTGATGTGCCCAGTTGTCCTTTTGTCGCGTTTTCAATTGCTCCAGCAACTCACTCAGAGTTTCTGGAAACGCTGGCACCTTGAATATTTGCACACTCTGCAGCAGCGCGTCAAGTGGACGGACAAAACGAATCCGCCGAAGGTTGGGGACCTCGTGTTGGTTAAAGATGCTAACCTACCGCCCTTGTGTTGGCGCCGGGGGCGCATTGTTAACCTTTTTCCGGGCTCTGATGGTGTACCCAGGTTAGCCGAGGTCTTGGTGGGCGATTCTATTTTGAAGCGGGCCGTCGCGACATTATCCCGCCTACCCATTGATTAGCGACCCGAATACTTCGGCTCGGGACGGGGGATTGTTTGGAATTGGCGCGAGCATCTTTGCATACCCGCATACCTTGATTATTTGAAGCAACATTTTTTTGTCCCCGCCATATTGAAGGCGGTTTGAGAATTTGATATTTTTGAGTAGTAACACGCGCTCGGCGGCGAGCAGAGTTAAATTGAGTTAAATTCACACCGCGGTCTCGGAGAGTTGATTATTGATATTCGCGCCTATTAATAGGTCTTGTTCGCGATATCCTTGTGCCACGCGAGTGTTTTGGTTGGAATTGTTTGGGTGTGATTGTGCTTGTGGTTTGGAGTGATTTCTCGAGGTGATTTGCTGCCGGGTGTGAGTTGCCGAACGATAGCGGCCACCGGCTCACCACAGGACGAGACTTGGATTACTACACAAGTATTTATTGGGAATTTATGTATTTATTTATTCAATCACACTAAGATAGGTCACGTCTAGTAGGGACTAGCGTAGGAACACTTTCCAGATTTGTGCGTGGGCAAAACCACCTGGGGTAAGTGAGGCCTGTATATCCTATTATTGTGCTTACCCACCATTGTGGTGGTTATTGAGTAAGTTTACTACATTTGGGCCCGAGTGCACATTCCTCGGGCTGCTTTCGCGTAACGCGAGGCAGGTGCGCGCCTAGTGTGCGCATCGTAAACAATAATTACATTCCGTTTATTAAGTTGTTTCTTAAATAAGTATTTTCTTGTGTCATCAAATAAAATAATTTATTCGTAAATATTTATACAAGGTTATTGAAAAAAATATTGATAAGCCAGGGTTATTGAGAGGCCTATATCCTGGAAAGACATAGGCTGATGATAGTTACTATAAGATATCCGGCAAAAATTTTATACTAAACTAATATCTTTTAAAATTAAAAATCACACTAAATACTACGAAAATAAGTAACTCGAACTCTAAACTACCCACTTGATTTTGATAAAAGTACACAACAATCTTTTAAGATATTTACACTTCCTGGCCGAAAGTAATACACATCGGCCTTCAGAAAGAGACTATCGGCTAGCATCGTGTTTTGCACACGACAGAGACGACGCTCTACAAATCCAAGCTAGCCGATCATATTCGATGTGTCAGCCGGGATATGTACAACCTTTTTATATCGCATGTAAAAGTCTCCGACAACATCTTAAGTTCCTATGAAATGTTGCCTCTGCTCTAAGCATACCTGAAATGTAATATGACCCGCATCAGCTTGGCGAAAATTTCCGGCGTCTAGGTCTTAAAATTTAAAAGGGTTCTTATGTTAGTTACTGTTATGATCCGTCACCACTTCTCCTTTTCATCTTTTAATACCATTATCGCCGATTCACTTTAGCAGATGTAATAAAATGTACTTATAAATAAATAGATATACTTATTTATTTATTCACGATCTCGTAATTCCCATCAGAGTAATTCCCTGGGAATTCTATAGTAGATTCGGACAAAGTAGGTACACTAAACAAGGCACATGAAATATAACTATGCCAAATTTCATTAAAAAAACTACAGACAAATAATCAAAAAATCTTGTTATTTTGGCTTCCGTATCATTCGTAATATACACTGCAATAATACTTTCGAAATATATTTCAACAAAAAGCACGGCTTTGTTAAGATTTAATTGAATACGTAGATAGTGATTGTAAAGACTGTAATGGGGAGGCCTGTACGGGTTTACAATAATAACAATAATTATTTATTATTATCTAAAATATTTCGGTATAACAATAAAAATAAATTTGACTTTCATGATATGTATTTTCTTTCTTCATAAAGTTCATGAATAAGACTGACTTACTATAATATTTAACAGATCGCGAGATTTCTTTCATTAAATCTCTATTGAGAACAATTAAAAATTACCTTAAGAGAATATTGAATTATTGAAAATTGAAATATCAATATTGAAATTTCTTGGGAGAATAAAAATGAAATTTATACATTAAAGGGCAAAGTTGAAATATTTGCAAGTAATAAAAGTTAAGTGGATATTATCGTCGATAGACATTTACGATACATACCAACATCAGTCCAGAATGGCAAACGCTGGCACGACCTCAAATGCGCTGCTTTCCTTTGTAAATTAAGGAAAGGATTGGGAGAAAGGGTTGGGAAAATGGGGAGGGATAGAATGGGATGTTTAAAAAGTGTTTAGATCTCGTTTCTTAACCTTTTTATTGTTGCCTCTGAAAACCTGAAACCTCTGAAAGGGCCAAAAATAAAGTAGATAACGTCGTTAGTAAGGGGTTCGTCGTAACACGCTGACTAATTATTATCTTACTCTTAAGCGGGCATTACATTATCCAATTTGCAGAGCGCTAGATTAGTGCGCTAGCTAGTGCACTAGATGAGCGAGCGTGGCAGAGCCCATACGATCGCACTAGATTGGATCACTAACTGTCTAACTGTCATTACACAATACAAAATTAGCACGCTAGCTCACCTAGCGCTCTGCAAATTGGATAATGTAATGCCCGCTTTACTAACATTTGATTATAAATAATTATTTTATTAATAAAAGGCATTTCGAATATAAGTGCTTATTTTTTCTTGATCAACTGCAATCCCCTTCATGGCACACATTCATACTTTCATGGCCAAAACCCTGGGAGGTCACGACCCCCAGGTTGAGGAACGACGGTTTAAACAAAACTTGTAGCTTGATGAGCCCTATCCAATGAGTTTGAATGTATGTGTATCACCCTAAAATGTCCCACTGCAGCAATCACAGGGCGGATTCACCTATGTACCTACCTATACAGTGTGTCTGGATACCTATCTTGAAGACTTTATTCATTTAAACTTTATTGTACAATGATATTTACCTTTAACAGGCGAACTTAATGCCATAAGGCATTCTCCACCAGTCAACTACCAGATTATACAAAAAAAAGGATCATAGGTTCGAAGGATGTGTTAATATTTAATATATATTTTTTTATGGACGAAGGCGACAGACGAGCATACAGTCCACCTGATGGTGAGTGGATACTGTCGCCCATAGACATCCGCGATTATGCCAACACTAGTCCAAAATGGCAAACGTTGGCACGCCCCCGGTTGCGCTGCCTATCTTTGGAGATATAGGAATGGATTTGGAGAAAGAGTTGGGAAAATGGACCTCTCCAATATCATTATTATGCTATTTATTGTGTTTTCTAGCTTAAAACTGCATATACTTACATATAAAATTCATAAAAGCAAAAAAACATACATGTACAAATATACGCATAAATATATACATTATCATTTATCATATTTGATACATATATGTTATTTTATGTGACTTATATTTTTTAGAGTTTCTTCTTGTACATGTCATGTATAATGTTTTATATTTTAATGCTGACAATTCTTTTATGTTACCACATTCATATCCAAATTTAATTGATTCAAATGAATACATTAAATAAAATAAGTAAAACATACAGCAAAATGGAATAGAAAAGTGAAAGTATCCTTCTTGCGCCTATTTTCCTCGCGCCCATCTAATGGGATTGGCCCAAGACGTTTTCTACTAAAATGAGTATTTTTTACCTATGCGTATTTTCAAACATTACTGTATTCAAAGAAATTAAAGCTAAATATGGCGGCAAGGCGTCGGCCCTCTTTAGAATAGCACCCCATCTCTTTCCATGGTAAAGGGCGATTAAGGGATAACAAAGCCTCAACCACAAGCCCTGAGGAACTATACCATCTCTAAAAGGGTGGGTACATTTCTCAATACATTTCGTTTTAAAGCAATACATTTTCAAGCAGAAGACAATATGCATGTGGATGAAAAAGGGCTGGTTATAATTACGGATCGGTTATATTAATTACGTATATATTATTATTTGTATATGTTACTTTTCTGCATCAAATGTTACTTTCCTCACGATGTTTTCCTCTGACCGCCGAGCTAGTGACAATTTAAAAAAAACAGCATGCTCTAGAAATAATAAAAATAACGAGGAATATGTAGATTACGTGGATTACGACCCGGAACCCCCCTATAATTTACTAGCGGAGGCCTGTGCCCTGCAGTCGGACATTAAAAAAAGGCAGTTACAAGTACATGTGTTATAATTTTTAACCAAAGGTTGACTGGTTGAGAAGGCATTGAATCTGCCTTCTCTACCTATACGCGGTAAAGCTTAAGTAAATAAAAATTAAATATTAATTTCTAAGAAAAAAACCGATCACTGTCTGTGGCGACTACAAACATAATAACTATATTAACTACGAGTACATATCTACTAAGAGATATTTTAAGTTACTTAACCACTTTGAGCGTGTGAAATTCCATTCCCCTTCTACGTAATGGATGTAGGTACGTAAATACGCCATGTCTCACAGCTCACATATTGGCTTCCCTTCGCTCGGACAAGTGACATGTTAACGGATATTGCCTACGGGAAGTCTCCCTACACCTTTATAATGGCTTATTGCAGACTGGACTACTTTAGCTAAGTAAACTGAAATATTTTAGTAGTTAGCATTGGCGTTTGTTTTATTAAGTTCACTATTTTCTGTGATTTGGGATGTTAATTTATTTAATTCATTTTTTATAAATGCAGTCTTCATCTATATATATAAAACAAAGTCTGGTTAGTCACACCATTTACAACTCAAGAACGGCTGGACCGATTTTAATGATCTCTAATTTGTTGGATTCGTCTCCGCCCCGAATAGCAGAATAACTATTAAAATATCTGAAAAATTCACGGGAAAAAAAAAAAGAAAATTATATTGAAATAAATAGAAAATACTCGAATCGAAATTTAAAATAATGCTTTTTACCCAAAAACAGATAAAAGCTTTGTAAGCGTCATCTGTTGCGCACCCACAGCAACGCGTGGCCGGGCACAGCTAGTTTTTTATAAATGAAATCAAATTTATTGTGTTCTGTTACTCTTTCCATGTAAAATCTCATTTCATTAAGTCAATTTGCGACTTCCGGCCAAATGGACTGAGCGACGACTTAAATAAATTTGCCCATAGCGGTTCAATCATAGCCCACAGCGATAAAAGATTCAAAGATCATCATGTATGGTAGCGAGCCTTGAGAGAGGTATATAAGTACCTACCCAACACTGGAGAGTCAGACAGATTACCATACCAGACCATCGTATGGCCTTAACAGAAAACCGATTTTACCAGTAGAAAGAGCCGAAAAAGCTGAATCTTTTGGTGTCATTTATTTTATTTTTAGTAAAATTGTCAGAGAATCGGTTTTGCTTCAAAGGGAATGTAGACGATTCCAAAGGGGAATGTAAACACGATAATAGCAAGATTTTTTTTCTTTAGTATGTATCTTTGTAGCTTACACATCGAGTAGTCCATTGTACATAATAATATAGTGCTACTAGTTGCAAATGGCATACATAAATAATTTTATCATTAACTAAACATAGTTGAGTAAAGCCGAGCCGAGCCGAGCCGAGGCGTTGAGTAAAGCCGTATTTAAACTCATCTCACATTCGTGTGATCGTGAGTTCAAATCCTCGGCCCGTACCACCGAGTTTCTACATAAGGACAAATTTTAAAAAATGTCACTAGCTCAGCAGTAAGCTCAAATATTGTAAGGAAATCCACATGCTCGGGAAATGAAATAGAAATCTATTTCATTCCGTACCGAACCCGTCTGGTAGATTATGGCCTGAAATCATGGATCCACAATCAGGCTGCACCGGTGGATCCATGGATAAATTTTCCTCCTCTTCATTCCACAGGTGGATTCGTGGATAATCATTTTTTCTCTTCGATCCATGGGTTGTTAATGAATTACAGTTTTGTTGTTTTAAATAAAATGTGTAGTTACTAGTATTGTATTTACCTCTAATCATTACTTTCTCTGCCTTGACAAATGTGTAGATTGAAGTGGCCTAGGTATATTTATTATTATACTTGAATTCTGAAATTGGTGGACCAAAGAGGAACAAAAATTGTCTATGCTTCCAGCGGTGGAGCCCGATTGTAGATCTATGTGAACGGAGGGCCATTAAATTGCTAGTAGTGGCCTGTGACCTATAGTGGGACGTTACAGCCTGATCAACTGATATGCATATGCAATGATATGCAAGTACATCAGCTTAATCAATTGGGTGCCATTATCTATGAATGAAAATGACCAAATGAATAATTAGTATGTTACGTAATGAAAATGAATAAATAAAACAAGATACTTTTGAAGAAAAATGAACTGTCACTCCTTGACCACATTTCTTTATTTACACAAATTTATTTATAAAACACAGTAATCGCACAACAGATAAATACCAGTCAATGACATCGATACAGATAACAAATTCTCATAATCCTTATAAATTACTTTCGGGCATCTGCATTTGACGACAAAGTCCAGAAAATGACTGTGTCCACAACAAAAACAATTTTACTTTAGAATTCCTTTAAATAAGAGAATTAATTAAATGAGCAGCAAAAAGTACTGAATGAGCAGCAAATGGATGGCAGCAAATTTAAAGGTGGGTTAAGTTTAGGTTCTCTGGTGACAAGAAGTAAATAGTAATCCTGCAAAGGGACTTGGTAATGGCATTGTTAGGTGGTTTAAAATTAGATACTTTAGTGATTCAAAAATAGATTGTTTTGTTGATTTGCCGCTTACTAAAACAATAATATAACTAGAGAAAATTTCAATAAAACCAGTAATAATACGAAAATTAAAACTCGACAACTTATTAGAAAAGTAACAGATATCAGAAGTAGATATTAGGTACTTCCAGATTTAAGCAATGTCATGAAAGTTACTTAATACTATGCGAATAACAATTTATCATATGTGATGACTATCTGAGCAATGTGACCGGCTTATTGACTTTGGTTAAGATTTTCTAACATAAAATATAATAATCTGTTCAAATATGAATCTAACATTTGATTTTTAAGATAAAGCAATGATGTTTAAGATTGTAAAGCAAAAAAAATTGTAATTAGGTATGTTTTTGTTTTCACTAGTCTTCGTAACGAGCCCCTTTATCGTCGCCTGCTGGATATTGGTTTCCTTGTGTCTTTTTGTATGCATGACGGATGTTTTTTTTTTCTAGACGAAGGCGGCATACGAGCATACAGTCCACCTGATGGGAAGTAGATACTGTCGCCCATAGACATCCGCGATACATGCCAACATTAATCCAAAATTGTCCACCTTTGGAGATATAGGAGTGGATTTCGAGAAAGGGTTGCGAAAACGGGGAGGGATAGCATGGGAATAAGCTCTGACATATCTCACTCACTACCGAAACACGTACCTACGTACATTAGGGAAATAAGATAAAGTGGAAAATGCAGTACATTTCAAGGTAATCTTCTGTGAGATGTGAGATACCTACGTATGGCCTTAAAACGCCACGTTGACGAAGTGGATTGACGAATCCACCCTTTTAGAGGGGATGTAGTTCCTTAGTTCCTTTGTTACCTCTTAGTCACCATTTTCGACACCCACGGTAAGTAATCGGGTGGAGCTACTCTAAAGCCGGCCCACACTACACAGCCAGATTAAAGTCTAAAGTCTCACTAAAGCCTCATTATGTCGGAAATAAATCGTCAATAAGGTCACTTTTCTCAAATATTGTCACAATAATCCCATACAATTATAATAAATTCGCAAATACTCTGATATTATTTAAAAATTAACTGTATTATTTCATGTTTCGGACATACTCAAATATGTTTTGCGGATTCATCGGTTCACGATAATTGGTAACTATAGTGTCGTAAGAATGAGCGCTGAGCGCTCAACAGAGCGCTGAGTGAGCGCTAATGAACCTTTAAGACTCGAGCGTTATACGCTTGTGAGCGTAGTTCAAGTTTTATAGTTAGTCTTGAAGTGAATAGCTCATTTCTAAAACGTGTCTAATATTTTTAAAGTTTATTAGTTCTGACTCACATAGTGCTTGAGCGCTCAGCGCTCATTTTTACAGCATTAACGGTAACATCTTGTACTTAACTATGAATGAAACAGACGTACGAGTAGATATTGTAGGAAGAAATATAGACATGAAATGTTTAATGTTATACTAACTATAGATATTGTTTAAAACATATCATGTTGCTGCATATTTCGCTAAATAGCGATAAAGGGAATGGGCTTTATAAGCAACGTTTATTATTATTATTATATTAAAATCACACACAGTTATCACACCACAAAATTACAACAGCTATTGTGGTTTGGGTTGGTTTAAAAAGCGACTTGGATAGCAGTTTAGCGTATCTTTAAGTGTAGATCTACTGGTCCATTACATTTCTTTGATAACACCGCTATATTCCTTATAGAATATCATTCAAAACAGTTTCTATATTATAAAATTTTGAGGTAAGAAGTAATTTAAAAAATAAATCTGAATTTTGCGTTTATTAAGCAATAGTCTTGAAATAAATCATTCGTGAGTTTATTTGGACGATATATTATTGTTTTCTTTATTTTGCAAAGTAGGTATTCTTTCAATATTTTCTTTGTTGAATAACAGTGTTATTGTTAAAGATAATTCTCAACAAGTACTAAAAATAAAATCTCTGGATAATACGAATAGATATTTAATTTCAGTAACCTAGGGCAAAACGCTGACTGTATGTAAAATGTCCATACACATTGTAAAGCCATGTTGTATTGTAGAGTCCATACACATAAACTGCTATCGAAGCTCACATTTATAACTATTTACTTATATTAACAATATTACAAAAATACTTTCACGTTAGACGATCTTGTATAATATTGAAAATAATCATAGAAATTGTATAACTAGTGACCACATAGAAAAACATTTAATAAGTTTGTAATCTACATTCCACATTTGTTTATTTGAAGTAACGACAACGAGTAGGGATAAAGAAGGATTACATTAAATACAGGCACATTTAAAGTTGGCAACTTACAAATAGTGACTATATTTGATGAAACTCCTTATAATATTAAAGAGTACGAAACAAACCGTTCTCTCAAACCTGAATTTTTCTTTCAGCATAAAAATAATAGTCAACCGTTCAAGTTTGAGGGAATGGTCCTCATCTTTTATTTTTCTTTATATGGCGGTTTTGTAACAGACACATATAGTTTTATTGTTAACAATCAGTTTCTTTAACTATTTCTTAAAATCTGTTTTAGACAATAAAATTACAATATCGTCGCCATAGACGTGGTACACAGTATTTTAGAACAAACGTCATAACACACAAACATTTATTAAAGTTTCGTCGAGATAATTAATTCGTCATAATACACAATAACAAAATGTATGAATTCTTCGGCAACTAAATGTGTGTAATAATAAATAACATCTTAACATCAACACACATGTCGACACGTCAAAGAGGGCCAGCCCCTGTATTCATAAGAATATGAAGAAATTTTCAAAGCGTCTTGTTTCAATATTTTCATTAATGAACCTTCATCTGTTCTTCGCTAACTAATCTATGCTAGCTTTTTCTAGAAAATGGAGAAGAGCGCGTCAATTACCTCAAGTACCCCACCGCATTGCAGCGGCCGCGCTTAGAGGAGGTACTCTCATTGGTCTGGTCTATCAAAGGAGGTATTGGGAGTGCTTTCCACTTTCTTTAGAACTATTTTGAATGCAAACGTGTGTTTGGGGGAGACAGACGCTGGTCGGGGTGTCTGTGGAGATCGTGGAGGCGGATCAGGAGGCATCTCCGAACGTGTTCTTGTACGTCGCGGTGGATCACGTATAATCGGAGCTGATGAAGGCTCCTTCATCCTTTGTGGAGACAGACGATTTGGAGAAAGGTGAGTGGGAGATTTGGTAGAAGGATCTGGCGTGGGCGGAGGCAGCATCAGAGGCGGTAGATTAGCGCAAGGAGAACCGCGAGAACCACGACGCTCTTTCAAACCCATGGGCGGCGGTGGAGACGTTGGCGACTCGTCATCTGCTGCTGCAACAACTACCACAGGCTCGGTTCTAGCCAAAGGCGCTTTTGGTTCACTCGCATCGGATGCCACTGACCTTCTAAAGTAATTCAAACCGTTTTCAATTTCAGCTAAAGCACGTCTCACGAATGGGAAACTCTCCGAGATCTCTGAAGTAGACTTGCGTACCGGGAACTCGGTTTCACTGTCGCGCTTTCTCGGCCTGCAGCGTTCAAAAGTCGGATCTCCTGCCGCTGCCACTGTTTCGGAAACCTGCCTCGTCAAAGCTGCGTGTTTAATAGAGTCCGATTTCGACCGTGGTTCTCTTGTCTTTGGTGTTGGAGAACGACGGTCGCCGAACTTTTTGCTGGCTGCGCGCTTGATAGAGGAAAACAACCCGAGTTTTTCCGGCGGTTTGTCCGGTGCGGGAGGTGGGACAACGGGAGCGGAGGAAGGACCGGGGACGGGTTCGGGCGCGGGACGGGGGAGGTTCCCCTCGCGTTAGTTGTGCCGAGAATCTGATGATGGGACGTCGCTCGAGCCGGTGGAGGAGAGAGTGGTGTTTGAGCCGTAGGGGTCGAGGGAGGACTGAACGGACATGGAGCGGCCGGCGCGCCGCACTCGCGCCGGAGACAGCTTGCCTGGATCTACGCTGGCCGGGTCTGCCTGCAACAAGAGCGTTTTCAGCACTCGACGCAGTGGTCTACGACTACACACCCATGCTCACAAGTGATAATACATACATGACAGATTCTAAACACAAATCACTTGGCGGACATAAGCTACACAAAAATCATTTGGTCCCAACATTGAAGTATTCCAGGTCTAATCAAACAAGCACACTTCGGAAGTGTTTACAATGGACAAGTAAAGGGAGTCATTTTGTTTTCAATGTGAAATGCTTTTTACATGGGTGTCTACTGTCACCTTCCACTAGGAGTCATGAAATCTTTTTTTCAATTAACCTGAGGTTGACCCTTCAGTTCGCTACATATTTAACGCAATCACGCACCTGGTAAGCGAGCGCATTCATGATGATGGAGTAGGGAACCAATCCGAGTGGGTGGACTTCCCTCATCAAGACGTTTGCAGGAATCTTGTGAAACTGAATGTACTCTAAGAAGTTTCCGATCACCTCCTTGAGGGACATGTTCTGGTTGGTGTCGCAGTATTTCTTGCTCCACATCAGCGCTGCCTGAAATTGTATCCAGATAACAATTATTCTTAGAAATTTATTATTTAAATTTCAGTAAGAGTGTAAGAAAGAAATACTCGAATATTCCAGAAAAGTGCATAATATACTAATGCGCCAAATACCCGAGCCTCTCGCCGCCGTGTGGAGACAGGTTCGGCGATAGCTAATGCAGTTGTGAAATTAATGGCACGGGCGAGGATATCGCCGCGAGAGACTCACTCATGTAGTTTTTTTTTTTTTTTTTTATAGACTAGGGGGCGGACGAACAAGCGGTCCCACGGGATGGTAAGTGTTACCGCCGCCCATGGGCACCTGCAACACCAGGGGGCATGCGGGCGCGCCGCCGACTTTGCAAAATCCTATTCACAGCTCTCTTGAAGAACCCCATATCGTAGTTCAATGGAAAGACCTCTTGAGGCAGTTCGTTCCACAGCCTACGGGTTCGCGGTATAAAATAGTTTTTGGACCGCATAGTGCGCGACACCTCCGTATCGAGGAAATGCGGATGGACCGCACTTCTGTGACGGGAGGTGCGGTTGTAGAAACCCGAGGTGGGAATTATATTAAACAATTCTTCAGAGCATTCCCCATTGTACAGGCGGTAGAACACACAGAGAGACGCAACGTCTCTCCGAATGCTGAGGGATTCTAAACCGCCCGTGAGAGTGGGATCGTCGACAATACGAACAGCACGTCGTTGGATAGAGTCAAATGTGTCCAATTGGTATTTCGGTGCGCCGGCCCAGAGATGAGAGCAGTACTCCATATGGGGCCTCACCTGAGCTTTGTAAAGCATAAGGAGTTGCCCAGGTTTAAAGTACCGCTTCGCTCTGTTCAGCACACCGAGCTTTTTGGAGGCCATTTTGGCCTTATTGTCCAGATGACCCCTAAATTCGACTTTGCTGGAGATGTCGATACCAAGGATCCCGATACTCTCCAAGATCTTAAGAGGTACGCTCTGAAAGCGAGGTGCTACAACAAAAGGGGTTTTTTTAGCGGTGAATGCACAGACTTGCGTCTTACTGGGGTTGAAATCCACTAGGTTCATAGAACCCCAAATCGAGACTAGATCTAAAGAGTCTTCGATTTCAGACACAAGCCTGGCGCGACTCTCTTCCACTTCGACCCGAGGGATGTTGGCGCGGCCCCTGTACAAGGTGTCTCCAGTACTGTCATCCGCATAGCAACGTATGTCACCAATTTGTAACAGGTCGTTGATATGCAGAAGGAACAGAGTTGGGGACAACACGGAGCCTTGCGGGACGCCAGCGTTAATAGACATGGTGTCGGAGCAGCTACCATCGATAACGACTCTGATGTTCCGTCCAGTCAGGAAACTGGCAACCCATTCGCATAATCCCTCGGGTATCCCGAAAGATGGTAGCTTGGAAAGCAGCGATTTGTGCCATACCTGGTCAAAAGCTTTCGCAATGTCTAGGCCTACAGCCAGAGCCTCGCCTCTACTCTCAATGGCGTCAGCCCAGCGGTGTTTTTTTTTGGAAAAAACAGTATTAGTTGGCGCCTAATAGTACTAACCACTATTTAAATGCTGCACAGTGTTTTAAAAAAGGCAAAATTGATCTCTACAATGCTCTAGTGAACGAATTGTTTTTGTTCAGAGGATACTTAGTTTCAAGGAATTCTAGTAACATTTGCAACTGCTACTTTTCCAAAAAAAATATGAGAAATTAATGAGGTATATGTCGTAATAATAGCAAGATATGCAATAACCAGTGCCTCATTTCAATCCATATCCTCGTTGATGTTTCTATAAAACGTATAATGATGTAACTTGTTATATCAAGATTATTTTTATTATATTTATGATTTTTTCTTTTTTTTTTCGTTATTTACATTATTAGTTTTGTTGGTTTAATTATTTGTATGAATTTATTTTTTTATTATTTAATTATTGTTATTGTTGCTCTTTATTGTACTTAAAATAAATTGTTACAATAAGACATGCAGTATACCATAAGTACTTCCACTCAACCGAGAGGAGTTATGTATGTCGTTGAAAAGCAGTCTCCAACATAAACCAAAAAACAGAAGATATAATTTGTAAATACACACAACAAAATACACAAATACATACATACAAAAAATATATAATACATACACATACATACATATATGTAGATAGTTAACCTAAAGTAGCGGGATTGGAACAAAAAGCTCTATACAGATTAGACTTGAAAGAGGGCCACTGGAGATTTTTTAATTTGTACAGGGCGCTTGTTCCAGCTTCACGGCGTGAACCGCAAACGATTTTCGTTATTAATTATATTGTTTTTATTTTTTTATTACAGTAATTTTACTTTTATCATTTTTAATAAAATATTTTTATTACATTACATTATTTTGTTACATGTCCTTATTGAATTAGAATTAGATTATTATCTATATTTGTAAGAAGAAATAAATACGTTATTGGCGATTAGATTGAAAATATATTGTGTAATTTTGTTTAAATATTTATAAGTGCTGTTTGACTTCGTTTAATTAAAAATAAAAATACTTTTTAGTTTTATTATTTCTACTACGAGTAATTTTATTAATTTTATTATCATTATCTTTTTATTAAGGATAATAAAGAATAATTTTAAGGATTGAGTTGTTCATGGTAAACTATTAGGTAATATGACCTGCTCTGCCCTCAAAGTTTCATTCCCTTTAAAGAGTCCAAATATGGA
This sequence comes from Sesia apiformis, assembly GCA_914767545.1. Classification (NCBI taxonomy): domain Eukaryota; kingdom Metazoa; phylum Arthropoda; class Insecta; order Lepidoptera; family Sesiidae; genus Sesia; species Sesia apiformis. The sequence goes on along the minus strand of OU611960.1, from coordinate 5,976,684 downwards.
AACTTTTCTTGTTACTTTGTAAAAGAAAATATTAAGAATCTCCGTAGCCACCTGGAACTTGGTGAACTCGTCAGCACGGAGCTCTTCCCTTGCTAAGATGAGCCTTACAACATGCTGGGGAAGTAGCGTGAACGATCCCAGGTTCAGGACCTCATTGCCATGCTCATCAACGAACTCCAACACCTGAAAAATTACGTGATTTTAATGAACATCTTTATTTAAATATTTTTTTGTACACACAAACATAAATTGTACCGTGTGATGCCGATTGGCTTTAGAATAGGATCAACCATTCACCACATCTCTTTCCGTGGGCATTCTAAAATGAGACTAAGGGATAACAAAGCTGCTATCACAAAAACAAGAGCCACAATATCATCTCTAAAGCCACTACTCCACTACTAAGCGAGTCCACTACTCGCTTGGCCAGCGTGGCTTTTTAAGGCCATACACCCCTCTTGCACAAGACGATGTGCATGAGAAGAGAGGCCTATTTCCAGGAGTGAACTATAAAAGGTCTGGTGACGGTTACCCACAAAACATTAAATAATAATAAATATGAAAAAAAAAATGTACATAACGTAAGCTTATCCATCCAGCTTATTCTTGGAGATCTCTTCCAGTAGACCTGGTATCTAAAAACAAATGTTCTTCTATTTTATTGCAACATTTCAAATGTCTGTTGAACAAATGTCTGTCATCAGATTTCTCAGGTAAAAAACTGTTTTAGCGATAAGATCGGTTGCACTTTTAGTTGCGTTTATTATTATTTATTTTTTGTATGATTTCAATATTGGAGGGTAACGATTTGGTGTACAATAAAGTGTATTTATTTATCTATCGGTGTTTCAGAAATAAGAAATATTTATTTCAGACAAATGAAGCTTTTAATATCGTACTGAGAATAATTGTAATAATCTCTAAAACTTCTATTCTTAGACTAGGCGTTCTATTCTAGGCGTAACGATTTCCTTTCACGACATTTTCATTACGTAGTTACTCGAAGATTGTAATCCAGATTTCAGATTGTACTTATAAACAGCCTTAACAAAATTATTAAGCGATTTAAAATTTTTCCTCAACGGATTTCAATTAATATCTCTATGAGATAACAATGACTTCCGAAATGTTTAATAATACTTTTTAACCGTTTGAAGGCAAAGCGTTCTTATTTGTTTGAATTTCACACTACCATACCATCAGCCTATTCCTATCTACTGCTGAATATAGACCTCTCCCAAGGCTCGCGACTTCCCAAGGCGACGTACCGGGAAGCGTAGTGTGGGACGCCACTTTAGTACACTGATTCTACGAGCTTACAAGCTATATTGGTGACTTTAGTTTTTTGACGAATCTTTGCGTTTCGGATCTTATCCCTCATAGAAACTCGGGTCGTATTCTCTTCATAGCACGTTGATCTAATTTGAACTTATCGATGATGCCTATCCTTACTGGCCAGGTTTCGGTATCGTACAACATAGGACGCACTCATTGAAGACTTTCGTCTTCAAACATCGCGGTATAGGCGACCTAGCCGTTAACGTGTTAATTTATTGTACAATAGCAATGAATGCGATTTCTTTCACATGAATTTGTGATTCCCGTGGAAACTCTAAGTTGATAACTTTGATAACGTTGATAACTCTAACTTTTCATTAAGTTGATTAAGCATTCAGAGAGACAGACAGACAAATATTCTAAAAATGCTTGTTTTGGGTTCTGTATCGTTCGTAGACACTGCAACGATTTTGTTCAAAACATATTTCATTTACAGGCACGGCTCTGTTACCATTTTATTTTGTATATAGATTATATGTATATATATATATATATATATATTATGATAATATGAAAAGTACAAAAAATAGCTCAACTAATTCCCATCATTGATAATAACGCCGATCGTAGAAATTATTTAATATTAAATTAAAATTTAAAATGTACGACTATAGCAATGTCTTCTATGTATATATGTGTATGTATGTGCACACACACCCATAAACGCACGTACACACACATGCACACACACAGAGAAAAGGGTGTATACATACAATTTAATTGATTTACGTGTATTACATACTCGTACATTGTTCATTGTTAGACTTTTATTAAGATATCATATCTTAAATAATTAATCAGTATAATAAACTAAATTATTAACTAATGCGAATGTTCATTTTGTTATGTTAATGGTGAGTTTGCATTTAGAAAATTTTAAATTAATGATTTTAACGTTAAGATTTCTGAAAATATAAATTAATATAATTTGCTATGGATATATACTAATCTGTATGTGGTATTTTTTATTCGGCAGTGTTATTGGACTAAGTATTATATAGTAAAATGTAAAATTATGTATGTGGTGTTTGGTTTTCCAATTTATGAATAAATACAATAATTCTATAATCATAACAGGGCCGTATTTGTACACGAATTTTTTTTTTAAGATAATCGTCATCGTCACTAACGATATAGAGCCTGAAATGCATATTTTTAGAATTCTCGTCTATCTGTTTGTCCGTCCGTCTGTCTGTCTGTCTGAGCGTATATTACGCAAAAACCACGGAACGGATTTTAATGATATTTGGCATAATTTTAGCTTATGTGCCGAATTAACATTTTGGGTACGTTTTATCCAGATCCTTTGTATAGGTCCAACAGGAATCACTATAAAGTTCATACAAACGATATCGCTGGCACTCTTAGTACCACACACATAAATATATACACCCGTAATAGACATTAATGCACAATAATATAATTTGAAAGAAATTTAATTGACGATAGATAAAGAAACATGGTTAATGAGAAGTTTACCTTCTGCACTAACGACTTTGTGCACTTGTACTGGATATATCGCTCCGCAGAAGCCAACAAAGCGCAAACAGTATCTACTGTGATGCAGCATTGTACGAATCCAGCGCAAGCCCGACGAAGCTCATCCAGACCATAGTAGTCGGCTGCATTCATTACTCCTGTAATAGTTGAAATTTTATTTATTAGATCTACGTATATTTTGATGGACTAAGAATAAGAAGCCACTTTTATTTCATTATGGGATGGGATGGGAATGGGCTCTGGCATATCTCATTCACTGTAGATACACGTCCGTGCATTGAGGGAATAAAAATGAAGAACATACATAGATATATACCCTTAAAATATAAAAACCAAATAGAAACGTAGTACATTTTAAGGTACTTGTTAACTTGTTAACAAAAACTCAATGTTGGCACAAACTTCATATTGCTAAATCCATTTAGAAAAACAGTATAGGGTAGTGTTGTTAAAACGAGCGCTCAACGCTTCAACGCTCGAGCGCTGGCGTTGCTATGTTAGTGCTAATGAACATTAACCTTAATCGTTTTAGACTCGAACCTTAAACTACAAGTACTTCTTGTACTAACCTAAAACTTCTTGTTACGGCATCCGTTAGAGTTACAAAGATGTTTGTTTCTTTTTTTTGTTGAAAACACGAGGGTATTTATTAAAATTTTGCGTAACATTCTTCTGAAACAGTCTTCAACTTTCGTAATTAACCAAAGAGGGCTTGTATTCAAATTATAAAGAAGAAATAATGAACTTATTTCTTGATTTACAAAGTATTATTTTTATACTAAGATTGTTGAAATCTTATACTGCGATCATTTCTTTGATCACAAATTCTCAATGTACGTACGCGTTTCGATAGTAAGTAAGATATGCCAGAACCCAGGGTAAAAGATGTTGTTAGGGTAAAGCCCGAAGATGTTGAAGATAAAAACGAAGTTTAATTTAGAAAGTGTGATTTATAAGTTTGAGTTTTTTAATGGAAAGAAGGCGGCAGATGAGCACACAGTCCACCTGGTGGTAAGTGGATACTGTCGCTCATGGACATCCGTGGTATATGCCAAGATCTGTCCATAATGACACGTTGGCACCCGCCGGATGTCCTGCTTAGAATAGATAGAAAAATTCAATAGATTTGTCGGAAGGGTTCGAAAAATGGGGAGGGATGGGATAGAATGAAATGGGAATGAGCTCTGGCATATTTCATTCACTACCGAAACGCGACCGTACATTGGGGAATAGGATATAGTGAGAAATGCAGTACATTTCAAGGAAGTCTTCTGTGAGAGAGGGAGAAACGTGGCCAGTCGAGTGCGTCTAGCGGCTATTGGATTGCGTGCACCCTACCTCTCCGACCTCCAAAAAATTGAGGTTTCTTGCGAAGTTTCCCAGTAGTGGCTGGATGAGAAGAGCTGAAGATTGTGTGTAGTGGCGAGCCTTGGGAGAGGAGTATATCCAACAGTTGAGAGACAAAAGCTGATGGTATGATATGGTATGATAATGATAATATTTAAATTCAAAACAATGCTATAGCAACAATTGTAATTACATTAAAACAAACAACTAAAATCGAAATACATGTAATGCAATAATAGAAAAGTAATAATGCAAAAAAGATAGTTATGATATCGTTCAAGGGGATCATTTTACTTATCGATGACGCAGCAATTAATAAAGGCTTTTATTAACAAAAACAACTGATAAATGAAGTGTGGCAATCTAGCTAACGATAAATATTAAGTGTTTGCTGACTGATTTATTGACCATATTGACTGTATATTGGACTAAAAGTATTTATTTATATCAGTGCAATATATATATATTTAATAATATTGTTTCTTAACGGGCTAAATAATTCAACTATAATTAATCTTATCCAAAGTAATATTTAAAACATTTTAAATTAATAGTTAAGCATAAAGAACTCAGCTTATTATTATATTTATATTATTTCTAATTTATTATAAGTAGACATGTTTTAAATTCATGTTTCCTCACGCATTTTTTTAAACTCCGAATGTAATTTTAGTATTTAGGTTATACAACCGGCCACGCACGTCTGCACGTCTGTTATTCTGCTTGAGTCTCGCTCTCGATACTCGCACGCACACACGCAGAGAGAAAGAAAAAGGTGTATGGAGGGGGGTAAAATCTTACGTGACGTTACATTTTCTCTCGAATCACACCTACCGCAAGCCGCGTAAAGGAACTTCGTTCCAAAATGTAATTAGACGAATAGGTTTTCATTCATATTTTCAATGACTCAGTGTGTTGATAGAATAGATGTATAAGTCATTCGTTTAGTTCTTGTGTTCGAGAATTCTGTAAAGCCGGCATTAGGCTCACGCCATGAAGCCCCGCGAACAGCCGTGAACGAGTGTAGATGGCTTTCACGCACTTCTCACGCGTTCACGGCTTCTTTCCCAGTCGGAGTCGGTAAGCTGTTTGCGGCAAAGGGTTTGCAGGCGTGCGAGTTCGAATAAGTGATTTTGTGGCGATTTCAGAGCCAGAGTCGGAATGAAAACCAAATCGAGATATAGGAAATACATGTTCACGGAGTGAATTCTCGATGCGACTTCGCGGCTTGAGTCTAGAACCGGCGTTAGCAACACTGTCATACCGAGAACAAGACCATAGAAAGTTAATAAAGATTGAGTTATAAAAAGTTATAGTTATATGTAGAAGTTGTACTAAGAAGAGTTACAATAGGATTTGAACATTGTAGTCGTTCTTGTCATAATTTTAATAAAACACTGAAAAGTAGCGCAATGTATGAGATTTCTTCTTAACCCTCACAATCTGACTGACTGACAAACTAACTGTCACTGACTGACATGTACAGACCGACGATGACATTGACATTGACCTACACATTGATAGAAAATGAAAATTTAGAAATTGTACTTTACACTTATATTGTTTAATTTGTTTCCAAGTTTGTAATATTGCGCGAATTTAAGTGAGGGAATTGTTAAAATATGTTTCTTAAAGCGTAGACTCTATTACTAATAGGATCACGTGGACCGTGAACGTGTTACAGGGTAATTGTACGTATTTTCTGCATGTAAATGGCACGCAATATAACGTACTCTACGTGAAATATGCTATGTCTCTACGAAATATGCGGAACGATTTCATATTTTATTGTATACACCAACCTTCAATATATTATATTAATCAAAATGCGAAAATCCAATTAATTTTCAATCAAACGCTCTATCAAAGCTTGGCTTGTAAGCCTATTTGACACCCACAAATCTCGTTTAAATTTAATTCGTCAATTTCTAAAGTTGTAACAAAATTTGACTATCGCTTATTAAAATAAAAGGTGGTAGAAAATTGAATTTAACAAAATAGGAGATCAAATTTTATATCGAATTGATGAAACGGAAAAATTATAATTTTTTTTTTAAATGCAGTTCTGTATTGGCATCTTATGCTGATAAAACATGAGTTCATCAGTTTTATATCGTTTACAAACATACAGCGAGTTTACATGCAGCCGCGTTGATTGAATTACGCTTGACATAGTTTCCCGCTAAGCCTTTACTCTATAAGCTAGATACATATATAGGTACATCTATAAGCTATGAGGGGGAGAGTGCACGCTGCAATCCAACAGCCGCTGGACGCACTCGACTGGCCACGTTACCCCTCTCTCACAGAAGACTACCTTGAAATGTACTGCATTCCCCACTTTATCTTATTTCCCTAATGTACGTACGTGTTTCGGTAGTGAGTGAGATGTGCCAGAGTCCATTCCCATCCTATCCCTCCCCATTTCCCCAACCCTTTCTCCAAATGCATTTCTATGTCCAAAGGTAGGCAGCGCATCCGGGAGCGTGCCAACGTTTTTCATTTTGGACTAATGTTGGCATGTATCGCGGATGTCTATGGGCGACAGTATCCACTTACCATCAGGTGGACTGTATGCTCGTCTGCCGCCTTCGTCCATAATATATATATATATAATTTGAGTTTTCCGGTCGTCATCTTGTAATATATTTACATTAAACTGATGTGAAACTACCAGCACCGTGTAATCGGTTAGCTTAAGTATAGTTTCTAGTAGATTGGTAACTAATTCAGTTACAAGACTCGTGGAGGTAAACAGGAAAACAAATTATACTGAAAATTCAGTTAGAGAATTTAAATCAGATTGTTCAAGAAATAAACTGTTCAAGTTTAAATGATTCTGATTAATGAGATTTACATTCAAATGAAATTAGTAGTGGAATCGTATATTGAATAATGAAGCGACCAATGAAGAGTAAGCGAAAATTGTAACAAAATAAAAGCATTCGTAACATTATGTGGAAAAGAGATGGCGTGACACTGAAAACATTTTTAAAAGCACTGAATTTTTAATGCATTCCTTTTCGGAATTTTTATTTGTGAATCCAGTAGCGAAACTGATTGACGCGGGATAAAATGCGGGATTAACTGAAATTAACTGATGAAAAAGAAAATAAAAGCGGAATAAAATTTTACCGGACTGGGCGTGTCAGTGTTTTATTGACACCCCTCAGATCCTGTACCGTCTTCTACTTCAGAAACTACTTGCACGGGATGTGAGCGTCAGTGCTAACGAACGGGAATAATTTTGTGTCATTTGTCACCACAGGGAACGATCATCGGCAAGTTTTTTCCCAGCCGTCTCTACTGGGTACGAAACGGGTGTTAACCAGTGGGAACTCGGTGGAAATGAGTGGTTGATCGATGCTTGTTACGAAGATATTATGTACTGTAGAGCGAAGTTTCTGTGCAAAAGGACTTTGTCGGTAAGATGAAGTGAAATAATATGCAGTTCCATATGTTTCAGGGCAGAAAATAAACATAAAATATATAACAATGAGTGACTAAACCATAAATTATCGACAACATTGAGAACACATTAAAAACATAACAGCTATAAGACACTGCAATTTTTCTTTGTCCTTTCAAATAACTCTCCTGAGACACGTGGCTTTGTTGTCGCGAACAAAAATTAATTCCATTTTAATAATGGATACATACAAACTTGTCTTTGATATAAAGATTTAAAAAATATTCATATATAAATAAAAGAACCGCTAAATCACCTGTATGAATTTATGTGCTCACGTCGGTTTTTTGCGTAGTCTTATTGAAAGTCATTAAAGTTTTATAATAGAACTGTTACGGGCGGAACAGAAACAGAACTTATGGACGTATTCCTTTGCAAAAGTTTAATTCGAAATTTTCTATTATAAGGTTTCACTGATTTGAGGTTACTCGATGAATCCATTTCCACTCTGTCACGCTTCAGTTGATATTAAATCGGAAATTGAATCGTTTTGTTCCACTTCTATTTCTCTTCGAATGACTGAACAGTCTTTGAATAAGATCGTTCCTTGCGATGGGGACAAGTCCCTATAGATTTATCGGTAAAAATGTTGAGTGCCAAAATGGATTTTCTGATTTAATATAAGACGAAAGTGAAGTAAAAAATGAATTTTTCAGAAGTATAATTTCTGAATCTCTGAATTTGTCATTATTCTTTGGAGATTTCAATTCACGTTAGCAATAAATCAAAACCTAATCAAGTATTGACTTGTGTGTTCATTCTATTGACCCAATTGCGTTCATTTTACTCTTACCTCGTTCGTTCTAAGCCCATTTTACATCAAGTAAATTGAATAACAAGTTTCAGATGTGTGCATATGTATTGATTTTTTGCATAGTTTTATATATACGAGTATAGATATACTCAATTTTCTCCGCAGAATAATTTTACTGAGCTTTGTCAATAGTAAGTATGATAATAACGTATAGTAATAATGTAAAAAGTAAGTCTGATATTACATAAGTTTTCTACGTATATTTAATCCCTTTATTTGATTTTTATTTGAAAGTACGAAAGTGAAAGTTGAAAGTTTTATTTGAAAGTCTTTTTATATTTAAACGGGAATTTTCTCCTAGTTTCTTCTCAAAATTAGTTTGTACAGTACTACAAAACAATAATATTTCGCTCGTGTGAATGAGGGAATAACTAGCTAGTTCGTAAACAATTATTTCTTATCTTAATGTCTGATCTTAATATGTATTTACATAAATTAGAAAAAGAAATAAGAGTACAAGAAATTTATTCACACTCACCCAGCAACGTTCTTGGTTGTAGAGTGACGCACCCAGTGTGAATGTACTCTATAAGCTGACGGAACACGTCGGGTTCAAACTCTTCTATGATCAGGGTTTGATGTTGTTGCGAAGACGGCTGTATAAAATGGAATAACAATTATTAAAATCAATATTAATTTAGATTCACGTCGAACACAGGTGTAGCAAAACAGGAAAATGTATATAGATTGAAGATATCCTGTTGTCGAAAGAATCATTATTATCTCAACTAATTTTAGATCTTTTCTGTCTCCTCACAATAATATCGGCATATTTTTAGATAATCAATCAATTTGTTTCTACTAATTTCTTATTGTATCGAAAATACACTAAACTTCATTAAATATTAATTTATATACTCTAAAAAATATTATTAAAAATTAGGTACTTTTTACTTAAAACTATCAAGTTTTTAAAGTTGTAGTCAAATAAAATCGATAAATTATCATATCAGTATAACGTAGTAATCGTTTAAAAATTGACTGAATATTTTAAAAAAAATAGTTAAAAAAACAGTCACATGCAAAGTGCTAAGTGTCTCCGATAATTGTATTAAATAAACGTTGGTGATTGAACTAAATAATATGAATATACAACATCGACATCAACTTACCCTTATAGTAAGTGAGAAAGAAATATTAAAAACTCATGCAACAATAACATTTTGTGACAAAACGGACCCCAAATATAAAAATTTGATCCACACAAAAGAAATATTAATTGCGAAGTCGAATCAAACTCCTATCTACAAAAAGGTGTATTAAAAAGTGAAAATTTGTACAAGATGAACACCGAATACTGAAAAAAAACCGATGAAATTCATAATTCCCTACAACACCGTCAATTTTGTTTTTACCTCTTGTATTGGTGCCAATTGCTGCGCGAAAGTCGATCTCTGTAGTGAACACAGTAAAAATATTCACGTTAACATTCCTAGGATTTTGAGAAAAGATCTCCCTTTGCTAATAACTCGACTATTTCTCTATACTTGTTCTCTAGAACCGTACAAAATTTTGGTAATACGCAAAACGTGAAAACTGTAATCGTATTTTTCGATGAGGTACATCAAAATATTGTTAAAACAATTAAAAATAAATCGGCTCAAACAAAACTCTCTTAAAACAATATTAGCATCTCAAAATATCCGAGAACTCTTCAGAAGTACGAATGAAGCAATAAAGTCGACGTCCCAGTGGTTAATAAAAAGTCTTGTTATTTGTAATCACGTCGTCACAAGCCTCGATAGGAGGCTTAATGAAAGGAAGGAACGAAAACGTAATCTATTAAAAGCAACTTTGTCGGTATTACCAAAGGGATTTTCTTTTGTTTCAAATCCCCTAGCAATAGTTCATAACAAAGTTTTACTTCAGGGAGTTCAATCAATTTTACGGTCGAGGTCATATCTTTGTGACTTTAATTTTCACGCAGGTATTATGATTCTTTAGAACGGATGGTTCAACATTTAGCATTCTCTTACAAACTTGCACGCCTCATAGGGCAAACATATTATCAATTACAGTATCTTTACCTGCTGTGCGGCGTTTTGCAGGTTCAGGAGCGGTTCTGATGACCGTTTCAGGAAGAGTCTCAGTTTATTCTCTCTTGGCGCTGGTTCCTTCTTCCTTTGAGGACTAGGTGCTTGATAAAGCATTTTTTGAAACACCCTGCAATAGAAGTTTTTTAGTGTTGATATTTGAAAGAAAGAAGTAAAACATTTATTGCCACTCTTATAAAAAAATAATAACTTTTAATGCTTGAAGAAGAAAAGAAGAACGAAAAAGTTAAAAGAAAATTTCATTCTACCTAACCGGTTGGCTAGTCTTAGTAATTCCGTCAAAAACTTCACATCTCTATACTTATAATAATAATCCATACATATACATGTAAATAATTAAAACAAGGTTTTATCAAATAAATGCAATGTTTGGTTGCAATGCAATGCAACGAGCCCTTTCCAGTATCTACTGCTGGACATGGGCCTCCTCAAGCACATGGTCTTGTCCACGAGGGATGTATGACCTTAATGTTTAGTTGACTGACTGTAAAAATATAATTTGAATTTAAAGAATTAAATCTGACGTATGCAAAACAGTAAGAAGTGCTTGTTCGTAAAGTATTCGGTTAAGTTATCTTAAATATAGGTTTAGAATAAATAATAATCTGAGAGTTAAGCAAATTAAAGAAGTAAAAGCACATTTTTACAGAAGTACCGTATATTAAGCAGATTACACAACTGAAATCAAAGAATCAAAACAGGTATTGTTTGAAAGATAAAAATATGTCAGTTTTAGATTTATTAAATGACCCGAAGGCAAACGAAAATGTCTAAAACAATGAGAGTTGTTGGAAAACAAAGGAATACTTTAAGACTGATGTCAGTTACGTCAGGAATTTCATGTCGCTTGCTTTTATGAGTAAATTCTTTACATAGCGTTGGTCCATAAAGTTGTTTAGTAGCATTTAATTTGCTCTGGATTTTTTCTATTGTAGTCACACCTACGTATACTTAAATGTCTTGAAGGTCTTTTTTTAGCTCAGGATTATTTTGTTCAGAATATTTATAGCCTCTTGATATATTACATCATCTTCTCATAATAAAAATATTCTATCCAATTTTTTTATAGAAATTAAGCGGCAGACGAGCATACAGTCCACTTGATGGTAAGTGGATACTGTTGTCCACAGACATCCACGATACATGCCAACATCAGTCTAGAATGACAAACGTCAGCACGCCCCCGGATTTAATTTGAGAATGACCTTTGGAGATAGAGGAGGATACATTTGGAGGATTTGGAGAAAGGGTTGGATTTTTTTTAGGGAAGTAGGCGGATGATAAGCGATCCCACATGGTGGTAAGTGGTACCGCCGCCCATGAACACCTGCAACGTCTGCTTTCTTGAAGAACCCCATATCATAGTGAAATGGAGAGATCTCTTGAGGCACTTCGTTCCACAGCCTACGGGTTCTCGATATTAAATGGGTTTTGGACCAAACAGTACGCGACACCTCCGTATTGAGGAAATGTGGATGCACGGCACTTCTGTGACGGGAAGTTCGGTTGTAGAACCCTGAGGTGGGAATTATGTTGAACCATTCTTCAGAGTATTCCCCATTATACAGGCGGTAGAACACGCAAAAAGAGGCAACGTCTCTCCGAACGCTGGGGTGTTGAGAGTGGGATAGTCGATAAGTCGACAATTGACAAATAGGGAGGGATAGGATAAGATGGGAATAGGGTCTGGCATATCTCACCCACTACCGAAAAAAGTACGTACATTGGGGAAATAGGATAAAGTAGGAAATGTAGTACATTTCAAAGTAGTCTTCTGTGAGAGAGGAGTAACATGGCCAATCGAGCGCGCCCAACGGCTGTGGGATGCATTGTGCACTCTCCCCCCACAATTGCGCCCGTTTTATCAAAATTTTACCCCCAAATAAATAAGAATTTTATTTGCAGAGTAATAAAACTAATATCATACGTAACTATCTGAACTTATGTAATTTAAATGGAAGCTCAACGTTGAAAAAAAAACGCAAATCTTAAGTCAGTTTATGTGGAGTGACTTCTCAGTAAATGCAGGTTCGATGTCAATAGTTTTTCAAAGAGTTCATAGTGCTGCTTAAAGTCAATCCCAAGAGGGATAAGGGCCCTTCGATTCAAGTATTGTGAAAGGATTTTTAGGAATTCTGCAAAGATATGGTAATTTGTAGGAGATGGATACCATGTCAAGAATTCTTTGAATTCCAATATATTATGCGAGTATTTTTTTAACTTTTGACGGTCAAAAATTTTTTACTTTTAGTGATTTGAAACAATAAAAATAACGGTATGTAAAATATCGACAGTATATAGGTACCTATGAGCGTAATAATATGGTAACATAGTTGCGCTTAATATTTTTTAAATTAACAATCTTTGTATGCAAAAAGCACATTACTAATGACACAGCGCCCAAAACAAGAATTTCTCACTTTTTTTCTATTTGTCTGTTTGTACAAACAAATCGGAAACTAACGTCCGATTTTTAGCCGAAGCCAATTGCTCCGCTTTTGTCATAACCTTCGGTCAAAGCCGAAGTTTCAAAAATACTTAGAAATCTTAGAACACTGGCTAAAATGTATATATAACAATGCAAATTCTGCACTGTTTGTTTTATACGTTATAGTGATGATAATAATTATTGTACATACATAATTTATATAAATAAATTACACCTTACCGAAAATGATAAACTCAGTTTTATTCATATTTATTTATTGAAATAAAATATAACAGTAACATAGTACCAAACTAGGTTTTGAGCAATGCAATTTAGCTAAATTAAATGCTATTATTTGGCAACAATAAAAAATAAATCGTAAGAAAATTTAATAGGAACAGTGCTAATAAATAGTGATTATACTTTTTTTTTTCACACGATTAGAAATTAAAATTTGCATAGTTTTCATCAATTTGATTTTTAGTAATGTTAATACGGATATTCAAGGCAAAGAAACAGACGCACTTGAAGCAGTTCTTACAAAAAAAATCAGGAATTCTTTACAGACTACATACACTAGGCGGGTCACTAGAGGTAAATTCGATATCAACCTTGTTGACCCTTATTTGTATAATTCTATTTCATTCTATTTTATTTCTATTCTTAGTACAGAATAAGAATTAGTAAAAGAATTAAAGAAAAGGTTCAATTTCAATGATAAAAAACGATTAAGTTCATAGGAAAATCGTGCGTATTCTAAATTCAGATTCTACTACTTCTCGCAAATTTATGTCCTTTGTGGAACTTCATAGCAGTTGGCTTTAAGTAGAACAAAAGCGTGACTCTGAGATTCAAGACCTTGTAAATAAGAACTAAACCAAAAGACTACCAGAGGCTGTCCTTTGCACTTATGACGTAAGGGACGGTACTGTACGTACGGTACCGTACGTACGTACTATATAGAACAGTAGAGCGCAATAAAGTTAGTTCTTGGTTACCCATCGTTCCTAGATAACTAACTTGGAAACTTATATATATTATGTTCATAATAAAAAAAACGACTTGTTGGACACGATAAAACTCTTGGAAAAATTTACAAGCAATTTTGGTTCCTACAAATGCAAAAATGTACGCTAATTCATTGACTCTTGAATAGTAATTGAAGCTTCGAAGGGGCCCTCAGGAGCCGTCTCACATCCCATTCCGATCGTGTAATCATCAGGTTACATCCCATTCCGAAAATTGCTATTCCATTGCACACTATCTAAGGGTTTTCGGGGATTGGCTGAAGTAGCCACAAGCATAATTAATAGTGATTAAGCCGAGACGGCGGTCAATATAGGGCAAGTAGACCATTAGTTTAATTACCCTGGAAGAAAGGGTCAGGCTGTAGTTTGATTGTCTGGAATAAGCTGGTCTAACGAGGACTCAGTGTGTCTGGCCCACGATATAATCAGATGTCACCGTTCTTACACATTCTCTCTTAAACAAAAGAGACCCGCTCCCTTAAAAAGGTGTGTTAAAAAGTTGTCTGAAGAGATAACCAGGCTGGTCCTATAACAACCATTGTTAGGACTGGTCGCGCGAACATTAAGTCTTTCATCATTCTGCCTATCTCAGATGAACCACAGTATGGTAACTATGCGCACGAGGACGTGCGATAGTCAGGGTGGCCGTGACAAAGCGTTGAGAGAATCAGCTTGATGGCGTTTCGAAGCGATTTATTTTTAAAGCCAATGCTAGGCGGTGGGGAGGCGGCTATCTAGTGAAGATTTTGACATATGTATGTCCAGTGACTTGTCACGTAGAGTACCTACTCACGTGAACAGTAGAGTGTTGTAATTAGTAATTTTCCGTTTGCATTTTGTATTCGATACTGTAATCATTGTCGTTTATGCATTCATCTCGATTCACATATTCGACGACTATTCTTACTATTTATTCCCTTGGCCCTTAAACCCTTGCCCAACGATGGAAAACCACTCTGGTGAAGAGTCCTGTGCCTTTATATACAAATTGACACGTGTGTGCACAAACTTGTTTTGTTTTTTTTGTGTGGCTCGCCGGTATCTCGTATTGGCCAATCCAACTACCCCGCCACCATTTAGCGCTCGCGGATTGCGGGCGCGCTGCGCTGACGTCATTCGTATGCGCTGATAGTTCGTTCGTTTTCGGCGGCTGGGTGTAAAACTTGGGCTTCGGGCAAACCTTCGGCTTCAACTTCTGCCGAAGCCGAATGTGCATCTTCGGCCAGATACTTTTTTTGGCGAAGGTGGCCGAATCCGAAGCCGAAGCTTCGGTCAGTCTTCAGTTTGTGTACACATCACGTGATAAACAACGTGCAGAATTTCATGAACATTGGTATAGTTAATATCTAGTTCATTATAAAGTTTCCGCTGAAATCATTATAAGGTACACGCGAGCACAGTCGTATACACCGCTAGTATGTAAACATATCCACAATTTTAAACTTGTCCACGCAACGTTGACAATAAAATGATAGTACAAAGATAATATCATAGAACCATGTTACAAAAAAGGAAAGGACTCGTAAATATGCAAATGTCAAGGAAAAAGACATTTTCATGCATAGTCACGAAAAGGACTTTAATGCATTTTATGGCTTTCTTCTCCTTTGCAAAAAAACCAGCAGAAAATACGCATCGATATTTTATAACATAATTTCAATTTTACTATGGGTAAGATAATAAAATTTTATTACTGGCACGGACATAAAGAGCAGTGACAGCCTAGGGGTATCTATTTTCGATTTTCATCCGTGATGTAGTGAGTTCAAACCCTCGGCCCGTGGGAACTACGGAAATATTACTTAAAAATAGATTTTTAAAATTATTACTAACTTGACGGCGCCGAAGGAAAACAGTGTAAGGAAAGAATCCACACTGCCCCAGCGTGGTGCATTATGGCCCGAAACTCCCTTGTGATTTTTTATGGGAAGCCTTATGCTCTGCAGTGGAACGTTATATGCTGATATCGTAAAAAACAGTAAAAATGTGAAATGTCATAGAGTGAAACCGTGACGCCCACAGACTTTAGTATTAATTGAATTAGAAAAAAAGAATCTGCAGAGCTACCCACCCACTCGTTAAACAATCGATTTTCTTATCTCACTTCCATAACAAAAAACAACCTACTCTACTTGGCGTAGCAATATGGAGTTAGGTAAGCAACTGATAATGCAATCGATCAACGTCTGTAGACTCCACCTCTTAGAAATTTCCAATTAGAATCTTTTTTATGGTACGATGTTGGTGTCTACCAACATCGCACCAGCATCGAGGAAGCGATCCATCTAAAGAGAATATGCTCGCCCATGGATATTTTCGATACTTGCCAACATCAGTCATTAATTCAAAAAGTTTGTCTGTAAATGCGCTGTCCGATTATTCTTATACAAAAAATCTTAAATAAGATATTTTTTATACAAGGACATGCGCGATATATGCGATTTAGATGTGGATTGGGTAATACACCGCAATAATGAGGATTCTTCATCTTGTTACTTTTAATGTGAAAAGGGAAGGGATAGGATGGGAAGTACGGAATATATTGGAACAAAAGGCTTATCTCGACACATTATACTTTCCACCACATGGTATTGGATGACTTTGGGACGGTAGGAGTAACTCTGTCAGTGGAATAAGGTCAGTTGCTGTGTGTATTCCTCGTCGGATTTAGAAGAACAAAGAATAGGAAGGTATGATGCAATGAAGGAAAAAAGAAGGGATTGGATGAAATCAGAATAGGAAAGAGGAATATATTGTGGTAATATCACTCACTGATTTTTCTGATTCGTTTACAATATGATTATGACCAAAAGTTCATCCAGCGGCATAAACGCGGTTTTTTATATATTTTGTTTTTATAACATTTGAGATTTTCGCGTTTTTCACACATATTTATCTATTTAAACGGGTAGATACTCGATACATATTAACACATATTTATTTCGACGTTTCGGTTGGGTTGCACCAACCATGGGCACGAGCGTCAATTAATATTAATAGTTGACTGGTCACAGTCTGTTATTAATATTAAACATTAATAGATTAATAAACGCGGTTTTTTAATTCGCGTCTGCCCAACATTCTGTACCGGACAACTCATGTCCCTCGTGTGAGTGAGAGAGACTACAATGGCGGTCGACCGGCGCTTGTTGTGAGCACGCGAACAATATTATTAGAAATGATCAAACAAAAAATGCAACATACATTCGATTGCGGTGTTTGGTCCATCCATACACATCGTTGATATTGCGTGTCGTCTGTGCTGCATTGCTGTCACGAAGGAACTCATATTGGAAAATAACGCAAATTTTTAACTTTTCCATGGTCACAAACTAAGCAAGATAACTATGCAAAAAATCTAAGCAAAAACTCGGAAAAACAAATAAACAACTGATTTTGTAAAAGAATGCCATAGCTTTAATCTGAAATTAATTTTGGAATTCCGCACCAAACGCAAGATAGCTAAGTTCAAAGTGGCCACTATGAACAAACATCAATTTCACAGGTAAGGCCCTAATACATTGTGCTCCGATAAAATCGCTAATCGCTGATTCTCTGCAATTTTACCAAATTCAATAAGTAATTGCGACCCTTTGTGTCGGCCGGCGTGCAGGGAGACATGTGGAGAGAATGCTCTACAAGCAACAGTGGCACCAGTCTCAGGTATGTTGTGCATATATTATTATTATCTTTGTATTGAGCTTTTTTAACGTTTATAATTTTATCGGTGGAATTTCCGACCCAGAGTAACGAATGCCGTGACCATCAACGACACCGCGTTACACACTCGCTCCCGCAAGTCGTTGGTATATTCTTTTCCGGCAGTTTTCTCTGAGGCAGATTATATTTTTTAATCAAATAGAGTAATTTTAATATTCACTTCATGTCCTGAATAGCCCAAAGATTGTATGTGAGATAATGCTGCAAGGAATAAGTCCGCCTTTTGTAATAATTTACAAAAAAAATAATAAAGGCAAACCCACCTGCTACGAGCTGCCAGCACGGCTTTGACAGCACATACTGGCTCTCTGGTGTCTCCCACAAGGAAAGTAACGTCACACAGCTCGGGCATGGAGGCCAGGAACTTCATATCCTCAGCTAGCCCTGATTTGTTTTCAAAGGTGCTGAGGTCAGGCTCTGCCTCCATTGCTGCTAACGCCCCGCTGCGCATTGACGACTGTGGAAGAAAAAAATTTCGATAGTTTTCTTGTGGTTATTACGGTTATTTCGATATCTGTCTACATATTAAGTATATGCTATTAGAAAGTTTCTTTTAGGTGTATTTAAACCTGTGGCGTGCATTAAAATAACATCAACCTATGTCTTTTCACTGCTGCATATAGGTCTCCCCCAAAGCTCGCCACCACAGACGATCTTCGGCTCGCGTGTGGTTTCCAGCCGACTCACCACCAGTCGATTCACCCCCAGTCGATTCGCCACCAATCGATTCACCTGGCCGAAAGTCGTGCTTCCCGATACGTGGTCTCCATTCGAGGACTCGTTTTCCCCAACGGTTATCGTTCTTGCTGCAAATATGACCTGATCATTGCTACTTCAGCATGCTGATTCCATGAGCTATTTTGGTGACTTTAGTTCTTTGGGGAAACTCTTCCTTTCGGATCTTATTCCGTATATCCATAGCTCTTTGTTATTTATTTGTTGCGTTCGGAAACGTGTTATTGCCCTGATTTTAAAGGTCATTTTCGTTGTTCTAACTGAATGAATAGGTTTGTTCTACAATATTATATTTGCTGTTGGTACCACTTATTGAATAGATTGATAATAATTAATTGAAAAAGAGTTTATATTTTTGCGAATACTTGATTGGCCGATAATTTATAACGCTTAATTGCAATATAACTACGTACAATTCTGCCTGTTTATACTTGTATGTATATATTTACATACGTGTATGTATAACATTTTATGGAATCAATTGATGCATTGCATTCATACCAATAGCAGAATTTAATAACGTCGACCGTTTATATTGACAAAATTAATTGCGTTCTAAAAACTGAAAAATCATTTCATATTTTTCGAATTGAAAAGTATAGGTATTTGACACTTATTTTAATTACCCATACGACAGTTCATTCGTAGATTGTTAATTTGTACTGTGTATTTACTAATAAATTGGAATTGCAAAGTATACAATTTCAGTTAACATTGTAAACAAATCTGCTGGTACATATTAGAGATTGAGGAGTAATTCGATATCCAACACCAAAATCAAGTAGCAATGTCGGTAAAGTCAACAGTTCTCGCGGATAGGAAACAATTTCCGTAGCTTGATCCGAGAAGGAAATAAGCTTTACTGTTATAGCTGTTAAGCTTTAATGAAACTACTTTTTATTGTTATAGAAAATGAAGCATTAGTATTTTTATGCCTATGTAAGCCTTAGTATAAGTTTTCAATAACTTGTATAACTTCTATTAAATTTTCATCAAACACCAAAACTTCAGCTACAGCACTAACGAACAAGATACAAAATAACAATACTATTATTAAACTAATGGTGCAATAATTAATATTATACAAAAGATTAACGAATAAAATGTATTTATTTATTTAATATTTCAAATAAGGTTCAAATATATTTATTTACTACAAGAATAAATATTAATCACTGGGCCATTCTCAAAATAAAGTCGTAAATAATCCACACATATGGAATTCTTTTTTTGATGGTTTTATTAACTTGAAATAATTCAACGTTTCAACAGTTAAACAGTTAACAATTCTGCAATACAAACAATTAAACATGTCTTATTTTTTGTTTCAAAATTGTGTTAGGGGCGCACTTAAATGGTCAATATCTCAGTATATTTATCGGTTGATCAGTCAAGTGAATCCACATGCTTTTATCGTATCTGCCTCGAAATAAATATACTCGTAATATAGATAAGAGATTTTTTCCTGGGTCAAATATCATGCGACAATTAAACGCAATTAAATCCACACGAGTGAAACAGCTAATTAAGAATATAATCTAGTTAATATAGAGAGTGAATGAGAAATTTGAGGATGATTGAGGAAATGTACTCTAAATATTAAACATAGGAAATTTTACTCAAAGGAATCTTTATGTTGTTTTTTTAGGGTACGATGGGGCTGACATACACAACAGTGTAAAAGCCTCTAAATAAAATAAAGAGAAAAAAAATAATATAAGAATAACTGTAATCTTGGATATTTGTTTTGTTTGTTTTCAACATAATTAATAATACTAGGCTACTCAGAAAGCTTTGCAACAAAGAGTTTTTGTCTATGACACACTGACTGACTTTGTTGTCACTATGGCAAACTATGACTATTATCTATAACATAAAAACAAAACATTCCAAATTCAAATTTTCCTGCATATTGTTTTAAGAGCTAAATCAAAATATCGTATCTCATTAAAAAATGGATATTCGATGGTAACATTTCCGCGCTATGATTTTGTATGATTTTAAATGTTCTTTAAACCTGAAGATTCTTTTAATAGATTTCATATCGAAGAAAGAAGCGGTCCCCTTTAACGGCTGTTACGGTAGAAACGTTGAGGCAATGAAAAATTTAATTTGTGGACACACACGAATTACATAAGAGGAGATTCAGGAGAAATTGCAGATTGGATCGGGGAGTGTGTATGAAATATTACATAGGCATCTACGAGTCAGGAGGATAGTGTCGCGCTGGGTACCGCATAACCTCACTGAGACTCAAAAACAAGATCGTGTCCAATGATGCCGTAATATGATAACAAAATTTGAAGCAGGGTTGTCTCCACATTATCACAGATGACGAATCTTGGATCTGCCAGTATGGTCCAGAAACTAAGCTTCAATCTACTGTTTGGCTGTTTCAAAGTGAGCCAACGCCTACCAAAGTGAAAAGAGCAAGAAGCGCTGACATTTTTTTTCATTTGGCATTTGGATACCTGATATCTATCTATACTTTTACGAAACAAGAGCAGTATTAACGCAGAATGGTTAAAGTTTTAGGCTTTCCTCCTTACAGTTCCGACTTGACACCATGTGAATTTTTTTATTTCCCAAAATTAAATCCCAACCAAAAGGGAAGCAGTTTTCGTCGCCGCAAGAGGCGCTGGTTACGTTCGAAGAGGCTGTGAAAGAGGTACCTGACGAAGAATGGAAAAAATGTTTCCAAAATTGGTTCAGACACAATAAACTTTGTATAGATACAAGTGGAGAGTAATAGAACATTTTTTTTCTTTTTCGCAAAACTTTCTGAGTTCCCTGCCCAACTAGATAACAAAATTGCATTATAATCCTTACACATGCCAGTATTAGATACAATATGCATGCGTAGTTGATGTAATAATGATAACTGATAGATATGAAAATAGGAACGTGGTTTGTAACTGGCATTAGGACCTGCAGTTCTAAAGTAGTATTTAAAAATATTTTCTTGTAAAACTATTAATTTCTATTTATTTTGACAAAAAAATATTCGATTTCATGGTTTTGTTTTAATTTGCATATTGTTTATTAGAGTTTTGATCATTGACCCTATAGATTGGTGCCAAAAATACATCTTATTTTCCCGGCTCAGACAAGCAACTTTTCTAAAATTCATAAATGTAGTTATGCTTATATTTAAAAATAAAATAAATTTTCCTGTGAGTAAAATTTGCCATCTTTAATATTTAGGGTACTTGAGGGACTCAAGGGCCCATTCGTTTAATTCATCCTATATAAAGCCTAGTTTATAAATATGAAGTCTAGTTTAACATCTATAAAGTTTAGTTAATATATGAAGTATATAGTTACTATGATAAGACCCGTTTAAATAGTCAAATATAGTATGTGTGAAAAGCGCTAAAATCACAAATGTGTAGTTAATATGTAAAGTCTAGTAAATATATAAAGTTTAAATAATAATATAACAAGATTGAAGTCATAGACTTGCTTTTATATCCGTCAACCTCAAGAGCTTTTCCACTTGGTAACCCTCGTCAAAATACTTTAACGATTGGAACGTGACGGGCGATGGAAGCTAGCCACTGGCCTATAAAACTATAATAGTCTATAAAACTGAGCCACTGGAATGTAATAGCCACAACATTAAAAATTGGATAGGTATTTGAAGTCCAATGCCTAGTCTCTTATTTCTATGTTATTTAAGGTGTAATAAAATTAACATCATGCGTACAGTACTGTCAAAAAGACACTTTATACCGCGAACCCGACAGTTGTGGAATGAACTGTCAACGGAGGTTTTCCATTACGCTACGATATGAGGCTCTTCAAGAGAGCTGATAACAGGATTCTGCAAGGTCGGCAGCGCACTCGCAAGCCCTCTGGTGTTGCAGGTGTCCATAGGCGACGGTGTGCACTACCATCGTGTGTTAAGTGGCCACCGTAGCGGTCAGTGGTAAAGGGGCTACTGTAAACGTAATTAGTTTATTGATATTCATTTTTTTTTAATTAAAATATTTATTACTCTCCGGATTGAAACTAAAATAAGATCATACTAGTCTACTAAGTCATTTTAAGTACTAAGTTAATGCTAATTCACTTTAAGTACTCAGTCACTACTAAGTCATTTTAAGTACTAAGTAATTTTGAGTACTAATTCACAGTACTCATTTAAGTACTAAGTCACTACTGAGTCATTTTAAGTACTAAGTCATTTTGAATATTAAATCGCTACTAAGTAATTTTAAATACTAAGTCACTACTATAGTATTATTTATTACCTATTTAGTATTATCTATAGATAGTAGGTCAGTAGACACGACCTTATTTTATTTCCATTGCGGACAATAATAATTATCTTCAATTATTTATAAAAAAAATAATAATATAAATGCAGCGTATTTCAAATACCACATTTACAGTAACCTCTTAGAATTCTTCTAGCATTCTAATACATTAATTTATTTCTAATTTTTGATGTCTTTCCTCATAAAACTTGGTATATCTAATCGTATACGGAATTTGTTTAAAAATATATGTTGTTCAAAAATTATAATAACTTTTAAAGATATCCTAAATGAAATCCAAAACTAGTGGATATCATGATTTTTTACACCACTCATGTTTGTTCATAAGTTTTGCTCAATCATTCTTTCTAATACGATGTATGGTGGTAAGCCTTGGTAAAGGTCCTCCAACCAGTGACGGATAGAGGCTCATAGTACGATCTAGTATGGTACGATTTGCATCGTACAATACTATCAACCTTTGTCTTTCTAACTGACAAGTGTCATCATCAGAATATTGACGCCATTTTTAAATCACTTACAAGTTAAATATTTATACAAGAATTTAATAAAAATTCGCTCTATATCTGGAATTGTTAAATATTTATTTTCCAGTTGTTTATCTATAGCATAAATAGACAGTTTCCTTTTAACACAATTTTAACAAAATCAGCCAATATAAGAATAATACACGATTTAAATCTTTGAATAATACTATACAGATTGACTAATAATAAGAGAATATTAGCAGTTAAAGAAAAAATAAAGGCGCATAAATTAAAATTAATTATTAGTAAAAAATATAAAATATATTTTAAAATAAATAAATCTATTTTTTAAATATATCTGTATAGTATATAGTATATAAATTTTATAAATTAATTCTCTATTTACCCAAAAGTTGACTGGTAGAGAATATTATAAGACATTGAGTCTCTCTTTAGTATATTTAGTCTGTGCAATAAAGTTTAAATAAATAAAAACAAACAAATAAATAAGTGTACCATAGGAAGCGTTACTTTGAAATCAAATACTACACTTTTTACTAACTAAACAAGCATTATCCACTTACATCATCTAAGCTGAAGTGTCTGGTTATTGTTATATCCATTTTCGATTTTTATACTTTCTTCAGAATAAAAATATTTTTACAGTTCGCTACCTTTCACGGCAGCGTTCAACCGTCGACTAAAGAGGAAATGTGACTCCGATGCGTGACTTCGCGTAAAAGGAAACTAACCGTTGGTCCAAATGATGAGCGTCAGCGGTACCCGGGCTTAGATGTCCTTTTGAGGACCTTCTCATAATTATTTAATTGCGCCCTTTTACAGTGGACCTAAATAAACACCCAATAAAAGGTTGGGTTTTCGCAAAAAAGACTAACATTTGTAAAGTGCCTATGCTTTACTGAGATAAAATACAGAGATGTTTTGAAAGTATCAAGTTATTCCAACATAAAGTATGAAATCTAAATACTATATATTTACCACTTTGAAGATTCCGGGGTCTGTCAACCCACGCCTGTCAAGATCAGTTCAGATTCTACGAGCTTTGTCGATGACTTTAGTTCGTTGGCGAATATTTTCGTTTCAAATCTCATCCCGCAAAAGAAACTCCGAGCATTGCTCTCTATATTGCTCGCTGAACGAGTTTGATCTTATGGATCAAGTCTACTGCCACTTACGGTCAGAGGGTTGACGAGTCCTCGAATGGAGATAACGTACCACGAAGCACCACCACCAGTGTGGGACTGACAACTTGAAGAGGTTCGCCAGTACTGACTGGATGAGAAGAGCCAAAGACATTAACTTTCATAAAATCGCTTCTTAAAATCTTATCACTATCAATGTTTGCATTGGACTCTGGTAGCTGATAACGTCTCATGCATGTGTATAGAAATGCTATCCAATAAATGTGGGTGGAATTGGTCAAATAGTTACCAATCAATGAACTTAACCACGAAAGTACCACTTGTATTCGCAATCACTGATCGGCTCACTTACCAAACAGGAATATATACGTGGGAGTATTTAATAAATATTAATGCATTACAAGACCTTTCGATATACCCAATAATCCTTCGATTTCGAAACTTGTAGGAATGATTACTGTTTAGTGACTCGTAGCAACTAAATATAGCTCTGCCCAGCCCATATCTGCGGCAAGTTACATGTTACATTGATGTTACATCTATGTTATTGAAAGCTGCGATAAAATGGATTTACGACTTGTAACAAATTTTCAGTCGATACTAATCTTGAAAGACTTTTGAATTCGGAAGTAGGAGATGTCGACTGATGACACAGAATGAGAAAAATTAAAAATATTCTCTCTAACAAAAAGTAAAGAAGCTTTATTATAGAAAGAAGGTGGCAGAGGAGCACACAGTCCACCTGATGGTGAGTGGATATTGTCGTCCATGGACATCCACGGTACATACCAACGTTATTTCAGAATGATAATCGCCCCTGGACGCGCTGCCTATTTTTAGAGTTTTAGGTAGAATTTGGAGGAAGTGTTGAAAAAGTGTAAGAGGGATAGGATAGGATCGAAATACGTACGTACATTTGTGGAATAGGATAAAGTGGGAAATGCAGTATAATTTACGATAGTCTTCCGTAAGACAGGGATAACTGGCCCAGCGGTTGTGTGTGGGCTTGGAGCGTGCAACCTCCCTCTCCCAAATATTGATAATCTTTTATTAGTCTCTCTGTCTATCAGATTCATTGAACGCTTCTTTGACATTGTATATAAACTTGTTAATTATATTTGGTAAAGGAAACCGAATCCGCTATAATCTTAACTTCTGCAATGACGTTTCACATGCATTCAAACTGAAATGTACCTACTGAAATGGAAACTTGAGAGAAACTTTGACGTCAGCGGAAATGGAAATGGGTTTGAAGTTCGCGTCGTTTTATTTCGTGAAATGTTTACCAGCTTTAATTACTATAGGAGCTAGAGCCTCAGGCATCAGCGCTAAACAGTGTGGCGCGAATTCAATCTGAATCTAACATGGATGAATATATAGAAAGAGTCACAGTCACTGTTCAAAATTAGGGCATCATTAGTAAGCGCGGAAGTTTTTACTCTGTATCATAACAAATCATCAGCCTGTGTCTTTCCAATGCTGGATATAGGCCTCCCAAAAAGACAGCCATCACTAACGGTCCTCTGTTCTTCTCATCCAGTCACTACCGGCGATTTTCTTCAAGTCGTCAATCTGCCTGCCTAGTAGTCTTCCGCTACATTTACTGGTAAGTAGGCTCCATTCGAGGACTCTTCGCCTCCATTGGTTATCGATCCTGCGACATATGTGGCCTGACCACTGCCATTTCGTGTTGCTGATTTATTGAGCTGAGTCGGTAACTTTATATCTTCGTGTAATTTGTTATTACTCTCTGCTCCGCACCAATCTAGGCATTCACCCTTCATTCACCCACAGTTTAGTTATTGAATTTCTTTATTCAAAGAATAACCTTTCGTAGGCATTACCTTTCATAGACTAGATAACCTTTACATGACATTAGAGAACCTTTTGTAAATAGGAATCGCTGAAACAGGACTCGGTATGATGACGTTAGTTGTTTTATCACCGGGTTGTCATACTATGCGCCGCAGGATGTCGGATAGTCCGTTTATAGGGCCACGCTTTGGCATAAAATGAATCTGTCATAAAACGAAGCTACCACCCAAATTCCATACCTTCAACGCTTTGGAATTATTATTTGGAATGGTGGAATTATTCATATGTACGTCATATGGTGAATTTATTTATATGTACCTATAAAATGTGGACCACGTAACGGAAGACGCAGCGTGGGAAATGTAGCGTTGGCTATTACTTCTACAGCTTTTATTTCACAAAATATATAAATAGCTTTAGATTATGCCAAATGTAAGCCTTTGCAGATTTAAATTACATAAATGGAAGATTATGTAAAGGTTTTTTTTCTAACACCTCAACAATTAATTTAAAGGAAAATATAAATTTTATTTGTATGCATATGAGTGTCGTGTTTTGGGGTGTGTGTGTGTATGTGTGTATTTGATTGTTTTATTATGAACATTAGGAAAGGAAATGTGTTAACTCTAAAGATCCTAGAATTAAATTGTTAGATAACGACCAGATGAGATCCCAGGCTCCTTCGAAAACGGCCTTAAGAGTAGCAAAAAGGATCGACGCTATATGACATTTGACCTTCAATTGTATTATTTTGTATTGAAGCTCTGTTGGACGAAAACTAAGTCTAGGCCCAACAAATATAAATAGTCTATTTTATTTTATAAGTTTTCGCTCAGATTTAAATAAAACTTAAAGGATGAATTAACGTAAGACTGCCTCTAAACGTACGCAGATGGAATTGCATCATATTCTAATTGTTTGTAGTGTTAACTTGCATTATATGAATTACAATTCCACCGTACAGATTTTGTACTGAAATTCATTGAAAATATAATTATTTTGCGCATGCGCGACGGTATAATCACATTACTAGTATTGAGGTCGTCATATGGTAGATTTAGTTTACGGAAGTCTTCATTTTCCCCGTAAACTTAGTGAATAATCTAACAGAATGCAATGAAGTAACTGAGTTATGGTTGACCATAAAATGCTACCACTATACATTTATAAACTAACTAGAATATTATCTTATGTTAATGCCTTGCTAGTTAGTGAGTAACTAACTACATACTGTCAGGTCGTGAACCACTTACCACATGCCATCAGGTGAAACAATCAACATAGGCAGGTGGTAACTTTACAAATACTGAAGCTAAAGCTGGAGACCAAGGTATATATCCCTTTTTATATTTGATGACGTAGCGTTTTATGTCAATAAAATGTTGAACGTACCACATTATTATTCTACACGGCACCTATGAAAATTCAAACGAACGTGAGCAGACATTTATAACTGAAATTGAAACATCAAAGGCTTAGTCAAAGAGAAAATGTTTTTGGAACACGTCAAAGTGTCTCCATCGTTGAATTATAGTTCTACCTTCATGTAACGTTTAACTTCGCGCTGTATTGTGTTGCACCTCACGTGTTCTGTCAAAGTTTAGAACTCGATGTGAAATATTTCCAATTGTAATATATATAAACTATCAGGTGCTTCTACATCCTAGTTGGATCAAATTTAGCAATTACAAATTAGATTTATGAAATATTTAGTAGATGATAAAATTAAAAAATAATGTAAACTAAATAATAAATTACTTTTTCACTACTGTAACATTATACCAGTGCATTTGAAGGTGGAATATATGTAGGCTGTGGAGGAGTTCGGCAACGAGGAGTTTAAAGAAGATATCTATGGCTCGCATGTGACAAGGCAAAGGAAAAATATGGCCCTGGTCGTTCAAAAGTCGGGCAATTATTTTAAGAAAGAACCAGAAAGTACCAAGTGCCTTGAGTTTTGAATGAATTTCCTAAGGAGGTAACATTTTCACACTGCTATATTAAAAAATATATTTCAATGTTACTGTTTCAATGTTCAATATTTACTGCCGATAAATCGTACTGCAGTTTGGTAGTTACAATTTTTAAAGGTTCCGTGTATGTGTGTGGGTGTCTATTTTATATATGTGTATGTTGAAGTAGTCTCTATTACTCCCTATTTGTCATCCTACCCAGTTATTTTTTCCTAGTTTTGTATTTCCAATCGTGTCTCAATCTTTTCCATTTATTTTCTAAAAGAAGGGTATTGGTTACTATATATATATATATATACATATATATAATTGAATAAAAGAGCCATTAGAAATGAAATTATTTGATGTATCATATCCATTTTTTTTCCGAATGGCTAAATTCTTGTGGCCTTTCAAGAGTCACCGGACATGTATAATTTAGGGCGAGTGCAGAAAGCGCTCAGCCAGAAGCAAAGATTGTCTGTTGAAACGAGCCTAAGGGCTCCCCCGCCGGTAGACCGGCGGAAGGAACGGACAGCGGCTTAGGGCGTTGCTTCGGGACGGCA
This sequence comes from Sesia apiformis, assembly GCA_914767545.1. NCBI lineage: Eukaryota > Metazoa > Arthropoda > Insecta > Lepidoptera > Sesiidae > Sesia > Sesia apiformis. The sequence continues at coordinate 5,948,008 of OU611960.1, read as the reverse complement.
TCGCGGGATCGCGAGTCGATGAGAATATAGTTAAGCTTAAGCTAAATAACTTAGGTAAGTTAAAAATTAAAAATTGTACTTTGAGGAACGCCATTGAAAGTCCTTTAAACTTGAAGAAAATACTTCAATTACATTAACACAATTAAATTAGATACATTAATTATAGTTTTATGCTTATACTTTTACGATCTTTGTAGTTTTAAAGGAGATGACTTCGTTAGAATTGAAACAGCTCACAGACCTTATGTTATTTATTCTCTTCGTTCTCAAATACTTTGGGTTGTAAACCCATATTCATGAAACGACAAAATATCTTCCTCCATACAGAATAGTTGCTATAAATAAATAACTCAATTGACATGGTCCATTGAAGTTTTTGATCGCGTGATAGATAGCGCGATATGATCATACGAAAGCTTCTAAAGAGAGTTAAGTTTACCGCTCTTAATCGCCTTCGTGACGACAAATTTTATTGTGTTCACCCAGAAATATATTTTTTTAGCAATTTAACAACTTTGAACGGTTTAAATCGCGTATATTTAACATTATTTATATCCCGACGTTTCGAACACTTTGCAGTGAACGTGGTCACGGGGTGACCCCGTCCTTAAATAATGTTAAATATACGCGATTTAAACCATTCAAAGTTGTTTAATTGCTATGTATAGTAATCGCGAAAACCTAAGAAAATATATTTTTTTATTCATGTTATTCTGTGGTTAGTAAAAGTTCCAATATATTTTTGTTAGTTAAAAAAGTACAGTTTAATTCTATAGCTTAAATTGTATATTCATAAATCTAAGCAAGACAATGACGCAGTAATTGTCGAATGAAAAACTTGTCAATTGATGATAGAACGCAGATCAACGTAGCAGTCATAAAAGATGAAATGAAATGTTTTTTGTAAATTAAAATGGACTATAACTCAGATTATTCTTTGCTTTGGAATATTGCTGTTTGATAGGCTATATCAAGAATAATTAATGTGGTTTTAATTAAATTCAATACTTTTCGATCTTTCATCGCTATTCCCCCGCTTCCCAAGTATGTGGGGCAGGAGCACCGACCCGTAAGTATTTGAACTCCCAATGGACAATATTGATTTTCTGCGAATATTCAGACACTTCTTAAACATTTTGAAAGATTAACAACAAATATTGAACAAACATTCAACCAAATATTTTACCAAATATTTGTTTCCAGTTATAAGATTTGTCATAGATTTTAGTAAAGCGTTTGATTGTAAGCTACATATTATATTGTTTGTGATTTGTACGTTCCCTAAATTTATTTACCAACTCTCCGTCTACGATAGGCCAGATGTTCCGCCCACGCAGTTTGTCTGGAGTAACGCCCACAGATACTAGACATAATAATTGTACTTATGAATTATTCTTATCAGATAACTATTAGGAATTTGACTTACCTGTTGAGGAAACTCCTCCACGCTTGAATCAATTAATGAAATTAAATCTATGGCTTAATTATACACCAGTTTATTTAAATAAAAAGGATCGCAAAGAAGACACTGATGCTAATTCTTAAAACACGAAACACGTTAAATGAAACAAAACAGAAATTGTTGATGATTAAGCAAAATGATACGCCCCGAATCTATAGCGAATGCAAATATGGAGACCGTATACCGAAGTAATATAAGCTTATTATTGAAGCTTGACAGGTTTTGTTACATTAAACTACACAACAGATAAACTAAGAACATGTACGGCGCATGCGTTAAATTCATTGCGCATGTACACTTTTGACATCAATATGACACAGTCTCTACAGAAGGTCGGCTTTCAATGGATGAAGGCAAAATTCATGAATGAAACTAAGCGAATGCTTTGTTTCGAATTTTCAGAGTTCAGAGGGGTGTGACTAGATGTGATGTTTGGATGAATTGGGTCGTGGCTTTAGTCTCATTATGATTATGTATAAGCCAGCTGCCCAAACCGCCATTCACGAATATGTAAACGTTGATGAATTAGTGTCCAATGTGAATGAGCGTGATATTTCAGCAATGGATTTCCTTTTGCACTTTTTTTGTCTGAGTAAGAAACTGTTTGTAACAAAATGTACCTATTCGTACTGTGAATAATGAAGAATATATTCTTCATTTCTCCACACACCCAATATTTTCAATATTATTTAAAATAACCAATTACTTCTTCAGTTTCAGAAGGCTACGCATCTATTTGGAGATAAACAAAATCATGATAAAGTCGAAAATTTCTCCAAATTTGTGTCGAGTTTATTGATATGACACATCTATATTTGTATTTATGTTTAATTAAATACATTAGAATATCCAAAGGCTATTAAAATATCTACATTAAATATAGGCCTAAAAACGAATACCTACTAAACGAATAGTAAATAAAATACAATACAATACATATATAGAACTCAAACACAAATAATAGATATTAAATCAACAAAGTTTGAAATGCAGATTGAAGGCTAACTGTATAATGTTCAGGTTTAATGTTAATGTTCCTAAAAAGTAACCCTTATCAATTCTTTCTATCTTTAAGTAAAGTTCAAAAGTGAAAAGGAATAAGGTTACGAAAATTTTATGGATGTCAAAAAGTGAGACATCTAGTGATACAACTTTGAAATTTAGATTTACTTGGAAAGTTTGTACACGCTTGGATGAAAGCTGCAGATCTGTCACAGCCAATAGGAAAGGTAGACAGACGGATACATAATAGTTTGGCAAAGAGAACATAGATGGCACTATTAGCAAATTATATATACTACGAATATATAAAAGAAATGAAAGCAATATTAAATAACATTACAAGAAAGTACACAATATGTTCATGAATGAAGGTAGGACCTATTAAATTAAATGGAAAACTAAACTAAACAAGAAAATGTTTATTAAGAAACAATAATTTTCTTGTTTAGTATAGTTTTCCATGCTCACTAGTTTTAGTTTACTTAGAAAGTATGAAAATTTTTCACTTCCATATATGAATAGATACAAATTTCACATTCAAATGAACAATATAGCATATAGTACAATAGTATAATAGTAGTTGTTCCAATAGTAAATGTAATTCTATTTACTATAAAACCTTTCTTATTGGGTAAATACTTGATCTAAAAAATCAAGACCAAATATTGAATTTTTAAAATTAATTATCCTTATAGTTCCAGGGGTGCTCCACTATCCTTTGTGAGCTCGTGAGATCTAACTAGCATGGCATGGCGAGGTACTCACATCGATAGGAACAGAACCTGGGTCATGAGCATCAATTCGCACCGGGCCTACGTGATCGATTATGGCACGAAAACCTTCATGATCCCTAGCATAACATGAGATTATAAGACAATATCGAAAATTATTCTTAATAAAGCACCCAATTGGAAATTAGTAAAAATCGCGAAAAAAGCCTGCGATTGTTTACTACAACTTTTTAAAATTTCTTGAGACTCTCAAATGCACGTTGTCTTTTAGCTTTCTTAGAGGGTAATTCTTTGTCATATAGGAGGTCCCATACTATTAATTAGAGCCATCCGGGTGGAATCTCATACGATTAGTGGCGTAATGGCCCGAGTACAGCGGCGAGACGTTGATGCACGACGTAACACATACGTGAAACTGGAGACAAATAATGCTACCAAAGTGATATTATCTTAAGTAAATGTTCCATGTCGTTAAGGTACATTATTGTGTTTATATACTCATATTACAGGGATCTTGAATTATTGCTTGCCTGAATAAAATTGAATCCCAGCTTTTGCGACTTCGTTAAAAATCAGATATATAATATTGGTTCTAGTCTATTAGTATTATTAGTTCTAGTCAATTGTCAATTCATTTCTTACATTATTCTTGTTTTGGTCTAGCACTGGTTGGTGAGAGTATTGATTTGAATAATAACTTCGTACTCATCACAAACCTTTCTCTAAATCTTTCGAGTCAAGACAGTCTTCTGCTAGATCATTTTTGTGTTCAGACCCGTGGATAAGTTTGTTACGACGCACAGATAAATTTATCCAAAATTGTTAACGTACGAATGTATAATCTATACATCGTACGTTACCAATTTTGGAGGTACTGGATTAATGTGTAAAGTGGACAGCTTTAGATGGTTGCGTAAATGAATGCTATTGTCCTCCAGAATATTTATTATATTATTTAAACACGTGAATTATATATTATTATTAATATTATATTATTATTATAATTATTAACAAAAATGTACAAAAACGTGTCTTGACTGTGATGTTCTATCACAATAGTTGGTGACACCGTAAAACACCTTCCGCCTTCCGTGTACACTGTGTCAACACTGTGTACCCTACAGATTTTATTATTTTCCAGATTTTATAAATCTTCCTGATCTTTATATTTGTTTTGTGATCATAATATTTATTCATTGTTCTGTCTGTTTGTGTTTCTATTACGTTTTTTGTATAAAATGATTAAAGTACCGGACTATGTTACTGAGCATTTTCAGTATGTAGGTTCGAAATTCCTAGATATTGGGTTGTATAAATTGTGTCAAGGTGCACTGTGCACTGCCAAGCTGGCGGTATTAATCTCGCTGAATGGCCATATGGTCATAAATGCCCATAAACTAGTCATATGACCAGTTTTAAATGATACTGTAATATGATACAGTATGTTTCGTGTATTAAATAAATTAATATACATGAAATATTTCTACGATTGTCTGCAACTGAAAAATTGCAGCCAAACGTAGAAATCTATCCGATTTCATTTCATTCAACTATAACTCCAACATCAATTTAAGTAACACCCAATTCTATCATTATAAGATGCTGATATAAATCCCTCGAAGCTTGGAGATCCGGGCATACGTCAATGTCTTGCCGAGTGACGTAACCCCATTTCACGGTTAATTGCTCAGGATTTCGCCAGTTTTTGCAAGATTTTACGTGAATTCGTTAAATGGGTCACAAGTAGTAGTCGTACGTGTTCGAAGCGGACTCGTATTTAGCACCCGCTTCAGCACGTTCCAGATTTTCCGTTGTCTACTGCACAATAGATGTATAAAGCATACCACATGTAAGTTTTACATATAGTTTCTGAATATTCTACAATTCTTATTATTTCTCTCTCACTTTATTCTATTCCCCCAATGTACTTACGTGTTTCGATAGTGAGTGAGATATGCCAGAGCCCATTTCCATCCCATCCTATCCTATCCCTCCCCATTTTCCAATACTCCCTCTCATTCCATTCCTTTAAATCTCCAAGGTAGGCAGCGCATCTGTGGGCATGCCAACGTTTGTCATTTTGGACAGATGCTGGCATGTCCACGGATGTCCAACTGCCTGCTCGTCTACCGTCTTCTTTTCATTAAATAAATAAAATTTGGCGAATATTTTCACCAGGGGTGTGCATCTCATGGTATAGAGAAAAAAGCAGAGCTTACCATTTAAGTAATACGCCTTGTTTAGGCTAGCGTAGACGAAGTCACGGGCGATCGCTAGTGCTGTTAGTACTCCTTACATTTTCCAGTCTATTGAAAACAATTTTTATATGGATACTTGTACCGCTTTTCAAGTTTCAATACTAATGTATACCACTGATTTTCACTACAAATTTTATATATTTTTATTAAAAAAAGGTAATGCCTATAAAAATATATTGTCACAAGAAAATTAAATTAAAAGCCTACACTCCACTATAAGAAAATTAAAGTTAATAAAGTTACAATTAAAGTCAATTTTGGGTTTATTTTTATTTCATAAGGTATTTTTACAAACGTTAATAAGTAAAAATAAATTAGATGGTTAATAAATTTATTGAAAATAATAATTTCGAACTAAATACTGTACATGACAAATTCAAAGTTGAAAATTTAATGCTATTTGCAGCTGAGATAATTTATTGTCTTTTACTCGCTCTTTGGTCTATATACGAACTACTGCAACTGCAGTTTATCTTACATATATGGACACCTGGCATCTCGACGTTGACTACCCACATCACTAGTCAATTTGAGGACATGGTTGGTTTAATCCAGCTAAATTGTCAAGTAAAATAATATATGTAAACATAGGCAATTAAAATCCTTTTAATATATAGATCGCTAAATATGTAGTTTTAAAGCAGGAAAAAAAATATGACATAGGTACTTAACCAATTCAGGCGTAGCTGTCATGAACAGATTTTTCAATGTAGAAAATTAATACGCTACTTATAACAAACAAAACTGTTGAAAAATTTTCGGCGGACAACAATTACAACAAACATCGTTCTCACAAGTTACCTACTCTTATTCCCAAAAAATTTCTTACACAAAATCCTGAATTTCACGATGTTGCATAAAACAAATACGTAGAGGAAAACGTTGACTGTTTGGATTGTCTGATGAGTTGTTTGCCTTGTAAACGAGACCCGTATTTATTAAATATGTTCTTTCTTTTATATCGTATATTTGGGGAGATCTTTCGACGTTTTTGTCTATTGATCTTCCGAAGATTAGAAATGTACACTTCTCTAACGATGTTCCTTTACAATAAGAACCTTCAGAATCCCATGAAATTATATTTCTGAAGCGATGTTCTAACTTTCATCGCTTAAACGAATCTCAGACATGTTTAGTTCTACCTGATAACTTGAAGAAACTGTAGTGTCTGCAGAAGAGCAAGAAGATCGTGTGTAGTGGCGGTTTTTGGGAGAGGCCTATATCCACCAGTGGACAGACACAGGCTGATAGTATGGTGTGGTATAATAGCTGTAGTTTTTAAATACCGCTTCAATATACTGAAGTTAGTTTAGAGCTTTATTACTCGTATCTAATTGAAGTTTAATTGCTCTATTGGCAAGCACTGAAGATGTTTCTGTCCTAAGTACTCGAGTGTTTTAAAGCCTGACGTAAATAGCGTCGAATGCAGTACAATTCCCCTGGGAACTCTTAACAAGTGCAATAAAGCTAAGAGATGAAAACGTAGGAATTTTCTGTTCTTTTGTCGAGTGTGTCTGCTTCAAGACGCTTAAGTGCACAGTTGAGAAATAGAACTACTGTAAAATTTTATACAAATATCGAAAATGCGGTATACGCAAACAAATATAAGACATGATTAGAGGATAAACTTATAACATTAGAGATTTTCTCGTTTTTCACACCTTTGGTCACATTTTTCATACATGCGTTTTTTATGGAGGATACAGTGCACCCTATATTCCCACAGCCGCTAGGCGCACTCGACTGGCCACGTTGCCCCTCTCTCATAGACTACCTTTAAATGTACCCCGCTTTATACTATTCTCCCAATGCACGTACGTGTTTCTTCAAATCCATTCCTTTATATCCAAAGACAGGCAGCGTATCTGGTGGCCTGCCAACGTTTGTCATTTCGGAATAATGTTCGCATATATCGTGGATGTCTATCGGTATCCGGAGGCGTGCCGAAATTTGTCATCTCGTTTATTTATACATTTATTTACTAAGTCGCTCAAAACATAATGTTACATTTTAAAACACTAACTTAATATTTAAACTAGAACATGGTTTGAGTAACATACCAAAACCTGTTTTGGTATGTTACGTTGTAAATAATTATGTTATGTTGCCTGCAACATAATTATTTTATAATATGTTTTATCATAAACAAATATAAGTATAAAGTATATAATATAACGTATAAAATACAGTTAAACTAAATTATTATGTTTAAAGTTGAACCTATTTGAACATTTGAAATCTTGATGTTACCTATGTGCTTACTGAATTATTGTTTCTGTTTCTTGTAACCCATATGTAAAAACCGGTGTGGATTGTACACATATTAATAATAATACCTTACCTACTACCTATTTATGAATATATTCGAATAGTTTATACTATTGGTCTAGATTTCAGAGCACTGGGATGAACAAAAATATACCATGCATTGGAGACCGTTAAATTTTAGACCGATTCCTTTGACTATCTCTAAATTAGATTATGGCTCATCACTCATTATATAATCGGCCTTAAAATTAAAAACACTTTAATAATTATTTCCAAAAACTCGTAATTCTGTAGTTTTATAAATTACGGACATTCGAGTCTAGCACGTATTCAAATTGGCCAGAAATTATTATTTGACGTTACTTATTTTGATGAAGCGCCTAACTAGGAAGGTGAAATTGGTGAACCTTCGAACGAAAAGAACCTTTAATGCAACATTTTTGTACAATTTCATTTGTCTATTTTCTTCGCTTAATGTGTATGTATATGTTCAGTACATTGTATTGTATTAGTAGTATTTTTATTAATTTATTGAATAGCATAGTTCTTCCTCTACAGTCTTTTAAATCTAGCTTGATTAAAATGACAGCTGTCAAAGTGCCTCGAATAGCACTGGGACAATAATGATCAAATCGAGGTAATGGGTATATTTATGGACTGAGTGTTATGCACTACACAATAAAACACGTGCGTGTACCTATGGCACAAACCTTCTGTGATTTTTAGGTTTTTATAGATTAATTATTTTTATAGAACAATAGTGTTCTAGAACGAGGCACAATAGTAGAACGAGGCACTTTGACAGCTGTCATTCTAATCAAGCTAGGTTTAAAAGACTGTAAATCATTTCACTACCCGTTGGTTGCCTGGAAGAGATCGCTTAGACAAGGGCGCCCAATCCTTTTGTATTTCCTTTTTTATAACATTCATGCAACAAAGAATTTTTCACTTATTTATTCATGCCGTTTTTCACATAATTTTCATAAACATGTAACTACTATCATTTTAAGTCAGCACCTAATGTCAAAATGAATCCGGGGTCGCATTAGATGGATGCCCACCCCTCGCTACCGGATCGGATAACACTAAAAGACGGATTATCGGCCAAACTGAGATTAATTACATCGGACCATAAACGCCTATGGTTATCTATACTTCCGAGAAAATGTATAATGATAATGTAACGACGATCTGACATTGAAGGAAAACTGAAGGAAAAGGTACTGAGATAAATGCTAAATTATATGTTAGTGCTAAAATGAACCCTAAAAACCATAACCAGCCCTTTTTCGTACACTACTGGACAAGGCCCTTTGGAGGATCGATTGATTGTCGTCGCTTGTCGAGGACCGCTTCATTGATTTGTTAGCTAGCTAAGGAAGTAATTCTGAGCTGCACCGATAGATGGCGATGTGATCGGCGCAGCAAACGACGATAGTTGATAATTTTACGCTAATAAACTTTCTATAGCTCAGTTCATAATAAATCACAGCTCCCGCCAATTAATACGACTTTTTTTAATTTTTCCGCTGATACTTCAGCTGATTTCCTTTTGTTGCGTGTCGTGTTGTATCTATGCCCATTGGAAGGAAGACTAGAGCCGATGCCGGCAGAAGAACAGAAGACGTCGGAGTACCAGCTAGCTTTCAAGTCAGTGATGCTTTATTATTATCCGGCTACGGCAGTTAATCGATAATTTTCAACTAATATACCGTCATATGTATCTTTATATAAGACTTCAAACTTTTGTTATCGTGATTGAACATAGTAATTGGTATGTAAACGAGTTTATACATTTTTTTATGTATTTATTAGTTGTCCAGTTACATGAATCGTGGTTGCGGCGAGACTGCTGAGGTGGGGGAAGGTGTAGTTGGTATTGACAGACAAATCTGTCTACCCTCTGTAGTATTCCGATTATTTTATAATAGTGTTCCGTGTCCGTTATTGTTATTTTTTACTTTGTTATTATTTTATGTGTCATATAAACGCCGTGAAAAATAATAACCCACACAAATCGCCAATAGCAGAGCACCAATTGGAGGTTCGAACCAATCGTTGGATTTAAGTTAGCACGTATTAAGTTACCCAGTGATTGAACTTTGCAAACACAGAGAAGTCGATGCGTTTTCAAACTCGCGTGTATGTGGCGATATTATTAGTATAGTGTAGAAGGAACTTAATCAACAAAAACAAGTTTAGTGTGGGCAGGTGAATCAAAAACTAACACGACGGAGGGTAGACAGATATGTGTGTCAATAGCAACAACACCTTTACCCACTTCGGCAGTCTCGCCGCGACCACGGCTCATGTACCTAACTGAACCGAAATATTGGTTTTAATAAATAAATAAAAAATCATGAGTAACCCGTTTACATAACAATTACTATATATATCTTTAATTTATAGCCCCATATATATCTCTAATGTCTTCCATTTTTGTTATTGTAAAATCCTGCTACCCCTAAAATTAAATATAGTCCCGTCATAAGTAAACCACCCTCCGTTATTATTCTCCATTATATTTGAAATATTTTTGTAACTTTACAAATAGATACCAACACATCGAAATGAGATTTTTCTAAATATGCTTTTGGATGCGCATATCGATATGAGAAGCTATAGATTCACACTTTTTGCTATTTGATACGCATAAGAGTATATAATATTTTTTGTTAATTATAATTTGAATTTTTTTATATTTTTTATTGTCTCATGGATCACTTCCTTAAATAAATGCTAAACATTGTTCCCATCAAATTCACTTTACATTCATTGCACACATTGCAAGGTAAAACCACGTAAGTTTCAAGATTTAATTAGTGTGGAATGTGCTCAGAGATATGCGCTCTCAGGAATTTATATTGCTGATAATGCTTCGAGTTTTGGTCGCGCACGACAAATATTGTCCCCGCAAAACATGTGCATTGTGTTGGTGAGCATGGAAAATCAGATAAATGTAGTAAGTTTCTATTCTTTTATTATTACTCAGAGTACTAGGAAAAATTGTATTTAGAGTTGTGTTATAATTGGTGACCTTTAACTAATTAATGCAGGGAATTTAAATTAAACAAATATCTATTTAGATCGTTCCTAAAGCGGTCGATATCGACCCTCTGGGGTCGATTGGAACTTTCGAGGAATCAAGAGTTTCAATAAAAAAAATTGGCGATCGCCGAAAGCTAAAAATCGACCCCTTTATCGCTGCTATTCGTTTTTTACTTTAAAATATGTATCTATGATTCCAAAAGGTACCTAATTAAGAAGATAATGATTTTTTATCTCTATGTAGACCGCAAAAAGAGTCACAAGTAAGAAAACATGAAATAACACACGTAGCACAAACATTCATTAAATCTATTTTTCTAAACTGATTAATGTGGTATTCTTATTTTTATAATTCTGTTTTTGTCATCTTGTTGATTTGTAATTGTGTCTCAATATGATTATTTTTTTAACTCCATTTTTATATTTAATAATGTGATGTTAATTTTTGTACTTATTTTGAATTTACTTTAACTTTATTTAATAATGTATGTGTAAGGGAAGAGTGTATGCTGCATTCCCACAGCCGCTGGGCGCACTCGCCTGGCCACGTTACCCCTCTCTCACAGAAGACTACCTTGAAATGTACTGCACTTATCGTATTTCGCCAATGTACGTTTGTGTTTCGGTAGTGAGTGAGATATGCCAGAGTCCATTCCTATCCATCCTATCCCTCCCCATTTTCCCAATCCATTCTTTAATCTGCAAAGGTAGGCAGCGCATCCGAGGGCACCCGGGTCTGTGGACGACAGTATGCACTTACCATCAGGTGGACTATATGCTCGTATGCCGGCTTCTTTATATAAAAAAAAGATGCAGGTATTTTTCTGCTGTAAATTTTCAGTATGCAAGTTCGATATTAAATGTTGCTCATGATAAGACCATTTTCAATGTCCTTTTTTATGTTTTTCAATCATAAATAACAAGTGAATAAAACGAAAGTAAAACAATATCTAGTGAAATATTTAATATTGAGCACTGTGCAAATTTATTAGTTTATTAGTTAATTTATTAGTTTTTTGAGTATAGTAAATTTCTGTGGGGGTCAACGGTTTAACAGTTTTTGGGAAAGGAGCCTGCGACCGAAAAAAGTTTGGGAACCCCTGAATTTAGACGATAATCACAGCATTTGAAGGTTATTTTCAGAAAATAACTTATCAGAATTTTTGTAACAAAGAGTTTATCCAAATTTTTGTCAATAGTTAGATAAGATAAGGTTTTTTATGTCATATTCCTAGAATTAAACAAGAAAGTAGGTAGTTAATATTATTAAGTAATCACGTCCTTTAATCTATACACTTCAGCATCAATTTCATCTTAATATTTTTAGTCTGGAACTATCTCCATCTCCTAGGCAGTGGACTCTCGTCTCTTATGGCAATCTGTCATATTTAATAATATCTACACAATATAAATGATTGTAATATGTTTTAAATCGGAACACTACAGTCATCATAAGAAAATCATCAGAACCACAAATTCCGTTGTATAAGTGAACAATTGACTATTAAAATTTAATGTATTTTAAAATTATGCCCATATAATTTTTGCTCTTTGAAATTTGTAAATTATACAAAATAAATACACAAATATGAAAATACTGTTACAAAACTGTATAAAGTACTTGTCCCTAATTACGTGACAAATAAAAATATATTATCACGTTTGTAACTAGCTACAAAAATGGTTATTGCGTAAGTAAGTAACGTAAGTGCTCCACTTAATACAACTTCATATAACACTACGAAGTGAATATTTAAGAAAAAATATATTAAGATAAGTTATAGGAGAGGAGTTTAGTTCAATGTCAATGTTTAAGAGAAAACAAATAATATTTACAACTCTTAAGTTTACATAGAAAATAAATAACATTTACAACGCTTAAGGTTACACGGAAAATAAATTCCATTTACAACACTTAAGTTTACATAGAAAACAAATAACGTTTACAACACTTAAGTTTACATAGAAAATAAATAATAATTACAACAAAGAAAAGTATGTAGACGTAAGTAAATAAGGGAAATTTGTACGCGTTATTGCCACAAACAATTTGGAAAATGAAAACGTTTAAAGGAACATAGCAGTATAAACTCGAATTTGAACCAATAAAGGGAAAAAATATGAGTTGTTAAATGGGACGACACAATTGAACAAAAAATACAAATAGAAAACAAGGGAGAATGATTAGCTTCTGGATTTGAATAACAGTAACCAGCCCTTTTATCCACTGCGGGATATAGGCCTCCTTATGCATCTAGTCTTGTGCATGAGAAATGTACAGCCTTATAACGCAACGCTGGCCAACCGGATTGGCGAGTCCACTCTTTTAGACGTGGTATAGTTCCTCGGGGCTCGTGGTAGCTGCTTTGTTATCCCTTAATTGTCTTCGACACCACGAGAAGAAATAAGGTGGTGTTATCCTTAAACCGGCTAACGCCACACGGCCTGGATTTTAATTTGTAATTTGAGCACAATCGCTGACTATGCAACTTTAAAATAATTGGGCTGCAGTATAGTAATTTTCATAAGGTTCATACTCATAACGGTTTAAATACTGCGCTTCCGAGTCTGGAGTACATTGAATAGCGTGCCGTAGTCATAACCATTATCTTGCAGCGTTCCGTCGCACAATGCACCTGTCGAGACCCATTAAACTGCAGAACTGCACTGTTATGTCACTTTATTTATATCCCCGATATGTGCCTTGAGCACAGTTAAGAATTCGTTGACTTTAAACGTAAGTTTCAAAGTTGTCTAGCTAGATAAGCGAATTGACTCCGCTTGAGAATTGAAACTGCTTCTACATTGGATAGCTATTTTGGAAGATTTTATAGTTGAGAGATTTTGTACTTGAAATTCTAGTAGTGTGACTCATTGGCAGATTCAAATTTTATATTTTCTTTTCTCGTTTGATTCGTAAAAGACAACTATGAGATAGATAACAAAGCTGCTACCACAAGCGCTGAAGAATTAGACCACCTCTAAAAGACTGGCCTCGACAACCCGCTGGATCAACGTTGCACTTTAAGGCCTCATGTACAAGACAATATGTATGACGAGGCCCATGACCAGCAGTGGTACTTTAAGTAGTGGTAGTATAATACTGAGAAGGCTGATTGCTTTGCATTGCATACTGAAGTAGAAACTCGTACGGGTCGAGAATTTGATCTCACGATTCACGGATAGACATAGAATCAGATAAGACATGGCTAGGTTATCACGACTCTACTTTTAGAGGGTCATGTCCAGCAGTGGATGAAAAAAGAAACAAAGGCCTGGTTAACTCACAGTTACACTGTCTTCAAGTTCCACCTAAAGCAGCACTATTTGTCCCTATCATGTGACTGAGATCGCGTAATTTCAATTAATCATACGTTCTTACGTATTCTATCATACAAATATATATCATATTATAGATATTCGTATTTGTACATATAGCAAGTGATATATAAAATATGTATGCAAGTACACGCATGTGTATAGATACATATGGGGCACATATATAGAAAGATATGGGACAGATATATTCATTGCTCAATTCATTGCTTTTCATTTCATTGACTCAATTCAATTCATTGACCTCCCCAATTCATTGCTCACTTATCGCTCCTGCAGGTTTGCTAATAGAAATCTCCTGAGGAGATAAACACGTCTTTTGTTCTTCTAATTACTTTTAAACGGTTATTTGTTTATACAATAAAATATTTAAATAAATAGATAAGAATTACGTAATCCAATTTCATAAATATTGTCACCAAAATCAAATATGACTACTAAAAAATATTAAATAATTTATAAATATAAAAAAAAGCTTATATAGGTCATCTACTCAAAGAATTTAAAAACACGTGTAAATTAAGAAAATAATGATTATAAATAACAATTAAATCTACTAAACGTTATGACGTCAGAAATTTAAACGCAAGCTTGCAAATCGTGAGATAAAGTCTGGCCGCAACATTCCTAAAGCGAAATGGTAATGCGTTTAAGTCGAAATTAAAACCACTAGTTAGGCTTAAATGGACACTTTGTTACCACGAGACATTAATTATGGTGTCCACTTGCAAGCAGAAAATTATTTTTAATTAAAGTTAAAATTAACAGCGGCTACGTGGACATAATAGATGGGCTTTTCCATGTAGTATTCAAGTTCTATTACTTTTCATTGTGTGAAAAGTTACAGATATGGGATTTTTATTATATGTTAAATGTAATTAACATCTCAGTTGTTAACTACTAAAAAAATGTAAGTACATTATTTTTTTTGGTTGTTTTATCCCTTTAATATTTATTCCCTTTCCCATTGTTAGAGCCACATGCTCCATATTTTTTTTAATTCTCAAGTGGGTAGTGAACTGTCTACTCAAAAATACGTAGGCCCGAGGATTATGAACTCACGACAACTCGAATGAGAGTAGAGAATAGAGTCTAGCCTCTCAGCGTTAAAATTTGCACTAGAATATGATAATCATATAATGTAACTAGCGTAGGCGCATAACTTGATTCCCGTGATAAATCTATAATGGATCTGGATAAAAATTACACTTAAATATGTTAATCGCAACTTGAGCTATAACTGTGCGAAATTTCATCGAAATCCGTCCAGTGGTGTCTGCGCGAAGCGCATTCAGACAGACAGACGAAAACTCTAAAAAATATTGTTTTGAGCTCTGTATCATAATGTACACTGAAAAGATTTTTTTTCCAAAAAATATTTAATCTACAGACACGGCTTTGTTACTATTTTATTATATGTATAGATAATAGATAGATATGGATATGAATACAACGATATTAAATGTTACATAATTGATAATTACAAGGACTGTGCTAACAAAGAATTTGATAGTGCGCCAATTACAAAAGCCTTTCCCTAATCATCAATCGCTCACAAATGAGGGAATGTGACACAAACACCCCGACATCCAATATGAAAATTGAAATTCTTTATAAGCCTCTCTTTTTTCTCATTTTCATGTGTAATAACACGGGGTGGGTCACTTAACATTCCGGAGAGTGTTCGCCATTACCCTATCACCCGCGTGACAGACAGGCTGAAGATAACACCGACGTGACAAATGTTTTATATGTAGTATTGCCATGCGTTTGTCATGTTTGGAAACTTCTTGTTTCATATTTCATAAAATTACAAATTTACATTTTATAGCGGAGATATCGATTTTTAAATTTGAAAATAATGTTACTTCATATTAAGTAAGGGTTCCAAACTGGATTTGAAATTAACTTTGACCCAACAATTGTTTATATGTAATCTCCGTTAAGTACGTAAATGTGCGAAATCGGTACACTGCCGTGTCACGAGAATGTCCTTTAATTTAAATTACATGAGATACGCCTAACCCATTGGCGCTATTAGTATTTATTTAGCCCTAACTATCCATTAGCAAAACCAGTATATTATTTTATTGAGTTTATATGATATTTGCATTGTTGAACTCATGTAACTTCAATAAATGCTGAACTGCAAACTATGTCAAACTAAATTGCAGTATCTGCGCGTGATAGGACATCGAGTGCCGCGGCCGCACTTTAGTTTCCCAATATGTGCGAGCGACCATTGGCGAAGTGTGGTTCGCTAATCGTCGCTCGATTATATTTCAAAATCTTAGAATTACAACATACCAGCTTGTAAAGTTGTTAAATTTCAAACGGATCCTACTACTATTTTTGCAAGCACAACTTGTGGAGAAGTTTTTAAGGAATTGATTAACATAATTAAAAATGGTGCCTTTCCTCCTCTTTAAACTTTGTATAATATATTTATTTACATTAAGACCTAAAACCAAATTAACTTATACAAAAGTTAAAGCAAACTATATCCATTTCATCTTACAGTTACATGTATTTTTTGATCAAGTATTACCTGGCTACACGGAACTTATATAACTTAAATTACAACACGTCGCGTAACCACATTAGTATGTAGTCTTTAGTTACGCGTAACTCCTTTAATTGAAATATTAGTTTAATATTTAACAATTTAACATTTAAATAATAACGCCGTTATTAATTTATATAACTTTAACTGATCTATTTATATAAAAATATATTTGTATAACTCATACAAGTTGATCTCTAATAACAAAAAGGGATTAAAAAATCTTTGTCATCGAATATCTCAAATCAAACATGAAAGAGTTACATGAGATAGATGTGACACAACAGTAGAGTAGTTCCATAATTATGAAGGCGTGAAAAATTCCTGGACCCTCTGTTGACACTAAATATCTTTCGTGAAAACTAACAGCACTAGTTCTACGACTTTTTCAAATTCAACTCTTTTCTTTCACACAAACCGCTCATTCGCACCGACTTACCGATGTCTAATAGTAACGGTTCGATTAGTAGCTGTACATAAATGGAGTGGAGTGTGCGGCGTTGCCGTTCGTAGTAGCTTATAGTGTACAGTTGTACAGAGTAACAAAGCCAGAGGCTTAATTAAAAAAAAAGTGTTAACAATAATTGTTAGTTTAAATGTTGAAATTAAATGTACAGGTAGGTATATATTATTTAACCCTATATAATATGCTACGATATGGTATGTACATTTATTATTTCTTAACAGAAATTAATACTGAGATTTACCTACGGTACGGTACTTTTACGGTCTTAGTATTCTCCACAATCCATCGTTCCATCTTTGGTTTCTTTCTTCCAAACTCATCATATCACTCTTCTCATGCTCATCAAATCTTCGTCTATACACTTGACCCCACCGCTTTCGCGGCCAGGCTCGTGATGTTTTTGTGCGGAATCCAGTCTGTCATTATTTTGGGCGTTCTTTCTTGTGACACTGGCATTTACCATTTATTAATTCATCCTTTATCAAGAACTTTATCTCTTTTGGTAACCCCAATTACAAAAGGTTCTTTGCATTCCCGAAGCGTACGTCCGTCGCTCAAATGAACTGAATTCATTACTTATGTTACGGGTGGGACTTTATTGGCAAATAAGGTTTTATACGGTCACGAAAATCGTATGATAAAATATTTTTTTCGATTATCATAAAAATTTTATGGGCGAATAATAAAACGTTGTTGCCCTATGCAATTTACGACTACTTACCAATGATATTGTTCCTTTGAAAAATATCCTGGATATTGAGTCCTTATTCCCAGGCTGTTCCAACCAGACTGAATAATTCTGATTCTTCGTATAATTTAACTATACTTCTTTTTAACTATTTCTAGTAACAAGTTTATTCCCACGGGAATCACAAGTTCGAAGTGGTTAGCACCGCTAGTCTATAATAAAACTGTTAATTATTTAGTTCAATTTAATTAATAAATTATACCTATTTATTTAAAATATTTACAAAAATTAAAAGTAGGTGTTTAATTGGGTCATCAACGGCAAATCCTAATATATTCCTAACTAGCGCTGCCAGCGATTTCGATTACGTGAACTTGTGATGCCCATGGGAACTCTATAATTAATCTGGACAATAAGTACCCTAAATGTTAACCCAGCATATAAGTTATAACTGTGCCAAGTTTAATTAAAATCCGTTCTAGGTTATCATTATTATTATTATCGTATATACAGATGAATTATGCTCACTGTTTAATTTCAACTGCATCCGTTTTAATTTTTCACATTTAACCAACGTCAACTGGTAAAGAATTAAGGCATTGAGTCCGCCTCTGTACGATAATAAATAAATAATTGTAAGGACTTCCGTTTACAAAAACAATTTATTTCACTGAAATGTTGTAAACACGACAAATCTTGTTATGGGTACGGGAATATATTTTACCAACAAAAACTTGAAAATAGAACGGTTTGCACCTCAGTTACGCTTCAAACGAATCGACAAAACTCAAATTTGTTTTAAAGTTCCAACGAGTTTCGACGAAGTTTCGAGAACATCTTACCTTCTTATCTGTGAGTCCTTTAGGGTGTAACAACGACTGCTGGCGTAAGTTTAATATATTGAAAATACGTTGAAGGTAAACATTGGCAATAATAAGCTTACTCGGCATTGTAAAGATGAAATCTGAAAACGGGTGTGCAAA
This sequence comes from Sesia apiformis, assembly GCA_914767545.1. NCBI lineage: Eukaryota > Metazoa > Arthropoda > Insecta > Lepidoptera > Sesiidae > Sesia > Sesia apiformis. Next base: position 5,929,203 of record OU611960.1, on the reverse strand, counting down.
GTCAACAAAAAGCAGATCACAGCTTTCGGATATTAATATTCAATTTAGCGAAAGAGTACGAAACGTTGGATCAATACACAGAAATTTTTGATTTGTGATTATTATTGTAATTCTCTTTTCCCAAAAAATTGCGAAATGTTTGTTATATTTCCAGCTAGATAGTGTTATCCATGAAACAGTCTATCGTTATTTATCGTTTCTGGGCAGTGGCAATAGGCAAATCATATATCTTTTTAAACTTTCGCGGTTTTGTACACGTTTTATAATCTAAATCGGGTGTGAATTAATATTAGCGATTATACGGGTTTATTATACGCTTTCAGATCCGATTTAGAATATAAAATCATATATCTGCCCAAAAACCGACTATATTTGTACAGGTAAACTGTATATGTATTCATAGGTTGATTGGGAACATGTGGGCTGATAAGCTTTAAGTTTGGACGCTGCGTTTCACATACGTATTTGTATGTCGAAAATAAACCAGTGACACACTAGCACCCAATATGGGCGGTTTGGCGTATACCACCTAGGTTTTTTTTTTTTTTATGGACGGAGGTGGCAGACGAGCATACAGTCCACCTGATGGTAAGTGGATACTGTAGCCCATAGAATTCCGTGAATGGATTTGGAGAAAGGGTTGTGGAAATGGGGAGGGATAGGATGGGAATGGGTTCTGGCACATCTCACTCACTACCGTAACACGTACGTACATTAGGGAAATAAGATAAAGTGGGAAATGCAATACATTTCAAGGTAGTCTTCTGTGAGAGAGGGGTAACGTGGCCAGTCGAGTGCGCCCAGCGGCTGTTGGATTGCAGCGTGCACTCTCCCCCTCATAACTACTAAACAAATAGGTACACACAAAACTACTAAACAGAAAGAGGAAAGGTTGTTCCATTAGTCATGTCCAATAGTAATACCATGATTCACAAGAGAGCCAAGCAGAAACCTAATAAGTTCTAAAGTTTGGTCCCAAGAACACGGCACGGCTCTCACAAATCAAGTTAGACACCTTTTTCGTTCCGGCGCCTAGCAGAGGCGCTATGAGACGGTCCTAGCGACAGAGAGCGGCACTAGCGCCACCAGGAAGCAGAGGTGGTCAACCGGAGCGGTGGCGGCCAAGCGCAAAAGGTGGCTCTCAGCAGGAGCATCAGCGCCCAGAACCAGAAGCTGCCCCGGCCGGCCAAAGCAGTGGCGCCATCAGAAAGACGGAGTTGCACTGGTTTGGCGTCGTCGAGGGTTTTGTTAGTAGTAGTAGTGCCGCGGCGTGTGTTCTGAGTGTTCTCAAGTTTACGCACACTAAACCAATATACTTGCATGTACGAGTATAACAACTACTAAGCGTAATCCGCTTTCCTGAAATGAAATAACTACAGTTCAAAACGATCCCTTTAAACTGGAATTGCTTTAAACTAGAATTCTGTGTATTACATTAATACAAACGAAAATATGACAGAAGTAATTACGGTTTGAATTAATAACTTTTGTGCTGTAAGCGACGTAAAACAGGGGGTCATCGTTATGAAACCTTCATATGAATGGCTACAGATCACACCGAACACTACAAACTACATAATCCTTTTCTATTATAAACTAAATCAGTAACGCGTTTTCATTGTCCACTCTTGGACAAAGGCTTCCTCACGCATATTGTCGTATGCATGAGGGATGTGCGGCCTTAAAACAGCATACTGGCGAAGCGAGCCCACGCTGACAAGTCCATTCTTTCAGGGGTAGTGTAGTTCTTTGGGGCCTGTGATAGCCACTTTGTTATCGCTTAGTCATCTTTTATGACACCCTGGAGAAGAGATGGCTATTCTAAAGTCGGCTAACACCACACAGCCTACCATATATCACTACATATTATAAAATAAAGTCCCCCGTCCCGTCTGTCTGTCCGTATGTATGTTCACGATGATTTCATAAACTACGGAACGGATTTTCATGCGGTTTTCATCTATCAACAGAGTGATTGCTGAGGAAGGTATAGGTGTATAATTCGTTAAGGTTTTGTGTAAATTGGTTAAAATATGACGATGATTGTTGAAGATGTCGGAAAAAATCAAGCCGTCTGCGAGCTTTCATCGAAAACGCTGCCTAATCCGTTTGAGATATAACAAAACAATGTATGGTGGGATTGTTTTTCTTTTATAGCTCTATAAAAAAGTCCGCGATAGCATATGTCTATCTTTTAAGGATAGCTTACTATACCCATTCTAACTTCTAAAAAAATGATCACATATAATGTGGTATTTGGAAAAGCTCTTTAGACGGATACAGTATTAATCATTATCAAATTAAATACGTTAGTTACCTTAAGCATTTCATATACATTATAATAGCCCTGTACACCATACAATTTAAATGAATATCTTAGGAGTTCTCGTAAATTAAAAATTACGCGCGAGAAAATAAATTCAAGCGGTCTCGCACCAACGCGACGCGACGACGGGACTCGCTTAATGCAGGCATATATGCTCTACTACCCGTGCGAAGCCGGGGCGGGTCGCTAGTAGTATATATAACACCATCTGTTGCAATCTGTTAACTTCTATTATGTAACCAAAACAATACACGTATCCAGGTAACCACGGTGTAACCGTGACCCATTTAAACCTACCCTGTCAGTACTGACGCATACAAAATTGTTTCCCCGGTAGTAAGTCGGAATCGTGACCAGACTGTGTGATGATGCACTTGTTTAGTTGACACATCTCTTTGTCACGTCGCGAATATTTCCCTCTGTACGTCCTGTTGCTTTGCCTATGTTAATATTTGAAGTAGGCTTTTTTGGAATAAGGTTTTCCCATATATTTTATTTTTCATTCCTTTTTCCCTTACTCTAAAATGTTAAACAAATAAAACATCTCTTCAATTTGATATTGCATTCCTGTTTTATTTTAACACATAGATAGTACTGTGTGTACTGTACAATACTGTACCTACTGTATTACTGTATGTTGATATTTGAAGCAGGCTTTTTCGTATAGAGATGATTTGGATTTATTTTTATATTTTTATTTTTCGAGATGTAATATTTTTCATTCATCTTATTCTTACTGCAAAAAATAGCTTTATTGCATTCCTATTTTAGCTTAATTACTGATTAGTTCAATAAACACGTAGAGTACAAATTTTATCAGTCTAAATGAATAATTAGTTGAACTTCTGACCCTAAAAATTAGTTATAAATCAATCTTGATCGATTGTTCGCCAGCGTTCATTTTGATTATGTTATCTAATTTGACATAAATGATTTGTTTTGCAACACATTTTTGTATGAGACTGTGAATGTCCGAAGTGTGTTTGTTTATTTATTCTTTATTGCACAGAATGCTTAAGTGACAAAACGCGAACTTAATGCTTAGAAGCATTATCTCCCAGTCAACCTTCGGGCTATGCAGAGATAGTGCGGTAGATGCAATTGAAATTGTTATTTTTACCAACAAGAGAACGGAGATGGCATATGCATTTGGGGTAAGAGAATGTGTGCAGGGCTGTATTACCCGCACTTTGTTGTGGCTGGGATTGTGAAGAAGAAAAAACAGCACTGAACCACTCTTGAGACTTATATTCAGTACAGACCTAAGTACTGCAAGTTGACTAACGAGGTTTTTTTTTTTCGGAATATCTAAATTCTTGTGGCCCTAGTGGCCTTTCAAGAATCATATACGATGAGAACTCCTTCTGGATACGATGAGAACTCCTTGAAATTTGACGGTATAACTATCGTGTTTGGTCTAACTTTTATCGATGTTTGGTTCGATAAACAGTTCTAATATGCAGGGGAGATCGATTCTATATTCTACAGCCGACTGTGCGTTTCTGACTGGACAAGATTTCTTACTCTGACTGAGATCGCTGCGTACAAATGCTTTTCGAAAGTAAGTGAAAGTTGTCAAAGCCCGTGTCCCTTCTTTTCTCTCCTTTCTCTCATCCGGTGGGTTGAGGAGAGCGAGGTGGATGAGGTAATATCAGGTACCATATTCCCCGTCTTTCCCAATCCTATTACCAATCAATGCCCTTGTCCCTTTTCTTTGTAGAGAAAGTTCGTTCTGATGTTGAATGAAATTAATATTGTTATATCTTCTGTACTAAAAGTTAATAAAAAGACAAAATTAAAAATATTGAAACCCCCGACGCAACGGGTTAAAAAACTCTCATTGCCTTCGAAAAGGTTAAAACAAAAACAACCAGTCTTGTTGACAATCTGCAATAGTTTAATACAACCTGTCACCATAGTCGTGCATGATCATTCGTTGCCCACGACGATGGTGACAGGTTGTATTAAACTTTTGCAGCTTATCAACAAGAATAGTTGTTTTTATTTCAACCTTTTCAAATTTAATGAGAGTTTCTTAAGCGTTGGAGGCTCTAAAGAAAAAAAAAATAATGTAAAAATTACATTCTTCATACATACATTCTTCACACTTCTCATTTGAGTGTGCATCTAATTTTAATTTCAACTGCATTACATTCTAATTTTATTAATCTATTTTATTGTATGTATAATAACTGCTAATTACTAAATTATTAAACAGTTATAATTACTAACTGTAACTAATCAGTCACGATTACTAAACTGCTCATAAAAGTTGTATAATCTACAACAATAAATAAAGTATAAAGTATTTTTTAGTCTATTTCATGTGCAGAGAATGTCAACACTTACTGGAAAATATTCACATTGACTAAGAGTAATGTCAATGAATCGCAATTATATATATTTATATTTGAAAAAAGGAGGAATCATTGTCTAAAATGTTGGGCAAAAGGAAATAGTCAGTATATATGGAAGTTGTACTTACTGAAGCAATTCCGGAACAGCAAACACTCGTCAGAAACACAGGATTAGATAGGAATAAAACAGTTTAAATTTCACAATCACAGGCACCCGCGGGATATCATTTTGTGATGTATTTCGGAACACACACTCTCATGCTATGTCGTCGGTCGGTCGCACAGTAAGAAACATATTTTCTTCGTTAAATGTTATATCTGGTTCATCATCATAAAACAATTATCAAATCACGGTTATATATCTAGACTAGATGATGAGAAAGTATAGTGATAAGTCATCGGCGGGCAAATCCTAGCCGTGGACATATTCGGGCAATTAATAAATAAAAAAATACCAACCTAAATACGAGTACATTGAACTTGACAATAGTATATAATTTACCGTATCTGCACAGTAATTTTAAAACCACAAACTAAACGGACACAAAACTTTTTAATAATGTCCCCAAAATCGTCCGGCTTACAAAATGACGCAGGCAATAAACGCGAAACAACCCGGGAACGGCATAATCAACGATGTAACCAAGCTGATTACACCAAAAGCGCGCGCGTTCGACCGCAATGCACCAATTTGTGTTTCACCAATGCAGAATACAACGCACCAAATCACTCTTTACGTCAACCGATTAACTCATATCGGGTTTAATGGCGAATATAGGTCGTAACAGCTTTAAAGGTTTAAAGTTATTTTAATGTATATATTTTACTTTTAATTGGATAGTTGTCAGAAAAATATAAGTCTAAAGTATACATTACTTACGTCTGTGCACTGCTGGATATATACTTATGATATATAACTTTTTAAACTTTCCCGTTTTGTACTCTAAAATCGGAGGTGGTCACGAAATGTCCACTCGTGACCACGGCTGGTGTAACCCGTGCCGAAACGTCGAGTAGGAATAAAAGGTAAACAAATACCTTTATTATACACGTTCGGACCCGATTTAGAATATAAAATGGATATAGGGTTCTCCCTAGGTTTGCTACACACGATTTTCGGCTCTTCTCATCGGGACATCACCGGCGAAGTTAATCTTGATTAAGTAGTATATGTATTTAACGAAGGGTAAGATACTTCTCATCTTAAGCACAGTTAGGAAATTTAGTTAGGTATGAATGAACGAATGAATTAATATTGTACCAAATAGGTGTACGTATTTTTTTATTTTTTACACATATTTACATTAATTTCAATAATTATGTAAATTCTTTATAATTGTAACCAGTCCTTCTATCGTCCACTGCTGAATGAATGGGCTTCCTGACTCACATTTTCTTGTGCATGAAGGATGTGACGTCTTAAAACGCCAGGCTGACCAAGCAAGTTGACGAGTCCACTCTTTTAGAGGTGGTGTAGTTTCTCGAGGTCTGTGGTAGCTACATTGTTATCCGTTAGTGGCACGACTGCGTCATTTCAGACATCCACGGGAAGACATCTCTTCCGTGGATGTCGTGGTGGTGCTATTCCAAAGCCGGCCGACACCACACGGCCTCAGTAAACTCATTTTCATTTCATAGTCACATAATACCAGTTCATAAATTCATATACTCATACACATACACCAGTTCATGCACTAACAAATATGGATATTTTATGTCTGAAATAAATTATTATTGTTACTTAAAATATGGATCTAACCCATCTCGTCTCTCCCTGGGGAAGCTAAAATGAGCGAGAGACGTCATAACATACCTCCGTAAGTTTCAGGACCTTAGGGAAAGAAACCGGCTGACGATACACGCGGTATCGAGCAGCACCGCCGTCGGCATCTTCACTGAAAGCCAGCCATCATGGAAGCCCAACCGCCTCATTAACCCTTTTAAGTGGGGATTAACCCTTTTACCGACAAGACGACTGGGATGATTTGAGTCGACGTCACGACCCACATGTCGATGATATCGTGCGCCAGGTCGTAATACTTTCTTATTATAATGTCACTACTTTTGTATTTGTCAGTACGAAAATATGTTTAATTGTCAAGTTTTATATAGGTACCTTCAACTACATTGTCTCTTTTTTAGAAGTAATCATTCTATTTAGTGATTTGTTGAATAAAGAAATAGCTTGAGTCTGTTAAATATTTCAATTATAAAATACCTTCAAGGAGGACAAACATTTCAATTAAAATATTTTACCATAGGCATTCAGTCAAGACTTCGTCTTGCACAAGATATTACAATGATTCAGTAAAAAGTTTAATTTATAATAGAAATAAATCGGTTTTACTGAAACAGAAAATTCTCAAATCCTTTGCGTTCTATAAAGATAATAATAAATAATATCCGACCGAAACACAATTTTCGGCCGAAACCGTAACCGAAACCGAAACCTATGTAGTTAAATTAAAATTTAGTTAAATTTACATTATACCCTGAAACCTAGTGTTTTTCCTAGCTTTGTTTTTAGATTTTTCGATTAATTTAAATAAAAGACTTTAATTTATTAGTAAATCGTTATTTATGAGCGAGAACAGACGCAACTAACAATTAAACACCGGCCGGCGAACTGACTGAGGTTAAGCGGCATATGCGAGTGAATGAGTGAACCCGTTCCGAACATGACCCGACTTCATCCGACAGCTCACTAACGCTAGTTTCGGCCGAGCCGAACGAAACACGAAACTGCGGCCGAAACCAGAATTTTTGACCGAAACTGGCCGAAACCGAAACCGAAACTTCGGTCGGTCTTTAATAATAACGTACATTGATTGACATGGTTTTATTTATAAGCACACAGTACCGTAAAATTCTTCCGTAAAGTTCCGTAAAGTTCTCGTAAATTTCTTCTTCCCCTTTCGTTAACGTTGTGACAACTATAGATAGATAGATGATATACTATATATTGCACTAAAATAATTTAAATTTATAACATATACATACTATGTACGATCTTTCGCTCTGTTTATTTAACAACTACCGACAAATTTCTTTAATTATTCAACCTACTATTATGATCGCTGCCACCTTGCATTGCAAATAAATCCTAAAGCAATTTTGTTTCTATACCCACTTCAGCATTTTTTTATGTACGAAGAATTTTATTTATTGATTTAAAATTTAATTCTTGACTTAATCCAAATTAATTGTGTTAATTTTAATAAATACCTACAACGAAACATAATTTTTGGATTACCGTAACCAGCCCCTTCAGTCTCCACTTCTGGACATGGATCTCCTCATGTGCATGAGGGATGGATGACTTTATAATTAATGTCACGCAGCCCAAGCGAGTTCGCGAGTCCACTCATTTAGGTTGGTGTAGTTCCTCGAGGTAGCCACTTTGCTATGCCTTAGTCGCCCTTTACGACATCCACGAGAACAGGTGGGTACTGCTAATCCGGCTGACAACACACGGCAAATTATACGAATATACGAATATAATTACAGTGGGAGAAAGCAAGTCCTACCCATCATAATATTGCAATCCCATGCATACATAGGCCGAATTATCCTCTCTTACATAAGACTACCGTGAAACGTACAATTTGTGTTTCCGGTGTGAGAGATATTTGCATCCTTTCCCATCCCATCGAATTTGAAATATAAGAGAAGCTTGTCATTACAATATATTCCCTACTTCTCATCTAATCCCATCAAGTGGGGGAGTGAAAAAGGATAAAGGGATTCTCTAACTATACTCTCGGTAAGAACCCGCAAGGAACGTTGCCATCCGAGGGCATGCCAACGTTTCCCAATATTGTGTGGCATGAATTGCGAATGTCCAAAAGTGATAAAACTCCTTTTTTAATAGAATAGAAGGTACACGGGCGGGGCGGGGCACATGATGGTAAGTGGTCACAGCCGCCCGGTGACACCTGCAACACAAGGAGGCTTGCGGGTGCGCTTCCGACCGCGCAAAATCCTGTTCACAGCTCTCTTAAAGTGCTCTATATCGTACCGTAACGGAAAAAAACCCACTTATCATTAGACGGACGATCTGGTCGTCTGCCACCTTCCATCTATAAAAAAATAACAATTTTCCAAGTCCAAATCTACGTGTAGGCGTCGATCACATTGAAAACGTAATAAATAAATGGAAAAGTCTCTGAGCGATCTCCAAAATGTTCCCTAGGTTAAGCTGCAATATTATTCACTGTCACCGAAACTATTTTGGTCAGTCTCGGAGCAGTACGTGAGCGAAATTACAATAATATATTCTCTTACTAACATTACTAACTCATGCGACTACTTAGATTGTGAACTGCGAAAATTATTGTATCCAGATTCAGTTTTCTGTATTACAGGGTGAAATAATAAATATATGCACCCTCTTGACACTGAATTGCTTCCGTGAAGACGGGCAACTTTTGTTCTAGTACTTTATATATGCATTTGTGGTAAGATAATGTATGTATGTATGTTCGTGTATCCCTTTGGTACCACTTTTCTATAGCTGGACGGCGGAACCGATTTTGATGCGGTTTTTTGCAAACACTTAATCGAACCTTGGAGAACTTTTGCGCCAGGTACCAGTTACCTTACCATTGTACAGTATTTAACAGTATGTACCAGGTACAGTATTTAACTTACCAGGGGGCGCAGCTGCACTACATAAAAAGTTGTAATGGTTTATAACTTCCAAACAAATCTTCTTATTCGAATGCGTCTTACGGTAGTGAACAGTTAAGGGTTCTCATATATTTTAACACATAACAGTCAGGGCCTGATGCTAAAGCCGAAGGTGGGTAAGGGAACTCCTTGAAGTTTGAGGGTATAACCATGGTGTTTGGACTCATTTCTAGAGTTACTTTTTTCAATGGACAGTTCTAATTTCATCGGTGAGTGGTTTTTCATCGCTAAAATTTAGTCACTAAAGTGACACGCTTGGTTAACAGACGATTTCACGAACTTGAGTTGTCTATGTTTATGGGTATGCTTGAGGCATGTCCAATATTGAGATGGCCAACTAGAGAGATATTTAGCCATTATTTAAAATTTAAAATAAGAAGGTTTTTGTGTTGCCAAAAACAAATCCTATCTTTTTTTCTCTCATCGCCGAAAAACATCTGCATAAAATAAATGTTAAGATGTCTAGACAACCCATCGAGTTGTTGTTAACGACGATAAATTAACTTGTATTCGGAGTTAATATCTTAAAATGTGCAAGTGCTACACTGTTGAGAGCCATTAGTAACACAAATTCTATGGAATTCGCCTCTGCTTGATGCTTGACAAAAGTCGTAAATTTATAAAGGGGAGACAGTTTGTAAAAATGATTGCATGCACGTGTAGAAGGCCCATGGGTCGACACGCACAAAAGAAATTATTATCGCGAGAATTCTGCCGCTAATTTTTTTTAGCGCCAAGACGCGGCACGGTGACGCTAAGATACGGACCAATCAGGAGCAAATAACTGGCTTTGATTTTTTCCCATTGGCAAGGAGCAGCATCAGGGCGTGGCTGGAGAGCTGGCTGCGCTTGAGACGAACATGAGGAGGGAAGACACAACGGTTTCATCCTTGGTCGAGCTCGCGCGCTTTTGCTCCCTGAAGGAACCAGATAGAAGTCTTGACTAGCTCACGCTAGCCCGATCTAGATAATAGTTCTTTATAGTGTGTGTAGTAGTAATGAAAGTTTTCCAATTTAATTTGTATAAGATAGGCGGGAATAATAAAATAAGTTGGACCAGAAAAGTTGTCTGGTAAAGTACAAACTATCATAATTATTTTAGTGCCTCATAACTTTGTACACAGTGTTATATAACTAACTGTCATTTGTAGCTAAACATAAACAAACAAGCTATTTGACAATGGATATAATATCTGATAAGGAATATGAATTATTGACTAACCACAGATCGTATTGGGAGATGGCAATTTCTTATATTTGTATTATAATAATTACCATAATTATGCCTATTTACCAGATGCCGTCGAATAATAAAGACGAGAATGTTAAGAAATACCATTAGAGCCCATACAATCACCTAATTAAATATAATGGATTGATCAGCACTTACGATTCATGAAAGATACATTAAATTATGGACATGTGAACAAAGTTATGAGCAGATGTGTATATAAATGTGTATAAACTGTTTTAAATCATGTCTGTGTGAGATGAGGTGTATAAATATCCAAAGATCATACTAAAATCCAGCTCAATAAAGAGTCTTCTCGAAATAATGTGCTTGGTAACAAATGATGATTAATTGAGTACATAATCATGTTATTCTAGTTCTAAACAAAACCACTCTCATGTATGTCGAGTCACTATTAAAATGATATTAATGAAAACCAACACACATATATATATATATATATATATATATATATATATATCATTATGTACTGAGCCAATTGACAGACATAAGTTCAGGCAGGTTATCCTGGATTAAACTAGAGTTCAATCTTCAATTAAATAACACCTCACCGCATACACAATAAACGTGTAATTTACTATGTATGTTTCTTTTATTACGAATAGATCTAAGTCTTGTGTAAATAATTGTGTTAGAATTAAGTAATACGGCATATAGGGTTTTTTGTTTGGGTCTTCTTTTTCCCTATATACAAAGCCTAGGAATAGAAGGACTCGGTTAGATGTGACTTTAATCGGTCACATCTAATCTAAATAATCAACTCAGATTCGATTATAATTTGGTTATGAAATAAATAATTCTTAATTTCATATTTCTGCTATTTCAATGGTCTAGACTTAATTCCCTTCCCCATTTGGCTAAGGTAAAATGGAGTTTTAAAGTATGATAATTATTCAGTTCATAAAATCACGCAGAACGCGAATTACATTATAAATAAAGTACATAAGTACAAGTTTCATCCACAAAACCCCATAGTACACGCCTAGGCTATTTTTACGAATTATACACGAAGCTAGAAATTCTATAATTGAGCTTGAAAGATGGATAAACCAAACTTCTATCCGATCTTAATTGAACAAAGCCAGTTCTGTCTAGGACTCAAGTAATAGCTCAAGCTATACTCGGACACTATGTAGCTTTTGGTAATCATAGAGTCTTGAAATTAATATCAAGCATACATTGTATATGTAATTGGACTTTGAGCCGATGGTCTAAATTGAACGCAAGACACGAGACAGATGGAGAGGCCGAGCTGTCGTAAGTATTAATTTACTCTATAACAGATTTGGAGATCATAACCTATCTCAAAATATGGATACTGAATTCATTTAGTATATTTAATAAATTGCAAGACAGTGGTTATTTCAATGCTTATAGTCAAGGATAGCACATTTTATATGAACTAAGTTTGCATTAGTGTGGGAACTTAACACCACTAAAGGCGCAGACCGAGAGACGCTCCCTCGCGTGGATTCCGATGGACATCTACACAATAAAAGGATCTTCATTGTGTATCCATCGCCATAGCTGATCTTGAGATCGGCCTGAATTTAAGACGCAATTCTGGGTCAGAATTGAACTGTGCAAAGGTTGTCGGCGGCTAGCTAGCAAATCTGGGCATCAGAACACACATTCCTCTCTTATCGAATCAACTCCGACCTCTATTCGGCCGAATAGAACCCTAATTGATATATACATATAATATAAAACTTTACCATGGTATCGGGGCAAGGCAGCTTTGTGCGCCTATAATTATCCATGTCCTAGGACGTGTTGATTTAACCGCTTCTCAGCGATGAAAAGGAGTTGAATTCGAGCCCCATAATTCCATGCGTGGAAGCCTTGAGCCAGGCCGTAGGAAATCCCCGTAAATGCCAGAGTGATTTGGGCAGCAAGATGGCTTTGCCATTGACTCAATTAACAGTCATATACGCGCGTCGGGGCACTTACTAGGCCTAATTTGCCTTTGTACATTACTAATTCGAGACAAGCTACTCTAGAGGTCTTAACGACCCCTTTCCGTAAATACCTAAAGGCCCATTTAAAGTAAGCCGAAGTGAATATATGACTTGTTATTTTGGGAATACCATCACTACATTGCACACTTGCATAATCGGACGCGATTGAATTAATTACATTTGCCACAAAGACTATCCTCATACTCATAAGCACTGAAGTTATCCTGTAATGAAGCAACTAAGCTCTTATACATAGATTCAAATATATAGACGATCACATATCTGGGCGTGAACCACCACAATATCCATAAATCCTCATTGGGTTCGAGTGGTGAACTATGACCCGAAACCCACACTTTACTATACTTTACTTGAACAATTTTCACTAATGTTCACATATTAATCAAAATACGAGTAGTTACCTATATGGAAACTTATTTGTGATCATTTATACCAATCAATACCTTAATTCAAACCAACGGTAGTGTAACTTTAAACTATTTATTGGCTTCACGGAGGGACTTCGTGAATGTGTTTTATTTGATTTACAAGAAATCCCCATCACGTGACCGTGTTATTTTTAGGGAATCACGTACTGATAATGCTCTTCCTATACACGTACATAAATACAGTAGATAACTTTAAACTGAATTTTTAACTTGTTTCAGATACTCGTAGTTTTATAAGTAAACCAACTTTTGCACACGGATTTGGCCGTATAGATTTTTTCTCTGGAAGTACTAATAAATTTCCGCATTATATAATATTAGTGTGAAGTGTTATGGAATATTCTACGCTGCGCACGCATCTGCGCCTACAGCTCATGAGCCCCGTTAACCCGCCGCTACACCAACGATATCCCGGACTTCATTCTAGGTGAGATTAGTATTGCCCTCGGACAAATTAACCGTGGTCAAGACGGTATAACATCAGAGCTTCTGAAATCCGTAAGAGCTCCCGTCTTACGAGATCTACAACACTTCTTTATTGCCGTCTCACACGGTGGCATAACACCGGAGACGTGGAGCAGGAGTGTGGTGGTTCTGTTGTTCAAGAAAGGAAACAAGACCATATTGAAGAACTATAGACCCATTTCTCTACTAAGCCACGTATCTAAGTTGTTCTGGAGGGTAATTACGAATCGTCTCACCCGGACTTTTAACGAGTTCCAGCAGCCTGAGCAGGCTGGGTTTCACACACTGAGGCCAACTATACAGAAGACTGAAGAATATAATCAGCCTTTGTGTCTTGCCTTTGTGGACTACGAGAAAGCTTTCCACTGTATCGAGACCTGGGGGGTTTTGGAATCTTTACTGCGGTGCCAAGTTGATTTGCGATATATCGAGGTGCTGAAATGTCTGTATAACACTGCGGGCATGACGCTCCAAATCCAAGACCAGCACACCAGGCCGATCCAGTTGCGTCGAGGAGTGAGACAGGGAGATGTAATATCTCCGAAACTGTTAACATACGCACTGGAAGATACATTTAGAATGCGGGATTGGAAAGGACGTGGAATCAATGTGAATGGTGAGTACATTTCGCAACATCGTTTCGCCGATGACATAGTCATCATGGCAGAATAGTTGAAAGATTTAAGCTTAGTGCTAACGACCTTATGGTCGATTAGCATGATCAACATTACGACGCATCTGTCTCGAAATGAACTTGGATAAAACAAAAATCATGTTCACTGAACACGTTCTTTGGGGATTGATAGAAGTCGAAGACGTGGCACAAGGAGGTCGATAGACGCATTCAATTCGGCTGACATTTTTCCAAATACTGCCGGCTTTACTCGTCTCCAATACTACAATGTCTGAAGACGAAAGACTTCAATTAGTGCGTCCTTTCAGTGGCCACACATTTCGGCACGTATGGTGCCGAAATTTGGCCTCTAACGGTAGGCCTGATCCATAAGTTCAAAATCACTCAGCGAGGGAGAGAGCTATGCTCGGAGATTCATTGCCGGATAGGCTCCGAAACGAAGACATTCGCAACGAAAAAAGAACTAAATTCATCGACATAACTCGTCGAATTAGAGCATGTTGAAGTGGCAGTGTGTAGGTCAAATTTGCTGCAGGACCGGTGGCCGTTGGAGTAGACAAGTCCTCGAATGGAGGCCACGTACCGAGAAGTGCAGTATGGGACGCCCTCGGACCAGGAGGACTCACTACTTAAACAAATTCGCCAGTGGTGGTTGGACGATAAAAGCGAGGATCGTGTATGGTGGCGCGCCTTAGAAGAGGCTTATATGCAGCAGTGGAGACATAGGCTGATGGTATGGCATGGCATGAAGTGTGACTAGTGTAGATTATTTATTTATTTTTACACTTCATTGCACAATATCGTACAAAAGGCGAGCTTAATGCCGTAAGGCATTCTCTACCAGCCAGCCTTTGAGTTGATCAGAGAAATTCAATTAGGAGGTGCTTGAAAGACAATTTAGATGGTGTGGTAAAATAAATATATTACATTATACATAATTAATGAATACATTATATAAATGAAATGTCCACATAAGTTATATTAAGAGAACCAAATTAAAATAACATGTTGCTGACAAATGTAAAATAAAAATGAGAGAAAAGAGTATTTAAGATACTAGTAATAAATCCGTGAAATCATTTTTTTTTAAACTAACTGAACTATATATCTATGAGTTTAGAAGCCGTAAAACACTGACGCCATTATCACAGTAGTATCAATCGAAAAGATCGGATTAATAAATAATCAATTCAATTCAATAATTTCAATTAGCTTGTTTCCCTCCACTACGCAGATATAGATAAGTCTTTCCCAAAATTCCCGACCGTATATTATTAAATTCTTCTAATAACAGAATACCAAGCAAATCTATTTTTGTCCAATATCATAGGCTCCTACTATGTCCGGAATCTCCTTCGGAGGGAAGGATAGGAACTAAATTCAGATCATATTAGGCGACATTCACCTGGAAGTTTAATGGTGGACTGCTTTTAATTCAGTTATACGGATATTTACTGCGGATAAAACTAATTAGGATTTTTGGCCTTTATTTTTATTTCAATAGAATCAGCAAGCTGAAATGGCAGTGGGCGGGCCATATATCCCGCAGGACCGATAACTGGTGGGGGAGGCGAGTCCTCGAATGGAGACCACGCACCGGGAAACATAACGTGGGACACCTTCCGCTCAGGTGGACGATTTGAAGAAAGTCGCCGGCAGTGGCTGGATGAGAAGAGCGAAAGACCGTGTGTGGTGCTGGTCGTTAGGAGAGGCCTGTATCCTGCAGTGGAGAGACACAGGCTAATGGTACGGAACAGGTTTACAAATAGAACAGACACAAAATTGCAACCTACGAATATATAGTAGTCATGCAGCATGTAATATACAAAGTACATATTCGTTACTAGTAATCACAACGTGCAGTCTATTTACAACAAAGTATCAATCGATAAATAATTAATCATTGATTAATTTAAGTAAACGGAGATCTTTCTTGATTTGATGATCCAAATAATACTCTTTTTTAATTGTCCTTGATTTTGTTTCATCGACAATGTGGTGAATCATAGCAAATGTCAGAGATATACGTTTAGTAAATACGTCTACAGTTTTTATACATATGACAACGTAAAAAAAACGACGTCTAACCGCTTAAATCGGTATCTACTTGTTGAGGGTAAACTGAGAATATATCTGTTGCTAAATGTAGGTATTTGCTAACTATAAGAATCATACAAGTAATTTGGCAAAACAGAAAAATAACCGATTTAATTATGCAAAATTCTTTTCAACTCCAGTCGCTCTCATTACTACGGATAAAATAGGTAATTGTACCTATAGATCAGAATAAAATTGTCACTTTTTACAATTGAGTGTTTCTTTTTGTTCGCGAAATTCTTCATTAACAGAACTTACCAATTGTACAATCTACACTTAAAGCTAAGTTGACAATGAGTGTTATACATGTGTTTTGCAGGCCTCTAGAAAGCTTGTAACTGTAGTAACACATTGATTGCACTATTAAAATTTAAACATGAATAATATAATATTATGTAGTAATGTACAATTGGTAGGTCTGATGTACATTTCTAACATCAGAAAATAAATAATATAAAGAAAAATAAAATTGACACTTTCTTCAACTAAGTAAGCCATGTTTGGGAACTACTAAGCTAAACTCATGTCCTCCGGGATCTTAATTGCATATGAAGCGCTACCTTAATAACTCTTGTACTTTTTAGGGCCCAACTTTTGAAAGGCATTTAGTGAGGTCAGATAGCCCAAAGGGCATGCATAAAGGGCCGCAGAAACTTTTCCATTTAACTTCGCTCGTGACATCCTGATTACGTATTCTTATAAACGAAATTGGGGGAAAAGATGGCTGACTGAGTAAAGATGATATACGTAAGTTAGGTGAAGTTAGATTAACCGATATTGGCTCTCCGAGAATTAGTATAGTGGTCGTTCTTTATAAAATATGAGTTAATTCTTTTTTAGAAAGATAAGCTATTTATAAACAATTACTATGCATTTATTCACAAATAACTGAACACATTTTGCTGAAAACAATTTTGGTTTGAATAAAATAGGGTTGACAACAATACATTTTAGGCCATTTGGTAGGCTCGAAACAAAGAAAAATCATTTCAAGCCAAAAGTGAGTGAGACATGCCAGAGCCCATTCCCATCTCATCCTCTCCCTCCCCATTTTCCTAATCCATTCCTTAATCTGCAAAGGTAGGCAGCGTATCCGGGGGCATGCCAACGTTTGTCATTCTGCACTGATGTTGGCATATATCGCGGATATCTATGGACGAGAGTATCCACTTACCATCAGGTGGATTGTATACTCGACTACCGCCTTTTTTTTTCTACAAAAAAGACCATCAATTCGAAGGAGAGGGCGCATAGTGTAATCCTACCGTTACTGGGTATGCTGGGCTGGCCGAGTTACCTTTACTTTATAAAAATAAGATGCCAGACGAACAGACAGTCGGAAACCGTTAACTGTAGCCAGATCTTTTATGATCCACTTCTGGACGGCATCTTCATACACATTGTCTTGCCGCCCATCGCGTGCAGGCTCCTGCGTTTCCTGAGAAGAAATCCTTGTGTTATATCCGATCTTCAAGTCTACTCGCGCTATCAAGCCTTTAGGGTGACTTTGTAAAGCCAAGCTTGTGGATGTTACATTTTATAAGGCCGAGGCACTTGTCAAGGCCCAGCAAACGACCCGACGTTAACGGTGACTTAGATGTCACATCTGATGTTGCTTGATGGCCGAAGACACAATCGAATCGCACGAAAAGGCCTTGCTGACTAATGGGCGCCAGTCCTTTGATGTGTGGAAGGCGTGATTGGTCTGGGTGCGCATTATAAGGCGACCAATTAGAATTAATGTGTCGATTATTATATTCAAGAGTCTAAGTTTGTTTTCTCTTGTTTCAAACGAATAGCCACCGGACAGACTTTGAAAATCCTTTCACTTTTAATAAGCTAAATTAATGCAGATGAATATAGCCTATGTTTGGGTGCCCTAGGAAAGGTAGGGCTAGTATTTCTTAAAGTGGCTTTGGCTATGGGTAGGCGCTAGTCGAGGCTTCTTATACCACTCTGAATTTGATTTTGAAAGTATTTGAGTCATCTATACATACAGAGGAATGTTCTTACTGTCCTTACTGACTTACTGACTGAATTACTTGACTTATCAACATCGAAGCTAGAAATATAAAATTTGTTCAGTAGCCACCTTCTATGACTTAAAGATTTACTAATACGGAATTTATCGAAATTATAGGGAAAAAATACTTGATGGTCCTATTAACTTTAAACTTGGTATAAGCATTCTACAATACAAATAATTGAACACGAGTTTTACTGTTTTTCGAAGTTATGTGAATGGGTTAAAATATAGAATGTCAAGTTTTAGATGGAATCACTTTAATATTTTAAGGTGACGTGATATATTTTTTTATTCAAGTTATTTCATTGGTATTTAAGCACTAAAAAGTACATTATCGCGAATATAAACTTGTAATTATTTACATTATTAATTAAGTAATTTCAACATCGCCGAATTAATTAAATTTCAAAACGTCGGCACGTAATTATTGGCGTTGTCGGTCTTTATTAATTTCAGGTCGGAGTTAGGAAGTTCAAACCTTTGAGGTGAAGGGTGCTCGAACCAGTTTCCAACAGGTTTTGAACTGAACAGTGACCTGTAAATTTATTTTATTAGGCACTTTTCAAATACTTTCTTATATTTTTTCTTATTTTGAGATATGTTTCTTTATGTTATAGAAATACCAGCGAACGCGACTTCGTGCGCGGAGACGCTAGAGTACGTGCTGGTTACCTTTATTCCCGTGGGAACTTCATAATTGATCTGGATAAAAAGCATCCTTAATGTTTACCTGGCGCATAAGTTATAACTATGCCAGGTTTCATTAAAATTATT
Organism: Sesia apiformis; assembly: GCA_914767545.1. Lineage (NCBI taxonomy): Eukaryota > Metazoa > Arthropoda > Insecta > Lepidoptera > Sesiidae > Sesia > Sesia apiformis. The sequence goes on along the minus strand of OU611960.1, from coordinate 5,910,176 downwards.
GAAAATAGAAAATTATTTACTGTGTTGTTTGTTGATTGTGTATTATATTATATTTTTTTGTTCTCTTTCCATTTTTGTACATTTATGTATGCTTAATTAGTAGTGTTTTAGGTGTGCTAATATGTGAGTGTGATGTCGCAAATATGGAAATGTAGCTCATTTTAGATTAAGGGGCTGTGCTGAACACCAGTGGCTAAGGCCAGCATACGCTGACACCAGTTCCATTGCCAATAAATTAGATATAACTAATAATATATAAATGTTTATGAATCACTATTGGCAATAATGAGAGGTTTTTAATATTAAAGAAATCTGTCCTGTGTTTTTTGCGTGATGTTCATCCATAAAAACAGACGCATTTGGGATGGTGTCGTGTATACCTAAAACCTTTTTTTTTCTCTTTTACTGAAAAAAGGCGGCAGACGAGCATACAGTCCACCTGGTTGTAAGTAGATACTGTCGTCCATAGACATCCTCGATACATGCTAACATCAGTCCAGAATGACAAACGTTGGTACGCCCCCCGAATGCGCTGCTCACCTTTGCAAATTAAGGAATGGATTGGGAGAAAGGGTTCGGAAAATGGGGAGGGAAAGAATGGGCTGGGAATGGGCTCTGACATATCTCGCTCACTACCGAAACACGTACGTACATTGGGGAAATATGATAAAGTAGGAAATGCAGTACATTTTAAGGTAGTCTTCCTTGAGTGAGGGGTTACGTGGCCAGTAGAGTGTGCCCAACGGCTGTGGGAATGCAGCATGCACTCTCCCCCTACAATTCCGTGATATTCTATTCTCGTGATAAAATGAATTTCGTAACAAACAATAACATTGGTGTCTGCTGTGCAGAATTACAGTGAAATACTAAAGTTGAGATCTCTGTAAAACAAAGCACATTTTTTTGAATTGTAAATATAAGTTACTATTCTTTTTATACTAAAGTTGAGATCTCTGTACATTTTTTTGAATTGTAAATATAACTTACTATTCTTTTTATATAGAGCTGCTATACAAGTGCTAGAAAATGGAATAATACACTGCAAACCGTGAATATGTACGAGTATGACAGAAATAATGCAGACAAATCCGTGAATCGACTTCATTTACAGAGTAGGCTGTACACAAAAGGTGCTATTTTCGGATGTGATAATAATAAATCACATTACCAATACATTATTATGTTCGGTACAGTCGAATCCTCAATACGTTATGTTACATTTTATCATGACAAATGATGCGGGTCGCTCCGCGGGGGAGGCACCGATACGATCGTTCATCATATACCAGAGAGAAGCGGAAACTTAACCCTATACAATTATTAAAACGTCATAGACAACAGGTGAAAGTTACTATCGTCTCTCATCGTAACTAATATTTACTACAGAATCATTATATTATACTAACTAATGGATTTCGGGCCATAACCATCACGTGGGCCCAGTGCGGATTGGTGGATACTTCTCTCATTGAACCTCTCTCATCAACTCATAGGTTGGCTGGTAGCGAATGCCTTAAGGCATTAAGCTTGCCTTTTGAACGATAATGTGCAATGAAGTGTATTTATTCTCGATTTATACGCTTCGCGGCCACTCCGGCAATGTGCGTTGAACTTAAAACACACACATACAAACACGCACATTCAAAAAAGCACTATTATCTTTACATATTATAATAAGTAATCTGTCTTCATAAGCTTGGAACCATTTTTTACAGGTAACTTAATAAAAGTGTAGTACGATATAAGCATTTGTTACTTATCATTTGTTGATACATTAATAGGCATGTGGTTAGAGATTTTTATAATGTATTTTGTATACTGTGTTTATGCTGTTATTTTATGTAAAATAAAAATAAAATAAATACTTTAAAAAGTGGTTAAGGAATTGATCGAGAATCTCTTAGACTAAACTGAAATACGAGTATTGTTTTAAAGGAGTTTCTCATTTGTATTAAGGAAGGTATTTGTGAATAACTTAACACTATTTTGAAGACTACTACCAAAAGAAACTTTTGAATAAAGAAATTGAATTCCAATAAACATTATATCATTCACTTTCAGAAAATGTTATATTTCCCACTTTACCGAAGTTACACAAACAAATTTTTGTTGCTACATAAAATTTTCAGATAAAAATATTTAAGTATAATATTCTTTGTAAACACCGTATGTATGTGTTTACGCTAACGTCATACGCTGGTAAATATTGTAATCAAAAACAATTTCCTTCTTTACCGAAGCCTTAGCTGTGTATTCCAAAGGAAAACAAAATTATAACCTTTCTGAATTTCATAAAACGCCCGTTTTGCGCTGTATTAAAAAAATAATTTGGCTATGTTTTCAGGCTGCTATTAAACAGGATTATGCGATCAAATGTTTCATTTTCTCACTTTACATTAATAAGTCCACGTTTTTGATTTTGATTTCAAGTACACTGAGACGTTATTGCAGTTATTATTTCTAATAGAATTTACTTCCATATATTTTTTTACATATCGTAACCCCATATCGTAGCGCAATGGAAAAGACCTCTTGAGGCAGTTCCTTCCTTCTTATTATCTTTTACTAATTTTATTCTTTTCTTATTGCGTAAATCAAATAGATGAAGAGTGAATCCAATCAATGATTCAAAGAGGTAATTAGAGTCACAACCTAATTTACCCCACTCTTTCATGATTAAAAAGTATAAACGTGGATACCTAACAGCTAATTGTCAATTTAATTCCCCTTGTATTATAGTTACAAACATCTATTATGTTCGATACTGGCCGTTATCGTTTTTTTTTTGTTTTTGTTATAAAAAATATATACAATATTTTATTGTCAACCGAAGGAACAGCCTTCTTCTTTCATGGTCGGATTTTACCCAAAACATCTATGCTATTACTTACTTTCAGTCACCAGTCCTACCGGAAAACGTCACGTGGAACGCCATCCGGCCAGGTAGAGCGATGACTTGAAAAAAGTCGCCAGTAGAGACTGGATGTGAAGAGCGAAAGACCGTGTGTGGAGACGTTTCTTAGGAGAGACATGAGATGATGGTATGGTAAGGTACGGTACGGTACGGTACGGTACAGTACGGTACGGTGCGGTACGGTACGGTGCGGTACGGTGCGGTACAGTGCGATACGGTGCGGTACAGTGCGATACGGTGCGGTATGGTATGGTATAGTCACCAGTCACCAGTCAGTCAAAGTTTGACTTGAGAACGTGTCGTGCTAGAAATGAATACTGGATCTCGAAATTGAGCTAGTGAGCTAATGTTGGAATAAAATTTATATGACAAATGAATATGTCTAGATACGGAATTTCGCATATCAAGTCGATAATAATACAGTATTTTTATCAAATTTTATCAAAGTTTTCCTCTAATTTATCTACCAACATTCCCACGACAAACGAAACCTTACGTCTGAAAAAATATTGGGCCGACGTTTTGAATTCTCGCAAAACTTTTACATATGTATTATTTAGTATTGTACCGCGAAATTCCCAAACGGTTTGGTACATAAATCGCCGCTGTGAAGCGTCCAGATGATCCAGACGTACTGGTACCTACACTCGAATAGAATGGAATTTTTCAGCATCAAAATTCAATTTGTTCTCAGCATATGAGAGTGGGACGGTCATGATTTACGGCGGGACGGACGGACGGAACTTCGGTGCGGACGTGACGTGTCATCCTACAACAATGTCGGGGTCCTTGCTACTTACGGTTTGTTTATTTTTTTGTACATCATACCACAAATAGTAGGTATACTTTTCTATTTTGAACCCAACTTTAAGATCGTTTTGTGCTTCTGCTTGTTGTAACTGTTTTTAAATTTCTGTGATCTGTTTTTATTAATTTCATATTATGATGACAGATTGGTTTATGATGACAGATTGCTAATTGCAATCAATGCAATGCAATCAGCCCTTTCAGTATCCACTACTGGACATGGTCTTCCTCATGCATATTGTCCTGTGTCTGAGGGATGTATGGTCTTAAAACGCCAGTAGTCAAGCGAGTCCACTCTTTTAGAGGTGGTGTAGTTTCTCAGGGCGGCTTTGTTTCTCAGGGCCCTTAGTCGCCTTTTACGATGCCCACGGGAAGAGATGGGGTGGATAGGAGATATGGGATGTTGATTATAAAGCCGATTTTAATTTATGTAATCATTTTTTTTTATAACACTTAGATTAATAGAATTTATTAGCAAAATTTGTAGGTATGCTATTTGACAAAATATAAAAAAATAACTGTATGTTTACTGGTAACTTCATTATACCTACGTTTGTATAACCTATATACTCGTACATAGAATAAAACAGTAAAGAAGTTAAGTCCGTACATTGAGATAATTTAAAAAATTGTATTTGAATGACTTTTTTTGTATGACTAAATGACGCCGAGAAAGGTCCCTATACGCTTATATTTTTTCAAGTCAGTTTAATATTTATTTATTGAAATAAAATATTTTTTACTTAGCTATCTAAAACTGTTAAACTTAATTGGTAGGAGTGCCATCTGTTAGGGAATAGTAAGATTAGATTATAGTATAATTAAATAGTGTTAAATTAAATAATGACACTATTCCGTAACAGATGGTTCTACTGGGTGCATTTTAGTGATTGAGATTCCAAAACAACATAATACCTCCATATAATTAAATATGCGAAGTTCACTGCATTGAATGTTAAAAAGAGTCCGAAATCTCAATAAATTGAGGTTAAACGTTTTGTTACAAACCAACACATGCCTATTAAATACGTTACCCTATTGGCAATAAATTCCTTGGATACCTACTAATAAAAGAAGTAGTTTTTGCCAACGTTTTTGCTCGCCCATGACCTTCATATAATTAAAAAGGGTATGGGACATGAGTAATATCCACCAGTCTACCTACACTGGACCACAGCGTGGTGATTGTAAGGTGTAGCTCGTGTTCCATATGGGGCGCTATAGACTAATAGCCGATTACAAACTACAGTACCGAAATCGGGAGTATCTTTCGCAAATCTTATAATGTTTAAAAAACTATTGTAGTAGATTTCAACCTTAACATTTTAAAACGTAGTCTTATTCCCAAACTTGTTTGGCGTGAAAAACAGAATCTTGTAAATCAAGGTAACGAACTCATCAGTTTCCCGGAGCCCAGGTACCCATTTTCTTTTGTTATCAACCTCATTTTTACACTCCTACACGTGTTTGTACACAAAGTTTACGTACTTTTAACGCCGCCCGACTCACGAGGAGATAACAACGCTTTTCAACATTTCTTTGTTGTTTTAATAGAAATATGTATACTCTACGATGAATTTATATTCGACACGCTTACGTAAAATCAAAATGTTTATGTGAAATCTAATGTCTTGTTGAGGGTTGCGTTGTGTGATGATGGGTAATATGAATGTGGAAATGAATGGTGCTGATTAATAAGAATAAAATATTAACATTATCAAAGTTGCGAAGTATGTCACACAAGCTGTCCGGGCTTTTAATGACGATAATTTTATGTAAGTAATAAAATGAATGGTGATAATGATTTTTTATTTTATAGAAAAAAAACGGCGGACGAGCATACAGTCCACCTGATGGTAAGTGGATACTGTCGTCCATAGACATCCGCAATACATGCCAACATCAATCCAGAATGACAAACGTTGGCACGCCCCCGCATGCGCTGCTTAACTTTGCAGATTATGAAATGAATTGGGAGAAAGGGTTGGGAAAATGGGGAGGGATAGGATAGGATGGGATGGGAATAGGCTTTGGCATATCTCACTCACTACCGAAACACGTACGTACATTGGGGAAATACGATAAAGTGGGAAATGCAGCACATTTCAAGTTAGTCTTCTGTGAGAGAGGGGTAACGAAGCCAGTCGAGTGCGCCCAGCGGCTGTGGGAATGTACACTACGTTCATCATTGGTCACTACCAATTAGTCATTGGTCACTACCAATGATGAACGTAATAATAAATTTAATAATGTAACATTTTTTGCACACCTATTAAATGCAGAACATATTGGGATGATATGACTTTAACACCATCTTTTGTAACCTGTGTTCTTGGGAAATAAATAATTATTATTATTATTATTATTAAACATGTAAGTGAAGATGCGTGTATTCTATAATAATTGTGTAATTATTATTATTATTAAACATGTAATTTTAAACATGTAAGTGAAGATGCGTGCATTCTATAATAATTTGTAATTATTATTATTATTAAACATGTAATTTTAAACATGTAAGTGAAGATGCGTGCATTCTATTATAATTTGTAATTATTATTAATTGATACACAGGCTGTAGTTAAAATAATTTAACATTGAAAACATAGTGTTACATTTCATACCGAGGCAAAAGTTAACTAGCTATTTTTACAGCCTGGTAGGTAATTATGAAAGGTTGAACCATTATAATACAGTGATACCCCCTGCTTAATGAATTCTCTGTGCGGTAGTACTAAAAAATCATTAATAAATATCGGCTTAAAAACAAGAGACACCGTAACAACGGCTCCCATGTGAACAGTTGTTACATGATGAATTATCCGTGTCAATGAACCTATCGTACGCTGGCGATACGAATGAAAAACAACGCGAACGAGTTGACATACGACCGGTGACAGCTGGCGTTTTTCATTTTTTCCGTACGAAAAATAGAAAAAACTTAAAAAAGCGGTATGAAGCGATTGCGTTTAAACCATAGACATGTACGACTACTATTGCCTTGCTCTCGAAGAACCGGTTGTCGTTTTACGTTTTGTGCAGTCGCAAGAAATAAATAATTGTTGAGCCCCATAAATCATTTTCATACATTTCGTATAAAACCATCGCACACTTCAAGCTGGCCCCATCGCGCCGCAGCGCAGTCCACTGGTAGATCACTTGCCAACCGTATTTATGCACCGATGTTATGCGCTGCGACGCGGCCCGCCTCAATGTATGATGGACGGGCGCAGTTAACAGACGTAATTCTAGAGTTATTCGCTGTGCGACGACGCGAAACATTTTATGTCAACAGCTAACTGACATGAATTATTGCATTGAGCTGCGGTCCGCCGCGTTTGTAATGTACGCATGTACAGTTTTGCAGTGCGACGCGCTGCTGCGCGACGCGACTGTAATGTGCGCGAGACTTTGTACTTAAGTGTAGCATCAGCTAATCCTATAGGCCTTGGCAGGGGCCCGCTGCCACGCTCGATCTTCTGCTTTTCCTATCCAGCAGTATCGATTTAAGTCATTGATGCACCTGGCCTGAGGCCGTCTCAGGGTACGTTTCTGGTATGCGGTCTCCAACCGCGAACTGCGAGTACAAGATTACCAAATAAATGTATTGGATGGGGGCGATGCATCTAGGCAGATATATACTAAGCAGATTATATCTCTAGTGTGAGTACTTTTAAATACAATATTTTTTATGTATTTTTTTTCTAAGATTCTTTCAGAGTTGTTAGAAATGATTATATTCCATCGTTTCCGATCAGATTATATAAGAAATATGTATGTTAGTTAGTATAAGTATGTTGGTTGCTCTTTAGTAGAAATTTATAATCTAGAATTTCTTTGAATAACTTTTTAATTTCATATAAATTCACACATATATGCGGTTTCTTTGTAAAATATTCCGTGGAACTTCCTATCGACACACAAACATTTAATACAGGGCCAGAGTATAGTGAAACTAATTAAAATTCATTTTAAATTAACAGATTAAGGGATTAGTTTGAAACATCGATTTGACAATTAATCTGAATTATTAATAGAAAACAGATTTCAGGCCAACCCCACCGTCACAAGTTAGGCTGCAAAGTGCGAAAGGTTACATAAGTTCCCAAAACTTCCCAAACTTGGTGGATTATAATCCTTAAGTCACATCCATTTTAGCATTTGACGACCTAGAAATAGGGTCCAAAGGGGGAAGCCATTATCCAGATGCGGCCATAAAGGCAATACAAGTACGCCATTCCTCTTAAACAACCTCAAACTTTGCTTATTATCTTAAATATTGTCGTAAATCTGGGGTAATAGTACGATAATTATACGAAATCTGGTCCTGCGTATCGTTGGCAATGGAATATTTTCATATCTTTTAATATTTTTGATGAATTGCGCTGATGAAGGATAAAGGCTAAAGTAGGATGAATTTCGGTCATTAACATGAGGTCAACTAAGACTAGACGGTAAAGAGATTTGTATGAAATCTCCTATTACCGACTACTTTACTATTTCATACAGATATGCTCGTGGCACGAGCTTTATACGTATAACAAAATCGTAACAAAGCCGTAAAAATATTTTTTGTAAAAGTGAGCGCAGTATAAAGTACTAATGTCATAGAATCCTAAACAATGATTTTGGAATTTTTGTCTGTCTCTCTGTCTGTCTGTCACACATCACACAAAAACCACTGGACTAATTTTAATGAGACGTGGAATAGTGCAAGCTCATGTGCCGGATTAACACTTATCCAGTATTTTTATCCACATCCATTGTAGAATTTGTACGGGAATCATCCAAGGTTCGTTGAAAAGTTCGTTTTAATTATGGAACCCAGTTATGGAGAGTATAGTGAAACAAATTAAAAATTCATCGTAACTAAAAAATCTCAAAGTGTCCCACTGTCGACTACCTAGATGGATATGACTCTGTCTTACCTCAGATAGAGAATTAATTGTATATCATAAACTTTTTTAATGTAATAAATGTTCAATAAATTGAACCAAGCTATAAATGTAAGGGATCTTTTTCTGTTCAAAGGAGTGTCTAATTAGCGATGTCTCTCCAAGATGAAATCTTTTTCAGTTATTTATTTTTGCGTCGTTTTTCTCACAGAAACGGCCAATTGGATGGAGGTAATTACAGACTTGAATGAGGTCACTCTTTAAATTTAAAAATAACAGTTGAAAGGAATATTCACATACAAAAGAGTTCAGGAAATGGATATTTTTATTTACCACACTTAAGTTTCTAGTGATATAACGAAGGAATTTAAATTTGAATGAGTAATTAAACTTCCAGACATTATGTTACTTCTTTTTAATTTTACTATTTTAACAATGTAGTAGTCTTAAATTCTAATGCTCATTTTATATTAATAGGCGAGGAGAATTGAGCTGCGTACTATGGGAATGCACCTAAGAGAGCCTTACCAAAACTGGTTTTTCAAAAGTTTTCATAATGACTTTTCTACAGTTTCCTAATTGATATTTTTATTAGCTAATTGATCGGCCTTTATTATTTAATGTGATATTTGTTAACTATTTTAGTACGATTGCAGTTAAAATGCACTTAAAATCAAGGCATCGAAATATTATGTCCTTGATGTTGTTGAACGATTTTCAGAAATGATCTAAAAAATTATATCTGTCTATAATTTTATTTATACTATATCTTAGATATTTAAAAAATAACTAAATCACTCAATATCTTAGGAAGCACGTATTTAATACCTCACTTTATAGGGACTTAACACATTTCGTGCTCACCACTCGGATCCGAGTGGGGCGGGGCTATAGTAGCGGCGCCTCCCACTCGGATCCGAGCGAGCGTCCCGTTCATTTTGTAGTAGTCAGCAAACCGCAGACGTTTGAGGCGAGTCAACGTTGCTTTGCGCGGCCACTCTGGCAATATAGTCAACTTATGAAAACGAGTATTGGTTTCATTCTTACAGTGTGGTAGTGATTTGTACACACGATCGTACGGAAGGTATTTTCGCGCCAAAATGGACAGTAAGGCTGGGTCGTCCAAAAGTAAAATTAAACCGATTATTTTAACATCTCGTGGTCAAAAAAAGCGTCGACAAAGTGATGATTATGACTCGGAAGGTTCTGGAGAATATAGTGATGAAGAAGTGTATTCGCAAGGAGTTCATGAAGAGGAGTTTTCTTCAAGTTCAGAAGGATCTGGTAGCGACAGTGATTTAAGTATTTTTGATTCAAGATTGAAAACGAAGACGACCAGCCGTAGACCACGTGCTGATGATACACCAGCTCAACCTTCAAGATCATCAGCATCAAAGCGAGGTTTAAGTGAGTCAAACGGTAGCCCTATTATTCAATGTAAGCGATTGAAACCTATGTTTAGACATGGGCCCACGAGAGTGAATACACCAGGTACACGTGATACATCTGCTCAATCTTCAAAGTTACCAGATTCAGATATTGGTTCCTCAGCATCAAAGCCAGCGCCTCGCCAACTAGAATTAGACGGAAATGGTAGTTTTGAGTTCAATTACGAAATTGACTGTCGTGCAACATCGCCATCTATCGTACAAGACTATGCAGATCTTCTTCCTGATATACCAGAGAGTCTATTCACGGATAACCGTTCTACGCCTACCGTATCTCTTCTGAGATCTGATGCGATCACTCCAAACTTGTCGCCAGAGCGTAATGATGCCTCTCCTTCTGCTTTGCCGGATCCGAGGTCTGAATGTAGTTCTACAAACTTACCAAGTGATAACGATGATGTCCCATTACCTGACCATTCACACAATAACTCACCTTCTCGTCAAGGAGCCACTAGCACCTGGAGCAGTAATCCAATTTCAATGAAAATTATTGATTTTACTAAGAAACAGGAACTTTTAGTGCCACCTCCAACAGATCCTTACGAAGCATTCCGTTTATTAATTGACGACGATTTATTGGATCTTATTGTTCGAGAGACGAATGCATACGCATTAAGAGTGGGTACTGCAGAGAATGTGAAGCAAAAATCAAGAATAAAAAATTGGAAAGATTTAACTAGGGAAGAACTGCTGACATTTCTAGGGCTCCTTCTTCACACTGGAACAATTCGACTAAACCGTATAAGCGATTATTGGAAACGACACTATTTATTTAATATTCCATGCTTCGGACAATTCATGTCTCGAAACCGTTTTTTACTGATATTACGATGCCTGCATTTTACGTCTGAAACAAGTGAGGAAGACCGTCTAAAAAAAATTCGTCCATTTATGGATCATTTTAACAATAAAATGAACACTATCTATTGTCCGGGTAAACAGTTGTCGTTGGATGAGTCCATGGTATTGTGGCGTGGTCGATTGCTGTTCAGACAGTACATTAAGAACAAAAGGCATAAATATGGTATTAAGCTTTATGTCCTAGCTGAGCCAGATGGTACCGTTTTAAAATACCAAGTTTACGCAGGTGTAAACGATGAGACATCAGGTCAAGGACATACTAGTAAGATCGTCTTCAAACTCCTAGAAGAGAGATTAGATTCTGGCCACCATGTTTATATGGATAATTACTATAACTCATATGGTTTGGCTGTGAAATTGCTAGATCGACAGACGTACTGCACAGGAACGTTGAGAAAAAACCGCAAAGATAATCCTGTTGATATTGGGACTATCTCATTGAAAAAAGGAGAAAACAAATCCTTATTCTTGAATGGTGTTCATATCGGAAAATGGAGGGATAAACGTTACGTACTGTATATTTCCACAGAACATGATGACGAGATGATGGAAACTACTTCCAAAAGGGGATCTGTAGCACTGAAACCAATGGCAATCGTCCATTATAATAATTTTATGTCGGGCGTAGATCTTCAAGATCAAATGCTGGCTTATTATCCAGTCCAAAGAAAGACGCTGCGCTGGTACAAGAAGCTGTTTGTGCATATGCTGCAAATGAGCCTCAGTAATGCATTTTACTTGTACAACAAATTTTCGGCGAATGATAAAACAAATCTATATGATTTCCGTTTGAAGATACTGGAAACGCTTCTACCTGATCCTAATGAAGTCAATCGACGCAATGTTTTGAAAGTGAAGCACGAACTCACTAAAATAGAAAAGACCCGAGCGAGAATAAAGAAAGTAGGAAGTATCCTGAAAGAAACCACCGAAGTGGCCCGAAAAGAATGCAAAGGCTGCAAAGCACAGAAAAAGAGGGTGCAAACAATATACGAATGTAAGCAATGTGAAGGTTCTCCGGGTTTCTGCACAAAATGTTTCTGCCTAGCACATTCTTAAGTTTTTTGAAATTGCATTTTTTATATTTTATTTTTTTGATGTCAAGAGATCACTCATTTTTGCTAGTGACAATTTTTTTTAGATTCGGATTTTGTTTCAGTTCTTTGTACTTTTCTTTGAGTATCTCACTGTCATTCAGAGTAACAAAATTTTTAATTAAACTTATAATTATGTTTTTTGATACTTTTGACTGTATTGCTTTGATTTGATTTTTGATACTTTTGATTGTATCGCTACTTTGCTCAGATTTGTTAATGTCTTCCTAAATAAATAATTCTCCAAATGCATATATTTTATTTACTATTTTTTTAAAGATAACGAGACACGTTACATGATGATGGTACGTCTGAACTGTATGTTATGTATGTATGTATATGTGTGTATGCCCTGTGTGTGTGTCCTATGTGTGTGTGTGTGTGTGTGTCGGTCATATGTTACAAGATTTTGCTCAAGAACCGAAGTAAAATAAGGTAAAAACTGGTTTTGATTAGTTTCTTTGATGATTTTGATTAAGATTATGGAATTTAATCAAAAAACACGGGTTTGTCAAAATCTTGTGACATATTAGTACGCAAAAATGCAATCGTGGAACAAATATCTATAATATTAGTGAACTAAACCATTGCCATCCCTAGCGCTCGGATCCGAGTGTTCGGCAACCAGCGCGCTGTGTGCCGAACACTCGGATCCGAAAAATGTGTTTTTTTATTGAAATAATAATAATAACAATATACATTTATCCATATTTTCAAACATTCATATGTACTTAATCAAAATTCGCCTTAAAAAGTTTTGGCTCCCAGCTATTATTTTTTATTTATTTTGTAGGCAACGAATGTGTTAATGCAAAAGTAAGTGAGCCTATTATTATTAATTAAGCCTATAAAGTGAGGTATTAAATATGTGCTTCCTAAGGTATTGAGTGATTTAGTTATTTTTTAAATATCAAAACTATAAATTTTTTAACCGTCAATACTGACGATTGCTGATGCGTGATGAAGTTGTGACGTTTACTTAATTTTATGAATTTTATCAAATGCTTTACAAATTAGATACTATAATACTGACAAAAAAACTTACCTAATACTAATTAGTTCTTTAGTAAAATGCATAGGTTATTTTATACGGGGAATAGAAAGTTTTTTCCGAAACTTTTCGGAACAAATATGTACCGTTATCACGAAGATATGGCAAAAGATCAAACTAGATCAAACTTCGTTCAAATTAATTAAAAATCTTCAATACATAGTACTCACAATTTATCGAAACAGTGAATTATTAAATTTAATTTGGTCACAATTTTGATATAATCTTGTCAGACGTAATGTGAAACCTATCAAAATGAACCGTCAAATTGAACGTTCATCAAAATTCAATCTTATTCGGGACCTCCAAACTTGCATATCTACTACGTCAAAACTTTTTTACCGTTCACCTTTGAAATGAAATAGCAAAAGTAAAACACCACGTGCCGTTTATTTTAAGTCTGATCACAAACAAAGTCAGTTGAATTTACGATAAATCGTACGTCATAATTAAAACTATTAAAACCATTCGAATAGATTCTTTAATATTAAAAGTAACGAAAAACAAATAAAGTCCGGGTTTAATTAACATCCAATTAAAAGAGAAATTTCATTGCCTATTTCTATTGCCTATTAAGTTTTTCTATTGCCAGCTCTAGTTTTTAATGTTTGGAATTTGTCAGTAGCAACGGGGGTAAAATAAATCTCCCGTGATACTACGAGTACCAGACCATTCAGGGGTAATACTGGCGAAAAAATTCACCCATGGTACTAACAGTAGTACAACCGGTAGTAACACAAGTAAGAAGGAAAAATACCTTATCCACGAGCTCACATAAAGAGATAAATCAAAGTTTTTATGTACCTACAAGTAAAAAGTTTCCTACAGGTAAGAACGAAACTTTGATTGAATATTTTGAGTGGAACCAACTTTTTCGCTTTCTGGGCGATATCTCAATTGAAATAGATTAGATTTTCATGTGTATATTTCCATATTTTGTGTTTTTCTTTTAATTTTTGTTTAACTTCCATCAAATCATGGAAGTTGTGAAAATAAAGAGGAAATTATTGAATTTAATCAGAATGTTTCAAGTTTTCCTTATTTATTGAATTCATTTCATGTCACCTTTCTAAATAAATTATTGAAGAGAAATATTAATATCATTTTTGTTTTAAACCTATCTGTTAATGCTATATTTACTACTTTTTGTATAAAAACAAAACATGATATGGCAATACTAAGAAGGGAGAAAAAACGTTCTCGTATTGACGACCGGTTGGCGCAGTTGGTGGTGAACCCACCTGTGTAATATGTGCCGGGTTCAGTTCCCGGTCGTACATTAATTTGTTTAAAAACAAATGCTTGTTCGTGTCTGGGTATCTTTATATTTTTCTGTCTGGACCCACAACACAGGAAACCCTAATGTGGGCCATTGAGTGTAGCGTTATTTTTAATACACGTTGGATTTGGACATAAAATTTAAACATGTTCCAATATTTTACATTGTTGTGATTTGAAAATATAAATTTTGCCACAAAACCGCTATTTACTGGATATGTTTAAAATAGTAGGACAATTTGCTGTTTCACATTAGATTCTCTTTCATATACGACATATTTTGTAATATTATTTTGTATATATACATTTTGTATATATGTATTTTGTATATTTGTATCGACATATATTGTATTATTTGTTAAGGTTTAAAACAATGGCGACATTATAATATGATGGTATGATTGATGTATAGTCGTGTATTTTTTTTATTAAAATCTATACGAATGTAACCATTGTCTGATTCATAACCAGGTTATATAACCATTGTCTGCTTCATTGCTGGTTATATAACCAGCCACTGAAAATAAAAGTAATAATATTTCTTAAAACACTAAATGAAAGAGATGGAAATTATTTAATTATAGGATCCACTCTAAACTACAATGGTCGAAAACTTCGCTTATTTCGCTGTAACAATAAAACAAAAATACGTTAAGAGCACCTCAAATAAAACAACTCAGCGGCGGAGCTACTTTAAACATTTTAAGCCAAGCGAAACCTTCCCATCGTACCATATTATCGCAGCACATAGAACAAACAGTACAGTAAGTCTTTATGTTACATCTAGGTGCATAACACAACAAGTAACTAAAATCTTAGAAATCTGAAACTTTACCATAGCATACCACTGTACTTTCACCACATAATAATACGATGTCTTAATTGACGTTCCAACAAACAGACATCATTGAAAATAATACCTCCCGTAAGTGGACTCCACCAATTAAATTGTTTTGTTTGAAATAATTCAAATTATCTTTTTTAAATTCCTAAATGGGCCAAAAGATTTTAATGGTTCCGAAACTGCCACACGGTTTAAAACAAATTTGAAGCTTTTATATTTTTTTTTTAAATTACCAGAAAAATTGAGCTAATATATTTCAATATACCTACGCTAATATGTTGTTGAATACAGCTTAAATACACTATAGGTTTTCGATACACTTTTTGTGAACAGAAAAACAGGAACATTTACGTATATGACTGGAACGTGCCATGGATGTTTTTATTTGACATTAGTTTCATGTCGACGCAATAAAGTTTTTTTATGATATAATTTCGACATTTATGGTAAGTTATAAGTTACACTGCTGGTTTGTTTTATGTATTGTATTAATAGTGAAGGAGTTCCTTCGCAGAAGCTCTTCGCTCTTTCAATGTATCAAATGATTCAAGTTTGATGAACCTTGGCTTTGCTCTTAACTCGTTTTTAGATTGGTTGCGATCCAAATTTTGTAATATTTGCACACATTCTATTTTTTTAAATTCTTTAATTCATCCTTTTTAAATATTAGATATGAATTCGGTCTGTCTGGTTTATTTAAACAAAACTATAAATTTATATTTTTTATCAATTTCTATTTTGGACTCGCTTGATTAATATCAAACTCAATTGGTCAAAAATCTAAAACTGATTGGATTGAAATTAAGATTTTTTTAATTGTACCAGAGGTAGACTGAAGAACTGATAGATATTTAAGTATTTATAAATAATAAAATAGGAGCCAAAGAAAAACACTCGTTGTTAGTTAACATTTATTGCGGAACTGAGCTACCCTCATTGAACATAATAATTTAATATTATCACATTTCGTAGTTCCTGCGCTAATTGGTACTTACATATATATCACCTCCACCCTTATTTACTACTTACGATATGAACTAATACAAATAACAATTTTAAATATACTTAACTTACTATCTTAAAATTTATAATTTTATAATTTATCTATCTTATCTTATTTATTACCGTTAAAATATTATTAAAGATTTAAACGAACTATCGGCTTAACTAATCTACCGGAACGAGTACGATACCCTGGCGGGGGTGGCGTGGCGGCCTGTCGTCGGCTCTGAGCCGCGGATTCCCGGCTCTGCTCTTGCTGGACCAAGTCATTCTCCCTCCGACTAGGATACGGCAAGCCCGATATACCAGTATAATTTTTTATTTGATCTAAATGCCTTTTCATACGTACACCATTTTCCCCCTCCACTATTACCGTCCGTGATCCATCGAGACTAGTGATTGTTCCTTTTACCCATCGCTCCCCTGTACCGAAGTTTCTTGCCCATACCTTCTGTCCTACCGTGAACGCTCTCTCCGTGCTGGCGGCGCGCTCCACGAGCCTCCGCTGCTGGTGGCGCGCGCGCTCCCCCGCGCGGTGGGCGCCGCCCTCCCGCAGCAAGTCGAGGCGCGATCGTAGGTTACGCCGCTGCAGTAACATTGCCGGTGATTCTCCCGTAGTACCATGTGCTGTGTTCCGATATGCCATCAAATATGCTTGCAGAGCGATCTCCACGTCGCAGCCATCTCTTTCTGCTTTCTTTATAGCACGCTTGCACAACTTCACGGCCCCTTCCGCCGCGCCATTCGAAGCAGGATGGTAAGCCGGTGTAAAAGTATGTGTTATACCGTTCTTCAACAAAAAGTTCCTCATTTCCGCGCTTGTAAATACCGTTCCGTTATCAGATATAATTTCTCTAGGTAACCCAAATCGCGCAAAAAATTCTCTCAACACTCTTATTGTTGCTGTTGTTGTTGTATCTTTCATTTTAAAAGCTTCTATCCATTTTGTTGAAGCATCAATCAACACAAAATAATTATTGCCTTTAACGGGACCTAGGTAATCCATGTGTAATCTACACCACGGTTCTATTGGGTACTGCCACGGTTGCGGTGGTGCCCGCGGAGGTGCTGGTGCTTCCATTGTACACGTGTGACACTCCTTACACTCTCTTTCGATGTCGGCATCAATCCCCGGCCACCACATATAACTTCTGGCTATTGATTTCATTTTTACAATACCCATGTGTCCCGTGTGTATCTCTTCTAGCATTCTTTTCCGGAATACTGTAGGTATCACCACCCTATATCCCCACATAATGCAGCCAGCATCCGTATAAAGCTCATTTCTTCGCGAGTAGAAAGGCTGTAAATTTATATCAGCGCAATGACCTGGCCAACCCGACTTGATGTATGTTACAATCCGTCGCAAATGCACATCTTCTTTTGTTTTCTGCTCGATATCCTCGTGCGTTAGTGGTAAGTTATCACAAACAAAATTTAAATAAGTATACTCTTTTCCATTCCTGATTGGTGACTCGTAAGGTAATCGTGACAATGCATCCGCCGCATTATTTTCTGACTTGATATACACAATGTCGTAATCGTAGCCCGACAATATCACAGCCCACCGCTGCATTCTGGACGCTGCCCTGGTAGGTATTCCCGTTTTTGGACCAAATATTGAAACCACCGGCTTATGGTCCGTCTTCAATAAAAATTTTCGCCCATACAAATATTGATGAAATTTTTTTACTCCGTATATTATCGCCAACGCCTCTTTATCAATTTGTGAGTATGCTTTTTCTGCCACGTTCAATACTCGTGATGCGTAGGCGATAGGCCTCTCGGAGCCGTCCTGCATTTGGTGCGCGATGACGGCCCCCACCCCCACACTACTGGCATCCGTGGTCAGCACCAGCGGCAGCGCCGGATGATAGTGAGCTAGCACCTCGCTTGACAACAGCATTTCCTTCACTCTGCAAAACGATTTATTACACTCATCTGTCCATTCAAACTTCGCTCCTTTTTTTAATAGTGCGTACAAAGGACATAAAATCGTACTTGTATTTTTTAGAAATTTACCATAGTACATAACCATACCCAAAAATGCCATACCTTTGCAATTGCTTTAACTTTATCTGGATTTGTATGAATTCCGTCCTTGTCTATCTTATAGCCCAGATAAATAACGGAGTCCGCCATAAAAGTGCATTTTTCTTTTTTTATTTTTAACCCGTGATCTTGTAATCTTTGTAAAACTCTATGAAGGATTTCTAGATGTTCCTTATCATCCCGTCCAGTCAAAATAACGTCATCCAGGAACACCCCCACTTTAGGTATATCGGAAAATATTTGTTCTACTGTTCTTTGGAAAATACCTGGGCTGGAGGATAATCCATATATTAGTCTATTGTATTTAAAAAGACCACGATGCGTGTTAATTACCGTATACTTCCTAGACTCATCAGACAAACATAGCTGCGCATAGGCCTGTGACAAATCAATTTTTGTAAATTTTTTACCTCCTTGAATTTTCGTTAATAAGTCCTCTATACGTGGTAAGGGAAAACGGTCTACCTCAAGGCATTTATTTACTGTTAACTTATAGTCACCGCATATCCTAATCGATCCGTCTGATTTGATTACCGGTACAATAGGTGTAGCCCAGTCTGAGGTATCGACTGGCGCAATGACGTCATCCCGCCGCAGCTGATCTAAGGCGCGCTCAACCGGCTCGCGCAGCGCGTAGGCCAGCGGTCGCGCGCGCAGGAACACGGGCCGCGCGTCGGCGCGCAGGCGTAAGCTCACCTCCCCGCCAGTGTATCGGCCAAGTCCGTCCGAAAATACTTTACAATATCTGGAACTGAGAGATTGTACATTCAGCTTTGACTCTGAAACACTATTATTAAAACAATTTTTTATTTGTACTTCAATGTTTAACTTAACTAACCACTGTCTTCCTAACAACGGCTTTTTACCTCGGTCTACCACGTATAATGGTAAATTCTTACATATTTCTTTATATCTTACTAACGGCGATATCTTACCTACCGGAGCGACTTTTTCGCCCGTATAATAGCACATTATTAAATTACATTTTTCCATTGGCAAATGTGAAAATAATATTTTATAACATTCGGTACTTATACAAGATATTGCACTACCTGTATCTATTTCCATGCTTAAATTCGTGTTATCTACTTGTAGCGTTATCCTGAACGGTTCGTAACTATTAACACTTTTTACCATAAACACATTAAAATTTACCTCCTCAGAATCCTGATCTTCGTCCGAATTAATCACCTGTACTTCACCGTTAAACGTGTTTTGCGTTTTATTGTTGCGTAATCGTGGACACATCTTCTTTAAATGTCCCCCCGTAAAACACACTTTGCATACGTAATTACGGTATCTGCACGTTTTTGTATCGTGCCGAGAACCACACACATTACACTGCGTAGCCGTTGTCAGCGGCGGTCTCCGCGGAGCAGCCCCGGTCGGCCCCGCCCCCAGGACGTGCGGCCGCCGCCGCCGCGTGACGTCACTCGGTACTCGCCTCTGGCCGCCACCGCGTTACACGGAGCCTCCTCCGCTGTCTTCCCCCTGCTATTACTTGCTACTCTGTCCTTTTCCACGTATGCTGCATTTGTCTCCGCCGCTTCCATCGAAATTGCCAATTTGTACAATTTCTCTAGCTTCGTGTTATCCTCCTCGGCAAACAGTCGCTGCATAATTGTCTCACTGCTCAGACCACAGACGAATTGGTCCCTTATACTCGTACTCATACAGCACGAGGTGAACATGCAAGTCTTAGACAATTTCTTGAGTTCCCCCATGTACTCCGCTATAGATTCCCCTTGTCTTTGCATTCTTTGCTTAAACTTGTACCTTTCTGCCAATGTACTCGGTTTGGGTTGTAAGTGACTTTGCATAATTGTGACTAACTCCGTAAAAGTTTTATTAGCCGGTTTTTCTGGTGTACAAAGATTAACTAATAATTCATACGTTTCACTTCCCATTACGGTAATTAAGGTAGCCACTTTTAGTTCGGATTTCACATTATTCACCACGAAATATTGTTCTAACCTCTCGACGTACAAAGTCCAATTATCCACTGACATTTTAAAAGGCTCAATTTTTCCGATCGACATTCTTTAATTATCGATAGAACACACGTAAGTCCTACTCGTCGCCACTGATAGATATTTAAGTATTTATAAATAATAAAATAGGAGCCAAAGAAAAACACTCGTTGTTAGTTAACATTTATTGCGGAACTGAGCTACCCTCATTGAACATAATAATTTAATATTATCACATTTCGTAGTACCTGCGCTAATTGGTACTTACATATATATCAAGAACAGACAAAATAATTTATGAACAGACGAACTAAATAGTTTAGCTGAGGTTCAAATGTCTTCGGATAAAAATATGTTTTAACAGCGTACACTGAGAAAAATCCTACCAAAATTATTGTAACCGGCAACCAGAATTTGGTGACATTAAGGACAATCAAACGTCTGATTAAAATTACGAGCTGTTTTCTTGTTTCAAAATGACTTATTAATAATTGCTTTAAGGCGATCTGTATTATCAAAATTTTATTTATTTGTAGTACTAAGTACGAGTATACTTTTAATAGAAACTGAAAACAACATAAGTCGAGCTTTGTTAATTAAAGGGACGAGTTAAATTTTTCTCAGTGTATACTGTTTGGAAAAGGCTTTCATATTCCTTTTTCAAGCTTCGGTCTGCATCTATTTCCAGCCATCTTTAACAAAGAACATCAAAGTCCTCTCGCCATCTACGCCTAGATTTTCCTCCGTCGCTGTACTCGTCCAGTGGGATACATCGAAAAGTTATCTCTCTGGATACGACACACATATCCTACCCAATTCGACTTGAGTTTTCGATTTCGATCTTACTACTTACATTTACTTAAACAATATTTGGAAGATGATTCGTTATTTTTAAGTTTAGTAGGCTGCACTCCATTACTTATTGACATTTAGTCTAACTGTTGCTCGCGTCCATCGTCGAACATCAGACTCCGATCCCCTGGCTTGCCAGAGTGGCTACCATACGCTGTGCTGTTCGTATTGTCGACGATCCCACTCTCACGGGCGGTTTAGAATCCCTCAGCATTCGGAGAGACGTTGCGTCTCTCTGTGTGTTCTACCGCCTGTACAATGGGGAATGCTCTGAAGAATTGTTTAATATAATTCCCACCTCGGGTTTCTACAACCGCACCTCCCGTCACAGAAGTGCGGTCCATCCGCATTTCCTCGATACGGAGGTGTCCCGCACTGTTCGGTCCAAAAATTATTTTATACCGCGAACCCGTAGGTTGTGGAACGAACTGCCTCAAGAGGTCTTTCCATTGAGCTACGATATGGGGTTCTTCAAGAGAGCTGTGAATAGGATTTTGCAAGGTCGGCGGCGCACCCGCATACCCCCTGGTGTTGCAGGTGCCCATGGGCGGCGGTAACACTTATCACCACGTGGGACCGCTTGCTCGTCCGCCCACTAATCTATAAAAAAAAAAAATGGAGCCTAGATAATTACTATAAGAGTGATCTCGGCATAATTACTAAGAGATTAGACTTTATAGGTCCAATAGTCTATAAGAGACATATTGTATGAATGATTGAAATTTTGAGTTTGAACTTTTGACTCTTTTCAGTCAAATACTAATCATGAACTAAAATTATTATTATTTTGTTTCACCTGGTCGAAACATATAATTTTAATTCTAACCCAAAGCCGGTGCTTTTTGCCCTGCCTTGGGACTTTATCGAAACAATATGGGACATGTTATTTGGGAACTTTATAGAATAAGAATGACTTTCGGTCAGAAGTCTAATTACGGTAGGTACTAATGTATATCTTTCTTGTAGGAGTAAAATTTCTGGGATTAAAATTTACATCGAAGTAAATATTTCAAACATTACAGTCTTTATTCAGTAATTCGCATTAAACGCTCCAAGTTTCACGCCAGCATCACCAATTAATCTTGTCTTAAGCTTCGGTAAGGCTGTCTCAAACATTTAGCTACTTAAAATTAATTGCTTAGCTAATAATGAGCAAACGCTCGCAGATTCCGCTTTTATGAGAGTTTAATGATGGAATTAATTAAAAAATATTGCCAGTAAAGTGTGGGCGTGTGAGGAAATTCTATTAATGATGCAAATGAAATTATTTTTTTGGTGTTTGAATATTTCATCAGATGACCCCAAAAGCAGAGAGAATTAAATATTACGACCGCGCGTTTCCACTAACTGACAAACATTCGTGTTTTGACGCTGTTTTTTTATTTAGGAGAGATTTATTTATCTATCTATTATTTACATTTCTAGTGTTACCTAAATAGATTGTAAGTACTCGAAGCCCATAGGCCGGTTTGTCTATATACAGTGTTTTTAAAATTAATCATTTAAAATAACTCACTGATCAGGAACTATAATGATAAATGGTCACCGATGGACGCATGCAACATCGGAGGAGATGAGGATAATCTGTCTATCTTGCAAAATACTATTCACATCTTTCTTGAAGAGCACCATGTTGGACCTTAATAGAAAAACCAATATTAAATAAACAGTCCCGTATAAGAATCTTGTTGAACGCACTGTATACAGTAACCCTTTGTCCATTACATGTTTTCATTTACAACTATGTTCTCCGATAGCAACATGCCAAATCGGCTGACAAATTCTTTATTATATGTATAGCATATTATAATAAAATACTGTAGCAATGTCTGAGCGAATAGTGTATGAGTGACATCAAAGGATACCCGCCGACTATTAAAACGGGGGGGGGGGGGGGGGGGGGGGTAAAACATGGTGTTAGAAATAGAAATACTTCTACTGACAAAACGTAAAAACATTAATTTTACGAAAAACAAGATTAAGGGTGCCTATACATTTCACACGTTGCGATTTCCGTCAAAAAGAAGGATTAACACACACGCGCGGCTCACGCACACAGTGACGCTGTCGGCAAGGCAGAAAAACAGACGACACTTGTAGTCTTGATACTTGTTGTAATTTTGCTATTTACCTAATTGTGTCATTTTTAGTATCGATTTACAAAAATAAAAAAATGATCTTTGAAATGAGCAAAGTGAATCTTTGGAGCTAAGTAGGTATATAAAAAATACACTTTTGTTTATGACTAAAAATAAACATTGAGGGCTGACAATGGACTTTGGAGACACACCCTATGCATCTTCAAAACGGAAAAAGATAAGTATGTCGAGTTTGGGCTCATTTTGTTGGTATTCGTGAGTACTTACATGCTGGATGACTTGGCTGACCTGATGATGGACTCCGGAGACACCCTATGGAACTCCGAAACTGTCAGAGGTAGGTAACCCGAGTTTGGGCTCATTTTGTTGGTATTTGTGAGTACTTACATGCTGGATGACTTGGCTGACCTGATGATGAACTCCGGAGACACCCCATGGAACTCCGAAACTGTCATAGGTAGGTATCCGGAGTTTGGGCTCATTTTGTTGGTATTCGTGAGTACTTACATGCTGGATGACTTGGCTGACCTGATGATGGACTCTGGAAACACCCCATAGAACTCCGAAACTGTCAGAGGTAGATATCCCGAGTTTGGGCTCATTTTGTTGGTACTCGTGAGTACTTACATGCTGGATGACTTGGCTGACCTGATGATGGACTCCGGAGACACCCCATGGAACTACGAAACTGTCATAGGTAGGTATCTCGAGTTTGGGCTCATTTTGTTGGTATTCGTGAGTACTTACATGCTGGATGACTTGGTTGACCTGATGATGGACTCCGGAGACACCCCATGGAACTCCGAAACTGTCATAGGTAGGTATCCGGAGTTTGGGCTCATTTTGTTGGTATTCGTGAGTACTTACATGCTGGATGACTTGGCTGACCTGATGATGGACTCTGGAGACACCCCATGGAACTCCGAAACTGTCAGAGGTAGGTATCTCGAGTTTGGGCTTATCTTGTTGGTATTCGTGAGTACTTACATGCTGGATGGTACATACTTACATACTTACATCAGGTCAGCCAAGTCATCCAGCATGTAAGTACTCACGAATACCAACAAAATGAGCCCAAACTCCGGATACCTACCTATGACAGTTTCGGAGTTCCATGGGGTGTCTCCGGAGTCCATCATCAGGTCAGCCAAGTCATCCAGCATGTAAGTACTCACGAATACCAACAAAATGAGCCCAAACTCCGGATACCTACCTATGACAGTTTCGGAGTTCCATGGGGTGTCTCCGGAGTCCATCACCAGGTCAGCCAAGTCATCCAGCATGTAAGTACTCACGAATACCAACAAAATGAGCCGAAACTCGGGATATCTACCTCTGACAGTTTCGGAGTTCCATGGGGTGTCTCCAGAGTCCATCATCAGGTCAGCCAAGTCATCCAGCATGTAAGTACTCACGAATACCAACAAAATGAGCCCAAACTCCGGATACCTACCTATGACAGTTTCGGAGTTCCATGGGGTGTCTCCGGAGTCCATCATCAGGTCAGCCAAGTCATCCAGCATGTAAGTACTCACGAATACCAACAAAATGAGCCCAAACTCGGGATATCTACCTCTGACAGTTTCGGAGCTCCATGGGGTGTCTCCAGAGTCCATCATCAGGTCAGCCAAGTCATCCAGCATGTAAGTACTCACGAATACCAACAAAATGAGCCGAAACTCGGGATACCTACCTCTAACAGTTTCTGAGTTCCATGGGGTGTCTCCGGAGTCCATCATCAGGTCAGCCAAGTCATCCAGCATGTAAGTACTCACGAATACCAACAAGATAAGCCCAAACTCGAGATACCTACCGTTTTCCGTTTCAAAGTTCCGTGGGGTGTCTCCAAGGTCCATCATTAGGTCATACCAATTTCGTTATTACCTACCTAGTTAGGTCATACATAATATTTTGAATTGCATGTCGGTCAAAAAATAAATAAAATAGATAATTCTCATTCATATGTACAGCAACACATTACAACATACCTTATTTTTGGCTAAGTATCAAAGGCGTTTAGTAGATTATTTCGTATCTGTATACAACAAGTTCGATCTTGAACAGAGCGACATAGGTCCTAACCCGACGGCGCTCCGGCGCAAACTGAAAGCTGAGCAAGACGTGTTCGCAAACGCAAACATACAAAAGCGAAGCCATTTTGACCCTTGTTCCTTTGCAATAAGGCTAATTTCAAATGAGTTTTTATAAAAATGATTTCATTTTTTTTAATGAGTTTCTAGGCCTTTTTTGTAATATTTTGCAACAACAAATTAAAATAGACTTTATAGGCAGTCCGTAAGTAATTTTATTGTTTTTTTAAATGCTCTAATTATTCAGATCTACTTACCGAAACAGACACTGTTTTAGCCGTTTTCTCGAAAATGCTTTTGGGAAAAAAATCATTAGAAGGGGTTAAAAAGATAATTTTCATTTTCAAGCGTTAATAAACTGTAGTTAAGGGATTTATTTACCCATATAAATTAAAAACTTGTTTTCATAAGCGATAGATTGCCCAATAAATGAACCGCAAGACATTGGTTTTTGATGGATTTCGTATAGGCACCCTTAAATAGAATAGAAATTATTTATTAGTAGTAGTGCTACGAAATTGTGACGTCACGCTACAGTTACTACGAGTGTACGGCTACGATTGCTACAGAGCACTTACAAGACGATCATTCGAGCTGGCCTCTATCTTTTTCGTGTTCTTTTTATAGCTGTAGTGCCGCTAATTTGCTGACTTTGTTGAAATTAAAATTGAAGCATTATTAAGACTTTTTGAATTTAAATAATTATAATAAAGAATTTCTACATTGTATTACAACAAAATACTAATAGAAATAGTAACAGAAAGTCGAGTACGCAGTACAGCTCTCTTTTTTCTGACTCCATTATTGATTTATATGCTGCCGTATTGGTGGTTAAAAAATACAGCATTCAACTTCATATACAACAGGCATATTTTGTACTTTAGATACAAAAATGTGCCTGCCCCACCTTTTCATAGTTTATTCTCTTGCTATTGTAACAGAATACCGCGACTAATGTGTGAAGATAAATTCAACTTTTTGGCGGGAACTCGAGCAGTGAAGTTAAGTTTTTGTTTGATTATTATAAAAATTGTTTATAATACGTTTTGTATTTTTATAGTAATAGTTTATTAAACTTAATAGTGATTTTGGTGCGTAATGTTTGTGATAACGAAATAAAAGCATAGGACTGCATTTTTCGCGTGCTTCCAAGGAGTCCTCTTCTGTCTTCAGTAAACCTTTACTTACATGACTGAACATGATGCGTTTTAGACTTGACACTGGCAGAATGTGCTAATTGTACCATTGTCAAATATGAAAAAAAAATTATCGTGACTACATAGTGGAAACCATTCGTAAAAATATTATAACTATTACAAAATTACCAAACAGTTCGGTCCTGAAGTGGAACAGACAGTAACGTTCCCGAAGAACAATAGTTAAACAATACTTTCAGAAGTTATATTGCAATTTAACCTGAAAGTTGGATAATCGAAGCCATAGTGAACTTTACCGCCAAGTTTAAGCAATTGCGCAGACCAATGTGTTGTCGTTAAAACATGTTTAGAAATTTAACAGTAAATTTAGCACGGCATTAGCACTTTGTGTTTAGAAGAAGCTTAGGAGTATATTCGGCTCACATTCGTGTGATCGTCAGTTAAAATCCTCGGCCCATATCACTGAGTTTCTACTCAAATACGGATTTAAAAAAAATGTCACTTGCTCGGCGGTGAGGCATAACATCGTGAGGAAACCCGTATGCTATAGAAATAAAAAAAAATCTAGAGTTGTGATCTACCAATCCGCACTGGGCCCGCGTAGTAGTTTACGGCTTTAAACCCCTAAGTGATTTACTAGGAGAGGCCTGTGCCCTGCACTGGGACATTATAGGCTGATACAAAGTAAAAGTTTAAGAAGTTTAAAAATCTCAATACCGTTCCTCATCTGTATTCTCCAGGCCAATTAAACAATACAAAAATAACCTTACATACTCATATAACGTCTCATATAAGGTCTCAAAAAATGTGCAACCTACTTGCACTACAAACAAATTTCTACCGTACCGCACAAGGATCGATAGCCGACTCGCCGGGCGATCCGCGCCCGAGCAGCACGTGTACTCACCCCTCACCTCTCATCCCCCGAACAATACCGAACAACTATATTTCCTCTTATTCAAATTATTTTATTTACACTTAATTTTACTACTTTATAGCGTGCATACTTTGTTTTTTTTTTATAGAAAGAAGATGGCAAATGAGCATACAGTCCACCTGGTGGTAAGTGGATACTGTCGCCGGTGGGCACCTGCGGTACATGCCAACATTAGTCCAGAACAACAAACTTCTGCTTTGCCTACCTTTGTTGATGTAAGAATGGATTTGGAGAAAGGGTTGGGAAAATGGGTAGGGATAGGATAGGATGGGATGAGATGGGATGGGCTCTAGCATATTTCACTCACTATCGAAACACGTATGTACATTGGAGAATATGGGGTAGTCTTCTGTAAGAAAGGGGTAAAGACTCAAGCCGAGTGCGCCCAGCGGCTGATGAATTGCAGCGTGCACTCTTCCCCTCCAATTATATGTATGTAAATATGTATAATGTACAGTGTACATCATCAACCTACGATTAAAGCGATAAGACCACCTTTTATGCATTTCGTGTGTTACAATACTTGTTACTGTCTTGTTCTGTTTAGGTAAGCAATAGAGTTTTATCTGTCTATCTATCTATCTATCTAATATAAATGCTTTAAAAATCAGTTCATATAAATATTGCGTTATAAAAATATTGTAAAATGTGGCCAAGTTATCAATTAAATTGGATATAAAGTGAACGAAGCTGCGAACATAAGCTAATGCAAAGGAAGGAAACATATTAAGTGACGATGTTAAGATAAATAAATACAATTTCATATTCACTTTAAGGATACATATTTACCCAAAAATTGTTTTTACGGTCTCGTAAAAGGCGCTACATTAAACTGGGTACATTCTAATAATATTGCGTTGACATTTCCCCTTTGAGAGTAGTAGAAATGGGTTTTATGGGAGTTTTAACGGTAATGTCCAATGTTTAAGGCAGTTGGGGCCTTTAATGTCAATAGAAATAATAAAGACATCGAGTTCTATTTGGTAGAAAACGCAAATTGACCAAAGAAGGATCATTAAGAGGAAGCGAAAATATCGTCGCATAGAATATTGTTTGTTTAATGGATTGTGGCGAAGCTGGTTTTAAAAATTAATTAAATTAGTCGAAGTGGTCTATTGTGGTCTATACTAATGAATATTTCTAGAAGTCCGTTATTCTGTCAAGTTACGTTAGGACAAACTAAAACTTCTTAGAACTGGCTACTGTACAATACGATAGAAAAAAAACAAATTCGATTTTGAAAATGGAACTTTATGCTTGTCAAACCCATTAAACTTTCAAAGCTGTCATTTGTTTTTTATTTCTGGCGGCAATTTGAAAGTAAAGTGTTTACGAAAAGATGTATTTAACAAGAGAACGTTTTAGTTCAATGATTTTTTTATTTATTTATTTAAATTTTAGTGCACAAAGAAACATTGTACAAAAGGCGGACTTAATGCCTAGTGGCATTCGTTGTCAGTCAACCTTTGGGTTAACAGAAAAACGAAAGGCGGTGCATAGTGCGATCATTAAAAATTACTACTAAGTGTACATATAATACAATACACACACACATTATATATATTGATAAAAATGTGTACTTATATATAACCCATATAAATAAATACATACAACAATAAATTATCACTATAAATTGAATTACTTAAAATATAATAAAAGCCATTGACAGGGGGAAGTTGTTTCAGAGAACAAAATACTAAGTAACTATATTTATTAACTCTGTTGCATAAAAAGATAATATCGCCCAAGCAATTTTTTTAAATGAAAATTTAGAAAAGGCCTTTCCTAATGATAGTAGGAAGTGTTCCAAAGATTTTTTTGACTTTCTTTTTTGAGAATATTTATTTCATGAAAATACCTATGCTCAGATAGGTATTTTCATGAAATAAATATTAGCCACTTAATATATCTTCGTCCTAAAGTTATTCAAGAATAATGCTAAAATATCTGTTCTCGACTTATCATTGTCATCATTATTTCTAAAAATATTCAATTTTATTTATACTAATGGCTATCACATAAACAGAAAACAGGCGTCGACGCCGAAAATGTTTAGCCGGGTCATAAATTCCATACGCCCGTTACGAATTTGTAAACCTTCCAATTCTCACTTAGGAATCGTCTTTTGCCAATCGACTATCACTTCTATTGCTTCAGCATAAAAGCTGCGATAGTTCAAGTGGATTCAGTTTTCAGAGCACGGTTTCTTGGTGATTTTTCTTCATCCCTCCCTTCAATATGTTGCGGTAGTGGGAATATCGCCATCTATCTTCGCCGGAACGCATTATGTAAATCAGTGTGGCGCAACTAGGTGTAAACAGATGTGGACCGGCATACAAGGCTCTATTTTCAAATTGGTAACACTATCGGTCAATGTTGACTCTATTAAGGTTTGCATTTGCTATACATATGTGGTTTGTAATATATGAAACAAGCATAACAGTTCTAACTAACTTTTCCGTCAATGTATTTTGAGGTATATTTGAAGGACACGAGGTCCGTTTTTATGCCTACAGACGAATGTCACCACAAGCAAGATATACGCGCGCTCGTGAGAACCCACCTCGTGATATGATAACAGAAAGTTCTTTTGTTTTTCTTGATATTAAAATAAAAACAAATTAATAGAAAAAATGTACTTCATAGAGTAATATTTAATTTCATTGTGATCTATAACACTACCCATTTTCCAGGAAGAGTAAATATTCTGATTTTATGAAATTCCTGATGAAAAAAAAAGAAGAAAATTGTTCAAAGGTTAAGTTTTAACATGGTTAACATTTCTAAAGTTCTTTATTCTAAAAAAATGTACCAACGATCAGTAGTCGGAGAGTGCAAAGGGGGAATATACGGGAATAGAAGGAATCCTCGTAATCCTCGTAGGCCATAACAGTGTCATAAATCATTGTGGAAAGTATAATGGTAAGTATAAGGTTACATTCAGTCAAAACAGAAAAAAATTGGTGTTGGCAGTGACATCACCAACTTGAAGTTCGTACAAGTTGCGGACTCCACGTAGCGCACGTCATTTAATCGGCCACTTGGACGGCGGCTCTCGGCTCGTGTACATGTGTTAGTAAGTATAATGTTGGTGTTAGATGCTATTTGCCAGGTATTTCATTGCTTTTCTCAATGGGACACTATAATCATTTCTAAAGCCGATAGATTTTGTTTGCTGTTTAAATGTTTTCCTTATATCTAATTTTCAACTGTAAAAATAGTTGTTGTTCACAAATTAGTTTTTTTTTAATAAATCTTACTTCAGATTCCTAAATGTATATTAATTTCTTATTTAAAATCTTATTCTACATAAAAATAAATAAATATTGGTATTTTGTGCATTTTGCACAGAAGAGTCCAATCAAATAGCTCTTCACAATTTCTCACTTCGAAGCTATCGAGAATCTGATATTGGTTTTCATTAAATGTAAAACATTCTGCATAGCTCTTCTCAAAGTAATTGAAATTCATTCAGAGAGCCGTGATAGAAGCCATTCAACGGATTAGCGCTAAGTAAAAATACTTAAATTGAAATTAGTAAGTATTTAAGTATGTTGATTTGTTTTGAAATTAGTTTAAGCATTTTGTTAAAATAGCGCATAGAATCAGAATGCTGAAGTAGTAATGGACGAGTCATATTTGCAACTGAACCGATAAGTTTTTGGTTAGAGTTAAGACGGACTCCGTGCGTCATACATTTATCATGCGTCATTGCATAAGAATATATTAACATCATTTTGTAAAATCACTAACTAAAAATATTAGGATATTTGTGTTTGGTAAAATTAATACATTTTGGAAATTGTAGTATGTTTCATTTAATTCATTGTACATCATTGATTGGTTTTTACAAACGTATCTCAATATTTACAATTGATATGTTTCTATTTTGTGTTGAGTTTTTGCTTTTTTAAATGAAATTAAATGATATATTAGTACCATAGAATATAGAAAATGGACAATACAAAAATACAACGAACTAATACAGATCTCCTAGATATTACATTGTTAATAAGTTATTATTAAATACCGTACAATTACTATTGCCGTTTGTATGTGTGTGTGTAGATGGAAATAAGTGGAGTGTTTAGAATTGTTAATAAAAAAATACGTTTTCCTCAGGTAGGTAACAAGAACGTAGGTAACAAATGTGTACCAATGTAACAACATTATGGACATATCCAATTATGTTCCGCGACAATATTGTTATGATTTAAATTCAACTGAATTAATCAAGCATTTAAATGAATTAGTATTAAAACAATAGCTGTCATACAATTGTAGGATTTTAAAAGTTATAACTGTAAAAATAAAATAAAATTTTATTATTATACTAAGTCAGTGTCTATGCACAGCGTGGGATAATCTCCAGACAGATGGACAGACGACGTATTGAAGAAATTTGTATGAGAAGAACGGAATACTGTGTATGGTGGCGAGCCGTGGGAGGCCTATTACCTAAGCCCATTATCAGCATTTTCATAACGAACGGTATTTTATAACGGCGTGTTTCAATTTTATTATTACCTAACAATAATAAATAATACATATTTACTATTCTTATGCCCGTAAGCACCTCCCAGCTTTATAGTGTCGCGCGAGTGACGACTTGTATTTGAATCATTCAAGCTGCTTAATTATGTTACGCTCCTTTCACATAGCAACATTTTAGTTTCATTTAATTAACATATCTGAACATAATGGTTGCATTATTATGTAGTACCTACTCGTACTTAGAATAAAAACGACATATTAATGCTTTAATATTAAAGCGCAACTGTTAGAAACGAATTAAATTCAATAGACATCCTTTTAGTGGTAACGCTTATTTAGTTCGTTCACGGATTAGTAAAACGAACAGTATGGTATCTGCTCATATACATAATTAAATTTGAAATACCTACACCCTTTTATAAGTTAATTTAATTCGGGAAAACTAACAACTTTTGATTTACAATTTTGTTTACTTCGGAACTTCGCACTCGCTCGCGTAGGTACACTCGCACCTATTTACATAGATGTACGTATCTAATAGTAGTGGTTAGATTAGCAACTGTTTATGGCGCGGCGTTGCCGTTTGTACCATCAATTTCAGATCAATTTCAGATACAAGTTAATTTTAATGATGGAAATTCAATGTTCTTAACATGAATTGAAATGAAAAATATTTTTCATATAACCTCTGTGAAAACATTCGAATTAACTCACGACATTGAGGGCGGTACACCATATGCTACTAAAGTGTCTATCTAGGGTTCTTGGTTAGTAAAAGTCCACACTTTATTTGACACACTTTGTTCACGTAGGTATGTCAAGATTTACAATAGCGATTTAGATTTTAGAAGAAAGAGCATGAATTTCACACATAGGATGTCACTGGTATGATAACGAATTATTAGAAATTGACTAGAACAAGATTGAATAGAAATTTATAATCAACAGAAACTAAAAAATGCGCATGCATTCGCCGTCGGATATCGGTAGTGACTGTCCGGCGCCCGCTCGCTACGCTCTGCGCAAGCGCCTTCTACAAGCGGCCGCGCGTACATTCCTTAAGCAAATTTAGCATCGGCCGGCGGGTTCGCTTGCCTAATTAAATTAATTGCAGTGTAGGCAAGGTTCCTACACTACAAATAGTCTTGGGAAAGATTTATTTCCAGCACTGGAGAGTCTCATGTAGTACTATACTATACTATCATACAATGTGAGACTACTGCTTTGTGAGAATTTTCAGAGAAGCATTAAAGTAATGTAAAAAAAACATACATAACTAGAGTGGGCTACAAAATCACTAAAAAGAGCCAAACTTTTTTAAGCTGGCAGTTTTATATCTCTGAAGGGATTTACAAAAATCGTGTGCACAAATTTGAACATATAAATACACGCAGCACAGAAGGCATAAGTATGCAACATAAAGGACTGTGAATACAATTCTGCAAGGTAGCATTCATAAAGTTACAGTGAAATCAACGAGATATGAGTTTTGCGTTTTAATGAGTGCACACCAATAGTGTACAGTGCGAACCATTTCGACAATCGGATTGGATAATTCGGCTCCCACTCACACATGCAAAGCTCATATCTCGTTGCGATATGATGCAAATGCAATTTTGATGCTCACAGCATGCAAGATGAAATTTATCCAAAGCAATTTGTTTCGGTAGTAAAATTTTCCTATTTATACATATCTCGTAACTATCCGAACATTGATTATATTATCTCTAATTGATTTTAACGGTATACTATTCAATAACCTTTTGGGCCCTCTTCTCATAGTTTTAAATCCATCCTCATTCTCCTTCGTACTTCTGCTTCTACGTCCACTTCCGTTTCCTCTTTTCTCATCCACTTTTCTGCAACTCGATGTATCTCGATCCCAATATCGTCTCACTCATATTCTTTAATTACACCCCCTTTCCTGCACATTTTCATTCAAACTCCATAAATCGGATATATTACATGGTTCATTATGATTCGAATATGGGTAGGTGTGGAAAACACCTACCCACGCGCCTCGCAGTAATCGTACCGTTTGGATGTGATGCGTGCACTCTCTTCACTAAGAACTAAGCACATATATCTTAAAGATGAAAGCACAGCTAGTTCAAAATACAATGACATATAAATATCTTTACAGATTGTAAATATAAGTAAATGGTGACGCAAAAATCAAAATGTAATAAATCAAAGTCTGCTGCTGTGGACAACCAGAAGCCACTATTAATGCTCATATCTCGTTGATTTCACTGTACAAGTGTCGATGAGCGGCGGTGACCACTTATCATCTCGTGGACCACCCGCCCGTCTGCCACCTCCTCTAAAACAAAAAAGTACGTATTTTATTCTAAAATTTCTTCGGTTTAGGTACATTATACATTTGCATCGTTATTGTATCCGTATTGGCCAGTATGCCAGTGTGACACTTTTCAGATATTTCTATTAAGATGCACTACTGTTTCTTCTATATTCCGTAGTTCAACAGAACCCTTTGTTCACTAAAGCACTTTAATTTACCAGTGACCATTGCTTAGAGTAATCCTTACTTGCAATGCGGTGTTGTGACCACATTAAGAGTTTATAAAATTGTATTGTGAGACAGTTTACAAAAAGTTGTGACGAAGAATGTTTTCTGTTTTTTACAGCAAAACGACGTGCTTTTCCATGGGAGGTTTATGCCCTAATCACGTCCTAGAATGGAGGGCATGTACCAGCAAGTGCAGTGTTTGACACCCTCCGGCGAGTTGGACCGACGACTGAAATAAATTCGCTGATGGTGGTTGAGAGAGACCTATATCCAGCAGTGGAGAGACATAGGCTGATGGCATAGTGTGGTACAGGAAATGACTGGCAAAGACAGGTAAACTGATATGGGTTCTATATGCAGGTAAATATATAGTTACCGTCGCCGATAGACACCTACATCTGTCTAGATAAACTGTCGATGTTACAAAGCACTGAGCACAACTCTTTTGTCCATCATTGGGTAGTAGAAAGATTTCAGTTCCTTCCACAATTTATGCGGCAGTTAGCAGTTTATGGTGGTTTGAGGAGTTTAATGTAGTTGTAGTTAAAGTAGTTTTTTTTATATATCTTATTGCACACAAAACAATATAGCTATGCATGATTAAATGTACATTCATATACAAAAGATAAGCTTATTTCCTGTGAGGATCTTTTCCAGCAAACTACCAACAATAATAAAATGCATACATTAATAATCATTAAACATAAAATAATACATCCAGACATACCTACATACTATATAAATATAAACAAATACTATATGTTATATGTATAATAAATATTTTTGGAGCAATAAAATATTTTTTTCTGAAAGAAATTTTACAGAAACTCAAAATAAATGTCAAATCCGATCGCTTTGTTTTATATAACAACTAAAAGCCGTAGTTCTTACCAAGGTCGAGAAGTAAGCGTTTAGTCGTTCATTCTGGCGAAATATTTTTATTTTATGTTCCCCAATTAACTTAAACCTCAGACAAAAAGGTTTTTTGCAAAAAAGTCATTATAAATTGCCAGGTTCTACTCCAGGTGACGTTAGAGGTAATTGCCATATTTATCATTCGAAACGGCGATTAAGAATGCTTAGCAAAATTAATTGGTGTTTGCTTTTGAGATAATATAATTAATGACTTTGTTCATTAAGATATATTCGATCGTTTAAAAACAGTGTTTTGTGTTCATTACACCATATGTATTCATTACATTACGCGTATTCATGTTCATTACACCATTCTTAAATTCAATTGAACGACGAATTCGCATGATTGGCTAAGTGAGGTTACTGTGTTATTTGTATACAATCGCTACAATATTGGTAAGTTATTTCTTTTACACTCGTGTGCTAGAGGTTTTGTTAATTTTGTTAACAAACGTTGTTAATAGTCTTCACATGCTGTACTTCTTCTGTGTGTATACAGAAACCTTTGTCAACAGACTTTTGAATGTACCGTGTCCATATTGTGCAAAAAACTTAAGCAAATATAAAATATGTTGAAAATGTTCACCAAAATCTAAAATTTCAATTTTCAGCCTATAATATCCCACTGTGTGGCAGGAAATTCGAATTTTGGAAAAAAAAATCACTATATTTTTCCACCAAGTTTTGAGGTTTCCGCAATATCGTTTCTAACAGCGCATTTCTTAACTTATCAGAATAGTTTCAGTACAAATCTCGGTTAAATTCAAAGGTGAAGCAAACCAGTTTAGTAGTTCAAAAAATAAAGACAGTGTAATCTTTTTAAAAAATATAAAAAAGTAGACGTCTATATAAAATTTTGGATAAAGTTCATAAGCCTTTACAAATTTTATCTACGTTTTTTTTACACTTACGAAAAATAGCGAGGTCTTCTTTCCGACTGTCATTGTCAACGATGTTTTTTAGCGTTAGTTTCCGTACTGGTGTAAGCCAGCGGCGTATTTTAAGATTTGGGGCCCTGGGCCTATAAGGTTTGCCGCCCCATAAATTAACGAAAAAAAAAAACTAAAATCTTTTAATAATAAAACAGGCCATACAAAAGAATAAACACCGTTTATTAAATATGGCCGGGAGGCCTATGTCCAGCAGTGGACGTCTAAAGGCTGAGATGATGATGATGATGATTAAATATTTACCTTTTTTTGCGATGCACAAATTGGTTGACAAATTCGGCAATGACACACTGTCATAATGAACGGATATTGTTAAGTCAGCTTCTATATTAAGGATGGCTAAACTGTTCAAACGTTCTTCGCTTATATGGGAATTAGGTAGGCTTTTTAAATTTCTTCAGGCAAGTCAAGTCAAAAAGCAATAAAATAAAAGATAGGTAACGATTATGAAAGGCGCCCAAAGCTGACCTGCCGCCCCGGGCCATGGCCCCCATGGCCCTAGGGTAAATACGCCACTGGTGTAAGCTGCAAGCACTTAGGGAACACCGGCTAGATATTCACTTAACTCAAGCCAGCTGGCTAGTTATTTTAGTGATCATCCTGTCGCGATGTAATCGTTGTTGGAAGCTTTATGGTAAGTCTAATAGAATGATTACAAAGACTCCCAGAAAATACTTCACATGATAAAGAAGACACCTGACAATATTTTTGCATTTATTTATTTCAGGCAACGAAGAGTCATACAATATATTCCTGAAATTAGAATATATAAACTATAATAAATTTAACTACTAATAGGAATTACTCTTAAACTTAACTACTAATAGGAATTACTCTTGTTCGGTTTCGCTTCCCTAAATATGTTAAGTCTTCTAAATAAAACCCAAACAAAGACTTTATAAAAGCGAATCCCTTTCAAACAGAGAAATTAAACGCGTGTGAAAACAGCCCTGTTCTCAACAACCTTCTATTTACACTAAGTTAAACTCTCATCCGTAAAATGTGCTTTTTCGTCGAAACCACAATAACCCACGCTGAGTCAAATGTGGCAGTTACCCTTTCTGTGGTCAAGGGTCGACTTGGAAAAGGGACAGTAATGAAATACGTTAGTATAGTCCACAAAACCTTAATATACCGAAAACTGATTATTACTAGGTCTTATGCTCCTATGGGGTTATTAAACAATACTGACAAAAATATTGGATTCCTGATGAATTTTTGTAGGTACTATAATTTCTTTATTTTTCAACGTCTTTTCTTCTTTCATACAAAGATGACAGATTTCGCCCCACACCACTATATTTATTTATTTGAAGGCTTTTTGGCGGGAACCCGAGAAGTTTTTGTTTGATTATTGTAAAAAATGTCTATTTTGGGATTTGTGGTTTAATAGTGATAGTTTATTAAATTTCAAAGTGCCTGGTGTTAGTGCATAATATTTGTGATAATTAAATAAAAGCGTGAGACTGTGTTTTTCGTGTTCATTTAAGGAGTCCAACTCTGTCTTCTGCATACCTACTGTCGCTTTAGTGAGCGACTCTTACTTCGACGGGACTGGACACTGACGTGATAAAAACAATACTGTTTTATTATTTCCTATGTGTGTGGACCAATGACTATCCCAGTGTCCAAATAAATTTAAATAAACAAAATATTTATTTACAAAGTTCAGTGCTACAATATATAGGGAGTATGTAGTTATGCACCCTACACTTACGCATAACATCCGCGTCAGCAGAATCTGATTGCAACATTGTATAAAGGACATACGTGTCAAGAGTAATCTAATGCAACGTTGCAATAGGATGTTTATTGTTCAGTCTAAGTCGCCCACCTGCGAGTGGACCTTATACCACAAGAAACCATTGTAGAACACTTAATAAAGAACGGTCGTACCGTGAAGACGTGTCGTCTTTTTAAAAAGTCAATCCCTCGACTCTCAAACTTGACTAGGTTTACAATGTTACTAAAATTTAAATCAATTAAGAACTAGTATTATGAAAAACAATTAATTTACAAATATATTAATAATATGCTCAAAAACGATTCAAATGTAGTTTAGGCTTTGTTTTAGGGTCAATTATTTTTCTTTTAAACCTTGTCGATTTCCATTGTTAGGTAATGAGTTTTTTCGTTCTTTACGTTCCGATTAATCATTTGTGATTACAAAAAAATTATAAACTTCGTAAAAATTATGGATAAAATGATATGTACACGTATCATGTAAAATGATAAAATGATGGTTAGTGAGGCAAACTTTCATATATTTTTTGGCATTTTTATTTACTAGAATTTAATATGAACCTGAAATGTGCTCTATCTGACCATTTTGAAGGTACGTATTCAGTAGGGATGATATCGTGACATTAGGAGTTTTGTTAGTCCAAGTCAGAAACCGCATTTTTCGGGCTCACGTTACCCGCAGAAAAAACTTTTTCTTTTCTTTTCATATAATGGCAACGGTGTAATCAACACATTCGGCCAGTGTCAATTTTTCTTCGCAATAAATAATTTCAAAGTCTAAAACGTATCCTGTCAATGTCCAGTGTCGCGGCTCCACATCGCCGCTTCAACATTTTTCATTTAATATACAACTACCGCCACAAAATATAGGTAGCCTGCCGTTTTGGTGCTTACCTACATGTTTTTACATACCAAGTGTCAGTCAATCAAAGTCGTTAGCCGAGACGCACTAACATTGCATCTACCAATAAAACCAATCACAACAAGCAAACCTTTCGGGTTTTATTTCGCCGAAGGATAAGTGATCGACGTACGCAGCCTCTGGTTGTATTTATGTCCGCCACTCGGTGTATGCCATCAGGTTCCATGTAGAGCTTCACAACTCTTCCGAGACTCCAACATAGGGGAGTCACGTGATCTTCCTTTAGTAGAACGAGATCTCCTACTAAAGAGCTACTAAAACCCTACTACTAAAACTACTAAACCCTACTACTAAACCCTACTAAAACTCGCAGAGCCGCGACATCCAGTCCCGTCTGAGTAAGTCGGGAGGCGCTCAGTAAAATAATCAGTAAGCACACGAAAAACGCAGTCATATGTTTTTATTTGATTATCACAAACATTTTGAAGTTTAATATACTATCACTATTAAATCACAAAACACACAATACACAACGTTTATAATAATCAAACAAAAATTCAAATTCACTTCTCGAGTTCCCGCCAAAAAGTCCTTGAAGACAAGTTCATTGTTTTCACGTCAGTGTTGATAATTGGTAATGAAAATGAAACCCTGATTAGGTCATTAAGATTTCCATGCGCGATTATAGGCTTACCTGTAGATTATAGGCGATTATAGACTGTACATGCCATTAACAAGAAAATAAATAGACCGACTCACAGAAGACTACCTTGAAATGTACCGCATTTCCTTCTTATCTTAATCCTCAATGTACGTAAGTGTTTCAGTTGTTAGGGAGATATGCCAGAGCCCATTCCAATCCCATCCTATTCCTCCTCATTTTTCCCGCCTTTCCTCTATATCCATTCCTATGTTTTCAAAGGTAGGCAACGCATCCGAGATCGTGCCAACGTTTGTCATTTTGGACCGAAGTTGACATGAACCATGGATGTCCATGGGCGACTGTATCTAGGTAGACTGTCTGCAACCTTATTCCTTGGTTACTTGGTTGTTTCCTTGGTTTTTAGTAGAAATATGGGTTGATATACATAGATGTAATAGGCCCTATTTTATCGCTCTGTGCTATCTACTTAACCGCACTTTCAAACCGCTTTCAGTGACCTTAGATTTTCATTTGTGAATGTTACTATTTGTTTTCTCTGTTTAAAATAAATCGCCTATAAATAAATGAATGACGAAATTATTCCGTTTAAATGACAATTATGATCAACCACGATAATGAAAGTTTAAAATCTTATAATTCCTTATCATTGATTGGTTAAATAGGTTCTAGAAATCCTAGGCGACTTACCTTCGCAAATGTGTCGTCATTACATCGGCATCGATATTGCAAATAATATACCTGTTTGTATTAAACTAAATCCGTTTCATCGTTACTTACATTATAGAAATGCAAGTACACTCCTTAAATCTCAAAAATTGTTTTTTTTAATTAGATCTATAAAAAAAATCAGCAACAGATCACTTGTTGTATATGTTGCTAGGGTTCCCTAAAGTTCTCACCTACAGGCTGCCATTTGCAAAATTTAATGAAACCGTTATTTGCAGAAACAATTCTAATTATACTTAGCTATACATATAATAAAACAGTAAAAGGGTTGAGTCTTAACTTAATATAAAAAACAAAATTGGGGGGGGGGGGGGGGGGGGGTCTCTTTAGAAGTTAAAGAACCCATAACAGTAGTTTTTAGAATTTCTGTATGTATGTATCGCATCACATAAAAACTACTCACCGTATTTTGATCGGGTTTTCACTAATCTATAGCTAAGTATCCAGAAGGAAAACTGATATATGTGTCATCTTTATATGAGACAAGAAAGTTGAGTTATAGAGGAAAATATAAAAAAAATACTCATAATGGAATTATTCAAAAACTCCTGGATGGGTTTTTAACCAGGTCGTATAGCTCATAGCTCGCTGTCGTATAGCTCAGTAGTAAATCTAATAACAGTGCCAATACGAGTATCTTATCCTTAAATGCCTTATAGCAAGAGTAGGCTGAAAAAGTCATTAAAATATTTATTGTCGGTTTGTGCAAAAACTTTTTAAACTTTTGCGTTTTGTACACATTTTATATTCTAAATTGGGTCTGAACGCGTGGTAATGTGATAATTCGTCTTTTACATGTTACAGGTCACAGAGATCATACTCCCTGGTGTTTAATGTAGTAACGACGGATTGCAGGTGTTGAGGATGATGATGTGAGGAGGCACACAGGTATCTGTCAGCGTGTGTTGAATTTGTGTGTGTGTCACTATTATCTCAAGATTGTACGTGAAGCGATTGAAATTAAGAAATATAAAAATATCAATCGGGAAAATGGATATAAACTGTCGTCGACGTGGAATACAGTGATTAACAAATTTATCGTCGATTACGTTCGCGGACATAATTAGTGTAATGTGATGCCTTTGATCAAATGTGGGTAGTTGATAAAACTACTAGCAGCTCCTATCCTGAATTACCCGCCTCTTCAATCAACTCGTGACCACGGTTACACCAGCCGAAACCTCGAGTAGGAATAAAAGGTAAACAAATACCTTTATTTATAGGTACACGTTCAGACCCGATTTAGAATATAAAAAATGTGCAAAAACTACTATAGGTAATTAATTAGGATTTTCGCTGTTGTAAAGCTTAACAGCCGAAAGAAAATTCCGTCCTTGCTTCTGCACTCTGCTTCTGCAGGATTCTTCCTGTTCACAGATCTCTTGAATTACATGGAATTTAATTTTCTGTTAAAATGTTTTTCAGCTGCTTAGTCCACGCAAACGAATCCGCGGGTAGAAGCTAGTATTCAATACTCCTTGTCATTTCATTTTATTGGAATTAAAACTTATTATTTCGTGTATTTCTAATCAAATTTTACTAGCTAGGAAAATATCGTGGCAAGCCTTAGGAGAGGCTTGAATCCTGCATATAAATGGGACAAGAAATTGGATACTGAAACTGGATACAAAGTAGATCAGGAGATAAAAACAGGTCCATGTAGTATGCTAATATGCCACCGTTCTAATACAATTTATTTAAAAAATATTCATTTGTCTCTTAGCATATATTCTCAATTCAGGCATGAGTTTCTCGACGTCATAGTTTTCCATGACCCATTTCTGAGAGTAGACATTGCTTGTACATTTTTCTAAAACTACCTTCAAACCATTTATAGTTTTCACGTACTGCAAACATTTTTGTGTCTGCATATGTCTTATATATTTTGTCTGAAAACATAATGAATTACATGTAAAAATATGTAAATTACGACAATATTAAAGTTTTGTCTGTTTATAGTGCTTTGACATTGAGCATTTGAGCATTTAATAGTACTAATTAAATTAATTAATTTAACAGCTGTCAGCCATCTTTGCATCCTGAACAAACTCGAAGAGATGATTAGTAAAAATGGCAAAGAAACATACAACATTTTATTATACGTAACGACGTTGTGACCACTCTATGTTATATACCGCGATTGGTCAAGATTGAATATACTAAAATAGCCGACCGGAATTACATAATTAATTGTACTGTACTAGTAATTTACACGGAAATGTACGTCACGTTTATTACGCTATTGCATTACGTTGTAACCGTTACCAGCCCTGTTTTTCGTCCATTGCTGTACATGGGCCTGTTCATGCACATTGTCTTGTCAAGTCTTGTGTATGAGAGATGTATGGCCGTAAAACGCCACGCTGCTGCTGCTCAAGCTGGTTGGCAATTTCAAAAACTGAATAGAATCGATAATTTTAGTCTCGGGGAATACACCTGATATATCCTGTAGAGCAGGCTCCTATTGGTAGTATATTTTTTATGAAAAAAAAAATGTTAAAAATACTTACTCTGGTATCATACAACCAAACCTGAGTGGCTGCACGACCGCGACATAAATTGAGTATCACTGTATTGGGAAAATGTTCCAAGCACATGTTATCTCGTCTTATTTCACCGTCCCTTGTGTAAACCCAAAACTAAAAACAAAACATTCGTTTCTAAAGTTCGCTATAGAACCATCACTAACTACTTTATCATCCAGTGCTGGACTCCCTATACACTTGGTCTTGTGAATGAGGGATGTACGGTCTTAAAACGCCACGCTGCTCTGGCCAAACGGGTTGGCGAATCCGCTCTTTTAGAGGTTGTGTAGTTCCTCAGGACTTGTGGAAGCAGCTTTGTTATCCTTTCGTCACCTTTTACGACACCCAGGGGAACAGATGAAGTGATGAATATCTAGGGAAATCGGACGGTGCCGCAAAGCAATATGTAGCAAATTTAAAAAAGAAAATGTCAATAGAAAATACTCGTAAAATATTCGTGACGCATAATATTAACTCAGAATCATATACGGAATCGATTGTTAAGTCATTAATTCAATTGTTAATTGTTAGTTTTATAAAGATTAAATTTATTTACCTGGTTACCGCCTTGGAAATGGCAAGGCAGCAGTTTCATATTTTCTTGATCATTTTGTAAAGCCAACAATGAATCGAGACATTGTGCGAATGTGCCGACACTAAAAATCTGCAAATTGGAATGTTCCGTTTGTAAATACTTAATATTGTTTTATTTTATATTCATTCGACAAAGAGAAACCCATACTTATTAATTTTTTTACTTGTGTTTGCCAAACTCCACAACTCGGTCATTTTACAAGATATTCGATGGTTTTCTTTTTCACGGGTCATTTATATTTATAATATTATATATTTTTATCTCAAGACAGTCTAATTTGCTAATGTACATTCAAAATGTAATTCAAAAAGAGTTTTAACAGAATGCCAAAACAAGCAAAACAGAACGCAGTAACATTACAGTATAATACAAATGATGCTATCACCAAAGGTATTAAATCAATCTTTTCCAAACAACGTTTACATACTTCTCATTTAGATAAAGAATATTTAGAAATATTTTTACTTACTTGTCCACTAGCCACGTAATTATCTGGAACTTCTAGTTGTGGATACACGTTCTTCAAATACCATTCAAAGGATTTACACTTTAATTTCTCACGCAATTTTTTTCTATTTGTTACGTCGCCAAAGTCAATCTTTCGGTTTCCAATTCTTTCGTAATAATATTTAGCGTAGTCATCTAACCAAACCTATAGGATATAAAAAGTTATACAATTATTTTTTCCAAAATGATAATTTTAATCGAAAATGTAATTAAGTAAATTTATAAATTAACTAATACTAAAATTATACGCTTTTACATAACAACGTTTTATCTCTGTATTTCTTCGTCCTCTTCATTCCAACCATTCCTCTCCCCCCAAAAATGGGGAGTTTAATGGAATGGGGAATGGAAATTTAATGGAACTCCTCTTCTCGTTATACTCCTCTCACATTCTTTTTTTCTAATTCCATTCCCAAATGGACTGACTAACATTTACCATATCTAATTCATCTTGTAATGTGTTGTGGATGTCTATTGGCAGCGGTATTATTCACTTACCATCAGGTGGAATGTCTATTTGTCTGTCACTTTCTGTCTATAAAAAAGTCAAACTGGAAGTTCTCATCATTAAATTGCAACCAACAAAAATCTTATCATCATTGTAACCAAAAAACCTTAAACATACCTCAGCCAATCGCACATTATTTCTTCTCTGGTAAATTTCTTTACCTTTATAAGGTACTCTCTTTCTAAAAACATGTCCGACATGAGAGCATGGCACTATTTCCAATGAGCCACCACACATCCACACTTTGAACGAGAGCTCGAGATTCTCTGCTCCCCGAATTTCAAACCCATCGTCATAATAACCAAGCGTTTTGAAAAACTCTTTGTGTATTGCAAATAATCCTCCAGATATAGTAGCAGTTTGTATAGGAGCCGCCGGTTGTTTCCTTTTGACATAAATTTCGCGTGGTATAACCGACCAAGCAAATTTTAAATCCCAAGTGAATCCACCTACTCTGAGTTCATGTATGTCTTGAG
Organism: Sesia apiformis; assembly: GCA_914767545.1. Taxonomy (NCBI): domain Eukaryota; kingdom Metazoa; phylum Arthropoda; class Insecta; order Lepidoptera; family Sesiidae; genus Sesia; species Sesia apiformis. The sequence continues at coordinate 5,865,330 of OU611960.1, read as the reverse complement.
ATATGTATTCGAAAGTGTTATCGTGAATATGATCTACAACCGGACTTGCTACTTTAGTAGGATTCTGTGTTATGACGTCTAATAAAGGTGGAAGCCAACCTGTAAGAATATTAATAACTTCTAATATTCTGACAACAGAACTTGATGAATTATATTGTTGGAAATGACCGGGTTGCCACACAACTGAGACGTGCAGGTCGAGTTTCGCCGGCTATGAACCGCATAGTAACATATATAAGCACACTTCTTTCGTCATTGTTTATTATTATCTTTTGGCTGTTTGTGCATATTCAGTGACGTGTAACTTCGGTGTGTATGTCCAAAAAAGTTTGGATTTTTCCCACGGGAATAGATACTGTACGGTTTGGGCTCAAGGGTCAAGATAAATGGTATCATTACTTATTTTGCGCATGTGCATGCCTGAACAAGTAGACCAAGAGAGATATTAGAGTTAACTAAAGCCAGGGTCATCTCATAGACAATAACATTTCTCAATAACTTCTACAGTAATCATGTATATGAGGAACAGAAATGGCATTATTTTTAAATAAATCATCCAATATTTTTTGGGTAAATTGCCTTACTATTAAAGCCAAAATCAATATTTACTAAGCATGTGAATAATACATGAATAGTTTATTTATAGGTATCTCCATTTTACTTTACTTTACCTTCATTAGCTTCACAGTGGCTGTCCAAGTAAACCAAAACTGGAGCTGTGGCCTGATCGATCGCAATCATTCTGGCTCTAATCAAACCTTCACGACGCTTCATGCGAATTAACTTAACTTTTGGAAATCTGCGTACTTCGTCCTCTAAAGTTTTGCCTAAATGATCTATAAAAATAAAAAAAACTACTCTAAATGAAACTGTTGAACATTTTTTTTTTTTTTAATTTATGAATTTAATAGTTTAGTATATTCCTGGGGTCGATATTGGGCGATCTCAGTATATTTAAAATTTATTTGCTAAATGTTCATTATTAATCAAAAGCAGAGGATGAATTGCGATGGCTTGTACTCGAAATATTACACTCGTATGTATAGTCTTAATATTGTACAAGTCTCAAGTCTCACTTGTGTAACTACATTGTGTACTAGTTGTTACTAAAAATAAAAAAGTGATTATAATGCTTAGTCTACAAAATTATAAGGTAGAAGAATTTTATAGAATTGTTGTTTTTATACAGTCGTTCCAGTTATATCAAGTATAGTGATTATTTAAACTCTAACTGCTTCATTCATAAATGTTTTTTAAACCTCATTAGGTGCACCTTTGGTACCAAGAACACCAACTTAGTACTACAGATCCATTACGCCTACGCTGATATTGTGGGTTCTAATTTTATGTATTGTGTTATAATTGTATGTTTATAGAGCAGAATTCATAAATTGATTTAAATACCAGTGATATCAATTTAAAGACGTTTACTCTTTTTATTTTATTTCACTTTGAATAAAAAATTACATAAATCAATTGTTTCTCACCCATTGTGGAGAAATCATCTACTAATATTATTTCGTTCAGAAGGTGAGGTGGTGACCTGTTAAAAACTGAATGAACTGTTCTCATCAAGGTTGAGAGCGCTTCGTTATGGAAGCAAACGATCACTGACGCTTCTGGCAATGACTTTGAATGCGTTTGCTTTTTACACCTGAAACATACTAATATTATGTTGCACTGGGCAGATGTATTATATGACATTATCTGAGAAAAGGGATTAAGGTCAACAATAAGTTGTTTGTAATTTCACTTGTTGTAATTTCATAGATATTGAGACATCAGTGAAATTAATGAAAAATATCATTTTTTTAAATCATTGGTCTTAAATATCAAACGTTACCAGGGTTCATAAAGGAGTTTCGGGAATCCGATATTTCTAGTTATGATATGAGTTATATTTTCGACAACAATGAGGATGTTCTTTGAGACTGATCTGACGCTTCATTTGAGACCCGTGATGACGATATTTTTCGATATGGAATAAGGCGTTTCGAAAAACGTTACATTAAGTGTATCAATTTAGAAGATTACAAGATTTAAATTTAGAATTTAGAAACAATGAAATACTCATTTAGAAAATCTTAAGCAAAGTCAAAGACAAGAGATTTCTTTGCTCAGATAACGTCAGATATGGTATAACTAACATATATGACATAAATAAACCTTCTTCCACTCCCCTACGCAGCTTTTTGCCAATTCTTCATCCAAGTCCTTCTGCCGACTGTTCAGTAGGCAGCCATGAATCCTTACGTGAACATCGGTCCCCTGACAAGGCCTGACTATGAGGCGGGTATTTATGAAAGATAGTAGACGTTTACAGTGAAATCATCGAGACATGAGCTTTGTATCTTTGTGAGTGGATGCCGAATTGTCCCATTCGATTGTCGAAATGGTTCGCACTGTACACTATCGGTTTACACTCACACAAACGCAGTGCCTATTTCTCGTTGAGCGAACTGTATATGATTTTGAGTATAAAGTAAGTAAATAGTGAAACGATGGCAAAGTCAAAAGTAAAGACAAGTATTCACAAAATCTGCTACCTAATTAATAGTTATTTTGAATACTAGATGTATTTAAAAATGTTCCAAGTTTACGGTTACCATTCATCTCTAGCATCAAGAAGAGTGCGATTCAAAGGTATGACGTCACTGACGAATTGGTTAAATGCGTTGTCGTTCCATCCTTTGTTCACTATTGTTCTAATATGGGCTCTTAGTTCCTCTTTCAGAAATACACCTTTGCCGTCCATACCTAATTTATAACAGGAGAAGACTTTAGAATCTTGAACAATCAATATAGTCCAGGAAAAAATTATGGCATACTATATGGACTGAATATGGTTTTAATATTTAATGACAGTGTGACAATTTGCGTGCAGCTGTTTTGTTTTTTTTTGTCCTTATTTTTTGCTTTTTATTTCGAGAAATATAGTGAGCCTTGTCTGTAATATGCGAAGGGTATTAACTAATTTAAATTAAAAAAAAATCATTGTTCTTAGGAAAATCTAAATCTAGATGCTAAATCCCTATCAGAATTTTGAATACTTAATAACTACGCAGATCTAGTGTAAATTTTTAACTCTCAAAAAATTCAACGTGGATTTTTCAAGATGTTTTATTTTCACCGCCGATCTAGTGATATACGAGAAATCCGTACTTAGGTATTGTTTCTACTTAGGTAGAAACTCAATGTGGCAGTTCAACCCGATTGTGAATGTGATTAAAGAATAGATAGCTTAAACTATCACCGTTTTAATCGCACCATTTTATACACTACTATAACACGTATGTATCGGGTATTATTATAAACTAGCTTCTGCCTGCGGCTTCGCTCGCGTGGACTCAGCAACTGTAAAAGGTTTTTAACACCTGTAAAGTAATGTATAATTAGTGAAAACCCGATCAAAATCTGTTGAGTAGTTTTTACGTGAAGCTCAAACAAACAGACATACAGACAAAGAGACAAACATACAGACTAAAATTTTAAAAACTACTGTTTTGAGTTCTATAGCTTCTAAAGAGACATATTTAAAAAAAAATTAAGTCAATGTACAGACTCGACCCTTTTACTATTTTATACTGTTGACGGAGAAAACGCTCTACATAAACGAAAATAATTGAGTGTTTCTTTTTCATTTATGACGCTCCATATATAGCACCGGGTAAATAACAGCTGCAGATCGAATTTGAATGAAGTGAAAATTTGCACTAATTTGCACCAGCTATTTGCACTAACCTGGTGGAAAGTCAACGCCTTTAATTGCTGCCAAATGATCTTCAAGTGTTAAATCTATGCTCACAGGTTCCAAAAGATTCCATTCTAGAAAAACATAAATCTCTTATTTCATTATTAAAAATATTTTAATTAAAAAACATAACTGTTTTATTAAAGTTTCCATCACCGGATACAGTATTATTTACTATGGATTTTTACATTAATTTATATGTTCAATAAATTTAAAAAAAAGTAATCGAAGTCGCTTATTTTATCAGGGAAAGTATCTATTTAAAATTTGCAATTCTCTTAGGTGGAACTGTGTAGGTATTGATCATTAGTATAATAGTAATAACATTTGACGAAATGAAGTAAACAAATCTAATTAATCCAATTATGTGAAATTGAAGAATACCTTCAAACGCAGACTTCAGTAGGGATGTATTATTGGCCACATTCTGATACTTTTTCCTTATGTTACGTAACGCCTGATCATATGACTCCTTGTCAATTATACGTAGATAATTTCCAGTTTTAAATTCCTTCACAATTGTTAAAATCGAAACCAACCACATTATTACTAATGCTCCTAGAATTTTCAATGCCTTCCTGTACATCCACATGGAGTATATTAAAAGAAATAGCTTTAATTTCAAATAGCAAGACACCGACTGTCTCAATGTTATAGAGCACACGGACTGTTATTTCTGCGTTTCCACTGCACTTGTATTCAAGTGAAACTCCACTTAGGTGTATTGTTGTTTGTTTTGACAGTTGTAAATAAGGCTTAAGGTTGTTTTGATTCGACCACAAAGACAATGCGAGTTTTGTGAAAATGAACTAGTTCAACAGTTCTCGTTAATATTGATCGTTTTTTTATTTTGATACAATAAATAGCTACTAGAATAAAATTATATACTACAATAGCTACTACAATATAATTAATCTGTAAACCTAGAATTATTATTAGTCTGTATGTCAAGAATAAAATGTTTGATCCTAATACAATGTTTCATTAGTGTCATAAAAGAATGAACATAGTTACAATAAAATTATAGGTACAACACATTTAATAAATATAGTCAGTTAATAGTAATTATAGCAAAAAATTGACTACCCATAAAAATATTTTTCGAAGTAAGAAATATTTTTTTTTTATTATATTAATAAATAGTGAATTCCAGTAACCAGACCCTTTAATATCTTCTGCTGGACACATGCATATTGTCTTGGGCATGAGGGATATCAAAACGCTGCGCCGGGTAAGCGGGTTGATGAATTCACCCTTTTAGGTTTTCATTTATGACTCGGGGCTTGTATTTGTGACATCCATGAAAAGAGATGAGGTGTATAATACACCAGGTAAAATAGTGAATAATACACATAAAATATATTCAGTTACCTACATTGCGATTGAGTTAGCAATTCTCGGGATTCACATTGTCTAAAAAATGTAATAAGTAGTTTGAATTAAAAATTTAATAATGACAATGAAAATATTAATATTAAAACTGAAATTACTGAAACGAAGTTAACTGAACTTGTGTAAGCCCGCTTGTTTGTCAATACATTTGAATACTACGAAGTTTCTCGGTTCCCACAACCAAAGACAAATATACAAAACAAACATTTACTCGTTGACACAATGGAATGTAATTAAACTGTTTCACGGAAATGGGTCTATGCATGTGTTGAAATAATTTTTATCTCTATCACAATTAAGGAAAATATTCAAATAATAACATCAAATTAATAATCACAGAAGACTGCCTTGAAATATATTATATTCTTGAAATATACTGCATTTCCTACTTTATCGTATTTCCCCAATCCACGAGTATGTACGTGTTTCGGTAGTGAGTGAGATATGCCAGAGCCTATTCCCGTCCCATTCTCTTCCTCCCCATTTTCCCAATCCATTCTTTAATCTGCATAGGTAGGCAGCGCATCCGGGGGCGTGCCCACGTTTGTCATTCGGGACTGATGTTGGCATGTACTGTGGATGTCTATGGACGACAGTATCCACTTACCATCAGGTGGACTGTATGCTCGTCTGCCGCCTTTTTTTCTATAAAAAACACCATGTCCCACATGCCTATAACGCGCCACTGCAGGGCACAGGCTTCCCCTAGTAAATACCTTATCTGTCCGAAAAATAATACTAAAAGGAACAAGCCGAATTTTAAACATTTATAAGGCACTCCACGTTATCTGTTTTTTCTCAGATTTTTTGAGGTTCTCGTTAACTTTAACATTTGCCTACCTTAACCTCAATTTCCCCTAACGACGCTCCTGTAAAGTAAATCTAAAGAGAACATTCTTTTTTGTCGGCGACACTAATACGACCTAACTTTAATAAATTTACAGTTAGTTCCAACAAGTCAGAATTCCTAACACAAAGGCTGAGAGCTTGAAATTGAAGAAGACATTTGTTTTACGAACGATGGCGGTCGTAATGTCAGTAATGAATCTAATGAAGGTTTTTCTAAAGGGTAAGGTTTACGTAGCGGCATTTAATTAAGACAGGAGGGACTTTGGTGAATTTTCTTGGGAGACACAATTGTTTTTAGGGATACCCGCAGCAGCGATGAAAAGTAGCATTCAAGGCTGCATTAATGAGATTTTTTTTCGAAGAAACCTTAGAACAAAGTGCACCTTGAGGAAGACGAAGTACCTTTATAATTATAGAGTAGCATAATTTGATGTTACAGGTCAAAATATCCAGAACAGCGTAATAGATTTATCATTTCGTTGTGTTGGAAGCGTATACTCAGATGTCTCTGGATCACCCCCACACACGAAAATATACAATCAGAGACTCTCAGCTGCATGTAGCCACCAGAAGTTTCAGATGTTATTTTAGTTATGTGCGAGTAGCACGCAGAGGCTCTGATAATTTTGAAAGTTGTTGGTAACAGATAAAGTAGCAGACGAAAGACCCTTTGCGATGGACTGGTAAGTTAAAAGGCAAAATGAAGCAAGGACTGACAATGACAGAATGTTAACCAAATTGTTAACCTTGTTCACCAAAACTTTAAGTGTATTTGCCACTTGGCTTACAGTTTGGTGAACAAGGCGCTCCACGATGCCAAAGACCCACAACGTATAGAAGAGAACTATTGACAAGTTTCGTCAACAGAGTTAAGATCCTTTGAAGGAATGACTACAGGGAAAGAGAGCAATGCAAAATGTTTATTATGGTACCCCATCAGGAAAATAATTTACAGTATTACCTTTGGTTTATCTTAACTACATTAGCATAAATTTTGTGTTCAGAGAATTTCGAATCCTATCAGTTTGCAAATTCTGTTAATTACCGATAATGAGTTGGAAAACTAAACGCGTGAATTAGACGCTTTTCAACTGTGTTATTTAAATTATTGGGGTCACTATTTATAACAATTAATTACAATTTAATGGAGTTGTCCTATAGTGGTCTCTGGAGCTCCAACCCGAAAAAGTTACTACCATAAATTACAATCAAAGTTCTATTCACTTAACAGAATCAAATGTAAATTTGGTCGCGTTCTACGGGATTTTCTCCTCGGGGACCCTAATGATTCCCATTGTGAGGTTCCGTAGTTTTTTCCATTAGCACTCTTTAATTGAAAGTAAAACGTCGAAGAAGTTCTCCATGAAGTGCAGTAAATTGGAGGAACTTAATTGAAGAAAGTTTTTCTTGGTTTGTCCCTCGTGAATGCTTACCGTAAACTTTACTTTAGAATGCAGTAGAAATTCAATCTATTATTAAATTATTTTTGATCGTATTACTCTAAAACTTAAGCAAACTATTGTATTTTATATATTGTATTTTTAAATTGTACTTCACTCATTATTCAATTAATTAGTAATGGGATCATATTGTATTAATTATTTATTGTAATGTACTCATAAAATAGGCAATACAACTGGCACTGCTGTCACAGAGGTCACAGAGCGGTAATCGAGACTTCAATTCTTGACCGCTGAGTTTCTGCGTATGAGGCAGGATTTTTCAGTTATCGGTAAGGGAAAATATCGTCAAGAAATCGAAATCCAGAGAATTAAAATTCAGGAGCATGTAAATCCAACAATCCATATAGGGTCCGAGTGGTTCAAACAATATGAGTAATTTTCATATGTTTAAAAACCTCCTCGTGGTTACTATTAACCACGTGGATAGGATCCCCTATGGGAGATCTGCTAGTGGGGCGTTATAAGCTGATATCGATCGACTTTATATATATATATATATTTATAAATCAAAAGAATTTAAAATTTTCGTTAGATAATAAAATATGATAAATGAAAGATGTAAATTTTGAATATGATTTTGAATACATTTATTATTATTATAGTTACAGAGATTTATTTTCAGTCTTCGGCAGAGAATATCAAGAAGTAAAGAAGCTAAAGAACTTCGGGTTTTTACCATCGCACCACTTGTAATCGTCGTGCGGTTCATCCACACTTCCTTGACATTCAGTTGCTGCGTACATTACGATCAAAAAGACAATGCCCTCTTGTGTTGCCTTCGCATGCCCCCTGGTGTTACAGGTGTCCATGGGCGGCGGTGACCACTTACCATTATGTGGCTCGCCCGCTCATTTGCCAACTATAATATAAAAAAAAAGAAATAATTATTTATATACGCCCAGATAAAATTACACACGCGTTTGTTACTGGTACCCGCCATTTATATGAGTGTATCGTTCAGACAGGCTGTCGAAATAAATTTCACACTTACCCGTAATGTAGGAAACACTACGGAATCAGGTTACAAAATCTGGGCTAAATATCACTTATACACACATGTAATAACAACCCACTTATCCGCATCTTACGAGATTCAGTACGCTAAACACTGGCAAGAATGATGATGGAATTTAGCACAAATAAAGACGTCACTTTGTTGCCATTCGCAGTTTCGTCGGCTAACGACCGCCCCATTAATCATACAAAACAGTGGCTGTCTCCAGTTGACTCGCTACTAAGTCGTTGTACTGTGTACGCTACTAAAGACTTCTTGAGTTTTTACGCGACTGTTGCGAAGAATGGGCTATCATTTTAGCTTCTATTTATTAGTCTTGAAGAATACAGTCTCCTCGTCAGATGATAATCTACTTAATATTGGCTAAACAATTAAAAGCAATATTCAAGTCGTAAGACTTAGATGGACGATGAATAAATACACTTTATTGAAAACCAAAAAGTTTATAAGTGACATAGCACTTTAAATAAGTAGGTGAATAAAAGGTCGCTAAATCTTCCAGATAACCCTTGAGCGAGAGCAGATGTATACGAATACCAACTGGTATACGATGAACATATTGTTGCTATAAATAAATTATACTACGGAATAAACATATTTATATACCAGTAAACTAACAAATAAATACCTAGTTATAATATATATTGAATAACATATGTATTATTATGTAATAAACGTCATTAACTAGTTCCTTATGGTTTCCCATTTATAAAATACGAGTAGATGTATGCCGGATAGAGGTGTCCTCGAATAGAGAAGGTATCAGAAATAATAGTGTCGTCCGCCCTCTTGTAAAGTAAGTAGCGACTTAAAGAAAGTCACCGGTAGTATCTTGGTAGGAAAAGCAAAAGTCAGTGTGATTACTGGCCTTCGCAGAGTTCTATATCCAATTATAGAAGATACACAGGCTAGTAATATTTTACCGACAATAGATATGTGAGACAATATGGGCAAAATACCTTAAACAATAACATATTTGACTGTTCTCGCAATTAATATTTTTACGACATATTTGACAGTGTAGAAAATATAACCATTTTTGTTAATTACATAACTATGTGTTGTGAAAATAATGGAGCTATTAACCTATTTAATAGACAGGAAACAAAATTAACATACCTAGTAGGTACATTTATGTAGATCACACTAAAGTAATATTTACCCATATGATTCAGAAGAGAATAACATTATTTGATTCTTAATTACTCTTTTAAGAAAGTCATCGCATATACTTTGCATTATTGTCGCCGTCAGAGTTCTTATCAGTGCTGACTTTATCAACATTATCATCAGCATCATCTTCATCATCGTCAAGACCAACAACAAAACTGTTTAATCTATTTCCTTTGACTGTAGTTTCTTTCCATCTGTATATATACTCTGTACAGACACACAAAGAACCGCGGAAGCATCTCCATTGACTCTGACGTCGAGATGATCCTTTACGCTTTCATCTTACAACCACTGTCATTATACGGTACGTTAATTAAAAAAACACGTTTCATTATTCGTCAGCATTAACCGAGGTTTGTAAAAGGGATTAACACAGTTGTGGCACTTTGTCACTCTTTCTAAATATATTTTTTGAAGTCAAGAGATTTCATTTATTACGAAAAATAAAATATGAGTGAAGGACCAAAACGAGAGGCTCTTGTACAAGCCTCCTACACTTCGCGAGCAACTGTAATTGTAGCAAAATTCTATTAATAATTGAATAGAGGTAAATCACCATTACCGTTGAAGTACATTTTGCAGCTTTCGAGGTGAAAAGTTATATTATTAGAGTAAACTAATTAAGGTCATCATTTCTATAATTATTATATCTACAAAATGTGATCACGTAGTATATGTACCGTTAACCAACTGAAAATGTAGGTCAGCTTAGAACCTTTTCACAGTAAATCACTTTTCTCAAATGTTATCGATTTTACTCAACACCCGATAGTGGAATACAATTCAAATTAGTTGACCGTACATGATGGTTGTATTTATAAAGATATATGTACGCATTCCGAACTATGGTTTGAAGACAGACTTAATCAAAATCTAATGACAATTACTCCTAATTTCTGCGAAAAGCAAAGAGAATATAAGAAAGGCAATATGTAAGAAATATAGATTGTCTTACTCACTTTCCCAGGTCTGCCGGAAGAAATCTCCGCAGGGGATAAGCTTACCCTTTGTACTCGTACATCTTTTCTTTTCCTTCCTTTTTATTTGTTTCATGTTATGTGTGTACAATAAATTGTTAAATAAATAAACAGCCCAAAGTGATTGAGTTGTGTGTACAACGTATAAGTATTGCGATCGTTCTTTCGGTGACAATTAATATGCAAAGTGCGTGAACTTTTTACAATATTTCCATATTCAGCACAGTCCAAAAAACAACTTCGCTATCTGAACAGTCCTTCGCATAACAGCAATTCTCAATAATTTTCTCACTTCTGCTTTCATCTTCAATGTTACATCAGACGAATTCTTCCAAACGAATCAGCAGCACTATTGTGCCGAACAAAGGGTTTATAAGTTTTAGGAAACAGTTTCCCACAGAAAATTACTCTCTACAAAACTAAAAGTCACAGTCTAAGAGCAAACATAGTTATGGAAACCATTCGGCTTCTTCGAGTTCAGCGTTATGATTGCTCGTGACGTTTGTAAAATGTTTACACGAAATAATGTTTATTCTGTTCGTGATGTTTGTATTGCATTTGCAGTTTGCGTGTGGATGGCGTACCGAGATCGAAGATGGAAGCCACCGGATATATGTAACAAAGAACAGTATATATATTGTATATATAAGCTGTAATAAAATGAACCTGCATCATTTTCTAAGGGGCTATTGTAAATGTGATAATATACTAAATCTATATAAATAAAAATTAAATGCTGTCGTTGGTTGGCACTTGAGAACGGCGGGACCGATTTGGCTACTTTTTTTAAAATGTTTGTAATAGTCCAAATAAGATTTTTAGGGAAAGAAAAATTGGAAAAGTTGCCCGGAAAATTGAAAAATTCGGGAAAAACTGAAAGTGCATTTTTCCATGGGATTTTTGTATGAACCTATTGAAATTATTGTATTATTGAAATTTGGACTGGACAACGTCTGTCTGGTCAGCTATATTTAATACTTGTAGTGACTGCACGCACCGGCTAGCAAGATCTAATTTTACTTTCATTACGGACACTAAATAATTATAAATATGAAACTTTTGTTATAGTGATTGAACGTAATAATCGTTAAGTTTTTATGTAAATTGGTAATATTGTTAGTATAGTGTATAAAAACAAGTCCAGTGTGGACAGAATCAAAAACGGACACGATGGAGGGTAGACAGAGAAGCGTGTCAATAGCAACAACACCTTCACCCGCCTCCAGTCTCGCCGCGACCACGGCTCTTGTGACTGTATCGAAATATTGGCCATAATAAATAAATAATAAATCGTGAGTATCCCGTTTACATAATAATTATCTTGAAATATAGAAAATGGTTGAATAGCAATGAAGATTTTGCAAGGTTGGCGGGGCGCCCGTATACCCCCTGCTGTTGTAGGTGTCCATGGGCGGCGGTAACACTTACCATCACGCGGGACCGCTTGTTCGTCCGCCTACTTCTCTATATAAAAAAAAATAATGACGAATAATATGTGTTATAGCTACTTAGAGTGGTGCAGATTAACTTTATTACATATCTTCATGTGGGTGTCGTAAAAGGTGATTAAGCGATAGCATAGCTATCACAAGCGCCGAAGAAATACACCACCTCCAAAAGAGTGGATTCGGCAATCCACTTGGCCAGCGTGGAGCGTGGCGTTTTAAGGCCATACTTCCCTCATACACAATGACAATATGCATACCCACGTCCAACAGTGGATACTGAAAGGGTTAGTTGCATCGCATTGCATAAACCTTATAATCAAATAAGAAAGGAATTTCTTTTGTAAAAAACATCAATTTTTACAAATTCATATTTCTTCTCAAAAAAGTATTTTTTTTATTAAATGATTTCTCTGTCTCCATTAAAAAAAATACTTTACAATATGCTATAAATTTAAGACAACGCCCCTAAACTTCATCTAAATGGTACTGAAATAGCTTTACTATCATATTAACAATAGTAAATACATACCACCTTCTGATTACTTTATCTCCTGTTAAAGTAAGTGCTAATAATCTGATAGATCAATTATCTATCAATCATCTGCTAATTAAATCCAGCTGCTACTGATTTTCTGATTAAGTATCAGGAGGTGGTGAGAAAGGCCCTAAATTAAATTACTCAAAGATTAATCAGAACTTTATTAGAATACATTTATCAAAACTTATCCCTCTATGCATATCGAACTTCTCTCAATACTCTAATAATCCTAACAAAAACACAGCCATCACAAATCTGCCGTGATTAAGCCATAATTAAAGTTTGTCCGTTCTTGGCAAAGTTTCGGGATCATGTAAGCCAGGGTGACCTACCAAAACCCCTTTTAATATTCAGCGTCACACTTGAACTCATCCCAGGATTATCCAGTAATACCACAGTAAAGACCAAGAGCAGTGGGTATTTCTAATTACGAACACTATTTAGCTTTGTAATATTTCATTCAGTTACTAACATATATATTGTATATAGTGGGTATGTATGTATATATCTGTTAATAAATGTACCCTGCAGTTTATCCTCATACGTTATATGGTTATAATATATATGGGTCAGCATATATATTAGTCCAGATGTATGTAATAATAAAAATCCAAAATTAGAAAATCTTCTTCTAAATCGTCAAAAGGTTTCTATATACTTCTATATTCTTGTTCTACAGATCACGTCTTGTTAATTTCGTTCTTTCGTTCCTAAATAATCACCTCCACTTTGTAACACATTATAAGATTGTCACTCATTTGTTACCATACAAAGACTCTCAGAACACTACTTCGTCTCCTACAACTAGACCTATTTTTCTCACCGTTTTTCTGAAAACACGCGATAAATATAGCAAAGCCATTTGAGCAAAATTTCTGGAGCTTGTATAATGCGACAATATTTCATTTTATTTTGTGGACTAAATGATAATAACAAATAACGTCACACTCAATGGCCCATACTAGGATTCCCTGTGTTGTGGGTCCAGAGACACATACAAAGACAAAGACGAATCGAAACATTTTTCTTGAAGTCTCTTTGAAATCTTTAATTTTTCTTTATTTTTTTTTTCTGACGTCTATTATAATGCATACATTTACTAAAGGTGCATTTCGAACTTTTCTATTAAGATTACATACTCTCTTATCTGTACTGTGGTAATGCTTCTCTGTAAGACGTCTATATGGGGATAGACGAGAGCCCAAACCAGGATGGAACTAAATTTAGTGTTCAGATGAACAGTTAGTACCTACTGACGTTAGTTTTACTTATGCGCTGCTTTTTACTGCTCTAAACATTCTTTAGAAGATATTTGTTAATCTGAGCAAGAATTTCGATTACATACCTACTCGATTTTATTGATTGCAAAACAATTTTAATGTTATAAAGTATCTGACAACTATAGACGGTCGATTATTATAGGCGGATCATGCTTCTTGCGATGGAAGCGCAATCTGCATTGTAAGTAGAGAGCAAACGTGGTGGGTAGGCGGTGCTCACATACTACGATCAGGGAGCGCGCCAACGTTTGTTGAATCGAGGATGTCGCAGGGTGACAGTTATCATCAGGTAGGTCCTCTCTTTTGCCTCTTTCATTCTATAAAAAAACTTGTGAAAAAATAATAAAGCAAAATTTTAATGAATATTCATAGTGACAATATAATAGTTCTTTTTTGTGAACAGACGTAACCGATCAATGTCCGCGGCCTGAAAACATAGATTCCGTTCATGATTTTGAGCCACAATAAATTTATGAATTTTCTTTTGTGAAAAATTTCATACATATTTTCTAATATTTTTCATTCATACATATTTTTTACAAAAAAATACTTGACATTTTAATTTGTCAATTAACTCTGAATGGAAAATATAAAAAACGTTAAATTTGTCACATAAAAATCTTAGCATCAAAAAATCTGAAATAATGCTAATATAATCACGTGATCACCAATACGAGAAAGTTCTAACAACTCGGTTCAGTCCTCTCCAGATATGTATTTGTTTTTCTTCCGTGCATAAAGTCTACATTTAAGTCAAAATATGCTGAGAAGCAGTCACATTACTGAGAATCCACCAAAAACAAAAACTGCATGAGCGAGTGCACAAAGCGACATAATATACGTAACACCGTCTAGGCGACCTAATTTATATCCTTTATCCGAAATTCCTTGACCTATTTCCATCAACGTTACAATGAACAGTTGGTATTCACTGCCAAACAAAACCACTTCATTTTCAAAACCAACACTGCATGAAACTCAGACTTACCCACATTCTACATCCAACTGCATTTCATATTCACTGACCACATTGTGTGAATAGTTCCCAATTAACAAACTATGAGTACCAACGACATATGGACAAAAGAGCTTTTCTGTTCTCACGATTTATGTTTTCGACAATAGACGACCGCGATAGGCTAAATTGGTTATGCAATTATTTTCTGTCATCTGTCAATGTTTTCTCTTTGCCTGTCTTTTTCTTTCTTTCTATCTTTCTCTAATTTATGTTTTGTTATTCCGTAGTTTATGTTTAATTTATTTTCAACTAATATCAACATTTACTTATACTAAGAGATCATGCATTTTCAAATCTTAAATAGATACGAAGAAACTGTAAGATAGTCAAAGTATCAAGTTGTCGTGGGAATCGTGGCAAACTACAAATTCGACCAGCAATTGTAAAATGTTGTCATACTATACATAGATTATCAGAAAAGAAATATCGTAGATTATCATATAATCATAGGAAACATCATGTCAATCAATTAGTCGACAATTCTACCGCAGATTTTCTTAAAAACAACTTCCTCGACAAGGAATTTAATACAGAATCCGACCGAGCGAATCTCCCGATCTATTCGAATAATTACGTCGTCCCAGATGAAATTTATGAAGTTAAAATTCTGTCTGGACCGGCAGGAGACGGAGACAGAGCCGGCAAATTGGATTCCATAACTGCATCTCGCTTCAGTAAATCGAATGTTATTATTAGAAATTGTTGAGTTGAGGTAATGAGATAAGCTTTTAGCTGCACTGTTTGTTACGTTTTATACGTTAGCGTTTTGTATACATTTTATACTGAACACAGTACAACAATATAACTATAATAATATATTAGCATTACATTTTATATTTAAACTTTGTGATTTATTGTCCAATACGCCCATGGACATTGTGTGAGTGTAGTGTGTCGCAGCCTTTACGAATGTGAAGATTCAATGTGGGTAGTTGATAAAACTGGTCGCAGCTCCCATCCTGGATGACCCACCTCTTCGTCAACTTGTGACCACGGCCGGTGCAATCCGTGCGGAAACGTGAAGTAGAAATAAAAGGTGAACAAAAGCCTTTAATCAGTTTATAGGTACGCGTTTAGTGCCGATTTACAATATAAAATGTGCATTTTTTATTCTTTATTTTTTTTTATAGAATAAGATTCCTGCATAGCCCACGGGTTGACTGGAATATAATGTTATAAGGCGTAAGTCCGCCTTTTGTCATAATTTACAAAAAAAGTAAATAAATGAATAAGACCACGGTTGTAACAGTATACTCAGACCGTCCACTTCATCATAAGCAGTTACTGCCGCCCATCGATGAACATCTGCATTACATACCGACATCAGCGAAAAATGAAGAAGGTTGACATGTGTCAACCTTCGAATGTTCGTAACAGCACTATCTATCTTAGGAAATTAAGAAACAGAATTTAGAAAATGCTAGGAAAAAAGGAAGTGCCATTTATTTACAACTTTTATTTCTCATATAATTTTACATACATTTCTTGCAATTAAATCACATAAGTTCTTCCGGTTTTGTATGTGATTTATTTCATTTTCCACCGGCGCTTAGGTCCATTTGCCGCCTCAACAATTGGGTAGTTTATATATTTAACATACCATATTATTTTATAAAATAAATTATTTGTGGAAGGAAACAATATGTACAACATATTATGTATTCAAAAGAATATTATGTATTCTCATATCGATATATTATGTAGATTTAGAAAAGTATTTGCAAAAAGGTTTGAGTGAATGAGTGAAGTAAATGAGAAGTAATAGGGAATAGAAATGCACGAGTTTCTTCCATCCCATTACACATTTCAATCCTCCTTGGAATCGATGGGGAGTGGGTTGATGGTGTGTGGAGTCAATGTAAGTTTAATGGGAAAAAAGTTGCTTCTATTCCATCATACTCTCCAGGGAATAAGAGGGAATAGGATAGGATAAGACAGGATAGGAAATGGGCTCTGGCATATCTCACTCCGTGTGGTGCCCTATAGTGTCGTCCGGCTATAGAATAGCACCACTAGAAAAGAATAGCCAGCCGTATATGACCGGCGGACTAGATAGAGAAGGACAGGAAATGGCGCCATCCCGACACTCAAGTCCGGACTCTCTCCCGTAGTCTTCGCAGGTGAGAGCGGCGAGGAAACAAAAGTTACGATTCGTCAAAACACCTATCAATTTATGTCCTTCACTATCGAGAATAGTTAGACGCCTGTGCAAATGATGATTGACCCCTTTGTATGTAATTTGTAACTTATAACCAGTGGATGAGAGAAGAGTAAATAAATTCCTCAGGGAACGGGGGGATCTCAAGGCAACAAGCTCCTATAAATAAGGGAAGCTCTAACTTCCCGACACCAATTGGACTTGTACAATCGTCCAATTACTATGTAATAGTTTAGTAAGACAAATCTCTGCCCAGAACAGTCCTGTCCACTGCCCACTCCCACTCCCCCTGTGTCTCTGCAGTTCGTGTGTATCAGAGCGGCGTTTCTTTCCCGAATTTTCTCCCCTACACCCCGAGTTGACCAAGTGACCATAAGCGCCAAGGAACTGCATCACCTCTAAAAGAGTGGACTCGCCAACCCGATTGGCCAGCGTGGCGTTTTAAGGTCATACAGCCCTCATACACAAGACAATGTGCATGAGGAGGCGCATGTCCAGCAGTAGATACTGAAAGCACTGGTTGCATATCTCACTCACTATCGATATACTCGTATGTACATACATCGGAGGGAATACAATAGAAATGTAGTACATTCGACGGTAGCTTTTATGGAGAGATAGGTAACTCGAGGGGCCCGGCCGCTTACAAATATTCTTCACTTCTTCGATTGAATACCAATATATAAAATAATAATACAGAATGCCGAATCACTAATAGGCAAGTCCTAAAATACAACGAGTTACATTAAAGTGGTTCCATGCCGAGGTGAAACTAGGACCAAACAGCACCTAGTTTTTAATAACGCATACATATTCCCTTCACACACCGCCTCGCATTTCCCGCACAAAAGGGCTGTTTACTCAAGTAAAGAGCTTCTGCATTTTTAACCCCCTTCCCGTCAGTAACAGCCGCACCCTTTGTGTCGAGTGGGGATCTTTGCCCTGCAGATAATGTTTTTACACCTCTCCTTGACTTTAATGAATTTGCCCGCGAGCTCTTTAACCTGTCAGTGAATTTAGAGAAAAAATCTCAAAGAACTAGTTTACCTATGATATATAGCTCATCAATATACGCGGAGATCAATATATGGGATCAAAGATGTACAAAAGGGAAGCTTATTAAAACAATGTATAAAAAGTAAGTATTTTGCAGTAAATTTTTATTATAGAAATAAATTATTTATCATTCAATATTTTTTATATTTAATAAAATAATTAAAT
Source organism: Sesia apiformis (assembly GCA_914767545.1). Taxonomy (NCBI): domain Eukaryota; kingdom Metazoa; phylum Arthropoda; class Insecta; order Lepidoptera; family Sesiidae; genus Sesia; species Sesia apiformis. The sequence continues at coordinate 5,847,047 of OU611960.1, read as the reverse complement.
ATAAACATCTTTTTGCCTTAAAAAAGAAGTGATTTCTCAAGAGTATAATTTATGTCGGTTAAAATCGTGTATATACCAAATCTGATCAGTAGCTCCAACATTACTGCGGTGTAAACTTCATATATATATATATGAAGTTTACGTTTATATATAGTATATATATAAACGATATGTTGTTGGATACGGCTCCACAACTTATGTTTTTCATAAAGTGCACTTTTTTCTAAATTGCCAAACTTTTACCGATACAAAATTGAAACGCATGCATATAAATGACTGCTTGTACCTATATGTTAATACATATGTATTAGAACTTCTTATGTTCAATATATGGGATATAACCTATACCTATATGTTCTTAGAAGCAAGTACGAGTATATTATATGGAGTACTTGATTCGAATTCTGTGGTCACGCAATACACTTATATCCTGGCTATGTGTCACTGCTCGCTTAACGTGCTCAGCTGAAGTGACAGGCGTAGCACTTAGGCAGCACTGCTACGTTGTCAAACGAAGTGACACCGCGTAGAAGTGCTACACAGTGACGTCAGGCTATGAACCGCTACGAGAGTTACAACAGAATACATAATTATGGGAAGATCGGTCAATTCTCTTGCGCCTACTACGAGATGCTACGAATTATTACAACTGCTATAAACGAAATATTAGATTTCTACCAATTCTCTAGTTTGACCGTCCTCCTCGTCAAGGAAGTGCTAAGTACATTTAATTACTGGCTTCCAGCCAGTGCTTTTCCGGACTTGGTATCACATACCCGATGCGAGAGAGCTATAAATAACTTTTAGTGAATCAAAGAGCAGTGCAGTAAAGGCTTTAAAAATCGCTCCCGTTGTTTCAGAGATTAATGTATAAAGCTATTGAACTGGACTTTAAAGAATGCTTGTATATAGTCGTTACTGTCCAGTTAGACTTATGGCTTATCTACATGTTCAGTTCAAACATGTTTCAGATTATACTTTATTGTTAATCTAGCTTGCATTCTACCAATGATAAAACCAATATTCAATCAGTTATTCAATTTCTATCTATTCATTAAAAAAAAAAATTTGAATAGATATAGGTGAAAAAATAATAGATATTTTGTTTATTAGTCATTAAAGAATTAAATCTTATTTGTTAACCACTTTAAACAACATCTTCGTCTGCCATCGCGGTCGCGCTAGAACCACGGCTCATGTAACCAGTTTACATAACGTTTATTATGTTTAATCACGATAACAATAGTTTATATTTACATTTGTTTTTGTATTTTATATTTACATAAAGCTACTAAATGGCAAGAAAATTGCAGTATACACTGAGGGAACTTGTCGCCACCGTTATCAATGTAACAAGGCGAGCGGTTTCGACGACAGAGAATTGTATACGAAATGAGGCTGGTTTATTCCAAACTAATTCCAGAGGTTTTCGCCTTCCGAATACTGAGGTTTGGAATCCAATTTTCCAATTCAATTAATTTTGAGGAATTAACATATTTACCTACGTAATAAATATGTTAATTTTAATTTATTTTAATTATTTATAGGTATGTATATGATATTATCTGAGAAAAGGGATTCAAGTTATTCTTATTGTTGATTAAAGTTTCACGGATGTTGAAATTTAAGTAAAACATATATATGTTTTGTGAAATATTAACGCAATTTTGCTTTATCTTAAAATCCCAGTGTTACAATATGTTTCTATTTAAACATAATCCTATTTAAACACACACAACCCTGATAAATCCTGATAAGTGACCATTGTGGTAGTTTAGTAAAGGTTTAATATTAGATGTAAAGAAAGAAGATGCTAAGAAACCACATCATGTGTCATTTATCTAATATTCGAACCACACAATTACAAAATGTTTAATTACATATTAATTTTAGCGTTTTAGTTATTACTACAATTACAATTATAAATAATTACAATTATAAATCGAGCCGAGAGTCTGATTTTTAATTCGAGAATATTTATGTAAACAAAGATACTTATTTTTCTTTTCAATTACTAGATAATTCTAATTAGAATGAATCTGTTTTATACAAATCTACAATATCGAATTGTCTATGTATACCTATAAATTACCTATAAATAATTATCTTTTCTACCAAAACAAACTATTATTGTTGTACTTTTAAAAAAACAGTAATTTTTAAAAAAATTCCGAAGCTGTCATAGCAGCTCGACGTCATTTTTTTGTCGAGGATTGTGTCCTTTGCCGTAGAAGGACCAGGCTGAGGTTCCATTTTGAATCACACACAGACACACAGAACTACTTCTATAGTAACGCAAAAACAAATTTAACAAGAACAATAACAAAATAAAAACACAACAAACAAAACAAACAAAAATTCAATAATAATACAACGCAAACAGAGCAAAGAACGCATTCGAGCACTCGGGACTGATGTCAGAAGTCGAATGACAAAATGGTCGCCGGCAGCGTAACATTCAGTCGACCACAGCGAGCGAGCGACTTGAAACATGAACTTTGAACCGGCTATTCAATATTTAGTATGTAATTATATTATTTTAAGAAAGGACTAATGTTATACACATCTGCAGTGTTACTAGTGTCATGAAAAACCAAATGACCATAAAACCATTTGGTAGTAATAATTCTAGTTATGACAGTTATTCACACCAAATTAACGATTTAAACTGTTTATTTAATTCAGGTGTATCGATCGATAGTGTATCGATAGCTAAAAAATATAGCTATGTTTTTGTCACAAATTGGTAATTTACTATTTGAGATATATTTTTTTGCAATGGCCTCGACTTTGTTTACATAAATATTATAGAGTTAAAAAATCAGATCTTAATTAACATTGCAAATGACCTAAATTACAAGAATATTTTCCTAATACTCTTTGTTCCACAAAATACCACGTTCATGCACGAAACAGCTGTAAACGATGTGTTTACTGCAAAACCTAGTACATGTAACCACTGCATATTACTGACGATTGTAAATTGTGGTCCTGTCTCGCCTGAGCCGTGACATTTTCGAGCAACGTCCGGGATTGTAGGCCTTGGTGTGCGCAGTAAACTTTCGCAGCGATGTGTTTTACAAACTAGTAGTGGGTTTGAGCTTGTTTTCAAATTATGCGGAGAAGGAAAAGGAAATTTTTGTATGTACGTGCTTCAAGAGTTTCGAAACCTTTTTACTAATATTTTTAGAGATTGTAGAATTTGCTCAAACGCCTGCGTAATTATAACTACATGTCTGTACTCCAATTTTAGTGTATGTACTGCTGAAATAAATACCTAGGTACTCTTTCAGTGCATGGCTATCCCAACGAGCGGAGAGCGGTCCAGAAATGTATGGCCTTAAAACATTACGCTGGCCAAACGGCCATCTTTGTTATCCCTTAGTTGCGATTTACGACATCCATGGGAATACACTGAGAAACGCTAAAGTTTTGACGAAGTCAAAATGTCAAAAACAATTTTCCAAATTTATACAATAATTAGATTTTAAAAAGACATTCTAGTACGTGATCACATTATACCTATCTGTCATGTTACTTGATGGTATCTTACTTTCCACTCTTACTTCATTCACGATGAACTGAACGAAAAGTGTCACTATCATTTATCATAAGGGCCAAAGGATCTTTTTTATGTGCGTGAACATTTTTGGGAATGATATGAGATATAGATAAGTTGGAAAGGGTTTTTCAGGACAAACCTCACACGCTACATCTATTACAATGAAATGGAAATGGATCAGTAGCAAAAATACCGTGATAATGGTCAGGCATACAAGTACATGTTTAAGCATATTTTTAATACGAACTTTTTTTTAAGAAAAGAAGGCTTGCTGTGGTAAGTGGATACTGTCGCCCATAGACATCTGCGATACATGCCAACACCAGCCTTGAATGGCAATCGTTGGCACGCCCCCGGATGAGCTGCCTACCTTTGGAGATTTAAAGGAATGGTTTTGGAGGAAAGGTTGGGAAAATCAAGAGGTATAGGATAGATAGAATGGAATAGAATACTTCACTCAATACTGAATACAGATAGAGTTTAAAACCATAGTGAAAATAATAACAACTTTTTTTTTATAGATTAGTGGGCGGACGAGCAAGCGGTCCCACGTGATGGTAAATGTTACCGCCGCCCATGGACACCTGAAAAACCAGGGAGTATGCGGGCGCGCCGCCGACCTTGCAAAATCCTATTCACAGCTCTATTGAAGAACCCCATATCGTAGCTTAATGGAAAGACCTCTTCAGGCAGTTCGTTTCACAGCCTACGGGTTCACGGTATAAAATATTTACCGAACAGTGCGCGACACCTCCGTATCGAGGAAATGCGGATGGACCGCACTTTTGTGACGGGAGGTGCGGTTGTAGAAATCTGAGGTGGGAATTATATTAAACAGTTCTTCAGAGCATTCCCCATTGTACAGGCGGTAGAATACTAAATAAATTGTGCTAAACGTTTAATGCTGGTCTTAAAGTTCATTAGCGCTGATTTAGCGCTCGAGTGTCGCGTACTCAGCGCTCAATTTTACAATAGTAAAAATACCATCTTAAAACGTTTTGTCCTATATAAAATCTTTCTTATTTCAAAAGGTCGCTTTTTATAAGACAGTGTTTCAAAACAATTCCGTGGAATCGAAAAAGCGTGAAAGGACCCTGGCACAGTATTCACAGCGTTTCCGTGCTTAACCGAGCTCTGCTGTATTTTAAATGAACTATTTCCCGACTGGCGTATCTTTTAAAAATGTCGCAGGATCCCTTGTCCCTTCTGGGAATTTACGAGTGTTGAACTTACATAGTTTTGTTTTAAGCAAAAATTTAAAATATTTTTCTGTACTAAAGGGTTAAGTTACTCATTATGTCTTTCTCTAAATTCATTCCTAAATCTCCAAAGATAGGTAGAGCATCCGGAGCCGTGGCAACGTTTGTAATTCTGGACTGATATTGGCATGTATCACGGAAACCCATGAGCGACAGTATCCACCTACCACCAGGAGGACTATATCTACTCACCCCCCGTTTTTTCCTATAAAATAGATATATATAGTCTCTCTGTCTGTAATCTCTATTTAAACAATGTGTCTGTTTGTTTAAAATATAGGTCTACGATTTTCGTTATTCGTACTCGTAAGGAAATTATGGTACAAGCTGTTTTGAAAATACGTCGTTTATTTTACTCGATATATGATCTAGTTTACCCGACACACTATCCGGTACACCGGTTACACAAGTGGAAGTCAACTAGTAAAAAAAATATGTTTTAAAACCCATTTTATAGATGTGAAAAACGGGAAATCCTTGAAAGTTACGATATAGCGTGCTTTTTTAATAATAATCATCTTTACCTGCTGTAGGGATATGGGAATGATATACGTTTAGTTTCATTAGCTACAAATATAGCATACAAAATTTATTATAATTAATTAAAACAATTGTGATTCGTGAATTGTGAAACGGTTTGTTATTTGTGTTTTAAATGAAAGTATTTGGAACAAAATATTTTACATACTCTTATAAAGGTCATAAAAATATATACAAAGTTGAGCAGTGAAAATATGTGTTCTTTGATAACTTTTGTCCACATAATGGAAGTTTTGTTTAACAACTCCTCCCATAGAATATTTATAATTTTTGAGATGAGAATTTATAAAAATATTTTTTTATGAAATTAATATTAAAACTTAGATGTTTTAATAATGAACGCATTTTTCCTTTAAAGTATGTCTGTTTATTATACATTTACTCTCGTTGATAGCCATATGGTAAATTGTGTATGTATTTTTACCGTGGAAAGAATACATTTATTCCTTCGTACTTAATGTACGAGTCGCATTTTTCCTTCAAATTGAAATAGTTCCTGTTTTTCGTCAACACAGATTTTTTGTATGTATACTAGTTTCAAGTATATCATCTTAAAAATATTAAATACACCAATTTACTGTTTCACTAATACATGCAAGAGATTCTAAAAGCAGTCGCTCAACGTTTGTCTTAAGATGTTCATTCATTTTTTGAATGGATCGTGCCAGAATGCCATATGCGTCGATATTATATTTACGCTCTAGTTCGATATTGGTTAATTGCAATTCTGCACGTTAAGCAAATTCATGCAGCAAATTTTGCAAATTCATATTTCATTACAAAACTATAAAAAAAATGTACTTAGCAATTTTTGTATCTACTCAACAGGGATTGATTAGGCATATTAACCAACATCTAGCGACAGATGTTTAGAGCATCTACAATAATACAAATTGTTTTACCCCACATTGAGTCACCTTGCATTAATAATCAACCCGATAATAAAAAGGAAAGTTACTCAAAGCCTGGATTTCTTATGGCTTCCGTCTACCAAGACGAGGTATGATTAATGGCTGAACCAATAGAGATCGGACTATCCGCTCCTGTCGTCGGGTGATGTATTACTGGACTAAGGTGTTTTGGTTAAGTTGGAAATCTTTTCAGAGGGAAATTTATGCAATGTTCACAATGGACTAATGCACAACTATATTATATTTATAAAGTGTTTCAGATCGTATTTTATAAATTTTGTTAGATAAATTATATTCTTTATCTATTTACTTTTATAAAACACGTTTTTTTACAACTGCAGGGCACAGGCTTCTTCTAGTAATGAAGAGGAAATTTATTTCTGCATAAACGTATGTACTAGAATATAAAAAAAACATTAGAACAGTAAATAGCATTTACGAGACTCAACTGGATTAATAAAATTGAAGAAAAATAATACAAAGTGAGGCATCCTGAAATTAATTAATGAATGGGAAATAATAAAAATGTAGAATCGTTGAAAAAACAAATAATAGAAACGATTATTAAACTTTTAATTTGAAAATCTTTCTTGACTTCGACTATAATCGATATGGGAATAAACCGGGGAATAATCATACGTCCTCATCAAAGAAACCCGGTTGGCACCCACCACCCACTGAAGCACCCACTGAAGCAGATGAGGAGGGGTTCATTAAAAAGTTAAATTTGTGTGTCAAAAGTCAATAAGAATGTTACATTTTGAAAATGTATATGTATTAAAGAATTCGAAAGCTGCTCAATATAGAACACTATTAGACTCTAGCGTGCCTGCCCTAGCTAGAGTGCTAGTATAACATACCTACGAGTAGTACCTACGTATTTTCAAATCAATGTATAATATCAATTATCTAAAATGTATAAAAAAAAAACTGTGCGGTCAGGGGACCCCCGTCAGGAACGAAGATTCTCACACATTTTTTTAAACTCCGAACGTCATTCGAAATAAAATCTAAATCAATAAATCAACAAAAAGTTTCATTAAATATATTGCGCACATGCCCATGTTCACATGTTCACAGAAAGAGAGAGAAAGAGAAAGGCGTATGGAGGGGGTAAAAATCTTACGTGACGTTCATTTTCTCTCGTATCACACCTACCGCAAGCCGCGTAAAGAAACTTCGTTCCAACAAGCTTAACTGGCAACATGGTAAAAGTAACTAAATATGTGAGTATAATATGAATAAATTAGGTTAATAAAATTAAATATTTCAATAACGGTCGTCAGAATAATTTTGTATACAAGGCACGACACTAGTTGGATTGCGGCATACAATAGGACACCAGCTGTCGTTGCCGAGGGTGACGAACTGCACGGTCGCACGTTCCACGTTCCGTTGTTTTGGTTCCGTTACGATTGAACGGTTGCTTTCATTGCTTCATATTAAAATGTGAAATTGATATGCGAATTGATTATGGTAATCAATTGTTTTTGTTATTTAAATTAACGTTGCTGGATATTACTATTCATATTTATGTCTGGTGACTTTTTTCTAAATTATGTAGTTGTGTCAGCAGTAAATGAAGGAAAGGCGACCTGTGTCTATAAGACCGCCGTCCTGCGACCTTTGTATTGCAAATAATAGGCAATGCCAATTCACAGGCGGGAAGGGGGGAGGCTGCACGCTGTAATCGCACAGCTGGGTGCACTCGATGAGTGTTACCCCTCACTCATAGAAGTCTACCGTAAAATGTGCTACATTTCCCATCTTATCCTATCCTAGTCCCCAATTACATGCGTTTCGGTAGTGAGTGAGATATGCCAGAGCCCACTCCCCTCCCAATCCATCCCATCCTATCTCCTCCCATTATATCAAGTCCCTATCCTACCACATCCCTCCAGGGAGGATGGAGAGCTTTAATGGAATGAGGAAAACTCCTCGTCCCGTTATACTACTTATTTCCCAACCTAACCCTTTCTCCAAGTCAATTCTTAAGAGCAACAGCTAGTGTGACTATAATATTCGATATATGAGTTATAGCTGAAATTATGCTTATAAATTTCACTTCAAATGTCGCTGTACATTGAAATTTCTAAGAAAGGTTTACATAGAAACAGTTCTGTATAAACAGTTCGTGAATAAAAATAGAAAATGCGCTTAGAAAAAATAAAAGAAATAACAATGTATTACTATTTTCATATTTATTAATGTCCTCTTTCTAAATCAAACGACATTTTAACAAATTTCTCATTTGAAAAAAACATAGTCATCTAGTGCATCCCTCGAAAGTAAGTAATTATAATCCTCGATCTATTTTGTATGATTTTCTTTATACGATTTAAACATATCTATTTTTTATTTTCTTTTCGTCCCTAACAATAAACGGTTATTGTACATTGTACTTAGAAGGGTCAGTAGTGGACAAAATCCTCAGTTTTTCTAACAATAGCTTAGCACTGATATTGAGAAATTTTCCGCTCAGCCTCAGCGGTCGGCATTCGGTCGCTTGATCCTAGGATTATATTGGCACACCGCCCAACGGTTTTTTATTAAACACTATTCGATAAGTCACATTTTTCGAGCTCAAAATGAGAAAATCTTACGAGTTTATATAGAATTTTATAGCGTGGAGCAATAATTTAGGAGTTTTGTAGGGGGAGAGTATATTGGACGCACTCCACTGGCCACGTTGCCCCTCTCTCACAGAAGACTACCTACAAATGTATTGCATTTCCCATTTTATTATATTTCCCCAATGTACTTACGTGTTTCGGTAGTGAGTGAGATATGCCAGAGCCCATTCCGTGTGTACCACTAGGTTTCCAATTAAGTACGGATTCTTAAAAACTATTTTCATTCGCTATTCTCATTACTCTATCTTAACCTACTATGCGAGGAAACCCGCATGTTAAAAAAAAGTATTAAAAAGAAATCTGCAGCAGCATCCACTCCGGGCCAGAGTGGTAGAGTTCGGCCCTGAATCCCCTGGTGAAATTATTGAGATTATTAGGCCTGTGCATTGCCTTGTGACGTTAAAAGGTTACTATAATTAAATAACATGAAGTTATCAAGTTATTATTATCATTTAAAAAATATATTTTCAATAAAAGATTTAATATTATAAAACTAATTGTAAATCGTGAAGATTGTACTACGATAGATATTATTAACTCTTCGTAAATATGACCCACACAAATACTTAATCTTATAGAAAACAGATATGACTTGAATATTGCATAATCTGTCTTGCTATATTTCCGCATTTTTTTTAAATAAAGATGAAGGTCTATATAGCGTTATAAAAATAAGCGTTGAGTGTTCGAGCGCTCGCGCTAATAAACCTTAAGAACCTTAACCTTGACTGTTTTAGACTTCAGCTTAAAACCTCAAGGGTTTAAGGTCATCAAACATAACTTGAACTAAGTTCACGAGAAAACGTAGCCGGTGGGGATAAGTGGAAAAAAAAACAAAAGTCCCCACCCGTGTGGACTTGTGAGTGGGGACTTATGGAATGATCCAAATGCTCGAGTCTTCAAGGTTCATTATTGCACTCACTTATTATTTGATCAAGGTTCTTAGAACTGAGCGCTTGAAGCGGTTCATTAGCGCTCATTCAGCGTTCGAACTTTGAGCGTTCGGTGCTCATACATATTTACAAAACTATTTGTGCCCTTAACTAGGACGTTACAGGCTGATGTCGATAACCATATAAACTGTTAAATTACAAAGTGAATAAAGACATCAAACACCCATAAAAAGGAACCTGTGTACCAAACGTTCTCACTAACGGTCTAACATAAACATTTACTATGGCAATGCTCGGGGAAACAGCGGTAGGCCGATCTCTTTCACATGCAAATTTGAGATCCTACTCGTATGTCCGACAGAATAACACTATCATCCGTTATACATTGACCTTCCTCATCCCTCTTCTAACATTGAAAATCTGACTTATGGGGGACGTGAGAGAACATATTCAGGTTTCTATAAAAGTGGTTGCCTGATCCGAATTACTGGACTCGAGCTAATTCATCCTAAGCCTAGCTTTAATAAAGCTTTGCTAGGGTACTACAGTGGCACCGCTGTAGTCAGGCCTTTAGTCCAAGTAATAGATAGCATTAGAAATACAAATAAACTGCCTTTTCTGTTTAATCTCAGAAAATTATTGGCTAGGAAGTATTTGCATTTGCAACTGATGTGCTGAATTTTGAAGCAGACGTACTCAAACTGTATTGATAAGGAGGTTTCGCGCAATGTACGGTCCAAAAATTGTTTTTTGCCGTGAACCCGTAAGCTGTGGAACCAACTGCTTCGAGAAGACTTTCCCTTACTTTGGGTTCTTATAGATAACTGTGAATAGGATTCTGCAAGGGCAGCAGCGCACCCGCATACCCCCTGATGTTGCAGGTGTCCATGGACAGCGGTAACGACTTACCTTCTGCCTCCTTTAATATAAAAACAAATTAATTGAGTAACGAAACGCTGATTATAAATAAATAACGCCACACTTATTATTTATAAGCCCACACTAGAATTCTCTGTGCCGTGGATCCAGAGAAATATACAAAAACGTGCAACACCCAGATCCGAACAAATACCTGTCTTTAAACAAATGACTGTCCCCGGCCGGGAATTGAACCAACTGGGCTAATTATATGTGTAAACCGCATTCCTAAAACAGACCTCTGTGTTTATTTAATAACGAGAGATACACGCACTTTCCTCCAAAGACAGCAATGATGTAATTGGAAAGTCAACATTATTTAAATATTCCTCTACTGTCCATGCTTATTTTCAATATACTTTAGTCCGTATTAATGAAAATCCATAATAGACAGTAAGTATTAATTTATTTAAAGTAAGTTTTATAATAAATAGATATCGACTCAATTTTCTAATATTAATTTCTACTATTATTAATAAAAAAAAAATCTTTTGGGTTATATGCTCTGGTGGGAATGAAAACCACTAAATATACCCACACTATGGGTGAGTTCGGGCAAGATACCCGGGAAGGAGGATCGGGTAGAACCAGCGGGATGCTGGGTTCGGGGGTGCAAAATAATTTAAGGGAGCTATGATCTATTCTCGACTCTCATTCCTGAAGTAGTGCGTTCAAATCCTCGGCCCATACTACTGGTTTTCAAATTAAGTACGGATTCCTAAAAAGTATTTTCATTTGCTATTCTTATCACTATCCCGTCCTACTAGGCGAGGAAACCCGCATGTTCCAGTATTAAGACCGGAACATGTGTAATAACAAATAATATGTACCAATCCACCAATTCACCGAAATGAAATAATTATAGTAAATGTCAAATACGTACTCGGGAGGCTCCAGGCGAATCATATCCAGGGCGGCTCTCCTGGCCAGCCGGCTGGCTATCTTGACGTTATGCTCTCACTATCACTAAGGTCGTAACCCGATTAATATTGGTGATTATGAGATTTGCACGGGGGTTTTTCGAGGTGCCGTCAATGGCAATCGAACGATTTTCTGCGGCGCGTGATGATGCGTGGCTTCGATTCTCCCGGAGACAGCTGTGAGTCCGTCGTCTGTCATGGACTAATACGGCCAAAGTAATAAAACGGCGCGAACATGCTCAATAAATTGGCCGGTCACTGAATACTTAATAAAGAATAGGCTAAATATTTTATGGATACGATTTGAGAATCCCTTCGCTTAGAATCAGTAAGCAACCCATTAACCAAAGATATTTTCACTTTGGTATTGAAAATATCTTCTTTCGTTAATTCGACAGATAGTCGCACACCTCTACGTGTGTAATAAAATGTATTCAAGAAATTTTAATTAAATTACCAACAACTATGTGTAAAACTCTGTAAGAAACCACAACAACACAAATACGAATACAAATGTAGGAAGGAACAAGTAGTAAGAAACAGGTAAAAATGGGCGCAAAACAATGTAACACTAAAACACGATCTACGAGCCGCTATTGAGCCGTGAGCGTAAAAGCCACTGAACATTGATAGCTTTAGTGCTATTTACACACAACTTTCTTTCATGGAGCTTAATATTTTTTATTTTGTTCATATTTATTTATGTACGTATATTTTGTTATATACAATGTATGTATATATATACAATGTATACAATGTACAATTTATATATATATATATATATATATATACAATGTATATATATATATATATGTGTGTTGTATGTCTATGAAGTGATTACTGTTCCATTACACGTTTGCATTAGGTACATTAAAGTGATATTATTCAGGGTTAAATAAAAAATAGCTAAGTACACAGAATTTCTATAATTAAAATGAACAATTTTTGTTGTAACACATTTTTCTGAAAGAATATTTTTAAATAGTCTTTGTCTTCATTAAAAATTCAACTTTAATTTACGTTGCTAGGAATGGAAACGCCGCACACTCCATTCACAACCACTACTAAGCGAATCGCTACTATTAGATGCCTACATCTAAGTATATCGGTGCGAGAGTATCTACGCAATGCGAGACTACCTACACGGTGCGAGTGTACCTATGCGGTGAGAGTGTACCTACGCGTTGCGAGTGTACCTACGCGGTGCTAGTGGTTTAAAGAGGGTGCAGGGGGCTTATTGTGAGCTCTTAAAATAAAAATAACATAAATGTGTGAAGAGCCGAAGATCTTGTGTGGTAGCCATTGGTAGATAGCCTATATCCAGCAGTAGAGAAACATGGTCTGATGGTGTGATATGATATGGAAATAATTGTATACAGCTTTTTAAATTGTAGCTTTTAAGTCTGTTTTATATTGTAGGTGTTGGTAACCTAATAAAGATAAATAAATAAATAAAAAACATTAAAATAATTAATTAAATAACAATTCACTTAGGGCCTATTTCACGATCTCTCCTGAGTAAGCTAACCGACAATTAAATTAAAGTATTTGTAGCGTCACATTGAACCAAGTGCCGATTGGTGATAAATGTTAAATATCGAATCGTAACTTAACTCGCAGATCGTGAAATAGGCCTTTAGACTTATTAATTCATAATTATACCTATATAACTATACAAATCACAAAAAGAGAGAAAAAGTCGTAACGAGGAACGAAATTCACTAACATCTAAAGAAAACGTCGTACACTGTAAATCTCCGAATACATCAACCTCCCTTAAGATTTGCGACGGGTATTGTTTCAGACTCTTTCGTATGCTGAGAAATTGCTACCATTTTCGAAAAAAAAACAGAAAGAATTGCTAACATTATCCAAAGCATTGCCCAAACGATCGTTCCGACGATTACAAACTTTTAGCGTTCGTAAAACGAGTTATTAGGATGAATTTAAAATTCATATTCGTTGCTCGAACTGAGTGAATAAGTTTGTTATACAACGTTGTATTTGCGGTTGCCGCTACCTAGTCGACATTTGAATATGTTGGTCATGAGACGCAATTATATTTGTATTTGTTCAAACACTTCATTGTTCCATATCTATACATATAAAGAGAGAACATATTAACTGACTGATTGATTCAGTCATCAACGCCGCGCCGAAACCACTGAAGCCGGAAATATAAAATTTCCGGCTGTTATGACTGTTATCTTATCACCTTGCTGTTATGACGTAAAAAGACTCGAGATTCATCCCCTATAAGGGGTTAAATAGGGGGTCAAATTTGTATAAAAAATATTTGATCGTCCTAACTTGAAACTTAGTATAGACATTCAACAATACAAACAATAAAAGTGTCATCATAAAATCATGTGTCAGGGGATAATGCGATTAAAATACAGTGTCAAATTTTGTGTGGCATCACAATTAAATACGCCAGTGAATCCGCAATACTTAATACTATACATAATATATCTACAAATTCTAGTGAGTTTTTGACAGAAACCACATTGACTGTTAGCTCTGTCTGATTCAATTTCCTGCCGAACGGTATTTGATGGTTCCTTGCCAATTCATTTAAAAATTTTCAATTGAATACTTGTATCAGACATCTCCCAGTATTTGATTGTAGAAAGATTTCAAAAAATCTACGTATCGCAAAAATCACGGCTTTCCAAATTCGAAAAAAAATCATTACATCTCGCTTAAGGATAACCAGGAAACTCCAAACCTATCAATGATGGTTAAGTTCGTGTATGAGCTAAATCTGTTCAGTAGATACAAAAGTACCCTACATTCCCACTAGTTCAATTGGTCAGTTCAATCATTGAACTAGTGGGTAATATTTTTTCCCATTAGTTCAACTAAAGCTGTTTTATGTTAACGATTGAACTACTGGGTATAGCCAGAATAGTTCAATTAAACAAAATTTCAAATACCTGGTAAAAGTAAAAAGCCTTTTATTATACTTAGAAACTATTAGTCGTGCGTTTACGGCTTGTTTCCCGGTTGGAAAGCAAGGCGTGAGCGCCGAGACGTCCGTGAAAACCATCCACACTTGCGTTTTACGGCTGTTCATGGAGATTCACTGCGTGAGTGTAGAGCCGGCGTAAAATTAATAGAACTGCAACTGTTTACGTCAATTCATCCAATACGGATTTGACGAAACAATTTTTGACTTTTTATACAAAGTAATAATCTGAGATACCTGACATTTTTACTGATTACTAATCGTCATAGCTTCCATTCTTTCCAACCTACAAAAATCCAGGGAATAGGTTATAAAATTTCTATCGCGGAAGTTCTCTTCCGCTAATCTAACGACTTGACTTCACTGCAGACGTCTTCTTATTACAGTTATTATACGTCGATAACTCGACAAATTGTTAGCCGGATAGGTTGTTAGTGAATCCGAACGGAAACGTTTTAATCAGTTATTAGATTGCGATAGGAATATCTTCCGTGAGTTATTTTGGCACAGATATGTCTTGTTATAATTAAGCAAAGTGGTCTTGAAATATAATTAAGCCATACACATAACTGAAGTCTGTAGGCAAAATACCCGAGATTTGAAAACACATTAAAGTTAAATTACCTACCTGCAATACTTGTATATTAATACCTGTTTCTTTGAAAGAACGACCAACTTGTATCCACATGATACTCGGTTTCCAAGTTAAAACAAGTTAGGAAGTCCAAAGAAGTTTGAAGTCGCAGATTGTTTCGCAGCAAACTTGTTCGGTATAATATAGACATGTTTAATTCAAATTTTATATAGGTACGAGTGTTATAGTGAATTTACAATCAGTTTTCAGTATAAAGATAGACTAGCTACACGGGATTGCTTCATTGATTACTAGCGACCCGCCCTCGCTTCGCTTCGGTTTATAAGTTCATTTTCAATTTTTTTTTTCAAAATATCAAAGTAATATATATTGGTATATATATATCAAAAAAGTATATATATATATATATATCGAAGCCTATATTGGACACGGATAATGTAGCTTCCTATTTGTGAAAGAATTTTTGAAATCTGTTCAGTAGTTCCAGAGATTACCCCCAACATACCCACAAACACACAATTTTACCTCTTTGTATATTAGTATAGATATAGGTATGTTCTCCCAGTAATACTTCTTACATAGCAATTATACAACTTTGAACGGTTTAAATCGCGTATATTTGACATTATTTATATCCCGACGTTTCGAACACTTTGCAATGGACGTGGTCACGGGGTGACTAATTGATTTTATTTGTCACTTGAGTTATTAAGAAATTATTTGGACTACCGTCTGTATTTTTTTTTTTTTTCATTTTTTTTTTTTCATATAATATACATTATACAATACATATATTAAAATTACACCGGTACTACGTGATGGTAAGTGTTACCGCCGCCCGTGGACACCTGCAACACCAGGGGGTGTGTGGGTGCGCCGCCGACCTTGCAAAATCCTATTCACAGCTTTCTTGAATGGTATATTTGTTTTATTTACTCTGATACTTTAACATAAACTGTACCGTTTTATTCTTACTAGATAAACGGAATGTTATCTACAGACGAGCCCTACTGAGTTCAGTAGATTAATCATCTAATGTTTTATTTTAGTCATAAATAAAAAATGCTGTTAATAACATAACAAGTCAAATGGCATTATTGTTATAATTTTTATATATGTATATTATTTTATTACACTGTTTAAAAGTATCAAGTATCAAGCTGTTTTCAAAAGTATCAAGCTGTTTTATTACAATAAATTAATACTCGTGGAATACGCTAATATAAAATATAAAATCAATAGAAAAATCCCACGCGCGGGCAGAATATGATAAAAACAAACAAAATCGAACTATGTCACAGAAGTTGCCAATACATCGACTTACTTCCACCAGAGGGAATCCATTCAGTTTGAAATACGAACTCGGCGCAGCGAGCCGTGTAGCCGATACTCGTACGAGTATGTGCGGATGAAGGCGTATCTTGTCACTTCCTCTGCTTTTATGATTTTTCTGCTGTAGTCTTTGTAGTTCTTTTAATACCTTATACATGTTTCTATATAATTTAATATATTTTAATTTGGATTATAAACTTTATAGGTTTGTTATTTAATGCGTTTTTTTGGATTCCGTTTAAACAGAAAGTATGTCTATGTGAAGCTCCGTGAATCTTATGCCCATCTTCGAAATAACTTAGACTCTAAGTTTATTTTATATGTTCTAAGTTTCTAAGTTTAGAGCTTTATCAATAAACTCAAATTATATAAAAATAATCTTTGTCGGCGAGAATACCATCAGTTTCCTTTTTTACAACAATTAAAAGAAGATACGCTCAAATATTCTGATTTGGAAACATACTGTGGCCACATTGATGCCCTTATCGAAGATATGATAATATGATTCAAAGACTGCAGGAACTTGTGGTACCAGCTTGGTTAATTAATCCATTTTTATCAGACGTAGAAAGTGTCAGTCAAAATTTTAAAAAGCAGTTTATTGAGCTACAAAATGACGGTGAAGCCAAAATAATATTCAATCAATGTGATTATAATGCTTTTTGGGTTCGTTTTCGTCATCAATACCCTCTTCTGTGGAAAGAAGTAAAATTACCCATCATAGCATTTCCATCTTCCTATTTAGTAGAAAAGGGTTTTAGCGCAGTAATGCATATATTGAAAAAATCACGTAATCGATTACAAATAAGCCAGAAGAGATTTGAGATTATATTTGACTAAACTTGAACCTAATATTATGAAATTGGCGCATCCTTGAGGCTCAAGGATCTCATTAACTATTTTTTTTAATTTTTTAATAAAAAATTTATATTGAATTATTTACTTAATAAGTCTTATACTATTTAAATATTATTATAGTGTTGTATGTGATATTAATATGACATAAAAGGCAATACATACATAATGTTTATAAAAATAATAATGTGTTTACATCTATTTCTCATCATTTATTATTTGTAGTAGGAAATCCATTACATAAAATACATACCTACATAGAGAAATATGTAAATTTAAAATTTTGTTTTTTGTTGGGGTCGGGGTTGGGGGGGGGGGGGGGGGCTGGACTTTTTCTTTATTTACTTCTTTTACTGGAATTTTACTGTGGTAAAGGGGGCGATTCTTTCAATATGGTTAAGAAACACTGCTTAGAGGCTCCCCCTAAATGATCAATTATAATGTTCAGGGAGTGTATTGTAACTCATTTGGGCGCAAGACCAAGAATATTCTGCAATTATATTATTTTACAATTTTATTGGAACTCTGGGCTTAGAACAACTCTTGAACCGATTGAGCTTAACTCGAAAACTTACAAATTTAAAAATCTTTCATGTAGTTTGGAATATGAAATGCCATATCAATGCTAGGTGAGAAGAGCAGAAGACTGTGGTGACTGATTTTGGGAGAGGTATATATATATATAGCAATGGAGAGACAGGCGATATGGTATGGTATTCTATGTTATATATATTTACAAAATATTTAATGTTAAAAAGAGGGTGCTAAAACCAAAATGCAACGCATCAGAGAGCGTGCGAACATTTGTCATGACTGATGTTGGCATATATCACGAATGCCCATTACCCATGTGCAACAAACTAAGTTGATTTATTTTAAAATTACAACAGGTGTATCGCTGTGGTAATAATGGATTTTTTGACACCCGTGAGTTCATTAAAATACATTTTGTATTTACCTTATCCAAAGTGGATGTAAACCTCCAAAAAAATCCATTGTGGATCTTTTCAATGGATTTTAGTGGACGGAGGGCAATCCACTTACATAAGAAATAAAGAAGCAAAGAATATTAAAGAATGTGGTTTTTCGAAAAATCTTTGAAATTCCGTTGTAAATTTGTACGTTTTAAAGAAGTAGTGACAAGTTCAACTTCAATAAAAACATTACAAATAAGAGTTACATATAACATACTTACATAACATAACATATAACACGGATATCGGCACCAACTGCATTTTTACTCCCTTTGATGTCACAACCGTGGGGCCCCGATGCGCGCAATCTTTTTAAAGACATAGCGAAGCGTCTGCGTGAAACCACCGGTGACCCCAGGGCCGGTAATTACCTCGCTCAGTGTATAAGATTAGCAATTCAATGCCGCCAGGGTACTTCGCCACAAGGTCCTAAAGTATATAATATATGAATATTAGTTTAATTATCGCATTCGACAACAAAGGTCCTCGTTACAAATATAAATTTTATCGGAAACCACCTTTTCAATGGCAGTCAGATCTGAAAATATCTTGTAGTTCTCATAAATAAACAAATGTAAGCAAGCCTGAATCGAGTGAGACAGCCGTGCCACGTCAACAGGAATACGCTTGGGGAATAAACACTTTCCTGAATCTTACATTTGGTATGTAATTCTATCTCGAAATAGACCTGGTTCACTTTGCACTTTATGAAAATATGTAATATTATCTGAGAAATGTATTATTAAAAATAATATGTAATATTATGAAAATATAATTTATAAAAATAAGTAATATTATCTGAGAAAAGGGACCTTATTGTCGATTCTAGTCCCAGATATTGAGACTAGTGGAATAAATAATTGCACATTCAATGAAACTCACTAGATTTTCTCTGTGGTGGGTCCAGAGACACACATACACAGACCCGAACAAACATTTGTCTGTAATGAGTGCCCGACCGTGAATGGATCCCGGCACCTTGTGTATAGCAGACAAAGGCACTACCAACTGAGTCAATCGGCCATTTTAGAAAAAAACAGAAAAAATGGTCTGGGAAATCTTAGAAAGAAATAATTGTGCTTCGCTTTAAAAAATCACTATTAGCATGTGTCTGTTTAAACAGGGTCTTGAAACAACGAAATAATAATTTAGAAAATATTCACCAAAGTCAATGAATCTATTCCGACAATAAGGTCGCTTTGCTCCGATAACGTCACATATGGCCACAGAATAACTAATAGTACAAGTGCAGAAGACTCACTCCCTAAGAACGCTTCATAAACACTGAACCGCTGAAGATCACGCACACAATGACACTCCCTGCGTGAATCGCAAGGGTCACCATAATTATAATTAACTAGTTTTATTCGTTTCAAAACACAATTTTAAACTTATTCTAAAACAAAATTAAATAAAAAGTATTATACCTACTTAATATGATGGTAGTTTTTAAACGCTTTTATTTGCGCGTGCATTACAAAGAGCTCGCGGCAACCAACTGTAATTAACCCCCTACACAGGGGCCTGCCCCTGTAGGGATATTTTCGTACCTAAAGTGCGGAGTCGGCCCGGCCTGATATACCTGCAGAAATCGAACCAGTAGGGCGTTGTATAGGGCTCCCCCTGCGATTGATTCCTTTCTAGATAATAGAACTTTAAACTAGACACAAAGTGCTAAAAAAATTTAAGCAAAACAGCGGTTATAAGTATTCTCTAATCGGTCGTCAACATATAGCCGTAAAACATGAACAAAATGCTAATATCTAGTCTTTAGCACAAAGTCTAACACTTCTTAAAATAAGCTAGTTAAAGTTTCTGTAATAAAATATTTTGATTCTAGCTTTCCCCGTCCAGTAAACTTTCAAAATCCCGACTTATCCCGTGCTCGATATAAAAGCAAACTTCATGCAAAATTTCAAGTCTTAGCGTCAGTAGTTTAGCCTCGACCGCTTAGTGTTTGCTTCACCACAAAGCTTATAATAAAAATACAAGATGACTTTTATCCACTACTACTGTAGAACTAGCTGTTGTTTGCGGCTTCGCCCACGTTAGCATTTAATGTAGATAGCGTAAGATTATTAAAAGAACTCTGAGGGCTTTAGTCAGTGGGAAATGAAATGTCACTATTTTTCGTACCTTTTAGAAAAGAAATATTTAGACATAATGTGAGGAGATTAACGAGGCCTTCCAATTAGGTATATCGTCGATTTTCTTAAAAGTAGACACCACCTTACTTTTAGAACTACCAAACTGATTTGGCTTTTCTATGAACTTAACCGAAATATAGACCCAAACTATTATTGTGCTGAAAATTTCAATTTGTTAATAAATGCGCCTGCAGTTTGTCCATAGGCAATAGGTAGAAGATTTCTTTCAAAAGTTAGCCTACTGATATCATAAGGGTGTCAACCATTTAATTGCCTGCGTCCGTAAGAGTTACTTCTTAGCACCCTGCGTGAACCATGGGTTCACAGGTTTACTTAAATGAGTAGCAATGTAACACCGAATATAGTACCGTGTTAACCAGACATGCCTTGCCAGATTTACTAAAAAATAGCTAGATTGGGTTTTACCCAATCTAGCTATTTTTAGCATCCTCGTATTTAGCAGCCTTGTATCTAGCTATTTTTAGCTTTTTGGTAGCCTCGTCAATTCGTAATGGCCATCACGGCGTTTTAAAACCATTAAATTCCCTCATGATTACAAGATGTCTGTGCTGTACAGAATGTATAAACTAATATCGATATCAATACAATAAGAAAGAATATAACTAAGAGTTTTTAAGATAACAAATACAATGAAAGACTTTAGAAAAATCGCGTCACTAGTTTCTGATAACTTTTAACAATCAAACACTTCTCGTTGATAGATAATTTTAGTATTAATAGATAATACGAGTATTTAAAGCTTGTCAATTCAAATTCGTATATTTGTGAAGGTAATTAGTTCTGCCGTATATCACATAATTAAATATGTATTTAGTTACAAGGTTTGAGTATTATCATTACACATCAATCATTACACATATATATCACATATATCACATAAATTAATATATAACATTTAACCATCAAATTATAAAGTCACATTCACGTAAATTAATATATAAATGTATATGACTTCATAATGTGTAATAATTAATGTCTTCAAGTATCTGCTTGGCTACTGGCGGTGTTAAAAACTTATTGTCATTGTTCCAATTGTCATAGTAGACAGTGTCAATGTCAAGTTTATAACACCATCATCATCGTGGGGTGCCATCTTCAAAATGAACTTTGGTGGTCTGGTGGTGAAATTTTCACCGCAATCTTCTAGTAGTGGTACTTGAGGCCTGACCATTCCTTAAGTTCGTGCATCCATCCCCTTCTTTGGCGACCTAGTGACCTCCGGGGATCCTGCCTTATAAGATCAACCTTGGGAACTCGTACAGGTTTCCTCTTATAATATGGCCGAAAAAATCAACCTTCCTTTTATGTACGGCAGACAACAGCTACCTCTAGCAACCTACTCTCTCAAGAAAGTGTTCTCTCAAGAACACGGCCAGCGGTCAAATACATAAAACTTGAAGACAGGCTATATACAACGCTGAATATTTTTTGTCGTATCTTTAAAACGTCATATTTATTAAAATTTTCATAAATGGTTTTAAAAATATTTTAAAACAATCTCCAAAAACTTTCTGAATTCATAAGCGATATTCGCATTGCAAATGAATCGAGAGGATTTCACGTGTCACGTTTATTGATACTGAAAACAGTATCCATATTCACATATAGTTTTCATTCGCGATATTTTTATACACCAGTTTCAATAACTTGTTACAAAAATGTTGAGATTTTTGTCCAATGAAATGTTTGTGAGCCGTGATATTGTGATATATAATTCAGTGAAACACAGTGTGCATTTTTGATAGATATTTCGAGATCAACGTCGTTATTCATAAAATATATCGTGGTATATTGTTTGTTTTAAGAAAATGCCGATTGAATCATATTATTAACGAATCATTTACACTTTGATTATCAAATTTTTCGTCATCATAGATTTGAATTTTATATATATTATAACGACCTTGGAACGTTATTACACTATCGTAGATATTTAACCTACCAAGTTATATAACCTCTGACCCTCAATTGTTCTCTTCTATATTAGTGGCCCCGTTGGGCCCAGCCGAGTATCGATCAGTCAATTAATATTTAGCATGCATTGCTCGTTGATTCATAAAATTAATGAATCGTTATTTTTTTTTCTTTTTATTTAATATTTATAATTTTATATTTTTTAGTTTATATTATTCTCTGTTAACGTAAGTTTTCCTAAAAGAATAAAATATGATAAAATAATATAAAAATATCTTTCCATAAGATTAGAATAGAATAGAAAAATAATAAAAGGTCAAAGGTCATTGCTCGATTGATTAACGGCGTATTTAGTTGTGCTAGATAAACATATTGCATTCGAGATCATATGCTTTAGAAATTAGAAAGCGAAAAAAATCCGAACAAAAACTATATGATTAATAAATAAATACAATCAATCGTAGTTGATTGATTTCAATGTCAAATCTGTGGAAAGTAAATAATAATCATAAGATAATAATAGGAACAAAAGTTAGTTGCATCCTGTAATGTCCCACTGAAGGGCACAGGCCCCCCTAGTAAATTACTAGAGGTTTCGGGCCATAATACACCACGTGGGCCCAGTGCGGTATACTCCAGATTTTTTTTATTTCTTGAGCATGCGGGTTTCCTCCACCGCAAAGTTAGTAACTATCAAATAAAACTGTATCTGGCATAAATAAGATTTTAAAGATACTATTTCAATAGGTTTATTAATATGATTTATAAAATAAGGGTGTTATAAGTTCAAATTAAAAAATAAACATGTTTTCTTGTATATCAATAATTTTATCGGAGTTGTAATAGAATGTGAACAATGTTTCACGGCCGATAAGAAGGTCTATTTACACAGTCCGGAAAAAAAGAAAATTAGAGTTAGGTGCCCCGATTTTTGTGTGCGGCAATTCTTGAGGCATTGACGAATCTTATCGAAGCCCCTTGGGCTTACTGAACCTTATCGTGTCTATGGTGTGACCGAAATAGGAAAGAAACAGTATAGGATTTATAAAGGAAGTTAAAAATTCACCTTACGCACACAGTTGAATACAACGTCACGTAAAATTGTGTATCTGCATTTGTAAAGACTTCACCACAACAAAAAAATATTTTGTTTGTTTGTGTTGTATAAAATGAATGTGTCAATTAAACACAGAGAAAGATTGATAAAGTTGTAAACATTAGCAGTACAGATATTAATTTTGCAGATGAACAAATTATGGCAAAGTACTCTAATAAAAATAAAACCAATTACTTTACTTTTGTTAAATTCTATATTGTATATTAGCTAATTTAGTAATAATTGAAAAAGTCCGTACTTAGTAGGAAGTCAATGATAGAGGCCAGGATTTAAACTTACCACCACTTACCATTAGTTCGGGATATTATTGATTTTATTATAAAAAATGGCTTGTATATAGAATAGGTATATTTGAAATTCTGTGATGAACTCATCGAGTAACAGACAACCCGCGTTCCATTCGCCCTTGAATATTTATTTTCAGTACATCGCTAACATTCCCTACCGTTTACTTCCACCGTAGTGCCCAATTCGGGAGACAAAGCCTCCAGTTATCGTTGCGTTCGAGTTAACACGACCGAAACGGGCGTAAACCTCCGACATGATAAGATAGATGATACATCTTCCAGTAGTGATGCTTTTGTTTTCTTGCTTTCATAACTCGATAAACGGACGGGATTCCTTGCCTAGTCATGTGCTTGAGAGAGGGAAATTCTCATGAAAATGATTGTTATTTTGTAGCGACAATGAATGAAATAATACTCTGGAGGTACTTGAAATAAGAAATATTCTGGTTGGAAACATTACTTATCTTACTTATTATCTATCTTACTTCGTTTTGATAAAGATTATATAAGTAAAGGTCGGTGATTGTTTGTCTATAGAATATATTGTGTTTTTTCAAAATATAAATAAACAGACGAGTAATAAATTATTGAATTAAGCAATTGTTTATTTAAACATAACACAAGGTACATTACAGTTATACGAACGAATGAGTACATTCTTTATAACGATTTCTGTAAGCATACCTTCTCAGAACCCGCTCATTTGAGAACAAAAAATATCTAAGTTGTCCTCATTAACATTTTATTAATATAACGTATTACACGTGACACTGGTGCATTACATCGGAGATTAGTGTGAGATGGAACCTCCTACAGTAAGCGATGAGTGCGCGCGCTGATATACCGATCCGGGACAAAAAGCGACACATCACTCAACTCGCAATAGTCTAATTACAAACATTGTATTAGGCAAGTTACACCAAAGTTCTAATGTGTTTTATCCAACCATTCTTACCACAAACAGTGATGAATATATAGCCGTACATTTCCTTATACCATTGAAATTCAATGTTTGAACTTTTTCTAACATGAGAGTATACGTACTTTGATGCGGATTCCAGACGATTGCGTTAATTAACACGTTAAAGACCGATGTGTATTACTTTCGACCGGGAAGTGCACCTCTGTATATGTTAAGGTTAATGTTAGGTGTATGGATAAAGCTATGGTCTTTAGATAAAGTCCAAACAGCATACGAATTATTTCAAACCAATTGTTTTTGGGTAGGAAGGATTCTGGTGTTGTTAAAAAAAAATAACAAGTCTTAGAATCCTAACCTAAACGAGCCAAATCATTTCTGGGTAGAAAACGATTTCTGGTTAGAAAGATTTTTGTTGAGTTTTAGATTTTATCCAAAGCTCTTATACTAGCTTTATGCACACACCAAACATTAACCGTGACATATACCTACGTACTACATTCATTGAAAAAGTTTACGTGCTTGACTATAGATGGCGCTAAAAAGCTAACTCTAAAACGCCAAGGAAGAATTGCGGTTGAAATATGGATATTTAACCATAAAGTTTCAAGCCTCATTTCTTTTATGAACTGATCCGTGACAAGGAAATGGACAAACTGGATTTTGCTTCGAAATCAAAACTTATTTTTTTATTCTGTATAATTATAGCGTGGCACAACCTCCGGCCAGGTGGACTGACGACTGTAAGAAAGTCACGAAAGCCAGGCTGGATGAGAAGAGCTGAAGAGCGTGTGTGACGGTCCTTGGGAGAGACCGTGGAGAGGCTTGGAGAGGCGGGAGGAGGGACCGGCATACTACTGCGACCTCGTCTCCTCCGAAGCGAACTTCCGCGGGCTCAGAGAGTTTGCACACCGATGGCACAGGAAAAGGAGCCCGAAAGAGCTGTTCGGCACTGAAGTACATCGTCCAGTGGAGTAGAACAGCCCCAGAAAGGGGAGAGTGCTTATGGAACACAGGCAAAAGAGAATACTTGTAGGGAGGCAGAGCAGATACGCGCCGCAACATAGCCCTAGCAGGCGAACGGCGCGTACCTCCCGACAATTTGGTCCGTATAACCAAAAGGTTGGTAGGACCATGGGTGGAGGTGGGTCATGTACTGGTCCTTGGGAGAGGCCTATATCCAGCAGTGGAGAGACCCAGGGTGATGGTATGGGATTGTGTAATTATAGTACAAATAAATTGTTAAAGGTTTTCACTAGCTCTGTAAAGTTGTAAGTAAATTGAGATATTTTTCAATAACGTCCAGTATATGAATTAAATACAAAGTACTAAAGATGCAGTAAAAATAAATAAATGATATTTTGTCGTATATATCAATTCATGACTTTCATGAAACAAGAATCTGACATTTGTTGAGCCATTTTGTTACCCGAGAAAGTTAATGCGGGGAATACTAATAAGTATATTTTTCTGCAAAAAAAACTCTTTAAGGGTTGTGGAAACATCACGTTTCTTTTCCGCGACCTCATTAAAACCATGTTACCTGTTTCCTACCCATATAATATTAAATCTCACGAAAGACGGCAACTGGTACAGCAGTGACACATGGGTCTCTAAAACGGAAAGTATTTAATGACAATAAATGACTAGTATTAGAATGCCACGGAACCCTTGAGTTCAATAAACTACAATCTACAATCGTTCTTGTTATGTCACGTGAAAGAAAAACTCTTTTTATTGAGATAATATTTTCTGAGCTATTCCAGTACACGATGATACTATGGACGAATGGATGGATGGACACGACGGACCGAACGATGATCAGGTGGACCGACGATTAGATGAAGTTCACCGGTGGTGACTGGATGAGAAGTGCCGAAGATCGTGTGTGATGGTGAACCGTAGGACAGGTTTATACTCGTATCTAGTAGTGGAGAGACATAAGCTGATAGTATGGTACACGGCGTGTACGCCACATCTTATCATTGGGGTAGTCAATGGGCGCTGGACATGTGTTACAGCGCGTTGGATTTCACTCCCCAAGTTTTTGTTGTCATGTTGTTTTGTCAAGCATTTGTCGTGTTGTCGAAAAATTAATATAAATCTTTTATCTCACGAAGTCAGGTTACGTTTAGTAGTGGTCGTGCTCGTAGATGTTCATTGTTTAAGTGTGCGTGACGCTGAGAACGTTCAATTGGGTTCCCGATGCCGTGGCGCACACTAAAACAATGTACATGTACGATCACAACCTCTACTAAGCGTAACCCGCCTTCGTGAGATGAAAGAACAATAAAAATTTGCGCCTCCTAACATGTAAATACCTGTTTCCCTTTTCTCTGAGTAGAATTCGCTAAGTTCTTCAACCGTGAAGGAAGTATGTTTCAACTTCAACAGAAGAACAGGTGTCTTACATGTTTTCTTAAGAACACGGACGTTTCCCATCTCCTGTCCGTGATACATCGCCCTCAGTCACGCGAAGGGCGTCGGTGTCTTCCCCGACGTTTTTATAGACAAATAAAATACGAATGTATCCAAAATTTACGGAAATAATCTTTGCCATGTTAACATGACGTAATAACATAATGTGTGGACTTTTCAATAAAATTATCTTTATTACGTTTATTTTTACTTTTTCTTTTCTTTTATATGTTTGTTTGTGTAGTCACCAATTGGGCGTCTTCGGAATGCCTAACAAGTAACAAGCAAACAATAAAAGGTCGAAGGTTAGGCACTTGATTAAATAATCATTTAATAATTAAATCTTAAGTACTTAAATAAGTACTTAAGATTTTCTTAATTTTCTTCATTGTTTAACTCAAAGAGTCTTCACTGAAAAAGCAATTGGCTCAGTAATGACATACGGTACAGATTACAAAAAAAAAATCACGGAACAACATCACAATTAAATAACTTCAAAAATATCTATTTTTATGGATATTTCTACACAGACAAACAAGTACCTAATTATTATGACGTATTTCCAATGTTATTAAAACAATAATTCGTTTCTATAATATAAGTTATTTATGTAATGCGGTACTCCGCTAAAGTCCATTACGCAATGAAATAATGAATGATGTATCATTTTCGCTATGTACGAGTTTACGAACATATGTTCAATCGCATACAGAATAAAAAACACTTCCTAAACATATGCATATAATTTACATTTTATACAATCCGAATTCCGTTTTGCGGATTTTGTTTAGATTTTTCAGTCCGAATGCAATATCTAGACCACTGTTTCTCAACTTTTATAGCGTCGCTGTCCCCCGAATAGCCACAAATGAAGTAAATAACCTAATGACCCCCTTACTGATAGTTAGGTCCTCATTATGTTTTTTACTGTTTAACCTTTGATTATAAATAATTGATTAATAAATAGATTTTTTTTTTTAAAAATACATTAAATTTCCCAAGATCAACTGCGACTCCCAGGTTGAAAAACGATGATCTAGATTCTAGACATTAACGGCCAGCGTTCTTCGTTCAATCTCTGAATTGAAAAAGGCCATTTGGATCGTTTGCGTTCTTATGTTCAATTTTGTGAGTTTTGTCCATAGTGGAATCTGACGTACTTTTAGACTATTGATCTCTAGAGAATAAAAAGGTGACTAAAGCAGACATCATAAATAACACTCGCCACTAAAAGAAGTCGTAAAACACTTTTTCCGACAAATTTTATGTTCGATTTGAGCGTAAACGTGAGCGATATATTTTATTTTCCATTTATATATTTCGTCTGAATTTTGTTTTAATTCGCAGTGACTTTTTGAACATAGGACTTGAAAGACGAGGCCTAATTTGTTTTAATTATTTTTCACTTCGACAGTTAAATGTATCTGTTATTTAATATTATAATTCTGTTATTTAATAGGAATTAGTAGATGTTACTAGTTTTCTACGTTGGGTACTCCTGGGCTGTAAACTATCATTGTTCTGCTTACAACGACTCATTTTATTTCCAGCTACATGAAGATCATTTCAAAAAATAAATAACGAATAAATCTGTCTAAATGCAATACTGTTCAATAATGATATAAAAAATAATTGAAACTAATTTTGTATATATTTAAATGAAATCAAAACGATTTAAATTGGAGCCACTACAAAATTAAACAAGGCTTGTTAACTGTATCGAAACACGCTGAGTTAGCCTGTAAGTATGATGTGTGCCATAAGTATATCTCTTATGATTCTGTTAAGTGCCTAATGTACCTGCATATTCATGTTGGCTTCCTAAGAAATAAAGAAACAAATTTACTTGTTCTTTTATCCATACTGAATCGTTCACACTAAAAAGTGTTAAGAATACTGTTAAGAAGCGTAGTAGTTCTTGATATAAATGTATTCTGTCTGTGTTTTCATTTTAATTCTTTATATTCTTTGTGTAAATGTCCTCAAATACACCGCACCGCAATCGGTCTCATACATTACAATAAAAACAAGGAAAACGACTGAAAGTTAACTCTCAAAGGCTCCCAAGGTATTAAACCGAGACATAATTTCCACAATAAAACACATTATATGCGAAACTTGGTCCTTGTTTCGGTGCGGGACTTTGTTGCATTTTGACGATAGGTTGAGAAGCGTTCCCTCCAAAATATGCTACTAGTTTAAGAAATTCATTTACTTAAGACTACTGAAATTTTGTTTGTTACTTGAAGTATCTATTGTGACAAAAGCAGTTTAAAAATGAATTCTTTTACAAATATAAACTTCCCAAATTAACGCAATCGACTGAAATTTAGTTTTTTTTACTATGGTGCATTTTCAAATGGAATAATAAATTGATTTTTAAACTTTATTCCATTTTTAACGGCTATTGTCTGCCCGTATATTTCTGTGAACGCAAAAAAGCTGGACGGATTTTCATAAAACTTGGCATAGTTATGTACCGGGTTAACATTGAGGTACTTTTTATCCAGATTAATTATAAAGTTCCCACGAGAATCGAGTTAACTATATCTGTAACGTCTACGTGCAACATGTCACCGAAACCGCTAGTGCACAATAAACCAGTGACTATTAATGACTATCAATAGTGATCAACTATTAATGTATGAAAAACTAAAATCTCTCCAAAATATTACTTGCTTCCTTAAAACTTGCCTACCTTTAAAGCCGCAGCGGGGCCTTTGTGAATAAAAATCACGGGCAGCTGAGATCAGAAGCTTAGAGGCGTGCAGGGAATGGAATCGAAAAGTCAAAGTATTAGGAGTGTATTACGCCGTCAGAAGTCTGGAGCGAGGCTTTTGATTTCCGTCAAAAAGCTGTGGTTCAAAAGAATATTCTATTACAGAAAATATAGTAAATACAGATGTTGTGTTATAAATTAAAACGATACTTTAAACGATATTAAAACGATACCTAATTAAACGATTAGGTAACGATAAAATGAGCGTGAACAATAAAATACTTAATTTAGTTTCCCTTACCTAACAATAACAGGTAGATATACATAGATAGATAGATATAGATACTTTACGAAAACGTCGACCATCAGCTAATCCGGAAACGTCCGGTCTGGATGACCGGACGTTTCCGTAAAGTATCTCATAATAAAGTATGCAATTAGAGGTTCGATAATTGATAGACGTGTATGACACATTCGGTGCTTCCGGATTAGCCGATGACCAGTGTTTTTGTAATGTAACTGTACATAGACAGATAGATACCTACATAGATACATAAATGGATAGATACAACACTTTATTGCACATCAAAATAAAACAAGACAGTAACAGACAGTGTAACACATGAAATGCGCAAAAGTCGGTCTTATCGCTAATGGTGATCTCTGGCAGACAACCTTTGGGTAGAGAGGAAATAAATATTTTAATCACAGGTAGTTGGTGTACATCAACTACTTGTTAATAACTTTCAAACAAAATAATGTTAATGTGTAATAATAATAATAACTTTCAAGCGGACAACGCATATATCATCATATATGTCGCAAGACATTAACTGTTTAAACGGATTAAAAAAGTAATCGAACGGGCGTGCCAACGTTTGTCATTCTGAACTGAAGTTGCCATGTGCCGCGAATGTCCACAGACGAGAGCATCCATTTACGTCCAGGTGGACTGTATGCTCGTTTGCCGCCTTTTCAGTATAAAGAAAAAGAAAGAAAATCGGTAGTGGCTGGATGAAAAGGCGAGCCTGAATACAATGTCCTCAGCAGTGAAAAGATATACGTAGGTATCGGTAAAACCAAATCGTTTATTTGCTGAATGTGGATACATAAGATGTTAATTACAATATAATAGAAATTTTACCACATACGATCTTTAAAGAACCTTTAATTATATCATTGGTACTCAACTTTGAGGGGGAGAGTGCACGCTGCAATCCAGCAGCTGCTGGGCGTGCTCGACTGGCCACGTTACCCCTCCCTCACAGAAGACTACCTTGAAATTAACTACATTTCCCACTTTATCTTATTTCCCTAATGTACGTACGTGTATCGGTAGTGAGTGAGATGTGCTAGAGCCCATTCCCATCCTATCCCTCCCCATTTTCCCAACCCTTTTTTCCAAATCCATTCCTATATCTCCAACGGTAGGCAGCGCATTCGGGGGCGTGCCAACGTTTGTAATTTTGGACTAATGTTGGCATCTATCGCGGATGTCTATTGGCGACAGTATCCATTTACCATCAGATGGACTGTATGCTTGTCTGCCGCCTCCGTCCATAAAAAAATATATATATATACAAATAAATGATCTTTTTAATTTTCACCATACGTAACTTACTAGATACAGATATAAAACCAACATGCTCTAAAGTGGCGGAATGTACGCGTGCAATGAAAAAAGAAAAAAACAAAAGACAAGCCTGACACATAGCGGCGAGCGCTTAGTTGCACTCGCTCTGTACTATTTAGCAGAAAAGACTTCTTGTTTTTTCCCTTTTGAGCGACACCACGCTTGTTTGATTGTTGACTCTCTGACAATTAGAAGCTGTCTAGAAACCGTCTACATACGAGTAGTTAAAAATGTGGCTTGTGAGAGATTTATGCAATTGTTTTAATGTCAACTTTAAAGCTGATAAGACTTTGTTACCAGTAACTGTAAGATTACGAGACTCAATTTTTATTTCCGTAAGTTCTTAGCTATATATTATTTGCATACATGTCTGTTATGCGTAATTTGAATGAATACAAAAAATGATGCTATGAATGTTTTAAAAATGTCCCGTGTGTATTTATTAGGTGTATTTAGATAAGCCTAAATAAATAAATAAACCTCTCTTAACTTGTCAAAATACTTTCTCACTTTACCTAATTATTACTTAATTGTGTGGAGCAGCGAAATCGTTGGCACATAGTTCAAATTCATTAAGGAGTACATTAGGATAAGTATTTTGTTTGTTACCGAAATTAAGACACGAGTAGAACATTTGGAATTTTAGTTTGCAATGTAATTAATGATCATCAAATAACTCTATATTTCGCGGTAATATAATGTTTAGTTCAAAAACAACATGCCTTATTGGATCGCGTCAGGAATATGAACAGGATAATATGAACATTTAAATAATGCACTTTAAATCAATTTTAATAATGGAACATTAAAAATAGTTATATTTATTTATAAAAGTAGGTAAAACCGACGACACTCATTACACAATACGATAAAATTGTAATTCATTTATTTATCAACATCTCAATAATTGTGTTAACAATAAACTACAGCTCAGTCTACTCAAATGCAAACACATAACCTACGTCAGATAACTCCACTCTTCTTCATCCAAGATAATTTCATCATATTTTTCTCAGCCTTTTTACAGCCCACTTCACGGGCTCCCCTAGTTTAAATAATAATACAATCCGAATAATCGCTATATTCTTATGCTAGTGATTAATGTAACCAACATATCTTAAGCTTCCAAAACATTTAGTTAACTGTACCTTAATACACATAGATTCCAACCTATAATTCTTTTACACTGTAGTACGTTTACCATTTTTATGTCCGTTAGTCCACCAAAAACTAGTATTTCAAAACCACACCACGTTCGCCGTAAACAGCGGGGCCGGGCAGGAGTTGTCCAAACATAAATTCAGGAATCCCTCAGGCAATAAACCTTGCTACAAACAAAATTGATTAGCGGGAATCTGCTTATCCGCCTATTTGAACCTTCATAAATTATCAGTTAATGTCTCTCACGAGTCGAAGGCGACCGACCAATTTGGTAATGTTGGCTGTATTTCAATTTAACTGCGTTTCGTTTTTTGTAATGGTTTCTATTGTCACACCTGTATTAATGGAAATGGAACATGGAAGAGCATTTCGATTCGTCTTTTAAATAAATAATATATATGTAGTGAGAATATTCCTTAGTTGGTTACAGGTTAGAATACAGCATGTGGACTCTAAGGTCATCTTTCCACCGTTTCCAGTGTTGTCCACCGTTGTCCGAACGGCTTTCCACCGTTGTTATATACAGGTTGTAATCAATCGATACCCGAAGCTTGAAGCCGTGGGTACCGTCTATGACTCTCAGTTAATTGACAAGACAATTTTACGATTGTTTTTTTTTTACAAAAATAAACATTTTTTGATCATCAATCATCATACATTGACGACCAATTAGCCCAGTTGGTAGTACACCTGTAAAAGTTTTGTAAAAGTTGCTTTGTAAAAGATTCCAGGTTCGATATCCAATCGGAAATTCATTTGTTTATAGACATTTTTTTGTTCAGGTCTGAGTGATGTATTTGTCTTTGTATGTGTCTCTGGACCCAGGACTTAGTTTGTTATAGTTTTTCACTGGCTATAGTTTGTCTTCAAGTATCGGACGGTGTTAAAAACGTGTTAAGGACAAACGTCTTAATGTTATTGTTCTGTAGGTAACTGTTTCAATTGTTAAAGATATTTTCAGATACATATCCGAATTACCATTGCCGTGTAATACACAATTTTCCCTGCCCACATGGCGTGTGTAGTCATATAGGCTCTAATGTGAGTCATTGAGTATGGCGGTTATTATTTATTTTTTATATTTGCTAAGTACAGAACACAAAAGTCGATATTTTTGTTTTTTTAAATAAAAATATCAATAAATTATGAACAGAATCCATAGTTTCAATTCCTGAGAATTACTTGGTTACATCAACTAAGTTTATTAAATTTGACGTGACAGACAAATCACTTGCATACTTGAGTGTGCGTGATTTGTCAAAATGTGCGTGACAGGTGACAGCGGCCCAAGTCTGTCGATATGGGAATAGACTAAATGACAACATAATACGTTCGTATTAAAGAAATCTGATTGGAAACTTATGGAGAGGGGTGGGGGGAGCAGATGAGGGGGGTTCATTGAAAAGTGAAATTTGAAATTTAAGTACTACGTAATAAGAATGTTCCATTTTGAAAACACATATAAATTAAAGAGTTCGAGAGCTAGTAAAGTCTAACAGTGCCTGCCCTAGAGTGCCTCGTATAACTGTTAGATCTTTGTGTTTTGTATTTGCATGTTGATGTTCGCGTTGCATAAATGTATGTTGACTAAAAGACGACTAAGGGATAACAAAGCCACCACAAGCCCCGAGAAACGACACCATCCCGTTTAAAGGCTTACGTGTCCCATGCACAAGACGATGACATGAAGAGGCCTGTGTCCAGCAGTGAGTTACGATTACGGTTTTCTTCATTTTTGACCTATTTAAATAAATAATATAAATCTACGCGACAAAGTCGCGAGGATTTGATAGTCTAATATCAATACAGTGCAATGCAACCGGTCCATTCAGTATCCACTGTTGGACGTGGATCTCCTCATGCTAGGACAATGATGTAACGCCATAAAGCGCCAGGCTGGCCAAGCGGATTGGAGACTCCACTCTTTTAGAGGTGGCGCAGTTCCTCGGGGCGTGTGGTAGCCGCATTGTTATCCTTTAGCCGCCTTTTACGACATCCACGGGAATTTATGAGGTGGTGATATTCTATAGGTAGCCGACACCACACAGCCCAATATGACTGTATTCATATCTACACGAATTTCTAAGAAATCTCGAAACAAACGTAGGCTCCACAGTAATGCCTTCCACCACATTGCATTTACACACATGACGGGTGAAATACAAAAATTCCGATATTCAAAGAGCTATGTCGAAGGCGAAGGGCGTCCGTCCCTTAATATCGGCCCAGGTGCCGGGTAATCTCCCTGGGGATATGAATTTTTTTACACCGACTCGCTTTATACCGCTCCTTCTTTGTCTATGGCTTTTATGTAGTAATTAATCTATGTACCTATCTATGATCAGCAAATAAATTTCATTTCAGATATAATTGTATATTCATATTCATATATAAGATATATAATTAACTTAACAAGTCAAATACTCTAATAGAAGAGTCAGGTTCGTCATTATAGGAAATCTTTCAAGAAATTCTGTTTTCGTCTAATAAACAAAGAAAAAAGTTTTTGCGAGGAACTAATTCTTATAATTCAAATTACTTCCGGCGAATTCTCTCTCCCTCTCTCTCTCTCTCACGAATACGTCTCTATCTACATATCTCTTTATGTATCTCTCCATGTCTGTTTATCACGACCAAGACTGTTTCTTTCCTGAGAAGCTCTATAAGCCTCTTCTAATGCTCATATGCTTGATATAAGTCCAAGGCTTGCTCTTACACACAACCTGCCACTAAGCACTCTAATGTACAAAATAATATATTACCTTTCAAAAATCTTAGATTCATGAACCCTATTTTCAAATTCACTCCACTTTAAGACGGTCAAATAAAGGTACGCATCTCATGTGTTATTCATTCGCCGAAGCGACTGTAACATCGACATTCTATAGGAAAGTATTCAGTCTTGTGGCTTCTGTATTGACGAGCTCCTTATTTATTCAACGTATTAAACATTTATTTCAATACTCCTTCTACGTTACTAGCAACAAACACTTCATTAGTTGATATAAAATATATATTCACTGTAATGGAGGTGTTTGGGAAAAGAAACAAGGAAAACCTTTTTTCTTTCTACCAATCGGCAGTAAAAAAATACTCTTTAATTCTTGAACGCTGGTTTTATACATAAAGTGAAAAAAAAGTAAAAAAAAAAGTAAACGGCAGTAAAAAAAGCGCTACGTCAGCGCGAATGAATCTTAGCCTTAAGCGTTTTAGCTTATAATTTCAAGTGTGTAAGAACATCAAACGTTAAAAAATTGAACTTCATATAATGCTCACGAGTTTTAAAGTTTAATTAGAAATCACTCATCGAGCATCGAGTGCTGAGTGCTCAATTCTACAAGTTCTACATAAGTATTTAAACTACAGTCAATCTTCGACATCTATATTTCGAATGCCTTTAAATCAAAGTAAATGTACAAAACGGTTATTTATACCAATAGTTAAAATATTATACATATTATATTCCTTTTGTAACACTTAAATTAATTAATATAAATTTGAGCCGGTACACTGGCATTCATTTCTCATTTCAGCCAAATTAAACAATGATATTATTTTTAATAAAAAAATATGATAAATCCGTCTTAAATTATGATTACTTAAAATCTTGGCTTTTTTTTTTTCTAAAAAGTATAAATGCAATCCGGTTAATTAGAGGCAAACAGTTGTCGTTATCTGAATAAGTGAAACTTATTGTCGGTATAGACTTATTGGTTAAGATGTTATGAATTAAAATTTATTTCTTAAAAAATTCCATTTAAATAGAAATATGCTCTAACATCTGATTTTTAAGATAAACATTTTAAAAACGTCATTTTTTTAAGATTTTTTTAAAAATCTAAAACTAATTTCTCAAAATAGAGTCTAATTTCCTACAGGAAATTAGAACCAAAAATAAGGTCTCCTTTCACTATGATAATTTTTCACTATTGATAAAGTCCTTATGTACCGAGGGATTTTGTTATTTTGGCGTTCAATTTCGTCTTTAAGTTCTTCAATCGTCTCGGTGATATGGTAAGCAAGGTAGACCTTGCTTTTCAAAACCCCCACAAAAAGAAATCTAAGCAAGTTAAATCACAAAACGAGATATGACATGATCTGGGAACTTGGTTTGCAACTACTTCATTATTTCGCGCGCTGTGTGGCACCATCCTGCTGAAACCACATGTCAGTTATAATGGATATCATTAAATTTTTGCCAAAAAAAGTTTTCTAACATGCCACGATAGTGATCGCCATTGACAGTCACTGAGTCAATTTCCTCATTTTTAAAAATGTATGGTCCGATGATCTCTCCTGCCCACATGGCATACCAAACTGTCACTTTTTCACCAAACTGATGCATCGGAAGCTCATGCAAATTATGATGATTTTCTGATCCCCAGATTCGAAAATTCTGCTTCTTAACGAAGCCGTTGAGGTGAATTTGAGCCTCAAACAAAAGTGAAAGTGATTTTGTTCTGAAATGCAACGTCTACTTGCAGTTGTTACAAAATCCAGTTGGTAAAGTTGTAACTCTGTCGATGGTCGACGCGATGGCTTCAGTTGTTGAGTAAGCTGGATCTTGTAAACACGAAGGTGCAAACCTTTAGTTACAATTCTTTGGACATTGCTGCGATGGAGATCTAATTCCTGGGATCGATGCCGGATGGAAATGTTTGGTTGTTCTACGACACTGACACTCACAGTCGCGATGTTTTCAGGTATTATTTTAGGGCGATGACGGGTAAGATTGCTCTCATCTTTCAATGAAAACGTCTGCTCGAATTTCCGGACTAAATTTTCAATAGCGGGCCGCGACGCACAACTGTGCACACCAAAATGATCATGTAATTTGCGAATTGGTACTGTAAATTTTTTCTCCATTTTTGTAATGGGTTTTCACTATTAATAAACGTTCTTCCAAACGGTAACGCGGTATTATCAAAAATAACAATGTTTCTATTAACGAAGAACCAAATATGGCTGACAGAACAATTGGCAATCGAAAATGCGCGCAATTCTAATTTCAAGTTCTTGTTGAGATAGCCTTTAAAATGATAATAACGATAATGTCACATTTATGAAATTATTAACAAATTAAAACAGGGTTTATGAGTAGTCGCAGAAATGTACAATAGGAAATAATACACAAATCAACCCACTTTTAATGTGAAATTGTATAAAATCCTCTCAGCGAGACGTGATTAATTCAGTTGAATAGCTTAAAAAATCCTTAAAGTTGGCTATAAAAGGATTCTCCAAGGCTTTCGAGACCAAGCCAACCGTTCATATATTATTCAAACCGCGTCCAAGAGCGTAAATGAAAAAGTTTCTGTATTCAATGACTATTGGAACACCACCAAAATGCTCGTAAACCCGAAAGTTTTCGAATCGAACGAAATTACAAGTTGGACATGTTTTCCGGAAGTTGTTTCGTATTCATTCTGCGTCCGGCGCTTCGTATGAAGATTACGGGATGTTGATTAATATTCGCTTCTCCACTTCTTTATGGTAATATGTGGGCTAATATGCTTCTTTGGTGATAGTAAAGTTGGTTGGTATTATGACGAATGCTTTTGTAGAAGGAGAAGAGAAAATATAAATGTAGTATTTGAAACGAATCAATGAAAGACAAGTGACTTTGCTTTCCCTACGAACATACTTACTCTTATCATTTGTCATTATTGCATTGCGTAATTTTCCAGAGTATGTTTTTTTATAGAAAAAAAAGCTGCAGACAGGTCTCCTAGTGGTAAGTGGATAAATACTGTAGCAAATGGACATATGTGATTCATGTCAACATCTGTCCACAAACGTTAAAATGCCTTCAGATGTGCTGCCTAACTTTGGGAATGGATTCAGAAAGGTTGGAGAAAATGGAAAGGAAAAAGGGGAGGATTAGGATAAGATGGGGAGTGAATGGGCTCTGGCATATCTCACTCACTAGAGTAGTGATACGGAAGGTAGAGACTACATTGGGGAATAGGATAAATTGCAGTCCATTTTGCAGTAGTGTTCTGTGAGAGAGGGGTGTAACTTGGCTAGTCAAGTGCCCAGCGGCTGTAGGAATGCAGCGTGCATTATTTATAAAACATTTTTGTCAATTATAATAATAGTTTGTTTATTTAAGTATTGCACTAATGGTCGATTCAATACTCTCAGGAATGTAGTTAGTCTTCACAATAGTATCAAATTTTTTGCTTAAAATAGTTTTTCAGCATTTAAATATTGTAATTTATCTTTTGTAACAAACCTCCTGTAAATAAATAGTTTTCTACCGCACTAATAGAAATATTCTGTTTCAATTTGATGCCACCTTCGGGTTTTACTATCACATCTACATGGCGCTTTTCGAGAGAACTATGCATAGGATTTATACGACCCCCCCCCCCCCCCCCCCCGTACACCATATCCTCTATAAAAATGATGCCGAATGGTTCTCGAATGATGCCACCTACCAGGTTGGTCTACCTTGGGAGAGGAGAGTTGAGAGATATAGGCGGTTGCTATGGTAGTGATTCCTTAGTTGAGAAGCAGCTTTAGTCGCGATTTTTCCGCAATTCGAGTCGTAATCGAAAATAAGTATTTTTTTGGAAATTTATCTAAAAATAGCCACATATGTCATTGTAGTTTGTATAAGTCTCAATACTCACATTGCAGATACTGCGATAAGGTAGCTAAAGTAGCCTTTATCTGACTTGTTCTACACTTATTAACTAAATGAATATCGCAATTTTAGCCGATGTTCAGCATTTTCTAAATGCCGCCGGTCGCTCTCCTCTTCTTCCAATGAAGTGTTCCTTTGGCTTGCCATTAGAAACCTTTTAGTAGATGAGCTATCTACTGAAATCTTCTTCTAATACTACTTTAAATTGTTATTACTTCAGCTTTATAGAGCGGTGATAGCCTAGATCAGTTCTCGTCTCATTCTTAAAGTCGTAAGTTCAAATCCTCAGCCCCCAACTAGCAAAATAGCGCTAAAATAAGATCTAAATGAGCTCTATCGTCTATAGTTCTTCAATGAGGCCTAGTCTCCCTTCTGCTCCACGCATCCGGTGTTATGCCACCGTGTAAGACTGCATTAAAGAGGTGTTGTAGCTCTCGTAAGACGGGAGCTTCTCTGACTTTTGAAGCTCTGACGTTATACCGTCTTTACCGGCTGCTTTACCATTCTTAATATTAATATTAATCTCATCCAGACGGAAGTCCGGAATATCGTCGGGTTAACTTTGCACGGCGATCGTTTTCCTCGTGGGCTTATTATTATATAATACGATGATTTGATAGAAACATTAAACATGTCAAATATTGAGCGCAATTTGGAATTTCCATCGCGTTTGGAATTTCCTAAAAATGTTACCTCTTCGATAACATTTCTAGGTTTCCTAAATCTATTAAAAACTTCTATCTTGTCGATTGATAGTTTTAATAAGAGGGAATCACCAACTGACCACCGTGCTTATTATTATAATTAGAAACTGCTGAAAGTAGGGCACAATCTTACTGTGAGAGTGACAATACATTGAAGAAATTACTTTAGAAAATATATTACAATTAACATGTTACAAGAGTTAGCTACAAAAAGGCCCAGGTTACAGTTATTTATTCTTAAAATGTATACTATAAGAACTCTATAATATTTGTTAGTAATGATTTAAAAATCTCATTGTGCCATACATAGCCACCATTACTTATCTTCAATTGTTTTGATACAATACCTGCACACATTGGTAAATATTCATTTACACAGCTCTGTTCGCTTTCACGTTACACTCGTGCTTCACACAGTAGTTTATTGTGGTAGAAGTTTCCATATTCCAGAGGTGCAACAACGATAGTTTTCCCTTTAATTCAACCTAAGTTAGGATAATTAGGAGTACAATGATGCTCGTGGAACCCTTAAATATCTACAATAGCTTTAAGGTTTCTCCATTGTACAGTCTTAAGCAACATACGAGATTTTCTTATCTCTTTTAGCATCTAGTATTATAAGAGATGTTATTAGCGCCGCTAGAGAACTAATAACTTTAATAGTCCTTATTACATAGCCAAAGTTTTTAGGAGAAATTGTCGCCACCATTCAAAAACTCTTGCTGATACAAATCATTCTTGAAGAGCTTTAAGTCACAGAGACCGGTTAAGGCTGTAAGAACTAGTTGCATGGCGGCCATCGATAGTGTTATTTTATTTCTTTAAGTAACTAATTTTTTTAACACTACTAAGTATATACATATATATTATTTTAACATAAGGTGTTAAAATAAACGTTAACGCATTAATATGGTTCTGAAATATAAAAACAGCTATTATATAACTGCTTTTAACTATATACAAGCTACATTTATCGCTATTTTCCTAGTTGGATCTAGCACTGAGTTCTATTTCAGTGCGGATTAAAAAAGAAATATCACTAGCTCACATGTTCCAGAAATTTAATAAAAATTAGCAATAAATACGTACGTGGTGAAGTAGGGCCCGAAATCCCCTAGTGAAAAGTATTCTATTCTATAAATAATTATTAATTCGAGATTATAAAACTTTACAGTAGGAATACATTTTTTTATTTATTAATAATTTAATCCCAGAATACCCAAGAAATAGTCAAAAAGATATTTTATGCGTAAGAAGCAACTTTTTTCATAATTAATCGTGACCATTTTAGTTACAAATGGTCATTCTTTAAATGTTAATAATTTCTAGAAAGAACTATTCATAGTTTTAAAATCTACTTTCCTTACTCTTTGCTCGTAGCCGCCAAATATGATCTAACCAATCAAGTACATACAGAAAACTAAGTCCATCAAACCAAGCGAAATGAAACGCGAGATATTCAAGTCACGATTCCCTGAATAAAGTGAAATCAACCAATGGGGAGCCAGGAAACTTTTTCAGTTACTGGCTGACTACCTCGATTATTGCGAGGGAGGAAATTGCCAGCTCTTGGTCGTACGGGTGTGGATATGAAATTTGATATTTAAATTTTCTACGCTTCGTTAGATGTGTTGAGTTTTGGATATTCCCTTTGGTTCGGTTAAGGTAGCGAAGTGGCTTCATCAAGTAGGTAGGTGTTTTTGTATTTCTTCGTATACGAATAATACACAATCAGAAGATTCGAAATCGTCTAGATTTCACTTTTTTCTTATATTTTGTGAACAGAACGCTTTAACAAATTTCTACAGCACTAGTAATAAAGAAAACAACT
This sequence comes from Sesia apiformis, assembly GCA_914767545.1. Classification (NCBI taxonomy): domain Eukaryota; kingdom Metazoa; phylum Arthropoda; class Insecta; order Lepidoptera; family Sesiidae; genus Sesia; species Sesia apiformis. The sequence goes on along the minus strand of OU611960.1, from coordinate 5,805,167 downwards.
ATATATATACAACTCGTGGTTTGTATATACTATTAGTTCGGAATTTTTTGGATCATGTATTTGAAAAATGTAACTTAAATCTATACTAAGAACATTTTTGTGTTTTTGATCGATACTTTCGACCAAAAAGCATCCTTGATAATTCTCAACAAAGTCTACCAAAACTACAAAATAACTTACTCTCGAAACAAAGTAGTCAGTTTCTAGTTATTATTTATGTCATTGCCAATAACTGTCAACATAAATAGATTTTTATGTATGGCTCATGGCCTATACATGATATTTATGACCTTTTATATAGTTGGTCTTTCCCTACACTAATTTTTGGCACGTCGCGTCGTAGGGCAAAATTTCCCGGTAGACCCATCAGCTTGCGTATTTAATTTGATCACCGCCTTGAAGATTTTCCGAGGCGGTTTGCGATGCACTTTGACGACGACTAAAAGTTTCTCATGGTAGTCTTTTTCTAGTTTTCTTTTACTATAGCCAAAATAGGAGAGAATCCCTTGTAAACAGATGGCGCAAAATTTGGTTTCAATTTTAGTTTATTTTAAGTTTCGTTGGAAATGGAATTTTTGGTACGTTTAGCAGTAAATTATTTATCTTTAGTATAGATTTATTTATTTGTAAATATAGGTACAATGATAATATTATATCCAAGCATGCAGTCAATTCTCTGTTTTGACAAATGGCGTACCTACAAGTTCTGGGAAACCAGTGGAATATATTGCCAATACATTCTAATGATGTTGGTTACAATAAATTTAGAATACATGAATTAAAATCAACGTAATTGTGACCAACATGATTTTAATAACAGAGAAAACTACATAATGAAGTAAAAGTAGTTACAATACTTTTCCTTGTAACTTTTACCTACGCGCATCGTCCAGAATTCTATTCCGTATAAAGGAGACAAAGAAAATGAATTCTGACAAATCTTGCTACAAAACTTACAAAGATAAGATTGACAAGTCTTGATTGACTTGTCGAATGTTTGAATAATCGATTGGAAAAACATTTATTTCGCGATAAACAGTATCTTTATTAATTTGTTCTAATTAATTTCATGGCAGTTATAACTTACGAGTCTGATATTGTTACGGTTTTCGCGATTCTGAAGAGAAAATTGTGAGAAAATATGGTCGCACCTGTAACCTGATTGTAACAGCCTGTAATAAGCTCAACTTGTTGAGTGTTGTTTATTTGTAGTAACAAGTACACTTTTAAGTACACTTTTCCTTTTTCAGTAGAATTACCTCATTATGTTTAGTTTTTCTGTTTGTATGGGACTTGTCGTTAGTTTTTGTATCTAAGATACTCATGCAAAGCTTCTCTTTGAGTATCGGAGAAGTTTCGACCCGAGTAGTTGCCCGGTAACGGGTCATCAACAGGCTAGCTACTTTATAAATCCTCATAAAATAAATACTTCGCGCCAGTACATCATCAGGGCCATCAATCAAAACAATATTCACGGGGTAATTGTTCTGATTTCAGTACAATCGGAATTATCATATTTACTGATCTTAGTAATCGTGTAAAAAGCATTGTTTTAAAATAGCAAATTTACATTGTGTAGCAATTTAAATGGCTCATTTCTCACACACGCAATAATAAAATTAGACCACAGAGGAATTGTATTCATTAGGCTAAAAGCACGTGTAGATTGTGTTTTAAAAATATATCTGTTATGGGACGAACAACCTTTATTAAAGGGAAACTCTTCCTTTTAACCAGGCTAAAAGCACGTGTAGATTGTGTTTTAAAAATATATAAATTTTGAAATAAACTTTTCCTTTTAACCGAAGTCTTGAATTAGTTTCAATACTAAATAATTCACTAAAATTACACATAGCCGTCACTTTTTACTTAGTATATCGTTCACTAAATTTTGTTTTTAATTGTAATGTATCTAGATACCTATTATTTCGCAGCTGTTAAAGTTAATTTAACATTTTAAATTGCAGTGTTTAATATCGAATTATTAGTAAGAACTATACGATGTCATGAGCCCATGTTTCTCCACTTCTGAATATACATATGTATATGGTCCCAAGGCCACAAACGATCTTCCGCTTGTCCCGGCCAGGCACCACGCGTGAACTTCTTCAACTGGGCGTTCTTCAAACCCACCATTTGGGCGGAGCGCGTCCCACACTGCGCTTCCCGATACGCGGGCTTAATAATTCTGCGAGCTATGTCCGTGACTTTTATTCTTCGGCGAATCTTTTCGTTCAAAGAATTTGATTTTTTTTTATAAAATGAGTTCGTTTTTATCTCTAGTTATCGAAGAAGCAATGAAATAATTTTAGAAACAGTCAACTACCGTAATCCACTTGTCTTAGTTAACTTAAATATTTAAAAAAAAATGTCAAAAAGTGTTACCAGAGAATTCCATTAGAAAATCACAACTTCCTCTTAACTGGCCACCTATTTTGGTAACTTTGCCACTTCGTCCGAGGCATAGCATTAAAACTTTTGTGACAAACAAACGCCGGGACGGTCACGTTTTAACGTTATGACTTTTTGTTTGGGGATATATGAATTTATGATTTGTCTACTGAATCATTTATAATCCTTAATAGGAAAGCAGCGAACGTCAAAATAACAAAGGATCATAATAATCAAGAACTAGGTCGTGTTATAGCCGTGGACGGTGATACGGGTTAACTATTTTTGACTCACATTTCTCAAACCGAGGCCCGTAAAACAGAGTTCCTACTTAACTACGTAAAACTGACTTTTACATTATTACTTATAGTGGTGCAGAAAACCATTGTGAGGAAACCCGCGTGAGAACTAAACAAAATCTCGCCAATGTGTAACATTCACCAATCAGCACTTTGACCACGTTCTGGATTGTGATCCAAAAACTACAGGGCAACCCTATATAGCAGTGAAATGTTATATTTTTTCTTTTTATGGACGAAGTCGGCAGACGAGCATACAGTCCACCTGATGGTAAGTGAATACTGTCGCTGTTGGATTGCACCGTGGACACTTCCCCTGACATATTCGCTGATATCGTACTAATTTAGAGAGATTATGGAATATTTTCGAAGATTTCAAAGAAATGTACCTATTTACATGCACATGTGTATCGTTTTAGGCTGATATCGTATTTAAGTATCCTCCCATAGCAGTAACCTCCTCCATTATTTTAATAAGCCTTCAGTCTCCTTTTTCATTCTCTACTTTCCAAATATGCCTGCTGTATCCACCACCAAGTGTTTTAGATTCACCTGTCTATCATAAAATACGACTTGATACATATACCTACAGCTGGAATCATCAAGTTTTCGCTCCCAACTACTTGTAAAAAGCCTCTCGACTTTTCACAGTACACCTTCAAATTCGAAAAAAACAAGTGATTTTCCCAAACTCAAGATCAAAGTTTGGCGTAAAAAGGCAACCCTTTGCTAATCTCACGGCAAAAGCCCTGGACAGCACTAAAAACGAAAAACAAACGCTTCGAGTAAGTTATCGGAAGAGCTCGAGGCGATTCGGCAGAGATAGAGAAGCAAAAAGATCATTGTTACCTAGTGGTAGGGCGGTGGGTGTTAGTAAGTGCTGTTTGAATTGTACTATTTTTAATTCGCTTTATTTATAGTCATTTTGAACTCATCTATGAACACCTACGTAATTATGTAATTATGCATACTGAACACCATTTACCTGTGATCAAAATATTTATTTCCTCTCTATCCAAAGGTTATCTGGGAAATATCGTTTTTTTTATAGGGAAGTAGGCGAACGAGCAACACTAGGAAGAATGCGGGTACGCCGCCGACCTTGCAAAAACCTATTCACAGCTTTGTTGAAGAACCCCATATCGTAGCGTAATGGAAAGACCTCTTGGGGCTGTTCGTTCCACAGCCTACGGGTTCGCGGTATAAAATAGTTTTTGGACCGAATAGTACGCGACACCTTCGCATCGAGGAAATGCTGATGCATGGCACTTAGCAATAAGACCGCCTTTTTTGTCTACAATGTCTGTTATTGTTTTACGAGGCGTATTCGAAAAGTAAGGGCCGTTTCGTCATAAAAAAAATTATAATCATATGAAATAGGTTTTATTAGCACATTTAGTTTACTACAAATCTACTTCACTTTTCCACATAATCGCCGTTCACTTCCAAGCATTTTTCGTACCGCTGCACCAGCTTCCTTAACCCCTCTGCATAGAAGCTCACCGCCTGCGAGTTGAACCAGTTTTCAACGGCGTTTTGGTGAAGTTGAGTGGCGCCATTGCATTGATTGCTGTTTTGTTTCTGGATTGATGTAAGATATCCACGTCTCATCACCGGTAACAATGTGGGAAAACAAATCATCTCCATCTTGTCGGTAACGGTTCAAAAACTCTCGTCCACTGGACAGTCTTTGCTCTATGTGCTGGTCGGTAAGCATTTTTGGTACCCACCTTGCACACAATTTGTGGTATCCAAGTTTTTCCGTGACAATTGTGTAGACAGTAGTGCGTCCAAGATGAGGAAATTCATCAGCCAGGGCACTAATCGTCAACCGACGATCAGATCGCAGTTTTTGGTCCACCAGAGAAACAATTTCATCGGTTTGCATACTGGGCCTACCACTCCGCTCTTCGTTGTGAACATTTGTTCGTCCAGTTTTGAAATCACGACACCATTGTCTAACCTTTCCTTCATTCATTACAGTAGGTCCATAAACTAGGCATAACTCTCGATGAATTTCAGCAGCTGAAGATCCTTTTGCACACAAAAATCTTATTACAGCGCGAACTTCACAGCTGGCGGTAGCAACGATTATCGCGGACATTGTTTACTGTACGCACAGATAGGCAAATGACTACTGAATCAAAACAACACCTGAAATAGCTGCACGAGTAGTGCACGTACAGATATGCACAAGTTTAAACGTGTTACGACTTGTCGATTTTGAAATATAAGCGAACGGCCCTTACTTTTCGAATACGCCTCGTATTATTGTGTAAGTTTTATCTATGTACCTATCTATCTAAATGTACGCTATTTTAACCTTTATGACGCATTGTGATTAATAAGTTTTGCAGTCAAGGTGCGTAGACAGTTCACCTGCACAGTTCAGTAGACAGTTACCTTTACTTCAGTTTTAATTATTATAGGAACTAGCTTCTACCCGCGGTTTCCTTCGCGTGGACTAAGCACCTGTAAAAGGTTTTCAACCTGCAAGAGCACCGAGATGATGGATCTTACGGATATTATCATTCCTCGTATTTATTCACAACCTCCTGGGGTATCTATCTATAAGTATAGTATAGATATAGAAATTTAATATTAATGTATATATATATTCCAGGTGATGGAAAAGCAAGAGAGAAGTGAATAAACCTCTTCATTTTTCTTTGAACAGATAATAACCCTATGATTCACAACACAGTAAGATAAAAGTATCTAAATATCTAAAATACATACCTGCTTAAATTTTCCATTAACAGTTCAATTGTTAACAGGAGCAGTGTGAAAGCGATCTCGGCACAGTGCAAGGTAAAAGGAATTCCTTTGGTGTTAAAAGCCGTACTCTAGCAAAGAGACACAGACGAGACTCCGTCGTGTGGAACAGGCAATCGATACATAGTGCTCGCGTTTGAAATAGAAGAAGAGCTCAACACAAAAATGATGCTATATATGACGTTCGGAGAAAGCAATTAATAATAAAATATTAACGGCTAATTTAAAAATGAATGCTGAGCGCTTGAGCGCTATGTGAGCGCTAATGAACCTTAACCGTTTTAGACTCGAGCTGTTATAACCTCAAACTCAACTCAACACGGGCCTCCTCAACATGCACATTGTCTTGTGCAAGAGAGATGTATGGCCTTAAAACGCTACGCTGGCCAGGCGGGTTGGCGAGTCCACTCTTTTACAGGTGCTAGTGTACTGAGGGCTTGTGGTAGCGCCTTTTTATCCCTTAGTCGCCTTTTACGAGACCCGTCGTGGGAAGAGGTAGGCTGGTGCTAGCGGCGACACCACATGACCACAAATATGATTTTATGTAAACGTTACATATAATAATGTACGAGTAATTAATGAAACTGCAGACTACAAATCCAACATAATGCTTTATTTTACAAATACTATTTTTATCGCCATCTAATCGGTAATTCTGTATACTATGTATAATACAATTGGAGACATCGCATTATATACAGAAATTTCAACATTCAAATATAATTATGTAATGTTATAAGGCACATTTAACATTTCCTATCTCAATACGAATGGCTACAATTAATTTAATTACTTATAGTTTTTAACGCTTGTGTTATTTAATTTCGACTGATTAGAGTAGTTGTGTCATGTCGGGTCAACTGTCAACTCAAATGTATAATAATATGTAATGCCTTAGGGATTCCGGGAATTTGTTGAATTTATTTGTTTGGATTCTAAATTAACATTTTATAAACAACAAAAAATCTGTTGTTGCGGCAGTTATGAAAATTCCGGGATATTTCAATATTTCCGTATTAAGATACTTATCAAAAATCCCGTCAAATGGCACTACCTGTTGCAGTCACTGCTAAGTGCGTACGTACCTTATAATTACTAAGATTATCAATGGAACACGAACGTTAAAAACAGACAATATTTACATTAAAATACAAAAATAAAATCGAACTTCAAATAAAATTCTCTTATCTGTTACATGAAACTTCTTATGATCGAAATGCTTTACCTCATATAAATATATTACCTCATATAAACTTGACTCAGAAAACAAAAAAAAAATTAAACTGTGTTTTCTCATTACATGTAAGAAAATGTTTGATTTGAAATTATAAGACCTACGAGGAAATCATAGCAATATTTTGCGTGATAGTTGATATGTAATCAAATCACCAAGTAATAGGGTGTTGTAACATTTTGTCGATAGTTATATCAACATTTGTTTGAGAAATATATGAAATTAAGAAAATAGAAACAATTTGAAATTTCTATACGTTTTTTTTAATTTTTACTAAATTATTGATAAGCATACAAAAATTGTATTGTGAAAAATAAAACTTTATTTTTCAACTCAAACATTGATATTACTCGTACAATGAATAAAAATTTAAAGTTATGCATCCATTCATAAAAAAATAAGAAAATTAGGGTTGACGCAGACTTGGCGAAGTGCAGCACAGCGTGGTTATCATTAACAAACAAAAATCACCTTTGTAGATATTACAATAAGATCAAAAATTCACCAACGTACTTGTCGCGAACGTCCGCTTTAACGCGCTCGAAGACTGGTAGGTGCGTTGGTGAATTTTTGATCTTATTCCAACGTCGACAAAATTGATTTTTGTTTGTTTTATTAAAACTACACTAGGCTGCGCTTCCTGGTGTAGCTAGCCCTTATCGTTCAGATAAGGGATGAGATGCCAAAATAAAAAAAAATTAAGTCATTAAAAATAATCATAATAAATCACGCCGAAAATATATCTATGAAATACCTATATTGTTTAGCTGTAATAATTAAATAATATATAGATATAGATTAGACTCACTTTGTAATAAGACTATGTTTTACATTAAAAATTTGCAGTCTTTTTTTGTGATTTTTTTTTCTAAATATCACTACAGATCTTTTTGACACTGCAATGACAGTTATTATAGAATGTAACTAATAATAATCTAATAAAATTGAGAGGAATGTCATTCATATTACGATATTAGAAAGTAGAGCTATAGTTTACAAACAATTAAATTAGGTACTAAAACTATAAATGGAATGATGATTCCGGGAACACATCAGTGTTGCCGATTCAAAAAATATCGGCAGTATTTCTTTTTTACTATTTCGTCAATATTTCGTTATACGTTAGTAATAGCTCGTAATACGAGATAGTAAAACCCCGTAACGCTATCTCGTATTATGAGATAGTAACAGCGACTAAAACATTTGTAACATTATTTGAGAAAAGATCTAATTGTCGCTTCTGGTTTTTGTAAAAATAATAGCGTAGTTTTTTCTATTGTTTTATCATTAAAATCAGGGAATCTTGAACCGGCGAAATTTTAAGTTAAAAAATCTTAACCGTAGTTGACGCCGATAATTCCCTTGGCCCATTTATTTACTTGTCAGTCACTAAGCACAAATGTACTGGCATATGTGTGTTACATGCGGGCTGTACCTTCCCCAAAGCCTGACACCGTGCTCATGAATACTCAGTTCACAGTAAAATTTTATAAAAAAAAGTGTGTTAATGAGTTTATTGACACATAATATATTACATATTATTTTGTAGCAATTGAAGTTTTTGGACATTGTATTTCACAAATTTGTATGCAAAATTGAATGAAAACCCAATAATATTTCTTTTTTCCAAAAAAAAAGCTTTGTATAATTTCAACGTCACTGAACGGAGTCCATGATTTTAGGTTTCGGGAATGTTCAGACAGCCCCCCTGTATAGGGAACTGGTAAACAACTACAATCGAAAAAAGTAAAAAGCTTTCATCCAATTGAATCATCATTACTGGCAGTTGCTCTGTGCCCTAACAATTAAACTTTTAATTTTTAAATAACAAAAAGGAATGTAATGTGAATTAAAATAAGTGATAGATATAGCATATTTACAGACAAAATCAAGAGGAAATGAAAATAGTTATTTTCTGTCTGCTTTTCATAAAACGGGCATAGATGAGAAAAGAAATGTAAATAACGCAGTTTTGAATTACTCTAAAAATACTCAGTCATTTATATAGACTTCCCCATATCTTAATATGGACAAAAAGTTTCTTCTCCGAAGCTGAAGCCATATCGAAATTGGAAGTTATACAGGTGTTATAACCGATCTACTCTTAGGGAGTAGATCGAAGCCTGAAACCATGTATTATGCTATTGAGTTAATTAACATAAAATGTTACATAGTTATTTGTAAAAATAACAATTTATTGAGCCTTGTATTTAGAAAATTTGTACGAATAATTTAGCAAACACTCACCGTAATTGATTATTTTTTAGCAAAAATAAGTCTCGTAAAATTTTAACTCAATATTATGAACGGAAACAATTATTTCAGGATTCGGTAATTGATAAATTACACTTTATATAGGTACTTATCGTATTTTACATGAAAGAATATCTACAATAGTTAGATATATAATAATAAAAAAATGTCTGAGAATTTAAACTATGATTAATCATTCTTTTATTTTGACTCCAAATTAAGAGTAATTTATCTGTTCTGTACAATCGTCCTGAACTACTTGATTTCTTCGTTATGACTCCAGCCTAAAGAATCGTTAAGTATTATAAAAATAATATATATACAGTTAGATGTCTAACGTAATTCTAGAACATAATCAACGAACAGTTTAGTTATATATATATTTTCATTTACTGCTAATATTTCACTATAATTTACAGAAGTCAAAATGACTAACGTTATTTTTTTTTGTAATAAATCACAATAACACCTCGCGATTAATTAAGCTACTTTACCACCCATAGTAAATTTTAATAACATTTACATTATTACTTTATTACTTTAAAAAGTGTGTAATACGTACAATATGTATTAGGATATGTACACGATTGAAACTGGTCACTAACTATATGCGACGATATCGTTACTATAATACTTGATACAGAATACTTTGTTTTGAGTTTTTGAACAAAATACTTTCAGAAACGCAGAGCGTCCACAAAAGATTTGTCATTATACAAAAGGGACGATGAAAGTTTAGTCAAAAGGAAACAGTCATGTTTTTATAGTCACTTTAAATAAACAATCTCCTTTTAGCTATTCACAACAGGCATCGAAAATTTACAAGGACTAAACAATAACTATCTTAGTCAATATTTTCATAAATTTATTTGTAGCCTACTTAGTAAATTGTAAAACCTGGCACGTGAATTTATATTTAACAGGAATATTGACGGTATTTAAAATTACTGTAATTTTATAATGTACAATTTAGGCCAAGATGAGTGTCATGTGGGGTTAACAAGTGAATCAATGGGTTTTACCATAGATATAGATAGACAACATAAATTCGTGAAATTGTATGGAAAACAAAATTCACGGGAAGATTTTAATATCACACCAATAAAATGAAACATCTCCCGCAATTGATTCAACTTTTACAATTGATTCGTTTTTATGGACGAAGGCGGCAGACGAGCATACAGTCCACCTCATGGTAAGTGGATACTGTCGTCCATAGACATCCGCGATACATGCCACCATTAGTCCAAAATGGCAAACGTTGGCACGTCCCCGGATGCGCTGCCTACCTTTGGATACACAGGAATGGATTTGGAGAAAGGGTTGGGATATAATATATTTAGGCATTTTTTCGTTTCGTAACAACGACTTGCTAGCGACACGGGGCGGAACAGACTGCACGAGCAGCACACGACAAGTGAGAGCTTAGGGCCAAGTACGGACGTTATCACGCGTATGGTAAAGCGACGAATTGATGTTATCTATCCTTCTATATCTATGGGTTTTAAGTTATCTCACATAATCCAAGTATCAATTACAGCCTAAAGCTTTGCAACATCAATCATTTCTAACACACCGACAGCCTTACCGTCTATTTATAAATGGCCTTGATTATGTAAAAATTACTTCATAATTTTGCGTAAAGTCTTCAAAACCACTGAACAGTAGGATTCACTCAACCGCATTACTTAGACAGCACGTATTGCGTTCCACAACAAGTGTATTATCGTAAACACTGAACAGTTAGGAATTGTATAAAATTTCAAAGGAGTCTTTTTGTGTTGTTTATATGAACAACACTTCATCGTAGGCCTCCGGCTACTCGACTGCTAAATCTGGATCCAGTCTATCAGGTCGGAAGTTCTCAAAATTCCACTTCTGTCGCATTTCTTCTTCATCGCACGTCTCCATTACAATCTTGTCTTTGTTTCGGGATATCGTCATGCACTTCTCACTCGAGCCGTGCTTCAATAACTTCTTCTGTAAATATATTTTATTTATTTATTTCAGAAAGTTCATAGTACAAGTTACATATAGCATAAAATACAAGTAATACAAGAGGAATGTTTAAGCTATTTACGAAGTTATATCATTTTAAAGGTTTGGAAAGGTACATATATCGCACCCTCCCTCAGTGCAATAAAGCTGTAAGGGCTGGCGCAGACCAGGCGAAGCGCAGCGCGGTTATCATAAACTAACAACAATCAACTTTCTCGACATTCACCAGTCTCCGAGCGCGTTAAAGCGGACGTAGGCGGAAGGTGCGTTGGTGAATTTTTGATCCTATTACAATGTCGACAAAGTTGATTGTTGTTTATAAATGAAAACCGCGCTGCGCTTTAACTGCGCCGGCACTAAGCCTAAAATGATAACATTTCAGAAGAGCAAAAAAATAAACTAAGATAATGGATTGCTTTTTATTATTTTTCTTAGGAGTTTTTATACATATCATTAAAATAATAAATCCTAATCATTATTACCTTCTGTAAAATTTCTGTGTTTATTATTTTTTTACGAACTTCTTTTTCAAAAAAATAAATATTTTAACGAAATTATCAAAACAAATTTTTGGCCATAATTTCCTCAATTTGGCGATAAAATTATGAATAAAATTTGGTATGTGTAGTAGTTTAAAATGCTCTATTAAGTAATGGTAAAATCAAAAAATCGACATAAGACGACTTACGGCTTTGTTAAACTGAGGGTGCGATATGAAGTAACGGGTAAGTTCATCTTTAGCGGATGATTAATGTGTATGTTTGTATGTGTGCGTGAGTGCTCATGTACATGCAGGTGCGTGTCTGAGTGTGTGCGTCTATGTTTGTTTTTAATATCAACATTAACTCATTTATGTTTATAGTTATAATGCTGGTGTTGTAGATACGAATACTTACATGTGAATCATACAGCCAAAGTTGGTTGCCTTTGGCGCCATGGCATGGGTAGAGGACCACGTCATGGCCAGAGTAGTCCAGGCAGGTTTCGTCACGTCGAATCTCCCCGGTTTTTGAATACATCCAATACTGAAAATATGGAAGCGTTCATTGAAATGGAAATAATCATTTTCGAATGCTATTTGTTCCTTTATTAGAGTAATGAAGAGCTGTATTAGCATGGACGTAGTTTTTTTCTGACAAACAAAATCGACCCGAAACAAGCATGGTGTCTACAGCTCATCCAATGTTGATCTGGCTTGGACATTGGACAGTCTTGACATTGTCAAGCTACGGTTAAAATGACTATTATTAGTTATTATTACAATTTTGTGTCTGATTATGATAATTACATCAATAACGTAGCAATGATCACGAAAGCGTGACTATGTCATTTAACTTTCCACTACGATTTAATGTTTAGGTATAACAAAATATTTGTAGTTAAATAACTAGATTAATATTCGTCTAATATAGAAGTAAAATTTTAAGAGTACAAAAATCCCATATTAATCTAATGATATACCAAATTATGTAGCTAACCATAGAAGTAATCGTAGTGTAAAGATTGAAGATACTGTGACCACGATGGAAGCTTCTCGCGTGCTCCCACCACATTTTATAAAATTATGTCTATGCTCAATATTAGATGTAAATGTACTCATAGATATAATGTAAAAAATACATAGCTAAATATATACAATGCTTTACCCATATAACCAAACCCATTTAAATGTACACACATCAAACTCACTGCAAACACAAAAACATAATTTACGAGCAAGATTTGTATGTCGCGTAAATTCGTTATCTACCTTTATTCAAACAATGTTATACTTACTAATAAATTAGAAGGTAGAAAAGAATAGGAACGAACAGAGGGTATATGTTAATGTGTTAAAAATAAACTTAAATTCTAATATATACCTTACGGCAGTACCAAAATTGTAAGAGGGAAAATATTTTAAGTGCATTAACTACCATTTTAATTTAAGAATGGTATAAATTTACTTTGTTCATTTGTACACCCTTAAGAGATCCCATTAAAAGATAAGCTCTTTCTACTTATCTAAATACATAAATTAGCTTTAGTATCAGTGCAGTAATGAACACAACACGTCTATTTCTTAACTTGAGAATTTTAAAGGTAATGGCTGGTTAAATAATGAAATGAATTTGAATAAACATTTCTACCATTTATCGCATTAGTAAGGCGACAGGCGTGCAGTGGGAAAATGGAAAACTTACGAGGCGTGCCGTGTGAGTAATTAAATGAATTAGACGACACGGCAATTAGTATTTGGCTTGTATAGTAATATATATATGCTAAGTTTAAAGAATCTAATTAACTAAAGAACTTTATATGAAATACCAGGTATTTATGAGTTCAACCACAAACTTACCACGGATGATGATGAGCACCAACAACCAACTACAGGAATAAGCATAAGCGAAGAAATATGAAATATATGGCCGCCTCTAACAAACCTGGTTGCCGTACTCTCCGTGGCAAGGCCAAAGGTTGACTGGATGCTTCACGTCGTCAGGACCAGCCGCCGAGTCAATGCACATGTCCGACGAGGGATTCGCGATCTAATGCCATCCACAAGTTAAAAAGGCGTGCCAAAAGCAAGCGTGTTGGACTTGCATCAATACTTAATGCAAAATAAATTCAAAATACTTGAATATGAACAGACATTGGAGAACAAACCAATTTGAAAATATTGATAATGCATTAAGCGATGATGCTATAATATGGTGATAATGGAAATGATAAAAAAATCTACGATATATTTACTTATTCCTTATACGAGAATAAGTTGGTGTTTTTAATGATTGAAAGAGACTCGCTCTTTTCAGAACCCAAATCAATAAACAATTTTTCACACCACTCGGATCTATTTCTCGATGTAAGTACCTGATTTCCACCAGCGTGGTGACATTTATGTATCATTAACAGTTCTGGTTCCTCTGATTGCATGTCTGCCACTCCATCAAGGCACATTTGCTGACGGAATGCGTTATTCCGTACCTATAGATTGCCATTAAAAACCAAACAAAGTAAAACGTGATGTCATGCTGTATAAGTGCTCACAGAGTGGGTGCTTAATCAAACGTGCTCAAAACTTCAAGAGTGCAAAATGAAACAATCAATGGAACAAGAGGGCTTTAAGGAAGACTCCTACAAAGTGGTACTGCCGTAACAGGTCGAAATATATACGACAGAAGACCTGATTTCCTCCTTGCCGATGACACGGGTATAGTCCAACTGGTTTATGAAGATCTGACTTGCGCGTTGGTGAATCCAAACATGTCTTTTGGAAGCCCAAATTTCGGATCTGTGTAGATAACAATTTTGAAGAAGAGATCCATTAATTTCAAATTTGCACTCATTGCTTGCAATATTAACATAATAATTTTAAAATATGTTTAAAAATACACATAATATTTTAACAATTAATTTTAGTAAAATAACACTGACTTTAATCAAGTAATTGGTAAATATAATTTCACTAGGAATGTATTTGTATATAGACAACGTGATGAAATCATACATACCTCGCCGTGGGCAACCGATTCCCCGGGAATGAACAGTTCAGGGTAGATGTTTTTCAAGTACCATTCGAAGGACTTACAACCTAGTTGTTCTCTTAGCTTTCTTCTACCGCTGATGTCGCCATAGTCGCCTTTGTCGTTACCCACTCGTTGATAGTAATACTTAGCATAGTCGTCCAGCCATACCTAAAATTTTAAATGTAAAATTGAAAATCCTAATTAAAATTTACATAGAACAATTTAAAAAAATCATAAAAATGTACCTCTGCCAATCGAACAGAATTTTTCTTCAGAACGTTGACGCCACTTCGCCACTTGTAAGGCGATCGTTTTCTGAATATGTGTCCAACATGTGAACATGGTACTATTTCAAGTGTACCACCGCACATCCACGTTTTGAAAGATAGTTCCAAATTCTCTCCACCCCATATATCGAAGCCGCTGTCGTAAGTTCCTAGTTTTTCGAAGAATTCTTTGTCAATAGCAAAAAGACCACCGGCCATTGTTGGGGACCAGACAGGTTCAGCGGTGTGTTTGTGTCTGGCTCGTTCTTTTGCTGGTACAGGATGCCAATTGAACTGAAGATTCCAGTCAAAACCCCCAACGTTTACTAAAGACGAATCTCTGTAGTGATACTCCAGTGTGTTGTCGTCGATGACATCGATGACTGGACATACAACCGTCGTTTTATTACGAGCGATTCTGTCCAACAGCGGTTCTAACCACCCTGAATGAAACAAAAGTTACAAAGTTATTTGACACTACTCTTATTGAAGTATGTTATTTTATCTCTCGTTTTAGTAAGTTTTTTGTCCTTTTCGAACAAATGAAGGTTTGATGAAATTACTTATTCACATGGCATTTCGTTAGTAGGTCTATTTCGTTAAAAATTCCCTAAAATAATTACCTTGTGTACACTCGCAATGGCTGTCGAGATAAGTAATGACGGGCGCAGTTACATATCTAGCTCCCAGCAGTCTTGCTCTTATGAGACCTTCGCGACGTGTGGCGCGAACTATCCTGACTTTGGGAAGCGATGACATGTAATCGTCCAGTGACTGCATGAGATGAGCTAGAAGGAAAAGGGCATTAAATTAAAACATGTGTAAGAAATGTGATATTTCCTACACAAGTAAAAATGTATTCTACTGATTGCATCAAATTATTGATAAATTCAATCTATCGGCAAAATGGAAAGATTATTCCTGAACATTAGAGGCTTTAATGAAATGTTATATGTATAAAAATAAATAAATATAAAAATATATATAAATAAATGAGACTATGACTAAAGTATCAAGATCATTCTATAGCATCAATTACACAGGATTTTATTATAATAGAAATGAATTTATAAGTTTAAAAAAATTAAAAGAAATACGGAGTAATGCAATTCAATTCACAGTACACAGACGGACCTTCATTTGTACTCATTTTGAACCTTTACAGCGAAACGAAGAGTGATAATATCACATATGAAAGATGTTAATATTTGTCGTATTTCAAATTAAACAGTTCAATGCATAGTAACTGTCGTGCTCGAGCCGAGACTTTTTTATAGAGAGAAGGTGGCAGTTCACCTGGTAGTAAGTGGATACTGTCGGCCGTGGACATCCGCAATACATGCCAACATTAGACCAGAATGACAAATGTAGTCGAGAGCGTTCAGCGACGGCGCGATTGCAGCGTCCACAAAAAATCGATCAGAATTGTCTGATTAGGTTTTTCTCTTGTCGTTTATAATTTTTCCCATCCTACGATAGACTATAGTTTTAGTTATATATACTATGCAACATTCTTCAAAACTTTAGTTTTGGTACTTACGCATATCAGAGAAATCATCGACGAGAACTATTTCCTTTATCATGTGAGCAGGTGATTTGTCTAAAACAGAATGCACGGTTCTCAGCAGTACGGACCACGCTTCGTTATGGAAACATATAACTACGGACGTTTGCGGAAGATCTTCCAAATAAAGACCTGGTTGCTTGCACCTGGCAAAAAAGACGAAATGATTACGTTTAATGTACATATATTTATTGCTAATTTGTAAATAATTCAGTAATTTCACATTGTATTTATATATTTTTTTTATAGATATGGTGGCAATCTGCAACACCATGTGAGATGTGGGTACGCTGCCGGCTTTGCAGAATCCTATTCACAGCACTTTTGAAGAGTCCCATGTCGTAAATAAATACCTACATTCCCACTAGTTCAATTGATCAGTTCAATCATTGAACTAATGGGAATAATTTTTCCCAATAATTCAATTGAAGCTGTTTTTATGTTAACGATTGAACTGCTGGGAGTAGCCAGAATAGTTAGTCTCACTAGTTCAATTAAACAAAACTTAAAATAGCGGGTAAAAGTAAAACTATTTTTTCTTACCTGGATAATGTAATTACTATTGGCATATATTGTTTTTTTTTTTGTTTTTTAAAGTCGCCAATCGGGTAAAAGTAAAACGACTTTTTCTTACACTCACCTAGATAATCATATAATTAATGGCATATAACATATTGCGGGAAAAAATCAATATATGCCAATATTAACTTGACTATCTGGGTAAGTATGAGAAAAAGTCTTTTATCTTTTAGCCGATGGGTGGCGGTAAAAAAAAACAATATATGCAAATAATAATTTGATTATCTAGATTGGTTATAACAAAAAGTAGTTTTACTTTTATCGACTATTTTTTTTTTTAATCTAACTAGTGAGGCTACCTATTCTGGCTATTTCCAGTAGTTCAATCGTCAAAACGAGTATACAACGACTTCAATTGAACTATTGAGAAAATTATTCCCACTAGTTCAGTGATTGAACTGATCAATTGAACTACTGAGAATGCATTACTAAGTGGACAAGCTCATACTTTATGTTGTTATGTAACAGTTTGTTCCACGTTTATTTCCACATTTCAAATTTATTTCATTGTCCAATTTCTACAATTTAGCGAGTGTCTATTTATTAAATAGTTTAAAGAGTAAGATATGATTACTGATTCCAAAAGTTAAGACATTTAAAAAATATATTGAATAAGTAAATTATGAGAATATTTTGCAATCATATCTTAAAATTATTCTTAAAATTTTCTACGCTTGCAGAAGTTACCCATCGGTAGTTATGATGCAGGGTTAATTAAATATTAACTTATAATGTACCATTGCAGCACAGGCTTCCCTTTACAATCAAGTTGGAGTTTTGGGTTGTAATCCACTACATGGACCCAGTACGGATTGGTGGATAACGCACAGGAGGTTTAGGATTACTTAAAATTTATTAATATAAATAAGTATTGTAAAATAGATAAGTTGGTATACGTTTAGATTACCAACTTGGAGAAAGATCATTGTCATTATTAACATGTACGTTTTAATTGTTAATTAATTCTACAAGAATTGATAGCAATCTAATTTAATTCCTTACCACTCATCTCTGGGGTCGGGTAACTTTCTTCTTATTGATATGAGGTCGCTAACATATTGGTTAAACGCGTTCTTTTTCCAGCCCTCGGAAACAGCTTGTTTTGCGTCTTCACTTATGTTCTTCGGCAATACGACCGGTTTTCCGAGTTCTCCGGGTGCGTTGTCCGAACCGGGCGCGGCTATCACGCCTAGACCTACGGGATGTAAGCAATCATCACTGCATATTCTCATTTCATATTACTGTGGGAACGGCAACGATGTAATAAAATACTTGATAGAACAACTGCACTTGCATTGGTCCATACCAATGCTTGTCTGTGGATGATACCCGTGTATCATTAAAATGTAGTATGGCAACACGACTACATATCAAAAACGTGAAATGGTAGTTGAAAATTATTAATCCAATTGAGTGAATATATTCATAAACTAATCCGCTTGTTGCACCACCAGTTCACCACCAAACAGCTACCCAATGCATTTAATAATATCAAAGCATTTTCAATATTACCAACATTATTGGATATCATAATGCGACAAACGTGTACGTGCATTGTGATGTTTGTGCTATATTTAGTTACAAAACAAATAAAAGCAATTAGAATTTACCTTCCTGCCCCAAAAGCCGACCGATCCAATCGATTCGCACCCGTGCTGTGATGGATAAATGTACATAAACATGCATTAGAAACGTGTATTAATAAGCAACAGAACTCATGCAAACATAAAAGAAATCATGTAGAATTAATTCATAGGCAGTGTAATATCAATTGGGCCTCCCATTGATATTACACTGCCTATGAATTAATTCTACATGATTTCTTACAATTACAATGCCTATGAATTCGTAACAAAATTCATGAAAGCATAAGTCTACTAATTAATAAGTAAGATTCATTTGTGACTATTATCAATTATGTTACTGGAAATTCTAAGTAACTTTCTAATTTAATATATTTAATAGTAAATCAATCTAATTTTGGATTGTTGTTACGTAAGTATGCTATATAAATTGCGAGTTAGATAAAAGTTAATTACAAGTGCGGAGAATTAATTCACATTAATACTCGTACGTTGTGGTTCATTAATTATTCTTCTTTAACCAAAGAATTTATGTTGTGTGGTACTTGTTTTCTAAAAAAAAAAATACTTTAAACTTCCTCATAAAAGACTTGAAAGTATGAAGATTCAACTAACTGAGTAATAATATAAAAAAAAAAAAAAAGTTAATTAGTCTAAAAAATAGAACATTGTAGTTTCACATCTAAGTGCATTACATAAATGAAAGTTAAAAACTGTGACAATCGGTACAAGTAATTTTAACTATGTACTATAGTAACACCTACACCAAAACATTCATGAACTGAAGATAGTCATAAAACCAAACTCACCATCGGATAAGTTGTTGCCGTACGACTCACTCTTCCGTTTTGAAGATGTGGGTTTGGACATTTTTAACGGCTTTGCCTCTACGTCCTCGTATTCCGGAGGTGCTACTATCGCGTTTCTAGTCCCACCATTATTGCTACTTAGCAACGCGACCATAAACCAAAGGGCTGTCAATAAAAGTATAGCCTTCAGTATCAACGACCGCCTCCGCAGGAAGAACATCGTGTAGTATTTCATCTCGTTTAATTTCTACGTCGACTTCACTCAGTCTCTTCTTCGCTCCACGCTTGATATTTACAATGTCAATATCCCTAATCTCATTAACGTCTACGACTAATGGAAATACTTTTTACAGAATTTGAGCAATAACGTTTACACTATATTTAATCACAAAAGGTGACTAGCATAACATTGAGATATGTTTGTAGTTTCTCCTCACGATGATGTACGTGATATGATTTGTGATATGACAGTTGTACGATGTCAATTTTCCTTCACATGACTCTTGTGCTTTTCATGACTTGGCTATAAGACCCAGTGGACGTGCAAATATTTTTCAGGCTTCTCCTTATTTACTCTTTTCATTTTGGAAAATTCCAAATGAAACCTGTAAACAAAGAATTCAATAATATTAACAAAACTATAACACGTGTTCAACAAAATTATGACAATAATAAATTTCTTGGGACAACTATTTTTTAAATAGCCTAGACTATATGTCCTACTGCTGGACAAATGCCTCTCCCATTCTCTTTCAAGTCCTTCAGTTCGATTGTTATAGTGTTGAAAGAATCCAAAAGCTTTCTAAAAATATACTAGATGACTATAAAAATAAACAATTTCCTTCTATATTTATCTCTGTAATTCCTAAGAAAATTCTTGCATGTTAATTGGGTAAATTACAAGGCGAGTAAATTAACACGAAAAAAATAGCTTACAACATGGGTACATAAATTAAAAAGTAGAACAAAACAGAACAAAGTGTGGGGCGGTAATGAACCCGTGACATTCCTGTCGGGAGTCGACCGGCTGACATATAGCCGGCTATTTTTTGTCAAATTCCCGCCGTTAGCAACTGCAAAGGTAAATGGGCAGTGGGACGGTTCTTCGGGGAAAATTAAATCTCGGTCAAGGTAACAAAAAATACTATTACTTCGAGTACAATTATATTCATAAAATATTTTTTATTGTTATATTGGAATTGTCTAAAGCAATTTGTTACACCACTTTTTTCTTGGAATCATACCTTTTATGAATAAAGACAATTACCCCTAATACCTTTAGTTTCAAATTTAGCTACTCTTGTTTACAAATGATTTCTCGTCTGTACAGCAACGTTTACTTTTATGTGAAATTCTTTACTCTCCAGTTAAAGTTGAATTAGTAGATTTGATCAATGAAAAGATAAAGAATTCTTCGTGATGAATCTCCATATCATTTACAATAAATTTTTTATCATTATCGCCATTACAAAATGTTATTATTTCAATTAAATCTAAAAGCGTAGTAATAAAATGTTGGTTTTATGAGGGTAGTTATCGTAGCATCCGCAATTACAGTCGATGGTTTCTATGGTTTAGTATTTCCGTTGAACTATGATTACAGCCGATTTATTAAAGAAATTTTAACATTTAATTACGTTAATTTTAACTTTCTACTCTAAACGTTTAATTGGTGTAGTTCACTTCTATAACTCTCTGTAGCAGTTGATGAAGCTATAAAAAATATAGATTTTACACTCAGCATATTTGAAATTTCTTGACGGTACCCATCGAATAATTACGCGGAAGACATCCTTAAGTAACTTTAATGTTTAATAGTAGATAGGTATTTATTTTATAACAAACAACATTCATCGCACATTATCACAGACATCAACTTTTATACATCCATTTTTGGCCAAAATTATGTTACCCTTCGACTACGGATATTCAGCAGAATATCTCCTTATATTTTTTGGTTACTTTACGACCAAGTCATGATCAAACTTTTTTTCAACGTAAGAAAACGTAGTAACACCTAAAAGTAGGCAGCGAAGCCCTTCTTTCGAGGGTAGAAGGTGGGGTTTCCGCCGCACGCCTGATGGATGGTTCTGCTTCGTACATTATCGGGGCTGGCTGCCGGCGCAATTTTTCAACGCACAGTGCGATTTGTAGGCCAAAGTGGCGACTTTTCGGAACGTACGAGGAATTCCGATGTTTTTTCAACTTGTACTTTGTCCTTGTAAAGAACAAAAAAAATATTGAAAATGTACCCAATAAAACGTTCAAATAAATTTGCGACTAATCATTTGTTTTAAAAATCGTCTATAAATATTACTGAAAATTTATGTTAAAATTTTGCATTTAAATTTTAAACTTAATTTTAAAATTTTGTAACTTTTAGGGATCGAAGTCGTTGTTTAATTCTCGTATGTATCTATTCATTTACTGCATTAATTGCTTCATTAGCATTAACTGGCACATTCGTCATCTAGTATTATATTTCTATACTCATAGCGTACATTGCATGTTAAAGAAGCGTAACAAACACTTAATGATTTCACTATTATCATTACTATGTGTATACTCTTTATGTCGATTATGATTATAAAAAAATAAAAATATAAACTTAGCTACAAGCTTCTTTTTAGAAAAATATATAGCCGCGTGTATAAATAGAGAATAATTTCATTAAAATCTCAAGAGCTTTACGTTGAGAAATGGAAATTTGTAGGGGACCATGTAAAGTATTATGATGTAAAATCCATATTTCGACCTAGATTTAAATATTAAACATGTTCCTATAGCACACGTAACATAAAAGTTAATTAATATTTCCCACAATGTATGTACGAGTTTCGGTAGCGAGCGAGATATACCAAAGCCCATTCCCATTTCATCCAATCCCTTGCCATTTTCCTAAGCCTTTCTCCAAATTTATTCCTAAAAAATCTCCAAAGATATGCAGCGCGTCCGAGGACGTGTCAACGTTTGTCATTCTGAACTGATGTTGGCATGTGTCGCGGATGTCTATAGACGATACCTATCCACTTACAACCACCATTGTACTATCAGGTAGACTGTATGCTCGTCTACCGCCGTCTTTCTATAAAAAAAGACATATACTCAAGGTTTATATAAATTTAAAGTGGACTTTGATTATAAGAAAGAGCGAAAATATTTTATAGACGTAATTGTTTTTTGAAAATAAGAATCTCTGAATACCAAATAGGCATGGTAACATTCTATTGATAATGTAGTATTATATTATATAGACGTATTTAGATCAAAAGATGTCTAACATTATTATATGTCTCTCCACTGCTGACTGCTGTGTATAGGCCTATCCAAAGACTTGCTACCACATGCACATGATCTCATGCAGTTACTCCCGGCAAACTTCTTCAAATACCAGGGCGGATATGCTTCCCGGTAAGTGTTCTCCAATGAAAGATTCGCCTACCACATCGGTTGTCTGTCCCGCGGCAATTAATTATGAGCTGCTCATTACTACTTCGGTACGCTGATTCTATGAGCAATGTATTATATTAATGTTGGATCTTATTGATGTTTACCTTTATGTCTAAAATATTCTTCTGGTCCCAGTTTGGATTCAATCTGTAACAAAACAACAAATAATTAATTTTTTATATAAAAAAATATTTCATGTATCATTTTAATTAGTCATGATTTTGCAAGGTCGGCTGCGTACCCACATACATGCTGGTGTGGCAGGTGTCTACGGGCGGTGGTAACGCTTACCATCACATGGGACCGCCTGCTCCTCGACCTACTTCCCGATAAAAAAAATAAGTCATTAATAATAAATTTGTTTTTATTATTAGAAGCCTTGAATTGAAAACGATGACAAATTCCATAGCATTTATTATATTTGCTTACAAATACGATGGCCTGCTGTGCTGACCAACTTTGAAGATGATCGATGTATGTATTTCATATTCTAAGTTTTACTCTAAACACAGGCGAACTCATCAATCTCTTAGCTTTAAGCAAGATAAAAGGCAATAAATTTGATAAAATCTTTACGGTTTCAAATTTCACGTAAATAACCGCTGAACGGGGAATATTCGGCTATCTCAGACGTTTGCTGCTATAAATTTGAGTAAACGCCTCCCGAGGGCTTAACGTTTGAAACTACATAACGTAGGATCGAAACAACCATGAGTGCCATGAGAATATATAAAAAGTTTGTTGTTTTAATGTTGTTCTTGGTACAGTCTACCTGTACAGACTGTTGTTGGTACCTACAGTAGTACGATCTGTGTGATGGATGTCTATACTCGTACATATAATAAAATGTAATAAAACATATAACATATAATATGTTTACATATAATATGTAACATATAATGTAACATATACATGTAACATATAATAAAACAAGTACTTGATTTTTTTTGATATAGTGATTTCAATGTATAGCGTACAAATGATATAGAGCCTAAAACAATATTCTTTGGAATTTTTGTTTGTCTGTCTGTCACGCAAAAAACTATTGGACGGATTTTAATGAAACTTAGCATAGTTATAATAAATAGCTCATGTGCCGGGTTAATATTTAAGGTACTTTTCTCCACATCCATAATAAAGTTCCCACGGGAATCACTCAGAAGTTCACACGAACGAAGTCGCGGGCACCACTAGTTGTTCAATATTTGAAAAAGAAAGATAATCGCTTGAAGATAATTTTGAATCATAGGGAAGTATTTCTTCACGTTCCAATTTTAAGTACAGCTTAATTAACTACGAGTGTATAGGAATATATAAGGACAGTTTTTAATTCGGATAAGTACTATATAATACACTGTTTAGTTAATATTGGATTAATCAAGAAGTTATCTGAATGAATTATTGAAATTATATAATAATGTGTGTGGTGTAGTTACTATGGTGTATCGTGGTAGCAATTAATAATAATTAAAGATTAATAGTTAGAGGTATATTATATATGACCAGTACATATCTTTCCACACAAGCTGTGCCCGATTACCCGTTGTAAACGTGGGCTGTAAATGTAAAGTGGGCATAGAATTAAAATATTAAAAATACATAACACCACCGTATGTTTTCTAGGTTTTACCGCGGTTTCCTTCCATGTAACAGCAGCATCATTACCGGGTATTTTACTCTGAGCTGTTACGAAAAAGTATTTAAATTAAATAGTTACTACTATGTCAAAATAGAGTAATTATGTTGGACCGCCAAGTATTTAGATTATTATGTGGTTTGTTTGCATCGTAAGCCAGTCGAGCTTAAAACCGCAGCTTTATGTAAACAAAGAGTTGAAGCTAAAACAAACGCACTCGCGTCTATATTTTATGTTTGGTATATTGAATTCATTATGAAGCACGTGCTCAATAAGGTAGGGATTATTTCATCTAAAGGATTTGGGATATTTACAGAAGTAGACTATCATTTAAGTTAAGAAGGTGATCATTTATATGAACCTATATAAACATGTACTACTGTATCAAGGACACACTATTGGGTGAAGCGTAAACTTGGTTATAAATAATTACTTTTAAACTTACAATAATTTTAAGTAGGTATTCAAAGACTTTGAAATTATGAAATGATTTACTAAATTAATTAAATGATGTAAATATCACAGAATAAATTATAACGTCAGCTGCTGGATTTTGTATGTCATAATCATAACATATTGACACAACATGTGGGACTACATCTGAGTTTATCTATTGTAACCACTGTTGCACAATGTTCCATATAAATATTTGAATTTGGAAGAAATGTTGCTAATAGAACAGAATGAACAAAACGGGATAAACTGTCATTGGGCTAAGTATTCCCTCTTTTTTTTCTTTAATTATAAGTAGGTACCTACTTACGACTATTTTCCCATAGAAAAATTAATATAAAATGTTACGGAAATAATCTAAGTGCATGCGTACTCGCAGCTACCATGACCTAAGCCACTGTGGTCGCACGACACAGTGCCGCCCAATTGTCACGAGATGGCGCCACTAGCAATTTATTTACTCTGTCATTACCACATTCATTACCGTGCACATCCTCTCGCCAGCCTACTGTTATCTGTGTCAATGTTGATTGTCGCGGTGTTAATATTGTTTTGCTTTTCCTCAGTAATCCTTACTAATATAAGCGCTAAAATCGTTAATTTGTATATTACCTAAAACAGATGAATCACTGCGAAAAGCACACGCGTAGTTTCAGATATTTTATTATATTACACGTTTTTTGTTAAATTTAAAAAATCAAATCTTACAGCATGCTTCTGTTTAAAAATAATCCTAAAACAATGATATGTTTATTAAGTTAATATATAATAATATAATCTTAACCAAAGTCAATAAACCCGTTTGCTCAAATACCGTCATATACCGAACGTGTCCGGGACCCGTGAATCGAGCCAGCCTGCATTTTCAGTTTTGATGGCCTGAAGCTTAAAAAAATGATTGATTGATTACAGTTTTTTGCAGTTTTGAAGTTGGCATAGGTGCTAACCTTCATTTCAGTATTTGAGTTTAAGTGTAACAAGTCGTATATTTCAAAGTAGGTAGGTATATTTAGATGCGATAAAAAATCTGAGCAACATAATTTTTCAAAAGGCAAATTAACGAGTAATCGAAACCACTAAAACAGAGATAAGTCAAAATAATAAAGTTTTTATTTGTGACTACAAACTCCTTTCAAAGTATATTTTGATCCGATAAAAAAAATCTAAGTAATTTTTCAAAAATCAAATTACGCGTATAGAAAGGTAATCGAAACCTGTAAAACACAGATAAGTCAAGATAATAAAGCAATAACTCGAACCGTGGAAAAGGTAGAATCAAAAATAGGTGTCGATTACGGAAAAAATCGACTTGACGCTATTTAGGGATGGAGATAAAACGTACTAATTTGAAAATTCTCTGAGGCAGCGTCATTTTCCTGTTTATCAAATCGATACCACCTGCTGGATAAGGGATAAGATGTACCTACTATATACTTCATTGTACAATAAAACAACAGAAGAGAAACACAAATATATTTAGTATTAGAAATATTAAGTATGTATTTAGAAGCACAACCGGCGGCCGTATCACTAAAACGATTTCTTCCAGGCAACCTGCGGGTCTATGGACAAGTCTATGGACGAATAGAGGTGCAACAACCAAATATTGTCCGTATGTTTATGTATGTTTATAGATACAAATATACACACATAAAACCTTCATACAGAAATAACTAAGGAACAGAAAAGATATATAAAAATAAACAAAAAGATGTCGATCGTAAGAGGACTGTTAATATGCGAGATAGTGTTTTTTCACGAGTATTTTAAAACCTGCCCGGGTACCTTAGCAAGAAAAAAGAAACGAATGCTTCTTGAAGAAAATATAGTTACACAATTGGAGGGTAGCGCAACATTTAAATTCAATGAGGCAGGCGCCAATACTTAATTATGCAAAAAGTCAACTTGAGAAAAAGTTATGTCCCCGGATACTCTTACTTTACGCAGTCTTTTTTGGAATATTCCTTTAAATAACGCTTCTTTAGACATTTATAAGAATTTCTAACTACTATATTCCCATCCTAATACCCTATCACATTTTGCTCGCCTATATATTGAATATAGGCGAGCAAAATGTGGCTAATTTTAACATATGGGAATACCAAAAAAATCGTTTCAAAATTTTATAAAAACTATTGGATTGGAGAACCTATAGTAATATATGAAAATATAGTTGGAAAATTATAGTACGATGGCGTCAGACGATCATACAGTCCACCTGGTGGTAACTGGATACTATCGCCTAGACATTCGCAGTACATGCCAACATCAGTCCAGAATGATGAACGCTGGCATGGCCCCGGATGCGGTGCCTGCAATTTGAGATGTAGGAATTGATTTGGAGAAAGGGTTGGCAAAATGGGGAGGGATAGGATAGGATGGGGTGGGAATGGGCTCTGGCGTATCTCACTCACTACCGACACACGTACGTATATTGGGGATTAGGATATAGTGATAAATGCAGTACATTTCAAGGTAGTCATCGGTGAGAGTCGTAAGTGGCAAGTCGAGTGCGCCCAGCGCTTGTAGGATTGCAACATGCAACCTCCCCCTGCGTCCTACAATAAACCAAAAATTAACTAAAATTATTAATAAAAAAACTAACTTTTCATTATATAAAATTCAGGAGTCGTCAACCTCTGATGGTGTGGATGGACCTTTTAATAAATTCTGTAATAAATTTTGCGTCATAAAATATTTAAGAGCCACTAGTGGGAGCCGCGCTAAGCCGTTCAAAATCTTCGTAAAAAGGAACTTTTACCGTATTTGTCCCTTCGGACCTTTGTTATGAATTGTTAAAAGGTTTAATAGATTTAATAGCGAAGGGTTAATTGTCAACTGGACGGACAGCCATCAAAGATTAAAATTTTAATAAAAACCTTATTGAATCAAAATTCTACGATCATTTCTTTAAAGATTTAGGCCATGAAGTTTTTTGTTAGAGTTACAAGATTGAATTGATTCTTTTAATTAATATTTGTAACACGTAGATACTTAGGTACTGAAACTCATCAAGGTAACTACATCAACGTATCAATTACCCGTACGTAAAATATAACAACGTAAAAGCAACGTAATCAATCAATCGTAAAAATGTAGAATCAACGTAAAATTATATGGGTAATCATCAATTACCCATATACATAATTTTACTACAATACTACATACAACAAATACATTCAATGACATTCCAGTTATAGTAATCTGTGTACTAATTTAAACTAACCGCGTTTCGAAGCAATGCAATGATCTGTATAATTTTTAAATGATAGATAATATATTTTATAATTAAGTTTGTAAGGTATCATAAAATGTACGTAATAGAAAAAAATACACACTATAAAGACACTATAAAGATACACACTTCCACACTATAAAGATTTTTATACCCTTTGGATAAATCATAGCGGAGCAAATATTAAAACATTTAAGATTCGCATGGATATGTTAATATTTATAACACATCCATGCCAAAATAAACTATTCGGATTGATGGCACGAACCAACCGATGTATTAGGTGCTTACCTATGAAATGACCGATTTTATTACCGGCTAGTTTCGATATCTTCTGTTCTAATTCGAATTTCAAAATAAAACAAAATGCATCTAATAGCTACGATGTCCTTATTTCAAAATCAGTATTTCCTTTGTTTTTCTGTACCTCAATTTTGTTCATATTATTGTCTTGAAAATAAAATGCATAAATTAAAAATACGTGCTATTTTTGAATATGTTTCGTCGCGGCACCAACGCAAGTCAAACAGGTCACAATATCAATTTGGAAAATTTCGATGGAAATTTCGATCTTAAGGATGAGCCCCACGGACGCATTACGACCAAGGTTAATAACGATGAATTAAAGGCTATAGTGGAAGCAGAAAAGGTCAACGCTGGTCACATTTAAAAAGGTCAAGGTCGCTGGACAACTTCCACGCTGGTGGAAGTACAGCTGAGTTAGCAGCAAGGTTTGATGTTAGTGATAAAACAATATTGGTTCATCAGCGTCAAAATGGAAAAATAAAGAAGCCGAAAAGTGGGCACCGAATGAACTGAACGAACGTCAGCGACAACAACGCGTCGAAGTGTGCACTGTTTATTGAACTGTCACAAAAACGAACAAATTTTGAATCGCATCGTGACTTGTGATGAGAAATGGATCCTGTACGATAACCGCAAACTTCGTATCAGTTGCAGCCCAACAATGTCCAAAAACGCAAGATAACTAACAAAAAGCTACTGGTACCAGTTTGGTGGTCCTGTGTCCACTACTGTCCACTACAGTTTCTTGCGAACCGGTGAAACGATTGATGCAGATGTGTACTGTAAGGAGCTGCAGCCGATGATGGAAAAGCTGGCAATAAAGCAACCGAGTTTGGTCAATTGCTCATCTCCACTTCTTCTTCATGACAATGCCCGCCCTCACACATCTAATACGACAGTTTTAAAATTTCCAGAACTGGACTTGGAGGCTCTCCGTCACCCACCATACTCATCGGAACTTGCCTCGACAGATTTCCATTTTTTTCAAAATCTGGAGAACTTTTTGCAAGGTAAAAAATTTTATTCTGAAGTAGCTGTGATAGGGCAGGGCTTTTGAAGAATTCATTGATACCCTTCCACGGGACTTTTAGAGTGGTATTAATGAACTGAGCAGTTGATTAATACGAAAGTGAAAGTGTGTAGATAATATGGCTCAATATTTCGACTAACATAATAAATATTTTCATAACAAAAAAAAAACAGTTTCTCGTACAAATCTGTTATTTCATAGGTATGCACCTAATACATATTTACGTAAGGTCTGTAATAGTTGAAATAAATAAAAAAAGAATATTTGTACAAATAAATAATATTAAAAATAAATTATATTCTTTCATTCATTTATACCGAAACGATTTAAAATAAAGAGCAGAAATATAGAGATCTTCCATTTACTTATAAATCATTAAGGTTTCAGAATACAATTACTGAATCTAGTCTCTTAAGTCTTACAATAAGTGGAATGATGATTGGGAAATCAGAAGTAAAAGGCAATCGAATTAAAGAGTTTGGAGCAAATTTGAATTTAGATTTTCCTTAGCGGCCCGTTCTTAGGGATTTAGTAGGAAGAATTTCGGTAAAGGACAATACTCGATAGAGTATTGTTCCAACGTGTTGAGAATTATGACGATATCGTTTTGAGAAGTGCATATTTTGGGACTTGTTATTTTAGGAAATGGACATTCTGGTAAGTGGACGTTTTGGCACTAAAGGGCACACGAGTAGCTTTATGTCAGACAATCAAGACGGAACGATTTCATTGTTCTATTTTCATGTCGTCTCTCTTCCATTTCACCTTATAAATATCTATGATGATAGTATACTTGAATATCATATACAATACAATACAATACATGTAATACACAGTTTTTACCACATAACCTCATAAAAGCAGTATTTTTTGGAAATACGGTAAAAATGACTAATTTACATTTTAAAAGGTCAATGAAGTCTTTTAGGTTCATAAATAAGGTCTTGTCAGTCATTTATGTTTTGTATTACGAGTGGTGTGCAGTGTTGTGTTCTTTGTAAGCATTTATGTATTTTTATGTTACACATGATTATGTAATTTTGCACGTCATTATTGGTAAATGTGGTCGATCTGACATTTTAAAAGTTATTTTTAATACAAGTTTGTTTTAATCTCTATGTGTTGAATAAGCCAATCGGTTACAAGAAATATATCAGAATCAGTTTCAAGAAAGAAAATTAATAAAATATATCAGTTCGGGGAACAGTCAAATACCCGTATAAGACATGATTAAAGTTAAGAAAAACTTAGCAAACTAAGAAAGCCAACTAAACGATAGTAACTAAATAATCAAATCTAGTAATCTAACATATGTATATTAATAATATAATTACAGCATGTACACTAGGTAGCGAATATTTAAACGTGGGTCATGATGGAATTTTATTTCATTAGTAGTTACGAAATTATTTATAAATAAAAATCAAAAAATATTTTGAATTCATTATGAAAAATTCCAACGATAGTCGTAATAAATCAATGTAATATTAAAAATATCATACATTGCTTGTAACGTACTAGCAATTTTTTAAAAAGGACTATGAATTTCCTAACAATAAACTAAAAATTTGGAATTATCTAAACTCAGTATTACTAATATTAAGGCTCCAGACTCAAATTAAGTCATTGTGAACACTTGAACACAATGACACTTCACGTGAATGTATTTTGTATTATAATATAGGTATATATTTTATATTGCATTATTTGTATTATTTTGTATGCCGTTCTAGCATAGCCCTACCTCTTGCTCAAAGTTTTAGCGAGATAGGCAACCAACAGGCCTTATCACTGCCCATTGGCTGCCTGGAAAAGATTGCGCTTAGCGACAAGGGCGCCTATTGCTTCTGTATATGTTATGTTTAATATAATAATTAATTAAAATAGGATTGCAATAAACAATTTTCATCCATTCACTCAAATCAACAGACAAACAGATACGAAACTTTAACTATATATAAATAAAGAACAAAACCAGGCAAAAGCAGATATTGCGCGGTCGAGTAAAAATAATATAAAAGAAGCCAAATTGAAATTCTGGCCTCACTGTTCTATGTGCAGCTTTAATACCTTGCAAATGTCATTAGCAGAAGTCTCAGGGGATAGTGAGGGTATGTGGGCGGGTGTGTAGGTCAATGGCCTCTGACCGATGTTGCCTTACACATACCAGTGCACATACGTGTTTTTACTGCTCACCTATCTCCAGGCGAATGTGTTTTGTTTGGATTTTCACATCGTACGACCACTCGTATTGGAAATGGATGTTATAGCAGGTTTTATGCCATTTAGCCATTTATGTGTAGTAAGAATGGATGTTTTATTACTGGTATACGAATTTTTATGTAACATAATTAGACACAAATAAGTACACATTATTGTACACCATAACGTACAAAAAAGGAACACAGTAAAGCACGCGCTACTTATTGAACCTCAATAATAGTATCCTACCTGGGCATTTATGGCTCACCATGGAATTAGCGTCGCTGCCTGCAACTAAGGGCAGGTCACTGTGTTGGCATTGCCGCGGAGTCTACTGATTCTTAGCCGCCCGCGCGGTCGGCCCAGCAGAGTAAATCCGCATGTGGAAAGAGCACTGAGCGACTACTCAGCGGCCGGTGGATGACTTCAATATAGATAGTTTATGCTCCCAATCAATAATATACTCGTAGTATACATTATATCTCTAAAAGCTGCAAGCTTCAAGGTCCCGCAGGTTCAGGGAAAATTCAGGCAATGACGTTCAAAGTTCAGGCAAGTGATGTCATCGTGGGTAATTCGAGGAATTGAGATGGGCTAGGATGGTGTAGAATGGGGTGGGATTAAATGGTTTGAATAGGGCGTGCTGGGGTAAGAAACTATTACGGCAACCTGACTTCCAAGGCATATCATAAATTACTATAATAACAAGATTAATGAATCCTCGGCTGCGCGGATGCAGGGGTGCGGGGGCGGGGCAACACGAGGATTGCATGGAAAGCGGGCAAGGTCTCACTTATCTTGTCTGTCTATAGATGGGATATGATGGAAAATGGGTTCTAGCAACTGTTGGAGATATCCTTGGGCGACGGCAATCGTTTACCATCACATGGATTGCTCGCCCATCTGCATCCTTTCTAACAAATAAAACTCTCGAAACACGATGATATTTTTCATGACAATCTTTTGTGAGAGACGGGTAACTCGACAGCCTTAGAAGTGTAGTTTGTTGTAACAATTTGTAGCAAATTACAATTTATTATATCTTGTATAACATGACGTTCATAATCTGAGCGTAAAAAGGCTTTGTTTCGACCTTTGTTCCGGCGGATGAGCAACAAAATTGGTTTCTTTAGAAGGCTGTCTGGGCCACTTCAATCTTTGTTAACATCAGTAGTTACAATAAATAACAATATTCTGTCCTATTCAATAAAGTAGAATTTTTCCTCTGAATAATTTTTATAAACCTTGAAAGAAATAAAAAAAAATAATGAGGACGCTGGAATATAAATATAGATATATATTTCAATTCCGTTTTTTTTTTCTTGATGTTACCGTGCCCAAGCCATTCCTGACACAAAAGTATTTATTCCGCATTCTGCAATGCAAAACGCCAGTATATTGAGCTTATTTCCTGCGAAATGCTTTAAAATATAATTAAAACTGTCGAGGCAAAATGAACACTTAACCGCCGCATAATAGCATAATATATGTAAAGAGACAGTACGTACTTCAACTTTATTTAATGGTTCCAAATTAATATCTCGCACACAGGCATGGCGTTAACATGATGTTCGTGACATAAACGTGTGGTTACGGTCTCCTTAAAAACATGCGAGTATTTTTTCTTTTATATTAAAGGAAGCAATTTCATATTAAAGGTATCAAATTGATAACAGCTAATGTTGAGTTTGAAAGAAAAATCTTTTAATTATTTGTCAAAGCGTCAAAAAGTGTTCCTCAAACTATTGTGTAAAAGTTTCGCCTCTCAATTGTGTTCTGCACGATATTATCCGATATTTACATTCAAGTCGATAAACAACACGATTAATCCCATTACAATATCTTCTATATATATAATGATATTATGGTCTTTGAATAGAAAATAAAAACAAAACTGCGTTTCTCTGTAAAGACAAAAGTGGTTTTATTTCGATACATGAAGTTTAACATTTAAATCATTACGTACATTATCAATTAACAAATATTAGCTCACCTGTAAAGACAAAAGAAACAACATTTAATGCCTTTAATTCAGGTCTCTTTATATTTTAACAAATACGGAAAAATTCTCCTCTCAATAAGTAGTTATAAAAATTAAATGTCACTACTGTCAGTTGTGGCATCTTTGTCGATAGCCAATATTCTTGTCGACCAATAAGCGGTGACGCGGCAAATTCAAATTGGTGAAAAGCACACGAGTGAGGTGATTTTCTTTACATCTCCCCCCCTAAAAGACAACAATTACAAGTGGTTAAGTACGTAATTGTTCATTTAGTAACAAACACTGGAGACAGTTTTGTAATGTGGTAGAGGTTTGATTCTGCTTTTTTGTGTCCAGTATCAACTTTATAGATTGAATTTGAAATCTTCTTCACAATTTTGTATGGTCCAATCCTTAATTCATCCATTTTCTTTCTATTTAGTCGGTTTCCGTTTTCAACATAGACTCTATCTCCTACTTTCAATTTATAGTCTTCCCTGTGCAGATCGAATAGTTTTTTATTATAATAGTGAGATGTTTTTGTGTTTTCAAGAGCTAGTTTTCTATCTCTTTTCAGATCTTCTTTTGTACATTTGGTTTTCAATTCTATTGGTAGAATATTCACATTTTCGCCTTCTAAAAGATATTTTGGAGCAAACTTTGTCACTGTATGTTCTGTTTCGTTATATTTTTCTACACATTTCTGTGCAATAGTAGTCCATGCTGTCTTTTTATCGCTTTCATTTATTTTACATCTTATCTTATTGACTAAAGTTTGGTTTAGCCTTTCATTAAGTCCGTTTGAAAATGGTGTATCCACAGCAGTGAAAATCATTTTTATGTTTTCATTCTTCAGGTATTCTTTAAATTCTTTGGAATTTATGCCAGGGTATTGGTCTGTTAATACCATACCAATATTGTAACTCTGTGTCACATTTTTTATTAGTTTAATGAAATCACTGGAGCTTTGATTTTTGGATGTGAGAATATAAGCATATCTTGTAAAGTGATCAACCAGTAGATGTAAGTATCTTTTTGTTGACCGTAATCCTCCAAACCCTCCAATGGTATCAATAGATATGATTTCAAATGGGCGTGTTGCCGGACCTAAATGTGACATTAGGCCATATTTTGAATACCGCCTTGATTTGTTTTTTAAACAAATTTCACATCCATCAGTTATTTGTTTAATGTTTGCAATAATATTCTTTGCTGTGTAGAATGGTGTTATTTTATTTATCATCTGGGTTCTCCCAATGTGGCAGTAGGTATCGTGGACATCTTTGATTAAAGATTTGCATAATTTTTCTGACAGTATGATTTTTTTTCTTCTATTATTTTTTTTATAGTAAATTTCATTCTCTAATATATGTTTTTTATTTTGAACATCTGTATTTGTGTGTTGGTCTTCTTTTATATCTTTTAGGCTTATTAAATTTACTACTTTTAAAAAATCTTCAGTATTATCATACGGTTCTAGAACTGGGTTTCTGCTTAAACAGTCTGCTTCTTGGTTTGTTTTTCCTGGGTTATATTTGATTGTGAAATTATATTGGGATAAATAACACATCAAATCTCCTAGCTCTTCATCAGTTCTTGCCTTGATATTCATATTTTCTAATGGTTTATGATCTGAGTATACCACAAATTCTTTTCCTATTAGCCAATGCTGCCAATATTTCACTGCTTCTTTTATTGCCAGGCATTCTAGATATATTGCCTTTTTCTTTTTTTGTGCGTCAGTGAGTTTTTTTGAAAAATAAGCCACTGGCTTACTGTTTCCATGTTCATCTTCTTGTTTCAACACTGCACCCACTCCTTTGATACTTGCATCCGTGTATATGTTTATTGGTAGTTCTGGGTTAAAGATATTCAGTAATGGTTCTGAACATAGCAATGCTTTAATTTTATCAAATGATTCCTGACATTCCGTAGTCCATATGAATTTCACATCTTTCCGTAATAGGTTATGTAACGGGTCCAGGATAATTGCACTGTGAGGTAGAAATTTATGATGAAAGTTTATTTTTCCCAGGAATTGTCTTATATTTTTTCTTGTTTCTGGTACTGGAAATTTTTTAACAGCGGTTAAATAATCTTTCAAAGGTCTGATTGAATTGTTTTCTATTATGTGGCCTAAATATTTGGCATGTTTATTTGCAAATGCACATTTCGAAAATTTTAGTCTAAATCCTTCTTTTTGTATTGCCTCCAGTAATCTTGATAGATGTAGTGTATGTTCTTCAAAAGTTTTCGAGAAAATTAAGATGTCGTCTATGAAATTTACTGCAAAACTAGACAGATTGTGTTTTCTTATAATGTTGCTCAGTATTCTTTGAAAAATGGCTGGAGCAGTCTTTAGTCCAAATGGGAGACACGTCCATTGATAATGGCCTTCTTGTGTAACAAATGCTGTTTAATATCTATCTTCTATTTTCAATGGAATTGACCAAAATGCTGAGTTTATGTCAAAAGTAGAAAAGTACTTACAGTTTACAGTTTTTATCATTAAATCCTCAATCAACGGGAAAGGTTGTGATTGTGGGACAACGATTTTGTTCAATTCCCTGAAATCTATACATAACCTTGTTTTCTTTTCATCTTCTTTTTTATATGCCATAGTTACTGGAGCAGCAAAAGGGCTATAAGATTCCTCAATCAAATTCTTCTTCAGTAGTTTTGAAATTTGATTTTCTATTTCTCTTCTATCTTCAATTGTGCATCTGCATGGGCGTTTATAACAGTATTTATCCACCATTAAGTCAATATGAGCTTCATAATCTCGTACAGTACCGATATCATATTTATCCTTAGCGAAGACTGGTTTATACATTTCTATCAACTTCTCTATTTTAGATTGTTGATATGAATCTAGATGGTTTACTAACATTTCAAATTCATCTGAGTTTAAGTGTTCATTGAAATTTATTTCATATTTAATAATGTGGTTTTCTCCTTGTTTTAATTCTTTTGTGCTTGAAGAGATTTCTTCTTCAATTTTGTCACCAAGTACATCTGGAATTGTGACATTTGTTAAATTTTGTGAATAATTTTTCTCCTTTTCTTTCACATTGTTATTTTGTGTGATCTTCAATTCTTCATTTTGAATTAATTTGAATTTTTTTATACAATCCAAACCAATTAAAAAATCATATTTGAAATTTTCATTATCTACTACAAAAATATCCACAGTTTTTTCTATATTGTAGATTTTTATTTTTAGTGATACCATTCCTTTTGTTTTTTTCTCACCATTAATAGTCTTCAAGTTTACCATTTGAATATCACTTGTATTTTGTACTGGTTGTATTTTCAATAATTTTGCATTAATTAATGATACATTTGAACCAGAATCATAAATTCCTGTAACTTTTAAAGTATCATTTAATAGTAACTTTACTTCTATTAATGGTGGCACCTCTAGTTTTTTGGGTTCTTCTCATTCAGTTTTATTTCCAATTCTTTACTGATTTTACAATTGCTTTGTGATTTTTTTCTTTAAACCAGCAACTTTCTTCAGGATGGTAACGCTTTCCTTTTTTCTCATTCATGCAAATTGGGCAGGGTTTTTTTTCTTCAAGTTTTTTGGTTTTATTGTCTAAATTTATGGTACTTTTTCTTTCATACTTATTTTTCCCAACCAGATGTTCTAATTTTCCTATTTCATTGTAAAGATCTTCAGTTCCTTGTAATGTTTCTCTGTCAATTTTATCAGATACATAATTTGGTAAGCCAAATGCTATAAGGTCTATAAGTGTCCCAGTATCAATTGATTTTCTCACTTCTAGTAACAACTTTTCTTTTTTTAAAGCATATTCAAGTAACGTACCTGCTTGGTATTTAAAGGCTAGTGCATATCTAATGGGTGACCATCCTTTATTGGCAAACGTCTCACAAAAATGTTTCTCCCATCTGTTCCATTCCGAGTCCACTGTAAGTTTCATAAGCATGCAGTTGTACCAATCTAGACTGCATTGTTCCATAAAGTTTTTCAATAATTCTATTTTCTTTGTATCTTCATTGATTTGAAAACGTTCACATTCCTTGTTGAAGTCTGTAATCCACTGGTAAGCATTTGTGTTTCTGCCAGTGAATTTCTCAATCATAAAACCTTTCGCAATTATCCCTAAATTTTGTGTTTCAGATTTTGATTGTTTATCTTCAAGTAATTTTTCTAACAGTTTCTCCAACGTTTGATTTGAGGTACTAGGTATAGGTTCAGCGATATTTGGTTTTTCTAAGTTTTCTTCAAGGTAAAAGTCTTTGAATTGTAAGTTTTGTTCTTCATCCAAATAAACTTTTGATATATCATCTGTTAAGGTTACCCATATTTTCCTTGTTTGATGTCTTTTATTTAATGTTTTTCTGATCTTGACATAGTTTGAAGTTTTTGTTATTTCTTGGTGTAGTTGTGCTGGTTGGTACTCCTCTGGTACAGCAAAAACATGTCCATCTGGTGTAGCTATCGAGGTTATACAAATGACGTTTGATTTTCCATCTTCTGTTTGTTTCACAACAAAATCAAACCTCAACTTTTCCATGTTTCGTGTGTTGTATGCAGAAAATGTTGTTTTATAATGATATTATGGTCTTTGAATAGAAAATAAAGACAAAACTGCGTTTCTCTGTAAAGACAAAAGTGGTTTTATTTCGATACATGAAGTTTAACATTTAAATCATTACGTACATTATCAATTAACAAATATTAGCTCACCTGTAAAGACAAAAGAAACAACATTTAATGCCTTTAATTCAGGTCTCTTTATATTTTAACAAATACGGAAAAATTCTCCTCTCAATAAGTAGTTATAAAAATTAAATGTCACTACTGTCAGTTGTGGCATCTTTGTCGATAGCCAATATTCTTGTCGACCAATAAGCGGTGACGCGGCAAATTCAAATTGGTGAAAAGCACACGAGTGAGGTGATTTTCTTTACATATATATAAAACAAAGTCGGGTTAGTTACACCATTTATAACTCAAGAACGGCTGGACCGATTTTAATGATCTCTGATTTGTTGGATTCGTCTCCGCCCCCAATAGCTGAATAACTATTAAAATATCTGAAAAATTCACGGAAAAAAAAAAGAAAATCTAGAAATTTAATTGAAATAAATAGAAAATACTCGAATCGAAATTTAAACAAAAATGCTTTTTACCCAAAAACAGGTAAAAACTGGGTATGCGCCATCTGTTGGGCAGCCACAGCAACGCGTGGCCGGGCACAGCTAGTTTTATTGTATAAATGCGAAAGTGTGGATGTTTGTTATTCAATCACGTCGAAACGGCTGAACTTATGTTGTTGAAACTTGGCAAATAGGTAGATTTTAATCCAGAGTAACACATTTGTGTAGATCAGTCATTGGCAAAGAGGTCGATATCGTCCCCCTGGGGTCGATTTGAACTTTTAGAGGTGGATAGTTTCATTAAAAAAATGTAGGGGACGACGACAGCTAAAACTATACCCCCTGACCACTGCCAGTTGCTACAAACCACCATTGTTAGTTCAAGATATCTATGATTCCAATAAGTACCTAATTACACCGCAAAAAGAGTCACACGTAAGAATGTATAAAACAACACGTAGCACAAACATGTCTATCTATTGTCTCATCGAACGTAGCAAAGCAAGTGCGGGCATGAAAAACCGTTGCAAGTCCGCACTTAATCCGCATTTATTAGTTTGAGTAAGGAAAGTAAATTACTGATTCAACGGTTTTACGTTTTTGAGGACCGAAAAATGTTTGGGAGCCCACAAAGTCGCGGGCAAAAGCTAGTGTTGTAGTAAGTATGTAAGAACGAATATTAGCTCATTAAATATTTTATTGCAATTTTATTGCTCATTAAATATTTTATATTATCAGTTAACAGCTCAACCAACAAGATTCTAAATAAAATATACATATTTTTAAACCTATTAAACAGGACCTAAACGCGTCTGTTCACCTATTTTATTCTACTGGACGCGATGCACGACATTTTTTTATAGCCTCTCAAGTGACCATACTTGCTGTAACCCAATCGAAACATTAGAGTACAATAAAATACGTAAGCATACGCGTTTAAAATCTATTTAATAAATAGGTATGTGTGCAAAACGCGAGAATGTAAGAACTAATACCATACCATCAGCCTATGTCTTTCCACTGAGATATAGATCTCTCCTAAGGGATCGTCACCACACACGACCTTTGATTTTGCTTATCCAGTCACCACCAGCGAACTTCTTCAGCCGGCGTCAACCGACGACTTGAGGTTTTTTAAGAATTATTGTTAACTATAAAGTTATTTTAAGTAACATATCTTTATCGTGTTAACAGCTAATGATAAATCTTGAGCTATGAATGTAATGTAATGCCGCCATTACAGTCTGCTCTAATTGAGCTCTTATTAATTCAAAATTGTAATTAACTCTTAGTAAATATTTTTTACAAATTCACTTTTTTCCTTACACGCAATATTGTTGGATGTTAATATTTTACAGATTACATAAATGAAATCTTTTTTATTTGAAGATTTTTGATATTTTGTAAATCCTTACCGCGTTAATAGAAGATAAATTATTTCCCATTTGCATGGGCGGAGGTTACCTATGTATGGGTTTCCCTAAATACCTATGGGTATCCATAAATACCCATTCATGAGTATCCATAAATAGAGATGATGTAATAATTTACAACTAGGTTATGTCCTAATAGGTGATGAGATTTTAAGTTAAATTTATTCTTGAAAATACTTTACAAAATCTTGCGTGAAAAACGTTTTTTGTTTTGACAAATTTAAATAAACTAAAAAATAAACTGTTCAATAAGAAATCATTTTAATCCATTCCGATGCTAAAAACACAACACCCTATGGCAATATATGAAAAATTTGCCATTTTAAATGAAATGAGTGAAAGATTATTTTAATTGCCCACCATACAACGCGTGAGAAAATTGCTTCCATAAAATTTTTGAACATTGTTGCCTTGCAATGGTTAGCCAGTACTTCATAAAGGTGTAGTTTATAACATGTTAATTAAACACGTATTTTAATCAAAAACGAGGTTGGTTTATTTATCAAGTATGCATATTATTTTTACATTCATCGTGACACAGTCTCATAAAATATACAGGTTAATTATAAATATATGACACAAGTTAATTATAATCTATAACTGAATATACTTAGTTGTAAAAAATACTTTCCATTTTGATATTTTAAAAGATATTATTTGTAACGACCGTGGACTCTCCTGTTTATGCAGACAGAATCGCCAGAAGTATGAGAAGTACAGCTCATTCCGGTACGAATGTTATGAATCCCTACAATTTTATATGAATAGTGGGAAAATATCCACCCCGCAGTAAATTTTTTTCGACCTAAAATTTTTTCTAACAGATAACTATATTCAGTTAACGATTTCAAATCATCCCTCATAAAGTAATAGTGTATAAAAATATGTATATAAAAGTATACAAAAAATGATGTGTGTGGTGGTAGATTAGGGATAGGTCTCACGTGGAATAGTGTAGAGGTAGATACTCGTCGGGATGATAATGATGAAGGTAAAACATAAATACGACGACAACTTAGATATTTTGATTACTAACAATATAGCATTATCTTTCTTTCCCATTGGACCTATTTCACGAGATTCCAGTAAAGTTACGATTTGTTACTTAACAATTATCAGTCACTGATCAGAAATTAAGACTGCCTAGCATCTGTGATCCATTTCACTGATTAGCGAGACTAGGACTTGGTGAAATGTGATGCTATAATTACCGGTCACCTTAATTGTCGGTTAGCTTAGTCAGAACTAATCAGAGATCGTGAAATAGGCCCATAGACTAAAAAGTAAAAAAAGGACCGTTTACAATACTTTATTTAAGAAAAAAAGGGAAACCAATTTAAATACTTGTACCTACACTTTACATCAATTGTAAAGAAAAGAACAATACTGAGGTCAGACAGACAGTTCCAATTTCTTTTCTCCTCGAAACGGCACCTATCTATTGCTAAATGAATAAATTATAATATTTTACGAATTTACAGATATATTTGAACCGCAATAACGTTTGAAATAAAAAGATGTCTTAAAAATTCATATTGTTGTCCCGACTCGGTAGAATTTACTGTATTACGTTTTCTCGCTTGCCTTTAACTTTAACACATGAACTGAATATGATCTTTAATACGACCTTATGTTCTAAAGAGGATAGAGTAGTTTTGCTTACCCCAAGCCTTGGGGCAATCTAATATCGAAATAAAAATTTTAGAACTAAATTGAACCTACTTTGATTATCACTGAAAATAACTGTAGATCGTGTCAAATGGCGGCCCTTGAGAGAAACCTCTATGGATATAGGCCTATATCGATGGCTGGAGTAATGGACAGATACATACCGCTGGTATGATATGGTATGGTACCGATTTGAGATGATCAAAAAACGCTACGTATCAACACGTAATAATGTTTCCGATTTTCATGAACATAAATTATCATGTAAATTCCTATCAAACTTACAGAAGGTTCCTAGAAATACGGTTGTCAAGAATAATTTCAGTAGCAAACAGAGGGTACTTCGACAACTTTGTGAGTTCGCACAAACTAGTAACGACCACAGAGATCCCTCGTCCCCCCGACCACTACGTGTTTAATGTATTCAAGATGAAGGTACACCGGTGACTGGGAGTGACACGACTTAAATTACTTTCTTGCCCGTTCTTTTTATCCGTGACGTCATAACGGAGGGAAAATGAAAAACAAAAATGTCGCTTGCTTTGTTGGCCGGTATAAGCAGATTTTAAAACACGCTTATTAGCTTTTACGAGGTTTAAAAAATGCCTTTCCTTGATAGCTTTATGGTGATTTCAAGATAAATTTTTTAGCCAATTATGGTTATGCTTCAAAACATGCATGCAATTTGGAACAAACTCAATAACAATATTAATTTAAGAATTCATTTTAAGTAGTAAATATATTGAAAATAATAGAAATGAATTACACATACTGTATTAAGAACTGATGTAGAAGAGTGGACAATACTCGTAAATGGGTCAGTTTTATCAAGGGGCAAATATCAAATTATAGATATAAATACAACAAAAGAAAAGGCTTATTTTGTAAAGAATAAAAATAAGACCAGCAGTAGTAAGCAAATCAAAGGATTTCAAACCGAAACTGAGTTTGATAAGAGACGCGTGTATAGCACCTTTAGGTTGTAAGCAAGAATGTAGGTATTGTAGGAGAAATAGATATTAACTATTATTCCTAACAACGATGATTTTTCTTATGCTTAGGGTACTAAGCATAAAGCTTAGGGATGCAACGAACAAATTAGTATACAAACATAACACAAGTTTTAGAAGTGTCATTGTCCTAAAATCGTATGCAACTTGTGTTAACAGTTAATGTATTGGTATGCACTCTGATGAATGTAGAAAAAATAGTATTTGGTAGTATTGCTAACATTATATTACTAACATCAATACAATGTAACACTATCCCTGCCATAATGCGAGAACCGGATAGAACCGCGAGGGAACGAACGTCCTTGGCATAATCAAACGGGTTAAAGTGGCTCAAGTATTGTGCTTGTACGCCAAGTTTATTTACTT
The DNA here is from genome assembly GCA_914767545.1 of Sesia apiformis. Classification (NCBI taxonomy): domain Eukaryota; kingdom Metazoa; phylum Arthropoda; class Insecta; order Lepidoptera; family Sesiidae; genus Sesia; species Sesia apiformis. The sequence goes on along the minus strand of OU611960.1, from coordinate 5,762,007 downwards.
TTTTATTCGCTTAATTATTACTCAGTTGGGAATGATTTTTATCAAGGAGTTAAGAGTTAATTTTTTTAGTTTAATTTCATGCATTTTTATCTAATACACTTTAAGGTGTGTATGAAAAAAAATCGCGTCGCAGGTAGAGACCGGGTGAGAAGAGAATATCGTGCACAAGGAATGCAATACCCTATCACTACGGTGTTGTGCATTTACGCATATGTCATGTTCAAAGAAGCGTCAAAGAAGCATGTTCAATAAGGAAGTAACTGATATAGAGTTAATATGTTGGTGCCTTTTTGTAGGTATACTCAAAAGATATCGATTTAGCACAAAAAAGGTTTTGTCTTTGCAGTACAACTAAAATAATTAAAATAAAATTGAGATATCCGTAATTTTTTTCATTAAATTTCATGGCCGCTGTGTTTCTTAATTTTTTTCAATATTTTGGAATGAATTGTTTAATTAATCAATGCTCTGTACGTTTTTTCGCTCCAATAAGACCATTTTCATGTTCCCCTGAACCCTATGTTCTTAGTTATTTGTTTAATAACACATACCTTTATTCAGCCGATTAAGATTGGCTGCCATTCAACGGGGGTGGGGTAGGAGTCGGTAAGGTAGGTTTTTGTCGATAAAAATAAGTGTATAAACACTTGCGTAAAATATCGATAATCGATCCCCTGGCAAATATGCCAGTTTAGACCAATAGTTTAGACAATTTAAGTTTAAACAATAGTTTAGACCTACATATATTTCTACAGTTGCATTTTTTATATTTCTTACTATCAACATAATGCCTTGTATCTTCAGCTCGACGCTAGAAGACCTAGCCGTTTAATGAGACCACAAGTTAGCCGCAATGAATTGCCGTCGCCGCGTCGCTTCTCTGGCAGAAGCTTAATTGAGCCGCACTACATCCGAGCCGGGTGCACACTAGTTTATAGCTACCTTAGAAAATAAAATATTTTATATGCTTATAAGGAGGGACTGATGAGGTTTCTTGTTAATAATCGTAATAACTGTTTTTGACGTTAACAGAGGCTGTATGTAGAAGTTGTAGTCTTATTTAAAGTACGTTCCAATCCAATTTGCCAAAAACAATCAATGAAATATCTCAGTACCTATTTAGCTTTAAATCTAGGGCAGTCTCAATGAATTGAATTATTGATATGCAAACAATTATCACCTCACTATTTAATTTAAGGCTGTGTCAGTTACCTCACGTCGCCATGTTTGTTTACATTTTGGACAAATTGAATTGGAATGGTGTATAAATTAATACAACAATTACAAATTAATTAAAATTACGAGGAGTTGTTGACTGGCTGATTTTTTTTTCCATCAATGTATTAATTAGTTTAATTAAAACAAGAAAGCTTGAATATTTAAGACGCATTTTACGCAACTGGAAATAATTAATAATTATTCCATAGATAATGAATAACATAGAAAAAATAACGTGAAGATGTGTAAAAGTACATGTCTTAAAATGACCTAAATTGTAAAGAAAGTTAAAGTTAAAGAAAAAAATAACAATAGAAAATTGGAATAGAATTGTAATGTTTTGACTATGACTATGATTGTATGCTTTTTAATCTTTTACGTACTTACATGCGTTTATATGAAAAAAGAAATAAATCCTTTAAGCAATAGTTTTAAACATATCCCTAAAAGTAATCCAGGATTGAATTACAAGTTACAAACCCCATACGTACAGAAACCAACTATGGTGTATACTCAGCTTAAAGCTGAGAACGTGCTCTTCCACTGCACTGTGAAATATTAAACGTTACGTATAAATTCTTGAGCTGCCACAGTAAATTCAACCTATTCACAGGGGTAGTACCATATATCTATTTTACTTGGAGACGTGTGATCTTGTTGTGAATTGGAAGTGGGGTGTTGAACGTGACTTTGTGACAGCGTTCATGCATTTTTTATATGATATTAATAAATTCCCTAACTATATTAATCAACTAGCAGTGCCTGTGACGTTAGATTGAGTGTGGTTAGCTTTACTACAATTTGGCATGGGATAATGGAAACAGCCATTAGAGCGGTGATAGCCTAGGGGTATCTATACTCGATTCATATTCGTGTGATCGTCAGTTCAAATCCTCGGCCCATACCACTGAGTTTCTACTTAAGTACGGTGAGAGGGAAACATCGCGAGGAAACTATAAATAAATAACTTCAGAACTAAATAAAAAAAACTCCAATCAATCCGCACTGGACCTGCATGGTGGATTATGGGTCTAAACACCCAAGTGATTTACTGTGCATGCCTGTATATAATATTACAGACATGACGTATTTGAAGCCATTCAAATATTAACCTTCAGGTCAAAAATAAGTACTCTGTGATATTGGTAAAGGACTTTTGTCTTAGAACTAGGAGACTAATTAACTAGGGGGATTATTTCGAAAATCTAACAAGACGATGAGGTCGTCTGAATAACGAGGTTTAACGTTAAAAGCGCGTCTATGTCGCAGTTAGATCGTGAAATAAGACGTTTCATAAATTAAAAATAGGGGGTGTCATGAAATCTTGCTTTACTTAACCACATGCGCATGCATGCACGTCAGGAAATGAAAATTTCAAAATATGTTTGAAAACCAAATACCCAATTTGGTTACTTTATAGTAAGTGAAATAATTAATTAGTCTTTATTTTTTATGTTGGCTTTTTTTTGTAGAGTTCGCAATAAAAGCAATATTAGAGAAATATGTACAATGGTACCGATTAATATAAACGATTAATATAACGATTAATTATTATAAAAGATTATATATCTGAAGCAGAAGCTAATCCAGCCCTATTAAAAACATGTCTAATCAGTGATCTATTCAAAGATCTTACAAAAAATGGTCTATATGTAACCGTATAAGGTTGCCACTTAAACCGTGAATCACTTGAGATTCCACTGAAAATCAGTGTCGTAACTGCCGTGACTGACTGTTGAGTGTAGTCAGTGTACCTTTGGATATTACACCGCAATAATGACACTTTGATTTTAATGTATAATCCCGTTTTATTTATAATATATAAATTATGTGAATGTGTTATATAAATGTAAATTGACCGAGACTCGCGAACATCTATTGTAAAAAAGTGGTAAATTGTAAAAAGTGGTAAAAATAGTATTAACATTAGTCACGTCCATGCTAAAAAGATGCAATCTTAGGAAATACTCAGATATATCACGATATTCTTAATTTTGCGTTTGTTCTGTAACATTCGTATCCAGCCTTTAACAAGTGGCTATTTATGATCTCAGTCCAGACCTATCTTTATGCTATGAGCTTCAAAGGCTTCAAAGGTTTTACTGATAATATGCCGTAGAATTTCTATAGTGATCTACTCGTATTTTTAGAATACCTAAATGTGACCGTTCGCGTTGGCGGGACTTGCAACGGAAATAAATTAAAAACTTTATAAACGTTCAAACTAGTGTATTTCGCTTTAATAAAAACTTACTAGACTCAAAAACTGGGAATTCCTTCTCGGTTTTATAGAAGTACTTAATTAAAAAGGTTCTTGAGGGTACTGACTAATTTCGCAAGTAAGTACACTTCATAACCCTAATTCACGTTTGTGCAAGTACCTATGCGAAGGCTGAATGAAAAGTTTTTAGTATTAGCTGGAAACTTGGTACGGAAAAAAAATATACATAATTCACATTCAATTCTGATATTATCCCATTTAAAGACCATTCATGTTTTGTTCATACAAACTTTATCTATCATTCTGAATCAGATAGGCAGCACATTCTTTACATCGTCACGCCGAGTTAATATTGCTGTCAAAAAATGCAGCGTGTGCCCGACCTGCTGCCAGACTGGCTGGACAAGTGGAGAATGGCCGTCAACGTTTTGAAGACGGCCGCTCTGCTTACTGGCCTAGAACGTACCATGCCACCACCGCCCAAGTTCCGAGATCAGGATGTAGGATGGGAGTCTTCTGTTAGTTACCTCGGGTGTCACATTGATCGCTCGCTGCGCATGATTCCGCAGGTGGACCAAATGGTCCGCCAAGCGATGGCTGCGCGAGCGACTCTGAGACCTGTGTTGACATCACGACTGCCTCTCCGAACGCGACTGAGGATCTATAAAACCTACGTCCGCTCGCGTCTCACATATGTTGCGCCGGCATCGTACGCGCTGTGTTCCCAAACACAGCGCACACAGCTGCAGGTCCAGCAGAACGTTGCCCTGCGTATAATCGTAGGGGCGGGGCGTTACGTACGCAACGTCATCGCCCGCGACGTGCAGATGTCCTCAATAGAAGAATTCGTGGTCCAGTTAGCAAAGGAGCCTTTTCAACCGCGCCGACAAAGGAGCACACTCACACCTACATAACATAGCCCCTCTGAGGCCACCGGACGGATGTCCACTGCCCCGCGAGCTCCTGCAACCGCCGCCGCCAGCCTAGTTGGCAGGCGGGGTACGGGAAGACAAGACGATGTAAAGAAACGAGTAGTATATATAGGCCGACTATGTTAGTCGGCAACTAAATACCAGGGGAGCTGTTGCCCCCTGAGATGATGCACGAGTATGAGGGGTTCCTCACACTTGTACCTGCACTCGCGCGCTACAGCGCGCATGAGAGCGAAGGACCCGGTGAATCAGATAGGCAATAAAGAAGATTTTTAAGGGGATTGACTTATAATGGACATTGTTTCGGATGATGACTTTTTATATTAAAGGTTTTTTTATATAGATGGGCTGACTGTCCTGCTAATGTTAAGTGATTATCGTCAGCTATGGACACATAAAACTAGGACAATTACAGAAGATGAGTTGCTTAAAGTACCCCTATTCATAGTCCCCTGGAAGAACTCATCAATCCCCTTAAAATCATCTTTGTTGAGATAGGCAACACAGATGATTTTTAAGGGGATTGACTTATAATGGACATTGTTTCGGATGATGACTTTTTATATTAAAGGTTTTTTTATATAGATGGGCTGACTGTCCTGCTAATGTTAAGTGATTATCGTCAGCTATGAACACATAAAACTAGGACAATTACAGAAGATGAGTTGCTTAAAGTACCCCTATTCATAGTCCCCTGGAAGAACTCATCAATCCCCTTAAAATCATCTTTGTTGAGATAGGCAACAAAGATGATTTTTAAGGGGATTGACTTATAATGGACATTGTTTCGGATGATGACTTTTTATATTAAAGGTTTTTTTTATATAGATGGGATGATTGTCCTGCTAATGTTAAGTGGTTACCGTCAGCTATGGACACATAAAACCAGGACAATTACAGAAGATGAGTTGCTTAAAGTACCCCTATTCATAGTCCCCTAGAAGAACTCATGTCGTAATGCAGCGGTAAGACTTCAGGAGGTAAGTCATAACCTACCATAAAAGTAAATAATAACTAAAGTAGAGAAGGGACACTCCCGCGCGACCTTGAGTTATTAGGGTACAGCCGCGCGACGTCTTAGCTGTCTCGTCAGCGCGGGTCGGCAGAGAAGAGTGCAAGGAAGCATAGATAGTATTTTTTTTTAATTTCTTTGACATCAACTTCGATTGTTATAATGGGACGTACTCGTACGTAGGTTACGTAGGTCTGTTTACGGATGTAAAACTAATTGAAGATGCCTCACGATTTTTCGGTCAGCAAAAAATTTTGAACGGTACCTAAGTATCTACCTACTTGTTATTTTAATAGATAGATCGCAAGTCGTTTGATTTTTCGCGTGCGCGTATTCTCCGCGGGGAGGGCAACTACAAACTTATGAGCCTCCATTTTGTAGTCTTCAACTGGCACTCACGAAACAATTCTAGTAACTATCATGCTTTTTACTAGAATGTGTCGAGTCGTCATCACTTGTTAGTTATGAAGGTACTTCATGCATGCAAATATAAACTACAGATTTTAATAAAATTTGGCATACTTGGCATCCAGATTAATTATAAAGTTCCTAACAACATCAAGCTAACCACACATTCTTTAATATCTACGCGCACGAAGTCGCGGACACTGCTGGTATCATATAAAACAGACGACAGATGTAAACAAGTTCCAACCGTTCACTCAGGAAATTATTAACCAATAAGAAGTCGTGTTTTCTCGAACGTCGTGCCGCACGCACGCTAAACCACCTCATCAGCCAAGGTCGCGGACCGTCTGCATACGAGGCCGCGATTACGGATGTTACCTCATTAAGTCTTTACCTGTCTATCAAAATTTTAAAAACTCCAATTTATACATCATACTTGTCATGGTTTTTGTTATAAATAATATTTAATACACGGATATACGTAAGGTAAAGTGCTGTTGCATCTAACAGTATAATTCTGTTATTTTCGGTATATTTATAAGATACATTCGGTATATCGGTAAGTATATTTATTAAGATGAATATAAGAATATTTTTTAATTAATAACAATATAAACAAATAGCGATTTATTTCATACTGGGCGCTGGACACCCTAATTAGAAACAGAAAAAGATTTCTGTTCCAAATTTGAAATTTCAAATAAAATAGGGCTCCTTCTATCGCCACGCCTTATTGTTAATATTTTTGCCCCTAATTCGAAATTTTTATCCATATTTTTTCTAATTTATTGCTAACAATGGGTAAAAACACAAGAGTTGTAAGACATTTACTAGAAAAATAATAGTTAATCTGCGTTTTAATCGAAACTGGTCATATAAAAAGATTGCGGAACATTTGGAATGTTCCGTGAAAAATTTAATGCCATTGCACATTACAAACAACATGGGACAACCGACCAGGTTCCTAGAAAAGTTTGTCCAAGGAAGACCACACCCCGTGAGGACATGCTTATGATTCGTTTAGCTAAGAAGGACCCTTTTAAAGGCTCAAATGAAATTCGAAAGGAAGTTTTCATTCAAGAAGATCCTCGATACGTAGTCCGGAGGCGGTTAGTTGAAGCCAAATTGTTCGGGAGGCTTGCTCGGAGAGTACCACTTCTTACCGCGCAACACAGAAGAAATCGTTTAGCTTTCGCTAGAAAGTATGGCAGCTGGACAGTTCGCCAATGGAGAAAAATTTTGTTTTCTGACTAAAATTAATATGATGAATTCTGATGGCAAACGATACGTACGTCGTCCCATCGACGAGGCATTAAACAACAAGTATACGAAGAAGACAGTTAAGCACGGCGGTGGGAATATCAAAGTATGGGGATGTTTTTCGGGATACGGAGTTGGTCCCGTGAGAAAGATTGAAGGGATGCTGGATCAATTCCAGTACAAAGACATAATAGAAGAGACAGTGATTCCATATTCTGACGAAAATTTATCTGTTACGTGGGTATTTCAACACGATAACGACCCAAAACACACGGCAAATTTAAAACATTTCTTAAAGACGAATCGGTGTGCGTTAGACTGGCCTGCAAACAGTCCGGATTTGAATTCGATTGAAAATTTGTGGTATACTGTAAAGAAAATAATATCGGCTAAACGCATCACTAACACGAATCAACTTTATCACTCAATTGTGGAAGTGTGGAGATCCATCCCCTTGGAACGGTGTGAAAAGTTAATGTAATCAATGCCACGTCGTTGTAGGGCTGTAATCGAAAACAGAGGCTACCCAACCAAATATTAATCATCTATGAGTAAAGTATTTGTGATTTCTAATCGTATTATTTCGTGTTTTGTTTCATTCGTTAATTTTTATGGTAGTTATTTATTCTGTTTCTAATTAGTTGTCCACATGTGGTTTTACGTTAAACGTCCACTTGTTTAACTACACAATAAAGTATTTTAATTTTACGGGTTTAATATATTTGCATACCAGAAAACTTAATACAATATGAGTGTGGGGTGGGTATATTATTAGATTATCAAAAGCCTTTTAATAGCAAATATATATACACATGGTTAACTATATACTGAAAGTAGAGGTTTATTACAAGGCGTTTCTAATTACATGGCCACCACTGTATATATATATATATATATATATAATAAGTTATTTATTGTTATAAGTATTTATTATATTATATTTATTATTGATGTAGTCGGTAAATCTCCATCCACCAAATTTTAAATCTCCATCCATAAATACGAGAGATCGCTTTTGACAGGCAATTGTATGCACTCGCGTCAATAAGAGAGATTGCAGTTGATATCGTTCGAGTCTTAGGTTTGAATAAATTGCCGCCGTCTATCCTCGCTTTCCGACTTGGAATATTAGAATGGATAGGTAAAGCTTATTGCACACCAAGTAGATTCAATTCTTCTTATTTTCTTGAAGAATAAGACAGAATTTGCTACAGAACAAGTGGATTTTTATCCACTATTTAAACGTTTGTAAGTGGCAAAAGTGCCGCGTGCGAAATTACGCGGTATCAAACATCTTGCTGTATTTTGATGGAGGGGTAAAAGACCCAGTTGTGTAATTACTAATCAGATAAGGTTTTTTCTGGGAAGAATTATTTATTACTTTGATTTTATCAAAATTACACCACAGCGTAAGGTCGTTCACATGGCTGCAACATGCAAAAGAGGAAAAGCGTAAGAGTTTTATACTGTTTATTGTATTTAGAAAGAAGGCAATCCACTTTATGGTAAATGGATATTATCTCCCATGGACATCTTACGATAGATGCCAATATCACTCAAAATGGCAAATGTTACCTACCTTTAGGGATTTAGGATTACTCGTAGGAAGAACGAGAAAAATATTTGTATAGAGAATCCTCATATAGAGAAATAAATTTTCCTCATAATTCTTATTTGATGTGATGGCATTGGATGTACGAGTAATAGCGTGAGGTTCGAAGAGTATATAATGAGAGACTTCCGATAACCCATGATACTTCCTACTCGATGATATATGGTGGGAAACGGGTTTAAGTGAGAGAGAGAAGTGAGACCGTTTGAACGAGTATTTTCAAAACGCGTTTATCCATTTAAGGAAAAAACAGCGGAAACAGAGAAACAGAGACATACAGACAGATAATAGTTACATAATAAATATGAAGATAATACAATAGTTTTCGACGAAATATCCTAAGATGTTTTCCACGAATACACTAGAAAAATATGGTTAAAGGACAGAATAAAGTTATGTAAAAGCAAAAGTTGTGAGATAGGAAATATGGTATGGAGATGGATACCAAAGTGAAAATGATCTGTGAAACTTGAAGATACATGAAGCGAGAAGTCTGTCAACGTTGGCATGTTTCACAGCAGTCTTTTGTGAGAGTGGGAGATGGGAACAGTTGGTTGTAGAATTAAGTTCTTCCCTTACCATCGTCAACCGTTGTGGTTATATTTATTTTAGGTAAGACAACAGTAAATTACTTATAATTATCAGATATTTGAGGCTTTTGTAAAATTAAATAACATAATTATATTATTGTTTTATCTCAAAAATCATATGTTATATAGTGTGTGTCTATTAAAACAGAATCTTGGAACGACGAAATTTTAAGCTACCGACAATAAAATAACGTCACATAATATAAACATTCATGTGCATTACGTAAAAGGCGGAATACACTGGTAATATAAATCTGATGGTATTTGTCTCACCGCCACGTAGGTGTGTAAATTATTCAAAACAGTGTTCCAACTTGGTGGCGAGTAACCGCACGCGGTCGAGCAAGTGTGTGTAAACTAACCGACTCATATTAAACACGTTGTAGTTGTGTTACAACTTCACTAACTTGATTTAATCGATTTTATGTACATACTTGTACATGTTGTTGAACAAACAAAGCGTCCTAGTTGCTAAGTCACATGTGACTGACTACGTTCGTACTATCTGTATTCGTTGTTATATTCAAGATTTAATTCGATATTCCATCGCCGACGAAGAAATTCACCAAAGAACTAAACTCACCGATATATGTAGCTCATAGAATCACCATGCTGAAGAGGCAATGGACAGGTCATATTTGCCGTCAGATCGACAACCGATGTGGCAAAGGAGTCCATGAAAGAAAACCACGTACGTATATCTCACAACAGTACAAGACGTCCTGCGGCCAGGCGATCCGATAACTTGAAGAATTTTATTGTTTATGGAAGTAAAGAGCGGCGAACATTGCGAGAAACCCGTATTCAACAGTGTAGTGAAAAATATCCAAGATGAGTTTAAAATATAATATCTTATCAGTTTCTCTAAGATTCACAAACCACTAGGAACTTGTACAACTCATTCCAGTTTGTAGGTAAAAATTAATCACCAGACATGTGTAAATTGGAAGAGTAAATTTAAATTTAAATGTAAAATTAAACCTTGAAATTAATTAACAGATAATGAATAATTATAATTGAACTTACATTTAACTGAACTTAATTTAAAAGATAAAATCTTTCATGAGTACATTTGCTTGTTATTAAACAAGAAATGTCTCTTTAAGTATGTTTCTTGAAAACCTCGTCTTTATCTAAAAAATCATTCATCTCTATGAATCGAATAAAAAATTCCACCGTTATTTATAACTACAAAACATTATTGTTCCATGATAACTCACACAGTATATTTAAAACACCATGGTTGCGTTGACAAGTCACATAAAAAGTCTCTTATCTCCATAACCATGGTCATACATCAAGCCTACACGTTAAAATGTTCATCGTTATAGGAATGTGTAGGGATCACACGCAGGGGACCAATAACTTGACCAGGATTTAAGTTATTTCGACAACGTCATTGTTGTAACTGCTATTTTTGTAAACCATCTACTGGCCTATTTTTATTGAGTCACTTGATGATTGGTATATGTATAGGTGTAGCTACATACACTGTAAAAGCGTTTGTCAGTGCTCGCCAAGATCCCGCTGAAACGAGAGAGGCGTTTCAGTACATTTAAAAAAGTCACACCTGGGTCGATTTCAAACCAACCGTAAAAAGTGGGTATATGAAATAACTCCTTTAATATTGTTGGAATACACGTAATTTCTATTTATTGCGATGTTTACATTACATCACAATATTATACAGTTAAAAATATTAAACTATCATATTTAATATTCGAGATAATTATAATAAACTATCTATTTTTTCATTTGTGTCACCGGTAATTTTCCCGATTTTTCAATAAAACTTTAATTATAAAAAAAAATACTCTGGGAAATTGTATATTTTTTTATTCTGGTCACAGATTAATAACCATAAACTCAAGTTACGCTAATAGTATTAAATTAATACAAAATATGACACGATTTCTCTGCGTTTTATTTTGTGATTACTTTTTTCAATCATTAGTGTCGACTAAATAAATGTTCATCATTAAGAACAATCCTGTGCAAAACCGCCATCCCCACTTCTCCGCTGCGTAAGTGACTATAGTGGCACGTGTAAACCTTCAGCGACAGCAGAGCACGCTTTATTATTCTGGTAAGAAATCGCTATTTTATTGGATTTCTGTGCTTAATACGAAAATTTAATCATTCGTGTTTATAATAGTGTGGTAATGAGTGTTTGAACAATGAATTCTTTATAATGCACGTAGATTAGCAACAAATAAACGGGATATTTTGCGGCCTTCAATGGTGTCCTAGAATATTCTACGACGCAATTAAATTAGACTTTTTGTTGAAAATTTCATTCTTGTCACTTCATTAGTGTCATATTTTTGAGTAACACTAATGAAATTTCATTCGACACGAATGAAACGGTTTATTACATGACTACGAAAAAGAAGGGTTATGATTCTTTGCTTGTTATTTAGCTTTTGTGTTGTCAAATTTGGTTTAAAAACCTTATTTTTATTTGCAAACTTCAAGTTTTCTCTCATTTATGTGTCTCCCATGATAATTACCAATAATTTCTTTGTTAAAATTATTAGATAGTTTTTCTTATAGTATATGGTAAATTGTTTAAGGTTTAAAATGGCGAAAGAAAAATGTAAGAAAAATTAAGATGAATTAGAAAGGAGAAGGATTGCAAGAAGGGAAAAATATAAAAGAATAAAAAGCGACCCTGAAAAATATGCCGTTGAAAGGAATAAAAAAAAGGAAGCTTATTTAAAAAGGAAAAGCGAGAAGAAAGTCAAAAATATTAACCAAATGTCCCCAAGGGAACGAGGGGCACAAAGAAAACGTTGGAGAGAAAATTCTAAGCGATACCTGGAGAAGAAAGCAAAAGAACGGAACATACAAGAAATAACTATTTCTCAAGTGCTCGAAGCTTACGGAAAAATAAATGATGAAGAGTTATCTGATCCTTTGTACGAGGAAAATGTAGAAAAAGAGGTGAATAAAGAAAGTAAGAAAATAACATTCCAACGTAAAATTAAAGCCTTAAAGTTAAATCATGCTATGGAAAAAAAAGAAATGACCTTATTAATTAAGAAGTACCAAAACCGCTGCAGAATTTTAACAAAGAAATTAAATAAAATTAAACAAAATCAGGCATATACTGGTTTTGAAGGAAACGTTGCATTACCTTCTCAAGCGCCTATTGATATATCGAATAGCCCCGATGCTGCCAAAGAAACAACAACCGATCAAGTTATTTTAAATTCCGCTGGCAATATGAAACGTAGACCTAGTTTAGAGCTTCGTAAAAAGTGTCTAAAAGACAGATTTCAGCAAAAGATTAAGCAAGTCAGTGGCAATGTCCAAGAATTAATAAAACAATTTTATGAAGATGACATTAACAGTCGCATTGGTACAGGAAAGAAGCAATATGTAAAAAAATACGGAATACTGAAACAAAAACGGTATCTGCTGGACTCCGTTAAAAAATTGCATAAAAAATTTCTTGAAGACAATCCGAACATAGTGATTAGTTATGTAACGTTTACAAGGCTACGCCCATTTTGGGTCTATTTGCCACGAGATGACAGGGAAACCTGTGCATGTACGGCACATACAAATATAGATCTAATAATTTTCGCTTTAAAGAAAAATAAAATTGTTGATATTAAGAATTATCAGGACATGCTGCACGTTCTTTGTTGCGACAACTACAATACAAAGTGCGTTGGTAGAGAATGTGAAACTTGTAAAAACAGAGTTATACCGTACAAAGAATTTAATAATGAGGAAGAAATTGACTACCATGAATGGTGCAGAGATAAAAAGAATGTGGGCTCCAAAATAATAAATATAGTGAAAAAAATTACAAGGAAAATTAAGCCTAAAGACCTGATATGTAAACTTGAGCATTCCCTGCCAAAATTCCTTAATCATACTGTGAACATCCTCAATCAATACCAAGCTGTTACTCTATTGAAACAATCCCTTAATCATGACGAAACAATTCTCCACATGGACTTTTCAGAAAATTATAGTTACAAATTTGCTGAAGAGGTGCAGAATCTACACTTTGGAGGTAGCCGTGGACAAGTGTCTCTCCATACCGTGGTGGCTTATCTCAAGGAAGGAAAGGAGACTGTTCACTATTGTCTATGCACGGTCAGCGAATGCACCCGGCATGATTCCCCTGCAGTATGGGCGCACTTACAGAAGGCGTTAGAATTTGTATTCGAAAAATGTCCCCATATTACCACCGCACATATTTTAACAGATAGTCCAACAAGCCAATACCGAAATAAACAAATATTTTACATACTGACCGAGCTCCGCTATACCTTCCCGTCTTTGAAGTTAGTTACATGGAATTACCAAGAAAGTGGTCATGGCAAAGGCGCCCCCGACGGCGTTGGCGCTGTGGTTAAGCGGACAGCTGATAGTCAAGTTAAATGTGGTCGTGACGTCGGGGATTTCTCAACATTCCTTGCAGTTGTTCGCGAAAATGTTAAAAATGTTGAGATAAAAGTAGTAGAGGAGCATGAAATTATTGAAAAAGAACTTCTTCTTCCTAAGGATATTTCGCCATTCAAGGGAACTATGTTAGTTCACCAAGTGATCTGGAACTCTGGATCCGAGTTTCTTGAGTTTCGAAAACTAAGCTGCTTTCTATGTAGCGATAAAATCTGCGAACATGAGGATAAACATATGCAATTACATAAAATCTATAAGAGTGTCATCGAATCGGCTGTCCAAAATATAAAAGTTATTCCACCAAGCAAACGAATTACAGTGTTGAACGATGTATCCATCCAGTATTATAATCGGAACAATAATCCGGCAACTTCCGAAACTTTACGCAAAGTTAGAAAATCTAGAAAGAAAGAAGATGTAATAAGACTTGAAGATGTAAAATTTCATTGGACAAATCAGGCATTCATAAACACCCAACAGAAGGTGTCTGGTGAACATCAAGAGGCTTTCCTCCGCTTTATTAATGAACGGTCTTTTGAGAATACAGAATAAGAAAAAGAATAAGAACAGAAATGGAAGAATAGAAGAAGAAGTGATTGTACCTTTAAAACATGATCAAGACTGATTATATAATTAAGACTATAGGAAAATAACCAAAGAATTAAGAAACAAAAAGATTGAATAAGAAACCAATAAAGATTTAAGGTATTAATAGAACCTGTTTGAACCTGATAAATTTGGTTACCTGTCCAAAATAACTGAATAAATAAAGAAAAGTAATAAGGTAGAAAAACAAATATGAGAAAATATATTCCAAAAAGTTTATTACTTATATTAATTATATTTTGTTAATCACAAAAAGAAATTTTGTTACATAATCGTGTTATAATTAATATTTGTTTTTTTTTTATAAAGTCAAAATTTGATTAAAAGCTCAAATAAAAATACTTATTTTTATTTTTGTTGTCACCTCTCCTAAAATGTAATTATATAAATATTTCTTGAGCATTACCTATTAAAAAAATATCCTTATCCTAAAATATATGGTTCAGTTAGCCAATATCATTAGGGTCATGCAGACTTCATTCGTATTATTAGTATTTCATTCGTGTTCCCAGGTAACTCATTCATGTTACCCTGATCTTGATTTTTTGTCACTTTTAAGTAGAAGCGGACCGTAATTTTACATTTTGCGTACATAACTTTATTAAAGTAAACGTTATAGACCGTCAGTTAGCAATAAAAAGGGCTATTGCAGATAGCGAAAAAAAAGTGTCAAATTAATTCGTCTCGTGAAATCGACCCACCTGTGTCGTCTTCCACGCCCGCCTTGCGGTGTATTTCGGGCCATAGTAGAACCATAGCGTAAAACATCCTCTGGCCAGCCAAATCAATGACGTAAAAATAGGTGTCAGGCATTAATCCGGTAGAAATTGGTAGTATGTAGTTTCAGAGAAATCGATTTCAGCATTAAATTGATACCTCAATATTCAAAGCAAAAACATAAGCCTTAAACTTTTAAACTGAGCCCTTAAAAACAGTCGTTTTTAACTAATTATTGGTTAAGCCGACCGATTGGTGCAGTAGGTAGTGACCCCGCTTGCTGTGCAAAAGGTCCCGGGTTCGATTCCCGGTCGGACATACATTTGTTAAAAAAAGACAAATTAACAATTGTCTTTGTAGGTGTCTCTGGACCCACGACACAGAATCCAAGTGTGGGCCATTGAGTGTGGCGTTATTTATTATTATTATTATTAACTTATTGCCATCATGCACAGATTTATTTCTGTTGACTGTAGGTAATTTGAAGTAAAATCAGTAGCGGGCCAGGTTACTACCAATTATTGCAATCGGCCCACCTGTGCACTATTTTAAATGAATATTAAAAGTGGGCCAGGTTAGACATAATATAGAAGTGGAATATTTCAATGCATATGATCCATTTTTTTTTAATTCATGAGTATGCAGATTTCCTCACCATGTTTTCCAGCAACGCCGACTCAGTGTTAATTTTAAAACCCTTACTTAATTAGAAACTCAGAGGTATGGACCAGAGTTTGAACTCTCATCCTTACGAATAAATTCGTTATTTAATAGAATATATCAACTATCAAACTATTAGAGCGCGCTCAAAAAGAAATACGTAAAGAATAAATTATGAAATTGATTTTGCAATCGTTAAAGAGTTCCAATTATAGCGGGAAACAAAAGATTTAAATCAATTAATTCCCTCTGCGAGAGCTATCGAATAACGCATTCATTACAAATGTCGCTTTGAATTCATCCAGTTCTAGACTTATAAAAGTTGCAATAAATTGACGATAGTATTACTAAAAACGGGAATTTTTATTTGAATCCCTATTAAAAATAAGATAATAATGGGTATAAATAAATATATATTGGTAGTAAATTTTTATTAACATTGTAATGTTATGAATTCCCTCGGTCCTGAAGTGGGGAACCCTGTATGGAGACAGTGTCTTCCCCAATAACACGATCTAATAATAATTTGTGCAGTACAACGTATATATTATAATTTAAAGAACTAAAATAAAACGTAGTCGGGTACAAACCGATAACAATCACAAATATCACAATACAGAGATTAATAATTTCCTGAATATGCACATGGATAACGTCACACTATCAGATGCTATCGCTACTATCTAAAGTAATTGAAGACAAACAATAGGGAATTAACTATTAAAAATCTCCATGCTTAAAACGGAGTTCCTCAAGGGGCACTCGCCCGGTTGTGAAATGATTCTAGGAGGTGATGGAAGCTTTGGATACGGATTCTTAATGGAGCCTTTCCCTTCACTCACGTAAATAATCAAGTTTTATGTAATAAGATAAATGAGGTTGGGAATCTATACTTTATATTATAAGTTAATAACATTAAAAACTGTTGTTCCATTTTTTCTAGAGCAACTTCATACTTACTCCAAGGAAGAACACATTTAATCTCAATAATGAAATTCAACCTTATTAAGTTTACAAAAAATATTTTAATACGTAATATCATTTTAAACACAGCCACACTACACAGCAGTGATATGAAATCAGAGCAAATGAAACAGGTTGTCCACAAGCGGTCTCATCATGAACCGTTGGGCTAACAAGTCCAGCCATTAACTTTCCACCTAACCTAGGCAGCAGTGTTTTACTAGTACCAAACCACCCTATACTGATCCTCCCCGCCCCCTTTGAATCGTCAACAACTGTACCAATAAGAGGATTGGCAGTAAATTATCACGAGTCTATCTTGGTTGGTCGTGACAGATTAAGAATTATCAGATGCGTTAGATCAACCGCAAAGGCCTTGATGCACTTTCATATAATGCTGCGGTGCCATACCACGTTGATCTATGATAACGGTGCTGATGTAGGCTAATGGCATACCGTAATGGTACCACTAGTTGTTTGTGTTATTGTCTATACCCTGTCTATACTAGTTGTCTATACCCGCCTTCTAAATCATTTGTCGACATAAAAAATACCTCGCCTTTTATATAAAATAATTAAGTTTCGAACGGATTAATCTTCAAAATAGTATAAGTTAGTATCAAAATAGTATAATCGGCCTATTATGGCCGGCATTTGCTGTTATTCTTTATATCTAGTAATGTGAATAAAATTGCAGATCTAAAATATAGACTAGAGTATCTATCAAAATGCCCTGTCGCTTTATTTTCATTTTTCAGAAAGTAAAATGATCATCTGACGTAAGGATTGAACTCTGTAATAACATCATATTCAGAATTTTGTTTCATAAAGGATAAGAATAGATAGGAGATATAAATTACATAGAGAAAGCAGCTAATTATTGTTAAGATATAATTCAATTACAGCGTCGTCTGACAAATTCTGACCATTAAATAGCAATATTCGAAATCGTCGAGCTCAGCAATTAATAAAACATAGTCAACTTATCACGGCCCCATTTTATCAGATAGCTAGCGAGGGGACATTAATCAAACTAAACTAGCTTCGAAACGCCGCTGTAAACCAGTGAAGGTTTGAAAATAAAATGGATATGGAACTAATAATAAAGAAATAGGAAAACTATAAAGACTTGACTAAACTACTTGATAGACTTAACTAAAAGTCTAAAGATAAAACTATATAAATAGGTGATATTAACGAAGTAGAATATAGTGAAATTGTTGAACAATGATAAGTAGAAAATTAGAAATGTAAGCAGAAATTCCCAATCTAATACCGAAAGCAAATCATCCTTCACTTCACATCCGTGCTCAACTAGGGAGATAAACTATTGACTTCCCGATTCAAAACGGAAGCTAACTCTCAACCCACTTGTATATAACATTCTAACAACTACTAAAATAATGCTTTGAAGTTGAACATGGTAATTTTAAATGATTTATTTCGGAACGTCAAACTGATGAGCTCATGACACGTAGGAGGTAGCTTTTGTGTAGCATCAAGTACTGGTTGTCATAAATAAAATTTAAGCGTAATAATATCATTTGCTTTAACAATGGATAAGCACTGGTATCCTGTGCCGGACGATGACCTTACGGAGACCTGCCAACAATTCAAGATTTAAAATTCTCAGAACAAATAGTAGTATTAAACGTCAACTTTAGTCTACTTTTGAATCAACAACGGACCCATGTTCAATATAACTTTTATTTCTTTAAAATAATTGTAAGGAAAAATCAATATGTTGTTATAGGAACAGTATTTTTCTACGTTATCGTGGCCATCAAATTTATTGGTTGTTGCTAACAATATTAATGTTATTGTTATCAGAATGTATATGCCTTTTTCAACGATTTGGGTTTCACAACAAGGACGCCGAACCATTCTTATCGTTAACGACAGATATAAGTTCCTAATCGAAATGCGTACCAACATTATTGGATAGTTCCATTAAATTTTATCAGCGTCCTTCATCGGAGGGTCACCATTTAGACACAATACTAGCGGTAATAATGTTCCGAGTAATAATTCTAGGGCTCGGACCCTCACTTTTCAAATCAAGCTCGACATCGTTCGGCCGGGTCAATTGATTGAATTCGTGGCCGATTCGCCGACGTCACTCACAATGGCCGAATTAATGGCTAAAAGAAATGACATGAACCGGCCTTTATTGAAAATGTTTAATGGCATTTTCTCTCGTTTCGTTTCACGCTTCCATTAGGACTGATGTATTTTTTCCTGATCCTGTTTACAAAAGCGTTGAAACTCACCTTTTTTATTTCATCCGTCGCTTCCAATCTGCGAACAAAAAGGTCAAAATTTAACATTTATTGATTCGGTTCGTAATAATAGCAGTATAATTAAAATTTGCAATTTAACTGTTTCGCTCAGTTTAATATCACACAAAAAGGAGATAATCGAGAGCTTGCTTATAAATTTAATTATGAGAGTAAATATCCCAGCTTAACCCAATCTTGAAGGCCGAATTATATAGAGTACTCAAAGAACGATCTCATATAAAGACCCTTGAGATACACAACCAGTAAGGTACGGAGCGTTCGTTCGCCGGGTTCGGTCAGGCCATCTCGAGGGCCCTCGTCGTCCCTCGTTACGCTGGAACCCACTACTCAAAACATATTATAAACAGTAGTTCATCTTTATACAAACTCTGTTTCTTATACAAGGCCCTCGGTTTCTACATTAGTCCAGTTATTTTTGTTTTGACTACTTGTCACTAACGGTCATACGATGAGAAGTATGTATTTTAAGTATGATACGTTATATTATTTCACAAAATACGTACGTATTTTTAGAATTATTAATTGTTGGTACAAGTGTCAAAGTCTGATATATCCTCGAAATGCCCATTGACCTGTTAGCTAAACAGGTAAGAGGGTTGTTCATCCTATTTAATTGTAGCATTATATATAATTGATGATTACTTATATCGTCAGTATATAAGATTAAGAGTTGATGTAAAGCATCATATTTACTATATGGCGCTTTAGTATCTTTACTTCTCCACTGACAAATTGATAATCATCAGTCATGACTGATACGGCAGGTTGTTTAACCTACTTAATCACAACATCAAGTAACATTGTTTCGCAATGATGATTAAAAGAACAGAAAGATCTACATATTTGTAAGCCCCATTACATTAAAACTGAAAATCGATAAAGCATCCGCAGTTTCTGTGACGGAAACTCACAACAAGTGGACCGTCCGACTAACCCCTGTTCTATATACTCGTATGATTGTGAATATTTGTCTCCACGAGGGCCACACTGAAAGTTTCAGGAATGAATAAGAAAAAATTACAGTGACTGGCCAAAAATCATAATTTCTCTCTCATTGTTCTCTCATCAAAATTGTTTCTCAAAATATTCTCAGTGAGCGTCAATACACTTTTTTATACGAATAAACCAATTTCCATAACATTTATTCCACTCCTCCGTTGTGACCTCGGAAACATGTTTTTCATACTCTTCGACAGCCTGTTCTGGCGATGAAAATCGTTGACCGCGTAGTTGGTTCTTATTTTTTTCGAAACAAGAATAAGTCACAAGGTGCCGAGTCGGGACTGTATGGAGGATGGCTCATGAGTTCTACGTGTTTCGCCTTCAAAAAGTGGTTTGTCTGTTTGGCCGTGTGAGAGCTGGCATTGTCATGGTGCAAGATTATACGGTGTTTACGGTTATTTTTAAGGAGTTCGTCAATAACTTCCGGCAAGCAAATGGTCGTGTACCAATCAGCATTCACGGTACGACGATTCTCCAAAGCAACAGTAGCCAGGTGTCCAGTTTTTCTAAAAAAAGAAGCGACCATCTGCTTTGCAGCACTTTGCACATGGGCCACTTTGGTGGGGTTCGGCTCATCTTGAAAGGCCCAAATGGTCGATTACTGCTTTGTTTCGGGGTCTTGGCTGTAAATTCATGTTTTGTCACCTGTTACTATATTCCACAAAAAATTTGACGCCTCTTCATTTAATCTGGTAAGCATGACATTGCACCAAGTGACGCGTCCCGTTATTCGAGCCTCAGTTAAATTGTGTCAGCTTTCGCACAGCCAAATGTTTGTGTAATATTGATTGTATCTGATATATGTTTATGCCTAAGGATGTCCGAATCTCATGGTAGGTCACATGCCTATCTGTTTCGATCATATGGCGCACAGCATCGATGTTTTTGTTGTTGACAGCGGAGCACGGGCGACCTTCACGAAATCTGTCACTAAGATTGACACGACCTCGCTTGAATTCTGAAAACCAGCTATAAATTGTCGTCTTGCTTGGTGCTTCATCGCCAAAAGCAGTTTGAAACCGAGCGAGGCTCTGCTGAGCCTCACTTAAATCGTACACTTCAAATCGTAGAAAATCATACAGCGAAAATTTTCACGAGTTAAATCCATCGTAATGCAGACACACAATTTTTAAAATGACACCACAATGATAAAACAAATGACTGGTAAATGAAACAAACTTTATTCTACGGCGAAAGAGTTCCATTTTCAAATTCTGTAATTACTTTTTAAATACTGTTTATGTAAGTGGCCAGTTCCGGAAATTTTCAGTGTGACTTATGTAAGTTGAGCTACTGATTGTTTGGTTTAGGTGTTGTGCCCATTAGACCACGGGCCCCAACCGCGTCGCGATTTTAGTTTCCGACCCGACGCGCCCCGAAGCACTTATATCCGCGCGTATCCGCCTATATCCGCCCTTAATAGGGCCTCGACGGTTAATTGACTTTACATTGGATTAATAACGATTTGGGAGTAAAATATTTACAGCCCTCGTTCACTTGGACAGTTGGCAGGAATAAATACTTCGTCATTTACATTATAGTAATTGCTATCTTCGAAACTACTAAAGTAATACAACTGGTAATTCTTATAGGAAAAAAATCTTAGATATATACTCGTAGATATATAGTAGTTTTCTTGAGCAGTATTTATTTATTTATTTAAAAAACTTAATTGCACTTAGTTGAGTTTAATTTGTGGAGGCATTCTCTATCAAAGGTTGAGACAGCTTTGGGTTGAATAGAGGTTCGTTGGTAGGTGCGATGAAATGATTAGTAATGATTAAACGATGATTAGTAAATATGTATTTACACAAATACTTGGCATAACTATATTATATACCTACTTATTAATAAGATAACAGCACTTTATATAATCAGTCTTAAATATTGTGTTAAAAAGTAATCGGGTGTAAAATAAATCTAAACAGATTACATCAATCGATCTAAATGTTAACTTGTCAAAAGTTGCTATAACCGTGGTTGTGCTATCAACCTATAAATCACTGCAAAACAAAGAGGCTATCTTGTTATCAGAAGAGGTTCATAATATCATTCAGTTGCAAATATGTAACAAAATATATTAGAATACAATGAACATTAAATTAAAAATAAAAACCTACGCATATATGCTGCATCTAGGATTACATTCGTACAAGTCAATGTGGAATCGAAAAGCGTGAATAACAAGATATGCATGGAGTTTGTATGAGCTAAATATTCATTCAATGCATACTTAACGTCGAGGCCCATGCAAAGTGTCATTTTGCATAATCCACCGCAGAGGGTATATGATGTCTGTTTTTTATATAGTATAATAGGGGTTAAAGTATGAAATTGCCGTTTTATAGTAATAGATACTTTGAATTGACATAAAACCTTCATGGTGTGAGATTTTCGAGTGAAACTTTTTTCACATGATACCTATGAGTTCTTGTTTTAAAAAATGTGCAACATTCGATTTTCGACTTTCAATTGTTTTTTTTAATCAGCTTAGACGGGAAAGATGGATACTTCGAAAATCCGAGTAATCTTTGAATACGAGTTCCGACGCGGAACTAACGCGGTAGAAACGGCTCGCAATATCAATGCTGCGTTTGGAGAAGAGACTGCTAATGAACGAACCGTGCGTTTTTGGTTTAAACGCTTTCGTAATGGAAACTTCGACTTGAAGAACGAACCACGTGGAAGACCGCCCACACAGGTGAATAACGCTGAATTAAAGGAGATGGTGGAAGCCGATCCGAGTCAAACTACCCAGGAATTAGCGGCATGGTTTAACGTTACCTTACCTACAATATTGACTCATTTGCATCAAATCAATAAGATAAAAAAATATGAAAAATGGGTGCCTCATGATTTGACTGATCTGCAGAAAGAAACGCGTGTTGAAACTTGCGTTGCCTTGTTGAATCGGTACAGAAATGAAGGAATATTAGATCGAATTGTGACATGACGAATGATTGTGACGAAAAGTGGATTCTTTACGATAACCGAAAGCGAAAAATGCAATGGCTGACCCCAGGTCAAACGCCGCAACAGTGCCCTAAGGCAAAGCTTACCAATAAAAAGGTAATGGTAATTTAATATTTTCTTAGGTTTTCGCGATTACTATACATAGCAATTAAATAACTTTGAACGGTTTAAATCGCGTATATTTGACATTATTTATATCCCGACGTTTCGAACACTTTGCAGTGGACGTGGTCACGGGGTGACTAATTGATTTTATTTGTCACTTGAGTTATTAAGAAATTATTTGGACTACCGTCTGAATCCAGATCCAGTCTGATCCAGAGCCAGATGAATCCAGTCTGGTTATGATTAAAAAATCCAGACGGTAGTTCAAAAAATTTCAGACTGTAGTCCAAATAATTTCTTAATAACTCAAGTGACAAATAAAATCAATTAGTCACCCCGTGACCACGTCCACTGCAAAGTGTTCGAAATGTCGGGATATAAATAATGTCAAATATACGCGATTTAAACCGTTCAAAGTTGTTTAATTGCTAGGTAATGGTAATTGTTTGGTGGTCTATTCATGGTGTTATTCACTATAGCTTTCTCAGGTCTGGTCAAGCAATAAAGCAGATGTTTACTGTGCCGAACTTCGAACAATGATGGCGAAACTAGCAGTGAAACAGCCCCGACTCGTGAATCGATCTTCACCATTATTGCTCCATGATAACACAAGACCTCACACTGCACGAGAAACCGTTGTAACTCTACGGGAGCTGCAGTTAGAAACCATACGTCATCCTCCATACTCGCCAGACCTTGCTCCAACGGACTACCATTTTTTTCGTGATTTGGACAATTTTCTACGTGTTAAAAAATTTTCTTCCCAAGAGGCAGTACAAAATGCTTTCACACAGTTTGTCGAATCTACATCCCCAGAGTTCTATCGCAAAGGCATAAATGACTTCCGATTAGATGGCAACAATGTATAGATAATGAGGGTAAATATTTTGATTAAATAAATATGTTACATTTTAGAAAAAAACGAGTTTTAATTTTTCAGTACAAATCGGCATTTTCATACTTTAACCCATCATACTTTGATTAGATAAGGTTTATTGGATGATAGTTTAACTTTAAGGACTGGAAAAAAATTAAAAATAGCTATTGCTACCACAAATACGAGGAAGTACACCACCTCTAAAAGAGTGGATTCGCCAATACGCTTGGTCAGCGTGGCGATTCCAGGCCATAGGAACAAACCTCATGCACCTTGTCCTGTGCATGAGGAGGCCTACGGTACGGTAGAGTACGGTGTTTAGATATTTAAGGTTTTAAATTGGTGGAAATGAAAGCAAATTATGCTATAGAATGCTGTGTTTTTTATAATATGACGTTATCCGAGCAAATGGACCTTATTATCGGTATGGTCTTATTGACTGGTTAAGATTTTCCAACTTTTAATTTCGTTGTTACAAGATTCTCTTTAAATTATTTAAATTTAAAAAGAAGCTTACTCTAACATCTGATGTTTAAATGTTTAGACTGATCTAGTGTTTAGTCTTACAAATACAAATACATATACAACGTCTTACCGAAATAACGCAAAAGCTGGAAATACGTTGTGCGGTATCGAGAGTACATAGAATCCATTCTAACAGTTTTTACAATAAGTAGTTTTTTTTTATGATTTATAGAATACTTCTAGTAAGTATATCATTCTACTCTACGCGCGTCGCGTCGCGCGGATAATACGCCGGTACATACGCGTTACGAATGTTTTAGACAGGATGGTAAACATTTTTAGACCGCGATTGTACGTACGTGTTTCGATGGTGAGTGAGATATGCCAGAGCCTATTCCTATCCCATCCTATTCTACCCTTCCCCATTCTCTAAATACATTCGGAAATTTCCAAGGGTAGGGCAGCGTATCCGGAGGCGTGCCAACGTTTGTCATTTTGGACTTATGTTGGGACTCATCACCACGTGGACTGTATGCTCGACTGACGTCTTCTTTCCAGAAAAACAAAATCATGAATTGTTAACATCTCCTACTTTAATAGGTTCTTCTACTTTTACCTTTTAAATATCCCTACACCATGACAGAAACTAAATAGTCTAAAGAAATAAAAATCTAAAATGTCGGTTAATATATGGAGCCCTAAAAAGATAGTATAATCAGTTATCCAAAGTTATGGAAAGTTATGTTTCAGGGAAGATCGAACAAGTATGTATTAAAAACTACTTTTAAAATGTGCCATTATCGGTTTCACTTTTATCAGAAAATCGAATTTGTTCAACATTTTGTTATTTTTAACGAGTTTCAAATCAAGCATGTTTAAGTTTTCTTAAAATGATTCTCTGAAAGTTAATCAACATAACCTTTTAGTTAAACGATTTCAACGTAGATTGGTTTCGGAGAAAACGTAAACAAAGGTATGTATATAAAAATAACGATTTATTTTTATACATTTATATAACTTTTTCAATTTCATACAATATAGCCTTTAAGTTTGGAAGTTATACAATAATCTTGTTGATCCTCGGGTCATTAAGCTCTTAAAATGTTCACGGCTTAATGTTCGCGAGAAAATAAATATTTTCAGCAGTCTTGAAACTTTAACAATAAAATTCTTAGCAACATTTCGGCTATTACTATTTCGAGGCGTTTGTTCGGCGTTGACGTTCAGTGAGTGGGTAAAAAATACTAAATGCAGGTAAAAAGTTGTAGCTTAGCTTAACAAAAATAAATTTAAGAATAATTGTTGGTTTTAGGAAGGCACGAGAAAGAAGAGTTTAAAGCTAAAGGGACAGCACCTGTCTATATCATAACATACGATTAGTCTATGTCTTTCCGCTGCTCGATATAGGCCTCTCCCAACACTCGATCACGATCATTAAGTCACCACACGCGATCTTCGGCTTTTCTCATTAAGTCACTACCGGTGAACTTCTTCAAGTCGTCTGTCTATTTGACTTCCCATCCATCTGAGGGTGCCCACACTACGTTTTTCGGTACGTGATCTCTATTCAAGGATTCATCTATCTTCGGTTACCGGTTCTGCAGCAAATATGATCTGCCCATTGTCACTCGCTTTTGATTCTATAATTAGCGACTTTCAATCTTTAGCGAATTTCTTCACCGTACCCTATGCTAACTACACTCTCAAGTGTAGTTAGCATAGCGCAGCGCACGATAAGACTCACATGCTTACTAAATAAGGACAAAAGTCCCTATTAAGATTTAAGTTACTACTGAGATTTTAAAAAATCTCTATATCTCTACTAAACTAATAAAAGAGTACTAGTGAAGTTACTAGTAACTAGTGGAGGGTAACTAGTAAAAGGGTGAAACTAGTAGTCCGTGTACGTGGACTTAATTAAACAAAAAATATGGGGCGTCTCTTTAGAAGTTACAGAACCCAAAACAGTACTTTTTAAAAATGTTGTCTGTATGTTTGTCTGTATGGCTGTTGGTTTGAGCATCACGTAAAACCTACTGAACGGATTTTAATCGAGTTTTCACTAATGTACAGCTAAGTATTCAGAAAGAAAACTGGTATGTCTTTATATGACACACGGAAGTTGAGTTATAGAGGAAAATAAAAAAATACTTAATAGAATGATTCAAGAACTACTTACTGGATGGATTTTCATCCGTGAAATCCATCATGTCGATGCTTTTACAGGTGTTAAAAATCTTTTACAGCTGCTTAGTCCACGCGAGCGAAGCCGCGGGAAGAAGCTAGTATTCAATAAAATTATTTTTTAAAGACAGTGTAGTAACAATTTTAAACAATTCCCTTTAGGTATCGAAAAAAGCGACAGCCCTATCCGCTTTACTATAACAACTGTTCCTAGTTCCAGGTGAAATATTAGAATAATTTTGTTAGAAATTTGCAAACGTGTCCTCGCCAGAACTTGTTCCGCGTTTTCAATAACTGGCGAACAATTAAAACTAACCGACAGCATCTCTAGACTCTTTCCAAAGTTTGTCGACATCTGTGTCGACGAGTTCAAATTGGTATTCAATGTCGGTTTGTAGTTTAATTTTTCTCAAGATCCAAAAAAATGAGAAAATCGAACAAATTTTAAATGAATCATATAATTGGATTAACTGTTTGTTTATAACATAAGCTAATTCAGGCTTTAATGCTTATTCTATTTAGTAAAACGTATTTCTTGCTTACAAATTGTTTTACGAAATGAAGAATCGGAAAAAAAGTATTGGTTGGGGGGAATGTTTCTTCGCATTTTCTATAAAAATTGAAGACTAAAAATTTTAAAGTTTAATTACATTTACTTATAATAAATATGTGCATTTTTACAGACTGGAAAACAATGGCAAATGGCGAAAAATGGTACAACCAAAGAAATTTGATTACAACTTTGTACGTACAAAATACGAAAAGACTTTCTCCTGACCTATTATTATTGAAATTAAAGACAATAATTATTTAAAAACTTTCCAAAAACTAAAGCTTTCCTTTTGAAGATAAAATTAGCATGTACCCTTTACCAACAGAGAAAGTTTCTTTATGAATATCTAACACAAAAGATGGAAATGTGTAGGTTGTTCAGTATCGAGAGTAGAATTGTTTCGACCAGTTTTTATAATAGGTTTTTTTCATAATGTACCGTTTATTTCTAGTATTTCTTTTATTCTATGAGCGGACACTACCCCGTACTGAGTAATGAGCGCTACGAACGTTTTAGATACAACATGATAGAAATAATTGTATTTCTCGCTAGAAAGGTTTTATATATTTTAAATTAGTTGACGTGTTTCAGTATGTTAACTTATTGTTAGTTGGTTTTTGCGTTATTACGGTGACAGTTTGTATAGAATCTTCTCGTATTTAACTACAAAATAAATAGGATAATTTCAAACAAGTGATCGTTAATAAATCAAGATGACCAACGAGATGCTTTTTGGCAGCCCGCCTTACTCATTAATTGATCTCAGTTAGTGGAGGCACTGTTACTCTGTTGTCCACATACGTTACTCCCACTGCTTATAACAGACTAGATATGACTTGTGAACAATAAAACATTTGCAAAAAGAAATAAGAAAGAAAACCATTTATTGAACACACAACACATATTGAATCTTAGCAATTAGGAAGATTAACACATAGACATTAACACATATGTAGACCACGCAGTCGCGGCCAAAAGCTAAATATAAATATCAAAACTCTATCAAATATCTATCTACCTGTGATCAAAATTTTTTATCTCCTTTCTATCCAGAGGAAGTCTGGCAGAGATCGCGAATATGTTTCAATGTCTGTTACTATCTTGTTTTATTTTGGTGTGCAATAAAGAGTATTATCTATCTATCTATCTAAAGCTCGAGGAGACAGGGTTACCCGTCCACTTTATTGGAATATTTAAGTATTGGCATGGCAGCCAAGTAAATCAGGTGTAATGGGCAAGCGGGCTGTCGGACCCGTACAGGTTGGAGTGCGGAGTCAAGCAGGGAGGATTAACATCGCCAAAGGCTCTTCAGCTTGTACGTAATGCCCTGATCATTCAGCTCAGCAGCACCAACGTGGGTTGTTATGTCGATAATGTGTGTATTAATAACATTAGCTACGCGAATGACATGGTGGTGCTGGCCCCAACGATCGGAGCGCCCAGACAGCTTCTAGCCGTATCTGAAACCTACGCTGAATCGCATGGCAGAGTTTATGGTCTTCGGAGCCGGTAAGAAGTGCCCACTATAAAGATAGATATAAGACTATAAAGATATAAGTGGAGTTGTTCTAAGCAGAGTGGGCAAATTTAAATATCTAGTACATGTTGTTACAGAAGACCTTGGAGACAACTCTGATATAGAGAGGGAACGCAGAGCATCGTCTGTGAGAGCGAATATGTTGGCCCGTAGGTTTACCTGGTGTTCTAGACCAGTAAAACTAACGCTTTTCAAATTTACTGCACGGCTCGGTAGTACACGCGTATTCTGAGCGAATAGGTGCGCTCGCCGGCGGCGGCTTGTACGCTAATGAGGCTTGACATCTAACTGCCATTACGCTAGACATTATTTATGGATCTACCTACATATACGTTATATCAAACCCCAGATTCATCCGTCCGCTTACTAAGATCCCCTGCTGTCAGTTGTAAATATTCGATCTCAATAACACATCCAGTTATATTGTCTGCTTTGATATCGTGTCGCGTCTAGTGACTGCACTTAACGAGATTAATCCTCGAATTTTTCTTCATTCACTTCGTGTAACTCCTGTTATATTCAGGTCACAGTGAACGCACGTACTGAGCACAGCAATTTTTAAAATGAAACTCTAGAAAAAACAGTGGAAATTCTCCATTTGTGCTCCAGTTTTTCTCCAGTATTGTGGATATACGTGTGTATTTTTTATTATCAAAAGCGCCGAAAGTATTCGTTCATTATTATTTGTACCACATTCTAATGAAGTTCTGGGAGGAAGGGTTCGCTTTAATACGTGTGAACTACAAACCTGAGGTGAAACAGTCTAAACTGAAACAGGTTGTATTTTTATCTCGGGAGACTTTATACAAGCTATTATGACTTTTAATAAAATGTCAGTGGATGTCAGTAGATAAAATGTCAGTGGACTATATAGGCTTAATATATTGGCATTAAAAACAATACAATTACTGTACATGGTGATTGTAGTGATACTGTCCATATTACGAGGTCTTTAAAGCACATTTATCTTGTTTTCTACCTATACGGGTTTTTGTTCCTGTATCAAATCATTTTTATCACTTATTATTAATTAGTACGTGGAATATATTTTGTCTTTATTGTATCCTTACATTATAAATTTCTTACAGATCTAATAATCTTATTACTGTTCTTATATAAACTACCAAACAAGTAAAATGTTCGTGATCAAAAATTATTCCTTATTTCGAATTTGCGAGTCATTTCCCATAAGCATGCGTTATTTAAACTATCTACATCATCTATTATAATTCTCTACATTTCTATCTCTATATCTACAATGTCAGCACGTGCACTTGAAAAATACTTTTTCCGAGACTTTTTCAATTCTCACAAAGAAAAATTCTCTGAGAGATTTCAGCAGTGGTTCATATCCGAGGGAACGGGCTCAATAAATCAAGACGACGGCGACGACTAAGCAGTTCCGGCTTTTGGCTGGACTCTTTGCAATTTTGACTTTCAGCTGGCAGTAGGCAGGCGGAATATTACTTGTTGGAAATGAGAAAATGTAGATCGACGATTTACTTTATCAGTTTAGTCTGTTACTCTTTATAATTTTAGGAAATATTTAGATACCTATTCACTTTTA
Organism: Sesia apiformis; assembly: GCA_914767545.1. NCBI lineage: Eukaryota > Metazoa > Arthropoda > Insecta > Lepidoptera > Sesiidae > Sesia > Sesia apiformis. The sequence continues at coordinate 5,731,826 of OU611960.1, read as the reverse complement.
GTATTGTTAATGTTTTGTAAAATAAACTTCACAATATTAATCACATAATACAAAAAGTTTACTATTTTCAATCATTAGTACAATCATTAATACAAATTGGTTAAAATTTTTTAAAGCTTTCTTTTTTTCAATTAGATTCATATTTTATTCATTCGGGGATTCAATTATATTCCACACTACTTAATTGTCATTAATCAATACATGTCAAGAAATACTTACATTATCCGTTGGCTCGATGACCCGAAGTGGATCTTGGCCTCCGACACATAGAGACGCCATCTTTTTCGGTCCTGCGTAGCTTCGTGCCATCAGGCTATTTGGAGTTCCCTCAGGTCCCTCTCCGCTTCGTCTCTCCAGCGGAACTTGGGACGTCCGGCAGGATGTCGACCATTTAGTTGTTCCGCATAGACTTGCTTTACGGCACGATCCTCCCCATTCTCTCCACGTGACCGAGCCCCTGCATAGACTTGCTTTACGGCACGATCCTCCCCATTCTCTCCACGTGACTGAGCCCCCGCATAGACTTGCTTTACGGCACGATCCTCCCCATTCTCTCCACGTGACCGAGCCCCCGCATAGACTTGCTTTACGGCACGATCCTCCCCATCCTCTCCACGTGACCGAGCCAACGGAGTCTGGCCGCTATAATTTCGCTGATGACATTTGGCCCAGACACCAGCTCTTCCAACTTCTTGTTGGTCCTTACTCTGCACGTACCATCTTCTCTCCTTATCGGTCCGAAAATTTTTCTCCAGATTTTTCTTTCTGTTACTAGAAGTTTTCTGTCTTGTTTCTGTGACAAAGGGCAGGTCTCGCATCCTTACACCAAAATTCGTCTAATGACATTTTATGTGCTGTTTTATCTTGGTGTTCCTGCTTAATATCCTGGACGTTAAAGTTTTGCGGAGAGCTGCATTACACTTGAGTGTTTTGAACACGGTTATCTATTTCTTCTTCTCTCGTGTTAATAACAGCTATAGTACAGCAGCCTAGATGTTTAAATTTTGTTACCCGTTTGTAGATAGATATTGCCTCCAACAGTAAGATTTCTACGGCTTTCTCTGACGTTTCTGTAACGTTTCATGTTGAGATATTCAGTCTCGTTTTGATTACTTTTGAGACCGACCTTTCTTGCTTCTATTTCCAAGGCTTGCACTTATTTCTTTACTTCTACCTTACGCTGTCCAAGCAATGCTAAGTTGTCAGCAAAACTGATCACCTTATGCTGTCTATTCAATGGTACCCCACCTTCTAACATTATTATTTTTCTGATAATGTGTTCGAGAACCAGATATAAACAGCATAAGTGACAGGGCATCTCCTTGTTTCAGCCCAGTTATCACCTCGAATTTATCCGTCAGTTGTCCTTCTACATGTACTCGCTTTCTGCTCTTTTTCGTAGCGACCTCATTCATGACTAGCTTCTTAGGGAACTTGAAATTCCTTAGTATCGCTTAGAGGCTTTTTTATCCACGCTGTCATAACCCTTATGCAAATCTCCAAAGAGTATGTGGGTGGATACTTTACGCTAACACCCACTTCTTTTCAATAAGCTATGTATTTAGGAAGAGAGACCTGGTCTATTTAAACGGATCTCAATGCCTTGGTTTAACTTATTATTTTAATCAACGTTTCGGTTGGGTTGCTGCAAATATGATCACGAGCTGACTGGTCGTGACCATCGTCACCGCTTAAATAGATAAATATGTCTGAAAAACGCGAAAAATCTCAATGTTATAAGACCTGGTCTAGACGCTTACGAACACTGGTAATCGCCCAGGAGTTAACGGCACATATGAAATAATTTTATACACTGCTGGCAGAACAACAATTCCTCTATAATTCTCACACTTCTTTCTGGACACTTTCCTGTGTATGGAGCATATAATAAGCACATTCCATTCCTGTGGTTACCGTTAAGATCCTAACATGCATTGGACTGTGTTTCTCTACCACCATATTTCCACAATTCACCTGGTAAGGTGTTTTGCAGTCTCACTTTGGGTCTTAACACTTCATCACGACTTGGTGTGATTCCACCTCTTCATGGCAAGAATAAAAATAATAAAATTACAGTAGAGTCAATGTAATAGGCCACTTTTGACATTTCATTGACTTTGTGACGATATAACTTTGCATCGGTCCCATAAATATATTTAAGTTTATAAATTTATTACTGAACATTAAAAATATGTAACTTTTTTAATAAAAAAATATAAACTTGCCTTTTTATACCAAATTTAATAAGTTCGACGGTTAATTTGGTTGCTAAACATCATTATCAATTTATATTTCAAGAAATTCGAACCCCACTACAAGGTTACGCCGATCCACATTTTTCCATTTTTAATAATAGGGATGTGATCTTTATAATCGAAGTAAAGTAACTTGTAGAAAGGAATATCGAAAAAAGTTACCGTTACGATAAATAAACAAATTAAGTAAATTTATTAAATATAATTGACATATCAGAATTTAAATAAATACAATTATTAATTAGTAAATACATTAAAAAATATGTAATTGAATTAATATATCTATACCTCATTTAATATATTAAAACTATATCTGAAATTAAAAAAGAAAAAGTACGACCTATCTGGCCTATTTTACATACGGCGAAGAAAAGGAAAAGAAGTAAGCCAGTTGTCGATGTCGATAGTTTTAACGCCGATGCAATTCACAACCACATTTATGGTTATTTATTACACGAGAAAAGAGTATCCATCTAGAAAAAAACATTTATGTTCATTAAAAGAAGCAGGCTTATTTTCTGGTGAAATATCATCTTTAATAAAAACTGCGTGTACAAATGTTTCCAAAGATGATTGGAAGAAAATGGTAGAAAAAACAAAAAAATATAATGGAAGATTTTTAACGTGATTTAAAAATTGATAATAATAGCAACAATAGCAGTTTAAACGAATCTGATAGATCCAACTAATATAATAAATAATAATTTATTACGTATATAAACTGGTTTCATTATATTTCCCTTAATTACGCTTCACTTTGAGGTCATGTGGCATACGTAGAAGGTTTCCAATGCTGTGTATGCTCTAAAAATATTATTACAGAATTATTTTTTATGAACACTAAAATCGATTCACTAATATATATGACTTATTATATATCGATTTTTGTTTTTAATCGATAATTGCTGTTAGATTACCACACTATGACATCCACTTTGACACTTGTCAAAAGTGGCCTATTACATTGACTCTACTTTAATTATAGAATCATATACATCTCAAAACTTATCGATACACACACAGACACCACAACCCAACAAGGTATAAATAAATCGGACAGTCCTTTAAACTTCACACGGAAATTATAATACTGAAATATCATTACGAACTTTCCAACTTTCTACGCGTTTTGTACACAATTTATATTCGGGTTTGAACGCGTATAATAACGGTATTCTTACAATATAGTAAAGGTAGTTCCTATATAGGCTAAACTAAGCGTACAGTTGCGAACAGGTTGACCCTTTCCGGAACATATCGCGGCTGTAAGAAACCACCAAACTAGTAAATCAGCAATAGCCAAACACATTTTCAACGCTGGAATTAATCACTGGATAGAACTCCGCACTCCCAAAATCCTCTCCACTGAACGTCACTGTTATCCCAGGATTGTACTTACGTGAAGCGATTGAAATTAAGAAATATAAAAATTATAAACGGAAATTACGAGGGCTATACCGAAAGTTTCCGGAATGAATAAGAAAAAATTACAATGAATGGTCAAAAATCAATTTACTGTTTCTCAAAATATTCTCCGTGAGTGTCAATACACTTTTTCATACGAATAAACCAATTTCCATAACATTTATTCCACTCCTCCGTAGTAATCTCGGAAACATGTTTTTTATACTCTTTGATAGCCTCTTCTGGCGATGAAAATCATTGACCGCGTAATTGGTTCTTATTTTTTGGAAACAAGAAGAAGTCACAAGGTGCCAAGTCGGGACTGTATGGAGGATGGCTCATGAGTTCTACGTTTTTCGCCTTCAAAAAGTAGTTTGTCTGTTTGGCCGTATGAGAGCTGGCATTGTCATGGTACAAGATTATACGGCGTTTACGGCTGTTTTTACGGAGTTTCTCAATAACTTATAATGCAGACGAGCAATATTTAAAATGACGCCACAATGAAAAAACAAGTGACTGTTAGATGAAACAAACTTTATTCTACAGCCAATGAGTTCCATTTTCAAATATTGTAATTACTTTTTAAATAATGTTTATGTAAGTGGCCAGTTCTGGAAACTTTCAGTGTGACCTATGTATATACTGTCGTCGACGTGGAATCCAATGATTAACAAATTTAAACCTTGCGATTTACCGTCGAATACGTCCGCGGACATTGTTAGGATCAACTGTGGGTAGTTGAGAAAACTGCTCGCAACTCCCATCCTCGACTACCCGCCTCTTCAGTCAACTAGTGACTACGGCTGATGTAACCCGTGCCGAAACCTCGAGTAGGAATAAAAGGTAAAATAATATATGCGTTCAGACCGGATTTAGAATATAAAATATCATTATGAAATTGATATTGAAATGTTTCCAATTTCAATATAGGTGGAGACGAGGGAGAAGTTTACCGGATGATAAGTGGTCACCATCCCCCAAGGACGTCAGGTATTGTGTTATCTTCTTTGAAGTATACACATATAGTCCAAATCTTTGGAGAAAGTTAAGAAAAATGTATAGCAAAAAGTGATAAGAGTCCGCGTTATAAGGCCTACATCCAGCAATGGAAAGACACCGGCCATGTTTATAGCAAAATAGATTAAAACCACTATTCAAACATAGAAGTCAAATGAAAACATTTTCTAAACAAACTGCAAGTGTTATTTGAATACAGTGGAGAACTGTTTCTTCTAAGCAAACCTTCCACGTGTCTATCTTGAAATTAAGTGCGAGCAAACAACTATAAATCCTCCTCTATATATCAATAAATCACTACACGAGCAACGTGCCCAGGCTTGTTACTTGTGGTTTAACATCTACAAGACACGTTATGACTTTGCAGTAGGATAAAGATACTAAAGTAATAATAATACTCCGATAAAGGATAAAGTAATAATACTCCGGTGACAACTTAGAGAAATATAAAAAAGAATATTAAACAAAATATCTAAATTGTTTGTATTTTATCATGTATTATTTGTATTATTAAAATATTAACAAATAAATTCCTAACGGACCCAATGTTCAGACTACACGCCAAATATTTCTGTCAAATACTAGAAATTCTATAACTAAGTGCATTATCCTCGACAAGTGGGTGTCGAGTACTGTGCGGTCCTAAAACCATTTTATATCGCGAATCTGTAGGTTACGGAAAGAACTGCCCGAAGAGATCTTTCTGTTTATCTTACAGCTTGGGGTTATTCAAAAAAGCTGTAAATAGGACTCTACAAGCTCGGCAGTAAATCAGTACTATGGGTTCATAGCTTTTACTCATATAGCTCACACCATAGCTGACTTAAATACTACGGGCGGCGGTAGCCATTTACCATCATATGAGCCTGTAGCCCGTCTACCTCCACTCGTATACAAAAATCTTAAAAAAAATACAAAAGTATACAAAAACCGATTTTTCCTCAACATAATCTCAAATATTCAATTCTAACAGAATTCATTATTCACGTTGCCAAGAAATCAGTGTACCTATATTCTCTGGTATTACCAACATATTAAAAAAATAGAGATAAAGAAAATTGTATTATCAATATGTGAGAGAATCTAAAGTATTCTCCGATTTTCCAACAGTACCGCTGAAAATTTCATGCGCAAAATATCAAACAGCTCAAGATAAGCAAAAACTATTCTCGAACTCGACATTCGGTCGCTCCGCCACGTTCGTACATAATTTATATGGTCCACAGTATCTTGCACCGATTGCTTGCTGCTTGCTCACGAAGTCAACGGCAGATGTCGTATCGGCCTGTACTGAAACACCCTATCTCGGTCCGCGAGGATTTGCACAAAGATTTATTGGACAAGCCGATAGTGTTCTATTAAAAATTCGATTTCGTTTCACATCGACGATTTACGTCCTAGGTGTTAGCTTGTAATTTTCCGGAACATGGAACGTATTGAATTTTTGCAGCACATGTTGACTTTATATAATATTATACTTTAGAAAATAAAGGTTATATTTGAGTTATAGCAGTTACTTCAATAATTGTTTCAAATAGAAGATATTACAGAAAAAATAATTATTAAATATTGGCTTACCCCTTTAAGAGGAGAGCCCACTCACTCACTGTATCGGGCCTTTTATCGATTATACACGATAAATCATTTAAATCCCTTTTTTGAGGTGTCTATATTTAGAAGTTACAAATAAAATCTAATTTTATTAAATTAATAAAATAAAATACGGCCGTTATTAAAACCAGGCACTGTAGCTGCAATAACGGCTTGATATTGATATCCTTATCCAGTATTGCTAATTTTAACTACATCAGATAATAATCATACCAAAGATAAACATTTAAAAACGAAATGAGGTGTAACACAATCTAAGCTAATGAGATACATATATTATAGGCTAAGTCGGTGGTTATAACGGCATTTCGAACAAATCTACTATGGAAATTTGAATCGAACAAATGGAATGGAAATGGAAAAAAAGTCATCTACATCTCGAGTAAAGGTGACAAGCCAACCCATGTTTTTAAATAAATGTGCGGCCAAGTGTATTCTTCATCGATTGAAATGAAATTCAGCTCATAAATAATTTGGGTCCATATAATGATAAATTTTGTAGATGATCCAAATCGATAGAGCAGTTCCAAAATTACGACAGTGGCAACTTTACAAAAAATCTATCGTTGGATAGGGATGATTAAGGCTCTACTTCTCCCTAGCAGTTTTGTTCTAAAACGTAGCGTGTGCTATGTGCTTTTCTAATTAAATAATTTCATAATAATTTAAATAACTTACACTTTACTTATACTTAGTTTTAAGGTGTCGCATCATCTGCACCGTTGGCCCAAATTCTCGTGTCATGTGTCACTACTAGTCAGATTGTTGCTTTGTATTGCGGATACAGCGCCGGTGTAACCGGTCCGTTACAATCGTAACACCCTTGAACTTTGCCGCCAGTTTGTAGGTCACATAGATTTATACCGCTATGAATAGTGACAGCGCATTTTTTATGTTGTGGTTTGTATTTTCTGCTAGCTGTTGCTTGCGTGGCGGTAACTTTCCCCTAATATAATTAAAATATTGAAACATCGTTCAACACTGGTCCAATGGGCTAGCGTACAGTCCATTTGATAAAAAAATGTTCCTTGTTTTTATTTTATTACATTTGTTTTTAATTTTATTTGTAGTATGTTGTACATATATAAAATGCATGTTTCAGCAACCAGACCATTGACCCGACACCTAGTAGCGGAGAGACATCAGTATACTATATATATCTCTCCATTGCTGAGTATCTAATAGACCTCTCCTAAGACACTACCACACACTATGGGAAGACCTTTAGACCTTCTATGCTCAAGCAAGACTTGAAACTTTTATACTACTGCTTATTTGTATACTAAACATTTGTATAACTTAACTTAGATGGTAGACCTAAATTATTTTTATTCCAAAGTCTTAATCGCAATGTAGTGAAGGTTTTTCAAAATTCGTAAGTGCAATATCTAAAATAATTATCATTAAAATTAATGATTCTCCCTAATAATCATTATTTTTTGCATGAAAGAGTAAAATGTTATGAATAGAGTCGTCGAGTTGAGAGGTTGACGGTATTCTTCCCTATAATCACACGATATGTCAAATTAACTGTTTTTAGAATATGTTGGCTACTGTACAATACGATAAAAAAACTAATTCGAATTCTGAAAATGGATTTCTTGGCTTTTCAAACGCCATTAAATTTTCAGAGCTATCATTTGTTTTATATTTCTGGCGGTAATTTGAAAATTAAATGTTTGCGAAAAAATGAATTTAACAAGAGAATGATTTTTTTTATGACTTTCGTTGCGGAAAACGTCCAAACTGTGCGGCACATGATTGAAGCAGAGAAACAAACGACATATCAGCAGATACGGGCATCATTAGGTATTGGTATGAGTCAAATTCAAACTATTTTTACACGATCATCTATGGGTAAGGAAGCTTTGTGCTAGTTGGATTCCTCACAATTTGAGCGAAGCTCAAAAACACTGCCGCGTGGAATGGTGTCTCCAAATGCTTGAAAATTTCGACAATGGTCAATAAAATGCTGTTTTTGCTATTGTAGCAGGTAATGAAAGCTGTATTTATTGCTATGAGCCTGACACTAAGAGGCATTCTGCGTAGTAGATCTTTCCTTTCGAATTGCTGAGAAGAAGGTGACTGCCTCCTTCTATGGCAGATCAGGACCACTTTACTACTATAACTTTAGAAAACGAAAGAACAGTAACTGCGGACTGGTATGTGAACAGCTGCTTGCCTTCTGTTTTGGAAAAAGTCAACGAACGACGGCCACGACGCAAAATGATCCTCCATTACGACAATGTCCCAGCTCACTCCGGCAGACAAACTTGTTTGTTATCCGTTAGTCGCCTGTTATGATATCCACGGCAAGGGGCGGGGGGGTGCCATTCTAAAAGCCGGCCGACACCACACGGCCCACGAATAAATACTAATTTTACGTATAAAAGCAAAATAGCAATATAAGGAAACAACGCGTAAAATCAACGAAAATTTTCAGTGTTACCTTAGCGTAAAGTATTAGGGGTAAATGTTACGACATGTAGTAAACACCACTTAACAACACCCACATCCGGTTTAAAGACTTAACAAATGAAAGTATATTGCTACGATAACTGCAGTTTTTCGACTCATTTAGGCTTTATGCTCAATAGACCGTATTTGCTCTGGGTCTTTATGATCGTCTTAACAAGAGAACAACAAGAGAATGGAGACAACATACGAGGAAGTATTGTGGGACAACAAAAAGTCCTACCTTATGAAGTTATGACTTATAAAGAATTATATAAAGAATGACTTATGACCGTATTGAAAAACGTCTCAAAAGTCCCCGGCAGCCAGCCATGTATTCCTCGTTTGTTCTACATTTCGTCTACAAATTGAATTATACCAATAACTATTTGTTACACGTAGAAAACGGTATTAATCCCATAAAACATCGTAAGATCTGGTAAAATGCTATCTTCGTATATACATATTAATGAAACTATAGAACGAAATGTTGCTCATCGACTCGTGAGAGCCATCGACCAGACAAGTTCACAAAGCACGTGAATTCTAACTTTCTCTATTTTTAAGTAAGTGAGCGAGAAGAAACTGTGATCTATCATCAATGGCAGTGCAGATTTCCATCTAGGAGCATTACGACTTGATAGATTATTGATTTTGATTAACAAGTTTTTTTATAACAGAATTAAAATATACAAACTTTGCATTTGTACTCTCTTAGATACTATGAATAATATAAATAATAAATAGTTTATAAGAAATATTCCTCTAAACATTTTCCAAAAGAAAAAAAAATGGGAAATAATGGGATAATGGAAAATCAATTGTAATAAAAAAAAACACTTATAAAGTAATTTATTCTAGTTTTCTCATACAGCTACAGATCAACGAATAGTAATCATTTTTGGTAATTATTATCAATAATCCAGAATTATATTATATACCTTATATTATAACAGCAAAGAAAAGAAACATGTCAGTAAAAATAACTGGAAAAAGTTATTTTGAATGGTAAAAATTTATTTTATTGTAGTACTTTTATCGGTATTAATTTAATTCGAAATTGATGCTTTTGAAAACCTTAAACATTCTGTTATATTTTAAAAAGTCGGTCAAAGGTCGGTAAATCATAAAAGTCACTAAAACATTGGCCGGGAAAATAAACAAAAGAAAACCCTTTGCGGGTTTTCTCGAGAAATAAAACATATCTGGAGCACACGTCTATTCTCAGTGGGCCCACGTTATGGGTTAACTAACGGGTTATGGCCCGTATGCAAATTTATATGGTTTACAAACACCATTATCGCGTTCGAGTGCAGTTTTTTTGTGTGGAGATTTTAAATTACTCAATACAACCGCTCTAGGGGCGCTCGCTGGTTTAGATAGCATTTATTACACTTACGAATATCTTGAATCAGAGATCTCGATATGAGTAGCTGACATAATAATAATATAATAATTCAGATCAATGTCCAAAACTTTGTATAAGTACCTACATAATAATTTTAAAATAATATCGTAGTGTTCAAGTTATCCGCCAAGGTGCTCAGAATGCCGTTGTTGCTGCCCAACACGCGGCGCATCAGGCAGGCAATTCTTTTGCGCGCAATTGCATGGAAGCAGTCCGTGCGAACCTCAGCAAACATACCTGATGCGCTACAGAAACGCGGCAACCTCAACAGCATCCTGAAACCATTATTATACTGGAGACGTTGGTACGATTTCTGCGTATATTTAACCCACAGGTTGCATGTGTAAAACGATTGGCAGAACGCCTTAAACAACGTTATTTTGACTTCTTTAGTACAACATGCAAACCTACGAGCCAACATGTTACATCTGACCGCCAATGCTCTGCGTTCCCTCTCTATGTCAGCGTCATTAGTTGTATTGAACTGCACTGAACTGCGACACTCTGTTCAACACTCGACCGTTTAGTGTTAGAGGCGGTACAGAAAGCTCGAGCTACGTTACGCCCGAAACACCAACAGTTCACCAACTCTATAAAAAACACTCGACGCAAACGCGATAGTTACGTTTCCAAACGAAAAAACATCCACCAGGCCTTCAATAACCAAAATAACTCATAAAGACACATTTAGTCTTACACATATAGATTTAAAATATTTTACAAATTATAATGTTATTAACATTGTCAAGGACGTTTGTGAGGTTAGAGGGCAAAAATATGTTACAAAAGTCGCAAGAAAACATGGCAGCGGGACAGGAGTACGAGTATAAAAGGGAGAAATAAAAAATCGCGTGAGCCCATAAATCATTGTTGAACATGCTCCACTCTACGACAAACACAGTTTCGGATATATTTCATTGTTGGGTTAGTGATTATGAAACTCCCGAAAAGGGGGACAAAACACGATTCAGTAACCGCAGTATGATATATTTTGCTAAATTATTCCTTGACCTTTGCAGCATTTCAAACAGTTTAATAAAATGTTTAAATTTTATGAACGTTACATCAATACTATCACTACTGTTTAAAGGAAAGCCGATAGTAGGGGTCAATGGAAAAGGTGTACCATATTTCTTTATTTTCCGTATATTTTAGGAAAAACGTGATAAGGAAAAGTTATAATTTTTCTATTGGAGTTTTATCCATCAACATTGTTTTCATCTATACTAATATAATAAACAGGTAAAATTGTTTGTTTGTTTGTGGGTATGTTGGGGGTAATCTCTGGAACTACTGAACCGATTTAAAAAAATCTTTCACAAATAGGAAGCTACATTATCCGTGTCTAATATAGGCTATATTTAATTTTGAAATTTTGAAAAAAAAAGACAAACCGAAGCGAAGCGAGGGCGGGTCGCTAGTATTCTATATGTTTTAGGATTTTCGGCCCACCTATGAACTTAACCAAGATGTTCATCATTTTATCTTTGTGCCATATTTTATTAAAATCGGTTAAGAAATGCATCCTCCAGCTTGTATTGATTTCTGCAACACATATACCTACTGATTTCTTCGACCTACTTAAACTGTTGGATCTGTCACATAAACCATAATTTATCTTGTGTCTTAGTGGAAAACATCTTAAGAAATAGTTTCATCTTTATATTTATTATGTAACTATTATTCTATGTTTCTGTCTAAACTCTGTTTCCGCTGTTTTTCCTCAAATAAATAAAAAAGTAAAATCTCATTTCACTCTCAGTAGGAAATAAAATGTTTCCTTCTAATTCATTAGAACATCGGTTCCATAATATGCGACTAGCATGTGATATTATAGATATAATATAATATGCTAATTGCATTTATATATCAATATATATATGAGAAATATCTCTCTACTTTAGGATTTAGTTTATTCCAATATTAATACCTATTTTCCAAATTTTATTCTGAAAACCGACACTTACAAATAAAATATCGCTTTTAATCTTAATCAAAAGGTTACGCTAAAGTTTGTTATAAAATACGTCCCAACTTGTAACCCGAGTAAACCTTAACTTGGGTAATATTCTTTTACGCAATTTATTCTTAGCGGACCGGCCTAACATCCTCTAATGAAAGTGGACAAAAACTGGTGCACGCAGCGTGGCGTCTTGGATTATGTCTGCGTCGTGTACACACTCTGTTATTGTGGGGCTCTATACTGTGTTCTTGTTTCTACTTTCGTGCATGCTACTGACCTCGTTTCATTTCTAAAAAAAGTTTGGAAAATTAATACATATAAACGCAAAATAGAATACTGAAATAGGATTCTGCAAGGTAGGCAGCGCACCCGCAGCCCCTTTGGTGTTGCAGGTGTCTACGATGTCTACGAGGTGTCCATGGTGTTGAAGCTGACCACTACCATCTCGTGGGCCATCCGCTCATTTGCCACCTCTTCTATATATAAAAATAAACTGAAAGAAATTTGCCTCGCGCCAAGCTAGACTTGTTGAATGGTTTTCCGTTAAAATTAAAAGTGATATATGTTACTACAAATAAATGCAATTTTGATGTATAAATCGACTTAATGAAATTATTAATAAATCAGCTTTGAAAGAAGAAGATAACTTGTAATTTTATGCAGAACTTTGATTGTCCTTAACCAAATTTTCGTTGCCAGATATAAAAATCTTGATTATGATTTCTCTCAGTGAATGGATGTAAAATCTCTCGCCTGTAATCCTGCTAGGTGGCAGGATTACAGCTGCTACAATCCTGAAAACTATAGCTGCTGGTGACATTTGGGAGGTCCCTCAAGATGGTCTGACATGCATAGTCTAATAATATTCTTTATAAGCTTTATACGTCTCATGCTCGGTTTCCTTGCTAAAATCACAGGCAGTTAATGATTTTTGTGAATTTTAACATAATTTCTTGTTCTGCAGTAGATATGCATGCGGGACGTTTTATATTTTGCGCCGTCGAGTAAGAAAAACAAGGTAACTAGATTCTGACTTAATTAATATATCATATTAAGTTATTTGTGCAGATCGTCGAAGTAATTATACCGAAACTGTTAAATTGATCGTGTTTCAATCAAGAAAATTGATGTTACTAGTTTACTCGTATAAATTTATAGACATAGACAGATATATAATTATACTTTTATGCTGGTTAATGTAGATAATTGTGGTGATTATTTTAGAAATTACATTTAGGAGGGCTCATTTTATATGATTATTGGACAATTAGGCGGATTTCAAAGAAATTTAAGTAGGTACTGCAACTAAAATTGTATTTTAAAGTGAACTGGAGTCGTATTTTTTAACCAAATGAAATTTGTCACAAAAATAGTTTGAATTCGTATTCCAGTAACGTTTGTAATTAGGCCAAATTGATTCAATAATTACGACGATTAATTCAATCATTTAATTTTATTTCTTAATAATATAAAATAATGTTACATACTTTAGTTTCTAAGCGCACGGAAATCATTAGGTACTGGTTTATTATGTATATTTCCATAATTACAACGGTTTAAACTTTTCAAACGAATTCTAATGGCACTGTATGTACTGTAATGGCACTGTATATATATTGTTGAATAGGGCCCGTGAAACTTTTTTTTAAATATTTTTATCTCGAAGATATATGGCAAATATTGAAATCGATCTTTCCGATAAGCGCTTATCATCGGCATTTTTTTATCAAGGCGAATAAAACAACACCATGCCATAGTGAACCACGTACGAGTTCTAAGAAATAAAGCGAAAACAACTTGGACAAGTACAACACACTCTCATTGTGTGAACAATCCGGTAGTGTCAGAACTTCGCGTATTATTGGATCAAACTCGCGCCCAAGAGAGTTAACTTTCCCATATAATAGTTAGTTCTATTTTATCTTACAATTACGCCTAATTCAATAAGTCTCCCAGTCGGTTGAATGTAATAGTTATTTTCTTTTGAGATAGTCCAGACAGAAAAAGCTGTTTTGTGCAACACATTGTTTTTGCTAATTTTGTTCGAAGTTGGTTACTCATATTATACAGTGTCTGGTTACCGACGTCGAAGACTTTGAAGGGTATGTCCTATGTTTCATTTCATCCATAAAATACATTAAAATTAAGGAGCAATCTCAATTAACTCTAAATTTTAAGTTTTATTCGTCTCCATAAAAAAATCTTAAACAACTTTCTTAAAGAAATAATATCTTCGGACAGACCTACAGACATAAAAATGGACTCACTTGACAGCCAAGTTATTTTTTATTAGATAATAAACAGAATCATAACTTTTGAGAATTTGATATATCTTTTGAGATTTTCTCATTTTTCACACCATTTATCTATTAAATGGGTCTTAACGCCTACAATTACTTTTTTATTTTACTCGACCATGACTGGAGGCTATTTGACTATGGTTGATGTAAACCCAGCCGAAACGATTTGAGGGGGAGAGTGCACGCTGCAATCGAACAGCCACTGGACGCACTCGACTGGCCACGTTACCCCTCTCTCACAGAAGACTACCTTGAAATGTACTGCATTTCCCACTTTATCTTATTTTCCTAATGTACGTACGTGTTTCGGTAGTGAGTGAGATGTGCCAGAGCCCATTCCCATCCTATCCCTCCCCATTTTACCAACCCTTTCTCCAAACACATTCCTATATCTCCAAATTAGGCAGCGCATCCGGGGGCGTGCCAACGTTTGTCATTTTGGATTAATGTTGGCATGTATCACGGATGTCTATGGGCTACAGTATCCACTTACCATTAGGTGGACTGTATGCTCGTCTGCCGCCTTCGTCCATAAAAAAAAAATATAAAAAAGGTAAACGTGCACGTTACAACCCAATAGTTAATATGTGTGGATCTGATGTAACGGATTATTTTATAATATGAGTCGGACGGGCAAGCAGTGCACGTGATGGTTAGTAGTTACCGCCACCCATGGATGTCTGCAATACCGGGTGTACGGGTACGCTGCCGACCTTGCAGGATTATATTCACAGCGTTATCGTAGCCTGAAGAACACCATATCGTAGCATAATGAAAAGACCTCTTGAGGCAGATTGTTTCACGGGGTCGCGGGGTAAAATGATTTTTGGACCGTACAGTACGCGATAGCTCCGTATCGAGAAAATGCGGATGCACCGCACTTCTGTGACGGAAGGTATGGTTGTAGAAATCTGAGAATTGTGTCGAACAATTCTTCTGAGCATTCCCCGTTATAAGGGCGTAAATGAAATCTATTCTGACTTACAATAAATAATTACACTGTTAGTTCTTATTAAAACTGGATAGAAAGTCCTCGAAAACAAACACACCAATATGCAGAAATTATTATTAGCTTATGTTCAGAGTTAACATTTAGGATATTTTTATGTAAATTCGTCAGAAAACTCCTGTGGATTTTTGCTGTATGTTTGTTATTGTATTGCTGTTGTTACCTACGACACATGGAGCCGAATGTAATAATATGTAAGGCTCATTAAGCAGATTACACCGGCATGTTTTCGGTGAAGGAAACCATCGTAACTAAATTCGCAAAGCCGAGAATTACAAAGAACTGAGACATGTGTAATATCTAATAATCAGCACGGGGTTGCCATGGCGAATTATGGCTGGAAATATCCTCGTAATTGCAAGGGGAGACCTGTCCACGGCACACTGCAATGGGACGTTATAGGCGGATATCGATCGAATGGTGAATGGAAATAGTTTACATCGCACAAAAAGGTTAAACCGTTTTACAGAGCTCTAAATTCTTAAAAACAATAATTTGACTTGATAGCAGAACTTACAAAAAAGGTGGTAATTAACAATGGAAATAAACGAGACATCATCCCCGCGAACGTTACTTTGATAAGCAGATTCAGTATTTGAAAAGTTATAGTTTCGTTATTCCTCCAAGCGATTTGAAAAGAAAATAACGTGAATATTTTCATGTGGATCTACAAAAACACATCGGTTTAAATTGCTGCCACTTCGAATACGCGATCTTTTCATAACACGGCCTTTGATTCTGCTTTCAAGGGGGCTTTCACAGTTTTCCCGTGTATCAAAACTGCGAGTAGCGTTGCGCCTCAAAGGAGTGACTCGTCAAAGAGACACATTGGTGACAGTAAATCCTTTCTATCAGGATGTCACGTAGTACGACAAGATTATTTTGGTACGTTGACCTCTGTTTTATGGAGAAATTTCTGGCTAAGTTTTAGGATGGTTAAGGAAAAAATGTAGTTGGGTCGCCAGTAAACAAGTTTTTTTTGTAAACAACTGCAATATGAAGATGAGATTGTTTTATAAATATGAATAGATTAGTTAATTAATCAATTTTGTGTTCATGAGAATATGTAGCTCAATGTTGACTGACATCTTTCATTCATTACAAATTTTATTTCGTATTCTGTAGTAAGGTTTAATTTAGTTTAATAAATTAATAATGATATACTTAAAAAACGCTATAATCAATAGTGCCCGGTATCGTGTGTACAAAGATTCACATATTAACGAACATAATCCATCTACTCGTAGATCCGAATAAACATTTGTTTTAACCAAATGATAGTCCAATGTGAAATTCAAGTCATAATCTTTTACGTAGGTATTAATAATTACGCTAATTGGTCGTTTTCAATAAAACAGTAAAATTACCAATAAATCACATTTACTTAATCAAGTCTAACGTGTACTGACTGGTGTGAGAGAGTATTGATTAAAACCTAAACATTGAATTGTCCTCGCCTGACAGAGCACGCTTCATAAAATAAGAAGCGAGTTGAAACAAAAGCATTTACAGGATCTAAAGAAGAGACCAAACGAAAATATACTGCAACGTGTATTGCAGGAGAGACACTGGAATCCATTTCATGTCTCGACCCACCTGGCTCTCGAAGAGCTCATAAATAAGGGGAAACGGCTAAACTTGCGGAAACATCCCTAGGATCCACTCGTGAAAATGCGTTTCCGATTGTAAGCATTGTGTAGAATTTAGAGACTTGCGAAGCGAGAAGCGGTTTCGTAAATAACGTGCGCTCTTGTGGTAATTAAATACGATTAGTAATAAAATGAGAGTAAATGGTGATATACCGTTCTTTTAAAACGTTATTTTTAGTTCCACTGAAACTTGGTTTGAATATGTTTACAGTAAGTATTTCCCCAATGTACGTACACGTGATTCTGTAGTGAGTGAGATATGCCAGAGCCTATTCCCATCCCATCCTATCCCTCCCCATTTTCCCAATCCATTCCTTAATCTGCAAAGGTAGGCAGCGCATCCGGGGGCATGCCAACATTTGTCATTCTGGACTGATGTTGGTATGTATCGCGGATGTCTATGGACGACAGTATCCACTTACCATCAGGTGGACTGTATGCTCGTCTGCCGCCTTATTCTATAAAAAAATTAAATAACAAAAATGCAAATCGATATGGGAATAGACTAGATGACACAAAGAAACAAACATATCAATTGAAGCAGATGAGGAGGGGTTCATTAAAAAGTCAAATTAAGTACTACGTAATAAGAATGTTCCATTTTCAAAACACATTCATTAAAGAATTCGAGAGCTACTGAATATAGAACTCCATTCGACTCTAATGTGCCTGCCCTAGAGTGCTCGTACGTACAACATACGAGTATCTAGAATGTATTCTCAAATCGATGATGCAAATGAAGCGTTCGAACAAAAACAACCTCCTTTGCAGCCCATTATCAACTAATTGATTATGTGTGATTAGGTTGTGATTATGTGGCGCCAACCGCAAATACAGTGTTGTAAAATCACCACACTAACAGGTTTACGAACGTAAAAAATAATGTATTCATATAAACTTTCGGTTAGTTTCGGTTGTGATTAGTCCGCACGAGCTTAGTTGTATATATGAAGCTCTGTATAGTAAAAACCTAAAATATATTTTTCAAGTATATTATTTACAAGATAACTCCTGACTATTACGGTATAGACCAATACTTGTAGTGTTGTTTCAAATCAACTGTTATAAATCGTCGTAAAAACGAACATACCACACGTACGTACCGTACTCTGATACATTACATCTTTCACTTAAGACAACATTATTAAGACGACAACAATTTGTATTTTACATATATTCAGTATATTCCATTTGTATAATGAAACACATGTAATCGATCAATGTTTAATGGTAAAATGACAAAGGCAAGCGCAATTTGCTTTTCTTTATATACTAAAGGCGCAGCCTTACATGACACGCTTTAACCACATAATAACTTTTCCCTTCTAAAAATGGTTCCTGAAGCGAAAGGGGGAATAGACTTGACAGTGTTAACGTATTTATTTATTAGATACCCTTTCCGCACAAAACTGTTGTCGAAATTTAAAATAAATTCTACGAAGGTAAGTAGTTTACAATAACATAAAATGGTAATTGTAGTGATATGTAGACGTAAAATATCGATTTTCTGCGACACTAGATTACGAAATTTGTAAAATGAATTTACAATTTGAATGATATTGTTTCGTTTTTTTTTTATTTTATACAGAAAAGAGGGCAGACTAGAAAACGGATCATCTGATGGAAAATGATTACGATCGTTCATTAAGACTTGCCAAACAGTTGCGAAATCAGTAATATCTGCCAATCCTCGAATCCGAAGTGGACTCACATAGTGAATTGAGACCAAAACAAGTGTTGCACAAACGAGCGATGAGCGCTCGAGCGCTAAAAAATGTTAGGAACGTTAACTTTAATCGTTTTAGACTCGAGCCTTAACTACAAGGGTTCAAGACCATCGAACGTTAAAAATTTGGACTATAACGTTAACGAGCGTTTAACCCTCGATTTTTAAAGGTTCATTAGAACTCCCTCAGCGCTCGAACGTCGAGCGCTCATTTTTACGACACTAGGCGAAACGTCTTCGTGATTATTAGGGGTAACCTACGGTTCTGCAATAGGACATTATAGGCTATAATTTCATATGAACACTTGCCACACCTGAGGGGATGTGGTGCTGCAGGCCTTGCAGAAGTCTGTACACAGTTCCCCTGAAGAACGCCATGTCGTAGTTCAATGCAAAAATACTCCGATAATAGCTCATTACAGTACCTTCGAGTCCGTTATAAATGACATTGGGGACCGCAATATATGCAATAAATATATTTCGAATTTGTCAATAATCAGCTTTATTTAACTATATTTAATTTTATTTAGAAAAAGTAGCTACTTAAAGGTATGTTTTTAAAGGCAGTATTTCGTTGTTATCTTCCAGATTAATTAAGTTCAATATATGTATAAGGAAAAAATAAAGTAAGTGAAAATTCTTAATAAATATTCCAGAGCATGGAACCCACAGAGAAAATAGCTTCGGTGCAACGGCTCCTTCAATAAATATAGCTACAATACTATTGTAAGTATTGGACTCAACGTGGTTTCCCTTCCAATTTCCCGATTGTCGTAGTCGAAGCTGACATATGGGCCGCTTGTTCCACTTTGTACTGCATTCTGTTTTTTGTATGGCTGTTTTACATTCTGTTTTTATTACTATTGCTTCAGATTATAATACTGTCCCACAAATTCAGTACATAGCTATATTAATGTTTATTGTTATTGTTGCAGTGATCATAACCAGCCCTTGTTTTATCCTCTTGCTTGAAGAGACACGGGCCTCTTCATGCACATAGTCTTGTGTATGAGGGATATATGCCCTTAACGCCACACTGGCGTTTGTCTTGTGGCATTTAAGATTCAATTCAATTCCTTTATTTGTATTAAACATACTTGATACAAATTTATAGTGAGCCTGACTCCCAAACTAGAAAAAATCTAAGATTGTCGAGTGCCCTCTTTTAGAGGTGGTAGCAGCTTTGATATCCCTTAGTCGTAATGACACTATACCCACGGGAAGAGATGGGGTGGTGCTATTCTAAAGCTGGCCGACAGCATACGACCAAGTTATTGTAATCAATGTCGTGTCAAATTGTATCAGTAGGTTATTGTAATTTAAAAGTAACCGTCCCGTCGATAGTCCCAATGGAAATTGCGACAAAACAAAAAAAAATAATAAAGAATAGAAAAACCAAGAACGCCGATAACAGAACTTTATGTATCTTTTTTTTAAAAAGTACAAATTAGATGATAACAATAGTTTATTTGAATTACAAGTTTTTAGAATTATTTGAATGAATGGATAATTAAAATAATTAAACATAAAATAATTAAACACTTGGTTTGAGGTAGAGGAAACTGTAACGAAATACAATTTCTAAGTGTTTACAGAAAAAACAACTTAACAAAGTTAGAAAAAGTAACAATATAATGACACAATAAATGTCGGTATGAAATTATGTGAGTCGCAATAACAAAAAGGACACCTAGCTCAACATATTGTTACGACCTGTGAAGCGGATCTGCTTCACAACACATGCAATGCTGTTATTCTACTATTTAATGTATTGTGTAAAATAATTCATTAATTTATACTTATTTGTTTTACATTTCTACTTCACAAAGTAAAGAACATACGAGTAGAAAAAATGGATTATTTACTGTACCAATAACATTATTCCGGAACATTACAACAAGAATAAATTCCGAGGTACATTATTCTGTAGATAGAACGGGGTGAAGTTAATCTCTTCCACATAGTCACTTTTTGGCACTTAATGGTGTGAGCCCTTTCGGGAATATAATGAAAGCCTATATCTCCACTAAGTTTAGAGGAATTTTGTGAGAGTTTTTGACTAAGAAATAATCTCTTGTTAGATCTATTTAATTTTCGAATTATCAACCCTACCAATCTCATTCGATGAGTCCCAGACAGGTTTTAATTGATTATAAATTATTCATACTTCTTTCAAAGAACAACTATTACAATTGTAGCTCCAAATTCATAACTCAATTCATGTCTTTTACATGATGAACAAGCAATAACAATTTCAACTTCATTGTAAATATCTGGTCTATCTAATCGCACTGTACCATAGCTACATCCTTGCAATTTCTCGCTAAAAGTTGAAAATGTGCAATTTCCATCGCCATCTTTTGCTGCAAGTCTCGCTAGAACGCCAGTTAAACGCGGCGGTGTAACTTAATCTCTTCCACCCAATCGGTCCATTCGTGGTTAATGGTGCGGGAGCTCTCCCGGTGCGAATGGCGATTACTAAGCGCCTCACGTTCGCCAGTCACTGTGCCGTGGAAGTTTACGTCTTTACTTCGGTCTCTCGCTTGATCGGTGCATTTATTTGCTTTTGTTTTCGTTTTTATTTTATTGTTTAAATGTTAAATTGTTACTGAGTTTATTACAATACAGTTGTAATGTCAAGAATGTCATCTGTCATTGACACTAAAATATTTTGAATATTTTCGGTATTGCACGTTAATATTTTTTCCAATAAAGACATAACTTATTTAAATTAATTGTATCGTATTGTACATGGAAATAAATTTCAAAATTATTTGAACTCATAATTGCAGTCTACTCCGCTACATTTAATAACAGCTAATAAAGAGTTTCATAAGCTTTGAACGATGAAAGTTACCGAACTCAGATTAATTTTACAAGACGCCGTGAAAAACTAAGTTTTACAAAGGTGGCGACCTATAATAATAAACTTTGTACGTTCATTTTAAAAACAAAACACGAAAATAAACTTACAACTTATAACAAATAATAAATAAAAAGGTATGCCCCAAGGATGTATTTTCAAAAAGGAGGACAGGAAGACTGCGACGACCGCAAGCTGAAGCAAGTAGCGAATTAAATAAATTCGCAGACTGCAACAATGTTGCATGCGGTAAAATGGGAGAATATAATATCAACAATGTAGAGAAGGCAATAAAAATGTCGCTCGGGTAGCTTATTCTAGGACGAAAGTTTAAGCTATTTGTTTTACTAGACCATAAGGACATTAAACAGCTTAGCGATTTTCAAATACGTCCTAAGATTTTGTTTCAAATCATATATGATTAATTATGTTAGAATGAATAATAAAAGATTTTGGCCGTGTTCAATAATAAATTAATAATTAAATGTGAAATTAAATTATATAACCCTTAATGATGAATTTGATTCCATAAACTGATAGGTTACCTATGAACAAACTTAGGGCTCCGTTAGGCGAGAAATAATAACACTTCAGTACAACTCACTAGCACTCGGCGTTTATTCTTTGAAACGGTTGTCCTTAAAAATATTCCTTACACTACTTATACTAACAGAGGTAACGAAACCATAGCGAGTTCTAACCTCGACGTCACAACGCCATCTATCGAGCGCATAGGAAAACTTCTAATAATGAATAAATATTAGAACCCGCCGTGGTTTCGCTACATACTTAAACATCTACTTAAACATACCGCCCACCAAGGACATAATGCAGAATGTCCTTTAAACCGCCCACCATGCCACAGTCAAGGTAAGCAATGCTAAACAGAAATCTTATTTTGCTATGGGCAATATCGATAATTTTGATGTAGGTCTTTTAATTATTGCATTTTTGGTACGGATGGTAACTACCCGTGTAATTTTATCCGGACCAGGGTGTTTTTGCTCCACTTTGCCCAACAACCACCTTCCAGGAGGT
Source organism: Sesia apiformis (assembly GCA_914767545.1). Classification (NCBI taxonomy): domain Eukaryota; kingdom Metazoa; phylum Arthropoda; class Insecta; order Lepidoptera; family Sesiidae; genus Sesia; species Sesia apiformis. The sequence continues at coordinate 5,709,129 of OU611960.1, read as the reverse complement.
AGATCGTCCTCCTTAACTAAAACTACATCGCCTAGTGATGGTTCCGGGTTCTGGTATTCCCATTTATTCCTTTGCAGAAATTGATGAAGATAATCCTGCGACCATCTGCGCCAAAAGTCCTGCATCATTCGCTGATGGAGTTGCCATCGACGCAAAGTATGGATGTTCGAAGTTTCATAATTTGAATCTGGTACTACGACGAGTGGTTCCCCCACCAGGAAATGACCAGGAGTCAATACAAAAAGCTCATTTGGATCCTCTACATGTGACATTGGCCTCGAATTTAGACATGCCTCAATTTGCGTTAACACTGTGGCCATCTCCTCATAAGTCAACGTAGAGTTCCCTATGACTCGCTTAAGATGGAACTTCATGGACTTTATGCCTGCCTCCCAAAGTCCCCCAAAATTGGGTGCGCGAGGAGGAATAAAGTTCCAATGAGTCCCGTTGCTCGCGAGATATTCTGCCAGTTCCGGTTTGAAGTTTGATTTTTCTTCATTAAACAAGCACAATAACTCGCGAGCAGCTCCTACAAAATTTGTGCCGTTGTCGCTGTACAACTCAGCACATCTGCCTCGTCTTGCGACAAACCTTCTAAAGGCAGCCAAGAAACCTGGAGTGCTTAATTCGCTGACAGCTTCGAGGTGCACCGCTCTTGTCGACATGCATACAAACAATGCAACGTAACCCTTATAAGACTTATTGCCCCTACCCTTGGACACTCTTATATTGATAGGCCCTGCGTAATCTACGCCACTAATGAAAAAGGGCTTGTTTGGGGTCACACGGGATAAAGGTACTTGTCCCATGAGCTGAGACGTGGCCTTTGTTGAGTACCTAATACAAGTGACACAGCCTCTGTAACACTTTTTAACTAAAGCCTTGACCCCTACAATCCAATACCTTGATCGCAAATACGTGATCATGAGTTGTGGACCACCGTGCATAGTTTTTTGATGCGCTTCTGCAATCAAAAGACCTGTTAAAAAGGATTCCTTTGGTATAAGAATCGGATGTTTCTCATTAAATGTTAAAGAAGACATTTCCAATCTGCCACCAACTCTTATTATACCGTTTGAATCTAAAAATACGTTTAAGGATCTTAGCTTCTTCTTTTTCTTATCTAAACTTCCCTTTCTTTTCAGTTCTTCCAACTCTTCCGAAAATCCTTCTTCCTGACATCTTATAACACAAACTTCTACGGCTTCCTCGATTTCTCGTCTGGACAAGTATTTAGTGTCGTGCCTGATATTTACCTTTCCTCTTACATTCAACCATCTTCGACAGTAGGCAATCACTCGAACAAGCCTGGAGAACGAGGAAAACCTTTGCCAAAAAGCAACGTCAAAGACAGCCGTTTGTACTCTAACTTCTTCGAGATTAGTTATGAGGTGCTTAGGCCTTTTAAAAATAATCAAGTCCTGTCTTAAAAAATCCGGACCTTCAAACCATATGGAAGTTGTTGAAAGCTCTGCAGGAGATATACCTCGTGATGCACAGTCCGCTGGGTTTTTCTTGGTCGGTACATGAGACCAGTGCTGGGTGTCTAGAGTTAATAAAATTTCTGAGACCCGATTCGCCACAAAAGTCTTCCAGCGGCTCGGATGATTATTTAACCAGGCCAGAACTACCTCACTGTCGGTGAAAGCATGCAACTGATCTTTGGCTATTCCCATAACTTCAGCTACTTCCACAATGAGCTTAGCCAACAGTACAGCCCCACAAAGTTCGAGCCTGGGTATCGATACTTGCTTTATAGGCGCGACCTTCGTTTTAGATGTCAATAAAGAGACGTGGATTTTTCCCTGGTCATCCACTACTCTGAGGTATACGACAGCAGCATATGCCACCTTTGAGGCATCCGAAAACCCGTATAATTCGCGTTTATTCTTACTACACGTGTGTAACCAACGCGGAATTTTTATCTCAACTAAAGCAGCCAAGTTTCGACGGTAAGTAAGCCATTCACTTAATAAATTGTTTGGAACTTCTTGATCCCACCCAATTCCAGCTAGCCACAGCTTTTGTATTAATATTTTAGCTAAAATAATACTGGGCGCTAACCATCCGAGTGGGTCGAATAAACGTGAAATGTCAGAAATAATTTTTCTTTTTGTTGCAGGTTCAACTAGCGGCGTGAGATCGACGGAGTACTGAAAGAAGTCACCACTTGGATTCCAGGTAAGTCCCAAAATCTTTGTTATGTCATCAACCTTAATACTTAAACCCTCATCCTTGCCACCTTTTTCATTCCTTATCTTATCTAACAATTCTCGGCAATTGCTTCTCCATTTCTGCAATGGAAACCCTCCTTTGCCTAGCACCGTACTTAACTCTGAGTAAATATTAAAAGCACCTTCCATATCGTCAGCTCCTGTCATCACATCATCCATATAAAAATCGTCCAAGATTATTTTTGCAATACCTGGCCTATCCAAGCACTCATCATAGGCCAGCTGTTGTAACGACCTTACCGCCAAATATGGTGCTGATGCAGTACCGAAAGTAACGGTAATCAGCTCATATTCCTGGAGCTCCATTTCAGGACTATCTCTCCAAAGTATTCTTTGGAATGGAGTATCTTCCCTATTTACCAACACTTGCCTATACATTTTGATGATATCCGCTACCAGACCTATCTTATGTGATCTCCAGCGCATAATGGTATGACGGAGTTCAGGTTGCAACGCCGGGCCAACCATCAATTCATCGTTAAATGCCTTTCCATTGGTTCCCTTACAGGACGCATCAAATACGACCCGGACCTTCGTCGTGTCCTTATCCTCCCTGACAACTGCATGGTGAGGTAAATATATTGCTGCTTTATTATCCTTTTCTTTATCGATAACCTTGACCATGTGATTTAATTCTAAATATTCTTGCATGACCTTTGTGTAATCTGCCTTTAATTTTGGGTTTTTTCCTAACCTTATCTCTAAACCTTTTAATCTTTTTTCAGCAATACTCCTGGACTCACCAAGCCTGCTGACCGGGTCAGCGTCACGTAGCGGTAATTTCACAATATACCTGCCCTCCTTATTTCTAATCGTGGACGCTGTAAATAGTTTTTCGCATTTAATTTCATCCTCTGTGAGCATTCTTTTTGTTCCTGATGTTTCAGCCTCCAGTTCCCAGAACTTTTTCAGCATGCTGTCAGCATCAAAACTTGAGTGCATCACATGGATGTGAGAATGTATATTGGATGAATTATCTACCTCACAGACCCCTGATATTATCCACCCAAACGCAGTATCCTGCGCCAAGAGAGAACCACCCAGATTTCTTTGAATGCCTTCTTGAATGATTTGGCTGTATACCTCAGCACCTAATAAGATATCGATCTTATTAGGTCTGTGATATTCAGGATCAGCCAAATCATCAACTGACAGATTTACCCATTCTACCCTGGTTACTTTGGTAACTGGGAGAAGGGACGTAACTGATTTCAAGATATAAGCATCAACCTTAACCTGAAACTGGGGATCTACTCTCGACCTTATATTAATTTTGACCGTGGACTTCGAAGTCACACTTTTGTCACCCCCTACACCTACTACAGTGTGTTTGGCCGCAATCTTTTTTAATCCTAAGTACTGAGCCATAGCTTCTGTAATAAAAGATCCTTGCGACCCTTGGTCTAATAATGCCCTAACCTGAAGATAAGTCCCGTCTTTCGACTCAGCTTGCACCACAGCTGTAGTTAATAAAACCGTTTTACAACAGTTCCCTGTCGAAAGACAAGATACAAGTGGCTTACTAGACCCCTCCGCTTGCGCGGTAAACTTATTGCTGTCTGATGCAGCGTTTTCCTCAATCGACTTTTTACTCGTCGATGAAGCTCCCTCGTGAACCGTCTCAATTTCTGCACTAACAGAACCAGAATCACCACTAGGGTGCAATAATGAATGGTGGCGGCGTTTGCACACCCGGCATCGGACCATGTTTTTACAATATTTAGCAGAGTGGTTGCTGTTCAAACACACAAAACATAACCTTTTCTCCATTGCAATATCACGTCGTTTGTCGTTAGGTTCTTTAGCGAATTTTTTGCATGTAGTTATTTTATGATCTGCAGTACAATACGCACACGACGCAATTTTATTCTCTTTCACAATGTGAAAAGATTTTGTATTTTTGCTCTCTACTTTGTTAGACTTTGAATCTAAATTTTCTAAACCTCTAAAACGCCCTATCAAAAAATCAGAAAATTGCACAAACGTTGAAAATTCATCAGTTGGATCTGAGGCCACTTTTAATTCCCATGCTTTTCGGGTATCTTTATCTAATTTAGCGCTTATTAGATGGATAATCAAAATATCCCAAGAGGAAATATTTACACCTAGATTTCTTATAGACTCTAAACAATCTGATGTTGTACTAATTAACTTCTTAATTTCAGAGGCAGATTCAGACCACAAACTTTTTTGATTTAGCAGCCGATTCAAAATGCCATTAGCCAAAAACCGCTTATTGTTGTACATACTATCCAATTTCTCCCAAGCAACTTGATAGCTATCAGATGTCACTTTAATGTTTCGTAACAACTGTTCCGCTTCACCTGTTAAATGTCCCCTGAGATAGTAGAACCTTTGAGCATCATCCAGAGACTTGTTTTCATGCACAAGCCCTAAAAACAGATCTCTGAACGTCTGCCACTCAGTATATTTCCCGGAAAACGTTGGTATTTTAATTTCTGGCAACTTGAAACGTCTAGCTAAACTTTCACATTGATTATTTGAACTTGAATTTAACTCTGCCTCTGGTGTTTTTAACTTATATAACATTTCTTTTAAATCAGTCTTAAATTGTACATACAATTCTTCTACATCATCATAGACATTGTTTTTATGATAATCCGAACTATACAAATCACTTCGCTTAACTTGACTAATAATCTCAGTATGAGTGCTTGTAAATAAACTCCACTGTTTCTCTAAGTTATCTAGTCTAGTTTCAATATATGGAACAGTCAAACGCTCTTTAGGAGACTTTTTAAAATTAGTCTTAACTTTCAGCATTTTTGCTCTAATATCCTCCTGTAAATCGTTAAACGCTTCCATTTTAAATTGTTTATCAAACTCTGTAATTGACTTAAAAACACTCAAACACAATAGTCTCACAATACCACAACAAATAAAAACAAAGCTAAACAGAAAAATGAGCAGAAGTCTTTTTGTCCGTACTTCCAATAAATGTATACCAAGTTAAAACACAAATTGGGCAAAATTTTACAAGTCTTTTTGCAAGTAATTCTGGTAAAAATTGGGCATGGATTCCCCGTCTCAACCAACTATTACTTAAAACTATTACAAGTCCAAACTAACTAAATTATTCTAAGTTAAATCTGACTATCTTGCAGGATTCTTGAATTTTTCTAAGTTCCACCTAGTCTTGACTTTAAAGTTCAAATTTGCATGTACTTCTCAAAATTTCAACTTTATTTCTTCTAGTAAATAAGAGCGAAAATGTACTCACGATTGAACACTGCACTCACTGTCACTGATTTTCTTCGACGACACGCGCCTGCTACCAGTGGCGCCCTCTGGCGCTCCGCAACCTGCTTTTCACCTCCCGAATTCACCACTCCTCCAGATGTTGCCACCCGGCTCCACCACTGCCTTGACGCCTTTCCAGCCGCCTTGCTGTGGGGATGATCTGGACAGCGATCCACTGCCCAGTAGCGACGAAACGGGTAGTAACCACTACCACCACCGATGATTACCAAAAAACACGTCCAGCCATATCCGGTTCGAAGGACCATGAACAAACTTAGGGCTCCGTTAGGCGAGAAATAATAACACTTCAGTACAACTCACTAGCACTCGGCGTTTATTCTTTGAAACGGTTGTCCTTAAAAATATTCCTTACACTACTTATACTAACAGAGGTAACGAAACCATAGCGAGTTCTAACCTCGACGTCACAACGCCATCTATCGAGCGCATAGGAAAACTTCTAATAATGAATAAATATTAGAACCCGCCGTGGTTTCGCTACATACTTAAACATCTACTTAAACAACCTATTTATTTTTAATCTTTGACAATATCAAATAACATACATAAAATCTTTAATAAAATAAAGGTTGACAGTTGAACATTTACAATTTGAAACACTGAAAAGTTACATATGGGGCATAGTTCAGATAGCTAGCGTTTTATGGGTGTCACATATTACCGAGCTGCAATAGAATAGCTTCGCTGCGACACCAATTGGTTTTAAAATATTCAACACTACGTGTGAACGCTGCGCTGCGGCTTGCCGTGACAAAATATAATTCTGAACGGTCATTTTGTGTGAGAATAAAAATGTAACGACTTCACAACGCAACTGGAAACATTAAAGAAATAGAAATTCGCCCCGCACTTGTATTAGAACAACCACTCCATGTTGATTCACTTAGTGTATTATCTAATGTTTTTTTCTAGAATTCATTTGTGTTGATATGTAATGAAATTTACTTCATAGCTTCATAAGCTACACAAATGTACTGAAATCTTATCATTCCGATTTCTCTTCCTCTCTTTCTTGTATGTGTCGTTATAAAATTCAACAGAAAGTGTCTCATGTTCTGAAGTAATCTAAGATGCTATTTCAAAAGTTTCTTCATCTCGTTCAGTTACTTAACGTGTAACTAATTTGATTTCAAGCAGTTTCTTCATTCACTTTAATACTTATTCCATTCTAAGAAAGTAAAGAACATGTGAATAGGGTCCACGAGTAGAATATTAAAATCCTTTCCAGTTTAAAACGTACAGATAGAATTTCTTAGTCTCGTTACATGCAGAGTTTACAGTAATTTCTGTGAAAGTTGGAATGTTTGCTGAAAAGCTGAAGTTGCTTTGGAAATCGTCAAAAATTTCAACTTTGACATACATTTCTCAGCTTGCAAAGTTTGTAATAGGTTACTAATGTGACCTAGCATATTACTTTATGGGGTTCTTAATTTATAATACAGAGTCACTTAGTGTTATCTTTTAGTTTGAAGTTTAACATCATTTTTATTGTCGCTAATTCACCATTTACGGTTTCACTAAAGGTTGGATGATCTTAATTTCTTGGCGTCTCATTGAAATAATGTCTACATAGTTACTAACTTTGAAGCAAAGATTTAATCTTTATTGGAATAATGTTGTGAGGATTTCGGGTTAAGGCCGAAAAGCCAGCGACGTCACCTCAAAATGCTGATAAGTCAATTAACTGACGTAATATCCCTTCGTCTTTATGCGAGATCGTTTAATCAAAAGGGGCGAATCTGAAAGGAGCATGCCGATTAGGTATGAACGGTTTGATTGAACGGAAATGATTAACTATTGAATTAGTGTTATAAAAGGAAGTATCTTTTATACTTGGGTCATTAGCACCAACCACGTACAAGTTGAACAAAGAATTATACAAGAGGCTTCGTGAAATTGGTGACAACAATACGTTTAATTTTAATAACTGTTTAACATAATAAGTTTATGGACACAGCTGGGGGCATAAAGCTTGGATGGGGCTGGGTGAGAACTTTTTTAGCAGCTGGACAAAATTACTTACTTTTATAGATATGCGATCAACATTACGCATAGAAAAAAAAAATAAAGCAAAGGTCTTTTACATTACATATCACTTTTATAAAGGCTGTAAAGAATTTATTAAAAAAAATATGTATGTTACGAATCTTACTTTTTCTGTACTTCTATATCATCGGCAATAACTTTTATAATTAATTAATCGAAGTCAATTAATTCTGCAATCAATAAATGTAATCTTTTTTGTTGAAATTGCATCATAAATTAAATATTACTATACATATAAAACTGTAGAACCAGCGTGTCTCTACATTGACTATATTCACCAAAAACTGATTAGGGGCGATGAAGGAAGAGTATCAGAATATAAAAAGACGATGTTGAAAATTTTTGTCTGTCCGTCTGTTTGTCTGTTCGAATATGATAATCTCCATAACTACTGAACGGATTTTCAGGGGGTTTCCACAGGTTTATTAAGCTTAGCTTGGCGCTTCGAATAGGCTTTGTTTCATCGAAATCAACTGACGGGAAGAAAATATATCCTACAGCCACAAATGTCACGGGCACAGCTAGTTATTAATATGTTTTATGTAAGCACATATTAATATGTATAGATTGTCTAGTTAATATGGACGATAATTTCACACGATGATTTATTTGTTTATAATTAAGCAGTACTCGTCATTATGAAAAAAAACTTCTTCAATAACAAATCACTGTCCGTTGGTTGCCTGGAAGTGATCGCTTTTAGCGATAAGACCGCCTTTTGCTTTTGTATAATAAATAATAATAGGTAGTCTGAAAAAATCACAGCCTTTTGGACTTTAGCGTGCTATATTTCTGGCAAGACTAATCACTGGCGGGAAAGCGATATACCGTCTGACAGCTGACTTTTTTGTAATTGAAATTTACAAACGGCAAATTGAAATTTCAAGTTGAAAGTTTTTTATATTGTCATATTTTATAACAATTTTGGGTCCCAAATTGTTAACTGCTTTAAATAATATGTAGATTCTTTCGGCACTTCTTTGTGTCATATCCAGATCATCTAATTCATTTTGTATGGGGATTATCCATCTAAAGCTTCTAAGACGTTCGCTCAAAGGATCAGATACGGTTGTTTAGCAACGGTAATTAACAAAGGGGATGGAGAGGCTTGTTAAAAGTAAACTCATTATTAGAAGCCCATCAAGATTATTAGTGCTTTGAATACCGATTTTGATAAATACTTTGTTATTAATGTTTGGTTGTTTGTATTTCAGTTTCTCTCTCCATTACTCTGTTTTTGTTACTTAATATCTTTACATTATACAATCAGTCATATTCATTTGTAAATACCATCAGTTTATCGACAATAGAGTTTAGGAAAACTATATCTAAATTTATTAACCCTCTTGATGAAAATTACACGTCTTATCACAAATTAAATCATAATTAATTAATTAATTAATTTGAATAACTATTAATGAAATTAACTAAGAATATTTATTTCACTTGGATCGATACAAAGTTTCATGCGTCTGAACCAATTTTGGAAACATGTTTCCATTCTTCCTCAAGTACCTCTGTAACAGCCTCTTCGAACTTAGCGAACCGCGATACATCCTCCTGAATCGTAAATGCCGATGTAATATTTTATACACACTCCCCGATCCGATGTGCAATCACTCATGAATTCGCCTGTTTCACAAATTAAAATTTTCACTGCCACCGCGTTTTCTACCTTAACAGCCGTTAAAGGGCGACCGTCAGCCAAACATTCTTTCATCGTCAGCCAAACGTAGTCGAACGCAAACGCAAACGAATGTAAACTTTGTACCAACAATACACAGCTGAAAGGTCACTTGTCTGCAAATGTCATTAGAAGTCTATTAAAAGAATCTTTAGGTTTTGACGAACATTTAAAATCATTCAAAATCATAGCGCGAAAATGTTCCCGTCGAATATCCATTTTTAAATGAGTTGCGATATTTTGATTCAATTCGTAAAACAATATGGAGTGAAATTTGAACTTGCAATGTTTTGTTTGTTTGCAATGAATTTGCAATGTTATAGGTAGTCATAGTTTTAATTGGCATAAATTAGCCAGTGTTCCATAGATAAAAACTCTTTGTCGCAAAACTTTCTGAGTAGCCTGGTATATAGGAACATGATAGAAAAACTTAATGAGCTATACGATGCTGCCCTCTATTAGAATGTCATTTGAAAGTAATTCAACCTGCACAGTTACCATTGCATATCAGGACGAGCACGAAAACACAAAAATGAAAGCAAAACACAATGACTACAGGCTAGATGACAACATACGTAGTGTTAACGCAACGTTGCTAGAGAAAATAAAATTTGGCCAGGTATGACATCGATGTGCAATATTGGACGGTTATTTGTTTACACTCAAGTGCAAATTAAAATGGATACGCAAACAAAGTCAGTGAGAAGTAGCTACGTACATAAGTATCTATACATATAGTATGTGGATGTCAATGTTGCGAATATCTGTGTCTTTTTGTGAAATTGTCTATTGTAAATACGGACGTTACTGGACACATACATAAATAAATCCATAAATATACGAGTATATGGTAAAGTAGATAGATGAATGGATTTAGATATGTTACTGAACCATGATCTTGTAATTTTGAGACGTAATAAAATGATTTTATGTTAACCTAAGAAGACTTCTAAGAAAACTGCAAATGACTTTAAAAAGCATAACAAGATAGGCAAGAGCACATGAATTTACTGCCTATAGCAAAGCCGTCGAGAAACCTTGAAGAAAGCTAAGATCGAATGACAAGGAATAAGAGGGGTAGGGTGCACGCTACAATCCAACAGCCGCTGGGTGCACTATACTGGCCTCATTACCCCCTCTCTTACAGAAGACTACCTTGAAATGTACTGCATTTCCCACTTTATCCTATTCCTCAATGTACGTAACTGTTTCGGTAGTGAGTGAGATTAGCCAGATCCCATCCCCATCCCATCCCTCCCCCAACCCTTTCTCCAAATCAAGTCCTATATCTTCAAAGGCAAGCAGAACATCCGGGAGCGTGTCAACATTTATCATTTTGGACTGAAGTTGGCATGTGCCGCGGATGTCGCAGGGCGACAGTATCCACTTACCACCAGGTAGACTGTATGCTTGTCTCTGCCTTATTTCTTTAAAAACAAACTTAGGTAATTTGCTAGTGAGACATCATACCATCACCCTATGTCTCTCCACAGCTGGATATAGGCCTCTCTCAAGACTCGCACAGCACACAGGATCCTAGGCTCTGCTCATCTAACCACCACCGGCGAAATTCTTTAAGTCATCGGTCCACCTGGCTAGTGAGACACACATAAACTTAATATTTTTCTCTCCATAATACTTGGATAAGTATGAACTAATAGTTGATAAAAATACAGTTAGGTCCAACATTCCGAAATAACACGAAGGAACCCCGGCGCGGCCAAGATAAGGGCATGTGGAGGAAGAGTTATGCCGCGCTATTAATTTACTAAGATTAATTGTGCTGCAATTAATTTATTCTAACCTTTGAGTTTGCGCTTTACAAAGTACTTGCAATTTAGCAGTGTAAAACTTTTGTCTACTTCATTCCAAATAAACATATATAGATACTTACACATACGCATAAACAGACTTTCATACATACATGTATACATACATACATGCAATTTCTTATATACATACGTATGCACAACAATTTAATCTCTTTGTTTATAAGCTTGTTTTCTTTGTACTTTGAATAAATAAGCTGTATTTATTTGATAAGCACAAATTACCCCTATTGTCATATTATTGGAGAGGACCCTAGCTCCTGTGATACAGGTTTACCTACTTCAAGAGTTAGGGGTTTTCATATAATGTTATCTTAATGTGATAAAGATTTATTTACTTATATTTCAAAACGTTGTATAAATGAAGTTGGAACAGTAAGTAAGTAGAAAATTTCACGTTAGAACAGTACGTGAGAACAGTAAGTGCTCAGCACATAGGTAGGTACTCGTATGTAGGCATATGTAGGTAAGATTAAGTTTAATTGCTAATATTGTAATATCGAAAAACTACCCCCAATATTTCATAGGAAAACTGATAAATCTTCATTGGGCATAGTTTTAATATATTTATAATAGTTCTATAAATATCACGTTGTTATTGAAAGTATGTGTCTCAGTAATGTAGGAATCTCTATACAATAAGATGAATTCACAAAAATGGAAATTTTAATGTAACCTGTATAAATAAAGAATATTCGGGTTCATATTTTGCAAGGTTTCTTAAAACTTGTCGTGGTCGTGTTGTATTTATATCAAATACCAAGATACATTTAAACCAAAGTGAAAATAAACTACAAAGAAAGGTATTCGTTTCACAAACCATTTAATCCGAAAATATGTCACACCTTATATGTCGTCTGCACTTGGCCGAAAGTGTACAACGAATGTGGGTAGCAAACGCTGCGTTTTATAGCCTAGCCATGTATCAAAGTTTCGCGAGCGTTCAGAATATCTACAAGAGTCGGGTCGCTCGTTGACAATGCCTCTAACCCGACTCGACCACGAAAATTCGAAAACTTTGTTCGAAATTAGTTTGTATACCTCGTCGTGCCGCCTGTTACGAGTAAGGGTGTTCCGTGTAATAGTTTTTCATTGTGCAAGTTCACCTAAAGTAATAATGTCTCGAGACGTCCGTGTCCCGGGTCTCTTGAAAGAATGTTGTGTATATTTAAAACAATTGAATTAGGGTTGTTACACATCGTGTTGATATTGATAAAAGAGCAAAAACGATATCCCATTTTTAATAATACATAAATTAATATTATTAATTTATTATTAGTAGTACCTTCATCAACTATACGTATCTCTTTGTGGACACAAGTTTCCTCTTTAGAACACAAGGTGTCCATAGGTATTTGTGCACACTATTATGATTTAGCTATTCCACCTTTCCTCATTAACTTAGCTTACAAAAGTCAAAGCAAAATGAATGATGAAGCAAGTGAAATCCTTAGAAATCTCCTTTGGAACAATAATACAATATATATTAACGCCAACCACTTTTTGGTTCTGTTGTATTAAATCCACTAGAAACAACAGCAACAATAAGGCTATGAGAATAGCCGTTTCCAGCTAGGAATAATTTGCACCATTCCATTAAAATTACCATTCCTGAGTCTAAGACGCTTCGAAATCTCGGAGGAACTTAAATCATTCCAAATAATTGTACGAGTACTATGAATTTACTCAAATGCAATAGCACAACACAATTTGTACAGTGGTGTTAATGATTGTTTGTCGCTCTAAGAAGAGCATGAACTCAATCTAATATTTTTAAAATATGTATTGTTAATAATGTAATGATAAGAGTTAAATTTCTACTTCTACAAAATGTTAGGAAAAACTTCTAATAGTTATTAAAGTAATAAGTTTCGTGGAGCATTTACCTCAGAAAGTCTCTCTAGATTACTCAGCGTCTGAGAAACGTCCACAAGAAATATACTGAGAATTATAAAAATAATTGCCTACTTTATACCTTTATACTTTATACTTTATGCCTACCTCTTCAGAGAGAGAAAAGAAAGGATTTATATATTATTACCTACTACAGAGCACAAAACCTGTACAGCATTGGAATTACAAACTTCTACGTCGGTAAACGAGTTATTGTGATGACTTTAAAATTCATATTCGTTGCTCTAACTGTAAGTACATACCTATTTGTTCTCAATATCGTATTTGCAGTTGGTCCCACGTAGCCGCTTACTGAATAAGTAGATAATAAGCTGCAAAAGAGTTTGTATTTGTTTGAATGATCAATTGGCCAATACAAATATGACCACGAAGATGTTTCGGGGCGCATTCTACCATGCAAGATGCAATGTGTAATGTCGTCGGCAACTCTTCGAAAAGAAAAACCCACTGCACAGATTGCCTCTTAGTTTCAGGCTCATAGCAGTAGACCTAACTTTCATCACCTGTTACTATATCAAAAACAGCATTTGATTGACCATTGTCGAATTTTTCAAGCATTTGGAGACAACATTCCACGAGGCAGTGTTTCTGAGCTTCGCTCAAATTGTGAGAACTCCATCTAATACAAAGCCTCCTTACCCGCAGGTGATCGTATAAAATGTTTGAACATGACTCATACCAATACCTAATGATGCCTGTATCTGCTGATATAACGTTCGTTTGTCAGCTTCAATCATGAATCGCACACTTTTGATGTTTTCCTCCGTCATCGCGCGCCCTTCTCTGGCATCGTCACTGGGGTGAGTACGACCACGTTTAAATTCACTGAACCAGTTATAAAAAGTGGCACTGGATGGGGTTTCATCACTAACTGCTAACTTAAGTTTTTCATAACTTTGTTAGACCGCATTTTTCATAGGTTTAGACCGCAACGAAAGTCGTAAAAAATATTGAACGAAAATGTTGTCTTGTTAAATTCATATTTCGGCAAACACTTAATTTTCAAATTGGCGCCAGAAAAAAAAACAAATGAACAAAACAAGGACAAGCAAAGAGTTCCATTTTCGAAATTCGAATTAGTTTTATCCATCGTATTGTACAGTAGGTCAGTTCTAAAAACTTTTAGTTTGACCTATTGTAACTTAAAGATTTAGCTTCATTTGTTTATTTCCATTGTTTACGGTTCATTTGCTTACGAGTCTTAAACACATACCTTTATCTCATGTATTTTACTCATGAAGACCTTTTTAATAAAAAGATAAATGTGTGAAAAATTCGCATATCTAAAAGTTATTTGTGTTCTCAAAGTTTTTGTCCCTTGTCTTGAAATCAATATCTGTATTATTTCTGTTTTTTTAAGTTCAATTTCTATTTCAATCCGAATTGATGCAAACGTTTATTTTCCCATCGTTTCAAATAACTCATAAAAGAAAAAAACATTTAATATAAAGGAAAATCCATGCAATATACACGTACTCGAGTTTTCGCAAATCTATCGCTTGACCGCAGAATGAGATTACCGAACGGTTTACTCGTACATGTGTGTACAGTTCATGAGACAAACTGTTGCACAAGTTCAGTGGTTTTCTTTAAAACAATTACATTGTAATGAACTTTAATGAAAAACGTCTTTAATCGGTGTTATTGTGTTAAAACACACATAGTACGACCTATGTGTGAGGGCCCCAAGGATTGACAAAGTGAAATATAGATATATATGTATTTATATAAGTAAAGGAATGCAGTTAACACCAGTGACTAAAAAAATAATCACAAGTAGTCTAGTGACTAAATTCAAAAATACATTTGATAATCTTGACAAGTATTCAACGGATTTTGATGAGGTTTACACTGTTGTAAATGGGACGCTTATTTCAAAAGGCCGTATTTAATGTGGTAGTTTTGTTTATAGAAGAGATGGCAAACGAGCGGGCGAACCACATGATGGTAAGTAGTCACCGCCGCCAATGGACCTGCAGCTTTAAAAATATAACGAAGTTTTAAGCGACAGAGTGATCAAATTTAAAATATTTTCTGCCGAAATAAAATAATATGTTATGATTATGAGCAAAACAAGTTATGATTATGATTAAGTTATTATTAATAATAATTATGTCAAGTTAATAATTATGTTATGATAATATATTATGATTATGTTATCAAAAAGGTACACGTCAATAATTAGCAGTAATATTAAATCATGCCAAAATGGTCGCTGTCTTTTTAATTACCGGAAGCTCTCTGAAATGCCTATTTGAGAATATACCTAACTATTACCGCGAAAGGAGTTTCTAGTGTTGGTATGCAAATAAACTACTTTTTGTTCTGTGTACTGTAGTATGTAGTATGTGCCTCGTTGCAAACAACTTTGGCTGGTTTTACGATAACGGCCACTATACTAAAACAAACACCAATTTGCCAATCCTCAACAAGGACCAATACCGTATCACCAATAAATAAGGGCTAAACTTCATTGTTTCCTTTACTCTACTAAGTTTGCGTTGGTCGTAAAATAAGCATGTACTGAAAGTGGCTTACCACAAACGTTGGCTGAAACGCGAACGACATTTTGCATTTCCGTATTTGAAAGTGAATTTTATATTATGCGATGTAAACTTTATGTCCTCTACTACTTTATACGTTTCTAGAAACGATTATTCCACTTGCATTTTATCCGCACGTGATATTTATACTTCGTCTTTATCATAAAGATACTGCATTTCATGTTTGCGTCATTTTCCTCTTTATTATAATGCGAAAGTACTGAAGTAAGTATTTAAGCACTGTGAAAATGGGAAAACTTACTTACTTGCTGGAGCAGACCAGACGAAGCGCAGCACAGCGCGATTTGCATTAACAAACAGCAATGAACTTTGTCGACATTAGAATAAGATCAAAAATTCGCCAACGCACCTACCGCTTACGTCCGCTTAACTCAGTGGTAGCTGCGTTGGTTAATTTTTGATCTTATTCCAATGTCGACAAAGTTGATTGTCAATGATAACTACGCTGCGCCACGCGTCTGCGCAAGCCCTAACAATACCATAGTATGAAATAGAAGTAAGTTATCTTCATTGATACACTCGTCACAGCTTGCACATACTGACGCTATATTCGTACTGTTAGTAGCTAAAATTTGCCACGAAAAATACTCGTTCTTCAATTATATACGATTATACCTACCAAAAATATTTTAGTTTTAAGTGACCTAAACATTCGTGTCATTAATGGAAGTTCGTTAATTAATAATAGATAAAATCTCGCGGATGGCTCGGAGTGTTTATTCCTATAGTGCTTGCACACTAAAAGCCAGCCGGCAGGCAGAAATCGGATCCTTGACAGGGCAGCACTTTCGTGGGATAAAAATAGAATAACTAAGAAATAGAACAGATATTAGAATTTTTGTAGCGCGACATCGCTAATACATGCTATAGATTAATTGTAGTTAATTATTGCGTTTTAACAATTAGATATGATTAGTATAGAGCTGAAAATTGCAGATGTAACAAAAACTACACTGAATCTCCTTTGATACGATGCATCATAGTGTTATGTACAAAACCAACATAACTTAAAGATAATCATAACAAAATCATCTATTGTGTAATTAGGAAATATATGGCTAATACTAATATAATGAGAAGTAAGTTACTTTCAGAATTTAAATTTCAGTTAAGACCTCCCAATGGGAGGTCTTATCAGATTGAAAATTCCTCATTATATATCATGAAAAATATTTACTGAAAAATAATTATGATGAGTAAGTGGAAAATAAAATTACATTCCGACAGTAATTCTCATGTCTGTTTCTATTTTTTGTTCATAAATAACAAAAAATTAAAAGTATAAAAATAATAGTAAACGAGTTACTCACGATTTATTATTTATTTATTATAGCCGATTATTTTGTTTGTTTATTTATTATAGCTCGCGTATGTGTGGTGATATTGTTAGTATAGTGTGCAAGGAACTTAATCAACAAATACAAGTTCAATGTGGGCAGGTGAATCAAAAACGAACACTAAGGAGGGTAAACTGATTCGTCTGTCAGTAGCGACAACACGTTCAACCGCCTCCCCAGTCTCGCCGCAACAACGGCTCATGTAACTGGACCCAAATATCGCCTGTAATAAATAAATAATAAATCGTGAGTAACCCGTTTACATAACAATTACTATGTTGAAGTACGATAACAAAAGTTTAAAACCTGTATAAAAATATATAACTATTTTACTTTTTATTTAATCAACATCCAAGTAACTAACATAATATTACAGTTACAGCCAACAAAATACATTAAAATATATGTTTTTCACAAACCAACTTAAGGGTTATCACAAGAATATACAATGAGAGCAGGGCTTGCCTTCTTCTCTCAGAAACTAACCGCAAGAGAGCGCCGCTATTTGTATCTCATAAATACAAAGCATCCAATAATAACCGTAAAACTTTTTGTATGAGACCAGCGTTCGCTTCAGTATCCCTTTCATGTTGTGAAATCTTCACAGCGAAAAATATCTTTTATTTTGGAAAGTAATTTATAAAATGCGAGGAAGAGTATTTTTAACACTATGATATCTTACGGTTTCAATGTGGACGGATAGCTTCAGATAGGCGGTAGAAGCCGATTGTGACGAATAGAAGTAGGTTTATTGACTACGCTTGATACTATCTATAATACATCTATCCATACGTTTTATGCGCCTTATTACATTACTAATAAAGACTAGAATAGGTAGCTTTTGTGTACCGACTACATCTACGTATTTAACCAAAAGTAATTAGGCAGCTGGAAATTTAATATAAATAAAAACGGACTCTCATGATAGATAATTCGAACATTTTATATATAAATCAAACATTTTATTGAAAGAGAAATGGAAAGTCTATGATTCCTTTAGCAGTCACAATAAGTGGAAAGTCATGATTTTGCATACAATGACCGTAAAGTCCTCCACATCCATACAAATAAGTCGGCTCGTCTTGTAAAGGTTCAAACAAACTATCGGCTATCTAGCGGCGTCTACGCGTACGCAAACATTCTTGTATTGTCGAAGTTCATAAATAACGAAATACTAGAACAGCGTGTTTTCTTTGTGCGGGAATCATTCTCGTGCAAAAGGGCGACTCTTTGATCCCTCGGTTGAGGGAATCAGTGGCAACAATTCAAACTATTCTCCGATAAAGGGGGTTGAACTAAAAGTACCTAAGTCCCTAGATACCGGATTTTCATCGTTCGAATAAAGTGTAAGGTGCAAAAGTAACGAGTCGCTTCATTTTGTGGAACTAGCGTGTCCTCGACCTCCCACTTCGTCGAGCGCCTTGTACGTAATGTGTTGTTGGGAATTGTGGCGCAATACGACTCTTAAGACATCCTCAATTGTGTTACTAAAGTACAATTACTATCAAGTTATTTTTATCGAGAGAGTCAACAAAACAACAAATTCGGTTTCGAGGTTTCGAATTCATTAATTTACGAAAGATTCTCATTACTGTCGTCTACTCGTTGTTTTACTTTACTTTTTTAATTGTTTTGTCTGTTTTACTCCCGCTGTTACCGCCGCCCATAGACACCTGCAACCGTTCAGGTCCACAATGTACAAAGTATTAAAATAACCAGTGTGTAAAAAGGTACAATGCTACAAAATGTGGATAGTATCAAAATGTCCGGGATATTAAAATGTCTAATGCTACATACAATGCGTCGAGTCTCCAAATGACCAAAGAAACATTTTTTGTTGTTTTATGGACGAAGGCGGCAGACGAGCATACAGTCCACTTGATGGTAAGTGGATACTGTCGCCCATAGACATCCGCGATACATGCCAACATTAGTCCAAAATGACAAACGTTGGCACGCCCTCAGATGCGCTGCCTACCTTTGCAGATATAGGAATGGATTTGGAGAAAAGGTTGGGAAAATGGGGAGGGATAGGATGAGAATGGCACATCCGTACATCTCACTTACTACCGAAACACGAAACATTAGGGAAATAAGATAAAAGTGGGAAATGTAGTACATTTCAAGGTAGTCTTCTGTGAGAGAGGGGTAACGTGGCAGTGGAGCGCACTCAGCGGCTGTTAGATTGCAACGTGCACTCTCCCCCTAACAAAATGTGCAAAGTAAGTTTTTGTATTACTGATAGTCGTTTTGATACTCTAGTCATTTTGATACTCTGGTCATATCGCAACTTTAGGCATTGTGATACTGTGGACGTTTCGATACTTTGGTCATTTTGTAGTATTTGACCTTTTGACACACTGGTGATTTTAATACTTTGGACATTGTGGACCTGAACGCCTGCAACACCATGCAACATCATTCCATTGTGTATGCGGGTCCGCCGCCGACCTCGCAAAATCCTATTCACAGCTTTCTTGAAGAACCATGGGGTTTCATCGTAGCGTAATGGAAAGACCTCTTGAACTACGTTCCACAGCCTACGGGTTCGCGGTATAAAATTATTTTTGGACCGAACACTACGCGACACCTCCGTATCGAGGAAATGCGGATGGACCGCACTTCTGTGATAGGAGGTGAGGTTGTAGAAACCCGAGGTGGGAATTATATTGAAAAATTCTTCAGAGCATTCAGAATTCTTCCGAACGCTGAGGAGTTCTATGGTAAACCGCCCGTGATAGTGGGATAGTCGACAATTCGAACAGCACACTGTTGGATGGAGTCAAATGGGTCCAATTGATATTTCGATGCGCCGGCCCAGAGATGACAGCAGTACCTACTCCATATGGGGCCTAACCTGAACATTGTAGAGCGTTAGAAGTTACCAAGGGGTGAAGTACCGCTTCGCTCTGTTCAGCACACCGAACATTTTGGAGGCCATTTTGGCTTTATTTTCCAGATGACCCCTAAATTCGACTTTGCTGGAAATGTCGACACCAAGGATCTTGATACTCTCCGAAATCTTAAGAGGTATGCTCTTAAAGTGAGGTGCTACGACAAAAGGGGGTTCAAATACTAAACAATACTTCTGTTAAAATATTACTATTAAAAGAAAGCGATACTTTTTACATGCTTCATGTTATATTTAGCGTCTAAATTATGTCCTGAAACTGGTTTAAACAGGTTTGTGGTTATGATCGATATCGACTTCCGTAAATCGCTCTTTAACAACTTTATAATGTTGAAGGAACCCCTACACGAACGCTTTATACTAGAAATAGACTCCTAAAAACTTGGAAACAAGTTGAATGTAAGGAAACATTTGAAACTGTTAAAAGAACCACAGCCGCTACTGGTTACAATTTAAAATTTCTTAGACCTATAAAACTCATAATTAATGCCAGGAAATACGATTATTAGGAAGTGTATAGGCTTTTTTCACACGTATCCTAGACCTTCGTAAAGTGCTTGGAATATAGATAGATATCAGACTATAACGTGTCACCGCAGGGCACAGCCTACCAATCAAAACACCACCACGCGAATCCAGTGAGAATCGGTGGAATATAATAATCGTCTAATTGCCCTTTACAAAATGACTTACCAATATGTGTTGCTACATGTCTAAATGACTTTACAGCAGATTTTACCTGTAATGAAAAAAGTGGTAATTAAATCTCTTGTTACAAATTACACTTATTACAAATTTATTTACAAATATGACTACAAAAAAAATACCAATTCAACATCCTTAACTCACTTTTGAAGTGACCGAATTTCTGTGAATAAAAAATCCAAACGCAACCAATTATAAAGCATATCACATAGAGTAAAATAGATATTTAATTCACGAGGCCAGTCTAAACAGTATAGGAAAGTGCAAATAAACGGAAAGGCAAACAATTGTGACGACTCGTCGCGTGTTATTGACACGAACCCAATGAATTTTAGAAGTGACAGTGAAAGAAAAGTTTATTTTTGGGTTAATGGTAAAATAGTTCCAGTTTATCTTTAATCTTGTAAAGTCTTAATATGAACTTCTAATATGAACTCATAAAACAAGTAAATTCTTTATAAAATAAATATTATATTAAGATATGAAATCAAATAAAGAAAGTATTATACACCGGTATAGTATAATAAATAGTATTGCCCTGCGTGGTGTCGGCCCGCTTTAGAATAAATAGCACTAAAGCCCGTGAATGTCGTAAAAGGCGCCTAACGGATAACAAAGCCGTTACCACATGCCACACTAAAAGAATGAAGTCACCAAATTTCTTGGTCAGGGTGATGTTTTAAGGCCATACACAGCTCATGCGTAAGACAATGTGAATGACAAGGCTCATGTCTTATTATTATGAACTTGTATTGTCCGACTGCTGATCAAAAGCCTCCCTCCATTTCCCCCATTTATTTTTAGGGTCCGTCACGACACCTTTTGGTATTTTGTGGGATCCGCTAAGTAGTTTTACTGCTCGTAGATATTCTAAGAAATACATATTTTATTCACAAATGATTTTAAAAACGAATCAATAACGAGTTTATGAGAACTAGTACCTAATCAATAACCTACGCTGCTTACCTAGTACATCTATAGTTCAATAAGTAGGTATTAGCTACGTATTGATATATAGATGTAAGAAATAAATATGTATAATGTTTCTGAGAATCAATAATTTACCCTTACCTAATAAAAAATAATCTTTATATATTGATGTTTTTCCCTCAAAATCTAACTATTGTGCCATCGTATCGAAAGTCGACACAAATATTCTTTTATGGCAACACTATTATGCTAAACGTGTAACGGTGCTTACTGACTGGACTTGCTCTTCTTTAGTGTCCACATTCTATCAATACAGTAACCCAAGTTTCTATTTGAAATATATTATGTTATTCACGACGGAACGGAGCTGGTATATGTGTATGAGTAAGAGAATGTGTGTATTTTGTTTGTTACCAAGTTTCTCCGAAACGGCCATCATCGTCGTGCGCAATGAATGAATGTAATGAATGATAGTGTAAAAAAATTAACATTCATTATGTATGAGGACAGTGGCGGTCCGGCGGGTTGCGTTCCACTTCAGATTCCGATTTTTTACTTTATTATTATACTCTTTTAAAGGTTTTTTTTGGAATGATGACTCTAATCGCAGGTGTTTTTCAAAATTATAATTTTATCTGTCTTAATTTCACCCTAACAACCAGCGACTGTCGCTGACATGGAAATACGTTTAAAATTAAACTGCGAAAATTTACACTCCACATGTATTATAATAATATGAATCCAAAAGAGTGTTTGTGAGTGTCATTTCGTTTGTTTCGTCTTCACGACTAAAATACTGAATCGATTTCAATTAAATTTGGCAGAGAGGTAGCTTGAAATCCGGAAAAGTATAAGGTGAATATTTTGTAGGGGGAGAGTGCTTGCTGCATTCCCACAGCCGCTGGACGCATTAAACTGACCACGTTACTTTCCTTCTGACGTTACTTTCACGTTACATTTCCTACTTTATCGTATTTCCACAATGTACGTACCTAGGTATTTCGGTAGTGAGTGAGATATGCCAGAGCCCATTCCCATCTCATTCTATCCTTCCCCATTTTCCCAATCCATTCCTTAATCTGCAAAGGTAGACAGCGCATCCGGAGGCGTGCCAACGTTTGTCAATCTGGACCGATGTTGACATGTATCGCGGATGTCTATGGACGACAGTATCCACTTACCATCAGGTGGACTGTATGCTCGCCTGCCACCTTTTTTCTATAAAAAAAAATAATAGTGTAATGGGATTAGATAGAATGTGATGGGAAGGGAAATGGGTTTTAGCAACTCTCATTTATTTCTAATACCTATAAGTACATTAATTATCCCCAGTCTTCTGTGAGAAATCGCGTTGGGTATGTAAAGCTATATAGCATAACATTTTTATATTGATATTTTATTGACCTTGGTGAGCCCGTGAGCCACACATTATAAGCTGTTATTGATCGAGATATACTACTGCAGCTCGATGTATCATATGGTTCGATCTGTGATGAGATGATGTTCACTTTACGATCGGCCGCAGTAACCCACCAGATTCCGTACGTATGTAACAACATTTTGTCGTTCCAACACTATTCCACTTTATTACCATCTGCGTGTTTGTACTTTAGAGTTTATTTTGATTTAGCTGGAGTGCCTAAATATACAGAAATAAAAAATATATAATCTATATCAATATGAGATAAGGTAAAACAAAATAATTATAAGAGAGCACTTACAATTTATAAGAGCAGTTTTCAGTACTGAATAATAAAAGCCTGATCACACGAGCCGGTGTAGTTTTCAAAAAGAATTGACAATTTATAATGCTCATAATCTATAGGTATAGTATGACTATAGGTATCGTTTTTTATTGTATTACGTTGTATTAGTGAGACATAAGCAACAATGGTTGGAAAATGGTGAATATAAGTTAAAATTATTTTTTAGGAAATTAATTTTAATAATCACTGATTTTTAAATATCAAAATTAAT
Organism: Sesia apiformis; assembly: GCA_914767545.1. Taxonomy (NCBI): domain Eukaryota; kingdom Metazoa; phylum Arthropoda; class Insecta; order Lepidoptera; family Sesiidae; genus Sesia; species Sesia apiformis. Next base: position 5,685,716 of record OU611960.1, on the reverse strand, counting down.
GTCCCAATGTTATGATGTAAGCAGAATAAGATAAACTATTTGTTCCATGATAATAGAACAAAACAGGTAGAAATATAGATAATGTATTGATTGATCAACTAATATTTAACGGACCCAGTTTCAGCCGGTAAATTCCTTAATTTTCGAGACGTCTGATGCTACACCATTGACCACCGGAGCGTCAGAGCTTTTAGTTAAATTTAATAAATGCTGTAAAATCAATAGTTAGTGCGGAATAATGAATGATAGGGTCAGCCAACTTCGACCAAATACTTGTCAAACTCAATCATTGTCTTTAAAAAATTAACAGAAGTTCATTATTCTTATCCACTCTCTGAAACGCCTTCAGAACGTTCTCCTTATTAAAACCAAGACTAATCTTGCTCAAACTCTGCTTCTATATGCCACTGAAGAAGTTCTGAATAGACTTGAGCGTCTCCAAAACTTGAGTATTTGCTTTATGTTTGGTTTATGTAAGTTTGACCGTATTTATGAGTTTAGGAAGAAGCTTCAGTGGTACCTATTCGTTCTCGCCGTAATTGTCACATTCTTACACTTCTCTATAATGTTCTTAACAAACCTTCTTCTCCTACCTACTTGCGTGATCGTTTCTCGTATATTTGTTCAAAATCTAGACTCCTTAGAATTTAAACCTTCGCCCTGTTAAAGATCCCTTCTCATAGCTCTCGTAGCTGTGGGGATACATTTTCGGTTCAAGCCGTACGCTTAAGCCCTCCCTCATATGATACGAGATGCTCCTTCTCTTACTATTTTTAAAAACCGATTAAGAGCACTATTTGTCAATTTCCTAAATAGTTCGTATTGTATATAATATGCATTAAATATATATATATATATATATATATATATATATATATATATGTATATATATATATATATATATAATATTATTGTACCTACTATTAAATTATTATACAACTTTCCACCACGCATCACGGTATGCACCACGCCTGCCTTTCTGTCTTGACCTATATTTCACTTTCCCAGGTCTGCTGGAAGAAATCTCTGCGGGAGATAAGCTTGCCTTTTGTACGTCTTTTCTTTTTCTTCCTTTTTATATGTCTCATGTTATGTGTGTACAATAAATTGTTAAATAAATACAATAAAAATGACCGAGAATCCAACCTGAAACCTTTTGACACAGTAGGTTACTGACATCTGGACTAATCTGTCGTCAGCCTCATCGTGAACCAAAGGCCCGCCATAGTCGTGAATCACAGCTATTTGAACTGTACTAGTTTGGATGTGTTCCTTTTGGGCTTGGTTTTATTAAAAAACACTCCAGCTGAACATCAAAAAAGTGACTAAATTCAGATAATTCCAGCTAATATCACAATGAATGAAGATTAATTACAAAGGTTTGAGAGATGAAACTACAGAAATTCAGAATACGCCTTTGTTAGTGTCACACAGTGTGGCTATTCCGTCACATACCGGGCATCGGACACAACGGTAAACCGGAATTCAGACGGTATATTTCCATGGACGATGCAATTTAGTTACGGATGCGTACCGTAGCTACTATTCCGATGGACATTGTCACGCGACCGGCTTGTGCCGACTCTAACCCTATTTTTTGCTAACTCAATCACCATACTAGGTTGAAATTTGACATGTCAATGCTAGAAACGGAACGGAACGAAATTTCGTTTAAGATTTTATTCCGGAATTTTCACTGTCATTATTCATTTTCATGATAATTTACAATTTGCATTTATAAGGAATGTCAATTGATTCCGTGGAGACGGAATAAGAATTTGACTCTATCTTGTCCATTGAGTCCACTGGTCCCATTGAGAAGTCCCATGATGGTACTAACATGACTTTTTCAACCCAGTTGTCCCATAGGACAAGTGAGACTAATATAAGTCCCATCGCCTTAATGATAAGTAGCTAATAAGCTGTGTGTACGCAGCGAAACATCGTACCAGCAACTTAATAGAAAGTTAGATAGAAATCAATATTAGACAAACATTGAAAAATACGTATTTTTTTTTAAAAAATACTGTTGCTATTGTAATATTTTCTTAGGTTTTCGCGATTACTATACATAGCAATTAAAGAACTTTGAACGGTTTAAATCGCGTATATTTAACATTATTTATATCCCGACGTTTCGAACACTTTGCAGTGGACGTGGTCACGGGGTGACTAATTGATTTTATTTGTCACTTGAGTTATAATAACTCAAGTGACAAAGTTCATAATTGCTCTGTTGCTATTGTTTTTAGATGTTAAATGTCAATATTTTGAGATACATTGTTTAATTAATCGATGGCTGTACCTTCCTTTACCTATCGAATGAAACCATTTTCATGTTTCTACGACCCCTATGTTCTACGACCCATTATATATAGTAGCAAGTAATATTACCATACGAAAAAAATAATAATATAAATTATTTATTATTATTATAATTTATATAGAAAAAGGCGGCAGACGAGCATACAGGCCATCTGATGGTAAATGGATACTGTCGTCCATAGACATCCGCGACACGCCAAGATCAGTACAGATTGACAAACATTGGCATGCCCCCGGATGCGCTGTCTACCTTTGCAGATTAAGGAATGGATTGGGAGAAAGGGTTGGAAAAATGGGAACGGATAGGATGAGATGGGAATGGGCTCTGGCATATATCACTCACTACCGAAACACGTTGTATGTTGGGGAAATACGATAAAGTAGGAAATGCAGTAAATTTCTAGGTAGTCTTCTGTGAGAGAGGGGTAACATGGCCAGTCGAGTGCGCACAGATGCTGTGGGAATGCAGCATGCATTCTCCCCCTACTACCCTATTTAGCTATGCTATGCTATTACCCAAGCAATAGTACTTCTTACTACAATTATAAGTATATTTAAAAGTAGTAACACCACCATTACCTTTTTCACGAAATTTATAAACAGAGTTTAGGTATAAATATTATTTTTTTGCTAAAATAGCGTTTATTACAGTATAGTTTTACTTTACGGTACAAGAAAATTGTTTACGGTTCATCGGACAAATGGTAGTAAATTAAAATATTAGTCTCACTTGTCCCATAGGACAACTGGGACGAAAAAGTGGTTCTACCGGGATAGACGGAACAATTTAAGATTTTATCAAAAATAGTGTTGAAGATATTTCTAAATGACGTTATATGGAACCAATCTCACGTTTACTACCGTATATACTATTTAGTCTATATAGTGTATAAAACTTACAGATTCGAACAACCAAGGTAATTGAAAATCAAATAGACCGTAACAATACTCTTTCGAGTACTTTTACCGGAATTCTTGCTTCTAAGTTCCTAGGAACCTCTACTGTGCGCTAATACAAACCTTGGAAAAAAGATTCTACGATTTTGTTCAGGTGCCAACAAGCGGTCCACTAACTGTGAGATATAAAATATTTAATTGAATATTCACAAATAGTATTGACACAGAAGGCTTTAGTCTAATGCAGGAGGCACATCCTTATCAAACGATGGATAACAAAAGTCAAGAAAAAGGCATTTGATATTAGGAGTGTATTTGAAATTCAGGAAAGAAAATCGTAGAAGGAATTGAATCAGTAAATCCTCTTTCGAAGGTTCGTATTAACGGCCAGTAAGGATTCTTAGGAATTCAGAAGCAAGAAGTTCGGTAAAGGCAATATTAGAAAGAATATTGTTACAAAACGTTGACCTGTTCACTGAAACTGCTACTTACGAGTACAATGTAATATAGTCCCGAATATACAATTTAGTTAGGTTAGAAACCACAAAATAACTTCAAAACTATACTGTAACCAGCACTAAATATTAATTCCAAGAAACATTACTAAGTATGATAGTACGTTAATGTTTTAGTACGCATTTATATTGTTCATTAATGTGCCTAGAAATTATAATGTCAATTTCCATTATCAACTATTACCAATTTCTGTTTCTACTAGAAACTAGTTCCAAACTTTATATACACGCTGTGTAAACATTACGATAACATATGGCCACGCAAAACTAACTACAGCCATGTTCAAGGTAAAGGACAATAGGTTAAACATAAAGTTATGTAATGGGTCATTGTTATGATTTCTTTGTCTTAGCAGAACTTACCTAGCATATTAATTGGCATAAAACAAACTAATGTTCCATTGGCAATTTCATAACCAAATTAGCTTCCATAAATCCTGCCAATGTTATTAGCAAGTCGTTTTCAAATCAGATATAGGTAACTTCTTCTTAGTGTTTAAAGTACAGGGTTATTGGAAAAATTACCGGTAAATTAACCCAGACTGAACTCCTTTAATAAAAGAAAGAACATTTTTCTAAAACTTCTGATTAGATATTTTTTATTAATCCACATTCAAAATAAAAGCCATCAGAACAAAAATCCTCGGTTTTTGTTCTTATCTATTTAACAGCACCTATTTATGTAAGTGAACTTTGAAGTGTAAGGCGTCCAGCAGCATTCAGCATCACATGGTATTTGGCGTGGCCATTAACTATAGCTATTAGCGGTATAAGCATAAGTCGGTAGGTCTCAAATATCCGAGACGAATGACGGGTAGCATCGTCACGAGGTATAAGTACGAGGGGCCTGACATTGAGTTATCAACATAATTTGGGAGAAGCCAATACAGTAGTGGAGAGATACAAGTTGGTGGTAGCACAAAGACCATACCATGTCACTACAATAATTTTATACTAATGATTTTATTAGTACAAAGTATAGTGGTTTTACTAGTTGGAACTCAATGAACGTCGACTGCGAACTACATAATATGTAGTCTATGGTAAACCATTTATAGTTAGACGACTGGTTAGTGAAAAATGAGCGTTAAGCGCTCGAGCGCTGAATCAGCGTTAATGAACCTTAAGAACTTTATTCTTAACTATTTTATACCCAAGCTTTAAGAGTTTAAGACCATGAAACGTTAAAAACTTGCACTATACAGCATTTGTTAGCATGGAGAGCGGCGAGTGGGATCGGCGCGGCGCAGCGACCAGTCACTATGGGTTTATGGCAAGTGGCAAGCGTGTACAGCGGCAGGGGCACTTCCATAATATAAACCTATAGACTGTGTCACCACATTTCAGCCTCGAGTCTTGAAAGTTCATCAAGCGTTCACTCAGCGCTTCAGCGTCGAGCGCTCAACGCTCATTTTTACAACACTACGCTAAATTCCTTGTCACATTCTCCTAAAGATGAGTTATTTCAGAAAACCCACGAATAACAAATATGAAAAGTCTTGTACACTTAATACCACTCTTGTAAACACAAATACTCACTTAAATAAGATCGTGGTAGGTACTCGTATATTACGCTATTCTCACAGAACGTTTTGATCGACAAGGGTTTTTTAACAATGGTACGAATATATTCGTATGTGGATTAAAACGTATCCGCCGTCACTGTCACGTCTCTGAATGGGCATTACCAAATAACGGAGAAACCAGTATGAAATATTTGTACAAATACTGAAAATGCACCGCATTCAATAAGAAGTGGGCTGAAGTGGACGTTTATATGAAGTATTTATTGAAAAAAAAACCAGAGGGGAAACCTGAAGAAAGGAGACCAACGGCGCCTAATGCGTTCTGTAACTGACCTTTATGATTATTTAAAGAGGAATAATTAAATGAGCAATAAAAAAAAACGAATAGGCAGCAAATTTAAAGGTGGGTTAGGTTTAGGTTCCCTGGTGATAATAAAGAAATAGAAGTCCCCCCCCTCCGTTGACTTGGTAATTATTAATCATATTTTTAGTAATTTATAATTACAAAAATAGGTTGTTTTGTTGATCATAATTAGCTTATTTAAGTGACAACTGTAAAATTGCTAATGTTTATGTACAACGGAAATGAATCGAAGTGGTCTAAATGGTACTAACGGCGCACTAAAGAAGCTAACTAGGATATACGAGTAATATGTTCGCGTTTAGACGTTCAGTCAGCGAGGCCTATTTTAAAAGTTATTTAAAGATTCCTTACTGGTTTCTCTATATACAATGGCGTTGCCGAGTAAGTGGCGTGCGATCGGTATTATCTATTCATGGATTCCGAATAGAACAATTTCGTGAGTTATTAGGGACTGACACGTTTTATCGTCTGCAAGTTAACTTTTTATGAGGTTTTGTGTTAGGTTTTATTTGATGAAATTGCGTTTTAAACAGCCTTATAATATTTAAGTAACACGGAACTATATAATGGAACATCACCACAATAATAACTTTCCACTTCAAACTTTCGTGTAACAATTTGTCGCTAAAATATTCGTTTACACCTCGTTTACAAAACTCGATATTTTTAAAATAAAATTCATCAGTGATTATCTTTATAAGTTTTATATTTCACTAGCAGTACCCACGATTTCATTGAAATCGCGATGACTTGAATCATAATATTTTTCGCAAGAATTTTATAATGGATCTGGAAAAATGGTTCCCATGTTTTTTTTATTTCTCTTTTAATAGTGAAGTGGGCGGCCGAGCAAGCGGTCCCACGTGATTAATTATTAGTGTATTAGTGTTACAGCCGCCCATGGACATCTACAACACCAGGGGGTGTGCGGGTGCGCCGTCGACCTTGCAAAATTTCTATTCACAGCTTTCTTGAAGAACCCCATATCGTACCTTAATATAAGAAATAGGTCTATTGTAAGTAAAAGTTTCATTAAAAAGTTGCATGTGGTTTTTGTATGATTTGTGGCCACACTAATAGAAACAAAAAAAACTTTGTTTTCTGTATGTTTCGTAATTCACAGAGCAACGATTTATAAAAAAACACACTGTCCTTGCGATATTATTATGTAAGTATTTAAATAAATTTAAACAAATATTTTAATAATAAAAATTCAATACCGTTGATAATTGCAGCTACGAGTAGATTTCTTCGTCAAGTAGAGGAAGATTCCAAAAGTTTTTGAACACCTGGAAGCTAGTAAGGTAATTCGAAGTTGCTGTTGTCGATGGACAATTAAAACCATACATGAATATCGGTGCCAAATCTTCAAGTGGTGGTTACGTAACGGCAAATGGTGACAGACAAGAGGCTTGCCAGAGCGCCAAATTGTAATTATTATTTAACTACTGAGTGTAAAGAGAGTGTTATTTTTAATTACGGACAGTATGTTAAGAGGTTCTCTAGCTCTCTACGATGGAATTTTTTGCCCAAATAATTTGAAGTACAATGGCGATTAGTTGAACGGTACGACATCATCAGTGTGTCTCTTCTATTGGATATAGACTCCTAGAGTCCCGCACTCACGACCTGCCGTTATTTGAGCAACATTAAACTATATATTATATGAGTCATACAAAACAAGATTCAGTTTTAGATGATATTACTGTCTAATCTTAAAATGTTTATTGTTACACTCGTGTCTCGACTACAGCAAGAAAGGTAATAATATTCATGTGATAGGGAATTTGATATAAATACAAATTTAATTTGACATGTAAATGTTTTTATACGATTAATTGTTTAATGTGAATTATACCAGTGTGAATTGTATTGTCTAGTTGTCGTTTAAATAATAATTGAGACTGTAAGATGAGCTCTATGGGCTGAATAAAAAAAATGTTATTGATATTATTGAATAACAATTATGATCCATGAATAATGATTAGTATTGACTTATAATTAAATAATAATACGTAATATTTTCTTAGGTTTTCGCGATTACTATACATAGCAATTAAAGAACTTTGAACGGTTTAAATCGCGTATATTTGACATTATTTATATCCCGACGTTTCGAACACTTTGCAGTGGACGTGGTCACGGGGTGACTAATTGATTTTTATTTGTCACTTGAGTGTAGTTTTATTCACACTTGGGATATAAATAATGTCAAATATACGCGATTTAAACCGTTCAAAGTTGTTTAATAATACGTAGCTAAATTTTCTATTCACTTATAAATTAAATTTTGCACGCCTGTTGAGGCAGGATATAATGGAAAGTAACATCTTATTTTTTAACTATATCCTTGCAAAATAAATGATTTGATTTGACTTTATTTCGGAGCATAAGGGGCGTGAAAAGATATTTTGATGTTTGCTTTAAGACATACGTTTTGTATCCAGGACGCGCGACCTGTCGACCTTATACTTTTGACACTATCGCTGACACCAAACCTCAAGTTTTCGTCCATTGAATGTCATTCACTTTTCAATCAGTTTTAATTCTAAACCCACCTGCCCCAAGCAATACGCCAATTCACTATGACTCAGCAACTCCACGACACCATTTAACACACCACAAATCAACGGCCCATCAAGGCAAACCGCAGCATCCCGACACTTATGAGTTCCGAAACTCAGAACTTCGTTTGTTTGACAACACTCCGTTCCCGCGTTCCCAACTTAATACGGAAACAACTTAGTTATGGTAAACAGTTGGTCCATATATAGTACCTACTGTGGTACTTCATACAAACTCTGATCTATATACTTGTACGTCGTGTTTTCGTTTAATTATAAGCAGATCAACACTGTTCAAAGATTATTTGATTATATTAAAGATCAAATTATTTTTCACATTTAAATTATATATATATACATTACGAAAACATTGGCCATCGGCTAATCCGGAAACACCCGAACGCGTCATCCACGTCTATGCAATAAAGTATCGCGTAATAAAGTATGCAATGAGAAGTACGGTAATTCATAGACGTGGATGACGCGTTCAGGTGTTTCCGGATTAGCCGAAGGCCAATGTTTTGATAATGTAGGTATCTGTAATAATCTGTTTGTCTCTGATCGCGCATCACGTGCAAAAACCTCTGAAAGGATTGTAATGAAACTTGGCACAGTTATAACTTATACGCCGGGTACTTATCCAGATCAATTATAAAGTTCCTACAGGAATCAAGCTCACTAAACATACTCTAAAGTTTACGCACATGAAGACAGCGCATTCGGGGGTGTGCCAACGTTTGTCATTCTGGATTGATGTTAGCATGTATTGCAGGTGTCCACGGGCGACAGTATCCACTTACCACAAGATAGACAGTACGCTAGTCTGCCGCCTTCTTTCTAAAAAAAAGTCGCGAGCACTACTAGTTTACAATATACTCGTATCATTATGCGAGTATATTTGAAAAACAATCAAGAAAGTTTTAAATGTTAATTTATTAGTCAGACAAAGGCCAATGTACTTTAAAAATACACACTAAATACAGAAAGTATGGGAAATAAGAAATTTTAAAATTTTAAAAATCTTTAGGTGGTATCCAATTACAAAATTTTCTACTCTTTAAAAGATAGATAAAACATCCGAGTTCAGATTCGAATCGAGTCAAGTATTCTGAAGTTTCAAAAGTAAATATTTATTCCCTGGCATGTTACCTAGTTATATAATGTGAAGAATTTTTAAGTTTTTTCGAAGTAGCAGCAAGTAATACACATGTGTTTAAATGTACAGTTCAATGTATCCGCTAAAATAAAATTCGAGTGGAATAAAAATTGAAAAATAAGTGGTAGAAAAAATTAAGTTAACTTAATTAAATTAATTTCTGTAAATCCCTTTGATTATGTGTTTGAATATGGTGTCTTTCCACCATATTCAAACACAATCGAAGTCCCCGTCCGAATCTCCTTGACATCATTCTTGGTCAACAACACGCAACGTATGCGCGTGACATTTCCATTAGGGCGACAATAAACGCCGGATACGTCTTCTGTTTCTCAAACTTTGATAATAACGTCGTTGGTTATTGGATATTACGTGGTTTATGTTTTAGCTCAATATCTTTATGAATTCGCAACGGATAAAGATACCACTTTTAAAGGCAAAATAAAGAAAAGTGTGGAGCGGTGGTAATTTGGGATAAAGTTTACTACTCATTTTAAAAAGAGGAAAGAAGTCGGTTGAAGAAATTCAAGAAGATAGTTCTCCTATTATCTCCAAGACGCGCAATACTACATTATGCTTGATCAGGGACCTTTCTCATATCCACTGCACTTTACACTTAAGTTTAGCTGAAGATTATGTCAATAATTATAAACGGTTTTCATTGTGTTTTAGAAACGAAATGAATTATATTCTATTCTACCCTATAAGTACACAACTCACCCAACTCTACACTATCCTATTTAGTTCTACATCTTCTAGTCCTGAAGTATCCATATACGGAAACTTAAACAATGACAATCTTTACAATCCATCTGTATTTGGATTCACGATGTATTGTTTCAAATGATTCTTCAGTTAACTTCTTCATGGTGTAGAAACACCTAATTAAAACCTAATTAACTAAAGTAGAAAAACTCAGAGAATTTTGAAGATTATAATCATGTTACAAGTATATGATAAGTACGCTATAGTATTACTAATTCGAAGAACAGATAGCGATCGTGATTAATCATAAGACAATTTTTGCGTTACGTTGTGTAACGTGTTGTAAGAAACAAGAATATGAGCGTCGCATACGGGTAACTAAGCGCTTAGTGTGAAGTCCATTGGTTGTAAGGAGTAATGCACATCGTTCATATTGTAAGCTTTGGAACAGTAGTGGGTGGATAGGATGTTTTATAAACAAAATGGAGTCAGTAAGAGAAATGAATCCACTTTCAGTGGTGGTTACTATCACACAGTATATGACAAATAAAACTAAGGAGCCACAAAACAAGGATAATTTATCAGTTTAAGTATTGGTGTAAGTATAGGTATTGTAGTGTATGTAGGTAGATCGATAAATAATATCAATCTAATCAACACTCTGTCTCGTGCAATATGCTAGTGGGCGTAACGTCAAATAGACGTAAAGCGTCATTATCACCAGACCCACCGGCCAGTTCGAATGTGCGCTCGCACCACGCGTGCGTTGCCAAGCCAGGGATATTATAGGTCTCTTTTACTTTGATTTACCCAATTCTTAACATTTCTGTAAATTATTTTCGGGCAAGTTGTTTAATAAAATTCACCTGAATATGCTGATAATATAGAATGACAGAACATAATTATAAGAAACGTGGGCGAAGAGACAGTAGCTATTTGTAAGCGCAGTTGACTGTTGGGCCCTGGTGTTTCAGATAAAGATAAGAAAGAATTTTGCAAAATTAAATTTATTAGTCGTGGTGAATGTGTCATTAATGATAATTCAATGACAATCTGATAGTTCGACAAGTCTTTACGAAGATTGCTATAATTTTAGTTGAATGACTTTGTAATAAGATATCTATATGTTGAATTCCAATACTATTATTTTATTTTATGATACCTTGCAGTTTACAATAAATAGAGAAGAACTTTTAAACCCCTATCAAACCAATTTGCTTGAAGTTCTAAAAGATTGTTCAAACTTCGACCATTCGAAAAGGCACGACGAAAAGGAAATGACAAATACTTTCATACAACCGCATCTTTGTCTTGTCGTTCTTACTATCCGCCCACAAATGGAGCAAGCCAATGTGACCTACTTATCGCACAAGTCAACGAAAAACCATCTACAGCAAAAGACTGTATACGCAGAATGCAGTTACTTAACTATAATCACGAGTCGTGGGAGCGCACTCGCGTGAATCATTGTTAATTATCTTTTGTTGTAGCATCGATCATGTTCCATAATTGCCTACTTTCCAAATATACGCGAATCTGCAGTCGTTTGCGCTTCTGAATGTCATTTCATTTGCAGGAAGTAGGATTAATGATTATTATGTTTAATCTGATTGTATTGGCCTAATTAAACTATAATTCGCGGAAACACATATAGATATATGTACAGTAAGCAACAGATATGTACAGTACCCAAAACCATTCAACTCGTCCTTATCACAGGCATATTAAGGTACCGACGGGTATAAGTTGACGTGTTCCTGACTGTATGTCTGTTACAAGAACTGAGTGAGGATCATTAAGTATTTAGACGGGTGAGGACAATGTTCCAACCCACAGCCAATTCCTGTTTTCTTTCTTTCCGATTCCAATTCATTCATCCTTTCTCAATCCCATCTCATCCTATGTAATTCCATACCATCGTATTGTAGGGGCAGAGTGCATGGTGCATACCCACAGCCACTGGGTGCACTCCACTGGCCACGTTACCCTCTCTCAAAGAAGAGTACATTGAAATGTACTGCATTTCCTACTTTATCGTATTCCCCCAATGTACGTAGGTACTTGTTTCGGTAGTGAGTGAAATATGCCAGAGCCCATTCCCATCCTATCCTCTCCCTTCCCAGTTTGCCAACCCTATCTTCCAATTCATCCTTAATATGCAAAGGTGGGCAGCGCATCCTGGGGTGTGCCAACGTTTGTCATTCTGGACTGATGTTGGCATGTATCGCGGATGTCTATAGACGACAGTATCCACTTACCATCAGGTGGACTGTATGCTCGTCTGTCGCATTTTTCTATAAAAAAACCGTCTGGTGGGACAAGATAATATGAGATGCATTAAGTTTCATACCGTCTTGTCCTAATGGTTTCCGGCATGAAGTAGCGTGGGAGAAACGAGATACCAAATTAAATCCTTTAGGAACACCACGTTGACTTCTTAAAATGTTGAATTCCCAAAATGTTAAACTCACAAAATGTTGATTTTTAATTTCCAAAAATGTTATATTCTCTCAAAATTATCATGCCTAAAACATAAAGACGTTGTGCAAAACGGAAATATGTCAACCTTTTAGGAATTCAACATTTTAAGAAGTCAACGTTGTGGTCCTAAAGGAATTAAATAATTTATTAATAGTCCATTTATCTTATCTCATCGTCATATTATCTCATTCTCTTTCGAAAGGTAGTCAGCACGTCTATGGATGTGCCTACTTAATTTTTGTTATTCGTTCCTAGTTTTTTTTTACTAACGTTGGTATTTTTCGTAAATCTTTTAGGCAAGAGTAATCGCTTACCATAATGCATACTGTCCGCTCGTTTGCCTTATTTGTATAAAAACGTTCCTTGGAGCAGTTGTTTTGTCTACCTTTCTGTCTCTCTTTCGCCTTTTTTTGATACCGAGCATCGTATAACTGTATAGCCAGAACTCAGTTGCCTCATTAATCTTGCTTCGATAACATTCGACATGATGAAGATAGGTCCCTATCTATTTATAGTTCTATACATTACATAGACTAACGTAATTGACCAATGATCCCAATTGGGCATAGACAGATTTGTGACCCTCTGTGATTAGTCTTACAGACCAATAACAGACAATCGCCGGGAGCGGTTCAATCCTTAGGGTTCGTGTACTGTGCGAGCGACTCCGCACGACCTCGGTAGAGTGGGCTGTCATAACGACTAATGGTTACTCTAAGCTCTCTTAGCTGTTGACACCTCGACAACTACTTCATAGAAAGCGTAACCAATTGCTGCTACCGAAATTTAGAGAACTTGCTCGCATAGCCATTATGCCAGTATTTCAATAATAAACATTTAGGTAAATCAGGGTTAATGGAAAGTGTATAAATTCGAAACAGGTAATGGAAAGAGACTCCGACGATAACTGAAAGAAGTTTGACCTGACCGTAGCGGTCGCGTCAAAAGATCGGAAGATCGTATGTAGTGACGAGGCTTGGGTGTCCCCAATACACGCTAATGAAGAGAGATAAACTGATGGTGTCGTACGGTAAATAAGAAAAAGAAAAAAAATCTCAATTTCATCGGTTTTTCATTTACCCTAAAGCTAAAGCATTCCAAGCAGATAACTAATACTCACACATATGCCACAGTATGAAGAAAAAGAAACAATTATTGAGACGATAAGATTCGCCAACTTTTGAATAGTAGAACATATAACGGAAAAATGCTTGGAAAGAGGAAATCTTGGTTTGTGCTCTGAAACGTATTACAAAAAAAATCCTAATAGTTTTTTTTTCTGTCAACGTAGACGAACCATAAAGTTAATCTCACAAATCGCTTCCCTCGCAGCGAGAAACGTCTCCTTGATATTAACAGCGTCGTAAAATATCTAAGGCTTTTAACGTGAGGTCATAAATGACCGAGTCTACTGCATCGAAGATAGTCTAAAATTTGCAATATCCTCAATAGATCGTTGTTTATACTGGATTATCGCAACGCATTTCGGATTTTGCTACTATTACTATCTTTAGAAATCTGAAAGTACTGTTTAGAATTGTTTTAATGCCATATATGAGATGATTCAATTACACGCTTGCAATTTGATAAAGGACGATCGTAAGTAAGGAAGTGGTGGATAGATATAAATGAAAATGAAAGAAAGACAGATCGTATATGATGTCAATGTTTGAAAAAGTCCTTGGTTATATAGAGAATGTAATTGTTATGACCATTTCGCCAAGCAGTTGAGAATAACTTCGATTAAAGTAATATAACAAGTGGCTCAGTGTGACCAAGTTCCTCGATTTAGGAGTTTCATTTGCGATTTTGACTCGGTTAGAGTTAAACATACAGATTCGCTACTCCTTACTTTCACAAACATAGTCCGTAGAGCGCGAAGAACGATGTGCTACGCAATCACGATGATGATAATGGGCAGATGACGAATATCATCACAAAAGTAGTTTATAGCAGACCAAACAAGCGAATCCCGGGCGAAACCTGGTGCATAACCCGTCGATCACCCCTTTCACTTGTCTTGCAAACAGCTATAACATGTCTGCATAATCAACTGGATATCCAACTACTTCCCTTGTACCATATGATTTAGTGCATTAGGAAGGCATTCGATATTCATGTGCATATAATGGTAAGTGTATGCAATAATGCGTTCATTGATCACATGTATATTTTCCTTTGTTTTGTTTTCCTTTTGTCTTGTTAAGCCGTCTTTACGTTTTCTTCTATACGTTTTTGGTATAATATAATTACGTCCAGTAAGTATATACTTATCTACTTGAAAAGATGATTATGAATCTGCAATAAAGGACTTCTTTGACATAAATATTTGTATTCCTCGTCAAACATTCTGGAGTTTTGCTATTAAAATTCAACGGAATTAATTAATGTGTAAATAATATGTATAATAATATGCGAAAAGGGTGTATATTAAATATATTATCGGTTTTAGTTATCCAGGAACTTTAGTGAAACCTTAAAAAAATATTTTTTATTGCTTTATCTTTAAAATCAGATGTTAGAGCATGTTTCCTTTTAAATATAATCTTGTAACAACGAAATTAATAAGTCTATACCGACAATAAGGCCCCAATAACGTCATATAAGGTACTTGGGTCAAATATATCCAGTCGGAAAATATGGCCATATGGTATAATAATATCTTGAAAGTAACAGCGTAAAAAACGCGAGTCCCCTACACGAATACACTTGTTTTATTTGTGTAGGACCCTCTGAGCACGGGGCTGAACTGCACATGCGCCTCTCTCCTTGTGAGCCGCCTATCCGCCATATTTTGTTGATAAAAACATTATTATAATTGATAAAAGCTATTATAAAATTTTCTAGCAAGATTTTAACTTATTTTCGTGTTTTATTTAAATTATACATAGTATATACTTATTTACTTCAAACAACATAGAACTCTTCATGTAGCGTTGTAGATTTTTCATCGTTGCACTATTTTGTGAATATAAATATCTTGACTGAAAATATGGCCACTAGGTGACCATATTTACCATATTGATTTTGGAAAGAATTGGAACTGTCTTCTCTCATCATCCGCATATGCATTGTAGGATATTCACTTAACCCCTCGTGTGTTTCGTTCATAACTCAAGATATACTGTGATCTGAAAAACATTGCAGTATCCTGTAATTTTAATTTTGATCTTAAGTAGTACATGTGGAAGTGGGTTTAACTGACTTGCAAGATTTGACCTAAACAAACTAACAAACAAACGTGAAGTTGAATAAAAGCTTGTAATAACAAAAACAGCTTTTCCATATTAAGAACATCGTTATTTAATTTATTTTATTTATAAAGCACAGATAGAGCAGTATTAAGGCAATAGATGTAAGAAAAGTAATCAAACATAAAACAAATAACAACTAACCAAAATTCCTAATAATGTATACCCTAGCATGCATGCACAAGTTATTTTAATAAAATGTAAACAAAATTTGAAAGCGTAAAATAATACAATATTTTTTGGAAAGCTTTAAACAAATCAGAACACGAATTAAATAAATTAGCTAGCCGTAGATTGTCATAATTAAAGGAAGTACACAACAAAGTATAAAATGTCCTAGGTAAACGTTACTAACAGTAACAAGAGTTATAATAGCAATGTTATCTTCCATGACAACTTGAGTAAAGATTCTGGGAAAAGATCTCGAATTTCTCAGAGTGCGTTAAAAGTTTAAAAGTTAGTACTTAGTGAGGTCTGGAAGATTCAGAACTTTTCTAGTTTCCAATTCTTATAGGATAGTACGAAGATAACTACTACTACTTCTCCAGAAGAAATAGTTTTTAATTAATAGCAAAGGCATGCGAAATCCATACGAAATGACAATTTTATTTTAAAACTGAATAGATAATACAGGTAAATTCTTTATAACATAGATGTTACATTAACATACGAGTATAACATCAAAGAATAATATTTAAGAGAAAAATATAATCTTGACAAAAGGAGTTGTGACTGAAGTATGAACCTAACAAGTTATATGACCTTTGATCTTCAAATGTTCTTTCAAAAATCTTTTATATTATTGGTCATGCCGCCAAGCTGCGCTTCACCGGTCAAGGTAATTATTTCATATATATTAAATGATGGAAATCGTAAATATAAATTAATATTATATACAAGGTTTAAGCGATTAATTTACGGTCTGAAACTATGAATTCCTTTCAAAACTCTGAGATATGTAATTATTTTAAGTATGAACTATTTAGGTTTATTTATGTTTTGAGATATGAAACAGGTGGTAAGTGGATACTGTCGCAAACGTTGGCACGCCCATGGATGATATGAAAATTTGACATTTTTTTTATAATGTACCATTTTTTATTTCTGCAAAATTTCCCATATCTATTTAATAAATCTATATATATAAAAGAGGATGTTGGTATTTCTGATTTTAATAAACTTCGACACCATTTGACTGATCACCATGAAATTTGGCCCATATACGTATCTTTTCATGAAGAAGGTTTTTATTCTATCGACTTTGTTGTAACTCGCCACTAGATGGCGCTGCAGCGCATCAACTTCTATACCGTTCGACCGATCGCCATGACAATTGGTATACATAGGTATTTGAGCACGGAGAATATTTTTGAGCTATCGACTTTGTTGTAACTCGCCACTGGATGGCGCTACATCAACTTCTGTACCGTTTAACCGATCGCAAAAATCATATCGACGGCAAAACAGAATAATTTGGGATTTTATATACAGAGGTATATAATTATACACAGGCAGGGCGTCTGCAGGGTTTTGCTAGTACTATATAAGCACACAAAAAGAACAATATTTTAACAGAAAAAATACGTAATACGTCATGTTCATTACTTCAAATTAAAAAAAAATCAAAATCCCTAATCTCCTCACTCTTTGTTCAATATGTAGAGGTTAATTGGTCACAGTAATTGGGCGAATGCCAACTATCTAGCCGCCAGTTATAACGCCTAAGGCTCCGTCGAATCTGGTAGCTCACAATTTTAATTAAGTAGACAACACACCTGACCTTTTACATTAAAGATTATAATGTTGTTATTGAAAATGGTGTTTCTTTTAACCGTTTGAATATTAATAATATAATGAATAAGTTAGTTATTAATGTTAGGTAACAATGATTGGTATCATGTTATTAACGTTAAATATATTTTGTAACATAAAGGTATATATAACACGAGAAATAAGGAACAGAAATGATTAAACATTTTAACATCCTTACATTTTAATTTAGAAGGGAAGTGTAGGTTTGACTTCAGAATTGAATGAAAATGGGATTTATGAATAAATTTAAATGATTATTATTTCCTCAATTTAAATATTGTTACTTTGAATATTTTATTCATTAACATACTTGGACATGGTAAATCTTTGACTTCACAAATAATGCACAGGAAATGTGTAGGTATACGAAATTTTCCAGACGGAGATTTTTTTTACGATTTTGGAATAACATTTTCTATCCAATGACATGTGTATTGTTTGTTCGTTTATTACACGTTGAAATCGTTTTGAGAAGTGCGTAGTGAAATTTTTCCGAAATTTAAAATTCGACAAATATAAGCATAAATACAAAAATTGTTTCAAAAATGGTTCAGTTTAGTTTCGTTTTAACAGAGAATCGCAAATGGAAACACGGTTTATGAGGTTTCTTTCCGTAAGATCATGTGGCATCCAAGTATGCAGCTTTTTCTGGAGCCCAGACTTTTTCAAATGACTTAAAATCGTTTTGTGATCTATAGATCACAAATCAGCAAGTTCCTCAGCAATATCATAAATATTGATGTGTCGATCTTGCTCTAATATTTCACAGATGGCATTGATTTATCTGTAACTGGGCGACAAGAGTGAGCTGCAACTTTCACGTTAAAATTTCCTAACTAAAAACGCTTGTACCAACTATGTGCTACCCTTACCGATTCCGCATTAGATTCTATAAACATATTTGCCTGTTTTGTAATCAAATTTCAAAATGTAGCGAATTTCTTCGTTACTTTCACTCACTTTCACAGACTGGAAAACAATGGAAAAATGGCGGTAAATAGTTTTATTTAATATTTTATTTTATTTTTTTTAACCAGGTACAAATAGTACAACCAAAGAGATTTGATTACAACTTCATGAGTATAAAATACGAGAAGACTTTCTCCCCGACCTATTACATAGATAAAATTAAACTATTTAACTGCGTGAAAGTATAAATGTCTATAAAAGTAAACACAAACATTATACTCGTATATGAAGATATTGTTAATAAATAAGAACCCTATATATTATATTTATATACTGTACTAAATGCATTCTTCTTCAATAGGGTAAATTTTAATATTGTTATTTATGAATTAAGATCTCGTGTTACTTATGAAGTGAAACTGTATAATATTCTTATCAGAAAAAAGTATCTTTAAGCCGGAGTCCAAAATGTTTACCCCATAATTAGGTACTTGAATTCTCCTCCAAACAATTCCGTAGGAAACCATCAAATAGCCCTTTAATTCCATGCTCAATATTGCTTGCTTTTACTGCAGAAGGGCCTTAAGGTCAGTAGTTCAACCGCGTGCCCTGCAATTTCAACAATCCACGTCACGAAGGGCTCGGATAGTGAAATTGCTTTCTAAGGCCTTCTATATATTGCCCTTTGTATACAAGGATCAAGTTTTACTTCTATTTTATTGCAGTGCAGGTGTGCTCCCTAGAGAAATTCAGGAATGAGTTAGATAAATTATAGCGGGTATCTGGCTGAGTTAGGAAACGTTCTGTTTTTATACGCAATAAAGAGAACTGTATAATGATAATAAAGGCAGTGAATAGGTACTAAATGTATTATTTATTTGGGATTGGTCGCTATCATTTTAGTCACTTATGACAAATTTTATCTTTTAACATGTTAATGTTTAAAGATAAGATGACAACGATAAAGATAAATTATTGTAGTTATACAATTTTGTTACATTTGGATCTTTTCAAAATTTCCAAAATGCACTTTATGGCCAATTTGTTACTGCTAGGTATGTAATATTTATTAAGACTGATATTGTTAGATATAAAGTTATAAAGTTTTTAAATGACTTGTTGTTATGCAAAATATTACTTAAAAAATGTTACTTTAACATTTGAAAGAAGAAAGAAAACATTTATTGTCACTTTATGGTTACAATAAAAAAATACAATACAACTTTAATGCCTAAAAAAAGAAATAAAGAAATTGGGTCTTAGCTGATGCTAACCGCAAGTGCCTAGCGCTGATTTATAGACCTCCCTATGTTAAGATGTGCGTATTATGTGTGTGTCTGAATTATGCATGCATTAAAACACAATGAACACCACAAAAGTATTTTTTTTTTATAGACTAGTAGGCGGGAGCAAGCGGTCTCACGTGATGACTCTCAGTATACTTTGTATGTGGTTTTGCTTTTATGACGAAATTCTAAACCTAAAACCTAAACACAAAAATAAAAATGTATGTCTTATTCTGACTTACCTAATGCACTGGGGAATTCTGAATTTTAAGCTATTTAAAACACTTCAAGGTCAAAGATCAACGCTCACTTAACAGCTCTATACAATCACGGCATCGTGAGAGGTCACTGCATCGCATCAATCACTACACCCAAATCCATCTGACGATCGTGCCGGTACATTAAATAGGCGATTAAAAAATATTTAAAATCCATTACAAAGATCGTAATAAAATTACATAGATTGAAATAGATAAGATTTGTAGAAGATTCGAATAATGGCGGCAATTTTTAATACGAATTATGTGAACAATATGTTCACATAACATAACAGATACCAATAAAAAGTTAAACCTACTTAGGTACTAACTTAAACTTATTGGTCTATCCAGCAACCTACACTGGGCCGTGTGGCCCAGTGATTACCAGTAAACTCCCCAGTGATTTACTAGTGGAGGCCTATGCCCTGCAGTGGGACATTAATACATAAGCAATACATATAACAACAACCAACTTACCATCCTTTACTATCTAATTGTAAGAGAATCAAATTGAAATGAATGAGCGATTTTTCAAAATGGTCCATAAATCACTCACCTTTGACTACAGACTCAGTGACGAATGTTAGATTATTTAAAATTTCTTTACAAATAAATCTATAGCGATAGTCTATGTAATTAGCATTACAGATAAATTAAAAATACCCGTAACTGATACCAAATACGTACGAAAATACAACCTGATTCTATAAAAAAATCATATTACTAACTTGTCATAAACATAAATTCCTGAACATTGTATTTTGAATAATTAAGATGTATTCACTGTGTGCCTATATTTGCTATTGAACATGATTCAATGAGGAATATTCTCGTTAATACTGAATCAAATAGATTCATGCAAATAGCCAAACACAATACCGACAATATTCAGGACGTGATCCGCAGAATCCTAATTAAAACGGGAATTTGAAGCACTAGATAGCAAATTTGTGTCAGATTCGACTTAAACCCGGAACATCTCTACAGATGTACACAAGCGGACAAAGCAAATCATTAATCAATTTATCCAATCCCCAGTATCATTTTTAACACTGAAATTTTGAGATATTACAGATGTTACACTGTTTAACAATAACTGATTAAGCAGTAAGTAAGTTTTGGTAGTGAGTGAGATATGCAAAAGCCCATTCCCATCCCATTCTATCCTATAAATTCCCAATCGTTTCTCTGAATCCATTCCCTTCGTCTCGAAAAGTAGGCAGCGCATCCGGGAGCGTGCCAACGTTTGTCATTCTGGACTGATGTTGGCATGTATCGCGGATGTCCATGGGCGACAGTATTCATTTACCAGCAGGTGAACTGCATGCTCGTCTGCCGCCTTTTTCCTATAAAAAGAGAAGTTAAACAAGCAAGAAGTAGTACTTACAACATACTTAAAACAGTAGCTGCAGCACGGCGGCGCTTGCGACGTATCGCTCAATAATCATGCTGTATCTACACGTACGTAGACTCGCGACTATTAACAACGTTATTAATATACAGTTTTTTGAGAGATGAGCAATGATCGCAAGCGGGTCTTCGAAGTCCCTCCCCGTTGCCGTCGTCGTCCTCGGCACGTCTTAGACGACCCCGACCAACCAATTACTGCTGCCAATGCTGTTCTTATACTACACTCGCAGACTACACATATACACCATCCCCGTCGGTGGAGACGAGGACGTCACCCTCGCTACACCGTGAACACACACCGGACTTCAGCCAACACTTTTACCAAAGCAACGCCCTAAGCCGAGGTCCGTTCTTTCGGCCGGTCTACCGGCGGGGGAGCCCTTCGGCTCGTTGCTGCACACACTCTTTGCTCGTGGCGGAGTGCCTTCTGCGCTCGCCATAAACTTTACATGTACGGTGACTCTTGAAAGGCCACTAGGGCCACAAGAATTTAGCCATTCCGAAAAAGAAAAAAAAGGGCTCTTCAGTCTTTTAGTGTGCATAGCCTAATTATACTTACATTATATACATCCATACTATCCATATCCACAATAATATATACAGAAATCCGGAGAAGGACAAATAATATTTTTTAACACGGAAAATCGATTAGGTTTTACAAGGGAAGTCAATTATTATTAAACCAAAATCTGCGCAGGCGAAGCAGCGAACAAAAGCTATTTTCTAATCTCTTAATAATACACAATACAGTTGAAATATAGACTTCTATACCAATTCCATACCTTACAGTTTTCACGGTGACAATCTAGCGGCAAATCTTGAATGCAGCACTCCAAATTATTATCACAGTGCTAGCAGAAGCAGCGAAACTGAGCAGCGCTGCTTAGCCGCTTAACGTGAAGGCACGCTCAACCTTCACAGTTTCGCTTGCGACTTCATTTTTGGAATGTATCCAAGTTGCCTCGCAGTTTCAAACGGTTGGAATTTGTGTCAAAGTTCGCGTTATAGCTTACGAAGCAGGAGGGCTCGTTATCGGACTTACCAATATTTCGTTACGCTCAGCAATATTTAAATTTGAGTCAGGAATTTACCTAGAAAGAGAAAGAAAATGTTATTATAAAAATGTTAAAGCTTATTTATTACTATAAGCATACATTATACTATATTTATTGTTAATATGGTACAAGTATATTGAACATAATTCTATCTGTAAATTTAATTAATTTTGCACATCACTTTAATTTTTCTCTTTCCCAAGGTTGCCTGGAAGAGATCGCCTTAGCGATAAGGTCGCCTATTGTATTCTGTCATTTAATGATGTGCATGTAATAAGGGATGTATGGCCTCAAAACGCCACGCTGGCCAAGCGGGTTTGGCCAGTTCACTCTTTCAGAGGTGGTGTAGTTCCTCGAGGCTTGTGGTTTGTATCCCTCAGCTCAGCTTTATTATCCTTTAGTGTCCATACATCCCCCATGCACAAGACAATGTGCATAAGGAGGCCTATGTTCAGCAGTGGATACTAAAAGGGCTGATTGTGGTTGTGGTGTGGTTGTGTGTGTACACATAAAATAACTATCTGTAAGCAATAAAAAGTGCTTATTATTATTATAAATACATTAAATTTAAAACTACAGAGATTGTTAAATGTTGATTACGTCATTTAATTTATCACGAATGTCGAGTTCATGCTAATTAACTAATGTAAACCTTGTGAATCAGATAAATATGTTTTATTTATTTTTTCATTTATGTCGATAGCCATAAGAAAATTTTGATTTTTTTAAATAACTATGTAGTCACCTTCGAAACCCCTCAAGGTTACTTATGTTAATTAAGAACGATTTAAAGACAAAATTAAAAAAAAAATATTTTGGTAAAACAGTTGAGTACAATGGAAGATTTAGGCCTCCTCCCACAGAGATTTAAAATAGATATTTAAGTCCATTAGTAACAAAATGAACAGATTTAAATACCCAAAACTACTCTTAAATTCTAAATATAGAATTTCGCTTAAAATATCTGATTCAATGGTTCCATAACAAAAATCGTTTTGTTTAACAAGCCGTGCTCGGGACACGTTTATCTCTTCACGCCCACTAGCCGCGATAATGCGTCGTTTGAATTACAATCGGAAACAATGCCGCAATCGAGATAGATTTTTTTTTTAATTCTAATTGAAACGTATCACACATTTATCAGCATAAATCAGACAAAAAAAAAATTATTTAATCATTTTAATAAGATAAATGGACTAATAGAAGTACCAAAAATGATCCGCAATTATCAAAGTGATAAATTATCATAATAAAGATATTGTGATAAAAATACATTGAAATTATCAGTTTGTGCTAAAATAATTATTTCGAAGTAAAGTTCCTACTTGTTACTTTCCTTCGAATGCCTTCCTTCTTCCATTATACTATATGTAACACTTTAAAATATAATGATATATACTTTTTATTGCATACAAACAGTTATTACATGTGCAAATATTATATCTTGAAATGACAATATAATAGGCGATTTTATCGCTAAGTCGATCTCTTCCAGGCAACCTCGGTGTAGAGAAAAATAAAAGGAATATAGGCAGTGAAAAACGATTGCAATCTACAGATAAAATTATGTTCAATATATACGTATACATACATATCTACATACATGATATACACAGTATTCTTTATTTTACACCAAAGATAAAGACACAATGTAATACATGATGAATTGAAGATTCCAATTATGTAGATGTAGATGAATTGATTTTCCTTATTTTCTCAAAGATTAATTGAAGGGAGATGCGCAAGTAGGTATAGTCACAACACAATCAATCTTATAACATGCTATTCCGCATGACAACAGCCGAATTGGACACGGACACCGCATCCGATCGGATTACCGCAGGCCCTCGGATGCGTATACATCAATCACATTGGATCGATGTTAAACTCCTGAGAGTACGTCTGCGAATTGTTATAATGTAGGTCATAATGTA
Organism: Sesia apiformis; assembly: GCA_914767545.1. NCBI lineage: Eukaryota > Metazoa > Arthropoda > Insecta > Lepidoptera > Sesiidae > Sesia > Sesia apiformis. The sequence goes on along the minus strand of OU611960.1, from coordinate 5,661,266 downwards.
CTCGTATAAAAGCGAAGTTTTCAAGCACGGTTATAAAGATTTGATTACAAAACTGATTACATACAGAGTGACAGAATTAAAAGAACTAAAGCAAACTTGTTGAAAAAGTAAGTAGTTACGATTCAATAACAACAACAGTGCAGACAATCAATGTAAATTTAATTTAACCGTAACCAGCCCTTTTAGTATCCACTACTGGATATAGGCCTCCTCGTGCACATCGTCTTGTGCACGAGGCATGTATGGCTTTATAACGCCATGCTGGCCATGCGGTATGGCGAGTTCACTCTCTTAGAGGTGGCGTAGTTCGTCAGGGCTTGTGGTAGCCGCTTGCTTTGTTATTCCTTAATCGCCTTTTATGACACCCATGGGAATAGATTCTAAACCCGGCTGGCATCACGCGGCCATTAATATATATTGTCTAAATTAATTTTAAAAATATCATAAATTTATTAAATAAGTAGGTACATTTAAAATTATTGCCATCTTAACGGTGAAGAGAAATATTGTGAGGAAACTCGTGAGCTCGACAGTTAAAAAATAAATCTGAAGTATGTGCATCCACCAAACCGCACTGAGCCTGCGTGATGGATTATGAATTTATGACCCAAAACTCCTGCAGTTGAACGGCTGGTATATTGATATCGATCGACCATACAAACCAAATTATATCTTATTACTGAAATTAATTTTCTAGATTATACAATAGATTTAATCAAGTTATCAATCACAAAAACTTACATTTATCATTTTAGAATCAAAATTTATCATTTAACAGTTATAAATGCTGTATCCTTGATCTATTTAACGTTTATAAATAATACACTCGAACCTTAAGCTACGATATGGGGCTCTTCAAGAGAGCTGTGAATAGGATTTTACAAGGTCGGCAGCGCACCCGCAAGCCCCCTGGTGTTGCAGGTGTCCATGGGCAGCGGTAACCAATTACTACCATGTGGTACACCCACTCGTATGCTATCTATTCTATAAGAAAAAAACTCTACCATAAATTCCAGCAACCAATAAGATCGCGACAGAAATCCAACGCTGAGATCTTAGAACGCATAGAGCGTTAACAATGGACACGTTGCCAACACAATAATCCGAACGCGGCGATTGGAGACACGCATTGAACTACGCGTCATTAATTATACATTACCTCCTGATACCACATCTGACTACACCATATATACTATTATTACTAAGGTTCATTATTTTAGATAGGCAATACGTACACATTCGTACATGACATCTGTTAAGACACAAGGATTCATAATGATTTTAAACTATAACTATTGAACTAATCATATGGTATCTCACTGAATGGGAGACGAGACCGAAACCTGTCATTGTGTTAGAACACGCATCGGTATATTCAATAGTGCAAATCTCCCAAATTATAACCTTAGCTGCCAACATATAACTGCCAACGTATAACATATACGTGAATATATTAAAATAGGCACGCTTAAATTACGTCGGCGTCTACGAGGTAACTTGTGCTAGTAACGTCGATGAATATTAATAACGCTTTCGAGCAGTTAAACTGGTGTGGAGTCGTAAAATGCTCCATGGATTTGTTAACATTTGAGTATGTTGACTGCGAGACATGAAAGTTATTGCACACGTGTACCGGATTGATAAAATACTTGAGTAAACTAACACGTTAATTTGCGGCTGTGAAATAATTTAACCGTAGGCGTGAAGCGTTTCGTAAAATCAATCAAAACGAAGCACTTGAAAAGCTGGCGCGCGTATCGATATCCCCGTTACGGCGGCAGATCCGCCACGACTGTAACAAGGCGGGTCGCTGACAAAACAAATTTACATAAATCCCGACGAATCCGTAAAAATGACGCGCGACAGGCGAGCCGATAAGCTTCGGATATCATTAGCCAGGGACAGACTGAAGCGATCACTCACTTGTGCGGGCTCCGGGAATGACGGTTGGGGAAAAATCCGAAATATCAATCTTCTTTTCCCTATTCTCCTTACGCTCGATTCTAAATTGAAAAGCCCGAGAGATGTGCAATCAGTTCAGGAGCGAATTTTTCGCTGTGGAAAAACTGGCGAGGAGATATCTCGAAATTATTTTCGAGTTCGAAAAATATGGGGGACCGTCGCCGTTTATTAATTTAATTCCAATCGTCGCCGGTGCAGCGCGGGAACTTGTATAACGTTCGCTCTTGAACTTCTCAACTGCGGGAGTTTCGTCGTATTCTTTTATTGCACGAGACACAATCAAACTGAATTCCGTTCAGAGAATCTTGTAGCAATTTCCCTCGTATTGCGAAATTCCAATAGTATTACATATGCTTAGGAAAAACTTCTTTATATTATTTATGCTTCTTTACTTACATATATTTACTCTCGTTTATCTTAGTCGTAGTTAAATAGAGGTGTTAAATATTTAAACAAATTCTTTTTACTGCACTTCATTACCAAAACTTTGATGACTAACTGATTAACTTTAAACAAATCGTTAAATAAATTAATAAATTTTATTTATCATGGAATTATGTAATTATTATTTAAACCGCATAGATTAAACCATATCCTCACACACAGAGAGACTATTTAAATTAAAAATTATTCATTGCTTAAATTTGCTTATGCTTTACTAGAAACTGCAATATTTAAAACTTGATATTAATTGACAAAGAATTTCGAGCAATGACTGAATGTTTAATTTTAAATGAATCTATAATTATTATAAAAATAGTAGTCCAGATGACAGAAAATCACAAAAAAAGAGTCCCCAGCGAACATGGCCAATACGATTTCAATATTAACAAGAACTGGTGTTATAAGATATAAGAGTATTCTTGAATCAAAAGGTTTATATTTTGAGAACAATGTTTAGGTTTAATTTTTTTTCTCCGAAGTACAGAAATATTCTCAGATAATTCGAAACCTTCCTCCTAGACACATTTCGGTTAGACGAGCTGGAAATTAAACAAATTGTTATTTAATAAGACTTTACTTTTAATTTTTACTCTTTCATAATATAAATAAGAGTAAATAAAGCTTTAATAAAATAATAGTAAAATAGAACGATTGTGCACACACATAATACCTAAAGAACAATTTATACCCGCAGTAAAATGCAGAGATTCAAACGATTAAGGTAAAGAGTTACGAGATCATAAATTGCATTGGATTCACATCGTAACTAACATTCTTGTGGGATTGTATAACGCCGTACGATGTTTTTATAACCTTGCATAAACTTATAGTGTCTTACATAAACGATGTTGTAGTACCTACATTAGTTTCCTATTCTATATTCTTATTTCTAAGCTTAGCAAGTTAAAAGAACACCGAAGTGTCTCTTCACACCACAATCTTTGGCCTTAAAAAGGACGATGTAGAATAATGTATACATTCGCAAGTCTATTGCTTCGCGGTGTGTCAGTATCACGTCCTGGATTAGGTAGCGAGTAATATTATAATTTCAAATTTCGGTATGCGATCGTACACCGGTATAACATCAACCGTGTTTGACCTTTAACTGGATAACGGACGTCGTGCCGAGTTTCAAATAGGCGACGTTCAATTTGCATTTCTGTTTTAAATTTTCGAAATACGTAGTTCCATGGAAATTGAGCACTTTCACTGCAGTTATGTTATGATCAGCTTGAATTTGAAGTGTTCATGGCATAATTCTGTTGAAGAACGATTGTCATATTTAGCAGCAACTACAAAGGAATTTAATATTGATCTTAACTGTTCCCGAAAATTCCAGTTCAATGGCTTATATGCAAGTATCTTTCATGTTCGCACAGAATAAATTTTGCGGAAGCAACGACCGTGAGCGTGCACAAGTGTTTTATTAGACAACGGCTAAATGTACGATACACCCAAAATTACAGCAAGCAAAGAAAAATTAACAGCCGGCAAGTTGGTCCTCACGTTAACGTAGCATGAAGATGCATGTTGTAAGTTAATGTTGCATTTAATACGTTTAATTAACATACAACAATTATTATGCTAAACACTTTCTATTTCTATTGTAAGTGTAATTGTATTGTTCTAGTGTAAGCTAGATGCTTGTGTTTATATGTGACATTATACTCGTATGAGAAACAAATATTTTATTTTAACAATCATATGTGACAGTATGTTCCTAATCAAACAGACTCTTCAACAACTAATTTCTTTCAAAAAATAAATAAATAGAATAAAACGACAATGAGGTCCTTTTGCTCAAATGATGTCACATATTTATTATAGACATTACTAAAAGTATTAAGAAAAATTGAAAACTATCATAAATTACAAATTTTGGTGATAAATATTAATAACGATTTAGTTTTACTATCGACTTATCAATCCGTAATATTAAAGAGTTCTGACAGCATCGAATATACCACTAACTGATATCTTTTACCGAAATGTTCCATGTGAGATGTGCCATATCTAGAAATATGTATTGCTATTTAAAAAAAAATTTTTGTTATTCCGCGTACACCTTTGTAACTGTATTAAGTCGTACCAATAATATTATCCTTAGCACTGCATTCTGCACCAAATAATAATAAGAGATTCCTGTAACTAAAGGAAGGGACCGTTAACTCCAAAGGGAAATTAAACATTGTCTTAAATTTAATTGGAATATTGTAAGATTCACTGAAGTGGTTTCCTGGTATGATTTCTAATTCAAAAAAAAATAATTTGAATTTGAAGAGAAATCAAGTGGGAGATTCCATTTAGTCATGATTCTGACTGCTCTGTAGTGTGCTTCGGGCTATGGTGGCTATCCAAAATGGTTTAGTATTAGTTACACGTTGCAATAATGAAGCTGTATTTAACTCTGATAAACAACATGGCAGGGCACAAATTATGACGATAATATGGAGGTAAAAGTAAATATGTCGGAAGGTCAAAGACAAAAAGTACGCAAAATAGACAATTATAGAGCATTATATCTAGTTTGCTGACAAAATACACAGATGATTTACTAATTTACAAACAAGATTTCCTTGGCTTGGATACAAAATTAACTACGATGAAATTACCGTCAAGGAATACTAAAATTCATATTAAAAAATATGATATTGTATAAGCATTAATTTATCGGTATATAGTTCGTAATCCATTAATTTACATTTCCTATTTATACTTATAAAGTAACACGCATTCCAAAAAAGTACAAAGAAGATGACAACATTTTGTAATTACGACGACACAAGCAATTTGTTCGAATAATAGTATAAAGCTGCATTACCGTGAGCCTAATTGCGCTCCGTTATAAGCATACAATTTTGCCATAAATCACTCATCATTAAATCTGACCAGTGATTTTTACTCAAAACAAAATGAACATTTCTTCCTTGTTTTAAGGTATAAATTTCCAGAATTCTTTGATTTTGTATTAACATCATGAGCCTGCAGAGTATGTCTTACGGTACCTGACATCGACTGGACGATTGGTGTTTTGTGCCAATTCCTCGAGGTCATAGGCTGCTCAAACTGCCATTGTAGGCCATCTTCCCAGAGATTGCTGATGTGTTAATAATAGCCATTCGATTTTCTTTGAAACCCTATTATATTTCTCAATCCGTCTTTATAGGCGAACATATAACAGTAAATTCATTACAATTGGTCAAGCAAACAATTTTATAGTCATCTTACTTTTAACAACAGAGTTATAAAATTATTACATCTAATGCAGTAAGTACCTACCTTTCGTAGCTATATTGGTTAACAGACTTTTTAGTTAGAGATACAAAATTATATGTGAAACATAGAATTCTAGAATTGAACTAAAATTAAATCCGTTCTATTTTATTAAAATTTACGGGCCATTTTATAAAGAGAATAAACTTAAATGCCAAATAGAATGAATGTTGAAATTATTATTTCAACTGGTATTCAAAAAAATATTTAAAAAGGTGCCCGTGGCTTCGCACGCATTGCCGGGAATAAAAACTACTGATGACCGGTTGATTGTCGACGATTTAATAAGTCATAAACAAATAAATAAACATACAGCAACTTTTGCAAGTATAATATTTGCAAGTACACAGCAATGTGGAAAGACCACATTACCATACTTATGCGGTACGTCATCAATAACCGCAAAATTATGTTCAAATTATTAATAGGCATCGCCGCGTTGCAATATTTTAATAAAGCCAAAAGGTCAACACATTTCTAGTTCACGATGAGCGTACAACACAACATAACATTTTGTCCCATCTTCAACTCTATATCAATGCAACAAGAGCTTTTGAAGTATTTCTTGATGTGTTGTCGTTTGTACCATCAAGCACACTGGGGATCGTGAGGCAACTGGCTGACCTTTCCCTTCCCCTCCCCTGCCGGTGTCTCCACTCCCCGCGAGGTCGCATCGCGGATATGCCAGTGACGATACTAGGCGATGAAATCTAACAATGTTGTAAATAGTCATGGAAATATTGCGACAGCGAATGGCAAGCATTCTTTACAGAAAATATATATATTCATGAATACCTACTATATTGCATTGGTATATTTACTTTAGTATGATATATTTTAATTGTATAAATTATTGTGTATATTGTGTAAATAAATAAACAAACAAAAAACAGACGGACAGTGCATCGTCATCAGTTTGGGTATTTCTAATTTCAAACGATAGTATCACATAACGTGTACGTACTGAAGTCTTTTCCTCAATTTAACCTTCTTTACCAATTAAGCTAAACGTTCCCGTTTCTCCTCTCATATTAACGTCAGTTGTAAATGTCTCAACAAATTATTACGAAGTGTTATGGTAATTTGAAATCCCGTTCACCCTAAATACTCATTTCGTATAATAATACCATTTCGTTTATTTCTGACAGCCTCCAATCCCATAAACCACCGATAGACCGATAGCTGGTCGATAATTCTTATTTGGTATTTGGCAGATTGAAACTTCGTAAGTTAGCAGTTAGAGTATGCCTAATGAAACGTGTCAATTCAAAACCGCGGCAAATTTAAAAATCTTATAGTTGTAAACACTGAAAATACTCTGAAATATCAATTTGATACTTACATTATTTTTTTTGAAACATACCTTTTTATCGAAATACGAAATATACATACCTACATACAAAATATCTACATTGCCAGTAGATATTTTCGTTGTGACACCGCTTGTTGATGCTCTTTACCATTACTTTTTCACCTTGTAGTTTTGGTGCACATATGTTTCATCAAGGTATATTATTTGTTTTCCTTCTTGTCGTTTTTCATTGATCGTTCGTAGATATTTATGTCTCCAAGCGGATCATAATTTTCTATCTTTCATTTTGATTATTTTTAAATTCAAACCCGTTTTTGAGTAAAATTTGTCTTAAAATTTCAACACAACCTCTAAAATCCAACCTCTGTAGTGTAGGAGCTTATAGCACTAATATCAAAACTGTCCAAGTTTTGATATAAGTGCTAAAAGTACGGTTCTAATGTTGCCATACTAAAATTTTTTAATAATACCGATCGACACGTTTCATTAGACAGACTTTATACAAAACCTCTAAAAGGTTTCCAAAACAGGAAATGTGTTTTATGTCTAAACCGGGCAACTGAAGAAGGAAACAAATCTATATTCATTAAAAATATTTTTTCCAATTCGTTAGAAAATTAGGTACCTATATGAGCTTGAAAATGTTTGAAATGGGGAGCTATCGGGGAGCGTCACTCATACTATTATACGATATGTAGTGACATGATAGGCTTAGTAGCGCGATCGTTTTTCATCTAGCAACTTCTAACTCTTACAGCTCAATTGTGGCTCAATTACACTTGGTTGTTAGCCCGCTTTCGAGTACACATATTTATATTCGAATTCGGGCATCCAAACATTGTTTACACTAGCTCAAAGCCGCAGTCGAGTCCAAACAACAGATCAATCACAGTTTCCTCAATTGCTCGGAAATGGGTGTACCTGAATTCATTATTTACGTACATTGGTCATTTGCTCGAATACAAAAGACACCAGTATGCGACCAAGTGTAATGGTGTTTTAATTATAAAAATATTTTAAATTTTATTTCTCGTAACGATTTCTAGTATCTTATGTTATTTAATAAAATAATTTATTATTAAGTCAAATACTCTTATTAACATTCATGTCAATAGGAGTATTTGACTTAATTTATTGTATTTGTAATAAGAGTAAGTTTAGAATTGATGGTCTACAAAAGCTCTTACAGGTTTGTCTAGAAATATCATTTCAGTCTAATACATAAACAAAATCACTCACTGACTCTTAGGTTAGAGTTTAGAATAACGTTATGAAGTGACCGATGGTCTAGATATTTCATTGGCTATATTACGTTATATATTTAGTGGAAATCTGGTAAGCTTGAGATGCGCATTCCTGAATTGCCTCCTCAGCAACATGGAGAGTATTTAGTATTCGTATGTTTTTTTTAAGGACGCCGGCGGCAGACGAGCATACAGTCCACCTGATGGTAAGTAGATACTGTCGCCCATAGACATCCGCGCTGCGTACCTTTGCAGATATAGGAGTGGATTTGGAAAAAGGGTTGGGAAAATGGGGAGAGATAGGATGGGAATGGGCTATGGCACATCTCATTCACTACCGAAACATGTACGGTACATTAGGGAGATAAGATAAAGTGGGAAATTAATTTCAAGGTCTTCTTTGAGAGAGGGGTAACGTGGCCAGTCGAGTGCGCCCAGCGGATGTTGAATTGCAGCATGCATTCTCTCCCTCCCATGATATTAATTCTAATTATTTAGTCATTGACCGGCTTATCGGTTTTTATTTCGATCACTTAACACGTTACAATATGAATGCTGTGTTCTCCTTTAAGAGGCTACCATTGTAATTATATGTATGTGTGTATTGTTAATTATATTTATATTATATGTATTATATTTATTATGTTTGCATATAATGGAAATGTATGGTGTGTCGTTGGCGAACCAAATAAAATAATATATTTATAATCTTTAAACGCATAAAATAACATATTCCATTCAAAATGTTATGAGAAAAGGGACCTTATTGTCATTATGGACTTAATGACTTAAGATTTTCTAACTTAAAATTTCGTTGTTTCAATATTCTGATTAAATTATTTCTGATTTTTAAGATAAATCAATAAATAATATATGTTAGTGTTTAATATTTCGCTAAGTCTCGACATATATTTTCGTCAAAGAAACTAGAACCGGCAATAAGGTCCTATGTCACATTGGATGTTACAGTTATCACTCACTGTGTATCAGTATTATTCAAAACTCAGCACCTATTTTTTTTCTATTGTTCTTACTATATTTTTTTTATTCAAATAAAGTAATAAAAATGTATACAAATATATTTGTATGGAAATTGAGCATTATTTATTTATTAAAGGTCACCGACAGAGAATACATCATATAAATGTTAAGAGTTACATGCAAGTGTTAATCATATAAATGTCTTAAAGACGACGACAACATGGCTTAGAAGTAAACACAGTCAAAAACAAAAATTAGAATTGCGTTATAATATAAAACAAACATAGAAATTAAATCGTAAGACAAGAAACCATGTTACAATGTTAATGAGAGAAAATTTACATAAGTCACAAAAGTCAATAAGTTAGATACTCATAGATGTAATGATGAGTTACAAAATTATTATTACACCGTAGTCAATATTACAATTTTACGTACGTTCTTTCAAGTCATAAAGAGTATAAAAGTAACGCGAAATGACTTTAACTTAGTTTTGAACTTATTCCTTTTGTATATAATATATTTTAAGTCAATTTATTTACTACAAAAAAAATGTCTTAAAGTAGTTCTAATGATTTAAAATTTTAGTTAATTCATTTTTAAAACCTTGCAAAAATCTTTTTTAATCTTTCTTAATTATTAATTATTTCTTACAGCAAAATATATTTAATTTGACAGGCATTATTGGTTAACTAAGGTCCGTCATAATAAACCGCATTCAAAATCGATCTTAGTATATAAGACATATGAACTCTCGATGCGCCAGCTAAACAAAACAAGCATAAAACGAATATTTTCTTGAGCACACAAATATTCTCACGGATGTGCACTCTCCGCACACTCCAGGCAAAACTGGAATTAGAGTGTCGCGTCTACATCATTAACTCATTACTCTGTGAAACAATGGAGATTTTAAAGAGATTATTTCGTGTGGCTGCATCCGCTTAGGCATTACATCATGTAACTCTCATTAAAAAGACGATGCAGCCGACGACCTTTTACCTGCCATTATATCCGGGTCAAGTACGACTTAAAATAAAAATATGAATCAGTAAGGACATTAGTGCTGTTTTCTTCCTATCAAGCTATATGACTTTCGATCTCCAAATATTCTTAGTAGGCCTTAGTAATTTTTAGTCTTCAATTGTTCGTTATTCAACGCTTGTTTTTAGTTTTCACATAGGAATATTATTATTTTTTATAGAAAAAGGCGGCAGACGAGCATACAGTCCACCTGATGGTAAGTGAATACTGTCGTCCATAGACATCCGCGATACATACCAACATTAGTCCAGAATGACAAACGTTGGCATGTCCCCGGATGCGCTGCCTACCTGTGCTGATTAAGGAATGGATTGAGAAAGGATTGGGAAAATGGGGAGGGATAGGTTAAGGTAGGATGGGAATGGGCTCGGGCATAATCTCACTCACTACCGAAACACGTGCGTAGATACGAATATACAATTACTTCAATTAAATATATTATTTCTTAACATGTTATTTTCAAAAAAATATACGATAATTTTTTTTTTTATACAGAAGACATTTAAAATTAGACACTTTCACATAAAAGAGTTTTTCTTCGTTCTGTACGATTCATTGCATTTTTTCTGCTTTGATTTGTAAAAATCATACTGTGCCTGTACATAGTACCTACCTAAATTGATACAAAAAGCATCACTAAAGGCAATCGGTCTCACAATACAAACGCCGATAACAATTCCCAAACATCGACAACAGATTTATCTGTGTCAATGGATAAACATAACTTAGTCACGACAACATTGATTGTAGTAAAAATAGCACTGAAGTAAACTTTTTTGCTCACGCTAACAAATTTATTGTATCCCAAGGAACAGTACAAGGGTATCATTTATTGTTTATAGATTGTACTTCGTAGTGGATCAAAATATTTATGAAAAATAGAACTTAATCAATTGTTTGGAGAATCAAAAAATGTAGAGATAAGGTGTTATAACTTCGATTATCGATAACGATGATGCTAAAGACGACCGAAAGACACGATCGGGCGACCAGTAGCTCTAAAAAGGTCACTTAAAAGTGTTCACATGGTGTCGCGAGCGGCCAGACCTCACAGCCGCAGCTGCTCGCGCTTTTGTAAATAAACACAGGAGTTATTTTTTTAAGTATTGACATATGATGATGACAGTAAAACTCATTATGGTTTTATTGAGCGGTTGCAGTAGGTCGCATGGCCACGTGGCTTAACGACCAGGAGCGTGACCCCGTGGTCAGCTATGGCAGCTATGTCTCTGGTCGCTTCGACCAGCGCGATTCGGTGTGGGATATCTTAAACTTCGTTCACAAGTTATGATAATCGTAACCAGTTCTTTTATTGACCGCTGCTTGACACGGGCCTCCTCATGCACATTGTATTGTGCATGAGGGTTGTGTGGCCTTAAAACGCCACGCTGGACAAACATGTTGACAAGTCCAATCTTTCAGAGGTGCTGTAGTTTCTAAGGGGTTGTGATAGCCGTTTTGTTATCTCTTAATCGCCCTTTAGAACACCCACGGGAAGATATGGGGTGGTGATATTCTAAAGCCGACCGACAGCGACACCACGCGGTTCGGCACGCCGGTTAGTAAAGTGGAAAGTTTTTCCCATTTTATTGATAATATAAAGAGGAGTTTGAATAGATGTTGAACTTATTCCTTTTAAAATTAACAGCAGACGTTTACTTAGAAAGTTGCATATTACGAGTGCAACCGTGTGTGCATCTTTAACAGTTCATACGCGGTCACAAACTATATTACATAAGTAGATACTTACATAAATCCTTTCACTGGAAATAAGTCTAGACTAAAAAGGAACACAGTAATCATCTTACGAATGCACAATTGAGATTTATGTTTTGATAGTGTTAGTGCAAAAATATTATCTAAAGTATTTGATTTATCAGTTCTTGTTTTGGAATCATGTACTTTCCAATTAGTCTTTATCGGTGTTATACAATATTGTAAAATAACATTCTTTTTACTTCACTTTTGTATCATGATCATATTATTATTATATTATCATCGTCATTATTGTATTTGTATCAACCGGTCTCTCTATAATGTTAAATTTAGGCTCCTCAGGCTAGCACCATTTGTTTTCACACACTATTTAAATATATAATCTTTAAAGAAATGTTGACACTTATATCAATAATGTTTCTAAAGCTGACACTCTTATATCAATAACATTTCTAAAGCTGACACTCTTATATCAATTAAGGAATTGCAAAAATCTTATAGCTTGCAGTTATTAATTAATGGAAGGCAGATGACGTTTTCTTCGAAAAAATAGATTTTACATACATTTTAGCAAAAAAAATTACACTAATATGTAAAGTTTAAGTGCTATCCAAAAATTTTCTAACGAATTATAAATTTGTTTATTTAAAATTCTCTTTTGGGTATTTTTTTTAAGTTTAAGCCGTCTAAATTTTGGAACTATTGACCCGATTTTGGTCCATCTATCAATTTTAGAGTTATGTAGTTACTAATCAATAGTAACCGCCTAACTATTCAATTCAGTTGAACGCGTCTATAATATACACATCCAATATACCTATTTACCGCGACCCTCAACCACTCGAGCAGATTGTATAATATTGTACGTCAGGTTATACTAGATTGTTGAACTAAACGCTGCCAAATTATCAAAGCAAATCCGTAACTTGATTACAAACATAAGCCTGTAGACTCGCATAAACCTACATAATATTAGTAATTTTGACCCCTATGTATATTTGCCAATGAAATTATGAATTATGAAACCTTTGTCATTTCTATGTTTAAGTGGAAATGGGCAGATCACGTATGTCGTAGTAAAGACGTGCGCTGGAGCCGTAAACTGCTGGAATGGCGATCGTGGATTCATCAGAGAAATGTGACAAATGGCCCGTTGACGCGACGATGTCGTGAGAGCGCTGGGAACGAGGTGGATGCAGCAAGCGACCAACAGACAAAGATGGATTGCACAGGAAGAGTTTAGCAGGGGGGAACTGCAGCAGCCGTTTGTCATTTTTGTATTAGCAAATACAGTAGAGGTAAATTTAATTTATATGAGTTTATTGCCTCTGTTTATTTCACAAGCAGAAGTTATGAGTACGTTCTTAAACACACAAACACCCTTCGAATAGATTTCAACAAAGTTGGGATTCAATTGTTAACAAAGCGATGAAATTGGCGGAACCTACTCACTGACGAAAACAATGTTATTACAAAAAGGGAAAATGCATGGAAATTATATTTTATATTATTTACGGTTCTGTGTATCATCTTAAAAAAACTAGCATACTAGACTCGAGGCTTAAAAGACCATTCACACTCACTCGAGCATTCGAGCATCAATGCTCAGCGCTCAATTTTACAATAGTAATTCTATCTTCAATTTTTAATTCTACAAAACATAATTCTATTTTTATTCATTGATTAAAAATTGATGACTTGTTAGTCCAAATAAAACTGCAGCCTTAAATCAATTAATACCCTTCTGTTTACTCTTAACCTCGCTTCAAGCTTTGTAATTACTCTGCCCTACAGAAAATAGGGGAGTATTTGCAAATAAAATGCTTCCAATTACATACACAAACAGACACGTGAAAACAAATATAACATTATCTGTTATCGAGAACGTTCGTGAAATATATCTCCTTCATAAGGGGAATTTACAACGAAGCAAAAACTATGAAGGAAAAGATATAAAATAAATCATTTCGAATGGTATTGGTCTTCAGTTGAGGGATAAAATCCAACGAAGGGAAGTAGCCGACATTGCAAAACAGACGAGCTAGGGTTTGGCCTCGTGGTGGTAAAAGCAGTGTGGGTCGTCCCCCGGCTAAATGGACCGGTGATCTGAAGAGAGAAGCAAGTGGCGGCTGGATGGGGAAGGCAAACGATAGAACATTTTGACGAATCTTGGGACAATGTAGTAAAAAATGTAGAAGAAGAAGAATTGTTATTTGGATGAATAATTAAATATAGCAGCTGTTTGCTTATTTTACTTGAAAATGTAATGTCTCGTTAGGTACGTATTAACAAAACATAGTAGATATTTATTTGTGTAAAAAACATAATATTTTCTCCTACTTGCTCGGAAATGGCTTCATTATTTTAAAAAGGAAATACGTCAATCGGCTCTTTTCTGTACGCACGCCAGCAATTTCCAACACGACAATAATAGAGATTGCTGGACAGTAGCAAGGTTATTTTTAGTGCACACTAACATAAATTAGGTTTTTTTAGGTACACGATATTTATTATTATAAAGGCTGAATGTGCATTTCTTTTCAAAAGTTTAAAAAAAGAACAAAGACCGCGCGCAGTCGTATTGGCGGGAATGAAAACCAGATACCTCCTCTGTATTGTGGATGTTATGTTCTCATAAGTTTATCACAATTTCAAGTTAAACAATTTAAACGATGAGTACTAGTTCGTTGGAAGGTGAATTAGATTTAACGCCACCAGACATAGCTGAAGAAGCAAAGATACTTTCTGAAAACCTGTTACGACCGAAATCGAGAGAAAAATATGAAAAGGCATATGAAGATTTAATCAAGTGGAAAACTGAAAAAAAAGCGAATTCTTTTTCGGAAAACTTCTGTTTCTTGAATTAATTTGTTTATTGTTTCCTCGCAAATTAGAGAAAAATACTATACAAGTCTCGGCCGAATTAGTAATTTTTTAAATAGCCTCGTTTATTTAAAAAGGACTCGGCTTCGCCTGGTCCTTCCAATATTACTCGGCCGTCAATTGCTTTATTTCGGGCCTGAACAGTAATGTACTATTAATTAAAATTGTGCCCTAATTCATATTTTATACATTAAATATTTTGTAAAAAAATGTTTTAAATGAGACCATTTTATATTTTACTAACCAATTGTAAACTAATATTCAGAGATTGCTGGCGGCTATTCTAAAGCAGACATTTATTATTTCTTATTAAGAGAAAAAATATATATTAATATATTATATATATATTAAATATATTAAATTAATATATTATATTATATATATATTATATAAGTCGGAGCTTCAGATTTCAGAAAGTATTTCAGAATAGGATCCGCAGAATTTAATTAACTGACGCCTTAAAATAATAACTCTGTATAAAAACTTCCTTTTTAACTCCTTACGAATTACGTATTAAATTTGTTTTATAAATTTAAAAAACTTCCGACAATACCCACTATACCTCCGCTTTCGCAAATTCTTAACTAAATTTTGTCACTTTTGTTCCATAAATAGATAATTCATATATCTCTTTGTAAATCAAGAATTACTTTTTGAAAACAAATTACTTTTTAAAAACTTTTTTAAAAATAAAGCATTCATTCATTCAACATCTACTATGTCATAACTAACTACTGTAAGTCCAATCTTCAGATATCAAACTCACTAATACTAGCATGTGTATTATTTAGTAGGTTCTGCTATTAAAAGAGTTGATAACAGTAACTAACTAATTTATTAATATTAGACGATAGACGTGAATGTGTGTCTTACCGAGGTCACCTGACAAGAGAGCGTGTATAGTCTATGGCCATAGGGTGGTAAGCACTCGTTTGACAAAACTACAGACAATACATCTTTCCCCTATTTAAAAAAAAAAAACAATTCGAATTTTGTTTAACATAACATTGCAAAAATAACAGTGACAATAGTTTAGTTACAACATTATTGCAATGTATATCACAAACTCATATGTTTATCCACAATATATATACGAGGCCTGTAAATTAAGTAATGAGACTGGCCATGTAGCGTCCGATCGGGCAACACTGGGGCAGCGAGCCGTGGAGTGGAGGTAGTTGGGGATGTGATGCGCCGTCAGTATGAGTTAGACGGTGCTGCGGCGCGGAGCTTGTCCGTAGTGCGTTGTTGCGTGAAACAAAGTTGTCGTGTGTGTTCTGCAATGAGTGCCAACACGGTCGAGCAACGGTGTGCCATCCGGTTTTGCTTCAGACTTCGACACAATGCAACGGGTGATGAGACGTGGGTGTTTGAGTACGACCCGGAAACCAAGCGTCAGAGCATGGAATGGCACACTTCCACATCGCCAAGGCCGAAAAAAGCACGAATGAGCAAGTCCAAGATCAAATGCATGCTGATGTGCTTTTTCGATAGCCAGGGCATCGTGCACAAAGAGTTTGTGCCTCCCGGCCAAACGGTCAATCAACACTTTTACCGACAGGTTCTTGAAAGACTTCGCAAAAGGGTCATGCGTGTGCGACCAAACATCAAAAACAGCTGGGTGTTGCATCATGACAATGCGCCTTGTCACACAGCAATTTCAGTGAACCGTTTCTTGGCCAGTAAGAACATTCCTGTTGCTCCTCAGCCTCCTTATTCGCCCGACTCGAGTCCTTGTGACTTCTTCCTCTTCCCGCAGTTGAAGAAACACCTCAAGGGACATCGTTTTGGAACACTGGACAACGTCCAGAAGGCTGTAACCGACCAGCTGAAGGCGATTCCCATCTCCGCGTTCTACCACAGCTATGAGGAGTGGAAGACACGTCTCCAGCGCTGTGTGGCTTCCGAAGGCTGTTACTTTGAAGGGGACAAGGTGCAATTGTAAGTGCATGTGAATAAACGGTGACAACACACTCAGTCTCATTATTTAATTTACAGGCCTCGTATATATATATAAAAACTCAAAAGGGTTCAAGAAAACAGCTAGAGCCACATACAGAACCTACAGCTATCACCAAATCATTGAGGTCTTATATGATAAGAACTAGTATATACACAATTTCTACTGTCAAGTATGTTATATGACCTAAAATTATTATTTTTGTAATAGTACCAGGCAACCAAACGTTTTTCTCCACATTCTTCTTAAACCATACCAGTTGACCTAATGCAAAATGTTCCTTTGCTCTTGTTCTAAACTTATAGCTCTTTTTATTTCTTCAAAAATTTTATTAAATTCATTATCAACATTATAATTTAAATTCGGTTTTAAATATTGAGAATGCACAGGATATTTTGTTTTCAAGTTTCTGTTCATTAAAAGTTGAGCCGGTGTAAATTGTGTATTAGAAACCGGTGAAGATCTATATTGTATCTGTTTTATCACTATCACATTTAAACATTATTTTCTTAGCTATTTTGACTTGACCCCTGTTGTCTTCACAATGTTTGTTGAAATTGACTTTGTAAAACGTTTACTTCCACCGACTTCTTTGCAATGTGTTTGGAATGCTCTCTTGATAACTCCATTGATCTACAGACATCCACAGCTTGATCTAGTGTAAGGTTTCTCATGGAAAGCAATTTTTCTTGCAATGGCTTGCTGCGTACACCGATGACTATTCTGTCACGCAATATTCTGTCTTCCAATGTGTCATAATTGCAACTTTTTATTAATTTCCTTAATTCAATATAAAACGAATCAAAAGTCTCTCCGTCCTCTTGTGCTTTTTTGTTAAAATTGCAACTATTAATAACCTCATTTTATTTGGGCGTGAAATAATCATCAAACACTTCGATAACATCTTCACATTTTAGAGAATCGCTCTTTTTTAAAATGTTCAAATATAATTCAAGAGCCTGATCACCAACACTGTTCATAACCTGCGGCCGTGATAATTTTTTTAAAAGATAAATCTTTGCCATTGGGGCAACAAATCTTCTAACGTATCCAATCTTATTGGAGCTGGCAAACGATATTCAACTCCCAAAGACATGTTCAACGCAGGTTTTTCTTTTTTCTGTGACGGCTCTTCGACCACGCCGGCGGGTACTTGTGAAATCACTTTTTTCTACGAAATAACTATGTTAACGTTGTAAGCACTCGTTTGACAAAACCACAGACAATACAGCATATGCTCGTACGTCGACTTAAAGTCGTAAATACCAACGGACAACACACACCCAGGAGTATTAAAAGAAATAAAGGAATAAATTAAAAAAATACAATCAACCGTGTAGTGCCTCATCGCTGTGAACCCTTTCACTCCCTTTAATAATAAAGCAAGTCATCCAATTCAATACGCGTTTATTGGTTTTGAATTCTTTAATTCAGTAGCATCTTTCGTTACGGCATTGATCGTATCACGTGGGCAAAATTAATTGATATAAAATTCGAATAATAACTTACGCGCACAAGTCAAAAGATATTTATAAGTTTATACACGAGTAGACGTAACATCATCTATTGTGTTTACAAAGTAATAAAATTCAGGCGGCATTTACATCATCGTTAAGTTTACATATAATTATTTCGTTTATATGAAATTAAATATTGAAATAATATAATCACTTATGTAAATCAGACAAGAAAGGATTCAACCAATACTTCAATGAACGAACTAATCTTTTAACTTCGACTAGCCATGTGTCTCGTAATCAAAGAATCTATCAGAACTAATACGACCACAAAATTAATTAGCAAAGAATTTTAATGCTATTTCTTCCCAAGTTTTTATAAATTGTTTTGATTAATTTTAGTTGCGAATTGTTGACAGAACATAAATAATTTAATACATCAGCAATAATGAAGAAGAATACGTTGCAATTAATATCTGACATGTCTGAGATAATTATTTATTAAGAAGCACGTAGGTATAATATCTGCCATTCAATGAAAATACACTGTAACCTTTTGCTGGTTTTAAGTCATGTTATATGAATTATATATACCCTACGTAAAGCGTTAAACGCCTCAAGTGGCGGCAATAAAATAAACCTGTTTACCCCACAGACTAATACACATACTCATACACAACTCATCATTTATGTAATATTCATAAAACACCAAAAAGTATAAAAGTAAATTAATGTTTTTTATTGCAAATATGGTAAATATTATTATGGTGGTCCTTGCAAAGGCGATAATGCAATACAAACTTCACGAGTTACGGAGCGTCTTGTCATATTCACTTTTTTAACTACTTGTCAAAGTGTTGCGAGATTAAAATGTCAGCAAAGTCATCCTGACACACTTTACAGATAATGTTTAATGCAACGTTTACATATACGATCAATTCAAGATTATATAAATGCTAATTATATAATTATATACAGCTTAAATAGGTGAATATTATGAATACTTATATACTTTATTATGAATAGCAAAAATAAAAATAAAACTGGCACCAAAACAAAATACAGTCATATGAAAAGAGTGAGAAAGGCGAAAGAAAGTGAGACGACTTTTGACAATAGTCCTATATCGATCTTCTTGCTGCTAAATGCTAACCACTAATGATTAAAATGAATGAATGAAAACCGAATGAAATAATGAATGAAAATCCTAATTTACTTCAAACTCTGACTCGATTGCCTTTTGATTCATTCTGCTGTCTAATTATCGATCTGTAAAGACGTGCCTATTACATGCCTTCTGTATCTGTAGGTTTGTAAATATCTCATAATACGCTTGTAATGGAATTCTGCTGAATAATAACATACAATATTTGTAAAAAAATACCTTATTTAGGGTAGGTAGTTTTAATGGTCCGTTTTTAAATACACAATTTGCTTTTATAAAATTAGCCTTTCATTTGTTTCAGTGTGTTTTATTTTTTTTTTTGTTTCAGTGTGTTTTATTTTTTTTAATACTTTTACTGACAAATAAATTGCTGGAGTGAAGACTGGGTGTCATTTCTTTCCTAAGAATTCCTCTAGCGTCCGAGCAAACGTCGTCGCAGCAGTGCCGCGGGTGTGATAAGCATGTTGTGTATCAGCTTCCAGCGAGGTGCATTTTCTGTTTTTGTTTAGCTGCTCGTACTACTTGTACTATATATGCGGCACGGGTTTCTCGGCTGTGGTCATGAGTGTACTAAAGAGGGGAGTAGTGCACGAGAGCTGCGAGGAGTTTTAAGAATTTAAGAACTAAGAGAGCGACATATTTTTATAAAATTTCCAAATGTGATGGACTACTGCTTATTCGTTATACTGCAAAAAAGTTCTTCAAAAGCGCTATTCTTCACAGATTATAGACAAGAATCATCATGACTGATTCATTATTAAATGAATCATAAAACAACTTTATTTTAAATCCTTCTTCACAGTAATAAAGTTAATATCACTTAATGAATTAATATCACCTTTTATCACTAATAAAATGATAGAATAAATCTACGTTACTAGTGAATCATCCATTCGTCGTTTGACGGGTAGACGAGGTCAGCAGTGCATTGTTTTGATGTTTATTTCTGAGTTACTTTCACAGGCGACTAGATTGGCAATGCGGTTTGTCTGCCAATGTTGTCTTTTGTTTCTCTTTCAACTACAAGTGTGCTGATAAACTGTGGCTATTAATATTAAATACCTTTTTTTTAACATGAAATACAGGAAACATCAATAATAGGCCTGAAACTAGTTTTCAAAATACCGGTTGATAAAGATAAATCTACCAATGTATATAACCTTTGACCTGCAATTGCTCTCTTTTGTATTAGTGGCGCTACCAGGCCAAGCTGCGCTTGACTGGTCAACATCGGTACATTATAGTAGAAAAGTTAACTTTTAAAGAATTTAAAAGTTTTTTAAACATTTTATTGTAACGTTAAAATTTTAATTTGCATATACCCTTATATAACTCAACTTCTTGGTACCATAAAATTGTGTACTTTTATAATGGCACTGTGCATTTCCCTGTAGGTGTATCTACAGAGGAATATACAATAATTAATGACAAGGGAATGTACAAATAACTATTTGACTGACTATGTTTGGTAACTATTGGATAATTTTTTGTTTGCATATCGATACTGTTACAGTAAATTTGCTTCGCTAATTGTACAAAGTGATTGTGCGTTTTGTCATCAATCGTAAGATAAATATTAGCTATATTTACGTACTCGATTAGCACGCTTCATTGCAAAAATATCTTAGCACGGCATTTTGAATGTCCGTTCGTGTCTTCTTGTGAAAGTCATAAAATCACTACGTGTTCCGAGGTACCGTCTGTAACGACCACTTGCACTATGTTAACAGTTTCTTCTTACGGCGAAAGTGTAGGAATCTCTTGATAGTACGCGTCGCCATTAACAGTCGTACGTGTCCTATTTTGCCGGAAAACACGCCAAATTTTTTTGGCAGTAAGTGACAGATGATATAAGACAGGTAAGTACAAGGCAGTAAGGCAGGCGATCCAACTGGTGATAACTGACTGCCGCCTATATTACGCTTAGGAAGACTGAAAATGCTCTGTTGATCTTTAGTATCAACTTACACGTATGAGCTTAACCACCAGAGAGAGAGAGAGAGAGCTAGTTAAGCCAAGAAGCCGGGTAACAAATGACGTTATTTTATGATTTTCACAAGAAGACACGAACGGACATTCAATAAATCCATACCTAGAATAAGCTTCCTGTACTCACATAACGTCACACGTATGTATTAAATTAATATCTTTTAAGCAAGTTATACCTTATCTCATTAATATTCAAACCGTTAAATGAGATGCCATTACCAATAAAAATATTATAACCTTTAATGGAAAAGGTCAGGTGTGTTGGAAAAGGTTCAGGTCAACTTTATTATAACCGTGAGCTATCAACTTTGACCGAGCCTTAGGCGTTACTACCGGAGCTAGATAGTTGGAATTTGCCTAATATTAATTTGAATTTACCTAAATATATACAAAGAAGGCTTGGAACTGGTATATAAAAACCGATTAATACCGACTAATATAAAAAGGGGCGTGTGATGTCGGCTATACTTCTACATCATTCCGTGGGAGTCTTAAAGGGCGACTAAAGGATAACAAAGCCACAACCACAAGCCCCGAGGAATTACACCACCTCCAAACGAATGGACAACTCAACCGGCCGGGACAGCGAGTCGTTTTTAGGCCATCTCTCATGCACAAAACAATGTGCGTGAGAAGACCCGTGTCCAGCAGTGGATGATAAAATGACGTAACCATTTTATGTATTAAATATAAATAAGCATCCAATGTATTAATTCAAATGTATTTGCATCTCTTTGGATTCTAGTTCAGCTATCAAACCCGTTGTTCGTCTATGTCTGGTTATTCGATTAATTCAATGTTCATTAGTTTACCGATACTGATTTAGCAAGCCACGATACCTACGATTTATATATACATCCTATTGTTTATGGATTAAATGTCCCGTTTGTTATAGGATACACTGGAATGTTTCGCGTGATGTCAACAATTTATACTAATATTATAAAAAGAGGCTGTGAGTTTGTTCTTTTTTTTGTTTGTTTATAGAAGCTGTAACCCATCTATTCCCGCCAAAACCATAGATTCTCCTCATTATTCTGTGAATTTTTTTTCATTTTTCTTTCTTTTGTAAAAATGATTTATTATTGGTTTTGTATTTAGAAAATATGCATTAAAAGCATAAACTAAAGAAACTACTGGCCACTGACGGCCACGAACTTGTTCATGTTGTGCGGTTGACGTGCTGCGGTACTTCAGCATGCTGCCTTTATGAACTCGAGATGGTGAGTCGCGTTCATTTCGTATCTTATCCCGGCATTTTATGCTTTTAATATTTAATCTGAGGTGGCAACGCTACCAGAGTTGGGTAGTTTGTATTACGCTTGATGTAGGTATTGTTGTTGTTCGATAACCTCGATACCTCGTACATTAGTACAGATTATATTAGATTCATAGATGGTTCAAATTGGATCAACACGTCCGAAATTATGACTGTTTTATCTTACAAAATCACAAAAAATAACCATATCCAATATAAAGAAACGCAATATTATTGCATAAATTTCGTGAAACTACAATTATTGCCTATTCTTTGTTTTTTTTTCTAACCTAACCAATAGAAATAAGGCGTATGTCATTATTAAGGTCTTCATATTATGTATTTAATTTCTCAATATGGTCAACAAGTTTAATTCCATTTGAGAACATAGATAAATGCAGTAAAAATCTCACAGACAACTGTAACAATAATAATAAAAGTAATACTGTTACAATTGGAAGATTTTTAACAACTAAACTACCATGCCATTTCATATCAAATACACCTTGTATTTACGAAACGGTATGTACACAATACATAGGTCACACTGAAAATATCCGGAACTGGCAACTTACATAAACAATATTTAAAAAGTAATTACAATATTTGAAAATGAAACTCTGGCTGTAGAATAAAGTTGCCGATTTGTACTGAAAAATTAAATTAAATTAAATAGAACTCTGGGGATGTAGATTCGACAAACTGTGTGAAAGCATTTTGTACTGCCTCTTGGAAAGAAAATTTTTTACCACGTAGAAAATTATCTAAATCACAAAAAAATGGTAGTCCGTTGGAGCAAGGTCTGGCGAGTACGGAGGATGACGTATGGTTTCTAACTGCAGCTCCTGTAGAGTTACAACGGTTTCTCGTGCAGTGTGAGGTCTTGCGTTATCATGGAGCAATAATGGTGAGGATCGATTCATGAGTCGGGGCTGTTTCACTGCTAGTTTCGCCATCATTGTTCGAAGTCCGACTCAGTAAACATCTGCTGTTATTGCTTGACCAGACCTGAGAAAGCTATAGTGAATAACACCATGAATAGACCACCAAACAGTTACCATTACCTTTTTATTGGTAAGCTTTGCCTTAGGGCACTGTTGCGGCGTTTGACCTGGGGTCAGCCATTGCATTTTTCGCTTTCGGTTATCGTAAAGAATCCACTTTTCGTCACAAGTCACAATTCGATTCAATATTCCTTCATTTATGTACCGATTCAACAAGGCAACGCAAGTTTCAACACGCGTTTCTTTCTGCAGATCAGTCAAATCATGAGGCACCCATTTTTCATATTTTTTTATCTTATTGAATTGATGCAAATGAGTCAATATTGTAGGTAAGGTAATATTAAACCATGCCGCTAATTCCTGGGTAGTTTGACTCGGATCGGCTTCCACCATCTCCTTCAATTCAGCGTTATTCACCTGTGTGGGCGGTCTTCCACGTGGTTCGTTCTTCAAGTCGAAGTTTCCATTACGAAAGCGTTTAAACCAAAAACGCACGGTTCGTTCATTAGCAGTCTCCTCTCCAAACGCAGCATTGATATTGTGAGCCGTTTCTGCCGCGTTAGTTCCGCGTCGGAACTCGTATTCAAATATTACTCGGATTTTCGAAGTATCCATCTTTCCCGTCTAAGCTGAATAAAAAAAACAATTGAAGGTCGAAAATCGAATGTTGCACATTTTTTAAAACAAGAACCTCATAGGTATCATGTGAAAAAAGTTTCACTCGAAAATCTCACACCATGAAGGTTTTATGTCAATTCAAAGTATCTATTACTATAAAACGGCAATTTCATACTTTAACCCTTACTTTTCATACTTTTTTTATTTAGGGATATTTCGTTAAATTATAACACAAATTCTTTCTTTGAAATCAAATAAAAAAATAAGTGGCGTCGACAAACGATCTCAATATAAAATACCTACATTATCATTCAGAACAGAAGATTAGTTCTTCAGAAATATTATTCCTTTAGTTTTTGCTGTCTCAACAGCAAAAACGACGCAATCTAAGAAGCTAAAAAACGCGACGTTTAGCAGCAATAAGGCTTACGTCTTTTAAAAGAATATTATCCAAGCTTTTTAAAGTGTACTTGAGGGCGGGCTCAAGAAAATCAGCTTTTCAGTCTTTGCCTACAGATTTCAAAGGCAGCATTAGGTACTCTGTATTTGTAGTAAATAAGATTATGACAGTAAATACTGGGAGAATGATGTACTAGGCTTAAGCTTGTTCATGTTACTCGTACATCGCATTCTTGGAAGTACAAGTTAGCTGAAGCTCATTTCATAGTGTTGTAAAAATGAACGCTAAGCGATCGAGTCCTGAGTGGGCTCTAATAAACCTTTAAAACTAGACCGTTTAATGCTTGTGAGCGTATAGTGCAAATTTTCAAAGTTCGATGGCCTTAAACCATTGAGGTTAAAAGCTCGAGTCTAATGCGGATTGTCGGCTGGCAAATAAACTACGCCTTAGCTGAGCTAAGCTAGCTAAAACGTAAAACGTATGGTCTAAGTGCGGCCAAGCTCCACAGCCTGTGGCGAAACCCGGATTAACGCGCAATA
Source organism: Sesia apiformis (assembly GCA_914767545.1). Classification (NCBI taxonomy): domain Eukaryota; kingdom Metazoa; phylum Arthropoda; class Insecta; order Lepidoptera; family Sesiidae; genus Sesia; species Sesia apiformis. The sequence goes on along the minus strand of OU611960.1, from coordinate 5,636,017 downwards.
AGGTGATGTTGTTTGTATGGTGGGATTGGAAGAGCATCGTTCATTATGAGCTTTTATCGCCGGGCAAAACCATCGATTTGGATCTCTACTGCCAACAGCTGATAAGACTGAAGCAAGAAATTGAGAAAAAACGCCCGGGATTGATCAACAGAAAGGGTCTACACCCTTTCTGTTGATCTTTCATAATGATAACACACATCTTTGGCCACTCAGCAAAAATTGAGAGAGCTTGATTGATTGAGAGAAAAAATTGATGCACCCACCAAATCGTTCTGACCTTGCGCCCTCAGATTTCCACTTATTTCAGTCTCTTCAGAATTCTTTAGGTAGTGTAAGGTTAACATCAAGAGAGGACTGTCAAAACTACTTGTCGCAATTTATTGACCAAAAATCCCAAAATCTCTACAGCAACGGGATCATGTCACTACCTACAAGATGGCAACAAGTTATAGAACAAAACGGCACATATGTATTATAATTAAATATAATTAAACTTTTAAAAAAAATGTCTTGAATTTGTATATAAAATACGAAGAAATTTTTTCCCCGACCTCACAGTTAAGTTTTTTAAGATTCATTAGCGTTGACTTGGTGGTCATTTTGAGAACACTATTTCAGTGAGAGCGATTTTAGATACCAGTCCCTATTAACACCTTTCAGTAAGTCATCAATGCTAACGAGTGTCATTTACGCACGCGTTGTGTGATGGTGTAACTGATCGCCGCTCCCGAAATTGCTAGTTAGTACCTAGCTACTCGCTCACTGAGGAGCAGTAATGGGATATCTATTGGCGACTCACATTCACAACGTTGTAACTTCGATCAAATCTTAGGCCGTACCAAATATGTGGTACTTATTTTCGATAGCAGCCTATAACGTCTCACTCTCTCACTCTTTTTTATTTTTTAATGTCCTACCGCAGTGCAGAAAGTCATTGTAGTCACAAGGCTGTTTCAGGCCATAATGCACCACGCGGCCCACTACCAATTGATGGATATTACACATGCCACAGATTGTTTTAAAATTTTAGGCACGTGGGTGTCGCCACGATGTTTCTTTTCACTGACGAGCTAGTGGTAAATGAATAATTAATTGAATAATAACACTCATTTACACGGTTTATATACCTTAGCTGAAAGATATAGTTTCTTATATATTTCAAAAGATTTTTTTTATAAAATCTATCAAGTCACATTAATAAAATATTTAATTATTAATAATAATACAAAATAATTGACATACCAATTATACAAACATTAAAAAATAGTGTTTTACTTTAATTTTGTAATTTATTGGATCAGTTTCCCTTATAGTAGACATACAGTAGTCCCCTAACATATTTTCATCCCAAAAACCTTTTTGTGGATCTTCGAAAACCAGAACTTGGTAAAAACGCTCCTCTGCTCATCACTCACACTAAGTTTTTAGGAAAAAAGTACAAGTGAATAAAGGAAGCGTATCTTAAGAGACAAGTTTAGAGCCATCTCGTGATAGTGTCGCAATAAAACAGCAAAAAATTCCTGATATTTTTCATCCTTTTCATTTCCTAAAAAACTTATTAGGTAAGTACTTCTGTATTGAACAATTTTCAAGCAATTTTTTCTCTTTTAAAGATAAAAAGTTTTCAAATTTGTTATTATGCTATGAGTGTGTAAGTTATTATGCTTTACGTGTCTATGGGCCCCCAATTATATTAGCTATATATTATATTACCTATCTAAAAGTTACAAATATTAATTAGAATATAAAAAAATAAAAGCATGAATGTAAGTCACCTGCTAGGCCAAGCAAACAAAGAGTATCATGCATATTAAAAAAATTACGTGTTAGAATATTTTTAGCATAATATATTTCCAAATATATTAGTATGACAAAATCTACCTTATCCACTCACAAAAGGAAATTGTTCGGACAGTATTTGTATAGCCAAAGTCACGTCCTGTCTCTAACATATAAAACAAACTAATATGACGTCTGACTAATACGGTAGATTAGACAATACGAATATATTTGGTATATTTAGTGTCTAAGGGCATTTTAAGTCGTAGTCGAGTTCTAGTTTTTAACTTAAATTTTGTCCCCTAAATTATTTTGGGGTCTACGATAAAATTTCCATATGCGAGATGTTGCTGAAACTAAATTATATCGGTCCATTTCTGTAGAGATTGGTAACAGGCGATAAGAAGTGGATAACCTACGATAACAATGTTCGAAAACGATCTTGGTCTAAGCGAGGTGAGCCATCACAAATAGTACCAAAGACAGGCCTCACTCCGAACAAAGTCATGTTATGTGTATGATGGGACTGGAAAATCATTGTATATTACAAGCTTTTGCCACATGGCCAAACAATTAATTCCGATGTCTACTGTCAGCAACAGTAACATTGAAACAAGCACTTGAAGAAAAACGCCCAGAAATAACGAATAGAAACGGTGTAGTTTTCCATCACGACAATGCTCGACCGCATACATTTTTGATGACTAAACAAAAATTGATGAATCTTGACTGGGAAGTTTTAATGCATCCTCCATACAGTCCAGACATAGATAGCACTTTCGGATTATTATTTATTCCGCTCTTTACAAAATTATCTAAATGGAGTAAAATTACATTCAAGAGCTTTATTATTTTCACTATAAAAAGCCTATAACGTAATAATATATAACCAAATAAATTATTACGATTTTTTTAACTTTCATAGTATATTTTTATGTACCTACATAAATTATATATTTTTGAAATGTGCACATTAAAACCTTTCATTTGATACTAAGCACGATATATTTGTCCGCGTTTTTATTTTGCTACGCGTATGAAACACGAAAATGTTGAATATCCGCCATGTTGAATTTAAAGTGTCGTCATATAGCCAGCCTATGTTACGCGGAACAGCAAGATGAATCCAAGGACACCTCATTTGTGAAAATATGATGAGTGGTTTAGGAAGTACGAGGTAACAGATGAACACAGAAATACTAACATTGACTGCTGAAATCATAACCCTCCTTCAACTTTACCGTAGTTGGATAAAAATGTAACTAGACGTAAGAAACAAGCCCCTACTTTTCAGGACGAACATAAAAACATTTTTACAGAAAATCTTCCTTAGCGTTATTCTTTTTACATGTTTTGATCATTAGTTTTAGGATCAAAACAATAGCTTTAGTACACTGATAAAGAAACGCGAAAATCCTAAAAGGTACAGAAAAATGTGCATGTAGCAGTTTGTAAGGGTTCTACTGTCCAATCGCGTGCAATTGCATTCTCCATTTAGCCATTTAATTAAAAAAAAGAAGAATAAAACAATGAAATAAAAGGAGCCAAATACAAAAACAACGTTAAATATAATAGCGTTCTACTATAATTAAAAAGAGATTCAAATAATCGAAGTATAAAGAATCCCTTCAATTTCATAATAGATATTATTGATGTGCCTCCAAATATAGATACATGTAACAAAGTACATTGTACAGTACAGCACATTGTACAGTACAGTACATTGTACAGTACAGTACATTGTACAGTACAGCACATTGTACAGTACAGCACATTGTATAGTACAGTACATTTTACAGTACAGTACATTGTACAGTACAGTTCAAAACTTCGTCTTTTTGTCTTTTTATATAGAACCAATAAATAATTATTGTTATAAACAGAAAATTCAGCCCATGTACAAATCCTCATTTCATTAGCAATTTTTTTTTTTTGTTTCACAGTGTTAAATACCAAAATGTCCACATACATGTATATAAAGACATCAAAATAATATCGTCAAACGTCGAACAATAAACCATTTTGTTGTTGGTGGATGATACTAATGTCAACTTCCGAGGAAATGGCATTAGGACAAACCTAATTAGGTTTTTTTAATATCATTTGCAACTATAATATGAATTGTGCTTATATATAAATAAATCTTAAATAAATAAATGTTAAATCAAACGTTAAAATTGTCTTTTCGCACTCGTATTTCACTGGTCGCCTATAAAACGAATGGCCGACAATAGGACAATGCATTAGACCAAACTGCCGGAATAATTGTATTGAGCGGAAAATTAAGCGCACAATTACGCCACGGTATAGAGTCATTGTTTTATAGAGTAACATATTATTACACTTAATTTACTTGAATTGGAACTAATCAATTAATCCTTACGATTAAATCTTAAACTTTTTGTAAATATTATAATTTGATTTTATAAATGTTTCATTTCCATAATAAACGTTATTGGAATTAGATAGAATGTTGAAAGTAAAATACGTAGATTATAATTCTAATTTGATCCAAAATGTATTTAGTTTGTTTTGTCAAATTTTAAATTATTATATAACATATAAGTATGTAACCTAATGTACTAACGTACATAAATTCAGTCTATTAATGTATAACATTCCATAAACCGTAATGCAGCCCTTTCTTTGTACATTGTTGGACATGGGCCTCCTCATGCACATTGTCTTGTGTATGAGGGATTTATATCCTTAAAACTCCACACTGCGTTGGCCAAAAGGGTTGGCGAGTACATTCTTTTTGAGAGGTGGTGTAGTTCCTCAGGGCTTGCGGTAGCAGCTTTGTTACCCACGGGAAGAGACGGGGTGGTGCTATTCTAAAGCCAGAAGACACCACACGGCCATAATAATATGATATTTAACATAACCGGTTCGAAGTTAAAAGAAAGTTAAATGTGCCTTCGACGTATTTATTGGTGCGATTAGAACTGCAAATGTACCGGATGATTCTGCGTTTTCGTCCTCTTATTTCCAAAACAGTAAACTACTTAGGAACACGTGTATCTAAAAATTAATGTAGGCAAAACTGTAATCGTGTTTTTGACGTATACACGTGCACACCTGTGCAAGCGGTATTAGTATTACTATGCTAACTTAGAGTAAACAAACGACTATTCGATTTGAAAATTGCTGACTACAAACGCGACGCATTACGATCGCATAACGTAACAAAAACTAGGTCAAGTGCGGGGTAAACGCGTCAAAAACTGACGACCATTTGCCATCAATGGGCCATTATGCCGCGTCAGCTACGACACGCTCACCCTAATAGTACAGCCGCTTGGTGAGAGGCTTAAGCATCCATAAGAATATGTTTAGTAATCTGCTTATGGGTTTCTTTTTCTTGGCGTTTTCTATATTTTCTACTAATTGTGCCCGCGACGAGAGCGGTGACAGCCTAGGATACTGGCTCAGTAGTGAAGGAAAACATCTTGAGCAAATCCAAGAATTAAAAATTATATATCTCAGACATGTGTATCCACCAATCCGTGAAACCATGTCGTGATCACTAGGAATTAGGATCTGTGTCAGGGGTAAGTTACGGGCTGTTTCGGTGCCTGCAACTTCATTCATACTTCATAATATGATTGGTTAATTCCGTCCAAACCCATCCGATCGTATAGATACAGCTTTGGTATTAAGCTGTGGTCTAGGTAGGGAAAGTAAAAGAAATTCTAAAATTTGTTTAATTATTCGTCGTAATCAATTCAACAATATTACCCATTTGAAAAAATATTTCATATACTGTTCATTTTATTATAAGTATATGTAGGTTAACCTTTTATATATTATACTGATAGTAAATGGGTTATGTTTCATGTGGGACATCAAAAAGCCCAAGAGGACTGCAAATATGCCGAAAAATTCAATCAAGAATGGCAAACGAGTTTGTAGAATAACCTTGAATTGATTAAATACGAGTACGAACAAAATTAAATTTCGATTTTACGGTCGTATTACGCCTAGTTATTGGATAATCTGAAGATAAATAAATAATTACATACAAATCAAGCATAATACGTACGTATCTATTTATAATTATATCTATTAATTTTCTGTCCTGTAATTAGGTGCCAAAACTAAATAATCAATATCTTACCGTTAACTAGCATTAATTATAATACTAAAATAATTACCACGTTACACCTACACACATATCCTTAATCGATTAGAAACCATATAGCTTATAGATACACGATTTGACACACCATACCATCAGCCCGTCTCTCCACTGGTTTCTATATAGGCCCCTTCCAAGACTCGCCACCACACGTTTCACTGTAGGCAAACGGTGACTACTGTTAAGCGAACTTCTTCAAGTGGTCAGCTCACCTGACCTGAAGACGTCTCACACTGCTCTTCCTGGCGCATTGTCTCCAATCAAGGACTCGCCTATCCTCCTGCATATCCTATCGGTCCTGCAGCTGATATGATCTGCCCATTGATAATTCAAAATGCTGATTCTACAAGCTATGTCAATCAGTGACTCTCGTTTTTAATGAAGATCCTCGTTTCAGATCATATGAAAAGAGCAGAATATTGTGTGTGGTCGCGAGACTTCGGAGAGGCCTATATCCAGCAGTGGAGAGATATAGACTGTTTTGACTTCGGATATTCGATAGTTTTGGTTACGGTTACGGAGCCCCATAAAATTCCTACAAAGTACATCAAAATAGAAGTGCTATCTATTACACAGTCACATCATTACATCACGTATACATTTATACAATTATAAACGCAGTCTTATGAAGCAACAATACACGTATTGAGAAGAGTCAATCATCATTTCACCTTCTAGTGATGATTCGCCCCCGTAATGGCCCTAAGAAAGTCCACCCTTCATAAACATGCCACACTCCAACGAGGCGATATTACATGCATACAAGAGGTACACACTTATAGTAAAACAAGTTATTAACGGCCAGTGGAAGTGAATCGTTAGCTTAAGGTATTCCAAGAAAACCCATAAAAATGTCAAGTAAATATATGCCTTAAGTGTACGTTCAGAAAGTCTGCCTTTCATAAAGATGCCATCCCTCAACGAGCCGATATTAAATATTAAAGTGATGTACAAACACGCAGTCGTGGCGCGTCCTATTGATTGGAACTAGACTCTTCAGTCATAGGTCGCGGGTCGCAGTGAAAGTGGCGATGCTTTCGCTCGCCGTGGTTGTGTCCTCGACTTTGCCGTGTGAACCCAGCCTTATGTCACGGAGAGTACTACCGAATGCAAAAGTGTCATAGGTACACACTTATACTTTAGATACTTAGATAGCAGTTACTTAATCGTCTAATCTAACCTATACTTATGATAATTTACTTTAATATACAATAGTTACAATATTTTGCGAGATTATAAAAAAAATAAGTTAATAAAATAAACTCATAGAATTTGAATTAAAGTTCAGAACTCACTATACTGGCCAGATGTGAGACAATTCAAGGCAGCTTACAATAACTGAAAAAATTCCGAGAGTAATGCGTCTACCTGTACAATTCTAAATTATTTCAATGATTTAATAAATTGTATTTAATAACAAATTATTTTTAAAACATTTATAAAAATTTATATTTGAATATAATATATCGTAAGGATAGTCCGCATGAAAGCGTGAATCAGACAGACGAATCTGCGCATGAAATCTGCGAGAGTTGAAACGAACACGAACATTGAAAAGGTCAACAGATGTTGCGATACGGGAATCACTTCCCGAGACAAAGAGATTGGCTACATGAGAAATGTTTGTTTTTGTAAGTACTCATTGGAGAATGTTCAACAACTAGAACTAAAGTAGAACTGACAACTGAGCAACCAGAAGTGAATTAATGGAGGGCTTGTAATTGAAAGACTAGAGGAGCACAAATTGGAAGAAAAGTAAATCAAAATTAGACGTCAAATTGGAATGAAGGTGCTTGCTTTAGAGGAAGCATTGAAACAGAGCGTTTAACAATTTGGATATTAATTATCCATAGAAATGAGATCTATAAGAATTAATGTACTCACAAATTGCATTGCTAATATAAATCCGTACCAGCTACAAAGTAACACAAATTAAATTATTTCACGTTGTAATAAACCCAGAATTCGACGTTTAAATTAGTTTAAATAACAATATCAAACTTAGGTACTCATAAAAAAAGAAAATGAAATGAAACTAACATAGAACAAATGACTGTTTCAAAAGATGCCAACTATCGATACTGAAGTAGCAGGGTATTTTGATATAGAACATTAACTTACTTTTAAGTGCTGTAAGTTTAGACCATTTTATCGTTAATTGATTTATCGATAGGAAGTAATGAGTTCAACGCTAAATATAAAACCAATTTAATCTATGAAGACGTCTTTAATCTATAAAACTGAAATAATACGTTCATTTTTACGGTACGTAAGGTGAATTATTTTAACCGTAACACTTATTAAGACGTCAATAAACGATCCGTGAATTATTCAATTGGTTTTAAGTAATTAGATTCATCAGTTTTTTAACTTTACTTTTAAAACTTTTGATTTTCTCGGAAATTTAATGTTACGTTAGTTACTTACTACCGACTTCAGAGAATTATAATCATTTTGATGACAGTTCCTTAAAAACAAGGAAATTAATAAAGTTTTAATTATAATTGACTTCAGTACAGACTTTTAATATCAGTATCTTTTAAAATTATTCTAATTTTAATGTAGACTAGATTCCTGTGAAATTTATTTTTATTGTATTATTTACTCTATGTCAAAAAAATTGTCAGTAGCTTTAGCGGAAAATGTAACAATATTCTTTTTCTTTAGCCTTCGACAAGTTGCCTCCTTCAACTTTCTCCAATTAAAAAAAACTTTTTTATTTGACATAAAAAATATGTTACATTATATTGCAATGTTACATTAAAAAAATACTAAATATTATTTATTTTTATGTTTCTTTAAATAATATAACGTCACAAATATAACATAACGTCATTGTCTAATATGTCAAAGGAGAAAGGTCATTAAACTTATTAAGTAATATTTTTAAAACAAAAGAAAATAAATATTGCACATTTTCTTAATTATTTTAATTTTAACTACACTATAGTCTACATTGTAGCATCTGGTTCGTTGTATTTTTTTATGCAAAATTCTGTGTGCCATATACAATCGGCTCAACCAAACATCATTGAATATGGAGCATTCCAACACTCACAGAATCTCAGAAATGACATCATAATCAATCATTTTAAATGACTTAATGCTCAATATCTAAAATAAAGACAAAATTATGGAATAACTAATTGGAGACCAAACACGTTATATCAGCATGTTCTGAGTAAACAATAGCAAATTACACAATACCTAATTTCGCTGAACAAAAGGCCAAATGTAACAGCTACACACAATGAGTGTGTTCATCACAATCCAGAGGCAATGGAAGCAGCAAAACGCTGACTTGTTATTAACTAATGAGTAATGTAACAGAAATATTCTCTGCGACTGTCTCTCTCAGCTATATCTTCATTTACGAGTACATTTATTTGACGTTAAAAATAAATTAATATCTAAAATTGACACGAAGAAAGCATTTGCTCGGTTCACACGCATCAATAGCGAATCATTAATCATCTTCCCGAAAATTCACTCTGAAGCGTGATGATTAACTGACAATGAAGTAATTAATGAAACAACAAACGCAATCTTGTGGTTTGGTTTAGTCACATGGGAAGTGCGAAATGTCTGAATAATAGATTAGAGAACAATTAAGAGAAACGTTCTACTTCTAACAGAAACAGTTTCTAAATCTTGATAATATACAATATAATGTTTTACTAAAAATTTCAATACGTGGTCTCCATTCGAGGACTCGCCTCCCCCATCAGTTATCGGTCCTGCAGCATACATGGCCCGCCCACTGGCACTTCAGCTTATTATGAAGATTCTGTTGATCCTTTGAGCTATGTAACCGTAATTCCTCGTCGAATTTCTGCGTTACGGATTTTGTACAGCAAAGAAACTCTGAGCATAGCTCGCTGAGCGACTTTGAATTTGGGAATCAGGCCTTCCGTCAGAGACCACGTTTCAACGACTATTCGATGCCGTGCTCCATAATAGTATCACAACCGAGGCGTGGAACAGGAGTGTAGTTGTCTTGTTCTTCAAAAATGGAGACAGGACACTACTAAAGAAATATAGGCCGATCTCACTCCTAAGCCTTATACGCTGTTTTCGAGAGTTTCCCCGACGGATAGATGAGTTCTAGCTTCCGGAACAGGCTGGGTTTCGAAGAGGCTACAGTACCGTAGACCACATCCACACCTTGCGACAAAATATAGAAAAGACTAACCAGTATAACTGGCCACTTTTGTCTCGCATTTGTGGACTACGAAAAAGCGTTTTGACTCAATCGAAACCTGGGCTTTTCTGGAATCCTTACAGCGTTGCGAAGTCGACTGGTGATATAGCGAGGTATTGAAATGGTTATACAATGCCGCGACAATGACCCTCAGAATCCAGGACCAGCAGACTAATTCAATCCATTTGCGTCGATGGTTTGAATTTCGATCTTAAGGATATACCCACGGACGACCTACGACCAAGGTTAATAACGATGAATTAAAGGCTATAATGGAAGCAGATCCATCTCAAAGTACAGCTGAGTTAGGAGTAGGGTTTGATGTTAGTGATAAAACAATGTTGGTTCATCTGCGTCAAAACGGAAAAATAAAGAAGCTCGAAAAGTGGGTACCGAATGAACTGAACGAACGTCAGCGACAACAACGCGTCAAAGTGTGCACTGTGTTATTGAACAGTCACAAAAACGAAGAAATTTTGAATCGCATCGTCACTTGTGATAAGAAATGAATCCTGTAAGGTAAGAAAAGCTACTGATATCAGTTTGGTGGTCCTGTGCCAGTATTGTCCACTACAGTTTCCTGTCATGCGGTCAAACGAGTAATGCATATGAGTACTGTAAGGATCTGCAGACGATGATGGCAAAGCTGGCAACAAAGTAACCAAATTTGGTCAATCGCTCATCTCCACTTCTTCATGACAAATTCGAAATTTGGACAACTTTATGCAGCGACAAAAATTTGATTCTGAAGTAGTTGTGATTAGGGCTTTTGAAGAATTCATTGATGAGTATCAATGAATTTTACAGGAGTCCACGAGACTTTTACAGGAGTGATATCAAGTAGTGGTATCAAGCCCTTGAGGTGGAGAAAGTGTGTAGATAATATGGGTCAATATTTCGACTATATTTTTAATATTTTTGTAAAAAAAATTTTTTTTTTTATTTTCTCATACAAATCGGTCATTTCATGGGTAAGCACCTAATAGTAACATATTACTTATTTTATAAACAAATATCCAAAAAGGTCTACGTAATATTCATACGTAGGTACTTTAAAGTTATATATGAAGTTAAAACAAAAATACGTACATTAGCAACGTCAATCTACTTTTAGTCTTAATATTATTATCTCAAAATTAGGTTAAAATCATTTCGTCTTCGAAACAGCAAAAACCGAACATAAATAAAACCATTAAGTACAACGCCCATCTTGTAACATCGAGCGGCAATTTTTTTCTCTTTAAATCCACACGGCAAAAGTCAATGGCCGTGGAGCCTAATCCAATAAAGCTAGTATTGTAGAGATGCCTCCACAGACGGCCTCTGTTAACGGTACGTATATTAACAGGTTTACTAATACGGTAACAAGACAGCGTTGAAAGGAACGTACTAATATGCTATTCATTAGTCACTATGACGACGGCAAAGTGAAACGTAAATTAGATTTTGCCATTTTTTATATTTCCGCGTGATATTAATTTTATAAATCTAATAAAACCGTTTACCCTAAAGTCTCATAAAGCTTTTGAAAACATTAAAATAATTACGTGTACATGAAATAATTTTGGACAAAATATAAGCGTGTGCGTTTATATCAATTACTTTCACAAGACTGGTAATGCACAGTCAAGAAAAAGAAAAAACTTGACATTCATAAGGTTAAGAACGTCTGTGTTAGTTCCGGTGTGCCGCAGGGCAGTGTGCTGGAACCGCCCGCATGCAAACATAACACAATGAAAAGTATGACATGTAATATTTGCATAAGACTATTACGGTGAGAACTACACTTAATTCTTAAGGTGTGATAAACTGTAATACATATTAATGTGACAGATAACAATATTTATTTCTTACGTATAAACAAGAATTATGCAAATTACGACCTATTTCTTCCTTGTGTGAAAACCCCACTGCTAACACACTATATAATCCACTTCGTAAGTAGTTGTGAATTATCAAAGAACCTACTAAAGTAAATTAGTAATTAATGGGTTTATGACTGAGATAATGTGACTTGACTTCGTTCAGAGTTCCTTGCATTGTTCCATTGTTGAACGAAGTATTCGTATTCTTTGGGATAGCTAATTAAATATTTTGTCTTTCTGCGATCAAGTTTATTAGGTATATTATTAATGTTTAGCTGTCTCAAAAACACGAATGTTATAGTGCTTACAGGATTAGGGATCCTAATTGTAAATATATGGACGTACCTATTGCAATTTGTCCTCTTTTTAGTTTTGTGAATAAAAATAGGTATAGTAATACTCGTATATATTACATCTCTATACACTATTTTCTATCTATAATCTATACATCAATCTATTTAGTTATGTATTATATTCCACAGCCTCTGTATTAATATTCAACCTCCTTATAAGACAGATTAAAAATACCTTTACCTTCATTTATTTATACTATCATTAACGTCTACGTCACAGCATATTTAATCGCATTTCTCAATACAAGACCGGTCCATGTAGTCCAACTGTGAATGGAAATTTGTTATTAACGAGTTCCGTAGGCTGTTCGCGGTGTAGCCAATGCCACTGACCTTGACTGCCCCTGGCTTAGACGATACGATGCTTAATCGAAACTAACAAATGAATTTCGCTCCTTATCTCGTTAATAAATATTCACTTACGGATAATTATTACCGAGTACATGACATAAATAAACAATATTATGTTAAAAATACATTGAAATTTAGGTTTCTAAGTTCAACAACAGCTCATGAGATTGAAGTATAACTTTAAAATTATCTTTTAAGTACATTCAGTACATGAATTCAAGCATACATAATTCAAACAATCGAATAAAAACCAGGAACGGAAGAAAACTGAATTTTGTAAATGAATTATGGCGAAGAATTTAGTTGACGAAATCATCGCATGTAGTTGAAAATGACTAGAAATTTAATAATTATTACTCGTAAATGTGAAGGTAGGCAGGCAAAGTTCGAACAACAGAAAGCCACTAACGACCTTTTACCATTGAATGTGATATCTTAAGCCTTCTTTATATCGTGAATCCTACTCACGCAAGGTTATGTTATGATTTACAAAAATTTCTCCAATAACAATTTTGTCAAGTACTTAGTAAGCAGCCTTCATTATAGATTTCCTTGCTACAATTGTGAGATAAGCCACTGGAAATGTTATTCAATACATCTTAATAATATAGGAAGCTACGAGTAGTATCGAATGATTCTTCGATTACTGAATTCGGTACGGAGAGCTCCTTTCCGTATATAAAGTGTGGTATATTTTGTTCTTTTGTTTTTTCTTGTGATTAGCAATAAGATGATGTAAGCTGCATTATGTGGAAAAGATTTTATAATGAAAATAAAAACTCTTAATGGTTGTTTATTGAATCTACAAGATGATTCATTGCCAGTGTATGTAAGGTTAACACTAGGTGTATACTTCCTTGAGTACGTACTAGTTTGTGACAAGTTCTTGACACCTGGTTAGATACATATGTGTTTTTATTATTTATCATAAAGTATAATTTTCTTATGTTTAGTATACTATGCTTGTAATTTTTTCTTTATGTTAAAAGTATTACAAGGAGTCTGTCTTATCGACTATTAGAATGAATATTAATGGCAACCCATTTATGTAAGAAAAATACATATTATGTAGAACGTATAGTAAAGAAGTATAGAGAGCGAGAAGTTTAAAAATAAGACGCATGAAAGGAAGATAATATATAGCATGGATTACCATGCCGTGTTATATCTCCCGTGTTATATTAATATCACGGGAGATGGTCTATGGTATGTAGTAAGTAGTTAGTTAATGGAAGATGTTAATGAACGAAATATGACTGCAATTGTGCATTTAATTTATTAACAGTATAAGTACAGTTTCCTTAAGCGTCATAATTTATTTCTTTTAATTGTTATGTTGTTCAATATTTAAACAAAATTATGCAATAAATACATTTAACTTTCTTGCACTACCTGTAATAAGTTGAACTCTGTTATTATCATATTTTTCTATGGGGTTTTTGCGGTTTTAATAAAAAAAACAATCTCCTAATTACACGACAACAATGGGTTGCTTTTGCAGGAGCGTCTAGAAAATAGAATACTTTCAAGTATTCTATTTTCTGGACGCGATTAATTAATTATTATTTAATTTAGTATGGAATTGTATTCATGTTATAGTTCTTTCATCTCACGAGGGCGGGTTACGCTTAGTTGTGGTTGTGATCGTACAAGTACATTGTTTTAGTGTGAGTAAACTTGAGAACGATCTGTTGGATTCCCAAAGTCGAGGCACACACTAAAACAATTACGTGTACGGGCACAACTACTACTGAGCGTAACCCGCCTTCGTGAGATGAAAGAACTATACCTACTTACTGACTTGTCACTCACTAATTGTATAAGTTTAAGTAATTAAAATAGGGACAATTTTACTGACTTAGAATTCTTTTTTATTATTATTATGTATAAAAATACTGTCTGTTATCCAAATAAAATAAAATATTATTTAAAAGAAATGAATCGCAGTAACTGGTCGCGGGCAGTTCAAGTTTGCGAAGTTGTAACATAATACGACCAAAACTACCACTTTCCCCAACGCTTTACACGCACTTCAAAACACACTAGTTATACAGGTAGTGTGTACACTCCTTCATACAAATTACAACATGTAACATGTACAACATGTTTAGTTTTATGAAAGCCACTTAAGGTAACCAACGGCTTGAATAAACTTGAAGATAAAATTGTACATTATCATGTGTACAGCGTAACATTATAAAAACAGTGGTTGTGAAAAATTCTGCAGTATCTGTGTACCAATCGACTGTTCGCAAAAATACACTCTCTTGCGACTCCTTGTTAACATATTCAATACGCGGTTAGGTGGCGCCAATCGCAAATAGAACGGTATAGAACAAACCTATTCAACCAGTTAGTACAAAGAAAATTAACTTTAAAATCACCGCAATGACTCTTTCACTACCGCATAAAAAGTTTTTAATCGTACGAACGCTCAGTTAGCCAATGTTTAAAGGCCCTATGTCATTACTAAAATCAGTAATCACTTCGTACCTTCCTACAATTATGTTTTGGTGATACCGACGTTTTTTCCAGTTATGCGCAACTGAGCTTGAAATAAGGCATAGGCTATAGACATATTTTTAGCCTTAAGAATACCGTACGTTACTACAGACTTTTTTGTATAGGTGTTTGAGAAGCAAACATTTTCTATTGAAGTTACATTTCTATACATCTTTGTATTTTTGTAGACTAAGTTTCTCAAAAGACGGACGTAAACATTATATGTTTATAGGTCTATTGAAAAGATTGAAATAAGTAGTCTCATTCAGAAGTCAGTGTATCCATCTAAGAGCTAGTAAATAAACTTGATGGATTCCGAATGTTCCAGAAATTTCTATTACTTGAAATGAAATAAAAAGTTTAGACAATTTAAAATAAACGAATGTTGTACTTATGAACCTCGGATCATTGAAAAAATAAAGTCACAAATCCATTTGAAAAATAAGGAAATAGTCAATTTATACATCGCACCATGCAAAAGGTCGGGTTGTTTTGATTTTTTGGTATGTTGTACGTATCGAGGCCCTATCTAAAAATCCAAGTTTTAATTTAAGTTTAAATCCCTAATACATACATTTATTTTATTGTCAAAAATAATTCTATGTATTTACCACGTGGAGTTCTATGTATCATCATTATATTCATATACGTCGGTTTCCTGGAGATTGCTTTCAGCGATAAGGCCTATTGCATCTGTATATCTTAGATTAAAGGTAATTAGTCAGTCAAAACAATAAAGCATAAAGAATGCAATAAAGAATTTTCTTTCATTCATTCATTCCTTCAAAAATTTTATAAACGATTTGAGTACTTACGGTTGCACTCATCTCTGAACCGTTGATCAACCAAAATAGAGATATGTAGCATTACGGCTCTAAAAGCGAGACATTTATTTGCAAAGCGGTCAACCTCCTCATACCTCATAAGTCGTATCTCCTGTCAATTCAGTCTGGCATTTGGCGGCAAACACTACGAAGAACGTACTATTGATAGTTTTTCTTTTTTACAATACCTTAACGTAACGGTGTTATTGAAAACATAACTTTTTACATATAAACCGAAACAATATTAATGATGTAATATTTCGCGGCAATATTAATATTTGTAATAATAATTTTAAGTAACTAAATAAAGCAAACGTTCTTAAATACATAATTATTACTTTTATTTTATTTATACCTACCACTGGCATCACTCATCTACAGAGTTTTGTCATTAGGAATTATCCATTTATGTATTTTAGTTGATGGATGCTCTGAACTAAAATAGAAAGGGCAAAATCATGTTCATTTATAGAGTTCTATTAATGTGTTTCGTTTTAAAATGCACGGTCGATTTTAATATTAACAAAGGCCGCGGTCTCAACAACATCTGTTAGAGCTGTGCGGTTCATATCGATCTTTTTTTTATAAAAGCACTTCTGGTAACGATGTTTATATTCTGTCGGATATTTCTTGCTAAAATAAATTCTAGTGAAATTTCGTACGTACAGTCGACCAATGAAAATGTTGAGCATTTCAAAGTAGAATTTCATTTTGCCATTTCTAAAACAAAAGGGCGGTCTTCCTTGCAAATCTAACTTGTCAATTTAAAATTTTAACTTTATCATCACCGTCTGTTCTTTTAAATGAATGGAATACGAAATTGCTCAACATTTTCATAGATACTTAACCGTGAAATTATAACAATAATTTTATTAATATTGAATTAAAATGAAATAATGAAAGATATTAATTTGCTGTATCTTTCGCTACATAAATACTTATACTGTAATAATAATAATACATGTTGTATTGAGAAAAGCGGAAGGCCGTGTATAGTGGCAGGCCTTGGGAGACTGGACCTTGGGAGATCCAGCAGTGAAGAAACATAAGATGGTCTGGTATAGTACGGAGGTAGCGACATGCTACAATGTGGCATACATACTCTTTTCGGATAATTACATAATTAAACAACTTAAGATAATATTAGAACTTCAACCGTAAATTCAAATAAATGTAAGTTAATTTAAAATTCAAAATATCCTGAAAATTTACTGTTACAAAATCAGAAGAAGTCACAAAATCGGGCTTAAGCGCTTACAATTAAAGGCTTTTGTTACATTTTATTTCAACTCGACATTTTAATACGGTTTACACCGGCGGCGCGGTCGTGGTCACGAGTCGACTAAATATAATGTCAAGAGATAAAAGAGTAAATATAAAAGTAAGTGTGTAAAGTCAAGTAGAAATATACATAGAATATAAACAGAAGACTTTAATATATACTCGTTTAGACACGATATACAATATAAAGCATACACACTTTGGCTACATTCTTCAGTATCGTGAGAGTATAAATGATAAAATAATTGTTTTTTTTTTTATTGACGCATAACAAAATACATATTTCAGTTAATATTAAAAAACCTAAACTAAGGATTTAAGACAAACTTAATAGTACATTACTGTCTAGGCCCGAAATAAAGCAATTGACGGCCGAGTAATATTGGAAGGACGAGGCGAAGCAGAGTCCTTACGAAGTGATTTTGAAAGGACGAGGCGAAGCCGAGTCCTTTTAAAATAAACGAGGCCGTTAATTGCTATTTCGGCCGAGATTTGTATAGTACTTTTCTCTAATTTGCGAAGAAACAATAAACAAATTAATTCAAGAAACAGAAGTTTCATTCCTGCCAATTTGACTGCGCGCGGTCTTTGTTCTTTTTTTAAACCTTTGAAAAGAAATGCACATTTAGCCTTTATAAATAATAAATATCGTGTACATACCTAAAAAAACCTAATTTATGTTAGTGTGCACTAAAAATAACCTCGCTAGAAATTGCTGGAGTGCGTACAGAAAAGAGCCGATTGACGCATTCTTTTTTTAAAATAATGAAGCCATTTCCGAGCAAGTAGGAGAAAAAAGTATTTATTGTACGTCATGCTCAATTATACCTATATATTGAGCATGTTGTCAAAATTTGGACCCTCTGGCAAGATACCCAGCATGGCATTACCTCACTGGATTACTAGGCTACCGTGTTGTACAAGATAATGGCCTAATGTGGCCAGTGCTGTCGACCAGGCGCGCTTTGAGAGAGAGTCAGGAGAGAAGAATTGGAAGGTTATAAGCACTAGGACCCCATTTGTTAGGGTCTCAACACCGATACAACGATAGTGTTTTAATTTCGATATACTTTAAAAAAACATCTACAATTATGAGACAGTACAATAATAAGAACATAATAAGAACTGTTCAAATATTTTCAGAACTATATAGGCACTATAAAAACATCGCCTGATGAGAAGTTGAAATTAATTGGTCAATTAACACTCGCGATTAGTACGTGCAAATGCTTCAAGCGTTTACATACATAGTAATTTTTATTAATGTGCAAATTAAGAACTACTATTAAGTAATTTTCTGTTACAAATAATTTCTTGAAATAATTTCTGTCTCTAGTTATATATTATTGAGATGCTTGGGAAAGGCAGCAGGAGAAACATTATGTTGGCATGGCAGCTCCTATAGTATAAGCAGATAGTCAGAACTTATCATTCAACTAGCGGTGCTAGCGACTTCGTTCACGCGAACTTTAGAATGATTCCCAAGGGAATTGTGTAACGGATCGGGATAAAATGTACCCTAAATCTTAACCCAAGTCATAAGCTATAACTATGCCAAGTTTAATTAAATTCTGTTTAGTGGTTCTTGCGTGATGCGCGTTCAGCAGCTCTATATCATTCGTACTTTATATTGCAATCACTTTTTTTTTAAATACACCATGTACAGACACGCCTGTGTTATAATTTTATGATAGACCATTTAATAATTATCTATGTTAAAGCTACACTAAGATGGCCGAATAGCGGGCAGTTATTAGTATTGTTATTGTTCCTAATATTTTCCAGTCGGTTATCAATCTTTAAATAGGTATTTACTAGAATATACTGCCATTAAAGTTTAACAAGATTCAATGGCAACGTACGCCAGCTTAACTGTGTCACTGCGGTACTATATGATACGCACATATCTCATAGGCAGTAATAATTTCTTTTGGATAATATTGGATTTTGTTACTATGTTGAAACGGCTGAACCGATTTCGTTGAAACTTGGCTAATAGGTGGATTGTAATCCGAATTAACACATAGGCTACTATTCATGTAGACCACACGAATGTAGTCGCGTGCAAAAGCAGATAACTAATAATACTGTTTTGAAAAAAGATGATACAAAAGAAACAAGAAATATTCAGTAAATTCCGAGAGTATACTTTGAACAAACATATAAATGTGCAGCATAGAAAATGTAAATAATGTCATTACTAACACTATAAACAATGTGTGATATAACTCTTATTTTTAACATTTTCGCCTCCATGTCTCGCAATAAAACTCACTAAAGTTACACATGATGTTCTTTCCGTCTTAATAATACTTGTGGAGGAGCCTTTAAATCGCTGACCATAGTCGTATTCTAAACACGCGCCTACACAGCCATCCAGGTGCTTGGAATACCAATGAGTGCATTGCTTTGTGGTCCTCGCGAATAATTCTATATTGATCTCATTCCCCCAACAAAGGACCGAATCAAAAGAAACTGCGGTTCCTTTGAATTTATGAAGTGGTATGTTGTATGAAAATAACTTCTCGAGGAGTAATAGGGGACCTAATAAATGAAGTTAAACTAGGTGACAAAATTAATAAACTTGGCACTTTATAAATTGCCAAGTTTATCCGTAAAATTTTTAATAAAATTATATTTATTTTATATGACTATAAAAATTAAATAAATAATGATGAGATGAATATGATGTGGCCGTGCGTCACTTCACTCTGAGCGAACAAAATTAATTAACTCATTCCGCACGCTCTCCTTATAATTCTTATAATATAATACCATTATGTATATACCATGTATACTATATGTATATATATATATATATTAGGGTGTCCCTTATATGGGTGAAAAAAATTTTTTTACGGATATCGAAATGCATACCCCCTAATTCTTTTTAAACTACCCAGACTTACTCAAATACAAAATTTTATCTTCCTACGTCAACATTAACCCGTGCCGACAGGGCTCTGAAGATTTTGAAAATTGCTGTTTTTAACCCTTTCCGTTATGTAGCTAAATCATCAATTGATTTATATCAATCAATATTTATATTTTATAAAAATAATAATCAAAAAGAAAGTTAGTAAATAAGTACTTATTATAAAATTATAAAAGAATTATAAAAAAGATTAAATAAAACTATTATTACTATTATAAAAGAAGATAAAATTACAGATCAGCCAGGATATTTTCTTTTGAGGGTCTCTTTTTTACAGTCTGGATACAGATTTCTATGCTCTTGCACACAGCGTAGCAAAAATTTGTTTTTCTTCTTCCTTTGCAGTGATCAAACCATGAAAATCTTGCATAAGTTTTACAGCTCTTTCAGCTGTATCATTAACTGCCCTTAAAGAAATAACCTTTCTTATTGCCTCTAAATAGGCAACATCTTCTTCCCACGTAGAAACGGGTTTCTGGAGGAAGTTCTCATAAATTTTTAATCGAGAAAATAAATTTGAGCTCTTGACAGATACAAAATCACTTAATAATTTTCCTGCAACAATAAATAAGGCAGTATTATTATCAGTTTAGTGAAAACAGTGTAAAAAATAATACTATGTATTCCCACTTACCATACAAATAATCAGACATATCTTCTTTCGATGGAATGTATCTCTTCCCAGAATCATACAAACTCTCTCTTTGTAAGTTCATTACAATGTTTCCCTTGGTTTGTTCATCAACTTCATCACCAAAGAGTGATAAAACGGCAATTTCTTCTGACAAGTACCAAAGATGTTGACTAAACTTGCTCAGGGCTGCTTTGGAGATCAATTTGTCAACAGTTTCATATTCCTTAAGCCTCTTTAAAAAACACAAATCTTGATTTGGTGTCTTCACCGCCAGACTACATCCAAGCCATGGTTTCACATATATAACCGCATTGAATAAACAAACGTCTTGAAGTGCTCGTTTATCCTTGTCGCTAATTTTGTGCTAGGATTGCAACAAACATATTTTTAAAGAGTACATAGCTCTAGCCATCCACCTTGCTTGATGCATCGCTCCAGGAGGTCGGATTTTAATTTTTTTCTCATTATCTCCTCCTAAGAAAATAATAGATAGTTCAATCAGTTCCCGATAATCGTCACGTAGAATGGATTTTTGCAGTTCTTGATTATAAAATGTCAACAATTCTTCTATTGTTGTATTACAAAAATGTTGTGTGACGATATCGGTGTATGTTTCAATAGCAGCAGGATTAATAGTTTTCCAGTTGTCTCTAAACTTTTTGAACATCGGGATATCAGGGCTACTTGTGATTTGGTGGATTTTTGTTTCGAACACACATTTTAAAACCAGTTCGTAAACGTGATGGCGGCAAGCAAAGAGTACTAATTCCCTGTTTAATTTTTGTTCCAAAAGCTCCTTTCAATCGCCCTGTATTAGACGTAGTTGTATCACAGCACATTATTTGTACTTTGTCATCGAGGTTCCAGTCATAAAGTGCGTTTAACACAGCTTTAGCTTGATCTTGACCAAAAGTTTGGGCACAGCCAGAAGTTGTTCCTTTTCTTCAAATGAAATAAGAATTGGCAGGCGTTCTTCTTTAGAACTTCTCACGTCCAGTCCAGGTAATAATTTCCCATCCCAGTGAACGGTCACCATTTCAGGCATATTATTCTGAAAATCTGATTTTATAGATTCCGCTCAATCTTTTCTACTCTGTGTGCGAATGCCTTGAATTGACGATTTGTTTATCGGGAAATCATCACAGCTAAGATCTAGTGCTTCTACTATAGCCTGAAGTATATAGACAGAATCCCTTATGCTTAATTAACATCTATCTAAAGCTGCAACTAACTTAGGCGTGATAAAGTCTTTCCTTCCTCCTCGTTCCAGAACTTACCGTTTGAGATGTCGATGGCAAGGGTTCCTCAAGGCTTTCATCAGAGCTGGTAGGTTAATCGTGATGTCCTTGCGTTTGTTTAAAATCTTGTGTAGTAAGAGATGATGATAAACTCTGGAACACATTTGCTCATGTCTTTTTTTCTCTTCTTTTAATTTTCTCTGTCTTGCCCTTTCTTCTTTCACGGCTAACTTTTTGTCTACACCCGCTAAACATCC
The DNA here is from genome assembly GCA_914767545.1 of Sesia apiformis. Taxonomy (NCBI): domain Eukaryota; kingdom Metazoa; phylum Arthropoda; class Insecta; order Lepidoptera; family Sesiidae; genus Sesia; species Sesia apiformis. The sequence continues at coordinate 5,613,659 of OU611960.1, read as the reverse complement.
TGGACACCCTGGGTCTCTTTGTTTTTGTAAAAAGATTTTATCTTCCTCTATTTTCATCCGTTCCAAAGCATCGGCGTGTGCTATATCGAATAAATTATCTAAATTGTTTTGAAAGTCCTCCTCACGGCGCTCGTAAACATTTTGTGTTTTTTTGGAAATTTTTTTGCAACTGTCTCCAAGCATGGTGAAGGTCCACAAGTTTTTTACACAGTTAGGTATAGCTCTGGTAGGGATTCTAGCTTTTTCCCAAAATATAATACACTCTCGAATGACGAGATTTGCGCTTTCACTAACAGTCAATTTAACTTCGCGAATGTTAAAAAAAAGTACTGCAAGAACTTAACGTTTAGACGGTAACTTTGCGCCTGTTATTTGATAATTTACCTCACCAACTAAGAAAATACTTTTTTTATTGCTTCTTAATTCCACTGCCATCTTCTAAATGTAAAACAATGCGTGTTAATCACGAGAATAACTGAGAACAAATGACAAATACCGCGAGTACGCGCTGCTACTTTCGCGCAACTTGTATGAACATGATTCGATGCAAGTCGGCACGGGTTATCGTACTCCAAATAAGGTTAAAATTTATTTCCGAGTGTTTTAAGAGCAAATGAACAAAACTAAGACCTATGCGTTAGAAAATAAAAACTTTGAAAAATAAGGGACACCCTAATATATATATACACCATGTATATGTATATACATACTATATGTATATACCATGTATACTATGTATGTATACTTAATACATGTATACCCATGTATTAATTATATTATTAAGTCAATGGCCTGGATATTATATATGAGTTTTTGTCTGATTTTATGTCGACTATATCGATTTGAAAATCGACGACGATTAACCCCGGTCGGAAATACCTCTGCTTGTTGTGTAAAAGGTTTTGAGTTCCAATCCAGGTCGGACATTCATAAGTTTAAAAACAAATGTTTTCGTATCTGGGTGGTGTATTCCTCCGTGTACATATGCCTCTCTGGACCCATATGTACGATACAGGGAATCCGTGTCTGGATTCACAACACAAGGAGTGTGGGTATTGAAAACTTTTAGGAAGTTAAACTAATTGGCTATGTTTGGGTTCCCTAGGAAATAACAATATTCGTGAATCAGCAATAGCAATTTTTCGAGAAAATGACAGCGGCCCGAGTCTATTATGCCCCTTAATGAAACCAGAGGGAATCGCTAGTAATTAATAGAAGCAAAAATATTCTGTTGCTGTGTCGAGTATCTAGTAGATAGCAAAACACACACGAATCGTGAGATATCCTATGTTTGGTTGTGACTTCCGGGGCGACATATCGAGTAATACAATGTGTCGTTTTGGGTTGAATATCCTTCCTATATTAAGCCTGTTTTTTACTACAAAATAACAATGGCTGTAGCAAAGGGGCCTTTATTGTCGGCATGAACTTATCGACTTCAAGATTTGTAAGGTTAAGATTTTGTAACTTAGAATTTCGTTGTTTCAAGATTATGTTTAAATAGAAACATGTTCTAACATTTGATTTTTAATACAAAGCAATAAAAACGTTGTTTTAAAGTTTTTTTTTTTCGGAAATGTAAAAATCTAAACGTATTTATTAAATGTTACGTGCATGCCACACATAAAATTTTAAGATAACAAGAAATGGAAGCATAACATAGGGTTTTCCATATTTGCGTTGCAAAGAGTGGAAAATAACCCTCATTTAGTTGTTCATTAATGACTTAACAACTAACAACAATCGTATGTGCTGTTGTTTGGTGTAATTAATAGGCGATAGGAAAGAGGCTTTCAAATATTATTTTATCGTTTCCTTGAAGCATTCATTATTAAGTAGGTACTTATTATTTGTTAAGTTTTAATGTATTTTAACACATTTTTTATCGAATTAAAACATAGATAATCTGACAGCATCTAACTGAAAAATTTACTTACATTGTCCCTTTAAGCTTACAAGATGTACCATAAACACAGTATAGTCATCAATTATTATTGGAAGTGGTAACGTGATTTGACGAGGATTTTACATAACTTTGAGTTCCAACATCATGAATCTTAAAACACCATGAGCTCCACATGTCAATGTGCTTGCGACATATGACTCACACATATGAAGCACACAAAACTCAAGAACAATAGAAAATATAAGATTGTACGTGTTGTTTTATATGTCCTGCAATGTTAAAAACTATTTTAGCTTAATTTTATTTTCACACATTTTATTAACAACCCATGATCCTGCCATACAATTGTGATCCAAGAGAGACCGGTGAATTTTTATTTTTTATTATTATGAGGTGAAATTTAAAAAAATGCCCATGCGCGGTAACTGTCTCTACCACCATGACTGTACAAACCTTAACATCTGTTCTTTTTCATATTTCTTTGCAGTCAGAATACAGATAATTTAATCATAAAACTTCGTCTCATTGGCACATGGCTGTCCGGTTATTACTCGCTTTGTACAATTACACACAAGTTAAGAACAATACCATAAGAGCGGTGAGACGCGGTAACGGTCCGCCGCCAGCATGCCGCGGTCAAACCCGATGCCATTTTACATATTCCGGTGAGCATGTAACGGTTCGGGTATTTTTTTTTATCAACTCCGTACGGACGAATGTTGGGAACTGGAGTGTTGTGTTGTATGACGAATGATAATTATATAATTGTGAAAATAAAAGCGGGTAGTAGTTCCAATAATACTTAATTAAAGTGCAATACGTAAGTATAACAAAATGAATGAATTAGAACATCATTTTAGCCACTAACCGCTGAGCGAGTGTCAAAAGGGCGGCGGTAGTCAAAATATGCTTATGTTGCGACAAAATTCTCAAAAAGGATCGTTAACGTGAGTAACTGAGTAGAAACATACTTCTGGATCATTAAAATGAATTTGTTAAGTAGGTAACTAATTAATAATTAAGTACAAGTATTTATAAACATTTTACTTAAAACATTATATGAGAGATTTTACTTTATAATTTTACTTTACTTTAATTTAGGTTTATAATGAAAAAAAAATGTTACTGATTGTTATATTATAGGACAGGTAACTACGTTGAAAAATTATGTTAAGTAATTTATACAGCCCTAGCAGTTAGCGCAATTTGTCACCTAGAGTGATTTCTGCATATTACATGGTTCTTTACATTTTATTTCGTTATCAAATTATAAAATCTAAAACATTTAAAGGAAATGAAGATTAAACTATTAAATATCCATTATGTCATTTTGGCAAGAATGCCAATATGACATAATGGATATTATCTACCTTATTTGCTAGCAGTGTTAAAGTAAACAAGCCTTATCTAGTGTAAAGTCTTGTAACAGATGGTGATAATTACTTAGACGTGAGCAATGCTTACTTTGTATAAACACACAAGTGAGACGATATAATAGATAGTAAGGATTTATATTAAATTAATGAAGAAAAAGTTATATCTCATTGAATTAATTTCTGAAAACATTTGGTGGCGGATCAGTGAGGAAACATACGCTGATGGTAAAAAGTGTGTAATTACGTAAGTCGAGTTAAATAAAATAGATTAATATATGCGTTTTAAACCCGTTTACTGTATAAATAGTTAGACAATAGATAGACAGATAGACAATAGATAGATAGACAATTTAGAGAGCTATTAAAAGGACCAACCGAAAATTAGTATACTAATTAATAAAGTTGTAAGTAAATAGCCAAGAATTATCAATCATGTACCACTACACAAAGAATAATAGACTGATAATAAAAACAAAACGGGAGATAAAATAGACTAGATAAATGTTATTCATAAACATTCAAATTCATATGTCACTGAACAAAGCGAAAAAATAAAATGATGAACATTGCCTTTCAGTTGACGATACGACAAAATACATTTACTTTTTCGTACGCAAAGATAGAAACATCCCAATGTTGGCAAAAAAGCAAAGAGAGGCCGGTAAACACCATTATCAGTGAATCGACACTCAACGCTAACAATGAGAGTAAATCTCATCGACGCACAATCAGAAAGGAGACGGGAGGCGAGAGCATTCGTATCCATTTATCAATTGTAGACGTCTGAGCACAAAAAGAGGTACCTACATTGTGTCTAGGAGAATGACCGACGGAGGCTCGCCGTCAAATAGTAACCGCCGTGAATGGGGCCTCAAATGAGATGCTATCAATGACAATCGAAGATCAAATTAGAGCAAATTGCGGTGCATTAGTAACGGACTAAGAAAAGATTGATTCAAGAAGCACAAAGGTTGTGTAATTGATTGCAAGTGATGTAAATAAGTACTTACGGCTATCAGTATAGTAGGTGGATCTAACAATTTGAACATTAGTGAAATATAACTACTGATATTTCATACTATTCAAAGCTTTTATGAAATATCAACTAATACAAATCACCATTATTTAAATATGTATAAATACTTGCAATATACTTCAGTATATCTATTGATGGTGTGATGTCGGCCGGCTTTAAATTAGCACCACCCGATTTCTTACCGTGGGTGTCGTAAAAGGCGACTAAGGGATAACAAAGCCGCTAACACAAGCACTAAGGAACTACACCACCTCTAAAAGAGTGGACTCGCCAACCCGCTTGGTCAGTGTGGCATTTTAAGGTCAACACATCCCTCGTGCTTCTCACCGACGCACGATCCCGCGGTACCCTCCCAAAGCAGCGCCCTAAGCCGAGGTCCGCTCCTCCCGCCGGTCTACCGACGGGGGAGCCCATATGCTCGTTGCTGTACACACTCTTTGTTCCTAGCTGAGCGCATTCTGCGTCCGCCATACAGCATACATGTCCGGTGACTCTTGAAAGGCCATTAGGGCCACAACAATTTAGCCATTCCGAAAGAAAAAAAGCATCCCATGTCCAACAGTGGACAATAAAAGAGCAGATTACGATGTCTATTAAGTAATTTAATATGTATGGTAATGTAATTATGTAATGATGATAGAACGTTAGATCTGAGGAAAGAAAACGTTCACAAAACCGGAAAATTTAATCAATTCATTCCATCGATGCGAAATACAATAAACAGAATTGATGTCATTTTGATAAATTACAGAAGAACAATCCAAGAACTCGCAACGTAACTAAGAGTGTTCGATTATTACAGGCGACGTAACCGATACAATCAATGATTAGATGTCGCAATGAATAAAAGTGGCTCGTTATTTCCAAACACAGTATTCTAAAACATGTGGGGGAACAATGGAGATGGAGGACTGAGACAAAACTAAACATTAAATAATGATGGACGATTCCAGAAGCGAACACAATCGTAGGTGCAAAATACATAACACATGTTACAGGGCAAACAGTAATGCAACTCGATGTTATTTACGAGTAACTAACGGTTTCAAGATTGTCACTTATTCGATAGCGTACTGTTTCCGCATTTCATTGTTATTCTATTGATTTTGTTTTAATTTGTATTTCTGTCTGATACCGTAACCAGCCCCTTTTTTTCGTCCTTTGCTGTTTTTTTCGACACGGGTCGTAAATAACTCCTCATGCTCATTGTCTTGTGCATAAGGGATGTATGATGATCTTCCGTCTGATACTCGTAACATTTTCCCTCGTTGACATCACGAGAGATGTATGATAGAAATGTGTATCATACGAGTAGGGTCTGAGCGCTTAAAGATGCCTTGTTTGTTTACATACATACAATGCATTACAAGCCAAATAATTAAAACACAGTTTAGAATTATCAATCCTTCAATAACTTTCTCTAATCTCGTACTTCGTTGCTGTTTTGTTCTATTTTCGATCTGTACATCGTTATGTGTTATTATAACATATTGTCTATGACGGCATAAAAGACCTCTCCTGGTTGACAGTTTGTTTACGTGCGTAAAATTCATTATGAACGTTTTATAAATTTTAAATTCTGTTTACTCTATGTACTCTGTCAGATAATGAACTTTGAACTTCTGTGAAGCAACAAGCAACCAAGATATTTGAAAGCAGCTTTATTGTGACATACGAAAGTGTCGATGATTCTCTACTATTGTTAACCATAAATGGTTAGATAAAGGTAAGAGGTAAACCCAATTTGGACATGTTCCGCCAACAAAAGTATGCCAATTTACAATAAATATAAATGTTTTTCCAATTAAAATTTCGACACGGTAAAATATTATTGAACAAAAATTACATCTGTAAATATTTCACGACGATTGCAATTTTTGTGACTTCTAACATAAAAGTACCTATAAGAAAAGTTATTAAATACTAAGTTTATATGAGTACGTATACATTTCTCAAAATAAAACGTAGCTTGGAATCGAAAAGCAGTGCATCGGGCAGTTTACGAAACTAAACAAATTTCCCCATTAAATCATATTCGTTAACATATAACTTTCTACAAAGAGACAATGTATCAACGTATATAACTATGCCTACGTATATTTTAGTTATTATTGCAATTACATCAGATGGTTTTGAACTTAGCTTTTCTACTAAAGGTGTAAAATAATTAATATTTTCAAATGAGTAAATAAAAATGCAGAGCGGTGATAGCCCAGGGGGTATTCATACTCGGCTCACATTCGTGTGATCGTGAGTTCAAATCCACCAATACGCACTGGGGCGGAGTGATGGATTACGGCCCGAAACTCCCCAGTCCAAGGGAGGCTTGTGTCCTGCAGTGGGACGTTATAGGTGGATACAAGTACAAGTGACTAACAAAGAAAAAAAAGGTCGCTCTTTATTTAGCTTTGTGTACCGATATCTATTTCATTGCATAAATAAATTCTATTTTCAGAAGTGTTTTATTCGACGATCTGTCGTCTGATACACAGTGATTCTGCCGAGTGATCTATTTGATCAATATTTAAATGTATTTATTCATCGCACGCTTAATAATAAATCCGCATAACTCAACATTTTAAAGTGTGGGAAATGAAGTTTAGTTTTCGTTATTAGCTTGCCTCCACTTTAGATCACTATATTTTTTCATTGAAATAATGCATGATTTTAATTATAATTAAAGTTGTTTTGTATTTGCTCATATATTCAGTTAAAAAAACGATGATTCTAGTTTAGGCATTAATATAATACTCGTAAATTTAACTGTTTAAAAACATTGGTGCGAAGTTAGTTCACTTCAACACAAAATATTTAAACTATTTTTGATTTAGTAGGGCTTAACTTCTAAATATAATTTTATATTTTAAATTATAAGGTGTATAATGTGTTATAGATCAGATGTAAGTTCCAACGGGAAATGTTACATTTTATTATTAAATCTACGGCTTATAAAAGCTTTATCACTGTCTAGTAGCAGTAATCACAAACATTACTGAAATATCATACGTTTCAGATCTCACACAGTTGGTAAATGCTCATAAACAGGTGGATTCTGTATAGACTGACTTTGCCTTCGATAAGGTCAACCATGCGATTCTCATACAAAAACTAAATCAGTATGGCATCAATGGTAGTCTCCTGTCATGGTTCAAATCATATCTGACTGGTCGTGCGCAACAAGTACATGGATATAATTCACATATTTTTTACGTGTATTCTGGTGTACTACAGGGCTTTCATCTGCGACCAATTCTCTTCCTTTTCTTTATAAATGATATTACAGACGTGTTATCAAATACAGTAAATGCTCTATTTACGCTGACGACCTGAAGGTTTATAGGCAAACCGATAATTTTGATGACGTGCGTCTTCTGCAACACGATATTGACGCTATTCATGAATGGTGCATTAAGAACAAAATGTTCTTAAACCCCACGAAATTGAGTTTTGTACGTTTCACTAGAAAATTAAATGCAGCTCCCTCTAATTGCATACTTAACAACATTACTCACCAGCAGGTCAACCAGATGAGTGATCTTGGAGTAGTTCTTGATAGGAAGCTAACCTTCTCTGACCATATTAACGAAATTAGCACAAGGGCTTGGAGAATGCTGGGTTTCATCAAGCCTGTCTGTGCTGATTGAAGGGATTCACTTACCTTATTATTTGTATGATACACTGATACGTAAGTCTTGAATATGCAGCAACAATATGGAGCCCATTCTAAACAGTCCATTCTTACGGGATTGAACGTATCCAGCGTGCTTTCACCAGGTTTTTGGGTACAAAGATTGCCAATGCACTTATCGTGCTAATTACTATACACGACTCTCTCATTTCGGATTATCAACGTTGGTCGCGCGACGGAAGGTTTCCTGCTTTGTTTTGTTGCACAAAATATTAAATGCCTCCTTGTTATATTAAATTGTTATATTAATATTAATGGCACCTGAGTTGGTAAACCAAAATTCGCCTTGCTGTTCCTCGCTCCATCCCAAGATATCCTTTAAGCAAGCAATTAGTACCACTACAGTCTAAAACAAACCTGGGTAAATACTCGCTATTAAATCGTCTTCTGAATACTTATAACGAGTTGAATTCTCATGACATCGACATCTTTTATGATTCTTTGGCAAGTATTAACCGCAAAATTTTACGTAAATTGTAGTCGGACACTCTTTTTGTATCTGTTAAATTAAATGGTGTAATGTTCTAGTAAATTGTAATTTAACCTTATTTAATTGCATTTATGTTCATGCAATTTTAATTTTGTTTATACTCTTATTTTATTATACTCGTATTTGTATTGAACTTGTATGCACCTATTAAAGTATTGCACACCGTATGTTGAAATTATAAGTTTTATCATTTGTATTTTTTTGTATAAATGTGTATTTTTTTTTATGTATCTTGTAAAAAATAGTATAAATTAGCCCGACATTCACATTCACAGCTTCACTTTTAGTCGGTGTGTGTTAATTTACAAATAATACTCTCCAGAGTACTTCTTCCACGCCACGTGTGATTCGCATAAGTTATAGCAGCAATTAAATTCCCAATTTGCGCGTATCCTCAATCGCTGCGGTACATTCTTAAACGGTCCAAGATGGCTTATCGACTAAACCGGGACGCTAACGGGCTTTTAGGTTCAATATTTCAGCGAAGACCCCAAACTGTGGTAAGGTCGTAACGTCCCATAATTGGTCCCCAAACACCGAATTCTGAGGCCCCCCGGGTGACGTTTGACTTGATGTTTGCTTAGTGGCATTATGTTGTTAAATTTTAGCACCAGACAGGGACTGAGGCTAAATTAAACGTCTAAATATACTGCTTAATTACTTCACATTTAATTAGAAGCCTCCTGTTAACAGGAGATAGCGTGTATTTAAAATCAAGAAGTTTAATTGAAGCCGAATCTTTGGTTTTAATTCCGTGTTTAAGGCCAAGCTGTTTGTTTGACTAGGGGTGTATTTTTTCTGTAAATAAGCATTCTAGGAAAACGTGTTATATAATTGATTTTTTTTATAGAATGAAGGCGGCAGTTGAGCATACAGTCCACCCGGAGGTTAGTGGACAGTGTCACCCATAGACACCCACGGTACATGCCCACATCAGTCCAGAATGACAAACGTTGGCACGCCCCCGGATGCGCTGCCTACCTTTAGAAATGTAGGAATGGATTTGGAGAAAGGGTTGGGAAGATGGTAAGGGATAAGATAGGATGAGATGGGAATGGGCTCTGGCATATCTCACTCACTACCAAAATACGTACGTACATTGAGGAATAGGATAAAGTGGGATTTAAATGTCACACACGACGATTATTGAAACCTTCTTATTTGATTAATAAATATCAAATGCGAGTTAAATAGAACACACATGTAGGTATGATTTGCATTGAATATAGACAAGATAACAGAATACGTATCTTCTGTACCATCCACACATGCAATTTGATACGGTTTAAATTTTTATACTTACATTATGATCTACCAATAAAAGAAAATAATATGTAATTTGTACTTGCATACTTACAATACTACGAGTAGCTTATACCAAAAGACCCATTGTAAACAAATATTACATGATTAGTACCTGAAAAATAAGAAAATCCAAAATGAATACACCACAATTCCTGCATTTACCCTAACAGATAGTTGTTTAATTGATAGCTTCCAGATGAACTACGGATGTAAGGAAAAATAAAAGATACAAAACATTTTTAGCGTGCCTGCACCGTGCCGATTTAAATAATAACGAAACACTAGTTCGTCCAGTCCAGTTCACCTACCTAATGTCTGCTACAGGTATCTAAAGACTAAATGGTTTAAACTAGGGTTGCTAAATACTAATAGAGCTACAAATAAGATGGAAATAACCATTAAATGAGGATGGATAATGATAGCATAAACCTAGTGTGGGCTTAAATGTGACAGGTAGGGGGAGAGTGCATCGCATTACCACAGCCGCTGGGCGCACTCGACTGGCCACGTTACCCCTCTCTCACAGAAGACTACCTTGAAATGTACTGCATTTCCTACTTTATCATATTTCCCCAATGTACCTACGTGTTTCGGTAGTGAGTGAGATATGCCAGAGCCCATTCCCATTCCATCCTCTCCCTCTCCATTTTCCCAATCCATTCCTTAATTTGCAAAGGTAGGCAGCGCATCCGGCGGCGTGCCAACCTTTGTCATTCTGCACTGATGTTGGCATGTATCGCAGATGTCTATGGACGATAGTATCCACTTACCATCATGTGGACTTTATGCTCGTATGCCGCCTTTATTCTATAAAAAAAGTATTTCCCAACCAAAACCAGAATTAAAACTTGATGTAAGTTAATTTTTTTTTTTGCACTTAAAATGCATAACTTCTATGAACCGCAGTATTCTAACCACCCGTGTGCAAGAACTGTTGTGAAGATTACAAATCACATTGTGCAGTGTTGAAACTAATATTTGCAAAACACCCTCTGTGGCCGCCACCGTTAATATGTTTCTCACAGTCGACACTCCATTGTTCTTTGAGCTATGAAATTTCGGTTCTTCTCATAGAAACTATAGGTACACAGGAATATTTCTCAATGATCACATTATAAGTGGCCGCAGTTAAGGTTATTTTTTAATTAAAATAAACAGCCGCGATACCGAGTATGATCGTTTGTAGGATTTTGACCAAATTCATTATAGCATACCATCGGCCTGCGTCTCTCCGCAGCTGGATAGAGGTTTCTGTCAAGGACCGCCGCCACACACGATTTTCAGCTCTTATTAGCCAGTCACTAGCAACGATTTTCTTGGAGTTGTCAGTCCAAATGGCCGGAGGGCGTCTCACGCTACGCTTCCCGGTACGTTGTCTCCATTTGAGGACTCGTCTCCCCTATCGGTTATCGGTCCTGCGGCATATATGGCCTGCCCACTGCCACATCAACTTGCTGATTCCTAGAGTTATATCGGCAACTTTAGTCCTTGGTCAAATTTCTTTGTTATGGATTTTGTCCAGCAAAGATACTCCGGGCATATCCCGAATGATGCCCAGCTGAGCCGAGTTTAACTGGATTGACTGTCTAAGATCGACATATTCTTCTAGTAGATAAAGCTCTCTGGACGCTGACTGCTCCAGGGACGACGTGTTCATTGAACATACGTTTTGTCTTATTCAGGTTCATCCCAAAAGCGATGTATTTATTACCTCCGAAACTGTTCACAAATACACTGGAGGACGGGTTCAAAATGCTGGACTGGAAACATTGCGGAATCAGTGTTAACGGAGAATACATCTCTCACCTTCATTTCGCAAATGATATTGTTATAATACCAGAATCGCTGGAGAAATTGAGTTGGATGCTCTGAAAGATTTCTATACGACCTCGCGACGCGTAGGTCTCAAATTCATTATGGTAATTTAACCGTCTTTAAATATTTATAAATAAATACATAAATATATTTGATATATGTCTGTTTCTCTGGACCTATTGACAGAGAATACAAGTGGGGGGGGGGGGGGGGGTAAATAGTGTGTTATTTATTTTTATCTATTTACATATATTAAAAATTAAGAGATATGGAATCGTAATTCTGACAACCGAGTCAGTTGTTACCTTTTAACCTTGTTAGTATTCCAATATCTCCAAATACATAATGAACTTGAAATATATAATTTAATTACATTTATATCATCAATTTTTATATTATTTTTACAAAATTATGGAGGAAAATTGATGTGAAAACAATTCAACATTCTAGTCTCCTATCGGTAGTTACGCGCGCTACCAACAACGCGGTTTGATAAGAAACTATGTTGATAAATAACACTAACTCGCTACACGATAAAGTAGTTGTAGGGAGAACCGACAGTAATTTCAATTGAAAATACAATTATTTTAACTATTGTTTTATATTTTCAGTGATATTAGACGAGCTGTCAAAACTTGCTTGTTATTTAATTTTATTATCGAAATAAATCAATTGGTTCGCCACCGCACACAATCTTCGGCTCTTCTTATCAAAACCTTATACGCGTATGGTGCCTATACAGCAGTGGAGAGGCATGCGCGATGGTATGGTAATAAATTGGTGGCCGGTATTCTACTAAGCTTTTTCTTCTGCTAAGCCATTGAATTACTTTAATGTGATTTTATAGTGTAAATAAGTATAATATGTTGACGGAGATTCGCGGTTACAAAACAACAAGTGTCAAGCGTGAAAACAAATATTCAAGACCTGGATTACATACGAGTGATAGTCCATGCCATCAAATTAGAATAGGTACCTATATCTGTGGAAGATACAATTTTGACCTAAAGGTAACAAATATTCCACGAAATCGTACGTTATGGAGTCAAAATCGATCACATATTATAGAACTGAAGTTAACATTAGCATTTTTCATAACATCTATTTATTTTCCTGTACATGCAAAAATATCAACAGCCATAACGATGTCCGTAAGTTTTATTAAATTAAATAAAGAAAGAAAGACAATGACGGAGATTTAAGAAAATAAAATGAATTTTGAGACGACAAAATAATATTGTCACGTATTAAAAGATCCGGGTTCAATATGAGTAAATAATATAATATGAGTATGTTCATCTATGAGGGATTGTATGTTTGTTTGTGGTTAAGAATATATCTGTCTTTTTTAGATCTTTACAACCTAAAAAAAAAGTGTTATTAACAAACGTGTTTCGCTTGAATATTGTGATCTAAACCATTAATTGATGCATTAAATATTCTTTTTAACAGAAAAGTCATCTACGTAAGTATATGGCTACATGTTCCGTGGATACATATCAATATCACAACGCTGCCCATACTCGTAAGACGTATGCGACAGTAAGCCGGTTACTATTACCTAGATGTGCCTGCTTAAAAAAGAACTTATAATGTGTGTAAGACATAATATATTTATTAACGAATCTTATTTTATTATAAAAAGCATAGTCACAGGATAACAATAGGTAGTCGGAAAAGGAAGCGGCCTTTTTGAACGTATGAATTTAGCGTGCTATATTTTTGGCAACACTGATCACTGACGGGAAAGTGATATACCGTTTTACAGCTGACTTTTTTGTAATGGCGGCAAATTAAAATTACAAGTTAAAAGTTTTATCAATTCATATTTTTTAACAATTTTAAAATGGATTTATAAGGAGAAAATTAGATATGTTTTACAATTTTTTTACGACAAGGGTATGAATGCTTTCAAGGATTAGTGCTAGGATGAAAGGATGAAAATTAGTGCTCGAAAAGGATTTGTGGTGTTTATGGAGAAGATGCTTTATCTAAAACTATTGCAAATAAATGGTTCAGTCGATTCAGGTCTGGTAATTTTGATGTGAATGATGTTCCTCACTGTGGTCGTCCTATTAAGATAAATATTGATGTTAGCATCGAAGAAATTGAATCAGATCGACACATAAGCAGTCATTAAATTGCGGAATAGCTAAGCATTCACCACTCAACAGTTTTAGATCACCTGCATGAACTGAATTTTGTAAAAAAAGGCTACTTTTTTGAGTGCCGCATGATTTAAATGACAGAAATTTGGTGAATAGAATTTCCGTATGCGAGGTGTTGCTAAAACGAAATGAAATCGATCCATTTCTGTAGAAATTGGTAACAGGCGATGAGAAGTGAATCACCTGCGATAACAATGTTCGAAAACGATCTTGGTCTAAGCGAGGTGAGCCATCACAAATAGTACCAAAGACAGGCCTCACTCCGAACAAAGTCATGTTATGTGTATGGTGGGACTGGAAAGGCATTGTGTATTAAGAGCTGTTGCCACATGGCCAAATGATTAATTCCGATGTCTACTGTCAGCAATTAGTAAAATTGAAACAAACACTAGAAGAAAAATGCCCAGAATTAATTAATAGAAAAGGTGTAGTTTTCCATCACGACAATGTTCGACCGCATATATCTTTGATGACTAAACAAAAATTGATGGACGTTGGCTGGGAAGTTTTAAGTGGGGAGTTGGGCATCCTCCATACAGTCCAGACATAGCACCTTCAGATTATTATTTATTTCACTCTTATTTATTTCGAAGTCTGTATAAACCATTTAAATCAGTTCTTCGCTCAGTAACCCCAAAAAATTTATAGCGATGGGATAATGGCTCTGCCAGAAAAATGGCGTAAGAGTCGAATTAAATGGACAATATTCTGTTCAATAAATATTTATGTAATACAAAAAAACCTTTATTATTTTCACAATAAAATGGCCGCAAAGTACCTAATATTACAAACTTTTTATTTTATCAATATAATTTGTATTGTGTGTACACTGACACACGATACTGACACTAATATACGTACACTGACGGTATAACAATCGATATGAAAGTATGTATTCTCAATAAACCGATGGGATATAACCAAATATTTTGCTCACAGAATTAGCGAGCTGAAGTGGCGATGGGCAAGTCATATTTAAATCAACAATCTATGAGGTAAAGACCTTGAATGGAGACCACGTACTGGAACCACAGTGTGGGATGCCCTCTAGTCAAGACCTCTTTGAAGAAGTTTGTTATTAGCGGTTAGATGAGAAAAGCGAAAGATCGTGCGTGGTAGGAAACCTTGGGACAGACCTAAGTATATCCAGGAGTGGTAAGACATTAAACGATAGTATCGTATGGTATAAATACTAAATTGAAGGATTAAATGGTTTTTACAGTTACATCGCTGACTATTAAAAAGGATGCTGTATAATAAATTGTACGCAAAGTAATAGCTATATTTACGAGTATAAAGCCATTACTCTTACATAATACTGTTATATTATATAACAAAAATAACTAATTAAGCTTTCGTATTGTCTAATTAGTGTCGTTTGTCAAAACGTTGTGTTGTAATTATCGTTATAACTCTAATTACGTCTAGAAAGTGTTTTCATTTTCGTTCATAAAAATTATAACGTTTGACATTTCTTTTTTTTTGAAGTACGTAGCGATGCGGCATGGGGCCACCGGAAGACGCGGTGTGCGCTCAGACAGACAGACACAAATTCTAAAAATGGTTGTTTTGGCTCTTCCTTCGTAGAGTGAATTGCATTATTTTTATATTTCATAAACAGACACGACTCTGTTACGATTTTACTAAATGCACGTATAGATTATTAAAACGGTAGATGAGTAGTTATTACTCCTAATAGTCTTTATATAATTGGCATAATTCAAATCGTCTGTTATAATGGAACGAGTGTTGTGATTGGAAGCAATTGTCTGCTTTAGCAATAAGTGATGTCATTCAATTCAGCGAACGTAACACTCATAACATTTAAGTATCACATATTGCGGTCCTGGAATTGTTAACTAACATAATTATGTAACGTAATATTACATAACTTATTGATTGCTCAGCTATTATCTTCTTCCTACCACCTGTACGCAAATGACCTTCAGATTTATACCCAGGCTCCTGTAGTCGAACTTTCCCGGAGTATTGCTGTAACGTGGGTTCACGTGGGAATTTGTTTAATTATTCAGCTCCTAAGTATTTAAAAGAGCGTTTTCAATTTCTCTGCTCTCACTTACTTCACTTTTTTCTTCTAATAACTTCTTCTTATCATTTCTTTTCACTATTCTACTTCATATTCTTACTCTTTTACGGTGCAAGCGGTTTGTTTGCGTAACTCTCCTCCCCTCGACGTAAAACGTACTCAATCTTTATGCAGCTTCAGAAGTCAACTTACTCAACACTATTTAGCTTTGTAATTATTATTTCAGTTACTGATATATTACGTATGGTGAGTATGAATTAATTATAACATTTATATATATATATATATATATATATATATATATATATATATATAACAACGCACTCGCACCGAGAGGTCCGCAAAAAACTCCAATTCAGAAATAATAGCGTATTTACGTGCCACAAAACTAGTTCTCCCACGGTCATCCAATTCCGTTACCCATCATCCGAGATGTGGCAATAGTACACCTCATCATAACCGGCTCGCGGCAAAATCGTTAACAGCCTTATGCGGTTAAACAGGTACACTTGACCGACGAATGGCCTCAGGTGACACTGCAATCCATAATATGACTCCACGCACCCGTTACCAAGCAACGCCTATCGATAAATAACTAGCGATCGATTTGAGGTAAAAGCATCAATTGTCGGCGGTACGCAAGTACGGCGCATTATTGTGTGGTGGACGCCACGAAACCTGTTTGACGCGCAACTCCTGGCAAAGTATTCATTTCTTACCAGACGACTAACGCGATTATGATCTCCGACTTGTAATGAATGCTCGTGAATATATCGATCGATACACTGGAAAAAAATGAAAAGTCGACGCGAAACCACTAGGTTTTATTATCGAATTATATTCACTGGTAAACAAATTGAGGAACAACGATTCGAATTGATGTTTTTATTATATCAAAATCATGATATGATTGAACATAAATTAAGGGAAAAGTAAAACGACACCACTGGCGAAATTAAAAATTAAATCTCGTTTCATGAAATAGAATTAAACTAATTCACACAAATAACTCAATAAAAATCAAGTAAACTACTGTTGACACGGTCTGATACACTAAATAAGAATTTTAATATGCAAAAAATATAATTTCACGCAAACTGCTTGCACAAAAAACAATTTAAAAACATTTGACGACAATAACTTTCGACAGTGTATATAATGTATATTTTTCTAGTGATGACGTACAATTCATAAATTCATTGAAAAAGAAGCTAAAAAATATTTAAAAAAATCGTAGCATTAAAATAAAATCGCTTGACTTTTATTTAGATTTTTACATGTATTTTTACCCTAATTATGAGGACGACAATCTTATACATAACTTGATCTAATATACATACATGACTTAGCAACATGCTTACGAAGCAATTCCAGCTTAAGCTACATACTCGTACATATATGGTCAATAGTCATGTAGCGTATACTGTTTGTTCAATTATTTTCTTTCGACAATAACGATGGCGCCATTGGACCAATAATAAAAATATGAAGTCTGAACTAAGGTAGACCTGTATCTCAGGAGCCGGTACATCCCCAATGTAATGTTACTGTATCAACATCATATAAATACAACATCCCTCGGGTCGAAGTGGAAGAGAATCGCGTCAGGCTAGTGTTTGAGATCGAAAACGCTTTATAGATCTAGTGTCAATTTGGGGTTCCCTAAACTTAGTGGATTTCAACCCCAGTAAGACGCAAGTCTGTGCATTTTACAAAAAGCCCCTTTTGTCGTAGCACCTCGCATTCAGGAATATATCTCTTAAGATCTCGGAGAGTATCGGGATCCTTGGTGTCGACATTTCCAGCAAAGTCTAATTTAGGGGTCATCTGGAAAATAAAGCCAAATGGCAAAAAGCTCGGTGTGCTGAACAACAGAGCGAAGCGGTACTTCATCCCTGGGCAACTCCTAATGCTTTACAAAGCTCAGGTTAGGCCCCATATGGAGTACTGCTCACATCTCTGGACCGGCGCACCGAAAAATTGGATGCATTTGACTCCATGCAACGACGTACTGTTCGAATTGTCGACGATTCCACTCTCACGGGCGGTTTAGAACCCCTCAACATTCGGAGAGACGTTGGATCTCTCTGTGTGTTCTACCACCTGTACAATGGGGAATGTTCTGAAGAATTGTTCAAAATAATTCTCACCTCGGGTTTCTACCGCCGTACCTCTCGTCACAGAAGTGCGGTCCATCCGCATTTCCTCGATACGGAGGTGTCGCATGCTGTTCGGTCCAAAAATCATTTTATACCGCGAACCCGTAAGTGTGGAATGAACTGCCTCAAGAGGTATTTCCATTAAACTACGATATGGGGTTCTTCAAGAAAGCTGTGAATAGGATTTTGCAAGGTCGGCTATAACCCGCATAGCCCCTCGACCTTGCAGGTCTCCATAGGCAGCGGTAACACTTACCATCACGTGGTACTGCTTTCTCGTCCGCCTACTTCACTATAAAAAAAAACTCTATAAGAACTTCCACTTCAATTATATTTTCAAGGAGAATGTTAAAAATTGTATCTCGCAACTGTTTTAAAAACACATTCTTCTATAAGTGTCTATTTGGAACTAGTTTTTATTGTGTGTTTTTCATCGTAATCCTCATAAGCGGCATTCCTGACTGATAGATACAGGCGCCTTGCGTTTGCTTGCGACAGATAAGGCCTTTGTTGAAACATTTAATAGCCTTTTGCTTTTTGTATGTGATAGTTTGTACTGACAAGCATTCTGACTATTTCTATTATGATCTCAGCAATATGTAATACTGATTATATAATAAACGAGCGTTAATCGCCTGTGTTTACCTATTTTAACTGAAGTTTTGTGTCGTCAAATACCAACCGTAGTCACGAACTGTCTGGAGAGGTCGAGAACTGTGGGTACTTTTCTATGACCCCTTTAAAATATAGTTTAAAATACTAGTCTACGGCTGATCTTAGAAGATTGTTTTACGTAAATTCAAATTATTAATTATGTTAATATATTATGTTGACCATTCTTGACCCAATACAGTCACTATTACAAAAGAAAACGGCAAAAGTTTAAAAGTCATATAGTTTGATGGCTATCAAAAAAGTGTTATTATCATTTCAACACCCTCGATGATTTACATTATGATTCCTTGTGTCCCAGAAACACGTGAAATAAAATTATTGAGATCCTAAACAAATATTTGTGTTTAACCAAGATGTCTATCTGACCGGGAATTAAACCCAGGTCTTTCACACTGTAGGCACGTGTACTACTGTCGGGGTTAATATTAGTTAATATGTTAATAATTATCGAGTTATATTAGTATCGTGTGGTGGTATAACTCCATCAATTTTAAGCGTTGTTGTTTTGGAAGCGTTGCGTCTATGACAATTAATATTTCACATCGGTGGATTATATGGCTCGTCATATGTCAAATCCGACCTATTAGAACGGCCCAATTATAGTAGTTATTTAATCTTTTGTATCACTTTAACTGTATTCTTTGGTGTGCATAAAGTGTACTTACTCAGTTACTTACATATTTATTATCTCTATTTGTATTCAAGTTTCTTCATATTCTCCTTCTTATTTTACAAATACATGTCATCTATTCAAGCACTCCGCTTATGATTACTTAGCGAGCAATCCTTTTACAAAACTTGTTACTCTGGAACTTTTAGTACAAGTCACTTCAACTTATAGACGACTTGAAATACATATTATACATTTTTAATGGCCTCTTTGTATTATTTCCTTTACCGTTTAAAATAAACGTCTGCGTTATTACCACGTTGCTAGTAAGTACTTAAAGAATTTTAGTTGGAATGTGATATGAAATACGTGATTTTATTTACGAGTATGTGCAGCGTACAACTCACTCGTAATCTTTATGTTAAGAGTATCGGTGCGCTTGAGTGGTCAAATTTTCTTTCAGTGTTTTTAACATCCCATTACAAGGCACAGGCCTCCACCAATAGACCACTAGGGAGTCTGAGTTAGAGATGTTGTGGAGCTTCATAACCGAAACCGAAACTATCGGATATCCGAATTAAAAAAATATTATAAACCGAATCCGAAATAAAAGATTCGAATGTTATTACAAATAATTGCTACATTGCTATTAGGGGTGGAATTTGAACAAGGCGAGTTTTGACAAGTTCTGCTCCTTGCGTTTGATTGGACAGATTTTTCGTTCGGTCTTTATGACAGTAAAGTTGCAATTATTACCTATTTGGTTTTATTTTTCTCTGCTTTCATGTATCACAATGTATTACTAATAATACATTTCTTAAAAAGTTCATTAAAACATATCCATAACCTAAACCGTATCCGAATCAATATCCGAAATAATTTCATATCCGTATCTGTAACCGAAACCGATAAAATAGTACCTATACAATATATCCGTATCCCGATCGGAAATATTATACCCTAACAACCCTAGTTTGAGTTGCCAATACCATTTATTTACTCAAAATATTCATGAGTGATCATTCTGATCATTGATCAATATTTACTCAAAATGTCCAAAAATCCAAAATAGTATTTATATGAAATCATTTATCAAAGTATGTATACATACACACTTATATAGAGAGTAAATCCATCAACCATACAAAGCGTTTATAATATACGCAGTGTTATTATCATCGCATTTTTTAGGATTTTAATGCTAAAAGATATGTACACAAAAAGTAAACATGTCCGTTCAAAACTACATGTTTTAAACTAAAATACACATTGCCTATGGATTGACTTCACCCCATTACATAAAAGATTATTTGCCATACATTGAAGTTCAAAAATTTATAAATGGATTTTGTTGTTAAACTGGCCCACTAACCTATAAATAATACCACTATCAACGTACTTCATATTTTGCAACGTAATAAATTCGACTGATGCAGTTGCAAGGACGCCGACTTTCACAACGGAAAAAGTGAAACTATCCAAACATGAGGGTAATTTCCCTTTCACAACGCCCCGGTTTTAATCTACTTCGGAAGTGTTTGCGATTACATCCGCTCTGCTACAATAGTGACAGCAATTGTTGCAACTACCCTACACTATTAGCTCGTTGTTGTGCGTTCTACGAATTTCGTTGAAAATATTGCAAGTGTTTGAGTCTATCACGATTATATAAGATACTATGAAAATAGTGAAAAACATTCTAGTACGTCGTTCAATATATACGAGTAGTTAACAACCTGTTAACAATTATTAAAACAAGTATAAAAAAATACATTAATTTAGTCTTCCTTTGTTTTATTCCGACTCATTTTCTTTCTTTTCTTTTTTTTTTCATTTACATTTAACCACTAGTTCATTTACAAATAAATTTATTGAAAAAATATCAATCATGCTGTCGTCATGTTATTGAGATGTCAATTAGGTTTAACACTTCTGAATACACTAAATTAAATTGTAGTTTGATTGTAGTATGTACTCGTAGTATGTTGATATCTTGCTTTGTGATGTAAAAATAAATAAATAAATTTAACAGTCCAAACCTATAAAAGTGTGATGGAAAATTAGAATCAAACTATTAATTGACTATAAGTTTAATTTACTAAGTACGCATAAGTAGGTTTAAACTACGTAAACAGAAGCGGGCGCTTTCAAAGGTCAAACACCTAAGCGAGCGAGTGTGGATAGTGTTATGCATATAAATTAATCACTAATTTATGTTAAATTAATACAAAATTATGAAATACATGTGATTTGTTAGTTAGATATAATAGTTTTAATCTACTGATTGACATATTACAATATACCTACACTATTTTTGTAGAACTTCATATTTGTATGGTTACACAATGGTGACAACAATTGTGGCATTTATCTCACTTTATTAGTACGCTGTGTGGTGTTCCACGAATTCGTTGGAAAAACTGCAATTTTTCGATGCTCTATCTGTGTAATTGACCGTCCAGCGGCAGGTTAATCGTTCAATCAATTTGAGTGGTACAAATCAATAAACCTTACACAATAGTGTTAATATAACTAGAGGTACGATAATGAAAATATTGAATATTTAAAGTGGATAATATATCACAGTTGTATAATATTTTATGTAATATTTATTGTTATTTAATATATTTTTTAAACTTATATAATATTTATTTCAATTAAATAGATTTTTTAATGGAATCTAAATTGAAAATAAATCTAATAACACAGACAACCTTTAAAATAATATTAAATGTTAGGTCGTGGGTACAAATATAAAAACGAACACAAACTACTCAGACTCGAACGAACATTGTTCTTTAGACAATGAATCGAATTAGGAATAAAACCCGGGAGCTTTTACACGATAAGCAGGCACACTAATAACTGGATTAATCAATTGGTCGTTAAAATAAGCTTAATCGTTTAAAAGTTTATAAAATTTTACTGATTTTCCTTACTGGCTTATCAGCATTATTGTATAGTAAATATTATGGCTGTAATGGGCTACGCAGCGTAATCTAATGCGCCCAATCTTGTTTTGTCACTTGTATTTCCACTTGTATACCCAATCTTGTTGGCATAGTATTTGCCCAGTCGGTTCTTGAACTGGAACACCGAATGTGTCTTTATAATGTTTTCTAGCAAATTGTTCCACTCTTAACCTACACGGTTCGATATAAAGTATTTATATGGGTTAAAGGTGGAGATATTAATTAACTAACTTTCTTCTAGGAACAAACCACTATTGGATACAACATAACTTTTTATATAATATAATTACTAGGTAACTAAAAGTATTCAAAGTTTAAAAGAAAACCTATGTTAGATACACATTCTCTAATGTAAAAAGGTCGACAAACTTAAATAAGTACGTACACTGGCAAATATAATAAAGAGTAAACTTATATAATAAAACATTAATAAAACTTTCAACAGTTACATCAATACAAAATTGCTTCCAGAACTGTCTTTTTGTCCTTGCAATTCCAATTCGTATTAAACAAAATGCCAACTGTCGATATTTGACATGGGATCACTATATTATAAAATTGTATGTATGTTTTCTGTATACAAATGACTGTTAATCTCGGTACCAACTTAATGCAACAAGCCCTTTCAGTATCCACTGTTGGACATGGGCCTCCTCATGCACATTGTCTTGTGCATAATGGATGTAAGGCCTTAAAACGCCACGCTAGCCAAGCGGATAAGGGAGTCCACTCTTTTAGAGGTGGTGTAGTGCCCCGGGGCTTGTGGTAACCGCTTTATTATCCCATAGTCGCTTTTACGGCGCCTACGCGAAGAGATGTGGTGGTAGAATACTATAGCCAGCCAACATGGCCCAAAAAAATATATATTTTTCTTTTAATATTTCACTTGTCTAACAATGCCCGCGACTTCGTGCGCATTGACATTAGAATATTCAGATAGCTAGATAAAACTCTTTATTGCACACCAAAACAAACCCAAGACAGTAACAGACATTGAATCGCTTTATTAGTTCGGTTAGTTTGATTCCTGTAGGAACTTTATAATTGATCCGGATAAAAATTACCTTAAATGTTAGCCCGTAAGTGTATAATTATGTTAAATTTAATTAAAATTCGTCTTAAAATTTAATTATTTGCGTAATACGGTGTTCAGACTAACAGATAAACAGACGGACAGATATAGAGACAGTGAAAAATTCGAAAACTTTGTTCTGGATTTTGTATCAATTGTAATTTACAGTGCAATAACTTTTTAAAAAAAATATTAAACGTATCAATAGACAGCTTGTTACGATTTTATTACAATTGTGTAGATGAGCAAGAATAATTTCTCACACCGAGCAAGACAAAGGCGAAGGTGGCAAGACGAATTTGATACCTACTCTTTGTTAAAGATGGCCGAAGGTAGCTGCTGGCCGAAGGGCTTGCAAGAGAATAAGTGGAATAAGTGGAGAAGCAGTGAAAAACAATACAATACGTATAGGATAATATAAAAATGGTTTGGTACCGTTTGTCCCCACTGACAACCCTCACTGGTTGGGACAATTGGATATGTAGACAAAATTATTCCCGTTGTCCCTACTGACATCAGTGGGGACAATGATAATAAGTTTTGTGTTCGAATTACCGACTTCCGTAGTTAGCACTGTGGTTGTTACGAAATATCCTAAGGTCAGATTAATAAAAAAAAAATTAGATGTCTATAATGTCAGTAAATAAAAATACAACTAGACCAAACTAAATTGCATTTTTATTCTGGCCTTAGGGTATTTTGTAACAACTATTGAGGGGACAAAGAAAACTCAAAAACAAAATTAAATCGGTGGGGACATCGCTAATAATTTTACCTACAACTCCCATTGTCCCCACCAGTGCGGATTGTCAGTGGGGACAACGGTACCAAACCACATCCTTCCATTTAGTATTCTACATTATTACGCTGGTATTACCAATATTAATGACAAAACCCAATTAGTCCTTATCTACCGTTATCATGTTTGATACAATTACATAGATAATAATAACTCGCGTGCTTACGATATGACTGGAATAAAATGTAAAGAGCATTTGATATCAGTGTGTTATTATAACTAGAGAATTGTATCGCATTTTCATCTAGGGAATTATTTATATATTTTACCTGTTAAATAATTATATACTTATATAAATAAGGCTTCATACAAATTGTATTGCAAATGTATCTACACAACATGTATATCGCTTAAAACGCAGAGCGATTTTAGCAACAAGATGTTTTGCTCAAAGACATTTCAACTCTGATGGGTTTCCTCATAGATAACCCTAGACTCTTAGTGCTCTAATTAAACCTATATTTAGTAACAATTACAACCTTTTTTCCATTCGTAAAGGAATTATTAAGTACCGTGATTTTAATGTTCATTTTCGTTCCTGTAATCGAATAAATAGGCTTGTTCTACAGCGTTATGTTTGCGGTTGCCGCTACTTAACTAATATTTAATAAGTCGATAATTAGCTGCAAAGGAGTTTGTTTTGACGCGAACGCTCCATTGGCCGATGCTTTATGCACTAACATTAATCCCACTGATAACAAAAACAAATTAAAAATGATAAATGATAACAACTCGTATCATATAAATGTCACATGTACTGCACAACATAAACACAAAGTGCGAACACATTAATTTACAGGAAACACTTTATCTATTAAATATAATGTGTCGGACGCAGTTTCTATCAACTCGCGTCCGTATGTGATATTAAATTGTGTTATCTGTTTTCAAATTCGGATTATTTAAAATCATTATCATTGTAGAAATGAAGAATATAAATCAGTACATATTATAAAAACAAGTCCTAATATAAATGATGATGTTCATATACATATTAAATATAAATGATGTAGTCGCATTATACGGTAGTTAAATTTACTTGAAATTTATATGTTTACTGTCTTTTTCTACAACTAGAGAAGAAAATAACGCTAAATTAACTAAAATAATGAAGCAAGTAAGTTTGCATATTTACTGCATACACTAACTGGTTTGTTTGTATTGTTTTATGAATTATTTTACTATTTTAACAATTCAGTGTCAGTATCAGGAGTTCCTGCGGGAACTCTATAAAGGATCTGGATAAAAAGTAACCTAAATGTTAACCCGGCACCTAAGTTATAACTATGCCTAGTTTTATTAAAATCCGTCCCGTATTCATATTGCTTCATTATTTTTAGTTTATTTCAATATACCATACGAGTATGTTTTCATACGTAGGATAGGAGTTGGACGCATACGGAATTTTTGTTTTTAAAATAATTAACTTATTTTTAGCTTTAAGTTATTGCAAAGAACATATTTTTGATAATTGATGTACAACTACTTCTTTGCAACATCTACATTTTCTATAAATATTTGACCATAATGTCGAAATGTAACTAAATACCATGTCATACCATCAGCCTGTTCTTCCCCTGCTGCATATAGGCCTCTCGCAATGCTGTCTGCCACACACTGCCCTGTACTCTTCTCATTCGATTACTCTTATTGGCTTGTGTATGAGAGATGTATTACAAAAGGCTTAAAACGCGACACTGGTCAAGCGGATAGGCGAGATACATATCTTATCACTTATCTTTTATACGGCGCAGCGGCCATCTTAAAATTTTATACTTCGTTTTATTTCGCACTCTCGTCAGATTGCTGGAGGCCGATTGCCATTTGTTCGAGTTAACCCGTCTAAGTGTTACCATTCAAGCAAGATTTTGACATTTTGTACACGGTCTAATGATAATCGAAATGTCTGATTTTTATACAACTGGAAGTCTCTCTATATCACTTCATATATACGAATATATTTCAGTACAATTTGAAGCAAATAGTCTTTTTCCAGTGCAAATTGGCCGATCCCAGATATGTGTACAGATATGTACAAATATTTCTA
This sequence comes from Sesia apiformis, assembly GCA_914767545.1. Classification (NCBI taxonomy): domain Eukaryota; kingdom Metazoa; phylum Arthropoda; class Insecta; order Lepidoptera; family Sesiidae; genus Sesia; species Sesia apiformis. The sequence continues at coordinate 5,587,494 of OU611960.1, read as the reverse complement.
CTAATGTTTTCGGAAATATTTGTAAACTATTTGCAAAGAGCAGCGAAAATGGAAATTGGAACTTGGAAATTGGAAAACATTGGAACTTGATATACTTAGAAACAAAATAATCGTCCGTTCTGGATAGGGTCAAATAGCTAACTGACTCTTTGCAAGAGTGTGGGGTTGCGTCCTTTGATGTTTTTTTTTATAAACTAGTGGGCGGACGAGCAAGCGGTCCCACGTAACACTTACCGTGTTACCGCCGCCCATGGACACCTGCAACACCAGGGGGTATGCGGGCGCGCCGCCGACCTGGCAAAATCCTATTCACAGTTCTTTTGAAGAACCCCATATTGTAGCATAAAAAAAAACCGACACACTGATGGCAAAGACGAAATATTTGTATAAGTATTTGCAAAGAAAACGAAATATTTATATAAATATTTGCAAAATACGTGTTTGTACCTATATAGGTACAAACACGTATTTGCAACAGTTGATTTACATAACCCCGGTCCCAGACATGTGTACAGATATATATCTATATACCTATATAGGTATATAGATATATATCTATATAGATATATATTAACCTATATATATCTATATAGGTATATAGATATATATCTGTACACATGTCTGGGACCGGGGTTATGTAAACCAACGTACCTACAACATTGAATTTTCACTAAATCAAACACACCAGTAGCACTCACGACATCAAGACGAATCTAACGACACCTCGTTCGATAATATCGGTCACTCCGTTTAAGCTTTATGACGGAATAAAGTAACTGACATACATATATAACGGTGAAACATATAGGTATCCCTCCTCGCGGTCCGCAGTCGGTTAAAAAAATGATTTTTTAAATTAATCAGATAATATATTTGATCTTGGCGAATATTGCAATATTTGCAAATATTTGAGGGAGCGCCATCTGTCACTCACGCGTGGATGTAATGACACTACTGTGTTAATGACGTCATTAACATCCCAGCGCTGTACTTTTCTGACTGCCATATGATATAGACATTTTTCTAGCTCATTTTAATTTGATATCACGGAGTATTTTCAGATTTTTATGTAATTATAGTATATTTTTCATTTAAATTAAAGTAACTACAAAAAAGAAAGTGGAACAATGTTCAGTTACTTAAAAATGTACAAAAGAAAAGATTGCTTTCTTTTATATTTAGTAAAAACAATGCCTTTTATGACTACCTCGTAGGTAATTCTTAGAGATAGCTTGGAAATTTTATATCATATATATGATATCAAATATCATCATCAACATATCATATATCATCAACATATGCTGATATTTCAGTATATCATAAAACTACATGGACTTCTATGCTGAAGGAGCGGATCAAACGCAATTTATAAAGAAAATATCCACTTAGTTACTTATTTTCTAATATTAAGTCACAGAAAATGAGTGGTGCTCAAATAAAACTTTTCAAAGCAATTTTCTTGTTTTACTACAAGTAATAAGCGAAATTGTAACGCAACAACCGCAAAGATCATTAAAGTGGGGAACACTAGGAATTTCTACAAACAGAACACGTAGTGTATCGACGATGGTGACCGCAAAACGCAAATCGGCTTGCGTTCGCATGCACTCGCAGCACATCAATACAAAAAAGTAATTTCTCAGTTCCCACGGAACACCGTGTGGTAAAACGGAAGATAGAAATAATTACCGGTACTGATATTACGCCATCTAATTAGAGTTGGAAGCAGTTGTAACTTTGGTTCAACGAACAAGCTTGAGAAGGAGAGTACGCGTACTCCTTGTCATTGTATTAATTAAACGCTTTGACGGGAGATACGGTGAATTTATGACAATTGTTTAACGTCTGGTCTCACGAATCTTGCGGCTGCTGAAATTGTCTCAGCAGTTGGTGTTTAATACGAGCTAAGCTCGTAACGTCGTTCCAGAAATATGGGAGCTGCCTTGCATAATTTTGATTGCCTCTTGAACATTTGAACACTTGCGCTTTGAAATTAAGCCGTACACTGTTTTAGAGATAGCTAAGCTATGTGAATGAATACCTAGCTAGCTTGGATTCGAGTTCATAAGAGCATAGAGGTAAAATTAAAATCATAAGACGTAACAAAACAGTTACAAGTACCTACTGTAGATTGAATCCATAAAATTCTTAAACTAATTAAGTTTGAAACAATTTAAAAATTAGTAATTATTTCCTAGAAATTTAATAATAACAAAATTATACCCCAAAATACAATTTAAGATTTTTTCCGAAATATATATATCGAGACGACACAATTATTGAAACAACGCTTCATCAATATATTTCATACCAACCAAGTCTAAATTCGTATAATGACCATATAATTGATAAATTATTTATATTATGTATTGGATTTGACTGTAACAATTTAGGAGAAGTCTGCAACCACCACTTTTGATTATTAATAGCTAACCAAGGTTAATAGCTAACAATGTAATTTTTGACGAGTTAACACATTGGCATCTTGGAGGTTCCGTAATTTAATGGCATCCGTTCATTTTGCAGCTGAAATCTGCGCGTCATTCACCTTTCTAATTACCTTTTAAATCTTCAAGGCTTCGAATGTTTTACCAACTTTAGGAAACTACTCCTGTTTCAATTTTCTTAAGCTAGCAACCTCGCCAAACTTCATTTTCCTGTAACCTCAGGCGATGACTGGCGTTTGGTCTTCTCCTCAAATATTTTTAGTACAGAGGCTATCTTTTTCCTTCGCTTTTCTTTGACTTTATCGCGATATTGCTATTAATGAAATTATTTTTGAGGAAAGTTTGGGTGATGAATTTTAGTGATAGATACAATATCAAAGAAGGGTTGTTTTATTCGATAAATTTAATTTAGGTAAGATTCAATTTGGTTATTCAAAATATTACATAATAATCACATTAATAGACAATAAATAAGTGTAAACAAAAGATAAACCATATGGTTCAGAATTATCTGAACCTAATTGCCACAACGCTATTCTAGTAATCTTCCACGAAAACTCGTAATCATTGTGTGTAAATAGCGTTACAGTGGGTCCCCTTGACACATGCGTTAACCTCCAAAATCCTCATTGTATGAACCGCAACCGGCAATAATGTACTAAGCACATATTGCACACATAAGTTTAGCATGATTTGAAGAATACAACAATACATCCTCCATCTTGTTTGTTACCTGTGCCTCGTATTATAAATGTAATGTAATATCCTCTTTGAAATTCGTTGTAAAGGCCTTTACTCTAAGGGTGTAATCTAAACTTGATATTATGTCAGAATCTACCCCGAAGGCATTTTCTTCGTAAATGTCTTCTATTCCTTCATTTGGAAATTTTGCTTCCTTATATATAATCTCTTGGAAATATTTTAAAGATCATTATTTTGAAACTTAGCAGATTTATCTTTTAATTTTTCTTTTAAAGATATAATAGCAGACAATATCACCTCAATCTCCCACAATATCGAAAGATCAAGCGTCTTAAAAAAATATTTCATTTAAACCATGAATCTTGCGGATTTGTTCAGATTTTCCGGGACTTTTTGTCTGTTGAGAGTGTAATAAATTTACTTGGTAACAATTGTTATTTGAAGAAGCTAACGCAATGATGAGTAACAACCAAAATTATTACTAATTTAAATAAAAGTCAGTTGTAATATTTAGAATTTTAATAAATATGGTACGACCATTGGTAATTTGAAGGTAAATATTATTGCTGAAGAACTTTGAAATGAGTAACTATTACAAATAACTTTAATATAACAGTGGTACACAACTTCAAGCTAATAAAGAAAATATCTGTTTACTAAAAATTTTAATAGGTACACGATTCTACGAATCTTAAACACGTACATAACTAGCCGGTTGTTGATGACGAATTTTGGCATGTATTGAATAAATCATGACTCCATATTTTTGTCACTATGAATATCTGATTATACCTAATACCTAGTTTTCACGAAACATTAAGTAATACAATGTTACAAAAAAATATTGTAAGTACAGTCTTTCCTAAACAAGTCATTTTAGTCGCGACAAATGAAACGATAATAGTCTGCAGATGTTTTTTTATCAAACCGATATCGAATACAAAATGTGTCCGTATGAATTAATTACTCCTTAATCAATGTAGGCACATTTCGTCTTCTGACACGTACACAACCGGTTAATAATCATTATTCAATTGGGTGAATGAAGTAGGGCTTTTGGTTTTATTTTCGTTGTAATAAAAAGAAATGTGTGCGCTCTCTTTACCATTGATGTTCGTATCGCCATTACGAATAGACTGTACAAACGTTCGTGTTTGGTATTTAATATATGCGTTTAAATTAATCAACACATTATTAAATACAATTATCTATTATTCTATAATCTTGGTAGTCTAAGGAATGCTTGACCGTGCGCAGAATCAACTCCCACGATACGGCGAACAAAAAATAATAAGAAATAAACAACAGGCTCGTGCAGTCAACGACCCAACAAAGACTTATGAATTTCTTAACATCCAAAACAATCCTTTATAACCTTCGTAAAGACCGGCCAAGTGACATACCGAATGTCGATGCATTCCCTATATGACTATCGCATTACTATTTGCAAAGTACACCCCACCGACCTTGAAGGGAGGAGAGCTGCAATGGGCGTCCGAAGGAAAAATCCAGAACAATTCACAATTTTTAATTTTCCAATTCAAAAACACATGTCACTGACAATCCACAGGTAAAATTCGAAGTGTCGCGAGCGGTGAACGGCCGTCGACGTACGCACCCACGATACGACGCGCGAAATACGACTGAGGAGGAATCGAGGTTTAGGTCCGTTCCATCGGAGGTCGGCGGCGATTGGCGGACGAAGTGAAACGGGATGCGACGAGATGCGCGCATCGCCCAGCTTCCGCTCGACACGTTTAGATAAAATTCGCTTTTCGCCAAGAGGAAAACCCTACTTATGTAACAGTGGTTCACTTCCTTGTTATCACTCTTCACGTTTGCATTGATTATAGTGCAGGTCCTTACTCTAATTAGCGATACATAAATAATGTATAAGTAGCGTATTATCAATGTCGACTTTATTATTGACCTATTTATAGCCGAGAGCATTGCCTTGTGAGGGTGATTTACTTCAACTTTTTGTCGAGTCTGTACTTGGCAATTGGATTCATATCCTTTTAATATTTATCCAAAGTTAACAGTAAAAGGATACAGAGGTAATAATTAATTATAATTTTGTATTTCAAAGTAAAACACATATTTAATGAACATCAAAGACTGTTTCGTAGGTATGTAACTTGTTTTATTTTTAACAAGAGTTAATGTGATTAAAGTTAATTTCGACTCTGTATATGCGTGAAATAAAAAAAAAAGATTTAGGTATAATGAAAATTACAAATTCAAAGAGACAAATTCAAATCAATATGGGATAAAGTAGAATATATATGTATGTGTAGTAAAAATATACAAGCCTAAAAATAATGAGATACAATAATAAAATTAGTATTAGAAGTAGGTACATAATATTATAATTATGAAAAACTAATTCGACTTCCACTAAAATAACAATAAATAATGAGAAAGAAAACAGCAAAGTGAGAATTCACTTACAATTTTATTTAGGGTTTGTTAGGAAATTTGTAATTTGTAGATATAGATATGTTATTTATTTGTTTTTATTTATAGATTTGTATTCATACTTGTGTATCGTGTATACTTTATAGATATTTGTACATTTTGCAATAATAAATAATAGGATATATATTTTTTTTTAAATCGTTGGAAGCGTCAAAAAGGTAACGAGAATTTTGTTGAAAGTTGATTGGACAAGCGGCGGCAATCAATCGCACGTTCATGCTCCCCGCCTTAAAAGTTCCGGAGAGCTTTCAAAGGAATTGAAAGATATTATATCAAGAAATGAGAATATACATTATAGTGGATATATAATTATAGCGGATATCTCGGTTATAATTCCTTTGAAAGCTCTCCCGAACTTTCAAGGCGGGGAGCATGGACGTGCGATTGATTGCCGCCGCTTGTCTAGTTGATATTTGTCAAAAAATAATTTGAAAACTGGAACATATTATATAACGGCATAAAAACGTAATGTTTATATAAAGGAAGACTATAATAATATTGTAGTGAATGAGTATAAAATACAATTACGAACACGCCAGCGTGTGCAGCGCGTCCGTTATCAAGTGAGGACTTCCCTTATCGGGGCACGTCCGTGCTCCATCTGACTGTATCGTTTGATATGGTTATTTTCGTTTTCTGTTTCAAATATTCTCACAATGGTATTCTAGTCTATTAGTTATAGTTTTAGTCATATTAGTCTTTAGTATTACTGTTATTTATACATTACGTGTTGCATACGTATAAAAACTATGTAAAAATAGACAGGTACAAGTTAACCGACTTGACAACCAATTAGCACAGTTGGTATTGCATCTGCCTGCTGTGCTAACGATCCCGGGTTCGATTCCCAATCGGACGCACATAAGACAGAGGTGTTTGTTGGCATGCCCGTGGACACAGGTAATTACATTACCAATACATCCGAAATCAGCTATTTCTTTCGTCCACTGCTGGACATGGGCCTCCCCATGCACATCGTCTTGTGCATACGGGATTAATATCCTTAAAACACCACGCTGGCCAAGCGGGTTGGCGAGTCCACTCTTTTAGAGGTGATGTTCTTCCTCAGGTCTTGTGGTAGCGGCTTTTTTATCCCTTAGTCGCCTTTTACGACACCTGTCGCTTTAGAATGGGTTGGTGCTACTTTAAAGCCGGCCAACACCACACGACCAATTTGTGGTGTAACTGGTAGGGTAATATTATTGGTTGATATTGGTATAGTGACATAAACTGTACTAGATTTTATTTTTATTTTAGAAAAAGGTTACACAACACATATGCATATGCATGAAAATTATATTATTTGTGACATACTCGTAGGTATAGGGTGTGTATGCTCTTCAATTAAACAACGGTTACTTTTTACACCATTATATTATTCTTACAACTTATGATAGGTATTGCCATACTTTAAACCTACCCACGAGGTACAGATTATTAAGGACGACATTGGTGATATGGGCAAGCGGCACTGCGCCGATATCGATGCGCCATATCACTCCCCCTCGGAGATCGTAGGCGGCTCGTCTATGGTCTCTAGTAGTCTGGGAACCGCACGACTCTTCCGCTTCTAGCCGTTCTGGTTGATGGTAGAGTAGTCGGATGCGTCGCTGGCTTTGGTGACGCTTGTTGCGCAGGTGGTGGTGTTCGGAGCAATGTAATAGGTGGAGTAGACCGTTCTGAAACTAGTTGGTTAGTTGTATATGCTGGATTTAAACGATCTGCTGTGACAGTGATTGGGTTTCCTTGTACTTCAAATTTGAAGGATTCTGGGCTCCTTTCTAACACTCTGTAAGTGGCTGTGAATAGTGCTTATAAAGCTCTCTTTGACTGACCCTCTCGCAGAAAAACGTGTCTTGTTGTGATGAGACCTTTATGTATAAAACAAGACCGGTCCGTAGAGTACCATGTAATTGATTGTGGATTCAATTTTTCTAAGTGGCTGCGCAGACGAGATGCCATATCAGTAAAGTATGGTGTTATGTCATCAGTTGGTGAGAAAAATTCGCAAGCGAAGTTGCTCGCCGTATACGAGCTCTACTGCTGAGGCATTGATATCCTCTTTATATGCGCTGCGCATGCCCAATAAAACAAAGGGTAATTAATACCTCGGTCCACATTGAATTGCCATGACACATTATGGCTGCCTTGAGTCTGTGATGTTACCTCTCGACGATGTCATTCGCCGAGGGATGGTAAGCAGTGGTCGGCGTGTGGTGCTCGCCGAGTAACAATGTTAGGGGCTTAAAGAGGTGAGACTCGAACTGTCGTCCGCGGTCAGTGATGATTTGACGGGGACAACCAAATCGGGCTATCGACCCAGAGAGAAGTGCAGTGGCGCAGTTCTCTGCAGTGATGTCGCGTAAAGGGTTTGCCACAGGCCATTGCGTATAGTAAGGCGTATAGTATCTCTTTGGTCAGGTCTTCCGCCCGTTTTGATTAGGGCGGCTATATGGTGTTGCATGGAGTTGTAGTCCATGTTGACCTGGGACGTGCTGACCACTGCTGCATGCTGTCCGTTTATGTCGTAGATGCGAGTGCAACCGGGGGCAGGTGCGGCTGGATGTGAATGAAGCTGAATACAGACGCGGGTACAGTCGGATGCGAATGAAACCGGTTGCTGTTCGCGCCGGGATGTGCGCGACTGTCGTCATATAGGTAACTTAAATAAAATCTAGTACAGTTTATGACTGTACTGAGATTTCTATTGAATAAATAATAGTTTAATAAATATAAATAATAATAATGAATAATAGTTTGGCGACTGATCCAAAGATTATAATCTTTATAAGATTATATAAGAAACTAGTGTAAATAAAAAACGATAAGGAGGTCGTTAACCACAAATTAACTAGTAACGTATCAGCGAGACACATGTAACAATATAATCGGAAGTGTGGCCAAACGCGATTAGTATTGATCTTTATTTATTATTGCTCTTTGCCCTATTTATAACTATAGATCCTTTTATAACAATGTATTTAAGTATTTAAGGCGTTTTAAGGCCACACATCTCACATGCACAAGACAATGTGCTTGAGGAGGCCCACGTTCTGCAGTGGACGAAAAACGAGCTTACGATTAAAGTACAACATAAATAGACGTTCTTATTTGTTAATCTATTGAATACATATTCTTTATTATCACTAAAGAAGTACAGAATAAATAACATTTACAATATGTCTAAGGTACATTTCGAGCTATGACAGTACAAAGGGATAACATATAAATGTTAGTAGTAACCGCGTTCTGCCGCAACACTTCCGGTTACATCGTGCGATGCGCCGCGTTGATACGTTATCAGCAGAGTCAGCGGTTAGCGGGTTCATTACCGTCTTCTATTTACACTAGTTTCGTATGTACGTGTTGGCGTAGGTCCGTAATTGATTATTATAATAAGAATACTTTTAAGCGAAGGCTCTGGACACATTACCTTGCGTCATTACTGTGTTAGTGGGTCTGTATGTTTATTATATAAATTTGAGTGTTATGTATGTATATGTAGTTTTCTATACTTTATTATTCGTTAGGTATTTTAAGGAAATTAAATATACTTACTGTTGTCGCTTAAGCTATATATTTATACCTCTCATCGCACCTCCCAATGTATCTGTCTGTTTAACCTAAAGGTTAGATGGTAGAGAATGCCTTAAGGCATTACTTTCGCCGTTTGTACGATAATAAGCAATAAAGTTTATTAAATAAAATATATAATAATTCTCTAGTGAGTATGTTTTTCACACTACTTATGTATCTTGCGTATTTAGACTTCAGTGACTACAATAATTTTCTTTCGCGATTTCTCATGGATGATAATGCAAATTTCTCGAGTAGTTTAAATGACTTCTCAAAACTTACTACAGAGTTTTTCGTGCCTAACTACAAAAGTATTCTGAACTCTTTGATTATATTATTAATATACCTATGATTACCTGTCTGTGTCAAAGGTATTTCTTTGCCTTCGTCTTTAACAGTAACATTATGAAAGTTAAGGACGATGTTACTATTCATCGTCTATTTGTGTTACATAATCAGCCCTTTTAACATCCACTACTCATGCACATTGTCTTGTGCACGAGAGATGTATGGTCTCAAAACGCGACGCTGGCCAGGCGGGTTGCCGAGTCCACTTTCTTGGAGGTGTTGTAATCCTGAGGATTTGTGCTAGCGCCTTTGTTATCCCTTAGTTGCCTTTTACATCGACCACGGGAAGTGGTTGGGTGGTGGTGCTACTCTAAAGCCGGCCGACACCACACTGTCTATCACCACTGCTACTACCATGCTTGTATCAGTCAGAAATGTCCCACTGCAGGGCACAGGCCTCCCTTAGTAAATCACTGGGGGGTGTTCGGGCCGTAATCCACCATGCGGGCCCAGTGCGTATTGGTGGATCACATACTCCCGACTTTTTTTTCATGTGGATGTTTTCCCTCACCGGTGAGTTAGTAACAATTTTTAAGAATGCGTACTTAAGTAGAAAGTCAGAGATACGGGTCGAGGATTTGAACTCATGATTAGACGAATGTGACTCGAGTATAGATACCCCCAGGCTATCAATTACTTTGTTTACTTTATAAATCTTTACTCGACTTTGTGCATTATTTCAGTATTTATATGCGACAGCATAAGGCTAGGCGCGCACTATGAGTTTTTCGCCGCATGGCCAAAAATCACTGGGGCATAATGTTGCGCCGCAGTTTTGTAATATAGTTTTCAATTGTATTGCGCGCACTTAGCGGCAAAGTCGACGCAGCGGCGAAAACTCTGTAACAAGTTATAACTTATTTGCAGCGCGGCGCTTGATCGTCTTTTTGTAACATATCGGTTAAGCTTTGACTGCGCGCACTACGGCGTATCGCTGAATATTTTTTACCTTATAAATATTTTCTAGAGCAACGATGGCTACAGTGAGCGTTGATTCAGAAAATCAAAGAAAACAATAAAAATTCATAAAACTTCCTTTACTCATTCTATAACATTGGAAGAACTTTTCCGGATAATCGTTAAGTTCAGTAATATTTTAACAGAATTGCTCCTTGTTTAAACATTCATTACCAAGAGGATGTACCCAAAATCGTTTTTTCTTTTTGCGAACTCTAATTATAAGAGCGGAAATACAAGCTATTTCTACAAAATCCATTTTTTTAACTGATTCCTTTGATGCGGCATTAAGCCGTAGTGCACGCGCCTGGTGTTTTTTATTATTTTTTCGCAGATTTTTCCGCCACACGGCCAAAAACTCGTAGTGCGCGCCTAGCCTAAAGCTTCACACAAAGGCAAACTACTCTGAATCACTTGCACGTATCAAAGGCCATAGTTAGGTACAGCTTGACCTGCAGCTCACTACAATCATTACTCTATTATATATTTATAAATATATCGTTGTAGTTGTTGATTCAAACAGCATAGGCACATTAAGTCACTTGTCTCGGTGTAAATGAATTCTCATCGATTTCATACAAATAGTTATAAAATTGTCGATTATTGGTGACGGTAATTGGAGTACTTTTATCGTCCACTGTTGGACATGAGCCTCCTCATGCTCATTGTCTAGTGCATGAGTGATGTATGGCCTGAAAACGCTAGGCAGGCCAAGCGGATTGGCGAGTCCACTTTTTAGTGATGGTATAGTTCCCCAGGGCCTGTGGCAGCGGCCTTGTTATCCCTTAGTCGCCTTTTACGACACCCACAGGAAGAGAGAAATGCCGTTATTCTAAAGCCAGCCGACAGCACGCGGCGGCGGTTGATTAACTAATGGTTAATTAATGGTGACCAGCAAACCCCGAAACCATCATCAATTCAATTGCTCCGTACAAATTAAAAACGTATGAGGTCTAACGTTAGCGGAAAAGCTGGAGGACACGTTTCTTAACCGACAGAAGTTTATTTAAGGAATATATTAGTTAAAGATGGACCAAATCTGTAGTTTCAAAATTATTAAGCGGTAACAAATAATTAAAGATAAACATAACTACGAAAGGGCTCATGAAGCTCTACAAGTATTATTTATTTTTTTATCAATACGAAATTCGACATCTACCTTTCTAAACGATGCGTTTTTTTATGATGAATGAGCAGTTACTTTCTTATTACGTTATTGTGAGTGGTCAACATCTACTTTGTAAAAAATGTCTTTTATAGTAATTGTACAATGGTGACTGCTCTGCAACAGAACGTTGTACATAGACTTGTATCAAAATACGAATAAGAACAAAATATATTATACAGAATATAGTGACAAATTGAAATCGAGTAACGAAATCGAACGAATCGAAATGACAAATCGAATATATCGACAATCGAAATATCGAATATGAATATCTATATACGAGTATATCGGATATCAAAGAGACTTAACCCAACTGAGCTACAGATGGAAAAGTTAAATACTCGATGCGCAAAACTTTACTTGGGAGGTACTAAATAATATCAAATCCTAGAAGCACTCCATCGAAGCCGCGGGAATTATTACTAGGTATATAAAGTTACCTGGAACTTCACAGTTTACTGAAATTTTAGTTCAGAATTGCCACATTACGTGGCTACGCGTACCACGCTTCTTGTTGACCAGGCATCCTGAACTCTCCGTAAAGCATTGGTCAACTAAGCGTTCGCACGATAACAAACAGTTTTTTCGTTCATAAACGAGTGATTTCGGTAATTTTAAAGTTCATCTTCGTAGTTCTACCGGCCGGAATGAATAGGTTTGTCACACAACGTTATATCTGCGGTTAGTGCTACCTAACCGCTTATTGAATAATTTATTAATGAGCTGCAAATAATGATAATTGATAATGATTTTGTATTTGTGTATTTGTGCAAACGCCGATTGATAAATACTATAAATATTGATAAATATTGATATAGTATTGTCTTACTGTGACGCAGAGAACTTCTATATTTATTTATGTAATCTACAACCTTTAAAATTAATTTATTAAACAAATATATTATAACTGGTGTTAACTGTCAATTACAGATTACACTGAAAATTGAAAATAAGTACGTAACACGCGTCGATAATTGATGCAAAACAGTTGGTTAAATGTATTTATTATGTTTACATATTTGTATTCCTGAGTATATACTCAGGAATATTAATTTTCTATAATATTAAGTACATAGGAATATTAAGTACATATGTACTTGTTGTAGATTACAGATTTGTAGAAAATTAATGATAGTGACTAGAAAAGAAGTGCAGAAGATCGTGTGTGTTGGCGAGCCTTGGAACTAGACATGGTATGGGCTGGTGGTATGGTACTACAATCTTTCTAAGACACGTTATCTACCTATAATATTCTAATATCCTGTCATATTGTAATGATGATTACCATTGTTATATGGAACGCTAACAACTCACAATAATTTACATAAATGCACATACCTACTCGTAATTACACTTAACAACTTACAGCGAGCAACTAAGCACATATATACATACATAATGAGTTTTAAACACTACAATAATTAGTACTTTCCCAAGTACCAAATAAATCAACCCTTCTAGCATTTTACAACTGAATAATTATAGTTCTGATTGCCTTCCTATTTTCCGTGTGGTTACTTGGTTAGTCCCAACATCCATCATACAACTTTAGTTGTTCAACTATACTATTTTTACTAGTCTACTATCGCTAGACAATTGTCTCTTGCTACCATAAATTATAAGGATAAGTGTGCGCAAACCGATCTCTAACTGACAGATCACTTTTCATGTTTCCTCGTGACCCCATTTCTTGCCCATAATGTGTAGAGATATAATCGTTGTATATATAGCATCTCTATATTATTGGGTAAGTTGACAACCTTTATTCCTATCGATAGAATGCCTGTTACATACAATTATTCTAAATCACAATCTGGGTATTTTTATTTGTCTCTGTATCCACCATAAGAAACTCTAAGTGAGTCGTTGTGTGTAGTATTATGTTTTAACTAACAGTTAACTAACAGTGTTTAACAGTTAACCCAGCTTAATTCCATCATAACAAAAAGATTCCTATATATGTATGATGAAACGACAGAAAGGCGGATCACACACGACGCCGCACACGCGCTCGGGTGTGACAAACAGAGCTAGAACAAATTATGGGCGTTTTTCCTTCAGCAAACTAATTGCCACTAGAAGTTTACGTTAACATTTGTAACCTGCGCTATGAGAGCTATTCGTTGCTGAACTTCTTGAATGTGGCGAGTTAGATTGAATTAATTGAAATGTCAGTGATTAATTTATATGAAATCACTACATTACAAAATATTTTAAGTAAAAAGTACTAAGTAGTAATATAGTAGTAGTGTTAGTAAACTGTCTGAATAGTCTTCCAGCTGTAAAATATAATTTTTAAGATACTACAGTGATATACAGTAGCAAATAATCGTAAAAGAAGAATGCAATCGAACTGCTCGATTCTGCCCGATGCTAAACGGTTTATGCCTTTAATGAACATCCACGGCCCACGTCAATAATTATGATTTAAGAATGCTTATACCAACCAACCGTTGAAAACTATGGAATCAAGATTTCGGAACAAACATATTGTCGCAGTTTTAAGCAACGAATATTAACACTAAAGTCACTATGATAAAAGAAATAATTAAATGAGCGACAGATAATACTGAATGAACAGCAACTCGATGGTAGCAAAGTTAAATATGGGTTAGGTTTAGATTCTCTGGTGACAACAAACAAATAAGAAATCCCGTGAAGTTCGTGTTGATGATGGCATTCTTAGGAATTTAAAATTGAAATCAGTTGTTCAAAAATAGTATCATGATTATCATGATTTTGTATTTTTTAATTATTTTTTTTTATTTCATAATTTATTGTAGGTACATATATAATATGAAATAAATAAAAAAAGAAAAGGATGATATATTTTCGCTGTTCATTTAAATACAAGCCCTATAATAACTCGTTTACGAAAACTAAAGAATTTTGTAATCGAGCATTTGATCGGTCGGTAATGTGAAGGTAGGTATAGGCTTCAAGTACTTCAAATGTAATTCATATTTGTAACATTACGAGCCGATACAATGCGATAACGAGAAAAAAAAATCGCTGCTTGGGTAAAGCAATAAATAATTTATCATTTTTCTCATAGATAAGGAAAATAAATGCAAAGCGTGAACGTTTTGTCAATAAAATTCCGTAGATTTAAATTTGAAAACTGCAGATACAAAAGTTATATCTACTTTTTGCTTTTTCTATAAAGGAAGTGGCAGACAAACTGACTGTCCACCTAAAGGTACTCTCGCCTAAGTACCTACAATAGTCAAAAATGACTATTATTTGCATGATACAGCATTGCATGATAAATACACTGATACAGCAGTGGAAAGACATTGACTTACGGCAAGGAAAGTACTAAATTAAATAGTAGTAAGAAATAATAAATTACGCATTATTGAATGAACCTTACTTTGTTCGGGGCATTAAACGAAAACGTAATATCGACAGAAAATTAATAAGGTTTACTTACATACTGCTATCGAGATTGATTGTTTGCAATTGCGATTATGTAACAATTCAGCTGTGTGATCGCGTGTTGTAATCTAGAATGCATTGTAATATTTAACATGTGACCGATTTGACTAATCGGTAATGTTTCGTAAAGTATATACGATATAAGAATACTAGACGGTCTCTTTATAATACATATATCCATACCAATAGCTTATGTCTTTCCCCTGTTGGATACGTCTCCAAAAATATGGAGTTACAAAGGTATTAAGGGTTGAACCTTGCATCACAGTAAGTTTTGAAGCGGGCGTCGAATCGAGATGTTAGGAACGAGTGGTGCAGTAATGTAGCTAAGTTCGACTCATCAATACATTAATTCACATTTGTAATCAAAATATTTGTCCGACAAGAAATCGAACCTGAAATCTTTTGTACGGACAGGGACGCTATTAACTGGGCTGATTTGGTCAAGCCGTTCATCGACTGAACCCTAAAAACAAGGTGGTCGAGCCGATAAGTGATCCGAATGAATTTGTTATCGGCTCGTTAATTTCACGCTCCTAAAGATTTGAATATTCAATACAGCACGTTTTGTTCTTACTTTTATTATTTCGCGTTTTACCACTACGTGTATTACGAATCGCGAATACATGTAATATGTATGATGTCACAGTCGTTTTACAATTACATACTATACTATATTGACTATGTCAAATGGTCATATTTCAAATCATAAAAATTGTTTAAAAGGTTGTCGACTAGTCGAGTTTGATCAGAAAGCTATAATTGTTCAGCACAATTGTTACCGTTTCCTTGTAGTTCGAGAGCGACCGCGTTAATGAATCATAAGGAAATATAGAAATACGGCGAAGAATATGAATGAAGAAACACAAAACAGAGACGACATCTAAAATATTGGTAAAATACTAGACAACTGGAAATTTGGCAACACTAAGTAGATATCTAATTACCCAGTTTAATAAGGTTTCTCACTAATGTCTGTAATGAAAGATTTATTTTGGATTGTGTCAGATTTATATAGGTATAATAATAAAAGCAACACAGTAATAATAAATTTCGAAAAATATGTTTTTTTAATATCCCAAAAGACAATGCAGTAAACATAACATGTCATTTTAGCTCAGTTCTGGACGTTGGTTTTTCGTTAGTTAGAATCCTAAGAATCTACTCACATAAATATTGGGAAATTCACTGATTACAATAATTGAAATTAAGTTGTCTCAAACGTAGCAAATAACACACGAAAATAATACACGCAACCCCAAGTTCTTGAGCTGCAAGGAATAAACTAACTTTTACAATACATAGCGTTAAATCGTAAGCCGCACGTCAATCGTAATACATAGAATATACACTAATACCCTAATAGAATCCTAATCACAGCACGTAAATGTCATATATAGTGTTAGGCACGTAAATGCAACGGTTTTTTAACGGTTAATTGTGCTGAAGTGTGTGTACTTTAATTTTATAATAATAATACTTTATACTTTCATGAATTAACCGTAGTTCCATTTACTGAACTTGGATTAATGTATCATTGAATAATAAAATCGTCGTTGTCGTAAGTTACATGAATTTTTAATAATGAAAGCTCAACTTTATTGTAAGCACTAAATTGAACGTCCTTCAATTTCAATAATTTATTATCAAGAAATAAATGTAAACAAACAACCTGAAATCAATATGAAAATACTTCATACAAAGAAACAAGATTGCCTGAAGGGAATAAGGGGACCAATTTTCTAAACAGAAAAAATAACAATCCCAAATCAATCCAATAAACGACAGGAAGGAAGACCCAAGCAATCACAAGTTAGACAGGGATGTAAGATAAGTAGGCAAGGGCATAGAAAGAGACATAGAAACAATTGTGCAGACTAAGGCGGTGTAAACAATAAAAGTTTTGGAAGAAGTTCGCGCGTATTCGACTCGCGAAAGGGTTCCAGAGCAATGAATAAAACAGATAAATTATTCAGTGCGCAATCGCATTATATTCCAGTTGGTTATGAAATTTTAAGAAAAGTTCCAAGCCCACCAATTTATGGATTTTGTTTTGTTGGCAGTAATTAAATTCCGCAATAGCCTACACAAATAACGGGAGCGGTTAATGAATCATTTCCTTTGCTTTTCTTTCTTTCTCTTTCGCTCTGTTGATTATGCTTATTTTGTTTTCTTTTGTACTCATTACTACGTCTTATGTTACAGGACTGCTTACTATTTGGGCCGCCCACTATTTAACATTATCCTGTATGCTTTTATAATTTGATTGGTCTAACTAAACTATTATTGTTGAAGACGATTCAATATCCAACATTGTTAACTTTTGTACGATTTCAGGAACTCCTTCTATAATTGGTATAAATTGTCTCATTTAATTGCTGGTATCATCGATATTACTTCTCAAAACATCTAGTTAAAAATTAAGAGCTTGCTAGACTTTTATCTCTGTACTTATCTAACCTATGTCACTAGGAGACCAAACCTTATTGTCCCTTGCCAGTTATCGGAAGCGACCCTTTAAATCAATAGGCAATTGTCTCATTGGCACGAACATCATTTACACCTCTTTCAGAGCTCTACGCCGTCTTTACACTTGACCTTTGAACAAAGGTAAATTAGGGATGCTAATTTACGGAAAAGGGTTGAGTTATATTAAAATTATAATAGGTGCTAAGACCGAAAATAATATGTTACGTAGGCAGATTACGCATGAAACAGCAATAACACTATATTTGTTTTGGTAAAATTCTTATAAAACACGTTAACAAAATCTACCAAGTTCGGCATAATAAATTAACACAAAGGTACATGTTTAGCATAATAGGTATAGCTCCAATTCCAACCTCAGATCTATTTGCGTTTATTTAGATTTTTATGTCTTTTATTAACTAAAATTAGTACGCAACTTATGATTAATAAAAAAATCTACAAAAAGACATTTCATCTTCAATCTATCTTGGCATTATTATTGCCTCTTAAAAACCTAACTAAGTTTGCTCTTACACATTTTTTTTACGATATATGTGGACTGATACCCAAAGGAAGTTTAAAGAATAAAATTAAGCAATGAGGAGAGACAAAGAATGTATATGGTAGAGAGTTTATGAGATCTTATATCCAACAATGGAGAGATTGAACATTATAATCTTATATATCCAGCAATAAAGAGACTATAATTCCATGAAGACTTGATTATATACCAGTAATCAAAAGTCATCATGGAATTATAGTAGACCATTGATTTGAGAATACATACTACATAATGTTATACAAGCACATTAGAGCAGGCACGGTAGTCTAATAGTGTTAAATGTTCAATAGTTCTCGAAATCTTTAATTCATGTATTTTGAAAATGGAGCGTTCTTATTACGTAGTATTTAAGTTTCAAATTTGACTTAATGAACCCCCCCTCATCCCCCCAAACTGGAAGTTGGCAACCAAATCTATTTGATAAGAACGTATGATGTGTCATCTAGTCTATTTCCATATCAATGGTTATCGATTATTAAAACTTTATTTGTACCTATGGTAAATAAATAAATGAAAACAGTCTGCAATTTGTTAGTGAATTATTAATGGATGCAAGATTGAAGTAATTGTGTAATCTATTTGGGGATCTTGAACTACGAACTGTGACTGGAAACTTTCTTTAACATTAATTTATATTCTGAATATATTTTATTCATGTTTTTCTTGTATAGTTTAAACATTATGACACAGCTTAAAAGATTGTTAATCATAAATTCATATTTCTCAATTTTATTAGAATTTAAATCAGTTTGTGAAATACGTAATAATTGTATTTCTATAACATTTTACCTTTTATCTACATATTATTGAGATTATTTTTATAAACAAGGTTATAGTTACAAAAGTATCGAAATTGTAGGAATTAATGGACATTTCAACTTTTAATTATTGAAGGGGACTGCTCTCGTTACCCCTCTCTAACAGAAGACTAATTTGAAATGTACTTTGCATTTCCCACTTTATCCTATTCCCCAATTTAATATGTACGGACATCAATGCAATTATGTATAGTACACTAGGTCAAGATAAATTATGTGTTAAATATTAATTAAACAAACAAACCTTAATTACAGTTTTATAACACGCCATCTAATTTGACGTAAGAATCGCGCAATAACTCGTAATTAGTATCGATTCTCACGATCTTGCAAATTCTTTGACAACAAAAGTAAATTTTTCTCTTACTCATAATTACCGTCAAAGCAATATATTTATGTTTTGCATCACATGCATTACATATCAACATAAGTAGATATGTTCATTAGTTACATGAACATTGAATTATGCGTAATAATATTTTATTACATTAATAATAGGTTTTTTTTTTTCAAATTTCATGTTTCACGTATTTTAAGCAATATTGCTACGAGATAAAATGTATGCATTAGGAAACGTAAAGAACAGCTATGTCTCCAAAAGTAGGCAGATGACACAAAACATAATAGCGTAACATAACGACTTGTCTCATAAAAAAATGAAACATAGAAACCACATAGAATTTATAAAAGTAATTAATAACACAGTGCTCGTGTCGCAGTCTAGTAAAAACAGTACTAATCCGGCTCACGTACCATGCAATCACTTTTAGTAACGTTACGCAAGGGAGAACAATATTGAACGTTGTTGTGAACACTGCTTGAGTCAACACTAGCGTATTTTGTATTATGAAGCTACATACGTTTAGATATATGGCTGTAGTAGGGACTTTTAATCAAGAAAATGCAAGTGTTTTTAGCTAAAAACAACTCATTCAGCTACACTGGGTTAAATAAATATGCACTGGAAATGTACAAAAGTCGGGTGGGGCTGTGTCGGGGCACACGGCCGTTGGTTTAACGTGAAACGTCTATGTCGGCGACTCGCTTTTATCTCGTTGGTATCTTCACTCGTTATGTCCATTAGTACAGGTACAGCAAAGGTAGAGGCGCTCGCGAAGTCGGCGTCGTTCACTAAGCGTGCCGTGACAGCTTTGCGACGCTCCCGAAACCGCCTCGTTAGCTCGGCGCAGGACATTGTGGTACCTGTGCGTGGCCCATAACCTCCTCTTTCCAACGATAGGCGTGATTTATATTTACGACTGGCTCTTGCACGGGCTGAGGCCGACATATTGTATTTCAATACTTTTTTATAAACTTACTTGTTATTTTTTCCTATAAATACTGTCCAAATTACACAAATTTTTGCTTAAATCAATCGGTCTAGATAAACTCTATACACACACGCACGAATCACCGCGCTATCACGTCTGAGTCGTGAGCTACACTGAATAGAAAGGAGCGAGAGCCCGGTTTCGGCCATTCTGCGCGGTGCCCCTTCCCCGCCAACCCGCC
Source organism: Sesia apiformis (assembly GCA_914767545.1). Taxonomy (NCBI): domain Eukaryota; kingdom Metazoa; phylum Arthropoda; class Insecta; order Lepidoptera; family Sesiidae; genus Sesia; species Sesia apiformis. Next base: position 5,567,019 of record OU611960.1, on the reverse strand, counting down.
CGGCCCCGACCCAAACTCAAGATCGCAACAGCGAGCTGACTATATAAGCTAAATAATGGCACTAGATTTATGTCTCTAAGACTAATAGTTTTGTAATTATTAAGGTAAGACGATATAGACCTTTTCGTTACGGTTCACTTTTCTGACCTGGTACTCGTATATTTCGGTGTGATTTTAAGGACGTTTCACGTCAAAATACTTCAAAGTATGAGAGACATCTTTGAAATGCCAGCACATTTTAGAAAAATATATCTAGACTAGTTATATGACATAATAAAATACAATGTATTAAAGAATAGAAAATAGTGGTATAGAAAAACAGTATGTATTTAAGTAACCAAACATTTAAGTAAAACCTTAACAAGAAACCACATGTGGAAGAAGTTAAATTATGTGAAAATCGTTTTTGTGGTTAAAATCATCGTACTTGATTATTACTTGTCGTATTGTACTTGTACGTTTATCGTACTTGAGTTTATGAAAGAGCTATCAATGAATTTAGTAGTAAAGAAAAAGATCGGTAATGATAATGACGATTATGTAGAATATAAAAAATATTTATGAACTATTATTAGCAGTAAATCGATAAACAATCATCGTGCGGTTGATTTTTCATATACATATATTTCAAAGTATTATTTATTACAAATCTGTCAAGCTATACGACCTTTAGACTTCCAATTGTTCCCTTTGGTATTAGTGGCGGTATTGGGCCAATATGCGCAATGTAATTCCCACCAAGTCGGTCATATTATGTGCCCCAAGATGTTTCTTCACAAGAGAGCAGTGACGTCTTGTAGTGCAGCGATATAATTTGATTTGCCACACGTATTATGTAATATAAATACATCATATGCCCACAGATACGTCCGTCTATTATATAAATTAATATTCAAATATCTCTTTCTAGGTCAATATGGCCTATTTTAACTTGGTCATAGCTAATTTTGGATCTAACATTCGCTTAAATAAAATTCCAACTCCAGATCAAACTTGATGGAGCAATATTTATGTTGGCATATTCGGGATTGAACACAGTTAAATATAGCTTGGCGCTCTACAAACCGCTTGAAGAATGATGGGCACTTTTGTATGAAACCTGGCCTGACCACCAATACAAGTGTAATGTATGTCAACATATTAACTATAACCTACAGTTAACAAAAATTAAAAGTTTGTTTTCTAAATTAATGGGGTATCTATAAAAATGGTGTTTGGTAAACAAAAAAGTTAATAGTAAACATCGGCCCCAAATAAGATCGGAGCCTATAACGGCCGGGTCATGCCCGTTCTCATGTACACCTTTGGCGTGTTCATATGTGTTCATGTTCATTTCATATTCACACTGCCTCAAGAGGTCTTCCCATTAAGCTACTACATGGGGTTCTTCAAGAAAGCTGTGAATAGAATTTTGCAAGGTCGGCGGCGCGCCCGCATACCCCCTGGTGTTGCAGGTGTCCATGGGCGGCGGTAACACTTATCATCACGTGGGACCGCAGGCTCATCCGCCCTCTTCTCTCTAAAAAAAATATGGTCTCAAACCTAGACACCCTGGATAGAAAAGTCCACTCAACCATAACTCTCCACAGGATGCACCACCTAGGGTCCTATACTCCGGCCGACTGTACTTCCGCCGCCGATGCTTATGTCGTCTTTCCCTTATACATTTTTGAGATACTTCTAAGGCAGATATCTCATTTCCTTGATACTTTAGAGCCTTGTTGCCATAATAGAAATTGAAGCATACATAAGCTTTAACATTAAAAGCCTTCATTTGGTATTTATATGGTATGTATTGAATACACCGGCTAAATTGACGCATCATTCTTTAGCATCGGCCTGACCTCTTATAGATCTCTATAGCTCAATATATATATGCATTAAGTCAAAACGATTTCGTTTTGACTTAATGCATATATTGAGCTATAGAGCATTGCATAAAGGAGTCTTACTTAATACGAAATAGTTTAGTTTGTTTCTTGATTTTTGAGGTATCTAAATCTGTTTTTCGCATCCGTAAGATATCGCAAAGTTGGCAGACGAAAGTTAACATATACTAGGTTGATCAATATATTTTTGGAAAAGTATTGAAACTTTAGGAAACGTATATCTAAATGGTATTTATTTTTCAACGTAATCACCTTCTAATCTAATACACCTTGAATAACGTTTTGAAAGTTGTTCAATTCCCTTGGAAAAAATCCTGGGTATCAAAAAAAGACTTTACAGCGCACATGACCTCATCATCTACGTGAAATTTTATACCACACAAGTGTTTTTTCAAATTAGTAAAATGGTGAAAATCACTAGGACGTTTGTCCGGAGAATATGGCAGATGCTGCATCAACTGAAACCCGACCGTTCGGATGGCGCCTGCAACATCAGACCGATGCGCAGGTGCATTGCCATGATGAAAAAGCACTCCGGCAAGCAATATTCCATGTCGTTTATTTTTTATTTCCTCGCGTAGTTTTTTGATCAATGTTATGTAATACTCTCCAGTTATTGTCTGGCCTTTAGTTAAATAATCGATCATAATGATACCTTCCGCGTCCCAGAAGACCGAGGCCATTATCTTGCCAGCGGACGCAGAGACCTTAAATCTCTTGGCTAGCGGGGAGAACAATCTTTTCCACATCTTACTTTGGTTCTTCGTCTCCGGGTCAAAATGGTGAACCCACATTTCATCAACGGTCACGAAACATAGTCGAAAATATTCTGTGTCTCAGTCAATAACATTCGAGGAACTAACGCGCGGCTACCTTTTTCAATTTTAAGGTATGAGTTAAAATGAACTGAATTGTCCCGAACGAAAGCTTCATAATCTCAGCGAAATGACGAATAGTCACCCGTCGATCTGTCTTAACAATTTCTTCAATTTTTGAACGTTGTCTTCAGTAGCAGCGGTTGTTGGGCGGCCAGAGCGAGTCTCGTCGTTACAGTCGGTTCTGCCGCGTTTAAATTCCACGCACCAGTATGCTACTGTAGAATAAGACAGAGCATTGTCTCCCAAAGTAGAGTGCAATTCTTCAAAAACACATTTTTGTAGAAAAAAATTCAGGCAGAAATATTTAATAACCGTACGAACTTTGATTTTCTCCACTTTGCACACTAATAAAATTCCCGCCAAATGTAAACAACGAAAAAAAATATTGGTGATAGTTTTTTTTTAATTCTTTTAGCACTGGCTAGTACTGAATTTGAGATTCGAGTGAAATAGAATGCATTACAATAATTTAATGTAAAGCATCCGATTACAGAAAGTTATTGATCAACCTAGTAATAAATAGAAGAATTCCCATTGGCCTACAAATTTTAAATTATATACAAATTTATTTTAAGATGTAGTATCAGCTTATGAAATCGTCACCTGACCTCAGTATAGATACAAGAACAGCTTCGAGACTTTCATTTTTATGCATGATAATGCAAGAGCGCACACTGCAGTAATCATCAGCGAATACCTTCATAACGTCGGTATCACAGTCATGAAATGGGCAGCAAGAAGCCCAGGTATGAATCCCATGGTATGCATGGTATCCCAGATATGCATGCCAAATCGCATGACTGCCGTTGTAAACGCTCTTCAAGGCAATACAAGTTACTGAATAGTTTATTTTAGGTAAACCATTGTTTTCTTCAAAAATCCAATACAAGTCTTCCTCATGAGAAAAGCGGACACAAAATTTGTTACAATTTGTCAAATTTGGAACAATGGCTTACTGAAATGATGTATGCCAGCTTCAAAAGTGCATTAAAACTTTTTGATCGATCAAAATTTTTTTTAAGTTTCAGGCCATCAAAACTAAAAATTTAAATTATGCAAATACTGCCACATATGAAAATTTTAACACTATGAAATTTTCGAAAAAAAGGCCTGAGTGTCATACTTTCATGGGCATTCTCCTTTTATGTATTAGTTACTCAATCACAATTTTTAGACTTTCTCGTTTAAAATATCGAGGAAAATAACATAGTCATTGAAGTAATGTTGACTTTCAAAATAACTAACATTTCGAAATCTGTATCTGTATCACTTCGTGTGATTAAATTACCACCACGCGATGATTATTTAATATCTACCATTTGCATTTTATTGTGTCCTCGTCTGCTAATAGGTAATCCTGTACATCTCATATAAAATTTATAGACCAGCTCGACTTATTTCTATTTATGTTCATGTTTATTTTGTCGTGCTAACCCGTTAACAACAATCAACGTGACCTGTTTGCTAAATAAACGTGATTCGCTCAAATTTATATTTAACTTCTTTATTCTGGAAATAACTATATAGTTGATTTACGCAAGATAATCGTCAATTCATTATTATGATTCTTCATTATATAATTCACTGATATTGGTCACCCAAGCTCATTGATCACGTATTCATGAAATTCAGTTTATAAAATGGTCGCGTATAGTCGCAGCTGACAATGGATAATCCAGGTTAAATTTTCAATTCATGATAACTGTTCACCAAATGTATTTTACAAAGCAAAAATTAATCAGCTTTATTTGTAATCATGAAATACCATTAAAGTTGAATTAGCACTGAAATACTGAAATGCGTCGTTAAAATTCAAGTAATGGCTGCAGACATTGAGTTATATAATGTATTAGGGGTTAAAGTATGAAATTGCCGATTTGTACTGAAAAATTAAAACTCGTTTTTTTCTAAAATGTAACATATTTATTTAATCAAAATATTTACCCTCATTATCTATACATTGTTGCCATCTAATCGGAAGTTCATTTATGCCTTTGCGATAGAACTCTGGGGATGTAGATTCGACAAACTGTGTGAAAGCATTTTGTACAGCCTCTTGGGAAGAAAATTTTTTACCACGTAGAAAATTGTCCAAATCACGAAAAAAATGGTAGTCCGTTGGAGTAAGGTCTGGCGAATACGGAGAATGACGTATGGTTTCTAACTGCAGCTCCTGTAGAGTTACAACGGTTTCTCGTGCAGTGTGAGGTCTTGCGTTATCATGGAGCAATAATGGTGAAGATCGATTCACGAGTCGGGGCTGTTTCACTGCTAGTTTCGCCATCATTGTTCGAAGTTCGGCACAGTAAACATCTGCTGTTATTGCTTGACCAGACCTGAGAAAGCTATAGTGAATAACACCATGAATAGACCACCAAACAGTTACCATTACCTTTTTATTGGTAAGCTTTGCCTTAGGGCACTGTTGCGGCGTTTGACCTGGGGTCAGCCATTGCATTTTTCGCTTTCGGTTATAGTAAAGAATCCACTTTTCGTCACATGTCACAATTCGATCCAATATTCCTTCATTTCTGTACCGATTCAACAAGGCAACGCAGTTTCAAAACGCGCTTCTTTCTGCAGATCAGTCAAATCATGAGGCACCCATTTTTCATATTTTTTTATCTTATTGATTTGATGCAAATGAGTCAATATTGTAGGTAAAGTAACGTTAAACCATGCCGCTAATTCCTGGGTAGTTTGACTCGGATTGGCTTCCAACATCTCCTTCAATTCAGCGTTATTCACCTGTGTGGGCGGACTTCCACGTGGTTCGTTCTTCAAGTCGAAGTTTCCATTACGAAAGCGTTTAAACCAAAAACGCACGGTTCGTTCATTAGCAGTCTCCTCTCCAAACGCAGCATTGATATTGCGAGCCGTTTCTGCCGCGTTAGTTCCGCGTCGGAACTCGTATTCAAAGATTACTCGGATTTTCGAAGTATCCATCTTTCCCGTCTAAGGTGAATAAAAAAAACAATTGAAAGTCGAAAATCGAATGTTGCACATTTTTTAAAACAAGAACCTCATAGGTATCATGTGAAAAAAGTTTCACTCGAAAATCTCACACCATGAAGGTTTTATGTCAATTCGAAGTATCTATTACTATAAAACGGCAATTTCATACTTTAACCCCCATTATTAGGTCCTTACCTATGGAATTGTCGTTTTATATGGAAAAATTCAAATATTTTTTTGGATGAAAATTATATATTTAATTACATAAACGAAATATTGTCCATTATTATCAGTGCACTTATGTCATTTTAATGGAAGTTGATTGATGTCTCTGCTATAGAACTCTTGGAGACGGGAATCAGAACTCATCAGAGTTGAATTTTTTCCTCTATATAAGATATCCGAATTACAAAAAAATGGATATCAGTAGGGGCAAGGTCTGGTCAGTAACGGTAGGTGACGGAGAGTTTTCAGTCGAAGCTCTTGTAATTTTGAGACTGTCTGTCGTGCAGTATGTGAGCGAGCGTTATCATGGCGAAGCAGTGGACTAGAGCGATTGATCAGAATCGGTTATTTGACAGCGAGCTTGTCCATCATCGTTTGCAGTTCTTCAAAGTATACATCTGCATTAATTGTTGTGTCAGACCTCAAGAAGCTGTAGTGGATAATACCGACACAGGATCACCATACAATCACAATGAGCTTCTTTTGACTCAGTTTACGTTTGAGACATTGTTTGGTTGTCTGCTGAGTTCAACCATACGATTATCATACAGGATCCACTTCTCATCACAAGTCACAATGCGATTCAGAATCTCTTCACTTTTGTGCCAATTCAGCATAGTAAGGCAAGCTTCGACGCGTGTTTACAGCTGACTTTTATTGAGCTCATACAATACCCACTTTCCGAACTTCTTCACTTTCTCGATTTGACGCAAATGAATCAATATCGTTTTGTCACTTATGCTGAAGGCTGCTGTTAACTCAAACATGGTTAGAGATGAATCTGCTTCCACTATTGCTTTCAATTCATCATTATTGACTTTAGTCTCCCGTCGTCCACGGGACTAGTCCAAGATTTTCGGAATGGAAACGTTCAAACCAAAAACGCACCGTGCGTTTGTTTGCGGTGTTTGGTCCGATCACATCGTTTATATTGCATGCTGTCTGCGCTGTGGTGTTGCCACGACGGAACTCATATTCGAAAATAACGGAAATAATGAACTGAGCGGTGTCGACATAAATCAACATTTTGGGAATTCAACATTTTAAGAAGTCAACGTAATAGTCCGAAAGGCTAATTTATATCATCATTAGAGACAAAAGAATATGTAATGTTACTACGCCGCGCGCCGGCGCCGTCTAGCAATTTGCCATAATAACATTATGTATTTCGACTTTAGGGAAAGAAAGCTAGTTGTTCAGTGAAACAATGAGTTTCTGCTTTTTAGTTTCTGGTCGACTAATATGTTAAATAGTTGTGAAATGGAAAGGATTAAAATTCTACGTAATATACTCGTATAGAAGGAGTACTGGAGATACTAAAGACAACATATGGCACATATCCATACTACTGTCATAATACTCCTTCGAGTATCACCTCTTAACTGTATGTAGCAGTCAATTTGGTCCACTTGGAACGATATAGATAACAATAAAACATACGTGTAGCCATATTACTAAGTATATGATGCTTTAGAATCTTTTCACTGACTCCTTCGCATATCGCCTCTAAATTTTACTTGACCATAATTTTTACCAAGAAAAACAAATTCTTCAGATTTCTAAATTGCACTCTCCTCTCTAATTCCATGCCTTTTAAGTCACCGATGTCTTTTTAACGGATCGAACCTCTAAATTCTTAACTGAGCTACCGTTGTAATATAACGTGGGCAATTTGTCTATATGTCATACGAGTATAGTCTAATCCATTTACACTATAAATTGCCTTGAATGGGAACACTTCTTTACAACTAAATTAATTATAACTTATGCCATAGACTACACTTTGTAGGTAAATTTGTTTTCATACACGGCGAGGATTATATAACTTCTTTAAACCTCTGAGATACTAGACGAAAACTAAATTTCATACTAGGTCTATCCTGGAGCTTACTACAGGCTCCCGCCATTTAACGCATTCACAGAATGTGTGCTATCTCTTTTCATATAAAATTCATTTCATTACGAAGCCAGAGTATTCAGGTTTTTATTCCGGTCATGTAGTTAATAATTTTTTTTTTTATGCCAGCGGCAGACGAGCATACAGTCCACCCGATGGTAAGTAGATACTGTCGCCCTTAGACATCTGAGAAACATACCAACATTAGTCCAAAATGACAAATGTTGGCACGCCCCCGAATGCGCTGCCTACCTTTGGAGACAGAGGAATGGAATGGACAATGGAAGGAATGGAAAGGGCTAGGAAAAAGGGGAGGGATAGGATGGGAATGGGCTCTGGCACATCTCATGCACTACCGAAACACGTACGTACATTGGAAAAATAAGATAAAGTGGGAAATGCAGTACATTTCAAGGTAGTCTTCTGTGAGAGAGGGGTAACGTGGCCAGTCGAGCGCGCCCAGCGGTTGTTGAATTGCAGCGTGCACTCTCCCCTCATAAAGTTAAATAAAATATCTACTTTTGCTTCCACAATATTAACTACTCATCGTGATGTCGATGGCCTCGCTTAATCTATTTATTACTTGAATTTATTGAGAATACTCCATTTATTAGTTTGATTAATTTATTGGTTACACTTTATTACATGTATTAGTTTGGACAAAAGCTATTAATCACACCCAGTTCCCTTCCTGGCCATTGCCTGCGTTACTTTATTTCAGGATGGTGAAATATATTTTCATTTCAACTTCTATATACTTATTTCTTGGTTCCCATTAGATTTTCCCTCTCTTTTACGCAAACTAGTATCTTCTTTAGATATATTCTTACACAGAGTTAATAATGCGATTTTGAACAGAAATAAACAATATTTAAAATAATTTGAAAACTAGGGAATTTGAAAATAATATTTGAGGAAATGTGTTGCATTCTAGCAGCATTATCACCTCTTAAAAGGAAAACCGATCAACTGCACACTGTAGGCATTTTTCACAATAAGTATTTGAACGTACATTTATTCTCATCGTTTCACCTGGTCTTATTACTCAGGCAAATAATATTCATAATTCCTTTTATAACGTTAACTTCAATTGATTTTCGGTTTATGGGCATTTATAAGCAATAATAATTAAAAATACTGGCTGTTAAAATAAAATAAAATAAATTTTGAAATACCACATACCATCAGCCTGTCTCTCCACTGCTGTATATATCGCCAAGGACCGGCCACCACACACGGTCTTCCGCTCGTCTCATCCAGCTACTACCGCCGACTTTCTTCAAGTCGTGAGTCCACCTGGCCGCAGGGCGTCCCACGCTACGTTTTCAGGTACGTGGTCTACATTCGAGGACTCGCCTCCCAAATCGGTTATCGGTCCTGAGGCATATGTGGCCTGCCCATTGCCAGTTCAGCTTGCTGATTCTTTGAGCTGTCGGCAACTTGTAGCTCATCGTCGAATTTCTTCATTGAGGATTTTATCCAGCAAAGTAACTCCGAACATAGCTCTTTCCATCGCTCGCTGAGCGACTGAGGCCGATAGACGCATTCAGCTCAGGCTGGGCAGTATTCGAGAAAATGCGTCACCTCTTCTAGTCGTCTATACTACAATGTTTGAAGACGAAAGTCTTCAATCAATGCGTCCTGCCCGTAATGACGTATGCTGCGAAACCTGACGGTAGGCCTGGTTCACAAATTCTAAAATAAATAAATCTGTAATAAAATCAATTTCTTTAAATAAATAATAAAATCTTTTTGAAATAAAATACAGAATTCCCTGTGCCAAGCCAACTCATTACTTAACTTTTAACTTTCTACGGAACTGACTTAAATTGGTGCGAATAATTATCGATTGAGACGCGTCTGCGGAGGAAATTGAAGGTAAAGAAGGTTTCCCTTCTTTTCCATCAATTTCAGGGTATATTGGATGCAACTCATTGGATTTAGCTATATACTCGTAGCTAAATCCAATGAGTTGCATCCAATATACCGCGCCAACTATAGTTTATATACTGCATGAATAACTTTCGATGGCACCGCCTGACCAACTTTGTCCGTATTTCCAGGCATATGCGCCCTAAATATATATGCGCCTTACTATATATATCACATGTGACTATACTATGATAAATAAATAAATCTAAATACCTTTTAGTGACAAATACTATTCAAATCATAAATAGTAATGATACAAATCAGGATATGTACAAATAATAAAGCAGTGCCTTATATTATTAGGCATCTCACCGTCGAATAGTTTGTTTTACCCTTTTCAGTACCTTTATTTTACATTCCTTTGTCTTAATTAGTGTATACTTCTCATAGAACCTTTGTATGTGGGGATAATAATATGTTTTGTGAAATATCAAAATTTCTAACCTTTTACACAGAATATGAATTAAATAGAAATTTTATTATTTCACAAAATATATTATCCGTATCAAGACAAAGATCTTTATTCTAGTTTGAGAATCAATGCTCCCTCGGAACATAAATATTGAGAGAAACAAAGACGTTTTCAATGTTTAAATCATAAACATGCTGATGTTCTATTCATAGATATACTCGTACTTCGTTAAAAGTCCCTTTCTATGTCGTCGCTTTGAAAACACTTATTCAGCAAGTTAATTCCAAAATTTCGGATCTTCTTGATTGCCTAATCTTTCTTAAAGTTATACTCTTATATGTGAGTCGTTAAAATTTCGCGTCACCTGTCGCGATATATCTTTAAATAAAATACAGAATTCCCTGTGCCAAGCTAACTCATACAACCAACAGTAACTTTTAACTTTCTACGGAACTGACTTAAATTGGTTCGAATAAATATCGATTGAGACCTGTCTGTGGAGGAAATGGAAGGAAAAGAAGGAAAGTATAGCTACGATCTTGCAACAAAAAGGAGTTCCAAAGTTGTGGTAAAATATGAATTTACCTTACAAAACGTAAAGTAGAGAACGATAGAATTGAATGGGTTGTACCGATCACTCTAATGTCTAGTATATGATATAAGTTTTATAACGTGTCAGAAAATAAATTCTGTGCGGAATATTATGAAACAAGCAGTAATTCCTAGCAAGGTTAACAGTTGGCCCAATTAAGGCGCACTGATCTAGCATTTTTGTCTGGGTCAACCGCCTTACCCATAAACGATCATAAAGTTCATTAAAATCTCTTGCCCTCTTCTGAAAATGGAACTTTAAATTGATTACAAAGTGACAACGATTCATAAGTAATGGTTAAAATTAAACAATATTAATGATGAAATTTGCTCCTTAATTTTTTGCTAAATGGCCTTTCAAAATTAATACATATTGTGTAAATGTGTGAACAATTATCTAAGCCAGAATTAGCATGACAAATTCAACGTCATCATTGCACGGGTATTCTGCAACGTGGCGGTAAACAATTGGCATAATTCAAACGCACGTCGGTACTGACACAAAAGGTGCACCACAACGTTCAGCGGACACATAATTGCTTCGTTACTAATTCGTGGTTACCACATACGGTCAGCATGAGGTTTACTGGATAGTTCTTCATCATCGTCATCATTATAAACAACTCTTTTAGATTAACTACTGGATATAGGTCTCCTTCATAGATATCCATTTTAATACGTATCTCTGATCCATTGGGCTCAAGCTTTTTCGTCATCGGACAATCTTGCCTAAGAATAGAATAGAATATAGTTTATTTCGTTTCCAATACACAATACATGGCACAATGAGAATAGCTTATAATTATTAATATAATCTACAACTAAATAGGTATAGTGCAGTGGCAACGAAAAAGGCCCCTGACTCAACATAAAGTTGTGACTGCGTACCTATAGCACACCACAACGCTGATTTTCAGCCCGGGCCTATGTTTGTACGTCACGGGCGCCTTCATCCAATAATCTGAATAATTTATAACATGAATGTATCGGTTCTCGAACATTGTTAGATCAAACAAACTGCGGTATGCGGTAGGTAAGGTAAATTATCATCTTTTTAGTGTAATTCTTAGAAAACAAAAACATACAGTGATTCTGAATAAATATTCTGCGTGAATAATTCGACCCGAAAAAGTTGACTGAAGAATAAAAACAATGAAAAAAATCACAAAAACCCAGTTGATACTCGGAAATATTGACACATGACGCAGTAATACCTACGTACCAGTAATAGGTTGCTCAAAGTGGATCATGTCTGTGATAAAACTAACAACTGTTGGGTTCATGAATACCTATCGAGGAGTGTTGTGACATATATCGCAGTGCGGGGTGTTCTCCATAGGAAATGACAATTGAAAATTTTACGAGGGGGAGAGTGCACGCTGCAATCCAACAGCCGCTGGGCGCACTCGACTGGCCACGTTACCCCTCTCTCACAGAAGACTACCTTGAAATGTACTGCATTTCCCACTTTATCTTATTTCCCTAATGTACGTACGTGTTTCGGTAGTGAGTGAGATGTGCCAGAGCCCATTCCCATCCTATCCCTCCCCATTTCCCCTATCCCATTCCCCATTTCTCCAAATCCATTCCTATATCCAAAGGTAGGCAGCGCATCCGGGGTGTGCCAACGTTTGTCATTTTTGACTACTGTTGGCATGTATCACGGATGTTTATGAGCTACAGTATCCACTTACCATCAGGTGGACTGTATGCTCGTCTGCCACGTTCGTCCATAAAAAAAAAAAATAGTTTACAGTAGTAGTTATATGAAAAGACCCTGTATATTCCAACCGATGGCATATCTTTACCGCGCTACCTGAACGCGCCTCATAGCATGTCACTTTTCAGAAGTGGATTTCCTTCAATGGGCTAAAACTGAAGGGTGGCGGGGTGCCATGACCCTTAGAAGCCACTCCAGTGACCTATCTTTGACAGACAGAAAGGAATCCACAGCAGAGGATACATTATCAGTTCCTCCCGCCCTCGTGAAGGGTACGCGAAATGTCCAACGAAGGAAACCTGTATATTGTAGCTATATGGTGCCAGAGACACAGAGTGGATAATGACGAAGGTCCGCCGCCTTTACGTCCCATTTTACATACAAATATTCAGGTAATTGCTTCAGTAAATGACATGTCTATTTATTTCGATATTGTACGAAAGCATTACTTTGCATCGACCGCGATGTCTGCGTCAGTTATAATATAAAGTAATTGCACACAATATTGACAGTTCTATTTGTTTGGCAAAATTATGCAAACTGGCATGTTAGTGAAACCAGAATAAGACGTCATTGATAAAATATTTCATTAAAAGCTGGACGTGGATATTTTATTCGTGGGACCGCTTGCTCATCCGCCCACTAATCTATAAAAAAACTAGCACAATAGTTCATCAAAGTAGGGTGAATATTTTAATCTGTTTAGTTATGCGTATGAAAGTGGCCGGTAGTGGGTGTGTAAGAAATGCGGATGATAGGAAATGCGGATGATAGGAAGATGTGTTACGAGTATATTGTTTGCGCAGTTTAGTTTATGTTAACATATAATTATAATTATACGCCGGAAAAGGCTAGTGTGACATGTCTTATTAACTATGTGTGTCATCCTGTAAACGTACATTATTTATACAAATACAATGATTGATTGATCATGTGCGGTGGTGCGTCTTGGGAAGAGGTCTATATCAAACAGTGGAGAGACACATGCTAATGGTATTAGTAATGATGAATTACCTGGTAAAATAACTAATATTAGACTCCCAGACGACACTGTAAGCATACCGAAAGCTATACCGCAGCCCTGTGAAAATAATATCTATTCAGTGATATAAAAAAATTGTGCAAATGTACAAACGCCCTTTACTTGTGCGTTGTAAAAACAGACCATTTTTGAGTCCTTTTTGATATGCGGTTTCACCCCTTTTTTGACATCTGCAATATTTATTATTTTTATTTTATTAACCATGATCAGATTTTTACAAAATTCTTTGTTAATCTATAGGGATACTATAAAAACCTCCAGGACTTAACCGTAATACCGAAGCCATTCCACAAATATAACTTTCTGTTCCACTTATTGTTAAAAATGTTATTTTAGTAAAACTTTTATTTTGTCGTCATTCATATATTTTTCCTGCAGCTTGATATATTTTTGCAAATATTTTATTATAAAACCATGTATTATGTTAATTATGTATGAGATAATATTTATTACCTACATATATAAATAGTGTAAATGTATTGTGTAAATGTAAATTTTAGTGTTGTATCTGTAAATAAAGGTTTAATTCATTAATTCGTTCGTTCGTTCATTCATAAGTTATAGTTCAGTTATAAGTTGATAACGAATTGAATGACCGCTATGTAACGCCATTCACAGAAACATCGTGGTAGGACTTTCTTATTTTTTCCTCAAGCGAAGAGATTCCAGAAGACCTCGGCCAAGTAGCCCGGAAGATTCAATTAATATGGACACCGGCCGAGAAAGCCTACACTCCACTATAAACTTAACAAGTTAACATGAATCACAAGTTAACATGAAAAATATTAATGTGATTTTCAATTTATTATAAACGTAAAATAAACTAGACAAATCGTACTAAGCCCCAACAAAAGGAACTTAATAAGAGGAAATTATTGATGTCGTCGAAGTAAATTTAGTACTTACTGAAAAATGATAAACTTTAAGTGATTTATTTTGTGAATTAGGTACCTACTAAAATACCTAGCTGACTTTACTCCTAAACTAACAAACACTTTAGCTTCGACACTAAATCATCCAAATTTATGAAATCATATGTACCTACACTTAAGTGGAATGTAGATATATTCTTTTCTTTTTATGGAACGGATTTGAAAAATTATATTTTTTTATTGTACCTACCTAATTTATTAAGCTAACATTCATAGGAAAAATAAGAAATAGGATAAAAAATTAATAGCCTGAAAGTATGAAAATTGAAATAAAGATTCTGAACCAAAACTTAAAATTAACAGTCTTAAAATGGTCAAAAATTTAAATAGGTACCCCATTTTTATGCGCCGAGGGCGGTTCTTATCATAACGCTCTTATCTAGGGCTCGTTTAGCTATTTTACGAGCTTCTGTAACAAGGACTGAGTTTTCGTACATTGAGACGCCAGTTATAAAATCGTAAATTGAGGAGTTGACCCTTGTTACTGAGCGATATAGCATCAGGAGCGTTAAAAAGAATGCCTTAGATAATTTTATAGCAGCAAACTGTGAGTACGCATAAAATGTTTTACAGGATGAGGCAGGCACTTTTTGCCACCTTATTTGATACTAATTGAACTATGCACTGCATTATGTACATATTTATATTGTTCAAGTACGTTCTTTGATTAATGGTAAGCCATTACTTTGGCATATAGACGTCTGCGATTAACATTATACGATAAAATGACAAACATTGACACAATCGGGCAGCACGGACTGTAGGCACCAGGCAGTCTTCTTTTGTTCTTTAATGTAAAATGAAGTACTCCAAGTAAAATGAAGACTGCACGAAATTACCCCACTAAAAGGCCTCTATTCCCAAACCACTGATGCTTTGTTTCAATGTTGCACCTTTTTTATCTCTTCTTGCATAAAAATTTCAAATCCGTATGATGGCAGCCCTTGCTATCACACTTACTTTATACTCGTATAACAAAAACTTTATACTTTATAATAAAAAACACAAAGTATTATAATTTGTAACAAATTCTGGTTTATAACATTTTTTCAAACATACGTAAGTATGTATAAACATTCATGTCTTTTTCAAATAAATAAATAACACCAACGAGGAATTCTCGTGTCGCACCAATCCCTCACATATTCTATCTGACTGATAAAACCTTGCAAATCCAATTATGCAATTATGTTCCTCTAAAACACTTCCCTCCTCTAGTTAGCAGCGTCAAAATGAATTATGGCTCTTCATTATCCTAAAGTGCCGTCTTAAAGTGTCTAAAAAGATTACATTATGGCCGCCGTCTCATTTAGCGACTACAGTTTTATCTGATTTCGCTCAGGACATCTTTGTGCTTAGTTAATGAGCATTGTCGGAGAATTAAAACTATTTTAATTAAAGAAGGGAGTCGACAAAAATCAAACAATAAAAAAAAACTTCAGTGAACGTGTCGTGTTACCCTAAGAGATATAGTTAAAAGGGGGTAATCAACTTCTACTAGAGTGGAAAGAGGTAAGGTTTGTTTCAATAGCTCCTTATAATTTAAAGAAAACCTAATACAAAATTTTAGAAAGAGGAAAACTAGTACGATATTTATGCAAAGAGTCTATAAATGTTTGTTTCTAAATTCACGAGCACCAAAAACTCACGGACAGGGTGTAGGAGAGGCGCGCTTAGCAGGTCGCACGCCCAGAGTGATGAAGAGCGGGCACTACCGCCGACTGGAAAGAGCGGTCGGACGGGGCGATGGCGGCCAGGCGCAAGAAGCGGCGCCAGGGTAGAGCACCAGCGCCCAAAGAGCGACGGACCAGAGCTGTGGCGGCCGGCGAGAGTAGTGGCCCAGATTTGCTGTCCAGGATAACTCAGTCCCCGGAACAGGCATGTGACTTTTTCCAAAACGTCTTCACTGATCGCTCTCCAAACAAAAACTCGTCTGTGCGGCGCCTTACATTTTTCACCCTTCTTTTTCCTTGATAGAATTCATGGATTTATCCATTTTTGGAATATCAGATTTTTATGATCTCGAACAGTTTCCAGCCAGTGCTATTCTTGGTGTAGATGGGTAATGTGTTAAAGAGGTTATAAATATTGAATTAGAATACAGATATAAAAATACATAGTACAAAATTGAGCTATTGCAACAAATGTTACAAACGCTGATACTTACGTGGGTGACACTGAGTTTTTAGAATCTAAAAAATGATATCAGATATAAAGAGAGAAGGCGCTTTATTGCTTTTCGAAGTATTCTCCGCGACAATTTATACACTTTTTTATGCGATGAAACAATTGTGTGAAGCATTCAGCCCACCCGTCTTTAGGCACCTCTTCAACAGCCGTTTGATAGGCTGTTACTGTCTCTTCTGCATTCAAACGTACTCCTCTGAGTTTATCCTTAATTTTAGGGAATAAATAGAAATCACAGGGCACAAGGTCGGGACTGTATAGCAGATGACCCATTAACTCTACATTTACAGTACTCAAAAATTGCTTCGTTTGTCTGACGAAGTGAACCGGTGCATTGTCGTGATGGAGGATCATTCTGCTTCGTGAGCGTCGTTCTTTGACTTTTTCCAAAACAGAAGGCAAGCAGCTGTTCACATACCAGTACGCAGTTACTATTCTCTTATATGTTATACAGGTAGTTATGTACTGTTATAGTAGCAAAGTGGCCCGAACGGCCAAAGAAGGAGGCAATCATCTTCTTTTCAGCACTACGTCCTTTCTTCACTTTCGTCGGCAACTTTTCGAAAGGAAAGACCCACTGCGCAGATTGCCTCTTAGTTTCAGGCTCATACAGCGTCGGACTGGCCATATAGTCGAGGTGGCGTTTGCCAGCCAGGTCCCAGACTGCGCGGGGCTCCCCACGGGCCTGGCTTGCGGGGCTTGCCGCAAGCCAGGCGGTAGGTAGGATAGGAGGCCCGCGCAGGCTAGGTCCCAGTTCTTGCAACCTAAATGTAAACTAGATCAGATAGTTCGTTCATATAATTAAAGAGAAATGAAATAGATATTTTCCGATAGTATCCCATCTATCATTATCCGGTCTCGGGCCCCGGGCGGAGCCACCCGGGCCCTTCCGGCCCAGTCTGATACTGGGCTCATAGCAGTAGATCTAGCTTTAATCACCTGTTACTTGAGCTTCGCTCAAATTGTGACAAATCCATCTAGCACAAAGCTTCCGTACCCGCATTTGATGGTGAAAAAAAGGTTGAACTTGACTCATACCAATGATGCCTGTATCTGCTGATATGTCGTTCGTTTGTCTGCTTTAATTACGAGCCGCACAGTTTTGATGTTTTCCTCAGTCCCCGCCGTCACAATACGCTCTTCTCTAACATCGTCACTGAGGTAGGTATGACCGCGTTTAAATTCACTAAACCAGTTATAAACAGTGGCACTGGATGGGGCTTCATCACTAAATGCTAACTTTCATGACTTTGTTTCTAGTTTAGACCACAACGAAAGTCATAAAATATCATTGAAGGAAAATGTTCTCTTGTTAAATTCATTTTCTCGCACACTTAATATTTAAATTGCCGCCAGAAATAAAACACGAAATGACAGCTTCTAAAATTTAATGGCGTTTGAAAAGTAAGAAGTTCCATTTTTTAAATTTGAATTTGTTTTTTTCTATCGTATTTTACAGTAGCCAGTTCTAAGAACTTTTAGTTTGACCTATCGTATATTGGATACTAGTATTCCTCGCTAGTGCAACTATATCCATGCCCGATTCGATAAACTGCGATTCTACAATTTTCCGTGTTCGTGAATAATTCAAATACAAGCGGCATTTCATAGTAAAAACTAGTTAAAATTTAATTATTTATAACACCACCTTATCCCTTCCCGTGGATGTCGTAAAAAGCGACTAAGGAACAACAAACCTGTTACTACAAGCCCGGAACTGCATCGCCTATAAAAGAGTGGACCTGCCAAACCGCTTGGTCAGCGTGACGTTTTAAGGCTATACTTCTCTCGCGAACAAGACAATGTGCATGAGGAGCGCCATGTCCAAAAGTGGACGAAAAAAGGATTTGTTACGTTTACGGTTATTCATTATTTAATTTTCGTCTCCCTCAAAACTGTTAATTTTTTTATGATTTTTATTTTTTTTTATTTTAATTACTTATTTGATATTTTTTTGACGTATCACTTGAGTCTAAAAGTGCTTCAGTACATGTATCAATCTAGTAACCTTATTATTTCCGCTTCCTTCGTCAAATTACTCTCATTTATTACGCTAAGTAACTGAAATGACATTTTATTTACACGGATGTTCTCTCCACCAATCACAATAAATTAAGGAACTCACTTTTCCGGGAAAACGTTTTTCCATTATTTCCCGGGAAATCGCGATTCCATTGTCAAGTGTGTTTGTGTGTAACAGAATTGCGCTATTCAGTTTTTATAGAGACTTCCTAAGGGTACATACCTATACACAAGTATATTTATGTGGAGCCGCAGCTCTCCAGTGACCTAAATACTGATAATAGAAGTCAATAGAGGAACTTAGTTGTAAATGTTGAAGTTTAGTCTTGGAAGACATCTATCTAAATCGAGTAGTCGTCTCAGACTGATATTCTGTACTGTCCGGGAATGTAAAATGCTTACAAAGCAAATGTACCTATCATCACTGTACATATTCGATTTACTGTTTTTAAATTTTCGATTGCATATTATCTATATCGTATAATAAAATCTTAACATTGCCGTATCTGTTGTACATGAAATAGGTATTAAAAAAGATCACTGCAGATGTGATATATGTGATACAGAGCTAAAAACAACAATTATTACAATTTTTGGTCTGTCTGTCTGAACGCAACCCCCCCCCCCCCCCCGTACGGATTTTAACGAAACTTGGCACAGTTATAGCTAATGTATCGGGTTAACATTTAGGGTATTTTTTATCCAGATACATAGATAGAGTTCCTACGGGAATCACCTTAAAGTTCATGCGGACGAAGCCGCTAGCACCGCTAGTCATGAAACCATGTCATGTCACCGCTAGTCTAGGGCATGAAAATCAAAGTACAAGACAGAAAAAATACCACCTACAGAAATTTCATTCAAAAATCTATCTTGGCTAAAAAATATAGTTATAAAATATATATTTCGGACCATGTGTTTACTACTCTATGTATATATCCACAAAGTTTCAAAATCCGGATATGGAAACTTCCTTTGCATGTAGCTAATTAATATTTCTTTTACTTACCTATCCAACTTCTTTTAGTACCTATCGAATATTATGATAAATCACGTACATAGTATACTAGTGGGATTCGAACTCTTACTACGTTCAGAGGATTTATTAAGATCAGTACATAACGAGAAGACCAATATTAACATTCAATTAATATTCTCAATCAATCACAAATCTCTTAGATGTTAATGTACTGATGCCAATATAATTACCATCGGGCAATTAGACCTCGATCGATCAGTTTCAGGTAATAGAATTATATTACAGAGCAGCAAATGGCTGGAATACAAGTTTGAAGCCATCGGCCGTAACTGTGCTTAATTAATATTATGATTGAGGACGATCCATTTTCAAGGATTGAGATAAGCTATAACCTAGCTCATAGGTACCTCCTTATAGCTTGTATTTAGTGAAATAAGTAAGTGCAGATAAATAAGTAATAAGTGAATAAATAAGTAATAAGTAAGTTTTACGTTTACAGTTTTTTTTATATACGAATAAGGCGGCAAACGAGTATACAGTCCACCTGGTAGTAAGTGGATACTGTCGTCTATAGACATCCGCGATACATGCCAACATTAGTCCAGAATGACAAACATTGGCACGGCCCAGATGCGCCACCTACGTTTGGAAATTTAAGAGCAGATTAGAAAAAACGATTGGGAAGAATATAATTACTGATTATACCTATCTAAATGAATATCAATTTCATTATAAATCAACTACTATCGTTAAATAACTCGTTGCACTTTTGAATAAAACTGTAGAAAAACAGAAAAAATACAATGATTTACGTTACAACAAAAGCAACAATTTTAAATTTTTGAACATTTATTTGGTCTGGAGCGCGAGCGTAAGCCCATGTATAGTAATGAGCTATTTGGTGTGGACTATCAAAAATATCTTTGTATTTTTTGTAAAAAGAAAACGACATAGGCCCCTTCCAAAGCTTGCCACCAAACATGATATTCTGATTACCTATAAGTAGAAGAATACACGTAACTTTCGTTACTTCCATAACAAAATTATACAGCACAAAACAACAAAACGATTTGTAGAACTACGTTCCACTAAACAGAAACATTAATTTTATACACGAATTTAAATCGTATGAGAATATAGTTAACCTGCGGAAAATTTACCTGCAATTAATATATTAGTTTTAGTTATGATCAGTATACCGAACGATAAAATTCTGTGTAGTTTGGTGAACCAGGTTGTAAATACGAATACACGTTAAAACTAATAAAGCGATGTACTACATAAAAAATGGAGACAAGAAGGAAGACAAAGCCTCGTTACTTATAATAGTCTTAAAATTAGGTTTGATGTCCGATAGTTGAATTCGCAGCATAATCCATAATGAAGCATAATGGAGCAGAATCCAGTCCAATTCTGAACTTGATTTTGGTGTAGTAAGCTGAAAAGCGAGTTTCGCATCGGTAAGTCGAGACAAAGAGAAGCAGAGTCATGATAGCCTTCTCAGCGACTGCAGGATATTCAGCCTTCATTCCAAAAGTCGTTCAATGGTACTGATTCAAACTTGTGTTTTAGTGAAGATGAACTCTTAATATCGATCAAATTCTCATACGCCGACACAGTTAGCATTGATGGTTTGGTCCGGTTTGAGAATGGATTTTATACCCAGTCGATGTCCTGTAAATCTTCTGGGAAATATTCTTTCAAGGTTTTTTTGAGGTTCAATAAATATTCACTTATATTTTTTCTCACATTTGTGGTTAATTGCAACTAATTTTCGCCTAGAAATCCTTTTAAACGACGAAAACATTGGTAACTTTTTGTTCCACACATGTGATCGAGAAGCTAAATTTGTTTTCCAGTGAAGAAAATTTGTCTCTCACTATGAACGTGATGGAGGGTTGTCTCTGTAAGGACTTGGTCACCGCATTGAGTTTATCAAACATATCGGCCAAATAACCCAATTTCATAGGTCATTGCTCGTCGTGCAATAGTTCAACATGATTCATGGATGTAGAAATTGGTTGTCCCGTCAGGAAAACTTTAAGCTGGTCACGCAGTTCAAATAGCCTTGCTCTTGCCTTGCTTCCTCTGGAAAGCCATCACACTTCAGTGTGTAGGACGAGTGATTGATGCTGACTTCCCATATCTTCATACGCCTTTTTAAAAAGTCTTGATTGGAGTGGTCGAGTCTTGACATAATTGACAATTTGTACGACTTGATCAAGAAATTTCTTTAAGTCGGATGGCATTTTCTTCGCGAGAAGGGCATGCCGATGCAAAATGCAATAACTGCTGTTACATTTTGGTTCAACATTTTTTATTCTTGATACTGTGCCTTTTATTTAGCTACTTTTATTTGTGGTGCAACGCCTTAGGGCGTGATTAGGTCGCGCGGAAGAGCCTTGCTTTCTGGAGAGGCGCCAGCCCCATGATATGGGAGAGACGCGACGCATCAGCGTGGGTAAACATTGTGGAGGCAAGGCGGGTAATGAAATATTTTAGGCTCTCCATTTTCAAGTCCCTCTGGATCGTGGCGTTCCTCACGTAGCGAGGAGCGCGGACGATGGTACGCGGGGTTATTGATTGTTCAATGTGTAAGATCTTCCTATTTGTACTGCGCACCAGAGCGTACCACGCCGGTGCGGCGTACGTGGGGCGGGATCTAATGTAGGTTTTGTAGATCCCGAGCTTCACCTCGACAGGAAACCCCGAGTGGAACCCCCATATGCGCATCCCCGTACGTTAAAGCGCAAACTAATAAACACTATGCAGTGGCGGTAATTCCCCGAATCAGTATTGTCAAGAATTTACTATAATAGGTACTTATTATGTGGGGTAATTGTTCTAATTATGCCAAAATAAGTTAAAATTCACCAGTATGCCGACTACTTGCGCGAGTTGGTACTGATAAGCGCCGGTCAATCGGCGTCGGCTGCCTGGTTTCTGCAACATGCCCACGCCCTAACTATCGGACCCCCTGAGACCCTTCCATGGAACCCCAGGGTTCCGCGGAATATCTTTTATGAACCGCTGCTCTAAAGAGAAATTTGCTTGCTCTACAAAGTTATTTTACTGTTGGTATCACATAATAACAAGTTGTAATGATGTTTACAAACATCCAATTACATGTAATTGTTCCAACGCCTCCTTGACCAATACTATCTTTCTGGCTTAGCGGTTTTTCTTTCCGGAATTATACGGGTTTTTTATGGTCAAATTCATGATCCAACATTTTTATTTAAATTAAAATATCATTATATTTAAGTAATTTAATAACTATTCGGTAATTTTGTTTCTGAACTCCAGGTCTAATTAATTAATTATAACCAAATTAGTTAATGTTTCAAAGTTATTTAAGGATTAATTATCATTCATTTAAAAATGATAAATACTTAACGACGTGAACTATCTGAACATTCATTCCCATAAACAAGAATATGTTTCCTATTATTAAACTTCCTAATTTTTAAATTCCCACGAAAACCCAATGATATTTAAAGCATAAAAATAATTATTTAATTAATGGTTATGGCTCGTTAAAAACGCCATTACAACGGCTGTAAACTGAATATTTCATACCAATCGCCCGCACCGTGAGTTTAAATTTTTTAATCGCTTTGTCCAGGGATTTCAAGTCAATTTATATTCATATTGGTCGCCCGAATCGTATGCAATGATGCGTGGACCCTAAATTCATTTTCAATGAATTCAATACTGATTTTTAAGTAGGTTTCGAAAAAGACGAAGATTATGAGTTTTGACTTTTAAGTAACTTCACTATAATCTCTAATAACGATTACCAGCACTAAAAGAAGGCAAAGATCATGACTTTTGAATTTCGAATAATTTCACTATAACAGTATTAGATATTATCTTATGTGTACATGCTATTTAACATGTATTATTGTTGGAATTATTTTCATGATTTATTTATGTATTTATGACATATTTGTTTGTAGGAAACGGTCAATAAAGACTAGTAAATTTCTTAACAAAAATTAACAATCTCAGTTTTATGAATTTCCAACTAACTAGCTTTCAAAAGGCTTAACTAACGTGCACTTGAAAACCTATGAAAGTAAATATATTCGTTACTATTTTAATTCGTGACAACTTACCAACTCGACGTGATTGCATTAAAGCTCTTAGCAACTTTATCCATTTGGTTTGTTTACATTGCCCGCTTGAGCCGCAAAATTTCGTGATAAATTAATTTATTAGATAAAGTTTAAAATAATATTGCGATATAATCCTTCTGGTATTTCGCGCTTACGTCGATTTTTGGGACACGGATTCATAAATCAAACATTTGCATAAGTAAACATTTATATAAATAGGCTAGAGCTGAGGTCTTTAACGCCCAGGTTCCAGGAACAGACTTAGATATTCGAGTTAAGACAAGAGTGTTCAAGTTAAGAAAAACCTGATGTCATTACTTTTTACTGGTTTAAGAATCATTTATTTCTCAAAAGAATTATATTCGCTTAATGAAAAAAAAAGTATTATAATAATACAATTTTAGTCCAAAGTAGTTTAGAAAGGTAGGTAGTGTAGAACGCAGGAATCCAGTGATGCACAACTGCGCTTTAAAATTCGTATATTCTAGCTTCTATTACAAAGTCGGAATCACATTATTTCTTATTTTATAATCTTGCATGGTCAACCATGCCACCATCACATCCCTCCTTTTTTCTTGACAGCCAAAACAACGGGAACCCGCCTTTGTGTTTACATAACAAAAATATTTCTAATAATTATTTTCC
This sequence comes from Sesia apiformis, assembly GCA_914767545.1. Classification (NCBI taxonomy): domain Eukaryota; kingdom Metazoa; phylum Arthropoda; class Insecta; order Lepidoptera; family Sesiidae; genus Sesia; species Sesia apiformis. The sequence continues at coordinate 5,542,595 of OU611960.1, read as the reverse complement.
ACAGATATAATAAAACATTTTAATGCAAACTTTTTTTTAAAATAAATAGTTATCTTACATTGGTCCAAGCTGACGCGAGTAATGCCCTCATATACATACGCAATTGCACGTTATCTTACAGTAGTAAGAAACAAACATAATAATATTATTATATTTGTAAATTATATTGCGATGTTTATAAACAACTCGATCGATGTACACAGAATAGTAACAACTGGAAGTGACTGCGTAACGCGCTAGTCTAACAGAGAGGTCTTTTAATATGTGGTTTCTTAATGATATTTTAAAAGCACTTAAAGATTTAGTTTTCTTGACATTTGTAGGAAGTTTATTATAGTAGATACTGTGCTCCTTCATACATTAAATGCTTCCTGCCGCAGTTGGTTCGAAAAGATAGTAAATGTAGCTATATAATTAGCATTTGCATATGTTTTTGCATTTGGGCCTTCTAGGTGAAAGTTATTTGTTAGTGGAGATCTTTATTTAGTATTTTGCGGATTAAAATACAGGTGTTATATTTATAGATTTACCTAGTATTCATTAAATTTGTCCTGTGGTATACTTTTTTGGTAGATGTTAGAAAGTTGTAATGGATATAATAGGTACCTACTTTGATTATTTTGTTTTATGCTATTTGTATGATATCCAGATTAGTTTTAGAAGCGGTACCCCATACTTCGAATACCCATTGAATACCCCATAAGTATTCAAGGTGTGGTGTGGTTTAGTTGTACTCGTAGATAGTATGGCATACTTACTTGTCGCCTAAGGTAGCGGACAATGCCACGCACAACTCTCCAACGGTGTTGTTTCCATGTTAGTTGATTATCTAAAATAAGGTTTATATTATTTATCTGAAGTTGTTTCGTGTATTACTTCTCCATTTACACATGTTAACTACTAATTCGTGCACAATGAATCAATACATAAATAAGTATTGATTCAGTAAAACTTAATTGTGATATATATACTTGCTTGTTCAACAAATGGGGTTGTTGAACAAGCAATGTCTCGAAATCGATTCGGTAAAATAAAATCTTATTTACATTTCAGTGACAACACAAAACTGATAAAACTGACAAATCTTTCAAAATTCGCCCCTGCTTTTAAAACGAATGAAGCTTTTAAAAAAAATGGGATATTTGAATCAAATTTAGCCGTTGAATGGTCGTCAAATACTTTGGACATCATGGGATAAAACAATTTATTAGAGGAAAACGCGTGAGGTTTGGGTATAAGCTTTAGGATCTTTGTGGATTCAGTGGTTATTGTATGGATACTACGAACACTGACGGTACTGGCGATGGTTTAGGATCAAGAGTGGTAAACAAGTTGCTTGAGGTGTGTACGGATTCTAGTGCATATGTCGTTTACTTTCATATTTTTTTAAATAGATAGTATGCAAATATTGATTGATTTGAAATCTAAAGGGTTCAGAGTTACTGGTACAGTACGAGATAACAGGACTAAAAATGTCCTGTCATGACCAAACAAGAAATGGAAAAGAAATATCGAGGATTTTGCAATCACCGTTTTGATAAAAAATAATGAAATATTATGTGTGAAATAGCATGACAGCAATGTTTTTTTTTTTTTTTTATAGAGAAGAGGGCGGACGAGCAAGCGGTCTCACGTGATGGTAAGTGTTACCGCCGCCCATGGACACCTGCAACACCAGGGGGTATGCGGGCGCGCCGCCGATCTTGCAAAATCCTATTCACAGCTCTCTTGAAGAACCCCATGTCGTAGTTTAATGGGAAGACCTCTTGAGGCAGTTCGTTCCACAGCCTACGGGTTCGCGATATAAAATATTTTTTGGACCGAACAGTACGCGACACCTCCGTATCTAGGAAATGCGGATGGACCGCACTTCTGTGACGGGAGGTGCGGTTGTAGAAACCCGAGGTGGGAATTATATTGAACAATTCTTCAGAGCATTCCCCATTGTACAGGCGGTAGGACACACAGAGAGACGCAACGTCCCTCCGAACGCTGAAGAGTTCTAAACTGCCCGTGAGAGTGGGATCGTTGACAATACGAACAGCACGTCGTTGGATGGAGTCAAATGGGTCCAATTGGTATTTCGGTATTTGGTATTGGTATTGGTATGTAGTATGTCTTTTGACTAATTTCGACACGATTGAACCTTTTGTGAAAACTAATAGGTATTCTAAGACAGAAAAGGTCAGAGTTGCAGTGAGTCAGGCAAAACTAATTCATAATTATAATAAAAGCGTGGAGGGAGTGGATAAGCATGATTGGTCGATTTCTAAATATCCAATTTGTTTTAGAGGTAAGAAATGGTATTGGCTACTAGTTATTAGAGTTTTGGATATGACTTTAGGGAATCCATGGATCACTTATAATTTCGTAAATACCAATGAAACATTCCCTGTTCTAGATGATAGAAGACGTGTATGTTTTTCTTGGATAAAAAATCTGATGGTGGGGCCAATAAACCAACTCCAGGGATCTTTTGCAACCTGTCAGGTTTGATAATTTGGGACATTATATGATGCAAAGCGACAAACAGAGGCTTTTTGCGAACAAGTAACTTTTTGCGAAAAATGTAAATAAACTCTTTGCAGTGACTGTTTTTTTACCTTATCACACAAAATAAGCTTGTTTAGTAGTGTTTGTTTATTTTTAAAATGTTTGTATCAATTATTCTATAATAAGTTGATTTTTTTCTTATATAAATAATTTCTCTTGTTTTGTTACCCTATAACCCCATTGTCATATAGGATATGCTGATTTAACAACCAGGGATTAAGTAGTTTATTTTTAATTTCATATTCCTTCTTCTTAATGCATTAATAACTAGATTTGAAAATATGAATATAAAAATTCCACGTTTTCGATGATTGGGAAGTAATGGGTTAATGAAGTCGATTTATAAAACAAAAAAGTATTTAGAATTTTTGGTGTAAGTTAATTTCGTTCTTGAGAGTTTGCCGCCACGTGCAACTATTGCCGCCGCAACTTTGTGGCGGGTATGCAGTGGATGTTACAAAACTATTTTTTTTCACGATATCTGTAAAGTCGTTAAAACAAAGTGCTTTAAAAATTCCCTGTTAACTTTTGTTACATTGTTTTAAAATGTATAATATTCATTTGTCATGTAAATGAAAAGCAAATAAAGCAGATGACCATCCGACAACTGGTTCGTGTCCGTTTTATCCGGGAAGCGATCAAACATTACGATCCCATTTCACACAGTGAATTTCCATATATGCTATAAATAATACCCGCTTCGCCTTCTATTCAAATAGAAGCGCACATAGATGTAATGTTGACTGAATGAGACAGACGAAGATTTTGACCATTTATAAAAAAGTGATAGCTGTCATAAAATAAAAACTTGATATTTGCACTTGGTTATTTTTACCATTATCTGGTATGGAGTATTTTTTCACTTATACTATTACTTGCACGTAAAAATTTAATTTAATTTTGTTACCTTGATTTCCCTCAAGATTGTTTTATTTATATTTTTATTTGTCCCTTTTTTCACCCCCTTTCGTATGTCTTTAAATTATCGCTTGGGCAATTTTTACTTAACTATGAATATTTACCTAAAATAAAAACATTAATATTTTGTCGCTTATCATTATATTATCTGTTATTTCATTTTAGTATGTTTGACATTTAGATTGTTTTTTATCTAACAGGTATAAAGGTATTAAAAGTCGGTTATATCTCTTGTCCAAACTCGTATAATGTTGTTTGCGCATACAGTGAACTTCGTGGTAACATATTCTTCAATCGGTACACCACGAGATGTTGCTTAGTCAACACACACGCTGCTGCTGCGATAGGATATAGTTAATGAAAAATGAAAATCACAAAAGCGCAACACTAACAAATCTTTTATTAATGACGGATAAGGGAGAAGATGAGTTAATATGTTGCAAATAATAACTCTAAAGTATATTTTTTTGCATTATAAGTATTTATGTGCTATTTAAAGTAACAAAACTAACTAGGTTCGAAAAGTTCCTACGATTGAATCAATAGTTTGTTAGTCGATTGTTTTGTAAACAATATTGATTTGTGATTGATTTTCGAGATGTTGTTTTTATAATATTAGTTCTTAATGGCCTAAAATTTAGTAACATTGTTAAACTACTCTTACTTAAATTGTAGCTGTGAACTTTGTAAGTGATTAAAAATAAAAAATAAAAATAGGTTTATGCGTAGATTTTTGTGGGAGGATTTAAGTATTAAAATAATGCTTCGATAAAGTATACAATTTATTAAAGTTTATCTAAGTCTACAAGTGGCATTAATTTTATTACATTTTATTTATTACCCTGTTAAGTAAGATTGGTCATTTGCAGGGTGGTCTTTTTTTTACTGGGCCCTTATCTTTCAGAACAGTTACTTAAGTAAAAAATCCTAGGATGCATTAAAGTAACTAATTAAATTTAAGTAATTTTACCTTTATTCTAACCTAACAAGTAAACAACAATTCTAACATATAACAACATATAAGTAAAATGTCGTCCACTTTTTATACGTTGTTGGTTAGAATTTTTTAACTTAATTAGAATTTGTTATAATTTACTATGGCATTTTTCCTATAAATTTATAGGTCAAAGTTTGTCGGTTAATTAGTTTTCCTGATTCTGTTTTAGATTAAAAAAGTACTAAGCGACAATAACTACGAAAATCATGAGATCTTAGAAAAATTGTTTATGTCATAAACATAAACAAAACATGTCATCACTTAGTGGACAAAACAGCAAGAATCACGTAAGTACAATATTTAGGGGAATTTATATGATTATTTTCTCAAAAATCAAACTTTAAATTGCTTTAAAAATTTTGTTACAAGCGTTCAAATCTAGTTTCGGCAGTTTCTCGACTAATCATGTTTTCTAAAATAATATTTTTAACCATCTATTTTTTGTCGCAAAGGGGAAAAGTCACGTTTCCTTCCTTATCTTGTGATTGTCGCATCCAGTAATAAGTGTAGCCCACTGTACATCCTCGTACGACCCTAAAAATGCGAGTTTCAGTACAAAAACAGAAAAGGCCAGGAGCGGAATGGGAGGCTCTCACGTGCCGAAACCATGTTGAGATGGGTATGAAACGTGAATATAACAATAATTTGAAAATACCGTGTCTGTTACAACATCTGTCTGTAGATATATCTTTACTCTTGGGTAGTGATTTTGCAATTTCGCGAAGATACGGTGATAGTGAAGTTTCGTGGAAGGTGATTGTGCATTTTGGAGGGCTGAATGTTTGTTTTATTTGTTCTATAATATTCTAGGCTTGATCTATTCTCAATTCACAGTCGTCAGATAGTGAATTTTAACCACTGAGTTTTAAGTACGGATTTTATTTCCATTATCACTATCTCGTCTGTAAAGAAAAATCATTGTAAAGAAAAAAAAAAACTGCCTTACTATTCTTCTTATTCTTGAGCAGAATGCTCAAAGATACAAAAAATATCTGAATACATATGCTAATAATATTCGTCAACCTGCACTAGGCCTACGTGGTGAATGATGGCCCGAAACCCCCCCTTGTGATTGCAATGAGAAGCCTGTATCAGCGGAACGTTATAAGCTGATACAATTCCAAACATGCGACGCAACTAGAACGATTGCCAATGTTACGTATTCTTTGAATGCTACACAATCGTCATTAGCGACAAGGAAGACCCAGAATAAGGTGACGAAACGACTTCAATGTCTTTTTCAAGACGACTGTTACATGTTGCATCGGATAGGATGATTTGGAAATATAGGAGAAGCTTTTACTCAGAAGAGGGAAACAGAAACATAAAAGAATTTTCTAGAATTTTTGTGCTACCGATTATCTGTTTTTAAGATATTCGCGTTTTCATATATATTTATCTACAAAACAGGTTTTAAATGCGTATGTTTATCTATCTCCCCTTACTCAACATTTCGACTAGGTTACACCAACAACGGTCACGTGGTGAATGGAGTTCTACAAAGCTCGTGGTACCAGCTTTCAATAGATTAAGAATATCTATTCGCAAGTTTTCGGGATCAACGGGTCTTGAACATCCAAACAGCGTCTTAACCCTAAGCAATTTAGTCGGGATATTTATATAATATATTAATAATGATAACGTCAAACCACACAAGACCCACACACAAGGATTCCCTGTGTCGTGGGTCTACAGACACATACACAGACGAACACAACACGTGCAATACCCAGACCCAAACAAACACCTGTCTTTAAAAAAATGATTGTCGGACCGAGAATCAAACCTGGGGCACAGGGACACTACCAACTGGGCTAATTTGGTCGTCAATGTATTAAACGTAATACATAAATAACATGTCTATCTTGCACAAGAGTCACAAGATTTTTCAGTCTACAAAGAACGAAAGACAAAAAGAATATGTGATTTCGTTATTTTATAAGGGACGAAAATAAATGAGAGTATGATTTATTTTTTATTTTCTTCACTCTTAACAAATTACGCGTGTACGTTTACAAGTGTGTGTCGAGTACGGTCCTTTAGGTACGAATTTCAAAGTACCTTGTTGTACCGGCGAGGCATCTAAAATATGGCTAGAAATACGTGACGGGTGCCGGGAAATATGGGTCGCGTGGCAACGCTAATCTGACCCCCCATTTTATATTTTTGTTTTATTTTTCTTTGGAATAGTTTTAGATATGTTCACTTATTGTCTGTTATTGATGTAATAATAAAGATACATAATACGAATGTTAATAATCATCTGTAATAGGTACTAATAAATAATCACTAATCATTTCCGTTCGTAATTTTTTGTTATATTAGTGAGAGAACTTGAATAAGTAGTTAAATTAAAACATTCAATATGTACGTTATTTGTTGATTTAATAATTAAGTACTGGTCCCATCGTATGGAGCGTGTAATGGAACAAAGGAGACTCCTTGTCCTTATAATCTTTCCTTCCCATCCCATCAAGAAAGGCGATGAGGAAAATTTCGCGTCCTGTTCTACGCAATATATTCTCCGAAATCTATAAACGTAGGCGACGCAGCCGGGGCCACCAGCATTTGCCATTCTTGACTGATGTTGGCATGTACTCGTATCACAGACAAAAATATTGAATAATCAATATTATTCAATTAAAGGTTTAAAGGTCTTAAAAGGCCGTAGTGGCCTTTGCGAATCGGCCATTCAACTTTCTTTGGAATCTTTGCCTTGTAGTTGGGAATATTTTTAATGTTGTGTGTTACCCGTCTAACGTCACCGGAAAATTGTGTGTAGTGGCGAACCTTGGATTTAGACTATGAGTCCAGCAGTTCAGAGACATTATAATAAAAATTAATATAAATATTCCATTATTTATAAAGGCCGTTCAAATTTAAGCATTTTCAGTTCAAGATCAGTTCAGTTTAAGCATTGCAAACACTTTGGTGATTTCGACAACTTTGAAAATTTAATTTCTAGGAGAGTTTAGATTCTAAGAAATTTTTGTTTCTAGAAAACTAATCGAGATTCATGATTAGATTTAAATACAGCACATGCAAAATGTTTACATTTAAAGGATCTAAAGGTTATCTTAAATACTTAACTAAGCAGGTGTAACCTATCCTTCTTGTTTTTATATCAACATAGTCAGTGCAATAATTAACTATCTATATTCCATAAGAACTACAAAATAATAATACAAATGCTTCCCAGAATACGTAAGTGAATACTTCTTCTTTCGACTTATTAATGTTGCGAGATTTTCCTCAAAACAATACATTTACACCAACGTGCGAACTCGAAAAAAGTCGTAACCGTACAAAAATCTCTTTTCTCGTCCCACATTGCTCCTTTTCAAGTGATGTTTTTGCCAACTTTTTACGCTTATTGCGGCCTCGAAAATCCTATAGGATTTTGCGAAGGCTTTATGCCCTTGGAGCTGTGAGCAGAATTCATAATTCGTAATTAATGACGGCCAAAACATCAGAGCCCCGAAACATGCCCGACCTGCATGCAAAAACCCGTAGGTGTAGACCGTATAATATTATTTATTACGGGAAGCAAGAAGTAAAATGTACGGTAAACAAAACTTTGGAATCTCAGCGGAATTTTCTATGAATTTTCAGTGTTGCCGCGGTTTCTTGCTAAAATTTCAGTGTGCTATTTAAAAGTCTACGCGTAAGTTATCCTACTATAGACAACAATTTTAAAGTTTTATTTCACTAGAATCAGAATGCTTGAAATGGTCTAAGGCTTCTAAGCGATATCATGGTAACGATTTAAAAGTGGGTTAGATTTAGATTTCCTGCTGGCAATAAAAAATAGGAGTCCAGTTGGTGAAGACATTCTTAGTAATTTAAAATTATTTAGATAGGTATTAGAAGTAGGTACCTTCAGTTATCCAAAAATAAGTTGTTATGTTGATCATGATTTCCTACTCGTTTAGTATTTTTTGCTGCTCATTTAAATACAAGCTATTCTATTTATACAAAAGCAGATGTTATTAATGTTATGGGTAATTTTATTATAAAATCGATATTAACCACTTGCACGGTATTAATAAACGCCTACGCCTGCTAAATAGCAAAATTAACTCCGTAAATCACTTTCTAGGTGAGTTTTTCAGGCGTGTTCGAAGACATCTAACGAAAGTTTGTGTTCCAAAGCTTACGAAATTGACTATTAAACAACGTAATTACGGTAAATCTTTCTTTATCTGCATAATAAGATACAACAAATGTCAACTACGGTGTAGTAATCATGAATGAATGATAATTATTATACATAGTTAGGGACAGCATTACTAGTCAATGACATCTAACCGCAGTTTAATAAAAGCCTCTCGGGTCACTCACTAGCACTACTAACAAACGGTGACTTGAAATCAAATATCATCGTCGGCTATACCAGAAGAGCAGTAGGAGACCTGGTGTTAATTCACACGTCACAACCGAATCGTACTACTCGAATTATTGATTACCGATATTTATAGTCCTGTTTTACATTGGACATTGTCTCGATAGTGGTCAATATAGTGCTGTCGAGACTCGAATGAATATCGATCGTTGTGCATCGAGGCGGACTAATCAATGCTAATGTGGGCACTCGTTTGCGGCGGGTAAATAGGAGCGTTTATTGCTCTTGAATAGTTGCAATTTTTTTTATATAGGAAAGTGATGTACTTTACCCGACTTGTATATGATGTTATTCCCCGACTATGGCAAAGCCAAAAAGGAAGGGATATGTATGTATGTATGTTACTGTAAAAGCCCCAACAATGTAGAACAATGGTGAATCCAAATGGTGAATTGGCTCGGCGATAGTTGTTATTGAAATGGGTGGCACGGGCGAGAATGTTGCCGCGAGAGACTCGCTCGTGTAGTTTGGCGCCTAAGATTTCCCAGTAAAACCTAAAATTTACCAAATAGTAACGAGAAATCTGGAAAAAATATGCAATAGTCGTCTACTTCGTATTTTGACAAGCATTCACTGGTAAATGTTGGGTTTTACCTCAGATACAAATGGTAAATGTTGAAAACTTTCATGTTAAGATGCTGCATACCGCGTTTTCATAGTCACGAGTATACGTCACTGGCTTTATTATTCAATCGGCAAATTTGAACGATTAACCCCCTTGTTCACGACACGATTTTCCGCCGGTGCAGTGGCGGTACGGCTAGTGTATTTTAGGAGCGCGGATCCCCTGTCATTTTTATTCATTTATTTAGGCACGGCAACATTCATCATCATCATCATCATCATCTCAGCCTTTAGACGTCCACTGCTGGACATAGGCCTCCCCCATTGTCCGCCATTTAGACCTATCGGCAGCGACCTGCATCCAGCGGGTGCCCGCCACCTTTATGAGGTCGTCTGTCCATCTAGCAGATGGACGTCCTCGGCTTCGTCCGCCGGTACGTGGTCTCCATTCGAGAACCCTTCTGCCCCATCGGCCATCGGTTCTACGAGCTATGTGCCCTGCCCACTGCCACTTCAGCTTGCTAACCCGAGAGGCTATGTCGGTGACTTTAGTTCGTCTACGGATCTCCTCATTCCTGATTCGATCACGTAGGGAAACCCCGAGCATAGCCCTCTCCATAGCTCGCTGTGCGACAGTGAGCTTATTTATGAGGCCCATAGTCAGAGACCACGTCTCGGTGCCGTAGGTCATCACTGGCAACACACACTGGTCGAAGACATTATACATACAAAATATGATTAGGAATATACAATTATAACACTAAAGACTAAACGTATGTGTTTAATATTAAAGTCGTGCACAACATGAATAGAAACTCATATTGGCCAAATTGCGACATAGTCGCAATTTTTTTTTTAAATTAAGTGTTTATAAATAAAAAGAAAAAATATCAAATTAATTTTTTTGTGTGCTATGCTAAGAAAAAATAATTAAAATAACACAAAACTCGAATCAGCACAGATAAGAAGCAGTTAGGAAACCGTGAAAACATCTGGTGTCACTAACAAACTCCCATAGACTTGTACAACACAACTCGATATCTCGCCGTCAGTTTACACGGTTATTTGCCGCGTCGTGGCATTCGCCGTGCGTTAACCATAGTGGCGAATACAACACTGATGACTGTAGATCTTCACGGCGGAAAACCGTGCCATTATCAAGAGACGTGCATGTTTAGGTAACTACCTGTATTGTTTTTGCTGTGAGATTTTATGAAATAAATAGTTTCCATTTTTAGCATTTTTATTCCCAAAATCAACTTTTACCAATTGGTAAATCCTAGCTTGTACCAAACCTAAGAATAAAAAGAATTAGGTATTTGGGTATGTTTAAAAAAGTTATGTTAAACTCAAATACAAGGGGGAGTCAAAAATTATCTACAATATTTGTTCTACAATTTATTTACACAAAAATAGAGGTTCTCGATATGTACCTACTCGTAGGTAAATATCATGAGTGACATTGACACACATGGAGTAAGTACGAACATATTTATGCCAAAAATTTATTTTTTAAAGTCGTTTCAAAAGAATACTTTATTCATTTTTCATTAAGTTAGATAATTAAGTAGAAACACAAGTACTAACCTTAAATCTTAAGATATAAGTCGATGCCTCCAACTTAGCACTTAAGTACCTTCTTCAGGATCATTTTTCTTTCTAAAATATACACTTCACAAAACAGTTACACCACACACAAACCACACAATAATTTTCGTTACACAATTTTATACTATTTACAATTTCTAAAAGAACGTAAACAATTCCGTGAAACTAACCTAAAACGCATTCCATACAAAATCACATAAATTCAAAGTTGCGCAAGAAAATTTATTGGCGTTCGCGAAAATGAACAGAAAATAAAGAAATTTTATTACAATTTAGTTGTTTTCGCGAGAACAATTTGTTTGGGAAAATAACGATAAAGAGAGAGTTTTGGATCAGCTATGTTGTCACAACTGTCATTTGTTTGACGCCATGGTGAGGACGCATGCGCGATAGTGTTAAGGACTATGCGCATGGCAAACTAGTTGGCTTTCCAAGGTTTTGCTACCAGAGTTCTTTATGGACTTTTGTTAATAAGCCGTTTTATAGTAATAGATACTTTGAATTGAGATAAAACCTTCATGGTGTGCGATTTTCGAGTGAAACTTTTTTCACATGATGGGGTTCTTGTTTTAAAAAATGTGCAACATTCGATTTTCGACTTTGAATTGTTTTTTTTATTCAGCTTAGACGGGAAAGATGGATACTTCGAAAATCCAAGTAATCTTTGAATACGAGTTCCGACGCGGAACTAACGCGGCAGAAACGGCTCGCAATATCAATGCTGCGTTTGGAGAGGAAACTGCTAATGAACGAACCGTGCGTTTTTGGTTTAAACGCTTTCGTAATGGAAACTTCGACTTGAAGAACGAACCACGTGGAAGACCGCCCACATAGGTGAATAACGCTGAATTGAAGGAGATGGTGGAAGCCGATCCGAGTCAAACTACCCAGGAATTAGCGGCATGGTTTAACGTTACCTTACCTACAATATTGACTCATTTGCATCAAATCAATAAGATCAAAAAATATGAAAAATGGGTGCCTCATGATTTGACTGATCTGCAGAAAGAAACGCGTGTTGAAACTTGCGTTGCCTTGTTGAATCGATACAGAAATGAAGGAATATTGGATCGAATTGTGACATGTGACGAAAAGTGGATTCTTTACGATAACCGAAAGCGAAAAATGCAACGGCTGACCCCAGGTCAAACGCCGCAACAGTGCCCTAAGGCAAAGCTTACCAATAGAAAGGTAATGGTAACTGTTTGGTGGTCTATTCATGGTGTTATTCACTATAACTTTCTCAGGTCTGGTCAAGCAATAACAGCAGATATTGAGGGGGAGAGTGCACACTGCAATCCAACAGCTGCTGGGCGCACTCAACTGGCCACGTTACCCCTCTCTCACAGAAGACTACCTTGAAATGTACTACATTTCCCACTTTATCTTATTTCCCTAATGTACGTACGTGTTTCGGTAGTGAGTGAGATGTGCCAGAGCCCATTCCCATCCTATCCCTCCCCATTTCCCCAACCTTTTCTCCAAATCCATTCGTATATCCAAAGGTAGGCAGCGCATCCGGGGGCGTGCCAACGTTTGTCATTTTGGACTAATGTTGGCATGTATCACGGATGTCTATGAGCTCCAGTATCCACTTACCATCAGGTGGACTGTATGCTCGTCTGCCATCTTCGTCCATAAAAAAAAAAAAAAAATTATTTACTGTGCCGAACTTCGAACAATGATGGCGAAACTAGCAGTGAAACAGCCCCGACTCGTGAATCGATTTTCACCATTATTGCTCCATGATAACGCAAGACCTCACACTGCACGAGAAACCGTTGTAACTCTACAGGAGCTGCAGTTAGAAACCATACGTCATCCTCCGTACTCGCCAGACCTTGCTCCAACGGACTACCATTTTTTTCGTGATTTGGACAATTTTCTACGTGGTAAAAAATTTTCTTCCCAAGAGGCAGTACAAAATGCTTTCACACAGTTTGTCGAATCTACATCCTCAGAGTTCTATCGCAAAGGCATAAATGAACTTCCGATTAGATGGCAACAATGTATAGATAATGAGGGTAAATATTTTGATTAAATAAATGTTACATTTTAGAAAAAAACGAGGTTTAATTTTTCAGTACAAATCGGCAATTTCATACTTTAACCCCTAATATTAAATGGTTATCGTGTCTGTATTACCAAAGTAAGTACTGCCAATAAAACGAATTATTTAAACATGAAATTTGTCGTTTTTTAAAACCAAACTACTTAAAGGGCATATATATAGATATATAAAAATTTGTAAAAACGATATATAAAACGATTTTAGATTTGTATAGGGCATTTATATATTCCTAAATGTTTTTACCAGAATGTTGTAGGTATGTATCCTAGCTATCCTGTGTATTGTATCCTTGGATTAATTTGTATTTTCTTTTTGTTAATCTGAAGATAACGTTTTTATCAAAGTGACGATTCTGCATGTCTCCATTTTCTGCATTTTCTCCAAAATCTTATTTTTTTCAATTTCACTTTTCAACATCTCCAGCTAAAAAGTAATCACATGTTTACATCTGACTTTTTCCAAAATTTTATATATTTTTTTTCAAGAAGTGCTGTACAGTACAGTCTACACGAACTCTCAACCAGAGATCTATTAAATTTTTGTCAAATTCCATTGCAACACAATTTATAACAAAATCTATTTCACGAAATAGGTACTAAGATTAAAGTCCAAACGAACTCCTTTCATAATATTTTGTAATTCACCACACGTAATCATGCGACGTGACTTACGACTAAAGTTTGTCGAAAATTAACAAAATCGCATTCACCGTCTAAACTTTAATTAAATTTTCACAAAACCAGGTCCTCCTTTGCAAGGTGGGTGATAAAATCGGCCTTGTCTCACCAAGAGCTGAAATTATTATTCGTTTCTGTTTCATTCGGGGTTCACTACAGCCGGAGCCTCATTTAGCCAGCGTACGAATATGTAATTAAAGAATGAATCATAATCTGTCAGATGATTCGATCATAATTTGTCTCTTGTCAGATTTAAATTTAATTGTACCTAGAACTTCTGCTCGTGTACAAAATTATCGTTCATTCACAATTAAACCAAACAAATATAATGACGACAGAAATACGTACCTACTCCACTTTCATCAATTGTTGCAACTTATAATTAAAAAAAAATGTGAGATTGATATAGATATTTTTTTAAGATAGCATTGAAAATTTCAAAAGAAAAATAAACTTATTTATGTCAGCAGAAGAAAAAGACTAAATGATTATTTTATGTTCTAGCTAATTAAGTTTACCCTAAAGTGCTTATAATTTTTCTCAAATTATGTGGTAGGTACCTATTGGTATGGAGGATGGACTTGTAATCAACAATGTAATAATTATATAAAAAACTACGTTATATTTAAATTCACATTTATCTGAATAATTAGATAAATAAATTAACAGCTTATTTATATATATTCTTTCTTTCAAATTATCATATTGTGTTGTGTTCTGGGTCCATTCTCTGGCATTATAATATGTTTTGTGAAGGATGTGTATATCTATAGTTTAGGTGTATACGTACAAATATGTCACTATATGGTTGTAATACAATGTTTTCTTATGTACTCTAGTTGGCTAACCAAATTTAAATAAATAATTCTAGGATAACTCATCTGTTTCTTAAGAGTGTTTCGATAAAAAAATAATACCACTTAAAGGTCCATGTCGAGATTCGTTGTGACTAGTTTTATAATAATAATATTACTATTCTACATCCGTCACCGTTACCAGCCCTTTTATTATCCACTGCTGGACATGGGCCAGCAGTGGATGGGGCCATGCACATTGAACCTATGCATGAGGGATGTATGACTTTAAAACGCCACGGTGTACAGGCGAGTTGGCGAATCCGCTCTTTTAGTGGTGGTGAAATTCCTCACGGTTTGTGGTAGTGGCTTTGTTATACCTTAGTTGCCTTTAATGACACCCACGCCCCGTGAGCCACGGCAAGAGATGAGCTGGAGCTATTCTAACTATGGCTTGACTTGACTTGACTTGACTCTATTCTATACTTGACTATGGCGATGTCTGCCTCTTGGATTTGACCGAAGCACAACTTAATAAACTTGAGCGTCTTCAGAATTTCATCATACGGTTCGTATTTGGACTGCGCAAATATAACCATATTTCTCAATTTCTCTAGCAGCTCCAATTCGTCGTCGTCGAGATGCTCATACACTCTCCCTCCACTACAGTATACTGTTTAACCCGTTGACACCCAGACACCTTAAAGAAAATTTTCACATCCTTTCAGTCTACGATCTACAGATTATTTTCTTAAAATTCCTGACCATTCTTCTACTTCTCTTCTATAGAAGGCAATCGATGAATTCTCACAAGGAGTTTTTCACTGCCTCATCGGAGTTGAATTTTTTGCCCTGTAAGAGTTATCCAAGTTTCGAAAAAAATGGAAATCAGTAGGGGCAAGGTCTGGCGAGTACGGTGGGTGACGGGGACTTTCTAATCGAGGCTGCTATAACTTTGAGACTGTCTGTCGTGCAGTGTGTGGGCGCGCGTTATCTATCATGGAGACGTTTGAAACATTGTTTAACTGTGTCTCCTGAGTTCAACCATTGTGACGAACGTTAACGATTATCATACAGGATTCACTTCTCATCACAAGTGACAATACGATTCAGAATCACTTCATTTTTCTGCCGGTGCAGCAAAGTAAGGCAAGCTTCGACGCGTGTTTGTAGCTGACTTTCATTAAGCTCATACGGTACCTCGCAACTTTCCGAGCTTCTTCACTTTCCCGATTTGCCGCTAATGAATCAATATCATTTTATTACTTAGGCCAAAGGCTGTTGCAAACTCAGACGTGGTTTGAGATGTTTCAACCACTACTGCTTTCATTTCGTCATTATCGACTTTAGTCACTGGTCGTCCACAAAGCTCGTTCATGAGGTCGAAATTTCCATAACGGAAACGATCAAATCAAAAAACGCACCGTGCGTTCGTTTGCGGTGTTTGGTCCGTACGCATCGTTGATATTGCGTGCCGTCTGCGCTGAGTTGTTGCCACGACAGAACGACACGTTGTTAAATAAACGCAATTATTTCACTTCTACATGTTCGCAAACAGAACTATGTCTAAGCAAAAAGTCGTTTGACGGAAAAACCAAACCAAACGCAAGATAACTAACTTCAAAGTGGAAACTATGAACAAACGGAAATTTCATAGATAAGGTAAATGTATATAGGTATTATATAATGTACGTCTGTATTATTAGAGGTTTTAGAAATTTGTCATAACTTTTTCATGCATTGATACCCTACCAATTACCTTTTTAATAAATCGTTGCACAGACATTCACTAGGTTCCAATTGATTCGTAAGGTACCGTAAAAATATTTTTTCTGAATTAAAAACAGCCAGTGTAAACGACACAAAGCGAGGTTGCATTTTCATTACCGACTCTGAGACTGAATCTTTTCACGCCGTTCTTTGACATTATTTTCGCCCGGCTTTAAATGTTTTTGTTCGTTTGTTTAATGAAAGTGTTCGACAAAACCATCCACTGCGACACTTGCGAATTGTGATGTTTCAGATTATTATGACAATATTAATTTTATTAAAGTGACAGACAATACTAATTGTGCCCTTAGATCAAATCAAAAGGAGGAAGATACGTTACTCACTTACCGTACGTGGTCCTACAAAACTGAGTTCATTGGACCTGTTTCACCGATAGTACAGCGACTTGCTTACACGTAATGTTACACATTACACACAGTTTTGCTTACACACAGTTTTGTAGTGGAAAATACATTTAAAAATGCGTTCCTGTGCATTTATTCAATGCACAAACCACTCAAGGAGCAAAAACAAGACACATAGGATTCTATGGTGTACTTTACGATGTATTTACGCGTGAAAAGTGATTACTTTTCACGCGTGAATACACCATAAAGTAATAATTTGTACAAGTTTTTTAAAATTATTAGTATACATTCAGCCATTATTGAGTGAGTGAGATAAAAGTATACGAAACATGTGCGAGGGGCACATTTAGCTTGCCTCACCCTTGCTACTGTCCAAGCTTATCGCTCCAACTTTGTCTTTGGGTGTCTTACAACGTGACTTCAATTATAACTGTACGAGTTTGTGTGCATGTAGTTGTACATTCGAACCTATTTTCTGTTGACGCAGTGTAAGAACGTACCGTATCTTCCCCTTTTGCTTTGATCTAAGCATTATGCCGTGTGATGTTAGAATAGCACCATCCCCATCTCTACTCGTGGGTGTTGTAAAGCCGTGACCACAAACCCGGTAAGGGTCTACACCACCTCTAAAAGGGTGGACTCGCTAACTCACTTGGCCAGCTTGTCATTTTAAAGCCATACTTCCCTCATGCACAGACAATGTGCATGAGAAGGGGTCCAGTAGTGGACGATGAAAAGGCGGTTACGATTGCTAATTAAGTCTTGAAAGTACAAACATTGTGTTTATAAAAATATTTATTTTTTAAATGCTGCTTTCAAACCGAGGCAATAAACGCATGAATTTAAACTAGCTTACTGTAAACATATTTTCGGTAAAAAATGAAGTGAGAGCATAAACATGCGCTATCGGGCAGGCGTGCGGTCGCGTGACTTTGAAAAGTGTTTTTTTTTTCATACTAGCCTTACGTGCAAGTTGACTAGCCTACGTTGATAGCCTTACGTGGCTATAACAATTGAGTTGTACTGGAAAATTGTACACTTGTAAAAAATATTACTATGCTTTTCTATTGAATACCCCGAATAAAGACTAGACTATTACCTATTTGTTTTCTATTTATGGACAAAATCATTGATATAAAGCGAATAGATTCTTTATTTCTATTGAGTTTTTTCGGCATAAGGCAGCGAGATTTCCTCTAATGTTTGTTTGTATAGGTGTTGATACAGACTACCTTCAAGTTTCTTACAGGTCTCAATCCAAACCCAGAAAAAACAGCCCCTAACTTTGATATTACCGCCTCCGTGTTTTACTTGCTGTTTTGTGTTTGGCTTCATTTCTCTTTTTGAAGGACGCCGTAAGTATTGTGTCATGGATATAACAAATAAATATATTATTGGACTTTTCCAAAAAATGGTAAATATATTTGTTTTGCTATCATTTCCAAAAAAAGTCAACTGTATACAACGAATTATGGTTAGTATAAACAATATGTGTAGAATCTTTATTCTACACATATTGTTTATACTAACCATAATTCGTAACCATAATTAGAATCTTTATTCTACACATATTGTTTATACTAACCATAATTCGTCGTATACAGTTGACTTTTTTTGGAAATGATAGCAAAACAAACATATTTACCAAAAAAAAATCCTAGCAGTAATACGTGGATTAGTCACGAACAGCACTAAATGCACTTGCTATTTAACTACCGAGACTGTATAATATTTGATAAGACGAGACTGGTAAAATACATGGAATGCTACTTTTATTTCTGGACCGGTATACCAGAATATCTGTGAACCCATTTGACACCAACTATGGATGCGCAGTACGAATATTCAACCATTTCATTCTTACAAGCAGTTTAGATTCTATTAGGACCCGGAGAAACATTACGTCTTTCCGCGTAGTCTACTAGATCTAGATATACAACGTGATTGTTGTGCAGAACTATTCATTACAACTCCCGCCTCGAGTTGTTATAACCATATCGAAGTGTAATGTAGTCGAATTTCTTTAATAAGGAGTCGTCGCGTACGATGCGATGCACAAATCGATTTATATCATGTAACCAAAGATTCTGGAAAGCACTACCCCCGCGGTTCTCCGCCACGCTACTACTTGACATCTTCAGGAATTCAACTTCATTTTCTGAAATTAATAACGAGCATGAACAACTTTTGGACGATTCCCAATAGTTCTATGCAACTATGCGTGGATTACCTACACAGAATTTAATATATCTGAAAGCAGTGACGAGGAGAAATAGCATTTAACATATAGATATCCCAGGAATACGATAAAAGATAATATTTAGCTAAAACCGAGAGCATGCATACGATCCATCATCCAGATGTTTTTACAGGTGTTAAAAACCTTTTTACAAATCCACGTGAGCGAAGCTGCGAGTCGAAGATAGTACAAAATAAACGGGTTTTAAAGAACTATGAAAGCCGTAGTACGCATCATGAAGACCTTCTGTATGCCACATCATGAAGTGATAGCCTTTATTAATTGAAGTCTTCCTTTCCATTTTGAATCTGAACAGACAATAAAGTTACAGTAGCCAAGAGTACATTAGTGGATGAAATGCACCCCCATCTCAGAATATATTATTTTAACAGACAAAGAGCTTCCCTTTCATAATAGAGTTTCCGTTTTGACTGAACCTTAAAAGCAATTATGCCAGAGAAAAGGCTATAACAGGCCAAACAATATCTACACATATGTACATACTTACTAAACAATCTAATATCATTAACATCAATAAAAAAATGTTGTCTTATACAGGCTGTGTGCGAATCTTTCTATAAAGGTTAAATACATATTAATGTACAAGTATATATTTATACCCTGAGGTAAGGCTCATTTACACAAGGAGAGTTTCTCAAACGGTTCGCGCGAGAATATTGTATATCACTCACGTATGCGACCAAACTCCATGAAATTTTCGTCTATAACTGTTCACATGATGATAATAGTGATCAGATGATGATAACAGTTGTTTGTAGTAGCTTTTGACCGATGTTAAAAAAACTCTCCCTGTGTAAATGAACCAGTACTCCTAAGTGGCGCATATGCATCCATTGAAACAATCATAACGTGCCTATCGCATTGTGACTGATGTTGGCACGAATAGCATATGTCCATTCCCGACAGTATAGCATCTGTGTGTGTATTTCTACCACCTTCTTGGTATAAAATAGTATTTTTGGTTACTTTAATCATTCTAGATTGTTCAGTCGACATCGATATCAGTCTGCACAGATTTCCCCTAGTAAAATAATTAAAAAGGTAAAAATTAGTAAAAAAATCCACCATGTGGCCCAGTGCAGATTGGAACAGGAGCGGTTTTCTTCACCATGTTTCTTCACTGCCAACCTTCACGTTAATACAGTAATATTTATAAAATAATGTGGTGTGTCATATATAAAACACTTACCTTGCAAGGTAGAATCGCTCGGCGTTCATGGTTAAACCACTGCGCGTGAGCCGGCCGTCTCGATCCGCAGGAGTTCTGTGCATGCGCCGCGCCGCCGCGGCTATCGTGAGCCTCCTATCGATCGATTGCGCGGACTTATGTTAAACAAGATTACTTGTAGTGTCCGTCAAGTTCCGTCGTCCTTACATAGTGAATATATATTCACACATATATATATATATATATATATATATATATATATATATATATATATATATGTGTTTGTACATATGTACAACCACCGTGCGTGGAATGTGTAATGATTGAATGGTGACAATAAGGAGTATTGAAATAAAGTAATTTACCAAAAGTAATCTCTGTAAAGTAATTTACCATCAAAACACCTCTGGCTTTACCATCAAATTACCTCTCGGACTGTCTAGATTAAGAGCTAATTTATATCTCATCGTTTTGAGGACGGAAGGAGAGCCAGATTTTTTAATACAGCACAGTATTTTTTTTATAATAAAAAACTGTAAATCAATATTGATAGATTCTTTCTTTTATAATAAATTATTAATGTTATTACAATGGCTAAAACACGGTGGTAAAAAGTGACATTTTTTGAATTATTCATATGGTTCAAACGGAGAGTATATTGTCGAACAACACGTGGTCATGACGTTCACGGTGTTAATATTATGTAGTATGAAATAAAATATAGGATGAGACCTCTTCTATAATAAAAAATCTATCATTTCCACAAAAAAATGAATTGTCACTTCGTCGTGGTCACCTCCTCGTCTTTTGACGGCTTTTTTTAGAGCTGATTGCAGTTCTACTAATTAGATTCAAAACCAAATTTGCCTATTTAAACTGTCAATTTGAACCGTTTAAACCATTTAGAACATTCAAGTAGTACATCTGCTAAATCCAAAATTAATTCCATTGAGTGTCAGACTTGTAATTGACGTTGGATTTGACCCCTGTCACATGCGGTGGTACGCAGAGCCTCTAATGGAGCTCGTGACAGGATGGTTTTAGAAAATTTATACCCGGCTACTGAGAAAGTTTTGCGACAAAGAATGTTTATCTACGGAACACTATCTATTTAATGGTTTTGATGGCAATTAAAACTATGACTATCTATAACTTAAAAACAAAACATTCCAAATTCAAATGTCCCTTCTTTTTTTTACCTTCTGGTCGGTCGCCTTTGCTGTAGCTAGGGCGATTGACCAGTCTAGGACCGACTGCTACGCTCGTTTCACTGCACAATCTTGTCCCATTCTTTCCAGATTCTACGTGTCCAAGCCAGTCGGGCAGATTTTATTTCGCATATTTTTCTTATATATTTGCTAAGTTTTGCTGACTGGTGCCTAAGGCATTAAGTCCGTCTCTTGTATTATACATTTTGTTCAAGTTTTAATAAATAAGTAACTCAGATTCATAAAAATCCATGGTTTCAGGATTCGGGAATTGATCGGTTATACTCTGTATACATATCGACAAATGTGACAAACAAAACTTTGTATTATATTTTTATTTTACAGCTTAAAACTGTGTTTTTTACATGTTTTTTACATAAGAGTCTATTAAGTGTCTTTCTAGCTCCTTTAAGTAAATTCTCAGCTTGCACAAAATGGAGAAGAGTACTTCCCACAGAAATAGGCAACTATTCGGACAACAATACCATCTTGTTCTCAACTTATTACCGTATCGCGTGACTAAAAATATTACACCAAAATCGATAGTGGGGGTACTAAAGCGCTTCTACCACTATCTTTTTTCCCTTGAAATAAGACAGTTTTTAGCAATTTTCTAAAATTGTTTGAGTCGCTTTTTAGTCTAGAACATTTAACTCATTTGATTAATAAAGAAGCGTTTTATCGTTGTGTCATCACTGTTAAATGGTGACATTAATTTTGTAAAGATAATAATCAGATATAACGTGCTAATTTTCAATAAAATTATCACCTTTCTGTAATATTTATTACTTATGTTGTATTTATTTTAAAGAAAGGATTCTTCAAAACATATTTTAAATTAGAGATCGACAGGTATACTATAACTGGCACAGCCTGTTCTTTCAGCCAAGAACCTAAAATACATATTAGTTGAATTTAAAAAATACACCAATCTCTGACTGATGGTTTGTTTACAAGAATTATTTCTTTAGAGTGTCTAAATTTGGTAAGTTGACGCTAAAGGTGTAGGTAATTATCTGCAATCAAATTATGTTACTGTCTTGTGAAACACTACCTCTTGTCTTGTATATACAAATGTCTTACATCAAAGACGATAAATTCATTTATATCGTGTTCTTCTCTTAAATAAATCGAGCTACGTAGGTACCTATACTCTGGACGACGTATTGTAAAATTTAAAAACTTCATACAGAAAAAATACTTGTGGCATATTATGGGATAATAGCGCCTGCAATAGCGAAAAAAATATTATAACACCTCAGTCCAAATATTACAATATTACCAATTACCTTAACTATTATATTACCTGTACGTTTAACAGTTCGAGGCGTAAATTGCAACTGGATCCTTCTACAAACCATAACAGTCGGACGATTGCGTTGTTATTAATTCGAGATAGATGCAATTTGTAAAAGATCTCTAGGGATTGCGGACCTAAAGGAAATCTCAGGAAATAGCATTGGATTTCTGTTGCTAGTTCGAAGGAGCTACTTTTTTCTCTGTAATATCTTTGAAAATGTACGAGTAAACGTAAAATGTAAACGTTCAACTTTTTTAAAGCGTAACCAGATAAAACTATATTACTATTCTTAATTGCAAGACATTTTAAATTTATTTGACAACTTTGTAAAGTTTTACTTTTAGTTTTAAAGTTGCAAAGAGAACTAAGTATTTTGCTTTAAAATGAGATTTTGATGGTGAGTACAGTTCATCTATTTTATTAAAGATTTTTTTTAATTAATGTCTAACAACACCCTGGCACAGGAAATGTTACGTTATACATGTTATTACCTAATTACACTATTATTATATACACTATTTTGTTACAAATTAATTGATAATATTATGATCAGTTCATAAATAATTATTAATTTATTATTTATGAGTGTTCCCCTTATATTATAAGAATGTAACTCATTTACACTTGCATGGAAACTGCATATTTTATTAAGTGCTAACAGCAAAACTAATGGCATAGAATTTAAATTTAAACACTTCACTCTGCTTGCCGACAGAAATTCCTAATGTTACACATTCACTGTACCACGTATACATTAAACATTACTACGAAACTGTACGAGTTTACTCGCGTTCGGTAGATAACGGAGATGTCAAGAGTTTTGTAACTTATTGAATAATTCCAAAAATTGTTCTTATTTACTTAATATTGAAATATCCCTAAATTTTATTGAATTATTTTGCAGAATAACCGACAAAGACCATCCGTGTTATCTGTAATCTATTAGACAACGCTAATTAACAACTGCTTGGGATTCTTTTGATATGTGTAATAAATCACTTAAATCTGTTATTTATTTGTCTCAGAATATTGTTATCACTACGTAATTACATTCTAAAGGATCGCGACCTATATGGTGCCACACCCCTTATCGTCTTGTACATACAAAGAACCTATTGTTCTCCTTCCTAGTTGTGAAATTAGATAAAAACTTCAATCATTCCTACTGACCCGTATATAAGCAAATAAATCTAGCCTATAGCATGAAATAACTTCATTGGAACTCTGACCACCACAAAGTGTAGATATCAATCTCCAAAGTTCTTGATTAAGATTTAATTTAATTAAATCTAATAAATACCTCCGTAATTAATAAATTGAATCCTGTAAAAATGGCAAACAACAAGTTACTCTACTATTATGTTTATCCTTTATTTCCTGGCTCCGTAGGGATATAACATGAAGTTCCTTTATTTCCTGATACAGTAATAACATAAAATTGGTGGGAAATTCTAATATTAAGTAAATATTGAGTACCTACATAACAAAGTCCCAGTTATCTATCGATTCTAAGAGCCTCTCTTACCACCTCCTGATACCTTCTGATAGGTCTCAGAGTCAGTATCAGCTAGATTTAATTGGCAGATAATTAGCATATAATTTATCTATCAGATTGTTGGCAGTCACTTTATCAAGAGATGTGGAGAACGGCTCTAAGTGACTTAAAAATAAATACTGCATCTTGTGTGAATACACTTGGAAAGTCGTAGACGGCTGATATGAGTGTGCCCCTATATCACCAAGACTCAGCGTCACGAGCCCTTTTATCGTCCACTGCTGGACATCGCCCTCCTGACGCACATTTTCCTGTGCATGAGAGAAGTATGGCCACAAAACGCCACGCTGGCCAAGCGGGTTGGCGAGTCCACCCTTTTAGAGTTTAGGACTTTTTAGTTCCTCAGGGCTTGTGATTAGCTGCTTTATTATCCCTTAGTCGTCTTTTACCCACGATAAATAATGGTCACCCCATTATTTTACTGTTATTCTAAAGCCGGAAAGGGAGAGTGCACACTGCAATCCAACAGCCGCTGGGCGCGCTCGACTGGCCACCGTTAGAGAGGGGTCTCACAGAAGACTACTTTGAAATGTACTGCATTTCCCGCTTTATCTTATGTCCCTAACGTACGTACGTGTTTCGGTAGTGAGTGAGATATGCCAGAGCCCATTGCCATCCTATCCCTTCCCATTTTCCCAACCCTTTCTCTAAATCCATTCCTATATCTACAAAGGTAGGCAGCGCATCCGGGGTCGTGCCAACGATTGTCATTTTGGGCTAATGTTGGCATGTATCGCGGATGTCTATGGGCGACAGTAGATACTGTCATAAGTGGATACTTACCATCGGATGGACTGTCAAAAAATATGGCCCATATATGGATATATATATAAATACCTGGATATATATATATATACAGCATTAAATAAAATAAAATAACATTCTATTCTCCAGTTTATCATAGTAGCGTCGCGCCATGTCGGATATACAGGTAACGCATGTGCCCTAATAATAACTGAAGTCCACAAGTCTAGAGTGCACTCTGAATATTACAAGCTTTTATTTAACTTCACCTGTTAGTATGTTTGGGACAAATCCTGCAAGCCAAATTTGAACCACTTCCTCTAAACTTACGACTTTGAATTTTTGTATGCTTGTTCAGTTCTGATGACAATACACTAAAATGATAGAAATAACCCGATGCTGCAACCAGGATTGTCTCCTCACGAGGGCACTCCTCAACGGTTAGTAGCACGGACACGAAACTTTGCATATACATTTAATTTTGATAGCTAAATATGATCTTCACCATGAACTGATGCTGCAGCCAAGATTGTCTCCTCATGAGGGCACTCCTCAACGATTAGTAGGTAGCAGAGATACGTAACTTTGCATGTGGGTTTAATTTTGATAGCTAAACATGATTTACACCATGAACTGATGCCACAACCAGGATTGTCTCCTCATGAGGACACTCCTCAACGGTTAGTAGCATACACATGAAACTTTGCAAAACGAAACATGACTTTCTACCGTAATGATGCGTTACTTGAAATGGATAGATTGATAAATATTTATAACTAAAAAGGTGTAAATAATATAATATAAACAAAACGTTTTTTAAAAACAAGTTTTTATGCAAGCCATGTACTAAAACGAATAAAATAAGTTTATAAATATTGAATTATTTGTTCTCAACAAGCTTGTCGCGCGAATTGTAAACGGTACCTACTTTTATGAATATTTCGCGACAAGCTTTTTGAGAACAAATAATTCAATATAAATTTATTTTATTCGTTTTAGTACATGGCTTGCATAAAAGCTTGTTTTTAAAAAAAACGTTTTTTTTATAGTAAAGAGATTAGAGTATAAGTGTGAATGTAGAGACCAATATAAATCTTATTTAATCACAGGGAGGGGTATGCACAGGCGCTGGGAGCGCCCCACTGGCCAAGGTACCCTGAATTCACAGAAGACTATCGTAAATTGTACTATCATTCCCCATCCCATCATATAGTACCTATCCCATCGAATAGAAATTATAATGGAATAAATAAACTCCTTATTCCTTCCAAGGACGATTAGGCAATATAATGGGATTAATAAAAACTCCTTGTTTCGTTGTACTTCTTATTTCCCATTTTCCCAACTTTTTTTCCAAATTTATTGATAAATTTCCAAAAGTAGACAGGGTATCCGGAGGCGTACCAGCATTTGTCATTCTGGTCATTCTTCATGTTGGCATGTATCGCTGATGTCATCGGCGAAGGATCCACTTTCAAGTGAACTATCTGCTCGTGTGACGACTTCCTTCCATGAAACACATATAAAATAACATGGAATTCTCCAGTTTACCATAGTAGTGGCGCGTCATGATACGGATCTCGCTACGTGTTAAGTGTACGGAAGGAGCAGGTGTACATAGTAATAAGGACTCGAGGCGACAAGTGTGAAGTGATCACGATTGCTCCGTAAGAAGTGACGTATGCAACTAACTCGATGTTTACTCAACGGATAATGCGATTGCTTCATAATGCTGCTGTAGATTGATACAACATTCAGTAATTACCTACATACCTACAGTGATGATTATAATATGCAAATAAGGGCTTGTCTGAAGATAGTACGTGATTATAGCAATGCAAATGTTACATTGAGGATATAGTGCAGTCTCATACATCGAACTAGATTTTATACAAGTACAAGTACGTCAACTATATTATATGTCTATATTATTTACATAGATAGACCTCTCCCAAGACCCGCAACTACACATAATTCTCCTCGTCCAGGCACTTTGATGGCTGTATTTTATGACAATTGATACAATTTACTGATGTTTAACTTTTTAAAATAACAACATTTTGAATTAAGCTGAAACAAAACAAATTCCACTAATATTATAAAAATGCTAAAGTTTGGACGTTTTATACTCATCACCTCGAAACGGCTGAACCGATTTCGTAGATACTTGTAAGTAGATTGTAATCCGGATTAACTCATACCAGACCGTGGAAACGAAGTCGCGGGCAGAAGCTAATAAGAAATAAACGAAATATCCATAAATAAAAAGTAATCATACATCACCGTTGCGTTGTAACACGATTTGTTGGCAGTCTCCGTTTGGATGTAAAGGAAATGGATTGGGGGCCGATAAATTTTCATTTACGAGAACATCCTGGCTTCCGCATATGAAGGAAGTTTATGATTGAGGCTATAAAAACTTTCCCTTATTACACAAATTCTCTAATATTCGTCTAGGAAAATAGATTTTATGCAAGTTATATAACGTGTCATAAAATAAGGCAAAATCTGAATCATGTAAACTAATTTAAAATATAAAATAAATAAAAGTGTTCTAGCAAAAAGTAAAATTATTTTAGGGAATTTATCAGAAGTTACTAACATGTTAAGTTTTGTTTTGTTAAAACGTTCGCAACGCTCATTACATTACTCAGTTGGTACAGGCGGGGCAATGATTGGGCGCGTCGTGGGCGACGCGATACGCGACGGCGCGTAGAGTGCAACTGCACGTGGAATACACTAAACATGGACAATAAGTTATGAAAAAAAACCTATTGTAATAAAACCAGTTCTGTTCAGCATCAATTCTACCCCGGATACTGAATAACCTATTTTCAGCTTTTGCGTTATTTCAATTACACATCGTATATATCTTGGCTAGAATTGATCAGAATATCAGACCGATAGAAGTCATAACAAATTCTTACCCTACAGCATAGTTTCTCAACATTTTTAATGTCGCGACCCACTCAAAATGTAAGGTGGGGTTCAAGAATAAAGTAGGTTCACTCCTTTACTAATAATTAGATCTTAATTATGTTATTTACATTTGATTATCATTTATAAATAATTAATTAATTAATAAAAGGTCTTTTCGTAGAGACCCGCTTAATTTTACTGTCCAACTGCGACCCACTCCCTGTACATGTGATGGCGACCCCCAGGTACAGAAACGATGTCTTACAGAGTAGCTTCTCCTAGAAAACAAACCAAACTTGAGAAGAAACAAACTAGTCAAGCGATCTTTCTGTGAACGCTACTTAACTACATATTATATGTGTATACGTGCCGCGTAAGCCGCGTAAGCCACGTAAGGAGGCACGTAAGCCTTCATAAAGATACAGAATTATTAAAAAAATGTACTAATTTTATAAAATAAAATAATTTATAAGTTCTTATTTGGATATACGAGTAGGTATGTAAGTAAACTGAGGAATATGTAGCGACTATATGCAGTAGAATATGTATAAATATATGTTTCTTTTTATTTTAATTTTGCCTCCAAGTGATGCGAGTTCGGGGGATTAATTTTTAAGATTCATCAAATAATCGAAATCGTTGATCGTAAACCTGCATTACTTACTGTATTATTACAGTTAATCAATCTCTACTAATTGGTGAATCAAACAGAATATTGGCGTGGTATCGGTGCGTGTGGTCCAAGATACATACTTTTGACGACTCTTAATTATTCATCTTCGTCCCATGTGTCGTCTGTCGTGTTAGTTGAAATATATCAGAAGCAGATGTGAAAAATAAGTTATGACTTTGTTCTTAAAGTTCCCCTTATCACATTCTGCTTATCAATATTCCTCTCCCCTCCCAGAAGAGGATTTGAAATGGGGTGAAAAAACTCCACATTTCAATCTTCTCATCGGTCACCTTCCATAAAAAAGTTTGATAGTCGTCGTCTTTGCAATAATAGCACCTAGTTCTTCGAAATCTGCGTACAAATAATTTCATTTTCCGCTTCAGCCTATGTTCTCCACCAACCCATACGGTGTGCGGTTCACATGTAAACTATAGTTGTATACCGTACGGCATCGATGCATATTTCATCAACGCCTACGCTCAATGAATTCCAACGCTGAATATGGCACAAACGCTAAATTCGATAAACGCCAGACTTTGAGTGGGAGTCGATCATTCGATATAACGCAACCCGCTCTGCGAATTTCAAAAGCGATGAAATAAATGAATTTGGACCTGTCTTTTTCAGAGAACACGTTGTTAAATTAATATAATCGACTGTTTTGTGTTACAAGGTTGATCATAAAATATTTTTTTTACGAATCAACCATCTTTACATGAAATAAACTTTACCTTCGTATAAGGATAAAGTGTATAAGGAAGAATGACATCTAATTCAATTCTATACCTACAATACAATTTTATTTTGCAAATGACAATATCCAAAAATCTTCGCTTAGTATGCCATGATAATATAAGATTTCGAATGAGAGATGGGGGGTAACCCCCATCTCTCACCCTTTTAATTTCCGGAATAATTGTTAAAAAGTGGTACTGGTTGAACAGTGTTTCCAGTTATTCATGGATTGTGAAAAGTAAAGTAGTAATGTAAAATATCTGAAGCTTTGTACAAAATTACTATTGTAACATTTAACATTCATAAAAGATCTATTCATATCCATTTAACATTCATATCCATCGCTTGCAAACGTTACTAAGAAGATCGTGTCTACTGTTTTTATGTATGAAGACTTGTAAGTTCCTCAATAGGTTTATTATTCAACTAGGTTTACTCAATAGGACTCTGTTTACTTCTTTATACAAAAAACACTTGACGCAAAGGCGATAGTAGTGTTTTCAAATGAAACATTTAGGATTGTCGGAGTGGCGGGTGGCGAGGCGCCATGCCAAAGACTAATCTATATGCAAACTCTTGGTAAGGGTACCGTAAAACACGATCGCAATGAATTCTGAAATTCGCATACTTACTTTTAATTATTATTTAATTTATATTGCCATTATAACAAAAAAATATTTTATAAATATCTCTTTTCATGCATGAATACACGTTAATTATATCTCACATTGGTATTGAAGCCCGTTGTTTGCGAAACAATATTTACACTTTCCTCTCCACACACATTTACATACCCTTACTTACTTTGGCATTTGACTAAGTGAACGAGATTGAATAAGGCTGCCATTTGTATAATAATGAAACCTGGAAAAAGAGATCATATTGTTACCAGGACATTTTCACGCTGTCAGATAAAAAACTTCAAGTTATCAACGATTACAAAGTTCTCGTACAGTTTGGTTGTAAATTATTTAAATTTTAATATTGTTAAAAAAGACAAAGATTTAAATCATTAAGGCAGTTCTAGACCGAATTATTGTCACTTACGAGTACAATACAAAATTTCCACAAGCCATTTTGAATCTTAGTGTTTTCTTGAAAGAAAACAGATTTTAATTTTAATTATTGTGTTTTTAATTTTAATTGGAAGAATGAGTTAAAATTATAAAAACTCATAACGTAAATTTATAATAAGGAAAATGTTACTGTAACTTTAGAAAACAATTATAAAATACGGTTTACATTGAAATAAATTGGAAAACATATGAAAAGGCTCCTTTTTTTTCTTTCTTCATATATAGTGCAATTATCACATTCTGCCAGTGGCAACATTGAAAAACGTTGAAGTTTAATAAACTATCACTATTAAATACACCACACCATAATATAACGCCTAATACACCATGTTTACAATAATCAAACAAAAACTTAACTTCTCGAGTTCCCGCCAAAAAGTCCCACCGGAATACTATATACAAGGTTTATCCATAATTAAATTGACAATAAGGATCTTAAACAAAAGTCACATAAAAGTGCTTAAATGAGCGTTAAGTATTTTAATTAATTTACTGTAACTACCCAAGTTACGTCAAAACAAAACAAATATTTTTAAGATTAAGGCAATTTACATTCCTTAATGGCGACATCGCGTGACTCTATCACTTTTCAGTGAAAATAATCCTTAAATAATTGAAACGAGGGTGAGGAGAGTTTAAATACTTGAAGCTGTAGAAAGACTTTTGATACTAAGAAATAAGTAGTTACCAAAAATTTCAAAGAATACTAAGTAAGTAATTAATGCTTCCCGCTCAAAGAAAAAGACTGAAAATATGATTATAATAGATCTAAGAGATTAGTTCAGTATTTTTTTATGAATCCATTTACGTAATCAGGCGCATGTCACATAAAGGAGTTAATTTATTTTTATCATCGAAACAAACAGAAAAAACTTAGACTTATTTTATGTCAACACAATATACTTCATTAGATGGCAATTTATTACAACTATTCTTGCTTCTCAAACTCCCTCTTAAATATGATTAACTGTTTTATTTGTTAATTATTTGTCACTTTCTGCGAATATATTTGTTTGTTCATATTGTCCGTTGGCAGTTTGAATTTATAAAATTAAAATTAAGTCTTAAAGTGTATCGGCGAAAACTTCTAAATGGTTCATGTATATGTAATGTGTATATGTATATGTGTATATTTAACTAATGTTTTCTTTTAATTATAGTTTGTGATGAATTGTCAATAGTTTTCTTTCATAAATAAATATGCTTAAGGAAGTTCGCAAAGTTGAGATATCATTAGATTTAAACAACAATAAAACTAGTAACGATACAGTAATGACCTATATATACATATAATATATGTTAGCTCAGTAGCCATTCAGGTGGCAAAAAATTATAATAAAATAACTATTTAACAGTTTTTTTAAATAGAGAGCCATATATATTATATTATAAATAAAAAGTAAAATCATATTTTTCAGTTAGAACACTGAAAAAGAAGTCATGTCGGTGGCGACTAGAGCCACGGAAGATTTTAGTTAGCCCTCCGTGACTAAAGCGATCCCGCGCGCATTCGATCTGTATACACAAAAATTTACACATTATACAATACGTCTTTTTCAATGCGACGACACCTATGGAATTTATATATAGGTAAATATAATTTCAGAATTACAATTAAAATGTTTCTTTACAGTAAATTTAATAACTGTAATAAGCAATGTGGCCAGTCTACTGTGAACAAGATTTCCGATAAATATCCTAACCGTTTTCCTAAAATGTTTCCTAGAATTTATTTTGCTTCATATCAAATGTCGTTTAATTTAGACAAAATCTCTTTTATTTTACTTGGATCCATATTATTTCATTATATAAATATTACAGTTATAAATCGACTATTGCTTCCGTTCCACGAATTTTATAGTCAATACACCATTTATAAAGAAATTATTGGAAATTATTTATACGATATCCCGCCGGGAGAATCTGAATTATTTTATTTTAATTTGACAGTTTTTATTTTAATCCTTCCACTTTTCGATTTCGCATGGAAGTTTTAATTTATGTTAAACATACACAGCTGGATCGCTTTTTGCCTCAATAAGAAGATATCAATTTACTTTTATAGAGAAGTCAATTATCCTATTTTGGGGAGATTCTGAAAAAATAAATATTGAAAAACTAAATATAACTCAGCCATATTATTTTGCTTCTACTTACGAGTAGAGTCAAATGTATCGAGCTTGAGAATGCTTTGAAAGAATAAATATTAAAAATCCATGAATCAACAAACTATATCTATGTTAAATACCCTCGAAAATAGAATGAAAGGATAAAGGAAAGAAAGAAACAATTATAAACTGGTATTTATTTATTTACACTCATCGATTTGCGACTAGAGATATGTATTGTCCAAGGAAATTATGGTGGAAGAGTAGATGGGATTATTTCTTATTCTAACTTAGAACCTCTGGTTAGGCTCGGGCTTGGGGGGATGAGTCCTGATGTACTCGAGGGCCTTGATGATGTAGTCTGGGATGGGCAGGGGAGCGGGGGTGGTGGGGAGATGAGCACCCTGGAACAAAATAAAAAAATAAATAAAAACTCTTGTACCAATAGAGACCATTAAAATATAAATATTATTTTCTCAATTCAATAGATTCTCGGTAATTAAATAGGCTCGTATGAATTAAATAGTGTATTTCAGCAATATAATTTTGATTAGACCACTAAGAATTCAATGATAATACTGATTAACTCGATACCCTCTCTGTAATCTCCTCGATTAATTTGTTAGTTATATATTCATAGGTATATACAAAGCAAAATATCTATCTATCAATTCGATTATTATTTTTTTAAATTTGGCTAGTGTTTTAAAAGACTGAAATAAATAATAAAGTTACCTGAGGCTGGTATCCCAATTCGTTGGCAACGTAGCTGATCTGGATGGGTGTGCCGTCAGGGGCGGTGTATTGGTTGGAGCCCTGGACTTCAAGGGCTTCGTCCTCCTACAAAAATAATTGTTAAATATCAAAAACAAATTCTAAATATTAATACCAAATACCTACTTAGTCTATGAGACGTAGTCAACATGAGAAAATGCAGCGTAGGTATGTAGTGTAGCGACGAATATGACGTTAGTATAACTATTTTATTTACAGTTATTTTTAATAAATAAAATAATTTAAAAATCTATTTAACTGTCTTAATATTAGCTTAAGGCTAAGAATGAATAGACATTTCTGAGCCCTTCCTTTGTTTAGATCAAGAGATTTCAAACAAAACTCTGCAAACTCCATAAGATCCCTAAAAACATGATTTCAAATAAGTTTTTAACTACAAGTTTCAACTGATCCTTAATTTCCCACAAGTGCTAGATATGTTATTACATTCTAGATATAGTGGTTATAAACCCGCCCACTAATATAATAACCGTGTCAGTTACGCCTAAACATAAGTGTGAAATATAAGCTGTAATTCGCCTCATTTATAGGAATAGAAGATTGCACTGTGCACATTTGTTATGTAAATAATTAGACATAAAGGTCTCTAGCTGTGCAATATCGAAAGCGAAACACAATATTAAAGGTTACCTAACAGACTAGTCCGTACAAGATGGCCATCCTGATGCTTTAAATCACTACTTCATTTTATTCTAAAATATTATTGCCAATTCATGAAGTTCATAATGTCGTCGATTTACTGATGTTGTCAAAGCTACGTTCAACATTATAGCAAACAATTGTATTCACAAGTATACAATGGGGCTTAATGCAACAGCTTGTTGCGTTGCGAATTACTCGAATTATTGTACTAAACAGTAAGCTTAATCCTATTTTACAATATGCCTACTAAGAATATAAGAATTTCGTAGGTATTATTCAGACTGTGGTTTGTTTAGAAGCTGTATCGTGAAGTATCGGGTCTTAACGATAAAGAAGATTGACAAGGTCACTTCATAATTAAGTTGTTCATCTGATTTTATTTCCACTATTACGTAAATGACATTGATCGAAATACCAAGACTGGTGGTACGTTAACTAATTTACATATTTCGATCGTAAGTTCATGTGCTTAAATGTCATCCTTATTTAACCTTGATTTGTAGTCTAGTATAATTTATGGCTTTTGTTCTTCCCTTCATCTTAGATCGAGTTGACCTTCACTCCGATCTTCAATTTTTGATTATATAAAAGTTATGCAACCAATCTATTGGATTAACAATGTAGCAACTTCATTAAGAATTTATTTGGATGTTACATAAGCATATCCAAATATTATATTGTATAAGGTTAATAGCCTTTGTTTATTGGTTGAATGAAATTATTGTTTAAGGTAACAAATAACAAATAAATTCATAGAATAAGTTAACAAGTGATGACCTACTTATTAAATTAGACAATCGCAATTTCATATAAAGTCTGATCGTCAGACAATTGCTCTAGGTCAGTTTTAAGAACCTACGTAATCAAGCTTCAATAAAAACTTGAGTTGCTTCAGAAAGGTATTAACTTCTTGGAGTAGATTCGCGAATCTTTTCACGAACTCTATAATATGGTAATAATGGAGTCATAACTTTAGAACCTTTTTGAAATGGCTATGTTGTAGGTATTTACAGTTCATATTATTTTTACATAATTAGAAAAGGTTAAAAAATATTAAGAAGTCAAGATTTAAAAAGTGTATCCTTGGTATCCTTCATTAAATTGTAATTGAAATTGAACTTACACGTCCAGCATTCTTCAGCTGACCGCTCTCTTGGCCGGCAATGCCGTTGCTGGTCTCATAGGCGTATTGGTACTGGTCAGGGAGGACGTCGGCATCCTGTCTGAGGACCTGAGCATCGGCCTCAGGACTGCGGGCCAGGTGGGAGACGTCGGCAGCGACAATGGCGGCGAAAGCAAGGACGGCGATGAAGGATTTCTAAAAAAATAAAAAATAGGCGAATTAGATTGTTAAAAATGTAGGTGAAAATTGAATATGAATTAGATAGCATTATTTAGGAAATAAGAGAAATTATATGAAAGTTCATACTAAATGTCTATTAAAATATTGGCATGAAAGATGAGAAAGATTATAATTGGTATACTTTCAGCTTCAGGACTTATTTCTAGGTCGTAGACTCTACGTCTACGACCTAGAAATACGTTAATAATATATGTAAAGGACTCTACGTCCTTTACATATATTATTAACTAATAACGTTATTATGGTCAATCTTATCTAATCTCATCGAGTGTTTCGAGTGCAGCTTAACAGTTTACAGAAAGGATTTAGGACGATCAGGATCAT
The DNA here is from genome assembly GCA_914767545.1 of Sesia apiformis. Classification (NCBI taxonomy): domain Eukaryota; kingdom Metazoa; phylum Arthropoda; class Insecta; order Lepidoptera; family Sesiidae; genus Sesia; species Sesia apiformis. The sequence continues at coordinate 5,507,003 of OU611960.1, read as the reverse complement.
TCCGACCTGTACTTTTTACGGTTTATTAGAACCAAGGAAAATGGTATCTCCAACTAGAAATTGAGTCCACGAAATGAAACACAAGTTATTAAGCTCACAAATCTACTTTCAGTTTCATTTAGCGTGAAAACCGTAGTCCCATATAAAAAGGCACTTTTGGAGAATCGCACATAATTAAACACAGGGCATTAACGATGCTAATACTTGTAATCAGCCGCGCAGTAATGATCACATTTGTCAGAATTCCATACGCCATTGTATGCTGTAATTACCCCTAACTACAGACCAAAGCGGCATGCGTAATTTTGACGTATGATACTGTGCGTCAGAATGCCCTTTTGAAACACACTAACTCGTGTGCCATTGATGACATAACATTTTAATTCTAACTCTTTAATTTTTCACTCACCATTTTGAGTGTGTCAAAGTTAACAGACGATGTGTAACTGTGATTATCAAATATACGAGCGGCGTTTTATACTCGGTCGAGGTTCGTTCGAATATGGTTCTAAGTATCGGCATTTGCATTATTTTGCAACGAAGACGCTCTGATCTTCAGTTCAGTTTGTTCTACAAGGTGAACGCGATTTGGGGGCATTTTTCTATAGCCTGTCAAATTGACCACATCCGCGTTCGATCTATGAGATCTGTAGAGATTATAGTTTACGGTTAAATTGATGAGGTGGAACGAAACGGTTGATTGTTCAGCACCCCGTATAGTTACAGATGGACGTAACAATGCATATCGGTAATTTGTTGCATTTATTATTTGCAATATGCCTATAACGTCCCAATGCAGGGCACATGCCTCTCTTTGCAATCACAAGGTAATTTAGGTAACCCACTACGCAGATCCAATATTCATTGATGGATGTTAAACACGCCACAGATATTTTTTCTTTTCCTTTCTCCGTGATGTTTTCCGACACCGTCGAGCTAGTGATCATTGAAAATCCGTATACAAGTTGAAATTAGTGATTCGGGTTATAGTTTGATCTTACGACCTTATGAATGTTAATCGAGAGCAGATACCCCTGACACTGTCGCTAATCTTTATTAATTAAAGTTTAAATAACTGCTAACGTGTTTCAAATTGTATTTTCCAGTAAGTCCGTATTCCAATGTAAATGGATACGAGTATACTGACCTTTTTTTTTATATAGAGAGTAAATGAGTGTAAATGGCAAATGAGTATAGAGACCACCTGGTGGTGAGTGGATTAGGAGTAATGGTTGGAAAATTGGGGAGGGATTCCTATCCCTGACATGGGAGCATGACCTATCATAGCATGACATGGGAGTGGACTGTGGCATATATCACTCACTACTGAAACACGTTTGTACTTTGAGGAAATAGGATCATCATCATGATCATCTCAGCCCTTGGACGTCCACTGCTGGACATAGGCCTCGGACATAGGACATAGGAAATAGGATATATGGGAATAATTATAATGCAGTACATTTGACGATAGTCGACGTAATTTCTTTAATTAGATAATATTTCTGGGTAATTGTAAATTTTAAAAGCAAAAATTTAAATTCTGTCTTTTATTGTCTTGTATATTTGCAGTAACACAAGTTACAGTTTTATTTAATTTATTTCAGTTCTTCTTAGACGAAATTTCGATAGATTATTGTGTATATCATAATTCATAATGCTTTCAATAAACTATCATTATCAAAGGATGCAATATAAATTTTTTCAGAAGAAACCAGCAATTCTAATTTTCTGCTTCAATCGACTATAATTTTAAACATTTTTATTTCAAACTTAGGTAGGTTTCTTTGAAAGAAGAAAATCATACTTATTTCTTTAACATCTATTTGAACCAACTTCAATAAATTCAACTATGAGTATTGTAATTATAAATCTAGTAAATGTAATTACGCAATTAAATTTTATTAATATGTTCGCGTCAGTTGTTAATTTTAACTGTTATTGAATCTACCGCACCATCTCTGCATTGCCTAAAGATTAACTGGGATATAATGCTTCGCGACATTAAGCCCGCCTTTTGACACTTTGTGCAATAAAGTATGAATTAATAAATTAATGTATAAGAATCTAGGTGTTCGAGAGACGGAAAGCAGATGAATGCCATCATTCATTATTTCATTTGTCACATGACATTCGATCTCATTCAGTGTGCCAATCTTGACTCTATTACATCGGCATTAGACACATTGAATAACACTCGTCGTGACTTCCACATCACCTAGACAAGTTTGGTAAGGTCTGATTCACTCCGCACTTTCGTTACCCACGACCGCGTTGAAATTGACCCACGATAACGTGCGTCACTTCATATTCGCGGTAGGTGCTGCGAACTCGAGTAGACGCATCCTTATGGCAATTCTACGCTGACTTTTAGATTTAATTTACGATAGTTGATTTCTAGTTTTACTGGGATCTTATGATCCATAATATGTTCTTTAGTAATGTTGGATTTCTTACTCATTCTATACACTGCACTGTAAGATTCTATACCCACTGCAAGATACAGCTTCAGTCTTCCAGACCATAGTAGCTTCAACTGTATTTACTATGGTCTCAACTCTAAGACCTCAGAAAATCTAGCGCAGTGTTTTTTCTTAGAAATGGAAAAAACTAAATTAACCTTTTAAGCCAAATGCAGAAACTATTAACCGATATACAGTAACAATAATTAGGAACGTATACACGTATATTTGTGTCTACTAATAACTTTTTACATAATAAACACGTGTCGCAGTGAAAGTAATTTTACGACTTTATGTCGTATGAGACGGAATATACGAGATGAATTGGATTGGATGAGGTAGAGTGAAATGGAATGAGATGGTATGGGACTGGATAGTACGAGTATAAGAGTATATACGAGTATAAGAATACAATAAGAGCTCTGATAACTCTCTTTCACTTCTGGAATATGTTGATACGTTTCAGAGGATAACTTCTGGTGAAGAAGTGACTCGGGCAGTTGGACACACCCGCGTCCAGGCTGACCAGCTATCACCTGTTCATAATTTTAGATATATTAAACTAAACATACATATTCCATAGTCGACGCGAACGACATAGGTGACGCACGCATCTGGTAAAAATAAATCAACTTATCAAAGTATAATGACATTTGACACATCAAGCTGACTTCAATTGCTTTCTTTTGTACTAGTGTGTCTGTCGGGCTCACGGTTAATTGCTCAAATCTGCTTTAATCTACATCTGTTACATAATAAATAATAAAGCTAATATCTACATAGTGTGTGTCGGTACATTTTTTAATTATTTTTTAAATTCTTAACTTATATTCTAATGTAAAGCAACAATTAGGTACCTGTTTTATAGACTATACACATGCCTATATCTGAAGGAAAAAATAAATTAACTGATACACTCTTAAAAACAAATTAAAACTATTAATTAACTAGAAATCGGTCTAATATTTTAGCGTTAGATAGATTTTAATATTTAAATTATTGTCTAGGAAGTAGTAAACTATGATTTATATTTACTCGGGCGCCTCATCTTTGAACTTTGACTTGCGAAGGATTCTTGATGTTGCATCTTAATCTTTTACCTTTCAAAGTCGCCAAATCCTATCAATCATTCTATAGGTCGAACCGTTAACTGCAATACTTCTAAAAGGATTCTGTAGTTATTTGCACTTATTGCCCCTTTACCAGTCAGTCACTTCGATTGCTGAGTAGTGCTGACTAGTGCTGAGGGCCCGCTTTCTTCACTTTGAATTACAAAACCGGTACAATTTTCATGGTAACTACTCATTTAATTTTGTATATACCCAATGATTAACTAGTGGTTATTTTGAATATAGTAGTACATTTTTTTAAATTCACTACTTCTGTGATGAAGAAAAACATCCTAACTATCCCCACCTTATTCTCCAAACATTTCTCCAAATTCCTAAATTTCCAGTGGCCAATGTTTGTCATTCTGGACTGATGTCGGAATGTATCGCGGATATCAATGAGCGATAGTGAGCGATCCACTTACCACCAGGTGAGCCGTCTACTCATCTGTCACTTTCTTTCAGAAAAAAAGGCTTCCTTCTTTCTATCCAAGGTGTAGAACATCCAAGGTGTAGTAGATTATGCTTCGAAACTCCCTTGTTATTACTAGGGAAGGTCTATGCCCTACAGTAGATCGTTATGGGCTGATATCGATACACTAAAAGTCGGATAAATTTATGCTACATATATCGTTCTTTGTTTAGAGTAATTAGGAATTAAGTCCTATGCACACTGTTTAAGGTGCTATGAAACAGGACTCGGGGCTAGACTGTTCGCGAGGGCGCTCAAAATCGCGCTATAGTCTCTTTGATAAAAAAGCGTTAGTTTACAAGATTACTAAAATTGAGAACGCAAGTTATTACTTTAAAGTAGCGCTGATTAACTTATGTATTAGGCATGTACAGACACCTATTTTATTTATTTATTTGGGAACACATACGAGTACAAAACAATAACACTTACAAAGAAAAAATAATCATAAAAATAGAATTATACCAACAAAGTTTCCACTAAAATGAAAAAAACTTACATTATAAGTATACCCACTGGAAATAACGTGACATTATCAGTGAAAAGGGACCTTATTGTCTATAGGACTATATTAAATATGTACTAATAGTCACACATTTATGGGTGTTCTTACCTGATCACGTGATCAGTTTCATGTTTCTTGTTATTATATTATTAGTACAGATTGTTTGTATTCATGTGAAACTAAAAACTAAGTGATTGTGAATGCTCAACTGTCATTTTACAAAAAGATTTAAAATTAATTTTAGTTTAGTGTTTAAACACTAAACTTTTTATGACCGACAACAAGGTCCCTTTTCAATAATGTATGGTGAACAATGTCAACTTTAGAAGTAATTTAAGGAAAAGTAATAGACATTACTGGGTAAATTTGATCTCATTTGTATTACTATTAGCACAGTAAATCTCGCTTTCTATGGCTCAAAGGTCTATAGATTTTTTTTTATAGAATTGATGGCATACGAGCGGGCGGGCCACATAATGGCCACATTCACATGGCCGCAGGTCACCATCGCCCATGGACACCTGCAACACAGGGGATAATTATAAAAATTATAGATGCAAGATTAGTATAAAAACTATGAATCAGATTTTTTTTTCTACAAAAAAAATGCTTTTTTGTTTGTAGAACCAACCGTTGTTGTCGTAGAGCTCAGTTTAACTAAACTTTGAACAAGACCTTTTTCCTCAAAATTTCGTTGTTTTAAGAATGTGTTAGTCACGCTTTAAGATACAGCAATATATAGAAAAACGAGATTCTTTTGTGATTTTACCAGTCTGAATATCTCGAGAACTAGAACCGACAACAAGGTCCTTTTCTGAGATAACGTCACACATTATGATAATTAAAAACATAAGTTTAAAACACTCGGATTTAATTTTAGAAAGAGATAGATAAAATATGTATAATCCACTGTTTATTATACGATACACAAGATACACGATACACGATGAACGAATTTGCAATATTAAACTATATATAAAGTACGTACAGACACCTATTTTAAGCGGAAAAACACATACTGCAATCCCACAGCTGTTGGGTGTGCCCGACTGACCTAGATACCTCTCTAGATACTCTTGATACATACCCGTATATACCTCTCTCAGAAGGCTGTTGTGAAACGTAAATCGTATGTGCTGCGGTAGTGAGTGAGTGAGTCCAATTCGCATTCCTTCATATTCCTATTTAATGGGAAGTAAAATTACTTCTCCCGTCCCATTTTATTTATTTATTTATACACTTCATTGCCTATTCTATTATTTATACACTTTGTCCTATTTCCCCAATGTACCTACGTGTTTCGTAGTGAGTGAGATATGTCAGAGCCCATTCCCATTCCATACGTCTTCATTTTCCCAACCCTTTCCTATATCTCCAAAGATAGGCAGTGAATCCGGGGGCGTTTTGGACTAATGTTGGCAAGTATCACGGATGTCCATGAGTTACAGTATCCACATATAAAACGGATGGACTGTATGCTCATCTGCCGCCTTCGACCATAAAAATGTGCTTAAGGAGGCTCATGTCCAGCAGTAGATGCTGAAAGGGCTGGTTGATTCTCTATCAGTCAAGCTTTGGATTGATCAGAGAGGTTCAATTTACTTCTTACTACAAATCCGATTACACCCAATCTCATAGAGTGTAATGGGATAAAGTGAACTTCTTATCACGTTATACACTTGTATGTATAATTTATTCCCGGCCAATCATTTTGTTTAAAGATGTTTAAAGTGTGTTTGTTCGGGTCTGCGTGTTGCACGTGTGGTGTTCGTCTTTGTATCTCTGGACCCACACAGGGAATCCTAGTGCATGCCAGTGCGTGTAGCGTTAATTATTTATTATCAATATTGGCACCATTTCCACTTAATTTTCACGCAGCCCTTGGGTGAGCTCGACTGGCCACGTTACCGCTCTCTCACAGAACCTTGAACTACCTTGAAATGTACTGCATTTCCCACTTCATCATATTTCCCAATGTACGTACGTGTTTCGGTAGTGAGTGAGCTATGCCAGAGGCCATTCCCATCCTATCCTATACCTCCCAATTTTTCCAACCCTTTCGCCAAATCTCCAAAGGTAGGCAGCTCATCCGGGGGCATGCCAAAGTTTGTCATTCTGGACTGAGGTTGACATATATCGCCGATGTCCATGGGCGACAGTATCCACTTAACATCAGGTGGACTGTATGCTCGTCTACCGTCTTTTTTCCATAAAAAAAATCCTATTCATTCACATGCTTCAACTTCTTCCTCAACAGTAGGCAGCGCTTTACATGTATACCAATGTTCGTTATTTTTGAGTAATATTGACATGTATCGCAGATGTTCATGGGCGACAGTAACCATTTACCATCACGACAAATGATAAGCGTCCTGGCAATTGGCAGCTTTTCTTTGTGACGTCACTTTAAAGTGTTTCAAATACATTCATACATAAGTACCTAATCTATAAATATTATTATACGTTCTATAAATAGTATTTATTTATCAACCGCTTCGACAAAGGTCTTGGCATTTACACTCAACAATTTACAATAATAAGATCTGACATTTAATAGAAAACTGTTTTGTATATAAAAATGGACTAAAATGTAAAAAATCGTTCAAATTTAAATTACAACAGCAACACTCTGACCCCTTCTACCATTCACAAGGCTAAAGTATTTTTATAATCATCATAATAATTTTCATAAAACTATAGATTCATTTTATAATTGTATATTCAGTTTTTAGGCAGTTTTTATGGAGGTTGCAACGGAGGTCTACCGCTGGGGTAAACCACTCCTCGAATAGAGACCACATACCAGTATGAGCAGTGGGCGACGCCCTCCGGTCCGGTGACTTGAAGAAGTTTTCCGAACAGCAGAAGAGCCACCAGACTAGTCTTGGGGAAAACCTATATCCAGCAGTAAAGAGACATAGGCTGACAGCAGAGTATGGTATGATATTTCCAGTATTTTAACGATAAGTAGTATTTATATATGCCTATATAAAAAATAAGTTTCGTTGACACAACGCCTTAATTATTTTTATTCTTATTTATACAAGTAAAACCCAAACACATGTTCGTACGTTAGTGTACCTCGGGCTTCGGAGATGATTTTGTCGCGATCAAGCGTAAAAGAATTGTATCGCTGCTGCACAGATAGCATGGCAGCGCCAATAGAACAGTGGAGATAACCACGAGGAAGATGGACTGCCCCAATCAGAGCTCTTGGATGGATTTGTTACTACTAGATCCAGCCAGAAACTCTTAATTATTTTTTTAATACTTATAAATTATCTTCACCCTATTAGTAATAAGTTTTGAAGTATTATTTATTATACTCACATAATAATTTATGGGATATCATATAATGGGTATTGATATAAAATTATTTATTTAAATTATTAATCCGAAACCGGTTTCAAAGCTTTTCAATCATATATCATTATTGTTACGTAATAATATTACGTACTTTAAAAGTACTTTAAAAAGAATTTCGAAGTATTGTACCAAGTGGCATCCGTCAGTATTAATACGTATAATTCGTCTTTATTCTTACCTATAAACTATTTAACACAAATTATGTTAATCTTAATTAAGTTGTTAAAATTTTATATATTTGTGTCGTATCTTCTCTATACTCGTATTCATAAAACGCAACGTCTATCTGTCCGTGTGTTTGTCTGTTCTGTTTATGACTTTAGTTCTACTGGACAGATTTTTATGTGGTTTTCACTGTCGTGTATTCCTTTCGGAAGGTTTCTTGTAAGTTATGTCTTAATATACAAAACATCAGTGTTACCACGCGCGCGAACTAAAGACTTGTAGTCAATAAAAGGATTCTCTATTGTTTTCGTCACCATTAAACTACTAGAAAACTAAACATGTTTTTTTTTCCCTTTCAATTTCACTAGTCATAGTCGGTTTCATTTATCTTTTAATCGATTACAGGTACCACTTGTTGCGTCTAAGGAAACCTAATCATGTGTGTCACACGTGTATATTAATCAGGTTATTTAATTTATTAATTTATTTATATAATTAGATTAATTTAATGGGTCTTATACTATTAATAGGTTTTGACATTTTACCTTCATCTCTACAATTATAATTGGGTATTACTATGATATATTTCAATATTAATTAGGAAGAAACAAATATTAAGCCATACAAGTTTTAGGGTATCAAATTCATATAAGTTTTAGGTCAAATAGTTTTAAGTCCATACACAAGACAATGTGCATGAGCTGGCCCATGTCCAGCAATGGACGATAAGGCCTGGTTACAGTTAAATATAAACTTTGTTTTCATTGACCTATGGAGTAAACATCTATCTGCATAAATGTTTGGCTGTAGAACATAAAAAAATACGCACAATATTAAATTTGACTTGGTACGAAAAATCTTCTATATTTAAATCTATATCTCATAATGCACGTGTGTAATTTGTCCTAGGCTTCTCAGACTAGTTGCAAAAGTCATTTGAATTTTGTTGCCGAGTCTTTCCCACTCAAGTCTTTCTCAGTCTTTTTCCATTATCATTATCAAATTTTATCTGATAGCCGAAAACTGAACCCCTATTGGAACTATCGTGACAAGGTTCTAAGGTGGCCTACGTTAATGATAATGATCTTAATGATCTTATGTTAATTATATTAATGATCTTACCGATTAACAACAATATAATTTTTGAACAGACGCTCGATCTGAATTGTTTGCTCGTTTATTCTAATGATGCGCTCGGCGTTAACATTAACATCTTTCGCACTGAATGAAATAATAAGCAAGCGAGCTCGTATTGTATTCAAGAGTCCAGACAATCCCTATCGAACAAATACTGATGAAGATTGAGTGGATGACAACACGTACTCACAGTAACAACATATTAGTTCGTATATCGTTTCAAAATATTTGAACAAAATGCAACAGAATAGTTTAGGTCCATATCTCGGTAAGTTCGTAGATGAGCGAAATTGGTTCAGTGGTTTCAAAACTACAACGTTAAGTATAAAGTGTTCAAGAAAACCTAAAAATAATTTAACGTTTATTACATACAAACAATCTGTCGTTGAATAGGGCAGACTTATGAAACCTCATTAAATAACTTTGTCGTAACATTTTTTTTAAAACAGACTTCTCCCTTCCAACTGGTGCGTGTCATCAGCGTTTAACTTCTGTTGAAAATTTTTATATCGATACGAAAGCTATGCGCAAATCATCCTGACGTATATTTCAGGCATCAATCTAGCAGAATTTCGATTTGATTTTTTTCTTAATATCAATTTATAATAAATAATATAAAATTTCTAAACTAAATACTCGATAGACGACCAAACAAAACTCAAAAAAATCACAAAAGTTAACCACGAGTTCAATTGATCTCATTACTTCTTAACTATTTCTAATTTTTCTAATACCTACATTAACAAAGACCTTTGATCGTATAGACTTGATCTCCTTCTTTATATTCCTGGTTCAGAGCCCTTTAGTTGCTTTACCTTGACATTTAGCCTTGTCCGAGATCGCTCTTGATCTTAATCATTGAATCCTTATTACCTTTTTCAATAAATACTTCCATTCAAATACTAATAAAAACACTATAAACAAAATGACAACCTTTATTGATTACCTAATATATGGCAGTGTTTGTACTAGAGCGGCCCTGGTCTTCATATTGTTTGTATTATTTTCCGTAGACCTTTTTAGGGCTAGCGTGCGCGGCTCCCACGGGGATGTTTTCAACCGGGGGTGGGTGAGCAGCGATGTAGGCCAAGCTGCGCTGGATCAGCTCCGGGATTGGAGGAGGAGTAGGGAGCAGATTACTCTGTGAAAAAGTTTGTTATGAAAGTTTTAAATTCGTTAGTTGACGAGCGATAGAAATAAATCTCTATAAGTAAATAAGTATTTCGCATTGAAAAGACAGGCTAATGGAATAATGTGTTAAAACAATTCTTAAATCAATAAGTCCAAACATATAACTGTAGTGACATGGAAGACCAGATGTATCATCGAGTAGTCATGAACTTATCTACACACAACTATTGAATTGTTATTGTTAGTCCTATCCTGTTGTTAAAGACCTAAGTAAAGCCAAACTTAAGTTAGTTTAAATTAAAAATTGAATGCACATCGCGCTTCGGTACCCTATATTATGCAACACTCTCATAAATATACAAGTAAAATTCACTAAAGTTTATCGGACACGCTTGAACTATGTACTCTCCAGTATTGTTCAAAATTATAAAATTCATAAAAGGGCGCTACAATACTTCAACCAACTTCATTATCATGCGAATGTTCCCGGAAAGTTCTTTCTTTTACCTGTGGCTGGTATCCCTGTTCGTCAGCTTGGTAGACAACATCGACTGGAACACCCTCGGGAGAAACGTACTTGAAGGAGCCCTTAACTGCAATATTTGCGTTCTCCTGCAAGCATAAATAAAGTTTAAATCTCCAAAAGTGGGCCGCGCATCCGAGGCCATACCAACATTTGTCGTTCTGGACTGATGTTGGCATATATAGCGGATATCCATGGGCGACAGTAGTCACTTACCACCTTAACCACCTACGAACCATTAAATTAACAAGACGCATTAATGTGCTATGGCACATTAAAATTTGACGTAGTACAAAATACCTTTTGCCTGTATGATTTGTGAGAATGTATGAAATCACTTCGTAATACACATATTATGTAAACCGGGACTTCGGACCTCTTCGACTAGTTTAAAACGTGAGCTATTCAACAGTCGATGAACGTGCTATTTTTTAATTCTCGTTCGCACGATTATTGACCTTTACAGTCAGGAAAAAATCAAAATTTATTATATTAACGGTATCTTTTGTATTAAGCAACACATGTATCTTATAATAATAGAATAGGCTATCAATATAACGCAACTCTCTGTTACTCTTATGAATGACGTGACAAAATAAGTGACCTTAGAGTGTCAATAGATAATAAGCATTATGTAGATTCATTGATACGCTCTTAAACTTGCAGATGTAAAAAATATCAATTGGTAGTGACCCTTCCTGACGTGCAAAAGATCGAAGGTTCTATTCCCAGTCGGACATTCATTGTTTAAAGAAAAATATTTGTTCGGATTTGGGTATGTCTCTGGAGTCATGACACAGAGAATCCTAGTCTGCACCACTGAGTGAAGCGTTATTTATAAAAAAGTTTCTATAAATCTAAATTATGAAATAATCTTTTAAAACGTAGCCATCTAAATTGGAGCATCAATACTCGTGTAATCCACTTAATTCATCTAATAAAATTTCAACGCTATAAATCAGTAGCTTCACGTGATCTGAGTTTACTCGTAAATTTGACAGCCGCAAGGCTTTGATACCGAATTTGAATTTCATTTTATTCTAAATCTTGTAAGTATTAACATATCATCAAGATAAGTTTGACCTTAAATAGTCCTTGACACTTGTATTACATTCTTTACAATATTGTTTTTTAATTGATGGGCGTACACTTTACATTAAAATTATTGTACGGTCAATCAATCAATGTTATTGAGTAATCGTACCTTAATATCTGCTGAAATACACCAATCCCCATTTTAAAGAATAAAAAGAAATTAGAAATAAATAAAAATAAACATACCTAAATTAAAAAAAAGGCTTGTATTTAAATGAACAGCAAATCATGATCAACAAAACAGCTTATTTTTAAAAGAAAACAATTTTTAATTATTAATTCGAGAAATTAAGTTGAGTTTTTGTTTGATTATTGTAAAAAATGGGTTTTGTAGTTTAATAGTGACAGTTTATTAAAATTCTAAGTGCTTTTCGTGCGTGGTGTTTGTGATAATCAAATAAAAGCGTGGGACTGGGTTTTCGTGTGCTTCCAAGTAGTCCTCTTCTATCCTCAGTAAACCTACTATCACTTTACTGAGTAACTGCTGACTTATTTCGACTTATCCATTCTCATCCAATCCCTCCCCATTTTCCCAACTGTTTCTCTATATTAATTCTTACATCTCAATAAGTAGGCAGCGCATCCGACGGTGTGCCAACCTCCTATTCTGTATTGAAGTTACCGCGTACCGCACGTACCGTGGATGTCCACGGGCGCCAATGTTCATTCACTGCCACGTGGACTGTATGCTCATCGGCCGACTTATTAATATAAAAAAAAAGCTATTTTTGAATAATTACAGTATATAATGTTATATTACTAGGAATGTCATCAGCGAGTCGATTGAGTCCCGCTTCCTATTCTTTATTGTTATCAATGCCCACCGTTAATTAGCTACCATTGAAGTGCTGTCCATTAATTTTATTTGTTTATTAAATTTCCGTTCCTAAGTTACTTCTTATGATGTGATTAAATATGTACACTTATGAGTATTACGAGTACGAATAATATCTTTTATTAGATTAAATAACAATAATTTAATGACAGTTCCTCTAAGAAAGACAAACGAACTGGCAAACGTTTATTTTACATCATAAGCATTACAACAGATAATGCAATAAGTCACATTGCACACATATTTCAGCTAGAACTGTCCAAATGTCACGCGTTTATGAATAGCAAATGCACTCGAGATTTAATAAATTATCTAATCTTCTATTTAGAAAATTAAATCCATATTTTGTATTTTTTTACATATTAAATCTTATCATTTCGCTTAAGGAACTGATAATTTAGACGCATTTCAAAACTGTATTTGTACTAAGACGCAGCTGAGAATTTTTTTTTATAAAAGCGATAGCAGAGAAGCGGGCGGGTCACATGATGGTAAGTGGTCTCCGCCACCCGTGGATATCTCCAACACTTGCATTCTGTTGTTTTGACCTTGCAGAATGGTTATGATTATACTTTGCTGCACTACCATTTGCAGTAAATAATTTCAACAGTATTACAGTATGCAGAGTTTCGTCATACCCTGTATCAGTATTCAATAGCAGTATTCTTTTATCAGTAAACTAAAATCGAACTGCATTTTAAAAATGTTACTTACAGAATTGGGGTTAACCACAACGCCGTCAGCCTGAGCTGCAATGCCATTGCCGGTCTCATAGGCCCACTGGTAAGATCCTTCGGGGCTGATGTCAAAGTCAGACCTGAGGATTGGAGCAGCAGCATCGCTGTTAAGGACGTGAGATACATCCGCACTGGCATAAGCCACGGCCACAGCAAGAACGACTAGAAATTTCTAAAAAACGAATAACATATGCGTAGTTTAGTGTAAGAAAATTATTTAATATTGTCAATATCTACTTATGTAATAAACAAAAAATTTACTAGATCGAAAATGTTTAGCAATTGTAAATTACTAGCTGTTGCCCGCGACTTCGTTCGCGTGGTCTTCAATTTAATGCGGTTGAATTAATTCAGAAACCTTCGCAAGCGTGCGCACGACAACTCACTAAAGTTTCATCGCAATCGGATGAATAGTATAGGAACGCATACGGGACAAACAAAGAAACATTCATTTATATATATAGACTAGCTGTTGCGTTGCAATGCTTGAGATATAAATTGAGACTTTTTTTCGTTTTTTTCTCAAAAACCTTCGCGGGCGCGCGCACAACCACTCACCAAAGTTTCTTCGAAATCGGATGAAAGGTTTAGGAATGCGTAGAGAACAAACAAACATCAATTTTTATATATTAAATTAGCTGTTGCTCGCGACTTCGTTCTCGTGGAAAATGGTTGCACTAATTCAGAAACCTGGACGGGCGCGAGCACAACAACTCACCAAAGTTTCATTGAAATCGGACTAAAGGTTTAGGAACGCATAGAGGACAAACAAACATATATATATATAGATAAGCCAATGATTAAGTGAATCCATACTACTATTAATTTGTAAAAAGAGTTATGAAAATTTAAACTGTTTAATAGTGCCTATAAGTGCGTGAGTGATGACTTGATGAGACAAATATTTTAAATTATAGTTTATAGTGGGTATAATTTTACTATTTATTAATTAAAAATTATCAAAGGCAGTTGATTTCTTCCCACATTATGTCGGGTTTATGCAATGGTTGAAATGAGATGTTAACTTAAACCTCGCCGACCACTTAACCTGACAATGTTAACAGATACTTGCATAGAGACTGATTCAAATTAACAACACTTTGTACCATCATTAAAGCCTCATAAGTAGTTTGATGAGTAGATGATGAAATAATTGAATCAATTTCGTCATTATTTATCATCACTTTAATGATGAAATATTTTTTGTCCGATGTTACACGTAGACATAATTATCGATTGCAGTTTTAGATTTTCAGAATAAGGTTGAAAATTGTCTTTTTTTTTCTGATATACCTATTGTATTGACTTCAAATTAACGTACTTCAAAAATTTGTGCATCAAATTGCAATAGAAAACAGTAATGTTAAATTGCAAAGATTAGCCAATCCCATTAATGAAAGCTTTTATTGAAACTCTGTGAGAATAAAAAGAGTGATAACAATAAACATAGTAATATGTTATATAAATTAAAATCTAATTTTAATTATATCATGATGTTTATGGTGAAGATTATTTGTAAATAAGTTATTAAAATACATGTTCATTTTATTTAAAACCCAATATTGACTACATTATAAAAAATATAATAAAAAATAAGGATTTTTAAGTAATTAAATTACAAAAAATATATTATAATAATGTAAATAAGCACATTTATTTAAGTGTTTTCTTTATTTAGTTTTATAACCACGGCTATTTAATATAAATTGTAGAAATATAAAAAAGCACATTAAATATTTTTGCAAAATGTAATCTTACCATTTTGTATGTATTTGTCACTGCTACTGCAATACCAGTCTGATGACTTTATTTTCCGTAAGTCTATATATAGGTCTAGAATGAAGATGACATAGGTAGTAAAATCTTGTTTTAGAAGGTGTCCAATTGTCTCATGTCTCTATTCGTCAAAGAATAGTTTATCAAATCATCACTCACCAGAAACATAGTAGTATTTCTTATTATTTAGTTTAATAGATTTTCTGAAATTGTTTTTCTTTGTTTCATAGTTTCACAACTTCACATTTTATCTACTGATTTAATATACAAACGAATTGTAACTGCGATGAAAACTGTCGTATGCTATATTCGTATATTTGATAGTAATTTTTAGTAAACAAAGCTATTTAAGTAACCTAGTCTTGAATAATCGATGCCTATATCTAAAAAAATATTCACCTTCCCTGTTGATAATAGATTATATATTATAATTGTTCTAGTGTTCTTATATAAACTTGTGTCATAGTTCTATTAACCATCGCGTCGGATCTATGCGATTCGTATTCTTTGACCGCACGCGATATTTTTACACCATGCGATATTTGATCAAATTAATGCACGACGAGTAGGTGAACGTGAATCCCAGGACTTATTTAACAATTCAAGGCTATATAACCCGATTTTTATATTACCGTGGTCAGGTCTTCTAAATGTTACTTTTTAGTCTTATTGCAATCAAGCCTTGATATGGAAAAATTGGAAGCAATTAACTGCTTAATAAATCTTTTATTATAATAAATGCTCGTTGTAAACATCCCGGTTCATTTAAATAAATATTTGTATAGATTAAAAAAAATCGGTGTTACTAAATGAGGGCTACCAAAAATTTTAATGTTACTAGAGAAATACTCGCAAGTGGGGAAAGTGCATGTTGCAATTCAACAGCCGCTGGATGCGCTCGACTGGTCACGTTACCCCTCTCTCACCGAAGACTCTCTTGAAATGTACCGCATTTCCCACTTTATCCTATTTCGCTAATGTACGTACGTAAAGTGAGTGCAAAATGCCGAGTCCACTTCCATCCTATTTTCCTCCTCATTTTCCCAACCTTTTCTCCAAATACATTCCTATACCTCCAAAGATAGGCAGCACATCCGGGGGTATGCCAACGTTTGTCATTTTGGACTAATGTTGGCATGTATCGCGGATGTTTTTTTTTTTCCTACATGGTTCAATTCTTGTGGCCTTATAGCGTTTCAAGAGTCACCGGACATGTACCTATGGTTTAGGGTGAGTGCAGAAGGCACTTAGCCAGGAGCAAAAAGTGTGTGCAGCACCGAGCCTAAGGGGTTCTCCGCCGGTAGACCGGCGGAAGGAACGGGCCTCGGCTTAGGGCGTTGCTTTGGGAGGGTACCGCGGGATCGCGAGTCAGTGTATCGCAGATGACCATGGGCTACAGTATCCACTTACTCCATAAAAAAGTGTGATATACAGGTGAAATGCTTTATTATACACCAAAATGAAATAAGATAAAACAGAAATAATAAGAGGCGATGTTCTCGTTAGAGGCAATTGAGAGAGTGCACGCTGCAATCCAACAGCCGCTGGACGCACTCGACTGGTCTCGTTACCCTTCTCTCACAGAATACTATCTTGAAATGCACTGCATTTCCTACTTTATCATGTTCCCCAATGTATGCACGTGTTTCGGTAGTGAGTGAGATATACCAGAGCCCATTCCCATCCTATCCCACCGTCCCCAACCCTTTCTCCAAATCCATTCTTTTATCAACAAAGTAGGCAGGCATTCGGGGGCGTGCCAAAGTTTGTCATTTTGGATTAATATTGGCATGAATCGCGGATGTTTATGGGCGACAGTATCCACTTACCACCAGGTGGACTGTATGCTCATTTGCCACCTTCTTTCTATAAAAAAAAAATATATCACCGAACAAAATATTACGAGTATAATAATAGGTAGTCGGATAAGTTCACGGCCTTTTTATGGTGATAATAATAGTCTTTTTGTATTAGGATAAATATTTATTGAACGGAATATTGTCGTATCTAAACGGAAAATTTAAGTCGACTATCTTTCGCCATTTTTCTGGCAGAGCCATTATCCCTATAATTTTTTTTGGAGTTTCTGAGCGAAAAACTGCATTAAATGGTTTATATAGGCTTCGATTGAAGGTAATTAAGAGAGTTTTGTAAAGAGCGGAATAAATGATAATCCGAAGGTGCTATGCCTAGACTGAATGGAGGAAGCATTAAAACTTCCCAGCCAAGGTCCATCAATTTTTGTTTAGTCATCAAAGATGTATTCTCGAGCATTGTAATGGAAAACACATTTTCTATTCGTTAATTCTGGGCGTTTTTCTTCAAGTATCTGTTTCAATTTTACTAATTGCTGACAGTAGACATCAGAATTAATCGTTTGGCCATGTGGTAAAAGCTCGCAATACACAATGCCTGGAAAGGAATCACCACAGCACCACTAAACACCATTCTTTTCGAGCACTAGAAGTATTCATACAATTGTCAAAAAAAAGTGTGTAACATATCTAATTTTCTCCTTATTAACTTTCGTTTTAAAATTGTTAAAAAATATGAAAAGATAAAACTTTTAACTTGTTGTAATTTCAATTTGCCGCCATTATAAAAAAGTCCGCTCTGAAACGACATAATACTTTCCCGCCAGTAATACATTCAAAAAGGCGGCGAACTTTTCCGACTACCTATTATTTGTACCGTACGGTATCTCTCGCCTGTGTGTGTATGTCTCTCTCTTCATCTGTTCGATATAGTCTCCCAAAACGGCCACCACTCACGTTCTGCTGCTCTTCAAATCCAGCCACTACCGGTTAGGAATTCTTATTACAAAATGCTAGAAATGCTATATTTGTAAATATTTACTTTACACGGGACCTGTCATTGTACGAATACAACGTTTTCAATATGTAGTTATTCATTGCACACTGAAAATATCGTATGTTTAATGTAATTTAACAGTTAATGTAGTTTATTTTTAAATTTTAGGCTTTAATTTGTATATTAGTATCAATTAATATACAACTACAGTAATCCCCCCTATAACACGGTAGATTGGTTTCGCGTTATAGGAAAACGTGTTGAAGGAGTATGCCGTATAACGCGTTTTTACGACCCCGTATAACGCGTTACGTATAAATTATTCTATATAATTATATAATATAATTCTATATAATTATTCTATTAAAAATCAAACTAAACTAAGAACATTTTAAATAAAAAACTTATGCATATGAACTAAAAAAAACAGTTAATTTCAAATAAATTAACAGTTTTATTACATTATGAACTGTACAAATCATTATAAATTTCACAGTACAGAAATATAATGTGAGAAATCCCCGCGTAATATAAAAATGCGTTATACTTATAAGAGTACCGTGTTATAGGGGGGGGGGGGGGGGATTACTGTACTAGTGTTAAACTCGGATCCAATCCGAGGGTGCGACCAATAAAACCACAAGAATGGTGATATAAAATGCATTATATTGGTAAAACACAGCAGACATAAAATCAAAATTCTCCATTTAAGATGTTTACACAGAAACGAAACCATACCGCGATGCAGAAACGATACAGCGACATCTTTTGGTCTTGACACGAACTAAACTCTTACGATAAAACTAAAGCTATCGCAGATCGCAGTCTGGCTGACCTAACATGGGTATTACAATACCGTGTTCAACAACTAGAAAATTGATTGTTCTTTATTCATTCAAAGTTAAAATTATCAATTACAGCTCGAATCTGAAGAGCTAAAGCAAATGTTTACCATATATTGTATATTTGTGATTAAAAGAGAACAATCCTGACTTTTTGGTCAACTTTTTCGGAAATAAATGGGAGTAGGCGTGTGCCGCTGCAATCCAACAGCCGCAGGGCGTAGGTACTAAGTTGGCAACGTTACCCCATTTAACCCCCCACTTCATTTAATTTCCATCCCATCCCATCCTTCTCCATGTTCCTAACCCTTTCTCCAAATCCATTCCTAAATCTCCAACGGTAGGCGTGTCAATGTTTGTTTGTCACGGATGCCCATGGGCGACAGTACTTACTCACCACGAAGTGGTCTGTCGCCTTCTTTGAAAAAAAAAACTAGGCAACGCGGGGCGCTACTGCAGCAATTGTAAGTACATTATTTAATTTATAATTAATATCGGAAATGAGATAATACAAGTGTAGTTCAATCTGAAACAAGCGAGTGCCATCGGAAGCGATCCCGTCCCCGATCGAGTACATAATTTATTCATTAGGAAAGGACGGAGGTCATGCCTCGGTGCTTCTTCCTCACAAGGGTATAAGAGCAACATTTCTTGTCTTAATCATCTAAAGTCTTAGATGATAATACTTTAGATGATGATGGTTGACTAATGCCAACCGAGCGTTCGCAGGATTTAAAAACTTTTTGCGTTCTTAAACGAGTTATTTCGATGATTATAAAGTACACTTTCGTTGCTCAACTAAACTACAACTACTGAAGTTTGTTCTACAACCTGCGGTTGTCGCAAAGGCCTTTATATTTGTGCGGACGCTCGATGGGCCGATACTCAATGAGGACTTAATTCACAACGTCAATATTTTAGTAGATCCAATATACTTAAATATAGAAAGAATGGAATTGATCGCCCATGTTATTTTTTGTTACAATAATCTTTATCAATAATGATGTTATCAATAATTATAACATGGGGGATCAATGAGATTCATAAGCTCAAATCGACGTAATGCTATTTTTATACAAAAAATATACGAATTGTAAGCAACTCTTTGATATCACTTGATATTTGATACCTTTGCTAGACCAAAAACCTCAGTGGACAGTTCGTTCCACAACTTTTGATTGCACGGAATTAAGTATGTATATTGAAGACAGCAGATCTCTGTCAAGAAAGTGCGGATGAACCACCCTTCGATGATGAGAAGTGCGATAATAAAAATCCGAAGTTGGTATCAGACTGACCAGCTCCTCGGAACATTTCCCATTTTAGTGATTTATTTCGATCATTATCACTGCTGTCTCCACTGCTGGTCTCCACCTGTCCCAAACTGCATGAGAATAGAAGACATCTTTCCCTTTTCAAAACGCATTCGCACTTTCTTTGACGACCAATTAACCCAGTTGGTAGTGTTCCTGCTTGCTGAGTGAAAGGTCCTGGGTTTGATCCCTGATCACACATTCATTTATTTAAAAACAAATGTTTGTTATGTTTGTTCGGATATGATTGATGTGCTTGTTTTTGTATGTGACTCTAGACACAATACAAAGAAACCTAGTATGGGCCATTGAGTGTGGCGTTATTTAATCATTTTCTAAAGAATATTATTAAAAGTAATTATATAATTATTTCCCCTCTTTAACGTAAACCTATTTTTCAAAATCTTACATCGGTCTATCTGACAGGGCGACGTCCAAAACTGCCCTCCTCAGAGAGTACATTCTGGCATAACTTAAAGGTAAGATGTGGTGTGGTTGGTACAAGGAAACCTTTCCTCTAAAATCAATGTCCTCCAAAAACCAGTCAAAATCACCAACTAGCTAAAGATTAAAATTTAAACTTATGTTAACTAATGTGTAACTTTCTAGTTAAATACCTTTAACTTTAGAAATTAACGTTAAATAGATTTAGTTTACCAATGTTAGGTATTTGACCCAATTATCCAACACTAGGAACAAATCAATATTTAGCAGAAAGACCGCACAGATATGTTCCACGTTATTATCGATTAGTCGATAGGATATATGTAGATAAAATAATTACACAATTTTAGTCTTGCACTATCTTTATTAAATCACACAACATAAACAATAACAAAAAAGAGACCAGTAACGGTGTTTATGTTCTAACTATTCCATTAACAAGTTAGACCTTCCTGAACTACTACTTCATTGGCGTAAAAGCGATCGATTGCTCAGTGAGAGTTTTAAGGTTTCTTCTCTACGTAGGGATGAGCAGCAATGTATTCTAGAGCCCTCGCAATGTATTCTGGTATGGGCTGTGGCGCCGGAGTCGTCGGGAGATGAGAACCCTGTAATAAAGAAAAAAAAAATAATTATACCTACACATTGAAACGCAAAAGAATATATTTCTTGTGTAGGTTTAAAATGGAGATGAGATGTCTTTTCATTACTGGATATACTGTACCTGTGGCTGGTATCCATTCTCATCAGCGACATAAGTGAGCTCGACGTTCTCACCTTCCGGAGTCTTCCACTGGTTGGAGCCGTGCACTTGAAGGGCTATTTCATCCTGCAATATTTTATGGTTACAGATTAGTGTTGTAGAAATGATCGCTGAGCGATTGAGCACTAAGTCAGCTACATGTTACGCAATTAGAAGTTTACGCAATTAGATGAGTTAGACATAGCGTACCTTAAAATAGTTTTACTATGCCCTAGTTGTATCAAGATTACGGTACAGCATATTGTTCTGGGGTAACTGCTACAAATATAATGTTCCGAGAGCCTTCATATTACAAAAAGGGCTATTCGATTATGGGGTCGTATTCCCAAATAAAATCATGTAAATAAATTCAAAACACTTAAGATACTAACAGTTCCTAGCCTCTATGTGATGTTTATTATGTTTTGCAAGTAAATTTAGGTAAAAAACAATTGAATTGTAAAATAATCCAGTTTTCAAGTCCCGCTAAGTGGACTAACGAATTTTTTCTTTGGCCATTCTGGCTGAAATAATAAAGGTAAGTTAAACAAATAAAGTCATAGTCTAGGATTATCGATACTCGACTCACATTCGTGTCATCCTCGAGTTCAAATCCTCGGACAGTACCGCTGAGTTTGAACTTCAGTACTTAAAAAATGAAGATTTAAAAAAATATGTTACTAGCGGGCGGTGAGAAAAAACATCGTGAGAAAGCATGCTCGAGAAATAAAAAAATCTGAAGTATGTGTATCCACCAAGCCGCAATGGCTATGGCCCGCGTGCTGGATTACGGCCCCAAACTCTCAAATGATTTTACTAGGAAGTCTGTGCCCTGCAATGGGGCATTAAGGCTGATATAATCAAATAAAGATAAATTGACTGATAAATAGCATTCAACAAACCGCAGTCAGCGGTACTAATTACTATAAATGTAACGATAAACACATTACCTTTCCCAGTTGTTTCAAAACCCCCTGTGCTTGTCCAACGATTCCGTTTGCTGTCTCGTAGGTATATTGGTAACCACCATCAGGCTGGTTGTCATAGCTGCTGCGAAGCACTTCCGCTTTTGACTCATCCTCGACGGCGGCGTAAGTGCACCCCGCCACTAATAATACTATGATTACTGATTTCTGTAATAGATACACAATTACACACATAGCCCCTTCGTTAACGACACGGTTTTCTTACGGAACGGCGAGTTCGCCGCGCCGTAAAGAAACCGTATATGCTTGTTCATGACACGGTTCTCCGCCGGTAGAGGTAAGTCTAGCGTATTTTAGGTGCGAAATTTCTGTGTTAAGCTAAGATAAAATAATTAAAATAACACAAAACTCGAATTAGCACAGGTAAGCAAGCGGTCACGAAACCGTGAAAACGTTCAGCGTTGTTACAAACTCTCATAGACCTCCATACAACACTGTTCAATATTTCGTTTTTACGGTGCATACTGCGACCGCGCCGCACCGTGGCATCTCCGTGTGTATTAACAAGCTCCCATAGTGGCTCTTCCATACAACACTGACGATCGTAGGTTTTCACGGCGAAAAACCATGTCGTTAACAAGTGGCCTTAGATATATCAAGTCTCCTAAGGCGGCCATTAAACAATCAATCCATATCACGATCAACGATCGTGATCCAGACTTATCGTGCAATGTGTTGGATTGATAATACAATACACAATTTGATAATATATAATAATGATAGTGTAATGGCCGCCTTACATTAATGAACATCAGACCGGCGTTTTTTAAACAATAAAGTGTAAATAATTAAATACATACAAAGTCAGACTGATGTTCATTATTATATGTATATTATCAAATTGTGTATTTGTAGACAATTTTGTATTGTGTCATTGGGAATATGTAGAGTATGCAGATACTCTACATATTCCTATATATCCCTATTCTCTATGCTTCTGAATCATTTTTTCCATATACACTCCTAAATCTGTAAAGGTAAGCGGGGTATACCGCAGGTCACCATGAGTGATAATATCTACTTATCATCAGGTGAAGTATCGGTAGCTCTACAGCATTATTTCTAAATAAAATATTTTTGGGGTCGGCTTCCAGAAGACGATGAACCTACCTATGATGAAAGCCCTACGATCTACGATATTTGAAATGTGGAACGACTATATTACTCTACGAATAGTAAAGAGCCTAGACATTTTAGAATGTCTAAATGACATTGTAAAAAGAATTACATTACTATTTCTCGCTTATGGATAACATTTCAATATTTTAATAAAGTATTAGTTTTGCATTTCATCTTTTTATAAATGCGCAAAATTCAATGTCAACAATGAATTAATTATTTTTTGCTCGTCAGAAAATTATGGTACACATACATACATCGGGTGTTTCCTGATGTTTGTAAATATTTGATCCACATCGTTATACAATTATTTATTTAAACTTTAATGCAAAAAAATCATGGTACAAAAGGCGGACTTAATGCGTTCTCTGCCCGTCAACCCCTGGTTAAACAGAAATATGAAGGGCTTTGCATCGTACAATCAATAAGAAATACAAACATTATAATGTTTTCGGCGATAAATTGAAAGGTTTTTTGTATATTGAATGTTTGTAAACGTTGAAATACATTTAAAAATATTGACAAACTTTTATGTTATGTAAGGTCCATAATAATTGATAGGTTTTTGTTTGCATATTTATTTAAATTCTATCGTAAAATTTCGTACGCACTTTTGTAACTATATTATAAAGAGAGACTGTAAATACATTTGTATATAAGTAATTTCTAAAGCTACCTGCTGCTGATCGACTATGAAAAAATTCCCACTTTTATTAAACTATACTTACTTACTCAAAAAATGCTTTTGTGCATTTTAAATACAAAAGCTATATTTGGGTAAAAAGTATAAAGACATCTGGGCGAAGAGAGGGCGGGTCGCTGGTACTCAATATAAAAACCCTTTAGAGCCAGACGTGAGCTGAGATTGACGAGTACTAAAATCGCTAAAAACGACTGTGTTTGTCGAGATTAGAATCGAAAGCTGAATTAATATATTAATGAGAAACTGTTTTAGATAGCCAATAACATTTTCACATATTTTGACAAATATGTTTTGTTACCGATTCTAAGTCACTCACTAAAATGATGTCCGCTAATTAACTATATTACTTATTAAATTGTAACCTATGTCAAGGTAACAAGATCGATCTACGAGATAAACACATTCTACAATCAGCTACACTGTTGCACTTGCCGCCACCTCTATATAGCCGTTTGTTAATGCCTTTTGTTTTTATAAAAATCAGTTTTTTTATCATTAAAAACCTGTCATCTCGAATTTGTGCGTTAGATCGCGAATATACCATCTCTTACCCTCATAAAGCGTTTCTATCAACCTTCCACCCTCAATACACACCATAAAATGTTTTTGTTGAATTGAGTAGCACAAGCGACATTTAATTAACATGTAATTTATACATACTTATTCACCGCTAACTTAAAAGTAAAAAATTACGATTATTATCTGTGCGTGAATCATGTTAGTCTGAAATTTGCAAGATCGTAAGTGTGTACAAAGCCTTATGCATAATCAAGTGATATTTAGCAAACTTTATCATCTCATGTCAATAGTTCAAATGTTCGAAGATATTTTAAAAGTTATTTCTATATAATTGTCCCAGTTTAACATAAAGTGATCAATTATTATGTCAGACAATGTAACAGAGCTTTGACTGTATCATATAACCTCTCGATGTCGATCATCGGGGTGTTCCTACGTGTATTGTTAATTATTTATATCTTAACAATAGCGTTGGGCTTTAGATTGGTTATTAGATTAATCGAATGGTTCCATTTATTATTGTGATACTAACTAATATATTATGCAAAAAAAACAACAGTAGGGTAAAATTAATCCATTTTGATATGATGGCCGTGTGGTGTTGGTCGGCTTTAGGATAGCATCTTCCCGTGGTTGTCGTAAAAGGCGCTAACCCGCTTGAGCAGAGTAGCGTTTTACTGCCACCCCTCGTGCACTAGACAATGTACATGATGTACACTATATTTATAGTGAGAGAATAGGTTGGTAACGGATATTATGAACTCATTTTTTTCCCACATAATTTATATGAAGTTTATTACGAACCATAAAACGAAAAACGACCTTTGGATTTAATTTAACATTATTGGTATTTTTAAGTTTTATAAAATGAAATACAATGTGTAAGTAAAAATGGCCGATATACACTACAAAATAACATATATCACTCTTAAAATACAAATATTTGAGTCTAAATATACTGTTATAATTTATATTTCAAATAAGTTTAATTAGCTTACCATTTTGACTCCTAAACTCGGAGTAAACACTAGGTGTACTGATGATTCTAACTCAATATGGTTTCTTATATAAAATCTAAAAATGAAGAATTGATATTGATATGATTAGAAATTCATAAAATTAAAGGTCATTTTTTTATTCCTTTTTGCAGCACGCTTTTGACATTTTAGTCGAAACTTGTTTTTATTATTGAGGAAAATTAAGAAAAAAAATAGTTTATTTTAGGTAGATACGTGTAAACACCAGCCCGCATATCTCCGCTGTTGGTTATGGGTAATCTTCCAAGGTTCACCACTACACCACATGTATATCACCATTTATCATCATTCATCAGGTACATAGCCTGTCTGTCTTTCTGCTGTTTCTTTGAAAAGAACCATCAAATTCTTTACTAAATACATGATGATATCAGCCTACAACGTCCCACTGCAGGCCACGAGCCTCCCTTAGTAAATCACTAATTCACCACGCGGCCCAGCGCTAATTGATGAATACACATAATTCAGATTTTTTTTATTACTAGAGCATGCGAGTTTCCACGCGATATTTTGCCTCACTACTGTTATTGTAATTTTTTTAAAAAATCGCATTGATCACACGGATGTGAGTCGACTATAACTACTCCTAGACTATCACATATTTATATTTTAATGGAACGATAGAACACATTGAAGAAAAAGCCAACCTCAAGTGTCTACAGCATTTACCGTTTCCGAAATGCTTTAAATGCACAAACAGCAGTTGGTCGACACGCAGGTGCAGTTCACAAATCACTATATACTAATAATATCTGAAATCCATAGGTTATGGAAGAATTGCCCCCAAGGTATCTCCGCTACGACTACGCTACGCTTTAACAAAGCTTTGAAAATAATCTATATACTCGTACCTCTAGTTTGAGAAGAAAGTTTACAAAAATGACGTACATAAATATCTTACAATATTTCTTAATCTTAATTTATTTATTTATATTTAACAGCCTTTATTTTTATTTACGACCAATTGAACTGAAGTGCCAAACAATAATAAACTAAAAATATGAATTTTCATAAATAACCGTGAATATTAAAATATAATCATAATACAAATAAATAAAAAAGAACTTTTAAGTTTTAGTAAGACTTCCATTATGATTACCTACGTACAAAATATTACACACCTTATTTAGGTCATAACTAACAAAGATCCTTCGTGTTCTTTCACACTATTTAGTAAACAGCTTCGGCGTCGTCACAAACATTTAACACAGGCCATATACCTGCAAGGAATTCCATTCATTATTTAACATTATAAAAATAATATCATATCGTATAAAAAGAATGCAAGAAGGTCTAAAGAATATAAAAATATGAGTATCCATTAAGAATAACGGTTAACAGATGGCAACGCGTGTAACAAGTCAAAAAAAAGTCTAGCATCTTTTTGACCCATGACCCGACACAAAAGTGAATCTTCGACCGCTCCGCGCGACCAGCAAATGGGCCCGGTCACCTTGAGCGTGGACTCACTTTCATTGGAAAGATGTTATGCCATATAGAATATATTTTCAGAATTTAAGAAAGATTTTATTTATATTGAATTGAATGTGTTTATACTGATGACATATTTTAATCATTTTATGAGGTAGAATGGAAAAATTAATTATTTGATTCTGAAACTATTACCTACCTCATCAGATGGTTGAACATTATTGATGTAAAAATCTCAAACTAGAAATCTAAAAGCCCGATTTTGCCTAATAAATATCAAACCAATAGTAGGTATCTGGTACTTGTATATACCAAATCAGTAGGTACTGTATAAACAAAATCAATAGAGTACTTATATATTTTAATGTGACTTGGCTTTTCGCTTTATATGAGTGTTACCATTGCTCGAGATACATAATGCGTCATTTAAAAACACTGAATGCTAAATACGTTACGTTGTTGAGCGCTCAATTTGTTGATAAAATTCCAACTAACCGTGCTCCAACGCCAGAGACTAATACTATGGTAAAAAGTAGGCATAAAGAATTTTCAATAACACTTAACTTTTTATTTGTGATACTAGGGTATATATGTAATTAGAATTTTGCTTTTCTCGTTCTTGTTTGTTACATACTCGTAGATGGAGTCAGGAGGAGAGTGCACGCTGCAATCCAACAGCCGCTCGGTGTGCTCGACTGGCCACGGTACCCCCTCTCACAGAAGACTGCCTTAAAATGTACTGCATTTCCGATTTTATCTTATTTCCCTAATGTACGTACGTGTTTCGATAGTGAGTGAAATGTGCCAGAGCCTCATCCTATCCCACCCTATCATATCCCTCCCCATTTTCCCAACCCTTTCTCCAAATCCATTCCTATATCTCCAAAGGTAGGCAGCGAATCCGGGGGCGTGACAACGTTTGTTATTTAGGACTAATGTTGGCATGTACCGCGGATGTCTATGGGCGACAGTATCCACTTACCATCGGGTGGACTCTATTATGGTCTGCCGCCTTCGTACATAAAAAAAGAGATAGTCTGACAGGTATTATTTTTAGGTAGGTATTGTGTATCTAGTCAGCAAGCCGTTGAACTCAGCGAATTAGGTTTTGTGTCATTATGATCTATATTTACTGCACTATTAATAGGTTGTGTAATTTAATAAATAAACCCTTTATTCTCCAAACACGGCGTCTCAATACTCTCCAAACTGGTGACATCGACGTGATCTTGTCACCCGACATGACGTCATCTCCGCCACATGGTCGTGCTGCTCGTCGCAACTAAAGGCAGACGTGACCGTGTCCGATCCACAACTGCCTTGATTTAGTTTTTAATATCTTTTCATTTGTTTAGATATATTTGTGTATATGTATGTATTCTCTTTAATTATTTTGTTGTGAATAACCTTTTAATATGGAATTATAATTTCTAAAATAAAAAGTGTAATTATTATTGTTATAGAAACATAATAAATAATAATAGTTAAGAAAAACCTATAGTGACAGCGACTTATAAACCTATAGTGACAGCGACTTATAAACCTATAGTGACATCGACTTATAAACATATAGTGACAGCTGCTTATAAACACGATTTGGTCCACAAAATTGTCTTATCACAAAATTTTATGATTTCCAAAACGAAAATTGTTACCTTTTGCATAAGGGATTTCCGCTAATGGGAACATATTTTGTTAACTAGTGACATTATAAAAGATATTTATATTCAAGAAGCGGCTATAAAAGCTATCTTGATTGTTAGCTGTTTGCAATTTGCTGCTTAATTTTATACCTAAAATATATTATTTTGATCATAAATAATATGATCAAAATTATGTATTTTGGCGATATAAAAAATATAATACAGACCTATCCTATTTGACAACAGTCAATATAATAGGTTGAAAAACATTTGGGATTGTTTTTCAAAATTAAATTCAAATAAATACTTGTTCCCAAAAAATAGTCACTAGTAAAAATAACATCTAGTCTAAAAGTATGTAAAAGTGCTTTTACACGAACTGTATTCTTATACCGTTTTGCTCCAAGACGATGGCGCGAAAATGACATAGTATAGGACATAGTAAAAATGGGTGATATGGTGTCAAATTCAAATAACATTAAGGTACTATAAAAAGGTGACTATGTAAATATTATTCCTACTTGTTCCATGGGAAAAGTGGAAATAAATCGGACTTTTTCCATCATGGGAGTTCTCAATGGGACGAATGGGAATACCAGAACGCGTGTTCAAATCACAGAGCTTCGTCATGAGGACGTGAATTACTGAATTAGTATATATATGTGGTTATCATAACGAGATATGAGGATACGTTTAGTGTAATAGAATCATAAAATTATAAAAATATTAGCGCATAATAACATCATAATAATTTTAAAAGGTAGCACACATTCAAATGACTCATTTTCCGTCATAGGCCCTATGTTATTTTGGGTACGCATTACGATATAAACAGTCTATAAGAAGAAGACCAATATGTCCATAAATTGTGCAGTCAAAACAATGATGGAAAAAACAATCTTAATACTTAATTTCCACGTTTATCCTCTCGAAAATAAAGTGGCTGCGAAAACATTTGATACATTACACAAAGCCGTATTGTAATCGGCGGTAAGGAGAGAAGGGGGTAACAAAATGGCGCTGACATCCTCCCCTAAACAATGGGTTTTTTGAAAAGCCAAGGCTTTGTATGTGGATGATTTATCAGCTACAGTCCGCCACAGACCAACAAAGCACGCTGAACAATCAACTATAGCCTTTAAAATCAAAGCCATACGGTCCTTTAGAACTGCACCCGGAGTGATATACTCAGGGAAATGGTAGCAGTTCCTTCGTTATTGGCCTTTTGGCGATATTTTCTTGGTCGCAAAATCTTTGGGTTATTTATCAAGTTGCGGCGTTTAAGTGTAATAATAATAAAGCAATTTTTCGGTGACGCTGTGAAAATACTAAATAAACGATGCGGAACAGGTTTTGACATATAAATACCCCAAGAGCTTATGAATAAGAGAAAAATTAATATCTAGGCTGAAAGCGCATCCGTGAGATCCATCATCTCGGTGCTTCTACAGATGATTAGTTAGCGCGAGCGAAGTCGCGGGTAGAAGTTAGTACTAAATAAATAAAAGAAAATTATGAATTTACCTAAAATTTAAAATTAATAATTAATATTTTTAATTTAAGAACTTCTTTTATATCTGCAAATTAATGAAACATTTTTGATTACCCAATTGTCCATGTAACTTAATTTTCTTGACGAATTATAGGTGTTCAATTAAAGCTTTTAAAGGCTCAAACAAGAATTCTTTTACGCCCTGTAAGGTGACTCATCCATCTGGCTTTCACCTATCTTTATTTATGAAAAAAGAGCGTATACCCGAGTTCAATTTATGTACTTCATTGCGGGGGCGTGTTATTAAGGGAATAATTCATGAACTCGCACCATTAGTACGAAATATTAAAACATATATTTCATGCCGCAGACTTGTCCCCTATATTAAAAAAATGTTTGAAGAACGTCTTGTCAAAAATGATAAAAAGCAGGCTACGTTCAGATGACATGCGCATTGAAAAGCCTTATTATAAGCGTTTTAAAATAATAAAATATTAGGGCCTTACGAAATTGCCGTATGTTCATAGTGGTCACTGAACTTATTTATCTTGCATTCAGCTTGGAATTCCAAATACAAATTAGTTTCAATTTAAAGCTATGACATTCTTTTCAAAATTAGTTATTCATTTGTTTTTCCGTCAAACGACTTTTTGTTTAGATATCGTTGAGTTTGAGACAATGGAAAAATCAAAAATTCGCGTTATTTTCGAATATGAGTTCCGTCGTGACAGCAATGCAGCACGGATTTCACGCAATATCAACGATGTGTCTGACTCCGGACCAAACACCGCAAACAAATGGTGTTTTTCGTTTGATTGTTTCCGTTCTGGAAATTTTCTTTCTCAAGAACAAGCCTCGTGGATGACTGGAAACTAAAGTCGTTAATGACGAATTGAGAGCAATGGTGGAAGCGGATTTATCTCAAACCACGTCTAAGTTAGCAGCAGCCTTCGGCCTAAGTGACAAAACGATATTGATTGAAATCGGGAAGTGTAGAAGCTTGGAAAGTGGGTACCGTATGAGCTTAATGAAAGTCAACTGCAAACACGCGTCAAAGCTTACCTTACTTGGCTAAACCAGCATAAAAAAGAAGGGATTCTGAACCATATTGTCACTTGTGATGAGAAATAGATCCTGTATGATAATCGTAAACGTTCGTCATAATGGTTAAACCTAGGAGACAGTCAAACAATGTCCTAAACGTAAACTGAGTCAAAAGAAGCCCATGGTGACTATGGTGGTCCTGTGCCAGTATTATCCACTGAAGCTTCTTGAGATTTGGCACAACAATTAATGCAAATGTGTACTGTGATAAACTGCAAACGATAATGGTCAAGCTCTCTATCAAACAACCGAGTCTAACCAATTGCTTTATTCCACGGCTTCTCCATGATAACGCTTGCTCACACACTGCACGACAAACAGTCTCAAAGTTACAAAGGACAATAAAAAGGACAATTTAATAGGTAAGGACCTAATAAATAAATTATTGGTGTCTGTGTTGTGTTGTGATAAATAAATAATTGATTATTCTCTCTTTCTTCTTATACAACATAGAATATATAGACGAAGTCTCGCGGCCACTCGCCTGGACGGCATGGTACAATGCGTGTAACGTCTTAACTTTTCAAGAATCATTAGGTAACCAATTTAGAACCACGCTTATTCAAGTAAGTTTGCCAATAATGTCTATTATTCAAAGCGTATTCAGCTATGTACAATACGGAAGTTAAACCGGAATTGTAGAACAAAGACACCACAGCCACTACTCTTTACATCGTAAGCTTTAACCTATAGGCACCTTAATGCGCTAATAATAAGTGCTAAATTGAAATGGTTTTGTTGTCGATTGTACGCGGAATGCAATAAGGGGTGCGATAAATTAAAGACGCTGCAGAAACTTGGTTTAAATTGTGTGCAATGTTCAATAGTAATTTAAAACTTTCATTAAGTGACAATAGAAGATTTTTCGAAAATCCCATCTCACCACCTCGCAAGAAGGATTGGAAAGTGTAATAGGATGAGGAGAACTCCTTGTGCAATTACACTTTCTAATCCCCATTTTCCCAACCTGTTTATAACTTCTATTCCTAAATTTCAAAAGGTAGGCAACTTATCTGGGGAGGTGTTAACGATTGTTATTCTGGGCTGAAGTCGGCATGTATTGTGGACGTCCATGGGCGATATTATCCACCACCAGGTGGACGGGTGGCTCGTGTGTCACCTTCTTTCTACAAAATAAACAATACATATACACACATACATTTATTAAACTAACACTCGTGTTCAAATTAGCAAAGTCAATATGGTTAGTTCAGACATGCCACACATAGGTATAATTTTTTCAAACTAAATACCTCTCGTAGCGGAAACCTTAAGATGAAAAAAATGTGTTTTCTAGTTACAACTTTGTAAACTGCAACATGGAGCTGTTAATGCTAGTCTGGTGTAACTGCATTGTTAGTTATTGTTACTGATGAGTTTGTTTTCAACTTTACGCAAGTGAATTGTTTGCTAGTGGAATTGTAAGTTGCGAGGACGTACATCCTTGGTGGAAAGAAGTTTCTTCCAATGTGCAGTTTATATGTATACGTATATTTATTTGACTTCTCGATGTTTGTTTTTTCTTCCTTACATCTATGGCAATGGTGCAATTAACACTTTCTGCCAGTGTCAAGTTTTCTTAGTGATTAAAGTTAAAACAATTAAAATATGGTCTGTCAATGTCCAGCCACGTGGAAGCAAGTCAGGAGTAAAGT
Organism: Sesia apiformis; assembly: GCA_914767545.1. NCBI lineage: Eukaryota > Metazoa > Arthropoda > Insecta > Lepidoptera > Sesiidae > Sesia > Sesia apiformis. Next base: position 5,473,849 of record OU611960.1, on the reverse strand, counting down.
GATAGTAGGTTTGTTTACTCAGGAAATCATTGGGAGCTCACGAGAAACGCAATCTCATGCTTTTATTTCATTATTATTATATACACTGGGCAAATTGAAGTTTAATAAATTATCACTATTAAACCACAAAACAACTTACATATTTTTTACATTAATACAACCAAAAACTCAACCATCACATCTCAAATTTCCGCCAAAAAGTGCATCGCTTGTTGTTGTGTTTTATTTGTTTTTGTCCGATAAACGTGATAAGTAAGTGAGTGACGTATTTTATCATTTATTTTCAGATGATCAGGTGGTTCACCTGATAAGTAGGTGACTTATGTATTTTATCAGTTTTTGTCGCCCACACACTGCACCGTAGACGGTCTCAAAGTTACAGGAGCTTCGACTGGAAACTCCCTGTCACTCATCGTACTCGCCAGACTTCCATTTTTTTCGGAATTTGGATACATTTTTACTTTGTAAAACGCTATAGGGAAATAATTCAACTCCGATGAGGCAGTGATAAACGCCTTCAGAGAATTCATCGATTTCAGTCCCCAGGAGTTCTATAGCAGAGGCATCAATCAACTTCCATTAAAATGGCAAAATTGCATTGATAATTAATAATAGACAATTCTTTAATTAATTATACCTGTATAATTTACATAGAAAAAATATATATATTGTTCCATATAAAACGGCAAATTCATAGGTCAGGACCTAATATATATGTATATCTAGTTCTATATATATATCTGTGTTAGGCATGTTTCGAATACTCGTATTTTAAAACACTATTCACGAACATGAATAATTTGTCTCACTATTTTCCAATAGGAACTGCAACTAACATACTACGTACGCGCTTGTAAAATTAGTTGCTAGCTCAATTTAAAATTATTTTTTTATTATTGTCGTTCAATTATTTTAATAGTTAGTAGTTAGCTGATTTTCAAATCAGCTAACCTTAAATTGAGTTTTAAAAAAATACGTTCAATATTTTAATTAAATTTTTTGCTGATGTTCAAATCTCTGATATTTAAAATATTTTTTCTTCTTATAGTAAACCTACTACTCATGTTGGACTTTCATTATTCGAATAGACTTCGATTATATTCGTACAGAAAATACAGATTACGAATATTTGTAAATTTTGTGAATATTCGACAATACTAATTCGAATATTCGTAACATCCTTAATCTGTATCAATTTAAGTGTTATATCTACTTTTATATCTTTTCTCAAGTAAATTAGTAATTCGCTACCAGCCGTGAGGAGCCAGCCGCACCGCCATATCGCAGTATGTCTACCGAATATAGGCTGGTAACGTCGCAATATACCCAGATTAGTCCCGATCCCGCAATTAACTGCTGCCAGACTAATATTGTATACTCGTTCAGCTTCACCGACAGCCTTCGACGGTGATTAGCCCCGGATTTAGTAAAGATTGTAAGGTGATCGGACTGGAATACTTTGATAGCTTGATACTGTTTTTCACCAAGGTGAAAAAAATGCGTTGACTTTATTTCACAAGAAGTTACGGATACCGTATTCATGCCAGTAATTCCCTCGTAAAATATGACCCTTTACGGTGTTCGTTTTATGTTTCAAAATGATGTCCGTTTGCTGTTTTTGTTCTTTTCGTTTGGGGTGCACGTGCGATCCATTAGCTCGCGCAACGCATCAGTCTTACCATCCAGCGAGGTAATGCAGCCAGCGCGCAGCGTTCTGGGCACTACATCACGGGGACCAAATTTGTACAACATGCTCAATATACGAGTATAATTTTATAATAAACTTAATATACGAGTATAATAAACTTTGAACATTTTATACAATAAAATTTTGGGCGGTGGCACTGGCGGATATGTCCAAGCCGTCGTTGTGTTTTTTGAGTGTTTAGTTTAGTAAGTGAAATTTTGTTTAGGTTACGATGGGACTGACATGCCAGTGTTGGCCAAAGTCCCAAATTAAGTATATAGAAATAAAAAAAAAAAATACAATAAACGCCCAATATATTTTATATTTATTTTAAATTAGTTTTCAGTTATATTATAAATTATTATATTATACTTATACGTAGAGTAAGTGCGCCATATATGGACCACCATAAGGATTTTCTCAAATAAAACTCCGAATTTTAAAATATAATCAGCCTTATTTATTTTAAACAGTTCTATAATTATTTGGTATCGAAACTTTATTAATAAAATTCTTAAAATCAACATTTTCTAAAATATGTCATTTTTATGAACTCACAAAAAGTGAACATAATATGGACCACATGGTTTCAAATATGGACCATGGTCAATTTGGTTCAAAATAATAGAAAAATTGTTAGTCGTATTATGCGTAAAATTAAATCAGTCAATTATTAGTGCTTAGATTAATCATTGGTACATAATTCGCATACAAAGGCAGCCATTCCTTCTATGCCAGCACACTCTTCATGAGCGCATTGCCTACAAGGTGCACATTGGATCCATTTCTCTCCATGAATATCTTCAGAGAAAAGCCCATTCATTACAATACAAGCATTTACCATTTTCATTTTGAGAACGATCAGGACTTTCATCTGTGCTATCATTAACTGAATAATCACTCTCACTAGAACTTTCAGGAGATTCTCTATTTTTTGAGATCTTTCTTTTCTTCTGGGCTATTTTCTTTGGCGTTATCTTTGATTTATTTTTTATGTTTAACGGTCTCTTCTTCTTCAATTTATCCATTTCTTCTTTCCTTTTCATCGATGTTTCTAAATCTTGCTTATAAGTTGAAGATGTCAAAATCATAGATTTGGGAGCCTTTCTTCCTCTATTGCTGACGGTTTTCTTCAAACGTGGTATGGGCTGCAACACCTTTGGCGACAAATATGTAGTTGATGTGGAGGGACCAGCTAATGAATTCTCCATAGTGATAGTCGGCTCTTTGGTTTGTAGGTTTGCATGGTGATTTCTGTCAGCTCTCGGAGTAGAAAGAGGTTCATACACAGATTGATGTTCCGGAGCTTCAACAGCTCCTGCCTCAGGTAAGCAGTTATCGTGATTATCATTGACCGGTATCATTATATCGCGCAGTGGGTCATTAGAAGATTCTTCTACTGCTGGAAGGTCTTCGTCAATAAAGTCATGATCTTGAAAGACATTTCTGTTAACGGGATATATCCCAGTTGCACGAAAACCGTTAATGGCCAGTTCTGCGCACTGAGCTCTTATGTAGGCTAGACCAAATAATTCCGCTATGTCATAATGTGTCACTGCTTGAGTTTGCATTCGTACCCGTTTGCGAGTTTCTTCAGTCAAGTATTTTTTCAATGGACCCATAAATGTTTTATCAAGGGGCTGTATTTTGTGATTTGAGTGTGGAGGCAGTGACAGCAAGCGAACGTGGTTTTCTCTAGCTAAATCCACTATCTTGATATTTCGGGTGTGGCGAGCATGTCCATCCAAAATCAGGAGAACCGGCGGTGCAGCAGTTGGTTTCACGTGCTGTAAAAAGTGCTCGAACCATTGAGTAAATAGTTCAAGTTGTATCCAACCTGATGGATGACAAGCATGAATGGTACCAGGTGGAGCGCCTTTCATCAGTAACGGATTGTCCCGTTTTCTCGGGAATATCATCATTGGAGGGACAAATGTGCCACTTGCACTCATACATATCACACAAATGATTGTTGATCCACGCTCTGCGGACGTTACAGTTCCTATTTGTTTTTTGCCCCTAAGTGCCAGTATCTCCGACATTTTTGATGGCACGACTGAAATTCTGGTTTCATCCACATTGGTCGCAGAATACTTGAATTCATTCATAGAACTCTCCAACAAGTCATAAAATGCGTTTACATTTATTCTGTTAAAACCTTTCGTTCTTGCGATTGATGTGCCCGTTGGACGGCGAAATGATAGGTTAGGATGGCGCTTGAGGAATAACCTCAACCATGTTCTGCCCGCAGATTCATTTTCTTGTGAAAACGAGTGCATTATGTTATTTCTTTCCGCTAGCTGGTAAGCCAAAAATCTTATGTTCCTGCGTGTTAGACCAAATCCAGATTTTTCCATTTCAAGAATATAATCAGCTAATTCATCTTCCGATTCACTTGGTAACGTCGATTTTCTCCCAAGTTTATGGTTAGTAATGTCACTAAGTGATTGGTGTTCTATTTTTGATAAACGTATAAGCGTAGTTTTGGGTACACCGTATGATTTGGATGCTTTCAAAAAGCCCATTTTCATTTCTCGTACAGCTTTAATTGCACCTGCCATTGCATTTTTGTCACACGCTTGTCTGGTCTTCTCTTTTGTTGTAGATGCCATCCTGAAACATAAAAACATAAATGACTGTTTGTAATATGGACCACTAGTCCATATTTAAAACATGCCAGTGGTCCATATTACAATACTCATATATTTCGAGGTTAATATTTTTATTCAAAAAAATGTAATAACTATAGGATGTAACAACTTAATATCAATAATTGTAAAATAATTCACCTTTCTCTTGGTTTAATCCACTTTCACATCGAGTAATATTTGTTGAAGTGATGAGCTTACTTATTTATCTAAAAAGTTTCATCGCGAGTAGACGAAAACGAAAAATGGGTCCGTGTGAATACGTGCGTGCGGGTTACCTCACAGCAAGCGACTGGCGGGCTGTTGGGGGGGTGAGGCATAGTATGCGCTGACCTTTGACTCGATACAACGAACGTTCTTTGAGAAACGTCGGCGGTCCATATTATAAGACCGGTCCATATATGGCGCACTTACCCTACGTATCTTGTTTTCGTGAAATTAAAAATATAGAAACGTAGTATTTATTCAGTATTTATACTAATATCGTTTCCTCACTACATCCATGATAATAGCTAACTGTGTCGTGATCAATTATCGTAAATGTTAAACGTTATAGTTACGAGATATAGATATATCACAATCACGACTACAAAGCCTGTCAAACTGAGTTAATTGAAAGGTAACACAAATCCTGTTGTAATACACTTCAAAACTAATGAAGGCACAGCTTTTGATAGTGATACATTAATTCAAGATTATTTTATGATATACTAGCTATTACCCACAGCTTCATATCCCATGTAAATATATTTATATAAATATATCCCATGTGTTAATCAATCCAACGAACTACATGTTTAACAAATTTGGTAGTGATTTGTTAGCGGCTGCCACAATCCCTGAATAACTACACCACTTCTAAAAGAGTGGGCACGCAATCCCTATTGACTAGCGTGGCATTTTAAGGCCCTACATCCCTCATACAGAAAGCAATGTACATGAGAAGGCCCATGTCCAACAGTGGATGAAAAAAGGGCTAGTTACAATCACGGTGATGAAAAAGAGGGAAACACTACTTAAATGATTTTATGAATTGCATCACAAAATATCGGTACAGTTTAATAAACATACAACTAATTTTTAAAAACTTGTTCAAAGTTAAAGAACTGACATCGGAAATAGATCGCTGAAGTCTGAAATCGAGACAAGTAATATCATTAGAATTCAATTCGTTCTCATTACGCCGCGTTCAGATGCAAACGATGAAAAATCCAATGCGATTGCTTCATTCAATTGGCTATTCAAGCCGATTTCCGTTGAACGATAGGTTGGACGAGATTATGTCGATTGTCGGCAAGATTCTGATATCTACCCTACCATAAATGCCAATATAAAAACATTTCGATGGCGACATAGACTTCGTTGGAGATCACACCCTGCGTCTATGGAAAACCATCGCCCCTTGCAAGCAGCGCAACCTTCTGAATAAGGGAGAAGAACGACATTGAAAACTAACTTATTGTAGTCTATGGTATGTTGTTTACGAGTAGGTTCTTTTTATTCTGTTCCTTGAGTACCATTACAGTTTTGTTCATAGAAGTTTACACTTATACAGTTCTCCGAAGTATTTTGTTTATTTCATTAGGAAGCTTCTACTGCTACTGGATTTGGCAACCGACTAATGGCAGTATAACCATGTACAACCAGTATAAGAACCCTCTTCCTGCCCAGGGTAGTGATCAGAAAAATTTAAAAAGGCGATTCCTTTGGATTCTGAAATGAACGGATTCTGTGCAGGTGTGCTGTGGAATTCTTAGAAAAATCGTTATAAAGAATTTACGCTCCGTTTTTTATAACTGTAATTTACCTTCTGTTATGTTTAAATAAATAAATTATATCCAGAATATACGAGTATATAGCAATTACGAGATTACGTTACGAAGCAATGGTATAGTACGATTCATCTAATATATTGATAAAGCGACGCAATTAATTTGATTTTGTTTATATTGTTTATATATACAGAATCCCGAAAGCTTTCAGCTTGAACTGTCAAATCGCTTCGATTGCCTAGAGGATTGCGTTGCAGTGGACGATATCAACAACAGGTTGGTAGAAACTGTCCATACGGTGGGGTCTAAATTCTTCAGACATCGTCGAAGAGATGGACCCCAAAAGCTCACCGACCACACCCTCGACCTCTTGACGGAACGACGTTCGATGACACTGCAGACTCCTGATGACGCGGAAGCATATCGGCAGCTCAATAGACGGATTCACCAGTCCTTGCGTCACGACATCCGTCTCTTCAATACTAATCGTATTAAGGAGACGATAGAGCGGAATAAAGGCTCCAAAGTGTTCGCAAGAGACTTATCTATTGGGCAGAGCCAGTTGACGAAGCTGAAGAGGGAGGACGGCAGTGTCACTTCCGACAAACAAGAGGTACTGAGGGAGATCGAGAAGTTCTATGGACAGTTGTATACCTCGGTCGCTAAACCTGTTGGCAACTTGGCCAAAGACCCAAGAGCCAAGTTGACCCGACACTATACCGAAGACATCCCGGACATCAGCCTGTACGAGATTAGGATGGCCCTCAAACAGCTTAGAAACAACAAGGCGCCGGGTGAGGACGGAATCACTTCAGAGCTTCTGAAAGCGGGTGGAACACCGGTACTGAAAGTCCTTCAGAAGCTCTTTAATTCCGTCTTGCTCGAAGGTATTACGCCGGAGGCATGGAACAGAAGCGTGGTGGTGCTCTTCTTCAAGAAAGGTGACAAGACCTTGTTGAAGAACTATAGGCCCATCTCGCTTCTGAGCCATGTTTATAAGCTGTTTTCGAGGGTTATCACGAATCGTCTCGAGCGCAGGTTTGATGACTTCCAGCCTCCCGAACAAGCCGGTTTCCGAAAAGGCTATAGTACCATAGACCACATCCATACGCTGCGGCAAGTTATACAGAAGACCGAGGAGTATAACTTGCCATTATGCTTAGCGTTTGTGGACTATGAGAAAGCCTTTGATTCGATCGAGACTTGGGCAGTGCTACAGTCCCTCCAGCGGTGCCATATTGACTATCGGTATATCGAAGTGTTGAAGTGTTTGTATAACAACGCCACCATGTCAGTCCGAGTACAGGAAGGGAGCACGGAGCCGATTCCATTGCAGAGGGGTGTGAGACAAGGAGATGTTATCTCTCCGAAGCTCTTCACCAATGCGATGGAAGACGCTTTCAAGCTCCTGGAATGGAAAGGACTCGGCATCAACGTTGATGGCGAATGCATCACTCACCTTCGATTTGCCGACGATATCGTGGTCATGGCAGAATCGCTGGAGGATCTTAGCACAATGCTCGGAGACCTCAATCGAGTTTCCCAACAGGTGGGCCTTAAAATGAACATGGACAAGACGAAAATCATGTCGAATGTCCATGTCGTGCCCACCCCAGTTTCAGTTGGGAGCTCGATTCTCGAAGTTGTTGACGAGTATGTCAACGGTCCAACTAGGTAGGTCCAACTTGCAGAAAGAGGTCAATCGACGAATCCAACTCGGCTGGGCAGCGTTCGGGAAGCTACGCAGCGTCTTCTCGTCCAAAATACCTCAGTGCTTGAAGACGAAGGTCTTCGACCAGTGTGTGTTGCCAGTGATGACCTACGGCACCGAGACGTGGTCTCTGACTATGGGCCTCATAAATAAGCTCACTGTCGCACAGCGAGCTATGGAGAGGGCTATGCTCGGGGTTTCCCTACGTGATCGAATCAGGAATGAGGAGATCCGTAGACGAACTAAAGTCACCGACATAGCCTCTCGGGTTAGCAAGCTGAAGTGGCAGTGGGCAGGGCACATAGCTCGAAGAACCGATGGCCGATGGGGCAGAAGGGTTCTCGAGTGGAGACCACGTACCGGCAGACGAAGCCGAGGACGTCCATCTGCTAGATGGACAGACGACCTCATAAAGGTGGCGGGCACCCGCTGGATGCAGGTCGCTGCCGATAGGTCTAAATGGCGGACAATGGGGGAGGCCTATGTCCAGCAGTGGACGTCCAAGGGCTGAAATGATGATGATGATGATGATGATGAGTAGATACTGTCGCCGATACCATCAGCCTGTGTCTCTCCACTGCTGGATATAGGCCTCTCCCAAAGACCCGCATCACACACGGTGTTCGGCTCTTCTCATCCAGCCACTACCGGCGACTTTCTTCAAATCGTCAGTCCACCTGGCCGGGGGGCGTCCCACACTACGTTACTGTCGCCATCTTCTTCTTCTTGTGGTGCCTCTCCAACTAGTTGAGGTTGGCAATCAGTTCCAAATATTTTGCCGTGTCTCTCGCGAGGCGAAACAGTTCGGCGGCACTCGCGATGCCAGTCCACTCCCTACCCAACGCGGGGGCCACCTTTTTGAATTTTAAGGTATGAGTTAAAATGAACTGAATTGTCCCGAACGAAAGCGTCATAATCTCAGCTAAATGACGAATAGTCACACGTCGACCTGTGTTAACAATTTATTCAATTTTTTTGACGTTGTCTTCAGTAGCAGCGGTTGTTGGGCGCCCAGAGCGAGTCTCGTCGTTACAGTCGGTTCTGCCGCGTTTAAATTCCGCGCACCGGTATGCTACTGTAGAATAAGACAGAGCATTGTCTCCCAAAGTAGAGTGCAATTCTTCAAAAACACATTTCGTAGAAAAAAATTTCAGGCAGAAATATTTAATAACCGCACGAACTTCGATTTTCTCTATTTTGCACACTAATAAAATTCTCGCCAAATGTAAACAATGAAAAAAAAATATTGGCGACAGTTTTGTTTTTAATTTTTTTGACATTGGCTAATAATGAATTTGAGATTCGAATGAAATAGAATGCATTCCTATAATTTAATGTATAGTATCCGATTCCAGAAACCTATTGATATTGCTAACATTCTATTATTTTAACTTCCGTAGTCCGTCTTCTCCAACAGACTTGTGTGATGATTTACGCACTTCACATACAGGAAGGAAATAAAGAGATAAGCTCACTTATTTTCTTTTCAAATGTAAGTTATTCTAAAGAAGAGATGGTAGACGAGAGGGCGGCGTACCATATTATGATGGTAAATGGTCAATGATGCCCATGGATATCTACAACACCACGCCAGGTGGCGTCACCTGTCGCCTAATACCAACATTCGCTCCATTAATAACATTCTCGCTGCAGTGCGAGCGCAGCTATACGAATTACCACATTTATAAAAGTAATAATTTATTTATTTACTCTTTTTGCATTTTATCGTACAGAGGCGGACTTAATAATAAAAACAATGCATTTATTTCAGACACAGTAATTGATCGATAAGTGTTAGTAAAAACTTAAAATCTATGTTAGTAAAATATAAGTTAATATGATATATTTTCATTTATATATGCCTTAAGGCATTCTCTATAATGTAATCATCGAACCAAAATTTCTTTTTTTTTAATGTTGGCATTAGTCAGAGTCAACATAACAGAGTTATTTACAGGTCCCGCATTTTGTGGCAGTTGTGAATACGGTTGTATATTTCACGGAGTTTTTTTACAAAAGTCAAATTGGCGACTCATCAATAAAAGGGGGCTTATCTCATCACAAAGCCGTTCGGGTTCATTAGGTATGGGTTTGAAAATGCTGTGATAGAAATCTCCCCCTACCCTCAACAGTAACTGCTGGTACGTCAATTTAGGAGAAAAATTAAAATTATCGAACATGGTATTAAAAATTGAAAATTAATTTACGTAAGTAAAACCTTTATGGCTTCGTCAATATAGAAATTACTATTTAAATCTAAAAATTCATATATTAAAATCAATCGTTGTGTATTAAATTAAAAGGATGAATGTAAGTAACAATTTCTTTTTAAATATTCGTTTACAAAATTCTAAATAGAAAATCTCATCGTCCTGATTTCGGTCATCGGTCGGACCTACGTATGTTTGCTTCTCCTAGTATAGTTGTTACCGTAGTACTTATTATAATAGTTATAGTAATATCGTCGATAATACAACTTTCGCGTTTTGTACATATTTTATATTATATACATACCTACATATACATCTACGTGATCCGGCAAAAGTACAGATGTGTTACAGTTTTCAAATTTGTATTCAATTATACGACAGGTGCAAACGTTTCAATTTCGCATGAGAATTCTGTACATTTCTATCAATCTTCATATAAAAAACCACCATAGCCAGATATGAGAGACCTATAGGCAATATAACTTTTAAACTTGTACGTTTGTTCACATTTTATACTGTAAATTGGGTATGAGCGCGTAATATTAAAAAAAATAATGCCGAAAGATCGAGTAGAAAATAAAAAGTAAACAAAAGCCTTTAATTTTACACGTTCAAAAGCGATTTACAATTTAAAACTTATAGACTTATAGTGATGGTTTGTATACAAGTCCCATATAGAGAATGTAATCGTATACGGAATGTAAATTGTTCACTTAAAATAAAAAGCTATAATATTTTGTACTTTATGTTTTATAAAATACATTTAAACAGTTAGAAAACGCTATAATATGACTTCTACTTCTAAAACTTCTAATCTTCTAATTTTACCCAGTGAAAATCAAATTACTTAGCAATTAAACAACTTTGAACGGTTTAAATCGCGTATATTTATATCGCGTATCGGTGCACTGCACCACATCTACTGCAAAGTGTTTGAAACGTCGGGATATAAATAATGTTAAATATACGCGATTTAAACCGTTCAAAGTTGTTTAATTGCTATGTATAGTAATCACGAAAACCTAAGAAAATATTATGTTACGGTATACGGGCCGGAAACAGCAAACGAGGACCACGTCCACTGCAAAGTGTTCGAAACGTCGGGATATAAATAATGTTAAATATACGCGATTTAAACCGTTCAAAGTTGTTTAATTGCTATGTATAGTAATCACGAAAACCTAAGAAAATATTATGTTACGGTATACGGGCCGGAAACAGCAAACGAGGACCACGTCCACTGCAAAGTGTTCGAAACGTCGGGATATATATAATGTTAAATATACGCGATTTAAACCGTTCAAAGTTGTTTAATTGCTATGTATAGTAATCACGAAAACCTAAGAAAATATTATGTTACGGTATACGGGCCGGAAACAGCAAAGGAGGACCACGTCCACTGCAAAGTGTTCGAAACGTCGGGATATAAATAATGTTAAATATACGCGATTTAAACCGTTCAAAGTTGTTTAATTGCTATGTATAGTAATCACGAAAACCTAAGAAAATATTATGTTACGGTATACGGGCCGGAAACAGCAAACGAGGACCACGTCCACTGCAAAGTGTTCGAAACGTCGGGATATAAATAATGTTAAATATACGCGATTTAAACCGTTCAAAGTTGTTTAATTGCTATGTATAGTAATCGCGAAAACCTAAGAAAATATTATGTTACGGTATACGGGCCGGAAACAGCAAACGAGGACCACGTCCACTGCAAAGTGTTTGAAACGTCGGGATATAAATAATGTTAAATATACGCGATTTAAACCGTTCAAAGTTGTTTAATTGCTATGTATAGTAATCGCGAAAACCTAAGAAAATATTATGTTACGGTATACGGGCCGGAAACAGCAAACGAGGACCACGTCCACTGCAAAGTGTTCGAAACGTCGGGATATAAATAATGTTAAATATACGCGATTTAAACCGTTCAAAGTTGTTTAATTGCTATGTATAGTAATCACGTAAACCTAAGAAAATATTATCAAATTACTTATTTTAATTTATTCTGTGGCCTGTTTATTGGGTATAAAGCTAGTGACGCGACTAAATAATAGTTGAATAATCAAATGTAAAACAATAAATCCAAGGAGTCGGATTTATTTTTTTCTTATGTAGTGTTAAGGCAGTAATCAAAAGTCTTTCTATTAATGAGATCGTTCGGAAATAATATACATGTAGATTTACTTATTTTAAGTTGAATAAAATACATTTTTTAAAGAATTTATTACATTTTGATTTAATGGTTGGCAACCTAAATCCACAACTGAGTCACTACTGTCTTCATTGCTAATTGTCCTTGTACTAAAATCATCTAACCCTGTTACAGGCTCCTTCCTCTTTCGTTTCTTCTTAGGCATGGATAACTTAACCTTCTCCATAGAGTGGTTTCCATATCTTTCTGTTGTTATTCGTGTAATCGTATTACGTCCAATATCCAAAGCTTCCGCAAACTCAAGATACAGGCAGCATTGGTCAACCATTTTCTCTTTCTCTTTCTTTCGAAATAGTCACGAAATAAGCGAATCACAAGCTCACAAGCTTGGCTCCCAAGAATAGACTTTTTCACAACACAACAAAACTATGAAAAATAACAAAAAGAGTCCACAAAATTAGATAATGAAAAAAGAACAGAAAACTGATAACAATTGAATCGTACAAAAATACACACAGTATGCAAGGCATTCGTACTTGTACTGAACAAAATGGTGGCGCATTCTGTCGCGCATGTCTTTAATAAATAGTTTTGACCTGCATACCTGTGGTAATGACTGATTTTAAGTATCGTCATGACAGAAAGGAAAACAGAGAGATTTTTATAATATGATTGCTTTACATTTGCGTAAAACAATTAATATGACAATGGTTATGTGTAGTAAAATAAAAGTTATCAAGTTATATTTTGTAGAAAATAAACATATCACAATTTCTTTTTTTCAATTAATTAACAAGTAGTCATCGATAACAAACAGTCCACAAAGAAATTCGAAAATCGTAAAAGATGGTTTTGACTCTAATTCCGCACTTCAGTAGTCATAGTCAATTAATAAGTGTCAGCCGCACCATGCTAGATGAAAATTATTATAGGTACATGTTGATTCTAACAAAAAAAAGGAAAATATGAAAAAATGAAACTTCACGAAAGTATTATATACTAGCTCCATCAAGTTTCCCTTCGCAGTTGTTATCTTATGACTACTAACACTTTTTTGCTTACTGTTATTATATTATTGAGATAATCTGTGGTGTTTTTTCTTGGAGGCAACACTATTTTAGACGTAATAATAAAAGTACGTTAAAAAGATTGATAAAAAGTAATAATAAAAAAATTGAGGGAGTAAGTCATAGATAAGTTTCTTTAACTTTATAGCGAAAGAAGCTCATTTCGCTAATCTACTTCTATTTCTGTTCCATAATTTGAGTTGTCTCCTTTTCCTATCCTATCACTTTTCACTGTAATATTGTTTATATGTCAAAGTGATGACCATAAAGAGATACTGTTATAAATATTTATTGTTTTAAGCGTAAAAGTAAGGTCCAAAAGTTTCCGGCCTGACAAAAAAAGGGATACTTAAGTTCATAAAACTATTTTTATTTTTCAATATAATCTCTGTCTATTTGAACACACTGTTCTGATCGTTTAATTAGCATTTCTATCTCAGTATAGAAATAGTCAGAAGTTTTGTCTTCATAATGGACGAAAACCGCAGCGGTCCCTTTGGAAAGGGGATCATAGTAAAGAATCATAGTTTCATCCCTAGTAACAAATGACTCCAAAATATAGTTTCCATTTATCCGAAAGGCCTCCAAAAGTTCCTTAGAACAATCGTTCACTTCGCTGCACACTTAAAAGAAGTTTTGGCACCCACCTGGTACTAACTTTATTCATTTGAAAATGTCCATGAAGAATCCTAAGGACTGTAGTTTTTGGAATCCCTGTCCTTGCTGCAATTTCTTTCGTCTTTAGCCGTCGGTCGCTCAGAACTTCTTCTTCCATTAATTTGATTTGTTTGTGGTGAGTGCCTCACCGGATCGACAGGAGCGGAGTTTGCTTTCGATGGACTCTCGTCCTAAACGAAATTGCTTACACCGATCTTTGGCGGTGAATAGTAATGGAGAAAAATGCCCCGAACACATTATCCAACCTTTGTTTGATATCGGTCGGCCTAACACCTTTCTTTGTAAGGAACTTAATCACGGAACGATATTCTAGTTTGAACATTTTAAAGATTTTGCGACTTCCTGTAGTTTACATTTTTTCATATTTTCTGTATATCTATTATCTATGAATAAATTTAAAATAAATCAAATAAAGCTCATTCCTACGGGGTTTGAAGTTACGATCTCATGAATGCAAGTCAAGAATAGGTATAGGCTATCTCCGCTCTTAAGTATTAGTATTTTGTACAAAATTCTATTTGTACAGAATACCATCCTTGTTGCATATTTTAATGTTCCGGCGAATGCGTCGAAGCATGAAATGAAAATCTTTCTGCATAGTAACCAGCTGCCGTAACTGGGGTGCAATATGGAAATATTTTTTACAAACGCCCTGTAGCATGATATTGATATATAAAACATTTAAATACCATTTGAATTTCCATTGTATTCAATGCTATAAGAATCGGTGCATCCAACAATCAAAGCGCCAATGAACTCAATAAAATCTATTTATATCTTAATCTGAATTCCTTCCGATTTGTATGATTATGTTCTTGTAATTCCTTCAACACCCCATGATCGAATGTATCGTTAAACATACTTGATTCGAAGTGTTTCTAAAAATATCAGTGAGTGAAACGTTTGCTATCGATTTTTCATCCCGACTAAATCATAATCAGCGTAAAACATCAGGATATACCTACATATGTACATGTTTATTATTCAGTGTCACAAAATAATCTTTTTGTTTTGTTTTAGTGCTCAATCAGGAATTTATTAAATTAGATAGATAATATTAATTCCGTATTAAACCGGAGCGTACCTATCTATTTTATCAGACTAAAGCTATTGAATTGAAACGTTATCTACTTCAATTGATTGATAAATATTTCAATCGAGGTCATGTAAATAAAATAAACAAAGAAAACAATGTTACTACAAATCTTCGACTGTTAGGGCGGGTAGTCAACGGCGAAAGCTGTAACGGCTAGTACGGCGACGCTAACTTGTATGTTTAAAAATACCTTCAAATATTACTTGCTATCGGTATTAAAAAGTTTTTATTATCGATGAGTTGAATCGGAGTATGTGCGGTAGCCACTAGGAACGAGGTCGCCCTGACGACCTAGCTGGGAACCCGCACATGCGCAGAGGGTAGCCGCCACTTCAGACAAAACACGGCACGTCGCAGTTTAGTTTTTAACAACGGTGCATAAAAATACACTCAAATAGGAAACAAATGAAGCAAAAAGTGTAAATCAATCGCGACATTCAAGCATCGTCTAACAAAGTCGTTTGGTACACGAATAGAAACATCTACGCGTGGTCGACTATCAAAACAAACCAGTGTTTTGGCGATGTAAACATGAACGAACGGAAGATCTTACTTTTTATACTCTGCGTGATCGTTTGCTGCTTGTACAGTGTAAATATGTGGTTCATGAGAGAAACAGTTACTGAGACAGGGGAGGAAACTGAATCCATAATCGAAGTACACGATAATACGAGTGTCACCGGGAATCACACAGAGGAAGTTAAAATTAAAGTAAAAGTTAAAATGATTCCATTGTTTATGAAAGATGCGTGCACCGTTTTACAAGTGTTTACAGAGAAGCCAATCAAAGAGAAATATGAAAAGACCCCACAAGTGGAAACAGATAATAATGCTATAACTGTAATAGGCATCACTTTGTTCCTGATTATACTAGCTGTTAACGCAGTACTAGACGTGTTGAAGGCGAAGGAAGAGGAAAAAGCTAAGAAGAAGCTTAACCCGAACGGTGAAAGAAGGCAGTCGCTATCAGAGTTTGCTAATAGGAAGCCACTTCGAAGAGAATCTAGTAAGTTTGGACTTCAACTGTTCCAGATTTCAGAATCAGTTGCTAGTAGGGAAGAAGAAAAGAAAAACCGTCGTCAAAACCGACCTTATACCAGAGGCGATTCGACGAACTCATACTTGAGTGAAAGAAAGACGAAAACAGAAGGTTCCGCACCAGCGTCAGTGAGCGACACGCCAGTTGGAGAACCCAGGCTTGTCAAAAGACAATCTGTTGCTAAACTTTTTGGTATGTTTAATTTCTTTTATAAATCTTAAAACTTTCAAATTAAGTGTTGTACTTCTGAATCTCGTGACGAATTTTGCTTAAATGTGAGACTGGCCATTTTCTTGCATAACATTTATAAAAATAATTTCATACTTGTTCAATGTGATGTGTTTACTGTATTTAAATTTTCAATGTTTAATCTCTAAATCTCTTATCTTCTCTGTCAATGTTTTTTAAATTTAATTCTGTTTTGAAACAAGGTCTGTCTGACGACTGAAAAAATATTTCAGGTAATTCAATTTTCACAAATCTATTCATGAATGTAGCACTTTTATACTTGCTTGTATCTTTATTTCTTAGAATGTTTTTTTTAAATTATACGTATTATATTTACTTCGTCATTTTTTTTTTAAATATGTGTTTGCTTTAATTAAATCATGTAGTTTAGTTTCTATCGAAGTGAAAGGTTGACATTGTTTTAGAATACAATACATTCAGAAATAGTTTCATAAGGGACTATCAAACTGTCAGTTCATCCGACATCAAATTAATTCACAGTCCACTGAACAAAATGGCCATCTTCCAATAGATTGATCAAAGGCTCTTAATAGTAATCATGTCATAAAATGTTGCTAGTATATTCTGTTTTGCAAGATATATCTTGGGAAATACGTGTTTTTAACAAATACTAAAATAATTTTAGTATCCTTATTAAAAAGTGGGTAGTTACCTAAAGATCCACCAATTACCTACTAGATACATTTTATGAGTAGAAATAGACACATTTGAATGTAGATTGTTTAATGTATTCATTCGAGTAAATATGAATCGTCCAGAAAAACAATATCCATTTAAGTATATATATTTTGTATATACTGCCTAGACAAACTCCAGTAAGTATAATTACCTACCTCCTTATTCTAAGCAAGTAATTATACATTTAAGTATCTAAGTATGTTGTACATGTGCTCCCTAGACATGAGCTACACGTGTAATATTATGCACGTGATTTACAAAGTTTACGGTAGAAATTAGTATCCCACTAATTGGCTTCAACAAATCGACTTAGCTAGCTGTACATGCAAACTAATATCCACATACATAGATACCCACTTACTAATTGCATAGATATCATTTATTTATTAATAATATTGTTCATAATTGGTAGCTAAATAAATATTGTATACTGAGTTGACATGACAATTTACGAATTTTGGAATATTTTTTTTTGTTTTTATCTAACTTTTAGTATAAATTTGCTAAACATAATGGCCAACAAATCCATATTTGTACAAAAAAAAATACGCAGCATATTTCAATTAACTCCGAATTATGAGCGGAATTCATAGTTCAGGTACGTGTCAGCTACTACAAGTACATCCTATACGCTATGTCTATTTATAATACTTTTGATTGACGTTAGCTTTAATTATTGTATATATTATGCCTATTTACAGAACCCTTCCAGGACTTAGTCTTTCCATAGTCAATATATAAATTAAATAGATTAATACCATATATTGATTAATATAAATTAATATATTGAAGTGATAGGATTAAATAGCATTTAAGTAATTATTTGATTAACTATCAACAAGTGCAAAATATATTTAATATTATTTATTATAGATATTGGGTTGCTATAACTTGGGTTTCGTTCATTAGGTAGGTACACCTACACACACACCCATTTATCGACATTTATTAGATAGCTGGTTATTTCTGGTTAGGTAAGTTTCCTACCATCAGCTTGTCTGTCTATTGTTGGATATACATAAGTCTCTCCCAAGGCGCGTCACCACATTTGATTTTCCGCTCTTCTGGTCCAGCCACTAACGACTTAAAGAATATTTAAGTCATCGATCCACCTGGCTGGAAGCTGGAAGGCGTTTCACGGTACGTTTCCCTACACGCAGCGCGCGCCGTCTACTATATTCGAGAATTTGTCTATTACCATCGGTTAGTCTTGCGACAAATCTGTCTTCCCCCATTGGCAGTTCAGTTTACATAAGGATTTTTTGAGTTACATCGATGAAAAGTTCCGTGGGACACCCTCCGGCCATGTGGACCAATGACTTAAAGAAATCGATGGTGGCGGAATCAAAAGAGCAGAAGATCGTGTGTAGTAGCGAGCCTTGGGAAAGGCCTATATTTAGCAGTGGAGCGACAGAGAGCTGGTATGGTATGTCAGTGATTTTTGATCTATACAAGCCCCTTAAATATAATTATTGCTTCCTTAACACAAGGACCATTAAGTACAATCGGTTGAAAACTTGTAAAACAGATGTGCCTACTTTTAAAACCCTAATAGCTCTTACCTTTATAAAATAAACCTAGAGGGACAAGTACCTACCTTTAGAAGATGTCTGTAGACCAGCCGAAGTAATAAATCATCGATGACGACAAAACCTTCGATGCTGTGTCCACCCACGCTAACATTAATATTTTCCCTGTCAGAGTACCCATTACAGTGAATTGAATGTAGTCGATAGTGAATGAAGTAATTCGGCTTGCCGTATATAGTCTCTCATTCTGTACTTGAAGTTGGTATGTTTTTTGATTGATACGACGATTGGATACAACCAAATTCTACATAACAAATATTTTTCAAATTCGTTTATAATATGGCTAACGTTCTAACGTTTGCACTATTGATTAATATTGGCACGTATCGTGGGTTTCCAAGGACGATAAGTAGACTATTTGATCTGTTTGCTCACCTGTCACCTTTTTTCTGTAAAAAAGACTCATATTCTAAGATCGTCTATTATGTTACGAGTGCGTAGACGAAACTTTACTTCAAGGTACTTTTAAAAACGTTTTATTATACCTATACCTACCAGCATTCACGACAGTATAATCTGTATATTAAAGCGCGATTACTGTGTTGAAATTCGCATCATATCATTGCTAAACAATAATGTCTCTTATCTCAGGAGGACGACCGCCGTCAATAGCGCGGCGCTCTTCCTTCCCGGCCCTCCCCCTGAACCCTGATGTCCAAGCCCTGATGCTGGGTCACAGACAGGCGTCATACGACAGCGACGATGAAGGCGACGGAAGAGGCCGACGCGTCAGAATCATACGTAGATATTAATTTGATGTACTTCCTATGTGTAGTTTAACTACTCATGTTAAGTTCTATTCCAATTACTCTTACAAATATATTGTTGGACGTACAATATTACCATGTCGACAAATATTGTCGCTGACATTGTCTTGATTTTGTTTCCAATGGGTTGTCACTTGTTCTGTTTTATACCTAATAATATTTGAATACAAATTATTTTTTGTTCTGATTCGTCTCTCATCGAAATTAATTATAATCGATAATTTATTCTACTATTATTACAAAGAGAGGTTTTTGTTTTTATTTTAGAAGGAAACTAAAAACTACCGAAATGATTATGGAAATTATTTCCTTTTTGAAGTAAAAAGCTAAACTAATGCAGAAGATATCTAATGAAAGAATTTTGGATTCCCAGGAAATCGTAATGTTTGTGATTATTATATTGATCGAAATTTGTTTCGAAAAGAAACTGGTTCAAACAAAATACACCACATGAGCGAAGCAAGCGCAAATTAATAGATTGTAATAAATAATAAAAAGTAGATGCAATTATTATATGAATGAAAATTACTTTAATAAATCTAATTCTATGAGAATTATTTTTTTGTAAATAATAGACTTTCTTTTCGATTAGTTTTATCGAATCAGCATCCAGATCTATTATGTCAGTAAACATTGTGTCAGTAAACAACAAAAAGGTATTTGGCCTGATTCTCCCAGTTGGTATTGGTTCATGTACCTACTAGTAACTGGACAAACCAGCTTGCCAATTGAGCTGATCAGGGTAATGTCAGGACCTTTTATATAGGCCGGGTGCGTTGTTTGATGCATTTGCCTAGGTGCAAAAGTGCTGGATCTGATTCGACACAAATGTTTGTTCGGGTCAATAGTATTGGCCAATCGAGCGTTAGCGCAAGCACAAACTCCTTAGCCATTCATTATCAATTTATTTAATAAGCGGTTAGGTAGCGCCAACCGCAAATATAATATTGTAGAACAAATCTATTAGAACAACGAATATTAACTTTAAATTCAACGTAATAACTTGTATACGAACGCAAAAATGTTTGTAATCGTGCGAACGATTGTTTAGTCAATGCTTTAGACTTTAGATGGTTTGTTTTCATCTATGTACCTATTTCTAGACCTACGACACAGGGGCTTAGTACGTATGATTGACTGTGAAGTTATATTTTTAAACTTTAGTCGTATAAAAAAATAAAAATTAATGACACAATGTCGGTAATGTTTGTCGGGTGGTTGAAGAGCACGGTTAATCTTCTTCGGTAGGTATTTGTGACTGAAGCCAATGAGGCTGAAAAAAATTTTGAGGTGGTACTACCAAAGCAGTAGATACAATCTTTCCTAATCTTACAAATCTTTACTTAGATTCATTTAAGCTCTAAAATTTTAATAATTTTACTAAACCTTCATATCTATTAAATACTAAGGTAATAATAAAGATACCCAACCCTCATCTCATTAATAGATTTCATTTTAAGTAATAATAAAGAACCCTTTCTCCAAACCCACTGCTACATCTCCAAAGGTAGACAGTGCAACCGGGGCCCGGGGACTTGCTGACGTTTGGCATTCTGGACTGAAGTTGAAATGTACCGTGTAACGTCCAAGGGCGACGGTAACCACTTACTTTACTACCAGGTGGACTGTCTGCTCGTCTGGGGTCTTCTTCCTATAAAAAAAAGTCCTAATGGATTCTAAATATTACTAATTAATATGATCTGTGAACACTGTGATCTGTGAACACTGTGATCTGTGATTTACTCGTACCTTACGATTGCCTAGGCACGTACCATATAAGTAGGTAATTGTATCAATCATGACAATACTTTCAGATCTCAGTCTCCTGATTAATTAGCAATGAACTCAAACGTAGTTAAAACATGGATATGCCTCCGAAATACCGGGACTTTCTATGTAATTATGAACTGATTTGGACTTTTTTAAGCGATCTATGTAGCCGCTCGTATCAAAACATTGATAATGTTATGAATGTCAAATTTTGTATAATTCCCCGGATTTCATAAGTATTTGTATTTGTAACTGGGGTTATTTTTGAAAGTGCTACAAAATAATTACTAAACTACAATAGATAAAAAGGGAGAAAACACCGATTAACTGTTTGGCTCAGTGGTCAACATAGCTGACTCCTGCGTCAAATGCCCTGGGTGCAAATCTCGGTCAGGCAAATGTTTGTACCCAAAGTGCAGGCATTTGTTCTAGATCTGGGTGATTTAAATGTGGTCTCTGGAGTTACAATAAAGAGAATTATAGTGTAGGCCGTTGAATGCGGCGTTTATGAAAAAAAAAACAATTATTTATTTATAAATAAAACAGTTTTATTTAATGGACATATATCACGTTGGACATATCGCAAGTTTGACGACTTTATGTATCCCGAAAAGTATATAAACTAGTTCGGCTAATTCCATTCATTGTTAATTATGTTCTTTTTTTTATTTATTGTTTAGAATAAAACATAATAAATTTAAAACTTTAATTTAGCATATTCATAACATTCTAAAAACTACGAAAGTTTGTCTAGAATGCCGATTCTGCATACAATCATATACATTAGCAGGTAGTTATTACAATTCTATTAAAACTAATGCAGTAGTTGAACAGTCATAGCAAACAGTCTACCCTCACTAGCCGCATAAAGTCACAGATAATGCAAGTTATATTATAATTTACTTAAAAAGTGCCTTTTTAATTTATTCCTTAAGTTATTTTCGTTAAGATCTTTTTTAAACTGAGGATCCAACCCGTTTAAAAATCTGGGTACAATCCTTCCTTACATTACTTTACTTACCTTAAATCTATTTATGCTGTAGATTTTCGAAAATAACTACATATCTACTATTTTGATTGATAAAATTGAAAATTAAATTGTAAATTGAAGCTATTCGGTCTATAAACAACGTCATTGAATATTATACGTATCTTGATAGAAATTAGAGAATCTTAAGTGTCTAGGTGTCACGATCTCACAGTATTATAGCTTAAAAATATTGATAATTAAGATCTTGATCTTGATTGAAGATGTTCTTGTTTTGGTTATTTTTTTTCGACTAGTATTTCGGTATTTATTCCTAGGTAGTTATTTATACAGATTCTGTATTCCCGAATACTGAAACCACGAATTTCGTTCATGGCCGAGTTTATATTTAAATTATCAACCCCGAATCTGAGTTTATGATCTTGAGTTGACAATTATCAATACCTACCTACTTTCGTTAGGTTCCTAGTAGGTACCTACCTCTACCTACTTTCGAAAAGAAAATTTGAATTTGTGTAAAATTTGTCATACTTATAAATTTGGTATGAATATAAAGCATTTTTTTAAATACCTTTCATTTTAAATGTAAACTGACTCGGAATCATGAGCAGAATCCATTTTTTTTCAGTTTTTAGGAACAGAATATAAGTATAATATAGTAATATAGGAACATAATATACTTAACACTTTAGGAACACTTGTAAGAGGTGAAATTTAACAGAGTTGCTAGTAATTATGTTAAAACATCGTTTTGATGTTACCTGCCCCCTACACGAGTGAGTCTCTCACGATATCCTCGCCTGTGATATACTTAGTTATTATTGAAATTATTGGCTCAGACGAGGATATCGCCGCGAGAGACTCGCTCTTATAGGCGGCGCCAATAGGGATACAGTTTTAGCAGATAGGTATGTAAAATTTTAAAATAATAAACTTATTTAAACAATAAATAATTAAAACCGACTTCACACCATACTCAAGTTTAAAGGCATGATTTAACTTCTAATATTAACTTCTGCTTATCTGCAGAGTATACTAGGCAAAATAATAAGAAACCCTTTACAATTCATTTGGTATACCTACCTATATAAAATTTGCGTGACCAGCAGGTTAGTAGATAATTATTTTGTACTTACGATGTTATGTACCTTCATACTTATTGTTTCGTACTTAATGAATTGAGACACGTGAGATACATATCGAATCCGTTGCTTATGATTCGATATAGAGTAATGTAGGTACCTAAAAAGTCTACTTGGAAAGTCCGTTGAAGAACGAAGCGAGCTTAATGGAGAACAATTTTAAAACCTATAAAGGTAAAGGTAACCTGTAAAGGTTTATAGGTATAAATAACTTAACATTTTTTTAAGTATTTAAATTAAAACTAAAAAAACGAAGTATGAGAGAAATATTTACAAGTAGGTACATAGTTTCATCCTCATATTTGATTCAACATTCTAAATTGATAATTATGTATTAGAAATTATTAATTAAGTACATATATATTTCTATAGTATATTAAAATGCGCTATAAAATACTGGGTAGTTAGAAAGAAACAGGAAATATAGTAATAGATTAGAGGTTTTTATATGTTCTCGTACCTAGTGTGTACAGTACGACGCAACTCAGAGATGCCATCGGCTAACCTCGTGAAATCAATCAACGTATGACACACGTGCGATTGTCTGACGCCGCGCGCTTTAGGCGACAACAAATAAGACGTTGAGGCGGGAAATAAATCGATTTCTATTCGTCGAGCGAATCGGTACATCGTTGGTACCTCTGAGTTGTGTTGTATTGTACTTGAATTGATAACTTACCTATAAATGATTAAAGATGATAATTAGCCTAAAAATTCTACTCTATAAATTAGTAAATTCAGTTCATACCTTTACACATTGACACATTATTTTAACCAATCATGAAATTAAATATCAAATTTTAACTTTTATACATAGTTATTTGAATTGTTTACTGAATCTTGCGCTCTGTTCCAGATATTTTTATATAGATATGTAAGTGTCAAAAATACTATAGAAATAATTATGTAAGTATTACATATTTATCAATCAATTGTTTACTTGTTGTTATAAACTCTTGTGATAAGTATGTCTCTTGTATAATATATACTTCGAATGACAAATAGATTAGGTAAATGTGACATAAAGCCTGATTTAAATCTATGCATTTTGTGCACTGATTAAATGTGATATATGCTATTATTGTGCTATTCTACAATGTTCTTTAATGTGCCTCAGACTATCCTTTTTCGGTCTGAATGTATAACACCCTTTGCCTTTGTATACGTGTACTACTTTGATGTTAATTAGTATAAAACTATTTATACTTATTTATTGTTACTTACAATAAATAAGTATAAATAGTTCTATATTTTTCTTCAATAAAACATAATAGTGCAAAATGTATTTTTTTTTATTTAATAGAATTAATACCAATTCTCCTTTAGGAACTCACCCTATTTATTTTTATATGCAATGAGTTCCCAATGCATATGGACAAATTATGGAACCCCTGTTACATTCTGAAGTAATATATATATATTTTTCTTAAACAAAGACAAAAAAGTATGAATGAACCAACACGTATATTATTTCTATCTGCATATACCTCTGCCACGAGTTCTCCATCTCCAGTCCCTAGCTATTGATTATGGAACCCTCCGCGAAATCGCTATTACATACGGCACTATAAATATTTCTATCGTACCCATCTAAAATTATCTTTATATGTACAATTAATGCCTACTCTATTTATTTATATATTAATACTTAATGGATGCCGTAGGCTTACAATTACGGAATCCACTCCACGGTTTCTTCTTCTGGAGAAACGTAAAACCCTAAAATGGACCCCATTTTACATTGTGACGTACGGCATTGTTTAGAATTAAATCGTAACAGAAAACCGACCTCGACCTGAAAAGTGATCTTTGGAAGTGCGCCAATAAAAATACATGTGTCTCGTTTACAATATTGAAACATTGACCGAACGTTTTGTCTCACTTTAAGAATGTTAAATGTAAAGCAATTTTGTATAAATACATAGTTCTAAGATATAAATGTATTATTGATATGTTTTGCTCAATGGACGCTACATTTTCTAAATATAGATTAATGAAAATATATATTTTAAATGAATTTGTAAAAAACAATCAGTAGGTACCTACGCGCAATTACTAAATACTTTTTAAAACGGATATTATAAATACAATTTAAAATATCTTGTGTGTATTTATATACATAAGTCTCGTCTAATTTTATCCAAAAATCTCATAGCAGGGACCTTGCCATAGTTTTAAAAATAATTCATGTGGCGTCCGCGAGTAGTGTGATGCAGTCTTCATGAGACGGGAACACGGAAAGCGTGTTCCATTCGTATATATACGTTATATATAAGTGATTATTTTGTTTATATAAATTAAGCGTACTTTAGAAAAAATAGGTGTATAAAAATTACGCCTAAACATATTCTAGAGCAGAAATATCTTGAGAGACAGTAAAATGGAATGCAATCAAGAAATAATCGCCGCTACAGTGCTTCACTGGAACTATCGAGGATTCACCGAATTCCCAATTCAACAACTACGAGGAGAAGAAACCGATATAACAGATATCTATTTGAAGGAAAATCTCATATCGCGTCTACCGAACGACATCGGCAGGTTGGAAAACCTCGAGAGTTTGTACCTAAGCGGGAATGATATAATCGAGTTACCGAGAGAGATGTCGATGTTACGAAGTCTGAAGTGTCTCGATGTTAGCGGCAATCGATTGAAGTACATCCCGGATGAGATCGGCGAATTGAGAGCCTTGAAATTTCTGATACTGGATGAGAATGAACTGAGCGAACTGCCGCTGAGGTTGGGCGAACTAAGAGCGCTCCGATATCTATCGGTTTGTGGTAAACGTTTTGTATAGTTGCTTGCGTCGATTGACATTGCTGTTTTTGATAGCTTTTGTAATTGTTTGATCTATTGCTATGTAGGTATCTATCTATTAAATAAAATCAAAATAACGTAATGTAGAATTTCATACTTACATTTCCATGGGCATTGTGATATTGGCATGTTTAATAAATACTAGGGATGTTTCGAATAGCAAATCACTATTCGTGAATACAAATACAAATATTTTGCCCGCTATCTGCCAATATGAATACGATTACGAATGTAGTAAAAGTGTAAAGTTTCATTAGTTTTTCAAGGGAAAATAACAGCTCCATATATTTCTCTGCACTGACTAGTGACATGTTTATAAAGTTTTGTATTTATGTCGTAATAAAGTAGGTATGCAATTACCTAGAGGTACGGTAATTCATAGATGTGGATGACGCGTTCGGGTGTTAACGGATTAGGCGATGGGCAATGTTATCGTAATGTATCTATACTTGGGTATATTAGTTCAGTTATATAGGCCAACGCTACTTATATATTATATA
Organism: Sesia apiformis; assembly: GCA_914767545.1. Classification (NCBI taxonomy): domain Eukaryota; kingdom Metazoa; phylum Arthropoda; class Insecta; order Lepidoptera; family Sesiidae; genus Sesia; species Sesia apiformis. Next base: position 5,447,280 of record OU611960.1, on the reverse strand, counting down.
ATGAAATTGTGGTAATCAAAAGTCAGGGATTTATGGACGATTATGAAGAATTATTCCATATTTCCTTTATTAATATTTTACTAATTTCACGTTCAAGGTACATTCAAAGTATCCCAGAAACCAGAGCTCATATTAAATTCAACAGTCCTACAAAACCGTCCCGCCGCCGCACAGTGGGACAGAACCGTGCGTACCGTCTCAAAAATAGCTTTTCGTAATGTTCTATATTGAATATTTTGTTAATGCATATGTCTAACTGAATGTTCAATGCATATTATATAGCAGTTGAAATACACTATTTCTCATTTTTTGTATTAGAATAAGGCTTGCAAGTTGACGCTCAAAATTATGTCAATTATGTAGAACACAATTCCACCAGTTTACATGGTCATATTTGCATTACTTTACCAGCAAATTTGTAAGTGTGATATATGGTTAGAATGGTGATGAAGTACTCTATTTAAAAATAATTTAAGTGAACCATTATGTGAAACCTGGGGAGGTAAAGAATTTTTATTTCAGGACCTAATATTCTATCCTTATTAGAAACTTTGCATAGACTTTTGACAGTTAGCGGTGTCTGCCCATGTCGTAATTTTGATAGCATCGTATAGAGCAGCTAATGTTAAAGGTAAGGCAAAAAAAATTGAGTGCCCAAATCTGCCCCCCTTGAAATGAAACTAAAAATGGCTAATGGGGAGAAAATACAAAATATTCCAAAAAATATTTTAGTTCTGATTAATGAGATTTTTGGATATTTAGATCACTTTTGACACTTTTGCCAAGTGAAATGAATAATTTGGAGAAGATTGCATCAAAGCCAGATAATATAAATGCTTACGAATACGGTTTGTCTACGTTACACGCGTGGATCAGGTGCATGGAGCTAATTTTACATATTTCATATAATCTTTCATTTCAAAAATGGGCTGCGAGAACTTCGGAAGATAAAAAAAGTAAAGAAGACAAGAAAAAGCTTGTACAAAGTTTGTTTCGAAGCCGGATGGGATTGCACGTTGATAAGCCCCGACAAGGAAGTGGAAACAGTAATGACGGCAATACAGCTCGGCGTTTTTTTGAGAACTACTACTGCGCTTCAGAAATTACAGGGGTTGACGAGGAACTTATTAAAAGGTTCTATGTTATTCTGCAAACCATGGCATCCGGTATTGCTGTAAATCCAGAAAAATTTGGTGAATATACTCGTGCAACCGCACAACTGTACGTAACAAAATATATGTGGTATAATATGCCTTCTTCAGTACATAAAATCTTAATACATGGGGAAAGTATAATAAGACATTTTGCTGTTCTGCCCATTGGTCATTTATCTGAGGATGCCCAAGAATCGCGTAATAAAGATTACAAAAAAATCAGATTGCATCATGCTAGAAAATGCTCTAGGTCCGCAACAAACGAAGACGTATTTCATGGTCTTCTATTTACGTCAGATCCTTATATATCAAGTATCAGAAAACCATCAGTCACTATATCCAAGAAATTGTTAGAGGAAGCTAAGAACCTCTTAGCTATTTAAATCGAAATAATTTCGTACATTATTTGTAAAACATATTTTTGGAGTGGGTTATTATATATTTGTCATTTATTTAAATGTAAGATTCATATGTAATATAAAATAACATAAAATAGGTTTATTAATATCATAAAACTGTAAAATTATAATTCAATAAGTTAACCAAACCATGGTTTAATATTAAAATAATACATTTTTATTTTGTTTTATTTTATTTTATATTATTTATTAAACATTTGACAATGATACATTCATTATTGGATTGTATGTACTCTGGAGACACTACATACCAAATTTCAGCGATTTACTTCAATCAACAAAAAAGTTACAGATTTTTGAGACGGTACGCACGGTTCTGTCCCACTGTGCGCCGCTCCAGTTAGTTCCAGAGATCGTAAAGTTAGGGAAGACAGAAGTTGTTTCTATCGCGCTAGTGTTAAATCAATTTTACCGCTTCCTCATTGATTTGTTTGACCCATTTAACTAGAACTAGTTTCAATTACATAATGGGTAAATAACATTAACTATTTATAGAGAAGTACCTAAACAGTGATTAGATTTCAACTGAAATGGAATCCAATCACATGTATTCACATTGTTTACTCACACGACATGACCTAAACTTGTGTTAGGTAAGTAGGTATGTACCTCGGTAACTATTAGTTGACTACCCATATAATAATGTTACGCTTTGGATGTGTATTAATTTGAAGAGGGTGTAACTTTTAATTAAGCTTGTCGATATGAGGTAGTTATGATGTGTGTTACATGAAATTACTTTTATACTGAAATTTAATATTTTAAGTTCCATATTGTGTCCATTATTTATATATACCCACAAAAAATCATATTTTTATTGGATTGATTTTAACGTAGGTACAAATATATTTTTGCACTGAAATCGCAATATAATTGGAGTTATTCTCGGAATTAACTCAAAGATACAAAATACGCTTATACTAGATTTTATGTAAAGATTACAAGTTTTACCTACATTAAGTCTTAAACTGATCATTTAAAAAAAAATCCTTTTTTCAATTAATTTTACAATTAAACTATCACCATTTAACATGTTGCAGACAACAGGTTAAAATCGCTTCCTCAGAGACCAGTTTACAATTATCACCACTGCGAATTCAGATTCTGGCGAAACACTGATTTGAGAACGATACCATACTCTCTGTGGTACCACATGTTGCGGGACCAACAAACTCGAAGTCTCAGTATCGGGTGAGTTTTACAACTTCGTGCTACTGGAGGAACGTGAAAGTTGTAACCGTAGGTGACCTGGTTATTGTATTTGAACCAATATGTCTATTAGCGGTAGTAGTATTCCCATTAATATTAGGTTATGGTAGCTCAAGTTTTCTTTAACCTCCGCGGTACACCGAAAAATGATTTACGGGAATTTTGTAAGTAGGCATACAACATTTGTACGTATATTTATAACATATCTATTATTAACCATGGTAATTTTGTCTTTTTTGTCTTCAAATACAGAACAAAAAGAAAACACATCGACAAATCGCAAAAAGCAAATCGACATGAACTCGAAAATAGAACAAATGTGTTACCACATAATGTGTTTTCTCGTGAAATAGATAAATGATCGATAGAAAAAGGTTTTTAGATATCAACAAGTTCAAACTTTTAGAGAACCAAACGCACTTTTTTTCGTATTCATACCAAATAAAACAAGTTCTTTGTTTGTACCTACTTTATTCTTAGTCTGATCAATCAAATTTCAAGATTTTTAGAGATGATTTTTAGATCTACCAAAAATATCTTGATATTTTCGTTTCTCTCGTCGTATCTATTGTTTGTAAATATTGAAATAGTGAAAACGATAAGGTACAGCCTGCGGATAATGTAACAAAAACTGAATTAAAAAATAATTAAAAAAAAAAAAAAAAATTTTAAAAAATATTTTCAGAAATTAGAAAACATCAAGTTATTTTTTCCCTGAATACGAGGGCTACTAGTGTGATTTATTTTTTACATTTGACATTCTTTTCATATGCCATCTTTTGTTGAGCCGACTCTATTGTCTTATGTGTATCTATATGAAAACAATCCTTGTTCTTCAGATGCTTACAGGTTCCTAAATACCAACAGAGCCAACAACTAAGCCGATGTCGATTAAAACTAAAGCAAGACACAAGGGAGTGGGACGTCGATGTTGATTGTCCCACACAATACCACAATGTGGTAGAAAAAGGAAACAACACGCCACCAAGTCTTTGTGAACTATGTAAAAGAAAAAATTACAAAATGATATCAGATGCTGCTAAGAGATTAAACGATATACACATCATTTATTCCAGCAATGCTTATAACCAAGAAAATAATAATTTATGCGAAAACAACAACAATGATATAAACAATCTAAGAGAAAACTTAGAAGGTATCAATATTGACAATGGATTGGGAATAACGAATTATGATGTGAATACAAATAATTATTTATTGAAATTGATACATTCAGTTTATAAACGAGATAATGTCATTAATGATAACAAAAGAAAAACCGAAACAAGAAAATGTTACTACGTACCAGTAGATGTCATAAAGGAATATTTTTCTTTCTTACCAAATGTTATTAAACAAGATCTAATTAATGGTCCAGTATCAAAATGCGAGAACGTCAATTGTAAGAAACCAATATTTGATTACGTGCATTATGAATTTTGTTTTGGGTAAGTTAATTTTAGGAATTTGACTCAAGATATTACATCACTATGTTAGATTTAGATAAAGGTAACTTTTTGAAATATGATCATTCTGTTACAGAAAGATTATCCTTATCGACAATAGAGAAGAAGTAATATTAAGTGCTACGTTTTGTTCAAAAACTTGTGCTGATGTGTGGAGGAAGGGAAACATGAAGACAATACCATGGACGTTAGCACAATAAACTTGAACGAAAAGGAAAATAAAGACATACGTCTACTATACACAATAAAAGTGATGAACACATTTTACATTTTAATTTAGGTATCGATATTAAACTAAATTAAACCACTTAAATTATTATTAAAAAGTTTGAAATAAAACAAGTATTTTATTAAGATTTTCGCCTTTATTTTCATAACCAGCCACCACAGTAATGTTTAAGCGTACATTTTTAGAACAATTCAGAATAAAACAAAAATAAGCAGAGTTGCAAATACTGATTCTGTTAAATAATAAAACTAGACAGTTATTTTAAAAATCACAACCAAAGATGTGCAGAGTATTTTAGGAAACCACGAGGTCGGCGCAGAAAATCACTTTCCATAAAAACAATTAAAATTTGAAAACATCAGCAACCACTTTTCGACACAGCCAAGCCGACTCAACATTTAAAAATAAGTGTGATTTAAACAATCCATAGATTTGTAGCAATTTTTGTTATTATCATTATAATAGTAGTAGCATAATCCCAGGTTACAAGTAGAAATGTAGTCACAATGAATGGACAATAAATAACTTTAAAATAAGTTTTTTCGTCTGACAATTAATACAATATAGGAAAATGATTTGTCTACGCTCTTAGTAAGACATGATTATCGTAAAAAATACAAGCATGAAGGAAAAGCCTTTAAAACTGAAAAGGAAAATTGTGTGGCGTATAAAGAAATTTTATATTTGTTATTTTTTTGTATATATGTATAAAATTGAACACAGATGGAATACTTAAAATGGACAACGCGATCGCTCCGTCTTTTAATGTTAGATGCTTAGTCATTGTATCTTTCTTAGTTATAGTTATAACTAGTCCTAGTTTATCATTGAAGATTGCGCCTTCCATTGTCCTCCGTAGATAAGTATATCATGTCAATTAAAAATGTTCCATCCTTATTCAAGACAATTTATTAGGTAGGTCCTATTAATTTGTTCTCTATACTTTTGATTTCGATAAAACCTTTCAAATATAGTTTAGCGTTGAATAATACTTTATATTATGCATTTTCACTTGATATTTTTTTAATAGTGCTACATTATACCTTTCAATATAATGCAGCATTATGGACATCTGTAAGCCCATTATCCACATTGCAGCCAAATATGTTATCGACGTAAGTGGCATTAAACACAAAGTTTCTCCAGATTCACTTTTAAATTGGAAGACATTTGATTCACTTTGACAGGCACTCTTTGTTGTCGCACAAATAGTTTACCACCGCTATTCTATATTTGATAGTTTCATTTGAAATCTCATCTTGTATTACGACAAGTAAGTTTCAATTTTCTATTGATATTATTGCTAAAAAGGCACAAGCGTTTATAACTATTTAGTAATTCTATGGGATTGTTCTCACAGTTGAATTTCTTATTTTCTTTATCAAAAACGCGCTGTTACTAGCTAATCTTTGATAAGAATTTAAAAGTAACAATACGATAAGTGTCGAAAGTGTTGTACAAATCGCAAAGATATGCGACGGAATCCCAAATAGAAACTCTTCCGTGAAAACAATCATTGTGTTGAAATTGTTTCATGTCTATTATCGTTAATGTAAACAAAAAATTGTCCAAGTTACTTGTTCAAAAATTATGTACTAGGCAGTGACCGGACACCGAAACATGGTGTTGTATCTCCTCTTGTAAAACTCCCCGTAAAAAATATAACAGCAAATATGTTATCGCCAAATTAAATATATGTATGTTTCATCCAAAAGACAACGTCCATTATTAACTATGACTTCTCATCGTTGTAAAAGCTTTCGCATATTCCATTTTATTATATTTTTATACTAAAATGCATGTACTATTTTATGCGTCGATGAAGTTAAAAACAATTTTTATGCGAAAAAGTATCTAAAATTGGGTTCCTTGTATATTTTTTGTTTGGATTATAATTAAATTAATAAATAATTGATGGATATTAAATACACAATAAAAATAAAATTTAGAAGACAACACAATGGAAGGAGATTTCGTTCACTTTTTGAATAGAATATTAAGCAGCTTTGTCAAGATTTAAAAAAATATCGAGCTATATATTAACGCTAAGGATCACCACAAGCAGTCGTCAGCAACTGAAGATTTATTGATGGAGTAAGTCAGTAATCGTAAGTCGAACACACTGAATTTGTTATTATTCCAATCTATTCCATCTCAGCTTTATTAAGTTAGACTGCCCGTTGAAGTTCATTTCAGATGCATTTTAGTATAAGGTGCGCGAATCCTCTCGACATCTGTGTTTGAAGTGGCATTAAAATTGTCATTAAATGGTAGACTTCACGTATGTGAATAAAGATGTATATTTTAAAGATGTATAGATTAAAGTAAAAGATGTATAGTTGATATATGTATATGTATATTAAAGATGTATAGTTTTGTCGATTTAGCCACATTTTGACTAGCTTCATCACGGACATCTATTGACAGGAATAACATATTTATAATTTACTTCACATACATGTGTCGAGGTGTACCGCGAGAAGATGTTGCATGCATTCAACGTCACATAACACATTCACGATAATCAACGATTCTACTTTTTTCTACAAGATCCAATCCAATGTTTTTTTTTATACTTTATATGCAGACTGTTTTAGTAAGACTGAGTAGAGTTGTAATATTTGCGCTGAAATTTGGTTAAAATAAAGTATCTAAATTTGCCTTTCATTTGTAAAGTTTCAGTTAGATTCTAATTGGATAAATAATAAAAATAAATAATAATACAATGGAATAAGATTTCGTTCAATTATAAGCCGAATATTATGCATTTTTATCAAAGCTTCTAGAATATCGTAGTAATTATTATGCACTTGATTTGTACGTACCAATTAATACAGATATGTATATACGTATACAACATCAACCGTTCCAATTCCATTAGTGTCCCCTAATGTTCATAATTTTCCAAATTTCTTATTTTTAATTATGTTGTTCACACACATGAACTATAATTGTTTTCCCTTGATTGTTTTCATATAACTTTTTTGATCAATATGTGAACATTGGTGTTAATTGAACAACTAGTAAAGCATTTATGTGAGTTGTTTTAAGTATATTTTATGTTGTATAAGTCTGTCCTCAACGACTATGGACTCTTATATTACCTTACAAATTCTTTATCACTTTCTAACTAGTTTGAAATTCAAGTTCCTCTAATGGACAAAGATTTTAAGCAACTCTTTAAATAACGTTTATAAGGGATACATAAACGAGGGATATTATTGATTAATTTCAAACATAATAATAATTGTTTGCTCTTGAAATTGATGTTTCTAAACTATTTCTTTTATAAACTCATATTAAATCTCTTTTTTTTTACTATAGTTTCATACTTTGTGGTAAGATTAATACAGTAGTGAACTGATATGTTTCATGATTTATTGGAGACAATATGGAACCTACATTAATAAGATTATTTCAAATTCATTAGAAAATTGGATAATGTTGAGATTTTAAGATGAATAGTTAAGGTAGGGACGTGGTGGGGAGCTATCGTAGTAAGAGCAATATAGAAATGTGACTCTATATTGCAGTCCTTTTCTTAACTCGTGACTTCTAAACCCTTTATCTGAGTTATTTTTCAATATATTAAATGATTTTATTTCAATATTTTAAATTTGCACAGAATATAATCTACGATTTTAATTTATTTAATTATATGATTATCTAAAAATAGTCAATACTTTGGAGCGCTGAACAGTAATATTAAAAGTAGAGTCTGGCAAACGTTTCATAGGAAAAAAAGAGCGGCTTTGAAAAAACACTTTTAAGTTGATTTTTTTCGGAAGTTCTTTCTAAAATGACTTTAAAATATATAGAGTATATTCGTTTCTTTATTAAAATGAGAGCCAACAGCTTAAAATTTTAGGGAGATTATGAATATTGGAAAAAAAAACACTACTTTTATAATATATAGATATACTGCAGGGCGCGTTCCTTAAGAGGGGAGGATGGCTGAAGCGGATTACAAAAATTGGTATTATTACAATTTGTTGCTGTTCCGGTAGAAAGGGACAGTTGCACTTCGAGTTGATAATAAGTATAATAACCGAAAATATCGAGGATTCGTATGCCCCTGATTTCAATAATAGATCTATTTTTTTTATTTGCATTAAAGAATAGTTTCTCTACGTGTCGGTACGTTTTGCTTTTTTAAATAAGAGTCGTTGAATTTGCACACTGGGCTTCTTTTTTGCAGCTTTTTAACGAGGCGATATTTTGGACTTTTAGAGGGTCCCAACTCCTATAAGATATAACTAATTAAAAATTTCAAAATGTAGAAACATGCTCATAGTAGATATCTGTAACATATTAAAAAATAATTGACCCATTGCCAGAATTCAGGGAGGAAACGGGAAATTCGGCAGAAAAATAGTTTAGATTTATATCTCGATCAAATTAGAAATGAGCCAAATCGGTACAGTAGTTATAAATTATGACGGAGTAAACTAATATATCAAAAATAATAATTTTCACATCTATATATACAAACTGTCGTCATATCGGTAGGGCTCGTAAAGGTCTACCAACTTTTGTTCAAACACTTTTTTTCTAAAACAGACGGATAATAGCGATATCTCTCTCTTGCCATCGGCTTTTTATTCAATTTGCTACTCTTTCTTATACTATGTTTCATTTGTCAGTCAACATTTAATAATGCGTGTTTTCATTTAGATTGGATCTCGTTCACATAACTAGGTACTATTTCATAAATCTAATCTGCAGCTTATCTATAGATCACATTATTTAAAATATGCTTTTTGTTCAAACGTTTTGTGCCTTATATTTAAGGAACTAATTCAGTTGAGCTACTAAAGCTAATATAGTGGAATCATTTAAAGTCGTAGCGTATGTCTGTTTGCACTCGAAAGTACATCTCGTCCAAATTGTATGGACCCGCCCTGTAATGCAAAATTATTTCGATATTATTAATTAGGAAGAACAGCTACTTCAGAGGTGCGTCCTCTTAAATCATTATTGAATAAATGTGAGCCCGTATCTCTGACTTTCACCTTAAGTACGAATTTTCCAATTATCACCACTACGGCTGTGGTGGAAAACTAAGATTTTTGCGTTTTTTGTACATATGTATTAAACGAGTTGTAAACAAGTATGTTTATTCATTTTACTCGATGTTTTGGCTGAGTTATAATACCAACCATGGTTGTGAGTTAACTGACCACGTGGAGAGCTGCTAGTAGCTATTTCAACTATTTAATTGCATGGAATTCCGACATTTCTTCATGTTACCAGACGAAAAAAGTGCTCCCACAAGAAAGGAAATAAATCCCATAATATAAAAAAAAGTATCTGACTGTGGTTTCTAAGGTTTATTAAATATGTAAAATCGCAAATTTGTAATTAAATCTTAATCATTATCAATTTATTTTAATTTTAATAAATATATCAAAGTCGAAACAATTAGTTGGGGCGAATAACTTATGGCCTGTATAACAAACCTTTTTTACAAAAATTAAAAATACTACTTTTGTTTTTCTTCGACGGCAAATAACGATAGCTGTATCGTAAGTTATTACGACATATTCATTATCATTATTTTTGGATAAGCCTTCGTAGAGAGAATAAAGTGTAGAATATAAGATATAATAGAATACAATTAAATAAAAATAAATAATTTAATAAATAAAAGCATGTTGTCAGAAATAATAAGACGTATAAGATGACGGAAGAAAGAGTTATTGTTTAAAAGAGTCAACAATATTGCTATAGTCACTGATAGGACTGTATAGCATATGTTATGTTACAAAAGAAGAGGATAAGCTATGCACAGACTTGACTTGAGATAAGAGTCGCTGTGTACAGTGAAGTAAAAAAAGACTATACAGCGAACCCGGAAGTTGTGGAATGAACTGCCAGCTGAGATTTTTCCGTTACGCTACGAGATGGGGCAGTGAACCCGCATGCCCCCTGGTGTTACAGGTGTCCATAGGTGGGAGTGACCACTTATCATCATGTGGCCCGCCCGTTCGTCAGCCATCTATTCTATAAGAAATAATTGGACCATTCAATTGAGTGTCCGCGACACTTATATAATATACGTCAATATAATATATGATAACTCTATGTACATAATAGTGTTCCAATACTTAGTACCTATATTTTTATGATTTCTCCCTTAAATGTCCTATACAACAGAAAATATAGATGAATTCTAGAATTAGAGATAAGATAGATTGCTAAATTATAGATTTAGCAAAAACTGAAGAAACGCAAGTGGTTATATTATTTGAAGTTTGCTTATTGGCCTGATAAAGTAATTTTTAAACGAAATTATTATAAACTTTATATAATTAATTGAAAAAGAACCAAACAAAGAAAGGTTAAAGACAACTGAAATATCAAAAAATGACAAATGTTAGAATTCCATGCAATTAAAAATTGTATTGTATTATACCTGCATTTGGTCTCTATAATCCGGAAAGATGCGGCTTCAAACACTTACAGATGGAGATCGATGAAGATTACACCCGCCTTTTCAACCATAATTGATGTCGACCAAAACGTCGACTAATAGTCTTAGAAAGGTGAATAGAGGGTTAGTAGGTAATTGCACGCTTTTAAGACCAGTTCAATATATAATTATAGGTGAATAAAAGTAAAAAATCAAATTTGAGGCATGTGTAACAATCCATCAGTTCGCATTGGGTCCGCTGAGGCCTGGTTAATTTAATACTTTAGGCACAAAATCCTATAAAATATGGCCCATCCAATTATGATCTAAGTCACAGAAAAAAGTTGCAACGAACTAGAAGCTAGCCGCGTGAACTAGATGAATCTATCCACATATCATCGACGCTAATTCCAGATAGAAAAAACGACATTAAAATAAATACGAACTCTTATCTGCAAAATGTCAGATTCAATTTTTCTTGCACGGAACGGCAACCCATTTCGGTGGACATACGGTAGGCAATGTAACGTCTGAGATTATTTTGTAAGGCTACAATGTACATAAACTTTAGGCCAGGATTGATTCAATGCGTTCTTTGGAATGAAAATGTCCAATGAAATGGGAAAAGAATGAGATGCTATGAAATGTGAAACGAATGTGATGTTATGAAATGTGAACTCTCTCCGCTCACTTTTGGATTCAATTTACTCCACGCGGAACAATGTCTTCTTTTGGTAAGTATACTTTTTAGCAGTTTGGAGATTAAGATGATACGATGTTATATAACAATAAGGTATAAATACAATAAGGCAATAACTTACTTATCATAGGGTCCATACATTAGCGTAGGCTATGAGCTGCCTACGCTGACAGCTTGAGTCGCATAGAATAATACGCAAGGGGACTTCCACCAAGCGCTGAACTGGACCACTTCCTCGGGACCTACTGGCACGATGCTGCGGAATTTCATTTATTTAAATTTTTTTATACTTAGATGGTTTAAGATGAGTACTCCACTTGATAGTAAGTGGTAAGGCGACTATGGACATCTGCGATGCATGTCAGTATCAGTCAAGAATGACACACATTGGCACATTTTCGTCTAGCTCTGATTTAGAAAAGGGGAATTGTGACAAGAATTGGGAAGGATAGAGAATAGGGCGTTTATCGGAATAAGGGGTTGGATATAGAATTAAGAGAATGTGGGTAAAGTTTTACTCGCCTAGTGAAAACACAGGGTTAGACATCTACAAAAATCATAGAAATCGTCCCTTAGTAGCAAAACCGACTATTTGACGACATCGTAATTTTGATAAAACTAGAATTGAAAGTTGAGGACTTTAATAAGTAGAAAGTTTTTTTTTTCAATACCTATAATCATAAAACGTAATACATTTGCATATATCATGCCAAACATTTAAGTAAAAAAACGTGAATATATTGAGTAAAATAATAAAAAAAATAACTATTCAGGCGTCTTCGGGATGATGGCAGTAAATTAAACAAAAGAGAATAATGAAAGGTCAATTACTCATTCTCGTTCTCTTAATATCTCCGAAACGGTTCATGGGAGCAGAAATCAATTGTATCAGTGAAAAAGAGCTCAAACAATTTATTTTATTAGCTCTCTATACCAAGTTAGCTAATTTTAGGGAAAAACCAGTTACCTTTAGGGAAAAAGCAAACGAGTTAACCGAGGTACCAATGCGGTCTCTATCCTTGTCTGTGGTATGTATATGCGCTACTAGGTTCTTGGGATTATCCTCGACGCACACGACGGCGGCGGAAAGTGTGTACTCCTCTTCATATTTCATAATATTTTGTAGGACCTTATATACATGTTTAACATAGAAAACGAGTTACCTCAAATCTCAACACCACAAAAGGCAGTGATTCTACAGACGTTAGCAAAGTGTGTTACTTACCTAAAATCTTAAAAACCAGTATATGTATATAGAATTTAGCAAAGTAAATGAGTTACCTCAAATCTCAAACATCTGAAAAAACAGTGAATATATTTCTATATACGTTTAGCAAAGTAAATTGAGTTACCTATCTATCTACCTCAAAACCCCTAAAAACCGGTGATTATTTATAGTTTAGCAAAGTAAACAATATACCTGAGGTCGTTGAAGAGGTACCAATGCGGGTCTCTGTCCTTGTCCGCGGTGTGTATATACGCCACTAAGGTCTTAGGGTTGTCTTCAACGCAAACAACGGCGGCGGATAGTGTGTACTCCTCTTCAGATTGGACGGTCACTTGCTTCTTTTTGTGTCTGCTTGACTCCGGCCGTGTGTGAGTCTCCGTTGGGGATTCAGCCTATAAGTTTTACATTGTATTTTATTAATTTAGGTAATATATATTACTATGAATCATGCATTCATTTCGGCCAGTAGTGATTATAGGGTATCTCTATACTACTATATATCTATCTATATACTTCTATACAAATAATACCAGAGGTCGCCCGCGAGTTCGTCTACGCTAGCGTAGACGAGGTCGCCCGCGAGTTCGTCTACGCTAGCGTAGCTTTCAAGTAAATATATATTAAATAAATGGTAAGATTTGCTTACTCGCAAACAAGTACATCTCACATGAGATTATGTATTTAAGAAATGTATGTAATATTATCAACGATATCTGTAATCTTTTGACTTATTATTACAGCAGTCTTATAGAAAGTACCAGAATTCTCAATACTGAAAAGTTGACATGAAACAAAGCTTTCCTTCTACGATGTTTTTTATACCAAAACGTGTGGCCTAAAACATATTTTTTTTGTTATTATAATTGATATGAAAATGCCCTTGTGTATTTTTTTTTTATAGAAGGAAGATGTCAGACGAGTAGAGAGTCCACTTAATGGAACTAAAGTCACAGAACTCACAGAATTATCAAGCTGAAGTGGCAATGGACTATACCTGCCGCAGGACTTACAACCGATGGGGGACTTCCAATTAACAAATACGGTCTGAAACGAGTACTTACTTTGTCGTTAATAATAACATCGCCATCAGATTGGAGTCGGATGACCATATGATGTGGAAGGACGCAGTGCGCGTCCCGAGACAAACTTTTTGACGAACCGGCTTGTGATGGACTCGGTCTGAAACACGACAAATTTGTATAAATGAATTTATAATGTCGAAAATCTATACTGAAATCACAAAGACTGCATTTATTTATTTTACACAATTACATATAAAAAGACCGATGTTAGGTGCCTGATAGACAAACACGGTTTAAATTTGTATGACGCGCTAGCGTCTGTCAACGCTATAGAACATAGCTAGAGTCCACTCATCAACCAAAATACATAGATGGTAGCATTATGGCCCCAAGAGCGAGACATTTGCAAGACAAAAAAAAAGAAAAGTGGCCATAACGTTCACCACTCCAATCTTAAAAAATGTATCTTTTCTGATTTGTCTAAGTAACAACTATCGATTAGAAAAGGAATTAGAGGGCCGTACAGTTATTGCTACTTTTCCTTTTTGACGCCTCTTTGGGGGTTGCTTGCAGGACTAATTGGACCAAGCTAGACTAGTCGATGTTAATGCCAAATCGTGACAGATGTTACCTGTCAGGATGCTTGAACCGGCAACCGGGTCTCGCACAGTGCAGTCCATATCGGCACGGCTTCCCACTCCCCCCTCGTTTCTGCTCCGGCTGTAAAATTACTACGATTACGCATACAGATGTCATACACATACTCGAGTTAAAAAATATATAATCGAGCTATCATACTCCATGGTTAAAAGGCTATTTTGACTTATACGCAATTTTGATTTTGTTATTTTCGTCATTTTAATTGTCTGTTAAGGAAATTAGAATGATGTATGTATACAGGGTCAACTAAAAATACCTAGATCCGCGTAACGTTGAACTACGACATGGGGTTCTTCAAGAAAGCTGTGAATAGGATTTTGCAAGATCGGCGGCGCGCCCGCATGCCCCTGGTGTTGCAGGTGTCCATGGGCGGCGGAAACACTTACCATCACGTGGGTCCGCTTGCTCGTCCGCCCTCTTGTCTATAAAAATATAGTTTGTATTGTTAATATAGTTGTATAAATATTGTTTATAAAAATATCTATAAAAATATATAATATCGCTATTGGCCTGTAATTGGCCGGTTCGGTACGATCGCCTTTTTTAGGCAACGGGTGGACGTGAGCTACGTTCCAAGCTTTCGGGAAACGTCTCGTGGAGAAAGAGAGTTTAAAGAGTCGCGTAAGCACCGGAGACAACTCAGAAATTCATTGTAATAATAATTAAAGGATAATTAATTACAATATTACAATACTGCAGCATTCCGTGGTAGTTTCAGATATGCTGCATTAAAAAATTGGAATAATATACCACCACCACCAATACGGGAGATAAAAGGTCTAAATATGATTAAAATTAAATACAAATATTTTCTTTTAAATTATCAAAAACAACTACTTGGAATACGTGTTTTATCTGGAGTAGCCATAATTAGACATTTATACACACTTTTATTCTCTCTTCGTATTTGTCAACACCTTAATATGTACTCATATATATATTTCTTTCATTTATTTATTTATTTTATTACTTTTAATTTGACTATACATTATACATTTATCTTTAATCTAATATGTTATATATGAGTATTTAGTTACTAATTTATTAGATAATATACTTTTGTCCGTGCGTCAAAGATGGCTCCACTGAAAATCAGTGCGGTGACTGACACTCAGTCACCGCTCAGCATATGCTGAGTTGGAGACAATTTCCGGCATTGCAACACACACACGAATGAAATAGCAACGTGTCTTTTTTTCTTTCTCTTATTTTTTGTGATTTTCTTTTGTTTTTCTTATTGCCTACATTGTTTTTTTTTCTTTTGGTTATTGTGATATTTATATTGTGTGTTAGTGTATGTCGGAATAAAGGGTGTCTATTGTGTAATTATAACGCATATTCCGTTAAATAATACGTACATTCGAAGCAAATACTTGCCATGTCCTTCTGGATGCCCTTCGCCCAGTAAGCTTTCTCGTGCGCCGTCACACCACCGCAATTGACTGCCAAAATGGGCGGTAGCCTGAAATGTACGTGTTTTACGGTTAATAACTTTTACTCGAAGAAATGGTGGAGCATGTTGGTAGTTTGTCTAGTATGCAAAACCCATTGTTTAAAGGCAAATATTCTTTGAGTCTACTAAGTTAGTATTATTCTTATGTTGTCTTTGAATCACAGACTTGCGTGGACCACTGACCACTGAGGGTAACGCAGAATTAAACTTATTTTGGCACTGAAAAGATTGTATAGAGACAAAGTTATAGAGATGAGATTGCAATCATTTTCAAGTATTTTTCTTACCTAATAATTCTACCCCGCTGCGAAGTCGGTGTAAACTTGGAACATTGTTCGCACCAGGCGGGAGTGCTCCGTCGGGAGCAGAGCGAAGTACGGAGCAGTTCTATAAAGCCCCGCACTTCACTCGCCTCCCTCCCCCCGCCAGACGGATACTGTAGGGCACACGCTAGGACTACGCTTTCACGCTCTTCCTAAAAACAAAATCGACATGTAAATATTCAAGAATAACCTATTTTATTTATCATTACTAGCAGCCGGTGCTGGATTTAGGCCCTCCGTTCACATGGATTCACGATCAGGCTCCACTGGCGGATCCATGGATAATTTTTTCTCCTCTACGATCCACTAATTTAGGAATTCAAATACAATAGCATTTTTTATGCTGCTTTGATCCACCAATTTGGGATCCAAATATAATTATATATTTTTAGGCCATTTCAATCCACACATATCTCAAGTTGTACTTAATCTCTCAATGACCCAACCTATTTTGAAATATGGAACAGTAAATTGTAACAATAAATGAAACCTGTGGATCGAAGCGGAAATGAATTATCCATATTCACCTGTACATTGAACAGGAGGAAAACATATCCACGGATCGACAGATGAAGCTTGATTGTGGATTCATGTGAATGGAGGCGATATAGGCCTCTCCCGTGAGTAGCTATCACACACGAATTTGACTTGAGCCACATTCGTCACGCGAAAATAAGTCGCATTTTGGTCACGCCGTCAAAAATCTTGTAAACTGCTGATTTTAATGTCGGATTTGTCACGCGTAGGGTTACCTCTTACGAACTTCTAACGTCCCGATACTTTTTAATGATATGATAATCTATATAAATAAAAATGGAAACGTTCGTTTGTTCAAAATCTTAAATCTCCGAAAGTTCCTCACCGATTGCTTTGAAATTTTGACACAACGTTGCATTCGAATACGCGCGTGTTTTTATATACCTATCACAGGGTAAAAACATTCTTTTTACCCAAAAACAGGTATAGACAGGGTAAGCGCCATCTGTTGGGCAGCCACAGCAACGCGTGGCCGGGCACAGCTAGTATGTAATAAAAATATAAAATTATAATTTTTTAACTATTATAAATTGAAATATTATAAGCGTGAGGAATCCGTCATAAATTCAAAATCATAATTTCAAGTCATCCTTTCAAAATTTTTGATGACATGACCAATGCGACTTTCGCGTGACGAATGGCAGGAAATCGTGATTTTACCTGCCGGTAAAGTCACGATTTCCTGCTCTTCTAATCCAGCCGCTACTGGTGACTTTCTTTAAGTCGTCTTTTACATGGCAGGATAGTATCCCTCCTTTTCCCGGTTCGTGGTCTCCATTCAAGGAGTGCTCTACCGTATTGATTATCGGTCCTGTGACCTACTATTGCAATTGCACCACTTCAACCTGTCCATTCTTTGAGACATTTCCGTGACTTTCGATTTTTCGTTGAATTTCTTCAGCAACAACACAACATATCGACTATAGCTCAATAGCTCACTGAGCGACTTTTAATTTTTCAATTTTCAATATAACAGCAGAGAAGAACATCGCAAGGAAATCTGCGTGCCCTAATTTAAAAATAAATCTGGCGCATGTGTAATACTCACCATTCTACACAAGTTCGAGTGGTACATTATGACATGAAACCCCCTCTTAATACAAGAGACCTGTACCCTGCAGAAGCACATTTAATACATTTGTTCGCATAATATCATATTCTCAAAATAAGAGAAGTACAATTGAGAACAAATACACAGTGTCTAAAACAGTGTCTATATTTTTTTATAAGCTTCGAAATATAAACAATTGTGTTCGACTATAACTTTTTTTTATGCACGAAGGCGCCAGACGTGCGTACAGTCCAACTGGTGGTCCTTATGTACAGGTAATATTATTATGATGGTCACGAGGAAACGGGGATTTTGTTTATAACATTGTGAACTGAGAACCGTTTACTTTGAGAATAGCAATATGAAATTTTGCGCACAAAGGTATTAATATAGATTTTTTTACCTCTTTGTTGCACTTCAAACACCTATTCAGCTGGTGTCTTCCAATAGCAAACAGTTGCGAGATCTCAGATTCTTCCTTTTCCGTCTGATGATTGTTCGTCTGATGATGATTCAGTTCGTGGTTTTCATTTTTCTCTGAATCACCAGCTCCTAGTATAGACGAAATTACTTCAAAACAATTTTTACATAGAATCATAGAACAACGACGATTTATTTTTGGAAGTATGTATGACTGTAGAACAAATAAGTAACGATAAGTAAATTATGATTGTGAGAAAGATCGTGCATTTATCCAAAGCTACAGCTGACAAACTTTTAAAAAACAGAATACTTTTTAGAGGTATTTTGAAACGTCTATGTATTTGATAGGTGTTTTCTATAGACAATAAATCAATGTGAAATAAGTGCTCGTCTGTCATCTTTTCTATAAATCCTCTTTCATTGTTACATTTTTAGTCTGCGTATAATTTTAAAAAGAATTAATAAAATATTTGTGGATTTGTAATAATTAAACAACACATTATATAATTATTTGACGAATTAAGAGTTTTAATGATTTTTCTCGTATTGGCCAATTGAGCTATTGAACAACTACCAACTCGTTACCTTGTAAAGATTTTTGAAAAACGATATTTTGGACCTTGTATTTTATGTGAATCGATTTACGTGAAATAAATTGTCCGTGAAAAAATTTACTCGAATCAAAGATGCTAGAATGGCGCTGACCTTCAATTTGAATCGATTTAAAAATATTTTTTCACCTCCACATCGCTTTAAGTAGTCAAAATTCAAAGTGTATACAAATATGAGTTTGCATATATACTACAGGCCAATATACGTATATTTTTATTTATATTATTGTAGGTATCTAATTAATATGCGTCAGAGTTTAACTTCAGTTTTACTTAATTATTCCTATTATTGCAACTACCGCGCCATCTCTGCAGATAATGCTTCTAGGCATTAAATCGGTCTTTTGTCACTATGTGCAATAAAGATTAAATAAATACGTACCGTCATCCTGATTTAGACTTGTGTGCCAGGTTGGAGTAGAATCGTTTTTGCTCTCTCTACTAAAATCTTCCGGAGTATCAAATTCATTTGACTGTCCCAAAAACTCCAACTCCGCGTAAGAATATTCATCTCTATATTGTCCATTCATATGCGGTGTTGCCAGACCTCTGGACAATTTCGAGACGTTGCCAACTCTCAGTTTCGGCGGACTGTTAGCGTTTTGAGTTAACAATGCTAATTCTTTCTCTTTCTTACGCGTTTCTAGTATTTCGTAGTGCATTTGGTGGAGAATAAAGCGATTCCAACTCTGAAACCATGTACGACTATGAAATGATAATGATGTATGAAAATAATGAATTGTATTAGGTATTAGTATGCTAATAAATTTATTTTTGCGAGACAGGGGGCACAGGCCGCATAAGGGTTTTGGCCTTTTTTCGGAAAATATATATGTATATTTAAATGAAATCGATTTGTGAAATTACATAGAAAATATTTTGAAAAAATTAAGAGTTATAAAAGCGTGCACATATACCCTCCATTGTACAAAAAGAAAACCAATTTTACTTGTATGAGAGCAATCAAATCCACTCTCAAGTCGGGCCCTCGATCGGGCAATATAAGTCCTAAGGCGGCTGCTTCGGGTACTGTGCGAAATGCCCTAAGAAAGTTGCTGGCTTGGCACGGCGCTCCACCTGATGTGTCCAGCATTCTAAATAGGAAACCTAGAAAGTTAGAAAGTAATTTTAAGGACTATCTATCCATCTGATTTGTCTTGCATTATAAATAGGAAACTTAGAATGTTAAAGATACATTTTAATGACTATCTGGCCGCCTGATTTATTTTGCATTGTAAATAGGAAATCTAGAATGTTAAAGGGAAATTTTAATGACTATCTACCCGCCTGATTAGTCTTGCATTGTAAATCCCGCAGGATTGTTCTTTAACTTGCAACTGCAGACCATAGAAAATAGATTAAAATTGACAAAAAAATGATACAATGATGCCTCTAGATGATAATTTCGAGACTCAATTACTTTTTTTATTTATTTATTCATTCAGACACATCAAACATTTCTACATGGATAAATGTTCCGCCAAATTGCTGTGCAGTTTGGCGACGGACAATGCCGTCGATTGTAGTACAAAAATTAGGTATGTAGTAAATAATTAAGAAACATTAATTTATGATTATTCACTCTGGGATCTCACGATGCAATACTAGAAATGTTTACATAATTTGTTCTGTAACTGAATCCTATTGAGTGTGTTCATAATGTGGTCCCCGGGGCGCTCGTTGCATTTTTATATTTATCCGTTTTTAATCGTTGTATAAAATGTTTACAATAAATTAAATAAAACTTCTTCTTCCCTATCAGTCTGTGTATATCCACAGCTGGACATAGATCTGGACCAAAAACATGGAGTGGTAACGTAATGAACTTCGAAAGTATGAATACGAAGATGGTCGACCGGCATTAGTTGATACTTGATATTCTACTCATCTGCCACATTCACTGCTGTATTTATGTTCATTTGAAAATCAACTTATTCAGTGTTGTTCACATTCAAACTACATTCAAATGATCTAGAGACTGAAAACATGGAGGGACTGAAAATCTGAATGTTACTGAGATTGAATACGATGACGAACCGGTATTATTTAATTAAATAAATAAATACATTTATTTACTTGTCACAACCATAATAATATTAACAAAGAAAGTAAAAAAAAAGTGAGGAGAAGAGTTATATCTATTAAGTGCGGTCCATCCGCATTTCCTCGATACGGAGGGGTCGCGCACTGTTCGGTCCAAAAAATATTTTATACCGCGAACCGTAGGCTGTGGAACGAACTGCCTGAAGAGGTCTTCCCATTAAGTTACGATATGGGGTTCTTCAAGAGAGCTGTGAATAGGATATTGCAAGGTCGGCGGCGCGCTCGCATACCCCTGGTGTTGCAGGTGTCCATGGGCGGCGGTGACACTCACCATCACGTGGGACCGCTTGCTAGTCCGCCCACTAATCTATATAAAAAAAAAAATACAGCAGTGAATACCGCTGATCCCAAAATTGTTCCCAACGCTGTTCCTCAAAAACTGCATTGAAACAGATTAATACGCAAAGCCAATGATGTTGGATCTTCATTTGAGTTGTGTGTATATTCATCTGTGTATGTGTATGAATTTGTGTGGACGACGGAAATGACAGGGCTGAGAAAATGCATTTCTATTAGATGTAATAATGTACACGTGTATGTCGCGTAGTGGTAAATGGACAATACAACACCGACTATCGGGCAGCGACAACCCGGTTTGCCAGGAAGACTAACACAAACCGTAGGGCCTAAACATAATAACCAACTTATCAACTTGCAATGACCAGGGCGGTATTTTAAAGCCTTTATACCTCCTAAAATTGGAAAAAGTTAAATCAAAGTGGCATCCAGTTCGCGGCAGCTCAACTATTCCAAGCAACATTAGTGGTCTATGATAGAAGAGACTCATCCTATTATACTTCCTACTCCCTCACTTCCGCATCCCATCTACCCAAATAAAAATAGTGTAATAAGATGAGATAGACTGTCATCACCTATCCTTTTCAATCTAAATCCATTGCATTTTTCCAAGTTTACTTCTGATCCTCCAAAGGTTGTGGTGTATCCGGGGGCGTGTTAGTCTGTTATTCGTTGACCAATGTTGACATATATCGCTGATGTCCATGGACGACAGTATCCACTTACTAATGTGACAGGTGACTTGTCTGCTGTATATACAGGCTCCTGTCTATTATACATAGTGTAATCGATCCATTCTTAAAGCCTGAAACTATGGATCCCTTTCATGATTCCGAGATAATTGACACAAACACTACAAATGATTTTTGAAAAATATCCATTTTTTTTTTTTTGAGCTTATGCTAAACCTCTCACACATACCTATTTGGTAAATACAAACGGCAAAAAAGATCTTTTCACAAAAAGAGTTAAGATATTTATTTTCATGTCCATTAACTTAGAATCATGAGCAGTCCTTAGTTTCAGACTTAAATGATTGATCAGTTATAGCCTGTATATCTCTATTGATTATATTATTCGAAAGAAACAGTGAATAACTACCTAATTCACAGCTGAGACAAAACTCTTTGGCACATGTATGAGCCAATAGCGTTGACTTCACGGGACGAGTATAATACAGGACCTGAAATATAAAGCATAATAAAACTATGCGAGGTTTTAGGTTAAAACCAAACTCGATTCGGTAACGGACCGCGTAAAGCTTGATTCACATCTACCAACACAAGGATGGCCAGCTAGTAATGCGGCAGACACGCCACAGACACAAGTTTTCACATATATCAGTGAGCACACCGGACCTGATACATTAAGTGAATAGGATAAAGTGGGAAATGCAGTTCATTTTACGGTCGTCTCATGTGAGTTTTACGTAACGTGGACCAGTTGCGTGGACCCAGCGGCTGTGGGAATGCAGCGTGCACCCTATTCCTTCTAGGATAAACTTATGGTATACACTAGTTAGACGTTTACATACACAGAATCATATTTATAACGCTGTTACGCCACAGCCAAATAGTCAATTTTCATATAGTTAATTGATATTCAAACTAAGCGGTCGAGCTATCAGGAGAGTTTCATAAGTTTTCATTCTCTAATTTTAGTAAGCTGAGCTATACAGGATGTAACTCCATTGTTAAAATCTTAAGAGGATGAATTTCTCCATACAGGAATCTTAAACACCCTTTTGATAATCGATATAACTTTCCACATCATAAACATAGTCTGGCAATTGACTAAAATTGGCCAAAATCAACCACGCGGCCTCAATGAGTAATGGTTGATGTTATTCATGCCTCAATTTCTATGAAAACTCAAGGTTTCCACACAATATTTTCTTTTACCACCACCATTTAATGGAAAATTGGTAGCTAAAAATGCTTTGGGAGGGTGTGAGTGCCATGGCAATTGGCCCCCCCTCATGTCGGTGCAAGTGAAAGCACCAGTACCCGTGCCTTCTGCACAACCCACCCCAGCCGCAGTGCTCACACCCGCGAGCTTCCCCTCGCTTCCACCCAAACCTGCGCCGCAATCTTGGCGCAGGATCACCCCAGCCGCCCCCGAGCCGCAATCTTGGCGGAGGACCACTCCAGCCACAACTGCGCCGGCCCCCAATCCCGCCCCTAAGGCTACCTCCTCCCAAAGCCAGGCTAGTCCTGGTATAATGGAGGATCTGGCCCTAGTCAGAAACTTCCTGGGAGTCATAAACCCCCAGGAAATCAAAGACCTGGCCCAAGCCCTAAGGACCACTGACGGTAACCCTTTGGCCCGTCTGGACCTTATAATCAAGTACGAGTCCGTACTTAGCGCCCTTGGCCTCTTCAAGGCGTCCCCCTAAACTCAAACACAGCACACAGACACCGTCCCCGCCGGCGGAGACGTGGACGTCCCCATCGTTACACCGAAAACACACTGGCCCTCAGCCAACACCTTCACTAGGCATTGACACATGCCTGGCGCTTCCCGCCGACACGCGATCCCGCGGTATCCCCCAATGCAACGCCCTAAGCCGAGGTTCGTTCCTTCCGCCGGTTTACCGGCGGGGGAGCCCTTAGGCTGTTGCAACGCACACTTTTCTCCTGGCTGAGCGCCTTCTGCGCTCGCCCTACACCAACGCGACCGGTGACTCTTAAAAGGCCGCACGGCCACAAGAATTAGTCAAAAACACGATGTTGAGACAATCAGGTTTTTTAGTCGGTAGGAGTCCGACACTACCTGGTACCACCTAGGCTGGCCCAGCCAGGCTAGATGGTACCAGGTGTCCCATGCAGGATTTTTCCTGATTGTCTCTCCTAACACAAAAAAAAAAAAAAAAAAAAAAAAAAAAAAAAAAAAAAAAAAAAAAAAAAAAATTGGCAATTGGCAAGCGGCTAATCCGGAAACACCCGAATGCGTCATCAACTCATCAAAGTCTATGAATTACCGTACCTCTAATTGCATACATACTTTATTACGAGATACTCTATTGCATACTTTATTACATAGACGTGGATGACGCGTTCGGGTGTTTTCGGATTGGCCGATGGTCAATGTTTTCGTAATGTATCGTATGTATAATTCGTATGCCAGAGCCCATTCACATCCCATACTATCCAATGCTTCTCCATTTTCCCAACCATTTATCCCAAGTCTCCAAAGGCCTTGCAGTACATAACAGTCCACATGTCAAAACACAAATATGGTTAAATGTCAAATTGTTAAAATGTACAAAATATCAATGTCAGAATGTACTCGTATATGTGATAAAATGACCAATTATTTTAAAGTCTAAACGCCTAAATGTGTCAATGTTAAAAGGTTTAATAGACAAAATGTTTTATGACAAAAATGCTAATAGTCGTAATCTACTTAATAAAAATCTAACACTCATTGACTGACAGACAACGCATAGCCTTAACGGGTGGGTCTAGAAGCATGAAATTTTGCACGGGAGTTCCTTATATAACGTAGGTGAGCACTAAGAATGGATTTTTGAAAATTCATCCCCTAAGGGTGTAAAAGTTTTGAATTTTGTATATTTCAACAATGAAACAATTAATCGTTTATGTGTTATCATTGTGTTTTGACATATGGGCTGCTATGTACTGGGGCCTCCATAGGTAGACAGCGCATCCGGTTCCTTCCCAATGTTTGTCATTCTGCACTGTTGTCATGTATCGCGATGTCGTAGGGCGACAGTATCCACTTAACACCAGGTGGACTCTCTGCTCCTCTACCACCTTTCTTCTATATAAAAAATAAGCTTACTGTTACTAATACCACTACAACAGCTTGTGTCTATTCTCTGTTGGATGGTCTCTTAAAGCATATCACCACACACGATATGTTCTCATCCAGTCACAACTGGCGACTTTCTTGTCATAGTGAGTAGTTCACAGATAGTTAGAACTGTAATAATACAATATCTGAATTTCGTAAGTTTTCTGACTTTACCAAGATAAGTTAAGAATTTATTTAAACATTACATGAGGCACAATTTAAAAAAAAAACATGGTAACCACACACTAGGATTTTCTGTGTTGTGAGGACTAGTTCTATTTACATTATGTATTTAAATAATATATTATATAAAGTGAAAATTAAATAATATTAAATAGAACTTTCCACTCAAAAATGCGCTTAGTGGTTAAATTTCGCGTGTTGAATGTGGCAGAAAAATAATATTAAAATCTCTTTGCATTAAATCAAAATATGGGCAGTACTAAAAAGACAATTACTTAAATATAGAACAATGTTTATCGACATGTCTTGTCTTGTTGACTGTTTGTAGGTATCGGTTATCAATTAATAAAATGTATTTAATTAGATATTTAATAGATTATAGATATCTATATTTATCGACCTCATCCTAGCTACTTCCTTTATCAGCGTTGCAGTTTGTTATCTATTTTACTTTGTTTTCCTGTTATAATATAATAAAATTGACGAGTACTTTATTTTTCAATAAAGACGAATAATAGGAGACTAATATCGTTCTGTTGTATAATAAATAGAAATAATAACAATACAGAGAAATTAGGATATTAAGAGCTGCTGGTAAAAACATTGTTCATACAGATGAGTCGTATATTCACACCACACATATTAAAGGAAAGTGTTGGACAGATTCGTCCAATAAACGTTTGAAACAACCTATTTCCAAATGTCAAAGGTCAACCTAGTGCTCTTTTATTAGACCAATCGGCAGATCCTGGGGGTGATTATCACAAGGAGAAAATTCGGAGAAATATGAGAAGTGGTTACAAAAGCCATTGATACCTAACTTACCGCAAGATAGTATCGTTGTGATTGATAATAACTTACGCATCTTACTATAATAAACTAGTAGAGAAACCACCAAATTCTAATACCATAAAAGGCGATATGGTGGCGTGGCTACAGAGGTATCATATTCCTTTTATTACAGATGCCTAGAAGCCTGAACTTTATAACATAATAAAACGTCACAAAGGAAACTGTTTCGAATTTAATGTTGATAAAGTTCTTAAAGAATATGGACACACCGCAATTCGTTTGCCACCATATTATCCGGATTTTAATCCGATTGAAAACATCTGGGCCCAATTAAAGGGATATGTTGTCCCTAAAAACATAGAACTGAATAAAACCACTGTGAAGAAGCTCTTAATAGAAAAAATAGATATGACTGGATCCGAAGAATAGACGAGTTAAATCACGTCATTAAATGTGAAGAAGAATTTCTGACATAAGACATTTGACATCTGACACAACCTATTTAGTGACAGCTTTATAATTGATGGTTCCGAATCAGACCACAAAAGTGACTATAGTTGATACTGAAGATTAATACATTATTTTATAATCTTTCCAAAGGTGACTGGATTTGTAAATGTAAGTAAAAACTCTGTATATTCATAAGTCTAACTACTATCAGGGTGTAGAGGTGTCATCACATTAGATAAGTTATATTACTTCTTCCAAACTATCAGGTGATGTTTGATATTCTATTAAAAGACAGCAATGTACAATATTTCGCATAATTTGTTATAGTGGCACTTCCGAAATGCTCCGATAAAATTCGAGATATGCCGTTGGGACTTCTTTAGATAATTGTATTGTACGGTTATCACAAGAAAATCTCTGACAGTTGAGGAGTTTTTTATTAAGCAAATAAAAACGCATTTTGTTTTGTAACGCATTAATCAAAAATAAAAAATATTTTTTATGACACGAGTCTTGTAATTGTTCAAAATAAGGAATGTTTTCCTCGATTTATATGGGAATTCTTATGCTCTTATAACTGAATTTGTAAATGGATTTTTTATTCGAGTCAGGGATATGACATGTAGAACTGTCAATAAAGTGTCTTTTCCGTACAAATTTCACTCCGTTTGACAGTTCTACATGTCATATCTGACTTGATTAAAAAATCCGACTATGGGTGCTTTCAATCGATTTTTTTTCTACGATCAATGATCATATAGTTTAATATTGTATTTAAATAAGATAATAAATATATAGAGATAATAATCTACAATAATATTATAAAGGGGTAAAGTTTGTAAGTTTGTATGTAGGAGGTAATCCCTGAAACTACTAATCCGATTTCAAAAATTCTTTCACCATTTGAAAGGTACATTATTCCAGATGGAGCTATATATTATTCCAGCTATATATTATGTGCAAAAATATTGACGGGCATGCAACGCAAGCCGGGGTACAGCTAGTCGATAATAAGAAAGCAGATTAACTAGGCTATCGATTAACCGAGTTACATCACATTTGTTTCTCTAACTGACAGAGCCGTTCCTATGATAACCGTACCATACCACACACACTTTTCTTTTTATATGACTTTTCTTAATACTAATGAAAAGTATACCTTATAGTCATTGAAATAAAAACCATACCTGTAACATAGCGTTACAATAGGAGTTAGGAAGCGTCGCCTCGAGTCCCGGGAAACCAGTCTTATTGTAACCCTCCAATTCTTCGTTATTGCCGTGCTTATTGTAGCGTAAGTCTAACTGAAATATAACACAATTAATACATCTCACGAGTTTTTGGATAAATGGAACTACTGATTAAGTTACGTGCATCTCACATAAGCAGACCAGCAGAGCTTGACATTTCACTACTACTTTCCCTGCATACTACTACTACTAATCATGAGATGCAACCGCTGGCTACGTTCTCCTCTCTTACAGAACACTAACGTTATATACGCTGAATTTTCCACTTTATTCTATTTTTCCCAATCTACATACGTGTTTCTGTAGTGAGTGAGATATGGCAGAGCCCATTTCCATTCCATCCTATACCTCCCCATTTTCCAACACTAATCCTAATCTCCAAAGCCAAAGGCAGGAGATTGCCAAAGTTGCCATTCTAAACTGATATTGGCATTGATAGCGAAAGTATCCATTTACCATCACGTGGACTGCATGATTCCATAAAATGATATATAAATGCGAGTTTGGATGTTTGTTATTCAATCACGTTCAGTCGGCTCAACCGATTTCGTTGAAACTTGGCAAAAAGGTATATTGTAATTCGGATTAATAATACACACCCGTTTTAGAGCCGTGACGTAATGACTCAATTAAGGAAGTAACGTGAAGAAAGATATACAAAGTAAAAATAATATACAAAGAATGATAATTCTCTTAGCGCCATGACAATTAAACTTGACTTGAGTATCTATATTTTATTTCATTTTTTTATTATTTTGACATTTTATTATATTTTAAAAAGTTACATAACATTATTTTTATTCCTGGTTCTAAACCATCTCGTCTCTTCCTGGGTAAGCCAAAATGTCCCTTATTTTGGCTTACCAGGCTTACTATCTTCTAATTTTTAGTATTAAAAATCAAATTACGTATATTAATTTATTCTGTGGGCTGTTTATCCGGTGTCAAGCTAGTCTTAAACGAGACTTAAAAAACCGGTGAATAATCAAATAAAGAATCGGGTTTTTTTATACGAGTATATAGTGTTAAGATAATAATCAAAATCATTTCTATACTACGTTCCGGAGGTCGCGTCTATATATTGAATAATAATATTCATGTAGATGTAGATTTAATTCATGTTTTATTTATTTTATTTTTAAATAAAACACAATATTTTATAAAGAATTTCTTGCTTTTTAATTTAATGGTTGGCAACCTAAATTCACATACTGTTACTTCTGTCCTTAATTAATTAATTAATTAGTCAATGGATTACAAACAATTCACAACGGAAATCGAAAATCGTAAAACATTGTTCAGATTCCAGTTCCGTACATCACTTGTCACAGTCAACTGACAGGTGTCAGTCGCACCATGCTACATGTAAACGATTATAGTGAATTAGAACACGTAGTAGCGCAGGGCGCGGTGTCGCGCGGGTCTACAGTCGCACTGGAGACGCGACGAACGTGATATGAGCGCGTTACTACGGGTTCTCACTGCTGCCCTCATATTTTTAATGCTCATCTTTTTCATTTGACCTTATGTATTGATATTACTAATGTTTAATAATAAAGGGGTCGCGGCTCTAAAACCATTAAAAATTCAGCGTGTATACTACTATTCACGTAAAACACTCGAACGAATTCGCGGGCAAAAGTTAGTGTTTAATACCTGTATATTGCCACTACTTCTTAACTCGCTTCAAAACGTATGCACGCCCACAGACCTGATTGTGGCCACCAGTAATGACCCAATAGAACGCTGTTCAAATAACTATTCACAGAATAGTTACCTACTATAGATGAAAAAAATCAGTTGAAATAAAACGTTTGTAAACACGTGAGAGGTTATCAAGAAAAGACAAATATAAAATTTTCACAGCAGTTTATTGCATGTAAATCGCTATCAAACTACATACATGGTCGATTAGTGATCGATAACTGAAAATGTCGATTACATAACTTTAGAACTTTACGATTACTTTTATGATGAATAGTGACATATGAATTTATTTATATTATACAGAAATAACATTGTATAATTTGTGTAACTATTATAGGAGAATATGCAAATGTATCATTGAAAACTACATCACATTAAAGTTAATAAGATAAAGGCATTGTGTACTAGCCTCGAGATAATTTCATATAATCATGTATCCATCAAACTATTGTGCACAACTTTTGAACTTTTATTGTATTCTTTATTGACCCTATTGGGCCAAGAATAGCTTAAATGATGATATAGATTTACATATAGAAAACACCAACATATTATATAACAATGAGCGAAAAGATTAATTTCATTATATTTTCTTGACAAATTGCTCTCTGTATGAAGCAAAAATAATAGTTTTGACATTAATCAAGTAAATCAAATGACAATGCGCAAACATTTTAAAATCTAAATTATCATGGTCAAGACAATATGGACCGCTTCAAATGAAATCATATTGTATTACGTATAACATTTTGAAAAAAAGTACTATTTATACCGACTCCTATTATCGACACTAATTGTAACGTCTATTACGCGAGTAAAAGAGAGAGATGCAAATATGAGACAAAAGTGTCATAAATACCTTTAGATAATGTTTAGGAATGGGTAAGGTATTAACTGTGGCATCATTCGGTCTTGCTGTCAAGTCCTCTAGAGTATCTTCTACGTACGGCATCTAAAAAAAAAGTATATTAATATATTTTTTCGCGAATAAATAAATCATTATTTCCTTATGTTGTTTTATTCGTCGAATTAGTTCATAGTGCTCGGCGATACATTCAGGGTGTGATAGATTCCCATAGCCAGAAACTTGGTCACTGTTCATAATTATGCATTGACGTGCAAAATTTTTCTTAACACATTTCTTAAAAAATATACATTTTACGTTAGTAACTTCGACACCACTGTCGGCCTGCTTTAGAATAGCATCACCAATCTCTTCTCGTGGGTGTAAACTGGGTGGCGACAGTCGCTACCATAAGCCCTGACTAGACCACCTCTAAAAGAGTGTCCACTCTCCAACTCTAAGGCAATTTTAAGGCAATACATTCCTCATACACAAGACAAAGTGCATGAGGAGGTCGATGTCCAGTAGTGGACGAAAAAAAGGGCTAGTTAGTTTTATTCAATAGTAAACCCATCCCACTAAACCGCAGATAAGTTACCGCCTAAGCCGACTTGATTAGTAAGTTTATAAGCAATTTTAATAATATTTTTTTAATGTCGCTTCAACATCACACTATCAAAGTCTCCCCTCAGCCTCTCTCGGCTACCATTCATGTTGATATACAGTATATTTAGCTCCTCAATTGAAGTTTGTTTTGTATGCAGTTACAGTTGATAAAGTGTAAGAGTGACATAAAAAAGTGTTTTGATCGAGTCATACAAACATAAATCACATGCCCATCTAAATCACAGAGTACATAAATTAGAGGAAATCTTTTTAAGTGGCGATTCAGAATCGAAATAGATATACATAATTTAGAGAAACAAGTTAAAATAAACACGGCATATCGAAAATGGTATATGAATGTTCTTACCTGATTCCTTCTAAATGTCCTTGGATTTGGTGCGTACCCTATGGGGCCTTGCATTTTCATCGTTTTGAGAACCTCTGGGTCTATTGGCTTAGGTTTTCTAAAACAATTTAAACTCATAAAGCTAAGTATTACACCAAACATTTAACATCACTAATCGCATAATACCCATTTGTTTATGGAAAGAAAGTGACAAACAAACAGACAATTCATTTGATGGTAAATGGATACTGTCGGTCATCTAGGATACTTACATGCCATCATCAATTAAAATTGACGACGGTTGGAACATCCGCAGATGCGCTGTCTACCTTTGGAGATCCAGGAGTCACGATTTGAAAAGAGGAATAGAAAGGATTGGGAACATAACGGGAAGAGAAGTTCATCCAATCTGAATATACTCTCCATCGGATGTGATGAAATAAAATTTCATTGGGAGTACAGTATAATAGAATAAGGATTTGCTCACAAAGACATATTGCCGTATGTTATAAACAAGAGCGATGACAGCGCGTCGGTCGGGAGAATTTGTTATTTTTCGTAAGTTTTAGAAAAAAAAAAGTGTTTAGACAAAAATTGCCGAGCTTTACGAGCCCAATCCAATGAGATAAGTATAGTTTGGATGTATACATTTTTTTTGGGACTGTTGAAAAGTTTACACAATTATAATTTTATCACCGCTCCATATTTCAATGTGGTATTAAAGGATATGAAAGGAACACGGGCAAGGAACATGTCCTCTGAGTAACGTTCTCTTCTCTCTTTAACTATTCAAATCTGTCTTTTATCCTGTTGCATCTAATCATAAAATTTGATTTGAATTGACCCCCATCTATACTCGGCTCACATTGATTGACACGTGTGATAGTGAATTCTAATCCTCAGCCGAAATATCCTTCCTTAAGTAGAAACTTAGTGGAAGTTTCTACTAAAGGAAGGATATTTTAAAATTGTCCCTAGGTCGGCGGTGAGGGAAAACATCGTGAAGAAACGCGGATGCTCCAAAAATTAAAAAAAATTGGAGTATGTGATCCACCAATCCGCACTGAGGGTGCGTGGCAGATTACGGCCCGGAATCCAGTGATTTGCTAGGGAAGGCCTAGTACAAGACTGCTTGTTTCGAAGAAACGGGATAATTCAGATAGTATAAAAATGGCATAGTTGAGTAATTGCTTTTTGTTTCTTTTTCTTTGGATAATATAATAAGTTTTTTCCCTTTCATTCAGGTAATCTTTTATATATATTATTATGCATTTTGTGCCTGCTTTAGATAGGTGTTACACTTGGGTATATTTTTTATGGTGTAAGCATTAGTATAATTAACCACTGGTTAAATATACTTATCGGTAAATAATATTTATCCTTATATAAATAAATAATTAGAAATTACAAAATAACATAATTAAAAACATGCGGTAATACTTACCTGTATTTCTTTTTGAAGAACTCCTGCGGCAACTCATTGAACCACTTAGTGCCGGTTGTAAGCGAAGGCAGCGGTACTGCAGAGAATCGGTATGTCGTGTCGTTGAACCTTACGAATGGCAACGCCGGCACTGGGTCCGCGAATTCTGTAGCTCTGGAACAAGAAATGTAATGTATTTTGGCGTCTATAACAGGGTCATCTTCAGGCATGGGCCTGTTGAGCCAGGTCCCAGAGGGCCGAGGTTCAGGAGGCCCCATGAATCTGGGATAAAAAAAAGATTTTAAATATCTGCTCTGAGATATATACGCTACTAACAACTGTTTTATGTATAAAATAAAACTTACTTAGAGAAATTATTGAAGACGGGCTCATGGTTCTGCTGTGGCGAGAACAAGTTCAAATGACCAGCCTGATCTCCAAATACCAAAGCTTGACTAGTCGAAGACACATCCATTACGGTGCAATGAGAGTTGTGTGTTTCTACCTGAAAATTGAGATATAATATTGAGCGGATATTTAATTAATAGTGTCTTAGTAAACATTCAACAGTTTTTTTTTATAGAAAAGATAGGCGGCAGACGAGCGTACAGTCCATCTGATGGTAAGTGGTTACGTCGTAAATAAACATCCGCGATAGATGCCAACATCAGTCCAGAATGACAAACGTTGCCACGCCCCCGGATGCGTTTGCATTTCCGCAAAAATGCCATACGCGTATACGAATCGAAAACATTCGGACATGGTGGTTTGCTACATAGCAAGTAATGAAATAGTAGTTCACGCATGAGGCGAGTATCATCCCGTGTCCACGGGACTACTCAGCGTCTACGTGTCCACGGCGCTTTTCAGTGTCCCATTCTGCGGACACTGGCCGATTGTTAGTCCATTTAATATCGTTAAAAGTGATACAGAGACACTTAGTATTGAATTAAAACATGTGAATTTGTGCGTCACTAACAATGGACGACATTTACAACACCTCTTGTAAGTATTTATTATAAGTTGTATTATGTATAGGTAGATGATTTTAAAGTTGTTCTGGTTCCCATAGTACAGGGAATCGAAGTTTGGGGCCAGAAAATGTTGTGTGCGCCTTTTTTTAAAATAGTAACGACTGACATAGGTATCGACCTACACGTTTACTTAAATAATAGTACGTAGATGTTTACCGTTTCATCGCGTGGTCACAGATGTAAAAGAGTGTGTTACAACACGTTTATAGTGAAAATCTCCATTTTATGTGTTTAGCAAAAACATTAACATGATTAATATTAGTTGTTCATTAACGCAAACTACTAAAATGTCGTCCTGATTTAAAACTTGGAATGATCCACATTAATTTAAGTACACCTTATGCATAGAAGAGATGGCAGACGAATGGGCGGGCCAAATGATGGTAAATGGTCACCGCCACCTATGACTTTGTATTTGTTTGAACAAATACAAACTCCTTTACAGCGATTTAGCTACTGATTCAATTGGCGACTAGGTAACGCCAACCGCAAATATAACGTGGTAGAATAAACTTGTTCATTCAGTTAGTAATATGAACGTTACCTTTAAAATAGATTGTTTATCAAACGCAAAATGTGTGTTGAAATTGTGTGAACACTTGCTTCACACACTTCTGTTAATTCACAAAGGGAACAAACTATTTGACTTTAATTATTGATATAAATCAATTTAATTAATATTTGACTTAATAAATATGCCACCAGTATTAAAATTATTCTATTAACAAAATAATAGATTTAATTATTTTTTTTACAGCTAAATACACCGCGTTATTGGAAAATCTAATCTGCATAGGTACAATTTAAATGATTGATTGATCACACGCATTTAAACAGTGACCAGATGTAATTTTATTTCACTGGTTATTGACAATTCGACTATCATAAAAATTTCCTGATAGGTCGATTTATTGAAAATATGTACTAAAGAATTTCGGTTGACGTTGGGGAAGCGTAGGTCGCGAAAAGCAAATTAGTGTACTAAACTAATGTGATAAGAATTTTATTTTATAGTAGCTGACCCGACAGACGTCCTGTCCAAATTTCAATAATTTCAAATTTCAATAAATATTTATTTTTCCTGAAAAGTTTTCCAGGGCCATAACGAACAAAACAAAAAAAGAATTACGCATATCCATCGTTCGAATCGTGAGTTATGGTCTTGAATTCATAGAAAAATCCCATAGAAAAAAGGACTTTCGGTTCCAATTTTCCGGGCAACTTTTCCAATTTTTCTTTCCCTGAAAACCTTATTCGGACAATTACGAACATTTTTTTAAAAAAAATTAACCATATCGGTACAGTCGTTCTCAAGTGATGCGCTTACCAACGAACAGCATTTAATTTTTATTTATATAGATTATGGTATGATTACATTTCAATTTCAATTGCATTTCTATCTCGCCGTTGAATAATAAAAACAGGATATGAAATATATTATATATAAGGTCAATAAAAATTATTAAAAGTTTCAGACATTTTCCGTTAAAAATTAACATACATATATTGTCTAACATTATTTTCTTTTTGTATCGCATAAATACTTTTATAGCTGATCAAAATAGTATTATATACAGTTCAAAGTATATCTATCAAAAGTATTTAAAGCCCTAAGATTATATATTTCGTTAATCGTTTGTCTTCAGAGCAGTTCATAATAAAAATAACAGCTAATCACTTTCGCTTGTCCGCTTCACACATCGCTGATTAATCAATCATTTTCGTTTATCAATTTATAATTATCGCCGATCAAAACTTGAGTAAAACACCGGCCAGTTAACACCTGTTGTTAATAAACTAAATTTACCTGCAAAACAGATTGCTTCTCAGTACTGGCCGCATTGACATGCAAGATAGCGACATGTCCATCGCTGGACATTGCGACTGCCCGTCCCGAGAATGCCGGTAGGAAGTGCAATAGGAGCGGTGGGGAGGCCATGGGTAGTGACCATGCACTCTCTTCGTTGACTGTACCGCGGCGTATGCGACGCACATCCCACACTGTTACGTACGGTTCTGCTATTGCACCTTCCACCCTGATTTATTAAGATTTCATTACAATATAGTGACTAGAAAAATATTTACTAAAGACTACACAGTACAAAATGCAGTAAGGCATTCTATAGACCAACAATAAGATTGTAAATAATGTCACTGCACAATATTATTGAATTGGTTCTGCCATTTCACCTTCCACCTTGAAGTAGTAGGGTTCAATTGCGACATAAGTTATACAAATGTCATTTTACTTTTGTCACACCAAAAGTAAACTATGTTAAATGGTTGCACCTCTCACTTTATAGCTAGCTTTTACCTGCGACTTCGTTCACGAGGTCCACATAAATAGCAAGCGAAAGCACGCACACTGCATTAAGCGAAGCAGCGCTGACGTAAGAGGACGACGTATCATAGTAAATGGACACGTATTATTCCATTGATCGATCGAATCCTTCAATTGTTCTCAGTGATGCTCTAATACGTATTAACATACTTGGCGTAAATGATCTAGAGATTTAACATGGCTTCTTCAAGTTCCTATAAGGCATCAGTTTTTCTATTTTATGTTTAGAATTGTCAGTGGGACCAAAGCATAATATTTTCTTTTATTTTGTAGAGTGGTATTAAAGCAGCTTTAATGCTATTCTTAGGGTCCTACATTTCCTAGAACGTTTGCTAGAATACATATTTATTAGGAGGGTTTGTCGTAATCCCTTTTCTGTGAAATGTCTTTGAAAATAGTTCCAGTAACAAATGTGTCATTATCCTCAGAGCGCGTCAGAGTAGAGTGTCTAATCAAAGAGAGCTCACTCCGTGTTAATATCATTGGTATACAAATTATACAATACATACGCCGCTGTTTGGAATTCACAGAAATAAATCTATTTTGTACTTTGATTTCTCTGTGTAAATTTAAAACAAAATATATTGTTTATTTAAAAAGTTTAATAGTTATTTTTGTACAACTTATTGTCACTTTCAAATAACGTGCCAAAATAAGTACTGGGGTTTTATTTTTGATACATTTTGCAAAATGTTTCTTTCACTCGGTATCTTTTTGTAATTGATTGCAGCAAATAATATTTCTATTAGATTTTTAAATCGTGATCTAAACTGGTAGACAAAGAGTTCTACAAAAGTTTTCCTTTTGAATGAGCCCTAAAAATGTTAATCCAGATTTCAATCTACATTTACCAAATTTCAAAGAAATGGGTTGAGCCGTTTCGACGTGATTGAGTAACGAACATGCAATCTTTCGCATTTATAACGTTAGTGGAAATGTGTAACATTAGCCAATTGACGATTATTTAGACCGATTAGAGCCTAATTGGCAGTGGCAGACTAGTTACTTGGTGTGCAAAAGGTCCCAGTTTCGATTCCCGGTTGGCCATTCATTTGTTTAAAGACAAATGTTTATTTGGGTGTGGTGGTGTGTTCATCTTTGTATCTCTGGACTCCCGACAAAGGGAATCTTGGTGTGGGCCATTGAGGTAGGGGCTATTTATAAAATATCACCTCTAAAAATATTGTTCAGAATTAATAAAAGTAATATAACAATTGACATTTATTTTAGTTTTATAGTTGCAGTCGATTTACACAACTATGCCAGACTTAATGGGACCCTAACTACAATCTTGTCTTCCCTCAGTCAAGCCTCAATTTAAGAGCATGTATAACAAATACATATTGCTGACTGAAGACTATATTATTAAGGTTATGTCATTTTGGTTAGTAAGAAGGATACAATCCCACAAAGTTGGTATGTGACATCTGCTACCTCTGCAATTAGCTACATTCTTTTCATCAAAAGAAATCTTAAAAACGAAACGAAAAAATAAAATACATAAACTCACGATTGAGTAAATCCACAAGAAATAAGCAAGTCGCCCTGCATATCCAAATCCGATAGACATGCCGTATGGGCCCTGAACGAATGTTTCACGTTGTTAGGGCAGCGTATGTCGCGCAATGTGACCGTGCCGTTAGCACTGCCGCAAGCGACTAGAGAGCCGCCGCCACTACGAATTACGGCACAACCTTCTTCTTCTACTGGCTGTAAATAAAGACATTATGTTTTTGTAGTTCACTTTTGGCTATGTGCTGTAGTGTGGCTTCAGAATAGCACTCCGCATCTCTTCCCGTGAGTGTCGTAAAAGGTGACTAAGAGATAACAAAGCCGCCACCACAAGTCCTGAGGAATTAAACCACGTCAAAAAAGAGTGGATTCGCCAATCTGCTAGGCTAACGTGGCGTTTTAAGGTCACACATCCCTCATGCAAACATATACAGTAACACACAACTCAACAATGTACCTGCTCGCCCGACCAATTGAAATGGATTTATTTCCCGCCTCAACGTCTTATTCGTTGTCGCCTAGAGCGCGGGGAGCGTGTCAGACGTCGGACGTGCCTCATACATTAATTATACATTACATTCGGTAAAGTTCAATTTGACGAGGTCAGCTGATGGCATCTCTGAGTTGTGTCCTACTGTAATGTAAACACCATTGCAAACACAGTCCAAATGAAATAATTTGAAACATGCACAAGATAATCTGCTTGAAGAGGCCAATATCCAGCAGTAAACAATATAAGGCCTATAGAATTTTATGAGACAAAATGTAGACATTTTGTAAAAGAAATCAACATACAATCACAGTCTCCACCATTTTATTGAGGTCCAAATCCAGAAGTTTGTCCTGATGACCACCCATCAAAAGCTTAGAGGAACTAATTTGGTACAAGCACTGCATATCTCTCATATTGTCCGACCTGAAATCGAAAAATATTTAAGAATATTTTTTAAAGTAACAACTAAATTACCTCTTGATAACTTAATAATCAAATCTCCCTCTCTCTACTCTACTTTCTTTAATTTCTCTCATTAACTAAGTAATTTTCCCCTCTTCTTGTTATATTTATATAATAGATATATAAAAGTATTTAATATTATCATACATGTAGATTATTGTGGATATATACACATTTGCTTAGTCTGGCCATAAATATTGTTACAATGAGAAAAAAAAAAAAGTAAACAAATTTGGAATCTGTCATTCTCACGTGAAAAATAAATGTTTTTTTCTCATTTTAGAACCAATTATTATTGGCCAGATCATAAGACTCGCTCAACACAGGCGTGACTGTAAAGGAATATTCCCGACTTTATTAGAGCTGAAGACTGGCCATCATCTAGTCTCGATCTTAATCAGCTGCTCGATTATGATTTATAGTTTGTTTTAGAGAGTATGGTATGCTCTAAACGCCATGATAATATTGAATCCTTATCAATTACAACTCATTATCAATTTATTCAATAGGTAGTATCAACTGCATATACAATATTGTAGAATAAACCTGTTATTCATTCATTTGAAGCAAAGAAAATGACTATTAAAATCACTATAATAACTCATATACTCAAATAACAAAAAGTTTGTAATAGAGTGAACATTTGGTCCGTCATTGCTTCACAGTGATGATGAATAAAAATTATTTAAAATCATTCTTCATTCAAATTCTGAATCCATATTCAAAAAGTAATGCAAGTTGTTTATGCCCATCTTTATACTTACTTGTGTGTAAGCTTAGGAAGTCCCCTACGTATTTGATGGCGCAAAGTACTCTTAGTCAATGCATAAATCCCGCAATCCATAGTTGCTATGTCTCTCACTTCCTCTGATTCATGTATTTGGAATGATGTGTACTTTTGCATTGAAGGACCATAGTATGATGTCACATGCCCCTGAGAGAAAAAAAAATCTTCTATAAAGTATATAAAACCAACACTTTACAACAATGTATTTTATAATAACTCATAATAATGTATAACAACATATGTAAAAATGTATGTGTGAGTGAGCGTGTGTATGTGTGGTGCCAATTAACAAAAATCTAAAGACTCTTTAGATTATTGTTAATTGGAAATCATCACATTTTAAAACTCAACTGTGATTGCATAATTAACAGTACCTACTTAAATAGATAAACATTAATCAGATAAATACATGTAGATAAAATGCATTTTATGGGATAATATATGACTATGATTAGTCACATTTTGCCTCCTCATCAAAAAACATTGGTTCTGCCTTTTGTGTGTAATTGTCACTTTCTACTAATAAATCTAAGAGTGTTGACAACCTAGGGCTATTCTTGACTCACATGTGGAGTTGTAAATTCTATCCCTGGCCCATAATACTGTGATTCTACTTAAGTATGGATTTATCAATTACTAGCTGTGCCTGCAACTTTGTACTTACATGTGGAATTTTAGTTTGATTTATAAGGCTTCTTTGTATACAAAGTTCGATGTGGAATGAACAATGAGCTTGTTTGCGTCACTAACACGAGAGAGAGCCACATAGAGTCTAAATTGGGATATCTTTTCTTCTCATTTTCAGATTTTGATGAAACAAAGCCTACTCGAAGTGCCAAGATAAGCTTATTTAACCCGTGGAAACCTCATGAAAATCCGTTTAGTAGTTTTGGAGATTAGGGTGTTCGAACAGACGAACAGTAAAAATTTTCACAATCGTCTTTTTTTATTCTTCTCTTCCTTCTTTGCCCCCAATCAGTTTTTGGTAAATATATTCAATGTACAGACATGCTGATTCTACAGTTTTATTATACAGTGTAAAATCTATTAGCGACACTGAAGGAACTGCACATTTTATGGCGTTATTGAGAGTTGTCGTTAAATGGAGAGAAGAAAAATCAATATTAT
This sequence comes from Sesia apiformis, assembly GCA_914767545.1. NCBI lineage: Eukaryota > Metazoa > Arthropoda > Insecta > Lepidoptera > Sesiidae > Sesia > Sesia apiformis. Next base: position 5,406,809 of record OU611960.1, on the reverse strand, counting down.
TTTACTATTATAATATTATTTACTAATAAAGTATATATAACATTTAAAAACAACAAACATTAATAGTGATACAAATAACAATGCTTATTGCGTATAGTCTGTTATCTTCGTCTGACGTTTTTTGCTGCACCAGTATTTTAATTGTAATTTCTTATGTATTTTATTCATATCTTGGGATACTGTGGGATCAACTTGGTTATACAAAAAGTATTTTTCTAATAATTTCGCTGCATCGAGTGCTTGGTTAATGCTTGGTGAAGGGTCAGAATCATCCATCTCATCTTCTTCATCCCCTTGTTGTTCCTCTGGTTTTCTCACAGAATCCAGAATTTCTTCATCTGTAAGTGAAGCTGTTGTAGCCAGACTGTTGTCTACTTCTATGTAGGTTTGTAGATTTTCTGTGAAATTTTGTGGCACGTTGAACTGTTGAACCCACTCAGTTAATGGAAGGTCATCTTCACTTTGAAACTCTGGTCCATTTACTATTTCATCACTAGCAGAACTGGTACAAAGTCCAGCATGACGAAAAGAGTGCTGTATAGTCGTTGCTATCACTTCTTCCCAGGCTTTGGATAAAAAATTTACTGCATGCAGCATATTAATACAAGTTTTACCCTCAGATTCGACCAGCTCCATCAATAGTTTCCTTCTGTAGTGACCCTTGAGACTTTTAATCATGCTTTGATCCATTGGTTGTAAGACACTAGTCGTGTTTGGTGGAAAAAATGCCAACTCTATGTTTTGAAGGTTAGATATAAGAGGGTGAGAAGGGCAGTTGTCGACAAGAAGCAAGATTTTTCGTCCCTTTAATTCTCCATCCCACCTTCGCAATTCTTCTTCAAAAAGTTGACTTGTCATCCAGGCAGATTTATTAGCTTTATAGGTGACTGGCAATTGTTTAATGTTCTTAAAACACTGCGGATTATTTGATTTGCCTATTACCACCAGCTTTCTTTTTTCTGTACCATTCATATTAGCAGCTACAAGCACTGTAATACGCTCTTTGGAGAGTTTTCCTCCCACACACTTTTCTCCTTTAAATTTCAAAGTTTTATCGGGGGTCAACTTAAAGAAAATTCCGGCTTCATCAGCATTAAAAATGTTACTTGGAGCGTACTTTTCTTTCAATTTTGGCCACACTCTGTTAATCCAGTCATCAGTAACATTCGTATCAACACTTCGTGTTTCTCCATTACTTTTACCATAGTTGATATGGTGACGTTACTTGAACTTTCCAAGCCATCCTTCTGATGCTTTGAAACCCGTTAAGCCAAGTTCTTCAGAAAACTTCTCTGCCTTAGCTTTCACGATTGGCCCCGAGACAGGCATATTATTCTGGTGCTGTCCATGAAACCATGATAGCATAGCTTCATCCAAATCATCGTATTTAGGTTTCTTTAATTTCTTAGCAGATTTTCCATCTTCCTCTGCTTGTAGGATTTTTTCTTTGTTTTTCCATATTGTAGACACGGTAGAGCGACTGAATCCAAAGCGTCTTCCAACATCACTTATCTTTTCTCCCACCTCTATTGCGCGTATTAATAAAGTATTAATAAAACCTTTTCGTTAACACACAAAGATTAAAAGTTTATGAGCAACTAAGAATATGGTAATGTACAGATAATGCATAACAACCTAACGACAGTCTAGTAGCCGAGGTAAATACGTGCAAGGTAATCACAACAAACAAAAGAATGGATTTCTTAGAATCTTCGATACGTATGATGCCGACAGTGGAGGTAAATATGGGCTAGACAATAAAGCAACAAAAAAGCAAACAAAAGAAGGTACACAGCTGCAGTTCTTATTTCGGCAACTTAGAAAGTACTGTTTATTGTTTAATAATGACGTATTGTTGTCGTTATTTAGAGTGGGTGTGATGCTACATAGAGTGTATCATTGTATGGACAACGTAAACCAACCATAGTCAAGTAATTTCGACGTTTTAGGGATTTTGTCGTTAAATCGAGTGGCGTTAAATGGAGTTTACACATGTATAAGATTACTAGTTCAGCAGTGCAAAACAACATAAGGAAAACAAATGCATATTTTTTTTTAAAAAATCTTAGGCATTATTTTCATTATGGTTATAACCAGAAGAACCCTTTTTGATCACAAAGGATACCTGTGCCACAAATGAGGGTTTGATAGATTAGATTTGAGAGATTATGTTTGATATCAGTTTATATTTTAATTATCTCTTACAAATATCTATGTAAATAATGTCATTTTTACCTGAAGTGTCCATTTAAAATGGACTTCACACACTCCTAAAAAGGTAACAGGTTAAGTAATTTAGTAAAAATAACTTGTTATTAGAAAAGGACAGCTAAAAATACAAAACTAGAACATAACAAACAAAAAAACTTTAAAAAAAAATATCAGGGATACCTTATTCAAACTGATAATCTTTAAAAACCATGTTTTAGAAAACCAAATTTTAAAGCAACTTGACTCATAATAGCATTAAAAATATCTGAAAATAATTCATCAATTAATATAAAAGGAAAACATTACTCACTCCTTGATTACCCATCCATATCAATTCTTCATACTTGTCAAACTGAACTGCGGAGACTCCAAACCTGTCACCTCCATCAACAAGAACACTACTGCGGATTTCGTACTCAGCAGCCTGCGTAGCTATCATATATTGCGGGGTAAATTCTGCCGCATACGGATCTGTAAAAGATTTCATAGAAATTCATAGAAATGAATGAAATTCTAATAAGACCAAGAACATAACTGCTGCTTGACTAGTAAAAGTATCTTTATATTCTTGAAAAATAAAGAAATCCAACGGGTAAACTACACGTAACGTCTAAGTAGAAAGAATGAGTTTATAGGTAGACTAATAAACAGATAAAACCAGAACTTAACCAATGGTAAATCTGAGGTTTTTGTTAAATCTACGCCGGATATCATGTAGACCATCGCAGTTATAAGATTTACAACGAAAACCAGTAAGTAATCAAGAATTTTAAGTCATAATAAAGTATTGATTTGAAAAGAAAATGTTTACCAGGCAAACGATGATCGCTTGACACGCAAAGATCAGAATAGTGGTACTCCATTTTAATAAATAACTTGACTAATACACTTCACGACATTTATATATACTTATTTGAACCGGTAAAACCTAACAATAAATAGAAATTAGAAACTAGATTAAAATTGAAAGGGTAATGAAACAAAAAAACTAAGCTTGGGATAATAAACGCCTACAATCTACAAAACACAGGAAACGAAAGTGCCACTTCGTAGCACAGTGTTTTATTAGCTGTCAAAACGCTTTAGTTTTGTGTTTGACATATGCATTTGAGTTTTTATTGGAAAACCTTTTGGTGAGCTGTCATCACAGCAAAGCTTGTTATTTTTTAATTGTTAACAAATGACCACACAAAGACAAACAATGATACAGCCAAAAAATAATAAAATATAAAACAATATTCACGACCCTAGCTGGCTAGGGTCGTGACCAAATCGCAAGCGACCAATTCGCCTCGTTTATTTGAGTGGGATTCGGCTTAGGTTCCACGCATTGAGTCATACGATGACACCGAATCAACCTAATCTCTTCATATTAAACTGTTATCTATTTTCTTCGACCGCGACGCTACATCGTTTACAACTCAGAATGAGCATTTTTTGCTTCCAAAAACTCCATAAATATTTATTTCTGACGAACCATCGTTAGTTAGGAAACAAATCCAACTGTTTTCAACAAAAACCTTTTTTATGAGTATAAGAAGCCTCATTCCGGTGTCCACTTGGCGATCATGTTCTGGTATCCACTCAATTACTACCAAAATAAGTTATTTCATTATTCATTCTCGTGCGGTATGTACTATCAAAGAAGCAGATTGTAGTTACCTATCTAACTAATTCATATGGTACCTACAATACAAAATGCAGGTCGGACGTTTTCTACTGTTCATCTACTTATAATAATTAATTTTTACCTTCGACCCTATGAATATTTGGGCACACATGTGCCTAGTTTCCTGTACCTACTCTTATTTGTTGCGCAAAAGGTCTTTGATTCGATTCACTTGTCGGATAATCATTGTCTAATATGCATTTTCGAAGTCTGGATATTTTATATTCGCCTTTGAGAGTCCCTCTCATCGATATGGGAATTAGTTGAATTTATTTCCGGTAGATTTTCAGTTTACGAACGACAGAAAATCGTAGTGTGGCATAGATTGTAACGTTACTTATTTACACTTCCACCCCATGTCGTAGATAAATAGGTATCCCGTGCTTACTAAATCACAGGCCAGACAAACGAATCGCTGCGCAACTTAAGGTCATTAATTAAGGCTTATTAGATTAACTTTAGACAATTTAGACATATAATATTGGGGAATATTTTAATTATATTTTTATGGCAGATGTGCAGTCTAACTGTAGTAAGTAGGATACCGTCATCCATGGACATTCGCGATTCATTGGCACGCCCCTGAACATGATGCATAAAATTTTTCCCTATCAACTTGGCTCCTGTGGCAGGATCCTATTGACCTCTGTAGTACACTGGAATCCCTGTAAAACGGGACGTCGAGTTTCCACATGCCATTACACTTACTTCTCACATATTACATATTTTACTTCCCATTCTTGTAAGAAGATAGGACAAGACTATTCCTTTATCCCATTCTACTCTATGGGAGAGTATGGGATAGTATAGGGAGTAGGAAATATAGTATGATAAGAGACTTCTAATTACAATAGATAGGCGTTATACAAAACAAGTTAAATTAATATTTATTGAAATCAGTTTTTTATAATATTAAATTATAATAAGAAAAGTTTCCTTACACATATTATATAAATATTTTAAAATAAAATTAATGGAATTATTTTAATTTAAACTTTAAAATTAAACAGCTGTAAAGCTTAAAACTAATTTACAGTCGTAGGTAAGAAATGTTGATAGTAGCTTTTCGTAAACTCAGTCATGAGGTCGGGCATTGCCTCAGGTAGTGTTGTGATGAGGCGTGCGGGGTTGCCAGAGTATCTTGCAAATGACGGGACAACTGTTTCTGCTGGCAACACTGAGTTGTCTTCAATCATGCAGCAATCCTTGAGAACACATCTTCGACCCTGAAATGAAACAAATTCTCCTTAAATTAGTACTCTTTATATACCCGACCACGGCAAAGCCAAAGATGAATTATTATGATTTTAGCAGTCTATGTTAGTATGTTTAGTAATTTTTTGTTTCGTTGCACAACGGAAATCACAACAGAAAGTATCACAATGGAAAATGATGTAGCACACTGGAATCATAAAGGCGTGTGCACAATTTGATGAATGATATATATTGTGATATTATTCATTAATATCATATAATTGGTTTTACTATACTTTTAGTAATCAATATATATAAATACAACGAGTATATAATGTATGTGTGTAATGTGTGTGTATATTTATATGTGTGTGTTGTGTGTATTTGTATATATGTGTGTATGTATATATGTATGTAATAAGATACTATATGATAAATATTCGAAAGAAAATCAAATTTAATTGAGCAAAATATTTATTCCGAAAGAAATCACAATCGTATTCAAACGAGATCAAAGAAATAGTTAAGCAGGTTTCTATTTATTTACATATAAAGCTTGTATTTTTTTGTACTCCTTATACTTAATATGTAATATTTTCTTATTACTTTTTAAAATTAAAAATAAAAGTGGTTGTTGCAAATAAGAACCATCAGAAACTTTTATAAAATAAAGTTAAACTTAACATTAAACAACAATCATATCAGTCATTGTCATTTGTCATTGTCGTCATTGTCCACTATACTTTTCAATATACATATTTCTTTCTTTGAACGGTTTCCTGTTTTTGTATGTTTCTTTCAGTGATGCTTTAAGAACATGCTGTTGCAAAAGTTTCCGTTTAACTTTTTCCTTCGCTTCCTTTGTGATTTCAGGAAGTTCTTCTTCAATAAAATTATTTGCTTTCGTTACAGGAGTTAGTTCGTTTGATTCCTGAATCAATACAGAATTTGTATTTTGGTGGATTTCTGTTGAATATGATCGAATTCTAGTTCTTGATGCATTCTCTGACTTCATTTCATTTAACTCAATGGTAAGAGTAGATATTTTTTTCTTTGATCTTGTTAACGCCTTTCTCAAATTTTCATTCCTTCGACCTAAATCTCTTAATTTTTCTTTTAGTTTCAGATTTTCTCGCGTGATTTGATTGCGATAGTGACGACGTGCCCTTTCAGTTAGTACTTTCGCTGTTTCTTCTTCTTTTTGTATTTTCTTACGCTTCGTATCCCTCCATTGTTTTCTCATCTCTTCTTTTTCATTTTAGGTCATATATGATATTTTTCTTTTCTTGGCTTTAGTTCTCTCCGCATTCTTTCTTTTCATCTCTTAAAATTTTTCGGGATTTGTTTGTTTTAGTTTCTCGCGGTAATTCCGACATCTTTCTGCCGAGGATAAAAGCATCTGAAAAACAAAATAACATTAATGTCACTATAAAAATACCATAATGCTCGAAGTTGCTAATAATACATTTTTATCATGTTGAAAGGCTTGTTGTTTAAGCACAGTAATATGCTAATTCAGTTTGGTAGATTCTGAATAACAGTAATTTTATTAAATTATATCTGAATAACAGTAATAAATATATTATATTGTATAATATTTATTTTTATTATTTTGTTTATTATTATTTTATTTCTTTATTCTTTTTTTATATTATTTATTATATTATATATTATAAATCGAGAACGTGTGATTAAATTGATGTGTACTTACCTTTGCAAAATTCCGTTGTGACACGTCGCATAATTTCATGTCACTTGTCGCACAATGGAATCAAAATACTTCACGACCTAACCTAAAACGATTCACATTGCATATAAATTAAACAGACAAACTAGTAAACTTGGGATATTTCAGCAATACACAGTATAAAGTTATTGTTTTTTTTTGTTTATGTAGAAAAATAAGCACAGAAAACAATAAAACCTATAAAAGAAGTCACAAAATTTTAACGACTCGCAATGCCGGCGCAATCATATTGGTCGACTGACAAATAAACAACATGACGGATGTTTTAGGTTCTTGTGGTCTTTTATATAATATGGCATAGTCGCATGCCAGTTATAAATACTATTTAAGTTTGTAAACGTGCAACTATGCGACTAAGCGAAAGTTTCAAATAAGTTTTAGGTTCTTGTGGTCTTTTATATAATATGGCATAGTCGCATGCCAGTTATAAATACTATTTAAGTTTGTAAACGTGCAACTACACGACTAAGCGAAAGTTTCAAATAAGTTTTAGGTTCTTTAGGAGGCCTGTTACATATGGTATAGGCGCGTGCACGTCAGTTATGAATACTATTTAAGTTTGTAAACGTGTGAATATGTAAAAGGCCTCCTTCTAAACAACCTAAAAACATATTTGAATCTTTTGCATAACAGGGATTTAGTTATTAATAGCAAGAAGGCAGTAGATAAATAGACAGTATCCACCCAGTGATAAGTGAATACTGCTGCCCATGGATATCCACGGTACATGCCAATATCAGGCCATAATGACAAATGTTGGCATGACCTCATGTGTGGTGCCATCTTTTGGAGATTTAGGAATGGATTTGGAGAAAGGCTTGGAAAAATGGGATTGAATAGGATGGGATGGAAATGGATTCTGGTATATTTCATTCACTACCAAAACATGTACATACATACATACTCGGACATTGGGGGAATAGCATAAAGTGGGAAATACAGTACATTTTAAGGCAGTCTTCTGTGTGAGGGGTAATGTGGGCAGTCAAGTGCACTCAGTAGCTGTGGGATTGTAGCATGCACCCTTTCCCTCCCATGAGATCTCTTATAAATAACAATTGATGAGATATAATATCAGTTATGTTAATTAGTTACCACTATATTTAATTCTACACCAGTGGTATTGCTTTGTTACTGTGTAAAATGTAGATTGTGTGGTGCTCTTTGATTAATCAAAGGATTAATATATTAGTATTTACTTACTATAACTACATTCTTTCCAATATAAACATATGAGCCAACAACAGCTGCATTCACCACCGTATTCTCACCAACAAAAACATGGTCACCCATTTGAAGAGGGAAGAAGGCAACACTGGAAAAATAAATTATTATTTTTTAAAAGTAGACAGGCAAGTTTGATAAAAGGTTTTAATGATAATATTGTACAGTTAGAAAATTCAGTAAAGGTCATATGAAAGTAATGGAATTAAGTATTATGCATCCTAACAAGTTCACAAGTCTGACTGAGCAGCCTGTATACCTGCCAGTTTTAACCATGGATGACAATGAATACTGCAATATGAATACCGCAATGTCCTTCAGTTGGACAAACAATAGAAGATGATGATAATTGGAAGCAGAATCACAGGAAGGATTGATGTCTAACTTGAAATTATGTTTATTAATTTGCAGGAAACCAACACAGTGACACATCTTAGTTCAACTGTTATATATCAGCCTATAACACCTCATTGCTGGGAACAAGCCTTGCCTAGTGATCATAAGGGAGTTTCATGTCATAATCCAAATGCACCACATGGATCCAGTGTGTATTGATAGATATAACACATGACTCATTGTCAGATTATATTTTTTATTCTTAAGTGTTCTCACATGATTTTCTTCACTAATTGAAAATTTAATATTTAAGTAGAAACTCAAGCATCCGAGTTTGTATCTACAAACACGTGTTTAACCATTTGAGTGCTATTTGTCTGCCTGCAGGTAGACAAAAGATAGTTGTGTCTGGAAGGCTGGTATGCTTATTTAGTGCTATTTCTTATAAAAACAATTAAGTCTATAAGACCATTATTATTATAATAAAACTACCATCAGCAAAGGAATAGAGTTGCAGTACACTGCAATGCAACCAGCCCTTTCAGTATCTACTGGTGGACATGGGCCTCCTCATGAGCGTTATCTTGTGCATGAGGGATGTATGGCCTTAACAATGTACGCTGGCAAAGTGTGTTGGTGAGTCCACTCAGTTAGAGGTGGTGTAGTTCCTCAGGGCCTAAGGCAGCCATTTTGTTATAATCACAATATTAATCACTAGGAACTCACCCTTTGCTAAACTTCTTAAAAGGAGGTCGTATGACAGAGCCTTTGCTGATTATACAAAATCTTCCAGTCTTTACATTTGCCAAATCTCCTCTGATGATGGCATCGCTTTGGACTATCACTTTACCATGTAAAACTATATTCTGGGACCCACAGAGTACCGTCTGCCTGCTGACTTTGTTCCCAGAAGCCTGTAAAATATCATTTATTTAATGAAAATTTTACAAGTAATTTCTTTTTATTTACTACTGTGCAACTTACAGTTTCGACATATTCTGGCTTGTTGTAATAAGTATCTTGTAGTTCCATTATAGAGCTGTTTTAAATAAGTATATTCGTAAATTTATTTATTTTCCGGAATAAAATGATGATTAATTCTCATGTTAACATTAATCAACTGTCACATTGACTTTAATGACGTTAATCAGAACGTTTTCAAGTAAAATATTGCTATTATATTTTTAATATAATAAATATAATAAAAACGTGCATAAGGCTCACAATACTTTAGAATGTATAACTATTGTAACGTCTAAACTTTAGTAGAGAATAAAGACAAGAACCCAACATCTTGTTTAGTTATATCATTTTAGTGTAAACATTTAATAGAAATCTGTCTTTGCAAATGCACATATCGTTTTGTTACATCAATATATGAAAAGTTAATATTTCAATGTTAACAAAAAGAAAACTAGAGGAAAATATGATAGAAATAAATCCAAAAATAAATATGATTTTTGAAAAATTATTTTGTAACTATTTTGTATATTACTAATATACTTTAACATTTACTGGTCACTATTTACGATACGATATTAAAACCGAAGGCCTTTGTCGTGAAAAAAAAAATAATATAATGTTTTTTTTTGTTGCGATTGGTGTTTTCACAGCCAGATGTAATATTCTTGGCATTAAGCTTCAAGCCGTTTGAATCACTGAATAAAAATATTAAAAAAAAAAATGGCGCCGTACTATTGTATGAATTTAAAAAAAATCAATAAAATTGTTTGTACCTATTCATTACCTACTTGGAAAGATAATACTTTAAATTAATTTTCTTTATAATTATATTTATAAAATGGATAGATACATTGTAAAAGAACCACGAGTTGCAGCAAGTAAATATAAACTGTAATATTTAGGAAATAACAAATGTACACAGTTATTTTTATTTTTCTATATAAAATGGCAAACTTATTTCATTTTAGATTATCCACAGGGAAATCAAATAATTACTCCTGGAAACATGATGTAAGTAACATTTTAGCTATACCTACCTATATTTTTTCTAAATATTATATACCTCATTATCTCAAGTCCGCCTTTTGTAATTAATTAATCATTTACAAAAAAGGAATAAGTAATATTAAGTTAACCCCGGGTAAACCCAGGTTTAGTTTAAATTGTAACTTTACCCGTAGTAGATAGGTACATTATCTATGTAAAATAATAAATTGTTTCAGTTCGCCCGAGGGCGTATACTACGATGCTTCTTACTGTGGAGAATACATGCAATGTGTTAATACCGGGTTTATGGGAGTACCTCGTGTTAATGCGACGATTTTCCCAACTAATAATGTAAAGTTATTAATTATTTTTTACTAATCCTTGCAATCAATGTAAAGTACTCGTACCTACATGCAAAGTTCAAATGTTTAGTGAATAAATAAATACGATATTGAAAGTGCAGTCGGCGTCATTAGTACAACAGCGATTATTATGCGATTCCATATACCTAGTCCTTATTATTAATAAATTAGGGTGTCTAATTGCTACTAAGTTCACCCTGGTCGCTAACGTCATAATCAGCCTAACAACAAATATTAAACAACGAAATAAGTGGATTCTATTTCTCATAAATATATCAGTTTCATTTTTTTCTTTTTAAAATCACAGACAATAGAATAATAAATGTCGTCGATTAAAATTTAATAGTCTACATTTCAGCTAGTCCCAAATCAAGGCCAAGGACATATTGTGTCTGGAATCGACCCCACGTACTTGGCTGCTTATTCTACTGACAACGCCACTTTTATTGCTACCGGTAAATAGTTTATTAAATGTTTTCACTTTATTTAAAAATTCTAGTGACTAGAGTGAAGTTATTTATATATTTCGTTCATTTATTGCGTCATTATTCAAGAAATTTGATTTTGAAGTTATTGATAAAAAATGTACATATATACATACATTTTTTATTAATAACTTCAAAATGAAAATTTTTGAATAATGACTATAGATCGGACTTTTGGGTGCTATTGACAAAATATGTCATCAAAAGTATGGATACGACCAAAAAAATCCCGGGAAAAATTCCGTGTCTCGGAATTACATATATCACTGGGATATCGAATATGGATGAATGTCGGAATCACGAGTACGACTATTATGTAAAGAATGGATACGACTAAAAAAATTCTTCAATGCTTAAGAATGTGGTATTTAGTAATAGATGTAAAAATATTAATGATGAGATTCCGAATAGGATAATTGTTTACTAAATAAAACACTCATATAAATGTACAGGGTATAATTTCTTGATTTAAAATACAAACAAAACATAAAATCTCTTAGGTATATAAAATATATCAGAATAAGATAGTACTCACCAAAAGTATGTTTTCGGGAAAAAACATATTTAAATACTTGTCCAGTTGCAATAATCGTAGTCCGTTTTTCAAGCCAAAAATGTCAAGTTATGCAGTTAAATCCAAAATCCAGGTAACGCGTAGGGGTCAACAAATAATGGCACAAAACACACGGATAGCAAACTGAACAGCACTCGACAAACCGAAGTAAGCGAATGAATCAAAAAATGCTCGCGATTAGAGATGGGTCAACTCAAGCGCTCAGTTCGAGTTAACTTGATTCGGATCTCACGAACTCAAGTTCTTCGACTTGCGGTTTCACCTAACCCGTGGGAAAAACGGGATAAAAAGTAGTTTATGTATTAATCCAGGTCTCCAGCTCAGTTCCAAAGTAACAAAATTTAAAATTTAGGGCCACGGCTCTAGAATTTACAAAATAATGTTACATTACAATTTTATAAGGGTAATTTTTTAAACATTTATTATTTTCGAATTCGTCAGGCATCTTGTTCGAAATCAACAAATCAGGAAATTAACAATTCGATTTACGTCAATTACGACCAGTCATGTTTTTTCAAAGCTGGCACATCACTAGTTGCAACAAGAGAGCGATATGTATGTTTGTCTTTTTTTTTCTATTTTATGGTAGGTACGCTAAAAAAGAATACAGTAGAACCTCGCAAAGGAGATAATTGAAAACCTCTACAATTCCAAAATCTCTTGTTCCCTTTAAGCCCCAAAACCTCCATTTCGCGAATTTTAATTCTCGATAATTCGAAATAATCAGTCTTTCCCTACAACTATTTTAGTACATATTTAACCCCCGTAAATCGAAAAAATTGTGTATATCTTTCATATCTCGAACATACGGAAATGGATCTACTACCTCTATAACTCCAATATTTTAAATAAATAACCGCGATAGCTCGAAGAAAAATAACAAATATACCTACCGCCTTTGAAATATAGCCGACAATAGTGACAGTAGGTATGCTCATTAGTTTTCTAGGTATTTTGCAAGAGATAAGCAATTTTAATGGCTGTCGTCAAAAGGTTCCTTTTGTTCAATTTTGGGTTTCAATTTAATTTTGTTCAATTCAATTTATGGTTATTGTTAACTTAAAATTGTGAGATTGCATGTATGAAAAAAACTCAGTAGGTATACCACTTTATGCTTTAAATTCTAAAATATTTGTTAATAATATTTTTCTAAAATTAATACAATTTCTAAACATTTTTCAAAACTCTAATAAGGTTTAAAAAGAAATATCGGGATTACGGAATTTCCAATTCCCGAATGTCGTATCCATGTTGGTGACAACGTTCGAATAGCGCCCAAAAGTCCGATCTATAATAATGACGCATACCGTGGACGTGGACTTTAGACTAAAGTATTGAAATATAATAAATAATTTCATGTGGAACTGTACCGATGCGCGGACTCATCCCTTCCACAGACGTCCAGCGCTCTTTTTACATGACGATACCTATGCCCTTAATTGTTATATTTTTTAATGTACCTACCTGTCATAAAAATACCTTCACTACAGTCTGCTTATAAGTTCACTGCCTATTTTTGTTACGAGAGAAAAGATTTTACAAAATTTTGTTAGCAACTAGTTACTATGTGAAATAATTACGAAGAAACAAGTTAGTTACCGATTTATTTCATTATTTGCTTTGAGCACTTAATTGAAATTAATAACATTTTACAAGAAAAATATTAAAGGCATGTTAGTCGTGGTTATCAAGAAATATGTTATTTATTAATTAATTTTCCTATTTCATGCCCTGAGAACTTTATTAAAATGAACTGGTTTTTAATTGCGTGGAATTTAACATTGATAAAAGACATTCGATTTCTTTTATTTAGAAAGAAAGTGGCATACGAGTAGATAGTTCACCTTATGGTAGGTGAATGGACGAACTTGGGAGTAGAACAAGTTATAGACAGTACGATAGGGACGTTAGGTACGCCATACTTACAGAATACTGCCATGAAACGTACTTGCGTGTTTCGGCAGTAGGGGAGAGTGGGGGAATTGGAGCCATGTAAGGAAAAGTTAAAAAAAATACGAGTTTATGTTGTAATCATTCATTTTTTTAGACACTAATTAGTCTTTTATTTATCTGTCTTTCAGTAATTGCTAAAAAAAAATTTAAAAACTAACTCTTAGTTAGTGAAAATGACTTTTTTTATAAATATTAGTTTCGCTCGCATTACCCCACACATCGGGTAACGAGAGCCAAAAAACCTCCATGTGTGTAATGAAAGCCATCACTTAATACTAAACAAAATGAAACTTACTTTGGTTCACGTAATAGGAACTTAAACAAATCACAGTTATAAAGTAATCAACAGAACATAATAATCAACAAAAATAAAGCTTTTCTAAAAGTTAAATATACAACATAGGGTATTCTAGGGATCTAAACAAAAATTGCAAATATAATCTATGGGGTCATCGCAACCCGAACACTCGGAATGGGCCCATTTTCCACAGGCTCTGCAGCGGTACCATAGCTCTTTATTTTTACCAACATCGTTACATATGATGCATTCATTTTCCTCCTCTGAGTATTCAGAATCATCATCACACATATTATTTTCATCAACAGATGATTCCTCAGTTGTGTTGTCTTGGAACAAATTTCTGGTTGCCTTCTTTATGTTTTTTTTAAATGATTTATTCTTAGTCTTTAATTTAATATTCTTAGATTTCTTTTTTTTTGATTTTCTTCGGTCTATTTTCCTTTTTGTTCTTTTTTTCTCTCTTCTCCTCGAAAATTTTCTTCATGGGGGTACCAGTCAAAACTTCTGAATGCTGCTTGTTTCTATTAGTCTTTGCAGAGTTTTTTAATATTTGTGGACGAGGACTTACAACATTTAAGATATCAGCAAAGCTTGTAGATGGCTGTGAAGAATATTGTGATGGTTGGTTGCTGGTATTTTGTGACGTGGTAGTAGGCATTTGCAGGGGCTTTTGAGAGGATGTCAATGATTGTGAAGTAACTGTAGCTATTGTTTCTGAAAGTAGAACAGAGTTACGATCTATTAATGCTAGTCGCTTCTGGCTTTCTAATACTGAGCTCAGGGTGTCGGCTCATGAACCCAAACAACCAATCTTTTCCAGGAATTTTTTTTTCAGTGTTAAATATTTTTTCAACACCAATATTCACAGCCATATTATAGCATATTTTACGCAGTTGACTGCCGGTTAAACCATAAAACATATTAGACATATCAATGATATGGTTAACAATGGTATGTTCCTGTTCACTAGTGATCACAGGTTTTCTCCCAAGCAGCGGAGAACGACTGTAAGTAATAACATCACTATTTGCTAACCTGAACCGTTTCTTGAGCGTGCTATAGGGTATTTTAAATTGCTGTGCCGCTTTATTAACTGATATTCCTTCCTTTCGTAATAGTTTCTATTGCACTCTCTAACGAAGCCGAGGTCCAACTGGCCTTTGATGTCGTTCGCTGTCTAGTTCTTGGGATCTAAAAAATAAAATAAAGCATGTTTCATTAGATTAGAATTACGTTTTTCGAAAAGGGTAATAGTAGCCATGGCGGGGTAATGGGAGCGCTTCTAGCTCCCATTACCCGAATGTTAAACATCTCGAATTAATAAAACTAACATAAACAAACTTTGCTAAATCATCTATCTTCCACTTATATCGTAAAATTTATGAAATAAGGCATTTAATAAACACAAAACACAACAGAATGATAAAAGTTCAGATACTTACTTTGGTTACGAGATTTGATATTTTTTTACAAGGATGACTCACAAAACTAACTTCTTCTCGTCACCGCTATACGCGTGCTACTGAGCTGGCCAGCGGCGATCACGTTGCATAATCGAAGGTTCCCGAAGCCGTTCGTGTCATTTCGGCGCGACTTGTACGTTCCTGTGTGTGTAAATTGTAGTAGCTCCTATTACCCGCTAGCTCTGTTTACCCCGTTCTCCCCTAAGTTGTCAGAACCCGTTTCCGATCGCATGCCATACTGTTATGGCATAATTCCCATCCTTTCTAAGCCTGTATCAAAATTTTACTCTTAAATTCCCGTAGGCAGAACATCTGCAAACATGGTAACATCCATAATTTTTAACTGATGTTAGCATTTGTCTCATTGATGTCACATATGTGACACTATTCACTTACCATCAGGCAGACTGCTGGCTCATCGATCATCTTCTTTCTATAAAAATATATTGAAATAGATCTAGCAGTGGACTGATACAGACAGAGATGGTGAGTTCATGTATCATGTATCAATTTAAAATTAATTATAATTAAGGGCAACAAGTACAAAGTAGACCCTCGGTTCCCGTCACAAATAATACATTTGGAAATGAATACCAGAACCGTAATATGATGGGTGCCGACAGGAATAGTGTTAAAAAATTTGTACCGCATACTGTTGCTATAAGTGGTAAGTTAAATCTAAGTAAATTTACCCATAGGATTAATTTTATACAAAATAATAATAGGTAGTCGGAAAAGCTCGCGGCCTCTTTGAACGTCTGACTTTAGCGTGCTATATTTCTGGCAACACTGATCACTGACGGGAAAGTGATATACCGTTTGACATCTGACTTTTTTGTAATGGCGGAAAATTGAAATTACAAGTTAAAAGTTTTATCTTTTCATATTTTGTAACAATTTTAAAATGGAAGTTAATAAGGAGAAAATTAGTAGAAGAGCTTTTAGCATTCACCACTCAACAGTTTTGGATCTCCTGCATATACTAAATTTTGTAAAAAAGCTAGATATTTGGGTTTTAAATGCCAGAAACTTGGTCAGTAGAATTTCCATATGCGAGATGTTGCTAAAACAAAATGAAATGGATCCATTTCTGAAGAAATTGGTAAAATTGGATGAGAAGTGGATTACCTACTATAACAGTTCGAAAACGATATTGGTCTAAGCGAGGTGACCCATCATAAATAGTTCCAAAGCCAGACCTCACTCGGAACAAAGTCATGTTATGTGTATGGTGGGACTGGAAACACATTGTGTATTGCGAGCTTTTGCCACATGGCCAAACGATTAATTCTGATGTCCACTGTCAGCAATTAATAAAATTGAAACAAACACTTGAAGACAAACGCCCAGAATTAATGAATAGAAAAGGTGTAGTTTTCCAGCAAGACAATGCTCGACCGCATATATCTTTGCTGAGTTCACAAAAATTGATGGATCTTGGCTGGGACGTTTTAATGCATCCTCCATACAGTTCAGACAGCGCCTTCGGATTATCATTTATTCCGTTAGAACTGAAAAAAAATACATTAAAATTAAAAATTACATTAATTTATTAATATTACTTTTAAAAAGAAAAATTAAAAATAAAACTAGTAAAATTACATAAGAATACATAAATTACATAAGTAAAATTACTCTATAAACCAATTAAACCAATTTTTTACGGCTATGGGATAATGGCTCCGCCATAAAAATGGTCAAGGATAGTGGAATAAAATGGACAATATTCCGTTCAATAAATATTTATGTAATACAAAAAAATTAACTATTTTCACTATAAAAAGGCCGCCGACTTATCCTTCTACCTAACATAATAATTAACACATAGGCTACTATTTATGTAGATAACACGAACGAAGTCGATTTTTGAAAAAGACTGAGCGGTTTACTGCGAGCAATCAAACTGTGAGCCATTTTGTAGGCTCATTGGTTTCGGTGAGCGCGTATCACTGTGCTGAATAATCAAGGAACCGATCGAGGAACGCTATGACTGAGCGGCTAATTTAACTAAGTAAGCGCTCATTGTCCGCCGAACACGCGACGTCTAAGCAAACTCTGCATAATGTGTATGAAATGAATATTTTCATATTAATTTATAATTTGGCATAACGTCGGCAAACTGTTAGCTGCAAGCTATTAGCGTAATTTGAACACAGCCTTCCTCCCCTCCCAAACTTTTCTTAATTTGCATTTGCAGTAGTAGCAAAAGACAGATAATATTTTCTATTAATAACCCAAAAAACAGTGTCTTCTCGTCGAACATTGATGCGCGCGTATTAACGTTTGACTACAACACATTCAACTCACATTCTATAATATTCTATTTAGGTTCAACATTATATTTGACAAGGGGATATTATTGTTTTCTTAAAGTATCTGAAAAACATAGCTTCTAAATAGAATTATTATCATAATAACATAGCATTTTGAAATAATAAATCTTATTTTAAACAAGACACAGTACAAGAGGAAGTTTGCAACAGCAAACAATTCCGTGGCTACGACAATAAGAACTCGAAGAACAACGTTCAAACAAAACAGAATTTCCAACAAACTCGCAACGGTAAGAGAGATTTTTAAATTGAAATTGAGAGTTTTAGCCATTTTCATGAAATATTTCATTTACATGTTTTCATTTGGTTTTTTTTTGTTGTTTTTTTACAGACAATCACAAATGGTTACATACGAGTACAGTGAAATCAACGAGACATGAGCTTTGCGTTTGTGTGAGTGCACACCGATAGTGTACAGCGCGAACCATTTTGACAATCGGATTGCATAATTCGGCACCCACTGACACAGATGCAAAGCTCCTGCTTCATTGCGTCAATCTGATTGGACAATTCGGTACCCACTCACACAGATGCAAAGCTCATGTCTCGTTCATATTACTGTACATCAGTTGGTCGGTACGGTGCGGCCAATAGTCGAATAGGCCACCGGTTGAAGTTCTTAATAGTTTTAAGTTCATTCTTAGGTACTTGTATCTGACTTGTCGTAACTACTAAATCAGTATTCGGTGATTATAATAGTTCTGACTGCAAAATTAAACCTGTCAAACTTATACAAATATCTGTTTGGTCACTTTTAAATTTAGCAAAGTAGATGCTATTTAGTAACTTTAAAATATTGCTCAAAGTGTAGTACAGTTTTTATAAGTTCTTAGAACGTTCGAAATAATGAACAGAGCTAATATCTCGATAATTTTTCAACGGATTTCAAATTTATTTTCAACGAAATTTTTAAACGTATTTTTTCATATATGAATTATCCTCTAGTTTTAACTTAATGAACTTACCGAGATTTTATAAGTTCTAAGTGAATTAAATCGACATTACAGTAAACAGAAAGTCTCCCGAGTCTAGTTTCTAAGCGTTCTTAAAGTAACATTAAAAGACAAGAAGTGTAATAATATTAAATTACAACTAAGACATTAAGAAGTTTAAATAACTAGAGCCGCCGCGGAGGTGCCGCGGAGTATTTTAATAATTGTAATACAGAGGGGTTAACCATTCCTGAAGTTTATTTTACGTCATGGCTTATTTTTAGTTGTCGACAACTTGAATACAATCCTCTATTAAAAAGAATTCTCCAAATTCGGAGGGGAAAGGTGCACGCTGCTTCCCCGCGGCCACTGGGCGGATTTCAATGTACGGTCGTGTTTCGGTAGTGTTCGGTATCTATGTCGAGTATATTAATCCACCAATCCTGCCAAAATGTTATCTAAGCAATTATTTCTATGCATGCGTGGTAATCCGTACTTACATGATTTTCTAAACATAGTCTAATTATCTATTGCTCGGTAGTAGGCTATGATCTTTTATTAGTAAATAAAAAAAACAGATATGATCTGTTTTTTCATTGTGTCTTGACTCTTGATATTAGTCATTAATTAATTTAATGTAGGTACTTAATTTAACTAGCCATTAATTAAATATAATTATTGTAATTAGTTAATTAATTTATATTCTTGATTCCTACTTTGAATCTACAAAGTCTCTCCAATGGCATTTTTTTTTCCCTTAAAAATTAAAACTTCATACCGTCAAAAGTATTTAGCGACTGTGTAAATCCCATAACTCGGTCTAAAAAGCTCATTACGGAGTATTTACGGTGGAAGTAACTTGTGATGACGAACTTCGGGTTGAAATCCGCCCCGGAGTTGTCCCGCTGGGTTTCAGTTCAAAAAGTCTGGCGTCGTGGACGTGATGTAAGTGCACGTATGAGAATTATTGAGGTTTGGTAACTAAGAGTTGAAATCCTATGGGAGACAAGGGTGTATAAATATATACCTACATCAATGTTTTCTTTGATGGCAATTTGGGCGTATGTCTTTGAAGTGTCTTTGTCCTATTTTAGACAGACTAGACGTTCTGTTACAGGGGACTAAACGTTTTACTGTACAGTCGTAAAGAATATTCATAATAACTATATTCTTTTATCTATGAACTATGTACGTATGTGTTTCGGTAGAGCGTGAGATATGCCAGAGCCCATTCCGATCCTATCCTATCCTATCCTTCCTCATTTCACCAACCCTTTCTCCCAATCCATTCCATAATCGGCAAAGGTAGGCACCGCGTCCGGGAGCGTGCCAATATTTGTCATTTTGGACTGATGTTGGCATGTATCGCGGATGTCCATGAGCTACAGTATCCACTTACCATCAAATGGACTGTATGACCGTCTGCCGCCTATTATCTATAAAAAAAAATCTGATTAAAGTTCAATAAATTGAAATTGTCGTTTATTAGCTTTCGAATCAATTTACAATATTTCCTGGACATTGCGCCGTCCCGGGTGATTGCTGTGAAAATTCAGTCTTCATTGGTTTCGAACCAAAAATCAAAATCGTTCACGAACTGCACACACGGACACGGACCGGTTTGTTCGTAAAGTACATTTAAGTAGAATGCTCGTGCTCTTGATTTTCTTATATTTTTTTCATATAAATAGTTTTGTGTACATAATTATTTTTTTCAATATTAACGGCCTTCATCTTCTACAGTACTATGAATTGTCACCACGCGATAAGTAGGTTCAAATCACTTGTCCGGAGATATATTAAAACAGAATGGGCGGTAGGTACTTAGAATCAAATAGTAATAGGTAGGTAAATTATCGGTGGCGTTTTCGGTGCTGCCGTGACGGACCTATCCCACTGCAGGGCACAGACCTCCCCTAGTAAATCACTAGGGGGTTTCGGGCCATAATCCACCACGCTGACCCAATGCGGATTGGTACATACATATCCAGATTTTATTTTATTTATGGTCTATATGGTGCCTATGATAACTATATTGTATAACTAGCCGTATGGTAGCTGTAGCGTTCATTATAAATTGAAGAAAGAAGTTTTATATAACTATTGACCTAACTTGTTCTGCTTTTAACTGACCCCTTTTTAAATTTAATTATCATTCAAGTACCAACAAAAAAGCCACCACAAATTGAAGTGAAGAACGACGCACAGAGCCAAGTCAAGACTCGTTCTGACAAACTCAAAGTAAGATGCATTTTTTATTTAAATTCATAAAGGTTTTATATTCTAGAGTTCATTGCTTTGTTGCAGTGTTTTTTATATTAATACTGATAAGTCGTACTGTTTATTTTGAGCTCCAATTGATATTATTATTGATGACGTTTTTTTAACATGAAATTGCCTATTATTAATTATGTTGTATATATTTTAATTTCATTTTTTCGATCTCATACTTTGTAATTAGGTACTAATTTGTCATTATAGTTTAATTTCTGTTTTTTTAAAAAAAAGTTGGCAGACGAGCGGCAGTTGATTGAAAGTGGAATAATTGGATGGTAGGTGGAAACTGTTGCTCATAGGTATTTGTTATATAGGTCAACATTAGTAAATAATGACGAGCACTGTCTAATCTATATTCGCTGTCTACTTTTGAAAATTTAGGAACTAGGAATAATGAGGTTTGCTCATCCCATTATACTTCGTACTAAAGCGCGCGCCACGAGTAGAAGAAATTACCACTTTACTAGACTCCTCATATATTAAGGTCTAATAATAGGAAGGGTGTGTAGTGAAGTGGTCGGTGATCGACGATTTCATACAAATATCTTTACAGTCCAGTCTTGGTTGACCTTATGTCAATGACCGAATTTCTTCCTGCTCGTGGCGAGCGCTTTAACGACCCGCCTTGATTTCTCTCAAAACTTTTCAATCTCAACCTTATTATTCACTCTTTGAGTCCTTTAAATTACAATCCCTTTGTTTCTATTTTGCGTAAGGTGTCCATTTCATTTGCCATTAAAATGCAAATGAACGTAGGCATATAAAAAACAATGTTTCAACTTTTTTAATGGTTAACAACACTTCAGGCTATACATCATCACCATGTGACAACAGGGGACTAAGCTATTGAAAAAAAAAACGACAGGCGGCACCACTGGGCGTGGAATATTATTGAAATTTATCGCTTGCGTTCCCCACAATATTCCCGAAAGCCGACAACAAAACAAAGTTTTTTAAAGCGAAATCTATTGAAATCAGAACCGCGATGCTACAACTTTGATCCGTTTTATCTAGAGACGAGACGAAAATTTGATCGGCTTTGAAATCTGGATTTTATTTGCAATGTCGTTTCAAGAGAGCTAGTTTTAGATTACACGAATGTTCACGAATTACTCAAAACCAGACATATGATATTTGAACATTATATGAAAGTAACTTAGGAACGATCTCATAAAAAAATTACCTACATAAATAAAAAAAACGGGAAAAATTGGAATATTTTGAACGGCGGAGAATATTTGTGTAATATTTATATGTAAATATATTAATATTTATGAACATCCGACAACCAGGCAAGAATACAAAATATAAAGGAATAATGAGATTACAAAAAATGCTTACACAGGAGGTAGCTATTTGTTCTAATAATAATATTTAACCAAGTATATTTTTACATCATAGAAATAATTTAAATGAAATGTCATTATTCGCTTTGATCATTCCGGCGTCAGCTTCAGTATCCTCATTCTTTGAAAGGTGACATCATGAGCTGTCATAAAATGAAAGCTTAAATAGATTGCTGTGTTTAAAGTAACTTGAGGCACTTTCTCCCCTTTGTCGCCCTGTGAAGTAATAGCCGGTAATTTTGACGGAGTAAACGGAGTTAGTTCATCGAGGGAAGTGTGCCAATGCTCCAGTTGGATGCAATATCCGTCGTTTTGTCTTGAAGAGGTTCCTCGCGTCGATTTGTAAAGGGGTTTTACATTGATTTCTGTTTGACTCTTTGTAAGACATAGATAAATAGGTACATATATCCTAAAACATACGAAATAAACCAGGAATAATTTTGAAATATGACGTAATTATACGTGAACATTAACCGTAATCAATCTTCGTTACGGAAATTAATTTGCCAAGACTCTACGTATCCATCCTTACTTCAATAATTCTGAGATTTATTCACAATCATTTTTAAGCGTCTGTACCTATATGTATTATATATTAGACCATCCACTAATATTCTTAAAATCACGGCTGATTCCACGCCATATGCTTTGACTAAGAAAATTTTATCATTAGCCGCCTTAGTACAAAAGACAAAAAATCAAGTCAATCAACAAAGATACAGTATTCATCGACCAATCAGATTTTTAAAAGGCTCCTTAAAATATTAATGTTTTTAAACGTTTCCATCTTTTATGATAAGTGGTTGAGATATTGATAAAGAAATTTGGTTCAATTTTTAGCTTTACATTTTTAACGTTACAAAAGTAAATTGTAAGTTCCCGAGAACTGTAGTCTGGTTTGCCTAAACACAAGAATTTTTCAAATGTATCATTTAAAAGAAATTCACGGAACTACCTGTACACTCCCATGTATTCTCATGTATTTACTATCTTTCATATTAATCCATATTTTTAATAGGTGCTAATAAAGTACTATCGAAATCAAAATTCAAACCATTTGAAACCAATGGAGCTGTGTTATAAAAATCACTTTCTCAACCGAGTTTATCAAGCTGCGTATTCTGTCTGATTAATTTCGCCCATAATTACTTCTAATGACTTTTGATCTTTACACAAACACTCACACACTTATAATGAATGGCACATTCAGGCGTTACACAAGAGCGGCCCAAGGGCCTTTTCGGGGCCCGTTGAAAAAGTGCTCAAATGGCATAAGGCTCTCCAGGATATCGGCGTACTGGTCCTTTACGAGGTCGTGGGTGAGTTTGATTGATGTATTAGTTATTGGTCCATAATTGACGTAATTATTCCCCAAGTTCTAATAATACGCAAAGGAAATATAATTAATTACACATAGAATTACTTCTTCCATAATAATTAATTATTTCCATCTGGAATAATTCGCTTACTGGGGAAATGAATGGAACTGAATGTCAGGATTTCTCTTGTAATTTTGCAAGGCTTCTGTCCTGGATTATCCAACTACGTTACACAACAATATGGATTGGTGAATAAATGAAGCCATTTATTTAATACTATCATAGTTTCTGCCTGCGGCTTCGCTCGCCTAGACTAAGCAGCTGTGAAAGATTCTTAACACCTGTAAAACCCGCGACATGATGGATTTCACGGATGAAAATCCATCCAGTAGCTTTTGAGTAATTCTATTGTATTTTTTTTATTTTCTTCTATAACCCAACTTCCATGTATCATATGAAGATGACACATATACCAGTTTTCCTTTTCGATACTTAGCTATATATTAGTGAAAACCCGATCTAAATACGTTAGTAGTTTTACGTGATGCTCAAACAAGAAAAAATACAGAAATACAGAGAAAAAATTAAAAAAACCCCAAGATTTTTAAAATTAAGTCACTGTACAGACAGCCCTTTTAATGATTTATTATGTGTTATAAATATAGATTATAAGTACTTTTCTAATTTGAAAGTGTAGGTCAATTGTGATATTATCTGGGAAAGGGGACCTTATTGTCGTTTCTATATTAGTTTCGCTGATATTGATATATTCTGGAAATCTTAAAAAATACATTTTTTTTTGCTCCATCTTAAAAATCAGAGCATGTCTTCATTTAAACAGAATCTTGAAACACCGAAATTTCAAGTTAGATAATCTTAACCAAAGTTAATTAATATCTCTAAAAGATTCCTTTGTTCAAACAACGTCACATACAGTGGTGGTCACATAATTAAAGACACCCAGCAGACATTAATTTAACTGAGATTTTTGATTATTTATTTTTTACTTTAATACAATAGGAACTTGCAACAATATTTAAATCATTCATATAGGCATTGTGAGATGTTAAAATTAAATATTTTCCATGAAGTTGAGACCAACATTTTTATTCGGTTTAACTATATTTCAAGGTGTATGAATTTAACAAAGATATGGCCAACTAATTAAAGACACATTAACTAAGTAACTAAGAAAAAAGAAATATCGTAAATATTAAAATGAAGTTTATTATAATTAATTATAGACATATTTTAAAGACATTATAGTAAAGTTATCAATATTTTGTCGCATGTCCTTTAGCAGCAATAATAGCCCGACATCGCTTTGGCATTGAAGAGACCAATTTGTTGCAAGTTGATATTGGAATTTGCTCCCATGTTTCTTTAAAAGCCATATAAAGTTGATGAACGTTAGTGGTACGTTTTGTGGCCACCATTTTCTTCACATGGTACCACAAATTTTAAATAAGGTTTATGTCGGGACTGTACGGGGGCCAATCTAAAACCGTTACTGATTGGCTCCGTAGAAAGTCTTTAACAACTGCTGCTGTGTGTTTTGAATCGTTATCTTGTTGGAAAGTCCAAACCACCGGCAAACTTTCCTCGGCATAGGGTAACATAGTTTCCTCTAAAATATTCTTGTACTGGAATTTATCCATATTGCCTACAATTTTCTTGACAGGTCCAACACTATGTCCGGAAAAACAGCCCCAAACTCTGATATTTCCTTCCCCATGTTTGACTGTTTTCTTCGTATACTTTGGATCCATTTCTTTATTCGGTGGACGTCTCACATATTGTTTTCCGTCTGAATTAATCATATTAATGTTTGTTTCATCCGAAAATAGTACATTTTTCCACTCACGTTCAGTCCAGTGTTCATATTTTTTAGCAAACTCTAATATAGCTTTGATATTTGCTTTCTTTAAAGGTTAAACCTTACGAGATATTCTTCCAAATAAGTTTGCCTCACATAATCGCCTTCTAATTGTTCTTGCCGACACACCTCTCGACCCTCCTGCACCAAATACTTCCAAACGAATAAGCTCTGATCTTTGGAACGGTTCTTTTTTGGCTAACATTATCATTCTGGAGTCTTCACGCGGGGTTGTTTTTCTAGGTCTAGGTTTCCTAGGTACGTTTTCTGTTGTATTAAACTTCTTGAAATGTTTGATAGCATTCATGACCATATCTTTAGAGCATCGCAAGTGATTCGCAATTTTCCTGTATGACCAACCTTTATCATAAAAATTCAGACTGATCTTCCTTGTAGAGGAATCGCAACTTTTATTTTTTCCCATAGTAGCTCGTTGAATATGATGAAAATGATATTAATTTTGAGATAAAGTTAAGCTAGTTTTTGCTTTAAGCGCGTTTCTTGAAAATTCGCGGTAAAATGGAAAATATAAGCGGGCTGTTTTTTTTAATTTTAAATTAAGAACATGAAGCATAAACTGTCTTTAATTAGGTGGCCAGTAGCAAGCATATTAAAAATATTTGTGATTTAGTTAAAAAACGAATAAGATCTCAACTATTGCTAAATACAAGTAAGTCTTTATTGTCTTTATTTTAAGAATATAGTGTTAGCGTAATGATTAATAGTAATTTTCAAGGTCGGCGGCGCGCCCGCATACCCCCTGGTGTTGCAGGTGTCCATGGGCGGCGCTAACACTTACCATCACGTGAGACCGCTTGCTCGTCCGCCCTCTTCTCTATATAAAAAAAAAATAGTAATTAACGTGGAATTAATATTAATCTTCACTATTGATAATACTGTCAATAAAGTTGTATGTAGCTAAATAGAAGGTGTCTTTAATTATGTGACCATCGCTGTATGTAGGTAGGTAGGTATCTAAAACATTAGTCAATTACGAATTTGATTTTTGTTGAGTACCTAAGTGTGAGCTGAGCGCTCGAACGCTCAAATACTAAGTCAGCGTTAATCCATCCGTCGATTTGTACCCACCGGTAAAATTTTAAACAAAAGAAAATAATAAAACGTCAAAGGTCAATTGTCTGAATGAATCTTAAGGACCTTAACTTTTAAGATTAGTGAACGTTAATAATTTGGACTATAATGCTCACTTCACTATAATCCACTCATTCAACGTTCTACTCGTATCTATCATCGAGGGCTTAGTGTTTATTTTTACAACAATAATTTGGATACAAACTAATAATAAATTTAGTCCATTTGCGTCTTTCATACCGTGTACTATGGTAGGATTTTTTATTCGAATCAAGGATATGGACATGTAGAACTGTCAATAACGTGTCATCTCTGTAAAAATTTCACTCTGTTTGACAGTTCTATATGTCGTATCCCTGACTCGAATAAAAAATCCGACTTTTTAATGTATATTTTTTAACAACGTTACATTAGTATCAATTTATATTTTCAATTTTCCACAGAACGTGGTACAAAACTCTTCTTTTTACTTGCTTTCGTCTATCTCATTCAGTGCTTTCTTCGAACAATGCTTCGACTGCCGTAGATTTTTTCTTATTAAGTGCCTTCAGCACTGCCTTTTGTACAATAAGTAACAGCTCAGTATTTCGCTTAACAAAAAGATAAAGAAAATGTAAGGACTTTCAATGATGGCGGTTTATCTTTGGTTTAAATTGTCATGGACGCCGAGTGAGATCAATTTTGATTTTTGAAGTGAAATTTTGTTCTCTGTTGTATTTTGTTTTTTAAAATATCCGACTACATTTGGTTAAAATTTATGCTTCAGAAAATGGGATTTGGAAATAGAAAATTAAGATTCTAGCGCATATTATGAAAATATCTTTTCCTTGTCTGTATTATAAGATTTATAAGTCTTCTGTCAAAGTCATTTTCGTGTCACTTCCAAATATGTTGTCATTATCGTTACCTTTACCATTACCAAGTGTAATAATAAAGTGTAAAGCTTGTAATAAATTTTCTAATTTCTTTGCCAGAGGTTGTTAAAACAGAGATCTAATGCAGCATGCATATTCGCGTTCCCAAGATAAATATTTTCAAATGAAATGTATTTCTTTTTACTGAAAGCCTTCAACTTAATGAAGGGTTTAAGATTGTGAAGGTTATATATAACCTTCCTATTATTGAATGAACTGTCCTATTATTGAAAAAGGATAATGATAATCTGTGATTGTGATGATGATGATAATGACAACGTAAATGAATATTAAAATGCAGAAACAACATGAAAGGAATTTCAACATCACTCTGTATAATTTCATGCCCAGATACTGTTGCTAGAACTGCCCAGAACAATGAGACACTACGTCAGTGATGAAGATTTAAGATTTAAGCGTTAAATACTCGGGAGTGTTATTATCCAAGTATTTAATGTTTGAAAGTCTTAAATATTTGAGCGTTAAAGGCTAGAGTCTAAAAAAAATACTAATGCGTGTTTAAAGGTTGAGCTTTGAAATTCATTAGCGCTGACTGAGCGCTCAGCGCTCATTTTCACAACACTACGCACAGAGCATACTATGCTCTGTTTTAGGTTTTGCTTTTGCATTTATTTTATTATTACTTTTTGTTCGTGGGTTGTGCACGTGGCCTATATGAATAGTAGCCAATGTGTTAATCCGGTTTACAATCTACCTATTTGCCAAATTCAACGAAATCGGTTCAGCCGTTAAACGTGATCGAGTAACAAACATTGAAATTTCAATTCAAATTATTACATTTTATGCATAAGCAAAACCCAATTATTAATACAATTCCTAGCAAAATGCGTTAACGTGCGAGCCGGGGAGTTGTGTGCTAAGAACCTCGTAGTGAGAGACGAGAATGGCCCAGCGATGCAGGTCGTTTATTACGAAATCGACTTCTTATTACCCCAGCTGTATCCGCCGTGTACTGTCAGGTTCGCATTATTTATTTTCAATTGCATATTTCTGTTTGAGTTTGTCATTTTTCAGCAATGCTAGCGACAACGACAAACGATCCCTCTGCGTTCATAAACTACTTTTTATTGCTGAATTGAAAATTAGACATGACTAATGGCTCATTTACATAAGGAGAGTTTCTCGAACGGCTCGGACGAGAATATTGTATACATATATTTCTTTTCTTTAGAAAAAAAGGTGGCCGACGAGCATACATTCCACCTGATGGTAAGTGGATACTGTCGTCCATAGACATCCGCGATACTTGCCAACATCAGTGCAGAATGACAAACGTTGGCACTCCCCCGAATGCGCTGCTCACCTTTGGAGATATAGGAATGAATTTGGAGAAAGGGTTGGGATAATGGGGAGGGATAGAATTGGATGGGAATGGGCTCTGGCATATCTCATTCACTACCGAAACGCGTACATACATACATTGAAAGTAGTCTTCTATGAGAGGGGGTAATGTGGCCAGCAGAGTGCGCCCAGCGGCTGTGGGAATGCAGCGTGCACTCTCCCCCTCCAGTGATTCTAGTGTGCGACCACACTACATGATAATTCTCGCCTACAACTGTTCACACGATGATAAAAACTCGATGATAATCGAGAAACTCTCCTTGGGTAAATGATCCATAAGAATACTAATACGAGTATGTTGCATTTGTTAGTATTTTTTTAATAATAAAGAATAAAAAAATAACGTTAATTGCTTTTTTTAATTCGGCAATAAAAGTACTTTATGAAGTACTTAAGAGTCTTTTAGTAAAGGCAAGTAAAGGCATTGTATGTCGTTGACCTTTTCCACGAGTACATTTGAATGTGAAGACTGAAGATTTATTTTTCACTGTGCATTTTTTACTTGTAACTAGTTTCTTCTGAAACCGTAGCCTCTAACGAACTACCACTTGAGGTCTATCCAGTTCTTTAATATAGCAGTAAATAGAGTTTTACGAGTTCGGCAGCGTACCGAAGCGTACCTGTCCATGGACGGTGGTGACCGTAACCGGCCCTTTTACTGTCCACTGCTGGATGTGGGCTCCTTATGCAAATTGTCTTGAGCATGAGGTACCCCATGTATGGTGTTAAAACGCCACGCTGGTCAAGCGGGTTGGCGAGTTCACTCTTTCAGAGGTGGTGTAATTTATCAGGGCTTGAGGTACCGGCTTTGCTATCCTTTAGTCGCCCATTACGATAATCACAGGAACAGATGGAGTGGTGCTATTCTAAGACCGCCGACGCGACACGGTCATTGGCAAATTTATTGTAATTTAAATGGATTCAGTAGTTTATTCGTGAACACTTAACAAACAGCAAAAACATGTTTTCGGATTTATAATGTAGAAGTATGAATGTGAACTTTAGGGTGATTGGTCGCATGATGCCCGGCACATGTCGCCTGCAAGCGTTCAGCGTGCGACTGGCGAATGGTGACGACGTCGCAACGTTGCCACGTCGCGCTGCAGTCGCCGCGCATCACGTCGCTAAACTCTGCAAGGAATACGGAGCTGGTGTTTAATATAATTTTTTTCTTTATTTGTTTCTTTTGATTGTTTAACAACAAGTTAATTAAATTGTTTGATTTTATTAAATGAATCTTTGATTTCATTTAAGTTTTATCGGTTTTTGAATCTATCAATCCCCATATTGATTTTAAATGTTCGTTAAGCCAAGTGTTCAACATGCGACTGACGATTGGTCATTATGCCTCGACATTATTGCTACGTGGCGCTAGGGTTCCCTTGCATCGTACTACTGAACAATAAAGGAAGTACGATAAGAAAGAAGTATGACTGTACCTGTGACTTTGACTTGTGACTTTCGGAATAAAATTATATAAAATCAAATTAAAAATGAAATATATAACGCTTCACTGCAGGGCACTACATTTGGGGCTAGTACGTTTTGATGGACGCCCCATTATTTTTACATTCAGAATAATTCAGATACATACATACGGCTTATGTTTTCCTTCACGAATTATCTAGAGAATTTAAAAAAAACGTGTTAAGTAGATTTTAAGGAATTGGACTAAAGACACTACGAACGAGAGTCGAGACTACTTATAGGCTTTAAGCTAAGATCAAAGTATAGGTACATAAAAAAAATATCAGTCTGCCAAGTCTGAAAATATCTGCCAAGTCTGAAAATATCTGCCAAGTCTGAAAATATCTGCCAAGGCTCGCCACTACACTCGAACTTCGGCTTTTCTCGTCTTACCACCACCGGCGAACTTCTTCAAGTCATCGGTCTCCTGCCCTCCTGCCACGTGGCAGGAGGGTGTCCCACACTGCGCTGCTTCCCGGTTCGTACTACCCATTCGAAAACCCCGTCCGTACCGGGAAGAAAAATATATAAACTTAAATGGATCGAGTTCGATGATTTCGCTTAATAATACAATAAAATATATTACAAGTTACGGTTGGCGATGTTACTTGACCAAGGGCGTAGTCAGGATTTTATCCAATTGTATCCAGGCAAAAGGAAACAATTGTATCCAGAGTGGAACAAAGCAAACAACGTTTTTTTATGATTTAAATAGAGATATTGTTCGCCCATGTTCTTGACATAGTTTTAAAGATACAGATTCATTACGTCGCTTTATTCCAATACTCAAACATTCAAATGTTTAATGACACTAAAGCACTGATTTGGGTTAACCCTCTCAGTTTTGGCAGATTTTCAACTTCCCGTACAATCTTGCCGTGATTTTTCCTAATGTCGTTGGGAAATGCACGAAAACGCTTTTCGTTGAATTTAATACGGTCTACGTTGTTGTAGGGGCTGCCCTCATAAACAGTGCCGGTATCGAAGCTTGGGCAAATGCCAAACGATGCACACACATTATCATATGATCGCAGTAGGCCAACTTCCTCGAATTCGAACAAAGAATTGAAGTGGTATTTAATATATCTTTGCACCTTTTCAGCCTTCATTTTCGAAAAAAGATATGAAAGGAATCAGGTGCTATGGTCCTGGGTATTCTGTCTGATAATTTATTTAGTTGTACTGGTGCATGTTGCGTGTAACAGATATATTTCCCAATACTGAAACTATGACATGAAACCATAAAACCATTTGCATAAAAATCAATTGTCTATAGTTTGAATTAGTAAATATTTGGAATAAAATTACCACATTTTTTTTTAGCAAAAAGTATAACCGGAGTAAGTAAATAAGTAAGATTATTTTAAAAAGAAATATAAGTAAAATTTTCTGTTAATTATCTTTATTTATTTTATTGTTTTTTTTTTGAGTTGTATTCACGTTTAGATTTAAAACATATTTTTAAAGATATTGTGAAAAGAAACAGGCAAGCGAATTTATGCCTTTGACATGAGTAAAGATATCAGTAATTAATTTTAACGACGGTCGAAATAGTCTATATTGTGGTCATTTAGGATAATTGTAAATAAGAATAAATAATTCATGTTAATTTATGGTATAATTTTATAATCTTGCTAAAAGTGTTAATTTTCAATAGAGAGCATCAGACTCATTATTTGTTGTCTATTATAGCACCTATAAATCTCACTAAATTCCTACTAAAATTTTATCTCAGCGAGCCTGCCATGTCACAATCGTTAACTAAACGAATTTCAAGCATCTATGCTTAAATTGTCCTTTTTACAACATGTATTGGTGTACAGGTGTATCTCTATCCATCTTAATCTGTACTCAACAGATTTTCAAATATCAACCTATTCAATAAAACAGAAGTCAAATAATATACTGAATACAATTCCATTTGAAATTATTATTGCTGATGATAAAAATCTTGTACCGTCTGCTACCTTGTTAAAATGTAAGGTGACAATGCAAACTGAAGCGTCTCGGGCGCCAATAGGATTTGCCTTGTTAAACTAACGACACCCTTGACAAATATTTAATGTTAAAGTTATTCTAACGTTTATCCATAAAATTGTGAATTTTATTCACAATTTGATCTAAAGCATGTTTTTAATATAAGTTGATAACGTGGATAACGTAAAATGGCCGAGTAAACTTGAGCCGAGTGAGCCTTGAAAAAGGCCCGTATCCATCAGTGAGTAAAGAAAGACAAGGTTAAGGAATGCTCTACGTTAGGTTATTAAAATACGAAAACTATTACTACCTGTTATAATTAATATAATGAAATATTATACTTAATATTGTCGGCAACTCCTGGACACTACCGGAGGCATGCACCAAACCCAGAAGACTTCAACTTCTGCAAGGGTGGTTCGAGCAAAGTTCGTTTTCAAGGAAGGGCGCCCACACAGTGGTCGCTTTAATCGACTGAAAAATTACTCTATGCAAAATGATGAAGAAGGTATGATACTCACATAAATGGTAACTAGATAATTAAATAATGTCGGTTTGATTTCTTATTCCTTATTAGCAGATTAAAAATAAAATAAAGCAGTATTAAGTATTAAATAAAGTATTAATTAATATTTCAGGATAATCTAAAATGGCGACACGGTGTTGAAATGAGTTTTAATTAAGGGCATTAATTTAAAACATTACGTATGACAAACATGAACCAAGCTTGTAAAACTGTCACACTCTCCTGATCATGGGTCCATAAAAGGAACCATGGGATTAAATTCAAATTCATAGATGTTTTACGACCTCCGTGCCTCGTAATAAAGTTATACATATCCTCACAGGTGCAAAGTTTTGTTACAACGAGATTTCACGTCAGGGAATATTGCAATAGAATTCAGAATGAGAAACGTAAATTTATATTTGATTCCACTTAGGAAATGAAGTATACGGTGGAATATTCAATAACCGTCCATTAACTTGTATACTCTGAAAATGAAATCTGAAGATATCTTTAATTTTCTAAATTTCGCACTTGAAGCGATTGTTAGATCATTTCCTATTTGTTTTTTTATTTCGATATTTTAAAAGGTAAATACTGTAGTTACTTAAAGTAAAAATACGAGTATAAAGTAAACAAGTATTTTTACTTGTCTTATTCGATGAGTATCTATTCTACAATACTCTGTATTTTGGTAGTGATATTGTGTATTTAGTAACTGACTATTTTTACCAAAAATAACTTTTCTCCGAAAATATCATTCTCGCCGTATTAAAACATCTCAGTGGACGGACGTAATATTTAAATAGAGTTGTTGGATTCAACAAGGGAAATCTTGTGGCTCGTCCAAAAGTAACCATAAATATTCCTCCTGCTTCCACAATGTTGCAAAATTCGCCACATACGCAGATTTTTCTAGTTTAATTTCAAGGTTGGAAGCGCAGATACTAAAGGGTCTCCTTTAGTATAAAGGTCTCCTTAATAAAGGGATCTTGAGGATTAATTCAAAAGTTTTAAGAACTTTGTAAAGAAGTCCATCTAAGTTGAAGGCGAATAACTTCCTGAAGGCGATAATTTTATGGCCGTTTTGTAACTCACACTTTGTAGGTTGACTTTTGGAGATAACAAACAGAATAATAGGTAAGTATAGAAAAGACTGCGACTGAAGCCATACTTTTAGGGTGATTGAGTCGTAGGTTTTGGGAAATTTTAGGTTTTGGGAATTGAGTCGTAGCAGTGACAGTAAGTTATAAAAACAACTACATTTTGTAACTCATTGATCTGTAATTGATTTGTAACTCAGCAGTATGACAGCTAAATTCTAAATTGCAATCGAAAATGATCGATTAACCTTTTAATAATAAACAACAATATTGATATTTTTACACTGAAGAAACTGAGTCACATAAAGACCAATAAACACTTAATAAGTGTCAAGGTCAATAATAAGTAACGGGTTCTTTGAGAATTAAGATCTTTGAGAATTAAGAATAAGAATTGAGAACTCTTTAAGCAACCGAGCGTTTGGTCCAATTAATTTGCGTTACATAGGAGGTAACAGAACTATTAAGTTTCAAAGTCGAATTATATTCTTCGAAGGTTAATTAGGAGCAATTAAGCCCGTAGAAAATTTCATTAACGACCTTAGAAAGTTCCTCTTGACGAAAATTACGATTTTCCGTCGAATGGACGATTAACATGCAAATTGCATATTAATTCGCGGAGAATGGTCGACTATTAAAAGTTAATATATAAGGATCAAAGAATCTTTTAGCTCTATCACATCGTAGATTATCACATGGGTGATTAACAAAGGATTAATATCTCCCGATTCTGTAATAAGTTAATTAAATTAATTAAGGTAGATAATGCCTTAAGGTATTAAGTCCGCCTCTGTACAATATAGTGCATCAAGAGTAAAAAAATAAATTTATTTAAATATGGTTAATATGTAAGTAGAACAAAACATTCGCATATAGATTGAGTTAAGCAAATCATGTTTTGCGGATGTATAGATTCTTTCAATTTCTACATTTCATCATTTCCAGTTCCACTGTAATAAGACGAGTTGCTTTCGAGAAAAATATTTTTTAAGACACGAAAAATACGTCTGAGGCAATTTCGTTTCAGTTTTTTTCACTTGTTTTTCACATTTTTCACTGTACAAGCGGCACGGATGTACATTGTACTCCTGGGTTTTCTCTAAAAATTTGCCTGTCAATTCATACCGAAAAGTCTAGCATTCTGCCATTTTAGCTTCACTTTGTTGACGAAGGTTTCATGATATTTTGTTTGTAAGTGTTTTGAGTTTTGTATTTTATTCGCTCGTTCACAGGGTTATGATTCAGTTGTATACTTGCTCTTCAGTATTTCAAAATGTAGCAATTTTATTGTACTTATTGTAGTATTTTATTTAGTAAAATCATGTTTATGCTGATATTTTGGCCATTAACATCGATATTTGTATTAGCCTTTAATATCCCATTGCAGGCCACAGGCCTCCCTTAGTAAATCACTATGGGGTTTTGGGCCATATCCACCACGGGAGCCCAGTGCGGTTTGGTGGATACACATACAGCAGATTTTTTTTATTACTGGAGCATGCGGGTTTCCAGTTTCCACACAATGTTTTCCTCCCACCGCCTAACTAGTGACAATTTATAAAAATCCGTACTTAAGTAACATTCAGTGGTAGGTAGGTACGGGCCCAGGATTTGAACTCACGATAACATGAATGTGACTTGAGTATAGATACCCCTAGGCTATCACCGCTCTCATCGATAGTTTATGCAAATTATAACTCTAAGTATAGTGGATCACACTGTTGCGACATTTAAATTTAGTTCGCATTTTAGTTCTAAACCGAACTATTAGTTAACTGGACTTTATTAGTATAACTAAACTACTGATACTAGGCCATAATAAAATCGTCAAAGAAAAGTTGTTAGTTTTCACGAAAAATAATCAGTGTTAAGAGGTTTCAGGCATATTTTATTTGACACTATATATACTCGTAAGTATGCCGCCAGGACTGGTATTCAACTCGTATTCAAAAATATTGCTAATTTTCATGGTTTCCACGATTGCACAAACGACAATATTCGAGAAATAGTAATCAACAGAAAAAAAATGAATAGCTGATTTTGAAAAATGAATAACCTAGCTTTAAATTAAAATTTATTTGAATTCGGAAGATATCAAAGTTCAAGGTAGCCAATGTGATAAAACGGTAACTTCATTGGTGAGGACTTAATATTATGTCGCATTATTGTCTTTAATTACATCTATGTACTTCGAATCATCGTAGCCAGAGCCCGGCCACTATAATAGTCTCAATACGACTGTAAGTACACCGCAAACCCATGTTGATATAGACCACACAGTAAACACGCGTAATAGCCTCCCTGACCCACCGCAAATATGATCATTTGTTTACTGACAAATACAATTTCGTTTTTGCAAGTCGTCTGGATGCTCTGGAGCCCAGATAAACAACGACAAAATCCGACAAAATATTCTTAGTTAAGATTCATAGGTATAGTTAATTAGAATAAGATAAAAATCTCATTAAAACGCCGATCAATGTGTTTTCTTGTTGAATGGAGTAAGGAAGTAACGAAAGTAACATATCAATGCGACAGGGCTACGGGTCGTAGACTACTATCGTCCCTTTAGTAGGTACCTACAAAAGTATACGCTAAAGAAATGTATTTTCATTCATTCAATAAAACGAAACCGAATTCATTGCGAACATGTCTAATGTTGTGAAAGCGAAACCTTACGATGAAAGGCTTCAAATTTCGGCTTAGATATGGATTTTTTGTAATAATTTTGTTTACTAAGCGAAATAATTTACTATATTTCGGCTATAAATTTGAAATGTCCATATGAATCAGTAAGTAAAGGAATATAAACATGATTTGATAATACAGAATTACACTCAGCATAGATTATTGCGCTTACAAAAATCTACTACCCGTCAAAATAAATTGTTTTCCAATATTTTTGTCGCCTTCTTGTTCTCAACTTTATTATACAACCTTACCATAGCATCGTATCTAACTATCGTCACAAGGATTAAGGTTACTAAACATAATTTAACTTGCCTGAAATAACAGAGTACTGACTCACCGTTGCGGTGTAGCAGACCACATAATACAGACAAGTAAGGATAACCAGTACGAAACTCGAACTAAGCGAGGGTAGTGTTTTAGTATTGTAGTTTAAAACGAATTATCGTAACAGGTTAAGTACAGTTAAAAACAAATGGAGAGATAAGATACATACCTAAACTGTACTTGAAGGTACAATTGACTTAATTGAACAGTTCTATGTGCAGGAAGAAATAAAATTACCACAACAATAGAAAAAAGAAAAAATATATTTATTTATTGACGCAGAAGATTTAATTTAAACAATCGATAGATATCAACCTATAACGTTCCATTGCAGAATACAGACCTCCCCTACTACTCTTAAATCGCTAGGAGGTTTCGAGTAACAGTACAACACGAGGGCCCAGTGCGGATTAATGTACGGGCTTTCTCACGATGTTTTTCTTCACCGTTGAGTTCGTAATAATTATAAGATTCCATACTTAACTAAATAAAACTCAATGTTAACCGCTGTTAACAGTGAACAATACATGGTTTTTAACTACTCACTGTGTAACATGTTATGTTAAACAAAACTGCTTTAAAAACAATCAACAAAAAGTGGTTAATCTAGCAGTAACGAATATGCTGCGGTAAATGAGACTATATTCATACAGAGCTATGACTCTTCCAAAGCCCGCTAATTATATAAGGTCCTCTGCACTTTTAATCACCATAAGTAAAAATTGATTAATTTTTGCTATAAGTAAAAAAATGTTTAACTTCAATCACATTTATAGTCTTATGGGCTTAGACATTGTCTTTCGCACGAGGGATGTATAGACTTAAAACGCCACACTGGCCAATCGGATTGGAGAGTCCACCCTTTTAGAGTTGATGTAATTTCTGAGGGCTTGTGGTAGCGGCTTTGTTATCCTTTAGTCGCCTTTTACGTATTGTACCACCTCTTCCCATGGGTATCCATGGGAAGAGGTGGTGTGGTGATATTCTAAAGTCGATCGAAATCACACAACTCAGTCTTCTCCATTCAATATTCAACCTGTCATCAACAATTGGGATCAATCACACACTAATGTATTTGCTATTAATCATGTTCCAATCACTAATCAGATGGCACATAATTACTAACACAAATCACTCTAATACTCTTGTTATTAATTAGTAATATAGTGAATCGCCTGCAATCAAAATTTATCGCAATTGTTAATTATATCAATGATTAATCCAATGCTGAATTAGGTTAACTGAAATTTAATTGAAATAATATTGTTTGTATTAAAGATAACAGAAGACATGCATCTACATGCATATCATGTATGGTACTGTCGACAATAACGTACTGATAAGCAGTTAACATGCCTGATGATGATGATAATAACTATGATTACTTGTGTTATACTTTAGAGAGCAGAAGATTACACGTTGCGTTGCTAAAAATGAAGCTCACGTCTATAAGAAGTGAAAGGTTAATACTAGTTATTTAGTAATTCAACAGAAAAGCTATCATGTTTTAAGTAAAGAGTGTGGTAGGGATTCAATGTAGATGTTTAAACTCTAAATCCGACTAGAGCCGAGTTAGTTTATAAATAGACCAAAAAACAAAATTTGCAAACAATAAACACGAAAAGAAACTTATACTCGAAGAGACGAACATACGAAACATATTGTATTCATCGAGCCATATGGACAAAAAGTGTTTTTGATCTATGAAAAGCTAAATTAAATTGAAAACTGTCAAAGGGAGCGAAATTGCGATCGCGGAAATTGGGATTTCCTGTATATGTGAGAGTAAAGGTTGAACAAGTCCTCCAAATAAACTTTATTTTTCGTAGTTACCTAATACAGTAGGTATGGCCAGAACACGGTGTCATTGATCAATAATAAAGTCTAACTAAACAATATTATATATGGGTGACGAGCTCTTCAATCAACCCCTGACAATGGTTAATGTAATCCATCCGAAATGACGAGTAAAATAAAATAGGTAAACTCAACATTAGTTTAAAAGATAAATATTTGTGTAAAATGGCAAAATCTTTAAGTCAAAACAAGTCTGGATGCGACTATTTCTTTTGGATGTAAAATTTATTAGCAAGAAAGAAAATAGGATTCCACTCTAGTGGCACTTTACTATTGTTTATACAACACGTGCGAGGAAGGGCGTAGTGCCAATATCAGCGGCAAGCAATTAAAATTTCAGTAACACTATAAACTAAGATCTTATTTTAATTATTGTTTAGGAGCTGTTAAAAGTTAAAACGTTACATACTCTTGTATATTTTTTGAAATGACTTGGATTAACTCTACATATGATATATAACTAGTCAATTTCAATCGAACCGGGGAGCGTGCCATTATTGCGTTTGAAGATCTTTGCCCATATGGCTGAATGAGACCAGCCGAGGGCCGTGTGTGATGGCGGGTCTTGGAAAAGGCATGGAAACAGATTTGGATGGTCATGGTCATTTTTTTTAATATAGTGAAGTAGGCGGACGAGCTAGCGATCCCACGTGATGGTAAGTATTACCGCCGCCCATGGACACCTGCATCAACAAGGGGTATGTGCCGAATGCTGAGGGGTTCTAAACCGCCCTTGAGAGTGGGATCGTCGACAATTTGAACAGCACGTCCAATTGATATTTCGGTGAGCCGGCCCAGAGATGTGAGCAGTACTCTATATGGGGCCTAACCCGAGTGTTGTGGAGCGTTAGGAGTTGCCTAGGGGTGTAGTACCGCTTCGCTCTGTTCAGCACACCGAGCTTTTTCCCATAGACACCTGCAACACCAGGGGGTATGCGGGCGCACCGCTGACCTTGCAAAATCCTATTAATAGCTTTCTTGAAGAACCCCATGTCGTAGTTTAATAGGCAGTTCGTTACACAGCCTACGGGTTCGCGATATAAAATAATTTTTGGACCGAACCGTACGCGACACCCCCGTATCTAGTAAATGCGGATGGACCGCACTTCTGTGACGGGAGGTGCGGTTGTAGAAACCCGAGTTGGGAATTATATTGAACAATTCTTCAGAGCATTCCCCATTGTACAGGCGGTAGAACACACAGAGAGATGCAACGTCTCTCCGAACGCTGAGGGGTTCTAAACTGCCCGTGAGAGTGGGATCGTTGACAATACGAACAGCACGTCGTTGGATGGAGTCAAATGGGTCTAATTGGTATTTCGGTGCGCCGGCCCAGAGATGTGAGCAATACTCCATATGGGGCCTCACCTGAGCTTTGTAAAGCATTAGGAGTTGCCCAGGGGTGAAGTACCGCTTCGCTCTGTTCAGCACACCGAGCTTTTTGGAGGCCATTTTGGCCTTACTTTCCAGATGACCCCTAAATTCGACTTTGCTGGAAATGTCGACACCAAGGATCCCAATACTCTCCGAGATCTTAAGAGGTATGCTCTGAAAGCGAGGTGCTACGACAAAAGGGTTTTTTTTTAGCGGTGAATGCACAGACTTGCGTCTTACTGGGGTTGAAATCCACTAGGTTCAGGGAACCCCAAATCGAGACTAGATCTAGAGAGTCTTCGATTTCAGACACAAGCCTGGCGCGACTCTCTTCCACTCCGACTCGAGGGATGTTGGCGCGGCCCCTGTACAAGGCGTCTCCAGTGCTGTCATCCGCATAGCAACGTATGTCACCAATTTGCAATAGGTCGTTGATATGCAGAAGGAACACAGTTGGAGACAGCACGGAGCCTTGCGGGACGCCAGCATTAATAAACATGGTGTCGGAGCAGCTGCCATCGATAACGACTCTGATGCTCCGTCCAGTCAGGAAATTGACAATCCATTCACATAATCCTTCCGGTATCCTGAAAGATGGTAGCTTGGAAAGCAGAAATTTGTGCCATATCCGATTAAAAACTTTCGCAATGTCTAGGCCAACGCTCTCAATGGCGTCAGCCAAGCGGTGTGTTAAATGCGTTAAAAGATATACGCTATAGAATAGCACAGTGATGCTATTCTATAGACGGCGATGTCTACTCGTGGCATGAGGAGGCCAAGTTTATCAATGGATACTGAAAGGTCTGGTTGCATTTCATTGCATTAGTAAATTTTACAATTTTATATTTTATTTATTATATGTTTTTATATTTTATTATCCTACTTTTATATTATGTATATGCTGTTTGTATTTATAATTTTATTAAAACGAGTAGATACTTACACCTAACACAAGTGCGCATCTACAGCGCAATGACACTAATTTAAATAAACTTCTAGGAAATCCTATCTTTGGAGGTCATAAATATGGTAGAAGAACAGGGTAGCCTATTTGTTAAAATGATTTAGGTAGGTAAACATTTTCCGCTTCCCGCTTGACATAGGACCACACCCTACTCAGGGATCGGTAAAACGGCTGAATGCTGGACAACGGTCGACGCTCCTGATTTATGAATGCATATAATTTACATTCGACGACCATATATTTATGTCCCAAGCTTATTCTAATGTAAGCGGCAAAAGGCGCTTCATTGGCATAGAATAGAGATTTAGTAAAGTATTGTTTTGTTAAGATGCGTTCGAATATTTGTTTTTTTATGTTACAATATTGAGAATTAGGTATTATGAAAAATAGCATATAAACGGTTTAGCATATCAGAAGATTTATAATCAAATATTGTTATATCATGAAGGTATCATCATAGTTCCTCCATCACTGTTGGACACGGGACCCCTTAAGGACATGACATTTTAATGTAAAAAAAATTACAATATGTCAATTTTAGGTTTTCAATAATGGAAAAAGTTTCAATGATGTTAATGCTTGCTTCAGACTCTTCACCTTATTCAACACTATATTATATAGTGGGTCAAAAAGATACACGGCTAACCAGAAGAAATCTTACCTTTGCGAAGCTTTACCTGACCAGGAAACGAACCTCTTTTCAAGGAAACATCTCGATAAGAAAGGGCTATATCATCATTTCTAACGTGTTCAACTATAACTAACTTTAAATTGACTTTACGAACTTCAACCGTAGGCAAAAGTCTTTACATTTAATCGGTCTAATTAAACGAGGGACAGTCGTCAACCGTTGACCTGTAGTAGACCTCTTTTATTGCGGTCTCATTTCATTAGTACTTGTGGCAATTCCCCATTTTATGTTATTCTCTACCTTTTGAGTCGACGACATTCGTATCGGGCTGCTTTGTATCATTTTATCCGTACCTAATCTAACTTATAATAATAATAAAATCAGTTACAAATTATTTATGTGTGTAATAATGTTGACGAAATTATCACTATATGTTATCATTAATATACAACAGCCTTCCAAAACAGATTGTAGACTTACCTTAGAATCAATTGTATATTTTTTTACGGGAATTGTTAATTTTCCAATGTTTTTACTTTAATGACGAACTTCTAAAAGAAGGAGACTGTTGCTGTTATAAATTGGTTGTGAAAGACTTCAAGGATTATAACGAATATTATGACTATAGTTAATTGCGATATTTTTGATAATTTAACATTTCATACCAAATAAATTCATTATCATTCTACACCTAGAACAATAGTTGACCGACCACGTGAAGAAGTTCACCGGCGGTGGCTGGATGAGAGGAACAGAAGACCGTGTGGTGAAGAATTTTGGGCAAATTCTACTCATATCCAGCAGTTATATAGCTTATATAGAGATCTGAGATAATTTGATATGGCGACGATAGACGGTAAGACGGTATACTTACATTGTCACATTACACATATATTATTCGTATTTTCAATACAAAAATAAAACATCATGTGACATAAACTTAAGCACGATTTCTCAAAGTTACATTGTAAGTAAATTAATAGGTACTTCCCCGTTTGCTGTAACGTCTCCAAATATTTGTAAAATTATTATAAGGTATTTTATTTGTTACCCGAAAATATATTATTACTTTCAAGTATCATTAAAACTAATTGAAAATAATTAATGACGATAAAAATACAATAACATCATCTAAAATGCTCAAAGTATTGGACTTATAACAAAATGAATAGGTATGTTTCAAATACCAGAATGAACTGGTTTAACTGGGATTTGCTTCAAAGGAAATTGATTTTTTCATATTATCAGATCAAGTCAATCTAAGGTTGGAACATTGTTATCGCTTATACTTGTAATATCAATATGTAATAAAAGAGGTATTCAAGAATCATTTAGTTTCCTTTCTGACGTCATCGCATGCTAACCAGAGAACTCTTAATAGAAGACCGCCCACCACAAAAAAACCCAATTACTTAAATTATACGAGTATCACCACCAGGTATGAAGTACATCATATGGCGTTCTTTCATGACATTGCGACGTTGCCACCTCAAATTGTACAACGTATAAGATAGCTTACAAAATCTGTCAATTCACACCTTAAGCACAATCCTTCAAGAATATTCCCGTATATTTTCTGCCAAGGCTTCGATTTGAGCATATATCGAAATTCCATAACTCACATCCAATCAGCCGTGAGAGATCGCGCTATTTCCTCCAAGTGCATCTATTCTCGGAAGTAATACGTTCACGCGCGCCCTATTACCTATGACATAATGGCTCCTCTAACTGATTGGACGAATTTCTATGGCGCGCAAAAAATCTCGATAAAACGCGATCAATTTATTTTGTCCTGATCCAACGATTTATGCTGAAACGCTTTGTAGCGCGAACAATGTTCTTCTTTCGATGAAGTATATGGTTTACTGCGGCACTTGACGTTACATTATGAGTTACTCTTTATATTTAGTTAACTTTCTCCTACATGAATGTCTTTATGTAATCATAGTATATTGTTACAGAAGAAGTGGCAGACGGATGTGCAGCCCATGAGAGCGGTATGGCAAGTGGTCACCGCCATAGTCACCGCCGTGGTCACCGTAGTATTAAAGTGCGATAAAACTTTTCTTAATGAGAGTGTGCATGATTTCTACGTGTCCCTGAGTACTGAATGCGCTGATGTTTAATCTCTTATACCTCTTTCACTCCCTCCCTATTTTCTGTTCGTACGAATTCCTACCCAAAAAATATATAAGCTGCTCCGAAAGTCAAGTGCGTGACAGTACTCCCGCCCTCTTTGTTTAGTTGGAAACTAATCGAATGATTCTAATTATATATTGTTTATGATACACCAGTACCTGCTACGGTTTGATCTTTCGCTGGCACACTTTGTTGATTTTTACCAGAAAAAATATAATTCCACGGTGGTGTCAACCAAACATATGAAAAGTATCACTATATCATAGAGGTTACTTTATTTATGGGAAATAACTCGGGGGAGTTGTTGTAATTTTGCTGTAGGCTTTTACTAAATATGTAAGAAGTAAGCAATGTTATCAGGATTTTGCTGTTTTTTTCTTCTTTTTGAACAGAATTGGTTTGAGATTGTTTAAAGCTTAATAGCAGGTTCATTATTTGCCAATTAATTACGGATAGAGTCAACTTTTCCAGTCAATTGAAATCCAATAGCTTGTTAGAACTCCATTTCCGTCTAACAAATGGACAAATAGATGCAAGCTCTTATTACATTCAACGTGAAATCACAGGTGAAATAGTTTTATGGAGTATTTTATAAAAATGAATGCTCGCTTTGAGTATTTTTAATACCGATCATTGGTGTTGCATAGCTTTAAATATTTATTGGTTACATTAGTGCGCTGTAATGGAGAGATACTGAATGAGCAGCAAATCGATGGTAGAAAATTTAAAGGTAAGTTAAATTTAACTTCTCTGGTGACATAACAATTAAACAACTTTGAACAGTTTAAATCGCATATATTTAACAGTATTTAACAGCCTTCTCTGGTGACAATAAAAAAATAGCAGTCTCGTGAAGTGGGACAACGGCGACTTGCTGGTGAGATTCTTA
Organism: Sesia apiformis; assembly: GCA_914767545.1. Taxonomy (NCBI): domain Eukaryota; kingdom Metazoa; phylum Arthropoda; class Insecta; order Lepidoptera; family Sesiidae; genus Sesia; species Sesia apiformis. Next base: position 5,361,968 of record OU611960.1, on the reverse strand, counting down.
GTAATTTTAAATTATTTCCTGCTCGTTTAAAATTACTCGTTCGTTCGTTTACAAGCTGAAAAATTACTCTTTTCGTTTTTATCGTAGCCGGGTAATATGAGGTAGTTTTTTTTATCTTATAGAATAAGGAGGCAGACGAGCATACGAGTACGGTCCACCTGATGGTAAGTCGAGACCGTCGTCCGACATCCGCGATACATGTCAACATCAGTCCAGAATGACACACATTTGCACGCTCCCGGATGCGCTGCCCACCTTTGCAGATTAAGGAATGGATTGGGAGAAAGGGTTGGAAAAATGGGGAGGGATAGGATGGGATGGGAATGGGCTCTGGCATATCTCACTCACTACCGAAACACGTGTACGTTAGAGTGCATTGGGGAAATACGATAAAGTAGGAAATGCAGTACATTTCAAGGTAGTCTTCTGTGAGAGAGGGGTAACGTGGCCAGTCGAGTGCGCCCAGTGGCTGTGGGAATGCACCGTGCACCCTTCCCCTACAATGTCTGAGGATGTCTTAATTGAGGAGTTATTATTTATGGTAAAATGAGTTTCTTCTCGACATGTAATCTTTAAAATATGTCAATATCTGGTCATTTGTTTTTTTATTCTAAGAAGAAAGATCTTTCGGAACACCACATTTGCTGCGAACGATTTCCTATTAACAAAATCAATTTTTCCTTCAACACTGCATTTTCCGTAAATGAAATTGGGGAAGAATAAAGTCGTCGTTGTTACTCAGGATCCTCGCGGAATCGGAGCACATTTTGCCGAGGATTTGTTGAAAATTGTAATGATTGTCATCGGCTACGAACCGACGGAACAAAGAGTCGCAGAAATGTGTCAAAATATTGAAAATTGGGGCGGGCGTACTTGAGGTACAACTAATACCTTCCAAGTGTGACATCTTTAATGATAAAGACTTGACAAATGCTTTGCTATGGTTGAAAATAATAAATATGTGATTAATGATAACATCTTTCAAGGAAGCAAGCAATCAACTGTTTGTTTGCTTGCACTTACTTGCTCAATCAATGAAGAGTTCTCTGCTGGTCATTGCATGCATGACATACAAACAGATAGTTAACATTTACTGTTGTCTCCATAGACAATCACAATGCAGTATGACTGATGTGGTCATATCGACTGATTGTTTCTTACTTTTCAATACAGAATGGGGCATAAAAATATATGGGAGGAATAAAGGTTGGAAAGGAAGGGGTGAAACCGTAGAGGAATGGAAATGAAAGAATAAGAAACCACATATGCCAGGACTGGCAGTCACTATTAAATTTTTTTCTTTACTAAGTCTAAAAATTAGCATGGTTAAGGAAAACAAAGTTCGCATACAGTGTAGGCTGAGGCTGCAGACTGAGGAGATACCATACGTAGATCGCGGTTTCTACATTGTCTACGCTACACTGTAGGTATTTCTAATCACGGGTTGGTATCGTAAACCGTAGTCGTTATCGGTTGAGTTTACGATTGCCTCTACTTTTATAAACTAAGGATAAAATGTTGCGCATTGTATATCAATAGGAATTAAAAATATATTAGGAATTATTATTTTTTATTAGAAATAGATTTTAAAGTTCGTTTGAATCAAAAGTATTAGAATATTATATTAATCTATTAATGTAAGGCCATGTACCGGGCTATGGAGAGGGCTATGCTCGGGGTTTCCCTACGTGATCGAATCAGGAATGAGGAGATCCGTAGACGAACTAAAGTCACCGACATAGCCTCTCGGGTTAGCAAGCTGAAGTGGCAGTGGGTAGGGCACATAGCTCGAAGAACCGATGGCCGATGGGGCAGAGGGGTTCTCGAATGGAGACCACGTACCGGCGGACGAAGCCGAGGACGTCCATCTACTAGATGGACAGAGGACCTCATAAAGGTTGCGGGCACTCGCTGGATGCAGGTCGCTGCCGATAGGTCTAAATGGCGGACAATGGGGGAGGCCTATGTCCAGCAGTGGACGTCCAAGGGCTGAGATGATGATGATGATGATGATGTACCGGGAAGCGTAGTGTGGGACGCCCTCCGGCCAGGTGGATAGACAACTTAAAGAAATTTGTTGGTGGTGGTTGAGTGAGAAGAGGCGAGGGTCGCGTGTGGTGGCGACGGAGAGCGGAGAGTAATATGCTAACGGTATGGTATGCCAACGTAAACTAGCTTTCTCAGCTGTCCAAGTGAATATATTTTATTTGTTTTTGTAATCCTATGCATTCAAACTGCACAAAATGTTTTAAGTAAACCTTTTCTGCTATGTAGATTGTTGGCTGTACAATTAAATATTGCATTTCTTCCGACATAAAAACCGAGAACTCGGTTACGGCAATCGCTATAACTTTATTACGCACAGAATACACTGGCTCTATGGGAACAGGTATTTTAACAGGGAAATTTAAAATAAACGTGTTATTCGTCGAATTTTAATATTAATCTTCATTTTCTTTGTCACGTATTTTCTTATGTGCTATTTTTGTAGAAGTGTAATGAAATAACAACGGGGATACATTTTAAAGCTGCTTACGTTAATTTTATAGTACCTATATTAATAAATAGGTCAGTCAGAGAAAAAAAAACATTAAGGTGTCTACTATTTATTAAGTATACATCTATCGAAATAAACCTGATATGTATAACAGTCGAAATTTCCTTTCAAGAATGTAATAGAAAGTTTTGATACTAGAGTGTTAGTATCTACTGGAGATTTGAAGAAAAGAAGAATTATTTATTTATTGATGTCAAGACCGACGCTTTACTTTTTATTGCAAGACTGACTGTTGGATCCATGATTGAAAGAGGAACTAAAGGGCATTGTCAAATACTCAAATAATTTTTTTGAATGAAAATTATATATTCAATTAATCAAGTATTGTCCATTATTATCAATGCACTTTTGCCATTTTAATGGAAGTTGATTGATGCCTCTATAATAGAACTCCTGGAGACGGGAGTTGATGAATTCTCTGCGGGCGTTATTCACTGTCTCATCGGAGTTGAATTTTTTCCCCTGTTAAAAGTTATCCAAATTCGGAAAAATATGGAAATCAATAGGGGCAAGGCCAGTACGGTGGGTGAGGGAGAGTTTTCAGTCGTAGCTCCTGTAACTTTGAGACTGTCTGTCGTGCAGTGTGTAGGCGAGAGTTATCATGGAGACGTTTGGGACATTGTTTGGCTGTGTCTCCTGGGTTCAACCATTGTGACGAACGTTTGCGATTATCATACAGGATCTACTTCTCATCACAAGTGACAATACGATTCGGAATTCCTTCATTTTTATGTCAGTTCAGCAACGTAAGGCAAGCTTCGCCGTGTGTTTGCAGCTGACTTTCATTAAGCTCACACGGTACCCACTTTCCGAACTTTTTCACTTTCCCGATTTGACGTAAATGAATCAATATCGTTTTGTCCCTTACGCCGAAGGCTGCTGCTAACTCAGACGTGGTTTGAGATCAATCCGCTTCCACTATAGCTTTCAATTCGTCATTATAGACTTTAGTCTCCGGCCGTCCACGGACGGGGGCTTGTTCTCGAGGTTGAAATTTCTGGAACGTATAAGGGCAAACTTAAAACTCACCGTGCGTTCGTTTGTTGTGTTCGGTCCGTACACATCGTTGATATTACATATCGCCTGTGCTGCATTGCTGCCACAACGGAACTCATATTCGAAAGTAACGCGAATTTTTAACTTTTCCATGGTCGCAAACACAACGATGTCTAAGCGAAAAGTTGTTTGACGGAAAAACAAATGAATAACTGAGTTTGAAAAAGAATGTCATAGCTTTAAATTGAAATCTGTTTAAATTTGGATTTTCAAGCCAAACGAAAAATAACTAAGTTCAAATTAGCCACTATGAACAGATAGCAATTTCATAGGTAAGGTCCTAATATATACAATATATACGTGCATGTATTTGTCAAATACCAGAAAAAACGAGAAATTTATCTTTATAACATCAAAGGCTGGTTGGAAGGTGCCGTTAACGACATATTAAAACACAAATTTGAATATGCGTACTGCATCTCGTCTTAAACAAAATTAGGCCTTACACAAAATTCTTGTGTAAGTTTATGATGTAGGTTATTAAATGAATGTAGGTTGACATTCATTTAATATTATAATAAACTTTTACTTTTTAAATTCGGACACTTAACAAATATTGAAATGTTAATTTTATGTAGCTAGTCGAAATATCGTGAAAGAGAGGGATTCAGCTAAAGAGAAATTTTAGAGATGTTGCGGAAGTGGTAAAACTAATTATAGATACACCGGAACATTTGTAAGTGCATGCATTATTGCTGCACTCAATAATAAAATAAAATACAGATTTGTACGTGACTATGCATCAGTGAGTGGTTTCGTTGTAATAACTATTGTAATTGGTTCGGGGTAGGTATTGTCGCGTTTTATTTGCTTCGTTGAAATGTACTTTGTTAAGGGATAAATCAAATATTTCGATTATTTCTGCCTCAGTTTTTGTACTTCTTTCTGATGTGGTTTATTCGGACTGCATTTAATTATTGTACATTATGTTACTATTGCTTTCTTAATAAACTAAAGAGCTTGGAAAATTTATGTATGAAGCCTGGCATACCTACTTCCCGCCATTTTGATAAATTCTCGATTTACGTTAACGATTGACAGAGACGTCTAGTCTATGTATTTTTTTTATTTTCTCTCGTTCTCTTATTTTCTAAATATAAATACACATAATTTCTTGTGTATTGAGAATTATGAACAGCCTATATATTAAACATAATCGCAATTTGCATTATTTTACTATTAGAGTTCTCTGATGAGCTGAGATGGTCTGTAACGCTCAAGTGTGTCTGTGTAAACACACAGCGATATGTGTCAAGATTAAAAGAAGTCCTTCATTCCCCTCTAACGCAGTTACGTCAAAAGCTGTGAGCTCACATTATCCTAATTAAATGGATGAAACATTAGTGTACAATAGAAGCAAAAGACAGTAGGAAATGTCCGACGACGTGAGGATGACTGCGAAGTAGCGATGTAACGAAAGTTGTTGTTATTGATGCTCTTTACTGTAGGTACTTACGAGTATAATGAATTGTTACAATAAGACATGGGTGGGGTGTATATTTGTACATAATCGCATAGATATGAATATAAATAAATATGAATATGAGTAGTAGTATATTGAAATCGAAAAGATAAGCAAAAGTGAAACTGAACAATGTATTTTTAAATAATCTTCCCATAAAACAGTACGTACTACTTACTATGTTAGATAATAAAGTACTCAAGTTGCTGTTACTATATACTGAAGTATGTACTATGTACTCAAGTATACTGAATCAACCCACATTTTTCAAAGTTATAGCGCAATATCTATATCACATATTTTGCTTTGGGTGGCTGTCGATTTCGCTAATTTAATTACAAAAGTTTTAGCGAATATTTTCATTCAACACTGACTACAAATCTAAGCCGAGTTTTTGTACTCGCCGCACTGAAATTTCGTATTATTAAAAAAATATATGATTGTTCAAATAAAGAATAGCAAATTAAATAACTGTAACCAGCCCTTTTATCGTCCACTGCTGGACGTGGGCCTTCTCATGCACATTGCCATGTGCTATCCCTCTCGCACAGCACGGCGTGGTATTTTAACACCACTCTGACCAAGGGGGTTGGTGAGTCCACTTTTTTAGAGGTGGTGTAGTTCCTCTTCCACTTTTAAACTTTGTTATCCCTTAATCGCCTTCTACGGCACCCATGGAAAGTGATGGGGTGGTGCTATTCCAAAGTCGGTCGACACCATATGGTCAAATTAAATAAGTAAATTTAAGAAAAAAAGGAAAGTAAAGATTATTTAGTAATAGCGTGAAGCAGCTACTCATACACGCCTATCCAGCTATTTCATATAAGCGATTCTGAATATAAGAATATAAAAAAAATATCATGTTTTGCCCATTATTTTAAAAACTTCTGCAATTCATGCCGATTCTAAAAAATCTACAATCCTGTGATCTAAAATAAATACAAACGTTACTTTATTAAGTTAAATGTCTATAATAAGAGGAAACGTGGCGCTGAGTACAATGTGATGATATGTTGGATTTGTCGAGGTTTATTATTGAAACAAATATGACTAAGTATTTTGTATTATTTTATTTTTACAACAGATGTTCAAAATGTCTCCCACCCACTCTAATACATTATCCGTTGGAAACCCTTGAGTTTATACTTTTGAGTCTTACAGAAACTTACTGCACTTTTTCTCTACGTAGGTATGTTGTGATTGGTGCTCGTTAGTTAATGTTCTGTTTTGTGAGGGTATTTCGCAAATCATGCTTCAACTCACACTATTTCATCTTGTAGAGCATCTCTTTGTTAGAGGGCCTATACTGGAATAGTCTTTTATATCGCAGTTAGCTTATTGTTTAGTGTACATTAATTAACATTTATGTAATCAACATGCAAAATTGCTTTGAAGTAATTCGCAAGGAATGAAAAAAGTGACTAGATATGTGTATCCACCAAACAGCGCTGGATCCGGGTGGATTATGGCGCAAAATTTATCAGTGTTTTATTATTTATTATTAATTATAGTACGGTTTAGTTTCTCGACCTCTTGGGATCGGTATTTTCCGTTCTTTCCGCCCCCAGTCCCTCAAGGAAGAGAAGGTTCGATTCTCCTAATTTCTTCACCCAAACCTTTAGAAACTATTGTCATCGTGTCTATGGCTGCTTGTTTCTGTAAGATGTGGGTATTTATTTTCTGATTCGAGCATATCACAATATCTGGTTGAACTTTTAACAATAACGCCGGCTGTTGCTATTACTATGGGGATTATTACTGCCGGTGTGTTTAATAACCCAGATATTTCTATATTGATTAAGTGATATTTACTAAGCTTTTCTATTTCTTTTGGGTCTATATTATAATCTGAGGGTATTGTGATATCAATGAGGTAAGTATTATCACCTGTTTAATTTATGTAGATGTTATCCGGTCTATTGTGAGCTACTGTTTCATCAGTTTGCATTGATATCTCCCACAGTATTTTAGCATTCTTGTTTTTCTTTACTGTCGGCTGGTTTAAAGTTTCCTTCCACCAGTAATTCGAGACATCAAATTTATGCTTTTTATTCAGTGTTAACCAAATATATTGTACTATGTTGTTATGGCGTTTAGTGGCTAGTTTCTGACACCCAAATGTAGTATGTTGTACTGTTTCATCTTTTGTTATGCATTGTCGGCATTTACCATCGTACCGGTCTATTTAGGATGTCTCTCTCATATTGTCCAGTGGTAACTGCTTGGTCTTGTATAGCAAATATGGACGCTTGTATTGTGAGAGTCACGGGTTGCTTCTTGAACCACTTAGGCGAGTATTCCTTATATATGTTTGCCTTTTCTAACCCATCTCTACGAAACTGTTCATGTAACGGCTTATTTTTCCATGCGTTAATTTGCTTCTTTACTACAGCATTTTTAATTTCATTATCAGTGGAGATTTGACTCGCCTGCAGCCGGATTTCCTTCTATAGTATATAATATAGTACAGTATTATATTATTAATATTTAATTATTTATGAGGGGAAGCTTGTTCCCTGCCGTGATAAATTGTGTTTTGATTCTAGACAAATTAAGATACATAATATTTTCTTAGGTTTTCGCGATTACTATACATAGCAATTAAACAACTTTAAACGGTTTAAATCGCGTATATTTAACATTATTTATATCCCGTCGATATATAAATAATGTTAAATATACGCGATTTAAACCGTTCAAAGTTGTTTAATTGCTAAATCAAGATACAGATTTGAAAATCGAATTAGAAACAGCAGAGTCACGGGAAAACTTCCAGTTTACTATGAAAGTTATACAATGATGCTTTTGCTAAGAGAAGACAACATAATATTAAAATAAAGTTCAGTGACTAAGTCGTTTAAGGCTTCATTTTTTCAAAGCTAATTGTCTTGGAAGGAACAAAAGATGATTAAACACCCATCTCGCAGCTGAAAAGAAATTAATTAACTATTTTTTATTATTATATTAAGGTCCATTCAAGTCTACTGTATTTTTAACTGTTACAATTAACACGAATGTGAAAATTTCAATTGACGATCACATATTAGTAGGAGTGGTAGAAAACCATTGATAAATATATTCTATGAAACATTAAGATTAAAACAATAGCTGATTAATTCTAATAAACAATAAACATTAAGATCAAACATTAATTCTAATAAAGCTTTAAAAGATTTTTTGTGAAAAATTGTTCTTACTAGTCCTAAAAAGTCTTCGTTTGTTCCTTGCATCAATTCAAAGTCTGATATAACAAGTAAGACTATACAGGTGTGCTCAACTGTGTAATATGTGGTACAATAACTGTGCAATCTGTTGTTTCAAGAATCCGGTATTGAGAGAGTCTGAGGTTTAGAGAATGTAGTAATTTGCAATCAGTGGGAAATTACTAAATAACTTTTCTAAATAAACTTATAGTTTAGCAATCGAAACATATCATGGCAAAATCAGTTATATACTTATAATTTATTGTATAATTTACTTACTTATAATTTATATATATATATAACATGAATTAAATAATGAAAAGAAGAAGAAAAGATGTACAAAAGGCAAGCATATCTCCTGCGGAGATTTCTTCCGGAAAGTGAATATAGACTTATTGTTTCTTTTGTGAAGTAATTGTCTTTGTGTGCAGATTCGTAAATGAGCACATGTGAATCACATTATGTTGAAATTGTGGAAAATGATGAATTTAACAGAAACTAAATTTTATGCGAACTACTAGGAACTACTAGTGAGGGCGTAGTCAGGATTTTATCCAGAGTGGGGCAAACAATTCTTTTATAATTTAAATAGATGTTGTGTAATGCAGAAAGTATGTTTCTTATTTCTTAAAAAAAATAAAATTTCTTAAAAAAGGGGGTGGGGGGGTGGCAAGAGCTCCAACCTGCCCCACCGTGGCTACGCCCTATTAAGTATTATGACAAAATGTTTTATTTTATGGAATGTTTCGATAGCAACACAAAATGTTCGCTTAAAATATACTACCCATCAATGTCCTTTCTTCCGGCAATAGTACATGATTCGGTAATGAATAAGATATGCAAGAGATATGCCATTTCCTATCTCATCCCAACCCATTCTATCCTGTCGAATGAAGTGTATAATGGATTAAAAATAACTCCTTATTCAATTATACTCTTCACTCCCTAAGTAGGGGGAGAGTGCATACTGCATTCTCACAGTCGCTGGCCGCGCTCGACTGGCCACGTTACCCCTCTCTCACAGAAGACTACCTTGAAATGTACTGCATTTCCCACTTTATCGTATTTCCCTAATGTATGTAAGTGTTTCGGTAGTGAGTGAGATATGTCAGAGCCCATTCCCTTCGCATTCTCTCCCTCCCCATTTTCCAAATCCAGCGCATCCATTCCCAAGGTAGGCAGCGCATCCGGGGGCGTGCCAACGTTTGTCATTCTGAACTGATGTTATCATGTATCGTGGATGTATGTGTTGAGCTAATCATCAGAAAATCGTCATAACTAATGGTAATCTTACTACACAATGTACAACGATTTTAATTACGATTACTTGTGTAGTAGCAAACTTGTGACTGTTGACTAATCATAATAACGTATTAAAATTGACTCATTTTTAATCACTTTAAAATATTGTATGGTGGATCGGTACGTATTTCGATATATATCTATAGTTTTAAGATCTATAGTTCTATTTCAACCTTTTTACAAATATATTTGGTATAAATTGAAGGAAGTTAATAAAACAAAAGTCAAGTATATATCCACGTGAGAGCTTTTAATAAAATGTTTGAGCGAATAACAAAATATATATTATTTTATTTTGTGAAGTAGTAGTTAAAGGAGTTTATTGATACAATACGTTTATCCGACTGTGTGCTCGTATATTGATCAAAAAATAATGGCCCGTTTACGTTTGTCAGATATATCAAAATTGATTTTTGTAGAATTTGGAACAGTTGTGTGAGCAAAATAGCTTCACCCGCATCTCTTCCCGTTGGGTGTCGTAAAGAGCGACTAAGGGTTAACAAAGCAACTATTATAAACTCTTAGGAACTACACCACCTCTAAAAGAGTAGATTCGCAAACCTGCTTGGAAAGCGTGGCGCTTTGGAACTATAATATAGTATATGGTAAAAGGGTTAATCCCCACCAGTCACGAGACCAACCTGAGACGGTGGGGCTTCCATGTCGGCTGGCTCTTAGCGAAGTTACGAGTACAAAAGGCAGTGCTACTGGTGTCTCTCAGTAGGCATGTCCGGTGACTCTTGAAAGGCCATTAGGGCTACAAGAATTTAGCCATTCCTAAATAAAAAGTCTCTCAGTAGGGTCCTGAACCCCGGCTTCCGTCGGGGATTATATTGTCTCTCCCTCATTTTAGCCACCAATGGAGAGACGAGATGGTTTAGAACTATATTTCAAATAATAATAAATACTTTTTATTGCATACAAATAGTTATTACATGTGCACATATCTTTAAATGACAGAATACAATCGGCGACCTTATTGCTAAGGCGATCTGTTAAGCACAAGATAATCTGCATAAGGAGGCCCCATATTCAGCAGTGCACGATACAATGGTGATCATAACTAACTAGGTGATCTAACTAGGTCTAACTTCTAGGTGATCATATCTCCATGAATTCAGTTCAATCTTACACGCGAAACACAAAAAAATGGATTGGTATTAAGCAACAATGCCGATTTTCATCAATTTCAATAAACGGCAGAATTAAATATTTCTGTTCTTTTCCAATTTACAAGTAAATATTGTTAAAGACACAATTTTATGAAATTTAATGAAAGAAACGACTAAATTACAAAAGAAAACTCAACGCTACCATTGGATACATTGCGCGATATCTTCAAATGTTTATTTTTACAGCAGATTTATTTCTTCCACTTCGTGTAACGCGAAATAAAAGAGTCCTCGATCGAAGAAAGATATTTCTTTAATATAGGTCTTTTCATTATGATATTTCAATATCACAACTTTATAGGGTACAAATATTTTAAATAGGTACTGTGCATTATAATACGAGTATTATAAGAAAAAAATTTGTTAATAATCGACATTACCTACATCGTGCTGTGATACTAATGAATCAAGCTGCATGATATAATAAGTATGTGAATACCGTTATTGTTTTGTATCTTTTATAACGTATCTTATTGTCTATACAGAAGATAGGATGGGAATAGACTCTGGCACATCTCACTCACTACCGAAACACGTACGTACATAGGGGAAATAAGATAAAGTGGGAAATGCAGCACATTTCAAGGTAGTTCAAGGTTTTGGGGTGTAAGTGGCTCATCTCCCATCTTTCGAGCCTAAGGCAACCTCACCTGTTAGTGGTGCACCCTGCTGTTAACTAACGAGGCAATGGCGTTCCCTTTTTTGCGGTGGGAGGGTTACTCCGTCGGCAAAGCTACCACCCTTCCGTCGAAGTCCGCCGCCATAATGGCGCCATATTAGCCGCGAGGCCCGCATCGTGTTCGGTGAGCGGCAGAAGCCGTCCCGAGAGAGAGATTGTTACGTGTGGAAAGGAGGACCAGCGGTTGCGGGGAATTACAGACGCGCATGGGCGTGACATGGTGGCACGGGGATCAGGGAGACCCGGTGAAACGGTTGTCCGCTGGCCGCCCGCGGGTTGTTGCGGGCCCGAACTCGGGGATTTCCGCCCCGTGCTTTGTCCTTTGATGCACATGCAACCATCGCTCTCTCCGTCCTCTCTTTTCTTCTTTTCCCTAGTCACACTTACAATGGCCAAGAAAAAGAAAATGTATAATGTGCACTCAGCGGCCCATCCTGTAAGTTCCACATTTAAAGTGGACTTTTGCAACATCAGAGGGATGCATAGTAACATCGACGCCGTCCACTACCACCTTGAGACGGCAAAGCCGGCCTTACTTTTATTGACAGAGACACAGATATCCTGCCCGGCCGATACATCGTATCTTCATTACCCCGGTTACAAACTGGAGCACTGTTTTGTGCGACGTGCTGGGGTATGCATGTACGTCCGGGGTGATGTTTGTTGTCGCCGCCTCAGCCATTTTGAAGACGAGGACCTGTCGATTCTCTGGGCGAGTATTGACTACGGAGGTTCCACTAAAGTCTACGCTTGCCTTTACAGGTCTCACAACGGTGATACGGAGACGACTCGCTTGTTTGAGCGTCTATAAGAGACGACTGATAGCGTTCTCGAGCAGTTCCCCTGCGCGGAAGTGGTGGTCCTCGGTGATTTCAACGCTCACCACGAAGAGTGGTTGGGATCCCGAACTACCGACCGCGCAGGGAGAGCAGCCTATAACTTTGCCCTGGCCTATGGTTTCTCGCAGTTGGTGTCCTCACCCACGAGGATACCTGATATCGAGAGCCATACTCCCTCCTTACTGGACGTCCTGCTGACTAAGCGGCCGAATGACTGCAATGTTGTTGTTGATGCTCCGTTAGGATCATCAGACCATTGTATCATTCGAACTGCTGTGCCAGCTAAACAATCCGTGCTGACCCATTCTCAGGGAACGCACAACGTCTGGCACTACAAGTCTGCAGATTGGGATGGGTTGCGTGAATTTTTCGCTTCTTATCCCTGGGGGCAGATCTGTTTCTCGTCGGGAGATCCGGATACCTGTGCAAACTCCGTTGCCGACGTGGTGTTGCAGGGCATGGAATGTTATATTCCTTGTTCTGTGATACCCGCAGGCGGACGGAGCCAACCTTGGTTTGATCAGTCCTGCAGAGAGGCCCGCCGTAATAAGCGGGCTGCATGGCCTGGGCCAAAGCGCAGGTGTCTGAAGATCCGAATACCACCGACTTGAGGAAAAAATTTAACGCTGCCTCGAGGTGCAGTAAGAGGATCACTGTCAGAGCAAGGAACGAGCACATTCGCAGAATTGGCGATCGACTGGCAAGCTATCCTTCTGGAAGTCGGGCTTTCTGGTCGCTCGCTAAGGCTGCTGAGGGTAACTTTTGTCAGTCGTCACTCCCACCACTGCGGAAACTCGATGGCTCACTGGCCCATGAGGCGAAGGAGAAAGCTGATCTCCTGGGCAGTCTCTTCGCCTCAAACTCGACTCTGGACGATAGAGGTGCCTCACCACCGTTTACTTCGAGGTGCACAAGCTCCATGCCAGAACTCTGTCTCACCTAGCGTGAAGTCCGGCGAGCTCCAGCATCTCTTGATATCCGAAAGTCGAGTGGGCCAGATGGTATTCCTGCAGTGGTGCTCAAATTTTGCGCTCCCGAGTTATCTCCGGTGCTCACGCGACTCTTTAGGCTCTCATATTCCACAAAAAGCTTCCCGTCAGCATGGAAGGTAGCTCATGTTCACCCTTTGCCTAAAGAGGGTGACCGCACCGACCCGGCCAACTACAAGCCAATAGCGATCACCTCCCTCCTCTCCAAAGTGATGGAGCCTGTTATAAACACACAGCTCCTTGGGTACCTAGAGGATCACCAGCTGATTAGCGACCGTCAATATGGATTTCGACATAATCGTTCGGCTGGTGATCTTTTAGCGTATTTAACACACCGCTGGGCTGACGCCATTGAGAGTAGAGGTGAGGCTCTGGCTATAAGCCTAGACATTGCGAAAGCTTGACCGGGTATGGCACAAATCGCTGCTTTCCAAGTTACCATCTTTCGGGATACCCGAGGGATTATGCGAATGGGTTGCCAGTTATCTGACTGGACGGAGCATCAGAGTCGTTATCGATGGCAGCTGCTCCGACACCATGTCTATTAACGCTGGCGTCCCGCAAGGCTCCGCGCTGTCTCCAACTCTGTTCCTTTTGCATATCAACGACCTGTTGCAAATTGGTGACATACGTAGCTATGCGGATGACAGTACTGGAGACGCCTTGTACAGGGGCCGCGCCAACATCCCTCTAGTCGGAGTGGAAGAGTGTCGCGCCAGGCTTGTGTCTGAAATCGAAGACTCTCTAGATCTAGTCTCGATTTGGGGTTCCCTGAACCTAGTGGATTTCAACCCCAGTAAGACGCAAGTCTGTGCATTCACCGCTAAAAAAAACCCTTTTGTCGTAGCACCTCGCTTTCAGAGCATACCTCTTAAGATCTCGGAGAGTATTGGGATCCTTGGTGTCGACATTTCCAGCAAAGTCGAATTTAGGGGTCATCTGGAAAGTAAGGCCAAAATAGCCTGCAAAAAGCTCGGTGTGCTGAACAGAGCGAAGCGGTACTTCACCCCTGGGCAACTCCTAATGCTTTACAAAGCTCAGGTGAGGCCCCATATGGAGTATTGCTCACATCTCTGGGCCGGCACACCGAAATACCAATTAGACCCATTTGACTCCATCCAACGACGTGCTGTTCGTTTTGTCAACGATCCCACTCTCATGGGCAGTTTAGAACCCTTCAGCGTTCGGAGAGACGTTGCATCTCTCTGTGTGTTCTACCGCCTGTACAATGGGGAATGCTCTAAAGAATTGTTCAATATAATTCCCATCTCGGGTTTCTACAACCGCACCTCCCATCACAGAAGTGCGGTCCATCCGCATTTCTTCGATACGGAGGTACTGTTCCGTTCGCACTGTTCGGTCCAAAAATTATTTTATATCGCGAACCCGTAGGCTGTGGAACGAACTGCCTCAAGAGGTCTTCCCATTAAACTACGACATGGGGTTCTTCAAGAAAGCTGTGAATAGGATTTTCCAAGGTCGGCGGCGCGCCCGCATACCCCCTGGGGTTGCAGGTGTCCATGGGCGGCGGTAACATTTACCATCACGTGGGACCGCTTGCTCGTCCGCCCTCTTCTCTATAAAAAAAAAAGTCCTCTGTGAGAGAGGGGTAACGTGGCCAGTCAAGCGCGCCCAGCGTTTGTACTTCGCATTTTGCACACATTTTATATTCTAAATCGAGTCTGAGCGCGTATAATAAAGATATTTGTTTACCTTTTATTCCCACTCGACGTTTCGGCACGTGTTACACCAGCCGTGGTCACGAGTTGACTGAAGAGGCGGGTAGTCCAGGATGGGAGCTGTGAGTAGTTTTATCAACTACCCACATTCTTTGATCTTCACATTCGGAAAGGCTGCGACATACAACACTGCACTACTACACATTCCAGCGTTGAGAATATGTTCGGCTATTGCTGATTTACTAATTTGGCGGTTTCTTACAGCTGCGATGTGTTCCTTGACCCTTTCCGCAACTGTACGCTTAGTTTGGCCTATATAGGAACTACCACAGCTGCAGTCTATCTTATATACACCTGGCGTCTGGTAAGATATACGTATATTATATACAATACTATACTCTCAGCCAGTGTCTCTCTACTGCTACATGTATATGAATATTACTGTATGTTATTTTAATAGTGAACTTAATGTGGTTAAATTTGAAGCGGCGAGTACAACCAGCAACCGGTCGACGTAGATGTACGTCGGCACGCGGTCCCGAAGAATCCGTCGTTATTCGTGTAGTACTCGTATCATCCTGCGTTGATCATAAAGAGCTGTTCAAATTGGTGCACCGTCGCTGTTAAGGCTGTGGTAGCCATTTTTATACATGCATTATACACAATTTTTAAGTTATTATTTAATACAAAGTTAGGTTTCATATTGTAATACTTGTTTTCCTTTAATATAATTATTATGCTAGAACGAACTTTAAGGTCTAAATTTAATGATCGGACTATTAGCAAAGTCATATTTAATTAGGTAATCCGATAGTAAGTTTGCCCTTTTCTACCTTTGTAATTTGAAACTACACTATATAAACGGACCGTCTGAAAGTGTTTTATTCATCTTAAAAATCAAACTGTTTTAAATGAAAGTGGTAGTTAATAGAAAACGTATATCAAAATTTAATTAAAGGAATTATTATAAGGTTTGAGAATGCTTGTGATTTTTATATATCCAGAAAATATATGTGATTGTGTTTATAATATACTAGCAAAACCCGCAGACGTTGTCCTGCCTGTCAACATTTATTTACCTCTGTATAGAAGTAACGGTATAGAAGTTGATGTGCTGCAGCGCCATCTAGTGGCGAGTTACAACAAAGTTGATAGCTCGAAAATATTCTCCATGAAAAAATAGATATATGTGCCAACTCTCATGGTGATGGTCAAACGATATCGAAGTCTATTAATTTCAGATATACCAACATCCATTTTTATATAAATATAGATATTTTTTGTGTATTATGGGGGCAGTCGCGCAAGCGGCCCCCCTGATGAGAAGTGGCTACGGCCGCCCAGGGACCTCTGCAACACCAGAGGGTATGCGAGTACGCTACCGAGCTTGCAGAACCCCATTCACAGCTTTCTTGATGAACCCCAATGTCGTAGCGTAAGGGGGAGACCTCTCGAGGCAGTTCGTTCTACAGCCTACGGGTTCGAGGCACAAAACCATTTGTCATCCACTGCACTTCCGTATCGAGGAAATGCGGAGACACCACACTTCTGTGACGGAGGTTATTTTTAGTTTACTGAGTACGGAGTTTAGGAAATAGATTATTTTTTGAATATTGTTGGAAGGAGTACCTTAATCACTGGGCGTAAGTACTTATGGTATGCTACTGTTTTTTATAAAAACACTGCTGCTGATATTTTTACTGGCTGAAAAGACTATAATAAAAACTTTTTGCTTACGCAGTATTCGCTATTAAAAAGATGATCCAATTTCGCAGAGTTTTTTAACCGCCCAATTTGGAGCCTCTCTACGCTTCAAGAATTTGAACAATCAGGAATTTCAAATTTAATCCACTGTGCGTTCCCCCGGAATGAAGAAATAATTTCAGATAATTTGCCTTTGAATGTTTTATCCAAATAATATTGTGCGATTATCGCGAGTTTATTAACACTTTTGCGATGAGCAAGATTCTTCATAGCTGTTTTTATACCGGCAATTTTCCCGCCAAATTTTTTTATTTGTTTCAGAATTTACGCGCGAGGGCCCATATAATTAAGTTATACTTTGCTGATGCCCTTTTTGGGGGATTGGAAGTGGGGTTTTAATTTGAATGCCCGTGAGGTTTACAATGGTTGTAAGCTTTATAAAATTGTGATGCATGAACGACTCGTAAAACTCATTTTGATTATTACGTAGCTTAGTTTTAGTGGTAATAAACCAATACTTATTTCAATCTTTGACAAAATCGTTAAATAAATTAACGCTCTTTTAATATTTCTTTTATGGAAAGGAGGCACCAGACGGGCAGACAGTCTACCTGGCGGTAAGTGAATGCTGTCGCCCCTAGACATCTCGATGTATGCCCTTGTCGATATATGCCAAAATCAGACCGGAGTGACAAACGCTGGCATGTCCCCGGATGTCAGCGTTTGTAAATTTAAAGGAATGGATTTTGAGCAAATGTTAAGAAAATGGAAAGGGATATGATAGGATGGGATAGGATTAGGTTCTAGCATATCTCACTCACTAGCGAAACACGTGCGTACATTGGGGCAATAGCATGAAGTGGAAAATACAGGACATTTCACGGTCGTCTTCTGCGAGAGAGGGGTAACGTGGCCAGTCATGTGTTCCCCGCGGCTGTGGGATTCGGCGTACATTTTCAAATACAGTCACTTTAACATAGATGCTTTAGGCTTTAAGTTTTGATAGATTTTGGTATTTTTTTCACTTTTATAATATACATCTAAACCAATGCTATGATTGGATGTAAAATATAAGCTATGTTTGAATTCCCTAGTAGGTAAATAATTGTGCCCCCTGAGCGGAGACAGCGTAGGTCGCTATTGATGAATAATACTTGTTCCGAGAAATATGTAAAAATAAAATTTTACTTTCTTATACAAGTAGAAGCTTAAATGTATAATGAAAGTAAAAACCATACCAAAGATAGACAACAAAAGGCATTTTAAAACGAACTCCTTTACGATATATTGGTTCACAGATATAAACTTTGCTTTACTTAGGAATTATCTCATTTTCAAGGATAATCGGGATCTCAAGGAAATTCCCTGCACTGACGGGAGTGAAGACGGGTCGTTGAGTGCTATCCTTCTCCTTATTGATTCCCGTCTATGAGTTTCAAATTAAATTTACTGGATAAACGCGCGAACTGAATTTTTGCTACAAGTGGTTGCGATTTGGCGTGACTACGAGTAAATGGATGATACGGTTAGGCTACCATCTATTTGATTACGTATTAATAATTTAATTTAACTTTAGAATTATTTTAGTGAGTACAGATAACGATATCAGCTTATAGAAAAAGTTAATTGGCGGAATGGCAGTATTCCACCATGCAAATATTTCTTTCCTTTTTATGGACGAAGGCGGCAGACGAGCATACAGTGCACCTGATGGTAAGTGGATACTGTAGCCCGTAGACATCCGTGATACATGCCAACATTAGTTCAAAATGACTAACGTTGGCACGCCCCCGGATGCGCTGCCTACCTTTGGAGATATAGGAATGGATTTGGAGAAAGGGTTGGGAAAATGTAGAGGGATAGGATGGGAATGGGCTCTGGCACATCTCACTCACTACCGAAACACGTACGTACATTAGGGAAATAAGATAAAGTGGGAAATGCAGTACATTTCAAGGTAGTCTTCTGTGAGAGAGGGGTAACGTGGCCAGTCGAATGCGCCCAGCGGCTGTTGGATTGCACCGTGCACTCGCCCCCTCATTAAAGAGAGATTAATATCTAAAGAGAAATAATTAAATAAGCAGCAAATTATACGGAATAGGCAGTAAATCGACGGCAGCAAATTTAAAGGTGGGTTATATTTAGGTTCTCTGGTGAAAATAAAGAAATACCCATGAATCCGCGAACGTCGACTTGGAAATATCATTCTTAATAATTTAAAATTATTTACTTTAGTTATTTAAAAATGCAAGTGGTTAAATCTTGCTGTTTGAGATACGTTATGTTTTAACCTTTTTGTTTCACTCCCAGCTCATGTTGAGTCGGACACTCCTACGTCACTGCGATGTAATGAATAATTTGTGTCACTCGCTTTGTTCTCTTGTGACCGTGTATGCTTAGTGTCACGTCAAATAAATGTTTTTTTTAAGAAACTTAGACTGCCTCGTTTTTTTTATTAACAAGCAGTGAAAACGCAACAACTTTTAATTTTGATATTAAGACTAGTAGATAGTTTTAGAAGTAAGTCTTGTAATTTATGTTCTTATAAGTCAATGGACATTTATAGACAGGTAATGAACCTATTATTTAAAGACAACACCAGCTAGTTAAAACAAATACACAAGGGCAGTTACGTCGTAAAATCATAAATAAAATTTAACATTAATATTCATTTTAATGTAACCATTAAATCTTACACAAACTGCTGATATTCGAGAATGTTTATCGCATAGAGTTCATAAATTGGACCACCATACATAATTTCCTGATTTTCTATTAGATATTTTCTGTTTAATTAAACAGCGTTATAATTCGATTTCAAAGGCGTTTGTAGCATATTAAAAGTTAAGATGGTTTGTGTGAAAATTGTTATTACATTTTAATTTATATCTTCAATTCTGGCAAGTTATTTTATCAAGTTAAATTAATAAACTCGGAATAGGAATTATTTTTGATTGATTCAATCTAATTACCGCCGTTTCTGACTTCAGTAACTTTTGGTAGCTATATCCTATTTTATTTATAACGGGATTCATTTCTTCGTAAAACATTGGCCAATCGGGCGTTCTTACCATAACAAACGTTTTTGCGTTTATGAAGGAGTTATTTATTTTGACAAAAAATTTCATATTCGTTACTGTAACTGAAAACACAAGTTTGTTCTACGATGTTGTACAATGTTGTTAGCGTTACAATTACTCAACGGATTTTAATGAAACTTGGCGTAGTTATAGCTAATGTGCCGGGTTAACATTTTGGGTATTTTTTATCTAGATCCTTTTTAGAGTTCCCGCAGGAATCATATAAAAGTTCACGCGAATGAAGTCGCTGGCACTGCTAGTACTCGTATGTCAATATAAGCTCTCGGTGTAGCTGGTGTCCACGGGCGGCGGTAACACTTACCATCACGTGGGAGCGCTTGCTCGTCCGCCTACTTCTCTATACAAAAAATAAAAATATAAGGTACAAAGTGGTTTGTATCAATTGGATCGCTTGATTGGCCAATAGGTACTATGTATGTAGAGAGATTTTATCTACGATATGTTTAAAAAAATGTGTCTGAAATATGACCTGTATCAGACTATAACGTCCCATAGCAGTGCACAGGCTTCCCTTTGTAAATCATTGGGGGGGAAGGGGGTCTTGGGCCGTAATGAATCACGCGGGGTCAGTGCGGATTGGTGGATGACATAATGAAGATTATTATTTTTGTATCTCACGATGTTTCCCCTCGCCCGCCGAGTTAGTGACAATTTTTAAAAATCTGTACTCAAGTCGAAACTAATTTTTTTTTTTTTATATATTAGTGGGCGGACGAGCAAGCGGTCTCACGTGATGGTAAGTGTTACCGCCGCCCATGGACGGCCGTAACGAGCCGAGGATTTGAACTCACGATTACACGAATGTGAGTCGAATATAGATACCCCCTAGGCTATCACCGTTCATATGACCACTCGAGCAAAATGTGTCCATTTTAGACGGTGACCACAAAACCATCAGTTGGGATGCTCGCCCGTGTGTCACTTCTTTTAATAAAAAATGTCTTCGAATCCATTTTCACGCAGCAACATGAGCATTAAATAAAAACGAAAATGGCCTCTCAGTGATACCGTAGCTAGCATAATACTTCTCATTTCATACTTTTACAATAAAAGACACACAAAATCCCAAATGAGTCGTACAAAAACAAATTGCGCAAGCAAACCACGTGCGTTGATAAAACGTTCGCTAACTAAACGACATTAAACGAATAACACGACACATGTAATCTGTGTCGTTCTCGCGGATACAGAGAGAATTTTGTATACACGAGGCCGGTTCTTACACTGTCGCTAACATGGTCCAAAAATGAGTAAGTCAATAAAAAGTATGTTTATTGAGATATGTGTAGGTATATTATACTTATATGTATGTTATATATTTATTAGGTATATAAGATAATTATACTGTTGTCGTTTAAGTTATATTTATACTTAATACTTCTTATCGCAACTCTCAACGTATCTCTGTGTTTAACTCAAAGGTAAGCTGGGTAGAGAATGTTTTAAAGCATTAGCTCGCCTTTTGTACGATAATGTGCAATAAACTTAGTTAAATAAAAATTAAAAAAGTTCAAAAGATTCAATCTTAGTGTGAAGTCTATCTATCACATTCAGAAATGTCCAGATTCCACTGAACAAAATTTTAGTTTTAAAAATTTTGGTTATATATTCTAATGTAACAATTTTTATTTTTTTTTAAAGAAAAAGGCGGGAGACGAGCATACAGTCCATCTGATGGTAAGTGGATACTGTCGTCCATAGACATCAGCGATACACGCCAACATCAGTCCTGATTGACAAACGTTGGCACGCCCCCGGATGCGGTGCCTACCTTTGCAGATTAAAGAATGGATTGGGAAAATGAGGAGGGATACGATGGGATGGGAATGGGCTCTGGTACATCTCACTCACTATCGAAACACGTACGTACATTGAGGAAATACGATAAAGTAGGAAATGCAGTACATTTCAAGGTAGTCTTCTGTGAGAGAGGCCTGTGAGTAACGTGGCCAGTCGAGTGCGCCCAGCGGCTGTGGGAATGCAGCATGCACTCTCCCCCTACCATAACACGCAGTCCATCTTGTGTTTCGTCCCTGTCAGAACTGTCCGCACGCTAACGGACAATTAGTTTTAGTTCGGATTTATTACGTCGATCTTGATCATTTAAGGTACGAGTATATACGATGTAACATGACGTCAACTTTACTTTTCGTCACACTCAGAAATATATAGACTCCACTGACCAAGATTTTGATTTACATTTTTGACGCATGTTCCGGTGTAATAAGCAGTCCATCTTGCGTTTCGTCGTACTCAGAACACTTCGCACTCCACTAAACAAATTGTTTTGGTTCTCATTTATTTTTGCGGCGCCCAGAATGTATCTCGTTTAATAAAATAACTATCAGCTTACATTTTCATCCTATGCGATATACTTATACAAGCCGTGCAATTTATTTTGCTAAAACTAAATACGTTTAATATGAAATGATGACACTTATTAAGCTTATCGACACTTATCGGATGTTATCAGCCTCTAATGTCTCATTTTAGACTGGCTTTTCTTTGCAATTACAAGGGGGTTTCGGGTCCTAGTCTGGTGCAGGCCTAGGGGCGGATTGGTGCATATTACAAATGCCCAAGATTTATTAATTCTTGTCTTCATCGCCAAGCTAGTGATAACTTGATAAGTGAACTGAATAAGTGAATCAAGCCGGGGATTGAACTCGTGACATGAGTCATGATGACTCACCGCTCTTTATAAGTAAGTACAAGAATTTTAATGTTACACATTTTACGTGACATATAATAAAATTGTAACATACCATTAAAAATTAAAAAAAGTTATCGCAGTGTAAAATACATGTATAAAATACATACATACAGAGCCCAAAAGCAACATTCTTTTGGAATTTTGGTCTGTCTCTGTTTGAACGCGCATCATGTAAAATCTAGTTGACGGATTTTAATGAAACTTGGTTATAATTATAGCTTATGTGCTGGGTTACATTTGGGGTACTTTTTATCCAGATCGATTATGGAGTTCCCACGGAAATCACAAGTTCACGCGAACGAAGTCGCAGCCACCTATAATATTAAGATATATCATCTTTAATTATAGAAATAGAACGGAATCTCCATTTCTTTAGCTTTAGAGTGAGTGTTCAATGAGTTACTGAAACGTCTGAAAATCTAAAATGGTCGACGCCATTCGAGTTCTAAAGAATATATGAAAATCGCATATATCGCAGATTGCTATCTCTGGTTTGTCAGCAACATTGTTCATGAAGTAACGTCGTAGAAATTCTGCTGAGTTCAGAACGTTTTAGCTTCATACAAATTCTAGGAAGTATTTGCAGTCGCTCTAAAATAATTTGTTGTGTTACTAAAATTTGCACTTTACCTTCTTTTTAGAAAATAAACTGAGTACCCTGCACCAAGAGCTAAATTTGTGGACTGTCTATCGGTCTCGGTGGAGTACCTGTTTTGTTTTTCAGTTACCGCCATTTTACAACGCTCGGTGTAACGTTGCAATTGTTATGTGACCCAGTAAATGGTGCACGGTGATTTGAAATACTGAACTTGTTTTCCGTTGCACTTATTAGATACATATCTGTTATTTGTTTATTACTAATCCAATATATAATTAAAAGAAAACGAAAATTTAATTTTATTGTAAAATATTTCATCCTAGAATATAAAACAACAAATGTTTATACAATGTAAAGCACATCCGTATAAAGGATCTAAATTCATTTACATATCATCAGATTAATGCTTATTTGAATGTAATATTGAAATACCTATCGTAAAGTTTTGCAGGAAAGAAAATATGCCGAATTTAAAAGGTACCAAAATTTATCGTTTTAACGTCACTTATTCAGTATCGAGACCTGGTTGGTATTTCTTCAACAACCCTTTATTAGCTTATATTACAGCGTCCAGCTTAAAGCGGCTCGGGAGTATTTATCTCGGCTGTCTCATATCCCTTTAATCTTTCTAGTATAACAATTTCTCAGTTGTCTCCTCACTAGAGATAAGGCACGAAGATACTCTCCCTTAAAAGCAATTCCGCTTTGTGAATTTTTCATCGTATTATAGCAGCAATAAAGTGTTGGATTTATTGTGGCGGTTTATAGCCGAAGCAGCTAATAAAAGGTACCAATTCAATTATCACTTCATTTATTCTCGCTGTACTGTAGCAGTTTGTTGCGATTTATGATCGAACATGAGCTGAATTTTGCATTTGTACTGTTATTTTTACTTGTTGTTATGGCCTACTTACTGGAGAGGCACTAATTTTATATGAAGTATATAGATATCCAGACTAAATTAAAAGATAACTGACTACAGTATTTGACTAAAGTCAATTATTATGTCACATGAAATGGAATTACGGATTGAGATCAAGTGACTGACTGTGTCGAGGATCGGCGTAACATTATTATCTAAGGGTCGGGAGTTGTGGACTGGATAGCGAAAACCATACGTGATAATTAAACAGACATTAAGTGATTAGGAATACGAACGAATAGGCAACAAATACATTTGATAAAATGTATTGTAACAAACACGTAAATAACAAAAAACAACTATAACTTAAAGTTCTTATGAACAAGGTGATCGTGAAAGTGTCATTATATAACAAAAGGACCCCTACCTAAGTGACTCAGAACACAATTCCAGCAAACAGAAGGATTACATGATGCAAGTAACTAAACAAGCTACATACCGCAGAGTTTAAAACTAAGTTAACTGAAGAGTTGAAAACTACGTTAAACCGACTATAAAACTCGTTCGTGAAAGCAAAATGTTCTACAAACGAACAATTACATCTTAATAAGGTTTAAGTAAAACCTTTAAGTTCATATTCGTTTACAATTCACGAACACCACATACGTGGAAATGTGGCCAATGAAACTCGTGAAGACGGATAAGAATGTGTGGATACATACAGAACAATATTCGCGTATTGCTATAACGGGATATACAAAGTGTCACGGCAATAACGCAATAGCTGAAAATAGGTTGTTTTTCATAACTCATTGTTTACTAGATTCTACCCGTGGCTTCGCTCGGGTGGACTAAGCAGCTGTAAAAAAATTTTAATACCCGTAAAAGCACCGACATGTTTCATTTCACGGATGAAAATCCATCCGGTAGTTTTCGAGTAATTTTATTAAAAGTATTTTTTATATTTTCCTCCTTTTTTATTTTCTTTTTTTTTTATTTATTTATTAATAGCTAATAAGTAATACTAACAGAAGATTCTCTCCTTAGAAGAAAAAAACTACAATAACAAAAAGAGAAAAAGGATTACAAAATAAAAATAATTACAAAATCTTTTGTGGGCATATTTTTGTACCTATCAAAAAGGAGCAGCAGTTTCGAACGAACTAAATTAAATCTAATTAATTAAATTAGATTAAAATCAACGCAGAGTAGCTCAGGAAACATCAGGCGGAACTCCGCGAACTCGATGAAAAAAAAAACATTTTAGATATGAGTGATATTCAACAAATTGCACTGATTCCGCGTGATGATTATACAATAGAATATGATATATTATATGATGAATATGATATATGATATAAAATTTGTTATCTCTCGGTCTGTAATTTCTGATATGTTGATAAAATTGAATCTGAGTTTGTTGCCGATAAAGAAAGATTGGAATACATTGCATTAAAATGTGGTATTATGTAGTAATTGTTTATTTACTCATTATTAGCTCAGTAATTTCTTTTTACTTTAATGAAATCTCAAAATCTGTTTGTGTACTTGATTATTACATTGTTGACTATGATTTCTGAATAAATAAAAAATAATTAAATGAAAATCACAAGAATAGTATTATGTTCTACGAAGAATATACTTCTCTAAAACCTTAAAGCTGCACGTAGCAAAATACTTCCGTATGTTCCCACGTAACAGCACTAAGAATTTAAGACGGGATAAAACTAGAAGAGGCATTACACACAGAGTTATATGACTAACGACAAACTTCCAACACCCCGCAAGTTTATCCGGAAATCTTATCTGTTTCCCGCGGAAAGATGGGAATTACAATAGGATTGGAACTTTTGTGAATATGTTATAATAAGCCTAAAGATAATATTGGTGATAACAGAAAAGGAACACGACATTGCATAGGCTTAAGTATGATTGTAGTGTTGTAAAAATTAGCATTAAAATTTCGACGCTCGAGCGCTAAGTGAGCGCTAAACATTTAAGGCTCAAATGTTAAACGCTCTTAAACGTTATAGTTCAAGTTTTTAATTAATGTTTGATAAAGCTCGATTTAGAAAATGTTAAGTTTAAGGTTTTTAAAGTTCATAAGTACAGACAGACTTAGCACTCGAGCTCTCGGGGCTCATTTTTACAATACTATATCATTGTTATGTTACAGTTTATTTTACATTATAACTTCGCTATATACATATTACAGTATATAAATTATTTTACAAATATAGTTATAGCGTAAAATAAAATGTGTGATTCCCACCAAACTACATAATACAGGTAAATAATAATAGAATCGGCGAACTTAGGACTAAAGCGATTTCTTCGAGGCAACATTTGTGTGGTACCTAGTTGGTGCAATGAATTAAATATATTAAACATTATGTCGTTAAATATGGACACAGATTCATACAGTCTATGAATCTTATAAATCCTTGACGTAATTTCAGACGTTTAACAGAGTAGTGGGAATATAAGAACTAACTAAAAAATTAAAAAGGAAAGAGAAAATATGTATAATCATGAATCACGATATAATTAATAATTATAAAAATGTTTTGTTTTTGTTTGTGTCCTGTCTCACGTACCATAACGTGCCACTGCAGGGCACAGAGCTCCCATAGTAAATCACTGGGGGGTTTCGGGCCAGAACGCACTACGCGAGCCCAGTGCGGATTGGTGGATCACAAACTCCAGATTTATTTTTAATTCTGGAGCTTGCGGGTTTCCTCACGATATGTTTTCTCTTACCACCGAGCTAGTGACAATTTTAGAAATTAGAAATTAGAAACTCATTGGCACAGGACTACGGGACGAGGATTTGAACTCACTATCATACGAATGTGAGTGAGTATAGATACCCCTAGGCTATCACCGCTCTATAAGTTACTACTATAAGTTACAATTTAAAAAAAAAGTGACATCTCTTTCCTGTAAGTATCGTGTCGTTTATTCGCCGATTGTTACTTTCCGTGGTAAACTGGAAGTTAGAATCGGATTGAAACTTTTGTAAATATATTATTTGCTAGATAATCTTTTTTTTTATTGGGGCAAGAGGTATGTTTGTGTCACAGGGAAGTATTATAGATAAATTGAGGTTGTGATTTAAAAAAGGGTAAGGACCATTTAAATACATTCCTATATTAACGGCACATTCAATTTACTACGTTAGATTATAAAATAAAAAACCAGTATGACTTCTGACATATCGAGTCTACACCGACTGAAATCAAAATTATACACCATCAAATTCGTTGGCGATACACATAGTTTATATGCACGTGTTATGCATAACTTTTTTTTCAAAATGCTTATTTACATAAACACGGTTGCATAATATTTCCAATTTAAATTCCATCTCTTAACTAAACACAACTAAAGCCGCGTGAATTCTCGAGAGTTTATTTCCGAGAGCTGGGTTCGCTGAATATATTCGAGGTTAAATCAAGTGTCTTGTTAAATTAAACAAGACTAGTACACCGTTACTTAAACGAAGTACTTCCACCGAGATTGAGTGCAATCTGCCACAAAGCATCTGCGACAGTATGCAAAGTTAGTACAGTATACCCCTCGAAACTAAAGCCATCTGTTACATACACATCGTATTGTACTTCACTGAAATGCGGTAAGGTGTATATTAGCGTGAATTAAAGCCACAAGGGGCTAAAACTTTGAGTGGTGGTTCGTACATGTAACTGTTTCATAACAAGTGCAGTATGCTTGTCTAAGAGACCAATTTTGTCATACGAGTATTAATTAGGTAGTTGGACTGTTTGCATGGAATTAACTTAAGATTAAAAGTTGTCTTATTTCAACATCATTCTTCTCGTAACAAGAATGATGTTTATTATGCTTATCCAATAACGGGGAGGCACTGTAATACACTATAGTGTAGTGTAGTCGAAGATTTGTTTCATTGCAATACAGTTATTACAATGAAACAGATCTTCGACGCTGGTTATTCCCGTCCATTCTCTGATGTCTCTGAGCTACGTCTTTTATCTTCCAACATACCATTTCTCTTTAAGCTTCCTCATCATAATGTCTTGAGAAGGTGGTGTCGTATTCTTCTTCCTTACTGTTTTCCATAATTATTCCATCAAAGCGACCATCATGTGTGGGAACCCCCCCTCGAGTATGATTTTTTTAAAGAATAGTGGCAGACGAGCGGTCAGGCCACATGATGGTAAGTGGTCTCCGCTGCCAATGGACATCTGCAACACCAGGGGGCTTGTGGGTGTGCTGCCGACCTTGCAGAATCCTATACGTACTACTCGAGTGACCTTAGCTCCTTCCAGAAGTAGGGTATGTTTCTGGGCTTGTTGCATGCTTCTTTGCTCGTTGGGATACCACACCCGTGCATTACTACAGTATATGGGCTGGCGTTTCCTCAGTTTCCATACATCCTGTGCATCGTGGGCTGTCTGTAACACCTAGAATGAAAAGGTGTTTGTTTGGATAGTGTCCTGTTAAGGGTCCTATAGTTATACGAAGGCTACTTCTGCTTAATTGAAAGAGGAGTCTCGTTCGTTGTTGACATGGCTGACATGGCTTGGGCATGGCTACTCGAAATTGTCTTTAATAAGTGGTGAATTATATGTTCATGTTTTTGTTTAGTGTTGTCTGTTAGTCTGGTTCTGAGTTATTTGATAGACACCGGAGCGTTGGAGTTCAAAAAGATTGTGGCCGACCGCATTTCATTGAATTTGTATATTTGAAATCCGTTAGAATATAACTTTTATTTTTCAATCAACATATTATATTTAAATACGCTTTCATATTTTGAAACGTTTTCAGCCCCATTCCATTTGATTATCATGTACATTTAAGATTTTTTTGGATACGAATCTCAATTGAAATAAGCGCAAAAGGTTTCATTTTAAATTTCAAAAGAGACCTATTTATTTTCTAATGCGGTTTTCATGTACTAAAGTCATTAATATAACATCTAACATAGCTATTAGAGTACATTAGAACACATTTTACGTTATAAATTTTATACTCTAGCATTAGACATGGAAAGCATTTTATACTGCTATATCGTATAAGGTAATGGAGAGAGTCTCCTTCATACCAACACAGCTATGTTATAATATAATGCGGTAAGTGTACTGACAATTTGAAAAAAAACAGGTTTTTGTGAGGTATTTATTAGCAGTCCGGATTACGGCCAAGTTTGTTATGTTTTACTTTCAAACAATAATTATAGGCTCCCGAGTACAACAAGTAACTATGCCTGTTAATACTTTAGCAAGTTTTTTTTATTCGTAACCCAACAGCTAGATATACATAGTATATATAAACAAAAATTAAAGTTAAATACGAAGGCCAATCCAAGATTACACTAACAACGGCAAGGCTGTAGGGTATTCAAATCAAAGTGAGATTTTGTGTGTAATCCGTACTCAGTAACAGTACTTACTCGTATTTGCTAAAGCCATAGTGCGCACTACTCAGCCATTGTCGAGAAAAAAATTCTAAAGTTAAAAAAAATTTTTTATTTATTACAATTTGATACATTGCTATGACCAAATATTTTTTTTTTTTCATTTTTTTCCATCGTTGATCAACAAATTGAATAATAATTAACGTTTTTGATAATTAGAACTTATAAAAGACGAAGGAATTTAAATAGAACACATACAAAACACAAAGTTCTTTTAAACATTACCATTATTTTTGATGGAGAAGTGTAAATTTATTAAATACAATGAATACATGTGATGTAATGTTTATAGCTTTAGAAATTATTATTTCATTAATTCAACTTTAACAATACAATAACCTGAATGATAATTAATTATCATAAAATAAGAAGCACACCAATTTTGTCGACAACTTTTACAACAAATAAATGCAACTTTTTTACAAGAGCAGGATGTCTTTAGAATATCTTCTGGAAAACAGACTTCATGTACATTCATAAATATTTTTCGATGTTCAATAGTTTTGACGCATACCAGGCATACTTGATCATTTTTGAAAAAAATGGAGAAGAGAGCTGACGATGAACGATTGATTGAATTTTAATACAATCCCCACGAGAGCTAATAATTATCCGATTTTCTTCAATCAATTACAAACATTTTTTATTTTTTTAAATTAAATTTTTGACTTGTCTGTAAAAGTAAACACCACAAGGTTGTATTAGTGGAGTACACTTTGGAGGTATTACTTTAACAGTACAAGTAGACATTTTCTTATTATCTTGAAAAATTTCATCATACATTTCGAGCCTCGTTTGATCTCCCCAAGAATCGATGAGAAGAAGAAATTTTTCTTTGCCCCTGAGTTTAATGTTTAAAGTGTTATTAATTATTCAACTTGTTGATCAATGATGGAAAAAAATGAAAATAATAAATAATTGGTCATAGCGAATTATCAAATTGTACTACAAAAAAATAATATTTTTTTTAAACCAGATTTTTTTTCTCGCCAATGGCTGAGTAATGCGCGCTACAGCTTCAGCATATATGAACTCTTGCTGAGTACGGATTACACACAATACCTAATTTCGATTTGAATATCCCAGAGCCTTGCCGTCTCCTTGTAAATAGTTGTTCAACATAGATATGTTGAACAACTATTTACAAGGAGACGGCAAGGCAAGAATATACATACATATGCAAATAGAAATAAAATATAAGATGTATCGAGTATGCAATGCTCAAGCCTGTTATTATCGTATTAAATTGAAGACCACGCGATCGAAGTCGCGGGCAACAGCTAGTATTTTATAAAACTACATTTTTTAAATTGACATTCGGCTTCTGCTGCACGAAATCTAGCTACTTACATGTATTTCATTACGAATCTCATTATGAATTTATTCAATAAGTGATTAGGTAGCGAAATCCGTAAACGTAAACTTGTAGAATCTGGTTAAAATAACGAAAAACCACCGCAATAACTTGTTTACGAACGCAATAAAAGTTTGTAATCGTGCGAACGCGTGGTTGGCCTATACTTCATTGGTTGACTTGTTTGTTAGTCAGTGAATATGCTATCGGATTTAACATTACAATAACATAAATAATTTATTATAACACGAAGAAGCATATCTTGAGTAAAACACAATTTACAGAATGTAAATCGATTCAGTTCTTTTTTTTAACCCACTTCCGACTAAACTACATATTTAATTGAAGACAAATTATAAGCTGATTGCTTACAGACTAGATTATCATCGGGCGGTTTAACTAACTCGGGCTACCTTTAACACATTCGGAGTCACTGGCGGCTATTAGTTGTTATTCCAAACATAAAAGAATAGAGTTCTATTTCGTCTTTATCGACTGCAACTGCTTTGAAATTGCAAACGTTTCATAAAATTTTTCGTGAGCCCCCGTTTCAAATATTCGCTCTTTGATGCGCGCTAAAATGTTCAGGCAAAATGAATTGTAATTGCAGTAGCTAAACGCCGTGACGCTACTGTTTTCCATTTACTTGTACATGAATAGTGAACGAGAGCCCTGTAATAGCCACTATTCGTCCATACAACTCAAAAGAAATAGACGTGTTTTAGTGCGAGGACACAAGATGCTGTTTCTTTGGATATTTGCAATATATTTCTCCTTTCTATAAATATTACTACATTATCATAGATCTTTAATCACATTCTACATGCGTTGTTCCTTTTTTAATAAAACCATTATTCAATAACCACAATAACAGTAAGCAATATATATTATACAATATTATAAAAAATAATATTTGATAGTTAAATAACGGCCTTATGCCAATTTTAACGATGTAATTTTGGTCTTAAATTTGGTAATTAATAACTGTTCTTCAAGGCTTTCAGTATATTTTTTTTCGATAAATACTTGTAAAACAAAATACAGCTGCGTTAAATACATTCTCAAGTTGTCGTGTTCGTAGTGTTATAATTTATTTAAAAGATTTTTATTTATTTTCTTTTACTTCATTTAAAAGCTACTGAGAAAAGAAAACAAAAAATATAACGAATGACCTATCAATTAATTTCATGTGGTCGACATCTAGCAATGTATTTACACTTATATTGAATCTCAATCCGAACTGATTGCAACCAGTAGTTTTGAAATGCTGCGAAAGGCGAGTCCAATATGTTTTTTTGCATAGGAACCGTGCGAAAGCTCTATTTACTCTTTGAAATGAAAATTCTTGGCTGCCATTGAGAGCTAGTGGCTTGTGTAAAATAAATGGCCACTCTCTTTGAATTTCTATGAAATATATTCAGTCATTATGACCTATAATAGATAATGAGGTATGTTTCAGAATACCTCGGCTTCAGTTTCTGTGATTCGGAATAGAATTATAGAGAGAAATATAAAGCAACAAAATTCAAAACGACGACAATTCGAAAATTACTGAACAGAATAAAAAAATACACGGACACCACCCAGAACAATGAAAATGGTAAGAAAGAGTCGACTCAGTAATTCTTGAAATTAGAACGAACATTATAAGTAAATATTCAGTTGATTAGTACATTTCTGTGAAATGTATCTACGAATGATACACAAATAAATTCTTGGACAATTGGTGGTTTTTGTTAGATTCAATGAATAGTTCTAGACTTCTGTTCGATGTCCTGTTAAAAATTAATGCTTAGTCTAGTTTAGTGTATACGCGGCTGTACCGATAGTGCCAGCACATATCCGGTCATAGAGTTCTCTCCAACGCTATTACATCGTACCGAAACCGTTTATTGTAGTCTAAATCTGCCCCCATTCAATGTAGCCTAAAATGCCGCTTGAATGTATGCACGCCCTTCACAATGTATAGTTAGCAGTAAAAATCGCTTATCGTTATGTTAGAGTCAATTAAATTATGAATCGACTTGTATGCTTTATAAATTACAAATGCTTAAATCTACACTAATAATATTATAAAGAGGTAAAGTTTGTAAGTTTGGATGTAGGAGGTAATCTCCGAAACTACTAATCCGATTTCAAAAATTCTTTCACCATTTGAAAGGTACATTATTCCAGATGGACATGGGCTATATATTATGTATACAGGTATATATTATGTGTAAAAAAATTGACGAGCATGCAACGCATGCCGGGCACAGCTAGTGCTTTATAAATTGATTTGTATTTTATTAGATTATAAAAAAGTTTATAAATTATAAATTGCAGTTTATAAATTGCATAAATTTATTTTTGAAATTATTTTCATTAACAAATATCTTGCAAGATATAACAACTTATCAAGTTATTGATAAAACTTTTCGTGCATATTTTTACCGCGTAAAACTAGCTATGAAGTAGGTAGAAAAGCAACAAGTAATAGCGACTGACATAACTGATTCAGCTGCATCTTGTTGCCTTTAAGCGTTTCTACGGATTGTGATCTCTATGTACTTCACAGGGCGCGCCGCGGTCTGAGCCAAGACGTCCATCTTCAGTGAACGTACGACTCGGGCTGAGGCGTCTTTCTTTAAGCGCATCATAAAACCGAAAAGTGTGGATCATCTCGAGGCGGCGAATTTTGCGTCCTTATAGCGCGGTGTGCTTTGACTCGCAGCAAAACATCTCCATTTGAACAGCTTTGACATCAAGAGGCGCCTCAGTCCGAGGTTGCCTCTAATGGAGACGCAGATTTAGAAATTACCTTAGTTCTGTTTACTTATTTAAAAAAAAATCAAGTCAATTTATGTTTAACTAAAGGTGGACTGGTAGAGAATGTCACTAGGCAATAAGTCCGCCTTCTATACAATTTATGTGCGGTAAAGTTTAAATAAATAAACCGTAAAATATACCAAAGTGGTTCGGGAGCGAGCAAGAATTGGTAGATCCCTATTCACTTCACTACTATTTATTAATATAATAATTCCCACCTCAGGTTTCTACAACCGCACCGTCCGTCACAGAAGTGCGGTCCATCCGCATTTCCTCGATACGGAGGTGTCGCGTACTGTTCGGTCCAAAAATTATTTTATACCGCGAACCTGTAACTTGTGGAACGAACTGCCTCAAGAGGTCTTTCCATTGAGCTACGATATGGGGTTCTTCAAGAGAGCTGTGAATAGGATTTTGCAAGGTCGGCGGCGCGCCCGCATACCCCCTGGTGTTGCAAGTGTCCATGGGCGGCGGTAACACTTACCATCACGTGGGACCGCTTGCTCGTCCGCCCACTAGTCTATAAAAAAAAACACCGTTGACTAGGCAGTACAGTGGGATGAAGACAGCTTTGATATCCTTAACTTATCGCAGCTCTAAAATCAGTTAAATATAAGTAAAAACTCATGAAGCATGTTTTCTATAATACTGTGAACATACTCCTTAAACAGTTTAACATAATAGAATTTATTATAGTAGGTACTCATAATAATAGTGTAGGTATTCGTAATAATGTTAATGCTATTAGTAGACACATATTGTACGCTATCATAAAAAAAAATGTTTAATATAACTTTTATTCCTAACAGTACCTCGGCGAATCACACTTCATAACTCACCATTTGAGAAAAGTTAATAGCAACATTTCCTTTGTTTATTGTAAGGCTTTATATACTGTACGAGTATTAAGAGAAACGGTTATGGACTTGTTGAAACGGTTTACGTTTGTTTGCTGTGAAATGCGTACCTACACACATATTGTTTGAGTAAGGTAAAAGAAGGAAAATTATTAAGTATACAGTAGTTTGGCTAAAACAGTAAGAGACTTTCACATGTATGCATTTGAACAGTTTCACATGTGAACTGTATGCACAGTTATGATCATTATTTGTAAATAATGTTAGAAAATAATCCCAATTTGTGCTCCCGCGGTACAGGTTTAACCTAGTGCGGGGTTAACTTAGCGCAAGTACTCTTCTCTATAAAAAAAAAGTACACTTTATTGCACACCAATTAATACAGTTAAAGTGATACAAACGTTTAAATAACTAGATATACAAAAGGCAGGCCTTATCGTTGAAGCGATCTCTGCTAGGCTTTAGAGTTTTTTGTAAAGTATTTGTATTTGTAAAAATTGTAAGAATAAGAACATGAAATATATGTAGTTATAATGTATAATAGTTGTATCTACTTATTATTAGGAGCATTACATTATTATATTCACGCCACTCATTTTGACGAGGGTGCGGTTAAAGGAAACGTAAAAATGTTATTACAACAATATGAGAAGGTTGCTAATGTTTCGATAGATGCAGCTAAAAAGTTATTAATCATGTTTTTAATGTTAGTAATCTGGGGCCCAATCCAGAACTATTGAACTTTTTCAATTATGACGTCTCGTTGGATAAGGTTAAGGGTACGTTGAATTTTTAGTGATCATAATTTAAAACGTATGCTATTGTAAATAAGGAGTGTTGTGCCCTCTTAAGATGAAAAGGCATTTAGTAACATTTGTAATGAGAACATAAGTAACATTATATTCGAAGTTTAAAACAAAGAGAACGCAACCAGCACTTTCAGTGTTCACTGCCGGACATGGGCCTCTTGACCCACATTGTCTTATCAATGAGGGATGTATGACCTTAAAACGCCACGCTGGTCAAGCGGGTTGGCGAGTCCACTCTTTTAGACTCTCTTTTATCTGACTGAGGAGTCGCCTTTTACGACACCCACGGGAAGAGATGGGGTGGTGCTGTTCTACAGTCGAACTGCAACAACACGGCACTGAACAGAATAAACTATGGTTATTATTTTTATCTTGTCCAAAAAAAATACAAGTTTCTCTGGCTTGATTTGAAATTAATGAATTTAACCAACATTTTTTACATTCGTCTCGAATGGCATCTCGTGCATTATTGTACTATAGACTTCTTCAAAAAAAATTATCGTAAGGACAAGTAGGTAATGATAAAAAGTCTAATTTTCGTCCGTCATCTTAAAATGTCCAATAGTCCACAGGACGTATTTGTACGTGTATATGCTCCAGATTTAAAAAATGCAGTTAGAAAGTTTCTACTTATATGTTTATTGATTCAATTTATGTATCTGTACGGCAACTATATTATTAACATTAAGAAAAAAGTGACGTCTTCCCTCCAATTTAGCAAACATTAATAATGTACGAACACAGCATAATAATATAGCATTAATTATTCAACCGAGGACTGCTCCTTCTCGTAAAATTGTTTTATATGTGAAATCACGTGACTAATAGTGATGATATTACTGGTTTCTTAACTTGGACAGAGTATAGAATATCGTAATTAAGTAACTGGTAACAGCAAAGTCCGTAAAGCGTGTGTGTTATTTATAATTCAGTCCAAAGTACGTTTTTAAAAGGATAAAAATCAACCGAGCTCTAAGTCATGTCGAATATATCGACGGCCGCTAAGTGAGGAACCTGCTTATATGTAAGTTTTACAGTTTTGCTTATAATTATCGTTAATTAGCATCGCCCGCGATTTCGTGCGCGTAGACGTTAGAACTGTTTGGTTAGCTTGAGTCCCGTAGGAACTCTATAATTGATCTGGATACAAAGTACGTAAATCTTGACACGTTACGTAAGTTATTACTATGACAAGTTTCATTAAAGCACGCCTGCGGGTTTTGATGTGATGCGTGTTCAGACGGATAGACCGACAGATGGCAAACACTACAAAAACTCTTGTTTTGGGCTCTGTATCACTCGTACTTTATACTCCAACGACATTTTTCAAAAAATTATTAAATGTACAGACACGGCTTGGTTACGATTTTGTTATACTCGTATGTATGGAATATAGGTTTATTATATGTATGTAGATGAAGTCTTATATGTATGTATCTCTATAACTTTCAATCAATATCCAATCTGAACTGACCAAGAGAACCTCCAGTTCGTGTCTAGTTCGTGTTACCGGAGATCTGACGTGATTTCATGCGAATTAGAACTGTTACACTATCGGATAATAGTTGACTACTAGCAAAGATCGATCGTCCATAGTTTAGTATTTACATGTCACAGGCAGTGCACCCACTAGCTGAAATTTCAGCTCAGTTTAAGCATCAGCTCTATTCAAATTCTATTACAGCGCCATATTGGAATATATTGTAGTTACTCTCAGTGTTGAGTTACTGTCTCTACCATCAACTGCGTTCTCTTAAATTATTCTTTTTATAAACTGAATTTTTATAAATAAATAAGACAATTTTTTAGAGACATTTATTGTTTCTCTTAAATTATTAGAACTGTGTACGACTTTAACTAAAGTCGTTAAGACTTAACTTAAAAGACTTAACTAAATTCCGCGGTACTTGAGCTATGTCTTAAACAGTATGATACATTTTTCGATGCGACTTCACATAACAACATCTAAAAATATATTGTTAATCGGGTCTTAACCCAGCAAATGTCGGCTAAAACAAATAAAGATTATTACATCTGTTTAATAGATAAATGTGCCTGAGTCTTTCCCGAAAAATGAGTTTTTATCAAATTTTTCATACAATTTTGTTAAATGCTGCTAATGCTGCTAAATGCCCCAAAACTGTCATTTTTATACAAAATTACGTAATGTGAATCTTGAACAAAATCCATAGTTTCCAGGCTTCCGGAAACATCCTCTATAACAACATAGTCTAAATAGACCGAGAGATAAACTTGAGTTACTATATTATATGTATATAAACGATATCGAGAGTAGAATTGTAATATCAAAACCCTAAACATACGCCCAACCGACACCTATAACATATAAATTAATTAAAACACTCGTGGAGAAGCGTAGACTCACTTCTATTTTTATGATACGGATTAATATTACAAATCATCTGGGCATACACTAAGCAGGTATCAGTCGAAGCGAAATAAGAAATAAAGAATTGCCTACCCTGACACCCCTCGAGGATAGACCAACAGAAGTGTAAGGTAACGTCACCAATGTGAAGGCTTTGCTAGTAACAACTTTGAGAAACACATTGAAAGAAATTAATCATATCCGTTCTGTGTCTATTAAGATGTATTATAGCAAAACTTTAGTAAACTAAGCTAAATTATTTATACATAGTGAAGTGAAGACAATAGTTATAACAATAATTTTATTTAATTGATCCTGGTATTTTAACTCTCAATAGTAAGCAATAGAGAATCAAGAAAAAGGTTTTCTGTATGGTACCTGATAATTGCGGTGACCATTTGTTAAGGAAGCTTTGAAGATCTAATTAGGTTAAACATATCAATATAGGTTTTAGAATGTTAGCATTAATTTCCAGGTATATATATGATATTGAGCTCGGCATTAATTAATACACTCAAATCTCAATGTCATTAAGGGCTTAATACCCAACACACGTGGAAACGTTCAATACGCCGCTGACAATAATGTGAGTGAGACTTATTCAATTGATCTTGTTAACGTTCCGCCATTACCCGATCAAACATATTTTGTCCTATTTCATAAATTACTTTCAATCTATCAGTCGAAAATTTTTGTCAACAAAACTAGCATTGTATATTATGTTATACAGTATACTACAAAAGATCTTTGATGCGTATACCATACTGGACATAACAATTACTTTGTCATCGTGCTTACTTTGATGTAGTATTTGAATCCTACCTTTGTTGAAGAGGGTTGTAGAACCTCAATAAGTTCTTTGATGTCATCAATAGAAAATTCACGGAGGCTTCAAAAGGACATTTTGAGGAGTTATACATTTTTTTCTGATACGGATAAGTTCTGATTTTCTATATCATTGGTTGTTGGCTACTCGAGCGAATGCCACGACTCCTTTGTTTGAGCATGTAACAACGTAATTAATAATAATAACAAATGATTTGTATTTCGATTAACACTCGCTAAACATACAAAAAGTTCTAAAGGGTTTTCGAAATTTTTCAATTACTTGCTATTGATACCATCTTGACTATTGCCTGCTGCTCTCAGTTTTTGTGTTTACATGACGTAAGTACGCATGAATTATGTATTGGGAACGGCGGGAGGTGTATTTGAGGAGTTCAGTTTCGTGTTTGCACTCGGTTGAGTCCGTCGTGTCCATGACCTCACAGAATACTCACAGCTCTATTCCTGTAGTTGACTAATAGATAATATTGTCTTTAAGCGTTCATGTAGAGTTAGTTTATCTTGTAACTGAAACCAATTGATAATGTCAAATTATTATCGATCTAATATTTAGTACAATACTTATTTAAGCTTATCAGATATCTTCAGCTTCGTTGGTGTAAAAGGCGCCTTACCACAGAAACCGCAAGCCTTTTAAATAAATAATAACTCATTTCTTCCTTCAGGTGTAGTTTTAATAAATAAACAACGATCAATCCATCTTTATATAACCAATAGCGTTGCGTTATTCATATCTGAAGATATAATACATATGTTTGTTACATTTTGTGTCGACGTGAGATCTTCAAAAAAATTATTGTGATCATGTTTGCTTCTTCTTGCAATCCTGTTTCGAGTATAACCTCTAAAATTATATAACTACCTTTTTCGAAACAAAAAAATCATGGATTTA
This sequence comes from Sesia apiformis, assembly GCA_914767545.1. Lineage (NCBI taxonomy): Eukaryota > Metazoa > Arthropoda > Insecta > Lepidoptera > Sesiidae > Sesia > Sesia apiformis. The sequence goes on along the minus strand of OU611960.1, from coordinate 5,322,642 downwards.
GTTTATGATTCTCAGTTTATTTACTTGAAAATTATACAAATCTTTTTTTGGTGATTGTCTGATAATTATTTTTTTACTGACCGTGTAGTGTCGCTCGCCTTAAAATAGCATCACCTCATCTCTTCCCGTGGGTGTTGTAAAAGACGACTAAAGTCGTTACCAAAAACCTTGAGGAACTACGCCAGCTCTAAAAGAGTGCACTCGTCAACCATACATCCCCCGCATGAGGAAGCCCACGTCCAGCAGTGGACGATAAATGAGCTCGTCAGGGTATTCACGTTTACAGATATTTTTACAAAAATACGTAACATTTCTTGCCAATTAACTCACGATGGTCATCATCTTATGAAGCATTATATTTTATCATAAATAATTACTTAGTCATAACAGAACCCATGGTGTCAAGATTTGGGAATTGTTGATTACAGCCTGTAATGGAGCGCGCGCCACGTGCAGAAAGAAATTCGGTCATTGGTCATTAAGGTTCTATAATATGAGGGGTCTAGTAAAGTGGACTGTGTTTTGACAATTTCATACAAATCTCTTTTCTGTCCAGTCAATGGTCATCTCAATGACCAGAATTTCGGTCCTGCTCGTGCCTGCTCGTGGCGCGCGCTTTAGTTGTGGTATCACGCAAAAAGTAGACGACATAATTGTAATTAGTAATTTAATATTACAATGTTAAAAGTTATATAACAAAATTAAGGTAAAGTCTTTCAAACTCAATGGCAAGAAAACTCCGTACAGTTTTGAATATCAATTGCAGTTATAGTTGCAATGAATATCGAGTTCAATAAAAAGTTTTTTAATTAAAACTCGTTAACGTTCGCTCTGAAACGATGCTAATTGGCGAGAGATTCGCGTCGGAAACTGACCAACATCTATCTACTATCCCTTTTACCTTCTTTATTAGAATATAATGGAGTTGGGTTAGGGATTTAAGTACTTTTACTGTATTTAAGATTTTAGTATTTTAGATTTTACCTGACTATGGAGAAGTCAAAAAAGACTGTAGAAGAGTCACTAAAATACCGCAAAAGCTATAAAAAAAGTTATTCAGTATCGAGAGTACAATCTATTTTACAATATTTTACAATAGGTTTTTTTTTATGATTTTTTATGAACGAAGGCGGCAGACGACCATACAGTCCACCTGATGGTAAATGGATACTGTAGCCCTTGGACATCCGCGATACATGCCGACATTAGTCCAAAATGACAAATGTTGGCACGCTCCCGGATGCGCTGCCTACCTTTGGAGATATAGGAATGGATTTGGAGAAATGGTTGGGGAGGGATATGATGGGATGGGAATGGGCTGTGGGGCATATCTCACTCACTACCGAAATAGGATAAACTGGGAAATACAGTACATTTTAAGATTCTATGAGACTATTCTGTGAGGTAAAGTAACCAGTCGAGCGCGCCTAAAGGCTGTTGGATTGCAGTTTGGATTCTCCCCCTCATACCTCACCGGCACGGAAAGTTGGCCACGTGTGATTTTTGCTGTAGCTTGCATTTAATAAATTTTCTTCAATAAATTAAGTGTAGGTGGGCTCGATACGTGTCGCTTTTATTTTTTTATAACTTTTTTGAAAGATTACCATACAAATTTAAAGTTTATTGAAGACCACGCACTTTTACACAAAAAAAGAATTTTAAACACTCAATTTTAAAACGCTAGAAAATGAAAAGTTTGCTAATTTTCTTTATCGTCTATACGTTTTGGTATCGGGTGTTTCCTCCTCTGGCCCTGATAACCGCCTGCATACGATCTGGCATGCTTTGAATGATGTTCCTGACATGAACTTGCGGTATGTTTTCCCAAGAGTCCAGTACTGCATTTCGTAGCTGATTGGGTGTCTGTGGCGGGTTGGAGCTTGACTTTTATCTTTCTTTTGAGCATGTCCCAGATGTGTTCTATTGGATTTAAGTCCGGCTACGAGCTGGCCACTGCAAGTTCTGAATGCCGACCTCTTGAAGGTACTCATTCACGCAACGTGCGACGTGTGGGCGTGAATTATCGTGCATTAAAAGGAATTCGTCGTGTCCAGTGAACCCCGAATAAGGCATAACATGATCCTGAAGGATCTCCTCGATGTATCGAGTTGCAGTTAGCCGATTATCGACGATAACCAATTCCGTACGAGCGTCGGAATTTATTCCTCCCCAAACCATTATGGAACCTCCGTGAAAACTCACTGTTTGTGTGGTGGTGATAGGTAAAAACCGTTCTCCTCTCCTTCTCCAGACTCGTTCCCGACCATCTGGAGCACGTAAAGCGATTCTGCACTCATCTGTAAACAGAACTTTAGCCCATTGCTCGTGGGTCCAGTGTGCGTGGTCTCGTGCGAACCGAAGTCGAGCTACTCGGTGCTGTTTGAGAAGTTGTGGACAGCGTGCTGGTCTCCTTGATTTAAAATACACTTCCTCGATGCGCCTTCTCACTGTACGTTCGCTAACATTCACGCATCTCGCGATTTGAAGCCGCTGGCGGATCTCAACAGCGGTAAGATGGCGGTTTCACAAAATTTCCAGGGCAATAAATCGATCGTCCCGGGCTGATGTGCATCTTATGCCTCCACTGCCTGGTCTGCGGGTGTAGTGGCCAGTCTCCTGGTATCGTTTCAGTTACTGCATTGGTGAACGTGGTACATTAAGCGCGATAGCTACGTCACGTTGTGTCAGGCCCTGGTCGATTAATGCTACAACTTGAGCAACCTGAGCTGGTGTTATGGGCATTTTGTTTGCTTTTAAGGTACCTCTGAATATTGAATTTAAATTACAAAATCAAGAAAATGCAATAATCTAACGGTACACTTTTCACAACACCAAATTTAAGACTTCAACTTCGTCGCTCAAATTTCCAAATTCCACTAAAAGTTAAAAGAAATGTCACAGTACACTCAAACATAATGAATTACCCTCTTGAACTAAAGGTAAACATTTTTTCAACATACCGTCATAACAAACATTCATTAGAAATACTAAAAACTTTATTTCTCGCGAGATAAGCGCTTGGCCAAGATTCCGTGCCGGTGAGCTAGTATATCTTTTATTCTACGCGCGTCGCCGGAGTTGCCTAGATGCCTGGTCTGAGGAATGAGTAATGTTTGTAACTTTTAATTTGAATTTTTCGATATAACGATTTTATACCTATATACCTTAAATTGGTTGACATGTTTCAGGTTTTTAGTTGTTTCGTTGGCCCATTGTATATGTTAGGTATTGTATGTTTCTAATTACTGGGCTGATCTCAGCAAATGAAGTATCAATCTATTCGTGTTGATTACCTGAGTGCCGTAAGTTATTATTTTTAATTGATTGAAAAACGTCGCCTATTATTAAAAAAAATCCGAGGTTTTATAACCTTATTAAGTTATACCCCTCATTCGATGGGATAGGATGGGATGGGATGGAAATGGGCTTTGTCATATTATTATCTGTCTAACTATTGAAACACGTCGTGTACGTATACTGGGGAAATGGGATATGATGGAAAAAAAATCGTAGTCTACTGAATAAATTGGTCTGTAATAAAAACACTGCCGTCATAATTACTGAGTTTTCTCTATTTGTATAGAATGAAGGTATATCCGCATCAATAATATACATATATATTCAGGTACACTTGAGAAGGAAGGACAATTTCGTTACATCCGGTCCGCAATGTAACCCCGCGGACCCCACTTGGCTGAATTACCGTTGGCCCACTTATAATTTCAAATGCCACGACTTGAGCAAATCTCAAGTCCCCAAGTCCCATGGCGCACTTTCACATATTATCCAACACAGACCACTTGGGGTGGGTGGTCTGTGTTATCCAAGCATGTTGTAATGTAAGGTTTTTTAATATATATATTTATTTATTTATTTGTAAATTGTTACAAAAGGCGGACTTAATACCTTACAGCATTATCTACCAGTCAATCTTTGGGCTATGAGGGGCACGAAGTTGTAACAAATGTAACAAATTCAAATAACTACCTATTGTATGTAAATATTAAAATATAAAAACAATTTGCAATATATATATTTATGACTATTATACATATACATAAATGCATATTAATATTTACATAAACTACATACAAATACATATATATACATATATAGGTATATATACCACACAAAAGAAAGAAAGTGTCTGCTTCAAGATGTTCCCTAAGCAGTCTCTTAAAAATACCTCAGGAAAATGCTTTTTATTATTTATAGAAATATTATGGAACCCTACTGTCCTTCCAATAACTCTCTATGTGATTAAAGAAATACTGAACCTGTTAGATAAATTTAAAGTATCTTTTTAATAGAGCAGTGCACTAGATTTAGAAATAGCACATTTTTGGAAGCATTTAAAGCGGAGTACATAATAGCATAGTATTTAAATAAAAATTTGTTTTTTGTAACGACCGGGATTTATTCAAAGATTCAAACGCGCTACTCACGATGATGACGTCTCAATGTACAGTACCTTGCCATATTATTAGACCCAGGCAAAAAAAATCCTTTCTTATGTGTGATTAGTTATATAGTATAAAATACAATGGATTTAATAAATTTTTTTTATTTAAAAAATATAACTGGATACTAATTAAATTAAAATAACACAGTTTTAAGTCGATATTTTAATTATTTTTAGTATAAGGCGAAATCAAAGAAAAATGTTGCTTAAATCTAATATTTTGTGTGGCCACCTTTGGCTGCAATGAGTGCTTTTATTCGGCGAGGCATACTCTCTATGCACGATTGGATGGTTGTTTGTAAGTGGGGATTATGATTCCACTCATAAATTATTTTTTCTATTAACTCTGTCTTAGTGGTAATAGAAGTTTTTGAGATTTCTCGCTTCAGCAACTCCCAAGCACTCTCGATGGGATTCATATCAGGAGACTTGCCTGGCCAATCCAAAACTTTGATATTTTTCGTATTAAGATAGGCTATGATACTTTTGGCTTTATGGCAAGGAGCCCCATTATGCATAAATATCGGCTCTTCCTCATCAGAAAACCACTCCTGTAACTGGGGTACCAATCTAGTCTTTAGTACTTTTTTATATTGATCTTGACGCATAGTTTTCTCCACGATGTAAAGGCGGCCTGTTCCCTTTCCAGATATGACAGACCAAACCATGATTGAAGGTGGATGTTTAATTGTAGGCACAATACATTCAGGTTTGTATTGTTCGCCTGGTTTTCGGCGGACAAACTGTGATTTTTCCATCAAAACTTGGAAAACAGACTCATCAGAAAAGCAAACCTGTAACACATCAAAATAAAAAAGTTTAGATTAATATAAATGTGACTAATAATTAATATAATTTATGTCAAAAGCTATATTACCTTTTGCCAATCTGCAACAGAAAATTGTTTATGTTTATGAGCCCATTGAAGTCGCTTCTTCATCATGGCTGGTGTCAACTTGGGCTTTCGTGCAAGTTTTCGAGCGATTAGCCCTATTTCAGCCAATCGGCGGTGCACAGTTCGTTGGGAAACACGTATTCCCGCATCTGTTATATGTTTAGTAAGCAACTGAACTGGTAATTTTCTGCTTTGCATGCAAATATCGCGAATCATCCTATCAGTTCTAGGGGTTGTTATTCGGTGTTTGCCACAAGTACCCTTTCTTTTTGGGGACAAAGATATTCCGGAATCAACTTTTTTCTTCATATTCTTTACAGAACTTCTTGAGACACCTACTACTTTTGCTATATCGTATTGTGATAAGTTGGATGCTTTCAATAAGCCAGATATTTGACCAACTTCCTTTGGTGACAGGTCGCAGCCTTTCCCCATCTAAAACATTTCAAAATTTAAATAAAATACTGTTTATTTTATTAAAATGGACAATAAAATACATATTCAACTAAATTAACATCAAAAACATTCACTTACCACTGTAAATGATAAAATAAACACTTTTAAAAGACAAAAAACTTTGATAACTTTTCAGGTTATTTGGCAGTCGTTACACTAACGACCACATAACGGCTTATGCTTATGACTTTAAGTAATGTTGCTACGGTTAAAATATCTCAAAAATGTTGCCATAATAAGCAAATGGCAAAAAATAAACTTCAAGGGCCAAGTATTAAATTCAATTCTACATTGTTTATGAAATACAACTTTTTTTTGCTTGGGTCTAATAATTTGGCAAGGTACTGTATACAATCCTTAAAATGCTTATTTTACAATTTTTAAAACGAAGATTAAGCCATTTCCGTATGTTTTAGAAGAAAAAAGTTGCAATGTTTCATACATGTATATGTACACTATATGTATTCAACGATATGTAGTTTGTAAATATGTTTATATGTCTAACACTATCACTCAATCAACATACAACTTTGAAAGGTTATAACTTCTACATTTTTAAAAATATCTATCTTAAAAATGAGATTTGTTGTAGTTTTTAAATCTCTTAAGTAAAAAATAAAAGTGATGTACTTCATTGAACAGGTACAATTGTTTTGTTACAGACTGATCCCACATAACATTATGTACGATGTACACTTTAGAGACTTATTCCCGAAACTGTAAACGTCTAAAGTAATGGTCGTTTCGGTATTGTAATTTATAATTGAAGTTGGGTCGCCCTCAATGTTTAATGAGACAGCTCCCTTGGGACGCGGCGAAATGATGCGGCTTGATGTGAGCGCCGTAATGTCAGCCAACTGGATACAGACTTCTTTTATTTATAATAATATATGCTCATCCCTATAGGAGTTGTATCTTTTTATTCTGCAAGGAATTTAGGATGCAACGATATTCGTATACAATTTTATTTGTATAAATGAATAATAAACTAAACTCTTCTATTTATAAAAAGGGGATCTTATCATCAAAATGTACATACTAACTTTAATTAAGATTTTCTAATTTAGAATTTCGTTGTTTCAAGATTATGGTTAAGTATTGTTGCGTAAACTAGATTTTGAAACTACCCCAACAAATTTCCGACTATGTTAAAGGGAAGAGGTAAGTACTCACAGGACGATGAATGCTTGTCTCCAGCCCCGGGGCACCTCGTTGTGGGTTATGAGCTGCTTCGGTAATATTGTTTCCACACAGACACCACTATTTTTGATATTAGTTAAGTTTTGAGTCTAAGCGTAACAAGCGCACTCGCGGAGGGACATCGAACTGTCAGTGTTGCCAAGTTTGGCGGAATAGGACGAGGCGGGAAAAAAGGAACATAGTCGGTTTCCTAACGAGTATAAACATGCTCTAACATATGATTTCAAAATAATCTAATAAAAGTCATGTGGTTATGTGACGCCAATCGCAAATATGTATAATACTAATATGATAGAATATTTTAATTAATTGAACTAAGAGCAACGAATATGGACATTATAATTACTGTAATAATTGGTCGGACAATACTTTCAAGTATTTTCATCGTTCAATCGTAAGTTTATTGTAGACAATATTTCATTATTTCGCAGACAAGAATTTAATACCTAATCTAATCATTTTTACTTAATCGTGACTTTATTAAATTTTAGACAGCTTTCTGTTACTATGCGAATATTTAGCATCTTTGAAATATTTATTGCATATGAATTAATAATAAGTTCGATTTTAATAAAATTATTAAGCTTTTTAGCTAGTATTATTTCATAGGTCCTTTACCTATGAAATTGCCGTTTTATATGGAAAAAATTATACATTTAATCAATTGAAGTATTGTCCATTACTATCAACGAACTTTTGCCACTTTAATGGAAGTTGGTTGATGTCTTTGCTATAGAACTCCCGGTGACGGGAACCGATGAATTCTCTGAAGGCGTTTTTCACTGCCTCATTGGAGTTGAATTTTTTCCGCTGTAAAAAGATATCAAAATCCGGAAAAAATGGAAATCAGTAGGGGCAAGGTCTGGCGAGTACAGTGGGTAACGAAGAGTTTCCAGCCGAAGCTCCTGTATCTTTGAGACTGTCCGTCGTGCAGTGTCGTGATTTTAGTCATATTTTTAAAATTTTAACATTAATATGTATTTGTTCTATATTTGGATACATTTTTTAAATAAATACAAAGTTCTTTTATACTTGTTTATTTTCAAAAAATCAACGGAAGCAATTTTTTTATCAACTACGCAATATTGTTGCCATATATGACTGTGTAACTCCTTCGAAGTTATTAAAGGAGCAACTTATTTATTTAAAGAAGCATACAACACTTAATACAATTAAGCCAACAAAGCTTAAACATTTTTTAATATCATATAGCAAATGTCAATACAAAAAAAATACATATGATCAAGTAAAATGTTAGGATGAAATCAATCAATAAGTAATGTAACATAAGGTAGTGCAATAACATGATGCACTGCGATTGTGCACTCATCTTTTAAATGTCTATAACATATATTTTCATATTTTTTATGAAAAAGACGGTAAATGAACAAACTATGAGAAAACTATATCTATGTGAAACATACCTAATATTAGTAAGAAGCTAGAGAAGATTTTCCTACAAAAAATACTTTTGTTATTGCTATAACTAGCCTAAGTAGCAATAACAGAAATTATGGTTCGTTTGCAAATGTGTCTATAGAAAAATATTCGTCAAAGGGAGCCATTGGCGTCTCTCATTGAGTGAGCCGCGGGCGAAGGAAAAAACAGAAAGGAATAAAAACATTCAGAAACTGTGCAATAATGTTGTGTCGATATTATTGTATGATTTATTGTTTAATAAAAGTTATTTTATAGTTGTTTAATATGGCAAGTGATATGTTAGTGGTAAACTATATTATGAGCATTCTGCTCATAATACGGAGTTAATTTACGTATATAATGTTGGTAAAAATGTATATTTTTGATACTTACTTTGTATTGTATGAAACATTTGTATAAAATTTCTAAAAAGTTTAGGCTTTGGGAAAGGTTCGGTTAAATCCTGTACAGTACCGCGTTTGATATCGTCAATATTTAAAGATTTATATATATATATAAAATATTTTTATAGAGTTTTTTTTAAACTAACAAATTTACAATCGTCGTCCAACTACGATATTATTAAAATATTTCGATATATATGTCTCCTTAATAATGTAGGGTACCAGAGCATTAGCCTTTGATGATAATAATCTATATATATATATATATCATCGTCATCATCATGTTAAAAAAATTAACCAACTCTTTTGTTACACCGCCTAATGTTATCTAAGTAAATAGTTTATATTGTAATATAAAAAAGACGCTTAATATTATGAATCTAAAAATAGATTTAATGAATTTCTCCAAAACCTTTTTACGCTATGATTTTTAAAACTATCGATAGGTCTCCTATCGACATCCCAGTTACACTACCCTGTATGAAATGAATGGCATTAATTTGCCCACAAATGCTGTCTCGACAGCATAATGAAGAACTCGCGAAGAAGGCTTGATTACTTTTTTAAATTGAATGTAGGTACGCTGGCGGCGACAGACCATTGTCTTTTTTTCTTGTTTTTAATTGCAATTAATGACGATCCTTCCTTTGATAAATCGCTATGTAAAGATGATAAATGTTGACGTTGGAATCAAAGATCGTTTTCATAGCTTTGAATAAATGCAGTTAAATTACTGTATTGAATTATCTTCACGCAAAAATGTACAAAAATATTAGTCTTTGAAAATTCAATATTCTAAAAAAATTGAATGTCATGCGTTTCCAATTACACGAAAAATATTGTTTATGTCTTATATTCAATGGTTCAAATTTACCCTCTATGTAGTCTGTATAACGTCCTATTAAATACGACTCGAAGCAATTGTAAGACCCGATTCTTGTAAAGTTGCAGTAAGTCTAATAAACAAGACGAAAGTTCATTGTGCTCTCTTATTCGTTTCTTAGAGATCAGTGCCATATAAATTACAATTTAACAGGCTGGGTATTTAAATCCCCTAACACCTTTGTTTATGCACACGTAAACAGTATACCAACTGATGTATTATTAGTTAGTATACGATAATAATTAAATATTATCGAATAGTAGTTATATATGGTTAGATAATATAGAGATACCGGGATTTAGACCTACTCAGATATTCTCGGATAGCGTTTCGTAGAGTGGCAAAAAATATTCACTTTTGATGCCATTTTGAGTATTTAGAGTGAAGATGTCAAAACTGTAAGGGGCCCCTTACACATTTGGGTTAGCGAATTGGTGAGTGCAGGGTAAAACTTACTCAGGTTATATACAAACAAATAAATATGAATTATAAATCTTTTCTGGCTTCTCCTCGAATACCGCGTTTTATGTCTTACGTAAGGTCTACGTAAGTATTTTGTCTTTAAGGAAAGCATCTGTGGGTAGTGGAAAGGAATGTGTCCTTTGGGATATAATGTGTTCCATATTTTTTTTTCGATATAATTTTACCGACAGAATTGATAATAGGATTTTCATAATCAAAAATTCTGTTCCCCTGTCAGTATTGAATACTTGCGGATTAAATCTTTGTAGCTACTTTATCATAGACAGAATTAATTAACTTCAATAATAAGAGATATAATTATTTTACCCAAGACTGAAAGTACCATAAAATCGTATTCATTAGCAATTCTCAAGAACAGCCCATTAAAGCACAGACTACACACTAATTAGAAATAAACCGATTATATTACATTTATAGGTATTTTCTTCATTTTGTTAATAATATCTATGAAGTGGGAGTTCTTTCAGCTGCGACAAGATTAATCGCTTTTAGAGATGCTTCTGGAAAGGGCCTTTTCACATTGCACCTACTCGCGACACCTACAGTTTCGCGACGAATCCAACTCAGTTACGATTGTTTTTTTTTATTAGTCTTAATTGTCTCTATCTCACTGCTGAGTATCGACCTTCATGATCTTGCATCCACATACAAAAGTAATACACATCGTCTATAATCGGCTACCTCGGTTTTGTAGAGCGTCGTCTCTGTCGTAACGGCACACGACAGAGACAACGCTCTACAAAACCAAAGCTAGCCAATAGTCTCTTTCTAAAAGCCGATGTGTATTACTTTTGTCACAGTTTTGTCGCACCCTCTCAGTGGTGATTTTTGAACACATTCCACGTGCATTCGGTAAACGTGTTCAGTCCATTGCGTGTCCATTGTCCACAAGACAATGTACATGAAGAAGCCCATGACTAGCAGTGGACGATATAAATGGGTGGTTACGGTTCCATTCATTGTTCTGTAACCATTAAATAATATGAAAACGCTTATTTAATTATTATTTAATTAAGATGCATATATTTCGCATCTTAATTATCTTTAGTTGAAACTCTATGCATCGCATCATAATACGTGTAGGCACATGATATCCAAATATATTTTTGTAATAGTTCAGTTTAGCCAGTAACACAGAAGACTACTGTGACAATGTAGGTCCGAACGTGTTTCGGGAATAAGTGACATTTGTCACAGCGCACTTCCCATCCCATCGAGTAGGAAGTATGATGGTATGAGGGAACTCTCTCTTCCCATTGTACTCTCTATTCGCCATCCCACTGAATCCCATCGAGTGGTCAGATACCTATTGCTGTGTTTGTTATTCATGCGCGCTTCTGATTATAATATACGTACTACGAAAAAAAATGAAGTCATTGTTCTTATTGAGGTGGAATACCCATTCCAGGAAAGGAAGGTAGGTAAGGAAAACAAACAGGACTTTCTTTTGATAATGCTTCTTTTAATTTTTATTTTCGACGCGTACAGAGCCCACATATTTATTAATGTATGCAATAATGACGTCGCAATTAAATACAACTATGATTTGACTACATAGCTACTTATTTTATTCATGAGATATCCACAGACGTTAAAATGTCATTGTTCGTTTTATTGTATTCCAACAGTTCTATATTTGAACTAAGTAACCAGGAATAGTCTTGCTACAAAATGAAGAGAAATTATTGATGAAGTGTCTGCTCTGCACGCCACATACCCTTTGAGATATCGCAGATTTGAGGCACACAACAAAAAATGTTCTATATTGTTCTCACTTATAACTTATAAGACTTATAGACTTATAAGACTCACTTATCTCAGTAATTTTTCAAAACATTTTTAATTTGAATTCAAAGAGTGGTACTTTCTTAAGATATTCACTTATGTGATTTTCTAAAAATAATCAAATGACCTATTGTATCGTATGGAAGTAAATGTCATTACAGCGATTTTATACTTTACGACATAGAGAACTAAACGTAGCTCGTAAAATTTTGTTGAGTTTACGACACACGGTTCGTCATCAGATTTACGTCGTTGTAAAATAGAAGATTTACGTATAGGCCAATCTTTAAAGTTACGGATAATTGCATTGTAAGGATAATAGGTGTATTTTGGTGATGTATTTTAGTACTTTTCCAAGATGACCTACATAGGCCGTTTAATATTGACGAAATAATAATTATTTATCATTTCCAATATGATTAGAATGCGATCGTTTCGTTTTACTTAATACTCATTCGTTATAATCAAATGGAGTTTGTTCAAATTCACTACTGCCTTCGATACCTATCTTTACGTAGGTATAGGCCACATCTAAATTCTTTAGGTTTGTCTGGACCAGTAGTTGGGTACCTAGAAGTTTTCTGTTGGAAGTGTGCTTGGCGCTCGTGGACTCCTTTGTAACTTACTTTTTACCTCACCTACTCACGTAGGTCATGGGGTTACATTATTATATCGATACCTACTTATTGTTCCTGTTGTATGTAAATATCTTACACATCTTACGCAAGACTTCTACTCTCGTGCTTCATTCCTCTCCCGAGCACGGCGTCAGCTCCCGGCGTTGGGCCTTACAATATATGTATAATGGACCTTATAGTTATGATCAGAAAGTGTCAAATTGCTAAATACCTATTAGAAATAATAGAAATACTTATAAATGATAGTTATAAATTAAATTGTACCTTTTATGAAGATACCTACGGTGAAAGTTTGCACTAGTTGTCGAGTCATCGCTGCTTGGCAAGTCCAACAAATTACGAGATGTCTTACCCGCACACAATGTAAGTGCGATCGATTTTGCATCCTAAATACTCGTATTTCTGTAAAATACAAACACACCTTCAAAATAATGTTTAATATTGGCCTAATAAGTTCTTAACCAATTTGACGATTCTTTGTTTTTAACTGTTATACACAGTTTCCTTGACCAATCAAACCAGCTTGTTTTAATGGGGTCACTAACTAAAGGAGAACAGTGTTAAATTACTTTTTTGTTTATTGTTTTGTGGTAAGCTGTGTCTTTAACCTATAGAACAACTTGTGAATACGATTTTTGACCTTATATTTTCTTTTTTTTGTATTAGTGACTGGTAAACGCGCTTGACTGATCCATGGATAATCTAGTTAAGACTTTTTACAGCCAAAAGGTTAAAAACAAGGATGTTGAGTTTACACGTCGATTTAATATATGCTAATTTTAGCGAAATTTCAAATTATCAAATTTTTTTTTTGCAAAATTTCCCTTTATTATTTGCGAAAATTCCGTACCTCTAATTATAAGTATTCCAAACTAGCAGTGCCAGCGAGTTCGTTCGCGTGAACTTTAGAGTGATTCCCGCAGCCAATCCGTTGTTAAATCATTAAAATTAGTCCAGTGGGCTTTGCGTGATGCGCGTTCAGTCAGACAGACAGACGGACAGACACAGACAAAAATTCGAAAAATTGTTGTCTTTTTCAATTAATAAGTATTTCATGTACAGACACTGCTCTTTGCTTTCCGACAGTAATCAACAAAAGAAATAATATAGGAATCGGCTTTTTAGGTGACTTTGTCGATCCCAATTTGAGTGACATGATATAATTTGGAATGTACCTTTGAAGTTTGGATGAAACGTCCTAAATAACCTTCAAGTGAAGACATTCGCGATTGTCTTTTGTTATGTAAATTAAAATAAAAAGCCAAGTAAGGCTTTTTATTACTTGGTTATAATCAATGGACTCAGCCATCATCAGCCTTATTTCAGACACTCACACATTCACACATACACAATTTTGATTATGGCATCTACAGTATCAGCCACCCACAGCATACACGATTTTGATGATGGCATCTACAGTACCAGCCACCCACAGCATACACGATTTTGATTATGGCATCTACAGTATCAGCCACTCACAGCATACACGATTTTGATTATGGCATCTACAGTATCAGCCACCCATAGCATGCACGATTTTGATTATGGTATCTACAGTATCAGCCACCCACAGCATACACGATTTTGATTATGGCATCTACAGTATTAGCCACCCAGAGGATACACGATTTTGATTATGGCATACTTACACTTTGAAGTTTTAAATTGACAAGCGGATAATAATGGAATTGGGATAAAAACGACATTTAGTTCAAATGCTAACATTGAAATGTTTGAAGAATTAGTGAAGTCAGGATCTTCATCATTAAGGGCTTGCCTTAACCGACGTGGGACGGACGGACGGACACAATAGTTGGAGTTCTCACAAGTAACAATTAGTTGACACCCCACGTTCCAGCGAGCAATCCTTACTAATTGGGCCACCTGCATTGTTTCGCCTCAACATTTATAAATTTACAGTCAAATTTAACCCTATTACAAAGCAGTAAGGTTTATTTTAGGAAATCAGTGAAGAGAAATAAATTGGCTCCGTACGGAGGGAAGCAGCAGTTGGGGACAGTTTATTGTAACTTTTTAATTGTGGCGCATTGTTTTCCATAGAGAATAGTTGATACGAGTATAACAGAGTAGACACTAAATATTGAGCCTGAAAATAGAACTTTGACTTATTTTTATACGAAGAGTTGAGCAGACAGTCCAACCGGTGGTGAGTGGATACTGTTGTCTGCGAACAACAGTATCCACTGTCAATATCCAACAGTATATAAAACAGTCTGTCTCTTCGAATAATAAGAATAAGTCCGTGTGTCAAGGAAATAACGTAAAAGGTTTAAAATAGGTTGTTGAATATCGAGAGTAGAATCCATCCTACTAGTTTTTACATTGGGCTATTTTTTCATGATTTTTTTTATATAGACTAGTGGACGGACGAGCAAGCGGTCCCACGTGATGGTAAGTGTTACCGCCGCACATGGACACCTGCATTTATAGTACATATCTAGTATATCATTTATTCTACACGCAAACGCTCGCCGCCTACGCGCCCGGCTATTGTAATGAGCACTACGAACATTTTAGACAGGACAATAAAACCTTACATGTTTGTAACTTTTAATTTATTCCTTGAAATAACTTTATTTTTTTCGTTAAATAATTTTTTGTCATGTTTCCCGTTTTGCGTTATTTCGGCGACACGTAGCGTTCACAATGTGAATAATATGATAGTAAATGAAAATGGTGATTATTAAGTAACATTGTGAATGCTGACATTAAAATTTCAAGTCAAATTCTTACGCAGAAGTCACTAAAGTCGAGTTTTAACGAGCAATTTTCGGAGATTGTTATTTAAGAAGTAAAGTTAGTGCTTTTGAAGTCGAAAACTTGACTTCATAGCAGCGTTTCATTATAGACGTTGAATGAAACCCAACAAAAATGAAATAATGATTAAAGTTGCTAGCTTGAGCTGTAGTGCAGCTACGAGCGACGAACGTTCCCTCGCTCCTATTGTTCCATAAGCATTGTTGATTTTATAATTGTTTCACGTTGAAAGATTATTTATTTTGTTTCATTTTTCCGCGTAGGGCATTCAGGTTTAAAAAGATTAGAGTGGCTTCAAGTATGACTAAGTTAATATTATATATTATGAGAATTAGGTATTAAGTCGGTTGCTATTAGACCTAATCCGTCGACTTACACGCAATAATATAATCTTTATTTCAATATCAAGAAATAAAATACATACCCAAATACATATAACAATATATATATATATAACAATATATATACGGCCTACACAAAATATCACCACACATATACACATAAATGTATGTATGTTCTAGGAACTCCTGCCAAGCTTAATTTCTAGGTTTAATGCATTTTACTGCATACCGAAATATTTCGTTTTTTTAAAAAAAACTTAAGGGGTAGATTAGCACAAGAAATACGTAGAGAGATTCATCTAAATTGATGTACGCTCACGGTATATTGTGCATACTGTCTTACGTCACTGCAACTGGTAGCGTCGTTGATTAAAGTTTAATCAAGACAGCAAATACCTTGCAACCTGAATACATACATCCTTTGATCTCTCTATGAGAGTAATTTTCGAATTTTCTTATGAAATCTACGAGTACCTAAATACGACATGGGAGACTTGGAGGGCGAGTTTTGATTTCTTTTAGGAGTCGCCTTCAGGGAGTTTTGAACGTAAAAATGTTCTTTGAACAGATGAAAGAAGCTTTTCGAAAACTTTCACTCGTATTTGTCATACCTGAATTTATACAAGAAAATTACAAAAAAATTTTTTAGAATATTATTAATTTTGTATTTATATTCAGAATACAAAACATATTTTGTAGAGGGATAGAATAAGATGAGATAGCAATGGGCTACTGAATCTCACTCACTATCTCGGGTAAAGGATAAAGTGGGAAATGCAGTACATTTTATGGTAGTCTTCTGTTAAACCCAGCAGCTGTGTGATTGCAGTGTGCACTGTCGCCTCCCACATTTAACATCCGAGTCTAAGGGCCTTTCTCACCACCCTCTGATACTTAATTAGAAAGTCAGTATCGCCTAAAATTACTTGGCAGATAATTTATCTGTCAGATTGTTTACAGTTACTTTATTAGAAGCAAAAAATTAAATCCTCCTGATACCTTATCAGAAGGTGGTGAGAAAGCACCCTTAAATTTTCATTAGCGCTCACTCAGCACTCAAACCTCGAGCAGTCAGCGGTCATTTTTACGACGCCGACTGTATACATGCATACATATATATGTAGTCGAAATATAGTTCAACTACATGCTAATAACAATTTTCCCTCTCCTATGGACATGGTAACTACACCATAACTTTATCAGAACCTTGTAAGGAGAGGAGGACGACAGTTTTTGGCCTAATGTGTTAATTAACTCAAATTGTATAGCCCGGGACGGCGCTAACGTTTACCTTGTATATGTAACGGTCACCTGCCTAGTCTTGCGAGATTATGGTAATGAAACTGAATTGCCACCAACGTTCCCAAGAACCATATAAATTCAATTTTATATTTCTTCTTTACTAAAAAGATGGAAGAGAAAAATATCTGGGATTTTTCTCTAAATATTACTGCAATCACCAAATTGTTATAAAAACTCATTAGTATGACAAAACTATTAAAAATAGTGTCCGATAAACTTGTGTATACAACCAATTGGAAGAAAGACCTAAACGCTAATTACAATTTTCTTTTCGACTCTAACGTCATGTGAATAAAATTACCGGATATATTTATGCCTCGTTGGTCTTTAATCACAGAAAAAATAAGATAAGAACACTAAATAACGCTAAAAGTTTAAATGACGCTGAATAAGTGTTCCATTTTTTATGGTCATTTGTAAACAAGGTATTAAGTATCTTGAGCGATTTACATCAATGAAAAACTTTTTATAAGTATTTATTACTGGGAAATTATTCTTCCGATAAAAAACAAATATTCATACTATACTTGTACTTGCATATATTTTTAAGTGTAGCATCATTCAAAACATAAATGAATTGAATGAACAAAAAAAATTTTTAATTATAATAAATTCGCATTTAATGTTCTATTTCATGAATCTGTTAAAGCAGTAGGAGTTTGTGTTTTCTAATACGCAATTTAATTTTAAGATTGTGTATTCACGCCTTTCACCTCATATTAGAAACATGGGATAAACTGTAGCAGAAATGTAAACTGTAATACAAAGTTTAATTTTCTTAAGCTGTTCTTAAGAAAATTACCGTGTTTCTGACGGGATAAAGTCTCATAAAACTCCGCGGGAGAAACTCAATCAGCCCGCGCCCCGTACCCGCCCTACTCAATCAGCGAGACTATAGAAACAGATTAAAAATTAATTAACTCTACAAATCTGTTATAATGAATTTTAAGTAATGTAAAGTATGCCATTACATATTACACACATGACATAAAAGAACTATTTAGAGTCACCTGATTCAATGATAATATCATTTAGTGCGTATTATGGTCTATGATAGTGATAGATAATACAATATCTAATTATTACATTTTTTTTTTTGTTGTGCTTGTAATAAAATGTGACATTATCTGAAAAAAAAGACCTCGTTGTCGGTTTTAATTTTTCAAATATGAACTAGATATATATGATTTCAAAGTTTTTCAACTTTAATGAAATCTTACAGAAAACAGATATTTTATTGATTGAAATCTTAAAAACTCTAACTCTTAAAAATCAGAAGTTAGAGCATATTTTTATTTATACAGAATTTTAAAACAAGGAAATTTTAAACCAAAGGCCATACCGACAATAACGCCCCTTTGCTCAGATGACGTCATAAATTACTTCCTTCCGGAAGAAGATTCATCCGACATCCAACGGCGCGCTGTCAGAATGTCGACGATTACTACCCACCGTTTATAATCACTCGACGTCGAGAGGGATATTGCGTATCTCTGTGTTTTCTGTTTGCATAATGGGGAATGATTTGAAGGGTTTTTAGTATTTTCATTACACGGCAAACGAGCGCGCAAGCCACATGTTGGTAAGTGGTCACCGTTTCCCATGAACACCTACAATACTAGTAGGCATGCGGGCGCACTGCCGACCCACAAAAGTGTGATGACAATTTTGGATATTTACCATTATACCTCTCGTCACTGAAGAGAGCTTCATCCGCACTTCTTTTCACGCACAGAGAATTGCTGTATACTATCTTCAAGATACATTACACAGCGAACGGAACAGTTGTGAAATCAACTGCTTAGGAGGTACAGACTTTGTCCCACATAATATGTATTGTTTGATTACATTATTAACTAAAAGTATACAATTCAATTATACTCTTCGATCTTCTGAATAATCCGTCGCAGTGTGTTAATGTGGTCCACGGTGTGTACTTTTCGAAACTCAGCCTGCTCCGGGGGCTAGATCTCGTCAAACGTCGTGGAGACGATTCGTAATCACCCTCGAGAACAGCTTATATACGTGGCTCGGGAGAGAAATGTTTCTGTAGTTATTCAATAATGTCGTGTCTCCTCTTTTAAAGAACAGGACTATTACACTCCTGCTCCACGCCTTCGGTGTTATGCCATCATGTAAAACGGCATTAAAGAGGTGTTCTGGCTCTCGTAAGACGTGAGTTCCTCCGGCTTTCAGACGCTCTGATGTTATACCGTATTCACCGGCGGCTTTACCAGATTGAAGTTCGGGATATCGTCGGTGTAGTGGCGGGTTACACTGGCAGTGGCACGGCGTTTGTTCTCGCTGTAGGCACAGGTGCGTGTGCGGTTCAATTTTTCAAAAATAAGGTTCAATAAACATGTTCTTCCGGGATTGACAGACGTCGAAGGTGTGGTACTCGTAGTTGTTGACCGTTATATCTACTCGTACCTTGGGCAAACAATTCAACCAGGCAAGTCCAACTTCAGCATGGAGGTCGACAGACGCATTCCACTTGACTGGACTGCATTTGGGAAAATATGTCGTCAGCTCTTCTCGTCGCCTATACCACAATGCTTGAAGAAGCAAGTCTTCAATCAATGCGTCCTGCCAGTTATGACGCACGATACTGTAACGTGGCTTCTAATGATAGGCAACCATTGGTTCAAAGTCACTCAGCGAGTTATGGAGAGGCTATGCTCGTAGTTTTTTTGCGGGACAGGATCCGAATAAATTCGCCAAAGAACTAAAGTCACCGACATAGCTCGTAGAATTGGCATATTGAAGTGGCAATGGGCAGGTTATATTTGCCGCAGGATCGATGGGGTAGACGAGTCCTCGAGTGAAGGCCACGCACCTGGAAGCGCAGTATGGGACGACCTTTCGGCCAGGTGCACCAACGACTTAAAGAAATTCGCCCGTGGTGGTTGCACGAGAAGAGCCGAGGATCGTGTGTAGTGGCGAACATTGGGAGAGACCTATATCCAGCAGTGTGAGAGCTATATGCTGATGGTATGGTATGGTATGATGCAGGTTTTTCAACATGAGGTTATCTTGTACGAGTAGGTATATTTTGAAAGAAATTTACCTGTGAATTGTGCGGTATGAAATCGCTTGTCTTGATTTTGAGTCTTTAAATTGATTGTCACACAAAACTACTGAGTTAACTAGCAAAATACTGATTTACCACCAGTATAACAAAGTATTCCATGCAAAAGTATGGGTTAGTATTAACTGGGAGTCAAATAAAAGTCCATTTATAGAATTTTAAACACCATTGGCAATTGGCACTCATTGGTAATTGGTTAGCTCGATTAAAAATCCACAGCTGTTATCCCAACAGGTCCACACTCACAAAATGACTGCTGGACACAAAAAGTTAGTAATTCAAACGTCCTTTAGTTCAAAAATTAGATTGTTACTTCAATGGTGGTTCACATTTGAAATGCGACGACGTCATCTATTCAGGGCCACGTTTGTGATAGATCTAAAACTATACTGGAGAATTAATTCTAGTTTTTGGACACTAATGAAATAATAACTTTTTGTGATGCAATCTTGTCTCTTCCCTACGGTGATTCAAATGATTTGTATCCGCAGCGTGCGCGGTAGAAAAATCCCTCGGTATGTTTTCTTCTACAATCTCGGCGCTTGACGTTACACTTACTCCAATAAACCCTGATTAAAATTTAATCAAGCGTATAACTGCTTACAGTGCGTTTTTGCTAACAAGGAGCGGGTTTGGTATAGGCAAATGTACCAACTTTTACCTACTTCATACCGTGCTTCGTAAAGCTTCTTTTACAGACATTTTATGTTAACCTCCGTAATTGAGTTTTTTTCTGTACTCTTTAGTTTCTCAATCAATTTATTTCGCCTAACTATAAATCGCTAAGCTAGTGTTTCACATACGTAGGATTTAAAGCATTGGCCAACCGAGCGTGCGCTCGATTACAAAGATTTCTATAGGAGTTATAACGATGATTTAAAGGTAATTTGCTCTAACGAAATGAATAGGTTTGTTCGATAACGTTATATGTGCGGTTGGCGTTACTTAAGTGCTTATTGAAAAAGTTGATAATGAGCTGCAACGGTAATTAAAGGTATGAGCTGTATTTATGCGAATACTCGATTAGCCGCTTGACCACATATAAACTATAAACGCTTTATTCATTAAGGTTTAGATATGGATTGTTTCTCTTATAGAAATATTAGCGGTCAGTGTAACCCATGGACATCTATGATACACGTTATGATAAATATTTACGAACCATACCATACCGATAGCCTATCAGTGTCTCTCTACTGTTGGATATGGGCCTCTGTTGAGGCCCGCCACAATACACCTCAACTCTCTTAACGTCATCCACTCACCTTACCGCCGCCGGACATCCAAAACTTCGTATACCATCGGCCATCACTCTGTTAAGATCTTACTCAATATGCCATCACCGTGTTTAGCTAGCTGGCTTGTCCAATTCCATTTCAATTCCATGATTATCTTACCAGCATCTTGTACCCTAATAGCTACAACGCCGGATCTCGAGGTTAGGAACGCGATCTTGTAATTTGATGCTGAGTATGGCACGCTACATGGCTCCCTGTCGGACACATGTTATTCTCTATACACATGTTTAGTCTTCGGTTCACACGTTTCATATCTTCATGCTTAACAATATTATGCTTTAAAATGAGCAGGATTGAATTTAAAAACATTTTTGAAATAATAAGCTATGAATTTTAGAATAATAAGCTATGATGTAGATATTATATTTCTTGTTTGCTTATAATCCAGCCCATCAGCGTCCTACTGTCGCGGGTCACTTCACACCTATAGGACACTGTTTCCGTTATATTCTAGTCTTGTAGCATAGAAACATGGCGGCATAAAGAGGCCTGTCCGAAAGAGCTTAATGATCCGTTAACTCTCAGCCTCGAGACGAATAAGTCTTGAGGTACCTATTATGTTCGCACAAATACAAACTCCTTTGCAGCTCATTGTCAAACTACTCAATAAGAAGTTACGTAGCGCTGACGGCAAATGTTACTTTGTAAAACAAACCTATTCATTCAGTTAGAGGAACGTAAATTAACTTTATATTCACCGCATTAACTCGTTTATGAACGCAAAATAAGTTTGTAATAGTGCGAACGCTCGGCTAGCCAATGCTTTAGACGTAAACTGTTTTGATAGGATGCACAACTACATTGGCAGTAAAATACGAGTACATATCTAAGAATGAAGTATGAGTAAGTTTATGCAAGCCCCGAGGAACTACATCGCCTCTACAAGGGTGGACTCGCCAACCCGCTTGGACAACGTGACCTTTTAACCTTCATGATGTACGAGTACATAAAATATTTTTGAAAAAATTCGTTGTAGTGTAAAGTACGACTGAAAGAGTCCAAAATAACTACATATTTTTAGAAACTAAACATACATACCCTAACGTCCACGGGAACAGCTAATTTTAATATTTAGGCAGAGACAAATATGATAAAAAGTAACTTTATTTAATTACTTTGTCGTTTATTCGTTAATTTCTGGATATATTGAATTCACCGTTTCATTAAAACTAGAGACTAAATAAATATAGTCTCATTCCATAAAAAAGTTCCGGAAACAATAACTCTGTTATTTTTGGTAGGTAGGTACATTTTTGTTCATGATTACCATCTTTCCGCTTCAGTTAATAGGTATACTTAATTAATACCCATTATAATAAATCACTGATATCAGCTTGTGTCGAAATATTTCCTTATAATAAAATCCCCGATGGCATGCGCCAGTCGCGACATTTGGATATTTTTCGTTATTTTAAATAAATGTCATTCAAAAGTTATTGAATTTTACGAACCCTATCAGTTATTCAGTTCCTCAGAACTGAAAAGTTATAAAATCTGATAGCTTCAACAGTATTTAATTAATCAACTATTTGATTAATAGTTTTCAACCATAATTAACCAATAATCATTTATGTCAATGACAATTTATACTTTTTTACGAGTTGTCTAAATGTATTATGAAGACGATGACCATAGAACACTGCCCCGATGATTATATTGCTTTAATTGCTAAGCTGTGTCACCAAGTATCTATATATTTTTAGCATTAACTAAAATCACATAAATACCGACAATTATTTGTAGATGTTGCACGAGCGTCCATAGGTTTCTTTAGTTTCTCAGAACTGAATAAATGTCAAATTGAAGCCATTTTTTTGGAAAGTTGGAAAATAAAGAGATTTGGGGCATTTCTCACCACCTTCTGATAAGGTATCGAAGGGTTTAATTTACTCCTAATAAAGTAACGATTAACAATCTAATAGATAAATTATCTGTCAATTATATCTAAGTGATACAAACTTTCTAATAAAAGTATAACTAACTTTTTGATACCTTAATTATCAGAAGGTGGTGAGTTGACCTTATAATATTGACTTCCTTAAAAAATATTTAGCTAGGATTATCATATTTTTTCAAAGTAGTTTAATTTAAATAGAATATTTTATGTTTTGTTTAAATAAAATTCATTATTGAAGCTTTCTTTTTTATAACTACATGAAGTTTTCATTTGTGTTTGCACACTGTACGTACGTTGAATGGGTTTGGATTCCTACTAAAATATCCTGTAAAATAGGTAAGATAAGAATTCAAAAATCTTTAGGGTCACTGAATCGGGAATTTGAGTGATAAATAACTGATATGGGGCAAAAAAACAAAATTATCTAATATGTTGCTTGGTCCTTGGACAATTTTCCTGAAAATTTGTATCAAAATACTTAAGTTATTAAGAAATTTCATAAATTTTATAACCCTACACTTTGCGTGAGAAGGGCTGAAAAAAATTGTAATAGTAGCCTTGGGAGAGGCCTTTTATATCCAGGAGAGACACAGGTTAAATTGTTCAAATGCAAAGTGCGCTCCTGTACGTATGCCGATAACGAAACCATACCGCGATGTAGACACGGTACAGCGCCACCTAGTGACACGAATTGGAACTGTTCTCTACATAGAACAAAAATATTACACTAATGCATTGTACATTAATAATGTACAATACATTTTTACCGAATTTCATTTTTTTATTGAAAACTAAATATATTACATTTTTTTATTATAAAGAGATTGTAGAGGCTGTGATGCTACATGTGACATGAAAGGAAATTAAATTAAATGTAATCTTGAAACAACGAAATATTAAGTTAATTTCTTATCTTAAAATTTTAAATTCAATGAATTTATACCAACATATTATATGTATTGTATTGTCCGGAACGTTCTCGCCGAATTATTTTTTCTAATTCAACTATTTGTAATATGAATAATAAGATTGGTAAGTAAAAACAGGTGGTATGTAATTACAGTACAATCGTCACATATGCCACAGTATTGGTGTACAAAATAAACACAAAATATTTTTTATATTGAAATGTGATTAAATTTTTTAATTGAACATTTTCTAACAGGGTGGTACCTACTAATGAACTGGCCCTGGAGAGAAAATACCTTAATGCCATCACGGTGTCGTTTTGTACAGAGTTTTTCGAGGACATTTTGGCTTGAAATCGACATGTGACGTCGAATTTTTATTTTCTTATTATAAAAATTGATTGTAGGTTGTGCGGTTTAATATTGACAGTTTATTAAACTTTAAAGTGGCTAGTGTTTGTGATAATGATAATTAAGTAAAAGCATAAAACTATTTTCGTGTGTTTCCAAGGAGTCCAAATCTTTTGTTCTCAGTAAACCAACTGTCAATTTACTGAGCGACACCTAACCATTGAGGAACCAAAATTTTGGTTGATCGATGGACCTACCTTACTTCGATGGATCTGCACATTGACAAATTGCTAATTACGAACAAAAACTTGACACTGGCACAATTAATTTTATTTAATCGGATTCATGTTCATCGAAATTTATTTTTGTTTATACCCGTATTTTATCATAGGTACTCGCATGCCTCTGTGTTAAACACAAGTTTAACACAGAGGCATGCGAGTACCTTTTTTTTTTTTTTTAGAGAAGAGGGCGGACGAGCAAGCGGTCTCACGTGATGGTAAGTGTTACCGCCGTCCATGCATGGACACCTGCAACACCAGGGAGTATGCGGGCGCGCCGCCGACCTTGCAAAATCCTATTCACAGCTTTCTTGAAGAACCCCATGTCGTAGTTTAATGGGAAGACCTCTTGAGGCAGTTCGTTCCACAGCCTACGGGTTCGCGATATAAAATATTTTTTGGACCGAACAGTACGCGACACCTCCGTATCTAGGAAATGCGGATGGACCGCACTTCTGTGACGGGAGGTGCACCTATGATAAATGGTGCCTATGGTGCATACAAATGCACCAGTTAAAGTATTGCACACGGTATGTTTAATTTATAAGTTTTTAACATTTGTATTTTTTCGTGTACTTAAATGCTGTTGGTGTATCATGTAAATAAATAAATGTGCTATTACGCTATTGCCATATTATAAGGGAAGAAGATTAAGAAAATCTTCTTCGAAGGAACAACCCTTTACAAATTAGTGAAATACGAAAGATGACATTTAGCGCAGTTTCAGCTTATGTTCAGTCAGTTTTATATTAGTAGAATCGGAGGACTAACTTCAGTAACTAACTTCCGTTTTTAATAGACATAACGTATTTAAAAAATCAGAAGTAGGTACAGTTAAAATATTTCAATTATATTGTTGAGCCACTATTCTGAATTTGGCAGTATCTATTAAACGAACATCTACGACAAAATATATAAATTGAATGACATCGCATCAGATTCATACATATATCAAACATGACAATATTATATATACCACGGCAAAATTAAGAATAAAGAATATTGGCTCAACAACCTACTACCCACGCAAACGGACTACCTAGAATAGTCTATGTCTACATAAACTTTTATTTCTCGAGCGCACGACTTTCGTAACGATACTTTCATATCAGCGATGAAATAATCATTTGGATAAATCCCTATAAATCAAGTTAGAAAACTCGTTGTACGAGTTGGAGTTTGAATCTACGCATGTAAATCCAATCTCTCTATAGCCGGTTCTAGAACTTTCCATCATCATTGCGTGCGCGTAAACGTTGCAGTATATTTGGTTAGGTCGATTCCCGTAGGAACTCTATAATTGATCTGGATAAAAAGTATTAAACATATTGACCCGGTACATATGTTATAACTAAATTAAAATTATAAGTTTCATTAAAATCCGTCTAGTGTTTTTTTTTCTTGACAAACAGACAACAGACAGTGTTTTTTCTTGAACAGCGTTCAGACAAACAGTCACAATTTCCAAAGAATTTTTTTTTGATTGCATTAATCGTACACTAGCTTTGTTATGATTTTATTATAATTATTAATTATGCATAGATATGTTATATACATAGTCTCTTCCACAACTTTCTATATCTGCGGTCAGTGTTGTCCAACTCCAGGTTGGAAGCGGCGACAACTTTCTGTAGATAACGAACCGGACAGTAGTTCGTACATAACTTCATATTAAATATCTGTACAAAACCCTGCCACAATATAAATGAAAAGACAGTAGATAATCATTGGACAGGTTGCGCAACAGCCGCAACACCATTCTAAAGACTATATTTACAACGTGTCTACAAAATAGCACAAAACCTGAAGCATGTCAATCAATTTAAAATATATAACCCATGGCGTTATATATCAAGGGTGGGCAACAAGCAGGCAACAAGTCGATCGCCAAAGGAAATTAAAATTTTTGACCGGTATCAAAGTTCTCGTTAAGGTTGACATTATCAATTGTAATCCTGATTTTGTTAATTTGACAGAAGAAATAAATACACAAACTTCTCATTATTTTTTTACCCATTGATATTCATCATTCATTTAGAAATTTTTAATTCTTGTTATTTATTAGGAGGGGGAGAGTGCACGCTGCAATCCAACAGCCGCTGGGCGCGTTCGACTGGCTACGTTAACCCTCTCTCACAGAAGCCTACCTTGAAATGTACGGCATTTCCCACTTTATCTTATTTCCCTAATGTACGTAAGTACTTCGGTAGTGAGTGCGATGTGTCAGAGCCCATTCCCATCCTATCCCTCCTCATTTTCCCAACCCTTTCTCCAAATCCACTCATATCTCCAAAGGTAGGCAGCGTATCCGGGGGGTTTCAACGTTTGTCATTTTGGACTAATGTTGACATGTATCGCGGATGTCTGTGGGCGACAGTATCTACTTACCATCAGGTGGACTGTATGCTCGTCTGCCGCCTTCGTCCATAAAAACAAAAATCATACCCGTAAAGCACATTTAAGTCGATCTCAAGAGATCAGAATTTTTAAAGTAGAACACCGTTGTAAACAAATTGGCAACCTCTGAATATATGTATAATATAATATATGACCGTTCTGGTGAAAAATAAAATTATTTTAAGGAATAAATTAAAAGTTACAAACATGTGAAGTTGTGTAGTTTTAGATATCTAAAATGTTCGTACCTCTTACTCGTATTTCTCAGTAATATTGCTTAGCTCTTGGATAAATGATTGAACGCCTAGTGTGCGCAGCGCGGGCGACGGCAGCGCTCCCTAGTAATTGCGTAATTATACGTACAATAAAAGATGTGCTACAAATTGACAATAAGTTGTAAAAATAAATATATTGTAAAAACTGGTACAATCGATTTTACTCTTGATAATGAACAAGCTATTTTCTCAGCCTTTGCGTTATATCTGTGACACGTTGTATCTTTATAGCAGGGAAATACAGAAGCTTAGGTGGCTATTCACCCTCACCAATTCTGAAAATCTCACCAATACGTGAGATTCCACTTTTCTGAATTTTTAGTAGTGATCTCACGCAGTAGGTTAAGCGAGTGTGGGTGAGATAAGTACTCCAAAATTTTAGAGTGATAATTTCATAATCAGTTTACTCTCGAATAACGTTTCCAAAATATTTTGCTTCAGTATCGCAAAATATTAAAGAGGAGTTTGATTAGAATACCTAGTACCCTATTCTAATCAAATGAACGTAGTTTGACCGTCCGCCGCGCCGTCGTTCTATCAAGTTTTTATTCTATTCACTTTCTGTATCGTATTACTGCTCGGATTTGTTTATTGCAACTTACTCCGACGAAGTTTGAATTGGATAGTGAGATTGGTAACAAAAAATTAATTAAAAAGTTACTGGTAACAGCCATTGATTCACTTCATGCAGTTTGATGAATCAGGCAAGAATTTGTAAAAAGGAGCGTAGCACGAGTGAACCCGGCGTGCTTTTATATTGATTGATGATTCTGTCATTATTTATCGATTAATTATTTTTTACGATATCTTTTATGTTATTTGTCAAAATATTGCTTATAGTAATATGTAATAAACGTATATACAAATTAAGCTAATATTTATATTATATCATATCCGTAATGAGCCCTTTTAACATCCACTACTGGAGCCATGTCCTCATACAAGTTGTCTTTTGAGGGATGATATCGTGTATTAATTTAGGTGTACTTATTTAGGATCTTGTTGCAGTGTAGTTAGCGTGCTGAATCATATACCAAGCATTCCTAGCTGAGCGAGATAATTGTCACATTTGGGGTTAAACGATGGTCAATGGTGTCGACCAGGACCTTTTAAAATCCTGCCTTTAAACAGATTTTGCACATTAGAATCTGTCATATCTCAATACAACTTACCATCTCTGCCGTAGGTGGCAAAGAAACTTCCACTATTTTAACGATATAAACATTCCTAACTTAAGTATCTATAGTTGTACAAACAACACGTAGATCCAAACGTTATGTGTCTAAAGCGCATACCGTACAAAATCAAAACAAATGTCTACAAAATTGCGTGGCATTGTTGCCAAAGTTTTCAGTTGCGAGTTTGTGACAGACGAACTGGCGAGGACTCGTTACCGGGCTATATGCAAAATATATAAAGGACAGTTGGAATTCTCAGCGTTATTCTCAAAATGAAGAGATTAAGAAGAAAGAATCTATGTGGTGACATTCAGTCTATTCGATGTTAAAGTATCAATGTCTGTATTAAGAAGAAGCTGCGAAGTGGGCTAATCTTCAAATAGAGACGTACGGTTGACCGACAATTTTCTTCAGTGTGACGGGTTCGAGATACCCCTTCATTAGAGATACACTACTGTACACAAGAACATATAGAGAAATACAGAATCCAAGTAATAAGAAGTACAAGCGGCTGCCTTATCGCTACAGCGATTTCTTCTAGGCAATGTCTCCATTCTTATTTATTTACCTATACTGTAAACATATACTCGTGCATAAAAGAAGGATTAACAAAATGATTATGAAGCAAGCGAGATTATTTCCTTAATTTCTTTTAGCCAGTAATCAGATGTGTATGAAACAGGTAGACAATGAACAGAAATGTTATTATTCATGATGATAATATTGTATATGAATATAACTTATAAGTTACATAGAAAAGAAAATGACAACGCCGCGTGCGGTGAATGGTTGTTATGGTGTGGCGCTGTCGCGTAGTTTGTGTAAACAGCCATTCTAGGCTTATATTTACAGATGCCATACTGCATGTTTATAATGACTGTGTTGTGCCAGCGGGGCGTATGACGAACACAATAACATGTAGGTAGGAACAAGGACAAGTTTTTTAACTGTTTATATAAATAACAAAACCTTTACTTTCGTGTTCGTAGAGGCAGAGTTTTTCCATAACTGCTGCGCTCCATACTCCATACCAAGGATAGTATTCTTCTAAGCAGTTTATTTGTACCTATAAGTTTTTGTAAATTGTGGTTTGGCTTGTGGTTGTTAATACTTTTCAATACATAGGGATAAGCTCTTCATACTTATCTTCTCAAAAGTCGTATACCTTTTGGAGCCATACCATACCATCATCCTATGTCTCCCCACTACTGGATATAGGGCCTTCCTAAGGCATGTCACAACACACGATCTTCGGCTAGTCTCATCCAACCACCAGGGATCGTTTACACCAGGGGGCGTTTTAGAAAAATAAAATAAAATCACAGTACAAAGCAATCAAAATATTACAACATATGTCTTTTTATAAGTTAATTTGAGTATTTT
Source organism: Sesia apiformis (assembly GCA_914767545.1). Classification (NCBI taxonomy): domain Eukaryota; kingdom Metazoa; phylum Arthropoda; class Insecta; order Lepidoptera; family Sesiidae; genus Sesia; species Sesia apiformis. Next base: position 5,292,540 of record OU611960.1, on the reverse strand, counting down.
GGACTAAAAATTGGAATACATAAAAATATATGGTTCCGTTCAATGAAGTACTCTATTTAACCACAAAGTTCCTTTCATGCTTGAAGTCTGGACATAGAGACTTGCATTCTTGAAATGCAAAATAAAGATGTTTACTGAACTTTTACTGCAATATTGCATCTCATGCTCTAGTTAGCAATTGAACTAAATCAACTCTTGCAATATATTGTCAACATCAGTCATCAAACATAACAATATTCCAATCAGTGACAGATTTAAACTTCGTGTTGGAACCCAATAATTTAATCAATGTTGCAGTTATGACATTACAACCTGTCAGTAATTAAACTCTGATGCTAGTTGCGAGAAACATCAATACAGTTGTTGCATTAACTACCCTGACTATTTATGTTTAATTATAAACTTATTCAATGTAAATATTACTATACAGGATTAAATAAATAATACTTGCATTCTGTTAATACGGAATTTCTTTTAAACCAATGAAATTTATTTCACAACTTTTTTATAAACTTGATATTCCCAAAACAAAATTTTGGGCAACATATCAAGCTGCCGGACAGGAGTCAAAGTTTTTTTTTTTTTTTTATAGACTAGTGGGCGGACGAGCAAGCGGTCTCACGTGATGGTAAGTGTTACCGCCGCCCATGGACACCTGCAACACCAGGTGGTATGCGGGCGCGCCGGTAGCAGCCAATCAACAGAAAGAAAAGAAGTCGAGGGAAGGTGGAAATGTTGATCCAGCCAAATAATAAGTGTTACTCGGTATCAATTAGTTTTGTGGCAGTACTCATGTGGTATGCCTAATTTTATTGTAGTGTTGCAGTTTGCTTGCTATTTGATAATTCACTCGATTTTAAGTTACCCTTCAACGTCAACTTTCACCTAACTGGCCTTTATTAAGTTACCCCCTATCTTCAACTTTCACCCAACTGGCCTTTATTGTGACAGCCACAATAATTCCGCCAAGACCACGTGGTTCAGAACACGGTGAGGAAGCTGATTTCAGTGTATACATAACTTTGTATCAAAGTTAGAGGAATGATCTAAAACAAAAGAGAACACAATATTAAAAGTTAGTAGTGTTAGTAGTTTATAATAGTAAATATATATGATTATGGATATAAATGAACACATTTAAATGTCTATAATTTAATATTGTTAGTGTTTATAAATTTACTTAAAATATTTACAAAACGATTTACAAGGAATAGGAGACATTTAATATTAGTAGGACGAGGAGTGTTGGGAAGGCGGACATCATAAAGGGAGACATTCAAAGAAGATATGATCAGGGGTTCCTTCGTCTATTCCACACTCACAAAGAGTTATCTCTTATTAATTTGGCTAAGTGAACCGGTGTACACACATGATCTAATCTGAGACGGCAGATAGTAGAGGTGACCGATTTGCATGCGTTACCACGGGTTGCAAAATATATTTGGTTGCACTTCCCCGATATTTGGTTTTTCGAGAATTGCCACGAACTGTTCCACGAGTAGGCACTTTATGTTTGTTTTGATCAATTGACACTTATCAATGTCAAATCGCATTATTAATTCGCCCCCTGTCACAACAAGTATTGATGCCTGGAACCTAGGCTTTTCAGCCTTCACAGACGTCAATATTCGGTTCTTCTGTTCATATATTTTATGGTACAGTTTTAGATAATTCATTTACTTTACACTTCAAATGAGCTTTTGAATATGGCGTTTTATTTGAGAGCATAACTAACTCAAAACATAGTCAACGTTTTACATTATTATTTAAAACTTCATTAATTCATTTCTTTTATTGAAATTATTTACAGCATTAATAATTAATAATAATTAATAACATGGCAAAACTATTAAAAACTTTTACTTTTCACTACCTACTACTTTTACTGTTACTTTATACTGATACGTTTTCTTATAGTGTGTTTGATAGGTTGTTTTGACGTCTGTTATTTGTCTGTTTGTTTTCTGTTCTGCACTATTGTAGTATTTCAACTTTCAACCCGGTGGATGGTTATCGAGAGGTTCCTTGGGGGTGGTCGCTTGCGGAGATGCTTGACCTACTGCGGCGCGTCAACGCGGAATGCAATAAAACATCTATTTTACGACACCCGGACCCTTTCAAGTGCAGTTCAGTTGTGTTTTTGTATAGAGTTTGAAAGGGGCTTTACGACTCTATAACAGAAAAGTGTGAAGTGGTACTGTTTTTATTTCAACAAGTCGTTAACATGACACATGGGAATTTTGCTTGCAATTATCAATAAAGTAGTTTTAACCGAAAATTCTCTTTTTATTTTGTTTGTATTGTATCAGTTAGGATCATCATTATCACTTGTACTTACTTTTGTGTTGTTGAAGATAATAAATATCATCATAATCAAAAAAACACGAACAAAAAAAACACTCGTGTGACGTCACAACCACAGACCGACTTTGATTTCGTCTTTAACAAAGGACTGACTCGAAACAACTGGCGTTTCAACGGCGAACTTGTGTAAATATTTATGTTAGAATGAAATAAACAACGTTTCGTGTGGGTTAGAGCGTTGAAGAAAGAGAGACAGACGTGTTTTTCAACGTCGCACTCGATGGACACCATAGTGTCAATCCGCAGTCCTCGGCTAATTCGCGTGGACACGATGATATCCGCCAACCGCTCCACCGGCAACTCAACTCAATTATAATAGTCAACCTTCAGATTAACAGTAGGTACATATATATTCTAATCAATATATTATTTATAATTTATCTATTAATTTATGTATTTTTATATATACGATTGGTGGTTCAAAAGTTACCGGCCTAACAAATAAAAAGGACACTCAAGTTCATGAAACTATATTATTTTTATTTTACAATATAGTCTCCGTCTATTTGAACACACTTTTCGGATCGTTTAATTAGCATTTCTATCCCAGAGATGTTAGAACAAAGGCAGATCAAAAATGCTTTTTAGCAATTTCAGAACTAACACACTTTCTTAATTTTTATGGATGTATGGATGTATGGAAATTTCTTACTAGTATTGGTTTAGGTAAAGCTTATGATAACATTAATTTAGACTCGTTCTCTCTTAATGATTTTAATAAGCATTTTCATTCTGCACCCCGCAAAATTAACACTATTTCGCATATACTCGTACTTTCCTTGCCAAAATCTAATACCATTACTTACCTTTTCTTTTTCTCCTGTTACTGGTGAGGAGGTTCGTAAGTTAATTATATTTATTAAATCTAAGGCGGTGGGCTGTGATGATGTAAGCAGATCTATGGTAGTTCTATTACTCGAATACCTTCAGCCTTCTGAAGTTGCCTTCAGCTACTCACATCTTCAATTTTTCACTATATTTCGGGGAATTTCCCACTCTTTGGCGTAAAGCTAGTTCACTCAACCAATTCAGACCGATTTCAATTCTGCCTTTTTCTTCCAAAATTCTTGAGGCCGCCGCTCATAGACCAATCTCCAGTTTCATATTTGATAATAATAAATTGCTCAGTATGTACCAGTTTGGTTTCCGGTCTGGTCACGTCACAGCACTACCACTACACTTCTCAAAGTGACTGAGGATTTCGGAGCGGGTATGGAGGATTCGCGATTGACGGTTTTGATCTTACATAAGGTTTTAAACTTTTGTTATCGTGGTTGAACATTGTTATGAAAGCAGTTACTCACGATCTGTTATAGCCGAAGATTTCGGTCCAGTTACATGAACCGTGGTCGCGGCGAGACTGCCAAGGCGGGTGAAGGTGTTGTTGCTATTGACAGGCAAATCTGTCTACCCTCCATCGTGTTCGATTGTAAAATATTTTTTACAAAATACGCAATTGATTTAGTACCTAAACAACACTTACTAACCTTATCACGTGTTTAGATATGAACTAAAGCGTCCTTTGTAAAGGAAAAGAAAATCCCAATGTTCCCTCGTATTTTCCTCCTAATATCCAAAATGTGTGTACTGTGTACATACGAGTACGTCTGGTATATCTTTATATCTCCGACGCAAAAACAAAAGTATTAATTTCGTTCAGCAACGATCTTATTCTGTAGGGGCTTAGCGCGAATGATACAATAATCCCTTAATCGACGGGAGATGGAGAAAAACGACTTTAGGTAATACCCCATTATCTACTACTCCTTTGTTCTCTCTTACTCAATTGTGGAAATGTGGGTTCAAATGTTTTCATATAGATTTCATTGTGGTAAGTAAAGGCTAAAGTAAAGGCGCTTGTACACGATGCATATAACGTATAACGCATATAACCCTTCCACATTCTTTCCATGTTTTATATATAATAATAAAACAATAATAATTCAAAATAATTTATCTAAAATTGTACTTAAATCGGGTATAAATGTTACAATGAAGAAAAGACATGCGCTTTGATATGCAGTGGCTATTTGTTTGATATGCAGTTTGGTATGCAGTGGCTACTTGTTCGTTTTATAGTCATCAATCAACCAAAATACAGAGATGTAGCATTATGGCCCTAAAACGTGGCATTTGCAAGGCGGTCAAATTTACTTACTGTCAATTCAGTATGTCATTTGGCGGCAAAAAACTACCAAGAACGTTTTTTAAATACATTGTTTTGCAATATTTTTGACGGAACGGTGTCGTCAAAGTAATAAAATATGCGAAATTTAGAAATACAATTTATAAAACGAATATTGTTCTATCAATTTTAATAAACGTGTTTGCCTAATTGATTTCAAGTAAATAAAGCAAAGACTCTCAAATACTTGATTATTATTCATTTATAGTGGCGGTAACATATTATTTATACCACTCTTACTTAAAGAAAGGCGCTGGTTGTGGCTGAATGGGAAGAGCTGAAGACCGTGTGTGGTGGCGGTCCTTGGGAGAGGCCTATGTCCAGTAGTGGAGAGACACAGCTGATGGTATGATATGGAAACTATACCTGTGGTATCTGCTTCCTTACATTTCAACAGGGATTTTCCAATCTTTTGTGGTAAATAATTAACATCCCAATTCACCCATTGGTATAATTTACCTTCTACCTTGTCAATCACATTCAACACACTCCTATCGCATCTAAGGTGGTTACATCCCCTTTAGATATGTCCAGCATACAAGGCAGCATCGATTATTTTGGGAAAGTTTATCTTACATAGGATTAGATAGCTTATGTTGTATATTGTGTTGAGTATTTCAGAAGAAGCAAGCAATCTACTATAATATACTCACATATCACCCTTGTTTCGTAAAAACACATACATCGTTTCCCGTTTGCAACACAAGTAGTGAAGGGATAAGACAAATAATCGAGGTATTGGCCCTCGCTCTGACATATTGAGGCATTTGTTCGTTCGATCACAATACTTAATTCAAACAGTAGGCATCGGCGATATTTTTACATTTTATTTATTAATTTATTTACTTTATAGCACTATATTGTACAGAGACGGACTTAATGCCTTAAGGCATTCTATACTAGTCGACCATTGGTTAAATGTGAAAAAGATTACATTTAATATATACAATACAAGAATCAGTTTATGAACTCTGCATTAGTTGAGTAAAAGGTAAATAAGTGTCATTACGATAGTTTCGAAGAAAGTGATTCTTGACTTTAAGTAGGTATGTGCATTGTGCATACCTGACGACTGATTGGCGCAGTTGCTGGTGACCCTGCTTACTGTGCAAAGGTCCCGGGTTCGATTCCCGGCCTGACATTCATTTGTTTGAAGACAAATGTTTGTTCGGATCTGGGTGTGTCTTTGTCTTTGCGTGTGTCTCTCGACCCACGCCACAGGAAATCATAGTGTGAGCAACTGAGTGTGACGTTATTTATTATTATTATTTATTTATACTCACTTAATGTCAATAATCATTTATACGTCCGCTATGACACATTCATACTGTCAGATTATGACCGCTTTAGCAAAATAATCCTGGATTTGTGGCTACAACCCTATCAATATGTGACCATATTTCATGCTTTAAATAAGTAATCACCATATAATATTTAATTACTTTTTTGGAATGTGTTGAGTAATTTTATTAATGAACAAGTAATGCATATGAAATTTCAAGCTTCTTTGATTTGTATAAATAGCGATCTAAAGGCGTCTTTGTATTGTATTAGTTCTCCCCTTCAATCCTATTTAATACAATATCTAGTTTTATGAGCGCATATACAGTAAATAGCTATAGCTATTTATATAAATGCATAGAGTCTATACGACTAACACAGATTTGATGGTCTATGCCATAGACCATTAAATCTGTGTTAGTCGAGGAATGGACAAATAAGCGCGTTTAGTCTTACTTTCTACGAAAGCTATTGATGGCAGATTGATACATTTTATTGTACATACACCAAAAACATACAGAGAAATACAAAGTGTAATTAGACTTACGACCGGCAGTCTTATCGCTAAAGCGATTTCTTCCAGGCAACGTTTGAGTGGTAATGATGGTATTACATATATATGTAAACCAATTACAATTTGTAGATATGCCATATTATTTTGTCATAGTATGTCGTTATGGGCCCCTACCAATGGATTTGATTGGCCTACTCGGTACCTGGTTTCACATTTGCACCACGGCACAATAATAAATTAGATACTGTAAATAATTAGTATTCGTCATCTTGCAATTTAATTCGTTATTCGTCTACTTTTGAAGATGCTCCGAGGTTGCAAGGTTTCTGTAACTGTGTTCCAATTATTACAAGAATATTTATAATAATTTTGTATTTGTTTCATTTCTATGGCAGAGCTTGCCAGAGCCCATTTTAGTTCCATCCTATCCCTTTCCATTCTCCCAATACTTTCTCGAAATCAGATCCTAAATCTCGAAAGGTAGGCAGCGCATCCAAACTTGAACACTTTATCAATGTCAATGTCATTAGATTGGAGATCATTAGATGTGCTCATGGCCTATTCACTGGAGACCATTCGCCTAATTTAGTGCGGGAGGGAGACAAACTAAATGTTTTATGTAGTGGGGCTCTGGGAATAGTAAGCGGAACGGCTATATTTAGTTCACATAATTGTCTGGTGCTATGCCATGAAAATGAATATATGCCATGAAATAATTTATATAACTTTATTACATCCCTCAATTTACATCGTTTTTTTAAGTGAATCCATTTTGAAATGTTGTTCTATGTCCTGTGTCCAGTCCACCATGTCCAGCGTGTATATTAAATCACTAATAATGTAAGTTAAATCACTGTTACGTCTATATAATGCGGTCCGTTTCTGGACTTACGCGCGATTGCCCTTTGATTGGCCTCTGTCTTTTCCGTTTTGTACTTAGGGCTATATCTCCCTTTGATTGGGATTGTGTGTTACCGCAACCACGTTTTCGTGATATTTGCAGATATTTCGGCCCTTTTATCTAAGTAGCATTTTTCCACGTAGAAAAGTACGCAAATAGTACCGTCTATTTACTTGATGTTAGGTGGGGTATTGCTGTTCATGAAAACCCGTATCTAACATCAGTGATAGATAATGTGGGTACGTACCACTTCACACATATCGACATAGAAAAACTCAATGCACAGATTTCTTTCTACTGTTCTAACTCGTACGTTATGTTTTTAGACGAACGGTATCTTGTGTTTACAGGTTTAGAATAACCTTTAAAATCATTAATAAAATACAAGGTGTGATATAATTGATTTTGTGAGCTGTAAATGTCTACTTGTATCACGTACTAATATCAAATAATAATCAAATTTACTCGACTTAAACTCACGACACGAATTTTTAAAAATGGTCAATAGCACGACGATGAGAGAAACCATCGTGAAGTAACTCGCAGTTCTAGAGAATTGAAGAAAAAAATCTGGAGTATTTGTATCCACCAGTCCACACTGGGCCGAGTGGTAGATTCTTGCCCGAAAGACCCACCAGTGATTGGCTGATACAAGAATAAAATTTGCCAAAGAATCTCATTTTATTCATATATTAACAAACAAACACGTTGATTATAGACAGCTGCGAAATGTTTGTAAAGTTAATAAAAACGTTCCACTGAACTAAGTATAGCGCTATACCCGGAGTTTCGCCACGTCATCCATAAAACAAACTCATTGGAAGTTTTTCCTCACAATGACCACGCAAGTCGCGCAGTGTGTTATGAATTTAGTTTGCACAGTGGACATTTAGTGGGCAACTTTGTTAATATACTCCAACAATGTCGTGAGGAAAATTTTGGGCGGTTTCATTTGGACTTCTTATTAGTTCACAATTCTGGTACAGTAAGCGACGCGCGACGTGTCGGCTGAGTTTATGGTAGAATAGCACCACTCTATCTCTTCCCGTAGGTGTCATAAAAGGCGATTGAGGTACTACACCACCACGGTGTAGTACCTCAGGGCTTAATTCTGTTTAATATTTACTCTCACGGAAGACTATCGTAAAATGTACTGTTTATTCCTATTCCCGCAATGTACGTACGTGTTTCAGTGGTGAGCGAGATATGCCAGAGCCCGACTCTCGAGTAGATCCTATCCCTCCCAAGTAAGTCTTCAAAGGTAGTGCCAACGTTTGTCATTCTGAACTGATATTAGCATGTTTTGCTAAGTGGTAAGTGACATCCATGTATCCACTTACCACCATGTCTCGCCTGCCACCTTTTTTCTATAAATGAAGTAATTTCAACAGCAATGATACCTATTTTATATATTTCGCTTATTCGCTCTTACTTTAAAATAAATCTACCCACATTTTAATTGATTGTTCCAAGACCATTGCGGTATTATCTTCGAGCCCTTATAATCGAAAGGATTGAATATAAAACCTTCGGCTATTGTTAGAGATTGGAAATATTGTAATGGCGTCCCTTTATTGTACGCAATTTAAGCCTAACCGCATTCAGACACGATATTTTTAGTATATCATCAAATATCCCTGCATTTTCTAAATTTTTCTTAGCTACTATCGTAATTTTCATTTATTTATTTAAATGATCTACCATACCAATGAGCCACACACCGACCATATAATATATTGTGACATCTGACGTGTGACAAATTTTGTAGCGATTGTTTTTTATTTTAGTACAACACAAGAAAACGTTATATATTCGTTGTTATGAAAGAAAAATGGAAAACACAGAGTACCAATTATTATTATTTATTATAAAATTGTATTACAATGACATACAGAATTTATAAAATAAGTAGAAACAGATTAATTTATTAATTTTGAATGTCGTTTTATAATTTACTGACATATTTTGATAAATATACAAATATAATTTAAATGAATACAATTTTGATATTTATTGATACGTGAAACAATTTAAATGTTGTTTTTTTTTTGTTTTTAATTTGAACATCTATCAGTCAAGCGTGTTTAGGCCCTACAGGGCCACTGATACAATTTAAAACTATCGAAGGTCGGAGGTCATATGGCTTAATAGGCAGTGACATTATACATATATATTTTTAAAGTATCGTAGAGGTAATGTTTAAAATCAAAACAATTTTGTAGAACAGTTTAAAATAAATATCCAATTCACTGTCATTTGCCATTCTGGACTGATTTTGGCAAGTATTGCGGATGTACATGGACGACAGTATGCACTTACCATCAAATGGACTGCATGCTCGTCTGCCACCTATTTACAGAAAGAAAAAAAAGAATTAATTTTTGTTTAATAATGGGCTTTCTTCGGCCACGATCACGGGCAAATGACAAGTCAACTTCTAAGGTAATTTACAGGGAAAGTTGTCAAGAATTCAGGCACACGATATAATACATGCAGTAAGTAATCTACCGTTACTTTCAAATAATAGACACAACTGATGGTATACGTGCTGTATAATGTATGCTGGCTTTAGAATAGCATTAACCCATTTCCTCCTGTGGGGGTTCGACTAACGCGGCTACCACTAATCCTGAGGAACCAGCCCTTTTAGCAGACATGGACCTACTCATCCACATTGTCTTGTGTACGAAGGATGTACGGCCTTAAAACGACATGCTGGCCAAGTGGTTTGTCGGGTCCACTCTTTTAGAGGTGGAGTAGTTCCTCAGCGATTATGGTAACGGCTTGGTTATGCCTTAGTCGCCTTGTACGACATTCACATAAAGAAATGAAGCGATGCGTTTCGAAAGCCAGTCGACACCATACGGTCAATATTATTGTACACGCCAACGGTATAACTGCTTATTTTAGATATGTCAATGCGACAAAAATATGCCAACGGGGACACCTAAATAGCAGGATAAGGGGATCACATAAATTCTTGAGTTATCGTAGGACCCTATCACGCACGCTTTATATGTGACAGTTTATATTGAAGCATGAACATACGTGCACGTGTGAGATGTACGCTTTATGCGTTTGCGTGAGGTCTGCTACCGTTTCATACAATATTGATAATGCAGACAAGAACTCCTGGCGGTCTCTTGGAGGAAATTGTTTAAACTTTGGCCATTATCTTTCACAGATAAGAGAAAATTTAGGCGAAATAAATTATTTATTTTAATGTATTTTGTCATCGTGCCCTGTACTCGTGCTTTGTTAACAGTTTGAATGTAGATTATATCTTCATGTAATTTATAAAATCAGGTGTTACGTTACGAAAGTCCATTATGCAGTGAAATAATTAAAGGGTACATTAATTTGGTCCATTTGTCACTAGATAACGGTTCAATCATAAACCAAACTTAAGCCGCATGATTCCGTAGGTATATGTCGGAGGGAAATGTCGAAATCGCGATTTCGGGAAATCCCTAGGGTCAGCATGAAGTTATATAATAACGAAAATAGAAAATAATGATTATAAAATCAAAAAAAACGAAAATAAATTTTGAAATATGTATTATTACGAATACAGAAGCTAGGTGGTGGATGTATGTAATCAAGAACTGCCCATACAACTTCTCTGCGTTTGGATGTCACTACGTAAGCCTTACAGCGAGTGCCAGCGATGCATTTCCAATAGTCTGTGAAGAGTTGCTTCCTCATGCAATAGAAGATGTAACCATTAGCGATTATAACCTCCAAGCCTCTAATAAGACCCTATACAGCTTTGGTGCCATAGTAATATGTAAATACTTAGATAAGTTTTAACAGAATATAGCATTACATTTAATTGGCCGGCACTATCCATTTTTGGCCCAAAAACGAATTTATTATGAAATCTAGAAATTTTGTTATGAGATTTATTGTGAAAATTATGAAAACTGAATTATGACCGTTGGTAGCAATTGGTTGATTTCTTGCAAAATTATTAGGTAAAAATAAGCAAACAAAATTAGCTTCGCATAATACGATTCAGTTTAGCATTCGAATTATAATTATCAAGTGTGCATTACTGAATTAATTCAACTTTACTAATCTGGGTTTTAAACTAAAGTCTTGAACAACTAAACATCATGTCGCGGACTACGGTCAGGTCATATTACTTAACCCTCAAACCGCACCAACCAAGCAGTTTAATTCTCAAGGTCCAGTATTAATGACCCAGGAAGCAACCTTTCACAGTAAATTTAACAAGCACTTCCTGGTTTATGTATATTGTGTATTTAGAACCGTTTAAGGAATAACTCGCATTAAGGAATTAATTAACTAATGTAAAGACATATTTTGTACAAATTTATTTTATTTCTTACGTTTATTTCTGTATTAGCTTTTGCCCGCGTGTTCAGTGTGTTGATGTGGATTACAATCCACCTATTTACAAAGTTTCAAAGAAATCAATTCAGCCATTTCGATGCGATTGAATAACAAACATCCAAACATCCACACTGTCACATTTATATTATTAGTGGTATTTATCTTTTTAAATAGTCGATAGTTATGCCAGGACGGACGGGCTGCGTTGCTTTTCGTACTGTGTAAAGCAAAGATATAAACAGTCTAAGATAGACAACGGGCATTTTAAAACTTACCGCAAGAATAACCGTTAAATACGTATTTTATTTAGATAGAGCTGTTTTCAATCAAACAATGGACATTGTTTGTTGTATTTCAAGACAAGACGTATTCTTATTTATGTTTCCAATTACTCTGATAAAAACGACGCTCTTACCTCAACGAATGTTGTGTGTTTACGAATAATTAAATTTTAAGTTAATTTGTAATACCGTCAATATTAAAATGTTGTATATCTAAGTTAGAATTTTAAATTGGCGGTGCCAGCTACTTCATTCGCTCGAACTGCAGTGATCGGGATGCAGTGAACAGAGCGGGATAAAATGTACCCTAAATATTAACTCAAGTCATAAGCTATAACTAGGCCAAGTTTCATTAAATTCTGTCCAGTAGTTTTTGCGTGATGCGCGTTCAGATAGACATACAAAAATTAAAAAAAAAATACGTTTTTATAACATTCGTAATTTATATCGCAATCACTTTGTTCAAAAAATAATTCATGTACAGACACGGTTCTGTTACGATCGTAGTATACTCGTATGTACCTATATATTTATTGCTTTTTACATTTGTACTATCCTGTATCTGGTCTATAATCAAATTAGTCCATAAATGGTCACTAATCTCATACGACGGAAAGGAACGTATAACTTTTTAAACTTTCGCACTTTGCACACATTTTATATTGTAAAAGTTAGACATTTTATATTGAAAAAGGTAAACAAATACCTATAATTTTACCCGTTCAGTACTCGATTTACAATATACTGTAACCTTTCTATGTATCGTTCTATAGAAAGGAACGTGTTTAATCATACGTTTCTTTTATCTTTCTGTCCCTTTTTTTCCCTTTAGCCTAATCTTTAGCCTAAGACATATTTTTAGTCTTAACACGCACACAGTACAGTGATTTAATTATTATCCTTGTTAATACGGTCGTAAATTAATAAGATATAGAAAGATTTATCATTCGTAGGCCTTTTTCCAATCTGTGGCGGCCATTGCATCTCTAGGGAATTATTCGTTATTGAGGTATGTATATGTCTCATTGATTATATCGGCCCATTGAGATAATATTGTCAAAAGTCTGATTGATAAATGAATAAATGGACTTGAGATGGCCAACTAGAGAGATATTTAGCCATTATTTAAAATTCAAAATAAGAAGGTTTTTGTGTTGCCAAAAACAAATCCTATCTTTTTTTCTCTCATCGCCGAAAAACATCTGCATAAAATAAATGTTAAGATGTCTAGACAACCCATCGAGTTGTTGTTAACGACGATAAATTAACTTGTATTCGGAGTTAATATCTTAAAATGTGCAAGTGCTACACTGTTGAGAGCCATTAGTAACACAAATTCTATGGAATTCGCCTCTGCTTGATGCTTGACAAAAGTCGTAAATTTATAAAGGGGAGACAGTTTGTAAAAAATGATTGCATGCACGTGTAGAACGCCCATGGGTCGACACGCACAAAAGAAATTATTATCGCGAGAATTCTGCCGCTAATTTTTTTTAGCGCCAAGACGCGGCACGGTGACGCTAAGATACGGACCAATCAGGAGCGAATGACTGGCTTTGATTTTTTCCCATTGGCAAGGAGCAGCATCAGGGCGTGGCTGGAGAGCTGGCTGCGCTTGAGACGAACATGAGGAGAGAGGACACAACGGTTTCATCCTTGGTCGAGCTCGCGCGCTTTTGCTCCCTGAAGGAACCAGATAGAAGTCTTGACTAGCTCACGCTAGCCCGATCTAGATAATAGTTCTTTATAGTGTGTGTAGTAGTAATAAAAGTTTTCCAATTTAATTTGTATAAGATAGGCGGGAATAATAAAATAAGTTGGACTAGAAAAGTTGTCTGGTAAAGTACAAACTATCATAATTATTTTAGTGCCTCATAACTTTGTACACAGTGTTATATAACTAACTGTCATTTGTAGCTAAACATAAACAAACAAGCTATTTGACAATGGATATAATATCTGATAAGGAATATGAATTATTGACTAACCACAGATCGTATTGGGAGATAGCAATTTCTTATATTTGTATTATAATAATTACCATAATTATACCTATTTACCAGATGCCGTCGAATAATAAAGACGAGAATGGTAAGAAATACCATTAGAGCCCATACAATCACCTAATTAAATATAATGAATTGATCAGCACTTACGATTCATGAAAGATACATTAAATTATGAACATGTGAACAAAGTTATGAGCAGATGTGTATATAAATGTGTATAAACTGTTTTAAATCATGTCTGTGTGAGATGAGGTGTGTAAATATCCAAAGATCATACTAAAATCCAGCTCAATAAAGAGTCTTCTCGAAATAATGTGCTTGGTAACAAATGATGATTAATTGAGTACATAATCATGTTATTCTAGTTCTAAACAAAACCACTCTCATGTATGTCGAGTCACTATTAAAATGATATTAATGAAAACCAACACACATATATATATATATACATATATATATCATTATGTACTGAGCCAATTGCCAGACATAAATTCAGGCAGGTTATCCTGGATTAAACTAGAGTTCAATCTTCAATTAAATAACACCTCACCGCATACACAATAAACGTGTAATTTACTATGTATGTTTCTTTTATTACGAATAGATCTAAGTCTTGTGTAAATAATTGTGTTAGAATTAAGTAATACGGCATATAGGGTTTTTTGTTTGGGTCTTCTTTTTCCCTATATACAAAGCCTAGGAATAGAAGGACTCGGTTAGATGTGACTTTAATCGGTCACATCTAATCTAAATAATCAACTCAGATTCGATTATAATTTGGTTATGAAATAAATAATTCTTAATTTCATATTTCTGCTATTTCAATGGTCTAGAGTTAATTCCCTTCCCCATTTGGCTAAGGTAAAATGGAGTTTTAAAGTATGATAATTATTCAGTTCATAAAATCACGAAGAACGCGAATTACATTATAAATAAAGTACATAAGTACAAGTTTCATCCACAAAACCCCATAGTACACGCCTAGGCTATTTTTACGAATTATACACGCAGCTAGAAATTCTATAATTGAGCTTGAAAGATGGATAAACCAAACTTCTATCCGATCTTAATTGAACAAAGCCAGTTCTGTCTAGGACTCAAGTAATAGCTCAAGCTATACTCGGACACTATGTAGCTTTTGGTAATCATAGAGTCTTGAAATTAATATCAAGCATACATTGCATATATAATTGGACTTTGAGCCGATGGTCTAAATTGAACACAAGACACGAGACAGATGGAGAGGCCGAGCTGTCGAAAGTATTAGTTTACTCTATAACAGATTTGGAGACCATAACCTATCTCAAAATCTGGATACTGAATTCATTTAGTATATTTAATAAATTGCAAGACAGTGGTTATTTCAATGCTTATAGTCAAGGATAGCACATTTTATATGAACTAAGTTTGCATTAGTGTGGGAACTTAACACCACTAAAGGCGCAGACCGAGAGACGCTCCCTCGCGTGGATTCCGATGGACATCTACACGATAAAAGGATCTTCATTGTGTATCCATCGCCATAGCTGATCTTGAGATCGGCCTGAATTTAAGACGCAATTCTGGGTCAGAATTGAACTGTGCAAAGGTTGTCGGCGGCTAGCTAGCAAGTCTGGGCATCAGAACACACATTCCTCTCTTATCGAATCAACTCCGACCTCTATTCGGCCGAATAGAACCCTAACTGATATATACATATAATATAAAACTTTACCATGGTATCGGGGCAAGGCAGCTTTGTGCGCCTATAATTATCCATGTCCTAGGACGTGTTGATTTAACCGCTTCTCAGCGATGAAAAGGAGTTGAATTCGAGCCCCATAATTCCATGCGTGGAAGCCTTGAGCCAGGCCGTAGGAAATCCCCGTAAATGCCAGAGTGATTTGGGCAGCAAGATGGCTTTGCCATTGACTCAATTAACAGTCATATACGCGCGTCGGGGCACTTACTAGGCCTAATTTGCCTCTGTACATTACTAATTCGAGACAAGCTACTCTTGAGGTCTTAACGACCCCTTTCCATAAATACCTAAAGGTCCATTTAAAGTAAGCCGAAGTGAATATATGACTTGTTATTTTGGGAATACCATCACTACATTGCACACTTGCATAATCGGACGCGATTGAATTAATTACATTTGCCACAAAGACTATCCTCATACTCATAAGCACTGAAGTTATCCTGTAATGAAGCAACTAAGCTCTTATACATAGATTCAAATATATAGACGATCACATATCTGGGCTTGAACCACCACAGACTTAATTAAGATAGATTAAGATCTAAAGAGATTTATAAATTATATATGTAATTTGTAAATTTAGTTAGATCAAGACAGATCAAGAAAAGCATCTCACTCTTTCCAATTAACGAAGTAAAATCTAAATTAAAAAAATAATAAAAGCACACTCTTGAGAACCCAGTATATATGTACGAGTTTATCCACACTATTATCTATTTATTTTATAACGAAATTGAGACAAAAATGAAGAGATCTTATTTATATTGGCGAAGCGGTACTTCACCCCTGGGCAACTTCTGACTCTCTACATAGCGTAGATTTGGTCCCATATGGAGTACTGCTCACTCTGGGCCGACGCACCGAAATATCAATTAGACCCATTTGACTCCGTCCAACGACATGTTGTTCGAACTGTCGACGATCCCACTCTCACGCACCGTCTATAAACCTTCAGCGTTCAGTGAAACGTTGCGTCTCTCTACGTATTGTACCTAATGTACAATGTATAAAACGGGGAATGCTCTGAAGAATTGTTCAACATAATTCCCACCTCGGGTTTCTACAGCCGCACCTCCCGTCACAGAAGGGAGGTGCATTCGCATTTCCTGGATATGGAGGTGACAGGTGCTGTTCGGTTCTAAAACCATTTTATATCGCGAACCCGCAGGCTGTGGAATGAACTGCTTCAAGAGGTCTTTCCTACTCTACGGTATGGGGTTCTTCAAGAAAGGTGTGAATAGGATTTTACACCGTCGGCGGCGTACCCGCATACCTCCTGATGTTGCAGGTTTACATGAGCGGCGGTAATACTTACCATCACGTGGGACCGCTTGCTCGTTCTCCTACTTCCCTATAAAAATATGTATTTATATTGTAAATAAAAAGAATAAGCTATCAAGTATTAAGATTTAGTTGTTCAATGCTCGTGCTATCTAGTGACCTCGTTATGTTGTTGATTCTAATTAATTAACGTAAAAGCGTGCTGCGCCCACTGACCAAATTTTTTATCCTTTTTCTATATTATTGAGGCCATACATCCCTCGTGCACAAGACAATATGCATGAGAAGGGCCACATCCAGCAGTGGACGTATAAGATCTGTTTTTTTGTTATAAAACTTAGAAGTATAAGTTGGAAGTTTTGCGTTGGGTTGCAAATATAGTAATCGGCAGAATATGTGGAAAGAGAAATAACTAAATAACTGAATATTTTTTGTATCATGTTCTCTATAAATACTATTATTAATTGGATTCCCTCGCCCACAAAGAAGTCTTTGCAATCATAATCATAACTCAAATTCTCACTTTTCCCAAAGGTCCGAGATATACACATAAGTTGCCATAAAAGCAAGCACATAAATATATAATGTAGTAGATAGAATGGCCTTATATACGATTTTCGTGCTCTAACGTGAGTATCCACTGAACATGAACAAATATTTACGTAGTCACTTAAATTTATATGAGGATTTCGCGTGTACTACACCACACTAGATCTGTGGCTATGAAATTAGCGTTTAGCAAATAGTTGATCGGCGAACGGATTTTTTTCGGAATGTCCTAAATTCGTGTGGCTCTAGTGGCTTTTCAAGAGTCACCGGGACATGTTTCGTTTAGGACGAGCACAGAAGGCGCTAGGAAAAAACGGGCGTACGGACCGAACCTCGGTTTAGGATGTAAAAAATATCACTAGTTCTGCAGTGAAGGAAAAGTGGACTACCTTGAAGTATCTCGGGAATATCTCGCGCTTCCCCTTACGTGGGGCGGAGGAAACAGTGTCGTGATTTGCTCCCTTTCTGTAGTGGCGTGTAGTGGCTTTCTTTCTGTAGTCCCTTTCTGTGTCCGCCAATACGGACAGGTCCCTGGAGTAGCCCTTTTGAGTTTTGGTACCGCCTCAGAATATTTCACACCACCCTCGTGGTGCTTGATCAGTTCGCACGGAAAGGGTGGCCGCATGTGCAAGGGCGCCAGCCTTCTGATGTGGGGGAGGCACGACGCATCAGCGCGCTTGAACATGGTTCTGCGGAGGCCGCTGATGATACCTTGAAATGTACTGTATTTCCTACCTTAACGTATTTCCCCAATGTACGAGTATGTTCGTGTTTCGGTAGTGAGTGAGATATGCCAGAGCCCATTCCTACCCCATCCTGTACTATCCCTTCCCATTTTCCTAACCTTTTCTCATAATCCATTCCTTAATCTGCAAAGGTAGGCAGCACATCCGGGAGTGTGCCAATGTTTTTCATACTGATTTTGGCATGTATTGCGGATGACCAAGGGTGGCAATATCCACTTACCGTCAGGTGTACTGTATGGTCGTCTGACGTTTTTTACTATATAAAAAAAACATCGTGAGGAACGCTCGAGAATAAAAAGGAAATCTGTCATATGTGTATCCACCAATCTGCATCAGGCCAGCGTGATTGATTATGGACCGAAACTCCCTCGCGAATACTAGGGGAGGCTTGTGTTCTGTAGTAAGACATTATGTTACGGGCTGTTATTGAAATAATTGGCAAAACTTTCTTCGTTGTCTAATGACTGCAACTGGTACAAGGGATAAATTATATCCAAAATAACTTCCTTTTATTACTGACTTCTTTTTATTTATTTACTCTTTATGCATTATATTGTACAGAGGCGGACTTAATGTCTTAAGACATTCTCTACCAGTCGACCGTTCGTTAAATGTGAAAAATTTAAGTGAGCGCCGAATAAATTAAATGGTATTGTTTAATTTATCTCTATAAATAACAATAATAATATATTGATACATTGATAATTTACTTAAAAATATATACGATATAACATATACTCGTAAATATACGTAAGTACTAAAAATAGATATTAAATATATAAAACCATACATATGAATAAGATAATATGATATAATACTTATAATATATACATACAAATAATATAAATATAGAGAGAAAAGGAGATAAATAGCATTAGCTCTGTAAATTACGGAGGTACCGTAGTGTTCCCAAAGCTTACTTACCATACATTAATAGTAGTCTTCTTTATGTCAGTGGGGAACGAGTTCCAGATTCCTGTTCCATTCCATGTACAGTAGTCTCATTGTAAATTGATTTGATTTTTGTTATATTTTTTTGTTATTATCCACTGATTAAACATATTTGATTTATCCATTGATCAACGCACTTTAGTTAAATATCGTTTTTGAAACCGATTTCGCTCGCTATTTTAAAATTGGACCGGACCTATTTTAAATAGAAATGTTGTTACGAGTATAACAGTGAAGCAGCATATTAGAGAGTGAACATTGAAAACAGCGACAAACTCCCTTAAGTTAATCTTATATCAGTTGATTTAGTTAATCTTGATCTTATATATTTGCTTTACCAACCAAAGCAAATATATAAACGGACAGACAGACAGATATACGTAGTATGGGAAAAAGAACTCAAGTATATTATAATATTACGATTGGATGAAGATATTATGGCCCCAACCATCCAGTGGCAAGTTTTATAGCTAGCAACGGAACGAGGCTTACTAGACGAGAGATCACGTGATCAGGAATATCATGTATTGAACATACTTGTAGTATTTGTGCTAAGTATACTGTACATTACCACAGATGTACTAATGTGTTCCCTTTCTTTGTTGTACTAAGGAAGTAATGGGAAGTGTGTAATATAGATAAAACTGCAGATAAACCATTAACTTTTCTTAACACATACCTCCCTCCCATCTATTCTATAAAATAAAAATAAAAATTCTATAGTTGTGGTAATTGTGGCAGTACTGTGATGAGGAAAAATATTCATTGTGTTAATATCGAACCCTCAGTGGAATAAAGACATAACTCGAATGAATATGATAACTTTTCAGTACCTACAGCAAAAAATCTGTAAAACATTGTATAACTTTTTAGTATGTTTCTCATGAGTTTGTATTTATTTATTTACTGTTTTTACACTATATTGCATAGAGGCGGACTTAATGCCTTAAGACAGTTGACCGTTGGTTAAATGGAAAAAATATATATTAGGTATATTTTCCTCCTCCTTGCATCGTTCTCCTCATAGCTGATGCATGTCCATGTGTAGTCCATGTCCATGAGTGGTTTTCTTGGGTAAATAAACACGATGGGTCCGTGCTAGATATATATCATTAAAATAGTAAAAGACTAATCATTATTACTTTATATAATATTTATATGATTATTATTTATTATTATTTTTTTTAAAAATGACAAATTCTTGGCCATTATTCTCTCAAAATTACACGTAAATATTATTGGAAAAAATGTGTTATTATGTGTAATTTAATATGCTCTTTTAAATAATAAAATATCTAATTTCTACATAATACTAGGTACTTGTGGCTTTGCTAAACTGAGAGTGCCATATATTCTCTATTTTCCATACTAGCCAATTGGCATCCTTGCAAAAATTGACTTAGAATTGAGATTTGGAAAATTGTCACGTCAATGTACTCATAATCGTGAACGGATTCTATGGTTTCGAGCTTCAGCAAAGGTATTGGCACTCTGTATACAACAAAACAATAACAACCAACAAAACAAGTTTATATGTACAATAAATACATACATAATTTCCATAATTACAATACATAATTTACAATAAATTATATAAATAATATAATATAATTCATTAATTTTAGTCAATAATATTTCGTGCCGTGTGGTGCACAAGACAATAATGTCCACTTACCATCAGAAGGACTGCCAGCTCGTTTGCTGCTTTATATATTTCTTTATTTAATAGTTTATTGTACACATATAACAAGAAATAAATATAAAAGGAAGAAAAAAACAGTCAAGTTTATCTTCTGCGGAGATTTCTTCCAGCAAACCTGGGGAAGTGAAATATAGGTCAAGACGTACGGAATATATGTATGTTATATTTATGTACATAATATAATATATGTAATATGGAGTATTTAAGAAATTGACAAATGAAATGGTTGCTTTCTTTCTATAAAAAGAATTACTGAAGCTGGAATTGATTTAAGGAAAGTCAAATGCAAAACATAAAGTACTTGAAGTAATAACACCGTGACTTCGGTGTTGCCACAAAAAATGAATAATTTCACAATTAAGGTGTTCCGAACCGTAAACCGAGGGACGGGGATCTCATAAAATATTAATATAAAACTTTATTTTTGGCCAAACTTTGACAAAGAGTAGGTACCTAATAAAATTATAAGGATAAACTTTTAAGACGAAGGGTCGTCGACGGAAAAACACCTTTTGCTCGAAAAAAAATTATGTTGAGGGTTTACTGGACACGAGTTCGTAACTTTCACGAGACTGACATGTCATGTTATGGTAAAATGAAATATCCTGATTACATTTATTAGGTATGTTTCTTCTTTATACCAACGAGTACCCACTCGTATGAAGAAAATGATATGATAAATAACGAAAATACGTATGATAAAATAACGAAAACAAAATTATAAGAAAGATAAAAGATTTCGCCCGCTTTATTTTTATTTATTTGTATACTTTATTGTACACACAAATGATAAAATTAGTTACAAAAGAAAATAGATACAAAAGGCGTGCTTATCCCCTTAGGATATTTCTACCAGCAAACCTGCGAGAGCGACAGGCGAGCAATGAAATGGGCATATATAGTGCCTACCTAAATACACTACTGTTATAATACGATTATTACATACTAATAATATATTATTATACGAATATACATAAACATAGACATACTTATATATACATACCTATTTTAAATATAACAGAGATAATGTGTTCACATTCACACGAGAGTGACAGCTGCTTTATCTTCTTGCCTTTATTTGCCTTCTTGCCTTGATTTTTTGAGATTGCTAGCAATGGAGAAGTCCATATTTTTTTATTTGTTAGCTAAAAGAAAGTTTAGAAAATTACAAAATATCTCGTAAAAATGTTTACGATATCTTTAAAAATACCGAAGCTTTTCAAAGTTCAATGTTGGCCGAGCAGCGTGTGATGTCGCAGTACATTTATATACATAATTTTTTTTTCTCGAATGGCTTAATTCTTGTGGCCCTAATGCCCCTTCAAGAGTCACCGGACATGTATGGTTTAGGGCGAGCGCATAAGGCGCTCAGCCAGGTGCAAAGAATGTGTGCAGCAACAAGCCTCAGGGCTCCCACACCGGTAGATCGGCGCAAGGAACGGACCTCGGCTTAGGGCGTTGCTTTGAAAGGGTACCGCGGGATCGCGAGTCGGTGAGAAACACCCAGGCATGTGCCGATACCTGGTAAAAGTATTGGCTGAAGGCCGGTGAGTGTTCACGGTATGGCGAGGGTAACGTCCTCGTTTCCGCCGGTGGGGACGGTGTATATGTGTGGTCTGTGAGTGTAGTGGAAGAACCGCATTGGGTCGTCGGTATCGGGGTTAGGCTGTCAACTATTAGGGGGTTGGGATGGTGAGGGACTCTGTCGTAGTAGCGTCGAGCAGAAATAGAATCGAATCGAGCAGAATAGAGAGCGAGAATCGCATCGCTGAATTCGAAAACAAGAGTTGGAACGATCTGTTGTCAGAGATCCCGCCATCACATACAGTCTACGAACGGTTGACACGATCTATAAAAGCAGACAATACTGCCTCCATGCCCACACTGACTAGACCAAATTTGACGATGTTGAGAAGGCTGAATGCCTGGCCGACAGCCTGGAAGCCCAATGCTCCCCTAGCTGCCAACCGGTCGACGCGTCATACGTCGACTTGGTTGACGGAGAGGTAAGGCGTCAAGCCTCTGTCCCCCCATTAGACTCCCTTCTACCGGTTACGGTAACTGAAGTTCAGGACATCATTGAAAATATCAAAATTAAAAAATCACCGGGCATCGATGGAATTCCTAATAAGGTGTTCAAAAACTTCCCACTCAATCTGATTGCATTTCTTGTGGTTATTTACAATGCCGCAATGAAACATCATCTCTTTCCAGCAGCTTGGATACAAGCCGTCGTTAGCGGCATCTCTAAACCGGGTAAACACCGCTCGGAACCCTCTAGTTATAGACCCATTAGCCTATTGAATTGAATACAATACAAAGGGATAGGTCAGGATAGGATAGGGTGGGATAGGATGGGATAGGATGGGATAGGATGGGATAGGATGGGATAGGATATAATAGAACAGGATAGAGAATGATAGGATAAGATAGTATAGGATAGTGGCGGGGGGGATTTTTTCCCCTTCTGCACTACTGACTCGTATCGGTGGTGTCGTGGGGAGTTATAGCCTAGACAATCGATTTTTTTAAATTATTGGTTATAACTATGAAATACGAGGTTAATCGATCCTTAATAAGGAAGTTAACTTTTCTATTTGACTGCGTATCAGAACTGTCTCTTCTATTCAATTTATTATTAAAATACAACCCAAATATAACATCGATAACAGGAAACATCGATAAAAATGAATTTATTCGTTATGTCGAACAAAATTACGTCAAAATAAACTTTAAAGAACAACCAAACACTTGACGTTTGATTATTATAATTTTGCGACTCGCATAAAAATATCACAAAAATATTTTTTTTTTCATTCCCGATTAATGCTTTACAGAATAAAAATGTTTTGCGTGAAATAGACAACGCCCCAATCTGTCAGAGTTTATGCTATAATAATCGGACTATATGCACCGCATTTTAAACGCACTGTAACCAGTGGCGCATCTTAATCGAGATCTACATTGTACGCCTAGTCTTAGGGTAGAAAAGATACGCACTGTGTGCTTATGTCTATGTTCTAATGATGCTCTTAGGACTCCAACAGTAGAAAGTGTAATGGTAAGATATGTTATTTAGTCTACAGAACATAAACCAAAGGATTTAATAAAGAAATACCTGCGGACATATATAACATTATCTACCCTAGACCCAAGCGGTCTCATATTTCAATAAAGGTCGCTAAACAAAACAAATAATAAAAAGGCCCACATTTCACCACTTTCTATCTCATCTATAAACGGTCACCGCTCCACTATTTGTCGTCGGATAAAATATATTTGCTCACGTATTCCTGCGACGTTCCCGGTACGTGTTTCAGAAGATATTGGCGGCGACGAGTGCGAAGCGGGCGTGAAATGGAGCGTAGTGGACGATATCGGGCTTTATACATGGGTTTTATTCATGCGGAAACTCATACTTGTACACTTAGGAGTGTTTTACACTTTTACAACTTTGCACAGCTACGCTTCATTTGATAAGAGCATCTACACACATTTTCTTGTTCTTCATTTCCTTGAATTGAATTCCTTCTGTTTCATTTTTCTTGGGTTTGATGTTCTTCGAGTCTACTTCAACGTTGAGTCTTTCTTTCACTCATACCCATACACTTTGATAATATCTTTTTTTATCTCTTCTTAACTGTTCCTTGTCCATTCCATATTTTTTTATATTCACTTATATATATTCACCTCACATACATTTTACCATTTTTATTCGATCGATTCATAAACATCTGAATCGATTAATACATTGTTACTGTTAAATATTTTTTGAATTTCTTATAAATGTACATCATTATTTTGTAAAAATATTTGATTAAGGAATTCAATTCAATAAATTGTTGTAACATTGCAAGTAAATACTACATACGATAAAAATACGGAGCATCATTTTATATTGGTTGAGTTTGTATTATATCGTTTTATATCGTTTGTAATACCTAGATGCTTTTAGTAAACTCGACGAACTGAGACCATACTTAATCAAGTATTAGATCCATTTGATAGTGAGATTAATAAACATGACTAGTATTTCAAAGGAATTTGAAATAAAAATCTGTTGCACAAGGCACAAGGCACTAAGTCGCAAGGGCTCATATCATGAAACCAAAGTTGTGAGGTTTGTTCTGTGGTGTGTCCTGTCGTGTTCTGTCGCGTATTTATCCTAAGTAATGGGTGTGATTTATGTGTGATTACAGTATTCCCGTGTGAGTAGGAATTACGCTTCATACTAATTTTGAGTCACGCCATAACATTTTAATTAATTTCGTGCGCACGGTAGAATTTCATATGGCTGTGACTGGTGTAAAAGGTGAATTATAGGTGTTTATACTCGAATATATCATACCTTGGGCGAAGCTATATTCTACAGTGGATAGATACAGGCTGAAGATGATGATTGTGATGACGTCCACAAGGTTAAAATTATTTATTTTATTTAGAAGATCAACAAACAAAATCAGCCTCAACAAAATTAAAAGCAGATTAGTGAAGATAACAAAAATAGGGCCATTAAAAGGTTTCCTTAACTATACAATGAGAATTTTTGGGACCTGTAATGAGAGAAGATGGTACATGGAGGGTAAGGAGTTGGAGGAGCTGAATGTCATAGGCGAGATTAAAGCGGCCAGACTCCGTTGGCTCGGTCACGTGGAGAGGATGGGAGAGGATCGCGCCGTAAAGTAAGTCTATGCGGGACAACCAAGTGGTCGACGACCTGTCGGACGTCCCAAGTACCGACGGAGAGACGAGCGGAGAGGCGCTTAAAGTAACTCTAAATAATCTGTTGGCACAGGAGCGAAACGTTGGCCTCTCTTGGTGTCGGAGATCCACTTCGGGTCACTCAGCCAACGAAATAAGTAAGTAAGTAAACAATAAGAATGAATTTATAACAATGTTATTAATAAAAAAGAACAAGGGCACGTAGGATGCGTTATGCAACATAAAATATGGCCACACATGTTGGAAGTTACTATATAATTATAACAATATCAAGCAGATGATTTTATAGAAAAACATATTAGAATAAAAATGACTTAATTTAGATACCTACACCGTAACTGATTAAATAATTGGCGGACATGATAATAATAATAATAGAATATAAAGATGCAATCGATATAATTATTTAGTTGGAAGAAGCAAGAATTTGCTACTTAATTTTTAATTAATTAAAATCCCGCAAGGCACTCAAAATTTTGGCAACACAAAAACATTTTTCTTGCATATCATATTCATATTTAAAAGCTATTTTTCATCTTACAAATCGTGTCTTTGACGGGGAAGCAGGGTGTTCGGGAATGGGCCCGCAATAATTTGTTCCGATGGAAAATGTGGAGTGGTACAAAGTGGGAACTTAAGCGTATGATTTATGATCGTGGCTAAATAATTGCGGGCGGAATTGCATCGTATAAATTATGTTTCAATTGAACGGTCACTTTACTATTGAAATTAACAGGCATTCGCCGAACATATTATTGTATAGTAGGTACCTATGTATTTTGTATATAGGTACGAGGAGGAATAATTGTAGTACTAGAAATGGCGTCGTCTGCTCGAAACCGCTAAACGCCCGCTGATGTTTAATATTGTCTTCAATTTCAATGTAATCTTAGTAAATAATATACGAAATGTAAAGTCGATTGAAAAGTTGCTCATAAAAATGCAACCAAAATAGATTTAGAATTTAATTGTGAATTCACAATTAATCAAACATCCAATGCCATCTTAACTGATGCCACACACCAACAACCATCAGCTTACCATACTTACCACATATCATCAATTGGTGAGATATTTTCCTCATAGCATGAGGTGTTGAATCGTTTAGATGCCAGCCAGATAATATTTACTGCAAGTGCGGCCCACGCCCCACGCTCCACTCCGCCTTGTGTTCGCTATAAAATAAAAAATCTCGTATATCTATGGATTTCAATTCGGTATGGTGTCGTATTATGATTATGTCCTATACATCTATTTTCCTTGATTTAAGTTTTAACATTATGTTAACTTAACTTAATCTAAATAATAGATTAAGGTAAATATGATAATAATATAAAGCAGGGGTCAGGTCTCTCCAAGAGAAACCAGTTCGCCAATCTGGTGCACGAGTAATTGGTATAAGAAACAAAAAATAATACTTAAGGTACTTGAGAGCGAAATACTTGAGACATTCTATCGCTTACTCAAAATAATAGGTACATCAAATATACAGTCGATATCAGCTTATAACGTCCCACCACAAATCAACTTGTAGTGGAACAATCTAGCTAGCAACTAGCAATCAAAATGCCCCTTGCGATCAAATCAATAGTCCCTTGCTTCGGGCTAAATATTACATATATGTATTGCTAAATATTACACATTTTTATTAGCGGGCAGATTAATTTCCTCACTTTGTTTTTCTTCTTATTATGTTTTGTTATAATTTATTTATTTATTTATTTTATTTATTGTTAAACAATTTGTTCACATACATGATATGAAACCCCAACTCCTGAAGTAGGTAAACCTGTATCACAGGAGCTAGATGTAATGTAATTGAAAAATCTATACGTGAATAGAAACTAAATGGTACGTACAAGGGTTCCACTTCACAATTTTCACGAATATACTCGTTAGTAGGGTGGGTACGATACAACACCATACGAACAACTATCAAAATTTATTCACTGTACCAATTTCTTAACCTTTGAAAACAAACTTTTATTGTTTGTTGCCACTATATAGTCAATCTATATAAAACCCGAAACCGCGAACCTGAAAGTTGTGGAAGAACTGTGA
The DNA here is from genome assembly GCA_914767545.1 of Sesia apiformis. Lineage (NCBI taxonomy): Eukaryota > Metazoa > Arthropoda > Insecta > Lepidoptera > Sesiidae > Sesia > Sesia apiformis. The sequence continues at coordinate 5,264,896 of OU611960.1, read as the reverse complement.
ACAGGATTTTGCAAGGTCGGCAGTGCCCCCTGATATTGCAGGTATCCATGGGCGGCGGTGAACACTTACCATCATGTCACCCGCCCACTCATCTATCATCTATTCTATTTAAAAAGATCTAAGCCAATCAATCAGTACCACAGCGTCTTTGCAATTAACTTTTGACGCATAATCCGCAGTCGATTATCACTTGCGCTACACAAAAACCGGGGCGAAGCCGTTTTTGCAAGTTGAATTATTTATTGTTGAGAATTTTTCATGCGACAGGTGAGCCAACGCTCCTTCCCGTTAAAACGCCTGCCTACTGACATGTTTTTTTTTAATTTTTACATTTCATTTCCTCTATCTCACGATGACGTCAAACGGTAAGTGGTTTGTAATGATTTTCTACTTCACTTTACTTATCTTACTTTATTCTATTCCTCGGAAGTTTACTTCTTTGGTATATTATTTTATTATACTTAGTCATTATTCAGCAAAAGTCTTTGGCGTCCTTGATATTTTTGGTCTTTTGATCAACGTAATCCACTCATTTTTGGATGCCCTACAAGGACTTTATAATGCTGCTACTTAAAAAAGTGTTAAATGATGTCCATGATATTGTATATGAGTATGGCCAGGATTTATTTCTAGTTCCAACATCGCTTATCAGTAACCTTCGTCCCTTAATTGTAATCGCCAAGTAGGGATATTAATAAAAGTGTGTAAACATAATGGAATGAATAGTATCCATTGTCTAGCTCAAATGTATCTTACCCATCCAAACATTATTTCCGCTATTATTATGCTAAAGTTGTTGTTGTTGAACATAAGGTTGTTGAAATTATCAGGGAATTAGTTTGGTTCATGATCCAGTAAGGACAAAATTATAAAAAATGTTTAAAAACTTAAATTAACATTAAAACTTATATCTGAAACATGATTTTCCATCACATTCAATCGCAACTTATCCAATCTAGCAGAGAGTACTTCTTCGTAGCAATTAAACAACTTTGAACGGTTAAAATCGCGTATATTTAACATTATTTATATCCCGACCTTTCGAACACTTTGCAGTGGACGTGGTCACGGGGTGACTAATTGATTTTATTTGTCACTTGAGTTATTAAGAAATTATTTGAACTACTGTCTGAAAATTTTTTTTTAATCATAACATTCCCTGTGCACGCAGTATTCGCTCACGGTCTCCAGAGGTCTTGCAGTTATGCGTTGGCCTTGGGATTTAATTAATTTAATGACTGGATCCCAACCCGGTGGTACTTGCCAACCATCTTCTCTATTGAAATTTGGGTGTTTCTTGATTTCAATAGCCTCGCGTAACATTCTTGGCATGAACCGGGTCTCTCTAGCGAGGATTTGTGGATTATCGAATCGAATGTAATGGTTGGGTTTGTCCAGAACATGTACACAAACTGCAGACTTGGTCGAGCGTTTGTTCTTCATGTCAGCTATGTGTTCTTCCACAAATCCTCGCTAGATACTGCGATAGTATCCAGTATCCAGTATCGACAGCATTAAATAATCTATCTGATCGTTTGACATTTACTTTCTATAAAAAAAACTTGTAAAGTAGTAAATAAAACAATAGAAAATTCTCGAAAACAAAACAACAATTAACCTAAGCAAATACTTTTACTGCGTAGCAGTAAAACGGCCTAAATCGCTTGTAAACAAACATTAGGTACAATTTGGTGGTGGGAGTATGCAATATTTTTAGGAAAATAATTAAACAAAGGTAACGGCCGCTGGATTGCGTTTTATCTTGTTTGTTGGACCGCAAAGACTTTTTGTTTTTGTGGACACTGTTTTTTTTTGTGGTGCGGTCCTACTCCCCTCGAGTGGTAAAGTTCGTGTTATAAATATACACTCTGTGGAGAAAGAAGTGATTCATCATCCGTAACTAGCCCTTTTAGCATTCTCCGTTTCATGGGGATGTATGTCCTTAAAACGCCACCCTAGTCAAACTGGGCAAGTCCATTGTTATCCATTAGTGGTTATCACTTACCATAAGTTGAGCCGCTCGGTCTCTACTATCTCCACTATATAAAAATAAAAAATAAAAACTTAAACAAATATTTGTTTAATAATCCAGACGACATTTAATTAAACACACCCACTTAATATGAAAATAAACCCATCTTTAAAACTTTGCGGAACACGGTTCCAAGTGGTTATCGACCGTTCAGATTCCAATAAGACTTTTCTTAAAACCTAACACAGACGACCGACTTTTTGTACTATATATGTATACCTATATATGGTGACTAGGTCAATTTTGAGATAGTTTTGCAGTGCCATTTTTAAAACATCATTTATTTGAAATTCCAATTCCGAAAGCCATTTAGCCAAAACGAAAATAATATATGTTGTATTCACTTTTTTATTACATTTCGCGCCCTTTTCTTTGCAACAATGAAATTCGAACTAGAACATTTTCGTGCAGTGATGTTTTTTTTGTGTACGAAGGTGGCAGACAAGCATACGGTCCTCCTGATGGTAAGTGGATACTGTCGCCCATAGACATCCGCGATACATACCAACTTCAGTCCAAAATGACAAACGTTGGCAGGCCCCCGGATGCGCTGCCTACCGTTGGAGCTATTGGAATGAATTTGGAGAAAGGGTTGGGAAAATGGGGAGGGATAAGATGGTAATGGGCTCTGGCATATATCACTCACTACCGAAACACGTACTTACATTAGGGAAATAAGATAAAGTGGGAAATGCAGTACATTTTAAGGTAGTCTTTTGTGAGAGAGTGGTAACGTGTCCAGGCGAGCGCGCCCAGCGGCTGTTGAATTGCAGAGTACACTTATACGATTTTAAAGTTGGTTTAAATGAAAGTGAGTGTAAAGATAGATTAGTATCAGCTTTTTGGGGACCTCGCGACGTCCCTTGCAACAATTTATAGGTAGTTTCCTCAATTTTAACAAGGAAATTTTTCTTTGAAAGGTAATGAGAGAAGTGGTGGTCCTGCTAGTCCTTGGCTTGCCTATTGAGGCAGAAAATAATAAGAGATATTTCTTACCTACTTTCTTACAAAATAATTGAATTGAATCGACAATTCACTGGTCGGATCGGCGAGAATCGGCCAGACAAGCTCGTTTTTTTGTAGGACAGATTTTTTGTGGGATGTTTTTCTTTAAAGTATTAAATAGTGTATAATTGTCGGACCGATTATTGCCGACCGTCTGCGATAGGCCTAAAATACTGGGTAGGTGGGACGAAATTTTCATGACGGTTTATATTTCGGAGAATATTTTATGTCTGTGAAGTGTATAGATAGGCCTTCTTTCATTTGAATAAATTGTAATTGTAACTCGTCACACAAAGTATGAAATAATTGCTTTTAAAGTAGATATCAATGGATGCCTGAAATGTTATTAGTTATATTTTTGATATAGCTACTAGTATACAGGTGTATACAAGTGAAAATTTCAATTAGCGTATAGACAAAGTAACAACAATTTTTATAGACTTTAGAAAAAAAATAATGGTATGCTAAATCTCGCTATGCTATTAAAATATGCTTTAATAATAATGACGTTACAGAAACTTTTTTCAAACTGTTTTACTCCTCATTAAATTGTCCCTTACGTCAATTAAATTCTCCAACATCGATTATAATGTACTAGTATAAACAACGGTATACGACCCTATTTATGTACATATTGAAAGGGTCTAAAGGCGTATGTGTACCTAATTTATTTTACTCGACGATTCGGCCGGGGTACGCAAACCATGGTTACGAGCTGACTTAAAACCTATAATGTTAGGAGTAATATTATTACTAAGAGATATATGTAGATTAATTTGCTTCATTTGTTCGTTCACGTTTGCGTAACCACATATATCTATTTAAATAAACACACTAACTAAATGCCGTATTGACAAATTTCATAATATTATCCGATTTATTCTTCATCATGTTTCTTCATTGTGGAAAAATATTAAAGTGTACTTCAGTCCAAATATTTCACAAAGAACGTTGAGAGCACTCGAAAACAAATATATCCGGCGTGAAATATGATTGGTCGATTTGTCGTACCTGTTTCCGAATTTCGTTCGCGACGTTGAACTTGATTCCATTTTCGAAATACATAAATTTATTTACAATATTTATGTCACGAAAATAAAGTATATGAAATAACATATAACTATAAATTAACATAAATATTAAAAATATTATAGGTGTTTATGGTATAAAATGCTGTGTCGGATTATAGTGGTGCATTGAGCATGTTGTACAAATTTGGTCCCAGTGGCAAGGTACCCAGCATGTATTTGGCCCCGTGGCAAGGTACCCAACATATATTTGGTCCCAGTGCCAAGGTACCCAGCACGTATTTGGTCCCAGTGGCAAGGTATCCAACATGTATTTGGTACCAGTGACAAGGTACCTAGCATGTAATTGGTCCCAGTGGCAAGGTATCCAGCATGTATTTGGTCCCAGTGGCAAGGTATCCAGCATGTATTTGGTCCCAATGATAAAGTACCCAGCATGTAATTTTATCTATAGAATGTTGGCTAATTTACTACAGATGTTAAGACTGTTGTTTATAAGTGTTAAATGATAATCTATGATTATTAGCAAAATAAACGATTTATTATTACCTCGGTGGATGGTGAGACAGGTGCGTTGTGCGAGATAATGGCCTAGGGTCGCCAGTGTTGTCGACCAGGCACTTTGAAAGGTCTTAGAATAGCGAAAACGCGCTAGGACCCTACGAACCTGGGGTCTCGACACTGAAAGCATAAAAAATCTATTCCGGGACGATATCCCTATAGATCAAATAATCTAAATTAAATGAGGTTAAAATGAGTTTAGTTTAAAATGAGTCTATATTTGAGTTTAAAAGTGCCAAATATAACAATAATAAACATAAATAAGTAACTTTGTAAAGATCGTTTAATTTCGCATATTTGCATACTAAGTCTGGGTGAACGGTCTTACATATATTTTTATTGCATGTGTACAAAGCTTTGGAATATAAGTTTTGTTACAATTATTATCAGTTTCGCTACTTATCAGTTGACTAACAAACCTTCAAGGTATATATTTCCTGCAAATGACCCATACACAATCTCTATGCTCTGCTAAATGAGCACATAAATCACATGGTCAATATGTTGTATATTATTTTAAATTATATCACTATTCATTGTTTTAAAGATAAAACGCATCACATACTTATCTCGACACTTATTAGATATTACCTAAAGGACAATGTAAGTTTGTATCTTTGTTCACAGTAATCTCGCTTCTCAAAGTTAATATTAGAATCAATACTTTAAGAAATGTAGCAGGTCTTGTAAGATAAGGTGATCAAATTAGACGATTTTCCGAGTGAAGTAGGCTTCTACACAAACAAAAACAGGTAAATACTACTTTCGTTATATTTATTAAAATACAAGTACATTTAAATCTGGAGTACCTATGTAATCCACCAATCCGTATTGGGCCCGCGTGGTGGATTACGGCCCGAAATCCCCCAGTGATTTATTAGGGGAGGTATGTGCCCTGCATAACAAAATTTTATTATAAATAAAATTTATATTTCAAATTTAGTAATGTATTTTAGCTACATTTACGTAAAAACAAGGTCGATAAAATACCTTGAAGTAACTCTACGCTTTTCCCATAGGACCAAAGAAAAACTTTCACAAACATAAATTACCTCTAAAATATTAAACGGCCTTGATACCTTGAGTTAAGATACAAAATTGTGTTTACTATATTTATAAAGGTAGGGGACGTGTCTATTTAGTTTGAGAAAGAATAGGTGATTGATGTCCTGTCACCTTACGCTGACTTGCTATTTCGTATAACTATTTCATGACATCGAGTATTAGGAAGGAAAGGTGGTTCAATGACAAAAATCTTAAAATTTTGAAAATTTATAATACAGAGAGCCGTAACCAGCTCTTTTGTGGTCCACTGCTGGACATGGACCTTCGTGTACCTTGTATTGTGCATGAGGGATAAATAGCCATAAAACACCACGTTAGGGATGGAGTAGTTTGTGGCAGCGGCTTTGTGGTAGCCTTTAGTCGCCTTTTGCGACGCCCACAGGAAGAAATGGAGTGGTTTTATTCTAAAGCAGACCAACACTAAGACAAAGACCACTATTTTTGGTAAAAGAATATTGGAAAAAGTCACATAACCACATAATGGTCACATAATGGCGCAGAAATTGAGTCTATGTCTGTGTTAATTCCGTAGATGGGTCAAATCGGTTTTGCAATTTCCCATTCAATCTTACGAAAACTTAAAAAATCTCTTCTTAAAATATTCCAAATGAAAAAAAACCTTTATTCACACAAATTATGTTGTTGGAAGAGGACTTATGAAGCTCAGCAACTTTTGCCTAAAATTTTCTTTTATTCTTATGGACAATAGCGTAATCTCCGTTCCAAGTGAGACTTGCTATTGGCGATATTCTTTACCTGATTACACCTATAACATCTGAATGAGTACTACCCTCGGCGAGCCCAGTTATTATTATGTCGAAAGAAGTCTTAAAGGTTCTCATTTCTGCATCGATCAGCTAAAGTGAGGGATAGTTTCAATCCTTCCTGTGTTCCAAATATCGGTGACTTCTTGCGCATGATCAAGGGACAGGAAAAAGCGGACGATACGTCTCGTAGTATCCATTAACACCACCGTCTGCATCTTCCTCGGAAGCGACGGAACTACAAAGCCTCAGCTTATGTTCGAGGCTCTTTGGAATTAACCCACTGGATGACCGGACAAAACGACTGGAATAATTTCGGTCCACGCCACATCTCACTGGAATAATTTCAGTCTACCCCCAACCGCTGGGACAGCTACCGATAGTAATGTTACGTGACTTTCTCTCGAAACAGTTTACGACTCTCGAACTTGAACTTGGGCATTGTTTATCAAAATGTTGACAAACAAGTAAGTACCCCCCATGTAAGTCGCTTCCAACCTTAAAGTAACATAACCTTAAAGTAGAAACCTCAAGAATATTGAAACGTCATATCGGTCGTCATTGATTGATTTTATCGGATGATTCTCTCGGCACCCATCAGCACAGCCTTCTGAATCTTCGTCTGAAGCAATGGAACTTAAACGCGTCAGCTGCTTTTCAAAGCTCAATCGATACAAACATCACTTGGTTTATCGCTTATTCACATGTTTATCTGTCTTCAGTAATAACTATTCAAGGAACTAAGATTTTTTCTAAGAACGTTTTAATATATCTACGCATATTTTTCTCAAAGTCACTGTCATTTTCCCACAAAACTACGTTAATGTGACATAGTATCAATCTTATTTTCACACCACGTATTCGTGTCAACTATAAGATATCCAAAATTCGCGACCGGCCATATGTATTTCCCTTTAAGGAAACTCAGATATTTCACCCTTCTTTCGGCTTACACTTTTTCATCCGCGCCGTCAGGTGTAAAAACATCTTTTAAATAAGGGCGCCTATTGGTGTAGTTCGGCAATGATGATGTAGGTGTTGGAGAGTTATGTATTTAAGCGAATGGATTAAGCTTCGTATACACGATACTAACGGTGATTCCAGGCGATTAATAGCTCAAAGGATGAGGTGTTTGAAGTGGCTTAAAATGTTCACATGAAGTGCTGTCGCGTGACAAAGCGGTCAGTTTCCCGCATTAAATGATAGTCTCGTCCCTATTATTTTTTAAATGTTGACATATGATAGTAAGACTGACTCAGTACGGTTTTATCGATCAGTTGTCATAAGTCGTTTTATCCATGCGATGCCGCACGATGTCAACGACATCGTGTGTTCGACTCCTAAAGGCTCAATCACACAAGGACAATTTCTGGAACGGTTCGGGCGAGAATATTATATTTACGATTCTTGTATGCAATCAAAATTCATACGATTCTCGCCTGCAACTGTTCACTCAATGATAAAAACGTGATGATAATAGTAATAACAATGATCTCAAGATGATGAAAGTTGTTACTAGTTTATGACTGATTTATGAAAGCTGTGAATATGATTTTGCAAGGTGGCGGCGCACCCGCATGCCCCTCGGTGTTGCAGGTGTCTATGGGAGGCGGTAACACTTACCATCACGTGGGACCACTTTCTCGATCGCTCACTCCTCTATATAAAAAATGCACGCGTTCGAGAAACTGTCCTTATTATATGTCTACATGTTATCTTGTCTGGATGAGAATACAACGCCGAGAGACATCAGAGGGCACCTCTAGGAGAGACTCCAGGATCGGACAAAGGACGAGTCGCTGAAGGTGGAGCTGCGGCAGCTAGAGACCAATTATAAGTCTAGCAACTTTAAGACCTATACGCTCCCGATTGCTACAGTATGGACATCAGAAGCTGTTCCTCAGTTCTGACTTTTAGTCTTCCGACGTTGTAAGGAAGCGAGACCACGCAAGAATAAAATCCTTATTTGTACTTAAGTTTAATGTATTCTAGGTTTTATTTAATGTTTTTAATGTTTAATGTATACTCGCATTTTTTATGGGCCTTCGTACACTAAAATAAATAAATTGAATTGAGTTGCTCCAGTCCAGTGTTACCTGCTTGAGACGCGAAGTGGCGGAGATTGTACGTGCGCCAATCACTGGACCCGTTTAAAGTCGCCCGAGCATGTTGCTAGCATTAGTGTAAAAGCGACTTAATGTTCATAAAAAAATCAGTACCTTTCGGAACCTGAGTAAAATCTACATAAAACATGTAATAATATTCCCTAGAAGGGTCGAAATCAACCAACCAACCATTAGCTAACAACTAACGAACAAAATGAAACATTTGTTTATTTTCTAGTTATAATAAGACGAACGTTGTTGGATTACGATATTATTAAAAATTCTCGTAATAAATTACTTTCAGTCTATCAGAGTTAGTTCAGACTGAGAAATCAAGAGTGACTAATATCTAAATTTCATAAGAATTTTCAGTGCTAATTTAAAAATTGATTCAGTGTTCAAAGTTTATTTAGGTGATATGAAAAATTTAGCGCAATAGTATTGTCATACCCTTTTCCGTAAGTAGGTACAGTGCGCGACTATAAATACGACACGTCATCATAACACTCATAACAAGTCATAACTATCGATTATTATTTTTACATGTATTATTGTATGATTTTATTTATTATTATTATAATTATTAGATGTATTGAATATGTATTTACATTTTAATAACAATAATAACAATAAATGTTATGCCAGGATATATCATTTTGATCATACTTTGGTAAGATACTAGGTTCTAAAATAGTATCTGTTCTTTTTGGCATAAATTGTGATTTTTTTTGGTTGTTTTTGTAAATATTTATTGTTGATGAAAAATTGGATAGAAATTTAAAAAATGGATTCCGTTGATGATTTTTTGCAATTGACATAAAATTTTTCGAATCTATTTTGGGAAAAAAACTGTAAAATTTTCGTATCAATGATCTCAACGGAATCTATGGTTACAGGCTTCAATAAATGTTCGGTGACATCCTGTATACATATCCCTATTTGTCTTTGTCTCCTTAATCCCCTGAGTTTTTAATAAAATGTCTGTGCAAATTTCTTCGGCGTTCAAGTCGTATACTATCTCGGAAAAGGCCATTAGTATTAATAACGCGTGCGTTCGGTCTCATTAAACCGTCAGCTCTCGGCCATTCAGACCCCTAAGTATTGGTATTTCTTTTAAGAACGTTTTTGCGGTTAACGCCGATTAATTCGGGTGCTTATGAATTATGAATGGTTAAGGTAAGATAAAGGAGGAATGATAAGTACTGTGCTCGATTACTTGCATAGCTGACGTGGGTGTCGAGTCAAAACTGTAAAGTAAAAATGGGTCTCAGAAGAGTTGGTTTTGTGGTGTTGGCCGGCTATAGAATAGCAAGCACCACTCCACCTCCTCCCGTGGCTGTTGTAAAGGGCGACTAAGGGATAACAAAGCCCTGAAGAACTGCACCACCTCTAAACGAGTGGACACGCCGCCAGTGTTGGCCAGTGTGCCATTTTAAGGCCATACCTCCCTAATTTAGATATATAAATTATCCTTATTTATAATATTTAAGGATTTTGATACGCTTTTCACACATTTTTTTCTATACAGACGATTCTAGTGTCATTCAATATATTATGTAAATATTTTATCCCAGGATCATGTATAAATATTAGTCCAGTAAGAGTCTCTGAAACCTTTAGTCGTGGAAGAGCACTCCGCATTCACATGCTAATCGACCGGGTACGTGCCAAGGGGTCGCCTACATATCTACACCCAACATAAATTACTATACGATATTAAAGAACATAAAAAAATACTGATAATGTATATAGGCCTCTCCCAAGGGTCGCCCCCACATATGATCTACCGCTCTGTCTCTTCCGCAGTGGAGAAACATTGGTTGATTACATAAAAATGTTAATAATTTTATTACACTTTACATAAAGAAAATTTTAACCATCTTTCTTCACATCCTATCAATCTTCGATCTTCAGATTATCTTCTCCTTAAAATTCCTGACCATTATTCTACTTTCTATTCACGTTCATTCACTGTCAAAGCGGTTCGCTTATGGAATGCATTACCTTTAACTATAAAGCGCGCTCAATCTCTGGCTAGTTTTAAAAGACTCGTGAAAGAACACTACCTCGCAGATTAAGAGTTCTCTTATGCCCAAATTATTTTACTTTATTTTTTTTTATGTATATGTATAATGCATGTATATATTAATGCCTATAGGTATCCATATATTTCTGTATGTATGTATCAATGAACATATATACAGACATTATTTCCTTATCTTCCTTAACTATCTACCATCTATTTCATCTACTGACTTATCCTTACCACCTGGAACCACCTGGTTGCCTGGAAGAAATCTCTTTAGCGATAAGGCCGCCGGCTGTACTTCTAATAACTTATACTTTGTATTACTCTGTATGTTTTTGGTGTACAATAAAATGTATCTTTCTATCACTAACTAGGTCTTGAAGGAAAAAGTCCGTGTCCTTTGAAACTAAACCACGTACTACAAACAATAGTCCAAGCTAGAATTCCTTGTGTTACGGTTAACGTACTCGTAATACCAAAATGCAGACAATGTTGCAGCATTTCAACGCGACGTTTTAACATTGTCCCCAAACAATCGCAGCCGCAAGCTCTTAGCTAAACACCGAAATTCCCTCCGAAAATCTACGTGGGACTATTTACTGTCCCCCTTCATGGTTAATTCCGTATATGTGTGTTTCTGTTGCCACGCGCGAAGGTGCACGAAATTACAATTACCATATAGATGTGCCGACCCGAACCCGCCCCTTTTAGCGAAATTACAAAAGACATGTTTTTTACAAGGTCTTGTGGAGTTACGTCCCTGGACTGACGGCGAAGACTAAAAAGATTTTATAAAAAAAATATTCGAAAACTGCAGTACTCGCTCTAGTTTAGACGTGATGTTCTAGTCTGTGGCAATCTGTTGCGTTAGGGTTGTCAATGAGAATGGAAAGTGAGCGGGTATTTGTGCCTTGACAATAGAATTCATTAGCACGCCCCACGAAAAGCGTATAACAATGGGTCGAGTTTTTTTATTATTTTGTTCTCGTTAAGAAGAGTAGAAGGCTCACAGTAAGGGATTGTAGGTTTTTAGTAATGATCTTGTTTTATTTATGAGGAGCGTTATACCTTGTAACCGATAGTGACCTTTGTTATTGTCTTTCTGAATTTTCTTTTTCGAGCGTTATATCATCTTTCGCTTTTATAATTCATCAGTATTTTTCAGTTGATAAAGGTTTTCGAAACATTTTACTAGGGAGGTTGGCATAGTCCCGAGTCGCGAATATGATGCTTTTTTTTAAAGTGGGTGGTACGTAGAGACCTACACATGCATAGATAGAGGATGCATAGACAAATAAAAAATGTTACATAATGTTATGTCCCAAAGTGCCACGTTACCGAGATATTACGATTGAAAAATTGAAGCTATGTTAATCGTATGACCATAACAAATCTTACGAGTATATAACATAAAGTAACTATGTAACACTTTTTGTTTGTCTATGCTTCGATACAACCCTATCGATATATGTAGGTCCCCTAGAGCGGAGCAGTTTTAAAAAAAAATCAAATTGGCGGCTTAGGACTTTGAGACAAAGTTTCAGAGAAAGTTCAAATATTTTTGCGCTATCTATCTAGCTCACTGATCTAAGTTCTATACGGGAACCTCATTATAGTCAGTGAAAATCGATTCTGTGCACTTTTGAATGAGCCCATTCCCATCCCATCCTATCCCTCCCCATTTTTCTAATCCATTTCTTAATCTGCAAAGGCAGCGCATCCGGGGGCGTGCCAAAGTTTGTCATTCTGAACTAATGTTGGCATGTATCGCGGATGTCCATGGACGACAATATCCACTTACCATCAGGGGGACTGTATGCTCGTCCGCCGCCTTTTTTCTATAAACAAAAAAATGTTTTTTCAGATAAGTAGATGAAATAATGTTTGTACCATTTTTATATAAATAAGGTGGCAGACAAGCAAATGATCTATCTGGTGATAAGTGGATCAGTATCCACTTATCCACTTATACTGTCGCACGTGGACACCCACAGTACATGCCAAAATCAGTCCAGAATGACAAACGTTGGCACGCCCCCGATACTCCTACCTTGGATGGAATGGGAACGGACTCTGGTATATCTATCTCCCTCACTACAGAAACACGCTCGTACCTACATTGGGAGGATAGGATAAAGTGGGAAGTGCAGTACCATTTACCAGTAAGGAGGTAACGTGGTCAATCGGGGGCGCCCAGCGGCTGTGGGATTGCAGCATGCACGCTCTTTCATAATCTCTATATATAGTCAATTAGATAATAAAGGAATGTCAACCTTACTAAGTTGATTTCTTTATTTGTTAATGCAACAAAACGACGATCATTAAATGGCTTCCAAATTTGGTCCACGCGTAGTTCCTGGGATAGAATTATAAAAAGCGGGCGAAGTCGCGGGCAAAAACTAGTAATAATTATTGGTAATTAATATTATTATATCTAATATTTTTTTAGGTTTTCGCGATTACTATACATAGCAATTAAACAACTTTGAACAGTTTAAATCGCGTATATTTGACATTATTTATATCCCGACGTTTCGAACACTTTGCAGTGGACAATAACCCAAATTTCAATAGAGAAGATGGTTGGCAAGTACCACCGGCTTGGGATCCAGTCATTAAATTAATTAAATCCCAAGGCCAACGCAATACTGCAAGACCTCTGGACACCGTGAGTGAATACTGCGTGCATAGGGAATGTTATGATTAAAAAATCCAGACGGTAGTTCAAAAAATTTCAGACGGTAGTCCAAATAATTTCTTAATAACTCAAGTGACAAATAAAATCAATTAGTCATCCTGTGACCACGTCCACTGCAAAGTGTTCGAAACGTCGGGATATAAATAATGTCAAATATACGCGATTTAAACCGTTCAAAGTTGTTTAATTGCTATTATTATATCTAGTAAACGTGTTTTTTATCCTGGTTACGCGAACTTCTGTACGAATTAAGGTGTTTTCCTTTACCAGAGAGCTAGTGACAATTAAAAAAATGTACTAATTAAAAGAATGGATTACTTATTAAAAATACCAGAAATTTTATGGTGTTTATTCAGAAAGGAGACAGTGCATTTACTTCAAGATAAAAGAAGTTGTCCACCATGCTGCTCGCCTCCGCGCTGTTTCACTCCAGAACACCACAAATCCACTTGCGTTGGGGTTGAAACTATCACTTGCTGATAAGGGTTCCATGTATGCGTTTTGATAGAATATCCCGCAATTTACATAAAATAATGACAAGGACACCAACTTTAAAGGATTCAGAGAACATATTCGAATTAATTTGAAGGCTCCTAAATCCGGATTGTGGGACGATTGTCAGCCTTTTCTTCAACAAATCTGCTCCCCCGGATTACCGCTTTGAAGGTATTCCTTAGAACTGTATAAGGAAGGATCTATTTGTGGATTCAATGATTATTCATGGGTAATTTTATTGGAATGGACGAAATTCTTTGAGCATTTGAAAGAATCGCTCCATACTGTCCTCTCCAGGTCTTTTTCTGGCAACGTTTTTCTGATTGCTAAAATCTTGAAAAAGTAATAAGCTTAATAATTGTTATGTAAACGGGTTACTCACGATTTATTATTTATAACAATTATTATGTTCAACCACGATAACAATTTAAAATCTTAAATAATAAGCTTGTAGAGGCAGTTTTAGAACTATTGTAGTTCCGTGTTTCTCACTCTTTTACGTATTAAACTTTATTCTATTATACTCTCCATTTGCCGTGTGGTGTCAGCCAGTTATTATATAAAACATCACCACCTCATCTCTTCCCGTGGTCGCCGTAAAAGGCGAGTAAGAGATAAAAAAAAGCGGCTACCACAGGAGTTGAGCAATTACACCACCTCTAAAAACGTGGACTCGCCAATCCTCATGGCCAGCGTGGCGTTTTAAGGTTATATCTCCCCCGTGCTCAAGACAATGTGCTTCTGGAGGCCCATGTCCAGCAGTGAATACTGAAAGTGCCAGTTGCATTGCTTTCCAATTGATGGGATTAGATGGGTTAGGATAGGAAATAGAGAATATTATGGGATGAGAAACTTCCTGACTTTTATTACAATCCCCTGATGATGGGTTTTGATGGGATAACGAGTAAAACCGGATACATGTTAGCCGTTACCCATATTTTACTGCCCGTAATCGAAGGTTTAAGATTGATGTGTACAGGTATGTACGCCACGCGGAAAAACCTTAAACAGGTGTACACAAACGTGGGTACATCGATCAACGTTTTTTGCAACGTCTCCTTGGAAGAAGACAAATGTAACCTTTGTTGAGGCAATCTATCTCGGCGCGCTAAGCGTATTATTTAGATGTGAACGAGAGTAATTTGGCAAGTAAATCTTCATTTTGCTTTAGCATATCACGATTTCTTGCTGAGAATTCTATATAAAAAATAATGATAAAAAGAACTGATGAAAAATTTGTAAAGATCCATTTGGACATGTTTCAGAGAGATTATATTTCCGAATACTCTTCCGAACATTGTCTCTTACTGTCCTTTTTGCTTGTCTACTCCTTATAACTCTTACTCGCCATTAATACAACCTACGAAAAACTGTTCTGCTACTGAGTTCCTTACAATTATCTACGATTATTCGATTTTCTTAATTTCAAATTCGCTCCAAAAAATCGAAAGCCTCGCCATCAGAATTATCCATCGTTTATCTATTTTATTATCTATCATTTGATCCGACGTCTTTAATATCTTCATAGTTTGTATTTTATAAAAAGTGTTCTGGTACGTCCTCAACACACATAACGCAGTATTAATGCAATATTATTTATGACAAAGACTTGCAATATGAAACTCGTATAATCAAATAAGTAAGCAGAGTTTACCATTTAACTAATCCTTATTTACGCTAAACGTACGCTAGCTTGAGCGAAGTCATACGGGTGATCGCTAGTGTTGTAAGTGCTTCTCACATTTTCCAGTCGTTTAAAACATTTTAAAACTCCTCTCGGTTATTCTAAGGTTAACTGGAAGGGATTCCTTCTAGGAATAAGTCCGCCTGTGTACTTGTGGTAACACTGTAATACCTAACTACGATGTAATACTGGTAACCTTGTAACAACTCATTTTAAGTACAATAAAGAGCAACAACAACAACAATTATGGATATAGTTACCTGCATACGATCACAACTGATTACTACTGATACATACTGATTAGTGAATAAACACAGGTGTGTTTATTGTGTGCCTTTTTATACTTACTAATAAAATGAGTAGTAGGTAATGTCAAGCTGGTGTAGTTAATCCAACTTATAAGCGCTCGACTGCACTTCTCGTTATAGTAATCGTCTGTGCGCGTTAAAAGTGACCTTATATCCTCTTATAACCTTCAAATATATTGACGTTATAATTACTTTTCGGTTAAACGGTCAATTCTCTACAAGCGAGGTTGACTAGCTCTTGCAAAAAAATACATACATTTTTTGTTACTATTGCAAATATTAATCGTAAGTTTTGATATACCAGCCGATGACTGAGATTTGTACCGTTCGTTGATACTCAATGCCCATTTCTCCGAAATAATCAACATTCGATATTCTATCTTATAATATAGGAACCTTCTTTGTGACACATTTATGATGTGGGTCAGACAAAGTTTCCAAATAAATATTTAAGTAAACTAGCACAGTGACATCAATAATATTCCAATTCATAACTGTACCGTAACTGCTCCGATATTTAAGGTGTTCACAAGGCAAAGTTCGCGGCACTGAAAGTTGCATTCAGAAGTTTTATTAAGTTTCCTCGTCGAGAACAGGTTGGGCCAACTGTTACATTTCGGTATTTTGGGAACTAGTTTGTAACAACTAGTAGGCAACTTTAGCGTAATGATGGCCCAATTCATTTATGTTGCGCAGCTATGCGCATTTTTTATTCAATCTATGTTCATTCAAATGTGATATGACACTAAACCCCAAGTGTAAAATTGTTGAATGGCTATTGAAGAGTCAGTCGCTAAAGAATGTATGAACGATGAAGTGGCAACTGGTGGGTGTTGCAGAATCAACAACCGACGGGGTAAAGGGGTTGAAGAAGTGTGTCTGTATTGACTGGGGCTGAATGAGGAGAACGGAAAATCGTGTCTTGGGAGTAGTTTTTGAAGAAACCAATATATGTAGAGACATAGGTAATAGATACATGACAACAATCATTTTACCTTTCATCAAAATCAGTTGCATTTCGAAGACTAGTGAAAAGGATTTATGGTACCCCGTTTTAAAAAAGGCCTCAACCTTGTAACAAAACTATAAGTTACTCTTTATTATCAATTATCTTTATGCCAGTAAGTTGTTGTCTAAAACATGTTGATCATTCACGGCGTTTTAAAATCAACTACTTAATGATAATCGTCTTGATATTTCGATAGCGTTTTGAGACAGCCAGTTACGCATATGCAGCTTTGGTTACGTTGGAAGCTGAGGTGACAGGTATTCTTTACAAATAATGTTTACAAATATTATCGTATTATACCATACCTTTAGCACAAAGTGTCTTTCCACTGCTTGATATAGATCTTTCCCAAGGTTCGTCATCAGACGCGACCTTCAACTCTTCTGATCTTTCAAGGCTTCGAACTTCGTCAAGGCGTCTCAGTACACTTGACATGACTGTTCCACACTGCGCTTCCCGGTACGCGGCCTCACTAATATTAATAAGTATTAATACCATATCATAATAATATGGTTACGGTATTAGTACAGTTTAAGTCTCCCCACTGCAGCACATGGGCCTATCATAATATATAATAAATATTCAAAGCTCCTGTCATTTAGTTAGTCTCAGATGTATATTCGTAATATCGTTTAGCAGAGTGCAGTATAAAACTAATTATCGTTATTCATTCATTTGCTCTAACATTATTGGTGCTGGCTACAAGCGCTCGTTTAACGCTCCACGCGCATAGCAACCTAACGATATTACTGTCAACGTCACCCCTACCGTTGGTGAAGGAAGTTTATCGAGTTACAGATGAATGAATAATTGATGCACTGGAAGTTGGCTTTAAATTAACCAGTTTCTTAAAACTAATGACATGTCCAAAGATTAATAACTGTTGGTTTATTCTAATGTACTCTGTGAAAAGATCGGAAACCTACTTATTTATCTTAGCCCAGCCTTTCTTTTACACCTTTTTTCTACTCTTCTCAATGTTTCTACTATTGATAACTGCATCCATATAATATATCCATATACTTAACATATCCACAGTCTGAGAAGCCTATAGATATCTGGCGTATGAGAGTTTATTTCATAAAACACTCATTCTGCATCTCGCCAATCCATCATTCATATTCACTCAGTAGGTGTATGCTGGAATCTTGTTTTTAATTATTTCGTAGTAAATTTGGTTTTAATATTTTAATTTGTTCCTCAGAAAATTTTGCTCTGAATTAAAAGTACAGATTATTTTTGCGTCAAATAATCAATTTTTGCTATCCTCCTAGGGCAACCATCCCACTTTTACCTTAATAGTATTAGGGGTAATATCGATAAGGACAATTTATCTTTTGACCGAGTTACTAATTATCAAGTAATTACTTGATCGCTAGTGTATTATAAGTAGATTTCTACGCAAGTATGCATTTATGAAATTACTACTCACCTTTTATATTGTATACATCACCTGTATCACTGAAATTCTTTGAACTCCTGTTGAAGGACAGTTTCATCGGAGAATTTCATTTATATTGTTTCATGGAAATTAAAGCTTTTCTTTGTTAAAAATAAAAAAGTCCCCCATTACTAAATCCACATTCATACATATGTAAAAGGTCGTGAAGCTAATAGTACCGGTCTAATTCCGGGGCAGTAAGGTCCGCACGTAATCCCACCGAGGATTTTACGGGGACGGCAGCCGATGTTGTTTCAACGGAATTGTCCGGTTGTCCGGTTAACCCATCTAATGTAGGTATCGGTGTTCGAGCTGGAATGGAGGAATTGGAAATAGTTGTTTGAATGAAAAAGCTTAGTTCATTGTTTGTTCGAATACAAATGTTTAACATTTTTATATTGAAAAAAACAAAGTAAATATGTATTTGTGTTTTTAATAATTTATTACCTTTGTAACCGTATTAGAGTTGTAATATTTAATATAAAAGATGACCGTGAAAAGTAGCTCTAAATTACAGACTATAGACTAAAGGAAACAAGTAAGACAGTTCAACACAATTTTATTGTTTCATTACAATTTCAGCCTTGCTTTTATAATAGTTTTTACATTATTTACATCACAAACTTCATTCTCTTTTGAATACAAATTCCGTAAAAAGTTTCCAATTTTAAGTCACATAGATATGAGAAAATAATTTTTATTTATGATACTATACAATGATAACACGTGTTACAATTTGATAATGAGAAGTACAGAAAGTGGATCCAAGAAGGAAAGTAAATATTTGGACCCAAAATTAATTTACAATAACGATCATAACATCCTCAGGTGGTTGTCTGTGGAGCTACAATCGCTTTTCTCGTATTGTCATTGACGCGACAACCCAAGAACATTAGCTAACTGCGAACATCTCGCTACGACCTCATCTTGGAGAAGACTAAACGACATCGCTATCAAAATAAGCCCAAAAAC
The DNA here is from genome assembly GCA_914767545.1 of Sesia apiformis. Taxonomy (NCBI): domain Eukaryota; kingdom Metazoa; phylum Arthropoda; class Insecta; order Lepidoptera; family Sesiidae; genus Sesia; species Sesia apiformis. Next base: position 5,245,700 of record OU611960.1, on the reverse strand, counting down.
CAGATATGCACAACATGCAATCATCTGAATATATTCACTTTTTGAACTTTCTGTTTGCTTGGAAGTTAAGAAACTAGTGGGAACGAAGTCTCCAAAACCTATAGTTGCTAGAGCTATGAAGCAAAAGTAGGCTGCGTCGAGGAAACTCCAGTTTTCCCAAGCGGAGAAGATCGCGGCCCCCACGCAGATATATCCAAGAAGTAGGAACAAGACAATGCCCACTGGTACGTGGCAGTGCTCGATGGTGTGGCTTGTGTGGTGCTGTACGCTAGTGGAAGCACTGCTAGGAACGGCGCAGCTCTTTGTTTTGTGACTCTCCTCCTTCCAAATCAAAGGCACTCGTGACGGTGTGTCGTGAGGACATACTCTGCGGGAGAAAGACGTTTATTAAAGTGTACAGTTAATGTAACAATTCGTTTAATAGTTAATGTGAAACCGATACTGTTGCTTCTCACTTCATAAAGCCCATAAGAGTATCATCATCACATAATCATCATTTGCTGTCCTTCTACACCCGCTGCCGCTTATGGGCGTCTTCCAAACGTATTCATTTTGAACGATGGTACGATTTTCCAATCCAGTGGGCTTTTGCAATAGTTTTACATAATCAGACTATGTTGCGCGGTACGCACACCAGGATCTTATGTGAGCAAGGAGTATCATCTTGCGAGTCTCATGACCTATCCGTTGTCAATTTTAAGAGTACGCGATTTTGTTAGTTTCGTACAATATACATACATACTAAAATAAAATAATCCCGTGTAAATCCCAGAATCCCTAAAAGAATTCCAGAAGACTTAGATCTCTTTAAGTTTCACAGAGCAAGTCTTTTAAATACATACTTCTGTATTAAGTCAAGGTAATTTTATTTTTATTCAGATGTCTACACAAGTATCACAATTAGTAGATACTTACGTTTCATCAGGATCCTCTGAATCATCCAGATCATCTTGACTCCTGTTGAAAGGCAGTTCTCCACACTCTTCAGCTATAAGCTGCTCTATCGCCGGCCCCCTCGGCCTTTGTATAGTGCCCCTCCCCCTGCCCCGACCCGGTCCATGGACAGTTGCTAGACATCTGTTGCTCGGGGTCTTCTTGCGATCTAAGGTCTGTGTTTGAAGAGCTGATGACGTATGAGGCTCTGAGAAAGAAATAAGAAATATTAAATAGAGATTTATTTATTTGTAAACATAGATACAGTGATGATACAAACACACATGCATGCTTGCATGTTTGTTCTCTATGTTTTACCAAATGGCGTATAAATATTGGAATAATAGTAGCATATATTGCCAATAGATTTGACGATGTAATTGAAAAATTTATATATATATATGTATATATATTAAAGTGAGCAATTAGTTACTGAGAAGATTACATAATGAAGTAAAGTATTTCCAATAAATTTTCCTTGACAACAAACAATAATAAATAACACTAGTAACTTAATAAAAAAATAATAAACAATTTCATTAATAATAATCATGTCAAGAACAAAGGAAAACTAGTTTTCATGTCATTGAAGAATTTGTCCATTGAATAATAAGCTTTACTTAAACATTGTTTTCAGTCCATGTTTATATGTAAGGATTCCCTGTTATGCTTTTAATAGAGAATGTCTTAATAACAGTACGATCCACAGTTATGTCAATTTTATATTTATGACGAAGATTTTTATCATAGGAGTTTAATGTTGATGTGAACAGTGATGGATATTTTTTTTACGAATTATGCAGGGAAGCATGATTAAATTTGTCAGAGTACCTAATTAATAAACATTAATCGTCCTCCCTTTTCGGAAACAAGACAATAAAAGGTATTTTAAGGGTAAGCTTGTATTTTTTAGGTCAGGTTATAATTAGTATAAATTGCGTGTACAAAATTTTATGGGGGCAGTAGCAGGGTACAGAATCATGAACAAGTATTACCAATAAACATATGTGAACGAAATTTATTATATTTGGTTTTATAGGTATCTATTTTTATTGTTTTTTTTTCTTCAATCACAGCGTTGTTGCTTTCGAACTTGGTGACACTTTTTTCGGATAATTACGAGTATTTATCCTTCTCACTTTCGCTCGGCTTTCGTTGGACGTCATAGTCACGAGAAATTGGGAAATAGAAATTTAGGAAAAATTAGTAATAATTCAGGGTTGATTGAGGTACCGTCAAAATGTACTGCATTTCTATCTTTTTCCTATTCCCTATTGTACGCACTTGTTTCGGTAATAAGTGAGGTATGCCATCACATTGTATCCTACTTGTATGTATCAGCCTATAACGTCCCACTGTAGGGCACAGGCTTCCCCTAGTAAATCGCTGGGGAGTTTCGGGCCGTAAACCACCATGCAGGTCCAGTACGGATTGATGTATCACATACTCTAGAATGCGGGTTCCCTCGCCGCCGTACAAGTGGAAATTTTTAAAATTCCGTACTTAAGTAGTAACTCAGTACGGGCCGAGGATTTGGACTTACGATCATACGAATGTGAGTGAGTCGAGTATAGATACCCCTGGGCTATCACCGCTCACATCCTATCTTATCCCTCCCCATTTTACGAACCCTTTCTCCAAATCCATTCCTACATCTCCAAAGGTAGGCAGCGCATCCGATGCCGTGCCAACGTTTCTCATTCTGGATTGAAGTTGACATGTACCGCGGATGTCCATGAGCGACAGTATCCACTTACCACCAGGTGAGTTATGTTAAGCTTTCTTCCTATAAAATAAATGTGGCACTTACCATCAGCAAAGGCACTGCTCTTAACACGACCCAAAGTTGCTGCTCTCGGGCTTGGTGGAGCCTTCTCGAAGACCTGCGAGTACTGCCCCCTCTCCCCCGCCTTGGCCCGCACGGTGCCAGGTGACCGATGTGTTCGAGGCGGGAACGAGGTGTACTGGTTGTGTTCAGTTGGCTGAGGCAGAAGCCGCTGCTGCTCATGGAGTTGAAAGTGATTTTCCTGTACAGAAACTAAAGTTGATAAAGACTTTCCAAGTGTTTGATCCTTTAATATCTAATAATGGATTAGCCTGAAATAAATCGAAGACTTATTAAGTTATTATCAATATATTTACTTGAGTTAATTCCTAAAGGAATATAAACTGTATCTTAGAAAGGCATCTCAGAATAAACGTATCTTAGAAATCAGAATAAAGTTGAACGTAATAAATATCATTAGGTACGATTTTTATCTATTTTTTATACCCGATATTTCACTCTAGTTATATTAGCCGTGGTCACGGCGTGGTCACGAGGTGACAGGTTGTTGTTATTGGCAGATAAATCTGTTTACTCTCCTTCCTGCTCCTTTTAGATTCTACTGCCCACAATGAACTTATTTTTGTGTTCACAGCACACTATACTAACAATGTAGCTCTGAGTAACCCGTTTACACAACATTCATTCCACCCATCCACGTTTAGATCAAGTCCTACTCGTACATCTTCAAAGACAGACAGAGCATCCGCGGGCGTGTCAACGTTTGTCACCGTGGATATCCATTACCACTAGTGGATTTGTATGCTCGTCTGCTGCCTTCTTCCTATCAAAAAGAAAATATTATGCACTATTAGAACATTATTTATCTTCCTAATTGTCGTCGTTTTTTGACATTCTGCTAACATTTTATATCTTATGTTATAACTTGATGTTGTTACCTCTCCATCCTTTCGCCAGGTATTTGTAACTTTTCCATTAGTAGCTCTGAGCCATGCAGCTCTTGCTAGCCTTGCCAACGATGCTCCTAAGCCAGCTAAGCAGGCTAGCGTCAGTGGTACTCCAGCTGCAGCATAAGCCACTGTTGCCGCACGACCTGCTGCAGTACGGGGAGAGACGTTGCCGTAACCTGAAAGAGTGAGTGACTCTCTGAATGAATGAGTTTTGAATACATTTAGTTTCTTGAGTGTGAAACTTAGCAGTGCCAACTGGCAATACCTAAAGTAACTAAAGTATCGGCCAATCAAGCGTTCGCACTAATACAAATCCGTTTATACCTCATTATTAACTTATTCAATAAGCGGTTAGATAGCGCCAACCGCAAATATAGCGTTGTAGGACAAAGCTATTCATCCAGTTAGAGTAATAAAAATGAACATCAAAAACACATTTACGAACGCAAAATAAGTTTGAATTGGTGTGAACGCTCAGTTGGCTCATGTTTTACTTTTGGTATTTATTTATTCCTTTTGCGATAATGTTATATAGAGGCGGACTTAATGACTTAATTAATATATCATCTATCAGTCAACTGTTGGTTAAATTAGGATTTAAAGCGGATTCAGTATTGTATTTTGGACTACACCGTATATTTTGATCCGATTAATGTAGGCAGGCACATTACTGCCAATATTTTAACTACCTAATATTTTATTAATAAATTTTGCTGGTTGAAATGCATAATTTTTTTAATTTTAAGCCACACCTAATTGAACCGCACTGATCTGAAATTGGAATGAATAAATGAGGGAGAAAGATATGGAGTAGAATCATCGATTTGAGAATTACCAAATCGATGAGCAAAATATATATTGGGTAGAAAGTGGGTGGACGTTCATAGTTCAATGAAACCTACAATGAATATTTGGCACTTGATTATAACGGAATTGAGTAAAAAATGGTAGTATAAGCCTCCAATCTGCCGCCTGGATAAATGACTTCAGTCCACCTGGTGGTAAGTGGATACTATCGCCCATGGACATCCGCGATACATACCAACATCAGTCCAGAATGACAAACGTTAGCACGCCCCCGGATGCGCTGCCTACCTTTGCAGTAGGAAATGCAGTACATTTCAAGGGAGTCTTCTGTGAGAGAGGAAGGGTAACGTGGCCAGCCGAATACGACCAGCGGCTGTGGGAATGCAGCATGCACTCTCCCCCTACTTGCCAAAATCCCATAATTGTCTAAATACAACTCATTAAATTATTTCAAATTTTATAGAAACCCACCTATAGTTGTAATTAATGTGATACAATAAATCAGAGATCCAGAAAAAGTCCACTTGGATTCAAGTGCTAATTCCGGAGGCTGGGCGTCTGGAGAGTGCCTCGCAGCAGCTACGATGGAAGTCTCGAACTTTCTGAGCTGCTCGTGGACAAGCCGCGTCCAGTTCCTCTCGTAGAGTACGTTCAGGCGTTCTGAAACAATAAAAATATATATCAAAATTGTGAAAACATTTATTTGTTTTTACACAATTTCATTTTTATATTAATTAATTTATTATTTGCTTTTAATTGATTTATGATTCATCCATGGGTCAGTGTGTTTAATGGAATGGACAATTCTTAAACTTAAATGAAAGTAAAATTTATTAATGGAAAATAAAATATAATAATTTACACTATAAATTTGAAACATAATATAACCAACCCTTTTTTTTTTAAATTTAGACATTAAGGGAATCATTTGGGTGAGTAAAGACATATATGTTAGTAAGTTAATTTACAACATGCTCAGTAAGTTATTCAACATGTTCAGTACGTACCTTGAGGTTGTTCAACATATTCAAACTTAGCTTAGCTTAAATTGATCGATAATTTTGAAAATTGGAAGTTCATTTTGAGATTTATATATTAGTCTATACTATATTAAGTGCAAAGTATATAAAGGTATAAATATAAAGGTTAGGAAAGGAGGCGGATGAGCAAGCGGCCCACGTGATGGTAAGTGGAAGTAGATAAATGCCTTCAAGAAATATTACCAAGAATTACTTTAGCTGTACCAAAAATTCTTGCAACAGACTTCGTGGCAGACCATTGACAAATGTCTTAAGGGTTAGTCATCAAAATATCGCAAGTGTTTCTACAAGAACGTTCCTTGAGAGGCTATTATAACTTCGATGGGCCGACGCTCAAATTAATGAGCCCCGCAATCACCAGCCTCTGTTTAGTTTAATCGGAAGTGAAAAGGGCCATTTAACTTTTAAGAGGCTTAAAGGCCTTTCTTAAGTTGACGCCATCGCAGCCCTGTGGCTTATAAATCGTTTTTTTTCAACGAGACACCTGTCACTGTCATCGCGCATTGTCAAGTAGCTTTACCTTGGAAATATCATGACGAGGAGAGGAGATACAACCAGTTCAGTTAGAACTACGTTAATTTAGGAGCTGTAAAATGATCGCTGAGTTAGTCATGCTTAGTGATTAGTGATTAGATTCATTAGTGATTAGTCATCACTAATGAATCTTAAGAACCTTAACAGCTTTAAACTAGAGCTCTAAACCATCAAACGTTAAAAAATTGGATCACCCGCGTTTAACGCTTGAATGTTTTGTGCTCACTTAACGATAGAGCGTCGAAAGCTCAACGTTCATAGAGAAAAGGGAATTATTGTCAATTCTAGTACCCAAAATATTGATGAGACTTTTGCGAAATTTTGAAAATTATCATAATTTTCTACTGCTTCATTTTAAAATTCGGGTGTAAAAGTCAGTCAGATAGAGTAGGTTTCTTTTTAAATATAGTCTTGAAACAATGAAATTTTAAGTTAGAAAATATTAACCAAAGTTCATATTGACAATAAGGTCCTTTTATTCAGATAACGTCATTTTTCAAACCCAAATCAAAATTTGTATATTTAAATAAAATGGGACTGAGCTGGACAAGTCTGTCGCATGCATTCAGCTTTCTGGATGCAAAAGGTGGGCGAAAATGGTTACCGAGGGGATGCCACAAAATGGACACCAACGTAGAGGCAGACAGAGGAGGAGATGGCGGGATGACTTAGATGCATACCGTAGGAATTGGCGGAGTGTGGCGTTAAGCAGAGCGATAAACGGCAGATGGAACAAAATTGTACAAGCGAACAAGCGATGGAATAAGCGATGAACTACATAGATGGAACTAGATGATACGACGACTTAAAAACATCGCAGGTTTAACCTGGACCAGAGAAACCACAGATCGTTCTAGCTGGAGAAATCATGAAGAGGGTATATAAGTTATTCATTTATTTAAAAATTATAGAAGTTAAATTACAGTTTATAAAAACCAACGTGTACATTCTTTACAACGATTTCTCTAAAAATTCCACGGCAAACCTACGCAGAGACCGTTCATTTGAGAAGAAAATATCTATGTCACTACGCATCACTAACATTTTATTGATACAACGTAAAGCACGTGACACTGGTGCATTACGTTGGAGGTTAGTACAAGATAGAACCTCCTCCAGCGTGGACTAAAACATACCAAGAAGTAGCTTTCAATATGGCATTAAAAAATAAATCAGTTTCAAACTCGAAATCTTTCTATTAGGCCCTTTTATCCGCCTTTTCTGCGTGATTGGTCTCTTAAACACTTAATTAAAATTCCTGACGAGTCATCCAACAACAAGGTATAAACAAACTTCACTGTTTGAGCATCCTTTAGATTGCGTTAATTGGATTTTCTTATCCCCTTTTATACTCTGACTCCGGTATTATTCTTATTTTTTCAATGCCAAGAGGCCTGTAAAAATATTTGCCGATAAGAACGGAGAAGCGTCAGAAAAATCAACTAACGGGTGTTTATTACATAGGAACGTCACAAATTGGAAATACTATCCAAGGTTTAGAATGCTGCCCAGTTTTAGGAACAGTTTTGAAAAATTGAGACTACTACCGAGCATGGCCTGATTTATAAGTTTAAAGCGAGCCCAGCGAGCTGTAAAGAAAGTTAAATTCGGAATTTCTTTACGGAGTAAAATCCGAAATAGGTCACAGAATTAGCAAACAGAAGTGTCAATGGTTATGCCATATCTGTCGCAGGTACGCTTGCTATCCGTCCTTTTTTCACAGAGTCCTGTTTAGTCCCGAATTCTAGTTTGTTTAAATTTATGATTGCAACCCTAGTCGCAGGACCGGTATCGGAAGCGCAGTGAGTCTGGTCAGCTGGTGTAGAAGTTTCCTGATAGTGGCTGATAGAAGAGCGGAAGATCGTGTATGGCGGCGAGCCTTGGAAGAGGCCTATATACAGCAGTAGAGACACATAGGCTCATGGTCTGGGTATGGAAATAGCTTCACAAATATATATGTAAAGTTTAATATTTATTCTCAATGACATACTACAGGAAAAGCAATACTAAAGAAAAAGAAAATTCATATTTTTTCACACTGGTGATCACCAGTGTGAAAAAATGTGAATTTTCTTATATATGCATAAGTATATATGCAAAGAAAAAAAGTCATATAGCACACTCATGCGGTGTATTATACCATCAGCCCATGTTCCCCCACTGTTGGATATTGGACTCTCCCAAGGCTCACCATCACCCACGATGTTACGATGTTCTCATCCATATCTATAATAATTATATATTATTATGTAAAAGCTATATGTACACATGAAGTAAATAACCGTTATTAATGAACAATAAACAAAATTAAATTGAAGTAACTTTTCTAATTTACAAGAAGTATTCGATGCAGCAAATATTGATAATATTTACTACGAACAAGAATAGTTTGTTTCAAGTTAAACGAGTTTACATACTCGTAAGTAACTTAAAAGTTATTTATACTGATATTCTACGTAAGCTTGAAACAATAAGCTTTGTAAGATAGCTTTATAAGGTTATCAGACGTAACTGGCATTTATAGAGGGAAAGAAGAACAGAGATTGACTAGCATCCAGTATTGGTTTGAATTTCTACGGAAGCATTTGTAACAAAAAAACAATCCTTTTTTATGGAAAGAAGGTGGCAGACGACCATTCAGTCCACCTAGTGGTAAGTGGATACTGTCGTCCATGGACATCCGCGATAATGTCAACATCATTCCAGAATGACAAAGAAACGAAACCGCGATCCTTTGAAGATTTAGGGCTTTTCTCACCGGCTCCTGATACTTTATCAGAAGGTATCTAAAAGTCAGTTACACTTTATCAGAAAGTCAGTATCAGCTAGATTTAATCAGCAGATAATTTATCTATCAGATTATTAACAGTTACTTTATCAGGAGATAAAGTATCTGTAGTAAAAAAAAATGAATAAAATCCTTCTGATAAAGTACGAGGAGGTGGTGAGGAAGGCCCCCAGGTAGGTATTTGGAAAAAGGGTTAGAAAAATGGGAAGCGATATATGCTAGGATAGGATGGCATTGGAATGGGCTCTGGCATTATCTCACTCACTACCGAAACTTTTTTATTAGCTTTTATTATTCTTTATAAATCTAGGCCAGATCTATCTTAAATATTAAAACTGAGTTCTACGAGTATGAGTACCTACCTTCTTTATAATGGTTTCTATGTCAATTATAAAATAATTCCCGATAAGATAATAAAATAATGTTTAGAAAAAAATAATTTCATTGAATACTTTACTGAACATATGTACATTTACTCTTAAGTGTATATCAGCTTGTAACGTTCCATTGCAGGGACCGAGCCTCCCCTAGTAAACCACTGGGGGGTTTCGGGCTAAAATCCACCAGTAGGTACGGATGGGTGGATTACTTACTTACTCTATATTTTTTATTTATTTCTGGAGGATACGGTTTTTTTTTACGAGAGCGGTGTATCTATCCTCGACTCACATTCGTGTGATCGGAAGCTTAAATCCTCGACCCGTTCCACTGAGATTCTATTTAAGTACGGTTTTTTTTAATTGTCACTAGCTCGACACAAAGATTGTCACAGATATTAAGTATATTGCAAATCAAAATAATTGTTATTACGCAAAAAAGTTGCTATTTTTCAAAAACCTTTCGAGAAAAATGTGTCCGAGTAATAGTAATGTTTCTCGTTATACATTAAACGGTATCCGCAAAATTATAGCAGAATAAAATTCAACCCGTAATATCCAATTGAGATGCGATCTTCCTACTTTGGGTTAAAAAATGTATTGAAATGTTCGTCACCGTGGGCCGTGTCACGAACGTCGTTGTCCTATCTCGATCTGTACATCGGTGGCAGCCCACAATGTGAATTGGATTCGTGATCTCGCATCCTGTGAGGAAGAACTGTACACACATTGAACGAGAAAAATTCAGATTGATAATGCCTATTTGGCTGTTTGGGGAAATTCGATTACTGCTATTTATTTATTTATTGATCAGGAGAAACAATAGACACACATGTTATAAGTAGAATATTTTAGTCAGATGATACTTGAGTTAGTATACTCACACATCACACATTATTACAGGTATTACAAGCTCGAAATTTAGGGGTCCTAATGGATACAGAGTTACACTTTGAGGTTAATATACTAGAGATAAACCGAAATTATTTTTACAGATTAAAAGTCTTATACCGCGTGCATGACTTTCTAAGTGTAGACCTACGAATAAAGATAAGTGACTCTCTTGTGTTATCACTGTGACACTGTGTATGGCACACACCTTCTGGCTAGAACTGATCGCGTCATACAAAGGGTGCAAAACGCTTGTGCCCGTTTTTGTTTTAAAATCCCATCTCGCAACCATGTCACTTCATTCTTGATTAACTCTAACATATTGAAAATGTCACCGCGTAGGGAACTTTATTTGGCCACATTACTTTTCGGTGTTATTAAATTTCAACAGCCCACATACCGATTTTATAAAATACAATGGATGAGTAATCCACTCAATAAATCTAGGGCATATATTCATTCCTAAATCTACAAAGATACATCAAGGCAATAAATACATCGAGAGGCGTGCCAACGTTGGCATGTTCCGCGGATGTGTATGGATGACATTATCTACTTACCACCTGGTGGACTATGAGTTCGTTTCCCGCCTTCTTTCTAAAAAATCCTTATAAAACCAACATAATTTTATTTTGCTACACTTATCTTAAATATCAGATGTTAGAGCATGGTTCTATACGAATAGAGTTTTAAAACGATGAAATTTTAAATTTGAATTCAAAAAGCATATACCTACCGACAATACAGATAACAGATAACGTACAGATAATGTACAGATAACGTCACAAATATATTTAATTTTGTAATTTGTAATGTTGTAATTAATCTTCACTAATCACACACAAACATGCGTAAATTACTAAACTTTCTGTGAAAAACTCGAACTAAGAGAGCCACGGGTTAAACAGACCGAAAGAGGTAAAGTGAGTACAAAATTAATTTTTCGCTCACAATTTTACGAACCTTAACTTTTTACGAGCATAAGATTTCACATAAAATTGCAAATTTATTTCAGTTTCAATAAGAAGTGAACGAATGGGGCCCCATTTGCGACGTTTATGTTTTTCGGTTATGTTCTTTAACTTTTTTAAGTATCGTAAAATTAGTCGGTAAAGAAATTGGGTCAGCTCTATGTTTAACTATATTCATTTTTCAAATTTAAGAACAGCAGGATGACATGGCAATGACTAGGTCGTATGTGTAGCAGGATCGATAGTTGATCAGGCAGACGAGTTTTTAAATAGATAGCATAATAATACCTATCTGAGAAAGATATTATTATGCCGTAAGCCGATTACCGTCCACAGTTCTATCCTAAGGCGTTATTTGTAATTTTTAACGAAAGCATAAGTAACATTAAATTTGGATATAAAAAGTAAACAAAGAGAATAAATAATGGTTATTATTTTTGTTACATCCAAGTTTCAACTGCAACGTTTCTAGCGTGATTTTAAATGGAAATTTTATCATTTTATTTTGCATTTTTCTTCAATGTCATAAAAATGCCTTTTTACAAAGAGCCCAAAGTAGGATAAGAAGGTCATTTTGGGATGGTGGCGAAGAGCAGTGCAAAGCTACAACTATTATAAAGCTATTTATAAGAAGTTTGGAAGTAGACTTCCCAAAAAAATATAGGTCTATATTTGCTTTGCCAGTGTGGCGTTTTAAAGTCATACATCCCTTATGCACAACAGAATATGCATGAGATAAGACCAGATGAGAGAAGCCGAAAGTTGTGAGTGCTGGCGAGCCATGTGGTAGTCCTAAATTCAGCTGTGGAGAGATACAGAGCTTATGTTATACAGTAATATCATTCAGAGTAAGCCCTCAAAATTCTTTCAAGTAATTAAAACCGGGTTAATGTCGATTGCTAGTGTACAATACAAAAGTTCGTGTTGGCGCGACGCGCGGGTTTAACAACAGAACCGCCGATCTCGGCACGCTAGACTGGATTGAAAATAAAAATCGAACGAATAAATCTCGAACCGAGAGGGACTCTCGTCGATATTCCGATGTCCGGATTCGTTTCAATAAAATATATACTTTTTGCGGTAGAGTGATTTGATTATGCGACTTTTGAAGTCAATATTATATTATGCTTAAGCAAGTGTTATAATTCAAGTTAGACTGTGTAAATTTATCGGGGATCCGTTTTTTGACGGTTTCTTTTGGACACAGGACGGGAGAGAGAGGATTTTTCAAAACTGAATTCTTAAAATGAATAAAAAAGATAAAGGTTTCATTCGCTAGATATTTTTTCAAGCGGATGGATAATTGTTTAATTTGTTGTTTAATAAATATGTATACAGCAATCAATGCCTAATGGAATGGAATCATCCAATACATGCTCATTTACACAGCACATTCCTGAAAGTTGACCTTCAGATGAACTAAGTAAAAATTTTGACCCTGACTACATTCTCCTGTTTTATCCAGCAAAAAATTGGAGTCCTTACAATAGAGTTGTAGAGAAGTACATTTATTTTGGACATTGTTTATCCGTTGGCTAAAAAAATTTTGTTCGGTTGATGAATCAAGTTGGAAAAGGCTGCATTTCAAAGACTAGAAAATACACTAAAGCCTCCAAAACTTACCCAAAACTTGAAGACCAAGGTACCTATTTAACCAATGTGCATTGCCCTCATTTACCGCGCTGAAACAAGAAAGCTCATAAAAGAAATTCTATGCAAAGTTAAAGACTCATAACGGACTAAAGAACGCGCTATGTTAGGCATTTCATTTAAGGACCCCTATAAGGAATGTGGAAATCCGACGTCGAACCAAGGTCACTGATATCAGGAAACTTCTTACAGGACTATAGGCTATAGAGGACTATATTATAACTGATTATTTAACTTATTACGGGATTATTAGAGTGGAGTGAATTACAAGTCCTGTCCGGACTTGTAATTAGGCGCGATAATGGGATGGTCTTACGCAAATACAGGACTTAAGGCAAATACGCAGACCTACTGCTCTGTGGTCAAACGATATCGTCTGAACATAAGTGAAAGGCAGTCCCAAAGCCACCATCGGCTTTCGCAGACATGCTGAATGAGTATATAGATGCAATGCTTTTCTATAACATACTATGAGCTTTATTACTTCTGCTCTTTTTTTAAACGTTTTTGAAACGGTACTCACTTACCATCATGTGAGCGGCATACACGTCTGCTCTCTTCACTATAAAAACATCACTTTTCGAACTATAAATATCGCGAAACTGTAAACTGCTATTTATTCGTGTTAATAATGCAAGTATCCACATAATGCACTATCCAGCATCCACTGCTGGACATGGGCCTCCTCATGCACATTGTCTTGTGCATGGGATATGTATGGCCTTAAAATGTCACGCTAGCCAAGCGGGCTGGCAAGTCCACTGTTTTAGAGGTGGTGTAACTACACCACCTTACAACTAACTTACTTACTAATTAACCTTACTAACTACACCTTTTTAAAAGGGTAAATACCCGCTTTCTTAAAACCATTCATTATGTTCGTCGGTGTCATTGCCAATGGAAGAGCTGTCGCTACTATTTTTGGTATATCATAAATTGAAATAGTTTTGCCCGGATTACTGCGAAGCCATGCATCATGTACCGACGAAAGATATTTTTTGAAAGGCCCATAGACAGAGACGTCTAACGGCTGTAACTTGTGGGTACAGTGAGGTGGATATGAGAGCATTACCACCCAATTATTTTTGGCAAGTTCAACCGTTTTAATAGCTAAATGTGATGAATGGTTGTCCAACAATAATAAAATAGGTGATTCCTGGGTTGGTTTCAAATGGTCAATAAAGTGTTGCATAAAATCGTAAAATTCATCATCAGTTACCCAACCGCTTCCATTACCGCGTCCAATGCATTCAGGAGGTCCATTTGCAACGAAATGGTCCTTAAATTTCTTCCGGGGAAATATAAACATCACAGGAACCGTATTACCAGTTGCTGACGCAGCTCCAATCACAGTTATAGTAGTGCCCCGTTCTCCTGAGGTTACAGAGCCAACAGTATGCTTTCCTTTGGCTGCTATAATTTTGCCCGGTTTCATGACTGTCGGAACCCCGGTCTCATCGATGTTCCATATCCTGGAAGGCGGGAATTTATACTTATCCATAACCGTGGCCAGCTTGTCATAAAATAGTTTGACATTCGTTTTATTAAATGATGTCGCCCTTCCTAAGCTAGTCGGCTCTGGTTTTCTAATAGATAGTTCTGTATTTCTCTTAAGAAAAGCGGATAACCAATCTTTTCCCGCTAACTTATTTGTATGCCAACTGTCAGGGAACTTTCTGTTATATTTCACGGCGCATTCATAAGCAAGTCCGCGTACATCTAATGGAGTTAACCCATAAAATATAGATGCAACTTTCAGTATATAATCCTTTAACATTTTTTCTTGTTCAATTGAAAAAACCTGCCGTGCGTTTGTGTATTGCTTGAACACATCAGAATCAGGGTTAGCTTTTAACATATTGACATACCTGGAAAGCGTAGTTCTGTCTATTTTGTTATCTTTAGCCGCTTTTCGGATACTTTTGCCATTAATTACCTCATCTGCAGCATGTTTCATCTGATCTTTGGATATATTAGCACGGTCCGTTTTCCGCTTGTAAGTTCGCATCCTGAAGAAGAAACAATGAATGTAGAAATATTTATACGTGGTGTGACTTAACATCTGTTTTTAAACCTCGGCAGGTAATTATTTAGCATAGCATTTAACCCTAAAAAATACCTGCATAATATAAATAATGCAACCAAAAATCAAACTAAAAATATGGGGGTCACTTGAACATGGCTTATTAGACCCCCGTTGCTTTGACTCAAGTGACCCCTTTCCCAAATTACTTCTAATTTGCCGAGTCACTCAAAAACCATCGCTAATTGTATAATTTTGATATTAGTAACGTTTGTAAACACTATTTTGAATGCAAAATACACTTACCTGACTGCCGTACGTCCACAGACATATGTTTGAAACCAAAATGCACCGAAGCGATGTTTTTTTACTTTTGGCGCCAAATTAACAACACTGTCCACGTACACTTAACTCGAACGCCAGCCGGCGACTAAAGTACCGGCGACTAGGTTCACTAACCCCCCCGCTTCGTCACACGTCACAAGCTTGTATCTATCATGCAGGGTTCGTGTTCTACTATAGGTGGTGCACTAGACCCCGCGGCTCAACAGACCCCGCCCTGCCCTACTTCCACGAAAAATTCTACTCTTGGAAAAAAACGGAACCACAAAGAAAATATTGTCGTGGAAGATTCCGATCTTCGCTTGATTCTCAGAAAAAAATATTGTTTTACACTATAAAACTAGAAATTTTTACCCATAACTTAGGTAAAAATGTTTATAATGGTAACACCGTTGTTGATAGCAACGACATCCTATCGCCGGCAAAGTTACGCGTTCTGCAATCACCAAGTTTCATCTACTGTTTGCGTATTTTATAGTATATTGTAAATCGGGTCCATCGCGTAAAATTAAATGTTTTTGTTTACCTTTTATTTCTACTCTACGCTACGGCACGGGTTACACGAGCCGTGGTCAATAGTTGACTGAACAGACAAAATATTGCTTACACAAAAATTAGGGAATTATCTACTTATACAATGGGCTTTACTAAGACAGCTAAAACAAAAAGCAAACCAAAGTTAAAAAAAATAAATTTCGTGTTCACATCAAACGCAGTGTTTGCCTGCTCACTTTTCATTTAAAAGTTGGACACGTAGCAATTGGTTTGTATGTTCATACAGACCGGCTCTGATTGGCTTTCCACCTGGTGTTATATCCGGGTGTTACAGCCAGGTTTTTGGGTAGCAAAAATGTTTGTGATTCGAAAAGAAATTCCAAATTCCAAATACACAAATACACAATTTTTTTTATAGAAAAAATGTGAGACATGAGCACACAGTCCACCTGGTGGTAAATGAATACTGTCGCCCGTGTACATCTGTGATATGTGCCAAGATATGACAAACATTGGCACGTCCCCGGATGCGCTGTCTACCTTCGCAGTTTTGGGAATGGTTTTGGAGAAAGGGTTAGAAAAATGGTGAAGGATAGTACAGAATGGGATGGGAATGGGCTCTATAGTATCTCGCCCACTACCCAAACACGTACGTAATATAATGATAATAGGATAAAGTGGGAAAAGCAGTACAAATTTACAGTGAGAGAAGGGTAACGTGGCCAGTCGAGTGCACTCAACGACTGTGGGATTGCAGCGTGCACTCCGTCCTCCAAAATATCTAATTATACCAAGAATTATTATTAACATTTTTGATCTATGGTATAAAAACGTAACTTATTCTTTGTAAAAAAAACGTATGTCGCATTGACCCAATATTACGCGGCTTTGTACTATAATGCTATGGAAAAACAACGAGTGAAACAACTTATTACTTGTAATTATTTTTAGTTTTAGTCATTATTTTTAGTTCAAATGTTTAGAACATTTTAAATTATTTATTTATTCTTTTTGCACTATACCGTACATAGGCAGACCTAATACCTTAGTTAACACATTCTCTAGGAATCGAACGTTGATTAAATAAAGTTACAGATTAAGTTGATGTTTTTATTTATTACATTTTTTTACATCTTTAATCATTTAAGTAAGTAAACCGATATAAATTATGTAATCATATATATATAAAAGTATAAAGTAAATTGATATACATAAATAACATAATAAAAAACAGACTAGAAAAATTTACGACTGTACTTACTTGCCGATTGTTGTTCACTTTTCCACCAGAAACGTTATGTAAATGTTGTAATTATTTTAAGAAAATACAAAATATAAGAAATTAGTTATTTTTGTTCAAATTTTATTTTATTCAGTATTTTACCATAAGTAATTGCGATCGTAATGAGGGATTCGCTGACGAATTTGTGCACAGAGGTACACAAGGACATTATCGATCGTTATTAAGTATTAACAAACTTTGTGCAAACAACAATAATGCAATTACATGGAGCACGCTTCCAAAATAGCTTCAAACTTCATCATAAAGTAATTTTGCTTAAAATATTATTAGCTCAAACAAGTAAAAATAAAAGCAACCTCTGCAGACTAGATCGAACGTTGTTTCGCGTGATGGAACATTTCGCTACAAATGAAATGTGGTATATCTTTTGGTGAATGACGAAATATATTGTAGAAATAATGAATATCCGGGGAAAAAATCTAGATGTATGAAGTTCAAAGTGGCTTTGTTCCCTTCCAAATTATTATGCTGGGTTTCTAGTTATTTCTAATTATTTTTATGGTGGTGTGGATCAAGAAGCTACTCAAGAAGAAGCTACACGAAGCTACTCAATCATCCCAACACCATCAGGTGTTGTTCATTATTTCTACAATATATTTCGTCATTCACCAAAAGATATACCACATTTCATTTGTAGCGAAATGTTCCATCACGCGAAACAACGTTCGATCTAGTCTGCAGAGGTTGCTTTTATTTTTACTTGTTTGAGCTAATAATATTTTAAGCAAAATTACTTTATGATGAAGTTTGAAGCTATTTTGGAAGCGTGCTCCATGTAATTGCATTATTGTTGTTTGCACAAAGTTTGTTAATACTTAATAACGATCGATAATGTCCTTGTGTACCTCTGTGCACAAATTCGTCAGCGAATCCCTCATTACGATCGCAATTACTTATGGTAAAATACTGAATAAAATAAAATTTGAACAAAAATAACTAATTTCTTATATTTTGTATTTTCTTAAAATAATTACAACATTTACATAACGTTTCTGGTGGAAAAGTGAACAACAATCGGCAAGTAAGTACAGTCGTAAATTTTTCTAGTCTGTTTTTTATTATGTTATTTATGTATATCAATTTACTTTATACTTTTATATATATATGATTACATAATTTATATCGGTTTACTTACTTAAATGATTAAAGATGTAAAAAAATGTAATAAATAAAAACATCAACTTAATCTGTAACTTTATTTAATCAACGTTCGATTCCTAGAGAATGTGTTAACTAAGGTATTAGGTCTGCCTATGTACGGTATAGTGCAAAAAGAATAAATAAATAATTTAAAATGTTCTAAACATTTGAACTAAAAATAATGACTAAAACTAAAAATAATTACAAGTAATAAGTTGTTTCACTCGTTGTTTTTCCATAGCATTATAGTACAAAGCCGCGTAATATTGGGTCAATGCGACATACGTTTTTTTTACAAAGAATAAGTTACGTTTTTATACCATAGATCAAAAATGTTAATAATAATTCTTGGTATAATTAGATATTTTGGAGGACGGAGTGCACGCTGCAATCCCACAGTCGTTGAGTGCACTCGACTGGCCACGTTACCCTTCTCTCACTGTAAATTTGTACTGCTTTTCCCACTTTATCCTATTATCATTATATTACGTACGTGTTTGGGTAGTGGGCGAGATACTATAGAGCCCATTCCCATCCCATTCTGTACTATCCTTCACCATTTTTCTAACCCTTTCTCCAAAACCATTCCCAAAACTGCGAAGGTAGACAGCGCATCCGGGGACGTGCCAATGTTTGTCATATCTTGGCACATATCACAGATGTACACGGGCGACAGTATTCATTTACCACCAGGTGGACTGTGTGCTCATGTCTCACATTTTTTCTATAAAAAAAATTGTGTATTTGTGTATTTGGAATTTGGAATTTCTTTTCGAATCACAAACATTTTTGCTACCCAAAAACCTGGCTGTAACACCCGGATATAACACCAGGTGGAAAGCCAATCAGAGCCGGTCTGTATGAACATACAAACCAATTGCTACGTGTCCAACTTTTAAATGAAAAGTGAGCAGGCAAACACTGCGTTTGATGTGAACACGAAATTTATTTTTTTTAACTTTGGTTTGCTTTTTGTTTTAGCTGTCTTAGTAAAGCCCATTGTATAAGTAGATAATTCCCTAATTTTTGTGTAAGCAATATTTTGTCTGTTCAGTCAACTATTGACCACGGCTCGTGTAACCCGTGCCGTAGCGTAGAGTAGAAATAAAAGGTAAACAAAAACATTTAATTTTACGCGATGGACCCGATTTACAATATACTATAAAATACGCAAACAGTAGATGAAACTTGGTGATTGCAGAACGCGTAACTTTGCCGGCGATAGGATGTCGTTGCTATCAACAACGGTGTTACCATTATAAACATTTTTACCTAAGTTATGGGTAAAAATTTCTAGTTTTATAGTGTAAAACAATATTTTTTTCTGAGAATCAAGCGAAGATCGGAATCTTCCACGACAATATTTTCTTTGTGGTTCCGTTTTTTTCCAAGAGTAGAATTTTTCGTGGAAGTAGGGCAGGGCGGGGTCTGTTGAGCCGCGGGGTCTAGTGCACCACCTATAGTAGAACACGAACCCTGCATGATAGATACAAGCTTGTGACGTGTGACGAAGCGGGGGGGTTAGTGAACCTAGTCGCCGGTACTTTAGTCGCCGGCTGGCGTTCGAGTTAAGTGTACGTGGACAGTGTTGTTAATTTGGCGCCAAAAGTAAAAAAACATCGCTTCGGTGCATTTTGGTTTCAAACATATGTCTGTGGACGTACGGCAGTCAGGTAAGTGTATTTTGCATTCAAAATAGTGTTTACAAACGTTACTAATATCAAAATTATACAATTAGCGATGGTTTTTGAGTGACTCGGCAAATTAGAAGTAATTTGGGAAAGGGGTCACTTGAGTCAAAGCAACGGGGGTCTAATAAGCCATGTTCAAGTGACCCCCATATTTTTAGTTTGATTTTTGGTTGCATTATTTATATTATGCAGGTATTTTTTAGGGTTAAATGCTATGCTAAATAATTACCTGCCGAGGTTTAAAAACAGATGTTAAGTCACACCACGTATAAATATTTCTACATTCATTGTTTCTTCTTCAGGATGCGAACTTACAAGCGGAAAACGGACCGTGCTAATATATCCAAAGATCAGATGAAACATGCTGCAGATGAGGTAATTAATGGCAAAAGTATCCGAAAAGCGGCTAAAGATAACAAAATAGACAGAACTACGCTTTCCAGGTATGTCAATATGTTAAAAGCTAACCCTGATTCTGATGTGTTCAAGCAATACACAAACGCACGGCAGGTTTTTTCAATTGAACAAGAAAAAATGTTAAAGGATTATATACTGAAAGTTGCATCTATATTTTATGGGTTAACTCCATTAGATGTACGCGGACTTGCTTATGAATGCGCCGTGAAATATAACAGAAAGTTCCCTGACAGTTGGCATACAAATAAGTTAGCGGGAAAAGATTGGTTATCCGCTTTTCTTAAGAGAAATACAGAACTATCTATTAGAAAACCAGAGCCGACTAGCTTAGGAAGGGCGACATCATTTAATAAAACGAATGTCAAACTATTTTATGACAAGCTGGCCACGGTTATGGATAAGTATAAATTCCCGCCTTCCAGGATATGGAACATCGATGAGACCGGGGTTCCGACAGTCATGAAACCGGGCAAAATTATAGCAGCCAAAGGAAAGCATACTGTTGGCTCTGTAACCTCAGGAGAACGGGGCACTACTATAACTGTGATTGGAGCTGCGTCAGCAACTGGTAATACGGTTCCTGTGATGTTTATATTTCCCCGGAAGAAATTTAAGGACCATTTCGTTGCAAATGGACCTCCTGAATGCATTGGACGCGGTAATGGAAGCGGTTGGGTAACTGATGATGAATTTTACGATTTTATGCAACACTTTATTGACCATTTGAAACCAACCCAGGAATCACCTATTTTATTATTGTTGGACAACCATTCATCACATTTAGCTATTAAAACGGTTGAACTTGCCAAAAATAATTGGGTGGTAATGCTCTCATATCCACCTCACTGTACCCACAAGTTACAGCCGTTAGACGTCTCTGTCTATGGGCCTTTCAAAAAATATCTTTCGTCGGTACATGATGCATGGCTTCGCAGTAATCCGGGCAAAACTATTTCAATTTATGATATACCAAAAATAGTAGCGACAGCTCTTCCATTGGCAATGACACCGACGAACATAATGAATGGTTTTAAGAAAGCGGGTATTTACCCTTTTAACAGTGACATTTTCTCCGAAGACGATTTTATGGCATCGTATGTAACAGACCGTCCGGAACCAGAATCTCAAGCAGAAGGTAGCCATACAACAGAGGAAGACACAGAGATGCAATCTATAGGGCCTCAAATAAGAGCATCTTCGGCGACTGTTGAGGTGGAGGTAGAAACGTCTGTGCTTTTGCCATTACCTGCCACTGCATCAGCAACTCAAGAGCCGTCCAACAATAAAGAAAACCGAACACCTAATTTTGACATACCATCTACATCCAAAGGCGATGCTTCATTTTCACCTGAGGTTGTAAGACCATTTCCTAAAGCAGGACCCAGAAAACAACAAACACGAGGAAAAAAGAGAAGTTCTGCTGTTTTGACAGATACACCTGAGAAAGACGCGCTTGCTTTAGAACAAAGCAAAAGGAAAATCAAATCTAGCAAGAAGGTAGGTAAGGCCAAGAAAAAGACAGTTAAGAAAGCAATTTTTAAAAGTTCCTCAGAGTCTGATGAGGAGATTAAATATAATAAGAAAAATAATAAGAAGAATAAGAAGAAAAAAGTAAAACCAAGTGCACAAAATCCGCTGGATACCGAAGAGGGCGATTATTTCTGTCTGGTGTGCGTTGAGGCCTATTCAGATAGTCTTCCAGGAGAACAGTGGCTACAGTGCACTGGTTGCCGTGATTGGGCTCATGTTAAGTGTACTTCTGGTGCAGGTCCAGTTTATGTTTGCATGAACTGTAAAAGTGACTGAACTTATAGGTCACAGGCTTTATTTTATAAGATTGTTATGTTTTAATATAACTTCTATTATATATCTAAGAAAGATTGTTACTTGAATTTGATGTTTCTATATGTTATTTTTTTTTATGTCCACGGGCTCAATAGACCCCTTTGGGTGGTTCAATAGGCCCCGCCTATGGGGTCGATTGAGCCATTTGACTTTTTTTTATTATAAGTTGATTTAGTCTTGAAAACAGCGCATTTACCAAAGTTTGTTGATAACATTACACTGCCAAATAAATAAAGAACTAATTTAAGAATAAATATGGTTTTATTTATTCTTTAACAGGGCCCTGCAATGATTTGAACAAAATCATGCTCAAGTGACCCCGCCCTGCCCTACTTGCAGTTATTCTCATGGTTTACGTTTCTAATTGTAAGTATATCTACCTGGAAAGAAAGAATAATAATAATATATTGCTGTGTATCTATACACATAATAAAATCGTAACAATGCGTCTGTACATATTTTTTTTTAAAGAGTACATGTGATGTATTACATGTACATGTGATAAGTGCAAAACAACAATATTTGGAATTTTTGTCAGTCTGTGCGTCTGTATGTCTGTCTGAGCGCGCATTACGCAAAAACCGCTGGACATTTTTTAATGAAACTTCTGATAATTCTAGCTAATGTGCCGAGTTAACATTTAGGGTACTTTTTATCCAGATCGATCATAGACATCCCACGGTATTGATCATCGGTAAATTTACCTGTGTTTAATGTAATTATCGAGTAACATTTACTGTGAAACTTAATGTAATTAATGATACAATATGATTTTATATTAAATTTGAGTAATTAATATTCGTTAATATTCTAGATTAATTGACATCAATTGATATTGATAATTTTTGATTAGCATAATCAAAATAATGTTCCATAATATGGGGTACTGATTGGACCTCTAAGGTTCTCTGAAGCAGAAACTATATAGGGTCTATCAGATATATCTCTGGATTCTGCGCATAATTCTGAGTTAAATTACATTAAATGTTATGTATTTTTAAAATTCAGCTTTGCTTTGTATTTAGCAAATATGTGGAAAAAATTAGCATAATTATAAAATACATACTACCCAATAACCAATTTTTTTTTACGGAATGGCTAAATTCTTGTGGCCCTAATGGCCTTCCTAGAGTCACCGGACTTGTATAGTTTAGGGCGAGCGCAGAAAGCGCTCAGCCAGAAGCAAAGAGTGTCTGTTGAAACGAGCCTAAGGGCTCCCCCGCCGGTAGACCGGCGGAAGGCTCGGACTTCGGCTTAGGGCGTTGCTTCGGGACGGCACCGCGGGATCGCGAGTCGCTGAGAAGCACCCAGGCATGTGCCGATACCTGGTAAAAGTGTTGGCTGATGGCCTGTGTGTATTTACGGTGTAGCGAGGGTGACGTCCTCTTTTCCGCCGGCGGGGACGGTATATCTGTGAAGTCTGTGAGTGTAGTGTAAGGACCGCATTGGCAGCAGTAATTGGGTCGTCGGGGTCGTTTAAGACGTGCCGAGGACGACGACGGCAATTGGGAGGGTCATTCCTATCGGGTTGATGCGGGGTTGGGATGGTGCGGGACTCTGTAGCGTAGGCCGGAGACCCAATAACCTAATTAACGCAGAATCATAATTGAGATTATTGGTTTCAGTCATCAGGAATATATTAAAATATATTGTTTATTCTTACTGTGCTACTTTTTATGCTATTTTTATTCCACAAAAATATCAAATTCAAACTACAATAAAATGTATAACAATATTCTGTTATTGTATGATCAACTTTTTGAACTAAGCCAGTAAACCTATGGAGATATTCCATCGCATCGATGAAGCGTGTAATATTATCTCCAATGTTAAGCCGGGATTGCGCGACCAAATAGAAAATAATGTTACGTCTTAGAGGAATACCCAGGACGACGGTGAATGCATTTTTGGTCTTGCTTCGGAACTCAGTGCAATACGATTTTGTATGGGAATGATACAATAATTTTAAACTATTTTCCCTTTTTAGATGTTATAACACGAAATTATCATTTATCGATGTCTTTGATACTAAACTTTCATCTTTTTTAAAATTATCATTAGGATTTCTATTAATGTTCTAAAGAATGATCGCTAAATGAATGATTGATAAAAAGAAGGCAGCAGAGGACAGTCCAACTGGTAGTAAGTGGATACTCTCGCCCATGGAGAGCACCGATACATGTCAACATCAGTCCAAAATGACAAACACTGGCATGCCCCCGAATGCGCTACCTAGATTTAGAGATTTAGAAATGGATTTGGAGAAAGGGTTGGAAAAATGGAAGGAGATAGGACAACATGGAATAGAAAGCGCTCAAATCTTAAATGTTCATTAACATTTACATAGCGCTTGAACATTCAGCGCTCATTTTACAGCACAAATTTCAATATATTTGTGGAATTCTTTTGATAACTCTGAAATTGTTAAGTGTTTTTTTATACACGCCAACCGTACATATACCCTGTTCCGTATGGAGACGGATACGGTTGTTTTCGACATGTGGTAATGGGTAAACTTCCGGTACCCGCATACATAATGTCTGTGTGGTGTCGCCTGTTGCCCTGACTTTTAGGGTACCTTAAAAATACAACAGTTGAACGCTTGATTAATGATTTAAAGGGCACATTAGGGCACTTGAAAGCATTACACCTGCAATTTGTTCAGTTTGTTGAAGTTTTTCTGCTTGGGCTTTGACTGTGTAACAATATGAATAAAGAGTGTGGAAACATAATGTCATTTCAAAAATAAATCTATATGTTATCTGGTAATTAATGCAAATTTAATTTTTTAATTTGTTTATTTAAATTTTATTTTAGGCTCAAAAGGGTAATAAACATGTATTAAGTACGGAAATATTGTAAGTTTTATATGTGTTTAGTATATTTAGTACAATAGATTACGAAACCTTATATTGTTTGTGCTTAATTTACACATGGGCCAGTGTACTGTTATAAAAACGAACGATAACAACATAAACAAAATTTACCTTCTTTGAAAACAAAAAGAAGAAAAAAGAACTCCATTTCATCATTTTAAGAGGGGGAACGTGCACCTCTCGATACCGCTCTCTCACAGAAGAGTATCTTGCAACGTACTACATTTCTCTTTATTTTATTCCTCAATGTACGTACGTGTCCCGGTAGTGAGTGACATATACTCTGGCATTTTCCCAACCCTTCGTCTAATCAATCGGTACATCCTCAAAGGCAGGCAGCTCGAATGTATCGTGGATGTTCATGGACGACAGCATCCGCTTACCACCAGGTGAATTGTACGCTCGTCTGCCACCTACTACATCTAAAAAAAAATCGTACGACACCCGTGTGTGGTGGCGGTCCTTAGGAGAGGCCTATATCCAGCAGTGGAGAAACACAGGCTGATGGTATGGTATGTATGTTTATTGAGACTCCGTGCCTCTCCAACCAGTTAAAAACGTGTGCCATTTGGCAGTTGGTTCTGCCTCTTTCTCATTTATGGTGAACGTTGTGTCGTACATTTTTTTATAGAACAATAGTACCCTGAAGATCTAATAACCGTCTCCCGCTTGACCGTTGTGTCATTAAAAATGCTTGTTGACCAAGTGGTCATTTGTTTATCTGATTGAGCGAACATTGTCCGTACGAAGATAAAGGTTCGTGATACGACTAGGATTAATTTTGCTGCTTTGTTTAGCATGGAAATGTTAGTCAAAAATTAAGGAGAAGTCAGTGGAAGTGGTGTGTAATAAGAAGGGATTCTTTATTTATTTATACTTCTTATTTGATGGAATAAGAAATATGATCTGTCATATTTCTTATACTTCCAAAATATACATTTTAGGTATTACATTAGGTATCCAAAATATACATTACAAAATAAAGTGATACATTTTAGGTAATACATTTATTGTCTGTATTATTTCCACATTCCTTTGTGATACGTATAACCGTAAAAGTGATCAGTCCTTTTAACATCTACCACTGGCCATGGGGTCCTCTTTATGCATATTGTCTTGTGTATGAGGGATAACCTAACCAAGCGGGTTGACGACTTCACTCTTTTAGAGGCCATGTAGATCCTCAGGGCTTGTTATCACTCAGTCGCTTTTTACGACACCGACGGAAAGAAGCTAACCGACACCACACGGCCACATGGCAATACGGGACTCCTTAATAAATAATGGACTATTTTATAACTATGAGTTGTATGGTATCATTGTATTTGTGGGGACACCGTGCACGCAGAACGCTCACGGCAGTTTAGGCTGTCAGCAGTTTGCGGTATAGCGTCACTGTCCACAGTGTACTCGCCAGTCGCCTTTTACTTCAGTCGCCAGTCGCCACAGTGTACTTTTAGTTAAATGATGTGTTCAGAAAATACAACAGTATGCAGGAAAATAGAAGTCATCCTACCTTCTGAAGCATCGTACACTTATAATCTATAACCTCCAAATATACTTGTATATATCTAAAGCCAATCAATGTGTGCGTACCTTGTTTCTTGGCTGTACGCCAACTAATTACTCATGTAAATGGGGGTTACAGAGCAAACTGTTTGGCGCACTCGCACTCGGATTTAGGAAGATTGGTCGCGTCAGAAGTCAGGTGACTTATGATAGAGTTGGGATTGAGTTGTTATTGTGTTTGTAATCTGTTGACTGACTAAATATGATAATGTCATCGGTTTTAATAATCAATGAAGGTGGGTGGCAGTTTAAATTAGTTATGTTCGTCTTCACTGATGAATTTTACAATATATGAATTAATTACTGATTACGAGTAATAAAGTACTGTTTTGCGAGTAATTACGAGTGTTTGTAATTACGAGTAATTGTGCCGTGTGGTGTCTGCCGGCTATAGAATAGCGCCATCCCATTTCTTCCCGTGGGTGACGTAAAAGGCGACTTAAAAGAGTGGACTCGCCAACCCGTTTAACCAGGGTGGCGTATTAAGGCCTTACATCTCTCACGCACAAAATAATGTGCAAAAGACCTATGTCCAATAGTGGATATTGAAGGGGCTGGTTGCATTGTACTGAAAGTATTGTTTTAACGTTTCGTATGCACGGGTGGAAACAATGCCGCGCCGCGCCGTATTGTTCAAATAATAAAGGGTATCGAGGGGGAACTTTTCAATTTTAAAATAAGAATTAAAAAACAAGTTGAACATATTTATTTTAATTTTTAAACGTAGCACTAGATGGATTTTAGGTTTTAATGCAATGCACTCTTGCAGCCGTGACCTCATATCGTCAACCACCGAGTGCAAAGTGCTGGGTTGATGGCAGCGATTTCACGTCGGATGTTTTCTTGCAGGACTTGTATCGTTCGAGGATTATTACTGTTTTATATATTAGGTCTTTACCTATGAAGTTGCTGTTTTTTTACACTGGCTACTTTGAACTTGGATATGTTTGGTTTGACTTGGAAGAATCTACCCAATTAGTTACTCAAAACCCTATTCTATTTACATTACCGACTACTTAGTCGGTATTATGCAAATTACTTGGGATATCTATAGTGTAACTAGGTAATTGCACTGCACTTTACCGGCTTTACGCATATTATCGTTAACGTACACATACATTAGATGTATTTATTCATGCCAGCTATTTTGAAACAATTTATAACAAGTTGTTTCATGACACTAAACCCGCGTGGTGGATTATGGCCCGAAACCCTCTCGTGATTGGGTACAGTAGTGAAACGTAACCGGTTGATATCGATGTAATATAATTAAGCAAATGTACTCGTCAACTGAAATTTCGCACATTCGATCCTTGTTTTCGCTTTATATCTGTGTTTACAATCACGCAGGTACAGATAGCGATCAGTGATTAGTTCTGAATCCTGACAGCCTATTTCAGCTTCAATAATTGACGAAGAATAAATTAACATGTTTGTTACCTGTACTGGTTTTATCAAATGTTATTAGTAATATTAATAGATTTTTTTTGAAAATACTCTTGTGAAAAACATCTCTACACTTTTTTTTATTTAAACATGTTTTATAAAAAATATTGACTAAGTTATTTTACAAAACTGGATTCAAGGTACTTACTTCAAGATCATCGATCGAGTAGTCAAGAATTAATTTGACGCTCGATTACACTTTTTGGTACTTGTTTTCTTACTTGTTTCGCTCCATTACGATTTTTTATAATAAGTATGTATGTTCGAAAACAACGATATACAGGGTTGGTTTGAACCTTCCAAAAGCCTGAACCAATGGGTTTTGCACATTATTCTGAGTTAATTGATATACAATGGTACGTATTTTATACCAATTTCTAGGGCTTTGTGTTGAGTAATTTTTTATGAAAAATTAGATAAAATATTTTTTTTTTGCATAAGAAGTCCTTAATTTTTCATGTCAATGGACGGACGTCATGGTTTTAGACTTCAGGAAAGGTTGGGAAGCACTCAACATATACATATCAATCGCCAATAATTATCAGATGCTATCGACATTATATCGATAAGTTGGCTGAATAAGAAGCAGAAGCCTGTATCTAGCAGTAGACAGACGACTTGATTGTATTTGTTTGTTGTTTGGTATGATGTGGTACGATATAATAAGGCCTAGTAACTTGTTAAATATTTAAATCAATTTCGGGCTAAATATATACGAATCTTATGTTTCTGCTTTACTCGTGTAAAATCGATAAAAAGTATGACAAAGTTTAGTGCTAAAATTCTTAACGTACAGGTGCCAATATCGCGATGCCAAAAAACCGCGGTCGCGACGGGTTCTATGAAAATAACCTCTTATCCCAGTTTCGTAAAATGTTCGCAAATTGATGTCATTGCAAAGGTAACCTTTATTTTAAATTGTTCTTAACGTATAATAAACAATATTTTAAGCCCATTTTAGGCGATGTATTGTAGTCGCTATTAGTAGTGTAGACTATTTAAATTAAAGGTTTTGTATTGAACATTTTTGTATTGGATAAAACTGTCTGTCAAAAGTTTATATACTGTCTTTAATGCATATTAAATATGACGTGTATAATATATTTTTTGTCTTCTCCGAAATAATGACTTGTCATCTCGTTTTAAAAAGCTCTTTAATTGGCCTCTAGAAACTTAGAAAAAAAAACTTTTTATTACGTCTTTTCTAATCAAAATTTCGGTACCCAAGACCTTTATTGGCGAGTCTGACAAAGTTATCGTTTTAATGACTTATTACTTTTTATAACTTGGTGTTACAATATTACAAAAAAGTTCGCCTTTGATTAAAACTTGAGGCACGTTCCGCGGATAAAGGTGAGATGACGGGAACTTCTGGATTAAATGTAAATATATATAGGTAATTTGGTCATTTTTTTAAGTGTCCGCTTCAGATAAACAAACATACACGGATCGATTATAAGATTAAATATTAGATATGATTGACATAATAGGTTGACATAAATAATAGGTGGACTGGTAGAGAATGTCATAAGGTATTAAATCCGCTTATTGTACATTTTGTCACTGCAATTAAGTTTAAATTAATAAATAATTATAATGTTTTTTTTTTATGGATGAAGGCGGCAGACGAGCATACAGTCCACCTGATGGTAAGTGGATACTGTCGCCCATAGAAATCCGCGATACATGCCAATGCGCTGCCTGCCTTTGTGAATAGGATTTTGCAAGGTCGGCGGCGCGCCCGCATACCCCCTGGTGTTGCAGGTGTCCATGGGCGGCGGTAACACTTACCATCACGTGGGACCACTTGCTCGTCCGCCGTCTTCTCAATAAAAAAAAAAGATATAGGTATGGATTTGAAGAAAGGGTTGGGAAAATGGGGGATAGAATAGGATGGGATGGGAATGGACTCTGGCACATCTCACTCACTACCGAAACACGTACGTACATTAGGAAAACAAAATAAAGTGGGAAAAGCAGTACATTTCTAGGTAGTCTTCTGTGAGAGAGGGGTAACGTGGCCACATAGTGGTGTCACAGCAACATTTACTTATATATTACCTGAGTAGGCTTTACAGTGTTGCCCATCAATTCGCCTACTCACGACCCCCTTATAAATATCGACAAAAAAACCGATAGATGATAATTCAAAGTAAATGAGTAAAGACCAATGACCTATTGCCGCCATGCGAAATACTTGCAAGATGCAGTGGACCAAGTCAAAATCCGGGTACCGTAGTAATAAATCGTTGAGTAGGCGCAGAGTCCACAGGAGAGAGACGTGTCCCACCGATAGAGTTTTAAACCCTGACATGGCAAACGGTGCCCGGCGACGAGCCCAAATATAGCTATTAGGCATATGGAAGAACATGGCACAATACTATCGACTTATTAAAAAGTCATACTTACGCGTACAAACAGGTCATTCTATGAAGCTACGAGCAGCTTTTTTTTACTAGTTATTAACTGGTCTGAAAGCACGCGTAACGCTGCGCTATCACAGCTTACGTTGCGGGGACTTTTTAGCGGGAACTCGAGAAGAGGAGTTGAGTGTTTGTTTGATTATTGTACAAAATTGTATATTGGGCGTTTTGGGGTTTAATCGTCATAGTTTATTAAAAATCAACGTATATTTCGTGAGTGATGTTTGCGATAATCAAATAAAAGCTTGGGACTGTCTTTTTCGCGTGCTTCCAAGGAGTCGTCTTCTGTCCTCAGTAAACCTACTATCGTTTTACTGAGCGACTCCCGACTTACTTCGACGGGACATTGTAAGGATACGTTACAGACTTTGAAATTATTTATTACGAAGAATATTTGACACTAGCATAATGTGCTAATTGCACCATTGCCTTATACGAAGAAGAAAGAAAAAGCTTACCTTGTGATGCTACGTAACCCAGCAGCTACTAAATTGCTACGCCGTAGCGCGTAGCCTGCTAACGTAACACTACATTACGCTCGTAAGTTAAGCACTTTTTAAACTTTTTCGCATGTACTCTGCAAATGAAATTGTGTCAACTTATTCACTCTGATGCGGCTAGTCGTTTGTGATGGATGGAACGAGTGCGTTTTTATAACGAGACGCTAAAAACTATCGTTAGCAGGCAGATTATTAATAGAAACATAGTATTAAATTGATGCTTTATGATTTATCTTGATTAAACAATTAACTAAGATTATTAACAAAAATTATTAACTTGACACTAAGATAGAGTAAATTCCCGTTGGTGTAATATTTTTTGCATAAAAAGTTAAATATACAGTACGTCTATAGTATCTCTATGTTTCGTGGGAAAATTATATATTTATTTACAATGTTTAAGCTTAGAGGGAATTCGTGTCAGTTTGCATAGGTTCGTCGCCAAAATAATGCAAACGAATTCGCATAGTGTCCTGCCACACACACATATCAGTTTTGAAGAGAGCTTTACACTGACGCCTACAAAGGCGTAATGATTTTGATAGATTTGAATTCTCGATTTAAAAAAAAAATGTAGCTATGAAAAAGAAATTACACTGAAGTAATAAAATTATACTCACAAGGAAATTCATGTGAAGTGAGTCCCGCCCACGGCTTATTAACTTGTAGCTGAATTCAGTACGATATTTTATCTATTTTCATAACTTTTTCACGAAACTAATAAAATTAACTTTGTGCCCAGCGGGAATCATTCTGAGAACAAATAATTATTTGTTCTTAGAAATAACTTTCCACAATAGATTATACATTACATTACCTGTTAAAGCTGGACGCCGATTTGGCGACCAGCGTGTTGGCTCAGCAATCCGGCTAAGAACCAGATGTTAGAGTTGCACGTCGATCGCTGTCGAAGGCCAATGTTGCAGGTCACACGTCGTGGCTTTAACGGGGGGTGTAGGGATTTAGGCTTTGCCGGTCTTGATGTTGGTGCAGGGATCTCGGCAGATCAGATGTTGGGGTGAATACGGAAATAAAACGCTGCTCTGGTTTACATTAAAACACAGGGGTGCGGAGGGAGTGGCAACGGGCAGCAAGCTCACTTTTCTTCTTAGGTTTCTTACTGTACAAGTGGTGAGAACGAACTGGCTTGCTGGTTGTTAGGCCTTTCCCTTTTTATAGAAGTTTGCTGCCCCAGCGATCCCCCCGTTCCCTGAGGAAGATTTATTGCTATTCGCTCTCCACTTTTGTACATAATATCTAGGTTACAAGTCTTATTTATCTGGGTCGGTCCTCTTATTGCACGGAGGATAAAGACTATTTTCGGTGGTTAGTTTAGGTATTTTCTCTTTTAATTTCCTTTTTCTTATCTTCCCTCCCTCCCTCTGTGAGTAGCAAGAGGTGTGGGAGGACCGAGGGTGTACGGCTTTTCAGTGGCGCCGATACCGGAACTACGCCACCTAGCCCGCAACTTTTTGTTCTAGAACTCATCCTAAATAAAACACACTGCGGGCGGTAGTCTTTATTTTAAACCTTATTCTAATTCCCTGACCTAGGTATCCTAGCACTACGGAGAGCGAGAATAAGACATATAAAACACAAGCAAATCGTACATAAACAAATTATAAAATGTAAAGGTAAAGAAACAATAATATAACACATAGTCCTTAACTAAACATTTTACATCTTACATAATATTAATATTCTATTCATTTTATACATAATATCGACATCTTATGATAACGGTAATGTATGTGTTAACATTTTATTATTTCGGAGGAAGGGCACGTGAATTTCACTCTTGACCAAAATTCCGCTGCTTAAACTTTACTGTTTGCGGAACTCTGTTTAGACGGCCCTCTTTTCCTCCGAAATGTGTGATGTTAGCACGTACATATTTCGCGCACTGATTTTATATTGTACACATAGGTATATAGGCACCGCACTTTCACTATTCACTATTCTGTCGTGCACATTACCGATAAATAAATACTATTCAAATGTTAGTTTGAATAGTATTTATTTATCGGTAATTTATCGATTAATCGGAATAGCTGTTGTCAATTTTATCTATTTCGATTCCATCAGGATATTAAATTAAAATGATAAACGAAAATCCAATTTATTTGGAAACCTAATTTGCATGGAAATTAATAACATTTTCTTGGTAATTTTTCAATAAAAACCAATCACTATGGAGATAAAATAAAAAAAAATAGTAACATAACCTTTTATCTTATCTTTCTTCAATCTTATTGTCCCTTGTATATTATATTATACTATTATTATTATTACTTTATTTTTGTTTCTCGACCTCTGGATCAGTATTTTCCGCTCCTTCCGCCCTGAGTCCCTCAAGGAAGAGAAGGTTCGGCTCTCCCAAATTCTTCACCCAAAACTTTTGAAACTATTGTCATTGTGTGTATGGCTGCTTGTTTTTGTAAGATGTGGGTATTTATTTTTGATTGCAGCATATCACAATACCTGATTAAACTTTTAGCAATCACGCCGGTTGCGCCTATTATTATGGGAATACTTATTGTACTATAATACATATTATTATATTGTACTATATTGTACTATTATTATTATTACTTTCCTCTTATTCTACCTCTAATTATCTTATTGCTTTTACTAAATTTAACTACTGTGTAGTGTATATGATATGTGCGCATTAAATGTTATGTAATTATGTATACTGTACCTACACAATCTATATGTGATTAAAATCTTTATTTTCCTCTCTACCCAAAGGTTATCTGCCAAAAATCTCTTATAGCAGTTAGACCGTCTTTTGTGCAGTCATTTAGATATGTAATAATATGTTTTGGGAAGGGGAGAGTACACGCTGCAATCCAACATCCGCTGGGTGCGCTCGACTGGCCACGTTACCCCTCTCTCATAGAAGCTTACCTTGAAATGTACTGCATTTCCCACTTTATCTTAATTCCCCAATGTACGTACTTGTTTCGGTAGTGAGTGAGATGTGCCAGAGCCCATTCCCATCCTATCCCTCCCCCATTTTCCCAACCCTTTCTCCAAATCCATTCCTATATCTCCAATGGTAGGCAGAGCATCCGGGGTCGTGCCAATGGACTGATTTTGGACTGATATTGTGATGTATCGCGGATATCTATGGGCCACAGTATCCATTTACTATCAGGTGGACTGTATGCTCGTCTGCCGTCTTCGTCCATAATAAAATATATATGTAAAGGCACTGTAAAGTGCCTATTATTGTTTTATTTTGCTTTAGTATGCAGTAAAGAGTATATCTATCTATCTAAGTTGAAATATTAATGTTCCTTAAATGTAAATGGTTTAGTTTTGATAACGACTGCTCGCATAGTTATAATAATTGAAATAGTCACTTAAATTTACAATTTCATAAATTCTTATACGTAACCAGAGATTCCATTGCCATAATATTCTCTAATATTAGGCTAGAAATTTTGAAGGCGATTGCTTCGTCCTTAATCTTTGAAACTATTTATAACAGTTTGAGGCCTACCTCAGAGAGGGCTTGTATAATCCAATATAACCCATAACAGAGGAATTCCGATCATATTAAATGGTATCACGTCATAACGTTATTCGAAGCTTATCATACACGACTACGTGTAAAATTATTTATATACCTAAATAAACGAGACTTCAAACACACATACAAACAAACACACGCGCGCACACACGCGGTCACACACATGCACATTTCCGTAGTACAAAGAAAGAAACATGCCCAACAAACAAATGTTTAAACACACATTGTTTTTAAACTAACATCTCTAAACAAATGTTTGTCCTATCGCCATGGAACCTTTTGCTTATCAGGCAGCGGCACTACCATTATTATTTTAGCATCTATAGAGCATTCGTCAGATGTCAAAATACCATTTTTTGAAACTAAATATTGCTTAGCAACGGGTTTCATTTGGGAATTTATGCGTTTCATCTGGATTTTCATGTAGCCTTAAAACTTGGCCATAATTTTAAATAAGTGAGTGAGATATGTCAGCACCCATTTACATCTGGTCCTGTTATATCCATCCCCATTTTCGTAACTCTTTCTCCATTCCTAAATCGCCAAACATAGGCAGCGCTTCCGGTGGCAAATGACAAACGTAGGCACGTATCGTAGAAGTCCATGGGCGAAGGTATCCACTTACTGCCAAACGCTTTCTTTCTATAAAACATAAATACGAGGCTTGTCCCAAAAGTAAGGTCTTTACATGGTTTTTGTTACATGATTATATCGAGTATACGCTATTTTTCGACGTAACCGCCGTTCATATCGAGGCACTTTTGTCGTCGATCTGGAAGCTTTTGTATGCCAGCGTCATATAACTCTCCACCCACCTCTCTTTTCAAGTAGTCCTTCACTGCAGTCTTCACTTCTTCGTCTGAATTCAGCCTTTTCCCACCCATATGTTGCTTTAGGTTGGTGAACAAGTGGTAGTCCGATGGGGCAAGGTTTGGGCTGTAGGGGGGGGAGAAAATGTCCCAACTGAACTTATCCAAAAGCGCTTTTGTGTCGCGTGCCACGTGAGGTCGAGCGTTCTCATGCAAAAGACGCACTCCCTTCGTTAGCATTCCAGGTCTTCGGTTTTTTATGGCTTGACGCAATTTTTTAAGCGTCTCACAATATGAGGCCGAATTAATGGTGGTCCCAGTTGGCATAAATTCGATAAGAAGGACCCCTTTCCTGTCCCAGAAGACAGTTGCCATAATTTTTCTGGCAGATTGCGTCACTTTAAATTTCCTTTTTTGGGGGAAAATGAATGCCTCCACTCCATTGACTGTCGTTTCGATTCTGGTGTGAAGTGGTGGACCCACGTTTCATCCCATGTCACTATTGAGTCTAAAAATGCCACCGCTCGAAACTCACACTGAGCATGGACAGATAATGAGGCGGACGCTGACGACGTTGACGCGCTCATCTTGTTCGCGTGTCACGCAGGTACTAAATGTCCGATCCGGCCAGTTCAAATTTTCTTAGAAAGAGAAAAAACTAACGGTCACAGCAGTGGTAGCAACTTAGAAAAATAAAATTTCCCTTGGCCGCTAGGAGCTTGGAGACCTTACTTTTGGGACAAGCCTCGTATGTCAAACCAAGAAATATCATAGGAAATTAATTAGATTATTGTAAACAGTATAATTACAATAAAAATAGTTTATTGCAGCCAATGAAACAATATTGAACGGAGAATATAATAAACAAGAATAGAGTATATAACTCAAAACTTCAAAGAGTCAATTAACAATTTTTATGTACTCAAGGACAATTTTACGCTTTGCAATTCTGAGCTCTGCACAAACATTAATTATAACACCTAAGTGTAAACCTAAAACATTCTAACGTCTAGAAACTTGAATGAGTTCCCGACACACGAGTATTAAAACATCATTAACATACCAATTGCAAACAAACACACAACACAATCGAAGTTGAGCTGTTCTGCTTATATTTCCAACGCGTTAAACTTTCGCAATATATTGCGCCACTTTTGAACTCGACTGTATTGTTTTTGTTTATAGTTGCTGGATGTGGCGTGCAAATTAACACTTCAATTCTTTTTACGGTAGTGAATTCGAAGGATCCCAAACTAAGGGACAGTTTGGGATCAACCGATCGTGTGTCAAGTTTCTTGACACCAATCTTAGTACCAGGTACTATGATTGGTGCTTGGGATTTAATTTAATTTGAATAAAAACGTGTAAGCGTTTTGACTACTCGTAAGGGCTCTTGTTAACGACCGTTTTTTTAACGGGTAACGGGCCGTCGCGAAACTGTTGCCCTTGTACACGATCCGTTTAAATAACGGAGACGCTTCCGTCGTCGCGTCATGTATAATCTCTTCCAAACAAGAAGTGAGGAGGGCTACACGTTTCACAATGTCCAGTAGAAATAAAAAGCTTATTATAATAGCGTACTATTTGTATAAAAAACGGCAGCTACAAAAAGAAAGGAAGAGGAAGATGTGGGTGCATCCTATTTTATTAGAAAGAGAATGTTATGGTGTATTCCATACATAATAAATCCATATCTACGTTGTGCTCCATAATTTACTGCAAATCGCGTTAGGTAGGTACTAAAAAATTTTCAAGATCGAGAAACGTCCATCGTCGTGAACACACTCGTATGAATTGACGCGGCTCACTGCAACGGGCCGACGAACGTCGCGCCGAGGGGCGACGCGTCCGCACCCGGTGAGTATTCTCCCGAGACGGGTACATGTCCGGTGCGTGAACAAATATCCTTACTTACCTAAAGAACACTGCGCAACGGGCAACGGCCCGTTGCAAGAAACGGACCGGTGCCCGTTGGCGTTAACAAGAGGCCTAAGGCATACTTCTTAATTAGTGGAGTAAAGTTAGATATTCAATAAGCAAAATTTCTCTTATCGGTATTTTTTGTCCCAAACTTCGTCAGCATGTTTTAAATATATCATAAAAAGTTTACCATCGTAGAGTGTACTACGCTCCCATTTTTGTATAACAAAAAAGTTGTAAAATAACCGTTTTTGGCAAATAACTCTTCATATTTTATTTTTACAAAAATTCATGATGATATTCGAAAGTACGGAAACGCTACATAACAAATGTATCGATTTTTGTAAAAGTTTTTTGTAAAAATAGAATTGTAGACGGCATAATTTTTTGTTTAACTCACGAAAATGTGGTTCTGCGGCAAGTAATTACAGTGCATGTTGAGCGCGTGGCTGTACCAGTACTACACTAAATTTACCATAACTTTGTAAGTAATTAATGAAATCGAACAAACTAAACAAACTAGCTAACGGATCCCCATATTTCGAGATGTAAAAGAGTATATAAAACTATTTAATATCTGTTTAAAATTAAATCACAAGGAGTTTCTACAATTTTAAAAAATATAATTTGAAATTTTAGCATTACACTCTTGAAATGATATACCTATTTAAAAAAGCGTGATCTAAAAAAAAATAAAAAAGTTTTTCAGTAGATATTTGGAACTTGGAAATATTTAGTAAATTTCAGTTTTATTACTAACGCCTAATTACAATCGTCCATTACAGTGGTTTAAAAACACGTTATTAAAATTTTACAGGTAGGTTTTTCGAACCTTCAAATGTGTATTTTAAAATGCCCTGAGTACTTTTATTTGAAATATTAAATTAATACTTGCTTTTTATGAATAACGAAAATAAACTAAAGTTCTCGATTCATAAACGTTAAAATACAGCATAAATCAACGTTTGTAAATGTCAAATAAATTTTTATTAGTGCCGTATGGTGTCGGCCGACTAATTCTTCCAATGGGTTTCTTCCCAATTTCTTCCCGTGGGTGTCTCCACTGCTAGCTATAGGCCCCTCCCAGTACTCACCACCAGACATGATCCTCGGCTCTTCTCATCCAACTACCACCGGTGAACTTCTTTAAGTGGTCGCTCCACCTGGCGCTTCACACTGCGCTTCCCGGTACGTGGCCTCCATTCGAGGCCCCTTATCCACATACCCCATCCGCCATCGGTCCTGGGGCAAATATGATCTGCCCGTTGCTCTCTCCAGAGGTCGTGGAGTGACTTTGAACTTATAGATCGGGCCTATCGTTAGAGGCCACGTTTCTGCACTTTATGTCATAACTGGCAGGATGCACTAATTGAAGACTTTCGTCTTCAAGCATTGTGGCATAGAACCGACGCATATTCCCAAATGCTTCTTTGACTGGCAAAAGAAAAATAAAAAGAAGTATTGAACTTCGCATCCATTTGTAAGTTTTTAACGATTTCGTCCTTAATAGTTAGTCATAAGGGATTACCCATTTGGAGTTTAAAATTTTTGATATCATATACGTTTCCAGCAACCCCCAAAACGTGTAATATGTAATTTTGAGCACAATATCTTTGAAATTCACCGAGATATTGGGATTTTTGTTTGAATTATTAAAAAAAAGGATCGTACAATTCTAAAACCTAAACTTTTTAGCTATTTTTAAGTGAAATCAAAAGGTTTCAAGTCAACTCATGAACAGCGGAATTATTCCGAAATAATGCGTTGTTCCGTGCCACTCCACTAAATTGATATAGTAGTAACAAACAAAATTATGTTACTCACAAATTACACTCCGCGTGTATTCCACAGCATTTGAACTATAACAAAGAAACCTCTTTTTCAAAATGTCATCGGGAATGTTGTTTCATCGGAACGATTTTGAGCTAAATTATTCAGCTCGAAGCACTTAATTTAATGTGCGCTCACATATCAATTCCATAAAAGAACTAGATCTGTGTCCCGTCATACCCGGGTCAAAGTGCCTGCCGGTACAGGAGAGCGCAGAATGAGCTCGCAGAACGTGCTATAACCTTATTATCGTGTGAGCATTCTATGGGGAACATGATCATACGAGTCACTAATTATAATTGGCGAGAATAATTATTTTTGACGGATAATGAAAAATCGTAATTTTTTGTTAATAGCTGCGTACTAAAATTACAGTTACAATAGTGTTAAAGTATTCAGACACGACAATACATATAATGCCGCGTGTATTCACATTTTACTTACAAATGGCAAATGTGGCAAGGACTAATTCCCTATAAAAAATAATAACCTTCATAACCTACAGAGAAGCGTTGTAGGCTCCTATCGTTTCGTAATAAACCATTTGACTCTTCAATAAATAATCTACAACTTACTCATACAGCTTCTGATTCCGAGGGAATAATTCGTATGCGAGGAAGGGGATAAAAATGTGAACCCGCATGCTCCCGTAACCTACTTTAATTAAGAGCTGAGTTCGACAAATCAAACGTCTGTCGAACCGGCACAAGCAATAATTGGATCTGTAAAATTGAACATTACGCGGCCAATTCACCAGCATTTGTAGGCTCCTATCGTTTCGTAATCAACCATTTGACTCTTCAATAAATAATCTACAACTTACTCATACAGCTTCTGATTCCGAGGGAATAATTTGTATGCGAGGAAGGGGATGAAAATGTGAACCCGCATGCTCCCGTAACCTACTTTAATTAAGAGCTGAGTTCGACAAATCAAAAGTCTGTCGAACCGGCACAAGCAATAATTGGATCTGTAAAATTGAACATTACGCGGCCAATTCACCAGCATTTCATGCTTTGCTGCATTCCTTTGTGTTCAATAAATACATTATGCAATTTTGGTTATCGAGTTGACGACTTTAATATACAGATTAACATTGCAATAATGAATAATAGTACATTATGATACAAGTGTGCTAAGTTGGTCATCACAGTGGAGGCGGGATTGCAGCCCGAGCCGAAGACGAGGGCGTAGTGGAGCCGAGAGTGTAATGACTAATGCTCACGCGTTTCATACGACGTTTTTCAACACACCCGCGAGGAAAAATAAATAAAATTTCATTGTCTTATTTTGTTAATAAAAAGTTTAATTATTGAAGCAATTACTGAAAATATAATTTTTAAAATGATATGCAACAGTTTTTGTTGGCATTTGCATAGTATGTGTTATGGTATTATTAATAATTTCATTGTTTAATGGGGGTAATGTAAAGTAAAAAGCACGCGTGTTTTATATGCTGCATTATGACCCTAAAAACCCTGCAATAAGGGCCACTTTACGAGCAAGTGTGTTGAAATATTTATTTAGTGCGATAATGTAAAGTAAAAAGCATGCGTGTTTTATATGCTGCATTATGACCCTAAAAACGCTGCAATAGGGGCCACTTTACGAGCGAGTGTGTTGAAAAATACTTTGTTATACAGGGTTAAATAAAAATAATAATTTAATCGATGGCAGCAAATTTCAAGGTGGCTTTAGGTTCTCTGGTGACCAGTAACATATGAATCCCGCGAAGCGGAACTTGACTTTGAGAATATTCTCAGTGATTCTCAGTGTTCTTGATTATGATTTACCGCCCATTTAGTATTATTTTACTGCTTATTTAAATACAAGACAATTAAAAATAAATAAATTTCGTGAAAATTAACAATTTTTGTTTACAACCTTTTAAACGTTTCTTTCACATAAACTACACTAATTTGCACTGCGTAGTTTTGCACTCGTACTGTTTTACACAGATAAATATCTTACAGTGGCGGTTCGATTAGCAGCTGTTTATAGACGGAGTGTGTAGCGTTATCGTTCATACTGGCGTACAGTGAGTAGTACAGAGCAACAAAGTCATAGAGCTGTTTTAAAAAAATACTTTATTTAAGGGAAAAAAAAAGTTCAGAAAATAGTTGTAAAACAAAAGTTTCAATAATAGAAATTCAGATATTTTTAATAGAAATTTAATATTAATAATAGTAATCAGATCAAACCCAATATTTTTCGCTAGACATAGGTTTATGCATATAATGTTCAGTCGCTACCGTGTAAATTGGCAAAATTTACACGGTAGACTTCCTCCCTAATTGTCAAATTCGGCCTAATCTGAATTTCAAATTCGCTTCAAACAGTACCAGCCAACCGTGTGAGAACGTGCCTACTGCATTCTGCTAAACTGACTAAAGTGTACAGTGCTTTTTTTATGTGTATATGGTATATACATACGTGCATATGTTATAAAAGTTGAATCGCTTGTTTGTGCGCGGGATGGTGTACTAGGTCTATAATATTAAATATATCTCAACAAAAAATATTGATTTGTCCATTTGTCGTGGCACCTCGATTTCAGACCATTCCTCTTCAGATCTTCTAGAATTTTGGAATCCTTGGCGTCGATACTTCGAGTAAAAGCCGAGTTTCGGAGTCATATGGAGAACAAGTAAAACTTGCCAGTAAAAAGCTCGGTGAACTGGGCGAAACAGTACTTTACTCCGGGACAACGCATGTGGCTTTATAAAGCTCAAGTTAGATGCCACATAGAGTACTGGTCATACTTCTGGGCCGGTGCACCGACATATCAGCTGGACTCCGTCCAACGACGTGCCGTCAATCGACGATCCCACTCTCACAGGTGATCCAGAAATAGCTCAGCATCAGTAGTGATGTTGAGTCTCTCCGCGTTTTCTACTTTATAATGGGGAATGTTCTGAAGAACTGTTGAATTTGATGCGATGTAAAAACTTCGGGTTTTTACATCGCACCGCTTGACATCGTCGTGTGGTTAATCCGCCGAGGTTTTTCCATTACACTATGATATGGGGCTTTTCAAGAGGGCTGTGAACAGGATTCTGCAAGGTCGCCAGGGCACCCAAAAGCCCCCTGGTGTTGCAGGTATCCATGGGCGGCGGTGACCACTTACTATCATATGGCCCGCCCGCTCGTTTGCCATGTATTCTATAAAAAATATATGTAAAAACTGTTTTACCGATAACAGTTGTGAGATCTAAAAGCCGCCAAGTTTGGTTTCATTTTATTTATTTGAATTTTATTTTTTAGGCCACGATTTTAATTTTGTTTTTTTTTAGACTTTGGACGTGGTGGATTATGGTCTCAAAGGCCCGCCTCACTATTAAGGCAGGCCTGTGCCTTGTAGTAGGACGTTAGGCTGATATGTTCGTCCTCTTTTCCATAGAGAAGAGTCAAGATATTTTCAGTTAAAATGCCGTACATGAATGAGGCACTTTATATCACTTTATATGGGCGTGCTCTCGACCCGCTAAGGGCTGGTATAGACCTATTTATTCCCAGTTAGTTTCGCACTATTACCCATGTCCCTATTTACTAGCCGGTTGACCTGTTCTGTGTATCAGCAAATAGGTATTACAAGGGGTCACTAGGGAATCCATGTGACGACGTATACTATTATTTATAACGGCTCGTGCACGTCACGAAGGCTCATAAACGTTAGTTCATAAACATTCGATTTTAAATCACTGAATAGTCAGTTGCAAGAAATATTATACTTCATCAGCATTAATAAACACTTAACAATCTTTTAAGCTATTACACATACTTATTTTATAAACCACGCTTCGAAGCCAAGTTATAAAAGATAGGTTACTTTTAACAGACTTCAGAGAAAATAATAAAGTTTTTTAATTAAATCATACCGTATGAAGTGATATGGTCAGAGATAAGGTAAGATTACACACACACGTAAATATATTCCGTCTCTCCATACACAAATACAGACAAATACATAAATATATAATTTGTGTCAACATGAATTCTTTCTTCTATTATCTATTTTTATTATGTCTACTATATAGTCTGTTACGTTTACTGTAAATATTATATATGTAGATTTGCATTATATATAGATAAAATTATGGAATATTTCATTTTGTAGGTACAGGCTGACCTAGTATTCGTTTGTAACATCTCTCAGTCGGTCAGTCAGTATGTTAATAACAAAGGTGTAAGATAATAAGACGTGTGTATGTATGTGATTGTGTTTTATCTTGTAGGATGCGCATATTAAGTATATTTTTATTTTCATGTAACTTGGAATGCATGTTTGTGTTTGTTTGAAAACGTTTTAAGATAAAAGCCCTCAAAAGGAAAGAAAGACGCTAGCAATGTAAAATCCGCTCACATCGGAATGTTGTACTTAGATAAAATATTCGTGTCAAAGGTTGATTCAGAAAGCATGCGTCGACATAAAAAGGGCTACATTTAATTCGTAAGCAAAGTTACAAAATGTATCGTTCCGTAAGCGAAACTGGAATGAAATTAAACGGCTCGTTACGCATTTTAACACACGTGAACATTGAAATGGACGTGTTGGGAAATGCTACGGAAATGTGAGAGATAATTTTATTCCATTATTGAAGCAACGTTTCGTATAAAGAGATTCGTATGAAGTCTTTTATGAAACGTAGTTATGTATAATTCTATTTTATACAGATTTCGAAGAAGGCTTACCTATCGTACAGATAATAAAATATTGAATTATGAATAATTGTCCGTACATTTCGACTAAAATGACCCGGCAATCCACCAAGTACAATTAGGGTATAAATTATTCAAAGTTCAGATGTAAATTACTCTCAGTCCTTACCCTTTCAAAATTAAATTTAATACA
This sequence comes from Sesia apiformis, assembly GCA_914767545.1. Lineage (NCBI taxonomy): Eukaryota > Metazoa > Arthropoda > Insecta > Lepidoptera > Sesiidae > Sesia > Sesia apiformis. The sequence goes on along the minus strand of OU611960.1, from coordinate 5,201,954 downwards.
AAAAAACTTTGGATCTGTATCTGCGTTAAATTTGTAGATATGCCGAATCCGTTCAGTAGTTCCAAAATTACGGGTATTTAAAGTTTTAAATAATTGGAAAATGTGAAACCAATAATATACAAATCTATTTTGTTGGATAGGGTTCATGAAATTCTACAATTAAATTAATTCATTATATTTGTACGCCCGAAATCGCTAGTGTGACATCCTGACATTATCTGTAATCCTGTTAACTCACACTACACAAATAAATATTTTATTGATTCCCATCCCATCTGTCGTAATCCTCCTTATTCTGCAAATCCATTCCGGGGGTGTGCCAACATTTGTCATTCTGAACTAATGTTGGCATTAACCACGGGTGTCCATGAGCGACAATATTCACGTACAATATCCAGGTTTACTGTCCGCTTGTGTACCAATTTCATTCTATTATATATAAAAAGTATATTTATTATAATAGAAAAGGAAGCAACTTTCCCCTGCATCAAAACATATTACGTTTGTCTACGTCAGCAATTTAGGAAACGCACAAAATAACGCAACCTATAAAATAAAACACGGATTATCCTCTACCTATAAAATCCGCACAAGAAACCTAGTTTGAAATAACCGAACGGCGAAGTTACGTTGCAATAAAAAAGGGATCAACCGACCGAGGACATTTTTATTGGAATCGCAAAATAATGACGAACTAAGCCCTCGGATATGCAGTGAGACACACGCCAAATATCGACGGTATTATAGTAATAAAGAGAAGTACGTTAACTCTAGTGTAGTAAACTATATTATTTTTATTACTTTATGGATAAAAGGAGGCAGACGAGCATACAGTCCACCTGAGGGTGTGGTTACCGTCGTCCTTGGACATTCGCAGTTCATGCCCACTTCACTCCAACATGACAAATATTGGAATGCCTCCGGTTGCGCTGCCTACCTTTGGAGATAAAGGAATGGATTCGGAGAATGGGTTGGGAAAACGGGGAGGGACAGGATAGGATTGGAAGGAGAGGGAGGAATACTATAAGGTATTTCAAGTAAAACTAATAAGATCTATTGTTGCGATCACATATAGGGGTGTCGCAGTTGATCAGGAAAACTTGAGTACTTTCATAGGTACAAAAAAACCTCTTATTAGTTATAATGATTTGTAATCAAGTATTAAACAGTAAGAAACATAATTAGTACCTAATTATTAGTAAAGAGGTCGTGAGGTTACATACTTCATGTTTGGCTTTTCCAATGAGTCGCGACACTAAAACGGTTGAGAAACGATGCTCCCGAAAACATCGCTAGTTCCAAATGGTGGAATAAGTGTACCGGCAGCGCGCGCGTATAACTGACACACACATTAATTAATGTATTATAAATAATTATTCACTAATTAGAAATATTTTGATATAATACAAATTAGTGTATTCCTATATCACGTTATTAATACACTAACTTTTAGTGTAATCAAATCACTCTTATCATCTATTCATCATTGGTTGCGTAACGATCTATCTTTCAAGATCATGAAGGTCTGTCACTGACCAGCTTTGACCTATATTGTCACCGTCACCGTCTCCAGCTCTTTTATTAGACATGCATGAGGATTGTCCTGTGCGTGAGGGATGTATGACCTTAAAACGCCACGCTGGTCGAGCGGGTTGGCGTGTACACTCTTTTAGAGGTGTTGTAGTTCCTCAGGGCTTATGGTGGAGGCTTAGTTATCCCTTTATCTTCTTTCACGACATCCACGAGAAGAGATGGACTGGTCCTCTTCTAGAGCCAGCCAAAGAAATAATTAATTGTGCAAAAACATATATTGAACGCAAGCCATGACTCTTGCGATTACGAAGGTAACCTACTTGTTTTTTTTTTCTATGACGGTATGTTGGAAAGAAGCCAGTGCTTAAAGTTAAGCAGCTGGCATCTGGAAACTTTTCCACCTTTGTGGAATATTTTCACTTGGCGCGTTTCGAGGTATTTTAACTGTGCGAAGAAATCTTTAATTTATAAGGTTTATATTTCAGGATGATTTTCACAGGTAGTGGGTTTAATGCGGAAGGTCGTGTAGTAAGTAGTGGCAGGTCTTCAGGGATATTGTTGGGAGATTTGGAAGAAATCAACATATTGTCATCATTACGACTTTTGAATTCTGGAAAAAATTCACTATATTTCAATTAAGTTGGCATAACTTTAGTATAATTATGTAATTACACGAGCGAGACTCTCACGGCGATATTTTTGCCCATGCCACTAAATTCAAAACTAATGGCTATCGCCGAGCGCGTCTACACGCGGCGATACGCCGGCGATAACCGCTCGCGTAGTTGGCGCCTAAGGGTGATCACCTGAATCCAAAACAACAATTAGTTTCAAAGTATATCTACATACATGTACATCTATGTATATATTCAACATGTCACCTAAATAACTAAATAATAATAACCAATTAAAAATATATAAAACCGTTCCAGCGAAAAATAAAATTGTTTCAAGGAATACGTTAAAAGTTACAAACATGTAAGATTTTGCTCTACTGTCTGAATCATTCATAGCACTCATTACTCAGACTGGGCGCTTATGCGCCAGGTGTTACTCGGTTCAGTCGACGCGCTTAGAACAAATGATATACTAGAATTGAATTATAAATCAAGACAAAAAATATTGTTAAAACTTGGTAGAATCGATTCTAGTTAAGACATTGAACCATCTATTTTGGGGTTTTGCATTAGTTCGATGACACTTTATGTACATGGAACATAATGAAATTTGAAAACAAACTGGAGAACGCATTTCTTAACGGATTCAAATGAAAATTGGCAGGAAATGAATAACTCAAAAAGTCCTAAAAATAATGTTTCTTCTTATAATATACATACAAACGATATTTCGTTCGACAAGGCTCGTATATGAAGAAGCTCTACAAGTTTCGTTTAAACATTTTTTTGTAAAACGTACAGAAAATAGCTAAATTAAAATATAATTTAAAATTGGTCCCTCGCGCCCCGATTTTACCACGGGCTCCAGCTGAAAACCAGCGCCGTGTCATCATTACAGGTACACAGCTAAAGCTGAGCTGGACGCCTATTCAGGACACAGGGACAACAGACTGCGCTACCTCTTTTTCTTTTCACTTTCCGAAAATGTCTCTGTGTTATACTTAAAATATGTGTTTCTATTTTCGTTTGTCTATCTATGTATCTAGAATTCCGACTGCCGTAGATATTTTTATTAACATTTATTACTAGACACAAATTTGTAAAGTATCGCGACACCGTCTATAAACACCATTAAAATGTGTAGGTAAGAACTATGCATAATACGAGTGAATAAACTATTGCCTCAACTACAAGTAAATACTCCAGTCGGACGATAATGTAAACGCGTAGTAATTTTATTACTTGGAAGTAGTATAAGTTAGAGCGTGACTTATCGTAAAGTACGTTTTTTGAACTCAACCTGCGCTGTGATAAATAGTACAGAGCATCTTCCGAAATTGAGTACTGTTGGACGTTTATGTTTCACAATGAAAAATTACTATCCAAAAATTGATACACCTTTTACCGAATTAAAATCACTAAGGTAAAATATTAACGTTTTTCTAAACAAACAATGCAGTTTTGAGTCACGAACATTTTCACATGTTTTCTTAGCCATTTTCTTTGAAAACTGATGTACGAATGTCTCGTTTACCAGGTCGATTTTCTTTGTACACGTTACAATAAAGACGAAATTGTTAATGTTAAGAGCAGCATAAAAATATTGAGTGCGCAGCAAATTGACGACAGCAAAATTTAAAGATAAGTTAGATTTAGGTTCTCGCTAATGATATTCTTAATAATTTAAAATTATTTATTTCAGTTATTCAAAAGTAGGTTGTTTTATTGATCATGATTTAGTATTATTTACTGTTCTTTTAAAAGTCAATGTTTAAGTAATTAAAATTAATTTATATTGGAAGAAATATCCTAAACAAAGGAAAAATTGCAACCAAATCGAACACTCGGAGATCAGAAATTTCACAGAGACGAATCAGCTCTAACAATTCGAGAAATGAATATCCAATTTCTACTCATGTATGCAGATAGAAATTGAAACCATAACTGAAACGGTCTTAATAAAGTCCTACATCACTATGAGACAGGAATCCCCAACTGGCATGTTTATGTTTTATTCACATCACGACTCCACATCAGTCGCAGTTGGCTGATGTTGACAAGTCTGATCCGTGTATTTTGTATTACCTACCTCGCCAACATTACAGTAAATTATTATATAAATTCATTTATTTTTTATATCTTCTGATAGGCCTGTCAACTTACTTTTCGATTTGGTCAAGACAAGATGTCTACCTTTTGTTTATTATGTTTACCCGTATATTTATTGATTCGTCAGGGAAATACATGCAAGTAAGATTTAGTTTTACGTCACAGCCGCATGCGCTTTGAAAACTAACTTGATAATTACAGTAATAATAATATAAGTATTAAAATCTGGAACGTGTGTGTCCACTAATCCGCACTAGGCTAGCGTGGTGGTACTCGTATATGACCTGAAACACTCTAATGATTTTCTTGGGGAGGCCTGTGCCCCGCTATAAGCTGATATCGATTCTTATGGATATCTTATATTAGAGTATTTATCACTGCAAAAGTCTGCATCTTCGTGCATTTTCAAACAGTTTGCTTCTACGCTTATGGATTATTGATGTAAAAGAAGTCTCAGTATGAATTGGGCCCTTGCCTCGTGACGTTGACCGCGTTTCTTTATACGTATTCGTTCAACCGAGCACCCCAAAGTTCACACATGCAGCTCAAGGTTGCTGTTGACCGCATTTCTTTATATGTATTCGTTCAATCGAACACCCGTTCACACATGCAGCCCAAGGTTAGATTCATACCTGTATGTATCAAATGGGAAGTAATTAAATGAGCCGCAGAAAAACTGAAAGTGGCATAAAGTTGATGGCAGCAAATTGATGGCAGTAAATTAAAAGGTGGGTTAGGTTATTATTTTAGTTCATCATGATTCGCTGCCCGTTTAGTATTTTTTAGCATTTGGTATTTCAAATTCCACGTATTAACGAAAATACTTAAATGTTTAAATTTATGCGCTTGACTTTACAGCTCAGCTGGAACACACACTTTTTCGGCACTGGCGCCCAATTTCTTCGCGGAGAGTTGATTTATATCCGCGAATGCGGATCATACCGTTACGGTATTTTTTTTTATTATGTCGATTGCACATTTGAACGGTATGGAAACTGGCGCATTTAATCAGCTGATTCAGTGTCATTGTTTCTTATTTTCGGTTGAACCGAAAATACAACACCAGTGAAAGAGAATACCGGGAAGAAGGAGAGCATTTTGGCTCAAAAACATTCGCTAGTGGTTTCGTTTCAAACATCGTCGGTTGTCTAGAGTTACCGTGTTTAAGATTCAAATAGCCAGGAATGATCGTCAAGCTTCAATGACGCACCTTAGAAGAAGGAGTTTCAAATACATACATGAAGGCAACTTAATGAATAATTAGCATTAGTAGAACGTTTACCAAATAGTACCAGAGTAATTCGATTAATATCAGAATACACCGTCCAAGGAACAGGTCTCCTCTATAATGGGATAAGATGGAAAGTTTTTAATATAATGGGATGAAGGACATCCTTTACTCGTTTATTCCTTATCCCTCTCCCCATTCCCATCCTACCCCGTCAAATTCCATCGAGTGCGATGGGATTTGACGGGGTAGGATGGGAAGTAAGACATCGATTGAAATTGTCGTAAAAAAGTTAAAGGTAAATAATTTACCGACTTTAAATGAGAAATTTTAAGTACATACTATCTTTGTGAAACTACTAGAAAATTACGTACTCGTTATTTTCACAGACGAAAAACCAATTATAATTTACGTAAAATAATAATCAACTATAAGGTTATACGAAATAAAACTTTTCTTATTATCTAAAATTATTTTCGCACAAACAGAAGGAATTCTACGAAAATGATATCAAATATTTATCGGTGATGGACCTGGCGCGTGATGTTTGCGCCGGCGACAATTTATTATTAGAGTTGCGAAAGGGACGAAATCTATAACATCACCATGTTTTTAATTCCTGACACAAAAAAGGGGTGTTACGAGTTTGACGTGTATGTTTGTCTATCCTTATTAAAGGTTATGCAAGGGTTTTCACCTGATAAGTTTATGCACCCTAGTGGCTCGTATATAGGTCCACGTCAGTCGCTGAGTGGCTGTAGTAATTTTTTAAATTGAACTTTATATAGTCATTTAAAATGAAGTTCTGATAATTTTGATAATTTTATCCATAAATTGAAAAAGAGATGTAACTTTTGGAAGAAATGGTTTTATTTGACCTTTTTTCCATTTCCCAGTCCATTTGCCTATGTCTTTCCAATGCTGGATATAGGACTGTCCTAAAGCTCGATATAACAGATGGTATTTCGCTCTTCTTTTGGCTTCATTACTGGCATATTTCTTCAAGTCGTCACGGCGGCGATCTCTATGATCGGAGAGGACTTCTCTACGCCTACGCCTTTGTTTGTTATTTATTTGTAATATTCGCAAAATGGGGGGGATGGGGGGGGGGGGGCAGAAATTATATTTTAAATACCATATCTTATGTATGTTTGCTGAAATAGTTGCTTTACATTAAAATCTTAGCATCACGTTTATGTAATTTTTGCGTATAATATTAAATAAGTAACACGAGAAAGGATCAAAACGACACAGCGCACAGTTTGTTACGAAAAATTCAGTTACAACTTTATTTTTATATTGAGCTCCAAATTTGTTACATATTAGTTATTGAACAGCAATTCGACCTCTGGATTAGGTACACAAAGAAAGTTATTTATTTTTAATAACCACAAAATTTAAATTTCACTCAAAACTAAATTAACAAAAGATTGGTAGAATGGGGTAAAATCTAATGGGACCCTGGATTTTCGTGTTATTTACTTTCAAACAGACACCGATTGTTCCTAAACTTCGTTTGATAGCCGTTATCTCGAATTTTCAACGGACAAAGGTATCATGAATAATATTTAAGGATATTGTTATTGTGTTGAAAATATTTTTCATTATAATATTTTCTCGGAAGGTATCCATTACATGGTATCCCGTCGTTACTCCCGTTGTCTTATGCTCGTGACACATACTAAACAATCACTGTTATTATAATATACATAGGTTTATTACGCACCTGGGCCAAGAAGAGCTCCTTGCTCCCCAGTTTGCCAGTAATTCCGCTCGTCGCTGCTGTATTGTATGCATAATTATCCTGCCTTGAGTTGAGTCTTTTTACACGATATTTACAAGGTCACTCAATTATGTCAATCGATGGGCAAATGTATGACAAGTGACTTGTAAGAATGTATCTACAAAATTTGACGACAGGCACACTTACTTAAGACTTAAAACGAGAAAAGTTTCTCCAACTTTAATATTCGGACGAGAATATTAAAGATTCTCGTAAGCGACCAAACTACGTACAATTCACACGATGATAAAACTGATGTTCGAAAAACTCGAAGGTTTTGTAACTGAGCCAATACTTATTCATTCAAAATGCCAATATGTCTATTCTAAGACAAGTAACTATACTTAGTACCTATATAATATACTGTGCTATATATTAGGTGCATTAAATTTACATTTTATGTTCCCTTGTCAAAAACTGCGCTAGACTTGATTAAGTTTGTCGGGCAAATTTAACGGCTAACAATTTGCTATGGGATGTTCTCAAATAGTGTCCCCTACACTACATATAAGTACAAAAATATGCTATTTATATTGACTGATATGATAATTTTCGATTTCAGTCGTAGCAGTTCGTTTAAGCGTTCACATACTATTTCTAGTCGTACTATTAGGCACTAGTCGTACTAACCCTCTCTCGCCATATGAAAAACGTTTTATTAAATAAAGTGAAAAACGAGGTTCCGGACTGATCCTTTTAAACTACAAACATGGAGATCAAACATGGAAAACGATTCGCATGTTGACTCCTAGAAATTGAACGTGACAGCAAATAACATTAACTAAAGTATAGGGTATCAAACTATACTATGTATGATAAACCACAGTTATATACATGGACATAAGATTAGTAACTTTGAAACACGAAAGGGACTTCGCCAATTTCCTAATTGTCAATAACTGAAATTATCGTACATTCATTAATTGAATTAAACTGATCAAGGGATAGAATTTTGGGCACATCGAATAGGGATCTCACTATATGTTAGATATTATATATCAAATGCCATAGCCGATAGTGAAAGTTTAGGTAGCTATCACAGACACAGATTGAAGTTCTTGCAATTGTATGGAAATCAAGTGTGTCACTTATTTTGTACCTACGACTAAGTTACGAGTACAAGTAAATTTTAGTGATGGACTACACTTTTGGCGAATTTATAGGTGAGTAATTGTTACCATACCATACCATCAACCTGTATCTCTCCACTGCTGGACATAGGCCTCTCCTAAGAAACGCCAGTAACATACGAGTATATGGCCCGCCCACTGACAATTCAGCTTGCTGATCCTTTGAACTATGTTGGCAACCTGGCCGAATCTCCTCGTTACGGATTTTGTACAGCAAAGAAACACCGAGAATAACTCTCTCCATCGCTCGCTGAGCGACTTGTATTTGTGAATCAAGCCTGCCGTCAGAGACCATGTTTCGGCACCTTACGTCACAACGGGCAGGACCTACTGATTGAAGACTTTTGTCTTCAAACATTGTGGTATAGGCGACGAGAAGATGTGACGCATTTTCCCAAATACTGCCCAATCGAGTTGAATACGTTTGTCGGCCTCTCGACTGAAGTTAGGCTTATTTAAATTACCTTCTTATTAGGTATTGTTACGTTAAATTTATTTATTAGAATTTTAAATAACGATTTTTATCGATTAATAATTTATTCAATCACAAATATTAATTTTACGAATGGCTACACCGAGAATTTGGGAAAGCGGGGAGGCGATTGAGTTGCGCAGAAGTGGGGGGTAGAAAGTAATGAGGGAGTCGAGGGGACGGAGAATTGAGGAAAAGTAATGGAAAATCAGTAGTTACGGTGATAGAGATTGTGTGGAATAATTTATGTAACATAATACAAGGAATAAAAATAATAATAATAAATACTCTTTATTGCATACGAATAGTTATTACATGTGCACAAATAATAAATGTCAGAATACAATAGGCGACCTTATCGCTGAGGCGATCTCTTCCAGGCAACCTTGGGATAAAGAAAAATAAAAGGGATTGCAAAATGACCGAAATATACAGAATGAATCATGTTCAATATCTACCTACCGACTATATCGATAATAAATATATATAATAAATACCTATAATAATAAATAATTTAATAATATTTAAATACACACATACATATCTAAATTTGTCCTGTACCCAATATTAATTCGCAAATAAGAATCAAAGTTGACAATATATAGAAAAATAAGAGGGAATTGTAGTCTCCAAGGGACGAAATAGAACGAACGGGTTAGAAACATAATGGTAGCGAGAGGAAATCATTTGGTAAAGAAAGAAAATAGAAAATCAAAGAAACTAACTAATAGAATAATGATTTCTAACTTGCCTTTTGAAACTAGACAGCGACTGAACACGTCTAATGACAACTGGTAAGGAATTCCAAAGTCTAACAGCCTGCACAGTCAAATAGTTACTAAAGAAATTTGAAGAATGGATAGGAAATTAAAGCAGTAAATTTTCAGAAGAACGCATTTACTTGGATTGTGAAGCAAAGAATTCAAAACGCTACTTCAAATATTGTGGTCTCAAGGGGTTAAAAACTACTGAGTACAGATTGGAAGCCAATTGACCTTATTACGAAACTCGGAAACATGGTTATATTTACACAGTCAGCAATTGGTCTTCCGTTAGATTAAGATAACAGGTATCAGCACAGAATATACGTGAAGATTATACCTGAAGTGAGTTTGATTATAGTATAGTATACAGATTGGGTACTTAGCTAATTTTATGACAGTGACAACCTTGATGCGGACGACAGGCGAGCGAGGGCCGATAGTGATAGTTAAAATGTTAAAATCAAAGTTTAAAGAAAAAAAAGAAACAATGTAATATCACTGATAACATAAAAAGTAGAAATAAAAAATAAATTTAAATTATTAGAAAAAGAGTAAGACTGTGGAAGAACTGCCTCAATAGTCTTTCAATTAGGCTACAACATGGTTCTTTAACATAGCTATGAATAAGATTTTCATCAACATAGCTATGAAAATCAGTAGTGCATTCGTATACCCTCTGTAAAATCCATGGCCAGCAGTGAAAAATGTAAAAAACTGCCGTGACTGTCGTGTCAATCGGCACGACCATTTTACCAGCCTAAATATGGCTGGTAAAACGTCGGTCTTTTCGGCTCAATAGTATAACTCGCTAGCAACTAAATTTAGACCACGGTAAATCTCGTGGCTCGTCAATTCGGTTTGATATTTTGGTGTGCGTGACGAGCAAAGCCCCGCTAATGGAACGGCGTCGCAAGCCGAACCAACAGTTTTTGTAGACAGCCGAGACACATAGATGTGATTTTGTTCTTTATCGAAAGTTGTCTTAATCTATGATCTATAAGTTTGGTTTCCGAATAACCCATTTTGATTTGTCTGTGTTATTTGCCTTCTTAATGGAGCACCGACGAGATTCATAGACTACTACCATGGCAGTGTTTCGTACCATAGCGTAACCAGCCCCTTTAGCATCCACTGCTGTACATGGGCCTCCTCATGCGGTATAAAGGGTGAATGGCCTTAAAACGTCACGCTGTCCAATCGGTGGTGTAATTCCACCAATTGGATCCAATGGTAGTGGTGGTCCGGATTGGTGAGACCACTCTTTAGTGGTGTAGGTATACCTAGTAGGTACGTATATTCCCATATCTATGGGACATTTTTACCCATTGTCATTTTTTGAAAATAAATACTATTTTTAAGAATATTTTTTCAGTTATTGTCTAATTTATGCGTGGTATATGAAACTAGTCTAGCATTGAAAAAGTTAAGGGAGCAAGTATATCAGATGCATTGGCCCAGGATTTTTTAAATTCACTAAAGCTCTATTGTAAAATGCATAGAAATAACTAACAGGCTGATTTATAATCAGAATTTAACACAGTGAAAATGAAATGTGATTTCTAGGATCGTTATCAGATTCTGGTAGCTAACTTCGTGGTCATTTCAACTATATATCGAAGTTAATTGTCCCGACGCTCACGTGACGGTATACAGCGCCAACATACGTGTTAAATCAATATCGGGGTCGTGTTTGATAAAACTTGGCAACTGATAAATACGAATTTTACAGTTGTGAGCTGTCAATATTGGAACTATAACTAGGTTATCTTATGAAAAAGGTGACAGACTAGCAGACGGCCGCCCGACGCTACTGCGACAGAGTCCCTCACCATCCCAAACCCCTAGTAGTTGCCAGGCTAATATATGTCCCCGATAGGAATACCTCTCCCCGTTACCGTCGTCCTCGGCACGTCCTAAACAACCCTGACGTCCCAATGACCGCTGCCAATGCGGTTCTTACACTATACATGTAAACCATTTCCGTCGGTGGAGACTAGGACGTCCCCCTCGCTACACCGTCAATCTACACCGGCCTTCAATTAACACTTTTACCAGGTATTGGCACGTGCATGGGCGCTTCTCATCAACTCGCGATCCCGCGGTACCCTCCCAAAGCAACGCCCTAAGCCGAGGTCAGTGCCGCCGATTTACCGGCGGGACCCGTTAGGCTCATTGTTGCACACACTCTTGCCCCTGGCTGAGCGCCTTCTGCGCTCTCCCTAAACTACACATGTCCGGTGATTCTTGTAAGATCACTAGGGCCACAAGAATTTAGCCATTCCGAGAAGAAAAAACAAACAGACGGTTCATCTGGTAGTATGCTCTCGTAAGTGAATAGAGTCATCCATGGACATCCGCGATGCATGCCATTATCAAGTACCCACACATATTGTGTCTTGTATAAAAGGGATGTATGGCCTTAAAACGCCCGCTGGCCAAGCAGATTCTCAAGTCCACTATTTTAGAGGTGGTGTAGTCCGTCGGGGCTCGTGGTCGCCTTTTACAACACCCACGGGATGAGATAAGGTGGTGACATTCTCAAGCCGGCCGACATCACACGCTAAACTGTTAGAAAACTACACCCTTATTGTTATGTTTTCTACTTACTTTACATAATTGAGAACCTAGATGTTTAAATTACTGAGACAAGAAGACGCCAAGACCCTGCCCCCTCAAATTATACTAATAATAGAGCCCACAAATCCGCATAATTTTGCTTAGGGACAAACATTAAACTCGTGCTTAAGCTGTCTAAAATACGTCGAAACACAGTTAAAGCCATGACATTTTGTATAAATAATAATAATCTGAAGTGACGAGCCAAACGGGCGCTTAAGCCTACAAACTGAGAAACGCGGGACGATAACTGGAGCGTTGAAATCGCTCGATGGACATAATTTCTCGTTAGCGGTGAATACTTTTCTTGGGACAATTTGTAACGCTCCCATATTGTTCACTAACAGTGTCAGCGACTTCGTTCGCGCGAAATTGTAATTCCCGTGGGAACTTCATAATTAATTTGGATAAAAAGTACCCTATGCAAGAAGACAAGACCAGACATACAGATAGAAAGACAGACAGATGACCAGACGGACAGGCAGACAAAAATTCCAAATAAAATTGTTTTAGGTTCAGTATCATTCTTACTTTGCAATAGTTAAATGACAACGAATTTTTTCAAAAAAACATTTTATGTACAGACAGCTCTGCTACCATTTTATTCTAGGTATAAATTTATTTATTTAGTAATAAAAAGATCAACGGTATTTATATTTATAGAATAATGTAAACTTAAAATTCTAATAATATAGATATCAAATTACACAAATAAATTTAGTTCATATGATATACAATACAGTTTTATTATTAAGCGCATATCTATACTAATATAATAAAGATAGAGTGCGAATTTTGAGAGTTTGTGTGTGTGGGGAGGGTAATCTCCGAAACCACTGCATCTATTTGAAAAATTCTTTCACCATTTGAAAGGTACATTATTCCAGATGGACATAGGCTATATATTATGTGCAAAAAAATTGCCGGGCATGCGTCGCATGCCGGGCACAGCTAGTTAATTATAAAAGAAATAGGTTTAGAAAACAACTGCGTGCCATAATTTATGGAAATTTTAATAATATTTCTTCGAACATACTGACATGACACATTCGTCGTGTTGTAACCACGGGTCTAACCACATCGTTTCTGTGTAATTATTCAGAAATATTAGTGGGCGGTGGGTCGTGGCGCAAACCGCGCTTTGCTATAACCTATAGAATATAGTATCAGCAGACAAGTAAACTACTAATAATTAGCTGGCGCACTTTTTATATTCGCACTAATCGCACTGACCACACCGCGTGTGAACACACTCGATGTGATCTCACCAAGCAGTAGCCTTGTTAATCCTGTATGTTAACGCAACAAGCTAAACCTTCAAGTACTCACTTCAATCAGAGACGATTATTCAAGGTCAAGCATTCAACGTTGCGGTACACCATAAAATGTTCTCGCTCCGCTCAACGCCCCGTGTAGTACGACAATTTTGTCTTAGAAGTAACTCCACTGTGTGTGTGGTGGCGTGAACGCGGCATTGCTTGACACATCGTTTGATGATCAGATTATCTTTGAAAAATGATTCGCTAGACGCTGTGTACTTCAATCTACTTAAAACAATTTGTCATTTGTCTGTATTTGTAAATACACAAGTCTCATTAATTGCAACGCAACAATTTATTTTACAAGTTATGAGTTTTATTTATTTAAGTCTGTCTACAATAATAATATTAATTTCTTTAGAAAATAGTATATTTCAGATCTTAAACAACTTAAACAATCCAACATATTCTATCGTTCAAATAAATGTCAAGATGTAAATACTCTTTATTTAAAAATCTTATATAAAATAGATAATGTTAATAGCCTAACACAGCTATACTCTAAGTGTGTTCCGCGGAACCCTAGGGTTCCGTGATACCTCTGTCGGGGTTCCGCAAGAATTTAGAAATAAAAAAATCAAAACACCTCTCTCTGGTCGCTCCGCGGCTGTGCGGACTCCGCGGCCGCGCGGAGACAAAACGCTATGAATGTTATTTATTTATTTATTTGTATTTGTATAAGCTTGTGTTACATTAGCTGGTACAATATCTCATAAGTTTGGTCTCAACAATTTTATACTTGTACAACGCGTTCGCTCTAAGTTTGCCGGTCTGTGGAATGCGCGTACCCTCCCCCACGTGACAACAAAACTTATAATGTGTCATAGTTTTACCCAAATATCTAACGTACACAATTTTTATTGTTACAATTAAATAAAAAATTTCGAACGTCATACACTCATACCTATCGCCAGCGGCAAACTTAAAACGAGCGGGTAGTATACTTGTAAGCGCTCAGTCTCTTTGATAAAAGCCGCCTCTGAATTAGACGCTATAGTTGTCAACTAGCGACTTTCGTCTCTAACTTCAAAGGATAAAGTCGATATTGTTTACAACGCTATTTTTAAATTTCTGTTTTTATTTTTGCTTTTTGTTTATCAAAGGTGCCGACTCGAGTATTTTCGAGAATATTTGAGATCGAGTCTAGGACTAAGTATAAAAGCGGCGATCGCGCGTTGGCGTCGTCAGTTGATGATTAGCGTTCGGAGCGATAAGTTACTACCTACTTACAAGCTCGCTAGCGAGAAACTAGTGTTCATTGTTTTACTGCCTGCTGTATTCTGTTGTCTCAGTTTTATACATTTCTTCCCTGTAGGTTCTAAATTTAGTCTCTTATACGCAGTAACGATTGTGCATTATTTAAACCCCACTATCCTGACTTGTAACATTATAAATAAAGAAGAATGGAACGTTGGCTTAAAGGTGTTAAACGTGTTCCAACAACATCTTCTAATGACGCTGAATGTTCAAAAGCAATGCGCGCGGAGAATTTAGCAATCACCGATCCAGAAGATGATGCCACGAGTGCCACGACGTCAAGCTCGACGGTTTCAAAGACGAAAAAAAGGAAGTATGATGAATCTTATATCAGTTTCGGATTTGTTGATTCCAACGGCTCACCTCTCTGCATGCTCTGTAGTAAACTGCTTCCTAATAGTTCCATGGCACCTGCCAAATTGCGTCGACATTTAGAAACCGTACACCCCGAGACTAAAGACAAGAATAAAGAATTTTTTGTTCGCAAAAAAGATCAGTTATTAGAAAGTCAAAAAAATATGATGCATGTAACACAAACTACCAACGAAAAGGCCACGGAGGCATCATACTTAGTTAGCTATCGCATTGCACAAGCAGGTGAAGCGCACACTATCGCTGAGAAATTAATAAAACCATGTGTATTAGACATAACAAAATGTATGCTTGATGAAAAATCTGCAAAGCATCTTTCTACTGTTCCGCTATCAAACGATACTGTTTCACGACGAATCCATGATCTGGCAAGCTACGTCAAACAAGAACTAGTTACACGTCTACAAAATACACGATTCGCTTTGCAAATGGACGAGTCGACTGATGTCGCTGGTTTGGCTATCCTGCTGGTTATTGTGAGATATCCATATAAAAGTTCTTTTGAAGAAGACATGCTTATGTGTTCATCGCTGCTTACAAACACTACCGGGGAAGAAATTTTTAATAAAATAAATATATTTTTTGAAGAACATAATCTCAGTTGGAACAATTGCATTGACATTTGTACAGATGGGGCCAAGGCGATGACAGGTAAAACAGCAGGAGCAGTGTCACGAATGAAAAATAAAGCGCCTAATTGTAGTTCCAGTCATTGTATTCTGCATAGACAAGCACTTGCGATGAAGCAAATGCCGTCTAATCTAAAATTAGTTATGGATGAAGCGGTAAAAATAATTAATTTTATCAAATCACGACCACTACAATCCCGATTGTTCTCATTATTGTGTGAAGATTATGGCAGCAAACATAAAACACTGCTGCTCCATACAGAAGTGCGATGGCTGTCTCGGGGAAAAACTTTAACAAGGCTATTTGAACTTAGAGCCGAGTTACAAATGTTTCTTTCAGCAGATACTTCTTTTAATTTGAAGGACCGTTTGTATGATAAAACTTGGTTGTTCCGATTGTCTTTTATGGCGGATATCTTTCAAAAACTTAACGAATTAAATTTATCGTTGCAAGGTAAACAGACAACAGTGTTTCAGGCCTATAATAAAATAACTGCTTTTAAAAGAAAATTAGATTTTTGGATCATTTGCATTGGTAAGAAAGAAATAGAAAGTTTTACGTTACTCAGTGAGTTTGTTAGCGAAAACGACTCAGAAATGTTTGAAGATAATGTGTTTGAAGAATTGGTCCAATATCTCAGTTCGATGCGCGCATCTTTTGAAAAGTATTTTCCCGAAGAACACAATACAAAAATTAAAGTGAACTCCTGGATTCATAATCCTTTTTTACCCAACTTGGAAAAGCCTGAAAACATGTCAAATGAGATATATGAATCTCTTTTAGAAATGTCATCAGACACAAGTATGGAGTCATTGTTCAAAACGACGCCTCTTAATGATTTTTGGTGCAGAATCCAAGATGAATATGCAATGCTTGGCCAAATGGCTCTGGATATTCTTCTCCCGTTCCCAACTACATATTTGTGCGAAACAGGATTCTCTACCTACGCAGCCACGAAAACAAAATATCGCAATAGACTGGACGCCGAAGCTGATATGAGACTCCAACTTTCTTCCATCAAACCTGATATCAAGCAATTGATGAAAAATAAAAAACAGTTTCATACCTCCCACTAGTTAGATTTTTTCTTTTTTAATGTTTTCTATTATTGTCCTTACCAAGTGGTGAAGTAAATAATAATTAGTAACTGATACATTGTACTTTTATTATGCTGATTAATATAGAATACACTTATAAAAATAATTGTTTTATTGTAGGGTTCCATCAAGTATTTTGCTTCCCAAAAGGGTTCCGTCATTTAAAAAGTTTGAGAACCACTGGCCTAACATAATGCCAATATAGACAATATCAGTATATCAATAATTAATGTACCTATCCAATTGTAATTTACAACTCAAAATGGTAACAAAAATTGAAATAATTGTCTCAACATTTAAGCGGCAATTCTTTGACATTATGTGCTATATGGTTGTAAATAAGAATTTTCATACAGTGCACATTTTTTATACATTTGTAAATTACACAGTGCACCGTGGCCGCATGACTCCATTTGGACGTTTCAGTGTAGCACAATAGAGTTGCCTCGACACACAGAAACCGTGACTGGTTTCCTACGAAGGTCTCTTACCTTACTTGTCTCTTTTACTATGCTTGTATTTAATCATTCCATTAACCAACCAATCAATCAACAACCTTGAACATTAATGCTTTAAACTGATGAAATATTTATCTCCTAATTTAATCTCGCACTATCAAACGCAACCGTTTAAGCTCCCAACACCCTCAGCCTATATTATAAGCGGCTCACGTAATCTTCGCAAAATGACATCCCCAAATCTGAGTTTATTGTTTCAAACGCAATTATTTAAGAGATTACAGAGGGATGGCGGGTTTCAATTTGCTGACGATACGTCGACGGCTTGTGCCCATTTTGTAATCGCTAACCCTACTTCGATTAACACTATTGTTGCCACAAGTGAAAATTTGGAGTGGGTAAGGCAATTTCATTAACGTTTTGGGTGGAGAATGTACGGATATAAAAACAATTGTCCTTAGTGATCTCTTGGCAAAGTCTTTTATTATTGAGGATTAGGGGCTTTACAAGTCAATTCAGTCTCGCTCGCATAACTGCGACTTTTGCTGACCTTTTGTCAAAAGAAGAATATTAATTAATATACCCTTGTTCACAGATGATAATTTATGATGAGATTGTCAGTTAACAGTAAGTATTAGAATAGTCAATTATACTGATGTCAATTATAGGGAGATGGGGAAGTCTCATTCCCTCGTAAAAACTACAAATACCTATAAAAATATTTCTACCAACAAGAGATGCGATTCCGCACGATCTAAATGAAATATAAAAGTGAGGTATCGGCGGAAAGTGACCGATGCTTGAGTCATTACGTTTCGCAGCACTGACAGATTTTATTAAATAAAGTATCTCCGCCGATAGTGTCCATTATGTAGGCAAATTTCTGTACCTAAGTGCGCAGTGAACCAGATCTGCCTAAGCATTAATCTGTTTTTCGATGTACCATAGAACCTACCCATTCCCATTGTCCGTGGCCGTTGTAAATCTGAGGTTCCTTAATTCAATCTGCGCAGGGCCGGCAACCGACGGGTTAGACGAGTCCATGACTGGAGATCACATAATGGGAAGCACACTGTGGGACGCTCTCCGGCCGGTGAACCGATGACTTGAAGAAGTTCGTCAGTAGTAGTTGGGTGAGAAGAGCCGATGATCGTGTGTGGTGAAGAGAGAACCCGAGGACAGACCAATATCTAGCAGTAGAGAGACAGGCTGATCACAGACTGTCACATTATCTGAGGAAAGGGACCTTATTGTCGGTAGTTTCCAAGATATTAAGACTAGTAACATCATTCAAAATAATAGTTTTGTTATTGGTGTATATATCTTAAAAGTCAGATGGTAGAACATTTTTTCTATTTAAACATAATCTTAAACTGATGAAAATTTTAAATTAACCAAAGAAACTTTTAATCTTTCACCAAAGTCCATTCCGACAATAATAAGGCCCCTTTGCTCATATAAAGTCACAAATGTGTTCGTATCTTTTAACAAATACGTCGGTAAATTCCAAAGGTTTGTTTCGATGTTTCTGTGAAGCCCTTTTCCGCATCATTTACCTCTAAAGTTAATTTCCTGTGAAATCAATTCTTTCTTCAAGCCCCGTTTGAGCTATTTATTGTTAACGGTATTTTAATCAAAGGTTACACAATGGGTATCTATTGTAATATAGACATTTTCGCGGTGTCTGCATTGTCGCGCGTTTCGACAACGTGGACTTACGTCTTAAAGAAAGTAACCGGTAGTGGCTGAATAAGTAAAACAGAACATGATGTGTAGTGGTGGACTTTGGAACATGTCTATATCCAAAAGAGGGGACACAGGATGATGACATACTGTGGTATTTGTAAGAAGTAATACTAATAATGGCGATAATAGCTAAGGATACTTAAAATCATACGGTCATCAAATCAAAATCTTCCTTTTGACTCGCAATATATATTTTGCTTTTTTATAGACTAGTGGGCGGACGAGCAAGCGGTCCCACGTGATGGTAAGTGTTACCGCCGCCCATGGACACCTGCAACACCAGGGGGTATGCGGGCGCGCCGTCGACCTTGCAAATTCCTATTCACAGCTCTCTTGAAGAACCCCATATCGCAGCATAATGGAAAGACAATACAATGTATATATACACAATATAACTACATACAATAATTTATTTTTATACAATATATCTACTTTATGTATATTGTATAAAGACTTATGATGTGTATACGAGTATATCTATATCTATACTAATATATAATAAGGTAAAATTATGTGTTTGTGGGTACGTTGGGGGTAATCTCTAGAACTACTGAACCGATTTCAAAAATTCTTTCACAAATAGGAAGCTACATTATCCGTGTCTAATATAGGGTACCCATATTTTATTTTGAAAAAAAAAAATGAAAAAAAACATAAACCGTAGCGAAGCGAGGGCAGGTCGCTAGTATATTATATATTACGTAATTATGTATACTGTACACAATCTACCCGAGATCAAAATATATAATTCCTCTTTAACCAAAGGCAGGAATCGCTTTTACCGATAAGACCACCTTTTGTGCATACTATGTCTTAAATGTCTGCTATTGTTTTTGTTTTGCAGTGCAATAAAAAGTTTTATCAATCTACCTATATAAGAACGATGTTGTTGGTTTATCAAGTTCGACAACTTTTGTATAAAACATTTTTTTCCTAAAACGTAAGTATAGAAGATATTGGAAGCCTTTTTTCAGCCTGTCGCAAGTCATCATTCTTTTTCAAATAACACTATAACTTGTGCTGAAGGAAAACATTCTATGATACTAACACGCCCTTTTCGAAATGATAAGTATATATTCTAGTAAAATTGAAGACATGTTAAACATCTGTCAATCGACATTGGGACCACGTGGTGATGGCCCAAAATCCCCCGTGACAAGGGTAGGTAATAGCTCTATAATAGAATGTTATATGTTTCAAGTACTTATAATAATACAATCGGGCGTTCGAACAAAATACAAAGTCCTTTACAGAATATTTGCCAAGTCTACTGGCAATATATCCAGGTGCTAAGGTGTCTGTATAACACCGCGAGCATGACAGTCCGAATCTAAGAATTGCAGACAATGCCGACCCAGCTGCGTCGAGGTCTGAGACGGGTAGTTGTAATATCTCTGAAACTGTTCACAAACGCGCTGGTAGATGCATTTTGGATACTGGACTGGAAAAGACAAGGAATCAGCGTGAACGGTACATCTCGCATCTTCGTTTTGTCGCTGATTTAGTTTGTCATCATGGCAGAATCGCTTTAACATTAGAACTAGATGCGAACGGCCTTAACTCAATATCATGACGCTTCGATCTCGGAATGAACTTAAATAAGTCAAAAATCATATTCAATGAACATGTTCTTCCGGAACCAGTAAATGTCGTGACACTGAAAATTGTTGCCCATATTTATGGGGAGACTGTCTAACTAGGCTAGTTCACGTCATCAAGAAGGCCGATGAATGCGTTCAGATCGGCTGGACAGCATTTCGGAAAATGCGTCAGCTCTTATAGTGAGTGCGTCCTACCAGTTATGACATACGGGGTTATTGAAATAACTATGCATTTGACTGGTGTACTATAAAAACTATAAACTTGTGACTATAATAAATAGTCTTGTATAAATAGTCGTGATAAATAGGCTTGTATTTAAATGAGCAAAAAAATACTAAATAAGCAGCAATTAATGATCATTAAAACAAACAATTTCTGAATATCTCAAATAAATATTTATAAATTACATCATTACAAAATCGATAGAGTCTAGCTTTGCGGAACTCCTATTTCTCTTTAGTCACCAGAGAACTTTTAAATTTGCTGTCATCGATTTGCTGCCAATTCGATATTTTCTATTGCTTATTTAATTAATATTTATCTAGACAATGTAACCTATGACATGCCATTGATTGTTAGCCATGCCATATGCCATGACACCTAGCTATAATATTGTTAAGACTACATAACACTTCCGCACGATGTAAAAGAAATAAGTCACGTCTGAAGAGTCTAAAACGATTTATCTTAGTTACGAAAGTGACATGGCGTGACGTAGTTGTATTATAGTATTTATTTACAATATCTTCTCTTTTTATGATAGCATCATGATTAGAAACAATTCATCTTAGTTTCAAAAATGACACATTTATCTATTTAAAAGGGTCTTAACCCGAATGTTTACCCGATTTATTTTACTCGACGCTTCAGTTGGTCACCTTTCGTCAGTTGCAAGCAGTTTCATCAACTACCCGCATTTGGTCTTCATATTTCGGAAAGATGCGGCAGACAACACTCACAATATCGGAAGTAGCGTCGGATGAAGAATCGCGAGGTTTAATTAAATTATAGTTTAAACAGAATTTATACACTGCCTGTAACTTCCCTAGTAACCACGGAGAGGTGGTTTGCGATTGGTATGTACACATATCTACCCAAGGGCGTCTCCAGCACCAGAACGATTTGCCGCAGAGGGGGCAAGATGAGAGAGAGGATGGGAAAAATATGAATTGTAGGTACAAGTAGGTACAATGATTAAAATTTTTGTATAAATATTTTTATTAAAACCTTTTTAATACAAGAAAATGTATAAAAATAATTATAAGTAATTAAAAAATAAAGAGGGGGGCAACTGACCGCCCCTGCCCCCCCTTGGCGACGCCCATGTACTTACCTCAATTTTTTTTTTAAATTCTCAAGCATTTGTGGAATTTTCCATAGTGTTTTCTCTTCACCGTCCAGCAAGTGATAAACTAACATCGCTCTCCTAGTTACAAATATTAATTAGAATTAGAGATTATAATTGTAATTTTATTTAATTTTTAATGATCAGAACTGTTATTGTAATCTATTTATTCCTGACTGTAAAGTAAAAAAAGAAATCTTAAGGAAAGCCGTCAAAAATACCAATGTACTTTTGTCGGAGGAGTTCCAGAACTTTAAAGACTACATTCGCTCTTAACTTGAACCAAAGTCTATTTCAGCATCGATAGAAACAATAGCGTGACGACAATCCTGGGCTATTTTATAAGTGAACACATGCAATACTATACAATCAACTGAAGTTTAAGCTACACACATGTAAACTTTAACATGACCGCAGTAAAGGATAGAATACAATCGCTTTTTACACTTTAATGTGCTTTTGACTTAGCCATTGAAATGTATTTCAGAAATTTGAATCGTCTTTGGCCTGTGGATATATAGATAATATTAAGTTTTATTAACGATAGCAATATGACATTCTGGACAAAAAAAAATGTTATAATTAATTATGTGTTTTCGTATTCAATTTTCGACTTAGTCATCATTAGTCATTTTTTTTAATATTGTTGAGAATAGAGGGTAGATACACAAAGAGAAGATCTTTATAACCAAAAACAAACAGACATCTAATGATAAATGAGATGTTAACAAATATGTGTCATCCTCAAATCGTTTTCAGCGTTGGTGGGAGTTAGTGCCTATTCATTAAATCGAGACCAACAATTCTGCTTGTGAACTTGTAAAGCCTGATTACACTGTAACTACAGTTACACTATTAAATATCACGTCAAACTTAAATGTATTTTACAAAGCCGTATAATCTGACTTTACACTCGAATGCACGCAGTAAACTGCAGTGAAGTATTGTAGCGAACTGAAGTTATAATAGCTTATAATGCCGCTAAGTTTATGTTTGCTACATATGTGTTTCTGAGACTCAATTATTAAATGATATCGTTAATCTTCTTGTTAATTCATTACACATTATAAAGACGTCACTTTATCCATTAAAGAGACAGATTAATAGATGAGAAACTATTTGAAACTCTTTGAAACGTTGCGTCTAACACGAAGTTCTAAAACTTTTGATGAAAACTCATATATTCTGATTCATCATGCATCATTACATGTAGGTACATTACACGCCTGTAGAAGGCGTTGTATCACATGTCGAGGTAAAGCGAAATAAGGTAGTTTTACTTAAATGCCTAAAAGGAATCCGTCACTTAGGTAAATGATTAAAATGTATGTGGTCGAAACAAAGTCTATTTTTCGATAACCTTACTGCATTTATCTGGGCAAAAAACTAATTGATTAATTGACTTTTTTTTTAAAGTTTTTCTAATTGACAACGTTTACTCAGATGGCTAGATTTTTAACTAAATATGATATATTTTAAACGCCTACGACATATGTCTATCAACGCGGCGATGTCAATGGAACGTTACTGATGCATGTGCGACTATGTCCTTATATAGTGGAGTGTAGGCTTTCTCGGCCGGTGTCCATATTAATCGAATCTTCGGGGCTACTTGGCCGAGGTCTTCTGAAACTATTCTCTTTCTTCCAAACGTTTCGTCAACAACTGCGGGTGACATCGTCAGTGGCGACTGCGTTCACTTTCGGAGAGATGTTATATCTTCGGCTTCTCGAGCGCAACTGACTCGACGACAGTGGCGCACCGGAATTTATAGTGGGCGAGGGTAGTTGTGATTGTATGTGTACCGACGCACCGATATTTAAAGTGGGCGAGGGTAGTTGTGATTGTGTGTGTACCGAGTCTGTTTTTGTCCCCCCCTCTCGTCTCTCTTCCCCGTGAGCATAACAGATCGCATCAACAAAATCTTACAAAAGGAAAATGTGAAGACCATTTTCAAGCCTACGAGCCAACTCAGAAATATCATCAGATCAGTCAAAGATTCCAGAAATCTGTTGTCCTCGACTGGAGTATATAAAATACCATGCTCCTGTGGGTCAGTGTATATTGACACTACAAAACGGAGTGTCAATACCCGCATTAAAGAACATAAAGGCATTTGTCGAAGAGGAGAGACTGAGAAGTCGGCCGTAGCTGTTTAGCCTTGTTGGATGGGGACCACGAAATCTGCTTCAGGTACACAAAGATCTTGTCAACCGGGAATCATTATTATTCCCGTCTCAATAGGGAAGCTATTGAAATCTACAAGCATCCCAACAATTTTAACAAAAAAGAAGAGAATCTAAGACTCTATAATATCTGGTATCCAGCACTCCGAAGACATCAAGCTCACGGGGAAGAGAGACGAGAGGGGGGGATAAAAATAGACTCGGTACACACACAATCACAACTACCCTCGGCCACTATAAATACCGGTGCGCCACAGTCATCGAGTCAGTTGCGCTCGAGAAGCCGAAGAGATAACATCTCTCCGAAAGTGAACGCAGTCGCCACTGAAGATGTCGACCGCAGTTGTTGACGAAACGTTTGGAAAAAAAAGAAGAGATTCCAGAAGATCTCGACCAAGTAGCCCGGAAGATTCAATTATTATGTCCTTATATCTTTCCATCTTAATGAAAAAGAGAGCCAGATGTACAATGACTCGACCTCAATACTTTTTACTCGAATAACATTATACTCGTAATTCTAATATTAAATTAAAGATCTGAAATGGTAATGGTAGCACAAGTAACGGTATCATCAGATAAGTAAGCATTATCATCAGATATGTCGCGTGGAAATGTACGGGCCATATCTGTCGCAAGACCGACAATTGGAGGAAACGCACTCTAAGGCGTTCTCCAGCTGGGTAGCCGAGTGCCTATTTGAAAAAAGTTGCTAGTAGACGCTGAATTAGAAGAACGAAAGATCATGTGTGATAGAGACCTGTATCCGACAGAGGAGAAAGATACACAGTCTGATAGTACCTAAATGTGGTAAATCACCTGTTTACCGTATATATGAGACTGACGAGTTATTTTATCTGTATTATTCTTACTTCTCTTTTGATAATTAAATTACTTTCTAATTCGTTTTCTTACTATTTTCGTTATTATCTAAAAATAAATTAGGTATGTAATGCATTTTCTATCTCTCTAGCTAGAGTCAGAACTAGTCTACTTGAATTACAATTAAAACATGGTAAACAACAAAACATGTCCGTATTACCGCGCCGCCCTATCGACCGCACTAACCTGGTTTGATCCCCTAATATCCGGTCACAAATAACCGAGATAACCGGTCGAAATGAGGTGGTGATTAATTTCGGTGCCCCCGGCGGATTCCCTCCGGGGACCGTCTTGCGTTTCATGCTCGGAGAATGTTAAGTAGTTAAATCAAGAAATGACGGTAGAAAAATATTTAAAAATTTCTATTATATGTAATGGTAACGCTCTGAAATAAGATGCTAACTGTCAGTCGTTATTCAAGAACAAATATGAAACTTAATCCGCCAAATAATTAAAACTTCTCTAAGTTTCTCTATTTCCCCAAAGGTTCACTGATAGGGAATGCCATAACTCTTTCGTACAATATTTGTATAAGAAAGCATAAATAAATAATATGAAACTGAGCGAATAAATTTGCCGGGAAACGCCCAGACAAGAATCAATTAGGATACAAAAAATACTTAACGTTTGTGCTGTGTCTATTGCTGCTCTGTATGTTTATTGAAAGTTATAAAATTCGGACAAATAATACAGATAATCTGACAAAATCGTATTTTACCATATCCGTGAGTACTGTACCATTATAGCCCCCCACCTTATGTCATATCTCCATAATGTTCCGTGTTTCTCATCCAACCAGTATCTTCATAGTACCAGGTAGACTGTTTGTCCATCTACCACCTCAATAAGCCATAAAAGCCACGACCGGCGTCTTTCTAATTCATATTCATAATCCCGATTCTAATCATGAAACTAGGAAATGAGAAATGTCATATCCAGCTATATATCCGTGGCCAAAATATGTTGTAAATTTGAATTCCACACCAACATACTGACAATTCACGCGATATCGGGTATTATCATCGATATGATCTCGGAGCGCAATTCCGCGGATGGTTGCAGCGCTGTATTTGACATGTGCATTACATTTCAAGTTCTATATACGCGTATCCTGTCATTGATTTTAATCCAGTTGAAATTATTTTTCGAATTAAGACCACGTACCGAAAAGTAGCGTAGATCGCTCTGCAATCGGATTGATTTGATGAAAATCGTCGATAGTGGCAAGGAGAAGAATGTGTGCGGTAGTGCGGCGTATTCGTATTAAACGAGCTAAATAAGTATTCAAAATGATTAGTTATCATTTTATTTCATATAAGTAGGCAAGCGTAAACCTATTGAAAGCAAACTATAAAGTTTTACAAATGTGAACACCATTGAATTAGAACTTCAGCAATAGGCAGAGCTCAACAATGCATCGAACGGTTCGCAGTAAACAATGTCCATTGTTGTTCCGATGTGAAAACCAGTGGAAACCAACGTCTATGCGACATTTTATGCAAAGCAATGTATTGTATGTCTAGCGTTAGAAAACTGAGTCCTGCAATTGTTTTGCAAGTCAACACTTTCCTGGTGTAAATGAACGCAGAATTGGAACGTTTATTGTCGAGAATGTCAACCGTTTTTCGAAGTGAACGTAAATGTAATGGGTTTAATTAAAATGGCGTTTCATTTGTTATTCATGGCGACTTTTAGGTTAATTCCTATTTTCTATTGAAGTTTTAGTACGGAAGTTTCTTTATGTTCGACGTATATCGATGTTATTTTTAATTATTCAGTGTCATGTTCGCCTACAACATGTGCCTACTGGCAGTTAAATTTGTAATTACGAAAAAATCACTTTTGTCAGTTAACTATTATATTTAATTATTTATCAATAGTTAATTATCACTTGATAAATAACTAACCATTGTTGAGTTAACTTGTTGAGAAATAACTGCCCCGAAGATGGTGTACTTACATACTTTTACATATATAAATATATCTAACTGTATAATATAGTTATATTATTTAAGTTTAATACATCACTACTAGTTGAACACCATTTCTTACAGAATTGGAATGTTTATACAAGCTAAGCCGCAAGTACGGCTTAATAATAAATAACTAAATGTATCCAAATAATTATTTTTCCATCAAACCCATCAGTTGTATTGTTACCCATCAGCTAAAAGCGAAATTTACATAAAACATTTTACATTTACCTCAATAAAGTATCGGAGCGCATACATTTTCCATTTGTATCTCTCTCTTTAAAATGGTGAAATATACTCATGCATTAAATCACGCGTTTGAGTGTTATCCAATGTTTTCGATATTGAATTCCAACGTTTTACTCGATATCGCGGATCATTAATTTTAACGTCTACATTTTACAAGCAATATTTGTTTTACTGATGAATATAAATAAACAGATTTGAACACATTTTAACGATAGATAATAGTGGTTCAACATCAACACCTAAATTATTACCTAATATTCTAAATTAAATCAACACCGCTAGAAAACACATTACAGAAATTTATTATTGATCCCTATGTCGAAACAAATAAGACCAAATAAACGTTTGAGCGACACAACTATGAAAACATTCACACGTATATTTTTCCCATTTGTGTATTCGTCCAGAATCTTCGTACAGTTATTTTAATCTGATATAGTAGATATATCACTTCGCGGAGAAGCAAATGTTAGTCTCGAAAGCGGAGCTGTTTGACGGTATAATGCTCTTAACATATTTTTTGTTTGTATAAGTAAATAGTCATTTCGAAGACCGATCTATTCTGAGACTTAGATCGAGTGGCAACTAACCTCTATATACAGACTACATTAGGTCATATAAAACACGACTTTAACGGCGCTGTTGGGGTTACCTCGGTTTTGCAGTGCATTGTCAATGTTAGCAGAGAATCACAAGGCTGGTTTCGATGCCATGTGGAGAAAAAAGACCGCGTCATTGTTATGCAGAACTCGAGGCAGCCCTAACAGCGTACTAGCATGAGAATAATTATGATTTCTTCTCATGGTACACATTTGTCAGGGATACCTCTGTGACACCATCGCCTACCCTATTGTTTCGAAAACGATTAAAAGGGTCAAATCTAATTTGAAATTCACCATGTAATTATGTTTCATTTTATTTTTATTATTGATTTTAATTGAATGTTGTATTAACATAGTTTTAAGATTTTTACTAACCCAAGTGAACTGCTTTGCTGCCTGGATATAAAAAAAAATAGGGCCCTAATTTCCAATAATATCTTTATTAGCACTGAATTTTAGTGAGTCCTTTGTATTTGTGCAAAGGAAAGAAGTACTTTCATTCTAATTCTAGACACTGTCACGATCCAAATTTTCGTTTTATTCCACGTTTTTTTTATTTTTTGAATACTATGACACTTTTTTGAAGCACTTTGGTCATATCTAACGTCTTAATGTCGTAGATAGAGAACATTTGAAATTATTTTGTAATTCCGTATTAGCCTATAAAATCCTCGTAACCTCAAAGAAATTTCCATTCGAAATCCACCACAAGGACATAATGCGATTGGAGGATACTTTCTTATATTCGCACTACAAATTTTAATAGCTTAGGGTGATCTTCTAGAGGTTTTTATTCTCGAATCTCGTTCGTGAGGTCGTGACCTCAAATCCCCGGCCTGTATGGCAAAGAGAACATTTTAAATGAGTATGATACTGTGATTTGATTTCGTATAATGTGTACCAGACTTTTTCCTCAACAGCCGACCTAATTAATTATAAACTCCAAAGAACGAGCTCGGCGTTTAAACCTTTACATTTGTGAGTCCACAATAATTCACAACACTATCACCACTTGTACGTATATGACTTTGTATCTCGGCAAATCTGAAATTCAACAGCGAGACTGCATAACAAATCGGATTTAGAATGGTAATCGAACCCCACCACGGCACTAGCAATTTGTATTGCTTCGTCACTTGAGAATTTTGGAAGCAACTTGCATGTGATGAATAATTTTCTTAGCATGACATTTTCACCTTCATATACGTGTAATTCATTTTAATTTATATTTTAATTGAAATCATGCATTATTCTAAATATGTCAATTTTAAGCGATGGGAAGGTACTACATTACTTTGTTTAAGACAAATTTAATTGTGTACATTGCCGATTAACATATGGATCACTAAACATTTCATAATTTACTAATAATATAAAATCACGATTAAGAAAAATAACTAAGAATTTACGGTCAAAAATGAAAGCACATATTTCTTCCTGTTCTTTGACTAACGTAAAACAGAACTAAAAATATTTAAGTAACGTAATTACTCTACAAATCTTAAAGGACCACCTTTCAACAGCTTGGTTTATAATTCACCTCTTGCTAATGGCTTTAATTCATGAATCGAGTTAAGTTCCCATTCATAAAGTCTAAATTACAGTGATGTCGGCCCGAGAGTGAGTATATTTCTAGCAAACAACTTAATACATGGCAACTACGTTTAGCATAATAACTGGTCTTGAACGTTTTGTTCAATATTTTTCGTGGCTAAAGGCTATTTGTTTCATGTGCAAATCTTTTTGTTTTTTGTTGATTATCGCGATACTAAATCAGAAAGTACTTATTCTGAAAACATGTGATACGCAACATTGTTTTCTTATTTTGCAAGCATATTCATCCATAGGCTATCTTCCAATAAGTAAAATCTTAAAGAAACCTTATCTTAATTTCATAATTTGATCTATTTGACACAGTTTTCGCCGCATGGTGTCGGCTTAAAATGGTGTCGATCGGTTTAAAACTGCACGACTGCATTGGTGTTGCAAAAGACGACTAAGGGTTAACAAAGTCCCAAGCCCACTACCACAAGCTCCAAGGAACTACACCACCTCTAAAAACGTGGACTCGTGAATTCGCTTGGCCAGATATAACGTTATGGCATACATCCTTCATGCACAAGGCAACGCTCATGAAGCTCATGAACAGTAGAAACTACAAGGACTGGTTATGGGTTACGGCGCAGTTTATTTTTACGTAGCACCAATCTTGGGATATTTTATGGAAAGGAGACGGATCAGACAGTCCATCTAGGACACCGGTTATACACGCCAAGGTCAGTTAAAAACCAGGAAAATTCACAGATCCCTGCATGCGCCACCTACATTTGGAAATTTGGGAGTGGATTTGAAGAGGATTGAACAGACGAGGAATAGGAAGTATAATGTGATGAAGAGTTTTTCTCCTTCCATTATTTTTGGATTTATTGATGTAAAAATGAGCACTGAGCGCTCGAAGCTCAATCACTGAGTGAACGCCAATGAACTTTTAAGACTTGACCGTTAAACGCTCGGGAGCGTTATAGTCCAGCGTTTGATGATCTCAAACCATTCAGGTAAAAGCTGGAATCCAAAACGGTTTAGGTTATGGTTTTTAAGGTATATTAGAGCTGCCGTAGCGTCCATATTTATGACACTACTTAAATTTCCTTTAGTTTTTTGTACACCTCACTCATTTGTTTATTTATATATTTAGTAATATTTTATCGTGTATACAATATGTCAACTAATTTACAACATATAAAACAGTTGCAGCAAAAAATAAAATTATTTTAAGGATCAATAAAAAGCTACAAACTTGTAAGGTTTTGTTGTCCTGTCTAAAACATTCGTAGACTCTAGTTAGTATAAATTATATACTAGAATTGTACTAAAAATAATGAAAACATAACCTATTGAAACAGCTGGTAGGATCGATTCTATTCTCGATACCGACCCACTTGTTTTCAGCTTTTGCGTTATTTATTACAGTGGCCCGTTGTATATATATATATATGTACACAAAAAAAAACAAGAAACATTGTGAAAGTGAAGTCGAGTTATTGTTCGATTTTTGTAAAAAAAATGTATTGGGCGTTTAGTGGTTCAATGTTGATAGTTTATTAAACTTCAAAGCGTTTTCTTGCGTGGTGTTTTTGATAATCAAATAAAAGCCATCTTCTGCCCTCAGTAAACCTACTATCGCTTTACTGACAGACTCCTGACTTACTTCGACGGGACTGGACATTGACCGGATATGTATTAGACTGTGATATTGTTCATTACGAAGAAAACTTAACACTGGCAGAATGTGCTAATTGCACCATTGCCATAAATGAAAAAAAATATACAGCACACAGTAATGAAGTATAAAAATCAAAAACCTACGTAAATTGTTCCTATGTTCAGTTACTTTTTAAAACCTTTAAGAAAATAGCAAAAGCAATAAATAACAGTAAATTATGATTTATTTTTTTAATGACTCATTTTCATCCATATTTTTAGTGAACCAAGCGGTTTCCTTGGCAGTTTACATATACCTATATCCTAAACCATTATTTATCTATTTAAACGGGTCTCATATGTTTACCTTATTTATTTACCTTATTATGAATAAGGTAAACATACGCGTTGAGAACCGTTTAAATAGATAAATATGTGTGAAAAAGCAAAAATCTCGAATGTTATATCCTTAACAAGCTTACAGTTAGTAAACCACCTCTTCATTACACTTGAACAAACTTCAGAACTAAATGCATAATGTCAAGAGGCTTCGCGAAGTCGGTCCAGGAAGATGAGCAATCAGTGATTTTCGAAGTGCTTGTTACGCTGAAGTTTCCCATTGACTGAGGCCGCCATAATCAAGTAGTGATCTCGACTTCACGTAAAAGGTTATACAGTCTAAGGTACAATGTAGAATGTGACAAGGTTCATATTAGCAAATCTTTATTGTCTGTTGTTAATTTTGAGATAAACTGAAAATATAAAATTATATTATCCTCCTCACCCAGCTTTGCAGGTCGTTATTAAAGAATTCAATACTATGTATTTTGGCACACATGTAACACGCACCCACAAACGCACACACACCAATATATCCACACATCCTAATTCTTGCGTTAAATAAATATTAGTTTTTTGAGTCACTAACCTACGCAAAGTTTATATTATTTGTATAGGTATATAGTGAAATCCCTTGTAGCGGAAAGAGTAGTTTACATCGGTATAAGTTCTTAGCTGGTTTAGCTGTAGATTTATGTTAATACTCGTAAATAAATAAACAAGGAGGTAGGTGGTGCCAACCGCACATATGACATTGTAGAACAAATCTGTATATCCAACTAAAGTACCTACCTAACGAATATGAACGTTAAATTGACCATAAAAACCCTTTTACGAACGCAAAAAGGTTTGTAATCGAGCGAACTCTTGGTTGGCCAAAGCATTACCCACTAAATTATTATGTAAACAACCTAACCTAAATATAGATCGTCAACAAAGTTTGAGAGCCAGAGCCGACGATAGTCGACTAATCAGCGAGCCCCAAACTGTTGGCCAAAGTTGTGTTAGAAACTGATAATGGCGTATGCTAATGGTAATGGGATAAGGTTTAATAGTGAGAGATAGTTACGACGTATAGATGTTAATAGACTTTTTCCCTACGAGTATGTACCGTACCGCACATACTGAAACCAGCTCTTTTGTCGTCTGCTGGACATGGACCTCCTCATGCATGACTTATGCATGATGTTTGTATGGTCTCAAAACGCCACGCTGGCCAAGCGAGTCGCCGAGTCCACTCTTTTAGAGGTGGTGAAATTCCTCAGGACGTGGTAGCGGCTTTATAAGATTTGTTAGAAACAAGATTTTGTTTATATTTTTTTATTGGCATATTCGCACAGAAACAAAGCTCTTTTCTGGAAGGTCATCTCTTAAGCCCTAATTAGAACAACCTAATTAGAACGTTCATCTTAAACAAATACACACACACACTACACACCCTCACACTGGGTACACACACACGCACAACACACACAAACGGACACACCACCGCAAACAATATTAACAATAAAGAATCATCATTTACTTGCCCACAATCTATTAAATACTGTACTTAATGTCAGTGTAATCTGTATTGGCCATTAGCATTGGCAACATAATTGTTAAACAACATAAAAGTTACATAAAAGACTGTAGATTACATAAATAAATAAAATAAATAAAACACTTACACCAAGGAATATCGTACGATCATTAGGACCAACGGAATCATTTTTTTTAAAATAACGATACTAATATGTACCTTTTGCAGCTGAAATCACGAACAATTAGAACAAATATCTCAATCAAGAACATTACTTCAATAAACCTTTCGAGTTAAATGTATTGAGTTGGATGCCAAGAGAATACGCAAAATAATCAGTCTGTACGAGTAGGTAGGGCCACACCTTTACCTGCAACAAGTTATAAACATCATTCATCTTTCGTTCTATTTAATTCGCAATACATAAATAAAACAACAAACATATAACTAAGTCGAGTAATGGGCAAAGAAAGTTGTCAACAACAGTGGTCAACTTTTAAACGCTTAGCGAACTCGGCGCGAGAATTACGAGTATTTGACTTTAATACTTTAAAGCGATTGCTGCTTATGAAAGCGTAAATAGAGAAACATTAATTACGTTATCAATGCCATACTCAATGCTCCATGCTATAGAATATCGTATTGTGGGTCCAAATACACACAGAGACGACAAAGTACCTGATCGAAATCCTCAATAAACAATTTTTTCTTAAATTTACATCTCCTAATCAAACATTGAGCTCGGAGCCTATCGCATAACATCTACATACTTCTTTTATAGTGATGGTAATTTCATAGACAAAAATCCGGCTTAGTGAATAAATCTCAAACCAAATTTCAACTTAATCTCAATAAATTTATATCCTCACTTTCTTGACAGTAGACAGTAGTAGTAGAGCTACTACTACTACTGAGAGCTGATACTATGTAATGTTCAAAAGAAAAAGCTACGACATAGGACTCTTTGAGAAAGAATTCTGTGCAGTCTAGCGTACCGGCAACTCATCCTAGTTTTGCAGACGTCCATGGGCACTGTGAGCACTTGTCATCTGGTGGGCTTAAATATTAATACCGAGGATTGAGATTTCTTAGGTAGCCGGGCTTTATGAAAACACAGCCACTGAACTGGGTTATTCGGTCGTCCTAATGTATGCATGTAAGATTTTATCGCGTTTCAATATAACGCCAGACGACGGAACTCTCTCGAATATTTGCTAAGGAATTCCATTAAGGCGTCGACGGAAAATAATGCAAGTTAATTAATTGAATGCCATTAAAAGAAGTGATGGTTTTGCATTATTTTTTAAATGTTTTACTTATTAAAACATTATCAAAGCGATAATAAATAATCCAAAGATATTGAAATACAGGGACGTCGGTCCTGAATCAAAATAAAGTAAAATGTTTCGAAATTTTACATACTTATGCTATATGTTTGTGTCTGAAAATTTACATATCGAGAAATTGTCTCCATCGTTTTTAAATAAAAAATCTCTATACATATTGTCAAAATAGGTTCTAATTTTAACATATTATTATTTTGAAATTGTGAAACATACCTTGCCGCAAGGTCTCAATCTGTATAATATATACAATATATAAACATTATTTATACTTTATATTCTAAATCGGGTCCGAACGCGTATAATAAAGGTATTTGTTTACCTATTGTTCCCACTCGACGTTTCGGCACGGGTTACACTAGCCGTGGTCTCGAGTTGACTGAAGAAGCGGGTAGTCCAGGATGAGAGCTGCGAGCAGTTTTATCGACTAGCAACATTTTATCTTCCCATTCGGAAAGGCTGCGACACCCTACACTCACACTACATTGACGTTCAGACCCGCTTTAGATTATAAAATGTGTACAAAACGCTAAAATACTATAAATTAAATCAGATCAAATAATTTATTTGCAAAAATGTGGGTGAGATCATCTTACAATACATAAGTGTTGTGCCAACACATATTAGGTTTTTTACCTATGAAATTGCCGGTTGTTCATAGTGGTCACTTTGAAATTAGTTATCTTGCGTTTGGCTTGGAATTCCAAATTTCAATTATGTAATTTCAATTTATAGGTATTATTAACGATTTCATGCGACAACACGCGTTGGTGGGATGACGCCATGTTTCTTAATAAAATGCGAATATCTTATTCTTTACTAAACACTCTTTGTAATACCACAGTTCGCCTGTTGACCATGAAAACGCTTATTTATACTCGTATTATAAAAGGAAATAAAAAATTGGCCCGGTTTAATAAAATAAGGCCGGTTAGGAAGGTTAATTAGGCTTTAGCCCGGAAATATCTTTTCGTCCCTTCCCGCCCTTTTGGTTCATTAATGATATTTTTCAGGATTTTCACAGCGTTGTGAATAAACACGTTAAGTATTTTACGTAGGGGATGTGACGAAGTGTAGAATCAAGAATTATTTTACTTATTTTACCCATTAATTTGTGAGTGCATAAAGTTTGCAAATTATATAGTAAGTATAAATATTTGCATTATTATTTATGGTACCATATAGTATGTATATATGGTACAAAAATAGTCCTAAATATTTTAATTAGTACAATAAAACAGTACAATAAAACTATTATATTTTACTAAAAGTTTACATGTATTTAATGATTTTTATTACATCTATCTTATATATATAAATAAAAATGAATGTTTGTTTGTTTGTTAGTCCCGTATGCGTTCATATACCATTCATCCGATGGCGATGAAACTTTAGTGGGTTCTTCTGTGTACGCCCACAAATGTTCTTGGCCCAAAAAAGTATATATTTTGCACTATGAAACAATTAAAAAGTAATTTGACATTTGTCATATTTGAAGAGACGTAAATAAAATAAAATTAGCTCTATATAAATAAAAATGAATCTGTAAGCAAGCTTCGCAATATTGTTCGATATTTATATAAGCAAGCTGATATTTGTAGAGTTGTGGGCGAAATGCCAAAAATTGTAAGGATCACTATTCCATATATTATTATTTTTAATAATTAATACAATGTATGTATAAGTAAGTGTCTAGCAGTTCCTATCCTAAGTAAAATGTAATTGTTCCAGAAACAGACAAACGGAATGGGAAAGCATTGCCATTACTGTGGTCAATGGATGCCCAAAACGTAGACGAAGTAAAACTTATAAAACGCTTATCTGCTTCGCAGGAAAGAAAATTCAACGAGTTAATTTTTTTTTATGGACGAAGACGACAGACGACCATACAGTCCACCTGATGGTAAGCAGATACTGTCGCCTATAGATATCCGCGATACATGCCAACATTAGTCCAAAATGACAAACGTTAGGAGAGCATGAGGAGTTGGGTGATAGAAAGCCATCACAATTTTTGCGCCATTTACAGAGTTTGGCGCCCAAATTGTGCGTAAAAAAGAAGCTCTTTTCTGGAAGGTCATCTCTTAAGCCCTAATTGGAACAAAACACTTACACCAAGGAATATCGTACGATCATTAAGACCAACGCAATCACGTCTACCTGCTGGCCGTCTACCTGCTAATTTACAATTGGTGATCGATTCACAGGCCGACATGCGGTTGGAGGACGTCGCAGATTTGGCAGACAGAATCAACGACATCGCCCCGCCTACGCACTCAATGCAGGTAGCCAGCACATCCGCCGAAGTTCCAGGTTCTTGCGAGAACTATTTCTTCTTTGGCGTCTAAGCCAAACTCCCTCATTATGTGTCCCTCATAGAAGTCGAATCGTATACATTCTGTACATTAAAACCACGATAAACAACAAAACAACGAAATCAGCTTCTGAACTATTAAAAAATGGCCATTTTGTTTCGTTTTCTACGTTCTCTTGTTTCGTTCTGTTTCTTTGTCGTTCGAGAGAAACGCTAACTTAGCGTTATCGCTTGTCAAAAGTGCCACTTGTCAACGCGTTGTATGGAAGTTGTCGTGCGTCGCTATCAACACATTGCCGTTTCATGGAATAGAAAGTTAGCATCAATTTTCTATTCGTTGTCGCTAGACCACGTGACCTTTCGTTAGCTTGTGTCAATTCCATACATTTTTGGACCTCTCTACAAGCGTTAACGCTAATAGAATGTCACTTTGTCTAGGCCTGGAGGTTTTTCAACTTTAAACACGCCCGCTTCTATCAGTAAGTACGCGTAATTAGGTATCAACTACATAACGTTTTATGCACATACGAGTAAATTAATCATGAATTATTTATTTCTACTGTAGTAAAAAATAATGAAATATATGTTATTTTTTAGTTAGATATAATTGCTTCACTGTACTGGTTGACATATTAAAATATTTCACACTATTTTTGAACGACCATATTATAAATATATGTATTACATTTTTGTTTATAGCAATTACAGCAATTATATCTAGCAATTTCTAGATAGACGCATCACCTTCCTATTGTTCTTGTACATATTATGTATCCCGACTAAAGGTGGAAGAAATTTCTTTCGCCATAGAACCGCCTTTGGTATAGTTGTTTGCTCAAACTGTTGTATCACTAGCACTGTATCCTTTGGTATGCATTAAATGTGTATTTACTTATTGTTAGTTAATTTTAGTTATTACTATTTAGATTTCAATGAATCAAGACTCATTATCTATGAATGTTCTCGTTACGAAAATAGGTTATTGAGTAACTTTAGCCAAGAACTTTTAGAAGGAGGCACGCTGCAATCCCACAGTCGCTGGGCCCACTCTACTGACCAAGACTACCTTAAAATGTACTGCATTTCCCACTTTATCCTATTTCCCCAATGTAAGTAACTAGTGTTTCGATGGTGAGTGAGATAAGCCGGAGCCCATTCCCATCATATTGTATCCTATTCCTCC
This sequence comes from Sesia apiformis, assembly GCA_914767545.1. Classification (NCBI taxonomy): domain Eukaryota; kingdom Metazoa; phylum Arthropoda; class Insecta; order Lepidoptera; family Sesiidae; genus Sesia; species Sesia apiformis. Next base: position 5,164,085 of record OU611960.1, on the reverse strand, counting down.
CTATTTTCCGAACCCCTTTGTCCAAGTGCATTCTTGAATCTTCAAAAGTAGACACTTGTCTTTTTAGACTGATATTGGCATGTTTTCCATGTCCATGCAGATGTCCATGTGCGACAGTATCCACTTATCACCAGGTGGACTGTATGCTCGTCCGCCACCTTCTTTCTATAAAAACAAACTTTACCACGACGACGTTTAACTGTTAAATTATGTATCACTATAAATACAGTCCAAACACTCATAATATATTTATCACTCCCTTGACACTTGCGTGTTTTCAAAACACTATCAAACTGATATGAAGTACGTTAAAGGCGCGTGCATACCAGGCTGTAATGTCGGCGGCGTAATTTCGGTCAGCTGACTGTGAGCGATGTGTGCACGCAAAAGTAGACCTTTAGTTACATTCACACAAAGCAGACAATACGCTGCGGCGTATTCACCGCCACTCTGCCCAAAGCGTTCGGCTGCCTCATATTATCTGAGAAAAGTCGCTTATTTGGCCAAAGGATGTCAGTTAGAAAGGTTCTCTACAACGATGTTTGCAAATTCGCAACTAAATGTAGGTGTAAACATTATTTTCCAAAAATAGGCGACCAGCAGCGACGTTACGAGTCACGATATAAAAACAATTTAGTAACACTACAGTTTAAATGGAAACTGCATACTTCTGGGCCACGTGCAATGTCGATAAAAATATACAATAAACTACCCGAAATAGAATAAATAGAAAAAAATTACAAAGATTTATAAAAAATGTAACCAAATCACTAGTAGAAAAAAGTTATTCCAGTTTAAAAGAATATTTTCACGATAAATTTAATTAACCTCGGTATTTAATGTCACCCCCTAAATTGCAGCGCCCCGCCGCGGCGGGCCGCGGCAATGATCCCGGCGCGCCGGGATCATTTGTTTAGCTGTTTCTTTTCATAATTAATTATTTGTGGTTGCTATTGATGAAGCTATGACAGAAGATAGTATAAGAAAGTAGTGGAATTGGAGTTGATGATTAGCCAACGTGATTTACGTCGTTACGCGACTCACTCGCTCGGGCGATCCAGCGCGGTGCCGCGGAGTATCAGTCGGCCGCTGACAGTAGAAGATTACACATAGCGTATTGGTGGACAAGGGGACAACCCTTGGTGTGGCCGTAAGCGTAATATGTAATTTATTCATAGTATGCACAGAAGCGCTAAATCTAATTGACATCTCAATAATGTGACGACAGCAGAGTCTTTCACAACGGCGTAACGCCGCCGACTCAGAGTCAGCCGGCTATCATTTGACCCGGTATGCATGCGCCCTAAACGTCACTCTGTCGCAGTGTCATATTTTAATGGCCGAAACGTACGTGTGTTATCATTAAGTTCAATACTGTTTAATCTAAATAATGGAGCACTTTGGTATGTGGCTACATAAGCATACACGTTTATTGTATTTTCTACATAGATAGAAGGAGCGATAGAAGAAAGTCATATCATATCTGTTTGCTATAAGAAACAACGGGTGCCTATCTATCTATGTAAACATAATAATATATTTAATTAATTAATGCTTATACCCAGATACATACTTAGATTTAATTACTAACATAGATACGTATAGTTAATACTCTGTGCACCTGGCTATAGCTGAAAATCAGCGCTGTGACCATCTGTGTCGCAGTATTTATGCTGATCGACAGACCGTTTTGTCGCTGCAGTATCTTTTATTCCTGTTTCAATGTTAAATTTTCTGTATTATAGTGTTGTCTTTTAATTTGTCCACAAACGTTGTCAACCAATAGGAATATTTTTTTAAATCGCCACATATATTGTTAAGTTGCGGTTTTCATCACTGTATAGCTTATTTATTCGGAAGATTTATGTTAATTATTATTATGTATAGATTTATTTATATTCTTCACCTCAAATGCACTAATTAATAAATATATCTTATATTAATGCAAATCCACGTCCTCAAAACAACGAGAAAAATTAAACAATGATCCAATCGATATTCACTCTATATTAAAACAAAAACTCGTCGAACGCTATCTCAATAATTAAATCAACGATTCATAGCATCCGATACTTCGGCTCATGAAAAATGCAAGGCGGCAATTTGCGAGATGGCCCTTGAGGCGAGCATTATCTGACTTCCCGCACCTCGTCGCACCTCGTCCCATGGCGCTATTATAACGGTATTAGAGGGGTGAACGATTTTGAGACGGTTAATATTCTGTTAACACAATGGAATACACTCCGGAAAGGAAGCGTGTTTTGGTGGGAAATCCATCTTCATCATCTTGGTTAGACCATCGACCAAGGTTTTTACGGATATTTTTTTTAATATTGGTATAGTTAATACGGGGACAGTTTATAGGGTCCATTTTCTGAGGTAACATCACATTTCCACGGTAGCTTTTATATTTAATAGGTTCAAATTATTATCTCAGTATCTTCAAGGTATGATTTTTGTACTATTTATACTACTTTATTATTTATACTATGTCTAATATTTTTTTTTTTTATTTGTTATTTTTTTACTATTTATTTTTTATTTATAATTGACATAATATTTCTCGTTTTCGTATTTTTTTCCTATTTTCACCTAGAGGCATGGGCACTTCTTGTATGAAATTTGGTCTAGAGTACCGACACAAATTGGATCACTATTAATATAATTGATAGTCGGAGTAGTTCGCGGCGTTTTTGAACGTATGACTTTAACTTGCTATATTTCTGGCAACACTGTTTATTGGCGGAAAAGTGATACACCGTTTGACAGCTGAGTTTTTTCTAATGGCGGCAAATTGAAATTACAAGTTAAAAGTTTTATCTTTTCATATTTTTAACATTTTTAAAATGGATGTTTTATAACGAGTAAATTATATATGTTCAAAAATATTTTTTCGACAAGAATATGAATGCATGCTTCTAGTAATCGAAAAGAGACTTGTGGTGTTTACAGAGAAGATTCTTTATTTAAAGCTACTGCAAAAATTGGTTCAGTCTATTCAGGTCTGGTAATTTTGATGTGAATGATGTTCCTTCCTGTGGTCGTCCTATTAAGGTAAATGTAGATGTTATCATTGAAAAAATTGAAGCGGATCGACATATAAGCAATTATCAAATGGTGGAAGAGCTTAGCATTCACCACTCAACAGTTTTGGATCACCTGCATAAACTGAATTTTATAAAAAAAAGCTAAATGATTGGGTGCCGCATGATTTCAATGATAGAAACTTTGTGATACCACAAAACTTTCTTCAAATGCTTCAAATGAATTCCATGCTTCAAAGAGTCTACAGACTCTTAAGCTGCGGTTATGTAAAGTTTACATAACCGGAGGATATTCGGATTTCTTTTAATTTTGTTGTTCTGTAATAAACGTGCTAACAATTGTAACGGAAGTTTGCAAGTCCAGTGGATTGTTCTTGTTAGTTAAGAGTCAGAACCTTCCCTCAGGTGAGGTCAGAGTAAAAGTTTTGTCGACCCCTAATATTCGGCTGCTCGTTACTACTATTGAGTAATCAAACTAACAGCACGAAAGGATACCAACACTTATCTGTAGGGCAACTCTTGATACATTCGAATCGTCTATCGATTACACAGGTCTGCAAAAAAATTTTTTTCCTACTGCATGAGATATTTTTGCTGAATTATATGTTTTAAAGGTCGTAGATTCTAAAAATGACTTCCATAACATCCCATCAAGTATAGGTTTTTTTTGCAAAATAATAGTACATTACTGTCCAGGCCCGAAATAAAGCAATGACGGCCGAGTAATATTGGAAGGACGAGGCGAAGCAGAGTCCTTTTTAAATAAACGAGGCCGTTAATTGCTATTTCGGCCGAGACTTGTATAGTATTTTTCTCTAATTTGCGAGGAAACAATAAACAAATTAATTCAAGAAACAGAAGTTATCCGAGAAGAAATTCGCTTTTTTTTCAGTTTTCCACTTGATGAAATCTTCATATGCCTTTTCATATTTTTCTTTCGATTTCGGTGGTAACAGGTTTTCAGAAAGTATCTTTGCTTCTTCAGCTATGTCTGGTGGCGTTAAATCTAATTCACCCTCAAACGAACTAGTACTCATTGTTTATTAGACAACTTAAAATTGTGATAAACTTATGAGAACATAACATCCACAATACAGAGTAGGTATCTGATTTTCATTCCCGTCAATTCGACTGCGCGGTCTTTGTTCTTTTTTTAAACTTTTGAAAAGTATGCACATTCAGCCTTTATAATAATAAATATCGTGTACCTAAAAAAAACTAATTTATATTAGTGTGCACTAAAAATAACCTCGCTACTGTCCAGAAATCTCTATTGTTGTCGTGTTGGAAATTGCTGGAGTGCGTACAGAAAAGAACTGATTGACGTATTCTTTTTTTAAAATAATGAAGCCATTTCCGAGCAAGTAGGAGAAATAGATTTTTTTTTGATAAAAACACTTATTTATTACACTGAACTAAATATAATATATTTTCTTACAACTAATCAAAAAATTTTTTTTGATATTTATACACAATTTTAGGTAGATACTTTTTTTTCATGTCAAATCTTTTCTTCTCTATGATGCTTGTCCGAACTCGTTTCCGATTTCCTTCTCCGGTTTCTCGATTGAACATCTAACAATAGTCAGCTAACATATTGTCATCCTATTTTCCTTGGTAACGTCTCTCGATATCACAGACATTCTGGTGAAATCGTTCACCCTGTTCTTCACTGTAGGCTCCCAAGTTTTCAGGAAAATAGCCAATATGGGAGTGTAAGAAATGAACTTTTAAGCTCATCTTGCATCCTTGAGTTTCATTGAGAAAAAAGTTGAGGTCCCTCGGCAATAGGAAAATCTGAGCTAGATTCGTCCTGGGAAGGTAATGTGTCTGAATTCTTTGACTCACTCAGGATGTCATCTAAATTAGAAGGTGGCTGTGGAACTGGTATTTCAGAACCATGGGACAATGGACGAATAGCTGAGTCAAGGTAAGGGTTATTTTCTTTCTATTTTTTGTATTAAATCCTTTCATATCTACCGAACAGAAGTAGCAGTCGGTTGTGTGGTTTTTCTCTTCACGCCATATCATAGGAATGCCAAAACGAAATTAATTTTTCTTACCCTTAAACCACAAACGAAGATCTTCGTCGCATCTTCTGCACACCTTATGCAGAGCCCATGCTTTGTCTTGATCTCCAAGTTTCAATTTGAAATACGCAAAATAAACTTTCTTCACAAACTCACTTATGTCTCATTGTTGACTTTTCACTGTGTATTCACCACAAACATAACAGAAGCTGTCGGGAGAAATTACACAACCTCTCGAGCCATATTCCAGAAATAAAAACACAAGCACAGTAGCGTTCGAATTCTGGATATAAACTGAGTGTAGCTTTAGATGGCCAGCGAGATACTGAACTTATTTAGCTTGTTGAAACATGATCTAATCCAACAGCATGTTGTTTATATTTATTTATTTTTATATATGTATTTCTTATATTTTATATATTTCTGGGCCGGCGTACCGAAATATCAATTGGACCCATTTGACTCCATCCAACGACGTGCTGTTGGTATTGTCGACGACCCCACTCTCACGGACGGTTTAGAACCCCTCAGCATTCGGAGAGACGTTGCGTCTCTCTGTGTGTTCTACCGCCTGTACAATGGGGAATGCTCTGAAGAATTGTTCAATAAAATTCCCACCTCGGGTTTCATTCTACAACTGCACCTCCCGTCACAGAAGTACGGTCCATCCGCATTTTCTCGATACGGAGGTGTCGCTTACTGTTCGGTCCAACAATCATTTTATACCGCGAACGCGTAGGCTGTGTAACGAACTGCCTCAAGAGGACTTTCCATTAAGCTACGATATGAGGTTCTTCAAGAAAGCTGTGAATAGGATTTTGCAAGGTCGGCGGCGCACCCGCATACCCCCTGGTGATGCCAGTGTCCATGGGCGGCGGTAATACTTACCATCACGTGGGACAACTTGCTGGTCCGCCCGCTTCTCTATAAAAAAAAGACGAAAGCAAACAAATCAGTTTGAAATCTAACCATAATTTTCCTGCAATTGTACTCAAACGTTACAAAATGTCAGAGGCAAAAGAAAAATTTGAAACATAATTTATGATTTATAATCGTATTCGATCGCATTCATATTCCTATCGGACTATAAATATGACCATTGATTATAATTATCAATAGTTCTCTTTTATATTAGTGGCCGGCACTGTTGGGCGAAACTGCCCTTGACTAGTCATAACAACAAGACAAGTAAAATTAAAAACGTTAATCACGAATTTTTGGTTTCCATCAAAGTATCCTGAAACGTCACCTTTTAGATATTTCGCTGTCGAAACGAGATGTCGGTTAACCTTTCCAAAATTAGATAATCGTTGTAAACGAGATTCAAAATAAATGGAATTTAAATGTACAGGCTTTAGAGGTAAAATTCTAACTGAAATTTATACCAACAAAAGAAAAACAAATTTTCTTCAATAAAGTCTTTGAAGGAACACGAAGTATGTACATTTTTTTTCTGGACGAAAGCGGCAGACGAGCATACAGTCCACCTGATTGTAAGTGGATACTGTCACCCATAGACATCCCCGATATATGCCAACATTAGTTCAAAATGACAAACGTTGGCACGCCCCCGGATGCGCTGCCTACCTTTGGAGGAATGGATTTGAAATAAAGATTGGGAAAATGGGGAGGGATAGGATGGGAATGGGCTCTGGCACATCTCACTCACTATCGAAACACGTACGTATATTAGGGAAATGAGATAAAGTGGGAAATGGTGTACATTTCAAGGTAGTCTTCTGTGAGAAAAGGATAACGTGGCCAGTCGAGCGCGCTCAGCGGCTGTTGGATTGCAGTGTGCACTCTCCCCCTCAAAAGTAGAACATAGTAAATAGAACAATAGGCAACAATCAGAGGTTGTATACCTATAATCGATTCTACATCAAGCCTCCACTAAACCATTCAATCTTTGTATTATTCGTCCATCCATTCGTTCTTTTGCTTCGGTGTGCGTTACTTGTCATAATGTGAATGACCGTGCTTATTGAACAAGCCGCTTCGTAAACACGTTATCAAGGCTTCCGGGACTCTGAACTAAATAAAAACACCAAAAATTAACAAATGTTTTTGACTCTTTCTTGCTTAAAGTAAACGTGCTTTGTTTTGAATTCACGCTCACAGGTTGTGTTAAGCCTGCGTTAGTTAAAATCCTGCATCTATGCCGTTAATTTAATTGACTGTTCAACCAGCGGTAAAGCGTGCAGTAAAATGAACCAAAAGTGTTTAGTCGAGTAAACTTAATGTAAAATCGCTTGTTTAGCGTATTAATCGCGCCTGCTATATCTAATGGGCGCCATACACGATCAATTAAAACTGTTAGTTTTGACTGATCAGTTTAAACTGGCATTTAAAACTTTGTGGCGTTATCGTGATGTGACTCACACCGCTCACACGATTGATTCGCGAAACTGACTGCTCAAAATCTTAGCTGCCGCAGCCGGGCTGCTTAGTGCGTTGCTAGCCTGTCAATTTAAATTGTTCAGGCAAAACTATCAGTTTTAACTGATCGTGTGTGGCGACCATAAGCAACTTTTAACTTTTTTAACCTTACTGTTTTAACTTTAGAGAAAATTATCAAAAATTACCAACCCTTCGTTTTACATGACATCAGAGTACAGAGATAGTAACCGGTAAGTACATAGCTTTATCGAAAGGAAAACTATAACAGTTTACGTTTCCAAACGTTTCCGCATACTTCGTAGTTCGAAGGCTTCCTTGACGGCACCGCAAGGTTCCTTGACCTCTTTCAAACGTCACGCCGTCTACCCGCGAACGATAAATCTTGGAACTCCGGCATTTGAGTGAAAGCAAAGGTATATGGCTCTTTGCTTTGAAGCGATGTTTGTAAATATCGCATACAATTTCAAATTTTCTTGAAAGACGACTTAGGGCATAAGACAAAAATGTATGGTTTGGGTGAGGGAATATGAAAATATTTTTAGGTTTCTTAAAAATGAATGAAGAAAACATATACATATGTTACATAAAAATGTGTAAAAGATAATTTCAATTAAAGTAATTCTATTACATAATCGCGTTTTAACTCTACATGACGATAAAAAAGTAACAAAATTACACTAGTAGATCCCAATATTAACGGGAACAAATACACAAATGTTTGTTCGTCCTTTATCTCGTAAGTACGAATAGATTACAAAATAACCTACAAATTAGCTATATGTACAAATATGCTACATATAAAATAGATATGACAAGATTAGATGCTGGAATAGATTCTGATAACATTTTATTTATTATTTTAAGACTGAATTTTGTGAAAGGTGTAAATTTGGCGACAAACGCATTAACATTCGGCCGAGATTCCGACATCAATATTTAAAAGTAATAAAAACTCGACCCGAGTGCGAGATTTTTTGGGTCCTAAAGGGATCGGCTTTAGTCAAATACTCGTAATATACTGTTACATACATTTTTTTATGGAAGAGCTACCAGCTCTTCTATAAAAAAATACATCACCACAAAAATACATTATTTAGTGATTTGCTTGTCCGTCTGCCAAACGGGCAAGCGAATCACTAGATGGCAAATGTTCACCGCCGCCCATGCATACCTGTGACATCAGGTGCGTATGAACGGCGGTGAACATTTGCGATCCGTATCCTCCACCTCTAACATATTGCACTGCCGACCTTGAAAGAATTCTATTCACAGAATCCCGTCCTATTCGCAAAATAACAAAATAATGAATTGTTCTGAATATCGTGACAGATTAGTGTCTATATGAAGCTGAAAATAGTCAACTTAACATCTGAACTATATCTACACGTTTCGAATAATGACAACATGTTTAAGTAAACCTGCAATAGGTAGGTACTTCTAAGTAAATCTCCTCCAACATATATATAACAGAAAGGCGCGGTAGTGAAAAGTTCCTATTCAAATTCAATCTATTCAGAGTGCTTTGAAGTGCTTGCTCCTACGAGTAGGTATAACTAGGAAAACGGTTTTATTCAACAGTTTGTATTTTTACACATGACGACTGATCTAGGCAAAAGTGACTTAAAGTGAAAGTGTTAAAGAATTTGAAAAAAAATTTGAAGATTCCAATTTTTTATACAGTGTGATCATCGATCAACGAAAAGACAAAGACTACGGTAGCATTGTGGGCCTAAAATCAAAGCATTGCATGACGGTCAAATTTACCTAGTGTCAATTCAGTCTATTATTTGACGGCAAGAAACAAATTGATAATTGTAAAAAAGGTAAAATTGATAGTTTACCTGTTTTACAATAACTGCAATATTTTTGACGTAACGCTGGTGTAAATTTCGAAATAATTGAAAAACAAAACTTTTGTACGTAATCCGAAATTATATTTATGATTTAGGTAATATTTCGCGGTAAATGTGTTTGCATAATTGATTTTAACTAAATAAAAAAGCAGAGATTTAAAAAAAAAAAATTATTATTGTTACTGTGTTATGGTGACAGTAACATTTTAGTCATACCATGCATCGGTACAAATACACACACAATCTTGCCCACACACACAGGTTTGTCACAAGGAATTATAAATATGTATTTTGGTTGATCGATGAATGTGGTATACGCTCCACACAATATTGGAGTGTAGGTATGACTAAGAACGCGCAGTGTTTATTGTTTTTTTTTTTATTTATTAATTCAAACTTCAATGCACTAAAATAAAGAAAATAAACATAGAAGTCATTACTATTATTTAATGTAATTAAGCCCCATTATGGAAATGTTTCTAGGTGATTTAAAAGTTTGTCACGTAATTTGTATTTGAAATGATTGTATTACTAATTAATTAAATTGGTATGGAAATCTTATTTTCTTCATTTTAGTGCATTTTAATGAAAGCTTTTAATGGCCACCAGCGAGGAAGTCCTGCAACGAGTAGATCGGAATCGGGAACTCTTGCAGACCGTCAAGTGCAGAAAAGTTGGGTATCTGAGTCACGTGCTAAGGCGTGCTAATACGAACTTTTGCAACTAATTATGATGGGCAAGATTGCCAGAAAGAGGCGTGTTGGTCGCAGGAAAGTCATGGCTGCGTAACATACGGGAGTGGAATGGCATCGCGTGTGCCACCGAACTGTTTTGCCTCGCGAGAGACACGGCAAAATATTCGGTGTTGAGTGCCAGCCAACCTCCAGCTAGTTGGAGACGCACCACAAGAAGAAGAATGAGAGCTAGTTTTTAAAAAGTTTTTTTACCTTTAATTTATTTACTCCTTTTAGTGTTCTAAATTGCAGAAACTTCTTAACCTATGCCTTAAGTTAGTGCCTTAAGTTTGATTTTGATTTTTGAGTTTTCCTTCTCCTAGACAGGTTACAGACCAATGCTTACGATGCCCATCTCGCCCAACCAGACGGGCAAGCTCATGTCACTAACTTTTTCTCATCAGCGAACCCATCAAAACGACGCCAAATACTCAGTGTCTATTGTTCATCGCTGTGGAGTTCCAGAGTGTACTGGCCTTAATGGGTGCAGTATCGGGTTAAGGTCATCACACTAAGGTGTTGTACGAGACAAACGAGTCCAATCAGGGCATGTTTACCGTTCGCCATTGAAGAGTTCACAGTGTGCTGGCCTTCCTGGCTGCAGCATCAGATCAATGTTATCAGATTATTATATTGTCATCGGTTTTATATACATGTGTGAAATTTCAAGGTACTAATACAAGTGGAAGTGGGTTAAAATCGACTTGCAAGATTTGACTTAAACAGACAAACTAACGAACAAATATGCCAAGTTAAAAATAAAAGCTTGTACAATAGAAAGCGTGATCAGTGATGAGAGAATATTCCAGTTTGTTTACGAATGTATCTATGTTTTCTCTTTCACCGGTGTTCGTAGTATTTAGGTTTAAACGTTTAATCTTGCTTTAGGTTTAAAAAAATAATAATAAATCTTGTTACATCGAAGGATGAAAGTAGAAGAAAAATGCAATGCCAATTACATCAAAAACTTACCAACGGTTATGTAAACTTTTCATTGTAACCAGTACCTGTAAAAGAAAAAATAAATAAATAGATACATAAATATAATGTCATCACTCCCCATATTACAAAATAAACCATGATTCCCACATCGGTATTTTAAAAGTAGGTATCCATTTATCACCACGTGGGCTGTTCGACTGTCTACTTGACACACTGTTTAGGAGGGGGTACACGCTGTAACCCAATAGCCGCTGGGCGCACTCAACTGGCCTTGTTATCCTTCTTTCATAAAAGACTACTTTGAAATTCTTCCTATAAAAATGTACTGCGCCGCTGTTGCCGATAGCGAGACGTGTAGTTGATGGGAATCGGGCCTAAAGGTGTCCATCTGTTTTTTGAATTCAAATTACAACAATTAAAAAATGCTTTTACGCTGAAATTCGTTGAGTCTTAAATAAACGCGTCGCCGGAAACGCACTGATCGGATTGGCTCGGCACCGAACCTTTTTCAGTTACATGCCCAGCGTTTTGCCAAATTGATGTGAGATAAGCGGTTACGAATTAAACGTTATATTTGTTCACAAGTGATCCAGCTTTGTACCTTACCTTAAATTAAGTACCTACAGGAGTTTTTTTACATAAAACGAAGGCGGCTGAGGAGCAAAGAGTCCACCTGGGCATCAGCGATACATGCCAACATCAGTCCAAAATGACAAACATTAGCATGTCCCCAGATGGGTTGCCTACCTTTGGAGGTTTAGGAATGGATTTGGAGAAGCATGGATGGAAATAGGCTCTAGCATATCTCATTCACATCGAAGATTCAATTCAATCAAGAATATGATCAAAAGGTGGAATCTAGAGCTTAATAAATTTTAATAAAATAAAACCTTTTTCGTTTAACGCTACTTTAAATATTGTGAGTTTATGTTCCCCAACTTCGTTCATTACCTAAATACATACGTATGTACAGTACACGGGGGAATAGGATATGGTGGGAAATTTACTAGTACATTTTACGGTAGTCGTCTCTGAGAGAGCTTCAAAATCTATTAATCTATTAAGTAAGCTACATTCAAAACGGAATACACAGGAATACTTTGTTTGTAATTGAGAATAGACCTTGAACGTGAATAATAGATACAAAATGGCCGAGTCCGTGCAGAAACATTTTAGTGGTAACCTTTCCGACATTCCAGCTCTTGTTACTGTTGGTCGTGTACGGCCCGGAAAATGGCATTGTTAACCTCGGACACAAAAAGTAAAGGAGTTATTTAAAATGTATGTTTGATGTACATATATGTCCGTCTGTTTTTTTGTGGCCTCGTATCCATTTAACGAATGGTCGGATTTTCATGCATTTTGTTTTCTGTCTGTCTAATATTTTTTTGTATAGAACATTTTGTTACAACTTGAGTACAGGATAGAATAATGAGTGAGTGAACTAGTGAAAGTGGAGTGTGTGTCGTGTGTATATAAAACAATGTGCTAAGGGAAATGGACTGTAAACTCCCATAAGTAAGCGGTATAGTATAAAATCAGTGCGTATAGTGTGTACTAGCATCGCGGGTCCCTGTGGTAGCATCGTTATGGGATGTTATTTACGAATTTTATCCTGCAAAGAAGCTCCACAGCTCTCTGAGCGACTGACTTAGGAAATTATACTTACTGTCAAAGTCCAACTAAAATATTAATGATTTGAGAATACAGTTCCAGAGAATACCCTAAAAGTTGTATCAAAACAAATGACAAGCCCTTATTAAACCGAAACTGTCCGCTAACTTCAGAGCTCAAACACAAACCGCGCTGTAAGCTTTTTCGACTGCATTTGTGATGACAATCTCGGAGTACTCTCCTGGATTGAGGCGCCTGGCAACAGCTAGGGATTACACTTATCGTGGATCAGGATGCAATGGGAGTGAATTCTTCTTTTCATTCGCATTTATAGGGAAACACGGTACTCACCAAAATGAGTATGTTCCTATATACCTACAATGTGTCACTGAATAAACGTACAACCAATTACCAATTATCGTACACGTCAACTAATTCAAAATGCGTGGGGAATGTGTGACAATGTCGTAAACACGCCGAGAGAACCCTGCATTAAATTTTGTTATTATATTGTTATATATTATATGTTATTATATTTGTTATTATAACGGCACCATTGAACACGAACTTGTTTTTGAGCCTGGGTGAGATTGTGCTGGGTGTCAGCACGATAATATCTTCCTGAGTCGCGGATGCACATGTAATATTTCATACACACTCCCCGATCCAATCTGCACTGTCTACGGTCAATCTGAAATCCATGTAACAGTCGTTAAAGGGCGACCGCTTCTTTCTTCGTCAGCCCAACACCACACTTAAATTTATTGTACCAACGATACACAGTTGCCTTAGAAGGGCACTTGTCTGGAAACGCCACTTGAAGTCTATTAAAAGAATATTCAGGTTTTTAAGAACATTTAAAATCATACAAAATCATAGCGCTGAAGTGTTCCCGTCAAATATCCATTTAGATTCATCTCGTAAAAAAAATATATAGGCACATTTTAATTTGAAATGATTAGTATTTATGTTATAGATAGTCATAGTTTTAATTGACATCAAAACCAGCCAGTGTTCCATAGATAAAAACTCTTTATCGCAAAACTTCCAGTGAAAAATAAAATTGTTTTAGGGAATAACTAAAAAAATATAAATAGCGTGGCGCGCCGCGCCCGGGGAGGAATTCGATCGGAATGGCATATCTAACTCACTGCCGAAATACGTAAGTACATTGGGGGAATTATCGAACATACAGGTTTTCTCACTATGTATTTTTTCTCTTTTAAAACAAAAGTTACACTAAATCGGTGGTGAAGGACAATATCGTAAGTTTGGTAGGACCGAGGTTGACTGTGTAATGTTGGCTGGGTTTGGAATAGCGCCATCCCATTTCTTCCCGTGGGTCTCGTAAAAGGTTACTAAGGGATAGCAAAGCGGCTACCACAAGCCCTGAAGGACTACCATCACCTCTAAAACAGTGGACTCGCCAACCCGCTTGACCAGAACGCGTTTTAAGGACGTCCCTCATGTACAAGATACTTATGTCCACGAAGAGGGCCATGTCCAGCGGTGGATATTGAAAGGACTGGTGACGATGGCGTCACTAATCCTTTTGTTCTAATTACAATTAGGACCATGGAACGGTAGAGGGACATGTCCACAATCGGCAGACCTACCAAACCTTTTTCTACAATCTCCGCCCTGTAAAGAGTTCGTACAATAAGATCATTTTTTTTAGTACACATTAGGGACCACATAGTCGTGCGTTACATACCGATTATGTTGTTACAATCGATATTCAATTCATGTCAATATTGGCTCTTTTTTATCGATATTGACTACGTGTTCGTATTGCTGATTGAACGTCAAAAAATCCGGACCAGTGCATATATATATATATTACTAAAGTATAATATAGTTAATTTAAAGATTTCTCTATACTATACTAACATTACACTTTACTACTGAATTAGCAACAGAAAATACTGAATGAACCGAAAATCGATAGTAGCACATTTTAAGGTAGGTTTTAGTTCTCTGGTGACAGTAAAGAAATAGGAGTGCGTCTCTGTCGACTTTGTGATGACGTTTTTTAATAAGTCAGCTAAGAGTTGTAGCGTGTCGTCTTGTCACTTTTTTTTCGGAATCACTAAATTCTTGTGGCCTTAAAGGCCTTTCAAGGGTCACCGGACATGTATAGTTTAGGGCAAGCGCAGAAGGCGCTCGGCCAGGAACAAAGAGTGTGTGCAGCAATGAGTCTAAGGGTTCCCTCGCCGATAGACCGGCGGAAAGAACGGACTTCGGCTTAGGGCGTTGCTTTGGGAGGGTACCGCGGGATCGCGAGTCGGTGAGAGTCGGTCGTCTTGTCACGTCTTTTGCATTTAATGTGGTAAGGAATCGATAACAAAGGATAAGCGCACGCGCCTCCTCGCAGCTCGGCCTGCAACAGTCTGCTAGACGGCACGTCGGCGGGAGGGCATTCTATTTAGATTTCATAAAAAAATATCAGCTACGTAATAATTGTTAGTCTCTCGTAAATACACCAGTGAAGTATATTTTTATTTCATAGCATAGTTAGTTATAGAGTAGTATTTTTAGTAAGCTTTGGAGGGGGAGGGTGCACGATGACTCCCACAGCCGCTGGACCCCTTCTCACAGATGACTACCATGAATAGTAGGTACTAAATACGTATTTTGGTAGTGAGTGAAATATGCTAGAGCCCATTCCCATCCCATATTACTCTATTCTCACAACCTTTCCTCCAAATCCATTCCTCTAAATCTCCAAAGGTAGGCAGCGCATCCGGAGGCGGCATGTTTATCAGTCTGGACTGATGTTGATCACGTTGATGTTGATGTTGATGGGCGACAGTATCCTCTTACCATCATGTGGACTATCAGCTCGTCTGCCGCCTTCATTCCATAAATAAAAAAAAAGTAATTTAAAATTATTTACTTCGGTTATACCAAAATGGTTTGTTTTGTTGATCATGATTCGTTGCTCTTTTAAATACAAGTTTTAATACAATGTCCGTTTTATAACAGAGGACACAAAAAGTTAATCCTTACTGTAAATAAAGTACTTACTTACTATCATTAAATAAAGCGACCCCTGGCAGTACGTTTCTTTTCAACTACAAGAATGATGACTATATAGTACCTAATTGATGCATCAGCCTTATAATCTTGTTATTACATTTACTTTATTATTTGTGAAGATTCTTGATCAGTAGTGTGTGTTTTATGTAAATTTTCTACTTATGTGTGCTTAGAATAGAATAACCACCCACTGTTATATCTTCCTTGAAAATTAAATAAATAAATAATTATAAACTGTTTGTATGATAGCGGCAATCTTAGAGGTATTTATTCTCGACTCTCATTTGAAGTAGTCTTTTCAAGTATTCATTTGATTGGCAATCTCAAACCCTCGGCGCGGCACCATGGATTGTTAAATTATCACTAGCTCGGCGGTGAAGGAAAATGTAGTGATGAAACCCGCATTCTTGAGAATTTAACAAAAAATCTGAAACATGTATCACCACCAACCTACATCAGGTCTGTATGGTGGATTATGATCCGGAACCTCCTAGGGATTTACTAGTGGAGCGCTGTGCTCTACAATGGGGCGTTATACGCTGATATCGATCGATTAATATCATCAACGAATATAATGAAAAGTTTATTTCTGTGTTGCCTAATAACTCTGTAACAAAAATCAGCGAATATCTAACTAATAAGAGAAAGAATGAAAATATTCATATAATGTGGCGTGAAATAAGTGAGAGAAAAACGAAAGATATCAAAATAATTGTAATTTAATGTGACACGAAATGGGCGTGAGTAACACAACGCGAAAAGGAAAAAATACTTCAAAGGTCGGTAAAGTGACAGATATTTTGTAAGAACTGTTGAACAAATCTGCCGAATGAAAAAATAATGATTGCGTAGAGTGTTTAAAGATTATCGCGTATTATACATATTAAAATGAAACACTGAATATGGTCTACTGAGGTTTATTGTTCTATTGTAAGCGTCACCAGCCCTCTTGTAGGCCACTGTTGGATAGCCCTCTATGCACATTATCTTATGCATGAGGGTTGTATGGCTTTAAAACGTCACGCTGGTCAAGCGGGTGTAATTCGTCAGGGCTTGTGGTAGCTGCTTCGTTATCTCTTAGCGAGCCTTATACGACGCCCACGGAACGTGATGGGGTCGTGCTATTTTGAAGAATAGCCACGGCCGACAATAAAATACACAACAAGAAAAATGAAAACCAATTCACTTTAGTAATTTCCAAGATATGTTAATGTCAAGGAGGGGGAAAGGGTGCACACTGCAATCCAATAGCCGCTTACCTCTCTCTCACAGAATACTCTCCTGAAATGTAGGTACTGCATTTCCACTTTATCCTATTCCCCAATGTGCATACGTGTTTCGGTAGTGAGTGAGAAATACCAGAGCCCATCTCATCTTATCGTATCCCTTACAATTTTCCTAACCCTTCCTCCCAATCCACTCCTTGTCATTCTGGACTGATGTTGGCATGTACCGCGGGTGTCCACGGTTCTACAGTATCCACCTACCACCAGGTGGACTGTAAGCTGATGTGCTGCTTACTTTCAATAAAAAGAGATAAAAGGAATGTACACATACAGAAAGTCAGATGTTGTCGTTTATATGTTTATTTTTAGCCCAATAATTATAACATTATTTTATTTTTTATTTGATCCAGTAAACAACCTTCTGAACTGCTAAGAGCAACAATAAAAATGTCAATTTTCCTTTGAAGCCTGTCAAAATGGAAGCTTGAAAAACGTTAATTGAAGTCTAGTTTCTTTTTCTTTTTACGGCGTCTTTTGCTTGTTTGTTTTGTTTAATATTATATTAATCTGAGGAAAAAATTTCATTTTTAATGACGGTGAGAAAAGACCGCAAACGGACTGACTTAATTCACACCAACGTAAACGTTAGTATTAATATAACCGGCAGACAATTCATTGTTTTCTCGAAGAACTGTCGAAATAGAAATCAAATTATAGATAAATACTCGTAGATAGACAAAATCTTCATTGTATAATCGCAAGATTCAATCGTAGAGTCACTGCCTTTATTCTTTTTTTATAGAAAAAAAGGTGACAGATGAGCATACGGTCCATCTGATGGTAACTCAATACAGTAGCCCATAGGCATCCGTGATACATGCCAACCAACATCAGTCCAGAATGACAAACGTTGGCACACCCCCGGATGCTTTGCTCACCGTTGCAGATTAAGAAATGGATTGAGAGTAAGGGTTGAGAAAATGGCGAGGGATAGGATGGGATGGGAATGGGCGCTGGCATATCTCACTCACTACCGAAACACGTACATACATTGGGGAAATACAATAAAGTAGGAAATGCAGTACATTTCAAGGTACTCTTCTGTGGGAGAGGGGTAATGGTAATCTGTGGGGGTAAAGGGGTAAGTCGAGTACGCCCAGCGGCTGTGTGGGAATGCAGCGTTCACTCTCCCCTACACAGATTCTATAGATTCTCAATTTGGCGGTATTCACATAACAACTCTATTTATCCTATTTAAACGGGTCTTAACGCGAATGTTTACTTCATTTATATTACTCGACATTTCGTAGATAAATCAAATAGATATATATGTGTGAAAAACGCGAAAATCTCAAATGTAACATAATATACTACTTCTATTGAAGTCTATACAACATGCGTCATGCATGTCACAGAATTGTTTAATATAATTCCCACCTCGGGTTTCTACAACCGCACCTCCCGTCACAGAAGTGCGGTCCATCCGAATTTCCTCGATACGGAGGTGTCGCGCACTGTTCGGTCCAAAAAATATTTTATACCCCGAACCCGTAGGCTGTGGAACGAACTCCCTCAAGAGGTCTTTCTATTAAGCTATATGGGGTTCTTCAAGAGAGCTGTGAATAGGATTTTGCAAGGTCGGCGGCGCGTCCGCATACCCCATGGTGTTGCAGGTGTCCATGGGCGGCTTACCATCACGTGGGACCGCTTGCTCGTCCGCTCACTAGTCTATAAAAAACAAAACAGTGGTACGTATCAAACATGATGACAGTATAGTAACACGGCAAAATTAAGAATAAAGGATAGCAGCTCCTAGCACGTATGAAGGATCAAGCATCAAGGATAGGCAGGATAAATCGTATGAATATAAACAAAGACAATACAACATGTTGCAAAAAGACAATTTATGTAAGTAATAAGAAACGTACAACAGACAGCCTTATCGCCAAAGCAATCTCTTCCAGGCAACCTTTGGATAGTTAGGAGAAAACAGATAACAATATCAAATAAAGGGCATTATTATAGGCCATATATTAAAGCTTAATATCGGTTTATAATAAAGGTTGCCTTCAGTGCCAAACTGATTATGCATAAAATTCAAATAAACGCTTTAATTTCCACATAGTTGATATGACGGAATGTTATTGCGTTGTCGGCCCCTTTTGTTTATTGCTCGCTATAAAAAACGAGTTGAACTCTAAATCAGGGTACACCAGAATGCATATTACACCAGAATATTACGCATTAGAGAACTATTCGTTGACGAAACTGGTTAAATATTGGTTTAATACAAGTAAATCGGAAACAAAATGTTCCTGTTAAAAAATGCTTCGCTACTGCGTATGACCTGCATCTTATAACTGGGCCATCGGCCAGGTTGTCCTCAGACTTGAAGAAGTTCACCGATGTTGACTGGATGAGACAAGCTAAAGACCGTGTGTGGTGGCGAGTCTCAGCAAAAACCTATATCCAGCAAAGGACAGACATAGGGTATGGTAGTATTCTTACTGGCTAAACTTGTTTGATTATGTTGCTCTCGTGCGGTTTGGTATGGTACAGTTATAAACGAATTATCTCATGAAGACGGGTTACTCTTAGTAATGGTTGTGCTCGTACAAGTACATTGTTTTAGTGTGCGCCGGTTACGCTTAGTAATGGTTGTGCTCGTACAAGTACATTGTTTTAGTGTGCGCCGGTTACGCTTAGTAATGGTTGTGCTCGTACAAGTACATTGTTTTAGTGTGCGCCGGTTACGCTTAGTAATGGTTGTGCTCGTACAAGTACATTGTTTTAGTGTGCGCCGGTTACGCTTAGTAATGGTTGTGCTCGTACAAGTACATTTAGTGTGCGCCGCGGCGTCGGGTACCCAAATGAGCGTTCTCAAATTTACGCACACTAAAACAATATACATATACGAGCAAAACACTACTAAACGTAACCCGTCTTCGTGAGATGAAAGAACTATACCATTACATACAATGAATTTGTGAAAGAAACCGAATTAGCAACATGTCGTTTATGGAATGAACTACTCGTATATCGCAAATATCTACACATAGAAGTGATAATAAAGATATAAAATATAAAAAATCCGTTTTACTTGTTGTTCGTTGCAACGACAAAGTTACAACACAATTATAAGACGAAAATTGTTACATTTAAGGCCTTGCCCGTCACTTCCTGATACTATATCAGTAGGTACTACTTTATCCAGGAAATACTTTATACCAATAAAGAACTGTTAACAATCTCATAGATCAATTATCTGGCAATATCTACCAATTAAATTTTGCTGATACTGACTTTCTGATACCTGCCGATAAAGTATCGGGAGGTGGTGAGAAAGGCCCTTAGAGTCGCAATAACACGACTGTATCGCTAAATTGGTACTAACTATAATGTTGCTAATATAACATATATATATAAACTACAATAGAGTAATTGTTACTAAAATGGTTATTTTATAAATAGTTATAAAATACTAAAATAGCGCCAAGTCCTGACTATAAACATGTATAATATAACTTTTATACTACCAATTCAGACTAAGTTTTGCTAGTTGGGAAGCGACACGAGATACTTGATAATCAAAAGGAATAAAGAGATTACAACTTTACACAAGACGAACCACAGTAAACTTAATACTAGTTCTTTCATTTGCCACACTATGCCCATATACCATTAGCCTATGTCTCTCCACAGCTGGATATAGGCCATTTGCGGCTGTTAATTTTACGATGCAGTTTTGGACCAATAGAATCGTGCGCAATGATTTAATGGACAGACTGCACCATTGTGGACCATTAATCTTCACTGATTGCACCGTGATATAATAGTTTTCTGTTATTTATGGGTGGTGTACGTGTTTTAGCAGAAGCGTGAAGTGTAATAAATTTACACGTATTGAGTTGACTCAATTTGTTGGTTCTACGAGCTGATTTAAATGAAACATAGCGCAGAAGTAAAAGATCTAGTGAAAATCTAATGGAAACAATTAGGTTTGTAAATGTAATTTAAGTGCAGTATTAGTATATTTTGACTTTCGTCAAATAAACTGTATTTTCGTCTACTGCAGTAGATACCTCTTCATAAAAAATAGCTAAATGCATCACATCTGGAGTTTAATAGTTTACAGTTCAGTGAATCTATTGATTCAGTGGGCCGTGTGGTGTCGGCTGGCTATAGAATGTCACCCCCCCCCCCCCATCTCTCCCCTTGGGTGTTGTAAAAGCCGACTAAAAAGGATCACAAAGCGGCTATCGCAAGCCTTGAGGAACTACACCACGTCTAAAACAGTGGACTGGCCAAGCCACTTGACCAGCGTGGCGTTTTATAGTCATACATCCCCCATGGACAATACAATGTTCATGAGGAGACCCATGTCCAACAGTGGATACTAAAAGGGCTATTTATTATTATGTTATTTATTATCTGTTTATTAAGACAACTTTAAACACATTAAATTAGAATCAAAATCTATACAAAAATCACTGAGATAAGTACCTTAAAAAGACGAGCTTATTTAATTTAAATCGTTTGAAATGAACGGTTTACAACTACTCTGCGCCTACAGAGATACAGAGCATATGGTTACTGTAACGATACTCAAATCTGCATATCTGTAGCAGGCTGAAACACTCATAAACCGCCGAAAAACCAACAAAAAGGAGGCTTCACTGAAGTGTTTCACACAATAGGGGGATTTGTCCCCCTATTCAACATCTGTAGCGGGATAGTAAAATTGAATTTGTCTGTCTGAATGAAATATTAAATTCTATATTGAATAGGTATGTTTAAGTTTTACTTTACCATAATATCTAGACTGATATCTAAATTGAATGGCTAGATGAGAAAAGCAGAAGACCGTGTATGGTGGCGGTCCTTGGGAGAGGCCTACATCCAGGAGTGGAGAGACACAGGCTGATGGTATGGTATAATGTCTAAATATTTAATTTTAAAGACCGTTCTACGGTCTTTAAAATTGTTTAAAAGTAAAAAGTACTTTAAAAAGACAATATTGAAATTGTCTTTACGGTATTGTGTAGACCGTGGAATCTCGATTTTAAAGACAAGCCTACCGGATTTTTTACTTCAATAACTATTTGTAAAATGCATTTTCTTTATATGTTATATAAAATAAATAAATAAACGTATGGTTCTCAATTAATTCTGAAAAGTAGTCGTGTAATATTTTTGAAAATAAAGGCTTAAATTCAATAGCTTTCAATAGGTTTTGAACGTACTTATTTCGTATTAAGTCTTCAATCATCGCTTATCCCCAGTTGTTCGTAAATTTATTCAACAATACAACGTTCATGAATTCGTTTGATTGAATCGAAGCTCATAAAATTGCGTGTCAAATGGCCCAAGGAATCCAGAGGGTCGGGAAGGGCTGAACTTTTGTAGCTCCCAAATTCCTAGTAAAAAATCAGACCGTACTTATCCGATCTAACGTTTCAAATGGATTTTATTTCAGGTTTAATGCGATGAAGATTTCGTTCGAGATAAGACTTGTGTACCTATTCAATCTTAAAAGCAAAGGTTATTTTAAGAAGCCATTTAAGAAAGCAATACCAAAAGTCGGAATTATTTTTGGAGTCTGTATTGCGAAGGCAGAGCGGTGATAGTCTAGGGCTTAGGGGTATTTATTTTCAACTCTCATTCGTGAGATTGTGAGTTCAAATCCTCGGTCCATATTACTGAATACGGATTCGTGCACTGGGCCAGTGTGGTGGATTGTGGCTCGAAATCCCCTAATACTTTACTAGGAGTGCCTTCCACTGGGACGTTATAGGCTGATATGCATCGGTACCTACACGAGAATAGTGCGATTGGTTTAGACATAGACATGCTGTTTTACTACGGTGGTAGTGATTATCTATACATACTTATAATAAAACAGTAAAAGGGTTGAATCTGTACTTGATTAGTCTGTACTGTATTGACTTAAACTGCAGTAGTTTTTTTAAACTTTTATCTCAATATTTATCTGTATGTTTGTTTGTTTGAGTAACACGTAAAAACTACTGAACGGATTTTGATCGGGTTTTCACTAATGTATAGCTAAGTATCCAGATGGAAAACTGGTATATGTGTCATCTTCATAGGTCACAAGGAAGTCGAGTTATAGAGGAATAAACAGAAATAGAGGAATATAAAGGAAGTTGAGTTATAAAATAATAAAAAAAACTACATATTAATAAAATTACTCGAAAATTACTGCATGGATTTTCATCCGTGAAATCCATAATGTCGGTGTTTTACAGGTGTTAAAAATCTTATACAGCTGCTTAGTCCACGTGAGCGAAGCGCGGGTAGTGCGTTTGTTTGGTATGTCTCATGATTAAATTTCTGCACCGATTACAATGAAATTTTGGGAAAGTCGTAGCCTGAAATCCGGAAAAGGACCTGCAATCTTTTTTCCAGCGGAGTCCATTACTTTTAGAACAAAATAAAAACAACAAGAGCCGCAGCTCGGCATCTATCCTATAAAAAAAAGCTTTAGATAAAATCCGAAATTGAATTACAATCTTCCTACCCAGAAACGATATGTCTCGTTTAAGTTAAAAGGCACACTATTTTTCTTTCTTTTAAACAACGTGAAAATCCTTCCTAACCAGGAACAATTTGATTGAAATAATTCATATGGTATTTAGACTTTATCCAAAGTCCTTAGATAATGCTAGCTTTATCCATACACCTAACATTAACCGTAACAAAAATACCAATAAAGATACGAGATACCTACCGTTTGAACTGTTGACGATTTGGCGTTTAAATTTAACACAAGCCTATCAACAGCTAACGAAAGAAGGAGCATAAAAACTGAAAGAGAATTAGGACACGCCATGAAGAGATCTGTAAATCGGGGGTCGTTACATCTAAACGAGCGATTTACTCCCAGGAGTAGGCAATAAAATCTAAAGAAAATCTCCTCAGTCTTATTAAAAGACCCTCCACGTCATTACTCTGTTTTGGCGGAAAATTAAACGGCTTTGATATCTTTTGTACATGACGTTCGGACAAGTTTTATAAGATAGCCGAAGAAAATCCCAACGGCCAGAGGTCGTTCAGCGAACTTATTATCTGAGTCAAAATCGCACAATAAGTACAAGTTTCTCCATTTTTTATGTTATTCCTTGTCAAGGTGTTGCAACATATAGACTAGCGGTGACTGCGACTTTGTACGCGTGAAATGTGATTCCCGCGGGAACTCTATAATCAATGTATAAAAAGTAGGTATGCTAAATGTTAACCCGACACATTAGCTATAAAGTAATGAAATAAAAAGTTTAAGAAATAAGTTAAATTAATTAAATTAAATACCAATTTGCATTAATATCCGTCCAGTAGATTTTGTGCGATGCGGGTTCAGATAGACAGACAAAAATTACAGAAATTGTTATTTTGAGTACCTACTTTATATTGCAATTTCCTTTTTCGAACAATATTTCACGTACAGACACGGCTCTATTACGATTTCATTATATATGAAGCTATGAAGCTATTATATGAAGCTATATATAAGATAGCTTTGCATTATATGTTCGTTTTTATTTATTTTTCCTCCATGCATTTTTAATATTAACTAACACTTCAGCTTTTGCTATAAATATTAAAATCCAAGTCATCAAATATTACGCTTAATGATAACCATTTAATTTAGCTTTTAAGGGTTGCATTGAAATATGCGAATATTTATCAACAAAAGCTTTTATGTGGAAACTAGAGGCCGGGCGGTATGACAATACAGTCTATCTGTGGCGGAAACAGAATCTATGCCTACTTTGTGCCTTTTGTTTATGATACAATCTTACACGGGGTCATTGAAAGAATCCCTGCATCAAACAAATGAGTGATATCAAACAATGAGGTTTTGTTCATATCCCATAATAAAGCTACAGCTCTTGCACCACACGCGTCAATGCATTTAAATGTATAATGTGAAAGATGTATAATGTGTATAATGTGGTCTCATTTGACCCTCGCCGGTCGAGAGATGCAAGAAAAAAATAATAAAATTTTATTAAAGTCTCTGAAATATAGTCCTACAAAAATATTTTAATATGTCAAATCAGTGGACTAAAACTATTATAATCTAACTAAAAATTAATTTCATGATATTTTAATTACATTAAAAATAAACAATTTGTGATTAATTTATATGCATAACGCTATCCACACTTGTTCGCTTAGGTTTCTGGTCTTGAATGCGCCCGCTTCTGTTTTACGTTGTTCACACTTACTTACGTGTACTTCATAAATTGAACCTTTAATGAGTTATAGTTGATTATTATAAGTCACCTTTATTACCCTCTTAATTAAGAGGGTAATAAAAATTTAATTGTAATTGTAATAATGTGTAATTACACATTACAATATTTTACACTATTTTTGTAGGAGCTACTCTTTGTAGTAGATACATACATATTTTAACTCTTACACAATATGGCGCGGTATTGTCTGGGAATTGCGGATATGTTTTAATAATCTTAGAAGGTTAAGAGTTAACTGAGAAAAATCACTCAATAATTATTGATTTAAATAATTATTACCTAGATTTGTATCATTATTCAGTGGTTTTCTGTACCCCGTGATAATTTTATGCAATTTATACAAGAATGAGTAGAAAATACAACAACAAAATTAAACAAACCTTGAGATGTCATTTTTATTAGCAATATGAATCTAGAAATAGATAGTGCTTAAATAAATAGTTAGAGGTATCTTGTTTGCTGTAGTTATAAATCCATGAAAAGCCTTTATTTTTCTTGATGATTAAAACGCTATGAGAACAACATAGGATTTAGGTATGACTCATAATATTAATTTAATAAATGTTACATATTAATATAAATCAAAAGTGTGTTATGAATATTTAATGAATCAATAAGTAACCTGTGTTTACATTTAGCTGTATCTTACAACTTTTGTTCAACACTAAAAACTTAAAGAAAATCCTTCTCAGCAAAACTTTCTCCAAAGTAATCTGCAGTAAACCTTCCACTTCCGTTAGTTCACGGACGATTTGAGACCAAGTACTTTCTTATACAGTCCCTTGTGCACGAAACGTTATGTTTGAACTTCTAACCAAAGGTGGAATTAAATAGGAAAGATTATATCTTTCAATTCGAAAAAGGTCCGAGGTTCAGGAGACGTTGAAGCGAACAATTTCTTTTCTTTGGAAATTGAATTGGTTTAAAGAACGTATGTAGTATGAAAATGTCAACGTCCCGCCCACGGACCTCTCCCAAGAGGATCTCCTACAAAGGAGGTATGAAAATACATTAACAATGAATAACGATTTTCTACGTGAGCTTGCCAATCCTTTGAGCACTGTATTATCTCACTTTTAGGTATATTCTGAAAAATCTACCTACTGCTTTACAATTATTCTAATAACTCAATTAGAATGCGCAATTAGGTTTATGAATCCAAAAAAGTTGGCCAATGTTTTACATCTCGATTATCGGTCATATGGGATATAATGAAATTTGTTAGTGACTGAGATATGCCAGAGCCCATTCCGATCCTATCCCTCCCTATTGTCCCAATCCTTTCTCCAAATCCATTCTTTAATTTCCATATACAGACTGCGCACCGTCTGTCACCATATACAGGCGTGCAGTCTGTCATTCTGGACTGATGTTGCCCAGTATCGTGGATATCACAAGGCGACAGTATCCACTTACCACCAGATAGATTGTCCGCTCGTTTTCAACCTTGTTACTAAACCAAAAAAAAACGGTACCCGAATTTGCCCCCAGGTAAATAATAAACTAGATACTTATATAATAAATGTATCCTTAGATTAGAGAGCCACATAAAAAAATATGCCTACCCAAGATGTCCAACAAATCACGTGGCTTATCATTTATATCCCTAAAATTGGGCCAAAACTTTATTGCGTGTAATAATTCTATTGGACTTCTAAGAAGCTACGATGGTGACCAGGGAGGACAAATTCTAAACATTTATCAGAGAGCCTGCTGCGGGCAGACATCGAATCATTAATTCACAGGAACAATTTATCTTGCCGTTTCGAAGCGAGAAATGAAAGGAGTGATAAAAAAGCTGTTGATACAAATAGCGCATTGTTAGGATGAAACGCCGATTTATGATTATAAGTAAATACTCTGAATACGGGTGTATATCTTGTGACAAATATTTATGTGGAATGGTCTGCGGCGCAAAATTTAAATTGATTAATTATGTTGGCAGTAATGAACGAATGGCGTGTCATTGGTTAGAATGATAGTGAAGTTGGGTGAAGTGCGAAAGCGAGATGAGTATATTAATTGGCTTTTATCAAATCCCACATTTACAGCTTGGTTTATATTATTATCCATCACTATTTATTATATCGTATTATTAAAACATTTATCTTAATACATGTTCCTACAGATTATGTCGATGAGGTTGATTTTGTTACTTGGGCGAAAACGATCACTTTACCAACGACCACTTTACTAGACCTCTCGTATTAAGGTTCAATAAATAATATGAGGGGTCTAGTAATGTAGTCCATATCGACGATTTCATACAAATCTCTTTTCCACCAAGTCTTGGCTGATATCATGTCAATGACCGAAATTCTTCCTGCGCTTTGGTTGTAAAATGATTTACGACTTGAGAAGACCAAGGTTAAGAAAGTAACGTAAGTTACTGAACGCTAAAATTTTAATTTACTACATAACGTTGAAACTCTACATTTCTAATTTGAATCTCTGAAACTACTGAAGTTTGGAAGCAATACTCCTGTGATACAGCCAGATATCTTTGGGAGCTGTAGGGGGCGATACTTATGCGACTTAGCTTCTAAATAGACACTAAATAATTATTGCCAATACAGCTTGTGTCTCTCCTGTTTTCTCTCACATGGTTTTCTACTTTTCTTGTTAAGCCACTACCGGTGACTTCCTTCAAGCCAACAGTTCACCTGATCGAAGGGCGTTCCACGCTACGTTATCCGGTACGTGATTTTTATTAGAGAACTCGTCTCCCACATCAGTCTTAGGGCATATATGGCCTGCCCGCTACCACTTCAGCTTGTTGATTTTTAGAGTTATTTCGGCAACTTTAGTTCTTCGTCGCATGTTGTCATTACGGACTTAGTCCAGTTAAGAGACTCCTAGCATAGTTTGGTAGTATTAATCTATTTAGTATATTTATAAATAAACTGTTTGTCATTTAGTTACACATTGATCTCTCAAGTAGGTACCTCCGAATGCATCTCTCTGTTTAACCCAAAGATACCTCACAGCAAACTCGCCTTTTGTATGAACTTATTTTATATAGAATCCTAAATTTAAAAAGCTTTGGAATTATTATAGCTACTTGATAGTAAAAGATACGAGGTATGCCTATATATATATATATATATATATATATATATATATATATGTGGTTAAAATATATGTTTGTGGTCAAAAAGAACATTAACAGTATAGTAATAAAAGTGATGTAATTATTTTAAAGAATAGACAATTATAAAATAATAGCGACAAACGATAAAGATAAATGACGTCTTCTATAATCGTTTTCATGTAGCATGGTGCGGCTGACACCTGTCAGTTGACTGTCACTAGTGACGTACGGAACTTGAGCCGGAGCAATGTTTTACGATTTTCGATTTCCGTTGTAAATTGTTTGTAATCGATTGACTATTCATTAATTAATTGATTAAGGATAGTAGTGACACAGATGTGAATTTAGATTGCCTACCATTAAATTAAAAAGCAATAAATTCATTATAAAATATTGTGTTGTATTCAACATAAAATAAACAAAATCTATGAATAATAATTATGAATAATAAATAAATAAATCTGATCCAGTCGATTTATTTTTTTAAATTTGATTATTCAACGATTTTTTTACTTGCGTAACTAGCATGATACCGCTTAAACAGGCCACAGAATAAATTTATATATGTAATTTAATTTTCACTAATAAAAATTAGAAAACAGGAAAGAAAACACATTATTTTTATGCTCTGAGTCATATTATAGCGATTTGTATCTGTTTATATTTTATAAAACATAAAATACAAAATATTTCAGATTTTTATTTTAAGTGAACAATTTACATTCTATGTATGGTTATATTCTATGGGATATGTCACCCGCACCATGCTACGTGAAAAATTTTATAGTAGCAGAATTCAAGAGCCAATAGTGTAAATAATTAAATGGTATTTAATTACTTTAACATTCGCTCTCGTCCATGCCCTAGTCCTACATAATGGTAGGTTCAGCCTCCTTCGTTCCGCCCCGCTACATCGCCTTATCAGCAACTTAATCGACTGAGATACTTCACTGTGCCGTATATCTCTAGTAACTACATCCACCCCCCTGTCTTAGGCCTTTCTCTTCGTCTCCGACCAGGTAGGGCTGTCCAATGTCCATACTTGACGAACAATGACGCCTAAGCCCGGTGAATAAATATAGTTACAGATACATTACGAAAACATTGGCCATCAGCTAATCCGGAAACACCCGAACGCGTCATCCACGTCTATGCAATAAAGTATCTCGTAATAAAGTATGCAATGAGAGATAATACGGTAATTCATAGACGTGTTTCCCGATTAACCGAGGCCGATGTTTTCGTAATGTACTCGTATCTGTATCAGAGTGCTGCAATTATGTGCAGCACTCTGTCCCCTATATATTAATTATATCAACGTTACTAAAAATAATTTTAATTATAAAATAATATCCTCCGTAATGAAATTGAAAAAATGAAAATAGTAAAAATTAAATCCACTGTGAAATAATATAGGTATTTTGTCGTTTTTACTTAAATTCTCAATAATATAATGCCACCCGCCCCCATTATATTATGAATATTCTCCATTATACTATACTTACACGTCAATACATACATTTTCTTTTAGACTTAAAATGTACATGGGCATTCTCTCAAAGATTTCGCTTAAACTCGGCGTTCGTTAGAACGTCGTCGGTAATCCTTAACCTTTCCGCTACGTCATTTTCTTTTGTCTGTAACTGGGACGGTGGATCCGACCCACATAGCCATCGGCACATGATACGCATAGCAGTGAATGCTATCTGAGTGACTTGACGTCATTAATTTAGCTCCTAGTTATCTTTACAAGACAAGAGACAGGCCTTTGACAGACTTCGGGCCTGGCCACCGATAAAGATCGAACTTGCATTTTTGGGAAAATTGATACAGAAAATGGTTTGTTTTTCAGAGCTAAGTATAGGGAGAGTTCTTTACCGAGTGATACCAAAAAAATATATATTTTGACTCTACGCTAATCTTATTCCTTTAGATATTTGTTACTTATAACAAACAACTTCATTTATTTATATTTATATGCCTATGTACTAAAATATTATATATCTACTATTTCTTATTATATGTTGTTTAGCCTGCTTTTTAATAATATAATAAAAATGATATAACTACTCTCGGTTATTTATTTACTCTTTATGTACTATATTGTGTAGAGGCGGACTTAATGCCTTAAGACATTCTCTACCAGTCGACCGTTGATTAAATGTGAAAAATTTAAGGAGATGCAGAAGAACCAAAAACTGATTGGAGGCGATGAAGGAAGAGTATCAGAATACGAAAAGACGATTTTGAAACTTTTTGTTTGTCTGTCTGTTTATCTGCTCTAACACGCTAACCTCCAAAACTACTGAACGGACTTTCAGGGGGTTTCCACAGGTTAATTAAGCTTAGCTTCGAATAGGCTTTGTTTCATCGAAATCGGCTGACGGGAGGAAAAGATATCCCATTTTAGAGTTTAAAAACTAAAATTCCACGCGTACGATTTCGCGAACACAGTTAGTTCATTATAAGTATAATACAATTATTTAAAAACTCATTATTAAAATTCAAATACAAACTATCTACTAAGGGATCAGGGATCTACTAAAATTATTTACATTATCTCACAAGTCTTAATTTGAAAAAGTATGCTACGTAATTCTTAATTATTCTCATTTTTTGCTTATATAACTTTTTTTTCTTACATATTGAAACTGTTCACTTTTATTTGACGCCTATAATGAAATTACATTTTATGCTGTTGGTGAGAAACGAATAAGGAATACCTGGTATAAATTTACTGTATCCCCTTCTCTGTAATCTCTCCATAAATAAAAAAAAATATCTAAAACTAGTTAAAAATTAACAATGTTGTGAAGAAATACATCAACATATTATTATAGACTATAAAATCTGAGAATCCTTTAAAAAATCCGTCCAAAATAACAATTTAAAAATGCCATCTCTTCGAAGTTGTCAAAAAAAAACAATTCTCTGTAAATGGAGTCCCTGAGCTCAGGTTAATGGTTTCGGGTCGCTTCGGATCTAATCCGTACAATTTGATGAAATGAGCCATGTCCCGACTCCCGCCGTCATCATATGTGACTGTAAGGGCTCTACTGTAATTAGGTACCCACGTTTTATATTTACTTGTATTTTATTTACACTACGAAGGTTATGTATGTCCAAGACCTCAAAAGTTACGAGAAATTTAATTTGAGTTAAAAATACCCATTGAGGAGCTAATCGATTTTCCATTTCAAAGCTGTATCTTGAAAGGACGAAATTTTGAGTTCGAATATTTTAATTTATACATAATAATGAAATCGTAACAAAGCCGTGTCGTTATGTGAAATATTTTTGAAAGTCATTGCAATGGACACTGATTTTTGTTGGAATTTTTTGTCTGATCGTCTGTTTGTGCGCCTGTCTATTTGGGCACGCATTACGCAAAAACCACTGGTCGGATTTTAATGAAACTAACTGTGCCACAGTTATAGCTTATGTGCACGGGTTAACATTTAGGGTAGTTTTTATTCAGATCAGTTATGAAGTTCCCACGGGAATCAACCTAACCACAAATACTCAAATGTCTACGCGCAGTCAATAAATTAATACCCATATGTCCCGTTGCGTTGCTACGTCGATCATAATTATGTCCCGTTGCTCAGATGACGTCACATTTAAATTAAAGCAATTGTGGTCTTTAACATATTCAACAATAGGCTATAAGTACCGATAGTTTTACTATTTAGTATCTACTTTTCATTTACTTTTTATTATTTAGTTTTACTAAATAGTAAAGCTTGTAGAAAAATACACTCAATGTTTATTTACGAGTAGTAAAAAGGATAATAAAAATAAAGGCTATCAAAGAAAGGCAAGTAACAAAAACAGTAACAGATGTATTTTTTTTTGATGCTTTAAGCAATTGCCCATTCCAACCAAGGCCAATCCGAACTGAATTGTAAAGAATTGGATAAAAAGCAAGATTAGATCTTTTCATTTGAGGAAAGGTCCGAATATTGGCCCTTGGAGGCAGTTACGCTAAGAAATAGCGGATTGAGTTTGCAAAAGTCAACG
The DNA here is from genome assembly GCA_914767545.1 of Sesia apiformis. Lineage (NCBI taxonomy): Eukaryota > Metazoa > Arthropoda > Insecta > Lepidoptera > Sesiidae > Sesia > Sesia apiformis. Next base: position 5,131,816 of record OU611960.1, on the reverse strand, counting down.
CTTGGAGCATTTGAAGTGACGTAAAAACATTTACCCAATGGCTGAGAATAACGCTTCAAATACTGCTCCACCTTGATTAGAAATTTGATCACGTGGTAATTTGAGACTGTTGCGAAAATGGGCGAAAGCGATGCTTTAGCGTAAAACAGAAATTAACCAGGTAAGCATGTAAGCATTTTGTAAACTGAGATTACAAAGGGTAGTGTTGAACTTGTGAAAAGAACTCCTTGGCATGATTTGTAAAACCTTATTAAACGAATATACTAGAATTGTACTATTGTACTAGAAAAAAAAATACTGCAAAAAACGGTAGAATCGATTTTACTCTCGATAATGAAGAGTTGTTCTAATTTCCATTTGAACCTCTTTCTTTGTAAATTAGTTGGTGCCTCAATACATACGTGTTCGATATAGGATGACATGGTGTTTTGTTTATGTTTCATACACTTTTGCGTGCGTCCCCAACGGAGTAGTTCAGTTTGAGTGCATTCAACCAATATAATATTTATGACGACATATGTCGCTTATTTCATCACATTATAATAAATTTCACGCCAATACACGCCATTTCACGCCATCGTCTAAAATGTTACCTCATCGTTGACTTAGTGCTTGAATGGCCAATCAACCTGTGACCAAATTTTACAGGACAGGTTTTTTTCGTTTGATATTGTTAGTAAAAGATATCTATTAAAACTTGTGATGATTTAGAAATTATGTGGTATAATATACCATTAATTTCTAAATCATCACAAGTTATAATAGATATCTTTTACTAACAATATCAAACGAAAAAAACCTGTCCTGTAAAATTTGGTCACAGGTTGATTGGCCATTCAAGCACTAAGTCAACGTCATCTCAATTTACACTGGCATTGTTGTAACAACTAAATTTATTTTCATGTAGGTATTAAAAATATTTCACAAAACGTCTCCACTTTTAAGTTTTAATTTTAAAACCTGCAACGGAGAATCCTATACCTATACATTATTTTTGTTATACTTTCCTTACTTCCGTGTTTGCAGGCGTCTTGCAGCTCAAATTTTGTCCTCAAACTGTATGATAAATGGTCCATACGCCTCTACTCATTTTCATGGCCACTTGATTGATTAGTTACAATATTGAAATTTGCAGCATATCATAAAGAAAAAGTAAGCAGCTTACACCAAGCCGTCATCCGGTTAGCGAAATTTTGTAAGGTTGAATTTATCGCTTTATCTACTTATATCTTTATACCTGCAATACAGGCTCGCCTAGTGCAGGAGATGTTACTTCGCCTCCTTACTTACTTTGCTTTCTGAATAACGGAATAACTTTCGCAGCTATTGAATTAATGTGAAACGTTTTAGAACATATTTCTGATGGCCCAAATATAAGTTTACCCTTCGAATTGCTCCGCTTAACATTTATATTTTGCAATAAACTTAATTTATGCAAAATCAAATAGACAATTTTTCTCGAAATAAATGAAACATATTGGCGTGAAAATTTGTATATGGGTATTTGTGTGTATGCTGAACACGAACAGAAGTCAAAATTATTAAATTCGAAATGGCGGCTTCAATATGGAGCCAATAACATTAAAAAATTGACTATTCCATTATAAATGTGCAATTATATTTTTATAAATGATGTTTATCGGGATTTTTAAGGTCGCTAAAAGCGTTTCTGAAGTGAAAGTTAAAAATTCAAAATGTTGGTTTCAATATGGTGACAGAAAATAAAAAAAACTAAATATTTTGTTAATATAATATGTAAATATGTTTTTGAACGATGAATTTTGGGGTTTACGAGGTTGCTGTAAACGAAACTGTAAAAGTCGTAATGAATACATACGAGTGTTACACGTATGTATTGCGGATGTGCATGGACGACAGTATCCACTTACCATCAGGTGGACTGTATGCTTGTTTGCCACCTTTTTTCCATAAAAAAAAAATATTTTGTTATATTTCGTAAAAGTAAGTAATAAATTTTATATTTTAGCATAAAATAATTATACCTCGTTAAAATACGCATTTCAATTATATAAATATTATAATATAACAATAAACTTTCAAATATCAAATATTCAGGTAGAAGATTTAAAACTGGTGATAAAGTGACCGCTGCGGTTTTCGCCCATTTTGAAGACAAAACTTCTGACTATTTTTATATTGGGATAGAAATGCTAATTAAACGATCCGAAAAGTATGTCTAAATAAACGGTGACTATATTGAAAAATAATAATAGTGACATGAACTTGAGTGTCCTTTTTCTTTGTCAAGCCGGAACTTTAAGACCTTCTGGTATATTATCAAACAGATATCACCTGCAATGGCAGTCTATTGAAAAAATAATAATATATGAACATAATAATTATTAGTAATAATTGTTTCCACAAAAGTTTGAAAAAACGTCAATACTAAATTGATTTTTATTGTGACAGTTGATTACATAACTGTACCTTTTCCACATATTTGTACATGTTAACATATTTTCGTACTTTTTCCAAAGTACCTATTCATGAATCAAGAACCTTCAAAGTAATTAGTATAATCTGTTAAAATTTTGGAATTTTATATTTAATTGATTAAATTTACTTGTCAATCTATTCAATGACAGGCAATCAATCAGTACTGATGACAGTTACATATCTGAACTTAGTGTTCAAAACTCCAGATGTGTGTTAAAGAGGTTAAGAGGTTAAACTTTGCGGCATAGTCACAAATCGTCATTTGATTTTTTTTAAATTGCGTCTCAGGATGGGACCTACATATCTAAAATATTTGTTTTATTTTTACCAACAGGTATTGAAGTAAGCAAAAATAGTTATTTGATAATAATTTAATTAGTAGAAGCAAGTGATTTGTATATTTTGTTTACGTAAACACTGAGATAAGATTTGCTATGGTCATACGATTATAATAATATAGCGATATTTCAATAGTAATAAATCGGTGACACTTTAGGACATAATATGACATATACGAACATATACGTGACATTTTGGGATATGCCAACCTCCCTAATAAAATGTTTGAAGCCCTTTACTTATAATTTTGTTCTTACGTACTTACTAAAAAAATAATTAACTTCATGAAAATGAAATTGAAAGTAATTAATCTCATGAACCTGACATTTTTTGTTTATAAATTTTGTTTTGATACAGCTGTACCGAGTCCTGGACTTTCATTAAGCTCATACGGTACCTAATTTCCAAGCTTCTTTATTTCCCGATTTGGCGCAAATGAATCAATATCGTCTTGTCACATACACCGAAGGCTACTGCTAATTCAAACGTGGTTTGAGATGAATCCGCTTCCACTATTGCTGTCAATTTGTCCATATTGACTTTGGTTTTGTCGGTCGTCCACGGGGCTTGTTCTTGAAGTCAAAATTTTCAGATCGGAAACAATCAAACCAAAAACGCACCGTGCGATATTTGCGCTGTTTGGTCCGAACACATCGTTGATATTACGTGACGTCTGTGCTGCGTTGCTGCCACTACAGAACTCATACTCGAAAATAATGAGAATTTTTAACTTTTCCATAGTCGCAAACAACAATATCTAAGCAAAAAGTCGTTTGACTGCAAAATAAGCGAATAACTGATTTTGAAAAAGAATGTCATAGCTTTAAATTGAAATTAATAATTTGAATTGAAATTCCAAGCCAAACGTAAGATAACTAAGTTCAAAGTGGCCACTATGAATAACCACCAATTTCAGAGGTAAGGCCCTAATATACTCACATACGTTGAAATTTGAATCAAACCATAAGAAAGCCGTGTATGTACATTTAATATTTAAATAATAATAATTTAATTTTTAATTAATAAATAATAGGTAATTGCAGTGTAAAGCAAGAATGATACAGAGCCCAAAACAAAAACCATCGGACGGATTATGATGAAATTTGGCAAAGTTATAGCTTATGTATCGGGTTACCATTTAGGGTACTTTTTATCCAGATCAATTATAAATTTCTCACCGGAATTAAGCTAACCACACATGCTCACGAAGTGACCACGAGGTCACTGCTCGTAATTACATACTATAAATGGTTGTAGGTACCTACTTAAAAACATTATTTACAGTTATAAGGGACTAACTTTATCTAAAGGTACACTTTATGCATATTAATATTAAATACATCTAAAACATTAGAATCTTATAATTCTACGAATCCTTCCTCTAACTTCACAAAAGTACACCGGTTTCAATATTAACACGGCAAAGTTAAAGAGAACCATTGAACTCTTTTATTTATCTTGTAGAGCACTCTGTCAAGTTTCTAGTTGAACTTGGCTCTAATTAATGATCGGTGGGTAAGTTAAACAAGTTGCAAGCGCAGATATATACCTAGATTAAGGGAATAATTTTGTTTGATAAAGTTTTTGTACTGCATTACTTACAGTGTTCTTGAAACATTACTTTGGAATTTAGAATCATACTTACTATACTAGCTTTTGACCGTGACTTTGCCCGTTTGCTCACTATACCACGAGAACTTTAGCAGTTGCGACCTCCTTGCTCTTATGTTAACCCTTTATATGTTATAATAAATTATTTTTATTTTATCCTATATATATAAAAATGGATGTTGGTATATCTGAAATTAATAGTCCTTGACACCGTTTGACCGATCACCATGAAAGTTGGCACATATATGTATTTTTTCATGGAAAAGGTTTCTATGCTATCCAGTTTGTTGTAACTTGCCACTAGATGGCGCTGCAGCACATCAACTACTATACCGTTTAATCGATCGCAAAAATCATATCGACGGCGAAATAGAATAGTTTTATATACAGAGGTAAATATTAGGAGTTAAAGTATTAAATTGCCGATTTGTACTGAAAAATTAAAACTCGTTTTTTTCTAAAATGTAACATATTTATTTATTCAAAATATTTACCCTATCTATACCTATCTATTATCTATACATTGTTGCCATCTAATTGGAAGTTCATTTGTGCCTTTGCGATAGAACTCTGGGGATGTAGATTCGACAAACTGTGTGAAAGCATTTTGTACTGCCTCTTGGGAAGAAAATTTTTTACCACGTAGAAAATTGTCCAAATCACGAAAAAAATGGTAGTCCGTTGGAGCAAGGTCTGGCGAGTACGGAGGATGACGTATGGTTTCTAACTGCCGCTCCTGTAGAGTTACAACGGTTTCTCGTGCAGTGTGAGGTCTTGCGTTATCAATATCATGGAGCAATAATGGTGAAGATCGATTCACGAGTCGGAGCTGTTTCACTGCTAGTTTCGCCATCATTGTTCGAAGTTCGGCACAGTAAACATCTGCTGTTATTGCTTGACCAGACCTGAGAAAGCTATAGTGAATAACACCACGAACAGACCACCAAACAGTTACCATTACCTTTTTATTGGTAAGCTTTGCCTTAGGGCACTGTTGCGGCGTTTGACCTGGGGTCAGCCATTGCATTTTTCGCTTTCGGTTATCGTAAAGAATCCACTTTTCGTCACATGTCACAATTCGATCCAATATTCCTTCATTTCTGTACCGATTCAACAAGGCAACGCAAGTTTCAACACGCGTTTCTTTCTGCAGATCAGTCAAATCATGAGGCACCCATTTTTCTAATTTTTTTATCTTATTGATTTGATGCAAATGAGTCAATATTTTGGGTAAGGTAACGTTAAACCATGCCGCTAATTCCTGGGTAGTTTGACTCGGATCGGCTTCCACCATCTCCTTCAATTCAGCGTTATTCACCTGTGTGGGCGGTCTGCTACGTGGTTCGTTCTTCAAGTCGAAGTTTCCATTACGAAAGCGTTTAAACCAAAAACGCACGGTTCGTTCATTAGTAGTCTCCTCTCCAAACGCAGCATTGATATTGCGAGCCGTTTCTGCCGCGTTAGTTCCGCGTCGGAACTCGTATTCAAAGAATACTCGGATTTTCGAAGTATCCATCTTTCCCGTCTAAGCTGAATAAAAAAAAAAACAATTGAAAGTCGAAAGTCGAATGTTGCACATTTTTTAAAACAAGAACCTCATAGGTATCATGTGAAAAAAGTTTCACTCGAAAATCTCACACTTATGAAGGTTTCATGTCAATTCAAAGTATCTATTACTATAAAACGGCAATTTCATACTTTAAGCCCTATTAAATATACACAGGCAGGACAACGTCTGCCGGGTGCAGCTAGTTTCATATAAAACAAAGTAAATTAAAATTAAACACATTTTATGTTTACGCTCGTGATAAATTCATAAATCTATTCGATCCAAGTAACATCAATTCATAAAATGACTGCACTGTAATTTTCTGTCTAATTTTAATTTTAGTTTTCTAATTTAACGTAATTTAATTTTAATTATTTATCCATTTATTGGTGGATCGTTGGATGAAACAGAATACAATCATTGAAGTTTAGACTTACGAGTAAATATATTATTAAGTACCACTCATATTGTGGTAAATTCACTACCAGATTAAGTGCCAGGTTGGTATTGTACTAGGTAATAACCAGTTTTACAGTAAAATGATTTTAATTTGTAAGAATCTCAAGCCACTGAAATCTGTCATTCGAATTTGCGCTTCATTACCGTATATTGCGAAATATACCATATTTTCCTCATAAACGTTTATCGATAGACCTTCCACTCTCAATATTAGTTTTGTAGCATATTAACAAAATTTCAGCATTTTTTACAAACAAACAAATTAGTTTGTGTGTAACGTATACAATTTTGGAGATGGTGCACGCAATCCTACAACCACTGGACTTACTCGACTGCACAAGTTACCCCACTCTCACAGATGACAAATGTGTTAATTTTTTTATATATGTAGGCAGCAGACCAGCATATACTCCACGTGATGGTAAGTGGATATTGCAGCCCATGGACATCCACGATACATGCCAACATTAGTCCAAAACGATAAACGTTGGCACGCCCCTGGATGCGCTGCCTACTTGATATAGGAATGGATTTGAAGAAAGCGTTGGAAAATGGGGAGGGATATGATGGGATGAGAATAGGCATATCTCACTCACTATCAAAACATGTACGTACGAGTATATTGGGGAAATAGTATAAAATAGGAAATGCAGTACATTTCAAGGTAGTCTTCTGTGAGAAAGGGGTAACGTGGCCAGTCCAGCGCGCCCAGGAGCTGTTGGATTGGATTGGAGTGCACTCTCCTCCTCAAATTCAAATTTGTATTAATACTTTATCCTATATTACAATGTACATACATACGTGTTTTGGTCATGAGTGTGATATGCCAGGACCCATTCTCATCTTATCCAAAGAAAGGCAGCGTATCCAGGGGCATGCCAACCTTTGTCATTCTAGAACAATATTGCCATGTATCGCGGATATCCACGGACGACAGTATCCACTTACTTCTGCCACCATCTTTCTATAAATAAAAGAGTTTAAAAGAAATTATAGCCACAATTTGACACATTTTCTGGTTGATATTTTTAGTATACCATATGATTTTTTTATGAAAAATTCATATAGACATTATATATGGCCCATGTACGAGTATATAGCTATATTATCGTGTGCAAACATTTCTAAACAGTAATATCTCAGCTGCTTCATCGTATCATCATGCTATATAGTAGATCTAATCGTGTGGGATGGGATTAGCTCCTGAAATACAGGTTTCCCTAGTTTGGGAGTCAGGCCATCAATGTATTAATACCGTGTGTTATGCCAACAAAGAATTTTTAATTTGAATTTTGCTTGTTTTTATCAGTTTCTCTCTGGTAATCCAGACGGTAGTAGGATACTAAACTACGCGCCCGGAACCCGAGCCGTGACGTCATTGATTGATTAACACAGCGATCGGACCGGTTACATTAATCACGCGAATAATACACGTACAAATGGAATTATCGGTTATATTACAGGCCGGTTATAATTTCGGTAGTTATTGGAACAGCTGTTGCGCTTATTTGTTTAATTACGAAGTATTCACAAATTTATTCCGCGTACGGAATAATAAGTGTATACATTGAGGGACGGAATAGAATTATTGCTGAGATTACAATTATATCGGTGGATAATGCGTATATTATTGGAAGAAAATCAAATCGTTTTAATAATGGACAAAACAATACGTCGATAGACAATATATGTCAAAGGATCAACAAACTGGAGTGGCAAGGGACAGGCCATATATGCCGTAGAGCCGATAACCGATGGAAAAGACGAGCCCTCGACTGGAGACCACGTATCGGGAAACGTAGCGTGGAACGCCCCCCGAACAGGTTGGCTGACGACTTGAAAAAAGTCGCTGGTAGTGGCTGGATGAGAAGAGCTGAAGACCGTGTGTGGTAGCGTCCCTTGTAAGAGGCCTAAATCCAACAGTGGAGAGAACACAGGCTAGTGGTAATAGACAAAATATAAAACGTCGTTGTTGAAAGAAGGCGCGACGGCAATCAGACATGTAGTAGAAATATGAAGGACTTGGATTTATAGGATGTTTGGTCATACCCGTTATCTAAGAGTAGAAATTTAGGTTGATGGTATGAAATTACGATTACTGTAGTATCGTGGGGACAGTACATGTACTGCCCACACAATACTACAGTTAATCGTACTGCAATACCGTAAGCGATTACAACTGAATAGCAGCGCCACAGTTTTTACAGCAGTGAAATAATATACTAAGTTGTGGCTTGTTATAGGGGGTAGCAATATACACTAGCAATATAAATACCGCTCCAATAATTAAGTCATACGTTTTTATGGAGTACATGGGTATAATAATTAGAAGCAATGGCTACCAAAGGTGTGTGGCGTTACCCATGATCTAATCAATTTCTTTTCGAGTCGAGTCACTTATGCTTCCGTCTAAGTGGAAATGCACCATAAGGCAAAAAAAGGAGTAATCCGTAAAAGTATTTTAATTTTTGATAATTGTATAAAATGAAAGTTACAGACGAGCAAGACTGTGCGTAGACCCTGTCGCCCGTGGATATCCTCGATACATGCTAACATCACTGAAGAATGGCAATCGTTAGCACTTCCTCATGTCCCCTAACTTTGATGATATCGATATGGTATCAAATCTAATAAAATATTTTACTGTGTCTTATATCCAAAAATGCATGACAATTTAATTTGGATCACTACCCTCTAAAACTTTGCAAAATATCGAAGACAATGTATAAGTTATTTACGGTCTCCGATAACATTATCTTCTTAAATAACTACTCCTGAAAGTGCGAAGTTAATATGAAGTAAAGAATTGGGTTTAGCGCTTCTAAAGTTACACATAATCCGCGGCCACATCTTAAATCTTTTTTCTACTTTACTTCAGTTGTATATCAGAGCCATGATAAGTTCTCATGTCACATTCGTGAGTTTGAACCCGTACCACTAAGGATGGCCTGTATCGTTCGATTTAAATAAAGATTTTCATATAACATTAACTCAGATATGAAGGAAAAGATTGTGAGATGTTTCTAATGGTTTCTTCTACCCATATACTAATTCTAACTAATTTCATATAGCAGAGTATGACCCGAAAACATTCCCTGAATGCTAAGACTATGCTATGCGGTGAGACATTATATCTTGATATATAAAAGATTTATTATAATTTAGCAGTTTCAAGTGTTCCATTTTTGTAATTTAAAAATTGTCAACAATAAATGCAATCATGGTGTAGAAAAACTAAAAAAAATATCACGTTTAGTCGAGTCGTTAGCCAAGATTGATATACATGTACGTGTAAACATTTATAAAGCTGCGATACGCCCAACAGATTAAGGGTAAATGCCGGCGACCCTATTACTAAGTAAAAACATAGAAAACGGTATGCGAACTTCGTATAAATGCTAGAAATTTGACTAACGTACACAGACGCGCTATATACACATCGCAGCGTCCGCGCCGTCGTTAGAAGTTGATCGCATTGACGCTTGATGTCTTCTGAATGCGACGACCTATATAAGCGGAAAATCTTGCAACAAAACTGGCTATATTATCCCGTCAGAAACTTTATGTACTAAAGATACTTTTGTGTACTCGCGATATCTTTTACATGTATACATAAAAAACTATAATGATTAAACTGTATAAAACTATATCTACTTATGAACTGTTAGATAGATAGATAAAACTCTTTATTGCACACCAAATAAAAGAAAAAATAACAAACATTGTGGACACAAAATGTACAAAAGGCAGCCTTATCGAAAAAGCGTGTATATAGTTTATTTATCGATAATTTACAGTTAAAATGGTCATACGACTATTGTAAACTGTTGTATTGTATAAAATTGTATCTATTCATAGATATAAATGAATAGGTTTGCAACCTTTTCGAATGACCGTCAAAAAATATTCACATAATCAAATAGATATATTCGTCTGATTGTTAATGAGAATGATATGTTCGTCAATGTTCAGATCGAGCATCGATAATAACTAAAAATAATAACATTAAGAACACGTACTGTTTTCTCTTCTCGCTATGGTTTTATTACAGAGGCTACAGCCTTCGATTAGGCGAGTCTAAAAACATTTTTCAACTTAATTGTTAAGGCTGAGTTGTTTACAAAATAAACTGAAAGGTAAGTTGGGTTATAAAATTAAAGGGTGCTGGATTGAACAAGTTGTTGGTATTGCTTATAAAAAACATTTTTTATGATAACAATAACGATAACGTAGTACGATATAGACATTATATAGAGTTGTAACAACGACTGTTGTAGTACACTATAATGTCCACAGCGTGGTTTAAATACTGTTATGTAACTTATGTACATTACGTAGGTATATTTAAAGAGGAAGAGTCAATAATGCACCCATAGTGAGTGTGTGATAGATTGGCGAGATGCATAATGTATCTTTTGGATAATAATTAACCTAAGCTCGAAGGTTTCCAGAACAGACGGATACCATATAAATATAATATCTTACAAAAAAGGCCAGAGGGAATCAGGGAAACACAAAATACTTCATTGAGTTGAATTAATTGGGAATTCTTGAGACAATTTGACCAATTTAAAAACTATATATTACAATATCGTGACACTTAAAAAGACGATGACAAGTACTTCTGTTTAAGATATAAATAAAGTAATTATTTAATATTAATATAATTATACAATAACAATTACTTTAATAAGTAATAAGAAGGTAGCACACGCAGTCCGGTGACCTAGTGTGCCAGGTTGAGTTACTGTGGCGGTAACGGCCTTCCAAACGGCTGTTGAAGAGGTTCCTAACGAAGGGTGGGCTGAGTGCTTCACACAATGATTTCATCGCATGAAATAGTGAATCGATTGTCGCGGAGAATACTTCGAAAAGCAATAAAACAACTTCCATCTTGATATCTGATTTCAATCACTGTCATTAAAACTTTCAGTGTCACCCACATATATAAAATTGAAACTAGTAATAAATTGCAAATTATCTTAAGGAATCACGAGCCACTCGGAACGCGTGAAAACAAATTATTTTACCAGTCTCTAACAACAAAAATTACTTAAACATCAAAGCAAAATTAACAAATAAACTTCAATGAAGTAACTCTGAAAGAAAATGTTAATTAGCCGACCTGCTTTGAATAATTCCATCCACTGGAAAAGTTACTTTGAAATAAATAACCCACTTGAAAATTACCCCAACTCATAACAACGAAATAATACCACTGGGTGATTAACTCCACAAATGCATTAATGTAATGAAATGATTAATGTTTGTTTGATAATTTTAGACGCTAACGCGAAAAGATAGAAGTCGAAAATGTAAAACTTTTGGGCAGTTCAAATGGCAAAGGTGCCCTGTGGTGCCGTTAGAATTAGAAATTATCATGTGAATTAGTACGCTGAATGTTGTAGGATTTGTATTTTTTTTTTCAGTGAAGTGAATATGTCGTTATAAGTACCAAGGGGTAGGTACCAATGTCATATAGAATAATTGTACTATACTTTGGTACTTAGGGATGGATGGTCTAGTCGCAGAATGCCAAGTAAAAAGTTCTGTTCGCACGGAATGTACCATTGGTATCACAGAACTGGGATTTTCTACATTCATAATTATATTCCGTGATTGGCATTAGTTCAGTTCGCAAAATGTCCAACATTTTGCGACCCTATTGTTCGAGTAGGTAACATTACTATCGAATAAAATTCATGAAAATACTATATCACAGTGCACGTGACTGTACTGTAAACATTAAAGCTTCATAAATTTTCAAGCAATCGTTTTAGATTCGTAGCATGTTTAACAGAAGCTGGTGCATGCGAACTCCTTAATTTCTTGATCGCTAACAATTGCCGTCACATCAAATTACATCTGTTATGTTATGTTACTAACTCACGGTCTCGTTTTAAACCCATGCGATTTTGTAATTTATGATTAGTTCTTCCATAACATATAAAAGGTACTTTGAAAGTTTAGGTAAGTAACTCTGATTAGCAAAATGAATAGTGATGGAGTTTCAATTTTTTAAACAGTTGCCCAGTGAACAACTTTCAAATAGTTGAAGCTTGTCGTTGTGATTAAGTGATCATTTAACTTAAAATCAAATAAAACTCTAAAATACTAAAACCCAACTCCCTGAGGTAGGCGATAGAATAAACACAATTAGAATAATTCATTGTAAACTGTTATTATTATAGTTAATGCAGATCTTACTAAGGTAGAACTTACAGCTTAGCCTCAACGAGCATACAGTACTAATAAGTCGTCTGGTGTTTAATTATATCCTTAATTAATCAACATAAATAATACAGCTTAACATATTTTTGCATAGATAACATTGATTACTTGAATTGACTGATTGATTGATTGATTGGTTGCAAAACATAATTATATGTATGTCAAATTGGTGGTGTGATGTCTTCGGGCTTTAAAATAGGACCACCCTATTCCTTTTCTTGGGTGTCGTAAAAGGCGACTAACAAATAAGGTCGCTACCACAAACCCTGCGGAACTACGCCATCACTTAAAGAGTGGAATCGTCAACCCATTTGTACCAGCGTGCCGTTTTAATTAATCAATCAATCATTTATTTGTATAATGTGAGTTTACAGGATCGTACATATAATCAATAGGACATGTCACCCCTCCCCTAATCCCTATGCCATCGCTAATGCTCAAAACAAAGTGAATGTGGAGACCAGTATCTAACAGTGGAGGAAAACAGGGCTAGTTAGCCACATTGTGGTACGTGGTCACCGCCGTCCACGGACACCTGCAACACCAGGGGGGTTGCGGGTGCGCTGCCAACCGTGCAGAATCCTGTTCACAGCTCTCGGTTAAGTATTATTGATATGAGAGTCAATGATGACGCGGATGCAATGACATCGAAAGGTTGCCACGATCTGTGGACTGTATTTATAGTAAAGTGTGCGCCCTAACTAATTAAAAGTTCAAACGATACCTGTCCACCTCCGGGGCGCTCCAGACTAGAGGGTACACACTTTTAACTTTGAGGCGACTTGGCGCGAACACTCATCTATCTATATATATATAAATTAATGTTTTTTGTTTGTGCCGTATGCGTTCCTATACCATTCATCCGATTACGATGAAACGTTGGTGAGTTGTTGTGCGCACGCCCACGAATGTTTCTGAATTAGTACTTGAAGACCACGCGAACGAAGTCGCGGGCAACACCTACTTCATTACATAAGAAAGTAAAATCAATTAACATTAGAGGCATCATTATTTATGGCGAGACCATGCAAAATCCTTTTATTCAGCTAAGGTTTGTTAATACGAGGTGAAGTATCATAAAAGAATGCTGTGAAATGTATTACCGTGGTCGCATTTTTACGACCCTTTTCGCGGATTATCCAAAGAACCCCCCGTAACGAATGCGGTGAGCTTTAGTGGAGTGTTGATTCCGTGTGAGGGCACGCGGAAACAATTTTAAAGGGAAATTTTAGTTGCTCACCAAACCACTTAACACGGTCCAAAAGTTAACATCAATAAAATTACATTGGTATCTATTATAGTATTTCGGTTCGCGTTAAAAATGCAGTAAATCATCGTTATTTACTTATTTACTGAAAGACGACTCACTGCATTCTTAACGCAAACCGAGTTTTAAGTGTAATACAACTGCGTATATATATCAGAATTGTACCATAAATAATTCAACCTCAACCTCAACATTCTCATCCAGTCGCGCGACGGACTCTGTCTCGAGCGCACGTTGTGAGCGGACCGTACCTACTTATCGCTTATCAGTTGTGTACGGCGATCCTCACGCGGCGCGGGTGCATTCCCGCTGCGAGCCATGGCGAGTAACAAAAGCGAGATAGCACTACCTGTGTCTGTGGAGCTACCGTTATCTGACCATAACATGAGTGATATCGAAGTTGATAGTGCGCAACAGGGTGGACGGAAGTCGGATTGGAGTGCTGAAATAGATTTAGAGGTGACAAACATCGAAAGAAGTGGCGAAAAACGTCCTAGACCTAGGGAAAAAAGCGACGAAAGCAGTGAGGACGGATTTACTCAAGTCGATCGCCATAGGAAAAAATCAATAAGAAAGGACTTATTGTCCTCTCCGGTGCGCAATCTGGGTATATTACCTGACAATGATCCAAACTATCCAACTATAATATCTATCCAAACCATGAGGTTTGGATAGATATTATGAAGTCTGCCTATCGTCTATACAGCCATTGCCTAAGCAAATGGCCCTGGCAAAACTAATGAAAGCCGAACATATTACAAATATTACTCGAATAAAATATAAGAGCGCCTATAAGGTTTTGGTCCAGTTTCACGACAAGAAGCACGCCGAAAACCTAATAAATTGCCAGAAGATGCAGCAGTCTGACATAAGAATCCAACTCACCGATGAAGCCAATCTGTCTTACGGAGTTATTAAGGGTGTAGACTTGGAAATGAGCGATGACGAACTTTTATCGTCTTTTAGCTGCTCGGTCGATATAGTCTCCATAAGAAGATTGAAGCGTATGAGTGTTGATGGAAAATGGGTAAATAGTGAAACGGTGAGGCTTTGCTTCAAAGATCCAGTCTGCCCCGACTATGTATATGCTTATGGTTGCAGGTTTAAAATAGAGCATTACGTGTTTCCTGTCACACAGTGTTCTGGCTGCTGGCATTTTGGGCATTCCAAGAAGTTTTGCCCTCGTAACCGGATCTGTTGTCCAAAATGTGGGAAGGAGCACGAGAACTGTGACACGAGTACGTTTAGGTGTCTTAACTGCAAGGGATCTCATATGGCATTAGACAAAAACTGTCCATTCTTTATAAAAGAGAAGAAGATACGAGTCATAATGAGTGAACAAAACATAACCTACAAAAAAGCTCTGGAAGTATATCTTGAAGTAAAGAAGGCCATAAAGTATGCTGAATACACTAGTATTGTGGATAATCCCTCACTGCCTGTACAAGCTGTTGCTGCAGGTGCAGCTAAGACCTATACTAGCGCTGAATGGCCAAGTCTTGACATGGAAGATGTAGAAGAAGAAAACATAACAAATTCTATCTTTATGCCAACAACGAGGAATGCGAATACTCAAGAAAAAAGTAACCAGGGGAAGACCAATAAGAGAAAGACCTATAATAAAAGTGTTCATATTGAACCAGAAACTGCCATGGAAGATGTGAATACCCATGTGAAATCAGTTTACGAGTCTAGAAAAGTGGCGGAAGAAAAAGGACGCAAAAAAATGGAATGGAAGTTTGAATGGAAAAAGATTTTTGAAAAAATAAAAGAAATTGTTTTTACGGGACAGAAACTTGAAAATAAAATAGTGCTGATAGCGAAATTGATCTTATCTGAACTCAAGTCTTGGGTTATGAATATGTTTACTGAAGGTGATGTGGTAAAAAGGTTTTTTAGCATGCATGATGGATAACACACCAAACAAAGATTTTGGAATCAATATAATTCAATGGAACGCACAAAGCCTTAAGCCCAAATTGATTGCTTTTGAAGCCTTATTAACCCAGGAAAAAATACATATAGCGATATTATGTGAAACTTGGCTAGATGATAAAGATATTTTAAAAATTAATGGATATAATGTTTACAGAAGAGATAGAAATGACTCCTGGGGGGGTGTTGCAGTTATTGTTCACAAGTCGATTCGTTCCTATGCGTGTCCAATTAGTCTAATTAATTCAGGTATAGAAGCCCTACATGTTAAAATTCTCAATTGTAAGTACTTAGAGAACATCATATCTGTATACTGCACTCAACCAGTAAACACCTGCGTACGTGATTGGGATATGCTGTTCTCTACTAGTTCTAGAAAGACGTTGGTAGCAGGCGACTTTAATGGGCACCACACTAACTGGTCCTATAAGACTGATGCAAGGGGGACTCAATTGCTAGATTCATCATTGGATAATGGTTTTATAGCACTTAATAACGGGAATGAGACTCGAGTTAAATTAGTAACCAGCAGGGTACAAAGATCTTCCCCTGATATTACTTTTTCTTCATCTGACATAGCCATTACGTTAGACTGGAAAGTTCTAAATGAAAACTTGAAGAGTGATCATCTCATTATTAAAACCACCTTGATGTATAGAGATTATGTTGTTTATAATAGAAAAAGAAACTTTAAAAAAGCCAACTGGCAGACTTACAGTGATGAGCTTTTAGAATCATTTTCTAGTGTGGATTATGCCAATTGCCCGAATGTACAGGAACTGTATGACTACTTACAGCAACAGATCTATGCGTCGGCGGATAAAAATATACCATATACAAAAACTTGTACAAACCCTACAACTAAATTTAAACCTAAAAAATATTGGAACCCTTCATTATCCGAAGCAGTGGCACGGCGCAGACAGGCACTTAGGTCTTTCAGAAGAAATCCTAGTCCCGATAATCTTAGAACACTAGAGGAAAAAACGTTGCATGCACATAATTTAATAAGAAAAGCTAAGGCTGCTAATTGGCAGAAATTTTGTAGCAGTATCAACGAAACGAGTTCAGTATCTGATATGTGGAGAAAGATGCGCTGGTATAAAGGTTATCGTCAACCTAATCACTACCCTTCTGATTCTAAACAAAAAGAATTGCTATGCAGCTTAGCACCAGATTCGGTTTTGAATAAAAAACCCAGGTTCACATCTAAAAATGATTTGTTACAGCTACCTTTTACATTACAAGAACTTGAAAATTGCCTTAAGAAAAAAGACACTGCTCCGGGTAATGATGGAATCACGTACTCTATGTTATACCACTTGCCAGAATTATGTAAAAAATATCTCCTTTATCTTTATAATTCTATATATAGCTTGGGTATGGTACCACATCAATGGCGAACAATAACTATAGTTCCTATACCTAAAATTTGTAATGGTAGCACTAACAGCAACAACGGCGAGCCTAAAATTCGTCCTATATCGCTTATTTCGTGCTTATGTAAAACGTTTCATACCATGATAGGAAAGAGACTCGAGTGGTACATAGAAAAAAATAAAGTATTGCCTTCATATACTACTGGGTTCAGAAGGGGCCAGTCTTGCTTGGACTCGCTGTCAAGATTGGTAGGATACTCGCTTAGGAAACAATTAGGATACTCGCTCGACCAACAAACAGCTGCTTGTTTCCTCGATGTTGAGAACGCATATAACAATGTTTTAATCGAAAAAGTTGTCTGTATTCTGGATGAACTTAACGTAGGCACCAGTATCTGTAAATATATCTGGGAATTTTTGAGCTTAAGGTGCCTTCAAATAAAATCTGGAATTGGTGATACAGTGCACACAAGGTGGACGAATAAGGGCCTTGCACAAGGTGATCCTCTAGCCCCTATGCTTTTTAACATAACAACTCACAAACTATGTGGTGAGATAGCAAACGTAATATCAATATCCCAATATGCTGATGACTTTGTTTTCTATCTAAGTAGTAAAAACTTGAACTACTGTGAATCTCAGTTACAGGTTGCACTAGATTCTATGATAAGCAAACTTAATGATATTGGTTTAGAGCTTTCGGATAGTAAATGTAAATTAGTTTTGTTTAGTAGGGGGCGTAAATGGAATAGTATACAACTTAAAATCAACAGTAAATTAATAAACTCTGTAACTGACGTGAAATACTTAGGAATGTGGCTCGATCAATCTCTGCGATGGAATATACATATCAAAGATTTGGCGGAAAAAACAAACAGACATTTGAATTTATTTAAAGTACTTGCAGGATCCTCATGGGGAATTCACCCTAAATACCTACGAACCCTGTATATTTCACTGGTGAGAAGTAGGTTAGACTATGGCTGTTTCCTGTATGATAGCAGCGCTAAAGCACATTTGTATAAGCTGGATAAAATACAGAATCGGGCACTGAGAATAAGAGGCGGCTTCATCAGAAGTACTCCCATTCATGTAATGGAGAGTGAATTATGCTTAGCGCCCCTACATAATAGACGGTTGTATCTTTCTTATAAATTTTGTCTTAAAAGTCTTGCCTTCACGAATAACCAAACTATTCAACTTGTAACTGAATTACAGAAACGGGTAAACTTATCATATTGGCGAACTAAAAAAAAGCCTTTGATAGTCTCGGCACTTAATGATTGCAAAGATCTTGATGTCCATTCGTCTGATCCTCTTGAAATGTTTTCCTTGCCTATGTGGGTAACTTACGTAAAACTCAATGGAATAATAGAATGCAATTTAGAATGTGTTACTGGATCTAAAAGAACTTGTGAGACCTCATCTTTAAAATTCGATATTATTAAAGAATTAAATGTTAAATACTTGGGTTATGCTAAATATTTCACGGATGGGTCAAAGAACGCAAATGGCTGTGGAGCCGCATACTGTAACCTTAAAGATGACAGTTCAGAAATGTATAGCACTAAGTCAGATGTATCTATCATGACGATGGAACTCATTGCAATTACAAAAGCTCTCGACTGCATTGCTAGCTCGAGCCACCGGTATGTCGTAATTCTGACAGACAGTAAAAGCGCTCTGCAACATTTGTCTCGATGCTCTTTTGGTGTCATAGGTGTCTCCGTAGCCTACGGTATCCTTAACAAGATTAAGAACCTTGTTGAGAAGGAAATAGGGTTGAAATTGCAATGGATTCCATCACACATAGGAATTAGAGGTAATGAGGAGGCTGACAGATTAGCCAAATTAGCAGTGACTGAAGGGATGGAAATTTCTATAAAACCAAATTATACCGAAGTGCTATATAAATTAAGAAAAAAGTGCTCGTCTAAATATAAAGAATATTTTGACGAGAGAAGTAAGGAAAAGGGCATTTGGTACAAAATAATCCAGTGTCAGCCTCCTCCAATACCATGGTTCGGTATGTCCAAGATGGGAAGACGAATGGTTGTCCTAGCGGATAGGTTAAGATCTGGGCACTTTCCATCAAAAAGTTTTAGCTTTCGAATGAAAATAGATGAATCACCAGATTGTGAAATCTGTGGAGCCGTAGAAGATACGTACCACTTGTTGATGGAATGTGCCCGAAACCAAAGGCAAAGGGCCTCATTGATGCAGCGCTGGAATTTGAACCCCTATGATATGGGTGTGTTCACTCATATCCTAGCGGTTCCTGCATCTGAGGCTGCTATTCAGGTGTATGAGATGTTTGGATTTGGATCAGCTCCATCTTAGGTCTATCCTGGAGTGGGGCTGTCTTGAATTTGAGTCGTAAGCCGGCCGCACGGCGGAGCCGCTTTTGGGCGGTGGCACTGGCGGATATGTCCAAGCCGTCGTTGTGTTTTTTGAGTGTTTAGTTTAGTAAGTGAAATTTTGTTTAGGTTACGATGGGACTGACATGCCAGTGTTGGCCAAAGTCCCAAATTAAGTATATAGAATTAAAAAAAAAAAAAAAAAACATTCTCCTACATCCAACAGAAACATCTTATACCTACCAAAAATACTATTAGCACACCTGTTGGGCTATGTTAGGTCACTCTGCAACAAAATTTTCTTTAATCGGATTCTTAGCATGCTCCTTGCAAAGCTTTTTACATTATGAAATAATGTCAAATGATTTTTGCTTCATTACAAAAATCAGTAACAGATTTGTTTTAGAATATAAAACATAATAAAATGGGCCACAAACTCAATGGGCCATAGGTACTACAATTCCGGAGAATTGATACGGAGAATTGGACAGAGAGAGTGATACGGAGTATCACTCTCTGTCTCCCCTGTATCTAGATTGTAACTCTATTAGTCTCTCTGGACCTGTAAGTCTTAAAATCGAAACATAAATAGTAATTATCCAAACCAGAATGAATATTTAGTTTTGGCAAATCTTTGTCCAAAAGGGAATCAAACCCCAGACTTTTAGCATAGCAGGGATTCAACAACTTTGAATAACGATCAACGAATATTTCTTAACGACAACATTCAATGTTCATTGTACAGGAAAATAATTTGACAAACTAATTAAAAATGAGAATGAAACGTCAGGAACATAGCCTCACATTATTCATGCAAATAAATTATATGGGCTTTGTTTACAGAGTACATATCGCCCGTCAGTTAATTTTGACTAGGTGATTAATTTAAATTTTTAATGTAATTCAATCATAATTAATTGGGAGTTGGCCATTTTCTACTGTTTGTTACCATTGGTACGAAGACTTAAGCTTGAATATTGGGCTTAAAATATTTATTTATTCTTTAATTTTTATTTATTGTCAGGCAGAGATCGTTATTAGCGATAAGAGCCCGCCTTTTGTGCATTTCATATGTTACAATGTCTATTACTGTCTTGTTTTGTTTTGGTGTACAATATGTGGATTCAAAAAGATTTGGATATTATTAGTATAGATTTACAGACAGATGATGATTATAATGGTTTTCAAGAGTAGGACCAAATAGCATACTCCTGAAAAAGATTCACCGAGTTATTTTAAATATACGTAACAACATTTCAGGTTACACAAAACATTTAATCTCCCATTTCTGCAAGTTATATACGTAGATCAATTTACGACCCCCCGTACGTTAGCTAAATTACATTAAAAATCCAATACGCGAGCGTAGAGGCCCGTCAATACAAATCTCATAATCCCAATAATCCCTCCGTTTACAGCGGTGGCTTCCTAGCACGCGAACCTGACATTTGTGTGTCACTGAACGTGGTCTTGACAAACTGCCATACTGAAATAACCGGCAAATGTACAGAAAATACATAGAAATAATAGCGAAGCGACGATTTGTGAAAAACTTTTCTTCGTGGTTCCACGAAGACATTTTTCGCATCGATTTTTAGCGATAACCGTAACGCCATTGACTCATAGACAAAGGTTTTGATTGTTTGCATATCAGCATTCGAATCCTTTATTGCTTTATAAACTCGGCAATATAATTTATGGAATGGGATTAGGTTAAAGACCTTTATAAGCATAAATGGTGGCTAGATTAATATTATTTTGCTATGTCATTCGCTAGCGCAGGCAAGTCAGCAGTTTAAATAGGTATTTGACGTCACTGAAGGCATAATAGCAATGAAACTTTTGCAAAATTGGAAAGCTATATAAAGTGATAAGTTTAATAATGCCAAATCAGCCTGTGTCCCTTCACAATAAGCTGCTCTTAATTTAAAAAAAAGGGTTTCCGATTCTCAAAATATATTTGAACGTTTTAAATTATATTAACTAAATTAATTTGAAATTAGAAACTTTCCCAGGCATGATTTCAACGCTGTTTTAACAAAAGGTGAACAAATTTTCTGTGAAATCAACTAAACGATTACAGTAAATTTTAATAAAGAATTGATTGGTTTTGGTATTCTACGTTTTGGCGATTTGTATACGAGAAAATAAACACAAGGCACTACGAAATATTGTTATATTTTTAATAACATATACGGTTATTTTTTTTCATTCCTTCGAATAATGTGCCCTAATGTTATAAAAATTAGTAATAATAATAATAGTACCGCATTATAATTAATAGTAGTACTGTAGTATTTAACTTGATCAACAAGTAATATTTTTTTAAATTACATAGATAATATGATCTATAATCTACTGAAGCCAGTGATATTTGTCTGTTGATAACATTCCGTTTATCTAGTGAAAATAAAACGGTACAGTTTATGTTAGAGCAGCAAATAAAACAAATTAGAAACATTAAGAAAGGAAATCTTAAAACAAGGCAGGATATTTTAAATAAATAAGGAGGTATTTGGTTGAATCGTTATGGAAATCCGAGAAGGTTATATTTATAATTATATGTAACGGGTAGGTTAAACAATTTACAAATTTTCAAATGCTTCAGCAGCAGGATTAAATAAAAACTTCTAGTTGAAACTTAAAGTCAATCGTGAAAGTGGGTGAAACCGGGTCAACCGGGGCGGGCAAAAATAACGCAAGTGCTCTCACGCCGATGACAGCCTCGAAAGGGTAATATGAAGATGTGGGGTTGATGACGATCTCTGATGTAAGGTAAGATTTGTAGGAGAGATTACATCACAATACTAAAAATAAATATATTATATCAGTGATACTCAAAGTACTTCACTACGATACGGCTGAGACGGATACCCTATCGACACACATGGGACTGCGCAATTTTTATCGCCTTGTTTTAATTTAATTTTTTTTTGTTTGCTAATATATGTTTTAATGACTTTTAGAATAAGAAATGATCATGTTACACGATCACTTGTGGGTGTGAAATAAAAAAAATATCTATCTATAGAAACAGAATAAACAGATATTAGAAAAGTGTCCTGACGTCAATGACAGAATCGGAAGATATACGGTTGATGACAATCTCCTATGTAAACTTAGATACAGATACATTACGAAAACATTGGCCATCGGCTAACCCGGAAACACCCGGACGCGTCATCAACGTCTATGTATTCCCGTACCTCTAATTGCATACTTTGTTACGAGATACTTTATTGCATAACTTTATTACTTTATACACATTGCGTGTTCGTAGCACGTGAAATGTAAGTGTTACTTTACCTCAGACGATATGTTTATACTGAGTAATGAATCGTTTACTTACTAGCACAAATGTTGATACTAAATTTATAATAGAATTGTTCCTAAATGTCTAAATAGTTTTTATTTTTTCAATTATTTAAACTTTACCGAACAAAGACTATACAGAAGGTGGATTCCGTGCCAAGTGGCATTCTCTGCCAGTCAACTATTTTTTGTCAATTACTCTCTTACAGGGGAAGAGAGTACGTGGTGCTTTTCTTAAGCTCGCCGACTCCACACAGACAAGGTATCATAAAAGGCTACTACTATCATAATCCCTTAGCACACTTATTGTTATCATCTATCTTATTGTTATCACAAAGCCTCGAGCCATGAGCCATGAGGAACTACACCATCTCTAACACAGTGAGCTCGGCAACCAGCTTGGCCAGTGTGTCATTTTAAGACGATAAACCCCTCATGCATGAGATAAAGAAACACATATTCTGCTTAATTAACCCATAGAAACCCATTTAAGTTTACGCTAATGGTTCTGCGGTTTCGGTGGACCCTTACAATTATCCAATGAACCTATGCCATGTATGCCTTTTTTGAGAAACATTGGACTAGACCCTTCTTAATATAGATTAGGTACAGATGCAAATACTCCGCCCGTTAAGTTCAATATTAAATCCAATTTATTATTAATTTTCAATTAATGATAAAGTAATTGCAACCTGGTCAACCTGATTTACCAGATTTCGGCACGTGCCTGGGGGCTTCTCACCGACTCGCGATCCCGTGGTACCCTTCCAAAGCAACGCCCTAAGCCGAGGTCCGTTCCTTCCGCCCGGTCTACCGACGAGGGAGCCCTTAGGCTCGTTGCTGCACACACTTTTTGCTCCTGGCTCTGCGTTCGCCCTAAACTATACATGTCCGGTGACTCGTAAAAGGCCATTGGGGCCACAAGAATTTAGCCATTCCAAAAAAAATATTATAATTCCTGTACAACCGTATTAAAATTTTAAAAAAGCAAAAATTTCAAAGTCCGTACAATCAGACAGCTGACGAGAAAATTCTCAACAAAATTTGAATAATTGCTGGAATTTAATGACGGTATTCATCCGTTAGGTAATTTATAGTCGTTACTTGACTTGTTTCAAACGGGTAAAGTTTGAGTTAAATTACTGCCAGCGGTCAGAACCTAAGAATATCTAGTAGTATACACGTACTTTTAATTTACTTTAGTATAGTATACACGCGTACTTTTAAAATCCTCATGTAGAAGCTTGCTATTTGTCAAATATAATTTCAAATATTTATTGGCCCACTTTGTGTTACAACAATGACCTTACAGGACTGCTGGGTAATTTGTCTTTTGCAGGTCTTTTTATTTATACCAAACAATGCAAAAAAATCTATTATAATAATTAAATTATTTTCTTTTTGGACAGCATTAGTAGTTATATATATGTTATAAAATATACATCAATTGAGTAGAAACATTTTTGGAATAAGTATGTTTTTGGATTTTTTGTTATACAAGGCCAAAACTTTCGACGCAAAAAGATTTGAATGTATTATGCCATACGCTATACTTTCTGCAATATGTTTAACTGCGGTTCAAACAGTCAACTCATCACTTTAATGGGAATTAATGGGTACTACAGTAGTTATAATGCAGCGCTAAACCGCTAAATGTCGATTGCTCGGCTAGATTCGATTTCCGATACGACTAATTAGTTTATTTTGAGCTTAGTTCTGACCCGCTGACGTGTTTGGTTCACTGCATAATTACCTACTCGTGATTTGACCGTGTGATATTTTCCGACTTTCACTATATCATATCGCTAAATCACTATATATCGCTCGCTTAATTGAATAGATACATTTGTCATATAAACGGTTGTCCAGAAAGATTGTACAGAAGCGTATGAAGCCTAATCGTATGGCACCGTAACCAGCCATTTTAGTATCCAGTGCTGGACGTGGCCTTCTCATGCACATTGTCTTGTGCACGAAGACCATATATATACAATTTTTATACAACTTTCATACAATATACCATATATATATACCATCTCTCACAACGTTTGCCACCACACACTATCCTCAGCTCTTCTCATCCAATCACTACCGGCGAATCTCTAGTCGTCGGTCCACCTCAGCAGAAGGCGTCCCCCACATTGCGCTTCCCGGTGAGTGGGCACGGTTATCGCTCCTGCGGCAATATGACCTGCCCATTGCCACTTCAACACGCCGGTTCTACGAGCCATGTCGGTAACTTTAGTTTTTTGGCGATGTCTTCGTTTAGGATAGCTCGTCGAGTGACTTTAAACTTACGGATTAGGCCTACCGTTTATACAATATAGGAGACCATAAATCTTTTTCCAAAAACCCCATGTAATTTATTCCCTTCAAAACAGACCCTATTATTGTATTTCAAAGCAAGTAATCTGACGCAGGGTAGTCACGTTATCTTGGCCCACCTTCATCCCATATGGATACCGGTATTTCCTAAATGAAAAGATTAAGGGTGACCGACAACACGAAATAAATAATTAACAGTATGGTATGTTCATGACAACGCTTACAATACGCCCTACGCACACAGACGGACAGACACAGATTAACACATCGTACATTAAATAATTGTTTCTATAGTGCTAGCATAGCTGTATATATACAAGGAGGTTTATTACACCAATAAAATTGAAGACATATTAAAGGCAATTTCTTTTTGCAAAAAAAAAAACAGATAATATTGGATAGTAATTTTTTGGCAGTTTACTTTACACAATTGATGAACTTAATTAACTTAAATTTGTGGACATACCATACCGCACAGTACATAACGGATTAAAATGAAATTCGGCACAAAAATAGCTTGCGTCTGAATCTCGGTTGAGTGTGTAAGTAAACCAGACCGTCAATTGAAACCAAATCAAACCCAAAAATTGTGGAATAAACGGCCCGTCAATTTTTTTCCATTACGCTACGACATGGGGATCTTTAAGAGAGCTGTGAACAAGATTCTGCAAGTGCTGCAAGGTGTTGCAAGTGCCCATGGGTGGCGTTGACCACGTGCCACCACGTGTCCCGCAGGCTCGTCTGCCATCTATTCTATAATAAAAAAAAATTAAAGAATTCGAAAGCTACTGAACACTATTAGACTAACGTGCCTGCCCTAGTGCTTGTATAACATATCTAGTCTGTATTCTCAAATCGATGATCTGTATATACAAACAACATCTAGCCGTATCTAACGGCTCATCATGAATATTTTTTTTAAACATATAAAATAGTGAAATCTCACTTTTGAGTAACGCTTGCAATCGGCTTTTTGTTAAATGGAGGAGTATTGAGAAACAACATTTTTTTACAATTTTATTCCTCCATAAATTTTTTTACAGTAAATTGTTACTCAAGAATACCGCTAGTATCCTACGTTATCCTACTGCCGTATACCTCTACCATGTCAGCAGTCTTATTTGAATGCCAAACTGAAATCACGCATCCTCCGGATTTGGGCCCTCGTGATAAGGAATTACACACATTGTTTCTAAAGACTAAGTTGAAGGGATTCAACCCTAATTTGGTTTAAAATAGATGGGGTTTTTGAATTGATGTACGGGTTACATACATTATGTAGGTGCTTTGGTTTGAATGAGGGTAGCTGGAGATTTAGACAGTGCTTGTATTAAGGATTTTAATAATTTTATTTATTCGGTTTCCTAATTTTCTTTGCGTTACGATATTTATTTCTCCGTACGAGTAAAATATGAGTTTTCTCACTGATATATGACTTGATCTTTCACGCGCGTTTTGGCCGAAAGGGCCACTAATATAAAATAGAATAATTCAAGGTCAAAGAATATACAGGGTTAAATACAAAAAAACTGCGCCATCTTAACAGTGAACTTAAAGTAACAGTGAAAACTAACAACTTTTGTTCCATGACTTTTTAAAATTCTTTAACACAAACCACTCACTTACTGGCTCCGTGTACGTACACTCGCGCCGATGTACAATGTGCATGTAGTGTATAGCGTTGCCACCAGTAGTAGCGTTATACTCCATGCTATTTAGCATGGCAATAGTGGTCATTGCCGAGACTTTCACCCTGTAATAATGTAGATATTCGTTTTTACGATAGTGACACTTTCCAATGTTTCCCGACCGTGGAACATCATTCACATAGAACATGGCTGCAACCACGATACACTGGGGATGGCTATTTCGCTCATTAAGCTCATTACGGGGAACATTGGGAAATGTCGCTATCGTAAAAACGAGTACATTAGTAGGGAGGTGTGAATACTCGCTATCGCCATGCTAAATGGCACGAACTATAGTGAGTTGTACAGAGTAAACAAAGTCAGATATTTCATTTAAATAAAAATAGATTTTTTTGGGAAAAATATCAAGTCGTTTACTAAGTTTGTTACAAAATTTGCTAATTTTCATGATAGATATTCAGTGCTAAGAGGGTACAGGGTATTTTCATTTACCCCTGTATAACTTGCTAGTGATCGTGAGCTGATAATGATGATAATAAAGAAGACCAAGTCCAATAAAACAAGGAGGAATAGAAAACGAGCGATCAGGTGGTCGATCTCTCTCTCGCTGGACGGATCGTAAAAAATTAGCGACGCAATGGTGGAGTGTTTTCACAATGCTACAAACGGAGCTTAGTGGAGAAAATTGTTAAGGTCACTATTAGGCATCGGGCATAATGTGTAGTCTAATCACCTGATCAACTGTCAAGTCGACTTGATAACTGGATACCAAGCAACTAGTCGTGGCCAGCCAACGCAGCAGTACCCAGTGGCGCCCATACATACAAGCGAGCTATTTTTTAAATGTTGACGAATAACAGTAAGACTGTAGTTTTATAGATCGATTGTGGTAGGTCACGTGACAAACGTGATCATATGTCTTAACGACCAGCAACATGATCACGCGATTGGCTACATTACGAGTCGCATCATTAGCCGCGTCGCTGGTCGTGAGGGCGCAATCAAACGACACCGTGTGCCCTAACGCCACAATAGCAACAACGCGTGGTTGATTTTCTTCATCGTCATGACCATGACTATGAAGAGTGTACCGCTAAAGAATGACGGAGTAATGTACCATCAGCTTATGTCGCTTCACTGTTAGATACAGGCCTCTCCCAAGGTTCGCCACCACACACGACCTTCGGCTCTTCTCAGCCATCACAATCAACTACCTTAAATCGTCGGTCCACCTGAGCTGAGGGAGCCCCACATTGGGTTTCCCGATACAAGGCCTTCATTCTAGGACTCGTCTACTCCATCGGTTATCAGTCCTGGGACAAATATGATATTTACTACTTTAGCAAACTGATTCTACGAGAAAGCTGATCTACATAGATTGACTTTAGTTCTTTGACAAATCTCTTCTTTCCTAATCTTATCTTAGAAACTCTGAGTATAGTTATTTCCATAGCTCGCTAAGAGAGAACGATGATAAATGTCACAAAGGTCAGTCAACCAATAAACCACCGAAAAAATTAAATTTTGTTAAATATTGTGGTTTCAATAGTCTAAGCCGCGATATGTGTGGACCGTCGTCATCGCCGTATCCATTTATTACCATTTATGTTAAGTCACGATGAATATTTCACTATAGAAGTTGTGACGGCTAACTCTTAATCGTATTTAGTCGTACCTTCCAAATGTACACTTAGGATCAAATAGTGCTGGCACGTAACAGACGTTTAATATTGTTATCTGGCATCAAACGAACGAAATAAGGTTGATTACATTTTGTTGGAAGGACAGGACAGTTTGGAAATAAAACTTTTCGGTATATATTTGAGGTCCTCAGTCGAGTTTATGAAAACTTAAGGAATACTACATAAGCTACGTGTAACAAATACGAGGCGTATTCGAAAAGTAAGGGCCGTTCGCTTATATTTCAAAATCGACAAGTCGTAACACGTTTAAACTTGTGCATATCTGTACGTGCACTACTCGTGCAGCTATTTCAGGTGTTGTTTTGATTCAGTAGTCATTTGCCTATCTGTGCGTACAGTAAACAATGTCCGCGATAATCGTTGCTCCCGCCAGCTGTGAAGTTCGCGCTGTAATAAGATTTTTGTGTGCAAAAGGATCTTCAGCTGCTGAAATTCATCGAGAGTTGTGCCTAGTTTATGGACCTACTGTAATGAATGAAGGAAAGGTTAGACAATGGTGTCGTGATTTCAAAACTGGACGAACAAATGTTCATGACGAAGAGCGGAGTGGTAGGCCCACTATGCAAACCGATGAAATTGTTTCTCTGGTGGACCAAAAACTGCGATCTGATCGTCGGTTGACGATTAGTGCCCTGGCTGATGAATTTCCTCATCTTGGACGCACAATTGTCACGGAAAAACTTGGATACCACAATACGCTTTGAAAACGACAAGGAAATTAAGAACGCCGTTGAAAACTGGTTCAACTCGCAGGCGGTGAGCTTCTATGCAGAGGGGTTAAGGAAGCTGGTGCAGCGGTACGAAAAATGCTTGGAAGTGAACGGCGATTATGTGGAAAAGTGAAGTAGATTTGTAGTAAACTAAATGTGCTAATAAAACCTATTTCATATGATTATAATTTTTTTTATGACGAAACGGCCCTTACTTTTCGAATACGCCTCGTATATACCCGATGACCATAGATTCTGGTCATTAATCTATTTAAATTGACATGAAAATTTTACCTATATGTATTTGTATATATATAATAAGTACAATACAATTTGTTTTAATTTTTGCAAAAGTTTTCCTATTTGCTAAATGCAAAGTTCTAATATGCCATCGTATTCTATCCTTCCCCATTTGATCAACCTTTTCTTCAAACCCATTCCTAAATCTCCAATGCGTAGGTGGTAGAAGACCAGCCAATCCACGTGATGCCAAGTGTGCTCTCTATTCAATGAAATCGAATGGGGAGGAATGAGGTGGGAAATGGGCTCTGGCATATCTCACACCCTCTCTCGAAATGCGCACATGGTACATTTTTCAACATTTTTTTCGGCAGTCCTATTCAATTCTATCCTATCACTCCCCAATTTCCCGGTCCTTTCTCCTAATCTATTTGTGCCAGCGTTTGTTATTCTGGACTACGACAGTATCCACTTACAACCAGATGGACTGTCTGATCGAATTTTGTTATGAAAACACGAGAATATTTTTTTAATTATATTGTTAATAACAATAAATAATTGCATTAAATTACAGGGAAATTAACACAATTTATGTAATTTGTGAGCTTGTCGTACCTTTGTCTTAGTTTGTCGTACCTCACTTCCAAATTTCACCGAAGATCAAATGGCGGTGTCACGTTCCGGACATCGATAATGTTGTTATCCGGCATCAAACGAATGAAATAACGTTGAATAGGAGGTACATTTTATGGAAAAAATTTGGAAGAAACAGTTTCAAGGAGCTTCGATATCTTAAATTTAATTTTCCAATTCAATAGAAGAAAGCATCTTGCAAATAAATGCTGTAAAGCGACCATAGATTAATCAAATATCTTCTACGCATATTTACTTGTACTTGTAATTTACTTGAATCAGCCTTTAATGTCGCAATGCAAGGCACTGGCCTCCCTTAGTGAATCACTGGGGGGTTTCGGGCCTAATGCGGATTGGTGGATACACATACTCCAGATGTTTTTTTTTTATTTCTCGAGCATAATATTCGTATCTATCTATTATATATAATCTATATATATCTATACATATTATGATAAAATCTCAAATCCCGTGTTTGTACATGAAATAACTATTTATTTTCTCCAAAAAAATATTTGCAATATTTTACAATACGAATGATACAGAGACAAAAAACCATATTTTTTTGTATTTTTTTGCCTGTATGTCTGAACGCACATCACTGGAAAGATGTTAATGAAACTTGTCACCGAGTTAACATTTAGGATGATTGGACATTTAGGACCTTATATAGAAAACATTTAACATACTTAGTTTATTATTAGGATTTCACTCAGATCTTTTTTACAGTTCCCACGGGAATCAAATTAACCTTGGCTCAGTGCACGCGTAGTCGTGGGCACTGCACGTCATTGAACTACAGCACATAAAAAAATATGAAATCGTTTTAAAAATTTAATAACATGACATTACTTATTTTAAATACGAAACAAATGCATGCGACCAGCCCTTTCAGTATCCACTCCTGGACGTGGGCTTCCTAATTCACATGAAAATGTATGGATGTATGGAGTTATAACGCCACGCTGGCGAAGCGGGTTAGCGAGTCAACTCTTTGGGGTAGCGGCTTTGTTATCCCTTAATCGCCTTTTACGACAACCACCGAAAGGGATGGGGGTAGAACAAATCTATTTTATAACCGGCCGACAGCACACTGCACACTAAACAAACATTTATAAATAATATGGCTGCCGAAGTTATTGAAATGAACCTTCAAATGCAGAAATCGCTACGAGTTTCACAGATAAAATACTATTATGACCCAAATGTATGAGTCAGATACGACGCAGATATCTAACATTATGTTTGGAACGAGACTTGAAACTTGGCTCGTTGCCAGCTGCCATCGGAAAGCCGTAGGCTTTTCTAACCTCGATATAAATCTGTGGATGAGATTAGATTTTATGCAGTTTATAAAGTTAGCATAGATTTTTAATTAACTTGTTGAAGTAATTTCTACTTGGCAGCTGATTTTATTTATACATAATAAAATAGTATGAGAGTTCTGATGCATTTAGACCGTTAAGAGCCAGACAATCATAGCATCGACGACACTTATTTTCTATCAGTACTTACCTACTATTAATAATGTACATTTTACACTCATTCTAAAAATACGTGTACACTGATTCTAAAAAAATAAAGTTTTTCTAGAATAATTTACACATGCATATTTATGACTTTTGTATAATCATTGGAACACTAAAGTCAACAACTACTAAGCGTAAGAATTTTATCAAGAATATCAATTATCTGACGATTTCAGTCTTATGAGAATTGCTGAGGACGATTTTATTTTGGAAAGGTCTATTTCTTTCAGTAGAGAGACACAGATGTTAAAATGACTTTTAAATAATTAATTAAGGTTTTTTACAATTACTTTAGGTTTATGCGTTATTAATTGGACATTTTAGAACAATCATTTTTCAAAAAATAAACAAACGTAAATATTTACACGACACATTTGCGGAACATTCTACACGCGCATAATTTGTAACAATTAATTAGGTAATCAAACTTCTTTATTGCCATTTAAGGAGGAGTATGTACTAAATAAACATGTAGTGTCACTGCAACTTGCCAGTTGCAAACCTGTCAAAAAATAATTATAAATAATGAGTCTATACATTGATGACATCATTACTGTGTTATATTCATGAAAATAAAACTCATCTCATCGTACCTGAGCTCTCATATTTTTACCACCAACAACTATCATTCGAAATGAGGCTCTCGGGGTACAGGAACAATAGAACTAATAGCTCCGACTTCTTTTTAATTAAACTTTAAAAGACTTCACCGAGGCCAGCGGTCAGCTCTTTATTAGCTAACTGAATTTATAATAGCATCCCAGCTTTGTTGCTCCGACGCGAATGGAGTTTAATCATTTTCTGATTAGGTTTTAAACTTTAAAGGACAACTTTTATATTGCAAACGATAAATAGTAGGTTGCTTTTTAATGATTACTTTAGGTCCCTTTGAGCACAACGGGCCACCAGTAGACAATGAAACAATTAAACCTTAATCGCTGAACGGTCGCATGATAACAAACAAGTTCGAAAGGGCGCTGACTCCTGGATACAGGCTTTTCTGACACGGGAGCTAGAGATTCTGAATTACTGTACCGTGTATTATTAACTGACTACAGGTACTGTAAAATATTACTATAGTTACAGTAGTAACTGGTTTTAATATTAATAATTTATTTTATTTTTATTTCTATCGAATTTTCATGAATTCGTGAAGTTTTCATGAAAAATACACTTTATACCGCGAACCCAAAAGTTGTGGAATGAACTGTCAGCTGAGGTATTTCCGTAACGCTACGACATGGGGTTCTTCAAGAGAGCTATGAAGAGGATTCTGCAAGGTCGGCAGGGCACCAGTAAGCCCCCTGGTGTTGCAGGTGTCTATGGTCGACGGTGACCATTTACCATCATGTGACCCGCTCGCTCGTCATCTATTCTATATTTTTTTTTAATTTACGAATTTTTTGTAGATTTATTTAAAATTGATAACTAAACAAATCATAGTAACAAATTTTGAATGGATTTTTGACAGTACGAGTACATATTATATTATATATCAGACAAAATTACTCATCCAGAGTGCCTCGAGTCAAAAGATTATTTCGGTTATTTTTAAAAATTATTTTCAAATAGACTCTTAAATCGCCCCTTGAAATTTTGTGTCTTAATTTAAAGAAATATATTGATTTATAAATTCTTTGAAGTATGTAAAGATGGCGTATTTTGTCCATCACTCAAACGCGGATTATTTCTCAATCGTTCTCTAAACCTGACTCCTAAATTTTTAAAAGTAAGCAATATACGAGGGCGGGATGATAAGTACCTGGCCTAGGAAAGAATTACTCAGTTTAACGTAACGAAGTGGTTTTTATTTTTCGACATACTCTCCTGTAAGCTCTACGCACTTAGTCCATCTTCGCTCCAAAGCAGTTATGCCCTCCATAAAATGCGTTTCTTCAAGGCCAGCAAAATACTCCTCTACAGCAGTTATAACGGCATCATTCGTCTCAAATTTCTGTCCGCCTAAAAAAGTTTTGAGCTTAGGGAACAGGTGGAAGTCCGACGGTGCTAGGTCACGCGAATAAGGTGGATGGGGCAACAATTCGTAGTGTAATTCATTGATTTTTGCCATTGCCTTAACGGATGTGTGAACCCTTGCGTTGTCTTGGTGAAAGATTTTTTTTTTCGAGTCAAACCTGGTCTTTTTTGCTGAATACATTCCTGTAATTTGTGTAACAGATCAGCGTAGTAGTCGCCGGGTAATAGTTTGACCCTTCGCAAGGTAATCTGTCATCAAAATTCCCTTCGCATCCCAAAATACAGATGCCATCACTTTCCCTGCCGATTTCACAGCTTTGGCTTTCTTTGGAGCCGAACACCCAGCTTCTGTCCACTGCTTTGATTGAATTTTGGATTCAGGTGTATAGTGGTGGACCCACGTTTCTTCTGTTGTTACAAATCTTCGCAAAAAAATCCACTTTATTACTCTTAAAACGATTCAAACAGTGTTAGGAGTCTTGCATACGAATTCGTTTTTGATCGAGAGTAAGCAAGCGCGGCACCCAACGGGCGGATAGCTTTTTCATATGCAATTATTCACTCAGGATGTGATGTACCCGTTCTTTCGAGATGCTTACACTTTCAGCTATTTCGGATAATTTCAATCTTCGATCGTCCAAGACCATCTCATGAACTTTGGAGATCATTTCTGGGGTGGTGACGCTTTTTGGACGTCCGGATCGGGATTCATCTTGGACGCTTGTACGGCCGCGCTTAAATTCGGCAACCCAGTTCTTGACTGTGGCATATGATAGAGCACTTTCACCTAAAACATTTTTTAACTCGTCAAACATTGTTGATCCCTTTAAACCCTTCATATGAAGAAACTTTATCACTGCTCTTTGTTCAACTTTATTCATTTTGTGAAAAATTAAACACAAGATTTTCTAAAATGTAAGATTATTAAAAAGTATTGGAGCCGTCGATTTCAAATTTAGAATATGGATAGCTAGAAATCTCTTTTGTAAAATGAGATATTTTTTTTAAATATATGTTCTTTTTAAATAATTTAGGCCAGATACTTATCATCCCGCCTACGTAACTATCTACTCGCATCTAAGTGACCATTGCAACCGTAACTAGCCTTTTTTTCGTCTACTGTTGGACATGGGGTTCCTCATATACTTTATCTCGAGCATAAGGAATGTATGGCGCGCTGGCCAAGTGGGTTGGCAAGTTCACCCTTTTAGAGGTAGTGTAGTTCCTCAGGCCTCGTGGTACAGTCCTCGCAACGAGACATGATATCTGTGTGAGTGGGTACCGAATTGTCCAATCGGATGGTCTAAATGGTTCGCACTGTACACTATCGGTGTGCACTCACATACACACAAAGTTCGTGTCTCGTTGAATGAGCTGTAGCCACCTTGTTATCCCTTAGTAAGTCCATAGTCTATAAATATAGAAATATTTATATTTCTATCTATCTATATATATTTGTATAATTATAGTAACAGTCTGCTAATATATTCTATAAAAGTCAGTGTTCAAGCTTACTACTGACTCTGAAGGCGAACTCACAAACGCATACTAACATATAAAACAATAACACGGCTGTAGAAAATTCCAGAATTAGCCAAAGAGTCAACACAACACATAATTCGTTACTTGTCGTCCCCGGTTGAAGTGCGCTCATCTCTTGCCCCTTTTGACCTTGCTCTGTTCCACATATGGAGACAACGAAACCTTCACATAACCTTGGACTTCTTCCAGAAAAGCTGACTCAAAGGTAAAAGCAAAGTGGTCAAGAGCCACTATTGTTTATTTTTTAATTATGTCCATGGGAGGTCTTACATTTTACATTTTACATCTTACATTTTCAATATTTTAAATTAATACATGTATGAATTGTCGTGGAATGCAACATATCATGACAACTTTCTAAATCAATATTTCTTTCATCGACTTCACACGACTTCATCGAATGTATAAACTTATTTCCTTTCTTATTATATTTCCAATTAATACAAGTAATTCTTATAGGAGGTATCTGGGCTTCAAAGTAAATTGAATATAAATTTAATTAGGTATATAAGGAATGTGCTCCAGAAGATATTAATAGCTCGAGAATGAAATATGAAACAATGTTAAATAATTACCTTTATTATTATAGTAAGGTACACCCTATTAATTTTGATCAAAAGTGCACCTTACTAAAATAAAATGAATTTATGCTTTATGAATTTTTCGACAACCAGAGAGAACAAACCCATACTCCTCGGTATTTTTCGACAACCAGAAAGAACAAACCCATACTCCTCGGTATTTTTCGACAACCAGAAAGAACAAACCCATATTCCTCTGTATTTTTCGACAACCAGAAAGAACAAACCCATACTCCTCGGTATTTTTCGACAACCAGAAAGAACAAACCCATACTCCTCGGTATTTTTCGGCAACCAGAGAGAACAAACCCATACTCCTCGGTATTTTTCGACAATCAGAAAGAACAAACCCATACTCCTCGGTATTTTTTGGCAACCAGAGAGAACAAACCCATACTCCTCGGTATTTTTCGGCAACCAGAGAGAACAAACCCCTACTTCTCGGTATTTTTCGACAACCAGAGAGAACAAACCCATACTATTCGGTATCTTCATATTGTCTCCAGTCAACCTTAATAGCTTAATAAAGAGCATTTTAAAGTCAAAGGTCATATTGCTTAATAGCTATATGTCCTTTGACTTTAAAAATATTCTCTTTTGTATTAAGGATCCTATTTAGTCATGAATCATTTGACTAATCTGACTACTTATTGGAATGGGATAGGATGGGCTAACGACACCGAAATAACGAGTAGGGAATAGTAGGTAGAATAGACACAGCATGAGAGATATCTCTTATAGGTACCGTAATATTCTTCCCTCAATGGCTTGCGATGAGAAATGGGCCTACTTATATAATTGGCATATTATTATATTACTTACATAATTTGAGTACTTTTACATTTAATCTAGTTGAACACATAAAATAGCTTTATCCAAGCTGTAGTTAATCCAGAAACAAGCAACAGGTACTAAAAACCGAAAGGTTTATTTACAAGATGAATCTAAACAATCCATAACATCGTGCAATCCAATCACTTTACTTTTTCGTGAAACAAAAGGATGCATAAACTTTTATCGAATATTTTGTACTATATTATGCTAATACTAACGTTTAGCTCCGACTTCGCCCGAGGTATTAATCACGCGAGAATCATCTTGGAAGATATAAATAAACATTCCCATTATAAAATAACTTTCTACCTCACCTTTCAAACTCACATTTTTTTATGATATTAGTATTGAAGAAATGTTTTTCTTACCTAAAACTTAAGGTAAAAATATAGCATTGGATTAAACCTATATACAATCTTCTATACTGCTTGCATTTATTTACTAATCTGCCACTTTATGTCCTTCATAGTCCAAAGGTTGACTGGGAGATAATTCGCCTTTGGTAACAATTTACAAAAAAGACTAAATAAACAAATGACAATGGCAATGGGTTAGACACTTTGGTTAGTATAGAGACCAGATACCGGGTGTGGAGACACCCTATGGCCAGATGAACCAACGACTGAAAGAAGTTTGCCAGTAGTGCCAGTAGGTCTTCTGGGATGGCAAGCCTTAAAATTAGGAGGGACAAAGGTTGATGATATTGTAATTTGTACTTATACAACCCGTGGATGTCGTATCCACATACGTCCGGGTGGACTGCTGATATGCTCGTCCGCCGCCTTTTTCGCATTAAAAGAAACAATTTTGCTTACTTATAGTTCAAACTCCAATTAAAAATATATCCTACATTCTTGTACTAAGGTACTAAAGTCGGTAAGAAAGTTGCGAATATAGCTCAAAGAAATTGTATGGAGTGAGAAGGCCATATCTGTCGCAAGACTGATGACCGATGGAGTAGATAAGTCCTCGAATGGAGAACTCCTACTAAGAGATTTAGCGCGGAACGTCCTCAGGTCCGGGTTGGCTTACTAAATAAAACAAGGCGTCGGTATTGGCTAGACGAAGCGGAAAATCATGAGTG
Source organism: Sesia apiformis (assembly GCA_914767545.1). Classification (NCBI taxonomy): domain Eukaryota; kingdom Metazoa; phylum Arthropoda; class Insecta; order Lepidoptera; family Sesiidae; genus Sesia; species Sesia apiformis. Next base: position 5,094,113 of record OU611960.1, on the reverse strand, counting down.
ATAGCGGACTTTAAAAGAAGCCTATTTACAGCAGGGGAGATACAAGCTGATGGCATACCATGTATAAGTATATGACAGCCATATGACTGGAGGTATCCGTATAAGTATGGTGTCTAATTTAAAAAAGAGAAATTGATAAATTTGTTAAAATTGACACAATGTTATACTAGAAACTCCCAGACTAAACAAATGAAGATACTACTAATAAAAACATTCATATAAAACATACAAGTCCATACATAACAAAAGTATAATTCCCAGCTTCGATGAAGTAAGTAGACCTCAAATACACCGTACACTCTCTTCCCCTAGTAATCCATCCCCTAAATGCGAGCAATCCGTATAATTAGCAGGTAAACTAATTGTCAGGCGTTAATGCACACCACAAGATGGGGGAAAACTCAGGCATAGAGTAACGATGGAAGAAAAGTCATGTATGAAACCATGAAACAAATACCTAATTTAGATGCAGCATACAAATTTAAAGTTAGAAAGACAAGATTTACACAGTGAAATTCGTTGCAAAAAGTGTGTTACAAAATACATCATACTTGGGTGTGTTTGTACGTATACTTGTACGAGCATATATTTAATAGTAAGGGAAGCCGCCGGGAGTGTCTGACTGCCCGAGTAGGTAACCCTAATGTACTACGCACGTGTTTCGTGAGTAAGTTTTTTTTTAATGAATTTAACATTTACAAATGAAGTGTATATACAGAACAATTTCTTGGTGCCATAAAACTGTGTGAGTTTATCACGACACTGCACATTCGCTTTCGGGTTGTTAGGTAAAATTTATACTTGTTTGACCGGTTTAATTCAACATACCTTAGTCTGTACAGTGAAGTATGTCATTCTATCCTCTCCTATAGTGAGGAGTATAATGTTATAAGCGAGGTTTCTCATCGCAAGCAATTCCTTCCTCTACTTCAGTTACAATTACTTTTACAGTTAAAATATACTGCATTTCCCCACTTAATCCTACTCATCCAATATACGTACGTGTTTCGGTAGTAAAAATGAGATCTGCCAAAGCCCATTCCCATCCCATCCTACCCATCCCGGTTTCCCAACGACTTTCTCCAAATCTAAATCTCCTAAATCTCCAAAGGTAGGCAGAGTATTAGAAGGAGTGTCAATTTTTATCATTCTGGACTGATGTTGGTATTGGTACTGTGGGTGTTCACGGGCGACAGTATCCACTTACCAACAGGTGGGCTGTTTGCTCGTCTGCCACCTTCTGTCTATATATAAATAAATATGACAATTGACATAATATTTTCTTAGGTTTTCGCGATTACTATACATAGCGATTACATACTGTAGTCACTGTAGTCACCCCGTGACCACGTCCACTGCAAAGTGTTCGAAACGTCGGGATATAAATAATGTCAAATATACGCGATTTAAACCGTTCAAAGTTGTTTAATTGCTATGACAATTGACATATTTATAACCTACATAGTAGTTAAAAAACTGGCCCTGTCAGGTTTTAAAGTGCAACCTACACACGTACACTTTACCGGTGAAGGATGTCGCTGCTATCCAAAACGGTGTTACGATAATATATTTTATTTTATATAGCCCATCTAACTTATGGGCAAAAATCTTTAATTTTATAATTTTTCTGCAAATCAATTAAAGGTCGAAATCATTTACAATATTTAATTCGCGGTTCCTTTTTTTTTCAGAAGTAGAATTGTTCATGGAAGTGCTTGCAGCTACTTCTCCCTTCGCTTAATTATTACGTTTAAAAAGAAGCAAAAATAATAAAGCATTGCTGTTTATTTTTAAATAAAGTAAAATAAAATAACACCACATATGTAATCATTAATTAAACATTTAACAAATTTAAATCCATAACATGGCAACACTTATGTGAATGGATCAGGACACAACAGTTGTCACATTCAGTTCCTAAATTGAACATCGGAAGAGTTACCTGTAGGTATAGGTTTATAAACTAACAAACCATATCATCAGCCTGTATCTTTCCATTGCTGGATATAGGCTTCTCAAAAGGACCGCCACCACACACGGTCATCCGGTTTTCTCATCCGACCACTACCGATGTCATTCTTCAAGTCTTCAGTCCACCAACGCTTCCCAGTACGAGGTATACATTCGAGGACTGGTCTGTAACGTCTACTTAGTGTCAAGTAGAGGTCTGCTTATGATTTGTTGTGAAGAGGTTTTTGTTACCACAAACACATGTCGTGTCTTTTCATTCCTTACTCTCAATGCAAAGCCTTTCGAGTGTGTGGTTTACACGAGTGCGCCATTTATTTGTGTAGTAAGTGGTTTGAAGATCCACCTTAAGTGTGATATTTACCTAAGTACGTTTTCATCTGTTTACGTTGCTTTTCGGGAAATTGTATGTTAAAGATATACGAAAATAGGAACAACTTTTCGTTATAAACTTTGTCAATAGTTCAAAGAAATCATCTTTATAAAACAAAATGACATATTTTGTCGAAAATGACATATTAACAAAATCACATAAATTTATGAAAACGAAATGATAGACGAGCCTACTATCGTCAGTAAAGGGATATAAGCATATATGGACATCCACGAGGCGTGCCAACGTCAGTCAAGAAATACGTACTCGTTACAATGCATCCTCCGCGCTCCCAGATGCACGGCCTATCTTTGGACATCTAAGAGTGAATTGAAAAAGGATTGGAAAGGATTGGAAAGGATGAGGGAATAGGAAGTTTTCCTCGTCTCGTGCTCATTATTCTTTGATGTATACTGGAATGAGATACCTAGTGGTAAGTGAATAGCGTCGCCCAAGGTCATGCTGTGTGAATTCTGATAAGTTAAAACAAGATTGTAATAAAGAATTTACGTTAATTCATTCATTTATGACAATATGGCATTTACGACGTCTGTAAATGCACTGCAAATCTAGTTAAACACAAAAAAAAATACATTCTTGAAACATGTAGCGCACGAAACATTGGTAAATCCTAACTTTTACCAAACCCAAGTTGTAAAACCACGAAAAATCTGTTTGTTCCTTTTATAAGATCTATAAGTGTAACATTTATTGCTATTCGAGATTTTACAGTAACATATGGTCATTTGGCTAGGGTTTGTCAAACGTGTCTGTAAACCCTTTAGGGACCTTGACTGCATAAAAGCACTTTATTTCACTTATGTGCGCACTACACTTGAGTATGCTTGTAGCATTTGGTCACCTCAATATTTAACCTATATACACTCAGTAGAACATGTTCAAAAACAATTTATAAAATTCTTATGTTTTAAAGATAATAAATCAGTTGATTGTTATCTAACTAACTGTAAATACTTCCATGTTGACCCATTGGAGCTTAGGCGTCGTCAACATGGAATTTTGCTTTTGCGCGCTTTATGGTCAGGCGAAGTCGACTGTCCCCAACTACTGACCGAAGTGTCCTTAAGGGGGCCAACTAGCCGTACTAGGCATACCGAGTTGTTTGATGTTCCTCTGGTCAAAACAAGGTACGCCCAAAATTCAGTCCTTTCTCGCATTCTGCAGAATTACAATAAATATTACGCAGACCTTGATATATTTTTATTGAGTAAGAAAAAATTAAAAACGGAAATCATAAAAAAGCATCAAAATCATTATAATACCTCCTGAAACCCATTTCCTCACAAATATTTTAAAGTTCATCTTAATCAAATACACACACACACTACACACCCTCACACTGGGTACACACACACACACAACACACACAAACGGACACACTAACGCAAACATTATTAATAATAAGGAATCATCCTTTACTTGCCCACAATCTACGAGTATTAAATACTGTACTTAATGTCAGTGTAATCTGTATTGGCCATTAGCATTGGCAACATAATTGTTAAACAACATAAAAGTTTTATAAAAGGCTGTAGGTTACATAAATAAATAAATATTTAAATATTGTATAATATTTGATGTTCACTTCGTCGAATTTTTCATCTCCCAAAAAACTGTTAAACCCCAAGATAATCCCCATGAGAAGTGCGGTTGGACCTTTTCACTTTTGTCGAGTCACACATTTCATATTTATGAACTACGCCCTCCAACTATCCGTACTATAGTGTTATGTGATTATAATCCGTCTACGGTTATGATAAATGGTGCCGCGTTAAGCTCTGCAGGATTAGTCAATTGCGGCCTAAAACCTACACAGTCATGGGTTTGGGTTGTGGTACAATGCGGAAAATGAGCTACATAGCGTATATATAAAGAAATTAAACATATTTATTCGTTGTTATAACACCGCAATTAAATAATTACAGTAGTATATTAAATAAAAATATATCTAAATATAAATACTTAGATAGATAAAACTTTTTATTGTATAATTGTAACATTATGACAATATTAAGGAACAATATTATAAGAAAAAAATCCAACCCGTCGGTCTTATTGCTTTATATTTATGTATATTACTTCCAATCGTGAAAAAAATACTTGTAACCGAGATAATAAAGCAGGTAGTATACACTAACTACCTACAAGTGAATGCACTGACACAGTCAATGGCTTTTTGTATGTGTGCGTGTCTAGAAACAGTGAGTCTTATTTCGTTAGCGGATCACAGATTGGGTATGTGATTTTAGTATAAACAACACGAGAACAAAGCACGCATTAAGTACGTCATCCGCGAGTCAATTTAAAACCGCTATCACGGCGCCAGTACGTGATCAGCTGTAAAAGTGTTAAACATAGATACTGTGTTCTTCAGAGCGTATTGTTAAACATTTTACACGTGTGGACTGTAGTACAACTATACGCGGGGGATGTACAACGCTCTTCGGGTACAGGGTGCTGATGAGGCTGCCGCGTCACTGCAGCGCTTCAGCGATGTTTACTGAAGCGACCGTTGATGACTTCTTTGCATTAATGCGCAAACGTTATGCTTCCCTGCTGGCACGAATCCGAGCCAGCTGCAACAGCATCCTGAGCGCCATTGCAACCAGGTGGATCGGTCCCACCGCACTGATGGACACGAGTGCTCGCTAGCCGGTAGCCGGTACATGGATGCAGGGTTGGGTTGTCGCATCTTAATTTGAAGCTCAATTTGTTCCTCATTACTAACACTAGGTTAGGAGTTATGATTACGGACATTTTGTCTGAAAATAAAATAAAGTTAAATAATAAAATGTTGTCGGTATGGACTTACCGACTGAAAGCCCAGAGGAACTACACCATCTCTAAAAGAGTAGACTCATCAACCCGCTTGGCTACAGTATCGTTTTGAGGATATACATTCCTCGCGCACAAGACATTGTGCAAATGGTGCGTCATGTCCTGCAATGTACGAACAAAGGTTTGATTACGGATACGATACCAAAAAGTAATATTGAATAATAAATCAATAAGATTACTTTATTCTACAAATATAAGTATGTGTAAATGTATTTGTGTACTCGCGGGTTTGTGTAAGCCTTTTCCTTTACTTCAGCGTACCGGTTTCCTCGGTGAACCAAAATTACCAAGCGCTTACATTTCAACGAATACTAAACGGAATGCATGACAACAGAATACGTACATATGTACTCGCAAGTGTTAAGCATACCGCGATTTGACAGTGGTAAACATTTCTATTGTGGTAGTGGATAACAGCCTGAAACATCAAAGACCTTCAAAGACCTATCTATGCTTTGCTGTAGAACCTTACAGACTGATACTTGTTTCTTTTCTTATATAATATAGGTGGTAGATTTCAAGTGGCAAATGAGAACCTAGTAGTAAGTGGATACTATGGCCTATGGACATTCGCGATACATGCCTACATTAATCAAGAATGACGAAAGCTGTACATCCCCCGTTGCGCGGTCTATTTTTGTAATTTGGGAATTAATTTGGAAGAAGGTTCACGAAGAATAGGAGTTCCCCTAGAATATACCAGAACGAGTAGTGTTTCTTATCTATTATACTTTCTCTCTTCTTCCCGTCAAGTATGATAAGTACCGACATTTTCGGGGATAATTTAAACTCCTTTAAAAAGGAAAAATATTTAAATGGTAAAAAATACTGAATGGGCAACAAATCGATAGTAGCAAGTTTAAAGGTGGGTTGGCTTTGGGTTTTTATGGTAATAAGGCGGCAGACGAGCATACAGTCCACCTGGTGGTAAGTGGATGCTATCGCCCATGGACATTTACGGTACATGCCAACTTCAGTCCACAATGACAAACGTTAGTACGCCCCCGAATGCGCTGTTTGCCTTTGAAGATGTACGAATGAATTTGGGGGAAAGGGAATGGGCTCTGGGATATCTCACTCACTACCGAAACACGTACGTACATTGAGAACGTATGTACTTTACATGTACGAACATTCTTTGATGACAATAAAGAAATAGTAGTCCCGCGAACGTCGACTTGGTGATGACATTCTTGTTTAAGTTATTTAAAAATAAATTGTTTTGTTGATCATGATTTGTATCTCCTTTACTATTTTTTGTTACTCGTTTAATTAGAATCCTTAAAAAAGCTCTGCTAAAAAGGTAAACTCCGTTAGAATGGTAAGCTCCGTTAGAAAGGTAAGCTCCGTTAGAAAGGTAAGTTTCGTTAGAAAGGTAAACTCCGTTAGGAAGGTAAGCTCCGTTAGAAAGGTAAGCTCCGTTAGAAAGGTAGGCTCAGTTAGAAAGGTAAGCTTCGTTAGAAACGTAAGTTTCGTTAGAAAGGTAAGCTTCGTTAGAAATCTAAACTCCGTTAGAAAGGTATACTCTGTTAGAAAGGTTTTGTATTAACATCAAATAATTTACTTAACATGGCGTTGTTTGTGTTGAACAAACAACACAATTATATAAAAATGTTATTTTTTTCCTTATGCATTTTTTATGCAATCGTATTTAGTGCTCTAAGCTCCTTCATTTAAAATTTTAAAAAATATTTTATTAACAACCTCTTCTTCAAAAATCGTATCGTACAAAAATCGTTTCTGTGTGTTCTATGTACACACTAAGAGTTTTTATTCAAGAAACTCCTACCGTGTAACTTTAAATAAAAGGCTTTCTTCTTAACACGTAAACCACAGCAAAACGTACAGTGGGAATTTCTCAAGGAAATTGTAAGGTACGGTTGGGTAAACAACTGTGTACGAAAGACTCAAGAACTTGTTACTGGCCCAATAATTAGAGCGTGACTGAATTGAAAAGGGTTTCTGCTTTTGTTTATACTGTTGTAATACGTCATTACTCTGTGAATGTAGCTTGGTGAAGTTGTGGATAATGAACAAGGCAATCGTGTCAAAATTACAGTCATAATTTTCTCTACAATGCTCGAGAACCTATAAAATAGTGTTTATTTTTTATAGAGAAGTGGGCGGACGAACAAGCGGTCCAACGTGATGGTAAGTGTTACCGCCGCCCATGGACACCTGCAATACTAGGGGGTATGCGGGTACGCCGCCGACCTTTCAAAATCCTATTCACAGCTTTCTTAAAGAACCCCATATCGTAGCTTAATGATAAGACCTCTTAGCAGTATAAAATGATTTTTGGACCGAACAGTACTATATAGTAATGTACTGTATAGTAATATATATGTATATAACGTCCTATAAAGATAGTCTAAAACATTTTAATATGTCAAACTATCTAACTATCGCAGATTTTTTTTCATTCTCGGGAAACATCGTAAGGACACGTGCATGGGATTCCTTAGAATTCAATTCCTATAGGGGAGAGGCGTACAAAATGACATACTAGTTATTAAATCAGTCATAAAATCTTTATTTATTCATACTTTTCAACACTTAATGTATCTTTATATTCTTTGATTCATTACTTAGTCGGAATAAAGAGATCAATCATTTAAAAACAATAATAATATAATTATTGATAATATCTAAAAAACTTGAATAAAAACCGTTTTGTCCGCCCTAGGCGGGTAAAATGACATAGGTGGTATGTACAAAATGGCATACCAAATTTGTAATGAAAATCCGTTCATTATATGCAGAGTTCACACGTGAAAGACTTCGTCTTCTTCGGAACATCTGCGTACGATGCATGAGCCCATCTTTTACATATCAAGCACTGTAACCAAACCTCCTTCGGCTTAGACCTTGAGTAGAGGTCGTTGCAATAAATGCAAGGACAATCTTCATCTCCATCTTCAGTGTCAAATTGCGATGTGAAATCGTTTTCACTATCAGAACTGAAATTCAAAGCTTTTGTTGCCTTTCTCGTTTTTTTCTTTGGGACAGGTGGAGGAGCAGATTTTGCTTTAGCTTCTTCCATGTTTGGGGTTGAAGTTAACAACAATACTGTTGGTTTTTTTCGTGGTTTTCTTTTGCCTTGCCCAGTCGCATATATTCCTGCCGGCACTGGAGATAACACGCTTACTGGAACATTGATATTTGTATCTCGGAGTATCAATCTAGATGCTGAAGTTGTCATAGGTATTGCAGGAGCTTTGTATATAGATTGGGCTGTGGATGTGGAGGTAGTAGGTGGGTTGACTATGGTTGATGTACTCGCAACTATCAGTGATGTAGAGCCATCTTCAACCTGAGGTCGATCTGCTGAGGAAATACATAGGTTTTCTGCTGTTGATAAGCCTTCTTCGGACTCTACCGGAGAGCTTTGCATGGGGATATTTGTCGTCTCCGCAGGCTCAAATAAATAATCGGGAAATATGTTTGGATCGACAGGCCAGAGACCTGTTTTTTGAAACCCATTCACTGCCGTCTGGACTGTTGCTGCTTTACCATAAGCTTTGTTGAGAATGGAACCTATTTGAAAGTGAGTGACAACTCGGCCTGGATGGCTCTTTAACCAAGTGCTCACTTCTTGATTAAAATAGGTCTTCAGTGGATCATAGAAAGATACGTCCAAGGGTTGCATGCGGTGTGTACAGTGAGGCGGTAAGCACACCATAATGATTACATTCTCATTTGCGAATGTTAAAGTTTCTATAACTTTATGACTGATATGTCCATCAACTATCAAAAGCACTTTGTCCTCAGTGCTAGCTTTCACTTGCGTCTGAAAGTGCACCAACCATTTATAAAATACAGCTGTGATCATCCAACCTGATTCTTGTGCAATTCCCAAACTACTGGTTGGAGCTTGGTCTATTAACTCCTGTTTCATTATTTTTCTAGGAAAAATTAGGCACGGTGGAATGAAATGACCATTTGCACTCATGCAGCAAACAACAGTCACATGAGACCCCTTTTCAGCACTAGTTAAAGCCCCAACCTGCTTACCTCCAGTGGTAGCAAACACCTTTTGTGGTCTTTGAACAGTCGATAAAGCTGATTCGTCGACGTTATAGAGTCTATGCGGAGAAATGTTATTGCTCTGACTAATTTCTTGGTAAGTGTTGAAAAATAGGGCTACTTGCGGCTTGTTGAAGGCTTGGGCTCTCGCAGCTGAAGTTGCTTCGGGTTTCCTTAAATATATGTCTGGGTTTCTTCGACGAAATCCAGCCAGCCACTCTTTACCAGCGGTTTTCTTTTCATTGTTCCTTCCGTGTGAAACCAAACAATCTGGTTTCCAGCAACTTTATATGTGCAACCAGCTCTCTTTCCATCTCATGAGTGAACACAGTCCCGTACCTTCCCATACCTAAAAGAATAAGGTAAGTAATTAAATTCAATCTTATCATGTTAACCAACTGCGGAAGCTAAAAAAACTGATTTGGTAGCTACTCGTAGGTACCTTTTGTAGTTGGAGCTAAGACTTTATTTCTGCGCAGTGCATGTCTTCTAAGAGTTGATTGTGGTACGCTAAACACCTTAGAAGCTAAAAGCCAACCCATTTCATTTTTCTTCACAGCGTCAATTGCCTTTTCTATAGAGGATTCCAACCTTTATTTTCCAACCCTGTCGGTTTGTTTTTCTAGAATAGTTGCGAGGCATGATTATCGATTATCTGAAAGAAGAAAAAAAGGTGGGTCAAACGACATACTATGCTATTTTACCCGAACAAGTGGTATGCCATTTTGTCCACTTTATAACCTTAAATATAAAAAATTAGTAACTTTAATTTCGCGAATAATTTTGAGATTTCAACACATAATAGGAGTTATTTACAAATAAAACAATAAAATTAAGCCACTAAAAACTAATAAATGTAAGACAATACTAACTTTTTCGAAGAAACAAAATCCATCCAAACAAAACTCGTAAATGCAAAATTCACACAAACACGTGTCCGCTTCACATGCTCAACCGAACGCGACTGGCGCCTCCACAGGATATAAGATGTTACTAAACGGCCCTCTACGGGTCATTATGAGAACTAATTTGTCTGTGGTTTTGGAAAAAAGCAAGTATGTCATTTTACCCACCTATTTCATTTTGTACGCCTCTCCCCTATGTCCAAAGGTATGCCGCGCTTCCGGGGGCGTGTCAATGATAGTTTTTCTCAATTGATTTTGGCATGAATCAATCGCGAATGTATCCACTTAAGCGACAGTATCCACTTGCCACCCGCTTAAGTGCCTGTGATATATCCTTTTCATAAAAATATAACGATAACAATTTTTATATTTTTTATTTAAGAGACATGTTTGATCGGTTCTGCCACCCAGAATGTTTCATATTTCTATGTCTCTTGGAACCACGACACAATTCCTGGTGTGGCCATGTTATTTAACAAAAAAACTGACGACCTGAAAAAAATCGCCATAGCGGTCCATGAGATACACCTAGATCCAGCAGTACAGAGACACAGACTGATGGTATAATACTAACTCAACTAATGCTGTGAAGTATTACGTCTGAAATAAGAAACTAATAGACTATTAGACATGTTATACAATCTTTATAGACATGAATAATTAATTAATGCTAAAATGTTCTGGAAATAGCCTACATATTTCAGAAAAGCGTCCTTAACTGTCGTTGGAGTTCTCTGGTCGAGTACCACTTCCACTATTTCCGCGCCGGTTAAGGCTTCCTTTACGATTGTTTAGTTTCAAAGCCCTTTCGCTATAATTAAAAAATAACTAGGCCACACACGATAATAAATTTGATAACAATCATTTTACACAATCATTTCTGGACTTCACTTATTTTAACTAAAAGCAGATAATGTGTGATGTCTCAGCTCTTTCAATATTTTATCCCTTCAATTTCCTGTTCCTATGAAATAACTTGTAATACATATATTCCTTTACACAGTTACGAGTACATTGTAGAAAACATCTTTAATCTGAACGAATGTTGTTAACAATCCATTATATATAGGTATATCGTACGGGTATCTTTTTCTTTTTCTGTTAATTTCTTTTAATATCTTTTTTTATAGAAAGAAGATGGCAGACGAGCTGACAGTCCACCCGATGGTAAGTGGATACTGTCGCCCATTTACATCCATGATACATGCCCACATCAGTCCAGAATGACTGATGTGGGCATGGAGGACATGTAGGAATGGAGCGAAGTGATAAAGAAACACGAAAGGGAGAAATTCCCTCTACAACCTTCTCTACTAGCACCAACTCTAGACAGTCGAAGCATTTACTTCATTATGGGTGACAGATTCTCATAATGACAGAAACAGTACAGTCTACTTGAAAAAACGATAAGCCATTAGTAGCCCTTAATGAAGCAAAAGTACCCATATAATATTCATAGCAAAATCTGTCTCCACGTTCGTGCCGTCATCAAAACGTTAATTGCTGTGAAACAGTAACAGATCTGGAGCGCATCAATCTTGGACTCGGACGATAAATAATAAGGGAATTTATGAAGGGAACGAGGTATTGGCTTCGGGCTCTGATTTATTTCGATCGCTTTGCAAGTATTATAGGAACAGATTGCGAACATGATTGATGCCGGTGAGTTTACGAGGGTGTTGTTTATGATGCTTTTGTTTAGAAATTTCGGACATCAATAGTCTACTATCGACATGTGAAATAGATCAATATACATTTTTTTATACGAAGAGGGCAGCAGACGAGCATACAGTCATTTCTGAACTTCACTTATTTTGTTATTTATTTCCATTGGTGGTAAGTGGATACCGGTGGTAAGTGTAAGTCGTAAGTGGCCAACATCAGTACAGAATGACAAACGATGGCACGCCCCCGGATGCGCTGCCCATCTTTAGAGATGGGGGAATTGACATTTGAAATTTTCGCGTTTTCACACCTATTTATCTATTTACACAGATCTTAACGCGAATGTTTGTATTATTTATTTTACACAACGTTTCGGTTGGATTGTACTAACCGTGTTCACGAGCTGACGAGTCAGCTCAAGCTTGGTGTAACCCAACCGACACGTTGAGTAAAATATATAAGGTAAACATTAGCGTTAAGACCCGTTTAAATAGATATATATGGGGGAATTGATTTGGAGAAAGGCTTGGGAAAATGGGGAGGTGTATAATAGGACGGAATGGAAATGGGCTCTGGCATCTCACTCTACCGAAACACGTACAGATACATTACGAAAACCGAACGCGTCATCATCGTCTATGAATTACCGTTCCTCTAATTGCATACTTTATTAAGAGATAATTTATTACTTTATTGCATAGACGTGGATGACGCGTTCGAGTGTTTCTGAATTTGCCGATGGCCAATGTTTTCGTAATGTATCTGTACATACATTGAGGAATAAGATAAACTGGGAAATGCAGTATATTTCAAGGTAGTATTATGTGAGAGAAAGGTGAAGGAAAACCTAACCTAACCTATCCCAACTAGCAAAATTGAATAAAAAGACGGTCATATAAAAGTTATATACTTACACGTTTATACAGGATTTGGCACACTTATTTTGGAATTCTTATAATCCTTATATTCTTATTCTTATGTTATAACCTAATATTATTACCCCTAGAACTGGAACAAGTTACTAAAATTACTTACTATATACTTACTTAATAAATTAACAAGTAAATTACTTACTATGTTTTAAAATACACTAATAATTCAAAAAATCAGATGCTAAATCATTCTAGCTTCGTATGAAGGATAGGTACTTAATGGATTTCTGACGGCATAAATTCTAGCTTTAAGCTTGGGATTTATTCACTATCATTCTATTATTCTGATATGATAAAGTAAGTAGGCTTTGTTTTTGTGACACAGCATTAAACGAGAATTCCCTTTGTTTCTCAATAAGCATTGATGTCAGGAACAGACGGAGGTTGCGGAAACAAAAATGTCGTCGCAATAGAAATATGTGAACTAAGTAGGTAACGTCTTATTAACGATATCTTATGTCTTATAAATATTGTAAATAAGGTTTCAACCCCGGCCCTTAGTAACGAGTTTTTACTTGAGTACTAATTATTCAATTATCTGGATATGGAGACTCCGTACCGGGCGCCCTTCAGCCGAACCGGATGCCACGAACCGCGGGACGCCCTCCGGCCATGTGTATTGACTACATGAAGAAAGTCACCGATAGTAGCTCGATGAGACGAGCACAAGACCGTGTGTGGTGACGGTCCTTGGGAGAGGCCTATATCCAGCAGTGGAGAGACACAGACTGATGGTATGGTATGGTGATAATTAAAAAACCCGTGAAGGAGATTGCTTGCTTGCTCGATTGCTCGAAAAATGATTCGGGGCTTATGAAATAACCACGCACTGCACACTGAATCCGCTAGGTGGATTATTACGGATCGCACAGTACAGATTTCCTCTGAAAATCTTTCGCCGTGCAAGCTAAAAGACTCTGGAACGAACTTCCTGTCAAAATCAGAAAGGCTCCATCTGGGGATAGTTTTAAAAGGAGATTGAAAGATCACCTCCTCCAAATACACACCGTGTAGTTTTTTTCTTTACACAGTGTATCTGATTATTTGTATCTATGTATTCATTATTTATTTTAATATCTATAATTTCCCATTTTATTTGATATATATATATATATATATATATGTATGTATATTTTATGTAAATGTATGTATGTTTATTTTATTTATTCCAAATTTTATGTGATACATTGTTGTTCACTTGCACCTACCATATCATCACAATATAGCCGAAAGACTGGCTGGGAGAAAATGCTTTTTAACATGAAGTCCACTTTTTGTTAAAATAATAAAGTGAAAATAAATAAAAATGATGCAAACCAAACACCTTTTGGTTTGCAAAGTATTAGCGTTTCATTCGATCGTTATCGGTCGTTTTAGAACCGACGTCAAAAAATGGAGTTAGTTAAAAAAAAAATGATAATGGAAATGATAATGAAGTTTTAAAAGGAGATTGAAAGATCACCTCCTCCAAATACACACCGTGTAGTTTTTTTCTTTACACAGTGTATCTGATTATTTGTATCTATGTATTCATTATTTATTTTAATATCTATAATTTCCCATTTTATTATATATTGATATATATATATATATATATATATATATATATATATATATATGTATGTATGTATATTTTATGTATATGTATGTATGTTTATTTTATTTATTCCAAATTTTATGTGATACATTGTTGTTCACTTGCACCTACCATATCATCACAATATAGCCGAAAGACTGGCTGGGAGAAAATGCTTTTTAACATGAAGTCCACTTTTTGTTAAAATAATAAAGTGAAAATAAATAAAAATGATGCAAACCAAACACCTTTTGGTTTGCAAAGTATTAGCGTTTCATTCGATCGTTATCGGTCGTTTTAGAACCGACGTCAAAAAATGGAGTTAGTTAAAAAAAAATGATAATGGAAAAGGTGGTAGGTATGCTACTATTATATGCTTTTGAAATTTCAAAACACACACAAAAAGTATAAGAAAATGGGAAACGCACTAGGACCGGCGCCGCCACGCGTCGAGATTATGGTGGTTGTAGAGCGTTCATAACCTATTCAAAGAATATGCACTTAGGATAAGTTGGTCGCCATATACGCGCTTGCAACGCGTACCATATTTTTCAATCTTTGTATCTAACAATAACTTTGTATGATTTCAACTGAAACTAGTGTCGCACTATCACTCAACATGGACGAATAGCACTGGTTAGCTCAACATAGCACTGGATTCAAAAGATATTAAAGTTCATTTTAACGTTCTACTATAAACGTAATATATCTACAACATATATATCCCATTATTTAATTGATATTGAATCATTTTTTTATAATTCTAAATATTTTTTACCATCCGTAAGGACAGTAAGATAAGGTCATACTGGCTTATGCAGTCACTATTGCTACTATTTATTACCTATTTAGTATAAATAATAGCAGTAGTGACTGCATAGGCTAGTAAGACATTATTTTACTTTCAATGTGGACGTGGTATTAATTATAAAAAAATAGTTAAATATCTGTGAAATAATGGCGTATATATATTGTATACTCCGTGTACAGTAAGTAGCCTCTTTAGAATGATGCAGATTTATTTCCAATGTAAGATAGGTGCCGATTGCGAGGGTAGGCGTATACCCTGTAATAGGACATTGTAAGCCGATATCAATGTCGTATTGATTTGTAAATAATTGACTAGACGGAAGACATTCATATCTAAGGATGGTGGTAACTAACCTGAATCTACAGAATACCTTAAGTAGATCCTAGCAATAAGATTAAAATAATGTTTTCACTTGAAAACGTTAACATTTCAGTAAGACAACTTTAACTCAGACTAATTAATTGATTTCTACTCGAATGGATGCTTATAGTTTCAAATTTCAGGTAAATTTGAAGTGTATACGTATACAAGTTCATATCGATCACTAGAACTTTGCCTTTAGATTGATACTAGCTATTGCTTACGGCTTCCCCTGTGGGGATTTAGGATCTATAACTGTCCTTTAATCCGTCTCAAGAAACACTCAGAAGACTAAAAATCTCAATGATTAAAAAGGATTTGACTTATCGTACTAAAAGTATTTTTATTGTTTTCTTCTACAACTCAACTTCCTGATATCAACATGATACATCATATCATGATGACACATACACCAGTTTTCTTTCTTTCACTATACGAGTACATTAATAAAATTCTCTTAAGTCGTATTTATTAAAAAATACAAACTGAGATAAAACAAAAATCCATTAAACTAAAAAAATATGCGAATAAATAATACAAAGATTTTTTTTTAAGAATTGCAATGCTACGTAATGCAATCAGACCATTCAGTATCCACTGTTGGACATGGGCCTCCTCATGCAGATTGCCCAAGGGATGTAAGGCCATAAACCGCCACGCTAGCCAAGCAGCTTACGAGTCCCCTCTTTTAGAGATGGTGTAGTTTCTAAGCGCTTATGGTAGTGGCTTTGTTATCCCTTAATCGTCTTTTTCTATAACAACAACATAGAAAATAATTTGTGTGGCGGTTTGTTGCTTACACCGTTTCGTTAGTATTTTAATTAGTTGCCATGTTTAATCTGGTGTAAAAAAAGACTCACAGTAACTTAGATTTGAGTGGCTGAGCTATAATAAAATATTTGGGTAAATATTTGGATACTCTGTCGAGACAATAACGGATAGTCTGTTGAAAGCCTACCTCCATAACATTTGAAACGATAAATCAGAATAATGCGAAGCCGACTTGAACAAACACAGCGATCCTCAGAGTCAATACAAACGAACAGTTGTTTACTGTAAAGATGTTTACTTTTAATTAAATGATCACTCGACAAAATAGACGATTCTATTGATATTATCTGTACCTTCTGAGATTTATGCATTTTTCACATATAATTGTCTATACACGGGCTTAGATTATTGGATTTAAGTGTAGATTTTATAAATTTGATAAGATTAACCTGTCTGACGCTACTTCAAATAGGTATATTAGATTTCGAAGTTTTTGTAGGTTTCTGAATTATTCGAAGGCAAAAATATAGAAACTAATAATGTAAGTGATACTTATATTTAAATCTATCATAAGAATAATATAAATATTAGTATAAATAATTAATGAACGGTTTAATAATCTAATGAACTTAACAGAGACTTTCTTGGCAATTGAATTTACTCTTGCCTTGACATGTGTATAGTTCCGTCTTTACCCTAAGGGCACGTGGGGCACGAGCCCAGGGCCCCCGGCCCGATGCCCCCATCGGGCCCAAAATTTCGAAATGCAGTGTCTTTGTATTTTTTATCCAATTAATCAATAAATAACAAGTTTTAACAAATAATTTTTTAACTAAAAACAAGTTTTTATCGTATTCTACTCGTCCGAATCCTTTTATTTGATACCCAAATCGAAAGAAACCATTAACATCAACGTAAGTCCAATTCTCAAAACAGTAATCACATCACTTATATTTGATTTGTATAGAGCTATTTGTAATAACCAATATAGTCACTAGACAAAAGTGAATTGTGATGTTTTCATTCATTGATGCTTTTTTTTGTTCTCTAAAAGGGCCCCAAACTCTGTGTGCCCAAGAGGCCTAAGGCCTGCATGGCCTAAGACGGCCATGTGTGTATATCTGAATAATTTGACATTTAATTTAGTTATATTACTTGAAATTACAAGTATATAGTATATATTTGTAATAGATTGCTGTGCCCTTACTGGGTACCATGTACCATAATTATAAATAATTGTGTACATGAAAGCAATACATAAATAAAATAAATGTTTTGTGCTGCAAATTTCCGAACGCTAACTTTGCATAGCAGTAGGGAGTTACTGGACACTCTTTGCTTTTCTGTCACTATAGTTTTTTCCTGAAACGAGCATAGTTTTACACAGGAAAAGGTTCCCTATATTCTTGCACACCAAAAATTTACTTAGACACTCATAAATTGGGTCGTTACAAATGACACTGCGTATAACTATAGATGTCTCTATGTCTACGTTTATTTTTTTTGTCTCTTTTCAGCACAGAACGCACAGGGTCTTACGTCCCTGTCTGTCCCAGATTCACTAATTGCTCCCTTTCGTTCTGTCTTAATGACTTCCCCAATTTTCGCATGGATTTTGTTTTAAAATGTCTCTTGGTGGGAATTTAGTACCTTTGTATGGTTTTTCGTAAAAAAGTTTGCCTTTTTGACACTGAAAATAATTATACCTTTCGTGGGGGAAATGATTTCAGGTTTAACACAAATGCAGAGGAAACGAATAATACTGACAAAGATGTGAACAATATGAGTAAACAACAATAAATATGAGTAAAAAGTCTTTATTTAGTCATTATAAGCACTTATAATAAAGGCAACGTACGGTTTGTAAATTTTATAATTCTTCCGGAATTTTTGTAACTTTTTTCTTACAAAACTTTGGTAAAATACATATGTTGATCTTAAAATGCAAATTGTTAATATTGGTTATGAATTAATGATCTATGAAAAAAATACAGGTTTGTACTTTTGAGATGCCAAGCGAGTGTTTCCCATTAAAATATTAAAAAAAAAATGTATACTAGACTAAAAATTTATCACTCCATTAAAAAGAATAATAAACACTTTAAAAACAAAAGTTTAAAGGAAAAAACGTTTAACTAAATTCAAAAAAATTATTTTTATCTTTACGTGTAAGCCTACCAAAGTAAATAAATATTCGGAGCTTTAAAAGAGCTGTTGATCTACACGGATATTTACTCATGTGATTTTATATTATTGCAATGAAACAATTAAATGGACTGTACAATTACACCTTTTTATTTCGTCAACGGGGATGATGCGAATTGAATTTTGTGTCGTAAAAAAGTGCTGGCAAAAAAGGAAAAAGTATTTTCCATTTTTTTCCCCTCCCGTGCGGTACCGGGGACGGACCACCGGGGACAATGGGAATAAATCGCGCAGCGCACTGCCAGATCGCTTGCAGCCTTACTTATGCGCCGATGTTTTGCGCCTCAACGTACATTATACGGGTGCAGTTAAGGGACATAATTCGAGAGTTATTCGCTGTGCGATAACGTGAAGAACTGAATGTCAATAGCTAACTTATTTAAATTAACGTGTTGAGCTACGGTCCGCCGCGTCTGTAATGTGCGTTGTAGCAGTTTTTTCAGTACGACGCTCTACGGCGTGACGCGGCTGTGATGTGCGCAAGCAAGCCTTTAGACATTTTATCCCTATCCGTTACAGAGTTCCCTCGAGAATAACTTCGTTCACGCGAACGAAGTCACTGGCACCGCTAGTCTTAAATATCAGACGTTCGAGCAAGTTTTTATTTAAACAGAATCATGAACAATGAAATGTTAAGTTAGAAAATCTTAACCAAAGTCAATTAATCCATACCGACATTACGTTCGTTTGTTCAAATAAAATTACGTTTAAATAACTTAGGCTTTCAATACCATCATACTATTGGCCGATAAGAAAATCAGCAGCAAACAAAGAGACAGATGCCTATCAAAAAACAACAGTAATGTACAATCAACATAATGCGGTCATTATACAACGGAAACCAAACCAGTAATGCCCACTAATGCATCAGATAGAGCGTCTTAACGTAATCAGGGACCGATAGCGACCGTAATGAACACACATTGGTCTTTAAGAGAAAACCAATTAGGTCCACTTTGTTTAACATTAACTTAAATCGATGACCGATTAGCCCAGTTGGCAGTAAACGTAACTGCTCTGTGAAAAATCTCAAGTTTGATTTCTAGACTCGACTTCAATTTCGATTTATGTATGCAGGTGGGTATTTATTTTATTACAGTTCGTAGTATTTATTACTAAAATATATATTTATAATTACGTTACTTAACAGAAGTATGTACACTACCTGCATTAATACCTCAGCCACAATTCTCTTCTCAAGGTCGTCTTGATTAAATCTCGTTAAAGCAAAATAATACCGCATTGTTGTATTCGCTTCTTTTAATATTGTTTCTTAATTTTAGACTAATGTAACAAGTAATACTAATGTAACTAATGTAACTAATGTAATACTTGTTACATTATGCTTGTAAGTAGATTTAGATAGTTCGTATTCATTTTACAAACAAAGTCTCTAAAGTAACCATATAAGGAATTCTAATTGAAGATCATTGGATATTATGTTACTTCATCCAACAGCCTATACCTATATATCGACAAAACTGGATGTAGGTCACTCCCAAGCGTCGATGTTGTTTATTTTTATTTAAATATGACTTACTAAATAAATTTCGACAACTATAATATTTAAAGTAGTATTAATCACTTTAAAATATGTAGGTATGACAAGGAGCCATCACGTATGATGAGGTATACAAATTGATTTATATCACGGTAAATAAAGGTTCTGGAAAGAACCACCCTCTGTGGTTGTCCGCTAAGCTACGAGTTGGACAACTTCAAGAATTACATTTTTCTGAAATCAGTGACGATCGTGAGCTTGGAGGATATCCTATAGTGCTATGAAACTGTGCGTGGATTCCATGGAATTTAGCTTTTCTGAAAACAGTGACGCGGAGGAACAGCATTTGACATATAAATACCCCCCGGGGGTTATGATAAATACGAAACAAGAAAAAAAAACGTATGCGTCAAGAACGAAGATCTTCACGCATTTTTTTTAAACTCCGAATGTAGTTCGAAATAAAATCTGTATAGTTCAGTGAAACGTTAGATTCGTGATTGCACTATTGTCTCTCTATAATGTATATAAATATAGCAAATAGCAAACACTCGAATCACATGTGCGATAAACGTATGTAAACAGTAAGCAATTGCTTCAAGTTATACAATTTTATTAACTTACTTTTCTAAATCTGTATTTTGCATACTTTCTTGAGTTTCAATTTCTCAAAACCTTATTACAATAATGAGACAATATTATAACTCACGCATGATTTAAAACAAACAAAAACAACAAATACATTTTAACGAACTATTTTCGTGTTTAGTATTTAGGTTATACAACCGGCCACGCACTAGTCTGCACGTCTGTTATTCTGCTTGAGTCTCGCTCTCGATACTCGCATGCACACACACAGAGAGAAAGAGAAAGACGTATGGATGGGGTAAAAATCTTACGTGACGTTATATTTTCTCTCGAATCACACCTACCGCAAGCCGCGTAAAGGAACTTCGTTCCAATAATATCTAGGATAAAACCGAACGCATCCGTGAAATCTATCATGTCGATGCTTTTACCGATATTAAAAATCTTTTACAGGTGCTTGTTCACGCGAGCGAAGCCGCAGGTAGAAGGTATTTTACAATGATATTCTAAAAAATCAACGACTCAACTCATTAACCAAAGCAAAAATTAACCGAAAACACATTATATTTTTATAGTCTTGTAAATATGCCCCAGTCATGCTATGAGGTTGCATATAATAGCTTTATTATCATAATACCACACAATATAAATGGACTTAGTTCGTGTTTTACCGCCACTAATATTGACGAAAAATATGCTCCTGAAATGAGAAGCGCGATTTCTTCTTTGTTTACGTTACAAGAAAATGTTTATATGTCAAATGCAGTTCCTCCTCGTCACTGTTTTTAGAAAAACTAAATTCCATGGCATCCACGCACACTTTCATAGCACTATAGGATATCCTCCAAGCTCATGCTCGTTACTTAGTTACTTATTTCAGAAAAATGTAATTCTTTAAGATTTCCGAGTCGTAGCGTAGCAAATGGGCACGATGGGGGGATTTGTAGTGCTTTCCACAACCTTTAGTTACGTGATACATATAAATCAATTTGTATACCTCATCGTACGTGACGGCTCCTTGTCAAACAAGTGCAAATACATTGCACTTCAATACCTACGGTTATTATAACCCGAGATGGGTGTTGTAAAAAATAGTTCTGTACAGCAATCGCGTTGTATATAATACGCTGAGAAACGCAATGTCTCTCCGAGTGCTAATGGGTTCTAAACTGCTCGTGAGAGTGGTTTGGTCGAACATTCGAACTGTGTTTCCATAGTTGGTCCATAGTTCAAATGGGTTCACGGATATTTTGGTGTACGGATCCAGAAGTGAGAGCACCATTCCATTTCTTTTACGTTTTGGTTAATAAGCTATATAACAGCGAAATTCCTAATTCAGTACCTATAGTAGTTTTTCAACAAAGACACAATAAATATTTTAATGACTGTTTTCAATCTACTCTTGATATAACGCATTTAAGGATAAGATATTGGCACTTTTATTAGATTGAATACTGTGCTGCATGACAGTTAATTCTTCTTTAAAATAAATATAGTAGTTTTTGAATAATTCCGTTAAAAGTATTTTTTTTTATTTTCCTCTATAACTCCAACATCCTTGTGTCATATGAAGTTGACATACATACCAGTTTTCCTTCTGGATACTTGGCATACTGATACTTCCACCTGGACACTTCTGGACACACTAGTGAAAATGTTATCAAAATCCGTGCAGTAGTTTTACGTGATGCTCAAACAAAGACATACAGGCAAACATAGAGAGAAAAATTAAAACATGGGTTCTGTAGCTTTTAAAGAAACCCCCTTTTTTAAATTATGTCAATGTACAGACTCAACCCTTTTACTATTTTATTATATGTAGGTATAGAAAGATAGCATGCCTAAAACATTATAGTTACTCGCGGTACACGTTTTGTAAGTTACACGTGATTCACCTAGTAATTTGGGAGGTACTCATATCTCCATAAAGACGAAAGATTTTAATATGGTTGTCTGTGCATTGTTTGGAAGATAACTGCGATTTATGATTAAATATCATAAATAAATATAATATTTTCTTAGGTTTTCGCAATTACTATACATAGCAATTAAACAACTTTTAACGGTTTAAATCGCGTATATTTGACATTATTTATATCCCGACGTTTCGAACACTTTGCAGTGGACGTGGTCACGGGGTGACTGTCACGGGGTGTTTAATTGCTATAAATAAATATATTTTTTCTAAATTTGTTCGTTTTAACGTGAGGCAGCCGTCATAGGCTGATATCAAAATAACCAAGTGAGTGAGTGTGTGAAAAGGGTGTTCATACCACGCGTGCACGCGATCCAAGTTACCTGTAACCAATAAAATTATTATATAAGTAATGAAAATATGATATTTGAACTATATAAAGAAAATCTGTTTCTCTATCGGTCTGTCTGTCGGAAGCCCAGGCAAAGACGGTGGTAATCGCTATAAGACCGCCTTTTATATTCATTTTAATGTTTTTGTGTGTGTTCTGAGTTGTGTACGATAAAGAATACTTACTAATACATGAGTGTTAGTATAAGTATGAGTATTAGTATTACTATAAGTAGATATTGCTTCTCACTAGAATCTTTCTTTCTTTACTGCTCACAATGAGTTATGAAAAATACTCGAGTCTTTATTAAACAGACTGACGTTAACAATATTTGGAATGTGATTAAGTATGATTTATGATCATATTTAATCATTTATGATTAAGTGTCCTATAGACGTCTGTTTCATCTGGAGACTAATTTATTTTTTAACGGATCTTATCAAAATCTTTATAATTTCTTCATTCTGGACTGAAGTTGGCATGTATCGCAGGTGTCCATGGGCGACAGCATCCACATACCACCAGGTGGACTGTTCTCTAACCCAGAATATTGTAGGTACTTAAGCACAATAAAGGAACATAAAACATATAACAATGCCTCACCGAAATAATGCACAACCTGAAACATGTCAATCAATTTAAAATGTATTAAACCGTTCTAGCAAAAAAACAAAATTATTTTAAGGAATAAATAACAAATTACAAACATGTACGGTTTGTTATCCTGTCTAAAACCTTCGTAGCGCTCATTATTCAGACCGGGCGCTAAAGGCTCGACGGCATATTACGACGGACCGTACCGCAACGCATAACTTTGCAAAAATTCTCTTAAATAATTTTCATACATTTTGTGTATATTAGGCTTGAGTATGTTAATAAACATTGGACGTAATTTGTGTGAACACAGCAAAATTCATTAAATTCTAACCTTGTACTCACTCGTCTCAGACCGTACCTATATGGTCGAGTGGTGACGGCCGGTTATAAAATAGCACCACTCCTCTCTTCCCGCGAGGGTCGTGAAAGGTGACTAAGGGATAACAAAGCCGCTACAACAAGTCCAGAGGAACTACATCACCTCTAAAAATGGATTCGCCAATCTCTCTTTATCAGTATGGCGGTTTAAGGCCCTACATTCCTTACGCACAAGACAATGTGCATGATGGAGCCCACGTCCGGCAGTCTACGATAAATGGGCTGGTTACGGTTCCTCTCTCATTTATGCTACAGAATACTCACTTCTCTATACCAAAATTAAGTTATGTCGCGAAGTTATTTGAAGTAGAAAAATTTGAGAAATTGAATGCAGAAATGCAATCTGGCATATAGTCTCTGAAGACTACAGTGATTGTGGTGTGACTCACACGACTGGCTATCGAAATTGGCTGTTACAATTGGCTGTTCAAAATCCTGGCTGCCGCAGCCAGGCTGTCTGGTACGTTGCTAGCCCATACTATGTAAGTGCGATTGTGCACTAGAGGCTGCCGCAGTCGTAGATACCGCGCGCTCTCCAATGAGCACTCGAACGCAAATTTGCTATCAATTCACGAAGCGATTTGTCTTCTGACATTTATCGTTTGTTTTCGCAAACACCGGTGTCCTTAAAACGACAAATCCAGAAACAATAAATAATAAAGTATTTTCAACAAAAGGTGTATCTACAAAATAGCATAATATATTCTGAAAACCACAAAGTCGGATACAGTTTGAATTGCGGACGTTAAATTTAATGCATAACATTATACTTTCGACGGTCACACAGTTGGCATTGAAAATTAAAAAGCATTATTCAAATCTCATGCCAAGTTAAACAAAGTTTTGTAATAAATATAAGGATTTTTAACTTTTTCTGCCAGACCGCTCTGATTCGACAAAAAAAAAAGAAATTAATTCATTTGATGTTACCAAAAATTTGCCTCGGAAGTCGAATCAAAACGAATAACGGAACGGCACCACTGCGGAAACGGTGCCTATTTTATTTTTCTAGATGATAATGTTAACAAAATGTACTGCAGCTTTTTGAAAATTTGCAAAAATACATATTTTTTTATATACATACATATATGTTAACAATCAGCACCCATCAGCAGAAAATACGAGAAATAAAAAGTTGCAATATTCTCAAAATCGTGTAATCGATAATTTTTAATTTCGAAGCCGGAAATGATAGACATCATATAAACATTACGTATGTTCTTTTTAAATATCAAATTTTTCGATTGTTAATTATCAAAAAATGCAATGCAAAAATTGGTAAGAACTCAAAAAAAAAAATTTTTTTTGTACAGAAATATTCGCACAATTTTTATGTCAATGAGATAAAATTGTTGAATGGAATCCGAGATTTCAGGCTTCAGGAATAAACCTGTAAGTTATACACCCTATATAACTTAAGCATTTCCATAAATGAGTACCTACTCATATAGTCTACGAGTATACAACCATAGTCTTTCGTTAAAGTAAAACACACAATGACGTCAACAACAATTAAGTTTTTATTTTAATGGCCCCGTTTCGTTTTCATAGAAACTGTTCTCGTGGTTTGGCCCACTCAATTTCATCTTTTGTTTTTAAGTATAAAACTGGTCAGCAGATTATAAAAACCACTTCGTAAAAGATACACCCAGGACATTAAATTAACATTATTACATTATTTGAATATTAAACCATTAATATTAATATTCAGAGGCAGGTAGATATATTAGACATTCAGTTGCATTTGTATTTCCCAACGTTTTCTAAAATATGCGACACTGCCCTTTAGTGTCGTTGAGTGCATTCAAATGGGTTTAAAAGATCACACACATTAATAAAAGAATATCAGATTTATGCTTATTCATATATTTTTTCTATAGAAAAAAGGCGACAGACGAGCATACAGTCCACTTGATGTTAAGTAGATACTGTCGTAGATAGACATCGGCGATACATGCCAACATCAGTCTAGAATGACAAATGTTGCCACGCCCCTGGGATACGCTGCTTACCTTGCAGATTACGGAATGGATTAGGATAAAAGGTTGGGAAAATGAGGACGGATAGGATAGAATGGGAATGTGGCTAGTCGAGTGCGCCCAGCGGCTGTGAGAATGCAACGTGCACTCTCCCCCTACTAAACGTATTAAAGTTGAAAGACATTCTGGAAGTATAAACATCTATTGCAATACTTTTGAAAATATGCCCGATAAATTTATGAAAAAGATCGCATACTTATAGGGAATATTATGGGGAATAGGTTATTCGGAAATGCAGTACATTTCACGGTAATCTTCTGTGAGAGAGACGTAACGTGGCCAATCGGAACTGCCTAGTGTCTGTGGGATTGCTACATGCACTTTCCCTCTCCAAAGTACACTCTAGCTAGACACATATATCTAAGTACATAGAAAAAGTGATCAAAAAGAGGGCGAAATTGGAGACATATCCCTAGCTTTTGGTAATGAAATTGTTTTACCTTCCTTGGCTGACATCGAACAAAGATTTCCTTTATTACCGAGAAGACAGGATGTTCATGACCGATTGCGTTTCAAGCCGTACATAATACAAAACCAATGGGTCGTGTTTATTTACAGGTTCACGGCTTTAGAAAATGAGTGGTTGAGCCGACACAAAGAGCGGTCACACCATTAACGGATTATAATAAAATTTAGCGGACCGAGTAATTAAACTTTTCATTTTAACTGTTAGCAGCCATAACTACATGTATTGAAATATATACAGATACATTACGAAAATATTAGCCATCGGCTAATCCGGAAAAACCCGAACGCGTCATCCGCGTCTATGAATTACCGTACCTCTAATTGCATACTTTATTACATAGACATGGATGACGCGTTCGGGTGTTTCCGGATTAGCAGATGGGCAATGTTTTAGTTACGTATATGTACTACTTTTATAAAATACTAGCTGTATGCCGCGAGTTTGCTCGCGTATATTTAATTGCGTTTATGATTCCATAAAAAATACGAGATCCTGTGTTTTAGCCCCTGACACAATAGTTAAAACAGTAAAAACACGTTTATAATTATTTATATTGCAGAATATAGATATTTATACCAAGTTTCAAGTTTCAGTACGCTGTTTCGCCCATGTAGGGGCTGAAGTTCGAGACATTTTAGTGAATTTTTATGTCATAACTCTATTTATATTTCTAGCTTCAGCGGTTTCGGTACGGAGCTGATGAGTCAGCCAGTAAGTCAGTCAGTGAGTCAGGACATTTCTTTTTACATGTATAGATATGGAAGCAAACAGAGAAACAAATCTTTATCCTCTATATTGTACTAGTTTTTGATCGCGACTTCGTTCGCGTGGTCTACATGAATAAGACGCGCGCCACGAGCAGGAATAACTTCGATCATTGACATGAGATAGGCCAAGACTGAACGGAATAGAGACTTGGCACGCCCTTTAGTTGCATATGTGGTAATCCGGATTACAATCTGCCTATTTGCCTAGTTTCAATAAAATCGGTACAAACCGTTGCAACGGTTTCGACGTGATTCAGTAATAATGGGGTTCTTCAAGAAAGCTGTGAATAGGATTTTGCAAGGTCGGCGGCGCGCCCGCATACCCCTGGTGTTGCAGGTGTCCATGGGCGGAGGTAACACTTACCATCACGTGAGATCGCTTGCTCGTCCGCCCTTCTCTATAAAAAAAAAAAACATTTAAACTTTCGCATTGATACTATTAGTATTACGTAGTCGTATAGAGATATACAAAGATGTATATGAGTCTAAAAACAAAACATCCCACTCTCCCCCAAGTGAGTGTCAAAAAATGTATTCGAGATGTCACACAACATTTAATTCTTTATATTATCCACCCCTTTGTAACTCGCGACTGTAATAGCCTGGAGCACTTTGCACAGAAAAAATCACTTCAAACAAACAACTCGCATTAAGCGAATGTCTTCGTGCAAAATCCTTTGTAGCAATCGTGAATGGATTATTCGTATTCGGAAGGAAAGAAAATAGATTCTATTTTAAAAGTATCAAAGTACGGTTTTGTTTGAGGGAAATTCTGTCACGTCCTTGAAAATAATTTTCTTCTCATTAACAGCTTTTGAAGACTCTTTTCAACTTTAAGGTTTAAGTTTCGACGACGAGCATTGCTATTGGTGTGTAATTATATAGTAACACAACATGACCATTTTCACTTACAATGACACTTACAATGAAGAGAAAATACTTAAATCCAAAACTAACCTAAGCTTATAAAATTAATTATTATTTGTTGTTCAACATGCTCAATATATCTATATATTGAGCATGTTGTACAAATTTGGTCCCGGTGGCGAGGTACCCAGCATGCTAGCGGCATTGCCTCGCTGGATTGCTAGTCTAATGCGTTGTACGAGGTAATTAATGGCCAGCCCTAGGATCGCCGGTGCTCTCGACCAGGCGCTTTGAGAGGTTTTTAAAGAATAAGTACCCACCCACTAGGACCCCATGTGCCGAGGGTCTCGACACCGAATGTAATAAAATATATTCGGGGCCGATATCCCTGTATTTAATAGTCTCCCTTTCTGCCGCCTCCGCCGCTGCACCAGCCTTCTCGCAGGTTCCGTGGAGGTGGGATAGAGCTAGAGTATCAACGCAAGTACGACAGGTCGGCCCATCTTCCACGGAACCAGTGGCATGCGGCCAGGTCTCTTGCCATTGTCCCGTACGATTCGGTTCGGCTCTAATGAAGCCGAAAAGTTGACGGTAGCAAGAGACTACGTAAGATGTCAATAATAGTGGCATAGCGTGAGAAGCGGCCCGCGCTTGAGAGGCAGGACAGGTCATAGTTGGTCGACATCCTTACTTGAGGAACATCTGTATTGGACATATGTCCAGGTATATAGGTATACGTCGAGGTATATACCTCGACACCCAGACGGAAGTTAATTGCCAGGTGAAGAGTATTGGGATCCAGATAAGTCCTCAAGTTTGCTGAAGGAATTACCTGAAGCCAATACCCTGACTCCTTTTGCGTAACAGCTCTCAGTCTAGCGCTGCTCCGAACTATTTTTTAGAAGACTGTCGAATATTTGGTGCATATCATGTTTCTCATTACTTAAAAGAACGGAAAATCTGAAACGCTTTAAGTAATTTAAAATATTTAAAACCATTCTAACGAAAAATAAACTTATTTTAGGAATACAACAAAAGTTACCAACATAATGTTTGTTGTTTTGTCTGAAACGTTTGAAGCGCACATTGCTTAGATAATAACCGGCGGTGTGCGGCGTGGGCGACGCACGTAGATTGCAAGTGGGCTTAAAAAAATGTCGTGTCTGTGAAAAAATTAAAACATTTAATATTTTTTGAAAAAAGTCGTTCACTGTAAAATTCTAACGAGTCTAAAGCAATATTTTTATCCGTATGTTTGAACGCGCATCACGCAAAAACCACTGTTCATATTGAAACATTGTTCATATTATCAATCAGCCGTTTAATTTTTTAATAAGTTGCCGGCAGATATAAAAGAGTCTTTATATACCAGTACCAATGATTTTAAAAGCAAATTATACAATTCTCATGGAAATCAAGTTAACCTTACTAAGTCTACACGCATAGATGCGGGCACTGCCAGTTCCAAATAAATCTTTGGTAGGCTCTGAAGAGAATTTTGTAATAGTAAGTGTTATTAAGAATTTTAATGCAAAATTTACTTAATAATGTTATCAATTTCCCTTATAGCGGCGGCCTAAATAATATTTGATTTTGAAGACATACTTTATTTGGAAGGTTAATTAATACACGATACGAACAACGATACCGCATTAGAAATTATGCACCGGTAGTTAAACTCGTTTTAATTCCCGCAACGCACACACGCAAACTAGCTACTGATGCAAACGGTGTAATAAATATAGAATATCTGTAATAAATGTAATAATAAATCTGTGTAATAAACAAGACTGTGAAGATATAGAATCTTTAACGGAAATTTTTGGTACAATTTTATTGTTTCATCACTAATTTACTCGTTATTATCAATTGATATGAGTCCCAGTTATACCCTTTGGCTATCATTTGTGTATACTTGTGGCTATCACCGCTCATTTGTGTAATCGTGAGTTTACCAGAGTTTCTACTCGCCAGTGAGAGGAAAACATTGTGAGCAAATCCGCATGCTCGCGAGAAAAATATCTGGAGTATGTGTATCCTCCAGTCCGCACTATGCCCTCGTGGTGGATTACGACCCAAAACCCCCCAGTGGTTTACTAGGCTGTGCCCCGCAGTGGGAATTAAAGGTCGATACATGTACATACATGTCTCAATTACTAATTACTCATGCTGTCTCAATGCATGATAGTATTGTAGTATTTTCTCTGCGTTAGTGGTGAAGAAATATATAATACGGAAATGGCTGTGAATATAAATATTTCAGAGAAAGATTTCGAACAATTCTCATCGAATTCCAAATTCCCAAGAGCATTACGAGCTACAAAGAAGTTTGTTTTATATAAGACAAGATGAATCCATACTGGCTTTATCTATAATGTGACAGCTCTGGCATGCCATCCATAAAAATGTAAACAACAAAAGGTCCCCTCATTTACATTTCGCCTACGTACGTTTTACATTTTTCAACGCGAATAACCCCCATGCTTTTACCATGTGGCCTCAGTGAGAGCGACATTAGTAACTTTGAGTTTAGCTTCACTATTATGAATTCTTTGTAACTACTTATGATTCATACATGGGGTTCTTGAAAAAGCGTTAATAAATAAATTCAAAACCGTCAGTACTGATTAAAGGTTCATTTACACAAGGAGAGTTTCCCGAACGCGTCCAGGCGAGAAAATCGGTCAAAAACTAGTATAAACAATGGTATCATGATACCGTTCATGATACACTTCATGAAGTGATCACATCGTATACAGTATTCTCACCCGAACTATTCTAATAACTCTTCTTGTGTAAATGAGCCCTAATTCTGTCCATTTGTTAATCCTTAAGAACATAAATTATTTCACTATTTTTAACTCCAATAACGCTGTTCCGAAGTTATTAGGCTCTGCCTCTATCCAGCAGTGGATACAGGCTGTTGCTGGGCAATGGTATTGAAACCATTGAGTTTCTACTGAAGAACGGATATTTAAAAAAGAATATCACTAACTAGCATGTTCCAGAATTAAACAAATCTGGAGCATGTTCCACCAAACCGCACTGGGCCAACGTAATGGATAATGACCCGAAACCCTCTATTGATATATTAGGAGAGGCCTGGGCCCTACTATCGTTGGGCCTATTTATCGTTCCAATGAACGATAAATAGGCTAAAAAATAATATGGCACGGTAGGGTAATTGTCCTAAAAGGTGTCAGTCTACATCTCTTCAAAATCAAATTTTTAGTTCTGATAATAATATAAGTTTTATAAGAGAATGTTATCAGAATTAATTGGAACTTGCAAGTCATTACATAAATCCGCTAATACCAAGACCACACCTCACAGCAAAAAACGTTTTATGTTAATGTGGTAAGCCTAACAATACGACAGTGTGAATAATAGCTACATACGGAAATTGTGCTAGTTTTAACATTGATTAATTCTCGGGCGCGACACAGCCTTATTTGCGTTTCGTGAATAAAAAGTTGTTTGCACCTGGCCCGGTTGTTTGTCTTCACTTGTTCGAGGGAAACTATACATTTTATCACGCAATTTTTATATTTATTAATTTTTGGTAATAGAAATGTGAGCTGTATAATTTAAAAACGAAAATCTTCATGCATTTGATACCGGGAAGCAATAATTACTAATGAAACTACGATTCCATTATCAATTAGTATAGCTAGATTCGGCCGTGTGGTGTCCGGTCGGCTTTAGAATAGCGTCATCCCACGGTGTAAAGGGAGACTAAGGGATAACATGACTACTAACATAAGCCCTGAGAAACTATACCACCTCTAAAAGAGTAGACTTGCCAACCCACTTGGCCAGAGCGTGGCGTTTCACCGCATCCGTCATGCATGGCGTTTCACCGCATCCGTCATGCGCAAGACAATGCGCATGAGAATGTCTTGCAGTTGACTATAAAAGGGCTGGGGATGATATAGCAGTATAGCACATTATTTTGTATTTAGCAGTATTTGTAAATAAGAATATTTAGTTTAACGTATTTCGACAGGACAAGTCTGTTATGTAGCTTGAGATGTTTAACGTGAGATCTCTTATCCTTGTCTACTGTTCTTCTGAATGTATAATCAATAATCAAAATTCATGGCGACATGCAAATATCGAGTACAAAATGTAAATTTGCAAATAAGCTACAACAAGGTATCGCAACTCTTACAGTTATAACATCAATCTATTCTACATATTTTAGACTTTGTCGAGTTCTAAAAATAAAGGGCTTCGTTTTGTAGTACTCGTACTACATATTTGCTACAAGGCCGACAACTGATGGGGTAAACGCGTCCTTGAAAAGATCACATGCCGAAACGACGATTTTTACGTTGATGCCAACTTAGAATTTTTATCATCGCATTTGAGGTTTTTAGTAAGAGAACGTACTTACATACTGCGGAGATAAAAGTTACAATGTATTTTTAAGTCTTGTATTCAGCAGGGAACAAAATATGTGCCGACATCCTGAAGATGTATTGCGCAAGGATATGCGATTGTTGTCACTAGCTCGGCACTGAGAGGAAAACATCGCGAGGGAACCCATACAGCTCCAGAAATAAAAAAAAAACTAGTTTCGCTTATGTAGTTAAGTAGAAGCTAGTTTAGTTTCGTAGATTCACTACGGGAAGCCTGAACCCTTCAGTGGGTCATTAAAGGCTAAGTACAGTTACAATACATTAATACAAGTACAATGTTATAATAATTGTATGACAGCGAATAATAAATAGGTGACAGCAGTATTTCAAATGCTTAATATTACTCGACGTTATTCAAAATTGTTTCGTAGTCCATTAATGTAAAATAACCTGGATACAGAATATGTCATAGTTATTCAACCATATGCATAGTTGATACCACATAGCCATATGCATAGCAGATCTGTTGTTCTTCTAAATGTTTAATCAACAATGTTAGTATTGATGTACTTAATTATACATGTGATGACGGGTAGCTGTATGTAATTCATTATAATTTGATTTGGATGTATATTAACGGACATACATGAACTGTGATGAGTTGAATAGAACCTTTGTATATAACATGGATGGATTAATTTTAAACTTTATGAATAATTTTGCACACCGGTAGAAGGAATTGCAGGCTAAGATTACATTTAACATCTGTATAACACCATTAGTTTAGCAAATAAATAATTTGAATTTCAATCAGAATTCACTACAAAATTCGACGACATGCAAAACTTTGATTTCTTTTTTCAAAATGGCTAAATTCTTGTGGGGCTAAATAATTCCCTGGTGGCCTTTCAAGAGTCACCGGTCGTGTGTGCAGACTTTGAATACATGCCGTACAGCTACTATTGTATACTACAATAGTTGTGTAGTTCGCGACGAACAGAGATAGATGGCGTTTCTCCGTGTCTTTATACATGTTATAGCTTCATTTTGCATTGCAATAAGGCCAAAAGTTTTTACAAAATTTCGAGTTTGTGTCGAGTTTTTATGGAGTATGTTTTGAGGTCTTATAGTGTTTTGGTTGTGTGTCGAGTTGTTTAGTTACAGTTTTCAGAGGTTGTTGTCGAGACTTATCGAGAGTTTGTTCGAATTCTTGTAATTTTGTGTCGAACACCAAGTTACACTACATATAATAACATGTGTGTGTAGTGGTGTGCTGACACTCAGTAAGCATAGTTTCAGTAACGTCACTTCATACAGAAATGACCATTACGTCTTTATTAAAAATTGATGGTCGATTAAGAATTTAATTCTAAAGACTCGCCATACAATTAATACCATACGCCGTGTAATACTTTAATATTTAAATTAAAATCTCCCGAAATATAATACAAACACTATCAATTATTTCGATCCGTTCAAAGGGGATTAAAGCAATTTATTATTCTCTTTCGACATCCATCTTTGCGATAATAATTAATAACATTTTGTTATTCGTTTCAGGAGCAGTGATTAAATATACGATATTGCGAAGGCGAAGGAATTCATTTACAGCTATAATGGGTTGGTTTTAGAGCAAACAACATTCAACCGAATATCTAATTAACTCACATTGGCGGGTAAGTACAGAAGACAGGCCATCAGGTGTTAAATATAAGCCGACGACATTCACCTTCGGTAAGTTTTTTTGCAGATCTCATACAAAGAAAGTATTTATTCGCATTTATTTTGTTTGGCCCAGTGTTAACATTTAGTTTGTGTTCCTTTACCGTCTCTATAGATATATATTCTTGTAGATAGGCATACACTACTACAAGAAGATACAATTAACACTTAAGGTACATAGTTAGTCCTCAATATCGTTCCGACTACTTCCTTAATAGATCAATTATAGTAGAAAATATAATCTAGTGGAGTTATATGAATATTCCAGTAATCCTTATTTATTTATTTATTACCTTTTACACGGTTATTTACAATGGATGGTAATCAGAGTACTATTTATCTTTAATTATCTTCCAATTATAACTACTCGTTTTGGGCTCACTATATCTATTAGGGGTTAAAGTATGAAATTGCCGATTTGTACTGAAAAATTAATACTCGTTTTTTTCTAAAATGTAACATATTTATTTAATCAAAATATTTACCCTCATTATCTATACATTGTTGCCATCTAATCGGAAGTTCATTTATGCCTTTGCGATAGAACTCTGGGGATGTAGATTCGACAAACTGTGTGAAAGCATTTTGTACTGCCTCTTGGGAAGAAAATTTTTTACCACGTAGAAAATTGTCCAAATCACGAAAAAAATGGTAGTCCGTTGGAGCAAGGTCTGGCGAGTACGGAGGATGACGTATGGTTTCTAACTGCAGCTCCTGTAGAGTTACAACGGTTTCTCGTGCAGTGTGAGGTCTTGCGTTATCATGGAGATCGATGGTGAAGATCGATTCACGAGTCAGGGCTGTTTCACTGCTAGTTTCCCCATCATTGTTCGAAGTTCGGCACAGTAAACATCTGCTGTTATTGCTTGACCAGACCTGAGAAAGCTATAGTGAATAACACCATGAATAGACCACCAAACATTTACCATTACCTTTTTATTGGTAAGCTTTGCCTTAGGGCACTGTTGCGGCGTTTCATATGTTTTCATATTTTTTTATCTTATTGATTTGATGCAAATGAGTCAATATTGTAGGTAAGGTAACATTAAACCATGCCGCTAATTCCTGGGTAGTTTGACTCGGATCGGCTTCCACCATCTCCTTCAATTCAGCGTTATTCACCTGTGTGGGCGGTCTTCCACGTGGTTCGTTCTTCAAGTCGAAGTTTCCATTACGAAACCGTTTAAACAAAAAACGCACGGTTCGTTCATTAGCAGTCTCCTCTCCAAACAGCATTGCTATTGCGAGCCGTTTCTGCCGCGTTAGTTCCGCGTCGGAACTCGTATTCAAAGATTACTCGGATTTTCGAAGTATCCATCTTTCCCGTCTAAGCTGAATAAAAAAAACAATTGAAAGTCGAAAATTGAATGTTGCACATTTTTTAAAACAAGAACCTCATAGGTATCATGTGATAAAATTTCACTCGAAAATCTCACACCATGAAGGTTTTATGTCAATTCAAAGTATCTATTACTATAAACGGCAATATTATACTTTAACCCCTATTATTTTTGTTGTTATATTTTTACTCCTTAGTTGTTTATAAAGCTAAGCGTCGACTACAGAGAAAACGAATCATGTCAAATGGAATCCCATTTCTTTCGGATGTGTTGTCGTGGCTAGCATAGACGATTCGTCGCGAATTATTCAGTTGTCGTAAGTCGTCGTCGAAATAGATTGCGAACTTGTGATGGATAGATAGCTCTAACGAAAAGATTGGGTACTCACACGATTCGTCCAAAAAAGAGATGTCTACGGAAACCTTCATGATTTGATCCCTGATATAAAAAACACCCTTCTTCATTCATTTTCGTATATTTTTCGAGAAATTACGACAAAAATTGCAACTGCTCTACTCCCGTGCGTCCACTGAGACGCGCCTGTCGTAGAAATTCACTTCGACAGTGCGATTCGACTCGCCTCGGTTCGGCGCGTTCCCAATGGACGCAGTTTAATAGTAAATATAGGTAGGCGAATTTTTGCGACTCGATTCTGCTTGATTCGGTGAGCCTAATGGACGCTAGCCCTGCGAATTGTTCGAATTTCCGTGCTAACTTTACTCCACTAATAGCGTCGTCATACAGTGCCACCGGTTTAGTGCAGCATATTAATGCATATACAGGGTTACTGGTAAATAGAATGGTAAATGGTAACTCGTAAATAGTCCTTTCAGGGTAAGGGAATGGTAAGGATTGTATGGTGTGTATGGTGTATTTTTTACTATTACATACCCTGGCCAAAGCCGCAACAATAAAGGAACAATGGGCGCAGTACTTGAAATAGCTGTTTACCTGAAACTGTTGGAAATTCTTTGATATTTATATCTCGTCGATTAGCCGACAAACTAAGCTTGCTATTTATTGTGTTCTTATACTTACTGTAATAGACTTGTTTTTAAATAAACCGACTTGTTTCCACATGTTTAGTAATTTGCATTGTATTCTTTTTAGTTTCAGTCTCCCTTATTTATTATTCTTAGTACTTCTAGATAGTTTTACTTTCATAGCAGTTCACTGTTATACTCGACTAAGCTTTAAAGGAAAAAAAGTCAATAGAAAATCTATAATTAACGGAATAATTGAGTTTTATCGATTGTAGGTACAATTATTTGAGAAAATACAAAATCTTAAATATCTCGGAAACTATCAAATTTTGGGCAGGTAAATAGTGAAAAACAATCGTTACACTCCATACTACCACGCCCTGAAAGGAATTGTTTTATTTATCAGTAACCCTGTTTATAACATGTCACTGAAATACCGCAAATCAGTATCGAGAGTAGAATAGATTCTACCTGTTTTACGCTAGGATTTTTTTCATGATTTTTAGTACAATTCTACAATACAATTTATTCGCCGCGCGTCGCCCGAACAGAGTCGCGCGCGTCGTCTAGGCGATTTGCTAACGCTACGAACGTTTTAGACGGGACAACAAAACCTTGCATGTTTGTAACTTTCGATTTATTACTTAAAATAGTTTTATGTCGCTCTAACGGTTTTCCTTATATTGAACTAGCTGTGCCCGGCCATACGTTGCTGTGGCTGCCCAACAGATGACGCTTGCCTGTTTTTACTTATTTTTGGGTAAAAAGCATGTTTTAACCCTGTGATAGATGTAAACACGCGCGTATTCGAGTGCAACGTTGTGTCAAAATTTCAAAGCAATCGGTCAAGAACTTTCGGAGATTTAAGATTTTGAACAAACGAACGTTTACATTTTCATTTATATAGATTGGTTGCCATTTTCGGGTTTTGTATTATTTCAGTGACATGTTGTATAATGCCAATGAAAAATATGTGAGTGTTGACGAAAGAATGACGCAGATTGTCACTGTGCTCTCTGATACAAACGTGTATGGTTTAAACTCCTGTAAAGCAAACAACGATACGCATATCATTATTAACAATCAACTGCACAAATTTAAATTGGATCGTGTCGAGAGCTGTTTGTTGAGACCAATATAATCCCAATTCCATCGGAATCAAATCGCGATATATTTTAATTGAATGTATTCTATAAACAATCATTTATCGAACACGAATGTATTAATCTTTTGATATCATATTGGATTTGTATCGACGTGCCCGCAGTTCATTGTCACAGTTACTTAAATGATGGCTATGTTTGTTTTAATTACATTTATGTTTTAAGAAAAGGAAACAGTTTAAAAAAAGGATAAGAGTAAATTTAGAATGGTAATAGTAATTCCATTTCCATGTCTAGAAGATGGAGAGCCCTTTATTATAAGGTCAGTATTACATTAAGTAACTCAAGTATCAATCTATAAGGTCTTTCAACACAAAATTCTCCGCTAACAATCGCAGAAGATTTCCGATAACCACAATAATCCAAACCGAATTGGTGCCGATGCGTGCTCCCGATAATTTTCCAATGAATTAACTTAGTTCCCAACCATTTTCAGGTACTAGGTTCATTTGGAAATAGCCTTGGTTGAGACCCATATCCCGCAACGAATTCAAACATAGACATAATTCACAGGCGCCGCATCTGCTCGTTCAGAATTCAATTGGTTTGGAGTGCGATGATTGATGATGATACACATTATAGGCCTACGAGGTGCCGAGTCACATCGTACACTTCGATAGCCTGCGCACTCTATATTATTACATATTGTTATTATTATTATGGCCGATACCACACTGCTCTCATAGCACTGGCTCATAGCTCATAGCATCACATGGAGCAAACTGAAAACTGCAATCACACATCTGCTAGGCCCAACCGACTGGTCAAGTTACCACTCTCTCACAGAAGACTACTGCAAAAAGTACTGTATTTTCTACGCTGCTCCTCTAATGTACTTATGTGTTTCGATAGTGAGTGAGAGATCCCATTTCCCATCCCATTCTATCCTATACCCTCTTATCTTATTGAACAGACATTATAATGGAATCAAAGAAACTCCTTATTTCATTATACCCTTACCTCTCCATCCTCCCCCCAGATTGGAATGTGTATACTTCTGATACCTCTTTCTCATATCCATTCCTAACCATGAAATGGACAGTCTGCTCGTATGCTATCTTCTTTCTAAAAAATATACAGTAATCGAACGACAATCGAGCGTTCGCACAAATACAAATTATTTTGCAGCTTATTCAATAAACGGTTATATGGCGTCAAACGCAAATAAAACGTTGTAGAACAAACCTATTAATTCAGTGTACAGCAAAGAATATGAACTATAAAAATTGGCGTAACAACTCGTTTACGAACCCAAAAAAAAATTGTAATCGTGCGAACGCTCGGCCAGCAGCGGCCTAGTCTTTCAGCTTTCATAAAAATCTCGCCTAAAAACCAAGCATAATCGATTAACAAGATCGAATGAACATCTCCCTTCCGCAGGGTTATAAATCATCCGAAGCCGGGTAAAATGTACCATCCGATATTTTAAGGTGTGGGTAATAAGATTCCGGACCTTTTTGGAAGGGTCGGACCGACGTTAGATAATAATATAATCTGTTCTCTTCTCTCTAACCCGTAGTATTGAACGCTGTTTTGTAGATAAAGGTTTTTATTTGGGTTTTATTACGATGTTTTATTAAAATACATGGTATCCGTTTCAAAGCTAAGCGTCACACAGTGCAAGTGCGTCGCAAGGGCGTGGGCAGGCACAGCGAATTCAAACATTACCAAATATTATGGGGATCGCTCGATCAAATGTACAATTAACGCGCAGGCGCGATGAGTTTATGCGACTGGGCATACGAGGGGAGACGTGCGAGAGCGGCGCGCGGGCGCGTAGAAATCTACCATAGCAGAGTCATATTTGCGTTCACAGTACGTGCACATTCAATGGAGCGATTTAATTTTGTTGCGCCGCGCTCGATTCGCGCTACCATTATGAATATCTACCCGCGCGACATGCCGCTCCGGCACCCTTGCGGCGCGGCCGCGTGACGCGCTTTCATTAAGAAACTTTGTCACACTAAATAAGACATGACGCCTATAACGGTGGAGTAAGAAATAACACGAATCATCATTATTAACATATTTATAAATTAATCTATGCATAAAGTTTAGTTTTACTGTTAATTGTTATGTAATTATGTTGTTTAATGAACAATTTGCTACTTATTCTATAAAAAGTTTGATTGCTGAGTTTTTCCACATTATAATGAAATAAATATTCAACAATTTATAACCATCCAAACTTTTTTGACATTGTGTGTATGTTATTTCATCTGTGTACTGTTTGGCCGGGACCACCTTCACCAGTTGGTTAAATGTCAAGTATGACGGATTTTTGAAGTTGCATAATGTCACCAACAGTTCATACGATGCTCCACTCATTACTGTTATTAAAGTAGGAACTTTTAAACCGTACCTTATGTCGTTAATAATAAAAATGTTCCAATCTCTCCTCATACGAGCACAATAACCAGTTACCCCTGACCGCGTGGAACGGTTCTATTTCCCCGATTGACAGTATTTCTTGCACACAGTCACTTGCAAAACATTAAATTTACACACTATTACCGCGTAAGTCGATAATCGTCGCCAATGTAATGTTTGGCCGGAAATCTCTCAAAAATTTGGGATATTACTAAATAGTCTGTTCGCTCCAACCTATTTCTAAAGAAAGACAAGATTACCTACATAATAAATTATAACGTAAAACTATTTATCATACATTACAATTTGGATAGAATTTGTTCAAGTTTATTGAATTAATTGGTACATATTTTTAGTTGTGAGTGGCATAGCTTCGTTGTACACTCGGAAGCCGCAGGTGATGACAATGCGGGCGGTCCGCATTCACAAACAGTCATTAACATTCACTAGACTGAACTGTCTATTCAGAGTGGAACAGTGCTGTTGACATTTTGAATTAAAGTATAGTTCTTCCATCTCACGACGGCGGGTTAAGCTTGGTTACGCAGGTGGCGTCGGGAACCCAACTGAGCATTCTCAAGTTTACGCACACTAAAACAAACTACGTGGACTACGTGGATCACAACCACTACTAAGAGTAATCCGCCTTCGCGAGATGAAAGACCTGTACCTACTCTTTGCCATTATGAATATTATAGACAAGATATGAATATGAGGGAGGTCGTGACAGTGTCTGCGTGGTACGTTAGGCCAAACTAAAAGTTCTTAGAACTGGCTACTGTACAATACGATAGAAAGGAATCAAATTCGATTTTTTTAAATGGAACTCTTTGCTTGTCAAACGCCATTAAATTTTCAAAGCTGTCATCTGTTTTTAATTTCTGGCGGCAATTTGAAAATTAAGTGTTTGCGGAAAAATGAATTTGACAAGAGAACATGTTCTATAATGATTTTATATGACTTTCGTTGCGGTGTAAACCAGAAACAAAGTTATAACATTAGTTAGCATTTAATGATGAAGTCCCATCCAGTGCCCGCTGTTTATAACTGGTTCATTGAATTTCAACGTGGTCGTACCCACCTCAGTGACGGTGTAAGAGAAGGCCGTCCTGCGACGGAGATGACGGAGAAAAACATCAAAACTGCAGCTCATGATTGAAGCAGACAAACGAACAACATATCAGAAAATACGGGCATCATTAGGTATTGGTACGAGTCAAGTTCAAACTATTTTACACGACCATCTACGGGTAAGGAAGTTTTGTACTAGATGTACTCTTCACAATTTGAGCAAAGCTCAAACACACTGCCGCGTGGAATGGTGTCTGCAAATGATTGAAAAATTCAACAATGGTGAATTAAATGCTATTTTTGATATAGTAACAAGTGATGAAAGCTGGATCTACTGTTATGAGCTTGAAAATGAGGGGGCATCTGCCCAGTGGGTCTTTCCTTTCAAAGAGTTGCCGACGAAAGTGAAGAAAGGACGTAATGCTGAAAAGAAGATTGCCTACTTCGTTGGCAGATCAGGTTACTTTGCTACTATAACTTTAGAAAATAAAAGAACAGTAACTGCGGACCGTTTTAAAGAAGTTTTAAGTTAAAGAACGACGCCCACGAAGCAGAATGATCCTCCATCACGATAATGCCCCAGCTCACTCCGACAGACAAACGAAGCAATTTCTGAGTAATGTAATTGTAGAGTTAATGGATCATCCGCCATACAGTCCCGAACTTGCGTCCTGAAATTTAGGAGAAATACGTTTTATGAATGCAGAAGAGACAATGACGGCCTTCCAAATGGCTGTTGAAAAGGTGCCTAAAGAAGGGAGGGCTGAATGCTTCACATAATGGTTTCATCACATGAAATAGTACTTATATCGATTGTCGCGGAGAATACTTTGTAAGGCAATAAAACAACTTCCATCTTTATAAGTATTTTTTTTTTAATTTTTCAGATTCTGAAAACTTTCAGTGTCACCCACGTATTTATTGAATACCACGCATGCACAGTCACGAAAGCTCCTCGAGGTTACTAGACGGGGCACAGGTCTACCCTCTGCAAACGTTTCGATGTCGACTCGAAAGTAATTCACATGTACACTAAGCTTAATCCAGATTCCTCTAGAAACGAACCAAGTTACGTATCAGAGTTTAGTCGTAACAAGCGGAGTGGCTTGAAAGTTGGTACCTGCCGACAGTTTTAATTAGTCTCTATCGATGAGCTCGTTACTCTAGACTCTGCTTTATAGACTAGATTGTAAGTAGTTCTTGATACCTTCATAGCGTTCTTTGAAACAATAGTTAACTATGATGTCTGGTGATATGTGACGCATTAGATGTTAGTTGTGTTTACAATAGCGCGTCCGTCAAAAAGTCTTCTCTATAGAATAAGTTTAACAAATAATAATATCTGCAAAACCTGTATTGAAAAGGAAGAGTCTATCTTGCACCTTCTGTGCAAATGGCGATTTGGTAACATGCAGATTTTTTTATAAAAGATGCTGATTTTCGGAAAAGCAGGGTGGGACGTAAGTGATCACCGCCGCCCATAAACGTTTGTTAGATCCATGGATAGAGAACCAAAAAAATATTTTATGTCCATTTTCTTAATTTTATTTTCTTGCAGTCCGCTCTTGAAATGGAAGGAAGTATTCATAATCTATGATGAATTTCTAATGAAATATGTATACATATTATTGAAAAAGTTACATAACAAAATAATTCATCAATTTCGAAATGTAGCTTCTTATTCCTTCATATACAAAGGAAATGGAATGGAATGTGATCAGATCATCTTCCAGGGCAGTGGTGTCAAATTTTTTTCAATTCTCGGCGCGGGCGCGATTCCCCTTATTGAATCCAGATTTTCCAAGGTGCCCTTATCAAATTGTAACAATTACACTTTGGGTAATAGCCAATTGTTTTTTTGCAAGGATTAGGCAAAAATAAATAAAACAACATATAACTAAGTGGTTTGCATCAGCTCCGCTAGATATCACGTCCTATGACAATGAAAATAAAATTATGAAAATTGCGTATCATTTCGCGGCTACCGATGAAGTCGCGACTCCCCAGGGCGCCGAGGCGCACACTTTAGGAACCTGTGTTCTAGGGCATTGTGTTT
Organism: Sesia apiformis; assembly: GCA_914767545.1. Classification (NCBI taxonomy): domain Eukaryota; kingdom Metazoa; phylum Arthropoda; class Insecta; order Lepidoptera; family Sesiidae; genus Sesia; species Sesia apiformis. The sequence goes on along the minus strand of OU611960.1, from coordinate 5,051,084 downwards.
TATTGGAACGTGTCGTTGGACTACATATACAAATATAAAATGGAATTTGAGAAACATGAAATGACCTTTAATTTATGTAGGCATTCCTGAATGATTTCCATAATATACCGTACATTTCATAATGTATAATGTATGTATAATTCATTTCATAATGTAAGGCATATGAAATGAGTAACATTCCATAAGTAATTTGCGACCTATTTTTAAACGTCCTCAAAAAATCATGAGAATGTCCACATAATCTGTATGCAAATAAAGTATAACTTAACAAAGTCGCTACCACAAGCCACCCAAGACAATGTTCTTATGTTGTGTGTCCAGCAGTGGATACCTACTAAAAGGGCTCGTAAAGGTTATGGTCTGCCTGTTTGTTTGTTCACGTTAATCTCTGGCTCTATGAAGTCGATTTTGTTGCGGTTTTTATTACTATAGAGCGTGTTTTTATCAAAATAGTAAGAATCATTGCAATTCCGTAGAATATATACTTCGAACTATATACTCGAAGAAACACTCCTAATAAGTCAGATCACTGTTCTACGAAACCGTGAGACTAAACAGACAGTATCTAAACCGAAAACTCCTTGTATTATGCAGAGTTTCCTTCCAAAGGAAATTGTGAGGAAATGTCGGTGTCAGCGCCGAGACAATACAAAGGGAGAAACAACGGCTTAAGTTTAAAACAGAAGTTGTGTTTACCTCCGCCTATCACTTTTACACTGCGTACCATTGGGCAAGAAAGAAACCCAAAACTTTAAGTTTTGAGATGAAGTGCGGTTTCCAGTGTATTCGTATTTTGATAGGTTTTCATTTAATTTTTTAGTATAATTTTATTCTAAGTGATGAAAGATTCAACTAATTGACGTAATGAAACGACAAATTGAGAATAGAAAGTAGACCTACAGGTTTCTTAAAAAACAAATAACAATTTGTTTATATAACATATCGAAGGCTAAAAGACTATTTGATTTAAACACCATTTTTGATATACTAATTTTAATCATTTTTTAAGATGTTTAATACTATTTAAATTCACATTAAGTAATCGTAACCAGCTCTTTGTCGGTCCACTGTTGGACATTGGGAATCATACACAAAACACCACGCTGGCCAAGCGAGTTGGCGAGTCCACTGTTTAAGAGGTGGTATAGTTCTTCAGGGTCTGTGTTAGTGGTTTTTATCCCTTAGTCGCCTTATTCTTAAGCCGGCCGATACCACACCGCGAGCTGCTCATGATTCTAAGTTAATTGTTTTTTTTTTTATAGAAAAAATTCGGCAGACGAACATACAGTCCACCTGATGGTAAGAGGATACTGTCGTCCATGAACATCCACGATACATGCCAACAGCACTCCAGATTGACGAACGTTGGCATGCCCCCGGATGCGCTGCCTTTGCAGATTGAGGAATGGATTGGGAAAATGGGGAGGGATACGACGGGATGGGACTGAGCTCTGGCATATCTCACTCACTACCGAAACACGTACGTACATTGGGGAAATACGATAAAGTAGGAAATGCAATACATTTGAAGGTAGTCTTCTGTGAGAGAGGGGTAACGTGGTCAATTGAGTGCGCTCAGCACTCTCCATCTACAACTGCTATATATAATATTAAGTATTTTTTGTACTAATATAAAAGAATTATAACTCAAAATATTAATCGCTTCGATCAATTTTTCGGAACCAAAGCAACAGTTAGAAGTACATTAATATTTTTCCATTGCGTCTAAAGTTATTGAGGGGAGAGTGCACCTTGCAATCCAACAGCCACTAGGCGCGTTCGACTGGCCACTTTACTCCACTCTCACAGAAGACTACCTTGAAACGTACTGCATTTCCCACTTTATCTTATTTCCCCAATGTACGTACGTGTTTCGGTAGTAAGTGAGATGTGACAGAGCCCATTCCCATCCTTTCCCTCCCTATTTTCCCAATCCTATTACCAAATCCATTCCTATATCTCCAAAGGTAGGCAGCGCTTTCGGGGGCGTGCCAACGTTTGTTATTTTGGACTAATGTTGGCATGTATCGCGGATGTCTACGGGCGACAGTATCAACTTACCATCAAGTAAACAAAAAAAAAGTAAACATTTTTACAATATCAGTGTCCATTATAAATATTACCTGTCACGTTAGTATAGAGACAATTATACAAATGGGTTTTCGGTCCTTAGCAAATTACGTAATTGTTTAATCAAACAAAACAAACGGTAAAAATAAACAGTTTTATTTTAAAGTAATGCCTTGTGGAAATTTAAAAAAGTGTATTTCGTTAAATTTTAATCTCTTTAATATTTTAATCTATTTAACGAGATATATTTTTTTTATAAAAGAACCGTTCAAAGTACTTGTTGTATCAATAGTTAGGTACTTGCCATATAGACATACAAGTACTACAAGACGCACAATATCGAATTTGACGTGATGTAAAAATAGTATATCTATATGTCGTGATATAAAAAATAACTTGTATTGAAACGAGCACAAAAAAATACTAAATGAGAAACATATCGTGACCTATACAAAACTTATTTTTTTGCGATTAGCGCTACCTAACCGTTCACACTTATTTATTTTTATTTGCGATTGGAGCTACCTAACCGCTCAAACTTATTTATTTTTATTCGCGATTGGAGCTACCTAACCGCTCAAACTTATTTATTTTTATTTGCGATAGGAGCTACCTATCCGTTCATGCTTATTTATTTTTATTCGCGATTGGAGCTACCTAACCGCTCAAACTTATTTATTTTTATTCGCGATTGGAGCTACCTAACCGCTCAAACTTATTTATTTTTATTTGCGATAGGAGCTACCTATCCGTTCATGCTTATTTATTTTTATTCGCGATTGGAGCTACCTAACCGCTCAAACTTATTTATTTTTATTTGCGATAGGAGCTACCTATCCGTTCATGCTTATTTATTTTTATTTGCGATTGACGCTACCTAACCGTTCATACTTATCTAATCACTTATTTTAAGGAATAATAATTATTAAAATTATAAATATAATTATACTAAGGCTAATCTATATGCGGATTGATTGTTTTGTTTGTGCATGAGGGATGTAAAGACCTTAAAACGCCACGCTAGCCAAGCGGGTTGGCGAGTCCACTCTTTTCGAGGTAGTATAGTTCCTCAACGCTTGTGGTAGCCGCTTTGTTATCCCTTAGTAGCCTTTTACGACACGCACGGGAAGAGATGGGGTGGTGATATTCTATAGCCAACCAACACCACACGGCCCACTAACAATAACAAATATCAACAAAGAAATAAAACAAAGTATATTGAAAACGTAGTACAGATTGGTTGTCCCCGATAAGAATGCCCCTCCCCGTTACCGTCGCCGTCGTCGTCCTCGGCACGTCCTAGACGACCGCGATAATCCAATTACTACTGACAATGCGCTTCTTACACTACACTCACAGGCTACACTGTCCCCGCCGGCGGAGACGAGGACGTCCCCCTCGCTACACCGCGAACACACCGACCTTCAGCTAACACTGTTACCGGGTATAGACATGTGCCTGGGCGCTTCTCACCGACTCGTGATCCCGCGGTACCCTCTCAAAGCAACGCCCTATGCCGGAGCCCGTTCCTTCCGCCGGTCTACCGATGAGAGAGCACTTAGGCTCGTTGCTGCACACACTATTTGCTCCTGGTTGAGCGCCTTCTGTGCTCGCCCTAAACCATACATGTTCGATGACTCTTGAAAGGCCATTAGGGCCACAAGAATTTAGCCATTCCGAAAAAAAGGAAATTTGGGTCTTGTGGCAAGGTACCGACCAAGCACGTGGTGTCAAAAAGACGCCTTGATAGGTCCTTAAATAGAGAATGAGCACCAGGACCCCGTGGACCCAGAGTTTCGACACCAAAAGCAACAAATATGTATTCCGTGTCGATACTCCGGTATTTAAGAGTCCGGTTTCAAGGTGAGATGGGACCAGTGTTTCGACACAGATGGCATCCAATACCAGTGGCCGGTCCATTTTTTACGTCACTAAAGACATTCCACCTGGTCTCTTGCCATCATCACGCAGGACACCATTCGGTTCTAAAAGAGAACCGTCTCGTTTAGGCAGAAAAGGCAGAAAATTCTTGAATTTTGAATAACTGAAGTAAATAATAATAATAAATTACTAAGAATGTCATCACCAAGTCGACGGTACTTATACCTAACCCACATTTAAATTTGCTACCATCTATTTGCTGTTGATTCAGTATTTTTAGCTGCTATTTTAATTACTTCTCAGAAATTGAATTTCAGTTGTGTTTGAAGTTATTTCTTTGTATTATACTCGTTTGCTAGATCCGAAACGCTGATCTAGCAATTCTCCAATAAATTCTCCAAAGTATAAAAGTCACCGACAATAGTTCATAGAATAAACACGCTGAAAGTGACAATGGGCACACGTCATATCTTCCGCAGCACTGACAACCGATGGCGTAGACGAGTCCTTGAATGAAAACCACGTGTGAAACGCCATCCAGCCAAATGCACCAAAGCAATCAGACTTGAAGTATCAGTTTTTCAACAAAGCGATAACATATACAGACTTGTTCTCATGTAAAACCAATAGTTTGCGACTTAGTTATCGATCTGCTTTTCCATTAGTTGTTGTAATGGTAATGACGGGGAATAAACGTTTAAATATACCGGTCAACATATTTTTGTAAGCAGTATTGGGTAATGTTTGGAAAATATTGAAAATGAATAATTAAAAGTAAGGAATTGTAAGCAGTATTGGGCCATGCTTGGAAAATATTGAAAATGAATAATTAAAAGTAAGGAATGTTTTTATAGAAATGTTGTAGATGAGCAGGCAAACCAGCTGGTAACGATAAATACTAATATAAGTAAAAAATGACAAACCTTGACATGTTCACAGACGTTTTGAATATTGGATATTTAGAAGTCAAGATTTCGAACATTACATTGTTGATCGTAATAAATCACACAAAGAATAATAAAGTTTGAATAAAGTAACGCATATTCTTATAGCATATACCATAAGTCCCTGTGTGACAACTCTGTTGGCCAAATACTTAGTCAAAGTTGTGATCGTAATTGATTCCTTTCAGCGAAAAACTCCCAGAAGGTTTAATAGTCACGCGACGAAAGTTTGCAAGACTTGACATTTCTATACAAATCTAAATGGTTCCGTAATACGAGCTACACATGCATACATAGAGCATATACGTTATACGTATATACGTTAATAGAAATAGTTAGGTAGTTTATTAATTTAATCGATATATAGGGTGTGGTGTAGGCCGGCTATAGAATCACATTAAGCCGCAAGCCCTCAGGAAATACACCACTTCTAAAAAAGAGGACTCGCCAACCCGCTTGGCCAGTGTGGCGTTTTAAGGCAGGCCATACATCCCCCACGCACGAGACTGCATGAGGAGACCCATGTCTAGCAATGGACCGCCAATGGGGCAGCAATGGGGGCAATGGATACCTGCACCACCTTAACACTGAATTTCATTAAAACTAACAACTGATTTCTGATTTCTTTATCTTTTTTCGCCCCACTTCTTTTGTATAATTCGTCTTCTCTAATACACCCGCTGCTTCCAATTTCTGTTTCTCAACATTTTGAATTGAATAAAAATTGTTACTTATCACGAAAGGAATTTCGTGTTAGAAGTATGCATGAACGACAGTATCCACTTACCATCATTATTTTTTATTCAACCACGTATATGTAGATAACTATAATCGGAACGAAGTATGTGTATACACCAATCGGCACTGGGCCCACGTGGTACATTATGATCCCTTTGTAACCTACTTATTTGCCCTGCAATGGGATGTTGTAAGATAATATCGAATATCCAAAAAACAGAACGCTCTACGGCAAATGGACTGACGACTTGAAGAAAGTCGCCGGTAGTGGTTGGATGAAAAGAGCGAAAGACCATGAATGGTAGCGGCCCCTGGGAAAGGCCTATTTATATCTAGGAGTGGAAAGACACACGGTGATGATATGGCATATGCGTATGTACCCCGTATGTGTATACTTGTATATGGGATATAACGTTTTTTGACAAACTGGATGACGCATTTCTTAAAACCGAACAAAATCGGCATTAAAATAATTTGTGTATACAGTGCTTTCGAAAAGTAACGAATATATTCATTATTTCTGAAATTGAGAGTTTTTCGAAAAAATCCTCTGACACGTCGATTTTGTTTTAAACAAAGACACTTTTTGACTTACGACCCATATTTGTGACGTCATCGTTGTTCTAGATATGACGTCATCGACATTTTTTTTAAATGATAACCCCCAATTTCGGCCACGCTATTTGAAAGAGCGTGTCATTCTACGTACACATCATCAAAAATTATGGTATGATTACATTAGCGTGAGTATGTAGGTTAGACAAAAAAATCAAGAAAAATGATTTTAAATTTCAAAATACTAAATTTCAACAACTAAATTAAATGTTCAAATTGTGCACCGTTGGCTGCCTGACAGTAGCCAAGACGATTAATAAATTCTTTTTGAACATTGTCAATAACTTCAGGAGGTATACGATGTATCTCGTGACGAATTCTTGCTTTTAAATCTTCTAAATTCTCCGGTCTAGTAACGTATACTTTGTTTTTAAGTATCCCCACAAGAAGTAATCTAGGGGTGTCAAATCTGGCGATCTGGCTGGCCACTCAATCGGCCCCCTTCTCCCTATCCAACGATTCGGGAACACCCCATCTAAATAAGCACGGACAGGTTCTGCATAATGGGGAGGTGCACCATCTTGTTGAAAGAAAATGTCATTTCTCTGAAGATCACGTTCCTCTATATCTGGATATAAAGTTATTAGTTCAGGAATAAGGTCGTCTCGAAGAAAATCCAAATATCTTACACCAGTAAGGTTCACGTCAAAGAAATAGGGACCCAGAATTCTTCCGTCGACTAAGCCGCACCACACATTCACTTTCTAAGGACGTTGAGTGTGATACTCCATCATCCATCGGGGATTCTCGGTAGCCCAATAACGGCAGTTTTGCCTATTGACATGGCCGTTCAAAACAAACGTAGCCTCGTCAGAAAAAAATACGTTTTTTACGAAATTATTAACATTAGTGCATAGCTCTTGCATTTGCTCGCAGAATTGATTTCGCAGATCAAAGTCGTCTTCAGATAGCTCATGAACAAGGCATACCTTATAAGGATGATACTTTGCTTTTTTCATAATTTTGTGAACTGTGGACGCTGCCATATTGAAATCAGAAGCCAATTGGTTAAGTGTCGAGTGATGATTTTCTTGTATTGCCAACAAAACGTTAAGTTGATCTTCTTTTGATTTTGAAGGTCGACCAGATTTAGGAAGATCACGAACATGCCCAAAGTTACGGTATTTAGACTTAATATTGCTTACCATGCTTTGGCTAATGGGAAGCCGATCAGGATGAGTTTCATTAAACAATTCAACTACTTCTTTTTGGGTGCGCATCCTGTCTCCAAATCCGATCATGCAAAGAATTTCAATTCGTTCTCGTTCAGTTAATTTAACCATTTTTTTATAAAATGACAAAAGTCGCTACTTAATAAACACTTGAAGTGTTTATTAAGTAGCGACATACTGCTTTTGCCAAACAAAAGATAAGAACTAAAGAAATAACTCAAAAAAACAAAAAAAAACTATGTACCGAAGTACGATTTCAAGTTTTTATCTGACAGCAATAAAAAAACATTCTCGGTCGCTTAGGCTACTGTCAGGCAACCATAATTTTTGACGATGTGTACGTAGAATGACACGCTCTTTCAAATAGCGTGGCCGAAATTGGGGGTTGCCATTTAAAAAAAATGTCGATGACGTCATATCTCGAACAACAATGACGTCACAAATATGGGTCGTATGTCAAAAAGTGTCTTTGTTTAAAACAAAATCGACGTGTCAGAGGATTTTTTCGAAAAACTCTCAATTTCAGAAATAATGAATATATTCGTTACTTTTCGAAAGCATTGTATACATCGGTTGAGATCGTAGATGGGGTCAAATGGGTTTAGTGGTTTGAAAATTATGACGGAATAATCTTTTCAATAAAGTTCAAAAATATTTAAAGCAAATGAGGATCCACACGCTCTATCCACACGGATAGAGCTAGTAAAACTTTACAATTCTAGTCTAAGCATTATCATTATTAAACGCACGCAAAATAGCAAAATTTCTGCAGTTACAGTATCCAGACTATACATATGTAACTGATACATAATATCGCCTAATGTTGACGAATCTACCATCCGAAGGTGGAAAAGAAAACTCGCAGGATCATTCACGTCAGAACAGTCAAACCGATTGGTTTGATCGTCCGGACGTGATTTATTAAATGTTTTAATAATGTAGAAAATAATGTTTTAATAATTTACACCTTTATTCTACATTTAATAAAGGTGTAAATTATTAATTTAATGTTTTAATAAAGGTGTGTATACTTAATTTATGTGAAATTCTAAAATTTATATTAATTGAATCTTCCGGGCTACTTGGCCGAGGTCTTCTGGAATCTCTTCTCTTTCAGAGAGATGTTATCTCTTCGGCTTCACGAGCGCAACTGAACGCAGTGAACGCACGCCACTGAAGATGTCAACCGCAGTTGTTGACGAAACGTTTGGAAGAAAGAGAAGAGATTCCAGAAGACCTCGGCCAAGTAGCCCGGAAGATTCAATTAATATGGACACCGGCCGAGAAAGCCTACACTCTTTTAAAATTTGGTTTATTTTTTTAAAACACTCCAGCTTCGCTTCCATTAATATATCTGCCATGGGCCTTTTTTGTTTGGCTTATAAATGATTGAACGAATATCCTGGTCTTAAAGATTAAATAGAGTATCTGAAGCCTCAATCTACTCTCCAATCTCTTTCGATATCCCAAGGGATTTCAGAATAAAAACAAACGAACTCTTTACTATTATACCAACTTTTCTAACAAACAGCTTCAGGTGATTTGTTGTAGTTGTGTATGTGTTACTATTTTAGTGTTGTTAAACGAAACAAAAAACGTCGTTAGTGAACTTAATCTTAATCATCTTAGACTCGAGCTTTTAATTACAACTAACTTTATGTATTGTATTCATCATAAGTAAGTGTATATAATATTATTATTATTAAATTATATTATGTTGATATGATATAATGTCAAATTGTACCATCCACCTATTTTTGATATTGTTATCTGTTTCCTCCTTACCACGAAAAGGTTACCTGGAAGATATCGCTTTGGCGATAAGGCCGCCTGTTGTACTTTTCATGTTACCTACTTAAATTGTCTTTTTGAAACATATATTGATGTACAATTAGAAGTTTATCTATCTACAAGGGTTCAAGACTATCAAACATCAAAAATTTGGACTATAACGCCTTTAACGCTAGTGTATTAAAAGTTCACTAGCGCTGACTCTGCACTCGAACGGTGTAACAACGCTCGTTTTTCCAACACGAACTATTTTAGTAAATATTATTTTCGAATAATCAATGAGGCAGGTCGGAAGGTTTAACCAAAGTTTGATTACTTATCAAGTTTGACTGAAAGGTAACAATACTGGAAGTTACTTATAGCTCTTTGCTCCAATTAGTGCTTCTACCGCCGACACGTTATCGCGTGAAATCATTTCTGTCTAAGGTTTCAAGTAAACTTTGAACAGTAGAAGACATTGCTTTAACTTTTTAATTATGCAGATGTATTATTGAGTAAATTTTCATACAAGATTACTGGTAGGTCTTTTGCATATAGGTTAGTGGTGTGTAATTGGTGTCAATATCGTCGGAACGTCATTGTAATGCAGTATCAGAATGATTTTAATTATTTTCTTAATTATTTAATTATTAATTATTTTAATAGAGTTATATTTTATACACAGGCGGTTAACAAAATGACAAGTGGTCACAGTCGCCCGTGGACGCCTTCAACATCAGCCGACCTTACAACTTCATCCTATCAGGGGGTATTCACAGCTTTTTTGAAGAGCCCATATGTCGTATGTAATTTTTAAGTTTTTTATTTCGAAGTATGACATAAATATGGAGAAGTTAAGATAACTTTAATACTTTAATAAAAAAGGCTTAAAAATATATACTAAAATACTGAAAAAATATAATTAAAATAGGACCTCACGTGTACTTCACTCATTAACACTATATAGATTAAAGCCCCTAACGTAATAGGAAATAACGAATTTTAACATTTATACATTTAAAAATAAACAATATTAATCGAATTCCACTTATTTTACTTTTTAATTTAATTTTATTAATTTGGTTGACAATGCAACATATCAATATATCAAAGTACAATTTAATATATTGTGTACAAAAATGTTAAATCTAATTGACACCTCAATAATATGACGACAACATGATTAACATTTTAGCAATAAATTTATTTGTAAATAAGCTAGTGGTTAAAAGTAAGTAAAAAAAAGAAAAAAAGTAAAATAAGTGAGAACAAAACAAAGGGAGATCTAATTATGACGCTCTGTAGGCAGCGGCAGCGCGTTTGACTTTGTTCGTTATTAAGTAAGTTGTAGAAGTGTTTTGTGGTTAACATGTTTATAGCAAATTTCCCCGAAGACAGTCCTATACATTGCTTCTGAGCATGTCGACCTCATGATAGGAAAAAAGAAACAATAAAAAGACCCAGAAAGCGCAGTGGAGAAAGCAAAACAAGGATAGGGAAAAATTTAAAATAAATTGGAGAGGAAAATTAGAGAAAATACCATTAAGGTAGTTAGCGCATCCCGGGACTGTCTAACGTTTGTCATTCTATGGGCGACAATATCCATTTACTAATAAATGGACTGTGTGCCAATCTGCCGCCTTCTTGCCATAAAAAATAATAAAAATATAATACAAAGCAATGGAAAATACTAGAAAACAGAATACATAAATAAGCCAAAAGAGTTATACGTAGCGCGAAACCTCGTACTGACAGAGGACATAAATAACTTTTGCGCAACCACTCCGTAAGTTCGCTGGAAATGTGGAGAATGTACATGGCGTACAGCAATGGCACACCGTAATACTTTTATTGTCACTCTCAACTCTTACCTCTATTCTACCTCATATCTCTCTCTCAGCGACTCTCCATAAATAGTCAAAGACGTTTCCTTTTTACTTTCATTATCAAAATAAATAAAAAATTACCTAAATCTAAATATGCGTAATTAGTATTACTAAAATAACAATTTTTAAACACAATTTGAAAACTATATTAATATAAAAGCGACAATAATTTGCGTGGTATCTTGCTTTGGGGCCGATACGAGTACCAGCACACAACAGTAACCCGGGTGATGGAGACAGATCAAGTAATTTTACAATAAATAATATTACACTATATACATATAACGTGTAATAATTCTCTAATATATAAAATTTGATGATTAATAATTGCATATTATGATAAAAGAATATTTTTTTAAATTTTGTATTTTGTTTATTAATTCTATGTAAATTACAATTAATGCAATACTCAATAAAATGTTGTAACAAATTCAACTAAAATAACATTTATCGATGTACCTACATCGGTACTTTGAATAGTTTCAATCGATTCTTGCTCGAATAAAGCGACTAGTTAATACATAACAAAACAATAAAAGGTAACAGTACAATATATTGTTATAATGGTTAATTATAGCCTTGTAACACCTTTTAAAAACAGAAATGAAATATATAACTTCTGTTCACTACATTTCATTAGGATGGTTGCGTACGACACAAAGCGTTGTAACCTTCTCACCAGTGGGAAAGTCCAAGATGTGTATGTTTACGAATAAAAGACAAAAAAGTATGGAATTATGGAAGAGAATTAGTTTTTCACTTTGTGGCTTTTAAATAAATATAAATATGGATAAAAAGGCAGCCGAATTCACCGGACGGTATAATACGCAGCCAAGGTTTAGCGGATTACGAGATTCACAAGTCGTAAGGCACATAAATTGGTGAGACTTAACATTTCGCACAATGGAGAGTCACTAAAGTAAACTCAGATAATAAATTATGACAAAAGGTGCTTAACTCGCGGGTATTTAATAAAATTGGTAAAACTTTATACGAGTTTATAATATAACGTTATTTTCAGAAAATGGCGTGGTGTTTATGTGTTATTTTGTTCTTTATTTTTATAAATAATGGGAGGGGACAGGTGCACGCTGCAATCTCACATCTGCTGAGGCCACTCCACTGGCTACGTTACCCATCTCTCACAGCAAAAGACTACCGTAAAATATACCGCTGTTCCCGCTTTATCTTATTCCTTTAATGTACGTACATGTTTCGATACTGAGCCCATTCTCATCCCATCCTATCCTATCCCTCTTCTTTTTCCCGATCCCTTCTCCAAATCCATTCCTAAATCTCCAAAAATGGGCAGAGCATCTAGAATAATCTAGATGCATGGCAACGTTCGTCAGTCTAAACGGATGTTGACATGTATCGCGGATGTCCATGAACGATAGTATCTACTTAACACCTGGTGGAATATACATTATGTGCTCGTCTCCCGCCATCTTTCTTTATAAAAATAATAAAAAATTAAACAAAGCTTACCGTACCCGTCTATGAGACTTTGTAACCCATATTTGAAACCATATTCTTATAAACCATTTAGGATCTAATTTCGTTATTATCGTGTCATTATAATTTTGTTTATCGTGAAATTATTAATAACTTCACTTTGTAACAAGTATACAATGTACCACGATTGAAATTGTTTCCTGAAAATATTCCACATGCCCTCAAAATTATTAGCATGAAATTTCGATATAGGAAGAATGAATTTTTAGACATCCAGCAATAAAATCGCAAACAAAGTGTAATCAGATTTATATAGCGTGTTGATTTAATAATTTTGTCCATAAAATTTTGAACTGCTACATTTATAGCAATAATAAAGAACCCGACACAAAACAGTTTATCGTCTCGGCGTTGAAAACAAATTTTATGTTTCCAAACTTTGCAAAGATAATAATATCATTTCTGTTGCAAACTTTGCAATATTGGCTTTACGTTTAGAATTTATAATGCTGAGTTCGATTTGAAATTAAAAATCAGAAATGTCAAACATTATTAGACTTCATTACTGGCTATTTTTTTTTAAATTACTAGGTTTAACTTCCATTTTAAATTACTAGGTTTCCATGACGAAGAGAATTTTGGACGCTGTTAAAAGTGCCTCTAAGTTTCATCTGCTTCGGCGTTTGCCTCTGAACGGTGTCAATTTTGCTGCACCTACAGTGTCAAGTTTTCTTCGCAGTAAACAATTTTTAAGTCTAAAACGTATTCTGCTAATGTCCATGCTAATGCTAATGTCCTCCTCGCAGTAACTCAGAAGTCGTTCAGTAAAGTGATAGTATGATAGTAGGTTTACTGAGGACAGAAGAGAACAGGAAAAACACAGTCCTATGCTACAGTCCTACATGTTAGTATCACAAACATTATGCACAAAAACCACTGAAATTTAATAAGTTTAATAGTGGTAACTATTAAATCACAAAATGCACAATACATATTTTTTATAGTAATCAAACAAAAACTCAACTTCAGTTCTTGAGCTCCCGCCAAAAAGACAGCACCTACTTAAGTGGTTATTTCCGTTGCATTCCGGAAGGGAAAGACATCTACCAAAATTCCACTTAAACCGCTAGCAGGTCCGAAACCTAATGGTTAACCTAATGCTAGATATACAGTTGAATAATATAATATCAGATCAATCCTTTATCCTAGATAAAGTTACCATATAACATCGAATACCTTTAAAATCATTGATTCCAAATCTTTCGTAACCTTGAAAAATACTGCGATATGAAGGCTGGGCTAAACGCATAAATTCAAAAACTGATTATTTCAGTGTAACCAAATATAAAGATTTAAATGAACAGACAAGTTCGACAAGTTCTTAAACGTGTGATAAATAACTTAGTCTTGTAATAATAAATAATATATTATTATTGAACAAACAAACGTTCGTGACCCGACACGGCACGAACTTATTCTATAACAAGCTCATTAATAACCGAGAGGGTGGTGACAGTAGGAAGTAGGAAGTCTTTGGACATTTCGGCTTTCACCCAAATTTCCATGGAAAACAGATTAAAATTAATTATGAAGCAATCTAATGAGTCGTTCAGAGACGGTGAAATTTCTGGAAGGAAATCTCCAAAGTAAAGTCACAGAATAGTTAAAAACAGTAAGCCAACGTATGTACTATACTTAAACGTTGTACCACCCAATACGTAATACCTGACACTTATACATTAATTTTAGATAAGCTTCTATTTCTCCTTTGATCCACATTCATAAACGTTTTTCATAATCATTCTGAACTATTAATTCTGAATGATGTTTAATGATAACACCCAATATATCTTCCAAATTATTCTAACTAGACTCAAAACAATATACATCGAAGTAAAAATATTTGAAATAATTCTAAAACCGTAACGTATGATTTACTAGGTAAGGTAACCTCTCACTATTGGATTACTGTAACCTCTCCTTAGTGCCGTAACTGCGTATATATGTGAACACATATCTGCATCTGTGTGAGTGATTCGCATCTTACCCGTGTCTTTAAAAGTACGTATACTATTTTATTGTGGCAAACATTCCACAATACCAGAATAATAGCAACAGCAGCGCCCCACTTTACATAAGATTAATTGCTTCAATATTAACAATAAGTTCTGCCGTTACCTACATATACCAACTATTGGCTAACCATTAAAATAACTAGTTTGAATTATTTTCTTGTGAATTCTATAGGTCAGCGACTTTTACAACTTCAGTTGAAGAAACGTCAAAATAATAATTTTATTATTAGTATTTCTTATTCTTCTATGGTCCAAATTTGGCCAGCAGTGTGGTTGGATTGCAACCTAATTGAAGGATCACTGTGGTGGCAGAAAACACCGTAAGTGCCAGTATACAAAGCGGGACAGGACAAGAACACACAAGCATTCGAAACCAACAATGAAATAAGGTGCAAGAAAATGGTCAGAGGAAAGTCGAAAGATGAAACAGCTTCGTGAGCACATAATAAAGAACTTACAAAATAATTTTAAGCACTTATTCGTTTCCGTATTCCATAACATTCTTCCACAGATTATAGCTAGGGATTTAATATTGGGGAAAAAGGTACAATTTTCATAAGTAAGATTTATTGTGCGTAGGGTACGGTATCCCTTCCATATTTCCCAGATTTTGGATGACAATTTGTGGAGGCTGCTTACAAGTTTAATATTTTATTTTGGTAATATACCCCGTGTAATAAATTTAACGCACAGCCTGTATTGACAGGCAATATTTAAAAACGGAAATATTAAAAAAGTCAGCGGGGCTGTCTATCTGGTATACATGGGAGGTGGCAGTGAAAATCACGTGAGCCACCTACCTCCCTTATAAGCGCCAATTAATACATAAATATTCAGGAATTAATTGGCACATGGCAATTTAATCAACTTTCTAATTTACTCATAAACGCCCTTAATCTTTTTATCTTTGCTTAATTTTTTTTTCCCTTTCCAGCAACGAGAAATACGATTAACTTTTAAACGACAAATTCTTTATTCTTTAAACAATACTGAATGAGCAAAAATTGAAAAATAGGTCAATTCAGTTATTCAAAATGTTTCGCTGCTCATTTAGTATTATTTGCTGCTTGTTCAACAAACTATTTTTAAACAGCATTTATGAGTGAAGGCGAATATGGTACAAAAGTTTTGTATACATTAGCGACTTCATAAATATTATTTTTAAAGAAAGAAAGAATTACATTTATTTGTACACACAAAATACAATAATACATAAAATTCAACATTCAGCACGTATAAGAGATAGTGCGCTGTAATTGTGGGTCGACAAGGTCTGAAGCTCAGCATATGCTGTAACACCAAAGAGGGTTACAGCACTGATTTTTAGCTATATCCTCGGATTTACATAGTACATAGGGTAACTCACGGACCATCTGATTGGCTTTAAGTATTTCATAGAACAATTAATGTAATATTTTTTTTAACGAAGTTAGAACTGAATGGGATCCTTTTATTTTTCCGTCAGCCGTTGAACATAGCTTTTTAATACATTTTTAACCACATGACTTTTGGACAATTTATACATATATTATTATTAAATAAAACATTTTTCGGAGCAAAATACAATAAAATATCGTTAGTTATATTTCATATTTGACATTTAAGCCAACCTTTCTCGTCAACCTTCATGTTCCTAACACCTATTTCGCTAAGACAAACGTGAAAGACATAAATAAAAATTTTCACGTCTCTTTTAACCGACATTTTTTCTTGACACATGATTATGACAACGATCCGCGTTATCCATGCGACATGAATATTAAAAATGCTTATCTTACCCAAGGAAATTGCTTTTAAACTCAGAATGAGGGCTCGGCGTCACGTTTTTTTCATAAAATAACAGGAAAAACAAGACATTCCGGTAAACGAATCTTTCAAAGAGGACTGATTAATTGCAAATAACTGTCGGAAAACAAACAGGCGCATATAAATTTCAAAACATTTTGAAGTAACAAATTTAATTGGCAGAAAAATGCAAGGCAGCCGTTATAATGAACTTAATGGAAATAACACACGATGACCGTACTTACTCGTATGTGTTAAAATGTCTTAGAAAACGATCAGGAATAACTACTTATTGAAGAATAGAATTGAATTCTTCAACTGATTTCTCAATTATGGCCGCTGACAGTTTTCACTGAACGGTTCGAACTGACCGTGTATAGTATGAAAACTGTCAGTTCAAATTGTTCAAGTGTTTTTAACTGATTGTGTTAAAACCGTCATTAGGATTTACGCTTAGTAAATGACCTAAGTTCAGTAATTTAGACCTAGGCTTAGTAATGTCATGTAAGGTCTAAATGACATAGGTATGAATGACATAATATATATCGTTATTTAAGTAGCGGAATCTTATGGTCGGTATAGTTAAGATATATTAAACATACGTGTATAGTAATAGTGGCTGCATATGGTAGTATGATCTTGTTTTACTTTCATTGCGGACAGTTATAGATAAGTAACGAGATTCATAACAATGTAAATTATAAACTATGTTAGTGCCTATTTCTAATTTTGGTGTTACAATAAATGTGTCAATCACTGCTGCGGTGTTACCATGGAGACACTGCAGCAGTGATTCACATAGGAGCAGTCCAATCTGCTCGTGATTATGCCCAGGACTCTGTTTGTGCTTCACGCACTCTGCGTACCAGGGACGCACATCTCTTAAGTATTAACCCTAGAAGGTTAACCTTTTTTGACCTACGTTAAAGCTAGTCAGGAGTAAATCAGGAGGAGTAAGCAGGTCCAGACTCGTGCATCAATAAAAAGACGCCGAAATCACACAATAATATTTATAATCTACATTATAATGATACTGTAGTTAAAAAATAAGATAAAAAAGATGAAATTTAGTCTCATACAATAAACAATAGCATCTTAAATCATAAAATCAAACTTACGAGTACAAAAAAGAATGATAACTAAAGTTAAATTGTTACAATCACGACATAAATTTCATCAGCTTAATGATTATTTTTCAATATATTTATAATATTTATCAGTCCTATAAATGCTTCGTTCTGCGTATTTTTGTCTTTCGATTTATATTTTCCTCTTTGTTTCATTCAAAAATAGAAGAAAAAGCGATGAATATAAACATTCATCGCTGGTGTTCGAATCGTCCCATTCTTTTACTTTCTCTAGTCTCTTGAAGACAAGTTTCTGTCTGGCTGGTATTCAGTCCCGCCATTGCAAATACTAAAAACTAGAAGGAAATAATAAGAAAAATGAAATAATAACACTGAAACAAAACAATGTTAAAAGTATTTGCAAAAAAAGTTATACGTTAATGGTAACTAGGAGTAAAAGTTACTCACCAACGGTCCTCGAAATCTACTTACTACCATACACCCGCATCGAACTGTAGCAACAGATTAACGAAGGAAGAGATAGAGAAAGCATTCATGAGCGCTCGGCCGATTATCTTTCAATTCGAAATCAATTCAACGATTTGTTTCGAGCTTGGAAGTAAAATTTACGTAGGTAATCCTTCTATGGATAAATATTTTAAAACACAATAAAATGGTTGAGTATCAAAGAAATAGAGAAGTATATGTATTACATTGTGTTATAGTAGGTAACTCTTTAGATTGATGCAGGTTAATTTTATTACACCTTATATAGCAAAGCAAAGCAAACTAGGATTGGCCAGTTAAGGGAAATATTATGGGGAGATGATAGTAACTATGGAGTGATAATCAAAATTTTCTTGACACGACATATTGTTTTTCAGGCAACTACATCATTGTTTGCTATATGGTGCGGGGTCTACCTTGCGTGTAGTGGTAGTTGTCAGTACGCGTAATTAAAGTAGGTATTATGTATTTACCTAAATATAGGTATATTGTATATATACCTTTAAACACATTGTCACGTCTACGAATATTATTTATGCCCAAGCAAGGTTGACTCGCGTATGTAATTGCAAGAACTATAGCATAACATTCACCCTTTACCGAAATTATCGAGTCAAGAAAGGCATTCAAATACATGCAAATTAGAACATTTGCTTCTACCTGTTCGAAGTTCAAACGTCGAAGGTAACAATAACAGCGGTCAGCGCCATCTGTTGACTGGTCATTAATAACTTTGAAAAGCGATTGTTTTCGCAATGAATATAGAATCCAATTAATTTGGAAACGTCCCGAAGCGACCTTTTAGCCGATTTGCGGGACAGGGATCACAGGATCCGACGCTATTATAGCGTTTCGACTTTGTGTTTCGTTAAATCAAATTTCGCTTTACTCTTGTAATTAATGATTTAGAAGCTACAATAAAATATGCGACTATTCGTACATTTCGTAATATTGTTTCAGCACTTTGAAAACGCTTTTATAATGTTTCATGATTTATTAATGTTCTGCGGCTTCAACCGCGAAAAGCAATACCAATCCACATTAATTCAACATAGCGTTACCTACCCATTGTGGTGATGAATGCGATCGTGCATTGTTGCTATGTGGAATTCGTCGTGGCTTTTCAAGAGAGCTGTGAACAGGATTCTCCAAGGTCGACAGCACATACGCATGCCCCGTGGTATTGCAAGTGTCTATGAACAGCAATAATGACGACTTACCATAATATGGCCCGCCCGTTCCTCTGCAATCTCTTAAATAAAAGAGACATTTTTATATAGAAGAAATTGCAGTGGGACATTATAGGCTGATAATGTATCACATGTTGAACATGTTGTTCATGTTCATCTTTTTGCTTACTGACAAGTGACCGAGCGGTGAGTTGACGAATAGAAAGTTACCAAAGTGTGAAACGAATGAACTGTATTGAATGAATGGTAAGTTGTGCATTTAAAATTTGTGCTGTTCCGTTCCCAAGGTTAAGTGAAAACGGTGTGTGAAGTGTCAAGTGATAAATGTTAATGTTTAAGAACAGCAAATAAAAGTATAAGGTGTTAAACAAGACATCAGTTTTATTTGGCAAATCCATTAATGAAAATAAGTAGTATCACAACTCAAAAAAAAAACTTTAAAAAATGTCTATACGATGTATTGTTAAAAGTTGTAATGAAAAAAAGAAACATTTCTTCCCCTGACAAAGGGATAACAAAGCCGCTACCCCAAGCCTCGAGGAACTCCACCTCTAAAAGAATAAACTCGCCAACCCGTTCGGTTAGCGTGGCATTTATAGGAAAAAGGCGTCAGACAAGCATACAGTCCACCTGATGGTAAGTGGATACTGTCGTCAGACATCCGCGATAAATGCCAACATCAGTCCAGAATGACAAACGTTGGCACGCCCCTGAATGCGCTGCCTACCTTTGCAGTTTAAGGAATGTATCAGGAGAAAGGGTTGGGGTAAAATGGAGAGGGATGGGATAGGAATGAGCTCTGACATATCTCACTCACTACCGAAACACGTACGTACATTAGGAAAATACGATAAAATAGTAAATGCAGTACATTTCAAGGTAGTCTTCTGTGAGAGATGGGTAACGTGGCCAGTCGAGTGCACAGCAGCTGTGGGAATGCAGCGTGCACTCTCCCCCTAAACAAAAAAAGTGCATGAAGAGGCCCATTACCAGCATTGGGCGATAAAATAGCTGGCTACGGTACCCGTGGAGCGGTACATATATCTGCTTACAAATAAAGGCACCTAACTATTTTGTTTTATACGGTAAGTTAACACCCCTAATATAGTAAAAAAGTTTATATATTTTAAAATTTTTCTCTAAATAGTGAGACACTAAGAGCAGCATAATTTGGTCGTATCGTTATCGCCTTTGATCACAAACCAATGCTTTTGATAAAACTGAATAGCCCGGGTATAAAAGTTTTTTACCTTTTCCTCTACATACGGTCCTTTAATATTTTAAGTATCTCAAAATAACTTTCAGTGAGGTCATTCTTATTTCACTGTGGGCTAAATGACGGATTTCCTTTGTCGTTTTATTGAAACACGAAACGAATTGAAAGTCGAAATGGTGTGCCTATTATTTACAAAATCTGTACAACATTCCGAATACCTATACTAACACTATAAAGAGAAACTTTGTCTGTTTTTTAATTCTTTTTATGTTGGAGATAAACTCAAATACTACTGACACTTATCAAAATTATTTCACTTTTACGAAGGTTAATTAATGGACATACTCCTATGCTGTGTTGATTCTCTAGGAAATCCCTATATTTATAAATCTGTAGTCATAATTTCTCGAAAACAAAACAACCATCTGTCTATTATTACACGAAGGGAAGCTAAGGTCGATAGTTTTGAAAAAATTAAAGCCTAAGTTGAAATCTAATAAAAGGAATCTAATCTAGTTAAAGGTGAAACAAGTCTCAAAATAGCTAATTAATGGGCGGCCGTTACACAGTGAATTATAAATATCTGTATAATTGGGATCTCGATCAACGGATCACGATCCAGATTGAACACCTAATAACAAACTGTGTCAATCTACGTCAGTCAACGCTCGTACCGCGATGGAGTCGGACAACGACAGCACTGCGCTCCTGACGCCGCTGACCCTGCCGTCAACGTTGTAATCGATGCCACCTTCAAACACTTCTCTAGGGAAGATTTAATAATTACTCTAGAGACCTTACCAGAATTGTTGCATTCGAAGTGTGAGAATTACATGTGAGAGAATACAGGAGGGCGGCATTAGAGAATCTCTTAAGAATCTAAAAAGAAACGTGGGTTTCAAGTTACGTATGCAAAGAGTGGACTGATCAGTTATCTGGGATTGTCTATTGTTATTTTTTGATCAGTCAATCCATATCAATCCTCGATCTTGAACCAATCGCGATCTGGATTGACTTTGTAATGGCCGCCATAAAAATCAGTTTCAATGTTGTTTGTTCATGATGATCATGACGCTTATGGACCGATGTTATAACTTTTTATCAAATTAAAAAAAAAATGTTACATATATTTCTCAAATTCTTTTATTACATGCAATAGGAGAATACGAGAAATGTGAGTAACTATAATTAGAAAAATACATACTTATATGTTTTAAAAAACTTACCTGTTATAGCCCAGAGCTCCTTCAAGCACTCCTCCCTTGACCTCTGGATGGCTGACCTTTTATGTACCCCAGGTCCCGACTCGAGGTACTCAAAAAGTACAGCACCAAGGAGTACATATACCACCACCATAACCACAAGACCTAATTGAGAGAACGCGATGCGAGCGAAAGCACTCAAAGTTCGACGAAACACGCCGGGCTGTTCGCGCGCATCCAATGACACCTCAGAAGACATCTTGGTTTTCAAATTTATTTTTCGAATTTCATTTTATTTGGTTGTTTAACTTGTTTGCTATTGGCACTATTGTAGTTGTTTACTTATTTCATTATTAACTAATAACTAGTTTTAAATTTATTTATTAACTTTGTTCATGTTATTCACAAGTATTATTAGAGTATCTAAACAGCATTTATTAAAATCTTGCATTTAAAGATCCATTTTTATCTGAAACAACAGAAAATAAAGTGGTTATTACATTGTAGATCCTTAATTATTCAAACTTGCGTAATTTAATATCTTCTTTGGAATGGCTCGGAGTATATTTACTTCATTATGAATAATAGATGTAGTCGCTATAAAAAATAAACTAACAAACACATATTTTCAAATCTATAATAATACCTATAATTTTTTTTTTGCATTGATAGTAACATTTCCTTAGGGCCGGACCGGCTCCCTTGCTCTCTTATGTCGTAATTTAGTAGGAAAACCTCAGTTCATTCTACAACTTTCAGGTTCGTGGTATAAAAAGTATTTTGAAAACTGTACACAGCAACTCTGTGTCGAAGACGTGTAGAGGGACCGTGCTTCGGTGACAAGAGGCGCGATAGTAAAAACCCGAAGTCGGCAACAGATAGAACAGCTTTTTATAATAATTATCATTATATAGACGGTAGAAAGAGCAGTGAGATGCAATATATGTATATCCAAAGTATCGCAATATATCACTCAGCTGGGGATCTTTTAGTGTACTTTACACACCGATAGGCTGACGCCATTGAGAGTAGAGGTGAGACTATAGCGGTTAGCTTAGATATCGCAAAGGCTTTTGACCTGGTCTGGCACAAAGCACTACTTTCCAAGTTACCATCATTCGGGTTACCCCGAATGCATGAGGGATTATGCAAATGGGTTTCCAGTTTTTTGGCTGGACGGAGCATCAAAGTCGTTGCTGACGGTAGCTGCTCCAACACAATGTCAATTAATGATGGTGTACCGCAACTCTCTGTGTTTTCTCCCACACTGTTTCTTCTGCATATCAACGACCTGTTACAAGTCGGTAACATGCTTTATTATGCTGACGATAGCACTAGAGAAGCTGGGGAACTGGGGAAAGATAAGGACCGTGCGAATATTCCTCCGGCCGAGGTAGAAGAGAGTTGCGTAAGGCTTGTGTCCGAAATAGAGAACTCCTTAGTCTCGAATTGGGGTAAACTTAACTTGGTAAAATTTAACCCCAGCAAGACACAAGTCTGTGCATTCACCGCTAAAAAAGATGCATTTGTCGTGGCACCTCAAATTTAGAACATTCCTCTCAAGTCGAGTTTCGGAGTCAGCTGGCGAGCAAGACAAAACTTGCTAGTAAAAAGCTCGGTGTACTGAATAGAGCAAGGCAGTACTTCACTCCAGGGCAACGCTTGTGGCTTTATAAAGCTCAAGTTAGACTCCATATGGAGTACTGCTTACACTTCTGGGCCGGTGCACCGAAGTACCAGCTGGACCTTCTTGACTCCATCCAACGACGCGCTATCTGAATTATCGACTATCCCACTCTCACAGGTGATTTAGAATCGCTCAGCATCTGTAGAGATGTTGCATCTCTCTGCATTTTCTACCGCCTTTATAATGGGGAATGTTCTGAAGAGTTGTTCAATTTGATGCCAACTTCGGATTTTTACCATCACACCGCTCATCATCGTCATCGCCGTGCAGTTAATCCGCACTTCTTTGACACAGAGTCGCTGCGTACTGTTCGGTCGACACTTTATACCGCGAACCCGAGAGTTGTGGAATGAACTGGCAGCTGAGGTATTTCCGTTACGCTACAATAGGGGGTTCTTCAAAAGAGCTATGAACAGGTTTCTGCAAGGTCGGCAGCGCGCCTACAAGCCCCCTGGTGTTGCAGGTTTTTTTTTATAGAAAAAAAGGCGGCAGACGAGCATACAGTCCACCTAATGGTAAATGGGTACTGTGGTCTATAGACATCCACGATACATGCCAACATCAGTCCAGAATGAGAAACGTTAGCACGCTCCCGGATGCGCTGCCTACCTTGGCAGATTAAGGAACGGATTGAGAAAATGGGGAGGGAGAGGATGGGATGGGAATGGGCTCTGGTAGATCTCACTCACTACCGAAACACGTACGTACATTGGGGAAATACGATAAAGTATATTTCAAGGTAGTCCTCTGTGAGAGGGTGGTAACGTGGCCAGTCGAGTGCGCCTAGCGGCTGTGGGAATGCAGCATGCACTCTCCCCAACCGAAGGGTCCCCCTAGGTGTCCATGGGCGGCGGTGACCACTTACCATCATGTGGCCCGACCGCTCGTCTGCCATCCATTCTATAAACCACCTGTGAGTGTGAATCGTCGATAATTCGGAGAAAACGCTATTGAATGGAATCAAATGAGTTCAAACTGTATAAATCGCAAAGGTACGATAGATACTCTTTAGAGTGATAGTTAAACAATTTCGATTCATTTGATTTCATTGAAAGCCGTGTTGTCCGAATTAGGTTATATACGTTTCAATCTCGCGAGTGGTATAGAATTGCTTAGCGTTTATTTATTTTTATTTTTTTATGAAAGATTTACAGTCATTTGAAATATAAATCTAGGTACAACGACAAATACAAATGTTAAAGTGCGTAATCAAATCTCCACATTGACTACTAAATAAACATTTAGGCCTAATGAAATATAAAAATACTTAAATAAAACATAAAATTTTAAACAAAATACTTACTTATATTATATAAACATAAATTAAACAATTGGATAATTAGACAGTGCAATTAAATGTTTTCGGAAAAAAAGTTCCCTGCTGGGGCTCGTCTTACTAATACTAATGCTGGTACAAAATAAGTCTATGTTACTGGGCAACTTATTGAAAACATTAATAGTCCTCATATAAAATGAATTTTGTCTGTACTTCGTTTTAGTTAAGGGCGCGTGAAATAACAAGGGTTTTTTAAGGTTTGGAAAGTAATTATGGACAATGAATTGATCCATTGGCTACACACATGAGGTAACATATATCTGCAATATTTCGTCTTTCAGTCAGAGGCAGGAAATGATAACGTTTACAACAATGATGTTTAGAGAATATACCTAGTCATGCGTACTGGAAAAAATACCTATTCAAAGCAATTCTAGTCTCTTCAGCAATTCTCATCTCAACATTTACTTAACCCTAATAATTTCAGAGATCAAGAATTGATCTTGAAAAGCATCAAGAATTCGTAGGGCACTCATTGAATTTCCCCACCAAATTGCTACTCATTAAATTTAGACGGCTGGCGTGACAAAATACACGAGAGAGCTATAAGAGTGCTTTATAAGAGCTAGTTTTGCTTTTTAAGAATGTCAAGCAGTTTGATATATGGGTCTGGTTGGTTACACGCTCGCTGAAAGCCCGCAGGGGACGTACGGATTTTTGCACGAAAAACGAAATGACAAGATTATCTAATAAACGGACTTTTTGACGAGTTGAAAACGTAACAAAGTATTACCGATCGATCTTGTGGGTTTTGTTCCCTTAGGAAGTATTTCCTTTTTAGACTAATGAGTTATAAAAGAAATTATCGTAGCATATTAAAGTATAGTCTATATAGTCTTGCAATGTTGTAAAAAATATCTAATTCAGGTTATTTTTACTTTAAAACTTGAAAATTATGCAACTTGCACTAAAATACTAACTACTTGACGGACACAGGATACTAAAAAAAAACACGAAAAAATAAGGAACTACGCATTACTCGTAGCACACGTAGGAGTTACGTAGCACTGCTACGAGTGCTACAAGAATATAAATTCCTCACATACGCCAGTACCGATATATGTATCGTATTAATTAAGAGACATAAAATTGAAGAAGTACTGTAATTTTATATGCTATGTTATGTTATATATTATTGTTAAAATAAAATAAAAACATGTATCTAAAACAAATAATAATCCTCGTCAATCTGACACGAGCAAGTAATGTTAAATCATCTCACCCGTTCGGATCATTTGTCTTTTGCAACGGTGCGACACGCTGACAGTTCGGTCAGTTATACTAACCATTCCTCAACCTTTGCGACAGGCATTTAGATTCACGTAATAAGGCATTCTGGTTTATAGTAGGTGTGCATAAGTAATGAAGACTTTTCTGTCGTCCTCAGGAAAAAGGGCACAAGTGCATTTTAGTGATATTCGGGAAAATGCAATCAATGGTAAATAATTTCCCTAATTGAAAATCAATTTAAAAACTTAAGGTTTTGGAGGAAACAAAAAAAATAACAAAAGTTTATTATTCTCTTTCTTTATTTTTAATTTCGCGAATATAATGTTACTTATGCTCTCGTTAAAAATATTTTGAGGTCCGTGTTGATGGTCAACGTGGTGCGCGGCGCAATCTATATTAATATAATAAAGAGAGAGTGCGAATTTTGTGAGTTTGTGTGTATGTGGAGGGTAATCTCCGGAACCAATGCACCTATTTGAAAAATTCATTCGCCATTTGAAAGGTACATTATTCCAGATGGACATAGGCTATATATTATGTATGTATATTACGTGCAAATTAGCTAAAGTTATGGCGATATTCGTCAACTAAGTCGGAAAAAAAGCTCTTATAAATCGAAGCGAAGCGAGGGCGGGTCGCTATTTATAATAAGGGTGAATATTACCTATATTTATCCTGTGTATCAGTTTTATTTTGCACAAAATTATAAGAAAATTATTGTCTAATATCTCAAAGGAGTAGACGAGTCCTAAAATGGGGACCACGTATCGGGAAACGTAACGTTTCAATGTTGTATTTCCCGGTATGTTGTCGTGTAGCCTAGGTACAGAACAAAAACTACTAAGAAGAAGAAAAGAGGTCAGTTGTTGTTACAACGTGGTACGACCAAGTTGAAGAAACTACTTAAAGAAAGTCTGCGTTAACATGTTGGCTGGATAAGAAGAGCAGAAGGCTGCGTGTGGTTAACTGTGGAGGCGGTCCTTGGGAGAGGCAGTGGAGGCAGTCATTCAACAGTGGAGAGACACTGGCTTATGGTATGGTATGATAATATCTCAAAGTATTTCGAAAATTTATCAAACTTCTGTCAGTAAGATCATTGAGATACTCTAAAGTACCTAATCAAAATCATTGAATTCTAGCCTTTATCACTATAATATTAAAGAATACACTCATGAGATCCCTTGCTCTATTACTACCTGTATGTTACTTTTATACCCACCAATGGAATCCCATTTTAAAGTACGCCTGTCCAAAAACTGTCAGTTTAGGACAAAATTGCGCAAATATTGTTTTTTCAGTAACTGTTATGATTTCGATGAGTCTACTCCCAAACGTACTGTCAAACCCAAATTATTAAAAGTTTCATTGCAACCACAAGACATGTGCATCATAACCCGAATCAATTATAAACTGAACCTTTGGAATAGGGCAAAGGTTGATGAGTGGTTAAGGAAACTGATCTACCTGTCAGAGTAGTACTGTCGTCAAATGTTAGGGAGAATGAAAACTAATTACTAAACATAGATATTCCTTTTTTTAATTTTTTTTAGATGGAAATCTAAGACATTAAAACAATATCAAAATAAAGAAATTGAGAAGGAACGCTAAAAGAACGATAAACAACTAAAAGCTATCCCAGACGATTCTAAGGTTGTAGGTTTAGACTCGCGGGTTATCTAAGAGTCAGGAAAAAATAATATCATGTCAAACAATATGTATGATTTTTTAAAAGAATTGAAAGAATGAGAGTAAACTGAAAATTTGATATTGATAACTTAGTGATACTGATACCTACCCATCTTTCTGTAGCTGAGTGGTAAAAAATAACAAACACGAAACATCAAATTTTTCGCCGCGAATAAAAATAAAATGTCCGAACGAAAAATTGCCATTAAAACGCAAATATAGCAATATAAACGGGCCATGTTTGAGGGACAAGGTGGGAATAATTCTCTAAAACTATTATTATAATATTTGTTTCTTTGTATCATATAATTAAGTATTCCTTTAGACCCATAACTGTCAAAATAGCAATTGTAAACACCTGGACTTATCCACTCTATACCTTTCAGCAACAGATTTATTGATACCGTAATACGTAAGTAAATCATAAGCCTATCTATCAGTCACATATGTACATTACACATATAAATAAACCTCTGTTGCCATCAATCTCGCCAACGTTAGAGGTGTGTGCTCTTTAATGTGCGCCAGAAAATTGTCCAAAAGTGTTTATTCCAAAACCTAATTAATCCTTTTACTTTGTAACAGAGCTTTTCTAAACATGCCTAGGTGAGAGACCGGTCTATGATACACGTCAAGTAAGCAAAACAATAGATTTGAATAAACCTATTAGATACCTGCCTACTAACTAGGAATATACATATAATTAAATAGAAAAATCCTAAAATAATTACCAATTGTTCACCAGAATTCTCAAATCCCAGTATCAATTTTAATGTCAGTAGGTAACTTAACTAATCTTTCGGATAGTTAACTTATTATTATCACACGAAAAAATCTACACACAATTCTACTTCTAATAATTTTTACACGAGAAAATATAAAATTGTGGTACTTGTTTTGTGTAATCACATTTAAAACTTAGAACATCACAAGTTTTAAAAGGAAAACATAATTAATTTTATTCGAGTTTACGTTCGAAAACTTGAGCGATACGGCCAGCTCGTGAAACATGAGTGTAGTTCATGTAACGACGACCAAGATGGTACTGAAGCATGCCTGCCTGTGCGAAACATTCCCCGCAAACTGTTTTCCACTGTTTCTTTCTGTACATGCTGCGCAAACCAGTAGGAAAAGCATTTCCACGTGGTTTGACTTATTTATTTACACTGGATACAGAGACCTCTGTTAAGTGGTGTAGAAATTTTTCCAACATGAAAAGCCATCCGGTATTGATTCTGTCTAAAACAAGTCTTCATGCTTTTTCATTTCATAAGAACTCAAGAGATGGCGGTGCTGTGGTTTAAAAAATGTTTGTTAATATTTCTTTAATAATGTTGTATCATTTCTACTAAAATTTATTTCTTTACGCCCTATTATTATTAAATCTTACCAAAATTTTACTCAAGAAAATAAAAACTGTCATAAAATAAACTGAGAGTTATTTTATTTTTTAACTTGGCAACCATAATTGACTCGTCCACAGTTTCTGGAAAAGTGTACACGACCTTTCACTCTTTTCATCAATCCTATATAAAAATAATATAGGATAAATAATTTATTTCTTTAATTTACATTACTTTTTCTAATCGTTGTAAGAAAAATCTGTAATAATGAGCACTATATTAGAGAAAATCGCCGCTATAGAAGCCGAGGTTTGTAGTAGAGGTTATGCTGTATTTTTCGTAATTTTCACACAAAATTTAGAAATTTAATGTGAAAAAGTATAAAACATTCTTCCTTAAGTTTGAAATCAGCGAAAGGAACATCACTGTATATTACGAGTCTGTGAAAATTTAAAAAATCCACCAAATGTGTTTCAGATGGCTCGCACGCAAAAAAATAAGGCTACAGCTCTCCATTTAGGTATATTGAAAGCAAGATTGGCTAAATTAAGACGTGAATTGATTACCCCTAAAGGCGGTGGCGGGGCGACTGGTGAAGGTAAGCAGGAATAAAAAAAACGTGGCAAATGGTAAAAAAGATCGACGTGATGAAGCTCAGTCGGTAGTAAATCGCTCCTTGTGTGAAGGATGCCTAGTTAGGCAAAAAAATAATAATGAAATAATAATAGATAAATAAACAGTTTTTAATATTATATTATAATAAATATAAATAAAACAGCTGTTTTAATATTACAGTTACATTTCATTGAGCAATTATTATTTAGATAAATATACCTTATTGTACAGAAGAAAAATGCAAGTAATTAGAAGTTTAATGTTGGCCTTATCACTAAATCAATTACTTCCAGGCAACCTTTGGGTAGTAAGAAGTCTAGATGAATAGAAGCATATGTTGCAATAAAGAAATAATATTTGTATTTCAGTTTCATTTTACTGATGGTGGTTAATATTGCATTTATTATTTGACATCTACAAACTTATCAGACTGTCCAGAGAGAGCCCTCCTTCAGATCCTGCAACATCTATCAGTCACTGAAATGTTAATAAACAATAATTAATGTTACTGGTTTTGATGTTTGGGTATCTCTTTTGGGCCTGTTACCCAAAAAATCCTAGTGACATATTAAATAGCTATTTAATATAATATTTTAGTTGGTAATTAAAGTAATAATATTCTTAAATCCATAATAAAGAAAATCCAACAAATTTAATGGTTTACTCAGGTGTAACAATATGTAAACAAAGACAATGTGGCTAAATAAATAAATTGGATAAATATTCTCATTGCTACAGAGATGAAGGACAAAAATAACCTATTGATACATATGAAAACAATAAACTTTTATTCTCTGACCAGTGACTATTTTCTATGCTATACTTCCTCCCTAAAATTTTAAAGTTTGTATTGAAGTTTGTGGTAAACTGATTATTTTATACTAAGCAAAGTTACTTATGTAATTCAGATCTCCCACCTATGATTAAAATATTTATTTACTGTCTACCCATAGGTTGTCCAACAGAGATTGCTTTTAGCAATAAGACTGCTTATTGTGCATTTTATGTGTTTATAGTGTCTGTTACTGTCTTGTAAGTTTGTAAACAATACACATGAAAATAAACTCATGCCTGAAGTGACGAACTTATGAAATAATATTGTATTTATCAAACCATATATTTATAGAGTGCTTTTTGATCTTTTTGATTTTTGATCACTGAGAAGCTAAAATGAAACTGAAAACTGTCAAAGGGAGGGAATATTTATTTGTCTAAATCTCACATAATTTTATTTACTTATGAAACTATAATATTGTTCCATAAGTAATTGAAAGATGTGGAATAACATTATTAATTTTTCTATGAAATAAAAAAAAACACTGACATCAAAAATTCAGTGTCAGGAAGCTGCTGGTATTTTTCCAATAACATTAAGTTTAATGCAATCGGACCAATTAGAGACAATAGGGCATACATATAACTTGATAAATTTTACTTCAAATATTTTAAAATTACTTGCAACATAATTTGTTTAATTAATTATAACTATTGCTGGATTTGAACTGATGTTTTTATTTATAACTTTAATTAACTATTTAAATATGATTTGTAACTAATCATTGTTAAAAAGTATATTTTTAAATCTTTATATTAGAGTAGAACCCCCATATACACAGCCACAGGGTTTGGTTCTGCCGTCTTCTGTGCATACCTGAATATGAAGTGAAATCAAAACAGGAAAAATCAAAGAAAATCATGTTATATAATATTTATTGAAAATGATTGTGTAACAAATAATCTTATGCTGTTACACAATAAAATTTAACTTACATGATAATAATGTAGTACACAACCAGAAAATATGCTAGAAATTAAAATAGAACCGTTAATATAGAATAGTTTCGCGCGCTTTTGTTTATCCAATCGCATATACCGAGTCTGCGATAACTGTACCAGAATTTTTATTTAGGACGCTTAAAACTATTATTATTACATATACAGGATTGTGATTTAAATTGTATATGAAGGCTCTAATAAAGTCAATAGCTAATACCACATATAAAAAGGAAATTACAGATAACAATTTGCATAACAACTAATTCTAATATTATACTTCTACTTTATAACTAAACTTTGAATTTAATTTCTAGGTTTCGACGTAGCTAAAACCGGGGACGCCCGCATTGGTTTTGTCGGCTTTCCTTCTGTAGGCAAGTCTACCTTGCTATCTAATCTAGCAGGGGTGTATTCTGAAGTTGCGGCATACGAGTTCACAACATTGACCACTGTGCCAGGATGCATTAAATACAAGGGTGCAAAAATACAGGTAAACAAATGGAAAGTTTAAATGTTACAACTAAATTAACTTATGTCCTCACTGCTAAATGTCGGCCTCTCCCAAGGCTTACTACCACACTATTAGACTTTTCTCATCCAGCGACTACTAGTGAACTGGGACAACTGTTGTTCACATCCATAGAAGTTATCTTTAGCACTACATGCGTCCCTTGGATGGTGTTTAATGGTTAACATTTGAATTACATTGCATATCCATAACCAACCCGTTTGTCTTCCACTGCTGGACATGGATCTCCTCAAGCACACTTCGTCTTGTACATGAGTGATGTATGATCTTAAAATGTCACACTGTCCAGGTGAAAGGCAGGTTGGAGAGTCTTAGAGGTGGTGTAATTCCTCAAGTGGTAATTCTTGTGGCAGTATTATTCATAGTGGAGTGTAGGCTTTCACGGCCGGTGTCCATATTAATTGAATCTTCCGGGCTACTTGGCCGAGGTCTTCTGGAATCTCTTCTCTTTTTTCCAAATGTTTCGTCAACAACTGCGGTTGACATCTTCAGTGGTGACTGTGTTCACTTTCGGAGAGATGTTATCTCTTCGGCTTCTCGAGCGCAACCGCTTTCCGTTTGGAAAAAAGAGAAGAGATTCCAGAAGACCTCGGCCAAGTAGCCCGGAAGATTCAATTAATAAGTATTATTCATGTTATAGTATTGTGGCTTTATTATACCTTAGTCGTATTTTACGACACCCATGGGAAGAGATAGATTTTATATATATTTATATATATATATATAGAAGAGGTTTTATATATTGTAAATCGGGTCCGAACGCTTATAAAGGTTTTTCTTTACCTTTTATTTCTACTATCGCATATTTTTATTTACATATCGCAGCTGTAAAAACTCGCCAAACGAGTAAATCAACAATAGCCGAACATATTCACAGCGCTGGAATTAATCACTGAATAGAACTCTGCACTCCAAAAATCCTCACCACTGAACGTCACTATTATCCCGTGTTGCACATGAAGCAATTGAAATTAAGAAATATAACAAAATAAATTGGGAAGATGGATGTATATTATATACTGTCGTCGACGTGGAATCTCAGTGATTAACAAATTTAAACCTTGTCATTTACCGGCGAATATGTCCGCAGACATTGTTAGTGTAATGTGTCACAGCATTTCCAAATGTGAAGATCAAATGTGGATAGTTAATAAAACTGCTCGCAGCTCCTATCCTGTACCTACTACCCGCCTCGTCAGTCAACTCGTCACCACGACTGATGTAACCCGTGCCGAAACGTCGAGTAGAAATAAAAGGTAAACAAAAATCTTTATAAGCGTTCAGACCCAATTTACAATATAAAATGTGTACAAAATGCAAAAGTTTAAAAGTTATAAAGGATGGTGCTAAACCCGCGTCGGCCCGCTTATGGTTTTTTAATAATATACATGGTCTAATTTATGTTTCTTAATCATTTTTTAAACAAATATTCTTAATTTCATAACTGGTATTGACCGTAGCCTACCATTCCAGCAAGGTGTGTTTCCACTGCTAAGTATAAGCCTTTCACAGTAGAAAGTGAATATTGCGTCTGATGCAGACCTTGGGATCTTCTTAATCCGGCACCTTAGGAGAGTGCTAGATGATCACTTACACAGTTATTGAACATTATGATGATTTGATTTCAGCTTCTAGATCTTCCTGGAATCATTGAAGGCGCCAAAGACGGCAAAGGTAGAGGTCGTCAAGTCATCGCCGTCGCGAGAACTTGTGGCCTCATATTTATAGTTCTGGATGTGTTAAAACCACTGCAGCACAAGAAACTTCTGGAACATGAGTTGGAAGGCTTCGGACTGAGGTTAAACAAACAGCCACCAAACATACACTTTAGAAAAAAAGACAAGGGTGGCATCAATTTGAATATTACGGTAAGTTATAAGATTCTATTCAGCTGTTTTCCAAGATATTTTGGCTTCACAAGTACAAATAGTTTTTAGTATATTATTCAAATAATAAGTATGTAGTCTTTTTCTAAAAAAAGTCCTATAACTAATTATCACACTCACAAACAAACAAATTTTCACTAGGTTTGGGAATGGGGACCACATATCAGCAACGTAGTGTGGAATGCCCTCCGGTTAGGTAGACTGACAACTTGAAGAATGTCGCTGGTGGTGGCGGGATGAAAAGACCGTGTGTAATAACAGTCCTTGGGAGAGGTCTAGATGCTTATAGATGTTGAGAGACAGTCAGGTGGTAGTAATACTAATAAATCCTGTTATATATGTTACATAGGTACTTATAAGTTATTTATTACTCTACAAATATACGGCAGTGCGATTCTAACCACCGGACGTTTTACTTGTGTGTGTTCCTACGTAATAAAACCCAACTTTATATTTCCAGTGCCCACAAACAGAACTCGACGTGGAAACCGTAAAGACAATCCTATCAGAATACAAGATCCATAATGCCGACATAACGCTCCGCTACGACGCCAACAGCGACGACCTGATCGATGTTATTGAAGGCAATAGGATATACGTGCCTTGCATCTATTTGTTGAACAAGATTGGTGAGTTGGACTTACATTATGTTCGATTTATCCACAGATTCACATGAATGTATTTATCCATTTAACCGGGTCTTACCCTTCCGGCACGCGCGGCGTTGTAAATTTTACAACAGCGACAGATTTTTCGTTTTATTTAACTTATTTTAAATGTGAGAAGTATGCCTCCCGCACCTATTCTTCTGTTGAAGTCTCGCCACTACTACGTGATACTGTTATCACAACAAATCATCCTGGCGTCGTTTAATTGTGAGTCGTACTTTGATCGGCGCGTACGTTCCATTGTTGTACTTTTTACAACACGTGCGTTCCCGTGTAACATTTTTTTCTCTTTCAACCACAATATAACTTTTTTTTTGCTACAAAATGTCACATCCATTAAATAATAGTGAAATAGTAAGTTATCTTGAACAACTTGAAGAGGATAATACAAGTGAAATAAGTGATTTAGGTGAAAGCGAAAATGACTTGAATGAAGAAAATATTGAGTTTGATGACCATTCTGATGACAATTGACAATTGACATCTTCTGAGATAGAAGATGAGAATGGAGATTACGAATTGGAAGCGGAACAAGAGTTTGTACTCGGAAAAGATTTAGAAACTATTTGGTGTAAGTACATCAGAAGTTTCACAGTTGTGTAAGACTACAAAAAATATTGTAAAGAAACTTCCAGGACCAAGATCATGTGCTAGAGATGCAGACACAGAAATTGAAGTCTTTTTAAAAAATATGGAATTTACTATAATAGATGAGCAATCTGCACAAACAAGTATATTCAATCTATTTCTAACAGATTTGTCAGAGTTGTTTGTTCTATGAAGTGTGACAAATATTCCAGATTTATATGCAAGCAACAGGTAGAAAAATAAATTGTATACTTACGATGTATTAGCAGTAATATAGAAGGAGAGGCAGAAGAAGAATAATTATTTTGTTTTTAGTGTTACTGAATCATTCGTCGATTTTTTATGAACTAATAAAACATATTGACTTTTATTTATTTTTAATATATTGAAGAAAATATAATGAAGTATTATTTAGTATTTTAGAATACCAGAGTTTCTTACAAAATACATATTGTATGTAAAAAAATAATAAATTAAAATGATAAAAATAACTACTTGAGCTATGTTGTAAAAAGTACAACAGCGCGCCTGCTCATGTAATACAAATAGGCGCGCGTGCCGGAAGGAACTGTGTGAAAGCATTTTGTACTGCCTCTTGGGAAGAAAGTTTTTTACCAAGTAGAAATTTGTCCAAATCACGAAAAAAATGGTAGTCCGTTGGAGCAAGGTCTGGCGAGTACGTAGGATGACGTGTGGTTTCTAACTGCAGCTCCTGTAGAGTTACAACGGTTTCTCGTGCAGTGTGAGGTCTTGCGTTATCATGGAGCAATAATGGTGAAGATCGATTCACGAGTCGGGGCTGTTTCACTGCTAGTTTCGCCATCATTGTTCGAAGTTAGGCACAGTAAACATCTGCTGTTGTGGCTTGACCAGACCTGAGAAAGCTATAGTGAATAACACCGTGAATAGACCACCAAACAGTTACCATTACCTTTTTATTGGTAAACTTTGCCTTAGGGCACTGTTGCGGCGTTTGACCTGGGGTCAGCCATTGCATTTTTCGCTTTCGGTTATCGTAAAGAATCCACTTTTCGTCACATGTCACAATTCGATCCAATATTCCTTCATTTCTGTACCGATTCAACAAGGCAACGCAAGTTTCAACACGCGTTTCTTTCTGCAGATCAGTCAAATCATGAGGCACTCATTTTTCATATTTTTTTATCTTATTGATTTGATGGAAATGAGTCAATATTGTAGGTAAAGTAACGTTAAACCATGCCGCTATTTCCTGGGTAGTTTGACTCGGATCGGCTTCCACCATCTCCTTCAATTCAGCGTTATTCACCTGTGTGGGCGGTCTTCCACGTGGTTCGTTCTTCAAGTCGAAGTTTCCATTACGAAAGCGTTTAAACCAAAAACGCGCGGTTCGTTCATTAGCAGTCTCCTCTCCAAACGCAGCATTGATATTGCGAGCCGATTCTGCCGCTTTAGTTCCGCGTCGGAACTCGTATTCAAAGATTACTCGGATTTTCGAAGTATCCATCTTTCCCGTCTAAGCTGAATAAAAAAAACAATTGAAAGTCGAAAATCGAATTTGCACATTTTTTAAAACAAGAACCTCATAGGTATCATGTGAAAAAAGTTTTACTTCAAAAGCTCACACCATTTGCACGTGTTTACCTTATTTATTTTACTCGACATGTCGGTTGGTTTGCATCAACCACGGTCACGAGCTAACACTCGTGACCGTGGTTGGTCCATTGGTGCTAGTTTAAATAGATAAAAAGAAGTTGAAAATCTCAAATGTTAGATTCATGGATTAATTAGATGTAGGCATCTGATCTCTTACACCATCTTGAAGCTTTTACCACAATTTTAAGCTATTGTCATCATGACTGAATATAATGAATATCATTTAAAGGGTTTACTTCGCAATTTTTTCATATATTTTGAATAACCATTATTTCAGTCCACTTACATTGAACTATCTCGTCGTGACCACGGTTCATATACTTATATAAAAATATCGGCTGTAGAAAATAAATGAGAATCGTGAGTAATTCGTTTACATAACATTTATTCTTTCACAATTACCTTCACTTTATATGAACTGACGACTAATTTTATTTTTATATTTAGCATTTAATGACTATTTTTATTTTAGCATTTAATGACGGACGTCACTATTATTATTTCCCTTACCTATGAAATTGACGTTTTATATGGAAAAAATCTTTTTTTTTGTATGAAATTATACATTTAATTAATGGAAATATTGTCCATTATTATCAATGCACTTTTGCCATTTTAATGGAAGTTGATTGTAGCCTCTGCTATAGAATTTCTGGAGATGGGAATCGATGAATTCTCTGAAAGCGTTTTTTACTCACTTGCGTCACCTTTTTCCCCTGTAAGTTATCCAAATTCCGAAAAAATAGAAATCAATAGGAGCAAGGTCTGGCGAGTATGGTGGGTGACGTAGAGTTTACAGTTGAAACTCTTGTAACTTAGAGATTGTCTGTCGTGCAGTGTTTGGGCAAGCCTTATCACGAAGAAGCAGTTTGACCAGACTCGGTTTTGATAGCGAGCTTGTCTATCATCATTTTTAGTTCTTCACAGTACACATCTGCATTAACTGTTGTGCAAGATCTCAAGAAACTGTAGTGGATAGTACCGGCACAGAACCACCAAATACAGTCATCATGAGCTTCTTTTGACTCAGTTTATGTTTGAGACATTGGCTTCATTATCCATTCTCCTGGGTTCAACCATTGGGACGAACGTTTACGATTATCATTCAGAGTCCACTTCTCATCACAAGTGACAATACAATTCAGAATCCCTTTAATTTTGTGCAGGTTCAGCAAAGTAAGACAAGCTTCGACATGTGTTTGCAGCTGACTTTCATTAAGCTCATACGGTACCGACTTTCCGAGCTTCTTCACTTCCCAATTTGACACAAATTAATCAATATCGTTATGTCACTAACGCCGAAGACTGATGCTAACTCGAGCTAATTCAGAATGGCTAATATCTTCTCCGTTTCTATTTTGACTAATATAGACCCCTTAAATCCTTTTCATTTACTTTTCACTCGCACTTATATCCCTTAATCACTTAACCACTATCACTTCACTTTCACTTCACTTTCACTTACAGATCAAATCAGCATAGAAGAATTAGACGTAATTTACAAAATACCCCACTGCGTACCAATATCGGCTCATCATAAATGGAATTTTGACGATCTTTTGGAAAAAATGTGGGAATACCTCAAATTAATCAGGATATACACTAAGCCTAAAGGACAACTACCCGATTACAATGCACCTGTAGTACTGCATGCCGATAGAACAACAGTCGAGGACTTCTGTAATAAGCTTCATAGATCGATTGTGAAGGAGTTTAAATAGTGAGTATGTCTGTAGATTATTTCTTCTTTAGCCTACTATGGCGAATTTTAATGGCTTTAAAGCTCAATAATTATACAAGATCGTTAGCGTGCTTTCGTGAAAAACACCAATCCCGACCCGAGTTAAAAAATTAACACATTATACCTGTACTTGTATCAGCCTATAACGTCCCACTCAGGCCTCCCCTAGTAAATCACTGAGAGATTTCAGGCCGTAATCCACCACGCGGGCCCAATGCGGTTTGGTGGATCACAT
This sequence comes from Sesia apiformis, assembly GCA_914767545.1. Classification (NCBI taxonomy): domain Eukaryota; kingdom Metazoa; phylum Arthropoda; class Insecta; order Lepidoptera; family Sesiidae; genus Sesia; species Sesia apiformis. Next base: position 5,012,556 of record OU611960.1, on the reverse strand, counting down.
AATCCATTTTTTTTTATTTCTCGAGTTTGCTGGTTTCCTCACGATGTTTTGTCCTCACCACCAAACTAGTGACATTTAAAAAAAATCCATACTTTAGTAACATAGTGGTACGGGCCGAGGATTTGAACTCACGATCACACGAATGTGAGTCGAGTATAGATACCCTAGGCTATCACCGCAAATTAAACTTATTGGGGTTCAAAATGTTTATTAGAACAAATGCCAAATGCCTTGTCAAATCTTGTCAAATGCAAAGTGACCTTCGAAAAAATTCGAAATAGCTGTTCAAATATGGCGGGAATACGGTGTATTCCCACACCGTGCACTCAAATGATTATTTCCCATGAACCGTTTCATCATCGAAACTGTTTGGAAGATAAATTTCCAAGGGAGATTTTCAATATCCAAGATAACGAATACAATATGGCGCTCAAAATATTTAAAACTGCTGTTTTCCCTCCAAATCATTTGATATGACCTGTTTAAACATCGAAACCGTTTTTTGCAAACATTCAATGAGCTATTTACGAGGAAATGATATTCGTGTTGAATACCAGTCCGTCCTACCCCTTTTTTTCTAAAAAAAAATGTCAATTTCAAGTAGGTACAGTAACCATCATAATATTGTTGAAAAATAAAATGTAATTTTGTTTTACAGTGCCTTAGTATGGGGATCTTCCGTAAAGCATCAGCCGCAGAAAGTAGGAATAGATCACGTGTTAGCTGATGAAGATGTCGTACAAATTGTTAAGAAAGTTTAGACTTCATAATGATAAATATTTTATGAATCAAAAGTGAAATTAGGTACTTCATATTGTTGCGTATTTGTTAAATGAAAAATTGTGATTTAAAATGTTTAATGAGGGGACAAAATTTAAGGTTAAGTTATACTATGGGTGTTCCCTGACATCTATACAGAGGTTCTTGTATATATAGGCTGTAACAAATATATTTCTGAAGCCTGAAATCATGATTCCTTTTATGATTTCTAGTTTTGATATGGAAAACTTTAATAATTTTTTCAGTCTTTTTGACATTGACATTATAATTTTGTGTTTTAATCATAGAGTATTATACCCAATAGAGCGGTAATACTGGCCATCCAATTCCGAAACTGATCAGTGATTTGCCTATAATAAATATCAACTCTCACATGCACCAAAATAGTACAGCACCAGAAAGTGACCTGTGTGTACGTCTCCGTATAATTATAAAACACGAGATTTGCTGTTAAAATGTCTTCCTGTTCGATTCATTGGTGTGGTAAAAATAGTAAAACATCGAACTCTAAAACAGACGGCATCACATTTCATCGGTAAGTAACAATAAATATAGAATTTTTCAATTCACATCCATTTTATCACGGCTCAAGTTAAACTGGTCACCTCAAAATGAAACAATTGACAAGTATCTATGCGTCTTGTTTTTACCTAGTTACAACCTCGTTGCATCATCTCTTTCTATTTCTACGAACTTGTTACTAGTGTTGGACTAAGAAAATGAAATTATGTTTCGATATTTACGAGTAAAGTAGGTATATTTATTACATTTTATCTAAAAAAATAACTTTGCACTTATTTTTAATGTCCATTGTCGATCTAACGTTGTAGTGCTGGACATATTATGTTTATCGATTTTTTTAAGTATATCAGATCTTGATCGAAAAATACGGTCTATTAGGCAGTAGTGTAGATATGATTTTAGAAATAAGTAGGTGACGTTATTTGACAATATCGACACCTGAACGTTTGAGGTCATCGTTTACTTTCTAGAATAAAAAAGTAATAGGAAAACCAAAACGATCTTAATATTTTGATGGAAACTGTCGAGCTTTCGCAGTTTTCAGAAAATGTAATAGAATACATAGCAGGATATGTGTCTAGCGAACTAGTTAAACGCATTAAATGTGGCACTTGTATAGAAGCGTTGGTATGTTTGTCAGAAAACAAGAGAAGTCTAATTTATTACAGAGATAAGGGTGGCTTAATATATCCTTCGGTTAGTGTGCAAAAAATCTGCCGTCGTTCTGAGCAATTTATAAAAAAATTTTTCATTAATAGCGTGGACAAAAGAAAATATACAAGCGACTTCTTAGTCCACAAGACTGTCAGTAGCTTTGTAGGAGAATTATTTTTTCCCGAATATCAGTACCACCAATACTACGCAGAAGAGACAGACCATTTAATTGATTTGGCTAAAAGCGTAATGAAAAAATATATAGATACAAGGCTAGCATTCCTTAGCAAAAGGAGGCAATATAATGAGAAAGAAGCTGTAAGAAGAATTTACACGAAATTAATTCATGTTAAAAACCAGTAACGCAATGTATAATAATTACCATTATACCGATTTAAATTGTTTTATTAAATGATAAGTACCTATAAAAATGTTGTTTTATCTTCACAACGTTATTTAATTAAATACAACTATTTAGGAAGTTTTCCTATCATCTAAATTTTCCATGTGCTCTGTATTCCGTAAACTATCAATTTTGTTCACTCTTGTTGGGTAGTATTTAATAGTTGGAATAATGCTATTTTAATTATTTTATTCATTTAATTTTAAATATTTACGTATACATTGTATCTCTATAAAAAAACAAGAGAGTGTTATTTACCATGCCGTCCCACTAAACAATTTCTTTCGATATCGATATTTGCGTGCCCAACACTAGAGTTTATGTTTGACCTTGGGTCGACCAATCAGAGCGCAGTTGTCACCGCGGTGATTTGACGGAAATATTTTCAAACAAAATGAGTAGCATTTCGTCTCTATTGGGTATGTACTCCATGGTTTTAATTTTTAAATATGTATTGCCAATTATGCATGCAGAATCCATAGTTTCAGTCATCAGGAATAAGTCTTCAAATGAACGCTTAAATACACTTTTTAGTTAAAGTAACCTTTATTATAATAGCCACAATAATACCACCATAAATACGTAGTTGACAAAGGAGCAGTTCAATTCCACTTATACTGTTGTAGGGCTCTGTCCTGCTAGCAGCGTGACGTAGAGGACGCGTTGTCCTATGTGAGAGTCGTGGACGCGCGATTGCCGTCAGTACTATAGTAATTTTGATATGACAACACATAGAATTTGTCGCTTATTAGTTATTATTATTACTCCGTGAAAACACTTAAAGTATTTATATTTAGAAAGGAAAGGAGCAAAATAAGTCTTAAACATATGCACGCTCTGTGACCCTCGACGCATTGCTTACGCAGCAGACGTATGTGGGGAGCGAATGTTTGACATTAACGCGACGCGGCGCGCCGCCTAGCAGGACATGGGGTAATAACAGTGAATTTAAAGTCTGAACACTGGAATAATTTTGGCAAATGAGAAATTCACTGATATGTTAAAAGTGTGCATAGTCTTGCAAATCCCCACACATTTCATTACATGTTTTTATATATGTCAGGAACCATGCCAATATTAACTCTAACCTAATCATACAAGAGTATGATGCCCCACAAAACAAATTTAATGATTGTAAAAAAAACTTCTTTGTATAATATTCTATTGACACCATAAGCATTACTATGTTTTAAGTAATAAAAATGTAATTATGAATTGCCCCAACTTGTTGTTTATTTTGCAGTATGTCTTAATTGAACAGTAAATTGGTGTACCTATATTTGTTATAAGTATAACAGTTTCAACCGCAACAATATTAAAAATTGAATCATTTGTCAAACCTTATCTCCATCGTATTTTTGTACTTCTGAAAAATATGGAGACATGAAGTATTGCAATATCAACAATTATTGTTTTAGATACATCTCTTTCATTGAGATTCATAATACATCAATTTAAGGAGTTGAAAATGTAATTATTAAAATGTTTCTTTATCAAAAGTTAAAACATGTTCTTATTTACTGAAATTTGAAACAAAAGTTGTAATTTCTGCAATGAACAGTTTCGATTTTTTTAATAAATGCATTAATCAGCCACGTTTATATCTATTTTTAAGTTATTGCATATTAGATGACATTGTAAAACAATATTTTTATATCAACCTTGTATGTATAGCGTGCATTTGTTCGTTATTAGAATCTATGGAATGTTTTATGGCTAACATTGAATAAAATGCTCATTAAAACTGGATTTGGTAATTCATTTTAAGCTCTAAAAAATACAAAACATTTCTTAAAATCATTTGTCACTTAAACACTTGTCATTGTTTAAAGAAAGAGATATTAAAAAATAGCTAACAAGTAGCCTTTATGAGTAAGGCAGAAAAAGATTTTAGAAGAGAATAAAGTTCAAGTTTAATGAATGTTGCAATATTTTTATCTATTATTACTAGCCAAATATCCTTTCTCCTCTTGATTTTAATGGATGCAATGCAACCAACCCTTTCAGTATCCACTGCTGGACATGGGCCTCCTCATGCACATTGTCTTGTCCATGAGGGATGTAAGACCTTAAGATGCCACACTACCCAAGCCGGTTGTCGAGTCCACTCTTTTAGAGCTGGTGTAGTTCCTTAAGGCTTGTAGTAGCCGTTTAGTTATCCCTTTTCATTTTCTTACATACATGAACATAATATAAATTCTGCCATACAAATGCTAAAGCGCCGTAATAGCAAAATCGTGCTTTCGAAAAAGACGTACTGATTAATATAACAAAATATTGATTAAAAAAAAATCTTGTTACATTGAGAATTTTTTTTTGGATGAAATAAAGAAAATTATCTTTATTCAAATATACTTTACACTTAATTATGACAAAAATAAAATCTCACTGCATAAATGTATTTTTGGTGCAAACAGACTAAAATGCAGCATCTACATTACTGCAATCGACTGCACAATATATTATTTGATTTTACAGATTAAAATACTACCTATGTGTTCTATATTTCCGCATTAGTCAGTTTTCTAGCGCGTTATTACAAGCACTATGGAAACCCTATCTTGCAGGTAATTAAAAACATTCTTAATCCAATAGAAACTAGCAAATTACTCGGTGACGATGCACTGAATCAGTTAAAAGATCACTACATTTTAGTTCTTTATCTTGAGGTAGAATTATAGCCTGACCATTAATTAGCTGCAGTAAACTGACAGATCGAACTGTCATTTCGTAAAATAATGTTACCACATTTATTCGAATAGTGATGTGACTTAGAAAATTGATTCAATCCGATGCAATCAAATTAGTTATTATTAAGTTCATACGTAAATATTGATAAACACATAAACATAGGCACTCCAGCACATGGTCAGCACATAACGCAATGGTCACTCCCAGATACGGGTAACGATCTCACGGGTTGGTAGCTACCCTACCACTAGAAAGATTGAAACAACACCGAAGAGACTAAAATGAAAATACAAGACTGGATGACTATTAAAAATATTCCTTTCGAGCCAGATATGGTAAAGGCCACTCTTGTAGATATTTTAAGACAGCAAAATCAAACGTGGTGTCTGTGGACGAGATGGCAGCACAGCATGGTGTTCCGGTTTTAAGACTGCCCCCTTACCACTGTAAGTTGAACCCAATCGAGCTAATTTGGGCGCGGGTAAAGGGGCACGTCGCGAAAAACAATAAGAATTTAAAAATGCAAGATGTGCGAACTTTATTCCAAGAAGGAATCAATAAAGTAATACTGTGTATATGGAGTGACTGCGTATCCTATATTATAGAAGAAGAAGACAAAATGTGCCGTCTCGACATGTGGTCGAGACGGCACATTAAAAAATAATAAATGGTGTAACAGACACATTTGTCATACGTTTGAGTGATAACGATAGCGACAGTAGTTCTGAATCAGAATAAATAAATAACTATGGTATCATTTTTAATTTACGTCACAGTGGGTTATTTTTTCTGCCGAAGAAAGATGCACTACTTTATTATTATAATAAAAGAGAAATTTATGTAAATCCGGTATTTTATTTTAACAAAATAAAAAGGAAAAAATAAAGTAATTAATTTAATTCCAAACAGGTTTAAAAGTTTGTCGCGAGTATAGTAGGTATTATTCCGTATTATTATTCCGTATATATATAAAGCTGGATATATAAAGCTGGATAAAGCTGGATATATATAAAGCTGGATTACCACTCACTCACTGACATAATTGTTCTCCCAGTTCCCACCACCGGGGTGAGAAACTTTGAATGAGAAAGTAAACTTTCGGGGTCGGTGAGCACCAGAAAAATCCGACTTCTTCGAGTTGACCATACCTGATGAAAAATTTAAACGGCCAACTCAAACGGTAACACCTGCGCGGGGGGTGCTCGACCAAATGTCATAGGGAACTGCCGGCAGACGCCAGCGGGCGTCGCCAAAATTTGAATTTCGAACGTCCAGCGTCGCCTCCATACAAAATGAAATCGCTCGTAGCTCGGAAACGGTGAGAGGTAAGTCGGGGGTGCTCGACCAAATGTCATTCGGGAAGGTGTAAGCTTTCTCGTGGTCGAAAAAGTTTTTCAAAATGGCCGATTCAAGATGGCGGCCGATTTTCAAGTTGGTCCGAGAGGGGTGGAAATCGACACCCGGGGGATCGCGGGGGCCCTGATTGAGAATTTCGGGTCGGTTTCTCGATTCCGCCGTTTCCAAGATGGCGGCCGTCAATTGAAATTTCAAATTTCGATCGGCCGTAACTCCCGCGAGGCCGGAGGCCGAGCGGCGCGGGCGATGCCGCAGGCCGAGCTCGCCCGGGACTTGCACCGGGAGCGGGCCCGTCCTCGTCCGGTGGACCTTCAGCTCGACGGTCGACGGCCTGCCTGAACGGTGAGAGATAGTCACGTGGTGCTCGACCGAATGTCATAGAGAACCGCCGGCAGTCTGACGAGAGCGCGATAAAAATTCAAAATGGCGAATTCAAGATGGCCGCCATACAAATTTATTTCGACCGTCGCTCCCGAACGGTCGGAGATATCGGATCGGGGCTCGAACTAATGTGGTGGGGCAAGTCGATGTCCTTCCACTGGACCAATTTTTTTTTCCAAGATGGCGAATCCAAGATGGCGGCCATTTTTAAAATTCCTCCGATCGGGATGAAATTTCGATTTTGGGGTCCGAGGGCATTTCCGAGGCCGTAGCTCGAATTGGGCAAGGGGCGCGGGGTGGAATTCCTCCTCGTTGGAAACTCTGGTCTATGGGGAAATTAGGCGGAAAAAAAATCCAAGATGGCGGACACAAAATGGCAGAAATTTAAAAAAAAATATGGGAAATTTAAAAATTTCTGAGCGAATGTGTTTCGAGGTGGAAAATCGAGAGAAATTGAGGATTTAGGGTAGGTGCCGATATTTTCCAAGATGGCCGCCATACGAAATTCTTTGGGCGACAGCTCCGAAACGGTTAGAGATATCGGATTGGTGCTCAAACTAACATCATTTATCATGACGATTTCTTTCTACTGAGGGGGAATTTTTTTTCAAGATGGCGAATCCAAGATGGCGGCCATTTTTCCAACTTCATCCGATTCGGATAAAAATTGATATCTGGGGGGCTTAGGGGATCCTGACTAAGGATTTGGAATTATTATTTATATTCAACCCTTTTTGAAGATGGCGGCTATACAGCGAGGCCGTAGGCCGAGCTCCGCGTAGGGCGAAGCCCGGAGCGTGTGAATTCGATCACTGTGTAATTTACGCGAGGCCGAAGGCCGAGCTGCGTCTAAAGAGGCCGCAGGCCGAGATCCGCGTAGGGCGAAGCCCGGAGCGACCGGACTACGGCACCACCAGCCGCCGCGCACGATGTGTAACTTACGCGAGGCCGTAGGCCGAGCTGCGTCTAACGAGGCCGCAGGCCGAGATCCGCGTAGGGCGAAGCCCGGAGCGACCGCACTACTGCACCACCAGCCGCGTACTCTGTGTAGCTTACGCGAGGCCGAAGGCCGAGCTGCGTCTAACGAGGCCGCAGGCCGAGATCCGCGTAGGGCGAAGCCCGGAGCGACCGGACTACGGCACCACCAGCCGCCGCGCACGATGTGTAACTTACGCGAGGCCGTAGGCCGAGCTGCGTCTAACGAGGCCGCAGGCCGAGATCCGCGTAGGGCGAAGCCCGGAGCGACCGCACTACTGCACCACCAGCCGCGTACTCTGTGTAGCTTACGCGAGGCCGAAGGCCGAGCTGCGTCTAATGAGGCCGAAGGCCGAGATCCGCGTAGGGCGAAGCCCGGAGCGTCCGGACTACGGCACCACCAGCCGCGCATGGTGTGTAACTTACGCGAGGCCGAAGGCCGAGCTGCGTCTAACGAGGCCGCAGGCCGAGATCCGCGTAGGGCGAAGCCCGGAGCGACCGGACTACGGCACCACCAACCGCCGCGCACGATGTGTAACTTACGCGAGGCCGTAGGCCGAGCTGCGTCTAACGAGGCCGCAGGCCGAGATCCGCGTAGGGCGAAGCCCGGAGCGACCGGACTACTGCACCACCATCCGCGTACTCTGTGTAACTTACGCGAGGCCGAAGGCCGAGCTGCGTCTAACGAGGCCGAAGGCCGAGATCCGCGTAGGGCGAAGCCCGGAGCGACCGGACTACTGCACCACCAAAGTTTCAAGTTATCCGATCTGGATCTCTCTCAGTGTGTAATTTATGCGAGGCCGGAGGCCGAGCTCCGCGCAGGGCGAAGCCCGGAGCGTCCCCTCCCATTAGGGGGAGGCCGGCGCCCGGGGGGCGCCGCCGAAACCTAGTTTTTATATAAATATGTAATTAAATATATACATATACATGTGTCTTGCCCGTGTGGAATAGTGGCAAGAATGCTGGCTGCGTTTCCTCGCTGAATCGCGATACTGATGCGCTGAGCGAGGAAAGATGATGAAATGAATAAAAGATAGAAAATATATTAAACTAAATAATAATTGATAAAAATAAAAGATGATAAAATGTAACAAAAACTTTCAACGGATTTATTCATTGAATCTTTTTGTTACATCACTATTTAAATTTAGTCAAAAACTGACAACACACAAGCTGTCACTTTACTGCAGCTAATTAATTGTCAGACTCATAATAGAAAAATGACAGTTTTAAGGACAAATCAATATTTTTTCCTTGAATTGATTTTCTGTTCCCATATCGATGCTTTTATCGCACTTTAATTGGTATTCTTCAGAATAAAAGCCTTATAGGGAGCTTTTACCGAAATTATGATATTTAGTTTAGGTAACTTCTAGACATCGGAGAGAAAATCGAATAAGTACACACTTGTAACCATCGATCAATCAAAATACACGTCTTGTAGTTTACAAGTTACATCACATTGACTGATCACTGTGATCACAGTTCAATAAACAACTAAAAATACAAACAACATATTATGTGTCATTACGAACAGTTTAACGTTATATTATAACTGTGATATTATAAGTATGTATTTTAACAAATGAGGAAAAAAAATAGTATGACTTAACTTGTATTTCAGTTCATATATTTAATTCATTTTTTCTGTTTAAAATCAGGGTGAAAAGTTAAAAACTTAAATTTGGCGCTTTGATACGATTCATTTGCTATACTGTAGAGAAAGTCGGTACCTCGGGACTTATTCTTTATTTGCCGAGTGTGGACCAATAACTATGTCAGTGTCCAAATAAATTATAATAATAAAAAAATAAATTATGACACCTACCGGCACTTTATTTTGTGTGGTCTTGTCATAATATTTATTATTTATTTTAAGTTATATTTGTACTGATTAATTTAAATAATTCTGTTGATTGTAATTACAAATGTTAACTTTAGGTTGATAAGTATAATGATCACGAACCCAGCTCACTAATTTTATAAACAAACAACTTGGTGCGAGATAAAATAAACTTATAACTATGACAACCTTTGAAAACTTATCTGTAAATCAAGTAAGTCCATTATTTTAATTTTAAACATGGCCATATATAAACTTCATAAACCTATTACATTTGATTTGCCGATCTTAAACTATATACCTTTTATGTATTTTTGCTTAATTTTTAAATGTCAGTAAATATATCTGTTGCCATCTGTTGAGAGATTTCTGTACCGCTTCTATGCTTCCACTGTTTGTGTCATTATTAGTATTTGCAACAGTTAACAGATGGGGCTGTACTAAATTATTTGCAGAAAATTCGCGCTACATTGCATCGAGATGTTTATGCAATATGCACGGAGATTTGCCATTTTCTCGGCTTAGAAATAACGAAACCAGCAATGGAATTGATTGCTGAACTCGTGTACAAAAAAGCTTCAACTTACGCTTTGGATCTAGAAGCTTTTGCGAAGTAAGATTCAAATTCTAAATTTTAATGTAAAGACATCTAAGCGACAGACTTCTCTTTTATCCAAGATAAGTTTAGCAAAGTAATACATGTAATAAGTGTTAGCTACCTATGTTAGGTGACGGTTTAGCTAAAGGAACTCCCTGTAAAAGCGAATTATCTCGTTGAAAACGTAAGCAAAGTATCGTTGCTATGTTAATATTCTTACCCTCGATAATTTTACAAAAGACTACCGTAAAATACAATTTCCTATAGTCCTATTTCCTCAATTACCTCGCGTGTTTAGATAGTGAGTGAGAAATGATAGAGCCCACTGCCATTCTATCCTGTCCAGTCTTTTTCCATTTTGTCAATCCTTCCTCCAAATCCATTCCCAAATCTCCAAAGGTGCCAACATTTGTCATTCTAGAATGACAAATGTTGGCACGCTTGTGGAAAATGGATCGCAGCGATACGTGCCTGCATCAGTCTGGGCTGAACGGTCTGCTCGTCTGTCATCTTCATTGTATGTATAAAAAAGTCCATACCGACAATAAGGTCCCTTTGTTCAGATATCGTCACATATTTTATTTTATTTACAGTCATGCAAAACGAGTCACCATAAATACTGACGATATTAAACTTTTAGTTAGAAGAAATCCTTCTTTGGTGAGTTATTGTTTTATTCTCTTACATGGATTTTATTATTTTAAGATGTGCGTTTTCCAAATTATCGGCTTTACAAATGGTGGAAATTATGATGTAAAATTATTATTTTGTCGAAGTCTTGTGAACAATGTGCAGTCTGTGTCATACATAATAGTAAAAAAAGGTATTTAAGACATTAGTAGATACGTACACAAGGAACAGAATGGAATCCCCGAATATAATAGAGCAATTAGAGCAGTTATGTGATATTAAAAAATATATATAATAAATCATAATTTATAAAAATACTTATGTTTTCGTTTTAATTGGGTACAAAATTGATTTTATTCCAAGTATAATTAAAAAAATTATTTAATAAATGATAAAAAAATGCAGTTAAATGCCAGGTATTTTACGTCGAAATTGACGCATATTATTTTTTTTTTCTCGTGATTTGTGTTAATTTACGGAAATATTAGTACACTATTTGTCAATAGAATTATATACTACGTATAAATGTACCTTATCTTGCTGAATTAATGAATTTTAGTGGAAGGAGCACGACTCTGAAGTTCTTACTACTCGCATTTTTGATAAAACATGGTTGAGTAGGTACTACCTACAGGATAAATAAAGAAATATTTCGAAATGTATTACATTAAATGTCAATACAAAGAAATGAACTATTTAAAATATTTACTCAGAAATGTAAAGCAAATTTCATTTCACCTATAGAAGAGCTTAAAAACTTGTATTTTTCGCTTAAAACGTGAAATGGCTCTTAATAGTCTTAAGCAACCGTTTACCACCAAGCGTCCATGGTAACCACCGCCCATGGACATATTATCTCAAATTTACCATTTTAGTGGATCAATTTAATTTTAAATATTGATTAATAACACCAAATACTCATACGCATTTTTTGCAAAATTTTCATTAGCGTGTGTAATGAAAAAATGCGTATGAGTTTTTGGTGCTACGATAGATATAAAAACGAATACGAATTAATCGGGATTTGAAATAAATGATTGCCAAGAACTGCTCAAATCATTTTTTCAAATAGGGAATGGGGAATATGATGAGAAACCAGCTCCGACGACTGTCACTCTCTCTCGAAGGGAGTGTTTTTCATAGATAGAACGTGGCGGACGAACAGACATTCCATGTGGTCGTAAGTGGATGCTGTTTCCCGTGGACATCCGTGATACGTGCCAACATCAGTAAATGACAAACGTCGGCATGCCCCCGGACACGTTATCTTTTGAGATGGAGATTAACCGCAACCAGCCCTTTTTTCTTCCTCTACTGGACACGGACCTTCTCATGTACATTGTTTCGTGCGGAAGGGATGTATGGCCTTAAAACGCCGCACTGTCCAAACGGATTGGTGAGTCCACTCTTTTAGAAGTGGCATAGTTCCTCAGGGAATATGGTGGTGACTTTGTTATGTCACGGTCGCTTGTTACGTCACTCACGGTACGAGAAATGGAGTGATGTTATTGTATAGCCGCCCGAGACCACACGGCCAGGAGATTATAAAGTATAACATATATGACTGTGGCATGTGGCATCTTTCCCCATCAAGTTCATATGCAACCGCCTCACTTCGACATTGCACTCAAAAAACATGAAAAGTTGTCGAGTTATTTTAACACCAATTTTAATGTAAATTCGATTCTTAATCGCTGAATGACCTGTGTGATGAAACCTTTTATTTATTCATTTGCTATTTTCGTATCAATGATATTGTGTGCTTATTTTATTTATATGACTAACGATTGTACCGATTCTGTATCATCATAGTTTTCTCTGAAAAAAAATGCTAGAATTTAGTTTAAAGGTCTTATTCAACTGAATAATATCACCACCAGACCGAGGGAATACATGTCGCTCTGGCTTACGGCTGATTTACACAAGGAGAGTTTCTCGAATAGTTCGGGCGAGAGGCTAGGTAATCATAAATATCCGGTTTATAATTACCTAGAAGACTCATTCTGCATCTCGACAGACCGTCACATTCGTGCAGAAGACGCATCATGGACTCTGCCTTCTCGTTGCAGGCTCTCCAGATCTTATCATCTGCTAAATTTGTCCTATGGTTTTGTTTGTACAGAAATGGCCCGTGAATACTCCAGTCAGTTGCCGTAGCCGCTTTTTACTGTAGGATAAGATTTTCCTCGTGTAGCCTGAATTTATCTCTTTGATAAGCTTTTATGCGTGCTTTAGGCTACTTTTAACCTATCGGTTTAAAACTTAAACCAAGTGACAGCACGCTTCAGACGCACGCGTCTGAAGGTGTTAATTAAAGAAAATTTTATATAAATTTGAACTAAATTGAGATTTTTTCAGTATGCTTCATTAGTTGTCAAAGAATATTTTGCAATAGATTTTTAAATTATTTTGCTATTACATTGAAAAAGTTTTACGAGGATCCATTTTGTAACTTCGAGCATTTAAAAATACCATATTTATACGCTGGTAATCTTCTGACAGACACGATAAGAACTCCAAGACCTCGATAAAATCTTTTTATTTGTATTTTACAGAAAACCCACATCATCTCAATACTAGCAAATCCAAAAGAGAAGCGTGGGCCAACACTGCCCACCGTCAAACCGTTGGAGACTTCAAAGTCAGCCGAATCCTTAGTACGAGGCCCTAGTCCATTGAGAACAAATGAGAGTATGGATGTTGATACTGTTGATCTGACTTTTGATTAAAATCATTCCATTGTGAAGCTGTATTTCATTAATTATTCGGTTAATGTCTTTACACTGCTGGATATAGTTATCCAATCACTACCAGCGACTTTCTTCAAGTCGGCAGTTTATCAGTCGTTGTTAATAATATTTTATTTTGATGATTCTAATCATCGATATGGGATATGGGAATAGACTAGATGACACATCATACGTTTTTATCAAAGAAACTTGATTGGCGACTTCTAGAAAGGGGAGGGGTGAATCAGATGAGGGGGGGGGGGGGGTCATTAAAAAGTCAAATTTGAAACATAAGTACTACATAATAAGAATTATATTTTCAAAACGCATATGAATTAAACAATTCGAGAGCTATTGAACATACAACATAACATGCCCGTCCTAGAGTACTTGTGTAACATATCTAGTATGTATTCATTCTCAAATCGATGGTTCTAATTAATTAGGTGCCGTAAAAGAAAAGTGTGGGCCGCTAAACATCTTAGAAAAAGGAGAAAATTCCGCGTCCCACGCTTTAACGTTTATTAATTAAAACCAACTACTTAATGAGGTCATTAGATAACACGAGCATTGAACAACTATAATATTGTAATACACACTTACGTGATAGTTTCTCTTTAGTTACAATACACTCGTAGATAAGATCAAGATCTCTTCATTTTTTTCTCATTGTCGTTATCAAATATGTACCCAGTACTGTAGGTATATTATTTTTTAATGAATTTTAACATTTTATTGCGTTTTTAAAATCGATTTGACAATACATACTAGCAGGGCCGAAACAAGCGTGTCTAACGCCCTGGGCGGAAAATATGCAACGTCCTTTAAGTTCAGCGTTTATCGTGCGTATAAATAAATAAATGAAACGTAGATCGAACACTTTTTAACGACTGACATTTAAATGTGTATTTTGGGAACATACTCGGTTTATTTATACGAGTATATGTCACATACAATGAAAAATTAGATTTCCGCTTGTGACGCGACGCCCTGGGCGATTGCCCAGCTTGCCCAGCCCTTTATCCGGTCCTGCATACTAGATATGTTATACAAGCACTCTAGGCAGGCACGTTAAAGTCTAATATTGTTCTATGTTCAGTAGCTCTCAAATTCTTTAATTCATGTTTTGATAATGGAACATTCCTATTAAGTAATACGTAAGTTTCAAATTTGACTTTTTAATGAACCCTCAACAAACAAAAACAAACTTCATCTGTTTCACTTCACAATAAATAATAAAATAAAATTAATTTAAATCAATGAAAGACTCGTATACCTACTAAATAAAGGGTAAAAGATGACATAAAAGTCTCTGAGCAAAGAATCTTAGCTAAAAGTCACAAATTTCAAACAATTTATGAAAAGTGACATTCGGGCTGTACATAGATAGATGTAAAACATGAATTCATTAATTGGAGTAAATGCACAACACAGGTTGACCGCGAGCGCCCGCTCGCCGCCAAAAAACTCGTTATAACGAAACACAATTACTGGCGAACTGGGAAATAGGGTGAGTGGACATGTATAGAACAAGTATAACATAGACGGTAAATCTACATGTTCTGAAAAGGTCCTGAATTGAAATTCTAGTTAGGAAATAAACAATATTGCAGCATTTTAAACCCGATGTGGTAAAAAAAATCTTTTATAGCAATGCTGCTTAAACAGTCGATCGCGAGATTTTTTACTGTTAATCGCAGAAATGTATAGTTCTACATTAGATACATTACCTGCTAATGTAGGTAATATACAAATTGCTAAAAAAACTCTGCCCTCTATCTCCGTCCGGCGCGACACCGCGAATGCCACCGTTAATTTACCTACCTACCTATCATTTGTATAACTAGTATGTACAAGAAATGATTTTTAATTTATGCTTTTTAAGAAGTGCCACTGGATCCGATAAATACCGCAAAACGAAGTTGACACCCATAGTAAATCTCCATACAAAACAAAAGCCATTGATACCTAATGCCATTCTACCTAATAATATATACCTAATGATAGTAACAACACTACGCCATGCCATTCTCTGTCCGCGACAGTTAATTACTCCTATAACGACAGTTAGGGCATAATGAGATTTTTGCAATTCAACAGTAGCACATTACAGGGACGCTGTTTGTCAGCCCCCCCCCCCCCCCCCCCCCCCACTGACCTCTCCAACCCGGGGAGAAGTTGTTTTGTTTAGCTTTGTTAATGAATTCCATGTAATACAGGTATTGTAGGAATTGTACAGTACAAGGTCAAAGGTTAACAAACGCCGAAATACTAATAAAATCGTATCTTAGATTATGCATATTTGTTAATTAATACATATTTTACTGTGCTAAATTAAATAACCAGAATAAAACCGAAGTTACAGTAACTGGCGATATATAGGGCACATCGTGAATTATTTAACCTTATTTGCACTAAGTAGGAACGTTATTTTACATGTCATATTAAAATAAAAACATTTTTTATTTGGGATACTTTTCGCCCTGACAAACTGTATGATAACAGGGATAACAGTGATCAGATGATGATAACAGTTATTTATACAAGCTTTTGACCGATGTTCAAGAAACTCTCTCGCTATGTAAATGAGCTATTACTAAAGGAAAAGAGGAAGGAAACCTCATAAGATAGTACTTCGATTCAATATCAGCCTATAACATCTCTCTGCAGGGCACATACCTCGCTTGTAATAGCTCATACACACAATACACACATACACACTCATATACACAAGGAGAGTTTCTCGAACATCGGTCACTGTTATACCTGTTATCCTGGATTTTTTATCATTATGTGAACAGTTGTGGGCGATAATTGTATGTGGTTTAGTCGCATAAGAAAATCGTATACAATATTCTCGCCCGAACATTTAGAGTTTAATTCACTAGGGGGGTTTCAGGTTTGGTTAGGGTGGTTTGGTAATACATATACTCCATTTTTTTTTTATTCTCGAGCATGCTGGTTTCCTCACGATGTTTTCCTTCACCGCAAACTTAGTGATAATTTTATAATTTTAAAAATCCGTACCTAAAAATAGACGCCGAGAACTCACGAATGAGAGTCGATAATAGATACGCCTAGACTACCACTGCTTTAAAGTCATATATGTATATTATTACTAAAATATAGTTTACAAGAAAATCTGTAATCTATTTATAGCCATCCTTAACATTGTACCTTTACCGCTTCCGAAGGGTCGCGACCAAATAAGGTTCCATATTTTCCCTACACGGTAGTGCTCGAGTGATGTGGGATACAGACACGCGATTCCCATAGTCGTGGGAACGATCCCGTTATCGGGATTATTGCAAGGAAAAAGGTCTCAAGTTTGGATACGACCTTAGCTGCATTTGTAATTTTGACCGGCAAACCACAGACTACCTTGAAATGATACTGCATTTCCCACTTTATCCCCAATGTAGGTATGTACGTGTTTCGGTAGTGAGTGACATAAGCTAGAGCCCATTCCCATCTAATCCTGTCAATTTTCCCAACCCCTTCTCCAAATCCATTCCTGTATCTCCAAAGATAAGCAGTGCATCCGGGGGCGTGCCAATGTTTGTCATTCTGGGCTGATGTTGGCATGTATCGCGGAAGTCCATGGATGATAGTATCCACTTACCATCAGGTGGACTGTATGTTCGTCTGCCGCCTTTTCTCCATAAAAAAGACCGAATGTGGCATCGGGCTTTAGCAGAAGTCTGTATCTAGCAACTCAAATACAGACTCATGGTCTGAGTATATGGTATCCCTTTTAAGAGAAATTTCATTTTAAACAAAACAAGTTATTAAAAATTGCAGTCAGCTGCGTCTAATCTCCGATTCCTTTAACAATTATTTCCTAGGAATTTGTACATGTTATGTATAGACATCGACATTATTTTTGGGAGTCTGACAATTTTCCACATTTGAATTTTGGAAATACTGAACCGATTGGGTTCACTTTTATACATATTATTCTGACAAATTTCATTTCAATCCAGTAAGAAATGCGCTCTGCAGCTGCATTCGTATAATTGCTTTCCTCTCATCGTCTTCAATCGTACCTAATACGCTGTAAAAACAATTCGATTTCTAAAGTTAATACTAAAAAATAAGCACCTAATAAACATATAATAAAAAAATAGTTTTCAATAAAAAATAATTTATAATATACGCACCAGTATATTATTATCATTCGCCAATCTTCTGATTGGCGCAGTTGGGTTCGATTCTCATCGGGCATTCATTTGTTTGAAGACAAATGTTTTGTTCGGGTCTCGGTGTGTCTTTATTCTGGTATTTAGGGAATCCTACTGAGGGCCATTGAGTGTGGCATTTATTAGGTATTATTATTACTATGTTTCCCCAAAAATAATAGGTAAACCATTTGACCAAATTTGTCCTTGCGAGCAGTATCATCAAATGCGATTTCTATCTCATCAATGTCCAACTCCCCAATCGGCTGTCGTGAAGACAGCCCAGCGTCAATTAAGGACGCTGCAATTATCAGGCATGTCCTCACAGGCGCTGTCGTTGAATATGCACGAGTAAGAGCCACCAATTTGAGACTACAAAGCCCACTTAGATAATGTTTGTTCGTAAGTACCTACTCAAAGTGCACGGTTTATCTGTGTGAACACTGTGAGAGTACCTATATGACGTTTTCATCTGTATACGAAGATATAACAATAAGAAGATTATACCAGAACTGAATGATTTTTTTTACGATTACGACCCCTTGTAGCCCTCGCTCGGGTAGCTGCGGGGGTGTATAACACTTAATAATCCAACACGCGAATCCAATGTGGCTTAGATGATATTACACATTAATCAGATTTTTTGAAATTCCCCGTCATTACTGTAATGAATTGTACTAATGTAGTGTATTGTAGTAATGAAAACTCATTACTGACCTAGTCAAAATAAATCTATTCGATAAAATAATAATAATAAATCTTTATTTGTGTCAAACATAGTCAAATATAGTACATTACAGGTGTCATTGTTGATCATTGTATGTTCGCCACAGTATAGTATAGGTACATTTGACATGCAAATATTATATGTTTAATGGAACCTATCAAATATTTACGACATCAATTTATAACATAATATACATTGCACAATAGAATATCTCTAAGTCATCATAAATGTAATTAATGAATTATAAATCAGATCATAATAAAATAATCATCTTCAATTTTAGGTTAAAAAATTCCTTAAATGTTATAAAAGTTACGAGTAACAAACCAACTGTAAATTTTTTTTAAATAGTGATATATTTAGTTTCTTTATATCAACAGGAATTTTAGTATGATTTTAACACAATTAAACAGCTTTGTCTATACTTTGATATTCTTGGAGATAGATCGAATACAAGTCTATCAGGATGTTTACGATTACGAGGATTAACCCAGGGCGCTTTCGTAAATAACCCAGTTTGTCTCTTCAGGAATACAAATATTTCGTATATATAAAGAGAAGAAAGTATTAGTAAACAGTCTTTTGAAAAGTGGCTTACAAGATACATAGGGAGGAACGGTACACATTGCTCTATTACATTTTTTTGAGTAATAAAGATACCTAGGCTATCACCGCTCTCCTGTTCTAAATCTATTCTTTTTTTCTGTAGAGGAGTCGGCAGATGGACGGCGCAAGAGATGTTAAGTGGTCACCGCCGCCCCCATGGTCACCTGCAACACCAGGGGAATGTCGGGGGACTTAGTCAATCAAAATTATCATTAATTAAGTATTATCGTTAACCGCCGAACCTCATTCAGTAGTCGCTATTCAGATTCCAAGTTTGTCTAATGAAAGGTTATCACTCCCTAGGATTGAAGCTGGAAAAGGAAGTCATCGATATATGTTTCTATACCATACCTATGGTATATGGGCGTAGCCACGGTGGTGCACTCCTCCCACACCCTTCTCGAAATAGAGAAGAATAAATAACATACTTTCTGCATTACACAATTTCCACTTAAAATTATAAGAAAATTGTTTGCTTTGCCTTCCCTGAATAAAATCCTGACTACGTGATGGTATTTTTTAGTTTAGATACGTAATACCATCCATCATATAAGCCCATTATGCGCTACATTTACAAAAGTTAGAGAGAGATCTAGGCTACCTGCGCTCGCGCTTAGACCTACGTAGGTACAATGTACCTATACGGTCGGAGATAGGCCTGCAGTGCTCATTAAAATATGTAAATGTACCGCCGAGACATTACGCAGATAGGTGCTTCTGACTTATTGACTGGATCGTGTTACGCTGTATACTGTAATTTTTATAACGTTGCGTTTTCGAGTTATTAGATGTAAAAATTGTGGTCACATTCCTTCCTATAAAAAAATAAGGTATGATTCCGAAGGTGGCGACAGCGAGGAGGCGCAGGTCGCCTCGGCGGCACGTAGTTCCATGGAGTGCCCCGCGACACCTAGTTCCTTGGAGAGTCGCGCGACACTTGTCGCTGCAATCGTACACTATAGTATCAGTAGTGTCATCGGCGACAGGTGCTCGGTCGTGATTCTAACCTCTTCAAATATCGCCACACTTAATGACCCATATTAGGATTTCCTGTGTCGTGGCTCTAGAGACACATTAAGACGAACATAAACTATCCAGACTAGCAAAAAACTTTTTTTAAAACAAATAAGGATTAAATTCGGGCCCTTTTGCCCAGCAACAGAGGCACTAGCAACTGGACTATTTAGTCGATATAGTAGGTGCAACAATATGAAATAATGATCCTGAGAAAATAATGATTTTTTTCTACAAATTATCGTTAAAAGAGGTGTTACGTAAGATGCTTAGACTCTAGAAGTCTGTTGCACTTACGAGTGCGTTTTACATTTACAGAACAGTTCCTTGTTGGCATCTAGAACACCTATAAACCTTTCAGCGTTTGTTTGACGGTGCATTTGCAGCAACTAATACTCGTACTTTAATATTAAATGGATAGTTGTCCAAGTTCTTTTGTCCAAAATTTCATACTTACTCTGTCAAAAAACGAAATTATAAAAGAAAATAATACGTAATGGAAGTAGATTCACAGATAATTTGCACCCTACCCATTGGGAATAGCTAAAATTTTTCATAAAAGAGTTTTTCTGAAATATTGTAAGAAGGTATTTATTTACTCTTTTCTGTAAATTGTTACAAAAGGCGGACTTAATGCCTTACAGCATTACCTCCCAGTCAACCTTTGGGTATCCTTTCGTTCGGGTATCCATCGATCGATTAGTGATAAACGAAGTAAAGAATCAACAGGACGCTGCTCAGAGGAAGATTACACCTGTCCCCTCAATTTAGGTGGCTACTACAGATTTTACTACCAAATAATATACGATGTGGAAACATTAAACAATATGTGACGTGGCGCAACACACCATCCACGGAGTGGTGAACGCATTACTTGTTTACGGGGCACCTACCGCGCGCCACTATTTAGTATCATTACAAATGTCGCTCGCCGTGTCCGTGTGTCCGTCCGTCTGTGTGCTGAGCTACCGTTCCTTATTAATAAGGAGAATTGGTGGAGTGCGGTGGAGTCGACTTCTGTAAGTTTGGTATTAGAAAATGTATGTATTTGTACATAAACTCCAGTATAATAAAGGTATTTGTTTACCTTTTATTCCTACTCGATATTTCCGCACCGGCACGGGTTACACCAGCCGTGGTCACGAGTTGACTGAAGAGGCGGGTAGTCCAGAATGAAACTGGATGATACGTCAATATTATGCAAGGTCGGCGGCACGCCCGCATACCCCCTGGTGTTGCAGGTGTCCATGGGCGGCGGTAACACTTACCATCACGTGGGACCGCTTGCTCGTCCGCCCACAAGTCTATAAAAAAAATATGTATTATCTATATGTCAATATTGTATTAATTAAGTAATTTCCGATACTAATGCACGTATTAATAGTTTAATAGAAGATATTTCATTCAGAAACTATCATGTCTACTGTAAGTAAATACATAGTTTTTCGAAGCTGACTACACTTATTAAGCATTGAGATTAGTCTACTTCTAGCATTTTATAACAGACTTCACAAAAAACAAAAACAATGTCTTCATGCCCAGTGATCATACCTTCAGCTTATGTCTTTCCACCAGATAATCTAGATAACCTACCTTCTAGATAACCTAGTATATTAAACGTTTGGATTTTTTTCAATGCGAAGACGACTTCGTATTGAAAAAAGGTTTCCTAAACAAGCCACCTCCATCCCACTTGGGACATTGTTCGTTACCGCAGACCGCTGAGGTAAGCAAAGTGTTGTTTTGTTCTCATCGCCGTCATTACGTACCTTTCAGCTCATTACTGGCTACAGATCACCCGCTTAATTTGTGCATTTCCGATCCAAAGATATTCAAATTTCAACCCTAATGGCGTACGGGAAATGTTAATAAAATGTTAATGCAGCGAAAGCGAACCCCTCGACCACAATAAGTGACAGATTTGCTTGACAGACGGGCTTGTTTGCTCCACATGAATAAGTCACGATTGAGTTTTTTGTTGCACTCTATTTTGTTTTGAAGCAATTTGTTTTAGATGCTGCAGGCTCGTTATAATTTTGCATTTAGAGTTATAACAACGCGTGGTCGAGAATTGTTACTGTTACTGTTGTCACTTCCTGGTTGCCTATTAATACGGCGATACTTATAAGGAAATGCTCAGTTATATGACTCTCCTAGAAAAAAATAATGAATTTATTAGCTAACCTTTTTACAGTGGACTATCCACCTGAAATATTGCTGTTGTTGTGGTAATGAATTTATCTGATGAGGATCTATAATACTGATTCCTAGGGAATTTCCCCTATTAAACTAAGACCACACACGGTCTTCAGCTCTTCTCATCCAGCCATTACCAGCGACCTGGCCGGAGGGCGTCCCACTCTATGTTTCCCGGTACGTGGTGTTCATTCGAGGACTCGCTTCTCCCATCGGTTATCGGTCCTGCGGCATATATGGCTTACCCACTGCCACTTCAATTTGTTGATTCTTTGAGCTATGTCGGCAACGTTCATTGTCGAATTTCTTCGTTGCGTATTTTGTCCAGCAAAGAAACTCCAAGTATAGGTTCTTTCCATCGCTCGCTGAGCGACTTTTAATTTAGCGGTTCTTGGGACAGACCTATATCCAGTAGTGGAGTATGTAAACTATGACCACTACCTTTTCCACAGTTACGCCACAATCTCTCTCTTAATCGGATATTGTTGAACCTCACATTAATGATTTACGATGTTAATTACCAACATAAATATAGTTAATTTATTTAGTTTCCGTTCAAAATTCGCATGTCGCGACAACGGCAGAAAGGGTTATGCTGTATGCTGGCTTACTTAATGTCGGGCCTGGTGTTGTAAAGGGACAGTCTGGTTCTCCTATCCTCCATAACGAAATGCAGCAAAGTATCTGTGGTTGCTCGCGGCTTCCCCAGCTTAGAATTCGAATTTGTCCTGGAAGTGGTTTTTAACAATTTGTCTTACAAATATTCTTAATTAAATTATCCTTATGTTTTTGAACTACTGAATTTTCAGTAATAAAAACAAATGATAGAAAAGGTAAATGCAATCCGCAGACTTTTCTTCAAAATGCATATTCTATTCTATCAATCTTCGTAAAAATTTACACATTACCGAAATAATACGTCACTGTGTCAATTTTGATAATATGTCATTTTATGTTAACTCAAAATCATGTCCAAAATCCATGATTTTGGTCTTCGGAAATAAATCAGTTACACTCTGTATGATGTTATAATTACTATTAGATACTGTTGCCTTTCATTTTTGTAGAAATTGCGATACTACCTATACAATCCACAGGTAACTATAGAGGCATAAGATGCAGTTGCATCTATCTATAGCTACCTATAAAGCCTGTGCCCTAATTAAAGTATTTCTTAATGAATTCAAAACTAAGATAAGTTCAATAAGTGTGAATTTGAATCAGGCACTCCCACGCAATACTGGTCCGAGGCATGTAAGAGATATTCGCACGTTGAATAATTCATTATAATCAGTGCACTTAACAAGTATTTATCTACCGTTTTATTATTCTATACTGGGCTTATGCATTACGGTATTTTTAATTATTTCACCACCCAATATATTCGAATTCAGTTCGGTAGGAAGAGAGGCCCCGTTACCCGTCCCTTACAGAAGACAGTGAAATGTACTGCATTTCCCAATTAACGATATTCCTAAAGTGTTTATTTTTATAGGAAAAAGGCGACAGACGAGCACAAAATCCACCTGGTGGTAAGTGGATACTGTCGCTCGTGGACATCCGTGGTATATGCCAACTTCAGTCCATAATGCACATGAAGAACATTAAGTGCACGAGGAATAACGAGATGAAGATCTACATAGTGAGTGAGATGTGCAAAGCACATTCCTATCCTAACATATCCTGTCCCTCCCCACTTTCTCAACTCTTTCTCCAAATTTGTTCCCAAATCTTCACAGTCAGGGAACACATGCGGGGCCGTGGTAACGTTTGTTATTCTGGATGGATGTTGGCATGTATCGCGGATGTCCACGGGCGAAAATATTTACCAGGTGGGCTGTATCTTCGTCTGGTGTCTTCTTTCTGTAAAAAAATCTTCAGTGCTAACGTTGCACCAAGTCTACGTTAGGATGCGTCATGGCCACCCGCCGGACATATATTTGACACATAGTAACTGACAAAATGAGCAGCAAAATATCGTGGTCATGAAAACAATTTTGGAATCACCGATGTAAATAATTTCAAATTACTACGAATGTCATCACAAATTCGACGGACTCTTATTCCTTTATCGTCACCAGAGCCTAACCCGGCTTTAAAGCTGACGTTCATTCGGTATTTTCTGTTGATCATTCAAATAATTATTTCTCGTAATTAAATTCAAATTTATTTGTAACTAGCGGTGCCAGCGACTTCGTTCGCGTGAACTTGTCATTCCCGTGGGAACTTCATAATTTATCTGGATAAAAAGTACTCTAAATGTTAACTCAACATATAAGTTATAACTGTGCCAAATTTTATTGAAATTCGTCTGGGGATTATTGCGCAATGCGCATTCAGACAGACAGATAGACCGACAGACAAAAAATCCAAAAAATGTTTGTTATTGGTCTCTGTATCACATGTACCCATATTACACTGCAATTAATCTTTTTCAAAAAACAATTCTTGTACCTACATGGCTCTGTTACGATTTTATTATATGTATAGATAATACATAACAAAATACAAGGTTTAATTGCCATTTTTGGAGTCAATATATTCGACTTGCATATATTTTAATTTGTCATTTTGTCACAATTATGTCAATCGTGGACTATGTTACAGTTTTGCCGTTAAAATATCTCTAAATATTGGAACAGGCTAGGTAAATATCACACAACAGTAAACACATAATAATTTTAAAACAAAAGTGCAACCAAAGATGTGCTTACTTAAATGACTTATGTCCATTTACATAAAATACATTAATTTCGAAATTGTTTACCGATCAGTGCCGACGTCGACTGCGATTGACATTTTTTGGTTTTAAACTTAATTATTTACAAAATAGTGAAAAAGTGTCGAGTGCCATCGGTTCAGTGGCGCGGAATGAAGTGGGGGTAGTCAATTCAATTAAGAGTTGATGTTTTTTTGTTAATTGCAATAAATAAACATGTATCTTTGTTGAAACTCGATTCAGTTGCTTAGTGTATGACTGTAAGGTAGTATTTAGGTATAATAGACCGGGTATAGAGAGTTCACCTGATAATGAGTGGATTCTGTCGCACATAGACATCCACGATATGAATCAAGAATCATGATAGAATCAAACAAGAATGACAAAAGCATTGACACGCCCCATAATGCGCCGCCCGGCCTGGAAGGTTTTTTTGTGTCAACTGTTCTGCACAAATTGTTACAGCTATTAATTATTTATATACTTTATTGTATACATAAATTATGCAAATAATTATAAAAGAAAAGACATACTAAAAAGGCGTGCTTATCCCCTTAGGATATTTCTACCAGCAAACCTGCGAGAGCGACAGGCGAGCAATGAAATGGGCAGATATAGAGCATACCTAAAATAAACGATTAAAAACAATACTTATAAATTATTAAATAATTAAGATGATTAATAAACAATGAGATTTTACTGGATCAGGCAAGCGGCCCTCTTGATGGCAAGTGACCACCGCCGCCCATGAACACCTGCAACAACTGCGCTGCTGGCGTTTCACGATCCTTGCCGGAGGACGTCACACACCGACCGCGCTTCCAGATCGGTACGTACGTGGTCTCCATTCGAGGACTCGTCTGCGGTAGAGGGTAGTCGGCCCCGCGACTGATATGAACTGTTCATTGCTACTTTGTCTTGTTGAACTCTTAATTCTGAATTGCTGAATTCAGCATTATTTGAAGATTGAATAAAAAAAGTATTCAAGCTTGAGCTCTTACAGCTTCAAGTTGCTACACAAAACAATGACGAAGATGCACCAGACATTCCTTGAAATTGAATATTAATTTAATACACAATAACCGTGAAGCTACCGTCAGTCCGAATAAACAGATCGTACGCAAATGAATGATAGTTATTTTATTTTTCAATTGTCCGCTGCGGTCCGGCGCGCCGACTGGCCAAGAATTAATAACCGGCCCCGTACGAGGTCCGAAACCGCGACAATCTGCCTCGCTTTTTGAGTGTGCACAACATTTTTGCGCATTTTTTTCTATTCAGTCGATAGTTTTTTGCGGTCAATAACAGCTGCCGCTTTTATAACTACACGGCAATTTAATGGACGTTCAGTTAGGGTTGCGCTTTGACGTGACGATTGATAGTTTTTTATCTTTGTTGGGTCGCGAAAGACGAGGTTGGCATTTATATAGAAATGGCTTAATCAAAAAAATCGTGTAGTATTCATAGATATTTCTACTATTAGTATACTGCCTCAAGAGGTCTTTCCATTACGCTACGATATGGGGTCCTTTAAGAAAGTTGCGAATAGAATTTTGTAAGGTCGGCGAGGCAGCTGCATGGCCTCTGGTATTGCAGATGTCCATAGGCGGTGGTAACACTTACCATCACGTGGTGCCGCTTGCTCGTCCGCCTAATTCTTTATTAGAAATGCATACTATATATTATTACCAAAATGGTTCTATACTAGCGGCTTTCACGAGCCCTGAGGAACGATACCATCCCTAAAAGAGTGGACTCGACTCGCAAACCCGCTAGGCCAGAGTGGCGTTTTAAGCCTATACAGTATACATCCCTCATTCACCATGCAATGTACATAAGAAGGCCCCATGCCTTCTTATATGGATATGGATCCAGCAGTGGATAATAAAAAAACTGGTGACGGTGACAGTTCTAAGTTTGTTACTATAGCAACCAAGAATGGTGTTCTTGGTGCATTCAGGTGAGCCCCTAGACTTTTTTTTTTTTATAGAATAGTGGGCGGACGAGCAAGCGGTCCCACGTGATGGTAAGTGTTACCGCCGCCCATGGACACCTGCAACACCAGGGGGTATGCGGACGCGCCGCCGACCTTGCAAAATCCTATTCACAGCTCTCTTGAAGAACCCCATGTCGTAGTTTAATGGGAAGACCTCTTGAGGCAGTTCGTTCCACAGCCTACGGGTTCGCGATATAAAGTAATTTTTGGACCGAACAGTACGCGACACCTCCGTATCTAGGAAATGCGGATGGACCGCACTTCTGTGACGGGAGGTGCGGTTGTAGAAACCCGAGGTGGGAATTATATTGAACAATTCTTCAGAGCATTCCCCATTGTACAGGCGGTAGAACACACAGAGAGACGCAACGTCCCTCCGAACGCTGAGGGGTTCTTACAGTGAAACTGTCAAATAATATCATTGCGCAATATTATTGAATCGCGTCTTGCACCCAAACGAGTTTTAATACACTCCTTGAACGTTCAAAAACATTGCGTGATTCGTAAAATAGCACAAATAATTAATTGTAAAATTAATCTGATCATTATAGTGGCCCAATTAATTTTATTATTAATCAACAAATTCATAGCTAAAATACAGTTTAAGCTTAGTGCATTTCATTTTGGGCAGGGTTGGCTTTATGGTTTTCGAAAACTACTAAAGCATATTTTTAAAACATACCTACGGGTATTTTTATAAAGCATATTTTTGAAAAAATAATATAACCAATCTTTATGATCCAACCTCCTTGCATCATTGTCCTTAATACTGAGGGTCGTGACCAGTATTAAACCACGGAATACTTTTTGATGAACGATATTGCGTCCTTGTTACGGTCCTTGGCGGTACTTAATGTTGAGATTGGTGCGTATCTGGTCAGACCAACGCATCGGGCTACGTCCACGGGGTCTCTCTCCATCCATCTTTCCAGTTACTATGAGTCTCTGCAAATTTTTGTCTCCCTTTCTGGCAATGTGATCGAAGTACTCAAGAATTCTCTGAAGGCAGATGGTGGATAGTCTAGTTATGACCCAAACGAGACTAGAAAACAAATGAGCGTGTTTAATGTGTTTTTTATTAGCCCACAACTTGTTTTCCAATGCTGGGCTAAGACCTCTTGCTTTTCACGACTCCCCATAACATATTGACATATGTAGCATGGGATATGCGGTCTACCCCTTCGTTAATATATATCCATTTTGCAACGTGCATTCCATAATATTTGCTGTCCATCTTTCTTGACGCATTCGGCAACATTTCTTAACATGTTCAATATATATATAACAATTCTGTCATTTAATATGACAACTTTGTATTTCACTCTTCGTTTTAGTACTCGTACGTCTTATTCATGCACGCATGGCCGCTCTTTTCCCTCGGACAGTATCAATTAAACCGCCGAATCTCTTCTAGCAGTTTATTACTTTTCCACACCTTTTTCAAGACATAATCTCATAACCAATTCACTGTGAATTGGTTATGAGATTATGTTATCGTTATGGTATGAATTATTCACAATCTTTTTTACAGCTCCTTGTGGGTAGAAGGGCGACTAGTGTTGCACCACTACCGCTTATACGATAGTAATGTCACTCCATCACAATATAAAAAATTAATTTTTACTAGACAAAACATCAAAAACCGAAAATACCGTCTCTGGTACTCTGACAACGAATCACGAACACAGTACCCCCAAGGGCACTTTAAAATGCAAATGTAACGAAAATCACAGCTTACCGCCCCGGCTTAATAGAGTGGTAATCGATTCTTTGACCAGCCGTCAATGTGGATGCATTTGCAATGTTTGCCACTTACCAGTGAAACTACCCTCGCTACTTCCGGTTAATGAATTTATACGAAACCACGCCACTCTTACTATCACCATAGTCAAAAAGTCAAGTAGGTAATCTAGATGCAAGTTGCCAACAAGCATGCCGTCATCGACGAATCAGAGCGACGCAACGCACTGTAAAGTCCAATGAGATGATGTATAATTATGTGTATGAAAACTGCATATAACAAATACAAGCAAGCCGTGATTCGTTCGTTTCTATGAAGATAACTTACTTGTCTTTCTTACTGTGCTATCAACAGCGTGGCGCGATAGGTGTAAAACGCAACGCCGTATGTGATCAATAAAATGATTAAAGGAAGATAATGTATCACTGTTACGTTAATGTTACTTACTTTACATTATTACATTACTTTCATCTTAGTTAGACTTAGTTAGATACGTTATACATATCGATTTGTTACTTTCTTTGACTCCATATCTTTTATATACGAGTATATTAAACTAAACCGTTATAAAGATAAAATCTGAGAAAATTTAATACAAAATTACTAAAAAAAAAATTTTCTTCACTTATATGAGATTATCTAGTAGCATTCGATCAGGTGGTACATGATTTCCTAGGAAATCCAAATTTACCTTTGCCCGCCTGCATTCGTTTAGTTTCGTAAAAATGAATGATTTTTCAGTATCGGTCACGTAGTTTTTGAGTTTGTGGTTGAAATTTAAAAAACGTCCAAAAACATACAGTCACTTACAAAGAAACGTAACGCTAAAGAAAATGTCAAGTTAAATATTTCAAAAGGAAAGTGGTGTGGGGTCGGCTTTGGCCAAATTAACTGACGAATTTCCACACTTTGACATTTATTTATTTAATGACGGTTCCTGCGAATTCGTTCGCCTGAATTTTCGATTCGCGTGGGAAACTATAATCGATCTGAATAAAAAGTACTCTAAATGTTAAGTCGGCACATACCCTAAAGCTATGTAAATTTTCATTAAAATCCGTCTGGTAGTTTTTGAGTGAAGCGCATTCAGAATTGGCATAGCAGAATTTAGGTTATATTTTATGTAAAGGATCGATATACGTATTCTCGTATCACTGAAGTAAAGTATTTAAACATCATATATTGTCATAAAAATGTTACAAGTGCAGATACAGCGTTGTCCATCCAAACAAAGTGTTTGGCATTTATTTTGATGTTCAATTTATTTTTGGCGGGAACTGATCGCTGCTTTGAGGTGCATTATGGTGAAGCATTTAATTTTAAAACCATCCCTTTTACAGTAAACTTTTTACGAACTATTTGAGCGCTGACAATGTGGAATGATCATATTAATTGAATTTCAACGGATTCATTCTGTAAATTATGGGCTAACGAAAATATATTTTTGACTAAATTTTTCGGTTCTTTCGAAATAATGAATAACAGCATAAAACTTTCGAAATTGTTCGAAGTCGAAATTTCGAATATGCTAATGAATCTTTAAGACTCGAATGTTAAAGTTAAAGTCCAAATTTTTAACGTAACCTTTGAGGTTAAAAACTAGAGATTCGAAACTCGGTCAACTTAGGCGCGAAATTGGATTCTGATTTTGCTTTGTACTTGTATTTTGTGTTGTTTTAGTGCATAAAAATACCGAAACGTGGGCAAACTTTAAATAGCCAATGTCGCGAGCTTATAATTAAAATACAGGACTATTTCGAGCGTGAGTCGCAAAATGGCGGACCTTTGGTGCCTGTCACCCAAGTACAAGAGCGTGTTTTTAAGACGCTTGGAATCAAACACTCTAAAACATCAATAAAGAAACATTCGGCCCATTTGTGGAGTGAGGGAAATGTGCTACGGACACCAAATAACAAGAGAAGAACAAAGCCCGTGATGGATGTTGACAATTTTGATGCAGACGCCATCAGAAATCATATTTACAATTATTATTCAAGAAATGAATTTGCGAATAGAAGAATGCTTTTGATGTCGTTAAAAGAGGTCGGCATATTTTGTGGACGAAAAACATCATTGTCACAAATATTAAAAAGATTGGCTTTGAGGACAAGAGAAAAATTGTTATGGAAAGATTTGACATAATACTTAAAAGAAACAAATTTTTAAGGGAAGCGATGAAAATTACAAATTGTGAAAACGGTGTTCATTGACGAAACGTAGTTAGATGCGAACCACACGGTTTCACGCCCGTTGACGGACAGCACGAAAACTTCCACATCTAAAGTGACAATGGACGAAGGAGCTCCACTGATTATCTGTCACGCCAATTCTGCTGGATCCGGCTTCGTGGAGAACGCGTTGCTGGCTTTCAAGTCAAAGAGCGCTTCTGACTACCATGAGGAGATGAATGCTGACATTTTTAGATAGAGGTCTGAACATCAATTATTATCCAGCTTGCTGGAGCCTGCGGTTATTTTAATGGACAATGTTTCATACCATTTCATGCAGGTGGATAAAGCGCCTACCCAGGCCAGTAAAAAAGCAGAACTGGTTGCCTGACTTGAAGAAAACGGCATTGAAACCAATGTCCAGATGTTGAAAGCAGACTTAATAAAAACAGTGAAAGAGAACAAAACGACCAAAGTGCGATACGAGATAGACGAACTAGCTCTAGCACACGGACATCAGTTTCTTCGAACTCCGCCGTACCATTGTCATTATAATGACATCGAGTTGATGTTCAAATTGACTTTCTTTATCATTTTAAACACAGTGCTATTTTAGTATATTTGTGTATGTTGATGTCAAATAAAGATTTTCTGTAGTCTGAAAGTCTGTCTGAAAGAAATCTGTTATATGTACAGTCTGTAATTATATTGTATATTTACTTGTAAAATATGTATATGTACTGTTATATGTACATTTACAATCTGTTATATGCTATGGCACGGATTTAACCTAAACAAAGATTAAAAAGTTAAACACCAGATAAATATTTTTTAAAATATATGTATTATGTATATTAGAGGTTACGTAGTTCGCCACAATACGGCTCCTCCATTCAGCGCTAATAAAATGTTGAACGTGCTAAAAGAAGCTTGTGACGTCACAAGAGGTGACTGGGCGAAAGTAGTTCAAAAAACAAAAAAAAAAATTTTGGATTACTAACCGCGATATTAGAATTGATTCTATAATTGACAATGAAATAATTATTCACATACCTGATAGCGACTACGATA
Source organism: Sesia apiformis (assembly GCA_914767545.1). Lineage (NCBI taxonomy): Eukaryota > Metazoa > Arthropoda > Insecta > Lepidoptera > Sesiidae > Sesia > Sesia apiformis. The sequence goes on along the minus strand of OU611960.1, from coordinate 4,980,578 downwards.
GCAGTAGTTCACGTGATTCTGATTCAGAATAGTGTAAAATACTCAATAAAACATATTCTAATCACATTGGCATTTTTATTATTTCCTTATTCTGTATTCTAACACATCAACGGAAGTATTACCATATCTGCTAATAAAAGTATTTAATATAACTGCTGCGATTGTCTATAGTCACTTATTAGTTACATTAAACTGACATATGTCAACTCGGTAGTCTTTCGTCAGCGTAACTATAGGTACATATAATAAAACGGTAAAAGGGTTGTCTGTACAAAAAATAATTTAAAAATTTAAAAAATCTAATTTAAAAAATAATTATAATGGAGGTTCTCTTTAGAAGCCACAGAACCCAAAACAGTAGTTTTTAAATTTTTTGTCTGTATGATTGCCTGTATGTCTGTTTACGCATCACGTAACAGAGCATCACGAGCATCACGTAAAAACTACTGAACGTATTTAGATAAGGTTTTCACTAATGTACAGCTAATCATGCAGAAGGAAAATTGGTATATGTGTCATCTTTATACGACACGAGGATGTTGAGTTATAGAGGAAAATTAAAAAAAAAACTTTTAATAGAATTACTCAGAAACTACTAGATGGGTTTTCATGTCGATGCTTTACAGGTGTTAAAAATCTTTTACAGCTGCTTAGTCCACCGAGCGAGCCGCGGGTAGAAGCTCTATATTTAATAATTGAAACGTATGGTAAGTAAAAAGAAAACGGCTCCAAATTAAATTAAAAAATAAAATAAAATTACTTTAATCATTTTTAATTAGCCCAAAATGTAACTGCGTCATGTATGTACTTATTACAGATGAATCTGTTGTAACCTCCCTCGCCCCTCAAGCCATGTATTTCACGAACCATGATATAATCTTGGGTATACGGTCACCTTTATTCGATTTACAGATAACTCCAAATGTAATATCAACCCAACCGAAACTCTTGATTCTCACATAAATCGAGAAGGCAGCATAATAGGCCAGCTCTCTCAAATCCTGCCTCCAAAAGCCTACCTCCGTAATACACTTAAAACGGCTGAGCCTAAATCATCGTCATCGTTTGTTGAACAAGACTCTCCGGTCACATATCAGTCGGTGACGGCTGCCCCCACACTATGGGTCTTCTCCTGCCCCCCTTCGGCCCCCTTCCAATAATTTTGGGCCTAGACTGTGGGCATAGATTTCTAACGTAGAAGGACGTTTTGTGAGCCGTATACATCATTTCCGAATAACGTTGCAGTGAAAGCAAGGCATTGTTCAGTAAAGTCCATTAGGGTATTGAGTATACGTAACATTGATTAATCTAAAATTACATTTTAATAAAATTCTGTGGTTAGAACTTGTAAACTGTTATATTCCAAATTCAAAAGTTATTAAATCTGCATCTTTTTCATGTTTCGAACGATTTAGAGATCCGTTATCGTTTAATGCCGGTTTATAGAGTACAACCTGCTGACCACCCAGTTGAATTTAAATTAGTTGACTTTTTTACTAAGATGAATTAAATAGTCAGATACTCAGCTATTTACACAATGGCAACGACTGATACGACGACGGCTGGCTGCCGTTGATTTGGCCTCCAGCTTTCCGATATTATAATTGCGACATTAGAATATGTAATTAGTTTAATAAATTTGTAACATACTACACAAAAGAAAACAATAAAACGGAACATGTATTACCTGTTCTGGTTTCTGGTTCTGGTTCTCATTCTGGTTCTCGACGTGGTTTGAGGTTTCTACGGTCTCTACGGTACTTCTACGGTTTCTACGCAACGCAAGGGGTTCTAAATTGCATGACTATTGCTGACCAATTCGGATTTAGTAACTCGTATGAAAGATTATGTCTTCAAGCATTATGGTGTGGGCGACGAAAAGAGCCGACGCATTTTCCCAAATGCTGCCAAGCCGAGTTTAATGCGTCTATCAACCTCCTTGCCAAAGTTGGATTTGCCTAGGTGGATTGTTTGCCTAAGGTAGACATAATGGTCAACAACTTCGAGTGCCACGCCTTCGACGTCTATCCGTCCTGGAAGACCATGTTCATTGATCATTCATTATATTTGTTTCGCCTAAGTTCATACCGAGACCGACGCGTTGTGGTCCTTTAGCATTCAACTTAAATCTTCCAGCGATTTTGTAATGACGCCGATATATACTCGTACATCTAGTAGTGGACAAACACACTGATAGTATGGTGAGGCCCACATAATCAACGAAAGATAAAATATATATTGTGTGGTCAACGATTTGTGCATGTGTTGTTTAGAATGACCCTTAAATTTAAAATACCTGTAACTCAATATGCAATAAAATCGAATTATTAACTTTTAACTCAATATGCAACAAAATCAAATTATTAACTTTTAAATGACGTAGTCATAATTTTATTTCGACACCATAATACACAATAAAGGCAAAAAACAAACAAATTACACGTACAAGAAAAAAGAATGTACATAAAACACAAATATAAAGGCTTATTATATAAAATTAAGATGTGCATTGCGACGTCGAAAACGGCCTCTAATTCAACATATGCCGCGGACAAACCGCAGCGCTGGTTTTCAGTGGAGCCATTGAAGATGCACGGACAATGATAGATAAACAATGATAAAATTGGGTACAAACAAGATAAAAACTAATAATGCAGTCACTCCTTTTAATTTTTTTCTAAAAGACCTTATTTTATAAATCACCGTTTATTATTTATTCAGGTACAGACATTGGTGAAATCTTAAAATAATAACTTGATTTTTATTACTATGTCTTAAAAAGCAGATGTTAGAGCATATTTCAACACAATAATATGTAAACAACGATTTGAAACAACGAAAAATCAAGTTAGAAAATCTTAACCAACGTCAATAATATTAACCAAACCAACAATAAGGTACTCAAATAACGTCACATTTATTATACATATGATTCCATTTTAATCACTGCCATTGTTGTTAATCTATTATGTTATTACTTTAGTTTAGTATTACTACTTTAGTTAGTAGGTATCGTTTTAGACAGAATTAGAGCTAACACAACTCGCACATTATCAGTAGAAAGTGAATAACATTAGTAAACGTTTATACCAGCTAATGCTTTAGATTGCGCAAATACGACTTGGTGCTTAATAAAGTATTGTGTAGTACAGTACGCAAAATGTCTAGTTATATCAATATATCCTTAATTGGCTAATAATAGGGTCCAGAATGCATTGGTTTTAGGTGACTTGTGTTGTTCGCTGTCTCCGGGTGCGTGCGCGCCGATGGGACGTCGCTGTAGATTTATAATGGAAATTCGCGTGCTACTAGTGGTACGTACCATTTTTGTGGTTAACTGGATACTATAGGGTTGGCAGTATTCATAAAATTTGTTTCACAGACAATAAGTCTATGTTGTGAGCATGTTGTGAGCATAAGACAATATTTGTTCGTTCAATTATCAAAGCTCGTCGCTCATACCATTCATTTTTCTTTCTTTATCACATTATCCTGCGTATTCCCTAGTTACGTACTAATCATTTTCCAAATCCTGATTTAACGCAGCGCCAGATATGCCAATGTATCGCAAATGTAATGGGTTTCGTATTATATTTGCTTATTTTCAGACAGTAGTATTGCAATATGTTTCGTAGAAGTGAAACTATAACATAATTTCACGGTGCTCAGATGATAAACGATAAAAGTTCTGTTTCACTTGTAAAACGCCATTAAGTAAAAGCGACTGCCATTAAGTAAAACCTCTCCCAAGGCTCGCCACTACACCTGATCCGCGGCTCTTATCCTCCAACCACCACCGGCGAATTTCTTTATATTGTCGGTTCACCTGGCCGGAGAGCGTCTCACGCTGCGCTACATGTGCACATGTATACCAAGCGTACATGTGTTTATTGCCAACCCTAAACACGATACCTACTAGGATCTATCGACGTAAGATTTATTCTCGCTGCGTCATGATTTGCGAGACATTATGATAAGTGGGCGAACGGCACTCGGCAATTAGAACACCGCATATAGAGCCAGGCTGAAAATTAAATAAATTAACCGAACGCCGCGACAAAGTTACTGCGAGAGGTTTTGTTGCTGACGGGAAACGGGCGTGATTTGACCGCATTAGTTAATTTGTGATTTAATGTAGTGTTTATTGAATGTGTGGCTTGTAATTTAGCTTGTTCTTTTGGAAGTATTATATTGTTATATTCCAACTAGAGAAAAAGTCACGTATTAGAGAGCTGATCTACACTGAATACTAATGATAATAAATTAAGAAAACTACAAGTGATTGCGTTTAAAGCCTACAACCTTATTCATAGGTTGTAGCAACATCGTATTATTGATCGACAACGATTGGCTGAATATTCACTAATTCGAATATTCAATACATTTAATTATAAGAATATCGAACTATCAGAAAATGAAAAGTTTAATTGATCGATTGTTACCATAAGCAATTGCAATATTTAAATATTAATTTTACCATAAGCAATATTTAAATTGAACCATATCTTAAAATGTATTGTCATTTACTAAAAAATAAAGCTCTAAATTTATTAGAAATGGACAAATAATTTTAAGCATCATTTATGAATGTGGAATCTTACCTATTGTTATTTCCAATCATGTTTTACTGTCACTGTCACAAACCTGTCACTTGCATATTTCATGAAAAACGTACGTAATTAATGAAAATAAGTAGGACCACGACCTCATGACAAAGTCACATCGGCGAATATCAAAAGATTTTAATTAAAGTATAGGTAGGTAGGTACTTATACAAAGTTAGCTCCATCGTCAATAAGGAACAGTTTGATTCATTACAGCGCAATTAAGCGTGCGATAAGACCGAGGTAATTACATATGCTAATCGTGGACTTAATTCGATGCACTTGTATAGAGATATGCTGCCTTGGTATCCGCTGGCCCTAGTTTGCTTCGATATTATATTTTATCAACAAAATTATATTTAAATGAAATAATGTCAATTAATTTATCTTTTTATGGAATAGGTTAACACATCGGGATAGAATGGAAGTAGGCCTAATACAATTTGACGAATCTATTTGTGATAAAGAGAAACGTCCTGACTGACTGACTCATTATTCTCATCAACGCCGCGCGCCGAGCCGAAACCGCTGAAGCTAAAAACATGAAATTTGAACAGTAACTTCTTTCTATAACGTACAAAGAAGAGATTTCTCAAAATTCAACCCCTAAAGGGTGAAACGGGGTCTCAAAGCTAATTTTGAAAAAATATTTTTTGGTTCTAAATCTTAAAAGGTTTTATAGAACCAAGAAACACCGTTGAAGGAAAGAAGCAATAGAATAGCAGAATCCTTTTTCGAAGGTTTGTATTAGCGGCCAGTACGGGTTCATAAGGAATTTAAGTAGAAGCAAGAAGTCGGTAAAAAGAATTTACAAGTAAAAAGAATATTATCACAAGATTAGGTAATTTTTAATAAAAATTCGCATTTGGCGTAGAAGTACGAGCAACCAACTGAGATTCACATTGTCGAAAACACTAAATCCTTTATAAATCAAAACCCGGAAACAAACAGAATTTAATATTGAATTTTTCTCGACATAATCTTGTATTCAAATTTTAATTATATCATTCCGGCCTTTGAATAAAAACGAATTCATTTCGTTTCGCCGGTGAATAATAATGTGTTCGGACGAGCCGCTCTCGAATTATGTTTGTCGTGTATTACACAGTTGCGTAACAATCTATTAAAAATTTTAATACTTCATATGCCTTGAAAAATTAATAGATATACGAATTAAGGACTATATGATTAAGTATTTTAAGACGAGAATATTAAGATCTACTTAATTGTAAATGATTACTGAAGTGAATCTTGAAACTTTCGTATAGTTATTGTATTGATATATTAGCTGCGATGAAATTAAAATATGTTTACAAAAATAAATAATATCATGCAAGGAGCGTAACAATAATTTTGGGTTAGCTGTGTTGTCGGCCAGCTTTAAAATAACACCAAACCGATCTCTTCGCGTGCTTATCGTAATAGCCGCTTCCGCAAGCCTGGGAATTTCATCACCTCTAAACTAGTGGACTTGTCAACCCGCTTAGCCAGCGTGGCATTTTGAGGCCATATGTCCATCATGCACGAGACAATGTACATGGCCCATGTCCAGAAGTAGACGATAAAAGGGCTGGTTACGGTTTAAGAAAGGTAACAATAATTTGGTTAAAAAGACGCGTTCCTACTCGCCGTATGTACGAAAATATGTTATTCTGATGAACGAGCGAATTTATTTTTTTATATTTTTCATTTTATTTTATTAATATCGTACAATACAAACTACTGCAATTACATACTAATTAACTGATTGACACCCTGAACTGAAATTGAACTGACCCACTATTATTATGAAGTTCTGACTCCCGAACCAGGCTAGACGACCTGTATCTCAGGAGCCAGTACCTTCCCAATACAATGTTCTCTATTAATTTAGTCTAACAGCCATCAAAATAGACGTATAATACCTAGACATACTTAAAAATTAGCACTATTTAGCAAATTTAAATTAAAAAAAAATAGTTAATAGAATAAAGAAAACAATTCTGACACAAGTTACATATTTTGTATGTGTTGGGTACACAGTTACAATGATGAGAATTATATTGCCCGTGCATGTGTGTGTGTGTTTGTATTTGTATAAATGTATTTATGTATGTGTGATGAGGGTTTGTATAATATGTCCCTATTTTTGGGGCCAGAAAGTTGAGTGTTAAAAATGTAACACCTACAGTAACTTTTTTATTTAGAAATTGAATGTGAGAGATTTTCTGCGCGTTTAAAATTATTAAAATGGTGGTTAAATTCTAATTATAATAATTAAAATGAGATTTTCAAACAATAGGGTAGATCGACTGTAGTTTAAATTGACGTATTAGGGCTTATATAATAAATAATTAGCGAAGGCAAAAAATCTGTAATATATATATTTTTTAAATACATTAGAAAATTAATTTGATGTGAGCTTAAAATAGTGCTTGAGATAGAGATAAATAAGCACTAAACGATTGAGCGCTTGAGCGAAAAATCAGTATTAATGAATCGTCTCTTAGCTTTTTAGACTCCAGCTTTTAACCTCAGAGGTTAGTTAACGTTAATTTGGACTATAACGCTCAGGAGCGTTTAACATTCAAGTCTTAAATGTTTATTAGCGCTCCCACAGCGCTCAAGAGTCGAGCGTTCAGCGCGAATATTGAGAATATTGGAGCTCGTCCACCATCATTCACGCGTGGTTGCAATGACACTACCCTTTGTTAGTGACGTCATCAACGTAGTAATGCGATTGTTTGTTAACTCGCGACTTCTACGCCCTGTAACTCAGTAATTGCACGGAATATTTCGATTTTAATTTCACAGATCGATTTATAGTATCATAAAAAAATAATTTTATACCTATTAGTCTAAATAGAGTCAAATACCCTTTTATAATTGTATTAATTGTTATAAACAATTAAAGAAATTGCAAATCTAAAAGTGTATTTAATTATACATATAAGTCAATGTTTCTAAGGTCGGATGAATCGTATGTTTCGGTGTGACATGTAGTTACATTTATGGAGATCAACAATTAATTCCTATATCTCTGTATCTGGAAAAGCACTTTTCATGACCTCATATGCATATTGATATTATGCGACTTGATTATAATGCTTAGAATAAACTTTTCAGTCACATCATTTTCATTAAATAGCATTTAGACGTGACGTTTTTAGTTTCAATATTCAAATCATTGTCGAGAACAAGTACCTAAAGTACTTTGAAAATAGCTATTTATATGATCCAAAGAGCAGTGGTAGCCTATGGGTATCTATACTCGATTCATAATCGTGTGATCGTTTCTATTAAGTATGGATTTAAAAATATCGGAATGGAAAAACATAGTGACGAAACCCGCAATTTCGAGGAATAAAAAAAAATCCACCAATCCACACTAGACCCGCTAGGTAGGTTATGCCCTGAAACCCGCCATTGATTTACTAGGGAAGGCCAGTGCCCTGAAATGGAATGTTATAGAATGATTCAAGTACAAATGATCCAATACGAAACGATACGAGAAAGCGACACAGTATACATGGTCAGCGAGTTGAAGTTGAAGTGGGCAAACCATACGGATCTGCCACTCGACTGACAACCGATGAAGTAAACGTACATGAAAAGGTGGTCTTATCGCTATTAGCGATCTCTGGCAGACAACCTTTGAAATAAATATCTTATTCACAGATAGATGGCGTACAATTTACATATATAACATATTAAACATACATATCAATACACATATATATAACATATACATACACACTGTATACAATATATATGTCAGTAACTGAATGAAAAATTATAAAGCTAAATAGTGTTTAGTATGTTGCCACCTGAAGTTGGATAAAGATTGAGCACGTTTTATGTTGAGGGGAAGAGAGTTCCACAAACGAACCGCTTTTACAGTAAAAGAGTAAGAATATGAAGTAGAATGTTGAAAAGGAATACTACGAAGAAGGTTATTAGAAGAACAAAGGTGAAGTGAATGAAAGAGAGAAATTAAAAACTTAAATTTTAAATACTTAGGAGCTGAACGAATAAAGTTACTTGAGTTACTTGAGCTTTTTGCGAAACTGAGAGAGGTGGTCAAATTTTCGAAAGCCAAATGTGAACTGAATGCGAATGTTGTTAGACGCTGAAGTTTATCCAGTTGATCCTCATTCAGATCAATATAACAAAGGTCACCATAGTCAAGAATGGGTAGAAGTAAGCTGTGTGCAAGCATAACTCTGGTGTCATATGGTAGGAAATTACGTAGTCTCCCCAAAGATCCCACCGCAGCAAACATCTTCCTGCTTACTTTCGCAATCTGTGGACCTCATGATAAATTTCTGTCAATGGTTATTCCCATGTTCCTGACCTGACTATTGAAATGAATAGTAACAACAGATTGCGACTATTAAAATGAACGTTGAAAGCAACAGATCGAAGTATTCTCCAGTCAACCTTTGCAATGAGTTTTGACTTGAGCTACCCACACAAATGCATCGAATATTTGCTCGATTAACAGTGAGCTTGTGAGCAATAGACTTTGTTCATAGAATAATTATTCAACCAACTGATCTACAGATGCTAATACTATGAGGGCCGTCATTAAAATTTTGTTACACATTCAGTGAATCAGGTACCGTCGTATCTAACTATTTGTGCGTGTGTTGTTGTACGTAGTGAACAAAGCCAGGTGCCTGCAAACTTCTCTATTTTGCTGTGTGTACCATACTATCAGCCTTTGTCTCTCCACTGCTGCTGTATATAGATAGACCTCTGTTAACGTCATCAACACAGACTTATCGACTTCGAAGCAACTTATTTCAAATCGTCGATCTATCTGGTCCGAGGGCTTCCTTCATAGACTTTATTTCACGAAAACTAATGAACTCTTCCTTAGCAAGTGTTGAATTCGTGCGCCACTGGAAAGCTGTTTTCCTCCAAAACGTATATTGATTTCTGCAAGACGTCAAATGTGACAAAAAACTGACTGTGCTGCATCAGGTCTCCTAATCTATATACATATATAAAAGAGGATGTTGGTATATCTCATGTTAATAGACTTCGACACCGTTTGACCGATCACCATGAAAGTTGGCCTATATATGTATCTTTTCATGGAGAAGGTTTTTATGCAATCGACTTTGTTGTAACTCGCCACTAGATGACGCTGCAGCACATCAACTTCTATACCGTTCAACCGATCGCCATGAAAATTGATATACATTTGAGCACGGAGAATATTTTCGAGCTATAGACTTTTTTGTAACTCGCCACTAGATGGCGCTGCAGTACATCAACTTTTATGGCAGGACAACGTCTGCCGGGTTTTGCTAGTGAAATATATAAGTACAGAGTATACCGCGTTTGGTCCGAGAGGCTATAGAAATTAAAAAATGCCGAAATTTCTTTCACGAGGATGGATTTAAGTTAACACGTACCTACACGGGACCCAGTGATTGACCTTTGCAAACCCACAAAAGTAGGTGCGTTTTCAAACTCGCGTGTGTGTGTGATTGTTAGTATTGTGTGCAAGGAACTTAATCAACAAAAACACGTTCAGTGAGGGCAGGTGAATAAAAAACGAACACGACAGTGGGTAGATAGATTTGTCTGTCAATAGCAACAACACCTTCACTCATGTAACTGGACTGAAATATCTGCTATAACAAATAAATCGTGAGTAACCCGTTCACATAACAATTATTATGTTTAACCACGATAACAAAAGTTTACAACCTTATATAAGTACAGAGTACGTTTGTATTTCATCTGTAACGAATATTGGTCCATGGCATCTAAAAATACTTTTAAAGAGGAACAGAAAAACAAACAATCCCCATTGAAACGACATTTACAAAAAGCATTACTTATAGCTAGGTACATTTACACCATTACAGGCCCGACAAAGGGTACGCCCATTTTATATAATACTCGTCAATAATAATTTCATTAAAATGTAGATCTAGTTAAAAGCATTTTTTCTGATTAATTTTCAGTCGCGGGCTGGCTCTTCTTTTTTTAATTGAATATCAGGCCACTTTGATGGCGCGTTGAGAGAAAAGGGTTGAAAAAAAAGTTCGCCCTCATTTGAATAAAATAACAGCACTCGCACTTTGCATTTACGGAGATATTTCAAATTATATCTGGACTCTTTTTTGTTTTAATTTTTTTTGTTCCCCGTATTTATTTTATTTTTCCATCAGCGCTTGCCCATCTAATTGGGTTAGGCCTCCAAATCGAAAATGTCGATCGACTTGTAATTCAATTTATTTTTGTTTCTAATGGAGTTCGGAGCTTTTTATTTTTTTTAACTGTAATTTTGAATCATTTGACTACTGAAGGGTTGGCTTTAACCGATGAAGCGATAAGCGTCTGTGTGGGGTGGTTTCGTCACGTTTTTTAAAAGTTCTTACAATCCCTTACTACAATTAGGGTTGCTGGACTCTGGAAATAAAACCGCCCGTCAAGAGTGCGATTCTAATAGAATGCGCAAGAAAATTGTAAATCTGAACATTACTAAATGTTCACTTTATTACTATTTCAAAAGCGGGAAAGTTCTTTTTATGTTATCTTGCGATGTTCTTTTTATGTTCCTACTTCGACAAGTTTTTATTCGCCACATTCATTTTAATTTCTTCATTTTTCACTCCAGACTATTTGGATGAAAACTTGATATTTGGTAACTCTGGTAGAACATTACCTACTCAGATATATTTTTTTAAAGAAACAAAATAAACACATTATACGATAATATAGAGTAAATGTATAGTATTACACAAAATATTAAAATTTACAAATAACAATCTATAAACTAAGTAGATTCTACCAAATAATACGAATCGATTCTTATTCATCTCTATAAATGGTTACTAATTATTTTCCTATCAATATAAAATTCTTTATTTTAATATTTCTTGTTAAAAAATAGCAATCTTTGGGGCGTAAAATACATCATTTTCTCTTATATGTACTACACAATATGTTTGTTATTTAGATTGTTAAAGCGCCCAGACAGACCAGACGAGCATTATTCACTTACACATTTTTTAATAGCTATAAAAACAAAAAATATATATTAAACATAATAGCTATAAAAAATATATAGAATTTTTTTTCAGTATCTTTCATGAAAAGTAATAGTGTTTTGGCTTTTACGCCAATCGAATAGCAAGATGGCCATTATAATGAATAAAACTTTTAAATAAACTTTTTGAAGAACTTTCAACTTTTAAGAAAGACATATTTAAGTGCGAGAATTTGATATAGAATGGTGATGTATTTATTTAATAAAAATTAATGTTATTTTAGTTTTGTTAATATATTTATTGAATTGTATTTTAAAATTTGCATGAAAATATGGTAAAAACTAGTGAACTTCAAATACTTTATAACATTAACATCCACGTAACCAAATTCCACCTAAATAAATTCATTCATATCAAATTCAAATACAATCAACTACCTACCTATTATTAGCAAAAAAAATAAACAACAGGAGAGTTCAACACTTCACTTTTCCTCACCTGTTTCAAGCTAAGTTTTAATGACAATGCCGCACAATAATGCTATATATAAGATTATTAGTAGCGATACATGCTACACAATGCAGTGACGCGCCGCGGCCGAGCCTCACTCCAACTCACTTGTCGGGCTGACGCCGACCGAAGGGTTTTGATATTTCTAATTAGATGTTATTTAATTAGTTTTTATTTACTGACGGAAATATGAGAATTGTATATCTCAAGCTAACCTTTCAATCCTTTGAACATCAGAAGGTGAGATCTTCATACCAATATTCATACCAATTCATACCATGGTATTCCTGCAGTGGTGCTCAAATTTTGCGCTTCCAAGTTGTCTCCAGTGCTTACGCGACTCTTTAGGCTCTGATATTCCACAAAAAGCTTATGGAAGGTAGCTCATGTTCACCCTTTGCCTAAAAAGGGTGACCGCACAGACCTGGCCAACTACAGGCCAATAGCGATCACCTCCCTCCTCTCCAAGGTTATGGAGCGTGATATAAACACACAGCTCCTTGGGTACCTCGCGGATCATCAGCTGATTAGCGACCGTCAATATGGATTTCGCCATAATCGCTCGGCTGGTGATCTTTTAGCGTATTTAACACACCGCGGAACTTACGCCATTGAGCACATTGGTATGGCACAAATCGCTGCTTTCCAAGTTACCATCTTTCGGGATACCCGAGGGATAACCCATTCGGGGTTGCCAGTTTCCTGACTGGACGGAGCATCAGAGTCATTATCGATGGTAGCTGCTCCGACACCATGCTATTAACGCTGCGTCCCGCAAGGCTTCGTGCTGTCCCCAACTCTGTTCCTTCTGCATATCAACGACCTGTTACAAATTGGTGACATACGTTGCTATGCAGATGACAGTACTGGAGACGCCTTGTACAGGGGCCACGTCAACATCCTTCGGGTCGAAGTGGAAGAGAGTCGCGCCAGGCTTGTGTCTGAAATCGAAGACTCTTTAGATCTAGTCTCGATTTGGGGTTCTCTGAACCTAGTGGATTTCAACCCCAGTAAGACGCAAGTCAGTGCATTCACCGCTGAAAAAAGCCCATTTGTCGTAGCATCTCGCTTTTAGAGCATACCTCTTAAGATCTCGGAGAGTATTGGAATCCTTGGTGTCGACATCTCCAGCAATATATTTTGTATATTAATCATTAGTATAAAGGTATATATTATGTGTACTTAATTATTATATTGAATGAACTATCTTTCAGTTGGCTTAGAGTTTTATTAAGAACTATTTACTGTTTTCTTCATTTGACTCGCAAAGCAACAAATAAAAATAGATAAATTATCGCAAGTTTCAAAACTAGACAGTCTGGCTACAGTTAGCCAAGAGCGTTTAAGAGAGTGAGAAAAGCTCGCCCGGCCTATTCGTTTCACGGAGCCCAGGGCGTCCGCCTACTTTTGTCTTTGTGGACAGTTCACATAACCGGCTAAGTTGGAATTTTCGCTTTTTCAGTTTTATTACGTCGACTTTTAACTTTGTGTAGGACGAATTTGTAAATACTGTTTGTTTTGTTTTTGGTGTGCAATAAAGAGTTTTATCTACTTTATAGTATAGTTTATATTAGTTTTTGTATTTTGTTTTTATATGTAGTATTTTAAGAAGGACTAGGGTTGAGGAGACGATTACTTTGCTTCTTAATTTTAATCGTAGAAGCAGGTATAGATGAATAATCGTAGAAGCGTAGATGATGGTCATATAAGAGTGCTTACTCAAGTTATTATTGCTGCAGAAGTACTTTGTGAGAATAAAGAAAATTCGCTGGTTAACTGCTAGTAATTTTCTTTGCAATTTAGTGGCATTAGAAAGTAATAGAGTGTGGTTAACAAGTCGATGTCAAAGTTTCATGCATAGTGTACTCATACAGTGTGCGCGGTGGATACTGTTACGAGTAGGTATATGGTACACAGTTGGCCAGTGATGTTGTTGAGCACTTCAAAGTTAAGTTTCAATTTGACATTTCTAAGATTTTCGTTTGCAAATCTATCTTGTAATTTTTTTTATGTATGAAGGCGGCAGACGAACATACAGTGCACCTGATGGTTAGTGTGTGATGGTAACATATTGTCGCCCATAGATATCTGCGATACATGCCAATATTAGTTCAAAATGACAAACGTTGTCACGCCCCCGAATACGCTGCCTACCTTTGGAGATATAGAAATGGATTTGGAGAAAGGGTTGGGAAAATGGGGAGGGATAGGATGGGAATAAACTTTAGCACATCTCACTCAGTACCGTAAATTGGGGAAATAAGATAAAGTGGGAAATGCAGTACATTTGGTAGTCTTTTGGAATTAATTGGAACTTTATCGTTCACTGTTCTTTCAAACGAATCGAACGCGAAATTACTCAACATTCTTATGGGCCTACGGTACACCTACTAAAGAACAAAAAAAAAATTGATAAAGTTTAGAAGTTGAGAGTTTTAGAAGCGAAGTTGAAAGTAGCACATATAAGAATGAAAACACACACAGGTATGATTACATATTGATCTGCTTTTGTGAAGATATTCTTTTGCTAACAATTCTCTGGTAAAAGAAGATTTAGAGCCTTCAAAGTTTGAGTATTTAGTCATTATTTACCTACAAAGGCGCTGACGTTCTACAAAAAAAAACAATCCATAAGTGGAACCGACAAAAATAGTAAAATCTCAGTTACAACCCTTTTCTCATGCGGCGTCAATCTCAGAAGAATCTCGGGGTGAGGTGAAGAAGTGAGTGGCCCTTACAACCGAAGGGGGTCTCGGCTAAGGGGGCGACTTGACACTCATTTAAGTAGCATATAATTCAGTTTATTTAGCCGAATTGAATCTCAACGAAGGGTTGCGAAAAAATATATAAGTCTGTATAGTAGAGAAGGGGTAAGGGGGATGATGTTATTCCTTTTTATTATTGAAATAAATTAGCGGAATTGTGTTCGAGACTCGCCTAATGAATGTCTTGAGTGGACTGCTTGGCGACAGAGTACGTTTTCTTTTAATTAATTGCTTTAATTAGAATTCGGCTGGTGTTTATTTCTGTAGTTGATTTTGTAATTTGATATTATGATTTTGGTAATTGCTTTTTTGTGTGTAAAGGCTTCGGTTACGAGTTGAATCGATCCAGATGGCCCTGTTTCTTAATTTAATTGTGTTTTAATAATAATATTTGTACAACATCATTACACACCAAACGCAGTAAACAATTTAAGTAAAGAATTTTATACTAATGCCTTTTCGATCACGACTAATATTAAGAAATTACTAAATCTATGGAAATATCTAATTCATATCACTAATAGATCTAATTAATATGTATATTTGATAGATTTAAATAAATAATTCACTGCGTAACAAATCGCATAATCTTTTTTCTAATATTACTTAATTTGGTAATCTATATGCGTTAATTTATGAAATGACAATTGCATATTAACAATTTTGAATCGCATAGCGGTTTTATGTTACAGTTACTTGTAGAGATGGCAAAATAACATTTACAATATATTCTTACGAAACGCGGAGATGCACTTAGAACATGTCAATAGTTAAAGGGTCCATGAGGCCGGGGGCGTTACACGAAACGTTTCCCGGTACGTGATTTCCATGCGAGGACTCGTCTCCCCTATGGATTATCGGTTCTGAGGCAAATATAACCTGTCCACTGACATTTCAGCGTGCTAATTCTATGAGCTGTGCCGTTGACTTTATTTATTTTGCGAATCTCTTAGTTTCGGTACCCTCAAAGAACCTCCGAACATACCAAACATGTAGATAGCTCTCTCCATAGCTCGCTGAGCGACTTTAAACTTATGAATCAGGTCTTCCGTTAGAGGTCACAAACTCTCGGCACCGTATTATCTTTAGCCAAATTTATTAGTCACATTTTATTAGCCAATAATATAAATCGATTGTATGCATATATTAATTCACATTTTCAACTCTTTTTGTGAGAAATTTGTCTATTTGTATGTAAATATAGAGAAATGAAACATTTTTTATTTTTTCTACCAAGTAAGCAATTCTTATACAAGCAAAAGTATGTAGCTATCCAACAATCGCGTATTTTATCGTAGCAACAATCAAAACGAGCGTTCCCAACCGCAAGTTTAATTATGCAAACATCAAGCCGTTGCCAGATTTCTCATTAGAGCCAAGATAATGACGGTACACACTGTCGCAAAATTAGATAGCAAGCACGCACCCAAACAGATATACGGGGCGCATTAACATAAACCAAATTTGCATGTAAATTACATTTTACAGCATCTTAATTAAAACATTTTGGCATTATAAATGATCAAGCTAGGGTGGTGGGCGGTGTACCCCTGACCTTAGGATGGCGCTCCCTCTGAATTCGGCTGATAGTTTGAATATCGAATCTAAATTTGAAATTATTAATCGTTTTTTAAATAAGAAAGATTCTGTGATTTTTACAGCCAGATGTATCTAGTTTATTATTTAAAAAATATACAATATGATTCATCTATATGTTAAAGTTATGGGATATTTGATGTTAATAAAGCAATTATAGAGTATTTGACTCGTTGAAGATATAGAAATCAGTTCTTGAAATTAAAATGGAAATATCTCTAAAAATACATTTTTAACAAGACTTTCTTATTTTTCACATATATTCACACAAAATGGGCTTAAACGCGTATGTTTAGCGTATATATGTAATTTACTTATATATACTTAATAAACACATAATGTACATATCTGTATAATAAACATAAGGAACCGCAAAACCTGTGATGACGCAAGGTAATGTGCTCGGAGCATCCGCTTAAAAGTATTCTTGTTCGCAGCCTAATACTAATAACAGTAGGTACCCTAATGCTAATGCATACCTATCTGTTAAAGGGATGTGTTAGCTTGTGTTAATAAATAAACAGATATGTTAAAGGATAGATAATAAATAAACTGATATATTAAAAGATAGATAATAAATAAACTCATATATTAATAAAGGAACATGTGATGAGCATACCTAATAAAGTAACATATCGCTAATAAATCAAATAAAGCATATATCTCCAGTAACGTAGCCCTAATAAAGTAGATAACATATAATATAATAAATAAAAACCGGTGCTTTTAATATTATTATTAATTGTATGCTCCAGGAGAAATGTAACAAGAGCAAAAATAAAAAAAAATTAAACTTTCTTGTTTTCTTTTGAGGACCACCGGGTAAATGATGCAAATACAATGGATTATATTTGTGGCTATCTAGGTCTACTGGAAGAGTCTTAACAGTGAGCATACTCTAATTTTACCGTTATGTGGTGTGGTGTATCAAGAATGTTTTTCAAGAAAATATTTGTCTGTGAAATTTTACTGCCATTGTTTAAAAATTACAAACTCTTTTGCATTTAAAATAGGTACTAACATAATTCCAATTTTTATTTCTCTTTTAGCGATAGTGTGATAATTCTTCGCCAAGCATTTAGGACTTCTACACACTGGGTAATTTTGTAGACAATCGCGCAAAATGAAATCTTAACCCAAAAGTTGTATTATATTTTTTATTAAATTACAATTATCTCCTAAAATAGCCGCTTCACAACGCTCTTGAAGGCATTTGTTATCTTGTTTGGGTTTCTTGTTTGGTTAAGTTTGTTTGTTGGTTATGTTTTTGATATCAGCCTATACCGTCCCAATTACATGGCCACATGCGTAAATATGCGTACATACTATTCTTTGACAGGGCACAGTCCCCTCCTCCTCACTGGGCCCAAGGTCATATTTTATGATGTCATCATAAAGATGTCTCAAATTCTAATAAAATCTCGATTGACGAGTACTTTTCGTGACTTTTTCCCTTTTTTTCATCCAATTATCAATTAATAAAATTATTCGCGATTAGGTTTATTTTTTTCTATTTCACTGATTTATTCTTCCCGTTATTTTTTTAAAAAATAGTCGACTGATCAATCCCTTATCAGGTGTCATTTCTTTTTTAATGTTATTTTCCTAATTTTTATTTTATGTATTTTTTTTTCTTCTAGACAAGATATTTGAAAAACAGTGAAAACAGTAGATTTTGAGTTTATTTCAATTAATAATAGTTTGTTATTTTTTTTTGTTGTCTTTATGAATGTCCACTAATATTATTTGGTTTCCAACTAATAAAGTTTAATACGAGTACAAAATAAACACTAACCGTAGTGTGGTTTACCCTTAGGCAACCCCATCGACATCTAGTCGCCATTTATATGCATTTTAAAGAAAAAAGTCTTGCAGAGGGTAGCAGCCCCCTGAAACTGGGGATGGAAATTAACAGAAACCTCTTTAAATAAGTTAGCAATTAGGGTAACATAAAATTTACATAATTGCCGCTACGGAACACTGTTTATGTTTTGACAATGGGATTTGTCTCCAATGTGTCTCGGAGTTATTCTAAGAAATGTTCCTTTGACATTGAGTTTGGCGCCATTTGATGGGGTGTCGTGTGATTGGCTCACCAGTCAGCTAGCTAAGTACGTACGAATAATCTTTACGGAAATTTAGAAAAACTATCAAGTCTGTTCGCTTTAAGAATACAGTGACTCATCACTAGTAAATGCATTTTCACAATGATTGGTATGCCAACTCCTGCCAAGAAACATTGATGGCCAAGAATCATCGATATTGGTATATTATTTAGACGACCGATTAGCACAGCTGGTAGTGAACCTGCAATTTGAATAATAGTTCCCGAGTTTGATTCTTAGTCAAAAATTCATTTGTTTAAAGACTAATGGTTTTTCAGATCTGGGTGTGGTGTGTTTGTCACCTGGTGTATGTGTGGTGTATGTGTCTCTGGGCCCACACAAAAAAATCCTTGGAGTGTGGCGTTAAAAAAAATGTGAAAAAAGAAAGAAAGAATATGTGAAATAAGAAATAAATATAAATTGTATCATGTCAAAACGGAAAACAATAGATTTTTTTGAAACTACAATTGGTATTGCACTATATAATAGGTAGGTAGGTATTTTACGTGAACAAATTTAAAAATATATTCTAGCCAATTAATTGCATTTTAAATTGAAAACCGGCTTTAGTACAATTAGTAGATGCAGCACGTCAGCAATCAACACAAATGTGATTTCTTCAACAACAAAAAAATTTTTTTTAGATCAAAGGGGTTACCTAGTGCTTAAAAATCTCTGACACGAATGTATTGTCGTATGTTTACCTATTGTTAAGACCTGGAATTTGTTATGAGGAGCTAAAGACTTCCATTTGTAAGGAACATGAGAAGTATCGCCGAAGGCAACTCACTAGTTGCGAAGGTACATTGCGAAGGTAAAGTTAAGAACATTTTTGACCTATTTAGAAAATGTAGGAAGCTTGAAAAATGAAAAAATACAATAACATGTATATGAAAATACAATAATACAGTATTGTGTATATTTTATATTTATTTTGAAATAACATCTCATTGCATCTCACGCATTCTCATTGTATTTCAGGCATCTCCCAATTGAACCTTGCTAATCACCTCAAAGTTTGGCTGGTAGAGAATGCCTTATAAGGCATTAAACTGGCCTTTTGTACGATAATATATAGTGAAGTTTATAAATAAATAAATCAACTTATATGTTTCCATTACCGGACATAAGCCTCTCCCATAAAGGAAGTTTATGCTGCAACCATCCCGCTGATAGGATTGGTGACCACAGTGGACAGCTGATAGCATTTCACACTGGAGACGCTGCTCTCCCATCACTGGTTTCTGATATTTGAGACCTAGCGATTGTCATTTGCCCATCTATCAGTGTCTACGCTTGGAGACACTGCGAGTTTTACTCCTTTGGCGAAATAAAACCCGAAAGTTTTGCTTGTATTGACTGGTTTATTACTGGATACAAATGTTAGTGCGTCTCGGCTCACGACTTTGATTGACTGTCACTTTGTATGTAAAAACATGTAGGTAAGCACCAAATGGCAGGCTACTCATATTTTGTGACGGTAGTTCAATAAAAATGAAAAATGTTGAAGCGGCGATGTGGAGCCGCGACAATCAGTCAATGGGCCCCGTCTGTTGTCACATTTCGTAAGATTTATTATCTCGATGATATCATGATAGGCATATGTCATTAAGTGCCTATAAAATGCTAATGACATGTTCATCAACAGGTCCCCATAGACCTGCCCCCCGAAAGTTATCAATTGATAAGTAGGTTATTTTTTCTTTAAATAACAAAATACATGTACCTTTATAGATAAAGCAATATAAATGCAGCATAGGTACTTGTAATTTACAATCTCAACAACTTGAAACACTCCACGTAGCGTTGGAAACAAAGAAATAATGGGCTTTGACTCTTTATTTTACACAATTACAACAATATGTGGAACAGACGAGTCGTAATGAACATTCATACCATACGTTCTTTTTTGAGCAAACAGTCACAGAGCAGATAAAAATTGTAGATTTTTTTGTGACAACGGACAGTAGATAAAGGAAACAATATGAGAAAGATGTCGCCTGCGAAGGTTTTTAAAGCAAGTCCCTCAAATGTGTGCGTGCACACGGAGCCGTGTCGTAGGAAAGTAGAGAAAAACAGGCGGCAAGTGTCAAGTGTAAATCGCCTTGTTAATTTCACCGCCCCTGCGGCGAATTTCGCTGAGGACGCATTGTGTATAACGGCTTTATGTCGCGTCTTCCCGTTGTCTGTACACGGCTTTAATTGTGCGCGTCATTGGCGCGCTTTTTGAAAAAACAATGACGTGTAATTAACGCGCGAATATGGAACGTGACAACGCGCGTTCTGAGGGAGCGTTTTTTTTTAATTTTTTTAATTAGGCAACGGAAGGGTTTCGGAGTTCAGCCTTTGTTTTCGTTTACCGTAGTTATAGATTTAAAAAAATATTTTTGTTTGTTTAATGCATGTGTAATATATGATTAATGCGAATGTTGTTTGAACATGAGCAAGAATTAAAAAGGAATAAGAAATTTTATTTAAAAAGGAGACACGCAGTGGTACGTTCTCATTTTTGTTTTTTATATATGGCGATGGTGCAATTAGTATATTCTGCCAGTGTCAAGTTTTATTCGTAATAAACAATTTAAAAGTCCAAAATGCATCCCATCAATGTCCAGTCCCGTCGAAGCAGGTTAGGAGTCGCTCAGTAAAGCGATAGTAGGTTTACTGAGGACAGAAAAGGACTCTTTAGAAGCACTCGTAAAACGCGGTCCCACAATTTTATTTGATTATCTAATCAACACATACGTAAAACACTTTGAAGTTTAATAAACTATCACTATTAAACCACAAAACGCCTAGTCCAAAAAAAAAATCAACTTCACTTCTGGAATTCCCGTCAAAACATCTACGTTCTCGTTGTAAAATTTTCCTAAGGTACGAGTAGGAGAGCAAGTTACCCAATCAGATTACCTAGTTAGCAATGCGCTTACGGATGCTGGTACAGAGTTGAGCTCATAATTCTTTATCACCGATCCACAACATGTTATTAAAGATAATACTTACTCATTTTACTTTGAATCTCTAAATATAAAATTACAGCGTAATTAAATTGATACACTGTTGTTTTATGTTATACAGTAAATATAAAAAAAAAAATTTGAGGACAATCACTGGCCGAAAAAAGCGATGATACATGATCCTCGTTTGGCTCGCTCGTGTACTTTTTTATTAAAAAAATCACATTAACGGCGTTCATTGGGGCGGCGATAAATAATGCCCTCCTTATTCAAATTTTTGTTTTTGTTTAGCCCCGCGCGTTATAAATGAGCTTATTTGGAAACGCGGCCGAAATGATAGGGCGCGATAAAAATGCTCGATTATGGACGCGCGATGTACCGCAACAGTTGACTAGGAGATGGCTTGAGAACGTATTCGATTATCTAAAAATCGTATTTGATAGCTAACGCTCCGAGCACCCGGTCTGTAAGGTTCTCTTACTTCTACACGCTAGCCCATGAAGGACTATAGCTTGGGTTAGCATAAACATGGTTATAAACACAGGCACCATACCTAGCCAGGTCAAGAACGATCCCGGTCAAATCGGTACGTAGGTACACCAAGGGGCGCCAAATACACGCTAGGGTTACCTACTTTCAAAAATCGTTTTTTTGTCAGACTGTATATCAATAAGTTATAGTATCATTATCATTCATCTATTGTACAATTTTCTTAAATTTTAGGTATGTAAATGTAATATAATTATCCTTACATATGAAGAAAAACATAGTAAGATAACCCATGTGCCCAAAAATTTAAAAAGAAAAATCTAGGGCTTGTCTATTATCCATCAATGGACATTACATTCGCGTGAAACCTTAGCTGAAACCCCCTTACTATTATAGAGAAAAACCTGTATACTGTAGTAGAACCTTATAGCCTGATATTGATAATATGTGTTTTCAGTCTTGTTAACATTCGAAAAAAAAATCACGCCCATTTCTTTATGAGACAAAACATCTGAAAACTGTAAATAACAAATAACTTCATTGTGTTTAAATTATTTAAAAAAGATATCTTATTGTAAAATTATTGTTGTCGCAAAAAATCGAATGTAAACTCATATAATTTACCGCCAACTCCCTAGCTTATGATGACACTCGGATATGGTACACAAAATTTTATATGTTTGCTCATACCTATACATATATAGTACATCGAATGAGGGTGAAATTAAATGATGGATTTGAATTTGCTAAATATATACTCATATGGTCGCAAACCTATACGTAGCAGTGAAATACTAAATTATATTTGTATAAAATTGTTCTTAATTTGGTTAACCTAAATGACAATAAAGTTGCATTGGGTTTTGGGACTTTTCAAGGAGGCTGTGAATAAGATCCTTCAAGGTCCTCTCTAATGTTACAGATTATTTGTACCATATATGGTTATGTTTTTTGCCGCCTGTACGTATAACGGGGAATGCTCCGAAGAATTGTTCGATATATCGTTATTCTTACCTCTAGTTTCCACAATCTCACCCCCCGTTATAGAAGTGCGGTTCATCCGCATTTCCTCGATACGGACTGTACGCTCTAAAAATCGTTTTTTGCCTCGAACCCTTATTCTGTGGAACGAACTGCCCCGAGAGCTCTTTCCCTTATGCTATGACATGGGGTACTTCGAGAAGATTGTGAATAGGATTCTGTAAGGTTGGCAGCGCATCCGCATAATCCCGGTGTTGCAGGTGTCCATGGGCGGCGGTAGCCACTTACCATCATGTGGACCGCTTGCCCGTCTGTCTCCTTTAATATAAATAAAACTTTTCTTGAATATTTCAATGTTTTGCTGTTAAAAGTGATCTTTCTGTCATTATAAATCACTTAATTGGAATACTAAGTCATTTACTACTATTCTAGTATTGTTAACTGGATTGCTTTTGCATAACTACATCTAAATGTAATTCGAGAATAAACTGGTACTCCTAAGTTATCACCTATTAGATGAACATTGTATTCCTAATGAAATTGTACTCACGCAAGTGATAAAGGTCAATTTGTTTTTCTACGCTGACCTTCGCGCTGCTGCCGCTCTGAGATGCAGCAAACTCGACCCGTTAATTTATCCTTTAACTAGTGACCTACCGGGCTGTTACCGTTTTACCAGTTGGATATTTTTGAACTGAAGTTAGTATTGATTTTGTGACTTTGATGACTTAGTTTAATATTAATCTTGTTTTAGCTTTATCTCTCATGCTCAGGACAATGTGCGTGAATACATGGGCATCCCCATGTCCAGCAACAGTTAAAAGGGCTGGTTAGGGTTAGTTAATAATATCTTTTATAGATTCCATCTCTTTCTTTATCTCTTTTTCCTTACTGTACCATAACATCGCCTATTCTCCAGCATATCAAGGCTTGCTACTACACACGATCCTCCGCTCTTCTTATCCAGCTATTAACTAAAAACTTCGTTAAGTCGGTCCACTTGACCGGAGGGGGTCACATACTGCGCTTCATGGTACGTGGTCTTCATTGAAGGACTCGTCTACCACCATCGATTATTATCGATCCTGGGGCAGATATGGCCTATCCATTGCCACGTCAGCTTGGTAATTCTGTTATTAAAACGAATTTATCTTGTAGGAAGTATTATCAATTAGGATTAGATATTATCTGTTAGAATTTTATGCTGTGAACTACCAAAAAAAAAATGAAAGCGTGGTCGACTAGACTTGAGCTTGTACAGCTTGACATTAATATTGTACAGCTTGACAGGTCAAGATCTAGGCGAAGCCTCTCGTATCAAGGTACAACAATATGTTTTGGTGAGTGGGTAAGAGAAAATCGAAGTCAAAATGATGAAAATGATTTCTGATAGGTTTTCTTCCTAGCTTGTGCGCTTTATAAGACGTGGGCCGTCTCGTTCACTGTTGTCTTACACACTTATCTAATATTACATATTATGTATCAAATGCATAGACCGACCTCCAAATGGCATCAGACCGCTACAGTCCCCATACATAATGTATGAATCTTAAAGAAATGCAATGATATAAAATGATCACTTCCATTGTAGATAAACGGCCCATTTCCAGGTCCACAATTGAATGATGACCAACCATTGTGACTATGTTTAGAGATCCTGCATATAATGCCAGGATAGGTGCTCCACTAGGACTATTTTGTCCACTTATGCCGTATTATTACGTCTTAGTGGGTCAATTCTAGGTACGTGGTAACCGTTAATATGATAAGTTGTTGTGGATGGAAATTTTTCACGTGCATTTTTAATGCAGCACGCATTATGTAAATGCACCAATAAATGCTTATAAGAGTCGTTATACCCATAGCTTGTTACCATCACCAGTCACTCTTATCGTCCACGGGTCTCCTCATGCACATTGTTTTGCACATGAGAGATGTATGACCTTCAAACGTCCTGGCGATGCCCATTTATGATCTAGGGGAATCTATTCGTACATGAGTTAGTTAATTATATCCTGGCTCATATTACACAGTTTCTACTTATTTAACAATTTTTTGTACACACATAACACATGAAACAAATAAAAAGGAGGAAACAGAGAAGATGTACAAAAGGCAAGCTTGTCTCCTGCGGAGGTTTCTTCCAGCAGACCTGGGAAAGTGAAATATGGGTCAAGCAGGCGCAGTGCGTACGGATTTTTTTTTATGTACAATAATGTAATAGTACAATAATAATAAATTTGAGATACTCAAATTTCAGAAAGAGAACTCATTTGAGCTGTACCGTTTTTAAAACATCATTTATTTGTAATTCGAATTCCGAAAGCCATTTATTTAGTCAAAAGGAAACAAATGAAAATGTGGTTTTCACTTTTTTATTGCATTTTGCGTGCTTTTCTTTCCAACAACGGATTTGGAACGAGAACATTTTCGTGCAATGATATTATGTTGGTTTAAATGAAAGTGAGTGTAAAGATAGATTGTTATCAGCTTTTAGGGACCTCGCACCGTACCGTGCAACAATTTTTAGATGGTATTATCATTTTAAACAAGGAATATTTTCCTTGAAAGATAATGAGAGAAGTGGCCGTTCTGCGACTTCTCTAACGAATGAAAACATCGAGGCGATAAAGAAAATGTTGCACGAAGACCCAAAAACTGCCTACCAAACAGATAGACTCCTCTATCTGTTTGGTAGGAAGTTTTAAGATTTCAGATTCTTAAAATTTCATCGCCGGTCAGTCAAGAAATTTTACACCGACACCTTCAAGTCAAGCAGCTTTGTTCGCGTTGGATTCCTCATTCAGTGACTGCTGAACAAAAAAAAAAACTCGCTTGACATCGTGCAGGGAAATGATTGTAAAATTCAAAATAGGAGAGGGACGGAATTAGTGGAGACGAGAGTTGGATCTATCAGTATGACCCACTAACTAAGCGAGATTCAACGGTTTGGGTATTTCCATACGAAGAGTCTCCCAGGAAGGTCAAACGTGGGCGAAGTGTGGGCAAAAAAATGGTGGCAACATTCTTCTCTGCGGGTGGCCATTTAGCGACAATTTTTTTAGACGTTCAAAAAACTGTAAATGCCCAATGGTACAGTGAAGTGTGTTTACCAACTGTATTCAATGTGTTAAACGTCCTAAAACAGGTTTCAGAAGGCTTTTTTTGCATCATGACAATGCATCATTTCACAAAGCAAAACTTACCCAAGAGTTTTTGAAGACCACAGAGATCCAAGATTGAGCCACCCTCCTTATAGCCTTATAGAGCTTTTTTTTCCTAAGTGAGGGACGAGATTATGGGAGAAGCTGGATTGGACTAAACAACATATTATTATACTCGTAAGCATAACGTATAGCGCATTATTACATCCATTAGTCTGCACTGGGCCCACATTTTACATTATGGCCCGAACAACCTTGTGATTACTAATACAGCCCTGTACCCTGCAGTGCACAGTGGGACGTTCTAGGCTGAATATAAGAACTCATTATGAATATTGTGAGCGGTGAGCGTTTTAGATTAATTCGGTGATGATGAAAAACACATCCTCTCTTATTACTTCTATAGAGTACAGAAGGTTCGTCTTTTTAATAGATAAGTAGGTATGTATTTGAATTTTAAATCTTAAAAATATTTTTATCGGCAAGTGGCTTACTTACATTCATTGTCTAATATATTTTTTTTTTCTATAAAATTTATTATCTTAAATACAAATTTCATTAATGAAGATGATTATTCATGTTTAAGACAAAGATTATTCATGATTATATTACAAAATCACTTATTTAATTGTGACAAAACTTTTATGAGGATTTCCGCATATTTTCTATCAAAGTTATTTTGTATACGTGTGAAGTAACAACACATTACTATCCTCTTACCTTTAGTTATTAGCTTTTATGTAATCAAATCACTCAATCGAAGTGTGAGTTTACGTAGAAAGTACACCGTAGTGCGAGAGCTCTATAAATTATGCCTGAACCCCGCGACGATGTTCGCAACCTTTTCTGTTATCTCGATTTTTTTAAAAAGCACAGATATTTTATTATTTATTTATAATTTGCATCAGATACATGACCCAAGCCAGTTACAGCTTCTGCCTGCTGCTTCGTTCGCATAAACTAAACAGCTGTAAAATATTTTTAACAGCACCGACGTGAAGGATTTCACGGATTAAAATTCATATAGTAGTTTCTCAGTAATTCTATTAAAAGTCATTTTTTATTTTCCTCTACTACTCAACTTCCTTGTCTCATATGAAGATGACACATATACCAGTTTTAATTCTGGATACTTAACTATACGTTGGTAAAAACCGTTCAGTACGTTACGTTAGTTACGTTAGTACATTACGTTGTTCAGTTCAGTACGTTGCGTTGTTCAGTTCAGTACGTACGTAATACATTCAGTAGTTGTTACGTGATGCTCAAACAAACAGACATACAAACAAAAATTTTAAAATCTGCTGTTTTAGGTTCTGTACCTTCTAAAGAGACTATTTTTTTAATTATTTATTTATTTTAATTAAGTCAATGTACAGACTCAACCCTTATACTGTTTTATTACATGTATAGAAGAAAAAATAAAATTGAATACACATTATGTAATTATTAATTGAATCTTCCGGGCTACTTGGCCGAGGTCTTCTGGAATCTCTTTTCTTTCTTCCAAACGTTTCGTCAACAACTGCGGTTGACATCTTCAGTTGCGACTGCGTTCACTTTCGGAGAGATGTTATCTCTTCGGCTTCTCGAGCGCAACTCACTCGACGACTGTGGCGCACCGGTATTTATAGTGGGCGAGGGTAGTTGTGATTGTGTGTGTACCGACGCACCGATATTTATAGTGGGCGAGGATAGTTGTGATTGTGTATGTACCGAGTCTGTTTTTGTCCCCCCTTCTCGTCTCTCTTCCCCGTGAGCTTGATGTCTTCGGAGTGCTGGATACCAGATATTACGGAGTCTTAGATTCTCTTCTTTTTTGTTAAAATTGTTGGGCCATTGAAATCTACAAGCATTTGTAGATTTCAATGGCTTCCCTATTGAGACGGGAATAATAATGATTCCCGGTTGACAAGATCTTTGTGTCCCAGAAGCAGATTTCGTAGTCCCCATCCGACAAGGCATGTTTCGCTACGGCCGACTTCTCAGTCTTTCCTCTTCGACAATTGCCTTTATGTTCTTTAATGCGGGTATTGACACTCCGTTTTGTAGTGCCAATATACACTGACCCACAGGAGCATGGTATTTTATATACTCCAGTCGAATACCTATAGAATACCGCTCCTGTGGGTCAGTGTATATTGGCACTACAAAACGGAGTGTCAATACCCGCATTAAAAAACATAAAGGCAATTGTCGAAGCGGAGAGACTGAGAATTCAGCTGTAGCTAAACATGCCTTGTCGGATGGGGACCACGAAATCTGCTTCAGGGACACAAAGATCTTGTCAACCGGGGATCATTATTATTCCCGTCTCAATAGGGAAGCTATTGAAATATACAAGCATCCAAACAATTTTAACAAAAAAGAAGAGAATCTAAGACTCCGTAATATCTGGTATCCAGCACTCCGAAGACATCAAGCTCACGGGGAAGAGAGACGAGAGGGAGGGACAAAAACAGACTCGGTACACACACAATCACAACTACCCTCGCCCACTATAAATACCGGTGCGCCACAGTCGTCGAGTGAGTTAGAGACACTCCGCTCCCGATCGCCCTAGCGATCGGACGTCTCCAGCTCCGCCGCGCTTGCCGTGGCCGCCGCCGTCGTAGCTGCCGCGTAGCTGCCCTCGCGTAGCCGCCGTCGTAGCTGCCGTCGTAGCTGCCGCCGTAGCGCCGTAGCGCTGAAGCCCGCGTTTTGAAATCAAAAGTTGCCTTTCTCAAGGCGGCGGCTGATTCCGTCAAAACCACTGCAGTTCCGCAACTGCAGTTTTGCCCCTTCTGGGAAAATCCACAGTTTCGTGGTCCTCGGTGGATACCTAACGGAGCCGACGAACCGAGTGGGGTGTTGACCCAATCACACCCGCCGAGCCCCTTCAGGGTGAGGCAGTTAATTGGACGGGAGCTAGCAAACCGGCCTTGGGGGGTCTCCTAGTCGGCCTAGTCTCTGTTTTCCTTCCACAGCTTGCACCTAGTGTCGGTCGGGTGTATCTACACCCTTCGCACTAGACACCGTAGGGCTCCGTCGTACAATAAGATTGGCGACGGATTACAAGCTTAGGGCTCACCAGTAGGCACTCACCTCCCTGCTTCACCCGCAGGGAGGGTTACACAACCCCGGGCGCACCTACCCGGGGTGACAGAGATAGCGATAAGTTCGCTTATCTATATCTCTCTCTCTCTCTCCCCCCACCCCAGTCAACTATGGCGCCGCTCACTAGCGACGACATAGTTGAGTTCATTAAGAAAGCCAATCCGGAGCTCTTTAGAGACATTTGCCTTAAAGTGGCCCACGACCTCTCAAAACCCACACTCGCGGCTCCATTCGCGAGCCCCGCGTCCCCCGAATCTGTCCCCGAGCAGGATGACTCTTGCGACACCTCCCAGGAGAACATGGACATAGTCCAGCCCTCCTCACCTGAGGCGGAATTCTCCGACAGCGAGTCCGAACCCGCGAACACGATCGAGAACCGCAATGGCTTCACCATTGTCAGCAAAAGGAAGAGGCCTATTAAGACCTCCTCCCCTATCCCCTCCGCACCCCCGAAGGCTGCGAAACCAACCCTCGTAGCCCAGCCCGGCACGGCCTCCTGCTCCCGCCAGTGCACGCCCCCGCCCGCGGCTCCCCGCACCGCGGTTCCCCGAACCGAAAAGCCCCCTCCCCCTGTCTTCATTCAAGACAAGGCTCGTTGGGGATACGTCCGCGCCGCTATGGAGACACACAAGATCTCCTTTACAAAGGCCTCCAACTCCGCGGTGGCCATCAAGGTGCAAGTCCGCTCACCAAGGGACTTCAGATCTCTCACCTCTTTTCTCCGAAAGGAAAAAAATTCCTTTCACACGTACGCCCTGGAAGAGGAGCGTCGTCTCCGCGTAGTGGTCCGCGGCCTCCCTCCCCAATTGGGAGAAGACGAGATCCTCGAGGATCTCAAATCCCAGGATTTCCCGGTGCTAGAAGTGCACCGTCTCTACAAGGGTCGCGACAGGACCCCATTCAACCTAGTCTTGGTTGTCCTTCCCCTCACCTACGAGGGGAAGAAAATCTTCGACACCCGCACTATCTGCGGGCTCTCCGGTCTCTCTTTTGAGACCCCCCATAGGCGTGGCGGCATCGGGCAATGTCACAATTGCCAACATTATGGCCACGCATCTCGCAATTGTTACGCGCGACCCCGCTGCGTAAAGTGCCTGGGCGACCAGGGCACTAGCGACTGCACCCGTCCCAAGGGCGCCGAGGACCCCCCTGGCTGTATCCTCTGCGGCCAACTGGGGCATCCCGCGAATTATTGCGGATGCCCCAAAGCGCCACGGAGGCCCTCCAGGAGGGTCCCCGGTATGCCCCCCCCCCCCCCGCCAAGCGCTCTCCTACGCAGGCGCTACTGGCCCCCCCTCATGTCGGTGCAAGTAAAAGCACCAACACCCGCGCCTTCCGCGCAACCCATCCCAGCCACAGTGCTCACACCCGCGAGCTTCCCCTCGCTCCACCCAAACCTGCGCAGCAATCTTGGCGCAGGACCACTGCAGCCGCCCCCGAGCCGCAGTCTTGGCGGAGGACCACTCCAGCCACGACTGCGCCGGCCCCCAATCCCGTCCCTAAGACCACCTCCTCCCAAAGCCAGGCTAGTCCTGGTATAGTGGAGGATCTGGCCCTCATCGGAAACTTCCTGGGAGGTGTAAATCTCCAGGACATCAAAGACCTGGCCCAAGGCCTCAGG
Organism: Sesia apiformis; assembly: GCA_914767545.1. Lineage (NCBI taxonomy): Eukaryota > Metazoa > Arthropoda > Insecta > Lepidoptera > Sesiidae > Sesia > Sesia apiformis. The sequence continues at coordinate 4,949,701 of OU611960.1, read as the reverse complement.
ACCACTAACGGTAATCCTAAGGCCCGTCTGGACCTTATAATCAAGTACGAGTCCGTACTTAGCGCCATTGGCCTCTTCGAGGCGTCCCCCTAAACTCAAACACAGCACACAGACACCGTCCCCGCCGGCGGAGACGTCGACGTCCTCATCGTTACACCGATAACACACTGGCCCTCAGCTAACACTTTCACTAGGCATCGACACATGTCTGGGCGCTTCCCGCCGACACGCGATCCCGCGGTATCCCCCAATGCAACGCCCTAAACCGAGGTTCGTTCCTTCCGCCGGTTTACCGGCGGGGGGGCCCTTAGGCTCGTTGCAACACACACTTTCCTCTTGGCTTGAGCGCCTTCAGCGCTCGCACTACGTCAATTACGACCGGTGAATTTTAATAGGCCACACGGCCACAAGAATTTAGTCACAAAACACGATGTTGAGGCAATCAGGTTTTTAGTCGGTAGGAGTCCGACACTACCTGGTACCACCTAGGCTGGCCCAGCCAGACTAGATGGTACCAGGTGTCCCATGCAGGATTTTCCTGATTGTCTCTCCTAACATAAAAAAAAAAAAAAAAAAAAAACCTCGAGTGAGTTGCGCTCGAGAAGCCGAAGAGATAACATCTCTCCGAAAGTGAACGCAGTCGCCACTGAAGATGTCAACCGCAGTTGTTGACGAAACGTTTGGAAGAAAGAGAAGAGATTCCAGAAGACCTCGGTCAAGTAGCCCGGAAGATTCAATTAATATGGACACCGGCCGAGAAAGCCTACACTCCACTACACATTATGTACTACTTACTACATTACTACTTACACAGAAAACAAACAAAATAATATAAGATATTAATTAATGACAGTGTGTTGTCAGTCAACTTTAAAATAGCATCAACTTGCCAACCCGGCGTGGCATTTTAAACCCATAGATCTTCCATACAGACGCTTACTGATATTAGAAGGAAGAATATTCACGTAATTATACAATTATTTGTTATTATGAATTACATATTTGTAGTTGGGAATGGGGAGTGAGCTAATATATTTGTGTTCAAGTAATTAAACAATTATTTGTCATTTGTATCAGCCTATAACGTCACACTGCGTAGGGCACAGGTCTTTCCTAGTAAATCACTGGGGGGTTTCGGGTTCGTAATCCACCGCGCGGGTCCAGCGCGGGATTGGTGGATCACGTCTACAGATTTCTTTTCTCTATCATGCTGATTTTGTCACTATGTTTTCCCTTGCCGCGGAAATAGTGACAATTTTTAAAAATTCGTACTTCAGTTGAAACTCAGTGGTACGAGGCCGAGGATTTGAACTGACGATCACACGAATGTGAGTAGAGTATAGATACCCCTGGGCTATCACCGCTCACAAATTACGTATTTGTTGTTGGGAATGGGGAGTGAGCTAATTTAATCTTGATTTTACGGTAGCCTTTTTTTTTCGGCCACTATTATGATTGTTATCTTCTTCTTGATGTACCACCTTCATCGAAGAGTATGATTCTGGCGGTTTAAACCCCTGGGCTATCACCGCTCACAAATTACGTATTTGTTATTGGGAATGGAGAGTGAGCTAATTTAATCTTGATTTTACAGTAGCCTTTTTTTTCGGCCACTATTATGATTGTTATCTTCTTCTTGATGTACCACCTTCATCGAAGAGTATGATTCTGGCGGTTTAAATCCCTGGGCTACCACCGCTCACAAATTACGTATTTGTTGTTGGGAATGGGGAGTGAGCTAATTTAATCTTGATTTTACAGTAGCCTTTTTTTCGGCCACTATTATGATTGTTATCTTCTTCTTGATGTACCACCTTCATCGAAGAGTATGATTCTGGCGGTTTAAACCCCTGGGCTATCACCGCTGACAAATTACGTATTTGTTATTGGGAATGGGGAGTGAGCTAATTTAATCTTGATTTTACAGTAGCCTTTTTTTTCGGCCACTATTATGATTGTTATCTTCTTCTTGATATACCACCTTCATCGAAGAGTATGATTCTGGCGGTTTAAACCCCTGGGCTACCACCGCTCACAAATTACGTATTTGTTATTGGGAATGGGGAGTGAGCTAATTTAATCTTGATTTTACAGTAGCCTTTTTTTTCGGCCACTATTATGATTGTTATCTTCTTCTTGATGTACCACCTTCATCGAAGAGTATGATTCTGGCGGTTTAAACCCCTGGGCTATCACCGCTCACAAATGCGTATTTGTTATTGGGAATGGGGAGTGAGCTAATTTAATCTTGATTTTACAGTAGCCTTTTTTTTCAACCACTATTATGATTGTTACCTTCATCGAAGAGTATGATTCTGGCGGTTTAAACGTTGAAGGTTGGTAATTGAACTGGTAATTTGAACCTTTGACACAGCATCTCTGAACAATGAACGTGTGATTTTTTAAACCATTAACGATGGTGTTTGAGACAAGATGTTCTCCTTCTTCCCTGTTTTACCTTACTTTTTTATAGTAAGAAGGCGACTGACGAGCATACAGTCCACCTGGTGGTAAGTGGATACTGTCGCCCATGAACACCCGCGGTGCATGCTATCATCAGTCCTGAATAACATACGTTGGCAGGCCCCCGGATGCACTGCCTACCTTTTGGGACGTAAGAATTGATTTGGAGGAAGGATTGGGAAAATGGGGAGAGATAGAATAGGAAGGGATGCGAATGATTTCTAATATATCTCACTCACTACCGAAATACATTGGAGAATATGATAAAGTGATAGTGCAGACTTCTGTGAGACAGGGTTACCCCTGTAATCATTAACCGTATCAGTAACGTATGGCCAGTCGAGTGCGCCCAGCGGCTGTTGGATTGCAGCGTCCACCCCTCCAAATTTGGACGATTAACTGTAACATACTATTGATAAAACTTTTATAATTATATCAGTCGTTACCATAGACAAAGGTAAATATAATGAAACAGAGCATTCCCGCGCCACAGGTTATCGACAACTGGTACGACATTTAAATTACGAACGGGGCACAATTTTATCTGTTTTTTTTCCGCCGGCCTAGGGGTGGGAGAGTTTTTTGGTCTTATTTTTTTATCGAACGCTCCGAATGGACCACCGCCTCATGGGGTTAAATGGTCGACATAACTACGTTCGGAAACGAGTCTTCAAAAGGTAACCGCTACGTATATGTAATGGTCGTGCAGAATTTCGATATTGCTGTAAAGATGATTAAATTGTAAAAATAATTTAAATGAAGATTGAAGACTGGACTAGACCACGTTACTGGACTATAATAAAAGTAAGTAATAAACCTATGTTTTTGTTTTCTTTATCTATTACTCGTAATGTATATAAGTAACAATTGAAAATTGATAATTACTTACTGTTTAATATCTGTAATGTGCCATATATATTTAATTATATAATATTTTATGGGGAGAGTGCACGCTCCATTCGCACAGCCGCTGGGCACACTCGACTGACCACATTAACTCTCTCTCATAGAAGACTACCTTGAAATGCATTGCACTTTATCCTATTTTCCCAATATGTTTAGTCCCAATATGTTGCGTATGTTTAGGCAGTGAGTGAGATATGATAGAGCCCATTCCCATCCAATCCTATTCCTCCCCATTTTCCCCACACATTTCCCCATTTTATCATATCTACCATTTTACCATTTCCGCATTTTACTATTCCATTCTAGTATCTCTAAAGGCAGCGCATCCGAGGGGCATGCGAACATTTGTCATTCTGGACTGTTGGACTGACATTCTGTCATTCTGGACATGTATCGCGGATGTCCATGGACGACAGTGTCCACTTACAATCAGGTGGACTATATCCTCGTCTGCCACCCTTTTCCCATAAAAAAGAATGTAATAGGTATATGTATACTTTAATACTTGAAGAATGTTGCCGGTAATGGTTGGATTAAATTTGCTAGTTAATATTTTAAAACTTATGACTTGATGAGAAGCTGAGGTAGCCTCCTACCTATTATGAGGACCGCTTATCCGCAGGCTTCCTCTTCTATAAATAAATTAAATAATGTACGAGTATATAAAGGGTGAAAACGTAATGAACATAGATTACTGATTGCTTTCAAGTAAATTACGCCGATTTATATACAACCTACAAATGTTTTCACATAAATATTCTTCTAGAGTCTTAAACACCACGATCTGCCAAAATTCTAGTTTTGGCGATAAACATCAATTGATATATATCGTGATATACTGGTTTTAAGGCTATACACCTGAGGCACAAGACAATACATATGGGGACGCCCATTGCCGGGAGTGGATATTAAAAGGTCTGGTTACGGATACAATATTCTAGGTGCCAGTTTAGAAGACCAGTTATAGAAAACATAAAGAAATCAGCTATTTTTGTCCCGATTATTGGCCGCTTTTTACGCTCGCATCCTACGTCCTACGTTGGACATAAAGTTTTCTGATTTGACCAAGTACGTTTAAACAAATTTAACAGTTTTAAATGAAGAATAGTTATCTCAAAACGGCGTCCATAATATTATATTCCCGGCCAATCAAAACACGCCGCGTCTCTACACATTTTATTGCAAGCGTACGTAACAGGCGCATGCAATCTCTGAGCGCACAATCTAACCCAACGGCTTTTGTGCTTAGTTTCATATTCGCTGCATTGACAGTTAAAGGGCGGGTTAGGGCTGCCATCAATACCATATCATACCATACCATCAGCCTATGTCTCTCCACTGCTGAGTATAGGTCTCTCTCAAGGCTCGCCACCATACTCGATCCTCGGCTCTTCTCATCCAACCACTTCTTTAAGTCCAAATTTTTTATGTCGTCGGTCCACCGGATCAGAGGGTGCCCCACATTACGCTTCCTGGTATGTGGCCTTAATTCGAGGATTCGTCTCCTCCATCGGTTATCGATTCTGCAACATATGGCCCGCCCACTGCCACTTCAGCTTGCTGATCCATTTGAACTATGTCGGCATCGGCAACCTTACTTCTTCGGCGAACCTCCTATCGGTTATCGGTCCTGCGGCAAATTTGACCTGGCCATTGCCACTTCAACATGTAGATCCTACGAGGTATATCGATGACTTTAGTTACTCAACTAGTAGTTCAACGAGGTATATAGTCTTTAATGAACAATATAACTATTTGCTAACAATTACTGTTAACAAACATGTTTCAAATTGCTTTTATAGAAAGAAAGGAATTGTATAATATAGTTACCACGCTGACGATAAGACGCAACCGCCGGCCGTTTATGGTCTCTTGCTATATCAGAAGCGGTATCGGTCATTTAAACAGATAAGGATTGATAGATAGGATAGATCTAGTTATTGTAAATATACCAAAGAAGAGAAACACGAACATACAAGTAATTAGGAGTACAGCCAGCAACGGATCAAACTATACCGAGAGGTACCTTAATCTTCTTCTTCTACTTAATAAAAATCTAACACTGACTGACTAACAGACAACGCACAGCCTAAATCGGTGGGTCTAGAAACATGAAATATTGCGCAGGAGTTCCTTATATAATGTAAGTGAACACTGAGGTAGGATTTTTGAAAATTCATCAGGCTGTAAAATAATGGACGAAAGTTTGTATGGGAGAAAAGTCGGATGGTTCCTGAGATGTTGCCGATGAGAAATCTCATCGGCACACGGTTAGTACGATAATGATACAGGCTAGAATGGAATGATTTTGGGTACATCAAAATGGCCGCCTTATCACTAAAGTGATTTATTTCTCAATCACAAAGGATTGTTTACCATTTAACTACTACACATCTACGCCAAACATACGCCAACGCTTTCGTTGTTATTGCTTCTAATATTTTTCAGTCGACTTCAACGTTCATTTTTTGCCTACTTGTATCGAAAGAACGCGGGAGACGAGTACGTAATTATACCACGTGAATTATAACATGCATGAAAAGAAGGTAAATGGTAACTTCAAACTGCCAACCCTAACGGCTACTAACACATGCAACAGTAGCCGGCCTATCGACTTGCCTTATTAATAAACATGCGCTAACAATAAATAATTGTTTATAATGAACTTTATAATATATTAGTGCAGATACTTCATTATCTCGCGGCCGGCGCGCACGCACACATCGCAACGATTCACGCGAGAGACGGCGACGTGTTGGACAGTGGTGGGCTTCAACTATTGTTATCGATCATAATATCGATAAAAGTTTTCCGTAACAAACGGTAACATAAATTCATTATAATGTACGTTACATACTTCCATTGCGCTGGTTACGATTTCACCGTCAAGTAGACCAATAACTAACTTTTTACAGACAAAAAACTGTCAATTCTTGCTAATAGTCCGCACATAGTTTCTGTCACGTATTATAAACAACGAGGTTAACAATTACTTACTATGAGCTAATTAATTACTTACTTACTTACTGTTGTTTATTTTTATTATTAAGATATACAAAAGAAAATGAAAGAGAGAAAGTAAAATAGTAAGAAACTTACATTTAAAATGATTACATATTCTATCTTACATACTGTGATGTTGGTAGCAGGTATTAGCCGGTATTAGTATAAGGCTCAATGTTAGAAACGAAAAGAAAATGAAGATTATATATATATATATATATATATACATTACATTTAAGACTATTTACATGGGCCTCGGCTAGAGCGCGGTTCGAGCCAAATATTCTTCCTAATGCTCCCCAGTCCCCTGGCCGTCGGGGAACGGCGGTAGTGCGGCGACGGGTCAGTAGGCGTAGTAGCCTTGTAGGCAAACCCAAACTCGAACGTAACAGCCTGGGTGACGCAAACCAACACCTACTACTAAAGAAGGCCGGAGCGCTGACGTCAGAGGAGAGGCCTACGTCATCAATATGAGGCCATACAATATCGCATAGAAGCCAGCGCCGCGGGGCTCGCGGCCACTAACGTAAACTTGATGTCCATGAACATTTATTAAGTTCGTTGTTGTACAATGTAAATTAGATGTCATTTTTAATATTGCTTCTAAATCGGTTTGATTATAAATGTTTTTGAATAAATATAAATAAGTAAATTAGATTAGACAAAAATTTGTATTTTAATGGACGAACCAATATTCACTCATAGTAAAATCATGTATTTGATTATAGACAATAGTCGATTACCCAACTCCATAAACACATTATAATGTCATCTGCAAACGTCTTTATCAAAAGCGAGTGTAAAATGTTTGTATTTTTCGTTTTCTTTTTTTTTCAACATAAATATGGTGAATAAATGTTGTATCCCGAATTGTAAAACGAATTATTTAAGTGGTAAAGGGGGAGTAGTATTTTCTTTTCCGCGAGATGAAGATCTCAAGAAGAAATGGACTCGTGCTGTTAGACGAGACAACTTTCAACCAAGCAAACACTCAAGAGTAAGTTTTTATTTTATTTATAATATTGTCCATTTATCTTTGTATCACACAACATCTAACTATTTGTACTAACATCTAACTATTTTCGTACAGGTTTGTGAACTCCATTTCACAGAAAAGGACATTCGCCGTACTGCTGAGAAGTATGACGAGAAATCTGGCAAGAAAATAATTGTTAACTTAGAAAAACCGCGTTTGTATCCTAGTGCAACACCGTCATTGTTCCATAATTGCCCCAGTTATTTAAGTGCTCCCAGACATTCAAGAGAAAATGTGGAAGAAAAACGTTTACGCATTGAAAATAAACATTTAGAATCTGTTATTAGTGAAAGTATTCAGACGCAAAGTGAATATGAAAATAGATACATGTTCAGTGATTTTAGTGAATTTTTGATTTGTTTATCTAAATGTGAGGTAAGTGGAGAATGGATAACTGTTAAAAAAGACGATGTAGTTATATTTGTTGTCATTGCATTTTCAAGCACTCCGAAAATATCAGTGTCTGCAACTTTTGATCACAATTTAGAATTGAAATTGTTTAAGAATCACAATGAAGTAAAGAAGTTTGGTGGGGAAACTTATCCAAAAAAGATTAATAATATTAAAGATATATTTGCAATTTTATATGACTTTGAAAGCCATAGTGAAACTGCAATGTCGTTTGAAGATGTTTGTCAGAATGCTCTTAAAATGTTACAAAATTCAAATAAAGATCATGATGAAATAACAAAGAAAAAATTAGATTTTTTGTGTGAACAGTTATCTTTATAATGCATGAAAAAGGAAACATTTAGATATTCCACAGAATTTTTAATCTATTTTAGTCTCTTATATTCCATATCGCCTCACGCTTATCGCTACATACGCAGTACCGGTTTGTTTACGATGCGCACACTAGGCACCTGCCTCGCGTTACGCGAAAGCAGCCCGAGGAATGTGCACTCGGGCCCAAATGTAGTAAACTTACTCAATATATCCACCAAAATGGTAGGTAAGCACAATAATCAACAAAAGGCCTCACTTACCCCAGGTGGTTTTGCCCACACACAAATCTGGAAAGTGTACCTACGCTAGTCCCTACTAGACGTGACCTATCTTAGTGTGATTGAATATATATATACATTCCCAATAAATACTTGTGTAGTAATCCAAGTCTCGTCCTGTGGTGAGCCGGTGGCCGCTATCGTTCGGCAACTCACACACGGCAGCAAATCACCTCGAGATGTCACTTCCAAGTACCACAAGCACAATCACAATCACCAAGTCCAACCAAAATACTCGCGTGGCTCCAGGAGATCCGCGTGCAAGTCCAGTTAATAGGCGCGAATCCCAAAATCAACTGTCCGAGGCCGCGGTGTGAATTTTATCTCAATTTAACTCTGCTCGCCATCGAGCGCGTGTTACTACTCAAAAATATCAAACCGCCTTCAATATGGCGGGGACAAAAAAATGTTGCTTCAAAATATTCAATGTATGCGGGTATGCAAAGACGCTCGCGCCAATTTCAAACAATCCCCCGTCCCGAGCCGAAGTATTCGGGTCGCTAATCAATGGGTAGGCGGGGTAATGTCGCGACGGCCCGCTTCAAAATAGAATCGCCCACCAAGACCTCGGCTAACCTGGGAACACCATCAGAGCCCGGAAAAAGGTTAACAATACGCCCCCGGCGCCAACACAAGGGCGGTAGGTTAGCATCTTTAACCAACACGAGGTCCCCAACCTTCGGCGGATTCGTTTTGTCCGTCCACTTGACGCGCTGCTGCAGAGTGTGCAAATATTCAAGGTGCCACCGTTTCCAGAAACTCTGAGTGAGTTGCTGGAGCAATTGAAAACGCGACAAACGAGAACTGGGCACATCAGTCCAAGGGTACTCTGGCAGAGCGACGAGTGACTGACCAATCAAAAAATGGCCCGGCGTTAGGGCTTCCAAATCATTCGGATCCGACGAAAGTGGGCATAGCGGTCGAGAGTTGAGGACGGCCTCAACTTTCGCAAACACGGTCGCGAGTTCCTCAAATGTGAGAATCGTCTCACCAATAACGCGCCTCAAATGGGTCTTTGCCGATTTAACTACGGCCTCAAAAATTCCACCCCAGTGCGGACAAACTGGCGGATCGAAGCGCTAGGTTATCCCACGGAGGGCCATCTCACGACCCAAATTCATTTTCTGCTCTTCAAGAAACTCATACACATCCCTTAAGTAGTTATTGGCCCCATGAAAATTAGTTCCGTTGTCGGACCTAATCAAAGTAGGAAGTCCCCTACGAGATACAAATCGGCTGAGGGCCGCTACGAAGGCTTCTGTGGAGAGAGCAGACACAACTTCCAAGTGTGTGGCCTTAGTAGACAGGCACACAAAAACACACAAATATGCCTTTACGGATTTAGCGTTACGAAGCTGAGATGACTTCACCAAAAAAGGACCAGCAAAATCCGTACCAACTGTGGCAAAGGGTCTAGACTCAGAGACTCGGTCCGCGGGCAAATCGCCCATCTGGGGTTGCATGGTAGAAGCTTTAGTTCTGTAACAAGACATGCAACGAAAAATGACTCCCCGGACGAGTCGTCTAGCCGACAAAATCCAAAATTCGCGTTGCAAAATCGCCAACAGTGCGTTACAGCCTGCATGAGAGTTCTTGAGGTGTCGATCCATCGCCAGCAACCGCACCAAATGTCCATCTTTCGGCAAGAGAAGAGGATGGCGGACACCATGAGGCAAATTGGCATGTCTAAGCCGACCTCCCACGCGCAGTAGACCCGAAGGAACCACAAAGGGATTCAATCGCACAATAGCGCCTTTCAATTTAGCGGGACCTTCCTTCATAGATTTTAACTCTGAAGCGAAGCTAACAGACTGTACTACGCGAATCCAACTCAATAGCGCTTCATGTCGTTCCTCAGACGAGATGAAGGCTGACAACAATTTATTCTGTGGGTTTTTAACATTGTGACGCCAACGTCTAACCCGAGATGTCACATTCAAAAGTTTATCCAGTGAGCTGTACCTGGCCAGCAAAACATCGGGATCACATGATGATTCCGCTGCTTGGCCGCTCCCGGCACCATCGGCCACTGGTAAACTTACAAAGCCTATCGCAGGCTGAACTAGAGTGATCCGTGAGGCCGGCCAAATTGACACTGGTCCCTTCAGCCAGTCCGGACCCCACCACAACGGATGTCCAATAATCTCTAGCGCTGAGCATCCACGTGATGCACAATCAGCTGGGTTTATATCGCCAGGGACATGTCGCCAAATCAATCTAGCTTGCGACGCCTGGATCTGGGAAACACGGTTCGCCACAAACACCTCCAAGGTGTGAACAGAAGCTCGCACCCAACAAAGCACAATTTGACTGTCTGTCCATGCAAAGACATCTACTAACTCTACGGAACGCCCTAGAGTAGCGACGACATGATTCAAGAGACGAGTCAAGAGAGTGGCGCCTGACAATTCTAGCTTCGGTATTGTCATACGCGAGCGAATAGGCGCAACCTTGCTCTTTGCTAGAACCGGCGAGACCAAAACATGTCCAGCAGCATCCACTGTGCGTAGATAAACAACCGCTGCATATCCTCGCTCGGAAGCATCACAAAAGCCATGAAGGCTAGCTCTATATTTTCCAGACGGAAGGAAACGTCTGGGCAAGGAAACCCGATTAAGAGCTGGGAGGGATGACACAAACTCTAGCCATTCCAACAATAACTCTCCATGAAGAGGCTCATCCCACGACAATTCAGCAGCCCATAATTTCTGCAAGAAACATTTCGCCCAAAAAATGACTGGACTGATCCAATCGACTCACCAACCAAGCTGAGACTATACAACCCTGGGCACCCGAGTCCAAAAGGGCACGAACCCCAAAATCAAGTTGCCCTTCGGGTCCCATACCCGCACAGAGACCGTAGGCAAAAGGATGGTCTCTGGGTTCTCAGCGTGGTGAGCTGCAAGTCCCTAACGGGAGAAGTTACGGAGTGAGGGCTCCCTCCACGAGTGCGGCAGGGGACGATAACTGTCTACCCTGCCCTCACCGCGACGACCCTGCACAACATGTGCGGATGAGAGGGGGGCTGCAGCCTGCCCTCCTAGGCGGGGTGGACGCCGCTACAACCTCGGTCGCTCCAACAGCGGGGGGGATAATCTCCGGTTGCGGTAGACTGGTGAGTACTCCGCAAACCCAACAGCGCCTCTAGGGGGTGGCGAACGCCTACCCCCGCCCGTAAGGGCTCGATCCTGGGCGCTGGACCTGGCAGGACTGTCACCACCAGCGCGAGCACCCGAATGTCGCTCAGCATCGCGAACACCAGCACCCTCCTGGTTGCGGTTCGCACACAAAATAACGTGGTGAGCACCACCACATTGTCCACATGGACGAGGCTGAGGACACTCTCGCTGGAAGTGACCCTCCAGGCAATGGTAACACAATCGCCTCTCCTTGGCGATGTGTCGACGCGCTGCTACGCGCAAGGCCACAAATTTGTGGCAAGCAGTCATCCGGTGGCCGGAGCGCTTGCAGAATCTGCAAGTCACGGACTCCTCTTGGGAGACCCCATATCGCAGCCGTGACTGCTTAGTCACCGGCAGACCCTGCGGTCGGGCCAGTGGTCGCTCTCGGCGAATACTAGGCTGCGGCACCAAGGGAGTGGAACCCTTCACGGTATCCACCCTGCGACACTCGTCTTCCAGAAACCTTTCCAGGTCCTCATAGGAAGGCAGGTGAGTGGAGCTGTCCCCACCATACTGTCGCTCAAAGCGCAGCCGCATCTCCAAAGGCAGTTTCGCCAACACAATATGGAGCAGCAAAAAGGACCACTGGTCCACAGGTAAGTCCAATCGCCTTAAGGCGTTAACCGCCACCAAAACCGGGTTAACAACGTCTGTCCGTAAGGCTGACGCACAGGCAACCTTGGGCAGATTCAAAATTTGCCCCACATGGGTGTCACCCAAAAGGCGCACGTTGTGGTAACGGCGCTTTAACAAGTCCATGGCTGTCGAGTAGGTGCCATCATCGACCTTCAGGTGCTGTACCAGGCCTAGAGCCTCTCCCTGTAAGGAGGCCAACAGGTAAGCCATTTTTTGAGCAGCTGACAGGTCGGAATGGGAGTCCACCAAACTGTTGAACATCCCATAGTAGCTCAACCACTGGTCCAAATCACCGTCAAAGGTGGGAAGGTTGAGCGTGGGGAGACGACCCAACAAGGCGTGGGGTGCAACAAGTGAATCCCCACCAGAGGGAGCTGAGATGTGGGAGACCGCCTCGTTAATGGTCCACAAACTCGTAAATCTGGCCAAAGTCCGCTTCATATCGCTGCTTCTGCTCGTCTGGTACAGGCGTTTCCAAATTCGCCATAAATGTCAAGCCCTCAGCAAAACTCCTATCTAACGCCACCAAACGGGCCGGCATTTCACTCGCCCGGGCGAGTAAGGCTTGCTTCCGGTCCGGGCGGTTGACCATTGCAACCGCAGAAGAAAACCATCTCAGCTGCGCAGTCATTGCGGACTGATGTGTGGAAAAAGTCACCTTGACAGACATGTCTACACCTCAGGACGCACGCAATACAAACCAAAACCACAAATAAAAGTAAAAAAAACAACAATAACAAAAAAAATAACAAAATAAAAAAAACAAAAAATGCAGTGGAGGCACAATAAAAAACAATAGGGGGTGCGTATGTGTCTTCAAGAAGGTATAACCGTCCAAAATATTAATTAAAACTACCTGACAAAACCACAACAAAAAAAAACAAATTAAATTATCAAATTATCAAATTAAAATAAACGCAACCAAAAATGTACACGAGCGTGGACTCAATAAAACCACAATGTCCAGCTATCAAAAAAAAACGTTAAGCGTTATATCCAAAAAATTATTAACGCGTGTGGGTAACTACGAGTAGCTAGCTACTAAACGTCGCACGCGTGGATTCAAAATATCTTCCGAATACGAAATTATACGTAGGGCCTAGCCTTCAAACCGTGAACGTACAATAAAAATCAAAAACCAAATATTTAAACCAAATTACCAATATACAAAAACAAAAAGTCATCAATATTAACTACCTAACGGTATTATCAATATCATCAATATCACGTAACGGTATCAAACCACGCTCTGCTACCAGATGTTTACGATGTAGCAGGAGCGTGGACCCAATATACGCAAGGCCCTTAACACGGGAAGTTACAATTATCAAGTTGATGAATAATGACAAAACAAAAAAAAAGAATGGTTGACAACGGTATCAACCACGCTCTGCTACCAGATGTTTACGATGCGCACACCTGCCTCGCGTTACGCGAAAGCAGCCCGAGGAATGTGCACTCGGGCCCAAATGTAGTAAACTTACTCAATATATCCACCAAAATGGTGGGTAAGCACAATAAACAACAAAAGGCCTCACTTACCCCAGGTGGTTTTGCCCACACACAAATCTGGAAAGTGTACCTACGCTAGTCCCTACTAGACGTGACCTATCTTAGTGTGATTGAATATATATATACATTCCCAATAAATACTTGTGTAGTAATCCAAGTCTCGTCCTGTGGTGAGCCGGTGGCCGCTATCGTTCGGCAACTCACACACGGCAGCAAATCACCTCGAGATGTCACTTCCAAGTACCACAAGCACAATCACAATCACCAAGTCCAACCAAAACACTCGCGTGGCTCCAGGAGATCCGCGTGCAAGTCCAGTTAATAGGCGCGAATCCCAAAATCAACTGTCCGAGGCCGCGGTGTGAATTTTATCTCAATTTAACTCTGCTCGCCGCCGAGCGCGTGTTACTACTCAAAAATATCAAACCGCCTTCAATATGGCGGGGACAAAAAAATGTTGCTTCAAAATATTCAATGTATGCGGGTATGCAAAGACGCTCGCGCCAATTTCAAACACGGTTTCTTAAACATTCCACATCCTAAAACTGTAAAAAAGATTTGCTTAAAATATAATTGTAATCCAAAGGATGAGATTAACAATTATAATTTCCTCAGATATAGTAAAGAAAAGTTTAATTTATTAAGAAATTCAGACATTACTGTTTCTCTTATGATAGATGAAATTCATATTAAACCATATTTTGATTACAAAGCTGGGAATATTGTAGGGATTTCTTGTAATAGTCAAGAAGCTGCGACTACCGCTTATGTTTTTATGATCCAAAGTTTACTGAGTTCATATAAAGATGTGGTTCATATTTTGCCCGTAAATAATATTAAAGGTGAAGATTTAAACGCATATATTAAGAAAGTTATAATTGGTTTACATTCAATTGGCTTTCACATTATATGCGTAGTTAGTGACAATAATGCTATCCATAAAAAAGCTATGTCATATTTTAATTCACCGCCTAAATTTGATATAGTATATAAACATCCAGCGGATCAAAACAAACCATTATTTTTTGTTTTTGATACAGTGCATATATTAAAATGCATTAGAAATAATTGGCTTAATCAGAAAAACCAAACATTAATTTATCCAAATTTTGACCAATTAACAAATAATACATGTACTGACATTGCTAACTTCAACCTTCTTAAGACAATTTATGATTTAGAAAAAAGTAATTTAGTAAAATATGCTTACACTTTAAATGTAAAATCTTTAAATCCATCTAGCATTGAACGTCAAAATGTTCAATTAGCATTAAATATATTTAACAATCATATATACAATGGTTTAATTGCTATTGGTTCGCAGAATAATTTACCAAATTATTACACTACCGCTGTTTTTATAGACATCATCTTAAAGTTTTAACATTCACTGCTACAGTGAATGTTAAAACTTTGTATAAAGACAAGCGATTAATGGATAATTATATGTCACCCCTCTCACCCAATGAAGACAATTATAATTTTTTAATTAAATGTCTTGCTTGGTTAGATCACTGGGCAAATTGTCAGTGTGTTGGCTATCAACTAACAAAACAAACACATTTAGCATTTAGTCATTCTACATATGCCCTAATCCAATTAACAGATTACTGTGTTAATGAATTAAACTTTAAATTTTTATTGCCTGGTAAAATTCAAACTGATAGTTTAGAAGACCGCTTTGGAAAATATAGAGGTATGGCTGGGTCTCAATATTTAATTTCAATGAGACAGATATATGAAATTGAGTCTAAACTCAGAATCCAGTCTTTACTGCCCTTAACTTTAAAATCTCATACTTTTGGACAATTTAATGTTGATGTAACAGACTTTACAGACAATATTTCTGACAACCATAGTGATAATTGCAATTTAGTAACACAACACTTAAATTTTAATATCTCTGTATCTGAACAAGATTTCATAAATACTAAAAATCAGTTACCTATTCTCACTTACATTGCTGGTTACTGTACACAAACATTACTTAAAAAAAATTGCTGCAAATATTGTTATTGTTACTTAGTTGTATCAGATAAAGAAATTAATGTTGATAAAAATTGTAATTATGAACTAATAAAAAGTTTAGATAGGTGAGGATTACTACTGCCACATAATGATGTTGTTAATTTAGTTCTGTTTAGTTATATTGTAGTGAATAAGTTAATTAGTATGGAGTTTGAACAAGGGTTTTTGAATTGTCAAAATCAAAGAAAAGTTGTAATAAATATAACATCTTCAGTTGTAGCTCGTGAAGATTTCTTTCTTTCAGATTTTTATTGCAATGTACAAGAGCACTCTGTGAGTATTATTATGTATCATGTGATAAAAACTTCTGCAAATATATTGTTAAATAATTATATTAAAAAGAAAAATGATATTATTAGTGTAAAGCCAACAAAAAAGAAAAGAAAGTTGTGTACTCTATCAAAATAGGTATTGTAATAAAATTAACTTGTTACCATTTTATGGGTAAGTATGTACTTGAAATTGGATAATATATTATTCCAACATTCTTATCAACAGTGATATTATATAAATTTAAATTGTTATTTTTGTAATTCAATTTTATAATGAAGTTTCAGTTTGGTCCTTAAGAATATGATATTAATTTATACAAGGAGTTACTCGTATAATAAATACCTGCTTGCATAAATTACTATAGGTACCACTTTTGAGTTTCTTGCCGATTCTTCTCAAAAGTTGTAATCGAATCGGTGGATTAATAAAAAACATTTTTTTTATTTTAGTACATGTAAAATTCTGTTGTTTTATTTGATATGCCTACCTATTATAATATTTAAAATGATAATAAGAAATCTTAAATCTATTATATTATAAAAATAATACTAAGAAAATCTCAAATCTATATCACAATTTGAAAATAACTCCACAAATATTTTAAACTTCGTCAAAAAATGAATGCGCGCGGCATGCTTGACTGCGCATCGACCTCATATACGTGACGTCACGCGACCAGCACTCCGGCCTTCCTTAGTAGTAGGTGTTGCGCAAACCCGTACGTCGCAGCCTGAACGCGACGACTGGCTCAATCCGAACTGTTTATAAGTACTTATTCAATGCACGTGGCCGGCCTGCGGAATGCTCCCGTGCACACCCCGTGGACATGCTTGCCCCGTTAATACCATTTATGTGTATATCGATATTACAGAGCGCGGATTATAATCACCACATCACTATATTGCGCAGGAGCATCGGCGGTTGCATTTTCTTTTATCGACGCATTGATTAATGCGGCTTGATTTGAATAATAATTTCCAGGTACAAACGTTATTGTATGATAAATTTAGTGCAAATTGTTACATGAGATCAATTGTAAAATACGACTTTTAACTACTTTTCTTTTCGATTTATTTACAATAGACAAGGCGTCTCTATTTTTTATTGTTAACGCCCATGAATTACGTTTCTAGCGCCTGTAGTTTACGTTAGCAATTATTGTCTATAGACAATGTTTATGGATCCCGCAATTAGAAATGGTTTCATTATGTTCTCTTGGGTTCATGCCTGACCTAGGGATGTATGTAATTATTTGTTGGAGTTTCATTTATATAGAATGGCCATGTCAGACTTCCATCTACTGGTAAGCGATTACTGGCACCCACGGATATGTGTAATAGATGCCAACTGCGATCAAAAATGAAATCGTTGATATATTTTCACATGAACTGTGTTTACTAGTGAACGGTTACTGTCGTGCTCGGACATGAGTATTTCATACATATTTATCTATTTAAACGGGTCTCAACACGGGTAGTTGATGAAGCCTCTTCAGTCAGCTCGTGACTATGGTTGGTGCAATCCAACCGAATCGTCGAGTAAAGTCAATAAGGTAAACATATGCGTTGAGACGCGTGTAAATAGATAAATGTGAGTAATACACACCAACTGCAATCAAGAAGACATTGATATAATTGCACATGAACCACCGGCAATTAGAATCTGCAGAAGGATTAGTAAGGATGGGAAAATGGAATGATAAAAAGGAATCGAATCGAAGCAGACAATTCGCCCCCTTTTTGGAAACGCATTGATACATTTTTCGATATTTTTCTATTTGTGGTTTGTGTGTCTGTCTTGCCAAAATGTCTTGCACTAAAAGACTGATATTTGTTCTTCTGATAGAAAAAATCCTTCTGACCATTTCAAGATTTATCATCAACAAACGAATACTTTTTGTCAAGAAAACCGACCTGAAAATGGATATGTACTCGTAAAACGAAACAGTAGAAAAAATTAACTAATAAAAGTCGTATAAGACTCCAGTCCAACCCATTCACTACCAATTCATTCACTGCAACTTTCTCGGGTCGTGTGTAAACAAAAACAAAAGGAGATCCGACCTCGAGGTGAAGGTCGGGCCGAACAAAGGCGATATAGTTACTACCCACCAAACGAGCGGTGGACAGCCGTACGAACATCGCTACCGGCTGGGTTCCATGGCAATAAAAAGATGGAGATGGTTTACGGAAGTTATGTGGAGATGTTAATACCGAACTGATTTCTAACTTTCAATATACATCTAGTGTGATGTCAAAGATCCAACTAATTCATTTGCTGAGGCTGATATAGTTGTAATTTGTATTACTGTATTTGTTTACTGTACTAACTAGATTTTTTTTTTTTCAATTAAAATGTGACACTGATTAAAATAATTGGGTTTATTTGATATAAATTACAAAACGATGAAGTATCTATCAGAAATACCACAGTATATCCATATTTGTCACAATAAAAAATAATTATCTATCACATACTTTGTACAACAAGTACAATAATGTCCTAGAGGCAGGATAACCGGATGCAGAACTGTTTTCAATAAAACTCAGTCGGTCACCCAGCTGATCTATTAATGGTAAGTAGTGCCGGTCTTTTTTACGCCAAAAACACTATCAACATATAACCCGAAGTTGAAATTCTATCGGCCAACTGATGGTGCTACAATTCGGTTACGTATGGGTTGTACATATGTACTTATCTGTCACTAAAAAAAATGTCAAATCTGCTGCAATGTAAGTAAATTCTGCGAAATAAAATAATTTGCCTATGTATTCTTTGTTTAGCTGTTAATGATTTGTACGGTTTTTATTATTTGATTTATTTAAAAAAAATATATTAATAAAGACCTAAACATTATTAAATAAAAAACATACTTTCAAAATAATAAAAGAAACTCAAATAAATTCTTAGTCACAAATATTCAATTAAAATAAAATAACTTTGACAAAAATCTCTTAATGATTACTAAATATGTATCATCAACAGAAATCATCATTGTATGTCAGCAATTAATTATTATTTATTTAAACTTAATTGCACAGACTAAAATGTACAAAAGTCGGACTTAATGCCTTATGCCATTCTCTACCAGTCAACCTTTGGGTAAACAGAGCATTGTAAAGTTGGTAAACCATAAATATATACACAACAATGCAAGTACAATGATATATACGTATATAAATATTTATACATATTATTGTATAATTCTTGTGCGACAAAAAAAAATGTAAGATATTTCGTAAGTAGCAGAGATTATCTCACATTGTGAAAGTAAGTTACAACCCATATAGTTTGAAAACTTATACGTAAAAATTACAATGAAACATGAATATTAATAGGTATTGATTGACACACCAAAACACTCACCTGTCACACACACACTCACTCTATGTATGTTGCAAGAATAGGGAGGGCATCGTAAGTCCGGTGGTCCCATATTTCACGGGCTACAATACTTCTGTTCGCGTTCTGTTCCTTATAACTTTACATGGGTGCTGATGGGGGCTGATTATTCGAAAATTGTTGCTTCGACTGTACTGTTGATTTATATTATTTAATGTAAGAAATTATAGGGTTTATTTGTAATGTGGAATCCATTAATTTGCTTGTAAATTATATAAAATGTAAAGTTAAACCTTATTTCGTACATAATTGTTTGTTCGATACAGGACATTTGGGAACATAACTATTAGTTTTACAAATCTTCTAATATATAAAAAATAATGTTTATTTGTTCGCATTTCCGGAATTTCCGCAACAGCAAACTGGACTTCACATTGTGACGGGACTACGGTTGACACCACTAAATCGCGATCGTTACATTCGTCAATGCCTAGAGATTCACGTGATGCCATATGGTGGGTTTTTTGGCCATGATGTAATTTTATGCACTATAATGAAAGCGTGCACACTACAGGAATCGTCAGGGAATACTTTCATATAGTCGGTATCAGAGTCATGGAATGGCCAGAAAAAAGCACAGATATGAATCCCATAGAACATTTACGGGTTGAACTAAAGAGGCGTGTTCGAGTTCACCATCCAGCTCCCTAGACCTTACACGAGCTTTTTTTTTTTTTCGGAATATTTAAATTCTTCTGGCCCTAATGGCCTTTCAAGAGTCACCGGTCGTGTTTGATTTAGGGCGAGCGCAGAAGGCGCTAAGCCAGGAACAAAATGTGTGTTGCAACGAGCCTAAGGGCTCCCCCGCCGGTAAACCGTCGGAAGGAACGGACCTTGACTTAGGGCGTTGCATTGAGGGGATACCGCGGGATCGCGAGTCGGCGAGAAGCGCCCAGGCACGTGCCGGTACCTAGTAAAAGTGTTGGCTGAGGGCCGGTGTATGTTAACGATGTAACGAGGGGGACGTCCACGTCTCCGCCAGCGGGGACGGTGTCTGTGTGCTGTGTTTGAGTGCAGTGTGAGAACCGAACCGCATTGGCAGCGGTGATCGGGTCGTCGGAATCGTCCAGGATGTGCCGCGGGTGACGATAGCGGGGAGGGGCACTCCTGTCCGATATGTAGGTGAGGGAGGAGACAATCAGAGGTTTGGGATGGTGTGGGATAGCGTCGTAGTAGCGTCGGGCGGTGTCTTTTATCTATTTGACGATGGAGGGAAGTTCCAAGTCCTTGTAAGTCCTGTAAGGAGACCTTACAGGAGCTGAATCTGCCATCGGGGAAAAATGAGAATACATTCTACAACACGTCATGGTGACGTTGATTGATTCCATGACAAACCACATGGCGGCCGTAGTAAACACTCTTGGAGGCAAAGCAAGTTACCGATTAAACGATTTATTAGGTAAACCATTGTGTTCTTCAAAAATCAGTTCTTTCAGTAGGTACTCTGAATTCGAACTTGGGAGGATGGCATACTGAAATGATGGTTAATATGCTAGCTTTAAAACTGCATAAAAACTTTACTGACAAGTTACAAGTTACTGATCGAACAAATATTTTTTTTAAGCTTCAGGCCATCAAAACTGAAAATGCAGGGTGGCTCGATTCAGGTGTAATAAACGTTATTGAATGAACCTGTAAAAAATGACAATTTTAGTACGTAATATTTTACCCTAATCTACACTTACATTCAATTTCATATTGTTGATTTAAAAACATATACAATCACATCACATCAAAATGCCGTCCGAGTCTTTCAACAATACCTATATTTAGATTTTTTGTTGATAGCGCGCGCCTACTAAAACTTCATAAACCAATTTGTAATGCGCGTCATGAGAGGACTTCTGGCCTTTGTAACGTCTAACTCGTACTCACTTACGATAACTGTGCTATGGATTAAATTTTCGCTATCACGCTTTATTATTCTTATATTACTAAAATAATTCGTTTGTCTATGCGTCTTTGCAAGCAAGAGGTCTTTTGTATCGCGTCAAATATGACTTTGATAGTGTTGTAATTCAAAGTTCATGCTACTTAAATTGCAATACTCTATTGTAAATATTTTCCCAACCTGAAATAACTAACAATGTAGCATATCATATATCTATGAAAAAATCAACAATAACAAATTAATAAAATAAACTTAAATAAAATATACGAGGAGCAACGACATGTCCTCATTAAGCCAGGCCGCGTAATAAACCGGCACATTACTCTCCCACAAATACATTGTAACTGTAAATTACTTACTGTCGCCAAATAGCGTCACATCAACGAATAGTTTGCGCTTTCCCAATGCTGTCGCCTTATCGACACACAAAAAAACTCAGGCTTGTCTCCTTTAAGCTGAGGCCATGAATACGTCCACATGTTTATCGGCACACACCTTTCGCCTACAAAAAATAATAAATTAAAACGTCATTACTAGCAGCACCGACACATTACTCTCCTACAAATACATTGAAAATGTCAATGTATTCGTTACTGTTGCGAAATAGTGTCGTTAATTAAAAGTAAATGCTTTTCCAATAGTGCCGACATAACGACACATTCACAAAAAGTTACTCCTATTTCTCACAAACAGAGGCCATCTATCTATAAAACAAAATAGCGTTACTCGCTGAAGAGACGTGTCCTTATTAGGCCGAATTGAGTAATAAACCGGCACATTAGTCTCGTATAAATTAACTGTAACTGTAAATTACTTACTGTCGTCAAATAGCGACACATCAACGAATAGTTTGCGATTCTCCAATACCTTTGACTTACCGACACAGTAATAAAACTTACGCGTCTATTCTACGAACGGAGACCACAGATCTCTATGGGACACTTTAGAAAAGTGTTTTAGATTATTATACCGCAGTAATAATCCGCCGATATTTTTATTTCCGTATAATGAAATTGTTAAATAGAATTATAATTTAATCGTTTTATTTAAGTTGTTTTTATTATTTTGTCGTCTTTAGATGTGGCATTACTCTTATAGTAATTAAATGTATTGTTTTGTTTATATAAGAGTAATAGGTAAGATATCTGAAATGTTATGTAAAAAATCGGCAAAATCACATTGAAATAAATAATTATCGTATGTACCACAACAATAGTAAAGCAGTTGTGAATAGTAAAGAATACTTACCTTCTTACCTAATATAAAGAGGATGTCAACCTTGTTTCATTAGAGATTAACCAATGCAGCCAGATCAGTCGCCGTAAGCTCCAGTGGGCGTAGCAAGGAAGTTTACCAATATAGCATCAGTGTTGCCCGTTCTCAAAATGTCGGCACCATTGGTGAACAACGAAGACGGGGCGCGAACTTGTGCCCCATTGTGTGGACTCGAAACAATGATCTGGAACTACAATAATGAGTCCACGAGCCAAAGTACGTTCTACAGTGGTAGCAAACGAGTGGGAAAAGACTAGAGAAAAATACAAGTGTGTTGTGCAATAATTCTAAGAAAATTTTAAATAATTCCGTTAAAATGACGATTAACTTTACTAAGACATTGGTAATTCAGATTTTTTTTAAAGATTTGATTTTGTCTGGGATGTTTGACTGCACTATAAGCGATATAAATTTAAGAATCTATGTATAATGTATTATTTATTTTAAAAGTACCTACCTAAGGCAGTGTTATCAGGCGAATATTGTACAAAACATGAAAGTCAATTCCTAAATCTCCAAAGGTAGGCGACAGTATCCACTTATCACCGGGTGGACTTGTATGTGCTCATCTGTCGCCTTTTTTCAATAAAAAAAGATGAATGGGAATTCTGAAGGATCGCCGCCCTGATGTGTCAGTAGCCCAACTGTAAAAACATCTCCCAGAAATTTTAAAACATTCTCCCATCATTTCTTGCCCACTGTAACGACCCCATACAAGTCTCATCTCGAGACGTAAGTCTTCTTATGCAGATTTTACGAGCGGCGATCTCGTATGAGGGACTTGAAAGATTTAATTGCATGATATCAGACGATCGTGTGAGCGGACTATTTAGTTATTATTTACTTGATTACAGTATTTCGCTTACTGACAGGATTGACAGAAGAAATTATAAAGACATATTGTTCTAATTATATGAAGATTATTATACGAATTATCTAATTATTATACGAATGGCTTGTATCTAGAACAGTAACTATACAACTTTGTGAACTTAGGTATATGTAAATACTGACTGTTCTGTGACTCTATCAATAACATTGACAGTATTTTCCCTTTAGTAATGCTTTGTAGTACGTTATTACTTACTAAGCTATATTTTACAGCTATTTACTAAATACATATTTGATATATTTTAAATGTGTTAGGAGTATTTCTTTTAATACAAACATAATGGATTATACTTTGATTATTATTACGCATAGAAAAAAGAAAGGAAATATATTTATTCGTTGTTACGCAACGCCACAATTGCATAAATACTATCTCCATAATCAAACTTCTCATTTTACCCTTTAGTGTTATAAAGTTGATATAAATTCACAATGTTGATACATATCCGGAGTGATATCTTGTGCAGTTGTTCGCAATAAAAGGAGTAACTCGATGACTTTAATCAAATGTTTGAATTCAAATATCTGAAGCTATTGTTTCACACACGATTACCATTAGTCACTATTTTGTCACCTAGACGATCATGTAATTAACTAACATTACTCATAACAGAGCTGAATATGGGCTGAACAAGATGTTGTCAGTGCTGCGTTTAGGCGCCACCATAAAAGTATTAATTGCACGACAACGAAGGCGCTATTGTCGTTCGGATTACAGTATATAGTCAAATTTGAGATCAATATTTTTTCTCTTCCTGCAACCGTACTAACCTTTTCCTCTACATTCCCCACTCTTACTGTACCGGGTCTGGTTTATATTATATTTTAGAAATAATGTAAAATTTAGAAACACAAATCGACCCCGCCTGCAAGGCATTTTCACTGAAGATATATTGAGGCAAGCTGGCCGTTCTTCGCTAATATATAAACGCAATATGCTGACTATATATTTGATATAAGTTACCTCGCAAAAGCTAGCTACACGTCGTTTTGATATGGCTATCAAATTGTTGTTGATACCTTAGTACCTACAGGTACCTACCTGTTAAAAGAATCAAAGCTATTACATAGCCCGTATTTGAGTATAGATGATTCGTCCTTTACCAAAAGCGTAGACATAATCGCACCGTTTGTAGGGATTTGCATCTGTTAAGTGGGGAATTGTTTGATCTGTTATGTAAGCGTATTCATAAATAAACAGACATAACAATTAATTGGTGTAAGTACTAAGAGGCGAGGCTTATTGATAATTGCGAACGGTATAATGTCAGCGGGTGACTCAGCCAGCGAAGTGCCACAGACTAAAAGTATGTGGAAAATTTCGCGCTGTATATTATGTTCTAACAAATGCTTGTTATTGCGATACAATTTTGCTGCACTATGTGGCTCTGAATCGAAATATGCAAAGAAAATGTTCAAATTGATTTATTTGAAAATTACAATTATTTAATTAATAAAAAAGTACTCTGAAGTGAACTGACAAAGCCTCACGCATCGGTGAATAACGAAAGGTCGTTTAAGTCAATATTGGTCGTATTTCGTTTGTTCTTTTAATTAATGATTGTAGATGTAATTTAAAAATTTCCGGCTTCTTAAGGTTGGTTTCTGGCTTCTTAAAACAGACTAAACATGTCAATTAACATCTAAACAATTTACGTGATAAGACTTGCGTATAACGGGTTGCAGTTTAAGCGGAGCTATGTATCGAGCCAACTATCCGTCGACTGACCCACCCCTTATAAATAATAGTGGCAAGGCGCCCCTACCCACCCCCTCAAGGGTAACAGCTACCCGCCGGATCTCATTTCCAAATTGCATTTCGGAACTGAATCTCGTCCTTACTAATGTTTACAACCGTTCGATTTTACACTCTAATTAGTTGACCGCAAAGTTTGATTTTAGTTACCGTTTTAGGGTTTAGCAGAGTTGTAAGGTCATAACCTAAGAACAGGGAGGCCCCTGTACAAGCACTAACTCGTATAATGAGATATGATAATAACCGCTCCAGTTGAATATTGATGTGGAGAGTAAGGTGCACTTGGAATGTTTACGATCGGGACAGACTTGAAATTAATTATGGTTATTAAAATTATAAAAATAGCAGTGATAGCTCAGGGATGTACTCCACTCTCATTCGTCAGCTCGCGAGTTCCGAGCCTCGCGCCATACTAAATAGTGCTAGTCCGGTACCAGACATGTGTAGAGATATTTCTACGAATGTTTTCGGAAATATTTATAAACTAAAGAGTTTATAAATAAAAGAAAGAAAGAGCAGCGCAAATATTTGTGGATCAGTTTTCGCTCCATTGTATACGTAGAACCGACATGGTTGTCCGTTCTGGATAGCGTTGAACAGCTAACTGACTCTTTGCAGGTGTGTGGGCTTTTTGATGAACGTGAAAAAACCGGCACACTGATGGCAAAAACGAAATATTTGTGCAAAGACGTAATATTAGTACGCAAGTATTTTCAAAGTGTGTGTTTGTACATATACACATGTCTGGGACCGGGGTTATAAGAATGAGCGCTGAGTTCGACGACGCTCACTCAGCGAGCGCCAATGAAACTTTAAGACTCAGGTGTTAACCGCTCGTGACATTATAATACAATTTTTTAACGTTTGATAGTTTTAAATGGTTGAAGTTAAAATCTCGAGTCTGAAACGGTTAAGGTTAATGAATGACTTAAGGTGCATTGTCTTTGATTTACATTTACTCGAACGTTCGAGCGTGTAGCGGCTCAGAACTCAGTTTTATGACACTACTCGTAACACTGAGTTATCACCAAAAGCACCGATTTCTTCACGGAATATACCTACAAGAAAATCTCAGTTCTGTGGATTTCTTATTTTTCATTAGCACGTGAACACTGTAAGAAAATCTATACATTTTTGTTCGTATTACATATTACCTTTCTCATAATCATCACATAATATCAAATACCGTAAATTAACTTGATCATAGAATAGGGAATAAAGTTAGGATAGAACACGGTTATATAATCACCTGTCATAACTTTAATTAGTTTCAGAAGAACAAACTCAAAGATGTTTTTAATTTACTATAGTAAAATTTGATTCAGTGCACTTACTAGGTTTTTAATTTGCGCTGTGTGTCCGAGAATTAAAAAATTAAAGTTCTAGGAAATATGTAATATCGATTAATCTGCACTGTGCTCCCAAAACTAAGGCGTCACGGTCAAACAGATTCGCTAGTTGCGGCGAACACTGGAGCAGTTTAAAATTGCCAGTTGGAACTTATTGTCAGTACGTTTTAGATTTTCTTTTATTTAAAGAAAGAAGTCAGCGGACGAGCATACAGTCCACCCGATGGTAAGTGGATACTGTTGCCCATTGAAATCCGCGATACATGCCAACATCAGTACAGAATGTCAAACGTTGTCACTCCCCCGTATGCGCGTCTACCTTTACAAATTTAGGAATGGATTTGGGAAGGGTTCGGAAAACGATGAGGGGTAGGATAGGACGAAATAGGAATGAGCTCACGCATATCTTGATCATAACTGAAACACGTACGTATAATAGGGGAATAGGATAAAGTGGGAAATTTACCTTCTAAATCGTTCTCTTTTGTATTGCGTTTCCGGCCAATCAGCGTTTATAATTCTTTATTTCAAGGTGTCATATAAGAAATCAACAAATTCCGCGACTCTAATTATGCAGTCGGCATACGTCAACCTATATACATGGGCATATTAACAATATTAACATATTAACTGTATACATATTAACAAGAAAAAAACTCCGATAAATAAATAAGTAAAAATAAGAGAAAACTATCTGATAACCGAATTAAAAAATATATTCGTAATCAAAACCGAATCCGAAATAAAAGAGTTGGATGTTATTATAAATAATTGTATTCATTGGTGTTAGGGGCGGAATTTAAACGAGGCGAGTTTTGACAAGTTCTTGCTGCTTACATTAAATTTGTTAGATTTTACGTTCATTCTTTACAAGAATAAAATCGCAATTAGTTAGTTTTATTTTTCTTTGCTTACAGTTAGTAACATATTTAAAAAAAAATCATTAAAAACATATCTGGATGTAACCGAAGTCGTAACCGAAACCATATCCGAAATAATTTCATATCGAGTATTTGTAACCGAACCCGCTAAAAGTATACCCGGTAAGTATATTGTATACTATATATCCATATCCCGATCCGAAATATCATATTCCTAACAACCCTAGGTTCGATAAGCAAAAACAGACGGCGCAATTGTCAAGTGACAGCCAACAACAGAAATAAAAGCATTGGTCAACAGAGCGTTCGCACGATATCAAACTTTCATGCGTTCGTAAATGTGTTATTACTAGTTATATTACTCATTTGTGAACACAAAAAAAAAGTTGCTTCAACTAAATGAATATGTTTGTTCTGTAACGTCACATTTGCGGTTGGTGATACCAAATCGCTTATTGAATAAATTGATAAGGAGCTGCAACGGAGTTTGTATTTGACCGAACGCTCGATTGGCCGGTAGATAGTTAAAGAGATACGAGTAGATACTCTTTATTGCACACCAAAACAAAACAAAACAAGGAATATTTCAAGGAAAATTTTCCTTGTTTATATTGAGAAAACCATCAAAAATTGTTGCACAGGACGGTGCGAGGTTCCCAAAAGCTGATACTAATATATTTTTACACTCACTTTCATTTAAACTAATTTTAAAATCGTATAACGTCATTGCACGAAAATGTTCTAGTTCCAATTCCATTGTTGGAAAGGAAAGCGTGCTAAATGCAATAAAAAAGTGAATACAACATTTTTATTATTTTCGTTTTGACTAAATGGCTTTCGGAAATCGAATTTCAAATAAATGATGTTTTAAAAACGGTACAGCTCAAATGAGTTCTCTTTCTGAAATTTGAGTATCTCAAAATTTACCTAGTCACCCTATGTATCGCTATTAGCGCGATCTCTGACAGATAACCTTCGGGTAGAGAGGAAATAAAATTTTAATCACAGGTAGATAGATGGTGTAGAATATTTGTAAATTACATACAATACATACACACATACATACATATACATATATACATACACATATACACTATATATTATAATATACCGACTGTAGATGTAATAAATTAATATATATATACCTAGTCCGGCCATAAGTTCTGTTACAAATGAAAATACAATTTTTTTTTAATGAAGTAATGTAATATTACTAAAACTTATATGTACATATTTATTAAAGTCTCAGCAAAAAATAAAAACAATATTCTATTCAAAATGGCCACCTTTGGCTTTTATACAGGCCTTTAATCTGTCTGGCCACGAATCTATGAATTTACGCACTGTTTCCATGGGAAATTTCGCCACTGCTTGCTCCAGAGATTTTTTAAGAGACTCAATGTCGCCGTGTCCTTTAGAGCAAGCCATGTCCTCTAAAACTGACCACAATTTGTAGTCTAAAGGGTTGAGGTCTGGGCTAGATGAGGGCCAGTCTTCAGCTCTTATAAAATCCGGAACGTTGGTTTCAAGCCAGGCTTGGGTAGTTCGTGCCTTGTGACCAGGTGCAGAGTCCTGCTGGAAAGTCCACGGTACATTTTTAAAAAGTGTATTGCTGAGGGGTTTCACAACACGATCCAAGACTGTCTCTTGATACACTTTGGCTGAAGTTTTCACTCCTTTTTCACAAAAATGTAGCTTTGTGACGCCTTGATAAGACACGCCCCACCAAACCATCACTGACGCAGGATGATGACCACGTTGTACCTTTCCGACCACTTGAGCAGCTTCTTTAGAACTGTGAGCGTACACTTTATCATTTTGCTTATTGTAGTGCTCTTCAATCGTGAAAATTTTTTCATCGGTAAAGAGGATATTTCTGTGCCCTTCTCCTGCGTATCGCGACAGAAGGCGTTTTGATCGATCCCCTCTCTTTAATTGTAAAGATTGATTTAGGGCATGTCCTGTATATCGACGATAAGCACCGAGCTTCAGGTCTTGTTTTATAATACGCGACAGAGTCCTAGCGGGAATCTTCATTTCTCGCGATAAGATTTTTTGCTTCCTAATGGGATTTCGACGAATTCTGGCTTTAACAGCATTAACAGCCTTTGTAGTTCTAACAGCACGCGGCCGCCCCGATCTTTTATGGTCTTCGACAGAGGAAGTGTTGTTGTATCTGTTGATAGTACGACATACGAACATACGGCTGATACCAAGCTTTTGAAGTGTCTGGAATATGACCGACGGCTCCATACCCACTTTGTGCAAGGCGATCACCGCAATCCTATTTTCTTTAACACCCCATTCCATATTGTAATTTGATAATGAACACGAAAAAATATGTGAAATGGCGCGAAATCGAAAGAACTTTTAAAAATAATAAACGCGTTCCAAATTCAAAATAATTAAAAAGTTCAAAAATAAGAAAAGTTTTTATGTAACAGTATTTATGGCTAGACTAGTTATATATAATATACAAAGAGGAAAGATGACTAAATAAATGACAGTGATAAATTAAAGTTTATTATTTTTGTGTATTATCTAGTGGTGATTAACACAAGTACATGTACGAGTATAAATATTGATTCAAAGATACTTCTCTTGAAAATTTAGGGATATACCTTGCTAAGAATAAGAGAGATTATGAAGGTAAATAGTTCATGGTTGGACGCGCCATAGAATATTAATTTCACGGCTACCTAATTACGGAAGCTAATTAAAATTGTTTCCATTGACGTACGAATAAGTATAATCAGACATGATTCGTGGATACGATTTTTTTTTCGTATATGACAATGGTGCAATTAGCACATTCTGCCTGTGTCAAGTTTTCTTCGTAATAAATAATTTCAGTCTGAAACGTATCCTGTCAATGTCCAGTCCCGTCGAAGTGAGTCAGGAGTAGCTCAGTAAAGCGATAGTAAATTTACTGAGGACAGAAGAGGACTCTTTGCAAGCACACTTTGCAAGAGGCCTTTATTTGATTATTACAAACACCACGCACGAAAAACACTTTGAAATTTAATGAACTATCACTATTAAACCACAAAACGCCAAATACACATTTTCTACAATTATCAAACAAAAACTCAACATCACTTCTCGAGTTCCCGCCAAAAAGTTGGATACGATATTCCACGAAGAAATTCGTCAAAGAAACTAAAGTTACCGACATAGTTTACAGAATTAGCAAGCTAAAGTGGTAATAGGCAGGTCATATCTTCCACGGGAGTCATAGGATCGACAACCGTCTTAGTATACGAGTCCTTGAATGGAAACAACGTGCCGGGAAGCACAGTGTAAATCGCTCTCAAGGCACGTGAAGTGATAACTTAAAGAAGTTTGCCGATAGTGGCTTGTTGAAAAAACATAAACAATGGAAACTTAGCTATTTTCGAAAGTATGTTAAAACTCAATATCTCCACGAGAACATTGTATCGTAATTATTAATTTACATAAATTAACTTAATCGTGTGAGTTGTAATTAACCAGCTGTTAACAGGTTCGTTTTTACTGTGTTTAATGTATTCAGAAAAGGCGATTCATTGTTGTAGATATGGAACGATTTATTTAGTTTAAAAGACTACCCCGCGATATATGGCATATCCAAATTGGAAATATAAAGTACGTTCCAATTCAATTTATCGATAACAAAATCAAATCAATGAAATATATCAATGATAGCCATAGACGTTTTCTGAGATTTTTGTAAATGATTTTACACCGTAATAATTTGAAAAAAAAAAGGTATTTATGCAACAGTTTTACGAAGCCTATCTAACGACAAATAATTTGTGTGTATGGGCTTGATTTTTGTCTTGGCCTTGGGCTTAGTTTGGCTTAGTTTCTATATTTCAGATAAGTTCATAGATGAGCCAAATTGGTTGAGTAGTTCCAAAATATTGACGGTGTAAACTTTTTAAAAATTCAGAAAAAGAAATGTACTCTAAAAACGAATTTCTATAATGTAGATGACATGCTGTTGAATAGGGTTCTTCAAGCTCCACCACTTTCGTTTAAAATTTTTTTCCTGAACATACTTAAAATAGTGGAAAAAATGTCTCTAAAATAAAAATAATTACCTGTCATTAATAAAGATGTTAAACTTTTGATATCTAGTAAACAATGTACAAATGGCTTAGGTCAGGAATTAATAGACCACAACAGAGATTCGTCCTGCTATGATAACACAATCAGGCAATCCACTGCTGGATAATCCCCGCCCAAGACTCACCACGCAATACAATCTTCTGCTTTTCTCATCACGCGACTATGAGTTTTCCTTAGCTTTCTATAAGTTATTGTTACATTATTTGAGCTAAAAATTTTAAACCTCTTTATTGATATTCAAGCTCACGGCCGGGCACCGGTCGATACCTAATACGATAGTTCGAAAGGGGGTTAATTAATAATAACGGCGTATGGGTGATTAATGAAACTGTACCCTTCCTAATTTATAGTTGGACTTAGCGTCCGCCCCCCGCGCCCCGCCGGCCCAAAGCAAACTAAATATCCGATACCTCGATGTTGAGTGAGGACTGTGCTGTCTTGATACTTGCCCTTTTTAATAATTGCGCTGTACTGTTCGCCGCCCTGGATTTTAAAATTACGCCATGGTATGTCATCTTGAAATTAAGAAAAATATTGGCTCATCAGCTGAAGGTTGCAATTAAGCAGCACCTGAAATAATACGACAAATAACATAGGCCCAATGTCAAAGTTTTTGATAGAAATTGACGCTGTCATTCCCTAGCAAAGAGAGCATCAAGAAATATTAGATCGTCAATGTTAACCATACTTATATAAAAAGGGAAATATATGACTACATACAAGTTAAAAGTGCCCATTGATAAATATGATAAACAATGATTTCAAAATAAACAATTTATTAAAAACAAGCTTCAACGATCATTTCTATTGGGCAATTATTATTATTATACTGGTAGAGAGAATGCCTTGAGGCATTAAGTTTGCCTTTTGAACCACAATGTGTAATAAAGTTTTTTTACATAAATAAATAAGTTAAGCAGTTTCTAATGGTTTAGAGAGTGTATTGAAATTCGTTTGGGTGCAAGTCGCGATTCAATAATATCGTGCAATGACGTCATTACAGTATATTTTATATTAGTCATGTACAGTTATATTGTAGTTTTTATTTGTAAGATTTTCTCGTTTGTAAACATTACCTATTGCATACGCGTAGATATTTTCCTGTTTACATTAAGTTTCTAAACACGTCCAGTGGAGGCGCTGCTTGTTTCTTTATATAGAAAAAAATACCTAAATATGAAGGTAGCATTTACGGAACGATTAAAACTTACACTAATTAAAGCCACTGAAAAGACTGAAGGTGGTAAATCACCGGGTATTAAGTAAAATAGAAATAAAATGCATATTCACATTTGAGAATAATAATATTTGCAAAGGGCCTAATAATAATTAATTGCAAAACGATTAACACTTAAAAATACAATCATAGTATCAACATCACTCAGTTGCGTAACATTATTATGAAGACAAGTACGAGCAGTGTATTCGGACTTTGGAAATCTAATTACGTAGCCAGTACCCTTACCTCGATCGCTCCTTCGCGCCCGCCCAACGCGGCCGCCCGCCCAAACGGCGCGTTCCACTTGCCACAACGATTGTACAAGCTTGTTATTGATAGTTTGTGGTTATAATTAAATTTGTAGTAATATTTTTGTATACGTTATGTTTGATAAGGGACACTGGTGAAGTAATAAACAGTCCGCCAGTCTGCCATCTTTCTGAAAAAAAAGTACTTCAAAAAAAAATCTAGAATCTATAGCAAAAGTTATGTTTATTTTTACTTCATATATGGCAAAGGCGCAAGTAGGCACATTCTGCCAGTGTCAAGTTTTCTTCGTAATAAACAATTTCAAAGTCTGAAACGTATCCTGTCAATGTCCAGTCCCTTCGAAGTGAGTCAGGAGTAGCTCAGTAAAGCGATAGTAAATTTACTGAGGACAGAAGAGGACTCCTTGGAAGAGCAGGAAAAACGCAGTCCCACGCTTTTATTTGATTATCACAAACACTACGCACGAAAAACACTTTGAAGTTTAATGAACTATCACTATTAAAACACAAAACACCAAATACACATTTTTTACAATTATCAAACGAAAACTCATCTTCACTTCTTGAGTTCCCGTCAAAAAGTCAAAAGTTATGTTAATAGGATACCAACTACCTGTGTTAAATTTACTTATTTTATATAATACAAATTTAACTGTGAGTCTTAAACGGATAACTTAACTTAAGATTATTTCAAAGAAATTTTAACACCTACCAATCAATAGTGGCAAATCTTAGAGGTAATCAACTTTTAAACTGATCGCAAAAGTTAATAAATTTCTTTTATAAAACTTTAACAATCTAAATTTAACATATACGTACGTACAGTTGTACATATATGGATCTGTTAAATTACTAAATGAAAATTCTGAATATTTAAACAAGTAATAACGTACACTTCCCGGCCGAAAATAATACAAATCGGCCTTTAGAAAGAGATTATCGGTTAGCTTCCGTTTCGTAGAGCGTCGTCTCTGTCGTGTGCCCGTACGACAGAGACGACGCTCTACAAAACCGAAGCTAGCCGATGTGTATTCATACTATCACATTTTCGGCCGGGATGTTTAGCCAGTTGGTGGCTTTTTGCCTATTTTTTGGCATGTGAAGGCTCGAAAAATAATTTTATAGCATTGTATAAAAATTTAAAAGAAAAAAACAAATAGTTACGAGTATATCAAGTTCTATGGCACCAAGCGGAACGTCGCAAGTTTGTCCAAGCGCACGAATTATACATGGTGTATTAATACGGTGTTCAACTCTACCTATTGCTAGTGAAGTTTTAATTCGATAACCCACCGCCTTACCCCCCCCCCCCCCCCTCCCCGACCCCTTATACCCCACAGGGTACCGTGTACCCCGCGATAATGTATTTATGGACGATACCACGGACCTAATGAGTGTTCATACGCCTCTTTATGCGGTGCTTGGTCGAAGGAAACTGGCTTGCGAATAATAATGTTTAACACAGTGGCTTGGGACTTCGTGTTAAAGTTTCGTGGTTTTTCATTAATAAGTATTTTCGGTATCTTAGTACCAATATTTAAATTGTATTTATCTATGTGTATTGCTGAGACGAGTAATACACACCACTAGAGACGAGAGCGGTGATGGTAATAGTCTAGCTAGGGGTATCTATTCACGGCCCGTACCACTGAGTTTCTAGTCAGTGATTAAAACAATGCAGAGTACGGAAAGTACGCATTAGAAAAATATCTAGCTTGCATGTTCTACAGTTAAAAAAAACCATTTGGATATACTAATCTGCACTGGGCCTGCTTGGTGCATTATGGACCGAAACCAAATACATGTTTGTAGGGGAATAGTGCATGCTGCATTCCCACAGCCGCTGGACACACTCGACTGACCACGTCACCCTTCTCTCACAGAAGACTACCTGAAATATACTGTATTTTCTACTTTATTGTATTTCCCCAATGTACGCACGTGTTTCGGTAGTGAATGGGAATATGCCAGAGCCCATTCCCATCCTATGCGTCCCCATTTTCCCAACCCTTTCTCCCAATCCATTCTTTAATCTGCAAAGGTAGGCAGCGTAGTAGCTGGATGAGAAGCGCACAAGATCCTGTAGGATAAGTGTGAGACTTAGGAGCATGGAGAGATATAGGCCGATGGTATGGTAGGTACATTGCTACCTGCTGTATAAGTTCGTCTATATACCTAGAAAAGTCTTTGAAACAAAATAATTAGGACATGGATGATTAAAAGGGGGGGTTGTTTACTAGGCTACGAAAAGAAAAAATATTTTGGCGGCAATATTTTGAATTTCAACAACACGTACCATTTTTCGGCGTTCTAGAACGTCTAAATATACAGGTTGTGTCAGACCGTACTCGTATCATTGAATATTGAAATCCAGGATTCAGGTCACGATATGAGTAAACATGAAAATTTTACGAGACTGTTTTATGCCAAAAATTCCTCAATTTCGGGATCTCACAATGGTGAGTCGAGAAGACTTAGCCCTGGATTATACCGTTCGTAATTTGTATGGATGGGTTATTTTGAATAATGACCAAAGATACTATAAAAAAGCGTGTTAAAATAGTTTCAATTTAACCTATGTATGACTAACGTTCAATTGAATTTAACATGTACTTTAAGCAATTAAAACGTTTATCCAAGAATCCTTCTATTGAAAAATTGTTTTGAAAAATTGAAAAATCGTGCGTTACAACTTTCACTACGAAAATCCCTTATTTCAAAAAATTTAATATTTATTTAATATAATTTTATTTAATAAAAAATCAAAAAAGAAAATTGATCTCAGTAAATGCTGAATGCTGAATTGTCTCTAAGATTACAAGAGCACATACACTAAAATGATCATTACAGAATATTAATTTGCTTATTTATCATATACTCAATTCAACTTCGATTAAAATAATGTTATACAATTTAATATTATTCAAATAAACGATCCAATTACAGCAAACATTCGATCAAACATTCGCCGATAAGTCCAATACGCGCACTTAACAACAAAGGGCAAACTCGACTGCTGAGGACAATAGAAATTTCCATCTAAATTTTAATTATAAGTAATAATGATTAAAGCCATCAGTAGCGCGACAACGGGCTGACCTCCCGCAACTCACACCCTTTGCTTCTTTCTGTTCATGGAGGTACGAATTAACGTATGGATGGATGAGGCATTAAGATATTAATTTATATTAAGATTTTTTCTTCAACATAGAATGATAACAAGAATAAGACTATCAAAATTAAATTTGCCGCGGTACAATCTCTTGTTTCAAGCATGCATGATTTGTCATAATGTACATGGAAGCTACTAAACTACTATGGGCTAATTCAGTAAACGTTCAAATAATTTGACAAATTTTCGTGTTTGATAAAAAAATTGACAGTGTGCGACTTTGTTTGAAAGGTCTGTTGTAGGTTGTGGTTGGCGCCAAAGTTCCTAATAAGCTTCAAAGGAGAATGTATTCGTTCGAACCCTCGATTGGCCAATACTTTACAATATTGCTATGAGGAACAATTCCAATTACGTGCTTTTTCAGGTTACTTGATTCGTAGGTACTCACATAGAAACAATAGTGTCACCGATTTGACTACATGGAATGGAATTCTATTACTTATTACTATTAGCCGGTTTTTCTCCACTTTTAATTAAAAGCCTCTCTCAAGGCACAACAGCACACTCAGTTTCCATTTTTCTTATCTAGTCACTACCAGAGACTTTATTCATCGGTTACGTCATCAATCCATTTGGTCGGAGGGTGTCCCACACAATGTCTCCCCGTACGCAGTCTCCACTCGACGACTCGTCTATGTCATAAGACTACCTTGAAATGTACTGCATTTCCCACTTTATCCTATGTCCTCAATGTACGTACGTGTTAAGACTACCTTGAAATGTACTGCATTTCCCATTTTATCCTATGTCCTCAATGTACGTGCGTGTTTCGTTGGTGAGTAAGATATGCCAGAGCTCATTCCCATCTCACCCCATTTTACCAACCCTTTCCCTAAATCCTACTGATAGCCACATGAACTTACGAACTATGTCGATAACTTAGGTTCCTCTACGAATTTCTTTACTTCGGAAAATTCCGTTGAGCGACTCTGTGCTTATGGATCAGGCCTACTATCGAGGTCCAAGTTTTAGCACGATATGTCATAACTGGCAGGATGAATTGGTTAAAGTCCTCCTAATAATTTGTGATATACATGAGGAAAAGTGATGACGCATTTTCCCAAATACTGTTCAGCCGAGATGGATGCGTTTATCGGCCTCTCGACTGAAGTTAAACTGAAGTTAATCCAACTTGGAATTGGATAGCCTGTCTCAGATAGAGATTCGTTCTATTATTACTGCCTCGATATTTGTCGGTCGCGGGACCACTGACACGTCATGAGGTCTCTGCGAGGCTATTTAATATTAAGCTTAGACCACAGACAGACAATACATGTTCGGAAAATTGTTTGGAAACCAAGCGAGTAAATTTTAGTGGAAATTACTCACCAATGAAACGAAACATCCCTCTTGACTCGATTTGGCGAATTTTTGATTGATTTTATATAACAAATACGAGCTCCTCCAACTCTTTATACAAGGCAAGATCAAGGGCAGGAGGAGACCCGGTAGACGAAGAACATCCTGGCTAAAGAACTTACGTCATTTGTATGGCAAGAGCACGCTTTTACTATTCCATATACCTACTTAAAAAATACTAATAGCCATTATTAATGCCAACTTTCGTTAGAAGGCGGCTCTGCTAGAAGAAGAAGCAGTGTTCTGTAACAATGACTTGCTAGCAACACGGGTCAGAACAGATTGAACGATCAGCGAAAAGTAGGAGCTTAGCACCAACTTCGGGCACGCAGTTGCGTTATCTGCCCTCTATATTGCAGTTGCAGATATCCATGGGCGGCGGTAACACTTACCATCACGTGGGACCGCATGCTCGACCGCCCACTAGTCTATAAAAAAAAATATCTGTGGCTCAGACACTCGGGCAACTCTGCTATAATAACAATGTTATCTGGGAGGCGAAGGTGAGTGAGTATGGTATGAAGAAGAGAAATATTACAGAAGAGAAGAGAAATACAGTTGCCAGTTTGATTTGGATAAGGATATAACATGCCTTATCCAAATCATACCCGAACCGCCAAGCACCTGGCTCCGCGCAGCGTCTCCCGCCTCTCCCAGTTCGTCTTGAACCAACTTCCTATAATTAATTACACTTATTATCATTATTGTTCGGAAGGCAGTTTTGCTTCGATAATGAATTGTCCGCCTCCATCATTAATTAGTTTATTATAATAAGAAGGGGAAACTCAGTTCGGAGATTAATCAAGTTTTATCTGATGGCCGCTGCTTTTAAATATTTCTCGGTTGCGAAGAGCTCGCCAAAGTTTCGGATCCGTCTCGATCTTGAACGGTTTGTGACAGATGGCGCCGCTTGTTAAGTCGAATTTTAGTCGTTTGTTTCCCATAAGTTGTATTGCAATTTGCAACCTCAAATCTTAATATGTTCTGGAGGATTTTTTAACTTGGATTTGAGTCATAATCGAAGAGCTTCAAGTACAAATATGAATGTATTCAACGGATTTACATGTATATTTACCTTAGTCGACTTTTCGCCTGGGTTCCAACAACTATTGTTACACAAGCTGACTCTGACTTGGTGTAACCCAGCCGAAAAGGGTTTAAGACCGGTTTAATACGCACTTAAGGTTTAATAAGACCCTTTTGATTTTAATATGTGTGAAATAAATATCCTTTTCTTAGATAATAAGTATTAAATCACTTAGTAAATTATTCATTTATTAGTAAATGATAAACCTTGACCAATGCTACGCTAGGGAGTTAGGAAAAAACATTGGGAAGGATGGGGAATAAGAAGTATCTTTATTCAATTCCATTACACCCCATCCCGTATGCCGTTGCACGAGAACGGATCAGGACAGCTTAGAATTGAATACTAGATTAATACGGTATACTGTACGTTGTACTAATTAATTTAGCGCAAATGAACGTGATAAAGTTATTATGTCACTAATAAATTAATCATAACAGAGGGCACTTCGTGACCTGCAGGAATTACGGTCTTAATTACTTGTTAAATGTATGCAGAATACCGGGAATGGTCAATACCGTGACCATAATTGAATAAATCCTACTCTTGTCATGGCAACTAACATTTTAATGATATCTTCGTAGTTTTATACTCAATCTAAATAAATCATTTCCTTTCGGAGCTCTTGAGTGCTCGAATGCTCAACGCTCAGTTTAGCCTCGATTTTACAAATTCGATTTTTTATTACAAAAATCCTAAACTAAACTGGTCGACACGCTTTGGATAAACTAGTTCGGCTTAGGAAAAAAACTATTTATCCCGAAATTTGGTTTGCCCGGTAACATATATACGTTAAAAATAAAAGTTAAGAAGTTTTGCTTTCTAATATATCAGGGATTTGTTAATTTTTAGACCCGATCTAGACTCCATATAAACGGCAGACGATGCTGCCCTACTACGTGTAACAATGGCAGGTATAATTTCTATCAAAATATCATTGCCAAAATTAATATGATCCAGTATATTCCTACATTCAACTGAATATTAGAATTCATTTGTAAAATTGAAATGTGTTTAAAGCGTGATTTATGTTATATTCGTTAATGCGGCTTAATAGTTTTTCAAAACAAGATCAACGTATATAGAAGAGGCAGAGAAGCGCGAAGCTTTCAAATACAGGGACATCGGCCCTGAATACATTTTGATTCCATTCGGAGTCGAGACCCTGGGTCCGTGGGGTCCGAGTACGCATTGTTTTTTTATGAACACATTTCAAAGCGCTTACTCGACAGTACTGGTGACCTCAGGGCTTGTCATTACGTCGCACAACGAATCAGCATCGCAATTCAGCGAGGTAATGCCGTTGAGTTGTTGGGTACCAGAGGGACGAAATTTATATATATATATATTGAGCATCTTGGACTCCACTTTTTATTTTGATTATTATTGTTATAGATATTTTATATTTAAATTAATACTCTAGTTTTTAATAAATTATTTTTAATAGATTTAGTTACTAAATTATTTTGTATTGAAATATGTATTTGAAAGATTGGGTTATACTAAAGTGGTTTTCTGTAATATTTACTTTATAACTAAATGACAATTTCTTTCTATTTTCTATTTTTAGTGCGACAAGAAACGAATTCAGCAAACAGAAGTTTAATTCCTGAAATTAGTCTGAACAAAGAGACATTGAGCTTTACGTCTATGTAGGAAAGAGATACTTACCTCAATATCTTCTTTTCTCCATACGATACCATACTTACAGCCTGCATCTCCCAACTGTTAGATATAGGCCTCTCCTAAAGCATGCCAACCATCCAATTCAACCAGTTCCAACCACTACATGCAAGTATCCTTTAGCCATCACTGCACCTGGCTGGAAGTATGTATATCTTCCGTCGTGAACTTGTCTGTCCTATTGGTTACCAGTCTTACGACAGATATACTCGCATGTTGCAATAATGAGTCATTTACATAACGAGAGTTTCTTGAAGGCGAGTTTCTTGAACATTCGTCTAAAGCTAGTATAAACAACTGTTATCACAATCTGATCATTATTATTCCTGTTAGCATCGAGTTTTTATCATCATATGATAACAGCATGTAGTTTGGTCGCATAAGAGAATGGTCGCACACGAGTAGAGGAACCTTACCTTAAGACTCCTTTCCTCTGTTTAGCAGCTCTAGCTTCGTTGAAGTTGTCCTCTTACACCATATGC
The DNA here is from genome assembly GCA_914767545.1 of Sesia apiformis. NCBI lineage: Eukaryota > Metazoa > Arthropoda > Insecta > Lepidoptera > Sesiidae > Sesia > Sesia apiformis. The sequence goes on along the minus strand of OU611960.1, from coordinate 4,908,832 downwards.
TAACACTTACACCTGAATATATTTAAATAATATATAATATCTTACGAATGTACATTTGTCATTGTCATGTAACTTCTGGGAGAAAAATCCCTTAAGTCCAATCATCGGGGTACATTTGTGACTGTCATGTGACTTCTGGGAGAAAAATCTCTCAAGTCCAATTATGGGGACTATTTCAGCGGAACTGTTGGAACTAGGTGATTTCTGTTAATCAAACTGCGGATGACGGCAGCGAACTACCCTTTTATTTCTGCTACACCCATAGACACACGCACCACATGATAGATGGCACTAGTTACATATGATTTTGTTACCATAATAAAATAACAATTTCCTCACTGTCACTTATTCAACTTGGTGATTATTTGTGCTATCTGGGCAACTTTAGTTCTTCGTCGAATTTCTTCGTTTTTGTTTTTCTTGATAGCAAGTAATTATAGCGACACGTATTCAGAGCATTGTTTCAATTATTAACTGATCGGGAACTTTCGGCTCAAGTCGGTCCGTTTTAAAGTTGTGGCGTCATTCAGTTATTTACAACTTGTTACATTGAGTCCGTTTGCTGCCGTATCTAGTTACCGTGTCGCTCTTACCCGTGTTTGGATCTATTTTCGTTTACTAATAGTCGGAAGAGTTTGTGGAGGGCGATATTAACTGAGCGATTTATATGTAGTGGTGAATTGGCGATTTTAATAAATTGTCAATTTAAAAGGTATTTTAATAAACTTCTTGTTATTTTCAGAAAAAAATATTCGAACACAAAAATTTAAACCCAGCATAAATTTAAACATAATGTATATTTTTTCTAATGCCAAATAATTAATATAATTAAGTTGTCGTCGCCTAGGTGGGCGACGCGCATTTCTGTAAGAGACAAGCGGAGTGTTGCGAATAGCCGGAAGTACGAATTTTGCGAATAGCCAGAAGTACGAATTTTACGAAGATTACGAACAAATCTACCCATAGCGCAGATCACGACTCTCGTCGTGAAATTTGTAGATTTACAGTTTGCGACAGGGCACATTTCTGTACGTAAATGCAATTTGGCAGAAAAAATATTTGGATCTATACATCGATTAGGTTCGAAGATTATGTAAATTGTTTCAGTTAAATATGACAGCTTAAACTTTTAAAAATATATCAAAAGAAACATATCGATAAACATATATTGTTGTGTCGTTATAAAGCTTTACAACTTTTGGCTGAACACATTTTTTCTAAAACTTATAATAAAACTTGATTTTCTCCCTTCAGAAATCTTAGAAACTTATACGAGCAGATAACCCACCTAGCGGCAAGTGTTGACGCTCATGGAAACCTACGATCAATCAATCAATTGCATCAATCAAGAATAACAAATGTTGGCAGACGCCCAGATGCCTCATATACCTTTGGAAATTTGGAAGTGGATTAGGAAAAATGATAGGAGGAATCATACCTAAAATTTCAACTATTTAGTAGGTACCTACCGATTTAATTTACAGATGATATATATATCTTTAAGATATGATAAAAGCACTTCAGCGGATAATCTATAGGGTAACTGTGGGATAGTTGCCCCACTTTTTGAAATGAGCGTTTTACTAAGAAATGGTAAGCATTTAGTGACCAGACACTTTTGTGATGCTTTGTGGTACTATCGATAAAGGAAATGATTAAAAAAGTAGTACACTATTTGTTTAATTTTTTTAGTTATAAACGAAATTAACAACCCTTATAAATGAGGATAGATGCCTACTGTGTGGGTTAGATGCCCCAATGATATTTGGACTTGTGGGATAGTTGCCCTAAGGAATTAATGAAAGAATATTTATATTTTTACTTCTTTAATTAACGTATATAAGTCATATAACGTAAGACAATGATCTTTGACACCGAACCACTTAAATCAAATTTTAATCCTCAATTAAAATGAAATCAAAAATCTCCATATTTATCTTCTATTTATTTATTTATTACTACATCATTATTTATTATACATCATTATTTACATCATTTATTTATTATTACATCATTCATTATATATATTATTATTAAAAATTATGTATGTCATCTTTGGTGCTTTACTTAATTTATCTCAACAACATAATATTCAAAATAGTTAATTTGTTAATTTATTTCTTTTTTGGTGAAGAAGTTTTGTTCGTTGACATTGATTGCAGTAATCCCCGTACATAGTGCAGTTCTCGTGGAGCCATTTCTTGCACATAATGCACTGAATCCAGTCTACCTTAGATTTTGTTCGTTGGTATTCTTCGAAACATTCCACACATTCATAGTAATTGTGCCTTTATTTTTCTTAGAAGCAATGTTTTCTTTCGAAGTCAATACTGCAGCTGACTGTTTTCTTCTCTGGTTAAATGGAACTGGGATTTTTGGGACGGGGAGAACATTCATGCAAGTATTTGCTAGGCGTTTCCTTTTCGACTTCTGAAACAGGCTGGTGTAAAAGAATAGATGGAGAATTTGCAGGAATCTGTTCCGTCGCGCCGGGGCGAACCCATTCCAATGAACTTGGGCAACTGTAGCCAATGAGGTCCAGCTTTGCAAGTTTCTTTGTTAAAATTATGATTGATGCCAAGTTTTTCAGCAAATTCAAAGGCTAGCCTTCGTATCATATCTCGCGTTACAGGAAACCCTGCTGTCTCTAGTTTTTGAACATGTTTGACAAGTCGATTTTCATTGTTAAAGTCCAAAACTGGATGTTTTCCTAAAAATATAGAAAGTGAATTAATATATAAATATAACATTACTTTCAACAATAATATAAGCAGATAATTTAAAATTAGCACCAACCTAATGTTAATTTTTCAGTATCATTTTTCGTAAAACGTCTCCCTAGAGTTCTGAATGGAATGTCATAACGACGAGATATTTCATCATTTTCTCTTAGCTCTTCAAATGCGCTTTTTAGAGCGTCTTCGGTCCACAAGGCTCTGGGCCGTGCCTCTGCTTTGCGTACATACCGCCGTGGCATAACTAGAAAAAGAAAAAAGTTGAATTAATTATATAGGATAGATGCCCCTAAGGGCATGTATACTCACGAAAACTGAGTCATCTATCCTTTATTGCGAGGATAGACGCCCTCCATTTAAATAAATAAATCAATTTAAAAAATACTTAAATAGCATTATAATGTTTGTATTTGATATATATACTGATTATAAATACAAAAATATTAACACTTACTTTATCACATCGAAAGTTGCGAGCGCAACAAAAAAACACGAAACCCAAATCCAGCAATCTGTCGACGCGTAAGTACTTTTTTTCCACCTACTTCGCAACACGTCATATCTAGTGTAGTGCACTGCACCGACCGGCGGTTGGGTGGGGTCAAGCTTTCCTTTTAATAAGACACAAGAAGCGTATTATTCGTACATGCCGCCACACGATTACCGAGGCATCAATCCCCCTACGGCATCTATCCCACATTTACCTTATGTGCACAATAGACAATATTCAGAAAGTTCGAATAGATCAGAAGGTAAATAATTTTAGTGAGTTGTTTGTTCTTGCAGCGCGCGCCACGAGTAGGAAGATTTTTGGTCATTCACATGAGGCCAGCCAAGACTGGACGGTAATGAGATTTTTATGAAATCGTTGATAACCGACCACTTTACTAGACCCCTCATGTTAAGGTTCAATAATAAAAGTGTCTATTAAAGTGGTCGGTGATGTACGATTTCATACAAATCTCTTTACAGTTCGGTCGTGGATGACCTCGTGTCAATGATCTAAAATCTACCGGCTCGTGGCGAATGCTTGAAATCACAGTTAAGTAATAGTTGATTGCATGTGTAATTTTTGGAGGAGGAGGACGCACGCTGCAATCCAACAGCCGCTGGACGCACTCGACTGGCCTCGTTACTCCTCTCTCACAGAAGACTACCTTGAAAAGTACTGCATTTATCACTTTATCCTACTCCCCAATGTATGTACGTGTTTCGGAAGTGAGTGAGATAAGCCAGAGCCCATTCCAATCCTATACCATCCTTTCTCATTTTTCCAACCCTAACACAAATCCATTCCTACATCTCTAAAGGAGGCAGTGAATCTATCTTTTGTCATTCTGGACTTATGTTGGCATGTACCACGGATGTCCACGAGCGACAGTATCCACTTACCATCAGGTGGACAGTATGCTCGTCTGCCGCCTTCTTAAGTATATAGGTATACTAAAAGATCAACTATGTGTTCATTTCACTAATTTCACTAGCCAGTGTAACTCCAACGCTACGTTAAAACCAAACTAGTTGTTGAGTGCCACGATTCTGTTAAGAGGATGGTAATCAATTAGTCTTTATTACACGCACAAGACGATGTACGTGAAGTTCAAAAAGGTTAGAAAATTAAACCCAACATGTCTCACTTAATTGTTAGTAGATTTCATTTGTACATAACAAATGAATTCCCATTGCAATCACGAGCAGTTTTCAAGTCGTAATCCACCACATAGGCCCGGTGTGGACTGATGAATAATATATAATATATAGTTACTATGTTTTGATAAAAAGCGAATGATAACTGACTAATATGTACTAACTTAAATTGAAATTAAGTAGTGGGAAGCGGAATTTGAACTCACAAAGCTGAATGGAAAATATACCACACAAACTCAGAGCATAACTCTCAACTTTGAACTTACAAACCTACTCGTAACGTGTGTAGTATACGATTCAAAATCTATGTTCAGACATCGTATATAAGTCATAACTGGCAGATACACAGAAATAAAACTTTCATCTTCAAGCATTTCGGTATGGACAATGAAAATATTTGACACATTTTCGAAAACGCCTACATTTTGGTATAATTTTCGTTACCATTAATAATTAACGAATGAATAGAAATCTCTTTGGTATAGGTATGCATATTTTGTTTTTACAGAAAGAAGGCAGCAGATAAGTATAAAGTCCACCTGGTACCTAAATGAATACTCTCGCCCACACTCATCCGTTGGCACGCTCCCTGGATGCACTGCCTACCATTGGAGTTTAGAAATTGCTTTGTAGAAAGAGTTGGGAAATTGGGAGGGATAGGGTAGAATGGGATTAGAATTGGCTCTGGCATATCTCACTCACTACAGAAACACATACTTACATACATGGGCGGCGGTAAGACTTACCATCACGTGGGACCGCTTGCTCATCCGCCCACTAGTCTATAAAAAATAAAAAGAATAATGTTGGAAATGCAGTACATTTTTCGGAAGTCTTCTGTGAGAGAGAGGTAACGAGGCCAGTCGAGGGCGCCCAGCGTGTGTGGTATTGCAGCGTGGATCCTCCCGGTCTCAGAATATTTATAATATAAATATTTTTAAATATTGCCAAATAGCTTCGGTGATGAGAGTCGCCCTCGAGTCCCCAATGCAACTCTTACTATAATCCAATCGTTTTGAGTCACTCTCCTAATGCGTGACTAACTTCACTTCGCCCATACCACAATGATTTTAGAACAAATCTGAGCGTAGTTCCATTTATAGTACGAATAGAAACTGATTAGTTTTGTAAAAAATATTGCTGAGTGTTCAAGCGCATAATTCAACGCTTATGAAACTTAAGAACCTTAAACGTAAGACTTAAGCTTTTAACCTCAAGGGATTAAGATTATTAAAAAACTAACTATATAACGCTCACTAGTATTTAACGCTCGTGTCTTAAACATTCATTAGCAGTCAGTCAATGCACGATCGTCGACCGCTTGGGGCTTATTTGTACAGAAATTAGTCCAAAAATTCAAAGTAAATTTGCCATTTATGACGTAGGTTGCAAACTGATTTATAAATTAGCTCAGTGAGCTACATGTGTTTCGTATAGTCTGTAACAGGTACGTCTACCCATCGGTACCTTAAATATATGCTAGTAATAAAAACTAGAATCAAAGGGTGTTCGGTACATTAGCTGACTGTAGATTGCATATTAAGTTTTTACAGGTATTAGATTGAACACCACCTCAGCATATTCCTCATTGTAATTACTTGGAAAAAAAATTGTACTTACATTTAAAAAAGTGAAAAACCGTGAACAGGTTAGGTTACCCATTAATAAAATGAGCTTTTTTGATAAATTTATTTATTAACTTATTTGGAAAATTAACCATCTAAAGTAGTAAGTTAGTGTAATATAATATCAGTAGGATTCTACATTAATTTACAATTTAAAAAATTAACAGTTTCTTACTTAATTAACTTCATTAATAGAAAGAAACAAAAAACCAAATACTGCCAAAGAAAAAATCAACCAAGGATAGAAAGCCTCCCTATACAATAGGTAGGTACACCTACATATCAATTTGTTACTGAAACCGATGCTGGAGTGCTAAAGAAGTTTGTTGTTAATTTTCGCCTGATCACCTTAAGGTTATCACTGAATATATCGATTCCATAAAATCAGTCCACGTACTGACGACCTTTAGTTATTCACGTTACGTCGGCTACTTACTCAACTTGATGTTATTAGGAAGTGGAGATCTGAAAGCAGACGCAATCGAATTATTGGACGGCAGAGACACTTACTGCTATTATAACACGTTAGGGTAACATAAACGGTATTAATAGGGCAAACTTGTTGGTTCATAGACTACGTAATAGCCTTATTCGTAAACGTATATTAAATCACATTTAGCTTATGTTCTCCTCAATTCCTTCCTAGCTAAAGACAATAATTTATCAAACTGTTATGTTTCATGTTTGTAAACAATATCAAAAACAAAAGTATTAGTAATTATAACCAATTTATGTCTATTTTTTAAAACCAAAGTACGAACTTTGTTTTTGAAAGCATAGCTTTCAATAATGGATCGTGGAATATTTTGATTGTTTTTCTTTGTACCTATGTTTTGCTGGCGTCTCTACAACGTGTTAATCGGAGATTTTGTATAACTAAACTCTATTTTTTGCTATAGGTATCTCCGTGCTCTATAGGTATATTGATTGTTGCGAATATAGATTTTAAGTTATACTTTTTTATATCTTGTGGCAATTTTAGGGTTGTGCTTTCTTAAAAACTATAAAATTGTATACTCGTATTTCATTATTTCGACAAAAGTTAACTGTGAATGTATATATATATATATAATCATCATCATCATCATGATGATGATTATATATATAATGTATATATATATAATGTGCTTTATCAAACACTAGAGATAAATCTCGACATCAAAACGAAATTGCGTTGCTCTGAAAAGAGAAACAACATTTAATGCTATTGATTCTCTAATTTAATTCTCACTATCTCTCTATGTAGTTTATATCCCTTTATTATATTTTGTCATTAGACTCAATTGTAAAACCTCGACAATGTTAGATATCAAAAATGACAAGCCCTTCTGTCAAACCTCCATTGGCTCAACCATAGAGTAACCATCGACTGGCACAAACTCCATAGAGCCACCACCATAGTCAATTCGGAATGAAGTACAAAGATCTTCATTTACACATATATAATATATATATATATATATATATATATATCACTGTTTAGATTGTTGTTATCGGGTTATAGGTGTTACATGTTATTCATACATTGGGTAAAAATCTTACGTGACGTTACATTTTCTCTCGAATCACACCTACCGCAAGCCGCGTAAAGGAACTTCGTTCCAAAAAACAATATAGAAAATAAATACACCGACAGAAATAGAAGAAAAGAAGAGAGTGCAAAAAGTTATAATTTAGCAAAATAATCAGTTGCCAAGGATTTTTTAAGGTGTTGATCTTGTGCTAAACATGTCTAAGTTGAAGCAAAATTTATTAACACCATATACCTACTGCCAATTAAGGATTTACATTTTATGTATTTTTTAGGTACCTATATTAATTACGAACTAAGGATAAGATGCACGTAAGAACGTGTAAGTACAGTTGGTAGTACCTATGTATGTTGAGCAATTTACCAATACTTATTATAGTTTTGCAGGTAAATATATATTTGTTGTGTTTGTGTATGTACGAGTATTTATATGTGATATGTATGTATATGTGAGAGACGTTAACAGTGTCCTTTATGTATTTTTTTGTTTATTTATATGTAGGTAATAATAAAATGTAATATTTATATACCTATATACTCGTACAGTATACATTTCCTATCACATGTAATCACCGTAATCACAGTAAATAATTGTTAAAAAAAGAAAATAAACAAGTAACCAATCCCAAACCCAAGTCTCAGAAGCCACCACCTATTTCCTTTATTTTTAGAACTTTTCCTTTAAGAGTGGATTTATTGCTTGTGAACAAATCCACAGATGAACTTGAAATTCGAAACCCGCGCCATTTTCGATTGTCAATTGTTCCGTCAGCAATATTTGGTACTTTGTTAATTGAAACATTGACTTTTTTGAAAATGAAGCGCTATAGTTTGCAAATGGAGAAAATTTTATAGTAACAATTCGCAAGTTACGTGATCATTTTGGTGTGTATAATAGACCGTCGCGGCCCGCTATTGAAAATTTAGTCCAGAAACTCAAGCGGACGTTTTCATTGAAAGATGTGAGAAACCTTACCCGTCATCGCCCTACAAGAACATCTGAAAACATCGCGGCTGTGTCACAGAACAACCAAACACTTAAATCCGACATCGCTTACAGGAATTAAACTTCCATCGCAACACCTGTCAACAAATTTCAACTAAAGATTTGGACCATGGAGGTCCAAATCTTTAGTTGAAATTTGTACCAGATCCAGCTTACTCAAGAACTGAAGCCTACAGACTATAGACAGCGTAGGAACTTTACCAACTGCACCTTGGAACAAGTTCACGATGCATTTCAGAACAAAATAATCTTTAGTGACTAGGCTCACTTCCACCTCAACGGCTTCGTTAGCAAGCAGAATTCCCGGACCTGGGGATCAGAAAATCCTCATGATTTGCATGAGCTGCAGATGAATTCCCAAAAGTAATAGTTTAGTGTGCCATCTGGGCAGGAAGGATCATCGGACCATTCTTTTTTTGAAAATGAGGAAGGCGCCTCGACGACTGTCAATGGCAATCGCTAACGTGGCATGTTGACAATATTTTTTTTGGCAAAAATTGAATGAAATGGACATAATTGACATGTGATATCAGCAGGATGGTGCCATTTCTCACATTGCGTGCAAATACAATGAAGTTGTAGTATACTAAGTTCTCAGGTAGTGTCATGTCTCGTTTTGGAGACCAACACTGACCGCCAAGAAGTTGTAATTGAATTTGCTTATATTTCTGTCTGTGGGTTTTATTGAAAAGCAAGGTCTATTTTTTTTTAAAGCAAACTATTACTGAAACGATTGAAGAACTCAAAGACGAAATTGAACTCCAAACTAATCAAATCCCGCGCTCCTTACCTACTCGAAAAAGTGTTTCGAAATTTGGTCGAAAGAGTCCTTGCCTGACAATGAAGTCGTGGCGGTCATTTTACTGACATTTTATTTCACGTGTAATGTTAACAATTGATCCGTTTATGTAAATAAAAAAATCTGCGAAATTCATTCAAATATTCAAATACAAGTTCTTGTTGAGACACCCTTTTTAACCTGTGTTACTATGTGTGTGTTAACAAACAACCGAATTTTGTGTATATTTCGTGTGTGTACCTACAAGGAACGTGGAAGAGAGCTGTGTGTCTAGTGCGAGTAGTATGGGTGTTTAATTGAATAAACAAACGAGTTAATTCGGGACTATCTATGCTGCCATGAACATACGTCATGTAAAAATAGAAGATATAGCAGCGATCGCCTATTCTCTAATGACATGAGATACTTATATTCTTTATATTCTGTATGTTTACGTCTTGAGAAGATTCGAGAAGATGGGTATAAATTGTTCTCGACATGGAACATAAATTCGATAAAGTTAAACCTCTGGATTTTTCATCTGACGCTACTTCAGATATTTTGAGTGTAGTGTGACGCAACGAAAGACGAAATGCGGTTCGAAATCGAAATCGAAATGAGGTTCTTTTTTATTTAAAGAAGGTTACAGACGAGCAGATAGACTTTCTGGTGGTAAATGGATACTGTCGTCCATGAATACATGCCAACTTCAGTCGAGAATGGCAAACGTTGGCATGCTCCCGGATGCGCTGCCTAGCTTTTGAGATTTATGAATGCATTTGAGGAAATCGTTGGAAAAATGGTAACTGGGGAGAGATAGAAGAGGATGGGACGGGAATGAGCATATCTCACTTAGGAACTACCGAAACACATACTTTCTGACATTGGGGAATAGAATAATGCAAGTACCTATAGCTACATTTTAACAGTATCTACAGAAAGTGGTAATGTGGTCAGTCGAGTGCACCCAGCAACTGAGGCATTGCAGCGTGCAGAATATGAGAAGGGATAGGATGGGATGGGAGTGGGTCCTGGCATGTCTCACTCACTCGTATTTATCTATTTAAACGGGTTTCAACGAGTACGTTTACCTTAATTATTTTAATCGACGTTTTGGTTACGTTGCACCAACCGTGGTCACGTTAAATGGATAAATTTGTGTGAAAAACTCGAAAATCTCCAATGTTATAAAATATCCCACTCTGAAACACGTAGATTAAAGAAATAAGATACTCTCCTGTGAGAGAGGGGTAAAAAGAGTGCGCTTAGCGGCCGTGGAATTGCAGAGTGCACCCGCCCCCCCAAGTCAATCAAAGTCGCACAGACAGAAGGACAATATTTTTTTAATATACACTGTTTTAAATAATGTTTGGATAAAGAGGTTATCGAAATTAAGTAATTTAGCGAAAATTGTTGGAAGAATCTACATTTCTATTGACTCATCTAATACTCTAAACTCTAAATGAGGACCCCAGAGGTAAAGGGGTCTAAGTGACAAAATTTATGTTTTGAGATAATTGAACCAAAAGTCAACAAAATTTTGTAAGAGGGAAAGTTATTTTTTTTTTGTTTTGACCATTTTAGGCCAACACTTTGGCCATTTGCTTCTAATTAGTACTAACAATAGATAGCTATTGTTAGTAGCTATCTATTGTTTGTTACTAGCTATCTATTGTTAGTAGCTATCTATTGTTTATTATAGTAGATACTAACTATACTAACAATAGCAGTGTTAGCATGCACTACTAGTGGTGAAGGGGCAACATACTAAGTAGCAGCACCTGTCAGGGAAATCACTTGGATCTCCTCGCCACTAAAAAGAATATAATTTTAACAGTCTGTTACTGCATCTAACTCAATTTTTTCGAAAATGTCACTTAGACCCCTTGACCTCTGGGGTCCTCAAATATTCTAACGGTAAACCGCTATCACACGCGATACTGAAAGATATTAAGAGCCTTTCTCACCATCTCCTGATACTTTATCAGAAAGACAGTACCTATTAGCTAGATTTAATTAGTAACTAATTGGCAGATAATTTATCTATTAGTTTGTTAAGAGTTACTTTATAGGAGATATAGTATCAGGACTAAAAATGAAATACAATCCTCCTTGACAACTTGTCAGAAGGTTGTGAGAAAGGCCCTGAGTCTATTTATACATCTGATACCAAAATATATTCCCCAATTTTATGCCAATATGGTGAAGACTTATAATTTTTTAACACTTTTTATCTCAGGATTTAGATATAATTTATTGTTAAAAGATATTTAATTTTGTAATTTATATAGGTATTTTTTTAGTGAATACCTATCTAATATTTTAACAAGTTTCTAAAATGAACATTAGAAATAAAATTATTATTTTCATCATAATAAGTGAATGTTACTATAAAAAAAACCGTTTTAATTTATTTAAATATAAATCCCTGATTCTAAAACAATTTATTATTAAAACAATAGCTTACTAATTTATTTAATTATTATTTTATTTCCCATGAATTATTATTTTATTATTCTTTTGCTTATTTCTTTAATATGTATCTACTTATTACCTAATTTGTATTAAAAGCAGAAAAGGACCAACCTTCTAAAAAGGTCTGAATCTCTTATGATGGTTTTACTTCTAAACGTTTGCTAATTTAATACAAATAGATCAATAGGTATGTTAACAATAAAGAATTTACAAAACTAAATATCTTTCAAGAAGAAAAATGTTCACGCAACGACTTTTGCAAAAAGCTCATTATCTCCATGAATGTGGGTTGGGACCCACTTCTCTTTAAAGTCGATTATTTATTGTATTTCTTCAGAAATTTAAGATGAAGAATTTATCTAAATTTTTATATTTTAGATAAATTTAATAATATAGACTTTAAACTTTCAACAGAAGAATCGATTCTCGTTTGCGAATTCCTATAAGAATTCCTAAATTTCCTATTGTCTACGGACTATTTTTATTTTTATTTTTTCAATGCTCCATCAGAAAATATTAGTTCGCAACTAGGTAGAGGTATGTCAGAATTTGATCGAAATCATTTTGTTAAAATTTTTAGTTTCAATTACTTCGTTTCCTTGTATCTACACTTATACCTACCTATATTCAGAAAGCCGCTGAATTATAAGAAATAAGAGAGAATATAAGAGAATTATGAATTATAAGTAGTCTTGAACTATGCTGTCGAATAAATTTGCAGTTGAAATGGACCTCTAAGTTGATGCGTTCGAACGCCCGTCACGAGCCGTTAATGCATTGTCCAGTTTTCCGAGCACCCCCGAAAATACAGCATGCGAAAAAAAGCGATCCTCGCCACCTCCCGCCGGCATTAATGTCCCCCCTACCGCGCACTAAACTTCTTTTTTTAATACATAACTTTTTTTCAAGATGCATTTTTACATGTTTCGGCCTAAAACTTTACACACCCAGCAGCGTGAGCCGAGAGAAACGGTAACGCCTCTCGGAACGTGGATCTCTCGCTCGCGCCCACGTCGAACGCACACCGGACGATAGTGGTGCGAATGAGACGGTCCTATCCGTAGCCAGTGCTGCGTCTTAAACTGAAGATTAAGGCTCTATTCTCGTAATCCATGTCGCAAACACTAGATCAAAATGCACTGGACAACGACATTCGCTCACAAGACCTAATTCGGACAAAGACACTACACTAAAGGTAAAAGGAAGCAATTAAACGATCGTATCAAAAAGTTACCTCTCCTGAAATAAGGCGAACGCTATACGTCTCACTCTAGCGTCCAGTGCGAAGGCATTCGCGCCACGACAATTGAGTTGAGTTGAATTCAATTGAGTTGGTTAAACCGTAAAAATGGTGCGGGCGGGCATAGTCACGCGAGAGCGAGACGAATGAAAGGCGGGTTGGGTTGGTCGAGACCGCTGCCTTCTTCTCCTCGACTTACGCCGAGTCGCGACTAGTGAACGTCAGCGTGCTGACGTGGACGCTCGTATTTGTATTTACTTGTGGTGCGTTTGACAGCCGCAGAAAAAAAACATTTCGCGCGTCTTCTGACAATCTTCTCGATTCAAACTTTTGAACACGTTCGGAAATTTATTACGGTATTTATCGCGGCCAGTGTTGTTGGAGGGATTGATTACGTTTTAGCTGAAGATATTGGAGACATATTGCAGTGTAGTAATTATCGGCTTGGACTGGCCGTTGAGACGCTATAAAGTGATGAATCAGCGTGCGCCGACCAATTAACACCGTCGCTGTTACGAAAACAAATCTGAAGCCTTTTGTAAACTGCAAAGCTCCTGGATTTTGTAAGTGCTATGTTTGTGACAATTTGAATATATTGTGTTTTAAATAATTAGGCTTAGGTACAGTTATTCAGCATTCTGCTAACCGCTATTTATTTTCTGTTGATATTTTGCTGTTGGATTTTCTTATATTTATCTTATGGTTTCAATGTACCAATAGCATTTTATCTAAATTGGTACCTACTGACTGTTACATGAGGAAAAATCCTCGTCGTAATAATTTATGGTCGCTCTCAGAAATTATTATGAAGAAATGGATAAATTTTCTGTTAGCTCTAAATAATTTCTTTAAACGTTACTTTTAATATTCAGTAGATACCATTATTAAAAGAAAAGTTGTTAAAATTGAGTGTGCATTTTCGAACCTCGTGGCAGTGACACATAGGATCATACATTGGTTTTATATATGTTTGGAAAATAATGAAATAGTTTATCACATTTTTGGTGTGTTAAAGCGAAAAGTTACAATGGGGCGGGGCGTGTGGAGCCAACAAACATCTGATTGGTTAGCGATACCTATGTTGCATTTTTTCGTAGGTATTTTTTTTACTTTCTGGTTATTCCGGAAACTTTCCGGAAATTCCCGCCTTTTTCTATTTTTGTTCTTTTTTAACGACAACGGATTATTTATTTACATATATCTGAAAGTGTGAAATTGTTTTGTTTTCGTTCTATATTTAATAATTACCTATGTAGAAAATATAAAAATAAAAAATTGAATTAATGCTATCTTCAGCCATAAGTAAAAATAATTATTAATCAATTAGTAGATAGATATAAGTAATCAAAATAGTAGATATAATATAGAAATAATAAAAATCACAATAATAAAATATAACTATTAATTAGCTAGAATTTAATAACACAAACACATACAAAATAAATCGTTTTCAAAAAATCTTTATGCAATTATTAAAACCAAAGTAATTTTGATTCAACTAATTCATGCTGCGCATGTCCGAAACATACTTATAATAGCAGTAACGAGATTTAAACATTTACTATATTTAAGTATTAATTAGTAATAGATCTAACGTATAAACCCCAAAATTAATATACCTAATGTTTATTTACATAGATAGGTAGGTAAGTAGATATATGTCCTATTATCAAAATTGCAATTGATAGGTAGGTAATCGAAACATTTCAAAATTTATATTCAGCTTTATCTCAAAAATCACCAGGTTCATCAAAAGATAATTAAAATCGAAATTTAATTTAAGTCAAATTAGATTAAAATTTCAATTGACATCCAACTCTAACCTTATCTAAGTAATTTGAAATAGTCAATAATAATTAATAATTTCAAAACTGATAGCTATAACCTACATTGTATGTAACGTAGGTACCCTTAACCTAACTACGAAATGCAAAAATAAAAAAAATACCTTTAAGATATCAGGAATAAATAAATCCCAATACCTAAATAAATCAAATAAATCTAACCAAATGTACCTACCTACTTAATTTAATACAAGCTACTTTATTCAACCTATGCCACCGACTTTATTTACTTTAAATAAGTAGATATCAAAAATTTATTAGATACAGTTTATTTAACAAACAACCAATAAAATTGTCTACAAACGTTAAATAGTTCAAACGTCCAGTTAGATTTAAACTTAACGTAATCTAACCCAACTTAACTTAATTATAATTTAACCAAAGCAACATTAAAACTATCTACTTGTAATAGGTATAATTCTAGCACTAATAATAATTTTGGTTACATCAAAAACAATTAAAGTTGGGACCTTTAAGCGTAGGTACTAATTAATTAACTTAGGTATTTATTTCTAATACTCATACTAAATTGAAGCAGAAATACAACACAACTTGTTATAGATAATACATAACACTAATACAGATCTCTTTCCAGATTGATGTACGGAAGTCTATTAAATGTCTAAATTCGTTGATTAGGTATATCTAATGACCATAGACTTTAGAGCAGACGCTGCCTTACGATGAAGTGACGTAGGTACTAAAACTATGCTGGCTGAGAGTCAGGAGTCAGGACACGCCATACACACACGCATTGTACTCGTACCACGCCGATTGCTACCAATAGAAAATTGCGACCAATTTTAAATACTCATACATTTTTTCGCAGGCTGCTTCACTTTGTTGTTCGTTGACTGTCCGTCTATTTAGTCTATGCTATTGTTAATGACATCATTACATCTGCATTGAGGAGAAGAGTGCACGCTGCCATCCTACAGCCGCTGGGCGCGCCCGACTGGCCACGTTATCCCTCTCTCACAAAAGACTAAAATGTACTGAAATGTGAAATTTACTGCATTTCTCACTTTATCCTGTTTCCCCAATGGACGTACGTGTATCGGTAGTGAGTGAGATATGCCATAGCCCATTTCCATCCCATCCTATCCTATTCCTCCCCATTTTCCCAACCTTTTCTCGAAATACTTTCCTATCTCCAAACAATCTATACTATCTCCAAAAGTAAGCAGCGCATCCGGGGATGTGCCAGCGTATGTCTTTCTTTACTAATGTTGACACGTATTGCTACAGTTCATGGGCTGCAGTGCCTATCTACTTACCATCAGATGGACTGTACGCTCGTCTGGCGCCGTATTTCATAAAAAAAATCTGATGATGCGTTCAGAACGAACCACAAAACTATTCGCTCAATCAATTATGTTCAATCAGTATGATTAGGAAATTACACTATTTTGATAATGTAACATATATGCCAATTAAATTGATATTCGACAATATAGTCATAGTGAATATGATAAATGATTTAAATATAAGAAGTGATTTTGTAATTTGGATGAAAACTACATTAGAAATATAGTTTGAGAATTTACCAAAATGTTCTTACTACTTCATATTACAGTTTCCATCAATGCATCATTATATAAGACTTTAACGGATAGCAATGCAATTCAAAAAATAAAAGAAAAAATAAGAAAATGGAGAGCTATTTACATCGATTCAATGAATATATAAAAAGGATATCAGAACGCAAACAATAATTAATTTTATTCAAGTACAAAATAATTCATTTTATTCAATTAGATTTGCCGTCTTAAAAGAAGCTGATAACGATACAGTTGATTGATATCCAAAACCGATCATTTTGATTATTGCAAATGGCGGATATCGTTAACACTTTCTACAGCTTTTATAAATCATTATGTTTACTAATTTGAATTTCTTTATGATGACGAAAGTATCCAAACTTAAATAATGTAATATAAGAATTAACTATTTCACTTATAAGAATAAACAAAATATAATTTTAGTTTCAGATATAAAACCTCTTACTAATATCGTCACTTAAATTTGCTATTCATTACAAAAAATACGAAAAATAAATCATAACAAAATATTTTTAACAGGAAATGTTTGCATGATGTTAGCCCACGCACAAATCAATTATAACACCTGAAAGACTTAGTAAGAGGCAACAACACCAATAAAAGTTTTATTATGACTTGGCTCTTTAATCATAGTATTTTCCTTGTTTCATACACTGTTTTTTTTATAACAGACAGTACAATTACATATATACTTGACTCACGTCTATCTCAAGGTACCTATGTCACAAATGTTCACGGTGAGCAAAGTCATCACACTTAAGACAATACCATAAGAATAGTATATACAAAAGGGAATCTCCTTTGCGCGTGTCCCAATAGTAACTAAATAAACATCTACTTCCCCCCTCACCCCGTGACGTCCCTCTGTCGCCCACGGATGTCGTGAGGGCTGTCAATTATTTAGCAATTCATTATATCCGCATACCTATTATACTCGTATTAGTGAAATTAAATAGTTATTAAAACGTTTAATTAATGATAAAGAAACATGAATTAGTTTTTTTAACAATAGTTTTAAAAAAAAAGCAAGGTGCCAGCCAATGTATCAATGTGTTTGCTACCCGCGCCACAAATAATCATTTTATATACCATAAGAATATACTATTCTACTGTCATGCCTTCTTTCTCACAAAAATGTAGACATACTTTAATAGTGAGTGCGAAAGCATGAGAGTGGACGCCATTTTTGATTATAGTCCTCAAGTATTTTTTTTAAGATATCTACCCGATATTAATCCTATCCTTATCAAAGTACAATTCAAAATGTTGAGCCTATGTACTTATAGGTACTTTACGAATTTTACTATACACGTTTTAGCACCCGGGTTTGATAGATTTGTTATTTTGATTTCATTGATTTAATTTTTTAAACTAGGTATGTACAGAAATTGCACACAAAAATGGTAGATAATAAGTAGGTACAGATAATAAGGTATAAGTTTAGGTAAGTATCTCAGATTTAAATTACACTAAGGCGCGCAGCGCGGCCCTGACTGCCGGCTTGTATGATACGACGCGAAACTGTAGTCTATTATTGCGACCTTGAACGCGTTCGGTGCGCGAAATTAATTTCTATACTTGTATTATTTATTATTCTGATGACAATACTAACACTTCTTAACTTCGCCCTGCGACACCGAAAAATATTTACAACAACGAGTTTTAGCTATGGAACACGGGCTGATTTTAATAGTATTAAATATACACCACTATATAAAAGACTGACGTCATTCTAAAATTATGTCCTTATAACTCATGCATAAGAAGACAGAGATTGATAACTAGGTACAGCAGCTTCAGATATTCTAAAGCTAATATCTATCAAATTTTCTAATGAATTTGTATAATTCTTTCTTCCTGCAATCGTTTCTTATAGTAAATGTTTTACCTAGTTTGATCTCATCTCTAGTTTGTAAATAAGCCATGAAACATGTCAATTTCTGGAACTGTCAACTACCATATTTGGTTTATATACAATTAAAGTGTTAACGAATCTAATTGTAAGTTCTATTTTCATCTGATCACATCATTATTACTCTGAATTCTTAGTCCATTGTAGCTAATTAGAATAACGTTCGTGAGTCATTTGTATCCCAACTTCATTGCTATGAATCAGTCATTTTAATTGTACCAAGCGATCATTAACATTCTGTGGGTTAGATTAATATAACCACTGTACCAAAATGCAATCAACTGTTATAAATCTAAAAAAAGCAAACGTTATAAATCTACTTACTTATGAACATTTTAAGACGGAAATTGATGGAACATCTCGCCATTTTTACGACAAACAGAACACCGAGTCTGACAACAACTTTTATAACCGTTCGAACAATTACATCTAATCAGTGTTGATTTTCCTGACCGCTTACTCCGTTTTTATCAACGGCTAGAGCGAGCGAGATAGATGTAACGACTGCGCTACGCCCATCAATGTCTAATTGCTTTTATTATTTTAAGGCATCGTAATCATTATGGCCGCAATAAAAATTGTAATTACTTCTCATTAGTTCAATTAAGAATTTTCTAGATACGGCATTAATATGTTCATTGCGATACGGTTCGGCCTAGTGATGCATTGTTGAGAAAGCGGCGTTTTATTATTATATTCATATTCATAATTCTCTTGTCTATGGGTGAGATCTGTCGGCAATCGATTAATGTGAGTGTTAGTGATGGTTCGTAGCAATCGATATTAATGATCGACTCGAAATATGGAACTAATTGATACGTCTATTTCGATATCATTAAATGTTAGATCCTTCTCATTGATTACATTATAAAAATTCCGTCATTATTGAAAACTAGCGGATGTTTCTGGTTTCAACCACAATTCTATTAACCAAATCACTTAATATGAATAGAGCTCGAACTGTTAATGCACACACAAATTCATTTATTAGTAGACTTTTCACTATCACATATTTCCAATATCGAATACCGGGGGTTTTTCTGGTTTAGATCGGGATTCTATTAACGAAATCACTCTAAAGGAGCGCTATTCATTAACTGTTAATGCTCTTACAAACCCATTTATTAGTAGACTTTTTATCATCACATATACAATTTGACTGTATTTTCTCAAATTCCCAATATTTTGCAGTTTCTTTTCACACAGTCACACATGTTTCTCCTGGACAGTATTAGATCTTTGAAAGATTTTGCTATATAATGCTGTCGTCCAATTGTTTTAATTATTTAAAAAAATGTATCTACCTTTGTACCTATGCTTTTACACCTACAATAATTGTATAAGGCACAGACCTTAAGTCTATTTGAGCTGCTATTGCATTTACTTGCAGCTTGGAACGAATACTTAGCCTTCATTAGGTGTATAATACTCAACAAGACTCACATAAATAAACGAAAAAATGAAAATTGACATAATGTTTATTTTTGTGTTGGTTTTAACACAAAAATGCACAACACAAAGTTTTTGTTAATTATTTTATTATTGAATGTTATTTCAATATACGAAGTAATTAACACCATAAACACCAGAATAATCACGCTGAAATCAAAACAAACCTTCAAATGTACACCGAATGGCAACAGAAAGGAACAGAATCCACTAGACTTCGAGGCCGTGAGAAAAACTTCCCTGAAAAGTTTCCCCGTACTTCCACGCACGTGTTCGACACGTGGTCTTGGGGTAAAAATCGCGCAGGCCCCGCGCGCTCCTTGTGCACCCCCTCCCGCGACCTCCACCCTCCGACTGAGAAAATCCCGAACGCGGAAAGATGCGGCTTGAAGTTTAAATTTCGAACTAATCCGATTGTTTTTTTAATCGTGTTTATGAGCGTTTAAACGTTTTGTTGTTGCACTGATGAATGTTTAAATTGACATTAGGTAATATTAACGGTATTAGTTGTTTAGATTTTCTAATAAGAAAGTACCTAATCAGCCATCTTCCGGAACTCTATATAGAAACTAGATATTATTTAGATCTCAATTTAGAAATTCCCTGATAGTTTTCAGCGTGGCGTTTTCATATATCCCCATGTGATGAGGACGCCCATGTGGATACTAAAGCAGCTGGTTATGTTATATGGTTATGCACCTACTTCATTTCTTTAAATAAATCTAGTTGTTCAATCATAAAAGACTTTGTCTTCGTCACTGGTCTAGTAACTTCTAGTGACTGGATAATAAAAAATAAAGGTTATGTGTAATGGCGAATTTTGGAATAGGCTATATATCTATAGAGCAGCGGAAGGATAGATAGCGTGACGTTAAGATGTGATACGAGTATTATGCATATTCTTGTTAATACGCTTGTTTTGATTGGATTAACAGTAAATTTGGCAGCAAATTTACAACACTGCAATATTTTTAATGGTTAAAGCGACACTAAAGTTATATAATATTCAGTTGAATATGGTTTGCCACGTTTCTATCACAATTAATAACGTTTTTAATCAGTCTTGTTAAATTAGAACTCAGGGGACATGATCTTTTATCTTAAATCATTAACTTTCCGAGAAATTTTGAGTACGTGCTAATCGTACTTAATCATACTGACGGTAATATATAAAATACATTACTGCGAAGATATAGATATATATTCAACAACTCCAATAATTGAATTACCAATTGGAAGAAGAAAATGAACCAAACGACACGTGAAAAACTAAAAACTTATTTACCTACTTCAACTTAGGTATCGGGACAATTTGTCTTATGAATTAAGTAAAGTGAACATTAATCCAATTTCTTTTTTACAATTGTTGTTGTTGAGCAATACAATGGACAAATAGTTATATATGAACTATACAATATATGAACATAATCTACCACGTACACATTTGACATAAGTTAACTAAAGTGTATGTACGTATCTATGTACGTATTTATTTATATGTATTATGTAATTAAATTTAAACATTATGTTCGTGTCATCTATTATAATAGTTTTTCTTCATTTTTACTGTTATTGTACCTACCGCAACATTTTTGCATAGCCCAAAGGTCGACTGGGAGATAATGCTTCAAAGCATCGAGTCCGTGTTTTATCACTCTGTGAAATAAAACACAAATCATAAATACACCTACCGTATAAATATTTTAAATGTACAAATGTTTGTTTTGACACAACAATATTTACAACTCTTAGGGCCTTTCTCACCACCTTCTGATAAGGTATCAGGAGGTATCAGAAAGTCAGTTATACTTTATTAGAAAAAGTCAATGTCAGTTAGATTTAATTGACAGATAAATAATTTATCTATCAGGTTGTTAACAGTTACCTTATCAAGAGGATGTGAGAAAGGAGTTAAGAATCATTAATCGTGTTACTGGAAGAAGACATGATGTAAGGACCAATAACCTGTTTATATAAATGAATGAATATAAAGTTTATTTGTTATAAACCGACACACAAAATAATTAAACACTTGGTTTGAGGTAGAGGAAATTCTAGCGAAATACAATTTCTAAACGTTTACAGAAAGAACTACTTAACAAAATTATAAAAACTAACAATATTTTATTATTCCAGTATTAACAAATAATAATCGTCATTCATTAAGAATATACCATACCGGACCACACGATTGTGCAACCTGGTCGATTGAATCAAGCAGATTTAGTGTTTAATATAAAACAAAAACGCGAAAATATGAAAGGTATATTAATAATTTCGACAATTCCATATCGAAATAACGTGACAGCAAATGAATGTGACCAACAGAGTTTCTTAAATCCTACTAAAGTCCTGCAGCCGCTGGACGCACTCGAGTGGCCCCGTCACCTCTCTACCTTGAAATGTACTACATTACCCACTGTAACCAACTTTCCCAATGTATGTACGTGTTTCGATGAGATATGCCAGAGCCCATTCTCATCCTATCATATCCCACCCCATTATTCCAACCTTTCCTCCAAATCCATTCCTCTAAATCTCCAAAGGTACTCGTAGCAAGCGCATCTGGGGGCGTACCAACGTTTGTCAGTCTGGACTGATGTGGACTGTCAGCTTGCCGCCTTTTTTCCATAAATAAAGTCAAATTATTTTTTAGGCAGACTAAGGGCGCTTGTACACGCAAAGAAAATTAGACTGGTGTGCGACAGAGAAGACACATCTTATTGTGCACATGATAATATTTATATTTGTCGGACAGAGAAACGACAAGTTACGAACTATCTGAGTTTATTCAATTTGAGTTAACTTTAAAGCGAAAAAACTGGTCATAGCTTATTATTTATACAGAAAGGTGAAAAACGCTGATACTTCGCAACTTGTCATATCTATGTTCAACTAATATCTTATCGTGTATACAGTAATGGCTCATTTAAGCAAGGAGAATTTCTTGAACGCGAGTTTCTCGGACATCGGGCAAAAGCTGGTACAAACAACTGTTATCGTCGTCTGATCACTGTTATCATCGAGTTTTTATCATCATGTGAACAGTTGTTGGCCAGGATTGTATGTGATTTGGTCGCGTACGAAAGTCGTTCGTGAACCGTTCGAGAAACTCTCCTTGTGCAAATGAGCCTTAAGACGCATCTTGTCTGCCGCAGACTTCTCTAATTTTCTTAGCGTGTTCAAACGTCCTAACACGGTTTGTTGTTCCGACAGTCGCGGCGGCAGTCCCTGGAACGTCGGCAAGCTGTTTTACCCCTATCTGAAGACGTCATCCCTCCATAGGGAGTTCCTGTTTGCCAGTGGCTCCGGTAAGTGCTTTAATATAATTAATTACTTTAAAGACGGATCTCCACTAGAGGCAAATGGTTTAGTATCTCAGAAAATTGGCCAGCCAAGTGCATCTATCTGTGTACATTTGAAACATTGTACATTGTACATTCATTTGAAAGTACCTGAACGAAATACTAAAATTCAATCCATATAAGATGCAAGAGGCAGCAAGTTATGGAATAAAGCTGAATACTAATAGAACTGTATTAAGAGGTGATAAGGAAAGTTATTACGAAAATGTGTAACTATGTTTATCTCTTTTATTTTACTCGATACGGTCTAGGCTATTTTTTTTATAGAAGAGATGTCAGGCGAGTGGGATGGCCACATGATGGTAAGTGGTCACCATCGCCCATGAACACCTGCAACACAAGGTGACATGCGAGTGCGCCGCCGACACGAAAAACATAAACTGGAAGTTCATTCCACAACTTCCGGGTTCGCGATATAAAGTGCCTTGATGACCGCACTGTACGAAGCGACCTTTTATAGACATAGTACTGATTCTACTGGTCCCGATTGCTTTGCGTCTGATACTGAATTATCAAAATAGGAGAGTAATCTAAAAAACAAAACAAACCCGTTAGTGATTGTGGCAATTATGCAAACTTCCATGTTTCATTAATTTTAATTTATTTTAATATATGTGTTCATATAGGAGTTGGACGTAGGAGGGTTTTTGTTTATTAAATAATTAACTTATTGTGTTATATAGTTATTAATAATCTTATTATATCTACGATGATGAAGGATACAATTTCTAAAGTGTATTAGAAGGATATTCTTGTATATCCAAAAGTATGAAGAGATTTTGTCATGAGTACCGCTTAAACCCAATTAACGAGCCTATTTGTGGTGTCTCACCTCTAGAATGCGTATTGCCGCATCTGCAGTGCCGTGCATCTCATATAACAGAGCTCAACATCTAACTGTTTCTTATCTACACTAAACCGATGCTAAAATAAGCGAATCGCAGGTGATATAGATATAGATTTTTAACCAGTCGGTTAAAAACAATCGTTTTAGAGACCCACTATCACCACCATTGCCTACTACTTACCCAGTATCAAAAACGGTGCACATGAGTATACCTCGCCTCAATTCAATACCTCGTTTCAATAATTTTGTCTCAAGTAGAGATTCGCCTTAACGAGCTTTCCACTTGCCAATGTCTTGATTATGTCGCATTCTTATTTACTCGACGTTGAAGCTATACAGCGTAAGAAAACTCGTATGTTCGAAGACGAAAAAAGATATAGGTCATTTGTAAAATCCACATTAGGCCCGACACTTTACATAATTATAAGGAAAGACCCCTGTTCTATAGTGGAATGTTATAGACTTATATCCAATGCACCAAATTCTGATGAGATAAGTATCTTACCTTATCATTAATAAAGAATACCCTACAGCAACGAAAGTAATTAATTCAGTGTTATTTTTTATTCACCACATGTTGCTGTCGATGCATGAATTAATATTATAATAACATGTAATAATAGTTTATGATACTAAAGTAGAAACATATCTCAGGCGTACTTTATCAAAAGTAAATCTCATTTAGTGTGAATGGACCATTAACGTACTATAAAAACAATTAACAGCAAAGGAACTATGTATGTTTAGAGTAAAAATGTTATTCCACTTCATAAGAATCGGAGCATCGTATTTAAAACCGATTTAGAATGCTTCCGATTCGAATTGTTGGTCGATATTGGACGCGACGAACTAATAAAACGGGGTAATGTTGAAGGGTTAAATTGTAATAAATTATTTCCTAAATTTATGGTGGTGAAACATGCAAGTAATTTTAAACATCCTCTAAAATCATGTACAATAGACATATTTATGTGAAGATGTTTGCTGTAAAAGGGGGACAGATATATTATTATACGAATATTTCCAATCCTACGTTACATTCTAGACATGTTTCGAATGGCAAAAAAATCGATTTACGTATACAAATATGAATAATTCGCCTCACTATTTGCCAACCTACCCATATAACCTACTACGAATGCGCTTGCTTGTAAAAGCCTGTTCCGATATAAGCGATATTCGCTGAGGTCTGTCATTGCGATAATATCTAGGCGATATTCCACCGGGTATTTTGTATGAGTATCACAAGTCGCGCGAATTCGCCAGGGCGAGCGAATATCGTCTAGGCACGCTCACACTGTCTATAGTCGGATTTTTCATTAGAGTCAGGGATATGACATGTAGAACTGTCAATAAAGTACAAATTTCACTCTGTTTGATAGTTCAACATGTCACATCCCTGACTCGAATAAAATATCCGACTTTAGCCGCTATACGCTGTTTATTGCTACCCGAACCGGTTAGCGAATATCGCCTATGTCTGAACCAATGAATTCTAGCGTACCCACGTGAATATCGCTATCGCAGGTGACAGCGAATATCGCTTATATCTGAATAAGCCTTAAAATTAGTAAGTAATTTTTAGTTCAATTTAAAGTGAGATATGTATGTACCTGACTTACAACTAAACTTTAATTGTAGAAATATTTTCCTTTTTTTTGTAGAATAAATCTCATTTACTCACTACCCACTTTGTGCTTTTACTATTGGATTAATATTATAGTCTTTATTCGTTTAGAAAATGGCGAATACGTTTATATATTACATTTAATACCTCTACTACATTTATATCTCAAAGCATTCGTATGCTAATTCGTCGTATGGATTGCTTACTGGCAAAGTATATAGATACAATAAAAGTATAAAAGCAAATACAATTGTAGGAACTCTACGAAATTAATAATTACTATTACATAAACAACTAAAAGTATTTAAACTACTTGTGGCTATAATTACACACTATGTACATTTCGGGAGGCGCCCGTATTACATCGCATCGCAAACACAAACGATTAGATCTCCTCCGAGAAGTGCCCATAAATCGAACCCTAAAACAACCGCTCTGTTTAGTTTGGAAGCCCCATCCAGTAATTATACAATAATTCATACTTTAATAAATACTAATAAATCGTTCCCGCACTCCTCGTTCCACGGCATTATCAGCCATTATTACACGATGTAATTACAGCCAATAAATTACCAAATAATACATCAATCAGATGTGTTATAATTTTCTTTAATTTTTTTTTATTCGGCATCGGACAGCGGCCAATTTTATTAAAATTATAATGCGGCCGGCCGGTTTAAATTGGGGTAGCTGCAGGCTAAGCTTGGATTTAATTATATACGTAATACTTAATGATATATTCTTATAATAAGCTACCTGATGCTCTGGTGGGTATAAATCAAATATTTCATTAAATCTCGCAGCGCCGCAACCCTTTATTTCGGTACTGCTATTAGGGCACTACGATTGCCGCGAAATCATCTAAAATAAGAGATAAGTGCCTCTTATAAGAGCTAGTGATTTACTTGTGACATTGATTAATTGAATCGATTTTGCGTGAGCATAATTATGGTTTATTTTCGAAGAAAACATTGCTTAAAATTAAACTAAGATGAGGCTAGTTAATTAAACATTAAAGGAATATATATAAGAATCTTCGAGACTTCAACTATTAATAGATACCTACCGTGTTAACTTATTCAGTTATCGTTAAGTTACTCATGATATAATTAGCTAGCTGCACACAAAATGAGAAAAAATAAATTTTGCTCTATGTTCGCAAGACATCTTGCAAACGATTATAGCCTCCTTTATCTTTTGGGGTTACCCTGGTTTCGATAATTTTAGACAGAGTTAGTAATATTTATCAAATAATTGCAAAAAAGTTCATACGTTAGAAAAGGCGAGCGGCAAAGATTATATCCTGCGGTGGAGAACTATAGTAGGATGGCAGATAATATCATGTTACTTTTAACTGGAAAAATAGACGAAACTTAGACGAAACTCCGTTTCGTTTATGTCGCCTGTTTTCTGCTAATATTTTCTTTTATGTCACTAAGAGTAAACCTTTAAATTAATTCTAATACGAGCTAATTATATGCTATTAGTCTAACATAGAAGCTTAATTTTTAGAGCGTAATTAGATAACGGAAATACCTAGTCTGGCCATAAATACCGTTACAATAAAGAAATAAAATATATTTGAATTTAGAACATGCCAATCATTATTAAATATTGTACTAATATTAAAATAGAGTGGGGTTATAACGAAAAACGTATTGCTGTAATTGCATTACACAAAGTAGGCATGGTGTTAAGTGCAATTTTTAAAACTCTCCATCCGCTTGGTATTTAGCGGAATGTTTGTGTATCGGACTATTGTTAGTTACATTAAAACGTCCTATGTTTGTGACAGAAAAGATCTGGCCGTCCACGCACTACTTGTACTTAACAGACGATTAAAGCTGTGAAAGAGGGAATCCAAAGAAATCCTGCCCGGGAGCAAAAGATATTATCCAGAGAAATGAATATAGCATCCAGAACCATGTCACAGACTTTAAAAGATGATTTAGGACCTGCTGCTTACAAAAGACGTACTGGTCATTTCTTAACTGATAATTTATAGAAAAATAAGGTTAACAAATCAAAAGTACTTCTTCGGCGGTATGCACAGGGATCTCACAGACAAATCTTATTTACGGATGAGAAAATGTTCACCATTGAGGAACATTTTAACAAGAGGACTGATCTAGTTTATGCTCATAACTCTAGAGAAGCTACTTAATTGGTCAATAGGGTGTATCGTGGCCATTATCCGGTTTCGATGATAGTTTGGTGATGGTTGATATTAGCTACCGAGGAGTGACTGAACCATATTTTTGTGTAAAAGGTATTAAAATGTCGCTTCAAGTGTATAAAGGTTACGACTCTTGAGAGGGTCGTAAAGCCTCTTAACAACACCCTGTTCCATAACCAAGAATGGTGCTTTCAGCACAAATCAACACCAGGTGATAAGGCTCGCTCAACACAGGCGTGGCTAGAAAGGAATATTCCCGGCTTCATTAGAACTGAAGACTGGCCGTCATCTAGTCCCGATCTTAATCCACTGGATTATGATTTATATTCTGTTTTAGAGAGCATGGCGTGCTCTAAATGTCATGATAATATGGAATCCCTAAAACATTCCATAAGGGTAGCAGTTGCCAATTTACGAATGGAAAGGGTGCATGATTTAATAGAGAACTGGCTACGACGTTTGAAAGATTGTATATATAAAAGCAAATGGTGACCAATTCGAATAAACGTTATATTTTTAAAATGCTTACCTATTCATTTCTAAATTAACACAAATTCTTCTAATTAATTGAATATTTTTTTACATTAACAATATTTATGGCTAGACTAGGTATAAGTACCTGCGTACCTTTTTATTCATATATTATTTATTAGTAGACATATTTCTGTAAATCATTTTCTAGAAGAACATTCTATAAATAACTTTTTATGAATAATTTCTTAGTCGGTATCTACTTTTGGAAAGACAAAAATAAAAAAAAGTATAAAACTAAAATTTTTTAATGACTACATATTTTCAACTCGACTATAAGTCGACATTCTGTATTCCATTTTATGAAAATGTGTTTCTTTTAAGTACATGCCTGGTTTTATTGTTATTTTTATTTTAATTTCATTTTTATGTTTTTATAAATATAATACGAGTATCCACATAATAAATTGTGGGTGACGAGTCCGCATGAAACAAACAACCTGATACAAATCAATATGCTCAGTTTTTTTAACCTTCCTTTTTAGTGTTTATTTTTGATTCTGACCGTACCTGTACGCTACAGATTGTTATTATTAAAGTTAATATTAGTCTAAATTATAACGTATTGTTCTCCCAATGTCGATAGAGGGATGTAACTACTTATAATGATTGTTTAAGTCCACTCGAAGCAAATTGCTTGCATTCGTATTGTTGCATTATTAAATGAATTACCATCATCCGACTCCGGAGAGATGTAGTATACATTAAACAACAGAAGATACGTATTTTTTTCTATAATAAAGGTGGCAGTGGACGGGCCACATGATGGTCGTGATCACCGCCGCCTATGGACACCTGCAGCACCAGGGCGTTGCGAATACGTCGCCGACCTTGCAAGGTCGTATTCCCAGCTCTGTTGAAGAACCACGATGTCTTAGCTCAATGGAAAAAATCTCAGCAGGCAGTTCATTCCTCAATTCTCTGTGTAAAATGTCTTAAAGACTGTCAGCTTATGTCTCTCCGTTGCTGTATATAGACCTCTCCCAAGTCGTAGACATTCTCCAATACACAAATTGTAGAAGACGCAGAGAGTAACGGTCAACGGCCTCTGGACGATCAGCGATTCTAAACTGACTGTGAGAAATTCTACCATATTTATCATTAGCAGTGTACTTCCATCACTGATGATGGCATTTGCTGCTACTGATTCAGCTGCTCTGCAGTACATAGTTCAAGAAAAAATTATGACCAACAAAAAAATTACAAAAATAAAATTACCGAATCGTGTTTGTATCTTGCCTTTAATTTACAAATGAAACCTATCATTATGTAACCTTAAACAAAATGTGATTTTCCGTACTCAGCTTAATTAAGAAAATATTATGCGTCATTAGCGTTCGACACCTATTTTTAAGACTAAAATAAAAATTGGAAGAAGCGACATATTGTACGCTTTCCAACAGCCAAGGTACAATCTATATTCGTATAATAAAACAGTAAAAGGATTGTGGCTTAATAAATTTGAATAATAAAACATAATAAACTTAGTAAAAAAAATAAGAGGTATCTTTAGAAGCTACAGAACACAAAATAGTAATTCTTAGTCGTAATATTTGTCTGTATGCCTGTTTGACTGTTTGTTTGAGCATCACGCAAAAACTACGGATTTTGTTCGGGTATTCACTAATTATTCAAAGTATCCAGGAGAAAAATTGGTATAGGTATGTGTCATCTTCATATGATACATATACATGACATTAAAAGCGATACCGGCCAAATTTTGTCCTTGAGGCCAGAGAGAGATTTTATGTAGATGTCTATGCCGCACACGCGCCTGCACCTGTGTCCCACCTCGGTGACTCGGTGGTGTCGTCGAGCGAGTCTAACCCGCCACTACACCGACGACATCCCCGACATCAACCTGGGAGAGATTAGGATTGCCCTTGGACAGCGTAAAAATAGCAAAACGTCGGGTGATGATGGAGTTGCAGCAGAGCTCTTAAGAGCCGGAGGGGCTCCCGTTCTGAGGGAGTTACAACGACTCGTCAATACCGTTTTCCACAATGGCATCACAACCGAAGCGTAGGACAGGAGTGTAGTTGTCTTGTTCTTCAAAAACGGAGTCAGGAAACTACTGAAGAATTATAGGTCGATTTCACTCCTAAGCCACATATATAAGCTGTTTTCGAGGGTTATCACGAACCGTCTCGCCCGGCAGTTAAATGAGATCCAGCCTCCGGAGCAGGCTAGGTTACGAAGAGCCTACAGTACCGTAGGCTACATTCACACCTTACGACAAATTATACAGAAGACTAACGAGTATAATCGGCCACTTTGTCTCGCATTTGTGGACTACGAAACAGTATTTGACTCAATAGAAACCCGGGCTGTTTAGGAATCCTTGCAGCGACGATTGCCACGACGATTGAGGTGTTGAGATGCATATATAAAGCCGCAACAATCACAGTCAGAATTCAGGACCAGCAGACTAATGCAATACATCTACGTTGTAGACACGTAGACGGGGGATGTATTGTCCCCAAAACTGTTCACAAACGTACTGGAGCATGCGTTTAAAATGCTGGACTGGAAACATTGCGGCATCAGTGTAAACGATGAATACATCTCTCACCTTCGTTTCGCTGAAGACATTGTTATCACGGCAGAATAGCTGGAGGAATTGAGTTGAATTCTGAACAACCTTAATACAAACTCGCGATGCGTTGGTCTCGGGATGAACCATTGAATGGGGATGGTTCATTGAACATGACAAAAGTCACGTTCAATGAACACGTCATCGACGTGGGGGGCGTCACTAGTAGTTGTAGACGATAATATTTATCTTGGACAATAAATCCAGTTAGATAAATCCAACTTCAGTCGAGAGGTCGATAGGCGGTTTCAACTCGGCTGGGCAGCATTCGAGAAAATGCGTCACCTCTTCTCTTCATCTATACCACAATGTTTGAAGACGAAACATGGTCTCTGACGGTAGCTTGGTTTACAAATTCAAAGTCGCTCAGCGAACGATGGAAAGAGCTATGCTCGGATTTTCTTAGCTGGATAAAATCCGCAACGAAGTAATTCGACAAAGAACTAAAGTTGCCGCGATAGCTCAAAGAATCAGCAAGCTGAAGTGGCAGTGAACAGGCCATATATGCCGCAGGACCGATAACCGGTGCGAGAGGCGAGTCCTCTAATGGAGACCACGTACCGGGAAACGTATTGGCTGGATGAGAAGAGCTGAAGACCGTATGTGGTGGCGGTCCTTGGGAGAGGCCTATATCCAGCAGTGGAGATACAGGCTGATGGTATGATAATTAAATGAGTAGCAAAACATAGTGAATGAGCACCAAATGGACGGTAGCAAATTTAAAAGTGGGTTAGGTTTAAGTTTTACGAGTATGGTTACAATAACGAAATTGGAGTCGTCGACTTCGTGACGACATTCTTTTGACGTTTAAAACTTTACTAATCTTCGCGTGTTAATAGGCTTTCAATCCCAAAACTGTAGCAACGCATCTCGCCAATAAAAACTTTACTCTATGATGTTGTTTCTAATTAGGCGGTGTTTACAACGCGATAACGCAGGGTTAATTACGTACGAATTAATAGCTCATTTGTGACGCATGATAATGATATAAAATGTGTTATAAAATTATTATGTGCGTTCATTAAGGGACGCCATTACGGATGGAAGAGTTTCTTGATAATTTTTTGAGTCGTTTATATAATTAGTTTTGTTGGTTTATGCTCTACAACGCCCGTTGTCAGTTACAAATAGTAATATGTCAATATCGATTCATCGATTAATCAATATACAGAGATTTAGCATAATGGTTCCAGAAGTGAGGCATTTGCAAGGCGGTCAAACTTTCCTAAGGTCAATTCAGTCTGTCATTTGCCGACAAAAAAACTACTAAGAATGTATCATCGATAAATCTATCTTTTTACAATGACTGCAACATTTTTAACGCAACGGTGTTGTCAATGTATAAAAATATAGATCTCATTGAAAAACATAACTTTTTCGAAATAAATTTAAATATATTAATGACGTACTATTTCAAGAGTAAATGTGTTAGCGTAATTGATTTTAAGTAAATAAATAAAGTAAAGAGTAATAAAAAGTAATTATTACTTCTCGTTCATCGTGACAGTAACATTTCATTTATACCACTTGCATCACTCATGTATACAGTTTTGTCACAAGGAATTAATTAATCTGGGTATGTACAGTGAAATCAACGAAACATGAGCTTTGCGTTTGGGTGCGTGCACACCGATGTACAATGCGAGCCATTTCGACAAAAGGATTGGACAATTCGGCACCCACTCACACAGATGCAATGCTCATATCTCGTTGCGAGAACTATATTCTGGCTGATCTTTGTATCGATGATTCTTGGCCATTAATGTTTTCTTGTCGAAACGTTTATCATCAGGTGGATTGTCTACTCGTCTGCTAAATCCTTACTACATATAATAAACAAAAACCCTAAATGTCACTTGTATTTGTCACTCTGCTATTAAACCATTACTTTGTAATAATTTTTATTTATTTTGCGACAATTTAATTTCGTATTACAAAGAATCCATAAAGGAAGACCAGTGATGCGACAGAAGGAAATCCTAATAGTGATGAGCTAGTTCTTAATAAATCACAGACAAATACAATTTTCTTCACTTACTTTCAGTTGGACTCTATGCCTTTTATTTAATTAATAAAATCCCTTTCATAATTTCCATACTCTAAAGATATTACTGTTAACTTGTCTTATTAATAAAAATATCTAATTGTAACCTTTCTTTACTTAAAGATGGGAAACCGGCATGGCCTCCACCTAATGGTAAGTGATAACTTAAATAATTTTAATTATTACATTCGTGAATCAATTACACAGTTCATATTTTATGAAAATTGTGAGAATAGCATTTTATTTCTTTCTACTGTTCACTATCTTTTTCTGATAACTATTTCTTATTCAAAGTTTAGGCATTTTTGTATATTTTAAAAGTCTGAGCAACTGAATCTATTCAACAATGATTTTGTAAAATGAATTCGGTATTAAACTATTTATATTTTATGAAAATTGTTAAAATATTACCCACGTACTGTCTTTTTACTGTTGGCTGTATTTTTCCGTCATAGTCATTTTATCTCACGAGGGCGGGTTACACCCTGAATTACATTGTTTTAGCGTGCGTAAACTTGAGACACACCTGAGCGCGTACGAGCACATCCTCTACTAAGCGTATCCCGCCTTCGTAAGATGAAAGAACTATTTGAACTATTTCTTAGCCAAAATTTAAATATTTTTTATCGTTTTACAAAAGTAAACCTGGACAA
Source organism: Sesia apiformis (assembly GCA_914767545.1). Classification (NCBI taxonomy): domain Eukaryota; kingdom Metazoa; phylum Arthropoda; class Insecta; order Lepidoptera; family Sesiidae; genus Sesia; species Sesia apiformis. The sequence continues at coordinate 4,875,192 of OU611960.1, read as the reverse complement.
CTGACCCTATTTCAGAAACAATGATTTCAGGAAAACACTTGATGAAATTTGTTAAAAATAACTAAACCTTATTAGAATAGCAGATATTTAGGAATAGAATTGGCTAAAGCATATCGGGAACAGCGCATGCGGAACCTGTATGAAGCGAGTTTCGTATATTTAAGAGTATTAATTTCACAATTCCATTACCTTTCTTAATACACTCCTAAATTTAAAAAAGATAAATGGCGCATTCAAAAACGTGCAAACAATTGTTATGCCAACATTTCTTACACTTAACTGATGTTGGCATGTATCGCGGATGTTCCATTGTCGACTTACCTTCAGGTAGACCATCTTACTATACGTTTTCCACTTCGTTTATACAATTCTATTCTGCGTCAAACATATAATAAACGCACATTTATTATCCCATTGTGTTACTCATTCGTAACAAAAAGTTATCTGTAATACAACTCACCTTTTTATTACAGTAACAAAGTTACATTGCTCTTCGAATTAAACTAGGTTTACATTGATAGAAGCTCTCCCACACAGTTGCAATACACCGACCGGTAATATCACAACGCGGTAATAATTGATCTTAGTACTTACATTTTGTATTGTACTGCATGAAACTTTACACAAAGCGTCGATTATTGCACGACAACGACGGTAGAAATAGAGAGCGGCAAGATCAGTTACCGCAAAGTCGCGTTGCGGTAATACCGACCGATATATTGCGTCTGTTGGAAGAGCCTTAAATTGTGCTTACATTAATAATAGGTTATATTAAACAATAGTTATTTTTGAAACGTGTGGGTATGCCACGAACCACGACGTGCCGCGCGAGTTCCGTCGAGTCCGTCGCGGAGTCGTAAAAAGCAACAGTGAGGGACGGTCACACCTTTTTTCCTTGTTCGGCGATTATCGGTTATTTCGACACTGTATTCAGATTCTCGTGACATTAAAAACTTTGTATATATGCCCACAAAAGTTTGAACTCCTTTGGAGTGGATGATGTGTGGCTTGGGCTCAAGGGTGTGTTACGGTAAGTGGTATCGCTTTTTATTTTAAACATGTCAATATGTCTGACAAAGTACACTGACAGAGATACTAAAACCCACATAGGACCACAGTTTGTGTTGAGTTATCTAAGGCCCTTTTCAGGAATGTGCACGAACTTTGATTTGTTTGTGATCTGGGTAGTTTGAGAGGGCAATTCCGCAATTGACTGGGAGGATTTGGCTAGCTGAGTGTCTCTTTCCCAGACAACTGCCGTGAAACCAGGCCGCGCAGATCATGACACTGACCTTAAACATACGGCAGTTATTGCTCCTGACATTTTACAGTCGGTTAAAAACAATCTTTATAATTGAAACAGCACTCTATCACCATATGGGCTTCAAAATCAATAGAATCCAATTCATGAAACGTAAGTACGTTCCATTGGTACCAATGTAGGTATATAGGGAGTGAGTTACAATCGCAAGATTCCATTTCCCATTAAGTATGGGCATTATATTGGCATGAGGTATCTCTTCCCATTAGCGTTATCCCATCCCGTCCTAACTGGTTCCAGCTAATCTCGTTAAATAGGAAATTTAATGCAAAACAAGTGAATACTGTAAATAAAATAACTTTTTTCGCTAAGCTACGACATGGGACTCTTCAGGAGAGCTCTGAGTAAGATTTCGCAAAGTCGAAAGGGCACAAGCATCCCTGGTATTGCAGGTATCCATGGGCGGTGGTGACCACTTACCATCACGTGAGCCGGGCGTCTGTCACCTCTTCTATACAACAATCTGTAGATATGATTAAAACTTTATCCTAACTTTGGAAAAATATACATTGTTCAAATGAAAATGCAGATAACAGTGCAAACAAACCCTAATAAAGGCGCGTGTGAAATTAACTCGTGGAGTCTGCGTAATCACTTACTGACTATTTTGATTTTCTATAGGAGAACTAGCGATTTTGTATAAGGCTTCTCATGGGTGTGATACAATTTTAAAATCACCGTAGTGGCTGATAGAGTTCATTACCATCCTAATTTTTCTTAAGACAATTTTTTTCCATAAAAATGAACTCAAATTAAACGCGGGAAAGCGGTGACATATTAACGCCAACCCCTATGAAAAATATATATTACAAAATATTTTCATTATTTTTATGTAATGCTGCGAAAACTGTCCAGCGAGACCATTTGTGCCCTACCCATTTACTGTTATGAGTTGCGGTTAAAAAAGCTGTTAAAAAGCGATCTCGTACGCTATGGAATGAACTGTTTCAAGAGGTCTTTCCATAACGCTACGATATGGGGTTCTTCAAGAAAGCTATGAATACGATTCTGAAAGATCGGTGGCGTATCTACATACCTCCGGGTGTTGCAGGAATCCGTGGGCGACGGTAGCTACTTACTATCATATGAACCGCTTGACCGTCCTGCGAAGTCTGCGAAAAAGAAAAGTATCAAGATTCGAAAATCTCACTCCTTCTATATGTTGGCAGCTAGTATGTAACGAGCTTAAAGATTCATACAATCGCCTTAGCGCACGCATTCGCTTCTAAGTAGGAATTTGCATTTAGGTAATATATGGATATTGAATTTGAGTCCACGTGACTATAGCACCACGTATGCAGTTCATACAATAGGTATTAAATTTATTTTGCAAGAATACATATTTTACATGTGTTGTAATTATTACAGATTGTATCATTGTATTCTGCTATTCAACTATTCTATTCATGCTATTCAGCATGCAAATAATAATAATCTGTGAGAATGGGTCAAAGATAAACAAGAGTAAAGATTACACAACAAAAACTACAATTTCAGGTATGCCAACGAATTAAATTGAAACAATATTATCAAAATATATAAATTATCAGTTAATTTTTTTTTTATGGACGAAGGCGTCAAACGAGCATACAGTCCACCTGATGGTAAGTGGATAATATCGCCCATAGACATCCACGATACATGCCAACATTAGTCCAAAATGACAAACGTTGTGACGCCCCCGGATGTTGGATTGTAGCGTGCACTCTTCCCCTCAAAAATAAGTAAAATGAATTTACATAAGGTCAATATTATGTTGCATTTTATAATAACTTTATATCAATTATACGCCTATTTATCTTTAAAATTCAAATTTTCATCAATAGAATAAAACCTATGCTCCATTGGAGCATAGGCCATCTATAAATCTAGCCATCTATAAATTTTCCTTTTAAAGAGTGATAGACGTAGATAGTTCTTCAATTGCTTTTGGCAACTGTTGTACAATACAATGGCCATACAGTAGGCGTTTTATTCTAGATCTAAGTTATATAATCAAATCGTCATTGTTTTTGAATCATCCCAGCTTTATTGTAACATCACTATTTTTTTTTAAAATAGTTCGGATAACGATGCACAAGTATACATATGTCTCTAATGTACATTCAGCTGCTAAGTTGCGATTAAATTTTTTCAAGCGCTTCTTGCTCCTTTTACTTTGGTAGGCGTTAGCTCACTTTAAAACAGCAAAACAGTAGATTGACGCTTAGTTTCTGGTTCATACTGGTAAATCCAATATTTGTCACCTATGATAATGTCGTGAACGCGCTGAGACAACCCTGCTTCACGACGCGGACTTATTTCTGGCCCTCGGTGAGATTGTGGAGGATAGTATCCTATCCTCCTGACTCTGAGGATACTATCCTCCTGACTCGTAAATGTCCATGTAATATTTCACACACACTTCCTGTTCCAATCTGCAATCTCTCCTGAATCTCCTCATATGTAATTCTTTTGTTTTCACAAATTATATTTTTTTCTACTACGTTATCTACCGTTAAAGGGCGACCGCTTCTTTCTTCGTCAGCCAAACTTAGTCGACCACGCTTAAATACATTGTACCAACGATACACAGTTGCCTTAAAAGGGCACTTGTCTGCAAATGCCATTTGAAGTCTATTAAAAGAATCTTCAGGTTTTAAAGAACGTTTAAAATCATACAAAACCACAGCGCGGAAATGTTATCGTCGAATATCAATCTTTAACGAGACACGATATTTTGATTCAGCTTGTAATAGAAATGTAATTACTAGAGGCATATTTTAATTTGAAATGTTTTTTTTTATGTTATAGGCAGTCATAGTTTTAATTGACATCTAAATCAGCCCACTGGCTGATTGGCTGATACTTTCATAGATAAAAACTCTTTTTCGCAAAACTTTCTGAGTAGGATGGTTCCATAGGTAGGATTTCAGAATCGGATTCCATAATTTTATTAGTAAAAAATTTGAAAGCATGTTAGTATTACATTTATATATTATGTTTATAGTTAACATTTACGCAAAAATGGCAAATACAGTTTCATTCAAGTCACTGACTATTGAGTATTTTGAACAAATTCAGATCCATGCAAGACTTGTCAGATTTGTCTTGAATCCTACAGTACGTGGATCTATAAAACGACAGGACAATCCAGCACCTCTGTATGGAGTAAGCTTTATTTGTACAACTTTAGTTATGTTATTACACGCGACATGACGGTGACACTAAAAGGCGAGCGATTTTTATAATTAAGAACATTAAAACCAACAATAGTGAAATTAACATTACGATTGCTCGTAAAGCCTGAAATCGCGGTTACAATCGTAAAATGGCCGACCGACTTATAATTTCCACCAGCCGAAAAAATAGACGATTCGGAATTAAATCGCTAATGACTAAGACCATTAAGTTAATCATTTTAATTAGAACTTGGCGTTCGCTTGCGTTTGTATTTAACTTTTTTGTTAAGAGGCGAGACACTTGTACAAATAACAGCCACTTGGACGTTTCTTTCATTTCGCTCAATATACAAAGATGTTTTTCTTCTGTTGTTATGTGTCTAAGGGGACAGAAAAACTTCAGTGTATACTACAAACCGATTAATATACGATAATTTTTAATTAACTTTATTTAAAGTGACGTCACGGGTGAAAATAATAGTCATAACTGACCAGCCACTAATAGGATGAGTTATACCTTTTTTTATAACATTGTAAACACCTATCTACGGTTGTTGATATTGCACATAGGAGTTAGTCATATCATTCGCAAAATAAAAAAAAGACCGATGTATGGTCTTGAAACGCTATGCTGGTCAAGCGCATTGGCAAGTCCACTTGTTTAGAGGTGGTGTAGTTCTTCAACGTTCGTGCTTGCGCCTTTGCTATCCCTAAAGCGCATTTTACGACACTCACGGGAAGGGATGGCCTGGTGCTATTCTAAAGCCGACCGACACCATACGGCTATTCATTCCTTATGCACTACACGCGTACGGTTACGGTTAATTGTACGAGTAAAAATGAAATTTGCACATTCGAAATGAACCAATTGACATCTGATGTATACGACTTTCTGCGGCTAGTTGAGGCTAGAAAAGCGCGGCATTTTGAATCCTCCATTTTGCATTATCTTTTCTGGCTATGGTGCAGATGGACCATAGGTTTCGATTTGCTTCAAGCTACGCACTGTGCAGACCTGGGCCTCACAAAAGCTGCTAGCCATCTTAAAAAATGGCGAAATAGATAAACTGATAGCAAAATCGTAATCAAGATCCCATGAAATTCCCAGATATAAATTATCATTCGAATCGGATGAATTTGAAAAATCATCCATCATATTGAAAAAAAAAATCACTCGTGGGAAGAACACCTTTTTGCCCAACGATAATTTGAAATTTTAATTTTAAATACCTATTAGTTCAAAAAAAGAACATGTTTCAATTTTTAATTGATTTTTAAATTTTTAATTCTTTCAAATTTAACACTGCAGTAATTAAAATTATGTTTTGTCACAAAACTATTACTCACTGATAATATTGAATTATATTAATTCGATCGATTTTTCCATACGATGGAATTATCGACGCATTATCGACGACATTATAATATAATTCAAGCTGAAGGAATTATTTTGTAGTTTCTTTATCAAGGTATTTTTTGTACTCCTAGGACCATGTAGGACCAAGCTTCGGGAATTATAGTGGAGGCGTTACTTTTTGACCGTAATCCGTCTTTCTTCATCCACTGCTGGACTTGGAGCTCTCCATGTTTGGCGTTACCACACCAATCGACTTGCCGAGTCCATTCTTTTAAAGATGGTGTACATCCTCAGGGCTTAGGATAGCGACATAAAAAGTATAAATATAAACTTTTTTATAATATTTAGAAAGGCAGAGGTCTTCCTATGCAAAAATTGACAAATTATTTTGTTGAAGGAAATAGCGGCAATGGCGTTTTATCTAACAGTTAGCCGTGTTCTACTTATAATAGTCTTATAAAGTTTCCTTAAGAAAGTTTCCAATTCATTGCAAAGTTGCGGCGTACAAGCCAACGCTTTGATATCGCAACTTGTAAAGACTTCTTTCTGATGCAAGTGCCTTAAATTTGAATTGTAGGTAAAACTAATGTGCACGTCAATCAAAAATGATGCAGACCGGCGATTTTTGGAGTTATGAGTAGATTTGATATTAGAAAAATTCTTAAGTAGTTTCCACAAAATACTAATGCACTTAATGATGTGTGCTGTAATGTCTAAAACCATTTTATATTTTAATTAATATCACACTAATTAAGTATTCCAGAAATACAAGGAAAAGAAGATAAACTAACGAGCCAATATTACAGGCTTTTATTTTGAATTTAGAATAGAAGGTAATTAAAAATAGACACAGTTAGGAATCATCCACTCTACAATTTTATAAAAAAATGTATTCTAATTTGTCTTCTCCAATTGCATTCACTACCATTTATATGTTCACTTCGCAAGGGGATATTATAATTACAAGGAAAAGTAAATAAACTAACGAGTTAAAATTACACGCCTTTATTTTGAATTTAGAATGGAAGATAATTAAAAATAGGAACAGTAAGGAATCATCTAATAAAAATGTATTCTAATTTGCCTTCTTCAATTGTATTCACTACCATTTATGTGTGCATTTCGCGAAGGGATAGTGATGGACATCTGAATAGCGTCTCATTATCCTTAATTATATACTGTATATTTGACAGAAGGGCGCTTGCTGCACGTATTCTGGCGTCTCGATATATTTTTTTATTTTCAAAGCAACGGCTACAATTTAGACGGTTACATTATATTTTTTTCTTTTTCTTTTCATATATGGCAATGGTGCAATTAACACATTCTGTCAACGTCAAAATTGCTTCGTAATTGAATTAAAAACAATTTAAAACACATCTAGTCAACTGTCTAGTCACGTCGAAGCAAGTTAGGAGTCGCTCAGTAAAGTGAACAGTCAGGAAGCACGAAGGACGCAAGTCTTATGTTTTTATTTGATTATCCCAAACATTAAGCATTTTGAAGTTTAATAAAGTATTACTATTAAACCACAAATCCTGCATTACACTATTTTTACAATTATCAAACAAAAACTCAACCTTCTCTTCTCGAGTTCCCGCTAAATGTTCCATGTTTTAAATTTTTGGAGAACACGTTTTATATACCGCCTTCTTCTTTAGCTCCCTTACTTAAAAATAATAGTTGCTTATTTGTCACTGTTAACCCCTTAAAGGTTCTAATTGTTACTAAATAACAAGGGATTTAAGGGATGTTCAAATTTTAAACGAATCGGAAATGTGATATTTTTCTATGTAATTCGGAAGTGATCTCTATGTGAATAAAGCAAAAGTATGTTAATTATATGTTGACATTATGTAATAATTGTACTATTTATCTGTTTTCGCCATACCATCCAAAGGTTGCCCCTGGAAAAGATCGCTTTGGCGATAAGACCGCCTGTTATACTTATCAATCATGTTACGTAAGTTCTTATTTTCCAAACTGTGTTAGTATACAATAAAATGATACAATATACCTACAATTTCTTTCAATACTCTGGTACATATTTTTTTTAAATCTTCCTAAAAATACAGAAGCTTACATTAAAAACTAAAAACCACACATTAGCTATCATTTTATGGAAAACCGATCTAAATAGAGAATCTTATCACCAGCACTTAGGGGTAGAAAGGGGAAGCCAGGGTAAAAAGTGTAATTATGTTGATTATTTGGGTCGTAATGTGCCGACTATCCCCCCAGCCGTCATTAATCGCCCCCCTCTGCCTCCTTATTCTTACTCCCTTTATTATTTCGTTTCAATTATTTTTGTAATTATCTTTTTATAGCCGGCGAGCATTAAAACTCGGAAAAAATAACAGCAGACATTAAATGTAATTATTATCGGAATTACAAGATGTCACCACTTTTGTTTGGTTTCATGATCTCCGATACTTTTTGTCTTATTACGAGTACAATGCGTAGATGCAACATATATATTTTTAACCGACTTTAAAAGGGGAGGTTTCTATTTTGATCTTATTTTTAGTTTTATGTCAGGAATTTTAGTAATAACTTGTAAGATATTCCGCGTTTTGCACACATTTATTTGTATATTAAACGGGTCTTGAAAAAATAAAATATGTATTGAAGGTATATGTGAAGGTAATGTATTTATTAATTATTAATTAATGCTAATAACAATAATAATATATTCGTTTATATATCTGTATGGCGGGAGTAAGTTAATTAGTGAAAATCAACTTTACAGTTTCAAGGTTTGTATTTTCCCTGTAAATATTCAGACTTCACTATAATGCCGAAATCAATTTCCCTGAAGCTATCGAGTACTGAAAGAATTAAATGCTTTATTGTAATTTCAAAGTGATGAAACGTACTTGAACTTTTTATTTAAAATTTTATATATCTCGAATTATCAACTTATGCCTCCCGTGCACTGACATATTCATAGTATTAATAATTATTCACTTTTATTCATACGAGTATATACAGAATTTTATGTAGTTATAGGTACCTACATACATAAGGTATCTTTTCACGTTTAAGTATATATAAGGTCGGGGAAAAAGTTTCTTCGTATTTTATATACAAATTCAAGACATTTTTTTTAAAGTTTAATTACATTTAATTATAATATATATGTGCCGTTTTGTTCTATAACTTGTTGCCATCTTGTAGATAGTGACATGATCCCGTTGCTGTAGAAATTTTGGGATTTTTGGTCAATAAATTGCGACAAGTAGTTTTGACAGTCCTTTCTTGATGTTAACCTTACACTACCTAAAGAATTCTGAAGAGGCCGAAACAAGTGGAAATCTGAGGGCGCAAGATCAGGGCTATATGGTGGGTGCATCAACACTTCCCAACCAAGCTCTCTCAATTTTTGCTGAGTGGCCAAAGATGTGTGTGGTCTGGCGTTATCATGATGAAAGACTACATACACCCTTTCTGTTGATCAATCCCGGGCGTTTTTTCTCAATTTCTTGCTTTAGTCTCATCAGCTGTTGGCAGTAGAGATTCGAATCGATGGTTTTGCCCGGCGGTAAAAGCTCATAATGAACGATGCTCTTCCAATCCTTCCATACACACAACATCAACTTATTGCGCGTTAATCCGAATTTCGCCACAGTCTGTGGAGCTTGGCCGCACTTAGATCATGATCTTTTCCGCACGTTCTTGTCATAAGTGATCCACTTGTCATCACCAGTGATCAATCTTTTCAAAAATGGTCCGGTTTCATTGCGTTTTAATAGAGAATCGCAAAGGAGTACACGGTTCATTAGGTTTCTTTCAGTGAGCTCGTGTGGTACCCAAATATCGAGCTTTTTTGTGAATCCAGACTTTTTCAAATGAGTCAAAACTGTTTTATGGTCAATGCCCAGTTCATCAGCAATGTCGTAACTATTTATATGCCGATCTTGCTGTACTTTTTCACAAACGGCATCAACGTTATTGGTAACAGGGCGACCGGATCGAACTGCATCTTTAACATTAAGATTTCCTGACTGAAAACGCTTAAACCAACTTTGTGCTACTCTTACTGACACTGCATTAGGTTCATAAACGGCACAAGTTTTTTTCGCGGCTTGTGTCTCATAATTCCCTTTTTTGTAATACAACTTTAAAATGTATCGAATTTCTTCGTTAGATTCACTCATTATCTTAGACAGAAAAACAATTGAAAAATGGCGGGAAACAGTTTTTTTATTTCTTTTTTTTAAATGTTACATTTTTAGTGGTATCATAACCAGCCAGGTAGAAACAGTTCAATCAAAGATATTGGATCACAACTTCATACATACGAAATACGAAAAGACTCTCCCCGACCTATTATAACATTTAACTAAAATTATAAATATTTCATATTATTTTTATTTTATTATTATATTTTTAATAATTTTTTTCGGTTCAATATATTGTGTAGATAATACAAAAAAACTCTTTATTATTATCAGGTACAAACAGTTCAATCAAAGATATTGGATCACAACTTCATACATACGAAATACGAAAAGTCTTTCTCCCCGACCTATTATTAAAATCGGTAATATATTTCAGCTACATAATAACTTGCGAAAGGAAAAAGAGTTATTTACTAATTATGAATGAATGAACGCAATAATATGTAATTATCATTTATGTAACATAATTAACAGTGAAAAATAATTAACAAATACGTTACAAAACAGGAAATTTGACAGTAAACATACTGATTGTACGAATAATTAGAAAAATCGTAACATAAAAATTGTAAATATTTTTAAGTTTATATTTAAGTTATAAGAACGTACAAGAAAGTTTCTTTTTCATGGACAGTCGAGCATACAGTCCACCTGATAGATAGTAACTGTAGCCCATGGACACCCGCGACACATGCCAACATTAGACCAAAATGACAAACGTCCGCACGCCCTTGAATTGATTAATTATTGAATTATTGCATTGAAGAATTATTGAATTATTGAACCGCTATTATTGAAGAAAAATATTATTGGGTCAATCATATTCCTCCCGAAACTCTTAGAGTCATCTACCCACCTTGCTGTCGGATGACCAACGCTTCGTTTACGTATATTAATAGTGTCTTGAGAGGGAGAGTGCACGGTGCAATCCAACAGCCGCTGAGCGCGCTCAACTGGCCACGTTACCCCCCTCTTACAGAAGACTACCTTGCAATGTACTGCATTTTCCATTTTATACTATTTCCCCAATGTACGTACGTGTTTCGGTAGTGAGTGACATATGCCAGAGCCCATTCCCATCCCATCCTCTCTCTCCCCCATTTTCAAAACCCGTACACCAAATCCAAATCCAGAGGTAGGCAGCGCATCCGGGGGCGTGCCAACGTTTGCTATTTTGGACTAATGTTAGCATGTATCGCGGATGTTTATGGGCGACAGTATCCACTTACCATCAGGTGGATTGTATGCTCGTCTGCCGCCTTCGTACATAAAAAAAAAATATATAATATATAACGAAGGAATCCCACAAAATTAAAAATAATAAATGACCACGTCCAACATATTTACTTTTTACTTTTATTTATTTAGTTGGGCACTGAAGTTGTACATGAGGTGGACTTAATGCATGGCTTTCTCTTGCAGTCAACCTTTGGTTAAACAGAAATGTAGTCAAGTTTTGTAACATTTTTTTAGTACAAGATAGAGGATAGAGCAAGATAGGTTAGAGGATCTAACCTCAGGATAGAGCTGCTGGAGTTGCACCACAATTTGAAGTCGTTTGTGGTGTGTATCGCACGACCCGGAGACGTACACTAGGGAGAACTTCTGTCCGTAGTCTCCCGGCGTTTTCGAGGGCGACTTCCGAGAGTCAATGAACAACACAAACTAGTGCCAATATTTTAAATTTATTTTTTGTACCACTTTTATTTATAATTTATTTGAATACATAATTTTCTTTTTAATAATGTATTTTACAAAATAGTATTAGCTCGGCGGAGTAGGAAAACATCATAAAGAAATCCAAAAATCTAGACAATTCAGCACTGGGTCCACGTGCTGGATTGTGGTCCAAGACCCCGTAATTACTGGGGGTTATAGGTATCGAAGGATTCTATAAGTGAGGAAAGTTGAACGCGTCCAGTGGCCTCCGAGATTGAAGTATCACCATCCCCTATCAAGCTTCTAATTTCTAAAGCAACGGAAATATAAAAATATATTATATAAATATTTATATATACCAAATTAAAGTACGTTGACGCGTGACTATTCACAATAGAAGCGGGATTTGCCAACCCTTTGATTCGTGTCACTAATGAATAGAAGCCGTAATATAAATTTAAATCTTATTGCTTTTGCAATAAAGTCGAAAATTTTCTACAAATAATTAAGTAAATGCGTTTGTTAATAGTCCTGAATAAATGAGTAAGTAAGTTTTATGATTGTTCTTTTATAAGTAGGGAACAGTTGCACAGATGTGTATTAATGAAATTATTTATTTTTAAATCTTCGCAAGCGTATGAAATCACGTACTGTCACAATGGGTTATCGTGACAAATCTGTAGCTATGTTTATATTTTGCCTTACTCATAAACGCAATTTAATTTCAACGATATCTTACAGTCCTCCTCTTTTCCTATTTTGTCATTTGTAAAATACGCTTTGACCTTGTCTAGAAAAGGCGAATTTCGTGTTTTGCAAGGTACTAGGCGCTAATACATCGCGGTCACAAGTATCGCGCGAGTTCGAAATTCGCGCGTAAATGGCATGCAGTACGCCAGACTCTCGACTCGCGCGCGAAACGCGCGTAGCTCGCGCGAGTCGAAATACTAGAGGTGTGGGATAATTTTGATACGGAGTTGTGTATAGATGAGGTAGAAAAAATACCGGCGATTTGGGATATGGAATCTTCTGATTATTCAAATAGAATTTTTAAATTGAGAGTCATTCTATCATAAGGAATTGGATGTACTAAGTACATTCTCGTTTATCTTTGTTTTCGTCTCTTTCAGCGACGGTAAGCTAGCCGACAAGTCCACCGCTTCGTCCAAATCCATGTTGAATACTGACTGATTCCGTCTCCAAATACGCTTCACGTTTATGCGTTTCACGCTCCTTCTGGACGCAACGTTCGCGCGTGTACGCGCGTGATGATTCGCGCGAAATTCGCCCTTTTTGGACAAGGTCTTACAGGGTATGCAACATAGAAGGAATGATACTAAACAGCTCTAATTTAATAATTCAGATTTTCACATCTACTTGCTATTGATATAAATAAGTTAAAGGGGATTAACTTTTGAGTTGATTCCCCGGTGCAGTTACTGTCACATTAAGTAATATTACAGAAAGAAAACCATTTGTAAAGTTTAAAGTTTTTTTTCTTTACGAACCCATTTTGTACCTTAGTTCTGGGCAAAGGCTGTCTTTGCTTCCACAAGTAGTAGTTTTAAAGTTTTTTTTTAAAGTAATTTTATCATTTTCGTCGCAAACATTCGATTTTCATAGCATCACTCTGTTAACAAAGGCACATTTTAAATAAATTAAACTGGCTTTAATTAAAATCAGTTTAAATTTTCAATCGGCACATGTTGCACGTAGCGCGGCCCGCGCGCGAATGTTTGACAGGACAACTGCGTTCGAAAATTGAAAGTGGCAGCTCGGATGCGCGTTGGATACACACTGACGTATCTTCATCTATTATTATATTTAGTGTGCATTTACAGGGACCGCTGAAAGCGAAACCGTTTTCAATTGTTATCCCTCACTGCCGTTAATTGACCGATATTTGTAAATGCTCGCGGGTAATTTGTGTTTTCGACGCGTGATGGTGCAATGTGGCCGTTTAAAGCGTTATGAGGTTTCGGGTTTTATACCGTAAACGGTTTAATGATCGGTTTGTGTTCGTTGGTAAAATATCGAAACATGAAAATCAAATGAAAATAAGAGTACCTAACTGTAAGAGATAAAAATATTTATTTCATCCTCACCCAACGGTTGTTTGGTGGAGATCGCTTTTTAGCGATAAGACCGCCTTTTGTGCCTTTTCAAGTGTTTACAACATCTATTAATTAATTTATATTTATACATATCATATAATATTTTATAGCATTGTACCGCCTGCACGGCAAGTTATAGTGATGTGCATAGGTACATCACTATAACTAGGCTATATATATATAGAAAGCATAGGCTTTCTCAAAATCATTTTACTTTGACTTACTCTTTCCTTTTGTTTTGGTATGCAATAAAGAGTTTTACTCGAATCTAGATAGGTACGAGTAAAATTCTTATTAATAGATATACCTGTATGTAAGAGGTTTGTATCTACCCATCAATAGAAAATAAACTAGTTACAATGTTAAAAACAGTTTCGATTCAGCCCATTACGTCCCACTGCAGAGAACAGAGGTCCCGTTGTAATCACAGGGAGCTTTGGAAGATTATTCCACCCACGCGAGCCCTATACGGACTGGAGGACGTTACCAAATATGTCGGATCAGATGTATAGTAACTTCTCACGCACACGGGATCTCTTACCACAATTTAAGTCGAACTAATCCATACTGTACTATTTCCGTAACATACCATCAGCTTGCCTCTCGCCACTGCTGAATATAGACCTCTTCCACACCTCGCTATCGGGTCTTGGTAGCGTGTTCATCATTGTTTGGGTCTCTGAACCCACAACACAAGACATCCTAATTGTAGGACATAAATAAATAAAGATACCCTTCAGAGACCTCTCCAGTAGTTAGAAATTATTATTTATCTATATTAATGTTCGTAGATAGGCAAAAACCTAAACTTAACGAAAATATTTACTGATTTCTTAAATATGTCCATAGTATAGGACATTTACACAATTTTTAAACTCCGTACGTAAGTAGAAACTCAGTGGCAAGTACGGGCCGAGTATTTGAACTCACGATCATACGAATGTGATCGACCGACCGATTGGCGCAGTTGGTAGTGACCCTCCTTGCTGTGTAAAAGGTCCCGGGTTCGATTCCCGGTCGGGGGGACATACATTTGTTTAAAAGAAGTTTAAAAAAGAAGACAAATGTATTTTCCGTTCTGGCTGTGTGTTTCTGTTTGTCTTTGTATATGTTTCTGGAACTACGACACAGGGAACCCTAGTGTAGGCCATTGACTGTGGCGATATATTTTTTTTTTTTAAATGTGAGCCGAGTATAGATACTTATCCGGTTAAGACCGATCACAATTTTTAAACATTGTCACTAACTAGGTGATGAGTTAAAACAGCGTAATGAAACCCGCATTCTTCTGAAATAAAAAATCTTGGACCATTTGGTCCACACTGGGCCCGCGCGGTCGATTACGGCCCGAAATCCCCGTATTGATTTACTAGGGGAGACCTGTGCCCCGCGGCGGGACGTTATAGGTTGATATAAGATTTGACATTTACACACAACTCGACATAATGATATGACATTTAAAGCAATAACACCAACACAAGATTTTGATACAAATTAATTTTATAATGCGAGAATTCTCCAAATACATTAATTACTATTTGTTGTCACACCCACGCCATATTAACATTTACAATCCGACAAACATAGTAAAACTAACTATAAAGTTAGTATACAGTAGCCAAATGGTCACAGTAATGTCCGAACGACATAAATCTACATATGAACATAGAAGTAAAAAAGTAGACGCGACAATGCTCTGACTGACACACGTAGTAATAAAACTACGTGTGTGGCATCCCTAACAGGAATATAGTGCTTTCTCGGTCTTGTCTATGGCATCTTCTCTGTTTTTACTTGTAGAGAATAAAACTGTCTGTGTACACTAAATATCTATTTCAAAAGACTGGAATTTACTATCGTAAGTGTTTTACGATAGTTCTCACAATAATACGACTTTCCTGAAACCATTACTTAAGTACTAATTAAATTAAAGGTCCTACGTGATTTTTTTAAAATAGTATACGACCATACCGTTCTCCTAGTTGTAGGTGGACACTCGTGAACATACTCGTATACCTGTACGTGATATATGTTAACAATAGTCAAGAATGATGTACATTTAAAGATTTATGAATGAATTCGGAAAGGTGAAGGATATTTATGAGATTTATTGCAGAATGAGTTCTCTTTTACGTAATCAACCTCTTCATTTTAACTTTATACGACGTAACTACATCAATATGTATATGTTATACTGTTATTATATGTTATAATTTGTTTATACCGTGTCAATACACAGTTCAATATTTACTTTGTAAATAAGTACCATGACTCAAGAAAAATCTCATTCTTATAGGCTCTATTCGTAAATAAGCACCATGAGTCAAAGACAGCTCATTCTTATAGGATCTATTCGTAAATAAGCACCATGACTCAAAGAAAGCTCATTCTTGTAGGCTCTATTCGTAAATAGGTACCATGACTCAAGGAAAGCTCATTATTGTAGGCTCTATTTGTAAACAACTACCATGACTTAAGGAAAGGTCATTATTGTAGGCTCTATTCCTAAATAAGTACCATGACTCAAGGAAAGCTCATTCTTGTAGGCTCTATTCGTAAACAAGTATCATAACTCAAGGAAAGCTCATTCTTGTAGGCTCTATTTGTAAACAAGTACCATGATTCGCAGAGGGCTCATTCCCGTTGGGTCTTTTCTCCCATTTAACACGCGACGCGTCTGCGACAACATGTCCTTGCATAAGAATTACAGCGCATAATAAAGTAGGTAATTCCATTATTCGTCTTGAACGTCATTAAATCACGCATTAGTGCGAATTTTACACTCCCCGCCAGTTTCCTCGGCCGTTACGATTGTTCTCCTGTGATGTTGGGCTATAAAGTTTGTTTCTACTCTAATAATAAACCAGTTCAAAGAACCCGTGTCACCGTTTATTCTAGTCATAAGCTGCAATGATGATGACATTTTTTACTATTTATTGCGACTCTCGTAAGTTCTGAAGACCTAATTGATTGTTAAGTTTTTGCTTTGTTTTTCCGGTTTAATTGCTTCATTCAGTTTTATGTATGTCATAGCTAGTTGATGGTATTTAGCATTTCATGAAATGTCTAGACGCCTTATGAAAAGCAGACACATAATGTAATAGTCAACTAAGAAATAAGTTAATTTATATTTCTAAAAATGAATAAGTGTCTGAATGTACGTAATTGACATCATTAGGGTACTGTACAGTCGTCATAATGATTTTGTGAGTATTACCCAAACGTTTGTTTTCAAATTGGGAGACGAGTACAATATATACGCAATACTTAATTAGAAAATCTTAGTTAGGGTATTTAGTTACAAAAACTTTTGACTAACCGTTGTTGATTATACCTTAATAGCTACACAAAATATTGAGACGAATACTTTACTAATTATTCAGAAAAAGGCTCAAGAACAGTCAAAAATTTTGACCAATAATATGCAATAGTTTTCATTTTGAATATATACGACACAAAACGAAGTATTTTATTTTATTCGCAAACATGGCGGTCGTACGCGAAATATTCAACTCATATTAATGAAACAAAATCGCGCGTGCTTTCCGAAGAGAATAATCCACCCTCGTTAGAAATCAACCGTTGAAAAAAAAACAATAATTATAAAGCGCGTTCTAATTTCGAATTCAAATTAAAGCCGCTTAATGCGCGTCGGCGACCCAGTAAAAAAAAGAGTTGACGAGTACTCGCGAAGGGTGGTAATTTTTCATTAATTTAAGTTCACCATTCCCTGTTTTGTTTGCTTTTAATCGCATTTCTAATTAATCCCGTCGAGAATAACGTGACAACTGTCGACTATGGCGGCCATTTTTTCCGAGCTGAGTGTATAGCAGATGTCGGCCGATTTCCATTTGTTTCTGAGATTAATGATTCGTTGCGATTGTGAATTTTTCCGGTCGGCTTTTGTTGTTTTAGAAGCAATTTGTTCGCTTACTTTTGTAGAGAGGCGTTCGTTATAGCCTCCGCGGATATTATTGGGTACGGAATAGGAAAAGCTGAAACAAAAAGGGGTCTCGTCAGGGCACAATTGGTGGAAAAATGACATGGAACGTAATAAAATACGCATTTCTTTTATAATTTCACTACACTGAAAAAATCTGTACTGTTCTTTCATTTTTTTTATTAATTGAATCCCTTTGTTTATCATGAAAATAATTGATATAACAAATCCATTGCAATTGTTTACTTCACTGTTTTGAAAAAGAACCCTTTCAAAACCCTATTGAATTCCAACTAAGGTTAGCACAGAACTTTAAATTTGGATTGTCCTATACTGAGCCCTATTGTTTATCGATATGATACAAAAAAGGAATTGGTGTCAGAAAGATAGCGCCTTTGCAAATGAGGCTGTCAAAAGAGGTTTTTCAAATGACGTTTGTCAAATGAAGCTTTCTAATACATTTCTATATTCACCCAAAGAAATATTTACTGATGATATTAAGAATCATCTACAGACATAATCTGATAACTGGCTAACATTAACGTCATTTAACATCGACCAATTCCATCTCTTGCCATCCCAAACCAATCCTTTTCAGGAAAATAAATTATATAGGTACAAACTGAGGTGGAATGGGGAGTGGAGAGTATAATGAAATAAGGAGTTAGTTTCTTTTATTCCCTTATACTCTCGATTCGATGAAATAGGAGGAGCTAGAGTATAAAGGGATTTGATCGGATGGGAAATGGGTTCCTAGGAATCACGTGCGCTGTAACATTTTAAGGTAGTCTTCTGTGAGAGGGATAACTTGGCCAGCCAGGCGCGCCCATAGGCTACAGGATTGCAGAGTACACCTTCCCCTTCAATTGCATATTTGATTGAATTGTAAAAACCATTCGTTGTTACATTTAAAATCAGTATGAATAGAATGAAGGCACTTACGTACGTTGCAATGGTAGTTTTTATACCTTTTTACGTTCGCCATAAAACTAGCAATATACTACTTGGCACGAGTGCACTTAGCAATCAATAGTAAAACACTATTTACTCTAATGGCGATAATAATTTATTTACATTTGACGATTGCGATACGATTTTCCGGTATTCCGGCAGCTTAAGGAATAAATTATGAGTGTTTGATTTAGGACAGTAGAGGTATGTAATTGTAAAACAAAAATGTAAAACAACAAATTGACCTTACATTAGCAATCTGTGCATGGGGTTTATCTATTCATTTTTTTTTATTTATTTCTAAATACGCAGAGGCAAAAGCATTATTTAAAGTAGTATCTCCCAGTTAACCTTTGGAATATGTAGCGAACTGCAATAACAGTTAAAGCCACATGAAACTATAATACTTGATACGCGTACATATTAAGTTTAATACTATTGTATAATATTAATAAACACATACATGCTTAGATACAATAAAATAAGTAATTTAGTTGAATTATAATATAATGGTAACCAGCCTTTATTCTATCCACTGCAGGACATTGACTCGCTCATGTATTATGTCTTGTGCATGAGGGATGTCTGGCTTTGAAACGCCACGCTGACCAAGCGGATTGGCGAGTCCACTATTTTAGAAATGGCAGAATTTTAGTTACTCAGGGCTTCTGGTAGTGGTTTTGTTATCGCTTAATCGACCTTTATGACTTATTTAGTTGACTTGTACCAAATCAATATTGTCAGCATTTAATAATTTGCATTTATTTAATATTTTCTTTATTTCAAGATTTTTTGCGTATAGTTAAAATCGCCAAGACTGTATATGTGGTCAACTCTTGGACTATTACCAACAATTCCTCACATTAGTGTTTCGGTGTGCGGTTCTAGCAAGACTCGATATATTCACCGGGTGCTTAAACGAGGCATGCGATGCGTGTTCCAAGGAGGGTAGCCCCTAACGCATTACCCACACTCCCTACTCCTACTCCTTGAGGGGGTCGGTGCAGTAAGCAGGTCACCGCGCCGTTACTTCAGATTTTGGTAGGTTCTTGTAGTTAGTGTTAAAAAGAGTAGCGATATACTTGTTTTTTAACTTTGATACAGGTAGAAGCGAAAAAATGTGAAACTAAGACTATTGCAGTAAATAGTATATTTCTATGAGTTAAATATACGAGTAGATCAATTTATATAGGTGTGTTGAAAAGTAGACATTATATTTTAGCATTTATTATCTACTTAATAAAAATCTAACACTGACTGACTGACAGACAACACACAGCCTCAACCGGTGGGTCTAGAAGCATGAAATTTTGCACAGGAGTTCCTTATATAACGTAGGTGAGCACTAAGAAAGTATTTTTGAAAATTCATCCCCTAAGGGTGTATAAGTTCCTGAGATGTTGCCTATGAGAAATCTCATCGGGCACACGGCTAATAGTTATATAATTTAATTTAATAATTTTTATAGCGGACGACAAATGATCCATAAATGTGTTAAAAAAAGCTTAAAAGACCATGTTAGTAAATCTATGCTGACTACGTTTTAAAAAACAAACTACCTTGAGACATGGACCCAATGTCTTATCATTGGGCAGTCCAGTCTGTCCGCTAATTCTCTAATAAACATTATTAAGACTTTTTGGCGGGAACTGAAGTTGAGATTCTGTTTGATTATTAAAAAAACAATTGTGTATTCTACGTTTTGTGGTTTAATAGTGATACTTAATTAAATTTCGAAATGTTTGTGATAATCACATAAAAGCATGATTTTCTTTCTGTCTTCTGTAAACCTGCTATCACTTTACTAAGCCACTTCTGACTTCGACGAGATTGGACATTGACACGATACGTTTTAGACTGAAATTATTTATTACGACGAAAACTTGAAACCTGTCAATATCCAGTCCCGTCGGAGTAAGTCAGAAGTCGCTCAGTAAAACGATAATACCTGCCTACTATCGTTGCACTAGCTTCCAAGGAGTCCAGGGACTCGTTGAAAAAGCGATCATATAAAAGCGTGAAAACGCTTTTATATGATTATTACAAACACCACCCACAAAGAACACTTTGAAGTTTAATAAACTATCACTATTAAACCATAAAACGCCTAATACGCAATTTTGACAATAATCAAACAAAAACTCAACTTCACTTCTCGAGTTCCCACCAAAAAGTCCTACAACAATCTTCTAAATTGTCGTTATCCTCTTTACTACTACGTGTACATTAGAACTCCTACGGGCCGTTAATGCAAACCTTCGAAAAACGATTCTGCGATTAGTGTTGTAAACATGTGTGCTGAAATGACCGCTGATGATGAATGAACCTTTAATTAAGCTTTAAGCGGTAAACGCTGGTGATCGTTACAGTCCAAGTTTTTAACGTTTGATGGTCGTTAAAACCTTGTAGTTAAAGGATCGAATATAAAAAACAGGTAAGGTAAGATTCATAGCACCGAATTGAGCTCAGCGGTCATTATTACTACAACACTATCTCAGCTTTTTTTTATCTAAATTACAAATTCCCTCCAAACCTCAAACGCCTGGCTGTCTGCCTCGTTTGCTATCTATTGTTTGATCCGCTGGGATTTGTTTACTATACTCCGCAAAAGCCTTTTTTATAGAAAAAAAGGCGGCAGACGAGCATACAGTCCACCTGATGGTAAGTGGATACTATAGTCCATAGACATCAGTCCAGAATGACAAAGTTAGCACGCCCCCGTATGCACTGCCCACCTTTGCAGATTAAGGAATGGATTGGGGGAAATGTTTGGAAAAATGGGGAGGGATAGATGGGTTGGGAATGGGCTCTGTCTGACATATCTCGCTCACTACCGAAACACGTACGTACATTGGGGTAAATACGATAAAATAGGAAATACAGTACATTTCAAAGTGGTCTTCTGTGAGAGAGGGGTAACGTGGCCAGTCGAGTGCGCCCAGCGGCTATGGGAATGCAGCGTGCACTCTTCCCCTACAAAAAGCCTTCAGTTTCAGTACTATATTTATTTGTATATTCAACTATTGTATATAAAAATATATTAATAAAGTAAGTAATTTGAAAATAGACCGGATTGTATGTTTTAATATAGGAAAATATTGTAGGTATAATTTTCTGAATGTTAGTTACCTACATCAATGTTTATACATATATTATTTCAGTGTGTTTTTACGTTTGATATGGAATTCTGGAGAGAAGAATAGCTGACACCATCTCAGCTAACGTTTAAGAACAGCGTTTTTTTTATCGAAGTAGGTACCTATATAAAAATATTAAGAAATCTTATACTTTTGACTTTACAACTAAAACAAGAAAATAAGTATAAACTATAGACAGATAGATACAAATACAAATATGAGCGGTGATCACTAGTGGTATCTATACTCGACACACATTCGTGTGATCGTGAGTTGAAATACTCGGCCCGTTAAGTAAGATTTTTTTTAAATCCATTCTTTAGTTTCTACATAGGTAAGTACGGATTTTTAAAAAATGTAACTAGCTACGCGGTGAGGGAAAACATTGTGGGGAAACCCGCATGCTCTAGAAATAAAAAAAATCTGGAGTATGTAATCCACCAATCCGCACTAGGCCCACGTGGTGGATTATGGCCCGAAACCCCTCCGTGATTTACTAGGAGATGCTTGTGCCCTGCAGTAGGACTTTATAGGCTTACAAGTAGGTACAAGGTACAAATAAGAAAATAATGCGAATTCGATTGACTTTTTTAACATTATGAAATTACTTAACATAAGCGTACATTTTTCGTCACGCTTTCAAATCTTGTAAACATTGAATTTTCAAGATCTCTGAGAGACCTCGATAAAAAGGCAGAGACCGTCTCTCTTCGCATCCATGCACAGAAGTCTGTAATACTTTGGGCCTTATTAACGAACACATACACGTGCACACGCTTAGATAGACATACGAACGCAATAAATAACAGCCCTCCCTTTTGGCTTCATCGAACAAGACACTTGTACCGCTAACTAAGCTGTCGCACAGCACTATAAGTGTCTGGAGCTAGTAAATTTTCGCAGCGATCTGCGGCCGGTCTTTGTGCTATTAATTTGTAATGTCCCCCCCCCCCCTGCCACACCCTCCGCCTCCTAGATGCATCGGTCGAACTTACGACGGACAAGTCCTGTGTTACTGCATGTAACATAGTGATATAAATAACTACATGTTTCTGTCCGTAGACTGGAAGTGGAATGCGGTCAGTTTGATTTTTATCTAAAGTTAATTTGGCAATAGACTGAGCTAAAACACTTGTCTTTTGTCACTTGTTCACACAAACTTTTGTCTAACATATCTCTTAGGAAGAGGAATTCGCTCAGAATTCGATCATTTCACAACCACTAGATACGCTCGACTGGCCGAGTTACCTCTCTCTCACAGACTAAAATGGTACTATGTTCGTATAGTGAGTGAGATAATAATAACATGTCAGAGCCCATTTCCCAACCCATCTCCTCCTGCCCCAACGAATGGAGAGTATAATGGAATAATAGAAATTCTTATTCTATTACACTCGTTAAATAATTTTCTTTCTTTAAAGGAAAAATAATAATCCTCTTGCATTTCTCCCATAGAGGAGTGTGAAGTTTAATAGAATGAGAAAAACTCCTCGTCTCGTTATATTTCCTATACCCGTTTCCCTTTTTCCTAATACCCCTTTTAAATCTCCAAAGGTAGGCAGCGCACCCGGCGGTAACGGTTGACCGATGTTTGACATTCTGGGCTGATGTTGGCATGTATCGCGGATGTCCACGGGTTACAGTATCCATTTACTATCAGGTTGACAGTCCACTCATTCGCCACCTTCTTTGTATAAAATCAGCATCGCAGACGCAGGCTCCTAAGGAGATGGCAAGACAACAAACATGGATACACATTTAAAAGGGACAAATTTCAATTGGGGCCTAAAACTCGTGGAGATTATTAATATGTAATAATCATATTATAAAATAAGTATTCATAGTAAATAGTTTATTTAGGTAGGCACTATGTCTGCCCATTTCATTGCTCACCTATCGCTCTCTCAGGTTTGATGGTAGAAATCTCCTTAAGCACGCCTTCTGTATATATTAACTATTTTTATCATTTGTATGTACAAAGTATAAATATAAATAAATAAAAAAGCCATTCAGCAACTGAACGCATTTGGGATATATTTTAAAAAGAAAAATAAAGTGTATATAAAAAATAAAAAAGATATGTTTTTCTTTAAAAATGTGTTAGTCTAATTAATATGTACTGTAAGTTGACTAAGACATTCCATACTGAAGTACACTGGAGATTTATTTGAAGCATTGAAAGTCGTTGGAGCAAGCATTCATAGTTGAAGTAAGACTTCGAAAGTCGGGTTTATTTTTCTAATTCCACTTTTGTCGGTCGGGATGTTCAAATTGCACTCAATTTAATAGATGATCGACAAAACGAGACCTGTGTAAACTCGACACAAGAAGCTACTTCGACGTCAGAGAGTCTACATGACAGTTACATGACTGCCTTACAATAAAGAGCGTAGATATATGGTATACAGAAATGATACCTGCTACTTAGTGAACAACGGTCAACTACAAAAACATGAAAATATCCTCGTCATTATTAAAAATCTGTATTCTCATAAAAATGCAGCTCTTATAAAAAAAACTGGCCAATGATTTGATTTTTTTCCAGTGACCAGATATACGAGTATCAATATACACGCTATCAATCAATTAAGACACTAAAAATCTGCAAAATGTACTTTTATTTAAAAAGCAGAACAGTCACTAAAAATGTAACATTTGAGTCACCATGTTAAGTCATATATTAAAGTGTTGTGCTATGACATATATATAGTAAATTAAGATCAACTTTTGTGCAATTTGATTGACATTCATAGTTTGTTAAATTCTGTGTATGCATACACAAGAATACATACACAAATCATACACATAACCATAAGAACTATTTAAACTTAACCTTCGCATATTTTTTTTGTCAAATATTAAACAAACAATACTTTAGTATTCTTTGTTTATATTGTATTAGTATTGTTTACAATAAATTTAATTTAATAATAACTATAATCGGTTATGAGTAAATGGGAAGGTGTTTTGTCTATCCATTGTACAATTTGCATATGTGTGCGTATTCAATACCTGTCAAACGTCAGCCGCACATACTCGAAAATTCTGAGAAATCCTCAGACGTATCGTCGCACTGGACTCGCACTGAGCCTTTGCCGATCTTCAATGGGGCTCTGCGTTTCCGATGGGATTAAGCTAGACTTACTGCTCGGTCAGAAACACGAAGTGACGCAGTAGAGTCGCAGCACAAAGAGCACATAGTGCTGGTATTTTTGGTGTCCTGTAACTAAAGTGTTTCCGAAAATTATCGTAACGTAGATCTACGTATTAACGTAGATTTTTCGGGTTTAACGACTTATGTCCAATATGATAAATGTCCAATGCGTAATTACGTCCAAAACGTCAATATTGTTCAAACTGAATAATGTCCAAACTGAATATTGTCCAAACTGAATATTGTCCAAAGTGAATATTGTCCAAACTGAATACTATCCAAACTGAATATTGACTTTCAGAAATAAGCCGAATTGGGTAAATATTAATTTAATGAGTTAAACTTATTTATTTTTCATTAAACGCAAACAAAATGTATTCCTAACGTAATGAATTAAATGGAATAAAAATGTAATAATAAATTATTTACATGCCAGTTGTGTCAATCGTTTTTAATTAATCATATTTTTAATTATTTATCAGCCAGTTGTATTAATAGTATTTTTAATCCATAAGTGCTCTCAGACCGTAATAAAAGGTAAACCAATTTTTTTAAAACATAATATGACCACTTTGGGCGAATTTCTTTTTGGACAAATGTCATATTTGACATATTTTATTTTGGATAAATTTAATATTTGACTTTTGTCGTTGCTTGGACGAAATTACGTATTGTTCGATTAACATATTTGACGTAAGTAGTCAAATACGATTTTGTTACTCGTTTGATCAAACGGCTTGACGCGGAACCACATCACGCCGCTTGACTCAAATACGAACACGGGCGGGTGAGCCCGTGTCATCATTTTATATTTTATAAGACTGTAAAAATGTACACTACGTTTCTAGCTCTAACATTAGCTTTAAGTTTGAAAAAAAGAAATAAAAAAAAGAAAATAGTGTCAATTCACGTACATGCCGATAGTCGCTCCAACTAAATTATGTAAGCGATCAAATTAGCTTGATTCAAACTAAAATCTACGTGCTTGATTTAAGCGGCTTGACTAAGAATCAAAGATTCAATTTGGACAATGTCGATTGGACGTTTGTAACTGAGATCTGAAATCAGGTTGAACATCTGCACTACTTGAGCAGAATTATTTCAAAAATAGTGTTTAGTTGCGCTACCGTTCGTACCATATACATTTCCACCACGGCGCGATGCAGTAGCCTCCCCTCTCCCACTCTCGAACCTGGCCTAACCCCCTCGCATTAGGAGTTTAGGAGCAATCATATTCGACGGCTGCTAGATTTTGGCATCGGTTCGTGTTGCTTAGCCCAGGCTATTTGCGGAACAATGATCAGCTATGTCTTAGTTTGTGAGGTCAGTTTTGCTTGGCCATATTCAATGTGATTCGAGTTATGAAATATTTTGATGTGGTGATTTCGAGAGGCTTATTTTGAGAGCGTAAATCGCTTTTAAATGCTTGTATAAAATGGTTCAATTCAAATTGCAGATACAATAGTATCTTATATAATAATACTAGAAATCTATTCAGTGGTTTTTGTGTATGATGCGTATGGTTTTTGTGTGACAGACAAAAATTCCACAAAATGTTAGTTTGAGCTTAGTATTATTCACATTTTAAACTGCAAAGATTTTTTTTTTTTTTAAATATTAGATGTACGACACGGCTTTGTCACGATTTTATTATATGTACATATATAAAGTATACTCGTAGAATAGACAAAGGGTTAAACTGTTCGATGTGACTGTGACTTAATGCAGAATAGCAATTGGCTCATATCAACTGATTTAACTGTCAGAAAGTGTCGTATACAAAATAATAGCATCTAATAGTCACGTAATTGGGGCTAAAATCGCATAATAATAATCGTTCTGACTTGCTATGAACGGCGGTAGCTTAGAAGTATTTATTCTGCACTATCATGAGTCGAGTCGCGTGACGTTTTGAGTTCAAATCCTCGGCCCGTATTATCTTTTTTTTTAAATTATCACTTGAAGGATTATTTTTTATTTAACACGGTGGTGAAGGAAAACGTCATTAGGAATACCCAGAGAGAAACGAGATGGTTTAGAACCATGTATTAAAATAATAATAATAATAATAATATTTGTGCACATGTAATAACTATTTGTATACAATAAAGAGTATTTATTATTATTATTATTATTAATAATAATAATCCACACCACACACCGGTGTGGTGTATCCACACCAATCCGCACTAGGTCCGTATGGTGGATTATGGCCCGAAACTATAGAAGAGGCCTGTGCCCTGCCGTGGGACGTTATAGACTGATATTGATTCACCTTCTGTGATTCATCCGATACCTAGTGATGACAATTCCATCACCATCACATATTGATAAGGTGTACTAAAATTTAAAAAAATATATTGACACCTTTTGAGCCGACACCATTTTGTATTTTAAATGACTCTAGTAATAATTCTTCTTATGATAAATACTTACCTATAATAAATGCAGTTAACACTTTAATAATATAAAATCGCTCTAAATCACTGATGACAATCACTAAATTGTTGATTAAGACCTTTACTATTAGGTCATTATTAAAAAGGTCAGCACATCCGTGCTATTGAATTTATTCGCCTAGGTCTATGTACCTACAGCAACACATCAACCTACATATATCCAGCGGTACTTAAAAACGCTAACAATAAGTGCTAGAATCGGTTTTGATACATTAGCGTGTTGCTGACTGTATATTGTTACGATTGCTATAAATTTTCTCACCTCTCTGTCTTTACCATCAAAACATTCCTGTCTAAATGTCATTGACATAGGCAAGTCCTCAGAAGGCCAGATCAAGGGGTATCAGGCAGGTGCATCGACGACTTGATACAGTTTTCCGGTGATGGTTGGATCAGAAGAGCCGAAGATCGTCTGTGGTGGCGTGGCTGTCTGGCCTATATTCAGCAGAGAAGAGATATTCTGATGGTATGGTATCTCTCGACGCTCTTTTATGAGGTCATGAGTTTAGACACCAGCCCCTACCACTGAGTTTTTATTTAGATACCATACTATATCAGCCTATGTACCATATCTCCACTACCGGATAAGAACGAGAAATGAAAACTAAAGGGAACGTCAACAATAAACTAATGTTTATGTAACGTTGCCGATCTCTCAATTTAGTTTATTTCCACGTATTGACGCATCCCAAGCTATTTCTTATGAATGATTAACGCTGGATCATTTCTATGACTAAGTACTTGTTTATGTTTTGAAAATTAACAACACTGCAGAAATAATTATTTTATAAAATCGATGTCAGCCTATCAAGTCGCAGTGTAGAGTACAGGCCTCTTGTCACGGGGCCATTAAAAGGTCTTAAAATGAAATATTGTGATTTGACAAGTCTACATTTTTGGGGTTATTAAGGTCCCACGGCTTGTTATAGCCAGAGCGGCTAATACGACTTGAAGGACTGGTGTACATTGGTTTTGAAACTTGATACAAGGCTAGTAGCCATATGCAGATATTTAGAGACATATAAAAAATGTTTTTAATCTATATAAAAATTTAAGGAGCTCTTACAACACTAGCGACCGCTCGTGACTTCGCCCGCGCTAGAGTATATTTAATGTAGGTAAAATTTGCTTATTTGTTTATAGGAGATGCTTGTAGTAGCCAGAGGGGCTACCACATCTATTTGAGAATACATACTAGATATATTAAACAAGCACTCCAGGGCAGGCACGTTAGAGTGTATTAGTGTTCTATGTTCAGTACCCATCGAATTCTTTAATTCATGTATGTGTTTTGAAAATGGAACGTTCTTATTACATAGTTGACTTGACTTTTTAATGAACCTTTCCTGATCTGTTGCACGAGCCCCCAGGAAAATTGCTAACCAGGTTTCTTTAATAAGAACGCTACCACAAGCTATCAAAAGATGACACTTCCAGAAAACAAATTTGACTTTTGTCCTTTTTTTTCTAGGTTAGGATTACGTTAAATGTAATAGGTTTGTAGATTAGGATCAAAAGATGACAGTTGCAATTTTGTAGAAAAAAGGTTGACGTTTGACGTTTTTTTTCTGCGTTCGTACGCCAAAGATTCAATATAAGCCATATCTGATAATTAGGGCGTTTTGTTAACGCACGTTAGCAAAACCCAGTGTTCGTCGTTCTCGGAAAACCTCGGATGCGTATCTTGACCTACTTACGACTCCAGCTTGGGATAGGTCCGGAGATTGTTGTGTAGATTTGGAGGTCATTCACTTTATTTTCATGAAAAAAAAAACTACGTCTTTGTAACTGTTGTTATTTGTTAATATGTGATATACGTATAATATTAATATTGTATAATGTTAAACTTTTTACGTGAATGCCTTTATTACTGAGTTAAATGTTATTATGT
Organism: Sesia apiformis; assembly: GCA_914767545.1. Classification (NCBI taxonomy): domain Eukaryota; kingdom Metazoa; phylum Arthropoda; class Insecta; order Lepidoptera; family Sesiidae; genus Sesia; species Sesia apiformis. Next base: position 4,845,867 of record OU611960.1, on the reverse strand, counting down.
TCAACTACGATGCCTGGACTTTTGGCGGGAACTAAAGAAGTGAAGACGAGTTGTTGTTTGATTATTGTAAAAAATGTGTATTATGTGTTTTGTGGTTTAATAGTGATGGCTTATTAATCTTCAAAGTGTTTTTAGTGCGTGGTGATTGTGATAATCAAATAAGAGCGCGGGACTGCGTTTTTCGTGTTCTTTCAAGGAGTCCTCTTCTGTCCTTAGTAAACCTACTGTTACTTTACTGAGCGACTTCCGCCTTATTTCGTCGGGACTGGACATTGATAGAATACGTTTTAGAGTTTGAAATTGTTTATTATTACGAAGAAAACTTGACACTGGCAGAATGTGTTAATTGTACCGTTTTTTATTTATTTATTTTATTTAAAAAATTCATTGCACTAAATCGTACAAAAGGCGAGCTTGATGCCTGGAGGCCATTGCCACATATGAAGAAAAAAAAATTCGATACCAAAATACTGGAACGTGTTAATGCAAATCTGACTGTATATCTATTGCCTTTGTCCGTCCTTAAAGGAAATATTTTTATTTATGTAATGTAATGGTACTTTCTCACTCTTTTTTCTATTATACTACAATTTGAATGGTGTTAATATTTGTAATTAGCAATAAATACCTAAATGAAAAATGTTATTTCTCAATGTGTTCGCTAGGGACACTGCTTGCCTCTTTATAAAGAAAACAAGAACATTAAGCTAAGGAAAAAAAAATCATACATCGTTTCTGGTACCAGCTTCCAGTTTTCACATCGAAGCGCATGCATTAGCTCTTCCTTGACAAAGAGCTGCTGCGTACAGTGCAGTTTTCAAGACCAATGGGTCTCAATGCGAAAATTGAAGAATGAACTACAAACTGAGAGTTTTCCATTAAGCTACGAAGTTCTTTAAGAGAGCTATGAGTAACCCCCTCTTCTCCTGGCAGATGTCTCAGATGTCCATGTTCAGCGGTAACCACTTACCACCGCATTGACGTCTGCCAGTCTCATATTTCGTATAAACACATGTAGGCCACGCTTTAAAAGTTTCATATTTACCTTATTTATTTTCATTTTTCTAACCGGCATTGTTTTTCCGCAGACGAGTCGGGATGCGAGGCTGATATGTCTGAGGGCGCGGAGGTGGGACGGCCCTCGCCGACCCGGCCCCAGCAAGAGCCCATCAACCTCAAGAATGAGGTGAGTACAATTACACGAGGCACTTGAGCCGGGAAGGTCAAGAGAGTGTGAAATGATGCAGGACGTGACGTGAGGACCATTTTTAGTGAACATTTTAATTAATATAAAAGAATAACGGGCTGTTTGGTTAGTGGAATACACAGATAGAAATTTTATTTCGTACCCGCAAGTGATCGCCTACACAAAATTTTCTAACTCTAAGATGTGTTAAACAAGATGTGTGTTATAGACGAAAGCAAACAAAAAATACATAAATATAAAAATTAAACAAGGCGATAAAACTGCACGGTTCCATGTGTGTCGAAAGGGTATCCGTCTCAGCGCAAGCTTTATACTGTAAAAAGGCGCACAGCGCTGATTTTCAAACGGAATCAAGACGCGTACCAGACGCGACTGACTGACTGACGCGAACGTGAAATAGTGATTATTTCTAATAGATGGTTACTGCTTTGATGATGTGTAGATTCCGTTCATCATAATTATCTCCTCCAAATATAATTTATGTAGTTTGTGAAAAGGTTTGCTGACCTAAAATATAACTTAATGCAATTATGTTATTTTTAATGTTGATCTACCTACTATGAACTGTTACTCTTATTTATATATTTAAATATATTTTATTTATATATTTTATAAGTGAAATATCAAACAGTCATAGAATTAAATCTACAAACTAACCACGGAACAAACATCTAAACTTTTTAAATTGTTTTTTACATATTTTAAATAATTCGTTTAACAAACACAAGCTGTCGAACAAAAATGAAAATGTCATGTATTTTGTCATCATAGCGACGCATTGCTACGCAAACTGTGTGTAGTCAAATTTCCGTAGTCGCGTCTACGATTGCTACGCCACTCTCCTACGATTGCTACGCCACGTTTTTACGACTCCAAAAGTTTAATAACAAAACTGACGAGCGAGTTGAGTGCGAATAAGCGCGCTTAATTCTCAAGTGTTGATCGTCGAGTTAGCTCGGCCTCTGTAAAAAGAAGACACATCGATCCAGCTCAAAAGGTCCTCGCAATTCGAAAGACTAAACATTGCCCGCTTCGTTAGAGGCCATCCAAAAAAATACAACGATTCTGTGTGGACCAATCGGCGTGCTACTGCGGCAACCTACTTGCCTCAGAATCTATAGTATCGATTAGTGAGCGCTTTTTTATCCGCACGCACTCACACACTGCCGCGGCGGGGGCCAGCCTTTTTAACAATCTTTTTTTCGACCACCCTTCTCCACCGAAACCGCCATGTCCATTGCGCGATGCAAAGACCACCCCGCGCGCCCCACCCCTCATATAGCAGCATTGAAAATGGAATTTCCATGAGTGATGGAGTGTCAAACGGGAAGTGCAAAAAGGAGAAAAAGTACATTATGTTAATTATTGAACGCGCGCCGTCGTCCGAGTTTAAATTGAATGTCATGTCGCATTGTCCCGGTGCCGTGGTACACGGAGGTTTTTCTGTTCGATTCCGTCGTGTGTTCGAGTTTTTCAACAATGTACCGAATTAATTTGGTCGGTTTTGGTACGAGTTACACCCCGCTCGTCAAAATCGGTCACGTCAATGTTGGAGTTACCATCAAAACTTATACTGAGGCAATCCAACAATATAGACTAAATACAAAACAAAAAAATAATGTCACAAAAATAAAATATCGCTAGCTAATGGCGTGTATATTGTTCATCCGTTCTATGTATTACATGTTTTATAGCAATGAATGAAGTTTCTTTCATACATAAATACACTCCGTGTTTACATCGACAAGTCAAGGTTTAATTTCACGAAATGAAATGAAGAATGAAGAACTTCAGAATGAAGCAACTTTCTCGTATCGTCTCTTGTATTATTATCTGGTATGATTGTGTCTAATCCATTGTTCCGATGAAGTTCATACCAAAAGTCGCTAGTCACACCCTTCAAAGGTTATAGTTGGCACATCCAGGAGAGTCCAGTGTCAGACCAGGGACGCGCCGCTGAAGATGGAGCTGCAGCATCTGGAGTCCAAATATAGGTCTAGAAATTTTAAGACCTATGTGCTCTGAGTTGCTGTAGTGCACCAGAAGTTGTTTCTGAATGCAGACTTCTGGCCCGAGGGGGTTCCGGTGCTTTAGGGAAGCGAAACCGAACAATAAAATCCCTAATAGTACTAGCTGCTATTTTAGCCCTAGTAGTAGCTATTTTAGTACAGATGTACACATTGTAGATTAAGGAATATTTTATACAGACCTTTGATGCCTGATGTAAACTACAAAATAAAACAAATAAATAAATAGGCGGCATTCGCCGTTTTAAAGAGCTGTCTTTTTGTCTTCCATCTATTCCAGAATAAATATTTAATTATTTTCATTTCTTGCTTCTGTAACAGGTTAACCCCCATTGCTGTCTTAACACGCTAGTGATAAAGGCTAAAATAGAATGGCTTTGAGTACATTAGCGTATTGCTAATTGTATAAAAAGAATAATCAAATTTATAAGCAATACACAAATGATACCTACATTCTTCCCGCCAACCTTAAATTACGTCAAGATTGAACTTTAAGACACCGAGATAGAGAATGGTAATGGCTCTACAGCAAAACGAACGATACATTAGGTGTACATTAGTTTTAAAATAAAATGGAATAAAAAGACATCATGTTTTTATAAGCTATATATTAACAGACTCGAATGTGTTGAAAAGCGTTTCGTTCGTTACGTTGTCTCAAGAATGGGCAAGCGCGAATTTTTGCTTGAACAGACTAAAATTTCTCAAAATTCATAGTCTTCAGGATCGACGAAAATTCAGTGAATTAGCTGCACTTTTTAAAATTGTAAGTTTGAAAGTTCATTACTGAGCCATGTGCCATAACTATTTGGTACCTCTTTGCAAGAATAATATTTCTTACAATGAGACGCTTGCTCGAATGTACAGAACATAAAATGAAATTACGTGTTCCACTCAGGCAAGCTAAGCAGATATTTTTAAATTTAAGAGTTGTTGAGATTTCATAATTAAAAGAATTAATGTTATGTAAGTGACTTCTGTTAGTTCTTATAACACTCAATGAAACTAATTCTTTTGTCTTACCTACGAGTATGTGTTTCTCTTTTAACCAGGGTTGTGAATAGTTATCATAGATTATGATACAAACATTTAGTGTTATGTTACACCTGCTGTTATTATTTTAAACATTAATTATAGATTGTAATAAAAAAAAAGTCTTGAGTTATTTGTCATTACAAAACAAATAGGCTTATTAGAAACTAACTGCAGAAATACAAACGATATAGGTATAAAAAATGTTAGTAGGTATTGAAAACTACATCGACATTTAAATGGGAAGAGTATTTGTTAGTTTAACTAAAACACATTCCTGGTATTCGTCCACAGAGTAAATGTTAGTTATAAGAATGGACATTTGAACTTTTAATAAAATCTACCATCGGATCGGACGAGCGGAACCAGAAAAGAGCGTGGACAAAGCACTTATTCAAACCGGACAACATAACCAACTATTCCAACAGTCGCATCGCTAATGGAAATCCCGAAAAAATATCGGGAAAAAAGTAGTTTAAAAAAACCAAGCACATTTGAATGAAAATTGGGTGGAGGCGGGCGGTCCGAGCGGGCGGCCAATCGCCTATTATTATTATTATTACTTGCATTATATCTGCATTTTTCCACGCACACAGCGACGAGCGCCGTGAACGCCATTTTTATTTTTCTTCGTTTTTCTTTTTTCGGGAAATTGTCGGGTGGCGGCCGGTGGGACGCGCGGGGCTAGCGGCACATATGGACATATACTAGCGCGGCTAGCTGATGCGAACTATGCGATGTCTACAAGTGGACGAACATTTAAATTGGCTCTCATCAAATATTGACTGGGTGTAGTTTTTTCATTAACCGGCCGCTTTTTGTGAGGCATCGGATACGGCTTTCAATTTGTATCGGAACTTGACTCTTGACTGTTGAAACGCAGGTGAAATCAGGGGAAACTTTACCGGCTATCGTATGTTAATTTTTGAGTATCCCGTTTTTTATGTATTTTCTCTTATTTATTCATGAAGTGATGATTTATTAATGCTGTTATCATACATTAATACTTAATAACTGTTAGACATATATACTTGTAAGCAAGTGCATGCATTTCGTAATAAGCAAATAATCCTTTTGTTAATAAAAAAAAAACTTAATAAAAAAAAACCCTTTTGTTTTAGCACCTCACTTTCAGAGCATACCTCTTAAGATCTCGGAGAGTATTGGGATCCTTGGTGTCGACATTTCCAGCAAAGTCGAATTTAGGGGTCATCTGGAAAGTAAGGCCAAAATGGCCTCCAAAAAGCTCGGTGTGCTGAACAGAGCGAAGCGGTACTTCACCCCTGGGCAACTCCTAATGCTTTACAAAGCTCAGGTGAGGCCCCATATGAATTATTGCTCACATCTCTGGGCCGGCGCACCGAAATACCAATTGGACCCACTTGACTCCATCCAACGACGTGCTGTTCGTATTGTCAACGATCCCACTCTCACGGGCAGTTTAGAACCCCTCAGCGTTCGGACAGACGTTGCGTGTTCTACCGCCTGTACAATGGGGAATGCTCTGAAGAATTGTTCAATATAATTCCCACCTCGGGTTTCTACAACCGCACCTCCCGTCACAGAAGTGCGGTCCATCCGCATTTCCTAGATACGGAGGTGTCGCGTACTGTTCGGTCCAAAAATTATTTTATATCGCGAACCCGTAGGCTGTGGAACGAACTGCCTCAAGAGGTCTTCCCATTAAACTACGACATGGGGTTCTTCAAGAGAGCTGTGAATAGGATTTTGCAAGGTCGGCGGCGCGCCCGCATACCCCCTGGTGTTGCAGGTGTCCATGGGCGGCGGTAACACTTACCATCACGTGAGACCGCTTGCTCGTCCGCCCTCTTCTCAATAAAAAAAAAAAAATCAGTGCTTACCATTTAACGAAATAAGCAAATAATCAGAGCTTACCATTACTAAAAAAGCAAATAATCAGAGCTTACCATTTAACTGATACTTATCTATGCTGAACCTATCCTAGCGTGGGTGAAGTCACGGACGATCGCTAGTGTTCTTAATGCTCCTTACATTTTCCACTCGATTAAAAACAATATTTATATAGATAAATACCTGTTTTTCATACTATGTTGTTCGCTTGTTTTTGCCGACTGCCGTTTTTTAAAACCAATGCACGTTACTCTACTCGTAAGAATATAGATAGGTACATATATAGTATATTTCTATTTTTTTTCTCGAATTTCAAGAATTCCTCTAGCCGACTTATTCAATATTAGCCGACAGTCCCCTTCCACGTGTGCTGATTAATTTTCGCTCTTTAAATTAATGCAAATATTCATTCCTACGTGCTGAAACAGCGATGAAAAAACAGCAACAAAAATTTCAGTCCCTTATAATGTTATTGAAAGCAAATATATATAGCTTTTTTACTGTTCACACCATAAACAAAAATGTTACTGTATGTCCGTTTCGAACGTTCATACAGTGTGTCATTTTTGTAACAATTATTTTGTATCAAATTCATTACAGTAGTGTCCGATAAATGAAAAAAAAAACGTAGTTAAGAAGAAACTCAATGGTACAGTCCATAGAGAAAAGTCTTCAACCATTATAAAAACATAGAATATGGATTGTGAACCGTGACGTTCTGAATGCCATTTTCCATATCTTTCCATACGGACATTCCATACACAAAAATGGGAAAAACATTTGACTTTCCATACAAAATAAATCATATGTACATCCGATCATACTAATTACCACTTAGATGCCGCATATAGACATTCGGTTGAATTATAAATGAGTGCAAATTCAATTTTAATTGAACACTCGAAATCATTGAACATTCATTGGATTTTTTTGCTCAGTCCGCGAATTTTAATGCACTTGTAATAGATACGAAGTAAGTTCATTAGTTCTGTCAAAATTTGAACTGAATTTTTCAACACCTTACTATTAGGGGTTAAAGTATGAAATTGCCTATTTGTACTGAAAAATTAAAACTCGTTTTTTTCTAAAATGCAACATATTTATTTAATCAAAATATTTACCCTCATTATCTATACATTGTTGCCATCTAATCGGAAGTTCATTTATGCCTTCGCGATAGAACTCTGGGGATGTAGATTCGACAAACTCTGTGAAAGCATTTTGTACTGCCTTTTGGGAAGAAAATTTTTTACCACGTAGAAAATTGTCCAAATCACGAAATAATGGTAGTCCGTTGGAGCAAGATCTGGCGAGTACGGAGGATGACGTGTGGTTTCTAACTGCAGCTCCTGTAGAGTTACAACGGTTTCTCGTGCGTGTGAGGTCTTGCGTTATCATGGAGCAATAATGGTGAAGGTCGATTCACGAGTCGGGCTGTTTCACTGCTAGTTTCGCCATCATTGTTCGAAGTTCGGCACAGTAAACATCTGCTGTTATTGCTTGACCAGACCTGAGAAAGCTATAGTGGATAACACCATGAATAGACCACCAAACAGTTACCATTATCTTTTTATTGGTAAGCTTTGCCTTAGGGCACTGTTGCGGCGTTTGACCTGGGGTCAGCCATTGCATTTTTCGCTTTTGGTTATCGTAAAGAATCCACTTTTCGTCACATGTAACAATTCGATCCAATATTCCTTCATTTCTGTACCGATTCAACGAGGCAACGTAAGTTTCAACACGCGCTTCTTTCTGCAGATCAGTCAAATAATGAGGCACCCATATTTCATATTTTTTTATCTTATTGATTTGATGCAAATGAGTCAATATTGTAGGTAAGGTAACGTTAAACCATGCCGCTAATTCTTGGGTAGTTTGACTCGGATCGGCTTCCACCATCTCCTTCAATTCAGCGTTATTCACCTGTGTGGGCGGTCTTCCACGTGGTTCGTTCTTCAAGTCGAAGTTTCCATTACGAAAGCGTTTAAACCAAAAACGCACGGTTCGTTCATTAGCAGTTTCCTCTCCAAACGCAGCATTGATATTGCGAGCCGTTTCTGCCGCGTTAGTTCCGCGTCGGAACTCGTATTCAAAGATTACTCGGATTTTCGAAGTATCCATCTTTCCCGTCTAAGCTGAATAAAAAAAACAATTGAAAGTCGAAAATCGAATGTTGCACATTTTTTAAAACAAGAACCTCATAGGTATCATGTGAAAAAAGTTTCACTCGAAAATCTCACACCATAAAGGTTTTATGTCAATTCAAAGTATCTATTACTATAAAACGGCAATTTCATACTTTAACCCCTATTATATATGTATGTATTGCGATCAATAATATGGAAACCCTCAATAGATAAAACATATAGAAATATTATAAATAAGAACCCTTCTCATGTTTGGGTCTGGGCGGTTTGTGTTCGTCTTTGGATGTTCCTGGACATAGGGAATCCTAGCGTGGCTTATGATGTGGTGAATATTTATTTATAATAATCAGCTACGTGATGGAGCTACGTGATGGATGGACCTAAACAATACAAAAGTTATGTTCAACGAAACATCGTACCTAAGCCGGTCAGCGTCGTGGGAGCATTCCTAGAAGTTATAGACGAATATGTCATCAGACGTTGCAGACAATTTCTGGATAGTCAATCCATTAGACAAGTCCAACTTTAGTCGAGAGGTCAACGGGCGCATTCCACTCGGTTGGGCAGTAATTATGACAATGCATCACTATTTCTTGTCGCCTATACCATAATGTTTGTAGATAAAAATCTTCAATCAGTGTCTCCTGCTCGTTATGGCGTAGGGTACCGGGTTCTGGTCTCTGAGGGTAGGTCTGATTTGATAAGTCGAATTACTCGGAATCTCTTTGCTCTCTTGCATAACGAGGAAATTTGACGCTCTAAAATTACCGATAGGTATAACTCAAAGAACCAGCATTGTGAAGTGGCAGTCGGCAGGCCATATATGCGTAGGACCGGTAACCAATGATGTAGACGGTTCCTCGAGACCACATACCGGGAAACGTAGCGTGGGACGCCTGACGGCCAGATGGACTGACGATTTGAAGAAAGTCACCGGTAGTAGATGGATGAGAAGAGCAGCCGACCGTGTGTGGTGGCGGTGCTTGAGAGAGGCCTATATCCAGCAATGGAGTGACAGGCCGATGGGCTGATGGTATGACGTGACACAATTGGCTCAAGCCGCTGTCTATATTTATTTATTTAAAAAAAAAATGTTTTTACTGATTTAAAGATATTGCGATTTCCTAAGTAACCCAAACTTAACTTAAAACTTTAACTTCCTAAAAAGGTGTATTTTTTAAATCGGTTTATTAATTTTTACCTCTTACATTTGCTAAGATCAATGATTTACGTACCACAAAGAAGACTCATTAAAGAGGGAGCAGTTTCTGTTGGAACTGAGGAGTGTTTAACCTAACACTTAAGCTCGAATAAACAAACGTTTCCTAATTTTAGAATTAGATAAAGTCGTGTTTTATCGGCCGTGTGGTGTTGGCCGGCTTTCATCACCATATCTCTTCCCGTGTGTGTCGTAAAAGGTGACTAAGAGATAGCGAAGCCGCTACCACAAGCCCTGAGGAACTACACTAGCTCAAAAAGAATAGACTCGCCAACTCGCTTGACCAGCGTGACGTTTTAACGCCAACCGATGAGGCGTACAAGACAGTGTGCACGAGGAAGCCCATGTCCAGTAGTGGACGATGGAAGATCTGGTTACGTTTACGGGGTTTTATAGGACCGCATACAATCTGCGAATAGGTTAATTTCGAACTACTTGATCGACATAGAGCGGCTCTTGAAACTGTCTATTTAGCCTGCAAGTATAAAGGGCTTTTTGGCGGGAACTTGAGAAGTGAAGTTGAGTTTTTGTTTGATTATTGTAAAAATTGTATATTAGGCGTTTTGTGGTTTAATGATGATTATTAAACATCAAAGTATTCTTCGTGCGTGGTGTTTGTGATAATCAAATAAAAGCGTGGGACTGCGTTTTCCGTGTGCTTCCAAGAAGTCCTCTTCTGTCCATAGTAAATCTACTATCACATTACTGAGGTACTCCTGACTTACTGCGACGGGACTGGACATTGACAGGATACGTTTTAGACTTTGAAATTGTTTTACGAAGAAAACTTGACACTGGCAGAATGTGCTAATTACACCATAGCCAAATGTGAAGAAAAAAAAGGAGTAAAAATGTTAGCTTCCCGACATGTAGAAGCTTCTAGTTCCTAATTATAGTTCATTGTTCATTAGTATAATGAGTTGTGAACTAAATGAGTTTACGTTCGTAAACATTGTGAACAATCCCCATTCGCGACAAACAATAATTTGTAATAACCGCGGGAGGCAACCCTGGGGAATTTATTATCATTAAAAAATGCAAAAAAAAATCATAATGAAAGGGTGGTGGGAGCGGGTGAATCCCATTTTTTATTTTAATTGGCTTGTAAATTTCATAAGTTATAGTGAGAATGTCGTTGCGAGGATTTTTCGTCGCCATTATGCGGTTTTAAATTCGCTTTACAATGGAAAAGGTAATACGTATAAAGTTTAATTACATTGTTTTATCCAAATGTATCGTCAAGACAAAAGGGTTCATATTTAACCTATATAACGGGACATTTAAAGGAAAATTAATGATTTTCACGTTCGGAATCGAACGATTTCGATGCCGGATTATGAACCAAGCGCATGAAGTATATAGAGAAACCAGGAAAAGTCTACCATAAATGTGCTACATTTTTCATACATTTTCTAATCTTTACAATGTACATACATACATGTTTCGGTAGTGAGTTAGATTTGCCGGAGCCCATTTCCCATCCCATCCCATTCCATTCGACCCTATCCCTTCTTATATCATGGAAGAAAGTGTAGAATGGTATAAAAGAAATTCCTTATTTCATTATACTCTTGACTCCTAATACCACCCCATCCCCCCATGGAAATTGGAAGATGTAATGGGATAAGGAAAACTCTTCGCCCTATTATACTTACTATTACCCATTTTCCCAACTCTTTTCCTAAATCCATTTCTAAATCTCCAAAAGTGCATCCGAAGGCGCAGGATCTTGGACTGGACTAAGAATGTGTCGCGGATGTCCAGGGACAACAGTATCCAGTTACCGCCAAGTGAACTGTCTGACGTCTTCTTTCTATAAAAAAGCATATTACTGTGTTCCATCATGAAGGGCTTGAAGGAGATTCCGTTAGTTTTACGAAATCTGCCTATGGCTGAGACTAAGGGCTACCCAATTGGTCAGCTCAATGCAAAACAGAAATCAGTTCCAAGACTTTATACATGCTGTCCCTGGGAGTGACGTCCAACAAAACTTGAGAGGTTCCTGAAGTCTTCTTTCAAACTTCAAACTTCTTTATTGCCCGTTACAGGTGGATCTTGTAGTAAATATAAATATGTGGTATCATTGCGACTTGCCAGTGTCGGCATGTATAAATTTCAGTAAAATGTATCTATCATTGATTAATTTTCAGGATATACAAATTAAACTTATATAATATTGAACACGTCTTAAATTATAATAATTACTTATAAATAATAATATAAAATTATGACTCTATACATTAATGTCATCTAATAAATATTCATCGATAGTGTAATAACAATTAGTCAGTTAGTTTGCGTGACTCCCATGTATAAATGGGGTATATCCCGTAAATCTATATCTCTAGATACAGTTAGGTACCTATAAATATTTCAAAAACTTTTATTTGCTTAATGTAATCTCAGAAACTTATGAACTGATTTTTAGAAAACAGTTTTACAAATGAATTTCTTTGACCCTCCATAAGATTTTAATCCACGCTAACGAGAACAAACCCTGGAGCAATCCCTGCTCTAATACCATATAGAAGGCTTCTTTAAGTATACCATTACTAGAAAGGATACAGGTTTATATGCATGTATAGCTGAAATATTATATCGAAGCCGTAATCCCCTTCTAACCACACGGCTATCCTGACAAACATAATTGAGTTGTCCAATAAAAACAAACAGTTAACTGCTTCAAGGAAATAAAGCCTAAACTCGGTTGTAAATTATTATTGACAGCCGCAAATGCGGGCCGGCGCCTCCAAAGCTAGGGTTGCTACAAATATAAATCTCGAGCGTCGCAGCCGCGGCCAGGACTGCCCACGGAGGACGGGCGTGATTGATCAAAGTCGTTTGTCAGGCTCGCGTCGCGACTGTTGGTAGCCCTGTGCAATTAGCACATGATTCTGGCCGTCTAATGCGCCTGAATTTAGTTTTAATTATGGCGCCGTTGCTGTGGTAACGATTGGGTGTTCTTTTTTAAAAGTGCTTTTTTTATTTAACGATGAAAAGAGTTTTATTAAAAACGTTATTTGTACATAATAAAACTTATTAAGATCTTATTATTTATATTTCATTAGAAATATATCTTACTTTAGTACTTACTACTGCTTAGCTGATCCTCTAACTTACTCTGATTAAGTTAAATTAATTATAATTATCTCACAAACTATTTATAATTATTTGCAGAGGTACTGTTAAAATAATCCTGTAGGTGTCTCATGCAAAATACAACAAAAATTCAAATCCAAATACATTTCAATAAGTTTAACTATAGGCCGCTTTACGAGCGTAAGAAAATAGCATCCAATTAACTTTTTAGCGGAAGTTTTAGCGGGAACTCGACAAGCGAAGTTGAGTTGTTGTGTGATTATTGTAAAAATTGTGTATTAGGCGTTTTGAGGTTTAATAGTGATAGTTTATTAAACTTCAAAGTGTTTTTCGTGCGTATTGTTTGTGATAATTACATAAAAGCGTGAGGCTGCGTTTCTTGTGTGCGGGAGGAGTCCCCTTCTGTCCTCGGTAAACTTACTACCACTTTACTGAGCGACTCCTGACTGATTTCAACGATACTGGACATTGACAGGATACGCTTTAGACTTTGAAATTGTTAAATGCTAAGACAACTTGACACTCGCAGAATGTGCTCATTGCACCATTGCCATATATGAAGAAAAAAAGAACTTTCAATGAATATTCACAACGATGTCGAGGGAGGCATTAGTGATTAAATAATCGCATATAACACTGGACAACAGCCAAAATGTATCTAAAATAAAATCGACTAAATCTTACTATTTTTGGTGTGCTAAAACTGAAAATAAACTTATCTTTTTAATATTAGTTCAAGTTTTAGAGATACGTGATGACATGTGTCCCTATATATTAACACTGTGAGCCCAAGAACGCATGTGGTATATTTGTATTGTCATAACAATAGAGGGGTGCGGCGTTGCTAAATCTACGTTTTCCCCAATCAATACAAACAATACCCAACAACAATAATAACAACAATAATATACAAACCCTGTATACAAACAAATGACAAACGCCACTATCGCGAATATTATGGAATTGAAAAGAAAATTCTCGAATCTTCTTTAATGTTCTCTAAAAATCTAGAAGTCGTATTTGGGTATATAAGCAGCTACAAAGCGGGGAGGTTAGTCGGTCGAAGTTAGTGAGTTGAATGGAATAGTTGAGATTGTAAGATGTCTCGAAAGTGTGTAAACCATCAAGATCACTTCTGTTATGTTTGTGGTGAGGTGACTTTTGCGTCTCAGAAGCGGTCTGTTACTCCATTGATAAAATAGGCATATCAGCTTTATTTCGGTTGCAAAATAGGGGATCTAGACAAACATTGGGCGCCACATATCTGCTGTAATGCATACGCTTCAAGTCTGAGAAACTGGTTAAATCGTAAAAAAGATCTATGCGGTTTGCTGTCCCAATCGTCCGGAGAGAGCCTACAAATCATGTTAGTGATTGCTATTTCTGCATGATACCTCGTGTTGGGCAAGGCACAGGTATATCTAAGAAGAAAAAGTCGGTTACTAACTATCCAAATATACCATCTGCCATAAGACCTGTGCCCCATATTGACGAACCATATTGTTAAGGCACTGAATAGAGATGGGCCAGCTTTTCACTACCTGCGTCAGAAATTCCCAAGGCTAAGTGAAGCAAAAATTAAAGAAGGTATTTTTGTTGGGCCACAGATTCAAAATATGCTGAAAGACGAACATTTAGACAGCACTCTAACAGATATTGAAAAAAATGCTTGGAATGACTTTCGCCTCGTGGTCACTAATTTCTTGGGAAATAATCAAAGCTGACAATTACGTTACTCTTGTTGAAAATATGCTGTCATCGTATCAAAAAATGGGTTGCAATATGTCTCTAAAGATCCATTTCCTACACTCACACCTGGACTTTTTTCCTGACAATTTCGGAGCACGGCGAACGATATATCGATATATCAACAATGGAGAAAAGGTTCCAGGGAAACTGGAATGCTTCCATGCTTGCCGACTACTGTTGGACTCTTGATAGTGATGCTCCAGAAACATTTCAGAAAAGAATAGCAAAAAGACAGCGCATTTGTGACTCTAAAAGTGTAAAAGTATCTATTTTTTATTATTATGTTAAAAATAAAAAAAAAAACTTGTTCTTGAAAACTGCAACTAAGTTTTTAATTTCATTGTCGTTTTTGTATTCACCGCCCCAAAATTAACAAAAACATGCACTTTTCATACAAGATACAACAAATAAACTAAAATTTGTTGTCCAGTGATAATTAATACTATATTTATACAGGTGTCTCAAATATAAATCTGAATACATCCGTTCATGACTATAAGTTAATTTTCGTGAAAACTGAATGATTATGAATGCATTTCTTTGAATTTTGGCCCGTGTTTCTTTACTGCTAGAGATAGGCCTGTTCCCTACGGTCGCCACCACTCTTGGGATCCCGCTCTTGTTATCCCAGCCACTACTGGCGACTTTCTTCAAATCGTCAGTCTACCTTGCCGGAGGTCACAGGATTATATATCGTCTTCATATATATTGTCTAAATACAAAGCAATCAAATAAAAAAATAATTATGTACATAAAAAACATTATTAGTAATACATTACCTATTACTAATATTCATAAAATGCTAAATATTCAAAACTAAAATGTGTATATTTATCCGTTTGTGACGAATAGGTTTGATTCCTTTTTTCCTAGTCCTTCTTAATCCTTTTTCTAAATACACTTCAAAATCTTCACAGGTACTTACGCGGCGTATCCGAAAGCATGCCAACATTTGTCCATTCTTGACTGATGCTGGCATGTATCGTGGACTCCCTATGCGAGTGCCACCATTTTTTCGATAAAAATGGGTAAATTCAGCAAGTTCAATTCTTCGAATATCCATTTTGGGATAGATATGTAGATAAAATTCTTTATATCTCACCAAAAATATAAGACTAACAGATATTGTAAACAGATAAATTGCACAGAAGTCGATCTTATCGCTAAAAGCGAATTCTGTCAGAATCCTACCTGCCTCGTCGCACTACAAGTGAGGCGTATTCTTTCAAAAGTCCGCATAAGATACGATAAACTCAAACATTGATCTTTATTAATTAATAAATTCGAGCTCAAACATTGATCTTTATTAATTAACATGATTTACAAACTTTACTTAAACTATTTTATGATAAAGAGACGTCTAAATACGATAAATGTGAATATGTAAAAAATAATTATCTCATTATGGTTTATTCACTACATTTTAAAACTAATTAAACAGTGGAAATGAAACATGCGATATACTATTTCAGAAAGCTCAATTCGTGTACTTTCTGATGAATTTTTAAACATGCATAATATTTATATATATAGCCACCAGAGAGGTATACATCAGTACATGCTGATTATGTGTCATTACTGTTTTTAATTAAAGTTTTAACAGTTACCGAAATTTGCCGATCTTTAACTAATAACGTTTCTCGTAGGAAATTTCATATAATTTTATGGGGTGAAAAGGTTTTTGCACTTTGAATACATAAGTTATGTAAATCTATTAAAATATATAATGATGGAAATTTGTACCTAGTACGCAATAATGGAGGGGTTTTACGTTTTTTCTTTTATAGACTAGTGGGCGGACGCGTAAGCGGTCCCACGTGACGGTAAGTGTTACCGCCGCCCATGGACACCTGCAACACCAGGGGGTATGCCGACCTTGCAAAATCCTATTCACAGCTCTATTGAAGAACCCCATATCGTAGCTTAATGGAAAGACCTCTTGAGGCAGTTCGTTCCACAGCCTACGGGTTCGCGGTATAAAATAATTTTTGGACCGAACAGTGCGCGACACCTCCGTATCGAGGAAATGCGGATGGACCGCACTAATGTAATATAGATATAGATAGTTATATTGTATTTAATCAATTGTGGTAATTATTTTGATAAATTTTAAATACCACTGAACACAAATATAATTCACATGGAGCTATATACTATATGATAATATTTTAGAAGTCAATAACTGCGTTAGAAAAACATTTATCAATACATTGCACACTTGCGATTTCCTTTTTCCCACACCTAACATCAACAATTGGCTTTAAGTTACGCGTTTGCATAATGTTACATACAGTAAATTAATTTTCTCCATCACTAAATAGCCTTTTTGACTTTGTTTTGATCGGCGGTGACAATTACATTTCAGCTATTATATTTTCATTAATTACTATAATTGTATAACTATATTTGTTTGAATTTTTTTTTCTTATTAATAAAATACATTTATATCCATGAAATTTTACATTATTTGAAAGCTTATACATAAAAAAATACTGTAAAAGAATTATGCATTTATCTCTAAGAACAAAGAATTTACAGATTTATAGCTTGAAAGTGACTCTTATCTCCTCACAGTGCGTCGGCGAGGTTGTGTGCAAAAATTAATAATCTTATAAATAATAATATATATTTATAATGGTATCTACCGAGTTATTGTGATGCAAAGTATGCGCGAGTATGCACGCAAACGGCCGTGCTTTAGCACTTAATAATGTGACGAATAAAAAAAGCAATAAACATTTAAAGAGGGAGACGATATTAGAGTCGAATTAAAATGCGGAATCACGTACATTACGGCTTGTTCAGATCTTTTTTTCAATACACTTATAAATGCGGACAGCGAAACGCGTGGAGTTGTTTCGTTTGTTTTTTTTTAGTACACGAGTTTGCGGACGTGTCTGCGTATTCGAAATTAATTGTCAAGACGATTCAATTTTCTATATAACTGTTAATAATTCTGTACGTGTCTATAAATATTTAACATCCTAAAATGTTGAGGAAGTGTATTTTATATTTATTTCACAATCATCTCATAAATTTAATACTTTCTATTTTGGAAACCAGATTCAACAGTCGTTTGTTTTGCGTTTGACTAAAAAAATTACATGTGCTAATAAGATACTTCTAGATAAGAAACAAGTCAAAGAACCAGAATTACACTGCAAGTGAATAAAGTGAATGAAGCAAAGATAGACCAAAAAGGGGAACGGCGGAGTATGTTAAACTGGGAAACGGTATGGGATAGAGACATGGGAGAAAGGAGGGAAGGTCATCGACAAGTAGCACACAAAATGAACATTTCATGTGTGTGTCATTTATGTGGTTTATGTGTAATTTCGATATTTTATTCTATTTACTTATCATGGATCTCCATTACTTTTTATTTCCAATTTTATTGTTGGTTTGGACATTCAAAATAATGAAAATCCGTTTTAATGGCCGATTCTAATTCATTCAATGTTTCTGGTTTTTAACGAAAATGTAACAAGGGTGTTCACTGTAGAACTAATGGTGGAAAAAATATTTTAATCAGAGTCTGGTCGAGCGCTGGAACCAGGGGTGCTAAGAATCTCCGGGCGGGATTCCACCGTCGAACGACCAGGGCTTTGAAAACGGATTACCGACGTAGGTTGTCACTGGTGACTTACAACACGCGCACTTTGAGGACAGACGAGAAGATCGCTGAGCTGGAAGAGGAGATAGGCAAGTTGCACTGGGATATATTGGGGTTATCAGAAATCCGAAGAGAGGGGGAGGACACGATAACCCTGAAGTCCGGCAACTTGTTCTATTACCGGGAGGGCGACCAGCAGTCCCAAGGTGGTGTCGGGTTTATCGTCCACAAGTCCCTCGTAAATAATGTTGTAGCCATCACGAGTGTGTCGAGCAGGGTCGCGTACCTTATACTCAGAATATCCAAGAGATATTCGTTGAAGGTCATACAGGTCTACGCACCGACCTCGGCACACCCGGATAACGAAGTGGAAGCAATGTATGAGGACATTAGTAGAGCCATACATGCTTCGAAAACACACTACAATATTGTTATGGGGGATTTCAACGCGAAACTGGGCAAAAGAGGCGACGATGAGTTGAGAGTGGGGCAATTTGGATGTGGGCACCGGAACCAGAGGGGCCAGAGGCTGGCCGACTTTCTTGAGAAAGAGGGACTCTTTATGATGAACTCTTTCTTCAAGAAGCCGCCTCATAGGAAGTGGACCTGGATGAGCCCCGACGGTTCCGTTAAAAATGAGATAGACTTCATTATGGACACAAAGAGACAAATATTCAATGATGTCTCCGTGATCCACAGGGTGAAAACCGGTAGTGATCACCGAATGGTTAGAGGCACATTGAATATAAACGTCAAGTTGGAAAGGTCCCGCCTGATGAAGTCTACGCTCCGACCTACTGCTGCCCACATACAAAACCCCGAAAGCTTTCAGCTTGAATTGTCAAATCGCTTCGATTGCCTAGAGGATTGCGTTGCAGTGGACGATATCAACAACAGGTTGGTAGAAACTGTCCATACGGTGGGGTCTAAATTCTTCAGACACCGTCGAAGAGATGGACCCCAAAAGCTCACCGACCACACCCTCGACCTCTTGGCGGAACGACGTTCGATGGCACTGCAGACTCCTGATGACGCGGAAGCATATCGGCTGCTCAATAGACGGATTCACCAGTCCTTGCGACACGACATCCGTCTCTTTAATACTAATCGTATTAAGGAGACGATAGAACGGAATAAAGGCTCCAAAGTGTTCGCAAGAGACTTATCTATTGGGCAGAGCCAGTTGACGAAGCTGAAGAGGGAGGACGGCAGTGTCACTTCCGACAAACAAGAGGTACTGAGGGAGATCGAGGAGTTCTATGGACAGCTGTATACCTCGGTCGCTAAACCTGTTGGCAACTTGGCCAAAGACCCAAGAGCCAAGTTGACCCGACACTATACCGAAGATATCCCGGACATCAGCCTGTACGAGATTAGGATGGCCCTCAAACAGCTTAGAAACAACAAGGCGCCGGGCGAAGACGGAATCACTTCAGAGCTTCTGAAAGCGGGTGGAACACCGGTACTGAAAGTCCTTCAGAAGCTCTTTAATTCCGTCTTGCTCGAAGGTATTACGCCGGAGGCATGGAACAGAAGCGTGGTGGTGTTCTTCTTCAAGAAAGGCGACAAGACCTTGTTGAAGAACTATAGGCCCATCTCGCTTCTGAGCCATGTTTATAAGTTGTTTTCGAGGGTTATCACGAATCGTCTCGAGCGCAGGTTTGATGACTTCCAGCCTCCCGAACAAGCCGGTTTCCGAAAAGGCTATAGTACCATAGACCACATCCATACGCTGCGGCAAGTTATACAGAAGACCGAGGAGTATAACTTGCCATTATGCTTAGCGTTTGTGGACTATGAGAAAGCCTTTGATTCGATCGAGACTTGGGCAGTGCTACAGTCCCTCCAGCGGTGCCATATTGACTATCGGTATATCGAAGTGTTGAAGTGTTTGTATAACAACGCCACCATGTCAGTCCGAGTACAGGAAGGGAGCACGGAGCCGATTCCATTGCAGAGGGGTGTGAGACAAGGAGATGTTATCTCTCCGAAGCTCTTCACCAATGCGATGGAAGACGCTTTCAAGCTCCTGGAATGGAAAGGACTCGGCATCAACGTTGATGGCGAATGCATCACTCACCTTCGATTTGCCGACGATATCGTGGTCATGGCAGAATCGCTGGAGGATCTTAGCACAATGCTCGGAGACCTCAATCGAGTTTCCCAACAGGTGGGCCTTAAAATGAACATGGACAAGACGAAAATCATGTCGAATGTCCATGTCGTGCCCACCCCAGTTTCAGTTGGGAGCTCGATTCTCGAAGTTGTTGACGAGTACGTCTACCTAGGCCAAACGGTCCAACTAGGTAGGTCCAACTTCGAGAAAGAGGTCAATCGACGAATCCAACTCGGCTGGGCAGCGTTCGGGAAGCTACGCAGCGTCTTCTCGTCCAAAATACCTCAGTGCTTGAAGACGAAGGTCTTCGACCAGTGTGTGTTGCCAGTGATGACCTACGGCACCGAGACGTGGTCTCTGACTATGGGCCTCATAAATAAGCTCACTGTCGCACAGCGAGCTATGGAGAGGGCTATGCTCGGGGTTTCCCTACGTGATCGAATCAGGAATGAGGAGATCCGTAGACGAACTAAAGTCACCGACATAGCCTCTCGGGTTAGCAAGCTGAAGTGGCAGTGGGCAGGGCACATAGCTCGAAGAACCGATGGCCGATGGGGCAGAAGGGTTCTCGAATGGAGACCACGTACCGGCGGACGAAGCCGAGGACGTCCATCTGCTAGATGGACAGACGACCTCATAAAGGTTGCGGGCACCCGCTGGATGCAGGTCGCTGCCGATAGGTCTAAATGGCGGACAATGGGGGAGGCCTATGTCCAGCAGTGGACGTCCAAGGGCTGAGAAGAAGAAGATATTAATTCAAATTAAAAGAATAATAATATTATTATCTGAAAATTTAGTTTTTAGACTTCCATAAGGTCTTCTTAAGTTATGCAACGCATCTGAGAGAGGGTTTGCCATTCTGGACGGATGTTGGCACGTACCGCGGGTGTCCACGGGCAAGAGTATCCACTTACCACCGGACGGACTGTATGCACGTCTGCCACCTTCTTTACATTTAATAAGGTCTGTGAAAATATATGAATTTTTCTTAAATCCATAATCTCATCGGATCGCGAATGTCTATATTGAACCTTCATCTTCTTTCCCTAATGGGAAGATCGCCAATTCAAATCCCTGTTTGTGTTTGTTTTTCCTTTGTTATCTATCTAGGACTCTTTAGACTAGATTGGGACTCTAATCTAGGAGGATTTTTTCATATAACTAGCCCTGTAATCAAAGTTTTTTTTCTCAATATGATTGTAAGACCTTACAATCTTTTCATATGTTTTACGTCCTTAGCGACTCGCTAATTGCTGTAAATGCTCATTTCTACAAGGAGAGTTTCTCGGACGGTACGGGCGTGAATATTGTATACGATTCTTGCGACCAAACTAAATACAATTCTCTCCTACAACTTGATAACTCGAATAAATAACTCGATGATGACGGGGATAGCCGTGATCAGATGATGATAACAGTTGTTTATACGAACTTTTGACCGATATTCGAGAAAATCGCGTTCGAGGAAAGTCAAGGAGACTTTGCAAATGAGCCATAATGTAAACAAGACTATGTCCCTAGTCGTTGGAGTGTGGAGAAGATGAGACTTGAATTTATAGACTGTCAAGTCGCTGTTTACTCGCCAGTGACCTGATTTTTTGTTTTGTCTGAAAATTAGCGACTTCGATATTAAATCACTGAAGCTAAACGTGAAGCGGGGTCCACACGACGGGATTTAATAGTGATTTTTGTCTCCACATATACTTATTTTTGTCCAAATGACAGCGATAAGTCAGTTTCCCTAGGAATAATATCTAGAATAATTGCGCAAACTACGCTTTTTTGTTATACGATGTCTGTCGAACAGGATTCTGCAAGTTCGGTAACGCACCCGCAAGTCCCCTGGTGTTGCAGGTGTCCATGGGCGGCAGTGACTATTTACCATCATGTGGCTCGTCCGCCATCTAATCTATAAAAAAAATAAACTATAGGTATACGCACGTCGTATACCACACTGGTCCACACTCCAGGTCCACACTGTGGCAAAGTCTTTAGATCGACTTTTGAGTCGATAGCGATAATGATGCTCTAATCATCCACATATAAAAAAATAATCTAGCCGTTAGTGACATTAGTCGCTGATATGTGGACCCCACTTGAAAATTTAAATCGCTAGCGAGCCCACAGCGACTCATCGCTCTAGAGCGATGAGTCGATGAGTGTGAACCATGTCAAAATCCAATATTTTATTAGTTTTATCCATGCTTAGTTTTACGGCACTAAGCTCGACAAATGTTTTCTATTAACGGCTTATAAACACTGTATCTATTTAAAAGTTTATTATGAGATTCAAACAATTAAACAACAGAAGTAGATCAGTACGAACAACTAAAAAAAAAGCCAATACACGGACCAGTGTGCACAATCTGTGATCTGAGAAACGTGAACAAAGATATAAGATAGATGATCTACAGTATGGAATCTTCTTATAAACGCCCAAAATATCACACGTGGGTGTGTGCAGTAAATAAACAAACGTAATATTTACAATGCTTCTTGGGAAGTTGTAATAGATATAGTATCTGTTAGTGATACATCGCGCCTCAGTGAAATCTCGTCGGGACATCCAGATAATATACATGAAATACGAGTAAATTGTATAGTTAACACCTATAAAAAAATCTAATTAATTAATTATAATTTTTGCCACATTAATCAGGATATGTAATATTTGCTACGTCTTTTACTAAATAAAATAAACATATGTCAGTATCTACTCGCAGTTCACTTCTAATTTAGATATCCATCACGTGACCACTTCTGCTCAGGTTCCAGTATAGGCGATTGTTTTTAGACAGTTCTGGCATTACCTACTGTCTGTTTAATCTCTCCTGTGTTTGCACCCATCGCTGCACCCGACAAAGGACTCACTAACAATATATATAATACGCAATTTAGATAGATTGATTACCTAGTATACGGGGACATTTCTTTCAAACCAGCGGTTCAGTTTTAAGAAGATTTTTAATTATTTTTACATTATGGTTTTGATAGTCATTTCTAATCTCTGATTTTATCGCTGCCACTTTACTATAATCCTCTAATACTTGTTACAATTATTATGAAAAACTAGGTATACTTATACTTGATTCGTGATGACCTGATGACTTTATATACATATATTATGTAACTTACGTACACATATATCTCAATCACCACTAGCTTGATGATGAAAGAAACAGCGTTCCTCATAAAAACGTTATAATTATGGACTGAAATCCCTTCGCGTTTCGAAAGGAGACCTCTACCCAGCTGTGCGATGTTAATATAGGCTGACATCGATCAATTGAAAGAACGAAATACTTCTACAAGAATAATATGGACAATGTGTGAGACCGATTCAAAAAATAGATTCAGATGGACAGGAAAATAATTATATTAGGTACCTACCTATTAAATTTTCTGTGAAACTCAACTATGAACGAAAATTCAAGGATTTGCAGCATTGAAACTAAGTCAGTTTTAAAAACACTTTCGTCACTCTTTTGGCGGCGGTAATGAAACGCCGCGTTTCGCCCGCCCGCGTACAACCACGCGCTACCCATCCTCTGAAAATGGAGCGGCCGATAAAAAAGGTAACGAATTATAAAAAAGCGGAGGCACACAATCGCGAGCGCGGACGTGTGGGCGGTGGGCGAAATGAAATGAAATAATGAAAAAAATGGACAAAAAGCAGTACAAACATGCATTGTCCTCCGCCCTCCCCCCTTAATGATGGCACAGGGGTGCGCCTGCCCCGCCCGTACGTGTATCTGAAGTGGCTGATTATCACCTGATTTCATCTGTGCTCACGTAAATTGGTATTGTTCTGCGAACGCGCCACAAGAGCCTAATCTGAACTGTTTTCGCACTTTATGGTTAGAGGATGAAGTTTATGGCACTCTTTCGCGCACTTGACTTTAATCTTATAACTCTGACAGTGTATAGAGGTCTGTTTGTGATGCGGTTGTTTAGTCACGCGGCGAACCTTTGAATTTTCGCGCGCAATTGAACGCGGTGCAAGGGGTCCCGATCACCGTCATATGGGTCTAAGGCATCTCCTCCTACAAGCAGTGCACTCGGCTATACAAAGGCCACAATCGACCAATAGCCGTGTAACAATCAGATACGCAGGTTTCAAAATAGTGTGGTTCGGTAGCGTGGAACATCCTCAGGTCAGGTGCACTAATAACTTAAAGAAAGTTGACGGTAGTGGCTGGATGAGAAGAGTGGAAGACCGATCACGGTAGCGTGCCTTGGGAAATAAATATCTAAAAGTAGAGAGACAAAAGCTGATAGTAATAAGCGACCGCATTAGACACGAAAAACCGCCGCCGAAATTAATTTGTTTATGCGAAACAAAGGTAGGTGCCGCCTGCATGCACCCGTGCCTCGCCCACCTCCCGAAAAAAAGGGAAAAAAATTGGTAAAAGGGGGAGAGGGGTGTGGGAACCCCTCCCGCGGCGCGATCGGCATCGGACTTCTTTTTTTAATCGCGTCGCATTCGGCATGGTCGTTTTGGGTAAGCACACACTGCGCGTTGCCTATTTTCCAATTTAGATTGCTTTGTATTACCGGTTGAGCGATGCGCAATAGTTTTTGAGGCCCGTGACACGTGAACGGCGGAAATTAAATTCTGTGTAAAAAATAAAATCCGGGACGCGCGAATGTTTAAGGGATTTAGGTGCTATCTTAGTTAGCTACCAATAGTTGTGTGTTAGCTACCAATTCAAATACTATCAATACACTCTGAGTATTCCTATTCCTGAGTATCTCATCTAAACTCATACGTGAGGGCTTGAGTTAAAAACCGCGACCTGTACCACTGAGTTTCAATTTAAGTTTTTGCGGGATAAGATCCGAATCGAAGAGATTCGTCAAAAAACTAGTCGCCGACATAGCATCGACATTCTGAAGTGGCAATGAGTAAAACATATCTATTTGTCGCAACTTAAGTACGAATTTTTAAATTATCATTAGCTCGGTGATGAAGGAAAACATCATGAGGAAACCCGTATGCCCGAGAGTTGAAAAAATCTGGTTTTTTCACCAATCCGCACCGGGCCCACGTGATGGATTATGGCTCGAAACACCTCATTGCAAGAGGCGATCGATGCCCTGCAATGTGGGATGTTATACTCGTAGATATGCTGATATTGATATAATCAATAATAAACTATTCATATTAAGGAGTTAGCTAATTTCTGTCAGTATTTTCAACTTTTAGTAATATTAATTATACTAAGTAGTATTTTTTATCACTATATTTTTTCATATAATTACTAAAATATAACCCTTTAGCAATTTTGTGTCCGAATGCTTTTTTAACTGCGTATAAGTTCACCCTTTGTGTTAATCACACCGACTCCCTTTGACATACGAATCTCTTGATGTTCGCGTTGCGAACATTTTAGGTACTATAGGCATACGCTAAATATACTATCATATGAATAACAAAAAGTTACTCAACACCATAAAGGCGGTCTTTAATTTAAAATGTCGGCACATTAAATTTTTACATTATCGAAACTCATTAATAAAATAACATTGACACTAATTACAGTCTTTCCAAAATTAACATTTACATCGCAGCACATCTGTGAGAAATATTACAAACAAGGCTCCACGGTGGGGACAATAACTCAAGTATCAAAATTCCCTAATAATTAGCGAGCAAAAGGCAATAAATATCACCAAGACGATTATTAAGCGGCGACGGCTAATCACAAGGAGTTTATAGTTTCACTACGAAACGTTTCAACTTCGAAGAACTATAAAAGTTATGTCCGTCATGCATAGAATTATACCAGTTACTTTTATCCATCAAATTCATATTCTATTGTCAGAATTAAAAAAAAAACGTTTTGAAGATTTTTTAAAATCTATAAATCTAAAGTTCTAAACGTAAACATGTTTATTTATGTATTTATTGTCTATCGCACTCCAGTGTTACACGTGCACATCAGTTACAAAATAAAAAATAAAAAAATTACATTCTTATATGTGCACAATTTAAGGCGAACACAACTTTGACAGAGATAATTTGTAATTAAGTAAATAACATACATGAGGCATACAAATAAAATGTACCTAAATGTTATGTTAATAAATAAATGTAAATAAAATGTTATGTGTATAAGAAATGTTATACAATCCCTGCAATTAACCTTATACCTTATGAGTAACTATCAAACATATTTTTCACTGTAACAGAGAGGTAAAGGAAAATAAGGCCTGTAAAATAAGGCCTATTAAGGGTTTTTCTTTAGAAACCCATAACCCAAGCCCTAGCGTATAAGCAGCCCTTTGGCTACTTCATACGTATATGCTCTTATATATGCCAAAAGGAAATAAATCACATAAGCAACAATTTTAAATAAATCTAAAAATAATATATATTTCCATTAATTGCGCTATAGCGGCTTATTTACTCACGAAAATTTCATTTTTGGTGCTTTTAAGGTCTGTTTTACTTCTTAACTAAAATACTCTAAAGAATTTTTGTTATTTTTATATTTTGTTGATTTAGATAAACGTTTCATTACAATTATAGCACATTATAAAAAATTGCAGCACCTAACATATCTAACATTTTTTTTTTTAAATATACATTCTTTCAACGCTAATGGATAAATGGAAATAATTCACAGACAGTCTAATAATTTCATTAGATTACATAATATTTGTGAGTTACAGCTGTTCGTGTTATTTATCAAACTAATTAAAAAACGTTTTTTCTTTTCAATAATTTATACTTGAACTTAAAAGTCAATTTATCTTACTCTCATCAAGTCGTTAAGCAAAATGTCACATGTCCACAAACCATTATTAATTTAGACAAGTTTACAGTGTCTGTTGTGTAACTGACCGCGCGCCTCAGGCGACGTCAGTTTTCCGCGCCCTTCTATACAATTTCTCTACAAACCTAATTACAGACTTCTATGTAATTAAAATGCACACTTAAAGTAATTAGAGAGTTCACAAAGAAATCATTTTGAAAAGAGATAATATCACTTAAAACAAAGTAGCATGACGTTACAAATTACCTATACGATTCTGCTTATGTGTAATTAGCGATGAATTATGTGGAGTAATTTGAATATGTATAATTCGTTTGAATGTAAGAAAGTTAATTTTACAAAAGAATGGTTAAAAGTTACTTGGATAGGAAATCCACTGTATATATATATATATATATATTTTAAGTTATATTATATTTTATATATATATATATAGAGAGAGAGAGAGAGAGAGATTTAGGAATTTAGTTATTGAGATTTAGTTACAATAAAATAATGCCACACTCAATGGCTCACACTCGGATTCCATTTGTCATGTATCCAGAAAAACATGCGAATACAAATACACCACCCGAGATTTTTCTCACACCAGGCAGGGACACTACCAACTAGGCTAATCGGTTGTCTAAATTGGAGAGTCCGTACTTAAGTACTTAAGTGGAATTGATATTATCTAATATATCATACCATACCATCCAACTGTCTTTCTGCTACTCAAGAGGTCCCAAGGCCCGCCACCATAAACGGTGATCCCCTTTCTCATCCAGCCCCTACCGGTGACTTTCTTCAACTCCTCAGCCCACGTGGCCTACGTTTCCGGGAGCGTGCTCTCCATTTGAGGATTAATTTACACCATGCATCGTCGGTCCTACGACCTGTCTACTGCCATATAACATTTTAAACTTTTCGTTTTGTACACATTTTAAATTGTTAATCGGGTCTAAACGCGTATAACAAAGGTGTTTGTTTACCTTTTTTTTATCGACGTTTCGGCACGTCCAATGCCACTTCAGCTTACGACGAGCTATGTCGATGATCATATTGATAATAAATGATTAAAATAATAATAAATATTTTCACCCAACGTCTCCTTGACCGCAGTTTCAGATATCTCGTGCCGGCGATGAGAGTACGTTTATTATAAATGAGCATCGTTAATCACCGTAATTAGATCATTACCGGCATCGGGTTCCGGATCTCGCATAAACAACTATCCGGTTTTTTCATTTCCTCTAAACAAAATGTGTTTAGCGTCTTGCTTGTAAAGGTAGTTTTTTTAAAAGAACGAAAGAAAGAAACTTATTCAGATTTTCTTTTTTAAATAAATTATTTTAAATTAAGATATAAAGATCTAAATAATATAGTAAACGACAAATATTTTTCATACTGGTACCTAATGTTCTTCTATGTGGATAAATAACAATATTTTTCGCCTTTAAGGTTTAATACATGAGATGAATTGTATAGAAGTTCTTTTATTTCAGATCACCGGATGATTTTGACTTTAACTTTTGTGTGTGTGAAATAATATTTGGTCATTCTCATCGTCGTGTCGTCATCGTAGACAAAAATATTTATTTATTTATCTACTGAAGATTGGCAAACGTGCGAGCGCGAATTAAAATCATAGCACAATAAGTAAAAATCAAAACGAACCACCAACTGGTAAATATTTCTTAAATGGAAATAGCGGAAGTCCTCATTTCGCATGTCTTACGAACTATTTTATGGTAGGCACCAACATCTAAATGTGTCACACTTTAACAATCACTCACACTCATGTATCAGATTTTTTGTACCACGATGATTTTGTCTTTGGCTTATTTCGTCATTCTAAGTCTGTGGTATAGGTGCAGTGTGATAATATTTAGAAAATGCCGCTGAGAATATCTGTTGTAAATTGCAGGAGTTAAATGTAGTAGGTTGTCTGGATTCCTACAATCACGTGTAGTGTACACGTGGTTGTAGGAATCCAGCTAAATTGTTTAACAACTTAACAGAGTAAAATCGTTTAAGAGCGTGTAGGACACGCTATTAACCGGTTTTTAACTTCTTAGTAGGTACTTCTTAGTACGTAGATATCAAAGAACCGACGGATGGATGATAAAACTGAACGCAAAGGTTAGTTGTCAACTTGGTAACAACTGTAGGTCGGCTGTGGAATCCTAAACAAATGACTGGTAATTCTAGTACAGAGGGAATCTAATATCGATTCTATTTATTTTAAACAGAATCGCACATTGTCGTGCAAAAGACAGACTAATGACTTAATTAAGACATTCCCTACCAACCAACGTTTGTGTTGGTCAGAGAAGTTCATCTGGAAGTACGGGAATGATAACATAAAGGTTTGTATTGTTTGTCAACGTATTTTTTCCAATGATTTCTAGCTAATATTGGATAATGCTACCAATATAGCAATATCAATATAACGTTCTTAAGTTTGTGGTTTCCAGTAGCCTTCCAGTAGCCATGGGCTTATTAAATACCACTTTCCGGGTCCCTAGGTAGCCCACAGCCCGGTCTATCAAGCTGCAGCACTTAATTGGACCCGCTATGATTTATTATCGGTTAATTTTATGATAATGAGTTCATGAATAATCTGCGCCGAGGTACGTATTCTGAACACGGCGTTCGATGCCACAAAGTAGTGCCAACGCTAAAACCAGCCATCCTTTGTGATGATCAGAGAAGTTTAGTTTGGAGGTGCATGAAAGACACAATTTAGATGGTGTAGTCAAATATATATAACACCTTATTACATATACATTATATGTTGCGGACAGCCAAAAATGACATGAGTGAAACCAGTGTATTGTGATGTGCAGTGATTGCGTAGATACGTAACTATGTATATAATGTATAATTGCGTAGCGATAAGTACGCCCTATGTCTAGAATAAGCCTATTATGTACCGTGTGTAGCTTAAGAACCTTATGTATATGTATAGGATGTAAGGATAATTGTGTATAGTAACGTAAGATGTAGTAAATAAAGAGAATTTGATACAAGTTGCTCAATAAAGAGAGATGCGAGGGAGGTGTTATAACTGAGGGCCTACGTACATGAGAGATTAGAGATAGCACGCTACACTAACATGAGAGGCCTACACGACCTAAAACCCCATACAAATAGTTACTGAGTAAATAAATGCAGAAAGTTAAATATTGATAGAAAACAAATCCCATGCGGGCGCTTCTCACGTGGGAGAAGCGACGCCGAGTACAACATCTGGCGCATGGCGTTTTCTCGGAATTAGGTCGTGTAGAAACCAACGCGCTAGAGCGAGAGGTACGCATGGGCGCTTCCCACGTGGGGGAGCAAGACAAGACGAGAGTACCGTTACGGCGACTCCGGAAACGGCTCGCCGTAACAATGGGGACTGCGCGAGGTAGCGTGCTATTGGACAAAAGGGCGGAAACCCTCGGTTGTAAACATCCCTTGTTGAGCAGCTTGTATTGAGAATATAAATGGGGCCAATCTGGCCGAAATACACAGTCGTCAAACAGCAGTCCTACGAGTATCACTTCGACCACCCGGCACCTCAAGAAAACCCTCCGACTAGCCGACCTCAAGAGAACCCCGCATACATGAAGAGCGAGCGGCATACAATCATTCAAGTTGGGCACTCAGTTGCCCCGTCTGTCGTCACCCGCCGCCGCGAACACTAGCGCGTCTTCCGCTCGTATACGACCGGTCGGCCCGCCGAGCCATTATTAGTGCGCCGGTCGTCAACAAGCTGGTCCTTCGAGCCGGATCTGTGCAGCTACATTGCACCATCAGCACCACAACGTTCCGGCCATGAAGACGCGCAGTAATTCGCGAAGCGAGTCGGGCTACGATACCGCGTTACCGCCCGCACAGCCGTCGCCCGCCGCGACGGCCCGCGTTACCGCCGTCGCCTCCGACGCCGCGAGAGGCACCGTCACCGCTGACGTGTTGCCACGACACGTGATCGCCACTTCCACGAGGGAAGCCGCGAGAGAGTCGGCTCTCCGCCATGCCGCCGCTACCGCCCGGCCGCAGGGGGCGGCGCTGGATGAGCGTTCCCAGCGAATGCCCGGCATGCGCGCGTTCACCGAGTCGTCGCGTTCGCCGTCGAGGACGTCGGGCAGCACTGTGCAGCCCGCGTTGCCCGCCCGCGAGCGAGAGCCATACGCGTCGTCGCGAGTACCATCCCCGGAGGGGTACAGACACATCAGGGGGGGGGGACATGCCGCTACAGCTAGCGTACCGGGGGGAGGACGCGTCAACGAGTCGTCGCGCCTCATCGCCTACATACAGTGCATCAAGGCGCACTGTACGATCACGGCGCTCCACAGCTAGCCTAGCGGCGCAGAGGAAAGCCGCCGAAGTAGCCGCAGAAGCCCGCCTAGCCGCAATACAGAAGAAGGAGTTAGAAATAGAAGCTAGGCTGGTGCGGAATCAATTAGAGCTGGACTTGGCTAATATAGACGCGGAGGAATCGGACCGAGGCAGCGCTGTTGATGCACACTCACGCGTCAGCAGCTGGATCCAGAATGCGACGGACCCGGTCAATCCACGGGGGGAGCGCGGGGACCTCGACAACGTGTGTCTGAGGGAGAACTGGCCTGCAACTCCAGCACCATGGGAAGATCGGGAGAAGCGGATCGACAGGGAGCCACACCGACGCCGCGGAGACGACTGTCGACGAGAACCCAGCGGGGACAGAGGCGCGGCCACAGAGGGGCCACGATGGGCGAATGAACGAGACAACATTCGTCGCGCCAGATCGCCTACGCCGGAACGAGAGCGGGGCACGAGGCAGCTCGTAGAGGCGCTGGACAGAATCCCGAGGATGCGTCCACCGCCACGCCAAGCCATGGAGCTGCCACCATTCTCCGGAGCAGCAACAGAGTGGCTGCCATTTAAAGCGGCGCTGAGAGATTCGACGCAGATATATCGACTCACGCCAGCGGAAAACTTAGCGCGCCTGCGCGCAAGCCTGAGGGGAGAAGCACGCGAAGCAGTGGCAGCGCTATTATACACGGCCTCAGATCCAGAACTCATCGTCCAAGCTCTGGAACGATGCTTCGGCCGGCCGGAGACTATAGTGTACAAGGCGCTGGAAGATTTAAAGAAGCTGCCGCGGCTGAACTCAGCAGAGGACCTAAACAAATTCGCAGTTCGGGTCCAAAACATAGTCAGCGTGTTGGCCACAGTGGACAAAAGGGGCTATCTACAAAACCCCATGCTCGCCCAAGAAGTGGTAGAAAAGCTCAGCCCGCACCTAATGAGCAGGTGGTGCGACTACGCCTACGAACACGGGGAAGGCGGCGAAGCAGAGATCGTCACCTTATCGCGGTTCCTGTCACGTGAAGCGGATCGGGCGGCCCTATACACCCGCCCGGCCCAGCTACCCATCGCAACGAGCGCGCCCAGAAGGAACGAGGCGCGCGCAGCTCCCGCAAGCGCACCACGCCGTGTGACTTATAAAGCGGCGTACCACACAGCCGACGCAGCCGTCACATGTCTTTGCTGCGGAGAGGAGCACCGCACCACCAGCTGCAAGAAGCTGAAGGAGATGGCAATGGACTCGCGATGGGAGTGGGCGAAGAAGAACAACGTCTGCTTCAAGTGCATCGGCGAGCGGCATCGACGATCATCGTGCCGCGCTAGAGCATGCGGCGTCAACGGGTGTCGCCGCCCCCACCACCCACTACTTCACAGCGAGCGATCAGGCCCAGCCCCACCGGCCCCAGAGCGGGGAGAGGAAACAGAGCCGGCGGAAGCAGTGCTGTCAACGCACAGCGACGCAGCAAGCGACGTCCTATTAAAGGTATGTCCGGTGACAGTAAGCGGACCGCGGGGCAAGGCACACACGTACGCGCTACTAGACGAGGGCTCCACGGTGACGCTGATGGATGAAGCCCTGGCCCAGGAAGTCGGATTGGACGGACCGACACAAGCCCTAAAAATAAGAGGAGTGGGCACAAGCCTAGAACAGGCTACAAGTAAGCGCGTCACGTGCACCATACGCGGTCCCGGCGAGAGGAGTCTACAAATAACCGCCCGGACACTTAACGGCCTCAAACTGAGAGGCCAACGGATACCCAGCGTGCGCCGATACGACCATCTGAGAGATCTGCCGTTGTCTTCACGTCGAGAAGCTACGCCGCGCATATTGATGGGCGCGGATAACTGGGCAGCGATCGTAACACGTGAGTTACGGGTCGGCGGACACAGCGAGCCCGCAGCATCGAGGACGCGCCTGGGATGGGTATTACACGGCACGATGCCACGCCGTGTAATACGCGAGAGCGAAGACACAGTGCTGC
The DNA here is from genome assembly GCA_914767545.1 of Sesia apiformis. Lineage (NCBI taxonomy): Eukaryota > Metazoa > Arthropoda > Insecta > Lepidoptera > Sesiidae > Sesia > Sesia apiformis. Next base: position 4,812,708 of record OU611960.1, on the reverse strand, counting down.
ACGTGACAGCCACACAAAGTAGGGACCGTGTGGAGGATCTTGTGCGTGAGCACTTCCGCATAGACACGCTGGGCGTGTCGCGAGCGGAGAAGGTGAGCGCCGAGGACAAGCGCGCGGAACGCATCTTGGAAGATACCGCTGCAGCAACTGTGGCGCCTGAAACTCGGCTGGGACGAGGCCATACCCGTGGAAGATGCCAGGAGCTTCAGCACGTGGCTGGAGGCGCTAACAGAGACGGCGAGCCTGAGCATCCCACGCGCCTACTACACCTCGACGCCGGACCGACTCGAGCTACATGTTATTTGCGACGCCAGCAGAGAGGGGTACGCAGCGGCGGCGTACTGGCGCGCCACAACAAGGGACGGCGTGCGAGTCGCGCTAGCCGCCGCCAAAGCAAAGGTGGCGCCGCTGAAGTCGCTGACGGTGCCGCGACTGGAACTACAAGCGGCAACGATCGCAGTCCGGCTCGCCAAGACCGTATGCGGCGAGCATAGGTTCCGTGCCATCGACTCGGTTACATACTGGACCGACGCAACTACGGTGCTGCAATGGATACGGACAAACGCGAAGAAGTATACGCCGTACGTCGCACACCGTCTCGGCGAAATCGAAGAAGAGTCAAACCCACAACAATGGCGGTGGGTTCCGACGGCAGAGAATGTGGCGGACGACGCAACCAGGGCGTCGTATAACCACGTTCCCGTCGCAACGGAACGTTGGTTCACCGGGCCGGCCTTCCTGCAATTGGAGGAAAGCGAGTGGCCGCGAGAAGACGAAGAGGCCTACCCACCACCACCCGAAGCAGTGTTCCACGTGGAAGACGTCGGGAGAAGCCACGACCACTTACCCGACGTGACCAGGTTCTCCAACTTCCGGCGATTAATGCGAAGCACCGCATATGTGCTATTTTTTACAGATAAGCTGAGGAAGAGGGGAACGCAGCTAGAGGCCAGACACATAGAGCGAGCCACGGCGCTGTGGGTCAACAGGGCACAGGCAGACAGCTTCGGGGCAGAGGTGGAAGCCCTGCGGCGAGGCGACTCCATCAAGAGGACGAGTCGCCTATTCACCATAGACCCCTACCTGGTAGGGGACGTGCTGCGCGTCAGAGGGCGGATCGAGGCGGCCGACGTCCCGACGGACACGAAGTCGCCGATCATCTTGGACGGGCGACATCCATTCACCCGTCTACTAGTCGCCGACGCGCATCGTCAAGCGGGCCACGCGAACAACGAGCGCGTGGTCAACGAGCTACGGCAACGGTACTGCATATTGGGGCTGCGGCCTACAGTGAGGGCCGCCGCACGCAGCTGCCAGTGGTGTCGCGTTAGAAGAGCGACGCCGCGCATCCCAGCGCCGGGCGACTTGCCGCCCGCGCGGGTCACCGTGCATCAACGTCCGTTCACGCACTGTGGCGTGGACTACTTCGGCCCGATGACCGTGACGATCGGGAGGCGCCGCGAGAAGAGATGGGGCGCGCTATTCACCTGCATGGCGACGCGCGCCGTGCACCTGGAGTTGGTCGCTAGTCTGACATTAGACTCGGCGATCATGGCAATACGACGGATGGCAGCGCGCCGCGGCTGGCCGGGTACCATGTACTCGGACAATGGCACTAACTTCCGCGGCGCCGACAGCGAGCTACGTGCGGCTTACAACGAGTGGGAGCCGCAACTACGAGACTACGCAACAGAGCGGGGAGTGCGGTGGGTCTTCATCCCACCAGGCGCGCCACACATGGGTGGCGCTTGGGAGCGCCTGGTACGCAGCGTGAAGGTCGCACTCCACGCTACACTGAACGAGAAGGCGCCTAAACAGGAGGCGCTACAGACACTGCTGACGGAGGCCGAGCACTCAGTAAACGCCCGGCCTCTGACCCACGTTGCTGTTGGGCCCGACGACGCGGAGGCGCTGACCCCAAACCACTTCCTGTTGGGGTCATCATCGGGCCTACCTCTCACCGGCCCGTGCACAGAAGCGGACAGATCCACATGGCGAAGGACCCAGGCGCTCGCCGACCACTTCTGGCGGCGCTGGGTCGCGGAGTATCTGCCCACATTAGTACCACGAGGACGAGCAGCGGACGACGTGCGACCGCTGCAGCAAGGGGACCTCGTGGTGATCGTCGACGCACAATTGCCGCGCAACGTGTGGCCGCGCGGCATCGTGGAGAGAGTCTTCCCTGGGCGAGACGGGAAGGTGCGGACGGCGGTGGTGCGGACAGGCGGAGGATCATTCCTGAGGCCGGTGACGAGACTGGCTGTCCTCCCTGTGGAGCGAGAGGCTGCGACGAGTCTTCGCCGGGGGGAGAATGTTGCGGACAGCCAAAAATGACATGAGTGAAACCAGTGTATTGTGATGTGCAGTGATTGCGTAGATACGTAACTATGTATATAATGTATAATTGCGTAGCGATAAGTACGCCCTATGTCTAGAATAAGCCTATTATGTACCGTGTGTAGCTTAAGAACCTTATGTATATGTATAGGATGTAAGGATAATTGTGTATAGTAACGTAAGATGTAGTAAATAAAGAGAATTTGATACAAGTTGCTCAATAAAGAGAGATGCGAGGGAGGTGTTATAACTGAGGGCCTACGTACATGAGAGATTAGAGATAGCACGCTACACTAACATGAGAGGCCTACACGACCTAAAACCCCATACAAATAGTTACTGAGTAAATAAATGCAGAAAGTTAAATATTGATAGAAAACAAATCCCATGCGGGCGCTTCTCACGTGGGAGAAGCGACGCCGAGTACAACATCTGGCGCATGGCGTTTTCTCGGAATTAGGTCGTGTAGAAACCAACGCGCTAGAGCGAGAGGTACGCATGGGCGCTTCCCACGTGGGGGAGCAAGACAAGACGAGAGTACCGTTACGGCGACTCCGGAAACGGCTCGCCGTAACAATGGGGACTGCGCGAGGTAGCGTGCTATTGGACAAAAGGGCGGAAACCCTCGGTTGTAAACATCCCTTGTTGAGCAGCTTGTATTGAGAATATAAATGGGGCCAATCTGGCCGAAATACACAGTCGTCAAACAGCAGTCCTACGAGTATCACTTCGACCACCCGGCACCTCAAGAAAACCCTCCGACTAGCCGACCTCAAGAGAACCCCGCATACATGAAGAGCGAGCGGCATACAATCATTCAAGTTGGGCACTCAGTTGCCCCGTCTGTCGTCACCCGCCGCCGCGAACACTAGCGCGTCTTTCGCTCGTATACGACCGGTCGGCCCGCCGAGCCATTATTAGTGCGCCGGTCGTCAACATTATACATATACCTACATACAAACTTATATATATATATATATACATGTAAGTATGCGACATGGAAGCAAACTGTTTGCAAAGTGTGTAAATGATTCTCATATTAATGTAAGATTTAGTTAGCGTAACAAACGCTTAATTTCTAACTAAGTGTATAAATGACCTGATAAGGTACATGACAAAATGTACAATTAAAAGTAACAAGTTTCAATTACAGTATGTATTACGTAAAGTGTTTCAAATAAAAATGCTATAATATAATAAATTGATACTGATAAAAACATTAACATTTACAATCTTTTTAAGTTACTTAATGCAATCGAAAACTCAATTGCATTAGAATAACGCAACGTACAGAATAGCAGCCCTGACAGTGTGTATCGGAACGGGAGCGGATTGTAATAAGTCGACTATAATTTATGTTACACGCAATTAAAGTAAGATTGTTGCTCCGGACTGGCCAGCACGGAGACTGCACTGGAACTTTGTTATTGGGTTGAAAATAAAGAATTATACAGTCTCACTTAGCCTTCGAAGCCTATTTTAGGGCAATACAAAGTTTATTGTATAAGTTTATTTGTATACTCGTATGTTTCTATAATTCTTTCGAACGAACCTAAAGAATGATGTGTCGTAAGTTCTACAAGTAGCTTATCTGGAGGTTTTAAATTATGGGTTTTTAGATAAATCACTTACAGTCATTTTACTCATAGTATTCACAATTAAATACAGTCTTTTTCTACGTTAAAATATAAGTCACAAATGTACTCTTAAAATTAATATGAGTATGACTCTTTTTTACAGAAAGAAGGTAGCTAATGAGCATACAGTCTATCTGGTCTAAAGAGGATATTGTCGCCCATAGACACCCGTGGTACATACCAACATCAATCCAGAATGGACTTATACCTTTGTTGATGTAGGAATGGATTGGTAGGGTTGGGAAAACGGGAAGGGATGGGAATGGGCTCCGGCTTATCACACTCACTACCGGAACACGTACCTACGTACATTAGAAGAGTATGATAAAGTAGTAAATGCAGTACATTTGAAGGTAGTCTTCTGTGAGAGAGGGGTAAGAGGCCAGCCGAGTGCGCCCAGCGGCTGCTAGATTGCAGCGTGCACCCTCCCTCTCCTCTTCTTTATGGAAGCAATTTTATACGTTTGAGTTTTTATAAAATTTCACATTAATATTGTGTAAATATTGTACGCCTGGCTGGATATTAACCGTATCTTTAATTGTTCCAGCTTACAATAAATATATTCTCATCCGGAGTCATACTGCACAATCGAAGTCAAGTTGAATTCTAAGAACAGGTGCTCTATATCTCATTCTGAAAGGACTGTTTTCAGAGCAAAACATATTAGAAAAATATTGTTTTTCACGGGATTAAATACATTTCAATGAAGTCGTAATCCGAAACAGCTTTTCTTTCAACTGTTTGAGAGTTACGTGATCATTATAACGAGCCTAATCGCACGTTAACGAACAACGTCGGTATCGAGCAGATCGGATAATCGAAGGATTATTCGTCGTACGTACTGGACGCAAATAACGCGTTATAAGTTAAACAGATAACATTGAAAACGAATATGAACAATCTTAATTTGCAGGTGAAATTATTTTAGGTGAGCATGTGAAATTTGTGTAGATAAAGTAGAGTCAATTTAATATGCCACTTTTGACAAGTGTCAAGCTGGTTGTCATAGTGAGGTAATCTAACAGAAATTATCGATTAAAGACAAAAATCGATATATAAGTCGTAATATTGGTGAATCGATTTTAGTGTTCATAAAAAAATAATTCTCCAGTAATATTTTTAGAGTATATACAGCATCAGAAACCTTCAACACATTTCACATGACCTGAAAGTTAAGTGTGATTATGGGAAATATAATGAAACCAGTTTATATATGTAAATAATCAATTATTATTTATTAGTTGGAACTATCAGATTCGTTGAAACTGCTATCGTTGCTATTATTATCAATTCTTAAATCACATTAAAAATCTTCCATTATATATTTTTTGTTTTTTCTACTACTTTCTTCCAATCATCTTTGGAAACATTTGTACACGCAGTTTTTATTAAAAATGATATTCCACCAGAAAATAAGCCTGCTTTTTTTAATGAACATAAATGTTTTTTTCTAGATGGATATTCTTTTCACAATAATAGATAACCATAAATGTGGTTGCGAATTGCATCGGCATTAAAACTATCGACATAGACAACTGGCATAATTCTTTTCCTTTTCTTCCTTTTTCTTTTTAATTTCAGATATAGTTTTAATATATTAAATGAGGTGTAGATATATTAATTTAATTACATTATCTTTTTAATGTATTTACTAATTAATAATTGTATTTATTTAAATTATGTCAATTATTTAATAATTTTATTGTTCTCTTAATTTGTTTATTTATCGTAACGGTAACTTTCTTCGATATTCCTTTCTCTCTACAAGTTACTTCGATTATAAAGATCACATCCCTATTATTAAAAAAGAAAAAAATGTATACAGGCGTAACCTTGTAGTGGTGTTCGAATTTCTTAAAATATAAATTCATAATGATGTTTAGCAACCAAATTAACCTTCGAACTTATATAAAGAGACAAGTTTATATTTTTTTATTAAAAATGTTACATATTTTTAGTGTTCAGTAATGCATTTATAAACTTAAATTGATTTATGGGACCGATGCAAAGTTATATCGTCACAAAGTCAATGAAATGTCAAAAGTGGCCTATTAAATTGACTCTACTTTAGATAATACTATTTATTGTACACCAAAACAAAACAAGATAGCAACAGACATTGCAACATATGAAAGTCACAAAAGGCGGTCTTATCTCTGCCATCTCTACCAGAGAATGTCATCTCTTTTTATCAGCTTAAGTAAACTGTAAATGTCCTCCATCTGCTTATATTGGTTAATATGTACCTATATGTTACCATAAAGTTTTAATAGTGGTAAATCTTAAGACTTACCAATATGCGTTAGCAAACATTAGGATTGAAAGAAAAAAACAGATTTTTCTGTAATATCTTCAGTACTTTATAATCAAAGAATCAATGTATAGTTCGCGTCTCTTTAACATACAATCTATTAAACTGATATATATTATCTATTATACCCTGACCTTTACTTTAAACATATTTTACAGCGTTTCGACTGGGTTACTCCAACTACGACATGACTGAGTCAGCCGTGACCCTGTAGTTTATATTAAAAAATCTATTATAGTTAAAAAAAAATCAAATATTGAAAGAACGGAACAATCTTGTAGTAACAAACAATCGGGTAGATCGTTGATCAAACTTCATACAATATCTGGCCGCCTTTACTGGCTATCACGCGGTTTCCTGTCACTAAATGAGATTAAATGCTACCCGAGCCGTTGGTACGTAAGAACGGCTAATGAAACTGTTACCAAACATCACGATTGCATATTTATTATGGCTACCTACTTAAATTCTGAGTGCAATTTAAGTTATTGGATTAGTAAACTTCCTATACGCGTTTGTACGAGTAGTATTAATTTGAACTGCTTGAAACTAAATACGTTGAACTGTTGGACTATACTATACGAACAGTTATCAGTACTGATTAATGAAATGGAAAATAAGTATCTTTTGAAAAAGAACACCAGACCTGAGCACTTAAGAGATCTCAGATTTCCTACGCGCATACAATAATGTATATGAAACAAGATCATGGACACACATCCCACTTTCAATACTTAACGAACTGCCAACTGAACTCCAGAACCTGTACACTAGTGAAGACGAAATTTATAAAAAAAACAAAGTTGGGTTAAATATTACTTAATTAACGTAATTAACAAGAGCGTCTCGCCACCTACATATATAAACCTTGAGGGTTTCCGTAGGTGCTTACATAGACATATAAAAAAAATGTAAACTTTTTATGGCCATGGAATAAAAAAACATGTTTTCTTGTTTTCGCTAGACAAAAGATATGAACAGATAACCGGCGATGTGTCGGCACGGACCCGAACTCCAGAAGCTCGTACAATTAGTTTATGTTTTACGGACGATGTTTTCAAAATATCTTTTAAAATATTCACTTTCTTTCATATTTGTATTTTACAATAACGTTAAGACAGACATGCGTTTAAGACCAGTTTAATAGATATAAGAGTACCTACATTATTTTCAATGTTTACTCCATTTTTCATAAAAAATATCGATTGTCGTGTATCAAACAGTTTGCAAAGACGTGTCAAACGCCCGATATGCAGTTTTTCTAAAGATTAAATCTTCTTTTTTTTATCGATTTTTTTTTATCACTGACTGTTATACCTATTACGGACGAAATTAAGCGGCTGGACGCACCTTGCATCATACAACCAACCGACGGGGAGCGCCAGACTGGCCAAGTTACCCTCTCCCACAGAAGACTGACGTGAAATATACTAATCTCCAATCCAATCTAGTGGGAAACGTAATAGAATAAAGGAAACTCCTTTTGTAATTATACTCCCCAATCTTTCCCCGACACTCCCAATATTCTTTCTAAATTTACTCTTATATGTAACGTTTGACATTCTTGACTGATGTTGGCATGTATCTGAATTGGACTACCTCTGCCACTTTCTTTCTTTAAAAGAAGTTTGGCATCGCCCTCGTATTCCTTCTGATGTTTCAAGTATCCGCTGTGTTACAGGACGGCTATAACTGTATATACCGTATGGAACTTACGTGTATGAATCATGTGGGTCGCGTCCGTCTGCCTTCGTTCCCTAAAAACAAACCTATTAAACTTTCTCTAAGCGTAATCTTTCTTTTTTATAACCATACCTACATTTATTAATACATTAGAAGCGTCCTTCGTTAATTACACAGCGTATTTTTAATATGTATTCAATCTACTGATGCCCTAAAGCGTGCGGCGTGCATGTAACACTGTCTCGGATCGTCGATACTAATCAATATGCAAAACGAAAGATACCGGATCGCGTGAGCGTCTCACTGTCCGCGAAATTTTCGCCTTATTTAATTAACTCCACGATTAATGTTTCATTAAGCGATTTAATTGGTTCTTGGACGTCATTCAAATGCTGAATGCCTTTCTGGCAATGAGAGTAAGATGCAGTTTTTCTGGTAATGAAAGAATCTGTTGTCGGGGAACGATAAGTACGGGTATGAATTGTCTATATTTGGTCAGTTGCGTTCGGTCGGTACTTAAATACATTTTTTTCGTAACATGAAACATGTAAGTTACTTATTAAAAGTAGCAATTAATTGAAGTATTATGAGTTGAAGAGTTTTCAGAGAACAAAAATAAAATATAATTTTTACTTAATATTCGACTACCATATATCAACCGACAATAACGATGGATTCGAGGAACAAATTTGATGAGCCAGTCAGCAGTACGCTAATGTATTTGAAACCATTATATTATAGCCCTTATTATTTACTAGAATTTTGAAGTATCAATGGTGATTGCATATGTTACATTTTGAAGTATTAATGGGTACATATATAAACGTACGTTGACCCGACGTTTTGCGGGGGGATATAGATGAGAAAAGGCTATAATATTGCAACAATCCTCCTGAATCTTTTTCATATATTTCAGGCCGGGCCACATCTCATCGCAACGCACTGGCTGATCGCTTGCTAGCCGTATTAATGCGCCGATGTTATGCGCTGCGACGTGGCCCGCGTCAAAGTGCGTCTAACGAGCGCAGTTAATGGACGTAATTCGAGAACGACGTGAAGAATAAAATGTCAGTAACTGACTGACTTAAATTATTGCGTTGAGCTGCGGCCCGCCGCGTCTGTAATGTGCATTGTCGCAGGCTGTAACGGGCGCGAACCTTTATACTCAGCAGTGGGTGGAAACAATCTGAAGATAATGATGTTGATATGTTAACCAGTTGCTGACTATACCTAAACTCATCCTTCAATAACTTGTAATGAACCAATAAAATGTTTATTTAAAAACAAAGCCCTTGACATCTCTGTTTCTTATAAACATTATAGTATGAAAACTCTAGGGTCGTGTGGTGTTGGCTGGCTATAGCATATAGTATATGCTATAGCCAGCCAACACAAAAGAGATGGAGTGGTATATGCCATATACCACTATATACTCTTCCCGTGGGTGTTGTAAAAGGCGACTAAGGGATAATGAAGCGGCTACCACAAGCCTTGAGGAGTTCCTCAAGGCACCACCTCTAAAAGCCCATGTTTAACAGTGGATATTGAAAGGGCTGGTTGCATTGCATGAAGGCTCGTTAGGTACGTAGGCATCCTCTGAATATTATGAAACACACTTCCTTCGAAGGATTCTCCTTGCATTTCTATTCGAAAACTGTAAATAGATTTCTACAGCCTGAAATGGACTAAACTCTTGAGTTTACTTGTAAAGACCTTACTTGCAACCGTACCATGCCATCACACACGATATTCGGCTCTTCTCGCCCAGCCGCCATCGGCTAACTTCGTCAAGGTCCACCTAACCTGAGGGCGTCCCATAGTGCGCTTCCCAGTACATAGTCGTGGAGTGGTCTAACCCTTCGGTTGTCGGTCCCGCGACAAATATGGGCCTGTTCATTATAAATAGGACCCGTTCCAATCAAAGAATAATAAAACCCGACCACAGACAATGTCATAAAATTTTACTGTGATTAGGTATTCCAACTTCCAACAGTTCCAACTTCTTACTTCCAACTTGGTACTTCAAAGAGTTGTCTGCTACTTTAAAAATACAGTAGCAATAACCTAACCATTCAGGCTATAATTCAGAATACATAAAATTTACGTATGAAAGTATAGACTTAACCAGCCCTTTTAGCGTCCACAACTGAAGATGGGTCTCCTCACGCACATTGTCTTTAATTGATATTGTTATCTGTTACCACCAATTCCTCACCACCCAAAGGTGGTCTCAAAGAGATTGCCGTGGCGATAAGGCCATTGTACTTTTCGCGTTACTTAAATTTTCTTTTTGCAACATGTGTTTGTGTATAACGGTTTATCTATCTATAGTCTTGTGCGTGAGAGATGTATGACTTTAAAACGTCCACTCAGTTGGCGACGAACAGTTGGCCAACCCAACGGTTTGCGAGTCCACTCTTTATAGAGTTGGTGTTGTGTGTTTGTGGTAGTCGCTTTAGTCGCCTTTTACTGCACCCACGAGGAGAGATGGAGTGATGCTAGTCTAAAGTCGGCTAATACCACACGGCCAGTATTTATGTAAGTATATTATTTAAAAATTCCTTATATGTATGTATATGACAAACTTTTAAAGACTTAATTAAGTTTATTGTCTCAAAGCAGCGACACAGCGACATTCATCAAAGATCGGACGTTAAGAAAATAAACTGGAATTAACTTTGCCAAGACGAATTAACCATATAATTACAGATAAAAATCTACATTTATTACGCGAACTCCTGAAGATTTATGTTAACGAGAAAAAGGTACACAGATTAAAAAAATCGCGGCCAATCAAGCAGCGTAACTCGCAGTGTATTCTTTCTGCATCTCGCATTATGAATGCAATTTTATTAATTAATTTCAAGATGCATTTATCTTCCTCGCGTGGTTTAATAAGGACTCGCCGCCATTACAGGATTGCGTTGGGGAGATTGGGGTGGCATGAGCAAGTGGTCGAAAATTTATTGTTCAGAAATGGGTTTCATTTGGGTAAGCAGGAGAAGAAAATAAGAACGATATGCAAAATCAATCAGGATGAGTGTAAATTTTAGATTTTCGGGTATTTGCACACACATTTAAATTTATTTATTTATTTTTAACATAGGCTAGCGTTCATAAACAGAAGTATATACTTTGAATATGTCTAAATAAATAAAATATTAACCCTTTGATTAGTTTTTTGTATAATATCAGTGTCTCATACAAAAAGATATTGCTAAAGACCAATCGAGGGATTAAAACTTTCTTTTTGGACTCGTAAACGACTTTTTACGGCAACTTTAATATTCATATTCGTTGCTTAACTGAGATTACGGGTCTGTTGTACAACGTATTATTTGCGGTTGGTACCATTAAGCCTCCTGTGGAATAAGTAGTTAATTAGCTGCAAATGAATTTGTATTTATTCGAAATTACAATTGATTGGTCAGTACAATAAATATGTCCTTTAAACCGCGTATTGTAAATGAACACAAAATAGGTAGATATACTCTTTATTGTAATCCAATACATATTGCAAAAAGACAATTTAAGTAAGTAAGACGAAAAGTACGATAGGTGGCCTTAATGCCAAAGCGATCTCTTGCAGGAAAACTTTGGGTTATAAGGAGAAAACAGATAACAATATAAAAAATAGGTACATGGTGCAATTTTACATAATATAACTTATTAATAATATTATTATATATATGTGTATATACATATATATACTTAAGAATAGTATACACTTATACAATAAAGTATTCTTCAAAGTATCAGAAACAAATTGAGCACAATAGCAAAAAAGACCATCAAACAATACTTGTTTGTTTTTCTGGAATATATGTCCTCTGTCCTCTGTTTTTCTGATATATACCTAATTCCTATTGCAGATTTAAGTTGGTCTCACATTGTCCATGAATACTCTATTATTATTTTTTTATAGAAAATAGTTGGCCGACAAGCATACCGTCCACCTGGTGGTAAGTGGATACTGTCGCCCGTGGACATCCGCGATACATGCCAACATTAATCCAAAATGACAAACTTTGGCACGCCCACGGAATCGCTGCCTGCCTTTGTTGATGAAAGACTGGATTTGGAGAAAGGGTTGGGGACATGGGAAGGGAGAGGATGGGAATGGGCTCTGGCATATCTGACTCACTACCGAAACACGTACGTACATTAGGGAATATGATAAAGTGGGAAATGCAGTACATTTCAAAGTAGTATTCTGTGAGAGAGGGGTAACGAGGCCAGTCGAGTGCGCCCAGCGGCTGTTGGATTGCAGCGTGCACTCCCACCTCACAAAATTTTATCCTTTATACTGGAAAGTTATGGAATAGATTTTAATTTGAGCAACTTTTTAAAAATAACGTTTAATTTGAACAAATTTATCCTAATTACTCTATTGTCCAAGTCGCTACAGTCTTCCATTCAACCCTTTTTAACACCTACAATTTTAGTAATTAGGTTAGTTAGCAGACGTTTAATTTAGAAATAAATTGTCTTAAATTATAGGTTTCGTGTAATATTAAGTTTTAGAAATTTACTCAAAATTCCAATTTTATATTTAAGTTTCCGTCTCAATTAGTCGTCACAAATTTTTGAAATATATTTTTCAGCCATTCCACTAGAACTAAATGATCAATATCTTAAGAATGAATTTAAAAATATAAATGAACATGTCAGTAGGTACATTTGAAGGCATATTGTAGGTTTATTAGATTTGCAGAGGGTATATAATACCTGCTTGAATAAAACAATAACTATTTAACTAAACTATTTTATAGAATTGTCTATTCTTCCCTCATTTACTTGTCTTTGCTCATTTATTTCGCTTTTTAATTGAGGGCGATTTAGTATAGGTAAAAATGGATACGCGATTATTTTTTTTCATTATTCCAAAAAAAATGTTGTATTAGTATTCATTTCTTTAAAATACCTATGAGCATAATATAGTCCTTAGTGCTTTATGTATGTCCACACATGTATATACAGATACGTTACGAAAACATTGGCCGTCGGCTAATCCGGAAACGCCCGAATACGTCATCTACGTCTATCAATAAAGTAATAAAGTATGCAATTCATAGACGTAGATGACGCGATCGGGTGATTCCGGATTAGCCGATGGCCAATGTTTTCGTGATATATCTATATGTATATGTGTGTATGTATCTATGTAGGTACTTATATAGAGACATTATTTTTTTATTGCATCATCTGCCTCTATTCGTCTACAGACTTCTCCTTATCACCTAAAGGATGCCTGGAAGAAATAATATCGCTTTAGCGATAAGGCTGCCGATTGTACTTCTACTTACTTTTTTTTACTTCCGTATGTTTTGGTGTACAATGAAGTATATCTATCTATAGTCAAGCCAGTCTGAATAATATCTCTGTAGTTACTACAAACTTACCTAAAAGCATTCCGATTTGAAACTTTCAGCAGTTCGCATGATTACGCCTACAAAACCTATACCATCTTACTATAAGCGTTCTTCTCTGTATTAACATACTTTTAAATTAATTGCAGCCTCTGGGCTTCACTGGTAGCTGCTTTAAAATATTTCTCGCATGGTTTACAATCGACCCCGCCCAGCGGTCGAGTCGAGACGCCAACAGTAAACGTAAAACAAACAGTAAGGAATATCAGCGTCGTTTACAAAATTACCACTTACGGTAAGCGAGAGAGAACAAGGGTTTTCAGCACTTGTTTTATGCATAAATACATCTTGTAACCGATCTAATCCCGATGCCTCAAACCATTTATTCTCCTAGTTATTCGGAGTTAGTGTCATATAAAGTATTACGTATTAATTGTAAAAACATCAGTTGTTTAGACGATGTATTTAGCAAATATGTAAAAAAAACATAACAAAAATTAAATTATAGATTTTATGTATATAGATATCATTATATTATAATTATAAATTTTTTATGTTCATGTTAATTAATTCAGAATTATGAGCAGAATCCATTATTTCAGACTTCGGAAAAACATCTGACACTGTAGGGGTACATTTGTGTGCAATGACGTGCACATGATGACATCGCTGTCTTAATAACGTGTATGTTATCTGTATATTATCTTGCGAGGAGAAGCGTCTTAGTGTGTGTAAGTGAATTTCGAGCGTTTTTATACATAATACATACTGTTTATTATTCGCATCGAGAATGAAACTAATGCAGCGCCGCGCCGACAAATGGGAACGCTGATTAAACTAGTGCGTTGCTCTTTTGTGGCTACCTACCAGTGACATTTATAAAATTCGCAATCATCAGAGTTTGTCTTAAGTATCTTATAATATAAGTGTTTAGTCTAAACCTATGAGAGGTTCCATTTGATTTGTGAACCGCGTCCTAACAATGCCATACCATGTTTACAACTTTATGTTTACAAAAAAAGGCTAGTCCCAAGATCTGTTACAATACATGATCTTTCGTTTTTCTCAAATTTAACCATTGCGGGAATTGTGAATTCGGCGGAATTCATCTTACAAAAAAATATAGATGTGGAATGTATATAAAACAACAGGGATTTGTCTTCATTTATTTACAAATTTATGTAAACATTATTTATGTAGCGTTTACCACCAATTCCACATAAATTTGTGGTAAAAACTTCAAAAAATATATTTTTTTACTAAAAATATTCGTGAAATTTTCATGTCAATGAACTCGGAATTTTGAATGAAATTCATGATTCTGACGATTCATGAGTTTCGGCTACATCCTGTAGGACTTACATATTGACGTAGTTAATTAACTAATATACATATCAGCGGCTACCCACCCGCGTAGGCGATTAGCTACAAATAGTCTCAGGAATTTCAGATACATTACGAAAACATTGGCCACCGCCTAATCCGGAAGCCCTAACGCGTCATCCACGTCTATGAATTACCGTACCAATTACATAGTTCATTACGAGATACTTTATTACTTCATTGCATACTTTGATTACTTTATTGTACCTATAGACGTGGATAACGCGTGACCGAGGGTGTCCGGATTAGTCGATGGTCATTGTTTTCATAATGCATCTATAGTTATTTTGTTTGAAGATACGTGTTTGTTCTGGTCTCGGTGTTGCACGTGTTGTTTGTCTTTGTATGTGTCTCTGGACCCACGACACAGGGATCCTAATGTGGGCCATTGAATGTGGTGTTCATTTATTTGTGCATTTATTTAATAAAAAAAAATATATAAAATTAAATCATTTCTCATTTTTTCAGGTAACGTTTCCATTTATCTGCGTACCAACAGTAAGTCTAATTATAAACCAAAATAATACCGTTATCAGCCCCCTTTTGAATACAAAATTATGACAACATAAACAAACTATTAATGAACATTACCTCCCACACAAATACGTCTTCAATCAAGGCAAGTCGCATTTCGCAAACAAATTATCAGGCCTGAGGAGCGAGGGGACAGTTGGGGGAGGGGGGATAATTAAAATCCGTTGATTAATATGTAAATGTAATAAGATTACTCTCCCTTGAATAATTTAACAGCAGCCGGAGATGAGTTATACACGTTTGGACTCTCATTACCCGGCTGCGTATCGGGCGGTAATGTATTTGCACGTCGCACGTGATAAATGCTGTCGTGGCGTGACAACGTAGCTAGAACTAGTGAGATTTGGATAGGTAACACTGAAGTTGGACCTAAATTTTGGATAATTCACTGATAAGTATATGACTGTCATCGTAGTGCGGTTCTTTATACCGCGAACCCGAAATTTGTGAAATGAACTGCCAGCTGAGATATTTCCGTTACGCTACAATATGGGGCTCTTAAAGAGACCTGTGAATAGGATTCTGCAAGGTCGTTAGCGCACCCTGGTGTTGCAGGTGTCGATGGGTGACGGTTCTATTCTATTTAAAAAAAAACTGATATTAATTCGCGACATCGTCGGCCGCTTAGTTTGCCACATCAAGTTCTCAATATATTTAAATATGTACATCTAACATTATCTGAGAAAAGGATGTCATTATTTTATTTTCGGTTTTATTATCGCAGTTACTAATGCTTTCGTAAAATCTTAAAATTAAAAACTTAATGTTTTATCTTAAAAATCTGATGTTAGAGCGTTTAATAATTCAATTCTCAAGAAATATTCAAACTAACCTCATCGTTAGTTTCCTATTACAAATTCCCGCCACAACGGCCATGTTGCTTCGGCGATCTTTATTAAGAACGCATGGCCACCCGCCTCCTGGCGTTGGTCAACAGCCAGCAAGGCGTTAAAGGCATCAGCTATACCTCCCACCAACTTGACTAGACCTCGCCACCCTCTCCCAAACATTGAAAATCGAACGTAAAGAGGGGAAGATTCGTGAATTTTCGGGGGTCAACGTGGAGTGGTGGTAGGTGTTTGGCTCAGTTGTCTAATGGGTTTGATTAAACTGCCAGTTTATTTGACGGTACGATGCGTGTGTTCGGCCACGTATGAATTTATGCTTAGGCGTTGTCCTGGAGTAATGATCGGGGATCCGAAGAGTACATTGTTAGGGTTAGCCTGACTTATCACTACTGTTAGGTTAGCCTGTTAGGAGGTTAGCACGTCCATCCGAATAGAGTCCATCCGAATCCCGAATAGAGGGGGAGAGTGTACGCTGCAATCCAACAGCCGCTGGGCGCGCTCGACTGGCCACGTTTTACCCCTCTCTCACAGAAGACTACCTTGAAATGTAGTGCATTCCCCACTTTATCGTAGTTACCCAATGTACGTACGTGTTTCGGTAGTGAGTGAGATGTGCCAGAGCCCATTCCCATCCTATCCCTCCCCATTTTCCCAACCCTTTCTCCAAACCCATTCCTGTATCTCCAAAGGTAGGCCGCGCATCCGGGGGCGTGTCAACGTTTGTCATTTTGGACTAATGTTGACATGTACCGCGGATGTCTATGGGTGATAGTATCCACTCACCATCAGGTGGACTGTATGCTCGTCTGCAGCCTTCGTACATAAAAATCTCTATACAAATGTAACATCGTACGGAGTTTCACTTGAATACCGACGCGAATGCGTTTCTAACATGAAACATTTTTCATTGAAACGACTTACGGCTTATATGTTTACACAAGGAAAGTTTCTCGAACAATTTGTGTGGGAATATTGTATACAATTCTCGTTTGCGACCAAACTTCATGCGATTCTCGCCTGCGAATTAAATCAATTCGTATCAAAATATTTTATACAACTGTTCACATGACGATAAAAACTCGACGATAACAGTGATCGATCACATAATGATAATAGTTGTTTCTGACAAGCATATTCTTAATAACTTTTGAAACTTTCGCGTTTGTACACACACATTTTATATTTTAAATCGGGTCCGATCGCATATAATAAAGGTATTTGTTTACCTTTTATTTCTACTCGATGATTCGGCGCCGGCGCGGGTTACACCAGCCGTGGTCAAGAGTTGACTGAAGAGGCGGGTAGTCCAGAATGGGAGCTGCGAGCAGTTTTATCTACCCACATTTGGTCTTCACATTCGCTCGCAGCTCACAGACTCTTGACCGATTTTATCTCCTGAGCGCGTTCGAGAAACTCCTTATGTTTATATTAAAATATCTTATTTACTTTAATGAAACTGTGGCAACATCTTTAAAAGATATATCTTTCCTTCTTATTAGTGAAGTCTGTTCTGGTGTTTTCTTATATAATTTTTAAATGCAAATAATTCCTGAATGCGTTATCCTCGAAACTGTATTACTATGTAAAGTATAATACTACATTACTATATATAAAACTATATTCTGGGAAATTAGAATCGTAAATAAGGTTTCTTTTCTGAGATAATGTCATAGAGTACAATAGTTACGTAGTAATTACTGTAATTAGCAACAAGACAATATATACTCATAGCAGTATACCATATTTGCCGGTAGGAGTCCGGCACTACCTAGGCTAGCCTAGCTAGACTAGATGGTACCAGGTGACCATGCAGGGTTTTCCTCGATTGTCTCTCCTAACATAAAAAAAAAAAAAAAACGGTATACCATACCATCAACCTGTGTCTCTCTCCACTGCTGGTAAAGACCTCTCGTAAAGACCGCCACCACACACGGTGTTCTTCTCTTCTCGTTTAGTCACTACCAGCGACTTTCTTCAAGTCCTCAGTCCACATGGCCAGAGCTCATCCCACGCTACGTTTCACGGTACATAGTCTCCATTCGAGGACTTATCTAACCCATCGCTTAGGGATTCTGCGGCATATATGGCCTGTACACTGACACTTCAGCTTGCTGATCTTGTAAGCGACGTCCGCAACTTTAATTCTTCATCAGTAATAAATACGCAGTTACTTATAACTTAACCCTTAGGTAGGGGCCTAAGCCTACAATAGAAAGTATTTAGATACGTTAGCGTGTTGCAAACAGTACTACTTAATAATAATCATCTGAACTGAGAACAGCTGACTGGACAGCTTTAACACCTGGGCCCTCGACACGAGTTCTCAATACAAAAATAATGACTTTTTATTATCACATTTTTTTAATTTTTAATTCATATTGGTATCGTTTTCTATTGTAATCCCGTGAATTTTGCCTCCTCTTTGACTTTGATTTATATCATTGATTAAAATAAAAATAGCACTTGATTTTTGCAATGATTTAAATCAATGATTTAATCAAATTTATTTAAATCACTTATCCCTGTCGCTAAACTAAACGTTTAACTATTTTAACTAAATAATAACACCGCACTCAATGGCACAAGATTCCCTGTCGTGAGTCCAATAACACATAAAGGCGAAGTGTAAACAATCAAGACCCAAACAAACAATTATCTTTAACAATGTCTTCAAACAAATGTATTTAACAATATATTTAACCCATCAATGACCTATTGGTTATAATTATAATTGGTCATAAAATGTGCAGATTTTTTTTATAGAAACAAGGCGGGAAACTAACAGACTGTCCACCTGGTGGTAAGTGGATACTGTCGCCCGTACACTTTCGCGATACATGCCAACATCATCCAAAATGACAAACTTTGACACGCCCCCGCATGCCTGGATTTCTTCAAATTCATATTTGGAGAGAGGATTAAAGGAAATGGGGAATAAGAAGTATAGGTTCCAAGGGATATAAGGGAATAGGTTCCGATAAGATATAAATATTTTACAAATTAATCATTTTTCATACACACGGCATTATTTTAGTTCCCATACATGGGGATTTTCTCACGATATTTTCCTTCCGAGCTAGTGTTATTTTGAGAAATCAGTTTACCTAGAAACTCAGTAGTACCAGACG
The DNA here is from genome assembly GCA_914767545.1 of Sesia apiformis. Taxonomy (NCBI): domain Eukaryota; kingdom Metazoa; phylum Arthropoda; class Insecta; order Lepidoptera; family Sesiidae; genus Sesia; species Sesia apiformis. The sequence continues at coordinate 4,793,478 of OU611960.1, read as the reverse complement.
AGGTTTGAACTCACGAATAAAAGACAAGTGTATATACAGCCTTAGGCTGTCATTAGATATCGATACAATGAACGTTAGACTATGCACATATAGCTGTCGGTAGTAACAAACAAGAAGGCTATTTTAGTATTGCAAACCATTATGTTCCAGACAGAACAAATTCGAGTCCAAATCCTACGCAAACTATCTTCAAACAATACTGCTCCTTGTTGCCCTCAATAATTAGTATAGTGCATCTCCGTTTACCGAACGAGAGAATAAAGCCTACCGTATTCCGTACGAGTGCCGCATGTGTGTGTGGTTGTCCGTACACACGCGTCTTGGTTCAGCGACCGTGTGTGCGGGCCCGGCTTCCGAATGCTCTCTGGTAGTAATGTCGTATATTTTAGAGAGTGTGTCCAGTAACGCCGTTATCCACTGTCGTCGGATTGAAACGAAAGTAAATCAAACTCGTACATCAGATGTGACACGTGTAATGACTGAAAACCGCTCGAAAAGTTAACAGCAAAAGGATTATGACTGCCGAAACTGACATAAACCAAGAAATACTCTATAACTATAGTTGTTTTTGCAATCAGACATGGGCCTTCCCATGCATAATGTCTCGTGCATGATGTATTGCCTTAAAACGCCACGCTGGCCAAGCGCGTTGGCGAGTCCACTTTTTTAGAGGTGGTGTAGTTCCGCCGCGCTTGTGGTAGCGGCTTTCGTATCCCTTAGTCGCCTTCTATGACACCCGTGGGAAGAGATGGGGCCGACACCACACGACACAATTTAAAACGAGTAATTGTTGTTTACACGCTTTAAATTCTTTATTATTGACTCTGAGAATGTTCGTAATTTCTTACACGACAGTAACCGCTTAATACAACAACTGTCTACACGTCCGGCACATTTTTTCTATTTAAAAAAATACTAACAATACCTACACCATGTAAAATAATTGTCAGTAAACTAAATGAATTGAGAATAGAAAAAAATATTCGCAAAGCTTTATTGTCAAGCGAGACTGTAATCAGAAATTCTTTAGAGAATTCAATTTTTATTTTATTGAAATTGGCGTCGCCCGTTAATTAAAACCAAATCGAATTAATTACTGGACGAAAATTATTCCACCCTTTCTAAAAAGTTGATTAAGGAACCGTAGGTTGAGCGTTACATAAATTGGCAGTTACGATATAGAACGGAACACCGCATGCCATAAACTAATATTCGCTCGGACACTACTTGGAGTTATTGGACAATGTAAATGAAGGCTATCTCCTATAATGCCTGCCTTATTTCCCCCTCAGCGAGGCCAGTGCCCGGGGCGACCCGCCGGGGGGCCACCCCCACCCAACCGATGTCTCATCAGTAAGGATTGAACCCTTTAATGTATTCACCGTAACTTCGGGATGAGTCTTGTATTAGTGTTATAATGAGATGTGGCCCTAAGGAATTATGGATATACTTGTGGATCTCACGGGCACGGCATTATCCCAACCTAGTTTCAATTTCTAGACGTGAGCGAGGTAGGTATGTTTATGTAGTTATATCGAATGTTGGATCTCGTTTGGGCGGTATTATTTTGTTTTCGTATTAACAATGAGTGTTTGGTTACAAAACTATAAGCGAAATTGCTGTTAGTTACGCAATATACTTAGATTTAAAAAAAAACATATTAGGTTCTATTGATTAGTTAAGGGCAACAACTGCTTAAGAATCTTGAAAGAAATAATAAACGTTTGAGTATCTGCATAGGTATGAACGGGTCGATAAAAAAAATCGATAAAATAAAAAATAATTGTTGTCGATTAAAAGTATTCTTTATAAAATTTTAAGTTACTGCGTAGTATTATTGAAATTGTCAATACTTCAGCGATGTTTAAACGAGTTACAGTTTTGAATTACAAAACGTTAAGTTTAAACGTTATCCAAAGCGTTTGATTAAAAATCTTATTTACCCCTCTTTAAGTCGCCAACAGATCGATAATGCTGCCAATTAGCCGGTACCAATTTTCCAATAAAACTTCAAACTGTTTTCCATTCCATTATCTCTTACCACCCTTTATTGCTGGCAAAGTTAAGCCACGACTCCTTTTCCACTTCGCTCCAAAATTATTACAATAATAATATTATTATATTAATAATTGTATTGATAAGGAGACTCTCGTAATAAGGGTAAACCGTCCCCTTTCTGCCAGCCATCCTCAATAGGAGAATTTATGTAACTAATGAAATAAGCGAAGTGGCGCTCCCCGCGCCCCGCATACTCCTCGGCAACCCGCTCCCACCCACCCTTCATTATCGGAAAGTTTGAAATATAATTTGAAATTATGCTCAATGTTATATTGAAGATAAGAGAAACACAAATTCCTTTAATTGGACTTGTTAAAGTGACTCAAATTAAGTTAACACCGAGTTGATGGTATTACTTTTGGAGTTGGAAATTATGACGGACTGTCCGTAGGTTCTGGATTCGTCGGGTGATTAGCGGCGCAAAGAAGTGTTATCGCTGCCGAGAGGCGTATTTTATTTAACGGTCTGACGTTTATGTGAACCTATTTCATTGTTAGAACTTAGAGCAAAGTTTCCAGGGCACGAATTATCCGTGTTAAACTTGAAGTTAATTGTAGTACATGCCTAACAGTTCATCGGAAATGTTTTAAGTTTTTCACCTTGTACATTTTGTGATTTACTATTTTGTAATGAGCACGGAGAACAAATTTTGAAAAGTGATGAACAAACAAATTATTCATAATTGCATAAGCCTACCCCTAATATCATAAGCCCAAGAAACCCGTCCATAATCTAATTTAATAACCAAATCACAAATCACCAAAGTTTACATTAACTAAAACAGCTAATAATATTTATAAACTGGGAATCCTTCAGGAATGAGCGTTGGGCCAACTATTGATTTTGCGTACGCCGACACTGCCCGCACCGGGCTGGCAACTTGAGACCATCACAATTAGGCTTCGGTCTCAATCTAATTATATTTCTGATTGGACCGGTGAGAACGTACTGCGTCTGTTAAGTTTTGCACTGGTTTTCCAAATAGATTCTACATTTCATCTATGAATCGTTAACAAATCTTAGGAACTAGTTAAATATCGAAGCCAGTTTGGGTCTAACTACAAAATAAGATCTTTAATTATTATTATTTTTTATTTTATTATTATTCCTATAAACTCATGCACATTGTTTTGTGCATCGGGAATGGTCTTAAAACTCTACGCTGTCTAAACAGGTTGACAAGTCCACTCGTTTAGATGTGGGTTAGTTCATCAAAGCTTGTGGTAGCCGCTTTGTTATCCGTTAGTAGCCTTTTATGACACACTCGGGAAAAGATGGAGTAGTGGTATTCTGACTAAGCCTTCCAGAACCGGTCTTCAGTCAACACTAGTACCAGGTATCGGCACGTGCCTGGGCGTTTCTCACCGACTCGGGATACCGCGGTACCCTCCCAAAGCAACGCCCTAAGCCGCGGTCCGTTCCTTCCGCCGGTCTACCGGCAGGGGAGCCCTTGGGCTCGTTGCTGCACACACTCTTTTCTATTGGCTGAGCGCTTGCCCTAAACCATACATGTCCGATACCATACTTGGAAGGCCATTAGGGCCACAAGAAATTAGTCATTCCGAAGAAAAAAAAGATAACTAAGCCTTCTCGTATAAAACAGGTATTTAACCACTTTTACCAACAAAATGTTCTCAAAATATTAACTAGTACCAGTTTAAACTTCAACTCTTAGGTAATCTGATCCTCGCGCCCCATCAACACGATGCCTAGGTTATCCGCTTGCCTTCAATGAACTGGTTAACTGAGGTTAGGAAACATTCGCAAATCGGGTTCAATTCTAACATAATCTTTATTATAAACGATATAAACTGATATTTTATAAACTGACTCAACCTTAATAAGTCTTCTATAGTTGTTACTGTTTAAATATTTCTTCTGTACTAACAAACGAAATGAAAACCTAAATATACCGACTTCCATTTTATTACATAGTTTTTCAATATTATTTGTATGAACAACTAATAACACCGACTAATAATTTATCAGCGATTTCGATAAAAATATGTTCTACTGGTCCTGTACTTTATTCAAATTCTCTAACTTGAAGTTACAACATTGTTTCAAGATTCCATTTAAACTTAAACATGCTCCTAACATGTGATCTTTTTTAAATAAAGTCATAAAAAGTAATAAAACATTTTATTAAAGTCTCAATATCTGGGGAACTGGAATCGACAATAAGGTCACCTTTCTTCGACAATGTCCCATATAAATTTAGGTGTATATTTCTCGATACTCCATCAGCGTACTAAACCTAAAAAATTTGATGAGAAACTATCGGCTTATAATAAATTACAGACGTACCAATTAGATGCAAATCGAGATCTAATTATTCGAATTCAGCTCACCGCTGGCTCAGCACTATTCTGATTGTCGACAAGCGATTTCGGAAATTACTAAGTCGTCGACGTCACGTCAGCGCGCCCGTCCTCTTCCTTACGTAGGTAGACGACGAGTTACTACCGTAACTACATACGAAACTACCCTACGAATTATAGTGAATACGGAATTTGATTATAATAAATTTATGGGTAACTTTTGAAAAGATTCATGTCTTTTTACCAACGATTTAAAACTTAAAAGGACTGGACAGTCCTGTAATCTATAGGTACATACAATAAGTTCGTAACAAATCCGTGTACCAATGATACAAAGCCCAAAATAACATTTTTTTGCAATTTTGTCTCTCTCTCTCTCTCTGTTTGTCACGCAAAAACCACGGGACAAATTTTAATAAAACTTGGCTTAGTTATTTATAACTTAAGTGCCGAATTAACATACCTGTTGGATATTTTTTATCCAGATCAATTATAAAATTACCACGAGAATCAAGCTAACCACACATACTCTATCGTCTACGCACACGAAGTCGCGGTGCGCACACAAGTGATAAATAAGACTTGAGCTTTTATTTTAAGAGTTCAGTATTTAATTAGACTTTATTTCTAATTTCGTTGGACTTCAGACTTGAGTATCTTACAACGCTAGTAAGCACGGTACACAAGTCAGTAGTTGAACTCATAATAATATCGACCAAAAATCCCCGTCGTTCATTAGCATACCAATTTAATTAATCACGCCGACCGCCGTTAGATACGAACAATAACCTCGTACACTATTGTTGATTGCGTCAACCCCGAGAAATGTTATTGGTACTCAGAAAGTGCCTACGAAATATTACTCAGATGGTACAATATAAGTTAAATGGGCTACTTGCACTAAAATTAGATGTTCTAAATATGCTTGATTATAATCCTCAATATTTTAGTGCTGTCACTGTTAATAAAACTTTTAAAAACTGGATATATACCAGACCTTTCTGCTTCCAATGCTCCATAATGCACATTGTTCTCTGCATGAGGGATGTATGACCTTAAAACGCCACTCTGGCCAAGCGGGTTGGCAAGTCTATTCTTTTAAAGGCGAAGTAGTTCTTCAGCGTTTTTGGTAGCAGCTTTGTTATCTCTTAATCGCCTTTTACGACACCCGCGGAAAGAGATGCAATGATGCTATTTTAATGTCGATCGACACCACACGGCGCATATCGGTGAGTGCCATCGTTAAGTTTCTATAAGACGTCAACCCACTAATCCCACTGGAGAGCATCCCACGCTACCTTTCCTATTAACTTTATAAAATTTCTTGTTTGAATCAAGCTTCAGATTGAGTAAATACGGGTATTGTTTTAATACAATTTACAAACACGTTTCTCTACGCAGCCACATATTGCTTAAGACGAAGGTCTCCTCGATGTTCAAGCGCCAAAAGCTTAATCAGTCTACATTTAATCATAAACGAATAGATAAATGAAACTCTTTATAGTATAACTAGCGACCCGCCCTCGCTTCGCTTCGGTTTATAAGTTTTTTTTTCAAAATTTCAAAATAAAATATAGCCTATGTGTTATTCTGATGTATGAGCTATATTATTGTAAAGTTTCATTAAAATCCATTGAGTAGTTTTTGCGTGAAAGAGTAACAAACATCCATACATCCATCCTCACAAACTTTCGCCTTTATAATATTATATTAATAGGATTGGAACATTATGACCAAATTACAGAACAATGTTATAAAGAAGAGAAAACAAACGTATGTACGATCGGACAGGCTAACATTCTGAACCAATTTTGATAAATAATAATACACTATATATAATCTTCCTAGATAAATATTCAGAATAGATAGTAATAAGCGTATCAAAGTCCACTGAATGGTTTCTAATTTTATCGTTTATTGCAAGCATAAACAAATATGTTTCGAGAACTGTGTTTTAGTGAATAAAGTTTACGAAACGCGTTTTTGTTAGAAAGTGAATTGCGATTTTTACTTTCTTTCAAGTCATTACGTAGTATATAACGTATAGTTTTGAATACATATGTATATCCATTTAAAGTACCCGATTAAAATGTTAAATGGTTAATTCCAAAAATGAAAGCCGCCCAAAATCTGCGTGTTTTTCATTTTGAACGATGTAGATTTTCTACATAAATAACATTTTTTTATTTAACATTCGCACAGTTTTATAAACTAATTTCATATTCAATGTTCGATTTTAATTGCCTAACTGGACACTTTCGTCGTTGCAACCGGTATTCTATATAAAAATTAAAATGTCAGAATTTTTCTCCAAAGATATTTGATAGCCTAATAGGAGCTAAAAACCAAGCCGTTATATAAAGATCTCCTGTATCTAACATTCTAGTCCGGTATACCTAAATAGATTAATTAAGTCACATTCTGTTACTTGGACACCCACACGGTGATTTGCAGAAGTCTTTAAATAGAGAGAAGCGAGTTTTTTGTTCAATAGAAGTAAGCGAAGTGTTGGCCACAGATGTATCTTGTATTGTATCAACCTACAACGTCCCATTGCATGGCACAGGCCTCCCCTAATAAATCACTATGACGTTTCGGGCCGGAATCCACCACACGGGCGGGTAGTGTGCGTATTGGTGGATCACATACTCCGGATTTTATTTCTTCTCTGGATCATGCGGGTTTCCTAGCGATGTTTTCCCTCGCCGCCGAGCAAGTGACAATTTTTAAAATGCCGTACTTAAATAGAAGCTTAGTGGTACGAGCCTCACGATCATACGAATATGAGTCGAATATAGATACCTCTATTTTATATGTCGATGTATTTTGTATCTAGTAACTATTTATAACAATGAAACTAGACAGGCAGAAAGTAGACGGTAGCAGTTTACCCTGTCATTAAATAGCTACCACCAATTGACACCCGTTACCTTACTAGTACAAAAGTAGATAATATGCACTGTGATGTTTGTACTGATCTGAAACTCCTTGACCCGTTACTCCTCTTTACTCTCCATCCTATCCCCCAAGAAAGAAAGAGGATTCAAACGAAATCAGAAAATCACCTCATTCCTATTGCCTACTCTCCGTCCTTACCAATCCTTTTTCTTAATCCACTCGTAAATCTCCAATAGTAGGCGACGCATCCAAAGGGCACGCTGACGTTTGTCATTCTTGACTGATGTTGGCATGTATTGCGTGTGGATATGCACTACTGCACTAAAATAAGTAGATTATTAAAAAGAAAACCAGTGAAATTATGAAAGACACTTCAACCGTTTTTATTCTTCTGATGTACTAGTCTTTATTTGATTTCTTTTTTATTTCTTTCTATCTTTACTTATTTAAAGTCGGCTTATTTATTTTAGTCGGGGTCATGACATATAGAACTGTCAAAGAGAGTGAAATTTGTAAAGAGATGACACTTTATTGACAGTTCTAGATGTCATATCCTTGACTCTAATAAATAATCTGACTATAAAAGCCAAAATTAGTAATAAGTTTAATTATGTAAAAAAAAATCCGTTTGCGTCCAACTCCTAGGTATATGAACACACATATGAATGAAATAAACTAAAACTAATGCAACAAGTTAGTGCATATATACTGCATACACTAATTGATTTGTTTGTTTTGTTTTATGAATTACTCTAGTTTTTTGACAATTCAGTATAAGACTTACATCAATCGAGGCCTGATTTTTGTCATTGGATCCCAACTGCTTTGAGCCTGATGCTGAATTGTCAAAACAGTAGAGTAATTCATAAAACGAAACAAACAAACCAGTTAGTGTATACAGTAAATATGCAACTAACTTGATTCATTAATTTACTTTATTTTATTAATATATATATTCACATAGGAGTTGAACGCAAGCGGTTTTGTTTTTGTATTTTAAATAATGAAACTTATTTTCACTTTATACTTATTGCAAATATGTATAGAATGATATATTTGCAGATAGATCTGCAACTTCTTCGTAAAAGCATAAGGCTGCGTTTTTCGTGTACTTCCAAGGAGTCCAACTCTTCTGTCTTCCGTAAACCTAATATCAATTTACTGAGCGACTCCTGACCGACCTCGATGAGACTGGTCATTGACGAGATGCGCTATGAATTGTTTTGTCTTTAAAATTGTTAATTACAAAGAAAAGTGGACACTGGCACAATGTGCTAATTGTGTTATTGCCGTATAAGGTAATAAAAACCGCGTGCGTCATATGATAGAAGCGTTCTAACCGTCCCCACGTCTGGACTGTCGCGTTTTCTTATCCCGCACGCCTCCCTAAGACCTCACCCACCCCCACTGATGTACATCATCTCATTTGAATTTCTAACTAGGAAACCTCCATGCAATTATTGGATTAATGTAAATTACGCAGTCTACAGCGCTACGCTGCACTATCAGGGACAGAGCTTAATTAGAATCCGGTTAGAACTGATAATTATATGGCGTTTCGGGAAATTCGTTTCTTGGAAAGAAGGATTGAGGTTAGAAAGAAGACTGCATTGACATTGTGACTTAAATTCATCTACTTACCCGCTAACACGACGAATTATAAAATTGATTTTTATAAATAACTAGCGATTTCATCTTGTCATAATAATAATTTAATTTTAGGCCATTTTTGGGAATAATAATAAATATGGCGATTTTCAAAGGCACAATGTATGTACGAGTACGTAAGCATTAGTTTAGCTTTCTAAAAGTGGAAGAATCAAATACAATTCTGTAACTTTTGAGTTTAACTCTTTCAAAACTTGAGCGAAAATCACTCACAGTCTATCTTTATAGCTAGTATTGGTATAGATTTGGAGTTATGTTTTTCATTAATTTTAATTGTATCACTTTTGTCTTGGTAGTAATATTTTTAAGTTATAAACATTTACCCTCGAATTGAGACCACGTACTTGGAAATATAGCGCCCTCCGGCCACCCGGCCGGCCGGGTGGACTGACCACTTATAGAGAATCGCCAGTAGTGGCTGAATGCGAAGAGCAGAGGACTGTGTTTCGTGCTGGTCCTTGGGAGAGGCCGATATCCAGCAGATGAGAGACACGAGCTGATTGTATGGTATGACAAAAAATTGTAGGACAAAGTAAAGTAAAGTAAAAAGACAAAGTCTTCTACGATTTTAGGTAAATAATAATTATAATTGTTATTAAAATTCGTTTAATGGTTCAACAGTAAAAGTCAGTTTAGAAACAAATAAAAAACACATCTGACAGTTACAAAATTCTATTCATTACAGACGAATCTACAAACTGCCTAGAACAGTTTTTCAAATTTTGAAAAATTGCAGTCATAACTCGTTCATAACAACCTGTAACTATTTTTTTTTTCGTTTTCGTTACAAAACTGACTGTCGAGACAGTTTTGATATTGTAATAACAAACGGCTACCACAAGCCCCGAGGAACTACACCGCCTCTAAAAGAATGGATTCGCCAACCCACTTGGACAGCGTGGCGTTTTAACGCTATACATCCCTCGTCGTGCACAAGAAGCCCATGTCCAGCAGTGGATACTGTCCACTGTCCACTGATATTGTCCAGCGGTGGAGGGCCGGTTGCAATACGCACGTACATAATCTACTCTTCTTATCCAGTATCTGCAGCATTTGTATTTTTTACCTTTCAAATGCAGTTTCACTTCATTATACGACATCCTCAAATAGAAATTCATTATATGAAATTCTGTACAGTTCACTGTAAATTCATCTTCATTAACCCAGGGCAGAGTAAATATTGCTTTAAATAAGTACTGCAGTGTTTGTTCTAGTTTAGAATTCGAATTAATTTCAAGTTAATACATTTTGTGCGTCGAAGACGTGTATTGTCCATTTATTTCCCTATTTAAACGGGTCTTAAAGCGAATGTTTATATGTTTATTGGTTTTAACGGTTTTAACATATTTAACATTCGTTTTAACATTTACATGTTTATGGGTTTTAAACCCGTTTAAATAGATAAATATGTGTGAAAAACGCGAATATCTCAAATGTTATAATGTGCATGTGTATTAGTAAATCTGGCACAATATTCTTCTTAAATATATATTACAAAATACACACAAATAAATATTTTTTGCAATTAAGATTTTCGGTTTATCTAAAAACCGAAAAATATAAATATGTAATTTCTATAATGTATTTTATGAATTATACTAGGTATATAAAGAACCAAAAGGACAATCACGTTCTAATTTCTGTAGTAGATCGGCAGAAAATGCCATAATGCAATTAATTCCTCCATTATTACACGTCAATCAATTACCTACTCGTGCAATGAAGTTTACATAAGTAAATACATATATGTATGTTTTATGTGTGTTTTTCTCTAGCAGATTTCTGATTTATACACTAGAACTTCATTTTAGATTTATATTTATGGTTTTATGTTTTTGATTGTTTCTTGTTGAATACCATATTTGGAGACTACAACAAAGTCTCCATGAGCTTTACTTCTGCGGCTTGTGATTAGATACTCTCATAAAAACTTATAAAAAACGGCAAATGTAGTTGACAAAATCGTGTATAAGTGAAATGTATCTTTACATAGACTGCCATAACATAATACAAAAACATTCACATTTACTCACAGAGGTTCAGTAGCAGCAACCCTTAACACAATCGCTGACTCGTAAATGAAGATCAAGAACAATGCAAACACCAATAACGCCTAAACAAAAGTTGAGGCGCGCCGAACTGAGCAAAAAGGTAGCAAAACCTCAAAACATTCTCGGTGTGACCTCGAAAATGCACGTAGGTGAAAGCCCTCGGGGCTCACGTAGGGAACAAAAAATCCCCTCGAACCCCCTCGCGTAAGGAGCAGGGGGGAAACCCGCCCATGAATGAGCGAAGGAGGCACGCGTCCTTGGAGCAAAAAAGTCACGTGACCTCATTCAACAGGTGGCGCCGTGGCGCGTCCTTGCCGTCGGATTAGAAAAAATATGCGCGTTCGAAGTCTGAATTGGAACTAGTTAGTTTGTTTTTGTTGACATATAATTATTGAGGGTTTCCTTTACTAATTGAGAACTTATTTATTTTAAAGTGATATAGCACAATTGTTTCTTTTTTATTATTTCTAGTGGCCAATAATGTACTAAATTATATTGGATTGACACTAAATTTAATACAACGTAAAGTAAACAAGAACAAATACAACAAAGCATTTGAAATGTAAAACAAACAGCGTTAATCCACACAGTGTTGTACTAAAAAGCGGTATAGCTAGAAGTTTACTTTCAAACAAGTAGTAGCTTGCTTCGTGAACGTCCTTTATGAATGGCGTTCTCCCTCGGCTCCGCTTAACACAAATGTCACGACGCCTCGACGAGCCGGAAAACTCTCTTTTCTTCCTGAATTACCGATACAAATCCCATTCTAAACTACACCCTGAAACCTGCCCTGTTAAGTCGAAAGTTAGTTGCAGCCTCGGAGAAAATTTAAGGAATTTTCTACGCCACAATTGTTGTTCTATTTTCTACCTCAACATTGGGTGTTAAGGTCGTTACTCAAATGGCAGTTAAGGTTGTCGGAATGAAATCTTCCAGTCTCCTGCGGCAAATTGTTTCCTCGCGCGGGCTGTTTGTATTTTATTATACATTTTTATTTTTCGATAACATTAGCTTAACCGACTTTTCATTGCCTTCGCTAGGGTTGTCGCTCATTTTTAAACGGTATGATTTTACAGACAGACGTTAAATACTTTACTGTTTTATAATTTATTTTCCTTTTACTTTCGTGAAAAGAAGGATCTAAATGAATTAAGAGTTTACGTTCGGCGAGCTAAAAAAAGTATACCTAAATACATAAATGATCTGAAATAGATATTTCCGACTAATACTTTGTTATTCTTTTTTTGTGTGAAACTTTTGCCATCAATTCCATTTTAATCTTTAAAAGGCATTAACTACTAGTGTATGTACTCTTAAGGAGTTTATATAGATATCTTTTTCTGTATTTTGGGGTAGAGCGCGGATTATAAGTTAAAAATTAACAATACTTATTTATTTATTCCTTTTTGCACTATATTGTACAAGGACGGACATACTGTCTTAGGCATTCACAAAAGTCATACAATTAATAACTCGTGGCTCAAAAAATCTCTAAAATTAACAAATAAAATCAAAACTTACAAAATGTTGAACTGTAAAATAATTTTACAATTTTAAAATACGAAAAATTTGTCTCACTTAAAATCAAATAGCATATTCGTATTGTTTTTTCCGCATGCCAACCCTATAGAAATGTAAAGCTGATCACGGTACAAGCGTAACAACCCTAAGAAAAGTTGAGGCGATGTAGGAATGTCAAAAACGTCGGGGCGCGAACAAATATGTGCTTTTGCGCCCGGGCCGGCGGCACTGCGTAAACTTTGGTTTACAGTAGGATTAACTCGACTCTGTAAACCTACTCTGTTAAGTTTATATTGAAACGGTTTTTATTGCATCCTTTTTGTGTTCGTCCTTTATTGGAAAGTAAGTAGACGATAACTTGTACAGGTGATTCATTTTAAACCATATAGTGTTTTAACGCATCAATTGTTAATGTCGCTCAGTTTTGCAATAACGATCGATTAAGAACTTACCGATATTAAAAATTCGAACTTAATCTTAGGATTAAGTTAGGATTAAGTGTCAGATCGAGACCACAATTATCTTATTAAATCCTTATTTTTTGCTATATTCGTTGACCCCATACAAAATATGCACTTCTTACATTTCAGCTAGTTTATTATGGATTCATAAGCCATTTCAGTACGTTTAAAATCTAATACAAGATTGTCGTATAAAATTTCTACTGATGAATAAATAATACATCATCGTCAAAACTACCCTCATTTCATATCATTCCACGGAGTTTGCATGCGAACAACAGCTAATTAAGCCAAATTGCCCAACAATTTATATTTTTTTCAAGAATTCCAAATAAAAACAATCGTAACAAAAACGATCATTATTAAGTTAATAAATGAAACTATGAACTACTTAATATATTACTATTATTATTACTACTTATTATTCAATCCAATTTTGGCAAATTTCCAAAACTCATATATCATAACCATAAACTGTAGCTACCATCAATACATGTCACCACTGTTTAATATTATCATCATGTTATTATTAATATTAAACATAGTTATTATTTTTCTAATCGTTTTAACCAATGATTACCTAAGCCATTGCCGAACTAATAACTTACAAACCGGGCCTCAGTAAACTCTCAACAAGATCCTTTGCATTTTCCTCGCACTTTCCAAATTCCGACTCATTTTTTTAAATTTATTTACTTTTCGGCGCGAAGGTTAGTCACCTCGGGCGCCACTTAACACGTTAGTCCCTCCTTTATTTAAGTACTGACTTCTAATACGTTTTGTACTGTTTTTATTCGTAGTTTTTTGCTATTTAGGAATTCAGTTCGTGTTAGGAATTTCAGTGTGTCGACGAAATGCTTACTTTAGTGGCTGTGCCTTCGATTTTACTTTAATTAGTTCGCGGTTAACATGAAAATGATTCGTATTTTCAAACTTACACTTCTGACGATTTCTTTTATTTATTTAAAACTACGCAAATACTCATTGGATATTTTTTGTTTAAAATGGAAAAGTCTATTAAACGATGAAATTTAAAAAACAAGATCTTTCATTCAGCAAGGAAATCGCTAAATGAAGTCCTTCTAGAATCCTGTAGAAGTCTAATAGATATTATTTGTTGTTATACAAACCTTATAATTTTTTTTAGAAAAATAATATCACTTCTTTTTACTTTTATTATAAAGAACAAAAGCGAAAGCTTTAAAATTTGACATATTAATACACAATTCCATTCATTTATAAACGAAAATAGGATAATCTCTTCCGCAGGGTCTATAGCGAAAGCGAAAATTTATATTGGTTGTACACAATCTTCTAAAGAACTTATGGTGAAGCTTCTTATTTAAGTAGATTAGTTAATTCATATCGAAAACGTATAAAAATCATTTCCATAATCTGGTGAGTATCGAACGCAATCCCATTGACGCGCAAATCAAAACAAGACAATCTCTTCCGCGCGGTCTAACGCTAAAGGCTATACCGATTGATATTTAAGCCTTACATGTCTCTAGTCCAGTTCCTCATCCTAAAATCGATAGTAACCCCCCGGGGGAGGGCCGCCCCCTTGTTGTTATAGTGGAGACGGTCGGTTGCTCCTAATTCGTACCCCTCGTGCACGTATGGCGATCTTTGTCGCGTACCACTATGCTGGCAGGTGTTAAGTTTGCTTAGGTATAGGACGTTTTCTAGCTTGTCTATAGGTGATAACAGCAGAAATACAGTTAACTAGAATTTTGATATATCTTGAATAATTACAATTCATATATTTGTTAATAAATATTTATTAAAAGCAGTAAATGTTAGATATTGAGTCAATTCAAATTTTAATAAATAACTTTAATATTTGTTATTAGAAAATTGTAAATAAACATTATTATTCTGTAACTAGGAATTTTCCATACTATTGTAACAATACCCTTTCGAGTATTGTCTTTTTCCGACCTTCGTGCTGCTAAATCCTAACCAGTGGCCGCTATGAAAAACCTGAATTCGAATGTGCGGGCCTGTATTACCCGCACTGTTGTGTGTGCTGGGGATTGTGAAGAAGAAAAACACAGTGAACCACTTGAGACTGATGTCTTGAGACTTGTATTCGGTGCAGACTTAACTATTTGACGTGTGTTTACTGTGGTGACTGCGATTTAACTGGCTTGTGCCGGGATCGGCCCTTTTACTTTAAATTCTTTTTGATTCATTCTGCTGTCTAATTTTCAATCTCTAAAGACGTGCCTACTACACTTCGGTAAAGATTTGTATATCTGTATGATTGTGAATATCTTATAAAAAGCTTGTTTGTAAATAACATTTGTATAAAAACACCATATATTGCTGAAGTGAAGACTGGGTGTCATTTATTTACTAAGAACGCCTCTACCATTTGAGCAAACGTCACACTGTGAATTATATGTAATTTTAATTATAGGTATTTTTTTTTTTAAATTTAACGCACTGTCAATACTCTTAATGATCAAAATGTTAACTTATTTAAATCGTGAATTGAAACCCCTGCCTTTATCACTAAGTTTGTACTAAAGTACGGAAACAAGAACTTAAAAATAAAATTTAAAATAAATAGATTCTGGATAAAATGTATGGTATGCAATACAACCAGCCCTTTCAGTATCCACTGTTGGACAAGGGCCTTCACATGCATATTGTCTTGTGCATGAGGGATGTATGGCCTTTAAACGCCTTAAGCCTTAGGCCTTCAGTCGACATAAAGTGCCTATAAACACGTAACCAGCCATTTTAGCCCGTAACCAGTATCAGACATATGCCTCTTCATGCACATTGTCCTGTGGTGGAAACACCAGGCTGGAAAAACGAGTAGACCAGGTGTAGATATGACTCAGACGTTCTACGTTTGAGAATCGTCTAATTATCCCGACTAAATCTATGCTCCTAAGCTGTCAGAACACAAAACACAACTACTCGATTATTAACAGCGTGCTTATACTTCCCTCGCCTGCCGGATAACATTTGAAATTACCCCAAAAACTTATTACAACCCCCACCGCCTCATTATCTTGGGCCCATAGTTCTAAATCGATACTATAACAAACACGCACACAAGCAAACTAAAACCACACAAATAAACGAAAGTGTGCGCTTACTCGTAACCGGCGCGTCAACTTAAAACTTAATTATAATTAATTAATTCCAATTGGTCTTCCTCCCTTTCCCTCAAATCAAGTCTTGGGTCTACCTATCTCTTTCTAGCTTACACGAGAGGGTAGGAAAGCGGCATTGTGTTCTCGAAGACCTTTTATCACGCGGGCATTTCACGACGTGCAGTCGTCGATTCGATTCCTTCTCCATTTTATTGGTACTTCGGTTTTAATTGGCGTTTTATTCGATGATGTTTTTAGAGCTGGTTGCTGACTTACTCCAAGGTATTTTGTTGGAATACTAAAGTAAATAAAGGTTAAAACAAGGTCAGTTTCCGTGTTATCACATTAACTCTATGACGATTCCTAAAGATATTTATCTTCGGGAATATTATGGCGCTTGTTTATTAAAGGACATTTGTCCTAAAATGCAAATAAAAAAAATATACATCCTGTCCTAACATTTTTATAATAATGTGAGTGTAAGTGACGGTGTGTATGACTGAGAGAGAGTGTGAAAGTGGCTGTGTATGTGTCTACCAATATATATTTACAGATACCTAACCTCTGCCAAATATGTGTGTTTGTAATTAATGAAGTATTTTGTGTAATATAAAAAAAATATTTTCTTACTAATTTCGCGTTATGAATAGTGAAATACCTTTTGAGATTGTTACTATTAACATTAGATAGTCCGGTTACTCATAATATATAGTAGGTACAGACTCTTTTCAATATCCCTCCCCATTTTCCCAACCCTTTCTGCAAATCCATCTCCAAAGGTAGCCAGCGCATCCGGGATCGTGCCAACGTTCGACATTCTCAACTGATGTGGCACGTATCGCGGATGTCTATGGACGACGGTATCCACTTACCACCAGGTGCCCTGAAAGATCATCTGCCGATTCCTTCCTATTAAAAAACAATCCTCGCATTGATCATCGATTGTGCTTTGTGACTAAAGGATAAAATGACTTACAAGACAAACGGGCATCGAAATATATTGTGTAATTAATTACTCTTAGTAAAGTAGCAATTTAGACCGAAAATACCCAATCATTGCGTACGAAACAAATTGATTATATTCATAAAGAAGAAACTAACAAAACACTGAAATATTGCTATTTGCTACCCATCGTTCATTTAACGTGTTGCATCTTGTGTTGTTCTAACAACGTACCTAATTATAGAGTGCTTCTGTCCAAATCAAACGTATGTTTACAACTAATTAATACTTGAATTATTTTTGTCATCAATTGCTTCCCATTAAGTTAATAACAAACAGAAGGCACAATCTCAAACCAAGAGCTTCTAAAATCAAGACAAAATGGCCGTAGCTTCTCGAAACGCGTACAATTTAATTGTAATCATCACTACATCGAGCGGTGACGAGTATCAACGAGGATGCGACTAGGAACCTCCATCCCACCCCCTCAGCTCGCACCCCAAGAAGGGGTTAAACCCCCCATCTCATTACCATATTTCATTTACTCAACGAAATTATGCTAATTACTTATATTGCTTTGTGTAAAAAGGAAATTTATAAGGATTAAACTTACACCCCCTACCACCGCGAACCGGTTGGTTCGAGCCGTAACTAGTTTGAGCGAGTTCATCGAATGAATTATTTAGGAGATGATTCTGTGAATTAAAAAACTTGGCCGCTGAGCCCCCGTGATTCGCGATCGACTTGATTATAATCGTTTGCAATTAAAATTCAAATTGGAGAGTTTTTAATTTTGTTATTGATGACCCTCTTTCGCGGACGGATTGAATTTGGCGTTGTTAAAAAAGTTCCAGTAAAAGTTTAAGCCAGTTTTGCGGGGCTCGCGCTTGTTTATTTTAACAAATTCTATCGATTCTTGTTAGAATTCGTAATTTGCATCTTTGATTTTCTCTCTATTTATCTTTAATAACTCTGTAGTTATACTTAGATAGGGAAAGATATTGATTCACTCGCACAATGCTAACAGACTTGACCTCAAACTAAACATTCATGTAGAATTTTCATAGACGTACATCTTTTAAACAAAGACATTCTTATGTGTATCTTTTTTGTAATTCTTAAAAAATATTAATATTGTGTAAATTAAATATCTACACTTTTAAAACGTCTGCTTTGACTGTATTATAACTGTATTATCCTAAACTAAAAATACAATTCTAAAACCAATACATTAGTTATTTATAGATTAAATAAACAATTCATTCTCACGTGAATAGGATTTTACAAGGTCGGCGGCGCGCCCGCATACCCCCTGGTGTTGCAGGTGTCCATGGGCTGCGGTAACACTTACCATCACGTGAGACCGATTGCTCGTCCGCCCTCTTCACTATAAAAAAAAAAAACGTAAAAATCGAACTCCCATACTTACGATGTTGTCTTTCATCTATATATCTTTTAAACTCCAAGTTCTTCTATTGTTACAAAATAGTTTCAATAAGGATTCTTTCATTGTTATAAAACTATTTACGTATTATTTAAATGTATTAATATAATTTTATTTAAATAAGTATAAGTTCTAGATACTTTCTTTCCTATGTATTTTTCATAAAAAAAATAAGCTTAATTTATCTATTTATCTATCACTGAAACATTTATAACATTTACATTTTGATATGTCATTACGAACAAATAAACTTAATAAATGAACTTAAATATTTTATTTTGATTTGTTTTGTTTGACGAACTTTTGACCTTCAATCAACCATTGAAGCTCAAAAGCTTGATACGTCGGTGACAAATTAAACAACACATAAAACTGCTTCAATCTGAAAAAAAAAAACACTCATTGTGCCGACTTACACATTTACACTAAATGTATAATTACGTATAACCCGTTCGAATTCAATTATAGTAATGAAATACCCCGTTGCTTTAGGCAGGCGAGTGCCTCAGGCCGCTAGTTTTGCAACTTATCCCGGCTAAGGCGTCCTTATTTAAATGTAAATTAGGTTCATTTCACGAAATTAATGTCGTGAAGGCCCTCCCCTGTGTACTGTGACCATCCCGCTAGCCTCTTAAGGACTGCCCACTCGAACGCATTATGTTTTATATCACCTGCATCGGCTTTAATGACAGTTTATGAGTATCAAGTTCTCAACGCGTTTGAGTGTATGTGTGTGTAATTATTTGGTTAACGGCAAGTTTTAATTTAGTTGATTTATAAATGTCAGCGAGCGATTAGCGCTTGTTCCTATATCTTTAATGGTCTGACATCGTTATAATTAAAACAGAATTAAATTTGTAATTAAATTATTGAAATTACATGTTTTGACATCACGAAGTAATAAAGTTTAAATAGTATTTTTAATTATAATATAACGGAACATAAAGAAATATCAACACAACACTGATACATATTATAAAGATACTTTTGAAAAGTTTAAAAAAATAAATTTCGCTGAAATTTGAACCTTCGTCTTTGTCTTCAAGCGCTTATCACTATAATTAGTTCATCTGAAGCTAGCTAATCCTTGACATCTGCCACCTAAAATCGTTATAAACTGCTGGAAGTCGCTAACATTTCTTGTCTAATACTGACCACTGGCAACGAGTCGTCCAAATTTTTAAAAAAATCATTTATGTCACATTCAGTGATTTACATTTCAGAGAATAGAGTAAATCGAAACAGAGACAAGTCGAACAAGTTTTTGAACATTTTTCATGTCGACGCGATAAGGTAAATTACATTAATCGTAACGGGAAGAGTGCATGTTGCATTCCCACAGCCGCTGGGTGCACTCGACTGGCCACGTTACCTCTCTCTCACAGAAGAGTACCTTGAAATGTACTGCATTTCCTAGTTTATCGTATTTCCCCAATGTACGTATTTGTTTGGATAGTGAGTGAGATATGCCAGAACCCATTCCTATCCCATCCTATTCCTCCCCATTTTCCTAATCCATTCCTTAATCTACGAAGGTAGGCAGCGCATCCGGGGACGTGCCAACCTTTGTCATTCTGGGCTGATATTGGCATGTATCGCGGATGTCTATGGACGACAGTATCTAATTACCACCTGACATCTTTTTTCTATAAAAAAAATACGAACACAATACAAGTCATAGTCAACCTGTATAGTCACCAATAATTTAGATAAAAGGCAATCTCGCAATAAACGCAATTAATAGTCATGTCATAACCATTATGTATTTATTTGCAGTGACATGATAATAATAAGTTGGAAATTTAAAAGTAGTTTTTAATATTTTTCATAAAAATGACTTGCAGAATCTTAAATATGCAAGAGTAAATGGTTCAATTGCTTTACATGTTTGAGAAATAAACACACAAGAAAAAAATAATAATTAATATAAGAGTCAGTACCGTAGAGCAGTCAATCTTGATTATTAATGTCAAATGACTAAACAATGAAATTGTTAAATAAATAATTATTTAAAGAATGTCAATACTATATACTAATTAATATTTGTTTGTCTTATGATATTTACAATTGTTATTTTTATATAAATTAGAAATTGTCTTTATAAATAGGTCAGAGTGTGTCACCCTACTCACGGGGAGTAATGGCAGCTCTATGATTATATGGACAGACGAGTCATTACCCCGGTGTAAGTGTTGTTGAGAATTGTTAATGTAGCTTTCGCAATTTTACATACACAAATTAACCGTTATATCATCATAATGCCGCGGACAGTCAAAAATTCTTTCAGAACTTTTATTGTTAGAGAAGACGAATTGCAATATGTACAGAGTAGTCATGATTCAACAATTCGCATCAATTGGCGTCAACATGCGCAAACCGATCAGCGATTTACTTATACTGTGAAATAGACAAGTGACTTTATCGCAGAAAAGGGATCTCATTATCCGTTACAATTTCAAAAATGTTGAAATTTTAGTTAAATATTTAAAAAAAAACTTTACTCAAATAATGTCACGTATAATTTATCGAATAATTTCGTTCTTTTTAGACGAATTAAGTTAAATCTATACTTTTCTTTTTTGTTTCAAATTTCTGTAATGAATAATTTAATTCTGAAGTTTGGTTACTGTTTACCTACATTTTGTACTGACATGATACATGTACAAAGCCACAGCGCAATGTATTGCTAATTCAAACGTATTAAAGTTCAACATTCGACATATTTTGCTGACGGTACTAAACTAATACTGCATTATTTACAGAGCTACTTCCGCTGTAACTCGAGGTTAGCTCGATGTAAGATTATATTGCATTATGTTATAATATGCACAAGTTAATAATTAATGACTTACCCGTTACAAAACTATAGCGAACAGACCTGCTTGGGAATATGAAAAGAATGAAAACCCATCGTAAATTAGTCAAGTTCTATTTTTAATTCAGTTATAACCCAATTCGGTTACTTTCAGCTTATCACAATCTTCAGTAGTAAATTGCAAATGACATAAGACGACCTGAATATTTAGACATCTGTGGTTTACATATGTAACCATAGCTGCTTCGCAGCGCTAATTATTTCCGCCCAGTTTTATTTTGTTATGAAAGCTTTGATAAAATATTGTAACACTGCGTGTGTCACACTGTCACCTAAAAGTCTAGAATAAGTAAATGGTTCTCAACGCACCGCTAACTAATTGTCTCCTGTTGTTGTTTTTATGTTTCGACTTATTAAAATTCCACTGCCTAAATGTGTTACTATTAAATATTTGGCCAAGCTGCGCTTAACTGCTCAATATATTTGCAAACATCAGAACAAGTATAGACATAATAAACTTGTTCAGTGATATTACATGTTGGTATTCCATGATGCATCATTTATTATCAAATATAAAGAATTATTAAACACGAGAGGTACCTTAAAATAGAATTAAAATTCAATTTAGAAAATGCGACACTTCAAAATCACCCAATCAAAAGTCCAATACCAAACTACAATCGTTTGAATCGAGTTACACGGAACAAAAGTAAATGAGGCATAAATCGAAAAAATTACGATCGCGATCGCGCCGGACGCGATACGAAAGGGTTAGCACCCCTACAACGAACATAATTATGCTCGCACACACCTACATACACCCACACAGACACAACATTAACAACAAAGGCAACTACTTACCATTTTCAAATTAAATACACTAATCACTTATACAAACGCAAATGTGTACAGACACGGCGGTAGGATCGATATTGTCTATGTGTGTGTAGTGATTATAATGAAGGGGTAGAAGGGTGAAATTAAGTGGCTCTATTCGTGTACCCTCACCACTACTTGGTGTGTAGTCGTGCCTTTACCACTTCGCAGGTTATAACCTTTAATTTCACTGTTACTTTTTTAAACAGATATATCCGCAGCTCTAAGATCCTTACAGTATGTAGACATTGCCTACACCATAAACAATGTAGGACTTTTTTTGCTGAACGAAAGAACCAAAGTTGCTTCGACTAAATTATCAGCAAGTTGAAATAACAATGGGCAGGCTATGGTTTCTCACACGACTAATAACTGATGAGACGAGTCCTCGTATGGGGACTATAATGATTAACGACTTAAAGAAAGTCACCGGTAGTGACTGTTTATCTGTTCAGGGCTCTCTTAAAGTGTGTGATTACAAGTCTTGAGAAAAGCTTATTATCCATTAGTGGAGAGGTGCCTCTCCACTACTGGAGAGCAGTGGAGAGACACCTCTCTAATGACAACAAACCTCGCTAATGACATATATATCACTATCATCGTCACCAGAACTTTTATCGTCCGCTACTGGATAAGGGTGTCCTCACGCACATTGTCTTGTGCATGAACGATGTATGCTATTGTATACTTTTAAAACGCTACGCTGGCTAAACCAGTTGGCGAGTCCACTCATTTAGAGGGAGTGTACTTTCCCGGGGCTCGTGGAAGCAGCATCGTTATCTCTTAGTCGCTTTTTACAGCACCCACGTGAAGAAATTTGGTAGTGTTATTTTAAAGCCGGTCGACAAGAATAATCTTAATATTAACACAGTGTACGTAATTAAGATTATGATATAAGTATTAACTTCGTAATTTTTCTCATATGAATTAAAATTTGCAATAAACACGTGTTTCATTCGGCAATACTCGAGCCGGCAACGTCCTCGACGCTCGAAATTCTAAAATAAAAACTCGCTGGAACATCGATCGATTAATTAAGGTTATTACATACTGTAGAGCGATCCATCTGTCGTAATTAGGCCCCAATCCCTTCCCGGCTAAAAATAATGACGCACCCTAAAACACTTTCTACTTTTTTTTTCCATTTTTAATCCAATTTGCCGAGGATTATGTTGGTAATTATATTTTTCCAATTGCCGCCGCGGAAATTCGCTCGCTTGATTGCGAATCCAAAATCCGCGTGTTGATTAGGCTTTTTAACTGTGATTGTGGGGGACACATGAAACTGCGTTCAACATTTTCTATAAATGTTGTTAAAACATTGTATTTGTCGCTACAACTCAATTGTGGCAAATGAAAGTTGAAACTGGAAAAAACGCGGGAAATAAAAAAATAGCTTGAACAATTTAAGAACGTGAATTCAATAATATAAAAATAAATATAGCCAAATCAAATCAATAAATCAAGTATCAAAATTATTTTTCCAACTATTTTTAGTGATGAACTTATTAATTATTTTTTAAAATTTGCCGCACATTTTCAGTCTTGATTTTTTATTTTCCAGACTACCCATCCAGGATTTAAGAGAAAGACTAAAGTCTACTTACTAAACTTACTACACAAGATACACAGTGTACATCTTCTATCATAATGTGACTTCGTAATAAACATCGTTGTCTAGACTTCAGGCCACTCCGTTTAGTTGAAATCATTTACCATATGACTGTTAGTTCTAAATATTTCTCGTTTATGATGAACGCGATATAATTTGAATTATCGTTCGCTATGTCCATCATTACGGTTAACAAATAAATAAAATCTACTGTGTGATAGTCAATATTAAATCAAACATCAAACATCCTTAAATTATTCATTTATACCCATTTATTAATATCAATTTTATTCTAGTGTAGTTACAGGACGGATTATGTCTATGTTTGTGTTTGAAAGGAGATGACTTCAGCCATATAGTGTTGCAGTACAGTAACAATACGGAATTTTATTTGAGAAGGCTATAGCAGTGCATTACAGCGCCACTTCTGTGCTCGGCAGTCGTCACTTACGACTATTGACCTTAACGATCTTATCGACCTTTTTTTACTTTTGCAGCACACCTCTAAAGACCTATCTTAAAACTTCTGCAATACACCTAACTTGGAAAAATATAACAAGGATGCGGTTTTAAACTCGCCAACATCTTCATGTCTACCCATGGCATTGTTGTGAAACCTATGAAAAGTCATATAAAATAAAAAAAAAAACTCTAAATGATAGGATAACTATTATAACACAACCCCTTTACACCTTACATATTTGTACGGCTTTTATTTGATTTTAATCTCTTGTAATATAATTAATGACATCACATTAAATGGGGCTATCCTTAATCAGTATTCTGAATATTTTCATTAACGCAATTGGATGAATTAGCCCAATCATTGTAACGATAGCCAACAGCATATTCTTCCATTCCCGTTAAGGTAACCCGGGAGAATCAAATTGTTCCTATGATATTGTTGCGGGCGATATAGGTGTAGCGGTTATTTAATTTGGCCGTGTTGGCTCGTTATAGCAAGTTATTGTCATTAACGCTCGTCTGTCGGACAGCTAAGGCTGGCACCTTGGAATCTGTTCCCACTATACTACGTCCCACGTATTTTTTTCAGAACGTTTATCCATTCATTACTTGTATATCTCATCTGTTTTCAGTTAGATATGATCTACTCACTTCCACTTGCTTCAGTTATTTATATTCTAAAGCAGAGGTTCTCAAACTTGTTTGGTCGCAGACCCCTTTCACAAAATCTATAAAAAGTTTGTAATGATAATTATAAAAATAAGAATACTAAATAAATCAGCTTGGAAAATAATTTTAATGAGATTTTATTTAATTTTTTCGTGTTACTCTTTTTACGGTGTAGAAAGAGATAAAAAATCTTAATCTTCTTACTTAGCTTCCTATTGGAATCATAAATATTTTGAACTAACAAACTAATAGCAGTGGTAAGGGAGTCTATTTTTAGCTTTCGTCGAACCCCATTTTATCATTGAAACTATCGACCCCAGGGGGTCGATATCGACCACTTTGGGAATAACTGTTCTAAAGAGACTTTAAACTTTAAAACCTACATTAAAACAATTAGTACTTATAAAAAAATCACCTTAAGGAAGAAATGTTCGATTTTAGTATTTCTAATTATATTACGTACTAGCATTAATCGGGTACAAAAATTTTACAGTTTTAAATACAAATAACTCTGAACATAAAAGACAATTAATTAATATATCATTTACAATGAGATGTTTATGTAAAAGACACACAAAACATCTCATTTTTAAAGTTATGATTTTTTTTAAGGAAAAATGGCGACTGAAAGGTATTTTTATTGGAGAAAGATCAGGAAAAGGTATGTTTATTTGCACAATTTAATTACCTGGTACAGAAAATTATTAGTTACCTCAGATATCGTCAGTAAGACAAAATATTTTCTGTCACCTCAAATAACATGAACATTTCTACCAAATCTAAATGTCGTGCGGCAAGTAACAATGAAGACAGTATCCCGACCGCATGGCCCGCACAGATCTAGTCCGCATGCTTAGGACCATTAAGCTTTCTACTAATGAGAGCTCATGACGTGGACGTTTACACTCGCACAGAGGTCTTGCGGTTGAGATTGGTACATAAATAATTGGACTTAACATACCTCGAATAGTACACTGTTGAGGTACAGATGTACTTATAGTCTGCATAATAAAAAGTGTGTGGTCTTTGTTTAGGAAGTTATTTGAGAATTCTAGCTTTAGTCAACTGTTTTAGTTACAACTAGCTGTTGTCCGTGGCTCTGTTCGCCTGTATTTGTACTTGTATCATCCTTACATCTCCCACTGCAGGGCACAGGACTCCCCTAGTAAATCACTGGGGGATTTCGGGTCGTAATCCTCCACGCGGGCCCGGTGCGGATTGGTGGATACACATACTACAGATTCAATTTTATTTCTGGAACATGCGGTTTTCCTCGCGAGGTTTTCCTCTCACCGCCAATCTAGTGTTAATTTCTGAAAATCCGTACTTAAATAGATACTCAGTGTTACGGGCCGAGGATTTGAACTGACGATCACAAGAATGGCAGTCGAGCATCTATAGATACCTCTGGGCTATCACCGCTCTTAACCCGCCGCTCTTATCACCGCCACTAGGATATCGCCTGGGTTTAATTGCGTTTAATTGTAACTTCATATAAAATTTGACATCATGTATTTTGTATTGTAGAATTTTTATAACGAGTTTTAAGTTAATAGGATCATGAAATATTTTTTTTCCATACAAAATATGACATATTGTTTCACTGCATTATGTGGGAAAGGGGGACCGTATTGTTAGTTTAGGCACCAAATATTTAATCTTTAGAGAAATGTAAAAAAAATAGTATTATTCCTTTATCTTAAATCAGATGTTAGAGCATGTTTATACTTAAACTGAATGTTCAAACAACGAAATTTTAAGTAAAAAAATAAGTCCCTACGGCAATAAGGTCCCTTTGTTCAGAAAACGTCACAAATATATTAAATAATAATAATCAATAACGCCACAATCAATGACCCATATTAGGAAGCCCAGAGTCTAGAGACACATACATAGACGAACACACCGCCCAGACCACAACAAACAGTTGAGTTTAAAAAAATGAGCGTACGCCCGAGAATCGAACCCGAGATCTGTAGCACAGTAGCACTACCAACTTGGCTAATGACAATATTTATTTAATTTTCAAGGAAGATATAACAGTGGGCGGTTATTCTATACTAAGCACACATAAGTAGAAAATTTACATAAAACACACACTACTGATCAAGATTCGTACAAGTGACGTAAATCTAATAATGATATTATAGGCCTGATGCAACAATTAGGCACTAGATAATCATCATTCGGTTGTAGTTGAGAAGAAACGTGCCGTCAGGTCGCGCTTTATTGATGTCACATTGGTTGAGAATAAATCCATGTGGATTTATTTTATGGGCAACTTGTTAAAAAAAATTACAGCTCGTATCATGTAAGAATGTTTTCTATAATTCATTCTAGCAAGAAGGGAATGAAGCAAACAATGATTTACGTATATTAACTAGCTGTGTGTGCAATTTGATACCAGCCAACAACGCAGAACTCTCAACTAGATTGTTTGCTATGCTCTCGAGATAGCAGTCGACTGTAATGTTACGCCTTTCAACCAAAGGTAGAAAATGATAACAAATTCAAATTAAACTTATTTGCTTAAAACAGATACAGGTTTTATAGAGCGTCGTCTCTGTCATGTGCCTGTGTGACACAGACGACGCTCTACAAAAGCGAAGCTAGCCGATCATAGCCGATGTGCATTACTTTCGGCCGGGAAATGTAACTACAGAAGACATTGAAATTATTGCAACAGCTATTTTGCTCTCGCGGTCGTATAAATTTTAAGTACAAAGAACAAGAAATAAACTTAATTCTTGGGTTACTTATCATTAACTTATTATGTATATAACTATATAGATATTTCAATAGTGTCTCTTAATTAAATTATTTTCTAAAACGTCAAAAACTCAAAGACACTCGTTAAACAAACTTAAATAAATTACAAATTAAAAAGTACTGGTTAATCAATAGCCTAAGTCCAGTTATAATATATTTATAATAACTGGTAAACTAAATGTTTACAAATAAATGGAACCGTTATTGTGATAACAGACGACCACATGAAACACGTATGTAATATAACAATAACATATCGAATAACATATATCCCTGAGAAATGAACTCAACACCATTTAAAACTTTACCTAACCCGACCCAAGTCAGAGACCGTTTACTAATACTAAATATACATTAATTCTCCTATAATAGATATTAATTGAGAACCATAATTTATACTTAACTGCACATTCCTCTGTACCGGATCTTTGCGGTGCCTATTATAATAATGTGATTAGTTCAGTTCCACGAATCTAGGCTACGATTTGCTGCACCTAAGTATTTCTTATAAATAATGAGATTAAGTAGCATTATCGCGATTGTCAAGGACATTGTTTGTTCCGGAAAGTATTCCATACTATGTATACTAAGCCAAGTAAAGTAAACCAACTTCGGATGTCTATCATAGCACCTGTTGTCATCGAAGGGCGGCTCATCAGCACTGCCTTGACAAAGACTGCATATTGTGGGGTCTTCAACACGACCCCGAAAGTAGTAGAATACAATGCCTATTGAAATTTTTCCATTGAGCTACAAAAATCTTGCTTTTTCTTTCCGTAATGGCGAAATTCTTGTGGCCTTAGTGGCCTTTCAAAAGTCACCGGTCTTGAAGCTACAAAAAGCTCTTCAAGAAAGCTGTTAATAGAATTCTGTAAGATGCAGCCGCATTCTATTGGGGTCTGGTGCCCGTTGATTGTATTTGATTATTGATTGTATTGAATACTGTTCTTAAACAGCTACATTTAAATGATAAAGTAATGCAAAACAAAATAAGTGATTACTTATTATGTTTGGCGGTAATTTTCCTTGTTTATTACCTCAACTTTCAACGGGGAAATCTGAGAATACAGAATGGCATTACTCATTATTCTTAAGGTTAAACATTGCTCAGTAATCACTAAGATTTTCGTTCTCTCTAATATTCCGATGTTATGTTTGTTTGTACATGTAGGGGAATCTTAACTGTGTGAGATCGAAGGATCGTGATTGATCGTGAGTATTATAATCAGCACCAGAAAACCAGAATTGAAACCGGTTTAAAATTAACGCCTAATGAAAATATTGGTTTAGAATAAAGATTACATTGAGAATAAAACTGATTTGCGAATATATTACAAAAAATAATGTACAAAAAGTTCCTGTGTAAGTACATACTTGGGCTTGTGATGTACAAGGAGAAGTCTGTGGCTTGCAGTGGGACGTTATAAGCTGATATCTAACGTTATCTCACGAAGGTGGGTTACGCTTAGTAGTGGTTGTGCACGTACATGTACATTGTTTTAGTGTGCGCCGCGGCGTTCGGGAACCCAACTGAGCGTTCTCAAGGTTACTCACACTGAAACAATGTACATTTACGAGCACAACCACTTAGTAGTGGTAAGTTAGGTTAGTTAGAGGTGGTAGTAACCCGCCTTCGTGAAATGAAAGAACTAAGTATATCAAAAAAATTACTTGGTTCAAAACCAGTTTATAGTCTAATCACTTTTTCCTTCGGTAAAAAGACACAGAAACACACACTGGTATCGCATGGGAGGATTTACTTAAGTGAAAATATAAATAAAAAAGGAGCTTTGGACGTAGGAGAATCGCTCATACCCGTATGCCTCCTGGTGTGCAGTTGCCCATAGACGGCGGTCACCATTTACCATTACCATTACTTTCCGCTTGTGATGTCACGAAGTCATTCAATCGATATCGATACAAATTCAAAAATATCTTGTAAATTACTACTTACGTCACGAATCCGCATTAAAACAAATACCACTTCGACTCACACACAACCGTAAGTATTCACACCGTACGTCTGTGTGCGTTCACCCTAATTGCTTTTGTCATTAATAGTCGCGAATACTTCTTAGTAGGTTTATTGTACAATTAGTAATAATGATGTATAATTAGACCGGCCGTAATGTATTAGTGTAGTTTATCAGTGTATGTATAACCAGTTATACATACAGGCTGTTATTGAGATAATTAAGGAGTAAAGAGTAAGTGCAATGAGGTGTTATGACAATGTAAGAAGGCTACAGTAGTCCAGCTACACAATTAGATGGACATACACACTCTTTATTGTACACCAACGCATCTAGAAAAAGACAAACAAGTAACTAGAAAATACAACAAGCGGCCTTATGGCTAAAGGTATTTCTTTCGGGCAGACCAGACTGACAAAAATTGGTACACCCCCGGATGCGTTTGCTACCTTTGGAGATTTAGAGGAATGGATTTGGAGGAAAGATTGGTAAAATGGGGTGGGACAGAATTTAATGGGATGGGAATGGGCTCTGAATATATATATGACGAAACACATACTTACACTGGGGAAGTTGGTTAAAGTGGGAAATGTAGTACATTTAAAGTTAGTCTTCTTTGAGAGAGGGGTCGAGTGCGACCAGCAGCTGTGGGATTCATTATGGGGATGGTGTGTATTTGATATTATGTAGAATTACAGTATTTTTTACATAATATCGAACAGCTAAATACATCATGAATCTTCTGAAGTATGAACTGATTATATAGCTCGATATATAGACAGAAGAAGGCAACGGTTACCTCTCAGCACCCTACAAATATCTTCAAGTATCAAATAGACAACAACAACATTAATAGCACATGAATAATAAATAATTATAACTAATAATATAATGAATTATTGAATAATAAATAATATTAATAAATACTAATAATAAACGGTGAATATCAAGAGGCGACAACACGACTTCCTGGTTACCCCATGTCGTGGAGTTTAAATAACTCCAAAAAGAGGACTCGTCCACTCGCAATGGACATCAAGACGTTTTAAACCCTTAAAACCCATCATGATCTCTTTGATATTGTTATCAAATATATAGTACATATATTACATGTTACAACTACATTCAAAAGCAAAAAAATAATTGAAGCAGCATATAGAATTTATACCAAATCTTATTTGTGAAATAAAAAAATGGCACTACATTCCATTTTAGGCATAAGTGCCTAGATTCATTATTAACAAATTATCAATTTTCGAAGTAGATTTTCTAATTCTATAGTGAGAAAATACATTATAATAACGTAATGAATGACAAAACCGCCTGTAACTATTAACTGTCCACATAAAGCAATGTACACACAGGCCGCGGCGAACAATAAACGCGCGCGATTAAATATGCAGCCTCGGGTCGCTAATATTAGAATGGTAATTAGTCGATAATGTGTACGGAGTTTTAGATCGGAACAAGGATATCTAACGAAAACACGATGTAATCGATCGATGTTACCAAAAATCACCCATGTAATCTTGATCGATTTGATAGTTATTTTGATTGAACGATAGAAATACTTCTTGTCACTTAGCAAATTGTGTTTGCCTAAAATAAATAAAAACTAGGCATTATTTATGGATATGATGTTAAAATTTTTACAGCCAGCAGTAAAATTCGTTGAAAATGTATTTTTTTAAAATCGTTTACATAAAAAAGAAATTGTAGGAAATACTTAAATACTGCAACAAATATTAATTCAAGTAAAAATTCAAGTTATTTTTTAAACTAATGTAAATTTTTAAGAGTTTTATGTAGGTAGTTGGTATTTTTTAAAATATCAAATCGACAACAATATGAATTCTATATCATACTACGAGTCTATGTCTCTTTACTGCTGGATATAAGCCTCTCCCAAGAGTCGCCACCAAACACCATCATCGGCTTATTTTTATCCAGCCACTATCGACCAATATCTTCAAATCGTCGGTCTACCTAACCAAAGGGCGTCACACAGTACGCTTCCCAGTACCTTGTCCCCATTCAAGGACTCGTCTACTCTATAGACTACGGAGATTGCTAAAAGTAATATGCTAAGTTCATACTAAAGGTTTGAAAATTTACAACACGGTACCGCGAACCCTCCATACCCATAACGCATCGATATGGAAATAGACTAGATGACACTTCATACGTTCTTATCAACTTACTTCTAGGCAGGGGGACGAGGGGAGGGGATGAAGTAGATGAGGAGGGGTTCATTAAAATTCAAATTAGAAACTTAATAACTACGTAATAAGAATGTTCCATTTTCAAAACACATATGAATTAAATAATTCGAGAGCTACTGAACATAGAACACTATTAGACTCTAACGTGCCCGCCTAGAGTGCTGGTATAACATAACAGATTGTATAATATAACATATGTATTCACAAATCGATGGCATAACGCGATGTGCAAAATAACAATTAGGTACACGAAAATCAAACAGTGTGTAACTGGCCTTAATGACAATCGTAACAATTACGAAACACGCACACTTTTAAATAAATATGTTTAATTAAAGCAATTTTAACTTTACAAAATGTATTACACATAAAAACACAATTTGCAATCTGCGTATCTCAGATTGTCTTATAATTTATACACGAATGAAGGTCGCATATTAATGTAATTATACATTGATTTTATGGGCTTATGCAAATTATAATTATTATAATAGTAATTTAATTTATTAGTTGCGGATTAAGTATATTAGATGTTAATTATTTTGAATTGTTTTGACCCATTTTAAATAAGCTATTATGTACAGTTGACAACACATAATTTTATGCAACAACATTTCTATCTGGCCTTTATTCCCAACTTATTAAGTAACTCTTGAGTACAAGCTCTCCTTCGTATTATCGCCATAAGATGTGGCCCACCTTATAGATGATAATTTACAGATAAAAAATTTATACTTCATTTGCATGTCAAGCCAAACAAAAATAATGTATTTAATTTACGTCAGAGGTTAAAAGGTGGCGCCAACTCAATCAGACCATTATAGAACAAACCTGTACTTTCGATTGGAGAAATAAATAAAAATATGAAAATCGTTACGCACAAAAACAAACTTTGTTACATTCTTAAAAGATAGATAGATAGATAGAAATTTTAATTCATACGCACAAGTGATCGCTTACATAACAATTTCTTATTTTAAAATGTCTTAAACATTTAAAATAAGTGACAGCAAACAAAAAATAGAAATTGAACAAGGCGATAAAACTACGCGGTCCCACGTGTGTAGAAAAGGCATTCGTCTCAGCACAAGCTGTATACCGTAAAAACGGCAGCGCTGATTTCAGACGAAACCAAGACGCATGGACGGGTATTACAGCGTGTGCAGAGTATAACAGAGTTTCTTTATCTTCTTCTTCTGATGCCATCTCCTAACGGAACTTGACGATTAGCATAGATATACTCACGCGAAAGACTTCGCTCTCATCACGAACCACTCCCTGAGATTTCTGATCCAAGATATCTGTCTTCTCTATGACGTCTATGTATCTTATCCTGATGCTATCTATCACTGCGCATAACATCCCCAAAATAATATGTCAATTTTCTTATTTTGACTGTTTCGATGACCTCCAACCCTTTATTCATTCTCTGCAAATTATTTTTTTCTTTAAGTAGTTAAAAAAAATGAATCGTACAAACGTTCGGTTGGATAATACATTGGTATTGAATACTATGGTTATTATACTTTATTATAAAATGTTACCTGCCTTGAAGTCTGTGTAAGTGACCTGTCAACCTGTATCTTGAAGTCTGTGCAAGTGACCTGTCAACCTGTATCTTGAAGTCTGTGCAAGTGACCTGTCACTCTGTATTATTATATCTAGAGCTTTCAATACAAAACACGACAACCGATTCGTCTGCACGTATGTTTAACACGCATTTTAATTATGCTTATTAACAATTAAAAGCAATACTCGAATGTGGGTCAAGACGGTTAAAAGGAATAAATCATTTGTACCAACCATGATCTCATATATAAAATCATCCATTTTACAAGGGAACCCACTAAATCTTTATATTTATACCTTTAAGAGTGATAATTGAATGTCCCATGGTTCATTTAAATCGTTCTGGTTGAATAGAGGCCGACAACGTCATTACATTTATTTTAAGATCATTAATTTGCTACAACGTAGGTTCGTGATTGAAGTTACTAGGTAATAAGTCGATATTATAGATAATTAGCGGAGTGCCGGCTGTGCGGAGTGATACTTATATTATTTTAGAGGTCATACTAAAATCGCTTACAGCAAAGTATTTAATAATATACTGCAACTCATAAAAATACTATATGCTCATAACTCATACTGGACTAGGACTGATATTGACATGTATTGGCGATGTCTATGGGCGAAAATATCCACTTACCACCAAGTAGATCGCCCGTCGGTTTAAAAAACATACATTTTTGTTCGTAGTTAAAATATTGGTATTTCTTAACTACAATCACATTAATTTAGTTATTACAATACCATTATACTGTTTCTTTACTGCTGTATATGGGCCTTCCCAGGGCTAGCCACCGCGCATGACCTTTAGCGCTTCTCATGCAGCCGCTACCGGCAAAGTTCTTCAGGTCATCGGAAGACGTCCGTCAATGCGTGGCTTCAATGCAAGGACTGGTCTATCCCATCGGTTGTCGGTCAGATGTGACCTGCCTATAAACAAGGATTAATAACAATATACTAAGTCTGTTCGACCATCTATATAGTAGGTATTACAATATTTGTACCTTTTCTACGGACTGTACGAGACAGCGCTAAAAGGAAACAACAAACATGATCGATCAATTTCAGTTTCAACACTAACACTAATGATGGAAGAAGTCGAAGGTATAATGCAATTTATATAAAATTAATAATACCTTATCACGTTACCCTACAATACATTACACGGTTAACATTGAATATTTTATCGAGCATCGATACATCTACCGACATCGTCCCTTATTCCGTATCAATAATCGAGTCTTATTGATACGGTTTAAAATACACAGTGCGCCGTTTAAAAGTGCTGAATTAGAAAGTGCGCCATATAGGTAAGTTTGTCTGACGCACCGTTATCATTCAGTATTGACCCTTAGGGAATGAACTTCATTGTCGTTATTCCGTCGTTATTGTGTTGTATCGATATCAGTGTATAACTTCCCACTATTGGGCACAAACCTCCTCTTGTATCACACCAGGGTTTAAAGACATAAACCACCACAGATGCCCAGAGCGGGTTGTTGGATACCTGTTATATTTAATCGTCCGGCTTCTCCTTCACCTTCCTTCATCGCCAGATAATGAAAAATTCATACTTAAGTAGAAACTCAGTGATATAAATAGGAATCGAGAGTAGGCTCTCCTAGGCTATCTATCACCCTTTGATAGCTTGCTCTTATTATTGTATATTATATACCTAGGCTGTGTCACATGTACTCCAGAAGGTTGAAGCCATTGATTCCACTCTTCATTCTGAGTTAACTGACAAGAAATTTTATTTATAAATACATTTTTTTCCGCTTTATATATATATTTTTTGAACACAGAAATTATAGCAGTATATATTAAACATAAATTTAACAAATTGTGTAAAAAATTTAATAAAATTAAAAAAAAATGTATATATATTTTTATAAATTATATCGGAACTTATAGATGGAATCCATTATAATTCACTATAGTACAATCTGATATACAATGTCATATACAAACGAATTAGTAACACTTTCTATTAGGAACTATCAATCTAATCTTATTTTATATCAATGGTGTAGTGTCGAGTTTTCCGCGTGAGGCGTCGCAAACCATTTTCACGAGAGACTGTTGATAGTAGTGCTTAGTAGGGTGAACGTATGTTTAGTTGACACTTATGACTAGTTGATTATGTGAAATGCGCATTTTGCATATTGTTTTATTCACGTACTGACACTATTTGCCGTGAAGAGAACGTCAACAACTGTCACGTTGACTTCTCTGTGTCAAAATTATCAATATTGGTTGGGGTTAAGAAACTTAAGACACACCTATCACTTACATACAAATGTAATATTAAGAAAATTACAACATACGCAACAGGTCAACTTTTTTTTTTTTATAGAGAAGAGGGCGGACGAGCAAGCGGTCTCACGTGATGGTAAGTGTTACCGCCGCCCATGGACACCTGCAACACCAGGGGGTATGCGGGCGCGCCGCCGACCTTGCAAATTCCTACAATACATTATCGGTAACTTAATATGCTGTCAAAGAGGACTAGAATTGAATGGTTTTGGATACAGTAGTGTGTTGTTGACTGTACAACATTTCAGATCCATTTAAAATTGCACATATAAGAAGTTGTTGTTACTAAAGTAAATTTTAAGATTTCTTTTGAATGTATTGAGGGACTGTATCAAGATAGATAGAAAAGACTTTTAATTGTATAATTGTTAGATTATGTCAAAAAGGAATGTTATAATAATAAGATAAGAACTTTTATAACTTGTGCTTTCTCAAAAGCTATATTTTTCATCCTATATAATTTCCCGTGTCGTGTCGGCCGTCTTTAGAATAGCAGCATCCCATCTGTTCCCGCAAGTGTCCACTAATTTTAAGGGATATAAATGGATATATGTGTCAAAAGTTTCCTATTGATAAAATCATCATTATTTTTTTCATACAAACTTTGACACCCCGTTGTAGGAAGTCTTTACATCACAAAAGGAAGCTATTGTTCAAATTTCATGTTTCTAGCCTCAGCGATTCCGACTAGGCGTTGATGTGTCAGTCAGTCAGTCAAGACATTACAGTTGAGTAAGATTATAAGTACATTGAGATAATTTTTAATTGCCTGCATACACAATTTTAAAAAGTTATAATTGGTAAGTCCTAATTTAATAACGTGCTAACGATCAATTTCTTGTAACCATTAAATTTAGAACTAATCTAACGGCAATAAAGAGCCGATAAAATTACAAAAGAAATCTATAAAATAATTAAAATTTTCTAATCACACCAATTAATGGTTGAATTTATGGTTGCCCTTATTAAACCATACGGGTTACAACACTATAAAGCGTACTTGAAAATGAGTGAGGAAACCGACTCTTTTTTTATAATGTAGCTCAATTAAGTTATTATTCCCGTGGCAAATAAAAAAGTATTTATCCGATGTGCACATGCCGAAGCGTCGACAAAAACTTGCAAACCGACACAATGGAGTAATTGTGCGTTCATACAACATTTAAAACAATAATGAATCCATTTTAATCGCGCATTAACTTCCACGTGATAGATAATGCGTTTGGTAATTGTTTTTTTTTCACACCTTGCGCGTCGTTCTTTGCGCTGCGTTTTGTTACAAATATTTAAATTTATTGTACTTACCTAATTAATTAAATAGCTGAAGATACTAGAAATCGAATCATGATATCAAAATAAAAATATCTTGAAAAATAATAATAATAAATAACGCCGCATTCAATAGATTCCGTGTTGTGGCTCCAGAGTCACATACAAAGACGAACAACACCATCTAGACCCGAACACACATATGTCTTTAAACAAATTAATGTCTGACAAGGAATCGAACCTGGAACCTTTTCCGCGGCTGGCGAGAGCAGTATCAACTAGGTTAATCGGCCGTGACACTGAGTATAGGGCTGAGTTGTAACTGAGAAAGTGACTGAGTTTACAGCGCTTAGAAATCAAAAGTAAACAATTGTCGTGCTACTACATATATTAATTACATCATTAAGCACACCAGTGCGATTACATCCACATGTAATAGCTAGACAGAGATAACAATAGCTCCCACCCAACATTCTTAAGCTCATATGATCCTAAGTTTCTATTGGGTTGAAAAATTCTTTTGAATATGTATTTATTTTCTTTTCTAACTATCGAATAAGCCAAAAAACATATTAATTTCAAGTACAGTTAATTTTCATAGGCCATATATTTTATAAAAAC
The DNA here is from genome assembly GCA_914767545.1 of Sesia apiformis. Classification (NCBI taxonomy): domain Eukaryota; kingdom Metazoa; phylum Arthropoda; class Insecta; order Lepidoptera; family Sesiidae; genus Sesia; species Sesia apiformis. Next base: position 4,755,827 of record OU611960.1, on the reverse strand, counting down.
ATCAAAATGCGTATATAAATATTATTATCAACATTTAAAAATTAGTTTTAGAAAATGATTCCGTTCGGAGGAGGCAAAGTTCATTACGTCATACAGCCTTGTTTGGGTGTTTAATCTAGTAAAAAAATTGGAATTCCAAATTTAAACACAATCGAATTTTGCAGCGTCGCTCCCTCACCATACACGTAAATGCAAACCCCACACTCATATTTGCTGACAAGAAAACAAAAAAAAAATGTGGAAAAATACGCGGCACCCGTTCTAATTAGGTCGTCGAGTGAGAACAGGCGTTCGTCAGCACAATAATAATTAACACTGGCTGTAATGAAGCGTACCATAAAAACTAATTGGAGACCCTACGATTGTTGTCGCGGGGGTAAGCCGTGCGGACCGGTTTGCTTCGATTTCGTTTTAAATCGATCGACTTTTGTTCCAATCATATTAAAATACGACTCGGTAAATCTTCAGCAAACGACATTAAGGTTAATATACACATTAAAGTGCACTTGAAAAAAATATTACTGTATTGATGATAATAAGCCAGCTTCTGATTGGTATGTGAACCGCATTCTCCGCAAGCAATATTCTCTCTTTTCAACTTCCTGACATCGAAGCATAGAATGTACTTTATTTAAACTGTATATCATTCAGTATAAGTACTAGATTGTAACAAATGACACATTTTAAAGTTAGGTTACTTAAGTAAGTGTTTTAAAACAACAAATAAACCGATAAATAAAACGCAAAGATATTTATAATGTTCGGTTCCTTTCCAAATATATTTAGCATAGGTTTTATTTCCTAAACACCCATCATATTTTTTAATTAATTATAATTCAAGAGCTTTTGAAGATTTCATTTTCAAAGTTTTTAGTAAGTTTGTCTTGTGCATTTTCAATGCAAACTTATATGTTACTGATACTTCGGCACCCTAAGTATCAAAATATTGGAACGTTAATGAATATAATCGATTCCTTATTTACGACGTGTCATATATGTATATCATAGGGTACTGTACTTACAACCAAAAATCTAACCGTAACAGTTAAAACGTAGTTCTAACGGACCTTTTTTCTTCATGGCCCTCGTGATGTACATTGTCTTGTACATGTAGGAATGTATGACCTTACAACGCCATTGTAGCCAAGTAGGTTGGTGAGTCCTGTCTTTTGGAGGTAGCTCCTCAAGGCTATATTATCCCTTAGCCTCCTTTTAGTCTATGTACGACACCCGTACATAGAGATAGGAGGGGTGCTATACTAAAGCAGGCCGACACAACATACAATAAAAAATTATACATTATTAAAAATAATAATATGTATATTGAGTCTCCTTATGAAATACTTTTTGTTTTTAATTTTTTATCTCTCGTGTCAATGCACTCGTCACCATTACCAAGAAAGAATTGCGCCACTAAAAAAACTAATAGATCAAATCGCTAAAGCATTAAACAGGCGGCCATTTTTAAACGAAAAGCCGACGCGAACGTCTATCAACTAGTTGGGAAGGGAAATCAGTCAATAATGCACTAATTTCCCGTCCTTAATGGGTCGGTCCGGTCTCTACTCAGACACTATTACGACAAGTTATGTGCTCTATAATGAAATAAGTTAGTAAACAGTGCTACTTTAGGTGGTAAGTATGACTTTAGCTTAGTTTGCGTATGAAATATGGAGGTTTGAGACAAAAAACACTTTAACAATTTACCTATATTCAAAGTATAATATAGTCATTATTGTGTTTTAAACAAACCAAGGTTTGACTCAAAAACCTTTACTCTATTTGGAGTTATCATTATAACAAAATAGATTCCTTTGGTAATAATCTGCTTAGTAGTTTTTTATTAGGTATATATTTTTTTTAACTATACTTGAATAACCCCCCGCGCTCCACGACGGTAGCGCGATCGTAGGTAATTTCCGCTTGAATTAAGTGAAAAGTATTATCAAACACATTGGAAATACCTAATTCAAACGTCAATTTTAACTTTACATTGGTTACGTTTTTTTATCGAATTAGTACAAAGCAACTAACACATAAAATTTTACTTATCGCGCGTTGCTCCAACGTCGATAAAATAAATAATGTAATGGAAAGTCCAATTATTTCACCATTAGACTTTTGCTCAAGAAATAACCTATTTGGATTATTAAAAAATTGATACGAGTGGTAACGATGCTATTAAGTACCTGTAATCATGATTGAGTAACTTTCTGGTGATATTTTGTTTATTATAGCTGTCCCACCCTTGCCTTGGAATCCATTACATTTTCTTTTCAAGACAAGTAGATAGATTTTTGGTAAAAATTCTAATAAAAAACAGAAATACAATGATAAAAAATATACCGAATCGTTGAGTGCACTAGTATTGGTCATTCGACGCAATATTAATAAAATCAGAGTACAATAATTTCGATCTTTCACAATTACATTATTTGATGATATAAAAAATATAGAAAACTATTGTCAGTGGATGATGCAAAAAATAATTATTTTCCAGGCACTACTTAACGGATTCTAATTGTTATAATATATTTCATGTTATTTTAGTCGTAATGTCATATAAAATAATTATATAATTGAAATTTAATTATTATTTTATATTACATACGCAAATACTAGGTATTACACCTGTATTCTAGAGTCTACGTTTATAAATGAATGAATAAATTGTACTTACAGTCTGGTAATTCAAATGATATCCGGATAAATATTATTCTTAATATATGCTCGTCTTATGAACGCAATTACTAGGATGTCAATAAAATAATTGTGATTATATGTATCAACTAAAATTCAGGAAGAGCACTTGAGCATTTACTAAATTGAATTACCCATCCTTGTTTTCAATTTTCAAATTGCTTATATAATGGTTACTATTAATATCTACCAGCCTCTACCTACATGAAAATTTAAAGGATAAAGTGTTTTACAACTTCATGTATATCCTTGCATACATTATTTTGTTTGACATGTAATTTAGAATCAGAATATGCAAAACAGTATAGGTATATGAATTTGTAGTTTCTTTTTAAAAAAATAAATGCATTGGCGTTTATTTTTAGGATTTTCCACGCAATGCCTCTGAAATATATTCAACTTTTTTATTATTTGCCCACGGAATATTTGACTTGTCAGATGGGAAACACAAAGTAAGTAAGCAAGTAAGTTACAAATGTAATAAGTTAACAACTAAAGTTACAATTATACTAATACAATGCGAAGTGCCTAATGGACATGTGTTGTAAAGACGCTATTATCGTTAGCACTAATTGCTTACTTGTAGGTAAGTTCTAGAATTATGCCTGGTTATTCTATACGATGGTAAGCTAATTTAACTCTTGTTTTAGCTTCTGTGCAATATGAGAACCTGTCGCAATTGTAATTGGCAGTCAAATTATTTAAGTACTTTTTTTTTAAATTTCTGTCTTGATTTTGACTTGTAACTTTTGAATTTTAGTATCTCCCATAGAGGTAACCGTAGACTATATATAGATCTTAACTTACCACGATCTCAGACACACTTTACTCATGTTAATTGTATAGGGTCAGTATATTTTTTTCAAATCGGTTCAGTAGTTTAAAAAACAAGTCTCTATTAAGATACCTTAAGGTTTTAAGGGGACAAAGCCGCAGACAGAACCTACTGCGTAATAATCATAAAGGAAAGAATAAAATCGGCAAGTGAATTAAACAAATATTACCTACCTAAAGAAAAGTCCCCTCGGCGCGAATTGTAAAAACTCCATGTACGTAATTTGTCATTAAGCTGCGTTTCTACTAGCGGACATTTTAGACTTGATTACCGTGGTCTGTCAACTTCGATGGTAGTACTCATAGGTTCGTGTGGGACAACTGTTCGTAGGGGGAGAATGCACGCTGTATTCCCACATCCGATGGGCACGCTCGACTGACCCCGTTACCCCTCTCTCACAAAAGGCTACCTTGAAATGTACTGCATTTCTCAATTTATCCTAATTCCTCAATGTACGGTACGTATTTAGGTAGTGAGTGAGATATGCCAGAGCCCATTCACATCTCATCCTATCCCTCCCCATTTTTCCAACATTTTCTCTTAATCCATTCGTAAATCTCCAAAGATAAGCAGGAAGTGCATCTGGGGGCGTGGCAAAGTTTGTCATTATGAACAGATATTGTCATGCGTTGCGGTTGGTGGACTTACCACGTATGTTCGTCTGCCCCCATCTTTCTATAAAAGAAATGTTGTGGCTTTATTATAAGTTACAAATTATTTATCCATAACGGGTAAGAAGTTGGTCGGGGTATTATTTTAATCATTTTATAACGCCCGAGCCAATAGAAAATTATCCGCGATTGATATTTTGTCAATTTGCGATTGACAAATTGAAAATATCTTTACTATTTACATACATTTTTTGGCATTGTAAAATGTGCTACACTTTTAAACTGCTCCGGTTCATCACTACGTCGTCGTGTGTCCACTAATGGGGACCCAGCCTAACCGTATCGCGAGACTGCGGTAACAACGGGGCTATTATGTACCATTACCGCGTATTAAGTTTTTTTTGATTAGCTCTAATTAACTCGCAACAGTCCGACGCCAAAACACTGACTTTATACACCACCGACTAATGTCTCATAGGTGTGACGGTCATTATTTTAATTGCAAATGGCCATTTTAATTGTAGCTTACGTTTCTTTCTATATACATTTAATGACGCTTTATTATGTATCATATAATATTATAGTCTTATTTTTCCCAGCAAATGTTGGGTTCGGAAATCGCTGTTGGTTATTACACAATTGCTACGTTCAGAAACAGCATTAGTGTTTATTTGTCGCGACATGTTTAATTATATGTTTTTTTCGTTCGTTCATTTAAATCTGATGTTTGATTTAAAAGTGTCTAAAACCGTGTTATTAGGAAAGTCAGTTTCCGCCTCCACTGTTAATATAAACAAAATTTCCACCTCATTTTTTAGATAAAGATAGACAAAACACTTCAATGTGGTTTGTTTATTAAAAAAGATCTTATTCGAAGAGAAATTGAATCCATACGCATGCTGCCAAAATAATGACATTAATTATTTAATTACATAATATAAATTTAAAATTGACAAATTGCAAAATTATTATCGATATTCAATATTAAAGTATTAATTAAATGTCCGTATAATATTATTTATAACAATACCTAATAACAAAATATTTATCATTTAGATAGTTCACAATAAAACAATAATAAGACTAAAATAAATATTATAAACATATTCGCTCATTTATGAGGACGGGGAGAGTGCACGCTGCAAGTTTCGGTAATGAGTGAACATTCCCATTCTTATCCTTCCCCATTTTCCCAACCCTTTCTCCAAATCCATTCCTATATCTCCAAAGGTAGACAGCGCATCCGGGGTCGTGCCAACGTTTGTCATTTTGTACTAATGTTGGCATGTATCGCGGGCGACAGTATCCACTTACCATCAGGTGGACTGTATGCTCGTCTGCCGCCTTCGCCCATAAAAAAAAACAACTCAAAACATGATTTTACAGGAGGAGTTTTAAATTAACAACTTGCTATATTTTTAGTGACAAGCAAATATAGTCAATGAACTTATAAGCAGTCTATAGTGAAGATATCTTTATAAAAACTTTTACATTAAAAATATATCAATTAAGGGTACATTTTCTATCAATAACCCTAAAAATCGAGAGTTTTGAATTGTGACACTCGTGCAGTACCTAAATGAGCGAATTATGTAACGCACCAAAAGCGATCTCTAACAAGACGACCTTTGGTAACCAACATATTAATCGCTAAGACTCTATAAATAAGAGTATGCTATTAATATATGAAGCTATATTTATGGGTAACAATTAGATTTTTTTTTTCCTTTTCATTAGCTGATGCCTGATTCAATTTTAAATTCAAAGCGGGTTTGTACCACTTTGTGACACCCTAGTTGATGTTATTAATTATTTATGATTTTAACTTCTGCTGTTATAAAGAGTTATTATTACACAATTAAATTTTCAAATCGACTTACCTATTTGAAAAAATCTACCTACAATAACAGTTTAGGAAATAAATTAAATGAAAAAAAAACTATTTCAAAAGAGCTTCTGGGTCTTTTAAAACTGTTTAAACGAAACGTAGGTATAAGATTTTGTTTTAAATGTAACATGCTTGATGGTCTTCAATGTTGGGTTGAAAGTTTATCGAATCTTTGATTAAAACTAAATACGTCAAATATTTGTCAAATCATTGTTATTAATTAAGCTTTGTTAAATCTTTGTCAAACATATGACACACATATTCTGTTAAAACTGTTTAAAACGTGTTTAGGTGTAAACAGGTTTGCTTCATATATCATTTAGATTTTCACGTTTTGTATACATTTTAAATGTAACCATATTAAAATGTTTACAACGACGCGTCGTCAAGTAAAAATAAAAGGTAAACAAAAGCCTTTAATTACGTTTAATGGGTATCAAATTTAAAACACATAATATGATTCATCAATTTTGAAATTTTCGTGTATACCGCACATATTTACCTATTAAATGGATCTTAATGCGTATATTTATGTCATTTATTCTGTTATTACACATTTCCTATTTCATGTGCAGTAAAATAAATATTTTTTTATAGAAAGAAGATGGCAAACGAGCATACAGCCCGTCTGGTGGTAAGTGGATACTGTCGCCCATAGACATCCGCGATACATGCCAACATCAGTCCAAAATGACAAAATTTGGCACGCCTCCGGATGCGCTGCCTACCTTCGGAGATATTGGAATGGATTTGGAGAAAGGGTTGGGAAAATGGGGAAGGGTAGGATGGAAATGGGAATGGGCTCCGGCTCATCTCACTCACTACCGAAACACTATGTACGTAACATTAGGGAAAATAAGGTAAAGTGGGTAATGTAGTACATTTCAAGGTAGTCTTCTGTGTGAGAGGGGTAACGAGGCCAGTAGAGTGCGCCCAGCGGCTGTTGGATTATAGCGTGCACTCTCCCCCTCCAATAATGTAAACATATGCGTTAAGATCCGCTTAATTGGCAAATATATATAAGGTCGGCGAAAAAGTTTCTTCGTATTTTATATACAAATTCAAGACAATTTTTTTAAAAGTTTAATTACATTTAATTATAATATATATGTGCCGTTTTGTTCTATAACTTGTTGCCATCTTGTAGGTTGTGACATGATCCCGTTGCTGTATAAATTTTGGGATTTTTGGTCAAAAAATTGCGACAAGTAGTTTAGACAAGTAGACAGTCATACACATACACATACACACAACATCACCTTATTGCGCGTTAATCCGGGTTTCGCCACAGTCTGTGGAGCTTGGCCGCGCTTAGACCACGATCTTTTCCGCACGTTCTTGTCGTAAGTGATCCACTTCTCATCACCAGTGATCAGTCTTTTCAAAAATGGTTCGGTTTCATTGCGATTTAATAGAGAATCGCAAACGAGTACACGGTTCATTAAGTTTCTTTCAGTGAGCTCGTGTGGTACTCAAATATCGAGTTTTTTTGTGAATAGTCAGAACTGTTTTGTGGTCAATGCCCAGTTCATTAGCAATGTCGTAACTACTTATACGCCGATCTTGCTGCACTTTTTCACAATTGGCATCAACTTTATCGGTAACAGCGCGACCGGAGCGAACTGCATCTTTAACATTAAGATTTCCTGACTGAAAACGCTTAAACCAACTTTGTGCTATTCTTACTGACACTGCATTAGGTTCATAAACGGCACAATTTTTTTTCCCGCCTTGTGTCGCATTTTTCCCTTTTTTGTAATAAAACTTTAAAATGAATCGAATTTCTTCGTTAGATTCACTCATTTTCTTGGACAGAAAAACAATTGAAAAATGGCGAGAAACAGTTTTTTATTTTTTTATTTCTTATTTTTAAGTGTTACCTTTTTAATGGTATCATAACCAGCCAGGTACAAATAGTTCAATCAAAGATATTGGATCACAACTTCATACATACAAAATACGAAAATACTTTCTCCCCGACCTATTATAATTCAAACCAAAATCTACGTACTTGATCCTAACAATTTAGCGCTCTCGGAAGTACAAAGATACGACATCTACATTTGAAAGCAGTTGCACTTTCATATTGTCTAACAAATTAGGGAGGGGGTGATGGGGGTAGATTCCATGCTGTTTACCATACGAGGGCCTATTTTTTTCATTTTTCGTTTCATTTTGCACCGTTTTCCATGGCCCCGGCGACCTAAACTGCCGCCTTTTTTTAAATCACTAAATTGCATGTTTGAAAAACTACTGTGGAGGTATGCGATCGAACGTATCCGGGGAGCCGGGCGGCGTAGTTTCAAATTACTCCTACTGACTAGTAGGTGGGTGACATTCGTCATTCACTAGAATTTTATTCATTAAACTTATTGATTATTATACGATATCATACCATCACCGTTGGATATAGGTCTTTCCCAAGGACCGCCACCATCCTCTTCTTATTCACCACATGGTCTTCTATTCTTCTCATCCAGCGACTACGACACGGATGATATCTATGGCAAACGTCATCAAGTCATCGGTCCATCTGGCCGGAGGTTGCGCTTCCCGGCACATGGTCTCCATTCAAAGATATTAACGTCCCACTGCAGTACATATACCTCTTCTTGTAATCATAAGGGATTTTTTAGGCTATAATCCACTACACAAGCCCAATGGCGCATTCGTGCACATTACAAATACCTCAGATTTTTAAAAGTATTTCCATTACACATACCTCAGATTTTCTAAGCATTTCTAAAAATGTCTTCGTTCGCTGTCGAATTAGTTATAATGGAAACATCCGTGGATACTTAAACAGAAACCATTGGTACGGATCGGGACTAGAAGTCGCTATGTTACGTATGTGAGTCGAGAATGAGTAGTGACACGTGATATAAATCAGTGACTCATATATCGTGTGATTTACATTAAGTAGTTTTCAGTGTCCTAGGGCCACTGTCCAGTGAATGTTCTAGATTTCCTAGGCCCAAATATGTTAGTAACTAACATGATTTTATTTTTAAAGAAAAAGATCTGTGACCATACCACTATTCTTTTACAAATATTGACACGTGACCTCTGATAAAAACCCAAGTAAATAATAATAATAATTTCTCTATTATTAGAACATTCACTCGTTTTGTCTCCACACCATAAAGAACTTAATAATAATTATCGTGCACTAATTGCATCTCCAACCTCTATTTGAATGAAAAACAACAATTGGAATTCTAAAATTCAAATTTGGAGCCCGAACGGTTATGATCGAACAATCGAACAGTATAATCGAGTGAATGGAGTCGAGTCGAGTGCCCACGCGCCACTCTACAGGGGAGACCCCGTGACGACACTTAAGTCACTTGTGTGCTCATGTAAAAATTATGGTATTTTTAAAAATTTTATTACGCATTTTATATCTATATATGATGATTGAAATACCTCTTTTGCTTACTTTTATTCGAGCAATCATCCATCACGATTGTTATCAATATCTTTGAAAAGACTGAAGAATGTAGTACAAAGTGTTCAAGAAGATTATTTCATTGTCTTCTTTTATAGAATAAAGGCGGCAGACAAGCATACCGCTGGTAAGATACTTGATGGTAAGTGGAAACTGTCACCTATGGCCATCCGTGATATATACCAACATCAGTCTAAAATGACAAATGAGATTTAGGAATTAATTTGGAGCAAAGATTGAGAAAATTAAGAGCGGTAGGATGGGATGGGAATGGGATTTGGAATATCTCACTCACTACCGAATCACGTACGTTGTGGGAATAGGATAAAGTTGAGTACATTTTACTTTAGTCTTCTGTGAGAGAAAGAGATAACGTGGCCATTCGACTGCGCCCGTGGGGCTGTGGGATTGAAGCATATACCTCCGAAGTCTTCTTCGCAGATATATAAAACACAAAACGCATAAATATCGTTACAACTTATTACCGACCAATTTCAAAACACTCTACGTGACAACAAATAACTCAATATACGCACCAACATTGTCAAGTACATCTCGATATAAAATTCGATTCTGGGGGCCTATCGACACACGCCAGATGTTTAGGAGAGGGGCGGACTTACGATTAATACGACATTAAATTCAATAATGGCCCCCCCATTTATTGCGTAATTTCCTTTCAATTACATTTCATTTATCGCACGGTAAATGGATTATAGAGCTGATGAACGCGATGTGGGAGATATTTGTATACAGTTTTCGGATACAAATTTATTTTCGGGTGATATACAAATCGGTTAGAGGCGGTGATGACCGATCAGCCCACGTCAAACAATCCAGCTGCTATACGAAATGTCTCGAAGTTTGATGCGAAGTTCCAAATCTGGTGAAACTGTCTTCATATTTGTATGTGGTACCTGATCCAGGAAGGACAGGGGATCCGAGTGTGGGTCATTGAATGTAGTGGGGTTTCGTCTAAACAAACTTCAAGGTAAGGTTAAGATTGGAACGTATAATCTGTTGCTCGCTGTTGCGGGAGTAGCGCGGAATTCGCACAACTAGGTATTGTTAAGAATAACTGTATTCTGTATAGCATGAATGATAACATCGAATTCAGCTCCGAAAACAAACAAGCAATGTTTTCCTATAAATCTATACCAATATTGCGATGAGAGGTCGCTTAGTTTGTCGTTTGATTTTTGTAAACAGTTAACTCAAGAAGGTCTTGCCCGATTTTGAGAAATCCATCACTTATATGAAGCTACTAGCTGTGCCCGCGACTTCGTACGCGTGGTATTTTAGGTTTTAAAAGTCTAAATTGGGATATCTTTCTTACCGTCCGCCGATTTTTATGAAACAAAGCCTATACGAAGCGCCAAGCTGAGCTTAATTAACATGTGAAAACTCGATGAAAATCCGTTTCGTAGTTTTGGAGATTAGCGTGTTCGAACAGACAAACAGACAGTCAGACAAAAATTTTCAAAATCATCTTTTTGTATTCTGATACTCTTCCTTCATTGTCTCCAATCAGTTTTTGGTAAATATATTCAATGTACAGGACACGCTGGTTCTACAGTTTTATTATATGTATATATAGATTGAAAATGATCATAGCTTATGTTTGAAATCGCAATATTTATAAATCAGTAATCGCAAAAAGGTATTCAAATATTTTTGAATACCTTTTCGCTATTATTATTATTATTGAATTGCTGAACTTGTAACTAGCGATGAGTAATTCCGGATTCAATGAATCAAAAGATCCGAAACCGCGAGCGGAGCCGAAGACACTCTTAATGATTCCGGCTAACTGTTATCGACTCCGAGGAGTTATTTATTCCTTTCATTTTTGGATTGCTGAGTTACATGAACGAACATGATGCAAAGCGAATGAGTCGCTCTCAGGCTCTTATAAAATATAAGTAGGTGAATCAAAGGAGTCAAGGAATCGTTAAACGAGTCGGATCCGCGAGCGGATCCGGATTAAGTGAGCCGAAATACTCCGAGGAGTGGTGAATACCCAGGACTACTAGTAACCATAGACTACTCAATACTTGTTTAATTATATTTTATTTTTCACCACTCAAAATTCCACATATTCATTCAATAGATTTTTCATATTTTTTTAAAAGTCTGAATTTTACAAACTAGCTAGCTACCCTTTACTAAGTGGAATATTCAGTTCATGTTTATGTGCAATTTGTAAACATATCCAATTACCTTAAAAAAGTTAATCAAAACTCATTAGCTACTAAACTCGGGAAAAGTGATTCATCACGTACTCCCAAAACATACGAGCGTGTGTACGTTCAATTAATTTTTCTCGTCCGTTTCGCGCGGCACACTGCGCGGAGTTGGTCGCGACAACCGAAAGCGCGTCTGCATAATACATAGCTGTATGCTACTGTACGTTGGACTTTAATTATATATCTGCTACAATTTCGCCTTTTTTTCGAGTATTTTTCACATTTTGTCCCCCCCTCATCTCCCCCTCATACGCCACCCACTGCCGAACGGCCGCAGAAAAAAAGCACGTGTGTGTGTATCAAGTAACGAGTAACAGTGTTGTGATAATGGTCGCCAACTCAGTAACTCCCATATCTCGCGGCACTTTCTATTCTGCATCTTAAGAAAATCCCAAATCCCTCTCCAGACAACGGACCATTAAAGTCGCAAATAATAAACGACGAGGAACAAATAAGAGTATACTTAAACATTCGTAATGTAATTAAGCTTGTAGGAACAGCGCTCGATGAGCCACGCTCATCTCTTCCTGTAACAGGCTGTTATTTCACCATTTAAAATCGGTTCTCAACCCGTTAATGACGCAAGTACAAGTGCAGATCGGCGGCTCCGTTCGGCCGCGGACCAATCTATTTAATAACCCCCGTCGGTGACACCCCGCCCGGCGGCCATCGCCAATTTTCGCCCCTCGCGCCCCCCGAACACCCCCTTGGCACCCGCCCTGAAAAAAATCCGGAGCGTTTTAAAATTAATGAGTAAAAATCTACACACACACCCACGCGGACAATGGTACGTGTGCGCGCGTTCGCCCAATAATGACCACACTTTACCGCGTCAATAATTACGCGTGCCCGCTCCGTACATAGCGCGAGGTGATTCGTTTGCGCCACCCGCTTTAGACGGAATCCATGATCGCCTAGCCTTTTCCATTAGGACCAACTATCCGGCGAAAAAATGGAGTACAAATTGAAAATTCGTCGGTTCGGGTGCGCTAATTCCAAGCGAAGCGGTTCCGCGGCGCGAGGCGAACGCAGTTAGATAACATTTGTAGAGGCGAGAGGGGCGAGGGGTGTCACCCCTACGCAACGCCGTTTTTATTTTGGCCGGCCCTTGCCCCCTTACTCCCTTCGTTCGTCCAACTTCATCTGAATAATTACTGATTTTTTCGTGTACTGCTGATTATTCCGAATGTAACTTGTTGATGATAATTTTTCTACTTTGTTCATTGGTCTCCGTCGCCGGTTGTGATTAACTTTTTTTCGCATACGTCAGTTCGTGTTACGCACACCGTAAACATACGTCGTGAAAAGTTTTCCCTCGTAAATTCCTCCTAATCTAATGATTGAAAATTGGTTGAAAATTTGATTTTTAAATTGAATTCTTTGCTTAATTGATCATTTATCATGATTCATTATGTTTTTATACTCGTATCTCGAGTAATAGATATTTTATTACTATTATAAATGATTTAAACTAATTTCTTTGAAATTTCCGGCCAGTAAACTTATCTATATGAAAAAGAAACTTCACGGACAGAAAGGCTCTAATCAACCATCACTTTAGATACTTTGTTGGAACCTATTTACTGTTCTAGCCTTTCACCGTAAACTAATTTTGTTTATTTCCATAGCAACTGATCTTGATACAGGATTAATCTGAATGTTAATTTTGAGTGTACGAAAATCGATAGTAATGGAAAACCACAAAAAATTAAATTATATACTCGCATATAAGTATATCTGTATTTCCAAGACAGTAGTTTTACAATTGAATTATAGTAAAGAGTACTTTTATTTCATAATGACAGACTCGAATTTAGTTTACTTCGAAAGAATTACTTCGCTCTAATCTGCCGTTTTATGGCATATACCTAATCAAATAGAAATAAATCAAGCGTAGCTTAGTCCAGCAGGGCCACAAATGCAAAAGCGATGCCTACTTTTGAAGATATAGGAGTGGATTCGGAGAAAGGGTTAATGAAAATGGGGAGGAATAGGATAGAATGGGATGGGAAAGGGCCCTGGCATATCTCGCTTTTATTTCAATTGCTTACATATATGAAAAGCCGCATTTAAAAAGTCAGAGTTTGTCCACAGATCTTTTGCATTATAAAGGGACCCATCTACTTAAAGCTTATTGAAGCATAGTTAGTCATAGGTCCCTAGTTATACAGGGGCGTCGCATCATTATCACGATGCAACGCTTTATCGATTTGTAATTAGGAATAGAAAGGGCTAGTCACCTACACACGCATCTGAACACATTAGGGCGTGAACTTCCCAACTATACATAAAAGGGTATAGAACGGAAAATCAAATGATTTATAATTTAGAAGAAATAAAGAAGTATGTAAAAAACTTATCGCTCTTTTGTATCTGTTACCAAATTAGTCACAAAATCACAGGTAAACTCGCTTAAAAGCAATTATTTCACGTAATTAATTTTGCATATACCAATCCATCAACCGATATCTCTACAATGCTGCGTCTATCTTCTCCCAAGGTCATATACGATCTTCCAGTTTTCTTATGCCAACACTACGGGCAACCTTTTTCAAAGAAACAGAAAGATTTGACACTCTTACATTAAATACATTTTCAAATTATCGGACTAAAATACAAAAGAAAATGCCGAAAAAGGAAATCTGTAGAAAAAAATCACATAAAATTCTTCAAAATTATCTTATTAAAAATTTACTAAAACGATTAACGAAAACTGAACGCGATGGAATATTGGAACAAGGTAAACGAGCCCTTATTATGCTTATTCGACAAGTGACAAGTACGCCCGATGGCGATCGCTTTGGCAAGGATTTCGGTGCCACCCCCTCCCAGCGGGGCCGCATTTTTTCCAACCACCACGAAAGGGGTTGATTTTTTAAACTGATGACGCGCTTTCATTCCGCGCTGTGCAACTTCGGAGCGCGGCTGTACGTAGAGTATACCGTTGCCTGATAAATAAAACTAAAAAAAAAAACATGTGAGCGCTTTGTCGATAGTGCCCGGTGTTCCTTTTACGCGGCGGTATCTCTAGTTTGTACAGTACGTTCCGTTTTAACTGGGCTAAAAAAGGGAAGTTTTGAAAAACTTTTGACGTGCGATAAACGCGTGTACAGAACCGTTTAGTTTACAGATTTGTCATTGGCCGCGAAGTTTCGTGAAGTTCGCGCAACTTTCTTTCAAACATTTATTTATGTTCTAGTGAAAGTTAAAAAGTGCAAAGACTTTAAAAAACTGATGATAACTGAAAAAAATTTCAACAGTGGATAGAATGACATTATCCTTTGTAAGTAATGTGCATTTTTTTTTATTATTATTAATAAACGACGTGATTAATGAAAACTTAATTATTTTATTTTTCTATTAAAAAGCTTTTATAAACGAAATTTTGTAATTTGATAAATAATTAATTACTTAATTATGCAATGTTTTTACATTTTTTAGTTTTTTAAGTTTTATTTTTCTATTAAAAAGCTTTTCCAAACGAAATTTTGTAATTTGATAAATAATTAATTACTTAATTATGCAATGTTTTTACATTTTTTTAGTTTTTTAAGACTTCTAATTTTGTATTATTACATTAATAATCTTGTAGACACAGCGGGTACAATTGGACAGTTTAAGAATAATTTGCAATACAAATTATGTATTTATTGACCTTGTATTATTTAAAAAAATATTTATAAATAATTAATGAGAAAAAGTATTATTTGGAAGTAGGTATATAAAATTTTCCGATACCTAAATTACTCATTTTTTAATGACAATTTCGAATAATTTAATTGCAATTTATTTAAAAAGCAAAAAGTTAAGATAGAAATTAAACAAAGAAACAAAGCAAGTTTTAGTAAAGTCGTGAAAAGTTTTCCGACGGTCGAAGCGTTACGCCGCGCCGCGTAGAGACTACGAAAGTCGATCGGCAATTCTCGTAGCGTCTTTGAAAATCAATTAGCAATTGTTAGCTATTTGAATTGTAAACCTAAGACAGATGTAGAATTTTTTGCTCATAATAATAATAACAACATATTTCCATACACAGATCCATAATTGTTAGTAGCGACATAAAGGCTTGAATTATTTCTAAATTTTATTGTCTACACAAACTAAATAAGAAAAGATGTACAAAAGGTCTCTTCCAACAGAGCCGTTAAATAGAGACATTGATCGTAGCATTATACATCTACAAAAATTAAATATACATACAATATACTCATAAACAAATATATATAACATGTTATCAATTCATATTTGTAGCAATTATAAAATAGACTACGCGAGTAAAGTAATCCAAGTATGAAAATTAAACTAAAAGTTCAAATCAAAACTAAAACCGACACTAGGTAACGCCACCGCCTAATTAAGTCAACAGTTCCACCCATTGCTTGATGATGAAGGAGTCATACCTCTCTGCAGTTATCCTCGTGATTCTGTAGTTGCTACCCCGTATTCCATGCGCACTTTTTACGCATTATAGTTAAAATATCATGTATACGTGCCTTGCTTGGCAAACATCCCCGAAGCGCTACAGACACGTGGCAGCCTAAACGGCATCCCAAAGACATTGTTGTATTGGAATCGCGGGGCTCTTTATAAGCAATACTTTTAACTAGTTTGATACTAACTTCTATGCATAAGTACTTTATTTATCTATTATTATAACGTATATTTATCTCTTAGACTTCACGGTACCGACAGACTTCTATTCGACAGATTTCGACAGCTGGTTGAACCGATATTTCTGTAAACACCCTGTTAAGCAGACATAGTCCGTTACTATTCGTGTGTTCGTCCCGAAATGGATTTGGTTAGTGGGATAACCTTACCAGTTAAGTGCGCTCGCTTGGTTGACAATGTATGTGCAATGTACTGCATTTCCTACTTTATCGTATTTCCCCAATGTACGTACGTGTTTCGATGGAGAGTGAGATATGCCCGAGCCTGTTCCAATCCCATCCTCTCCCTCCCCATTTTCCCAATCCTTAATTCCTTAATCTGCAAAGGTAGGCAGCGCATCCGGGAGTATGCCAACGTTTGTCATTCTGGACTGATGTTGGCATTTATCGCGGATGTCTATGGACGACAGAATCCACTTACCATCAGGTGGACTGTATGCTCGTCTGCCGCCTTTTTTTCTATAAAAAAATCTCCTTAGTATCGCCTGTATCCCTAGGGAACGCATGCGAGATGGTAAGAAATTTATCTCTTTTATTGGGGTGGTGATCACACCTAGATCTATTATTGGAAGATACTCGTATTTAGTGTATTTCGAATTGTATTCGGCACAGGATTCTTATTGCTCAGGATCTCACAAATGTGAATCGAAAAGAGGTAGCCCATTACTGCTCATTTTGAATAAGCAGTTGAAAATATTGACCATAGATACAGATATACACACATAAATACGGATTTACGGATTACTCTGTTTACTTACATAGCTATACATACATCAGAGGTCATCCATAAATTACGTCACACGTTAAGGGGAGGGTGACATGTGTGACATGGTGTGACAGGGGGAAGTAGGGATCACGACTTTTGTGACATCACGTTTAAAATATGAAAACGATTAGATATGGACACAAGATGATATTTTTTTTTAATAATAACCACCAATAAAAATTAAAAAAAAATATTTTAATTCTGTTCTTATTTATTTAGGTTGATAAATAAAAAAAATACCTAATTGTTAAACATTTGAAGAGATTTTAAAATAAAAAATAATAACGGCAATGTTGTTTTAATCAAAATTAACTCAAAATTTCAAATTCAATTAAACTAATTAAAATTATTTAAATTATTTTAACAATTTAAATTAACAAGATTTTTTACCTGCGACATACCGGAGGAGATCAAATAACCACGAAATTTGCGTGACGTAATGTATGGATGGACCCTTAGGCCGTGTGGTGTCAGACGACTTGAGAAGATCACCACCTCTTTCCGTGGGTGTCGTAAGGACATCTGAGAGACAACAAAGCTGCTACGATAAGCACTGAGCAACTACACCACCTCAGGAGTGTACAACAATGTGAATGTGGAAGCCCATGTCCAGCAATCAGCAGTGGACAAAACAAGGGCTAGTTACGGTTGAAATTAGCCTACACCCCGTAATTATACCCGGGTATATTCATTTATCTCGCGGAAACCCTTTATTTTCACTGAATGAAAAGTATCTTACGTCCTAATATTTTCTTAGGTTTTCGCGATTACTATACATAGCAATTAAACAACTTTAATTGCTATGTATAGTAGCAAACGGTAGTTCAAATAATTTCTTAATAACTCAAGTCACAAATAAAATCAATTAGTCACCCCGTGACCACGTCCACTGCAAAGTGTTCGAAACGTCGGGATATAAATAATGTTAAATATACGCAATTTAAACCGTTCAAAGTTGTTTAATTGCTATATCTTACGTCCTTTTCGTGGTCTCCGGGAAAGTCGGTGCAAAATTTCAGCACAATTCATCAACTCTTTGATGTTTGAAATCTTTTCAAACAAACAAACATACACCTTTTCATTTTTATATATTAGTAAGGATAAGCATGTATGCGGCCCGAGGTGCCATACCCAATTGTTTGTATTGGCCCTTGATCAAAAAAGTTTGACGATCACTGGTCGAATGTCTTCACTTTAGTGTTGTAGTATCATTTCACGTTTTCTATTAATATACGTTTTGGCGTGTGGTGTTGACCGGCTTTAGAACAACAGAGGACAGAGGACAAAGGAGACTAGGGAATAACAAAATGACCGACAGTCCCTGAAGAACTACACCACTTCTAAAAGAATAGACTCGCCAACCCGATTAGCCGCGCACACTGGATACGCTCCATACAAAGTAATGCTCATAATTATTTTAACTATCTGAAGCTGGTGGAAATAAAATAATAACAATATTTTTAAGGGGTTAAAAGTAATTTCAACAAGAATAAGACATCTTCATCTCATAATTTCTTTTTAGACTCTATAAATAATATTGCGTAAAAGAGAGATAGCTGGGTCAGAAGATATGAAAAACCTGTTAAAAACATGTTATAATGAAGTAGTCAATACGGGAAGCTTTACGACAGAAATTTACTTGAAAACGCTTGAATTTTTTCTTGCTTTTTAAGGCATCTTCGCTTAACTGATAGGTAGCATAATTGGTAGGTAGCAATGCTTCTGAAATTACACTCTTAATATTACAGTCAATCAGTACTTTATGAACTATAGTACTCATGTTATAGCAACATATTCAGCAACATTTTTGCATTACTCGTTAAGTTTTTCTATACTTATTTTGTTGCCAGTAAAGATATATCTAAAACTAGTTTCTGCTTGCGGCTTCGCTTGCGTGTACTAACACCTGTATAGGCACTGACACGATGGATTTCACGGATGAAAATCCATCCAATAATTTCAGAGTAATTCTTTTAAAAGTATTTTTTTTTATTTTTCTCTATAACTGATTGTCTTTGTGTCATATGAAGATGACACATATACCTACCAGTTTTCCTTCTGGATACTTAGCTATACATTAGTAAAATCCTGATCAAAATCCGTTCAGTATTTTTACGCGATGTTCAAGTAAACAGACATACAAACAAAAAGTTTAAAGCTACTGTTTTAGGTTCTGTAGCTTCTAAAGAGTCCCCCATTTTTTTTAATAAGTCAATATACGGACTCAACCCTTTTACTGTTTTATTACATGTATAGAAGATAATGTCAGTATTTAAGAGGAAATATTAGTATTTTAAAAAATCTGCCGGCAAAATTACCTTCGTTTGGTATTTTCATAACCAGTCTTAGGTCTATCCATAATCAGTTCTAATCACTCTGATGGCGCATTATATATGCATAGGAAATTACTAAATGTATCTGTACTAGCGGGGGAAAGACCTGTGGGATGCGAAAATAAAGAGAAATTACTACTAAATGTGGGCGCGGTGCGACATCAGTATAATTCTCATGTGACTTTGTTGTCGGGTGCAAAGGGATTATACAGTCAGTCACTAGCATTCCTCTATCGGAATGGTCGCATTAATCAAGTGTCACTTGTCTGTACACATATTTGGTTTCCTTTACATTCTCTCAAAGAAACGCAACACATACAATTCTTGCCTTAAAACTTTTATAGTAAAAGTTAAACTTTTATTGATATTTTAGAAAGAACATTTGAGAGTACACAGCTCACATTTGATCGTTGTTTTTTTTATCGTTAAAATATGAAACGGCGTTCAAACTCTGTCATGGTAAATTAATTTAAATTTACATGTGTGCTCGAACACTGTGTGAGAAGCGTCAAATTTGACAGTACCGCTCGCGGCCCGGCCTAGGAAGGCAACCTTCAGCCATTTAGATTCGAATTGATACTTAAAACTCGATCTCTCGTTGCATTATTACAGCTTTGTGTATGTTTGCCCCAATTTGGAAAATTGTGCACAGTTAGTTGCACAATACAAAAATATATATATTACTGAATAAGTAATACCATATTAATTATTTAAAGCTTTAAATTACCATTTCAATATCAATGTAAATAGTATATACCCTTTGCTATATTAGACATTACACTGCACCAATGAAATATGAACACAATAAATTATATTCCAATTGTAGTAGCTGAACTAATAAAATTAGATTAAATTTATTTTCGGTGAACAAGTATTGCGATAGAAATTATAATTAATATAAGTGGGATAGATGTAATATATATTCTATATATTGAATTTAAAAATAAATATATGATTTAATTTTCGACAATCGACCTCCGACCGTTACTTTGTATGGAGCTTTTCCATTGTGCAGTGAGGCATTTTAAGGCCATACATTCCTCATACACGAAACAATGTGCATGAGGAGGCCCATGTGCAGCCGTGGATAGTTAAAGTAGTGTTATAGTTGTGAAATAGCATTTTGTCTGTATTGGCAGCAGGCGGAGTCGGATCGGGAGAGCGGTGCGAGCTCGCCGGAGGGCGGCGCGGCGCGCACGCAGCTAGCCGAGCCGCGCACCCCCTCGCCCCGAGCCCGCACCCCACAGCAGCAGCACCTGAATGGCTCCAGTGAGTTCGTACTAAATGATTACTATATCACCAATATTACAAATAAGTTTTTTATAAGAAACAGGCGGTAAATAAATCCTCCTGGTGGTAAGTGGAGTATTGTCTGTAAGTGGATAGTGTCGCACATATACAATGTGTACAGCGAATAACGCATAATGCGTTATTTTAAATCGCATAATGCATATTTTTATAATCGCATAATGCGATTTATAAAAAATCGCGATTCATGCCAATATTAGTCCAAAATGACAAACGTTGGAAAGCCCCCGGATGCGCTGCCTACCTTTCGAGATGTAGGAATGGATTTGGAGAAGAGGTTGGGCAAATGGGGAGGGATAGGATGGGAAAGGGCTCTGGCACATCTCACTCACTACCGAAACACGTACTACATTAGGGAAATAAGATAAAGTGGGAAATGCAGTACATTTCAAGGTAGTCTTCTGTGACAGAAGGGTAACGTGGCCAGTCGAGCGCGCCCAGCGGCTGTTGGATTGCAGCGTGTACTCTCCCCCTCAAAAATGTTATCAAAGTAATTTTATTGCGCTAACTGACAGCGTAGGTTGTAAGGAATAAATCTTGCTAAGGAACCACACAACGATATGGTCCTTATTTTCAATATAATCACCAACCTAAAAATGGTCCTGCCTTTTCCAAGTTAATACGTGTTCATGAGTGAAAACTAACCGCTCCACTGTCCGGCAGTGGCGTCGATGTTCCAAAACCTGCAGAACCTGGCGAGCATGCAGCAGAACATGCCGATGTCGCAGCAGCTGCAGCAGCAGATGTCACAGCAGATGTCGCAGCTGGCCGCCAACCTGCAGGGGCTGGCGTCCATACAGAACAACCCTGTCATCAATTCACCACTCAACTTGAGTGTCAGCGCACCGGGTAAGGAGTTATATAATTAAGTATATATTTAATTTTTTACTGTTTCAAATAAATTCTCAGTAGATCAGCATGTGAGGGAAACATCGTGAGGAAACCCACATAAAAATCGAGAAATAAAGAAAAATCTGCAGTATGCGTTCCACCAATCCCCACTGAAAACCTATGTGGATTACGTATGTCCTCAACTCGAAGTGATTTACCAGTAGAGGCCTGTGTCCTGCAGTGGGACGTTATAGGCTGATATTAATATATACTTTATTCATTTGCGACACCATTTCATTTTTATAACAAATACCTAATGTCTTGTATTTAAAGTTTTATAAATGAAAAAACGTTAGAGGTATATAGTTAGTTATAAGTTATATATTATGTATATAAAACTAAACTTAGTATAACTTTAAAGAACATATTCAATATATTAATATACATCATTGCATGTACGTATTCCAATTCTACTATGTCAGATAACCCCGCAATTTAATTATGGTAAATAATTTCGATATTACTTTCTAAACGACAATATTTTAAAAGTTCAATAGAAACATGTTGTGAAGACGCAGTAATCCAGTGATACACAACTCCGATTTTTAAATACGTATAACGTAGCTTTGAACACAATTAATAAATATATACTAATAAAATATACAAACATCAAATACAATATCATATTTTTTTAATAATCTTATTTTGTATCTGACCACAATGACATTTCTTTATTAGTTTTTGACAGCCAAACATCAGAAAGCCTTTTTTTTTTTTTTTTTTAACGTGGGGAAATCCATCATGAGATACGCCCCTGCCGACACCTTGGCCGGAGAGTATGCCGGACTCTTACCGACTAAAACCCCACGAATACCATCTCTCCACCTAGTGCCGAGGTTACGGGTACGCTTCAGCACTCGTCCGCGACCTCGGCGGTGGCGGCCCGCCAGTGCGGGCCCCGGACTGATGTTCGCCGGCCCATGGGGAAAGAAACGCCGTCCACCCAGGCAGTGCCCCTGTACCTGGGTAACCCTATTTTGTCACTGGGATGTCTGTGACATCTCAGGACCATCCACCTGCTTTTTCTCCACCATGCCCTCTGCCCATACAGAGGGACACGCAGAGACGATCCCTGATTCTCCGCAGTGCCCTCCGTCTCGATAGAGGGACACGCGGAGACCGTCCATGTTTCTCCGAATGTCTCCAGCTTCAAAGGGATACGCAGAGAAACCTAAGGGGTAACACCGTCCACCCAGGCAGAGCCCCTGTACCCGGGTAATATCATCTCCTTGTTCTCCGCTGTGCCCTCAGAACATGAGCCCGAGGAACACGCGGAGACCGTCCCTTTCTCTCCATGCGCCCCCCAAACAGGAGCACATAGAGAAAAGCTACTTTCCTGGAGGCGTGAGAACAAATGTATCATCAATTTGGTCTCCGCCTCCCCACCCTCCACCGCTGGAATGCCAAGAGGCGTCCCAGGGTTCACTGCACTGTCCTCCGCTGTGCCCTCCGTACAGAGGGACACGCGGAGACCGTCACTGCCTCTCCATGCGCCCCACGACACCCGAGGCACACAGAGAAACGCCACCTTCTTCTTGGAGGCGAGCGACCAATCAATTGGACTCCGCCTCCCCACCTCTCGCCAGGATATTAACCAACAGCCACCAAGATCTCCGAAGCAAAGAAAAGTTGCTGACTGTTGCCCAGGGTGCACCGTTCCTGATCTGTCGTTGAGCCATCGTTCCCCGCAGACGTATCCAGAGGGACAAATGGACCAGCGACGGACCGAGCACACGAGGAGGTTCCCCGGCCACGCCACCCCAAACATCAGAAAGCCTGCCTCAATTAAGTGTTGTCATATAATCTAACAATTATTTTCCCCAGATATTTTAACAAAACATTTCAATGGAAGCTTTTTTTTAAATAAACACGAGTTTCAATATGGCGAAAAAAAGAACGGTTAGGTATTTATTGAATCATCAAATCACTTAAAACTACGATCTTTAAATATTCTAATTTGTATTCGACAATTGCCGATTTTATCATTATGCACAAAATAAATAACACCACGCTCAATGGCCCACACTAGGATTCCGTATCGTGGGTCCAGAGACACATACAAAGACAAACACAAACACACACCCAAACCCGAATATACATGTCTTTTTTATAAACAAATGTATGTCCGACCGGGAATCGAACCCGGGACCTTTTGCACAGCAAGCAAGGTCACTACCAACTGCGCCAATCGGTCGGTCAAGTTGTAGTTATTGCGATTTATTTATGTCTGAACTTTTCTACACATTTGCAATTTCCAACAGCGGTAACTAGTTGGCACGATAAGGAAATTATCATTTAAAAAAATACAGGAACACTCAAACTGATTGAAGAAAAATTATTTATTTATTGAAGAAAACATTTAAGCCATGATTTAGAATGTCTTATTCGTATACCACAAGTCATTAACACATATCTCATTAAGTAAAATCGTTGTTTGATAAATAATCGCATGTTGCGATTTATTTGCTACTGGACACTCCTATACATTTGCCATTTAAAACAACAGTTAGTTACTCGTTGAAACGTTATCAACATTAACATTTGACAAATACAGGAACACTCAAAATGATCGATGATTTTTTTTTTAATTTTTTTTATACTTTATTGCATAATATCATACAAAAGGCGAGCTTAATGCCTTAAGGCATTCTCTACCAGCCAATCTGTGGGTTGATCAGAGAAGTGCGTTTAAGCAACAATTATTTAATGCGGAAACCGTTTAATCAACAATTTAAAATGTCCTAATTCGTATTCCACAAGTCATTATGAGATCGATTATCCCATTTTCATTATGCAAAACACTGTCGCGACCATATTCTCGAAACTTTTTCTATACATTACCATTGGAAGCAGCGGTTACTCACTGGCACGAGGGTAGACCACTAATTAGGTTGAATTAGACAGATTGGGATAATCAGAAATACACGGTTCGCGCATTAAAACTCTAAACTTGGAATCACGTGATACGTAATTAGGTGATTACCGGATCCAATCGATTTAATGAATTCAAGATAGCGGCACCACTCCACCATCCATTAAAGCTATGCCGTAATGGACGAAAAAACCTATTTAAATAATGAGTATAATTACATATTTTTTCACGAACGCACGGATATTACGACTGTTGCGGGATCATCAAGAGTTTTATTGTCTTAATAGGGCTAATTATACATTTTTTTCGGCTGTTAATTGATGCGCCGTTGGAAAGAGCATTTATTACAAAATGTGAAATGTCATGGTTTAAATGAATATGTTATGTTAATGCCGAGTTTAACGTGCTTGTGCGCCGTAATGTTAGATTCTTGTGGAGTCGATTTGTTCGCGGTATATTAGTCTTGCTCGGCTGCCGATGAATCTCATGTAGTTTCTCGTGTATGTTGCTTTATTGTACTTCGGACGTTAGAGGTACGGTGTTTCGTAAAAATAATAATGTCGTTTATTATTTAATTACCTAAATAGAAAGCTGCACGATTTCACCATTGACTATATTTTTTTATTTAAAAATCTTTATTCTTCATTTTCATACACAAGGCGAACTTAATACCTTAAGGAATTGTCTGAATATACCTAATGAATTCATTAGGTATATTTAGGGATATTATATATATTGTTTAGGTCATATATTTACCGCTCATTGCACCTCCCACTGTATCTCTCTACCCTGATATTGGCTGACAGACAATTCCTTAAGGTATTAAGTTCGCCTTTTGTATGACAATGTAGAATAAAGATTTTTAAATAAACATCTATATTACGTATAATACATATATATATATGTGTGTGTGTGTGTATATATAATAAACATACAGAATTACCAAACCTGACACCATAATCTCATAGTTTCCTATAATGTAATATTAATCTAAAATTATAGCTAAATGTTTATAATATTATTTTGGAAATGTGGAGTCACGTAATACCCCGATTTACAAATCCCCTGGGCCTTTATTAGATGACCATTAGGTCATCTAATAATTAATTATAATTTGTTAAACTTTGTCGAACGCATTTGTAAGTTTTTGGACGAGAAAAGTATTTAAGCCATGGCAAACTGTCAGCATGATATTGTATTAAATATGACCATTAACCAAGATTAAAGCAATTAAAGTAATTAAAAACCATAATTGTCTAACTTCAGTCGTAATAATGTTCGTTTTTTTATGTAAAGACATATTAAATTATTTCTAATAACAGAATTTCGAAGTGTATTCTATTCGATTCTTCAATGGATATTGTCTCGTGACAAATTTAGAATTTATCCTACCATTAGACCTTTGGGTGGTAAGAAGTCAGTACACGAAATAGAGGTAGATGGTGCAATAAGGAAACAATGTCTGTATACACATTCATAGATACATACATACAAAAATATATACATAGATACCTACAGGTGTTAACATACACATGCATTAATACATATACATACATACAGAAAGATTAAGGAAAAGAATTTGGGCGTAAGAGAACTCTCTGCGAGGTAGTATTCTTTCACGAGTCCTTTAAAACTAGCCAGAGATTGAGCGCGCGTTATAGTTAAAGATAATGCATTCCATAATAAATAACAACAGTTAACAGCGAACAAATTCTATGAAGTTTGAGATGTTTTAACACTATGTTGAACACATGAATACCAGTAAATCATAAAGTGTGTTCCAGCAGCAAAATGCATCTTTGACTCAAGTACAATGTCATAGAGAAGCCACGCAGTGATTTTTACTCAAGAATATTAGAATATTTATTTTCATAAAACTACAATTGAAGTTATCTAACACTTTTCATTTCATGTCTCTTATCAACATTTTGGAAAGATATCAATAATGTTTACGAGTAAAGAATGTTATTCATAATATATATTTTATTTATATGGGATAACAAAAAGTTGCTATATAGCAATTTTTCGCAACCAACCTTATGGCTATATAGTGATGGCATGGTAGATGTAAGTGTAATTATATAGGTATGCACTCATGTAAAAAACCTTAGATACACAATAACGTATTCAAAAACCCCATAAAAATTAACATTCATTTAATTAACGTTCTTTTTGCTCATCATATTATGTTATTGCTTTTCGCTCAAGAATAAAGTAACTTACGCCACTTAAGATTGAAACTCAATACTTCCACTTCCACGACACTTCCACTTTAGATAGAAATTTGCTGTTATAATTTTATGTCGATAGGTCGAAAGTGTAAATACAAGTACAAGTAGTGAGTTATTAAGTTTTGCGTTATTGTTTGCTCAAGGCATGGGGTCACCGACTCCCGTGGGCAACAACAACATGCTGCCTCCAGCGATGCCGTCTCCGATGCCGCAGCTGATCCTCGCTTCAGGGCAGCTGGTGCAGGGCATCCAAGGCGCGCAGTTACTTATACCGACGTCGCAAGGTAGCTTTTTTCTTGGCATATTTTTAAATGACATGTCCAAAAATATATAAAGGTTCGCCCCGGCTAACAAACAGCGGTTTGTACCTACTAAAGCTACATTTATTATTTTATTGTCGTTTTACTAACGGTTACAAAATGTTTATTTATAACTTTGAAGAAATTGATCGCTTTATAATTTTGATAATTATATAACACCCAAATTGATACAAAAATATGCATAAGTAGGTAAAGGAAAAAGTTTATATAAGTTTATTTTAAACTTAAATAAAGTGTCCTAATTTAAACTACTTCGAACCCTTTAAAGGACTTATAATTGATTGTGAAGTAAATCTAAAATATCATTACCTTTTATTTTACAAGTACAAGTTTTATTTAAATTATTACATAAGTAGGTAGCTGAGCCGATAGACGTTGCTCTGTCCAAATTTCAATAATACAATAATTTCAATAAGTTCATATAAAAATCCCACAGAAAAAAGCACTTTCAGTATTTCCCGAATTTTCCAATTTTCCGGGTGACTTTTCCATTTTTTCTTTCCTTAAAAACCTTATTCGGACTATTACGAACATTTAAAAAAAAATAGCCAAAGCCAAATAGTCCAGCCGTTCTTAAATGATGCGCTTACCAACGAACAGCATTTAATTTTTATTTATATAGATAACATTTTGCTGAGGATGGGTAGTTGGTATTGCCATTTTACACTGTACTATTGTGTCATAGTGTGAATGAATCAAGTAATCAAATTAACGATTCTAGTTATATTTATATAACCAATAGTTTTCATTTGAAAATGGAAATTAGTTTATAATGTCACCGTCACCGTCACCACTGTCACCCTTTATCGTCTACTATTGGACACGGGGAGGCCCGTGTCCAGTCCAGTCCCGTGGCCGTGCATCCCTCATGCACATTGGCTTGCGCATGAGGGACTCGTAGTCTCAAAACGCCACGCTGGCCAAACTGATTGGCGAGCCCTCTTTTAGAGGTGGTGTAGTTCCTCAAGGTTTGTAGCAGCGGCTTTGTCGCCATTAGTCGCCTTTTACGACACCCACCCTTTGGCAGGGAAGAGATTGGGTAGTGCTATTCTAAAATCTACCGACATCACACGACTGAGAGATGTTAAATTCCTTATTAAATTCCCTGTCTTATTTTGTACAGTCAATGCTTTTACATAAAAAAAAAACAATATTAAGTAGGTACTTATTTTTTATTGTTTCCCCACAGGCATAGCAACACAAACCATCTTAACGATACCAGTGAACCATGTAAACTCCAACGACCAAATGGTGAACCTCGCGCTCAACAACGGACAAGTGGTATCCACATCTCTCGCGAACCTCCAAGCGATGGCACAACCCCACCAACTACTAAACTCCAATCCACAGCAACCGGCGAATATTCGACCGAGCATGCTCAATCCGACTCTATCAAACGCTTTACTAAATCCGGGTTTGCCAAACTTCTTGTCAAACGGCGCGACGAATGCGCAGGAGTTGCTTCAAGCGCTTCAGCAGCCCCAACCGAATCACAACCTTCTGCAAACTGTTCAGCAGAACAATATGAATAATATGCCTCAGCAAATGCAGGGCAGACGGTCTTCTTCGCCGAGGCCGGAGAGACATTATAAGGAGAGGGAAAATTTTGAAAGGTTCGCCGGAGGTTCGAGAGAAAGAAGCGAACGGGAGAACGTCGGAGGATCTATGAACAGTATCAACAGGTTAGTTTCTTTTCACTTTTTAACCGATTTTAAATATTTTTGGGTATCCGTGTGGCACAATATTGATAATACCATCACACAATATTATTAACATTAGATCAAATCTCCTTTTACATATGTATAACAGAATCGGGATTGTTAAATCATAACTCTCGGTATATTCGATTCCTTTGATGCAAGTACGAGATACAGAAAACAAATCAATTGTATTAATGCTCTAAATAAGAATAACTGAATCTCGAATTATTACACATTTAATTATTTATTTTATTCAAAATCGTTATTGGTCATTGTTCTACAATAGGCGATCTACCCTCTGCTCTTTGCTCATCGGAAGATCGATAAAAAGCAATATATATTGAACACACATTGATATACATATATTGAAGAAGTCATCGACATCTCGATATTTATTAATAATCCAATATTTGCATATATTTTCATCTCATATATACTTATGACATTTTGGTATACTTTAGATTTTATTTTAAAAAAATACATTTAGGGAGACACGGATGGTTTATAAAGGGATATACGTATAAGAAAATAATATTCATAAAAGAAAGATTCATACACGGTCGCAGAAATAAAGTGTGCATTATTTATTTTTAAATTAATAATGTTGGATGTGCTCTAATTTAATTTAATTAGTTAAAAGCATCGATAACTTGTCAACAATTGAGTCGATCACTACTGTGGCAGTACCGCGATGAACGAGGGCTACTTTTTAATGTACAGTATAATAATTGCTGACGTTATCTTAACTGTCACAGTTGAAAATGTTATCACCCTTTAATATTTGTTAACCCATTCTATTCTAATTACCACAGTTTTTAAATACCGTGGGATTTCGTATTCATATCGTTAAGCGAATTAAAAGTGCAATCGATTTCAAAATGAACGCAAAAAAGGTGCCGACAATTAAGTAAGTATGGCATTCGTGTCAAATGCTACTTTATTATGCAAGAACTGTACAAAAAAATGACACAAATATAGCACTATACGAATATGTAATCTTCTTAAAATGACATTATTTTTCAGATGTCTGAATGTTAGTAGCCTAGGGGAGTATTTATTCTCGATTCATATTCTTTAGGTCGTGAATTCGAATATGTATATGCATAGATAGACTGACAGACGGACTACAATATGTACCAATACAATGCCGATCGTTCCCATTACTACTAACCGCAAAGTTTTGTTCTTATAGAAAAAAGGCGGCAGATGAGCATACAGTCCACCTGATGGTAAGTGGATACTGTCGTCCATAGACATCCGCGATACATGCCAACACCAGTCCAGAATAACAAACGTTGGCACGCCCCCGGATACGCTGCCTCTCTTTGCAGATTAAGGAATGGATTGGGAAAATGGGGAGTGAGAGGATGGGATGAAAATGGGCTGTGACATATCTCACTCACTACCGAAACACGTACGTACATTGGGGAAATACGATAAAGTGGGAAATGCAGTACATTTCAAGGTAGTCTTCTGTGAGAGAGGGGGTAACGTGGCCAGTCGAGTGCGCCCAGCGGCTGTGGGAATGCAGAATGCACTCTCACCCTATCAATTTTTAAACTCTCACAGATTATTACGGCGACTGCTTCAGTTTGTTGTGCATTGACCATTTTATATAATTCTTTTGTCTGTGAATTACATTATACTCGTATTCAGTGAGATTTCTCCCAATTTTTGTTCTTTGATAAAGATTTATGTAAAATGTTTGTTACCACGTTCTTTGAAACGAAACACTTATTAGAAAGTATTTTTTGATTTTGCGGTTTTTTATTGATTGCACATAACTAATTTTTATTGATCTGTAATAATAGCACTGTCGTTATTTAAAGGAAAAACTTTCTACTTTTATATAAACCTAAACGCTCGTATAAATTAGAGCATTTAATTGTAACAGATGTCCGGTAGACAGCGAATTATTTTCCACTCCAGTCGAATTCAATCCCTTAGCCTATGTCTCTCCACTGCTGGGATATAGGCCTCTCCCACGATTCACCGCCACACACGAATTATTTTACTTTTGACAAATTGTGACATTATATGAAAAAGTAACAATTTCCCAGATATTGAAACTTTAGTGAAATTAAAAAATTGCTTACATATTTTTATTGCTGTATCTTGAAAATCAGACGCTAGAGCATGTTTATATTTAAACAGAATAAGTAATCAAAGTCGATAAGTTCATACCAACAATAAAGTTCCTTTGCTCAAATGACGTCACAATTTATCTCAAACGCTTGCTTGGTGGTCGATATTCAGTTTGATAAATTGTCTGTCCTAGAGTATGTTTTGTTAAAATTGAATTCTCTAGTTCAGCAATGCTCTAACTTATAAAATCGGCGATATACAGCAAACAATTGGGTGGCTAGCGATCAACTAGGCTAAGCCGGAAAAAGACACGTTTTATTAAAGGGCATTTATTGCACATACGAGTTATAAACATACTATAAACTGTCACTACGCAATAAGTAGGTCACACATATAAATTGTATGTCCGTTGAAATACCAAAAAAAATTAGGTGCTGGGGTGAAATAGTAATGAATGGGTAGATTTATCGGTGGCGTTCGCTGTGCCGTGCCGGCCGGAGATGAAATTATTTTTGGAACGAAGCTCCTTTACGCGGCTTGCAGTAGGTGTGATTCGAGAGAAAATGTAACGTCACGTAAAATTTTTTCCCCTGCATACGCCTTTCTCTTTCTGTGTCTGTGTGTGCGTGCGAGTATCGAGAGAGAGACTCAAGCAGAATAACAGATGTGTAGACTAGTGCGTGGTCGGTTGTATAACCTAAATACTAAACACGAAAAAATATATTTGGATAAAATTGAATCTCAAATATATGTATCTTATTATAGTTACCATAAGCCGATAATTACCATGTTAGAATATAATGATAAGACTTAAAGTATTGTACCTATTTTGCAATAAAGAAAATGAATATTTTTCTAACATATTTAATGAAACTTTTTGCTTTTTTGATTTGATTTTAAATTATTTGCATTGAAAATATGATACAAAATAAAAAAGAAAATACATGAACTATACAGATTTTATTTTGAATTACATTCGGAGTTTAAATTTAAAAAAATGCATGACGATCTTCGTTCCTGACGGGGGGTCCCCTGATCGCACACGTTTTTTTTTTAAATTAAATATCTATTTTTATGGCAGCCTTTCACGTCGCCGGCCATGTATAATTTAGATCGAGCGCAGATAACGCTGAACCAGAAACAAAACGTGTACGGAGAAATGAACTTAAGGGCTCCTCTGCCGGTAAACCGGCGGAAGGAACGGACCTCGGCTTAAGACGTTGGTTTGGGAGGGTACCGCGGGATCGCTAGTCGCTAAGTAAATATAGTCTACATCGTAGGTAATGTAGAACTATTTCCGCAATCGACCGTAAAAGCTCTCGCGATCGACCGTTTGAGCAACCCCGCTGTAGTTTTAAATGCTGTTTTCAAATTTCATGTGTTCATGAATTTTAATACTCTGAACCGAACCCTGAACACTAATCATTCCACTTATACCAACACTTGGTCTATTTAATATTTCATTAACGAACAACATTATCCACTCCAAAACAATAATTAAATGTACAAACAAACTTAACATGACACTTATTTTAATTAATATTATCCCTTATGACGTTGTAATTAGATTCTCAATGAATTTAGATAAGGTTTGAATAGCGTGGGTGCAATGACAAGTGATGTGATAGACAATATAAAGTGAATAGACAGACCATGTACATGTGTTTTAAAATGACAATAAGTTCATTTTTAATATGTAGGTAAGTAGTGAAACTTTGATGTAGTTATGAAAATAACAAATGATTGGAGAGTAAACTTCAACGTCTCTATTGACTAAATAACTATTATCTACCTACTAAACTTATGTAAATTTACTGCCTCACATGAACTTTACTGCATCTTTTACAGAAAGAAGGCGGCAGATCTTATCTCATTACCCTTCATATTTTTCTTTAGGGTGAGGACAAAGGGAGAAGGGGATAAAAAATAATGTACCTAATATGTACCTATATAAAGATGAGGGTCAATTATCCAGTAAAAAAAGAGTCCTCGATCGATTTTGTACTTCGAGATACTCGATTTTGGTTGATATAAGATCGATTTAGATCAATTGTGCGTATTCAGCATTCTGATTCCTGGTTAAAATGCTCAATTAATTGTCTTTCGGACTGTCAAATTCGTACAAGTAGTGAGAGTTATCAGCGAAGCTGAAAATGATTGAATTAGAAATCACACTAATACTTATGAAAAAATCAAGAGAATTTAGCGGGATTACAAAACATCTTACAGACTAACTTTGCCCGTGCTTTGATAAACGCTACTTGATAAAAAGTAGTCAATGGACTCCTTGATTTAATATTTCCTTGTGCAAATAAACAAACATACTTTCGTATTCGTATTAATCAAAATTATACTAGACGATCCGTGGTTATTTTAAAAGCTGAAGTATAACTAAGGACCGTCCAAATACTTAATGCTGGTGGAAGTGTTAGTTGTAATTATGTGACAATGAGTGTAATTACGGCGCTGACGTTGGCTCACGGATCTTGGTGCAGTGTGCATGTGTGAGTGTAATCAAGAGTACTTGTTTCATGTGCGGGTAGAGAGACATACCCACTCTTAAGTAGGGGCTTCGACCAGTTGAGTTTTGTTGTCTTCATTAGTTTCTACACCGCACTTTCAGTGGAAAAACGACATAAACCGAAATGTTAACTTTTCATGAGAGCATATTATAACCTGTTGAATGTTGGAAAATTTAAACAGCTCTTTTAAATAATGGTAAAATCTAAATTTCAATATAAGACGACTTACAGCCTTTTTAAACTGAGGGTGCCACATGTGCTATACAATGGTTGCGGGAAGTAGTGGCATTTTGGATCGAAGAATTCGATGTTAATAAACACATGCCTCTAGGATTCCGGGATTTTCAAATTATGTAGTATCTTACTTCAAAAAGCAAACGTGTAATAAAAATTAACAATCTATCCATCAGTTTTATGTAAAAAAACTGACTTGTTGATTCAATGTCCTCTAGGACATTCTAATAGGCATATTTATTACATATACAATATTTAAAAAAAAAATAGATTTCAATTTAATCTCTTAGATGTAAATATTATGGATTTACATCATTAATAAGGAAAATTATAATTATTTAAAATGAGACAATCAATTACCATGAGGAAAAACATTATCTTGTATCGATCTAGTGCTAATACATATTCATCGTAATACCCCGCTAATCATTTACCTCATTAGAATAAAAAACAAAACAATGTACCCCCCTAACGTGTGTGTCATCGCCTTCCGATTACGTGTCATTACCTGCCTTATAATTAATGTCATTACATTCTAATAAGCCAGGGGCATTACCCAGACGCGATACCATCGTATTGCTGCATTTAAATTAAAAATTTATTAACATTGTTCTACCTTCATTACATTTTGTCATTAAATTTATATCTACTCGGGAATTATCATTAATAACTCGCAACGACATCTTTGTCCCCTGACAATTATTCGGACATTATTTTAATAATATAAAACTTGAAAAGTGGCGTTTCTTTAAATACATTTCTTCACTAATATTAAATGTAGAACTTACATATCTTTTTATTTTATTAAATTATGTTTTCTTGGTTTTACGCCATATTGATAATAATGTTAATAAATCGATAAACTACGTAACATAAGTAGATGTATACATACAATTCTGTTCATTAACATAGAATGTCATGTATTTTTTGTAAAAGTATAAATTTTTAGAACTTTATACTAAGCAAATTAATCAAGCAAGCAAAAGTTTGACAAAGTAAAAAAAATGATTTTTTTGCAAAAAAACATTTATGAAATGTGCACGTCAATGAATTCAACATCATGAACTGAATTCAGAGGTCGAGAAGGGTTCCGACACATCCTGCATATCTTGGAAATACCAACAACCCCTTACCAGTAGGTACTAACATAAAACATCTGATAATCACGTCACGACAAATAACGATTTCATAACGGATGGTGATAAAAGGTACCTACCCTAAATGTTAACCTAGTTTATTATAAGATATATTATGCCATGTTTCATTAAATTCTGTTGTGTGGCTCTTGCGTGATGCTCGTTCAGACAGACAGACAGACAATCATTCTAAAAATGACTGGTTTGAGTTCTGTATCGTTCGTAGAGTACACAATATTTTTTAAATATTTAATGTACAGACACGGCTCTTTTGCGATCTTATTATATGTATAGATTACAAATATTTATTAGAAGATACTCGTATAGTATGGCGCTGAAACGAGTGGAAGATTGTATATGGTGGTGAGCCTGGGGCTCTCCCAAGGCCTCCGCCTCTATCCAGCAGTATGTCAGCTAGCTGGTACGGTATGTTATAATTAGTATTAGAGTGGCCACTAGTGATCAGTAAAGGGAAAAGTTATTTATTATAAAGCGTTTAGTCCATTAGAGCGTTCGCTTTTGCGGAAAAAAGCAATTGCTTGTTTGAATAGCACAGCATTTTTTCTACAGTATCAACCTATTACATGCTTCCTTTAACTGGAATTGCTAAATCATTCACCATAGTATGAAATTATCATAGACTTAACTGTTGTGTATTTAATAATATCACGACGTAGAATAATTATTATTTATTACCTATTACTACTGATAAAGGCGATTTTTCCAATGAGAAGTATCTGCATTTTTTCAATTTATTACCATGACTCCCAGGAATAAATAAGTCTAATATGTCTCTTTACGTCTTATGACTTCTGGGTACCTACTCAAACTGGGCATAACAAACTCAAATTCTTGTAACATCTATTACACATTAACGTTACTTTAATAAGTATACAGGCTGTGTCTGAACCTTTTCCAAACCTTTTTACATTCGTGATTCTTAGTTCGTTACCTATTTAAAGTTTTTTTTTTACGAATCAGCAAAAAATCCAATTTCTTCCAGGAAATCTTTGGCAAATATTAAATTATTTCGAGTTTTCATCAAATTTTTCATAGAAATTTGATAAATACAAAGTCAAAATATTGATAATTTTCCATAAAAAAATACGTAATTATGTATATGTCAATGAATTCCGAATTTATGAGTAGAATCCATGGTTTCAGGCTACGGGAGAGATTCGTAAACATCCTGTATAGAGTAACATTGTGATGTAATGGAAGTAAATTGGAATCTATTATAATAATAATAATAAACCATGTAAAATATCAATAGGTTTTCCATCAAGTATAAAATACCATAAAATGATTTAAAAAACGTATAAAATTCAAAGATATCTATTCTTTTTATAGAAGATAAAAATTATTTATTTATTTAGGTATAGAGATCTATAAAAAAGATGAGAAAAGATAAATACCGATAATTACGACGCATCTTGGAAAAGATCTACCTATAGACAGAGGTGGATAGATACGGATTGAAGATGGTGAATAATTTTAGTATGAATAATCCAATTCAGGAGTTTACCCTGAATTGGATTGTAATAATTCTTAAATTTCAATATTTCTTATAACAATATAAAAGTTTATGTAACTTCATTCCCATTGGTAATAACATAATACCAATAGATAGAAGGGTAAATATTCCAATAATAACCTAATCAACGATTATATCGACATGTTTAATCGGCAATGGACAGGTCATATTATGCGCACCACTGCTTGTGCAATCATATTTGCTTTTACATATCCATATTTGTCATATTTGCCGGTGGGTCACCACACCAGTTGCGTCGTCAACGTTTCGTTGTCTTTAAATAAACTGGACCTCCACAAGCCTCCACGATACTCAACTGAACAAAAGTGTACTTGGTACCAATATTTTTTTTTCATCATGACAATGATGCAATTAGCACATTCTGCCAGTGACAAGTTTTCTTCAGTTCTCAGTTTTCTTCGTAAAGGTCTAAAACGTATGCTGTCAATGTCCAGTCCCGTCGAAGTAAGTCAAGAGTCGCTCAGTAAAGTGATAGTAGTTTTACTGAGGACAGAAGGGGACTCCTTGGGAGCACACGAAAAACACAGTCCTATACTTTTATTTGTTAATCACTATGCACGAAAAACTCTTTGAAGTTGAATTAACTATTACTATTCAATCACAAAACGCCTAATACCCAATTTTTACAATATTCAGTTATTATAAATAAATTAATGTATGTTTATGTCAATATCCATGTTTTGGCTGTGTGGTGGCGGCTAGATTTAAAATAACACCTCATGTCTTCCCGTAGTTAAAAGAGTGGATTCACCGTCTTCACCGTCCGGCTTAACCAGCGTGGCGTTTAAAGGTTACACATCCCTCATGTACAAGACCATGTGCATGGGGAGGCTCATGTCCAACAGTGGAAGACAGAAGGGCTGATTACGTTTATGTCAATGTTCAGACAAATATTAAACTCAGCTAGCGACGTGATCAGAGCGTCTCAACATAATTCTCTTAGCATTATTTCCGCACGGCCATCACCAGAAAATTGTTTATAGTTAAGTGCGTGCAACATTACTTATGTAATTATATCGGCAGCGTTACATTACATCCTGTAATTAACATAAATAACCTCATTAAGGCAGATAATAGTCAGGCACGCGGGTTTTCCTTATTGTGCTGGACTGAGACGGCGTGTTTAAATACTTTTGAACAAAGTGCGGAGACCTCTAAAAAAGCCGGGAATTTCGTCTCGATCTCTGAGTAGATTATATGTGACGTTATATGAGCACAGGGACCTCATTGTCGTTATAGACTTATTGGCTTTGATTTGCTACCAAACCAGCCATATTATCGTCAACTGCTGGAGAAGTAAAAATCTGCTTTGATCACAGCCACCTAAAACTAACTACGAAGAGAGAAAATATTCTGTATGTAGGAGCGCAATTGTTTAACAATAACTAATATGTAGGTCAATATGTAGGTACTCCCCTGAATTATAATATGTTTAAGCATAAACTATTGGCCCATGTTTTGTATTAACTAAATATTACA
Source organism: Sesia apiformis (assembly GCA_914767545.1). Lineage (NCBI taxonomy): Eukaryota > Metazoa > Arthropoda > Insecta > Lepidoptera > Sesiidae > Sesia > Sesia apiformis. The sequence continues at coordinate 4,717,997 of OU611960.1, read as the reverse complement.
AAATAATTTTCTTTTATGTGTACTTACATATCCCCGGATAACTTGAAACTTCAGCAAAATTACTTACCTTGTAATAGTTCAATATTAAACCTATGCAACTGATGTTATTGAACTTTGTTCTTATCAGTTAAATCTAGAAAACACTGATGCCTAAAAAGTACAATGAGCATCCGTAAGAGCCGTAAGAAATTGAAATGTCCATAAAGGCAAGAAAATCCAAACACATTACTGTTTGTAGCACTCCCAAAGCAACCGTTCGCAGCGCGACGTTAATGCTATAGCAATTAGACATTTTAACGACTGCTTACCATTATTCAGCTATGTGTGTATGGGTGCGCTTGTGTGTGTAAGTATGGTTTACTTTATGTGGTAACTCTATATATTGATAATGGCTCTAGTGTGAATTTTTTAGTTTGTAAACGGAAGTATCGCATTATACTCCAGTCACATTAAGAAAAATTGCCGTCATCCATCTAATGTAGCATAACACAACGTTAATTGGTCAACCAAGGAATGATCACGTGACTGGTAGTGATAACAACACTTATTTCTTAACTTGAACAGAGTATAGCGTCAATCGTTTTCCTCTATAAAGAGTCGAGTAGCTTCTGTAGTGGACGCATTAAGAATCTTAAAAGTTTACTACAGAATAAAAATTAGGTTCATAAACTAAAACCGGACTACCCAAAAGTTTCCAATACGTTTTAGGTTCTTAAGGAGGCAACTGCATTACTAGGTATTTATAACTGACGTGGTACTACGCCATAAAATATGTAAAAGACCTGCTGCTAAAGAATCTAAAACTTATTTGAAACTTTTCGGTAGTCCGGTTTTAGTTTATAAACCTAATCGGGTTTTAGATTTTAAACCTAATTTTTATTTAATACTTTTTTAGTACCGGTATAGTTTTCGTCGATTAAGATAATGTTAGAAAAAAGGGAAAATTATATTATTATTTATCTCTATAGATAGGACGTGGCCATTGGCACGTGTGAGCATCCCTATATACAAATAAGCCTTGGCATCGCCATAAAGATTCCAGAACAGCCCTGGTTACGATAGAATTGAAGACTTTCTCGTTGTTTACATACTCTCCGTTCGATTAGATAGGAGGGAATAGAATAGGATGGGGTGAGATGGGAAAAGGGGTACTGGTATATCTCACTCACTACGGGTTCGGGCACGTTCTATATATCGTCTTGATAATTATGTGTCTTTCATTTCGTTAATTTGGAATCTTAACTTAAATTAGATAATTTAGCGACGATTTAGCATTACCTTACTTCCTATTTGGCCATAATCGTTATCTACAAAGCCTACAAAATTGCAAACGACCACATCTTTGAAATCATTACAGTATTCTTGCAAGCTATTATAACCTTATATCGCATGTCATACGAGCTAAATTCCCATATAGTTTTCATCGCTGATACGTGTAAAATTAACTCAAGTCTGTACGCAAACAGTATACAGAGAAATCAGTACAGAATCGTCATGTGCAGTCCAAAATGTCTAAATCAACCATAGCCACAAGCCAACAGACGCGAAAGACGTAAGAATACGGAGAAAGTTCAAGCAAGCCAACTTTAAATCAATGGGTCCTACGTATAAGGCCAAAGGGTCAATCTAAAACTTTTCTGATTTTTGATTTGCATAATTTTTAGCATAATGATAATTAACAAGCATAATTAATAACAGATTTAATAATTGTACTGCAAAATAAGAAATTTTAAGTTAGGCCCTTAAACGTAGGACCCATCGAAATGTAGCAAGGAAATCAATTCCAGTGCGTGGTATTTATAATGAGCGTTACGTGTTTGTGCGTGTGCGAGTCATTTCGAATATGAAGAGCCTATACATTACTGGTTCCTCAGTATGCTGTGCTACGTATTCGTAAGCGGAGACATTCAGTTAATGCGACCATATAATTACGACCGAAGCATTAAGTATTCCAACATCTATAATTACCTTAGCGCCCGTGACGCGCCTAATCCGCCAAGTAATGGTGATAAATAGATCCTATTCGAGGATATAGCCTTAGAATACATTAGCGTTTACTTGGATAATTCAGATTAACCAGTAACGGAATTGTGCAAATAGCTGTTAATGAACAATCGGTAACAATATGGCATTTGACTATTTAAAAATACATGAAAATAGATACTTATTTGAAAATTGATTGCGATAAAGAACTCAGAAATAAGATAGTAAAATACCGCAATATCCTTATTCAGTGTGTCATTCAGTCGGTTGTAGTGATAAGGTATAAGAGAAATATAAGAAATTACAGTCCAAAGCCTTTAAAAATATGATGGAAAATTAGAATCAAAATCAAACCGCCAACTGATTAAAACATCAATTTATATAGTACGCGTAAGTATGAACTACGAGTAGGTACGTGAATAGAAGCGCGTTCAAAGGTCTTTAACCTAAGCGAGCGAGTGTGGATATTGTTATGCATATCAATTAATCACTAATTCTTATTTACTTTTCATGTAATAAAAAAGTCATTTTAGTTACATATAATAGTTTTAATGTACTAATCAATCATTCAATATCAATATTATAATTATTTATCTAAGTTAGTCGCTTTAGCCTAGGGACCTATTTCATAAAATGCATTCAACTCGATTACTCTATGACATATATAGGCCCAGACCTCCCCTTTTTCGTCTCAACTCTGTAAAAATTGCCTTCATTCTCCACGACACTATAAAGCCGCGCTACTAGTAGTACCTCGTGTCGTGGGGAATTTCTTTCGTTTCTGCACTAGGTACTGACCAGTGCCGATAGTGTCGCGAGAAATTTCTATTCCCTTCTGCACCACTGACCTGTAGTTTAGTGGGTCGATATAATTAGGATATAACAAAAACACACAAATTACGTATCCTCAACGACGATATCATTATACGTGTACAGATGGAAGTAATTAACAAGGAGATAAGTTTAGGTTATGCACTGGATAAATTACGTTAATGTGTTTGTTAGGGAGAGTGATTAATTTAATTCAATTCAATTCGTTATATTAGTTGTCTTCTAATATGGGTTTTGTTCTAATGATTGTAAACAATCAGATTTAAAAAAATATTTTTTTAAATACATAAGTTTTAATAATTTTATGTTTCAGTGGGGGAAGGTCTATTTTATTTATTTTAAGCATAATCCTAAAAATGTTAGGAAAAAAGAAATTATCAAATACCTTTAGTAGAAAGCTTCAGTACTTTTGTGGCGTGGGGATTGATGGACCACACCATTTACAGATTTACCCACGAGACTCCCGGTCACTAGTGCAGAAGGGTAAAGAAATTCCCCGCGACACTACCGGTACTGGTCAGTAGTGCAGAAAGGAAAGAATATCCCCACAACACTACTGTTAGAGCGGTTTGGTAGTGTCGTGGGGAATGAAGTAAAAATTTTAGTAACCAAATGGAGTACAAGACTGCGACATAACGATATACTTCGAAGTACTCTTTCGCTCTAGAATAAATGCAGAATTACTGTACGTTTAAGCCCAAATCTGATGTGGGCTCTGTTTCTATAAATAATATATACAGTGTTAATTTTTTACTGAGGTTTTAGTCAAACAGGCATTGGAACGATTAGAAATACATTTGCAGCTTGCTATTAATTTAATAGGCTGCTACGTGACACCAACTGCTAAAACAATGTTGCAATACAATTTTATTCTTTTAGTTTGGAGCACCGAATATAAACCTTAAAACACTTTAAGTAAGTCGTTTTTAAACCGCAAAAAATACATTGTAATTATTCAAACTTGTGATGGCCGTATGGTATCGGCCGACTTTAGAATAGCACCGCTGATAACAAAGTCGCTGCTATAAGCCCTGAGCTAAGTGGATACTGTCGTCCATAGACATCCGCGATATATGCCAACATCAGTCCAGAATGACAAACGTAGGCACGCCCCCGCAAGCGCTGCCCACCTTTGCAGATTAAGGAATGTATTGGGAAAAAGGCTTGGGAAATTGGGGAGGGATAGGATGGGATTGAAATGGGCTCTGGCATATCTCACTCACTACCGAAATACGTACGTACACTGGGTATATACGATAAAGTAGGAAATGCAGTCTGTGAAAGAGGAGTAACGTGGCCAGTCTAGTGCGCCCAGCAGCTGTGGGAATGCAGCATGCACTCTCCCGTTACAAACTTTAAAAGAGTAGAGTTGGCTGGCATGACGTTTTTAAGGCCATACATCCCCCGTGCTCAAAACAATTCAGTACGATTGATATTCACACACAATGATATTCAGTAGGAGACGAAAAAAGGTCTGGTTACGGTATTTACCTACGATCCCAAATAAAACATACCACATGTTGCGGACAGCCAACAGTAACATGACATGAGTGATGTGCAGTGATTGCGTAGTTGTGTATATAATGCATAATTGTGTAGCGACAAGTACGCCCCATGTCTAGAATAAGCCTATTATGTACCGTGTGTAGCTTAAGAACCTTATGTATATGTATAGGATGTAAGGATAATTGTGTATAGTAACGTAAGATGTAGTAAATAAAGAGAATTTGATACAAGTTGCTCAATAAAGAGAGATGCGAGGGAGGTGTTATAACTGAGGGCCTACGTACATGAGAGATTAGAGATAGCACGCTACACTAACATGAGAGGCCTACACGACCTAAAACCCCATACAAATAGTTACTGAGTAAATAAATGCAGAAAGTTAAATATTGATAGAAAACAAATCCCATGCGGGCGCTTCTCACGTGGGAGAAGCGACGCCGAGTACAACATCTGGCGCATGGCGTTTTCTCGGAATTAGGTCGTGTAGAAACCAACGCGCTAGAGCGAGAGGTACGCATGGGCGCTTCCCACGTGGGGGAGCAAGACAAGACGAGAGTACCGTTACGGCGACTCCGGAAACGGCTCGCCGTAACAATGGGGACTGCGCGAGGTAGCGTGCTATTGGACAAAAGGGCGGAAACCCTCGGTTGTAAACATCCCTTGTTGAGCAGCTTGTATTGAGAATATAAATGGGGCCAATCTGGCCGAAATACACAGTCGTCAAACAGCAGTCCTACGAGTATCACTTCGACCACCCGGCACCTCAAGAAAACCCTCCGACTAGCCGACCTCAAGAGAACCCCGCATACATGAAGAGCGAGCGGCATACAATCATTCAAGTTGGGCACTCGGATGCCTCGTCTGTCGTCACCCGCCGCCGCGAACACTAGCGCGTCTTTCGCTCGTATACGACCGGTCGGCCCGCCGAGCCATTATTAGTGCGCCGGTCGTCAACAAGCTGGTCCTTCGAGTAGCCGGATCTGTGCAGCTACATTGCACCATCAGCACCACAACGTTCCGGCCATGAAGACGCGCAGTAATTCGCGAAGCGAGTCGGGCTACGATACCGCGTTACCGCCCGCACAGCCGTCGCCCGCCGCGACGGCCCGCGTTACCGCCGTCGCCTTCGACGCCGCGAGGGGCACCGTCACCGCTGACGTGTTGCCACGACACGTGATCGCCACTTCCACGAGGGAAGCCGCGAGAGAGTCGGCTCTCCGCCATGCCGCCGCTACCGCCCCGCCGCAGGGGGCGGCGCTGGATGAGCGTTCCCAGCGAATGCCCGGCATGCGCGCGTTCACCGAGTCGTCGCGTTCGCCGTCGAGGACGTGGGGCAGCACTGTGCAGCCCGCGTTGCCCGCCCGCGAGCGAGAGCCATACGCGTCGTCGCGAGTACCATCCCCGGAGGGGTACAGACACATCAGGGGGGGGGGGACATGCCGCTACAGCTAGCGTACCGGGGGGAGGACGCGTCAACGAGTCGTCGCGCCTCATCGCCTACATACAGTGCATCAAGGCGCACTGTACGATCACGGCGCTCCACAGCTAGCCTAGCGGCGCAGAGGAAAGCCGCCGAAGTAGCCGCAGAATCCCGCCTAGCCGCAATACAGAAGAAGGAATTAGAAATAGAGGCTAGGCTGGTGCGGAATCAATTGGAATTGGACTTGGCTAATATAGACGCGGAGGAATCGGACCGAGGCAGCGCTGTTGATGCACACTCACGCGTCAGCAGCTGGATCCAGAATGCGACGGACCCGGTCAATCCACGGGGGGAGCGCGGGGACCTCGACAACGTGTGTCTGAGGGAGAACTGGCCTGCAACTCCAGCACCATGGGAAGATCGGGAGAAGCGGATCGACAGGGAGCCACACCGACGCCGCGGAGACGACTGTCGACGAGAACCCAGCGGGGACAGAGGCGCGGCCACAGAGGGGCCACGATGGGCGAATGGACGAGACAACATTCGTCGCGCCAGATCGCCTACGCCGGAACGAGAGCGGGGCACGAGGCAGCTCGTAGAGGCGCTGGACAGAATCACAAGGATGCGTCCACCGCCACGCCAAGCCATGGAGCTGCCACCATTCTCCGGAGCAGCAACAGAGTGGCTGCCATTCAAAGCGGCGTTGAGAGATTCGTCGCAGCTATGTCGACTCACGCCGGCGGAAAACTTAGCGCGCCTGCGCGCAAGCCTGAGGGGAGAAGCGCGCGAAGCGGTAGCGGCGCTGCTATACACGGCCTCAGATCCAGAGCTCATCGTCCAAGCCCTGGAACGATGCTTCGGCCGGCCGGAGACTATAGTGTACAAGGCGCTGGAAGATTTAAAGAAGCTGCCGCGGCTGAACTCAGCAGCGGACCTAAACAAATTCGCAGTTCGGGTCCAAAACATAGTTAGCGTGTTGGCCACAGTGGACAAAAGGGGCTATCTACAAAACCCCATGCTCGCCCAAGAAGTGGTAGAAAAGCTCAGCCCGCACCTAATGAGCAGGTGGTGCGACTACGCCTACGAACACGGGGAAGGCGGCGAAGCAGAGATCGTCACCTTATCGCGGTTCCTGTCACGTGAAGCGGATCGGGCGGCCCTATACACCCGCCCGGCCCAGCTACCCATCGCAACGAGCGCGCCCAGAAGGAACGAGGCGCGCGCAGCTCCCGCAAGCGCACCACGCCGTGTGACTTATAAAGCGGCGTACCACACAGCCGACGCAGCCGTCACATGTCTTTGCTGCGGAGAGGGGCACCGCACCACCAGCTGCAAGAAGCTGAAGGAGATGGCAATGGACTCGCGATGGGAGTGGGCGAAGAAGAACAACGTCTGCTTCAAGTGCATCGGCGAGCGGCATCGACGATCATCGTGCCGCGCTAGAGCATGCGGCGTCAACGGGTGTCGCCGCCCCCACCACCCACTACTTCACAGCGAGCGATCAGGCCCAGCCCCACCGGCCCCAGAGCGGGGAGAGGAAACAGAGCCGGCGGAAGCAGTACTGTCAACGCACAGCGACACAGCAAGCGACGTCCTACTAAAGGTATGTCCGGTGACAGTAAGCGGACCGCGGGGCAAGGCGCACACGTACGCGCTACTAGACGAGGGCTCCACGGTGACACTGATGGACGAAGCCCTGGCCCAGGAAGTCGGATTGGACGGACCGACACAAGCACTGAGAATAAGAGGAGTGGGCACTACTAGCCTAGAACAGGCAACAAGCAAGCGCGTCACATGCACAATACGCGGTCCCGGCGAGAGAAGTGTACAAATAACCGCCCGGACACTTAGCGGCCTCAAGCTGAGAGGCCAACGGATACCCAGCGTGCGCCGATACGACCACTTAAAAAACCTGCCGTTGTCTTCACGTCGAGAAGCTACGCCGCGCATATTGATGGGCGCGGACAACTGGGCAGCGATCGTAACACGTGAGTTACGGGTCGGCGGACACAGCGAGCCCGCAGCATCGAGGACGCGCCTGGGATGGGTATTACACGGCACGATGCCACGCCGTGTAATACGAGAGAACGAAGACACAGTGCTGCACGTGACAGCCACACAAAGTAGGGACCGTGTGGAGGATCTTGTGCGTGAGCACTTCCGCATAGACGCGCTGGGCGTGTCGCGAGCGGAGAAGGTGAGCGCCGAGGACAAGCGCGCGGAACGCATCTTGGAAGATACCGCTGCAGCAACTGTGGCGCCTGAAACTCGGCTGGGACGAGGCCATACCCGCGGAAGATGCCAGGAGCTTCAGCACGTGGCTGGAGGCGCTAACAGAGACGGCGAGCCCGCGCATCCCACGCGCCTACATCACCTCGACGCCGGACCGACTCGAGCTACATGTTATTTGCGACGCCAGCAGAGAGGCGTACGCAGCGGCGGCGTACTGGCGCGTCACAACAAGGGACGGCGTGTGAGTCGCGTTAGCCGCCGCCAAGGCAAAGGTGGCGCCGCTGAAGTCGCTGACGGTGCCACGACTGGAACTACAGGCGGCGACGATCGCAGTCCGGCTCGCCAAAACCGTGTGCGGCGAGCACAGGTTCCGTTCCATCGACTCGGTCACATATTGGACCGACGCGACTACGGTGCTGCAAGGGATACGGACAAACGCGAAGAAGTATACGCCGCACGTCGCACACCGTCTCGGCGAAATCGAAGAAGAGTCAAACCCACAACAATGGCGGTGGGTTCCGACGGCAGAGAATGTGGCGGACGACGCAACCAGGGCGTCGTATAACCACGTTCCCGTCGCAACGGAACGTTGGTTCACCGGGCCGGCCTTCCTGCAATTGGAGGAAAGCGAGTGGCCGCGAGAAGACGAAGAGGCCTACCCACCACCACCCGAAGCAGTGTTCCACGTGGAAGACGTCGAGAGAAGCCACGACCACTTACCCGACGTGACCAGGTTCTCCAACTTCCGGCGATTAATGCGAAGCACCGCATATGTGCTATTTTTTACAGATAAGCTGAGGAAGAGGGGAACGCAGCTAGAGGCCAGGCACATAGAGCGAGCCACGGCGCTGTGGGTCAACAGGGCACAGGCAGACAGCTTCGGGGCAGAGGTGGAAGCCCTGCGGCGAGGCGACTCCATCAAGAGGGCGAGTCGCCTATTCACCATAGACCCCTATCTGGTAGGGGACGTACTGCGCGTCAGAGGGCGGATCGAGGCGGCCGACGTCCCGACGGACACGAAGTCGCCAATCATCTTGGACGGGCGACACCCATTCACCCGTCTACTAGTCGCCGACGCGCATCGTCAGGCGGGCCACGCGAACAACGAGCGCGTGGTCAACGAGCTACGGCAACGGTACTGCATATTGGGGCTGCGGCCTACAGTGAGGGCCGCCGCACGCAGCTGCCAGTGGTGTCGCGTCAGAAGAGCGACGCCGCGCATCCCAGCGCCGGGCGACTTGCCGCCCGCGCGGGTCACCGTGCATCAACGTCCGTTCACGCACTGCGGCGTGGACTACTTCGGCCCGATGACCGTGGCGATCGGGAGGCGCCGCGAGAAGAGATGGGGCGCGCTATTCACCTGCATGGCGACGCGCGCCGTGCACCTGGAGTTGGTCGCGAGTCTGACCTTAGACTCGGCGATCATGGCGATACGACGGATGGCAGCGCGCCGCGGCTGGCCGGGTACCATGTACTCGGACAATGGCACTAACTTCCGCGGCGCCGACAGCGAGCTACGTGCGGCTTACAGCGAGTGGGAGCCGCACCTATAAGACTACGCAACCGAGCGGGGAGTGCGGTGGATCTTCATCCCACCAGGTGCGCCGCACATGGGTGGCGCTTGGGAACGCCTGGTACGCAGCGTGAAGGTCGCACTCCACGCTACACTGAACGAGAAGGCGCCTAAAGAGGAGGCGCTACAGACATTGCTGACGGAGGCCGAGCACTCAGTCAACGCCCGGCCTCTGACCCACGTTGCTGTTGGGCCCGACGACGCGGAGGCGCTGACCCCGAACCACTTCCTGTTGGGGTCATCATCGGGCCTGCCTCTCACCGGCCCGTGCACAGAAGCGGACAGATCCACATGGCGAAGGACCCAGGCGCTCGCCGACCACTTCTGGCGGCGCTGGGTCGCGGAGTATCTGCCCACATTAGTACCACGAGGACGAGCAGCGGACGACGTGCGACCGCTGCAGCAAGGGGACCTCGTGGTGATCGTCGACGCACAATTGCCGCGCAACGTGTGGCCGCGCGGCATAGTGGAGAGAGTCTTCCCTGGGCGAGACGGGAAGGTGCGGACGGCGGTGGTGCGGACCAGTGGCGGATCATTCCTGAGGCCGGTGACGAGGCTGGCTGTCCTCCCTGTGGAGCGAGAGGCTACGACGAGTCTTCGCCGGGGGGAGAATGTTGCGGACAGCCAACAGTAACATGACATGAGTGATGTGCAGTGATTGCGTAGTTGTGTATATAATGCATAATTGTGTAGCGACAAGTACGCCCCATGTCTAGAATAAGCCTATTATGTACCGTGTGTAGCTTAAGAACCTTATGTATATGTATAGGATGTAAGGATAATTGTGTATAGTAACGTAAGATGTAGTAAATAAAGAGAATTTGATACAAGTTGCTCAATAAAGAGAGATGCGAGGGAGGTGTTATAACTGAGGGCCTACGTACATGAGAGATTAGAGATAGCACGCTACACTAACATGAGAGGCCTACACGACCTAAAACCCCATACAAATAGTTACTGAGTAAATAAATGCAGAAAGTTAAATATTGATAGAAAACAAATCCCATGCGGGCGCTTCTCACGTGGGAGAAGCGACGCCGAGTACAACATCTGGCGCATGGCGTTTTCTCGGAATTAGGTCGTGTAGAAACCAACGCGCTAGAGCGAGAGGTACGCATGGGCGCTTCCCACGTGGGGGAGCAAGACAAGACGAGAGTACCGTTACGGCGACTCCGGAAACGGCTCGCCGTAACAATGGGGACTGCGCGAGGTAGCGTGCTATTGGACAAAAGGGCGGAAACCCTCGGTTGTAAACATCCCTTGTTGAGCAGCTTGTATTGAGAATATAAATGGGGCCAATCTGGCCGAAATACACAGTCGTCAAACAGCAGTCCTACGAGTATCACTTCGACCACCCGGCACCTCAAGAAAACCCTCCGACTAGCCGACCTCAAGAGAACCCCGCATACATGAAGAGCGAGCGGCATACAATCATTCAAGTTGGGCACTCGGATGCCTCGTCTGTCGTCACCCGCCGCCGCGAACACTAGCGCGTCTTTCGCTCGTATACGACCGGTCGGCCCGCCGAGCCATTATTAGTGCGCCGGTCGTCAACACCACAAATATTGGAAAATTTCCTCTAATTTTCAAAATATTTTATCTATTTAAACGGGTCTCAACGCGTATGTTTACATTATTTATTGTACTCGACATTTAAGTTGAGTTGCACCTCAATAATAAGGTGCAACATATGCATTGAGACACGTGTAAATAGATAAATATGTCTGAAAAACGCGATTTTCAAATTTTCAAACTGTTCCGTTTAATGATTAGTAGGTATTTATGTAATGTTGCAGATAATTAACTTGCAGAAATTATCGCCACATTTGCATGTCTAATCTGTTTACGACAAAGTTTAATAACGCCAAGGTACCACTCACCTATTATAGTGTGGCTTATATACTAAGTATACTTGACTATAGATGTGTGTGTATACTTCAAAGACATTAAGTTAATGCGACCTCATAATTACAGGTTGGGAGCATTAATTCTCGCATCCATAATTAAGTTTAATACCTCAGTCGGCGTACAATCTAGATAAATATTGTACGCTATTTGACGTCTATTTAACTTGTGTTACATTTGAATTTTCCATTTTGTTACAGATTTTTTATAAAGAGTCATTTAAAAAGAAAGAAATTATTTTAGTAGTTTTAAGCTCTCAGGACGTTAAGTATTTATACTTCTTACTGTTGCCCGCGGCTTCGGTCTCGTGGATTTAATTGCGTATAATCGTAACTCTATACAAAATTTGAAGGTTTAACTTAATATGACAATCAAATATTTTTTTCCATAGAAATTTTTACACTCCATTTTTATGACGTATAAGGATACGTCATAAAAAGAAACATACTGTCCAAATGTTTTGTTTCGACTCGGTATTGATGAGTCAGTCAATCAGACGACCTATAACAGAGACCTATGAGATACATAAACATGATACTCAATGGGATTGATTTTAGAGTTATTTACTTAAATTTTAATGTTTTACTCTTATTCTGCTTGTGATTATAAGTCAAGTAAACATTATTACTATACCATACCTTAAGAATATGTCCGTCCACTGCCTGGGTATATGTAGGCCTCTCCAAACGCTCGTCACTACACACGATCTCCGGCACTTCTCACCCTGCCACCACCGGTGTACTTCTTCAAGTTGTCCGTCCACCTGGCTGTAGCGTGTCTCACACTGCGCTTTCCGGTACGTGGCCTCCACTCGAGAACTCCTCTAGCCCATCGGTTGTCCGTCCTGAGGAAAATATAACCTGACCATTGTCACATCAGCTTGCTGATTTTGAGACAAAGTCATAGATCACCACGTTTAAAATACCCATATTTCAATATTTCATCATTTATATTTCAATTTCTTACTAGTTATCGAACAGAAATTATAAATATCAAATTCGTTTGATACTTATATCTATATTCTCAGGCTATTTTTTTAAATTTGCAGCTAGTTTTTGTGTCAAGTTACCTTCACAATACTATATTTATTTATATCGACCCGGAAAATATACTATATTTCTCTTGATCAACATATTTCTCATTGAATCGAATATGGTCACTTATAATAATTAACAACTTATGTAATTACTATGTCATTTCCACGATTACTATAACACTTGCCCGCGGCTTTAACCCGATACTACATCAGTTTATTAGTATGTCTAGATAGATGTAACGACTTGATTACTATGTTCTTATTATATTATACCACGAACCCATAGGTTGTGAAACCAACTGCCTCACGAGTTATTTCCATTCCATTGCTACGGAATGGGGTTCGTCAGGAAAGCTGTGGGTCCTGCAAGGTCGGCAGCGCACCCCCATACCCCCTAGTGTTGCAGGTGCTGGTGTCGGCATTAGCCACTTGCAATCATGTGAGCCGCCTACCAATCTGCCTCCTTTCCTATAAAAAAATAGATAACAGTGATGATGACCCCCGCCCGTTATTTTAACAATTTCTTAACTAATTTTGATAAAAAGGATCCTATAACCTTCCCGGATTAACGCGCTTGTATAGCACAGAAAACCGTAATTAAATCGGTCCAGTAAAAGCTGAGATTTACGTTAACAAACAAACGCAGACAGAAAAATGTTGACTTTAATATACAGTGTGTACGAACCTTTCCCAATGCCTGAAATCAACAATTCTAAAGTATTGGCATAAAAATAAGTATTAGCATTTTTTTGCATAGAAAGCCAAATTTTGAAGTTTTTATCCTAGATCAAATTAAAAGGCTTATCAAAATTTTCATACAAATCATTATATGTCAATTAACATTAAATGTCAGGAATCCTGAGCAGAACTCATATATATCTATGTTATTTCTTATTTTCTTATATGGCAATATCAAATTGACGCATTGTGCCAGTGTCAAGTTTTCTTCATAATTAACAATTCGTCAATATTCAGTTCCATCGAAGTAAATTTGGAGTTTAGTAGTCGCTCAGTAAAGTGATAGGTTTGCTAAGGACAAGAGTTGGACTCCTTGAAAGCACACGAGAAATGCAGTCATATTTTTATTTGAATCTCACAAATATTACACACAAATATTAGACACCTTAAAGTTAACCACACTATTTAACCACAAAACCGACTATACATTATCTAGTAATCAAATAAAAGCACTTCACTTCTCGAGCTCCCGCCAAAAAGTCAGCTATGTTAGTTTGTATTTTGTTACACATCTATCCAAAAACTATCCAGCCCTTTTTTCTGTAGCACTTTTTAATTATTTCTTTTTGATATAACTGGCCAGCCCTTATTTTCTTTAATTATTTATACCAGACTGCAAATAATTAATTCTTCGGATTACCTTAATTATAATCAGTCCAATTTACAGTGCTGCGTATGAACGCAATTAGCCATCAAAGATAACAGTCGTAAAACAAGTGCTTGTCAAAATTGTTCTCGAAACATTTACCAAGTTGGTTTTAAGTATATTAAAAAGCAATTATTGACCTCAATAAAAAGGATCCTTTCCATTTAATCATACCTTAAGGGCGGACGTTACTCCCGCTTTCTACGTTGAAAAATGAACTTTATGCGCATATATTTACTAAAGGTCATTTTTAAATAACGAGCGAAGTAAGATTGTAATTAAATTTGCCACCAAACCCTATTATATGTTAAAAATAATTATCTCGAAAAGGCATAGTTTCGTTGGGTGACTACGTTTTGATAAATTGAAGGAACAATTAATGTTTTATGCGTCTGTGTGCAGCCCCTCGAGTGTTTACACAACTTGGTGTGTTTGTGTGCTTGTTTTATTGTTGTATGCACTAGCTCGTCGAGTCTGTTCATTAAATTACCGTGTGATATTTATATTGAAGTGTTTTGTTTAATTCACTGAAGGTTATTCAGTTAACATTTATCGCAATCTGCCGCTTTAGTAAATGTTGTTAATGTAAATAAAATTAAATAAACTCTAGCAGTTTCTAGTAGTTTTAGTAAGTGTTTGGATATTTTCAATAATTTGTCTCAGTAACGTCTTTGCAGACATACATACATAATTATTATGAGATCTCGAATCCAGCTCCCGTAAGAGCGAATTTTAGATAAATTGGTCAACCACACAATCAAAATCTCTATCAAGTAAAACCTTGGCACTAGTGCCGAATTTACAATCAAATGACGCAGCACAAATTACTTAATAACACTATGATAACAAAAACAGCATTTGCTCTGTTTACCATCAAAATGGTCACCAAAAAAACTAATCACTAAAAAGACAAAAATAAAACAATTTTTGGCCCGCTCTCTGTTATGAATAGTGTTAATAATAATAATAATAAAGAATTTATTTCATGCATATGCCCATACACATAAAAATACAAACACAATAAAAAATTAAAAATATAGAAACAGTAAACAGATATTCTAATAAAGAGACACTCCCCAAGGGTACTGATATGTGCCCCTGTCCAGTGCGTATAGGGCAATCCACCCTCTCCGTCAACGTCGCCAGGGTACCGCTGTCGCTGTCTCGCACGCGACGCATCATTGAGGCTATTCTACAACGTAGGATGGACTGGAACCCTTCTACGTGTGCCTCAGCAAACATCTGGGAAGCGTTGCAGAAGCGCAGCAGCCCCAACAGCACCCTGAACGCATGTATTGGACACGGAGAGCACTGAGAGCGTTCTATGTATAGTTGACCCATAGGTTACACGTGTAAAACGACTGACAATAAGTCCTGAATAATGTCACTTTGACACTCCTAGTACAACGTGCAAACCTACGGGCCAAAATATTACACCTGACCGTCAGCGCCCTGCGTTCCCTAGCGTTTGCGTCTAGGTCATCACATCATTAAGGGTCTCCGTGACCAGTGAGTCGTGACAGTGGCAGTGGCCCGAAGTACTTAAACTACAATACTCTTTTGAGAGGGGTGCCACATAATATGACTGACGGAACATTGTCATAACTTTTACTGTCAGCCTAAACACTACCCACTCACTTTTATTCGTATTGTATCTGAGGCCATAGGCCCCGGCATATCGCTCACAAATATTCAACAATTTCCTGAGGCCAACAACCGAAGGGCTCGGCAATACCATATCATCAGCATAGCTGATATTATTGATGGATCTGCCACCAATAGAGCAGCCTACAGATGCGGTGCTGAACTCAGCGATCAGTCGCTTCATATACAGGTTGAACAGCTTTGGCGACGTGAGCCCACCTTGCTTCACTCCACATTTCAACCTGTATTCGTCCAACGAACAGCCCTCCCATCTAACATAATTAGATTTCCGCTGATTTAAATATTGCGATTATTTCCTTAAATTTAAATTAATTTATTTTCTTTTTTAAATTTTATTTTCTTTTTAATGATCCGTTATTATTATTCGATATCAATTCTTCATTTTGAGTTAACACATTATATTACGACAATATATTCTCACATATCCTAATTTATATTCATTGATATTTCTTAGAATTTAAAGATAATATCACGCTATAATTGGTTGCCACCTGTACCATATACCCTTTTAAAAATATTTTTTAAGTGTCTATTATAAAATGACAGCAGAAACATTAGTAGCTTATAGATAATTATTTTACTCTTCATTTTATATTTCAAACTCAGGTTTTAATAGCTTATGCCCGAGGCTTCGACTCGCGTATTACTCAGATGCAAGCTGTTTTTCGATTCTCAGCCCCTTGATGTTCGAAATTATATTATCTTTTATATCTAGGGTTTTATCTACCTATCTATTTATGTTCTCTTTGCTGGACAAAATCCGTAATGAAGAAGTGCGACGAAGAACTAGAGTTGCCGCCGACATAACTCAAAGCTGAATTGGCAGTGGGCAGGCCGTATATACCGCAGGACTGATAACCGATGGGCTGAGACAAGTCCTCGAATGGCGAACATATGCCGGGAAACGTTGCGTATGGTACTCTCAGGCCAGGTGGACTGACAACTTGAAGAAAGTCGCTGGTAGTGGTTGGACTAGAACAGATGGAGACTGCTTTTAGGAGAGGCATATATCCAGATGTGGAGAGACACAGGCTGATGTCATGTTATAGCATGGCAAGAGCTACGTTCGTCATATATTTTTTAGAGAAAATTCAAAACGAACAACTAAAATTACCGATATAGCTCAAAAAATCGAATTGTACGTACACTAAAATAATCCCGATTAATTTATTACACGATAGTTTAATACCCAAACAAAATACACTCATTTAAAACAACGAGTTCCTTCGCCGCGTACTTGTCAAGAGGTGTAGCAAAACGTTTGTGTGTGTGTGTGTGTGCGTTTCGTTGCGTCCACAATATAGATAAACAAGCAGTATGTGGTCTCAGAATTATTATCTAAACTCTGTTCCAAACGCATTTCGCGAATAAACGGAGCTTCAGCTGTCATTTTTCAAAATTTCCTGCCGAATTTTATTATTATTTATTTATTTTTACACTTCATTTAACACAATATCCTACAAAAGGCGAACTGTTTTTTTTTTTCAATAGTAGTCCCAATTAATTTTCCTTTAACATTTGCTGCATTTCTGTGTCGCAAATACACGAAACACTTCTTTAGTAGCACGAAAATTTAAATGATAATTAAATTTAGACGTTATGATTCTTAAAACGTAACAAGGACCGCTTACTGTTTATACAGTTCCCGGCGCTACACTATTATCATATGGCACATCGTGAAAGAGAAAGAGATGATTCTGTAAATTATATTTTATTATTATATTTCATTTAATGAGACTAGATTTATTTGACTAAATCTCGTGCGGCGGTCAACGACCGTCTACCGTCTGTAGAAGCACCGTCTCACGGTGCTTCTACAGATACGACAATAGCCGATTGTAATTTGCACTCGATACTCTATGTTAGTACAAACAAAATCACAAATCACTAAATCACAAACTCTTCATCTGATCACAAAACTCTCAAAACACAAACTTTACCACACTTTAAAAGTAGTTTTTATTTTCACTTTGACATTACCGTGAGCAGGCAGCACTTACGACTGTGGTCTGACAATCCTACACGGCACCGTGAAAGAGGCGCGTCTTTTCAGAAGCTCATTTCGGACTTCAATATCAAAATTCCCTGCTATATCATAATTATATGGTAGTTGCAGCGGATGAGGCCCTAATTAGCCGGCAATTACCGCTAATGCAGCGGCGCACTTAATGAACCGCACACCTCATTTGTACATCGCGGAGTCGCTTGGGTGACGCGCAACATTATTATGCCATGTCATACCACTTCAATGTACCTATAGACGATGGAGGCTACAATGATAGTAGGAAAAAACTCAAATCTATCAACTCTAGACAGAAGAAAGAAACCAACGCAATTTTTTTTTAAATGCTGAAATTGAACTACTGTTTTCAGGAATGTTCTAAACTTAACATTTGAGATTTTCTATTTAAACGGGCCTCAACGCGTATGTTTACCTTATTTAACATCAATTAACGAAAATAGAGAGATATACAATAGCATTGACCGCCTTTGACATCAATCTGTCATTTGGTGGTATAAAACAACCGAGAACGTATTATTGATAGTTTCACTTTTTTTACAATAACTGCAATATTTTTGACGTAACTGTGTTGTCAATGTAAACAGATCTAAGAAATATAGAAATAAATTGAAAAACAATAGGTACTTTTTATAGATAAACCAAAATAATATCATTGATCAAATGATTATTCATCTTAAAAGACTCTTAAAAACATAATTATCACAACTCGTTTTTGGTAATAGTAATATGTTATGTCACTTGTATCGCTCATGTCAATCACCTTTGTCATAATCCATCTCTGTATTTGGGTTGATCCGTGTTTTCAACAGTTACGGAAATTACTGAAACAAAAAATCAAAAGTTTTTGACATTGCATTTAGATGATTTAGATCCTTTTGTATATTGTCTAACAATTAGAGTCAGAAATTATTATAAATAATCTTTAATATTTAAAGGGATTTTGCTTGCAGTTATTGCTCTAAAACAGCGTATGAAAGTTTAAAAACTCTGTTGTATACGTCAAATTTACTTCCTAATGAAGCTGATAAAGTGTAAAAACTGTACGAAATAATATTTTCAATACAGGCTCGCTACATCGAACGGCGAGATCACGATTACGACGTCGCATACGAACGCCGGACCCGGCAGCAGCGTCGGCAGCGCGGGCTCTGGACCGATGCCCTCACCGCATGCGCCGGTCAAGCTATCGCCCGGATCGGTTAAATCTCCAATGCAGGACGACTCGGATCTCCTCGCCGATTCGCCAAGTAAGTGAAAAACTCTTTTTTTTTTACTCGAGTAACCCACACTCTCACACTAGGATTCTCTATGTCGTGGGTCCAGAGACACTTACAAAGACAAACACACATCTAGACCCGAACAAACATTTCTCCTTAAATAAATGAGTGTTCGACCGGAAATCGAACTCGGCAATCGGTCGCCATATTTTATTTGGGCATAAACAGTATAATTGTACTCGTACATATCTATAAGAAGTATCTATGGATTTTTCTTGTTGCTATTAGTGAAAAGAATATCTAAGATTCGTACAGATCGAATACCGAAATCAAATACCGAAATTCATTGAAATTGAAAATATTGGACATATTCTATATTTTTAGTTCAAAACTAATATTGTCACCCTGTGACACAAAGATTTATTAGAATTTCTTGAGTTTATTGGAATTTGGAATTAGAAAGATTTTATCGGAACTATCTCGCAGAACGCTACCGTAAAATGTAAGTACTTACTCCATTTTCCACTTTATCCTATTCCTCCAAAGTACGTGCGTGTTTCGGTGGTAAGTAAGGTAAGCCAGAGCCCATTCCCATCCTATCCTGTCCCTGCCCATTTTCCTAAACCTTTCTCCAAATCCAGTTCTAAATCTTCAAAGGTGGGCAACGCGTCCGGGGCTACCGTTTGTCATTCTGAACTGGTGATGGAATGTATCACGGAAGTTCATGAACGATAGTATCCACTTACCACCAGGAGGACTGTCTGCTCCTCTGCTACCTTCTTTCTACACAAAAATAATAAAGCATGCTAGACTCTAACTAATATTACGAAACTGTAATTATGAAGTGAAACGGTATAATATACAAGACCGGTACTGATATACTCCTATCGACGCTTCCATTTATTGGAGTCCTTTTCAAAAGATATAGTTCCAGCCATTAACATGTCCTTGTAACTATTCACTTTAAAATTATCACGGTTGCGGTATCGTGATCAATTTTTACAGCACTCCAGGCCACCATAGACTTCGGAGATGCTATCGTCATTAACATTACATAGCGTTTAGCACTTTTAAATTAATAAAAAGTAAGTGAAGCCACAATGCTAGAAAAGTTTTTAATAATAGCACCACTCTATATCTTCCACTGGGTGTCCTAAAAGGCTACTAAGGTAAAAAACGGCTACCACAAACCCTGATGAACTACACCACCTCTAAAATATGGGACTCGCCAACCCACATGGCCAGATTTACGTTTTATTCACATGGCACCTATGCATATTAAAGCACATATATATCTAGCAATAATAAAAGAATAAGTGACGGTGATGTTGGCGGTGACATTATATAAAATTTGAACCATTTACTTTTATATAATTCTATTTATTCCTTACCACGCAAAGATTGCCCGAAATAAATCACTTTAGTGATAAGACCGCTTGTTGCACTTTTACGTTACGTACTTAATTTGTCTTTTTGCTGCAATTATTGGTGTAATACAATCTATCTACGAGTATTTATCGAAGTTAACCGAGTGAAATCGGTACCAAGAGAAATTGAACACTATTTTCGGCATAACTTCTAACGCTATTCCACTTATCCATAAAAGTTGTTCGTTCTAAGCATAGTGGCGATCCATTAGCAGTGGGGGAAGTCTGACAGAGTCCTAGGAGTTATTTCACCTAATTCTATAAAGAGTTTCAGAGACACGGTCGGATGCAGTGTTTAGAAGTTGCGAGTGCATCCCGCAACTGTAAAGTTGATTAGCGTATTTAAGTAGGCTTGCGGCATTCGACGTAGGTGAGTGGACACTGATGCCATCTTTTACGACCGCCTAACTTAATTTAGCCCGCTAAAATGTATGTGGAGTGAATGTAGTTTTGTTTAACTTTGTATGTGTTCGCGGTAGGGTTTTCAGCAGTAGATTAATTAAGTGTATAAAGGTTTTATGGTGTACTTTGCTTTGCTCCTTTCCGCAACGTGTTTTTATTAAACTCTGTTTTCTTAGACTTCTTTTAAAAAATATAAAAAAATACCTTTATATTCTACAGTTGTGATTAAAATTATAAATACAAGTAATATTACGACACGAAAAAAACACGAATGCTGCGTTACATTTTTAAGTTTTTTATATAATTGATAGAAAATAATTATTAGGTAGATTGAGTTAAAAAATAAACAAACATCCGACTACTTTCAGAGTTCATTATTTCTCAAAGCATTACATCAAAAAACTACTTTGTAACAATATCTGCAGTACATACCTACAGTACAATACAAAACCTACGATACCTAAAACATATGTAACAAAATCTTACATTTTTAACTTTAAATTCCCCAAGTTATTCTAACATTTTAGTACAGTTTAGATTAAAAATAAGAATAGATATATTTAATAATAGTCACACCATTCGATGAAGGTTTATAATACGTCCAGACAAAGATATTTATACTTTGCTCCGTTTTAATGCATCAATAGCGCGATTCAGCGCAATTTTTATACCGCAAAAGTTACATTAGCTCACAGACTGTTCCAGGTATATACCTAGACGAACTCTATTTTAGTCTGAGACCTTAAAAATTAGGGCGATGCAGTTTACTTTAGGGGCGGCGAAGTTTGCTGAGCTAACCTATAGACTCTATATATTTATAATTAATGTTCTTACGCCACTTACCTATTTAGACTTTTTAAAGCTTACCATTTCGAACTGTTTAGTATTTTTAAAAACAGTATTTTTTAAATGTTTATATTCTATTTCATTGGTTAAAACTAATTAGTATCATAGCTAAAATAACTGATAGTATTTAGTCATAGTAACTTCTTTCCTCTATCCATTCCTAAGTATCCGAAGGTAACAGCACATCCTGGGGCGTACCAACGTTTGTCATTCTGGACTTATGTTGGCCACTTACCACTTACCTCCAGTATCCACTTACCACCAGGTGGGCTGTCTGCTCGTCTGCTACATTCTTTATATAAAAGAAAAGCTCTTTCCTATATTTTAGTAGGATACTATACTACTAAAATGTAAGAACTTGAATTTTATGAGTATATCTAATAATCTGAGTCATCCATGACAAATATAAATACTATTCCCCAATGTACGTACGTGTTTCGGTAGTGAGTGAGATATGCCAGAGCTCATTTCCATCCCATCCTAACCCTCCCCGTTTTCTCAATCCTTTCTCAAAATCCATTCCTACATCTTCAAAGTTAGGCAGCGCATCGGGGGGCGTATCAACCTTTGTCATTCTGGACTGCAGTTGGCATGTACCACGGGTGTCCATGAGCGATAGTATCCGCTTACCACCAGGAGGACTGTATGCTCTTCTGCCGTATCATTCCCTTAAAAAAAATGTGAAACGATGACTTACAGAAAGTCACCGGCTTGATGAGAAAAGCGGAAGGACTGTACGTGGGTGGCGTGCCGTGGGAGAGGTCCCTATCCAACACTGGAGAAACATGCTGATAGTAGTAATAGTAGTTTCATTATACTTCATTATACTTTTACTATCCGCTCGACAGCAAAAATTCCAGATGGTATCAAAGTAGAGCGATGTTCAGCAATAATTGCGTTAACCACACAACGTAGGTGCGACCTACTCACTTAATTGTGCGATAATACGATCGATTGCCGCTATTAGTGTACAATGAAAGCGATATCTGAAACGTAATTAGCATTGACGTAAGTTGGACTTGGCGGGTATCAAACACGCGTGAGGTAGTCAGTTCGATTCAACACTAACGCCGTCATAATTCCCATGCTGTTAAATGATGTCCCATCAAAATAGTTAGTCTAATGAGCGGAATCGCACACCATTGACTCCGTATTCCCCATCCTTCCTAGAGCTAATTATAATCCTACTAATTTACCACCTTCTATAAAACTTGTGATTAATTGTGGGCGTGCCAACATTGAACATTTTTGTCTGATGTTGGCATGTATTGCAGACGTCAATTGGCAACTGTGTCCATTTGTCATCAGGTGCAGATAGTCCGATATAAAAATTTCATCTTTTTATATATCAACCTTTTATATAAAAATTAAAAAAAAACATTGTGAGCAAATCTCACGAGCAATAACAAAAAAATATAAAAGGAATTGTAGTCTCCAAAGGACGAAATAGAACAGGTTAGAAACAAAATGGTAGCGAGAGGAGATCATTTGGTAAAGAAAGAAAATAGAAAACCATAGAAACTATATAACTGATAGAATAATGATTTCCAACTTGCCTTTTAAATGAATTTCAAAGCCTGCACAGTGTAAGAGTTAGTAAAGAAATTTGAAGAATGGGTAGGAAATTTAAGTAGTAAATTGTCAGAAGAACGTAAGTACTTGAATTGTGAAGCAAAGAATTCAAAACGCACCTTTAAATATTATGGGGTCAATGGGTTAAAAAATACAGAGTAGAGAAGTGAAAGTATATGCATGTTCCTGCGAAGTCGGATTGGAAGCCACTTGAGCTTATTACGAAACTCGGAAACATGGTTATATTTACGCAGTCCAAATATGAACCGGATGCAAAGATTCTGGGGGCGCTCAAGTTTGTTGAGTTGGTCTTCCGTTAGGTCGAGATGGTAAAGCGAAAAGTAGAGATTGAACTAGTGCAATTTTTGTGTCTGTCGGAAGGAATTCCCGTAAAGGTTTCAAGGAGCATGTCGTAGCCAACATTCTCCTGCTCACTTCATCGATTTGAGGTGCCCAAGACTGGGTTCGGTCTACCAGTATGCCCAGATTTTTAACTTTTTCACTTTATGAATACATAGACCGTCAAAATATACGGTAAAATATAGTCCTGACTTGGCTCCCATGGATCGTAGGCAATGTATCGAAATCACAAAAGTAGTACAATACAAGCACAAAAGCAATTATATAGATCAAAATTTAGAATTAAAAATTATGGTGTTCCCCGGGAAAGTATTCTTGGTCCGCTATTGTTTATATTGCATGTCCAATGATTTGTCAAAAATATGTAAACAAAATGCGTGCTATTTACAGATGACACGACATTAGTCGTAAAAGGTAGCAAGGAAGTAAACTTTGAAATAGAGGTAAATAAATCTTTACATGTAATTGCGACTATATTTACCTCGATGCAAATTTTATGGTATTCAGTAGAAATATTTATTGTATGACTATCAAAATCTTTATCAAGCTGCTAAAAGAATTCATAGACCTCAACGATTTAAAAATAAGCTAAGGCTACTCATGATCGATTGTTTTTATAGTGTTATTTTTTAATTATAAATAACGAAAACATTTCTCGATGTATACAGATTGATGGGTATTTTTTTTATGGACGAAGGCGGCAGACGAGCATAGAGGCCACCTGATGGTAAGTGGATACTGTTACCCATAGACATCCGCTCTAAATGCCAACATTAGTTCAAATTGACAAACGTTGGCACGCCCCCGAATGCGCTGCCTAACTTTAGGGATATAGGAATGGATTTGGAGAAAGGGTTGGAAAGTGGGGAGGGATGGGACCATTCCCATGCTCTAGCATAAATATGCTACCGAAACACTACCGAACTAGCACCACTCACTACCGAAACAAGTACGTACTGGTACATTAGGGAAATAAGATAAAATGGGAAATGTAGTACATTTCAAGGTAGTCTTCTGTGAGAGAAGGGTAACGTGGCCAGTCGAGCGCGCCCAGCGGCTGTTGGATTGCAGCGTGCACTCTCCCCCTCAATTTTAGTGTTGGTATTGATGTATTTAATCGTTTATATGTGGTGACCGATAGCCGTGTGTAATTCATTATTATTTGACTTGGATGTGTATTAACTGACACATGAACTGTGATAAATTGAACAGTACCTTTGTATAGGACACGGATGAATTAATCTGAAACTTTATAAATAATTTTAGCACACCGGTAGAATGAATTGGAGGCCAGTATCACATTACCATCTGTATAAAACCATTCGTTCAACAAATAAATAATTTGAATTTACAAAGGAATTTGAATTTAAAATAAGACTTGTTGTCAAGCCTGAAATGTCAATCGATTCGCGGCTATTACCCAATGAAATCAATATTTGAAACGTAATTAGCACTAATATGAATGTCCATGAGGAACGAAATGTGAAATTCGGTGTAATCAGGCCAGTGACTGTCGTATCTGTGTGCGTTCGATCTCAATGGTTGGCCCATATTGTTCTAATTTATTTAACTCTTTAGCAGCTTATTATCAACCTATTCAATAAAAGACTAGGTAGCATCAGTAAGATGTGTAAAAGACCTGTTCATTTAGAGCAACGAATATAAACTTTAACGTCACCATAATAGTCAGTTTATCAATATAAATAATATGGAGACAACTATGTAGATATTTGATTCGTAGCCTAGGACAAATAAAGCCGCTGAAAGACAGCTCGCATCCGCCCCGCACCTATGCGCTGAACGCCACCCCAGTAACCAGCCCTTATAATATCCACTGCTGGACATGGGCTTCCTCGGGGCCATGGGCTGGACACATTGTCTCGTGCGTGAGGGATGTATGGTCCTAAAACAGCAATCTCGCCAAGCGGGTTGACGAGTCTACTCTTTAGAGTCCCTCATTGCTTGTGGCAGCCGCTCTGTTGTCCATTAGTGGCCTTTTACAGCACCCACGGCAAGAGACGAGGCGGTATCTAAAGCCGGCCGACTCCACACGGTACGGCGTGTGATCTTCTGCACACAAACTACTTTAATATCTTTTCTGTTCTTTGATAGACATTTATTCTTCTTATTATTACTATATAAGTAGCTCTAATTTGATATGGGATCAGCCCACCCGGTACTTCCATTTGCGCAACAACACGCAGCTGCAAATTGTTTCCATAAGATTATCTTCGATGGTTAAATGCTGTCTGGTTGAATCTTAGCCACAGGGCTGGGGAGAGACAGAATTATATTATCAATTATTGTATCTGAAAGTGTGGCTTACTTATGAAGTAATTAATAGCGAGGAACGCCCTTCGGCTAAGTGGACTGAAGGCTTAAAGAATGTCGCCGGTAGTAGCTGGATGGAAAGAACGGAAAATCACGTTTAAGGGGGAGAGTGCACGGTGCAGTCCAACAGCCGCTGGGCGCGCTCGACTGGCCACGTTACCCCTCTCTCACAGAAGACTACCTTGAAATGTACTGCATTTCCCACTTTATCTTATTTCCCCAATGTACGTACGTGTTTCGATAGTGAGTGAGATGTGCTAGAGCCCATTCCCATCCTATCCCTCCCCATTTTCCCAATCCTTTCTCAAAATCCATTCCTATATCTCCAAAGGTAGGCAGCGCATCCGGGGGCGTGCCAAGGTTTGTCATTTTGAACTAATGTTGGCATGTATCGCGAATGTCTATGGGCGACAGTATTTACTTACCATCAGGTGGACCGTATCCTCGTCTGCCACCTTCGTACATAAAAAAAATCGTTTATTGTGGCCGGCTTTAACCAGCAGTGGAAAAACACAGGCTGTTGATATAGTACGTATGATAAAGTAAAACTTCAATTTATCTAATCTTTCTTTGAGAACTTTCTTCTGAAATATACAACAAATAATAAGTTAGGGTAGTCCACCTGGTTATTTATTATTCATGACGTCATGTAATTCAGTACATGCTGTAAATAGGTGTGACGGCAGTAGCCGCTCACAATCGGGCGGGCCGCACTTACAAGTACATCTCTCGCGTCTTCTGTAAATACATATAGAGAAAATAAGCCCGGTAAAGTTACACTTCTGTTAATTATAACTACAATTATAACTACTGAACGTTGTAATAAATTCCTCATCGGTACTTCATTAATGATTATATCATTCTGGTTGTAAGCCCCTACACCTACAGTACCTACACCCAGCACTTCTTCTTGGGAAGAGCTTTCCATGCGGTGGTTAATAAATTTAGATTTTAGTAGTATAACACCTTATTTTAATTTTCAATGGAAATATATGAATATACAAAGAAAATTCAACAGAATATTCAATACATTCAATTATTCAATATACACCTTCTTAAAAGCAGCCAACGGTGGCGCTGTGTACTATCTATAGTTTTTCTTCAGTTACTGCCTGTAATATTGCCTCTTGACTGAGAAAAGACACGATGTTAGCTTTTCTTCCTTACCTTTTTCATTCCACGTATTATATATCCTAAGCTTAGGAAACCTCAAAAAATCTATTGTATATTAAAAATATTTTTTCCCACTTTTCTATAACATTTCAATTCCACTTTTCTATACTAATAACTCCATAAATAAATTTAGTTTCAAAGTAAAATAAACAGAATACAATAAAATAGATCAGAAATTGCTAAAATAATTCTACAAATACCAACATAAAACTAAACAAGTTAAATTAGGTCCCGTCTAAACAGAGTTTCTAACCTAAGTACCATTTAAAACAATCGCTCCGCAAATCCGTTTGTGCAATTTAGTATTGCCGGTTTTCTTGATCTATATTTCGTTTAATATTATCACGCACAAACAAAAAAAACGTATATACTATCTGAAATAAACTTCGTAAAGATAACATTAAATGTTCTATTTGATTTTAATTTCTACAAAAATGTATTTAGAAGTCAATGACATGCGATATATCAATATATAGCTGTGTTCAAACAACAATAACTCTTAAAGTAGTTGACATGTGGACTAAATTTTGTTGTTGTTTTTAGAAAACTCTTGAATGTGTAGATAAAATAAATACCGAAAATACCAAAAATCAATTTATACCGTGAGCCCGTAGGCTGTGGAACGACTGCCTCAAGAGTTCTTTTCATTGAGCTACGATATGGGGTTCTTCAAGAAAGCTGTGAACAGGATTTTGCTAGGTCGGCGGCGCACCCTCAACCCCCCTGGTGTTGCAGGTGTCCATGGGCGGCGGTAACATTTACCATCACGTGGGACCGCTTGCTCGTCCGCCCACTTGTCTATAAAAAAACCTTAACGATCTTGTTTTTACAATAATTTAGAAAAATATAAACATGTGTTAATTTTAGTACCAAAATTTGACTATCATTTTTTTTCAAAACGTTACACCAACTAATATCTATTAATAGATTAATAGAGTTACGTGTTTAATAGATTATACTTTTAACTATTAAATGACATTTTTTTTGATAATAACTTTAACTTCTAAAGATATTTCAGTTTGAACACACATCCCTGTACCAAATTAAAAATAAAAATGGTTGCCATTCAGAGAGAGTTGACCCACATATGGGAAATATTTATCGATAAAGTTGAGGATACTACTTGTCCTAAAAATTTGTACAGACCATATTTAAACACATTCTATATGTGGTATAGATGACAGTTGGTTTGTATACATTTGTCCAATACATAGATACCATTTGCTTCTTTGTAGAAGACGTGCATTGTGTGTATAAAATTAAAATTCTTATCTGACTACTTAGGAATCCTGATTTGCGTTATAATTAATACAACTTATTATTAGAAATCGTGTCGTAATCGTGCCGTTAATGCAAAGTAAGCCTCGAGAGTTTGTGCCCCGGGGCCCCAATTCTATTGATTACTATTTAATTCGTAGTTAGTGGAAACAATTACTAAATTACTCAGTTCCTCTCCGTTTTAGCTGTGCGCTAATTTGTCTATATAAATCGATAGAGTATTTTTGGTCGCGAACTGCTTCGGAAACTCTGTGTTTAACGTTCTCTTGAGTATTATTAAACTAGCCTTTTGTTCTGTACATTTTGTACTGGTATAATATGGGCAGTTAGTCTCATTGGTTTTAGTGGGAAATAAAACGTTTTATTTATCTATACATGTTTGGATTTCTGAAGCCCGCAAAAGGGGAAAAGCCAGCAATATGGTCTTCAATTATTTTTGTTTAATTATATGCATTGATTGTTTTCTGTGTTTAAAACAATATTTTTTAATGATAATGCTAATGATTTCATACAATTATTACATAGATATGTCATGCATCGTTATTGGTGATCAAATCAAATATAATGCTTATACCTACTGTTTCTGGATCATCCTTATGTGTCTCAGGTCAAAGGGATTACATGAGTAAATGACATTTTTTCCTTATTCCTGAATGGAGTTCCTTCTAGAATTTCTTATTTCTATTGAATTCTAAAAGTAAAGAAATCTTTGTTTAATATAAGAAATACTTAAATAAATAACTTATATAAATGTTTTACTAGTTGTACAATTTATAGCAATATTGATCAAAAAAAGTTATGTGAAAACGATCAAGTAACAGCCTTACAGTTCCTGTGTGTGAAAAATAAAATTAAAAAGAACTGATTTGGAACATTATGAAGACTACTGCAATTGAATTGTCGATAATGTTTATGTACTCATATAAATATGTAATCATACGACAAACAAGAAACGACAAGTAACGAAATTGCATTATAAATTACGATGTATTGTAATTATGTAATTATTAAAAATATAATTTTAAATAAAGGAAAGGATATCGATTCTATTCTATTCTTTCATTAAGCCCGATTATTAATATCTACTTAAAGCAATTTATTTCTAATCTACCTCCATTTTACCGAACTCATGTCAATTTACAATCGCATTCCAATAATTATAATCAAGCTAACAACCCGATATACGATTCACAAAGCTATCAGCTGTAACAGTTTTAAGGAACAGTTCGGCATCAAAGGCGCCGCCGGAACAACTGTACCAGCCAGTATTGCCGTGGCCAACTAAATGAATTAATTTACTAATTAAAGTCCATTACAAATAATTAACGTTGTCGGTAAAATTGAGCGCGAATCGATAAGAAAAACAAAGCGTTGGGCCGGCGTGAAGACGTGAAGAGGTTTGGATAAGCCATCGGGAATAATTGGGAGAGTAATATTTTATTGATAAAATATAAGACAAAAGTTCGTATATCGACTTTGAAATTTTCTTGGGTATTATTTGAAAAGCTTGCTACGTCGTAATCTTGCAACTACGTACTTTCAAACTTAACCTGGGGCTAAAAGTTACAAACGACATACTCGTTATAAGTGACAATAGTAATATAAGCTCGGGGAAAAAGTTTCTTCGTATTTTATATACAAATTCAAGACATTTTTGTTTAAACCTTTAATTACATTTAATTTTAATATATATATATATATATGCCGTTTTCTTTCTATAACTTGTTGCCATCTTGTAGGTAGTGACATGATCCCGTTGCTGTAGAAATTTTGGGATTTTTGGTCAAAAAATTGCGACAAGTAGTAAAGAACTACTACCTAAAGAATTCTGAAGAGACCGAAACAAGTGGAAATCTGAGGGCGCAAAGTCAGCACTATATGGTGGGTGCATCAACACTTCCCAACCAAGCTCTCTCAATTTTTGCTGAGTGGCCAAAGATGTGTGTGGTCTGGCGTTATCACGATGAAAGACTACACCTTTTCTGTTGATCAATTCCGGGCGTTTTTTCTCAATTTCTTGCTTTAGTCTCATCAGCTGTTGGCAGTAGAGATCCGAATCGATGGTTTTACCCTGCGGTAAAAGCTCATAATGAACGATGCTCTTCCAATCCCACCATACACACAACATCACCTTATTTCGCGTTAATCCGGGTTTAGCCACAGTCTGTAGAGCTTGACCGCACTTAAATCAAGATCTTTTCCGCATGTTCTTGTCATAAGTAATCCACTTCTCATCACTAGTGATCAATCTTTTCAAAAATGGTTCGGTTTTATTGCGTTTTAATAGAGAATCGCAAACGAGTACACGGTTCCTTAGGTTTCTTTCAGTGACCTCGTGTGGTACCCAAATATCGACCTTTTTTGTGAATCCAGACTTTTTTCAAATGAGTCAAAACTGTTTAGTGGTCAATGCCCAGGTCATCAGCAATGTCGTAACTACTTGTATGCCGATCTTGCTGCACTTTTTCACAAATGGCATCAACATTATCGGTAACAGGGCGACCGGAACGAACTGCATCTTTAACATTGAGATTTCCGGACTGAAAACGCTTAAACCAACTTTTTCTTACTGACACTGCATTAGGTCCATAAACGGCACAAATTTTTTTCGCGGCTTGTGCCGCATTTTTCCCTTTTTTGTAATAAAACTTTAAAATGTATCGAATTTCTTCGATAGATTCACTCATTTTCTTGGACAGAAAACAATTGAAAAATGGCGAGAAACAGTTTTTTATTTTTTTATTTATTTTTATAAAATATTACCTTTTTAATGGTATCATAACCAGCCAGGTACAAACAGTTCAATCAAAGATATTGGATCACAACTTCATACATACGAAATACGAAAAGACTCTCCCCGACCTATTATAACATTTAACTAAAATTATAAATATTTCATATTATTTTTATTTTATTATTATATTTTTAATGATTTTTTTCCGTTCAATAAATTATGTAGATAATACAAAAAACTCTTTATTATTATCACAATTAAAAGGCCGCGAACTTATCCGACTACCTAATATTTAAACTGAACGGCAACCGCGTTTATTTTTTATTTTATGTTTGATCTAGTGGTTGACTGGTGGAGAATGCCGTAGAGCATTAAGTTGGCCATTTGTACACGTCAAATTTTTGTATAGTAAAGTATAAATACAATGCAATGTAATGCAACCAGCGGGTTGGCGAGTCCACTCGTTTGAATGTGGGTTAGTTGGACAGGGCTTTTGGTAACCGCTTTATTATCCCTTAGTCGCCTTTTACAACACCCATGGGAGGAGATGGAGCGGTGCTATAGGTCTCTATAGGAGTTCTATAGCCGGGCGACACCACACGACACTAAACTATAAACGAAAGTGTAAATAAATAAACTAAATACGGCCACTACCGTTTATCAATTTTCAAAACCATTACCTGCCACTGGATTAAAATCTAAGAGGATACGATTGCGCTGCCAGCCTTGTAAAGCCCTATTGCAAAGCCTTCTTGAAGAACCCTAAACCGTAGGACCTTAACGGGCAATTATTCCACAACCTACTGGTTCGTGGTATAAAATGGTTTGTAGACCTCACAGTGTGCGACACCTTCCTTTACGGAAACAATGTTAAAAAAGCCTTTCGTTGTTTTCTGCCTCAGCCGACATTCAGGGCTCATCACAAGGTTAATTACAGTTGTCTATATACTTCTGGACTAACCGACTATTTGTTACCGACTCTCTCGCGATACATACTGAATTAGTTGTTTGTTGAACTCTTATTATTTCAGTCTTACTTATATCTTTTATACCTATGTATAAAGTAAATTTATCTTCCTAAGACAAAAAAGACTATTAAGTACTTAGTGCGACAGGGTAAATAAAAATCGTAACCAACCTTTATTTCGTCCTCTGCTAGACGTGGGCTTCCTTATGCACGTTGCCTTGTACATGAGTTATGATATGATAGATTGATAAACTTTATTGTGCACCAATGCATGTTTCAAAAACAAAATTTAAGTAAGTAACGTGACAATTACAACAGGCGGCATTATCGCCTCTTCCAGTGATCTCTTCCAGGCAATCTTTGGTTGGTAAGGAAAAAACAGATAACAATGTCAAAAATAGGTGATGGTGAGTTATGCATGGTCTTAAAACGCCACGCTGGCCAAATGGGTTGACCAGTTCACTGTATGAGAGATGGTGTAGTTCACTTGACAGGGTATAGGTAGCAAAATCTCCAATTACATAACTATATAGAAAACAAAATACATGACGTCATTTAATCCAATGTGAACTAAAGCTTATGATTGGTATATGGACTTATTGACATTATTTAATATTTTCTAACTTAAAATTTGATGGTTCAAGATTATGTACTATTAATATTAGTAGATTATGTACTATTATTATTATACATACAATTTTTTCGTACACACTATACCAGCCTTTCCGTCTTGACCTATATTTCATTCTCCCAGGTCTACTGGAAGAAATCTCCGCAGGAGATAAGCCTTTTGTACATCTTTCCTTTATTTTCCTCTTTATTTATTTCATATTATGTGTGTACAATAAATTATTACATAAATAAATTATTATTATGTTTAAAAAGAACGCTCTATGTTAAATAAGATTTTCTATCTTTAAATTTCGTCGTTTCCAGATTCTGTTTAAAGAGAAACATCCTTTATTATCTAATTTTTAAGATAAAGCAGTTTTTTTTTCTTTATTTTCTAAAAAAAATAACTTCTCTCTATATCTGTAAAACTAGAACCGACAATGCGATAACATTACACTGATAATATCTGATTCTTGTATATAAATATTATTAGATATCAACTATAGTGATGTTTGGTGTGTTTTGAAGATTTACCACGTTATGTATGCACCTACCTTATATACTTATTATATTCACAAAAATTATATTGAATACAGCTTTCGAATGGTAGATTTTTAGGTACTGGCTAACAAAAATAATTACCGGGTATTAAAATAATAATCAACAACTTTATTTAATTGTCTTTAGAAACTTAATATCGGATCATCTTCTATGAAATTAAAATATGAGTTTAATTATAGTCAAACGAATGATAGGTTCTTTGAATTATTACAGAAAAGGTCGAATTTTACAGAACAATTCCACAAACTTAACTTTTAAACTACTTAGAACAGTTACTTTAATAATACGTTGATTATATTAATCGATAGGTAGTGAATTCGATTCTAAATCGTAAATGTAACACGAATCGAGTTGATTCGGCGCGCGTAATTTCACCCATTATAGCGCCCCAAATATTTTCGTTTGCGTGTGAACACATTATTTTGTATTCTAAATCCGTCCTTATTCTATTGCCACAAAAAAGGTACCACGCACACTAAAATGCAAAAGTAATTTTGTTTTTGTAAATGTGATTCACCTAATCACTGGAAAACTTTAATTAAGAATAATCAAGCGTTGAATATAAAATGTCCAAATAACAGTCTGTTTCCATTATAATGTCAATTTCGATTATAATGTAAATTTTTCGGTGTTTAAAATATGCACGAGCCGGCATGTGAATTCGGCATTAAGAGGGCCTTTGGTAAACGCAAATCTGATATTAGCGTATTATTCTGAAGAGGAAACTATTATACCAGTTCCTGAAATTACAGAAGAAATATAAAACGAATAATTAGGAGGCGATTTCTGTGGAAAAAACCTGTTTGAATTTTCTTTTTGGTAAGACTTACAATGCATATAACTTGATGTGTTTTAAATATGAACTCGCATGTATTATATGTTATTTATTATATACACCATATACTTGTGATTTATATATTTATTCCTATTTATACAAAAGATAACTTCACTAATAGCTTTTGGCAATAAGAGTGCCTGAGCAAATTTTGTGCATTTCATGTGTTTACAATATGTTTTTGTTTTCTATAAAGCATTTTAACTTCTTATGTGCCTATATGCGTTTTAAATATATCTGTCTATTTAGGAATTAGATATTATAAACAGTAGGTTAAATATCGTCAGAAATTTTAAAATTTGGATATACATAGATAAAGAAATACTTATACACTTGATCACAAGTGATCACTTGAATTGCAGATGATTATGTAAACAAAAAGATTTTCTTCCTCGTAATTATTCCATTATTCCGGTAACTACTCCTGTTTTTCTGCAGATTTCGTGGTTTATTGAGAACCCTAAGTTTTTATCTATTCATGATAAATACTCCTAAATGCCTCAGTAAATTGTTACAATAAGTGGCCTTCCACTGTTCGAGAGATTCCGATGAATTCAAAATACATTTTTTTAATCGAATAAAATAAAAACCAGATTGAAGACAAAAATTAATTCGGCACTAATCGGTTCAGTAGTTTCACAATTATGAAAGTGTAAACTTTTCACAAAAATCCCTAAAGAATCATTCAATATATTTTTTCTAAAACTTTCGGAAAATAACGATAGTAATGACGATAAAAACGATAAGCATTGACCAACCGAACCTTCGCACCATTACAAACTTTTTTGCGGTCGTATGCGAAGCATTACGAGTTATTTTAGAGCAACGAATATAGACTTTGTTCATATTTGTTGAACTGAATGAATAGGTTTGTTCCACAACATTATATTTGCGGTTAGCACTACCTAACCGCTTATTGAATAAGTTGATAATGAGATGTAAAGGAGTTTGTTTAGGTGCGAACGTTTGATTGGTCGATACTTTACCTTTCTGACTACTGCGTGTCATCCGTCTACAATAGAAATGCAATTTTGAACCTCATTGGCTATCTCTGTCTTCTTCACTTTAGAGAAGAATTTTCTCGCACTTACTAAAATTAACTTGCTTTAATAAAAATAATCGCACCAAACGTGACACCCGTCAATAAAATAGCCGCACAACAAAACACGCGAACTCAAATTGTTACTAATTAATTTATTACACGTATTAAACAATTAGCAGTATCTTGATGCATTACTGTTATTGGATTTTGGGACGCCATAGTTGAAGCTCTTTTAGCCAATTGTCTTTATCTTTGGAAGTTAATTAATGGTGAGCTCTCATCACGCGATGCTCTCTAATTGGAAGTGAGACTTAACAGTTTTTGAATTGATGAAAAGAGCGATTGATTAGTAGTTTTTAGTCGTAACTGACACAACGAGGAGTGTTTTGAAATATCAAGCATCTGATAATATTCCTTCAGTGCTCAGAAGGCAGTATTAGATTCATTTATGAGTTCAGGATAAACTTACAAAGGTATTAAAGCAAACACCGAGAAAACATCGCAAAACCTCGAGAATCTAAGAGGACGTGACATAAAGCTGATTCAAACAATCGCTACCTCTAATCCCTACAAGCACTTCCTATCAAATGGAGTGGTCAACTCATGCAATAATCTACCACACGAACAGTTAAAGCAGAAGGAGTGAATAAATTCAAAAACGGTTTAGACAGAAAGAAGGCAGCACGAGTATATTGGATATGGGCCAATCAGCGAAAGCTGCCAGCCTAAGTAATGGATAATATTTTTTTTTTTTTTCATTACATACCTTCCTTTCCTTATCCTTAATCTCTGTGGAGCTATATGCTCTTTAGATGTTTAACCGTTCATAAAACAACAAAGTCCATTTGGTTTTGAAGTGTGTGCCCACCTTTTTAGTATTTATTATGATCAGTTTATTGGTTACAAAACCAATATCATACATTACTATAATCACTTTTGATAATTTACCGAATAGATAGATAGCATCCAAAAAATAAACAATTACTTATTGAATGATGCGGATACAAATTATGTATCTATTATTATATTACACTCCCCTTAGCTCTAGCCCCTACAAATGACTTCGTAAACTGATTAGGAGCCGAATATCTCTCGCTAAACAATAATTCATTGGAATATAACAAAACGAAATTAGAAATCGTCTACGTTTCGAACACCGGTAAATGGAGAAACGATTGCCAATTTACCAACCCTACCCCGTCTTAATTGATGCAGACTACTACTTAAACTAGCGGGGGTAGGCAGGGAAAGTAATTTGTCATCGGTTAGCTAAGCAGTAGGGTGGTGGGGGGCGGTAGGCGGCATTCGCGGGGCGACCACCGCGAAGGTAGCACGTCTCCACACTAATGACATTCCGCATAATTAGGAAGCTCCACCATCTACTAATTACATAAATTGCCCAGTAAACTCTGATATAATTTTGCATCGCCCTCAAACTGTGTTGAATGCTTGAATTTGAAATGTTTTGTTGAAGCTACACCGTTTGTTTCTAGGATTCATAGTTTGTCATTTATTCTGTTCATAATATACTATTACTAAAATAAATTTTGCGTTTTTATAGGAAGGTTTATGTTTTACTCGTCACGTTGGGCGGATGGGGTGGTAGTCGCAGGTCGCATTGTTAGGTCTTATAGGTCGCACTGGTAGTCGCACCGGTGACGCTGCCACCTGTCATGGGTCTCAGGTTTATGATATCTAGTTCCGTCCGTTATTGGGTCACGTACGAAGGTGATCAGGACCTCTTACACTCCATATTCACTCGCAAGGTCAATATCTATTAGTGTACTTCGAATAAGTATTTGAATGGTGACCATTCGAGAAATGGAGAGAGCGGCGTCGTTATACCGGGTGAACCGATGACTTAATGTCGTGGTGGTGGCAGGTCTTGTGAGAGTCAGACCTTTACCCGGTAGAGACAGGCTGACGCTAATAGTAATAGTAAAAACTAAAACAAAACCACTGAGTGGCCTAAAGATCACTCAGTGAGAGTGAAAAGTGAGAAATTAAAATTTACAACAGATAAAGTAGAACATTTAAGTTATAATATTTCAACTTCCGCCGTGGAACACCTTCCATATTCGCCCCCAAAAAAATTACAATAATCTTACCTTCATCTGTACCAGATCAACCAACAATCAGTCAATCGTCCAGCAACGTAGTTGACGGAATCAACTTGGAGGACATCAAGGAATTCGCCAAGGCCTTCAAGTTACGGCGGCTGGGTCTGGGCCTCACGCAAACGCAAGTGGGGCAGGCATTGTCCGTTACAGAAGGCCCAGCGTACAGTCAAAGTGCCATTTGCAGGTAATTACTATAAGAATAAAATAATTAAATCCAACTTCATTTCATGTTTAATATTTAATGAATGTGTAGAAAAGCCAAAAAGTGAAGACAAAACAGTGAAAAATAACTTGTGATAATATCTACTTGTAATTGAGGGAGATAAAGTCGCACACTTGTCTAAATAATGTACCTAACCGTTTGGGGCAACCCCGAGGGACTAACAAAAAAAGGTCGAATATCATTTTTACTCGAAGAAACATCGTCACGCAGGCCGGCGTTCACTCAGTTATCACTCCAACTTTTTAATATCGTTAATTGAAGTGATTTGTAAAACAGCATGACTCCTTTCATTGCTTACAATTCGTTTAATTAATTACCATTCGGACGGCTTCCGTTCCGCTCACTGTGTCGTGGCTTACACCATTTTTTACTTGGCTAGGCGCGGGCGCGTTCTAATTATTATTTTTTTCGGCATCTTTCTTTTCGACTTGATCAATGATGGACTTGAATATTCAATGAATCGTTGGATTAATCTTCATTGTGTTCTCGCTAAGCTAATCGGCTTGCTTCCACTTGACTTTTACATCGACTCAGTCATCAACGATTACTTTACATTCAGGACATACTGTACGAGTTTTCTATACCTAAAAGTTTGTTCCTACAATGTATAAATCGAGAATTAATCACGCCTTGGTTCAGCTTTACGCTCATTGTGTTTAATTGAATCAAATCAAATCGCTTGAAACAACGTTTTCCATGAACAAATCGAGTTTCGATGCAAAACTGAGTGCGAGCGGTACAACAAGCCGAACGAAATTTCAATTCTGCCGCCCCCTGAACGACCTCCTTCGTATAATAAAATCATTAATCGTTACTTCTGTTCCAGTTAATTAATTATCTTGCCGTAATTACTTTTTTCGTGTAATTAAAAGAGTAGAATTCCCCTGTCTTTGTCCCGTCGTGATTTCATTTTCCATTAATTTTTCTTTCGACTCCCTCCAATTTGGTGTCGTGACGTCGCTACATGGTAGTTACCCCTTTGACTATACTGGACTTAATTAATTTGCATTTTAATTAAAACATATTATTTGAGAAAAGAATTAACGAAAGTCTTTTGTTTTAATGTCTCTTAGAAATTTTAATAACGGGGAATTCTTCTGAACAATTATTAAAAGGGTCTTTTGTATTTAGAATTATTATAAGTTAACCCGAACTCAAAACTACTAATGATTGTAGCTAGCAAAAAGTTTTAAGTCAATCTTAGGTAAGTAGGTATTTTTATTAATAATTTCTACAAATCTCTAATCACAATTTAAAACATTAACAGCGACATGCAGATTGTCTTTCAAAAGTTTAAAAGGTTCATCTATTTTCTCGTACCCTAGGTCATTGCCACTTGAAGATTCACAGAATGAATAACAAATGCTGAATTAAGTGTATCCTGGGCCGGATTACCCTCTATTATAATTTTATATTAGACTCAGTGCGTCAGGACATCAACGGATGCCGTAAAATGAATGCGATCGTATAAATGAAGCTCAATTTTGTTATTTCAGAATAATTGATCTTCAATGTTGAAGATACGTGCGCTTTATTTCGTCCTCTCTATGTAATGACTCAAATGTAATAATTCTTCAGAATCTGAAGGATGGTCACTCACTGGATAAGCCACATCTAACAAATATTTTGTTACCGTCCCCAGTGCCCTGGCTTCGCAGATGCTAGCAGCTCAGCTGTCTTCACAACAACAAAACATGTATGTGTTTTGTTTTATATCCCTACACACGGTATCTCCAAAATTATCCTCATTATTGAACGAGACGACTGTGGGTGAATATTTGTAACCAATTCTCAGACATATCCTTTTAATACGAATAGTTATTAACTAAGTTTTATTCAGAATTTTAATATTTGGTAGGAGTTTTTCAACAATGGAGATAACTTGGGAGATACTTCACTCACACGCATTAAGCACACGCTTCGACTCACTTTCAACGGCCCAGTCCACATGTAGAATTGTCTTAAAATCAAAATGTTTCAACGCTGTTTAATGTTATCTAATCTCGATCGGCGATCCGTGCATACTTTCTGAATGTATGCCGCATATAATTATTTGTAATTACCGGTCTCGTTTTGACGTTTTTTCCTTTTCTTTTCACACGTACGAGGTATTTGCATATGAATAATTATAGTAAGAAGGCGCCATGCATCACACCGACATACATTTTGATGTTAAGACAAACGCGCTACATAAAAGCGCCGGCCACCAAACCATGTCGGATCGACAATATGAATAGCTGTGAGAATTTTAACACTTATATTAACTGTAACATCTCGATGAATAATTTTTTACTTTCCATCTAATCTAGCATGATGTATTATTTCATTACTCTTATTTTTTTAATATTCATTTTGCGCAATTCAAAGCCAGGGCATTGGCATACGTTCGCTATTCTAATTGAATACCTTGTTTTATTGTTACCTTGTTCGGTATTAATCAAACTGATTACCCCGGCAGTCTAAATTGCCTATTGTTATTTTTTCTATTATCATTAAAGTGATGTCAATGTCCTGTGTTTTCGCCTCTGTTAATTTGGATTGGGTAAAAGTATGCCGCGTTTAGCTTAACGTCGCGCTAGTTGACCGGTGCCGTGTAGTAAGAATCTAACTAAACATTTGTGTTCGATACAGATTTGAGAAATTGGATATAACACCAAAAAGTGCGCAGAAAATCAAACCGGTGCTCGAACGTTGGATGAAGGAAGCCGAAGAGAGGTAACTATCATTTGAATGAGTTTGTACATGACTGTGCTATCCGTGATCGTGACACATTTGGCCATTAACGCATAGCGACGTTGTCGAATACATTTCTCAAATCTGGACTAACTATTGTTTGTATACGGGCTATAGGTTTTTCTTTTACGCTGTTATCACTAACAACTAATTTTATGTTATAATAATAATAACAACTCAAAATTAGGAACACGGTTTAAAACTTTGTGACGTTACTTGAACAAAGGGACCTTATTTTAGGAATTAACAACTTTGGTTAAGATTTTCTAGCATAAAAATTTGTTTGTTCTAAAATTATGTTTATATGTGCTGTAACAACTGATTTTTAAGATAAAACAATTAAAGAAATATTTCATTTTTTTCAAGGTTTCCCAAATTTCAGATTTATTTATTTCAACAAACCAAAAAATGTAAACAATAAAATATTGAATTATGTTAATTAACAACTTTAAACATTACACTATTCGTTAGTTATAGGTATTAATTACCTCTTTATGAAAGGTGTTCAAACACTTATGACATTTTCATCTAAGAATAACTCTTTGGTAAGAGCATCGCATTCTTTTTACTGTTTCTAGTTCTTAAAGAAAAAAGTAATCATCAATGACCTTTAGTGGTCAAATTTAATTCTTAACGCAAAGCATTAAAGTGCAAAGTCATATTAGACTGAGAATGAGAGCTGGTCTAGAAGTTTTCAAGAAGTGAAGTTTAAAGTTTAAAGCGTGTTCCTAATTTATGTGTACGTACAACCTGTATGGTGTTATTGGTATATAGAGTGTATCCGAACTATTTCCGAAGCCTAAAATCATGGGTTTCATTCATGATTCTGAATTCGTGGACGTGAAAATTTAACGAATTTGTTTCGCAAAAATATATATATATATATATATTTTTGTTTTTTTACCCAATTTTTGGTACTAATTTACCAAATATAAAAACCAATCAGTAGACAATAAATATATCAATGAAATCATGAGCCCAGTCCATGGTTTTAGGCTTCGAGAATAGTTCAGACACACCCTGTATATGTATTATAATGATAGCTAATGTAGCAACACACCTTAATTCATTATTAACATTACGCTTAGTTTGCACATTTTACTAATTACGGCAGCTTATTATGTATTTGTATTAGTTGATTCATTGTTATTTTGTTCAAGTTTGGTAAATTTTCATTTGACGATGTTTTGACAAAATAAAGAACATAATCTTATTGTTCGGATTATTTTTAAACAAATTCAGTTTAAATCTAATGCTACTCTCCAAAAAAGAAATAACAAAGGCATTTTAATAACATTATATTCAGAAATTAAAAATAAACAAAGGGAATAAACAATTGTTCTTCTTTTTGTTTTATCCAGAACTCCGAGTTTCTAGCTCGATATTAAATTAATGAAAATTTTACCAATACCTTTTGCATTTTTCCCAAATGACGTTAAAATGCACTTGTACATTTCATCTATGGAGGGTAGAATGAATTTAAAAACTGAATATTGTCACATAGTACTTATTATTATAATGATTTTCATTACTTACTAACAATTTAGTGACAACATTGTACAAATTGTTGATGCAATTGTTAAAAAAAAAGATATATCTCGAAGATAAATTACATAAATCACGCACCGGACTTTAATCGCTCGATAAATATTCAAAGTTTTCTTTCCAAAACAAGATAATTTAATTTTCTGATCGTTGATACGGACATATTGATTTCAGTTAAGATTTCTAGCTTAAAATTTCATTATTTCAAGATTCTGTATATATGAACAATACTCTAACTGATCCAAACATGCATCTAATTTTTAACATAAAACAATATATATATGTTATTTTTGAGATTTCACTTAAATCCCTTTCTTATAAATGTATTATATGAATAATATAGTCCCTTTTCTCATATAATGCTAAAATTAACTTACGTCTTGACGCTCCGCAATTCGGAAACAAAGAAACAACAACAGAACAACGATCGTTCCCCTCATTGTAATTTCATAAGCATATCCAGGTGTCACTTAATTCTTCAACAATGCCATAATGATTCCGTAAGGAGTCCCAAGGATCTATCGATTTTACATTTTCGCATCATTAAAATGCATTATCTGGATGCAACGGGACCAATTTAACATTGCAAATGACGCGTTGAATTCGCAATCGGCTGCCCCCTCAACTTGGTGGTAATTTTTAACAAGCGTCTCAGTTAGCGATAGTCCTTGAAATTTGTATAGGTAGTAATGATGTCTTCGGTTTTTCTCAATTCTTTTTACTTGAGTAAATTTCAAAGTGTATATAACTATAAACCAACGCCTTGGATTACTATTCAAATTCATATTTGAATAGTAATCCAAGGCTGGATTATATTATTATTGTAA
The DNA here is from genome assembly GCA_914767545.1 of Sesia apiformis. Taxonomy (NCBI): domain Eukaryota; kingdom Metazoa; phylum Arthropoda; class Insecta; order Lepidoptera; family Sesiidae; genus Sesia; species Sesia apiformis. Next base: position 4,675,634 of record OU611960.1, on the reverse strand, counting down.
GCCTTTTTTACTGATGTCTATCACTCATGCATGTACGACAAGTTTGATCAGACATCGGTGTCGCTGTCTTGATCAGTTTGCCTCTCGGCAAAGGCCTCCTCCGGAGTCCTCACAGTCTCCTGTCGTGAACCTTTCTCACCCATATCGCCCCCGCCACTGGCTTTACATCATCTTTCCCATCTTCGGTACCACGCAGTTACATCTTTATTCCATTTGTTTTTCCCCCATACCATGTGACTAGCCCATTTTTATTTCATATTTTTTATTGTGTATTTCATATCTGTAATCCTTGTCTGCTTCCTAATGTATTTCAATGAGAGTTTATCCCCCTCTTGATATTTAGTATACTTCTTTCCATATTGTGATGGCACGTCTCATATTTTTTCCTGTTCTTATTTGTGAGGTCCCATGTTTGACACCCATAAGACATGCGTGATAAATGTAAGTGTTAAAGACTTTACGTTCTTCTTTCAGAGCGGTTTTAAAATTATGGCGTTCAATTTTAAAAATTTGTCGGTTTTTAAATATTTCTTTAAGTGACCAATATCTGTTCCAAGAACTGCATACTATTCTTTTCTTCATTATCTACATTTCTTTTCTTATTTGGTCTTTCGGAGAAATCATTTGCCCTCGGTACTCATCAACATATTCGATTATTTTTTTATTAACAGTAATTATTTGTTTGCATAGGTTTGTCATTAATTTTGTTTTATCAGCATTCATGGTTAACTCCATTTTCATGTTTTCTTCAGAAAGTAGTTCTAGAATTTTTTTAAGCTATGTGGGTTATTACATAACAAAATTAAATCATCTGCAAATCGTAGGTGATTGAGTAAAACACCATTTACTTTTAAGTCATACATGTCCCAGTCTAGACTTCTAAATACTTGTTCCAGACAGGTATTGAATAATTTAGGCGAGAGACCCTGTCTTCCTGTCTTAGAGCTTTCTTAATTCTTAAATTGTTCTTCAACCCTTTCCATTTGTACTTTAGCAGTGGCGTTTTTGTATATTCTACAAAGTATTCGCATATGAGTACAAAGTATTCATAAGTATTCTCTTGATCGCCTTGGACTTTTAGTGCTTTCCAGATCTAACCATGTTTTAGAGTCAAAAGCTTTATTATAATCTATAAAAGCTATGTGATATTGTTTGACATATACATTACATTTTCAATTATGTATTTGCTTTAAGGAATGAATATGGTCTATAGTTGAATTATTACTTCGAAATCCAGTCCCTTGGTTGATTCTCATCTAAAACACCAGTAATACGGCTCAGAACTATTTTGGAGAATACTGTATATATATATAGATATAAGATTTATTGGTCTATAATTACCAATTTGGTTTTTATCGCTTTCTTATGTATAAGGATAATTGTTGATCCTCTGTACAGGTATTTCTTCTGTCAAGGCGTCAAGATTTGATTTCATGGTACCTTTGAGTAACTCATTTGTAATTTTATCGTCTCCTGGAGCTTTATTACTTTTTTGAGTTTGGATTGCTTTACTTACTTGACTACCTAGGATGGGAGGAATGTCATCATCTTCATCTTTGTATAAATCTGTATAATAATATGTTGAGTAAGTTAGTTTTTTCACCATTGTATAATTTTTGATAAATGCTGTGGCAATTTTAATTATTTGGGGTCTCTTTGTTGTCTTTTTCTAGCTTTTATTGTCTATCATATTTGGTATCCAAAAGGTCTTTTCTTCAAGTTCCTTCATAACTTTCTTTATACCTCCTGCTTTTTCTCTATTATATCCTAATAACTCTGTCCTCATTTTTCTTCCATGATTTCTGACACTTGCATTTATTTCTTTGCTTATTACTGCAATATGTTTTCTATTATTATTCTTATCCTTTAACATTTCTTTCTGTTTATCTAGTAGATTTCATGCTTCTGTCCCAATTTATCTTTTTGGTTTCTTATTGTAATCTTACCACTTATATTTTGGAAATATTTTGTTTTGTTTTTGTCGATCCTCTTCTAATTGTGCTAATAGGTTGTCTGAAATTGCTGGGTTAGGGTAGCTATTCGATAATTTGTGATGAAATTTAGATTATTGATTACTTCGACATTATTAAATAAATTTGATTTGTTAGTAAGAATGAAATCTATGTCGATCTTAACCTGTCCATTTGGCGAGATTCATTTCCATTTTCTACTGTATTTCTTCATTATATATTCATTACCTATATTCATAAGAAACTGTTCATTATATGAAGGTTATGTTCTATAGTAAATTGTACAGACCGTGGCCATTGCCGTTCCTCGTTCCCGTACAAATGGCCCCTAGTGTGTTGTTCTCCTTTTGTTTTTTGTTTCCAATGTGATTCCCATTACTACAATATATTTGTGGGATCTTTCCACTGTTAGTCACAAGTTTTAAATCGTTATAAAATCTTTCTTTTACATTATCATTAGCTACTTTAGTTAATGCATATATTTGTATTATGGATATTGGTTGTTGGTAACTTGGTAGTTTTATATTTAACAATGCTATTATTTCTGAAATGAAAACAAATTCCTCTGTTCCTTCGCTTAAATATTTTTTAACTAGAAAACCAAATCCATCCAAGTCAAGTGTTTCTCCATTGTGATAATAAAATATATATTTTTCATATCTTTCTAAATTTTCACCTTGACGTCTGATTTCACTAAGCCCTATAATATTCCAGCGTATAGAATACTTTCCAATTCCATCAATGATTCCTGTGTCCGTAAAGTTCTTGTGTTGAGTATTTATATATTATATATATGTATCAAACCTGGAAGTGCGATATGTGAGCAATCAAGTGGGCAGACATAGTGCGTATCTAAATAAACTATTAAAAACACTACTTTTATAATACGATTATGTTACTTTTTAAGATTTAAACTAAAACTAATATTTGAGAGAGCATCCATATGACATTGGCATTATGAAACTAGAACAAGGTTTATTATTAGGTACCATCCCGACCACTAATTTTCATTTTAAAGTTATGAACTTGAAATTATCAACTGTTCTAGACAAAACTAAATTACTTCTTATCGATTCACAACAGTGAATCTTTAAAGAGTATTTCTGTTTCGTTTAAAGCAGGTTGTGTGTTCAATGCATTTTCACTACTCACTCTTTGAAAAAGAGGAAGTAATAAGAGATTAGTTTTTACCATAATAGATATAACTTATGTTCGGTACAATACAACTCGGTTCTTTTGTACAATACAAAAGAGTTTCCAACGATATTACGGAAAATATAAAATTTAAAAACTTTAAAATTTATAATTTTAATTGTAACTACAAGAATTAACAAAAAATATGTATATAATGTATTTATAATGCATGACTCGAATCGGTGAGTCTACGAATTTATTTTTCCGACCATATAGGTACAATAGAAAATCATTTTTAATAGTTTCTCGACTTTTTAGTTTTACACGTAGAAATAATTCGTATTGAATGGAATATTTCTTCTCTATTTCAAATAGAAAGGTTTGAAATAGAAAGGTTGTTCACATAATTGTATATTATCCACAAAAAATATTGTTCGAAGTCAACATACGTCTATGCTACACACTATTTATTTTAAAAACAATATCATGAATTGAATTGTAACTTTTAAAATTCAATTGAAATTCAAATAAACTTTAAGAAAAAATTAAATTCAATCGTTTGTGCGAGCGATGAGATGATACGAAGGCGGTTCCTAAAGAATAGGGAATCCCCAAATTCAAATACCTATCTAAGTAAGAATTCGAAAATCTTACGTATATTTTAATAGTAAAAGGATTTCCTATATTTTCACAAATATCTTTCATTAATGGATAAAATTACGAACATATAACCGTTTGACGCTTCCGAACATTATAAAATTAATTATTCCAAATATAATAGGTACGTAATCTTTGTTTATATGGTGCATGTGGTTAGGTTGATCGTATCTATTGCATGTCTTATACCTTCATCTCCACTGTAACACAACAACACTGAAACCAAGATAAAAATAATTTTGATACTTGAAATTAAAATTATTTTTATTCCCGTCTAGCATTGAATTCAAGTGTCAAAATTATTTTTCCAACTATATTTATTGATAACTTATTATTATTTTTTAATTTACCACGCTAATTCGGTCTCAACTTTCATTTGCCAGACTATATAGGATTCAGGTCTTTGAATCAGTCAGAGTCGTATCTGTTGAACTTTATGCAGTTTGAGTTAATTTCCAACTGTTCACACTGTCTCTAAGCAAAGAAACCTGTATTTATCTGATCACTAGGTGTTAATTATATTTATTAAACTATATGTAATTAGGTTCAATTCTACTATTGCAGGTACGCATCAGGTCAGAACCACCTAACAGACTTCATAGGGATGGAGCCAAGTAAGAAACGCAAACGGCGGACATCTTTCACCCCGCAGGCGTTGGAGTTGCTCAACGCTCATTTTGAAAGGAACACTCATCCTTCCGGTAAGTTATTCCTGATACTTTATACCACGAAAGTTGTGGAATGAACTGCCTACTCTGAGCTTTTCAGACATAGACATGGACATCAGACGACATGGAGCTTTTCAAGAAAGCTGTAATTAGGATTTCGCGAGTTCGGCAGCGCGCTCGAGTCTCCTTGGTATTGTATGTGTCCATGGGCGATGGTAACCATTCGACATATAGACGAACCACCAGTCAGCTCGTTTGCCACCAATATAAAAAAAAAATTTTAGTTCATCAATCTGCCTACATTTCACTATCTCTAATCACTTTAATTGAGCTACGCGACTTGACTGCGATTAATTCAATTCTTGGGTCATGTGAATTTCGGTATTATGAAGTATCAAGTTCTCCTTCTATGCTCCCATATTTTAGATATACAGGAGATGAATAGAGCTACCGTGAGATTTGTATTGAGCAGTATTCGATTTAAATATCAGTTTATAACTTGCCTCAGCAGCGCGCTCCCTTCGTGATCACGAAGGGACGACTTCACCACGCACGTTCACTGTACATTGCTATATGCTACGAATGCTTCTCAAAACAGGAACCAAAATCCCAAAACGCCATCGTGACTACAAGAAGAGGCCTGTGCTCTACAGCCGGACATTACAGACTGCTATCAATATAAGAATCGATTGAAGTCATCAGAGTCGACTCAGTTCCTACCTAACCTATCCTACCTATCGTCAGTTCCTACCTATCGTCGTAGTTGCCACAAGCTCTTTTATCGTCCACTGCTGCACATGGGCTTCCTCATGCATATTGGTTCTTGTTCTTGAGGGACGTATGGCATTAAAACGTTACGCTGACCATGCGGTCAACCTAATCTTTATATCTGCCTAATCTAATAAACAATTATTCATAATTTCAGGTACGGAGATCACCGGCCTCGCACATCAGTTAGGTTACGAACGCGAAGTTATCAGAATATGGTTCTGCAACAAACGCCAAGCACTCAAGAATACCGTCAGAATGATGTCCAAAGGCATGGTTTAAGGACACCACGTTCGCCTATTACTATTTAGTATTTACTACTTTAGACAGCAAAATGTTAAAACATGAACAACACACGATATAGTGAGGGGCGATTTGAAATAAGATCGATATCGACAATTTTGCTTTAAAACCTGCACGTATCGTAGATTTCAGATTCACCTTATGATTTGCATCGATAGTGTCTTATTCAGAATATTATTAATCGTATTCCATTTTTCAAATTTGATTTTAAATGGCCTGGCCTTACCGCAAAACTTATGCGATTCCAGCCAACGTATTAATTAAGAGTAACAATGGAAAGTATTCAGTTTTTTTTTATCAAGTTTAAATGTAAATTATAACCAATTTCGACTGAAATAATTGTCTCGATGTAGTTTACAATGAATGGTATGAATGAAATGTTGTAGTTTAATTATAGGTGTTTAGTACAAAATGATTAATTGTATAACTGTTTCTTATCTACTATTTCGAAATATCTCCATTCCACTGTACAATGTACGCTTACATGTTCCACGATAAATTAAAATCCATTTTACCTAAAGAAGCGGGTTCTACTTTTCATAAATATCTACATATACCTTTAAAAAAATTCGGTCGTTAAGACGATGATCTTTTTTGTATAAAAGCATTTTTTTTTAAATAAGTACAACTTATTGAAATCGATGACTACAACTTTGTATTGTAGCTGGAAAATTAATTTATTGAAATACTCTGAGTTGTTCATTCTACTTAGTGAATGTTGCACTAATTGATAGGTTTAGATATAATATGAATATAATAAGAGTAGTTAAAATGTGTCGTCTGTATTAGTGGCCTACTGAGAAGTTTTTCATATTTGGTAGGTTTTTGTTGATAGATAGGATATAAAACGATATGTATAGATTAATTAATTACATTGTCATAAATTGTAAATATCGTTTTTGTGTTTATTTTATTAATATTATTTGAAACAAAATTGTATTATTAGTTTTATAAATAATTTAGCTTGTATAGACTTTTTTAATAAAATCAAGTTGGATTTTGGTGGCAACATTAACAATTGATTTAAATTGCATTGTAATTCGTTTATTTCAATTGAATGCACGTATAATAAAAAATACATGTAACAGGGGGTCTCTTAGAACATTATTTATCATATGAATAAAAATAAAATTTTATGTGCATATTTTTTTGGGTAGCTACTGTAATAAATAAAAACTATGAAATTGCCTCGCATTTGGAAAAGTAGATTTTGAAATATATAATTATAAATTTTTCAAAACAAATTAAAATTTGACATTATTATGTAAATTGTTTTAAGGGTTGTAGTGCCCAAAAGGTATGCACAAATAATTATCTATATTATATATCCATCGTTAACAAATTTTTTCTAGCAGTTTATTTAATTGTTATGATTGGATTACATTGGAACAAACTCTTTTTACGATTTATATATATTTATATATAATATTTTAGAATTTTAAATATTAACCTTAAAATTTTTAAAGCTCTCATATAATTGAAAGAATTTATCCGGATATCGATTCTAAGACTTCTTCTGTTTAAAAACTCTTTAAAAATTTAGTAGATATATGTACCGTGACTCCATTTATAATAATAATATAATGTGTTTACACGACATATAGACATAATAGAGTTGCGGTTTTGGACAAAAATATATTTTTTAAGATTATTTTAATAGGTTAAATTGGCATTATCTTTAATATGTTCCACCTCATGTGTACATATTGACTTCTTTTATTAAATGTTGCCTTATTATTTTTATTTTAAAAGCCTATGCCAACAGCACGCATATGTCTAACTTAAAGTCCATAAGATTACGTCATTCGTGAAAAGAGTTTGTAATTAAAATCTCGAAAGACTATAAAGATAAAACTATGTCATAGCTGTCACTCAATGGACTGAAAAATCTGTTTCACTGTTCTGTTTTGTATAAATTTTTAACTTTAATATTTTGTAGCTTGTGTAAATAATTTAGTTAGAAAGTTTTGAACTAAGACCTACTGTTAACTGTATTACCGATAGTTATAAGGTTGTAATTTAATGTATGTTAATGACCAATGAAAACCAACTTGTGATCATTAATATTTGTACTGTTACCTACTACTTAACAAGAGTCGTTAAAAAATAATATTATAAAAAATTGAACATATTTTTCGGCTGTTGAAAAAATTGTAAATACAATATTAAGGATAATAAAAAAAACTATTTGGATTAATATTTAGGAAGAAAGAAAAAAATATTATCAAAATTTATATTTTCAAAAATTATTACAAGTGCAAAAAATGTGTATTAAAAGGGGAATGTTTGGCCATATCAAAATTTTTTTCACTGAACGGGATTTTTATCGACTAAATCACATCACTACACCACCCACAACGAACAGTACGGTAAACAAACAGTCATTCAAAATTGTGCGGCGCGACGTTGCACGTAATCTGTAATTATATTAAGGAATCAGGTTTTTTTATAACAAAAATTGCCGTAGATTTCCCATTTTAGCAGTAATTTTCTATATCGTATCTTTTATTATACGATGAAGGGAAAGTGCTCTAACCGTATAAACTAGTTGCTAAAACATTACAAAAAACCTGATTCCCAACAAACATTAGCGTAATAGTTGAAAGCATAGGATGCTAAGTACAAATGATAATTTAACGTTAAAACTGCTAGTCCCGTTACAATTATATAATATTTTTATTATAATTATTATTGTAAAAAGTTGCATTGCAAAATCGCGTTGCACTCTGGTTTTCATGATCCGTATGTATACAATATTATAGAATTAAATACGATTAAATTCTAACACATATTTCAAGTTGTAACACATATTCAAACCAAACTGTAACGGTATGTATAATAGTGTATTAATTTTCTTCCTATAAACGGTACCGATTGATTGACTATGGCTGCTGGTTGATAAAGAGATGCAGAATAAAGACAGATAACTGTTTGAATGATCGTTTTATTTTCTTCTGATAACAATAACGACATCTTATATATATAAAACAAAGTCGGGTTAGTTACACCATTTATAACTCAAGAACAGCTGGACCGATTTTAATGATCTCTGATTTGTTGGATTCGTTTACGCCCCGAATAGCAGAATAACTATTAAAATATCTGAAAAATTCACGAAAAAAAAAAAGAAAATTAATCTAGAAATATATTGAAATAAATAGAAAATACTCGAATCGAAATCTAAACAAAAATGCTTTTTACCCAAATACAGGTAAAAACTGGGTAAGCGCCATCTGTTGGGCAGCCACAGCAACGCGTGGCTGGGCACAGCTAGTATTTATATAAATGAAATTCTATTTAAAATACGAATAAGTACCTATCTACTCTAATTTCATAAATAGTAGGTATCAGAATAGATACACCTATAGATACATATAGGTGTATATAGGTGTAGCTATAGATACACCTATAGTATACTACTGTAATATAACTAGTCTGGCCATAAATACTGTTACATAAAAACTTTTCTTTTTTTTGAACTTTTTAATTATGTTGAATTTGGAACGCGTTTATTATTTTTAAAAGTTCTTTCGATTTCGCGCCATTTCACATATTTTTTCGTGTTCATTATCAAATTACAATATGGAATGGGGTGTTAAAGAAAATAGGATTGCGGTGATCGCCTTGCACAAAGTGGATATGGACTCATGGAGCCGTCGGTCATATTCCAGACACTTCAAAAGCTTGGTATCAGCCGTATGTTCGTATATCGTACTATCAACAGATACAACAACACTTCCTCTGTCGAAGACCATAAAAGATCGGGGCGGCCGCGTGCTGTTAGGACTACAAAGGCTGTTAATGCTGTTAAAGCCAGTATTCGTCGAAATCCCATTAGGAAGCAAAAAATCTTATCGCGAGAAATGAAGATTCCCGCTAGGACTCTGTCGCGTATTATAAAACAAGACCTGAAGCTCGGTGCTTATCGTCGATATACAGGACATGCCCTAAATCAATCTTTACAATTAAAGAGAGTGGATCGATCAAAACGCCTTCTGTCGCGATACGCAGGTGAAGGGCACAGAAATATCCTCTTTACCGATGAAAAAATTTTCACGATTGAAGAGCACTACAATAAGCAAAATGATAAAGTGTACGCTCACAGTTCTAAAGAAGCTGCTCAAGTGGTCGGAAAGGTACAACATGGTCATCATCCTGCGTCAGTGATGGTTTGGTGGGGCGTGTCTTATCAAGGCGTCACAAAGCTACATTTTTGTGAAAAAGGAGTGAAAACTTCAACCAAAGTGTATCAAGAGACAGTCTTGGATCGTGTTGTGAAATCCCTCAGCAATACACTTTTTAAAAATGTACCGTGAACTTTCCAGCAGGACTCTGCACCTGGTCACAAGGCACGAACTACCCAAGCCTGGCTTGAAACCAACGTTCCGGACTTTATAAGAGCTGAATACTGGCCCTCATCTAGCCCAGACCTCAACCCTTTAGACTACAAATTGTGGTCAGTTTTAGAGGACATGGCTTGCTCTAAACGACACGGCGACATTGAGTCTCTTAAAAAATCTCTGGAGCAAGCAGTGGCGAAATTTCCCATGGAAACAGTGCGTGAATTCATAGATTCGTGGCCAGACAGATTAAAGGCCTGTATAAAAGCCAAAGGTGGCCATTTTGAATAGAATATTGTTTTTATTTTTTGCTGAGACTTTAATAAATATGTACATATAAGTTTTAGTAATATTACATTACTTCATTAAAAAAAAAATGCATTTTCATTTGTAACAGAACTTACGGCCGGACTAGGTATATTATAGTATATTTACACTGTAATATATACTAGTTCTTCATTAGGTACGTCGCGTCGTAATATTTCATTTTATGCTTAATTAAATACAAAGGACCCAATGGAGTACCCACAACTACCTAATTTAGTCTATTTACCTATTAGGTGGATCAATCTCCACAAAAATATCGACATTGTAAATTATTAGGTATCTATGAAATATGGAAAAAAACTTTCTTTTTGTATGAAAATTATATATTTAATTAATAGAAGTATTGTCGATTATAATAAATGCACTTTTGCCATTTAATGGCAGTTGATTAATGTCTCTGCTATGGAACTTCTGGGGACGGGAATCGATGAATTCTCTGAAGGCCTTTTTCACTGCCTCATCGGAGTTGAATTTTTTCTCTGTAATAACTAGTAATAAGTTATCCAAATTCTGAAAAAAACGGAATATCAATAGGGGGCAAGGTCTGGCGAGTACCGTGGGTGGAGGAAAGTTTCCAGTCGAAGCTCCTGTAATTTTGAGACTGTCATGCAGTGTGTGGGCGAGCATTATCATGGAGAAGCAGTGGACTAGAGCGATTGACCATACTCCGTTGTTTGAGACTTGAGAGCGAGCTTGTCTTGTGCCAGATCTCAAAAAGCTGTAGTGGATAATACCGGCACAGTACCACCATACAGTCATCATGAGCTTCTTTTGACTCAGTTTACCTTTGGGACATTGTTTGGCTGTGTCTCCTGGGTTCAATCATTATGACGATTACGATTATCGTACAGGATCCATTTCTCATCACAAGCGGCAATACGATTCAGAATCCATTCATTTTTGTGCCAGTTCAGCAAAGTAAGGCAAGCTTCAATGCGTGTTTGCAGCTGACTTTCATTTAGTTCACACGGTTCCGACTTTCTTCAATTTCCCGATTTGACACAAATGAATCAATATCGTTTTGTCACATGCAACGAAGGCTGCCGCTAACTCAGACGTAACCACGTCTGAGATGAATCCGCTTCCACTCGTGCTATCAATTTGTTATTATCGACTTTAGTCTCCGGTTGTCCACGAGGCTTGTTCTTAAGATGGAAATTTCCAGAACAGAAACGATCAAACCAAAAACGTAGGTACCGTGCTTTCGTTTGGTCCGTAGGTAACACATCATTGATATTGCGTGTCGTCTGTGCTGCATTGTTGCTACAACGGAACTCATATTCGAATATAATTCGATTTTGAGAAAGAATGTCATAGCTTTAAATTGAAATTAATTAGAATTTGGAATTTCAAGTCAAACGTAAAATAATTACCTAAATTCGAAGTGACTACTATAAACAAGCGGCAATTTCTTAGGTAACGCTAGGGCCTTATAATATTAGATATTAGGCGTTCTAGCCTTATAGGAAATATTAGGATATTATTATTATTTTTTTTTTTAAACATTGACATATTTAATAAAGAGGTATTACATTTAAAATTACAATCTAGCCATACTAAGGCTAATGAGTAATTTAAATTTGACCTAAGTTGCTAAGTAGAGTAAAACTGAGAACGTGTCCAATAACACTTTACTTATTGCCTCTATTAAGGGGAAGTCACTTTGTTCTTGTGATCTTTATGATATAGGAGCACTTATTTCACTAAGTACCTACATAATTTTGACACTACACTAACTCAAAAGGTTTCGTTCTTTTCAGTCTTCTCACTATATCCGTGTTATCGAGGAGCTGGATGGCCTCAACGTTCACATGGTGATGAAGTCTTCGTTCGTGAGCTTCGGCGTATTTTTTAATAACGTTGGTAACGAGGTCCACTTTAAGGTCCCGATTGAGGTCGTCATTTCTAATGTATCAAGGCGCATTGACCACGCCCCTGAGTACTTTGTTCTGGAATCGTTGGATCATAAGGATATTACTTTGTTTGGTGCAGCCCCACAGCTGAATACCGTAAGTCCAAACTGACACGAGGACTTGTTTATACAATAGTATTTTGTTGTATATTGACAGAGAGGAATGCTTCCCAAGCAACCAATACAACTTCTTGTAGCGAAGTTCTAACTCATCGCGTTTCTTTTTGACATGAGCCTTCCAGCGAAGCTTCGCGTCTAGAGTCATGCCTAGATACTTGGCTGTATTCGCGTACGGTATCACGCGGCCGTTTATGTACACCGGATGATAGTTGGGTATTTTGTTCGTAAAATCTATATGAATTGACTTAGATTCATTTAATTTCACTCGCCATTTTTTTGTCCAGTCAAGGATTTTGTTGATGGCGGTTTGTACCTTTTCCGCTGCCTCTTCTTGCATGACCCCAGTAGACATGATGGCTGTCCCATCTGCAAATGTTGCAAAGGTGTTGTTCTCTATCTCTGGAATATCACAGGTGTATAATAAGTACAGGACCGGACCTAGTACACTCCCTTGTGGTACACCAGCTTTTATTTGCTTGAGTTCTGAGAATGAATCATCTTGCCTTACACTAAACATTCTCTGTGTTAGGTAAGACTCCAATATGTCTGCGAATTGCTTAGGGAGCATATTTTTTAATTTATGTACAAGGCCCTCGTGCCAGACCTTATCAAATGCTTGTGCTACATCTAGAAAAACTGTCGTACAGACTTTCTTTTCCTCTAGTGACGCAGGAGTCGCTCAGTAAAACGATACTAGGTTTTCTGAGGATAGGGACGACTCCTTGGAACCACACGAAAAACGCAGTCCTACGCTTTTATTTAATTATCACAAACACCACGCACAAAAAACACATTGAAGTTTAATAAACCATCACTTTTAACCACAAAACACCTAATACACAATTTTTACAATATACATAGGACAACTCAACTTTACTTCTCGAGTTCCCGCCAAATAGTCTGGATCGTTGTTATCGATTATCAAAACGATAAGTGCTTATCCTGATTTATATTAAATCCATGGTCACAACTACGGCGGCGTTTTGTTACTAGAAATGTCTGTCAATTAGAAATTTAAAATAATTTTATTATAATGAATTATATATTTACTAAATATAAATAAAGGCGATTTCGGTATTTTCCTATTAAAAATGTGACAGAAATTATCATAAGTTATTCCAAAATATTGTAACCAATGATCAATCAATCAAATTCAATATGGCGGAAATTCTTATCACCTTCTTCCACCATTAGGCTATCGCTAATATGTAATCCAATACATAAACATATTTTTACTTTTTGTAAGACATTTAAATACTGTCACAATATATTTTAAAAGTAAACAGTTTGTAATTAGCACACCGTTGTGTCTTATGCTTATTGTTATAAAAATAGCTGGGCACCGAAATACCTGGCAGACATCTGACAATAATAAATACATGAAAAGAAAACACCTATTAGTAAGGCGTTCATCAGGGTAAAAACCTGCGTAGAATATTACGTCACGGCCGTCTTATGTGTCGGGTATACATTCTGCATGTTGGGAAGATATGATGTATTTCAAGGGTCAAATGAATCACCGAGGTTAAGTGTTTTACCGCAGGAGTACATAATAACTGTCGTGCATGTGTTGTGTTTGTGGTATAGTAACGTCGCGATCGTTGACTTGTGCGAGGAATCCGGTTGTGAGTAACCAATGCGATGATCGAGAGCGTATCAAGACGTGCATTCAGTAGCACTAGTGGTACATACAACGTGCGAGCTTCTGAGCTAGCGCGAGAACGCAAGCTCAACATATTCAATGTCACTGTGTTCTTCCTTGACGACACACAGCAAACATTTCAAATTGAGGTAAGATCTTGATCTATCTACTAGTACTCATCTACATACGGCGTTCCATTTTGTGTAGATATCTACAATCACGTGAATGTGAGTCGAGTATAGATATCCCTAGGCTACCAGTGTACATTTGAGTGGAGACATGTAATTTCAGGTGTTTTGATTCAGAAACTGCCAGATATAAATAAATTCCATACAGACTATAAATAAATAACATATTTATTAATAATGCTACCCTCAGATTTCCTATTGTGGATCCAGAGACAGATAGATACAAAAGGGAACACACTACCTAGACCTAAACAAATTTTAACAAATGCATACAACAAGTATGCACTTAACTGCATAAAAACCATACCAATAGTATAGGGATCCTAGGTGTCGATATATCAAATAAAGTTGAATTTTGGATCTACTTGGCGAGTAAGATCAAAGTGACCTTGAGAAAACTGAATTCTTAATAGAACTAAACAGTTCACTCCTGGGCAATGTCCATTGCTATACAAAGCTCAGGTGAGACCTCACATGGAGTACTGTTCACATGTCTGCACTGGTGCTCCAAGATATCAGCTTGATCCTCTCAACTCCATTCAATGACATTCTGTACAGATAGTCAACAATCCCATACTCACAAACCATGAAACCATCTAGAACCCCTTATTGTCTGGAGAGATGTTGCCTCTCTGTGTGTGTTCTATCGGCTAAACAATGGGGAGTGCTCTATACCACACTGCCCATCATCAAAATGCAGTACAACCACACTGCCCATCATCAAAATGCAGTACAACCACACTTTCTTTGATAGGGGGCAGTCAGGTACTGTTTGAGCAACTAGACAATTTATACCGCAAACCCAAGGATTATGGTATGACTTACCTTCTGAGATTTTTCCCCTGCAATATGATATGGGGTATTCTTCAAGAGATTTGTAAATAGACATTTCGAGGGTAGGCAGCACATCTGTAATCCTTCTGGTATTGTAGTCATCCATAGACAACAGTAACCACTTAATATCAGGTGGGCAGAGTACATATTTGCCAACCGGTATTTTTGATATTTTCGGTACTTATGTACTTACTGTATTTAAGATTTAAAATAATTAAAGCTCTGTTTTCACTTTTGTAACCATTTGTGCTCCAAATTGAGCGATAAAATTTTAGATTCAATGTCTAACAACATTAAAACAGATACACACATTCAACTTGGCTGGGCACCATTTGGGAAAATCCGTCGTCTATACCACGATGCTTGAAGACGATAGTCTTAGACGTTATGATGTATGACGCCGACAGGTGCCCTCGAACAATGGGCTTGATCCATAAGTTCAAAGTCAATGTGGAGAGAGCTATGCTCAGAGTTTCTTTGCCGTATAGGATCCGAATCGTAGACAATCACCAAAGAACTAAAGTCACCAACATAGCTTATAGAATCGGCATGTTAAAGTGGCAATTTGCTACATGACATGACCGATGGCCAATGTAGTAGCCGAGTCGTTGAATGAAGGCCATGTACCAGAAAGCGCAGTGTAGGATGCCCTCCGCCCAGGTGGATTTGAATCAAATTTTAAACCTCAAAACCAGTCATGTCAATTGTTTTAAACCTACAATATCCTCTTTTTATAAAAATAACGAAAATACCGAAAAATGTGGAATTCCGATATTCTTAATATGTATTTTATGGTAATACCATTAAGTTAATACCCGTGTTCTCTTCTTCAGAACTGATGCAAAGTTCTAATTCTTACCGCCTCTTAGATAATCACCATAATCACTGGATTTACGCACTAAAATAATTGTAATAATATTTTTTTCTTTTCTAATTTCAGAAAAAAGCAAAAGGAAATGTCTTACTTGAACAAGCTTTTCAACATTTAGAACTAATCGAAAAGGACTATTTTGGTTTGCAATTTACGGAGAATGGTTCTCCTCCAAATGGTACCAACACAGAGATAACGGTATAGTATTTTTTATTACTCATATTTCATATGAAACCATATAAAATATACTGTATACAGATATAGAAATATATCCAGTTATTGATACATAGATCCATAAATGGGACTGTACTGTATTTATATTTTTTATAGTTCATTTGACAAATTAAATAAAACTACCAAAAAGAATTTTTCAAATTCATTAGAAAAATTGACATTATGAATAAAGACGGGGATCTATGGCTGTCTCTACACGTGGTATTTAAATGACGTCATCAATGCAGTACCATATTCCAATCTTTTACTAAATTGGTATTTTTTCAAAATACTTTGATTATGATTTCATGGATCAATGTCTATTATTATCAATTAATTATTGTTATTAATTGTCTTCAATTATTTCATTATGTAATTATCTAAATAGCATCCAATATTAGGACCTCTGATGAAAAAAGAGAAAAATAAAGGGAAAAATAATTAATCAGTCGATAATACTATTAAAATCCTTGTAATTTGTTGAAGTCACTATCTCGTTAGAGGTTTTGTTGTGATTACACAATGTAAAGTGCAGTGATCATAATTAACTTTTTATCTATATTAATAGATAATAGATGCTCTAAGTTTTGACATTAAATCATAGCAAGCTATACAAGCTATGGATTTATTAAAAAACTAGAATTGCACTCTACACTAACAGCAGTATAAGGGAGATTTGTATCCTTTATCAATAGAAATCTTTATCCCTTTCACATATATGTGAATATGTCTCACTACCCTGTTTCTCCGCTTCCATACACCTTACCGTAACTGGCTTCAATTTAGGAATACATACTCTGTGTTTAAGGCTCTTTCGTGGATCCTGAAGCTTTTCTATCAAATAAAATTTGAATTGTATTGTACATAAAGTTTTATTTTTCTAATATTATGTTTTCAACTACAGTGAGACCAAAAGCAGAAGACTGCTTTAAACAAGAGTTTAATGGATACCTTCCAGATACAACCATTTATGACATACATTTAAATAAGCATAAGCATAAAATGTATCCATCATAGCTATAAATTGAGATGTGACGTTATTCTCGGGTCTATTGTCATACATATTGGAGCTTTAGGGAAATCTTTAAAAAATAACATTATTTTATCTTAAAAATCAGATGTTAGAGTATGTATCTATTTAAACATTATCTTGATATAACAAAATTTTAAGTTAGTAAATCCTTACCAAAAACCATAACTCCATACCTACAATAAGGTCCCTTTGCTCAGATAATTATAAATACTTATTAATATTACAAAATATGACAATATAACATAAAAACTACGATAGTTCAAATGTTTAACAAATTCACTCTTGAATTCCATAATTCCTTGAGTTTCGAATTCTTGGTATAAGGTGTAAATGTAGGAAAATTACACACAAATCATTAATATTTCATCTATAATATTGCGTTTAATTGAAGTGTGCTAATTTTAGCTACTTTATCATTCTTACGCCATTTCATAAGTACACTGTGGTTGTACAAATAATACAGATATAATTAATTCCATGCGATTTCTTTCAGTACATTTGTAACTTGGTCTTAAATGATTGCTGTTGAATGTCTTGAATGATTGTCTTAAATGGTCTTAAATAAGTAAATACGGGAATTATGTGTTGTAATAGTACATTTTCCAACGATTTGTCATTTATTTTGCAAGTAAACGCATAGCATAATTGACATATGGTCTTCACAAATTAATAGAGACCTCAAACAAAACCCGCTACTCACTATCTTAATATTACAGCTGTTTTAATCTAATCTTTAATATTACAGCGTTGGCTCGACACCAGTAAGTCGGTAAAGAAGCAAATAGGTACTAATGCACAGTTCTGGCTTGCCGTCCGTTTCTACCCGCCAGAACCTTCGCGATTAGCAGAGGAATACACTCGGTACCTACTGTGCTTGCAATTGCGGAAACTGTTATTGGATGGAAGGATAACTGCGCCGAAAAATACTGCTCTGTTACTTGCTTCCTTTACAGTGCAAGGTTAGTTTGAAGTATTTTGTTTAGTAATATGCTAGTTGACTGTACCTGAATTGATGTTTTATGGCTTATTTTACAAGAGAGGCAAATAAACCCATATTAAAAAAATATCTAGTTAATTTTTACAAAATAATATTCTTTTATGAAAAGTTCTTTTTTAAAAATAATTTTCTGATACATTAGTTTCAAATTTTTTCATACTTTACAATACATACTTTTAAACTTTTTGAAGTTCTTAAAAATTTATTTGTTAGTTTTAAAAGTTATTAATGTTCTCCCCATCTCAAATGTTCTCAAGTTCATATCGAGCTAATTCTCAAATGTATTTGAAAAGTTCGAACTTGAGAACATTCAAGATGGGGCGAGTCCAGGAATCTTAAGTTGATTAATTATATGTGCTGAAATTTTAACGCTTTTAGAGACGCGATCTTTATTAGTAAGCATTAGTATCGATATATAAGATCAAATTAAAAATATGAGCATAAAATACTATCAAAATTAAAAAGTGTAATTCAAGAAAAGTGAGAACTAGTTCTCACTATTCACGCGCACGTGAGGCGTATTGTTCGTTTTCCGGCGCGAACGGTGCGATCACTGCGAACGTGGCGGGAGTAGAGCTCCCGCAACCCTCTTGATACCCCCACAATCAGCCGCGCACTCAATTATTTTAGCTAAACGAGGGCTTTGACCTTCGGCTCGTGAGCTATATGTTCCAGTTCACTAAACGCTAGACTAGACTAGCTTTTCGTGAACTAGAACTTTAGTTAGAGTGCGGACCATCGCGCCGGTTGCGGAAGAGTTAAACTGCCGCTGCGGTACTGCGCTGGCGCTGCACACGTGTTACGTGCGCGATACTACGACTTCCCATCTATGTAATTTTGGTAGATTTTATTATGTTCATCTTTTTAATTTTACCTTATCTATTGATACTACTAATACATAATTCGCAACTCTAAAACCATTAAAATTTAGCGTGTATGCAAATATTTACGCTTTATTTTTTTTTCTGTTGATTCAAAATCCTTTTCTCTTGTACTTTCCAGCGGAGTTAGGCGATTATAACGTATCAGAGCACCCACCCAACTATCTCTCAGAACTTTGCCTGTTACCCAAACAAAGTGCAGAGGACGAGAGAAGAATACGAGAGTTGCACAAGTTGCACAGAGGGCAAGCTCCAGCCGACGCAGAAGCTAATTTTTTAGAACATGCGAAACGATTAGACTGCTATGGTGTTGAATCACATCCAGCTAAGGTATTCGTTTATTTATTATTTAATTACAAAAATAAATATATAAATCAGCAGTTCCAACTTAATGACAGGTCAAACTTTTCATAGAATCCCAAAAAAATCCATAGCCAATCCATACAAAAGATATCTGGATATGTTGACCTATATAGGGCTCGTGAATATTTTACATATTTTAGTTAAAAAAATTAAACTATAGTGACTGACGCATACCAACTCTTATCTGTAGATTTTCCATATAAATAATATGTATATTCCATGTTTGCTTTGAATATTTTGGAATGTTTATTTCATGGCTTATCCATGTTTACATTTACAAACTCACCCCTTGTTTTGTTTGTTTATTTGTTTGTTTATTGAATTTTGTTTCTTTTAGGATTATAACGGTAAAGACATCTTTATTGGCGTAACGTCAATAGGAATAGTGGTCTTTCAGAACAATATCAGAGTTAACACATTCTCTTGGGGTAAAATCGTCAAGATTTCGTTCAAGAGGAAACAGTTCTTTATTCAATTAAAGAGGGAACCTGTAAGTATTATACAAATTTTGAAAAGTTAATATAAAATAATATGTAATAAAACCGGCTCCCACACATATACATGTATAAAAACTTTACCAGTGAGATTCTCTTAAATATTATTCTACAAAATGCAATTTAATCTATAAGTATTATACAAATTTTGAAGAGTTAATATAAAATAATATGTAATAAAACCGGCTCCCACACATATACATGTATAAAAACTTTACCAGTGAGATTCTCTTAAATATTATTCTACAAAATGCAATTTAATCTATAAGTATTATACAAATTTTGAAAAGTTAATATAAAATAATATGTAATAAAACCGGCTCCCACACATATACATGTATAAAAATTTTACCAGTGAGATTCTCTTAAATATTATTCTACAAAATGCAATTTAATCTATAAGTATTATACAAATTTTGAAGAGTTAATATAAAAGAATATGTAATAAAACCGACTCCCACACATATACATGTATAGAAATTTACCAGTGAGATTCTCTTAAATATTATTCTACAAAATGCAATTTATATTTGATGTGAAAAAATAAATCCCTTACTAGAGTGTATGTGATTTGTCATAATTTCACTAGCTTTGTAATACATCATATGTTTATTGAGACTCCGGGCATCTTAAACTAGTTGTAAACGTGTGTCATTTGACAGTTGGTTCAGAGCCTTTCTTGTTTATAGTGGATGTGACATATAGCTGATATTACAATATTCTATCATTGACAACTTGAAACATCGAAGCATATTTATCACCTCACTGTCATAATGACACGTTTTATGAATCAACAATAACATTCTTCACTCATTCAGTAATATTCATCAACAATAATATTCAGTATTTTCGGAAACTTACAATACAATTTTTAAAATAATTTCCGAATTAGAACACTATGTTTAACGTAACAGAGCTTATATTACAATACGTTATAATTGTCAGCTTAAAATTTCAAATCATACATTTCATCCCAATAAAGTAATTATTATGACTCATTTTACGAATCAATATCAATGAGTATTCAATAATTCGTTGTTTGGACCCTACGACACGATAAAAATTTAATCTTTTGATTTAAAACGTTGTCTTTAAATGTATAGAGTTGATATTACAATGTTACTTCAATCTTGACTACTTAACATGTCAAATTATAATCATCAACCCACTAATAATAACTATCATGATGACTCATTTTACAAATCAATATCAATGAGTATTCAATACTTCGTTGGCTGAATCCTACGATAATTTGATGAAAGATTAAATAACTTTTGATTTAAAATGCTATTTAGATACACGGTGTTGATATTACAATGTTTCTTCCATCTTTGACAACTTAAAACATCATATTCTTCATTTCGAACAATCTATACAAATTCCAAAGGTTGACTGGGATGCTTTTAAGCATTAAGCCCGCCTTTTGTCACTTTAAGACAAGAAATAAATAAAAAAATAGTAACCATCATGATGACTTGTTTCACGAATCAATATCAAAAAGTATTCAATACTTTCCAGTCTGAATCCTACGATACAGTGCTCGGTTTCAACATGCGTTCCGGTCGCGCCGCGAAAGCCTTATGGCGGTGTAGTGTTGAAAGACACGGGTTCTTCCGCCTAAGGGCCCCTAGACGAAGGCCTTTATTAGGTGCCCTAGGTGCCTTAGCAGGGATTACTGCACCCAGTGTACCGAGGACTGAAACACAGGCTTTGGAGGAAGCGAGGAGGTCAAGATCGTCAAATAGGACGTTTGTGAGGTGAGTCATATTTTGCAGTTATACCCTGTACGCGTTAAGAATATAGTGACTCGTCACTGTTAAAGACATGTTTACATTGATTTTCAACATTTGAAAATAATAAACTGCATCTATATTTATTGGCATACAATTTAATAGGTAATTATTACACATTTATTGCTTATAAGTAGATAAATAGATAAACTCTTTATTGTACACCAATACATGTTGCAAAAAGACAATTTAAGTAAATAACATGAAAAGTAAGTAACAGTAAGTATCACGTAAATTACATAAGTGTGTTTGTAATGTACAATGTGTAAAATTTTGTACGGAATTCATAATTAAACGCAATTAATTCCATTGGAGCGAAGCCGCGGGCAACAGCTAGTTGTGTATTTATCAGTTAGTTTTCTAAATATGATATTTAAGATTTTCGTCTTTTTCCCACATATATTAAACGGGTCTTAACGCGTATGTTTACCATATTTATATTACTCGACGTTCCGGGTGGGTTGCAACAACTGTAATGTAACACTGTCACTAGTGTAATGAAGAGGCGGGTACAGTGAAATTAACGAGACATGAGCTTTGCATCTGTATGAGTGGGTGCCGAATTGTCCAATCCAATTGTTGAAATGGTTTGCACTATACACTATCTGTGTGCACTCACACAAACGCATAGCTCACGTCTCATTGATTTCACTGTAGTCCACGTTAAAATAAATAAATTGAACATACGCATTAAGACCCGTTTAATTAGATTAATAAATTTTCTAAATATACAATAAGACAAATCCTCTACGTAATCCAGACGCAGTAGTTCCCGTAACCGCGAGCGTTCCCCCGGCAAGCTGTCCCTAGGCGCGCCTGTGTCCGCGGTCAACTCCAATAGCGGCGCGCGCGGCGCTAGAGTTACCGGACAGACGGAACCACCGCCGCGCGCTGCATGGACCGACGCGCCAGACCAACCTAGCGAGTGAGTATTGTACTTTATTTTCTACTCTACTCTACTTTCACTAGTTCCTCTGCAAATTATCACTAAGCATTTCTGTGTTAACGGCGAACTCGGACCGCGGTGCTAGACTGGATGGACACAGAACTACCACCGCGCACCACGTGCACCGACGCGCCCGACCATAAGAGCGAGCGAGTATTGTACTACAACTTTTATTCCTTTTTGTACTTTGAGCAAGTTCCTAGGTGCCCAATGTCGACTGAATTTCAACTGCGATGAACGCGGCGCTAGAGTTACCAGACAGACTGAACCGCCACCGCGCAGCCTGAACCGACGCGCCAAACCAGCCCAGCGAGTGAGTATTGTGCTTCACTATCTGTTTTACTATGCGTCTCAGAGTAGGACATAACGGAGTCTCAACTTTAGCAATGAAACCCGAAAGTAAACCTTTACTACAGTTTATTTTCAATATTTTACAATTTGTTAATTCAGGTACGACTTGTCTACACGGCGACAAGTTTGCGAGTTTGCTTGGAGTAGTCTAGTAATAAAAAATAGTTATGATTTACTTCATGCATTGCATATCCAAATTAAACCTTCACACAAATCGTTGCTATTAGATTTTGGTAGGCGCTATTCGCTTGCGCCGGAACATATTCACGCCCCGTTGAAAGGTCTCTTTCAACTCTTGCAGTCGGAAACAGTATCTTTAGCAATCGGAAGGGTACAGAGACGAACTAGGGATTATCGGGTAACACCTTTTGCCGTAGATATATCAGCTACTCTTGAAACGCCGTCACATCCGGGACGCAAGGTAGCCACTTGTCCAAGGCTCCAGCTTAATAAAGGCACGTGGTCTTCTTGGACCGTCACCATTCCTACCAATTGTGCAAAATAAAAATTACACATCTCCCACATTTCCATTTGGCAACCTTTGCACAAATCGTTGCTATTAATTTTAATAGGCGCTACTTGCTTGCGCCAGAACACTGTAATTTGAACAGTTTTCCTACAAACTATCCCTAACCGTTTCTTAGTCAACGGTAAACTCGAATCGCAGCGCCCGAGTGACGATACAGACGAAATCGCCGCGCATCGCATCGAATGATACGTCAGACCAGTCCAGCGAGTAAGTATTGCGCTTCACTAGTTTTTTGCGTTCTTTGAAGAGTTCTCCCAACGATCTGTCCCTAGGTCCTCTAGGTCGCCCTAGGTTGGCGATGAATTCCCAGTGCAACGCGTTCGGCGCTCAAGTAACGGAGCAAACAGAGCTACTGCCGCGTGCCGCATAGAGCGACGCGCTAGATTAGCCCAACGACTTAGTATTGTGCTTCACTGCCTCATACACTCTGTACTTTGGACAGTTCCTCTAACAAATTCTCCCTAGGTGTCAGACTGAATTTCAACTGCGGCGCTTTATGTTTCTTTATGTATTGGTGTCTATTTCCGTTGGTATCAATCTCCATACCATATTTCATACTTTTTACTTTTGTCATTCAAACCTTACTTTTTGTTTCGTCTTATTGGAAAACACCATAGGAAATAGTTTTATCTTCATCTTTATTGGGCCCCCCCTAAGTTATTTGTCTGATAAAACTCAGTTTCTGTTGTTATTTGTTTAAATGAATATGTAGCGCGTTGTCGGTTTGACGCGAATAAATAAAAAAATAAAAATTTAGTACATTTAGAAATTGGCAATTGCACCATTCCGTGTAATCGCTCCCAAATTCGACTTTTGTTTCGCCATAGGATGTGCCATCGCTGACGTTAAACTCACAGACTTACTACAAACTGTTTGCGGAGTGCGCTCATCGAAAATGGACGCACTTCCGCTTCAACATTTTTTTATTACATACATTCAGTGATTTATATTGTACAGTGTTAATAAATAATTAAAGACTCTTTTACTTAAACTGCCTATTCATTTATATAAATAAATAGATTCCTTAATTTTTCTTATAATTCAGCAGCGATGGTGGTTTCCTGGAACGAGTGCTTCGTGTACCTCTCTCATACGTGGATGAATCATCATCTGGGTCAGAAGCGTGTAACGAAGAGGCAGTATGTGTGAGATTGGCTGCCGGCAGCGATGGCAGGTTTGGGTTCAATGTGAGGGGTGGCGGTGGGAACCCAGTACTCGTCTCCAGGGTTGCACCAAGAACCCATCCACAGCTACAGGAAGGGGACCAGGTAAATTTACTGTACTTTTTGGACTTTGTGTGCTTTTAAAGATGCAGCCCCTGTGTGAGATTGTTTGCAGACAGCGATGGTAGATTTGGATTCAATGTGGTATATAGCGGTGGGTATTCAGTCCTGGTGTCCCGGTTTGCAACAAAAACCCATCCACAGCTACAGGATGGGGACCAGGTAAATTTTTGTACTTTGAGTTTTTACCCTTTTAGGCAGGCGTACACTCCGCCCGGCGTCGGCTGCCTGAGAACTTATCAGGCAGCCGATGTTTTTGCTAAGACTGTGCAGATAACTGTGCCAAAGCGTTTATTTGTCCGGAGGAGGTTGGAGAAGTTCTTTACAACATAAAAGCAAGAAAGATTGATCCTTCATTGCTTTATAACGGTTACTATTGATGAAGTTTTGGAAGAAGATAGAAAAAAGAAAGTAGTGGAATTGGCGTCGATGATTAGCCGACTTAATTTACGTCTCTACGCGGCGCAATCGCTCGCGCGCACGGCATCAGTCAGCCGCTGTCCGTGATTATGCACGACGTAATGGCGGATTGTCCGTCCACCCTCATGGATTGTGTAATAGTTGAGGAAAATTCCTCATCCGCTTATACTTCCAATCTTCCCAATTCTTTCCAAATTGTCTCTTACATCTCCAAACCTAAAGCGCATTTGAGGACGTGCTAACGCTTGTCATTCTGGACTAATGTTGGCATGTATGGCGGATCTCGCAGTGCGACGGTATCTGCTTACCACCAGGCGAACTGTTTGCTCGTCTGCCGCCTTCATTTAATTTCATCTCATTAAAATTTTCATCTCAATTAACTAAAAATCGATGGTTGCAGTCTTCGGGTAAGTTTCGACAACACTATGAACAATACGTAGTTGAGCTCATCGAGCTAGTTACCTACATCATCATCATCATCATCATCATCATCATCATTTCAGCCCTTGGACGTCCACTGCTGGACATAGGCCTCCCCCATTGTCCGCCATTTAGACCTATCGGCAGCGACCTGCATCCAGCGGGTGCCCGCAACCTTTATGAGGTCGTCTGTCCACCTACAACTTTTGTGTAAATATGTATTCTTTAAAACTCACAGAAAATATCGAAATCTTCCTTCCGACTCGCGCATGCTGTCGGCCTGTTTATAGTTATTTAGACCACGATATTACAACCCTGATAATCCAGACATTGGGTTATTTTACCAATCATACAACATCATCGTTATTATCAATATTCATTCAAAAATATTATCAATCTACTGAGTTCATTCATATTTCAATTGTGAATGAAGAGTGCATTCATTAATTGGCTGTGTTGCTTTAGAAATAAAGATATTACCTCCGGCAAATTGCTTCCCATAAAATGAACATTACTGCTATGTTAATTGAATCTTCCGGGCTACTTGGCCGAGGTCTTCTGGAATCTCTTCTCTTTCTTCCAAACGTTTCGTCAACAACTGCGGTTGACATCTTCAGTGGCGGCTGCGTTCTCTTTCTCGTGGCTTCTCGAGCGCAACTAACTCGACCATTGTGGCGCACCGGTATTTATAGTGGGCGAGTATTTATATATGTATTTATATGCACCGGTATTTATATGTTTGTGTGGTGTGTATCGAGTCTGTTTTTGTCCACTCCCCCCCCCCCCCCCCTCGTCTCTCTTCCCCGTGAGCTTGATGTCTTCGGAGTGCTGGATACCAGATATTACGAAGTCTTAGATTTTCTTCTTTTTTGTTAAAATTGTTGGGATGCTTGTAGATTTCAATAGATTCCCTATTGAGACGGGAATAATAATGATTCCCGGTTGACAAGATCTTTGTGTCCCTGAAGCAGATTTCGTGGTCCCCATCCGACAAGGCATGTTTGACAAGTCTCAATAAATACCGGTGCGCCACAATCGTCGAGTCAATTGCGCTCGAGAAGCCGAAGAGATAACATCTCTCCGAAAGTGAACGCAGTCGCCACTGAAGATGTTAACCGCAGTTGTTGACGAAACGTTTGGAAGAAAGAGAAGAGATTCCAGAAGACCTCGGCCAAGTATCCCGGAAGATTCAATTAATATGGACACCGGCCGAGAAAGCCTACACTCCACTATTACTGCTATGATTTTACGGTTGAAATTGTAAATGACATAATTATTCCTTGTATAGATTAACAAAGCTATAACAAAGGTTTTTTTTTTATGTCAGTGATGTAATAATAAGTTAAATTAGTAGAAATAGTAAATTACTTGGATGTTTGTTTTAGGTCATATCAATAAACGGGACGGACGTAGATGATATGACTCATGAAGAAGTCGTTCAATTGATTCGTAATACTAGAGGTGTGCTCACCTTAATGTTGAAACCGAATGGTAAGTTGGGGTATTTTGTCTATTACGAATTATATATGTGTGTTTTTTGTTATAAAAGAACGAAATATCGACTTCTAGTTTCCTAGATATACTCATTTATTTTTTTAGTTTGGTAAAAAAAAATATTTTTGGATTTTATTATGTTGTTTCCATAACACAAACATCTCTGTATGTCGTTTTTAATATATAAAATTTTAGACACCAAGTGGTGGAGTTTTTTTTAAACTTTTTATTGCAATTTTTTAACCTATAACTTTAAATTCGTTTTTTTATTATAATAATATATTGGCATAATTTTCATTGCATATCAGATAATTCTTCTAGTTTCATAATCTGCCCTTAACGCATTAGCCTACCGATTAAACTCTTTTTGCGTGAGGTTAAACCGATTAAGTCCACATATCTCTTCATTGACTAAGTATCGGACCTCTATAATCTTGCGGGTATCTTTTTAAGAAGTCATTTAAAATTATACCTCAACATATGTATTTGTTAGGAAGAATTTGGAAGATTTGTGAAACCAATTTTAGAATCTTCATACAAAATGACACCTACTACTTGTATATGCATCGCACACTGTAAAGTGACTTCGAAAATTCAATGTACAGGAAACTTCGAGCAGATCCAGATCCTCTAGATCTCGCTGAGCGACTTTTAACTTATGGATGTACATTCAACATACAATTATATTTTGTGTAAACACTCCGTGATCTTGCATTGAGAATTCAACATCTAGTTCAATTAATCCAGAAATTACACTTAAATGCTATATAAATCTGTAATATATAAATAATCTTAAATAAATCTATAATACTATACGATCCGTTTGTCCCAGAGTACCTAAATGCAAGTCTCGATTTCACTCATGATTTTCACCTTAGTGCTGATGAGAATCTCTTCTACCTTATCTTGCCGGTTATAGAACTTACCTAAAGCTATAAAGCCTTTACCTTAGGCTATAAAAATCTGGAATGAGCTCTCCATGGACATCTGGGAAGGCTACTTCGAAGATCTTTTTCAAGGATGCTTTTTTTTTGGACGATCTCTATCTGTCATTGTAGTTTATCTGTGCAATTACGTTTAAATAAATAAAATCTTTCCAGCTGTGTACGAACCAGAAGACGGTGTACCTGAAGAGCCAGCAGTTTGCTTCGTGCCTATCGGTTCGGAACAAATCGAAGGCGACGCTTTAGAACAGTCGATGCTATTGCTAGGCGACGGGCTAGCTAGTGGCGCAGCCTTAAGGCAATATGAGGCCTTATTGAGGAGGCTATCGGAAGAGCCTACTTGTGCGTCCAGATTACCGCATAATTTGAACAAAAATCGATACAGGGATATTGCGCCTTGTAGGTATTCTAGAATATAAAAGCGAGTTATTTGAGTTTCTGTTCTAAAAATACATGTTGTATCGGATGAAGGAGTGAAGTTTCGTTAATTCGTTTGTTAGTTGTTAAAGTCTTTTTTAAACATTTTAAATTATGTTTTAATTTACTAACGGTACTTTGAGTTTATAACTATGAATAAAAAAGTTCTTAAAGGACAAATTCATAAGTTTTTCTTATCGTACAAGTTATCGGATAACTCAGAGAAGGACAGCTTAATGAAATGAATGGTTACCAGTTATACAATATGCCATAGTTTAACCTTAAAATAATTAAATAAATGCTATTTCGACGTGATGAAAGCTATTCAGACAATCTATTGAACTGGTTAGAAAGAGACAGAGAATTTCAAGTAATGGTTAAATGTAGGCATGTATATGAGTTAGGTGACAAATGTTCATACATATTTAATTAACATTTAATTCTGCAGATGATTCAACGCGCGTCATACTGAAGAACGGTCCGACTGGCGATTACATAAATGCCTCGTATATCAATATGGACATACCTAATTCGGATTTAGTGCTAACATACATCGCTACACAGGGTAAGTTTATTTTTGGAGTAAAGGATATTTCTTTGTAAATTTGTCTAACATTCGTTTATTCATTTATTCCATTTATTTAAAACGTGAAAGACGTACGCTAGTAATTGATTACTATTGGTATTTTAATTCTACAAACACAAATGGAGACATCTGTTCCTATTGCATTTCAAATTCTATATTTGCACAATGTGAGTACAATAGGTATTATTAGTATATTCCCTTCTTCGCATCCAATTCTAGTGAATAGCATAAGGGAATAAAAGAAACTCCTTACACCGTTAAGCATTTTACCCCATCCCATTATTCCTGCTTCCCATAAACTCATCTTTCTTAATCCTCTTTTCAAGTCCATTCAAAAATCTCCAAAGATAAATGGAACATGCATACCAATGTGTATGTGACAATATTCACCATCAGGTAGATTGTCTGTCTCATAAAACGTTTTTATTTATATACTAGCTGTTGCCCGCGACTTCGTTCGCGTGGTCTTCAAGTACTAATTCAGAAATGTTCGCGGGCGCGCGTGCGCACAACAACTCACCAAAATTTCATCGCAATCTGATGAATGGTATAGGAACGCATACGGGACAAACAAAGACATTCATTTTTATATATATATAGATTTTATTGTACACACAAAACAATATTACTATATATGATTAAATGAGAGATTTACAAAACGTAAGCTTATCCCCTGTGGAGATCTCTTCCAGCAGACCTATGAAATATAGACATTGGTCGGAACAGAAAAGACGTGCGTAGTACATACTAAATGAAAACAATACATACATGTAATAATATACACCTACAAAAATAAAATGAATATATATATTTAATAGACAAGTAGTGTTGTTTTGATTATTTTGGATTAGCAAATTCTAGAGTACATTTGTACATTACTTTTACAGGACCTTTAGCATCAACAGTCGGCGACTTCTGGCAAATGGTCTGGGAAAGTGAAAGTACTTTAGTAGTTATGCTAACGGTATTGACGGAAAGAGGAAGGGCCAAGTGCCACCAATATTGGTCCAAGATTGGCCAAATACCGCTCAAGGCCACCACCACGTTGACTGTACATACAAATAGTGAGCAGAACTTAGGACATTATGTCAGAAGAGAAATGACTATTAAGGTGAGACGTTTTTAATATTTAATGTCATAATATTGTGTCAAATGCAGCCAAAGTTGCCCATTAACGAAGGTTTGGACCATGGTGACTTTATACAAGCATACTCAACAGAACTCTGGGCATCTGACGAGAGAAATGACTGTCAAGGTGAGTTAGTTTTGATATCTAATTGATATTGACACATGCAGTCAATATTGACCCAAAGCTGGCCAAACATCACTCAAGGTTAAAACCATGTTGACTACAAGAATAGTGAACGGAACTGGGGACATTGTGTGAGGAGAGAAATGACTGAAGGTGAATTTCTTTGGGTTCGACGACTTTGGCCAATATGACAATTGTTCAAACTGAATTACGTCCAAAACGTCAATTGATTTTTGTCCAAACTGAATATTGACTTTATGAATTTAATAATTAATTATTCAAATTTTTAAAACATAATATGACCACATTGGACAAATTTCCTTTTGGCCATATTTGCTATTGATCATTTTTAATTTTCAAATCAATTTATTTGCATAAAATATGGGTGAGAAGTTTTTGCAAATGTAGTTTGTGCCAACACATTTGCCATTTCTGGCGTGCAAAATATTTGAAACAAAAAGAACAATAATTATTAGAGGTAAAAATAGCAATAATAATTAGAAAAATAAAAATAATATTCTAAGTAATTAGAATATCAAATTAATAATTACTATAGAATGTCATTTAGGTTAAGTCAAAATATTTGTCAACTAACGCAAATTATATTTAAATTTATGAATAAAAGTTTTAATACTTTCAGGTTTTAATACTTTCAAATGGTTATAAACTTTAACTGACATACAATAATCATTTCTGCGACATATGTCTGTTTTTATATTTGATAGTATTCATTTCTCGGGAAATTAAAAATAAAAAAATCTATTCTTTTGATAAATAAATCTAGATTCATCTTAACAAAGTTGCATATTTCGTAAACGTATATATATATACATGGGACAGTACGTAAATTTAGTTGTTTGAATAAAGGCTTGCAGGTAGTTATAGTAGATACATCACAAATACCCTGTGTGCATTGTTAGCGAGCTATGAAACTTTTGGAATAAAAACATTGGAATAAATTTTCATATTTAACATATTTCATTTTGGACAAATTTAATATTGGACATTTGGACAGTTTCTTTTACGAAATTACGTATTGGACAATTTTATTATCATATTGGACATAAGTCGTCAAACCAATCTATTTTAACAATCGCTGTGATATTTCTATTACGTTTTTAAAAAATAGTAGATGAGAATGCAATAAGGTTTCTTTTTTATACAAGGTAAAAAAAAAAATTTTCACAAAATTACTAAAACGCGTTTTTGGCCATAATTTGGCGATAAAGTTATTAAAAAAATATTGGATATATAATGGTAAAATTAAAAATTTCCACAAAAGACGACTTAACACTTTGTTAAACTGAAGGTGCGAATGTGTGTGCTTGCCTGGATTTTATTAATTATTATTTATTAAAGGTATTTTTATTAATTATTTAGTTTAAGGCAACTTAATATATCGTCGTCATATAACACGCGAGTTCTTCTACCTATTTACTACAATAATGTAATTATCTACAGGAAAATGGCGGTACATCTCGCGACGTGACCCAACTACAGTACACGGCGTGGCCCGACCACGGCGTGCCCGAAGACGCCGCCGCCTTCATATCATTCACACAGCTGTGCTCGCAGCTCAGGGACCATAGAGAAGGTAAACACTCCACAGAAGAGTTAAGCGTGACCACAACCGAGGTTACAAAAAAAATGATTTTCATTTATTAACTACCAGTACCAGCGACTTCGTTCGCGTGAACCATTGAGTGGTTCCTGTGGGAACTCTTTACTGGCTTAACACTGAATTATACCTTCGTCTATCATGTCACACCGATGTCGTGGTACCCTCAACTGTCAAATCGGACTTTTTGGCGGGAACCCAGGAAGTGTAATTCAGTTTTTGTTTGATCATTTAAAAAAATGTTTTTTTTTGTTTTTTTTTTTTATAGAAAAAAGACGATAGACTAGCATACCTGGTGGTAAGTGGATACTGTCGTCGATAGATATCCGCGATAAATGCCAACTTCAGACCCAGAATGACTAACGTTGGCCCACGGATACGCTGCCTACCTTTACACATTAAGGAATGGGTTGGGAAAATGGGAACGGATGGGAATGGGCATATCTCACTCACTACCGAAACACGTACGTACATTGGGGAAATACGATAAAGTAGGAGAAGTAGTTCATTTCAAGGTAGTCTTCTGTGAGCTATTAGGCGTTTTGTGATTTAATAGTGATAGTTAATTAAAATTCAAAGTGTTTTTCGTGCGTGGTGTTTGTGATAATCAAGTAAAACCATAGGACTGCGTTTTTCGTGTGCTTACAAGGAGTCCTATTCTATCCTCAGTAAACCAACTGTCAACTTACTAAGCGACTACTGACTTACTTCGACGGGACTGGACATTGACAGGATACATCTTAGGCTTTTAAATTGTTAATTACGATGAATACTTGACACGGGCATAATGTGCTAATTAAATCATTGCCATTTATGAAAAGAAAAAGATCTATCAAATACGTAACAAACCCAAATGCTAAATTTCAAGGACCTTTCTCACTACCTTCTAATAAATTGTCTCATAGCCTATCTAGCATTTATCCGAGCGATAGTTGTTAAATTTCTGTATCACCAGTGTCAGATAAGTTATCTGAGATAACTATAACTGGCAAATAAATGTGAATCGCTAAAGTCAGTATCAGCTGGATTTCATTGGCATATAATTTATCTATCAAATTGTTAACAGTTGCCTCTGATAAAATACCACCTCCTGATACTTATCAGAGGGTATCAGAAAGTCAGTTCTACTTTATCAGAAAGTCAGTCTCAGCTAGATTTAATTGGCAGATAATTTATCTATCAGATTGTGTTAACAGTTACTTTATCGGGGGATGGTTAGAAAGGCCCTAAATCTCCAATTTTTCTTACAGCTCTCCCAAAACCAGTAGCGGAATTGAACGGCGATACCCCTCGTCTCGACCCGCCTATGATCGTGCACTGTTCCGCCGGCGTCGGTAGAACAGGCGCGTTGATATTGGCGGAGACTGCCATAGAGTTATTAACGAGAAGACAACCATTATATCCCCTAGATTTAGTCAGAAACATGCGCACTCAGCGACCTATGTGTATACAGAACGCTGTAAGTATATATTGGTATTTATTAAATAAATAAATACCGGCACCCTCTTATAATACTGCAATTAACCCCCAAAAGGCGTCAGGAAAGGAAAAGCGGCCATAATTGTACTACGCTCTTTCCTTTTCCAATCGATAGTTCGATTGTAATTTTTTGACGGCTTTTTGATCATCGTTTCAGTACTATTAACACTGAACTACCAACATTGGTTCCACGACTTTTTAAAATTCAACACCTTTTTAACACAAAGCACTCGCACCGCGTACGACTCGCACCGATTTACATACATGTAGGTATCTAATATGGGCTTTATGGGTAACCTACTCGTTCGCCGCTCGTCCAGAGCAGAAGACAGATGCTGGACCATATGGAGTACTGCTCACCTCCAGGTTGGTGCACCACAACACCAGCTGGATCACTTGACTCCATCCAATGGCGTGCTGTCCGAATTGTCGACGATCCCTCTCACAGGCTCTCACAGTATAAAGACATGATGTGTATATAAAGTGTGTCAGGGGATCGATTACGGACACTTTAAGGGAGTGTTATACACTTATTTTTATCGACAAAAACACCTTCCTATTAACTCCTACCCCACCTCTACTACTACGTAACAATGTACAGATAAAAACGTTCGAGACACTTTATACTTTGAACCCTAAAGTTGTGGAATGAACCTTATAAATATGAGGTCCTTCAAGAGAGCTGTGACTATTCACCGCTCTCTTGAAGTAACGGTATCCTAACGGGGTCGACATCCTATGACCCCGTAATGTCGCCAGTGCACTCGCAACCCTCATGGTGTTGAAGGTGTCCATGAATGAGCGGAGGTAAGCATTTACCGCCACGTGGCCCACCTGCACGGCTCTTCTATAAAAAAACAAGGTGGCAGACAAGAAGACCTGGTGGTAAATGGATACTGTCTCCCATAGGCATCCACGATACATGCCAACATCAGTCAATAATGACATACGTTGGCCCCCGGATGCGCTGCCTACCGCCGGAGAATTAAACATGGATTTGGAGAAACTTACAAAAATGGGAAGGGATGGGCTATGGCATATCTCTCTTAATATCGAGACTCGTACATACACTGGGGGAATAGGATAAAGAGGAAAATACTGTACATTTTGCGGTAGTATTCTGTAAGGACACGTGGCCAGTCGAGTACCCCCAGCGCCTGTGAGATTGCAGCGTCCACCCACACTCTCCTACCTTTAAAAAAAAAAAAGAAATACATAAATGAACAGCAAAAAAAAATACTGAAAATCGATGGTAGCAAAAAAGGTGAGTGAGGCTTAGTAGTCTGGTGACAGAAAGACAGTACTAATTTTATCTATTTCAGATATTCAAAAATAATTTATTTTGGTGATCAATTAGTATGTTTTACTGCTTGTTTAAATATAAGCCATTTCATAATAATATTTTTATTTTCAGTCGCAGTACAAATTTGTATGCGAGAGCATACAGACTGCGTTTTCACAAGGACTCGTGAAGAGTTCTTCAGACGAAGGATCTAACTAATAGTTACTGTACCTTGCCGAGTTAAGTTATTATTTATTAAAATAGTTTTGTTTCAAAAGAATAGGAGTTTGCAATTTTAAATCGAAAATACCAATAAGACTGTATTGGTATTATTCACTGTCGTAGTTATTTGATAATATTTCAATTGCTCTATCATTAATAGCATTACCCAATATTTTCCTTGACTGTTCTTGTATAAAACGGATATTTTTTTTTATTTATTCCACAACTTGAAATGAAAACAAGCCCATATTAAAAAAATATTTTCAAATTCATTATTGTGATTTCGCGGATGAGTTCTAGTGTTATAAAATGCTTTGATATATATTTTTTCAATAATCGAAAAGTCTATTGACGCACTTCAAATCAATTAATATACAATCGGCAACCTATACACCTATGAGCACCTTAGTCGCCTGGAAATAAAGGTTAGAATCGAATGTACACCCAACATTAAACTGTAATCGCAGTTAACTGAATATGAAATGATATCAAAGATTTTTGATAATGTAACAGCAGCTTAAGATTTTAATGTATTTTTCCAAAAAAAATCATCTTAAGATTATTAAAATGCAATAATAATCTTAAGATGATTTTTTTTGGAAAAAACCTAAATAATTAAAATTTCTTTATACCCTTAATATTTATGATGTTTTTAAACATTTATTAGATACCCATATATACATATAAATTTATACAAATCTATGGAAAGTGTTCAATAAGTGTATAATTCAATTACGAATTCTATCGATTTTGTTACTCATCATTTTACTATAGACACTTTTGACATGTTTGCTGTCTTACTGTATAGGTAAGTGACAGCAAAGCATTCGATTGGTCGAAATAAATGTTCTTAAAATCTGATTGGTCGTTCACATGACGTATAGCCACGTAGAACTGACGTGATTTGTAAAAATGTTTGTACGATTGTATATTTTGGTGTTGCATGTTTTTATTTGCATTTTTGTTTAATAAAAGTGTTTTATCGATCAATTTAAAAAAAAAACAGTCCCGTTAAAGCGAAAGTTTTACTTTTATGTAATATTGTACGATTTTGTATACAATTTCATATGGATATTGCATTTATGTTTAGAATAACAATTCATCGACTGTGGTATTTGATTAAAATAGTATTCAAAAGGAAAGAAAATAACAAAAATAATTTTAAAAGTAACTCATTATTTTATAATTCAACCGCGGCCTCGTTTCATTGGTCATTTACAAGATACTCCTAGATATCTTTTTTACTTATTTGGAATCGCTGTCAATGTCAAAATGTATCAAAATGTAAGTTGGGACCTCATTAAATGCGATTATGGAGCGAACGGCAGCCTTGGATCAAACATTTTTGTATAGAAAGAAGTTGTATAGACAAGCATATACAGTCCACGATTATTACCATAAAGTGGACTTGATGGTAAGAGTATCATAATGTCGTCCACATCTACTACACATGTCTACATCAATTAAAATTAATCCGGGTAGGGTAGCAGTTTTTAGGATTCCAAAAAAAATGGTATAGATGAGGAATAGGAAACCTAATGAGATAAGAGTAATATCCCTTATATTGTGAGGAATATGCTGGTTACTCTCACTCACTGTCGATACATTTCACATCGGTATTGTCTAGGAAACATGTTCAAAGATGCAAAATAAATCTGAATGAATCCCCTGCATCAAAAGGCAATTGACTTCTACAACTGACCCACATCATCTTTAGGATCAGAAACACAAACGGATCCTATTGTGTCTTAAGTGACTGAGAATGCAGAAAGTTAATCATCCCTCTTAAGATAACTTGTTCAAAAGTCCATGTATCCATAATAGATCCATAAATAGTTCATGGAATAGATAAGATAAAATTGCCTATCGTATTGAATCGATGCGGAATATCGATTCAGGACATAATAAAAAAGCAGATTTTCTGTTCAGACGGTTTTTTCGAACTAATTACAAGAGTCAATCTTACAAGTATTAAAATTACTAGATTAAGTAAAGCGACATCTATAATGCCGCTTGTTTACATTGAAAGAATCGACCTCACAAACCATCTTAGTTTTGCATAGAAAACTAGATGGTGCTGGCCGTTACAAGATATAAATTGTATAGTATAAAATTAGTACATAATAGAAATAAATAATATACCACATCCCATTGGATTTTTGCATATGCATATGCCATATTTATTTGGAAATATTCACATTTGAAAAAAAATATGATTAACTTATAACTATTGGTCTATAATAATAACGATATGTAATATCAAACACTTTAAATGATTCTAATAAGTTGAAGCTATTTAATAAATAAAATAAATTCGATGCGACTCGATGCGCATTTTTTTCGAGAAATATTTAACCGCGCGATTGAAATTCTCGAGGCAATGAAAACAAATGCATCGATCTCTTTCTGATTAATAACGCCTAGTCTAATAAGTGCATGTGGGACAAGGACAAACATAATATTGTTAGATGTTCTTCATAACTTTTGCAATTGGTAGTACACAAATAATTCAAAATCAAATTAAATAACGTGTTCCGAGGCAAAATAAATAATTTAATAGGATAAATAATAATCATACTTAGTGAAAATATGATATTCCATCCTATTGTTTCACTTATGCTGCGTAATTTTTACAATTTTTCATCGCACAATACGACATTACAGACTTGTCGTCGGTTGCTCGGCTGAATGAAGACTCACGCGGAAATGGCGTTGTTTCTTCATTAGTTCGGACACTTTTGAGCGCGGACTCGATGTCCATTAGATCTGATTCAAGGCGACCGTTCCAAAGCTCAGCTCTAGTGGAGACCCACTGTCCCAACTATAGATCACTCGAATAATTGTGATAATATCTAAGAAAATTTACCTTATTGTCGGTTTTAGATACCCATAACGACGGTGTAACCTTATCGTGACCTTACCCCATAACCTTATCGACGGTGTAAATCTCAATTAGCTTAAGGGACAAAGTGGAACATTAGACACTAAAACAATTACAACAACTGTATTTTAAGCTATTTCGAAAAATATCCATTACGCCAATTGAAATTTACCCCGTCGATATTTTTTATTACTTTGTCTTAAAATTCAGATGTTAAAATTCTATTTAAAGAGAATCTTAAGACTACGAAGTTTTAAGGTAGACAGTCTTAGTGAAACTCAATAAGTAGATAGCGACAATAAGGTCCCTTTGCTCAGATGACGTCACAAATAATACCAACAAACATATCAACGTAGTCATATAACGATGTTCGCTCTTACTCAAACGCTGTTTAAATTTACTATTTTTTTTTATTATTTTTTGTCCTTTTCTATCCAGTTTCTCTCACAGAAGACGACATTTCCCACTGCAATGGAAATGCACTGCATTTCCCAATTCATACTATTCCCTCAATGTACGTACGTGTTTCGGTAGTGAGTGCGAATGTCAGAGCTCATTCCCATCCTATCCTTCTCCATTTGTCTAATCCTTTCCAAAATTTCAAAATAGCATCGCGTCCAGGAGCGTGCCAAAGTTTGTCATTCCTGACTGATGTTGGACTGCATGCTCCTCTGTCGCCTTCTTTCGACAAAAAATGCCTGAAATTGTAATTGCTAGAAAGGACACGAGATTTTAATCAATCGTTAAATTTAAATAACGTTCATGAGTAGGGCGGATAGCGTATTAATTTAATTTTATCGCTTCAATTATTTATTTTTAGATTTAATTTCTTTTTAATAAATCTCGTAGTGATTATTGAGATATAAGTAAATCTTGCCCTAACGAATTTATAATAAACAACGCCTTAATTTTAATACAAGTAAAATAATATAGTTTTGCAGAAAATGCATCTCATAAAAAATCTTACCTTGAATCAATGAAAGTAATTCTGAAATTATGAACTTTGATCTTATTAGATAAAGTTTAAATTAAAAAATATTCACGCACATTTTATATGTATTGATGGTATTTACGAATACCAAGTACAAAATGAATATTTTTAATATCATCATGCCAGCATTTATATAGGAATAGTTGCTATATATCAATAATATTACATATGAAAATAGTTTGGAAATCGGAACGTGTCACAACAAAGTATTCGGAATTCGTTCATGGCAACATTTTTAAATTGCCAGATGAATTTGTAGTGTACAATAAATAATCTTGATAGTTTCGCTCGTCTTATTGTTTCTTTTATATCTATTGATTGTGCGGATCAATAAATGCACGGATCACAAAATAACTCAAAAATAATCTCTGCAAGACAGGAATAATAATATTCCAACATCAACCATATTAATGTTCTAAAACATTGTATAACTTTGGGTTTACAATAGAAACAAAATATCTATACTCAATAGTTTTAAAGAATTCAAGCACTAAAGTTAGATTAAACATTTGCACTGCGCCCTAGAAAAATAGTTGATTTTATTAACCGATCAACTTATTCCCGTCATGCTCGGATATAATAGAAACTGATTTAGACAAGGTAATTGTTTAAGAAATTACTAAAGATAAAATATAAAATTTTGCATTTGCCGCCCTTTTTTTTGTACTATGTTTCGATGAACAGACTATAATCAGAACAGTAAGTTTTTTTATGGGTTTGATGTTTATCCAAATGTTTATAATATTGCATGTAATTTTGTCATTACCTTATCTGTGCCATTAATATTTATTATACATAAATAGGAACGTTTTCATAGACATATTTCGTTTATAATATATAAATAAACCTATTTATAATCAGTATTAAAAATTATTATTAATCGAACATACTTAAATGCTACCACGGAATTATTAATAAAAAAAACCTGTTGTATTTATTATTTATGTTAAATATACACGCATAAAGTGTTCTCATTCGATGTAAGGATTTGGGACCGAAATTGTATAAAGAGATATTAAAACTACAAATAATGTTAAAATTGTGCTTTTAAAAAATCATTTTCTTTCAAAGTTCTATAAAATCCTCTACTAGTCAATATAGGCAATGTTTTTACGTCATTAAAATTGAATTGTAGAGTCTAGACTTGTTTCTTTTTTATTCACTCACGTGGAAAGAGATTTAATGAGTCGTCGAAGAGTATTCTTTTAACTGACGGTTAGTTCGTTTCTAACACAAACTTTATGACCCTTTGCTCCCTATTTTCCAAACAGAATAATCTCCAAATTTTTGGGACTAAGATGGGACATTAAATACGTATAGCGTTTAAATTTTCTAGGGTTGTTGTACCTTATTCTTACGAGCATAATATAACCCTGAAGAACGTTACTATTTGACAACAGAATGACCATCAACGCCATATAAGAAACAAGAACAATTTATACAACGTAACAATATATCTTCATTTTTATGTCTTATCAAGTTATCACACAAAAACAACAAATACTAGTACGTCTATAATAAAAAAAGTACGCAATTTACTGTTTGTTATTGAATACTCACACTTTTTTAAATACTAAATGTCAATCAGACAAGTAGGTAATTTGATCATACGAGTCAGTGAAATGTGAGCTTCTAGCATCCGTCTAGCATAGAAAATTCGCGCTAAAATTAATGAAAGCGAAACCGACGCCAAAGTTTATACTTTGCGGGTGTAATGCATTGCGAAGTATCCATTTGCGAAAGCCAATACTTAACCATTTAATGTTGGTAATATTTTAGTAATGCTCATAACGTTTACGTACATTACGGTCTCACGGTCTACTTCAAAACCTTAGAAAACTCAACCCT
Organism: Sesia apiformis; assembly: GCA_914767545.1. Taxonomy (NCBI): domain Eukaryota; kingdom Metazoa; phylum Arthropoda; class Insecta; order Lepidoptera; family Sesiidae; genus Sesia; species Sesia apiformis. Next base: position 4,635,166 of record OU611960.1, on the reverse strand, counting down.
TACGTCTTCGTGGTAATTAGTAATCTTAGTAACCTATGATCTTGAGCGTACTTTCTGTTTTTAAAAGCACAATCTTAGTAGCGATAACTTAGATTAAGTAAATTGATTCAATTGAAATTAAATAATGTAATAAGGAAGTCGACATATCATTGCATCCTCAAATTAGTTCCTTTGCCGTAAACGAAGAAGATAAGATCTGCCAATATGAACACTCGCCATTATCAATTCTATTATCCTATGTGTAAGGTTCAAATATACTCGTGCTTATTGGCAGACTGTATCTTACTTTATAGTTTAAGAAGTTCATAACATTTGGTTCACTTGACGTTATTTATTTAAATATTTTTTTGTAATTCGTAGGTGATGTTTTGCGGATTAATGCTAATCGGTAGTTTTGTTCTTTCGTCCTTACATGAAAAGTTTAAAATAGATATTTTATATTTATACAATAAAGTAATAAATGCAAATAATATTTTTATGCTTCTATCTGTAAATTGAAATTGCCATACTTATCTATTTATTATTAAGCGGTGTACTTGCGAACATATATACAGGTAACCGAACCGAACCCTTCCATAAATCTGTAACCATCAAAATTGTTCAATGACATCAAAATTTTACAATGTTTTTTTTCCATAAAACATTTTTTAACATTTCCATACGTTTCATACAAACTTGATAAATACAATTCCAAAAAAAATCTATTTTTACAAAAAATACATAACATTATACGTCAATGAATTTAGAATCATAAACAGAATCAATGGTTTCAGGCTTCGGGAAAGTTTCGATTACATTCTGTATAATATAATTATGGATATATTTTAACAACAATCGTATTTTATTACTGTGTATATTGATTTAGGTATGTTTTCAATATATGTGCAATCGTTTTTAATTTTTAACTACATTTTTAACAGACATCTATTTTATGACTCATTTTATCTACTACGTACACGATACGGACAACATATTGGTATTTTTATTAATTCCATGTATTATGTATTGACGACTCCTTTCAAGCTGATGTTGCTACACTTATTTTCCAACTATGACCACAATGAAACACCGTGCACTTTTATTTAATACCCTCGTCACACTGTGTCTCTTTGTGCTCGTGGAACTTTTATTGGAATGTTCTATATTTTCAGCCTATCTCTTAGCAATGCAATGTTACTATAGGACAAGATTTTTAGAAGAAATGGTTAATTTTTAAATGTATATTATTTGTTTTCTAATTTATTTTTACTAATTAATAAATTAGGATTTAAATTGGTAGGTGTATTTCATTCATTACGTATAGTCTCCAATGTTAAAACAATTTTGAAATGTTAATGCAAAAATATGTCCGATTGTCTTAACGTGAATGACTATACATTAAAATACAAAATAAAACCTATTTTACAGATCTTATTGTTTGTAACAGAAAGTTTCATTAAATTCATTCATTATTGTTTCAATATTTTAGTAGCAGAAGTAGATAGCACGCTTCGTTGCAAAAACCTACCGCCGTACTTAAACAAAGTCCTCTGAAGAAAGGCCTATGTACCACATATGGGGCCTGTGATAAAATAGGTTTAATATCGGTATCCCTATGGTCTAAAATTTATGTTTAAAATACATGTAAAGGCCAACAGAAGTGACGGTGTATTTTTCTACAGTTTTAATAAGAAATATAGACCTTCTAGTTTGGTTTGCGATGGTTGTTTTATTACACTAACTACATACATCAAGAATTAGAAAATACCACGGGGCCACTGGTAGACACAGTTTGTGGATGGATGAATGTCTATAATCCTCATCTTATAAAATTATGATGGACTACACAAATTTGATGCTGCATTTGGCAGCAGCGTATAAAATCAGCCAGGTATATAAATAAATATCAGCGTATAAAATCAGCGTATAAAATCAGCGTATAAAATCAGCCTCCCCTTATAATAGATAACAAGGGTCTTTTGGGTAATACATCACTCAGGCCCAATGCGGTTTGCTAGATATTATACATGTCCCAATTTTCTTTATTTTCTCGTGCACGCGGTTTTATTCGCAATTATTTCCATTACTACGCTAGTGATAATTGAGCGTTGAAACCTATTAAAAAGAAATGCTCTGTTCTGTTCCATTAATAATTGCATAAAAAACAAACTTGAACAGTTTCCATAAACTTAAACTAGGTTTTATTTTATATTTTAATAATAATAGATTAGTATTAATACGCGTGAATGACTGATGTAGCATATAAGTGTTTTACGTATGACCTGTTCAATTACTTGCGTAGTACTAAATTTATCCTCTTATGTTTTCTACCTTGTGATGTCTTACGACTGTGCTGTGCATTATTTTCTGTGACGAAATAAAATTTTATTGATTTCAATTTTGTATTTTTTATTACATTACCCCTATTATACTCCCCAATTAATAAGAATGTTAAGCTGCTCAGCTTAAGATTCTTATTAATTACTTATACTTATTCTTATTAATTATGTAAGATGAAGTATATAGCGCAACATATACTTCATCTTACAGGAAATAAAGTGTGTTCACAAATCAATACTTCACTAGTAGAGGACACAGAATAGCACCTTGTGGGACCACAAGGTGCTATTCTGTCTCCTCTACTAATTGTAATATTTACAGCCGATTTGAGTAGTGTAATAAAAAACTGAATTCCATTTATGCGCTGACGACACTCAAGTTTATTGGTCTTTTACAGCAGATAGTAGTGGTTCTGCTGTAGTAGAGATTAAACGCCGATCTTAATTCCATTTACTTTTGGGCTTACAACAACACACCAATGCCATCAAAGCAAAATACATAATTTTGGGGACCAAACAACAGATCCAAAAGTAGTATAAACCAGTGATGATTAACGACGTAATTATCAAGAAGGAGTAGGCAGAAAGAAACCTTGGTGTGATGGTGGACGAGGGGCTGCGTTTTGTAGAACACATTAATATTAAACTAAAGCAACCTATTTCAAACTCAAAATTTTATACGCCCAGCTTAAATTTTATACGGAAGTTATTTAACTGAACCTTTTAGCAAATTTAATTATATTGTCGCCTTTCAATTTCTGTGACGTTATATTCGGATATTTGGTCCTAAGCTCTTGAAAAAAACAGACTAACATGTAGAGAGTACAAAATGCGTGCATGAGATTCCGCTTTTTAAAGCGTCTAATACCTACACGCACCAAATTGATTGTACCAACTGGTTGTAACAACCAAATTGACTCTTGCGCTACATGCTCCAACTAGTTGTACAAACAGCCAGTATTTTGCTTACACTGGCCGAAATTGACGCATCCTCATAACTCCGTCACTTTCAAAATTGCAAAAGCTAGGAATTGCCCTCAGCGTCTACTCACTTACTCTAAAGAAATGGAAAAAGAGACGCGAGTGGTGTAAGCAGATATATTTGAAACCAGCCGTTTTCAGTATACACTGCTGGACATGCACATTGACTCGTGAGATGAGGTGGTGCTATTTCTATAGCCGGCCGATATCACACGGCACTGATAGAAAGAAGTAATTTTAGCCAGATGAAGCTCCTTCAAGTGCTAGAATCTGTAGATGAACTATGCCTACTTTGTCCACGTTACAAACATGGTGTGACCATTAATTGAAAAGAAAAATACAATAATGAGAGATTAGATCACTGTTGAAGAAATATTAATAACTAGGTACTTTACGATATTTAGCAACAGGAAGAAGTTATGAAGACCTGGGAGTGTTTAGTGCCGCTACTTCGCCACAACTTTTGTCAAGACTTATTCCAGGAACTTGCGATGCCATTTTCCTCTCGATTGCCTCAGCACGAATGACGGTTGGTTGCTTGGGCAGCCGTACACACGTTACAACTAGTTGGCTGTTGGAGCTGGTTGGGCGTTTATCCCGACCAACCAAATACTTATGTAGGCAATAATAATAATGGTTGTGCAACATCCTTGCATAATGTACGATTTGGTCGGTGTTATGGTTGGTTGTACAACCAATTTGGTATGTGTATTAGGCGCTTAATTCCTGGAATGTCGCATATCTCCCCTGTACTTAATGAAAAAAAAAACTTAATGTGACTTCACGTCGAGATCTACACTTAGCATGTCTAACGTATAAAATAATTTGCAATCAAAAGCCAAGTTATCTGTATAATAAGTTTAAATGGTGTAAAAATAACACGTTGAACACCCGCTCTAAAGAGATGAATAACTTATCCCTACGGGGGCACAGAAGCGCTAAATTTAGGGGCAGTTTTAAGTACACGGCGTCAAAAATATGGAAAGATATACCGCCACCTATTCGTACAAATTCCAACTTAATTTCATTTAAAAAATATATGAAGCTTCTACTCGAGAAATTTAATTCTTATAATTAAGTCTAACTTTGTATGACGCTGCTGTGTTGTTTGCTGATTGTTTTATATTTTTTTTCTCATCCGTTTGTAATATATGCTCAAGCTCAAGTAATATATGTGTTATAAGATCTAACGTGTGCTAATGTGTGAGTGGGTTCCCACAAATATGTAAATGTGGCGCATTTAGATTATGGGGCTGTGCTGAAAACCAGCGCTCGGTCAATGTGCGGCCAGCATATGCTGACGCACACCACACTTCCATTGCCATTAAATTAGATATAAGTAATTAGATGTAAACGTTCAATGAATCATTATTGGAAATAAAGTGCGTTGTTATTTATTTATTCTTGTGCACGACAGATGTATGGCCTTGAAGCGCCACGCTGGCTAAGCGGGTTGGCGAGTCCACTCTTTCATAAGTGTTGTAGTTCCCCAGCACTTATGGTAGCAGCTTTGTTATCCCTTGGTCGCCTTTTACGGCACCCACGGGAAGAGATGGGGTGGTGATATTCTATAGCCCGCCGACACCACATGGCAAAGTTCAATAAGTGGGTTGCATTACGTACTAACCATCTTAAAACCATCGTCGCGATTCAATAAGTCCGCCCACCAAACGTCAAACCAAACACACAAACCAAATTTCAATAAGTTTGGTTTGTGTTATTCAATCCACTGATTGAATTACACAAAACGTGATTAAACCGCTTTCATAACGTTTATTACAAGCAAACATTTGTCTAAACAAATTTATGTCCGACCGAGAATCGCGAGTAGGAATCGTATTTGTGACCTTTTATAAAGTATGCACGAACATTACATCTGACCTAATACATCCTCAAAATATTTTCAAAAGTATACATTGTTTCAAGACATTTTTTCTCAAGGAAAATTTGTCAGAATTCTCGTTATTAAAATCTATATAAAAATAGCTCGGGATCTCGGATTTATGCATAGCTCTGATTGCCATAAATGCTCGGATTTATGGTAATCAGAAACTGAAGCTGTTTACAGTCATCGATCAACCAAAGTGTAGAGATGTTGCATTACGGCATTAAAAGTGATGCGTTTGCATTGTCAAACTGGTCTGACAATTCTGTTTGTCATTTGGCAGCAAAAAACCACCAAGACCGTATTATTAATTGTTTTCCTTTTTTACAATAACTGCAATATTTTTAACGTAGGGGTCGTGTGTTTTAACGGAAGTTTAATCGATGTTTACAATCTATAGTGGTTGGGAGACATGGAATGAAATGGTATCTATATTTTTATACAATTGTGCATATAATTACGGATGTACCAATTTTCTTCAATGTACCAAATATGTGTCGCAGATGTCCACGAGTGATTGTGTTATTATCATTGAGATTATCTGCCGTTATGCACCTTCTATAAAACAATCAGAGCACATTACGTACACGTACACGCTGAATGAAACTGCTCGCAACTCTCGACGTGGATTATCCGCCTCTTCAGTCAGCTCAAGACCACGATTAGTGCAACCCAACCGAAACGTCGAGTAAAATAAATAAGGTAAACATACGGGTTGAGACCCGTTTAAATAGATAAATACACGTATGTAGTAGTCGTTATCGATGGTAGCTGCTCCGACACCATGTCTATTAACGCTGGCGTCCCGCAAGACTCCGTGCTGTCCCCAACTCTGTTCCTTCTGCATATCAACGACCTGTTGCAAATTGGTGACATACGTTGCTATGCAGGTGACAGTACTGGAGACGCCTTGTACAGGGGCCGCGCCAACATTCCTCGGGTCAAAGTGGAAGAGAGTCGCGCCAGGCTTGTGTCTGAAATCGAAGACTGTAGATCTAGTCTCGATTTGGGGTTCTCTGAACCTAGTGGATTTCAACCCCAGTAAGACGCAAGTCTGTGCATTCACCGCTAAAAAAAACCCTTTTCTTGTAGCATCTCGCTTTCAGAGCATACCTCTTAAGATCTCGGAGAGTATCGGGATCCTTGGTGTCGACATCTCCAGCAAAGTCGAATTTAGGGGTCATCTGGAAAATAAAGCCAAAATGGCCTCCAAAAAGCTCGGTGTGCTGAACAGAGCAAAGCGGTACTTCACCCCTGGGCAACTCCTAATGCTTTACAAAGCTCAGGTGAGGCCACATATGGAGTATTGCTCTCATCTCTGGGCCGGCGCACCGAAATATCAATTGGACCCACTTGACTCCATCCAACGACATGCTGTTCGTATTGTCGACGATCCCACTCTCACGAGCGGTTTATAATCCCTCAGCATTCGGAGAGACGTTGCGTCTCTCTGTGTGTTCTACCGCCTGTACGATGGGGAATGCTCTGAAGAACTGTTTAATATAATTCCCACCTCGGGTTTCTACAACCACACCTCCCGTCACAGAAGTGCGGTCCATCCGCATTCCCTCGATACGGAGGTGTCGCTCACTGTTCGGTTCAAAAAATATTTTATAAGGCGAACCCGTAGGCTGTGGAACGAATTTCCTGAAGAGGTGTTTCCATTAAGCTACGATATGGGGTTCTTCTAGAGAGCTGTGAATAGGATTTTGCAAGGTCGGCGGCACGCCCGCATACCCCCTGGTGTTGCAGGTGTCCATGGGCGGCGGTAACACTTACCATCACGTGGGACCGCTTGCTCGTCCTTCCACTAATCTATAAAAAAAAATGTATCGACTATATAAACGTTGCTAAGTTCCCGGGGATTCTACGTCACGTGGGTAAAATGTCCCAAGGGAGTAAAGCCTCCATAAAATAAAGAATATATTGAAGGCTGGACAGAAACGTTTACGAATAAAATCGCCCTTTTGCTAGACCGACTGAAAACCGTAGACGGATCCTCGAAAGTATCCGAAAGCGCAGAGACCACTTGAAGAAATTTGTCAGTAATGACTGGATGCGTTATTAAAAAAAAAAATGTTTAATTTTTTTATAATAGAATGGTTTATTCTTCGATATCACTGTAGAACATTATAATTCCAGAGAAGCTGACAGTAGTGGAGTGATTTTATGCTCCATGTCAGGCTATAACGTCCGGCTGCAGAACACATTTTTTTTTAAATTAAAGGTGAGACTCTAATGACACTTGAAACTACAATATTATTCTTGTCAAATATACTTAATCGTTGTCTCGTGCTAGCGGAGTAAAGATTCGAGGAGCGATATTCAGTCTTGTTTGACTAACACTCGCGTTAAAACATACTATCAATTAAAATTACTCTCAAAAATTGAACATTATCAAATTTTCTTTCAGATACTTAAAATTTGTCAAATTTTTTAATGTTTACGGGGTTCTTAACACCGTATTTTTTATAGAAAAAGGCGGCAGACGAGCATACAGTCCACCTGATGGTAACTGGATACTGTCGTCCATAGACATCCGCGGTACATGCCAACATCAGTCCAAAATTACAAACGTTGGCACGCCCCCGGATGGGCTGCTTACCTTTGCAGATTAAGGAATGGGCTCTGACATATCTCACTCACTACCGAAACACGTACGTACATTGGGGAAATACGATAAAGTAGGAAATACAGTACATTTCAAGGTAGTCTTCTGTGAGAGAGGAGTAACGTGGCCAGTCGAGTACGCCCAGCGGCTGTGGGAATTCAACATGCACTCTCCCCTTACCTAGGACCAATGTAGGAGCACTGATACTTGGCAGTTGGTGGTCCCACATCTGCGAGACTTTATATTTAATATGTACTTCGGGATCAAGCGTTAAATTTTACGATAACAACTTAAATATTAAATTTAAAGGGATTTAAATATGTAGGTACTCGGAGATAGCAAATCTATAATAGAGCTCCGACCGAACGAAAGTCAGAGTATGGATACTGTATTATTAGTTTTATGTACCACTATTTACTTTATGAATTATAACACCAGGTCAGGCATTGGTATTGTATATTTATTATTTACCTTATAAAACGAATTATAATACAAATCACGCGGTATGTCGCGACAGTATTTAGCGGCGGGAACAATGGCAGCTGAAGTGAGAACTAGGACTGCGTTCCAAATCATACGTTCTGTGACAGATAGCTTTTATATACTTGGAGGTAGCCAATGTATAATACAGGTCCGACCGAACTAAAGTCAGAGTATGCTTATACTTCGTTCGTTCGAACTTCGGTCTGGCCCTAAACTTTGTAGGTGTAAAATCAGAGTAGACCCCCTGTTCCGTTCCCGATGTCTAGTGTAAAAAACGAATAAATAAAGTGTATATTTTTTAAGAAGAACATCCAGTACAATATAATTATGTTTATGAGAACAGCAAATAAAGTTGTAAGGTTAACAGGACATCAGTTTTATTTGGCAGTCTGCTCCCTACATACAAGTAATTTTCGAGTGTTTAATAGTTTCTATACTTCCCTTTTTTATATTATGGTAACAACGTAATCCCGGGTGTTGGGTGAAAACTCATCAGTTTTCCCGCGGACTCCGCCTGGGCGGCCCGCCCAAACGTTACGTTCCCGCCCATATAATACCGCCAAACTTTCATGACAACGTTTTGTTTTCAAATTCAATATTAATCTCGCGTTAGAGAGAGATATTGTGCGATGTGTTGTGTCCCGTGCTCTTTATTAAATACGTTGTTGATAATAAAAACTTAATTTTATAGATAAATTATTGAAATTTTTAATATTAGTGGCTGCGATGAATTTGCTTAAAATTACACGCAGAAGTCTTTAAAGACGTAAAAAAAAGTTCAAAGAATTAACACTGTTTTGAAAAGAAAAAATTGTGAGTTACTGATAACTTTGGTGTTACGTTTTTTATATAAGTAATAGAATTTTCTATATAATTCTTTAGTACTGATAACAATATATGTAACATTATGTGAATAATGATGCCTTGTTGGACGGTCTTATACCCCAGATATTGACACTAAGTAAAATCTTTAAAAAAATGGAATTATTCTAGTTTTGTCGTCTAAAAATCCATACATATTTATTATAAGAAAATAGTAACAAAGCCGTGTCTATACATTTAATATTTTTTTTGAGTCGTTGTAATATAAAATACTAGTGACCTAGCCCAAAACAACAATATTTGGGATTTTTGTCCGTCCGTTAGAACGCGCATCATGCAGAAATCTCTGGACGGATTTTAAAGAAACTTGGCGTTTCTTATGTTACCGGGTTAATATTTAGGGTATTTTTTATATTGCCCTAAACCATACATGTCCGGTGACTCTTGAAAGGCCATTAGGGCCACAAGAATTTAGCAATTTCGAAAAAAGGTATTTTTTATCCAGATCAATTATAGAGCTCCCACAACAATCAAGATTTTACGCGTACGAAATTGCGGGCACTGCTAGTCAGGTATAAGAATATATTTTCTATTTAAACAAAATCTAGAATCAGAGGAATTTTAACTTAAAGTGTCTTAACCAGTGTCAATAAGTCCACACCGGCAATAAGGTCCCTTTGCTCAGATAACGTCACAAATACATATAATAAGTAAAAGGTTTACGAAACAAATTTAGTAATAATTTTCATTTTACAATTACTGATTCAAATCATAAAACTTGTTTATTCAATTAAAGGGAAACTTCCTGAAGCGTCCTTTCAAAAGTAATTTACACAATATACTTTATTGAAAAAGATAGAACTTAAATGACTTAATTAATTTAAAATAACATTGAGTATAATATAAATATATGTAGGTAAATAATGGGCGTGTGGTGTCGGCCGGCTTTGGAACCCCATCTCTTCCCGTGGGTGTATTAAAAGGCGACTAAGAGATAACAAAACCGCTGCCACACACCCTGAGGAACTACGCCACCATTAAAAGAGTGGACTCGCCAACGCGTTTGGCCATCCCTCGTACACAAGACAATGTGTATGAGGAGGCACATGTCCAGATGTGGATACGGTTACGGTATTTTGTTGAAAAGGAAACAATTTAAAAGCGAGGATACACATTACAAGGGTATATATGAGAGTGCACGCTGTATTGCCACGGCCGCTGGGCGCACTCGACTGGCCACGTTATACCTTTCTCACAGAAGACCACCTTGAAATGTACTGCATTTCCTACTTTATCATATTTCGCTAATGTACGTACGTGTTTCAGTAGTGAGCGACATATGCCAGAGCCCATTCCCATCCCATCCTACCTTTCTCCATTTTCCCAATCCTTTCTCGCAATCTACTCCTTACCTCCAAAGGTAGGCAGCGCAGCCGGGGGCGTGCTAACGTTTGTCATTCTGGACTAATGTTGGCATGTATCGCGGATGTCCATGGGCTACAGTATCAACTTACCATCAGGTGGACTGTATGCTCGTTAGCCGCCTTTTTGCTATTCGAAAAAAAAACCCACAGCGCTGACTGGGCGAGTTACCCCACTCCCAAAGAAAACTACTTTAAAAAAATATAACACTTGTCGGTATCCTAGGAAACTTGTAATATTATTTTATACGTCACCTTCCAAATCTAACTTGAGTCATTGCATTACGGTAGAATGTCACGCTCAATCTGGTGTCGCATTATGTCGACGTTTTCAATGATTCTTTAACAAAATTCAAGTACATCACTGTGTTTTTGTCAACTGTCAGCTGTCAGAGCTCATGCTATAATAACCGGAGCATAGCGTAGGCCTCGAGTATATCGTTATATTCCTTATTTATTATAATTTTATTAATGTATATGTTTACAATCCATTCAGCCTTTTACATTACATTGTAATATTTTTTGATAAACAATAATTATGTATATTTATCTTTATTTTTCTTTTCTTCCTTCATACTTTTGTCGGCAACATGTTTTTTTGTTAATCTGTTTCTGACCTACCTGTAATCAAAATATTTATTTCTTTTCCACACAAAGTTTGGCTGGTACAGAATGCCTTAAGACATCAAGCTCGCTTTTTGTACGTTAATATGCAATGAAGTGTGTAATAAATAAATAAATAGATACGAACATTGACGGTATAGGACATTTACTGCCCTCTTCAGTACATTGACTCTGATGTGTAAAGTCCTGAGTTCAATGTCAATCTGTACAGGTGAGATTTATGGGACGACTTATGGAAAAATAAAATATGATCGAATAAAGTAATTTTAACAAAACTGCAGATTTAGTCAGTAAAAATATTCAATATACGAGTATTCCGCTGGATAAAACCGAGTATATACAGTCAGCCACAGGTTAACTTATTTTTAGGTATATCTAGGAACACCTTAGCACGCCACTAATGACGGCTTAAATCGATTAATTTTGAGTACATAAAATATTGTATTTATATGTTTTATTTTATTAATGAACAATAGAACAAATTTTAATAACGGAGGTTCCATCTCGTACCTACTGCGTACCTAATCCAACGTCATTACGTGTCACGTGTCATCTTAGCAAGAAGTAGTGACATAGATGTTTTCTTTTCAAATGAGCGGGTTCTAAGCAGGTATTCCCTGGAATTCTTTGAGAAATCGTTATAAAGAATGTACGCATTAGTTTTATAACTATAGTGTACCTTCTCTTATATGTAAGTAAATAAATGTAAAGAAAATATATTTCTTTCATCTGAGTTTTGCGGCGCTCCGCGCTGTCGGTAAAGCTACTCGTATTATGGTGTCGGTAAAACAGTGTGGGCGTCAAGTGAAGAGAATTGTTCTGTAGGTAGACAAAATTGTAAAGTTGTAGGTAGACATAAAATCAGTGGCGTAGCTAGGTAACCAAGGGCCCTGGGGCAAATTAAAAAATGGGGCCCCACTGCTATGTAAACTGATTAGGTTTTATCAAATAAAAATATGAAATATACAAATACTTTAAAAATGCTAAGCTACTTAAGCTCTTTTTTGTGCACTGCAGGGCAGGTAATAAAAATATCAAACAGTAACAACATAAATTACAATTAATACTTGGTGTAGGTTTGGCTAATAAAACGAAATAGAGAAGATTCAAGGGTTTATTATATAAAGGTCGGGCCTACCAACTGACTAAATAACAATTATATTTACAATTTTTTCCTAGCTTTAGTTTTCGCAAAAGTATCAATGACTTTGTTTAAATCCAGGCTTGATGCGGTTTTGTTTTCAATTGCTATTAGCGATAAATGTCGGAGTCGAGTTTGGTCCATATTATTTCTTAAATAATTTTTAATTATTTTTAATTTGCTAAATGACCTTTCAGCTGCTGCAGAAGTGACAGGAATTGTAAAGAATAATAACATTGCTGTAAATACTTCCGTTAGGTCGCATTCTAGCACTCCATTGCTCATTATTTCCTTACATAATTTTTGAACAGTCCATGCTTGAGTTAGTTGAGGTAAAACTAGGTGGTAAATATTAATAAATTGAAGTGAAAAACTAGGGCCTATTATATCTGAATATTTTCTTTGGAATTCGTCACACTTTTGTAATAAAGTTGCTTCATCAACATGTAATAAAAATGTTGGTGTTAGAAAATCGAATATATGACAGACTGCACTCATACTAATAAAACGTGTATCTAATTGAGATATTACTGTGTCTAGTACATTATTGAAAATCTCAATTTTAAATATTTTTTCTCGGTTTGGAAATCGGTGATCAGCAGCTAATTCATCAAAATGTTTTTTAACTTTTCTTTGCCTTTTTTCTTGAAAATGGGTATCAATACCATATTTTCTTGCAGTTTCACTGGCTTTGCACTTGAATAATTCGAAATCATTTCTATAAATTTGCAACTTTGCTTTGGTCTCTGCTAAAACTTTACTCGCCTCGCCCAAATTGATGTCGCATTTTTGTAAAGTTTTGGATGCATAATTGATGTCGTTCAATACACTGTGCATGAATTCGCAAAGCAACACGAACTCGAAATTTAGCATTTTTGTTTTAATACTCTCTGCTTCACTACGCTCATATTTATTAGGACTCTTTAGAACTATTTCTGATAATGCTTTGATAATATCAAAATAACGAAGTTTTATTGCAGATATCGTATTGACCCTACTGGACCATCTAGTCGGATTTAGTTTTTTTAGAGTGGTGTCCGATTCGCCAGTGAATTTTGACAGTAGATCCCAACGTTTGATGCTGTTTCCGAAAAAGTTATACAAATCTTGCAACGTTGCGAAAAAAATCTGTATTTCCACACAACTGCTAACGGCATCATTTATCACCAAATTTAAATTATGAGTGGCACAATGTACGTACTCTGCGTTAGGCTGGATATCCTTAATATGTTTTTGTACACCATTATACACACCACTCATCACACTGGCTCCATCATAGCCTTGCCCCACACATTTTTTTAAATCAATATTTTTGTCGATAAATAATGTTGTCACTTGGTTGACTAAATCTACTGCGCCATGTTTGATGGCTGCATAAAAGCCTAGAAACACTTCTTTTACTTCTATATTAATTGGCTGTCCATTTTCCGATCTGGTTATTACTACATACCTCACAACAATGCTTAGCTGATCTACCTTCGATATGTCCTGTGTCGTATCCATTATGATGGCAAAAAACGGTGACGCTCTAATTTGTTCTAGTAGATGGGTTTCGAGTTTGGTCCCCAAGCTCTCAATCATTTCATTTTGAATTGTTGCACTCAGATATCTTGTAGATCCTAAAAACATAAAATAAACAATTTCAAAAAAGTCCTGATATTAAACAGTTAATAATTATAAACAAAATAAAACGATAAAAAAACTTAGAAATAATTATTATTACCTTTGGGCATATCCCAAACTTGCCGCAAAATGTGATCATATCGGGCGACAAGCTCTACAAAGGACAGAAAATTTCCGTGGTATCCTTCCTGACTTAAGTCTTCTTAATGTCCTCTCAAAGCCAAAGAACTCTTTGCTAGGGTAAGTATGATATCGAATAACCTTTGAAGAACCATTTTCCAAAATGATGCTTCTTTGCGAATTTCATTTTCAAGTTCCTTGTCGATAGTATTAGTATCGTTTTTTTTTTCCAAAATTCATACACAGCACATGCTTCCGAATGGCCACTCGAACAACTGTGTTGTTTAATTCTTTCTGATAAATGCTTCCAATCTCGAATTCCCGTACACCAAACATTATTCCTTTGTGAAGCAAATAACCAGCAGGGTTGACAATAGGCAGCGTCTAGTATTTTGGAATAACACAACCAAAAACGATTAACTGGCCCATATTTAGAACACGAAACGTAGTACGATTTTGAAAAACACCTATTGTTCTGGTTGATGTCTGTTGGAAAAGGTCCTGAAGGCTGTAAAGGCCCCATATCAAGAATTTGACGTTTTTCGTTATCACTTAATATTTTGTTCGTGAAGTTTCCCAAGTCATAAGAAGATTTGTCGTACACATTTTCGAAAAATGTAGAGGTCTGTGGTTCCTCCAAACCCTCCGCTCTTATGTGTGTCATGCAAACATCATCCACGTTCACATGATCGGCGGCGGAGGTATCTCCAAATGTAATAATTGTCGAATCTTCTTCAGTAGGCTTCTCAACCAACACAGTTACCACATTATTTGAGTCACTATCAATAGAAATATTTTGGCCAGATGTACTTGCAGAAGGCTGACTAAAAAACTTGTCAATTTTGGGCAATTTTTGTTTACTATCTTCTCTTTCTTGGCGTTGTTTGCGTTTAAATGCACCACTGGGTTTCTTCTTTTTATCCATAATTTTAGTTTTCTAATTTATTTAAACAATACAATATTAGATTGTGCTCGAATAGGTAGGTACTCACTGTTCACTGACGACGTTAAAAGTAAAATAAAAGGAAAGAGAAACACAATGATACGCTACAAGTGTCGTTGGGGAATCCCCGGAAAAAAATTTATCACCGTTAGTGTTACCACATTTAACGGTGGAGACCATGAACGATCTCCTGCCCGCGGACCTGAATTAATGTACCTACTGCAGGTGACTTGCATTTTTTCACGATATTTCGCGTTATACAAAAAGCTGTAGCCGAAATCTATTTATTGACTAACACGAAATCTAACACGATTTATTGACTTAACGGACATCAATATGAGTGGTAAAATCAAATAAAATTGAACCACTATATTGACCAGTACAAAAAAGTTTATTGACATTAGCTTACTTACTCCTGATACAGCATTAATTTTTTAACCGTTCTCGAAAAAAAAATCTTAACTCGAATTCACAATAAAACGCACATCGATGAATAATAAAACACACATATCACTATCCGTCAAATTGACAACACTGCCAACCTACAGAAAGAATTTAGGGGAATTCCCTAGGCATAACTTTTGAATTTCTCTCAACTGAGTTGTCATGATTAAAGTGGGGTTGCAACCTGTCATATTTATTTTGAAAATGGGAGAAATTTCCAAAAGTTCAGTTCGATCGAGATTTCTGGTAAGGATTCGAGGGCCCCCTGAGCTTGAGGGCCCCGGGGCACTGCCCCGCCTAGCCCCCCTAGGTAGCTACGCCACTGCATAAAATAATAGATTTTAAAAAAGGATTGAAGTTTAAACATTATATGTCGTTTCTTTGAATATCAAAGCAACACCAAATAAGTTTGTTTCACTCCACAATCCTTTATAAAACCCTTTATATAAATATAGATAATTGTAGGTTAAAAAAATGTCTGAGGCGTGGCTAGGTACTATGTACTAATCCGCATGGGGCTCACGTGATGGATTAAGATCCACATCGTAATCAATAGTGGAAGCTTTTGCCCAGGCGCTGGGACGTAGATAACTTTTCGCGTATTGAAGGAATAACGTCGGTTTGTTTGATTGCACTAATCGGGATCTACTTGATCTATTTTTGTATGTTTTCATTCTTTTGTACTCTGTTTATACTGGAAAATGTCAGAGTTTATTTATTTATTTACATAGAAAAATCTACAGCTTTATCCAAAGTAACAATACGATTTAATAATAACAATAGTATAGCCAATTATAGATTTCTTCCAGTTACATATATAAGCTGAAGTACAAAATATTTAACTGCAAAATAAGACAAGGAATGAATAAATCGGGAACACAAAAACAAGTAGTGTTTACTTTAGGGAAATGGAATATATAAGAATATATCCTCCAGTAACCCCAAAGGATGATTGAGGTGTATCGGAGTGACGACAATATTTAACAATTTTTCCGATTAAAATCGCAGTTCTCAATAGGCAAAGCCAGCGGACTGAAGCTAGTACAATATATTAAAATAGTTAAAAAAACGTATAATTAATTAAACATTCACCTATTTCAACAAGTCTATTTCCCTCTCTTCACCCATCTATAGCTTCACCCCTCTCTTCACTTTTCAACATTCTTCCTGAGCCTTTTCCGAATACAAATTCTCAAATTCCTTTATCTTTAGCTTTATCCTTCCCATCGTCAACAAATCTTGTATAGTTCTTTCATCGAACTAAGCGATCTAAAGCGATGTCTTACAGGTATCCTTTGAGCGGGAGAACATGCCAATAAAAGAATAATACTCGTAGGCAGATGGTAAATCTCTCTGCGTTTTCTATCTCCTTTATCTTCCTTTAGGGAATGTTCTGAAGAGCTGTTCAATTTGATGACAACTTTGGGTTTTTACCATCGTACCGCTTGTCATGGTCGCTGCGTACTGTGCGGTCGAAAAGACGCTTTATACCGCGAACCCGAAAGTTGTGGAATGAACTGCCAGCTGAGGTATTTCCGTCACGCTACGATATAGGGCTCTTCAAAAGAGCTATGAACAGGTATCTGCAAGGTCGGCAGCACACTTACCGTCATGTGGCCAGACCGCTCGTTTGTTATCCATTGCATAAAAAAAACTGCAACCAAAATAAGTGGGAGTGGGAAAGGAAATCGAAAAACTGGACACGAAGTTCCTGCTGATATAATCTTTGTATCAGCAGTTTTATATCAGTTATCTGATATCGAAGTCCTTTACTTATAATGATCTATAATTTTCAATCATTTCTTGTTAGGATTAGGGCCATTTAATTATGTTCATGAAATTGAACTAAGTCTCCTAACTTGCGGTACCCACGCGCCACGTTAATACGAGTATTTTTGTGTCGTGTTATTTAACCAGAGACAAAAGTCAATTGAAGAGATAATTTATTCAATGTTTTACGTCAGATGGCGAAGAATTCCAGAATGAAGAAAAGTAATTTGAAAAAATAGATTTTTTGTTATTCATGCTAACATTAACTTTAGAAGACACTTATGACAAAGTACGCTACAACAATTATTAAGTATTCCTTGTATTTTTTTTTTGGATATCTAGTATACGCATGAGTGTCCCAAAAAGGCAGAAGGCGCAAGGGAATTCTTGTTTCATATCTATAGGATATTTAGAATCCAGAGACCTGGACTCTCCTCGTAATCAATTTCTAAATGTATGTCTGTCGAGTCCCTACAATTAAGATCCTTACATAAACATCACTATTAATTATAAGTTAGGAACTCATGAATATTCTCTAATATTATCATAGTAAAATACCGATAGCAAATTATCGCATATTGATATACTCGTAGAGTGGGCAACGAAATGACAACTAATATTCCAATATATTGGAAATTGTTCGTCATTCATTGTGTGAATAGATAGATATGTCGTTTATTATGGTCTCTGTGTTGTCAGACTGATAAGAAAATTAATATTTTTTATAATGATAATAGCAAATAACAAAATTAATTGAAAATAATAATATTTTGTTGTAAATATATCAGATTTTATATTGATGCTAATAATAGTATTTATATAAAATAAAAGTGAGTTAATAAGTGACAATTTTTGATATTGCTTTTAGGAAACAATGACTTTTGATGTTTACAAAATTACTGTTTATACTCAATATATGTATATAACCTTAATCGGCCTTTTTTTCGGCCTTTGCTGGACATGGGCCTCCTCGTCCACATACTCTTGTCCACGAAGAGGTTTAGCGAGTCCACTCTTGCCTTGTGGTGGCGGCATCGAATTTATTATCCATTAATTGCCTTTCACATCCACGGGAAGAGCTGGCGTGGTGCTGGAGCTGGCCATTCTAAAGCCGCCCACAAATATTTAATCAAATATAAATATTTTTCTGTGAAATTATTTATTTCAGTTTCAGGGTCCTTTTTGCATATTTCGTTGATATTTCATTCATCGAACATACTTATGAAAAATTAGGTGGAAATTGCTAAAAAGGAATTTCGCTGAAAGTTAATTTCAATATTCAATTAAATATCAAGCTATAAAGTCCCACTGGAGGTCTTAGACCTCCCCTTGTAGCCACGAGGTGAATTAAAGACTTTAAAACGCCGCGCTGGCAATTGCGGCCTTTTTTTTATTAAAAAAGAAGATTGGAAATTTATGTAAGTTAAATTGCCATTACCATTGCCATGCGATTGTATATAGGGAGGTCCAAAAGTCTCCGACCTAACAAAGGAAAAGGACACTCAAGTTCATAGAAACTAATTTTATTTTTCAATGTAGTCTCCGTCTATTTGAACACACTTTAAACACAGTATAAAAATAGTCAGAAGTTTTGTCGTCAAAATGAGCGAAAACCGCAGCGGTCACTTGGAATATTCTTTCGAGATGCTTACACTGTCAGCTATTTCGGATAATTTCAATCTTCGATCGCTCAAGACCATCTCATGAACTTTGGAGATCATTTCTGGGGTGGTGACGCTTTTTGGACGTCCGGATCGGGATTCATCTTCGACGCTTGTACGGCCGCGCTACTATTCGGCAACCCAGTTCTTGACTGTGTCATATAAAAGAGCACTTTCACCTAAAACATTTTTTAACTCGTCAAAAATTGTTGATCCCTTTAAACCCTTCATATGAATAAACTTTATCACTGCTCTTTGTTCAATTTTATCCATTTTGTGAAAAATTCGACACAAGATTTTCTAAAATGTCAGACTATTAAAAAGTATTGGGGCCTTCGATTTCAAATTTAGAATATGGATAGCTAGAAATCTCTTTTGTAAAATGAGATATTTTTTAAAATATATATTCTTTTTAAATAGTTTAGGCCAGATACTTATCATCTCACCTACGTATAATGGAATCTGACGAATGTGGAATTAATCGTGACTATTTTCATCACCATTCGGAAAATTCTGACTCAGGTGGAAAAAAAAATGATCTGACGAAAGTGGAATCTGGTATCCGACAGATTAAATCAAAATTAAGACAAAGTTCACAGCGACTCAGGAACAAAACTTCTTACATCGTCGCCACGTCACCAGTCGCAGTTAGACGTAGTCGTTTCGCATTCTTGAGAGCAGTGGATTTCTTTCTTTCTTTCAGTCTTTTCGGCGTCTACTTACAACTGAATTAGCTTCGCTTTATTTGATGTAAATTCCAAATGTCTCGTGCAAATCTTTAAAAACCTGTACAAATTTTCCCTATTAGAAGCAATACCCAAATAGGCCTTTGCTGACCACTGGCCCACCCCCCGACTAATTCTCATGCAAAGCTATTTACTATACTTTACTATACTAATCCACCCTATTAGCCGAAGATTAACAAGGACTCAGGTGTTGTAAGTAGCTGGGCTTAGCTTGACTTAGGTGGTTATTTCTTACTGTCATGCTTGGTAGTTTGACAATCTTGCGCTGTATTTCGATTAAATATCGTGTTTATACGAGTAAAACCGAAAAAAACTTTAATTATCTGGTTTCCAAGTCGTGTCGAAATAAGCATGCATATCAATCGTTGCGCATAAATGATTTTCGTGCGCCAGCATAAAGGCGAATTCAATGACAATCATCATTGGAAAATCTTTTTTTTTCCCCTTAAGTCCGCTCTGAGTTTTGAAAACAAAATTGGCGGCCAAGTTAGGACTATAGGGTGGGTGGCGTATTTCCGTAAAGCCACACTTTGAAACAGCGGGTTTCGCAACTGCGACGGCGTGGACGGATGCATTGTCATAGAGAAGCTGCACACCTTTGTTTAGTTTTCCACGACGTTTCTGCTTGATTGTTTCTCGTAATTGCTCTATATGATTAGCATAATAGCTTCCAATCACGGTAGTATTGCGTTCTTTTAATAATATATAATTTAATTATTTTAACATAATATTTCTTTTAGTCGAGGAATCAAAACTAACGAGGGTTGAACTCTTAAAAATATATACGAATTAACAGGATAAATTACAATGACGTATAATTTGTTTTTTTTAGACATCTGAAAATTTAGTCAGGCCAGAAACTTTCGGACCTCACTGGTATTTGTTAATTACACCTGATATTTAATATAAAACAATAAACAAAATATGTATATTTTGATATTGTAAATACCGACAATAACCGTATCTTAAAGGGATCGACATTTCACATTTTTAAAAATCTATATTTTCTACAGAGTAGTATAATTTAGAGACTTAACATATAAACGACATCGAGTAATTGTTGTGTTTAAGTGTACAATTATGTAATAGTGAAGTGATAGTGTGTTATGTGTGTAAAATGATTACAAAATTGATCTTTCTTTTAAACTGTATAACCTTTGCTCTTTGTGACAATATTAAACTGACTAATAAAAAGGCTCTGCTACCAGGAAAGAGTTTCTTAGACATTATGCAAGAAATTATAGGACAAACGACGGTCACAGAAGATTTTACTTACAATACAACAGAAAATCCAAGAAGTGTCGATATACCTCATGTAAGTAGTATTTCGTTTATTTATATTACAATGAAATCATTCATATACTCGTATTAGTATATTATTATAGTTCTAGATGTTTAAGTTGACCTATTCCTGACCTTACATCAAACACAACATCAGCTATAAACTGGAATATAATTGAACAATGTCACGCGCCCACACGAATACTTATCTTATCACAAATCTGTGCACGTGGAAGTATATTTTCTATTTTTTGTACATTTCAAAGAAACCAAAGTCGTTCATGTCACGATCCTATGCATCAAAAAAAGGTATATCGATGGTTAAAAATTCAGTTGACATAGGGGACAAAAGGGTGGTTTTCAGTAGTGGAAAAAAATAGTTGCGGGAACTTCAAATGATTTATTTAACTTTTTTATTTTATTTAACTCTTTACTCGGTGGTTGAAGATATATTCTTGAAAAATGTTGTTTTTCCACACTAAATAATTGAAAATTATCTACATTCTATTAATTCCAGATATGACTTGTCCTTAACGTTAAAATACTATAAATGATTTTCGCCTACCCACTTCGAAAATTTACTTCATAACCTTGTACTTGGTGTAACAGTTACATTTTATTTTTTATCAATAAGTTATCGTTGTAACTGACAGTAATTTACACACTTCAGAAGTTTATTGGTATTTATGGCTTTTGACTGGTTCTTTACACTGTTACTCTTATAAAAGTCTTGGTCATAGTTGGTCATACTACCAATATGGTCATAGATGTGTAAAAATTGCAACAACACTATTGTTTCTTTCTTTGTGCAGTATAATAAAACAATATTGATATATTAATAATGATAAAACAATATTAATAATGATATAACAATGTCCCTGACGCCATAACTCATGAGATATTTTTATATTAAATGTATAATATTAAAGTACATTCGTAATGACAAAGAACTTTACTAGGTTAACATTAAATGTTAATTAATGGCTACGCCTCAAGTAATTGGAGGAAAAAATTAAATATACTTTACAGCATATTTTCTTTACAAGTAACCAAAAATATAATGATGTAAAGTTCCTACAGTACAAATCGTTATTTGAAGACACATCAGTTTGTTGATGAGATAGAGTTAAAAAATATTTTCATAATATGTCCCTTACGCCAATTCATTTTTTAACCAGTTAAAAAACATAAATGTAATTTATTTTTAAAAATATTTACTTATTGCTTCGCAGGTTTTTGAAATGTCATCAATCTAATTTATTTATTTTTAGGTTTATATCTTATAAATGTTTTTCCTTTCGCAGAATTATCAAACTTTTCCATTTCCTGTGATCGATTGAGAAGTATACTAATGTTGTAGGCAATATTCTTTCTTACAAATTTGTTTTTCTACTACACTACCCTCTTTGTCAAGCTAAATTGTGGTTATCAGGCATCAGGAAATATAGGCATCAGAAAATAACTTTTCTGGTGTGCAAATGTAACCCTAAGTGATAGCGAAGCTATACCAAATGATTTGGTTAAAGGTTTGGAAAGGGTGGAATAAGTAATAAAAATGAAAAAAGGGTAGTTAAAGAAAACATCGGTCGTCTAAGTCATATTATTCATTGCTAAAAATCTTTTATCATAAAAAAACTTTTCATGCAATTATCAACCTGCATATTATTAGGGGCGAGTGCACCCTGCAATCCAACAGCGACTAGGCGCTTGACTGGCCACGTTATCCCTCTCTCACCGAAGACCTTGAAATGTATTGCATTTCCTACTTTATCCTATTCTCCAATATTTGTGTTCCGGTAGTGAGTGAGATATGCCAGAGCTCATTTCCATCCCATCCTATCCTATTTTGCGAACCCTTTCTCCAAATATATTCCTATATCTATAAAGGTAGGCAGTGCGTACGGATGCGTGCCATCGTTTATCATTTTGGACTAATGTTGGCATGTATCGCGGATGTCCATGGGCTACAGTATCCACTTACCATCAGGTGGACTGTATGTTCGTTTGCCGCCATCCTCCATAAAAATCCTGTTTTTCTATTCAACCCAGTCTTCAGGTTTTCGTAAAAGCGTCAATAATTGAAAGACGACTGTTCTTTGTGATATGATTCAACTATAGCACAGATAGCACTATAGCACAAGCCCTGTGTTACTTTTTCACGACCTTCTTGCCTGTCATTATTAAAGTTAGATGCTATCTGATTCTCTCCTTGCTATTTTTTTAATTTTATTATAAGCAGTACAAGACAAAATCAATTGACAAAAAGCTAGTTGACCCCCCTTAACTACGTACTGACATCAAGCCCAGATAACAATTTACCAGTAATAGACTACAAAAAATATAATCTACGAAACACATGAAATAGGAAAGATACATAATTATATAAATAAAAGCATCCAAATATATATAAAATGAAGTATCAAAAATAATCTTATTTTGAAATAAGGCAGATAAAATTAAATAAACTATGTGTAACTATGAGTTGGAGAAAAAATTTATTGTTTTAAGTCTAAAGCGACCAAAATTCTAGTCGAATTAATCAATCGAAGACTCTTTTTTAACAGCTTCGTCAAAAGATCGACACATGCACATAATTGGATTGAAATAGGAAGTGTTGTCTGTGTGTATGCCGAGATAGAAAAGGAAAAGGTGTTTGATGTATTACGGATACAAGTAACTCGAGTTCCTGTGTTATAAATAAGATGTTCGAGTAGCTGAAGACAGTTCACTGTTCACAGTAGAATGTACCAACTTGTGCAAATAGAGCAAATGTGCTATGTGACTATATCATAAGCGAATAGTTTCATAGATAGCCGAGAAAAAAAGCATTACAGCAATGATTCCGCCTTTTGTTAACGCAATAAAGTGTAAGTAAAGAGGTTACGTTCCACTATTATAGCAGAAATTCGTCTTTCAATATAAGTAAATCAATAAAAGCCGACGAACTTCCCCCAATCGTGCCGATCGTTCCCCCTCTTGCCGGATTTCCACCTCATTGACGAAATTATTGAAAAGAATTTATTTTCGTATAAATGTATTGAGTAGTCACGTTTATTGATTTATGATGCCCGAGAGGCATAGTCTCGGAAAATCTCGGTTTGAAAGATTGTTTGTTTGCCTACTAGCAAATGGGAAATCAACTTTGTTAAGAAGAAATAAGAAAAGGTAAAGGTTATTTCTTTGGGTTTTCTTCAAAGTGAATATATAAATCGTGTCGCTCTCTTGTCCAATCGAACTGTCTCCATCAAAGTGGGATTTTGTTGAATGTAAACATGACTGGCGATATCCTTTTGTAATAATGAATGTGTCGTGTAAGGAAAATTGTTTATGGGGTAAATACATTTCATTTTATAACATACGAGGCAGACAGATTTACGGTAACCAACCCTTGATGGACACGGGTCTTCTTATACACACTATCTTGTGCATGAGGGATGTAAGGATGGCCTTAAAACGCCACGCTGCCTGGTCAAGCGGGATAATGAGTCCATTTTTTTAGAGGTGATGTACTTCCTCAGGGCTTGTGGTAACGGCATTGTTATTTCTGTTGGTATCTTTAATGGTATATTTGAGGACCCCAGAGGTCAAGGGGTCTAAGTGACATTTTCAAAAGAATTGAGTTAGATGCAATTGACTTTTAGATAATTGACTTTTGGTTCAATTATCTCAAAACATAAATTTTGTCACTTAGACCCCTTTACCTCTGGGGTCCTCATTTAATTGGTATATTAAATGTATGGATTAGTGCTATTCTAAAGCTGGCCCTCACCACGCGACAATATAGTGCATATTTAACATACATATGCGGCCCATTTATTGGTAACTGCAACAGCAGCGAAGAAGATGCCGATACGCTGCGACTTTGTAAAGCCACATTTTCAAGTTTCTTGAAGAACCCCAATGTCATTGCGTAAAGACCGCATTGTTATAAAAAGATGAGACAAAAACCCTGCGAAACGTATGGGTTTATTGACCGCACTGTGCGCCACGGTCTCTATCAAGGAAGTGTGAATGCATTGCACCTCGGTGCGGTTATACATACCAGAGGATGGTATTGTTCATTATAGGAGGCTAGGGCAGAGAAAAAACTTTTATATACTCAGTACTTCGGGGGGTTTTATACACATCGGGAAGCTCAGTGCGCAGACCAGGTGAACTGACGACTTAAAGAAGTACGCCGGTGGTGGTTGGATGAAAAGAGCCGAAGTTCGTTGTTGATTATGGTGACAAGGTTAAGATCACTAAAGTCTCAATATCTGGGAAACTAGAAGCGACAGTGAGGTCCATTTTGTCAGATAATGACTAGAGATCGGATATTCGGGTGCATATTTACCTAAAGTTGAGGTATTGGATAAGTACTTTTGTATCGGGCGAATGCCACAATCCCGGGATGGACAAATTTTATGTTCCGACTATAGAATACGATGCATATACCTAAAGTTGTAAAGTTAATCCCTAAGACCCTCAGAACTGCATTCCTACAAATTTCAATTAGAACTAAGAATTTGAGTCCAAATCCGAAGTTTATATCTTCAATAGTGCCTTAGATCCTATCGACTTTGTCCTGGTCACCATCAGACCTTCAAAACTGCTGAGGAGTTTCATAAATAAGCATCAGTTGTGAAATCCCGGGATTTCGGTTTTCAAATAAATTATTTTAAGAAACCGCTTCCATACTTTATACCTTGTAGGTAAATAGGTATGCACCCGATGATCCGATCTCTAATAATAGTTGAATCTAATCCAATAATAATAATCTAATAATAATAGTAATCTAACATTAAATAGTACCTAATATTGAATAGTAATTGCTAGAAAATAACGTATTTACTTACTATCGATTGATATTTGACTTTGTGGGGACTAAAATAACACAAAACATTTTGATGTCAAATAAAGTACTTGATTGTAGTGAATGTTAATCTTACCAGGCGTGCCGATAATGCACATACATTTTTATCGCATTTTACTCTGATTATTTATTTATCAGTTAAAAACAGCCAATAAACATTCACGGAATTTTACCACAGACAAATAAAGACATTTCGACAACCACATTAAATGTTTAACCTATACGCTAGTCATTTAATAATAATCACTTTACTTTTCGCGACTAATGAAATTGACATTTAATAAGATAGAGCTGAACCAATATTGTCTTTATCGTATCGATATAACGTCAGAGCTGAGCTACAAGTGCGGAACGCATATTACTTATCGATAGTCGAAAATTGATAACGGACGCGTATCATAATCACTAAACAATTCGGCTATTTGCAGTACAAGCCACGTGTTTAACTCCTTCAATCACTGTCATGTATTCTCGAACAGCATATTTACGGATATATAAATACAGCAAAAAGCACAGTTGATTCATAGCTTTGGCGATGGTTTTCGTAAATGCAGAGTAATGTAATGTAAGGGAAAAGTGAATGACGTGTTAATCAGTTTAACGCAAATGAAAAAGGACTGATAGGAGTTTTTTTCAAATGTGAAATATATGTCAAATTTTTTCAATGTGTTTTTCAATTTTTCAATTTTGTTCAGTGTGGAAATGTGTTAAAAGTGACTGATGAATGGATATTTTCAAAAATTACTAACACGATTGAATAGTGACTTGAAAGATTTTCAAAAGTATTACGAAGCCTGAGAAGGGACTAATTAGACATTTTCAAAAAGTATTAACGCGAGTGTAAAGTGATAAATGAACCATTTTCAAGAACAGTTCACGCGAGTGAAATGAACATTTTCAACGTAACTTTTGACAGTGTACATAATTACGGTTACTTCTTAAGTGTCTATTAGCGCTTTCTAAAATCATTTTAAGCGATACTTTAGTGTTACTATTGACATTTTCCCTTGACTTTAAGAAAAAAAAATGCAAACGATATGCTTAACGACAAAAAGTTCCGTGGTGTTGTTGTTTACAATTGTTATACATACTTCGCGCCCCTCACAAACGTTTAGCGAGACACAAAGGGAATTTCCCGGAATACCGTCTGGAAGACTTTTTCCAGTCCCACCTCATCGTCCTCATTACGTAAGCCCATTCATGTTTATGATATTATCATTCATATGACACATACGTTTGTTAATCACAATAAATATCATCAAAGTGTATACGAGATAATTCAAATCGTAGCACGTTAAACTATTGTAATATTTAATATGTAGTATACAACGGTACAGAGAATTCACACGTTAATCTATTATTTAATAGTATACAATAGTACAGAGAATTCAGCGAGAATACGGTAGCGAGAAATAGAACCAACTAACAAAGTGGCACATCTTTTCAATTATTAGGAGAAGGCGGGAGTCCTGTCAAACATTAATGACGCAGTAGCAATGATGTTATGAAATGACGTTTTATATTATTTTATAATTCTAAAACATATAGTTATGACAAATTATATGTTATACATACAATTTAATACATCTACATGGTGTCGCAAAAGGCGACTAAGAGTTAACAAGAAATGTAAACTTTGCGATTTACCGTCGAATGCGTCCACTGACATTGTTAGTGTAGTGTATTAATGTGTCGCAGCCTTTCCGTATGTGAAGATCAAATGTGGGTAGTTGATAAAAGTGCTCGCATCTCTCATCGTGGACTACCCGCCTTTTCAGTCAACTGGTACCACGGCTGGTGTAACCCGTGCCGAAACTTCGAGTAAACAGGAATAAACAAGGGTAAACAAAAAGCTTTAATTTTACGCGTTCGGACCCGATTTAGGTACAAAATAAAACATTTTTTTCAAATTTTGATCTAAATATAGTAATCATAATATACTCATATATAGCAGTCAATATGGACCAGAAAATATCTACTACCAATTAAATATTACAATAGCGAATTATAAATAGATACCAATAAGAAATCATAGTTCTTTTATACCGACAAGATCTTTTCTTTGATAACATGGTGCCTGCCTCAAGACAGACATAAGAGAAGATGTTAATTGGTGGAATTTATTTATAGCTATGTACACTTTAGTTTCCTTGATATTTAGGTAATTACGAGTTGGTATATTAATTATAGAACTAGGATATCTATAAATGTAACTAGGCTATGACATAGTGATGGGGAAAAGGGACTTTGATATTCGATTTTCTGTATTACTTTTTGTCAAATTATATGACCTTTAACCTTCAATTGTTCTCTTTTGCATTAGTGGTCGTATTGAGCATTAGGTTTAGGACATTGTTTGGCTGTGTCTCCTGGGTTCAATCAATCATTGTGACGAACGTTTACGATTATCATACAGGATCCACTTCTCATCACAAGTGACAATACGATTCAGAATCCCTTCATTTTTGTGCCGGTTCAGCAGAGTAGGGCAAGCTTCGACGCGTGTTTGCAGCTGACTTGTATTAAACTCATACGGTACCCACTTTTCGAGCTTCTTCACTTTCCTAATTTGACGCAAATGAATTAATATCATATTGTCATTTACGCCGTAGGCTGCTTCTAACTCAGACGTGGTTCGCGATGAATCCGCTTCCACTGTTGCTTTCAATTCGTTATTATCGACTTTAGTCTCCGGTCGTCCACGGGGCTTGTTCTTGAGGTCGAAATTTCCAGGATGGAAACGATCAAACCAATACCTTGCCGTGCGTTCGTTTGCGGTGTTCGGTCTGTACACATCGTTGCTATTACGTGTCGTCTGTGCTGTGTTGCACAGACCACTCACGTACCACTGCGTACCACTCACACTCATATTCGAAAATAACGCGAATTTTTAACTTTTCCATAGTCTCAAACTTGTGATATCTAAACAAAAAGTCGTTTGACTAAATTAATTTGGAATCCCAAGCCGAACGCAAGATAACTAAGTTTAAAGTGGCCACTATGAACAAACAGTAATTTCATAGGTAAGGCCTTAGTATAGTCTTACTTACAAACAAATTAAATATTTACTCTTTTCGTATAAGATTGACTCGGCCGTGTTTAATAACCTACCTATCTCCAGTTTAGCCTTACTAGAGAAATATTTCTTACATTTTAATAAAATCTATCAGTGATATAGATATGATTTTTTTTATAGATTGAACATCTACAATTTATTTAAGTAATTTTCTTGAAATGGATATATTATCTGCGTTTAATGAGCCAAATGTTATAGATTCAAAATTAGTTACATATATAAAGTTTTATTCATATTACCGCACTAAATCCTACATTTCAACTATGTAGATAAGTAAAGATTATATTATTATGCAATTTCTCGATGAAATCCAAGGCGCCATCTATCACTATCACATTCCAACTTTACTAATAGTACATTAAAGTGCATTTATATGGGCGTTTGACCTGTTATTGATATTATCGATGGTTTTAAAGTTAATAGGCGTAAGGCCAAATAGCTACAGTACCTACTACTAATTAAATATTAATTAAATATTGGTATTGGTTGGCTATTGAGCAATCATTTCAGCATAATTGAGTAAAATAAGAAACAAACACCCAAATTCACATTCACGAGTTGATTGCGTTACTTTGTAAACACTCTATTTTATATACAGTTTCTCAGCGTTCCATCACTGTCGTAAATACGATGATAGCCGACCGACATTATTTAATTAATAGTACTTACTGTAATTTTGTTGAGGAGCGATACATTAATGTGTGTAGATAGAAATCCTCTGTAGCTTTATTAATGCTTAACATGCGTAATGTTTTAATGCTTTCAAGCCTTGATAATTTTATTTTAAGATCAATACAATTATTAATGCTAAAGTTACAGAGTATTTAGCCTGAAGATCAAAACAATAGCTCTAACACTGATAAAGTTACAAAGTATTTTGCCTTAAAATCAAAACAATAGCTCTAACATTGATACAGTTTCAGAGCATATTGCCTGAAGATCAAAACAATAACCCTAACACTGATAAAGTTACAAAATACAAGCTTAAAGATCAAAACAATAGCTTCAATACTTATAAAGTTACAGAGCATTTTGCTTTAAAATCAAAACAATAGCTCTAACATTGATACAGTTTCAGGGCATATTGCCTGAAGATCAAAACAATAGCTCTAACAATGATAAAGTTACACAGGATTTTGTATTCAATAGCTCTAACTGTAACCAGCGCCTTTATTTTCCACTGCCGGAGATGGATCTCCTCATGCACATTATCTTGTGGATGTATGGCCATAAAATGCCACGCTGTCCAAGTGGGTAGACGAGTTCACTTCTTTATTGTTATCCCTTAGTCGTCTTTTACGACCCACGCGAGAAGAGATGGATTGGTGCCATTCTAAAGCCGGCCAATGTGCACCTCAATAACACTAATATGGAATTTCCTATAAAAACAACTTTATTTTTGTTGATCCTTAAAACAGTGGTTTATCTCTTTCACGTTTATGTTTTAATACCAAATAATTATTACTCCTCTGATTAATTATTATACAAATATTAATATAAACCTCGAAATTATTTCATTATATTGTGGGTTGTTAGAGAGTTAAACAATTTCAACCTTCCGTCAGGCATTTAAAAGTTTTAGAGTTTCGTATTTTCCATTTATATGTTTAACTAAGTGCCCTAAAAGTTCTAAAACTCTCCATTTAGGTTTCAAAAGCTACATATATCTTACTTTCATTATACGTATATGAAGGATAATATTCTGACATTTTGTTTATCACTTTTAACTGTAACTTTTACTTAGCCAGCTGAGGTATTTCCGTTACTCTACGACATGGGGCTCTTCAAGAGAGCTGTCAAGAGGATTCTGCAACGTAGGCCAAGCAAGCCTCCTGGTGTTGCAGGTGCCCATGGGCGGCGGTGATCACTTACCATCATGTGGCTCGCCCGCTCGTCTGCCATCTATTCTATAAAAAAAGTCGCCCTAATTAGACTGTAATGAAATAATTGGTAAAACAACAATAATGTTACTGAAAGAACCAAAAACAGCGATTGCTAAAGTTTAATATAAAAAATACAACGAAATTGGAAAGCTACGAACACTGGTAATAATAATGGGTATAAAACTATGGGTATAAAATAAATATAATGGGTCGATTGTTTGCTCAATAGAATGTGCTGTGCTCATCCGCTTACTCACTCTTACCTCGTTTTACTGCAAATAAGGAAAGGAAGTGCGCTGATAAGACTACATATTACGAGTATATGAGACATAACTTGCAATTGCTTGTGGAGTCAAACAAAAAATCACTACAAAAAACATTATGTATTGGCACAATATTTGGCACAATAGTTTCCACATTCCTTACAAACTTATTCACTTATTGGCTTGGAAACTGTTGATTTTTATTGCACAAAATTTAGTCTCTAACGTTTATAAATCGCATAACCTTTTCTAAAAAAAAAATTAAGGATTCGATTTCAACTTAACAGATTACTGTAACAATAACCAGCCCTTTTATCACGTACCACTGGACATAAGCATCTTACAATAGAAGCACTGCATCTCTTTCCGTGGGCGTAGTAAAAGTCACTATAGGAGAACAAAGAGGCGACCTCCAAAAGAGTGCAGTCTTGAGTCTTGGCAACACGCTTGACAAGCGTGATATTTTAAGGTGCACAAGACAATGTGCGCGGGGAGGCCAATGGCCAGTTCCTCCAGCAGTGGCCCAAAAAGAGGCTAATTACGGAATTGGTAATAGATACGTATGTGTAAAAAACACGAAAATCTTACGTCGTATATCATAATTTGTTTCAGGGAGACGAGCCCGATCCTCCAGATGCCATCTACCCCGTGCAGCATGCGAGTATAGCACGCGACCTGTCTGCGTATCCTCTGCCATTGCAAGACTCTGACCACGAGCTCATGTTCAACGTATCCTGGCAGCCGCCTATAGGTATTTTTTAATAGTAGAAGTGACATAATTGCGTGTTCAGGTGTTGGTGAGTGGTCACTTACCAAACGTGAAAAGCCATGCGATTGCGTAAAAATAGAATAGAATTGTCATGTCAATTGAATCTGAATCGTGACTGGAATATATGATTCGAGACTTCGAGTATACTCGTATATTTAACACACTTCAGAATAAAGTAGTTTTAGGTAGGGAAAAGTAAAATTCCCAACATTAATAACCCTAGACAGGACAGACCATCCTCGCTTGTAGACCATTTATGTGATTTACAATGCAATTATGGCGCTTTGAGTGCCGTCCCTGTTTATATTTGCACTGCCATGACGCTCGTACCGTCGTATCTACCGGCCGCAACAACGCACACTACGCATACAGTAATAAAGTGGTAAAAATAGAATTGAACTGATAAAATGTTGAAATAAAATTGAAAGATTTTACTTATTGGTACTAGAACTCTATTTTTAGAAGTTTTGACTGTGGTAAGGAATTTGTTATGACGTAATGAATCCAGTTGAAATTAACCAATTTCAATTGGATTCGTCCTCTGTCTCTGTCCTCATTCGATACTCTTGGCTATTGGGCTTCTAGTGCGCATTTTTTCTATGAAGACCTGTCAAAGCACCTCCTCGATAGCACGGACGACTCTATATTATCTCGAGCAAAACTTGACTATCATCTTAACTGTCATGCTCAACTATCATCTGAACTTAACTGTTGACTGTATAGGGCCCCGTTCTCTAAGGACTTCATTACGATACGCTTTACGGTTACAAGTTATCAAACATGTACATATCTGTTAGTTATCGTATTGCACACTAATTCCAACTATTTGGTTGTTATACTTATCTGATTACATCACACAGTAATTATATCTGTGTAATATCCATATAATCAGATAAAAGTGCTGATTTCTGCACTTCAATATTGAATGTATTGAAAAATGATCACATTGAAGTGATCGATATTTGAACACTTAATAAAATACCAGAGAGTAACACTGGGCCGCGCGATGAGATTTAACTTTACAGTTGTTAATAGCAATTAAACAACTTTGAACGGTTTAAATCTCGTATATTTAACATTATTTATATCCCGACATTTCGAACACTTTCACCCCGTGACCACGTCCACTGCAAAGTGTTAGAAACGTCGGGATATAAATAATGTTAAATATACGCGATTTAAACCGTTCAAAGTTGTTTAATTGTTATGTATAGTAATCGCGAAAATCTAAGAAAATATTATGTTTACAGTTGTTGTTTGTCTCCATATTTCTCTTTCGTCTACCTCTATTTCGTCTACAGACTTCTCCTTGCCACCCAAAGGTTGCCTGGAAGAAATCGCTTTAGCGATAAGGCCGCCGATTGCACTTTGTACTCGATTGTACTTGTACTTTGTATTTCTCTGTATGTTTTTGGTGTAATATAAATTGAATATAGATCATGAACTAAGTGTTACTTTTGGTCAAGTAAACAGAAAATTATTGACTTTTTTCTTATGGATGAAGGCGGCAGACGAGCATACAGTCCACCCGATGGTAAGTGGATACTGCCGCACATAGACATTTTTTTTTATAGATTAGTGGGCGCACGAGCAAGCGGTCCCACGTGATGATAAGTGTTACCACCGCCCATGGACACCTGCAACACCAGGGGATATGCGGGCGCGCCGCCGACCTTGCAAAATCCTATTCACAGCTTTCTTGAAGAACTCCATATCGTAGCTTAATGGAAAGACCTCTTCAGGCAGTTCGTTCCACAGCTTACAGGTTCGCGGTATAAAATATTTTTTGGACCGAACAGTGCGCGACACCTCCATATCGAGGAAATGCGGATGGACCGCACTTCTGTGACGGGAGGTGCGGTTGTAGAAACCCGAAGTGGGAATTATATTAAACAGTTCTTCAGAGCATTCCCCATCGTACAGGCGGTAGAACACACAGAGAGACGCAACGTCTCTCCGAATGCTGAGGGATTCTAAACCGCCCGTGAGAGTGGGATCGTCGACAATACGAACAGCACGTCGTTGGATGGAGTCAAGTGGGTCCAATTGGTATTTCGGTGCGCCGGCCCAGAGATGAGAGCAATACTCCATATGGGGCCTCACCTGAGCTTTGTAAAGCATTAGGAGTTGCCCAGGGGTGAATATTGGCGATACATGTCAACATTAGTCCAAAATGACAAACGTTGGCCACCCATAAACGTTCCCACTACATATGAAATAAAACTGGTGCTCACTAACATGTACTTTTATTAAAACTGGTTACAGCGCATTTTATCTTACTTCAATGTAACATTTTTAACATTAATTATTTTCCTTCTCTATTTCCTAATTATAGTAGTATGTATAATTTTGTAAAATAATTAAATTTGTGTTTTTATTTTCTTTTTCTTCCTCTTTGTTTATTTCATATTATATGTGTACAATAAATTATTAAATAAAAATGCTTACAAATGCTTTACAAAGCTCAGGTGAGGCCCCATATGGAGTATTGCTCTCATCTCTGGGCCGGCGCATCGAAATATCAATTGGACCCACTTGACTCCATCCAACGACGTGCTGTACGTATTGTCGACGATCCCACTCTCACGGGCGGTTTAGAACCCCTCAGCATTCGGAGAGACGTTGCGTCTCTCTGTGTGTTCTACCGCCTGTACAATGGGGAATGCTCTGAAGAACTGTTTAATATAATTCCCACTTCGGGTTTCTACAACCGCACCTTCCGTCACAGAAGTGTGGTCCATCCGCATTTCCTCGATACGGAAATTGTTCTATAGATGAACTGACTGAATCTTAAAGTAGATACTAAGTGTAGAACTGTGAAGGACAGTATTAATAAAAAAGTTATTTGAAAAGTTCTATTAAATACATCTTTAAGCTGTGGAAATGGTGTAGTGATTTAGATAAAGCCCAAACCACTTCGTGATTACAAAAGTGTACTTGAACTAAATCTTGACTTCTTTTTTAAAAAGCTAAGCCACTCCAGGTAACAACTGAACTTTTTATTTTCAGACAATCCATAAAGTGTCGAAACGTTTTCCACGAATATTTCATGATTTCTATTATATTTACTTTAGGTCCTCCGGCGAGAGACTACTCAATAGAAGTGGACAGTCTCACCGACACAGATGACTGTAGGATGAGAATATGTTACGAATACGACATACCAGGTGTAAGTACTTACTTTTATTACTAACCGTGTCGGCGATTTCGCCTGCGTATATTTAAAAATGATTCCTGCCGAAACTTTGCAACACATCTGGAAAAAGTCAGCCCTTGCTTGACATATTCATCTCCGTGGCACGCCCTTCTTCCTTAGCATCATGCAAACGTAATCCCGTTAGAAACCTTTCGTTGGTAACTCAGTACGACAAATATTTAAAGAAAAATAATACTTAATTGACACTTACTGGCATATATCTTAGTATTATATTTATTTGTAAGAAATAATTCTCATTATTTTACGACAAATTATGTTAAGCGCGACATGAATACAACACACAAAAATAAACTAATATTACCTAATATTAAGAGTACGATATTTAATAAAAGCACACAAGTTTCAGCTTTACGTGTCTACAACAATTTATCTGAAGAAATCAAATTATTGCCCCGGAATAAATTTACTCGTATATACATTTAAAAGAGATGGCTTATAGAACGTACATTTTATTATACAACTAGCTGACCCAACAGACGTTGTCATGTCCAGATTTCAATAAAAAAATTCCATTATTTCAAATTTCTATAAATTTTTTTTTTTCCTGAAAACTTTTCTAGGACCATAACGGACAAAACAAAAAAAGAATTAAGCATATCCATCGTTCGAATCGTGAGTTATGGTCTTGAGTTCATACAAAAATCCTATAGAAAAAAAGTACTTTATGTTTTTCCTGAATTCTCCAATTTTCCAGGCAACTCTTCCAATTTTTCTTTCCCTAAAAACTTTATTCGGACCATTATGAACATTTGAAAAAAAAAATCTGCCAAGTCGGTCCAGCCGTTCTCAAGTGATAAAAGTTTTATTTTTATGTCATAAACTTTTTTAATGACAAACTTTTTTTATAAAAGTAATGACATTAGATTAGGTACAGTGATATTAATATACGAGTATTATCGTAGAGTCAATGTAATAGGCCACTTTTGACAAGTGTCAAACTGGTTGTCATAGTGAGGTATCTAACAGCAATTATTGATTAAAGACATAAATCGATATATAAGTCATATATATATTAATTCGATTTTAGTGTTAATAAAAAATAATTCTCCAGTAATATTTTTAGAGCATAACTACATTAAGAAACTTTCTACATATGCCACATGACCTCAAAGTTAATCCTAATTAAGGGAAATATAATGCAACCAGTCTATATACGTAATAAATTATTATTTATTAGTTGGGACTATTAGATTCGTTGAAACTGCTATCGTTGCTATTATTATCAATTCTTATATCACGTTAAAAATCTTCTATTATATTTTTTTGTTTTTTCTACTACTTTCTTCCAATCATCTTTGTAAACATTTGTATACGCAGTTTTTATTAAAAATAATATTCCATTAGAAAATAAGCCTGCTTCTTTTAATGAACATAAATGATTTTTTTCTAGATGGATACTCTTTTCTCATATAATAAATAACCACAAATGTGGTTGCGAATTGCATCAGCATTGAAACTATCGACATCGACAACTGGCTTTCTTCTTTTCCTTTTCTTCGCCGTATGTAAAATAGGCCAGATAAGTCGTACTTTTTCTTTTTTAATTTCAGATATAGTTTTAATATATTAACATATTAAAGGAGGTATAGATAGATATTTTAATGTATTTACTAATTAATAATAGTATTCATTTAAATTATGTCAATTAATTAATAATTTTATTGTTCACTTAATTTGTTTATTTATCGTAACGGTAACTTTCTTCGATATTCCTTTCTCTCTACAAGTTACTTCGATTATAAAGATCACATCCCTATTATTTAAAAATAAAAAACGTGGACAGGCGTAATCTTGTAGTGGGGTTCGAATTTCTTGAAATATAAATTGATAATGATGTTTAGTAAACAAATTAACATTCGAACTTATTAAATTTGATAGAAAAAAACAAGTTTATATTTTTTTATTAAAAAAGTTACTTATTTTTAGTATTCAGTAATGAATTTATAAACTTAAATGGATTTATGGGACCAATGCAAAGTTATATCGTCACAAAGTCAATGAAATGTCAAAAGTGGCCTATTATATTGACTCTACTGTAGATAAAATTATTGTAAAAATGAATACTATATAAATATTGTACGCCTGACACAGGTAACAACTATATATTTAATTGTTGCTGTTACAATAAATATAATCTGATTCTGAACAAACCCATAGAATTTTGAATTTACACAGTATGATTAGTATGATAACAGTGCCTAGAGATATACATATTACCCCTCCGCACCCCGTACCTTTTTTATAGTAACCAAGGGATACTTTCTTACTTTGTTAATAATTATTTCTAAATTAAATCTTGCACTTCAAGCCTTACGTCTGTTCACTTTACTCATAATAGCTTAAATCAATTTGCTCACAATGATAAATAAGCCTTGGAGTTGCGACCTGAAAGCTTCTAAATGGAAATAGCGAAATTACGCTTCTACAATTTCATAGGAGGCGAAAGGACAGACAACTTGAAATAAATTGCCAGTTCATTACCTGAACATTTCAATTATACTGCCATCGTTATTGTACATATGTTCAGAAGAAGTATTATTAATAGTTCTTCTACACCCACAGATTCTATACTGTGTGTTCAATTATATAGGGTCATTTTCAGCTTACAATGATTCAGCATAACAGTGCATTACACTTTAAAACAGGTCCGATAGTTGGAGAAAATTCATTTCTACGCCACTTTACGTATAACTACAGTTAAATTTATAATCCTGTATAACTATAATAATATGTTTTGCCTACAGGACGTGCAATGGTGGGTGGTGCCAGCTCGAGCGACTTCTGTACCGGAAGCGTGCGCGATACGCCCAGGGTGCGCGTACCGGATACGTCTCATTGCGCATCCATGGGACGGCCATACGGCTGCCCACATTCATGTTGAATTGGATGGTATGAAGTAATTAGTATATAACAGTACCCACCAATTATACATTTATTCAGAATTCAGACGGCAAATGCTGCCTGTGAAAGTGCCAGCAGGATATGCGTACTGCATTCGCCCCATTGAATATACCTTGATGTAAACATACAACCTGTTCAAATAACATAACGAACTAGATCTACAATTTAGTATTATACTTTTTACTTTTTTGACAGTAGATAGAGTAGAAATTGGAGACAACTTATATGAGTACAATACTAAGTACTGCATTCACCTTATTGCTCTACCATAACATACCATCAGTCTGTGTCTTTCCACCGTTGGATAAAATCCTCTCACAAGACTGTCCATTATACATGATTTTCCACGATTTTCATACAGCCTCTACTGGTGAGTCGTCGTTCCACCTAGCTGAAGATTATCCCACAATGCGCTTTCCAGCACGTGATACCCATTCAAGAACTTAGTCCTGCGGCAATCGAAGAAAATAATAAGTTGAGCTCATTTTTTTTAACGGAAGTAGGCGGACAAGCAAACAGTCCCACGTGATGGTATCATTACCGCCGCCCATAGACACCTGCAACACCAGGAGGTATACAGGTACTCCGCCAACCTTGCAAAATCATTGCTATTCTAATTATTCTATTATTAGATTATTCTAATATAACTTTTAATTTGGCTCACATGAAACGGGATTCCAAAGTTCATTTGCAGTCTGGACTTCTCTAGAGTTACGAATTTCGAATGCGTTATGCATCAATGACTTCAGAGATTAACGCATTCCTTATCAACTACAAATAAATCTTTACGTTCAACTATAATTGGATATCTCTATACCGTGCCGCTATTTCCCGGCCCCGAGTGACGTATAAATAAACAGTGTCCGACTAGCAACGTAGCCCGAAGCCATAGATCATCACCACGCATTATCGGATTTTTAACCACAATGTTTTGCTTTACTATAACAAATATCCTCTAGTGAGGATGAATTAACATGTTTCTTTTGTCATGAATTACCCATGAGTCATGAAGACAACGTTGGAAAAGTAGGTCAACCAAAAGTACAAACGTACTTCTAGGGCTGAGTGATACAAGTGATACATTCACCAGGCACAGTCCCGGGAGTTATCTTTACTTTCATTTAGGCAGTTAGATCATACTAACGTCGCAATATATATACAGTATATATATACACACACACACACCCACACATAGACTTAGACATAGACACATAGATACATAGACGTACACACATAGAGAGAAACAGCTGTATAATAAACATTCAAATTTATTTATTTATTACATACTTTGATCACTGTTGTACTTTTATTAAGATATATCATATTATTACATTAAGCTAAATAATAAATCAGTATAATATAATAACTTAATAATTAATACGTATGTTCCTTTTGTTACGGTAATGATGAGTTTGCATGTTCTAATGTGAGATTACCTAACGATTTAAATTGTTAGATTTCTAAAAACATAAATAAACATAATTTATTATGAATATTATAAGCTGCATAAGAGTGGAAACCTTTATGTGGCATTGTTATTAGACTGAGTCTAAAGTAAAATTTAAAAATTACATATGTGTACCAATATGTGGTTTACAAATTTATGAATAAATAAATAAATTTATATTACATACCAATTTATTTTATTATAAATTACCGTTCGCTGTTTTGCGTCCCTGGAAAATCTCCCTCGGCACACTTCGGTCAAAAACTCATTCGTGATAGATATACGTCTACATTCTACAAGTCCTACGGTACGGTGTGATTGACCAACCGATTGGCGCAGTTGGTAGTGGCTCTGTTTGCTGTGAAAAATGTCCCGGATTCGATTCCAGGTCGGACATACATATGTTTAAATAAATGTATGTTAGGGTCTGGGTCTGTTTGTGTTTGACTTTGTATGTGTCTCTGGACCCACAGCTCAGGCAATCCTAGTGTGGGCCTTAAGTGTGGCGTTATTTATTTATTTATGATTCGCACCACAAAAGACGAAAAATTTACACCATGACGCGACTCCAACGACTACATTCTTAGTTGATATTCGATCTTTATATACTTCAGTAGGTCTTGAACTTTAATATTTTAAATGAAAGAGACTGTGGCAGACGGGTACACGGGTCTCTTGCTGATAACTGATATTGTCGCTAGTGGAGATCCGCGATACATGCTAACATCAGTCACCAATGAAAAACATCGACATGTATTGGACCGTCTTTCGCGATTAGAAGTTGATTTGGAAAAAAATGATTGATTTGGATGGGGAACAATTGGAGAATAATTTAGAAGAGTAATGCGGGCGGAACATGCACAATACGGTCGTCCATGTGACAGCTTGCAGTAGGATGATGGGCCCTGACGGTGACGCTGCATTAGTTTAGATGAGTTTGTCTTATTATCTTCATTTTTATAATTTACTTGTAATCACATTTGTTTACATAAAAAACTTCTCGCTATGTTCGGTTTACAAAAAATAAATACAGGAATAATGTTCTTTCTTTGTTTAACAGAATGTGTAGCAGGCGTGTGTTCCTGCGCCCACGCGCCTCGCCTGCCCTCTCCTGTAGTCAGTGCCAGCACCGTATCTGTGCTTGGCGAGATATTCGTCAACGTCAGTTGGATGCTTCCCCCGCCCCGCTACCCACAACGTCTACCTCGGGGGTTAAATAAGCTGTATTATTTTGTGAGGTTGGTATATTGACTCGAGTATGTTATATTGATTTAGTAAACCAATAACGTCCCATTTCAAGGCACAGCGAGTTTTGCACCTTAACCAAGCGAATTTGTGTTGATTGGCGCTTTCTAAATGTCGCCCTTGTACTCGTAGATATCCTCACGAGCTAGTGATAGATTATAAACTTAGTTATACATGACGGGGTTCAAATTAAGATCACACTAATGAAAGTCGGCAATAAACACCCCTAGGCTATCACCGTTCTGATTGTTGCTTTTACTCTTGGGTATTCACGACTCCTCGGAGTGTTTCGGCTCACTTAATCCGGCTCCGCTCGCAGGTCCGACTCCTTTAACGATTCCTTGACTCCTTTGATTCACCTACTTATAGTTTATAAGAGCCTGAGAGCGACTCATTCGCTTTGCATCATGTTCGTTCATGTAACTCAGCAATCCAAAAATGAAAGGAATAAATAACTCCTCGGAGTCTATAACAGTTAGCCGGAATCATTAAGTTTCGGCTCCGGTCGCGGTTTCGGATCTTTTGATTCATTGAATCCGGCGTTACCCATCGCTAGTTGCTTTTCTAGAAGAGGTATATTTATCGTTATTTCTGAAAAATAATTTCAATCAACCGGCTGTCGCGGCTGGCTTAGCAGTAGCCCTTCTTGTCAACTTAATTTTGCACGATAAATTGTCAATTTTTTGTGACCCTATTTCCCAAATAGATCGATAAATACAAATGGATAACTCCGTTATAATAGGTAGTCGGAAAAATTCGCGGGCTTTTTGAACATATTTTATTTCTGGCAACACTGATCACTGGCGGGAAAGTGATATACCGTTTGACAGCTGACTTTTTTATAATGGCGGCAAATTGAAATTACAAGTTAAAAGTTTTATCTTTTCAGATTTTTAACAATTTTAAAATGGAAGTTAATAATGAGGAGGAAATTAGATATGTTTTAATTTTTTTTTTTCAAGAAGGGTATGAATACTTCTATTGGTACGAAAAGAGGTGTGTGGTGCTTAGGGAGAAGATGCTTTATCCAAAACTACCTACTTCAAAAAAATGGTTCAGTCGATTCAGATCTGATAATTTTGGTGTGAATGATGATCCTCGCTGTGGTTGTCCTATGTAGGTAAATGTTATCGTTGAAAAAATTGAAGCAGATCAACACATGAGCAGTGATCAAATTGCGGAAGAGCTTAACATTCACCACTCAATAGTTTTGACCAATACTAAACCAAATGAACCAAATAAAACAAATGACCATTTGACCAAATGAATTTATCTCTACGTTCTTTGATCACAAATAAATATATATTCTTTCTTTCTTTAAATTCGTCTACAGCATCGGCAAACAAATGGTGTCCGACGCTCACCCAGCACCCTGGTTCGATCACACAGTCTACCGTAAAGTGGACACCGATGGACCAATGGCAACCGGAGACAGGTCTCACTGGTTCCTTCTACCCGTCACAGAGAGGATAGAACCGACCCGAGCGGATGTCAAGACTCGTGAGGACTCGAGGAAGAGTCATGAGAAGACTTCAAAGAGTATTGTGTTGGATGTCAAGTTACTCGCGAGAGTGAGTGTGACAGACGATAGAGGGTGTGTTGGACCGGCGGGAAACGCTA
This sequence comes from Sesia apiformis, assembly GCA_914767545.1. Lineage (NCBI taxonomy): Eukaryota > Metazoa > Arthropoda > Insecta > Lepidoptera > Sesiidae > Sesia > Sesia apiformis. Next base: position 4,593,019 of record OU611960.1, on the reverse strand, counting down.
CTGCTTATGGTAAGTCATGGGTATATATATATACTTTTTGTTTTACCAAAACGATTTTAAAAATAATGAAAATTTTTACCATTTTTTTGCATTTGCCTCGAATCTTATCAAAACGCACTTGTGCCTTTTCTTCTGAGGAGGGAAATATAATTCCAAAGCTATTTTCGAGGAATATTTTTGTCACTTTTTAGGCTTTCGCGTTTTGTACTTACACATTTCATGTTGTGATTCAGATTTAAACACGTAGCTATAATTAAAGACTTGTTTACCTTTCATTTCGATATTTCGACACGGATTAACGGAAACTGATTGTTTAAAACAAAAGATAAATATAGCCTTTACGGTATATTTAGCACTATATTTGCGTTTAAGGTAAATATAGCCTACAAGTGTTTTATCCTTTTCACAATTTAAGTGCATTTATATAGGTTATTTTTCTTTTATCTCAAGATAATATACTCGATATACTTATCAAGTACATTATTGTGTAACATGAGATTTTTTATAGATAGAACATGACAGGGGAGCCGACAAGCCGCCTGATAGTACCGCTTACTGCCACTCATGTACGTCTGCGATTGTGCATGCCAACATCTGTCAAAAATAACAAATGTTGGTACATCCGCGGGTGCGATGCCTATCTTTCAGGATTTAGGATTTTATATGTAAAGTCATCGTAATTACGTTTCTTAATGTAAGTATTCTGTTTTCATAGATCCCACAAAAGCTGTACGTCGCGGCTCGTTTGGAAGTTACGTAAGTACGACTAAACTAAAATTGCAAGTGAACTAAAGTTTGATTTGCAAATCACAACATATCTATTTTTTTATCTTTAAGAGTGGTGATAGCTTAAATACATTCTCGCTTATTCTTGACTCATATTTGACCGATTCATATCTGGGCCTGTACCTACCACTGTTTCTAATGATGTAGGGGTTCTTCAAGCTTTTCTATTTCGGCATCGAAGAAAAATATCGGTAGGAATCCCGCGTGCTTGAAGATTAATAAATCACGAGCTTGTAACATTCGTGAATCAATACTATGTCCCAAGGAGCTGTAGTAGGACGTTTACGATTCCTACAGAACTGTCCTTGCAGTAATTAGCCCTTTTTTCATCCACTGCTGCACATGAGCTTCCTGCATGCACATCGTCTTGTGTGCGAGGGATGTATGGCCTCACAACGCCAAACGAATTGACCTTTCCATTCTTCTGAAGGTGGTGTAGCTCCTCAGGGCTTGTTGTAGCGGCTTTCATATCCCTTAGTGGCTTTTACGATACTCAGTGGAAAAGATGGAGGGCTGCTAATGCCGGTCGACACCGCACAACTTTACTTAATGTTCTATAACTCAGTGAACAACATCAACTAGAGCGAGACAAATACTTACATTTCAGAATGTTCATATAAAAACGAGGTAAACAGAAACATTTTTTAAGAAAAAATACCCTTAGTAGAGCCGTGATCCATGGCAAAAGGGCTTTTGAACAACTATTTTCTACAAACAGCCAAGAATTTTGTAAAACATGCGCGGCATATTTACGAATATAATAATATATTTATAGTGTCATAAAAACACAATGGAAGCTATTAGGTATATATATAGGATAATATAGGTATTATTACTGAATGAAATAAACATTTATTATGTTAATTTGTTTTTATATTACCCTACAGGGCATGTACCTAAAGGGTATTCCGTACATTTAATATGTTTTCATAACCCTAATATAAATTTTAGTGTTTGGGCACGGGCAAAAATCATAGAAATTACGGAAACTTTGTTTTATATAAAGATATTTTTGAAATATCAATCTATATTGTCCGAATTAAAATTAAAATAAAAAGTGAAATAGGTACAGTCTTAAGTTCCTATATAGAAGTAGCGCTCTTGCAACAATTTGTAAGACACCAGCTCTTACAAAAACTTAGTCTCTTTTCGGTTTGACAGACGATCTGGGCAGTGTTAGGAGGGCTGTGCGTCCTCGCCATGGTGGTAATCTTGGCTGTGAGCTCACGCGTGGTCAAGCGAGTGCTGCGAGCGTTCCGCCCCCCGCCCGCGACTCCACTAGAGCCCCTGCGACGACGGCCTGCTTGGTTCCCCAGGTAAGTGAGTGATTGCTATTTTATTTTAACAGGAGTTCTGCGTTGTAGAATAAACGAAAATCGACGAATCTTTAACTTTTTCATGTGAAACTGTGAGTAACTGGGAGGAGTTGTGTACCACAATCATTGGAAAAACATTATTTATTTTCTACTTAATACTACGCTTCAAAATGTTTTATTGCCAACGTTTACAACTTAGTAAAACATTTTACATTTGATGTTTGAAATCGTAATTTTCGTCGGGTTTCTTTCCATTAGGAAAATTATTGAATTTACCTACTCGTAGTTTGTCACGAATAAGTCTTTACATAATCAGTTCCTACCAATTCCTACTACAAATAGGTATCCGTATTTGTATTAAATATTTAGGTAGGTAGGTACCTACCTGAGGCTTTAGTTCGATTTGATTTATAAGCTAATTATAGCACTAATGAATATCGATTCAAACTACATGCCTACTTATCTATTTCTATTCTACCTACCTACTGTTCAAATGAAGTGTCTCGACTAAGAAGGCTAACATCCTGTTGTCATCTACTACCTACTACACGTAGGTACCTCCAACATAAATATTGTTTAAAATACTTTACCTACTACGTAATGTTGAAATAAATGTATTGAGATATATATATTGAGAATTTAGTGAACTAAGACTATAGTAGTGTATTTTATGGATTTATCTTAAAAACCAGATGTTAGAGCACGTTGGGTGGGTACCTGCTATTTATACAGAATCTAAATTTTAAGTTCGAAAATCTTAATCAATGTCCAAAGATAAATAAAGATACCTACCATCACAAATTGTTTGATTGCACGACTGTGTAATTAAACTATACAGTCGTGTTACTGATCAGTAACACATTAAACTACTCATAACTATTAATACTCATAACTACTCTATTATAATAACTCTTGTTACAATTACTAGCCATATCGATATATGACATATGGTGGATACCCGTCGTCGTTTGTACATACGTGCATTTTACAATCGTAATAATAATAATACTTTTTATTACGTACACAACAGACAAATACAACATATACACATACTTAAGACATAATTGGCGACCTTATAGCTTAAGCGATCTCTTCCAGGCAACCATAAGACAGAGACATGATTGAAGAAATAAAGGTAGTGGGAGCAGTTTGTTATTCAAACTGCTCCCACTACAGCTTAAAATACAGCTTTAAAATAAATAACTAAATAAATAAATAACCCAATACAGCTTTAAAATAAATAAATGAATACATAAACATTAATATAGAATATACTACACACTAATAATGTAATAATACACAGATGTATAACACAATAACAAGTACAAACTACATAAGACAATTTATCCATGGAGTCTGATTGTGGATCCTAGTGAACGGAATGAATATATAATTACTAAAATGTACATCTACAAGTAGTTACTTGACGGCAAAGACAAGTGACAAGTACCTAGTATGAAGTGAAATACAATTCAAAGTAAAACGTGAATAATTAAGAAAGGGAAGTAAGAGAAGAAAAATAAGTAAAAGTAATTCAAATCAAGGAAGCTAAAGTAATGCTCCTTGAGTTGCTTTTAAAAACCCTAGCCAGGGTCTGAGCTAGTTTTATAGTTACAGGTAAAGACTTCCACAATGTGACAGCCTGCACAATGTGTGAAGGAATAGGAATAGAAGCTAGGAGTGTGAGATGGAGTTTTCGTACCAGTTTTTCAGAAGAACGTAGATTAAAACACAAAGAATAATGAAACATGAAACACTAAATACAGCGGAGTCAAGGGATTGAAAATAAGAGAGTAGAGAAGAGTAAGTAGATGAGTATTCCTGCGAACTCGGGAAACCACTTGAACTTAGCACGGAACACATATATATAGCAGATTACATATATATATATATATATATCACACACATATATATACCTATATCACATATATCAGAATATGATCATTATTATCATTGATAGCATTAGTGGGTTTATTATTATTATTATTGATACGAGCGCTAATTATATTAATTTGTTTAGAGAACGCTAACGCTATTGGCGTTTACAGCGCTCTAACGAAGCATTGACAATATTAACGCCTGTATTCTCTTAGCAAAACACGATTTTTAGTACCCGTTCGGACGAAGTGAGTACATAAACGTGTGACAAAAAGGATCCCAACCAATCACCTTATATTTTTACAACAAACAGAAATAGCTATAGGAACGAGTTGAAACTATAACATTTGAGTCTGCTTAAAGAAACCCAAAAATTTCAATAAACTGTGATAATATTTGAATAACAGTGTAAACAGATGGGAATTCTCTGCCTAGGTACAGTTTCAAACTAATTAAAAGTTAGGTTTTACTGCAAATATAAAAAATATTTAACTTTAATTTTCTAGAAATTCAGGAAAGAAACGATCAAATTCAATTCAATTGTTATGCGATTAAAATTGAGAAGCATATACCATAAGTACTTCTAAGTTAATCATTGATAGTTATTATACCTACTGGATCTCTGGATACAATATCCCAGATCTCCGGATACTCCGGACCCGGTGTCGATGTGCTGACGCGCGTCTGTAGCGTCAGTAATGCCAGTAATTTCCAGTAATTTAGATGCTGTAATTAGGTAAACATCTTTACATATGTACTCCTGTCGGCTGGCAAACTTATAACCCTTCCTGCTTGACCGTAGACGGGTAAAAAGTACTTCAACTATGTAACACATATGTAAAATGTACGATAATAAATAATGTATGTAATGTAGGTAACTATGTAAATAAACAAATTATACCACACTTCGTTTCTGGCCTAAGTCGGCACATTTAAAAGCATTTGGGTTAAGAAATCCGTCGACTATGACATCATGAGCTAAAATAAAAGGGTGTTTTGTATTCACCGTGACCGAAATGGTGATTTTCGCTTAGAAACCTACTAGTTATGTGGTTTTATGTAAGCTATGAGTCATTGCGCACTTGTCTGAATAACAATCAACGCTTTATGGGAGACGGAATGAAAGTACTGTTCTTTAAATAGTAGGTACTCAATTACTATAGGCCGGTATACACATACTGCCATGAAGCATGAAAATATGCTATTATTGTCTGCTTCTTGAATATTAATTACAGTCAACTTTCTTATAAGAACGGTAACCTTAACAAACCCTTTTTCCGTTCACCGCTGGACATGGACTTCCTCACAAACATTGACTTGTGCATGAGGAATGTACAGCTATAAAACGCGACCCTGGCCCAGGTGGCTTTTAAGTGCACTCTTTTAGAGGTGGTGTAGTTCTTTGTTATATCTAGGCTTAGTCGCCTTTAGATACCCACAGAAAGTGATTAGCACCTAAAACAAAATGACGATATTTTCCTACTTGAATAGTCACCTTTGATGGCGCTTTTTACTCGATTTAGTATTATTCTGAGATGGAGAGTTTGAACCGGTTTTTAAGAATTCATCCGTTATTTCACCAGATGATTCGTTATAAATAACGTGATGACGCAAACCCCTAAACCAAACATAAGGCTAAGTATATCGTTATACCGTACCATCCGGCTAAGTACCGGTTACGAGCACGTGTATTACCTACCTTATTTCCCACTACAAAGGTGAATGACCGATTTCGTTTATTGAATGATCACTCGATTATTCAGTGAATATCCATTGTCTCGATTCACTGATAGTGATAATACATAGATATCGTTATTTTTCACAACCACACATTTTAACGTGGATTTTAATGTTACTCTTGCGTTATTCCAAGCTTTTATCAAAATTATTAACCTCAGCATTGATTGAATGGTGATAGCCTAGACTCTCATTCGTGAGGTTGTGAGTTGAAATCCTCGGTCCGTACCAATGAGTTTTTACTTATATTCGTTTTTTTTTCATTGTCACTAGTTCGGCGGTGAAGGAAAACATAATGAGGAAACCCGCATCCTCAAGAATTAAAAAATATGTCTCGTGGATGAGGAACTGGCCAAACAGGTTGGCGAGTCCATCCTTTTCAATGTGTTCGTCAGGGCTTGTGGTCGCGGCTTTGTTATCTCTTAATCGCCTTGTCCGACACCCACGGGGACTGATGGCGTGCTGAATCCAGCCGACACCACACTATATAATATATATGTACGATAGTAATTGGATGGGGATCGTAAATCTCTACAATTATTGTCTTAACATTATTTGCTGAACTGGCGTGTTTCATTTTTTCACCTTCTGTGCCAATGTGACGTTTTTGAGATGCAGAATCGCGGACCGCGGACATAGGGGATGCCGCAAGACGACATTGTCCACTAACCACCAGGTGGACGGTTAAAAAAATATAATAAAAGTACGTCCAATATATCAGTATAATAGCATAACTAGACTGGCCACGTTACACCTCTCTCACAGACGACTACCTTGATATTCCTAATTTATAGTATTTCCTCAATTTATGTACTTGTTTCGGCAGTGAGTGAGATATGCCAAGGCCCATTCCCATCCCATCCTCTCCCTCCCCATTTTCCCAATCCATTTGTTAATCTGCAAAGGTCGGCAGCGCATCCGGGGGCGTGCCAACGTTTGTCATTCTGGACTGATGTTGGCATGTATCACGAATGTCTATGGACGACAGTATCCACTTACCATCAGGTGGACTGTATGTTTGTCTGCCGTCTTTTTCTCTATAAAAAGGGTACTAAAAACCTCATCTGATAAATTTGGCAGTTGATAAAATCTGCAGAGCCTGGATAAAGATGCCTGTTTTATGCGAATTCAACGATCTGGCCAGATGCAGTATGAAAATTTTTCTGAGTGCAATAGGCACGTTCTTGCAGATCAAACGATAGATATAGCAAATGAGTCAAATTCAAAGCAAGAATTTGACGTTTAAAGCGAATTTGAAATGACTCGTTCCCCGCGGTACCAACACGTGCTTTGTCAAACTTGTTGAACATACGAGTGGCAGTAAACCGGTCTTTGAAATTCAGGAAAGAAAATACTGGAATACTATTTCGAAGGTTTACATTAGCGGCCAGTAAAAGGTTTTTAGGTATTTAGAAACAAGAATTGAGGAAAAAAACAATGTACTTTTTTCTGGATGAACTTTTTTATGTTTCTCGATGCATCCGCTAGAGGCTCTGCTTGATTCTGTATTAAGAAAAAGCACTCAACACAAACGTGATAGTTACGTTTAAAATTAAATAAAAAATGTACACTATAATACAGAAGAATACATAGAAGGGCCACAAAATATATGGAATACTGCGCCTTGCAGAATCATGTTTATAGCCTTTACTGTAGTCAATCTGGAAATTTCCGCGTACAATTACCGATCACTATTACAATGTAATGTAAAATGATATTACTGAACGAAATATCTCAAATATTTAATTACTCCTGGAATTCTAATTAATATTTCTGTCGCTCTTTTGGGACCTGTAACAAATGTAAACGAAGTTTGTTTGTCTAATTAAAATTTGTATTACTTCGTAATACAAAGTTTCATCATTCCACAATGAAAGGCAATTTAATTAAAAGTTTCAATGTATCACAACACGGAACATTGTTGTCTTTGGATATTAAGGATTCCTGTCAAAAGCCCGCAAAACAACAATAACATACGTTAATGACAAATTAAAACGTAAACGTTAAATTGATACGCGCTAAGGACCTTCAAATTCATAATATTTCAGTATAGTAGTCCATGGGCGGCTGTGATCACTTACCATCCTGTGCCGCGCCCGCTCGTCTGCCATTTACACTATAAAAAAAATGCCGTGAAATGATAAAAATATATTCATCAAATCATCAAACAACTCGATATATATGTTACAGTTAATACCAGAATCATTTCGTTAAAACTAGTTTTCCCTAGTTTGTTTATCAGCAAATGCTATATATATAATATAAAGCGAAAACACAAACACTAAACTTTTCAACAATACTCTTGACTATAATTTGACTTATCAATTTACACTCGCCCTGCATGGATATTTGTAGGTTGTCTATTGTATCTTCTTTCGCACAGTCCATCTCTGGACTACTTTCGTCAGTCTACTTTCAAATCCGCCACTCTTTCTTCACAATCGCCTATACCATATCTCATTACATAGCCATTCATGTCAATCTCTGAAGCATAGTAGTTACTTAACACATCTTTGTCTACCAAAATGTTATCTCGGACAATCCAACTGATGTTATCAATTTGTATTGAATGAGTGAACAAAAATAATGAAATATATTGCAGTAATTTACGAAATAGTGCATCAGAGATCGGATGATCGTTTCATAAGTTTTGTAAGATATGATGCGAAACTTGAAAATAAAGAACATGGATTAGATTGTATTATATACGTTATTTTGACATACAAGTGGTTTAATGGGCTTTGCACAGATAGTTCTGAAAGGACGATGATTATAAATGTATGAATGTCGTCCCAGCCCACCCACCAACTACAAAATGAGTGACAATATATTTGTTCTAGGGATGTGAAAAAATAATCGATTTTAATATTAATCGATTATTCAAATAATTTAAAAAAAAAATTAAAAATTAATTCAAATTTTGAATTAATTTTTAAAATTAAATTAAATTGAATTAATTTAAAAATCGATTTTTGAAATAAAAAAATCGATTATAAATTAATCGATTATGTAAAATACACATTTTAATCGATTTTTGTATACAGCGCCATCTATGCGCCTGATGAAAGAAATTGTTCCCGTTCACTTAACGGGAACAAATAAATCGAACGGCGCCATCTGTATGTATATGTTTGAAATAGGTAGGGCTAGGGGTAGGTACCATCGGTAAAGCGGTACAGACTAGCCAATTACTAAAGTAATTAGTAGTAATTAAACTAAAGTACTAGCCAATTTGCGAACATTTTCATGTATAGATCATTACGAAATATCATGTTTCGAGTTCACAAATCATAATTTTTCAAAAGTTATCGCCTAATTTCTCTACCTGTCGACGCCATTGTGACGTCATCTTTAGGGCTCACACAGACAGGGTAACTAAAGGTACTCCGTTTTCGCTATACATGAAAATGTTCGCAAATAATTAATTACTTTACTCACTTTTCTACATTCACAGGCACACAGCACTCGGAATAAATTAAAAATACAACATCTTTTTACTACGTGTTAGTATCAAAGTTAGAGTATGTCGTATTTTGTTACAAAAATATTAAAATCTACGAAACTGATTCTTTTCGTACTTGTTTATACACTTTTTAAAATAAGTATTTTCACTTGTAGTTATCTTTTTGTTGTCCAAGCTAGGGACAAAAATAAAAAATAAAGCGACCAAAATAAACACTGTGAGCTCGAAAACAATAACTTTCATTAATATAAATAATTCACACAATTAATATCAAACAGCTGGTGTTTGAATGGTGTTTTTAGTTTTGAGGAGAGATGTTTTTTTTTATTTATTTCGTTTCGTTTATTTTTATTTCAATAAAGTATTAATATAATTTCTATGTCGTCTATTCCTTAAAACTAACGTTTACAAAACATGACGGCTGAGGCCGATGGTGATTATTTCCTAGTAACCCGTGAGTACTTCTTTGTCCTGAGAAAAAGCTATCATAGATAGATACCCAACCCAACCCAATTATTGATACCCATATTCCTTCGTCTTAAGACCTTAAGCTTGGTTTTATTATTATATAGGATTTTAAAAAAAAAAACGATTTTTTAAAAATCGATTTATAAGCAGCGAAGCAAAATCGATTATTAATTAATCGATTTTTTTCATTCAATGTCACATCCCTAATTTGTTCTAATCCGACATAATCATTATAAACAATTGTAACTGCTAAATCGACGGGGAATTTTTACTAGAAAAAAGTTAAAAGAATATTTTAACAAATAAAAAATAACAATAGAAAATGGTGTTCAATCTTCCAGCTTAACATTCATAGTCCAACGTGATATATATAATTATTATTGTATTAAATTTATATATCATATAATTTGTCAAATACATAATTGTTTTATTTCTGTGTTATATTTGTGTACTTTCTCGTATAATGACACTAATTATTACATATATAATATTATATGTGTGTGACATTTAAGCATCCAACTTTACTACCCCTAATACAACGCGCGTTTTCTCCTGTGTTTTATCAGTTCTCTGTCTGTTTATCGGTGACACGTCACTGGTGGCCCTGGCAGAATATGAGCATTGCCTCACAGGTCACAACAATATGCTGAACTAGGTGTCCAATTTGTTATTGCGACACACATCATTTCTAACTTTTTGTTATTCTTTGTAAAGTGCATGAAAATTTTAGCGCCTTTGAGCATTATTTTTTTTATTTTTGTTACTTCAAACCAAATGTTTAAAAGTTGTGTGTTGTTGTTCCTTTATAATAAATAAACTATTCATTAATTCAAACAGCGGTTCAGTGCATGTTGATTTTTTTGTCGCTTGCCCATCGTCCTTTTAACAAAAATCAAACATAAATTTAAAACAACGTCCAACGATGGTCTAAGAGTCTCTCAGATTCGTTAAACGCTTCTGCAAACGTCGTTTTACCATTTATCTATTTTTTGTGGAAAAATGTTTTCAATGTTTTAAAGATTCGTTACTAATTCTCTTAAGTGCATTTTTCCACTTTCATTTCTAATTTTCTAAAAGTCATTCCAGCGATAATCAGATTTGTATTTCATGAAACAAGTCTATACGTGTACAATTAAATGTTTTTGTTTACCAACAGATAAACAAAAGCCTATTGTAATTAAAGTACTTAATAAATGTTATTCTGTAATAAAAAATTAAGCCTTAAAGCATGAAACGTTAAACGCCTGTACGCGTTTAGATTCACAAGATAAAAATGTATACAAAACGCGAAAATCTAAACAACAATAAATAACTCAGTGCACACACAAACTAACATTCTAACACATCTTTTTTATTACTATAAAGTTGAAAGCAGATGTTACTGAAATTATCTAGATTAAAATAAAACAATATACCTCTATTTACATCCTGCTTGTACACAATCGGAGATGCTCTAATTCCAAGACTAAATTGACTTTTTTTACAATGAAACTGGATTTCATTATGCCTGACAGCAAATCCGACGCAGATATCAAAATAACATAATTGCAGATTGGTCAAGATAAGGGTGTATTCACATCGAGTGCTATTAAATATTAGAAAAATAACATGTTTTGTATTACTTTGTCTTAGAAATTAAACTTACAAAATAAAATCGATGAAGAAATCAGAGTAAGGATCGTCGTAAATGTTTCTACTGGTGTCATCGCACTCGTATCTTCGGCTCAAAATTATTTAGTCGATACTTCTTGGTATCGAGTATTTTTGTGTTCAATACTGTTACTCATATGATACTTTAAGGCAGGTACCGTATCTAAATTAATAATCGATACTTTTAAATTGGTACTGAAAATTTTGTCGAGAACTTTAAGAAAGTATCAATATTTTGGGCTATCGACGTTTTCTTCGCTATCAGATGGTGTATCATGGGGAAAGTGCCGTATGTGATGTTGGGTTGGTGAAATTTTTTCTTCGCTATCAAGAAATTTTTAGGAAAAGTATCGATACTTTGATGTCGATACTTTTCTTACGATACATGAATGAGTAAAATATTGTTTTTGCGATACTACTTATGAGTAGAGTATCAATACTTTTCATTCGATACCATGTTCCTGCTTAATAGAAAAACCGAGGTTCTGCTGTACAAAACTACGGTGATACCAGTTGCCACACACTCCTGTGAAACTTGAGCACTGAGTCAGAAAGAAGAGCAGAAGATAGAGGTATTCTAAAGAAGGGTATTGAGAAAAATCTTTTGGCCAGTGCGAGGGGATTCCAGAGCATATCGTCTCAATCGTCACGATCTGGAAGCTTTGACTCAGAATAAGACGATAGTTACGTACTGTAGTAGGGCACAGCGACTGAGATGGGCTGAACACATATAGAGAGAGTCACGACGAGCAAAAAAAAATTAGGAGAGACCTGGAAGAGCGAGGCAAAGGACCGTACAAAGTGGAAGAGGCCCAAGACCCACAGAGGGTTGTCGCACAAAGGAAGTAAATACTACCTTAAAAATTAAATATTACAGCATGTAATGTAATCTTTGGAATTTATACAGTCTTGCTAAAATGTTTTTAAATCTCACAACGACTCAGTAAATAAAACTAAGTAGGTACATTTCAAAAAGCTACTTATTTAGAGATAACTTTTGAATCGATCAAAATACAATTTGGCACAAAAATAATTTGGGACTCTACTGTATTTCGATTAAGTTTGTAGATAGGCGAAGGTCGTTCAATAGCAAAGAAATAATGACTGTTTAAAGTTGACTAATTTTATTGAAGGATTAAGCCAATATGCCTATCCCTTAAAAAAGTAAGTTAAAAGTTCCCCTTAAGTGAAACCCTAAAAAGTAGCTAGTGAGACCCTAAACAGTAGCTTTATGAGCCGGCCTAGATATTGTCGCGGGGATTACATGCGGTTGACAGCTCGTTACTAGTGTTGGCGAACCTCATAAAAAGATACAAAAGACTTATTGGAGTCAGGACACCTCTAGAAGCGGATTCACTGGATCTTCTAAAATTTAACCCTCTCAATAAAAGTACCCCCCCCCCCCCATCTCTATTTTTGGTCCCACTGGACTATCTAGGACTATCTAAACCGTCCCCCTTTTTCTTCTTTTCTTCTTTTCCCTATTCACACTTACAATGGCCAAGAAAAAGAAAATGCATAATGTGCACTCAGCGGCCCACCCTGTAGATAAGTTCCACATTTAAAGGGGACTTTTGCAACATCAGAGGGATGCATAGTAACATCGACGCCGTCCACTATCACCTTGAGACGGCAAAGCCGGCCTTACTTTTCTTAACGGAGACACAGATATCCTGCCCGGCCGATATATCGTATCTTCATTACCCCGGTTACAAACTGGAGCACTGTTTTGTGCGACGTGCTGGGGTATGCATGTACGTTCGGGAGGATATTTGTTGTCGCCGCCTCAGCCATTTTGAAGACGGAGACCTGTCGATTCTCTGGGCGCGTATTGACTACGAAGATTCCACTAAAGTCTACGCTTGCCTTTACAGATCTCACAGCGGTGATACGGAGACGACTCGCTTTTTTGAGCGTCTACAAGAGACGACTGATAGCGTGCTCCAGCAGTTCCCCTGCGCGGAAGTGGTGGTCCTCGATGATTTCAACGCTCACCACGAAGTGTGGTTGGGATCCCTAACTACCGACCGCGCAGGAAGAGCAGCCTATAACTTTGCCCTAGCCTATGGTTTCTCGCAGTTGGTGTCCTCACCCACGAGGATATCTGATATCGAGAGCCATACTCCCTCCTTACTGGACCTCCTGCTGACTACGCGGCCGAATGACTACAATGTTGTTGTTGATGCTCCGTTAGGATCATCAGACCATTGTATCGTTCGAACTGCTGTGCCAGCTAAACAATCCGTGCCGACCCATTCTCAGGGACCGCGCAACGTCTGGCACTACAAGTCTGCAGATTGGGATGGGTTGCGCGAATTTTACGGTTCTTATCCCTGGGGGCAGCTATGTTTCTCGTCGGGAGATCCGGATACCTGTGCAGACTCCGTAGCCGACGTAGTGTTGCAGGGCATGGAATATTATATTCCTTGTTCCGTGATACCCGTAAGCGGACGGAGCCAACCTTGGTTTAATCAGTCCTGCAGAGAGGCCCTCCGTAATAAGCGGGCTTCATACAGGGCCTGGGCCAAAGTGCAGGTGTCCGAAGATCCGAATACCACCGACTTGACGAAGAAATTTAACGCTGCCTCGAGGTGCAGTAAGAGGATCACTGTCAGAGCAAGGAATGAGCACATCCGCAGAATTGGCGATCGACTAGCAAGCTATCCTTCTGGAAGTCGGGCTTTCTGGTCGCTCGCTAAGGCTGCTGAGGGTAACTTCTGTCAGTCGTCACTCCCACCACTGCGGAAACTAGATGGATCACTGGCCCGTGAGGCGAAGGAGAAAGCCGATCTCCTAGGCAGTCTCTTCGCCTCAAACTCGACTCTGGACGATAGAGGTGCCTCACCACCTTCTACTTCGAGGTGCACAAGCTCCATGCCAGAAATCTGTTTCACCCAGCGTGAAGTCCGGCGAGCTCTAGCATCTCTTGATATCCGAAAGTCGAGTGGGCCAGATGATATTCCTGCAGTGGTGCTCCAATTTTGCGCTCCCGAGTTATCTCCGGTGCTTACGCGACTCTTTGGGCTCTCATATTCCATAAAAAGCTTCCCGTCAGCATGGAAGGTAGCTCATGTTCACCCTTTGCCTAAAAAGGGTGACCGCACCGACCCGGTCAACTACAGGCCAATAGCGATCACCTCCCTCCTCTCCAAAGTGATGGAGCGTGTTATAAACACACAGCTCCTTGGGTACCTAGAGGATCACCAGCTGATTAGCGACCGTCAATGTGGATTTCGCCATAATCGCTCGGCTGGTGATCTTTTAGCGTATTTAACACACCGCTGGGCTGACGCCATTGAGAGTAGAGGCGAGGCTCTGGCTGTAAGCCTAGACATTGCGAAAGCTTTTGACCGGGTATGGCACAAATCGCTGCTTTCCAAGTTACGATCTTTCGGGATACCCGAGGGATTGTGCGAGTGGGTTGCCAGTTTCTTGACTCGACGGAGTATCAGAGACGTTATCGATGGTAGCTGCTCCGACACCATGTCTATTAACGCTGGCGTCCCGCAAGGCTCCGTGTTGTCTCCAACTCTGTTCCTTCTGCATATCAACGACCTGTTGCAAATTGGTGACATACGTTGCTATGCCGATGACAGCACTGGAGACGCCTTGTACAAGGGCCGTGCCAACATCCCTCGAGTCGGAGTGGAAGAGAGTCGCGCCAGGCTTGTGTCTGAAATCGAAGACTCTTTAAATCTAGTCTCGAGTTGGGATTCCCTGAACCTAGTGGATTTCAACCCCAAGACGCAAGTCTGTGCATTCACCGCTAAAAAAAACCCTTTTGTCGTAGCACCTCGCTTTCAGAACAGATCCTTGGTGTCGACATTTCCAGCAAAGTCGAATTTAGGGGTCATCTGGAAAGTAAGACCAAAATGGCCTCCAAAAAGCTCGGTGTGCTGAACAGAGCGAAGCGGTACTTCACCCCTGGCCAACTCCTAATGCTTTACAAGGCTTAGGTGAGGCCCCATATGGAGTATTGCTCACATCTCTGGGCCGGCGCACCGAAATGCCAAGTAGACCCATTTGACTCCATCCAACGACGTGCTGTTCATATTGTCAACGATCCCACTCTCACGGGCAGTTTAGAACCCCTCAGCGTTCGGAGGGACGTTGCATCTCTCTGTGTGTTCTACCGCCTGTGCAATGGGGAATGCTCTGAAGAATTGTTCAATATAATTCCCACCTCGGGTTTAAAACAACCGCACCTCCCGTCACAGAAGTGCGGTCCATCCGAATTTCCTCGATACGGAGGTGTCGCGCACTGTTCGGTCCAAAAAATATTTTATATCGCGAACCCGTAGGCTGTGGAACGAACTTCCTCAAGAGGTCTTCCCATCAAACTACAACATGGAATTCTTTAAGAAAGATTTTGCAAGGTCGGCGGCGCGCCCGCATACCCCCTGATGTTGCAGGTGTCCATGGGCGGCGGTTACACTTACCATCACGTGGGACCGCGTGCTCGTTCGCCCTCTTCTCTATAAAAAAAAAAAATAGATTATATCTCTATTTACACCGTTAAATATAGGGAGATAATTAAATGGGCAGCAGGAACTACTGAATGGGCAGCAAATCAATGGCAGCAAATTTAAAGCTGGGTTAGGTTTGATTCAAATAATAAGATAGTAATGCCGCGTAGTGAGACTCCGTCGACTTGGTGATAATATTTTTAGTAGTTGTCATTACTAAGTTATGTTGTCAGTATTCGCTGCTCATTTCAATACAAGCCTTAATTATAACAACATATGTCTGTCTATCAACGTCATTATAGATTTACTTACGCTAGCTAGCTTCTACCCGCAGCTTCGCTCGCATGTTCACGCGCATAGTCCTATGCAGCTGTAAAATATTTTTAACACCTGTAAAATCACCGACTTGATAGATTTCACGGATGAAAGTCCATCCCAGTAGTCTTCGAATAATTCTATTTTTTTATTTAATTTATTTATATATGTAATCTACAGGCTTTTATGTAACTTATGTAACAAATATATTGCTAGTGCTAATGGCCAAATACAGATTACACTGACATTTAAATACAGTATTTTATAGATTGTCGGCAAGTAATAGGTGATTTTCTTATTAATGACATGTGTTTGCATTGATGTGTCCGGGTGCGTGAGCTAGTGCATGTCTGTGCGTGAGTGGGTGTTTGTACACCCTGTGTATGTGTGTGTATTTATTTAAGATGAGCTTCAAATTATTTGTAATAAAATGGGTGTTAGAAGATATTGTAATGATTTATGATTCTTTTTTTATGATTACCGTTTTTATTTTTTCTTACTTAATAAAAATATATCGAGGTATGTGTAGTATTTATTGTAATTTTGTAGAATGCGAGAATGGACTGAATTTTGGGCGTATCTTGTTTTAACCACAGCCATTTTTTTTTATTTCCCTATATAACTCAACTTCCTTGTGTCATATGAAGATGATACATATACCAGTTTTCCTTCTGGATACATTAGTGAAATCAAATCACCGATCAAAATCCGTTCAATAGTTTTTACGTGATGCACGTGATTGCACGTGATGGACCCAAAACTATTGTTTTGGGTCCTGTAGCTTCTAAAGAGACAACTGAATTTTATTTTTTAAAATTAAATCAATGTACAGACTTATTACACGTATGGATAAAATAAAAAGTTATTGTTAGAGTTGTTGCCACGAATTTCTTGTAAAACCATTCGTATTCAAGAGATCCTCCTGTTATTTGTTGGTAAGAATCTATTTATTTATTAATTACACTGCCATATTGTTGGATGTACTTCTATTTCTCAATTATAGAAAACTAGCGACCCGTCCTCGCTTCGCTTCGGTTCATAAGTTTTTTTTTTCAAAATTTCAAAATAATATATATGTGTATATATGTGTTATTCTGATGTTATTCTATGTGCTATATTATTGTAAAGTTTCATTAAAATCCATTGAGTAGTTTTTGCGTGAAAGAGTAACAAACATCCATACATCCATCCTCACAAACTTTCGCATTTACAATATATATTAATAATAGGATTGTGACATATTAATTGGCATGTATCGCGGCTGTCCAATTGATGACAGTATCCACTTGTAACGAGGTAGACTGTATGCTCGGTTGCTACTTTGTTTCTCTATAAAGCGATCTTCTCTAAAAAACGTCCTGGAAATTATGTCGTATTATGCACAAATCACCCCTGTCAGTTAAAAGTATAGAATCACTTAGTGAGATATGCACGAAACTATTTGCGGAGAATCTGAAATGAGACTACAGTTTATCGGCGTAACGCCAAATTAATGTGAGAATATTGATTTCATACACAGTTTGCGTTCGACGTTTGTTTACATATTGTACTCAGCTCAATGAACCTGCAAAATTGTTTACGTATTCAGTGTTTGCAACATGAAGATTTGTGGCAACATTATGTTGGCAACACTTAGAATGATTTTGCCCCCTTCTTTTAATATTACGTGTATTACGTGATCCGTACATTTACAAACTCACAGAACACAAAGTAAAACAAAAGTATTTAAGGTCTTCATAGCACACTACAAATTCAACTTACCATACTGTAGGGGTTGAATCCTGCATCGTGAATTTTTCCTAGGGACAGTGTATCCCCAGGATCCAATATATGATGAGGATCGTGGATGTGAAGTAAAACCGTCCATATTGAATGCTAGTGCAATACTGGTTTATTTTCGATATATATCCAATGCGAAACGCGGCGACCAATTAACACTTATTACATGTTCTCAATATAGTTATGAAAATGGGCCTTTATCTGTTCACTGCTGGATATAAGCCTCTCCCGAGACTCGCCAACTATACACGGTCTTCCGCTCCTCCCATCCAGCCACTTCCGACAGACTTCTTCAAGTCATCAGTCCACCTGACTGCAACGCGTCCCACGCTACGCTTCCTTTAATTTACATTCACGGACTCTTCTCTATCGCTACAGCATATATAAATAAATCAATTATTTGTTTGCCATACCTGTATATATAGAGTTATTTAAATTTAAAATATCTTAATGCATATATAGGTGTCTGACCTCAGTCATATGACCTGTCCATTACCACTTCGGGTTATTAATTCTGTTACCTGTCAGTGACTTTAGTCCCTTAACGAATCTCTTCATCTCAAATCTTATACTGCTAAGAAATTGCGATGACTTCTAGGGGAAACTCGAGAAATGAAATTGATTAATTGTAAAAATTGTAAAAACGTTTTATAGTTTAATAGTGAAAATTTATTCAACTTCAAAGTATTTTTTGTGCATAATGTTGGTGATAATCAAATAAAAGCATAGAATTGCGTGTTTCGTGTGCTTCCAAGGAATCCTCTCCTATCCTCATTAAACCTGCTATCAATTTACTGAGCGACTTCTGACTTACATCGACGGCACTGGACATTGACAGGATACTTTTTAGATTTTGAAATTGTTAATTACGAATAAAACTTGACACTCGCAGAATGTACTAATTGCACCATTGCCCTATATAAAAAGAGAAAAAAAGAAATTCCGAGCATAGATCTCACCATAGCTCGCTGAACGACTTTAAACTTGTAACTCAGACCGACCATTAGAGACCAAGTTTCGGCACCGTACCTTATATTATAACTGACAAAAAGCATTCAATTTGCTATTTGAAAAATGTTGTCTCTATACCTAAATACAGTCTATAACATCCCATAACAGGATGATCACTGAATAACTGGGAGATTTCGGACCATATTCCATCGCGCGGGCCCAGTAAATATACAGTCTTATTAGGAACTAATTGTTAATTCCAGGCCCCAATTAAATCAATTGACTTATTTTTATGGAACTTCATAAAACAATCATGCATGACTAACTCGCATGAGAAAATTTCGCGAGAAAGTTAGTTCAAACGACAAGTGATAGCATCGGGCACCGAACAATGGACCGATCGTTTCCGCTCCTCATTCTACGTGATATGAATCATTTTATGTAACTAGAGTCGTAAAGACGATATGAAATCATTCAAACATGTTACACATATCTTATTAACGGTTTTATTGTCTTCATATATCGTGGAATATATTCAACGATTACTATACCCATCAACCTGTATCTTTCCCCAATGAATATCGTGGCTTAGGATCCCGTGGCGAACCTCTTCAAGCATGAGCGTTGATACCAATAAGAGTCCGCCTGACCCTTGAAAAGTTCCGTGATCTAATATAACCCTTTTATCCTATTACATAGACTATAGTATCCATTAACCTGTATCTTAACCATTAACCTTAACCATAACCATTAACCATTAACCATTATCTTAACCATTAACCATTAACCCGCCACCACGCAATGGACCAGCGCGGCGGGTTACGGTCCACCCCCCCCCCCTATGGCAGAAAAAGTAAAACGGCCCCAAGTTCCCGGCGGCTCCAGTCGCAACACCGGCGTGGACGACGGGCGCTGGTCGAGCGCTGGAGCCAGGGGTGCTAAGAATCTCCGGGCGGGATTCCACCGTCGAGCGACCAGGGCTTTTGACATGGATCACCGACGTAGGTTGTCACTGGTGACTTACAACACGCGCACTTTGAGGACAGACGAGAAGATCGCTGAGCTGGAAGAGGAGATAGGCAAGTTGCACTGGGATATATTGGGGTTATCAGAAATCCGAAGAGAGGGGGAGGACACGATAACCCTGAAATCCGGCAACTTGTTCTATTACCGGGAGGGCGACCAGCAGTCCCAAGGTGGTGTCGGGTTTATCGTCCACAAGTCCCTCGTAAATAATGTTGTAGCCATCACGAGTGTGTCGAGCAGGGTCGCGTACCTTATACTCAGAATATCCAAGAGATATTCGTTGAAGGTCATACAGGTCTACGCACCGACCTCGGCACACCCGGACAACGAAGTGGAAGCAATGTATGAGGATATTAGTAGAGCCATACATGCTTCGAAAACACACTACAATATTGTTATGGGGGATTTCAACGCGAAACTGGGCAAAAGAGGCGACGATGAGTTGAGAGTGGGGCAATTTGGATGTGGGCACCGGAACCAGAGGGTCCAGAGGCTGGCCGACTTTCTTGAGAAAGAGGGACTCTTTATGATGAACTCTTTCTTCAAGAAGCCGCCTCATAGGAAGTGGACCTGGATGAGCCCCGACGGTTCCGTTAAAAATGAGATAGACTTCATTATGGCCACAAAGAGACAAATATTCAATGATGTCTCCGTGATCCACAGGGTGAAAACCGGTAGTGATCACCGAATGGTTAGAGGCACATTGAATATAAACGTCAAGTTAGAAAGGTCCCGCCTGATGAAGTCTACGCTCCGACCTACTGCTGCCCACATACAGAATCCCGAAAGCTTTCAGCTTGAACTGTCAAATCGCTTCGATTGCCTAGAGGATTGCGTTGCAGTGGACGATATCAACAACAGGTTGGTAGAAACTGTCCATACGGTGGGGTCTAAATTCTTCAGACATCGTCGAAAAGATGGACCCCAAAAGCTCACCGACCACACCCTCGACCTCTTGGCGGAACGACGTTCGATGACACTGCAGACTCCTGATGACGCGGAAGCATATCGGCAGCTCAATAGACGGATTCACCAGTCCTTGCGACACGACATCCGTCTCTTTAATACTAATCGTATTAAGGAGACGATAGAGCGGAATAAAGGCTCCAAAGTGTTCGCAAGAGACTTATCTATTGGGCAGAGCCAGTTGACGAAGCTGAAGAGGGAGGACGGCAGTGTCACTTCCGACAAACAAGAGGTACTGAGGGAGATCGAGAAGTTCTATGGACAGTTGTATACCTCGGTCGCTAAACCTGTTGGCAACTTGGCCAAAGACCCAAGAGCCAAGTTGACCCGACACTATACCGAAGACATCCCGGACATCAGCCTGTACGAGATTAGGATGGCCCTCAAACAGCTTAGAAACAACAAGGCGCCGGGTGAGGACGGAATCACTTCAGAGCTTCTGAAAGCGGGTGGAACACCGGTACTGAAAGTCCTTCAGAAGCTCTTTAATTCAGTCTTGCTCGAAGGTATTACGCCGGAGGCATGGAACAGAAGCGTGGTGGTGCTCTTCTTCAAGAAAGGTGACAAGACCTTGTTGAAGAACTATAGGCCCATCTCGCTTCTGAGCCATGTTTATAAGCTGTTTTCGAGGGTTATCACGAATCGTCTCGAGCGCAGGTTTGATGACTTCCAGCCTCCCGAACAAGCCGGTTTCCGAAAAGGCTATAGTACCATAGACCACATCCATACGCTGCGGCAAGTTATACAGAAGACCGAGGAGTATATCTTGCCATTATGCTTAGCGTTTGTGGACTATGAGAAAGCCTTTGATTCGATCGAGACTTGGGCAGTGCTACAGTCCCTCCAGCGGTGCCATATTGACTATCGGTATATCGAAGTGTTGAAGTGTTTGTATAACAACGCCACCATGTCAGTCCGAGTACAGGAAGGGAGCACGGAGCCGATTCCATTGCAGAGGGGTGTGAGACAAGGAGATGGAAGCTCTTCACC
Source organism: Sesia apiformis (assembly GCA_914767545.1). Classification (NCBI taxonomy): domain Eukaryota; kingdom Metazoa; phylum Arthropoda; class Insecta; order Lepidoptera; family Sesiidae; genus Sesia; species Sesia apiformis. Next base: position 4,571,228 of record OU611960.1, on the reverse strand, counting down.
AATGCGATGGAAGACGCTTTCAAGCTCCTGGAATGGAAAGGACTCGGCATCAACGTTGATGGCGAATGCATCACTCACCTTCGATTTGCCGACGATATCGTGGTCATGGCAGAATCGCTGGAGGATCTTAGCACAATGCTCGGAGACCTCAATCGAGTTTCCCAACAGGTGGGCCTTAAAATGAACATGGACAAGACGAAAATCATGTCGAATGTCCATGTCGTGCCCACCCCAGTTTCAGTTGGGAGCTCGATTCTCGAAGTTGTTGACGAGTACGTCTACCTAGGCCAAACGGTCCAACTAGGTAGGTCCAACTTCGAGAAAGAGGTCAATCGACGAATCCAACTCGGCTGGGCAGCGTTCGGGAAGCTACGCAGCGTCTTCTCGTCCAAAATACCTCAGTGCTTGAAGACGAAGGTCTTCGACCAGTGTGTGTTGCCAGTGATGACCTACGGCACCGAGACGTGGTCTCTGACTATGGGCCTCATAAATAAGCTCACTGTCGCACAGCGAGCTATGGAGAGGGCTATGCTCGGGGTTTCCCTACGTGATCGAATCAGGAATGAGGAGATCCGTAGACGAACTAAAGTCACCGACATAGCCTCTCGGGTTAGCAAGCTGAAGTGGCAGTGGGCAGGGCACATAGCTCGAAGAACCGATGGCCGATGGGGCAGAAGGGTTCTCGAATGGAGACCACGTACCGGCGGACGAAGCCGAGGACGTCCATCTGCTAGATGGACAGACGACCTCATAAAGGTTGCGGGCACCCGCTGGATGCAGGTCGCTGCCGATAGGTCTAAATGGCGGACAATGGGGGAGGCCTATGTCCAGCAGTGGACGTCTAAAGGCTGAGATGATGATGATGATGATGAGTATCCATTGTAGTTTCAAAAACGTGAAATGTTATTTTTAAATAAGTTCTTATTAATAAGTTTTTAATAACTTACATTAGATCTGCAATAAGGGGCCATAAGAGAACCTTTATTAATTGAAATCTAGCATTGGCCCTCTTCTGTCTAAACAAACATAAGGTATATTTGGAGATTTAAATTGAATTAAGAAAAAGCATTAGCAAAGTTGGGGAATAGGAAATATAACTCGATGAGGAATTTTCTTCATCCCATTACGCTTCCCAATCTTCCTCGAGGGGATTGGACACGAAAGAACACTTCGTTTATCAATTATCACACATTATACTCTCTAATCTATGGGACTAATTTTATGGGATGGGATGGGGTTAGGGTTAGATCCTTTATTTGAATATATGGAATATATATATATATATATGTATTATTTATATATAGCCATTATTTATATATAGACAACACGTTAATTGAAGTTACAGTTACAGGACTCAAGAATTATAAAGGGAAAGGATACACACGTACACATTTAGACACAACAGCAAGAGAAGTTAGATAGTAAATAAATACCAGTTGATGGCACAGAAACGTCCGTGGGTACAATGACTGCACTTAATGGACTAGGCTAAGTCCAGCTAAGAGTTAGTTAGCTGTGTGCCCGCGGGGATACACGGTGCTGATTTACAACTGGAACCCGTGGTGATATCGAGACGCCATTGACTAATTTTTAATAATATTTATCATAAAGTCATGTTCATGACTAGCTGTGCCCGCGACTTCGTATGCGTGGAACCTTTTCTTCCCGTTAGCCGATTTCGATGAAACAAAGCCTATTCGAAGCGCCAAGCTAAGCTTAATTAACCTGTGGAAACCCCATGAAAATCCGTTCAGTAGTTTTGGAGATTAGCGTGTTCGAACAGACAAACAGACAAACAGAAAGACAAAAATATTCAAAATCGTCTTTTTGTATTCTGATACTCTTCCTTCATCGCCCCCAATCAGTTTATGGTAAATATATTCAATTTACCTACAGACACGCTGGTTCTACAGTTGTATTATATGTATAGATTAAGCACTGTACTCATAGTTATATCTATGTACATTAATATACATTGATCTTGTCCCGCTCAGTATTCATCGTACTCAACATATTTTTTCTCCATTCATCACGGATATAATTATATCACAATATATCTTAATTTCAACGGACTAACACCTAAAATAACTAGACCGAAAACCTACTAAAAGCCGACGTAAAATACAAATTAAAGTTAATTGTACATAAACACACTTAATACCTCAGTACACTGGTTTTTCGCAACATTTGAATGGATAATAAACATTTTGCATTGCTCGTTATTTGTGGCCCACAATTTTGTTATGCAACGGTGCACAGACGTCCAAAATTAATGGGCAGAGTGTTGATGGGGCCATGAGGAAAGCGGATATGGAAAGTTTTGATTAGAAATGCAGTGCCCGCGATTTCGAGCGCGTAGACGGTAGAGTATGTGTGGATAGCTTGATTCCCGTGGGAACTTCTTAATTAACCGGTACATAAATTATAAGTTATATCTATGCTAAGGTTCGTTAAAATCCGTTTAATGGTTTTTGCGTGACACACGTTCTGACAGACACACGTAAATTCTAAAAGTTACTGTTTTGGATTCTGTATTCCTCGTAGAGTACACTGCAACGATATTTTTCATAAACTATTGGATGTACCTACAGACACGGCTTTTTTTACAATTTCCGTACAGATGAGACGGACAGTGAACTTGTTGTTGAACTTGTTGTTGTTGTTGTGCCTGTAGAAGCAGAACATCATAGGAAATATGTACAATGCAACGCTATAGTATGCTGTTCTTGCATCATAAATGATTTGATTGATTGATTGAATACGTGTAAAGATACGTACCGGAATTATGCTATTTTTAAATTATTAATATTAATCTGTATGGCGCACACAACAGACAAAAACAAAATATACACATACTTAAAACATATACCTACTTAAGACACAATCGATGGCCTTATCGCTATTATTAATAAAGACCGTTTTTTTTTTATTTTTACGCCTTTGATTTTTTCACTATTCACTTTCAGAGCCACCAGCTGGTATCATTTATTTTGTAATTTATTTTCATCTTTTCGCGTTTTGCATTAAAAAATATAATAAAATATTAATAATTCATTCATTTCGGAAATCTACGTTCTATACGTGTCATTTAAAAACGTCAAAATAAAATTTAATTATAAATGCAAGTAAATTAAAATTTAATAACAATTATCAATAACCAGCCCTTTTATAGTTCACTCCTGGACATAGTCTTGTGCACGAGGGATGTATGGCCTTTAAACGTCACGCTGGCCTAACGGGTGGGCGAGTTCATTCTTTTAAAGGTGGTGTAATACTTCAGGGCTTGTGGTAGCCGCTTTCTCATCGTCAAGGTGACGACCCGTGTTATACGACACCCACGGCGAGAATATTCTCGCGCGGCCGACTCCACGCGGCTGTGACATCACACGGATCTATAACAAATATACTTAATACCAACTTTGAACGGTTTAAATCGCGTATATTTAACATTATTTATATCCCAACGTTTCGAACACTTTGCAGTGGACGTGGTCACGGGGTGACTAATTGATTTTATTTGTCACTTGATTTATTAAGAAATTATTTGAACTAACGTCTGAAATTTTTTTGAACAACCGTCTGAAATTTCTGTTCAAAGTTGTTTAATTGCTATGTATAGTAATCGCGAAAACCTAAGAAAATATTACTTAATACCAATTAAATATTGGAGATATTTAATAACAATGAAACAATTATTATTATATGAAAGATATTTCTTTCTGAACACTAGCACAATATTTCTGCGCAGCGACACAACCATTTTTTATGGCCCACAATCTAACTTGCACAAGCATAAGTCAGCTTCCTCATCATAATGGAGAATGCAACGTGCGTCGGACAGCCGACAGACAGCGAACATCTAACGTAACGATCGAATCCTTAATACCTTTATTGTTTCACTATGTTGTGGAATGGACCTTTAATTTATATCAGTGTAAAAGTTCTCAAACGATTTTAGGAGGCGGTAAGATGTCAGCAATTATTAACAAAGATGTTTGTAGGGGGAGAGTGCACGCTGCATTCCCACAGCCGCTGGGCGCACTCGACTGGCCACATTACCCCTCTCTCACAAAAGACTACCTTAAAATGTACTGCATTTCCTACTTTATCGTATTTCCCCAATGTACGTACATGTTTCGGTAGTGAGTGAGATATGTCAGAGCCCATTCCTTAATCTGCAAAGGTAAGCAGCCCATCCGGGGGCGTGCCAACGTTTGTAATTCTGGACTGATGTTGGCATGTACCGCGGATGTCTATGGACGACAGTTACCTTACCATCAGGTGGACGGTATGCACGTCTGCCGCCTTTTACTATAAAAAAAATAATTAACATGACTTCTCTTTACGCCTTCAAGAGGTCTTGCTAGAATTATTATTTTTTCTTTGATAAATCTGCAATTAGGGGATATTATAGAAAACTGTCGGTATGTTCCTACATAAATTTGGTGAAAAGAGACTCTGTACCTACTAAGCAAAAATGCGTAAAATAAATAAAATACTTGACATGAAATTGAATCGAGAAAAAGCTAACATATTTCTGGCATTAGAACTAATTTAACATAACATGCTCTAGTTTCAATATATAGGATGTAGTGAAACAAACTCATGATTTTGAATTAATGTAAATTTCGTGAATTATCGAATTGAAAATGTACAGTCGACAACACGCTAAGTAAGCCATTCGAAAATGACTCTTAAGCGTAACGCATTAAGGTATAAACAAAAATTAACCTGTTGCTAAGTGTATAGTTGTATTGTGGACCCTGTAGTCCTATAATTACTAACTTTCGTATATGTAGTAGTATCAAACACTATAAATCTTAAATATTTTGAGATTGTTTTTTTTAATTGTTAATTGATGGTAAGTGGATACTGTCATCCGTAGACATCCGCGACATATGCCAAACGTTCAGTCCAGAGTGACAAACGTTGGCACACCCCCGGATGGGCTGTCTACCTTTGCAAATTAAGAAATGAATTGGGAGAAGGGGTTGTTAGTGATGGAATAATTTTTGGCGAAATTTTCTGTCTATGGCGCTGGTGTTGACACTAATAAAGAAACCAGGTATCGGCACGTGCCTGGGCACTTCTCACCGACTGGCGATCCCGCGGTACCCTTCTAAAGCAACGCCCTAAGCCGAGATCCGTTCTTTCCGCCGGTCTACCGGCGGAGAAGCCCTTAGGCTCGTTGCTGTACACACTCTTTGCTCCTGGCTGAGCGCCTTCTGCGCTCGCCCTAAACCATACATGTCCGGTGACTCTTGAAAGGCCATTAGGGCCACAAAAATTAAGCGAATCCGAAAAAAAAATCATTAATTTTAACCATGTCCATTGCTTCACAAACCGCATCAAGCGCTGTAATACTTTTAATTTGTTTACTTTCTAAACTTAACCTTTAGCCCATTATTTGTGATTTAGTAAGTTGTCTTAAGATTGACGTGAATGGCTCTTCTTGTTCTCGGTCTCTTTTCCACAACTCCATTGAATATATTTGTGACATTTGAGAAATAAAATACTTCTTGTCGGTTACCAATACCATAATAACCGTAACCAGTCATGCACGTTGTCTTGTGCGTTAGAGATGTAGTTCTTCAACGGCACGCTGATCAAGCGGATTGGCGAGTCCATTCTTTTAGAATTGACATATATTCTCAGGGTCTATGGTAACGGTTTTTTTATCCCTTAGTAGCCTTTTACGACAACCATGGGAAGAGATGGGGTGGCTGTAAAGCCACTGTAAACCAGCCGCCATTACACTCACCAATTTACTTGTCCGCCACCTATATTCAAATTACTAATAAATTACTAGGGGGCTTCGGGCCATAATCTACATCGCAAGCCCAGTGAGGATTGGGAGATGCACATGCACAAGTTTTTTTTTTTTAATTCTGGATCATGCAGTTTTCTACACGATGTTTTTCTTTAGCGCCGAGTTATGACTGTCCCAAATGAGAGTTGAAAGTAGATTTCCCTAGGCTACCATTGCAGAGATTACGTCTTTCGAATTTCTTGGTAATTCTTGATACTGGGTAATTCTGAATTTCAAGTTTCTCAAATTCCAATCTCCAAAATGAACAATAAATATGAATGTTTGCAACAAATGAACAAATCGCTGCGTTTGACATGTATTTAGATTTGTACAACGGATTAACATATTATATTCCGATCAATGCGAAAAAGTTCGCGAGCAACGAATGATCGTAAAAAAAGGTCGCAGGCAAATGAGTGATCTTAAAAAAAGGTCGCGAGCATCGAGTGATCTTAAAAAAAAGAAACAAATCGACATAACAGCTCTAACAAATTACAAACTGATTCGCTTACTCGATAGTGCCCGTACAAATGGCCCTGGGCTCGATATCTTATCGGACAATAATTTTGGACAAATGTTATTCTGTAACATTTGTAACAATTTATAGCAGTTTGTGTAAAGAATAAACCCTGTTAGTTTTCTAATTTGTTTCTGACTTTGGGCGTATCTCTGGTTGGATTCACTACACATAGATTCCTAATTGTCTTAACGAGAATACAATCATTATTATTAGCGATGCGCCGCGGACAAGGTTAAGACATAGGATGTGTATTCTAATCGAACTTGTTCAAAATGTAAACAAAAATGGCGCCCTGAGGTAACTAACTGGCAGGAACTTAAATTAAAGGCATAAAGGCAGTCTCCATGAATCAAATTATAGATATGTAAACAATTACCATCCCACTTTTTAATGCCATGTCAGTTACATCAGCCAAGTTTATTTTTGGAAAAATTGGGTTCGAACGAAATATTGGAAAGTCACCTCAACAAAATATTGTTGCTCTTGAATATTTTACGATACTGTATTTATTTAGTGTTTTCTGTGGGAAGACACACGTCTTGTGGACTAGGTCAAGGTGGTCCTACATAAAACACGCAATCGTGGCAATCGCGATAAACCAACCAAATTCAGATGACACAGAAATATTCACTGTATCTGGACGACGATCTCACGAATTTCTTTGACATTGTTTTCCTGTTGTATCGTATTGTGAAACACTGTGTCCACAACAACATCGATCGTAACATTCATGTGAATGTAGTATCTTTGATTTGTTATAAATTAGCATTGAATAAAATATGTGCAATGCTAAATATATAGTCTACTGATTTTTTAGAGACAAGTTCTCTCCTATAACCAAAATAGTTTTGGTTTTAAGAACGAAGGAGCCATTTGGGCGCCAGTTATCGTCCATCCATAATTTCAAGATGTGAAAATTATCAGGCATTTTTAATAAGTGTTAGCCAATTTGGCCCTGTTGTATAGGCTGACTTTAGAATAGCAGAATGGATCTTATAAGTATTATTAAAAATACTAGTGACATAATACCTTCTGGGATTCACAGCCAACTGCGAACGTGAAATAAGTATATTAGTCGGTCAGTGTTTACAGAAGCCGTATTAACCACCTTATCGGGTCACGCAAAAGCCATACCATTGTGTAACATGTACGCATTTGAGAAAGAACACGACAGATAACATTTTCTGCATGATTTACCATTGACACGACCGCCATGTTTGAATTAAGTAATGGAGACAGCATTGCGACTGTTTTCTCAACAAAATTTTTCTTCAGTTATTTAGTCAACTATAAGTTGACTTTAGGTTATTTAGTGAACTATAAGTTGACTAAATAAGTTGGACGGATTCTGCAGAATCTACGGATGATCGTAGATACTTCTTGGTACGCTTCTGCATTAGGATTTCCAAATTCCTATAGTGAAGTATCGTAAATCGTAAACCGTAGCCAGCCCCTTTATAGTCCACTGTTGGACATGGATCTTCTCATTATCTTGGGTATCAGGGATGTACCTATAGCCTTAAAGCGCCACGATGACCAAGCGGTTTAGCGAGTCCATTCTTTTAGAGATGGTTTAATTTCTCACGGCTTGACAAAATACAGTGAAGAATTGCCTACAGTGAAGGACGCTATAAAATTTATGGCCACTGGCTACCAGAAAAGAGTACAGACCCATCCTAATGAATGTGCCAAGCATCTTACAAAACAACCGACATACGAAGATTAAGAAAGAAAATCCCTCAAGATTTGTTATAACAACAAAACGGAACTGAACAATAGGCTGACTAATGTGATAGCCCCATGTATGCTTGGTCATCCACTCCGACACAAAAGAAGCCGAATGTCCTCTACAAGGACATAATTACTTCAAGAGAGGAGAAAAGTACGTAAATGTGGAATTGGCAACATGCTCTGAAGAACTGCTCAATATAATTCCCACTTCGGGTTTCTACAACCGCACCTCCCGTCACAGAAGTGCGGTCCATCCGCATTTCCTCGATACGGAGGTGTCCCGTATTGTTCGGTCCAAAAATCATTTTATACCGCGAACCCGTAGGCTGTGGAACGAACCACCTCAAGTGGTCTTTCCTAATGGAATCTAATGGGATCCTAATAGAGCTACGATATGGGGTTCTTCAATAAAGTTGGGAATAGGATTTTGCAAGGGCGGCGGCACACCCGCATACCCCCTGGTGTTGCAGGTGTCCATGGGCGGCGGTAACACTTACCATCACGTGGGACCACTTGCTTGTCCGCCTACTTCACAATAAAAAATAATAAAAAACGCTAGTGTACTCAAAATGATTCGATTCTAGTCTTAGAAGACCAGAATCGTATGATTTTAATAAATAAATCATATTAATAAATCAAACAAATACATAAATCAACTTATACCCACGGACATGTGTCCATGTGTTGTTAACTGTACATAATTTATTTTTTAGGAGATAAAACGAACGAAGTTGGTACGCCACGCCGGTGAGTGCGCTGTCTGACAGTTTCTTCGCCATCTACCTATACTTCCTGTTTCTTATCATTGGAAGGTATGGATGAGGAACAGGAAGTATTATGAATGCGATGAAAATGAGATTGGATGGGATGAAAAAGAAAACGAGCTCTGATAACTTTCACTAAAAATCCGAAACATGTATGTTTCCCGAGTCTTCTGTGAGCGATAATACATTGAAATAAAAAAATTACGACGTCAATTAATTGAAGTACAATTGAAGTTTATCTTTTTTTTTTACAAAAATACAGCTATCAACCTATCAAACATAATTAAATTTCGTAAGTTAAATTACAACACTTATTAATTTCCACGTTGTAAATAATATAAGCAAAACAATTTTACGATTAATCGATATTTGAAATCGTAAAATCAATAGAAGTGATAATCTGAAGTGAGGCAATAAATACGCCATAATGTTACATCAAACACCATAGAATAACGAGAATAAAAAGAGACTCGATATTCAACTGATGTTATTCATTGATATTTGTAACTTTCGTTACAATTCCTTCTCGTATCCACATCGTTGACACAACAAAAATTACTTTTCTTTGTCTTTTCTATAGTAGTTCCATAGTTCTTTCTGTATGTAGATATGTATGTATATATATGTGCATGTATCTATGGATACTTCCTATTATGTATGTATGATAAAGCTCGAAGTAAACGCCAGGGACCTGTCCCGGGTCCCAGCTAGCTGCCTAGCAACACAGCGCGCGCTGCAAACCAGCAATCATACATACATACAAACTGTCGTGTAACATCTAGGTACCTACGCACAAAACTACTAAAAAAAGAAAGAGGTAAAGTTGTTCCAATAGTCATATATTATAGGAAAACCTAGATTCACAAGAGAGCTAGAGTATAATCCTAACAAGCGCTAAAGTTTAGTCCACGACAAGGCTCGCAAAAACCACGTTTTACTTTTCGTTCCGGCGTCTAGACGGTCTAGACGCCTGGGCGCTCTGAGACGGTCCGAACGACGGAGAGCAGCACTACCGCCAGCCAAAAGTAGCGGCAGTGAGCCGTCAGGCGTAAAAGGTGGCGCCCAGCAAGAGCACCAGTGCCCAGAGAGCGGCGGACCAGAAGCTGCGCCGGCCGGCGAGAGCGGCGGCGCCACCAAAAAGAAGGAGTTGCGCTGGTGTGGCGGCGTCGAGGGTTTTGAAGCGCTGGAGGTCGAGATAATGTGTCCCGAAGCAGCTGGGCCCCGGGACAGGCCCGTTACTTCGAGCCTTCTAGACTCCTTGGTAGATTTCAGACAACTCTTTTCCGGTCGCCCTCCTGGATTATTTTTTATTGACGTTTTGTCACAATCGTCTCTTCTTTTTTTCACTTTTCGAGTTTTAAGTGAAAGTGATTTACAGCCAGCGTTATTTTCGACCGGTTAATACGTAGAATGTATGAAAAATATGATTAAATAGTGAATTTAAGCAATAGGATATACAGAATAAACAGATTATATAAAATATAGAGGTTATAAAGGATGAGCTATTGGAAGAAATGTTACAAAATTGAGAAAACTGAAACATTGATACTAAAATCTATCAATGTTTCAGTTTTCTCACTTGCGATTTTTTTACGCCTGAGAACTATTTTTAACTTTTTCATATTGAGGAGAATCTATTCCTTTTTAAAGTCTCCTCTTTACGTGTATAAATTTAATTTTAACCATCCCATGACATATGTTGCCTGTCTACTTCTTTTATATTCTATGCACACACATAAAAGAGTCAAGACCATTCTCTTTTTGCTGTGACAGCGCTCTATGATTTTGACAAATTAATGGCGAAATGACCATACTTTATAGACCACGTAGTGGCAAGCGTAGTGTGCTGCGGGCAGTGGACCGACGATTGGAGAAGTTTGCCGCTAGCAACTTAACAAATTGGAAAAACTCATTTACACGAGGAGAGTTTCTCGAATGGTTCTAACGAGAATATTGTACACGACTCTTGTATGCAACCAAACTATATACAATTTTCGCCCACAACTATTCACATTATGATAAAAACACGGTGACGGCAGTGATCAGATGATGATAACAGTTGCTTATACTAGTTTTTGATCGATGTTCGAGCAACTGCTTGTGTAAATGAGCCAGAAATGTATGTGTAGTGGCGAGCCTTGGGAGAGGCCTAGTTTTATCCAGCAGTGAACAGACATAAACTGATGGTGTAGGATATACAAGGCCGCCGGTTGTACTTTTTAGTTACTTATTATTGTATTTTTGTGATGCTTCCATAAAGGGTCTATCTATTTATTCATTTATTAAGACAACTAATTAAATTACACTAGCGACACCCGGTCATTATTAATAAATGAGAGGCGACGCTGGCTTTCCCCGGCAACTGTTAAATAAATAATAAATAAATCAATACTTCCTACGGAGAGCTTGGAGTGTTGTGGAGTCGAAAAATTACATATTTACATATTTGGAATTTCTTTTTTTAAAAAGACGTGGTAGGTGAGTACTATCGTCTATGGACATCTGCAATATTAGAATGTCCGGAAAATGATACCTAACCCGCTAAAACTTGACCAAACCATACCCTCTGTCTGCCTCTCTACTGCTGGATATAGCCCTCTCCCAAGGACCACCATCGCACATGGTCTTCCGTTCTTCTCATTCCACTAATCAATGCTACTAACACATCTCACTAATGTTATAAAAATGCAAAAGTTTGGATGTCGATTGTTTGTTACTCAATCGAATATGGAGTATAATGGGATGGGAAATTTCCCTGCCCCATTCTTTCTTGCAGTGAGGATGGAAGATAGGTATTCTAATTTTAGACAATTCTAACTTGCCTGAAAGATTGCAGCATGTGGCCTTCGTATTTTTCTTACAGCTATCTTACTTTCCAGTGGCGTCATTTCTTGGAATGATAGCCCTTATAGGGACTACCTTATAATTATATCATTAAAACATGGTGTTTTATTCTCTATAGCTTTAATTTAAATAAAAATATTTTTGATGAGATAGTAAGAATTATCTTAAATTGTGCTTACTAGATTCACGCCTATGCTTGCCTTAATAATAATAATAATCTTTATTTGCATAAAACTTGATACAGGATATATGGTAAGTCTTGTTATTTAACTAAATATAGTTATTTAAATAAAAATTTAAACTTTGTTTTATAGACAAATTATTAAATATATTTTTTATTTTACTAGGTACGTCTTGTTTTTCATTTTCACGTAATATTTTTTATTTCCTTTGTTCACAATTTCGACGTTTATTTTTATCCTTTTGTTATCTTTATTTTATTATTCAAAAGAAGAAAACGGAGACATTCTTTGCGTCGTGTGAATAATTTAGTTGAATAGGCGATGTTTTCGTTTCAATTAACTTCAGGACCGCAGAAATGGCGATATCTAAACTGTACTATATCGCCGATATATGTATTCGATTAGTAAACTTGTCTCCGTTTGTAACTTTGCTTAACTTACAATGATTTTTCCTAATTTAAAATTTAGTTGTTAAAAACAAAACCCGTGATCTAGTGGTCCACCGTCCAGGTGGTGGACCACTAGATCACGGGACTCCCAATCACTGACGCTTTACGTCAAGTTAAGGACAGTGCAGAATGGAAAAAGCTAATTAACAACTGCACCAACTGATCTTAAGCAATGAAGAAAGCGACTTAGTCCACTAAGTTAAAAAGAAACGTTTGTTTTTTCAAGATAATCTCAGAGACTCCCTCTTTATTTGCTTTGTTGGTGGGGTAAAGGGTGGGGTTGGTCGCACAGTGCGTCATTCACTTTACTCACTCCACTTCGCTCCATGTCTTGTACGAACTTCTGGCAAAACTGTTCGCCTCCATGCTTGTCTGGTCTAGCACGGACAACATCAGCAACTACAGAACTGTTTTTATAAAAACTTCACCTACTCGTATGTGTTGGTTGGCTTGTATTTATCTTCGCTAAGGACGAAATTTTCAGTTAAAACGGTCGAAGTCGCGGACGTCAATTAAATTTGAAAATGTTATATGCAGTGGCATATAACATCCGTAACTTAATATAATATATATAGTATAATATATAATGCATCATAATATAATAATATGTAACATCGGCGAGCACATGTCACACAATTGTACTGATACAACCACTAATGTACAATCATGGATAAAAGCATTTCAAACAAAAATGCTGTACAACTTACGCAAAAAGTGATTGTTGACAGGTGTTAAAACATTATTGTGACACATGCGAAATATCAAACAATGACTATTTAACTCACCAGTATACAAAGAAATAAATTGATACAACAAGTATACAGAAGCCTCAAAGAAATTTTGAATTAAATTTTCATACTCATAAATATACATGTATTAAAAGTGAACTACAGTGAAATTAACCATGTTTTTTTTTAAATTACATCATGTTCCTCCTTTATCCTCTGAATTTCGTTGTATAATTAATTTACTTACCCTTCGTACCCTGGTCGTAGGACCAGTGTAATAATTACTGTCACCTGTGTTCAAATTAATAATCATAATCTGTCAAAATATGTCGTGTTACATAAAATGCGGCGCGGTATTTTATAATTACGTAACGTTTTTATTTTAAAATTACAAATTACCCCGCGAAATACGGAAAATTTTCATTTAAAAAAGAAAATTAATATTGGGATTTCTTTTTATATTGGGAGTTGTATATTGTGTATTTACTTGAGTCCATAAATACAAAGCCAGATGTGAATAGGTATATATAATTTGTCACTTATACTTGTTTTACTTTGTATTAACTATCATACCTAAAGCAAAATGTATCGTTCATTTTCGTGAAGGTTCCGAATTCCTCCGAATTTGAAATTTCGGAATTCACTACGAATTTCGAAGCGAGCAAGCCTTTCCACTAACAGAATCTGATGTGGATGAATATACTACTATCAACTTGAGAAGCTGATACCTATATTTAACCATGGATGAGATGAGTTGTCACCTAAGCCAATTTTACATGACAATTACATAGATGTCGTGCAAGTGCAGAATAGTGACAAAAACGCCTTAATCAAGACGAGTAATCGCAGTATCTGTTCTGACATTTTATACCATATGTGTAATGTGTATACGTAACACAATGAATACAACACCCATCCCATTATATACCATAGAAAGTATAATCAGATAAACCCCCCATTTTATCATACTTTCTACCCCATCTATCCCATCGATCGAGGAGTGTAATAGACTTTTTGACTGGAACTAGAGAAGTAAAGGTTCAGTTTTTCTTTGATTAAATGTAAAAGTTTATGGATTGTGGGTTTGTGGTTTAATAGTGATAGTCTATTGAACTTCAAAGTATAGTGTTTGTACATAGTGTTTGTGATAATCAAATAAAAGAATGAGACTGCATTTTTCGTAGCTTCCAAAGAGTCCAACTCTGTCCTCAGTAAACATACTATCAGTTTACTGAGCGTCTCCTAACTTGTTCTGACGTAACTGGACATTTACAAGATGTGTTTTAAATTGATTTGATTTTAATTACGAAGAAAATTTGACACTGGCAGAATGTGCTGATTGCACTATTGCTATATATGAAAAGAAAGAAGTGAATATGAAAAAAAAGAAATGATATATATATGAAAAAAAAGAAAGACATGAAAAAATCTCCTCATCCCTTTATACCCCCTATTTATCATCCATTCTTTTTAATTATTTTTTCCAATTTCGCCTTCTAAATATCCAAACGTAGGAAGCACACATCAATGGACTTTCCAACATTCGACATTTTTGAGCGATGTTGTCACGGCGACAATACCCGTTTACCACTAGATGGTCTTTCTGCTCCTCTTCCTTTCTATTCCTTTCAATAAATTCATAACCCTTCCTTTCCTTGTCTTATAGTGGGGCAAAAATTAGCACTAAACTATGTAAAGTTATAAAGCATTTTATATACGTATGTATGTGACTTGCCTTTCATTAATTCATTTCTCGCAATTAATGCAGTATAAAAAAAATTAAACTCGTGCGTAACGCAATATCTGCTATAGGATTGCACTTCAGAGAGGTCTCGCCACTGATTATATCGCGTTGGCACATCTTATACTTAGAGTTGTGAGAAAAAACGTCTTGCGTGTAATGTCGTAATGGCAGATTATCGTGTTCGCGCCTTACCGAGCAGGCTCACAATTTAGGCCGTGTGGATGTTAAAAAATTTCAATTATAAATGTTTATGATAATGAAATAAACCATTATAAAAATGCCAATTTTACAAAAAAGTTTTACAAAAAAGTATTATTAGACAAAAGTTGCAGTTAGTCGAATTGTGGTGAAATTTTATTATTTAAGAATAAAATGTCATTGATTTAATTAAATCTCTATACGTGTCTTATATCCTAAGGAAAGTCTTTCATGCAGATCTTTCCATCGTGTTATAAACACCAGTTACAACATAATTGAGATCCGAACCCGGAACGTGATTTGGTCAGATAAACCTTAAAGCAACCCCCGACCGTAATTGCGGTTTTCACCGCTGCTAAATCCAGTGGAGATCTATTAAACCTCGGCCCATATTTATCACTGAGTTCTTCGGACGTACTACATACTTTAGGTACGTAGTAAGTTCGAAGAACTCAGTGATGTCTTTTTTTTATAGTGAAGTGGGCGGACGAGCAGTTGGTCCCACATGATAAGTATTACCGCCGCCCATGGACACCGCAACACCAGGGGGTATGCGGGTGCGCCGCCGACCTTGCAAAATCCTATTCTTTTTTGAAGAACCCCATATCGTAGCGTAATAGAAAGACCTCTTGAGGCAGTTCGTTCCACAGCCTACGGTTCCGCGGTATAAAATGATTTTTGGATCGAACAATACGCGACACCTCAGTATCGTGGAAATGCGGATGGACCGCACTTCTGTGACGGGAGGTGCGGTTGTAAAAACTCGAGGTGGGAATTATATTTAAGAATTCTTCAGAGCATTCCCCATTGTACAGGCGGTAGAACACACAGAGAGACGCAACGTCTCTCCGAACGCTGAGGGGTGAGAGTGCGATCGTCGACAATTCGAACATCACGTCGTTGGATGGAGTCAACTTCAACGCGTCGGATCTAACTTCGGAGCGAAGGAAAACACCGTATTTCTTTACATTAAAGACGGGCAAGCGACTCACATGATGACAAATTACTACCATCATGTGGCTCACCACGGACACTTGCGAAACCGACCTTGCGGAATCCTATTCACAACTTTCTTGAAGAACCCCATGTCGTAGCATAATGAAAGACCTCTTGACAGTTCGTTCCACACACCTTTTTAAAATCTATGCTTAATACATTTTGTTTTAATTTAAATTCATTGTCATCTTCCTGTTATTGACACATTGTTCTTGATTTTTACACTGATTCTTAGCAAAAGGTATATTTTCTTCCAAAACCTAAAAACCAGCGCAATTCAGTTACAATCCTCTGTAGTGGTCATGTACGGTAGCTTTATATATGATAGGTAGTTTTCATTATGCTTCAATAATGATTCCCCTAGGTATACCATACCACTCAAGCCTGTGTTTCTCTACCTGCGTTTCTGTGGATATATGACTCTCCCAATTCCCGCCACCACACACCGTCTTCCGCTCTACTCATACAGCCGCTAACGGCAACTTTCTTCAAGTCGTCAGTTCACCTCACCAGTGAAGGTGTCCCTAGCTTCGTTTTCCGGCACATGATCTTCTTTCGAACACTCTGCTTCTCCGTCGGCTACTGGTCCTGAGATTCAGCCTGCACAATGTCATTTCAATTGTTTTGCAGGTCTGCCATCTTTTTAAAATACCATGATTTTTTGAGCTGTCGGCAACTTTATTTTTTTACCATTTCTAGAGTACTATAACGCAATGTATAGTATCCATACATGTATAGGATACGGTAAAGGTATGTTTGGATGAAGTATTTTGAAAATATTCTGGTACTTTTAACAACATCATATTATTGCATTACTGATGACTTCTTTTATTACATGTCATTAATAACTTCATTGACCTTTTACTATTTAAATTAACTAGCATTGTAACTTGTCACTATGCAGTTGTTTTGACACATTGTAGATGTGGCCTACGATCCATTCATTTCTGACCTCAGTGTCAGAGGTCGAGGTTACAACATTCTTTATCTCGCTCATCCGATTTTATCATGAAAGAGAAAGCATGCACTTTTAATTTTAAGATTTGATGAAGATTTGATAGTTATCCCATCATGGCGCGGATCCGGATTAGAAAGGCGAGTCAATTCAGAAGTCTCGTATATAAATATACAAGTTACGAGTGCAAGTATTTTCTTTATAGACATCAGTAAGGCTCCTTCGAAGATCTCTTTCAAAATAATGCTTCAGAATCACTATCTGTCAATGGAACTAGTTAGTTAATCATCTTTGTACGGATCTCTTTCTTGTCTTCGGCTTTTATTATGTGTATTCTTTGTGTCTTTGTATTTTATTTATATAGGTAGATGTAGATATATGAGTTTCTATGTAGTTATGTATTTATATAGTACTATATGTATATGTTGTCTTATATATGTACTACTTTGTGTTCAGTCAGACAATGACTTTGCTTTGCACCACCCTCGTGCATTTCTGATTAACCGAAGGTTGACTGGCGGAGTATGCTACAAGGCATTAAATCTGTACAATTTTTGTGTGATAAAGTTAAAATAAATAAATAGTCTAATAGAGGAGCATATAGTCCGTCTGGTCACTCAATTCGGAATGAAAAACGTTCGCAACGTTCGCGATTTAGAAGTGGATTTGGACAATAGGTTGGGAAAATGGGGAGGGATCGAATAGGATGGAATGCTCTCTGGCATATCTCACTCACTACCGAAACACGTACGTACGTAGGCACACGGTACATGACATGCCGCAGGGTATGCTAGTTTTTAGGACGAAAAATTCAAAAGTAAAAGAGTTTGTGTTTTCAAATAAAAATGAATGTTAAGAGCGTAAGATTTTTTTACCGCTTCTTTATGCCACGTTTCGTGTACTCTAAATACATAATTAGAACATTTAATTAACCGATTGTAGATATGCTCATGACCTTTTCCAGCAAAATAATTATATACGGAGCGCTCCAAGTTGGGCAACTTGTTTGATCAAAGTGAAAGTAAAGAGGAGGGTATCAATCATTCATGTCCTCTGAAGTTACCGCGGGGAAAAATCGTATGCTATTAGCTATTGTGTATTACGAATATTTGTGATTCGAAATTGGGGAATGTTATACGCACCTTCCTTGACAAAGATTCGCTGCGCGCACACTTCATACCGCATGCTTCATACTTTATAGCACAAACTCGAAAGTTGTGTAATGAACTCCCAACTAAGGTGTGCCCGCTATACTACGACATGGGATTCTTCAAGAAAGCTGTGAATAGGATTGTGCAAGGCCAGCAGCGCACCCGCATACCCCAGAAGCTGCAGGTATTCATGGGCGGCGGTAGCCACTTACCATCACGTTAGTTAGGCTCTTCACCATAACAAGCTCTCTCCGCTCGCCTGCCCTAGGTTTGGGCGCGTGACATTCGCTTTCCCCGGGTTATGTTGGTTCGGAGTTAAGCTTTCGCCTTTCTTGGGTCAATTATTTCCAAAATTTTTTGCTATACTTACTATGTTATTTTTCGCGATGGCCTCTAGACCGCGGGGTCCTGGACTGTAGCCTGTCAAGCCGCCCTTAATCCGACCCTGTTCTAGATATAACGAAATTAGTCAACAATCTACAGAGATCATTTCTTAACGGATTGAAATGAAATTGGGCAGAAAAATAGTTTGCGTATACTGCCCTCCTAAAAACAATTAACATTTAAGGTAAACGTAAATAACATTATATTCAGAAATTAAAAATAAACAAAGATAATAAACAATAGTTATTCTGTTTGTGTTATCCAAAACTGTAAGTTACCAGTTTGAATTTTACCAATTTTTTTTGCATTTCTCTCGAATGTCATCAAAATTCACTTGCACTGTTTTTCTAAGGAGGGTATTTCTTTGTGATGTTCTAAGATGAGCCACATCAGTTTTGGTAGTTCCAAAATTGTAACGGTGCAAATTTATCAAGAAATCCAAAAAATAAAAATTCATATGTCGTGTGATTGGGTTCGTAAAGCTTACATCTTTTGTCTGAACATTTTTTTTCTTAAACATACAGAAATTGGCGAAATCTCCGTTCAAACTGGCGCTACCATCGGCCATTTACAATTTTTCTCACGAAGATTTCCTTACGATGTTTCACCGTCGAGCTACGGGTATAGTGAGACTTCAGTTACAGGGTGTCGAATGACTCAAAAGGGGTCTTTAAGTGTTGTCCCATCCCTCCCCATTTTCTCAATCCATTCCTTAATCTGCAAAGGTAGACAGCGCATCCGGGGGCGTGCCAACCGTTTGTCATTCTGGACTGATGGTGGCATGTATCGCGGATATCTATGGACGACAATATCCACATACCATCAGGTGGACTGTATGATCGTCTGCCGCCATTCTTCTATAAAAGAAAAATTATAACATCTATTGAAATTATTCAACCGACGTTGCGCAATCGCGTAATTTCACAGCTGGTCGCCATTTTATAAATACGAGTAGCTCCCTTGTCGCCGATTCGCCGGGACCAGCTACTCCGTGTGGCTGACGCCTAATTATTAATAAAGTTGTTCTAAATTAGAAACTTAGTAGCGAGTCGAGAATATATATTCCCAAAGCATTAGCCAATTAATCTTTGACACGATTACACATTGTTATTTGTTTATTGATACCTACATAAAGCATAAAGCAATTCATTTAAAAAAAGCAATCAAACATACATCCAATAACGACTAGCCAAAATTCCTAAGAACGTGTACCCTAGCATGCACCGGTTTATTTCATAAATATACCTAATTTCAACAAAAAAATTCAGAAATTTCTATCAAGATAAATAAAGTAATACAAAATAATCGTATTGAAGAAACACCTTAACTTAAATTAGGATAATCATCAAAACTAGAGCATTTTCAGATTGTTTTTGTATACATCCAGGGACAAACTGAATATATCAGGCATGTGGTCCATTTTTGGCTTTAAAAAAAAAATGCAAAATGCCGGTCAAAATGCCACCTAGATGCTATATCTATCTGTATCTTAAAATACTAGATTAGACAATACTATAAGCTCCTGATAAAATGACTCATTAATAATTCCTACTTCCTCATGAATCCTCATTACTCATTAATTCTATAGTTCCTTTTTCATGTTCACACTTTATTTGTACAAATAAAGTATTTTTATTTGTAACAATAGCTTTATTTGTAACAATAGCTCCAATGGATGATCTAACTTTACGTAATAGTTCAACATAGATTTAGTGGTTCAGTTAAGCTTACTCAACAGTCCCCTCACTCATAAATGCTATATGGGTATAAATTTAAACATTACTTAGATTTCTTAGTCACTTTCTAACCCGTTTGTAGTTATAATTGATAGAAAAGAACAAGAGATTTTTCATGGCGTTTTTGAGTAAGACAGTACGTGTAAACGCACCACACTCGAAAGTTCACGGTAATTTTATTTTTTCACAGATCGAAAATCAAAACAAGAGACCTTTTGAGTAACTAAAAACAAAAACATTATCCATGCAGTTATTTGAATAATTAATAATGATATCATATTTTTTATTAGTATTGTTAACACACCTAATAAGTAAGGTGATAATGTCACTGATAATCGTAATTGTATATTACTTTTCAATCCGGACAAATCATAATCGCTACTTTTTTTTTGTTCCATCTTAGTGCTTACCAGATGTACTGCATTTCCTACTTTATCGTATTTGCCCAATGTACGTACTTGTTTTGGTAGTGAGTGAGATATGCCCATGTAACCCATTCTCATCACATCCTATGCTATCCCTCCCCATTCCCAACCCTTTCTCCCAATCCATTCCTTAATCTGCAAAGGTAGGCAGCGCATCTGGGGGCGTGCCAACGTTTGTCATTCTGAACTGATGTTGGCATGTGTCGAGGATATCTATGGACGACAGTATCCACTTACCATCAGGTGGACTGTATGCTCGACTGCCGCCTGTTTATACAATATAATAAAAAAACAATTCATTATAAGTAGCGTAAAGAGCAACAACAACGTTTTTAATAACTTATAGCTGATAAAAGGTTTCACCTATTCCCTTCTAACCATCCTTGTTTTGGTCTTAATCAACAAACGTAATATTTCATAATGTATAGAACAGATTATCTTTCTAGACTTTCTAGTCTAAAAAAAGTCATCATCTAAAACTAGAGCGATTGTAAAAAAAAATACTGTGTTGAAATTTAGCTCATCGCAGTCGAGTGCGATAATAGTAGCGCTCCAATTAGACGATGTAGACGCGACCCGAACAGATGGATATAAGAATTACATAGTTCGATTCTTATCTCACTTGGGATAAACGTTGCTGTATCGTCACTAGTAATTAGGTACAGTTAGCAACACAAGTTGGAACGTTAGCTTTGATCATCGTTTTGTTAAACTTTTTAGCGACGCGACCGCCTGATAGGGCTAATAATAAAGTAAATAACCTCATGACCCCTATAAATGCGATGTGACCCTGGGGGGGTCGCGACCCCCAGTTTAAGAAACGAAGCCTTAGATGATTAGATAAACTCTGTATTGTACACCACAATACATATTGCAAAAAGACATACTTAAGTAACACAAAGAATACAACACGCGGCTTTATGGTCAAAGCGATTTCTTCCGAGTAATCGTGGTAGGGAGAAAATAGTTAACAAATAAAGGTAAACCGAAATTTAAACGGTAAACGTATATTTGAGTAATTATTTGACTAAATTATTTTGTGTATTTCTAACAAAACCCCGCAGACGTTGTCCTGCCATAGAAGTTGATATGCTGCAGCGCCATCTAGTGGCGAGTTATAACAAAGTCGATAGCTAGACAATATTCTCCGTGCTCAAATACCTATGTATACCAATTTTCATGGCGATCGGTTGAACGGTATAGAAGTTGATGTGCTGCAGCGCCATCTAATGGCGAGTTACAACAAAATCGATAGCATAAAAACCTTTTCCATGAAAAAATACATATATGTGATTGTTTACAGTTTACACTCCTTTCGTGGTGGTCGGTCAAACGGTGTCGAAGTCTATTAACATCAGATATACCAACGTCCTCTTTTATATATATAGAGATATACATGGTAGGGTTTTAAATACCAGCTAGATTTTTCTGCAAGATTCATTATCAAACGCAAATAAAAAACGTATTGAGATGTTTTAGACGTTTGACGTTTAGAGTGGATTTGAAATTTCGGAAACAGAAAAAAGATGCTTAGAATTGGAAGAAATAGAATACAGCATGATCATTTCTTGAAGGTTACACTAATGGAAAATAGGAATTAAGAGGAGTTTATAAAACATTTTGATATTGTTTATTGAGTAATCATGGAACTACTGAAGAGATTAGGATTATCTACTAATCTTAATCTTCTGCCAAATTTTATTTTGGCAATTTCTCGAGATGGGATTGAATATACCCCCTGATATATATATGACTCATAAACTGGATGAGGTAAAGGGAGCAGGAAAATATCGATTTCGAGGGGATTGGAAGGAAGGAATTCTCAATTACTCTTGAAACATATTTCACGAATACTTGAGAATAGAGTTATATTTCACGGCAGTCTTCATTGAAAGTGAGGTAACTGGGAAAGTCGGGGGTGCCTAGCGGCTTTGCAGTATACACTTCCCCTGTTACAATTACACTTAAAATCCACCGTGCGATTAATATGATGATTAGTGGACCCACGTATCCCAATCATCATACATCATCATAATTTTCTACTTGATTACTTACACCTACTGCTGAATAGGTCTCGTTTCGTTTGTGCCTCTGTCCAGCGCTGCAAATCTACCGCAACTTTCTTAATGTCTCCCAACTTCCTATCAATATATTTTTTTATTCTCGGACACTTCGATATTCCGTATAGCTATAGGTTCCACTACAGGATTCGTCGACCTTCCCGTAATTATTAGAATTTTTATCAAAAAATTCAGACACTACTCTACGTTTCCCTACGAAGATGTGTTGCTGTCTGTACACTCGTGGGAAAAAGTCTCTGATGGGATTCGTTACGGAATAATTATATTTTTTGTTGCAATAAATTTTAATGTGGGTTAACGAATCGGAATACATCATTGTACACGGAATAGTTTATTCACGGTAGTAGTGACTCATTCAATTGCATATCTATTTAGTTTTAGAAATCTTACATCAATGACCGAATTTGCATCTTAGCAACAAAGCGTCAGTTTGTACATTTTTACAGTAGAAATCATTTATGTTAATTAATAACAATATAATAGTAATAATATTTACATTACAACAATGATTTGTTTTATTAATCGTATATTTTTAGTTTGACGTAAGTTATATACTTTTTGTTCGCACCTCTTTATTGTTTTGGCCACATTTGTGAACGCGGCCTTGCAGTCTATGACAGACGACCGACTGACTGCTGTTCGGGAGAACAAGGAACACGCATCATATCGCGCCATGAAAAATCTTTCATTTGCCATCGACGGCACCTCGAAAAACCCCAGTGCAAATCTCTTCCTAAACCAATATTAATTGGGTCGCTACCCTAGTGATAGTGAGTGAACAATGTTAAGATCGCCGGCTGCCCTGGATGTGCTGCGCCTGGAGCCTCCCGAATATGTACTCGACATTTACTATAATCATTTCATTTCTAGTATTTTTTCCCAAATTATTTTACACCCCCGCACCCCACATCCCGCTGATCCGTCATCCCGGGCCCTACTGTATCCTCCTTCCCGAGTATCTTTCCACTAAATGTATCCTATGAGTACGTCCACCCATAAGTTGTGTTTAGTGGTTTTCATCCCATCGTGCGCACACCTTTTAGATTACGCCCACATATATATCTACGTATTATTGTATACAGAAATAGGTAGTATATTTCAAAAACTGATATTTTATTTCTTTGTGGGGTAGAAATCGATTATAATTCGACACCGTCATCAAGGCGCGTCGTGAAAAGCTCAATCTTGTCACTTGAATGAAAGACGCTTGTCAGGCTCTTCTATGCGTGATGCTAATATTCTTTTATACATTATTATATTAATATGAAACAACTATCTAAAATATGTATATCGAGGAAAAACCAACAATAAATAAGAAATGTATGAAAAGTATTCAAAGAAGTCACATAAAATAAAATGTCATATGAATATAAATCACATGAATGAAAGTCATGTGAGACGTTATCTGAACAAAGTGACCTTCTTATCGATATGTTCTAAAACTGGTTAAAATTAACTTTGATTAAAATGTTCTATAACCTACCATACGGAACTACTATAAGGGATGTATGGGCCTTAAAACGGCACGCTGATCAAGCGTATTGGCGAGTCCATTCTTTTAGAGGTAACATAGATTCTCAGGGCTTAGGGTAACGGTTTTGTTATCCCTTAGTCGCCTTACGACACCACGACAACGACACTTACGACGCCCACGGGAAGAGACAGGGTGGTACTAAAGCCACACGACACCACACAGTCAAAATAAACATCAAGTTAAATATTATATTTCAAGTACAATGAACTGTTTCCCCGAGTGTACTCGGACCTCCGCCTCATTACATTGCGATAGTTTGTCCAAACTATAATAATGCTTGCGTGCCCATTGTTTTTTAATTGCTATTGTTGCTAAAAGCATTATGAAATGGACATTTCGACAAGTGAAGCATTTATTGTACACATAATGGGAGGTGACTAAGAGAGAATTTGGTTTAGTGACGTGACGATTCGCCTGTTTTAAAAATTGAGTCGATTCGTGTACATTTGTAAAAGTATCAAGTCTGGCCCCGAGTAGAAATAATTTCACTAGTGATAATAAAAGAATATTATTTTGTATCTTACATGAAAAATCTAATCAAATACTTATTTAAAATATATATTACAATATTTGTAATTTATCGTATTTTAAGGAATTCATAAGATATTTCCCATAACTCGAATTCATTGCAATTGGTACTTGAGTAGAACGATACGATTCGAATCGTTTCCGACTCTACTACGACAGAGTCCCTCACGACCCTATGTCCCCGACGGGTATGCCCCTCCCCGTTACTGGCGTCGTCGTCGTCCTCGGCACATCCTAGACGACCCGGACGACCCAATTACTGCTGCCAATGTGGTTCTTAAACTACATTCAGGATGTCCTCCTCGTTACACCGTCAACACACATCGGCCTTCAGCCAATACTTACCAGATATCGACCAGGTATCGGCGCGCTTCTCACAGACTCGCGATCCCGCGGTACCCTCTCAAAGCAACGCCCTAAGCCGAGGTCCGCTCCTTCCGCCGGTCTACCGGCATGAGAGTCCTTGGGCTCGTTGTTATACATTGACACAAGAATTGGCCATTCCGAAAAAAAATTCAATTCGAATAAGACGGTACTTGACTGGCGAGTCTACTCGACTCCGCATTACTACTTTTGTTCTGCATCTAACTTGTATACTTGCGTCGATCAATCATATTTTGAGTTATAGACAGACAGACGATCCATCTACAAAACACAGACAGGGAGAATTTCGACTTTATGACAAAACACCGATGGCAGAGCCTCTTGTCTACAAGGTAGATTGTGTATTAAGCGTTTTGTGGTTTAATACTGATAATTTCCTAGACTTCAAAGTGTTTTCGGGAGTTATGTTTGTGATAATCACAAAAATCGTGGGGCCGGGTTTTTTGTATGCTTCCAAGGAGTCCTCTTCTATCCTCAATAGACCTACTACTTCTTTACTGAGCGACTATTGACTTACTTCGACTTTACTGGACATCAACGTATCCTACGTTTTAGACTTTGAAATTGTTTATTACGAAGAAAACTTGACACTGGCCGAATGTGCTAATTGCACCATTGCCATATATGAAGAAAAAAAAATTGACGTACTTCATGACTCATGAGTCCTATTCACAAAACCTTAGGGCAGCCGTCAGTCTGAAGAGAGACTCTTATTTTGTGTACGTTAACAGATGTTTAATAAAACTGTAGAGCTTCACGAATCTTATCCAGAATATTGACTCCAAAGAGTCCAAAGTCATTAAGTGATACTATGTCCGAAGGCGACTTTTTGAGCCTACGGTAATCAGCTTTCCTTTTTCTATTTTTTGGTCTTACTTTCATTTTAAATACGCTAATAGTTTCCGAGTTATAAAAATTGAAAACTACACAATAAGCAATTATAAGTAAAAAAGTAGTTAAAATATTTTTATTTTCTCCATTCCTGTAGGTCAATGTTGTTACTTTAATTATTTGTAAACTAGCTTCAGGACAAATGTTTCATACGAAAAATCACTGCGTACCTTTAAGTATCAACGCCTTCACTTTATCAAAGTGAAAATTAACTAAGACATTTCGATGGCTTTTGAAATTATATCAAATTTAAATACAGCATGTAAAATAAATCATCAACGAAATCTTTTGGGTATTATTTCTCTCCGATTGAATTGCAAAATTGAAACACTAAATACCTCACTAACTGCATGGATAATTAATTAACAAAATCCTTGAAAATTTTGTAAGAGCTTCTCTCAACTTCTCAATTTTCTCCAAAAATAAACTATTTCCTTAGACATCTATACTATTGTATAAAACATCCCACTACTGCGACCCTATCTTTTGAAAGATTAGAAAGAAACAAAACAAAACGAGTATTTTCTTTTTAATTTTTTAAACTTTAAACGTGGATATCTCGAAAATCGTTTTGCATGTATACAGGCGTTGAAATATTTTTCTGATTTCTCGAACATTTACACTCGTAATTTTGAATAATTAGAATCCATTTGGCCAAATTTTGTGTCGAATTTGATTTCAAACTGAAAAGTTTGTCCACAAACGTTGTTATTCTAATATACATATAGTATTAAAATAATATTTCAATATGTATTATTGTAATATGTAATAAAATTAAGCTGCATCAATCTAATGTAAACGTTAATATAACTCAAAATACACCATTATTTAATTGATATTCAATAATTAATTTATAATTTGTAATAATTATTATTATACGCAATGAAAGTAAAACAAAGTCATACTAACCTATGCAGCCACTACTACTGTTATTTTACCTATTTAGTATTAAGCTATTCCATTGCCTCGTTTTATTTTATCTTTTTTCCGGCTGCACCTGCGTTCTTTTTTTTTTTGTTTTATATCAAAATATAGCCGATACATAAGATTAGAAAATTAATGCTGACAGAGCTCTAGTCAAAGATTTACGGATAAAGACCTCGCACACTTGACCGGTTTCACTTTCGCCATCTCCATGTTTATGTCATGTGTAGAATGTCGGTCCGGGCGGTGTCTATTACCATAACGATATTACTTAAGAAATCTTATTGTGGATAGGCAAAAATTGGACTTATTTGAACAATTAGACTGTTTTTTTACAATTCACAAACATCCTAACTACAGTGGTTAAAGTTTATTATACTCGGCGTTCGAAAAATAAAATATAAGATTGTACTCAACGTTGGTTGTGTTGTTGGTGTGTCATTTAACTGGCTATTTCTCATTCTACCAAGGCTTTACTTACTACTTTGGTGCCCATTTAGGCAGAAAATCGATGGTTTGCTTCAAATCTTTTAAGCATTCGAAATTAATTTTAATATAATAAGGTAAATAATGTAACATTTAGAAGGAGGCTTGCAAACCAAAGATTTGTTCAATTTTTGATAGTTAAATTTGTTTGTGGACCTTCGTCCACAAATTCTTCTTTTAACTATGTATATTATTTAAGTTCTTTTATTTATTCTTTTAACTATGCCAATACTTCTATTGGCATAGTTAAAAGTACATGTAAAAAATTTAAATAAAATAATAAAAACAAAAGAAAACGTACAAGTTGGTTCGGGGGCGGCGTCAATACCATCAGTGGGGTCGAGCCGCTTCGCGCGGCGGCCGTGCTTGCTGTTGTTATGGACGAACATGTCCGATATGGGCAGCAGG
The DNA here is from genome assembly GCA_914767545.1 of Sesia apiformis. Taxonomy (NCBI): domain Eukaryota; kingdom Metazoa; phylum Arthropoda; class Insecta; order Lepidoptera; family Sesiidae; genus Sesia; species Sesia apiformis. Next base: position 4,543,376 of record OU611960.1, on the reverse strand, counting down.
GGCCCGTCCACCATCACTTGCATTGATATCACCACCTGATCAACATTTTTTGTTAATTTAGTCGAATATCTCACATTATCAACCTGTCCTTTCACCGCTGTGTACAGGCATCTCCCATGGCTTATTACTATATACGATCTTTTGCTCTTGTCATTTAGTCACTATCGGTGAGTGTTATTGAGTTGTCCGTATACATAACCGGAGGGCATAGATACACGTACCGGGAAACGAAGTGTACCTATGTTTCCTTTTCAAGAGACCTCGATGCTTAAAAATTTAAAAGCGGGTTATGTTTAGATTCTCTGATAGCATTAAAGAAGTGTCGCGGGACCTTCTTTATTGCAACCAGACCTTTCAGTATCCACTGCTGGACATGGGCCTCCTAATACAGATTGTCTCGTGTATGAGGGACGTAAGGTCTTAAAACGCCACAGTGGCCAAGCGGGTTAGCGAAACCACTCTTTTAGAGAGCTTTTAGAGGTGGTTAGGTAAATTTTGAAATACTCAAATTTAAGAAAGAGAACTCATTTGAGCTGTACCGTTTTTAAAACATCATTTATTTGAAATTCATATTCTGAAAGCCATTTAGACATAACGAATAAAATAAAAATGTTGTAATCACTTTTTTATTGCATTTCACGCGCTTTTCTTTGCGACAATGGAATTCTAACTAGAACATTTTCGTGCAATGATGTTATACCATTTTAAAGTTGATTTAAATGAAAGTGAGTATAAAGACAGATAGACGTGCAACAATTTTCATATGGTTTTCTCAATTTATACAAGGAAATTTTTCCTTGAAAGATGATGAGAGAAGTGGCTGTCCTACGACTTCTGTAACGAATGTAAACAGGCGGTGAAGAAAATGTTACACGAAAACGCAAAAACTACCTACAAACAGTTCCAGGAGATTTTTACACTAACACCTTCTAGTCAAAAAGCTTTGTTCGTGTTGGGTTGGTTCCTCATGACTGCTGAGCAAAAACAAGCTCGCGTGACATGGTGCAGGGAAATCATTGTAAAATTCTAAAATGGAGAGGGACGGAATATATTTAATATTATTACTGGATGAGAGTTGGATATATCAGTATGACCGGCATGTCAACTGTCAACTAAGCGGCAGTCAACGTTTGAGTGTTTACAGACGAAGAGCCTCCCAGGAAGGTCAAACGTGGGCGCAGTGCGTGCAAAAAAATGGTGGCAACATTCTTTTCTGCGAGTGGCCCTTTAGCGACGATTTCTTTAGACGCTCAAAAAACTGTTAATGTCCAATGAAGTAGCGTACAGTGAAGTGTGTTTACCGTATTCGATGTGTTAAATCAAAAACGTCCTTAAACAGATTTGAGAGGTCATTTCTTGCATCATGACAATACATCATCTCACAAAGCAAAATTTACCCAAGAGTTGTTGAAGACTACACAGATCGAAGAATTGAGCCATCCTCCTTATAGCCCTGATTTAACTGCATGCGACTTCTTTCTCTTTCCAAAACTGAAGCTTGGACTCCACGCCATTCTTTTCGACAGTTCTGAGGACGCTGGGAATGTTTTTTATGGCAGCTGTTGAGGACCTCGCTAAAGAAGAGTATCGCCAGTGGTTTAAAGCCTGATTTTGACTAATAAATCGCTGTATAAGAGACTAATGGAGAGTATTTTGAGAAGTTGTAATAAAAATTTGTGTTGTAACCCAAATATTTATTTTAAACCTCAAAATATACCTAGTTACCCACGTAGTTCCTCAGAGCTTGTGTTAGCCCTTAATTTCCTATTATGGACACGACACATAATTATTATTACGTAATTACCGTAATAATTATTAGTAATTTGAAATTGTTTACTTTAGTTATTCTACTATGTTGTTTTGTTAATCATGATTTGCTGCACATTTAGTATTTTTAGTTTTTTTTTCTGAATATTTAAATACAATCGTTATTTTTTTAATGTATTTTATAGTAGTACATAAAATGAGAGTCCGCTTCTGTGCGTCAAAAGCTGCAACAGCGACTTAAAATTAAACTTTCACAGAAAATTAAAATTCTGTGTGAACAACAGCGAAGCGACGGGCAGATTATAATTTCTAACATTTTGAAAAATCTAGCCTATGCCCGATTAGAAAGTAACCGTCCAGATACGGAATACGTCGTAACAAGCAAGATTCACAGAGGTGAACGGCGATAGTTTCCAGCTTCCTTAGTTCGTTCAATCATAGGCCAATCATCTAAATTATCAAGCCAGGGCCAGACTCTGTTTTAATAAAAATTACATTAAAGTGTAAGGGCCCGACCCTTACACGTAATAGTTATGTAAATGAAAAGATGAGAGAGCCAGGTAATACTCGTAGCTCCAGCACGTTGGGTACCTTGTCACAAAAGTGAATGTTATATGCAAAAGGGAACAAAAGGGAACAAAGTGTTATATGCTTAATACTTTAGTTACTTTATATATTATATGTATGTAATACTGGTATTGATGACTTGGAAGTATGATTGATTGTGTTATTGATTTCCATTATTGTTGAATTTGATTATTGATTTTTGATTCAATTATTGACTTCGCGGCATGTGAATTTTTGTGACTTTGGGTAGTTTTTAGAGTTTCTTCTTGTATAATGTTTTATATTTTACTTAATTATTTTATGTTACCATATTCATATACAAATTTGATTGATTCAAATGAATACACAAAAATTAAATATGTTTGTTTTATTTCTATTCAAGTTGGTTTCAAATGACATTTGAAAATATCATTATTTATTCTTGATAGATAAATAAATAATTACCACATTAATTTAAATACATGTTTGTTGCCTACATAAAATGTTTAAATATAATACGTCTTATTGGTATAAATACATGTTGATTAAAATAGTGAACAAATTACCAACAGAACTCTAGGATTTAAACATGAAAACAAATAAGACGAGAAAAATCATTTTTTTTTTTTCCTTTATCATACTAGCCTTATGGGTTTCATATAATCAATAGTTAAAAATGACGGTGCAATTTAATGATTTAAAAATGTGTTGGTGTGGTAAACAATAAAAATGTCAAAGTGAAGTAAATCCTATATTTCGTTTGTTTTCAACAAGACTACAGATAATGTGTTACAGTTGTATGCGTAATCTTATATGCTTGAAACTAAGCAATTTTTGTTGTTGTTTTTTACATTTTCCCGTCGGAAGGTATCGTATAAACCGCGGGATAGGAAACTGGATAACAAACACAAATCCGCGGTTTAACGGGATAACACAGGATAATCTGTAATGCGGAAAAGATTCAGTGATAAACGCTGAACAAACAACGCATGTTTTCCTTACCTATCTATTTCTTATATTGTTTGAAACGATACAGATAAGTATTTTTTTTCACTTATTGAAAACAATGCGTAATATTGTATAGATTTTTTTAATTAAAGGAAATTTGGTTTAATTTTGCCCTAGAAAAATAAAGCATAAAACTTCAAAATAATGATTAAATTTACGAAGTTAAGGTCATCATAACATCCGCAGTCCTTAGGACACAAAAGGGACATAAGTTCATTATGATGTAATTTGAAAAATGCAAAAATATATTGTGGTAAAATTTGTTTTGAATAAAACAAATCTAATAATCACTGTTTATTCTCTGTGTTTATTTTAAATTTCCGAATATTATGTAACTTACTCTTTCGTTAAAGATGTCACTAATGTCGTTTCTTCTTAGGATGGCAGTGATCACTAGTGATCACTATCAAGTTAATAACCAGAGAAATAAAAAAAACTGAGCCTTTATGTATCCGCACCAAACCGCAGTGAGTCCGCATAGACTCCGTGCTGCAGTGAAACGTTGTAAGTTGATAATAATCGATCAATGCCATCAAGTAACCCTATGTAGTAATATATTAATATATTACTATATATTACTAGTAATATATTACTATATACTGCATATATACATACATACTAAAATCATAACAAAGCCGTGTCTGTATATTTAATATTAAAAAGAGGATTTGCAGTGTATATAAAGCCCAAAGCAACATTTTTTGGAATTTTTGTCTGTATGTCTGTCTGTCGGTCCGTCTGTCTGAACGCGCAAAACCACTGGGTGGATTTTAAGGACACTTGCCTTAGATGTGTGTCCAGAACTTATATGCCGAGTCAACATTTAGGGTATTAAGCTAACCACACATATTCTTACTTCTACGCACGTCACAGGCACGGCACAGCTTGCCCAAAACGGCATTTTTTGCATTTTTTCTATCTGTACGTCTGTCTACCAGTCTGTTTGAACGCGCAAAAACCGCTGCACTGATTTTAATTAAACATGACACAGTTATAACTTATATGATTGGTTAACAATTAAGGTATTTTTCTATTCTGATTAATTATGAAGTTCCCACGGGAACCACAGGTACAAAGGAACGTTATGTTATTGCATATGTACGAGTACATCCAGATAAGTCTCCATTTGTATCTTTCTGCATTTTACACACACTTAAGTAAATTTGAAATGAAATATCAAATAAAATATTTACCAACAACAAAAATCTCGTAATATTTTCAACAAATATCTTCAGTATTGGGTTAAAACAATTATACATACTTACTTAACGCAAAATATTTCAAAGCTTGCAAACAAAAAAATTACGACACTGTTTTTAAGGACACAAAAATTGATGTTAGATAAAAATTACACCATATACCTACTCGTACTTATTGCGCATATGCTAATTATATTATCATTAAAGTACAAATTCGGATTGACGTGATACTAGCGATGCCAGCGACTTGGTTCGCGTGAGCTTTATAGGATTCCCGTGGGAACTATATAACGGATCGGGATAAGATGTATCCTAAATGTTAACCCAAGTCATAAGCTATAACTATGCCACGTTTCGTTCAATTCTGTCTTGTGGTTTTTGCGTAATGCGCATTCAGACAGACAGATACAAATTCCAAAAAATATTGTTTTGAGTCCTATATCATTCGTACAATATATTGAAAAATACCTTTAAAATAATGTACACAGACGGCTCCGTTACGTTTATTATACTGTATAGACTAGCTGTGCCCACGACTTTGTTCGTATGGACCTTTGGACTTTAAAGTGTGATTAGTTAATTAATTAATTATTATTAGATTAATAAACATGTGTAAGTTAGTTGGCCAATGAATAGGAGAGAAAATCAGGTGATAGTAGGAAACACGGTACTTACATCTGATAGTAGGATATCCACAGTCCTTGGATTCTTAAACAATTACAGATGATATGAGAATTTTCTAAAACACAATCGGTAGCCAAAGTTTCGTATGTAGCTCTAATAAAATTCACGCCCGACTGACAGGACAGTGACAGCGATGACACACACGTACAGCAGAGTATTTATATTTATAAGGTGGAAATGTTATTTAGAATAAGGGCACTACCCTCAGAGTTGTATTTTTTTATATCTTATATTTTATTTTTATATTCTGCTGTATAGGGTTGGAGCTTTTCAGTTGCTTAATTCACTCCAAATGATCCAAAATTAAAATCTCAGCAACGCCTGTTATGTCTATTATTCCGTTTATGCCAACATATTGCTATTAGATGATATCAGGCGCTCGACGACATAGGGTCCCAAAATAACTTATAACAAATCGGGATTAAAAGTATCTTATGAGATGAACCAGAACATAAACTGTCACTGTAGTTACTCGTAGTTACAATAAAATCCATTCCATGTGTTTTATATAACTGCTGATATTTTACATGCGTACTTAATGATAATTCCCTTTATAACGGATAACCCTAAATGTTAACCCAGCTATAATTATGCCAAGTTTCATTAAATTTTGTTTAGTGGCTTTTCAGTCGTTCAGACAGACAGATAGACAAAAATTCTAAAAATGGCGATTTTGGATTCAAAAGATCTGTGTTCAAGATTTTGCAAGGTCGATAGCGCTTCCATATGCGTCCTTATGTTGTCTGTGGGCAGGTGTCCATCTTTCTTTTCTGGCCACCATAATAAGCTAGGCTAGTACCTAAGAAATAAGACCTAAAATGTTTTAGTATTCAATATATATTTTTTTATTATTTTTTACCTTTTTACCTTTTACCAACACGTGTTACACAATGACAACATATTGTACTTAACACGTCTCTGACAACCAATGAATGTGTGCGTCTGAGACCAAATATTTCTCGAAGAACGTAACCGTTATGTTGGTCATTAGCGGTTCTGTCAACAATTTTACAAAAAGAATTATAATCAGCAAAATGTCCGGTACAGTCGCCAGTTTTCTTGAATTTTTCTAAACACTTCTACTACAGATCTGATACCTATCTAGCGGTTGCTTCTAGTAAATAAAAACTTAGCTAACAAAGTCTTTAAGAATGTGGCACTGGTGTGCGTTTTGAAATGCTTATATGTTTTAAAAATTAACACCATTGGAGACGAAACTGCGTATGTGGAGAAATCTTTAAAAGTATGCATCTAGCTATTTATGTACGAGTACTTAGACATATTCCGAAAACGTTAGCTCTACATGCCTCTGTATCTGTTTGTTTGCATTTATATTAATGGAACATATAGCGCTAAATATTATTGCGGTTTTCATTGTACAATATAAGGTAGTTTTTTCCCTTTAAAATGCTCCTGTAGGTGTAGCCAGTGTGTACCATAGCCGAAATCACCGGTTACTGGAAAAACACAATGATCAATACGGCATCATATTTATAAAAATATATGCACATTTTTTCATATAATTTCATATTTTATACCCACAACTTCACCCACGTGAAATTAAGGTTATGAATTACGTTGTTAATCCCGTAGATTTGGTAGCGATTCGTTGATTTGTTACATTAGTATTAGGCAAAAAAACAAACTAATTTTCGCAACGATGAAAGCCTGGGAGCTATAGAACTCCTGGGGAGGGAAATCGATGAATTATCTGAGGGCGTTTTTCAGTGCCGCATCGGAGTTGATTTTTTCCCCTGTAAAATTCGGAAAAAATTGAAATCAGTAGGAGCAAGGTCTAATGGGTACGGTGGGTGACAGAGAATTTCCAGTCTAAGCTCCTGTAACTATAAGACTGTCTGTCGTGCAGTGTGTGGGCAAGCGTTATCGTGGAGACGCAATGGACTAGAGTGATTGACTAGACTTTGTTATTTAATAGCGGCTTGTCCATCATCGTTTGCAGTTCTTCATAGTACATATCTGCATTAATTGTTGTGCCAGATCTCGAGAAGATGTAATGGATAATACCGGCATCGGACCACCATATATTCACCATGAGCTTCTTTTGACTTTTGGGACTTTTGAGAGTTTACTTTTGGGACATTGTTTAGCTGTGTCTCCTAGGTTCAACCATTGTGACGAAAGTTTACAATTATTATACAGGATTCACTTCTCATCACAAGTGACAATACGATTCAGAATCCCTTTAGTTTTTCGCCAGTTCTGTAAAGTAAGGCAAGCTTCGACGCGTGTTTCCAGCTGACTATCATTAAGCTCATACGGTACTCATTTTATGAGCTAATTCACTTTCCAAATTTGACGCAAATGAATTAATATCATTTTGTCACTTACGCTGAAGGCTGCTGCTAATTCAGACGTGGTTTGAGATGAATCCGCTTCTATGTTTGCTGTCAATTCGTTTTTATCAACTTTAGCCTCCGGTTGTCCACATGAGGCTTGTTCTTGAGGTCGAAATTTGTAGAACGGAAACGATCAAACCATTTTTTTTTTTCGTTTGCGGTATTTAGTCTGTACACGTCGATATTGCGTGGCGTTTGTGCTGCGTTGCTGCTACGATTTTTATCTTTTCTATGGTCGCAAACACAACAATATCTAAGCAAAAAGTCGTATAACAGAAAAATAAATGAATAGCTGATTTTGTAAAGGAATGTTATAGCGTTTAATTGAAATTAAATTCCAAACCAGTTTGGCAAACTAAGTTAACTACCAAACTAATTTCAAAGTGTTTCTTCGATTAACAAACAGTAATTTTATAGGTAAGGCCCTAATATAGCGGAACTTCAGAACTTATTATAAGATTATTGTTGGACTCCAACAGTTAGATATCGATAACTAGTTACACAATTATTTAATTAAAATTTTCTTTCTAAGGTATTAGAGCTGTTCCTTTTCATTTTTATATTACCTACAAGAATAAAATAGGTATTTGTAATATTTTTATTAATTCGTTTCCTTCAACCCCAAAAATACCGGTATATGCAACCAGGAATTTCAGTATCCACTGTTGGACATGGGATTCCCAATGCACATAGTCTTGTGCATGAGGGATGCACGGCCTTAAAACGGCACGCGCGCGCTGCCGCGCCGCCGCGTCGGCCAAGCGGGTTGACCGGTCCACTCTTTTATAGGCGGTGTAGTGTAGCTCCTCGGAGGCTGTGGTAGCCGCCTCGTTATCCTTCAGTTGCTTTTCACGACAACCACAGGAAGAGATGGGGTAGTGCTATTCTATAGCCGGCCGACACCAGATGGCACCAACAATATATACAACATATAGTACTCTGCGTTTCAGGCATACTGTATTCATTCCCCTGGGTACGTTGACCAGTTTTCTGAATGCGGCCTAACCTACACTCTTCAGCCAATCACTTCTTCCTGTCCATGTTTATTTAGTGCCAGGGTTTACCCGAGGTACACGTGCTCTTCGCCATAGTCGGGTAAAAATATTGACGTCCGCGTCATCTATCATTTAATTCCAATTGACACAAGCCATTGCCAAGCAACACAAATCTAGAAATATTAGAATGTGATCTATTAGAACGTAATTCATACATATTTTTTACAAAAGAAACATATAATTTACGACTAAATCACCACCGATACATACCACCTGCGAGAAACGATAAATACATAACACGTTATATGAGATTTTAAACTTTTGTTGTCGTGGATGAACGTAATAATTGTTATGTAAACGGGTTCCTCACGATTTATTATTTAATTATTATAACTGATGTTTCAGTCCAGTTACATGAACCGTGGCCGCGGCGAGACTGCGGAGGCGGGTGAAGGTGTCGTTACTATTGACACACAAATCTGTCTACCCTCCGTCGTGTTCATTTTTGATTCACCTGCCCACACTGAACTTATTTTTGTTGATAAAGAACTTTACTAACAACATCCACCACACACACGCGAGTTTGACCACATTGTGTGTCCGTTCCAGACTTTTATCGTTCCATATATATTGTGGGTTCATATTTATCTAACAAACACACCATTTTTAGAAGCTATTCAGTTAGGTACGTAGTGTATATATATATCCGTTAGTTGTTTAACTATTCTTAATATAACACACACGTTATATCATAACAATTTGGGTAACTGCTATAAAATGAATTACAACAGTGAAAATGTAATAAAATTTAATATAATAATGCAAATGTAATATAATAAAAGTTTTAATAATGTAATAGTATAAAATGTAATCATTTGGACAATCTCTATCAAAATAAATCTTCCTAACAGTAAAAATGATTACTTATACCTTAACAATATGACTTTTGTTCAAGTTGACAAAAAAATAACATTTTCATTTGAACATGATATAGTTCCCTTAATTTTCATAGAAAATTGAAAAAAACATATTAATAAAAAATATTAAATGTAAAAGTGACATTAATAAATAATAATGGGTAGAGTTCGTATCTGTCTTAGAGACAGTCACGAGCCCATTTATATTTCTGATTCGATTTTTCAGTGAATTGCTAATTTTGAATATAGCGAGTCGAATAACTGTATTTATTGTAATCTAATGTTTATCATGTAAGAGGAGGCATTACAGCAAATTAGAGTTCGCGCCATTACAAACATTTTATGCTTTCTTTAACGAGATATTATTACAATACGATGACTTAATATTTGTATTGATTGTTCTATAGTCTGTTCGTATCAAGAATGCAGTGGTTCATCACCCAAGAAACTTTTGACCAACACCTTCTTTGACTTGTTAAGTCCGTTTCACAGTAACATACACATCTCAGTCTTGACTCAATATGTACGTACTTCGTGCGGGTCGGTATTCAATTGTTTCGTGAAGTAACACGTTTCTTAGAACTAATTTAAAATGAACACTTCAATCTTGGTTATTGTTTTTATTATTATTTTTAATTTATTCTTAAAAACAAAGTGAATCAATAATACTCGTACATTGGAAAATAAATCTATTGTTTATAAATAAATACAAATGATAGTTTTCGCATTGAGAATCTATTAATTATTTTTTAACTTATAATTAACATTGAAGTGTTATATGTAAACATAGTTTTAGTAATACCTAATAATTACCTTCGTATTGCTGTCTAGTTTTAAAATGTCTTTCTATGAAAATAAGAATATAGATACATCTTATTATTTTACAAATATTGGAAATCGATCTAAACATGACTTTACTAATTATGAGTCATTGTATTCTAAACGCGAACAGACTGTTTGTAATGAGCTGCAAAGGTGCAAAGTATGTCTCCGAAAATCGAATCGAAAATCTGATTTCGCCAATACGAGTACTTGTAGGTTTCACGCGCTGACTTAAAACTTTTATCTCTCTGTTATTTTTATCATATAAATAAAAATATAAAGTAGATAACATAAAAAGTAACTACGTAACTAATTGTTTACCATAAACAAAACATTTTGCTACATATACCTAATAAATCAGTTGATATAATAATTCAATTGGACAATTTAAAATTCTCAAACTGATTTATTATAAACTGCGATAGTGTCTTGAAGGACGCGCGGTATGCTCTTTGTCAAAAAAGGACGGATGAGAAATCTTGTTATTGTTATTGCTCTTTATTGTACTTATAAATAATTGTTACAATAAGACACTGCAGTATTACCATAAGTACAAAGTCGGACTTACTCCTACAAGGAATCTCTTCCAGTCAACCTTAGAATAACTGAGAGAAGTTACGTATATTTTTTATTCGTAACTAGCTGACCCGACAGACGTTGTCCTGTCCAAATTTAAATTTGAATTTCAAAAATCCCATAGCACTTTCAGTTTTTCTCGAATTTTCCAATTTTCTGAGCAACTTTTCCAATTTTTATTTACCTAAAAACCTTATTCGGACTATTACGAACATTTAAAAAAAATAGCCTAATCGGTCCAGCCGTTCTCAAGTGATGCGCTCACACCAACGAACAGCATTTAATTTTTATTTATATAGATTTTATTTCATTGTCCCTGTCTTTCTCTGAATTATATTTGATTATTTTCTCGGTATAATTAAGTAATTTAATATCGAAATAGGCGAGATAATTGACAATTATTAAATAATACATTTAGTACAACCTTGTAGGTATAGAATACTCTTAGAAGCCATAATTCCTAATAAATTTTTGCTGTCGCCTTCATACTCTTAAACAAAATTATGTTTCAGTTAGTAAAGCTATTTTTTTCTTCAATGTATAAATACAAGAAATAAGTATATAGAACGACAATAGTGTGGGACACACAATGTGGCCAAATGATCTGTCGACTTAAAGAAGTTCGCTGGTAGTGACTATATGATAAGAACCGAAAATATCGCATGGTGGCGAGCCTTAGCAGAAATCCGAATCCACCACTGAAGTGACACAAGCTAGATTTGATTGATTTGATTGGAGCTAATTTATTACTACTCAATCATTTACAATTCTTTTTATACTTTGCACGTGGAAGAGGATCCTTCGGTGACCATCAATTTATTTCCTTCAGTATTAATTTCTGTGATCGATCACGTATTTGCCTTAAGGGAACTACATAGTTATTGATGAGTAATTCTGCAGTATTCATAGAAATCTTATAATTTGATCTTTTTGCGGCAAAAACATCATTTATGTGAAGATAACTGTTAAATTGTAATAATAAAAATTTACTTGTCTGCATGTCGGTCGGCCGGTGTTATATTGGAATACCACCAATCCCATCTATTCCCGTGGGTGTCGTAAAAGGCGACTAGGGGATAATAAAGCCGCTACCACAAGCGGAGAAGAACTACACCACCACTAAACAATTCCACTAACAATTGCGCCACGGGAGAATGGGCAATAATTTAATAAGTAGAAACTAGCGATGATTCTATCTCATTGTAACTTGTGTTGTAACTTGAATCTATACCTATATATCCTATACCTATATATCTATCCTATATATCCTACCTATACCTATCTATACCTAGAATATATATATATACATATATCTTTTTTATTTTAATATGATATAGATACAATTAAACAGGTTGCCAATTGTCCTATATTTGTACTTCTCTTAGAATGAATAAGTACACAATTTTATGTTAAATAATAGATGCGACTGTAGAATTTTGGAACCATTGTAATAATGAGACAGGGGGCAAGTTGAGAATCAGCGCTGTGCAGGGGAGTACTCACAGCATACGCTGAGCTTGCGACCTTTTGTACACTTACCATCACGTGGGACAGCTTCCTCGTCCGCCCTCTTCTCTATAAAAAAAGAAAAAACGAACTCCCATTGCTTTGTTTGTGTAATTTACGGTGTGGCAAATAAAGAGTTTATTTATTTAAAAGAGTGGACTTACCAATTCGCTTGGTCAGCGTCACCAGGTGGATTGTAAGCTCAGACGAGCAAACAATCTACCTGGTGCTAAGTGGATACTATTGCCTATTGATATCTGCAATACATGCAAACAAACATCAGTTCAGAGTTCAGAATAAGAGAAGGGTTAGGTAAATGGAGAGGGATAAGGATGGGATAGAAATGGGCTCTGGCAATTCTCACTAACTAACGAAACACGTACTACATTGTATATATTGTCTGGTACGTTAGTCTAGACAGGTTTTTGCAGTTGTGTTCGACCGAACCTACACATGTCCGTTTGTGGCGTAGCGCCTAATTTGAAACATGGTCTTATGAATGAAAGAAAAGCCTTGAGCCATAATAATATAATCGGATATTATGACACAGATATTTTTATAAGGAGATCTTTGTCAGCGTTTCACAGAGTGTCTTTAAATTTATTTAATAAACATAACTGTATTTATTACGCAAACAAAGACGGATATGGACAATTTGGACAAACATTATAAAAAGCCGGAAACATGTGTTTCCTTAATTTAATTTTAACGCATTATAGCTAAGAAAATAGTGTACTTAGGTAATGTTTAGGTGTACTTACCACACAATTAGTCTAGACTCTGGGCGAATACAGTTTTGCGCAACGTATGAGCCTAGCAATCCAGCGTTAAGAGAAGAAGAAAGAAGTACAGTGTTAAGACGGTGCCGCTATTTTTTATTTAACCCCGTGTAGTTTTATTTAACTTGTATAGTTTTATCGCTTAAAACTATGATTCCCAACAGGGGCGGTACCACCCTTGTTGGCGCTGAAATGACGAAATGACCTAAGGAGGTAGAAGAGACAGAAATAGATAGAAGAAAACTTTTACGCACTACACATCATCACTTAAATTAAAAGTATAGGCACTAAGTATGTTTTTTTTTCTGAAAGTGGACGGTAGGCTAAATAATATTAGGACCATATGGTTTGGAACCTTAATTTGAAAATTTATTAAACTGCGGACTTGTCAAAATTATTTGATTCGGTTTGAGCACTTTGAAACTCTAAATGAGCTCACAGCGACGAGCGACTGCCCGACACCATGTAAATACTTAAAAGTTAAAAGCGACCCATACAACTCTTTCTCATTATAGGGAGTATAATTAACCCGATAATTTCTCAGCCTTTTCCCAAATTCATTCCTGAACCCCCAAAATAAATGTTGCATCCGGGTAAGCGTGATGTTTGTCATTGTGGACTGATGTTGCCATGTATTCCGGATGCCCATGAACGACAGTATCCACTTACCATCAATTAGATTGATCGTATGTTCGTTTGCAACCTTCTCTCTCACGCTAGCCAAAACGAAACCTTTATCGTCGTACACAAAACTGAATACTTAACAAAAAATTAAACTAATGCTTGGCCCATTGCGTCAACTAATACACAAGTGCTTGTTAGAAATTTCATCAATCACTCGAATTCACTGCAGTCAGGGCCGTGTCACGTCACGGTAGCTTCTTAATGCGAGGTTAAGATGAAAAGTTAGGCTAGGCCTCTTTTGACCGAGGTCCGTGAATAATATGGACGTTATAAACATGCATGTATGTTCATAATCATCACCGCAGCGTAAGTTTGCGTTGCTATTTACACGCTTAATATATTCTTTGCTAAGATTTCTATATTTATAAATGCATGTAACGGGGTAACGACTGTCCATTTGTCTTTCGGTTTGTTTTTGTGTGCTAATGTCGGAATCTACTGGATTATTTTTTTCGTACTGTGTTATGTGTTAAGATACTTTTCAATGAAATCGGTGGATTAGTTGTCATTATGTTTATATATATTTAAATAAAAAATACCTATTTATTTCATCAAAACAAATAACTATTATTTTATTTTTTATTTTTATGAATGTACTCATCCGTACCTCCAAAATACCCAAATACCGTTCCCAAAATACCAATAATACCTACGATTGTTGTATTTTTGGAATTTTCTTGCTAAGATCCTTTTTGATTTATCTCCTCAGTGTTACTCGCATCTATATTTTGCGAGAGAGTCATAAGTCGATGATATCACTGAAAATATAAGGATACTGAAAAATAAACACTAGAAATTCAGTCCTAGTAGTATATTTAGTAAGTAAATTAAAAGTTTATTATTAAATTAACGTATACATAGATTCGTGTAATAATTTTCATTAGGGAATGTAACTTAACAATATAACTTGATCATTTTCCAAAGCCAGTGGCGCCACCATTTGCCAGTGGCGCATATTTGAAATGCATTTCAATGAAATCGTATAACTTATGTATAGACGTATATAAATATCATAACATTATTATATAGGGTTGGGTAGCAACCGTTGGGTACTCACTTTGTGACGACAACCCAATTTCCTGACTTCCTAGGGTGACAACTATAAGCCGTGGGGACTAAAAACACCTAAAAAGTGGGTCAATACGCAATGGCCGTTTTTAAACATCCAATGATAAAACGTAACATACGTCGGCTACCAGTGCCCAGTAGTTGGAGATGTCTCAAGGTATGATTCCTTTGGTACCTATAAATACAACATATGTGTATGTGTGTATACATGTCACTGAAACAACGCAAAAGCTAAAACTAATTCAAATATATATTTTGCGTACGTGTATATTTACGTGTACAAACTACGTGTATATTTTGCGTTTATACTTCTATACACACCAAAGAAATCCTTTAGTTTAGAGATTAAGAAACTACTCGAACACGGAAATGAAAACCACTTTCCTGGAAGCGCTATAGATCACGTCAGATCCCAGCACGAGTAGGGCAGTATGTGATTCCATTACAAAATACTCGTAAGTGTACAATTTACGGCTATACGGCTATGAGACTGTCTGTGAGGCTACTAACTACGAAATTTCACAATTTAGATGTATAATCATATGTAGGGAACATTGGCTTGTATCCAACCCAACCAAAACAGTTTCTTAAAAGCCAAGTTCTTCAGCCACTGGAAAGGAGTAAGCGATATCAAATTCAACAGAATCAATTGAACTTCGTAACACATTTTTGTACACAACGTATGAGTTTTGTACAAACATAATTTACACAAGCATTCTTTTGCAGAGAAACGTCAGAATACGTGTACAGTGCTCTCCGTAAGCAATCTCTAGACCTTGATTTGGTCCATACTAAGACTACACTGGTAAAAATTTACTTTCAACTCGGTTTTTTGGTTTTACACCACACAAGCATTTTTTTCAATATTATTGGTCAGATATTTGTCTTTTACTCTCGTCTGCAACCTTAGATAACCATGTGTGGAAACTTATTGGTTTTAATTGTCTATCCATCTCAACTCTATGTTTGCATATTGTTTTATTAATGATTAGTTTTCCAAGTAACCATAATATTAATAAAATAATAAATATTAATACATATCTCAGGCATTACTTTTATGTATTGCAATGAATGATAGTTTTAATCAGATTTCAATAGAGGATTAGTGGTATTTGGGGAGCAGCAAGTTGTCCTATCAAATCTATCTTTCCAGGAATATAAAATCACTACAAAGGGCTTCTCCTACTAACAAAGGGGATATACTCGTACATAGATCTAAAAGGTGTGTAATTTTATGAGGGACTTCCCTTACTAATCGAAAGGAATTAAATCTATTAAGATGAGTAATGTAAAAATAATGCAATTAGAGAAAACTTGTCACAAATAACACCGTAGTTCGTATTAATTAAAGTATATTTAGCTAAGTTCCTAAAGAACTTGACGTGGTATACTCTCGTACACCCAATTTAGGCAATTATAGAGTAGCTGGTTTATAGTTGAACAACACATGCGCCTCTCGACGTATTCTTGCAGATTTATGAAAATTTATAATATGGATTGGTAAAGTTATGGCAGTATTGTGAACATGACTGGTTCGAAAATTATAGTGTGGGTTCAGTTCTGATCAATTTTGTTTCGTTGTTTTGCCCACACAAATATTTCATAATAATCAAAATGTGAAAATTCTTTATTATAACAATGGAAGCAACCTGGATGATGATATAAATAAACTGTGTATATTTATATATAGTTTGCACATATAGGTATATAAGAGATCAATTCGAAAATTACTCAAGCGGTTTTAAAAAATATTTCGCTAAACCAATGCAGATGAACATGTTTTGTGTTCCTAAGGAAAGCGTAATATTTATAAATCAGAAATGAGGACCCCAGAGGTAAAGGGGTCTAAGTGACAAAATTTATGTTTTGAGATAATTGAACCAAAAGTCAACAAAATTTTGTAAGAGGGAATGTTATTTTTTTTTGTTTTGACCATTTTAGGCCAACACTTTGGCCATTTGCTTCTAATTAGTACTAACAATAGATTATTAAAATCACCTGTGTTACATTTATATGTAATAAAAGGTAAATAATGTGTACTTAGACCAAGCAGCTTAGACCTTAGCGCTCTAAGCAGTGTTAGCATGCACTACTAGTGGTGAAGGGGCAACACACTAGGTAGCAGCACCTGTCAGGGAAATCACTTGGATCTCCTCGCCACTAAAAAGAATAGTATTTTAACAGTCGGTTACTGCATCTAACTCAATTCTTTTGAAAATGTCACTTAGACCCCTTGACCTCTGGGGTCCTCAAATATAATATTTATTATACATTGATCGCAATTATTGGAAATAAAAACAGTAGCTCGACCCTATTATGCCACCTGAGCGAAGCCAGGAGGAATCCCTAGTAAAAAATAAACGCATATATTCATTTCATAAAAATATTAATAAACAAAAAAAATTTAATGTGATAAACTGGCGAACTAATCCTGAAAACATCATTTAAATTATTTCCTACATAAAAGTTACTTGTTCCTAAAGTGCCAGCAAATAAAGTTTTATAAAATTTCCCGCCTCATGACTAACGCGTTGTTCAACTATGTTCACATGTATGGCACGGCGACTCGCGCGCATGCCGTTAAATATGAAATCAAATGAAGAGTACAGTAACCTAATATACTCATAGAGAAGCTAAGGTAGCGTTCGAGAAACGTTACATCTAACATTTAAATGTACCTCTAGATCGACACAAAACTTATTTCCAACAAGTTTCAATTAAACATTGCCTACGAGAGAAATAGTCTTGGGGCATTTAGTACAGTAGCCATTTTTTGAAACTTGTATGAAAAAATTAATCCTACTTACGTAAAAGATGTCAAGGCATCAAATAATATATTGTATATTAAGTAATATATTTGCGTTATCGTAAGCACGATAACGACATGTAACGGATTCCGGTTCATGTTCATGTCAGGGATTTAGTTATAAATTAAACAGCATATAATTAATCAGTTCTGGAAGCCTGAAACCGATCCTGCTTGCAATTCTGAGTTAACTGACATAAAATATTAAGCAATTTTTTGTAAAGATATCAATTTTTAGCCTTTGTTTTCAGGTTTAGGCTTGAGCCCTAATATTAATTGCACTTTTTGGATATACGTATGAAAAATTCAGTAAAAATTAAAAATAATTGAATATTTTGACAAAATATCATATTGACTGACTCAAAATCGTGAACGGAATCAAACTTTGATAATTTATCGGTATATTTACTTCCGTAATTCGCAGACGTAAGATAAAAAGGAAGAGATATAAAAGATGAAAGATGGAAGGCGAGAGATTCGAGGAACTTATAAAAACAAAAAGGATGTGCGTGCACGTATTCGTATACATTCGTATGTGAAGATCATCTACTGTTTTTTTCCACTTACCGTGTGAACAGACGAGTGATAGTTATATATTATACAATCTGTATTGCCGTGGCATCTCATTCGCAACGCATTAACAAACAAAGAGCAGCTCCCGTTATATGACATAATGCGGTATTAGCATTTTATTAGGAAATCCACGATTTGGACCACATTCTTTTAATTAATGCCTTGTTAGATAATTTTATGCGAATTTTATTTGTTTTAGTTCGTTTCTATTTCCTGAACTGGCTATTTCCAACGTCATCCTGTCTAATATCACGGTAAAGTCTTTAAATGCTCTAATGAATAAATGAAATAAATGATTCTCTAAATGAATGCTGTAACTAATGAATGTGAAATAAATGAATGTTGAATAATGAAGACTCTAAATCAGTAATTCCCAAAGTGGTCCATATGGACCACGTGCCACCTACCTACCTACGTGCAATTGTCTCATCGGAGAGGACAGAATAAAGTATTTTTAGTAGGTTTTATTATATCATAAAAGTTAATTCACTTGAAGGTTCATAGTTAAGTTTTTGTTATGGTAAGGGGTCCATGACCGAAATAAGTTTGAGAATCACTGCTCTAAATGAATGTGACTAGGATTATCAACTGTCCTGAATTAAAGCGGATGTCTCCATTTCTGTAACTGAACGCAATTTGTATCGACTTTTTATTTCCACTAATTTTTGTTCTAAGATGCTGTTAGAATATCTTTAAAGAGTTTAATTGTTGAATAACTTCAAGCTGCTCTCTTATTTTATTTGAAATGTATCATCTTATGGTAATAATAAAAAAATATTATTGTTGTATACAAACAGAGGAAACCTCCTTTAAGTCGCGTCCCGATTTTTCTCTGCTTGTCCCAATTATTTTTTTATAAACTGAAAACTAATTTTCTGAGTTGGCAACCCTAGCCATGACTATGATTTGAGGGTTACCAATCAAACTCAAATTCTATATTTAAGGCGGGATTGCTACTAACGATTCCATTTAGAAGTATATCTAGACATTTATATACGACTGGTTTTTTTCAAAAATCCTCAACGAAAATTACACCTATTAGCTATCTGGAGTCCAAAGACCTTGTGCTCCGAGTTGCTGCAGTGCACCAGAAGCTGCTTTCGAATCCAAACTTCTGGCCCAAGTGGGTAGTGTTCCGGGGCTTTAGGGAAGCGAAACCGAACAAGAAAATCCCTAATAGCGATAAATAGTTATTTTAGTATAAATTTGTAGATTAAGGTACCTATATATTATATGGGCCCTTGATACCTGATGTGAACTAAATAAATATATAAAAAAACGAAATGTTGTTGAACAGGACTCAAGAAAATCTACAGTCTAAACTCTTTTTTTCCAAAAAGGACGGAAAATAGCAGTGTACATATGCGACTGTCATGTGCCGATGGCCTTATTTCACTATGATATCACACCGCGACATCTGTTCGAGTAATCATAAGATGTAAACCGCGGGCGCCGCATGGTGTAAAGACAGTTATTATGTGATTACTCATACTATGTTTTACTTTCATCGTTAGCGGTATCTAGATATCATTGTTACAGTGTATGAATAAGACATGATAAAGATATAAGTAAGGGCACTTACACGCTAAAGCGCAGTGATGTCAGCAACGCGAGGCGGAGGAATGTCGGTCAGTTGTGTTATGGTGACACTTGGGCCGAGATAATCAAACATTTCTTAGACTGTATTCGGCTTAGACATTATAGACAAATGCGTGGAATCTGGTACGCAGACTTCATATAGCGCTACACAGAGCGATCGATCGCAAAGGGAGTTTAAAATACCAAATATGAAAATAACGCAAATATCAAAATATAGGTAGGTATATCAAATATGAAATATCCAAATTTCAAAATAATGCGCGCTGTGTTGAAGTCATAGCAATCATCATATCGAAAGCTCTTTAAAGTTGGCGTTATCAAATCATACTACTGATTTTGTAAATTTGACTGAAGAAATGAAAGCATGTGACATGTGAAAGGGCATTTGACCTAAATGGCATACCTAATTTCCGCCCTTTTGAAACACTCACAATTTTGCATCCGCCAACCAAACCAAAATAAATCGATAGAAGACATCAAAACAAACGAAAAATGTCCTCAGGTAAAAACTCCTACAACGACTCTGAACTGAAATAATCAAAGTCAAAGTTATTACTTTTGATATTATTTTGATATAATTATCTCTATTATACGTAAGAACATTTTTTGTTTATTTTGATGTCATCTATCTATTTATTACATCTAATTTAGACATAAGAAAATATTAATTCACCGGCACATATGCAGAACCTTTTATTTACTCGGTTTAAAGAAGTTTCGTATTTTTCGAGACATCTCGTTACAAAATATTTTATGAGGTCCAAATCAGGTGTGATAGGGATCGACAGACGACAACAAAAATGTTCCAAAGTAAAAATTTCTAAAACTTCTAAAGCGCTTAGAAGACTTAGCGCTTAAGCGAGCTGAGGCGATACTAGTCGTCTAAACCGACAAATCCTTATAATAAGCTCTGTATGCACTCCATATGTCCGTGTTGGCTATAAAGTAATTAGGTAAAAAGAAAATATCCTATTTTTAACCGGGCGATTATTTGGTTAGTATTAGCAATCTAGTACGACAAATTCTTGGCATCTAAAAGGTTGTAATCAGCCATGTAGGCTGTCGACAGGTTCATTTAGGCTATAAAGTAAGTAGATAAAAAGAAAACATTCCCTTACAAACTTGTTTCATCGTTCGGACTCCTCACAAGCTATTGCGTCAATATTATCTCCTACAGTAAATAGAGGTATAAGGCCATAAATACTTAAAGATGTTTTCTCGTGTTTACCTCTCATCATTGCCTGATACAATATCGTAATACATACATTATTGCGGATTGCCAGCCGCCAGTTTTATTATGACTAGCTACTGCTCGTGGCTTTGTATGTCCACTTTATATAAAAACTGTACCAACATTTTAACACTTACTAATAATCTTATCTTATTTAGTAATAATAAAAATATAGGCCCTCGGATATAAACACTATAATTAACGGACATAAACATAAAAAACTATAGTGTTTTATATCCGGTTGTCCGGCTCGAAGTATCATGTTGGAAGCAGAGTACATTCTTCTTTTGGCGGTTGGTGTTGAACGGAGAAAATCACTTTTCTTGAGAGTAAAAATATATTTGCACAGTTTAACATGCTTTCATTCAAAATTGAGCGGTGATAGCCTAGAGATATTTTTTTTTTATTTTTTTTTTATGGACGAAAGCGGCAGACGAGCATACAGTCCACCTGATGGTAAGTGGATACTGTAGCCCATAGACATCCGTGATACATGCCAGCATTAGTCCAAAATGACAAACGTTGGCACGCCCCCGGATGCGCTGCCTACCTTTAGATATGGGCTCTGGCACATCTCACTCACTACCGAAACACGTAAGTACATTAGGGACATAAGATTAAGTGGGAAATGCAGTACATTTCAAGGTAGTCTTCTGTGCAGTATCTATCCTCAACTCACATTCCTGTGATCGTGAGTTCAAATCCTCGGCCCGTGTCTTTACCACTGAATATATACATAAGTCCGGATTTTAAAAAAACCTTATAATCGTGAGCAAATAAATTTTTTTAAAAATATTGCTGTATGTGACTCACCAATCCGCACTGGGCCCGCGTTATTATGAATTCGCGTTGGATTATGGCCCGAAACGCCCCAATAATTTACTAGGGGAGGCCTTTGCTCTGCAGTGGGACGTTATAGGCTGATACAAGTACAAGTACATTTAAAATAAAAGAACAGTTCGCGTGTTTACAATATAGTAGCCGAAGAAGGGGTGAAAATAAAGCTAAATGTTGTATATGTATGTTGTATGTAAATATTGTTGGTGTAAATGTTGTATATGTATGTTGTATGTAAATTTTGTTGTTGTATATGTATGTTGTATGTAAATTTTGTTGTTGTAAATGTTGGATATGTATGTTGTATGTAAATGTTGTTGTTGTAATTGTTGTACATTAGAAAACTAATCACATTGTCATTTCGTAAAAGACTGTCATTTATCTAATTTGTAGTACTTATGTATACCGATTTTATCATATTTTTTAATAAACTTTTAGCAATTTCGTAATCATCCAGCTTCCACCTAAGCAATACCATACTATATCGTCGGTATGTCTCTCAACTGCTGCCTTGGGAGATGTTTATATCCAGCATACAACATAATAAATTTGGTTTAATACAGTTATTGATTTATTATACCTGTATGTGGTGAGTTTATCACTGCCCCATTAATTTGCATTGAGCCTACGTGGCTCCCCCCGAAACCCTCTTGCGATTGCAAGGGGAGACAGTGATTTACAGTGGAATATAGCTGATATAGCGATATTCTACCTACTCGTATCCTAGATTCACGTGATTAATCTTCAATGATTACTAACGGTAAACAAAAATGTCCTGTGGTAACCTGTGTACCAGAGAATGAAATAAATTTAATTAATAAATTGTCAAAAAATTAATATATTAAATAAAAATACAAAAACATCAAGAGCCTGTGCAACATCCACCAATTCACATTTAGCCTGCACCGTGCGATAATATCGATTGCAGGATCAATACTGTACTAATTTTATTTCTCAACGCTTTATTTTGATGTCTCTTGAAAGTACTTATCTGATATGTCTGTTGTGTGCTATGCATTCCTATTTTTTATGGTTGATTACTTTGCATGATTATGTCCATCAAGCGAATTGATTAATCAAAATATTTATAAATACTATTTCGATCGTTTGCATGATTATGTTGGAATCGATTATAAAATTAAAACGACTTCGCAACCATTGTTTACCTTTCATTATTGCATCATCAACTCTTAATTGTTTTCAGATTTCTCTTTACCTAAAGGGTTTCCTGGAAGAAATAAGCTACTGATTGAACATTTAATTACCTCGATTAAGATTGCAGAGTGTTTTTGTAAACAATAAAGTATTGAAGTTGATAGTTGAGAGAAATATCTACTTTCTCGACTAACATTCATAAGGACATTAGTTCGAACCCCGGCCGGTACCGTAACCTGAACCAGCACTTTTAATGGCCACTGGTGGACGCGGCCTTTCTCATCTACATTGTCTTGGACATGAGGAATATATGGCTTGAAAACGGCATGCTGGCCAAGCGAGTTGGCTGGTCCACTCTTTTAAAGATGGTGCAGTTCCTCATTCACACAGCTCATTGATTTTTTACATAAAAATACAATCACTAACTCGGCGATCAAGGAGATAATCGAAAAAAATCGAGAAACTATTTAGCGACTTTAAAAATTTAAAAGTATGTATTTAAAATTCAAGATTTTTAAAGAAATATTAGAGAATTTTAGAAGGAGAGCACGGAAAGGTAGATTTCGATATTTTGCATAAGTTGTACAAAAAATATATTTAGATAAAAGTTTCCGAAATTCGAAAGGCTTTCGAAACTCTCAATTATTTTCGAAAGGTGTGCACCAGTGTGTGTGTAGCGGGATGTTACGAATATCGTCTCTTGATCGGATGAGAAACGAGACGATATTGCAGATAATAAACAAAGGGTTGGAAGTTATCAAAACAGTCAAAATTAATAAAATATCATAAGACACTTATATACATTGTAAACACATGAAATGCTCAAAAGGAGGTCTTATCGCTAAAGAGACCTTTGGTTTGAGAGGAAATAAATATTTTAATCAACGGTAAATGGTGTACAGTGTAATTACATATAATATAGATATACATACAAATAAAAAAACTATATAAAGTAGTCAAATTAAGTATAAGCAATAAGATAATTACAATAAGTACAAAAGTAGTAATACAAGCGACGATAAGATTGAAGAAATATAAAAAAAAGTTCACTTTGAACGTCTTATGGAATATTTCGGGGTGAGCACGGTCTATTGTCCGGGCAGCAGCCTCTAGCGCGAGGATAGCCATGTTAATTGCCAACCTCCGTTAGGAGATAGCAATTAATGAGGGCTGGCAGGGTTGCTACCACAAGCCCTGAGGAACATCAGCACCTCTAAAAAGAGTGGAATCGCAGATCGTCTTGGAGAGCGTGGTGTTTCAAGGCCATACAATCCTTATAAATAAGACAATGTGCAAGCAGTGGATGTTAAAAGGGCTAGGTTACCGTAAACCTTACACGTTTACGGTTTACGTTTATAAGACACTTTATACCGCGATCCCGAATGTAATAGAATGAACTGCCATTTGAGCTATTTCCGTTACACTATGATATGTGGCTCTTCAAGAGAGCTGTGTACAGGATTCTGTAAGATCGGCTCGCAACCGTAAATCCCCTGGTGTTACATAGGCGTCCATAGGCCATAGGCGGCGGTAACCACTTACCATCATGTAGTCCGCCCACTCGTCTGCCATCTATTCTGTATATATGACACCAATGCTTATATATAAGTATATTATTATTCTGTATATTATTCTAACTATATATATATATATATCAAAAAACTCCCTAATTATTACAAGTGGCATTACCCTGCAGTGGGATGTTATAGACTAATATCGATATCGACCTATCTAACTTTATACTTAAAAAGAATGCAAATGAACGGGAAAATTACAATATTTGTTGGCAAACGT
This sequence comes from Sesia apiformis, assembly GCA_914767545.1. Lineage (NCBI taxonomy): Eukaryota > Metazoa > Arthropoda > Insecta > Lepidoptera > Sesiidae > Sesia > Sesia apiformis. Next base: position 4,518,473 of record OU611960.1, on the reverse strand, counting down.
ACAAACAGAGAGACTTATTAACATGCAGAGATGAAGTGCTGTCTATTTGTTCACGCATGCGCCTTTCATTTCTTCAGTTCATCTAACTATACGATTGCATTACCACCGCTTCCTAATACGTGAGCGGCGTGTAAAACTAGCTGTTACACGCTGCTTCGCTCGGAGTTTCCAGTAAAGAGCGATTAACATACATACATTATGTTTATTTTAAGCGTAGAAAAAGGGAGACTGTTCCTTAGAATACTCGTACGTGTAACTTTTGAGAACGATTTTATTCGCTGGCTAAAATTTTTTCCAACGATAATTCAATTCCTACATTCAAGCTAAAATTCAATTTAATTAAAATGGAAGTAATGAAATTATATCAATTCAATTCAATTAAAACAGAATTCAATTTAAAATAATTAAAAGTGACGGCTAATTAAAAATGATGATTGCCTGTTGTGCAAAAGGTCCTGGGTTCGATTCCTTGTCGAACATTCATTTCTTTAAAGACAATTGTTGCTTCGAGTCTGCTCGTTATTATGTGTTGCTGGACACAGGGCATCCTAGTATCCTAGTGTTATTCATTATTTTTGCACGCGTCTTTATTCGCATGGTAATCCAGATTACAATCTTAGTAGATTTTACTATTTTTAACGAAATCGGTTCAGCCGACGCGCGACGTTTCGATGTAGTATTAGTGCGATTTGTTATTGACTTAAAAAAGAATACACATTTATAAATATAATATAATAATAAATAATGTCACTGTACTAATTTTAGTAAAACCTTTTGATTCTATTAAACCTACTTACATCGCAGATTACGAAATGCGATGTGGTTCTAAACTGGATCGTCAAAGTCAATCCTAAATCAACAGATAATAAATATTTTCCTTCAAGACAACAACTTTATCGCGTATTCACAAACAATTACTCTATGCTGTCATGTTTTTTAATTTTTTTTTAATATTTGATATTTGTAAGTGATCATAGTAAAATAGCAAAATCTAGAGCATAATGTGGTCCTTTATATCTCGTAAAGTTCTAGAAATTTAGAAGTACGAAAACAAAGAGAGACACGCTGAATGCTGCAAGCCTTCGGAACCTATATTCGGAGCCCAGCCCAGCAGTGGAGAGACATAATTGTCACGACCGGTGACTCTTGAAAGGCCACTAGGGCCACAAGAATGTAGACATTCCGAAAAAAAAAAAATGTTTTCGTTTTATCATATTTCTGATATTGAATATTGTGCTTCATACTACATAAATACTTATACCTCAAAATACTAGGATCCCAGTGTGTTTTTTTTAAAGACTCATCAAAGTGCCTGGTTGACAGCACTGGAATCCCAGAGCTGACCAACCGGGCTGGAATCGCGCCACCCTTCAGCCTTTTGCCATCCAGCGAGATAATTGGCGAAGTATCCAGCACATTAGATACTTCGCCAGAATGACCAAATTTGTACAATCTACTCAATACTAAGTCCGGCCACCTAAACATTTTGTACAATTAATGTTTATTATATTTTCACTGCCACAGCTCCTTTGAAGTTAGTTTTAATTAATATTGTAACGATATAAAATAACAACTAAAAGAATATAAAAGACAATATTCCTCCGAAGCGTGTTATTTGGTTATATAACTGGTATCTAAAAACGAAGATTGTTACCCGAGTCGCGACGCGCGACGTCAAGAAAATAGGTTTTCTATTTGGAGTGTAAATATTAGATAACATTTTTAGGCCGATGATATACTAAAGATGAAAAATAAATACAATACACAATTAAATACGAACAAAACACAATATCCTTCAATTAAGCTACAATATGGGGTTCTTCAAGAAAGCTGTGAATAGGATTTTGCAAGGTCGGCGGCGCGCCCGCATACCCTCTGGTGTTGCAGGTGTCCATGGGCGGCGGTAACACTTACCATCACGTGGGATCGCTTGCTCGTCCGCCCACTTTTTTATATAAAATAAAAGTTTAGAAACGAAAATTCGCTTTGTACTGTTTTTTGTCCGGACGATTTCCTTTATTAGGTTTAGTCTTTATGACATGGATTTTACAATCAATTAATAATGACAATACCGTCACGCTAATATGTATGGTACATTAAATCTCATTTTAGATTACACAAACGAAATTATGCAATCGGGATTCTCCAGTACAAGCGGAACCTCTCGTGGGATCCAACATGCTAATACATTACAATAATAAATATATGCAGTAAAAATAATTTTGCTGTTTAATGGACCATATTTGCTGGTTTACATTTGAATGTCGGATTTCACGTCGACATAAAAAATGACGAAATCATCGATATCGCGGCATTTTTCTTTATTAATAACATGCCTATGACTATATTTGTTGTTTTTCTCACATTTGCAATATAAATTTACATTTTATTCATAAATGTGAAATACATAATAACTTAATTTGTTGTCCTTGTCGCAATTACAACGTTAAGAATCTTACATTCATCATAAGTTACCTTAAATCTTAGATTAAATCCTGTAGGATATTGCAAGATAAACTTGTATATTGCGTTGAACGTAGAAGAACGAAAGATATTTGACGGGAAAAGTGTAATGTAAACATTAGACTTAAAGTTGGTTGAAAAGATTCTACGTTGGCATTTCAATTATAAAAAAATTTTCAGTAAGTCCAGAGAACCAGATAGGTTTTACTTGTATTTAAAAGTATTATCAGCTGAACTATGGCCTAAATCGTCCCAGAAGACAAATTATTTATTTCGCAAGAGTTTACTAAAAAAGTCTGGAGTGTGTTTAAACAAAATTTATGTGGCTGCTGCTTCATATCTTGAAAACAAATTAAACTATTGTTTTGTTTTTCTTGTTTTTCTTTGTTTATAAACGTGATTTATTTCCTTGCCACTTTATATCTTAAAAACATACAAAACCGTGGTACCTACTAAATGTTTTTCCTAAAAAAAAAAGTCTCCAAGATTGTTCTTGCCATAAAGTCCCAGCAGGACTTTTCGGCGGGAACTCGAGAAGTGAAGTTGAGTTTTTGTTTGATTAAAAAAGACAAAATATTTTAATTCAAAGTTAAATTTCAAAGGGGTTTCTGTCCGTGGTGTTTGTGATAGTTTATTCAAAGCATGAGACTACGTTTCTCGTGTGCTTTCAAGGAGGATTCCTCTTCTGTCCTCAGTAAATCTACTATGACATTACTAAGCGATTTCTAACTTACTTCGACGGGACTTACTTACTTGGACATTGATAGAATACAGTTTGGACTTTAAAATTGTTTATTACTAAGAAAAGCTTGACACCAGTCTGGTGCTAATTGCACCATTGCCATTTCTGAAAAGAAAAACAAGCCCGCGAAAGGAGGTAACGCAGTGTTATTTGACCTTAATTCCTCTTACTATTATCACATTATTTTATGACACCCCCTTTCTCGAGTATACTCGTATATGAGTTCATTGCGTTTTATCCACATTATTTTAATACATTTTTTTCTTTACATAAAAACGAATACGGGCGTTTCTTTAAGATTATGGTTGTTAATTAAAAAATTAAAAAAGAAATAAATTAAAAAATGGAGTTACAAGAAGTCAACATGGCACGGGTTCGCTTAATAATGGTAAGTGCTCGTCATTAACATTTTGACCAGTGTTTTCTCCAGTAAATATATGTATGTATTGAATGTCCAACATGAAGACGGTTGACAAGTAAATTATCAGGGCGTGCCCGTGAAAGCGTCCAGTGTTCAAGAGCATTGTTTTCACCGAAGACGAATTCGACTGGTGTCATTAAAATCATAATTCTCATATGGCCCGAAGGCCAAATCTTAGGAAGAGCTAGGGAGAGAGGCGTCGTCCGTCGGCCAGTATAAAAGCCAACAGTTGTCTGCACAGAGCATCAAACAACCACACGACCTCCGTGAGACAACATGAAAGCATTCTTGGTAGGTACTCGTGTGTAGTGAAAGTGCATTGTGACCTGTGTGTGACCCCTGCCCCCGGACGTTCGGGGAGTCATGCCTTCCTAGTGGAACTGTGATCTCGCTTTATATCCCGTTACCGTAACAGTGATTTCCACGATAACTTCCCTACACTTCTTGTGGAAATAAAGAATAGTCCTTTTCTAAATTAAAAAGAGAAAATCTTGGAATTTCGTGAACTGTGAACCTTCGACATTTTTAATAAGAAGGTGACAAAGGATTTTTTGGAGATGAAAGGGATGTTTTAATTAAAAGGGGTGAAATTAAAAGCACAACAAAAAAATCTGAAGTGTCTTTGGGCGCGACGTTTAAAATCAAGTGTTCTGTTAACGTCCTTGTCATGTTTTATTAAATCAAGTTTTTGCCAACAAAAATTAAATTATACCTATATATTTTACAATAAATAAAATTAGTCCTCCTTTAGATATTTGTTTTGTTTGTGGAAACAGTAGTGAGTGTATTTGTTTTGGTTCTAGGTATTGGCTGCCGTAGCGGCGCTCGGCTCGGCTAGACCCGAGGCGGGATACAGTTACAACGCACCTTCAGGTGGCGGAGGCCTCGGAGGAGGTCATGGTGGTCTTGGAGGCCTCGGCGGCGGCATTGGAGGTGGACACGGTGGCGGATTCTCGTCCGGCGGACTGAGCTCCAGCAGCTTCGGCATTGGAGGCGGCAGCGGCGGCGGTTTCTCGTCCGGTGGTGGATTTTCCTCCGGCGGCGGATTCTCGTCCGGCGGCGGTTTCGGTTCTGGCGGCGGTTTCGGAGGCGGCGGCGGCGGTTTCGGAGCAGGCGGCGGCGGTTTCGGAGGCGGCGGCGGCGGCGGCGGTTTCGGAGCCGGCGGCGGCGGTTTCGGCGGCGCCTCCATCGTCCAGAAACACATCTACGTCCACGTCCCACCACCAGAACCTGAAGAACAGCGCCCGCAAGTGATCGGCGGTGGCGGCGTTGCCCAGAAGCACTACAAGATCATCTTCATCAAGGCCCCTGCTCCTCCCGCGCCCATTGCCCCCATCATCCCCGCTCAAGCCCAAAACGAAGAGAAAACCCTCGTCTACGTGCTGGTCAAGAAACCCGACGAACAGCCCGACATCACCATTCCCACCATCGCTCCCACTCAGCCTTCCAAGCCCGAAGTCTACTTCATCAAGTACAAGACCCAGAAGGAGTCTGGCGGCGTTATTGGCGGTGGTGGTATTGGTGGTGGAGGTGGAATTGGCGGTGGTGCTATCGGTGGTGGTATCTCTGGTGGTAGCATTGGCGGCGGCATCTCTGGAGGCGGCATCGGTGGTGGAATCGGAGGTGGGATCGGAGGTGGACACGGCATCGGAGGTGGCAGCATCGGAGGTGGCAGTATCGGAGGAGGCAGTATCGGAGGCGGTATCGGCGGCGGACACGGCGGCTCATCCGGTGGAGTCAGCACATCCTACGGTCCCCCTGGCCAGTCTGGCCCCTATTAAATTGCGCAAGATAGCATAATATTGCGCGCCCCCTTGTGATACCTGCTCTGCCGGCGAAGCTTAGTCTTAAGTAGAGAAAAAATTACGGTGCCTAAATGTATTTATGTAAATAGTAATTTTAATGTATAATTTTAGATGTATTATAAAATTCTTTTTTGCATAAAAACCCATAAACCAATAAATGTCTTTTTATAGTCCTCCTTCCAATACATACAATTATTCTCTTTCATTAATCTAATATTCATAAAAATTGCTATTAAATTTTTAAAACTTGCATATTATTTCGAATTCACAATACAAAAAGAACACTAATAAAAGCACAAAAAATTGAATTTCGAAATTCCAACACTAAGGTTTTTTATCGTGTCCTCGCGATAACAATAATTCCATTAACGCGAAGTTGAGGAACAGGTGTGTCTCGGTTTGGTAGAAAGTGGTATTTTCACCGGTCGTGTGGGCGACACACGATTGCACAACCTCGGGACAGTGTGACCCCGGTTGCATAATGCAGTCAGAAAGAAGCTGCGTCTTGCGCCATCAATATAGAAAATCAGTAAGAGTTTCGCTAAATATTATATTGTGCAACTCACACCTATTGGATTTTTAACAATTGCGTAAACATTGACATTTGAAAATAAATTTCCCTTTTATTATAAAACCTGTATCAATAAACAAAAAAAATCTAGCGCTCGGAACAGTGAATTTACGTATGAACCTATTACTGTAATGATTACACAATTGAACCTTAATGTGAAGAGAACACATTGGATACACAAAAACGCGGGAACAAAAGCGGTAAAAAAAGACATTTGAAGATCGGCAATCGTTGCGTAACAGCCATCGAAACATCGAGATGTGGGTTTTTGTAACTGAATATTTATAACAATATAACTTCCATGTAATGTATGTTTGGACATACATACATATATTATTACTTTCTTTACGTGATATAGATACGATTCCACAAATTTATTTAGCTAGTTTACAATTTTTTCCGCTTTATTTAGAAAAACGTTACAAATAATAATTTATTTAGCTAGTGATTAATAAAGTGTTAACAAGAGATTTATTTCCGAAAATAAACAATTTATAATTTTCTAATTAATTTTCCCAATGATGGTCTGACGTAATTTGAAATTAGTTTAAAGCAAACAAAGTTGGACAGTTAAGCCTTTACATTAAACTCCTTGATTTTAACTCAAACAATTCAGTAATGGTTTTAAGATTGACGAAGCTGGATGAATATAAAATATTTGCCAATTATAGTTTTTAGGTTGACGGAAAATAAGTTTTTTTTTTTCAGTAAATATTCAAATGTAATCTTTGAAAGTATATCTCACAAGTTTCATGTCTATAACTTCGTGTAATATCTTCACATCTGATTCACCTCCCGCGCAATCATTAATTGCAATGACTGTTACTTTCAAAGATATGACCGTACGCTTACTTAGAGCATCTACAGACTCGTATACTTTATTCATGAAATAAAACTATTTTGACGGCATAATAAATTGTCCTTTTCTGTTCATTATGTATAAAATTAGAAGAAATTAAAAAAACTTTTTGTAAATAAAAATGAATACAGAATCAGACATTCAGACATTTATCTGAAATTCCCATAACGTGAATGGACATAAATAAAAAGTTTACTTCACGAAAATTTATATTTTGACCTATAATATCATTTATTTCCTTTTTTATATTTGTCACTTTACATCAGTAGCTACTTCAATTAGGTAACAAATATGTCTCCGTGCAAACAGTTGAGGTTTAGTTTTATTCTATCTCTTATTTTAATATCTTCTGTTGCCTGCACGAATACTAATCCTGTTTGCCAAATAATAATAAGAAAATCATATCATTAGTAATTGTCTCTTATTTCATAATCAAAAACGCATGCGCTTTGCACCTTTATCAGCCACAAAGAATGTGAGGTGTTGCGTTGTTAGCATATTATAGGTTAGGTTGACGTATTATTAGGTATTATTAGGTTGACGTATAAAACGCCATTAATTCCATCAATAGGGACACACCCTGTTAATACTTCTCGTATTTTTGAAGAATCCAGATATTTATAATTATCTACATCAATGTTATTCAGGCCCTACAAAATAATTGTACAGAAGCCACGAGCTTACATCAGCATCACGATGCCATCAGGGTGGTCACCCTGATGGCATCCTGATGGCACCCTCGGGCTAGCTATTTTTAGCCTTTCAATCAATCCAATTATTTCAAATCTAAATTCAAAATCCAAGGTTTGCGAATAAGTCCAGTTCCGGATGTTCGGAAGCTAATTGGTTGTATTTTCTACATATTCTAGAAATAGGTTTCATTAAAATCCGTCCAGTAGTTTTTGCGTGATGCGCGTTCAAATAGACAGACCGACAGACGGACAAAAATTCTAAATGTTGTTTTGGCCTCTATATCATTCGTACTTTATATTGCAATCACTTTGTCAAAAAGTATTTCATGTTCAGACACCGCTCTGTTATGATTTTATTATATGTATAGATAAAACCTCTCCCACACTAACAAACTCTTTATTCATTAGACTTTAAATCGATACTATCGAATTTGACATTCGACATTTGAAATCGGTCGATCCAATTTTAATTATCACGCGTGGGCGGTTGTATACAGTGTGCGTTATCTGTAAAATCAATTTATATGTTAGTTGTTAAATGATGTGAGCAAGTTTCTCGATCATTTATTTTAATCGATATCGGATCGAAAGGGCCGGTACACACAAGCGAGTTGTTAAACAGGTATACATATAGATACGACAGTTAGTCTCTGAAGTTGTCCATATATTACGTATGTATCTTTAAAACATATTTATAATCTGGAGAACGTTTGGATAATTACGAATATAATATGTCGCTGTATTATTGAAATATAGTATCAATGCTGTATACTCACATATAACTCATATATATAGTATAAAATGACACAATTAAGGCCATACATCCCTTATGCACAAGACGATGTGCATGGGGATGCATGGGAGGTGGATACTGAAAGGGCTGATTGCTTTGAATTTAATATGACACAATTAACTAACTATCGTAATAAATAATACTTAAATTATTGTCACAAATAATTTTCCTCGTACTAACCTCACGGTCGACTATCGACGTATCCAGTCATTTTATCGTCCACTGCCATTATTTTGTATTTACATTGAGGGTACTTTTTATTCAGATCTAAATTATAAAGTTCCCACAAGAATTATCATCAAGACCTGTGTACATCATCAGAGCTCACGAAAAAACCACTGCAGCACTGTATGGATTTTTATGAAAATCTTTATTTTGAACCGTTATCAATTCCCGCGGGAATCATTATAAAGTAACCGCACGTACTCTAAAGTCCACGCGAATGAAGTTGCGGGCACTGCTTTTTATGTAGAATTGTACTATAAAACGTGTCACTTATGGAATCTACCTTTATGATACAGGAATGCGTATGCATGGCTATAAACATATCTACATTATTAATGTATAGTAAAATCATTGTTGCCGGCGAAAGCCACATGACGTCTTCTTACTCTCACTCACTATTAAAACACATAACAATTGTAAAAATCCATTTTAACAACGAAAATTTAACTTTAAACGTACGATGGAAAGTACAAATTGAAATAGCGCAAAACTTGAAAAGAAAAAATGTATTTTACACTGACATAAATGATTTGCATGTTTAACGCTAGATTAAAGATTATTTTTTGATGTTTCGAGTTCCGGTAAAATGACATTCCGGATATTCAATATTAATACCGATATAAAAGAAATATTTTGGGAAAATTAATTTTCGATAAAATTAGAATTCAATTTTATTAATTTACTGCGATTTTTTAACAGGTAGTCGATTAGAGATATATGAAATCTTGAATCGATATTTCGATAGCCCCATTGAATAAACGTGTAAACAGGTTTAGACAAAATAATAATTCATACAATTTCACTTCAAATCTTTATGAATACTCATATTCTTGTACACACATCGTAAAAATACTGAACGTATTTAAACGTGTTAAAATTAAACAATGCATTTCCGAGGCATTTCGGCGTCTACGATTTTGGTACTTTGCGCGTTTCTTCTTGTGATAATGTAATTGTGCATTTATCATAAAAATGTTTTTACTAATTTATAAGTTTGCTGGAAGGTAATGCAAGTGTCTTTACATTCCAAATTCTTTTCACCCGACTGCGACTAACAAAAGAGGGATATATGTTTTAACCATTATATACGTATATTCATTTCTTTATTCTCTTACACAGCTTAAACGGAGCCTAAAATGTGGTGGTTTGATTCGTCTTCATGATGTCGCAAGTGGCACTGGTGTATTTGACTTTGAAAATTCAGAATGGCTGACATTTTTACATTCACAGCCTATTGAAGAAGTTCGCTAAGTTTAAAATTAATGTATTTTTAGTTTTTAGTGTGAAAACATTCTTAAAAGCCGTTGCAATATGATATGATCATATCGAGATGATATGATTCAAAGTTTGAAATGCGCTACTTTCGATGATGACGTCACAATTTAACCATCCTAAAAGGGGCGTACTTATAAATCTTTAAAAGGGAGATCAAGCTATTTACCATATGGATTAGAAAAAAAAAATGTTTTGACATATGATGTAGTTTCATGAACAGTATTTAACGATATAACGTTTTTATGTAAGTTTGTATGTACGATAAGTATATGGATATAATATTCGGGAAGCAAGAGTGGAAGATAAGGTTGGGGGAACTCAAAAGATCCGATTGGGCCGAAGTCATAGGGAATCCAAATGGATAACCACCCCTGATAAGATAAGATGTACGAAAAATTTATCGTGACGTCACTCGCTAATCCATCAACATCCAAATTTAAAAGGCTTCGTTATATATAACCTTCCAACCTTTATTATTTATAAAGATATCGCAAAACATAATTCACAATTTTTTTGGTAATTTTTCAAACATTTTTTTATAAATAAGAAACAAATAAATGCTGAATTTCTGCATTGAAAAAACAACATACCGATACAAAATACAACATACCGATACAAAATATATACATTTATGTGTAAACACATTATTGTGTATTTACGTATTATTATACGAACAAATTCAAACACAAATGAGGAATTACGCTCAAAACGTTGTTAAGGAAAACACTGGAAAACAAAAATTTGTGATAAATAATTAAAAAGTCCGTTTCTAAGAAGAAATTCAATGGTAGAGATATTGACTAGTGGCTGTTCGGGAAATGGACGTTCAGGGAATTAAACGTTCGGGGAATTGGAAATCAGGGAATGAACGTAACAAATTAACTGGGCATTAGGGGAAGCGAACATTGTGCGTTATAAGGGCCCTCCTTACGTTATGTTGTACTATTATTTTTATTTATTTGTTTAAATTTAATTGTACAAGTATTTGACGTGTACAAATCGCGGACTTAATTGCCCTGTAGCCCCGGTAGTTCCGTTGAAGTTGTCCCGTGATGGGACTACTGCGATTTTTCCTCCCAGAAGTTCCATTAACTGTACTTTTCGGATTTTTTCATCCAGAAGTTCCATTAACTGGTCTTTTGGGATTTGTCCTCCCAGAAGTTCCATTAACTGTACTTTTCGGATTTTTTCATCCAGAAGTTCCATTAACTGGTCTTTTGGGATTTGTCCTCCCAGAAGTTCCATTAACTGGTCTTTTGGGATTTTTTCTCCCAGAAGTTCCATTAACTGGTCTTTTAAGAATTTCCTCCCAGAATTTACATTAATTGGTCTTTGGGATTTTTCTTTCCAGAAATTCCATTAACTGGACTTTTATATATATAATAGTTATATAATTATATCGTGATTAACCATTATCAACTATTACTACTTTAAGTCGGTAACGATAATAATTGGTTTATTAGATTCAAATGACCAATAGGTTATCCGTAACCTTATTACAAAATTTCAATATTGCTCACAATCATGATTATCGTGGCCTTATCGCAATAAAACTTCATTATTAATATTAACAGCATTTAATTTTGTAATTTATAAAATAAATAAATATTATGTAAGCAAATCCTTGTTAAAGATGTCATGGAACTTCTGGGAGGAAAAATCGCGTAATCCCATCACGGGACAACTTCCAACGGGACCACAGGATATCTAAACCTATTCATCAAAAAATATACAATAATCAATGGATATCGTTTATTTAGACTGCACAAGTGAACATTTTTATTATATTTTAATTAAATTCAAATCCATTCTTTTAAATCTCCAAAGCAGCGCATCGGAGGAGATGCCAATGTTTGTCATTCTGTACTGATGTCCACCGGCGACAGTGTCCACTTACCATCTGGTGGTCTGTCTACTCGCCTGCCTCATAAAAATACATTCCATAAAAAATACGCTTAATTTCATGTTTTATAATTATAGGATATGAGACAACCCTTTTTAGTACGTTACCAGTTACGAGTATAACCAGTAATAATCGCTTGTAACGGGACAGCATTATGCAATCTTGTCATAACAAGAGTAATTAGCCTCAGGCTTGGCACACTATTACATTACACTGACCGATCGTTAACGAACAAAAGCTTTCAAAACATCCTAAACAATATTATTCATTAGTACGAGTAGGATTAACTATGGTTAAGTAATAGTATTTTTCATATACTTTTGCAACGGACTTCGCCCGCCTAGAAGGCTGGAACTCTACTTCACCCTTAAATTTATTTATACTTTCTATCATACCTTATCCGACAAAAGTTGTTTAGCGAGCGACGGGAAGGGTTATACTCAGAATTTCTTTGGTGGGTGTTGCATATACCGAGGATGGTGAGTGTACGGGCGACGGGTAGTAAAATGAAACTCGAGTCGGATCGCAGTTAAAACTACGCCCGAGGAGCTTGCCCGTACTGACGGTACATGAACATACAGTCGGATGCCTCTGAGGTGCCGATCAAGATGTGTAGAAGCAGGCGTTGAGACACTATTCTTGAGATCGCGGTGTTACTACTGAGAGCTGCAGTGATTTACTGTTCAATGTTCAGTTCAGTTCAGTTGCTAAGTTGCCAAGTTAAATTCCCAGTTGCCAGTGATCGCACTCAAACCGGGCCTACCTATATTTCGGATCTAAGTGCCTCAACTAGCTTCTACGGTAGCGAGAGGATTCGTGTATCGACCGACTGGGGGCGCCTCAGACTGTCTTTATTTAATACATACGTGGGAGCGAGATAGCACATGATAAAGACAGACTATTTTAGACAAGGACAACAACAATAATATTCAGGGTTACATTCTGAGTCTACAACTCGCGTCTTCCTTTGAAGTTATATTTAATTTTCCGGCGTTATCTTTATTTTTAAAACACATACTACACACAAATATATATAGTATATACATAAATTCTTAATAATAACAGGGCATCAAAAGCTATATTTACAAATACATCTTACGTTGCTAACTTGAGGCGTCATCGTTAACATCCGAAGCGAAGTAATCCGTAAAAGAAGTAAAGTCATTGAAATATAACTCAAAGAATCAAAGTAGGCTGAAATGGCCGTGAACAGATCACATCCGTCACAGAACGGATATGACCACGAAACAATTTCTTTGTTCACTGTTTTTTTAATTTTTAAATTAATAACATTTTTTCATACCTGTAATTCTTCACTGTTGAATAGAATTTCTTCACCTTTGATTAAAACATATTTTTAATCAAACATACTTATCCAGTGGTGAAATCGGTATAAAACCGGAGTAATAGTTCTAAGATCAAACTGAACCCGCGCTGTGGTACACTGCAGCTTATGCTGAGTTGGAGTCAATTTCCAGCATCGCAATACACATCAGCACGATTGTACTTCCTACCGTACTGTGGCACTTCTGTGTATATTTCTATGTTGTTGTCTCTGTATTTTTTATGTTACAAAGTTTGTGTTGTGTTGTCCGGAATAAAGTGTTGTCTATTAAATTTTTCTATATTTTTTTATAGAATAAACCGCGGCAGACGAGCATACAGTCCACCTGATGGTAAGTGGATACTGTCGTCCATAGACATCCGCGATACATGCCAACATCAGTCGAGAATGACAAACGTTGGCACGTCCCCCGATGCGCAGCCTACCTTTGCAGATTAAGGAATGGATTGGGAAAATGGGGCGGGAGAGGATGGGATGAGAATGGGCTTTGGCATATCTTACTCACTACCGAAACACGTACGTACGTTGGGGAAATACGATAAAGTGGGAAATGCAGTACATTTAAAGGTATTCTTCTGTCAGTGAGGGGTAACGTGGCCAGTCAAGTGCACCCAGCGGCTGTGGGAATGCTGCATGCACTCTCCACCTAACATAATATCAAATATAAAAGTTAATATTTTAACTTACATTGTAGATTGCATTGCGTGCAATATTATGGACATTATTATAAATATTAGAATTACCTACATGACACCATAAATGTGACAAACAACGAGACAACGAATGAGAATCATAACTAGAGGTACGGAATTTTCGCAAATAAAAAACAGAAATTTCGCAAAAGTAAAGTGAATATATGAAATAAAACAACTTTTTATACACTTAAAATTTAAATTTATTGTTAATTAAAAGCTAACATTGTTGTGATTTCAACATTTGACTCTTTTAGAGTCGTTCTTCTGTCCGTAACGACAACATTATATATACTAAAGAAGCGTTCTGCGTCTACGCTGTTAGTTGGACTCCAAATGCTCTGTAACGCTGCTTCAGCAAAGGTTGGAAAGCAGCATTTAGTAGCCCACAATAAGTCTTTAACATTGGGATCTTCATTCCTGTTTATTGATTGAAGAATTAGGCGATGAAGTGAACATATCCATCAATGAGTTCATTTTGAGGAAGTGCTTTGAAGAAAGGATAATGATTTGATGATGAAAGATAAGATGATTCATCTCTCGCCACATTTTGTAAAAAAAACACGAATTAGTATATTTCTCATCTATTCGCAAATATAAGAAATTTTCGCATAAATTCGCGTCTATTTAATAAAAATGAAAATTGCGTACCTCTAATCACAACTTGTAACGATTATTGTAGATCATAATAAATACATTGTCACTAATTTTATGTCTGTTGTTGGGTTGACATGACATCCATTACAAAAATTAAGGTCCTTTGTCACAAAGATAGTTAAGGTCTATACCTCGGTCAAAGACATAGATTTTTTTTTAAATTTACGGGAATTAGGGATCCTTCCAACTAGCGCGTGTCATCCGGTTTACGGATGTTTTGCTATATCCCAGTTTTCTACTCCTCTCATTTCATCTCATTCATCAAAATTTATCAAATAATCAGTTTCGTATTGTCCCACGACAATACGAAACTGATGTAGCATGTCTTACCTATAATATTGATAGATGGATAGGCGGACAATTTTAATCCGATCGCCCTATTCGTTTATACGGCTACATAAATGACTGGAATGTACGAACACACACGGGCACTATTTCGAATACTATATGTTAAGAAAGGAGTTTTTAAGCAAGTGGCCGAAATTTATCTTATCCGGCAATATTGAATGCCCATAAATAAACTATTCAGCTAATAAAAGTTGATGAATAAATGACAATAATTATTATGTACAAATTATTACGAGCAAAGTATTTAGCAGAAAAAAATTCGTCATTACAGACTTAGCGACTATGTATAGGTATATGTGTATATTATATGTGTCGCTTAGAATCAAAATCGGTCAAATCCAAAGACACATTTGTTTAACCAATAGCCATTTCAACCTCATTTTTTTCTAATAAATTGCTTGTAAAACCATAGTTTATCTTTTTTTAATTGAATGACACCAACTTACGAAGTCCTTTTAATACTAACCTTAACCATTGTATGTGCACGGAGCTAAATATAAAAAAATGGCCATACTCACAAATATATTCACAGGGAGATGACTATTTTTGATTCTAATCGACTCATATGATGTGTGTTTGTATTTATTATGATATATATAGATGTATGGAATGGTAATTAACATATTGTATGATATTGCATGTATTCATCATGTATATTTATTTATAGGCAAATTATTTATTCTGTTTGTCGTTTTAGTTATATATTTATACCTCTCATCGCACCTCCCAATATATCTCTCTGTTCAATCCATAGGTTAGCTGGCGGAGAATGCCTTAAGGCATTAAGCTCGCCTTTAGTACCATAATGTGCAATAAACTTTTTTAAATAAAATAAAAATTCTGAATGCGCAATAAATTATTCATCGGAACCATAGATTATCAAATCAAGTAGCAAACAATCGATGGCAGCAAAATTAAAGTAGGCAAAATTAGTAGGCAGGTTTAGATTCTCGAGTGACAATAAAGAATTACATAGGAATTGAAGCGGGACTTGCTGATCACATTGTTAGTACTTTAAACTTACTTCAGTTATTAAAAATAGGTTGTTTTGGTGATCATGATTTGCTGTCCATTTGGTGATTTCTTACTGCGTACGTTAATTTTCAATTTATCGTCTATTTTTCTTTATTTTGTATCCCAGCACTATTGCAGTGTTAATTATTCTTATGTTTTAAATATTTATAGATGTCATAATATTTTCTTAGGTTTTCGCGATTACTATACATAGCAATTAAACAACTTTGAACGGTTTAAATCGCGTATATTTAACATTATTTATATCCCGACGTTTCGAACACTTTGCAGTGGACGTGGTCGCGGGGTGACTAATTGATTTTATTTGTCACTTGAGTTATTAAGAAATTATTTGAACTACCGTCTGAAATTTTTTTTAATCATAACATTCCCTATGCACGCAGTATTCGCGCACGGTGTCCAGAGGTCTTGCAGTATTGCGTTGGCCTTTATTTATAGATGTCCTTGTTTCTAAGGAGAGCAGTGCAATTACCTTTAAACCCACCCTGGCCACCACGAGTTCACTTCTAAAGGAATATTTAGGAACCTACAATAACGTTCCTCTTCACAGATATTGTCACAATTTGTGTATAAATTACTTATTACGTACTAAACATTATGAACATCAAAGGTTAATTATTATTTATACTGACCTTAGGTTACCTACGCGTATGTTATGTAATAACTAAGAAGGCTGTTGATAAATGAAAGTGTCATTACTTTCCAGTGATGTTAACATAACAAAGTAAGGAAATGTTATTTGAAATGACGGAATTGTTTCATTATAACTTTAAATGTCAGTGAAATAACCTTTTCTCGTCTTCACTTTCATATAACATTTAAATAACATTTTATATAGATGCAATATCGTGCAGTACGGATGTTATGAAATTAAAAAAAGAAATGACGTTTATAAATTACACTACAAAATAACTATTTCAGTATATAAAATACTAGCGATTCGCCCTGATTTCGCTCAAGTGGCATAACAATTATGTCAAGTATAATTACAAATTATAATTTTTATGTACAATTATAACATATACAGGGTGTTTTTTTTAAACTGGGACAGTATGGGGAAATCTGAAACCATAAGAGATACAGGGAAACTGTCTTAGGAACCATTAAGTCTTTTTTTGTGAAAACAATTTTGGCGTAGTAATTTTTTTGGTCAAGCGTGAGTTGTCTATAAATTTCTATAAGTTGTCTATAGTTGTCTATAAATCTATTAGTCAATTTTATTCGTTTTTATGGACAACTCACGCTTGACCAAAAAAATTACTACGCCAAAATTGTTTTCACAAAAAAAGACTTAATGGTTCCTAAGACAGTTTCCCTGTATCTCTTATGGTTTCAGATTTCCCCATACTGTCCCAGTTAAAAAAAAACACACTGTATATTAAGAACAATAAAGAGACACTGCATGGAACGCTATCAAAAGTGTTATTTATCTATACATATAATAAAATCATAACAGAGCCGTGTCTGTACATGATATATATTAAAAAAAAGTGACTGTATTATAAAGTACAAGTGATACAGAGTCCAGAACAACAATTGTTGGAATTTTGGTCTGTCTGTCGGTCTAAGCGCGCATTACGCAAAAAACACGATATGGATTTCAATGAAACTCAACATTGTTATAATTTAAGTGCCGGGTCAACATTTAGGGTCTTTTTTATTCAGGTCAATTATAGAGTTACCACGGGAATCAATCTGAAGTTCACGAGACCGAAGCCGCTAGCACCGCTCAAATAAAATTCAAATATTTCAATTTCACTTGCGTTGTTCTGAGTGCTACCTGTGCTCCACTTCACCGATGTACATTTATCGTTCACTACTGGGTCTCCTCGTGCACATTGTCTTGTACATGAGTGATGTAGTTCATGAGGATGGCGAGTCCACTCTTTTAGAGGTGATGTACTTCCTCTGGGGTAGTGGTAGCGTCTTTTTATCCGTTAATCGCCTTTTGTCTATCAAACAATCCAGATATCAAACAACTCGCTGCTAAAAATATCCTCAGATATCAGCCTGTCATAGACATTATCGGCGAACTATAAAAACGGTGGAAATCACAATAGATCAGAAGTGGTGGCAGTGATACGAGACTGTATCGACTCGTAGAGCCGCTAACCCTCAATAATAATAAGAATTGTCGCCTTTCATGACTTACACGGGAAGAGAAGAGATGCTCTTCTAAAGCTAAGAATAGCTAAGCTATCATCGCTCTTGTCATCAATAATATAGAAAAATTACAATACAGCAAATAGAGGGTTATTATTTCTTCGATACAAAACATTTTCCTTCAAAAATACACAGGTGACAAGAATAGAATCGTAATCTTTTTATCGCTGGAAACGAAGGTCATTGACTCCTTTATTCGACAAAGCCGCAAGTGAAAACTGCACACAATGCAGTAGCGTATCTTCCGCAAAAGCGAACCAACCAACACATCTTGCGTGTGTGAATCGATATAAGTTTGTAGAAACTTCGTTAGCCCCTCACTCGTATTACGTGCGGTGCAGTAACCACTGTTCGTGGACGGAGCTGTACTATTTACCAATTAATCGATCTAATATTTTGTACAAACTTTGTAAGTTTCTCAATACGATCGCTAGAGGCACTGCTTAATTATCTATACTTAAAGAAATTTTAAACACAGTCGATAGTTACACTCAAGCTAGAGTTCATTCAGTTAGAGCGAGTTACTTAATAGAAAGAAGGAAAGAAAGAAGAATGGTCATTTGAACACGTATAAAACATCATAATACAAAAAATTGAAAAGAATTACAAAAAAAGAATAAAATTAATTATAGCGTAGTATAATTGCGAATTGACAAAACGGTCTGTAACTATTATACGCTGCAACATCAAAGAAGGTTGCAGCACGAACTTTCAACTATAGCCACCTGGCTATAGCTGAAAATACCCCTCTATTTTATTATATTATATGTTTTTACCCAACTTCTTTACACCTATCGGATTGTCCGTGAGTCACTTAAAGCACCTGCTTAAAGGAGTGGGATTAAAAGATAGAACATATTAACAGACCAAAAAAAGTAATTAAATAATAAAACAATTCCACTGTATAAATAGCGATTATGGACATACTGAATACGGATAACTCGCATTATAATGCCATTCAAGTTTGCAGTTTAGAAGTTCCAAATTGAAAATTCTCTATTTGAAGGTGGAAGGTACTGGCTGTCCCAATTTGACGTAGAAACGGAGGTCGGATAATTTACGAACTGTATGAGTACAAACGGAAATAAATTCCACGAGGATTTAGAGCTAAGAAATAATATTTTGATAGATTTCTAAGAAATACTGTTATGTGCGTTTGTACTATACCGACGAACGTTGTTGCCGATCTCTATTTTGATTCTGATACTATGCTTATGCTTGGATAGTCTATTGCGATTATGTTTAGTTAGGTTAAGTTTGAGTTGTGGCAGAAGTTCCAGGAATTAGCAATTAGATCGTTATAAATTTTATTTAACAACGTTATATTGCTTGTTTTGTAACTGTTTCTAATCAAAACATTTAGTAATCAAATGGTTTGAGAGAAATGGGAAGACATGGAACATAATAAAATAGGGCAGGATAGGAAGAGAAACCAACTCTGGCAATTCGTTTATTCCCCAAAACATCTTGTTACGATTTCTCACTTCTTCTGTGCGAGCAACATTCAGCAAACATGGCCACGGCATACCTTTTAGGTGATGTCGCGACGGAATATTTTGCGGATTGGCCAAGGATCCTATCCCTATTCATTTTTCCAACCTTTTCAAATATATTCGAAAATTTCCAAAAATACGCATCCGAAGCGTGCTAAACGTTTATCATTCTGGACTGATGTTGGAATGTATTGCCGATGTTCATGGGTGACAGTATCCTCTTACCACCAGGTACCAGTTGCTCATCTGCCAACTTCTGTCTATAAAAAAATACGCTGCAGAAAAAAACATGGAGAACGAGAAAAGTATTATTTTCCCAGCTTACTTTGTTTATTATTGTTATTTATTTATTTAAACTTTATCGCACAGTTGTATAGAGGGCGGATTTAATGCCTAGACTATGCCTTGGTTAAACAGCAATGCATGAGGGTGGTGCAAAACAAAGTCCTGTTTAATTGAACACAAAATAGTACATATGGAAGACAAATATATGTATATGCATATAGTACAATATACATATTAACTACATATAAATATGTATATACATAATGACGACAAGAAAGAGATTTGCACAAAGATGATTAACTAGCTCCATTGACAGATAGTAATTCCGAAGCATTCTGGTGAAAGAGATCTTCCAAGTAGCCTGCCTGATGTCAGTGGGCGCTCGTTCCAGCAGTGTAAAACAGTAGTAGGTTAATAAAAAAATAACTTAATATTTACTTTAATATCAAACGCGCATAGCATTACCGAGAAACATTTACTCTTACACGTGCTGTCAACAAAACTGCAGTAAAACCTAACGTTCTTATTGTTATAGTAGCGTTAACAAGCCTATAAAATTAGAGGGTTATTTCAACATTATTCCAATTTGTTAACTGCTTTTATTGTTTGTTCTATTGTGTAACAAAAATGTTATGTGCCTTAAGTTAAATGGAGAAAAAGTGAATTGTAAATTCCTAACAGAGTATTTGGATGATTGTTAATTCATCATCATTTGTCGTAATTAGCAAAAAATGCATACAAAATGAAAATGCAAAATGTTGCATTTTCGTGGAGGAGAGGACATTTTTGGTGTTGCAATATATATTACTATACCTACTGAGCTACAAGCCCTTCTGTCATGTCACAACTACACCACAATAGGTTTTAGGGTTTCAAAAAGAATATAATGCATCTGCGCGTGCCGGTATAAACTTTCTTGTCTCTCGGGCGTAAAACTTCTTCCGCTCATATGCAACGAAAATGGCAAGGCAAGGGGGGTGCCGAAGAGCCTCTTTAAAATCATCGCGCTACAATTATCATATAATTAAGAATAATAAACTATTTGTGTAATAAATATTTATTATACAAATAAATGTTTTTTTTATTTCTTCTTTCACAACTGAGTAAAGTTCGTTATTCAATCAAATTCATGTTCGGCTCATCTTTAATGATAATGATCTACATAATAGAGATTCGTCATGTCCGTGTCAAGTAAGTACTTACCTAAGTGTGGACCGTAATCCGGTTTTGAACAATAGAACACCTATATCCGACTTTTTTTTTATGATCTGTTGATCTTGTCGTTTCATTGTTATACAAGCATAAATTCAGTTTACACCAGTTAGTGCGACTAGGTTTGCTTATGGCTTTGCGCACTTTAGTGATTACTTTATAAAGAACGCTAGAGTTGATCCAATAAATTAGATCACGTGCGCTTCTTTCTCAGCGACTCGCGATCCCGCGGTACCCTCCCAAAGCTGAGAGATTTCTGCGCTCTCCCTAAACCATACATGTCCGGTGGCCCTTGAAAGGCCATTAGGGCCACAAGAATTTAGCCATTCCGGAAAAAAAATAGATCAGTTGATTATTCTTTAAAATATTTAATATGGTTTTGGTCAATAATTTTCCTTCCTTGGAAGTAATTTCCCTTTGGTTTATTTCTAATATTTCATCGAAATTTTTTTGAAATTCCAGTAATTATTTTAAAAAAGAACATACAAGTTTACCTGCTATACCTATAACATGTTGCTGGTGTCCGTGGATAGCGATGACCACTAATGGAGATATAAATGTGAGCTTTTTTTTTTTATAGAGAAGAGGGCGGACGAGCAAACGGTATCACGTGATGGTAAGTGTTACCGCCGCCCATGGACACCTGCAACACCAGGGGGTATGCGGGTATGAGCTGCCTCTGTTATAGAAAAAATATTACCTACAAATCTTTCAACCTTTCATTTAAATGCTTTTATTATAATAAATAAGTCTACTAATCAAACTCAAAGTTTCATTTAACAATTTTGACACACTAAAACCACTTACACAATAAAATTCGCATCTTTTTTATATACATGATATATATCGGATATATGTAAAATCAAAAATCGGATAGTTTGATATTTATTATAAATATCGGATTTTTACGAACCCTGTTTAATTTAATACACACATTTGCCAACAACACCTCGATCACAAAAATTTTGAATGTCATTATTATGACACAAATTGTACAAACGCATCGGTCTCTGTTTACCGACTCCAATAATCAACTACCAGCTTACTCTTACAACATAATGTCAATTTTCTCCACCTATGCTAACAATTTGTATAAACTGTTAACACTGACTGTTGGTGTTTGTACTATACAAACATTGTTTTAAGTAACAAAACATGAAAACAGTAAGCATTTAAGCAAACTCTAATAATTACACAAGAATAACGACTTTTTAAAAAGTTAAACGCACCCAGGCTCGCTTTATGGTAGCGATGAAGTCAAAATTACACTTTTTAAAACTTACGAGTAAAGTAGTAGAGTAGAGTACGAGTAGTAGAGTGCGTAGTAAAGTAGAGTACGAGTAGTAGAGTGCGTAGTAGAGTAGAGTACGAGTAGTGCAGTATGTATATCGCCGATATCGCCGTATATCGGACAGTGTTCTACTGGTACATATGAAATTTATACATATTTTCACATATTTACATGTGAAATTTTATGGTACATATTTTCCCGCGGATGGTAAAAGGCGACTAAGGGATAACAAAGCCGCTGCCACAAGCCCTGGAGAACTATACCATCTCTAAAAGACTGGACACGCCAATCAGCTTAGCCAGCATGGCGTTTGAAGGTCATTTATCCCTCATGCACGGGTTAGTATGCGTGGGGAGACTCATATCCAGCAGTGGATATTGAAAGGGCCAATTGCATTGCATAGATTGCAAAAACGTTCTATCGAAAAATAAAGTTATTTCAGGGAAGAAAATAAAAAGGAGCAAACATGTAATGTTGTGCTATCTCGAACGTTGGTAGCGCTCGTTACTCAGTAAAGTCCGGGCGCCGCGCGAGGTGCGGGCGATGCTTGTAGAATAAAAGATATACTAGAAATGAACAATAAATTATGAAAAAAAAAAACCTGTTTAAACTGGTAGAGTCAATTCTAGTTAATAATTATAATTAACAACCTGTTTTTAACTTTTGCGCTATGACAGTGACACGTTGTATAAGTTACAACGCTCTTGACATAAATTACAATAGTACACTTGCAGCGTTTTTGATATACATAAAATATGTATAATAATAGAGTTACATATAATTACAAGTTAATTAACTTGTAATTATATGTAACTCTATTATTAGTTACATATAATTGCTACGTAAAGCACTGGTTATAAATTAAACATAGATGGAATTAATAAAGAAACTAGATATTTACAAGTAGATATAACATTGTAAGTAATTTTCAACCAGGGTAGGTTATGATTGAATTATGAAGGGTAGATTATGATTTATTTATGAAAACATACTTGTCAATTCAATATTTATAAAGTTTGACGCACGTAGTCAAGCATTCTTATACTGAACAGCAAAAATCGTTGCAAAATTGATCCGGATATTGACCACGGGCCGCTCTGATTACGAGTTTTGACCATAAATATCACATCCTTTAAAGTGAGAGCGTTGGATCGTTTAATATGAAATAACAACATTACGTAAAACTTAGTCACGAAGAAAGCGGTAATGGTGCGTCACGTACTACGTAATTGTTGACAAAACAAAGCGGTTTAGTTCTACAAGGCTCATGTAGATTGTAGATTGTCAGACCAGAGAGAAATTACACTTTTTTTTATAAAATCGGCCAAGTATGTTTCGAACACGCGTTTAAGTGGGTTTATGATTTTTTTAGAAATACTGAAATGTTTTAAAATCAAAGTTTAATAATATATTTAACTTTGGAGTAATTATAAAATATCTTTATTAATTAACCCCGAAACATGTACAACCTTTTTTTGTTTATTTTGATTAAGTATTTATTTGAAGAATCTCCGTCGGTTAATGTTAACGTCTCTCAAGCAAGTCTGAGTAAAATACCAAATCCTTCCGTTGATTTCATGAGAAATAAGCCCTGAGAAACTACACCACCTCTGAAAGGGAGGACTCACCAACCTGCTTGGCCAACGTGCCGTTTTAAGGTCCATACATCTCTCATCCACGAGACAATGTGCATGAGTAGGCCCATGTCCAGCAGTAGACGATAAAAGGATTACGGTTATAAATTATAATTAAATAAATAATAACTTGATTGGTCAATAAAATATACATTGAGAAATACATATACATTGAAATATATTCATTTTCCTGGAAGAAACCCATCCATATGGGAATAGACTAGTTGACACATTATACGTTCTTATCAAAGAAACCTGGTTGGCAACTTCTAAGTTTGAAGCAGATCATGATCAAATAAATAAATAATGTTCCCTTTTCAAAACACATATGAATTAAATAATTCGAGAGCTACTGAACATAGAACTACTAAACTATTAGACTCGAACGTGCCAGCTCTAGAGTGCTTGTATAACACATCTAGTATGTATTCTCAAATCGATGTAGAAAGCAATGATTGCACAATTCTGTCGAATGACGCGGAATTAAATTAAAATTCACCAGCCGGTCCGAAAGCGAGGTAAAATGTGCAAAGTGCAATGAGTAAGCGTGGGAAGTGACTTTTGTTGGCGACGCTGCATTCATTCTTAAATAAATTACTCATGTCGGTCAGGTTTTTTTACGGCAGACAGATTTTTTGAAACTACCTATTGCGGAAATAAGTTCTTCCGAATTTCGAAAAAAAAATCACCAGGTTTTTTTTATAGCACGACGGCGGCGGCAGACGAGCATACAGTCTACCTGGTGATAAGTGCATACTGTCGCTCGTGGATACCCCGGTACATGCAAACATCAATCCAGAATAATAAATGTTGGCACACCCCCGCATGCGCTGCCTACCTTAATGTTAATCAAAATAACGAGATTTGCTTAGAAACTTGAAGAAGGCGCTTTTCGTAACCGATTTAAATAAGATTTGGCACGTGAAATAGTTCGAGTCTATATAAAGGTTGTCTAGATGACGTTGTTGCAAACCAATTTCCCAGGTCGTGTCATCTGTCGTTTTGGAGACCAAAACTGGCCGCCAATAAGTTGTGATTTAATTTGCTTACATTTCATTCTGTGCGGCTTTTTGAAAAGCAAGGTCTATACAAACCACCCTAAGACAATTGAAGAACTCAAAGACGAAATTGAACGCCAAATTAACGAAATCCCGCGGTCCTTACTCGAAAAAGTATTCTGCAATTTCGTCGAAAGAGTCCATGCCTGTCAACGAAGTCGCGGTGCTCATTTGACCGACATTTGACTTCACATGTAATGTCAATAATTGATCTGTTTGTATAAATAAAAATTTATGAAATCATTCAAATACGGTGTTTTACCATTTATTCAATATTCAAGTTCTTGTTGAGACACTCTTTATATGTCGCTTAAGTTCATGGATGAATCAAATGGGTTTCCCTCATATCTTTACGTCACCTTCACGTCACCCTTTTATCGTCCACTGCTGGACGTGGGCCTCCACATTGGCATGGGGGATGTATGGCCTTAAAGTGCTTCGCGGCCCGTCAAACGGGTTGGCGAGAAAACTATTTGTAGATGATGTAGTTCCTCAGGGCTTGTGGTAGTGGCATTGTTATCCATTAATCGCCTTTTACGACGCCCACGGGAAACGATGTGGTGATGCTATTCTAAAGCCGACAGACACCACATCACCAACATATTAGGACACGAAACCCAAAAATTTACACTTTCATGATGAATACCATATATCAATTTGCTCATGAGCAAATCATGAGAGGCATAGTGCTATTCGGGAAAGGCTCGGTTACACCCTGTATATATACGACATGTTGTTGAAACATTTTAATTTTAAATTAATGGGATATTTATCTTCAAAGTATAACGTATTGTTTTTGTCAAAATCAGTCTAATAGTTTTGCATAAATAACGGATTTTTAAGACAAGATAATCAATTTAAGTGATTTAATTGACAAAACAAATATGAAAATGAAACTAGGGAAAAAAGGAAAAAAAGCTAATTTTGTCCCCCCAACAAATTCTTCACACTGTATCTTCTTTTCTGAAATACATCGAATATTGTTGAATGAAATACGTCGCAATGAAAGCCATAAAGCCTATAACGGCCCACTGTGCTTATATAAGGGGTTTCCACCCACAATCCACCATATAAGCTCAGTGCGGTTCGGTAGATATTACACGTGTCTCGGAATATTTTTTCTTTCTTAGGGGTTATCTTATGACGTCTTCCTTCACTGCTGAGCTAGGATAATGGGAAAGGATTAGGAGCTAAGATTTAACATTTTAAACTTTCACGTTTTCTACACATTTTATATTCTAAATCTGGTCTAAACGCTTATAACAAAGCCATTTGTTTATTCCTCGAGTAGGAATAAAAGTTAAACAAGTACCTTTATTATACTCGTTCAGACCCGATTTAGAATATAAGAAGCTAAGATACTAATTAAAAAAATATGATTAAAGCTTTAGCTACCTCACCTTGCTATCGTTTCATGTCTATAGCGTTACTAAAAATATTCACTCTCGTGGGCAGATACCTTAATATTGAGGATTAAAAGAGCCCTTCTGAAACTTATTGAAGTCACGTATCACTGAGATCTTTGCTGATCTATTGTTACCGGCTCATTTCTTATATCACTCTTATCTCATTTCTTGTCATTGTCGATATATTCTTATATCGACCTCCTAACTTTATTGGTTGATAAATTTTACAGGAGATGAAAAAACGTTTAAAAATCTCTTACAAAGATATATTTTAAATGTTGTTTAAGAAATGCTTAAGCATTATTAAGCTTGAATTAATGAATGCTTTATTAAGCAGAAACGTAATTAACCGTAGTCCACGGATAAATTGACGGATAAAATTTAAATGTAATTTAGGCAAAAAAAGACAACTCAGAAATTTATAAGTTACTCGTATGAGGTCTCAGTACGTAACCGTCGATAAAACAAATATCCCACGATAGATTTAGCAGCAAATTGTTAATACTTTAGTTTTAATTTATATTTATTATTGTAAATTATTATTTATTATTTGTATATAAAATAATGTAATTTAAAAAATCAAACAACAAAACTAAAGCGATTAAACTTATATCTCAACCACGCTCCCGCGCCGTCGCGTACTGCACGTGTTTCGGTAGTAAGTGAGATATGACATTCCCATTTCATCCAATTATATTTCATCCAATTATATTCCTCCCCATTTTCCCAACCCTTCCTCCAAAGGCATCCGGGAGTGTGTCAACGTTTGTCATTCTGGACTGATGTTGGCATGTATCGCGGATGTCTATGAGCGACATTGTCGACTTACTACTAGGTGGACTGTATGCTTGACTGCCGCACTGCCGCATGTTTTGACTCCAGCGTCATAAGACACGACTCTTGTCTAAACTATACAAAGACAGGATCTGTAGTTACGATTATTCAGGATTAAAATAAATTGAAACTACTCGTGTGTTACAGAAACTCAATTATGTTGAAAAATACGTATTTAGCAAGAAGTTCCTTAGTATCTTGCGTAACGTTTACCTTAAAAATGTTAAGTAACACGACTTAGATGTATCAGTAATGATCGGAGACCGTTAGTGAGAATTCACTCACTTTTGTACCTATTTCTCAACTCGTCATTGTGAAGGCTAGTGAAGACCTTAATCTGCTCTGACAAGCTTAAATCTTTTTACGTTTATGTCCCAAATTAGTTGGGATAACCTTCTAAAATGTTGTAGAAACTGCGGTCTTAACAACATATACTTTATACAACATACTATACATACAATTTATACCGTCAACCAGAAAGTTGTGAAATAAACTGAAAGCTGGGATTTTTCCTTTATGTTACGGCATAAGACGGCATCTCTCAGAAGTCTACCTTGAAATGTACTGCATTTCCCACTTTATCCTATATCCTAATGTATGAACGTTTATCGGTTGTGAGCAAGATATACCAAAGGCCATTCCCATCCTATCCCTCACCATTTTCCCAAACCAAAGGTAGGCAGCAGATCCGGGGGCGTGCCAACGTTTGTCATTCTGAACTGAAGTTGGCAGTTACCAAAGATGTCCATGGGTATAGTTCCATTTACCACCAGGTGAACTGTATGCCCGTCTGCCGCCTTGTTTCTATGAATAAAAGGTCGGCAGCTCACACACATGCCCCGTGGTTTTGCAAATGTCAATGGGAGGCAATGACCAAATTAGAGCCAATACCTCTTAAAAGAGTCATTAATAAATAGCTGGTAATTATATTAGCCGTAAGTCGAACAACTAAAGTTCCTGGTGGAATAATATTAAATAGCGGCGGTGACCACTTACCATCGTGTGACCCGCGAGCTCGACTGCTACCTATTCTATAAAAACTATAATATACGAGTATATAAGGTCAATAAGGTCTTCAAGACAGCTCTATCATAATGACAAAAAGTCTACACGGTCTAATCAAATTCTGTCACTTGATGTAGTCAGATCAGGTGTTAAGCCACGTGAACTAAAGGAAATTATGATCTAATAAATCCTTGTTGCATGTAATAAAGTTGGCGTGACAGGCATTTTGCTAAAACAACTGACATCAAGAGTCATGTGGAAACGAAATCTAATTTCATTTTACGGTTAGTTTGAAAGGTCGTGTGCAAATATTTCCAAATATTGCCGTGTGCAATGGGCCCCAAATGGCTTAATGTCTAAATGCTACAAATCCTATCACTGTATTCATATGCTCTGTAATAACTGACTTGGTCACTATATTTTATACTGTACATTCCACGTTGAGAGTTGTTTAGACCGGTTCCATCCCTGCTTCGACTACTGACCGGCATTCGGTCTGTCTGCACTCTTTAATAGACCTACTCACAACATTTCTATTCCTAAATTAGAATTCTTAGTGATAACAGAATTACAAAAAATCCTTTTTATATTTTAACACAAAATGCTTAAAGTTGGCTTAACACTTTGCATAGTAATGTGTCATCGAATTTAATGATGTACTAATATGAGAGGAGCACGTGGCCAGATGCACTTGGCCGGCTTTTTGTATTAAGTTATTATAAACCAGATATTTCATTTATTGAATTATGGCTTTTATTATGTCGACAATAAGATCAATACCAGGAGATTTAGAATTAAGTATGCAGGTGAGGCCGTGCCGAAACTAAAAGAACCTATAAAATGTGGAGATGTTCCACATTTTTATAGGTCTTCCTTCCAGTTTTGGCTCTGCTGTTATTATGGCAGCTCACTAAGTGATTTGTTGCGAAACTGTTGAGAATGTGCAAGTCCTCGGACCATCTGGGTCAGTCTCGGTCTGCAAAAGGGCATTACGGTGGGAGCTTCTGAGTCACGGTTGTGAGTGCGTTCAACTTTTACTTCAGTTACGCTGGCCTGAGTGAAAGGTAGTAGCGACGCGCGGTAAAACAATATGATGATTGCGGTTTTGTTTTTCTGTTGATGTTACTACAGAGATAGCAACAACGTCTAGTATTTTGAAGTTTTCCTTATTTTTTTCTTAAGAGTTTAAATCGTTCCATTAATTTAATAATAATCTAAAATAAAATTTATCATCGGGATGTTTATCAGTGGGTTGATTTACACATTTAGTTTTATGTTAATGGCCTATGTTTACATTATAGTTTCCAGACGTCCCGTATTTTAGCGATATTGCAAATCCTGTAGGCATAACTATCCCGTATTTTGATCTCCTATGTTCGTAGCTAATAAACCGTACATAGACAGCAACGTGCTTCTAACTCACGAAATCCTGGTTATAATACTACATATATAGGTCCATAAAATGTCAACTAATCAAATGAATAGGTGTTAATAATCTAGTTTATATATATGTATTTAAATACAAATTGAATCATATATTTTTTTAAAATCTAGTTTCTTTTTTCTTAAGCCTAGTTTACTGAAAAGATGTCAACGTTAAATTTTGATCATTTATTTGAAGCCGTTTTTTTTTTATTTATTTTCTTATAATAAGTGAAAAAAGTGCCGAGTCCTGTTTTTTATTTAATATTGAACATTTATCCTTCGAGACGTCTATGGTATATGGACACTAAGCTCTGTCACCAACCACTTTGTCTGAACGGTCACGATTGGTATCGCGCGGTCACTCCTGCGTAATTAGCGCACACCACGAGCAGAAAGAATTTCAGTCGTTTCGAATATCATACAGCGCATCCAGGGGCGTTTGTCATTACCACCAACATTTACCACCAGGTGGTCTGTCTGCTAGACTGCCGCAAACCTAATTTTAAAAGTTGTGATTTTTATTTTTATCAAAAATTAAATAAACTTTGCTTTCTTACGATGTCTCTTATAACTTGTGCCATACGTAGATAAATTGTTATACATAAAGTCAGAGGGCAAGTGAGTGGCGGTCTCACTGATCTAGATGTGCCTGCAATGAACAGTATGCGAATGGGCATCATTGAAAGTGTTTACTTGCTTGCTCATCTTGCAATATCGACCTTGTAATTATTTGTAATTGTTGTATTACTTGCAATTTTAATAATTAATTTCATCTATCTATACATATAATAAAATTATAAAGGAGGCGGTCTGTACATGAAATGTTTAACAACAATTTTTGAAGTTCTTGTCTGTCTGTCTGTCTGTACGTGCATCACGGAAAATCCACGGGACAGATTTTCATCAAACTCGACATAGTTAACTTATAACTTACGTGCTGTATCCACATATAGGGTACTTTTTATCCAGATCAATTATAAAGTTCCCACGGGAATCAAGGTAATCAAATATACTTCAACATGTACGCGCACAAAGTAGCGAGCACTGCTACGAGTATATGGGAGATGTCATACATTGTCGCTGATTGTTCTCATAATATCTATAATCAATAATAATATGACTTATATATGACATATAACCTGACTACATCAATTTATTACGAAGTTATAAGAAGAAAAAAAGAAAAATCTAATTTCATAATAAAAGCTTTAATTTTTATCAGTCGATATCGTTAATAAATAATTAAACGGGTGATCATTAATTAAGTGATTCTACTATTCGAAAATCATTATTCGGATATAATGACTTTTTAATTATGGAATATATAGATTTACTCCAAAATATATTAAAAAAGTCTACTCCAATATTATATATGTTAGTTAATATTAGTTTTAACTAGGGAAAGCTAGTTTTAACGAAATGAATCAGTTAAACATTTATTTTTGTCCGAGGTCAATGTTCATCTGGCATGTAGTTAATTCCGTCATATAATATATATATATATATATATACCGGCTAAATCCAAACCGGCTAAACGTAGTTACCGGCTAAATCCAAATTAACAGCTTATCGAGATGTGCCCGGGCAAATCACGAACTCAAAAACAATTCTATTTGAGTGATCGCTTGGAGCGTAGCGATGGTTATTTATTACCCATTTTAAACCCATTACAATTTACATTACAATTTTACATTTAATAACATGTAAAATTACCATCTTTACATTACCCATTTACAATTTAAACCCATTCACAATATGCCCGGGCACATTTTGATGTGCTGTAACATCGACACTGATTTTAATTGGTTTCGTCGGGTTCATAGGGTTCATTCACACCTAGTTTTCCCTTGTTAGAACTAATTTTAACTAATATACAAATTTGTTTGTCAGTAAATTCTAGTTTTTACTAGGAAAAACGAGTTTTATATTGAAATGTGTTATAACTTTTTTTTTATAATAAGAGGGCGGACGAGCAAGCGGTCCCATGTGATGGTAAGTGTTACCGCCGCCCATGGACACCTGCAACACCAGGGGGTATGCGGGCGCGCCGCCGACCTTGCAAAACATATATGTAACATATATGTATTATATATTGTTGAATAAGGTTCGTCAAGTTCTACAACTTTTGTCTAAACACTTTTTATCTTAAATACATATATAGAAAATAGCGAAATTATAATTGGCGTCTGTAATCTGAGTTTATTTTTGAAAACACGGTGTAAATATTTATTATGGATACTGGTAAGGATTTTTCATAATATAATAAAATTGTACATTCAGAAAATGAAACGAATTTAAAGTTTTAGATATTTTTTTAGTTGGTTGAAATCTAATTCAGAATCTATTCTTAAAAACAAGATAAAGTAAATAAATATAAATGTCTATTGTTGTTTAGTCAGGAGAAGATGTAATTATTTTTGCCTACCCACCTAATTTGTTTACGTTGACTGAAACTCACAAAAAGAATAACGTGTCAAATGTAAAATGTAACAAAAACATTGTCAATGCCACACGTAACATCAATAATATCAAAAACCACTTTCAACTGATCTTACAAGTTTAGCTTTTTGTTTAACATTGCTTTTCTTCTGATATTTTCCAACAACATGCACACAGGACACGATGCGTGTAAATGATACGAAATCTTAAACAAAATGGACACAGTGTATGACCGTGTTGACAGTCGAAAACTGACTCTGGTTTGTGTTGGGGTGAATGTGAACATCAGCTGTGCAAACGTTGTACTTTCTAGTCGTACATCCGAAAGTTCCTCCAAAGACCTTATTGCTAAGATAATAAAGTATAAAATCAAACGCAGATCATTTCTAAAGACATGAATGTTAAATTTGTAAAATCACAAAATTATGTTTGGGATTCGCTGCGAATACACACATCTTTAGACTGTAAGTGATAGGGTTCAAATTTAAACGAAAATGCTAAATTCTAGGTACTATGTAAAATCTGGTTTCGTAGTACGGCGACGCATCGGTATATCACGTTTACGTAAACGTTACATCACAAAGTTAGAACATAGGCCGTCGCAAGATATGACCTGTGACATGTAACCTTTAGTGATGTGCTGACAGTGTAGTTAAATCGACAACAGTTTTTATTATGGCATAACATGCAGTTTACGAAATTTGTTACAAGTGTACTTATGTATTTAGAGCATAAATTTGGTATTTGTTTCTGATGAGGTCAATGCATGTTCATAGATAAAAAAATCTATAGCAGTTATGACATAATGGTGTTTTTTTTTAGATTAAAGGATACGAGTATTTCTAGCATATATCAAATAAATAAATATAAAAGCTACATAATAATTAATAAGTTAGAAGTCTGAGATCGGATATTCGGGTGCATATTTACCTAAAGTTGAGGTGTTGGGATAAATATGGAGTGCACTTTTGTACCGAGCGAATGCCGCGATCCCGGGATCTACAAATTTTGTATTCCGACGGAGTACATTGTACATTGATTTTACATTGATCGGAGTTAATAAATAAAATATAAACATAACATATTAAATACCATTGATATTTATCAAGTAGTTCAATAATGACAATTCCCTAACATTCGTGTGACGCAACCGACAAGCTATCAACTGTCATCGACATATCGTCAGATTTTTTTATCGAATTATTCCATCACTGTAAACACAACATTGCGTACGTTATAAGCACGTTAGGGTTTGCTCCGGGCCGCACTGTTGTAACATATAATTTATATTCTAATGAGAGTTTAATATCATTATAGAATACTAGCTGTGCCCGCGACTTCGTACGAATGGAATTTTAGTTTTTAAACTCTAAATTGGGATATCTTTTCTTCCCATCAGCCGATTTCGATGAAACAAAGCCTATTCGAAGCGCCAAGCTAAGCTTAATTAACCTGTGGAAATCCCATGAAAAACCGTTTCGTAGTTTTGGAGATCATCGTGTTCAAACAGACAAACAGACAGACTTCTTGAATTTTGACAGAATTTTGATAATCGTCTTTTTGTATTCTGATACTCTTCCTTCATCGCCCCCAATTAGTTTTTGGTAAATATATTCAATGTACAGACACGGTGGTTCTACAGTTTTCTTATATGTATAGATTAAAGATAGGTACCTACTTTATAATAACGGTTGGCATCCTATGACAAAAAAAATCTTAACACATGCTCACAAACTTTATTCAATCCGTTATATAATTTAAATAATATTTGACCTATAAAATAATCGAGATATGGCTTATTTTTTAAAATATGAACTGAACATATCTGCATATTAATACTATATATACGAGTATATGTACCTATCGTATGTATATGTGCCTATCACATCGAGCAGATAAAAATACGAAATAAGCAGCAAATCATGGTCCAATAAACAACCCAATTTTGAATAAGTAAAGGAAATAATTTTAAACTATGTATTAATAATGGCATAACCAAGTCGCCCGGAGTCCTGGGTTCCTACTTCTTTACTGTCACCACAGAAAGAACCTTTAAATTTGCTACCATTGATTCGCTGCCCATTCGATATTTTCTGCTGCTTATTCAATTATGTCTGATATATTTGTATTTATATATTAATATACATATGTACAAGTCTAGAGAATAACTGTTGCTTACTCGTACGAAGAGTTACCTCTCAGTTTAACCGGTAATTAAAACTAAAAACGATTTTCCGTATTTTCGGTTAAAAGCAAGCAAATCGGCAGGCAAATACTAGTTTCATATACAATGATTAATTAAATTTTCTTTTACAGTAACACCGAAATATTAACGCGAGGACAAATGGAGCAGAGTCCTCTGTATGTACACAAGGAATTTGAGGTAATTCATAGTATACATATGAACACATATTAGCATAGTATACATACAGATGAATTTATAAGACGTCGAAATACTTGTTTAAGATTACACCTGGAACAAACTAAGGTCAATTACTCGTTGCTTTAAACTGAAAGTATAAGATTTGTACTACAACGTTACTTTGGCGGATTACATCACGGTGACCGACTATTCAATAAATTTATAAGGAGCTTGAAAGGGATTTGTAATCTTTCGAATGCCTAATTGGCCAATAGTTTACGAGTACCGTCCGAATTCACACGACGACATTGCCCACATAACAGACTAGTACTGTACTTGCCTATAGCAAGAGCTATTTGGTCAATATAACCTTTTAAATTTTAGCGTTTTGTATACATTTTATATTGTAAATCGGGTCTGAACGCGTTTAATTAAAAGTTTTTGTTTACCTTTTACAAGTACTTATTTCTATTCGACGTTTCGGCATGGGTTACACAATGTAATGTACGAAATGTATAAATGTGATTCAGAAGGATTTTTGCAATGTTATGCACTGCGCTGCGGGCCACCGTAATATGGACGAGTCTTAACTGAACTTGCCTTAACTTGCCTTGCCTTGCCTGAACTGTGCCTTAACTGTACGACGTATTGTCAATTGAAAATGTTGTGTGATGGATGATGGAGATTAGTATATACAAAAATATTTTCTCTATAACATATGCATAGAGCGCCTTATACCACTGCACGCCTGCATTTTAGGCTAAATAAAATATTGTCCCAAAATAAAATACGAATGCTGTAGATTTTCTTAATGGAGTTTGCTTGCGTATGCCAATTTGAAAAGTAAAATAATTATCTGAAATAGGGGGTATCTATGTTTATGATAGTAGCCTGGCAACTTTTTCGTATTGATATTTTACCGTCAATCCTCAAGCTGTTTACGAGTAGGTATATTGTTATTACTAGCCTCTACGTCAAAGCAGTGTCTTTACAATAAATTATTTTTTGAAGAAAAGTTATCACAATATAAAATACGAATGATATAGAACCCAAAACAACATTATTTGGAATTTTTGTCTGTCTGTATGAACGCGCAGCATGCTACTGGAAGGATTTTAATGAGATTAATCATTTAAAGTATTTAAGGCTTATGTGCCGGATTAGCATTTAGTGTACTTTTTATCTAGATCCATTATAGACTATATATCACATATGAGGACCCCAGAGGTAAAGGGGTCTAAGTGACAAAATTTATGTTTTGAGATAATTGAACCAAAAGTTAACAAAATTTTGTAAGAGGGAAAGTTATTTTTTTTTGTTTTGACCATTTTAGGCCAACACTGGCCATTTGCTTCTAATTAGTACTAACAATAGATTATTAAAATCACCTATGTTACACTTACAAATTTTGTTGACTTTTGGTTCAATTATCTGAAAACATAAATTTTGTCACTTAGACCCCTTTACCTCTGGGGTCCTCATATATTATATACACAAAAACAAACATTACATATGTAGATGTGAGCCTACAGGTAGTTATTGGAATGTATGATTTATTTTAAAAACTGTGCCTAGAAAAAACAGCCTATGGTTTTCAGATAGATACTTACAATTTACTTCTGTAACATTAGAAATGTGAGTAGTATGAATGGTAAATAAACAAAAATATACCACCGCGTGTATGCACTAATCTAATCTAACAAATAGTCTAATCGCTTGCTATTCATATAATTTGATATGTTGATAAGCTATTTATATTGTTATAACTGATATAATTTGTTGACAGAGTGAAGAAGAAAACTGTGACGACTGGGAGGTGAATAGGAGCCGAGTACACCTGGGCGCTCTGATCGGTAGCGGCGCCTTCGGAAAAGTACACGCGGCCCAGCTGGACATGCCGGGGGGAGAAACGATGACTGTTGCTGCCAAGCTGCTCACAGGTCGGTTAGCTGATTTATCAAGTGGTTATAAGTAACGCCGTGTGCTGTGTAATGTCGTCCGGCTATAGAATAGCAACGCTCCATCTCCTCCCGTTGGTCTCGTAAAAGGCGACTAGAGGACAACAAAGCCACTACCACAAGCCTCGAGGAACTACACCGATTCTACAAGAGTTGACTTGGCGAGTCCACCCGCTTGGCCAGCGTGGCCTTATCATAAGGATACCATGTTCATAAGGAGGCCCATGTTCAACAGTGGATACTGACAGGGATGGTTGCAACAGCTGGTTGCAAAAAACATGCCCTGATGACATATCACTAATCAATATCAGCCTTTAACGGCCCACTGCAAAGGCACATACCTTCTCTAGTAATCTGCGACGTAGTTTGTGTCCATACACAAGCGGTGTATGGTAACTCAAACTACCGCGTTGTGACACGGGTGTGGCAACGTTGGTTCAGTGTAAATTCGAACATAAATGTCCCAGATTTTTATTCAATTTTGGAACATCGTCAAATTATGACCATCAAATCAATTAGGTAATAATAATTCTTAAAAACTATACGGACTCTCCCTCGTCTGAACTCTTTCCAGATTAAGTCACCAATAATTTTAAAAAGACCGTATTTTTAAAAAAAATTAAGAAGTCATATAAATCAATAAGAAGTGTAGTGGGAATAATAGCTTTCTTCATACACAGTGTCATCATAGAAATGACATAAAATTTACTTTCTACATACATCGCGTTAGTAGAAATACGTGTGTAGTTTTTGAGAGAGCGTACGAAACAACCGAAATTCGCACATTCCTGCAATTAAAATTACATAAATGTCTAGGAAATGAAAGTCATCTGTCTTTGCTAGCTCGTCCGACCGGTTGAGTGTTATGATAACTGCACTCATAGACCCCAGACACACTAGAGTCATGTATTAATTTGTAAACATTTATTTATAAAACCTGTTTAGCAACAAGGAATCTGTTTGAGATTCTGATACAGTTAAATGTTTCGCCGTCACATTATTTGCCTTGTGAATACAGACAACTGTTTCTCGAAACAGTGTTTCTGTAAACCTCTGGTAAATTTTTTTGGAACTTATGAAACACATGTTTACAACATCGAAATAAATGTTTACAAGTGAATAATAATAGGCTTTGAGCTAACCAAGCGTTCGTAGGATTATTAGCTTTATTTGTGATATCATCTGTATAAAAGAACCTTATTGTCGGTTCTAGTTTACCAAATATACATTTTTTTTTCTTCATCTTAAAAAAATGATGGTAGTCCATGTTTCTACATAAATATAATCTTAAGACAAGGAAATTTTAAGCTAGAAAATCTTAATTAAATTCAACCTTTCCATATCGCCAGTGAGGTATCTTTGCTTTTGCAATATTTATTTGTTTCGCAATATACATATTTTTTTTTGCTTTTGCAACATTTTTTTACTCTTACTAAATTTTTTGTTTCACAATATGAATTTAGCTTTGGTAATTTTTTTTTTGCTTTTGCAATATTTTTGCTTTCGCAATATTTATTTGCTATCGCAATAACTTTTGTTTTTACTTTCACAGTATTTTTCTTCTTTCGCTATCAATATTCATTTCGGTATTCATATCGGGTACTTTCGTTACCTACATCCCTAGTGTGAACAAGAGAAGTTCAGTACATAAAAAAAGGACGCACGTCGCATCCGTCTTGCAGTGTATTTGGGGCCTTAGACGATTGTCTATCTTCGAATTAATTTCTCTGTCTGAGAATCAAGGAACAATGTCACTTGTGTAGTCTAATGTGATATGTAATATTGACGTTTCCGTCAATATACTTACATAATATACAGGATGTTAGGACGGTAGTTCGGAATACTTAATACTTAAGTGATAAGGACGTGATCATGCAGGATCGATTAAACCAAAAATACATAAAAAAAGTCTCATAGTTTTCGAATTATTATTATATTTTTTTAATAACGTCACATTTATTTAATAATGGCTCACACACCCAGATCCGAACAAACATTTGTCTTTAAACAACTGAATGTGCGTGCGACTGGGAATTAAAACTTAAAAGTAGTATGATATAGTATTTCGATTGGACTGAGGTGACCGACAAACAACCAATACATTTATTTACACACAGATAAGTATGCATATGTTACGTATATGGGTATACTTATGTGTGTGTAAATAAATGTATGTATATGTAGAAATGTATATCATATGCGTGTGTGTATATATTCATTTGGTATGTTTTAGGAAATTATTTATGCTGTTATCATTTAAGTTTATCTATGTATACTTCTCATCGCACCTCTCTCTGTATATCCAGAGAGATAAGGGTTAGCTGATGGAGCATGCCTTATGGTATTATACTCGCCTGTTGTACGATAGCGTGCAATTAAGTTTGTTAAATGAAATAAATAAAAAATATACATTTATTATGCGTACAACACGATTATTTTTTAAACGAAACGGGAAGCAGGTCTGAGAGCTATACCCCAGAGAATAATCTTAGTTAAAGCAAATGGCCAGCTTTATGTTTCACATGTAATATATTATCGTGAATACTTTCAGAAAATGCATCAGAAGAAGAAATCCATGACTTCCTTGGCGAGATAGCCATGCTGAAACACGTCGGGTCACACAAGCACGTCATCAGACTCGTAGCCTGTTGTACCAGGAAGACGCCCATCATAGCGCTCCTAGAGCACGCACCAAGAGGTGATCTTCTGACTTTGCTGAGGGCTGCCAGGGGTCGGAGAAGAGACGAGTCAACCGCCATGAGAGTTGACAGCGACGTTAGCAGACCTTCCGATGGCAGCAGTAAGTTTTAAAATAACGCTACGATAAAATTATTGTATAAGCTGCTAATTGAATGACCCAATATATTGTACATATTCAAATGTAGGAGCAATTTGAATCATAATGTTTTGTCAATTTTGTTTCCGCCACAGCCTACCTACTTAAAATGATTGAAACTACCTCTTATTATTAAATTAAAATTCTTTAAAATTACCTATTATGTATATAATTGATAATAAATCGATAAGATATTTGAGGAATATTCCAAAATGTGTGCTGTCACGCCAAGTTTGATACGGCTCTTTACAAAACTTTAGCGCCTGGATAGTGTGAATAGCATTTTTTTGTTACGCGTTATTCAACTCTGTCCTGAGAAGTTGACGTTGAAGAATTTTCGACTATAATCGCGCCATCAAACAGCACTGCAGAATATATCTATCGTAATGCAATAAATCTACATATATATTATTCCATATATGTAATGAATAAATTGAAATCACGGTTACGGTTACGCTTGAACTTATTGGCAATTAGCAGATGACGCAAAACAGTTCGAAAGTTGCCCTTATTTGGAATTATTTGTGCTGCCATATATCAAAACCCAGTGAGTGACAAATTTAGAAAAAAATGTTTTTTTTATCAAAATTTGATTTACTAACCCCGAAATTATGTAAAGACACTCACTCGTATTAAACGTGATACGAGTAGATTTACGAGTAGTAGTATCTCGTATTAATCTACATTTAATGAGTACATAACGTGATGTTCATAAATTACTAAAGTACCTATTAATCGTGTTATATATGAGATAACTGTAATTTTTTTCATAGAAAAAAGCGGCAGACGAGCATCCAGTCCACCTGATGGTAAGTGGATATTGTAGCCCATATACATCCGGGAAACGTGGCAACAAGAGTCCAGAATGACAAACGTTGGCACGCCCCCGGATGTGCTGCCTAGATTAGCAGATTAAGGAATGGATTGGGAGAAAGGGTTGGAAAAATGGGGACGGATAGGATCGGATGGGGCGGGAATGGACTCTGACATATCTCACTCACTACCGAAACACGTACGTACATTGGAGAAATACGATAAAGTACGAAATGCATTACATTTCTAGATCTTCTGTGAGAGAGGGGTAACGTGGTCAGTTTAGTACGCCCAGCGGCTGTGGGAATACACCAAGCACTCTCCCCATTTAAGCATGGTGTATTGTATTGTGTGTAATTAGTAATAACGATCATAATTTTATTGTAATTCCTATGTTTTGACTTGATGTGGAATTTCTTAAATAATAGTACTTACTGGGTTTTGATATGTAGTAGCTGCATTGCCCGTAAAAATAAATAAATAGTTCTTATGGTAGGTACCATACCTCAAAAGCAACACCTATCATCATTTAAATGCTTTAAAAGTTAATCATTTACACCTACCATTAGTGCCTATGCTTGCTTTAAAAGTAAAATCTTTAATTTTTTTTAGCGGAATACTCGAATCTTAGCGACTCGGACCCAACTCTCGCTGAGTTCAAAATGTGCGACTCAAGCAGCGAGAAGTCGAAAACAAGAGACCATTACGTGGCAGAACCAGCCCTGCAGTTAGACGGCAGTACCATGAGGGACTACGCACTGCAGGTCGCATTGGGGATGCGACATTTGGAGGAGAGAGGCATTACACATAGGTTTGTACAAATTCTCTTTAACTCTACTCTCCTTATAATAAAAGCCACAAGTGAATTGGATGACATTCGAGAAAAATACAAAAAACTGAAGCCTTTTCTTCTTAGGATGACAAAACTATATTTAAAGGAGTTACTATGTGCGTGTGATATGTGTGAGCTTGTGTGTGCGTTTGTATAGAAACTCAAGATAGCGGAGTACTATCCTATCCCATCCTAGTCTATCGAAGGAAGAGTACTTATATCGCAATAAAAGAAACCCTCATTCCTTTGTATTTTTATTCCTCTTCCCACTCGACCAAGAAGGAATGGGAAGTGTAATGGGATGAGGAAGGATCCTGTTACCGCTATAGTTCCTATTCCCCTCTTCCCAACTGTTTCCCAAATACCCAACTAAATCTATGCATCCTGGGGCGAGATAA
Source organism: Sesia apiformis (assembly GCA_914767545.1). Classification (NCBI taxonomy): domain Eukaryota; kingdom Metazoa; phylum Arthropoda; class Insecta; order Lepidoptera; family Sesiidae; genus Sesia; species Sesia apiformis. The sequence goes on along the minus strand of OU611960.1, from coordinate 4,477,203 downwards.
CGTTCGTCATTCTGTACTGATGCATGGGTATGGACTGCATGGGCATGGCATGATTGCCCATGGACTTTGGCAATACATATCGATGTATTGCCAAAGTCCATGGGCGACAGTATCAGAGGTATGTTTTCTACGCTAATCCTACGCTAACGTGCACAAAGTCACGAGCGATCGCTAGAGATTTACAGTACCCATATGTTTTCACTTTTCAGTCGATTAAAATCAATTTTTACTCTGATACACGGCCATTACCTTTTATCAAGTTTTATAACCAATAAATAAACACCAATGGACAGTATTCACCTAGATACCCCCAAGTAAACTATCTTCTCTTCTACCATCTATGATGAAATCTTCCTATAAAAAAAATAAAAAAAATTTTGCTTTAAATTTTCAATAAGTCTAGCATCAGCAGAGGTCGGAACTAGGTAGTGTGATTTATGTACATACTTGCAATGATATCATAGAGCAAAAGAACAATATGGATATTCCTCAAATCCCTAGATTTTAGTTTAAAGCGTATTAAAAATCCGATGATAGATTAGATAGAATTGTAGGTTAATGTTTGTAAATAATAGGGGTTAAAGTATGAAATTGCCGCTTTATAGTAATAGATACTTTGAATTGACATAAAACCTTCATGGTGTGAGATTTTCGAGTGAAACTTTTTTCACATGATACCTATGAGGTTCTTGTTTTAAAAAATGTGCAACATTCGATTTTCGACTTTGAATTGTTTTTTTTATTCAGCTTAGACGGGAAAGATGGATACTTCGAAAATCCGAGTAATCTTTGAATGCGAGTTCCGACGCGGAACTAACGCGGCAGAAACGGCTGGCAATATCAATGCTGCGTTTGGAGAGGAGACTACTAATGAACGAACCGTGCGTTTTTGGTTTAAACGCTTTCGTAATGGAAACTTCGACTTGAAGAACGAACCACGTGGAAGACCGACCACACAGGTGAATAACACTGAATTGAAGGAGATGGTGGAAGCCGATCCGTGTCAAACTACCCAGGAATTAGCGGCATGGTTTAACGTTACCTTACCTACAATATTGACTCGTTTGCATTAAATCAATAAGATAAAAAAATATGAAAAATGGGTGCCTCATGATTGACTGATCTGCAGAAAGAAACGCGTGTTGAAACTTGCGTTGCCTTGTTGAATCGGTACAGAAATGAAGGAATATTGGATCGAATTGTGACATGTGACGAAAAGTGGATTCTTTACGATAACCGAAAGCGAAAAATGCAATGGCTGACTCCAGGTCAAACGCCGCAACAGTGCCCTAAGGCAAAGCTTACCAATAAAAAGGTAATGGTAACTGTTTGGTGGTCTATTCATGGTGTTATTCACTATAACTTTCTCAGGTCTGATCAAGCAATAACAGCAGATGTTTACTGTGCCGAACTTCGAACAATGATGGCGAAACTAGCAGTGAAACAGACCCGACTCGTGAATCGATCTTCACCATTATTGCTCCATGATAACGCAAGACCTCACACTGCACGAGAAATCGTTGTAACTCTACAGGAGCTGCAGTTAGAAACCATACGTCATCCTCCGTACACGCCAGACCTTGCTCCAACGGACTACCATTTTTTTCGTGATTTGGACAATTTTCTACGTGGTAAAAAATTTTCTTCCCAAGAGGCAATACAAAATGCTTTCACACAGTTTGTCGAATCTACATCCCCAGAGTTCTATCGCAAAGGCATAAATGAACTTCCGATTAGATGGCAACAATGTATAGATAATGAGGGTAAATATTTCGATTAAATAAATATGTTACATTTTAGAAAAAATCGAGTTTTAATTTTTCAGTACAAATCGGCAATTTCAACTGAAACTGAATGTTAACGTGTGTAAATCATTAATATATTAAGTACTATTGAATAATTTTGTTTTATTTATCTTATCTCCGAGATATCGATACAACCCTAAAAACCATCACGGTACCTTGAGATAGTAAATAAATATACTATTGGCAATAAATTCGGTTCCCCGGATTATTATTCAGAAAATCTCAGAAATGTCCAAGTTAATATCAACATTTCGTTGCAAGTACATAAATCACACTACCTAATTCCGACCTCTGATCATCACCATCAGTGACGTAACGAAACTTTTTAAAAAACAATTCATGTACACGTCTTCTTTTTATTATGTGTAGATTTTACATAAACAACTAACAACGAAATGTAAACTAAAACAAGTAAAGTAAGCTAGTGTAACGGCCACATAATTCAGCGTGGGAAAACATCAATATACCGGGACATTATACAAACAAAATATTGAGTAAGGAGACGGTGCGGGGCGAGGCATTTTACCTTCAAATATTTATACTCTGTACCTCGAGCTACGGCCGGGGCACCGTCCTGTTGTCGGGCGGATTCCCGGAAAATTCGAGAAATTCCTGGTACAGAAGCTATACCACCTGTTAAGATGATTTTCCTGTTTTACTTTATTTGTTCGATAATTTCAAGTGGAATCGAGTAGGATTATCACACGTCTGGATTTCGCCTGACGTGTTTTATCGACTATCCACAAAGTGATGTACTGCATATCCCACTTTATCCTATTCTCCAATGTACGTACAGATACATTACGAAAACATTGGCAGTGTTTCCGGATTAGTCGATAGCCAATGTTTTCGTTATGTATCTGTACGTGTTTCCGTTGTGAGTGAGATATGCAAGAGCCTATTCCCCACTCATCCTATCCTATCCCTCCCCAATTTCCTAAGCCTTTCTCCAGATCCATTCCTACATCTCCAAATGTTGGCAGCGCATCCGGGGCCGTGCAAACATGTGGCATTCTGGATCGAAGTTGCTGTATTCTCATCTGACGCCTTCTTTCTATAAAGAAAGCCTTTTACTCCGTACAGAATATACTCAAGTTTATATATTATAAGAAAAATTGTAGCGGTGAGACTTGAGTAATTCTTCATACCATACCATATATCATTCTTCATATAATAATAATAAAGAATTTATTTCAGGCATATGCCCATATTACATAAATATATATACTTACAAACAAGAAAAATTTAAAAATACAAATCGTTAAAAATGTAATTCATATAAAGAGACACTACACTACGGCACTGATATGTGCCGTTATTCATATTAGATCCCAAAGATTGCGACCACATACTGTCTTTTGTTTTATCCAACTTACTAACTTGATTTTACATGAATGAAGATTTTACCAAAAATTTTGTTCTTTTCTCGAACGTCACCAAAATGGCCTTGTGCCTTTTTTGAAGTACAGTATTCTCGAGTCTAATATGTTAGATCGTGATTTCAAATCCTCGGCCTCTGGTTTTTGTAAAATATGTGAGGAACTTCGCATGCACGGGAATTAACAAAAAATGGGGCATTGGACACACGTGATGGATTACCATATAATACGAAACCCGTTAGTTGTTTACTACGAGAGAGGTTGATGTCGATTTTAGATTTAATCGATATCGATGTCAACGCATATTTTTTCTTCTAAAATCTGTTGTATTTAGTTTTAAAAAGAAAAGTTCAAAAATTTACAAGCTTTTATGAATTTTCATCAAAAGTAATATTTCCCTTCGGCCAGTAACCAGTGAGTAACCTTTGCTTATGAATACCATGGGTCTTAGTTTTTTGTTTGTTCTATGTAGGAAGTAAACATAAAAACTGCTGTATCGATTCTAAAAAATCTTTGATTTTTTGGAACGAAGTTCCTTTACGCGGCTTGCGGTAGGTGTGATTCGAGAGAAAATGTAACGTCACATAAGATTTTTACCCCCTCCATACACCTTTCTCTGTGTGTGTGTGCGTGCGAGTATCGAGAGCGAGACTCAAGCAGAATAACAGACGTGCAGACTAGTATGTGGCCGGTTGTATAACCTAAACTTTTTATTTTTGATTTGATTCCTTATTTTAAATTATGAACTATACAGATTTTATTTCGAATTACATTCGGAGTTTAAAAAAAAATGCGTGAGGGTCTTCGTTCCTGACGGGGGTCCCCTGACCGCACACGTTTTTTTGGAAGCTAAACTGGTGCAGTATATAGACTGTTTTTGGTTGTCTAGAAAATTGTAATATTTGTAAGTCAGTAATCACCATATCCAGCCCTTGTCTCGTCCAATGCTGTAAACAAACGACCGCTGTCCAATGCTGTCGTTTGCCTTGTGAATGAGTGGTGAATGGATTTAAAACGCCCTGACCAACCGGGTTGGCGAGTTCACTCTTTCAGAGGTGGTGTAGTTCCTCTGGGCTTGTGGTAGCGGCTTTGTCATCCCTTAATCCTTTTACGACACCCGTGTAAAGAGATGGAGTGGTGGTATTCTAATACCGGCCGATACCACACGCTCATAAACAAAATATATCAGAAGGATTTTGTTATTAAGTAGCTTTTTTAATATTGAAAATTATATGTACTTACTTAATAAGAAAAATCACATGATCAAGCAAAAGTCATTGAATTGAGGTTCACATTTGTTACGTAGTTTCTGATTTTAATCACAATTCTTGGCTTCGGATTATTCCCGTCTGTGCGCACATCTCTGTCTCCGAACCTTTTCGTTTGGTCTGTACACATCTGTTGTTAGGGGACAGACTGGAATTATTAAAGTTCTCAATGTCCCCTCGACATTAATTTTACTACTGAGTTGAATAAGTATAATATGGGTGGTTATTCCACATTATTATTACACACGTACTCGTACACTCCAACTCTCGGGCTTGCGTGAGAGATCGCGTACACCTTCCCCAAATTTTAAAATTAATATGTGTAATAATAACGATTGTACATAGTAGGATCTGTTATTGGCAATAAGTTTGGTATATATATTTCAGTTACTTATTTCTCTGTTTTGCTGTAGATTAATCTTCAAAATAAATAAATAAAAAATTGTAAATAACACAGCTGAACAGTTTTATAAAGCCTAGCGCGCAAGTTGAGGCAATGATATCTATAATCATCAATCAGACTTCAAGATCTCTTTTTCAAGATTTCTTTTTCAATTTTATTTTACTTTTCAAGATTTATTTTACTTTTTCAATTTTCTTCTTTTTTCAAGATTCTTCTTTTTCTTTTTCAAGACTTTGAATATGATTGGATTTTAAGGTATAAAACGTAAATATAAATGTGAATTAGTGTCTAGAATAGAATAAAAAATCTACACTTAACGATTTTCCACAATTCCGAAAGTTCACTGCCTGTTGTTTGATTGTCTCTCTACTGTTATCTATGATTAATTAAAATCACGTGAAAAGGCCACTGCTAAAAATTGTATTCATTAGAAAAAAGAACAATATCATTGTGCGTGTCAGTTTATTTAAAGTTGGTGTATTTAATAGGATTTTGCAAAGTCGGCGGCGTGCCCGCATACCCCCTGGTGTTGCGTGGGACCGCTTGCTCGTCCGCCATCTTCTCTATAAAAAAAACAGTTCATTTAATCCGTTTTGCTGGTGGAATTGCAATTTTGTTGTTACTTCCCTGTTTTGTATACCCATTGCTAACACGTTGAAATTTGTTAAAATAAATATAAGGTCGGCGGAAAAGTTTCTTCGTATTTTATATACAAATTCAAGATAATTATTTAAAAAGTTTAATTACATTTAATTATAATATATATGTGCCGTTTTAGTCTATAACTTGTTGCCATTTTGTAGATAGTGACATGATCCCGTTGCTGTAGAAATTTTGTGGATTTTTGGTCAAAAAATTGCGACAAGTAGTTTTGACAGTCCTCTCTTGATGTTAACCTTACACTACCTAAAGAATTCTGAAGAGACCGAAACAAGTGGAAATCTGAGGGCGCAAGGTCAGGGCTATATGGTGGGTGCATCAACATTTCCCAACCAAGTTCTCTCAATTTTTGCTGAGTGGCCAAAGATGTGTGTGGTCTGGCGTTATCATGATGAAAGACTACATACACTCTTTCTGTTGATCAATTCCGGGCGTTTTTTCTTAATTTCTTGCTTTAGTCTCATCAGCTGTTGGCAGTAGAGATCTGAATCGATGGTGTTGCCCGGCGGTAAAAGCTCATAATGAACGATGCTCTTCCAATCCCTCCATACACACAACATCACCTTATTGCGTGTTAATCCGGATTTCGCCACAGTCTGTGGAGCTTGGCCGCACTTAGACCATGATCTTTTCCGCACGTTCTTGTCGTAAGTGATCCACTTCTCATCACCAGTGATCAATCTTTTCAAAAATGGTTCGGTTTCATTGCGTTTTAATAGAGAATCGCAAACTAGTACACGGTTCATTAGGTTTCTTTCAGTGAGCTTGTGTGGTACCCAAATATCGAGCTTTTTTGTGAATCCAGACTTTTTCAAATGAGTCAAACCTGTTTTGTGGTCAATGCCCAGTTCATCAGCAATGTCGTAACTACTTATATGCCGATCTTGCTGCACCTTTTCACAAATGGCATCTACATTATCGGTAGCAGGGCGACCGGAGCGAACTGAATGTTTAACATAAAGATTTTCTGACTGAAAACGCTTAAACCAACTTTGTGCTACTCTTACTGACACTGCATTAGGTCCATAAACGGCACAAATTTTTTTTGCGGCTTGAGTCGCATTTTTCCCTTTTTGTAATAAAACTTTAAAATGTATCGAATTTCTTCGATAGATTCACTCATTTTCTTGGACAGAAAAACAATTGAAAAATGGCGGGAAACAGTTTTTTATTTCTTTATTTCTTTTTTAAATGTTACCTTTTTAATGGTATCATAACCAGCCAGGTACAAACAGTTCAATCAAAGATATTGGACCACAACTTCATACATACAAAATACGAAAAGACTTTCTCCCCGACCTATTACATTATTTTGAATGCATTATTTTTGTTTATTCTAAACGCCAAGGTACCTTTGCAAGATTTATTCCTTACAACTTACACTATCAATTAACGTAATAAAATAACTTACGATTTTTCAAAGTTACGAATTCTTACGAACTTATTCTTATTCTTACGAACTTATTCTTATTCTTATGAACTTATTCTTATTCTTACGAACGTCTTCGATTCTCGATTGTGTATAAGTTTTTTTTTTTTTTGTAGAATCTGTGAATGCAGTTTTTCATAACTCTAAAATCGACGCCACGGTTCCTTATAACCAATATCTCTATTTCTAATCATTTCAAATTTTTCGATACTAACCGGTTCCAAAAAAAGAGGCTATATAATATAAAAGTAGTAGGAATCATTATTTCATATTATGGTTCGTATCTGCTAACATCAAATAGATATCCAAAATGGGTGTTTTCGAATGTTTGTTTGAGTTAATTTAACAAATGAACGAATTTCCCCATTAATTAAAATTAAATTTGTTCTTGTACTTTTGCGGCTTGGAAGCCAAACATAAAATTAAATTAATTTCACTGGGAACATATATATTTATAAGTATACTAATGAATCGCGCTGAATTCGCTCAGGTGGCATAATAGTCATTTTTTAATTGTGATTACTGACTTTCAAATACCTATTAAAATTAAAATCTACATCAGTTTAGCTTCCTGAAAGTGAAAGTATTTTCTTAATCGGTCCAACAGCTTTTAAGTTTACCTCCTACATAAAACAAACAGATATCAAACTCTCTCTCTCTCTCTCTCTCTCTCTGTTTAGTATTTATTTATCAACTATTGTGCATAGATGGTGCGATAGGTGCAATAACAAAATTATAATATGTACTTAATGACCCGTACATATTACATCTAATACCATAACATGAATACGCACATACACAGATACACGCATACATACAACATCTACTTTAATTAATATTAGTATAGATGTATTTATTAGATTTATAGATGTAGTAAAGTAGTAATTTATTTATTGTCGGAAAAAGTACGTACTCCATATGAATAATACTCCATATAGTATACTCAACATACGTATACATATATATTAGTATACTCCAACAGTACTCCATATGGCCAATGCTTAATGAGTATTAAGCATTAGGCTACATGGATTAGGCTGTCAACTACTAAGGGTTTGGGATGGTGCGGGACTCTGTCATAGTAGCGTAGGGAGTCTTTCACGTATTTGACGATGGAGGGAAGTTCCAAGTCCTTGTGGAGTACCATGTGAGAGTACCATGGGGCAGCCACGGCCTGACGCACGAATCTATTTTGGAGGGTTTGGAGTACTTTAATGTTGGAGGGGGCTGCGTGTGCAAAGACAATACTAGCGAAGGTCATTATGGGACGTACGCAGGTTTTGTACAATGTCAGCTTATTTCTGAGCGACAGTTTACTTCTCCAGCCTATAAGAGGGTTGAGACGACCGAGTACAAAGGCGACTCGGTTTCCGACAGTTTTTATGTGTTCTCGGAATGTCAGCCGATGGTCTAGGGTGACTCCAAGATATTTGGTCTTCCTAGCCCAAGGGATAGTTTCACCGAAAAGGGATATCGGGAGTGGGTAAAGTCGAGGCCTAAAGCTATGAGTGCCGCCCAGGGCCGTCTTTACCAGGGGGTGCAAGGGGTGCGGTGCACCCCGGGCGCTCACCTTTTAAAGGTAATGAAAAAATATAACGCTATAGTAAACAATTACACAATAGGATATTTGACTGTCATAGGATACACAATAGGATATTTGACTGTCATAGGATACACAATAGGATATTTGACTGTCATAGGATACACAATAGGATGTTTGACTGTCTTAGGATACACTCCCGCACCCCGGCGCAGAATAGACTTAAGACGGCCCTGGTGCCGCCCATGGGAAAACTTAATATAACATCCCACTGCAGAAGGGGAGGGGCATCCTTTCACAATCACTGGGAAATTATGAGAATTAATCCACCAATCGGACGCAACTCGGACATTATAATGGATATTAGGTACCCACATCAAATATACGTCGATTACACATGCTCTAGAATTTTGATCTAGTGTGATCGGATGAATAAACGTCAGTGACAACAAATATATGTTGTTACGGTAAAGAAATGAAATCGTCGATCACCGACCACTTTACTAGATGCCTCATATTAGGGTTCAACATTTCCTAATAAGATATTAATGTTAATGTTAGATGGCTAATGTTAATTTCCTTTTTAGTGGCCATAATATTATTCGGTATTTACTTAAGGAGCTCTAAATTTTAACTCAGTAGTACGGGTTGGAGTTCGAACCCGTGGCCTCATGAATTTGAGTCTAGAATAAATACCCATAGGCTATCTATCATCCCTCTTATAAAACACAATAATTCATTTTTTTCTTAGGTATATTTACTAATTATTATAAAAATGAGGTCCAAAATTTTCTGGCTTGACATATTTCTAAAGGTCTAAAAGAACCAATTATAAGTCATTTTAATTGTCATTTATCCTGCTAATTCGTGTATAATCTTTAGAGTTAGAGTTTAGAGTTAGAGTGTATAATTGTAATAATTGTCAAAGAATATTGCTTAGAGACATAAAATAACGCAATACTACGGTGACTGGAAGCTAGCCTTATAGAGCAATTACTAGAAGCAATCAAGCAGAAACGTCGTGGAAAACTACGCAAAGGTGTGCGGCTTCTCCATAACGATGCACCCGTCCACGCCGCAGCAGATGCGAAAGCTGCCGTTACAAAGTGTGGCTTCACGGAAATTCGCCACCCTGACTGTTCGACTTGGCTCCCAGTGATTGTTATTTGTTCTCAAAACTCAAGGTGGACTTAAGGATTAGAAGATTTTCCACTGATGATGAAGTGGCCGCTGCGGTTTTCGCCCATTGTGAAGACAAAATTTCTGATTGTTTTTATACTGGGATAGAAATATTAAATGATCCGAAAAGTGTGTTCAAATATATAGAGACTATATTTAAAATTAAAAATAGGTTTATGAACTTGAGTGTCCCATTTCTTTATCAGGCCGGAAAGTTTTGGATCTCCCCCCATATCAGTTTATAAAATAGTTCGTTATTAAAGAAAATTTCCAATCGCTAGTTACTGGAAGTTTGTATGTAAATATTCGTATAGAATGTATGTTTGATCTCTATTGTAAATATTTACAGAAAATATTTACTTTTTATTTGGCACATTTCTTCTCTAAAGAAATACGCTCGCCTGCTCGAATAAAATAGCAATATTTTACCTTAAGGAGAGAGTTTCATATCGACTGTAATACTTTTTTTTACAAAAATATTCTCGTAATTTCGAGGTCAAAGTCTGTTTATACGTTTGTTCGCACTAATCTCAGAATCTGTCTGACCGATGTTATCGTGATTTTCGGAATGTAGAGTATTTATTCATATTTTTTTTATCTAAGTCGATGGAGTGATTTTGAAAATACACTGGGTTTTGAAGATTTTTTCGGTGGAATCGGTTGCTTTGTTATGAAACCCTTGATATCTTTACAAATATTTTTATCCCAAACTTCCTTTATCGATGATTTAACTTTTGCTCGAGGTTTCATCTGCTTAATACTAGATTCAATCATATGAATTACGGATCTGTAGAACACAAACAAACGAATGAGTAGACGCAAACTGTAACGCAAATTTTATATCAATGTCGAAGGTTGTCGAAGGTAATTTTATATCAACTTTACTTCGTTTACGGTGTCTTTTATTAAGGGTGTATTATGATTAATAAATGCTTGACAACTCGTTCAATATCACTGAAGAATTAACGGGGCCTAAAAATACGCCTCCAGGTACTGCCTAGCAACGGTTGCTAAGCTGCCGGGGCATGGAAGTCCGCAGGCGCTTCAATATTTACCCACAATTTCCCTTTGTTGCTTTATTAATATAGTCGGAGAGTTGTAAATAGCCTGTCACAGTTAGTGTTTATCAATACTGTGATAAGGGGTAAAATTAATGGATCTTATATGAAGTAAATAAAGGTATATATTATTATTAATTTATTTACATAGGTTGAAGCCAATTTCGCTAAGGAAATTTGTGAGTATTAAACACCTATATTTTTAATTCTGCACTCCTAAAGAAAATGAATTAGCAACATTATTTTATTATAGAAAGTACAAATAATATTACTTTCGGAAATTAAAAATAAACCAATATAATAAACAATGTTTATTGTTTTTGTTTTATCAAAAACTCCCAAGTATCTAGCTCGATTTTAAATTAATGAAAAATTTACCAATTTTTTTTTTATTTTCCTCGTATAGTTAATGTAATTTTATTTAATGTAATTGTGCCTTTTTCCTAAGGAGGGCAGAATAGTGAATCTCGCTAAATAACATAGGATATTAAATCGAATAACGCAAACAAACAGAAGTCCTCGGAAAATACTACTTTCGCACAATAATAGTGCTCTACATATGATTATATGTTATCATGTGCTAAGCCGATCTTATAAAGGAGATGTTTTCCGGTTAGACATCAAAATTATCTTTTGAAAGACAGAAGGAAAATATATTTATTCATATACTTATTCAGAGAGAAGGATATTTATTGTCACAATACGATCATCTATACATATAAAGAGAAATATTCTGACTGACTGACTGATTCATCATCGCCGAGCCGAAACCGCTAAAGCTAGAAACATGAAGTTTGGACAGTGACTTTCTTTTATGACTTAAAGACTCACTAAGAAGGAATTTCTCGAAATTCGGCCCCTGAAACCCTGAAACGGCGTAAAAAAATCATGGCCCTATTAAATTTAAACTTGGTATAAATATTCTGAAATACAAATAATTATAATTAAATACGTATTTTTCCAAATTGTGTGAAGGGGCTAAAATACAGTCTGTTTTTGATCCCCTAAACACAAGCGAGCTAAGCCGCGGACAACAGCTGGTTTAATATATAAAATTAAAACATTAAATGTAGCTTATGATAGATATATCTGAGTAGGTGGCTGGCTTAGGCAAAATGCAGCTGGTTAGTATCAGGTGATAATCTTGAGCACTGATATTCTGCCAGCACCTTACAAATTCTTTGAAATACTTTCCACCCCGAATGAGAAAGTTCCGAAACATTCACAGAAGTTCATTTAAGGAACTTCATTGAATGTCTTTGGCCACTTTGAACTACTCATTCCTGCTGAGATCTTTGCTGAAACTGCCCTTTAAAGACCTTGTTGATTATCACTACCGCTACAAACCTGCAAACAGTTCTGAACCATTTGGTCTGTGATCCCTTTCTTGCAACTTCATCTGCTTTTTAATTGCCTTTAAAGCTTTCATGTCCCAAGATCCCTATCTGAAAAATAACTGTATGGTACTTTTCATGTGACTTTCATATCAAGAGCACCGTAGGTAGAATGCATTCGGAGAGCTGCGGGTACGACTGAAACCAATCTTTTGGTGATCTGCCTGGCAATCCCTTTCATAAACTAGTTTTTTTTAAACTAAACTAGTTTCGCTGGCTTAAAAGATCGATTTTTTAAAACACGTTTTACTGTTTTGACATTGGAATCCACAATAAAATTTGATTCCCAAATTAGTCAAAATGCAGTCAAACACATTAATTACCCTTGTTACATATGGAGCGAGAAAAATGTGCGTTGGACACTACTGGAAAAATTCGTAAACATTATAAGTATAAAACACGGATATTAAATATGAATTTCATATTAAAATTTATCAAAATCGGATTTTAACTTAAGATGTTTTTGTCTGTACATAGAATTCTAAATAATTATTTATGCTAGTATACAAAAGACCGGACTGTGTTCTCCTCAATTTCTTTTCAATCTAAAAACATGATTATTCTTATTCCAGAGACCTCGCCGCGCGTAATATCCTCGTGGACGGTGCAGGCACACTCAAGGTGGCTGATTTTGGGCTCTCTAGGTCCGGGGTGTATGTGCATACGAGGGCGAGGCCTGTACCTCTCAGGTGGCTGGCGCCGGAAGCAATAGTGCATTCACAATACTGCAGCGCGAGTGATGTCTGGGCCTTCGCTGTGTTGCTCTGGGAGATCGCTACTTTAGGTCAGTATAACTTATATGCACGGGTTTGTCCGCTTAAAATCAGATTCCCCTTATGGAAATAACATCTTAAGCTATTCATTAAAAGTTTGACAGGAGGCTTTTGATGATCGTGCTATGGTTTGAATACGACAATTGTTTCTCTTCAGATAATTAATTATATATAGAAATCTATTCGTTATATATCTTTAAAAAATACCGAATTCACGTATAGAAAGGGCCGCACTATTATGTTGATGTCGTCACTAACACAGCAGTGCTATTACAATCACCCGTGAATGATAGGGATCTACTAATATCTGAGTAGAGATTAATAGATTAGTTAAATATAAGCGTAAGACTATGTGAGGTCTGTATTTGTATATGGATTTGATTTTCGCCTGGTTAGAGTACCTACTAGTTGTCGAACAAGCCGTAAAACGTATCAATTTCAATTACAGTCAGCAATCCTAATCTTTCTCGCACGATATTTGATCTTTACGTGTAGCAAAAAATTCTAAATCTAGATTTCGATAATTCCAGGTGGATTCCCATACGCTGAGCTGAGCAATCACCAAGTACCCACCTTCCTCGCAGGCCGCGGACGCCTGCCGAAGCCGGCGCGCGCCTCGCCCCGCCTCTACCAGCTGATGGTCGAATGCTGGTCAGAACACCCAAAGGATCGACCAACATTCGCCAGAATTGTCGACAAACTAACAGCTCAGAAGCAGCTCTATGTAGACTTAGATTGTATCCTACCTCCTATAGAAGACTATTCCACTATAAGTGATTTTGACTTCAGCGTGGAAGTCGACCGGTGACTGAAGACTGATTTTTAGTAATCCCCTTTTGTTGAATAGTAAACGTGTTTCTAAGTATTCATGCGTATTATTTTACAATGCTAAGGGCCTTTCACACCACCTCCTGATAAGTATCAAAAGATATCAGAAAGTAAGTTATATTTTATTGTCAGTATCAGCTGGAACTAACTGGCAGATAATTTATCTATCAGATTGTTAACAGTTACTTTATTAGGAGATAAAGTATCAAGATTAAAAAAATCTTTGTGTTAAAGTATCAGGAGGGGGTGAAACGGACTTCTAACAAACGTCGGACTGACAATTTGGAGGTGACCTTACTTTTTCTTCCATCAAATTCCTTTCCACAGTTAGCCGAACGGAGGGATAGATGGATAAAACTCTTTATTGCACACCAAACACAATAACAGACATTGTAGATACAAAATACACAAAGGCAGTCTTATCGCTAAAAACGATCTCTGCCAGACAACCTTTGGGTAGATAGGAAATAAATATTTTGATCGCAGGTAGATAGTGTACAGTACCTACTACTATAGAAGTAGGTGTTGACTGTATACATTACGTAACATATAATATACATAAAGTAATTATATTTAGCAGAAGCAGTAAGATAATAATAAGTAAAATAATTAGAAGGAAACTGGTAATGCAAGTGATGATAGAAATGAAGAAAGATATAAATCATATAGTACCTACTGCAAGCATCTCCCAAAAAGCCGTTAAAAGTCGACTAGGTGACCACGACGAGGTAGCAACCTATTCATGTATGGTTATGATAACTTTTGCATCATAGATGAAGGATCGATATGAGTTGTTTCGATAAAGAGAGGGAGGGGGAAGAATCAACCCCCTCAAAGCTACCCGCTTTTATTTTATTATTTTATGTGTGATAAATCGGCTTGAAAATGAGTTTTAGTAATCCCTGGCATTCCAGGGGTGTTTAGTGCAATTTACGGGGGATGAAGATTTTGATACCTCAATTTTGACTCTAATTCGAGTCCAGCAACCCAAAAAACCTTCATCGATAATGCAAAAGCTATATCCACCAAAAACAAGTTGCCACCTCGTCGCGGTCACCTAATTGACTTTCAGGTAGTTTGTGGGAACTGCTTGTTGCAGTATTAATACTGTAAATAAAGAAAAATATTAAAACTTTATATAGGAGCCCCTCCTGGAGTATGACTTCTACTCGAGTCACCCCAGCTTCTTCCAGAAATCGAGTCGTCTTCTGAGCAGATACTAGAACACTATGCTTCCGATAGTGTCCTAGGATCTGTGCTCGTTGGGGTGCTACACTATTGCTCTGCAAGACTTCATAGAATGACGTTTCTTTAGCTTGATTTCATCCTTTATAGTTCTTAACTAATCAGTTCAATTTCATTAAATTGAAATTGAAAATTACATATTATTTATATGTGCTTAAACAATATATTAAGACATTTCTCGTTAAATCAATCAACCTTCTAATAATATAACACCTGTTAACACTTGTCCCCTATATCGTTGTGCCACCTATTGCTAGCAAGATTCTAATGTGACTTATATTTAGTGACTCTGGGGCTTTTCATCACAATGATGACAAATCAAAATTACAAACCATTAAAATGGCTAGTAAAACACAGTCAATTGGAATTTTGTATTAGCGGAAAAATAGTTTTACTTGCACGCAATTAAAATCGATGATATTTTGTCCGAATTTTTTGTTTTGAAGGTTCTGCAGCAATCCTTAATATATCAATATACTTATCCGTCCATCTCATAAGATTCACAAATTACAGCCAAATGTGTATACCTACATATTTTTACATATGTACGTGGGTGACACCGAATGTTTTTAAAATCTCAAAAATGAAATCATATACAAAAATGGAAGTTGTTTTATTGCTTTTTGAAGTATTCTCCGCGACAATCGATACGCTTTTTCATGCGATGAAATTCCTTTTGCTTTTCAAACGGCTGTTGAAGAGGTGGCTAGAGAAGGGTGGGCCGAATGCTTAACACAATTCATCATGGTTTACAATGATTGTCGCTGAAAATACTTCGAAAAACAATAAAACAGCTGTCATTTTTATAATGCTTCTGAATGCTTCACTCCGTTACTGCCTCTTCTGCATTGCATTCATAAAACGTGTCCTCGGAGTTTATCCTTAATTTTAGGGAATACATAAAAATCACAAGGTGCAAGGTCGGGACTGTATGGCGGATGACCCATTAACAGTATTACAGACCAGATTGTGAAATTTGTGGAGCCGTAGAAGATACGTACCACTTGTTGATGGAATGTGCCCGAAACCAAAGGCAAAGGGCCTCATTGATGCAGCGCTGGAGTTTGAACCCCTATGATATGGGTGTGTTCACTCATATCCTAGCGGTTCCTGCATCTGAGGCTGCTATTCAGGTGTATGAGATGTTTGGATTTGGATCAGCTCCATCTTAGGTCTATCCTGGAGTGGGGCTGTCTTGAATTTGAGTCGTAAACCGGCCGCACGGCGGAGCCGCTTTTGGGCGGAGGCACTGGCGGATATGTCCAAGCCGTCGTTGTGTTTTTTGAGTGTTTAGTTTAGTAAGTGAAATTTTGTTTAGGTTACGATGGGACTGACATGCCAGTGTTGGCCAAAGTCCCAAATTAAGTATATAGAATTAAAAAAAAAAAAACAGTATTACAGTATTCAAAAATTGCTTCGTTTGTCTGACGAAGAGAGCTGGAGTATTGTCGTGATCGAGGATCATTCTGCTTCGTGGCCATCGTTCTTTGACTTTTTCCAACAGAGAAGGCAAGCAGCTGTACACATATCAGTCCGCAGTTACTGTCCTTTTATTTTCTATAACTTAATTACGAGTTTAAATAATCATTGAATGAATAAAAAAAATTACAATGAATAGCCAAAAATCTATTTAGGTATTGTTTCTCAAAATATTCTCCGTGAGCGTCAATACACTTTTTCATGCGAATAAATCAATTTCCATAACATTCATTCCGCTCATCCGTAATGACCTCGGATACATGTTTTTCGTATTCTTTGACAGCCACTTCTGGCGATGAAAACCGTTGACCGCGTAATTGGTTCTTAATTTTTGGAAACAAGAAGAAGTCACAAGGTGCCAAGTCGGGACTGTATGGATTTTGACTCATGAGTTCTACGTTTTTCGCCTTCAAAAAGTCGTTTGTCTGTTTGGACGTGTGAGAGCTGGCCTTGTCATGGTGCAAGATTATGCGGCATTTACGGTTGTTTCTAGGGAGTTCGTTAATAACTTCCGGCAAGCAAATGGCCGTGTACCAATCAACATTCACGGTACGACGATTCTCCAAAGCAACAGTAGTCACGTGTCCAGTTTTTCTAAAAAAAGAAGCAATTTTTTGATTCGCGGCACTTTGCAAAGGCGCCACTTTGGACGGGTTCGACTCATCTTGAAAGACCCAAATGGTCGATTGCTGCTTTGTTTCGGGGTCGTAGCTGTAAATCCATATTTTGTCACCTGTTACTATGTTCCACACCAAATTTGACGCTTTGAATCTGGTAAGCATGGCATTACACCAAGTGACGCGTCCCCTTTTTTGAGCCTCAGTCAAATTGTGTGGTATCCACCGCGAGCACAGCTTTCGCACAGCCAAATGTTTGTATAAGATTGATTGTATGCCTATGCCTAAGCGGGAACTTAGGCGTAGGCATACGCATTTTCCCAGGGGACTGGGAAAATGTGTCTGCTCTTCTCGTCGCCTATACCACAATGCTTAAAGACGAACGTTTTCATTCAGTGCGTCCTGCCAGTTATGACGTATGGTGCAGAAACGTGGCCTCTGACAGTGGACCCGATCCAGCTAGCTATGGAGATAGCTATGCTCGGAGTTTCTTCACGGGATAATATCTGAAACGAAGATTCGCCGAAGAACTAAAGTCAAGTCACGGACATAGGTCACATAATCAGCATGCTGAAGTGGCAGGGGATAGGTCATGTTTGTCGCAGGACTGATAACCGATGAGGTAGACGAATCTTCGAGTGGAGGCTATGTACCGGGAAGCGCACTGTGAGAAACCCTCCGGTTCAGGTGGACCGACTTGAAGAGGTTCGCCGGTGGTGGTTGGATTAGAAGAGCCCAGAATCGTGTGTGGTGGCGAGCTATGGGTGAGGCCTTTATCCAACAGTGGAGAGACATAGTCCGATGGTATGGATGGCATGATATGTTAAGTAAATAGAGTTACCTACGTCGCTCTGCGTATTTTACCGTCTGTAATAGGAGTTTGAAACCCCACAGATTACCACATTACAAATACAAATACTTCATTTTCCAAAGTATAAGGTGTTGATTGATATGTTATAACCGTTGATTTTTTCTAAAAATAAAGGAGTAAGACATTTAGCATTACCAATTATAATGTTTGCAAGAGTATAAATAAGTTCCGGTGTTTAAAAAAAAATAAGAACTTTTTAAAATAACTGTCAGTTGGGAACCCTGATTGTTTCCGACGACAAAAAGCCATTAGTATTGTTGTACTTATTGGAAATGCGAGAAGTGTGCGAACTCAAAAATACTAATGTTTTAATTTAATACCTTTAAATACAAAGTAAGTTTATTAATGGAATGATTTAAATATAGCTTAGGTATTCAAAATGCACCTTTATAAATTCAAAAAGAAACCACTGTGTTAATTATTTATTAGTTGTTGCATAGATAGAACATTCAGTGGTTATTTGTTGCGTATTCTTGTATAGGGCAACGCACTGATGTATCGAAAATCATTCGATACGGGTCGATACTCCTAAAACGCGAAAAGCTAAGTTTCGGACGATATTTCGGTAGATTCCCACCAAGAAAATTTTCACTACAATATGAATATATGGGCCCAAACTAAGTTCATTTAACATTTAAAACTACTCCGATAGCACGAGACAAACGATTCAAATATAGATTTTGACAAGAGATACCTACTTGGAGATCAATCGTTAAATTTCACTATAACACAATATCTCTCCTTATAGTAATAGATTAATTATAGTATTAAAATTTATTAAAGTAACTACATAATTTTAATTTTAAATAGAGATTGTATAATACAGAAAGTCTATTACTTATACCTTCTGTTTCCTATACTAGAGCCGGTGGGGCTAGCGCCTCGCCCCATTTTGGCTACGCATAACGAATTTCGAGTCAAAAATACAAGTAATCTTAATATATTTTTTATTTTCCTACTAAAGAAATAAGTATTCTACTGTGAGTCATTCTACAATGTCACATTGTAGGACACAGGCCTTCCCATACAATCAAATGTTTCGGCCCATACTTCACCACACATGTCCAGTGCGGATTGGTAGATTTTACACATGCTTTCATACATTTCGAGAAGATTACAATAAGTCGTAAAAACACACTATATTTCGACTAAACGTTTTGAACGTTTTTGTATGATTAACATAATTAATCATAATAAATAGGTATTCGAATATATCATGGAAATATTCTGTAATTGTATAAAATCATTTATCGATTAACATGACAAACAGTACTTTTGAAAACGTTTGATTGGTAACATATTGATGGAAGGAGGCAGTTTATTAAACACTTTTATGCACATTATATATGCACTCTTTTGTTTCAATTTCAATCTGCAGCAGTAGATTTTTTTTATTAACATTACGTATGTTCCTTGGTGCTATATACTCAACAATGTCAAATAAGTCTATATGTTGTTGTGTGAATACACCCACTTCATAAACATATAACCATGGCAGTGGTAACGTTTTTAGCTCCCTGAACAGAGGTTTACATGTGTCTCTGTACTGTGCTCAGTAAAGAATTCACAGTTTTTTGAGCCTTAAACAAGCGGTCCAAATCTCCAGAGTTACCCCACATTACAACCCAATATATCAATGATATGCCATCACTGAAGTTTTTTTTTTGAACGTTTTAAGTGCCAGATTGCAAATATAAATTTACGAATTATTTTACACGTCGCATCTACATGTGCCTTCCAGTTAATACGTATCAAAAATTAATCCTAAGAATTTTGTATCTTTAACTTCTACTATTTCTGCATCTCATGTGTTATATGCCTTATCTTTATTTGACCTAAATTGCATAAATATCTTGTAGTGATTTATTTTTAAAACTGTTCCTTTTTAGCCAGTTGATTACTTGATCTAAAGATCTATCTATCTCTTCTTCAAAATTGATTGTATTTTTTCCTTCAATTATTATACTAGTATCATCAGGAAATTATTCTGAACAATATTGTATGATTAGTATTTAATTAGTACCTATTATATTTAATTATTAAATTATTCTTTGAATGCCTATTGAGGCAGAACATAACGGGAATTATGTGTACTGTAACACCATATTATGCTACCTATGTTCTTAGCGCCGACTAGCTCGAGCTACGTTCATTGATGCCGATTAGCTAAATCTAATAGCTCACTTTTACCACACTATTATCAATTCTTTACATATTTTGTTCTTTCAGTGTTAACGGTCAGTGTACATCTCCTGTTTATATTTATCGTTAAAGCGTTAGGAGGTAAATGGCCGGATCCTAAAAATGACCCTCTTATGTACATAGCTAATCCAGTGGAAGCGAATATGCCAGGTCATTGGATCCCGCTTAGTATACTTAAAGTTATTGTTGAAGGCGCCACAAGTGTTACTACGTTACAAACCAAAAAGATGCGCTTGATAATTTCACCAACAACGAAAAGAACAACAATACGTATTCCAACAAAACCTTCAACAGTACCCCCGCCAACAAATACTCCGCCAGCAGAACCCCCGCCTACACAACTTCCGCCAGTAAAACCGCCGCCAGCAGAACCCCCGCTAACAGAACCCCCGCCAACTAAGCCCCCGCCAACTGAGCCCCCGCCAACTGAACCTCCGCCAACTGAACCTCCGCCTACTGAACCTCCGCCTACTGAACCTCCGCCTACTGAATCTCCGCCAACTGAACCTCCGTCAACTGAACCTCCGCCAACTGAACCTCCGCCAACTGAACCTCCGCCAACTGAACCTCCGCCAACTGAACCTCCGCCAACTGAACCTCCGCCAACTGAACCTCCGCCAACTGAACCTCCGCCAACTGAACCTCCGCCAACTGAACCTCCGCCAACTGAACCTCCGCCAACTGAACCTCCGCCAACTGAACCTCCGCCAACTGAACCTCCGCCAACTGAACCTCCGCCAACTGAACCTCCGCCAACAGAACCCCCGCCAACAGACCCCCCACCAACAGAACCCCCGCCAACAGACCCTCCGCCAACAGAACCCCCGCCAACAGACCCTCCGCCAACAGAACCCCCGCCAACAGACCCTCCGCCAACAGACCCTCCGCCAACAGAACCCCCGCCAACAGACCCTCCGCCAACAGTACCCACGCCAGCAAAACCTAAAGGACCGAAACGTAACAAGAATAAAGTAAAGGACAGTCAACCTAATATGACTTAGATAATAAAATAAATATGTCATAATTAATAAAAATATAAATGTTATTTTTCATTGAGTTAATAAAAGAAAATGCACATTATTAAAGAACATCTTTATTACTATTCTTATTACTATAACATAATATTGTTGTCTGTTGATAACATAATAACTTCGTAGACTCGGAACGCCATCAACTTGTGCTTTGTTACTTTGTCACAACGCTAGTTACCATAGTTACGAAGATCTAGTTACGTTACTATCTAGTTACTAGATCTAGTTACGAATAGGTCCATTTAAGCTAAACCTTCCCCAATATATGCCAGGATATCTTAGGGACTATAAGAAACAACTTCCGGAAATATTGTGTGTGTAATACTAAGTTTTATCCCGATTTTAGTAGGCTGATATTTTTACGCGCGTCAGGCTGGCCCGAAGACCCCTTGGCTAGAGTTAGGGCTTTACCTATGAAATTGCTGTTTGTTCATAGTGGCCACTTTGAACTTAGTTATCGTGCGTTTGGTGCGGAATTCCAAATTCAAATTAATTTCAATTTAAAGCTTATGACATTCATTTTCAAAATCAGATATTCATTTGTTTTTCCGTCAAATGATTTTTTGCTTAGATATCGTTGTGTTTGCGACCATGGATAAGTTAAAAATTCATGCTATTTTCGAATATGAATTCGGCCGTGGCACCAACGCAGCACAGACGGCACGCAATGTCAACGGTGTGTACAGATCAAACACCGCAAACGAACGTACGGTACGTTTTTGGTTTGATCGTTTCCATTCTGGAGATTTCGACCTCAAGAACAAGCCCGTGGACGATCGGAGACTAAAGTCGATAATGATGAACTGAAAGCAATAGTGGAAGCGGAGTCCTGCCCCACCGTGGCTACGCTCATGATACGAAGTGTACTGGATGACATTGATTAAGGGAAATCTATTAGAATAACTGCCACAAAGTATGGTATAGATAGAAACTTACTCGCTTTTATGTAACAGACAAAAATAAACCCGACAACATAAAATTCGGGAATTGTAAAATTCTTTACAAGTGTTTAGAGAATGAAAAGGCACTTGCAAGCTATGTATTTTCTGACTTGTAGCAAAATGAAATATGGATTGACTAGAAATTAATCGTTATAAAGACACCTAGATTTATGTGTCTATTTCGACCAAATGTTTTAGATACGCGTATACTTAAGCAACTCGATATCGAGATAACCCATTGATTGTAGTTATTTGTTTGTTTTTTAGTTATTTTAGGTAAAAATTGTACTTAAGTCCAATGCCTTTCATTTGTGATACTTTTTAATATATAATATCATTATCACCTATTGTTTTTCATTAATTTGTAACTTTAAAGGCCTGGGTCAAAGGTCCCTACATATAGGGTCGTGACTCCCACCCAGATGGGAGAATTTAACCAAACACCATTTTTTTTTTAAATCGAAATTGTAGAATCATAATACATATATTCATTCTGATTAAAATTATCTAGTAATAGAAAATAAAAATAGGTAACATTTAAATAATGTTCCAGTAATAAAAATGTACATTATATCTGAAATGTCAATTTGACAACGACGTTCCTTTCATTACATAAATAATCTCGAATTAAATTTTTAGTTTAAGCTATTAATCACCGCTCCTATACATATTCAATCGGAGTAGTATATACTGATAGATAATCACTTTACTGTACACCAACACAATAATGTATTGCAAAATGACAACTCAAGTAGGTACCTACGTAACACGAAAAGTACAACAGGCGGCTTTAGCGCCAAAGTTTTCTAGATCTTTTCTAGGCGACCTACAAGTGGTAAGGAGGAAATAGAATAACCAATAAAGGTAAATTATCCAAATTTTGCATAATGGCATAGGCTGCCATTATGCAAAATTATTTTATAAATTAAATAAATTATTTTATACACGTATGTGTATAAAATAATTTATATGTTTGGAATTGGCGCAAGCATCTTTGCATACCCGCATACCTTGATTATTTGAAGCAACATTTTTCTGTCCCCGCCCTATTGAAGGCGGTTTGAGAATTTGATATTTTTGAGTAGTAACACGCGCTCGGCGGCGAGCAGAGTTAAATTGAGTTAAATTCACACCGCAGCCTCGGACAGTTGATTTTATTATTCGCGCCTATTGATTGGATTTGCACGCGGATATCCTTGTGCCACGCGAGTGTCTTGCTTGGAATTGGTTGGATTTGTTGTGATTGTGCTTGTGGTTTGGAAGTGATTCTCGAGGTGATTTTGCTGCCGGGTGTGAGTTGCCGAACGATAGCGGCCACCGGCTCACCACAGGACGAGACTTGGATTACTACACAAGTATTTATTGGGAATGTATATATTTATTCAATCACACTAAGATAGGTCACGTCTAGTAGGGACTAGCGTAGGTACACTTTCCAGATTTGTGTGTGGGCAAAACCACCTGGGGTAAGTGAGACCTCTAAATTGTATAAATTGTTCTATATTGTGCTTACCCACCTCCGGTGGATATATTGAGTAAGTTTACTACATTTGGGCCCGAGTGCACATTCTCGGGCTGCTTTCGCGTAACGCGAGGCAGGTGCGCGCCTAGTGTGCGCATCGTAAACATTATATAACCTGCGTTATAACATTTATATAATGTGTATAAAACCTGCGATGCATACAATTCATAAATGCATACATATTATGGAAAGGAAAAAGAAATACTAGGGTACCAAGTAGAAAAACTCAGGTATGTGGTAGGTATGTGGGTGACACTGAAAGTTTTTAGAATCTCAAAAATGAAATCAGATATAAAGATGGAAGGTGGTTTTTGCTTTTCGAAGTATTCTCCGCTACAATCGATACACTGTTTTATGCGATGAAACCATTGTGTGAAACATTCAACCCACATTTCTTTTGGCACCTCTTCAACGGCCGTATGGAAAGCCTTTACTGCCTTTTCTGCATTGCATTCATAAAACGTATTCCTCTGAGTTTATCCTTAATTTTCGGGAACAAAACAAAATCACGGGTCTTAAGGTCAGGACTGTATGGCGGATGACCCATTAATATTTACAGTACTCAATAATTGCTTCGTTTGTCTGGCGGAGTGAGCCGATGCATTGTCATGATGGAGGATTACTCTGCTTCGTGGACATTGTTCTTTGACTTTTTCCGAAACACAAGGCAAGCAGTTTTTCACATACCAGTCCGCAGTTACTGTTCTTATATTTTCTAAAGTTATAGTAGCAAAGTAATCTGCCAAAGAAGGAGTCAATCATCTTCTGTTCAGTACTCCGTCCTTTCTTCACTTTCGTCGGCAACTCTTCGAAAGAAAAGACCCACTGCGCAAATTACCTCGTAGTTTCAGGCTCATAGCAGTAGATCCAGCTTTCATCGCCTGTTACTATATAAAAAACAGCATTTGATTGACCATTGTCGAATTTTTCAAGCATTTGGAGGCACCATTCTACGCGTCAGTGTTTTTGAGCTTCGCTCATGATCGTGATCGTGTAATATAGTTTGAACTTGCTCATATCAATACCAAATGGTGCCCGTATCTGCTGATATGTTGTTCGTTTGCCCACTTCGGTCATGAGCCGCAGAATTTTGATGTTTTCCTCCGTCACGGCCACGACCGTCGCAGGACGCCCTTCTCTAACATCGTCACTGAGGTGGATACAACAACGTTTAAATACACTGAACTAGTTATAAACACTAGCACCGCATGGGGCTTTATCGCTAAATGCTAACTTAAGTCTTTCATAACTTTGTTTCTGGTTTAGACCGCAACGAAAGTCATAAAAATTCATTGAATGAAAATGTTATCTTGTTAAAATAATTTTCTCGCAAACATATAATTTTTGAATTAGCGCCAGAAATAAAAAATCAAATGACAGTTTTAAAAATTTAATGGCGAATAACAAGCGAAGAGTTCCATTATCTAAATACGAATTTGTATTTTCCAATTGTATTACAGTACAGTAGCCAGTTTTAAGAACTTTTAGTTTGACGTATCGTATAGTATATTTAATATAACATAAAGTTCTTCTTGTGTTCAAGTGGATTTTAAAACTATCCATATATTGGAGAGTAATGCAGAGATTACGAATTTCGAATTACTGAATTTCACTCGCTACAAAAATATATTATATAATAGGTAGTCGAAGTGTAAGAATTGTAATAGTTGTAATAGTCGAAGTGTAATGGGGTGTAAGGGGTCCCAACTTACATCTCTGGGACCCAAGCCAACCTCACCGGCTCGTGGTGCACCCTGCCGACCAACGAACGAGGCTCTGGCGACCCGCCACCACGCACTGGACCAGCGCGGCGGGTTACGGTCCACCCCCCCCCCCCCCCTATGGCAGAAAAAGTAAAACGGCCCCAAGTTCCCGGCGGCTCCAGTCGCAACACCGGCGTGGACGACGGGCGCTGGTCGAGCGCTGGAGCCAGGGGTGCTAAGAATCTCCGGGCGGGATTCCACCGTCGAACGACCAGGGCTCTTAAAACGGATTACCGACGTAGGTTGTCACTGGTGACTTACAACACGCGCACTTTGAGGACAGACGAGAAGATCGCTGAGCTGGAAGAGGAGATAGGCAAGTTGCACTGGGATATATTGAGGTTATCAGAAATCCGAAGAGAGGGGGAGGACACGATAACCCTGAAGTCTGGCAACTTGTTCTATTACCGGGAGGGCGACCAGCAGTCCCAAGGTGGTGTCGGGTTTATCGTCCACAGGTCCCTCGTAAATAATGTTGTAGCCATCACGAGTGTGTCGAGCAGGGTCGCGTACCTTATACTCAGAATATCCAAGAGATATTCGTTGAAGGTCATACAGGTCTACGCACCGACCTCGGCACACCCGGATAACGAAGTGGAAGCAATGTATGAGGACATTAGTAGAGCCATACATGCTTCGAAAACACACTACAATATTGTTATGGGGGATTTCAACGCGAAACTGGGCAAAAGAGGCGACGATGAGTTGAGAGTGGGGCAATTTGGATGTGGGCACCGGAACCAGAGGGGCCAGGCTGGCCGACTTTCTTGAGAAAGAGGGACTCTTTATGATGAACTCTTTCTTCAAGAAGCCGCCTCATAGGAAGTGGACCTGGATGAGCCCCGACGGTTCCGTTAAAAATGAGATAGACTTCATTATGGCCACAAAGAGACAAATATTCAATGATGTCTCCGTGATCCACAGGGTGAAAACCGGTAGTGATCACCGAATGGTTAGAGGCACATTGAATATAAACGTCAAGTTGGAAAGGTCCCGCCTGATGAAGTCTACGCTCCGACCTACTGCTGCCCACATACAAAACCCCGAAAGCTTTCAGCTTGAATTGTCAAATCGCTTCGATTGCCTAGAGGATTGCGTTGCAGTGGACGATATCAACAACAGGTTGTTAGAAACTGTCCATACGGTGGGGTCTAAATTCTTCAGACATCGTCGAAGAGATGGACCCCAAAAGCTCACCGACCACACCCTCGACCTCTTGGCGGAACGATGTTCGATGACACTGCAGACTCCTGATGACGCGGAGGCATATCGGCAGCTCAATAGACGGATTCACCAGTCCTTGCGACACGACATCCGTCTCTTTAATACTAATCGTATTAAGGAGACGATAGAGCGGAATAAAGGCTCTAAAGTGTTCGCAAGAGACTTATCTATTGGGCAGAGCCAGTTGACGAAGCTGAAGAGGGAGGACGGCAGTGTCACTTCCGACAAACAAGAGGTACTGAGGGAGATCGAGAGGTTCTATGGACAGTTGTATACCTCGGTCGCTAAACCTGTTGGCAACTTGGCCAAAGACCCAAGAGCCAAGTTGACCCGACACTATACCGAAGACATCCCGGACATCAGCCTGTACGAGATTAGGATGGCCCTCAAACAGCTTAGAAACAACAAGGCGCCGGGTGAAGACGGAATCACTTCAGAGCTTCTGAAAGCGGGTGGAACACCGGTACTGAAAGTCCATCAGAAGCTCTTTAATTCCGTCTTGCTCGAAGGTATTACGCCGGAGGCATGGAACAGAAGCGTGGTGGTGCTCTTCTTCAAGAAAGGCGACAAGACCTTGTTGAAGAACTATAGGCCCATCTCGCTTCTGAGCCATGTTTATAAGCTGTTTTCGAGGGTTATCACGAATCGTCTCGAGCGCAGGTTTGATGACTTCCAGCCTCCCGAACAAGCCGGTTTCCGAAAAGGCTATAGTACCATAGACCACATCCATACGCTGCGGCAAGTTATACAGAAGACCGAGGAGTATAACTTGCCATTATGCTTAGCGTTTGTGGACTATGAGAAAGCCTTTGATTCGATCGAGACTTGGGCAGTGCTACAGTCCCTCCAGCGGTGCCATATTGACTATCGGTATATCGAAGTGTTGAAGTGTTTGTATAACAACGCCACCATGTCAGTCCGAGTACAGGAAGGGAGCACGGAGCCGATTCCATTGCAGAGGGGTGTGAGACAAGGAGATATCATCTCTCCGAAGCTCTTCACCAATGCGATGGAAGACGCTTTCAAGCTCCTGGAATGGAAAGGACTCGGCATCAACGTTTATGGCGAATGCATCACTCACCTTCGATTTGCCGACGATATCGTGGTCATGGCAGAATCGCTGGAGGATCTTAGCACAATGCTCGGAGACCTCAATCGAGTTTCCCAACAGGTGGGCCTTAAAATGAACATGGACAAGACAAAAATCATGTCGAATGTCCATGTCGTGCCCACCCCAGTTTCAGTCGGGAGCTCGATTCTCGAAGTTGTTGACGAGTACGTCTACCTAGGCCAAACGGTCCAACTAGGTAGGTCCAACTTCGAGAAAGAGGTCAATCGACGAATCCAACTCGGCTGGGCAGCGTTCGGGAAGCTACGCAGCGTCTTCTCGTCCAAAATACCTCAGTGCTTGAAGACGAAGGTCTTCGACCAGTGTGTGTTGCCAGTGATGACCTACGGCACCGAGACGTGGTCTCTGACTATGGGCCTCATAAATAAGCTCACTGTCGCACAGCGAGCTATGGAGAGGGCTATGCTCGGGGTTTCCCTACGTGATCGAATCAGGAATGAGGATATCCGTAGACGAACTAAAGTCACCGACATAGCCTCTCGGGTTAGCAAGCTGAAGTGGCAGTGGGCAGGGCACATAGCTCGAAGAACCGATGGCCGATGGGGCAGAGGGGTTCTCGAATGGAGACCACGTATCGGCGGACGAAGCCGAGGACGTCCATCTGCTAGATGGACAGACGACCTCATAAAGGTTGCGGGCACCCGCTGGATGCAGGTCGCTGCCGATAGGTCTAAATGGCGGACAATGGGGGAGGCCTATGTCCAGCAGTGGACGTCCAAGGGCTGAGAAGAAGAAGAAGAAGAAGGTAGTCGAATAAGTTCACGGCCTTTTCGAACGAATGACTTTAGCGTGCTATATTTCTAGCAATACTGATCACTGGCGGGAAAGTGATATACCGTTTGACAGCTGATTTTTTTTATATGGCGACAAATTGAAATTATAAGTTAAAAGTTTTAGCTTTTCATATTTTTTAAAAATTTTATAATGGAAGTTAGGAGAAAATTACATATATTTTACAATTTTATGTCGACAAGGGTATGAATGCTCCTAGTGCTCAAAAAGAGATTTGTGGTGTTTACGGATAAGATGCTTTACCTAGAACTACTCCAAAAAGGGGGTTCAGTCGATTCAGGTCTGGTAATTTTGATATGAATGATCTTCCACGCTGTGGTTAGTGCACACATAGTGCAAACTATTAGTGCAAACGTAGATGTTATCATTGAAAAAAATTAAGTATTTAAGTAATTGTATTTATTTATTTTTAGTTTATATAAGCAGTCATCAAATTGCAGGAGATCTTAGAGCATTCCGCACTCAACAGTATTTCATCACCTGCATAAACTGAATCTTGTAAAAAAGCTTGATGTTTGGGTGTCGCGTGATTTAAATGACAGAAACTTGGTGAATAGAATTTCCATATGCGAGATGTTGCTAACACGAAATGAAGTCGATCCATTTCTGAAGAGATTGGTAAGAGGCAATGAGAAGTGGATCACTTAGTATGATAACAATGTTCGAAAACGATCTTAGTCTAAGAGAGGTGAGCCATCACAAATAGTCCCAAAGCCAGGCCTCACTCCGAACAAAGTCATGTTATGTGTATGGTGGGACTGGATAGGCATTGTGTATTACAAGCTTTTGCCACATGGCCAAACGATTAATTCTGATGTTTACTGTCAGCAATTAGTAAAATTTAAACAAGCACTTGAAGAATAACGCCCAGAATTAATGAATAGAAAAGGTGTAGTTTTAATGTATCCTCCATTAATGTATCCTCCATACAGTCAGGGCCGTCTTAAGTCTATTCTGCGCCGGGGTGCGGGAGTGTATCCTAAGACAGTCAAACATCCTATTGTGTATCCTATGACAGTCAAATATCCTATTGTGTATCCTATGACAGTCAAATATCCTATTGTGTATCCTATGACAGTCAAATAGACTATTGTGTAATTGTTTACTATAGCGTTATATTTTTTCATTACCTTTAAAAGGTGAGCGCCCGGGGTGCACCGCACCCCTTGCACCCCCTGGTAAAGACGGCCCTGCATACAGTCCAGACATAAGACATAAATGGAGTAAAAATACATTCAAGAGAAGCCTGTATAAACCATTTGAATCAATTTTCTGGCTCTGCCAGAAAAATAATCAAATTTAATTATTTCACTTTAAAAAGTTTGTATTTTTCTGTATCTAAATATTTTTCTTGTTCATATAATATAGCAATGGTGAAATTAACACATTCTGCCAGTGTCAAGTGTTCTTCATAATTAACAATTTCATAGTCTAAAACGTATCCTGTCAATGTCCAGTCTCGTCCCATAACTTTAAGCACATTTTCATTTACTGATTTTGAAAACTATAGCGCAATGTCTCTCTCAAATTTCAATCAAATTTTCCAACCCCTGGGGAGACAGCCTTCTCACACCCCCTCACGATGGTAGAGGTAACTGTTCGGGACTGAGTCCCTTCAGTGATGTCTCCTGTGTCCGCCAACACGGATAGGTCGCTGGACGGGATAGGCTCTCTGAGCCATAATACTGCCTCCGGGTTTTTTCGTACCGCCCTCCGGTAAATAATCAAGCAGCGTAGGCGGCAAAAGTGAAGCCCCTCGTGGTAACGCATCTCAAGGCGCTATCATGTCTCGGGGAGATAAAAGCTGTACCTATCCATTTTTTTTTGTATAAAATTAAAGCTTGCCACCACACACGTGGCGGTGTGGGCGTGGGAGAGGTCTATATCCAGCAGTGGAGTGACATAGGCTGATGTCATGACATGGTATAAAAATCAAATTCTTTAAAATAAATTTTATTGTAAATGAATTGAAAACGCCAAATATAAAGTTTAATCATTCATTATGCAATACAATTATATTATGAATAGTAAGTAATAAGTAATAAAGCAAAATCCGGTTCAACTCTCCCCGATTCCCCCGTGGGTCGATTTCAAACCAACCGTAAAAAGTGGGTATATGAAATAACTTCTATAATATTGTTGGAATACACGTAATTTCTATTTATTGCGATGTTTACATTACATCACAATATAATACAGTTAAAAATATTAAACTATCATATTTAATATTCGAGATAATTATAATAAACTATCTATTTTTTCATTTGTGTCTCCGGTAATTTTCCCGATTTTTCAATAAAACTTTAATTATAAAAAAAAATACTCTGGGAAATTGTATTTTTTTTTTTTCTGGTCACAGATTAATAACCATAAACTCAAGTTACGCTAATAGTATTAAATTAATACAAAATATGACACGATTTCTCTGCGTTTTATTTTGTGATTACTTTTTTCAATCATTAGTGTCGACTAAATAAATGTTCATCATTAAGAACAATCCTGTGCAAAACCGCCATCCCCACTTCTCCGCTGCGTAAGCGACTATAGTGGCACGTGTAAACGTTCGGCGACAGCAGAGCACGCTTCATTATTCTGGTAAGAAATCGCTATTTTATTGGATTTCTGTGCTTAATACGAAAATTTAATCATTCGTGTTTATAATAGTGTGGTAATGAGTGTTTGAACAATGAATTCTTTATAATGCACGTAGATTAGCAACAAATAAACGGGATATTTTGCGGCCTTCAATGGTGTCCTAGAATATTCTACGACGCAATTAAATTAGATTTTTTGTTGAAAATTTCATTCTTGTCACTTCATTAGTGTCATATTTTTGAGTAACACTAATGAAATTTCATTCGACACGAATGAAACGGTTTATTACATGACTACGAAAAAGAAGGGTTATGATTCTTTGCTTGTTTTTTAGCTTTTGTGTTGTCAAATTTGGTTTAAAAACCTTATTTTTATTTGCAAACTTCAAGTTTTCTCTCATTTATGTGTCTCCCATGATAATTACCAATAATTTCTTTGTTAAAATTATTAGATAGTTTTTCTTATAGTATATGGTAAATTGTTTAAGGTTTAATGGCGAAAGAAAAATGTAAGAAAAATGAAGATGAATTAGAAAGGAGAAGGATTGCAAGAAGGGAAAAATATAAAAGAATAAAAAGCAACCCTGAAAAATATGCCGTTGAAAGGAATAAAAAAAAGGAAGCTTATTTAAAAAGGAAAAGCGAGAAGAATGTCAAAAATATTAACCAAATGTCCCCAAGGGAACGAAGGGCACAAACAAAACGATGGAGAGAAAATTCTAAGCGATACCTGGAGAAGACAGCAAAAGAACGGAACATACAAGAAATAACTATTTCTCAAGTGCTCGAAGCTCACGGAAAAATAAATGATGAAGAGTTATCTGATCCTTTGTATGAGGAAAATGTAGAAAAAGAGGTGAATAAAGAAAGTAAGAAAATAACATTCCAACGTAAAATTAAAGCCTTAAAGTTAAATCATGCTATGGAAAAAAAAGAAATGACCTTATTAATTAAGAAGTACCAAAACCGCTGCAGAATTTTAACAAAGAAATTAAATAAAATTAAACAAAATCAGGCATATACTGGTTTTGAAGGAAACGTTGCATTACCTTCTCAAGCGCCTATTGATATATCGAATAGCCCCGATGCTGCCAAAGAAACAACAACCGAACAAGTTATTTTAAAGTCCGCTGGCAATATGAAACGTAGACCTAGTTTAGAGCTTCGTAAAAAGTGTCTAAAAGACAGATTTCAGCAAAAGATTAAGCAAGTCAGTGGCAATGTCCAAGAATTAATAAAACAATTTTATGAAGATGACATTAACAGTCGCATTGGTACAGGAAAGAAGCAATATGTAAAAAAATACGGAATACTGAAACAAACACGGTATCTGCTGGACTCCGTTAAAAAATTGCATAAAAAATTTCTTGAAGACAATCCGAACATAGTGATTAGTTATGTAACGTTTACAAGGCTACGCCCATTTTGGGTCTATTTGCCACGAGATGACAGGGAAACATGTGCATGTACGGCACATACAAATATAGGTCTAATGATTTTCGCTTTAAAGAAAAATAAAATTGTTGATATTAAGAATTATCAGGACATGCTGCACGTTCTTTGTTGCGACAACTACAATACAAAGTGCGTTGGTAGAGAATGTGAAACTTGTAAAAACAGAGTTATACCGTACAAAGAATTTAATAATGAGGAAGAAATTGACTACCATGAATGGTGCAGAGATAAAAAGAATGTGGACTCCAAAATAATAAATATAGTGAAAAAAATTACAAGGAAAATTAAGCCTAAAGACCTGATATGTAAACTTGAGCATTCCCTGCCAAAATTCCTTAATCATACTGTGAACATCCTCAATCAATACCAAGCTGTTACTCTATTGAAACAATCCCTTAATCATGACGAAACAATTCTCCACATGGACTTTTCAGAAAATTATAGTTACAAATTTGCTGAAGAGGTGCAGAGTCTACACTTTGGAGGTAGCCGTGGACAAGTGTCTCTCCATACCGTGGTGGCTTATCTCAAGGAAGGAAAGGAGACTGTTCACTATTGTCTATGCACGGTCAGCGAATGCACCCGGCATGA
The DNA here is from genome assembly GCA_914767545.1 of Sesia apiformis. NCBI lineage: Eukaryota > Metazoa > Arthropoda > Insecta > Lepidoptera > Sesiidae > Sesia > Sesia apiformis. Next base: position 4,444,031 of record OU611960.1, on the reverse strand, counting down.
TTCCCCTGCAGTATGGGCGCATTTACAGAAGGCGTTAGAATTTGTATTCGAAAAATGTCCCCATATTACCACCGCACATATTTTAACAGATAGTCCAACAAGCCAATACCGAAATAAACAAATATTTTACATACTGACTGAGCTCCGCTATACCTTCCCGTCTTTGAAGTTAGTTACATGGAATTACCAAGAAAGTGGTCATGGCAAAGGCGCCCCCGACGGCGTTGGCGCTGTGGTTAAGCGGACAGCTGATAGTCAAGTTAAATGTGGTCGTGACGTCGGGGATTTCTCAACATTCCTTGCAGTTGTTCGCGAAAATGTTAAAAATGTTGAGATAAAAGTAGTAGAGGAGCATGAAATTATTGAAAAAGAACTTCTTCTTCCTAAGGATATTACGCCATTCAAGGGAACTATGTTAGTTCACCAAGTGATCTGGAACTCTGGATCCGAGTTTCTTGAGTTTCGAAAACTAAGCTGCTTTCTATGTAGCGATAAAATCTGCGAACATGAGGATAAACATATGCAATTACATAAAATCTATAAGAGTGTCATCGAATCGGCTGTCCAAAATATAAAAGTTATTCCACCAAGCAAACGAATTACAGTGTTGAACGATGTATCCATCCAGTATTATAATCGGAACAATAATCCGGCAACTTCCGAAACTTTACGCAAAGTTAGAAAATCTAGAAAGAAAGAAGATGTAATAAGACTTGAAGATGTAAAATTTCATTGGACAAATCAGGCATTCATAAACACCCAACAGAAGGTGTCTGGTGAACATCAAGAGGCTTTTCTCCGCTTTATTAATGAACGGTCTTTTGAGAATACAGAATAAGAACAGAAATGGAAGAATAGAAGAAGAAGTGATTGTACCTTTAAAACATGATCAAGACTGATTATATAATTAAGACTATAGGAAAATAACCAAAGAATTAAGAAACAAAAAGATTGAATAAGAAACCAATAAAGATTTAACTAGGTATTAATAGAAGGTTACCTGTCCAAAATAACTGAATAAATAAAGAAAAGTAATAAGGTAGAAAAACAAATATGAGAAAATATATTCCAAAAAGTTTATTACTTATATTAATTATATTTTGTTAATCACAAAAAGAAATTTTGTTACATAATCGTGTTATAATTAATATTTGTTTTTTTTTATAAAGTCAAAATTTGATTAAAAGCTCAAATAAAAATACTTATTTTTATTTTTGTTGTCACCTCTCCTAAAATGTAATTATATAAATATTTCTTGAGCATTACCTATTAAAAAAATATCCTTATCCTAAAATATATGGTTCAGTTAGCCAATATCATTAGGGTCATGCAGACTTCATTCGTATTATTAGTATTTCATTCGTGTTCCCAGGTAACTCATTCATGTTACCCTGATCTTGATTTTTTGTCACTTTTAAGTAGAAGCGCACCGTAATTTTACATTTTGCGTACATAACTTTATTAAAGTAAACGTTATAGACCGTCAGTTAGCAATAAAAAGGGCTATTGCAGATAGCGAAAAAAAAGTGTCAAATTAATTCGTCTCGTGAAATCGACCCCCGTAGAACAATTACCCAATTTAACCCTAAAAACATCATGAAAATGACAGTTCTAAAGCAAACGTTGGTAAAGGGTCGATTTCACGAGACGAATTAATTTGACACTTTTTTTTCGCTATCTGCAATAGCCCTTTTTATTGCTAACTGACGGTCTATAACGTTTACTTTAATAAAGTTATGTACGCAAAATGTAAAATTACGGTGCGCGTCTACTTAAAAGTGACAAAAAATCAAGATCAGGGTAACATGAATGAGTTACCTGGGAACACGAATGAAATACTAATAATACGAATGAAGTCTGCATGACCCTAATGATATTGGCTAACTGAACCATATATTTTAGGATAAGGATATTTTTTTAATAGGTAATGCTCAAGAAATATTTATATAATTACATTTTAGGAGAGGTGACAACAAAAATAAAAATAAGTATTTTTATTTGAGCTTTTAATCCAATTTTAACTTTATAAAAAAAAAAAAAAATATTAATTATAACACGATTATGTAACAAAATTTCTTTTTGTGATTAACAAAATATAATTAATATAAGTAATAAACTTTTTGGAATATATTTTCTCATATTTGTTTTTCTACCTTATTACTTTTCTTTATTTATTCAGTTATTTTGGACAGGTAACCTTCTATTAATACCTAGTTAAATCTTTATTGGTTTCTTATTCAATCTTTTTGTTTCTTAATTCTTTGGTTATTTTCCTATAGTCTTAATTATATAATCAGTCTTGATCATGTTTTAAAGGTACAATCACTTCTTCTTTTATTCTTCCATTTCTGTTCTTATTCTTTTTCTTATTCTGTATTCTCAAGACCGTTCATTAATAAAGCGGAGGAAAGCCTCTTGATGTTCACCAGACACCTTCTGTTGGGTGTTTATGAATGCCTGATTTGTCCAATGAAATTTTACATCTTCAAGTCTTATTACATCTTCTTTCTTTCTAGATTTTCTAACTTTGCGTAAAGTTTCGGAAGTTGCCGGATTATTGTTCCGATTATAATACTGGATGGATACATCGTTCAACACTGTAATTCGTTTGCTTGGTGGAATAACTTTTATATTTTGGACAGCCGATTCGATGACACTCTTATAGATTTTATGTAATTGCATATGTTTATCCTCATGTTCGCAGATTTTATCGCTACATAGAAAGCAGCTTAGTTTTCGAAACTCAAGAAACTCGGATCCAGAGTTCCAGATCACTTGGTGGACTAACATAGTTCCCTTGAATGGCGAAATATCCTTAGGAAGAAGAAGTTCTTTTTCAATAATTTCATGCTCCTCTACTACTTTTATCTCAACATTTTTAACATTTTCGCGAACAACTGCAAGGAATGTTGAGAAATCCCCGACGTCACGACCACATTTAACTTGACTATCAGCTGTCCGCTTAACCACAGCGCCAACGCCGTCGGGGGCGCCTTTGCCATGACCACTTTCTTGGTAATTCCATGTAACTAACTTCAAAGACGGGAAGGTATAGCGGAGCTCAGTCAGTATGTAAAATATTTGTTTATTTCGGTATTGGCTTGTTGGACTATCTGTTAAAATATGTGCGGTGGTAATATGGGGACATTTTTCGAATACAAATTCTAACGCCTTCTGTAAGTGCGCCCATACTGCAGGGGAATCATGCCGGGTGCATTCGCTGACCGTGCATAGACAATAGTGAACAGTCTCCTTTCCTTCCTTGAGATAAGCCACCACGGTATGGAGAGACACTTGTCCACGGCTACCTCCAAAGTGTAGATTCTGCACCTCTTCAGCAAATTTGTAACTATAATTTTCTGAAAAGTCCATGTGGAGAATTGTTTCGTCATGATTAAGGGATTGTTTCAATAAAGTAACAGCTTGGTATTGATTGAGGATGTTCACAGTATGATTAAGGAATTTTGGCAGGGAATGCTCAATTTTACATATCAGGTCTTTAGGCTTAATTTTCCTTGTAATTTTTTTCACTATATTTATTATTTTGGAGCCCACATTCTTTTTATCTCTGCACCATTCATGGTAGTCAATTTCTTCCTCATTATTAAATTCTTTGTACGGTATAACTCTGTTTTTACAAGTTTCACATTCTCTACCAACGCACTTTGTATTGTAGTTGTCGCAACAAAGAACGTGCAGCATGTCCTGATAATTCTTAATATCAACAATTTTATTTTTCTTTAAAGCGAAAATCATTAGATCTATATTTGTATGTGCCGTACATGCACATGTTTCCCTGTCATCTCGTGGCAAATAGACCCAAAATGGGCGTAGCCTTGTAAACGTTACATAACTAATCACTATGTTCGGATTGTCTTCAAGAAATTTTTTATGCAATTTTTTAACGGAGTCCAGCAGATACCGTTTTTGTTTCAGTATTCCGTATTTTTTTACATATTGCTTCTTTCCTGTACCAATGCGACTGTTAATGTCATCTTCATAAAATTGTTTTATTAATTCTTGGACATTGCCACTGACTTGCTTAATCTTTTGCTGAAATCTGTCTTTTAGACACTTTTTACGAAGCTCTAAACTAGGTCTACGTTTCATATTGCCAGCGGACTTTAAAATAACTTGTTCGGTTGTTGTTTCTTTGGCAGCATCGGGGCTATTCGATATATCAATATGCGCTTGAGAAGGTAATGCAACGTTTCCTTCAAAACCAGTATATGCCTGATTTTGTTTAATTTTATTTAATTTCTTTGTTAAAATTCTGCAGCGGTTTTGGTACTTCTTAATTAATAAGGTCATTTCTTTTTTTTCCATAGCATGATTTAACTTTAAGGCTTTAATTTTACGTTGGAATGTTATTTTCTTACTTTCTTTATTCACCTCTTTTTCTACATTTTCCTCGTACAAAGGATCAGGTAACTCTTCATCATTTATTTTTCCGTGAGCTTCGAGCACTTGAGAAATAGTTATTTCTTGTATGTTCCGTTCTTTTGCTGTCTTCTCCAGGTATCGCTTAGAATTTTCTCTCCAACGTTTTCTTTGTGCCCTTCGTTCCCTTGGGGACATTTGGTTAATATTTTTGACTTTCTTCTCGCTTTTCCTTTTTAAATAAGCTTCCTTTTTTTTATTCCTTTCAACGGCATATTTTTCAGGGTCGCTTTTTATTCTTTTATATTTTTCCCTTCTTGCAATCCTTCTCCTTTCTAATTCATCTTCATTTTTCTTACATTTTTCTTTCGCCATTTTAAACCTTAAACAATTTACCATATACTATAAGAAAAACTATCTAATAATTTTAACAAAGAAATTATTGGTAATTATCATGGGAGACACATAAATGAGAGAAAACTTGAAGTTTGCAAATAAAAATAAGGTTTTTAAACCAAATTTGACAACACAAAAGCTAAAAAACAAGCAAAGAATCATAACCCTTCTTTTTCGTAGTCATGTAATAAACCGTTTCATTCGTGTCGAATGAAATTTCATTAGTGTTACTCAAAAATATGACACTAATGAAGTGACAAGAATGAAATTTTCAACAAAAAATCTAATTTAATTGCGTCGTAGAATATTCTAGGACACCATTGAAGGCCGCAAAATATCCCGTTTATTTGTTGCTAATCTACGTGCATTATAAAGAATTCATTGTTCAAACACTCATTACCACACTATTATAAACACGAATGATTAAATTTTCGTATTAAGCACAGAAATCCAATAAAATAGCGATTTCTTACCAGAATAATGAAGCGCGCTCTGCTGTCGCCGAAGGTTTACACGTGCCACTATAGTCGCTTACGCAGCGGAGAAGTGGGGAGGGCGGTTTTGCACAGGATTGTTCTTAATGATGAACATTTATTTAGTCGACACTAATGATTGAAAAAAGTAATCACAAAATAAAACGCAGAGAAATCGTGTCATATTTTGTATTAATTTAATACTATTAGCGTAACTTGAGTTTATGGTTATTAATCTGTGACCAGAATAAAAAAAAATACAATTTCCCAGAGTATTTTTTTTTATAATTAAAGTTTTATTGAAAAATCGGGAAAATTACCGGTGACACAAATGAAAAAATAGATAGTTTATTATAATTATCTCGAATATTAAATATGATAGTTTAATATTTTTAACTGTATTATATTGTGATGTAATGTAAACATCGCAATAAATAGAAATTACGTGTATTCCAACAATATTATAGGAGTTATTTCATATACCCACTTTTTACGGTTGGTTTGAAATCGACCCTAAAGTTCAAAATTCCATAAATTGCGTATCTAATTGTTCTCAAGCGCCACCTTTCATCGAACAACGCGTGCCTTGAAATAGGCGCGTCGTATCATGCTGCGATGTATTTTATCGATAGTAAAATTTATTAAAAAGAAATATTACTACTGATTTCTTTTTTTATTAAATTTAGATTATTCTATTTTTTCTGTTAAATTAATGTTTGTAGTTAAACTTAAATAATACACATAGATAAAATTAGTTGTCTGGATTTTTTTATCTATCAAAAATGAATATTCTATTTATAAATGTGTTTACTTCTTTTTAATATTTACGTGTACAGTTAAAATATATAGGATAATATATACTCATTTATAATATTTATTTATTAATCGAAAGCAAAATATTTCATTATACACTAAAATGCTCACCTAAACCTAGAATTAAAACAATACCTTTCATAGGTAAAGGGTTCATAGGTATTGGACTTTTTATATTTCATGAATTTCATAAAGTTACAATAAATATTGTTTTAAATTCTAGTTTTAAATGATCATTTTAGTGTTTTATGAAATATTTTATTTAATGAAATATACTTTACAGAATCCGCACAAAAATTAAGGGATTCTTAATATTGTCACTTGTGATGAGAAGTGGATCCTGTATGATAATCGTGAAAGTGAAAGTGAAAGCTAAACAAGGTCCCAAACGTAATCTGAGTCAAAAGAAGCTCATGGTGACTGTATAGTGGTTTAATTATCCACTTCAGCTTCTGGAGATCTGGCACAACTATTTATGCAGATATGAACTCTGTAGAACTGTAAATGATGATGGACGTTATCAAGCTCGCCATCAAACAACTGAGTCTAGTCAATCGCTCTAATCCACTGCTTCTCTAAGATAACGCTTGCCTACACACTGCACGACAGACAGTTTCATAGTTGCAGAAGTTTCGACTGGAAATTCTCCGTCACCTACTATACTCGCCAAACCTTGCCCCTACTAATTTCTATTTTTTTCGAAATTTGGATAACGGGAATCCGATGAGGCAGTGAAAAACGCCTTCAGAGAATTAATCGATTTCCGTCCCCAAGAGTTATATAGCAGAGGTATAAATCAACTTCCATTAAAATGGCAAAATTGCACTGATAATAATAAACAATACTTCGAATAATTAAATATATCATTTCTATACAAAGAAACGTATTTGATTTTTCTATATATAACGTAAATTACATATGTAAGGACCTAATAAATACTAATAATGATAAATAAAATAAATCGACTTGCATATTATCAAATTTTTTTATTAATATTATTACATGCTTACTTATTTTATTCATTTTCCATCGATCGCATAACCACCACATTTTTTAAAATTTATTTTATTATCATTGCAAATTATGAGAAAATAAAGTTGTTTAATTAAAGTAATCGAAGTAGCTACAATAGTAAGTTTATGTAAATGCTACTTTGTAAGTAAATGTAAATGTATATTTTGTAGTTAGTATATTATACAGAGTCGATTTGGGAATCAACCCACCATAAGAATTCCGTATTCCAAATACGTTAATTGGATTGATTATTTTTATTTATCAAAAAACAATATATCAATTTTCTTATTTGAAAATTTTAAAAATAACAGAATTATAATATCAGCAATCCTTATTTCATCAAATTATCGATACATCTATTATTGTATAAGTAGCTTTGTCACAACCCTATTCGATTTGCTTGCTCGTTCTTTCGCCTCTGTTCGTTTCTTTCATTCAATTCAGTTAGTCGCGTTTCGTACGCCTTAGAGGTATATTCTGTGTTGGTGTTTTTGTCACAACTTTGAACGCGTGGTTATATTTATTCGTTTAAAATCAGATATAAAACAACTAATTGAAGCATTCGTTTAAAACATTAAACTATAATATTTTCATGTGATTTTAACAGAGACTGGTTACCAAACATAGTTTTTACGTGATATTTTTAGGCTGGTATTGTCAACATACTTTAGTGGTGAAAATGATCAGAGAGTCTTTAGTTATTTAGGATTGTCGTTATGGTGATTTGTTCGCGAGTTTATTAACAATAATAAGTTTTAATTGACAATGGAGGTAGTTAATTTTAGCATGTGTTTGGTGCTTATTTTGTACCAGCTTTCGGCTGCGTATAGTGACGAAGCTTCGTCAGAATCTACCGACCTTGGATTGACAGGTGAGCATCCATCGATTCAATAATTTATTCCCATCTACCGACCTCATCGGAACTGGCATTTTTTGTAATATTTAAAATTATATTTTAAAGTCCTTTGCATGGATAAAAGTCTAGAAACTACTAGCGTGAGAAATAACGATATTTATAAAGGTTAAGTTTAATAGCAACTATGACATAATTAATAACACCACACCCCCACACTAGGATTCCCTGTGTCGCGGGTGCAGACTCTGCAGAGACATACAAAGACGTACACGACACGTGCAACACCCAGAACAGAACGAACACCGCACAGTTACAAATGTGTGTCCAGTCAGGAATCGAACGCGCACCCTATTGCAAGGTCACCACCAACTGGGCTAATACTGATTTCAGTCATTTCAACGCCTTATTTTATGTGGCGCCTATCTTACAGGCACGTGTTCAAATTCGCGACCAGATCCGGTACCTACATCTCTTACTAATATTCTAGTCATAACTTTTATTAACCTTCCGCCTCCTATGTTACGGCAAATAAATAATTTGAATTTGAAAATTACCTATTATGTAATTTGTTGTCCAAGCAATTGCTTGATTAGGTATGTTGGTATCACCTAAAATTTTCTATATAAACCTAATCTAAAATGAATTTAAAATCCAAAGCGGGATTGCCCGCCTGATATCAGTTTCTTACCGTAGCCGTTTGCACTGTTGTCCTATCTGTATGTAAGTACTACCTATCTGTTGGCGTCCTCCACAAACATTCTCCATTTGGTTCTATCTTTGCACTCTCTCTTCCAGGATATTACTCTTCTCATGGTCTTCAGATCTTCTTCTACCCACTCGGTCTATCTCTTTCGCGACCTACCTCGTGGTCTCTTTTGGGCCTATCATTATTTTTTAAGCTCTTTCTCATAAAAAAGAGCGTATTTATACATGTCCTTTTTAAGACGGAGTTTAACAGGAGAATCTATTTATAAAGCACATAACATAATTTAGGCAATACAAGTAAGAAAAGTAACTAAATATGAATCCCGTAACAATTAGCCAAAATTCCCAAGAAAGTATACCTAGGCATGCATAAGTTGAAAATGGGGTAAATATAATTATCTAAAATGTAACCAATATAGTTAAATAATTATTGTAATCAATTACTTAATTTAATAGGAATATAACACGGCACCAAATTGTTCTGAAATTCAATTTTCGAAAATACTAAATAAAGTGTCTTAAAACCTGTCAACCGATCGTCATTACTACGGATTTGCTGCATCTGCATCCCGCTGGGGTTGCGTGCCTCAAAACACAGTTTACGCCAAGTTAGATTTCTGACAGAATTGCCGTGTTCGTGACGGGTATTGGGAGTTTGGGGTTGCATGCCTCAGGGGGCTAAGTGTACAATGTCATACCATCAGCCCGTGTCTTTCCATTGCTGGATATAAGCCTGTCCAAAGGACCGCCACCACGAACGATCTTCTGCTCCTTTCATCCACCCACTACCGGCGACAGTCCACCTGGCTATATATGGTCTGCCTACTACCACTTTAGCTTGCTGAACCTTTGAACTATGTCGACATCTTTAGTTTATAGGGAACGGAGTGCCGTGTTAGTTCTATGAGTACCCTCTGGGACTGCAAAGGACTAAGTTTACACTAGATTGAATTTCTTACTAGATAAGGCGGATTGTCATGTTGGTGGCGGGTCTTGGTCTACCAACTATGTCTTGGTTCCATGTCCAACGGAGATATAGTCTAATCAAGTCTAATGTAACGTATGGTATCGGTCTGGTTTCAAGCACATTTATACTTATTGATTGTAAGTATGTTTTGTCATGGCTTTATCAGCATTTTATAATCGAATTGTTGCTATGGAGATATTTTTTTATGTATCAGACTATAGATAACGTTATCTGAGCAAAGGGACCTTATTGTCGGTTTGGACTTATTAACTTTGGGTTAAGATTAACTCAACTATTAATACAATTTTAATGTAAAAGTAGGCAGCCCATCCGCGGGCGTGCCCAGGCCCACGATTGTCATTCTGGACTGATGGCGGTATGTATTATCGCTAATTGGTGTGGGAGTGTGCACGCTGCAATCCAACAGCCGCTGGGCGCACTCTACTGGCCAAGTTACCCCTCTCACAGATGACTACCTTGAAATGTACTGCATTTCCCACTGTAATCCTATTCCCCAATGTACGTACGTGTTTCGCTAGTGGCAACGTATGCTAGAGTCCATTCCCATCCCATCCTATCCCTTAACATTTTCCCAACCCTTTCTCCAAATCAATTCCTACATCTCAGAGGGTAGGCAACGAATCTGGGGGCGTGCCAACGTTCGTCATTCTGGACTGATGTTGGCATATACCGCGGGTGTCCACGGGCAACAGTATCCACTTACCATCAGGTGGACTGTATGCTCGTCCAACGCTTTCTTCCAATAAAAAAAACCAGCTGAAATGTCGGGTAAAATAAAATTGATAATCATACTCGTTTAAGGCTCATTTATTAGATAAATAACGTAGTCTTTCTTATAAAAGAAAGTGCAAGTATCAATCTAACATTATGTATATCAGTGACGTCACCAGGAATTCATATCGATACGTTATCGACGCAATCAGATAAATATATAGACGTGGCGCCATTAGCTATCATCATAACATACACATTTATATACAAAATTTTTAAAGAATTTATTTATTTGTACGTATGATTGATCAGCACGCAATAAATACTATTGGATCGATTTTAATAACGAATATAGTAAAATTTTCTGGAATAAATACTTTGAAGATGAACGAAAAACAAAATTCGATCGGTAATTAACATACACTAGTGTAAGCAAATCGTAATGATAATATTCGTCATATTTTTTCATATAATTACTTTAGTATAATTGTAATTAATCAAGTAATTAACTAATCCTGAAGACTGTTTTCAGAATAACTAAGTATAGATCATTTTCGAAAGTGCCTAATTAATATTTATTTCTATTAATTACGCCAGTGTTTCCCAAAGTATGGGTCGCGACCCATAAATTTAATCCAAAATTAAGTATATTGTTCTGATTTATCTTATTTTTACTTAATAAAAATTTCCATCATCACTGGATACTGGATTTTTTCTTATTTTCTTAATTTTACAACCTCTCACATAACTACGCTACGTAAATGAGAACATACTGCAGCAGCGACACAATGCTATTTTCATGTAAGGCGTAGGGGTGGGTTCCAAACATTGTAATTTTTTTTAAGTGAGTCGCGGTTCATATAACTTTGGGAACAACTGAATTAGGCATTCATTTCTATTACTTAATCCTATAACAAAATATTCTACTAAAAATACTTTGGGAAATCATTGAATTTTAACTAAAGATCATACTTTGTAGCAATTTTGTACGTCCGATGAAATAACAGCATCGTTTCTACCCAAATACGAGTAAATACAATTGGAATGCCAATATCAACTGTAGTTGTAACAATCTACAATAAGTGACATTTCCAAATATTCTCATAAAAATACTGTTATACAAACCACATCTTAAGCATATGTCTCTCCACTTCTGTACAAACCTCTTCGAAGACCCGATTCGCGATTGCATGACACCTCTGGAAGCGTCATGAGACATCGCCATTGTTAGAAACTTAGCACACGAGACGGAGAAAGCTGTTGCGCGCACGCAAGGGGTACATACATTCGTAACTACATAATGGGTTAGGTAGTACATAATGATCAATGTTGTTAGAGCTGATGTGCTATGGAAACACGGCCAATTAATTGTATAATTTCTTATTGTGTTGCTATTTGAATTCAAGTGCACACAATTAGAAACACCTTCGCAGGTCAACCTCATTATCAAATTTGTAAGCTAAGACATGATACACCTCGCATAAAGGTCCAACCATCTTCAAAAGTATCATTTTATATAGTCATTTTTATTTTATATTTGTGACAATGGCCGGTGAAACCTGTGCCGAAACCTCAAGTATTATAGAAATAAAAGGTAAATAAAAGCCTTTATTTGTACCCGTTTGGACCCGATTCACACGATATAAAGTGTGTACGAAACACGTAAATATAAAAAGCCATTCTTATACTGTTTTCGTCCAACCATTGAGCCGTAAGGTGTCACTTAAGTAAGGTGTAAGGTTGTCACGTAAGGTGTAAGGTGTATTCTTTGTCACTGTGCTGAATCAACTAAAGCAATCCATGTTAGGTAGTTCCACAATGATTCAACCTCAGCCCTCATCAGTAAACTATAGTGCGCCGTATTGTCCTGTGACGTCACTGGCGCCGCAGTCGAGCCGGCACTGCACATATGTTATTCTACTAACTTTTTTTCTATATGCCTACTGAAAAAAAGGCTTCTCCCGAATAAACCTTTGTTTATCTTTAGATTTATAGGTATAAAGCATTCGATAACGATTAGTCGGTAGTTTATGATTTATTAACTTATTAGCTCTATTTGAGGTCTTAATGGATAACTGAGTTTTAAAAGGATACTTTCGAGCCTGATGTATTGTTTGTTTTTTTTTTTTAAAAACATCCAGAAAAATTATAAACTGCTTGCAACTATTGTGACATTATCTGCATAATATTGTAGGTATCTCTCTATTGTATTCCTTAAAATGCTTTTCCTTTAATGTACTAATTTACTCTTTTTCAGGTAAGCATCATTAACCCAAGGACTGGAATACCGAGGTGACGTCACTGTTCAAATTACTTATCGCATGTCAACCGACTATGCCGATTGCGTTCCACGCTTATACGTTACAAAATCGAGGGGTGCCGATGGACAGTTGTCTGGCGCCAACACTCGGCGCCAAATTACCTCCAACCAAAACTAAATTATTCTTGAACCTTATCAATAGAGCCATAAAATCTTTTTTCTTTGTATTCGCCTACAACTCGAGTTGCACTTGGGCTTTACCCCCGGGATGGCATCACTTTCGTTTTTTCGTCTCACACAGTTAGTTATGCAGTGATTTATTTGTTTCTATTTAAAGGAGTGAACACAATCAACGACTGCAGCGAAAGACTATCTTTATGCGTTTCATTACACTTAATATTTGTTTAATAAAATTTAATCATTTTATTCAGCAATATTGGCGAAATGTCGTTGTTGTAAATATAATTAGTACTGGCGAAAAGACCGGTTGCCCGAAAGGAATGAAATTGTAAAATAAATCCTCTATGTTCCCATATGAATGTCAGTATATCAATATTGATATATGTTGTGTTAATATATATATATATGTTATGTATGTATAACATTAGATAACATAACATTTTACATGTATTTATACGTATTGTCACTATATATATGCATAATATTTTCATTTATTTATTCTTTACCTCTTTCGCCCTTGATTGCTTATCACACTTATCACACCTTTCCTCTCCTTAAGGTTGACTGAAAGACAATGCCTTGTACAATTAAGTTCCTCTATTGTACTTTATACAATAAAATAAAAACTCTCGGGCAAACTAATTATTATATTATACACAAATTAATGTTAAAATAAATCGTTTCAGTCAAAAAATACAGTTTTTTATAAATAGAACAAACTCGCGATAGGAAGTATTCGGCATTCTGATTAGATGAGTTGAATGCGGAGATGAAACGACTTTGTTTCTAAGGTTCATGAGATACGTGTTTCAGTTTCAGCACAGATGCGTCATGCATGAACAAAGAATAAGTAGTTTCTCGATTATTGAGGCCGAACGTGTTTTCCACGAAGTCAAAAAATACACAGTCATTGAGATTAATACAGTATTTTTATAAGAGTTTAAATACGAATTCAATAATACGAATCAACGAATTAAATATTAATTGATATATTTATAGCTTGATAGGTCAACCTATAAGTAGATGGTATACTAGGATGTGGCTTTTGCCGACGTAAATGAAATAAAATTCTGCTTTTCTGTTTTCAAGAACGGAAAATACAGAATGTTGTGTTAATTCATAAAGTGCGGGAATCAATGTTGAGTTCGTTTTGTTTTTCGGGGAGGGTCATTCCTGTCGGGGACACAGGTTAGGCTCTCAACCACAAGGGGGTTGGGATGGTGAGGAACTCTGTTGTTGTTGAGTCCCCTACAATTTTGTTCTATGAGATGTATCCCCTAAAAGTAAAGATGTAAACCCTAAAAGTTCTATGAGATGTATCCATTACGAGACATAGTGAAATGTCACCGCTGGACATGTGCTGAGAGATAAAGAAATACCCCCAAAGAGTCCGTATTATTAAATCAGAGCGACATCGAAACGGCGGCAGGCCTTGTTTAAAATAGCTGATTGGATTAGAGAGCGATTTGGGAGCGGTCAAGGTTAAATATAAATTGTAAGAGATAAATTATGGACGAGACTATATAGAGGGTCTTGCTGGATCTGGCCATGGTCCACACCGGGCTATAAAGCCAATGATGACAAAGTTTTAATCCGGGTCGGTAGGTAGTTAACAATACATTGATGTAAAAAAAAAAAAATTAGATTATCACTGTAGTCCCGGTTATTTTTAAGAATGTTTTAGATGATGTTTTCCCTCATTTTGACAAATAAATAATATTTATTACTTAAAAATCAGAGACAAGTAAAAAAATCAGAACATCGAACTAATTTCGAACTTCATACTGATAATACTCTTCAGTTCAGTTATTTCTCAAATTACTCGTAGGTACAGGGGATGGTGTCACATGTAATTACTTACATAATTACTAAGGGCAAAGCTTTATAGTCTACAACTTACGCATGTGAGTCGAGGTATCTCACTGCTAGGCTAATCCTGGAATTACCAGGTAACAAATACAATACAAATATATGTAAACAAATACAGTATAAATGTGAAACGAAGTAGTAGTGCGTAACCAATGGCAGTAACCAGTTGCAGCTGACTTCCGCCGTGTCGCGGAAGTGCGGCGCCAACGGCGCCCGCGCCGACGATCCGTGGTTTGTGGTTTTTCGCCATTCACCACGCACCTGCGAGACTGAACGGACATCACGACTCTATAATATTAATATACCCATAATTATCCTACTAATAATAGTGGGATCAGAATATTTAAATATGAAGAAAGCGGAATATTATGTTCGTGCGGTAAGCGTTGGAAATGCCATCCGTATGGCAGTGGACGCAAATTCCAGCGCTGAACCACCTAATAGAACAAGCCTACTTGTAGTTTAGTGGATGATTAAAATAAATATCAGTTAAAATAATTAATTATTTAGCAATTATATCTACCGAGGGCAAAAAAATTGCGACACTCGGGAATTAAATTCGACGAAATATTTTTTGACGTGTACGTCTACGAAACTGTTGATCTGCCAATCTACGTACCTACCTACCTCTTGATCTGTAATTGGATAGGGTATCAAATAAATTGTCATGTGACTTTAACTACATTTAACTTTAACAACAACGATTGAAGACGTCACTATTATATCTTTTTGGAATTATGCCAATTTCCAAAAGGTTATAATAATAATAGTAACTCACTACTATTGCGACAATCTCTTAAAAGTTTCTAAGCAAATTCCAAACTAGACGCAAGTACCATACCACCAGCCTGTCCCTCCACTTCTAGATATAAAAGCCTCTTCCAAAGTCAGTCAATACTTGAAATTTGTTCTGCAAAGGGAAACGTAGCGTGAGACGCTCTCCCGCCGGGTGGACTGACGACAATTTAAAGAAAGTCGCCAGAAGTGGCTGGATGCGAAGAAGGCAAGCAAATATACTGCAATATAAATTAATATCTTATCTTGTAAAAAATATATTTTCAACAGAAGAAAAAATGTTCTGGCAGTCTTTGACCATTTAATGAGTCGAGACACCCATTAGACGTTGGTCAAGGTTCATACTTAATTTAATACGAAGGCAGGACAGGGTACTTGCAAGACATTAGAGGGGCTTATCACGTATTGCAATGCATTTGCTAAACAGCGATATGTATGCGCGAGGCGCCTTCGACACTCGACTAGCGAAGGTGGTTGTACCACTTTGGTAGATAGATTATGTGGTATGGCGAGTATGACGCAAATTTTTATGCGATTGTTTGCCACTCATCTTGTTCGGTATTGATTATTAAGTTGGAACTATTGATAAAACGTCTCATCCTGTTCGCTCGACAACCCATCAGACTTTCGTGTCGTCTCCTCAGTTTTGGCTATTTCCAAAATGTCTGGTAATACGCGCTACCATTATCTGTATTTTCTGTAGATGTAGGTAAAAAACACAGATTGTCACTTGCCAGAATCCTGATACCTACACCTATTCTCGAACTGTTCGAGCGAGTATATTGAAAACGATTCTCGTAGGCGACTAAACTGCATACAATTCTCGTCTTCAACTCACATGATGATGAAAACTCGTTGATAACAGGGATAACAGTGATCAGATGATGATAACAGTTGTTTATACTAGCTTTTATCGGCGTTCGAGAAACTTGACTGGTGTAAATGAGCCATTATTTTCCGTAGGATACTCGAAAGCTAATCTGCTTGCTTTCTGTCACTTTTATTTCTAAGAAATCTGTCGCAGTGGTGTGAAATTAAATCCCATCTATTTTTATATCGCAAATCAATAGGCATAATGTCGCCTGTCTGACTGTAATAAATCTTTATAAGACGTTCCAAGGACCGGTCGGTTCGCTTGCTGATTGCTTAACTACATAGTATCCATACTCACTGATGTACACGCCGATGCCATTGGTGTTAGAATGCGCATAGTGAATTCATTTTATCTTTATTGCTTTAAGTGCAGTATTATTATTATACATTATAAAGTAATTACACTGCAGAGGTCTTGCAAGTCCTATGTACCGAATTTTTTTCATGTATGAATGAACCATTACATACGCAGAAACCATTAAACATAAATCCACACTGTTCTGCTCCTGTCACGCTTTTGAGCTCCCCCGATATAATGGTATAGAAGTTTTCTTTATCCCATTACGTTCTCTACACGATAGGTGGAGAGAGGGGGAACATGAAAGAGAGTGTTGAGAAACTCTTGCGAAGCTATTCATATATAGTTTAGTATATAGTATTCATATATTAACTTAGCTTAGTATTCATAACACATGTTATAAACGTTTTATAGTTGTCTTAGCGGATAACAATCCAACAGATATTGATCTTGACTATTGCTTTAGCATCCTCTGATAAGATTAATATTGAAGGCTACAATCGAATCGTTTTGAATAGTCAAGGTACTCCCATAGAAGCCTAAAAGCTTTAGTTATTTAAGGCACAGTAACAGTGTACGAACTAAATGGTAACACAAAATTATACAATACACACGAGCAATTGAAAGTTTGCACGTCCAAGCTTGCACACTGCAAAAAAAACGAAAAGTAAGTATTGCAATTGGCATAAAACGAATCAATAATTTTATTATTTGTGGAATACTATAAGTATCCAATTATATTTATTGGTTTGAGATTTGTTAGTTAAGCCAGGCTTTTCTGGAAGTACCTACCTACCAATACTAGTTTTGTTTAAGAAATTTCCCATAACCAGTATTGGTTTGTTAACCATAATTGTTAAGACATATGTGTTGAAAACGAAACAAGCAAAATGCACAGGATGCACGATTATTCAGATTGCTCGGAAATGTTATCGCGTTCACCGAAACATTGGCCGATAAATATTTATTGCTTAAATCACCCAGTGGTGCCGTGGGTGGTCCCACGGGGTAACAATTCGCCTAGCTGCGCGTTTCAAGATATTAATTTTATTAAGTAATCTGCGGTACATTTATTAATTACGGCTTATAATTAATAATTGGTCATTTATATCCTGTCTTTGAAATTTATCTAAGTCCTGGCGACTTTCCAGTGATTTACTTTGGAACTAATGAAACTTAGAGAGTGTGAGAAAAATATATGAGTTGCGATGCGATATCCACATTGTATAATAAGTACGACCAAATTAAGCAGAAGATTTTTGGCAAGCTAGAAATCTATTTAAATCTAGGTATATATATATAATATAAAAAGCTAGATAAATAAATCGCTCTGTAGGCGAGACTGATAGATTGAGCCTGCTATATTTTGTGCATAGAGCTGTTTTTTATGTAGGTACCAATAAATTTTGTATCTGTCTGTACCAATGTGACAAATACAGAATTATAAGTTCATAGTATGTTTGAGAAATAGACATCATATACAACAGTCATTCTCTATTCTAATAAAATTAGGCATTCTGTACGGTCTATTTTATCGAACGACGGAACACATTAGCCCCTGTTCTTTTGACAAGTCTGCTATCGCACCTAAGTACCTACCTATGTCCGAACATTATTATTCCAATTAAATATCCAGTAACTATTAGGCATTTTCAAAGGACTATTTTTTCGACAATTTTATTGAAAGCTGGAACGCTATAAATGATCTTGTGACAATTATACTATCGCATCACAGTTGACGGTAATTGTGAAGCGACTTTCATTTTCTACTCTAATAAATATTCAGTATTAGGCATTTTGAATGGTCCATTTTGTCAACAATACTATCGAACGATGTAACGCATTAGCCACGGATCAGTCTTAACAATTCCACTATCGCATCCCACGCTGCACATATATTTGTACAATAATAAAATCCTGACACATGCAACTATGTGGTTGCCTCTCGTACGTTATTTATCTTTTCAATTCAAACTAGTGGGTGCTGTTAATCTATTCAATCAACTTGTTACAAATTTTGATTTAGTCAACATTTCGTCAACGCCAACATGCACTACACTAGTAGTTATCAGAAAGTATTCACTAGTAATCATAGTTCATTAAAAATTTTCTAATTATGGCGTTGTAGATCGATCATGTAAAGGCGCCTATCGTGATTTACATACAGGTCTTGCTATATTAAGAAGAATGTGACTGGATTGACATGTTACTTTATAATATAACATTGAACAAATAAGGATTGTTTTTGCTGAAGTAAAATAGCGTTAGTATTCCTCAATATCGGGAGGCAGTTATCTATATTATTTCATTGTCATTATTAGTACGATGCCGGTCAATGCTGAATAGGCTTTCCATTATTAGTGCTACTCTAGGTCTTGTGGGGACGAGCCTACTGCAAGACTGACACAGATTGAATACGAGTATGGTATACTTTGAACAATCCGCGTATGTTATAGACTCTCCCACAGCAAAAGCCACTGTTTATACGATATCAATACGCTCGCTGTTCGAGCTCTAATAAGAACCCAACACCCTCCATTGTCTGTTTATCTACCTAGCCGACTCCGTCTGGTGCCGTGTCTGGTGCTGATAAATCTGGTGTACACACCATGTTCTTGTGATTAGTTTATGACATTTTGAGCGCCGTGTTACATGTGAATGGCACATGTACGATGATGATAATTATATTTACTTGTAATAATTAATATAATATAAACATTGATTTTCAATGTCAATTTCTGACCTAATATAGTACATCCTTAACTAGTTATGGCGCAAACCGTCCACATACGAGCAAAAGTAGTTTGCGGAATTTAATGGAGTTTGTCTTCCTTTTTTGTCTTAAAGTCATCCTAGTTGGAAGTTTCTTTGCTGAATGAAATCTAAAAAGAAACATATATATAGTAGAAAACCAACAAAACCCAGACCCTATAGGACTATTGCAGTCTACGAAATGAAACCAATTCCCAGTGTCGCCTATTGTCTTCTTTGGTAGATAATGAAAGATTCTTTACTGAATTAAATGTAAAAAGACTCGTGAATCACGAAGGACTACTTTCTAGGCTAGGCTCCACGAAGAGACACCACCTACGGGGGATAGCGTGGGATCTCCTGCGACTGCAACATTCGAAAAAAATAAAACCGTCTTCTATAATTGTATTTTATAATCCCGTTGCGGCTTTAGGGAAATGATTTTGAGGTCGTAGGAAACCCTCTACCAGTTAAGCACTTCAGACCCTCTTCTTGTAGTGGTATCTTCTAACGAAGATGGCAATCATCATGACTCTTTGTAGTTTAGAACCTGCTGCATAGAATAATAACAGAGTACTCTTGCCATACCACTATCATAAGTTCATTAACTAGAACGTCTTATGCCTTCCGGGCCTTTTACTGTACAGGATCTTGTCGTATATAATGAGGTGGAGGGGTTCATATAGTTTGTTCTCATTATATGATCGAAGTACTGAAGATTCCTTAATAGTCCTTTCTTCAAGAGTTTCCTCTTATGGAATCAATTCTTTTTCTTCCTACAGCGGACAGTAATAAGCTACCTAAAACCTTCAAACGTGTACGATTAGCTACACCTCAAACCCTCGGCAAACAATACAATCAAGCAAAGAATAAATTAATATTTATATTTAATTATACATGTCTGAACATATTTAGGATTATATAATATTCAAATTCCAAAACGCCATTACCATATGTCGTGCGGTAATGTATTCTGCAGATGACACTTGAACAAACAGAATACCTTTTATGAATATAGCTGTATATTTAGCTGGCTCCATACCATATATCTTTTGTGTACATGGTAAGGCGCACTCCTGCACATTTGGTGTCACGTGTACATCGAACTTATAGCACTGTAAAGCCCGGATACATTGATGTTAGAATTATGCAGTTTGCATAAAGGCTAGTTTCTTTCCACTAAGTCGAATGTCTTCAAGCCAAGAACGGTTTTAGAAAAGTCTTTTCTGACGCCAAAACACTTGAAAATAACTAGAATGACCTTCCAGTCGGCCCTAGGTGCCTATTGTGATCATGCTAGATCATCAGCCTGTCCGTCACTGCAGAATTCTTCTCCCTAACACGCACCAGAAAATAAGCAGCCCTCTGGATTGTATTCCCAGTCCTTTCAAAGCCTCTTCCAACCTGACTCCAAAATCCTTAAGCATGAGCAGCGCACGTAGAAACGTTTGTCATTTTTGACTGACGTTTGTATGTATCGCGGAATTCCATGAGCAACAGTCATCGCTTACCATCATATAAACTGTCTATTCTTCTGCCTCCTCTTTTTATAAAACAATAAACTCAGAGGGCTACGAATGGCCACATGACCATCAAATAGAACGTTTTACTGTCATACTCATGACATAAAATAAAATATACATACACACAACATTCGTGTTAAAGATTAGAAATATACAAGTAGGTAATATCATAGTATTTTAATGTATGCGCCGGCGCCGATCTGGACGCTCGTTATGCAAATTAATGTTACCGCATTAGATGTTGCTTATTGTTAATGTATTGTTTGACTCATTTACATTTATCTTCTACTGTGTTTAAAAATATTTTATTGTTATTAGACAGAGCTTATAAAAGAAGTTTTTGTCACATTTTTTTTCTTTAATGGCATACAAGAAATTGATTGTAATTTTGTAAGGAAACATTTAAATAGTAAAAAAATATGTTTAAAGTATCACATCTCGAAAACATGGTTGTTTGTATAGTGGATATGTATAAAAATACAGCTGCCAGCTAGTCCCTTCATAAATATTTTAATTCGAGACCGCTGACTCAGCGTTATTGAAATTGTTCTTTTGATCGTATTGTTCTAAAACAAATTGTATTGAAACAAAAGCTGTCAGCAGTCCGTTCCTGCACTGCCTCGGTTTGTCTACCTACTTACATCTCATACAATTAAAAAACGTATAAGACTGGTTACAAGGAGTGCTGATAAGTCTAAAATTGACCTATAGTTCTAATATAACTAATTTTGTTTTGAAATAATTTGAAAAGTCGAATACTAACACAAACTTTGGTTTGTTATTTTGTATATGAATTAACTTCTATAGGTTAAGTAAATAAATTATAAATTACTGAAATTAACAAGGACGGTAAGAAATGTGAAAAAAAAAAAAAATATCGCACCACGCACGGCCACGGGTGGCTACAGGCTCCTAACTAAATAACACCCGACGCCCCCGGGTCAAACACTAGACGCTGATTGCATCTCCTGTACGTACAACAATAATGCTTCTAGAAAGTTACCGCGTTCATAAGTAATTACTGTATTACCGCTCGCCAGGAAATCTTCTTTGCAATTCTAATACAACCTCTTAAGAAATAAATTCTAACAAATCTCCATGCACGCCTCATCTGAATTTTATGTGCAATAAACAATCCAGGCTTTTAAAATTACGGTTGAAATTGTATAATAGTATAAGTGAACGAATTAAAGTGTGCACTCTTGAATCGAAGCCAAAAGCACCAAATGATTTCAGTTCCAAAACAAGATCGGGCAGTGACTACTCAACGCTGGCATCTGGAAGTTCAGTATCAAAAAGAATAACGGAAACATAGGAACACAACATTGTCCTGAACATAATGCATCTGATTCACGAAGCGAAAGCATTCTCTGACTCAGACAGAATACAGAGTAATGTTATCTGACTTTTACGGCCTGCATGCGCTTCTGTTGTTCGCTCGTTCCATTTCAATATGTTATTTTGTTTTATCAATTACACAGCGGATGCTGCATCGAGAGGAGTGTCGATTACACTCGGCAATATTCCACTTCAGCATTTTGACATAAATGGCACCCATGCAGGAAATATTCACTTTGGTGAAAACATCGGTGCTAAAATTTCTTACCAGCATCAACATAAAAGCAAGTGTTTTTGTATTTTATTTTACGACTATTTTTATTGGCCCTCGTGGACCCATCACGTTTTTATTGGTGGTCACTTTAGCGTTATCTATAAAGAATTCTTTGGCACTCGTAAAACATTCATTTTCGCCTGGAAAGAATACGCGATACTTCGTATATAATTGATGTTCATATAATGGGATTTGGCGATAAACAATCACGAAACACGGAAACTCAATTAAGAAAAGGTGACGTTATCAAGAAACAGCGAGGTAAAAAGGGCAAAAAGGACGAGACAGTCTTGGCTTATGTTCTTATCGTACGCAGTCATTTGTCGGCGACATTCCGGGAATGGCGTCGGCGGATGGCCTAATTGACTTAGTCGCCCACACTGTATCATACTACCATTAACGAGCGACGCCTATAAGAGCCCCTTTTGTTCTCAACAAGTCCCAACAGGTACACTACCTGTTAAATTTCGCCAGGGTGGCGATTTTTTCTAAGGAATTCTCCGAACAAAAACGTTTACCTGGCCCCTTTACGGCCCTTTCAAGTGTCTCGGTTTAAAATAAACTTCCAGTGCTTATAGAGCTAATTACAGGGACTCGCCATTAGAATGTCTGAGTGAATGATTAATAATCCTCAAGTCGCTATAGGCTTTTCTAAACGGTACTAGAATATCTTTACTGTTGGCACCAATTTCAGTTTCCCTTATTAATTATTTACTAACCGGTAAATGTCAATATTAATAACCCTTGCCATTTATCTTGCAATTTAGAATGAATCTTGAGATACATATATGGCATTTATTCGTACTTAGTTGTTTTCTGGTTTACTCACATTATTGTTGCATTCTTGTATTCCAAAACACGCATCATGTTTTGTTCTATTGTTAGGCGCCGCGAGATGCTTGCCGCTGACTCATCGTCTACCTGTCAGCGACACTTCTGACTTCACACCATCATATACCGTCACTCCACATTCCTTACATCTTATCCCTTAATGGAACTTCAAGAGCCTTTTCCTATCTTCAATTACTTTATGAGCCTACAATTGTATGTCGTAAAGTTTGATACAAATGTCGCTGCTTTGTGCCCTTCTTTAATTATGTCTCGTCTTAGCTTTTTAATGTATATTCCAATAAAAGATATGACTAAAAGCATTTCTAACTTATAGAATCATCGAGAAACTTCTTTGTAAGTTCGAGAATCTTCGTCATTTCTATACACTTATTTTTCTGCTTCAGTTATCTTCGAGGGTTTGATTCTCGGCTTTTACAGTCTAAAGTTACCTATTCCAATACTTACAGGTTTCCGTTGCTTAATGTAGACTTCCGCAGCCAGTAAATTGATCCGGACGGTTATAAATCGTCGAAGTTGGGACCGCTGATACGGTTAAAAGCTTCGGCGAAGGAGTAAAAATACGGACCGGCTAAGTGGAGGTTCGTGTCGGCTGATAAGAGTTTGTGGTTTTTGTGGCACCGGGACGAGTCCCTAAGATAGCGGGGCCTCAAGAGATAATAAAACACCGCAGGACGGCTTGAGAGGTTTGGGTAACTTAGAGATTCGGGACGTGGGTTTTGTTTTTTTATGTGTTGATACTTAGTGTTACATAACGCGTTATACTTCAAATGAATTCGCTTACACAAGTACCTACGGTGGACGGCTGGTGAACATCTGTTATCGAGTCGACGTTTTTCGTCTTTCAAGCGCACCTGTTCAATTTAAATATAAACCCGGCGATATTACAACACCAATTCAATATTTTCCATTCGATACTTTCCCAGGACAATCGTAATGCTCTTACGTGATCATTTGTTTTGTTAACAAATTGTAAGCATGCTTTTTAAACGATTGTCCATCTTCGATATTTGTTCTTCGGTAAGCTGTTTCAAGAGGTACGTCCACATCATTCAAGTACTTTACTCTCACGCTTATGTATCTCGAACGTGGTCCGTCTTCCGCGTTGTGGCCGGTCCCTGTTGAATTAAATTTACGTACTAACTCGGCCATCTGTCTGCACTGAGATATTTATCACTTCGCCAGCTACATGTAATGTGTCAAAGTAAACGGGATCGCGTTCGCGGATACATTTTTTGAGTTGCTCCTCTCACTCGCTCCTGCATTCTTAGAGAAGGACAGGGGAAGTATCCGAATGCGCAATCGATTGCGTTGCCGACTTTATGTTCTAGGTGTATGCGGTATGGTGGATTTTCAATTGCTTTTATAGAGTAGATCACTTTAGTATCGTAATGGCTCGCTACGGTCGCATGAGTGCATTCGAAACCTGCGTTTTGCTACGAAATGTAATAAGCGCCCCAGTAGTTTCACTTGGTTCTTAACACGCGGAGTTAAGAGATGTATTTGAGTGCATCCCTTGTCGGTTGTGGTTGAGGTGCGTGTGCACGTTTATCCTTGCCGCCGCTGGCGCCGGCGCCTCACTCGCAGCTATTTTTTCCCGCGACGCGCCACATTGTACTCACTCATAATTTATTCATTAAAACAGTAATTTATTCGCGTTTTAATATAAGCCTTAGTAATTTACTAGTTTACTCGTTTTGCAGCTATTGTCGTCTTTTTTATTGTTTTCGTATCACAATTGGCAGTGAGCGGCGACGTGGGCGCGCCACTGCGACGCCGGCCATTATTTAATTAAACTATCGCGTGTCCGTGTTCTTTGCTATGGGAATCTTTGTGAAATTCCTCTCATTATCAACCAATCCTAGAGTTGCTGTCGAGAGTTGGTTAATTGTGGTTCTTAACTTCTTTGAGTGAAAACAATAGCTAGAAACCGGAAATATATCGAATAAAATATGTATCAACCGTTTTATTCTCTTACTTACACAATGAAAATAGGTAACATTTCTGTTATTCTGTGATTTTCAAACATTCTAATGTCTTGCTCTTAGTTACTTAGTTTTTAATTTGTCTGTTGGTCGGTACGTCGTTTGACGGTAAAAAGTATTATTTTTTACGAAATTGCCAGCTTGTTATTGCCAGCACAGTTATAACAACCCTACCCACCATAACCGCGGCTACCGTCGTCCTCGACGCCACCCATATTTTGCAGTATGACCTAAATTAGTTTACATAGCCTTCATGTTAACATGTTTTGACGTGTTGCGAGCTGGCAATTGAACATGTTTACATACATTGTGGGCAAACACTTGCAGGGAGCGCTTGATTACGGAACCCGTTTTAAAAAAGACATCAAATAAAACCTCAAACTTGCAAACGTGTGAGAGAGATAGCTACACCTAACTAGTTTACCTTGTAGTAAACTAGTGCTATGTACTGCTATGTACAATCTTTATTTATTTTGAACGGAGATATTTGAAAGCTGAAACTGCAATTTTGTTTGTATAGAAGAGGTAGCAGACAAGAACAAGTAAGAACTTGTAATACAAGCAAGCAATAAGAATCGCCAGTCACTTGACCCCATGAAATGATTTGCCTTGCAATTTCGTATTATCAACGCATTACAGACGATCTTTGTAGGTCTATGATCTTTGTGAACGCCTTCCTACTTTACACTAGACTTTAAAACCAGGTGATTATTAACTAGGTACGGAAAATTATACCAGGCAAAAGTCGCTTAATTAATTAAATCTAACAATACGAAACAAAACAAAACAGTTCCTAGTTGTAAAATGACTTGCATAAAAACTAGATAGATTATCAAAATTTCATAATATACCCTTTGTTCTTGCAATTCACGAGCCATAACTGTATGGTATAAGGTCTCTTTTTATATGTACGGGCACTGGCCCGTACATATAAAAAGAGACCTTATACCCTTCATCTTTAAATACATTGATACAAAAGTTACATTTCACGTATACGGACATTTTATTCCCAATCAAGGTAGACGGACACTTATAAGTTGCATGAATTATATCATATAATCGATTAATATATTGTTATTTGCAATTTAAATAAAAATGTAAAGAACTACTTCCAGATATATCTTATTCAACGATGATTGAATTCAATAGTCAACCTTCTGTGTAGGCTATTGTTATAGTGGCTAACATTTACTGTATTTATGGCGAAGATAATTCTTAGATGATTATAATTGAATTACTTGTGCAGTTGGAAGTGTAAACGAATGTGTGTAAACGTGTAAATATAATAGTTTTCTAGCCTTTGTTTATGAAATGATTTTGTGTAAAAAACAAAGTAAAATGCATTTAAAACAAATTATGAATGAAGACCATTAGAAAAATCATGATAGTCTTTGAGGGGAAGGACGATGCTGCATCCCACTCGCTCGACTGGCCTAGTTCCTCTAATAGAAGACTGCTGTATGAGTGTACCATTTTATGAGTGAGTGAGATTTTTTGAGTTTATTTCTCATCTTCTCGAGTAATGTGATGGGGTAAAACAAGTCGTTCACCCCGTTATATTGATTTAATGGTTTCAAGCCCTGTACATTATTAGAAAAACTTAATCGACAATTCTATCTTGTTCTAAAACTCCATAACAATTTCATAGTTATTTATACTCGCGCTGTGGGATCACCTTCAAATAGAACATCCTAGAAACTGAGGGGTAATTTACATGACCACTGTAGTTAGACCCTTCGAATGTAACCCTTCACCCCTCGGTGACCTTTGTAGAGGTGCGTGCGGGGAATCGAGGTAGGGCTCAAGTAATCGGTTGAGGAACATGCGCAAGCGTCGCGTGGCGACAGATGTGAATGTAAACTGAAAAACTTTAGTAGCGTTTGCATAAAAAAATGTGTTAATATCTATTGGAAGTATACCTAAGTCAAAATCTGTATACCGGATTTATTTATTTTGTTATCAGGTCGGCCATTTTGAATTTTTAAGAAATTAAATACGCCAATACCACTCGCTACATCAAGACGAATCTAAGGACACCTTGTTCATTAAAATCGGTCACCCCGTTTCAGCTCTGCGAGGGAATAAAGAAACGGACATACATATTAAGGCCTTACCTATGAAATTGCCGTTTGTACACGGTGGCCACTTTGAAATTAGTTATCTTGTTTGGCCTGCAATTCCAAATTCAAATTAATTTCATTTTAAAGCTATGACATTCTTTTTCAAATTCAGCTAGTGATTTGTTTTTCCGTCTAACGATATTTTGCTTAGATATCGTTGTGTTTGCGACCATGGAACAGCTAAAACTTTACGTTTTTTTTTCGAATATGGGTTTCGTACTGGCAGCAACGCAGCACAGACGGCACGCAATATCATCGATGTGTCCGGTACAAACACCACAAACGAACGCACGGTGCGTTTTTGGTTTGATCGCTTCTATTCTAAAAATTTCGACCTCAAGAACAAACCCTGTGGATGATCAGAGACTAAAGTTGATAATGATGAATTGAAAGCAATAGTGGAAACGGAGTTAGCAGCAGCCTGATTTAGCAGTTATTGATTCATTTATCTCAAATCGGGAAACTGAAGAAGCTCGAAAAGTAAAGCTTAATGAAAGTGAGCTGCAAATATGCGTCGAAGCTTGCCTTACTTACTCAGGAGACACAGCCAAACAATGTCCCAAACGTCTCCGTGATAATGCTCGCCTACGCACCTCATGACAGACAGTCTCAAAGTAATAGAAGCTTCGACTGGAAACTCTTCGTCACCCACCGTACTCGCTAGACCTTGCCCCTATTGATTTAAATTTTATCGAAGTTTAGATAACTTTTTACACAGGCTACAATTCAACTTCGATGAGACAGTGAAAAACCCCTTCAGAGAATTTATCGATTCTTGTCTCCGGGAGTTCTATAGCAGAGGCATCAATCAACTTCCATTAAAATGGCAAAAGTGCATTGACAATAATTGACAATATGTACTTCGATTAATTAAATTTTCATACCAAAAACAAAATAATTTTGCCCTATAAATCGGCATTTTCATAGGTAAGGGACCCAATGTGTATATCCGTTTCTTTATTCCCTCGCAGAGATAACGGCGAAACAGTGAAAAACATATCCACCCTGCATATCGCAGGCAGGTAACAATTACCTGGTAATCTACAAAACATAAACTGTAAAATGTTGTAACACATATTTCGTCTATAACCGTCCCAGTTTGAGGTGGGCCCGAGTCACTTACTAGAAAAAAATATCTACTTTATATCCAAATTATATTGATTCTGCTGACGGTACCACCGTCTGTTTATTTACACCACACAGTGGCGTGTAAATCGGAGCATTGTTTATAAGTTTTATATTATGCCGGCTGGTAACAATAAACACTTACTTGTATTCTAGTAAAGGCACAACATAGTTAAATAACATATTTAAAAAAAAAACTGTCACTAACTCGTCGGTGAGAGAAAACACAACGATGAAACCCGCGTGCTTGAGAAAAAAAATCTCGAGGGATGTGTGTCCACCAAACCGCACTGGACTCTCTACTAGGTGGTGTTGACTGGACCCACGTGGTGGGTTGTGATCCGAAACCGCCTACTGATACACTAAGGGAGACCTGTACCCTGTAGTGGGACGATATAGACTAATACAAGTACAATATAGACGTATTTCGAGTCAAAGAAAAATAAATCAGAATTTCTGGTTACAATATTCTTCGGATTTTCAATTACCGTGTTATTTATAACCAAATCATTGTTTATAATAATTCTAATCTCATTGTTTTCTGTTTTCAGGTAAGTTGTATGGGTGTTTGAACTTGTAGCTGCATTTAAACATCTATCAGGTAACAGTATACCGTTATGTTGACATAGACAATGGAACATTTGCCACGATTCAAATTCACAGTAGAAATAATTGATTGTTTATTAGTTCCGAGCCAGACATAAAGACAAACAATTTTAAATGGCGATAAAAATCTTTTATTTGCATAACAACTAACAGTCGTTTTTCCAAAGTTGCGGTGTAAAGGACGGGCATTGTTTGCGAAACAGTGGCGCCAACTGCCACCAGCCGGCGCCGGCGCATCCGCTAGTCACGCGACATGTTTTGTCGATAAACCCCGAAACATAATAGACCGATTTCGTCTACAAATATCATTATTGTTAGCTACAATAATTTTGAAAACATCGTTACATTCGAATACGCTACACTTCAGTAATTATTGTATGCAGATGACAGGCAGTTCTGAACTTCAAAATTGATGTTATGATTTGAACGCAACTGTTTATCATAAGTAACGCAACGTCGTGGAGCGATAAATTAGACGTGGAGTGAAACTGCATAGAGAAATAAGTGGTTTGGCACCTCTCTAGTCGTAAAGAGTATAAGTAATTGCACGGATTAGCTATTTATCGATATTGCGTTGCGGATGCTCAGTCGCGCCTCGCTTGGCTTGTCGCCTGCCGACCTAATTCCACGCTTGCAGTGCCTGTCTCGATCGACAATTAGTAAGTGTGCGTGTCCATCACTAGTTTCTTTTTAAGGTTTCTGGCTTTTGCTCAAGAGACATTTTCGTAGTGACTCATCTTAATTTCTAACATCGTAAATAATTTTATGCGTCCATTTAACCATACTCGTGCATGAAAGTTTATTGCGGCTTGGCTCTGCGTCGCGTGCATTATAAACGTAGTTTTATTCAACAGCTCATGTTACTTATCACATATATCTGTAATTGTGCTCAACGTTGGCGCCACAGTCCTTTGGCCGTCTGCCATTGCCATAGCGATCAGCCCATACGATTAATTTCAATATACAGTGCGAATAAAACAATATGAGTAGGTACTAAATATCTTTCAAACCGTCAACTTTGTGTATAGTGAACGCTAGACTAATGTAGTGTGCCATGGAAATTTGTTTTGGACACGAGCCATTATTCTACGTTTAGTTTACGCCTCATTGAAATATTTGCAACAATGTTTGAGTAATAATAATTTCTGGGCATTTAAATAATAAGTTATTTCATTTAACACTATTCAATATCGGCTGTGGTTTCGTTAACACAGAGCTGTAAAAACGAGGTGAACACAAATTTCAGCTGTACGACTGAATTTCAGGAAAACAACATTCAAGGCTCAAGATGACCCCTTGCGTTATCGACGGGCGGTTCATTCGGGCTTCCGTGAGGCTTGTGTTGTCTTCAAGAGACTATCCATACAGCTTTGAACAAGTACTTAGTTTTTACAGGTGTAAACTAATTAGTAAGCTGCATATATAAATAAGTATGTATCAAATAACAATCAGCAACATTTCGCAGTAGAAATTTAAATTAAGGCTGCCGCGAGTTGAATGCAGCGTATCGATAAAAACGTTTATGATTGGCGTCTGCGTGTCGGCCAGTGACTCGCTATGCACTTGGCTTCACGCCACCGTTGACCTCATTGCGAACCGTTTTTGGCGCCACCGTCGTTCCTAATGATCACTATCGCGTCGATGACATGCCAAAACCGAAACGGGCGATGCTTATCGACGTTGATTTATAAATGGAGGCGCAACTCTAGCGCTATTAACTCTGCCATTTGCACGTTTTATTATTGGTGTTTTGATATTACATTCTTCGATTTCTGTAGCATTACAAGCGTTTCTTTTCTCTCGCTAAAGATAGACGATCTAAACCGAACAGGAGATTACCATGAATTTAAAATTTTGTTTAGAATTACAATATAAAGAAATATATTTTGAACGGTAAAAACCAGCATTGAGCCATTCTTTCTGACATAGCATTTTCTTCGTACAACCACAAATCTCGCGAGCAGTTTTGGCGGCTTTTGTATACGTCTTTGTAAATTATGATTCCGATTTTTTTTATAAATAAACTTAATAAAAATCGGAATATCACAACCATAACTTATCCTTTGTTTCTCTAAAGTTAGATAGATAAATAGATAAACTCTTTATTGTACACCAACATATGTTGTTGCAAATAAGTAAGTAACACGAAAAGTACAACAGGCGGCCTTATCGCCAAAGCGATGTCTTCCAGGCAACTTTTGGGTGCTAAGGTGAAAATACGTAACGAATGTCTTAAATAAATAGACTTTATTATTATAAAAAAGTAAAAATTTAACTTGTATTAAAATAGGACATTAATTTTGGGAAGGTACTGGCTCCCAAGATACAGATTTTTTTCTAGTTTGGGAGTCAGACTCATTATAAATTAATATCATGTATGTTTAATACAAATAAAGAATTTGAATAAAGATAAATAGATGATAAATATATAACAATAAAGTTAGTAATCAGTATGCTTACCTTTAGTATCTTTACCCTTCTACTGACCATATAATATTTGCCTAAATATTCCCTTTTTGGCGCCAATTGTCAAATTTAAAATAAACTTCAACTCAATATTTTGTCGATTCTCGATCTCATATTTTACTGCGTATCTATACTTTTGTTCTAAGTAGTTCTAATAAATATGGCTAGTGCAAACACAGAGCATAGGGCAGGCCATAAATCTGTATGTTTGTCCATTGCGTCATACCTAATGCGTTTTGGTTGCGACACTGCCTGTCTTCATATACACTGGTGTTCATAGTTTATCCTATGCTTCACGACTATGTAATTGGTGTACAGCTTGTAACAACTTTGCGTGTAAGTACTTTATGGGGTTATTTTAGGTGGTGGGGTTGAGGAATCCTTAGTGAGGACATCTTGATATTCAGCTACTGTGAATTCATTTTAACTACTTTGTACCTTATTTATAACACTGTCCTACTAATATTATAAATGCGAAAGTTTGGATGTTTGTTACTCAATCACATCGAAGCGGCTGAACCGTTTTTGTTGAAACTTTGCAAATAGATAGATTGTAATCAGAATTAACATATAGGCTACTATTCACTTAGACCACACGAACGAAATCGCGGCAAACAGCTAGTACTCAGTTGTTATCCCACAATGGACCTCCGTGAATCGTGGATTCAAAGATAATATATACTTACATTATCAAAAACATAGAGTATCTAATCTTAAAAAAATTTATACAAAAAGGAATGGAATGTGTTGGTTTTTGTTTTCTAGATAGGTATTGGAACTATAGTGAAATCTTTAAAAAAATGTATTCTTTATTTTACAAATAAGAAGGTACCTAGTTCTCTAATTTTCGAATACAAAATATATTTGGTGCTATTACTAAGGTCTAATTATATCTACATATATAGTATTATATGTATTGTTTGTAGTCATTTTTTATTGATTGCACGATGTACCGGCCTTCGTAATTCTGTTTAACCAACTGTTTGACTGGCAAAGAATGCCACGAGGCATTAAATCCGTCTTTTGTATAATGTCTCTTTGTGCACTAAAGTTTAAATACATAAAATTTAGTCTGAAGTATTGTAATATAATATATAAAACAATAAGTAAATTCGTGTGCAACTGTACTGATGCACGGACTCATCCCTTCCACGACGTCTAGCGCTCTTTTTACGTGACGATACCTATATATCGGTCTATCTAGCGATGTACTCGTGCTACCCGATACATTTCACATTGATAAAATATCGATGTAAAAACTAATAGATCATATCACAATTCGTAAATCATTAACAGATCGTGCCATGACTCACGGTACTAATTGTGACAATGCTTTACAAAACAAAAAGAAAATGCCATATCTATTATTTTTTAAGATAAGGTTGTAATCATTGTGCTAACATTTAAACTTATCGATATTAAAAACAATATTTAATAATCATCAACAAATAAATTATCGCGCGTAGAGAAACATCTAATGTATTTTTTATAGAAATAAGGCTGCAGACGAGCATACAGTCCATAGCATAGCAGGTGGTAAAGGGATACTGTCGCCCGTCGACATCCGAGGTACATGCCAACTTTCACTCACTATTCACTCTGGAATATTTCACTCACTACCGAAACACGTATGTCCGTATATTTAGGGAATAGAGTAAAGTAGGAAATGCTTCATTTCAAGGTAGTCTTCTGTGAGAGTAACGTCTAGTAACATGGCCAGTCGAGTGCGGCCAACGGCTGTTGGATTGCAGCATGCACCCTCAATGATTATAACAAATACAAAGTTGTAAAATAAACCTGTACTTTCAGTTAAACCAATGAATGTATAAACCTTAAAGACACCATAACACCTATTTCACGAACATAAATAGGTTTGAAATCGTGAGACCACTCAGTTGACTCAGTGATGCCTGTTCGTTATTCGCATAAAATTTGTAAATTACCTTATTAAAACTAGATTTGTAATTTAATTAGGCAATTAAAATATGAATGTTAAAGTTATCGATTTTCTAATAATCGATGCTCAACTCGATTCATATTCATTAACAGACAGACCAAGCAAGTCTATTAAAAAAATCTTTTTCATTCTTTCCTAATTGTTGTGTTCTTTTAACTTTTATGAATTTTATACTTATTTTAATTAAGTACCTACCATAACAAACAAATTCTCTTTCACTTGTTTTCAAATTATTCGGAGGGTAATTCGAAATCATCGGCTTCATTGACATTTATTATCTACGTAGTGTTTAAAAATGTAATCTTTTAGGGTTTTTTTTTATTGATTATGTATAATTTGATCAAAACACAAAAATGTGTTTTTTCTTAAAATAGATTCGTAATATTTTCATCTCAATGAACTCGAAATCTTCATGATTTCTTAGGAACATCATAGCTCGGAATACGTTTGGTTACAGCCTGTGCAGTAAATAACAAAATCCGCCTCTCAGTGGTAAGGGAAGTACCTACTTGCTTTGCAGTGAAACATTACATGCTGATAGTAACAAATAGAATATTGAACATACAATATATTAAACGACAACTGTCATGTTATTTATAGACAAGGATAATTTAATAATGCCTACTTACTTAAAACTAGCATTCATTACGGACCTTAGTCCGCTGTCTATTAATTAAAAAAAAACTTGTTCTAATTTTAAATTAATATCTCGTTCAGATAGTAGCCATTAAAACAAAAGACGACCACCCACGCGTTTAAATTATTTGCAACATTACAACCCGACGAACCTGCATGTGTTTGTAGTTTTGATTGCGAGAAAATAATCACATGTAATTATGACTTATTTAATTCAACCTTTAAAGGAAGTAACCATCACAGAGGTTAAGTAATACCCCTATGTAGGTATTATAGTGTAAAATTAACACATTCTATTTGATAATCGAAGCCGATTCCAGTTAATTACGGTTTGTCTCGAATTTTGCGGCACGCACATATAAATTTGTCGCACTGTATTTGCATAATTAAAATTAAGCCCGTAATAAAGAAGCACTCGTTTTTGTCATCGAGATTTTATTGCTTAATAAAGTATGCGGCGTGGGTTTGAAATTAAATTTGTGATTAATAAGTGGTGGTGAAATGTGACATTATTTAAAAAAACAAAGATATTAGGGTGTGTTTATGTTTAAACAGTATCTTGAAACAACGAAATTATTAATACATAATTAACCAAGATCATTAGGCCCATACCTACATTCATTTGTTCCTTTGCTCAAATAACTTCACAAATATACTTTTACCGAAAACCTCAAAAGAAACTGTTAAAGAGCTATTTATTTTAAGTTGATTAAGATAGTTGAAGTCAAGGTCTTTTAAGTGTTTTCACGCCAGTTTATTTTGCATTTTGCCTTCGACCGTGTATTATCGCGCAGCTTCAGAATAGCACCATCTTATCTCTTCTCGTGGTCGTCGTAAAAGGCAACTACGGAATTAAAAACCACTACCACCAACCTTGAGAATGTTAGAATGTGTAAACACGCTATTAATGTCAACTGTGAATAGCTGTCACCTGTCAACCTTAAACTGTCTCTCTGTTATATAACCGCTTGTGCCGTTGGTAAATGTGAGATTATAAATCAAGTCTATAATCAGTTATCCCAGTCCGTATTACAAATATTCCAACAGAGAAGCTACAGTACTTCTAAAAGCGTGCACTCGCAACCCCCTTGGACAGCGTGGCATTTTATCGTCATAGGTACATCCCTCAAGCACAGCACAATCTGCATGAGGGATGAGGGACTAATGAGGAGAGTCGCGTCCACCAGTGGACGATAAAAAGGCTGATTACCGTTAAGACTATTCGTTATAACTTATTCAATTTCTCAATAAATAAAATACAATTTCTCAACTTTTATTCTATAAGATGATAAATATTTAGCCACATCTGTCAATAACTCATTACAGTATAAAAGACCACCTTTACATTAAAGTAATCATCGACTCGGAACGTATGTCTCGATAAAATTACGATTTCTCAAATGGAGGGTCCTACATCCGTCCATTAAACAGCAATTTACGAATGGCAGACCAAAAATTGCCTTTAAACAACCTTAAACAAGGAGTCAGGTAGGAAATTATAACCCGACGCGCTTTGGATGGGACAAATGTATGTGATTTGTAATATGCTTTCTAATTTCAACGTGTAATGCCAGTTGTTGTTAATACAAAGAATCCTTAAAGAACTCAGATTCTCTTGGGATTTTCAACTGGTTTCAAATTACAATTGATTTCTTATTTCCTTTATTTTGGAATCATGCAGTCATTAAGACGATTGCAAAAAAAAAAACATAAGGATAAGATCTACAGTTCCAATATTTAGCGATTATACCTATTAGTTAGTAAACCTAACAATACTAATTAACAAATAGTTCATTAACCTAACATTACTTAATTATAGCTATTAATTATCTTTACTTAACAATTATACCTATTAGCGGTTACAAAAAGTCTACAATGGAGTGAATAAAGTATAAAAAATAAAGTGAATAAAGTGCGATGTTATATTTTACTGAAACATTTGAATAATTTTCACAGTTTCATTTACAATAAGACAAACACAAACAAAGTTGCCTTGATTACGAATTATTTCTTACAATTTTTTTTTCCTATTTATTTAGAAACTTTTGTATTGAATATAATATATTCAAAATTAAATTAATATAAATTTAAATTAATATAAAACTATGGTTATTGTATATTATATACAATAACCATAGTTTTATATTAATTTAAATTTTTAATTAAACTATAACATTCTCTCCGCGTCATACGATTGTGCGGATAGAATACAAGTCTACAATATTTATATATATTAAATACACTAATGAGCATTTCTGTTGTCTTTGTGTTTTGTTCTGTTTTGTCTTTAATTTCTGTCTTTGCTCTTGAGACATTTCATTAATAAATCCTCCACTTTTCCCCTATTTGCAATTACGCAATTAAATTGACAATAAGTGTCAAATTCAAACTATTGAGGTAAGTACACTTTTTACATTTTTAAAGAACCAATTTCATCATGTTAATCAAACTATGTATACCGTACATATAATTATATTAAAAAAATAAACATGCAACTAAATTCCTTCTAAAACACGCAATCTAATCGAGCCCTTGCAATTAGAAGTAACCGAAGTCGTGATTAGAAGCTCCTTGGACTTCAAAATCGAGCCTTATTATCCACTAAAAATCCTCTTACGACTGTCTTCAATCTAGTTCATCGAGCTGAATTCCAAAAGGACGTAAATGCTTCATTGTGCGTATTGTTTTAAGGCGTTTCGGCATTATCAGTCGGGGTCCCCGCGCCGCCGCCGGTGGGCGGCAACCCTGTAATCATTCCTCGTTCCCCGCACAGACCCTGGGAGCGGTCCATGATTATAGACGGAATTTTACGGCTGCTTCGTTAGCTCCTCAAATCATAGGCCGGTGTGTTAATGGCTTAGAAGACGAAACGATTTCGTGTCATTTCCCAGACCGAAAACTGTTTCCGTAGGTAATTGACTGAGAACATAAAATGCAGTCTTATAATTTTATTATAATTTGTGTGATATTAAACTGGTCGCGTATTTGAGTAATTTGAAGACTTTTTCAACTTAATCACAGGCTCATGGATAGTATTGTAAAAAGACAATAAGAGACTGCATCGTATGAATTTTATTGCGTATTCGGAGTATGAAGATTTTAAGAATTATCAGTTTTACCAGAATTAAAAAAGTTAAACCCAAATGTAGATGTTCTTCAAAATACCATACAATAATAGAGTTTTCTCCTACTTGCTCGGAAATGGCTTCATTATTTTAAAAAAGGAATACGTCAATCGGCTCTTTTCTGTACGCACGCCAGCAATTTCCAACACGACAATAATAGAGATTGCTGGACAGTGGCGAGGTTATTTTTAGTGCACACTAACATATAGCCAATACCGCAATCTTTTAAGTCGTCTCGATCCGCCTGGCCGAAGGAACCCCCTGCTCTACCGTGACTGTCAGTCATAGCTAGAAATTACAGGGCCGCCTGCGATTTACAAAAACGGTCTAGTAATTTTAGTTTACCTCTTACATCAATTTAAAAAAATCTCTTCATACTATTATCATAGCATATGTAGTCAGAAACAGGGTATACCCTGTTGTATATAAAGTATACCCATCGGTACCTTAATGCACTTGTAATAAGGACTAGAATCGAACGGTTTTGAGTACATTAGCGTGTTGTTGACAGTACATATATTTAACTGAGGAAATCTCATTGAAGTGGACTTCATGAATGAGTATAATCATACGAATAAACAAAATATAATAATTAATGTGGAAAGGTGACACCACACACGATTTTCCGTTCTTTTCCATCTAGATACCCTCGCCTTTACTCAGTTTAATCCTTTACGAGCATATCGTCCAAAATGCATTTTAGAAAATTTTCATCAAATACAGTGCTATTATTTATTTTCGTGTTTCTACGTACTTCCGAGCCGACATTGTTAGAAGTGATCTCAATAATAATATTTTCTTTAAGAAATAGCTAAGAAGTAGCTATATCCGTCGTCCATGCAATAATGTTCATTACGTAAAATGTCTAATACCCAAGTGCTCAATACGCATATTGTTCAATTACGCTAAATGTTCAATACGCAAAATGTTCAATACGCAAAATGTTCAATACGCAAAGTGTTCAATACTCATAATGTTTAAATTTGCAAAATGTTCAATACTCATAATGTTTAAATACGCGTCGATACTATTTCACGTATTGAATATTTTCGCAATTTGCAGTATCTTGAACATTATGCGTTGCGACGGTTATATTGGCCTTGTGTAATGTTATGGAAACAAGAAAGAAGGGCTCTGAATTTGTAGAAAATTTTCTTAAATGTATTTTGGATTA
This sequence comes from Sesia apiformis, assembly GCA_914767545.1. Taxonomy (NCBI): domain Eukaryota; kingdom Metazoa; phylum Arthropoda; class Insecta; order Lepidoptera; family Sesiidae; genus Sesia; species Sesia apiformis. The sequence continues at coordinate 4,405,491 of OU611960.1, read as the reverse complement.
ATTACATTTTGGACGAATTGCTTTTGGTCGATTTACTTTGCTGAAGTCGGATTTTTTATTCAAGTCAGGGATATGACATATATAACTGTCAAACAGAGTGACATTTCTACGGAGATGACACGTTATTGACAGTTCTACATGTCATATCCCTGACTCGAATAAATAATCCTACCATAGACTATTTGCTTTTTGGACGATATGCTCCTAAAGGAGTTTATTTACTACAGTCACTACAGTTAATTTAATTACTACAGTAAATTGCAAGTGGTAGACGCTTATCAGCTGCTTGTTCATAAACAGCTAGTTATTAAGACGATGCTAATAACTCGTAAACTAAGCTAACGATCAGACTCTTACTTGTTAATTGATTTCACCGCAGCTGCCATGTTTTTTGTACAGACTTGTATCGGTTGCCGAAGAATATTAATAGTGTTTCCAGCGCTTTAGCAATTTTTATTCTATTAAAAGCCTTTTTATTATAGGCATTATAAGCCGTTTCGTGGACAGTTTACATGAATAGCTGGCGGAGATACTCGCCCTCTATAAAAATGCCCACCTTTTTGATTGTATAAAGTCAGTTTCCATTGAATACTTTCGATAAAACAGACAATGTTGACAAAAATAATGATTACTTCAACTTATGATGACTTGATCATATGACCAATTTTCAAGCAACACAAAACATTCTTGAGAATTTTCAAAGAAATATACAGGCTGTAAGTTTATTGACGTGAAAATTTCAAGAATCTTTTTTGCTAAAAATCAACTTTTTTAATTTTCACCAAATGTTTCAAACAAATTTGCTGAAAACAAAGCCCCGTAAAATCGATTACGAGAGACAAAGACTGTCTATGAATCTTTTTTTCGAGCACAAAATAACCCTAAAACGACTGTTGCCTCAGGCGGGACCGATTTCGTCCGTCCTCTCGGCAAATAATCGGCTGATAATTGCCACTCGTGAAGGCCCTGATTGCACAAAATTGAGCACGACTAACCACGGTACAGAAGTAACGATATTTTGCAGAGCACCCTGCACGCTGAGTCCCACAGCCGCTGGGCGCACTCGACTAGCATCCTTACCCATCTTTCACAGAAGACTACCTTGAAATATACTGTATTTCCCACTTTATCCTATTTCTCCAATGTATTTACGTGTTTCGGTAGTGGGTGAGATATGCCAGAGCTCATTCTCATTTCATCGTATCCCTATCCCTCCCTCCCCATTTTCCCAACCCTACCTCCAAATCCATTTCTTTAAATCTCCAAAGGTAGGCAGCGCATCCGGGTACAGTGAAATCAACGAGACATAAGCTTCGCGTTTGTGTGAGTGTACACCGATAGTGTACAGTGCGAACCATTTAGAAGATCGGATTGGACAATTCGGCACAATCACTCAACCATGCAAAGTTCATGTATCGTTGATTTCACTGTAGGCACGCGCCAACGTTTGTCATTCGAAACTGATGTTGGCATGTATCGCGTATATCCAGGAAATTAAATGAAGTTTATTTGATGATAAGTTATACGTAGGTTATTAATCTTAAAAATAAATAAATCACTATGATCTACCATTTCTGGCGTACAAATATTTGAGATCGGTATACATCGAAATATTTTTCAGAATAATTATGTTTACATTTATTTAAGTTAATAATTGTATATTTCAAGTCAACAGTATCCAATTACTTTCAGGTGAACTGTCTGCCGCCTTCATTCCGTAGCTTCATTATATACTTGATTGGATATATCAGCCAGCCATGATATTATCTGTACTTGGAACAGTGTTGCTTATTGCGCGGTATGTTGACCAATCATTCGGGTTTGTGTCTGCTACATGTTTGGCTTAATTATAAAAGTTACGTTACTGAATACTGAATCTGTACTTGGGATAATGTTGCATCTTGCACGGTTTGTCGGCCAACCATTCTCGTTTGTGTTTGTTTCAAGTTTCACGTGATTATAAAGCTACTATACTGGTTTTATCTGTACTTGGAACATTGCTGCATCTTGCGCGGTTTGTCGGCCAATCTTTTGTTGGTTAAACACACTGTGAATTACGCAATTCGTGTCGTGGTCTGCGGTTACTTTGTGAACGTTTTAAAGCTGTTCGCGTACACTCTTTCATTTTTAGAAAGCAGTATTAAAGTCCATTGTAAAAATAAAAGTTATTTGTTAGACAGCTTGATTTTGTCAACTTAATTAATTTTGCACAGTTTTAATCCATACTATACTATCAGTTTATGTCTCTGCACTGCTGGATATAATCCTCTCCCAATGCTGGCCACCATCCACGATCTTTGGCTCTTATCTAAGCACCACCAGCGGTTCCCGCGAACTTCTTCAAGTCATTAGTTCACCTGGGCGTCTCACACCGCGCGTCCCGGTAGGCCTCCATCCGAGGAGTCGTCTACCTCATCGGTTATCGGTCCTGCGGCAAATACGACCTGGATATTGCCACTTTAACATGTTAATTATACGAGTTACGTCGGTGACTATAGTTCATTGGCGAATGTCTTTACATATAGGTAGATAGATTTAAACTACACGTAAATGCACTAACATTTTAAAGATGTTGAAAGATAGTTAATGCTAATTGATTATAGCGCAGTAACATACTGCCTGTGTGTTCTACTTGCGACTATAATTAATGTTTGTCCAGCTCAGCTTTATCTGTGCGCCTGCGACGATTAAATCAGCGTTCAGCTTAAATCCACGATGACGTCCGGATATAGTATGTTAAAATATTTACTGCAATTAATATGATTATATTGCAATGTTAATTTTTATAAATCACCTTAAATCTTCAATTCTTTTAATCAAGTCGTCCCCGGCGATCAGTCCACAGTCCACCCGTCCAAAGGACGATCTACATTTCCTAATACGTTGTTCCCATCTATAATAACTAGTATTTCAAAAATTTAGCTGACTCGCAAAAATAAAATTAGAAGCTCTTTCGTTTCGTTTTAGGTTAAAATTGATGAACAAATTTTTTTAAAATTTAAAGTTAGGTTGGAATTTTGTTCAGTTATTTTTTATAGCTATATAATTTGTATGGCAGCAGATAAATGATCGATCAATAAAACACTGCATTCAATTACAAGGACTAGTCGGCAAGAAAATTTAATAACAGCAAATAAATAATTTATCCCATATGCATCCCGTTAGCTGCAGAATAATCCGAAAAGAATTTCATACAATAATTATATGTATATATAGCTATATCAATAATTATATTTGTATCAACATAATTAAAATATAGGTTTTCAAAAATGTGACATACCAGCAAATATATACTTAGCTGCATTATTTCTATTTATGCCATTCGCTTTACAGCACAAAAGTATATTGAATTTCTGACAACATTTAAGGAAACTTTAATTTCATTTTAGAATTCTGAAATAAAGAATACATAAAGTTTTAATTTTTATCTCTGGACATCTGATTTCGTGAAAAAAAGTATTGTGGTACGGCAGCGGATAATGCCACCAATGAGAAATAATTTAATGAGCAACAGAAAATACTGGATGAGCAATAAATCTATAATAACAAAAAAGGTGGGTTTGGTTTAGGTTCTCTTGTGTGAATGCAGAAATAGGAGTCCCATCGACTCTGTGATGTCATTCTTAGAGTGGAGTTTCAGTTGTTTAAAAATTAGACGTTTTATTGATCATAATTTACTGCTAATTTAGTATTTTAATTTTCCCAACCCATTCTCCAAATCCATTCCTATATCTCCAAAGGCGGGCAGCGCATCCAGGGGCATGCCAACATTTGTCATTCTGGACTGATGTAGCATTGGTGTTGCGGATGTCCATGGACTACAGTATCCATTTACCATCAAGTGGACTGACTGTATGTTCGTCCGCCACTTTTTTTCCCATAAAGAAAAACAAGTTTCTTTGACACAATTTTATTGAATTTAAGAAGTACGGTTGAATCTGAATAGGTCATAATTTGCATTTACTAATTCACGTTATTTGCAGGACAAATTAAAAAATATGTATCTGAACATTAATATTATAGATGGCTATTTTTAGTAAAATTGATCCTCTTTATAAATTTCTATTTGATTTGATTTTTTAACTGTCATCCCTAATTACATACTCGTAAGTAATTTGTGCCTAAAATAGTAAAGTCCAACTGACAATAAAAACATTGTAAGCGGATATGGATTTGCTGCCAACCTTTTATTTTTTCTACCATAGACTGACCAAATTGCTATCTATATATCTGTAGCTAAGTTAAATACATGCCTTTTTAAATATACCGTCTTTAAACTCGGAACGGTTTTCTAAACTCTGAAGCAACACGAGAGTGGCATTAAAAATTATTTAAACAGTAAAAGTAATACGCTAACTGTACGGAACCCTGCTGCGCCCGGACCACACATCGGCCGAGCTTCAAACGTGTACGCCGTGCTTTTCACATGTATTGTGGCTCATTTCATAAACTGTAGCGGATTTTTCTTTAGACAAAATATAGCATTCGCTTTTTTATTTTACGAAATAAAAGTAGATAAATTAAAAAAAAAAATACAAAATTAAAAATTAGAAAATAATTGGTCGTTTTAACACTTTTCCATAATTAAATGTAAACAAGTTGTTTCCTAAACTAGGTACATATTCACCTGTGAACCAGTTCTATTTTCTTTCATCATAATCGAAACAAAAAACAGAAATTGGCATGTTCAGAATTTACATATAGCTCCAGAAAGTTAATAGGATCTGTATTTCTATTTTTATACCATACCATCACTGTTTCTCCACTAGTGGATATATGCCTCTCCTAAGGACAGCCACTACACACGGTCTTCCGCTCCCTTATCCTGTTAAGTACTACCGGCGACTTTTTTTCAAGTCCACCTGACTATATTTTTTTCTCTTCTATATTTCTTATCTGATTCATTGTATATCTATATTTTCTTTCCCGTTTTTTGTAAATTAACACACTTGTTCTAATTGTTCTACCACGCTAACACTAATAACTTGCACCAGCCCCTGTTCAAATATTTGTCGTAAATGAACGAGAGTTGTCCGGCTCTGTTTCCACCGTCGAGAGTGGCGTTACATAGTAAGTTAACTACTTGTTTATTTATCTTTCTACTTACAAACGTGTTTTAGTGAGACTAAGAGAAGTTGGATATTGGAAACGGATGATTTGTGACATTCTTTGAGTAAATGGACCTTAATGTCGGTCCTAGTTCCTAGATATTGAAAAGTAATAAAAATATTGCTATGGTAACACTATAGATGCACTTGAAAACAATCTGAAACTTATTAGTACATTTTCACAGAGTGAGGTATAACCAAGGTACTAAACCAATAGATACAGATTCATTCAATCATTCAATTCATTCAATTCCTACTTCATTTCAAAGTCAGGGAAAGATAGCACCAGCACATAACTTCCCGTGGATGTCCTAAAAGGCGAGTAAAGAATAACAAAGTCGCTACCACAAGCCCTAAGGAACAAGACAATATCCATGAAGAAGCCCATGTCTAGCAGTGGCCTATAAAAGGACTTTTTACGGTTCTTAGCGAAACCAATCCAGGTTTGATTTTACTGATTCACGAATCACAGTGAAGGTTAAGTATCTCTTTAACTATACATTTTAATACAATGAAGACATCTCTCTAAGAACATCATGAAAATCATGAATGGATGCATGAATTATGTATGTAGATCGATCATGAATGAGTGTCATCTCTATTGCTCAGTTCACTGATGTCATACTGTTATAAATAACATAGCTATAAGACAGGCGGTTTGAAGCACACGTGTCAACAAGGCGCTCGTAAAATTGAAGGTTCCGTTAAAATCAATTTATTACCTACCTAAAAGGGTCTTCTATCAAGTTCAGATAGAAGTCAAATGAGGTTGTCTTGCGTCTTCTCGTGCACCAAAAATGTAACAGTTGCCAGAAACATAATCAGTTCGACAGAGTAGTAGACGTCTTTTATGTAAGAGAAAATAGTCAAGTAATAAGGAAGAATGGAGAGTTTTTGTTGCGTCTTCTCATGCAATAATATAGTCGACGAAAACACAATCAGTTTAGTTGAGAACCAGAGGTTTTTAATCGTAAGAACTTAGCACGATGAAACCACTGCGATACTTTCTTAGGTAGTAGAGGTCTTTTATGTAAGAGAAAATAGTCAAGTAATAATGGAGAATGGAGAGTGTCCCATTCGTCTTTAGGGAAGATTCCTAAATCCTCAAACGTAGCCAGGACCTTTGGATGTACCATGTTTGTCATTTTACTGATGTTAGCACGTGGATGGCGACAGTAACCGTTTATTGTTAGGCAGACTGTCTATCTGATAGAAATGTATCAGTCTGTGTATCTGTAAAAATAGACTGTAATTTAGTACTCTTTTGTACCCTTTAAATGAAAGTATTATTTTATTACATTTACATTTTATTACAAACCCAACAAATACTTGCTAAGCCAGAAGATTCGTCTTAAACATCCGCAGCTATTGCGTACTTACGGGATTTATGACAAACCTTACATCGTCTAAAATATAAGACAACAAATATGTATAAAATATTAAAATTTAAGGGAAATATATTAAAGCTATACAATGCACATACAATGTCTCTGATAACCATGTCAGACGAAGCTGGACGATACATACAATAAAAACTCATAAAATAAAATACTGTTATTAAACGTAGAAATTTATGTTTGTAGATCTCTTTATGTATTATGTTCGATACGTGTAATTTTTGATTTGAATCATTGATTTGAATTTGTGTAATTTGATAATAAAGTAGGTAGACCTTTCTATCTAATCAAGCAACGGTGATATTTATGAGGTCTCGACACTGGCTGTTACATGTTTAGATCCAATAATAATGACATAAAAATTCAGTAGTCTCGACTTGACGCATTAACATACGATGTCAATGACCAAAGATTGTCAAACTTTAAATACCCAATGAAATACAACCATTGCCCAAAGCAGGGTATTATAATAGAATTAATGTTAAATAGATTGTCATAATCCGAACAAATCCATTTCATTGCCTATAAACTTTACAAAAGATAAATAACTTGTTACTAAGCAACGTTTCCAAGGCCACCGACCTTTTTCAAATTTCTTTTTACCGTTTACGACCATTAACATAATCCTAACTGCCGTTAAAATAAGATATACATTTGAATAAAATTTTAATCCGCAACGATATATAAAATCTCTAATTTTTTATCCATTATAAATAATCTAGAATTCCACCAACATAATAATTTATATCATTAATTGCATTCGAAACTTAATAATTAATGACTTGATATTAATTTATGCCACACTCGAAGCTCGAAACGTTAATCGAATCCGCGCTATTCGACTAATGTATTCGAATTGTTGAAACGATTAATTTAATCGATTCTTGTTTGGTTGCATTCGATAATGGGCGCTTACTTAGCAGCGATGTGGGCACTTTGTTTTTGGTATTCATTTGTAACTAAATAAATTAAATGGAATTGTGAAATAATGTTAATTTATGTCATTAATACTAACTGTATATGTAACTAATACAAGAGTTATATATCATTTGTAGGTTTAGATAATATATTACGTCTTTACATTCTTTTCATTTGCCGTGTGATTTTCTTTTTATATATTTTTACTTTTTACTAAAATCAACGGCAAAGAATCAAGTGAATTTATTAACAAAACTTCGAAGTAATTTTTGTTTCATAAATCGACTTAATAAGTTATCTGTCATACATGCGTCAAAGTGATGTATGTGTACGTTTAATAGTTTTAAACAACAAAAAACGTTACAACAAAAAAGAGGTTGGTATACGAACTAAATCGAAGTAACGTTACAACATATTGTAATGAATATTTTTATAGATATAAGTTCATTTGAATCACGAAGTTAAAAGCTAATTTTGTCGTTAATGCATAAAGAAAAAATAAACTAATTTAAATACTATAGATGGGTCGTATATACGTGTTACGCTCAAACAGCGAAAAAAACACAACGCGTCGTGAATGGTGCTGGATGTCCAAACATCGAAAAAACATATTATTTCGATGTGTTCATGGTTTTAATTATCCGCAACGCGACGTGGCATTCAAGAACCGTCCACAACGGTTAGATTAGACCTAATAAAAAAATTAAGATGTCTACTTTCTCTCGCGTAATATGAGTAAAGACCTATGACAGGCAGACACAAAGAAGCAAGCGCAATAAGGTTCTATTTGAACTGCCTATAGGAATTTCAGATATGTAACTATTTAAGTCACATGTTAAAATATAGTGATGCGAAAGACATTAAAATAAATCGTTTGCCACTGAAAGTACCTACATGCGTATCGCTCAATTATTATCCAACCTATAAAGATTCATAGCAACCAATTAGTGGACTAGAAATACGAATGTACAGTTTTTTATCACCCTCTCTCTATTTTGTGTTGTTGGTTCAATTCATGGGCGAGAGCGGAAAATAAATTAGCCAATAGACTGATAGAAAATACCTAGACATCAACAGAAAACGCTAAGATTATTCTACATGTGGATATTATAGAGTTCCATTTTCAACTCTCTTCTCGTTATGAATTTCTTTGTGTCCCTTTATGAAAATTTTCTGTTGTCAATTTGAAATTTTGAATCTGCAAGAAAATCTCGTTTTTTATGTTTTCGTTGTTCAAATGCTGTTAAAAGATTTTATTTACTATATCTACGAGGGGCGGTCAAAAATTTCGCGGAATGGAGGGGATGGGTTAGGGGAGCTCGTTTCCATAGTACTGGTTGAGTGACTCATAATTAGTATATATACCAAGTTTAAGCCTCATTGTGTCATTAATCAAGTCAATCTGGAAGAAATCGTAAAGAATGAAGAAAACAGAATATCGCGCAATCAATAAATTCCTTACGAAGCAAAGAAAAAACCTTCATATTATTTTAGAAGAGATGTCGACAGTTTACGGGCACTTTTGCCCTGAAAAAACAACGATTTACAATGGCCGAGGCTTGATTGAAGACGACCGTTGCCCCGTTGAACGTTGAAGATCCAAAAAGTCGCAAAACTTGTATTGGAGGATGCCCGTCCGAAAAAGAAACAACTTGCAGAAATGGTTGGAGTATCAGACACAACTATTTTGAATATTCTCCATGACCATCTTGGAATGAGATCTGGTCAGCACAAGATGAGTGCCCAGAATGCCCCGCCCCAGAAACAACAGCGCGTGGAGTGTGCTCGCGAGATTTTACACTTGTGTGATGTGATGACAACAAGGACGAAGTTGTTGATGTTGACGAAGTTGAAGGATTGTTACTGGAGCTGAAACTCGAGTTCACCACTATGCGCCTGAGTCTAAGCAAGACTCAATGCCAAAAAAAAATTAAATTCTCATTGGGGGGCCATAAATTCAAGGTTTCGCCGTCGGCTTTTCGGTCGGTTTTCAAATTTGAAAACCAATTAATGCTAAAGCGAGAGAATATCAATCAGGTGTTCCTTGTATGAAAACTTCTTGGAATTTATTTATTTATTTATACTTTATTGTTTTAACAAAAGTCGGGCTATAAAAAATTTGATAAACATTGTACAAAGCTCTAACTATCGATATTTATACAAGGAATACGTAATCATGGGCGTAATCCATGATTTCCTGCTGAAGGAAAGGTTTGGAAGCACTCTGTATAGAACATTTTCTACCATCAAACTTGGCCTGCAGACTAGACCCTAAATATTTTCGCTCATCATAGACGTGTCGCGTCGTTCGGACCACTGTAGTTTCACAAAAACGCATTCCGTTTGTTAATTGATCCCCGTTACAGTTTCAACAACTCATTAACAGGTTTCTTACTTATCTTTTGACGCTGGACGTAATAACGGATGCAAAACACTGCTGTAATAAAGATTGATCATTAGATAGGACCCGAGTGCCCTGTGACTGCGCCGATACGCTTTTATAGCTCTGGGCTGGTTTATAGGGTTAAAAATGGGTTTTGAATTTATAACTAAATTAACTGTTACACGCAACTTCGCCCGCTTACAACTCCTGTACTTACAAAATTTCTGACCCAATTTAAAAATACACAAAAACTTTTGGGTAAAAAAATGAAAACCACATTGTCTGAGCATGTAAAAGTTTGATTGGCTCAATCGCCTCATTGGAGCTAATCTCGGCAGTAATTCATATGTCATATTTGCGAGCCAAGCCCCTTTGAATTTAAATGTGTAAAGTCCACTACTCTTTATAATTTCTTTCATAATTTTTATTATTACATCGTCAACAGCACACTATGTAATCAAAACGAACTGATTTTCGTTAATCTCTTTCTTTTTTTCTCTATTTCTAGACCTCTTCAAACCATCTATTTGAACTCAATACTTTTTGTAATTGAAAACGCAACATTACATTGTCGAAACATGGAAAGATACTTACGTACACTTTACGTAACATTTCCGGAAGATACTCGGTAATTTTGACGACCACTAACGATTGCCAATCCAAATATTTTTTTTGCCACAACTATTACTTTGCGCAAAACTGGAACAGTTTTTGTAGATAGCCTTTCCTTTGCGCACCTGCTTCTATGCCTAGACATTCCCAGTCGAGTTTTCAATTTGACGCGTGATCCCAGGACGTTCCAATAGGTTTTACTGAATCTATTGATCGTCCAATATAGGGATGCCATTAAATATCTATACGAGTACTTATAATTGCAGCTTCTAATATTATAAAGAAAGATTGTTAGTTTTTTTTGTTAGTTTTTATTCTGAAGCATGAAATTCATTCTGAAACATCGGAAATCGCAATATTTTTAAACATGGGGTCGCCATTTTTTCGAAAAGAATTTCTATGCCCTGCTTTAAAGTAGTCAGCGTCGGATAATCGCAAGCAAAACCTAAATTTGTTATTTTCTGATCCAAATGAACCCAGCGCGCTTATCAGCACATCTAACCGCATCCTTTGTTTTATTATAACATGGCTCTGTACTTTTTAATAAAGTTTTAAACAGACATTTATGATGCTAATCGGCGCTGACTATTTAAAAGCAGGTAACCTGTATTTTATGTTTTCAAATCACTTTTAGAATAAGGGTTAAAACAATGAGACACATTTGCAGTGGAGGAAGAAAGTACTTTCCTATTCAAATCATGATAATTGGACACAAGTATGCATAACTACTCCATTTGTCAAATTATATGTTTTTGTTTCATTGCGCCATTCGACTGAATTTAGTGTACTCTAATAAGATTTTTGAATTGTTACTTATGATTTACACGATATTTTAACAGTAGTCTCAAGGGCTTTGTGAAAAATAACCTAGTACAAACGCAAATAAAATCTTATTTCCTGTAAAATTTCATTTTTGTCGCTTGGATCAGTTATGCAGAATGGTATCCAATTAAACTACACCTACTCTTAGCAAAACGAGACAGATAACTGATATATCTACGACATCGGGACAGTTCTATTCGAGACGTCTCAGTCTTCACTACAACTATGACAGCCCTGTTCTAGAAAGCATTCGAAGTATGTTGCTGAAATCGGTTGTTTAGAACAGCGAGTGGGATCGTGGTTATGTATGATGCAACGAACTCAGCTCCGTCGTCCATACATTATTGTATCTTAGCCCTTGTAAGAAGCTTCAAACAATGTTGCAAGTTCAGATTGGTGTAGTTATTTGAAAATAATTTATAAGCAGAGATCGGAATTAGGTAGTGTGATTTATGTACTTGCAATGATATTATACAGCAAAAGAATAATATGGATATTCCTCAAATCCCGGGATTTCAGTTTAAAGCGTATTAAAAATCCGGTGATAGATTAGATAGAATTGTAGGTTAATGTTTGTAAATATAAAAACTGAAACTGAATGTTAACGTATGTAAATCATTAATATATTAAGTACTATTGAATAATTTATCTTATCTCTGAGATATCGATACAACCCTAAAAACCGTCACGGTACCTTGAGATAGTAAATAAATATACTATTGGCAATAAATTAGGGTTCCCGGGATTATTATTCAGAAAATCCCAGAAATGTCCATGTTTATATCAACATTTCGTTGCAAGTACATAAATCACACTACCTAATTCCGACCTCTGCTTATAAGCGTCATCAGAGCGACATTGTCCGTCCTATTATGGCCACTTTTAACTGTGCCTTTTACTACCTTTGAATAGCAGTAGATTTTAAAACGTTCTGTTAAAACCTACTGACAAACGCCGTATGGTTTCCATCGGCTTTATAATCTTTATATAATCTCTTCCCATGGGTAACGTAAAAGGCGACAAAGCCGCTACTACAAGCCCTGAGGAACAACACTACCTCTAAAAAATGGACTCGCCCATGTGGCGTTATTGTCGCCATACACCCGTCATGCATAAGACAATGTACACGAGGAGTCCTCATTCACGAGCTGGCAAAGAATGAAAAAAGGGCTAGTTACAGTTACGTACTTTGCTAAATAGAATGACGATTTCAATTAGCTTTTCGCACATTACACATTTGCATATGGAAATCTTACAAGAATATCTGAGCTTGGTTTTTGTAATTACTCCATTATTGTATATATAAGCATTTTTGTTTATTTGGAAATGTATAATGGTGGAATGTATGGAGGTATACCTGAAAAATTAGCGTGGGAGAAGTGTGCATGAGTGTCCATAAAAAAGCACTAAGGACGATGCGTCTCCATAAGGGAGGAAAACTAGCCACAAATCTCAATCGTGGCTAAATCTATTTCTACCTACACCCATGTGAGAAAGGCATGCTTATTAAGGAAATAACCGCAGCCTCTGAATACTTATTTCCTAACGTCCACTCAATATGTATTACGTATGTATGAAGTAAAAACATCTCAAATGTCTATGACTTATGATTAATAGATCTAATGTGTACGATCTTAGTTTCAAACGCCGTCGTCACGACTTCTGATACTTCAGAAGTCTTGTTACTATACAATTAGTTACTACTAATGGTTCATTTGGGAGCTTACTTGTAACATCTATGAAAAATCATGAAACGTATTTGCTGGCGTCTGTTAATAGCACTATTGCATATGTTCGTATATTTGTATATATAGCTTAAATGGCTGGCTCATCAGCGTGAAGGAGCTCTTTAAATACATCGCTTGTCCTACACCAGGGGTGCCCAAACCGTCGACCGCGAGAGTTTTTACGGACGTTAGCAAAAATGTATATCTACATCACCTACAAGTTCGACTGACTATATTCAACAAAACAACATAAAAATATACTGTCCTCCTCCACGGCACGGATAAATATTTTAATACCGTTACATATTTCATACAATCACCTTTTTTTTTTTTTTTTTTGACTGATAATCACGTATTTTGTTGTCTATAGGATACAGTGATTCACCAAAACATAACTGTTTCTACTACAAAAAAAAATAAAGATAATTAACAACAAAGGGAAATTTATACATTTTTCTTTTCCTACTATATACATTATAATGTTTTCATTACCGTTACCGTATATAAAACAGTGAATGCATTTACATAAAAATTCCAACGTATTCGTTTCTAAAGTGAAAACATGACGAATCGCGAACTCTTTGTACCGTACGTGATTTAATTACCGTGAAAAACAACACTAAAAGAATCTCAAAAATTTCAACGATTAAGTAAAGCGAAAACGAAACGAATGCGAATTACAACCCTCGATACTTACCATATAACACGACACCAGCCCGTGACTTCATGTGCGGAAACGTTAGAATATGTATGGTTAGCTTGATTCCCGTGGGAACTATATAATTGATCTATATAAAAAAATATCCTAATTAATGTTAACCAGGCACATGAGTTATAAATATGCCAAGATACATTAAAATCCGTTCCGTAGTTCACGGAGGCAAAAATTATAAAAATTGGTGTTTTCGGCTCTGTACCATTGGCTCTTTACATAGAAATGATTTCTTTAAAAAATATATCGATACTATAATATTTATAGAGTATAGAAGACTATATCAGTCTGTACATATGAAACGTACAGACACGGCTTAGTTACTATATTATTATATATATTACCGTTATGGAGATAACATAGATCGGTTACAGAAATTCTTACATTTTCGATTTTAAAATGAAAAGCTAAGAGAATCGCAAGTTAGCACTTACAGTAATATTGTCATTTAATTATGGATAAAGAACCATTTGATCGCAAAAATTCCAACAATATCGACTTATTTAAGTGAAAACGGATCGCTAACTCGTAGTAATTGTGAAATTCCGCGCGTCTTCCACGCCGAACGCACGACCGCATTCCGCAATGCCGAGCTCTTTCTCCGCGCGGTAAAATCTCGAAGTAATTAATGTTCGTAAACATACCTATTATGAATTGGGTTCGAGAATTGTAGAACTAGTTTTAACCAAATACTTATGATAAGGAAAGTTTCCATACCCGAACTCTCCTAAATAAATTAAACTTCGTGGGTTACCTATATGAGTAAGTAGTTCGTTGTAAACCATATATTCCTTTTTGTTAAGATTTTAGTCTATGGTATTTAAATAAATTCCGGGAAAAACTTACATAGATGATTCTTTGGCCTATTTGTAGTTTATTTTAAATTTATTTTTTCAATAATTTTCCATGGTGATAGTTTGTAAATCGATATTTTTTTGAAAAAAATAATTTAAAGCTGTACAAAGCAGCAATATTTATCATTTTTCAAAAGTTAAATTAATATTTGGAATAAAAAATAAATGGTTGTGTTCATAATGTGTTCATAATTCATATACATATACCCACATTTTCATTCATTAATGAATGTTTGAATATTGGTACTTATCTTGTTGGTACCTGCGTATATAATAAATAATAATAATATACATAAAATATATAATTAAAACTAGTATTTTTTTTAATTTGCGTAAATAGAATAATTCTTAACGATTTGTAGGATGTAAATATGTACCTAGTTGTAGATGAAACTTTCCGATATGTTGCCCTACAATTTCTAGTAGACAAGTTACATGTATTGTGCTGAAAATAAACCTATACTTCACCAGTTGGTTGCAGTCAACACAATTAGAAAAATCGTCAGAAACTAACAGGCTATAATAATTTAAAATTACTTTAAAATATGCCAAAAGGGTTTCCAATAAAGTTCAGCCAAGAAATTCCCGAATTAATTTAATCGCATTTGTAATTAGCAGACTTTAGTAGGAACTTTTTCGTGATGAGTTGATGACATTGAAATGGCATGAATTTATTTTTTCTTAAGACTTAAGTGATAGGTCCCTGTTTTATTAAGATAAAATAAAAAATGCACAGTTATTAAAAATACAAAGAGGAAGATATGTAATAATCTAATGATTCTTTCGTTGTTGAAGCTTAATATCATGGCTTTAACTATTAATATGCTTTTAATATCAGTGCTCCATTGTTGGCTTGAAACGAGCAGCCACTTTTTACGATCTAAATTGAAAGGCAACTTCGGATAACATTGGAATGCGGCCATCGTTGATATATTGATTAGGTTCGTGCCCCACATTTTAACATACCTCTCGGAGCATTGTAAAAATGCCTTGCGGCTTGAGTCAACGAACTAAAATCTGCTAACTTTCGTAAAAGGCGCTAATGGCTACTGTCAAAACTAACTGGTTAATTGAAAAGGCAGGCGCGACATAAAAACTTTTTCGTTTACCACCTTTTGTCACCAACACCTCCATGTTTACATATGCGACAACTTATATTTACACCTTGAATTGAAACGGTAAATCTCTAAAAAAACATTTCGAACAAAGGCGTATTTATGGAAAGTCGGCACGCGTCCGCAATCAACTAACGTAAATGATAGAGAGTTGTTATGATTTAAACGACAATAACGGTCCATTCGAGTTGAGAGCGTTAAATGGGAACCATTGTCCATATGACATTTATGTCGCCTACACAATCGAAAGGGGGTATCTCCGAACGAGTCCCATCCGATTCGAGGCTTGCGGTCGTGAGCAAGAAGCGAGATCTCGATAAAAAAAATAATCGAGACAGGTAGTCGGTCTTTTGTGGTCCATTGTACCCTAACGACTCGATGAATACTCGATTGAACACCGAACAGGTGGCGATCCAGTACTAGCTAGCTGGCGCTCTCAACTTCCTTAGTTTATTTTGCACTTTTAGAAGTTCGACGAACGCATTTCATTATTTAAATGTTATTCGAGTGGCGTGAAAGCGCGTCGATAACCTCGACGGCGGAGACGTGAACGGAATGACTGATAAACGACGTATACTTAGATTCCGCACTGTAATTCGGTTCGCAATGAAAACAAATCTCTAAGGCAATGCAATAAGACCTATGAACGAGCAAAATCTAGGCGCCGACATCCGAGACGGATAGGCCAGCTCATTTCCATTATATCGATGCGAAAGCGATGGCGGACCTGGCGAAGTATTCCAGAGTTCTCGAGCGTTAGTCTAATGGCATTATCGATTTACATTAATAAACTGCAGTTTCCAATGCAGTCTAATCTTGGGTTATAATAAGCGGTCGTCACGCGTATTCGATCACTCTTAAATACAGTTCAGAGCTTAATGTGCGAATGAGCAATATTGAGAGGAAATGATCTTAACTAGTAACAGACGGCTCTTTGCGCCAGCGCTCCCGCACCGCCAGTAATTATTTCTAGTCGCTCGTCTAACTTTACACCGTTGGATACGAGTAATGGCAATTCAGTACCGTTACATTCGGTGCATCGTTTTCTCATTTTACATTGGCTAACAGCAAAATTGGAAGAGGCCGTGAATCTCAATAGGATCCGAACTTTGCAGCGTGTGATTATCGTCACGATTTGTCAAGGTGCAGCAGTGCTTGAAGCGGCTTTAGCTTGATCTCAGTTCGCGATAGCTGCAGAAACGCTACTCGACCCACAGCCGGGCCCCTCTTGACTCGCATTCCAATGAAAATTGCCTGCGGCCGCAGTGAGATTACTAGCGCGGCTTTGGATAATTACGCACCAGCAAGGACATCCATTACAGAAGATAATTCAGCTTGTGCAATTAGGAGGATGAGTCGTGATTCGATCGCCGGCGATGCAGGCGATAAACCGGGCCTGACCAATACAAATTAACTATGCCCACAGTTTATTATAAATCGCTTCGGGCGGCTGTTTAACATTCCACGCGACTACAATGATACTTAAGAAGCCACCGGCGTATACCTAGTGATTGAGCGTCGGTAAACATTTCTTAGCATCTTCTAAGAAACAAATCAGTCAAATTGACAACTAATGAATAGTTGTTGTAGCGGGCGTCGGAATTCCACAACAAGGCCGTAACGCAGCCTTGCTGTTTCCGCGTCATCCAATCAGTATAAAGCCTGTTATGCCGGCTCCAATTTGAATAGCAGAGAAACCGGCCGCGGCGCGCGCCACAAACATTATTAACGTAATAAAGTACCGGATAAAACGGACTCGGACAGCGTGTGAACGCGAAGAGAAAGCCGTTGTCGCAACATTAGTTGCTTATATTACCATCCGATAGGTGTCGAAAAAATTTTAACAGACTCTTTGATTGCGGTCCCCGAGAGTTTCGTGTCCGTAAGCGATTAGGGATTAAATGATAATGATCTGTTTAACGATTGAGCGGATTATAACCATGTTACTTATGTGATTCCGTGAATCGTTGAGGTTGTTATAGCTCTTCATCAATTTACTGATGCAATAGTCAAAAACACTTAAACTGAACCTGAAATAGGACCAATAATCGACAGAAATAGCGAAGCATTTCTGTTCGAGGCAAACCTTGTTTTATCTTCAGCGTGATCTAAATTGAGTTTACAGTCTGCAATAAATGAAATGCACTGAAGATACAAGCTCGGTCGGAACTTAATATCATCGATGTGTCTCACCGTCTTCTGTAATGAAATTGAAGGGACGTAGCCGACCTTTATCGTCGGTAGGGATCGCAAAACCCGTCCCGCGAACGTTTCAATCGCGATTTACGAAAACCGGATTCCGATCCGATCGATCGGTTTCAGTTAAATATTTACTGTTAAAATTGTTATAGGAAGACCTCGCACAATCTACCTAACATTTTTATTTTTATTGATTTCCTATCTGATACTTCTATATTCAGTTCTCTTTCTTCATCTATACTAATATAATAAACAGCTAAAATTGTGTGTTTGTGGGTATGTTGAGGGTAATCTCTGGAACTACTGAATCGATTTCAAAAATTCTTTCACAAATTGGAAGCTACGTTATCGGTGTCTAATATAGGCTATGTTTATTTAAAAAAAAAGCATAAACCAAAGCGAAGCGAAAGCGGGTCGCTAGTCTTGAATAATGTCGTTATTTGCAAAGAGTATTTTGTTTAGAATGTTAATCCAAAATCTAAATGCTGATTGTAATTGTGATGTTAAAATCCCTTTCACTAAAAACATTTGTAATGTGCCAAGCAGTTAAGTGAGGCGCTCCAAAAATCCGTTTCGTCGTCACAATTAGTAACGCAAATTACAAAGAAAACCGGAGAGTTAACACCTCATTGAGCCTGCCACGTGTCTGGGGGTGACCGATGGCTTGAACCCTCGGGATTAACGCTCGGGAGTCCCAACAGACGATTACGTTTACATCCGTGAATATACGCTTTTGTAGCAGATGTACCGTGAAAGTTGGCGCCGGCATAATTACCAGAAATAAAACTAAAATCATAATTTCAGGGAAATAGAAGGCCATATCAGACAAAATAAATCTAAATGACAAAATTAATCGTAAAGGATAAGAAGCTCTTTGCTTTATCTTAGTGTTTTATCCTATACGTATTCCGTCTTCGACTCATTAGTTGGTCCATCTCCTTCTGGCCTCGCTTCGTCCCTCTCCCACTCGTCTCCGGGGGCCATTTATCAATTCCAAATAACATGGCGGGACCCTTTCTTGCTTTTGTTTATTTGTTTTTTATTTACCTTATCCTTTGGTGTTCCGTTTGTGTTCGTTTTTGACTTGAAATTGATTGTAAGCCCCGGCTAATGGCGTCCGTCTAATGTACCACGATGTATTGATAGCGCTAATTGTACGGTTAATGAGCAAATGCTTTTTAGTTTTTATTTAAAGATTTCGAACAATTGAACGATAAATTTAGACGTTCTGGTTAATACGAAACAAACACACATAAATTTTACAGCGGTAATAGAATCTCTGTTTCATAATAAACGCATGGAGCGTTGCAATTAATGGAAGCAATTTTGCGTGCAAAAGCTATTAAGTTTGCTATTAAAAGTTTCCAATTTCCCTTGCGCATGCGTTGAATTATTAACCCGCGGTGCAGTGTTCTTTTTGCTCGTCTCACACAAGTTTTTATTTTTCTTAATTATTTCTTTACTGCCGACCGACCTCCAGCTCGCTGCTTCGAAGTCTTCATCCCGCTTCGACATCGGAATTTTAAAATTTGTTGTCGAACCGAGAATGACTCGAGTCATTAAGCTTTTGTTAATGTTTTCAACTTGTTGATATTATTTACCAACTGAACGACTGTTCGATTATTCCAGTAATTTACTTAATTGTCATTCTCATTATCCAATCTCATCGTTTCGAAAGTTTGATTTTTTTTTATCAAAATTCCTAATCGGTGTCCCACCGAAGCGCATCGTCAGCGGCCGACTCACTAATCATTTGAAAATTAGACTTAAAAAACACGATTTCGTGAACGAAAAAGATATTTTAAAGACCTCAAGGGGGGGTCTTCCTTAAGTTTACTCGAAACTCGAGAGCAAATAAAGCGGCCTCTCTCTGAAATTAATTTTGTTTTGTTTCATCGTCTGGAGCCGAGGCATTTACATTGAATGCGGTCGGAGGCAGGCCGTTTATAAGATATTTATGTAGGGGCCCGTAGAGTATGACGTGCGCATTATTCATACACGATACGCGGTACGGACCAGCTGTATGTTATTTTTGCCGTTTCATCGGCTTGTCGCCGGCGAGCTGGTTACTATGGCCAGGAGCTTATTACCGAAAAAATATAACGATGAAATTCTTATGACAAGCATGCCGCAATTGGAAGGGGTTTATGACTCCCCCCCTACAGAGTATCGCTGTAAATTGCAGAACGTTTAATTCGTGTTTATTTTGCTGCCGCGAAATCTCCGTCGTGGGCGTTGATGGTTATTACTGTAAACGGTTAAATTCTATTAGCTATAGGCACAAGAGAAGCGTAAAATCGAATGCCATCAAATTTTACGACAACACACGGCGCCATGTTGTCGACAGTCCCGATCGGTTGCACTGCCAGTTGCATTTCCTTTGCATCTGCAATTTCCTGTGCCAACGTAACGGTTTCATCAATCAATGTCAATAAAGAACAAACCCAAATCTACCCAGCTATTGAGTAGCCATGTATATGAATTTAAGTAACATTAAAAAATAATAATATGAAATCCATAATTTGTAGAATAACATTTACATTTGAAGAACTTTGTAATAATTATTACTGTAAATAGTAGTATTATTTTATTGTTGCGTTTCCGGTGTCAGCCAAGCTATCTATTGCTTATTTTTGACACTCCCTACTTTTTACACAGAAGCAGGAACTATCTGTTGTAAATAATTTTCAGTTTAAAATACAATACGGAATTAAATTAACCCAGTGTTGAAAAAAAAATTGATTGCTGTTATTTAGCATATTTATAAAACCATAATCTAATTTAACAATTATTTTTGTGTTACCGAAATGAATATACATATATGTAGTAAATGGACCGTCACGTTCCAAAACGGGCGATTGTGTTCTAAAACGCGCGTTTTGGAACGCAGCCTACTACAGTCTTTTAAATCTAGCTTCATTATAATCACCGCTGTCAAAGTGCCTCGAATTGTGCTCTATAAAAATAATTAATCTATAAAAACCTAAAAATCACAGAAGGTTTTTGCCACACGTACACACACATACGCACACACGTATTTTTTTATTTGTATTGCATAACACTCAGCCGATAAATTTGTGTTAAATTCTTCGATTTGATCATTATTATGCCAGTACTATTGCAGGGACTTTAACAGTTGTCATTCTAATCTAGATTTAAAAGACTGTACTTAAGCTGCGTTCCAAAACGTCTTATATTCGCACTTTGACAATCTAAATTATGCCGTCTTTTTTTTTATTAAAATAAAAAAGGATGCATCGTATTTAAATCGTCAAAGAGTGAATATGATGACGTATTGGAATACGCCTAAGTAGGTTTCTCATAACTATTCTATCTGTGGACAAATGGCATGGTGTCCTCTTCGCAGTCTTATAATTATTTTCGAGTTCGTTGTATACAAAAATTAGATCAATTGTGTGCTGAAATCATTATAATAGGATCAATAGCTTTGAAATTAGTTCAAAAAAACTAATAAATCTATATGCTAACTTTACATCATTTTTCTAAAATTCTCAAAGCTCCCGGAAACTGTTCTTTAGCTATAATTAATCCGTGGCTATCAAAAATTACAACACAACAAAAATCATTAATATACATGAAAACTGATAGCTGGGCATCGGCTTTATACACCCGTTAATGTTTAATTGAATTGATTTTCTATGTTCTTCCAACAACACGATTCTCTCGGGAACATTGTTTTTCCTTCTTTTTACAATCAATCCACTTTTTTTAAAATACCTTAAATAAACAGTACCTTAATTTCTATCCAGATCAAAAGCTCGACGCGGATGGCGTGCGATGTTACTGCAATACGGCACAGTGCGTGAGCACAGGTTACATGTGTCGCTCACCAAGATCTGGAGGTTGCTACAGCGAGCTGCCAGCACCGAGGCGCTCGCACCATGCCAGACACGGATGCCTGCATCATTTAGCTGAAACGTAAGTAGTGGTTTGATGAATTCTAGAAGAGACGCTTGTGGAAATACATTGCTGTGCGTGAATACAGGCTACATGTGTCCCTTGCTAAGAGCCGTTACAGTAGATGCCAGAGTAAATGTTCTTGTATTCCATTTTGTTCCTATCATATTAAATTAGCGAAGTTTTAAACCACTGATATTTTATCTGTTTTAACAAAGGTGTAATTGTTTCCATTTAATTAAAGTGACCTATGCAATTAATCAAAGTAAAATCAAATACTATAATTACGTAGTGTTAGTTACAATAAATTTACATTTGTTGTCGCAAAATAAATATTGACATTTGATATATTACGGCCGGCTTATCATAATTGTTGAATTTAACGTTTTGTTTGGTTATTATTACGCTACTGATAACGGTTATAAAAGTCATTACTGTGACCATTTGGCTGCCATTTAAAATCAAAGATGTAAATTTTGTAGCTGCCTACATTGCAGCGGAATACGATTCGACGGGATTCTTCAGATGCGACCCTCCTTAAAGATTTTATCGACCCTAATTACTGACCGACCAATTAATTCGTCTGATTTGCTCAGAAAAAGGAGACCCGTCATTTAAGTATCTGAAACATCTTGTTGGGTAACATTTTCGAAATTTATACTACAAGATTGTTAATAAACTACATCATTATTCCATACTGTTTATCCTGTACACGACTCTCGTAGCGGATTTAAGTCTAATCTTTAAAAAACAGAGCTATTTCATTAACTTTATTTGTTTTTATAGCATCATTATTATTATGATTTGTTTTTGATGATGCCACAGTCGGTTTCCTGTGTTTCTTGTTAACTTTCATCGTGGAATTAATTAACTATTCTTTTGTTGGAAGCGGTACATGTGAAACGCATTGTCATCCATCAATTCTGCTTATCACGCTGAAGAACCCGTGGCACGACTAACTAATATACGTCCCAAGTATCTTCAATCAATTTGTCTTCGGCTGTTCTGAAATTACTCAATAGCTATTTCATCATCAATGTGTCGTATAGAGATATTATTGTGGCTTTAATTTGATCGAATGCCATCAGTATCTCTTTGTTGTTTGTCGATGCAATCGTAAACATCTTCGTAATCGTACTTTTTCTATGTAACTTCAGCTCGCCCGATATTAATTATTCTGACAAAGGCACGCCGGAGTCGGGCTGTTTTTATGCACTGAAATTACCCACTCGGTTGATTATCTTATACGGATCGAACGGAGCTGTGTTCAGTAAACTGGTTCCATGCACGGCGCATGCCCAGCTTTATTTGCTTTAAATAAATTTTTGCTCGTTTTTGGCAATCTCCGACCGTCCTTTATCTTTGCTAACGATCACAGAGTCCCCTTCGTTAAGATTTCGATCGAGTTCAAATTGAAATTCTCCTCTTTTATCGGCAATTAATTATTTTGTTTGAGTTGTTTATAGTTCGTATAAATTGCGTCTGAGTGATGTCGGATCTTTGTCCCCGTTTGTTAAGATAAGTGTGACGGCTGGAGCGAAGGGTTGAGCCTGAGGTCAGGATACTAGATAGCGCCGCAGCTGTACTGTGCACGGGCGCCGACCCGTACGCGGCCATATTTAAATCTGTCAATGTACCATCCTTTGTATCTAAAACATAAGATTCGATATCCATTTCGTACTTTCACGAAGATAGCGAGGCCTCTGCTAATACAACATTTTTGCGGATATCTTCCATGTAACCAATACAAACAAATACCTCGAAGTTCTCTCTTTGGTCAAATCTCTTTCTTTATTTAGGTTGAGATTAATGTTATCATCTGATTCACGTTTCACGGATTAAGGTATATCGAGATCACTTGCGTCAATGCCACACACATCATAGAAACTTTATTTTATACCTATTGCCATATTGTTCTTATCTACATATTACCTAAATTTACGTCAATTGCTTCTTAAATAACATTGTGTAATTGTGTGCAAGTATTTTTGATTTTTGTTTTATGGACGAAGGCCGCAGACGAGCATACAGTCCACCTGATGGTAAGTGGATACTGTCGCCCATAGACATCCGCGATACATGCCAACATTAGTCCAAAATGACAAACGTTAGCACGCCCCCGGATGCGCTGCCTACCTTTGGAGATATAGGAATGGATTTGGAGAAAGGGTTGGGAAAATAGGGAGGGATAGGATGGGAATGGGTTCTGGCACATCTCACTCACTACCGAAACACGTACCTTAGGGATACCATACATTAGGGAAATAAAATAAAAGTGGGAAATGCAGTACGTTTCAAGGTAGTCTTCTGTGAGAGAGGGGTAACGTGGCCAGTCGAGCGCGCCCAGCGGCTGTTGGATTGCAGAGTGCACTCTCACCCTCATATTGGTTTTGATTGATTTCAGATTTCACATTATCTGGCTTCTTTCAATCGCTGTAGACAATAACGGATAATTTGTGCATCTATGTTTAGTATTTCGCTTCATTCATTCTATTTCATACTTATATCTATTTTTTATTCCATATCTGACCGAAAACGATGAGGGAGTCCTGGATTCAGGTAGATAGACTTAGTTAGACTTACTGGAGAGTAGTGCAGTATCTGAGTCGGCATTGCTGATAGGGCGAGGTAGAAACAGAAAGAGAGATTATATTTCGCTCATTCTACTTCAAATGTAATAATTTTATTACTTGAGTACTATTTGCTATTTTATAATTGAGTATTTTACCCAATAAGTGACCAGCGCAAGCGCATGTCTGAACATGTTTAGGAACTTTTAAAATTCATACCTACTAGTTGTGCAATGAGTTGCAATAAAATGTTAATGTCAGAGACCCAGTAACGTGCGTGATTTTTCCTATACAGCATTACTGAATTTAATTGGGTTTTTGCTGTAATTCTCATTAATCGTGTTCGCCAGTATCTTATCGTGTTGGTCGCTTAATGTTATGTTTTATACTCTGTTTTAAAATAAGCTGTTGCTATCGCAAAAATTGCGCGCTCTAATGAGAGGTATAATAATTTATTGTTTTTTTTTTTAATAGCAATGGAACATTAAAATTAAAGAATTAAAACTATGTAAACAAGTCTAATGTTATAAAATACTAGCAACTCGCCCCGGCTACGCTCGGATAGCATAACAATTTCCTTGAAACAAACTAGTGGTGCAAAAATGAGCGACGCTGAGTCAGCGATGATCCTTAAGAACCGAAACTGTTTTAGGGCTGGCGCACACAAGGCGAAGCGCAGCGCAGCCAGCCCGTAGACTAGAGCTTTTAACCTCAAGGGTTTAAAGAGACGTTAGAAATTTACACTTCGACGCTCACAAGCGTTTAACTTTAAAAGGTTCATTGGCGCTCACTAACAACTCGAACGTCTAACGCTCAGTGCTCAAATGAGCACTGAGACACTAATACAATACAATAGGTAACACAATAGGCTACAACACTAACAAAAATATATCTTGCTAAAAGTGAAAGAATTTCAAAGTCAGTTCAAGAGTTTACGAGTTTACCTCTTGGATAAAAACAAACGAAAACCAAAATTGCATTCTTTTTAGAATTTAAATTGACCACAGGACCGTTCTAATGACGAGAGGTGAATGACGGGCGCCTACAAAAACAAAATTAGCCTGTTATTTCTATTTCAATTACCGAATACCTACTATACGCACATAGTTCGTGATACGAAGAATGGTCAATTTAAATTAAAAGTAACCAACCCATTTTTCATCATGAAGGTTGTATGGCCTTAAACGCCACGCTGGCCAAGCGGGCTGGCGATTCCACTCTTTTCGAGATGGTGTAGTTCCTGTGGGCTTGCGGTGGCGGCTTTTACCTTTTACAACACCTACGGGATGAGACGGAGTGATGCTATTCTAAATCCGGCCAATACGAAACAGCCAAACTAAACTGAAAATAAAAATTAGTTTCAATATTGACAAGCTTATTTGCTTCTAGAGACACACCGACAGCTGCAAAAAAACAGGCCTAAACTAGCTATTGAGACTAAAAATATATTACTTAATGTCAATGCACGTATATTAGGATTAACATTTAGTTCGTGTGCATTTTTTATCGGTGTTTTTCAATATGTTTTTTGTAACATGCGCCCGCGCACGATTTGATGATGGACGATGACAGTGCCCGGCCGCCATGTTCGGCTATTGTTTGTTTGTTTGTTTAATCAGCCTCCGGGGAACAAGCACAGAATATTTAAAACAATCTTATTGCTTGTTTGTAACCACGAATGGTTTCGTGACTAATGTGGATTGTTGAATGATTTTTGCTAATTGTTTTTTTTTACTAACGAAACCTAGCGGTTTTCTTCATCGTCGAGTTTTGAACTAAAGTTTTGATTATAGCCAACTAAACTTTTGATTATACTTAGTAGTCAAAATCAAATTATACGTTAGTAGTGAGAAGAACAGAAAAGGGAAGCTCAGCGGAAGAGTAGTCTCGCGGAACGTTAACTGTTTTAGACTCGAACTTTTAATTACAAGGGTTTGAGATCATCAAACATTAAAAATTTGGACTCACGCTCACTAGCCTTTAACGCTACAGTCTTAAAACTTAAAAGTCTTAGAGCTCGCTCATTTTTACACCACTATTTGGTCATTTTGGACAGTTTTCTGAATGCGACCCAAACTTGCCGTATTCGGCGACTACTCTCTTTCTCTTTGTCATCATTATTTAAGTTCAGTATTTATAGTCAAATTAGTATTGGTATTAACCAAACCTACATAAATGTTCAGTACTTCTAATAGATTTGTTAGGCAAGACAGGCTTTTGGTTTTCCATACAGTCCATCCAATAAAAAATTGGGAAGGATGAGGTACTCCTCATCCTTATAAGTACATATAACGGTACGAACAGTTTATGTATTTATGCGTCAAATGTATTAATTATTTCTGCATGGAATTAATCTCTGCAAATGTTAAAATAATTTAAACCCATTCGCCATTTTCATATTGTAGCAACCTGTTCTGTCCGTTTGTTTGGGCTGATCTCGACAACTATTGGACAGAAGGATTCTAGACGCAAATAAGGAACATTGTCCTAAAATTCCTTAAATATATTTAGAGAATTTAAAAAGAAGAAGAAGACGGCGCCGTTCCCACGAGAAAACGATTTAAATAAGTGACCCCTTTGACTTAGCCGGTAAAATGTCTACCGTATGTCAACTCTATTTTGTAAGTGGCTCTCTTGTTTAAATGTATATTTTAGGTTTTTAGACAGTTGCGGGCTTGCGGCCACTGTTGCGTTGTAGGGTACTTCTTCATGTAATCTATGTACCAAATTAAATTAATCGTGTTTCAAGCATAGACATAGGTACCATTACACAGACGCGCGCTCGTGAATTTCAAGAACTACCGTTACCGTAATCAGCCCTTTCATCGTCCACTGCTGGACGTGGGCCTAGCTCCCCATGCACATGGTACATAACGGATGTATGACCTTGAAACACCATGCTGGCCAAGCGGTTTGGTGAATCTATTCTTTTAAAGGTGGTGCAGTTCTTCGGGGCTTGCGGCGGCGTCTTTGTTATCCCTTACTCGCCTTTTATGACACCCACGGCAAGAAATGTGCTCGTGCTATCTTTCCCTGACTTTTAAATGAAATAAGTACAAAAAGAAATAAAATTAATTCAAAAAGTTAGTAATATAAATGAATTGAGTATTAATACTATGTACACTTCCTGATCGAAAGTAATGCACATCGACTATTATCGGCTAGCTTCGGTTTTGTAGAGCGTCGTCTCTGTCGCTAACGACGTATCGACACACGATTGAGACGATGCTCTACAAAACCGAATCTAGCCGATCATAGTCGATGTGTATTACTTTCAACCGAGATGTGTAAGCCGATTATAATATAGCGTTCGGTAAACCAAGTTATTTTAAATTTATGTAAATTTCGGTCAGCCCGTGAGAACGCGCACAGTGAGCCGTTTGCAACACAAAAACTTTAATTTGTATTCGCTACCCAACGTTGACAGTATGTCTCGGTGCTTACCCACTGGACAGGCGGTGATATAATAAATATTAGAAGTCTGACAGGAGTCGCGACATTCTACTGTTGAAACTGTTAAAATTCTTGTTTTATTGATTTATCTTATAAATCAATAAATTAAACACGTGCACGTTTCTATTTAGAGCTTGGCTCCAAAAATATACAATATTTTGTAAAATTTAATTTACAACTCAATCCGCGTGCGTTGCTAGCGTTGCTCGCTGCCAATTTTAAAGTATATTATAAATAACCATAAAGTAAAAAAAAATCTATATGGCCGATCGCGATCGATCGGTGATCGACTAGTCTGTTATGTCTTAAATGACACCTCATAATACAGATTTGTCACTCAGAAGACGCTGGGACGCAAGTGAATGGGAAGACGATCGATGACTAACTAACCTGTTAAAGTTCTCTAAATGGAGTAAAATTACATTCAAGAGAAGCCTGTATAAATTGTTTAAATCAGTTTTTCGCTCAGAAACCCCAAAAATTTTATAGCCATGGGATAATGGCTCTGCCAGAAAAATGACGTAAATTAGTCGAATTAAATGGACAATATTCTGTTTAATAAATATACAAAAAAGTTTTATTTTCACTATAAAAAAGCCGCGAACATATCCGACTACCTAATATACTGGCGTCATTGTAGTGCGTGCATAATACTAAATTGCAAAGCCATTCATTTCATGGCGTCAAGCGACTGTGAATAAGAGCTCCTAATAGCCCCCTAATTGGCATTCAGTGCGTCGCGCAACTGATATTTATTTACTTTTATTAATGTAATCCTTGCCGTGTTATGTATTGCTGTTTGTAATGTCTGCCATGATCGGATAACTTAATCCCAATTGTGTTAATGTCGTTTATTGTGTAGTTCGTAGTATATGCACTTAGTATTTAATGTATACCTACTGTAGTTTTGATAAATAGCTAGAAACTCAATAGGACCATAATGAGTAAAAAAGTCAATGTGACCAATATGAGTAAAAAGACAATGTGACCAATATGAGTAAAAAAGTCAATGTGACCAATATGCAACGAGTGGAAGACGATCGGTGACTAGTTGGCATTTAGTGTGTCGCACAACTGATATGTATTTATATTAATGTCAACCCTGCGTGTTATGGCAATTACTGCACGTTGGTGTCTGTCGTGAGCGAGTAGCGTTATGCGACTCTTATAGAGCAAGATCGCGTGAACGCCAGACCTACGTCATTTTATAAAGGCTGAAAATTTTTGTACGGAAGTACACTACTGCAGGTAAGAACGGTTGGCTGCTATGAACGTTCGGTTTCGGTTTTCTGAAAAAATGCAGGATTATAACCACATCCTGTGATTGCATGAAATCCAGGCAAGATTTTACAGATAGATCCTCCCAATTTTGCGTGGATCTTTGTTGGGTCTACATATCTTAAGTTATTTCCAGTACCTGCAAGTACCCAAACGTGCGAATCATTTTGTAGGTGATGCATATGACCAAGCATTATAGCCACAATATCAGTATCGATACTTCTGATCACTATATTTGCTTTATAGTCGATGTTACATGCATGATAGATCACTTTGGTATCTGCTTTTTCATGTTCTGGGCATGATAATTCTCCAACAATACTTGACACTACGTTATTGGAATTATGAACAATGAAAGAATGACACTGCCTGAAATTTATTGTAGATTATTTTATTACCAATGAATGGCACGGCACCATTTCATCAGTGGCCCAATGTAAGATGAAAAAATCAACAAGAGCCTGTTTAAAATTTGAATTTTTCAATTCTTTCGTGAAGTCACTCGGTCGAACTTGATCAGGTACGGTTATAGTGTACTCCAATTGTGTTGATTCAAGCCGTTGGGCTCGTTGCATCAGAAAATAATATTATTTTGCTACTACTTTTCTTACAGTAAACACAAATTAATACGTCTCCCATGATGATATTTTATTAAAACTGGATTAAATTTATTTCACATAACTACAGTATAGGGTCTACAGTATGATGATTATATCTGTCCCAGTATAGGGTGTTATGAAAGACAAAGATGAAAGACGCGACAAAAGATCGCAGTAAACCTAAACTACCTAATAATAACTGTCCCAATAATAACTAATAAATATAAATACATAACTAATAAATAATAACTAATACCTAATAATAATAACTGTGGCACTCGTACTCGCTTACATATTATACAATTGCCTCTGCGCTCGCACCTACAGCTGACCTTCAACTATGTCTGGCAGGAGGTTAGAACCTTCGAAACTGTCTGGCTGCTTGGGAAACATCTTAAAATAGTTGCCCAAGTAGCATATATAAAATTCAGATTTTATACTATAACGTAAGTACAATTACAATTTATTAAACTTTAAAGGGGTCTGGCGGGGGGTTACCACCATACAAAATGTCTGGCAATGGATGACGTGAAGTATAATAATATCCCGAAAAAAATATCAAAAAATCCCGCTTTATACTATGATGATTTTGAGCAGCAATTTTCTACACCTTTGCTACCTGGTACCTGTCAAAGCCACCGCGACCGAATGTTCATAGTAGCCAATCGTTCTTACCTGCAGTAGTGTACTAGCGTAGAAAATTTTTCGGCCTTTATAGAATGATGTTGGTCTGGCGTTCACAGGATCTTGGACTATTAGTAAATATGACAAAATTTTGCTCCTAAGATCACGTTCGTATCATAAATTAACATGAGAATATTCATCGCACAAATTCGTAATAAATAAACACTGTACAGTATGTATGCTTAAATGCCGTATACTCTACCGACAGTGAACGCCTTGATCGTTCAAGTAGAACTTAATATAATAGAAGAAGTCGAATAGTATTAATAGTCGAAAACTAATTAATAGTTGAACTAGCTCACTATTTACTTACTCACACACTATGTACAATATATTGAATATATTGAATGTGGTATAAAGCAGGACATCCCAAAATAATGAATCCATTAGGATTATTGATATAGATATTGATATATTATTGATATAGATATAGGATTATTGAATATTAATTCAGAAAAGGCTGGAATTAATTTACATTAAAAAAATTCACACGCTTACTTACTTTCGTTCTTTCTCAAATTCGTTTTATTCACCGCACTCATTAGTAAATTAAACATTTTTTTTGGAATGGCTAAATTCTTGTGACCCTAATGGCCTTTCAAGAGTCACCGGACATGTATAGTTTAGGGCAAGCCCAGAAGCTTGCCGCTCAGCCAGGAGCAAATAATGTGTGCAGCAGCCAGCCTAAGGGCTCGACTGGCGGATGGAACGGACTTTGGCTTAGGGCGTTGCTTTGGGAGGGTACCGCGGGATTCCGAGTCGGTGAGAAGCACCCAGGCACGTGTCTATACCTGGTAAAAGCGTTGGCTGAAGGCCGGTGTGTGTTCACGGTGTAGCGAAGGGGACGTCCTCGTTTCCGTTGGCGGGGACGGTGTATAAGTGAAGTATAGTGTAAGAACCACATTGGCAGCAGTAATTTACTCGTCGCGGTCGTCTAGGACGTGCCGAGGACGACGACGGCAACGGGGAGGATCATTCCTATCGGGGACACCGGTTAGGCTGGCTACTACTAGGGGATTGGGTTGGTGAAGGACTCTGTCGTCTGGCGAAGTCATTCACGTATTTGACGATGGAAGGAAGTTCCAAGTCCTTGTGAACGTCGACATTGCGAGAGTACAATGGGGCAGACACGGCCTTACACGAATCTATTTTGGAGTCTAGTTTTGTAATGCAATTATTGAATCACACTAAAAAGCGTGCACTTGCAATTTAAAAAGTCGGATAATCGCTTTGCTATACTAATTGCAAATGTGTCCACTCCCACTTAACCTCATATATTTCCTTTGACCTTAATCTTACTCATATAGTATCATAGATATCACAGTACATATTTGATTTTAAGAATATTAAGAAACCTCATAATTAAATAGTACTTGACTACAAACGTGACTCTGTTCTGCCAGTGCGAAAGTTGTCTGTGTTCTAAATTAGTAATCACTCAAGTATAAACCTTGACCGTCTGAGATCGCTCGCTGTGAAAACTTGTACCACACGATAACGCTGGACCACGAAGCCCATTAAATATTTTTTATGATCTCTTCTATATCTTTCAGTGTTTTGTATTAACATCGTATAGTGAAATATTAAAAAAATACGTATCATGCTCATACTCATCTGTTGCATAATTAACATTACAAGTCAACTATTTTTTTTAAATACATATTGAAAATAAAATATTTTCATTCAAGTCACAACATTTACACAAACTGATTTCGTTGGACGGTATTGAAAGTTTTTCTACTGTTTTATAGTCTTTTGTTGTAATTAAATAGGGTATAAATTTCATTTGTCATTTTTTAATTTGTTTGCAATTATAAATTGAGTAGCATATTAGTTAGAGAATTTAAGTATACTGTTTTATATCTATCGCTATCTCTGACACTTACAATGTAGTAATGATATCATTAAGGAGTATAACAGTAACGTCAATAACTCAGTCGTGTTTCTTTTCTAACTATTGTGACTATGTTAATTACTTATAAGCACATTATGTTCCGAATTTATTTCTAGGATCTTATATATTTTTATCTAAAAATAATTGTATCTCTCACTTTCAGGGACGACGAAGCGCGATCCCGCTGCCAGAACAGTCCAACATCAGGCGGACCACCACCTTCGAGGGAGCACTCCTTACTACTGTGCTGCTTCCGGGACCTGTGCAACCATGAGGATAGTCCGTTGGCTAGAGCCAGGCTCAACTTGACTGCTGATATAGGTAATATTGGTTTTTAAAATATTAAATTCTATTTGTGAAAATATTATAAAATATTTGCTGAAAATCCGAAATCTTTTTAAAGAAACAAAGTGTGTTTTGTTTAGTTAAATTAATTATTATTTCCAATGCTTGATAACGTCGTTATGATATGATAATGATATTTATGAGAACTACATACAAGCAGAGAAGAACTATTCCTTGCAAAATATTACTTTATTCAAACTAAAACATATATGGCAACGGTGCAATTAGCACATTCTGACAATGTCAAGTTTATCTTCGTAAAAGTTAAAAAATCTCGTAGAAGTAATTCAGTTGTCTCTCAGTAAAGTAATAGTAGGTTTACTGAGGACAGAAGAGGGAGCGCTTATGCTGGCCCATCTTGAAGAGGATACTTTACATATAGTATGTACGTTGTTAGCTTTCCCGCCAAAATGATAAATATTAGTAGAGCAGTTCTTTCACGCCCAACCGAATATTTGGAATAAATCTTTTTTTTTTCTTTTTGCATGTGGCAGTGGTGCAATTGGCACATTCTGCCAGTGTCAAGTTTTTCTTCGTAATAAACAATTTCAAAGTCTAAAATGTATTCTGTCAATGGCCAGTCCTGGTTTACTTAGGACAAGAGGACCCCTTGGAAGCATTCCCTACACACACGAAAAACTCACTCTCTGACTTTTATTTGATTATCACAAACATTACGCACAAAAAAACACGTTGAAATTTAATAAACTATCTATCACTACTCTAGCTCTTTTGTTTTAATATTAGGGTATAAAATCAACTTGTCATTTTTTAATTTGCTTGCCATTATATTATCCTTCTAAAAGAATAATATATTACAACGAATTTTTTTTTCATTAATAAACTAGCTGTGCCCGGCCACGCGTTGTTTTGGCTGCCCAACAGATGGCACTTACCCTGTTTTTACCTGTTTTGGGTAAAAAGCATGGTCTTACCCTGTGATAGGTATATAAAAACGCGCGTATTCGAATGCAACGTTGTGTCAAAATTTCAAAGCAATCGGTGAAGAACTTTCGGAGATTTAAGATTTTGAACAAACGAACGCGTTTACATTTTTATTTATATAGATTAAGTAGCATATTAGTTTGAGAATTGAACTATACTGTTTAATACCTATCGTAATGTAGTAATGATACTATTGAACCACAAAACGCACACATTTTTTAAAATAATCAAACAATAACTCAGTTTCACTCCTCGACTTACCGCTAAAAAGTCGTAAAAAGCTAAAGTCGCTAAAAACTAAAACATTTTAGCGACCCTGTAACATACTAATGTTCTAATTCCAGTAGCCACGGGTACTATCAATAATAACTTCATAAACACAAACCGACACAGTGCATAATTTACTAACTATGTTGCAACAATGCGTAGCTAATTGCTATTAGGTTCTTAACACAAACACTTGATTCAAGGCATTTTGATTTTTATTTTGTCACCTGTAAGAGACATAACATTATCAGTGGCCTGTCTAACAACATGGTACTAAACCTATATTTATGGAGCCTTTGAATTTAATTATGGAGGTTTTGAAGAGCTTATAATTATTTTGGAATTGCATATTTGCATAGCAAAAAGCAGTGCCTGTAGCAAAGGCACCTTATTGTCTCTATGAACTTAAGCTTTCTTCAAACTGGTGCGTCTGCGAAGCGAAACGCGGGATGCAAATTCGTTCGCATGATTTTGTGACGAATCCTTGTAAACTGACGCGATTTCTCGCTATAGTAACTCTCTGAATAGTGATTTATTGAAATTTAATTTTCCTTCTAACTATTTTCCTTTTTATTAGGTGCAAAAAAGAAAATATTACACCAATGGGAATTCTTTCAATGTTATTGTCAAGTTGGTAGTCAAGTTTTTATAATAAATTATTTAAATCGCAGAGTATGTATATAGAATTAATAACTTTTTCTATTAACAAAAAACGCAGTCGTGCCATCAGTCTCACAACTAAAGCGCGCGCCACAAGCTGGAAGAATTATAGAACCTTAATATGAGGGATCTTGTAAAGTGGTCCATGATCGACGATTTCATACAAATCGCTTTACTGTCAGGTCTTGGCTGACATCACGTCAATGACCGAAATTCTTCCAGCTCGTGACGCGTCCTTTAGTCGCATCAAGGCTCGTCCACACAAGGAGAGTTTCTCGAACGGTTCGTGTGAGAGTATTGTGGTTATACCATTCTCGTATGCACCCAAACTACATACAATTCTCGCCTACAATTGTTCATATGATGATAAAACTAGATGATAACATTGATCAGATGATGATAACAGTTGTTTAAACTCGTTTTTGACTGATGTTCGAGAAACTCTCATTGTCAGCGAGTTTATTCTCGCTTACCGAGTTCATGCGAATGAATTAGCATCCCGCGTTTAAATCTAGTTTCTAACAATATATATTTAGCTCTAACATCTGGTTTTTTTAAATGCACGCCACTTCCCCTAATCAATACATCAACATACTGTGAACTAGTGAAATAATGGCGCAATACTGCCCTTCAAATAATAACCTTCAATAATATCAGCTCAGTATAATCGCTTCCAATAATTTACTTAACCTGTAGGTACAGACATGACTCATTCGAGGCGCCTCACTTGTTTACATTGGATAGTAGACCACAAATGCAATAATATCTTTGTTCGGGGAGACGTGATAGTGTATTTGTTGAAATTCCATAGCGAGTTTACGCTATCGTTGAGAATTATTGAATAAACTTACATTTATTACCAGGAGTAGTGAAGTGTTCTGCTTGCGAGAAGTACTAATTCTGATGTTAAAACAACTATACCTATAGTATTGGCCAATCGCTTGTTAGAAAAAACAAACTCCTTCGTAGCTCATTAATATTATCAACTAATAGACGGCTAGGTGGCGCCAACTGCAAATACAATATTGTACTCGTAGAAGCAACCACAACCGTTTTATTTTCAGTAAAAGTAAATAGCTGTTAAATAAAGGAAAATGAACGGTAAAGTCGTCGAAATAGCTAGTTTACGAACGCAAACAAAGTCTGTAATAGTGCAAACGCTACAATTGGTCTGCGTATGTTTTATTTACAAGTAGTCGATGTACACAGACAGTCTGTTGCTTGTATGGTCTTTGAATTTTCATCCTTGAAAGCAAAGAGCGGCATCGCATAGGAAAAATGCCAAAGCTTGACGTATGTTGTTTTGGAACAAGACAGAATTGTCGTTAATGACATGGGGGCACACGCGAATCTCTTTGTACAAAATATATAGTAGGTACCTATTAATTAAAAAAACATAATTATTATAAAAAAACTAGCTGTAGCCCGCGACTTCGCGTGGTCTTGAAGACCACGTAAACGTTGAACGTTTACGTGGTCTTCAAGTTGAAACGTTGAAGCGGGCGTGCGTACGACAACTCACCAAAGTTTCATCGTAATCGGATGAATGGTATGGGAACGCATACGGGACAAACAAAGAAACATTCATTTATATATATATATACATACGTGGAAAAAGTGTAATTAATGATTGCGTTTCATAATTAAAATAAATGCTAAACCTGAGACTGATTTCCTATCACACGTTTTTGCATTAACAATACGAGTACGATGTGTATCAATTGATAAAGGAATGCTATTGTGTTACTGGACCCGCTATAGAATCGATCTCATATAGTTGCGTGTAAAATTGCAGCAAACGTTTACCAACCAAGTTCTGCCAAAGATAAATAACATTATTTGACAAAAACGTACCTTATTGTCTATCCTAGTTTAAATGTCATACCATTCTTTAAGCCTGTTATGTCAATATTTTGGAATAAATTAATTAATCAATCGATGGCCTTTTGATCGACGAGACCATTTTTTTTATTTCTTTGTCCGTTATCTTCATAGATATTGTCTTTTTATTAGTACATATCTTATCCGGCCGATTCAAAAATTAAAATGACTGCCATTCAAAGGGAGGTGCTGTGGGATTAGGTAGGAAAGTGTTTTTATCGATAAAAATAAGTGTATAATGTTCCCTAAAAATATCGGTAATCCCCTGACATACTGTATGCCAGTACAGTTTATGTTTATGCGTTCCTAGTAACGTTGAACTCATTTTCGATAGGATGCACTTTCTGAGAACGCTGTTGCAGTATTTAGTATTATATGCGATAATGGTTCTGGTTATTGCGGTCAGATGACCGCAGCGCTACTGTAAGGGTGAAATGTAACTGATATTTCTCTTATGCTATTGTACATTAGCAGTGTAGGTATTAAAAGCCACATTTTGAATAAAGAACGAAAACAAAACTAGTTTTTGGAATAGTTTTTTTTAAGAACTTATTTGAATCATTGAATAAGTGAAATATTCTTTATTTAAAACCGAAACATAATTGGTATTAATTTTTGAAATTTCGTTTAATCTGGTGACTGACTGGTACAGAATGCCGTAGGCGTTAAGACCGCCATTTACGCACGTCAAATACTTGTACAATGAAGTTTAAATACATATATATTATTTATTAGTATCTTTATTAGAGTACCACAAAAAGGCGGTTTTATTTGCAGGCGATCTTTGCTAAACAATCTTTCGCCAGAAAGGAAAACATGGAAATAGAAGGTAAAAAGATGTCATGGAAGGTATATTAAACATATATAGGTACGTTGTATACTGGATACCTACCTACATAATAAGCGAAATCAAGGTAGAACATACAAATGCACATTCGTGCACATTTCAACCTTCAACAGACATAGTAAAACGACTCAACTATAAACCACCCTCGTGTTATGCCTTTGTGAACATTTACAAAATGATTTGTTCTGACAACAACAATGTACGTCAGCAAAGTTTTTTTTTACCGGCAATGTTACTGGTACATTATTCTGAGTAACTGGTTCGAAAGCTAGAATTACTGATACATTCTCAATCGCGCGCAAAAAAAACTTCACAGTGCGCGCTTTTATATGTCGCAAGTCGCACAAATTACGAAGTGTACATTCTATTATTAAATCGCGGGAATAAGATCTAGCCGGAACATTGTGTAGCACTTTTTGTCTTTTTAGAAATAGAAATTGTACTCTATATGTACAGTGGGTCAGATTCATAAAAATGTAACACCACTCATTCTCACGTCTCAGTTGATGGTGCTATCCACCGTTATTAATTGTAAAACAAAAGGGAGACAAAAGCCTACTTCCGTACGGTCAAACTGTGTCGAACTTTAAATGCATTTTGTACATGCAACTTATACGTTTTCTTTCCTTTATATTATTGGCTTTCAAAATTAGGCTATACGGTATTCAACACGAGAATTACATTAATAAACGCCCAGTAATGCTTGCCTTTCTAGTGAAGTTTAACATGTTTAAGGTAGCGAACCAGATGAATTAATGTTTAAAAAATAAAAAATAAAAATAGGCTACACTGTGAAGTAATTTCTTCTCTACATAAATGTTTATTTACATACATTGTTGATACTATACAGACTCATTGGATTAAATATTTTAAATTAGGATTTATATTTTGTTTTTAATTCTTAAGGTTTTTGCCTTGTAATAAATAAATTATAACAAAATTCCTTGCCTAACAGTAAACCAGCGAACCAAATACCAAAAGCTGGACACGATAATGTCTTGCTCTTCATATCTCGTTAGTTCAAAAACAATTTTTGAGTAAAATAATATCAAAATATTTTCT
Organism: Sesia apiformis; assembly: GCA_914767545.1. NCBI lineage: Eukaryota > Metazoa > Arthropoda > Insecta > Lepidoptera > Sesiidae > Sesia > Sesia apiformis. The sequence goes on along the minus strand of OU611960.1, from coordinate 4,367,241 downwards.
TATTAATTTCAGATAATAACGCAGTGGCGAGCGAGCGCGAGGCCAGCTACAACAGCGAGGTATGGTTCAAGGCTGCAACCATAGCGGTGCCCGTCTGCGGGGCCCTCATCCTGTTCCTCCTGGTCGCAGTCGCTGTGAGACTGCTGAGGGCCGACGCGCTTTTACATGCTGATAGGAAACTTAGGTGAGTCTTGCGAAATATTGATTCTTGACTTAGTTTTTTACCTATCCTTGTTTTGCAATATATGAAAGCAATTATTTTAACAGTGCTCCCTGTGATTGTTTGAATAATCTGAAATAGTCCCCTGAATATTTGCTTGGTCCCTATTCTATATAATTCTCTTTTTTAGAATTGACTAAATAAACGTTAAAATCTTCAAAAAACCTATTTTTTCAATTAGAGCAGCGAATAACACGTTCGCTAACGCAAAAAGTAAGTAATCGTAATGGACCTAATCCACTGAATCTAAAGTGTAAATACGTCACGTTATATCATCATCAATTCATCACACTTAGCTTCGATTGCCTACTTTATGGTACTTACTCCTACGAGTGTGTTGCCGGCTTTAGAGTTACCCACCCCATCTCTTTTCCCGTGGATAACAAACCCCACAAGCCCTGCTACATACCTCTAAAACAGTGGACTCACCGACCTGTTTGGACAACGTGGCGTTTAAATCCACAAGACAAAGTGCACGAGGAGGTCCGCCAACAATAACTACTTGTCTATTGTCCAATTTTAAAACCATTCTGTACCTATGGTATCCAACTGTTGTCCACATCAAATCTTACACCCAACGCATACAAAGAGTCCAAAATAACATAATTGAGAACCATTGATGGAGCACCGTGGAATGCTCTTAACACAGAAAACCACGAATATCTGAACATGTCTGCCATCCTAGAGGAAGTAGAGCGGTACAATCAGAAATACTGTGTACGATTAGTGGATCACCCAAACCCTCCGACAAGCATATTGTTGCAGTCCCGTGCGGTAAAAAGCGAACAGAAGGGCTTGCTGACGCGCAAGGGCGATGGACTTCCCGCTCTCTTAAAGATATTTTCTCGCTCAACACATCTATTTATACTTGCTACATCTTGTAGTGACACCATTTCGTTTCAGTGGAGGTAATAAACAGATTATAGCCGAAACCCATTCTTTAATAACTATATGCTATGCTCCTGCAAGTTTTTAGTCATCATTTAAAGCAGATTTGATAATTGATAAAATAATTATCCTTTCTTTTTTTCAGGGGCGGTTATATGTCCCCACTAGCACAGCAGTCAGAAGACATCAAGAAGGTATGGGTCGGGGGTCCCTCGGCCCCCCTTCTTGTAGCTCCAGGGGGCTGCATCGTTGCCGTAGAACGAGCCCAGCTTGTCGACGTGGGGCCCTGCCAACAGCTCTGTGATATCCAACGGTAGACTGTGCGAAGTAGAAATCTCTTAGGTGGGCTGTACCGTGGAAATAATGGTAAGAGTGATTATGGATTTGTAGAGGATACTTTTTGGGTTGTAAGTATCCGATTTTAGGAAGTGCGAATGAAAAGGCTGGTTTGATCTTTGGAGATCTAACAGGCCAACCGCCAGTCTTATGTCAAGTTTTAAGTCGGAATGTGTGGACGTGTACAGGTAGCAACAAGATAATGTAAACCTATACCTTAATGCGCTTGCAATAACGACTAGAATCGAACGGTTTTGGGTACATTAGCGTGTTGTTAACTGTTCTAAACAAGTCGGAGATATTTTCGCGAGTCAGACCATAGATTTTAATGGGAATCAAGTTGAAATCAATGATAAATCAATCAATGACTGCATAACTAAAGCTATGAACTGTCTGATTACTGAAAGATTGATTATAAATGATAATGACAAAAACGTATGAATTTTTCTCCCCGCTGACAAACAACTGCTGTATAGTTTTATTCTGTTGGGTTGGTACATAATTATCAGGCGTCTTTTAAACAATATTTATTATGAAAAAAGAAACATATAAATTGTACAGTAACATTTTTAAATGATTATTCCGGAGCGTAGTCACCGTCTACTTCAATAACGGCTTCCCATTTGCTTGGAAGACGGTCAATTCCACGGGCAAAAAAGTCACGGTTCTTGGAGGCAATCCATGCTTTGACATCGGCCACCAAGTCGTCCAAATCGGCATAAACTTTGTTCACCTGCCAATTCAATTTTTCAGTTTCTGCCAATTCTGTCAAAAGTGCCTGGTTGTCGAAATCTGATGGCCGGCTTATCTTCCAAGCTAGTGTCGCCAGATTTGAAACGGGCAAACCATTCCCTGCATCGACTTTCGTTGATTGTTCCTTCGCCAAAAGTTCGTTGAGATCGCGAAATGACTGCGCTGCTTTCCATCCTTTTTCGAACTGGTAAAGCATAATATGACGAATATGAGTATGATTATCGACACGCATTTTTATAACCTGAAAATAAAATAATATTTTTATTAAAGAAAAGTAAACGAAACAGCGAAACAAACCCGCCTACAACAACTCCTGATAATTATGCAAGATCCTAATAGATTACAAAAAAAATATACTCATTACTTAGTAGAACTTGAATGTTGAATGTTCTTTTGATTATTTTCAACATTCAATCTGATAGAAAATAATTCGCAAGTGAAATAAAAAAGGTCAAAATTTCAACATCTATGTAGTTTCCAAAGTGATAATATTCTGAAATTGAATGAATACAATGACCTGCCTTGATGTGAATTGATTATAATTAATAATCAATCGGTAAATTTGAGAGAAATACGAGTATGTAACCGCCTTTTTAACCGTATTTTTCAAATGTATTTTAACATTGAACTTTTTTCTTTGAGTAATCCTCATCTAAATTGTCAGTGTCTTTACGTTATGCGGTCAGACATCTATTTTATTTTCAAATCTGCCCATAACTCCATCTAGATCATTTTGCTTGGACACCCACGTGCCAGTATAAAGGCACCAAAGTAAATGTAAAATAATTACGTTTTATTCCCAAATTGTTAATATCTCCGTACAATTAAATGAGGTGGAATTTGACATTGTCATATATATCAATCATGAAGGGGGCGAGAGAATCAAAAACGGACTGGAACGAAAACTAAATGATAACGTTAGGAAAATAAAAATTGATAACGAATTAATTTATATATCAGACAAACGGTTGTGTATTGTCAAACATGTGTGCGATTGTGATAAAATTAAACGCATTGGATGACAATGTATGAATGAGAATAATGGATGTTAATTGGAATTAGGAATTTAAAATAGGGACAAATAAAAAACAATATATTTTACACAAAAACTGAAATCCAAATTTCAAATATGAGAATGAATGACACAGTTAGCTCTCTTTTATTTTAATACAAAAGATAAACAATAGAATTTGTAAATGAACATAGTGCTGTCAACTCACGAAGGCGGTTTACTTTTAGTAGTATTTGTACTCGTACATGCACGAGTACATTGTGTTAGTGTGCGTAAACTTGAGAACGCTCAGTCGAGTTCCCGACGCCGCGGCACACACTAAAACGATGTACGAGTAGCAACCACTACTAAGCGTAAACCGCCTTCTTGAGACGAAAGAGCTATAGTAGTATAAATGTCCCTAAATAGAATCTTTTTCTTTAAAATTGATCTCAGATTTACAAACAAATCAATAAACGGTACAGCCCACAGTTATACCAAAACTACCATATGTATATTTAATTTTAATGTTTATTATTTTGTAAGCGCTTTGTGTTCCTTTATTATAATCTTTGTAAATGTACCCTTTCCTTAGTTTAAAACACCTTATTTAAACACCTTAGCTTAAAACACCTTATTATCGACTGATCGTCTTAAGTTCTTCTTTCTCTATAAAAATTGTAATCAAGTTACCAGAAATAGTAAAAAAAAAAACACGTTTTCTCCCAATTATATCTCTAATCTGTATCTATTTTTCTCCGCACGCATTTCACCTTTTTTTATGTAAATGAATATCATTTGTAAATATAGTAATGTTATAAGTTGTTACCTATTGATGTACACAAATATAGGTTTTGAAGTTATTTCTGAAAGTCAAATCCGTCGGGAGATAATCCTAGTCTTATTTATCTGATTTTTTAAACTGTATTGTTATATGACTATGTATTTTTTTTTATTATATTTTTAATCTTCCAACGGATTTAGCTTATGGTCGAATAGATATATCATAGATAGATATTTTAATAATTGCAACATCGATATTTATTTATGTAATAGCGTAATTCGGAACGTAATACCGCCAACATTTTTGACATATGTATTTTGGCGGGAACTCAGAGAAGTGAAGTCTAGTTTTCGTTGGATTATTTTAAAATTTGTGTATTGTGAGTTTTGTGGTTTAAATGTGGAATAGTCATCGTTTGTTAAACTTCAAAGTGTTTTTTGTTCGTAATGTTTGTGATAATCAAATAAAACATAGAATTAGGTTTTTCATGTGCTTCTAACGAGTCCCCTCCCGTCTTCAGTAAACCTACTATCACTTTACTGAAAGACTCCTGACGCACATCGACGATACTGGGACATTGACGGGATACGTTTTGAATTGTTTTGACTTTGAAATTGTTAATTACGAAGAAAACTCGAAACTGGCACAATGTGCTAATTGCGCTATTGCCATGTAAGAGTAAAAAAAACATTGAGAGTTCAGTATTTTAATTATAAATGTATAAACGTCTTCTGTTAAGGAAACAATTATTAAAAAAATGTTTTTAATCACTTTTTGTACGCATACACAATGATTTTACTGTATAAATATAATTAAATGCCGTAGTACACACATGTCGGCTGACAGTTTGAAGAAGAAGGAGCAGGGCGAAGATTGCGTTCCGAATTGCGATGTTACAATTCGATTATATATTGAATCATTTGAAAAGGAAACCATGAATTTGAATACACATGAAAATGTGTTTGTGAACCGTGTTTTATGTTTATATTTCACATTTTCACGTGACTTGTGTCAAAAAGAGCTGTAATTAATATATTTGTATTTTTGTAAAAAGCTATATTATAAACTTATCAATGAATTGGTCAATGAGCATTAGAGATAATATTTTAATGAATATGTAGATAAATTATTTTTGAAATTCCGATATTGGGATCGTATCAAATTTTAGAAAGCATTTTATTTGTATCAATTTTATATAGACCTCACACTAGGAGAGATCCAAAAGCAACACAAATGTATAATTGTGCAAATTTTCAATATTTTTAATAAGAAATCTAAAATTTTAATTAGTACCCCATCTTTCTCGTACAGTCAGCAACAAGGTAATAATTCATTTAATACAACAGTGTGTACATACAGACGTTGTGACTATGATTTGATTATACATTTGTTTTAGTCTACGGTCCGTAATATGACAATAAAAAATATGTAGGGTAAACCAGGGTGATTGTAAACAGCGGTAACCAGCTGCATCGGCTACCCAGCTAACTACTCGAAAATTGCTAAATTTTATGGCTTACTCAACAATTAAAGTAATTACTCAACAATTACTCAACATTCAACAATTAACAATTAAAAATGTAATGTATTTTTGAAATTCATTACCTGATTAGTTATATATTAGATTGAGATTATTTGAGTATATAGCTATTGTATAGTTGAGTATCGTATCGAGCCGTAACTAATTAACTGTTAAGGGCCATTTATAGAAGGAGAGTTTCATGAACACGTGCAGGAGAGAAAATTTACCAAAAGGTAGTATAAACAACATCATATGAACAGTTGCAGGTGAGAATCGTATGTTTGGTTGCATACGAGAATCGTATACAATATTCTCGCCAGCTCTTTGTGTAAATGAGCTTTCAGTGACGTCGTTGACACTTGTAGTGGCGTCCTTTCGTAACTTGTGACTTCTAAGCCTGTAACTATAACTCAATCATTTTCGAAGAGTTTTTATTTTATTTATTGATTCACTTAGTATCTTAGAGTGTTACTATTATATAATTATTTAAAAAATGTTATATACCCTACTGTAAATTGTAAACAAAAAATAATATAAATTACAACTAATATAGACTTATTTACAATTACTCTGGTTGACCATAAATTTTTTTTCGACCATACTCTAGAGATTGACCTAAATGTAAGCTTCCACGAAGGTGCCTTACCCTTTATGAATTTAAGATTTTTATATATTGTCAGGAAATAGGTGCAAGTGAATGAAATACTCCATATTGTAATAGATACACCTATGATCTTATGTAAATATAATGTATGTGTAAAACTAAATGAATTAAAGAAGTTATTTTATTACGGGAATTTGTTGTTTTTATTTTAATTTTACAATGAGAAATAATATGTAATTAAATAAAATAAATAAAATAATAAAATACGGATTAGGCAGCAAATCAATGGTACAGTGAAATCAACGAGACATGAGCTGTGCATCTGTGCGGGTGAGTGCTGAATTGTCCAATCCGATTGTCGAAATGCGAACCAAATCGACAATTTGATTGGACAATTCACTATCGTACACTATCGGTGTGTACTCACACAAACGCAAAGCTCACGTGTCGTTTATTTCTCGTAGCAAATTTAAGGGTGGGTTAAGTTCATAAGTGACAGTAAGTAATAGCAACTCCGTCGACTTGGTGATGACATTCTAATTTAAAATCTATTTACTCGCGTTATTCAAAAATAGGTTGTTTTGTTAATCATAATTTGCTGCTTATTTAATATTGTTTGCTGCTAGATAAAATACGAGCTTTTCAAATACCATTAAATTTAATATACAGTCAATGCTCCTTATTCGCAGGGGTTACATTCCGTCAATACGCCGCGAATAAGGAAACCGTGGGTAGGATGGAGAAAATCTTTGGAATTATACGAGATACGTTCAATTTTTTTTTAAATCAATGATAATATTTTTAATAAGCAAAATTACTTAGCAAAATTTATATACATAGTTAATTATATTATCAGTCTTAGTGCCTTAAAGAATTTTATTTTTCGTAGCTTAAGATCTTGTCATTCAGACTAGTATTTGGCAGTGGCTTGATCAAGTTTGCTTTTGAAAAGAAGCCTTCTGTCCATCGATGGATGATTTTTTATAAAAAAACTCTCAGCCATTCGTAGTCCTTCATTCATTACACTCATTCCCATTCACATCGCAAGGGCGTTTATTAAAGAACAAAACGACGCTTTTATTCACTGAAACTCGAAGGCGCCATTATGTCGAGGGCAATTTTCAATACCAAAATTCAAACATTAATATCACACCTGTAGAGGTACACGTAGCATAACACAAACGTTTGGTAACTAACGCCGCAAACAATAGATACCTATGGGGAGCGGATCAGCGCTTACTCTGTTACCAGGTTAATAAACGAATTAGACCTTAAATTGAAAACAGATATCAGTGAAAATAATTTAAAATATAAATTAACAATATATATCTTGTTCAAAATTATAATTTGTTCACTGTTCACGGGTAGTCAACAACAGTACTTGTATCTTAGAGAAATCTGTATGGTTTATTAGATACAATTATGGTAGTTTTATGCTTTTTGTTTGTAAATATGGTAATAAAAAAATGCCTTTTAATAATGTAATATATCGTAATTGGGTCGGAATCAACTGCTTTGTCTATATTTACCTAAGAAAATAATTTATGCACCTTACCTATGTACCTACCTACCTCGATAGCAATGAATGAGTTTGAAATAGTTTTGTTCCGCGAATAATGAAATTCTTATCCGCGAGTGGAGAAATTGGTCACAAATATTTTCTCCGCGAATCGTGAAATAAAAAAATAGTTTCGACTGTAAATAAAAGTACATACCCGTAGGTTCTGCCGGACTTCTCATAGGCTTTAGATTCCTTAAACTTTACTCAAAATTATGCACAATATCTTACAGATTTGTCATATTATTTATGCTAGATTCTTAAATGTCAACTTAGTCACAGATGATGATTAAGGAGCTGTATCCGATCTCAAGCTTGTAGAGAAGACCACGGACTACTATTCTTTGTCCTCTGCTTTTCACCCGCCCTTTATGAACAAGATACGTAATATTTTATATGTATCTGTACCTAAAAAACGTTTCAAAATTCAGTCTCTTGCCACTTCAACTGCTGTCTAGAAACGATTCTATCAATCCCTGTTTCGAGAGATATTTTTGTTATATTACAAACATCTCCACTTTGCCTATATTGAACGATAATGATTTGGATTTACCTAAAGTTATAATTCTACAATGTCCGTGTTTTATTCAGATAAAACATAAGTCCTCAACAATCTGTCACGGAAATAGGGTTTTACGTGATATAGCTGACGGCTTATTGATTTACGATGTTTCTCCGTCAAATCACTTTATAATTATATCAAAGTAGTATAAACAACATCCTTATGCAATCGGAGTAATAATCTTTTAAAATTGCAACATTCTAAATAATATTACAAGATAAACTACAGATCGAAATAGATAAGAGTAATGTTAAACTATGATTAATATGATGGATCTAAGTAGCAATGGCATATTAATTTGTTGGAAATATTATGTAATAATCGTATTTGTATTGCTACGGCCCGCACTGTCGGGCTTCGGCCAAGGTTGGCGCTTGTATGGCCCAAACGTTCGTTACATGTCCCAAGGAATCCGAAGTAAACCCTGACCATAAAAATAAAAGACTTGCTCTGGGGGGCCGCATTTGCTTTTTTCATAGATAGATATTGTTGTCAGTAGAAGATATTAGTTCCATTAATTTTACGCGTCATGGCGAGGGTTTTTATTTTCGTGGTCAGGCTATAATGTGGCGACATCACGCCACAGATGTTCGTCCACAGCATGGCCGTAGCATAACAAGAAGAAATAAAGTCTAAATAAGCATCAGGGAATCCAACAATATATTGATGACAGCCTATAACGTCCCACTGCACTACAGAGAACAGGCCTTCCCTAGTAATCACGAGTGGGTTTCGGGCCATAATGGGACCGATGCGTGGACCCTTTTATGGATTAGTTATACAGATAATCTATATTATTTATACATAGTCTATATTTTATTTTACTATTTGATAAACAAACCGGATTAGTGAATATTGTACCTACATAAAACAAAAGAAATTAACATTAGCTACGGTGGACGGGACCCTACCTAATGTTAAGATTTGGCGACGACAGATGGTGCAAAACTCTGTGTGGACCGTAGGCAGAAAAAGAATTGTAACCAGTCCAACAACCAGGTGGGTCGATGAAGTAAACAGAGACGCAAACAAAACGTGAATACGACTAGCACAAAACGGAGTCACAAATGGCTTGAAAAAGAAGAGGCTTATTGTAATCGACGGACTGAAGAAGCAGAGAATGATGATGAATCTTGAGTTATTTTAGCTAGCAGGTTTCCAAATAGAATACAATGGCTCTTGAAGAACATCCATTAACGAAGTAGTCAATTTATAGGTAAAGTTCATCAGCCTTTTTAGCATTCACTGCCAGACATGGGCGCCTTAAAACGCCACATTACAGGACAAGCGGGTTGGCAAGTCTACTGTCTTAGAGGTGGTATCGTTCCTCGAGGCTTGTTGTATAACGGCTTTGGTATTCTAAAACCGTCCAACACCACACAGGGGAATGTTCATACGCCATCAATATATTTTTGATCTGTTAATCTTACTTTTTATTTACCATTCTAAACAAAATATTTTAAACGCGTTTTAACATAAGACGTAAAGAGCAATTATTATGAAGGTAATAATCATTTATATCTTCAGCATCCGCTATATTGGTGGAGATAATATCTTTTATCAAGTCATCTAATGTAACGTGTTTATGAAAAAAATAATTAACCAATTTTCGATCTTTGGTCAATGCAATAAGGAGTTTGTTTATTGATCCAGTTATTTCTAAGTGTCATAATCATAAATAACGATATATTAATACTATTTTTATGATCATAATTTTTTGATGTTTTAAATACAGATCACAGTTATAGATAAGTATATAAATATGTCAGGTTTCCAAAAAAATCTGGTAAAATTGTTATAGTATTCAAAGGTGAAACAAGTGCAGTTTTGTGAGTTATTTTTTAACATTAATAGTATTTAACATTAATAATAATCTAAGAAAGTTTTATTTATAGCTACTAACATTATATAGAGTCACATATATTTTGTTCGTTGTTTGTTGTAATTTTGTTACGTTAAAAGTAAACTCGAAAATACTGGACCGATTTTGAAAATTATTTTACTTTTAGGACGGTAATCTATGATGCCATAGGCTGTGTTTTACTTTCAATATTTCAAGTCGAGTATCGAACCCGGAACCTTTTACACATCAGGTAGGGGTACCTATTACCAACTAGGCTAATCGGTCGTCGTTAATTAAAAGAGTAGGTATTATATTATTATATATAAAAAAAACAGATTAGTAGACATGCCGTTTGATGGTAAGCAGTTATTATCGTTCATAGATCATTTCATCAGTTACATAGATTGCGTCGAGATCCTAGATATTGTTAACAGTTAGGTCGTATTATGTTTGCAGAATCTAAACTTAGTAAAAAACGAACATACCGGCAAAAAAATATATCTAGTTACTATCGAGTCCGTGCCAAGGATTTCTAGTTGAGTAAATACTAAGTGAAGCAGATATATACATACCTACCTAATTTATAGGTAATTGATAGCTAGTTAAATAACAAATTAGATACTAAAGCGATATTTTGTATGCGTGTCACGTAAATTGTACTATTTACGTGAGACGTAGGTACCATAAGTATTGCTCGTAGTATATTGATAAGTACAATTTCCCGACTTCGGGCGTAAAATGTCTTTTTTCTGTAATTTTTGTTCAATGTTCTTTTGAACGACAAAAAATAGGAAAATAAAAACCTTCAAATAAATTTTCCTGTTGTAACTATTTTTTAATTTTTATACTCGTAAATGAAATTTCACCAAGATAGCAATTATTATCTAGCTGGTGTGTCAAAATTTTAGTAAAACTTAATTATGTTTATTTCTTCGCCACGGGCAGTTAATTTTTGTACTGTGACTGACAGACCAACATACAATAACATTCTTGTTTGAAGTATAGGATTAGTAGTTCTAAAAAGTTATTTAAACGAGCGGAAATTCGATTGAATGCAAATATACTATCGTGTGAAGCTGCAAGTAAGTTGCGTTTTATTAAAAGTTATAAAAATTTATATACCTATATTAGGGTGATGCTTAAAAATGAAAGTTAAAAAATTCAACGGTTCACCCTCCCATTTTGATCTCTCATATGTAAAATAGAGTTAACTAAAATTTTGTTGGATTTCATTAAGTTTTAGGGGTCGCTACCAGGCTTTAAATTTCATAAAAAATGTTAAAATTCAATATAATTTTCATTAGTAATTTTTAAGATTTTAAAAAAACCTTATCTCACTTAACACTTTATTTTTATGCTAGGAAGACTCCAATCTAACCACACAACCCCTCCCTTCACTCTAGACCAACTCCCCCCCCCCCCCTCTCCCACCAACTTGAGGAGCCTGAGGAAGAAAAAGAACTTAAAAGAGCTAGAATCGAATTGTTTAAGGCAAAAGAAAATGAATCTATCAATTCAATCACTTCTAAATCAAATATGTTTAGCTCATCATCCGACGATGAATCCCTTCATGGCGAAGACAATGATTTTTATGGCCCTTCAACGTCATCAGCAGGTGAAAAACAAAATGAAGGTGTGAAGAAAAGAGGTAGAAAAAAACTACTTAATGAAAAACTAACTACGAGCCTGGATGTTGCAAAAATAAGCGATCGCAAAGCAGCTCTTGTACTCACATCCACTTTGAATCGCCTTGGCTGTGATCCTGCTGAATATAATTTAAACTTTTCTTCCATACGCCGTCAGCGACTTGAGTGTAGACAAAAAATAGCTGAAAATATAAAAAAGATTTTGACACTGATGTTCCATTAACTGTGCACTGGGACGGAAAGATGTTAGAAGATATCACAGGCCATGAAGTTGTTGACCGACTTCCAGTTTTAGTTTCTGGTAAAGGGGTGTATCAGCTTCTCTGCATTCCAAAACTTGAGTCTGTTGAAGGTGAAAAAATTGCATCAGCAGTTTATGAATCCCTCCTTTCATGGGGTTTACTCAATAAAGTAAAGAGTATGAGTTTCGACACAACCGCATCTAATACCGGGTCTCGAAAAGGGGCTTGTATTCTACTTGAGCAGAAAATGGACAAGGAAATGCTCTGGCTAGCATGTAGGCATCACATTATGGAAATTATGCTGGAATCAGTTGTTCAAAATGAAATTGGGCCTTCGTCTGGACCAGATAATTTATTATTCAAAAGATTTCAGAAAAACTGGCAATTAATCAATAAAGAAGAGTATACGACGTTAGAAACTGATGAAGAATCTATTGAAAAGCTCCAAGATGTGAAAGATGAAATAATCAATTTTGCTAAGAAACAATTGACAGAATATCAGCCCAGAGATGATTACAAGGAACTCTTGCAACTAAGCATTGTATTTTTGGGAGGAGAACTAGAAAATGGCGTGTCATTTAAAAAGCCTGCAGGTCTTCACCGAGCACGTTGGATGGCAAAGTCTATCTACTCTCTGAAAATATTCTTGTTTCGAGAACAATTCAGATTGACAAAACATGAGGAAAAAGGTTTGCGAGAAATCTGTATTTTTACAGTCTTAATCTACATTAAGTATTGGTTCCAAGCTCCATCCGCTTGTTCAGCCGTAAGAAACGACTTAGAACTCCTCAAAGATTTAAAGAAGTATGAGGATGTAAACCCTGTCATAGCTAGAAAAGCAATAAATAAAGTATGTGGCCATTTATGGTATGTCTCAGAGGAACTTATCGCCTTATCATTTTTTGACGACAAAGTGGGAAATGAAACTAAGAAGAAAATGGTGGAAGCTCTAAAGAAAGAAGGAGTTGATTTTTGCCCGAAAAGAATTAATGTAGACATTGAAAACATTGGTAATAAAAATCTAGAAGATTTTGTTACTAGTAACACCAAACGATTCTTTTCTATTACTGGATTAAGCTCCGATTTCCTCAGGAAAAAAGTTGAAGACTGGATCAAAGACAAGGAATATATTCAAAGTAAGGAGATAGTAACAAAATTTAAGGTAGTCAATGATACAGCAGAGAGAGGGGTGTCCTTAATCCAACAAAATACTGACCCTAGATGAAGACCAGAAGCAATATATTTTGCTTCTTGTGAAATCCTTCAGACAAAAGTTCCCGAACTACAAAAAAGCAACTTTGCTGTCTGCATAATGAGTTTTTTACGTGTTAATTGTGCATCAAAATCTTTTTGAGGACTCTAAACAACTAATATAAGCTTATATTCATTCTGTAATAAGTTTTTTAAAAATTGTGACAACTAAAGAAATTTTGTAAAAATCTGTGTTTTTTGTCTAATTTTCCTCTTGTTTGTTCACATCCCGAAAGTAAATTGTAACACATATATGATACAAAATTAGCTTTGGGTAACATATCTGGACCTTAAAACCTCATTTTAGTTTTTATTATGTAAAAAAATATAATTTTATAATAAATACAAAATTTTTTAAATAATCACTTTTTGGGAAAATGTTAGATTTTTTAAATCTTTAGTAGCGACCTTTAAATTTTTCTCAAAAAATCTCAAAAAATTATTTTAAGTTTCTCTTATTAGGTAGAACAAAATAGGAGGGTGACCCAAGAGAAAAGAAACAAAAAATATTTTTGGGTCTTTTAAGCATCACCCTAACCTATATGTTATGATCCTTCTACATAAACCGTTGCCTGTCTAACAAAAGGTTAGGTACTTTTAATTCATGGGTATCGAATGTAAATTAGATTTTCAATAATTGTCCTAACAGCTTATTTTTCATAGCTCTGAGGGAGGGAAGCCTATGCCCGGCTTCCCTCGTTACCTTTGGCCATGCTTTACAAAAAATGGAGAGATCGCCACGTCATCTTCTCCCAGGTCTTCCTCGACGCCTGCATCCATTGACTGATTGCAATGCTATCGGCTCTGTCAGTATCCACTGTAAGACATCAGCCTTCTCATCCACATTGCCTTGTGCCTAAGGATTATATGGCCTAAAAACACCATGTTGGTCAAACGGATTGGTGAGTCCACTCTTTTAGAGGTGGTGTAGTTCCTCAGCGCTTGTGGCAGCGGGTTTGTTCTCCCTTAGTCGCCTCTTATGACACCCGCGGGAAAAGATTGATGGATTACTCTTGTTTATCTCTCCGGATACATACCTACCTATACGTCTCATATATATCCCGCCCAATCTCACTTCAAGATAGTACTTGTATAAAATTTAAATATAATTTTCATCCCCCTATCTCGGAAAGAGTATTTTTGCTCTTCGATATCTGAGTGCAAAAGCCGTTTTTATCCGCTAGAGGATAAAGTAAATTGAATTTAGAACATCGTGTGCACTAAGTTTGTGAATTCAAAACATCATTAAACCTATTTACTTCTACCTCCATGGTGCCGAATTTATCATACAACCTTTTTTAATTTGTTAAAAACTCAGACTCGGAACCTTCTTGGTGTACTTTTTTTTTTTGCATTTAGTCATTTCCTCGCTGAGGTGGGATGAAAAGTTACGTGTTGCACTCGAGTGCAAAGATTTTTCACCTCGTGCTCTTTTGATTCCCTCGCTAACGCTCAGGATTCGCTTGCTCGGTCATCAAAATTGAGCACGCGGTTAAAAAGCAGCTTTGCACTCTTGTATAACAAATAACTATTATTCTACCATCCCAACAATAATGTTTGTTTTTACAGTACAATGACGAAAGGAAGAACAAACAGTAACAAACGCAAGGAAGGGAAGGTTATAAATTTCGACCACCTTATATTTTGGGTCGCTAACGCAAAAACTGTAAGTTATTTTGGAACGTCTATCAGGTTTACAGGAGGTTATCAGGTTTGCAATATTATCATAAAATAATATTTATTTGCAGGCATCTAGCTACTTGGTAACGCGGTTGGGCTTCAAGCCGCTGGCGCTTCGTGAGCAGACCGAAGCTAGGCCGGTGATTTCTCACGCTGTTAGACTTAACAAGGTAAATGTTTTGTTATTAACATTTTTAAAACTAACGCTTTACAAAAATCCGGTGATCTCAACGACTGAGATAATTTTATTATCAACAAACAACAATAAAACTAACGGCGTCTACCGGTAGAGTTGAAGATAATATAAATTTTACACATCACAATAATTATTATTAAAGAATTAAAATTTACATACATACCTACATTACATACAGTCCACCTGATGGTAAGTGGATACTGTCGTCCATACACATCCGCGATACATGCCAACATCAGTCCAGAATGACAAACGTTGGCACGATCCCGGATGCCGTTGCCTACCTTTGCAGATTAAGGAATGGATTGGGAAAATGGGGAGGGAAAGGATAGGATGGGAATACGATAAAGTGGGAAATGCAGTATATTTCAAGGTAGTCTTCTGTGAGAGAGGGGTAACGTGGCCAGACGAGTGCGCCCAGCGGCTGTGGGAATGCAGCATGCACTCCCCCCTACCATTTTAGAAAATTATTAAAATTCATATTGTATTTGTCGTTATTAAGTTGTGTTTTACTCGTAAAATTCCATAAGCACGTAACAAATTTATGTATTTTTATTTTAGAATTGCATTGACGTATATTAATAGCCTGATTTTGTATTATAGAAAAATCTTACTTAATAACATATCGTCGTTTGTTTATTTAGTAAATTCTCTTAAAAGCACCTATTTCAGATTCAATACATTCTCTCTACCTTTGAAATAACTTTTATTTTATAAAGTCCCCATATATGTACCTACCATATGATGATACTTTTTGAAGGGGGAGAGTGCACGCTGCAATCCCACGGATGCTGGGCGCACTCGACTGGCCTCTTTATACTACTCTTTCACATAATACTGTCTTGAAATGTATTGCATTTCCCACTTTATCATATTCCATCTAAATATCTCTGGCATATCTCACTCATTACCGAAACACGTACGTACATTGGTACGTACGTGTTTCGATAGTGAGTGAGATATGCCAGAGCCCATTCCCATCCTATCCCTTCTATATCTCCAACCCTTTTTCCAAATCTATTCTTTCATCAACAAAGGTAGACGGCGCATCCGCGGACGTGCCAAAGTACCTAGTCAATTTGCCGTGCCTAATGTTGGCATGTATCGCGGTTGTCTATAGGCGACAGTATCCACTTACCACCAGGTGGACTATACGCTCGTGTGCCACCTTCTTACTATATATATATATATATATATGTGTGTGTGTGTGTATATATATATATATATATATATATATATGTACTTTCAGTCGCTATTCGCTTAAAAAGTCTACAAAATTGTGTTAAAGGATACTAATTTATAAAATAAATACCTAGTTTCTTTTATTTGTCCAGATAACAATAGTATTCGAATCACCCACCTCACCTGGAGGCGACATATCGAAAGACCTAGTCGCTCACGGAGACTTCGTGAAAGACGTGGCCTTCGAAGTGCAAGACCTCGACGAACTAGTGCACATGGCGAAGGAAGGGGGAGCCGAGGTTGTGAAGGGGATCACGGAGGAGAAGGACGACGGTGGTGTCGTCAGATATGCTGTTTTGAGGACGGTAAAGAGTTAAGATTAAGTACTTACTAGTTATTTAATGATGGTGGTTGAACGTGACACTGGACTGTTCCTTTGCTACAGAAGGCTTCGTTCTAAAATTATATAAAAGTAAATATCTGTTAGAACACATTTTACACAACTACCTAGTTGTGTGAAATGTGTACCTACCTAGATACACACACATGACGTAGGTACCTAATGTGTGTAAACTACCTAGTAATAATAAGAGCGCCGTTGTAAATGTAAAAACCTCTGTAGCTCTGTAGGCATTCTATAGTTTTAATTAGGGTTTTTAGATATATTATATTTCGGATCCAGATATATTGTACCTATACTCTTTTACCGGTTACAATTACAGATACGGGATATGAAATTATTGCGCATATGATTTCGGTTAGGAATATATATTTTAATATTATTTTTTAAATAAGATGCATTATTAACTGAAAGCAAAGAAAAATAAAACTAAATACGAAATAATTGCAACTTCACTCTCATAAAGAAGGAATGAGAAATCTTTAAAATCAAATGCAAGCAGCAAGTAACTTGTCAAAACTCGCCTCGTTTAAATTCCGCCCCTAACAGTAATGTATAAAATTATTTTAAATAACATCCGAATCCTTTATTTAGGATTCCGTCTGGAATATTTTTTTAATTGGAATATCCGATAGTTTCGGTTACGGATCTCCATAATATCCCTAGTTTTAATAGTATCTGTAGCTCTCAGCTGTTCCCGCTGCATTACAATGCTCCCTCGCTCACTTACTGTACAATATAGTGAGTTATTGCAAAAATATTTTGTTTATAATATGCTTTATTTCAGTATGGAGACAATACTCACACTCTGATAGACCGCTCTAAATACACCGGAGTGTTCTTACCTGGTTACCAGCCTGTTGAAGATGATGTTGTTAACAAATTATTGTAAGTATCCATATTTACCAACATACCAACAAGTAGGTATATAGATGAGAGGCATGTGTTGGTTGATTGTTTTTTTTTTTATTATTGGTAAATTGGTTATTTTGTTGGTAAATTCTACCAATAATATCTGCAACATCAGACGTAATATTGATCTTAGTTCTTATTGTAAAAGAGTAAGAACTAATACCCCAGTCAGACTAAGCTAATGCAGCCAGATCTAAAAGGAACCTAAGCGTTTTGTTCCTCATAGTCCTAAACTTCTTTTAGTGCTTCTTCCTTCTTTTCTTTTTCTTTTAGTCTTAAACGCTTGTGTAACCCATTATCGATTGTGCTAAGGTATGTTACATGAACATCACTCAACGTTTTCTCAATAAGTTTAAGCGACTTCTAAATAATTTTATTAGATTTGCCTTGGGTTTACGAAAGTACGGTCTTCTTCTTCTTCTTCTTCTCAGCCCTTGGACGTCCACTGCTAGACATAGGCCTCCCCCATTGTCCGCCATTTAGACCTATCGGCAGCGACCTGCATCCAGCGGGTGCCCGCAACCTTTATGAGGTCGTCTGTCCATCTAGCAGATGGACGTCCTCGGCTTCGTCCGCCGGTACGTGGTCTCCATTCGAGAACCCGTCTGCCCCATCGGCCATCGGTTCTTCGAGCTATGTGCCCTGCCCACTGCCACTTCAGCTTGCTAACCCGAGAGGCTATGTCGGTGACTTTAGTTCGTCTACGGATCTCCTCATTCCTGATTCGATCACGTAGGGAAACCCCGAGCATAGCCCTCTCCATAGCTCGCTGTGCGACAGTGAGCTTATTTATGAGGCCCATAGTCAGAGACCACGTCTCGGTGCCGTAGGTCATCACTGGCAACACACACTGGTCGAAGACCTTCGTCTTCAAGCACTGAGGTTCGGTCAAAGTACGGTCACGTTTCACAATATCGTTCTAAGCTTAAATGGCTCACTATATGTGGTCGTAAACTCAATTTCTTCTCCTCAATTCCAATGGACCCTACCTGAATATCTAAAATGATTTTTCAGCTTTATTGCTGACTGACAGTCATCAGAAAGATCTTCGTTCTAGGGAATATCTGTTACTGCAGATTCCCACCCACCGTACTGATTTTCATTCTGATTCCTTCGCCGTACAGGCTAGGCTGTCCGGCTCTGGAACGACTGGAGAATATTGTTCAGACATAAGGCTATTAAGAGAGGTATTATTAATCGTATGTTGTAGTTAAGTATATGTGTATGGATGTATGTATGTATTTATATATGTGTTAATTTATATTATGGCATTTAATTAATATGCGTGATCATTTACATAATCTTACCTATCATTGCACCCACCTACCACGTCATCGCTGCATAGCCCAAAGGCCCACAGGTGGGAGATAATGCTTCTAAGAATTAACTTCGCCTTTTTTCACGTGTGTAATAAAGAATAAATAAACAAGCGTCACTTAATAGTACCTTCAGTGTGAAGAGTTTTTAATATACACGCCGCACTGCACCAAGTTACTTTTGGTTTCTTAATACATTTAGATCTTTTACGTAGTAGATCATCTGTGATGGGGTTCTTCAAGAAAGTACGACATGCGGTTCTTCAAGAAAGTACGACATGGGGGTTCTTCAAGAAAGCTGTGAATAGGATTTTGCAAGGTCGGCGGCGCGCCCGCATACTCCCTGGTGTTGCAGGTGTCCATGGGCGGCGGTAACACTTACCATCACGTGAGACCGCTTACTCGTCCGCCCTCTTCTCTATAAAAAAAAAATCTGTGATAGAGTGATAACGCATTTATAATATATTCAAACAGACACACCGATGGCATGGTGTAAAAGTAACACAGAGATACATGGTTAATAAAATCTAATGGTGGGTAATCACGACTTCTCGGAGTGTTTCAGCTCACTTAATCCTGCTCCGCTTGCAGATCCGACTCCTCTTAGTTACTCCTTAACTGTTTTGATTCACCTACTTATTCACCTTCCGGGAGCGTTTCGTTCCATTTCCATGATGGCTGTTGCATAAGCAAAAGAAAAGGTCATACCATCGTTGCATCTCGCTTTTGCTTGGGCCTACGACAAGTGGCGACATGCGATCACACGGCGCCAGAGTCGCAGTAACTATCGGTGGAACAATTAAGGATTTTCGCTCCGCTCGCGATTGCTGCTCTTTTGATTCATTAAATCCGGAGTTAGCCATCACTAATAAAATCCTTCTGTCACACAATCTGATAAATTATACAATTCAATTCATTACTTCATTATTTTGTCACAGGCCGGACACCAACTTGGCGTTTATAGATCACGTGGAAGGTAACATGGCGGACGGTACTCTTGAAGATTCAATCGCTTGGTACGAGAAGAATCTAAATATGCACAGGTCAGAGAATACATTAATGTTTGGAAACCATGGTTTTCGTAAAAAGTATTGTTAATTAGAGTATTCATAAGTTTGTTCGTTAATAGATTAGCAAGCATTCGCTGATGTATCTGTATCTTTATCCACTGCACTTATTTAACCTTTTATTAAGAACCTTTATTGTGTATTTTTAAATAATTTATTGAGGTTGCACTTCCTGAGGTTACCGAGTTATTGGGGTTGCATTCGTGGCTTCTACGGATAGTTTGCTCGGATAGTCTTTCACCACGCGATTAGGCAGAAAGTGTTTTCTGGGATTGCATGCATTTGTTATGTGTCTGGAATTGTTTTTTTTTTTTGTAGAAAAAGGCTGTAGACGAGCATACAGTCCACCTGATGGTAAGTGGATACTATCGCCCATAGACATTTGCGATACATGCCAACATTAGTCCACAATGACAAACGTTGGTACGCCGCCAGATGCGCTGCCTACCTATACAGATTAAGGAATGGTAATTAAGGAATGGGAGTGGTAAAATGGGGAGGGATAGGTTGGGAATGGGCTCTGGTATATCTCACTCACTACCGAAACACGTACGTACGTACGCACATTCGGGAAATACGATAAAGTAGGAAATGCAGTAGATTTCAAGGTAGTCTTCTGTGAGAGAGGGGTAACGTGCCCAGTCGAATGCGCCCAGCGGCTGTGGGAATGCAATATGCACTCTCCCCCTACACAGACCTATATACCTATGTTTTTATTTGATTTATTATTTTAACAAATTAATTCGTTTCTCTATTCTCGATATGTATGTGCTTGTGACATGTGACTATATGTACCTACTTATCTAGAGCCTGTTAAGTATTTGTCTCAATTTTTAAATGTGTTTTTACATTTCTGTTTACCTATGTTTCTGTTGTTTAGATTCTGGTGCGTGGATTATAAACATAATTTAGTTCCGTACTCGTGCATCAATTCCGCTTCTGTCATCAATCAGGACGAGACGGTTCTTGTAAGAGTTCACTTTAGATTATTTTACTTACATCTTCTTTTTTA
The DNA here is from genome assembly GCA_914767545.1 of Sesia apiformis. Taxonomy (NCBI): domain Eukaryota; kingdom Metazoa; phylum Arthropoda; class Insecta; order Lepidoptera; family Sesiidae; genus Sesia; species Sesia apiformis. The sequence continues at coordinate 4,346,276 of OU611960.1, read as the reverse complement.
TTTCTTCCAGTATTTAATGGATATCTGTTACCCTCTTAAACTGTTTCTTATATTTTCATTTCACCTCCTTATCTCCTGTTATTATTTTCGTTTTCGTCTATTTATGATTATTGCAAATTCCTTTGTTCGTTCGTTCTGTTTACTCAATTATACGCTTTAAATTTCTGTAGCCCTTTTCTCCCCGATGCCTTTTCTTTCTGTGTCTAATAAGATACCATATTCATTATATTTCCAGTTGTCAATGAACGAGGCAGCTAAAGGTATCCGCCCCACGAGCAAAGCCAGTGAATTTGTGAAGGCTTTAGGAACTTCTGGTGTGGAGCATGTTGCCTTGTACACCGATGATATCGTGACTACTGTGAGTAATATAATTGATAATAATAATATATTTTACCTTATATGAAAGTTGTTTGCTTTGTTTCAGCCGTGTCGTGATTATTTTGTTTGCAAGTTGCGTCTGTTGTAAGTAGAGTAAATTCCAATTTTCAATAATATCGGTAATGACGTTTAAACAATCTTCATACTGTATGCTGTCTCTGGATAGGATACCATTTTGATGATAATTTAAGATCAGAACTAACTTTTTTTAAATGATAACTCGATACGAGTAGGTACAGAGCGCCGCTCCAAGTCGCTCGGTGTAATCATGCTATTTTCAACCAATGTCAAATGTCTTAAAGTTAAGTTTAAATTCTCCTTGGTCGCTAATTCATAAGTAGGAAATGACTAATATCCACACTATAAAGATGTTACCCATTCTCTTTTCGTGTGTAGTCACGCCATCGGTAGTCGACTGCGTAATATCTGCGTTGAAATCATAGAAATAGGTAAACAACTTTGCACATGTTTGTTTACTAACATTTGCATTTCTAGATGCGTAACCTGAAGGCGCGTGGCGCCGACATTCTGTCCTGGCCTCCGACATACTACGACCTCATTCGAGAGAAACTTAAAGAGAGTGCTGTAAATGTCACTGAAACAATCGATGAATTGCAAGAGCAGAATATATTGATTGATTTTGATGAGAAAGGCTACATGCTACAGGCTTTTACTAAGCATATGCAGGCGAGGCCTACGTTGTTTATTGAAATATTACAGAGAAGGAATCATAGGGTAAGAAATAATATTGATTTTGTAATTATCAAATGGCTAATCTTGTTTTATATTTCATCCAATTTCATTTCGTTCCTTCAAGTAGTATATGTCCATATGTTCCATATGTCTTTTTTATAAGTGGTAAGTGGATACTGTCGTCCTTAGACATCCGTGATACATGCCAACATCAGTCCAGAATGACAAACGTTGGCACGCCCCCGGATGCGCTGTTTATCTACTTTTGGATATTTCCGAATGTATTTGAAGAATGGTGGGGGAAAATGGGCTAGGATAGGATAAGATGGGAAATACATAGTGAAATCTCTAAAAAAAAATAACGTAATTTTTATTGCATTATCCTAAAAATAAGATGTTAGAGCATGTCTCCGTTAAAACAATTTTGAAACAACGTAATTTTAGGAAATTGTAACCAAAATCAATATTGACATTAAGGTTCCTTGGCTAGATAAAAATTCTGGTGGGATGGGTTACAAGCACACATTCTCAGGGCTATATTTCCATTATGAATTTATTTTTCAGGGTTTCGGTGCTATGAACTACAAGTGGGTGTTTGAGGCAATTGAGCGCCTCGATGCCACCACGAGCAAAGCAGAAGAAGAAACCAAGAAGGAGGATGTCAAAGCTGCCTAAAGATTTTAACAAGTTGTCCATTGTCCATAAGAGACATTTTAATTATTATGTACTTATTTTTTTAATTATTAGATACCAATTTACACTTACCTATTCATTTTATATACGAGTATTTTGATTTTAAGGTGCCGTTGGAAAAGTAATTTTGATACTTTAACGTGTCTTGGAACACAGCCTAGGATATTTTTATTATATTGTATTTTGTGTGGGTATATTTTATTTATATTTTAGGTATCTATTATACAATGATTTAAACATTATATATTGTAAGTAATATAGCAATAAAAATGTTTAGTTTTTTGCGTTTTCAACCCATTTCAGCATTCTAGCTAAATCAATATGTAGGTTAATTTCTTTTCCATACCTCTTAAAATAACTCTCGTTGTCCTATACAACCAGAGTCCTTTTAGCACATAGAAAACAAAATAACTCACAAAATAACTTAAATAGACAACATTTTAACATTTTCTACCTACGAGTATATCCGCGCTGCAGCAATGTACCTACTTACTTTAATTTTATTATAAAAGTACATAGGTATCATATGTAGGTACCTATATATTCACGAAATTGCGCAATATTATGCAATGAATATATTATAACCAAATTTGTAACATAAAATTCATGTTAAAAAAACTCTAATTCCACAAATAAATGATTTCAAAACCTCTTCATGCTTTTAATTTTCAACTTTTATTTCGCTATAAATAAATTCCATGGAACATTCTAGAGCGTTAAATTCTTGCGCAACATGTGCTACATCAATATGCAAAGCTGACCGGCTGCGGTCGGACCCGTACCTCAACTAACGTGGGGTAGAGTGCCTATGCGCCGGCGCCTCTAAAATTTATTCTATTCGCGCCGAGGCTGTTGATCCGATGTGAGAAAATTAGCTTTGGAAATTATTAGATGTGCTAATTTAGGCACAATGCAGTTAATCCTGTAATCAACACAATGTTTGGTTCAAATATTTTAAGACTTGCTAGTTTATTTTATTTTCTTTCTTATCTGAAAAATGTGTTATAATTATTAATTGTCTACTACATATTATTGTAATTAAAAAATAATTATACCATATACCACGGTTGGACATAGGCCTATCTCAAGGACTGCTATACACGCGATCTTCTTAATTAATATTGACAGATAACGGTGAGAAAAGTATTTTTTTCTTTAATCAAATGTCAATATTTTACAACTGTGATTATGATAAATAATTAGGTATTACAAATAAAAATGCAGTTTGTAATGATATCACTGGATCATTTATGAGTCCAGGCCATGCTAGTACCTATGGCCACCTACCTATGTTAACGTAATCAGAATCAGCCCTTTTAACATCCACTGTTGGACATGGCCCTCCTCAAGCAAGTTTTCTTGGATGGGTGGCTCTAAAACGTCACGGTGGCCAAGCGGGTTGATGAGTCCACTCTTTTGGAGGCGATGTAGTTCCTCGGGTCTTGTGGTAGCGGCTCTAATATCCCTTAGTCGCCTTTTACGACATCACACGGCTAATGCTAGTACTATGTTAGCCTTATATCTAGTTAATTTTGATATAACCTTAAGCTAACAGTAGATCAGTCAGTAGTAACAGATGACGCGTCGCCACCCCGTCTCTGTGCTCAATGTGTTGTTTATATCCAGTTTTCTACAACGAGGGACATTTGCATATTGTTTATCGTTATACATGTTCTGCACGGTGGTACGTCGCATGGGCACATTGGAAAAAAAATGGCAAGAGGGGTGAAATGAAATATCGAAATCCTAGACTGACGAATAGTGTTATCATCAAGTAGAAAGTTTATCGCATAATGTAAGATATTAAAAAGGTGTGTGATCGAGATTACGGCTTTAAATTTTCTCAAAAAACACGTGAAACACGTAAAGGTGAAAAGTAGTTTCGTATATTTACTAGGTACATACGAGTAATTTACTACATACTTTGATATTAGCCTACAACGTCCCACTGCATTATTTAATTTACCGTGCGGATTCAGCCCGGATTAGTAAAGCATCAGTCAATCGAGTGTTCACTCAAATACAAACTTCTTTACAGCTCAGTATCAACTAATTGAATAAGCGATTAGGTAGGGCCAACCACAAAGTTATCATTGTAGGACCCACTTATTTATTCAGTTTGATCAACCAATAAGAAGCTTAAAATCACGGTAACAACTCGTTTACGAACGCGAAAATATTTGAATCGTGCGTACGCTCTGTGGCCAATGCTTTAGACTGGGTACTCGTACCCCAAATTTTTTTATTTTCTCCGACAAATAATCCAAATCACTTCATTTGTTCGTAAGTAAATTAATCTGTAACTTATACAATTTTGCAATTAAACAACTTTTAACGGTTTAAATCGCGTATATTTGACATGATTTATACGCGATTTAAACCGTTAAAAGTTGTTTAATTGCAATGTATAGTAATCGCGAAAACCTAAGAAAATATTATACAATTTTGTTAAACTGTATCAACTGGAACTTTTGCGGTAAACGTGCCTAAAAATTGTGTCAGCAATTGCTCGATTTCGAAGCATTGGGTAACGGAGGCTCGCCACTACGCAGCGACAAGCTGGATGCCTTGATACGAAAATATCACGCCATCATAATCTAGTGGTAATAAAGTCGCGTTTACAAGAAACAATCACTTTGTTATGTGAGTTTAGAATTGGAACTTTGCAGTAATTTTAAAAGAAACTGTTCTATTGGAAAAAGCTTCATCAAAATCAGTTCAGCGAAGTTTAATTGTAAAGATAATTAATGGTTCCGATAGAGTGATTACACTGTTATTAACGCCAGCGACCCATATTTGGGTATGGTCGGAATATTAAGAATCGCAAGTCTGACTTCATACCATACCATCAATATTTTCACTGCTGAAGGGTATTTCACTACCTTTCCGAAGGCTCGCCACCACACACTATCTTCGGCTCTTCTCATCCAGTCTCCACGAGCGAACTTCTTCAAGACGTCGGTCCACCTGGTCGGAGGTCGTCCCACGCTGCGCTTCCCGATACGTGGCCTCCATTCAAAAATACAATACTTATGATCATGAGATTCAGAGGTTCTAGGGACGAAACCACATCCCCTCCCCACGAAAGTTCGTCCCACCGATCACAGTTCCCGGGTACACGTATCGTATCGTCATTAAGACTTACCTCTTAAGGTTTTTTTTATTGCATTACTGCATGGGGTTCCTCAGAAAGTCTGTGAATATGTATTTGCAAGATAAATAGCACGTCTACAATCTTCATAATGTACAGATAACATTAATTCTAGATTTTTAAGCTAAATGGCGTGTCTGATACAAGCTTTATCAATTCTGTGTTCGTGTGTGTGGACACGTCTTTAAGTTTAACTTGTTTTCTTATTATTAACACAAATTTTATTTATATAGATTCCAGATTTCTGCCTCTAATATAAAACCGTTCGAGGAAATAAGTATTTTAGTTCTATATGAAATACAGATCATAAGGGTGCCCTGTGCAATTTTAATGTTAAAAAGTGCGTGCTTCTTAAGGGCTTGCGATACCTTTACGAGTATAGCGATTATTTAGATACACAGACATAAAATGGTATGTTAAATGAATTTAAGTATTTACAAAATTTTATTAAAATAGCACTAATCATTGAAAATGTAAGTAAATATTGTCGTTGTGGTACTTACTCGAACATAGAATTAGGAAAAGAGGCGGATACTCGTTTGAATACCCTTAGAATATACCATGAATTTTGACCCTTTATAATGACGTCGCACAGGAAAAATAGCAGTGATTATCCATAGACATTAGAATAATATTTGTCTATGTATTTGTTGTAATTCATCTTGAAACACTACATGACAACTGTCGTATTTGATACAGGATCACAGGAAAGAGTACACTTGAATCTCTTTTTTACCAAGGCTCAGATTGTATCTATTTTTACGGTATTACTGTCTTACTAAAGTATCTACAATTTTAAAACGGTGTTCTGCTCTCGTTTATTTAACTCTTTTAATTAAATTTCACTCTTTTCAGGTTCATTAAATTGTAAAAAAAACGTGGAATAAGTACAAAGTATCAAGATCTAGAGATCCTTTATTATCCCTAATTATAAAAAAGAATGGTACCACAATAAAATAATAATAAAGCGCTTTTTGCGTGTTCGCATGGATTACGTATCGGATGCGACCAACACATACTGCATCATTAATATTTATGTGTTATAATAACAGCTAATGTGAACTATTTGTTCATTTCTATACCCGCACGTAAATAATTGTGGTGATTTTTTAATAAAACAAAACCAAATGCGATAATCGCTAATTAACTAGCACAGAAAAAAAGTTTGCATTTGATGGTTGCAGTAATAAGTAATAAGAATTATAGCTCCAAATATAATTATTTTATAAATTTTATTATAAGGTTGATTTAATGATTTTTTCACAGACTTCATATACGGATAAGGGCAGAAAACCAGAAGCGGGGAAGTTCGTTGCGTTTGATCACCTCACTTTCTGGGTATCGAATGCTAAACAGGTAATTTTTTCCCAATTAAATACTCACATCTCTGGGTCGGTGCACCGAAATATCAATTCCATCAACGACGTGCTGTTCGAATTGTCGACGATCTCACTCTCACGGGCGGTTTAGAACCTTGAAGCGTGTGTTCAACCGCCTGTACAATGTGGAATGCTCTGAAGAATTGTTTGTTCAACATAATTTCCATTTCGGGTTTCTACAACTGCACCCACCGTCACAGAAGTGCGGTCTATTCGCATTTCCTCGATACGGAGGTGTCACCGACTGTTCTGTCCAACAATCATTTTATACCGCGAACCCGAAGGTTGTGGAACGAACTGCCCCAAGAGATCTTTTCATTACGCTACGATATGGAGTTCTTCATGAAAGCTATGAATAGGATTTTGCAAGGTCGGCGGCGTACCCGCACACATCCTGGTGTTGCAGGTGTCCATGGGCGGCGGTAACATTCACCATCAGGTGGGATCGCTTGCTCGTCGGTCTACTTCCCTAGAAAATAATAATAAAATAGTTCTCTTGTCTGTTGTAGAAAAGATGTCGAGTACGATTCCAGCCTCGACTATTTATTTAAATAGAGTTTTGACCAAATATACAAACGACAAAATGAATAAGTTTGCATGCAATAGACATTGTTCACACGATAAACATTCAACCAACTGAACTACGGAAGCTAGGAGAGCCGTCAGTAAATTTTTGTTACACCTTCAGTATTCACTAACGTTAACGTCGTATCTAGGCATGTATTTGTGCATGTGTTGTTGTACTTAGTGAGCAAGGCCAGGCGTACAAACTTATCTATTTTGCCGTCTATACACAATAATTCACATTAGTGAGTTTCTCCTTGTAGGTGTATATGAGAAACACACAGGGCATTTTGGGCCGTAATCAACATCTGGGTCCAGCTGGCTATTTTTTTACAAATAAAACGCAATGTCGTCGACTGATGGACTCATCATAACCATTAACTTTACAATTAGGCTTTCATAAGTAAGAAATTGTTTCAAAATAGTAACAGTTTAATCAAAAACACAGATTTTTATTTCAATTAATAGGTCAAACGAACGAGATGGTAGGTAATATTAAGATGTATCAACCTATCAAACTGGTTTCAGGCGGCGAGTTACTTCGTGGCGCGTTTCGGTTTCGAGCCCCTCGCGTTCAAAGGACTCGAGACGGGCTCTAGAAAGATCGCCTCACATGCTGTTAAGATGAATAAGGTGATTATAAGGATTTGCATTAATTATAGGTTTTATTTATTATTTTCACTAGTGTACCCGCGACTTCTTGCGCAAAGACGTGGAACGTGCGCGTTCCCGTAGGAACTTTATAATTAATCTGGATAAAAAGTACCGTAAATAATTTAGGTATTCCAAGTTTCATTATATATCCGTTCCTTGTTGTTGAAGTAAATAAATCAAAATAAATAAAATTCCTCCAGTGGTACCACTGTACGTGATGTGCGTGCACACAACAGACACACAAAAATTAAAAAAATATATATTTTGGACTCGGTATTCACACCACAATAACTTTTTATAAAGGATTATTATTATACTAGCTGTGCCTGCGACTTCGACTAGTTTTTAAACTCTAAATTGGGATATCTTTTCTTCCCATCAGCCGATTTCGATGCAACAAAGCCTATTCGAAGCGCCAAGCTAAGCTTAATTAACCTGTGGAAACCCCATGAAAATCCGTTCAGTAGTTTTGGAGATTAGCGTGTTCGAACAGACAGACAGACAAAAATTTTCAAAATCGTCTTTTTGTATTCTGATACTCTTCCTTCATCCTTCAATCAGTTTTTGGTAAATATATTCAATGTACAGACACGGTGGTTCTACAGTTTTATCATATGTATATGTAGATAGATAATGATTATTAAAAACATTGATCTATATTAATTTTAGACTTATCTAGGATTAATCTCATTTTAATCTGTTACCTATCTTTCTCTCTGTCGTTCTATTTGTTATAATTATTATTAGGGGGGTTTTTAGGAATTCAAAGTTGTGTTTTTCCAGTTTTTTATCTACGTAGGTTAGGGAGTTATGGGCGAAATTTGCTTTCAAGACAATTTTTCCTCTAAGGCTAACCTCCTCTAGGGGGGTTTGTTGAATAAACGAAAGGAACCAAGCATTGTTTTCACAGATCATCTTCGTCTTCCAAGCTCAATATGAACCTGAAGAGACGAAGTTCGTGAACGAAGTGGCGTACCACGGCGACTTCGTGAAAGATGTAGCGTTCACGGTTGAAAACCTGGACTATATACTGGAGTACGCGAAGAAACAGGGCGCGGTGGTCGTCAAGGACTTGTGGACGGAGGAAGACGAATATGGTGTGGTTAGAATGGCTGTATTGAAGACGGTATGAATTTTAAATAATTTGTTCTTTATGCAGCCACTATCCGCGAATTATTTACGAGAAGGGGTAGACGGGCAAGTGACCCACATGATGGTAAGTGGCTACCGATTCCCAAGAACATACGCCATACCAGGGGATCTGCAGGATCGCTGCTGACCTTGCAGAATCCTATTCACAGCCTTCTTGAAGAACCCCATGTGTCGTAGCAATCCGTTTAGACTTGAATAGCCCCAGTACTTCAGTTCAATTGGCCGGTGGGCAATTCACACTGTGTGATTCACGTTACATAGTCTCAATTCTGAAATGGCTTCGGATTTCGAAACAAAATTAGCACTTTATGACTATTTAATCGTTTTTATTTAGTTTGATAGCACCAAGCAACCGATGTAATTATGTTCAAGATCTGTAAACGTTGAAATAGATAAAAAAATTGAACAGCTAAAGAAATTGGGTTGATTATTTGAAATCTAATGTGTTTACAATTTAATTATTGTACCGAAAAAATGATTGATTGATCAGACGCTAAAAGAATTCGACTATTTCAAAATTTTCTAGATAGGTAGATATAGACGCGTTCATTTGTGGTTTTTGCCATTTCATATTTCTATTTATTCACCTTTGATTTATTTGGCGCTACCATGGAGTCTAATCTTGTTTCAATGCCAGGTACAAGCTCAAGTGAATGTACAGTTCCGTATTTTCAATCTGATAGCAACATAAATAAAAATAAATAAATGTAGCATATAAAAGGGAGACTTAACAACGTTTTCAAACCGTTTTCAGTTAAATATTTAATCATAAACGCTGATGATACATTTGTATTGCTTTATTATTTTTAGAAATGATCAAAAAAATATTATATGGAGTTCAAAGTATACCTATGAAAAGTATTTTAAGCTTTAAGAATGTATTTGGTGTTAATCGTTTTATTTTAAAGCAGTTCATAATAAAATAAGTGCTGATCGTTTTCGCTTTATCCGCTGATCACAAATCGCGGATCAATTAATCATTTTCGCTTATCAATCTATAATTTTCGCTGATCGAAACGCAAATAAAATACTGATTAGTTAAACCAAATCCTAGGATTAATTAATATACAGTCATTAAAGTAAAATTAATGTCTTAAACAATGGTGAGGTGACAATATTTCTGCATAGGTCAAATATAGAGTTACAATTTTGAAGCTATAATAATAATAAATAAAATTATTTTAGACCCGTATAGGTCCATATACATACACAATACAGATACAATAAAGAAATTATAATAATATGGGACAAACAAAAATTCTAATAATCAAAATCATAAAATTTAAAAGTTAAACAATTAATTATTATATATGCATACCTACTACATACACACATATATATATATATATATATATATATATATATACTCTCATACAGGTATATACAATTACTATAAGGTATAAATCTTACAAATCTTACTTTGTGTATTGTCTGTTCACAGTATGGAGATAACAGTCACACACTAGTAGACCGGACAAAATACAAAGGGCCGTTCTTACCGGGATACCAACTGGTGAATAAAGACCCTATCAATAAGCATTTGTAAGTATTAATAATCTTCCTTACATTGTATATCGTTATTGTTTGAATTTTCTAGGAGTATAAGTACTTTGTTAACTAATATTTCGTTTTCTAAATCTTGGGTCCCAAGTCCCCAAAAGCGTGGAACACACTTCTAAAGATGTGTCAATGTTCTCGTCATTTATGACTTAACTGATTTTGGCATGTGTTGCAGATGTTCCTAGGCGACAGTAAATGCTTACTATTAGACGGATTTCCGCTTGTTTGCTGCCTTATTTGTATAAAAAGTAACTCTTTATTTCACCCCCCCCAACTCCTCGCCTCTTCTTTTAGATGCAAACATTTGAAACCGTGTTTGAATTTTTCAGGCCAAAAGTAGAAATCAATTTTATCGATCACGTGGTCGGCAATCAGCCTGACAATGAGATGGAGAAAGCCGCTTCTTGGTACGAACGGTGCCTACAATTTCACAGGTAAGGAAAATACAGATATTTATTAGCAAATGTTACTCGCAACACGTCCCGGCCTGTCGTGGGCCGGCTTTAGAATAACACCAACCTATCTCTTCCCGTGCGTGTGGTAGAAGGCGACTAAAGGATAACAAAGCCGCTACTGCAATTCCAGAGGAACTACAGCACCTCTAAAAGAGTGAACTCGCCATCTAGTCTCCCGAAGTCGCCGTGACGTTTTAAGGCCATACATCCAGGAGGCCCATGTCCAGCAATAGATGACAAAAGGTCTGATTGCGGCACATATGTGTATGTCTGACTAATAATGTAATTTTTTCTTGGTTCCAAGATTCTGGTCAGTAGACGATAAGCAAGTATGCACGGAGTATTCAGCACTCCGCTCAGTGGTGATGGCCAACTGGGAGGAGACTGTGAAAGTGCCCATCAACGAGCCGGCGGTTGGCAAAAAGAAGAGTCAAATCCAGGAGTACGTGGAGTACCATGGCGGCGCGGGCGTTCAGCACATAGCTATTAACACTGATGATATTATTACTACGGTAAGGCGTGGACATTGATATCTACCATACGTATATTATCGTACGCGTTAGGCAAATTTCAAACAGAATTGTGTAAAAACAGGTTTATGGAAAGTAATTAAAAATCATTGCACGAAAATGTTCTCGTTACGAATTCCATTGTTGCGCCGGAAAAAAAATAAAGCGTGCGAAATGTAATAAAAAGGTAAAGGTGCAATAAAAGCAAATTTCAAACAGAATTGTGTAAAAACAGGTTTATAGAAAGTAATTAAAAATCATTGCACGAAAATGTTCTCGTTACGAATTCCATTGTTGCGCCGGAAAAAAAAGAAAAGCGCGTGAAATGCAATAAAAGGGTGATTGCAGTAAATAGAATGCAATAAAAACATTTAATTTTTTTCGTTTTAACCAAATGGCTTTAGGAATTCGAATTTCAAATAAATTATGTTTTTAAGCGGTACAGCTCATATGAGTTCTCTTTCTGAAATTTGAGTGCCTCAAAAATTACCGAATAACCGTATGTAAAGTGAAAATTATTTTTACTTATTAATGAACTCTTTACGTTATTCAAGAATCTTAACTCATTCAGTGGCTAAATTCGGTATGGTGTAATATCAGTTTTTATTAATTTAGTCATTAAAGTGAGTTAGGATTCCTGAATAACGTGAAGTGTAATAAACCCTTAAGAATGTCATTACAAAGTAAATTTTTGTTACCAGAGAACCCAATACGTGTTGTGCAAAGGGGTTCGATTACATGTCCGACATTCATTTGTTTAGACTTTGTATGTGTCTATGGACCCACGACACAGAGAATCCTAGAGTAGGCCATTGAGTACGGCGTTATTTGTTGTGGTTATTACTAAAAATATTTACACCATTTTCCAGATTGAAAACCTGCGGGCCCGGGGTGTAGAATTTCTCTCTATACCTTCCAAATACTATAAACTCATCCGCGAGCGTCTACAAGACAGCAAAGTGCAGGTTGCCGAAAGTCTATATACATTGGAGCGTTTGAACATATTGATAGACTATGACGATAATGGGTACCTGCTGCAGATATTCACTAAGAACACACAGGATAGGCCTACTCTCTTTGTAGAAGTTATACAGAGGAGGAATCATAATGTGAGTATGTCTGACTTTTATTAGAGATTGATTGATCTCTAGTGTATGTAGGTAGATAGATAAATACTATCGATCTAATCAATACTCTGTCTCGTGCGCATGTGAGTGGGGCGTAACGTCAAATAGATGTTAAGGTACGATTCCGAAGGCGACCGCAGCGTCACTGTCGCCTGCCGCCGTGGCAGAGACACAGCGACACACCGCAGACGGCACTACTGGTTTTTATGATTTTCTATTAAAGCAATGCTGAGCGTGGCAACACTGTCGCCTGCGACAGCTGTGTTTTTTGATGTTTTGAAATGAGTTTCTCGGAAGTAGAAGAAAACCAGTTATTCAAGCTCGTAGCCAAACATCCAGGTCTTTATGACGCAGTCCACGCTAATTTTCGCAATAATCTAATTAAAGATAACGTTTAGAAAACCATAGGAGAGGAGATACCGATGGTTTGATATCGTCATGAATAATACTGAGTATAAAATTGAACTATTTTTTAATTAAACAGTAGCTTCTAAATATGTCTTCGTCACCCGTCAGATGGTTTTTATCGAGCAGTGAATAACGGTCCTTCAAATTGTCTGTTTTTATATAAAGGCATCGTTGCTTTTTTTTCCTTTTACTATATAACAGCAAGAAATCATCGCCGTCTTCTTCTTCCTCCAACAAAAGCTACAAAATTAAATCAGAATCGCTAAACATTAGACATGCCGTCTCACGCAAGGCTTTGAAGCGACTGCTGCAGCTCTCTGCGGTTGCGTTGAGAATTGCTCCGACCGCAGTCGGCAGTGTAACTGCAGTCGGTTGCCGCGGTCGTCTTCGGAATCATATCTTGAAGCGTCATTACCATCAGAGCCACCGGTAAGTGCAAACGTGTGCGTTGACGACTCAAGGACACTACATTGTCGAATCCAAATAATGAGTAAATTGACAGCCATTTAACAATATCGAATAAGTAAGGTCCCATTTTCATCAAATTCATAAAATTAGAAAGTGACTGGCATAAAATATGAATCACCCCAACATAGGTAGGTACTCTTAAATCATAAAAAGTTAGTATTTCATCAGTGCCCTAGAAATAATAATAGAAATAAAAACTAGAATTAATACTCTTCGAGATTCTTCGATGACTTCTGCTGGAAATTAAAAATTTATAATTGAAATTGGCCGAAATTGATGCTTAGGGGCAAGAATCGCTAGAATGACAAACTTCACACTGAAATACACGATTGTATGATAGGTTGATTCTTGAAACCAAAAGGAAGAACTGTAATATAGGTATTTTTCTATATTACAATAATAGTAAAATATAGATCAGTGATTCCTAAACTTATTTCGGTCATGGATCCATTACCATAATCAAAACTTAACTATGAACCCCCAAGTGATAATAAAACCTACTAAAAATACTTTATTCTGTCCTTTCTGATGAGACAATTGCACGTAAGTAGGTAGGTGGCACGTAGGTAGGAGTCCATACGGACCCCCAGGGGTCCGTTTGGACCACCTTGGGAATGACTGATATAGATTGTAGTGGAAAAAATGAAACCCATTAGTTTATTTTAATCCATAGACGGAGACACGGTTTGTTTCAGGGTTTTGGCGCTGGCAACTTTAAGACACTATTCGAATCATTAGAATTGGAGCAAGAGAAGCGCGGCAACTTATAATAAAAATTCTTAAAATTACTGTACCATTGTACTGCAATATTTTTATGGAGAAGTAAACGATATTACTTCACTGAAAAATCAAAGAATGTTATAAGAAAATAAAATGTTATACTTCTTATGTAGTTTTTTTTTATATAATATCTAAAAATTATTCAATCATAAACTATCATAGACACTTCATATCTTTAAAAATAAGGTGCCAACAGGAGGGGCAAAAGGCGACTAAAAGTAAGACGCCAACTCACGAGCGAGTCTCTCGCGGCGATATTCTCGCCCGTGGCATTAATTTCAATAGCAACTATATGAGCCATCGCCGAGCCAATCTGGACAAGGCGATATCGCACGCAGATTATTGGCATAGCGTGATTATCGCCGCGAGGGACTCGACCGTGTAGTTGGCGCTTTACAATAAAGGCACTTTTTAACACGTGCGAATATTGCTCATTAAAAATTTTAAATAGTGCATTATTTTGATAATAAAAAAAGCGACGCAGCATGCTATATATTGGCAAAGATCGATAATAGCACGTTTTAGAGTGAAGGATTTGAAAATGCTTCAATTTTGCAGTACGCATTTAATCTCAAAGGTCTCTACAATCTGAACATTGAATGAAATAAAACACAGATAAAAAAGATTACATTATTTTAATAATGAAATTACCGATGATTAACATTATTACACCATGATCAATAACATCGATTAGATCTTGATATTACGACACGTACATATATACAACGGATATGTCCAATGGGAAATAAGGAAATGCAATTGAAAAATACGCGTCCAAAACAAAGTCTATACAACATAGACAGCACCAAAAATAATCACAAAGGACACAACAAACATAAGGTAAATGAACATATAGTTGACACACATAGGTATAATTTACATAGGTACTAGGCAGACATAGGTACACATAGGTTGACACATAAGTACTAGGCAGACATAGGGTACACATAGGTTGACACATAGGTATAACATCAGAAACATAGGTATAATTTAATGTCATGTGACGAATGACATTCCAATAACACATGCCTTCCTTGATGAATTAAACGCGGCTTGCTCTAATAGGGCCACTAATACAAAAGAGACCAATCGAAGGTCAAAAGTCAAATAGCATGTGGTCAAGAAATTTCATATATGTCCGTAAGTAAATCTTACATGAAATAATCCTAGATTCTATAATTAAACAAGTCAGAGATTTTATTGGAGATATTTTGACTTCATAAATAAAATTTCGTCATCCACGTTCCAGAGGCCAAAATAGAGGATTAAGAACCATGAAACTTGAATATTGTAATATTTTTTGGCTGTCTTGGATAGCTCCTAGACCTAAATATAATTGTACAATATTACTGAATCGTGCCTTAGATCCAAACTAGTTTCAATACACTCTTTAAAATTGCGCTATCCGTAAAATTATTTATCGTTTAGAGGGCCTCTTAAGACTTAGTCCAAATTGTGTATTAGGGAACGTATGCGGGTCTGTACAGGTTGATTTCCAAAGACTCTTAGTCTTAGTCGGTTTCAGGAACTTAAGTACCGAATAGAGCATTGTTTACAAACATTCAGCCTTAATCAACAGATCTAAATAAATTGTCAGGGATAAATAAATGTTTCTAAGACTCTTTTATCTTTTAGAAATCAGCCTCTATGCAGACTACATAAGGTTCAATAAAACATGAATCGAACTAAATTTATAGCCTTAGGAACTTAAGTAGTCTGTATACACTTTGTTCAAGTTCATATTAATTGAAGAGATATTAAGATATTATAGATATATCAGTATATGAGATGTAAACACAGACATTTTAGATGTCAAACAGACTGCTTCAACTTGGTCCAATTGTTCTGTATGCAAAATCCTTTGTATGATCAAATGTCAATCCTAAATGACAGATTAATTTAATTTGCTAAATTACCTTACGTTTAGGAAAGCGACACGGATTTACGGACATTTGATACGGAAATTCAGCCATTAGCGGACTTATTACACGAAGATTACGGACATTTATGGACGTCTGGTATGTAAATTACGGACATTATACGGATATTGAAGTTTACCAACATAAATTTTGTTTTACTGATGTACCGTCAACTATAAGCATTACCATAAAATTGAATGCAAAACATTACCCTCTGCAGTTAGGGTAAATATGCAGAATTGCATAAATACAGCACATAATTTGTCTATTACTCTACGCAACTTGTTAAGTCTTCGGTTGAACGTTTTTCAGTTTAGAATTTCAATTGTTTATAAAATGAGGATATTATTCAGAAGATTCTATTTTGAATATTTTAACGCTAATTTTATCTTCGAACGTTGCACTGGGCACTGGACATTAAAAAGACTAAACGGAAAAACGTTCAACATCAGACTCAACAACACAAATATTTGGGGAAATACTTCAAAATTTAACCTAAATTCTGTAACCTAAACTGATCTACAGTCTCTGTTAATTAAATATAGAGAACACACTGAGATAGGTCTATCTTAAACTTCTGAAATGACGGTAAGTGGCAACCATTATAATTCGCTAGTTGCTTCTTACAAACATACGATTTGCTTAATTAGGCGATTAATAACATTTGAAAACACATTTCTAATGTTATAAATAAAACATTTGTGTAAGTTCTATGCAGAGCTTTTCCATATTGACGGTTGAAAGGCAAAATGGTTTAAACGGCATACGAGTATAAAACTTGCTTTAAAATATAGAATGTTGATGAAAATTTTGTAAGTATTGTCGGTTACGAGATTTCACTTTTCAACTGTCAATATAATATCTACTTAGTTTAAATATAAGAAAAGTCCGAATAAATATACGTTTCTAGGTCTTAGAATTAGTTCGAGTCAAGTAATTCTTAATGCAGTCTGCATAAAGGCTATTTCTAAAGAATAGTGGTCTATTTCTGTAAAACTGAGACATACAACGGTTTTAGAATCGTCTATTTATTTGGACTTAATAAATACAACGGTCTTAGAACCGTCTATTTATTCAGACCTAAACATTAGAAAGGTCTCAGAAATGTTTAAATTTCCTTTTTTTTTTACAAAGTCGACAGTACTATATATCTCAGTGTGTTCAGTCATAATGTCGACTAGTCACCTCAGATGACATGTGCGTCACTCAATTACTTCAACGATCTAAAACATAAATCAAATTTCTCATAGTCAGTATCTATAACACGCGAACTACAAATTTATCAATATACAGCGCAATCTATTGGTACGCACAAATTCTGGTAATAACGTAAAGCTACCTAATACCGACCTATTCCTTATTACGACCACTAACTTTTATATGTAACACGTCAACTAATTTAAAATATATAGAACCGTTATAGTAAAAAATATAATTATTTTAGAGAATAAATCATAAGTTACAAACATGTGAAATGTTGTAGTTCTATCTGAAACGTTCGTAGCGTTCATTATTCAATACAGGAAGTATTTTGGTAGTGGCGCCTAATGACGGTCTAATGACATAAGTCTCCGAAGGCACGGATCGCATAACTAATGTTGAAATTTACCTTAGGGCCGTGGTTTCCAAAGCCTTGAAATGATTTAAGGGCGATGAAAATTTTGAACACACATGTTTCTCTGTCCCTTAATGCAGCCTATGCGGCACTCGACCATATTTTGTTGTGAAAATGGGCAGCAGAGAAAAGGTTGGGAATCTATGCTTTAAGGAAAAAACAAAAAGATATTTAATTATAGAAGTTACTAGTTATAGAGAATAAAAATAAAACCATGCCCTCAAAGACACACTAAAAAGTTTAAAATAACTGTAAATTCTAGATATAATTATCTTTCTGTATCCATTTAAGTTTCATTTTCATATTAGTTTTAGACCAGAGAATATGAAGTATCGAATTTGTTTTCTTATTAAATCGAGTATTAACAATAAAAAAAACATGTACTAGTTTATACATATTACCAGAATTTGGCGTACCAAATATATATACATAATACGTAATTTGGAAAATTCATACGAGTTATATTAGTGACAACTCACCGCTGACCTCCGGTGCCAGTCGACGCTCGAAGCTATCGGGCTCGTCTAGGTGTCTACGTTGTCTGGCCGTTCCGGCTCCACGTCGCCGGCCTCCACGATCTCGAAGTCTCTGTCGGTGGATGAACGTTGACTGTTTTCCGAATCGGATTCCGAATTTTTTTCGGGGGTTTTCTCGCCGCTGGGGGGAGTGGGAGGGGCGTCGTCTCTGTAAAAGTATTATTTGTTTACTATATTACTAGGCTGTTGCCCACGGGTTATTTTTAATTATGATTCCATACAAATTATGACACCCTGATAGAATTGTGAAAAACGATAAAACAAGTGTTAATTTATTTGTATTGTAAAATATATATACCCAGTTTCAAGTTAATAGGATCGCAATTAATTGACACTCCGTTTCACCCTTCTTAGTGAATGTTTACGTCATAAATGGAAACTACTGTCCGATCGGCGTTGATAAGTCAGTCTGAACATTTCTCTCTCTCTCTCTCTCTCTCTATATATATATATATATATATATATATATATTATTTTTAACGCTATTCACACTTCATGTACTCACATTCAAAATCATATTACATATTTATTTATTCCGTTTCCTCCTATTATCTTAAGCTAGGCGTAGAAAGAGATTGATGTCAATCATTTCGTTCGTTTGTCACTCTTTCGCTTAATCAGTCGCTTCAACGAACTCACCTTATAGTTTAGATTTTCAAAAATCTACGAAAAATGGATACATTATCTAAACCGCGATTATCAAAAACTCTTATCACCAAGTCTCCTTCCAGAATAAACACCAATTAGTATATTTTACTTAGACAGAGTTAAATTAAATAAAAAATACCTTAATCCTCTCGATACTGAATTTCAATTATTAAAACTAAAACACTTATTTTATCTGGGCTTTCTTCTGAACTTGATATTTTCCCCAAAGTTTTTTTTTATTTAAATTATATATATCAGATTACAAGATCCATTAAATGTGTTAGTAGAACTTATCTTATGAACTAAGTGTTAGTCGATATAACTTACAAACTGATGAGACACGAGTCAGTTGTATTCATCAGGCACGCACGCAGGCGAGAGGATGCCTACCTGATCAACACCCCAATCCATCCTGATCCTGATTATCGGACAATCTTATTTGTCCGCTATAACGCTGAGAATGCTGTTTGTGCTACACCTCGTAGTATGTGCTTTAATAAAGAACAGATTTTCTTATGCATAATTCCGTGAAATCCATTAGTTGGCGTTTCTGCGGACATATTGGATGCGCTGCAGAAACGGGGCCTGCGTATAGTTGAGCCATAGGGCGCTCGAGTAGAATCATTGACAGTACAACAAGCGAACCGACGGGCCGATATATTACCCCTCACCGACTTGTCGAACGCTCTGCGCTCACGTTCAATATCTGCGTCATCACACAGGTCATCTGTTACAATGTGCCCGGGATACCTGAACTGCTGGACTTTCTTCAGAGCAGTACCATATAGTTTAACCGGGGACACGTCTTCCACAATGCTATGCCGAGCCTTAGAAACAGTTCGCTTTTCTTCGAATTATAAATATTTTAAACGGTGCCTATTTGCCTATTTCTCACAAGTGTCCAGCAGTCTCCCAAGGTAGTTGATCGACGGACTCAGCAAAACCATATCGTCAGCGTTACTGATATTATTAGGCATTACACCGTCTATGGAACATCCTATCGAAAGTATGAAATATCTGATTTTGTTAGTGTGTATAAGCTACTACTGGTGATAACGCCGCACTCATAAACAATGCTAATCGAACCACTACTATTAGATACTTGCATCTGTGTAAATCAGTGCGAGTGTACGTACGTGGCGCGAGCGACTTACAAGTTTGTGCGAAAAAAGTGCTAAATTTAAGAAGTGGTAAATATTGTAGCGTGGGCCTTTGTTGCCCGAAATAAATAAAAAAAAAGCAAATTCTTTACACTTCATTGAGGGATGGAAAGAGGGGGGGGGGGGGGGGTCATGGGTTCAATAAAACACGTTCTACTCACTTATGCTCCTGTTCTCGTTCAGTACCGAGCTCAGTGTGTGGCGTAGCGTCAACAGTGGTGTGTAAGTCTTCAGGAGGAGGAGGTTCCGACAGTAGAGGCTTCTCCTCGGCCTCGTCGTCGGAATGTTTGTCTTTCTTGCGTTTCTTCTTGTTCTTTGATTGCTTGTCGGCGTCAGAGCCTGGACCGCGGTATTCGTACTGGAAATGTAATAAAAATAATATAATTTATCTCTAAAAACATAAATATTTTTGTTTATACACGAAGTATTTTATAAACAAAAAAAAATTGCAGTGTATAAATGATACAGATTCAAATCAGATAACAAAAGGTGATGATGTCATAACAATCAATATGAATAACCATAATCTTGTAAAAACTTTTTGATACCTGTAATGATTTTATATTTGTGTTAACCTTGTGAAATGGTCAATATAAACGTTCCGATATTTGTAATAATGTTAAAAAATATTTTTACAGTTATACACGAACCTTGTAAAGCGGCCAGAATGAAGCGAAGAAACCAACATCCTCAGTCAAATTGGGCAGCAACCAGATATGATGTCGTGATAAAGTGAGTATCCACACGAGGCAGAATATAACGACACGTAGCACGGCTAGTGCTATAATCATCACCAGGAAAGCGGCCGCTGCGATACTTAGGTAGTACACGCCTTTCCTGTGAAAGATAATTAATAAATAAGAAATACATGCAACCTCTTTTTTTGTATGGTGCAATTAGCACATACTGCCAGTGTCAAAATTTTCTTCGTAATTAAAGACAAAACAATTTAAAATACATTTTGTCAATGTCCAGTCATGTCGAACCAAATCAGGTGTCGCTCACTAGTTTTTATAATTTATTTATTTTAACCCAAAAACATATACTAAACCATTATAAATTGTAACTGCCAAACTGCAGTAGCAGTACTACAGTACAGTGCAGTAAAACTGTGCAAAACAGAACCACCACTTCTCGACTCTGCACCCTCTTAACATTTAATTTCTTTCGTGAAAACTAATAACTATTGTTCTACAGACTTTTTATAATTGAGCACTTTTTTCACATAAACCACTCACTCACTCGCGCCGCGTACGTACACTCGCACCGATTTCAACACATGTAGGTGTTTAATAGTCGGTTCCATTAGGAACCGTTTACAAATGCAGTGTGCGGCGTTGTGGCATCAGTAGCAGCTCTGAGTAGTGTAGAGTAACAAAGTCGGAGACTTCGTTAAACCATATTTTATTGGGGAAAATATCAAGGTCAGAAAAAAGTAGTAGAACAAAAGTTGTTAGTTTCAATGATAGAAATTCAGTGTAAACCCTTTGAGCGCTACGAACATTTCGGAAAATCGTGTCGGTAACGTCACGACCACATACAAAGTAAATAACAGTAGTGAGAGGACACCTTCACTGATTGATGTTTTCTTCAAATAATAATATTAAAAATATATTTTTTAATTTCTTTATCGGCCGACTTTAAACAAAAACCTTCCCTTTTAAAAATCTGCACTATATCAGAACTTCTATTTTAACAAACACAATGACAAATAGTTGTGTTGATGGGAAGATACATTATTATCACCGTGATATGTTCATTCACCTGACAGTAGCGGGCCAAAGCGGGAACATACAGACAGTGATGGTCCCAAACACGACAAGGGCGCCGCACACCCAGTAGTACCAGGGCATAGGGTCGTATATCCACACGTACGCGTCCGCGGTGTCCAGGAACACCTGCTCCATGTGCATCTCCAGACGAATCTTACGTTTCTTCTTATCTTTCTCTTTATCTTTGCTCTCCTTTGTGTCCTAGAACAAATTGTTTAGTTTGGTAAAACATAATAGAGATTCAAACGGTGATTGAAAATAGGAATAAATTGAGAATGTTTTCAGTTACTCTTGCGTAACGGTAATTGGAAACATTTAGACAGATATTGCATTTTTTATTTCTTTTTTAATACGGGGTTAAATAAAAATTACCTGCACGCTCTTAGCACAGAATAGCTATCATTATATCCACTTAAGGGCCTTATTGCCATAATAAAAATTGAAATTCATGTTAAAAGTTTTCATTTAGTAGTCATGCGGTTTTTATTGGAGATATTAGAGATACCGGCGAAAATGATGTATTATTCTTTATAAAGGAAGTCAGTATATCACTGCTTCATTAAAAAAATAATTTTACGCTACTACTCGTGGCAACGGCACAGCATTCATAAACAGCTGCTAATCGAATCGCTACAATTAGATACCTAGATACTAACGCGGTGCGAGTGAGTGGTTTGTGTGAAAAGAAAGTAGAAAATCATTTAACAAAAGTTGTTAGTCTTCACGAAGGAAATTCAATGCTATAGGGTACAGATATTTTTTATTTAACCCTGTAGAAAGGTGTGGCCGATGAGCAGATAGTCCAATTAGTGAATGACAGTATTCATATATGCATATCGACATCCATGATACATGCCAAGATCAGTCCAAAATGATAAATGTTACATATCCTGCCTACCTTGTATTTCTTTGCTGTCTTTCGTATGCTAGGAGAAATGTTTTAATAAAATATTCTTCTTGGAGTTCGATCATCTAACGAGGGTTAGCTATCGTCATGATTATTTGTGGTGCCATCTCCAACTTAATCCACCGGTGTCGCGTGTAATACGTTATATTTAGTAATAAAATGTTAGCAAGGCGTAGTGACATAGATGTTTTCCTCTCAAATGAGCGGGTTCTGAGCAGGTATGCTGTGGAATTCTTAGAGAAATCGTTATAAAGAATGTACACATTGTTTTTTTTTTTTATAAACTGTAATGTAATAAATAATAATTTAGAATTGCTACACAAAATAGTAACTCTTGGCATATTACTGGTGTAAGTTCTGCTTACAGTCAGGATGTTTCTCTCGTCTTTCGGAGGAGCTCACATCACCGAAGTAAAATATTAGATAAAATCAATCAGGGTAATTAGGAAGCGTAAATATCTTGTAAAGACCTATTTACGGCTTTTTGAAGAACCTCATATCATAGTGTAGTGGAAAGACTGATGTCGGGGCAGATAGATTTATAACCCGAGGATTCTCTGGCAAATTGTCACGAAATCGCTAAATAAATGTACTTACCTTGCTTTCGCAGGCACTGGCCTGACTTTTATCTGCATCCTTTTCATCTCCACTCTTGCTTGATTTCTCTATATCTTTCTTTTTCGATTTGCCTTTCAACTCTTGCTCAGTGACTGGAACCTGGAATCAAGTGGTTAATTTCTTTACTTAAGGCTAAAATTGATACCAGATTGAGTGATTGATGATGGTAATTGAGAATGTGCCTTTCGATAATCACTTTGTAATTACAAAATATGGATTAGAGATTATTACGCATAGACATCCGCGATACATGCGAACATTAGTCCAAAATGACAAACGTTGGCACGCCACCGGATGCGCTGCCTACCTTTGGAGATATAGGAATGGATTTGGAGAAAGGGTTGGGAGAATGGGGAGGGATAGGATGGGAATGGGCTCTGGCACATCTCACTCACTACCGAAACACGTACGTACATTAGGGAAATAAGATAAAGTCGGAAATTCAGTACATTTCAAGGTAGTCTTCTGTGAGAGAGGGGTCGAGCGCGACCAGCAGTTGTTCGATTGCAGCGTGCACTCTCCCCCCTCAAATTGTTATACTCTATGTTTAAATTGTTACATCTCTTTGTGTACCATTCATACAAACCTTCTTAGCTCTGTGGAATAGTTTGTGCAACAGCATCTGGTGTAGGAAGTCGGTGACTTCGAGGCGCGTCACGAAGATTGGGTTCTTACCCGTAGCCCATTTCGATGTGAGGAGTGCGTCCACAGCTTTTGTGCCTGAAATTTACTCGTATAATTTAATTTTGAAATTAACATACTGCCAGTTTATAGTCATAAAGCAAGTGGCGTGTTAATAACGTATAACTATGCGATTATAAACTGTTCATTTCATTACTTAGTGTGTATAAAGCTTTCAACAAATTGCACAGAAATAAAAAAAAGTAACAGCTCAACATAAACAAGCGCAACGTGGTATCGTGTGACGTCACAAATCATGAGAGTCATTTTAAAATTGAAGTATTTCGTAACGAAGTTTAAAATATTTTTAAGTTGAAAAAGCTATTAGAGGTTTGAGTCATAGTTGTATGTAATAAAAATATACATATACTTGGTCTATTTTTAATCTGGGAGTAGTTGATTTGGAGAGTCTAATGGGATAAAAGAATATCCTTCTACAATTATACTCTTTAATCCCTACCTTTCCCAAGAAGGACAGGGAAGTGTAAAAGTGGCGAGGAAATCTACTCTCGTTATTTTTCCATCCCCCATTCTTCCCAACGCTTATCCCAAATCGAATCCTTTAAATCTCCAAAGACAGGCGTCAGATGCGGAATGTGTCAGCGTTTGTCATTCCAGACTAATGTTGGCATGTATCGCTGATCTCCATAGGCACTTACTACCATAGGTAACCATAGGTGGAATGTCTGCTCGTCTGTCAGTTGTCAAAGATAAGAATTTTGTTCAATCTTTGTTTTTTCAGTTACGTCATTGGACAATACGTTAACTTTTATAGTTAATTATAATTAAGTCAAAGCATAATGATAACTGATAACCTACTTTATAAACGGGTCAGTAGCGGATATCTAGATGACACAGCTGGAGTGACGAATGATAATAAAATAACATATTAAACGACTGGAGTGAATCGATTGTACTACTTGATCTTCGTTTTCATAACACAATATGTTAATTCGCTCAGGTACCCAATAAATGAGAATGAGACAATCTACTAATCTGGCAAAAAAAAATGTTTGTAAAACATAAAAAATTGAATTTAATAATAGGATATTTTTATTTGTTCTAAGTACGGTTCATCGGGTAGTACCTAGTTATCATATCATAAACATACATCGTCCACGTACTCAATCGTCTGCGGTATTCTTCACCAATTATCCTATTACGAGTACAGACAACAAAATTAAAAAGTTTTATAAATTACAGAGTTTTATACATTTTTTTCCAGTTTATTCATTACAATGTTCGCGGCTACAATTTTTGAAAAGAATAGTTTAACAATGTTACTAAGTTTTGGGGCAATTACGAACTAATATTATAGAGAATAAGTTAATAATAACAGATTATTATATTTTAATACAAATACTACAGCATTTTATTATAATTGTCACATGATTTATTTTATCTACATAGACTTATTAGTAGAATAATTTTAATGATAGCGTATTATTATTATTAATTCGCCGCGGTTTTCTAGTCTTAACTTTCATTTGCCAGACTCGACATTTGTAGAGCGTCTTTTCCATAGTTTTACGCATGTCGTCCACAACGCAGTCTAAACAAATGTCGGTCTGTTATACAGTATCATAGTAGCTGGATGTAAACAGCAGATAGGCTAATTTGTTTTTAAAAATCTTTTTACTTGTTCTATCCAAACAAGTCGTCATAATGACATGTCATTTAAGTAGCGAATAGATGGTATTTATAAGTTAGTCAGTGGCGTGCATCTCGTGTATATTTTTATCCTTCACTTCCGCCTGAACGTCACTATTGGGCTTCAGTTGAAAATGAGCGTCGGAAATAATTTAGTGATTTCCAACATAATGACGAATTGAACATTATTATTGAGTTGGATGCGGTGAAACACGGACATTTGTAAATATAGATATACTTTATTGTACATCAAAACAGACAGAAAAACACAAAATATAAGCAACCGACAGTCTTATCGCTAAAACACGATTTCTTCTAGGCAACCTTTGCGTGGTAAGGAGTCTGTAGACGAAATAGAGATTTGAAAAAGAGATTGGTATTTGTAAATTTGTGCCTTAGTCTTTATTTCCTTGTTGAATAATTCTTGTGTTTACTGTGCCGTGTTGAAATAAATGTTCTTTCTTCTATCTTTCTTATATAAGGTACTACAAAAATAGTTTTTTTAACGTGACAATAATAGACTAAAACCATTATAGGCTAACCTCATGTGAGCATAATACTATCCACAACAGATTGCGTAGATCTTTGACCTTTAAATGCGCGTATTACGTAGGATAGTGTTATGCACACATACTAGTAAATTAATTATCAATTATTTATTATTAACGTAATAAAAAAATCATGAATTACAAGTTAATTTTTAGATAGATATAATAGTTTGAGTGCACCGATTGACGTATTAAAATATTTTACATTATTTTTGTAGGATCTTATATAAGCAGACAAAGCGAGCTTGTCATTTAATTACTAGATATTCACGTTAATATATTCACAACGAGTTATCGTTGTGTTAACTGCGAAGTGTTATTCGTTTGTCAGCAATGTCCATAAATAGATTTCGTTTTGGGATAAAAAATGTGATTGAGCAAGCACCACACGCGTGGTTTCTTTTTAACAAACGAAGACCGATATTCGTTATATTCCGTGTGTTTTAGAAAACTTATCTAACGACATTATAGTTTGTATATGTATAGATGTCCATTCTTTAGATTCTTTGAAGATAGTGAAAAAATGGCTCGATGAATGGTTCGCGGCAAAAGGGGAAGATTTTTACTGGCGTGGTATCCACAAATTACCCGAAAGATGGGAAAAATGTGTAACTAGCAATGGAACATATTTTGAATAAACCACTTTTTATCATTCTTCCGAATTTTCAACTAGAATTTGGAAAAAAAATCCGCATTTCATACTTGTACACCTGTGTATTTTATATGCGGGTCTGTCAATCTACAGGGTAGACGTGTCCTTGAATGGAGATCATGTATCAAGTTGAAAATGTTTGTCGGCAGATGAGAAGACCGCGGAAGATGGTATCGGCAAAGCACACCACAGTTTGTTCAGCAGTAATAGAATAAATAGTCCTTACCAGTGAAATATTCAACATGGTGGTTAAGGAATTTGGTCTTCTTGGTGGGAACGTTCGCCTTCAGCCATTTCGCGACGGCATACTCTTCGCTCGTCGGCTTCTCTGACTCGGTCGCCACGCCCAATTCCTGTAATCGATAAAATAATTGATTATTATAACTTGTATTATACAGTAAAAAGGACACAAAAGTTTAGTTGAAGCGATCGATCTCTTTGAGGGAGAACCTTTGCGCAGAAGATGTATGCGAACACAAGAATAATAAGTACACGGTGCACATATTATATAATTACTAGAAATAAATACGTAATAAATATAGATAGATAAAATTCTTTATTGCACACTAAAAACAAAACAATAGCAAACATTGTAGACACAAAAATGCACAAAAAGGCTGTCTAAAAGGTGCGTACTTCATACAAAATGTTCCTCGGGAATATTTCGAAGACTTACTACCTACGACTGAGTATTTCTTCTGAAATAAAAGAATATTTCTTCCCGAGCACATTTATTAAGCAATCAAAATGTTTAGTCCAAAACTGATTTTAGTTTATGTCGCGGTTGAATTCGTAAATGGTCCAAATCTGTTGAGAAGTTTCAAAATTGTGGCTGTAACTTTCCGGGAAAGTCCAATATAATCCAAATTTCGGTATAGACGGTATGTTCTTCGATACCGCTCATGTAGTGGTACAACTTTTGCACTTTTTCCTCAAACGCACGAACGAACGGCGCGTGCCAATAAAGTTTTTTAAGAAAACAATTTGCGAATGAATGCTGATAAATATACCCTTAGTCATCATAGTGATCACGATGTCGCGTTATGTCTCGGAAATTCATAATGAAGTTTGTTCTCTTTTAGTTTTCCTTCCTTAGAGCAAAGTCGAAAGTACAATGACGCTTCTTTTTAATCAATGAAATAACAGGCAAATTGAACTGACTCATTTCCCAACGTTGGGTATTTCTTAACGAATGTGTGTTGGTTTCTCCCATACGATAAATATTATTGTTTTTATCGAGACTAAAAGTCATAGGTATGTTACGTCATTCAGAATGTGAAGCAATCGGCCAACTGAGGTTCACACGATTACAAACATTCTTTGCGTTCATGTACGAGTTATTGCAAGGACATTAAAGCTTATATTCCTTGCTCTAACTGCAAAAACAACTTTGTTCAACAACGTTTTATTTGCGGCCACTTAATCGCTCATTGAATATGTTAATTGTAAGCTGCAAAGGAATTTGTATTTGTTCGAACACTCGACTGAGCAACACTCAGTTATTAAAAAAATAAAATAAATAACAAAAAGCTTGAGTGGGTCCAACTCCTAATGAATACATATATTGAATACGCTGAAATACCAAAAACAAGCAAGTTTTCATATTAACTGCATACACTAATCGGTTTATTTATTTTATTCCATAAATTACACTACTATATTGACAATTCAGTATCATGCTTAAAGCAGTCGGGACCAGATTTAGTACAAATCCTGTACAAAATTCTAATCAAAGGCAGTACAAAATAGAACTGCCACCTACCACTATCAAAGCCACCTACAAAGTCGAAGACAACTAACCATGTTCAGTAAAAATGTTTGTCTTTACCATTTATTTGAAAATACATACTAGATATTATGTTATACAAGCACGTTAGAGTCTAATAGTTCAGTGGGTCACGAATTCTTTAATTCGTATGTATTTTGAAAATTGAACTTTCTTATTACGTAGTACATAAGTTTCAAATTTGACTTTTTAATTAACCCCTCTTTATCCCTTTCCTCGAAGTTGTCAACCAGGTCTTTGATAAGCACGTGTCATCTATTCAAATCCCATATCGATCGACTTTACAAATATATGTGTGACCGGGATTCTGAACCTCGTGCGTAACAAGCAGAGACACTACAGACCAATCGGTCGTCAATCTTTATCGCTCCTGCAAATAACGACAACAAGTCTCACACATAGGTCGTATCGTATCGATAAATCGTTAGGTAATTTTTGTAGCGGCAGTCTGCTTAAGGTTAAAGTCATGGCCGCGTTACGTAAGGCGACAGTTTGAAAACATTTTATTTCAATTCTATTTTTACAAGCACCGTGTGTAATGTTTAATCATTTGTAGATATTTGTAAGGATCGGTTAATACGAGTATTACTAGCTTAGAGTAAAGAAGAGCTCTTACAGGATTACTAGAAAAACATTGTTTTAAACCCAAATAACGGATGATGCTTAAAAAATATACAAACAATTGAAGCAATTTACAATTTATACATAATTTATTAAAATATATACAATTTGAAGCGGTAAAGCTTCAAAATATACATTGATATCAATCTATAACGTTCCACTGCAGGGAACAGGCCTCCCCTAGTAATTCACTAGGGGGTACCTGTGCAGATTGGTGGCTACACATGATCCAGATTTTTTTTATAAACTCTCGAGCATACGGGTTTCTTCATGTTTCCCATAAGCGCCGAGCTAGTGATTGATTTTATACAAATGAATAAAAAATATAAATAATTGACTGATTGATTGAATTGGGCAAGTGAATGGCTGTTCTAACTTTCACTAACCAGACGTATAGACTTGTACACGTACACGTACCTATATAGTTCATATGTAAAAAAATTGGCACAACAGTGGCCAAGTTATTTGAAAACCATGTTGTTGAAATAGAAGTGTCTAGCGGATTTCTTTTCATTATATGCTATGATAGCGTCATTTTTGTTGCTTTTTAGTAGTCTATTTCAATTAGCTGTGTGGTGTGGGTCGGCTTTAGGATAGCACCGCCTCATCTCTTACCGTGGATGTCGTGAAAGGCGACTAAGGGACAACAAAGCCGTTGCCACACGCTCCGAGGAACTACACCAACTCTGTAAGAGTCGACTCGCCAAACCGCTCGGCTAGGGGCATTCCTTTGAGCACGAGACAATGTTCACGAGGAGGCCCATGTCCAGCAGTGGACGATAAAAAGGGAGCTAGTTACGGTATAATATGACAAATATCTTACTTTAATACAATACGCCAGTCTATTCGTATTTGTTTGGATTAACTACGACTCCGCAATGTGTAGGGTGTTCCATACGTTCAAGAGTGGTGCAACCCTCTTGTCCTTGAGTATTTTTATTTGAAGCAAACCCAAAAAAAAAACATTATATAGAAATGTTGAAATTACCGATAATATGTGACATTGTCTATTGTAATAACTGTTATCTTACTGTTGGTATGAAATAAGTTTAAGTAAATAATTTGAATGAAATAATTTTCAAACTTAATCCCATCGTTGTTTGAAGATTTTGTTTAAAATAGCAATAGAAACATATTCTAACATTAATAAAAAAATTTTTTTTTTTTAATATATTACAATTAGTCTCAATATTTGGGAAAATAGAACCGACAATATAAAACTCCCTTTACATCTAACGAATCTTTTATTTATTATAATAAAAACGGTATCGGCTAATCGAGCGTCTATACACGGTTAGGTAGCGCCAACCGCAAATGTAACGTTGTAGAACAAACCCATTCGTTCAGTTCAATTCGAAAATGAACTTTAAAAGCAAGTCAAAAACCCGTTTACGTACGCAAAAAAGTTATAATCGTGTGAAGGCCCGGTTGGCCTATGCTTTATAGAAAACGATAGTAGTATAAAAATGGTTTTCAATTATTTCACTTCATTGATTTTGCCCTTATGTACATTTGCACCGAGATTCTGGAAGGTTTTAGCTACATTTTCGTCGTTAGTAAAAAAAATATATCAAGAGAAATTGTTCCATTACTGATTCCACTGTCAAAACCGGGACTCAACAGAATAACAGTTTTTGAATGACAAACAGTTTAAATAATATTAGTAGAAAAATTAACGTAGCAATGTGAAAAGTGGGACAAAATGCAGTTCGCGTATTTCACTCGCGCGGAAGAAACGTGGGACGAATTCCTTCAAAACTAATTATTTCTGTAGTTATGTATTTTTAACCGCTTTCTATGTAATGAAGGCCGCAAATTAGGTGGACGAATTATGCATGGAATAAGGGTCAGTATGGAGAGAAATTGAATAACAAGAATTATAATGGATTGTATCCTATTTATATCATAATTTGTTATACGTATTCTGGATGGTTGTTGTTGCTCGTTATTGCAAAATGACCTTAAATACAAAGGCGGATTTATTCATAAAAGGAGTGAGTCCGCCAGTTAACCTTAGAATAACGGAAAAGAGTTACGAGTATGTCATTAAAAAATAAATGGTGGTATTAAATGTACTTCATTAACTAACGATTAAGATTTCGTTTATTTATAATGTTCAATTCTGCAAATTACTAAATTGTTGGACCCAATTGTCTTGACGCACCGGACCACTGTGTGCACTGTCGCTTTAATCTCTGGTATGTAATAAAGTGTACTTACTTACCTAATACAAAATAATTTGTATGCTCATTGAAGCACCATTTGGAATCTAACACTACTTGTAAATACTGGACCGAGAGCTAAAGCTCGTCTTTCTCTTTTACTAGGTTTTGTATGCTCATTGAAGCAACATTTGGAATCTCACACTACTCGTAAATACTGGACCGAGAGATAGAGGCCTTTTTTCTCTTTTACCAGGTCCATGAGAAATGTTGTCTACATCTTTCTCGATAAATGTAATACTTATATCGAATATAAATAACGCACGGCGGAAAGAAAATTGGAACTGAAACTGAAAAAGTCCCGCTAACGGGACACAGGTGACAGAAAAGAAATTAATCAAATGTAACACCACACTGTTACCACAAATAGGTAACACTAACGTTACGAAAACCAAATCCCTTTCACATTTTTCCTGAAACTGAAAAACTATAGGACAAAAGGGATAATAGAATAACTTACGTATTCGTCCTCCATCTTAACATTACCACTCACATCTATACACCAATATGCCTACTGTGTGACTGAACTCGTAGGCGAGACGCAGTGAAAGTAGGGCATTGGACCATAGAACAATTTTATGGCAAACGCTCATGTTTGCTTTTTGATAACGCGGTTTTATTAAATCTGAATCGATTATTACAAATCGATTGCTATTTCAATTATAGATATGCCCTTGTCGGTCGATGAGCCGCATAATTAAATCGACATTTTGTTGGGAATCATTCGAAACATTTCGTCCGAACTTTTGTTATAAATAGATCACTCTACAGACCGAAGAGTCAAACGATAAAAATTTCGATCGATGATCATTCCGTTGATCGAAATAAGTTATTAATAGTTTTTCACTTAACAATATTTTACTATGTAATTTTTATCAATGACATTATTCATATTATCACATTATTGACAATTACATTATTTGTTAAACGTAATATTAGTAAGTAAAAATTGTCAATAGGATATTTTTGACTTTTAATAACTTAACGCTGGTACGGCACATGATTAGAGTATTTGAAGATTTAAGAATCAATATTTAGAAGGTTGGATGGGAAATGAGAAGTTTTATTATTCAATTTCACATCATGTCATCACGCTTCTCCTCATTCCATTGGAGCGGAACGACATGGAACTAGATAGATCCCATCCCACCCCACTTCTATTAGATGAGAGAAATGGGACAGAATGGCATGAGATTAGACGAGATGGGAAGCGGGTTTTCATTCCGATTAGCAAGTTTACTTATTTATTATTTTATCTTAAAACGTCACTCCGGTCCAGCGGGTTGGTCAGTTCACCCTTTTACAGGGCGTGTAGTTCGTCAGGACTTGTGGTAGTCGCTTTGTCATTTCTCAGTCGCCTATTACGACACCCAAGGAAAGAGATGGGGTGGTACTACTATACAATGTGGCGTAGTATTAAGCTTCCATATGTTAATTTCTTGTATAAAAAAGCTACAGTACAGGGGTTAAACAGCCACCCACGATACCGCACACGTTGACAAGGCCTGCTCCTGACAGGGGCCGGTTATAAAAACGGTTCATAGTTTAAATTTCATGCTGTTACTACGTTTTCATATGAAACTGGGGCGGCACTAAGCGATATACTTTATACAAACATCAGTTTACTTTTCAAGATAAAATAACGTTGCTTTTGCTATGCACACGGGTGTCATTCGTCACGCTACAAGACTGTTGTGAATAACTGTAACGAGCCATAATAACTTTATGCAGGATTCGCAACTGCGAATACTGTATGGCCAATGCGTTCGAATACAAACTCCTTTGCCGTTCATTAGTAACATATTGTATAGGGGACGAAGTGGCGGCAACAGCAAATACAACATTGTGAAACAAACATGTTCTTTCAGTTGGAGAAACATCTACCATAATAACTCGTTTACGAACGAAAAAAATTGTAATCGTGCGGACGCTCCGTTAGCAAGTCGCGGAATCGATAACTGGTGGAGGAGACGAGTCCTCAAATGGAGACTACCGAGGACCAGGGCCGTCTTAAGTCTATTCTGCGCCGGGGTGCGGGAGTGTATCCTAAGACAGTCAAACATCCTATTGTGTATCCTATGACAGTCAAATATCCTATTGTGTATCCTATGACAGTCAAATATCCTATTGTGTATCCTATGACAGTCAAATATCCTATTGTGTAATTGTTTACTATAGCGTTATATTTTTTCATTACCTTTAAAAGGTGAGCGCCCGGGGTGCACCGCACCCCTTGCACCCCCTGGTAAAGACGGCCCTGCCGAGGACCACAGGAAGTCTAACGACTTGAAGAAATTCGTCGATAGTGGTTGGATGAGAACAGCACAAGACAAGCGTGTGCTGGTGGTTTTTGAGAGGTCTATATCCAGTAGTAGAGATACAGGCTGATGGAATGGTATGGTATATATATATATACACATATATATATAAAGCGCTAGAGCTCCTTTGACATATTTGAGTCCTCATACGGTTCTTTAACGTCTGTATGGACGAAACCTCGAGTTCATCACATGCCTTTAATGATAATTAGCAGGACCATTACAAGAAATCATGGATCTTCCCATATTTTTGAGTCCCATTACAAGAAATCATGGATCTTCCCATATTTTTATAGAAGACAAAGTTAAAGAATTATTAATAAATTTCTCCAGTGTTACCCTTAACAACCTTTACCGTTACCCTTAACTCCCTAGTTAGTATATCAAAAAATCCAAAAAAAATCCATTACTGGCTCACGTGTGTAGCCGTGTAGTAGCCTATCTTCTTAGTAAAACAGGTACTGATCGTTTTTAGTATGCACACAGATTAGCATAAGTTGTATTGTTTCTTGAATTGAGCAGACAACTTCATAGATATATTTCTTTGTCAATATATCTTATGTCACAAAGTCACTTAACAATAGTCTTCGATGCCTCACCTTACACCCCCTTAGAAAAATATAATATTAATAAGAAAGGATGTACCGTTTTTATAAAGGCTCTTGTTTAATTGTAATCCAAAAATGATGCAATGAATTTAACTTCTTTGAATGTGTTGTATGTTATGAACTTATGATTGAATTCAAATTTGTTTGATAAAGATATACTTTTGCCTTTTTTGTGTGAATAGCCTTTTGGCTTCTAGTAAAAAAAAAACAATCCCTGTATTTTACACAATTTACATAGGTGGTCTCCAAATTAGGATTTTTTATACTGTTATCAACATAATGGACAACACCCAAAAATGATGCATGATTCAAACGTAATACTTCCACAGATTAGAAGCCAGGAATTAATATGAATGATGTAAAATAGAACGGCGACAGCCTACGGCAGTGGCGGATTAACATATAAGCATTATAAGCACGTGCTTAGGGCCCCTGTTCTCCAGGGGCCTTTGGTTTTGATGAATTTTGTTTTATTTTCTACCTCACAAATCCAAGCAACAGAGGGCCTTACACGGCCTCTATGCTTAGGGCCTCCGAAACTCTTAATCCCTCTATGGGTATCTATACTAAACTCACATTCGTGTGATCCTCGGCTCAAATCCTTCATTTTCAGTTCAATTCAGTTCAGATTCAGTTCAAATCCTCGGCCCGTACCACTGAGTTTCTACTTAAGTACATTTTTTTTTAGATTATCACTAGTTCGGCGGTGAGAGAAAACATCGCGAGGAAACCGGCATGCTCCTGATATATAAAAAAATCTTGAGTATGTGATCCACTAATCCGCTCTGAGCTCAGCCCAAAACCCAGTGATTTACTAGGGAGACCTGTGCCCTGCAGTGGGACGTTATAGGCTGATATATGATGTGAAATAATATGAATGATATGTGACATTATCTGAAAAAAGGGAGCTTATTGTCAGATCTTATAAGATTTTCATTGTTTCATAATACTGTTTAAATAGAAAGATGCTCTAATATAAATAATATATATACTCGTACTATAGGACAATCTAAAAGTTCTTAGAAATAACGATCGAAAGAAAAAAAAGAAATAAGAATTTTAAAAATGGAACTCCTTGCTTGTCAGACGCCATTAAATTTTCAAAGATGTGATTTGTTTTTTATTTCTGGCGGCAATTGAAAATATAAGTGTTTTGCGGAAAAATTAATTTAACAAAAGAACATTTTCGTTCAATGATATTTATGACTTTCGTTGCGGTCTAAGCCAGAAGCAAAGTTATGAAAGACATAAGCTGGCATTACTGATGAAGCCCTATCCAGTGCCACTGTTTATAACTAGTTCAGTGAATATAAACGTGGTCCTACCGACCTCAGTAATGTTAGAGATGGGCGTCCTGCGACGAGGGTGACAGAGGAAAACATCAAAACTGTGTGGTACATGATTGAAGCAGACAAACGAACACATAGCAGCAAATACAGGCATCATTAGGTATTGGTATGAGTCGAGTTCAAACTATTTTACACAATCGTGTACGGGTAAGGAAGCTTTGTGCTAGATGGATTCCTCACAATTTAAGCAAAACTAAAAACACTGCTGCATGAAATGGTGTCTCCAAATGTTTGAAAAATTCGACAATGGGCAATCAAATGCTGTTTTTAATATAGTAACAGGTGATGAAAGTTGGATCTACTGCTATAGGCCTGAAACTAAGAGGCAATCTGCGCGCGCAGTAAGTCTTTCCTTTCGAATAGTTGCCGACGAAAGTGAAGAAAGGACAGAGTGCTGAAAGGAAGCTGATTGCATCCTTCTTTGGCAGATCGGGCCATACACTGCCACTATAAGTTTAGAATATAAAAGAACTGTAACCGCAGACTGGTATACAAACAGCTGCTTGCCTTCGTGTTGGAAAAAGTCAAAGAACGAAAGCAGAATGATCCTTCATCATGATAATGACCCAGATCACTCTGCCAGACAAATCAATTTTTGAACACTGTAAATGTAGAGTTAATGGGTCATCCGACATACACCTTAGGCCCTGTGATTTTTATTTATTCCCTAAAATTAAGGATAAACTCAAATAAATACATTTCATGAATGCAGAAGAGGCAGTAATGGCGGCCTTCCAAACGGATGTTGAAGAGGTGTCTAAAGACCTCACCCTGGGTTGAGTGCTTCACACCTCTATTCACTGTTCTGTGCTTCACACAATGATTTCAACTCATGAAAAAGTGTATCGATTGTCAGGGAGAATACTTCGAAAAGCAATAAAACAAGTTCCATCTTTATACCCAAATTAATTTTTGAGATTCTAAAAACATTCAGTGTCGACCACATATACCCCACATATACCGTAATGTGATTTTAAGCTAAAGCAATATAAAAATGTAATACGTATTTTTTTTTAGATTTCAATAAGGGGAAACCATCAATAAGGAACAATTGCATACAATAATACAATGAATGTAACAGATGTAATATTAGTTGATGCGCAGTAAAAATTTAAATTCTATAGTTCAAAACTGAAAATATTATCCAACTACAGGGTTTCCTATTTGGATCATATTCAATTTCCTTTTTAAATCTTATCTCGGTGAACTAAAGTTCAAAATTGTCAACAATGTGCACAACATGTGTCTGGAAACATCTTTGAATATTTACAATAAGCTACATACACCTGTATCAACAAACAATTTTTATAACCAATAATAAAAACAATAATTGCATTATTAACAAGTGTTATAGTTTTCATTACTCTGCTGTGCTATGAAAATTAAAATGTGAAATTTTTAGTCAATCTATAAGTGTATACAGATCTGATAAAGAAAGAAAAGAAAAAAACAGGAGTAATTGAAAAAGAAAGAAAGAATTAAATAAGAACTACCAGATCTGTCTCATGAAACTCGCATGGTATTGAGAAAAATGGTATTATAAAAAAGTTCAAAATGTTAATTCAATAAATAAAGTAATTTGGAAAAAATATGCAGAAATTGCTCTGTGACAATCTAATTCATGCTGTATCCTGTATTATAACTATAAAAATGCATCATATTTAGATGGTCAAACTCAAAGAGCAATTTTCACCATTTAGAACTCAGCTTAGGTAACATAGATTTTATGAAGAAGAAAACACATTGCAAGTGTAGGAAAAAACATAATTTAAAAATTCATACCTTTTTTCGCTGTAATGAAAAGAAATTATAATATTTTATTTATCATAATAAAAAAGGGAAGGTAAGGTTTCTATGTTTATTAAAACATATATTGGAAGGGGTGGTAGGTGAATGACTGTTGCAATGTTACAATTGCAAAATGCTTTCAATATGAAAAACCTCCCATTTAAATAAACATTATTAAAAAAAACTCAGTGTTTGTATTAAGGTTGGAGGTCAAAATAAGGAAGCTTTGCATTAATCAGTAGTAGTACTTGACCATAGAAACCTAAGTCTGGCTACTTAACAAATTGCATACAAATGACATTAGTACTGGTATAAATCAAATTAGTTTTTTTTAATAGAATAGATGGCAGATGAGCGGGCCATATAATGGTAAGTGGTTACCGCCGCTCATGGACACATGCAACACCAAGGTGCTGGTAGGTGTGCTGCCGACCTTGCAGAATTGTGTTCACAGCTCTCTTTAGAGCCCCATGTTGTACCATAACGGAAATACCAAGCAAAGAGTATAGTATAACCACCCAAAAGTATTGGTATGAGATTTATTAGGTTAACCAGGCTTGTGCGCTTCCACACAATATATAATTGTAACAAAATCTGATCAAACTTTTTGAATTAGCCTAAGAACACTGAGGTTCAATTACTAAAATATAACATTTGAACTCGTTGACATTATACTGGACTGAACTTGATGAAATTAATATCCAAATACATATGTTCAATAGGTTGGATATGACACTCAAACAGACATTTGGCGCGACCTACACTGCTAAATCTGTATTGTATGGTGGAGACAAATAAATTTGTGGTAAATATTATGAACTAAAATTGGATGTTCTACAATAAATGTTCAGGGGCTTAACAACGCAAAAATACGTTTTGTTTTCATACGTGTAATGTACTAAACATAAATACAGAATGCGTCATGTGAAAAATAACACGCAGAATGGCCAATATGTGACGCATATACCAAAATTGACGGAGACACTGCGGATCCCGGAAACACTAGAGTAGACCGTTTTACTGCGGAAAAACAGCACACCATGCCGATGGAAATGTAGACAAAACAATGGAAGTTAAAATAAAATCTATGTACTTGCGATGGGGTTGAATACATAAGTCATGCAAGTAGCGACTTTAAACTTACCTCTTTACGTTTTTTAGTTTTCCTCTTGTCTGTCATTATAAATAAATTTTGTCAACGTAGCGGTTTCACGAAAAATCTTATAGTTTTATTTCACTTTTCTGACGTCGTTCAATCTTCAGTCGATGTGAGGGCTTTTTGACAGACACACAAATGACAGCCTATATTTTTTTTCTTATTTAATATATAGCAATGGTGCAATTAGCACATTCTGTCAGTATTGACTTTTTCATAATAAATAATTTCAAAGTTTAAAACGAATTCTGTCAATATCCAGTCCCATCAAAGTAACTCAGGAGTAACTTAAAATCATAATAGTTTTTTTTGTGGATAGAAGAGAATTCCTTGCAAGCACACGAAACACGCAGTTATTTGATGATCCCAAACATTACGCATAAAAAACACTTTGAACTTTAATTTTATTTAACCACAACACCCACAATACATAATATTTATAATACACAAACAAAAACTCACTTCAGTTCTTGAGTTCCCGCCAATAAGTTAAAATGTTCCAAAACGTGCCATTAGCATTGTTTGACAATCTAGCTCTTTGCATCCTTTTCTATCTTCATAGTATAAAGAAGACGTAGCATCAAATAGTGTAGACAGAGAAACCTAATTCATATGTGTTAACACAAAAAAGGATGATTTATTTATTTACAAATGTATCTCTAACAAAGGAGACATCAAGCTTATAATTTGACGTTTTGGAACCCAGCCTTGAATATTGAATGATCCAGTGAATTCGAATGGAACCAGTAGTAATGTGTCTCGAAAACATTGTCCGTAACATTTTTACATATGGCAATCTTTCATATAGCAAAACTGTCAAATGTTATAACAGTGTGAGTGAACAGCAAAATTTTTTAATAGATACTGTGGTAATACGTTAATTTACGTCATAATAAGGAAGAAAACGTGGATTGAATCGATCCACCATTTCATAATAAATTAGTCATTTACGTGTATGTATAAGTATATGCCTGTTAGTTTCCATGTTTAGTCGCGTGTACATATTTGTAAGTTTCACTAGGCTGCTTGCGGTCGCCTTCGATACAAATTACTATTATTTGAATTCACGCACTTTGTTGAATTCTAAAATATTAAGTTTCTCTTTTCTATGGTTTAAATGGATTCTGTGCGTTAATTAAGTGGTTATAAAGTTTAACATCGAGAGCAATATATAAAATATACAGAAGTCAAAATTGTCTTTTACTAGACAGGATGACTGACACAAAGGTGAATGGACATCAAGCGGCAGAAGGTAAATCAATTTTGAATTATAAAATACCTAATAAATTATAGTTTGACAAATAAAAAAAAATCCACATTTGAAAATAATAGTTATAAAATATCTTTTGTGAAATATTTACCATTTAGATCTTATTTAAAGAAATGTCATGTTTATGATACAATTAATTACCAATTGAAACTCATGATATCATAATTAATTATTTAAGCTTTATTAAATAATTATATCAATTTTAATTTTTATAGTACCTACTCAGAAATTTGCTACATTGACTGTCTAGTAATATCGACTGGTTTTGTCAAGCTGATTTCATAAATATTTTAAATGCCATATAATATAAATAAATTTATTATATTACCATAAAGTCTGTATTTATTATAGTTCTGTAAAGTTTTAATTATCTCAAAACCACAATATAAATAGGTGCACCAATAATAATAATAATAAAAACTGAGGCTATAGTCAACATCACTATATTAATGGCAGAAATCATGAATTTATACATAGAAGAGTATTAGTATTACTACTAGTAAATTCTACACAAACATCAGTCTCATGAATTAGTTAAGTAATTTTTAATTTAATCTGAAGTAGTGCCAATTGATGTATAGTAAGTCTACTGGAAATTGACAACATTCCACTTGAGAAAAAGGTTGCAGACTATCTTTTGTTATCAAAATTTAAAAGATAGGAATAATTATTAACGGAAAATATGACAACATGACAAAAGACAGTAATAAATCTTACCTAGAGTTAGAGGTACAATTTATTAAATCTTGTTATAACATCATCTTAAGATAGACAAATAGAAATAGATGGCAGGGCATATCTTATCGGGGTGTATTCAAACCTCACCGGGCATGCCTTATTTCAATTATTGACCAGGCATGCGAACAGTTAAAAACACAGTAATTATTGCACTTATTATGGCAATGTTAATTAATAATAAAAATGCACCAACAAAAGCTATAGAACTTTAACATTTGTTCATATATAGAATTAGCATTGGATTTCTAAAATTTAAACATGATTTAATTTTAACCTTTTTGACCAAACTTAAACATAACTGAGAAATAGACTAAAACTATCTTTATGTTCAATATTTTGATACATTGAGAAATATTTGATCCAATTTGTTCATAAATAAATTATTTATTTGAAATACTTTATAAAATGTTATGTCATTTTATAAAAAATATTGTAAATCAGTAGTAAACAAGACAACAACTTACATTGCTAGTCATTTATCTGTCAGTTATCTTGTGTAAAGCTTATTTTAGTTGACTTTATGACTAGGTTTGCATTCATTATCCATATTGGTATGTATAGCGCACAGTCATACATAATAGGTGCCATAGTATAGCTGATAGTATTTAAAATTGATATTAAAAAAATAACATCATTCCTATTGCTTTATTTTAAATTTCAAATGCTAGAGCGTGTTTTTAAATAGGAAATAAATAGTATTAAATAAATAAACATAATAAATAATAATAAACGTATTTATAAACAGAATCTTGAAAAAGTATAAATTTTAAGCTAGAAAATCAGTCACACTCAATAAGTTTATATAGACCTATACCTTTGCTCAAATAATTTTAAGTATGTAGTCCTTGAATTTGTCAAGGCCTCTGTATTGAGTGAGAATAACTTTCGGTTTGATAAATAGTTTTAATATTCAAGGTGACATGGAAAGTGTGGCATATTGACCTGTATTCAATTAATCAGGATTCAGTTTACACAACCAAAATTGTAATGAATTGTATATATTAACATTACTCAGCATTAATAAATGAAACAATGTCAGTAACCTAAAGGTTGCTCGTCTGATGACAATCTTTGTTTTTCTGAAGTGACATATTTGTTTTTGATTTGTCTTCATAACTGCTGTTTAAAGTACAGAAATAACACACAATGAGTCATTGGAATTCCTTCGGGCGCTCAGCATTTCCAATGACTCATTGCACCATTTCCTATGGGAAGTAAAGGTCATTTTCCTCATAGTGGTTCGCATATGACCATAGGACATAATGTGTATTTTCAGAGAAATATACTACATTTCCTCAAGGGATCAACCATTTATCATTCATTACTTTATCCTCATCAGTTTTTATAGTAAAGGTAAAATTTAAATGATTTTTTTTCAATAAACATAAGTAATAGTTTTAAAACACCTCCAATTTAAAAGTCAAAATCTAATTGTCGCTTGTATATCTAATGAATATGCAGTAAAGAAAACTGTTTAAGTCATTGTGAGGACAATTTAGTGTAGTTTGTGTTTTTACGAAAAAGTAATATTGAGTCTACTTATTCCTACCCATTAAATGAGGGGAAGAGTGCACGCTGCAATCCAACAGACGCTGGGCGCGCTCGACTGGTCACGTTACCCCTCTCTCACAGAAGACCTTGGAATGTACTGCATTTCCCACTTTATCTTATTTCCCTAATGTACATACGTGTTTCGGTAGTGAGTGAGAAGTGCCAAAGCGCATTCCCATCTTATCCCTCCTAATTTTTCCAACCCTTTCTCCAAATACATTTCTATATCTCCAAAGGTAGGCAGCATTTCTGGGGTGTGCCAACATTTGTCATTTTGGACTAATGTTGGCATGTATCACGGATGTCTATGGGCGACAGTATCCACTTAGCATCAGGTGGACTGTATGCTCGTCTGCCGCCATCGTCCATAAAAAAAAAGTCTAAAAAAATCATAGATTATTAAATTCTATTACCACCTATTGCGTTAATACATGTCATATTCGTTTGTGGACTTTGAGCTCCAGTGAGTATAACGGCATTGAGACCCACTATCGTTGTTGCGGAATAATCGGCGGTAAAATCCACACAAGTTTATGGCGATTGTAGTGATTGTTGACGTAATATTTCATACCTACTGTTACGAGGTCTAATTGTTATTATACCTTGTTCTTTGAACTTCATTCTGTAAAAAATATTGTATTAAAAATATTGTTAAGACTGTTAAAAATGGACCGAAATACTATAACCATTCCACGCCATGCTGTAAATTAATATAAATAATGATTATTTTAATATTTATTGAAAGTTGGATGCAACCACACATTGTTGTTTCTCTTTGCG
The DNA here is from genome assembly GCA_914767545.1 of Sesia apiformis. Lineage (NCBI taxonomy): Eukaryota > Metazoa > Arthropoda > Insecta > Lepidoptera > Sesiidae > Sesia > Sesia apiformis. The sequence goes on along the minus strand of OU611960.1, from coordinate 4,303,412 downwards.
CTAAGTGACATTCAGTTGTTATTAAATCATTTGAGGTTTCTTTAATACGATGTAAATTATATTTATCGTTTTTATTTGCATTTGGTACCTATTTACCAGATGCAAATAAAATGCATGGAAGTTTATAAATATCAAATCAACAACACCAAAAAAGCACAGATAGGAAGTTAGGGCAAGTTATTTATATCATTTTTTCTCGTCTTTTCAGAATTGCCGCCGGGGGTGACTGTAGAGGAATTCGAGTTCGCAGTGCCGTGGGGTCACGTGGCCGGTCGCTGGTGGGGTCCTCGCAACAAACAGCCAATCATAGCTATCCACGGCTGGCAAGATAATGCCGGCACGTGGGACAACCTCATTCCCCTCTTACCAGTCACAACCTCAGTTCTATGCATAGACTTGCCAGGTCACGGACTATCCACACATTACGCAACTGGCATGCAATATTACATATTCTGGGATGGAATCTCTCTCATTAGAAGAATGGTTAAACATTTCAAATGGCACAAAATAAGTTTGATGGGTCATTCCCTTGGAGGGGCCTTGAGTTTCATGTACGCGGCGTCATTCCCTGATGAAGTAGATAGGATTATATGCATAGATATAGGTAGTCCTGCTGTGAGAGAGCCAGCGCATATGGTTAAGACTACAGGGTGGGGGATAGACAAGTTACTGGAGTATGAAAAGTTGACTGAAGACAAAATTCCCTGTTACGAATACAATGAGATGCTTGATGTAGTATGTGACGCATACAAGGGATCAGTCTCAAAGGATAACTGCAAGGTGCTAATGAGACGCGGCATGGCTCCTGTCCCATCGCACATGAAAAAGAAGGGATATTACTTCAAAAGGGATCCCAGATTGAAAATCTCTGGTCTCGCAATGATGTCTATAGAAACGGCGTTGGAATATGCTAGTAAAGTGAAATGTAAAGTTCTCAATATAAGAGCGATTCCTGGACAAAAATGGGACAGATTGGATTATTATTTGGATGTAATAGAAAAAATGAAGAAAACAGCTGATATTAGGTATGAGGAAGTAGAAGGAACGCATCATGTACAATTAGAAACTCCTCAAAATATATCTGAACTTATAGAGCAATTTATAGAAGAATATTAATTTAAGTAGTTTTTAAAGGTAAGACCTGCTTTGTGATAGATAATGTGATGCAAATACAGACTGCTATTTGGTTATCTTTAAAAGAAAAGGAGGCTTGGATAAAATTATAAACATTTTAGAGGTCACCTGATAAAATTTACCGACTAGCCGTTAAAAGTAATGTATAATAATTGTGTGATTGTATTATTTAGTTCGGTAGATGCAATGTAGTTCATTTAAGTTACTTTTTATTGCATAAGATCAAAAACAAAATAGTCAAGCTTTGAAGTACTTCAAAGAAAAAATGATTTTTTTATATAAATAAGGCATACGGGAAAATACAAGTAGATAATACCTAATATAATAAAATTAAATACTGATAACTAGTTATGTAACTTGATTATTATATAATAAGAGAATCATTAGTGAGTCATGTTACTTAACATTTCATTCAATAGTGACTAAAAATAGTGTTGGGACATTGCAAATATTAGAACTTTTACTCATTCAACATCATAATTTGATTGCTATTCTTTTTTTATCTACTACAAATCTATCACATGTTAATTTTTTGATAACTATTTGGTACCTATTTGAATTCTTATCAATAAATAGTAATATAAAAGTCTTGATAAAGATAATTATAGCTTCCCACGTAGATAAATACCTGTCAAATCTACAGTAACAAGCCTAAATAAGTATATCTGGTTATAATATTAAGTAGTATTTATTGTCCGGCCACATGTATGGCAGACAATTGATTATATTTGTTTTGTAGAGCGCTTTCTATGTTATTCATAAGATTCTCCATCGTGAGAAACCAAATCTATGGTGAAATCTCTAACCGAAAACGAGGGATCATCTATTTTATCTCACAACTATAAAATGTCGGTTTTTACTTTATATTGGAACTCCATATAATTTAATTTATTAACATTTAATTGTATAGGATTCCCAGTAGGCAACATAATAAATTATGACATATTATTTGTTAAGTTTCAGTAAGTTGTCCTCTGAATGTAACCAAAAAAATGTAAGGAATTTTCGGTATTCTTAACGAACAGTTTCTACTATAAAATATGTAGGTATTATAATCATTACAAAAATTGAACAAAGAATATTTACATCGAACAAATAGTTATTGCAACTTTCAGATACAAATAATACTTAACAGATGTTCTGGCAACACTGGTATGTGATTATTATTCATTGGACTTTTTGGCGGGAACTCGAAAGTGAAGTTGAGTTTTTGTTTTATTTATTATAAAAATTGTGTATTCTTTGTTTTGTGGTTTAATTGTGATAGTTTATTAAACTTCAAAGTGTATTTGTGCGTATTTTTTGTAATAATCAAATAAAAACAGAACTGCATTTTTCGTGTGCTTCCAAGGAGTCGTCTTGTCCTAAGTAAACCTACTTACTACTGCGGCCGTTTGTAGGTGCCAAGTAAATTATTATTTAAATTTGTACCAATCTTTTCTTCTAAAAGAAATTGCGGTAAAGATGATAGATGTTAAGCAATCATTATAATATAATAAGTTCATTTTAATATATGTAGTACTATAAAGCGAAAATTGGTCCAGTTGCGCACCATAAGGGCTACAAGCGATAACTAAGGACCGAATGATAGGTCACCGTGTGGGCACGCGTTGGCCGCTGCCCGCCACTTTGATGTGTGCTCAAAAAACTGACACCGAGGCCGTTGTCAGCCATACTTGACCATCATACCCCATCCTAGGCAATTTCGCTCTCTACACGATGGCCCATCGCCATGTACCATCATGATGGCCATCGTGAAGAGGGCCCTTGAGCTTTTTGTTGATCGATGATGTAAGAGTACATATTTTTTCCGCGTAAAAATGTGTCAAATAGATTTCTGTGTCGATGAACATATTGAGAGTTTATCTTTCACGGATTATATAAATACTGTTAAGTCACATTTTGGCGCGGGCACGCATTCCCAATTACGGAATTGCCCGCGGCGAATAAAAAATGCAGTGCGTTCTTAGGCAGTCTGTGACGCTCTCGTCTGTATGTTCCTATGCGCAGGCTTGCAACTAACGTGTCCGCCCTTTTTAATTGTATGAAACACTGCTTTCGTGTACGTAGCGTGGTTTTGATGGGTAATTACTAATTATTATGACTGTCATTCATAAAATCCTTAAACCCGAGCAAAGAGCTCGAATACTTTGGACCTGATAGAAAAAAATAGTTTCTATGATTAAAAATGTTACGTTAACAAAGTAAAGTGCATATAGGTAGAGTTAGTTATTTAACAGTCTTTCTTTAGTAGATGCTATCAGTTATCTTTGGCGTAACTGATTGTTTTGATTGATTTAACAATACTAATGTTCGTTGTCCGTGGCGCACGACAACAAAAGTTTATTTAGCAATTAAACAACTTTGAACGGTTTAAATCGCGTATATTTAACATTATTTATATCCCGACATTTCGAACACTGCAGTGGACGTGGTCACGGGATGACTAATTGATTTTATTTGTCACTTGAGTTATTAAGAAATTATTTGAACTACCGTCTGAAATTTTTTTTTAATCATAACGATCGAACGATTCGATAATCCACAAATCCTCGCTAGAGAGACCCGGTTCATGCCAAGAATGTTACGCGAGGCTATTGAAATCAAGAAACACCCAAATTTCAATAGAGAAGATGGTTGGCAAGTACCACCGGCTTGGGATCCAGTCATTAAATTAATTAAATCCCAAGGCCAACGCAATACTGCAAGACCTCTGGACACCGTGAGCGAATACTGCGTGCATAGGGAATGTTATGATTAAAAAAATTTTCAGAAGGTAGTACAAATAATTTCTTAATAACTTAAATACAATGATACTTAAATACTTACAAATAATTAATGATTTTAGTGACAAATAAAATCAATTAGCCATCCCGTGACCACGTCCACTGAAAAGTGTTTGAAACGTCGGGATATAAATAATGTTAAATATACGCGATTTAAACCGTTCAAAGTTGTTTAATTGCTATGTATAGTAATCGCGAAAACCTAAGAAAAAAAAAGTTTATTTGTAAAGTGACATTTTTAATACTTGAATGTTAAATAAAATACAAAATTTAGATTTTTGTTGAATTAGTCTTTAAAATTTAAAGACCGGGTCTATCGAAAACCACGCTCGGAGAAATTTGGGGAAACCCGAACGGATGGCTGCCCTAGTTATTACAAACTCCTTGCACCCTCTCTTTATAGGTAAAAAACCATTGGTTAATCGGGCGTTTGCACGATTACAAACTTTTTGCGTTCATAAAAGTTATTACGGAGATTTGTTCTAAGTTATATTTCCGGTTGGCGCTACCGAACCGTATATTAAATAAGTTTATAATGAGCTGCAAAGGAGTTTGTATTTGTGCTAACACTCGATTGGCTGATAATTTACGAATATAAATTACGTTGGTTCCTTATTACCAGGTAGTTGGCACCGGGTTCTACGCGCCTTTATTGTGATAAGTGATAATACTGAGTCTTAATGAGGTTTTGAACAAATAGTATGCCAACATAAGACTAACATGAGTGATTATGGATGCACTGCTTTATCCAACCTGCTTTCTTTTATTCTTTATTGGTACCGCGCTCTGTGTATTAATTAGAGCAGTATATTTTATTTGTTTAGTGGTTAAAAAGGATAGGTACTAATGTCTGACTTGTGGCCAGTGATAAAAGTTAGTTATGTAGTATTTTGTATGCACTATTATTTATTGTTAATTTTATTGAAACACAGTTACAACTTGAAAATAAACAACATTCAAATTTAAAAATATCGAGTTTGTTTTCTTTTAATCCTTTTCGCAGATCCTCAGGCATGAACCTGATAGGCATTTTTCGAAGTCTTCCATGTTTATAACCTGTAAACGAGAACATTTTAAGTATATGAATGTATTCCGAAGCAGGGTGGCGATTCATTCTGAAAAAACGATCTTAGAGTTGATTCGAATCGAAGACCAGAGAATGAATTCTCGATTAAATCCGAAGATCGATTTTCGGTTAATTCATCCGTCTGCAATTATGATAATATACCTTTGATAAGCCGTAAAAAAATCAGTGAAACTAATATATTGGACAATGGGAAAATTACAATACAAACATATAGAAATCAAATACCTACCTATCTTTTTAATCTACATTCCAATAGGTGTTCACACCTGTTGGAACACCTAGCAAGTGTTCCAAAGTCTTAAGAGAAAAATCTTGTTAAGTGAAGTAAAAATAAGAATAAAGCATTTTTAGAATTTGTCTGTCTGGACCCACAACACGGAGTACGGAGTAGTGTGGGCCATTTGGTATAATCACTATCATACACACTATCCTTTTGAATGAAATGTCAAATCGCCATCAATCCGCATGCTGCTAAAAATTATACAGAATGTCCAAATAAAAACGGTTTTTGGAAATATGTCTTAAATGGTTAATGGTTATTTCTTATGGTAAAAGTGTTTATTACCAAATTTATAACTCATAGCCATAACTCATGTAATGGAATAGATCGTGAAAAGGGTCAAAAGGGGATAGCACATTTAAAGAATGCGCCAAGTACTTGACCTGGAAGGTGATGTGGAAAAGGGTGAATTTATGAAAAACTGGTTTTCACCGGAAATTTAAAAAAAATGGGAATTATTTTCCGGTCATTCTTATGAAAAAAAGTATTAGAAATAAAAAGTAGAAATAAAAATTTTATTATTAATAATAAAAAGCAATATGGCAATATCTCTTTTGTCTGCACTAGTGTAGCGTTATTAATAAAAAAAAAGCAATTTAATGGTATTTTTTACGTCTACAGCATTTTCGAGTTGCACATTATGCGCCTAATTAAATACGACATATGGGGCCCAGTACAGAGACTTAGTACCTACGCATATTCTTTTTTCAATTCTCGAGCATGCGAATTTCCTCAGGATGTTTAAAAATCCGTATTTAAACTTAAGTAAAAACTCCGTGGTACGGACCGAAGATTTATACTCACTACCTCACGAATGAGACTCGAGAATAGATACCACTATGAATAAATAAATACTTACATCTAAAGTATTATTCCTATGCGTTTCACATCGCAATGACAGTTGTCTTCCTATAGCGTGTTGCATCTGCAGCTTATTATTTACAAAATTCCAAATCGAACTTGCAGACTTTAGTACGTCCATATTGCCAAACATGTAGAAACCTGAAACATTTTTTTTTTTCAAATCAAATAAAATTAATTGTTTATTTAGTCAATATAATATTTTTCCATATTCCGCCTCTTAACAATCACTAAATTAGTGCGTCCAAATGAAAACAACGAGAAAAAAAATATTGTTAAAAAGAACAAATGTCATAGAAAGTTGATTTGGATCTTTATTGAATAAAAAAATTAGATGCCCGTATTCTTATCGCATATTTCGACCATTAGCACTAAGGGATGTTTTTTGTCTGTGGTTCTTTCAGTCTGTTAGTCGAAATGATAATATTAAAAGTACACCTATTTTATTGCCCGTGGACCTACTAATCTGGTAGCACCATGGAAAATAATTTCGCTACTCTTCAGCATTGCCTAAATTGTAGATATAAGTGTGAACTCAAAATGAAACAGAATTACTTCAATTTTTTTAACTCAGATTTTTTAAAGGTCCCTACGATAAAACAAAAGTGCCTAAACTTTATACACAGGTGTGACCACATCCGTGTATACAGGTTTATACACAGTGAAACAAAATTGCCTGAAGTTGAGTTGTGAGTGCGGGCAGAAAATAAGAGAATTGCCTAAACTTTAGATATGAATTAAAATGAATTCATTTTATATTTTTTAAAGGTTGACTGGTAAAGAGTGCCATAAGGCATTAAGTCCGCCTTTTGTACAGTTATTGTGTGCAATAAAACATAAATAAATAAATAATACAATGCAACCAACCCTTTCTATATCCACAGCTGGACACGGGCCTCTTCATGTGCATTGTCTTGTGCATGAGGGATGAATGGCCTTAAAACGGCATGCTGGCCAAGTGGGTTGACGAGTCCACTCTTTTAGAGATGACGCCGTTCCTCAGCGTTTGTGGTAGCAGCAGGCACCCACGGGATAGAGGTGGTGCTATTTTGTAACTGGCCGACATCACACGGCATTTATCTGTGACTTACAATTTATTCGATTCTTACCTTCTTTAGCCCTTGACAATGCGACACAGATCCTGTTCTGAGCTGTTAGGAAGCCTATCTTGCCATCTCTGTTACTCCTTACTAGAGACAATATGACTATCCTGTTCTCTTCGCCTTGGTAGTTATCCACTACTGTAGTTTTTACACCACTGAGTAGATTGTTATTTTTGCTTAGCTGAAAACAGTTTTCAAACAATGTACAGATTTTGCAAATGATTACAAATTACAAATATATTGCGAATTAATGTTATAAAAACAAGCATAATATCATAATTTTCGATCATTTTTGAATCCTATTCTTCATTATCATTGATATGAAAGATTTATTAGAAAAAATCTCGTTTTTAAAAAATTAAGAGCCTTAGAATTTTCTTTCAAAAATACCCGTTGTTACTACCGTAATCAAGACGAATAGATGCTTCATTTGTTGAAAACGGTCGAGTAAGATGCTGCGGTAGACCATTCACGCGTAGGTATTATATATAGGTATATGTATATCTACATATAGAGTATGTACTACATATAGAGTAGACATATATCGTATGTATGTATAAATAATTAAATATACGTACAATCCTGTTAAATTCATCCTTTTCGTCGTAGTCAACCAATAAGAGATATTTTAGGTTTTAAAATGATTATAGTAATTATTGGGTACATAATAAAAATAATTAAATAATAATAGAATAATTAAATAAAAACAATACCTACCTGAATAAAAATAAAATAAATAATCGACATACCTCTTTGATAAGGGTCGCCTGGCCAGTATAAGTTGCCAGTATCGTAATGTCATCGGCGGAATATTTCATTAGTCGCAAATACGTCGCTAGGGCCACGCACCACTTTGCTTCGAAGGTATTCTTGTGGCTCCAGCTGTCTTCTAAACCCTGAAAATAAAAGGTTACTTCAACACCGCCCTCATTTCAATATTGTCATCAAATGCACTTGTGCCTGCTAAAACAGAAAAAGTGCATTTTGATGACATTCGAGAAAAATGCAAAATAATTTGGTAAAATATCCATTAATTTAAAAAAATATCTAGCTAGAAGCTTGGGAGTTTTAGATAAACAAAACGTTTATTCTTTTCACTTATTTTTAATTTCTGAATAATTAGGTCCTCGCCAATGAAATTGCCGTTTTATATGGAACAATCAAACAAATTTAATTAATCGAAGTATTATTCATTATTATCAATGCACTTTTGCCATTTTAATGGAAGTTGATTGATGCCTCTGGTATAGAATTCCCGGGGACGGGAATCGATGAATTCTCTGAAGGCGTTTTTCACTGCCTCATCGGAGTTGAATTTTTTCCCTGTAAAACGTTATCCAAATTCCGAGAAAAAGGGAAATCAGTAGGGGCAAGATGTGGCGAGTACGTTGGGTGACGGAGTTTCCAGTCGAAACTCCTGTAACTTTGAGACTGTCTGTCGTACAGTGCGTGGGCGAGCGTTATCATGAAAACGTTTGGGACATTGTTTGGCTGTTTCCTGAATTCAACCATTGTGACAAACGTTTACGATAATCATACAGAATCCACTACTCACACATCACATCCGTAGATAAGTACTTCCAACGTTCTATTACGATGGATTACTATTAACCACCATCGCTTCTTGCGAATCTTTTTGCTATTTTATCTACATATTTTTGTATCTTTTTGCGCTGACGCTACAGAAATTTCTACACCCTCCATTGTCGGAGGTTGAACATGAAAGAAGTATGGGACGGCAATGTAAACACTCACTCGATTCGACGCTGCCGCAGAAAGCTTTGGGAAGTAAATAGGGCAGCGCGAAGACGAGTGGCAGTGGTTGCATGTAAATGAGGAGTTAGGGGGGCAGAATCGGTCTTATACTACTCTTATATTAAACTAGATGCTGTTTGCGGCTTCGCCAGCATTAATCGAATTTATCTTTAAACATGTTGTTTTATCCTTAGGGATTTAAACGTAATCTTAAAACGACGAAGTTTTAAGTTAGATGAATCCGTACCGACAATAAGGTCCATTATTATCAATGTCACATTTTTCTGCTAAGATCTATGTTCATCGATCGATATGAGAGCCTAGGTTTTTTAATGATTATTTTAACATAACTTTTTTTTATTGATTATTTAAACAATTATGTTTAAGACGATTACGATGTTGTCACGGTTTTTGTAATACGTGACATGTAGTCACGTATATGCTTTAAAAAGATAACATGTTTATTTGAAACAATAAAAAGTAAAATAAAGTGAATTTATAGTTTATGATTATATTCCATATTTTGCTGTCTAAATAACTTTAGTGTATAGCTAGCTGTTAACCGCGTCTTCGTCTGCGCGGTCCGCGGTAAATGGATAGATGTTTTAGAACGGTTATAGAGAGATTTAAACAATTTAGATTTGTTTTGGTGCGTAATTAAATGGGGCTCCGCTGAGGAGTTATAAACCTGTAGTCACTCAGTGTACTACCACCAATCGAAATGACCACGTCTTGAACGGATCATAGACAGTTATTTATAACACGCTCGGTCGTTTGATCGATCTCTTCACTGTTGTGACTTGTGAGAAAGAGAAGTACCTCAATATGAAAAGGATTTTGCAAATTGCAAACCTCAATGCAAATTTGAAAAGGAAAATGATCTCGTTTTCTTATCAATAAATTATAGAAAAAATATTCTAATAGCGTAATGATTTTTATTGTAGATGTTCGGCAAACTAACCAATAAAATATTGCAAAGTTTTAACAAAATTCGTCCAGCGGTTTTGCATTGAAAAAAAATCATTAAATTTTGTTTTTTTTCTTCTTTACTACTTACTCTCCTAATGTCACAGCAAGATGCCACATGTACATTTTAACATTTTAAATTAATTATGTAGGTACCTATATACGTAGACAATAATTATTTTTAAGACTTTTTTCAATTCGCTCTTGATATAACATATTTAAGAATAAGATATTGGCACTGTTATTTTATTAGACTGCATACTGAACTACACGAACTTTCGTTAAAATCCATTCAGTAGTTTTTGAGTAATTCTATTAAACATATTGTTTCATTTTCCTCTATAACTCAATATCCTCAATATGGAGATGACACATATACCAGTTTTCCTTCTGGACAATTAGCTATTATCAGTGAAATATGCGAGCAAATCCGTTCAGTAGTTTCTACGTGATACTCAAACAAACAGTCATACAGACAAACATTCTAAAAACTTCTGTTTTGGATTCTGTAGTTTCTAAAATTTGTATTTTTTTAAATGTACTCAATGTGCAGACTCAACCCCTTTAATGTTTTATTATATATGTAAGATTAGTGACATTTCGTGACATATAGATAGCTTTGAGTGGCTGTAACTTATTCTGTAATTTATCTTTACATCTATATATATATAAAAAAATATGTTGGTATATCTGATGTTAATAGACTTCGACACCGTTTGACCGATCACCATGAAAGTTGGCACATATATGTATTTTTTCATGGAGAAAGTTTTTATGTTATCCACTTTGTTGTAACTCGCCATTATGTGGTGCTGCAACACATCAACTTCTGTACCGTTCAGCCGATCGCAAAAATCATATCGACGGCAAAACAGAATAATTTGTGATTTTATATACAGAGGTAAATAAATATACACAGGCAGGACAACGTCTGCCGGGTGCAGCTAGTATAATATAAAAGGCAGGGTACAGCTCAGTATAATAATATGCTTCACTGCTACACTCAATATCCACAAAATTATTTTTTAATACGTGCATTTATATAACAAGAACCTCTCTGATAATGATATATTTAAAAATTTAAACTTTGTGTAAAAAGAAATGGTGTGTGTTTTAAGGGTCACTGAGAATTGATTTTCAGGAATTCAGTTCGACAGTTTACCAGCCACATTCCATAAAAAAAGGATTAAAAAAATTCAAAGTTGTTTTTGCGGATAACGTTTATTGTATATTTGTAAATTAACAATAAATTAGCCCTATGTCAATACACATACAATAGACGAGGCGTCTATTGTACAATAAAATAAACTGCAAAGTTGTTTATTATCTTTCGAAAATGTTGGTTTATACCGTATAAATAAGGTGTTTGAACAACAACAAAACCAAACTGTTTGTATTACACAATCTAGCACAAAGAAACATAGAGAGGCGTTAGGTTTTATATATATATTTTCTTCGCAATGAGCGGGTTCTGAGCAGGTATTCTGTGAAATTCTTGGAGAAATCGTTATGTTAAAATAAATATAAAGGGAAAAAAATTACGTCTTACCTCAAAATCCTCAAACGTATCATGATCATAAAAATACAAATTTCTGGCCATTCCCCTCACATCTTTGTAATCCTTTACAACCGGATGACAATCCAGTCTCTCATATATTACAGGAACTAACAATGATACGAAACTCTCCCTCATACGACGTTGCGTTGTGAGGATGCGCGCGTGGATACCGTTGCGTATCATGCGCTCGAATAACGATATTTCGAAGTTATAATCTTTCGCCAATTTATAATGGGCTGCGGCTGGACGCAATTGTTTATGATCGCCTGGGAATAGTAAATATTAATAGTATTATTTAGGATTCTCACGAAGGGGGACAATTTTGTGTTAGCATTCTTAGGGCCTTTCTCATCAGCTCCTGATACTTTATCAAAAGGTATTAAAAAGTCAGTTATACTTTAGCAGGAAGTCAGTATCAGCTAGATTTAATTTATTTATCAGATTATTAACAGTTAAAGGCCCTTAGTAATTAAAAATTGGTTATTTCAGTTATTCAAAAATTGTTATTATGAGTGAACAAATTTCCCATTCTAAATACAAATACGATTCAAATACTTTATTGACTAAAATCCTTACATACTAGGTACACAGAATTGGGTCAAGAACTAGATATGGAATTATATGGACTGCTATTTATTAACTATAAATTCTGTAGCTTTGAGGGGGAGAGTGCACGTTGCAATCCAACAGCCGCTGGGCGCGCTCTCTCACAGAAGACTACCTTGAAATGTACTGCATTTCCCACTTTATCTTATTTCCCTAATGTACGTACGTGTTTCGGTAGTGAGTGAGACGTGCCAGAGTTCATTCCCCTCCCCATTTTCCCAACCCTTTCTCCAAATCCATTTCTATATCTTCAAAGGCAGGCAAAGCATCCGGGGGCGTGCCAACGTTTGCCATTTTGGACTAATGTTGGCATATATCGCGGATGTCTATGGGCGACAGTATCCATCAGGTGGACTGTATGCTCGTCTGCCGCCTTCGTCTATAAAAAAAACTGTACAGTCAAGTGTTAAATGCCACCCTGTAACAGGGTGCTTGACTTAGCGAACTGTCAGATGTTTTATGTTGCAATGTGTGTTAACTTCACCGTATATGAAAGAAAGAGAAAAAAGCGGTAAAACTATTCTAATTAAATACCATGGGGTAACAGATCTGCTCACTTACCTATGAGTACAAGGTGTTGACAGCGGTCAGTCAGAGATGCCACTATGTGCGCTTCTAAGACTTCCGCCGCCTCCTCTACAATAACTAGAAAATAAGAAAGTCTACATAAAACAATCAATATCAAACAAGCAGACAGTGAGTGGATACTGTCGTCCATCCGTGATACATGCCAAGACTAGTCAATAATGACAAAGGTCACTTGACCAAAAGATATAAGATATAATTCCTTATAACTTTTATATTAATATTATTATTATTTATTATTGGTGTGAATTTCTGATATGACGTCAAAATTCAACGTTGGATTTGTTGGAAAACGTCAAAATTTGTTGGATTTTATCGACTTAAAAAAACGTTTGTTCCTGGTAAAAATGGGTTGGGAAACACTGCATTAAATTATTATGTAGAATTATGTAGTAAAATAGTTTATTTACTTATTCTTAGCGCAGTAATTTCTTGTTTTTTTTTATATATAAAAATGTAATGAAATGTCAGTCTGTTTGTATATTTGTTTCACTGTTGGTAAATGACTGTATGATTTCTGAATAAATAAATAGAACAACCTCACTATACTTATTGATCATATGAAAACCATCCGCTGCAGAAAAGAAAAAAATACTTACCACACAGGTTGCCATGATAATTGTTTTATTTGTTTACACACATTATTGCGTAGCGGCATTAGTGAAGGTGCATTACATTTTTATCTCGGAACCGGTCAGCCTATAACGTCCCACTGCAGGGCACAGGCCTCCTCTAGTAAATTATTGGGGGTTTCGGGCCGTAATCCACCACGCTGGCCCAGTGCGGATCGGTGGATCACATACACCAGCTGCTTTTTTTTGTTTTTATTTCTGGAGCATGTGGCTTTCTCACGATGTTTTCCCTCACCCCCGAGCTAATGACATCTAATCATTACTAATCTGAACTTATGTGGTAACTTAGTGATAGAGGCTGAGGATTTTAACTCACGATCACACGAATGTGAGTCGAGTATAGATACCCCTAGGCTATCACCGCTCATGAATAAATAAATAAAAAAAATACAAAAATAAGGTGACCAACGAGTAGACAGAACACCTGGTAGTATGAGATCTACGAAGGTTTTATTACCTACAGGCGACAACAACTTCCTTAATAGATCGTGTCGTCTCGCAGCCGTTGTTGTTGTAACTCCAAACACTCTTGTGGTCTTCATCACCTCACCATCTATTAATGTGGATATTTCCTCTAATTCCTCACTGCATGCGATGTGTTGCTCCTAAAAAAAAATATAAAAACGTATCAATTGATACTATATATGTCTGATTGACGACTAATTTGTCTTCACTTATCATAGTAACTTCTTACGTTTAATCTTGCATGCCATTTTCAATTAACATGGAGTCATAGCATTATTATACTAACATCTTGTAAACAATGTACCACAAATAAATTTTAATTTGAAAAGTTGAAAAGCCTGCTGTGTGATAGGTCCCAAGTTCGACTTAAGTTTAGTTTGCTGCAAAAAATTGCTTTCAAACAACAGAGCCTTTGTCACCACCTCCCGATATTTTATCAGAAGGTATCAGAAAGTCAGTATCGGCTAGAATTAATTACTAGATAAGTTATTTAGCAGATTGTTAACAGTCACTTTGTCACTTAATCAATCCTATGACAAGTATAAAATACAAAGATATTTAACGCACATTGAAATATGTCTTAAAATATGTTTTTTTGAACGTTGCTCGATTTGCATAGCGGCCGAAGTCAGTAGTGATTTGTCAAATCAGTCGTTTTAAAATGTAACAGGAAATTAGGAATCAGACGCGCAAAGAACACCTGCTGGAAAGCGGATACTGTCACCCTGCAACATGCCGACATCAGTCAAAAATTACAAACCTCTGAATGCGGCGCTCACTTTTGTGAGTTTAGAAGTGGATTAGAAAAACGGCTTAAGAAGGATGGGGAATTAATTATAGGGAGTATAATAAAATACAAAAATAGGACGTGGAGGTTTCCCCCTTATTATGAGTAGTTATGTTAGATTGTTTTGAGAATTAATTATAATCAACTTACCAACAAAGCATCCATTTTACACAATAATTCATTTTCAATAGTTCTCACCGCTGAGAAATATACAATCCACCTTTGATCTGCTGTCAATTCATGTAAGCTTGATATTTGTTCAGTGAATTTCGTATCATCATTATTTTGATATGTCTTTATGTATTTCTGAAATATTGAAAAAATAATGTGAACGAACTTTGAATATATATTTTTTTACAAAAAGATGACGAAAGTACCGACAGTCCACATTCATTGCCGATCATGGACACCCACGGTACATGTCAACATCAGTTCAGAATGACAAACGTTGGCACGCCCCGGGATGCGCTGATCTTTGGAGATTTAGGAATGGATAGGATGGGCTAGGAATGGGTTTAAGGTATATCTCACTCACTATCGAAACACATAGGTATGGTATGTACTTTGTGACAATAGGATAAAGTGGTAAATGCAGTATATTTTAAAATAAATAATTTTAATCTCTCATAAAGAATTTTGTGAAATAATAATTCATTAATTTAAAGACTTTTATTGACTTTTCACTGACTAATTTTTTACTGTTACTGACTTTTACTACAATTAATAAGATAATAAGAATTTAATAATAAAATAATAAAAATTGTAAATTGACACATACCTTGAAAGCCTGTAACCGTCTCCTAATCCTACTCATTTGAGCATCAAACTTTTCTATCATATTTGTGCGCACAAATTCATCATCAGTTACATCACCAACATACTGTTTGCTTATCGTCATCGAATCTATTTCTTTTAGCGCCCATTCTTCAGAAAAACACGTCAGTATCTTGTTCTCCGTTGCGTCTAAATCATCAAACTGTTTCTCCCAATCGTCTCGATCGTCATCGGGTTCATCGTCAAGATCTATATCATCTACAGAAGTTTCTAAATGCACGAACAACCAATTTAGTATTGGATCCTCTGTTGAACAAACCAGTTCATAACATTTGTCACCATAAATTTTCAGATACGGCTTAATACTCTTGTATGAGATTATCTCTTTCTCACATTTTTCTATTTCACTCTGTAATTCTGTCATATCTTTGACTATCTTCTCCAATTCAGACCTCTTTGTCGCGTATAAATATGAATATTTCGACTTAACTTTGCCTCTAATATTATTAAGAGAGTACGGTTCTATTTTTTTACTTTTACTTTGACTACCAAGTCTTACTACATTAGTTGTAACTTTAAGGATTCCTTCAAGGAATTGGTCTAGGGCGTGATTCGTGTAACAGATTACCAACATAGGGGTTCCTTCTAAGGACAAATTTCGTAATAGAGTGGAAGCAATTTTGACCCCTATGTAAGTTTTTCCTGTGCCTGGTGGGCCTTGAATTACTGCGAATTCTCGGGTTAGAGCGAATTTGTACGCTTCCATTTGGGATTCGTCAAAATCAAAGGTAGTTGTCGGCCATTTCGATAAGTCTAAGGCAGGAAAAGAAATATTGGTTTTGTCAATCTGTAAATTGTACAATGTGGCTGATGTGAGATATTTTGGAGGTTGAGTTTCGATCTGAAAGAAGAAAAACACATATATGACATTTTGTGAGGTCACTAAATCTTGTTACAGATCTTGGTATATTCTTACATGAATCACGCAGAGTCCCTGTATCAATATGAAATAAGTCTGATTTATCAATATTTATTTATTTAAATAGATCGCCAATGAAGAAACCACTGGTATAGAATAATACAAAAGATACAATTTTAGAGATGTACAGCTAAGTGTCGCCTCAATTATAGGCGCCGTCAACATGCAAATACAAAACATAATATTCGTAGTTATTTTTGAGTTTCTTTATAGAATTAGATAGAATAAGACCTAAATATAGTTGTTTCATTTTAAGAATGCACTTAATTCTTGGTCAGTTCGTGAATTGTAGTGGTAAATTCCACTGATATTTTTATATCCCTATAATAAAATAATTATATGTTAGGACCTTATTTATGAAATTGCTGTTTGTTCATAGTGGCCACTTTGAACTTAGTTATTTTGTGTTTGGCTTGAAATTCCAAACTCAAATTAATTTTAATTTAAAATTATAATTCTTTTTGAAAATCTAGTTAGTAGTTATTCATTTGTTTTTCGCTCAAACGGCTTTTTGCTTAGTTATCGTTGTGTTTGTGACCATGGAAAAGTTAAAAATACAGTTATTTTCGAATATGAGTTCTGTGGTGGCAGCAACGCAGCACAGACAGCACGCATTATCAACGATGTGTGTGGACCAAACACCGCAAACGAACGCGCGGTGCTTTTTTGGTTTGATCGTTTCCGTTCTGTAAATATCGACCTCAAGAACAAGCCCCGTGGACGACCGGAGACTAATGTCGATAATGACGAATTGAAAGCAACAGTGGAAGCGGATTCATCTCAAACCACGTCTGAGTTAGCAGCAGCCTTCGGCGTAAGTGACAAAACGATATTGATTCCAATCGCGAAAGTGAAGAAACTCGGAATATGGGTACCGTATTCATTAAGAAAGTCAGCTACAAATACGTGTCAAAGCTTGCCCTGCCCTACTCTGCTGAACCGGCACAAAAATAAAAGAATTCTGAATCGTATTGTCACTTGTGATGAGAAGTGGATCCTGTATAATAATCGTAAACGTTCGTCACAATGGTTGAATCCCGGAGACACAGCCAAACAATGTTCCAAACGTAAAGTGAGTCAAAAGAAGCTTATGGTGACTGTATGGTGGTCCTGTGCTGGTATTATTCACTTCAGCTTTTTGAGATCTGGCACAACAATTAATGCAGATGTGTACTGTGAAGAACTGCAAACGATGATGGACAAGCAAGCTCGCTATCAAACTACCGAGTCTGGTGAATCGCTCAAGTCCACTGCTTCTCCATGATAACGCTCGCCTACACACTGCGCGACAGACAGTCTCAAAGTTGCAGGAGCTTCGACTGGTAACTGTCCGTCACCGGTGGATGGGTACGATGGTACTCGCCAGACCTTGCCCCTACTGAGTTCCATTTCTTTCGGAATTTGGATAACTTTTATAGGGGAAAACATTTAGGTATAGAGGAATTTTTCCATATAAAATGGCAATTTCATAGGTAAGGACTTAATAGTTAAAAACAGCATTTTTAATTAATTATTTTTTGTAGGTGCGACAATGCAAGCGACCATGAAAATTTAGCTGTGACGTCACTTTTATATTAAACAATCATGCAGATAGCCACGATAAAATAAATAAATAAACAAATATATTTGAAGTGTAGGCTTTCTCGGCCGGTGTCCATATTAATTGAATCTTCCGGGCTACTTGGCCGAGGTCGAGCTACGAGGCCGAACTGAAGTTGCGCTCGAAAAGCCGAAGAGATAACATCTCTCCGAAAGTGAACGCAGTCGCCACTGAAGATGTCAACCGCAGTTGTTGACGAAACGTTTGGAAGTAAGAGAAGAGATTCCAGAAGACCTCGGCCAAGTAGCCCGGAAGATTCAATTAATATAAATATATTTGAATTTGTAATTACATCATATGTTCGTAATTTTTATAATATATGGTACATAATCACCTAATTTTACTATTATCATTACCTGGACATCGACAATGTACCTCCGCATAGGCAAGTCATTTCCTGCGTTCTGTAGCACTTTCAGTACTCTATGGTAGGGCTCAAAGAACACTTCACTCTCCACCATTAGATATGGTTCTGTGAAGATTTTCTTTGAGACTGGGTTTTGAAATGTTACTGTTATCTGAAAATTGATGTGACAAATAAATCGATGGGTTCTATGTATGAGGGCCGTTCTAGTGTTTTTCTATGTTTTTTAAAAAAAATATCTTCATTAGTGATCCTGTATTCTATTTTGTATTTTGTAGAATCTTTTTTAGCGTTACCTCATTCTTACAGAAGACTTGAAACGAAACGTGTTTCGAGAGTGAGAGTTGCCAGAGTTTGTTCCCATTAGGTACATACTATTTAAACCACATTTCTTGGAAGAACGTCGTAAGCGAACAAAATACAAAAAATCATTTCTCATGTTATGTACCTCGGAAGATATTAAAAATCGCGTCCTTTTTTAAAATTTTCAATTGACGCTTACGATGTTCTTCCAAAAAAGGCTCGATATTGAGATTAGGAAAATTCCATTGTTCTACATATTTGCCATCCTTCTTCATGCTAAATCTTTGTAATGGTTTGTAAATAAAAAAAAAATACTTACATATCCTTCACTAAGCAAATTCAAGCTGCTGTCCAAAACAGTGGCACAGAGAACATTCTCGAAATTATCACTTGTAAAGAGCAGTAAAGATCCAAACATGAGTTGCCTGTTCTTCGTATAGTTCTTGAAGTCGAACAACTTGTGTTCCATGCGTTCCTTCCAAGCTATATCAACGAGATGACCAACTTTGTTATTGCTTATATGTGTACGGATTATACGTACTTTTGGGTACACTCTGTAATTTAAAAAGGTAGGTACTTTATAAGTTAATGGTTGCGAGGTCACATGAAGAAAGCCTCATAGGTCATATTTAAGCTTAAATATTGTTCTAGTTAAGATATACTAAAGGTTAGCAGAATATTTGTGACTATCTGAACTCACTATCAGCTATTCTTTTAAAAAGTATGGCAAAATGGCTTTACTTTTAAAGTCAACATAGTAAGGCCTACATATTTTTAAAGTAAGTTATAATGTCGGTTAAGCCATTCAACTGTCGTTATGTGACATCATTATCGGTTTTAGTTTTCTGAATATTAGGACTTTATATTAATTTGACTTTTATATGACTTTATATTGAATATTAGGAATATTTTTTTAATACTTTATCTTAAAAATTAGATGTTGACGAATGTTTTTATTGAAATATAATTTTGAAAGAACTAAGTTCTATGTTAGAACATTTTAACGAAAATCAACAAGTCCATAATGACAATAAGGTCGCATAACGTCAGATACATATAATTATATGAATACCGTAAGCGTAAATCGTAACTGTCAATAAAAGGCGAGGGTACGATGCACACTAATTTATTTCTGATCCTTCTTCTACCTAAGTGTCACAACTCTTATTATGTATCTACCTACACTAATATTTTATTCACCTGACAGTAACCAACCCATTTATTGTCCACTGTTGGACACGGGCCTCCTCATGCAGATTGTCTTGTGCATGAGGGATGTATGGCCCTCAAACAGCACTCTGGCCAAGCGGGTTGCCCAGTCCACATTTTTAAAGGTGCTGTATTTCCTCAGCTTGTGGTAGCGGCTTTGTTATCCCTCATCTCTTACAACACTCACGGGAAGAGATGGGGTGGTGCCTTTTAAAGCAGACAATGTCTAAATTAATATTACCTAATATTCTCGTGTCTTCTTTTAGATGGATTTTCCATATATTTACCTGGAAGAAATATCATTTTATTAGAGTTCAGAAATGAAGAAAAATGTGTGTTAAATAAACTAGTATTTTTTTACCAACATATGCCTTCTTGTAATGGAGCGAAACAGTCCTCTCTCAACAATTTAAATTGTAAGTCAAGATAGTTTTCAACATTCGGATATGAGCCATTGATAATATTTGGTTCGATTTTAACTCGCTCTTTTCGAAGTAAGTCATTTCTGGTTGGAAATAAAGACAGACATTTGAAATTGTTAGCATCTTTTGAGCGGTTTCCTTTTTGATTTGGGGTCTCTGGATTGTTTGCATTCTGAAACTATTAAAGAAATAATTTAATTTGACATAATTAACAAGAGATTAAAAAAATAATTACTGATCTTGCACGAAAACATTGGCCATCAGGAATATTCGGGTATCTACGGCAAACCTCGATTTAATTTTTTATATATTTATACTCAAAATATTTTTTTCAATAGATAATAAATATTATACATATATATTTTCTTTCGTCAACTGTTACGGACCTCATTTTAATTACATTTGTAGGTATATTTAATTTTCAAAAAGGTCAATGTAATGATGTTGTGATGGATGTCAAAATCCTTCACTAGTGCCTTAAAAAAACCACATTATTATGCACTATAAGAGTCGCTTTCATAAAGATGCCGAAGAATTCAAGACAAGGAAACCTCATAAATAAACAAGCCGTGAAATTATTTTTAATATATATCTTTACTTTTTAACTGAAATTTAAACGTCCGAGAAAAACTATTTTAACAAGATACAACAAAGAGTTTGTAACTGGTCTTTCCCGTACAAGTATCCATAAAATTGTGAGATCTCATGACGACAGCTTGAATTCATCAGAAACTCAAAAACAAGGCAGACCAAAAAAAATATATTATTGAATCTTGACTTGACTTGACAAAGAAGACAAAGAGAATGGTGCATAATTTTCATTTGAGGTTTAAGTAACTCAAGCGACACTCAAGTCTTTAAAACTGAAACTAATAGAAACCATTGATTTCAAAGGGTGCGAGAGTATATTACGAAAAATTCTTCATCAGTTAGTTTTTAGTTCATTGAAACTAACAACAAGAAAGTTTTAATGGAAATGGATGATGTAAGATTGAAATGAATGAAATTCTTCGATCTGATTAAAAGATTTCAATCTGAAGGCAGAGAAATTGTATATATGGAAGAAACTCATGTACTTGTCACATAAGTATTACTAAATAATATGTAATATAAAAGTATAAAAATAATATATAAAAGTTGGACTGATTCTACAGGAAGAGGTATAAAAAAAGTCATTTCTACAGGACATCTTATAATAGTACTATGTACATGAATGTACATTATTCCTTATAATATACATGAAGGCAGTAATAATGGGTTTATTCCCAGAGCTTTATTAATGTTAAAATCTATGGATACAATGGGAGACTATCATAATGAGATGACAATTATGAAAAATGGCTACGTAATCAATTGATAAATTCATCAACTTACCTATAAATTCGGTATTGGTATAATGCATTTGGATAATGCTGCATATTAAAATAAATATGTGGAAAAGCCTCCGAATTCATATACACTCAAGCAAGATATGATATACTGCATGGTATAATATGACATTAACGTTGATCCAATTTGAATCTGTACTTGGATAATGTATCTGTACATAAAATTAACTACTGTTGTTATGGTTGAACATAAAAATTGTTATGGCAATGGGTAGCACATAATTTTTGTTTATTGCTGATATTTCTGTCCAGTTACATGACCTATGGTCACTGTAAGATTGCATTGTGTGTGTAAGACTACACTTCTTGATTCTGCTGCTCCTACAAAATTTGTTTTGTCTATGTTCATGACACACTATACTAACAATATTACTACTGCTAATGTGTAGTTTAATAGGCTTTGTAAAGTTTAATGGGTTCCATGTATGTGCAAATATGAAATCATGTTTGCAATCAATAATAACAATCATGAGTGACAGTTTACAAGAGCTAATTTAATTAAATGTATTTTTCATTACATTTCATTTTTTTAATTTGTTTATACAAATATTTACATTAATACTTATATATATTTTTCTAATATTTTACTTACCTCATCCATCAGAATTGTTATTTTCCATCTTAATTCATTTATTTGTATGAATAAATTATCATTAAGTCTCTCGGAGTGCTCTTCTTTAACTCCAATGGCACTGATCTCTGTTATTTCTATCAACTCTTGTATATCTCTAATTTGTTCTCTTGTGTTATTACCATTATGTATTATTCCCTCAAATAACAATAATACTTCAAAATAGAATGTCTCCACATCATCCCATAAGTGAGAATTCATTCTCTTTTCAACTAATTTCACATAAGGCAGGCCACTTACATATTCTTTTAGCGTTTTCAAGAAATTCGATTTTAAAAACTTACTTTTCAACAAGTTTGTTACTACAGACTTGTCACCTGGCTGTACAGACTTGAATACTTTCGATAATATTCTTACTATTAAAACTATAAAGTCGTCTTTCAAGTCTGTGTCTAAAAGTAACCAAAAGCTTGTTTTATAAGATACTTCCAAAGTTAAAGCTGGAGGGTTTAACATGGAAAGATCTAGTAACTTCTTGAATCCTATGGGTTTTTTCCCTATTTGCCTAGGTTTTTGAGGTTCCAGTTGTTCTTCATCGTCGATTTTTGAAGGACCAGCTGCATTAGGTTTGGTCTCTTCGATTAGTGTGCCATCGAACCAATCTATACGTAAGGATTTATTTCCTTCGCTCATTATTGATGTATTAATGTGAAGTTTATATTGTGCCGTTTGTTACTACTCATATAATAGTTTCGTATAACCGTGTACGTAACTAATACAAGAACATAAGAAACAAAAAACATTACATTTTTATTTTGACATAACAGCTGATACATCATGTGTTTGTCAAGTGTCAACGCCACTAATTTTTTTTTTTTCATACATGGCTATGGTGTAACGAGCACATTCCGTCCGTGTCAAATTTTTCTTCGTAATAAACAATTTCAAATTCTAAAACGTATTCTGTCAATGTCTGTTAATGCAGTAAGCCAGGAGTCGCTCAGTAAAGCGATAGTAAGTTTTCTGAGTAGGGGAACCCGGGGTGGAACGGGGTAGCTAAGCTTTGGTCACAATTTGTGAGAGTTTGAATGAAACAACACCATTATTTGGCAATTTGTAGGTTTATTTACTTCTTTCTCTACAAGGAAATTAAAGCTAAACTTATCTAAATTAATGATAACTTTGAAAAAATATTGTTTGAAAAATAAAGGGAAATTTCCCATTCTGCCCCACCCCCCGGGGTACAATGGGAAATGAACCCGGGGCACGATGGGGTACTAATTATTGGCATAGTTGACAGATGAGAACACTGTCATCGTCGTCACTATCTAGACCAGCACACGCCAAATGTGCCCATTTTTTACAAATGCTACAAGACCACTAGCCTTCATTGGACTTGGAGTATAAATCATGGCAATACAAGCAGATCGCGTCTTCATCTTCCGAGCTTTCTTCAGATTCAGTTCCGATTCTTTTTTGTTTCTTTCTTCTTGTTTCTTCTTTGTTTTTGTTTAAAATTTTCTACGTCTTCTGAGTGTTCTTCAGGTTTAGTTCTGATTCTTTTTTGTTTCTTTGGCTTAGCTTTCATTCCTTCAGGTATGTCTTCTTTACCTTTTAACGTCAGTCTTGTTTATTTTTTTCTACTTTCGCTTTATTGATATTTTGTGTCTTTTTAATAGATTCTTCTAATTCAGTCTTGGAAGGTGAAGCGGTCAGGATTGCCGTTTTTCCACCCTTTCTTGTAACTCTTTTCATTCCAGCTTTCACTTTTGGCAACGGGATTAGCAATGTAGACCAGGACAGGACTGTCGGCTGGTTTTTCTTATATATGAACGCACCATCTGCAGATGAAATAAAAATGCGTATTTATATGAGAAGTACAAATATTTAAGAGGCGGAACGGGGTATACCCCATTGTGCCCCACCCATTGTGCCCCGACGCACCGTTCACGTAAACACGAGTGTTATGACCGGTTATATTTATTGGACTTGAGTTATCACTAGACGTTTAATTAGTCAAAAGTATGTTTAAACAAACATGTAATGTTAATATCCGAACAGAGAATAGTGTATAGTGTAATTACCTTGGTATTGCATAGCAAAATTAAAATTTGCAAGCTTTTTCGTCGACCTTTGATAAAATCCAAACTAAGCGCACTCTCACACTGACAGCGGCCACTCCGTATAGCGCAGCACAGCGGACCGAACGTTGTGCGCGATGGTCACGCATCTCTGTCGCCTGTAGCGAGCACAACGCCTCTTTCCCGTTCCGCCCCGGTACCCCGTTCTACCCCGGGTTCCCCTACAGAAAAGGGCTCCTTGGAAGCACACGAAAAACGAAATACCACGTTTTTATTTATCACGAACACGCTTTGAAGTTTAATAAACTCTCACTATTAAACTACAAAACGCATAATACACAATTTTTACATTATTCAAATAACAAATAATAAACTTCTCTTTTCGAGTTCCCGTCAAACAGTCAACGCCACTTGTCTGTGAAATATAAATATCGCAATAAACGTTTAGTTTCTGCATTGAGGCGGTGAATTTTTCCTATATACAAACATGTCCCAAAAGACGTGGAACCAATGCACTATTTGAAGTATACTGTACACAAGAATAATCTAAAATTGAAAATGATGGATCATAATTAATTAACAAAACTTTAGTAGCTTTCACTAATGACGTCAATGGTATTAGTTTCTCAATGGTCAACTACTGTAAGTCAAACATATTTTAAAATATATTTAATAACAAAATAAATGTATCCGTTTACAATTATTTCTCCCGTTTACAACCACCATGTTGACCCTATGCATCAAAAATATTTGATCTGCGCAATGCATCTTATTTAGGATTATATAATTCGTGACCCCTCTTCATCTCCCAAATCGCCCGACGCTAATATGACATAGTCCAACCTATCCCAACCCACTAATAGTATGACCCAATTTTTTTTTATAGAAAAAAAGCCTTCACACGGACATACAGTCCACCTGATGGTAAGTGGATACTATCGTCCATAGTCATCCGCGATACATGCCAACATCAGTCCAGAATGACAAACGTTGACACACCCCCGGATGCGCTGCCTATCTTTGCAGATTAAGGAATGGATTGGGAAAATGCGGAGGGAGAGGATGGGATGTCAATGGGCTCTGGCATATCTCACTCATTACCCAAACACGAACGGTAAACGGTAGTACATTGGGGTAATACGTTGTATCCAATTTGATAAAAATGCAAAATTGGCGGTTACTGCGTCATCAATGTTTTGCGCCTCCTTAACTCGCCCAACAATTGGTCGCATATTGGGAAGAAGGTATTAACCCTGAAATAGTCCCGTCCTTGTAACAACACTTCTCCCTCGCGACACTCTTCGTTTCGTTTCTTCCTCTTAATAATTCTCTTGCGACTGCTTCTGTATTCTTTTAAGGATTCTTTTTACCAGCCTCTTCAAAAGCATCAAAAGATTCCCGTTTCTTTTCTACGAAAGTTCTACCTCTACGTCTGTGTCGACACCTTATAGAATTTTGGAAACTATATTAAATTGTTTTAATACAGATCATCAAAATTCCGATAATATGGACGTTTCTGGGAAATTTAGCAGAGCCAATTCAAGTTACAGGGCAGCTTCATTTTTGTTCGCGACGACCGGCTCACAATTTGTACATAGCACATAAGTTTATAAGTGTATAATGTATAATATAACAATAGGTTAAGATAGGATACTAAAGTTAAATTACCTCTGTTAGTTCGTTCCATACAGACAGTTGTAAAGGGATGTTAGAGTTGGACAAAGGACGAGAAATTGTATAACTGACGGTTTACGTTCCCGCCATAAACATTGAATGAGACAAAAGACATTGTATAACAAACTGATGGTTTACGCTTCCGCCATCAACATTGAATGAGACAAAAGACATTGTATAACAAACAGACGGTTTACGTTCCCGCCATAAACGTTGAATGAGACAAAGGAACAGAAATTGCATCCCAGAAAAACGGCTTGCACATGTGCACCGTAACAGGCATCGTAAAAAGGGTCAAGCATCCCCGTAGCATAATGGTCTGGTCGATGATTAGCAGCAAAGGCATAGGACGCCTATATATTGTCGAGGGACAATGAGGCAGG
Source organism: Sesia apiformis (assembly GCA_914767545.1). NCBI lineage: Eukaryota > Metazoa > Arthropoda > Insecta > Lepidoptera > Sesiidae > Sesia > Sesia apiformis. The sequence goes on along the minus strand of OU611960.1, from coordinate 4,277,059 downwards.
ACCAATACATAAAGGTCTTGGAAACCAGAATGCTGCCCCAAGTTCACGAATGGTTTCCAGATGGCGATTCCATATTTATGCACGACTCTACTCCATGCCATAAGGCCAAAAAAGTAACAATATTTTTACATGAAAACCAGGTACAAGTTCTTGGCTGGCCTGGGAATTCCCCGGATTTTAACCCAATTGAAAAACTATGGGAATTGATGAAACAGGAAATTTACAGGGAACATATCACGAATAAGATACAGTTGATAGAAGACCTTTTTTTTTTTTTTTTTTTTTTTTTATAGATTAGTGGGCGGACGAGCAAGCGGTCCCACGTGGTGATAAGTGTTACCGCCGCCCATGGGCACCTGCAACACCAGGGGGTATGCGGGTGCGCCGCCGACCTTGCAAAATCCTATTCACAGCTCTCTTGAAGAACCCCATATCGTAGCTCAATGGAAAGACCTCTTGAGGCAGTTCGTTCCACAACCTACGGGTTCGCGGTATAAAATAATTTTTGGACTGAACAGTGCGCGACACCTCCGTATCGAGGAAATGCGGATGGACCGCACTTCTGTGACGGGAGGTGCGGTTGTAGAAACCCGAGGTGGGAATTATATTAAACAATTCTTCAGAGCATTCCCCATTGTACAGGCGGTAGAACACACAGAGAGACGCAACGTCTCTCCGAATGCTGAGGGATTCTAAACCGCCCGTGAGAGTGGGATCGTCGACAATACGAACAGCACGTCGTTGGATGGAGTCAAATGGGTCCAATTGGTATTTCGGTGCGCCGGCCCAGAGATGAGAGCAGTACTCCATATGGGGCCTCACCTGAGCTTTGTAAAGCATAAGGAGTTGCCCAGGTTTGAAGTACCGCTTCGCTCTGTTCAGCACACCGAGCTTTTTGGAGGCCATTTTGGCCTTATTTTCCAGATGACCCCTGAATTCGACTTTGCTGGAGATGTCGATACCAAGGATCCCGATACTCTCCAAGATCTTAAGAGGTATGCTCTGAAAGCGAGGTGCTACAACAAAAGGGGTTTTTTTAGCGGTGAATGCACAGACTTGCGTCTTACTGGGGTTGAAATCCACTAGGTTTAGAGAACCCCAAATCGAGACTAGATCTAAAGAGTCTTCGATTTCAGACACAAGCCTGGCGCGACTCTCTTCCACTTCGACCCGAGGGATGTTGGCGCGGCCCTTGTACTAGGCGTCTCCAGTACTGTCATCTGCATAGCAACGTATGTCACCAATTTGCAACAGGTCGTTGATATGCAGAAGGAACAGAGTTGGAGACAGCACGGAGCCTTGCGGGACGCCAGCGTTAATAGACATGGTGTCGGAGCAGCTACCATCGATAACGACTCTGATGCTCCGTCCAGTCAGGAAACTGGCAACCCATTCGCATAATCCCTCGGGTATCCCGAAAGATGGTAACTTGGAAAGCAGCGATTTGTGCCATACCCGGTCAAAAGCTTTCGCAATGTCTAGGCCTACAGCCAGAGCCTCGCCTCTACTCTCAATGGCGTCAGCCCAGCGGTGTGTTAAATACGCTAAAAGATCACCAGCGGAGCGATTATGGCGAAATCCATATTGACGGTCGCTAATCAGCTGGTGATCCTCTAGGTACCCAAGGAGCTGTGTGTTTATGACACGCTCCATCACCTTGGAGAGGAGGGAGGTGATCGCTATTGGCCTGTAGTTGGCCGGGTCTGTGCGGTCACCCTTTTTAGGTAAAGGGTGAACATGAGCTACCTTCCATGTTGACGGGAAGCTTTTTGTAGAGTATGAGAGCCTAAAGAGTCGCGTAAGCACCGGGGACAACTCGGGAGCGCAAAATTTAAGCACCACTGCAGGAATACCATCAGGCCCACTCGATTTTCGGACATCAAGAGATGCTAGAGCTCGCCGGACTTCACGCTGTGTGAAACAGATTTCCGGCATGGAGCTTGTGCACCTTGAGATAGACTGTGGTGAGGCACCTCTATCGTCCAGTGTCGAGTTTGAGGCAAAGAGATAGCCCAAGAGATCGGCTTTCTCCTTCGCCCCATGGGCCAGTGACTCATCGAGTTTCCGCAGTGGAGGGAGTGACGACTGACAGAAGTTACCTTCAGCAGCCTTAGCGAGCGACCAGAAAGCCCGGCTTCCAGAAGGATAGCTAGCTAGTCGGTCGCCAATTCTGCGGATGTGCTCATTCTTTGCTCTGACAATGATCTTCTTACTGCACCTCGAGGTAGCGTTAAATTTCTTCCTCAAGTCGGAGGTATTCGGATCTTCGGACACCTGTGCTCTGGCCCAGGCCCTGTATGCGGCCCGTTTATTACGACGGGCCTCTCTGCAGGACTGATTGAACCATGGTTGGCTCCGTCCGCCTACCGGTATCGCGGTGCAAGGAATATAACATTCCATGCCCCGCAACACCACGTCGGTAACGGAGTCTGCACAGGTATCCGGATCTCCCGACGAGAAACAAAGCTGCCTCCAGGGATAAGAGGCGTAAAATTCGCGCAACCCATCCCAATCTGCTGACTTGTAGTGCCAGACTTTGCGCGTTCCCTGCGAATGGGTCCGCACGGATTGCTTGGCTGGCACAGCAGTTCGAATGATACAATGGTCGGATGATCCTAACGGGGCATCAACAACAACATTGTAGTCATTCGGCCGCGTAGTCAGCAGGAGGTCCAGTAAGGAGGGAGTATGGCTCTCGATATCAGGTATCCTCGTAGGTGAGGACACCAACTGCGAGAAACCATAGGCCAGTGCAAAGTTATAGGCTGCTCTCCCTGCGCGGTCGGTAGTTCGGGATCCCAACCACTCTTCGTGGTGAGCGTTGAAATCACCAAGGATCACCACTTCCGCGCAAGGGAACTGCTCGAGCACTCTGTCAGTCGTTTCTTGTAGACGCTCAAAAAAACGAGTCGTCTCCGTATCACCGCTGTGGGACCTGTAAAGGCAAGCGTAGACTTTAGTGGAACGTCCGTAGTCAATACGCGCCCAGAGAATCGACAGGTCCCCGTCTTCAAAATGGCTGAGGCGGCGGCAACAAACATCCTCCCGGACGTACATGCATACCCCGGCACGTCGCACAAAACAGTGCTCCAGTTTGTAACCGGGGTAATGAAGATATGATGTATCGGCCGGGCAGGAAATCTGTGTCTCCGTCAAGAAAAGTAAGGCCGGCTTTGCCGTCTCAAGGTGGTAGTGGACGGCGTCGATGTTACTATGCATCCCTCTAATGTTGCAAAAGTCCACTTTAAATGTGGAACTTACAGGATGGGCCGCTGAGTGCACATTATACATTTTCTTGTTCCTGGCCATTGTGAGTGTGAATAGGAAAAATAAGAAGAGGGGGGACGGAGAGAGAAATGGTCGCATGTGGATCAAAGGACAAAGCACGGGGCGGAGAAAAAATCAGGTCACAAAGGTTGTGTGACTTGCTGGCGCGGGGTACGGAAGGGCCCCCGGTCCCCCCCCCCGGGGGCAGCAGTCGGGTTCCACTCCGGTCTCCTCCGGCACAACTGCTACCCCAAGGGATTTTTCACGTGCGGCGGGGCAGCCTCCTGGGGTGGAGATTAAAGTAAGATCCCCGGGTTCGGGCCCCCAACAACCCGCGGGCGGTCAGCGGACAACCGTTTCACCGGGTCTCCCTGATCCCCGCGCCACCATGTCACGCCCATGCGCGTCTGTAATTCCCCGCAACCGCCGGTCCTCATTTCCACACGCAACAATCCCTCTCTCGGGACGGCTTCTTCCGCTCACCGCCGGAAGACGATGCGGGCCTCGCAGCTTATAAGGCATCATTATGGCGGCGGACTCCGACGGAAGGGTGGTAGCAATGCCGACGGAGTAACTCTCCCACCGCAAAAAGGGAACGCCATTGCCTCGTCAGTTAACAGCAGGATGCACCACAAGCAGGTGAGGTTGGCTTAGGCTCCAAAGATGGTAGGTGAGCCTCTTACACCCCAATGTGGCCCTTGATGCAGTGTGGCATAGAAGCGATGCAATTCTAATCAACTGTCTTAAATGTATTGAAAGTATGCCGAGGAGAGTACGAGCTGTGATTGCAGCAAAAGGCGCCGTCACTAAATATTAAGCTTTATTTTATTATTTTGAACGTTATTAAACTACATTAAGCACATTTTAACTGTTTATCCAATACTGTTTAAAAAAAAACATAATTTATAATAATTGGTAACATGTATATTACTTTTCCTTACCCATATACTAAAATTATGTATTTTTTCAAAGTGGCTCTAATAATTTGGCCACCCTCTGTACATAGGCATAATAGGTACTCCTCTAACCCATCAATATCTGTACAGAAAAAAATGATTTTAATTTGGTATTTTGAATTCAGCTGCTATATGAAAAAATACTGAAATTATTCCAAAATTTGAAAGTCGTGGTCTCTTGAATAGCAATAAGTAGATACTTATTATATGTGAAGTGAAAGTCTTTCTAATAAACCGTGAAATCTCCCTATTATGTCGAATTGTACCTTTTTCGTTAGAGACTAAATTAATCTCGCACTTTTTCCTGCTTGATTAGTTTCGGAGTGTCAGTAGGGCTTAAGCTCGTAGAAACGGTATTCGATCTGGGGAGCCACTGAGAGATCAAATCAATAACTGTCACAGTCAATAAAGATTCATTAGTTCTGATGCCTATTACAAATGCGAAGTTTGTTTATTTGCTTGTTACGTAACAAATCAATGAATCGCCACTAAAGCGATAGAGGGTACACGTAATTTGTGGTACGGATTAATACAGGATAGAATCAAATCGATTTCATCCTGGTCGATGTTGGCGATGTCGCAGGCAACATCTATAATCACTTTCTATATATCTATAGTTACAAAATAAGCACTTGTTACATTTTTCTATACCAGCAAACAGACTCACAGCATAGCTCTATTTTATCTTTTTATCTTTCAATATAATGCAATTAAGTACAGTAGGTAAATGTCACGCTACAGCTTATAGAATTTAAACCTTTTAAACCCTTTTTAATTATACCCTTTCCTTTGACATCCTAACTGTCCGTTAATTAATGGAGACCCTTGATCTCGTGATAATGCCAGGCACACCCGGATAATAAGTTTTGTAGGAACTCTAGAACTATTCCAGAACCTTATTAGCTGAGATTAAAAGACGTATCAAGGTTCAAACCTTGATACTTATCTTGTTTTACAGCGTGTCTTTTAAATTTTATTTGTTTGGCGTTTGTTTTTATTACATTTGGTGTTTGCCAAATGTATTCGTATAATAGGACAGTTGACATGTACCTTATGTGTATTTGTTAATTAGTTTTCGAGAGCGATGATAATCTAGCTATTCGTATTGCGTGCCTATCCTCTAATCTCATTATAATCTTAATGAACAAATCTGTCCTTGTTTGAGGTTCTTTTTTATAGTAAAAAGGCGGCAGACGAGCATACAGTTCACCTGATGGTAAGTGGATACTGTCGTGCATGGACATTCGCAATACATGCCAACATCAGGCCAGAATGACAAACGTTGGCATAGCCCCGGATGGATCGTCTGCCGCCTTTTTTCTATAATAATTAATAAAATAACTCATATATTTCTTGGCAAGTGTAGGGTCCCTGTGTGTGTAGTAGATTTACGGATTATTTAAACAACGGTAAGGTTTGTAATGTCCAAAATATTCGGACCTATTATTAGATAGGGAATTTCAGGATCTTTAGAAGGCAATTTTCGACTTGAATTATTAACGCTCTGCATAGCTCAAATAATATCTGAAAACTGAATAACTGAAATACTATCGAAAATCGATATGGAATTCAATACACTGTGGCATACAATAAGCCATCTAATACTTTATACGATTACTTATATTGTAATGTTTTTTCATGGTTAACTTGTAATCTGTGCTTGAGCGCTCAATGCCGGTTTTTGAAAGTTTTATTTATAGCAAAAATACCAAATGGACAGCGAATCATGATCAACAGAACAAACTATTTTTGAATAACAAAAATTAAGTTATCTACTTAGTCACCACATAGTGACAATAAAGTCACCACAGAACCTAACCTATAAATTATCTGTTTTATCGATTTATGTTTTTTTATGATTAATATTTAATTTTTATTTATTGTAAAATTATAATTGTCTTAGCGAAAACGATACAGCTTATATATCGCAACCGAATCTTAAAGTAGGCAAAACCTCTGCCCATTCAGTACTCATATATTATTTTTGGTTTTTTATTAAAACATGTATCTACTGTAACCGTAACCAGCTCTTTCAGTGTCCACTTCTGGACATCGGCCTCCTCAAGTACATATTATCTTGTGTATGAGGGATGTATAGCGTCAAAACGCCACGCTGCCTGGCCAAGCGGGTTAGCGAGTCCACTCTTGTAGAGGTGGTGCAGTTCCTCAGGGCTTAGGTATGGTAGCGACTTTGTTATCCTTTAGTTGTCTTTTACGACACCCACGGAAGAGATGGGGTGGTACTACTCTAAACCCGGCTGACACCACACGGCCAGCCATGTAGAAATGTAACAATATGTAGAAATGTAAACAAAAACACAGTTTCAAGGATATTTCTGCCCAGTGCCCAGTTGTTTCCAACTCGTTTACTGTCACATGCTTTAAAAGTTTCAAATAGATTATTTACAACTTTTTTACTGCGTATAACTGGGTGATGGACTTGTAGATCTTTTTTAGACTTTGCGTTTTCAATTATTTCATATTTTGAGAAGTTTACTTTCACGAACATGCCTTACAGCATTCTCGCCAGAATCAACCACCAGATCGCATATAAATAAGGTGCACTTTTAGTTTAAATATATACAGCTAGTAATACATAATAATAATAATAATAATGTAACTATGTTTTACTATATTTTAACTAATTTTATATTTTACATTTACGGGGCCAGAAGAGGCTGTGACAGCTTTCGACGAACATGTAATAAACCATGCCCTCAGATCCATTGGTCGTCATGTTTTGTGAAATGGTTTGACCGAATAAAAAAATGTTTAAAATGCAACGGAGAATATTTTGAAAAACAGTAAATATGTTACTATATTCTTAAACTGTTTTATTTATAAGTTACGCGAAACTTATAGTGTGCCGCACGTAGCCGTCAGCAGTCAAAGCTGGTGATTGGCCATAGTTAGGTTTGCTTTGAAACTGTAAAACGATTTCTAATAAATAACGAGAAATGCTGTTTACTATGGCTGAAGGTAAAGAATTCAAGGTTGTACTGAACACCTGTTCACAAGAATCGTACGACGTACAGACAAATTGCAACTATATTCTTTGTCATGCAACATACTATTGTGATACATATTAATATTGTGTTACTTCACTTTTCTAATATGTATTAATAATATACATAGGTAACGGTCCTATCAAATTTTAAATTTTATAGTTAGCACCAGGATTAATGCTAAAAGACGAGCAACAGATTCCAGCCTCTTAAAGATTCAGCTACTTTCATCTGATATCAATGAGGCAATGAAGATACATTCGGCGATTAGTAATCCGCATTAAGTACTATCATTTTTTAAAACAATGATGACAAATCGTGGCGTAGTCGTGTCGTTAATACAAAACGAGCTTTAATATTATGTCATGTCATTGATAGATCGTTGTTTGTTTTTGTTGTCATATCGGAGGTGTGCGGAATGTGTTAACTTAAGTTTGAACGTAATTTTGTTGTAAATTTTACTATAACATTATTCTCAAGTTACGATTATATTAAATTTCTGCTCTATTTTTCCAGTGGCAGGAGGCCGTTTGTGACCCTTTGTGATGAACACAATGACACGGTCACAAACCGTTGTTGACCGTTTGTGATGGAAAAATCTTAGGAAATCTCTGTATCCAAAAGTGAAGGGACGAAAGTTAATGTCATCCCAGATATTGGGCGTAACTGAGAGTTGCAACAGTTACCCGTCTTCCCATGGGGTACCCCTCAGCACCCTACACCTGCTTCCAGCTGGTGATACTGTGCAATAACATATCAATTTGTTACGTCAACGGTTACCACACGCTATGGGCCATAAATAACTCCAAAAAGTGGAGTCGCCTACTCGCAATGGCTTGCGTGGCGTTTAAGGCCCTACAGATACCTCATAACTACAAACAAGGGCATGCCTGTGCCTCAGTGATACTGTGTGCTTTTGTCGGTGTCCTTGTGTGTTTGTCTGTTTATTTCAGTGTATGTTGTAAACTAATGGTAGGATATTGTAGTGTTTGTGTAGGTAACATTTATATTGAAGTGTAAGTATATTTTTTTAAGAAAAATCGTTCAAATATGTAGTTTGAAAATATAAAGTTATATTATAAATAAGGCGATGCTTTTTATCCATGAAAATGATATATCTCTCATTTTCTCCGCGAAACAGCTTTGCTGTTCGGAGATATTTGTAGTTCGACTTTTATGTGTTTTCAAAAAAAAAAAACAAAGATTTTCAGACGAAATTGGGGTCTAACCGAACGGAGTCAAGAGCAAAAGCTACTTAATAATAATACGAATTTCGATATCCTTGTCAATGACAAGGAAGGAATATTAATTATATTTCTTGAGCATGTTATGGTGGGGCTGCACCTGCGTCTATTGTGACGAATATTCGTGTTTTGGGGCGATAAACGCTAATGTGGCTACATGTTATCGGCGTACGATATGTTGCGTGAGAGCTGCATGGTAGTTATCGCTTAGGTGGCGGTTTTTAATGCGTATCAAAGGAGTTTAGGACGCTAACTTCGCTAAACCTTCTAATTCCTTCCGCCAAAGTTTTCATTCATATAAGACGTATTGCACGGGATTTAGTTTCTATAGTCAAAGTGCGTTCATACTCATGATTGTTTCATTGAAAATAGAGTCAGATTTTCTTGATTTTCAACATTAGAATTATATAACCATTACAACATATACGTGTGGTAATAAGCAACTAAACATTCGCCTTTCATATTAACTAGAAAATATTTGTAAAACGCCATCTACGGTTAGCAATGAATAAAAGTTTTAGCAAGATAATTTTAGTGCGATTTAGTGATAACTTCATGTGCTAAACGGACTAATCATAAGGTCGCAGGTGTGGCCCTAGCATTATAATATAATGGTTACAAGGAGCGAATATTTTTTATCGTTTGTAACTTTTAGCGAATTTGAATTTTCAAGTCCGCTGCACGTGCCCTAATTTCTGCCACAGAATAAGTTAATGTACCTACCTAGTTAATTTTTAGTTGAATAATGCAATCGAAAATTAAAAAAGCCGCATTGTAGGTTCAGAAACAGACCCTTATTCATTATTATTATTTTGGTACATTTAAAATTTACAATTTAGGAGATCCTTGGTAGAATAGAATTTCACATGGCCCTCCCCGCGATTCCATGTCAAGCACATCAGTTATGTCATGTGTTTCAACATAAAATACGGCGTGTATTTAGGTAAAGGAGCCGGAAGTAACTTAATTATTTAACCCTGCCTGTATAATATTTTGCGGAAGGTGCGGCTCCCCAAGGCGTTGTCACATAGTTCGGGAACCACTGTTTTTATAGCTGTATTTTGTGTAAAGGTAAGGTTTTCCACATTTAAGATCGTCACGAAATCCACCTGTAAATTGAACGTACATTCGAAACATTATTAACCCGCTGAGTCCGCCAGAAGCCTCTGTCGTACTTCTCGCGACGCTGCTGCTCCCGCTACTACGCAGTCGATCAGACTCGTCCATGTCATCTGACACCTCCACCCTGTATGTTTCATCCACTGGTGAATGAAAATAACCATGGAACATTAACCGTTAGTTACGGCCGGAATTAAATAAGCGGGAAAATCAAGCTCAACAAATTAAGTAATTTATAAATAACGGACTATAAATATATTAATATATTTACACATATAGTATATTAGTAGTATATTTATAATATATTACTATACTATAATTACTATAAACATTAATTACTTAAAATTTAAAAAATAATTACTTACTTTAGTTGTTATAAAAAAGATGACAGAGTTCCGCTTTGCGGGAATCCTACATCTCTATTGTCACCAGAGAACCTAAACCTACCTTAAAATTTTCTGTCATTGTTTTGCTGCTCATTCAGTTATTTCTGCTGCTCATTTAATTATTTCTCATAAAATATGATGAACATGCTTAAAATCCAAAATGTATATATACGTACTTACATTTTATGAGTCTATTGAAAGCATTGTCGAATTGACTCCGAATTCCTGTTCTAAAAATGTCACTTCAACTGTGTGATCTAGTGGAAACTATTGGCGACCCTTGTATCCCAAAATGTGTTTGGGTTAGAAGGAAAAATTTCAGGTTCAGCCAGATGTCTTAAACTCCGAAGGTAGTAAATGTTTCGCAATGAGAACAAACAATCCAATCTCCGCGTTGTCTTTACCCCATTTTACAAGTCGAGAAAATTGAGAACAAAAAAATTCGATTGTGTTTTCCCTGCCAAGGGCATACACGCATTACAAAGATAATTTTGCATTTCTACAAAAAGAACTGTCCTTGAAAATAAAGTTGAAATTTAAACACGGCTTTGCTTGTTGATGGCAAATGGAGTGTGGCAAGCTCCGTTCTTATATAATTTCCACGCACAAAAGACGGAATATTTGCGGGTTCGAAACAGTTTTAAACGGTCACTGACCTATTATGTTTTCTTCAAAGCAAAAATACTCGAGATCTTTTAAAGATCAATGCATGAGGAATGTCAACAAGAAGTATTAACTATCTCACGTCAATTTCACTTTACTCAAGAATTGATGAGTTTATATGTACACACTACCGGTCAATGTAGAATAGGACATCTTCCAGCCAAGTGGATTGACGAGTTGAAGATAGTCATAATTTTACAACTAAAGCGTACACTCAGGACCTTCTCTCCAATATCTAGCACTGGTGAGTCACGGGCTATCTCTCCAAAACTCTCTGTCTGTCTCTCATCAGAATAACGTTTATAATAAAGGAGATGACAAAACAAATTTATTACGACTAATCTATTCGACTGTATTATACGATTTGTGCAAGTTTGTCGATAGGTTGCTGAATGAGAAAGTGGAAGATCGTGTATGGTGGCGAGCTATCGTCGAACTATGTATTTAAAAAAAAATCAACTGCCCAAAAGTCTGGACTATTAAAGCCCGCTGACCAGGATAGATGATTTTTTACATATGACACCCTAACAGTTCTCAATCTGAGGGATGAATTCCATATCTCGTACCATCCGTTTCCCTTCTCTCATTCTCATTAAACTCTTTATTCCCCATACTTTCTACTACTTTCCCCAAATCCTAAATTTATAAATGTAGACAGAGTAAGACGTGCAAGACGTGCAGATCTGCAGACGTGCCAACATTTATCATTTCTGACCGACATAGTGACATATATTACACATGTCTACGTGCGTACAGTAACCGCTTACTGTCACAAGTCAGCTCGTCTGCCATCTTCTTTTTATAAAAAATACAATAACTCATTTTACTCATATAAAAGTACAGTGAACCATAATAAAAATAAGTGCGTTATTTTTAATGTACACTTAAGCAAAAGTGAGCGAAAAGCCAACTTCAAAATAATGGTTCTAAATGGCCCATGCTCCATAATGGGTCTTTTGGGAAAGCCTAAAAGGGATGATAATAGAGTAAACTAGGCCTGGCGTGTTTAGAGGCGACCACAGACTTGCGGTTTCCATAAATAATTACTAAACATTCTACGGGATTATAAAATGCAAATATAGTCAAGCCGTCAAATCATATCACTATGATTTGACACATATCATATCATGTCACTATGTTCTCACGAACATAGTGACATTCAAAGTTTGTCGAAAGTTAAAAGAAACTTACGATCTTTTTCCGCGTAAGGAACTACTTAAACATGTTAACTGATGACCATTTTAAGTCGCATTTGATACTGCGCACTAATAAACTCGATCCACAAACTTGGTGGTGTTTGTGATAATGAAATAAAAACTTGGGACAGCGTTTTTCATGTGCTTCCAAGGAGTCTTCGTCTGTCCTCAGTAAGCCTGCTATCGCTTTATTGTGGGACTCCTGAATTACTTTGACGGGACAGGACATTGAGTGGATACGTTTTAGACTTTGAAATTGTGTATTACGAAGAAAACTTAACATTGGCAGAATGTACTAATTGCACCATTGCCATATATGAAAAAAAAACTATGCGTATGCGATTGCGTCTGTGGTATATTATGTAAAGAAATGTGCTGAATTGTAAAAATTCATAGACCAAAAGTTGCTAGTTTTCACGAAAGAGTTAAAAGAATGTAGGTATTTTTTTATTTATTTTTTTATGTTTTATTTAATTCTTTATATTACATTTAATTCTGTTTTTTTACATAGTAATAACAAATAACAAAATACATGTAGCTCTGAACGTAAACCCCAAGTTTGCCGTGAAATGAAGATCAAAAATAGGAGACCCACAGCCTGAAATTTTAATAAATGAACAATTCAAGAGTTATGTCAATGGCAATTTTGCAAAATAATCCAGTATTAATCTAGTATCAAAATTTAAAAAGTATTAGAATAAATTTTATTCTAATTGTCTGATGACGATAAGTTCACCAGAGCGGAGTAGTGATCAAAACTAGTATTTTAGAAGATATATAAACAACAACAAAAACAAAAGCTATTTAAAAACATTTTTAAATGTGGCAGAATTTTTACGTTAAATTTCTGGAAACATATATCAGTAAGAATGTGCTTTGCGGAGATATAAGCCCGTGGCGCTCCTATAAAGTGTTATCTATAGAGATAATTCTTTTGTGAGAAATGGACTGAAACCCTTTTTTGCTTGTGGTTCCGCCCACGTGGACATATTTTCTATTACAGAATATTTGCCGATTAAAAATGCCTTATTATTGAATTAAACTGAGGCTGAATTCAATTGTAGTGGTAACTCTTCAGTTAATTTTAAACTTTATAGAGATATTCCACATCTCGAAATCACGAAAGACTACCTTTTCGGTTGAGTTAACTACTTGAAAATAACTGTATAAAAAAGAATGAAAGACCGGTTTTTTAAAAATCAAACTAAATATTTTGATACTATGTGTATCTACTGTGTGTAAGATTAGGTTTTATTGAAGTTATTGCTTTTATTTTTCTTGAGAGATGTAAGTATATCCAGCACGGAAGGGAAAGGCGGTTTCGCCGCCCTGTGCAAGATATTCGATTGCGCACCCCGATGTGTATCCGCCCGTCTGCTATGTGCAGCGCCGTCAATTCAAGGCGCCCCCCGGGCCTCTGGCGCTCTGTGCACGGGTCGCACACCTCTAAAGCACCGTATGGAAGATATTGTAGATATTTTTAAATCGAAATTGATGAATTTGGATAACTAATAGATCAATATTACAGAAAAAATATTATCTGTACAATTACTACTTTTTGAGGTATTAATTTGTACAGAGAAAACCTTCGAAAAGTTTTGAATGAGAATTAAATAGGAAAGAATGTTAAGGAGAAAACTTTGTATCCTCAAAAGACCTTAAAAAGGGTTAACTGAATAAGATACGAAGGTTCGAATCAAAAGAGTTCAGAAATGAAGAAATTTTTTTGGTAGAAAGAAGTAACAGGAACAGTAACAGTTTAGGGCGATAAGTAAGTCCATTGTGCACAGGCCTCCGCCTATGTCCTGCAGTGGGACGTTACAGGCTGATATGATATAGAGTATACTAGCGACCCGCCCTCGCTTCGCTTCGGTTTATAAGTTTTTTTTTTCAAAATTTCAAAATAAAATATAGCCTATGTGTTATTCTGATGTTATTCTATGTGCTATATTATTGTAAAGTTTCATTAAAATCCATTGAGGAGTTTTTGCGTGAAAGAGTAACAAACATCCATACATCCATCCTCACAAACTTTCGCATTTATAATATTAATAGGATTAATAGGATGTACCTGTAAGTACTTATCTATGTATTACATACACTAATACTCTAACAAAATACTTTTCGTAAGGTTACTTCAAGCACTACTGAGTCAAAATCGATGAAATCTCCGTAAATGTAATCATTGAATTTTCACCTATCTATTCGATTATTTTTATCTACTATAGCCCTTTTTTTTTTTTTTTACGTGGGGAAATCCTGCATGAGATACCCTTCCGCTGGGGATAGGCGGAGGGTTATGCCGGACTCTTACCGGCTAAAACCCCACGGTGTTCCATCTGGTCCATCTGGACGCCAGGGTCACGGGTGCGCTTTCGCATTCGTCCGCGACCCCGACTGTGACGGCCCGCTAATGCGGGCCCCGGTCTCTGGTCAATTTACCGGTCCTGGAGGGTGGGCGTCGCTCGGGAACACGCGTGCGGACGCCCGTTTCTTCTTTTAATGAGCCTTGTCGGTTTGGTCGACGAACTTCCCCGCGTTCGCCTACCGGCTCATTTTAGGGTGGGGGCAGATGGCGGGCGTAATCCCGCCTTCTGCGCCCGGTTCGCCTGCGGCGCAGCGGGTCAGTAGCTTCGCGCTCTCTGGCCCCCTCCGCCGCTTCCTTCTGGAGCATCACGTGCTCGCAGAAGGCCGTCACTGCTTTCCACGACCTCTCATCGCCGACCATAGCTTTCACTACGGCCGGCAAGGAGAGGTCGCCGCCTATCACGGCGCCGAGAGAGGCGCGCTGCTTCGCCCAGGCCGTGCACGCTTCCAGCGTGTGCTGGGCAGTCTCCTCCGGGCAGCCGGCACAGTGTAGACACACCGCGGTCGGCTCCCTCCCGATCCTGTGCAGGTACTTCCCGAAACAGCCATGTCCCGAGAGCACCTGCGTCGACCGGAAGGTCAGGACGCCGTGTCGTCTGTCCAGCCACTGGTCTAGGACCGGACGGACCGCCTCCACTGTCCTGGCTCCGGCGCTGGGGCTACCCAGCCTCTGCCGCCACTCTTCCACCGCGAACCGACGGAGCTCAGCGCGCTCCGCCTCCACCTCTCTCGGCGTCGGAACTAGACCCCGTTCCGACTGCTCCTCGCGCCAGTAGTGTAGTGACGCGAGGAGATCCGCGTCCAGGTCCCAGGGGGGGGGACGCCGCCAGCGCGCATGCCGCCGTGAAGGACACCGTGCGGTATCCTCGGCACGCCCTGATCGCGATCGCCCTCTGCGGAGCGCGCAGGTGGGCGACTGTGCGTCTGTACAGGGCGCTCGCCCATACGGGCGCCCCGTACAGGGCCATCGACCGGACGACCCCGACGTACAGACACCGGCACGACACGTCCGGTCCCCCGAGATCTACTATAGCCCTGGGCTATCTACGCTAAGCCTATGTTAACGGAGAAAGCCGCGGGCGGCCGTCAATAAAATATAATTGCAAGCATAAATTAGAACGATTTTCATACACGAAATAAATATAATATGCAATGAAAATTAATTCTGTTTTCAAAATTACGATTTCGTACATCCACTGCACTATCGTATACCAAATAGTCTCCCGGTGTCAAATCGAGTAGATTTATAGGTATAATCTGTATTGTACGAGTATGTATGCATAAGGCCATTTAGTTTATTAAAGCTAAGTTCAGTTATTAAAGCAACCCAAAATTGCACAAGTAAGTAAAAAGATACTTTTTATGTAGTTTGCCGCCAACTACATAAAAAGTATTTTTTTACTTATTTGTGCAGTTTTGGATGTAGCAATGCAAATGTTAATTATTAGCTTCGTTCGCGGTAAGGATTCAGAACTGATTCGGAACTATACGCATGCGCAGTTCAAATAATGCCGTTCGCGGAACACACAATTCAGAATTTCTAGTTACAGTTCTGTGTTCGCGGAACCGTCGAACTCGGTTCGGGATCGGTTCAGAATCAGTTCTATCAGTTCTATAACTTTGGCAAGAATCGTAGTTCCAGACATGCGCAGTTTTTACCTAACGACATTTGACATACATGTTGCGGCTATATTCAGTTGGTTAGAAACTAATAAACTGGTTAAATAGTTAAATAAAATATAAATTTTATTAATTTATTAAGGGTTAAATAAAATATGGTTAGTTTTGTTTGTTGTTTATATAAATAAGTTTATATAATACTCTAATAAGAGTAATGTGTTTTGGTGGGTCCACTTAAATACTTGCCAACTTAGGGGTTTTCCCCCCAAATTTAGGGGGTAAATAAGTGGGATGGTTTTTTTAGGGGTTTTATATTTTTAGGGATTTTTTGACTCTTCATATATTTTTTTGAATATATATTTTTCATATATTATGTAAAAGTATAGGCCCTGGGACAATCCAAACTATAATAGCTAATCATATTTATTTGTTGACCTAGCGACTTAACGACATCTAGTACAAATATATTACAACTACTCTGTGGTGACTGGTGGTTATTGTGCCTATGCTTACTGGAAATACATATGTACGTTGATTATTGTTTACTTGTTTAATTCGATTTTGTTGTTGTACTGCTGTGCCGACAAGCAATTTATTAATGATGCCTAAAAAAACTAAAAATAAAACAATGTACCGTCAGAAGTACACGTAGATTTGGGAAACAGATCCAGATTTAAAAGGTAAAGAAATTTCATTGCATTTTTGTAATTTATATTTTTTCTTTTATTATATATTTTTTTAGGGGGATTTCTAAGTAATTGGGGCGACTTTGGGGGTTTTTGACTTAAGCTTTAGGGATAAATATTTTTGAGAGTTGGTAACACTGCCGATGACAGTAGATCGTAGGCAGTTTGGTTCCGAAATCGTTCGCGGAAATAAAAATCACGAATCGGTTTATAACCGCGCTTGCGCTCTACTACGATTCCAAATTAGTTCAGTACTAGTTCCGAATTAGTTCTGAATCCTTACCGCGAACAAAGTTATTATTTATCGCAGTCCATGACGGTGATAGCATAGGTTTTTTTATAGAGAAAGAAAGTGGCTGGCGAACAGGCATTTAGTGGTATGTGAATATTGTCGTCCATGAATATCCACGATACATGTCAACATGAGTCCAGAATGACAAACATTGGCACGCCTCAACATTACATACACAATACAACCACTACGGTTAGTTTGCAGAGGTATGTTAGAGTATGTGTGGTTAGCTTGATTCCCGCGGATGTTAATCCTGCACATAAGTTATAACTACGCCAAATTTTATTAAAATACATCAAGCGGTTTTTGTGTGATGTGCGTTCAGACAGACTGACACAAGACAAAAATTCCAAAAACTGTTGTTTTGAGCTGTATATCATTCGTATTTCATACTTAAACAGACTATGCATTTTATTTAAAATTATGTTTAATGTATTGTAGTTAATTAGTAACAACAGAAATGCAGTAGAGAACGTTCCTTTTATTTCAAAACAGAAATAAAGATATCCACATACTTTTTCAAAGAGAAATAGGGTTCAAATTGTATAATCTGCAGACTTCTCAAAAACAACAAAACTTTAAAACTGATGGCTCTGTCAAATTGAGTCACTCATTTTGATGTTAATTAATGCGGACTTTCTTTCAAAGTCCCTTCAATTTTGAGAGTCGCGGAACAAAACAAACAGAACTTGGCCCTCAAACAAAACTCCTTTTATTGAAAAGATTTTCGCTCAATGACAAAGCGATTATGATCTAGCTGAAATGATAAAGGGTCTTTCATCGCCCGATCTGCAAGAAAAAGAATTTCATAGGGCGAAGTGACCCATGTGATATGGCGGCCATTTTTCACGGCATAAAATTTATGAAGCGGAAACATTTTCCTATCATCCAGCGATTTTGGGAAAATTACTTTTAATAAACTCCTGCATATTTTTTTATTTACTCTCTTATTTATTTTTAGGGAACTTGCTTTGCAAGAAAGAGCCGACATGATTGAAAATACAATTAAATAATAGATCAACAAAACGACAGAAACCATCTACACATTTATAAATGTCAGGTACATTACAAACATATTACAGACAGACAGGCAAACAAACAAAAATTTCATGAAGTTAGATGAAGTTTTACATAGTTGATGACGAATAATAAGCCCAATTATTATTATTATATTACTATTTTAATCCTATCCTAATATTTACTCGTATCTCAACATTATTTTTCACTATCACACGAACTAGATTGATATCTTCGTTCCATATACCTAAATATAGTACGTAGGTACATACATTAGTTTCACGCATTACCGCGGAGTAAGTTAAGATACGCTATTTATCTTGCTCGTTGCAGTTTAGGTTGGTACGGTACATTTAACAATGAGTACGAGAAAAATGGACTTTCCTTTTGGGAAATGAGCCCTTAGAAAGATAAAGGTCGCTATTGTTAGGGCAAAGTTAAAAGGATTGTCTAGATGGTAAAGTAAACGGTATTTAGTTTTTATGGAATGTTCTCTAATTAAAAAAAAAACCTATAATGGCAGGCAAAGATTTAATTTAATAATGCGCAGTTATCATTTGCGCAGTATCGGAAACAAGTGCTTTCACGTCTGATTATATATTTTATCATTATATATATTATTTTACATACAAAACAATAAAGCTGTACATTATTAAATGAGAGAAGATGTACAAAAGGTAAGCTTTATCTCCTGTGGAGATCTTTTCAAACAGACCCGTAAATTGAGACATTGATCACATACAATAGAATAGGCGTGGGTAAGCGATTATTTTTATTATTTGAATGAGAGTTGCTTGGACCCAAAAGACAGACAGGTATTGTCACTGCGACCTGAAAGATATGTTATGATCCTCCCAACTTACAGCTCACTCTCAAGGCCCACATGTTGCATGAACGGAGAGTGCGCTGATCATGTCTAGGGTCAAAAATAACCATCCAGAAAAGAGCTTTGTTTAAATGCCAAAGCTGGGCAGTCACAGAGTATGTGGATTAGAATTTCTAAGTGTCTATGACAGCAAATTCACGTACTCCTGGCATCAATAGAGACGGCTATTAGAACTGCCCGGCGACGAACCTGTGTTGTGTGTCGTACATGCCCCAGAAAGGGGGACAGTGTTAAATGGAGAGAGATGAAAGAAATTTGTAGGGAGTCAAGAAAGTGCGTGCCGGAAAGAACCCTTACAAGTGCGGCGCGCATCTCGCACGATTCGTCCTTATAATCGTAACGTTGCTAGTGCCATGGGTGATAAAGGGCTAAGACAGAAGCAGAACAGATGCGCGGTGGAAAAAGCATACGCAGTACGACGCGTACCTCCCGCGATTCCGCCTGTACAATTGCAGGGTTTGTAAAACCAAGGGAGTAAAAGAGTCGTCTCTTTTACTGTCTTTTACTGTCTCTTTTCTCTTTTTTCTGTCCTATAAAAACTGATAAAATTATAAGCTAAGAACACTTATACAATACTAAAACAAATATATACATTTATCTCTTAAATAAATATAAACAGTGTTTAAAATACCTTTTTCTAGAATTTTTATATTCTACAGATATATGATAGGTACTAAAGAAAAATTACAACAGTTTCTTCAGCTGGAGTAAATACATCGGAAATGTACTCCAAGTACCGCAACGCACCCTCCCGGTAATGATGTCACAAATCTTCCGCCCACAAGGATTTGCCGTGTTCCGGATAACAGTTTAGTGATCACTCTCAACCGATATTGGAATAAAATCTTTTTGTGATTTTTTTTAAGTATATCCCACCAATATGTCAAGATATTTTTAGATTAGAATATTTGTAAATTTTTAGATTCGCCATTTTGCTAACCATTTATCCAAATACATTCCTAAATCTCCAAAGGCAGGCAACGCATCCGTTGGTGTGCCAACGATTGTCATTCAAGACTGAATACCGCGGATATCCATTGGCGACAGTATCCACTTACCACCGGATGGACTGTTTACTCGTCTGCCGCATTCTTCCATAAAAAATCATTTGAGTTAGGTTAAGTAATAAAACTAACTTGTACCTAACATTTGGAGATAGGTTATGTGATTAATGCTGTCATTGCCAGATATAATTTGGAAAATGTCTTTAATATTAATTAAGAGTGCTGGGAATTAGAAATTAAATGGGAAAACTTGGACACTCAATTTGATTTGCGTTCGTAAATTTTATTAAGTTGCCACCAGGCGCCTAATTCGGCCTAATTATTATCGTATAAACTTTGATTAACTTTAAAGGGTTCTCTTAAACAGATCAGGAATCCTTATATAGATATATAGTTTCTTACCCTTTTCGTCTGTCAGTTACAGTTTTCTATATGGTATTTTATTTTTATATATGGCAATGGTGCAATTAGCACATTCTGCCAGTGTCAAGTTTTCTTCACCACAGTTTTAAAATCTAAATCGTATTCTGCCAATGTCCAGTCCTGTCGAACGAAGTCAGGGGTCGCTCAAGCGATACTAGGTTTACTGAGGACAGAAGAGGACTACTTGGAAGTACACGTAAAACGCAGTCCCACGCTTTTATTTAATGTCTGTAACAAATTTTGAAGTTTAATAAACTATTACTATTAAATCACAAAATGCACAATACTCATTTTTATAGTAATCAAAGAAAAACGCAACGCTACTTATCGAGTGCCAAAAAGTCCAGTTATGTTAACTATATGGATGTTAACTATACAACTTGTCACTGTAGTAACACAAAAACCTGAAAATAGGTTATTCAATATCGAGGGTAGAATTGATTCTGCCAGTTCGTACAATAGGTCTTTTTTCATGATTTATAGTACAATTCTAGTAAATATATCATTCATTCTGTGCACGTCGCCCGAGCCGCGAGTGCGCGCTGTCTAGGCCCCCAGTCTGTGTAATGAGTGCTACTAATGTTCTAGACAGGACAACAAAACCTTATATGTTTGTAACTTTTGAATTTATTCCTCAAAATTGATTTTTAGAACGTTAGAACGGCTCCATATACACATTTTAAATTGGTTGACATGTCAAAGTAAAATAATGTAAGACTCGAACAGGGTTTACGTTATTTCGGTAACACGTTGTTTACACTTTGGGGGGAGGGGTGGGGGGGGGGGGGCTTTGCACGCTATTCCCTAATGTATGTGCGTATTTCGCTAGTGAATGAGATATACCCGAGCTCATTCCCATCCCATGCTGTCCTCACCCTTCCCAATTTCCCAATCCTTTCTCCAAATCCGTTGCTTCATCTAAGGTCCAAGGTACCACGGATGTCCACCAGGTGGACTGTATGCTCGTCTGCCGCCTTTTTCCTATAAAAAATATTGATATATTTACCTATATATAGGATTTGTTAATTAAAGATGGGAACGAAATTGAAGGTTTCAGCCTGCGGCAACAGTTATACCTATTCCCGAAGGTTGAAACCATCAATTTCGTTCACAGATCCGAGTTAATGGACATAAAAAATATCGTTTTTTTATGCAAAAAAGATAATTTGAATTTTTGCTACACTTTCAAATCTTGTATAATTATCTTGTGTTCTAATTATCAATGTTTTCCTTAAATAGAAAGTTATTAACGATGTCCTTCGTGTGGAACCACCTTAAACGTCCCTTTTCCAATTTTCTGAGGGAAATGTAATAATTTGTTACCTTGTAATTTTAATTGAATTTTCGGTATGATAAGTGGGAGATCCCAAGCTTGATATAGCTCTGGTTCTATTGTAATGATGATAAAAATACTCAATGTTTGACTGACTTCATAAAAATGTTTAAAGAATTGATTTTATTCGTATTGAAATTATTGAACACTTTAGCTTTTGTACGCAACTTCGTTTGCCTGGTCTATATCAATAGTAGCCTATGTGTTAATCCGTATTACAAAATATCTACTTCTCGAGTTTTAACGAAATCGATTGAGTAACAAACATCCAAACTATCTCATTTATATATTAATGGAAGTGGGATATTGTGGTTTATATCGTTATTACAAAGATCTATGTTCACAGGTGAGCATGTAGTTCGCCATTTTCTTTTAACTCTGCCCTATTTGATGTAAGTCTGGTACATAGAAGTGTACATAGACCTTTATGTCATGTGACGATCGGACTGGTGGTCTGCGGCACTTCATCCGGTACGTAGTCTTCAGAAGAATCATCGCTCGTCATCTCGTCGATGCAGGTGACTGGCCAATGGGCATATAACTAAGGCTACTCATCTGCCAGTACCAGTAATTTTGGTGCGTTGTATAGATGATGTCACTTCATCATTTCCTCTCTCTGAGTCTTCAATGATTTCCGGCACGCATTTTCTTCACTCCCTACAAATTTCTTTCATCTCTTTTCACATATCACTTCTCCTCTTTTTGAGGCGTGTACGACACAGAACACAGATTCCTCACCGGGCAGTTTCAGCAGCCATCTATTACCATGCCAGGAGCGTGTTAATTCTAGCCGCTGTACGAAGTTAGCTTCCGATGCTACCAACTCGTATACTAGTGCTGTTGCTCGTACCGCTTATAGTACTTAAAACCTATTACTAGTACCTAGTACCTAGTACCTAGTACTTAAATAGCTTCTTAAAACCAAATTTCCGTACTACGACCTCGGAAGCTGCCACGTTAAGCATCTGGAACAATGCTTGGGACCGGGACGTGCGTGTCGGAAACAGCCCACGCAAGTATGGCGCGCACCTCCCACGATTCTGTCCTTATAACTATAAGGCGGGCAGCGCCATGGGTGGTGAAGGGTAGGAATACCTTCCATGCTTGACTTTTAGCTTGTGGACCCTCCCGGAAGTTAGGGCTCCTGTACCACATGCACACGTCACCATTGGCAGCTCGCATTGATCGAAGAGCTTGTCATTTTTTTTTAGTAAATAACGTTTAGTTTGTTTTAGTAATTACATTACATTATCTCTTAGTAGTGTGTGATCATCTGATCAGTGATATAAAATATTGTTGAGCAGAATTTTGCTTTATTTTCTCTTTCACGTGTCCTTTGTTACTTTGAACAGGAATTTCTCAAGAAATATCCGCAAAACATTTTTAATGAAGTGCCATATATAAAAGATTTGCCAAATTATTGAAATGCACAGACACGAAATATTTCTGACATTGTTTTATACGTGACGTGAGTGTGGTTGCTTGTTAAGGCCATATGTTCACATTTTTAATACAAGATCAAAAATTAAAGTCTTCAAATTTATAATAAGTTGCACCATAATATTAGATTACAAGTATGTCTGCACTTTGGATCTCCATGGCAAGCTCTATTATAAATGTTCTTCCGTTCTTCTCAACCAGTTATAATATAAGAAATATCTACAGATATAATAAAATCGTGTCTGTACATGAAATATTTTTTAAAAAGTCATCCCAGTGTAAAGTACGAGTGATACAGATCCCAAAACAATATTTTATAGATTCTTGTCTGTCTATCTGTCTTTCCGTATGTCTGCCTGTCTGAACGCGCATCATGTGAAAACCATTGAACGGATTTCAAGTAAACTTGGCACAAGTATAGCTTATGTACCGGGTTAGCATTTAGAATACTTTTTATCCAGATTAATTATGAGGTTCCTACAAGAATCACTAAAGTTCAATCGAACGAAGTCGTTGGCACCGCTGGTAATAAATAATTTGAAAACACTATAATATAGAAGGACTATTCCGATTATCCAGACTAAAAATCCACACTGATGGATTTAGATCATATTTGGGTATCCTAGGAAGTCGCAATATTTGTGACAATTATCGCAATTTCAATAATAGCACTCTATCGAATGATAAAGTAGCTGCTCGAGCTTTTTCAATCTGACGGAATCTAATGCGGATCACTAGTCATTTTAGGTGTAGTTTTAAATAATTCTGACTGTTACTTTGAACCAACTCATGATCAATAAAGACCCATGTTTTATGTGATGTGTGAAGGATTATTAGTAGAACAAAACTTTGCAGGGAAAGTTAAAATTAATTTCAATTTCATAACATCACCCATTAAACAATAGTTTTACTACATAGTTGCCCAAATTGTTGCCAACTTTGCGTATGTGGTTAGCTAGTGATGTAGATACATAAATACAGAGTGAGCACACGAATCCGAATGTGATGTATGAATCCGAAGAACCTCTGATGATACCATATTATTAATTTAACACTGATATTAATTTAGCCTTAATAAGGCAGGTCTGGTGTCAACTGGCTTTAGAACGTTGATTCCCGTGGGAGCTATGTAATGGATTTAGATAAAAGGTACCCTAAATATTAACTCGGCCAGATAAGCTATAATTATGCCATGTTTCATTAATATCCGTCTAGTAATTTTTGCGTAATTCACGTTTAAACAGACAGACAGACAAAAATTCTAAAATTTATTGTTTTGGGCTCTGTATAATTCGTATTTTAAACTGTAACCAGAGTTTTAAAAAATATTTCAAGTACAGACACATCTTTGGTACGATTTTATTATATATTATGTATAGATTGACCAATCGTGTGTTCTAGTTAATACAAACTTCCTTGCAGCTGATTCCATCAACTTAATCAATAAGTGACTAGGTAAGACCAACTGCAAATCCAACTTTGTACAACAAACCTGTTGTTCCAGATAAAGCAACCAATATTAAAGACTGGAGACTTTTGTCATTTGTAATCATTTATACATTTGTAAAAAAATTGTAATAATGAGTACCTATGATTTTGTTTTAATTAAGATTTTTTTTTATTAAGAGAAGGTGGCGATTGTCCACGTGATGGTCAGTGGATGAGATGGCATATATATGCACAGATACACAAGCATAATGCACGGAAGAAACCTTCATATATGGTACAGCTAACTTACAACTTTGACATCGGATCGATACTTCAATGCAGTATGTACACAACAGAATTTGCTAGAACAATTAAAGCGCACTAGAAACTTGTAGTCTGTACAGTGTACAGTGAACAGGGTAAAGTAAACCATTCATTCAATGACGAGGACGTAGGGTTTAATTAACACGGTAACAGGGTTTATAGCCTTGTGTATATTAGAGGAGCATCTTGACGGCAGAACATTGCAGGGTCTATAATATAAGGGCTGTTTAGTTAAGGTCGTGGTATGTGGTGTCGTAAAGGGCGACTAAGGGATAACAAAGCGGCTACCACGAGCCCTGAGGAACTGCACCACTTCTAAAACAGTGGACCCGCCAACCCGTTTGATCAGCGTGGCGTTTTAAGGCTATACAACCCTCATGCACAAGACTAATGTGACTGACGAGGCCCATGTCGAAATGTGGATACTAAAAGGGCTCTGGTTACATAGTAAAGGTCTATTTTGTTTCTACGTGTTCACTAAACTCTGATTTTTAATTCGAGAGAATTCTGACATAGATGGTTTAAGTCCATAGGATAGAGTAAACAGAACAGACAAAGAAAATGAGAGAATAGGAATGGAAGAAAGGAAAGAGGAATAATGAAGTGGGCGTAATAATGAAAACAAATCGGGAACAGTGAACAGGAAGTTGTTTAAATTAATACTGATACTAATTACATTTTTAACAGTGTGTTTATTTAGTTTCGTTGCTTGTTTTGTTTCGTACCTTTCTGAAAAAATGCTTGTATAAAAGTTGTAGAACTTAATAAATCCAATTCAACAACAACATCATACAAAACATATACATTTTGTTGAAATGTTACAAATTAATTTTGGAACTGCGGCCCATTTCTAACTTAATTGAGAAGATAACTATTTTTGAAACAGTTTCATTTTCATCTTTTAAGAAAGGGACGTAAGTATCTAATGTATCCGAAACTATTCCATTCTATGTACAGTAATCCCCCCTATAACACGGTAGATTGGTTCCACGTTATAGGAAAACGTGTTGTAGGAGTATTCCCGTATAACGCGTTTTTACGACCCCGTATAACACGTTACGTATAAATTATTCACGTTTAACTTTTCTCCCTAAAGGGGGTTTAAATCGAATATTAAGAAAAAACTATATTATGAACGAAATATGTACGTTTTATTAAAATCAAACTAAACTAAGAACATTTTAAATAAAAAACTTATGCATATGAATTAAAAAACAGTTAATTTCAAATAAATTACACTATCATTATAAATTTCACAGTACATACAGAAATATAATGTGGGAAATCCCCGCGTTATATGGGGGAATGCCCGTGTTATACGGGGGATTGAAATCGCGTAATATGAAAATGCGTTATAAGAGTACCGTGTTATAGGGGGGATTACTGTAGTTCTTATTTTTAACACTTGGGTTTTTAACACAATATCCTTGGGTGTCATAGACTTGAGATTACATACTAGATATGTTATATAAGCACTCTACGGCGGGCACGCTAGAGTCTTATAGTGTTCTACATAATATGTTCAGTAGCTCTTGAATTCTTTAGTGTGAATTCATTAAATCTGAATTCATTCTTTAATCTTGAATTTTTAGAATTCTTTAATTTTTAAAATATATGTGTTTTAAAAATGGAACATTCTTATTATGTAGTACTTAAGTTTCAAATTTGACTTCTTAATGAACCCCTTCTCATCCGCTTCTTTTCCAGATTTCTTTGACAGGAACGTATGATGTATCATCTTGACTATTCCCATATCGATGTTGGGTAAACATCCGACATGTTATTGAAATTAAATGTTGTCAAATTATACTCAATGTGTTCAAACTTAAGCTTCTAAGATTTTGAATTAAGTGTAGCATAAAAAACACGACACAGACGTCGACACACATTACCGAAGAAGTAATGTCAAACCACGTAAAATTTAGACGAGACCTGACCAAAGTAAGCATATTCGATAACATGACACCGGGTTATTAGCAGAATGCACTCACGTTTTGCCGACGTTGGCTCGGTATTGGGTAGCAACGTGGTTAGATACACACAGCTGTGCTGTTTGGTGAAAAGTTGTGGTCTTCAATTATGAACTCCAATCAATTGGAAACACTAAAATCAATCTCCAACTAAACACTGGAGACAATTCCATAGTCCAAAAATCCTCTACATACAGGAGCATGAAGCAATTGAAATTAAGAAACATAAAAATTTCAACCAGGATGATGTATGGGCTGGAAGATAGAATTGTCCTCGACATAAAATTCTCTACTTAACAAAATTAATAGAGTTATTATTAGCAATTTTTCCTCGAGTTAATACTTCAGACTTCAGACTACGGATTTTTCAAATCACAAAAAAAATACTATTCGCGAATACGATTACGAATAGTAGATACCCTAATCTACGACGCATACACTTGTAAAATTAGTACGAGTAAATTGTAGTTCAATTTAAAGAACTACTAAAAATCACTTATTAATTAAATTAAAAAAAACAGATTTTCAAATGAGCGTTTGCTCTTAAAATTATTTCTTTTAAGAAATGTTGGTACAATTATTTGAGAAAAATACAAAATCTTAAATATCTCGGAAACTCTCAACTTTTGGCCAGGGTACCTATGTAATAGTGAAAAATAATCGTTATAATCGGGCACCGAGACGTGGTCTCTGACTATGGGCCTCATAAATAAGCTCACTGTCGCACAGCGAGCTATGGAGAGGGCTATGCTCGGGGTTTCCCTACGTGATCGAATCAGGAATGAGGAGATCCGTAGACGAACTAAAGTCACCGACATAGCCTCTCGGGTTAGCAAGCTGAAGTGGCAGTGGGCAGGGCACATAGCTCGAAGAACCGATGGCCGATGGGGCAGAAGGGTTCTCGAATGGAGACCACGTACCGGCGGACGAAGCCGAGGACGTCCATCTGCTAGATGGACAGACGACCTCATAAAGGTTGCGGGCACCCGCTGGATGCAGGTCGCTGCCGATAGGTCGAAATGGCGGACAATGGGGGAGGCCTATGTCCAGCAGTGGACGTCCAAGGGCTGAGAAGAAGAAGAAGAAGAAGAATCGTTACACGCCATACTACGACTCCCTGAAAGGAACTGTTCTATTTACCAGTAACCCTGATATACAAATTATATGTCTCGTAAAGCTCTACAACTTTTGTCTATACACGTTTTCTATAACGTAGGGGAAATAGCTAAATCTACCTTTCCGACTAGCGCCTGCCATCGGCGTTTTTTGAACATAGTCTTCTTTATTCCATTACAGGGATGAGTGAAGTAAAACAATTTGATTAAAACATTGATTTAAATCCTGATAGAAAGAGTTTTTTTTTAAATGTTAATCGATGATTTAAATCAAAGTCAAGGAGGAGGATTACAATAGAAAATGATACAAATATGAATTGAAACTAAAATAATTTCTTATTTTACTTTAATCAACACATGTTTATTCAAATATGATGCAAATCTCGTCCTTTTTTCATCCTGCAGATATTGTCATATCCAAATCTAGTTTTTATTTGTATTGTCTTTGTAAACAATAAAAAAAAATGACAACAAAATATACTGATTTTATCTAGTGACAGTGACAATTGCCGCGACACATCTCACACGACTCAGTATTACTAGCCGCCCAGCTTCAATTATCGCTTTTAAAAAAGAAATATTGCCGGTGTAAAAAAATAAAAAAAAACATGACTTTTTGATTGTGATTAAAATAATGATTAAAAAAAAGTGATTAAAATAATAAAAAAAATATCAACCCTGCTCCATCAATCAGTCGAGCAATATCTCGAACGATTATAAACATATCGGTTCGAAGCCCGACCCGGTTGTATGTTTACTACTATCAGAGAGTACACTTTGTTTGTCGACATCGGCCGGTCAGCCAACACGAGCACTCTCTGACGCAAACAAAGGGGTGCGCTTTGGTAATGATGTTCAATTTTTGAAAATTTCCCACGACCCTTTTAGGGTTTTAAATTGTCGTGAAAAAGGAAAGTTATGTTGAAACGACTCGTCGCGAATGAATTCGGAACAACGGAAGATCAGGAAATTAAAACATAATCCACTTAAAAGGAAATCGAATCAGGATAGCGTGAATGAAAAGCATGGTTATTCCTCTTATTACTTTTTTTGCACGGTGTTAATATTAACCTTATGCAACCGATACGTCGAGTAAAATAAATAAGGAAAACATTTGCGTTAACAGCTGTTTAAATAGATAAATAAAGGATAAAAAAGCCGCTACCACAAGCTCTGAGGAACTATACCAATAAACCAATGTGTATGAGAAACTCCTTGTTCAACAGTGGGCATAAACGAGGCTGGATACGGTATGATAATAAAATAGCAATTAATAAGGAAAGAAAATGCATTTATTTACCGTCACGAAAGGTAAAGTGGATAAAATTAAAATGGTCTGTAGAAAATATATATTTTTTATAATGTTATAAGACTTGGCCTTATGTTACTTTCCATAATTCAGGTAATGAAAAGGCTTTATTAAAAGGCGCTTTGCATTATCTCTCCTTATTTAAACCTTAGAAAATAGAGTAATAAGAAAGAAAAGGAAGACAGAACTGAAAGAAAGTGTATAAACTACTTACTTATTGACTAGTTTGTATAAACTAGTGTATAAAGTTTAGGATATGATCTTAGGTTTTCGCGATTACTATACATAGCAATTAAACAACTTTGAACGGTTTAAATCGCGTATATTTCACATTATCTGTCACCCCTGTCACCCCGTGACCACGTCCACTGCAAAGTGTTCGAAACGTCGGGATATAAATAATGTGAAATATACGCGATTTAAACCGTTCAAAGTTGTTTAAGTGCTATTTAGGATATGATATTGACATAAGATTCAGAACATTCCCCATTATAGGAAAGGTTTGATAGGCGGTTGGAAACGCAGATAGATGCAGTATCTCTCTGGACGCTAAGAGGTTCTGAATCGTCTATGACAGTGGAAATGTCACAACATTCGGCAAGTCAAATGGGGTCAGCTAGTATCTCAGTGTGCATATACAACATATGAAAACAAGTAACAAGTAATTGTACAAATGGCGTATAATAGTAATAATTGTAATAAATCTACCATTCAACCACCAGATCAAACAGAAATAGGAACGCGGGTGCAATTTTGATTTAAACACAAATAAAATAATATATCATTATACCTACATGCATATATACATACACATGCACAAACTTGTTTATATAATGTTAAAATACACAAGATAAAAACTTAAAGAAGTGATGAAAATTAGGGCAAAACATATATTTGTAGATAGATTCCTAACTGTGAATCTTTAAATAAAGATCCTGGAGCATTTTTTTTAAATATATTTTACTGGATGCCTTTCTAATGTCAGAGGGAAGTGCATTCCAGAGAGTTACTGCTTGAATAATGAATAATGCTTGAACTTGAGTTGCTTGCTTTACTATCAGGTTAAAAAATAAGAAGTTATCAACCAAACAAAAGAGTTTAGCTCCCTTTACATAAATTACTTGCAATATCAGTAACTTCATACCGATATTAAACCACGATGACGTCACAGTTGAACAGTGTAACTATTGGTGTCATAAACAAAGCTTTTGGATTACTCTGGAGAGCTCTAAACAGAAGTGGGTTCTCTTATAAGGGCCGCACACAGATCGTGATTAAGCGGAGAGGCTGCGACGCAGCCAATAGCACAGTATTGACAGTGAACGGTGTAGAATGATTATGTAAATGTCTAAAGTGAGCTTCACGCACACAGGCACTGTACGGTGGTGCGGGTGATTAAACAGGCACGGTTGGGTTGATTAGAGGTTACCTGTAATGTAAGAGTAATGTGAAGCTGTAATATTGTAATATACAGATTTTTTTAAAATTTCATTATAAGCAGTATAAAACAGAAGAACGACAAAATAAAACAATACACAACAAATCATTTGACAAAAAGTAGTTGACCCACTTAACTATGTACTGATATCAAACTCATATAACAGTTTACCAGTAATAGACTACAAAAAATATAATTTAGGAGACAAATAAAATATAAAATTTTAATGCACTAATGCATTGATATTGAAAACTATTTGAGGTCTAAATCGATTTAAGTGTAATTAAATAAATAAATACATATTTTTAATTAATCTATCTAATAACATTGTATGAAGTCGTAATTTTAGGTAAATTTAAAAAGATTCCTTTTATGATTACAAAATGATTGATATGTTTTTTTTTATGTAAAATGTTCCATTTTTTTTCTTTGTACGAGTATTTAGCAATATAAGAAAAATCTAGAAACAAATAAAGACAAATATGTTACAAAAAAAAAGGAATCTATGTTTTCATTTCAATTAACTCGAATTCATGAATAGTATTCGTGATGGATCTGTGTTGGTATTAAATTAACTTTAATTTATAACAATCTTAATCTAAAACAATGTTAATTTATAACAACGTTAATTTATAATATCGTTAATTTATAACAACGTTAATTTATAACAGCGTTAATTTATAACATCGTTAATTTATAACAACGTTAATTTATAACAACTTCTAACATAATATTTGATATAACAACGTTACACAAGGTTATATAATAACATTTATAACAACGTTAATTATGCAGTTAAATTTATAATTTTCAAAACATCAAATATTTTCTTTTTCTAACTTAAATTGTCGAAATATTATTTTTTAAACAAGAAAACCGTGCGATGTGAACAGAAGCACATTATACTATTACATTATATCATAAATTATCTAGAGGTTATTGTAATAATTCTTTATTGTTTTGTTTTACACATACTGTGCCAATAACATACTGACTCGAGTGTTTTTGTACTAGCATCTACCAAGTATTATCCAGGATCGCTGCGTGACCAATTTACAGCATGACTTTTCTCCTGTATCTGTAATGTGATATCGAACCTGGGGACCTTCTCTCAATAAGTTTCCAAATATTCTGGTAAAAACAATGCTGTAATTTCAACAATAACATATATAACATAACATAAGTTACATAAGTTATATACGGACAATAATGTTTGCTTTTCTACTAGTCGTTAGATTTCTTTTAAAGCTTTCGGGGGGATTTAAAGTGAAAGTAAGTGTACAAGTTAAGTGTACATTTTCCTAAATTATGTTTTAAAAGGTTTTACAAATATTGATCATACGTCGATTGTTACCAATATTTCAGAATAGCTTCTAATTAAGATTTTTAAAACAAGAAATGAATTAATTAAATATTAACCTAATAATAAAAAAATATAACCACAATAATATCACATTAAAATCCAACATTTTCTTTTTCAGCAGTAATAAATTTTAACATAGGTACCATAGATAGGCTAAAATTAATCCTATGCCAATTCCTCCCCATTTCCTCAACACATTTTCAAAATTCATTCCTGAAACTCGTAAAGTACCTAGGCCTTGAATTCGCGGTCGTGCCATTCTGAATTGATGTTGGCATGTGTCATGTATCGTGGATGTCCATGGAAAGGCGACAGTACCACTTACATGGTGGTGAGTGGATACTGTTGCCTTTCATATATAAAAAGGTGGGCTGTATGCCC
This sequence comes from Sesia apiformis, assembly GCA_914767545.1. NCBI lineage: Eukaryota > Metazoa > Arthropoda > Insecta > Lepidoptera > Sesiidae > Sesia > Sesia apiformis. The sequence continues at coordinate 4,244,827 of OU611960.1, read as the reverse complement.
ATCTGTCGCCTTCTTTCTATAAAAAGATATATATTTATTTAAGATTACCAACAGAGAACAAACATATCGTATATTTTGAGTACATACAAAAGTGTTAAGTACCTCATTATATAAATGTCACTCTACTCAAAGGCTTAACATGGTTTAAAAGTACACACAGCCAGAAACATAAAATTAAAATTGAGTATACGAATAAAAAACAAGTTAATAAGAAAGGGTCATAACATGTCAGTAGCACTTACTAGAACAAATCGCCTAATTTTGATTAGGCTCTGTGAATTACTGAATATGAATTTCTGGCCTTTATTATCTTTTCGTTATATAGTAGATATTGCTCCTCGGTTGTCACAATTAGTGACACAAAACCCTTTCAGCCGTCTACCCTGAGAAAGTTCAGACAACTCCATAAACGGATCTTGTCAAGTCGACGAAGTTTCCAAGGGCTGTCCTTCGTTTGATGCTCCAACATATAGTTATATTTATTAAACTAACTTTAAAAGGACTAAAGATGGATGAAGTTTAGGGCTGCTGGTATAGATAACGCCATGGATTTTCTCTTCAATTTTTTTATCACAAACATTGACAGATAAATTTTAGGTACAAACTTCCTCCTAATAATAAATATATATATATGTATATATAATGTATAATAATATAATGTATAGTAACTATTATTATTATAAAATATGTTTCACAAAGACATAACAAAAGGGACCTTATAGTCGCATCTACATAGTTTGATATTATATTTTTTCTTGCTTTATCTTATAAAGTCAAGTATTAGAGCATGTTTCTATTTAAACTGTAATGCGTAATTAGGCCTTTCATCATCCACATGGTCACCTGATGCACATTGTCCTATGTATGGCCTTAAAACGCCACGTTGGCCTAGTGGGTTGGCGTGTTCACTCATTTAGAAGTGGTGTAGTTCCTCAGGACTTGTGACAGCGGCTTTGCTATCAGTCGCCTTTTACGAAACTCGCGGGATGAGATGAGGTGGGGTGGTGCTATTTTACGAAACCCGCGGGATGAGATGGGGTGGGTTGGTGTTATTTTACGAAACCCGCGAGATGAGGTGGGGTGGTGCTATTTTACGAAATCCGCTAGATGAGGTGGGGTGGTGCTATTTTACGAAACCCGAGAGATGAGATGGGATAGTGCTATTTTACGAAACCCGCGAGATGAGGTGGGGTGTTGCTATTTTACGAAACCCGCGGGATGAGATGGGGTGGGGTAGTGCTATTTTACGAAACCCGCGAGATGAGGTGGGGTGGTGCTATTTTACGAAACCCGCGAGATGAGATGGGATGGTGCTATTTTACGAAACCCGCGAGATGAGATGGGGTGCTGCTATTTTACAAAACCCGCGGGATGAGATGGGGTGGGGTGGTGCTATTTTACGAAACCCGCGAGATGAGGTGGGATGGTGCTATTTTACGAAACCCACGGGATGAGATATGGTGGTGCAATTTTAAAGCCGGCCGACAGCGACAGCACACGACAAGATGGATCCGATTATTGTAGACGATCCGTGGTCGATCACAATGCCGTATTTTCCAACGTGATATAAACCAACTATCTCATTACTGTCACGACCTTTTGACCTTGGTTTAGTAAACAATGCAATTTACTTTACATTCCGTTTTTATAGCAAATAAACTTAAATGCAAGGTTCTTCAAAGTGGTGACTATTTTATTTAGGAAGTTTATTAGGAAGAATATCTAAAATAACTTCAGCTTTTAAATTGAATTAAGTACAATGAAAATATTTTGGGAATAAATTTGAAATAGCAATTATTTGAATTATAATAGTCTTGTGACGGTATTTACTAAGGGGAGCTATTTATTGACTACTTAGGTAGTTTTTGTTCCCTAATAAGTGGTTATTGTACAAAATGTACAAATATTATTGTAAATATACTATATCTAATATTTCTGAACTACGTATGAATATCCAGTCTCACGAAACTGTTTCCGAGATATACTTCCGAGAAATCTTTGCACAAAAATCTCGCTCTTACAGCTTCAAACAGGCAACTTATACGTCATTAAGGTAATAATACCTAAACGATCCGGCTGTGCCTCTTTAAATTTAAAAGGAATCTTTCATTTTCTTCCCATTTCTTCCTCTTTATAGACGCCATCATAATATTTTTACCGCAGCGTGTAACAACGGATTTTTTAACGGATCCATTATTTCATTGTCTCATGGAGAAAAGTAACATTTTGGTTCTAAACGGTGGTGACTTGCAATTCGGGATTTTTGGTTATTTGTTTGTCTAGATCCTCTATATTTTAAATACAGTAGCAGTTGATTTAATACTGTAGTTGATTGTCCTTGAAAACATTTTTTTTTTAATGAATGAATGTATTTATTGTTACAATAAAACATTACAAATAGAGACTGCAATCCCTGAAAAGCAGTAAAAAAATTGCGCGAACATGTGTCTGCTCAAAGGACACAAAGCAAAGCGCAAAGGCGCAAACGTCAAAAATGACTGTACTGAAGCTATTAAAACTTGTAAATCAATTTAAAATTGGACCGAGTGATGCCAAAATGATCCAATCCACAACCCACACACAGACACAACCAGGGACGACAATCCCAAGAATTTATGAGATTTTTTTTTATGTACGAAGGCGGCTGACGAGCATACAGTCCACCTGATGGTTAGTGGATATTGTTGCCCATAGACACGCGCGATACATGCCTACATCAGTTCAAAATGACAAACGTTGGCACGCCCCCGAATGCGCTGCCTACCTTTGGAGCAATAGGAATGGATTTGGAGAAAGGGTTGGAAAAATGGGGAGGGATAGGATGGGAATGGGCTCTGGGAAATAAGATAAAGTGGGAAATGCAGTACATTTCAAGGTAGTCTTCTGTGAGAGAGGGATAACGTGGCCAGTCGAGCGCGCCCAGCGGCGGTGGAGATATATGAATGATAAAACAAGATGAAAATTTAAAGTTTGATATATAGTAAATTTAAAAAAACATTTTTCCATAAATTTAATCTTAGGTGCAAATCGTTAAAGAAAGACGGGTGTCTTTCTTTACGATTTGCAACAATTGTGACGATTATGCTATTGCAGTAAAAAATGGATCCTTGGAAGTTGAGACGGTAAAGGCACATAAACATGAAAGGCATTTGAAAATTATTGAAGGCCTGAGGACTCAGTTGAACACAGACTTTCGAAGGTAGTAAGAAATTTAGAATCTATTTTCTTTGATTTAGACGAAACGCTACCTCTACCTAGATAGTCTTCATAGTCTTCTACAAAAGACAACTATGTGTGTTTAACAGCACACTCGACGTCAGATGATAAAGGATATTGCTACGTGTGGTTTGAGGGAGAAGCAGCTTCCTGTGCTCTTGGGCGGAGGAGCACAGGAAGTTGAGTCATGACAACGAATTGCCTACCGAGACCTGAACATTTAATTTTATTTGGTGATTCCTGTGAGGGTCAGAACCGGAATATTATAATGTAGAAAGCAGTTTTACACTCGCATAAAAAAATTAAGACAATTTTAACGAAATTGTCTTAATTTTTGAATATCTATGAATATCAGCAATACACGCCAACATCATTCAGTCATCATGAGTGCCAATGACAAACATTGGCATGCTCCCGGATGCGCTCGATATTTAGAAATGGATTTAGGAAAAGGAGCTGGGAAATTGGGGAATAGGAAATATCACGGGACGGGGAGTTTTTCCTCATCTCATTACTACCCCCATCTTCCTTGAGGTAGGGGATGGGGTTGGATGTGTCAAGAATGTAATGGAATAAGGAGTTGCTTTTATTACATATAATAGGAGGGCATAGAATAGAATGGGATAGGGTAAGATGGAAATGGTCTCTGGTATATCTCACTCACTATCGAAAAAGGAGGAAATAGGATAGTGATGGGATAGGATAGTGCGTTTTACTGTGGTAGAGAAGTGTGAGAGAAGGATAATCAATTGGCCAGTCGGGTCCTTTCCTCCTCAAAAAATATACAATATGTGAAATAATTGCATACATACATTTAATTTGAGCCTGTTGTGTGCTGGTTTTATAATGGCAATAAACTCAACATTTATTCTCCAAGACTGTAAATACTAAGGTTTTACTGCCACGTCACTTTTAGAGCGCACTCGTCGCGCTTTTACAACCTTCAGATGTAACAGTCCTTAGCATTTATGCGTTTGTGTTATGTGTATTTTATTGGGGAAAAAATAAGAAAAAAACATTCTTGTTTAAGCACACTTTTTTATCACACAATACTCGTGCACTCAAGCACTATTATAACTTAAATTAACATTGTTTAGAAATTTAATTAGTTTCGCCTAATTGTCTATTTAGCAAATCTTGACTGCTTAAGAATGCCATAAGACGTCGAGTTCGCATTTTGTACATTTTGTCTGCGTAATAAAGTTTAGATAAATAAATAAATTTAAACACACATTCTAAATGCATTACGCGTGATAAATAAAATATCGCTAACATTGCACCTACACTTTACACTGAATTTAAGTAAACATATATTATAACAGTAAAAGGGTCTAAGTCTGTACATTGAGTTAATTAAAAAAATATAATTGGGGAGTGTCTTTAGAAACTATAGAACTCAAAACAAAAAGAAATGTGCTTAGTCCACACGAGTGAAGCCGTGAGTAAAAGTTCGTTATTGGCAGAAGTTTTGGAGGAGGAGAGTGCACGCTGCGATCCCACAGCCGCTGGGCTCACTCGATTGGCCACGTTACCCCCCTCTCATAGAAGACTGCCGAAAGTGTACTGCATTTCCCACTTTATACCTGTCGCTTATTGTGCATACGTGTTTCGGTAGTGAGTGAGCTATACCAGAGCCCATTCCCATTCCATCCTATCCTATCCCTCTCTATTTTCCCAACCCTTTCTTCGAATCCATTCCTGAGTCTCCAAAATTAAATATCCGGGGGCGTCCCAACGTTTGTCATTCTTTACTCATGTTGGCATGTATCGTGGTTGTCCAAGGGCTACTACATCCACTTACCGCCGGGTGGATTGTATACTCATCTGCCGCTTTAAATAATAAAAAGAATACATACCTGAATTACCTATAAGAACGGTTACACAAACATTTGCGGTAAATTAACCAGAACTAATGTCCAATAATAGTGGGTTGCTATTCCATGAAAATGTAGAAAGAACACGTGTGCCTCATAAATTCACGACGCGACACCGTTTATGTCGATTTGATGGTAACTGTTGCAATAGAGATATGTACATCCCGTGTCCAGACGGCGTCGACGGCAAGCAATTGCAGCAGTAAATTTTATCTAAACGGTTTTTTATTCTACCCTCCTGTGGTCGCTTATTGGCTGTAATGCAGTGTAATGTATGTACTGTAATGTAGGCTGTAATTCTTAGTAATTATAAATTACTAAGAATGTCATGTAAGTCATGATCAAGTCGAAGGAGTCCCGCTTCGCAGGGTTCCTATATCTTATATATTTTCACAAATATATATATGCATATATATATATATATATATATATATATATAATTATATATTAGTATTATTTTATATTCACTTTTCATCATGCCACACACAACAATTAAGGTCTATCTCACCACCTCCTGCTAAAGTAACTGTTTCTAATCTAGTTCAATCTAAAATTTAAAAACACGGCCGCTGTCGCCCGAATGCTCTTCCAAACTAGAACAAATTAACCCATCTGATTTTGATTTGAAGTAACCCTAAGAATGACCTCAGGTTAGGCCCCAAATGGAGTACTACTCACATCTCTAGGTCGGCGCACCGAAATATCAATTGGACCCATTTGACTCCAACCAACGACTTGCTGTTCGAATTGTCGACGATCCCACTCTCACGGGCGGTTTAGAACCCCTCAGCGTTCGGAGAGACGTTGCGTCTCTGTGTGTTCTACCGCCTGTACAATGGGGAATGCTCTGAAGAATTGTTCAATATAATTCCCACCTCGGGTTTCTACAACCGCACCTTCCGTCACAGAAGTGCGGTCCATCTTCATTTCCTCGATACGGAGGTGTCGCGTACTGTTCGGTCCAAAAATCCTTTTATATCGCGAATCCGTAGGCTGTGGAACGAACTGCCTCAAAAGGTCTTTCCATTACGCTACGATATGGGTTTCTTCAAGAAAGCTGTGAATAGAATTTTGCAAGGTCGGCGGCGCACCCGCCTGCTTCCTGGTGGTGCAGGTGTCCATGGACGGCGGTAACACGTGGCACCGTGTTACCGCCTACCATTACGTGGCACCGATTGCTCGTCCGCCTACTTCCCTATAAAAAATAACCTTATGGTAAATCGATCTTCCGAACGATTCTCAATTCCTGCCGTAATAAATAATTTGTAAATGTTACCCCGGATACCGCTTACTAAAACCCAGTAAAGAACGAATTGAGAAAAAAAAAACTATGTTTTGAAAAAGAAATATTTAGAAAGCTAGACTGGAAATTATGCAGTCATATAGAATCTCAGTCTTTCGTATTTATGGAGATATAAATTTCTCGAAATGCATTACGTGATGTTCATAAATTACTAAAACGTAACATAAGAGATATATTAAGAATGATATATATATTTATATCACACTGTATTGTGTGTACAATAACGATCAAATTTTCGTTGTAACTTCTTATGTCACTCATAATTTGACTGTTTGAGTTGACTGTCTGTTTGTTGTTAAAAAATGCTTACTAGGTTCTGGTGTATATGAGGTGCACAATCGTTAAGCTACTAAAACCATTCTATGTTAGCCAATATTACTATGTTATTAAGGTACACACGGGTACAGGTTGACCGGAGATAAAGAGGACGGTCATTTCAATTTTTATGTTGCCTTGTTATGTGTTGTTACCTATAAAATTCTTTTTAACAAGCCTTTCCTGTCTTTTCACTCTTTATGGGAAACCATTATTTTACGTAGCAGCATTTGCGAATAACGGTTAATAAGTAACTGTTTATTATTTATTTTGGAACTTAATACCAATTATAGAAAGGAAAAGAAGATTTTTATAGAAAGAAATTAGCAGACGAGCTGATAATCCACCTGATAGTAAATGGATACTGTCGCGTATGGACATCCGCGATACCTTCCAACATCAGTCCAAAATGACAGATGTTGACATGCCCCAGGATGAGCTGCCTACTTTTTGAAATTTAGGAATAAATTTGGAGAAAGGTTTTGAGAATATGAAAAGGGACAGAATAAGATGGGATAAAAATAGGGTAAGGGATATGTCGCTCGCTATTTAAACACGTATGTACATTGCATTGGGGGAACAGAATAAAGTGGTAGAGGTAGTACATTTTACGGTAGTCTTTTGTGAGAGAGTGTTCTGGAAATTTGAGTGCGTCCTGCGGCTGTCGGATTGCAGTATGCACCCTCCCCCTCCCAATATCTCATTAAAAATACTAACTAACCGACTTATTTCAATGTTTATTGAAAACTTTCAATTATCTATTATTATTTATTCATTCGCAAGCTAGTACCCCCCCCAATCCTTATTCCGTGGACTCGACCGTTTTATGTAAGTTAGTTTCACCACAAGCGTTTGTGCAGCTTGCGGTACAAACGCCCTTCCGTCCGTCAGTTATTTACTCAAAGTTCGACCCTTGAATACAGTACTAAACAATAGCAGAATAAAGCACTAACATTTTGGTTTGGACTTTGTTATGTTAAATGGATTAGTGTTTAAGAAGTAACTTATTTTAGTCAGATATTTAAGTAACTGATAAAATTTTCTTGGTGTGATTAACATAATTCTTTGCTAGACAAAATCTGTAACAAAAGAGTTCGATGAAGAACTAAAGTATAGCTCAAAGAATCAGCAAGCGGAACTGACAGTGGGCGGGCCATATACCTATGCCACAGGACCGATAAACGATGAGGTAGAAGAGTCTTGGAATGGAGACTAAGTACCAAGTCTACGTGTGACTTCCAGCTAGGTGGATTGACTTAAAGAAAGTCACCAGCAGCGGCTAGATGAGAAGAGTCGAATATCGTATGTAGTTGCGGTCTTTGGAAGAGGCCTATATATTTGGAGAGACACAGGCTGATGGTATGGTATGGTAAGAAGCTGACTGATGATTTTATAAAACGACCCGTGTAATGAAAAATATTTACAAAATCTTCCTTAGAGGATTCCCTTTCAGGAATTGGAACAGGACTTGCAAACAAATTTTGTCCAAAAATTTTCACTGTCCTATTATATAGGACTTATGTAGGGGAGAAAACTGGACGAACCCAACTTTGGATTCTTAAAATACGCCCTATTACATTACCAAACAACGACATAGGAATATATAACATATTAAATTGAGATCATTCTTAGGTAAATCTAAAATTATGTAATTTAGATCAGTTAATTAAGTTTAAATATATATATATATACAATATACGAGTATCATAGAATTATCAAAAATTGATAAGTAAAGTAATTTATCAATGGTATACCTGTTTTACTATCAAAATATGTAGTGATAACTAAATTTTGGAATTTCTCGCTCACGATTAATCTTAATACAGTAAAGATAAGAATCGAAATTGATTCTTACTATCCATTCTTTCCTTTTTTTCTTCACAATAAAAGGAAACGCCTAAATGGGGCCAAGACAATTTCTGCAAGGATACAACGGGCTTGCGTGACAAGTAAAAACGATAATTGAAACAAACACTCCTTGCCCATTTCGAAAGATTGGACTAAAAGGAAAAACCTTAAGCACATCTTATCCGACAGTAAAGGAGTTTTCATGAGTGTTGTTTCATTAACGATTCACTCGAATTTGAGGTGACTCAGAATTTCGCCAACAGAATCTTGCGAGCTGCGCTATAATTCACCATCTGTATCAAAAGTTATATTATACTAGCTGTTCCCCGCGACTACGCTCGCTTAGATTTAACTAGCAGTTCCCGAGAAATTCCTCTTATAAATAATCTATATGGGTAAAAAGTACCCTAAATGTTGATGCGGTACATAAGATATATTCTAAGTACTTATGCCAAGTGTAATACTTAATTAATTAGTTTTATTAATTGTGAATCCCTACAAGATTTGACACCCTCTATTTTAGCCCTATGACAGATTTTCGGAAAACCCATTATCCCATCGCAAGTACATAAATTTATTTTATAGTAAGAAGGCGGCAGTCGATGGTAAGTGGATACCGTCGTCCATAGACATCCGCGATACAAATGTTGGCATGCCCTTGGATGCGCTGCCTACCTTTGGAGATATAGGAATAGATTTGAAGAAAGGGTTGAGAAAATGTATTATGAAAATATTATTAAAATATGTAGACAATGAAAATATTGAGGATAGGATAAGATGGGCATATCTCAGTCACTACCGAAACACGTAAGTACATTGGAGAGATAAGATAAAATAGGAAGATACATTTCAAGGTAGTCTTCTGTGGAGAGGGGTAATGTAGCCAGTCGAGCGCGCCCAACGGCTGCGGGAGTGCAACGTTCACTCTCTCCTCCCATTTTTTTGTATTATAGAATATTTATACCAAATTGTTAATAAATTACTGTCAAATATTTTTCATTACATTATTGTATAGTTTTATTGTAGATATATTATTACAATATTGTATAATTTTATTGTAGATATTTTATTACAATATTGTATGGTTTTATTGTAGATATTTTACTACAATATTGTATGGTTTTATTGTGGATATTTTATTACAATATTGTATGGTTTTATTGTAGATATTTTATTACATTATTGCATGGTTTTATTGTAGATATTTTACTACAATATTGTATGGTTTTATTGTAGATATTTTATTACATTATTGCATGGTTTTATCGTAGATATTTTATTACAATATTGTATAGTTTTATTGTAGATATTTTATTACAATATTTTATAGTTTTATTGTAGATATTTTATTACAATATTGTATGGTTTTATTGTAGATATTTTATTACAATATTGTATAGTTTTATTATAGATATTTTATTATAATATTGTATGGTTTTATTGTAGATATTTTATTACAATATTGTATGGTTTTATTGTAGATATTTTATTACAATATTGTATGGTTTTATTGTAGATATTTTATTACAATATTGTATAGTTTTATTGTACATATTTTATTACATTATTGCATGGTTTTATTGTAGATATTTTATTACAATATTGTATAGTTTTATTGTAGATATTTTATTACAATATTGTATGGTTTTATTGTAGATATTTTATTACAATATTGTATGGTTTTATTGTAGATATTTTATTACAATATTGTATAGTTTTATTATAGATATTTTATTATAATATTGTATGGTTTTATTGTAGATATTTTATTACAATATTGTATGGTTTTATTGTAGATATTTTATTACAATATTGTATGGTTTTATTGTAGATATTTTATTACAATATTGTATAGTTTTATTGTACATATTTTATTACATTATTGCATGGTTTTATTGTAGATATTTTATTACAATATTGTATAGTTTTATTGTAGATATTTTATTACAATTTGTATAGTTTTATTGTAGATATTTTATTATATACATATTTTACTCAACCCTATAACTAAGTTTCAAAAAACATCCAACAAAATCCAATAGATACTTTCCTAAAAGATTGAAATTGAAATATTGCGTTGCTCCAGTAATGGGGTAAATGAATCTATTTCTCATTGCAACACCAGGCGATAATAAATCGTTTTCCTTCTATCGACGATGTTACTCGTAAAATGTCTCTAGCATTTGTTACTTATCGAATCTAGGGGCTAGCAGTTAAATGCAGAGTTTTTAAAGGAAGGAAATTTCGCTACAAATATCAGTGCTTCATGCATGTATACTGTAACGTAATCAGGCCCTTTTAGCATCCACTGTTGGACATAGGCCTTCTCGTCATGCACATTGTTTTGTATATAAAGGGTGTTTAACTTTTAAACGTCACGCTGACCAAATGGTTGGTGAGTCCACTCATTCAGAGGTGGTGTAGTTCTTCCTGGCTGGTGATATTATAAAAGGTGACTAAGGGATTATAAAGCCGCTGCCAGTGGATACTAAAATTACTCTTACTATTTTACTGTTTTTTTTACGAAATGGCTAAATTCATGTGGCCCTAATGACCTTTCAAGAGTAACCGAACATGTATAGCTTAGGGCGAACGCAGAAGGCGCTCAGCCAGGAGCAAAGAGTCTGTGCAGCAACGAGCCTAAGGGCTCCCTAGCTGGTAGACTGGCCGAAGGAACGGATCTCGGCTTAGGGCGTTGCTTTGGGAGGGTACCGCGGGATCGCGAGTCGGTGAGAGGTGCCCAGGCACGTGCGTCCGCGCTCCGCAAGCGGGAACGGTGTATATGTGGAGTCTGTGAGTGTAGAAACCGCATTGGCAGCAGTAATTGGGTCGTCGGGGTCGTTTAAGACTTGCCGAGGACGACGACGACGATGGCAACGAGTCATTCTTATCGGGGACATAAGTTAGGCTGTCAACTACTAGGGAGTTGGGATGGTGAGGGACTCTGTCATAGTAGCGTCGGGCGGAGATTTTACTGTGTAATAAAAAGTTTTATCTAGCTATCAATCAACATTCAAGATTAAGCAGGCTTTTATTGACAGCTAACTTCGACAAGTTGATTGTTTTCAACTGAACTGGAATTGATAAAGTATTAAGTTGTCGAGTGAGGAATTAGCTACTGTATTTGTCGACTGCCGGTCGTGATTTGATAAGGGATTTCAGTCATTTTCAGACAGAAAAATTTAAATATTAATTTAATGAATTATTCATTGCGAATTAGAACCAATAATTATACATTTTTGACTTTATTCGTGAGGTAGTGAGTTCAAACTCAAGCTTGTACCATTGAGTTTCTACTCAAAAACGAATTTTTTCAATTAATCAATTAGAATCATTAATGAATTATTAACAACGCACTCGACTGGCTACGTTGTACTGTATTTCCTACTTTATCTCATTTTTCCAATGTAAAATGTGCCAGCGCCCATTCCCATTCTATCCCTCCCCATTTTCCCAACCCTTTCTCCAAATCCATTACTATATCTCCAAAGATAGGCAGCGCATGCGGGGAGTGCCAACGTTATAATTATATAAAGATATCAAAATTAATGTTCATTAAAATTAGTGTTCACCAAAATTAACGAAAGATATACGCCCAACATCTTTCATAATACTTCCAAAAAGGTTGTTTCTACGGAGCTATCTATACTTTATCTCTGAAAAACAGCTCTATTCAGAATTATGAATAAATTCCTCTCAACACAGCCTTCGTGGAGAATGCACCTTAATTCGCCACTCTTAATTCTCTTCAAAATTCAGCATCTGTATTTAAATTTCATGAAACGGTCCGACTCATTATGTTCCTCGTTACATGAAAACTCGCTAGTTTCTCGCGGAGATAAAGAGATAAGTGTTTTGTTTTGAAATTCATGAAAGAAAATGTAAAATATAAGTGTGAAACATCATTGGTGAAAGTCGGGTTATATGAAAATAACTGAATTTCATTCAAGAATTAAGTATTTAAAGGGGTTCATACAAAAAGGTAACAGTAGTACCTACTGTTAACAATAATACTGTTTCTAAATAAATATAATGATCTGAATAAATTGAAACTTTGATAAATTGATAAATTGATTGAGTACATTACAATATATTCTACTTTCACACTTAGGTTTCCTTGATTCAGAATAGACGTACAAAAAAAATCTTTTTGTATCTCTTGTTCATGAACAAATATTTCAATTACCTAGTTTTCGATAATTAACAACTACTGTGTTAATTTATATACCTAATTAGCACAGTAGGCAGGTATACTGATCGACTAAGCTAAATGTTAGTTGTAAATCGGGTCTGAACGCGTATAATGTTTTTATTTACCTTTTATTCCTACTCGACGTTTCGGCACAGGTTACACCAGCCGTGGTCACGGTCCAGGATGGGAGCTGCGAGCAGTCTTATCAACTATCCACCTTTGATTTTCACATTCGGACAGGCTGTGACACACTACACCAACAATGTCCACGAACGTATTCTACGCTAAATCGCAAGGTTTAAATTTGTTAATCACTGGATTTGACGACAGTTTATATCCATGTTCCCGATTTAAATTTTTATATTTCTTAATTTCAGTCACTTCACGTACAATCCTGGGATAATAATAGTGACGTTCAGTGGAGAGGTGTAACCCGTCCGAAATGTTGAGTAGGAATAAAAGGTAAACAAATAGCTTTATTATACGCATCAGACTCGATTTCCAATATTATATATATATATGTAAAGAAAATCACCTCACTCGTGTGCTTTTCACCAATTTGAATTTGCCGCGTCACCGCTTATTGGTCGACAAGAATATTGGCTATCGACAAAGATGCCACAACTGACAGTAGTGACATTTAATTTTTATAACTACTTATTGAGAGGAGAATTTTTCCGTATTTGTTAAAATATAAAGAGACCTGAATTAAAGGCATTAAATGTTGTTTCTTTTGTCTTTACAGGTGAGCTAATATTTGTTAATTGATAATGTACGTAATGATTTAAATGTTAAACTTCATGTATCGAAATAAATCCACTTTTGTCTTTACAGAGAAACGCAGTTTTGTCTTTATTTTCTATTCAAAGACCATAATATCATTATAAAACAACATTTTCTGCATACAACACACGAAACATGGAAAAGTTGAGGTTTGATTTTGTTGTGAAACAAACAGAAGATGGAAAATCAAACGTCATTTGTATAACCTCGATAGCTACACCAGATGGACATGTTTTTGCTGTACCAGAGGAGTACCAACCAGCACAACTACACCAAGAAATAACAAAAACTTCAAACTATGTCAAGATCAGAAAAACATTAAATAAAAGACATCAAACAAGGAAAATATGGGTAACCTTAACAGATGATATATCAAAAGTTTATTTGGATGAAGAACAAAACTTACAATTCAAAGACTAGAAAAACCAAATATCGCTGAACTTATACCTAGTACCTCAAATCAAACGTTGGAGAAACTGTTAGAAAAATTACTTGAAGATAAACAATCAAAATCTGAAACACAAAATTTAGGGATAATTGCGAAAGGTTTTATGATTGAGAAATTCACTGGCAGAAACACAAATGCTTACCAGTGGATTACAGATTTCAACAAGGAATGTGAACGTTTTCAAATCAATGAAGATACAAAGAAAATAGAATTATTGAAAAACTTTATGGAACAATGCAGTCTACATTGGTACAACTGCATGCTTATGAAACTTACAGTGGACTCGGAATGGAACAGATGGGAGAAACATTTTTGTGAGACGTTTGCCAATAAAGGATGGTCACCCATTAGATATGCACTAGCCTTTAAATACCAAGCAGGTACGTTACTTGAATATGCTTTAAAAAAAGAAAAGTTGTTACTAGAAGTGAGAAAATCAATTGATACTGGGACACTTATAGACCTTATAGCATTTGGCTTACCAAATTATGTATCTGATAAAATTGACAGAGAAACATTACAAGGAACTGAAGATCTTTACAATGAAATAGGAAAATTAGAACATCTGGTTGGGAAAAATAAGTATGAAAGAAAAAGTACCATAAATTTAGACAATAAAACCAAAAAACTTGAAGAAAAAAAACCCTGTCCAATTTGCATGAATGAGAAAAAAGGAAAGCGTTACCATCCTGAAGAAAGTTGCTGGTTTAAAGAAAAAAATCACAAAGCAGTTGTAAAATCAGTAAATAACTCAGAATTGGAAATAAAACTGAATGAGAAGAACCCAAAAAACTAGAGGTGCCACCATTAATAGAAGTAAAGTTACTATTAAATGATACTTTAAAAGTTACAGGAATTTATGATTCAGGTTCAAATGTATCATTAATTAATGCAAAATTATTGAAAATACAACCAGTACAAAATACAAGTGATATTCAAATGGTAAACTTGAAGACTATTAATGGTGAGAAAAAAACAAAAGGAATGGTATCACTAAAAATAAAAATCTACAATATAGAAAAAACTGTGGATATTTTTGTAGTAGATAATGAAAATTTCAAATATGATTTTTTAATTGGTTTGGATTGTATAAAAAAATTCAAATTAATTCAAAATGAAGAATTGAAGATCACACAAAATAACAATGTGAAAGAAAAGGAGAAAAATTATTCACAAAATTTAACAAATGTCACAATTCCAGATGTACTTGGTGACAAAATTGAAGAAGAAATCTCTTCAAGCACAAAAGAATTAAAACAAGGAGAAAACCACATTATTAAATATGAAATAAATTTCAATGAACACTTAAACTCAGATGAATTTGAAATGTTAGTAAACCATCTAGATTCATATCAACAATCAAAAATAGAGAAGTTGATAGAAATGTATAAACCAGTCTTCGCTAAGGATAAATATGATATCGGTACTGTACGAGATTATGAAGCTCATATTGACTTAATGGTGGATAAATACTGTTATAAACGCCCATACAGATGCACAATTGAAGATAGAAGAGAAATAGAAAATCAAATTTCAAAACTACTGAAGAAGAATTTGATTGAGGAATCTTATAGCCCTTTTGCTGCTCCAGTAACTATGGCATATAAAAAAGAAGATGAAAAGAAAACAAGGTTATGTATAGATTTAAGGGAATTGAACAAAATCGTTGTCCCACAATCACAACCTTTCCCGTTGATTGAGGATTTAATGATAAAAACTGTAAACTGTAAGTATTTTTCTACTTTTGACATAAACTCAGCATTTTGGTCAATTCCATTGAAAATAGAAGATAGATATAAAACAGCATTTGTTACACAAGAAGGCCATTATCAATGGACGTGTCTCCCATTTGGACTAAAGACTGCTCCAGCCATTTTTCAAAGAATACTGAGCAACATTATAAAAAAACACAATCTGTCTAGTTTTGCAGTAAATTTCATAGACGACATCTTAATTTTCTCGAAAACTTTTGAAGAACATACACTACATCTATCAAGATTACTGGAGGCAATACAAAAAGAAGGAATTAGACTAAAATTTTCGAAATGTGCATTTGCAAATAAACATGCCAAATATTTAGGCCACATAATAGAAAACAATTCAATCAGACCTTTGAAAGATTATTTAACCGCTGTTAAAAAATTTCCAGTACCAGAAACAAGAAAAAATATAAGACAATTCCTGGGAAAAATAAACTTTCATCATAAATTTCTACCTCACAGTGCAATTATCCTGGACCCGTTACATAACCTATTACGGAAAGATGTGAAATTCATATGGACTACGGAATGTCAGGAATCATTTGATAAAATTAAAGCATTGCTATGTTCAGAACCATTACTGAATATCTTTAACCCAGAACTACCAATAAACATATACACAGATGCAAGTATCAAAGGAGTGGGTGCAGTGTTGAAACAAGAAGATGAACATGGAAACAGTAAGCCAGTTGCTTATTTTTCAAAAAAAACTCACTGACGCACAAAAAAAGAAAAAGGCAATATATCTAGAATGCCTGGCAATAAAAGAAGCAGTGAAATATTGGCAGCATTGGCTAATAGGAAAAGAATTTGTGGTATACTCAGATCATAAACCATTAGAAAATATGAATATCAAGGCAAGAACTGATGAAGAGCTAGGAGATTTGATGTATTATTTATCCCAATATAATTTCACAATCAAATATAACCCAGGAAAAACAAACCAAGAAGCAGACTGTTTAAGCAGAAACCCAGTTCTAGAACCGTATGATAATACTGAAGATTTTTTAAAAGTAGTAAATTTAATAAGCCTAAAAGATATAAAAGAAGACCAACACACAAATACAGATGTTCAAAATAAAAAACATATATTAGAGAATGAAATTTACTATAAAAAAAATAATAGAAGAAAAAAAATTATACTGTCAGAAAAATTATGCAAATCTTTAATCAAAGATGTCCACGATACCTACTGCCACATTGGGAGAACCCAGATGATAAATAAAATAACACCATTCTACACAGCAAAGAATATTATTGCAAACATTAAACAAATAACTGATGGATGTGAAATTTGTTTAAAAAACAAATCAAGGCGGTATTCAAAATATGGCCTAATGTCACATTTAGGTCCGGCAACACGCCCATTTGAAATCATATCTATTGATACCATTGGAGGGTTTGGAGGATCACGGTCAACAAAAAGATACTTACATCTACTGGTTGATCACTTTACAAGATATGCTTATATTCTCACATCCAAAAATCAAAGCTCCAGTGATTTCATTAAACTAATAAAAAATGTGACACAGAGTTACAATGCAATTAAACAACTTTTAACGGTTTAAATCGCGTATATTTGACATGATTTATATCCCGACGTTTCGAACCCCGTGACCACGTCCACTGCAAAGTGTTCGAAACGTCGGGATATAAATCATGTCAAATATACGCGATTTTTAACCGTTAAAAGTTGTTTAATTGCAATGTATAGTAATCGCGAAAACCTAAGAAAACAGAGTTACAATATTGGTATGGTATTAACAGACCAATACCCTGGCATAAATTCCAAAGAATTTAAAGAATACCTGAAGAATGAAAACATAAAAATGATTTTCACTGCTGTGGATACACCATTTTCAAACGGACTTAATGAAAGGCTAAACCAAACTTTAGTCAATAAGATAAGATGTAAAATAAATGAAAGCGATAAAAAGACAGCATGGACTACTATTGCACAGAAATGTGTAGAAAAATATAACGAAACAGAACATACAGTGACAAAGTTTGCTCCAAAATATCTTTTAGAAGGCGAAAATGTGAATATTCTACCAATAGAATTGAAAACCAAATGTACAAAAGAAGATCTGAAAAGAGATAGAAAACTAGCTCTTGAAAACACAAAAACATCTCACTATTATAATAAAAAACTATTCGATCTGCACAGGGAAGACTATAAATTGAAAGTAGGAGATAGAGTCTATGTTGAAAACGGAAACCGACTAAATAGAAAGAAAATGGATGAATTAAGGATTGGACCATACAAAATTGTGAAGAAGATTTCAAATTCAATCTATAAAGTTGATACTGGACACAAAAAAGCAGAATCAAACCTCTACCACATTACAAAACTGTCTCCAGTGTTTGTTACTAAATGAACAATTACGTACTTAACCACTTGTAATTGTTGTCTTTTAGGGGGGGAGATGTAAAGAAAATCACCTCACTCGTGTGCTTTTCACCAATTTGAATTTGCCGCGTCACCGCTTATTGGTCGACAAGAATATTGGCTATCGACAAAGATGCCACAACTGACAGTAGTGACATTTAATTTTTATAACTACTTATTGAGAGGAGAATTTTTCCGTATTTGTTAAAATATAAAAAGACCTGAATTAAAGGCATTAAATGTTGTTTCTTTTGTCTTTACAGGTGAGCTAATATTTGTTAATTGATAATGTACGTAATGATTTAAATGTTAAACTTCATGTATCGAAATAAATCCACTTTTGTCTTTACAGAGAAACGCAGTTTTGTCTTTATTTTCTATTCAAAGACCATAATATCATTATATATATATATATATATAACGCCACATTCAATGGCCCGCATTAGGATGGACAACACTGTATCTTGGGTCCAGAGACACATACAAAGACGAACAAACCACCCAGACCCGAACAAACATTTGTCATTAAAAAATTGAATGTCCAACTGGGACTCAAACTCGGGACCTTTTTTACATCAAGTAGAATTACTACAAACTAGGCTAATGGGTAATAAGGTCACTCCCAATTAATTAAGTATCAGGTATATTTTGGAATTGTTTCTCATTTTCCAGAACTTGGACATGGTAGAAGTGAAGAAAAATAAATTTGAACAAATGTTCAGTGCAGAAGAGTATTTCGTTTGGAGTGTGCGAAACCGCTTGCAATTACAGCAAAATGCTGCCAACAGTAATTCATTCAGGGCTGAAACGCACAGTATCCAGAGTACCCGTATCAAATATTCATATAAACCCTTAAAATACAAGCATTTTCCATTCCATTCTCATTTCATCCTATTCTGTCCTTCCCTATTTTCTTGACACTTTCTCCAAATCCATTCCTAAATCTCCAAAAACGCAGGAAGCGCATCCGGGAGCGTGCCAACGTTTGCTGGCGTTTAGACAGTTTTTTTTTTTTTTTTTTATTTTTATGGACGATGTTTGGACAGATGTTAGTTACTATAGTAGTTGCTTTACTACTTTCGACGCTATAACTCTCTGTGTCTTGGCCTCCTCCACTGTATACGGTCCTTCATAACTTCATAACAAGGTCTTCCATAACACTTTTTTTGGTCAGCCCCTTGGCCTTCTTTGCTGTGGGACCCATTTCGTAATTTTTTTTAGCTCGCCGTGACTTAGCCATTCTATCTTCCTTATAACTTTAGTATTTTATTAAATTAAGTGATTTTATAGTATTTAATTTTGGATTATTTTAAAGAGAAATGGCGGCCGACGAGCATACAGTCCATCCTATGGTAAGTGGATACTGTCGCCCGTGGACATCCGCGGTACATGCAAACGTTGGCACGCCCCCGGATGTGTACCTACCTTTGCAGATTACGGAATGAATTGGAAGAAAAGATTGGGAAAATGGGGAGGGATAGGATAGGACGGGATGGGAATGGGCTCTTTCATATCTCACTTACTTACGTACATTGGGGAAATACGATGAAATAGGAAATGCACTACATTTCAAGGTAGTGAAACTGGGATTGAAACTACCTTGGATTAGGGGGTAACGTTGAACTGCCTAAATATGTGTGAAAATGCGAAAACATAAAAAAAGTGATTGTAATATTTTCTTAGGTTTTCGCGATTACTATACATAGCAATTAAACAACTTTGAACGGTTTAAATCGCGTATATTTAACATTATTTATATCCCGACGTTTCGAACACTTTGCAGTGGACGTGGTCACGGGGTGACTAATTGATTTTATTTGTCACTTGAGTTATTAAGAAATTATTTGGACTACCGTCTGAAATTTTTTGAACTACCGTCTGGATTTTTAATCATAACATTCCCTATGCACACAGTATTCACTCACGGTGTCCAGAGGTCTTGCAGTATTGCGTTGGCCTTGGGATTTAATTAATTTAATGACTGGATCCCAAGCCGGTGGTACTTGCCAACCATCTTCTCTATTGAAATCTCTATTGAAAAAGTGATTGTATTATAAAGCGTGAACCAGAATCCAAAACAACAATTGTTAGAATGTTTGTCTGTCTGTCTGAACGCGCATCACTCATAAACCTCTAGGTAGATTTTTATGGATCTCTTCATAGTTATAACTTAGGTACTGGGTCAACATTTATGGTACTTTTATGCAGATCATTTCTGGAGCTCCCACAGAAATCACTCTGAAGTTCACGCGAACGAAGTCACTAACACCGCTAGTATTTACTAAAAAAATGTAAAAAAATCCTATCCCGTATTGGGGGTTATAATTTTAGGGCATTTTATGATCCGCAAATTAACGTAATATTTCAGAAAAATTACGTCATCAAATGGATCTGAATAAGAAAATACGAAAGTGACAATACGTCTCTACATCTTGGACGTTATAATCTATTATTACTAGATTATTGCTACGAGTATAATCTTCTACTAATTCCACTTCCACTATTAAAAAGATGGGGGCTGTAGCGGCATTATTTGAGAAACTTCTTTAATTTTTTTGTCTTGGAATCTTTTCATTCATTTGCTTGTCTTAAAATTGGACACTGGATCCTTCGGATACTGTGCGAGAGACATTTAAAATAATTCATCCTAATTTTAATAATCCTCTCTAATTACACGCTTACACGTTTTGCCCCTTTTTATGATTCTATTATGAGTGTAATTTCATATGATCTTTATATTTGCTGAACAATAAAGTGTTGATTTATTCACTGCATACATAAATATTTATTTCATAGGCGTTTAATAAAACTCTTTAATTAGGTTTCATTGTTGATACTGTCATTGTAAGTACCTAAGTACTTAGGTACTTACAATTTCATTATATTGTACATTTGTACATTACATTTCACATTGTACATTTCACTTTATGAAGTGTACACTTCATTGTACTTTGATGTACAATACAATGAAAGTGAAATAAAAGTTTAAATAAATAGATATACAAAAGGTAGGCCTTATCGCTAAGGCGATCCTTTACAGCAACCTTTGTGCGGGAGCTATAGGGGATATCTCCTGTAGGGGGAGAGTATATTCCCACAGCCGCTGGGCGCACTCGACTGGCCACGATACCTCTCTCTCACAGAGGACTACCTTGAAATATACTGCATTTACTACTTTATCGTATTTCCCCAATGTACGTGTTTCGGTAGTGAGTGAGATTCCCATTCCCATCCTATCCTATACCTCCTCATTTTCCAAATCTACTCCTTAATCTGCAAAGGTGGGCAGCACATCCAACGTTGGGGGCGTGCCAACGTTTGTCGTATTGCAGATGTCTATGGATTACAGTATCCACTTACCATCAAGTGGACTGTATGCTGGGCTGCCGCCTTTTTCTATAATATATATTTGTATATATATTACTCTACCAACGATACAGAGCCCAAAACATATTTTATTTTGGAATTTTTGGCTGTCTGCACGTTTGTTCGTCTGTCTGTCTGTCTGAGCGCGCATCACACAATAACCGCTGGACGGATTTTAATGAAACTTGGCTCAGTTATAATATAATTTATATGCTGGGATAACATTTAGGGCACCTTTTAGCTCGATTATTTATGAAGTTCCCACGGGAATCACAAGTTAACAATGATCATTTACAAATAAATATTTCGTTTTGATGAATAAAGAAATAATATTTAACGACTGCTGAAGCTGATGCATTGACTTCTTTAAAAGGCCAAATCAGTAACTATATTAGCTGTGGATAAGAAGACCATAACGTTTTAAAATAAGCCATACGGCTCCGGGCACACGGGGTGGCTAGTCGTGGCCACTCGCGATCCGGCGACCAATATATCAGTGTGGCTGGCCCCCCAACCCAGCAGCCTTGAGGTTACCATGAGGTCGAACCGTGTCCGATGCCTTGGAGACCTTTTCATACTTATAAAATTTCAAAATTGCTTTCGAACTCCATTAAAAGCCTACTTCACTACCTATTCTATTGGTCCTCGGAGAGTCGCAATATCAATGTTTATAACGTATGCTACAATTTATGGCGCAGGAACTTTATCGGTTGATCCCACGTCTCGGACGGACGGTAAATCTCCGGGGAATGTGAAATCTGATAGGTTCAAATTAATAGCATACACGGGTTTTGAATGTGAAATCTTAGTATTTTAACAAAGGTACTCGAAAATTTTAGTTGAATATACTATAATATTTTAATAATGGACACGAAAGAAGTTTGTTTGTTAGATTATATGTGATTATTGTCTACTGCTGTGGTAGGTTAAAATGAGCATACAAAATATATACCTATAGGGGATAACGATGCTTCACAAAGCCACTGGGTCACTATAGCGCATTCGCATTAAGAACCCAGTGACTCATTGGTCAAGACAATAGGCGTCACCTGTTTTACTTTTTTTTAACTTTTTAGGTCTGTTTAACAGTAACATGCAAATCTCAGTCCCACTTAATACTTCGTGCGGGTCAAGTATGTGTTGTATATCAATTTCAAATTGAACGTCTCCTTTTCTTAAAATTGTCAATTTTTCAAAACTAAGTGAATCACTAATACACCTTGTACAAATGATTCAGATTAAGAATAAATGTATATTTATAAATTTACGCAAAATATACATTTTGTGTTCGTAACACAAATCGTATTATCACACACACACACATCGTTCGTGTTCGTCTTTGTTTTATGTTTGTGTGTTCCCTAATGTACGTACGTGTTTCGGTAGTGAGTGAGATGTGCCAGAGCCCATTCCCATCCTAACCCTCCCCATTTTCCCAACCCTTTCCCCAAATCCATTCCTATAGCTCCAAAAGTAGGCAGCGCATCCGGGGGCGTACCAACGTTTGTCATTGTGGAGTGATGTTGGCATGTTCGCGGATATCCATGGGCGACAGTACCACTTACCATCAGATGAACTGTAAGCTCGTCTGCCGCTTGCGTACATAAAAAAAACACATTTTTTGTAATAATAATTACATTTGTATTTTTAACTAGTTTTTTTGTATGCCAATAAATATACCATAGATGCATTTTATTATTTTCAAATATAGAAAATCAATGTGAATATGCCTTTATTAGTGATGAGTCACTGCATTCTTAACGCGAATGGAATAGAGACTGTTTCAAAGAGTGTTTCTAATCATAATTTGATGAAGTGTACCGCCAATACGCACGTCATTAATTTTCCTCATTCTTTGTTAGGCACCTGCATACTGCATTATACAGCTGCTGGGTATGTAGGATTAGCCAAGACAGCTATTAAATGTACAAACAAGTTTCGGTAGCGGTTCTGTGGTCTTTAAATTTCACATCTGTTTCCATTTTCAAAACATTTCCGCACCTACAGATAAAACTAAACGGCAGTACAAAAACCCTCGTATTTCAGCTAAGTGCCCGAACTGCCCAATCTCCGATGTTTCACTAACTGGAATTTGTAGTGAGTGGCCGGGAACGGACACCAATCATGATTACAGAACCCTCGTCCACCTGAAACCCGTGTTATGGTTGTGTTAGATTTGCCGAGCTGACCCGAGCGGCTCGGGGTTCCGCTCAGTGTGCACGTCTCGATTCGTGTTCTAGCGAATATACAGGAAGGTATTAAAATTTCATAATATTAGTGCCGTATGCATAGGCAGCACCCTTTCCTCCCATTCCCCAGTCCAGTCGCAGCGGTGGTAGAAGTGGCGCCCGCGCAGCAGTCGCGAGCTATCGATCGGGGTAGTTCCGGCAGTGAATGTGTATATAGTCGTCGCCAGTTGCCGTGGTCACCTTCGCACCGCTTCATCAGATCCCGCTTGGAGCCTCGCCCACTTCCTATCCTGTATT
This sequence comes from Sesia apiformis, assembly GCA_914767545.1. Classification (NCBI taxonomy): domain Eukaryota; kingdom Metazoa; phylum Arthropoda; class Insecta; order Lepidoptera; family Sesiidae; genus Sesia; species Sesia apiformis. Next base: position 4,220,847 of record OU611960.1, on the reverse strand, counting down.
CAGGTATAAGTTACCTATTTTTGATAACTTCTTTATAGGGTTAAGATAGGCAAGCAAGGACGAGCACACCTACACGTACAGCATTGTATTTCATATTATTTTAATTTGCCGCACCACACAACCAAGTGCTACCTATAACTACGACTTTTCTCTGTTTCATCCGTTACTAATTGTATTCGGTTTTTACTTTTACAATTAATCACTTTCTTCGATATCGAAATACCTATATAGTGGTTAAGGGGACTTATATTCCGTAACCTTATCGTCAATCATTTATTGAATAGCCACGTATATAATTCCAAAGAGGTGAAAATGGCCTGTCACAAAATACTCCTTACCGTGTAACATATAAAGTAATAATATAGTGTTGTCTATTGTCTATTTATTGTTACCAGAGAACCTAAATCTAACCAATCTTTAAATTTGCTGCCATTGATTTGATGCCATCGATTTGCTGCCATAGATTTGTTGCCGTCGATTTGCTGCCATAGATTTGCTGCTATAGATTTGCTGCCATAGATTTGCTGCCATCGATTTGCTGCCATAGATTTGCTGCCATCGATTTGCTGCCATAGATTTGCTGCCCATTCAGTATTTTTTCCTCATTTAATTATTTCTCTTTTATAGTATAAGCAGTGTTTACAAGTAAACAAAAATATGTTGAAGTAAGTATTTTTTATTTATTTATAAGCTTTATTAGTCCTTATATATATATATATATATATATATATATCATACCATACCTCATTCCAGTGCTTGTCCCTCCACTGCTGGATATAGGTCCCTCCGAAAGCTCGCCACCACACACGATCCTCGGCTCTTGTCATCCAACCACCACTGGCGATCCTCTTCAGGGTTGCGCTTGCCGGTGCGTGGCCTACATTCGAGGACTCGTCTACCGCAACGGTTATCGGTCCCGCGGTGAATATGATCTGGCCAGCTACGTCGGTGACTTCACTTCTTTTGCGAATCTCTTTGTTTCTGATGTTATCGCGCAAAGAAACTTCTAGCATATCTATCTCCATAACATTCTCAGCGACTTTAAATATATGGATCGGTTCACGTTTCTGCACCATACTTCAGAACCGTCAGAACTGTATAATAGCATTTTACTATTTATACAAACTTGCTTACGGGCTATGGAACGGAGTATCCTAAACATAAAACTCTAAGGCAAGGAAAAGAACAGCGAAATAACAGAAATATTTGTTTAAAGAAATTATATATAATAACTATGATATTTCATAAGTAGATTGTGAATTGTTGAACAAGCATTGAGGTATATCATTTATTATCATAATTATCATTAACACTTTGTGTAAATGATATTGTTAAAGCGGAAGCTATGTGAATGAGAAATTATGTACTTAAATTATGATTTATTAAGATGAATGTAAGAAATATGCGTACAAACCATATGTTTTCGAGAATATTACAAAGTTCTTTAGAATTTAGAGTAAAACTTGTTGATTGGTATGAACATGATACATAATTAAATTATACATAATTACATAAACATTATAACCTCTTAATACATAATTATATCGCAGCGCTGATGCATTCATTTTACTGCAAACATTTAAATGTATATCCAAATTCTAAATTATGTATTTATTTTGTGTTATTGTGTAGTGAAAGTGTTTTAGTGCTGTACTTGCACACAAATAAAGTTTCATTTAATAATAATAAGCGTTTTAAACGCCATCTTTTATATTACTAGCTATCAATGTTCCCGATCAAGAATTATCAATGTTCATCGAGGCTTGCCGAGCCGCTTGGCCGAATGTATACGCGTCTTAAATAGGACAAAGGAAAAATATAACCTTTTCTCGTTTCTACGATACGAGAAGGCGTTAACCTCTTTTAAATTACAGAAATTACACAGCAAGTAGTATTTTGCGAGTAGTAAGATCCTCCGTTTTCGAATTTATTGAATTGGCTAAAGTTAACTAAATTAGGTATATGTATTGTTACAAAGAAAACATTGATATATTTGTTTTTACATTATCATTTTATTAGAAGAATTTATATTATTTTAGACATAAATAGGTAGGCATTTTAAAAATATAACGTTTAATCGAAATGGCCACCATTTGCTTTTATTCAATCTTTCAAACGTTGCAGTAAGTTTCCTATTGAAACACGCGCCATTTACATGGGAAAATTGGCAACTCCCACCCTTATGGAACGTTTTGAGGAGTTTTGATGGAACGTTAGATCACGGCCAGTCATCAAGTCTACTGAAGTCGAGAATATTCCTTTCTAGTCACGCCTGTGTTGAGCGAGCTTTTTGACCTGGTGCAGAGTCTTGCTGAAAGGACCATTCTTGGTCATGGAACAAGGTATTGTTAAAAGGCTTTACGAACTTCTCAACAATCGTGTCTTGATACACTTGAGCCGACGTTTTAATACCTTTTTCACAAAAATATGGTTCAGTCACTCCTTGATTGCTAACAGCCCATCAAACTATCACAAGCAGGATAATGGTCACGTTGCACTCTATTGAGTAATTTAGAAGCTTTAGAGTAATTTAGAGTAATTTAGTAATTTAGAATTTACTCGAGAGATCGAGTTCTGAGCATAAACTCGATGATTCTGCTTGTTAAAATGTTCCTCAATGATAAACATTGTCTCGTCCGTAAACAAAATTTGTCTGTGAGGTCCCTTTGCAGAGAAGTTGTTTTAATTTGTGGACCCTATTTTTCTTTAAATTTCAGTTTAGAAATGACCAGAACGACTTTTGTAAACAACAAGTCCTAAATCATCTTTAAAAGTAGGTGACATAGTTCTGGGTGCTATATTCATCTCTCTGGATAAGATCTTTTGCTTCCGGACGAGATTTCTGGGGATTCTCTCCTTCACAGCTTTAATCGTCTGTTTAGTACGAATAGTGCGTGGACGGCAAGACCTTTTTCCGTCACAAACTTAAGAAGTTTCAATGTACCTACCTACCAATAGCCCGGTACACAAACATTCAGTTAATACCAAGCGGATGGAGAGTTTAAAAAATTGCTCCATGCCTTGGTTTGGCTTTGGCTCCATGCCTACTTTGTGTAATGCAATTAATTACAAGAATACGGTTTTCGTTATCGGCCTACTTCATTTTAATATTGGTACAATAATTAATAATTGTTGTCGCCACAATGATAAAATAACATTTATTTATCACGTGAGAATGACAGATTCCAAATTCAAATGTATTTTTTTTTCTTTGTTGTAACGGTGTTTATGGGCAGACTAAGTTATAATATAGTAATCTCCTGTTATCTCCTGGTGTTCGGTTCTCGTTTAAATCAGTGGCGTGTATTTGTATTGAAACCAGTATTATTAATACTTTATGATTGTAGTTTACAGCTATTAAATACAAGCCTCTTCGTAATAAATGTGTGCAATCAGAAAGAGATAAACGTTTCGAAAACTCAATTAAGTCGAAGTCTCTAACGAGCTATTTACAATTTGAACTCCTTTAGGACGCGTAAATTAGAACAAGTAATTACTCTGTCTTGTTTCTATGTGGGTGGTTTTTCACTAGCTTTTTTCCGCCGCTTTCTCTGTTTTAACTGGACATTGTCTGATAAATTGTCTGTTTTTTGCTCAATGCAGGGCACAAACCGCCAGTCTAATTCTAAAGACTTCTCTAGACCTCACCAGAGGGTTTCGTGCCATAACCTACCATGCGGTACCTAAGTGCGAGTTGGTGTTTTTGGTTAGGTACAGTCAGCAACAAGCCAACGTATACCTATATCATGACAATTTGTGTCATGTTGTATTCCTATTAAATTAATTAATTATCTATGTTAACATTAAATTTAACATATGACTAAATTTAAATGATTGAATTTAACATTAACGTTAAATTTATATGAAACTTCATACTGAAAATAAAAACTTGTGTCGGTATTTTGTCACAAATTAAGCGCTAAGGATTTCAGAACTTGACTGGCGTATCTACAAAGGTTTCTGCAATGCTATCTTTGGTCTTATCGGCTTGTCTGCGGTTAAAGCCTATTAAACTGTCAGCCACGGCTACCGTTGGGTATACAATGTACACCTTAAAACGAACTTATAAACTGATATAACTTTAAAGATTGAGTTATATTAATATAAGTATGCTGTTGCTCGCGGCTACGCTCGCGTGGTTTTGATTGTGTATTCGCCTTTATTCCGATTCCGATTAACACACTTTATTCCGATATACACAAATTGTGTAATCCATCTCAGCCTTTAGACGTCCACTGCTGGACATAGGCCTCCCCCATTGTCCGCCATTTAGACCTATCGGCAGCGACCTGCATCCAGCGGGTGCCCGCCACCTTTATGAGGTCGTCTGTCCATCTAGCAGATGGACGTCCTCGGCTTCGTCCGCCGGTACGTGGTCTCCATTCGAGAACCCTTCTGCCCCATCGGCCATCGGTTCTTCGAGCTATGTGCCCTGCCCACTGCCACTTCAGCTTGCTAACCCGAGAGGCTATGTCGGTGACTTTAGTTCGTCTACGGATCTCCTCATTCCTGATTCGATCACGTAGGGAAACCCCGAGCATAGCCCTCTCCATAGCTCGCTGTGCGACAGTGAGCTTATTTATGAGGCCCATAGTCAGAGACCACGTCTCGGTGCCGTAGGTCATCACTGGCAACACACACTGGTCGAAGACCTTCGTCTTCAAGCACTGAGGTATTTTGGACGAGAAGACGCTGCGTAGCTTCCCGAACGCTGCCCAGCCGAGTTGGATAAAATTGGATAAATTGGATAAAAGTTGGATAAATTGTGTAAAACAAAATATATATATATAGAATAACCCCACCCCGCTTGGCCAGCGTGACGTTTTACGGCCATACATTTCTCATGCACAAGACAATGTGTACGAGGCGACCCGTGTCCAACAGTGGCTGGTGATCTTTAATTTAAACGGAAAATAATTTAAAAATTTCAGCTTGTTACAGGCTCGAGGCAAATTTCTCTCAATGTAGTTTTGCTTGTAGCTGAACATATAGAAAATAAGTGTTCTTAAGTTTCTTTCGAAATGGAAAAAGATAAACCATCTGAATAAAGCCCATGAGAGCTATTTGTATATATTAGGTACAATGTTTGCGATATAAATCTGATTTAAAGTAATTTTGTACGCACTATTCAGTGGGAGTCCTCATGTGTCACAAATTGGTTTATCTGATACGCTTTGCGATGTTGTAGCTTTTACATTGTATTAAGACTTACACAGACTTAGATATAGTATATTCTTAATATTCTAAGATATATTCAGCTATAATATAACATATTATAATGAAGTACCACATACGGTCGGCCGTGGGGTGTTGGCCGGCTTTAACCGGTAACCGTAACCAGTTCTTATTCATCCACCGCTGGAAACGAGCCTTCTCATGCACATTGTCTCGTGTACAAGGAATGTATGACTCTAAAACACCACGCTGGCCAAGCGGGTTGGCTAACATGGCATTATGGATATGGCCTTGAAATGCCAATCGATGATGGCCAAGCGGATTAGCTAGCGTGGCGTTATGAATATAGCCTTAAAATGCTAATCGATAATGGCCAAGCGGGTTGGCAGCGTGGCGTTATGGATATAACCTTCAAATGCCAATCAATGATGTGCAAGCGGGTTGGCTAGCGTAGCGTTATGGATACAGCCTTAAACGCCAATCGATGATGGCCAAGCGGATTGGCTAGCGCGGCGTTATGGATAAACCCTTAAAACGCTAATCGATGATGGCCAGCGGGTTGGCGAGTCGACTCTTTCAGAGGTGGTGTAGGTCCTCAGGGCTTGTGGTAGCCACTTTGTTATCCCTTAGCCGCCTTTTACGGCATCCACGAGAAGAGATAGGGTGTTACTATTCTGAAGGCGACCGGAACCACACAGATATACATATTATATGTAATCTCGGTCTATTATTATTAAATAACTCGCCCCAGTAAGGTGTAACTCTCTTGTCGCTCAATGCTCCGAGCTCCTTTGTACAATACTTTTTTCAACTCATTTTTTTGTATGAGATTAAAGAATAAATACACCCAGGTTATAGTCGCTCATCCCCTATACGCGTATATATATATAAAATTAGTATGCAAATATAAACGCTATGGCTCACTAGATGGCACACATTTTCTCTCCGGTGTTTTTATGGTGTAATAAAGCTTAAAGCACAGCGATTGACCACGATTTCCCCTTAGTTTAAATGGACCGAGTTATTTTTAGCACATACAATTAAACAGATTGTTTTTCAACTGATATTTTTAGTAAAAATTAGGAATGGTATTTTATTTGTTTGCCCAACTGAGATATGTAGATATGCGTTCATGTGATCAGTCCATATAATAGTATGGGGGGCATTGAAACTTCCTGATAAAATGAATCAACACATATTCGATATTTTATTTACTTGTTATTACTTATTAGGCAACAAGGCCTATATAATAAAATATATACCTTTATGTTATATTTTAATCATACATATTAATATGACATTACCTATGACATAACATTATTACTGATGTTTTTTCCATTAATTATTGTTTTTTTATTTCCAAATACACCAGAAATAGCAAATGTGTTGACACAAACCAGTTTTTGTAAAAACTTCTCAGTCACACTTTGGCAAATAAATTGATTTGATTTGAATAATGCATACTTATATATTATCAATTAAAATATTTATATATAAATAACATTAAGACTTAACAACTATACATTCGGATTTTATTGTATTATTCAGTTTCGCTTCCCTAAAGTGCGAGAACATTACTCCCTCAGGCGAGTAGTCTGGACTCAGGAACAACTTCTGACGCACAGCCGCAAACTGGAATACATACATACATAAGTCTTAAAATTGTTAGTTCTGTATTTGGATTTGGACTGGAGCCTCTTCTGGATATGCTCAGCGAACGACGCCTAAAAACAATATGTACTTATCCTAAATTTTAAACATTTTTTCTTAAATCCGCTTTACCCACTTTTTTCAAAAACTCACATTTACTACTTGGAAAGTCATCGGCATTTTTAATTATATGTGGTCACAAAAATGTAAAAAACTGTGTTAAAACTGTGTGCTCCCCCTCCCCCTCCAAATGTACAGGTCAATTGACCTGTACATTTGGAGGGGGAGGGTACACGCGCAATCCCACTGCCGAGTGGTTACGTTATCCTTTTCTCACAGAAGACTATCGTAAAATATACTACATTTCTAACTTTATTCTATTCCCCCAATGTAAATACGTGTTTCGTTGTTCGGTAGTTCACATTCACATCCGATTCTTTCCTATATATTTCCACAAATCCCAATACTATCTCTTTATACAAATCTAATCCAAATCTCCAAAGGGCCGCTCAACCAATGTTCGTCACTCTGGACTGAAGTTGGCACGTATCGCCGATGTCGCAGGGCGACACTATCTGAGAATGTTTCCAATAGCATAAAAGAACTATTCGCGAATACTAATACGATTACGAATAGTACCTAATATTACTACACTACTTGTGTAAAATTAGTAAGTAAATAATTTTTAGTCTCATAATAAATTCAAGAAACTTAAAACAAAAATAATGTTATGTAAAACTCTTGTTCGTGCGAGACTCGAGTATGGCAGCTCTGTTTGGAATCTCTATTAAGACATTCATGTGAAGCGTATTGAAAGTGTTTAAAAGCGGTTTCTCTGTCATTATTCATTTAGCTTTCAACAACTATCTTGCTAAGATACGAGTATTACCGAGCTATATTATAAAATATTATAACACATGTATTCCCTGGCTGCTCGTAAAAACTACTTAGATATGTTGTTTCTACACAAAGTAATTGATGGCCGGATTGATTGCCAAAAACATTCTCAACAGAATCCGTTAAAAGTTCCTACCTAATTGCCCAGAAAACATACATATGCTCTTTTCGACATACCTACCTCCATCTAATCTCGCATATTACTCTGCACTTAATCGAGTTTGTAGAACTTACGACAATATATCAAAGTCCTTATATAAAAACTTTATGTTTTAAATAATAATAATGTTAATTGAATCTTCCGGGCTACTTGGTCGAGGTCTTCTGGAATCGCTTCTCTCTCTTCCAAACGTTTCGTCAACAACTGCGGTTGACATCTTCAGTGGCGACTGCTTTTACTTTCAAAGAGATGTTTTCTCTTCGGCTTCTCGAGCGCAACTGACACGACGTTTTTTTTTTTTATGTTAGGAGAGACAATCAGGAAAATCCTGCATGGGACACCTGGCACCATCTAGTCTAGCTGAAGGCCAGCCTAGGTGGTGCCAGGTAGTGTCGGACTCCTACCGACTAAAAACCTGATTGCCTCAACATCGTGTATGTCTAAGTTCTTGTGGCCCTAGTGGCCTTTCAAGAGTCACCGGTCGCGTAGTCACCGGTCGCGTGTGATTCGACGATTGTGGTGCACCGGTATTTATAGTGGGCGAGTATTTATATATTGTATATATATGCACCGGTATTTATATGTTTGTGTGGTGTGTGTCGAGTCTGTTTTTGCCACTCCACTAATAATAATGTTCTCCTATAAGTATAAAACGATTACAAATTAGAATTAAGTATATTACCGAATATAAGGTTGATGTATCCTGTTGGCGGTGAGGGTCAACGGGGGTTGTGGGGAAGAAAATACGGGAATACAACGCAGCTTTACTGGTTCATACAGCAGGGAGGGGTACAGGAGGAGAGGCAGTCGGCAACGAATACACTTTCTGGGCAGAAATTTGACTACTAATTAATACATGCTAATTGGGCGATTGTACAAGTCGAACTGGTGACGGGAGAGCTAGAGCTTCCCCTATTTATAGAAGCTAGTTGCCTCGCGATAATCGCCCCGTTCCCTGAGGAATTTATTTACTCTTCGCTCATCAATATTTTACAAATTATCAATATATATATGGGTCAATTATCCTTTTGCACGCAGAGTCTATTTTCCATAGTGCAAGACAGGAATTGATAGCCCTTTTGATGAATCGTAAAATTTATTTCCTCTCCGCTCCCGTCGAATAGCAAAGGGATTCGGGAAGAGTGCGGGAGAGGGTCTGCATTCGAGTGCCAAGATGGCGCCACGGGTCTTTCTCTACTAGTCTGCTACTTTATGTTCCTCTTATCTCTTTTGAATAAAACGCACTTCAAACATTGTTTTTATTTGTTCCTAGACAATGCTGAAGACTTAACTTATAACCTAGACATACACAAATGTAAAAAATGGAAGCTAAAGGTAAAACATAAACATTGAAATTACGACAAACACTAACATATAGTAAAATAAGGGCACTAGTGTGCAATAAGCAACAACATTATTATATACATAAAAACATAACATTATAATGCTTTATAATGATAAATAAGAGTTCAAACCTTTATGGTACTACTGCGCATGCTCAGAAGTTCTTCCGATGCTCTTTAATTTGGAAGTCTCTTGCGATTTAGCATTGTAGTGCGAACATTGTCCTGTACTTTTTTGATTAATAAATCGATATTGACATTCAGTGGTTGTTCTTCGTAGTAACAAAAGTCAACACTACTTACTGTACTGTACTGTAGGTGGACTGTATGCTCGTCTGCCGCCTTCTCCTTATAAAAAAAGGTTATAATATCTACAAAATAAAAATAAAAATCTACAGCAGCCCACTTAAATGAATATTCATTAAGGAAGTTATGGATCGTATTTTTATTCTCAGCTTGTTCGAGCTTTATTCCCTGAAGAGTAGATTGTGGGGATTCTGCTAATTGTTATCGTGTACAGTATATATATGTAAGTAGAAGTAGGGGATGTTATCAAATTTATTTATTGTGAATTGTGATTAATAAATAAATAATAATCATTGTTTATTCGATTATTGTTATTTATTGTTTATAAATACATTTTATAAAACAAAATGGGCACAGGAAATGCAGACGTTGAGTAAACATTAGCGCGCGTAATTACAGTCCGTCACGCGATTCACTATGCTCTCCAGTCAAAAGGCACTGTATCAAATAGTGGGTACAAACGAGTACTGTGTGTGTGAGAAGCATATTCTAGATAGTTAAGTGAAGATTAACTACTGAACGCTTAATATTGTGTCTCGTGCGACATGGAGGAAATAATTGGATTGATTACGATGGCAAGATTGAACGGCACAGGATTACAGTTAATTTATTAGAATTTGGGGTTTAATCTGGACAGTAAAGAGTAAATAGCCGTGAAAAGGTCTCGAATCGAATGTTATGGTCCGTGCTTTCGTTTTTACTGTCACCTTTACTTTTATGTGTCATATAAAGCGATGTTTCTTCTCAAAAAAGGTACTAAAATGGTCGTGGAATTTTTGCCAGCCGTCATAGTAATTCTAGGCTTTGACATACAGACTCGAAAAGGGTTTGTTTCCGTTTTTGTTAATCGTAAAGCTAACAAAACGTACCTGTGAGTACATAGGGTGACTAGGTAAATTCGGAAATACTCAAATTTCAGAAAGAGAACTCATTTGAGCGGTGCCGAGTTCAAAACATCATTTATTTGAAATTCGAATTCCGAAAGCTATTTAGAAAAAAAAATGTATTCACTTTTTTTTTGCATTTCGCCCGTTTTCCTTTGCTACAATGGAATTCGAACGAGTACATTTTCTTGCAATTATGTTATACTATTTTAAAGTTGGTTTAAATGAAAGTGAGTGTAAAGATAGATTAGTGTCAGCTTTTGGGGACCTCGCACTGTCCCGTGTATTAATTTTTAGATGATTTTCTTAATTTAAACAAGGAAAATTTTCCCCGAAAGATGACGTGAGAAGTGGCCGTCACATTCGCACAAAAGGTACGTCATGGACTCTTCTTCTTCGTTGCAAGCTCTACAGATGTTATTATCTGCTAATTCAATCTGCAGAGGAGATTTTTTGTACGGAAGTAACCCGTGAATACTCTAGTCAGTTGACGTAGCTGTTTTTTGCTGTAGGATAAAATTTTCCTTGTCCAGCCTGGATTGAGTCTTTGAGGAATTTTTTTGCGTGCTTTAAGCCATAAATAATTTAAGCTTAAAAGCTTAAAATGAGAACTTAACTTTAAATAAGTGACAAACGCCCAGAATTTCAATAAACACGTGTCCCAGTATTTTTTGTACCTCGTCAAATTTGTATTAACGTTTTAGGCGTGGAACACGAAATGTTGCCTCTACCAAAAGGAGTTGTATGTGGTCGCTTGAAAGTATTTAAACGGTGTCGCGCAATTTCGTGATCAATTGTCAATCGTAGTGAGTATCGTCAATCCAAAGTATCGATACATTACTCGTGTATACATTACATACTCGCATGAAAAGTATCATACAGATCAAAGTATGGAAAAAGAGCAAAAAAAAAAAAAAACTTGGACAGTAAAGTGCGCCCAGAGGCTGTGGGATTGATTAAACCACTTTAAAATGATATACATATATCCACTAATTTATGGACAACTGACACAAGTTGCACGTTAGGCGCAGAAGCGGAAACAAATATAAATTCCTGTATTTATTGCCGTCTCGTACGTCTCCAGGGCGTACTTTATTCAGCTTTGCACGTTACGTTACTGCATTCACGTTAATGGCCCCCCAGGATTATTTCTTCATCTCTCTCATTTTCTTTTATTCGTAGAATACTAGCTTTTGACGGAGAATCTTCTGCTTATGCTGCTTTTTGATTTGTTTTATTAAAATCTTTCCTTTTCTGGTAGTTTAATCGCACACTATTGGAATAAAGACATAAGTAGGTGTCAGAAGGAGCTGCTCGGCACCACTAGACGACTGTAGCGCCGAAAAGTGGAGAATTGAATGAAAAAGAATGGTATAAGATAAGTATGGTAAGAATGGTATGGTTGTTGGTATAAGAATTTTCAGGAACGGTGATAGCCTATGATATTCTATTTCTCCCCTTGTGGAGTTTCTGGTCTCCTATAGCGCACGTCCCCCGGTAATGAATAGGAGAACACCGTCCAGGTGTAAAAGGTACCCCGGTAACTCTGCACAAACCAAACCCAGGAACGTAGCTCTACGTGTCCCTCTGAATATCATAGGACACAGTGGAGAAACAAGGATAGGCTCGGCGAGCACTAACCCTTTTTTTCTCCTTTGCCACCGCTGTTCATCGTAATTCCGTCTGGAGATGGGACCGAGAGTCTTGGCTTAATCGCCCGGACCGCGTGGAAGACAAAAAAAAGGGGTTAGGTCGACAATTCTGAGGCAGTGATTCCAGTTTTCGTATTTGTACTCTCATTATCTTCATTTTTTCAATTTTATACCAGACAAAGTTCACACCTAATTGAAATTATTACATTGAAAAGTTAATAAGACCGTAAGAAAGTAATGATCTATGTTATCATTAAGGTCTGAACGTGTTTTTGAACATAAAAGTAGAATTTTAACTTTACTGCCGAGAAATTGCTATCTTTCACGCATGTTTCCGTTCCCGCCGTATCCGACACAGAAGCTTTTCAGTCGTAAAAGTATTCTTTTAATATTGCAGTGAAATAACATTAGCGTAAGTGGAGAGTTTCAATGTCTTTGAATTTTTTAATAGAAAGAAAGTGACAGACGTACGGACAGTCCACGTGGTGGTGAGTGGATACCGTGGTCTACGGATTGCTACAAATATGTAGCAGTAGCATATTTCATGAGCGAATTTAAAGATATATTTTAATACATTGTTAGACTAATGTATTTATGGTTATTACGTCCATTGCTAATCATGGACCCCCTCACTCATATTATCTTGTGCATGAGAAAAACTTCACGCTGGTCAAGCAGGTTATAGGAAGATACGGAAATTTGTAGGGAGGCAGGGTAGATACGTGCTGGAAAGAACTTACTTAGTACGACGCGTACTTCCCGGGATTTGGTTCGTATAACCGGGTTGGTAGGACAATGGGAGGAGGAGAGTCATGACCAACTTGGTGAATATGGCCGCGCCCATTGGTTGTGAAAGAAATCAAGATTTTGTGAATCTTATCGCTTATTATTTGCACCAACACCAAAGAGTTACGCGATATTATTTGTTTAAGCGTGAGTTTTGCTTCAGAAGGACAAAGTGATTTTCGCTTGTAATTTTCTCATTTCAATTCATGCGAGATATTTTAAAGTCTACTAAATTATCTTTAATGCTTTACCTGCTTTAATATATTTACTGAATCGTTAATTTTCATTTCATTGAAGTTCTGAAGCTTCCACAGGGGAAAACTCATTTTGAAGAGTTTTGTAGAATAGGCGAATATTTCATGCATTATTTCATTCGGAGTCATTTATGAAAGATACTAATTTCAATTATTTTAATCATTTCAAGCGGGAATTTAAATTATTGATAAATAAGACGCTAGATATATGAACTATATTTATTTAGCTTCTGAAGTGAACTTCTGAACCATATACTCTAGTTCCAATGAATTTTTTTTTAGTACACATAGATATATGTATATTTATCACAGATAATAGATTTTTAGCACTCTATACTTAGTTTCTTCGCAGTTTTTTCTTTTTATGTAAAGTTTGGTTTTGCCAAATTAAATATCGAGCTGGACATGGGATGTCAATCTGTTCCTATTAAGGTATCCATTAAATTGTTTTGTCACATCATTATCCATATCATTATCTTAGTATAAACTAAGATAATGATATGGCTTCCGCCAGTGGCTTCGCTCACTAATAATACGACTTCGTCTGGAAAATCATTAAATTATAACAGTTACCAGCCCTTTTTCTTCGTCCACTGCCGGACATGGGCCTCTTCGTGCACATTGTGTTGTGCATGAGGGATGCATGGCCTTAATGCGTCACGCTGACAAAGGGGGTTGGCGAGTCCAACACCACTAGCACGTTGTTTTTTTTTTAACAAAACAAAGTGACAGACGAGCGGACGTATTCGAACAATCGACGTATTTTAAAGCGAATTGTCTGTTGTATTTATAAATATGTAACTTTAATTATATGTAGTTCTTAATTTGTTTGTGATTTATAACCAGCTGTGGAGATACGGCGGCTGATGGTATAGTGTGTTATTTTGGATGCAGTTGTTCACCGTTAGTCGTTAGCAGTTGAATTTTTCCCCTAATATTGGACTTATTTTTATAAAAATTCTCTCCAATCAATCTGTATGACTTGAGCTTCAGTTGTTTCCTTTGTATTAGTTGCCCAATTGGGCCGAGCCGGTGTTGACTAGTCAAATTAATTAAATTAAATAAAACATTAATTAATTTAAATCAATACACGAAAATGCTTTGGAGTAATGGTCACAAAAGTGACCATCGCATCATAATTGCACCAGTAACGTGATTAAAGCATTGGCCAACCGAGCGTTAACACGATTATATGGTAAACTTTATTGCGTTTCTATACGAGTTATTTTATTACTGAATTTAAAGTTAATATTCGTTGCGCTAACTGAATGAATAGGTTTTGTTCTACAAAGTTTATTTGCTATTAACTCTACCTAATCTCTTATTAAATAAGTTAATAATGGACTTGCTAAAGAGGTTTGTATTTGTGAGAACGAAACAGGCTGCCAGAGTAACTACCTATATATATGTAGAGAGTTTAGTATAGACGGCAAAATAGATAAGTTTGCAGACAACTGGCTTAGCTTACAGCGTACAACACACTCACACATACTCGTACATAGATAGATACGACGTTACCTGGTTCACTGGATCTATAACAAAATATTAACAACTCCGTAGCTTAGTTGGTTGAGCGTCTAGTCTGTGGAAAGAGTCTATTGCCTGAAAACTTATCTATTCTGCCGTTTGTGTATAGCAGCGACAGAGATAGGTAGGTACTGAGATCATAATACTGTTAATATTCCCCGATGACAACTTAATTTATTGATGTTTGATAAAATCATGACTAAAAGAACAAAATAAATTCGATGCAAATGCCTCAATGAGTCACGGATGAGGCGGCTCAAATAAGGAGCTCACCACAAGTCTCCAGTTAATTTCATGTACATTTCTCTGCCCCGGGGTTAAAAAAGGTCTCTCTTTGTAAACGCGACATTGCTCACGGCTAGCTGTTATGAAAAGGGTCAAGTGGAAGGTTTCATTTTGAATTATACGTATGATTTAATTTGATTTTTGTGACATTGGATTTGCTATTAAAGTATATGGCTATTGAAAATATTAACGATAAATAGCAAACAAAGTACTTAAAGGTTTTAGATATATTTTTTAGTTCATTAATTTGACTGGAGTTTTTATAAAAATGACTAATTCATCCTAACTAGAAATATTTAAAAAGGAACACATTCCTTTCAAATGTTTGTTTGTTTGAAATAAATGCTTTCACCCGACAACTGATGTATGAATAAAGATGAAACTCTTGAGAAATTCTTCTTGAAGAACCTTCTTGAGGACCAGGAAGCACGTATACCACAAAACTAAAGCTTCCCGTGCGATAGTGAGCACGCAAACGCAGCCGCGGGCAAAAGCTAATCTTATTATAAATAGGTACTGTATTATATCTGTAATAGGTATTTATATAACGACGGTTAAAAGGCTTTTAACCGACAATAATAATAATCGTCCTTTATCTAATAAGTTTAATCTTATGTACACTGCTGATGTACACCAGTCCAGTGCTTCTTGGTCCAATAGGGTTACTAATACAAAAGAGAACAATTGAAGGTCAAAGGTTATCATATATGTAGGTTGATAAATAATTAAATGCTACCAGGAAAATAATGCTAATAAATAAAATTAACGCTAAGTCAATTTACTAAATTAAAATGATTCATGACTATTCAACGTTTACAAAAAACGCAGTGTGCTCTAAATAAATAGTAATAAAATAAAACTCCAGGGAATATTTTGTACCTTTTATTATTAAAATTTCTGTTAACATAGTCACAATATATTATTTAAATACAGTGGAGATTGAATATTTTTGTGCCTCGTTCAGGTAAATAAATATGTATGTAGGTATTTATAATAACACAGTAAGTGGTAGGAAACAAATAACCCTTATTATTTATATATTATATTCGGTTCCAATACAATTTGTTCAAAATGTGAACAATTATGGCGGCCCAAGGTAACTGACGGCCTTAAATTAAATAGCGAGTTGATAATTGTTTACATTTTACATATCAACAATTTGATTCATCGAGAATGCACGTTCACCTTAGATTTATGGTAAATGTTGAGATATTTCTTTAATAAAAGGCCGTGTCCGTTACTCCAAGCAGCCATTTTTGTTTCCATTTTGGAAAATTGGATTGGAACGGAAACTGAGTAGATAATAATTTATTTCTCGATTCTAGAATCATGAGGTCAAATGTATATTCAAGTTGCGAATGAACTTTGAAACCTTGAAATTAATTTGAACAAACACAAATTGGCCTCATGTTGACATCAGACCTTATGATTCTTACTCGTATCTAGAGATTTGAGTCTTTTAGACTGATAATTATTATAATATGTGTAAATATCCTTTTATTATAATTACTATACATATATATAGTAGTATCTTACAGCGTCTTTGAATCATGATTATAATTTAAACACGGGATTGGCAGGAACATGTAATAATAACACTCCCCCTGTTACTTCCGTCGATCCATGCTTATTGAAATAATTAAAAATGAAACAAAAATACTTTTGAAAAGTAACTTCACTCCTACTTCTTTTGTTTTACAGTGACGTGACGTTGACTAATGAATAATTTAATTCGAGGCACGATGTAACGGTGTATTGTTTAAAGTGAATCCGCTGTGTAATATGTTTTGGAACTTACGAGTATATTTGTTGTACTTAGTGCTGCCCTCCGTCCAGCTTTGCCGAGGTTTGTCCTAGTTTGGAGGGCTTCCGGGGAGCGTTAGAGCGGGGTCTTCGATAGCACCCGGGTTTTAAAATTTCGGAGACAAATAGAATAAAAATTTCAAATATTTATATTTTCTTCAACATTAATTATAATTTCAATAAATTACAACTAAACTGCGCGAGAGCATACAGTAATTAGTATGTTTAGTTGACAACTTGTAACATTTGTTCCTTATCTTTTATAACCTCTGTATTTTTTATAATCTGTGTATTATGTCTATTTGAATTCACTTACTGTACTAACCCTTGTATTTCACTATTTATTAATATTTTTAATTTTCTACTAACCGGCGTTTCTCACAAGATCTCTCGATCTACTTTCCTTCTTACTCAAACGCATTAGGTACTTATCTTCTTGGCATGAATAAATAGCACTGGCCGAAAACAATAAATGCTGGTTGGAAACAGCTTTACGTCTTAAAAATTTGAAAAAGAAGTCGTCCAAATTCTGAGAAAATGTCAAGTGAAATCTAAAAGGCCGCACGGAGGAGGACAATCTCTGGACGCTGGTGGTCCTGCTGAGCGCCACATTTTGCCCCTGGCTTCCACTGCCCGTCTGACCGCCGCTGCTTCCGGCTGGCGGTAGTGCCCGCTCTTCATCGCTAGGGGCGTGCGTCCTGTTGGGCGCCGCCTCTCCTGCCGTCCATCCGTGAGTTACGTGATTCTAATCTTGTGTTACGGGTCACTTTTCCGTCGCTTAGGTACACCCAATCACAGACTCTATCATTAAGTTGTAAATGTTTGTAATAAACCAATTTTCGAAATAATATACGAGTATACTGGAACTATAAATAACCTCTTTCCTTAGCAGTTACAGTTACAGTTTAGTAAATTATAATTATAATTCTTACAGTAATATTTAATTACTGACTATATTATAGTCTAATTAGTATTTGAATTTTTATTTTATCCAACTGAACATTTTTCTTCACAGAAGCTAGATTTTTATTAGACATCGTGGAAATTGTAAATATATTGTAGTAAACATGTTTGTTACACAGTGAGGATTCACTTTTACATTTCTGGTTCAATTTGTGGGTACA
This sequence comes from Sesia apiformis, assembly GCA_914767545.1. Lineage (NCBI taxonomy): Eukaryota > Metazoa > Arthropoda > Insecta > Lepidoptera > Sesiidae > Sesia > Sesia apiformis. The sequence goes on along the minus strand of OU611960.1, from coordinate 4,203,001 downwards.
ACAGTATCACAAACTATACCTAGGTATTATTTTGGTCTAAGATTTGAGCTAAGAATGACTTTACATCATTCTTACCAAAATACTTTTTAAAATAGTGTTAGTATAAACCACTATTGCACAGTCAAAAATCTTTCATAATATTTCACATGTATTCTTTTTCAACCTGAATTTAACAGTTGTTTAATTTACGTTTAGAGAGGATAAACTTATAACCGAAATTGTGGCGCATAATGGCACAGAATGACCAAATTATGTACGCCACACGGTGACCACACTGCCATTATTAAGTAATTTGATAAAATAACAAATAATTAATCCATATGAAATACGTAGGCACATATCAAACATTTCTAGTCGTCCACTGACCTTGGACCAATCAGATTATTAGAGCACTGTTTAAAAAAACTTTATTTCTATGGCAAGTCAACTTAAGTTTCATATTTACAAAGGCAGCATCAAAAATTGCCAGTTAGCTGAAAATTTGAATACCGGAATGCTTTGTTTGTGAATATGCTGAACGGTAGATCTGAAAATAGGATATCGTATTGATTCGTATGAAAAGCCTTACCACGAGTACTAACGAAATCTAAGCAAAGATGAAACGAAAGATATACTAAAATAATTTCTCAGTCCCACTTACAATTTACTTAAGCAAAGGTCTCTTAAGGCGACGGTGTTACACGTTCGTCGCGTCGACACAACTTCCTTGCACGTGGTATGAATCGAACGTAGTGTTGTAACGCCCGTTGACGTTGAACTTTTAACATGAATAAATGTTAACATGACTGCTGTGACAACCTGGTGTGACCACGGGTCCTACGCTGGACGACAGTATCCACTTACCATTAAGTGGACTGTATTCTCGACTGCTGCTTCTTTTCAATAAAAAAATGTATGAGAATAGTACATCGCAAAATCCTTGTTTGAACAAAATAGGGAAGGAGGCGGACGAGCAAGCGGTGCCATGTGTAGTAAGTGTTACCGCCGCCCATGCACACCTGCAACACCAAAAGTTATGCGGGTGCGCCGCCGACCTAGCAAAATCCTATTCACAGCTTTCTTGAAGAACCTCTTGAGGCAATTCGTTCCACAGTCTACGGGTTCGCGGTATAAAAATAATAAAATTTTGGACCGAACAGTACGCGACACCTCCGTATCGAGGAAATGCTGATGGACCGCACTTCTATGACGGGAGATGCGGTTGCAAAAACTCGAGGTGGGAATTATATTGAACAAGTATTCAGAGCATTCCCCATTGTACAGGCGGTAGAACACACACGGAGATGCAACGCAACGTTCTAAACCACCCGTGAGTGCGATCGTGAGATGCACCTCTATTGTGCCATAACCACATTACCACTTATTCTAGAGTAACTAGAGTAATTATTCTAGAGTAATTATACTTGTAGTGGACTAAATGTCACCAGAACAGACTTCGACACACCGCACCACGATAATATAATTTCGCTTTAAATGTTTTGTAGTACTGTAACGGTTACTTTGTCGGACCAGTAGAGTATTAGGTATACTCTACTGGTCCGACAAAGTTCGGGCCAGTTGAGAAATAGTACATTACTGTCCAGGCCTGAAATAAAGCAATTCACGGCCGAGTAATATTGGAAGGACGAGGCGAAGCCGAGTCCTTACGAAGTGATTTTAAAAGGACGAGGCGAAGCCGAGTCGGTGGTAACAGGTTTTCAGAAAGTATCTTTGCTTCTTCAGCTATGTCTGGTGGCGTTAAATCTAGTACTCATTGTTTATTAGACAACTTAAAATTGTGATAAACTTATGAGAACATAACATCGACAATACAGAGTAGATATCTGATTTTCATTCCCGCCAATTCGACTGCGCGCGGTCTTTGATCTTTTTTAAACTTTATGCACATATATAAATGAACGAATATTTAACGAATATAAATGCACATTCAGTCTTTATAATAATAAATATCGTGTACCTAACTGTCCAGCAATCTCTATTATTGTCGTGTTGGAAATTGCTGGCGTGCGTACAGAAAAGAGCCGATTGACGTATTCCTTTTTTTAAATAATGAAGCCATTTCCGAGCAAGTAGGAGAAAATAATATTAATAATATTTTTTTTTTCTGACATTGTCGCAAATGAGAAGGAAAAATAATAATTCGAATGAATTTTGCATCCATGATGAATTATTATTTAAGTGGAAAACACAGTTTACCGGCAGCACTGAACAAAATGTAGTTGCTTTTAAGACATGCAACTCAGAACTTGTGGTAGGAACTCCGTGTTCTTATTCTGTTTGTAGTGAATTGACATTAAAAATTAGCCTTCATGTTTTTTTTAATTGTCTTTAATACTAGTCATTTCCTTAGAAAGAAATTAAATTAATTATATGTATATAAGTATTCTTATATTCTAAAATAGGTAGATAAACCTTATTTTTATAATGATAAATATTTGGCCCTATAGTAAATCTACGTAGAGAATAAATTCAGAGCGCCCATTAGGTTAACTTAAGTGTTTATTTAGAGTTTATTAAAATATTATTGTAATTGTTCACTAATTAAGAAATTTGATAGTAATCAACTAATGTTTTTAACTAAATTGCGTTATTTTATAAAAAAAAAAAAAATTGGCGACTAATGATATCTATGCTGTTGCCGCCTTCATATCGGATATATCCAACTCCTGCTAAAATTAACTGACGTCGGTATATCCGCAAATGTCACTGCCTAGTTTTAGATACAGGAGAAGGGGTCTTTGTTTATGCTAGGATGGTGCATATCGTTTAAAAATATAGGTAGATTATCTTCATCGTAATGAAAGTGTTAGCTTATATGCCTTTTTCTTACGAGAAATTACACAGAATTCCCTCCTAATTGTCCTTACAACCCTTGTAGTTATTCGGACGGAATCCTTAGAGACGCGTGTCGTACTTGTGTTTTCTCTTTCCGACGCGCTTGACTTCCTACCAAGTCAGCTCCTATCCCTGTGTATCAACTCTTTTTTTTTATATATATGGTGTATATATATAGTCTTATAGAGACATTCTTAGCCTGCAAAACTTATGTAATATATCATTGTCAACTTAGCTTAAAAATTTAGGTTTTTTTATGAGCAGTTTTCTTTATTACGTTATGTTATTAACATGGCCATGATTGTACTTTTAAGGCCATACATCCCTCATGCACAAAACAATTTGCATGAGGAGGTCCATGTCCAGCAGAGGCACCACAACCACACCACTCGAGATCGATGTAATCATGTCGATGCATTTAGATTTTACAATTTAGTTATAAATTCTCTTAATTGTAAAAACATTGCACTGCGAAGAAATCGCCTTTTATTGAAAATTAAAGTTACCTAATGGGTCCTCTTTATAAGAAATAGATTAGGAAATTCTAAGAGCTAAGGGCTAATGATAGCTTAGAGGACGTATTTGACAGGGCTGAAAATATAATGCTTTAAACATTCAATGACCATTGCAATTTACTACTTTTCACTTGCTATTTTAACGAGTGAGAGAGAGAGAGATGTATTGACGAACCGATATCTTCAGCAGTCACTACCGCATAAACTTTTAATCACCGGATTAACTGGTCACATTATATTGTTTAAAAGTTAAGGTTTAAAAGCTAAGAACTTAATTGCTGAGATCAGTACGTATTGGTTTTAGAACGTTAGATTGGTGGCATAGTTGATTTCACAGTATTGGTACCAATTGTTGACTTCAAATTTAAAAATAACATGACATGATACACGAATCACAGGATCACGAAGTTTCCACTTAAGTACTCGTTTCTCAATTATTAAATACTAGGCGGTGAAAGCAGGGCCGTCTTAAGTCTATTCTGCGCCGGGGTGCGGGAGTGTATCCTAAGACAGTCAAACATCCTATTGTGTATCCTATGACAGTCAAATATCCTATTGTGTATCCTATGACAGTCAAATATCCTATTGTGTATCCTATGACAGTCAAATATCCTATTGTGTAATTCGTTTACTATAGCGTTATATTTTTTCATTACCTTTAAAAGGTGAGCGCCCGGGGTGCACCGCACCCCTTGCACCCCCTGGTAAAGACGGCCCTGGGTGAAAGAAAACATTGGATGAATTAATCGAAAAAAAAAAATTGGGATATGTGTAACATATCTCACCAATCATCATTGACCGGGTATTGTGGAATATTGTCTGAAATCCGTTGTTACTACAACCTCTAGGAAATATCTGTGAACTCGTCAAATGACGCCAAGAACTTGCCAGTGTGTTGGCAACGGTATATAAATGTGCGGCGCACCCCTATTTTTAGCACATAACCCTATCATATCGAGGAACTTGGTTTTTCTGAGAGAATATATCGAGAAGCATTAAAGGAAATACGTTACGGAAAGTCACTTAAGTGTAACATAAAAAAATGTAAAAAACGTCCATTTTTTTGTAACGCGAATTTCGACAAATCGCCATATTTCAGCCAATTATTAATATTTTCACTCAACGCTCAACTCCCCTCAAATAATTATCCGTATCTATTATTGTTAGTGCTTCTCGATATATTCTTTCAGAAAAAACAGAGTTACAAGCGATTCCTCGAAAAGCCCGGATTTCCGGTGTCTAGAGCACTTTTTGAGGCGAACACGTACCACACAAACGTATTTCATGCTTATAGAATATGTAAAAAATACTGAACATTTAAAAAAAGATGGTTCTGTGTGATTACGATTCTCAATGACGTAGCCGCCTCCGTGAGCGTGTACAGATTTACCAACCAATGCACAATTTGCCAATGCACAAATTTTAATGTAAAGGAGTTATTACTTACTGTAATTTTGAAGTTCATTTCCGTTGCTTTAACTGAATGAATAGGTTTATTTTACAATCTTATATTTGCGGTTGACGTTACGTAACCGCTTATTGAATAAGTTGATAATGAACTGTAAAGGAGCTTGTATTTATGCAAACGGTCGATTGGCCGATACTTTATTCGTGTGCTATTTGTCTCAACTCTCACCGCACTACCCATACTAACAATGCGAGACCGAGGCGAAGTGCGGCACGGGGCGCGGGGCGCGGGGAAGCGCATTTCGTCGAAGTCCGCAGAGTTTTCGGATGGTTTTACAAGGATAAATTTGTACCCTGCAGTGGGAATTTATAAGGCGATATCTATAAGATCCAATTGACTTTCCAAGCCACTATTTGAAAGGAATGTTGATTGAAGGAAATCCAATATATTGCCACACTTATATAGGATTTTTTCACAATCGCATAGAAATTGATCTTATGTGGACGCATGTCGGAAAACCAAAATATAATTTTGCGTATGAATAAAAAATAGAAAAGCTGTTTTGGTTCACTGTGATGTCAACTATACCACCACTCAAATAGTACTACAAATAATGATAACTAAAATACAATGGGTGATATAGTAATACAATTTCGGTCTTGTCATAAATTTCAATTTTCAAACCTTTCCAGTTGACGTACACTCCAATTTAATTATTTATTCACAGTCATAAACAACATTTTGGTTGGAATTAAATAACAATAATTAAACTCCAGACGAAAATTATTACAGTAGCAATGGGGTTGCGAATAATATTCTTAAAGTATGTACCAAACAACCCTTTTGTGTTACAAACCCCGATTACAAACCCCTTTTGTGATCATTAACAAATTATTCATTAAGCAATTAAACGACGCGACGTTCACCATGAAAACAACTAAAAACAAATTTATATTTTCATTACGAAACACTCAATATAAACGGCTAAATAACCGTAATAACTTGTTTATGAACAGCAAAAAACATTTGTGATCTATCAAAGGCTAGTTTTCTTGTTTTCAATAATTATTTTTTCTTACAAGTAGCACCACACGTCTAAAGATCGCGTACAACGCGCTATAGAATACATAGATACAGGTAGATATGAAGAGAAAGATACACTCTCGTGGACTTAAAATGCTTGAAACAAATGTCTTTTCTTTATAATTATAATTTTTCCTTATAATCCTAATTCGTACCAAAGTATATAGCTATATCATTTTATTTTTTGAATTCTTGTATTTCTTGTGGGTTTTCAAGAATCACCGGACGTGTATATAATTCTAGGCAAACGCTAAAGGTCGTTCCCTTAGGTTCAATAGAGCTTCAATAGAAGCCGGTCATTCAATAGCAGCCTAAGGGCCCCCTATTGAATGACCGGCTGAAGGAACGGACCAAGTTTTAGTTCGATTGCGATATGCATTATTTTTAAGCGATTGCGTTGCTATTGTAAAATGAAAGTATGATACGCTCCGTCTAGTGACGGCATTATAATCACAATACGCATTTATTAATATGCCAATGTGTGTCACGGACATAATATGTATAATTAAATACCTTGGTAATAATATATAATTAGTCGGTGGGGATAAGTGGAAAAAAATGCTTATGGGGCACTTATGAAATAATCCAACATAGGCTAGGTTTTTTTTCTGTCTCTACGATATTTCACTGGGAAATTGCTTCGTATAAACATATAGGCTACGAGATCTAAAGACAGGTCATCAATATCATTCAGGGGAAACCATGAGCCTGGTCGATCAATCCGATCATATATGCAAATCGTCGATCATCTTATTCCGGAGACAGATTGCTTGAACATTCTACTAAATAAAGATAGCAGACAGTAGTTTATCTTCATAAAAATACAAACGTAATTAAAATTATAAGATAAATTCTTTATTTATTTTCTGGTGTTTTAACAATAATACGTTAAAGATAGATCTCCTTTACAAACGGATTTTTGGCGAGCATTTGCTTGGAGTCGATATGTTTACACATATCGGAGACATTTCACCATATGTTTAAAAGGAGATGTCATGCTTTGAACAGCGCCTGTAACAATTGTAGAAAGAGACAGAGCGACAGAAAAACAAGAGAGACAGAAAGGACACAAAAACTAAGGCCTTCCAATCACATCGCCCCACGCACACACGCAAGGCGTCAAACGCACTACACTACACTACACAAACTAATCTGTATTTTCTGTCCTTTAGTTATATATAGGAGGTAACCAAATCCTCCCGACGCCTAGTAAACCATGGGCGCCGTTCTTGGTTCATTGATAAAAAAAATTACGAACATTTCTTTTTGCTAAAAAATATCTTTTAAGTTCGTAAAAAATGTGTAAGATTTAATGTCAATTAACTCAGAATCATGAGTCGAATCCACCCACGACGTTTGTCTTCAGGAATACAGCTGATACACCATGCATAAACACAGGTTCAAGTTAATGAGTACCGTCAACATATAAAAATGCTTGTCTCAAGTATACCGTTCTGTCTGAATTTGTTTCTAATTTGTCTGGAGTATTGACTTTACAGACATATTATACATCTATATGTAGTCATAAAACTACAAATAGATCTATATGTTATAGCCATATACGTGACGTCACAAAAGTATTGTGAGAATTATGTGTGCAAGCGATGTTTGTGGTATTGACCAGATATGGAAAATAAAAAGCATTTTCGCTTTATATAGCATAATTTACCCCACAATTTGTTTAGTTCAATTGTTGTATTTAATTTCAAACAAAAGGCTTTTTTATGCTAGTGTTATGTTCTTTGACATAAGTCCACGAGAGAAGAATACTACGAGTAAGGACAACTACAGGAAATAGAAAGATATAGAATAGCTTAGAGCTAAATATATTTTAATTATCTATTATTTTAATTGGTACCATCCCTTTCGATAATTAATCTTGATTTTAATGTACTGAAACGACACAAAATTAAGACCAGTATTCACAAACAATACTTACTGCTTTCACTTAGGGGTAGATAGATCTCCGCTAGAGACAAAATTAAGGAAACGAGGTGAGTGTAAGAGAGAAACGAATAACAATTGGGCTTGTATTTAATCGGGCAGCAAAAATATTAAACGGGTAGCAAAAATACTAAACGAGCAGCAAAAATACTAAACGAGCAGCAAAAATACTAAAACGGCAGCAAAATCACTAAACGAACAGCAAATCATGATCATCAAAGTAAACTATTTTTGAATAACTGAAATAAACAATTTTTAATTACTACGAATGTCAATACAAAGTCGACAGAGTTACGATTCGCTTCGATACGATATTTTAATGTCTCCGGAGAATCTAAACCTATCCCACATATAAATTTGCTGTCACTTTCAGTATTTCTGCTGCTCATTTTATTATTTCCCTATTAATTACAAACAGTTTTTCTACCAGAGGAGAATGATTCCGTTCACTTAAATAGTTCGCAGCATCGGTAAAAAAGTAACAACATTAATGAAGGAATAAATATCGGTTACATTTTTCTTACTTGTTCATAATCTTTTATAGATGAGGTGGTAGATGGTCGGACGGCCCTTGAGATACTAAATTAACACCGCCATCCATGGATAAATGTATTTCGACTGAAAGCTTCGACTTAGCTAAATGGCCTCCGTGACTCCTCGCTCGTCTGCCATACACTACATCCTAAATTTGGCGCACGACATGTGCCAATTTAAGGATTAATTTAAAAAAAAAAGACAATCAAATATCTTCTCACTTGAAATACCAGATTTTAGTGAAGGGTTCGAAATTTAGTTCACGTTCGCGATCAACTGTTTGTTCGAAAGAAAAAGAAATAACAATATCGGTTTAATATAAAAGACTAACGGTAAATTTGTAGTGTTATTATGTCTCACCTCGCCTCAATAATTTCCCTGTAGTGAAGATTCATCTTAGCGCTGTCGTAATTGCTATATTTTCTATGGATTTTACTATTTAAGTTTTCACATAACAAAATCAAGCGCATAGTCTCATTGCACGTACACGGACTTATTTTTTATAAAATTACAATAATTAAAAATGAAATATACTACTTATAATTCTTTCTAAACTTAATACATCAAACGCATCTGTACATTATCGTCTATGATAAAATTAGAGAATACAAATGCTGAAGACAAACATATAACTTGTAAACCAACATCCATTTAAAATTGGTCCTTCATACCACCACTTTCAAACCTTCTTTAGACGTTAGTAATAGTGAGCCGTCGAGGGCTCCTTGGTCTATTCACATTTGTCACGGAACCCCTGGCGTGCACTTGTACAGACTGAGTCATGTCTGTTGTTGAGTGGAGACTCGCAGCTCTAGATGTTCTCGGTGAAGGTACGTACACTCTGAGATCTACAGCGCTGTGGAGACTGGCAGCTCTTGAGGAGCGTGGGGTTGGCTGGACGGGGTCTGCTGGCATGACGAGCGCGGGGATGTCGGCGGCGGAGCGGGAGCGCCGAGGAGGGCTCTCAGGTATGAGAGCCATACCGCCCATGCTGCCGACGAAGACAGAGTTCTGGAAGAAAAATAGAAATTCAGAAAAGTCCGTAGAAAATGTACAGGTGACTGGAAGACGATTATAGTTATTCAAAACGTGATCGATAAATTATAATTAGAAGGTACCTTTAATTTAATAATGCCTTTAATTTTGTTCACGTGACAACTAAAGAGGTTAATATTATAAGCACAAAACATAACGTTTTATGATTTTTTACAATAGAAACCTTATATTTTCCTTGTAATGAATTCGTAAGTAACGACGGCAATGTATATTGTATGTAAAATTCATATTGACACACAAAAAAACCAGACAATTAATTATTAATGAATTGCTACTAAGGCTATCGATGAAATAATTGCGATTTTAACGACTCTGATGAAATTGTAGCAGATGATTCATTTAACACGACCTTAGGATATACCGCGTACCCACACGATAACGACACTCGGAGTGTACTTACAGATTAATTAAAAGTGCAAATCACTTTTATGAACATTAGGATAATCATCCAGATGATACGATGTCTACGTCGATGATTATACTCGTATAACGTGACGACACAGAAGACGTATATAATAATTATGACAATAATTAATAATAGTGCGTGTTATACGCAAGGCTGCTACACGGCGAATGATTCGCAGTCATGTGAAGTGTGAAGCAAGTGTACAAACTGTCATTATTAAAAGTATTTTGTACAATCAATATGATGTGCATCCAAGTGACAAGATATCTAAGATGATTCGGAAAGTCTTGAAATAATGGTATCTAATAATGATTCAGTGAATGAAAATGTGCAGATTTTACCTGCCGCGGCCGATGCGCCAGGTACCCACACGGCTGATACGTGGAGAATGATCCGCAGTCGTACGAAACGCAACCTCGCGACAACGACGCTCGGTGCTGTGCAGACAATATAGTATTAAGACAAACATTGAAGCAGATGAGTATATGAGAGACATTCTACGATTTATTTACGAGTATCCAGATTACGCAAAAGTGTAGTGGTGGATTGTAAGGGCTGACGCAGACCAGGCGAAGCGCAGCGCGGTTAACTTTGCGGTTAACAATTAACTTTGTCGACATTGGAATAAGATCAAAAATTCACTGAATAGTCTGTATATTTTAATTTTAAAATTATGTAGTTGTCGCGGTTGAGTGGGGGGAAGTCCTGGATAAGTGTGACATAAATTGATGTATTCCCCCTCATTTTACAGGTGTGCATGGGCTACTGCTGTTATAAAAAGAATCATTATTATTAGCATTTTAATAATAAAATGCCACAAAGATGTGAACAATTTGATTTGATTATTTTTGTGCCTTTGTGAGTATGAAAATAACACGTTAATTTCTAATCCAATTTATTCACTTGGGTAATCTAATCTAAGCTCCACGGCGTTTAAGCGAAAAAGTTATCTGTTATGTTATTATTAGTGAATGTGACATGCAATAATTGAATAAATACAAATAATAATATTCACATATTGCTACGTGGAAGGTTTTTTATATATATTCTCATTTTAGAGCACTAAAGACTTTTTTAAGAGCACTTAGTAAAACCAAACGCCATACTTATAAACAAATGCGGAAGGGAGAGGGTGCACGCTCCCACAGCTGCTGGACGCGACGAGCTATTGTATTTGATTAGCATCTTTTACTACTCACATTACAGATAAATGATTTGATTTGATTTGGTCGTTTTGATCACGAGTCTCCGCAACCAGACCAACCTCATTTACATGCAGCCACTGCCGCTCGTCCTCGCGCTATCCTATTTACTTCGGAGCGAATGAGTGTTTACATTGCCCCCCTTACTTCTGTCACGTTCAACTTCCGGCAATGGAGAACGTAGAAATTGCTGCAGCGTCAGCATAAAAAATGCAAAATGTATATAAAATAGCAAAAAATGTCGTCGCAAGAAGCGATGATGGATGTTAATAATAATTCATGTCCAGTCTGCAAGTAAATTCGTGTCAAGACGGTAAGTCTGCCGCCCTAAAGAAAAATAGCACAACTACTAGAAAACATATTTCGGGAAAAACAACTATCAATATTTTTTAACGTTTTATATAAAAAAAAATATTAAGTGTTAACAAATGACATATATAATAGCAAAAATAAATTAATGTAATTATTATGAATAAATAAATAAAATACGTTTTATTATTCATTTTAGCAAATAAAATATTCAACAAATATTAAACAGTAGCGTCAGTGGCGCGAGGGACTTCCCTGCTCAATGCCGTGGAGTGAAAATGGGCTGCATGTAAATGAGGGGTTAAATTTCGATATGGGCAGGCCCACTAATCATGTAGTTTTTCTTATAGTGGAAGCCAAGACCTCAAGTTATAATAACGAGCGAACGCATTCATAATATATTCTATTACAACACTTAACGTCACATGAAGCATTTCTAATAGTCCATGTAAATGAAACGTGGTTTAATTTGCATGAGTGCACTCCAATAGCCCCAAGAGCGCCGGTCGACTCACTCGTCTAATGTTATTCATATGGTATTCATATGGGAATGTGTGTTAATGATTTTCATACATGTATGTATTGTGATTACTTAATTAACGGATGGAAGGAAAGTAGAAGCCAGTTTTGGTAGATCTTTTATGCAACACACAATAATATGGCTACTCTTCTATCTAATAGTAAGCCAAATCGCAGCCTCTTAATACAAACGAGGATCCACAATGATAACAAACGAGGACCTACAATAATAACAAACGAGGATCTACTAATTACAGTATATCATTTGTAGACATGTGACCAGAAATATGATAGAGGATAAAAATATATTGAATACACTGAAGTTTGGATATCGAAAGACGACAATTATAAAAAATACGTCATGTCCTGCATAGTCCAAAGGTTGACTGGGAGATAATGCTGTAAGGCAATAAGTCCGCCTTTTGTAATAACTTACAAAAAAAGAGTGAATAAATAAATACGTGAAGAAAGTCATAATTCACTTACGTGCGGTGGAACTGTGACTGAATTTTCAGCGAGGACACAACTCTGTCGATGCTGCTGTTGGAACTTTGGTTGATATGGTTCCAGCATCCTGATGGAGAAGAATAAATACATCACACATCGAAATAATAAAATTACACATAGAATACATAGAATTTCTTTGTTTCTATGGTCATTAGCCACAATTCGTGGTCATGAGCGGCCTATTTTTGTTTCTATTCATAATCAGATTCGGCTGTCTGTTGTTGAAATTTTAAATAATAAATAAATAAGGCCCTAAGCACACTAAGCGCACTTTTAGATACTATTGAGCATCGCCGATTAGCGATTTTGGCAATTGCATTGATCAACGCGATGCTGCTCGTTTTAGTGACTCGTGGCGCTCGATCGCGGCTTATTGAACCGGTTTATTTTGATCACGATGAACGAAAGAAATTAACGAATGAACAGAGCGTCAATAGATTAAATTTGTCTTTATTAATCTCAATTTTTACATATTACATTTTGAATGAGCCCCGACTCTCGAACTAGATTGAACATCTGATCTTGTAAGCCTGAATCATTTTAATAAAAAGAAAAATGTAGCTCAGCTTCCAACTGGAGGAGAGGAAGTCCGCTACTGGTTTTGCCACTCATTTATTAAAAACAATTTCAAATACCCTCAGTTACATTTATTTTGTATTGTATTAAAAATGCAAACAGTTGCAAGATATCGCGACACCACTTTGTTAATTTATTGCCCTTTTTTCTATGTATGACGTTATCTGAACAAAGGGATATACTTAGGTACTAAACGGGTATGAATAGTTTAGTATACGTGTATAAATTATTGGTCAATTTAAGATAGGTTCGAAGTGTTACAAACTTTTATTTGTGTTCCTAAACTAGCCTAACGTTCATATTCGTTGCTTAAAGAGCCGATTTCCACCTAGTCGTGGCGACACATTGTCGACCCGGTAATAGCTTGTATATTTAAATGGAATTGTACACATATAGTCGGGCACGATAAAACCGTCGTCATCGACACTATTCATGCCGTGCCAACCGCATCTTTTCCCCGTCCGACTACCGCCCAACGAGAAAAGTCCAACGACCCAGAGGGAACAGCTAGAGCCGACAGCCAGCCAACGACAAAGTGTCGTCACGACCTAGTGGGAACCGGCTCTAACTGAAACTACAGGTTTCTTACAATATTGTCTTTACGGTTGGCATCACCTGGCCGTCTATTGAATAATTAGATAATGAAAAATGAAGCTAGAACGTTCGATTGACTAATTCTATAAGTATTTGTGCAAAACACCAAACTTAAACTAGAGTGTTTCTTTAGGTGTATCTACCCTCGACTCGCAATCGTCAGGTCGTCGTCAAACCATAACTCGAAGAATTAAGTTTCTATTTGGGTACAGAATTTGAATTATCACTAGTTTGGCGGAGAGTAAAAACATAGTGAGGATGACCGCGTGCCCGTGGATTAAGGAGAAATGTAGGGTATGTGTAAAAACCAGCTATTATTGTGGTGGATTAGGAGTATGACATGAAACCCACTCGTGATTACAAGGGTAGTCACACAAAACAGAAAAAACATTTTCTGTTCTGTGGGTAAGCATGTGCAGTGGGACGTTATGGCCCCATATCGATATCGAAATCGAAAAAATCTAACAAGTATAATCATAGCTTTCAAAACTTTAGGCCTTTCTAGTATTTGTGAACTTGATCTTTATTTAGAATGAGTGCACTCAAAACACTACAAGTGCATTCAAATATAAAGAGAGCTCTACGTACAGCTTATAGACGCACCTGATCTTGCCCCATCGGTTGAAGAAGAGAGCTATGGCCGCCACCCACAGGAGGAGGACGAAGGCAACGATCAGGGCTTCCTCTGCCCGAACCACCACGCCGCTGCCGTCTGATAACAATCCAGAATTAACCTAGTGAATAGGGAACTATAAATTACAAATAAAATAAAAAGAAAAAGATGTTTATTTTAAAGTAAGTACCTTAAAGGAATGTTTTTTTAAATAAATGTCTTATAAATAAAATGTGAGACTTTAAACAAATGTTTCTTTAACATTTTCCATAACGAACCCGAGATGATATCCCGTGTTCACAAATTATTCATTGTATGCCAATTTTTCGTTGTATTGTCATACCAATATCGTTCCTCCAATTTTCGCCAACTACATAATTGATTACTTGCTTCATAACAATTATAATAATTTATTTCGGACTTAGAATATCTATATTTGTTAGTAACAATTAGACTTATGAACTATTGTTAGTATACATGTACATTATATATAAATAAGGCTAAAATGAAAATAAAAACAAGCTGTAACCGATCAGCCTGTCCGAGACCGGGGCGCATCTACCTGACTGCATGTAGTCGTAATGCATGCATCCAATGCCCCAGGATCGGACAGTCCCATCGGTTCGCTAACGCGCTCAGAATGGTGTTGGTGCTAGCTTGCTCGCGACCCATTATAGAAGCACAACGCTTACGCATGATGGCTTCAAAACCATCAACCCGCACCTCCAAAAACATGCCTTAGGCGCTGCAGAACCGTGGCAGTCCCATCAACACCCTGAACGCATTATTATAGCTTTGTTCGCGGTAAGAATTCGGAACTGATTCTGGACTAGTACTGAACTAATTTGGAATCGTAGTAGAGCGCATGCTCGGTTATAAACCGATTCGTGATTTTTATTTCCGCGAACGATTTCGGAACCAAACTGCGTACGATCTACTGTCATCCACTGTTACCAACTCTCAAAAATATTTATCCCTAAAGCTTAAGTCAAAAACCCCCAAAATCGCCCCAATTACTTAGAAATCCCCCTAAAAAAATATATAATAAAAGAAAAAATATAAATTACAATCATGCAATTAAATTTCTTTACCTTTTAAATCTGGATCTGTTTCCCAAATCTACGTGTACTTCTGACTGTACATTTTTTTATTTTTAGTTTCTTTAGGCATCATTAACAAATTGCTTGTCGGCACAGCAGTACAACAACAAAATCGAATTAAACAAGTAAACAATAATCAACGTACATATGTATTTCCAGTAAGCATAGGCACAATAACCACCAGTCACCACAGAGTAGTTGTAATATATTTGTTCTAGATGTCGTTAAGTCGCTAGGTCAACAAATAAATATGATTAGCTATTATAGTTTGGATTGTCCTAGGGCTTATACTTTCACATAATATATGAAAAATATATATTCAAAAAAATATATGAAGAGTCAAAATACCCCTAAAAATATAAAACCCCTAAAAAAACCCATCCCACTTATTTACCCCCTAAAGTGGACCCACCAAAACAGATTACTCTTATTAGAGTATTATATAAACTTATTTATATAAACAACAAACAAAACTAACCATATTTTATTTAACCCTTAATAAATTAATAAAATTTATATTTTATTTAACTATTTAACCAGTTTATTAGTTTCTAACCAACTGAATATAGCCGCAGCATGTATGTCAAATGTCGTTAGGTAAAAACTGCGCATGTCTGGAACTACGATTCTTGCCAAAGTTATAGAACTGATAGAACTGATTCTGAACCGATCCTGAATCGAGTTCGACGGTTCCGCGAACACAGAACTGTAACTAGAAATTCTGAACTGTGTGTTCCGCGAACAGCATTATTTGAACTGCGCATGCGTATAGTTCCGAATCAGTTCTGAATCCTTACCGCGAACGAAGCTTATATTAAATGCGGAGATCGCTGTATACCCTCCGCGTACAATTCACCAACAGGCTGCGTGTTTGTGTAGAAAGTACCTACTGGAAATAAGCTTTGAAAAGCGAAACCTTAACTTGTGCAGTGTGCAAACCGTGCAGCGTTGATTCAGTTAGTTAGTTCATTCTGTTTTATTGTCTTTCTTTAATTTATACATTTTTATTACAAGTATACTATATTTATGTTATTTTAATCATACATTTGGTTTATATATTTAATATTTATATTGACTTTATTTAATATGTATATTTATATAAGTAGTAATTATCATTACCTTTTTATTATTAATTTTACTTTTTAAGCTTTAGGGTTCGCGGTATAAAATAATTTTTGGATCGAACAGTAAGAGACATCTGTGATGTTATGTCAGTTTTATCATTTTTCGTAGACAAAAATTGATAAAAATGACGGAAGATGACAAAAAAATAATAAAATTAGATTTTGAGAATTGTGAGCTTTATTAAAAACTGAAATATCGTGACTTAAGCCTTTTTTTCACCCAACATGAGACGGAAATTCGTTCGAAGTATGACTACAGTTTTAAAAACAGACTAAAGGTTTTCATAAGACCTCGAGTCTTTTGAAACGCTGTGAGGCGAATTAAAAGACTCCGAGTCTTTTGCAACACTAACTGGTAGAGAATGGGCTTAAGGCATTAAGTCCGCCTCTGTCGTAATAGTGCAAAATAACAATGGGCAGGCATAATCATAATTCATTTTAATACGTTTGATACGATAACGTTTTGATATAGGCTTATTCGCTTCTTTTTATTTACAAATTTTAACGTTTTAAGATAAAGAAGAATCGCTGACCTTATTGTGAATTTGCTATTTTTTTCACAGGACAATGCTACCTACAGTTCGTGTACGATTTTAATTTACACAAAATTCCAGTCATAAGAATAAACAATAGAGAACTACTCTCACCTCCGTCAGCTAGCGATGAGATGTTCACTCGAGCAGTGGACGAGGGTGAGGGGTGCAACCTTAGCACCACCTCGGCGGGAGGACCGCCCGTCGCGCCGCTCCATTCTGGTGAACAAATAACTAAATAAAAAGTATTAAAAACACTAGATGTTGCATACCACCAAGTCCAAAACAAATATCAAAGCGAAGTGGAAAAATACAAAGAGAAACTCAAGTGATTCAAGTGAAGCCACTGGTTTTACAGTGCGTCAAATGCAGTGATGAGGACTTTGTGAAATACAACAACTATACAGTAGTTTTTACAGAGATGAACAATGAGTTATGTTTGCAAAGTCAGTGAACTGTGAAAAGTACTATACTTACGATGACACTGTAACAATCACTGCCGAATTGCGAAGTGTGTTTGTACAAATTATAATGTAAACACAGAAAGTTGTCAGAGCGAATATGTTTATGCGTGAAAAAGAACATGCGATTAAATACAATCACATGAAATTGCGTACACAATTACCAGATTATACAAGATTTGCCGTGAAGTGTCTCAACCGACTTGGCGCCACCCCCTGAGTGTTATAAAGGTGATTAAGGGATAACAAAGCCACTACTACAAACCGTTAGAAATTACACCACCTCTAAAAAGTGAAGTCGCCTACCCGCTTGGCCAGCAGCGTGACGCTTTGAGGTCATAATCCCTCGCGCACAACACAATGTGCATTAGAAGACCTATGTCTAGCAGTGGATATATAAGGGCTGGTTACGTATACAAGGAGATAGTCATTTAAACGCTACAACGTTCAGACACGAACGTTTTCGATGCACGGCGTCAAAGCCATCTCTATCCGACAATAAGCTATTAAAACGAACCAACATAATCTGAAGCCAAAGAGATGATTATAAAGATCCTTACAAAATTGATCAATTCTGTATAACCTATTATTTAATTGTGTGGTGGCGAGCCTTCGAAGAGGCCTTTATCTAGCAGTGGAAAGTGGTTCACATTCAGCCATTTGCGTGAAATTCAAGCAATCGATACATTCCACAGTTACAAGTAAACATTTTTTCACGCTCTTATACACATAACATAAATACAACATACATTTTTTAATTTCGCAAGTTCGATCAGATGAACGAATTCATTCCTTTGACATTCGTTCATTTATTCCGACTGTCCGTTCGATCCGTTAATGGAATAGTAAAATCCTAGTACTTACTATTCTCTTTGTGGTCAATTTCTCACTAATAAAGCTTCCTATCATTCTAAAATCAGCCTCATTTGAAATACTACTTGGATCTCTCGTAACTTATCTGTAGAGTGGCCTTCCACTAATGAGTGTTTCACTCATTTTCTCCCGCAAGAAATGACGCATTTCAGCTAAAATGCTGTAAATTTTGCGATCAACAAAATATGTCCCTTTGGTTATTTTACTGTGAAATACGGTGGAAATGCATTTTTAATAATATTTACATCTCATGACGTAGTCGTCAATCCAATATTTGAATGCATGATAATAAATACTTCACGATGAGTGATAATAAATATGGTGAGTGTTTTTTTTTAATTTGCCGTGTTGCAGTTTGCCGTGGTTTATATTTGTAAATTAGTTGTTGTTGCTCTTTATTGTACTTAAAAAAAATATTATAACAAACCATTTACAAAAGGCATAGGTATAAAGGCTAACTTATTCCTAGAAGGAATCTCTTCCAGTCAACCTTAGAATAACTGAAAGGAGTCACGTATGTTATCAAAAATTAGGCGACAACTTAAAATATGTTTATACCTAGATATACAGTACATATATTTGTACTGCCAACAGATGTATTGTATCAACGAAATGAATTCAACGTTTAACATCGCAACGCATGCGTAACAATTACTCGATGTGACGACGACGTATGCGAGAATGAATATGGGAAATGTATAATTTATATAACGAGATGGATGCAGAAATCGTGATGACTACATTAATAATGCGTGAACAAAGCAAGTGTTTGAAGATTTACCGCTCTCACCGGCGGAGATGCGCGATGGTACCGGTGGTGATTTGCGTGTTGTCTTCTCTGGACCCTCAGGCTGCTCCGTGCTGCCACTAGATAAGGCTGTGGAGTAAAAACAGTATTTCAGAATGGAATGCAATCAACCCTTATATCATCCCCTGCTGGCCATGGGCCTCCTCATACATATGCATCAGGAATGTATGATCTCAGAACGTCACGCCTGGCTAAACGAGTTTGCGTGTTCACTCTTTTCGAGGTAGTATAGTACCTCAGGGCTTGTGGTAGCATCTTTATTATTCTCTGGTCACCTTTTACGACACCCACCGAAAGAGCCGACCGACATCACACGGTCATTTCGTTATCCTCTCTTAAAAACCTTCTTTAGAATTTTTGAACTGATTCTAATAAGAAATACGCTTTCAGAAAACCTTCTGCAATAAATATCTCTGATAAGTGTGAAAACGGCATCAAAATATTCCAGTTGTCCTATTGTACATTTTATACGTCGAATACGTCCGCGGACATTGTTAGTGTAAGTGTTTCGCAGTCTTTCCGAATGTGAATATCAAATGTGGGTAGTTGATAAAACTACTCGCAGCTCCCATCCTGGACTACCCGCCTCTTCAGTAAACTCGCGAGCACAGCCGTTGCAACTCGTGCCGAAACATCCAGTAGAAATAAAAGGTAAACAAAAGCCTTTCATTTTTTGCGTTCAGACCCGGTTTACAATATAAAATAACGCCACGCTCAATGGTCCACACTGGGATTCCCAGTGTCGTGGATCCAGAGCCACATACAAAAACGAACACAACATATGCAACACCCGGACACGAACACCTGTCTTTAAACAAATGGTTGTCCGATAGGAAATCAAACCCGGGACCTCTCGCACAGCAGGCAGGGGCACTAGCAACTGAGCTAATTAGTCGTGGATGACTAGTATTTTTGGAGTATATTGCGAACATACAACAGATACGCTTAGGGGAACTTTCGTATGTAGTGATCTGTCCTGTTCCCTGGCAATTAAAATTAATGTCCCAAGGCAGTACAGTAACCAGAAGTCACTTTATACTAACCAGATATTTGATATATAACTTCTAATCAACTTAATGGTGAGGCATACTTCAACGTCTACATATTATATATAAATGTATAATGGAGAATAATGTTTGCTGAAACTTTGCGGTTCAATAATTGGAGCTGAGTTGGTAACTGGGTGAGAGCCGATAACTTGCTTATGTACACAAAACCATTCGATTCTAACTCTTAGAACTAGAATAATTAAGTACCAATAAATTTATTGATTGGTTATTTAGCTTCGTTAATACAAAAAACATATTAGTGCAATACTTTGTTAATACGGAAAACATACATATATAGATAGATAAATACACACACACACACACACACACACACACACACACACACACACATATATACACACACAGATATATATATATATATATATATATATATAACATTAACAAAAGACGGTGGAAAAGGCCACTCACTAATGGAGCAAACTGTACTTGGAGTTTTTCTCAAAAATATGATTTCAACAATGCTGATATCCGAAAGAAGACCAAATTCGTGGATATAGGGTAACTGTTACTTAGAAGTGAAGATGAAGCTGATCTGATTGTTTTGAAGTGCAGATGAGCTGTGATAATGAGACTCAATGACAGTGAGAATGCCCCAGAATGAGACATCGAAGTATTGGAAGACAGCCCGCGAGATGGGTGCATGATATCGTTCACGCGGATATAAAATAGTGGATGAGACAGGAGCGATTCAGGGAAGGCTTCTTCATGAGGAGACACATAGAGCAGTGAATGAGTCCTGGCTGAAGAAAGAAAAAAGTGGTAACCGTAAACAAATAAAACAAATATACCACACCTATACTCTATAGTCTTGTGTACAACAAGGTAGTGTCGTGCACCGTGCGCCCAAAAAATTCATACGTTCATACCTTATGAAATAAGTGCTCAAAGAAATATTTTCAATTATACTACGATATGGGGCTCTTCAAGAAAATTGTGAATAGAATTCTAGAAGATTAGTAGCGTACCTAGAGCTCCCTTGATGTTGCAGGTGTCCATGGTTAGCTATGACCACTTACCATCATGTAGACCACTTGCCTGTCTGCCTACCGAACACCGTAAGTTTCACTGAAAACAAACAATACCTACCTAGATATTGAACAATCGTCTGTCATTAAATAAATGTTTCAAGTATTTGCCAATTAAAGTATTTGTTAGTATGTATTTGTGTTTAATCAGTTGGTTCATTTTAAAATTTCTGTTTAATTATTTTTTAAAGGAATTTTAAATTTAATTTGTAGACGAGTAAACAATAGACAAACAATAAAAGTTCAAAGGTCAGGTCCTATCCAAAAACACTGGATAGGATTGTGATTATTTTATTGAATTATTTTGATTATTATATTTTACTAACATAGATTTTAAGTTCCTACTAACAATTACTTATGATCTGAAATTATTAAATTATTATACCTATATGTTATACTATTGCAGACAGAGGCTGATCAAACCAACTAGACTGATCGATTGACTATGTATACATGTATTATATGAACTTAAACTCTATAGTCTCCTGTTACTGGTAAAAAAATATAATATATATATTCATTTAATTAAAAAGTGGTTTTAGTGAAAATAGTAAAGAGGGAGTTCGTAAAATGTTAACATAATACATGCCTTTTAACATTATGGTAATTAATATATTTCAATAATATTAATAGAAGGTCCATTACGAGATGAACAAAATGGATTAAAGCAATATGTGAAAAGTAGTAAAGACAATATTTTTTAACAAATCAGAAAAGAAAGAATCTCGTTTAATTACACAGGTCTGCAAATAAAAAACTGCATAGGGTTTTTATACATTTCAATAGATTTCAACTTGGTAAAAACGAAAAAAATACCAAAAAAATTCCATTTCGTCAATTTTATTTGTTACACTCAAGTGTTTGTTTGTATTTAGCGTAAAACTCCTAATGAACTTAAAATTTCGTTTTCTTTTTTTTTTTAAATGGACTTATAACTAAGACTTCTCGCATTCATTCTATCAATTATAGCTGGACTTGGCAATAAATGAAAAAAAAAAGTTAATGGTTGTAGAGAGTAGTGGTAGGGGGAAATGTGTAAAGTAGTTTTAGCGTTAGGAGGAAGGTCGCATGATCGTGTCAAAACAGGTTAAAAGTTGATAGTCAGTAATATTACTGGTGAGGTTGAGCATGTTTCGACATGTTATCTGGGTTACTACTAGGAATAAATATAAACAACCTGCTGTTGGATTAGATCATGTTTCAACAAGCTAAATAGGTTCAGTATCTCGCTGGCCATCTAATGCCACACTCAGTTTATATCCAGCATTCGATCGCTACTGTGCTTGTGTTTTTATTTCTGGAATATGGCTCTCAGAGGTTGTGTAATTTCTCCCGACAGCTTCTGTTATGTTTGTGGTGAATACACAGTGAAAAGTCAACAAGAAACATAAGTGAGTTTGTGAAGAAAGTTTATTTTGCGTATTTTTCGTGCTCTGCATAAGGTGTGCAGAAGATGCGAGGAAGATCTTCGTTTGTGGTTTAAGGGTAAGAAAAACTCATTTCGTTTTGACATTCCTATGATATGGCGTGAACAGAAAAATCACACAACCGACTGCTATTTCTGTTCGGTAGATGTGAAAGGAATTAATACAAAAAATAAAAAGAAAATATCTTACCCTAACCTTGACGCAGCTATTCGTCCATTGTCCCATGGTTCTGAAATACCAGTTCCACAGCCACCTTCCAATTTAGATGACATCCTGAGTGAGTCAAGTCAGAGGACTCAGACACATTAGCTTCCCAGGACGAATTTAGCTCAGATTTTCCTATTGCCGAGGGACCTTAACTTTTTCTCAATGAAGCTCAAGGATGCAAGATGAGCTTAAAAGTTCATTTCTTACACTCCCATATTGACTATTTTCCTGAAAACTTGGGAAGTTACAATGAAGAACAGGGTGAAAGATTTCACCAGAATATCTGTGATATCGAGAGACGTTACCAAGGAAAATAAGATGACAATATGTTAGCTGACTAATGCTCAATCGAGAAACCGGAGAAGGAAATCGGAAACGAGTTCGGAGAAGCATCAAAAAGAAGAAGAAAAGGTTTCACAAGAAAAAAGACTAGACTTAAAATTGTGTATAAATATCAGAAACATTTTTTTGATTAGTTATAAGAAAATATAATATACTCGTATTTAATTCATTGTAATAAATAAGGGTTTTTATCAAAAACATGTTTTTGTTTTGCAAAAAAACTATACGTGATGGGATGTTATGGAAGTCATTTTTAGAATCTGCGACCTTTAAAACATATAATTCAGCAACAATATCCTATGCAGCTGGAAAAAAATTTTTTTTGGAGATTTGTGTTATCGGTTGTATTTCCCACAAAAAGCAACTGTTAGATAACCATTGATAGAAGAACATAGAAGACCCATTGTTGATGTAAAAACAAATACGACCCATCAGTTCATTCAAAAATATTTTTGAAAGCATTGTAGAAAAGGTCTCGAATTTGTTTCCAGTCAAAGAAGTATAAAGAATAATAAGATAAGTATAATATCAATAGAAATGAAACTTAAACCCATTTCTGTAAAAGGTTCCATAAAGTTTTAGATCAGTCAGAAAGGCTTGTCTTTTGCTGAGCGGTGTTGTACTGTTATTTGAAAATTAATGTTTACATTGTGATTAATTTGTGTTCCTTTTTGTTTATACATCCATAAGATAGAATCCCAATGTAGATCATCGAAAGTGTTATTTTTCAGACCTATCATTTATTTATTTCAAGCAACTAGCTCATACTATATATACCTTGACCTAGAATACATATAATATAAATTAAACTACTAATAAGGAGTTTGTTGTCGCTCGGTTCCGTTTCCCTAAAGCGGCAGAAAACTATGACCTCTGGACAGCAGTCGAGAGGAACAGCCTCTGATGCACTGCAGGAACCCGGAGCTTATATTAACCCTATTAAGTAGCTGTTAACCCTTTCAGTATTCCCTTTACCCGAAAGTAGGTCCTATGCAATAGATCTCAAGGTTAATTGAAATGTCATGTCTTTCACTAGTTGTTGCCCGTGACTTCGCTCGGATTTATCAACACGGATTTAATTGCGTTTAATTGTATTTCCATTCAAAATTTGACACCTGGTATTTTAGCCCTCTGGCACAATTTTGAAAAACGATGAAACACGTGTTAAATTATATTTCTATTGTAGAAAATTTATTCTAAATGTCAAGTCAATTGTGACCCTAAACCCCTAAATTATTTCATTCTATACAAACTTTGACACCCCGCTTCACCAGTTTCCCCATTGAATTTCGAAAAATCTCTTCTTAGTGAGTCTTTACGTCATAAAAGGAAGCTACTGTCCAACTTTGATGTTTCTTTCTACCTTTAACGGTTTCGACTCGGCGTTGTAGAGTCAGTCGGTCAGTCAGGACGTTTCTATTTATATGAATAGACTTAGGTTATTGTTAGTAAGAAAACAATTGCTCATATGTCATTTATTTTTGTATCGATTACCGACCTTGTTGACGTCCCAGTGGAGACCCAAACAACTTATAACGCGTCATTTATATCTGAACTTGACAGGTTGAAACAGTTTACTTGAGAAATGTAGCGTTCCTTTGATGGATAGTGATTAGTGACCTTCATTGAGCTTGACCTCATAAAGACAGATAATAATCTTCTTAATTTCATATATAGCAATTATGCAATGAGCACATTCTGCAAGTGTCAAGTTTTATTAATAGCATTATTAAAAACACAATAAGACATTCAAAACAATTCAAAATATATTTTGTCAACGTCGAAACAAGTCAGAAGTCGCTCCGTAAAATTAAAGTAAAGTCCGCTCCGGAAAGTCTATAAAGTCGCTCCTTACTGAGCGATTCTTGACTGACTAGACGGGACTGAACATTGACAAGATATAATTTAGACTTTGAAATTGTTAATTATAAAGAAAATTCGACATTGGCAGAATGTGCTAATTGTACCATACCTATATGAAAAGATAAAAAACATCACTTCTCGAGTCCCCGCCAAAAAATTCGAAACCAGCTCTTCATTCGGTACCGCGGGATCGCGAGTAGGTGAGAAAGACTTTATTGTACACTAGCTATACACGCAGCTTCGGACAAAAGAATCTGTAAAAGATTTTTAACGCCTGTAAAAACACCAAGATTATAGACCTCACGGATGCGCTCGCTTACAGCCTAGATATTATCTTTTCTCGTATTTATTCATAACCTCCTGGGGTATGTACCTATATGTCAAATGCTGTTCCTCCTCTTCAATGTTTTCCGAAATACTATATTCCATGTAATCCACACATACTTTCATACTGCTATCGGATATCTTTCAAAAGTTGTTCACGCCCGTAACTGATTTCAGAAAAACGTAATTTGTTAAGATTTCCAAGTCGTTTGTACTGCGATACCTACGGTTATTATAACGCGATGTGGGCGTTGTAATGAGGGGGAGAGTGCACGCTGCAATCCAACAGCCGCTGGGCGCACTCAACGGGCCACGTTACCCCTCTCTCACACCTACCTGGAAATGTACTGCATTTCCTACTTAATCTTATTTCCCTAATGTACGTACGTGTTTCGGTAGTGAGTGAGATGTGTCAGAGCCCATTCCCATCCTATCCCTCCCCATTTCCCCAATCCTTTCTCCAAATCCAGTTCTATATCCAAAGGTAGGCAGCGCATCCGGGGGCGTGCCAACGTTTGTCATTTTGGATTAATGTTGGCATGTATCACGAATGTCTATGGGCTACAGTATCCACTTACCATCAGGTGGACTGTATGCTCGTCTGCCACCTTCGTCAGTAAAAAAAAATAATTGTATATCTAATAAAACACGCAGAGAGACGCAATGTATCTCCGAATACTAATGGGTTCTATGAGTTCTAAGCAGTCGGTGTCAAATGGGTTCACAGATTTCGTATCTTTTATCGGCCTCTGCCTATAAAATATTGGTCTGTCTCGGTTGTAAGGTGCTGAGTACATTTCGTGCTATTATTCACGAATTTTTGTTAGTATTTTTCTAGCAAATGTGTTTTGTTAGCATCCACAAGAAAGTCAATAGAGAACACATTCTGGCTAATATCCACAATATGCTTAGATCTTTTCCAATAAATTATTTGTTATATACTTAGTCGCCACCCAGACTGGTTCTTTCCTTGTTTCTTCTACTTCACAGGGCCTATTTATCGGTAGTCGTAGTCGTAGTTGGTAAATTAGCCTAGTCCACTATTTAATTATAGGAATATTGACTTATTTATAAAATCTCACACTAAACGTATGTGAAATAATTTCCATGTCTAATACGACAGACTTCAATAAGGTAAATATTAATTTTGGTTCAAGCAATAAACTTCTAGCGTCATTGTATTGCGTCATACAATCTTCTTACATTAATCGTCATACATTTCTTCTTAGTACAAGATTTAAGAGACCTAGATATAGCTATTCAAAATTTTGCGAGATATACCTACTCGCAATGATGACGTCACAATGTATATATTGTACACATGTATATATTGTACACGTCACAATGTATATACACAATGTAGCATGTATATTATGCAATCTCTAATCTTTAATGGAGATTCGCTATTTTATATATGTTTTATAAAAAAAGTGTCTAAATAAAAGTTGTAACACTATTCGAAATTGCGATATATCGTTTGCGTGTAAGTTTGTATATAAATGTATTGTGACGTCACACAGCATTCACCTTTGAAAAGCTGTGATTTTGTCACTTCTGGAATGGGGAGAATGCACGCTGCATCTTCTGCATTCCCACAGCCGCTGGGCGCACTCGGCTGGATATGTCACCCCCGTCTCACAGAAGATTACCTTGAAATGTACCTGCATTTCCCACTTTATTCTATTTCCCCAATGTACGTACCTGTTTCGGTAGCGAGTGAGATATGCCAGAGCCCATTCCCGTCCCATCCCATCCTTTCCTATTCTATCCTCGCCATTTTTCCAACCCTTTCTCAAAATTTATTCCTATATTTCTAAAGTTAGGCAGCGCATCCGGGTGAGTGTCAACATTTACATTCTGGACTGATGTTGGCATGTATCACGGATCTCCATGGACGACAGTATCCACTTACCGTCAGATGGACAGTATGCTCGTTTGCCGCCTTTGTACATAAAAAAGATATCATAAAGATGCGTCACGAGATCTTTTTGTATTTTTTCAGAACTTTATATAGATCTATCAATCTATTTATATAGACTGTCCATGGATATCCGCAAAACATGCCAATATCAGTCTAGAATATAGTGACAAATATTGCCATGCACCCGGACCTTGCCATGCCAACCTTTGGATATATAGAAATGGATTTGGAGAATGGGAAAGGATAGGATGTAATGGGAATAGGCTCTGGCATATCTCACTTACTAACGAAAAGCAGTACGATTCAAGATTATGAGAGAGAGAGAGGGGGGAAACTCCGCTTTCGCTCCAAACTTGGCCCACATTATCCGTATTTTCAGCACGGTGACACGACAACTGCCTGGCTGTAACTATGGGTGGTATTGATTGACCCCACTGACCCTTCCGATACGAATTAGTCAATATTTTTTAGTTAGTCACATATGTACTTACTCGTACATATGTGACGGTTACAGGCGGTCACGGTCTAGGTGGGACGGGTAATTGCGTTTGACTGTGGCCACAAATATTTCTCAGTATCACCTATGAGAATAGATTAATATTCAAGGACTTTTCTGCTAAAGGTAATTACTAGAATGAAATTTTATAATAACAAAACTAATGAGCGGGGACAGCCTTGAGGCATCAACGAGTGTAGACTCGCATTCGTGTGATTGTGAGTTCAAATCCTCGGCTTATACCGCTGAGTTTCTACTTAAGCACAGATTAACAACAGAATACTTACTCAGCTGTGCGAGAGGATATCGTGAGAAAATCCCCATGCTTGAGAAATAAAAAAGATTTGGAGATTGTGTATCCATCAACTAGGCATGCGTGGTGGTTTATGGCCCGAAACCCCCCGTGATGTACTAGGGGAGGCCTGTGCCAGTATCCCCAGTTTGATATGGGCTATCCAGTTTTGGGAGAGCCACTAAATACAATCTTTCTTAGTTTAGGTGAGAAGTCACCTAGACACCACCAGAAACATTAAATCTTCGCACTACATTGTCAGAGGACGTTCCAGACTTTCGAAAGACGAAATTCTGAGAGACCACACTACGCTTACTTAATTTAATGTTTACTTATTCTCGTATCAGCCTATAACATCCCACTGCAGGGCACAGGCCTCTCCTAGTAAATCACTCGAGAGTTTCGGGTTGTATTTCACCACGCGGGCCCTGTGCGGATTGTTGGATCACATACTCCTTTCCTTCCTCACGGGTTCTTCACGAGGCGACGTAAAGTGTCATTTTGTAAAAATCCGAGCAAGTGACAGATTTTAAAAATCCATACTTAAGTAGGAACTCAGTGGTGCGGGCCGAGGATTTGACCTCATGTTCGCAAGAATATGAGTAGAGTATAGATACCGCTATTCTATCACCGCTCTAAAGTATACAGTATCATCCACTGCTGGAGCCTCTCCCAAGGCTCGTCACCATACACAATCTCCCGTTCTTCTCATCCATCCAATACCGGCAAACTTGTCGGTCTATTTAGACTAGACGAAGAGCATCCCACGCGTTTCCCGGTATTAATGGTTTAATTTTTTACCGAAAGTCTAAATTAATTCTTGTGGCCCTAGTGTCGTGGGTCCAGAGTCACAAACATAAAAATTAGTCTGTGTGGCTACTCACCACCCAGACTCGTTCAAACATTCGACTTAAACAAATGAATGTTCGACCGGGAATCGATCTCGAGACCTCGTACACAAGAAAAATATATGTTTATATACAAAAAGTCATTTTTCAGTATGCACCTAAATTTTAAACTTTTCTCGAGTTAATTATTATATAAAGCTTGCCCTAAATATGCAAATGCCATCGTTCCATCTAAACACATCTAAAGATAGGACTTCATACTTTGAGGTTCAAATTTACTTTATGATCTTGATATTTGGCACACTTGTGAGAGGTAATTGAGACGGTTTTATTGAATTTGGTTCGTTGGTTGTGATTAACTGTACGAGTGATTAGAATTTACTTGAAAATTTAATACAGTAGTTGGTTCGGTTACGTGTAACTTAGGACCATTATCTTAATGTTATTATGAATACAAATGTGATGTAAAATCATAGGATTCGTCCATATGTGAAAAATACATACCAACAGTTGGATATTTTTCGGATGTTGAATATTTAATCCAACAGTACTTAATTAATAATAAAGTACAAAGGGTGTAACAAACATATTGCAGAAGACTAAAACTGAATTCCGTTTATATTTCCGAGTTACATGAAAATTTTACGTTTTTTTTTTGTAAATAATAAGTTCTAATAGTCATAAAATTTTCTAATGCATTATACGACTATAATGATTATCTTTTTTATTTTCGTCCAAATATAAATTATATGTAAAAAGTAAAAAAAAGTTATCAAAAATATCCTGTTCTACCCGTGGTCCCACCATTTATATGCTATAAAATTAATATACAAACAGATCGTTTAATTTTTTAACACTCAATTATGTATATTATTATAACATGATTTGAATAGTATACAAAAACAGGCAACATAACATAATTATACTTTGAAAACAATGATTTGGGCCGAAGGTTATTATAAACAATAAACTAAGATGTTTCTAAAGTAACTAAATATGTTTAGTTTATACATAACGTTTATACATATAGTTTACGAGTATGGATGTAGATGTTTATGAAGTCTTCTTAAACATTTAGATGCTTGATTACGGAATCGATACATATATATTAAATATATTAAATATTAAGTGGAAAGTAAAATATATTTATAACTTTTTTCCTGTTGAAAGTAAGCAATCTTTCCAGTTGTGCCGGTCAAATTGAGATAAAAAAACGTAATAATTCTCATTCCTGCTAGTTTATGACTATGAAGGAATAAAGTCTTTATTAGACTTCATTTCTTCTCTTTAACGACCTTTTGAAGTGGGATTTCAAGGCGAATTTCTTTCATAGATGTAAATATAAATTCTACGCTCCAAAGAGAAGTGTACCTTAACTTTAATGATGCTATTACTATCGACGTTTTAAGAATTATAAAAAAAAGTCTAACAAACGAAAAACAGACATCCTTCTAATGATCACAAAGCTAAAGTGGGACTGGCTGGTCATGTCTACGGCATGCTGTAAGTGCTATGGCTAAAAATAAATAAGTTATTATTTATTCTTCGGCCCATCCATCGTGGAATCTACTCGTTGGTATTTATTGCCCATGGCGGGACGAGCTTGACGTTTATTGTGAAGACTGGCCGTCAAAAGTACAAAGCTGAGAGGAGTAGAAAAAATGGAGGAAAACATTGCCTAATGGATTCCAGTCCGCACCACCAAACGGACCTAAAAATAAGCCACTGCGCAGGTTTGTCACGTAATATCGCCAGAGCCCAAGAAGTTTTGTGTTATTTATACATTACGAATAACACAAAACAAACAATAATTGAAATTACTTTGTTCATCTTTCCGCGTACGCATCACAAAACAACCAATTGACGAATTTAAATAAAAACAGTTATAAGTACATAGTTTACGTCCTAGTTTAACATATAGAACACATTTTATGCCGATCCGCTACAAAGTACCCGCGAGAACCATTATTAAGTACGTATAAACAAAGTGACAGGCTAGTCATATTCGTATATGTATTGTAAAAAACTGATATTCTATTTCATGACCTTTTGACTCTCCCGTGCTCAGTTAAATTGTTTCAATTCGGACACCAGTCTCCTGTGGCGGCGATCTGTCCCTCGAAAAGGGTTTTTAATTAAAACCAGTTTTCCGAAGTCATACGTCAGTTCAGCCCATTCGGTGTCCCTGTGGATTCATGTTCATGTGTGGGTACAATAATATTTATGTGTATTTATGTGTATGTGTTGTTGATGTGGTAGGTACTATGTTTTTGCGATGATATCTCGTTTTAAATAATGTTACGAAAATACATGTACCTAAGTACAGTGAAGTCATAAAATACCGTTAATTATGTTAATTTTTAAAAATGTAATATCATCTTCGATCGAAGTTTATCATAGTCTCTAAAGTATTAAGTCCTAACTGTTGCCTATGGCTTTGCTCGCATTAACCGGAATAAAAATTACTTCAAGTATGACAGTTCAGTAGTTCCCTAATTACAAAATTATTAGGCAACTATTATTAGAATTATTAGTTTTTTTTATACAAAGAAGATGGCAGACGTGTAGAAAATCCACCCGGTGGTGATGGATACTGTAACTCTGCGATATCTGCGGTACGATGCCTATCTTTGGAGACTTAAGAATGGATTCGGAGAAAGGACTGGAAAATGGGGAGGGATAGGACAGGATGGGGTGAAAATATCACAACAATTGACTCTGGCATATCTCACACACTATCCTAACACGTACCTACATTGGGAGAATAGGATAAAGAGGGATAAAGAGGATAAAGATAAACTAGCATAAAATACATTTTATGCTAGTCTTCTGTGAGTGCAGGCCGCGGGTTGGTACCCTCTCCTCCCGAAATATAGTTAAAATAAATAAAAAAAAAATACTATAATTATATCATTATGTGGAATTATCATGAAATGAATATTGGGGAATATTGGGACTTTAATATAATTAGTTAATATAAAAGCATGAATAATATAAGCTCTTTTTCATTACTAGATAATAATATATTAACTCGATATTGTATGCCCAATTTGGGTAAGCTATTGTACTATTGATATAACATCTGACTTTGTATTCTCACAATTATCAATAAATGTTATTCTGTTATATTCTAATCCGGAAATCAATCGGAGTCCGGAATCAATGTTATTCAATTGCATTCTAGACTCGCAAATGGGGTTCTTCATGAAGATAATGAAGATTCCTTACGACTATGCAACTGCTCACGCGACAGTAATAGTTTCATGAATCATGATTAAACTAAGAAAAATATTGTACATTACCGTACCAGTTGAATTATCGTATAGTATTATAGTCCACTGGGAATCGACAACATTCCACATGAGAAAAGGTCTGGCTATCTTTCGTTATCAAAATTTAAAAGATAAAAAAATAATTATCAATGGAAAATATGACAATAGATAGTAGTAAAATTTACGTAGAGTTGATACGGACCCTAGCAGTTTTGATGCTTGGGAAAAAAAATTAAGTGCTTCAAAATTGTTTTTAGGATTTTTTTTTTATTTTAACTACACATTCACTATTTACACTATATATCAATCCGAATCTGATGAGCTGGGATCTTCAAAATTAACATTTATGACAAATCTATCTATATGCTCTTGCGATACAGGTGAATTTTCAACGTTAACAGTGTGTCTAAAACAATTACGGAATAATTGATTTTTCGTTTTTAATTCTTCTCGTTTAATCAGTTCAATGGCACTTGAACCTTACGTTGGTCGTGAGTTGTGTTGTCTAATTGTTGTTTTTAGTTTGCTCCACACCAACTCAACTGGGTTAAGTATTCAATAAATAGTACGATGGTAAACGCAGAATTTGATGACCGCAATCGTCAGTCATTTTCTCAACAACAAATGATTTTTGGAATTTTTACTATATTTAATAAAACGTCTCTGTTAGATTTTTGTGGAACGATGTGTTTTTACTTTGTAATAATGATATGATATATGGTGTAACAAATATTATTGCCATAGAAGTAACTTGCAGGCAGCTAAAAAGGATCAAATTTGATTGTTCCGGGAATTGCCGACGCAGCTGGTCGGCGGTAAAGTGATTTTATTATCGGCAATCCAACAAACAGTAGGCAGTTACTCACCTATCTCGAGTGGAATGTTTCCAATTCCTAGTGAACGTACTATACCATCAGCCTATGTCTCTCCACTGATAGATATAAGTAGGGCTCTCGGCTCGCCAAGACTCGCCACCACACACTCTCTTCGGCTCTTCTCATCCAACCACCACCAGTGAACGTACCCAAGTCGCCCACACTGTGCTTTCCAGTACGTGGCCTCCATTCGAAGACTCTTCTACTTCATTTACTGTCGGTCCTACGGAGAATAAGACGCAGGTCTTATTCTTCTCATTATTACTTTAGCATGCTGATTTTATGAGCCATGTCCGTGAATTGGTTCCGTGGCGAACCTCTTTGATTTGAATCTTATCCCGCAACGCAAATAAATTAAAGCATAGCTCGATTCATATCTCACTGAACGTGATTTAGAATTTCGGATTGTTCTGATTAGGCCATGTCTAACACGGTCAGTGTTAGACTGATCAATGGGTCAGTGATCAATGGGCTAGACGAGTCCTTGAGATCACATACGGTTGTATCGGTAAACATAGTGTGGAACACCTTCCTTATACGTGGGCCGATGACTTGAAAAAGTTTGCCGATAGTAATTAAATGAGAAGAACGGAGATCAGATGTAGTGGTGAGCCTTGGGAGATGCCAGAGTGGACAGATGTAATATGGTTATTTTGTACTTGCGATACGAGAAATAAATTCATACGAAGATAATACATATGAGCGAAGAGAATACGTATAAAATGTATGCCAAGATAAATCAATAAAATGCTTTCCTACAACAGATACTCGTGTCAATTCAATTCAATTATCCATAAAATAGAGCCGTCATTGCCGCTTTGAGACAATATCGTCGTTTGTGGGTTGCAATCTCAAGTTACAATTGTACAGTTTACTGTTTTCATAAGGGTTAAAAATGGTTTTACGTTGCTGGTTGAGCTGTACAACGTAGCATCTGTACCCGTTAGTCGATGATTTTTTTTTATTGAAATTTTGTATAGTCTGACATCATCATGCGTAATGTAATGTTTTTATAGAATGGGTAAATACAAAATGGAAAAAACAAATGGTCACTTTGTAACAATACACGCATATTACAATTAATTGTAACCAGTTCTTTTCTTTCGTCCACTGCTGGGTAATGGACTTTCTCATGCACATTGTATTGTGCACGAGGGACTTATGGCCTTAAAAGGCCACGCGGTTTGGTGTGTCCATTTTTCTCAGGGCTTGTGGTAGCGGTTTTATTATCCCTTAGTCGCTTTTTACAACACCCACGGAATGAGATGTACTGGTGGTATTCTGAAGCCGGTCGTCACCGCACGACTAAATACTGCAATTAACACGAGTATTTCTTACAATATCGATATTGTAACAAGTTGTATATTAGATTCTGCAAGAATACCTTTTATCACCCTCTTTCAATTTTTTTATGGAAGTATATAGGGCTGCCATTACTCTGGGTTTTCCCGAATTTGTCTTAGTTTGGAGGGCGTCCGGGGAGCGTCCGGGCGCAGTTTACGTTATTAACTGTGTTTTTCAATTTTGGAAAGTAATTAAATAAAATTTGTATACCTTCTTTTTGATAACAACTAAACTGTACGAGAAGTTAAATATTATAACTGTAGATGTGTTTTGAAAAATTGTACGGATTTGAAGCATAAAGCCCGGGGTAATATGTAGCACTTCGTCCGATTCTAATTATTTTACAAATGTCAGCTCTAAAAGTGTAAGAATTGCGAATGAGTAAAGGGTAAAATTGCGTGTGATGCCCACCTGTATTCGTCAATAGAATTATGTTGGAACACCCTTGACTGATATCGAATGTATCGCAGGACTACAATAACCGCTTACCATCACGCTGACTGCTCGTATGGTACCTTCTTTCAATTGAAAAATATATATACGAGTATATGTAGATACATATATTGCGTTAAATATGAAATAATGTGTCCAATAAGTAGTAAATTCACACCTAATTAAATGGTAACAAGGTCGACATGTCCCGAGCGTCGGAACAATCAATTGGCGTCTGACTGCCTACGAAACACACACAAACACAGCGTTGCGACTAGCTTAAGTGCTTATAGGAAAACATGAGTCTTTTATCCGTTCATGTGTTTTTGGATCCCACCGTTAAGAGTTCGAATATTTCCCTAACGGTTCAATTAATTTGTGAGGACGTGAGTTCAAATTCTCAACCTGTATCACTCGGATTTTAAAGTTATTATTAGCTCAAGAAAACATAGTAATTAAACATGGGAGTTGCGGACCATAATCGATCACGCGAGCCCAGGGCGGATTGGTGGATGTTGGCATTCTTAATAATTCGCTGTTCATTTAGTATTTTTTGCAGCTCGATTAAATTCAGGCCGTACTTACAGATTATCATTACATGCGATTCAAATTACAATCATAATAAGCCTAAACAAAATTAGTACATATTACGAGTATATTTGAAAATAATTTAGAAATTTAATTTAATATAAAAGTTTTTTTCGAAAAATTAACAATAATATTTTAAAAAAAAAACGTTTAAAAAGGGAAAAGTTATGAGGTACGTCAGCAATTTGAAAAGTTTTTTGTTTATATTTATACAATTTGTCTTGAAAGGTCCGCGGGGCTGATCGAGAAAATTAAAGGTCCGTGATATCTGAGATACAGAAGAATGTTAGTTAGAGCCTAAGAAGGTTACTTCTGTGTTAGTTTATGAAACTATTAACGTACTACAGAATTTAAAAAAACTTATCGAACAGGCGTGGTAAATTGTGGTTTAAAACTCTCGTAATTATAAAGTATGTGCTTTGGCAACAGGGCGATATATACATACGTATATCTTTTGTACTCGTATATCTTTTTTCCGTCAATGTGAAGCAGCAAGCCTATTGGCTGACTATAATTGATTTTCCAGTCAGCTCCTGCAGCTGTCGTCTCGCTTTTGCTATAAAAAATAAAGCCGATAGGGGAGTTTCGCTTGCACAGAGTAAGGCGATGCACAGAGAAAATGAGAATGAGGAAATACAACTTTGATACGTATTATTACTAAAGAGCAGTGAATTATTAGTATCTTTAAAAAGTAGAGGAAAAAGAATAGGATTTAATTTTTTTTATATTTATCGAGGTTAATGTTTATTAGTGAAAGAGTAAACGAAGCAGATTTACAAAACATTGCTAATGACTGCTAATTTAAATATTTTTACTTTCTTAAAAAAATATATTCATAGGACAGGAAGAAAATTTATCGACGATAATATAGATTTTCGTAGGAGATTTTGAGTGTTTATTTCAATAACACCATTCATGACCTTGATTACGGTTCTCAACCTAAAACATCACACAACCATGATTTTTTATTTTTTTTATATATATTACAAAATTTACAAAAAAAAACATAATCATAAGGGACTTTACATAATGATAATTCTGCTATTTGTATTACTTGAAAATAAAAGAAAAATACTAAGGAAGGAACTAAGGAACTAATCGTAAAGATGTAAACTAATCATGAAGTACTGAACTAACTACATAAAGAAAATAAATATACACATGAAAATCCTACTAACTTTTCCTTTTTAGTTAAGACTTAATAAAAATGATTATTTTACACACATTTTGTGATCTTTCTGAATTTACACATCACTCTACCACAGTGCGAAATGATCTTACTCATCTGATGTTAAGATGGTCGTATTATAATATATATTCAGTGGTGGTATCTGTGTAACGGTCGTATATATTCAGTGGTGGTATCTGTTTAAGTTGATACGATAATTAAAATATATTTGTTTCTAGAAAAGTTGAAAAGCTTCTTTTTATTTCGTACCTTTGCTTTATATGCCGTTTCAGTATCTACTGCTGGACATGGGCCTGCCGAGGCCATACATCCCATGCACATTGACTTGTGCATGAGGGATGTATGCCACCATAGCTAAGTAGGTTGGCGAGTCCACTCTTTTAGAGCTGGTGTAGTTCCTCAAACCTATGCTAACCGCTTTGTTAACCTTTAGTCGCATTTTAGGTCACAACGGGAAAAGATGGACTGGTGTTATTCTATAGACACGGCACGCTTTGTGTTAATTCAAAATTACTTCAATCAAAATTATTTCAATTTAATTAAATCAAAATTCAAAATTAATTCAAAACTGATTAATTCAAAATTAGAGTGAAACTTTTAATCACATTTTATAGTAAATTTGTTCAGATATTTTATTAAATGTAAACATACTTTGAGCTTTTTGCCAGGAACTTGAGAAGTGATGATGAGTTTTTGTTTGATTAACACAATACACAATGTTTATAACATTGTGTATTGTGTTTTATGTGGTTTAATAGTGGTAATTTATTCAAATTCAAAGTGTTTTTACACGTAATGTTTGTGATTATCAAACACACATAAACTACATTATTTCGTGTGCTTCCAAGGAATCTAATTCTTTATTGAGCGACTCCCTAACTCGCTTCGATGTGACTGGACATTGACCGGATGTGTTTTGAATTTTGATTTTGAAGTGGTTAGCTATGAAGAAAACTTGACACTGGCATAATGTGATAATTGCTCTCTCGCCATATAAGCACAAAAAAGCTTCTTTATTATTTCGTACTTTTAGTCTATATGATGACTTGATGACGGATAAACCTAAGTGACATACCTACTTTCCGCCATTTTGACTGACGCCTCACCACCGTTGAATGTAGGCTTATCCCGCTATTAGTATTTTGCTCGTCGACAAGGCTATGTCTACCGCAGAACTGACACCCGAATATGATAGACAGATCTTGAATATGGGGCACGCTTTCTGACCAGCTGATCAAGGTTATCGATGGTGACTGCATGAAAGGATTAAATGAAGAAGAAAGTAGGTACTGGTGGCAAGCGTTGACAGAGGCTTGATCCAGCAGTGGCGAGACAAAGACTGACAATATGTATGATACGAGGTATTTATTTCTTATATTGCTTACAAAATATGCCTCCTCTCTAAAATCTACATTTTATTATAACTATTTTTTTTTAATAACATATTTTGGTCCCAAAATATTTCATTAAATAAAAAACTAACCTCACTGTGAATTACTTTGCACTTACTATCGTGACTCGATATGCTCATCGTATTTCGTGTCTGTGAGCTAGTTGGAAACAATATACTCGTACACAAGTGACCTGAGCGAGCGTCCGTTCTGACAGGCACACACACTAGCGCATGGTACATGTACACGACTTACCACAAATAAAGCCGACGCTAGCTCGTGGATTGCAACAACTATATTTGCAATATTTCATCCAATAAATTTCGATAAATCAATGCTTGATGTAAACTATTGTAGCTCTAGTAAAGTGTAGCATCGAATCAACTGAAACTATAAATTGTGTATCGTGGTCAGAATCGATTCATTGCTCTATCCATTTATATCGGTCATGACTCATGAATCGAGTAGATAAATCGTTCACTCACTGTAGATGTTTCCTTCAGTACAGTTAGATTTATGTTGGTGGTTAGATAGTAAGCTTGTAATTTAATCCTTTTAATATATGTGACGCGATAGTTTGGTGATTAATCTGAATTTATAGACTGTTATCATACATTTACAAAATATATAGAAGAAATTAGGGTCAATTTCCTATCTATTGAACAGCCAATTCGATGAAAGTTTAAACTGATGTTGAATTTCGTTTTCTAAGTGACATCGTGATTATCCACTGCTGAACATGGATCCCCTCATACACATTGATTTGTGAATGAGGAATGTATGGCCATATAATGCCACACTGGCCAAGCGTGTTGGCGAGTCCACTCCCTTAGAGGTGGTGTAGTACCTCAATGCTTGTGACATGTCAATAATGGCGTATCAAAGATATTTTAACAATAAATAATATTGAACGTATCAAAGTGAACATAAAATACGTTTTGACGCAAAAGTTATTATTATAATTATATACCTAGTTATAATTATTGACTTTTTAAGTCCATATATTTACTGTCTTTGTTTTTATCTAGTTTGTTGTATATGGATTTATTATGTCTTTAATAAACATTATTATTATTATCGAGCGACTCAGAACGGCGCTTGGCGCACCTATTGAGCAGTTAATTTTAACCATTATAAAAAACACAAGAAATAAAACAAAAGAATAAAAACAACAAACTTGTCGTCTCCATCTACTTCGTTCATGGAAACTGTTGGGACAGATAAAGACTATTTTTTCACGAAAATCAGTCGATACTGTGTTGTAGAACTAGTAAAGAAACAGAAACTCAAAAAGAACTCTTTTTTAAACGCTTTTATTCAATATCGGTTTCATATTCTGTGTTGCAGAATCACGGAAAAGGTCTTCAGCTGAAATCAGAATATAATCAAACGAATGACTTTTGAAAGCTGTTAAAAAACCAAAATAAATGAATGTAGAGAAAAAACTCGATTCCTTATTTAACTTTGTCTTTACAACACAAAAGAACACAAAAGAAACATTATAATAGAATTTACTTACAAGTTTCACTTTAATAATATAACTTTTGCTCATAACACTTTTTCCTGTTAACAATACCAAAGGAAAAAGTTCCAGAGTCTGATATGGAAACTTCGTACAAAAGAATATTTTCCTAAGTTGTCGTGAACCAGACAAATGGTAGGGATCTCAATGTTATTGATGACACATTACAAAGCCATTTTTTATAGAATAATATGTACCTAAGGGGTAATAAACAGGCCGATGGCATGCTTTACTTGAAACAAGCAACAGTCGACTTTTTAGATTAAGATAATTACAATTGACATAGGGGATTCTAGGAACAGACTTTTTCCGCATTGGCAATGACTTTTCCTAATTTTCGGAGATTTCGCGTACAATTACAATATTTAATAGTTGAACCACTATGCTTTATTATTAATTTGGGACTACATATTAAACAAACATCGACAATATCTCTACATATAATAAAATCGTATATATTAACGAAGTATTTATTTGGCGTAACGGCTGTACATGAAATATTTATATGAAAAAAATCATTGCAGTGTGCACATTAGAAACACAGCCTAACACAATATTTTCTGGAATTTTTGACTGTCTGTCTGTCTGTTCGTCTGTCTGTTTGTCAGTCTGTCCGTCTGAACGCATATCACGCAGAAACAACTCAACGGATTCTAATAAAACTCAGTATAATTATAGCTCAAGTGTGGGGTTAATATTTGGGTACTTTTTATCCAGATCGATTATAGAGTTCTCACGGGAATCACAAGTTCGCGCGAACGAACCCGCAGGCACCGCTAGTATAATAATAAATTTCTTATTAAATTTGCACTCAGTACAGTAACGAGGATCCTTCTTTATGTACCTTATTTCAAAAGCCATTATGTATATCAATCTAATGAAACGCGAGGTACACTCTACACCTTTGTCACGATGTCGGAATTAACTTATGAAGTCTTTAAAATAGCTGACGTCAAACGAAATTATGTATTTAAATTTATGGAAGTGATGCTCCTTAAAGAGGCGGGTGGATCATTCATCATTACACTTTTCACTGCAGAAATGTTGCAGGAACTTTATTAAAGATGTAAAATTTTGTGCAGGTGGAAATTAAACTTTCTATGGATATTGGCTCAGTAAAATTCTGCTAATTTAGCTTGTTTTATTTGAACTCCTGGCCATTTTTAGTAAGAGAAAATTTCGTTGAAAATTATTAAAGCATCGTTTTTGTTCTCTAAGCGAATTGTTATTGTTAAATTGTTATTGTTGGAGTCTTGTTGGACTATTCTCGAGCTCGTCGTCGAGCACTGTTTGATGTGCTTGGATGTATACCCATTATACAATTTATAGCAAAATATTTAAATTAATAGGTACAATCCAATTATTCAAATAATTAATACAGTGGATTAAGTGGTTTGAGGGGGAGAGTGTACGCTGCAATTCAACAGCCGCTGGGCGCGCTCAACTGGCCACGTTACCCCTCTCTTACAGAAGACTACTTTGAAATGTACTGCATTTCCCACATTATCTTATTTCCCCAATGTACCGTGTTTCGGTAGTGAGGGACATGTGCTAGAGCCCATTCCCATCCTATTCCTCCCCTTTTTCCCAACGCTTTCTTCAAATCCATTCCTATTAGTTCAAAGGTAGGCAGTGCATCCGGGGTCGTGCCAACGTTTAGGATATTTTTGAGGGAGAGAGTACACGCTGCGATCCAACAACCGCTGGGCGCGCTCGACTGGCTACGTTACCTCTTTCTCACAGAAAACTACCTTGAAATGTACTGCTTTTCCCACTTTATCTTATTTCCCTACTGTATGTACGCATTTCGGTGGTGAGTAAGATGTGCCAGAGCCCCTTCCCATTCTATACCTCATCCATCTTCCCAACCCTTTCTCCAAATCCATTCCTATATCTCCAAAGGTAGGCAGCGCAGCTGTGGGCGTGCAAATGTTTGTCATTTTGGACTAATGTTGGCATGTATCGCGGATGTCTATGGGTGACAGTATCCACTTACCATCAGGTGGACTGTATGTTAGTCTGCCGCATTCGTCCATAAAAAAAAACTCATTGCTGATTGCGTTTGCATTGAAGTAGTTTTTATTGTACCTACTCTGTTAGCGAAAGTAAAAATTGAGGGGGGCCCTTAGTATCGGTGGGAACACTGTAAAGCCTACTCAGGGTAAATAAATGAAACCTTATAAATATAATAAATTTGCAATAAACACCGTACTGTACATTTAAGATTTAAAAGAAAAAATCATTGCAGTGTGTAGTGCGAATGATAGAGAGCCCAAAACAACAATTTTTGGATTTTTTATCTGTCTGATGGCTTATACGCTATGTACCGGGTTAACATTTAGTGTATTAGTTTATACATTTAGTGTACTTTTCATCCAGATCAATTATGAAGTTCCCAAGGGAATCAAGTTATACATCTACGTGCACTAAGTCGCGGTAACCGCTAAGTGAAAATTAAAAAACTCGTTTTTGTATACCAAGGGTTTTATACCTACATAGGGTACCTACAACGAGTTTGAAAGTTTACGGTTTAAAATAAGTAATTAACGCCACACTTAAAGGTCCACCCACACTAGTATTCCCTAATCCAAACACACACACGCACAAAGCCGAACATAAACTACAGAAATTCCAAACAAATATTTGTATTTGAGTAAATGGTTTTCCGACAGGATATCGATTCTGGTACCTTTCATCCTGTAGTCAGGGAGGGATACCAACTAATTACTGAGTTAGTCCACAGTATTCCACTAGAAAGTTGTTCTAATCTAATGGTCTCATTATATTTTATTAATGCTAACATTTTCATTTAAGAATTAACATTTTTTTTTATTTTTTACATTTTGTCGTTTATAATTACAGTTTATGTTTAGTTCTACTCGCGTCGCCCGCGCTGCGCCCTTTCATTAGTACGGAGTAATGCGTGCTACGAACGTTTTAGATAGAACAACAAAATTTTACATATTTGTAACAGTTGATATATTCCAAAAAATAATTTTATATTATGCTAGAACGGTTTAGTTGATGTGTTTCTGGTTTTGTATAATTTCAATGACACATTGTATATGTAATATACGCAATCTGTGTAATCGGGTATTCTATAGAATACCTAAAACAGTCAGACAGTCTATGAAATATTCTTTATTATATACTTTGCTTACGTATTCTATACAGTACCGAATTGACATCCGGGCAGTGTATGAAATAGTTATCAAAAGAAATTAAGAAAGCGTAGATAATGTTCCTACTTGTGTCGCCAGTGCCACAAAATGATAGAGGTCGCGATGACGGTCGAAATAATGCAGCTATTGTTTTATAAAAGACAGAAGAAGAGGTCTATCGGCTGGGTAAAAAAAAAACTACTAAATTAAAAAGACATTCCTAATCAAAATTGACAACCCATTCAGTTGCAAATTTACAATCTACGGGAATTAGCCAAGGATTTGTCAAATGTAGTTGCAATACTGCAAGAGGTGCAAACCAGACTGAAAAGGAGGAAATTTTATGCACTTCCAATATTATAATAATGTCATGTAATAATGTAATAGATAAATAATTTAAAAATTACGAGATTTTCGACATTTAAATTTATTATTACAAGA
Source organism: Sesia apiformis (assembly GCA_914767545.1). Classification (NCBI taxonomy): domain Eukaryota; kingdom Metazoa; phylum Arthropoda; class Insecta; order Lepidoptera; family Sesiidae; genus Sesia; species Sesia apiformis. Next base: position 4,159,971 of record OU611960.1, on the reverse strand, counting down.
TAAACTTTTGTGTCATTTGCTTTCTGTACGAAAGTATATCAATCTGAAGTAATTTTTTGTTGATTTTTGCAAATTTATTTTATTTTATACTTTACCTAATCCCGTATCGGAATATTGTAGAATGCCTAGGGTTTGTATAGAATGTCTGGGCAAAGTATGTAATAGTTGTAGAAATAAGTAAAAACATAATTCCATAGAATTCTATAGAATACCTGAATTTTATACTTTGCTTGTAACATATATATCAACTTCTTCCTGCCGTGCTTAGAATTGGTGTGTGCATTATACTCATATAACACTATATAATGCATGGTGTTTGTATATAATGTGTTATACAACACACGTTATATACAACTTACCAATTTGTCGTTGTACTCTGTTTTTCTGTTGTCCATACTTAGTCTGGACTCCTCTCCGAGCTCGTAGAGCTTCTCTTCTTCCAACCCAGTGCCCTTCAACGTCTGAAAAAAGACAAAAGAAAATCAATAAAGGAAGATCAGTTACTTTTGCAAATATTCGTGAGGACTTTGTCCGTGGCTAGCTTCCGCCATCACATGTTCGCATATTTTCTGTATTTGATCTACAAGCAAAAGATGGATTTCAGTTTTTTAAGTGTCAAGGGTATCTCGAGGGGCACCAGCAGTACAGACTGTTGTATACTGACGCTGACGCACATGGACTTGAACAGCAGAACGCTGATACTGCTGTTCATACACAGTCTAAATATACTAGAATAGGATTTTTATAGAGTAGTAGTAACGAGTAAACTCTGCGCTCCCAAAATCCTCCCCACTGAACGTCACTATTATCCCAGGATTGTACATGAAGCGATTGAAATTAAGAAATATTTAATTAAGAAAATTCAATCGGGAAAATTCAATTATAAACTGTCGTCGACGTGGAATCCAGTGATTAACAAATTTAAACCTTGCGATTAACCGTCGAATACGTCCGCGCACATTGTTAGTGTAGTGTGTCGCGGCCTGTCCGAATGTAAAGACCAAGTGTGGGTTAGTTGATAAAACTACTCGCGGCTCCCATCCTGGACTGTCCGCCTCTTCGGTCAACTGGTGACCACGGCCGGTGTAGCCGTGTCGAGTAAGAATAAAAAAGTAAACATATACCTTTATTATACGCGTTCAGACCCGATTTAGTATATAAAATAGCCATGGGCGTACCCATGGGGGGGGGGGCAGGGAGGGGCAGCTGCCCCCCCCCCCCCGACCTGGACTGCCTCCCATACATTTAGCTGGTTAATTATTGCCTATGCCTAAGTACTGTTGTATTTATGAAATTGTAGATGAAGTAAAATTTATATGTAAGTGTATTTATATTTATATGTAAATACTTTGGGTGATTCTTTCACAGAACTTGTTTTAAGCCGCTTTGCAGAAGATCCACGAAGATTGCTTTTGAAATAAATACTTAATTAATTACTTAAGTATCTAATCTAATAAATGCACATTTCTATTTATGTTGAATTATTTACATACAGGAAATTTCTGATTTGCCCCCCCTAGGCCAAAAGCTGGGTACGCCCATGAAAATAGCCTTTGTTAAATATAGTAAGAGTGTTTTGGAACTCGCCCCCAGGGACCTCTCGCTCTCTCTCCTTTTAAGTGTATTGAGGCCGGGCTGTTAAGGAATGCGTGTATGCTATTACCAATTTAATGTTAAAAACTAGTATTAGTACATTTCAAATGATATATATTCTCAAGCAAACAGAAGATTTTCTTTACATATCAACTCAAATACCCTACAATTATTTGGTCGTTGGAATCGGATAAAATCACTGTGTAAATAAGTATAATAAAATCACTCATAATATTTTCTTTACATATCAACTCAAGTAGGTACCTACTTCAGTTGATATGTAAAGTCTAGTCTTAAGGCTTTTATGTTAGTTAACTGTATTGAAAGGTTAAAAGGCAATTGACTATCGTGTATTTATAACTAAATGAATGCACCGTGAGATTCATTTCCTGCTCTAGACAGAAGCGACGTTTGCACTGTCATTAGGGCTCTTACGGGACACCGCAGGCTAAAAACTGCAGATTCTGTTCCGAGCTGGATGAAACGCCAATGCACCTGCTTTGTGATTGTGGACCTTTGATGTACAAAAGATACACGTATGTGGGCGCTAATCTGTTAAAGCCGGAAGAGGTCCAACAACTCGTTGCTAAAACTATCCCTGTGATATCTGCAGGCCATAGGCATTGGCAGCGAACTATAAAAATGGTGGCGATCACAATAGATCAGCAATAGTCGCAGTGATACGAGGCTGAAGCGACTCGCAGAGCCGCTTGGCGCTTACCCACGACAATAATAATAATAATGAGATTCATAACAGATAATATGACAATAGTTTCATTGAATTAAAAAGTATTAGAATACTAATTGATTTTATAATTTGAATTACAAAATAAGGTGACTGTTTTTATTTATTTTCAGTCACATAAATCAATATACTTCGTTTACATTTATTACTCTATTAGTGTCCTGGCATTACTCTATTAGTGTCCTGGTAGTACTCTATTAGTATCCTGGCAGTACTCTAATAGTGTCCTGTCATTACTCTATTAGTGTCCTGGCATTACTCCATTAGTGTCCTGTCATTACTCTATTAGTATCCTGGCAGTACTCTATTAGTGTCCTGGCATTACTCTATTAGTGTCCTGGTAGTACTCTATTAGTATCCTGTCATTACTCTATTAGTGTCCTGGCATTACTCTATTAGTGTCCTGGTAGTACTCTATTAGTATCCTGGCAGTATTCTATTAGTGTCCTGTCATTACTCTATTAGTATCCTGGCAGTACTCTATTAGTGTCCTGGCATTACTCTATTAGTGTCCTGGTAGTACTCTATTAGTATCCTGGCAGTACTCTATTAGTGTCCTGGTAGTACTCTATTAGTATCCTGGCAGTACTCTATTAGTGTCCTGTCATTACTCTATTAGTGTACTGGCATTACTCTATTAGTGTCCTGTCATTACTCTATTAGTATCCTGGCAGTACTCTATTAGTGTCCTGTCATTACTCTATTAGTGTCCTGGCATTACTCTATTAGTGTCCTGGCAGTACTCTATTAGTGTCCTGTCATTACTCTATTAGTATCCTGGCAGTACTCTATTAGTGTCCTGTCATTACTCTATTAGTATCCTGGCAGTACTCTATTAGTGTCCTGTCATTACTCTATTAGTGTCCTGTCATTACTCTATTAGTATCCTGGCAGTACTCTATTAGTGTCCTGTCATTACTCTATTAGTATCCTGGCAGTACTCTATTAGTGTCCTGTCATTACTCTATTAGTGTCCTGGTAGTACTCTATTAGTATCCTGGCAGTATTCTATTAGTGTCCTGTCATTACTCTATTAGTATCCTGGCAGTACTCTATTAGTGTCCTGGCATTACTCTATTAGTGTCCTGGTAGTACTCTATTAGTATCCTGGCAGTACTCTATTAGTGTCCTGGTAGTACTCTATTAGTATCCTGGCAGTACTCTATTAGTGTCCTGGTAGTACTCTATTAGTATCCTGGCAGTACTCTATTAGTGTCCTGTCATTACTCTATTAGTGTACTGGCATTACTCTATTAGTGTCCTGTCATTACTCTATTAGTATCCTGGCAGTACTCTATTAGTGTCCTGTCATTACTCTATTAGTGTCCTGGCATTACTCTATTAGTGTCCTGGCAGTACTCTATTAGTGTCCTGTCATTACTCTATTAGTATCCTGGCAGTACTCTATTAGTGTCCTGTCATTACTCTATTAGTATCCTGGCAGTACTCTATTAGTGTCCTGTCATTACTCTATTAGTGTCCTGTCATTACTCTATTAGTATCCTGGCAGTACTCTATTAGTGTCCTGTCATTACTCTATTAGTATCCTGGCAGTACTCTATTAGTGTCCTGTCATTACTCTATTAGTGTCCTGGCATTACTCTATTAGTGTCCTGTCATTACTCTATTAGTATCCTGGCAGTACTCTATTAGTGTCCTGGCATTACTCTATTAGTGTCCTGGTAGTACTCTATTAGTATCCTGGCAGTACTCTATTAGTGTCCTGGTAGTACTCTATTAGTATCCTGGCAGTACTCTATTAGTGTCCTGTCATTACTCTATTAGTGTACTGGCATTACTCTATTAGTGTCCTGGTAGTATTCTATTAGTGTCCTGGCAGTACTCTATTAGTGTCCTGTCATTACTCTATTAGTATCCTGGCAGTACTCTATTAGTGTCCTGTCATTACTCTATTAGTATCCTGGCAGTACTCTATTAGTGTCCTGTCATTACTCTATTACTGTCCTGGCATTACTCTATTAGTGTGCTGGAATTTTATAGTTGACATTAAAATTATAATTTTTGAAGTAAAAGTTGGAACGATACAAGAAATCCTAGTGTGAGCCATTGAGTGTCTACGTTATTATTAAAAAAAATAAAACTACAGAAACATTATCGTTCCAAAATAATTCCCTGCGCAATATGCCGGTAACCAATGCGGTCAATAATAATATAATTTAGCCCCGACAGGACAATTAATCCAAGGCTTTGTCCCGGACAAAGCCACCGAGCGACCTCTGTCCTACATGGCAGTGGTTGCCGGCATTTGTGGAAAAACTCAGTCATTCTGTGACTATCAATTAACATATACTGTAATTTCGATGTACTAACATTAACTATTACCTATTACCTAACATAATTACCTATATAGAATACTCCGTGTCTAAGAAGGAATATGAATTGGTCAAGATCTAGTTAAATAGTCGATAAGTGATGTCGACAGTGTTGCTTATTACGAGCAATTTTGGTCGACATTAAAACAGGTCGAGGCCTTGTTTATATTTATTTATACCCTTCATTACACAATATCGTACAATAGGCGAGCTTAATGCCTTAAGGCATTCTTATTCAGCCAACATTTGGGTTGATCAGAGAGGTTAAAAGAGGTGCATACGTTCTTTTATAAATGTTTAGTTTCAGGTATTTAAAATTTACAGGTAGGCACCAATCATGGATTGGATTGAATTGCACAATCCTACAATACTTTTTACTTACATGTCGCGTTTGGTCTGAGACACTATAGAAATTAGAAATGCAGAAATTTCTATTGAGATGATGGTTTCAAGTTGACACGTGCGTTCCGTATGGTGACGGCCAGTTTTAAAACAACACCACCTCCAGCAATCCCCTTGAGTGTCGTAAAAGAGGACTAAGGGTTAACAAAGGCGCTACCACTAGGTCTGAGGAACTGCACCATCTCTAAAAGAGTGGACTGCCTAAAAATATGCATGACCGATGATTGTACTTACCAAAGATTTTACCATAATATGTAGAAATTATATCCATAAAGGGATTATCACATAAAAGCCTAAATTGAAGTAATTTTCAAGTGAGCCATTATTTAATCAAAATAGCTATCAAATATGCAAGGGTTGAACAGGTGGCGACGATGGGTCGTCTGATGAAGGGTTTGTATTAATTACAGTTGTAACATTTTTGAATAACATTTCTTTTCCAAAAATAATAAATATCCAACAAAATAATGGATTAATAAACAGTTATGAATATTAATATTAAAGATTAATTAATGGAAGGCTTATTAAAAACAAAAGCAAAAGAAAATGTAAAGAAATTTACCATTTCTTTTCTTTATAACTTTTTGTACATCTCCTCTAATTAAGTCATATATGAGCATAGCTGTATTGTTGTGTGTAGAATAAAACATAAAATAAATGAACATTTAAAATTAAAATAAATATTTGGATTACATTACATTAACATTCCTTCTTGGCGGGATGGGGTGCAATGGGTAATAAAGAATAAGATATAAGGGTTTAAAGAGTATTAATACAATTTGAGGAAAAATCTGCAGGTGGAAATTTTTCCCCTCTAGGCACCCCTAAACTGACAGAGGGAGATGTTATATTACAATCCCATAAATCATGGCAGTTTCTGAATGTATCGTCAGTCATATGACAATACAAGCATTGGAAGAATGTAATAATGCCGTCTCGAGTATTGTCTTTTACTAGTGTACTAATTTATCGCAGACAAATCGACATTCGGCTTTGTGATGTGTTTATCCAAATATACAATATTAATACTAGAAATAAATGAAACGAAATATTTTTTTTCTAAAACATCAAAATGTTTTTTCCTAAAATGTACGGAAAATAGTGAAATCTCTCTTCCGATTGGTTTTTTGGTTAAAATAAGTACATATCGTCCGCGTGATGTCAGTCGACTTTAGAATAGCACCAATAGTCCCGTGGATGTCATAAAAGGCGACTAAGAGATAACAAAGAGGCTACCACAAGCCTTGAAACAGTGGACTCGCCAACCCGCTTGGCCAACAGGGCGTTTTAGAAAGAAAGAAAGAAAGATTTATTTTTTCATTTATTTCAGATTTATTTTATTTATACATCGAGGGATGTATTGCCTTAAAATAAAATACATCGATTTATTCATTTATTGTATGAGGATACATAAGACAATGTGCATGAGGAAACCCATGTCTTTCACTGAACGATAAAAGGGCTGGTTACACTTACTACGCCTTTCGAGTTAATTGGCGTTTGGACCCGAGTAACCAGCAGTGTGTGTGTATACCAGCAATAACCGACATTGTGTCCAGCGACTAAGAACTGCTTGGAAACCTCAAAGAACTTCTTTTTAATTTCCTCCACAGACATTATTACGAAATTTAATTAATTTTAGGTTTCGGAAAATGTATCACAATGAAACGTTTCTTTGATAAAGTTTGCGAACAAACATTAAACACTTTCCAGGTTTGACATTCTCTTTGAAGGAATAGAGTAATTGAGTTTACTTGATGCTGAAGTGCTTTATGACTTGACCACAACTAAGGAAGAAAACAAACCCATAATTGAAGTGTACGTTGTAACAATACTCCAACTAGTTCTACCGGACTTCTTGCTTCTAAATTCCTATGAAAGTCCGCTAACGCAAACTCTCGAAAAACGTTTCTGGCATTCTATTATTTACAAATTTTCTTTACTAAATATCAAATTCACTCCAAACGTCAATGGTTGCACATTGAGTCATTTGCTGAGTATATTAGTGAATAGTCCACTATTAAATGTTACATATCTCACAGCTCGTTTGTGCGTGAGACTTTGCATTAGAGCTGTGCAAGTAGAGCCAAAAATAAATAAGTCCCTTAACACATTCGTTAACCTTAACACACAAGCGCAACGCCGTTGAACTGGAAGTGAAATTGAACGCATTGTGACACAACGCCCGTTGACGTTGAACTTTAAAAATGAATAAATGCTACTACATCTACAGTCAAGCGACAACAATAGATTTCATAGGAGCATGACGTATTACTGTCATATTACGTGAATTTGCAGCAGCTTATATAATTATATAATATGTAATAACAATTATTCATGTTTAATGTTCAACGTGAACGGGCGTTGCGTTGTGTCACAACGCGTTTGATTTCAGTGCCCGTTAACGACATTGTGCCGACTAACGTGTTAAAACCGTGACAGAGTTTTCAGGCTCGAAAGCTCTCATGGAATGTGAATCAATTGAGAAATAGAGTTCTTTTAAATTACCATTTTGGTATGTCGCGTACAAAAACTTCGAGAATCTTCCTGTTCACACACAACAGACTGTTTTTACGACCGGCATCTTTATTACATCGTGGCTCGGTTACACGTCACTCGCTTGACACTTATAGAATAGGCTCACTGCGTACATAATTTATTTGAATTTGGATAGAATAGGATAGACCACAGTGGAGAAAGAAGGCAGTAAGTAAGTTCATCTATGTATTGAAAAAATTAAATGTAGACACACTCAAAAATTTAACGCTGATATTAACATATTGGACGTTGAAGTAATTTTAAAAAAAAGTTTCTTATGTACAAAACGCTGAATTATTTTTGTATTAACGCTCGAACTACAAATAAGCGCTAGTGAACGTTTAAGACCCGACCGTTAAACGCTCGTGTCCAAGTTGATGACCTTTAATGGTCTTAAACCCATGACATTAAAAAGTCGAGTCTACAACGTTTAAGATTAAACTTCGCACTGAATTTGCGCTCATTTATAAAACACTACACTCAATGTAAAGATATTTTAATATATTGAGCATGTTGTACAAAACATGGCCGTTTGGTGTAGGCCGGTTAATAAATTTAATAAAATTAAACCTGATTTTTTGTCTGACGCTACTTCAAATATTATGAGTGTTGTGCGCCGAAACTTTCCGGACTATTAAGACTAAATGCGGGAAGTTGGTGAAACTGCTTGCAATTCTCGACGTGGACTACCTCTTCATTTAGCTAAGGTAATAAGATAACTACATAAATAAGGTAAACATGTGCGTTGATACCCGTTTACATGGATTAATAAAGTGTAGGAACCTTGCCTACACTGCAATTAATTTAATTACGCAAGCAAACCCGCCGGCCGATGCTAAATTTACTTTAGACCGTTACGTGCGGCCGCTTGTAGAAGGCGCTTGCGCAGAGCGGAGCGAGCGGGCGCCGCACAGTCACTACCGATATCCGACGGCGAATGCACGCGCAATTTTTAGTTTCTGATCATTATCAATTTCTATTCAAATCTTGTTCTAGTCAATTTCTAATAAATTCGTTATTAATTAAGTGACATCCTATGTGTGAAATTCATGCTCTTTCTTCAATAATATAAATCGCAAATGTAAATATTGACATACCTACGAGAATAAAGTGTGTCAAATAAAGTGTGGACTTTTTACTCATCAAGAACCTAGATAGACACTTTAAAAGTATCCAACATGCTGGTGGCATTACCTCGTTCAATCTTCAAGGCTCGTTTACACGGGGAGAGTTTCTCGACCAGTTCGGGCGAGTATATTGTATACGATTCTCATATGCGACCAAACTACATTCAATTCTCGCCTACAACTGTTCACACGATGATAAAAAAATACGGTGATTGATACATTTGTTTATACTAGTTTTTGACCGACGCGACGTTCGAGAAACTCGCGCTCGAGAAACTTTCCTTATGTAAATAACCCATTAGACTAGATGCGTTGCGTAGGATAATGGCCAGCCCTGGGATCGAAAAAGCTGTCGACCAGGCGCTTGAAATGTCCTTAATAAATGCGCCTTAGGACACTATGGACCCAGGACTTCGATACCAAATGAAATAAAAAATGTATTTGCGGCCATCACAGGGTCCCAAATACATTGAAGGTCTTGCGGCATACAAAACTAATCAGTAAGTCTTAAAGAAGCTAAAATTACACTAAAAGAAACCTTTTAGTTTCTTTTGTTCAAGCGATTAGGAATAACTACAAGGGATAGAGTCATTATACTCGTATTTCAGTAAGCCTCTAGCTCCGAGGGAGTGATTACACAAGCCGGCTAATTACGTCCTATGGGACGTATTTACTTTACTAGTTTACTAAGTAGAGCGCGCGCCACCAAAGAAGTCCCGCGGAATTTAAGGTAACTAAATATGGCAGGTCGGTCATTCGCGCAAAATAAATATTATTATGTCCGTTTATAACACTACTTCCTAATTTAAACACATCTTTATTTACACCTACATAAAAATACATAATTTGATAGGGTAAAATGAAGCCAATCGGCTGACTTCTTTTGTGGCGCCTACTCTACTAGGATGTAGGTACAGAAGCGGACTTTAGTTTTTGTACCCTATGTATTTTTCTACATAAATATAAAAGACCCAATAGCACGCGCCAGTCATAAGAGCGTTTTAGTTATTTTCGTTATTTTCGTTTTAGAAAAGAAATGTTTTGACAAGAGGTCAAGGGCTTTACGAGCCTGTATCCGACAACATTTAAAAAAAATACTTGTTTTATTGGAGTGGGAACTAATTGATTTATGCATAAACTTTGGGTCCTAATAAGGTAGCATTAAAATTGTTGTTATATTTATAGTAAATATACATACTCCTTCAATGCGTGCGGAGTTTTTTTTCTTCTTTAATAGTAAAAAGACGACAGATTAGCACACAGTCCACCTGCTGGTAAGTGGATACTGTCGCCCATAGACATCCGGGATACATGCCAAGATCAGTCCAGAATGACAAACGTCAGCACACCGCCGAATGCACTGCCTACCTTTAGAGATGTAGGACTGGATTCGGAGAAAGAGTAGGGAAAATGAGGAGGGATAGTATGGGAATTGGCTCTGGCACATCTCACTCGCTACCGCAACACATACGTACATTGGGAAAAATAGAAGATGGTGGAATAAGCAGTACATTCATACATAACTTAAAACAGACATACATACACGGAATTTCTTAATCCTCCACTACATGCAAAATCCATGCTTCACCCGCGTGGATTTTGTTTTAAAAATAACTGATTTCTATTTAAAAATAACTGGATAAAAGTATCTAAAGTTCTTCACCAGATTTCAGATTAGGTCTCTGCCAAATTTCATTGCACACATAGTTTCATTTCAGTAGTTTAGTCGTAAAGACGTAACACACAGCCAGATAAACACCCTTTCGGATTTATCATATTATAGTGTAGGAGTGATGATGTGGTTAATTAATATTTGTGCCAATGCACAAATATCACGCACACATGTGTGATATTTGTGTATGTATATTATATATATTACACATATATTACACACATATTACACACATATTACACACATATTACACACATATTATACACATTACATATACGTATATGTGCAATCACATAGACGTGATTGGCGCGTTCGGGGGTTTCCCGATTAGTCGATGGCCAATGTTTTCGTAATGTATCTGAACCTGTCTCAATGATGATAAATTCGCCCGTTTTGCGATCTTTGAACAATGTCGTATTCAACCTATTAAGTTATATGTATTTTGATCTTTAATTGTTCTCTTTTGTATTAGTGGTCCTATTGTGCCAGATCACGCTTAATTATACTTCAGTATAATTCCATAGATCGATACGATAGCCATTTACGGTTTTTAATTTTTTTATTATACAATAATTATATTACTACAATACAATATAGACTGAAATTTATTGAAATAGAGAGTCACTTTTAATTGTCTTCTATAGGATATTCTAGCGGGTAAATCGTAGGTTATTTTTATTTTATTTAGCTCAAAATCAAAATATTCTTAGGGGGTGTAGGAGTTGAAACGTACTGAAGTTACATTTCATTGAATAACTTACATAGTGATTGTAAATATAAACAAATGGAGATAACTTAAATAAATTAGTGTTATACGATGTGTACGCAGGTGTAATTTTTTTTTTATTTACTAATTATCACAAAGAGAATGATACATTTTATAACAATTACTTTATATTGTTTCTCAATCTGGGAGTCGCGAGCCCCAGGGGGATTACAATCGCATATACAAGGGCTCGCAGTTAGTCAGGAAGAAATAAGCACTTATGTATGAAAAACCTTTATTTAGTTAATTATAATCAGATTTGGAAACCTAAAAACTTTATTTTTAGATTTTTCTGGGGTCGCTACAATAAAAAGGTTGACAAACGATGATTTATACTAAAACATGGTTTCAGTAACATACCAAAACATAACAAGCAACATAACATATTTTTTTTTTTATAGACAAGAGGACGGACGTGCAAGCGGTCCCATGCGATGGTAAGTGTTACCGCCGCCCATGGACACCTGGAACATCAGGGAGCAAGCGGGCCTTGCAAAATCCTATTCACAGTTTTCTTGAAGAACCACATATCATAGCTTAATGGGAAGACATCTTGAGGCAGTTCGTTCCACAGCCTACGGGTTCGCAATATAAAATAATTTTTGAACCGAACAGTACCCGACACCTCCGTATAGAGGAAATGTTGATGAACCGCACTTCTGTAACGGGAAGTGCGGTTGTAGAAATAATATTGAATTAGTGGGAATTATATTGAACAATTCTTCAGAGCATTCCCCATTGTACAGGCGGTAGAAGACACAGAGAGATGCAACGTCTCTCCGAATGCTGAGGGGTTCTAAACCGCCCGTAAGAGTGGGATCGTCGACAATACGAACAGCACGTCGTTGGATGGAGTCAAATGGGTCTAATTGGTATTTCGGTGCGCAGGCCCAGAGATGTGAGCAATACTCCATATGGGGCCTCGCCTGAGCTTTGTAAAGCATTAGGAGTTGCCCAGGGGTGAAGTACCGCTTCGCTCTGTTCAGCACACCGAGCTTTTTAGAGGCCATGTATGTATCATAATCATGTACTTTAAACTTTATATATGTACATATATTTATATACATACTTTATATGATACTATAGACTATTTATTTATAGACATATATGAACTTTAAATAATGAATTTACCATTAACAAGGATAAGATAAACTATGTGTATATACCTATGTAGCCTATGAAATCTATCAACATTTATATGCTTGAATACGGAATCGGGATCAATATCCATAGAATATATCTAGATATATAGATATAGTAATATGTAGATTGAACTATCCTCGTACTCGTAAACTACCTAATCTAACTTAACCCAACCTAACATAAGCTATGTGGAAAAAAATAAGAAAGGGATCGATTAGGAATGATTTTTTAGAAAACAAAAACATACTGAACGTAAGAACACGCTGACCAATTGACTTTTACGACACTACCAGCCAGCGTATATACTTTACTTTTTCGCACCAATCGGCCTATCTAGAAAATTGCTCCCAATTCGTTGAACACATTTATCCCAAAACAAACAAAAAGCTACAGTTTAACGTATCACGTTGATATTTCTAGCCAGCAATACAAGTACTCGGTCCACATTCTGTGAATAGCCCGACATATATCTCAATTACGTATACCATGCCCAGTGGTACGCGCGTGGAATTTCTAAATGATTCTCCTCCAGTATAACAGGTCAAATAAAAGAGGAATGGAAAAAGTATGTACGTCGTAACCGACACATAGCGAGGTTCCTTGGTGATAAAAAGATTGGATCGCTTGCCGTTAGTATTATTAATATTAAACTTAATATCATATAATATTTTTGAAAAAAAAATATACTGAGTCTATTAATCTAGAATACCACCACTTCATCTCTTCTCATGGGTAACTTAAAAGGCGACCTTAAAAGCCTTGAGGAACTACACCACTTCTAAAAGAGTAAACTCACTAACCCGCTTGGCCTATATCTTGGATTTTTTTATCTCCATTGCAATTTAACGACAGAATATAAAAACTAATCAGGTTTCGTTTATACAAAATTTCAAAAATAAGAAACAAAAGCATATCCTTTAATCCGTCCAACGAATAGCTTCTGTTTTGCAAATTTAATCATCAAGTATGTAAAAGAAAACATTTATTTTAAATGACAAAAGGAAATTAAATGTACTGGCGCAGTCGGGACTAAGTAAGCCGCGCCGAAGAAAATGCCGAAGACATTCTAATTCACTCTGACATAATTATTGATTTACTTCACGAGTGAACTTTAGTTAGTATGACTATATACTATACTATATATATATGACTATATTGGTATACTTGTGTAACGGTCCGTTAGTAACTTGACAGTAAGACTAGTGGTCTAATAATTGCTTTTTTTAATAATTTTTAAAACTATGGATTTTTTAAAATTGTCATTAAAATGAAGTTTTAATGAACAAGTTGATATGCCACTGTGTTCATGTGTTGAAAATGGCATCAGTGTGCCATAATTTTGACAATATTAAATTAGCCCTAGTATGGCTAATTTAATATTGTGGCCACTGATAGCTGGTGCTGACTAAAATACGTGAGTTAAAAATTGTAGTTTGTAGTTAAAAAAAGTTTGTGGCATGAAATTGTAGGTTACCGTACAAATGATGTGCAATTCAAATCAAGAATGGTTACTTCTCAAGTTATCGCCAAAAAGTCTTGGCATTTATAGCAACTTACGAAAAATGCAAATATCTCGGAAACTGGAAACCGAGACCTGGACCCATTTTGCTTAAAATGTCCACATTTATAATTACACATTTATATTTTAATGTTCGCTCGATCGCGTCACGCCTTTGCTCTCAGTCCCCACAACATTTACGAGTACTTTCCCTCACCTGGTTACGAGTACGTATTCTCACAGCTACTAACAGTAGTTTAGCTTTATTTCTAACGCAATTAATATCTGTCGGATTTTAAATACTTCACAGAGTTATTTAGAAGACGAAAACAGGTTAAAAGCAAAGTTAATTAATGTAAAAAGTTTCGCACGGACGTTTATGGTAGACTAATTAAAATTAGCACTTTGTGGGGTGAAGTGTTCATTATTTTAATATAATTGAAAACACTATTGTAATATCTTTAGGGGACTATTTTCATGATAATACTTCAGGAATGTAAGTTATGATATAAAACGACTTGTCGTTTTGTCGTTAATTTAATTATTACCAATTAATAGAGTAGCAAAGAGAAAATTATCCTTTTTCATTTTAAATAGTAACAATTAACAGGGGGATTTTATGAGGGGGAGAGAGCACTGACTACGTTACCCCTCCTTCACAGAAGACCACCTTGAAATGTACTGCATTTCCACATTTTATCTTATTTCCTCAATGTACTTACATGTTTCGATAGTGAGTGAGATGTGCCAGAGCCAATTCCCATACTATCCCTCCTCATTTCCTAAGCCTTTCTCCAAATCCATTTCTATATGTCCAAACGTAGGCAGCGCATCCGGCTGCGTGCCAACGTTTGTCATTTTGGACTAATGTTGGCATGTATCACGAATGTCTATGGGCTACAGTATCCACTTACCATCAGGTGGACTGTATGCTCGTCTGCCACCTTCGTCCATAAAAAAAAATCACGGTTTTCGGTTTCGCTAAAAGTTACGCTGTATACCGGTGTAGCGTTTCAATGGTTTTCTAATCGCTGTAATGGTTCTGACCGTATGTTATTCGTACATTTGAGAAACAATATATGTAGTGTGTAGTACAGAGTAAAAACAGGTTGCTTTGTGTTTCGGCATTGTTGAGTACAGACCGCGAAAGTTACGAATATTTGAATACGTGAATACGTTGCTGTTGGTCGTGATATCCTAACCTAGTCTCGACTTTCATTTGCTAGCTAACTGATATACATTTAATAAGAAATGTACTGACTGACTGATTGATAGACTCATCAAAGCCGAACTGAAACCGCTGACGCTAGAAATAAGAAAATTGGACAGCAGTTTCCTTTTATAATGTAAAGACTTATTGAACATACTCGTATATTAATGTAACATTTTTTGCACGCCTATTAAAGGCAAAACAAAATAGGATGATATGACGCGGGCCCACTGCGGATTGGTGGATACACATACACCATGCGCTGCCTACCTTTGGACATATAGAAATGGATTTGGAGAAAGGCTTAGGAAATGGGGAGGGATAGGATGGGAATGGGAAGGGTACATTGAAGAAATAAGATAAAGTATGAAATGCAATAGATTTCAAGGTATTCATTTCAAGGATTTCATTTTTATTTTTTTTAAAGAGTTTCTTTGCTGAAGGATATATCAAGTTCAAAGAATGGCGTAGAATAAAAGTAATTAGTTTTTTAAGGTCATTTCATATAGCATTTTTAATAATATATTAGTCGTATAATCGAATTAGTCATATAATCGAATTAGTCATTCAAGCAAATTAGTTACACCTCTAATCACGCATTTAAAACTGATCTGTATTTGTCGAATAATATATTACACTTACTACACTTGTGTTGAATACTTTAATAATGCGAGTTAGTTAGTGGAATTCTGAACAAACTCAAACGAAATACAATTTCTCAAGCATCTCATTAAGTGATTCAATGGTCCTCTCTAAATAATAATTCACCTTATTAATTTCAAACTTCAATGCAGTTTCTCAAGATTCCATTACGTGATTTAATAATACCCTATAATTAAAAAAATAAAATATAAGCGGTCCACCTGTTGGTAATTGGATACTTTCACCTATAGGACCCCTCTGGAGATTTAGGAATGGATTTGGAGAACACGAGGTGCACGGAAGAGATCGCTTTAGAGATAATACAGTCTATTGCTTCTGTTCTGTTGGCCGTGTGGTGTCGGCGTGTGGTGTGTAGCACCACCCATTTAATTGCGTGGGTGTCATAAATGCAACCAAGGGATAAACGAAACAATGTGGATGAGAAGGCCCATTCCCAGCAGTGGATGCTAAAGGGGCTGATTCCATTACTTCTTTTTATCTCATTTTAAATGTAAATAGTAGTTGGACTAAAACAAGAACACAATAAAGAATGTATTCATGCATTCATATAACGTTCCTGTACTATAAGTATTTGCTTGTAATCTGAGAATTGGCTTGGATTAACAGTTTTATCTCGAGCGTTCGTTGTCCGATGTTCAGTTCAATACTGTTTAAACTGGTGAATGCTCAATGTTCTGTTACAAGTGAATACTCTAGTTTATTAGCAAGGTGACTTTTTCAAGGGACGGGAATATTGATTTGTATTAAAAACGTCTAGATCCAAGGCTGATATTTAGGACTTAAGTGCAAGCGGACAGTAATAAAAAGTTGTGCAAGGTGAACTGACATACGAGAGTAGCGAGATACTGCATTCTGAACAAATAAACTTTCAATTTGAGGTAAATAGATTTCAAAACATGTATTATAGATCTAACCCGATGAAAACACACCATTCCACCTGCTTTGTGACAGTGGACCTTTGATATATATACCAACACATAATATAAAAAACCATCTAACTTGAATAAATAGCTCGAATACTCGAACTTTTGCGCCTAAACCCCGGTCATTTTTTCAAATATACACATCTACAACTGAAATTTTCACTTTGTCAGATAAATTCTTTTAGATATTATGACCAAGATGTTGCATTTAATAAAACAAACTTTCTATTAGTCAGTTTGGTTACAATGACCTTTCTTTGTTAAACACATTATTATTATATTTATTTATTGCGAATCATAATATACGAGTACATAGATCGCATTAAAAAGGATTTGTATCTTATAGGTATATTTCAGCATCAGTCTCATCCACAATTTTTGAACGAGACAATTAGTCCTATCTGCGATTGTCATCAAGCCTCTGCTCGTGCTGTCCTGCATCATGTAAGAATGTAATACAATCAGTAATTACTGACCTTTAACATAACGTATTGCTTTAAATTAGATTAGATACACATTATGGAAAACCCGGCCCGAATGCTCCCCAAATACCTTCCAAACTAGGACAATTCCGGGGATACCCATGGTGGCCATAGGTTTTACACGTGTTATGCCAAGGTGTTCCACTAACATCTATGAGCCAGCAACGACCCCGATAGTTCGATAGTTCCAAGTGTATCAAGGAGCTGACATAGTGTCGATTGAACGACAGTTTTCGTCTAACAAAAAAATAATAATGATGGCGATGGCAAGCATCGGTCGGAAAGGTTGATTTAGAAATGTATTGTTTTGCTTTTGTGTTCTTAGAGATAATGACGTTATTTAAGAATGTTCTGTGTCATACAAATAGATTTGACAATAGATTTTTTTTGTAGAAGTATAACTTTCTTTTTTTTGAATAGAATAATGGCGGCAGACGAATATACAGCCCACCTGATGGTAAGTGAATACTGTCTTCCATAGACATCCGCGATACATGCCAACATCAGTCCAGAATGACAAAACGTTGGCACGCCCCCGGATAAGGTGTCTACCTTCGCAGATTAAGGAATGTATTGGGAGAAAGGGTTGGCAAAATGGGAAGGGACAGAATAGCATCATGTGGTCGTTGCCCGCTCGTTTGCCATCTATTCCATAAAAAAAATGATGCGATGGGATTAGGTTTTTATGGTATGGTACTTTTGGCTACTTTTCTATTTCTTTTAATTACCAAACTTGTTTATTTTCGTAAATAACTATTTTATTACATTATGGAGCATTGAAAAGGAACAAATATAAGAATAAAATCTTTAAAAGTGGGTTAGCACTAGTTCCCCGGTGTCTGTTTTGTAAATAGTAAACTGGCCCATACTTACTTACTTCCGGTTCAGTTGACGATTAGCAATTTTAAAAAGTAGTAAACTCACCCGCGGCTTCGTTTTGGAGCGGGAAAGTTGCAATTTAAGCCATTTTTCATATCAATTTATCAAGTACAAAGTTCAAAAAATAACGCCTAACATTATATGTCAATTAACTAAGAATCGTGAGCAGTATTCATGGTTTCAAGCTTCAGGAAATGTCTGGTTAAACCCTCTATACCGTACGAGTATTCAAATATTAATCCTGTTCATCAAAATCACGCTGTATATCAAAATTTTGTAATTGTGCATCGTACCGTAAAACAATACCCAATCCGGGACAGCTGACGGACGGAGCACACAAAAATAACTTCATAGCGCCCATGACATCGTGACCTTTAGAAATCGCTCGTAAATATTTAAAATTAATAAGTTCCACATCGGTTTGAAGGTATTTTTTCGATTAAAATATTGAAAGGACAAATGTATCTAATATGGAAGTTTAACAAAATGCTATGACGTCGATAATAGGTATGGAAATATATCGATGGGCCCTACATATAAGGGCACAACTTAGAATTCTTAACATTTCCGTAAAAATTATTTAAGCTGTGAGACTTTATTAAACCGGGGGTTAAACAGTCAAATAAGCATTTATACTTCAATAAAAAAATCTAGAATAGTTAGAAGACATTTTTTTAACTTATCATACGTTATAAATATTTTAGGTATATCGAGCGAAAACCAAACATTAGAAAAATGCTAGATTGACACGTTGGTCTTTACACGTGGGATCCATCAATATGTGAAGATGAAAATAACCACTAATAAGTTATAGTTTTATTTTTGATTTTCCTGTTTGTAAGGCAGCCAAATGTGAGCCTAATCAAAGCCAAGCCAAGAGCTATCACGTGCCATCACCCGCCATCACCCGCCATCACCCGCCATCACCCGCCATCAGTTAACAGATCGCATCTACAGCACTACCCGTTACGACACTTACGACAACTTATTAGCAGGAACTCGATAATTGAAGTTGTTTTTGTTTGATTATTGTAAAAATTGTGTATTGTGTGTTCTGTGGTTTAATACCACTATTAAACCACAGAACACACAATACACAATTTATTAAACTGCAAAGTATTTCTTGTGTATAATGATTGTTTCGATATAAAAATATGCATTATGTAGATCACATTAAATAGAACAAACATTTATTATGTTCGATTTTCCATAAAAATGAATCCTTCAAGTGGAAAATACTTAAGAAAAAAACTATGAAGAAAAATATATGTATTTTCTTTTTCTCGAAGCTGTTAAGAGTTGTTGCACTTTAAACTTATGAGGGTTATATATTAAATGTTTCCTTATATAAATCCATCCTTCTATAAATCTTATATATCCATCTTTATATAAATCTTTTGCAGTAATATATAATTATATGCAGTAATTTTACCGTTTTATCAGAGAAATATATATTAAACATTTATTAAACACCTAAACGGTACATACATGTATATTGCTACATTTATATTTTTCGTTATACCTACGTACATATTTTTAAATTAAAATACTTTTATAAATACGTGGGAAATTTGGCGATTCTATTTATTTCATGTTTTCAATATCAACTAGTACCTATATTTTGTTACGTAGAAACAATTCCACTCCACTTTCCCTTCCTTTCCTGCACAAAACGCTTATTGGTCGACAAGGCTACGTACATCTCGCTCTGATTACTTGTAAGCCTATCCAACGTTATAAAAAAGGGAACATCACGTATTTTTTTCACATTCTGCTTGTTCCTAGAAGCAACAACATCATGAAGGAATTTTTATTAATTGAATGAAGTAATTGTAGATGCTTAAGAAGGACAATAACAGCGCTTTTCTTTACCTATTTGGATTTATATGTATTTCTGGGTAAAAGACGAAATGTAAAGTATTACGATTGACTATATCAAGCTATAATTAGTAGAACTCTGTCTGAAATACCATCATAAGATTCCCTCACCATGCAAGGATTCAGAAATTTTGTAAGCAACTTATAAGGCAAGTGGGTCAAAGCCAGTAGAACGCAAAACAACTTCTATAGACAAGTATTCTAGATGGCTAGAATCGAATAGTGTTACTGTAAAGTTTTAGTTTTAATATAATACGAAGTTTTAGGATAATAATACGAGTAACTTCTATTACATTACGGAGGCATGTTATTAGCCAGACATAAACTTTACTATATTATGGTTATCATGGCGTTGACCTTCAAGTATAGATATTTATAATAAAAAGGAATAAAATATTTCAATTTAACTCAAATGTCATTATTCCAACACAGTATAACTCAAATTGAAACAGAGTTATAAGATATTTATTCAAAACACAGTTATAACTGTGTAGGACTGTTATAACTGTGTATATTATTCTATTGAACACGACAGTTTCAAAGGAAAATAAAAACAAACATATTTATGTGTATAACATCAGGTAAATGTTAAGAAAGTGAATAGAAAAGGAGATGTTACAGCAGTATCGTAGTCTGCTGTTCGCGTGTCCTGAATGAGCGTCCAGCTCAGCTTCAGCTGTGTGTTTTTGATGACACAGTGCTGATTTTCAGCACTACTACAAGTAAAAATTAGCGTACTCTGCGGTTTTCAAGATACCTTATACCGCGAACCGGAAAAAATGTGGTATGAACTGCCATCTAAGATTTTTCCACTAAGCAACGTCATGGGACTCTTCAGGAAAGCTCTGAAGGGGATGCTGAAAGGTCGGAAGTGCACCCGGATCTCCCCTGGTGTTGCAGGTATCCATTGACGGCGGTGACCACTTATCATTCCACCTACCGTCTGCACCACTTTTATAAAAGAAAACATAAACGTTGCTCTCTGTTTATAAAGTTCCTTGATATTGGATATTTTGTTCAAGTCGTAAAACTAGTCACCATAATGAATCATCTCAGTCAGCGGGTTAGAACAATATCCAATTAACTGATAAAGGCTACATGGCCTAAGCCGCTTCGACCTCAAGTGTATTGTATTCGTCTACGAGACAATCCGATTTGTAACTTAGAGCTAGCTATACCTACTCAGAATTATGTGTAAACAGTTGTGCATTTATTGCTGTGTACTAGAAAGAGAGAAGAAAGAAAATATATTTATTTGTTATCACAACACCACAATTACGTACGTACAGTAATATATTAAATGAAATTATATCTATGTATATTGCGTGTCGCGACATCAAAATGGAACTGGCTCAGCAAACACAGCAGATAATCACTGACATTCTGTCAGCATCTATATGACTAGAATAATTAATGGTAATAAGATGCAGGAATCCAAAATAAACAAGAAATTTGGCAGATTAATTTTATTTCTGTCATCTCTACCCGATCAATGCTTCTAACGAACGACGGAACCAGTAGACCTCAGCACGGGCTTGCCTATTAAGGCTCCAGTTCTAATTTGTTATTTATAAGATGTTATAACACAGAATAGCATCATCATCAACTTGTTTCCACGCACTGCTCCCTAAGTATAAGCCTCCCTCAGTTTCCGACACCCTACTTGGTCCTGCGCTGTTCTAAACCATATATGAAGATAAAAACATTTTATTAAATTTGACCAACTTCTGCTGTCCCGACTTTTTTCTTCCAATACAATGAAATGATCCTTATAAGAAACCGAGTTGATTAGCATTAAAAAAAAATAGTCAATTTCATTCGTTTTTATGGACAACTCACGCTTGACCAAAAAATTGACTATGCCAAAATTGTTTTGACAAATAAAGGCCTAATGGTTCCTAGGACAGTTTCCCTGTATCTCATATGGTTTCAGATTTCCCCATACTGTCCCAGTTAAAAAAACATCCTGTATAAAAACACCTTATTAGGTGTATATATTTGACATTTGACATTAGATAGATAGATAGATAGATTATTGCATCGAATCAAAACAGTAACAAACATTGTTACTAATGAAATACACAAGAGACTTACCGCTAATAACGATCTCTACGAGACATCATTTGGGTAGAGAGGAAATTAATATTTTAATCACAATTATATTATGCACAGTGAACATAATTACATATAATGCATACATACACACTATATACAATATAAAGCACAGATAACAGATTTTAAGCAATACATGTAAGAAAAGTAATCAATCATAAATCAATCATAAATTTTAAGCAATACATGTTAGAAAAGTAATCAATCATAAATCAATCATAAATTTTAAGCAATACATGTTAGAAAAGTAATCAATCATAAATCAATCATAAATTTTAAGCAATACATGTTAGAAAAGTAATCAATCATAAATCGAGTAACAAATAACTAGCCAAAATTCCTAATAAGTAATAAAGTTAATTACAAGTAATGAAAGAATTAGAATAAGAAGAAAAAGTAATGAAAATAATGAAGAAGGATATAAATAAAAGACGCAATAATAAAGGAGTGTGTGACATTTGTGTGACATTGTGTCTTTTAATGTTTGTGGTTAAAACGATATCTGTAGATAACTTAACCTAAATATTATTTTTTTTATGGACGAAGGTGGCAGACGAGCATACAGTCCACCTGATGGTAAGTGGATACTGTCGCCCATAGACATCCGCGATACATGCCAACATTGTCCAAAATGACAAACGTTAGCACGCCCCCAACGGCGCTGCCTACCTTTGGAGATATAGGAATGGATTTGGAGAAAGGGTTGGGAAGATGGATGAGGGATAGAATGGGAAGGGGCTCTGGCACATATTACTCACTACCGAAATGCGTATATACAGTAGGGAAATAAGATAAAGTGGGAAAAGCAGTACATTTCAAGGTAGTTTTCTGTGAGAAAGAGGTAACGTGGCCAGTCGAGCGCGCCCAGCGGCTGTTGGATTGCAGCGTGTACTCTCCCCCTCAAAAATATCCTAAACTTCTCAATAACTTAACCTAAATCTTCTCAGTTTAAGTGAATATTAATACACTGATTGTTGACTTCAACCCCATTTATAAGGCGAAAGTTAATCGAAAATTCGAAAAGTTTACTTCAAAAAAAGGGCGCTAGAGATATTATACGCGCCATTTGGAAATTTCGAAGGATATCGTTAGCGAAGTTCGTTTATAACAGCGATATTATACCGTAGTGGTGTTAAATTTCCAATACATCTTCTTGTTATTATGCTTTAAAATACTTTTCATTGAAATTGGGTTACAAATGCACTTGTATGAATTTTACTTACTAAACTGGTATCTAAAGTGATCTCAAGTGAATCTTGGGCTGCGCCACCAAAAAACTCCGTAGCTTTCTGTCCTGCAAGAAGTCCTTCCCAAGTGATTCGTACAGGTCCCTTTCGGTCTCGTCTTTCCAGCGGTACCTGGGACAGTCGATCGATATACGACTGTCACATTCAAATATTTATTTCAATATTTTGCCATATTTTTGCCAATAAAGAATTCTCGAATTACGAATCACTGTTACAATATCTTGTCACAAACTGTGGAACAACACCAACCAACATTGACGGCCAACACTATTGGCGCGACTGTCATTATGCCTGTCACTTGTCAATATCTCCAGATACCGAGAAATGTGGTTTTAAGTTTAAGCTTAATATAAATGGGGTCTGATAAACCCCACTAGGTATATGAGAGATAAACCACCTTTAGATATTAATGAAAAACCATATTTATTAGATCACTACCCAAGTAATAATTTGACTACAATAATACTAGACAAATACATATGTATAGACGGCACAAGTAATTATTTTAATAATTACATGCTAAATAATAATCAATATTGCTAATATATAGATAGGTATCAATTTATAAAATTCAACGTCTTCGTAGGTCTGTATATTCTTTATTATCAACTAGAGTTCTATTGAATAAACAAGAATTATATAGACATATTGAAAAACTCCGGCAACAGTTAATATATTAAGTCTACTTAACGTCAAGACCATGAACTTTTGTTCTACGATTATCTAAATATAAATTGGTATACAAAACTACATAATTTTAATGTAATTTTAATCTCTACATATAATAAAACAGTAAAAGGATTGAGTCTGTAATATTGACTTATTATTGTATTATTATATACAAAAATAGAATTTAGAAGCTACGGAACTCAAAACAGTAGTTATTAGATTTTATCTGTATGTTTTTTTTTATAGAAAAAAGGCGGCATACGAGCGCATACAGTCCATAGAATGACAAACGTTGGCACACCCCTGGATGTGCTGCCTACCTTTGCAGATTAAGGAATCGATTGTGAAAATGGGGAGGGATAGGATGGGATAGAAATAGGCTCTGGCATATCTCACTCACTACCGAAACATGTACGCACATTGGGGGAATACGAT
Source organism: Sesia apiformis (assembly GCA_914767545.1). Taxonomy (NCBI): domain Eukaryota; kingdom Metazoa; phylum Arthropoda; class Insecta; order Lepidoptera; family Sesiidae; genus Sesia; species Sesia apiformis. The sequence continues at coordinate 4,135,656 of OU611960.1, read as the reverse complement.
AAAATAGGAAATGCAGCACATTTCAAGGTAATCAGTCTTTTGTGAGAGAAGGGTAACGTGGCAAATCGACTGCGCCCAGCGGCTGTTAGATTGCAGCGTGCACTCTCCTCCTCATATATATTATTGGTATATTATTATGATATATTATTGATAAGACATAAGTTCGTATATTATTGATCATAAGTCGCTACTATAACTTTCCTGAGGTTCAAGGAGTTACGACGGACGTTCCCGGGAAACAGGAAGCTATCTATCAGCCATTATTAGTGCATTACTGGTGACCTAAAATACTCGATATAATATATATCGTAGCCAAGGTATTGTAGTTAGTTTAGTACTTTACCAATGTTCATATTGAACGAAATACTGAATTCAGTCTTTAAAAACAAACTTAGAAGCAGTAGAAATAGAACAAATATATATATTAAGGCATAAATCAAAAGTTACAAACATGTAAAGGTTACAAACCTGAGCGCTCATTACTCAGTACAGTTTAATGGCCGGGCGCCTAGACGACGCGCAGCCCTCAGGCGTCTCGTAGAATACTAGAAATGAACTCTTTAGTTATGAAACAAAAACCTATTGCATTAACTAGTGAAATCGATACTACTCAAACTATTTTTTCAGCTTTTGCGTTATTTTAGTGACACGTTATAAATGCTGAGTTGACCCTTTTATCAAGACAATGCTGTATCACACTTTATCAAGACAACACTGCATCACACTTTATTAAGAGAATACTGCATCACACTTTATCAAGACAATACTACATCACACTTTATCAAGACAATACTGCATCACACTTTATTAACACAATACTACATCACACTTTATTGAGACAATACTGCACCACACTTTATTGAGACAATACTGCATCACACTTTATTAAGACAATACTGCACCACACTTTATCAAGACAATACTGCATCACACTTTATTGAGACAATACTGCATCACACTTTATTAAGACAATACTGCACCACACTTTATCAAGACAATACTGCACCACGCTTTTTTGATAGTCTTTATTTGATTCATTTTTGATTGGTGTGTGTCATCGTCGTTTTTTGTCCAAATTCAATTTTATGCCATACCATACCTGCTGGTATGGTATGAAATAAAATGGAGCATGGAACAGCAGTGGAGAGACATAAGCCGCCGCCTATGTCTCTCCACTGCTGATTTTTTTCATGAAAATTCGGCAGACTTACATACAATCCACCTGATGGTGAGGGAATACTGTCGTTCATATACATCTGCAATACATGCCACCATCTGTCCAGAACGATAAACGAATGACAAACAAAGAATGACAGTGGCATACCCCCGTATACGCTGTATACCTTTGGAGATATAGAAATTGATTTAAAGAAGGGTTTGGGAAAATCTCACTCACTACAGCAACACGTACGTACATTGGGGAAATAAGATCTAAAGAGTTTCAAGGTAGCCTTCCGTGAGAGAGGCGTAACGTGGACAGTAGAGCCCGCCCAGCGGCTGCCGGAATGCAGCGTGCACTCTCCCGCTCCAATGCTCCAATCCCTGCTGAATATAGAAAAGATGCAAATCTGCTCCTAAGCCATGTTGGCTTGCCTTAAGCCAGCAATTTTATACAAAAAAGAATATACTATCTATCAATTATTAAAGACGGTATGAAATAATTCCTTTGAAACCATCATCTTTATAGTGATCACCATTGTTTGTTAACGGCCACAAAAAATGCCATAATAGTCACTATAACATTCAAAGGCCTAATGAACACATAACGACATGTATTAGTTTTGTATTAATAATTCCTAACACACATTTGCAATTAGTGGCTAGCTCATGACGTCACGCTGTATGTGGATTTGATAGTGAATTGAAAGCAATTGCATGTTAGGGTACTATTTCGATTGGAACAGTGAAGAATACCTCGTGGAGTAGCTTCTGTGTTTCATTCAGAATTCTTTACTACATCATAATAATTTCACTAGTTTCAGAATTATGACTACAAGTTCGTAAAAATTATGATACCAAATATCTCGAGTTATATTTCAGCGATTTGTATGAAATTGTTTGCATGATGCTCCCCATCATCTCTATTTTAAAATTGGTGTTTTTAGTTTTCGAAATCGATTCAGCGGTTTTACGTAGTTGTAACTTTTGATTTGTTTTCTTCCAGTTTAAATTTCTAACCGATAAAAAATTCCGCGATAAAACTAAAATGGGTTACCATAAGCTGCAAAACTGTTTTCAGAACTATGGGATAATTTCTTTTTTTTTTTTATAGAGAAGAGGGCGGACGAGCAAGCGTCTAACAGGTTTCGAGATGTTGTCATTTTTTCTTTAGTTGTAGCAGCTGCTCCCCGGGCTATTCAATTTTATATTAATTTATTTTATTGATTAATATTTTAGCTTTTGTCGTACTGAGATATTTTTTTAAAAGAATAACGAACTGATCTCAATCATTTAAAAAGGATTTAAATATGATTTTAAAATGAGAAAACGTATTTTTTTAATAACATTTCTATCAGATCATTGAAATGAATTATTCAACTTGGTTGAAGGCACAAATAGTCTCACAAAGACTATTAATCTGTATCCACAGACTATTCAATTAGTCCCTATTTCAATTATTGTATAGACGGTCGAAGCGGTTGTTCAAACAAATTGGATGTTGATTGGCTAACTGGATAATTTACATCTTAACAATTGGCTGTATACAAATCTGCTGAAAATCTGTTCAATGAAAGATGAATGAAATGAAATGAAATCTGCCTTCTTTAGGCAGGCCTCATTCAGCTTCCACTGCAAAGGTAGCTCGGGTGGTAGGGATTCTTTAAAAGAGAATGGACAAGTTTACTAGGTTTAAAACTAGTGGATATTACGAATGGTGAAATAATTTTTAAAATCTGTTGGAAAATAACCGAGATATATCTGTTCAAAGTTTCAAATGCGCTTCTCGCGATGATGATGACACAATATATCTATGTATATATTGTATATAATATAATACAATCCTTAAAAGACCTATAAATAGAAGAAGATTAATCTATTATTCGCGTTGTAGAGCTTTATAAACACAATTCAACGATATATCATTTGTATGTAAATGTACTGTGGTAATTTGCTGCTCTGTCAGCATCCAACTTCGTCATTTTTAAAGATATGATAATTAAAAATCCACGACATTTTTTGTAAATATTAAAACTTTTAGGTAAGGTATGGTGTAGGTAAGGTTTTAGGTAAAGTATGATAAACTTCTCCATTCTTGCAAGTTTTCAGTCAGCCGATTATAGAATCGCAGCACCCCATTTAGAGCGCATCGAGGGGGAGAGTGCACGCTTCAATCCAACAGCCGCTGGGCGCGCTCGACTGGCCACGTTACCCCTCTCTCACAGAAGACTACCTTGAAATGTACTGCATTTCCCACTTTATCTTATATCCCTAATGTACGTAGGTACGTGTTTCGGTATTGAGTGAGATGTACCAGAGCCCATTCCCATCCTATCCCTCCCCATTTTCTCAACCCTTTCTCTAAATCCGTTCCTATAGCTCCAAAGGTAGGCAGCACATCCGGAGGGGTGCCAACGTTTGTCTTTTTTTTTTTTTTTTTATAGATTAGTGGGCGGACGAGCAAGCGGTCCCACGTGGACTGATGTTGGCATGTATCGCGGATGTTTTTGGGCAACAGTATCCACTTACCATCAGGTGGTCTGTATGCTCGTCTGCCGCCTCCGTACATAAAAAAAATAAATAAAAAAATGTACTGATTAACTAGTTAGTTTGTATTTGTGTTGGTACAATCTACGACGCAGAGAATTCAAACATACAGCGAATTCCAGTGTGGTGAACTTTTCACAAATATAGAAACATTTGATGGCATGTCTTATTATAGTTCTCGGGATCGAATGCGGTCGTCAAAATCAATCGTTCCACGGTTATGCTATCGATCGGGTCTGAATAAAATATCCGTTTGTAAAGCGTGGTACCGTTTTATGATGGTGCGGGACTTGCGGTACCGTGAGAAGCTTTTACCTTTGTAATTGTAAAGTTCGATTGAAAAGCATCTTTCGTTGTGTTGGCTGTATTGCCATATCAAAATATTTAATACGATTTCTGAACGAGCAACGAATTTAGTGTCCGACATGAAACCTTTTATTTTACTTCTAGCTTCCAAGATTCACAGGCGTAAACACAGTCATTATTTTTTTCAAATAACTTTAATTTTGCCAGAACATAAGTAACAATGTGCTGTTATATTAAAAATATCTCCCATTATATTTATCTATTTAAACGGGTATCAACGAGTATGTTTACCTTATTTATTTTACCCGACATTTCAGTTGAGTTGCACCAACCATGATCACGAGCTGACTGAAGAGGCAGTAGAGAAAATCAACACAATCAATAGAAAATCACTGTGTATAGAAAATTAACACACACCAATAGATACATGCCTCCTCAAATCACCACCCTCGACAATTAAAATCAGTAGCTGTGCTGTTTCTTTGACTAATTGAGCACAAGATCTCTGTGACAATGAACATTTAAAGAATGAGTTGTTACATGTTCAGGAAGTACTTAAAGAAATGAATATAAAGTGAGTTGAAGGCAACCACCGCCCCAGACAACGGACATACTCGTATATGCCGTACGTTAAAGAAGTGACGGATAAAGTTGAAGCAATATTAAGAAGATCCTCCATTAAGAACTGTCTTCATTAACAGAATATACAGATATACACCGTCCTCTAAAGTAGCGGAATACCAACGCACATCAAAGGATATAATACTCTATCAGATGCTAGGTGTCTAGAAGATAGGCTGCAGCTGTGGTAGTTCGTACCTAGATAAAACAAAACACACTGTAGCAGAAAGGATCAAAGAACATCAAAGGATCAAAAGTAGCAGCTGTGAAGAAACACCCGAATAAATCGGCTATAGCTGACCATGTAGTCAACGCCGAGATCAATTACTAGATAGAACTCCATAGTCCAAAAACCCTCTCCACTGATCTCCACTATTTCTCCAGGATTGCGTGCGTGCGTGAACGTGCGTACAGGTGCTTAAAAAAACACAAATATTTCAATCGAAAAGATGGATACAAATTTTTCTGGACATAGAAGCCAGTGAGTAATAAATTTAATAAAATTTAACCTCACGATGTTTCATCTGACGATACTTCTAATATCGTGAGTGTTGTGTGCGGCAACTTTCCGGACTATGAAGACCAAATGTGTGTAGTTGATGAAACTGCTCGCAACTCTCGAGGTGGACTACCCGCCTCTTCAGTCAGCTCATGACCATGGTTGGTCCAACCCAACCGAAACGTCGAACAAAATAAATTAGGTAAACATACGCGTTGAAACCCGTTTAAATATATAAATATTTGTGAAAAACGGAAAAATCTCAAATGTTATATCTGCCATTACGTTCTGCCTCGATATGCGTGCCAACATATGATAACTACTATTCAATCCCTATTCAGATAAATATTGAGTCCGATTGAATTAATTAGGCAAACATTTAAAATAACGTCATCAACTCAAACTTTAGTGATGTTAATTTTATTAATCTTACAGTTATAAAATTTTACAAAATGTCAAAATAGAATTAAATTAATAATTACACCATATTAATGTTAATCAATAAAATCAATGTCATTATTGGTCATTAAACATACTAATTAAACGTCCAATCTAGAATAATATGTTTACTTATTAATTACTATTATTGTACCTATTAAAATCATAATTTCTCTAACTTAAAACATACTCTCAGTGTCATTGTCACGTAACCTAATGTGCAGTGGGTCATGGTTAGGTAATGTGATTTTGGAATTTGCGTTAAGAAAAATTAATACGGTCACTCCCTTTTTCCGGGAGTCATATTCTCGGGTGTCATTTTAACGATTCTGCACCAAATCTGGAACTTTAAACTAAGATTAGTCCCAGTTAGATTCGTGAACAGTTTTTCTTTTTATTCGTTAAGTTTTCTTGGCATGCAAGAGTTAAGAAAAGTACTACAAGGTCTTCCAATCTTCTAAAATAATCTCCATTCCTACCTGTCTACCTGTCTATTTATATATTATAACATATTTCTAATATAACATATTTCTTTCTTAAGACATAAAACAGTTCTACTCTACTCTATCAACAGCAAATTACATTACAATTAAATTACAGCAAAAATGAACCGAAAGAGATATTATGAAGAAATGATATCAGTATTTTCTAATTTTACACTCGGTCTCTGCGATAAGAATAATAATAATTACATTTAGTGATCGTCTTAGTTGCATTGTTAAAATTACATTTCCTGACTCATTCCAGCGCAAGCTTCGCTTTCTAAGAGACCACTTATATTTTCTCAGCTGAAACATAATATCTGCGTCTAACTTTCACAAGCTATTGTTTAGAAAAAAATAGAAAATGTTATAAACAGAAATCTCGACTTCGATACGATTGGACAAATATCTGAAAATATAGGCCAGGGTACTACAGTAAATGCTGTACAGGAATGTCAAGAGTTTGTTTCGCTCGTCTCAGTAGCCAGACGTAAAAATAAATTCATTGAAGCCAGGAAAAAAATGAATAATCATGATTATTTATTTAAACTCTAAGAATCGTATCATTGAATCTAATATTCCATGTGTTGCAATTGACACCGTAGGTGACATAAATATTTCAGATACAGAAACAATAATTGAAAAGATAATAAAATAATAATAATGCTCAAAACGATTCAGAAAATGTTGCTATACTGTGCACTTTTATTATATTTATATTTTCACATTTGTTAGAGTAGCACAGATTGAAAATCTATTTTTGCTATGTACCTAAGTTTATTTCGCTATGTGACTGAGTTTTCTGTCATAAATATTTTTTTTAAAACCTATTTGAGTTTTCTTGATATCCTCAATATGAACTATAAGCCTCGTAATAATGTGGGTATATAAAAAGAATCTATTTACCATAAACCGACACACACACAATACCATAGACATAGTTACAAGTAGGTACATCATTAACAACCAGATTCAGACTCCCGGAAATTCATGGGTATATCCATATTATATATGTATACATTTTGTAACAAGTACCAAAATCACACTACCTAACCGCTAATGCTAACCTTTATATACCTGTATATACGTGTGTGCATAGTATGTAGATTCTGTTCACCGTACTTGTAAGACTATTTATCTTTTATAGGTTACCGTATAAGTGATAATTGTCGTGATAAAAATATTGTATTGTATTTTTATTAAGACAAATAAATCATTGAACCTAACCAGTGGCGTGCACGAGTGGATCCCATATAAGTACTCAAGCATAGGTTATTATTTAACTGCTACTTATCAACGCTAAGTGGGCGATCACTAGTCTTTTTATTACTTCTGACATTTTCCAGTCTATTAAAAAACAACCATTATTTATACAGAATGTGAAGTCTTTCTCGAATTTGAAGTCATCGATTCAGTCGATGATTCTCAGTTCGGTGACAATCAAATTTTACGAATCTCTGTTTGCAAGATATTCAATTGTTTTGAGTCAATTGCAGATCGTGTGACACACGATTATTCTCGTCCAGTAGTGGAGAGGCATGGGCTGATGGTATGGTACGGTACGTTAACGGCAGTCTTCTTGGAAAGAGGGGTAACTCGGTTACCCCAGGTGAGTAGGGGTATACGCTCTGCTCACCAGCAACCGAATCCAGAACCTTTTACATGGCAGGCCAGTAAACGGTATGTTACTTTTATAATCAGATTACTTACTATTTAGTCAAGTTACTGTTTAGTCTGTACCGGGTACAGCAGACTATATTACAGCCGTCAGTATTACAGCAGACTATTAAGGACGCTCCGTTTACATAAATTGTTGACACAAGGACTATTAAAGTCGCATTATAGCATTAAATACACCTACAGGCTGTCCGTCAATTAGTGGATATTATATTGTGCGTGTATATAGCATATAATATGAGAAAGTTTACGGTAGAATAAAGAAAAGCGAAGATTGGATATATGAGCGTTATAATAACAGAAGGAACATATACAGAAAGAAATTAGGCACACTAAAGTTATTACGACACTAGCACTAAGTAGAAGGAAAAACAATTAAGCGTTCACGAATGAATTTAGCGTAAGCGGGTAGCTGAGAGCGCGGCAAAACGACACAGGTTTCGCGTCCCAAAGCCGACGCCGTGCGGCGGTCTGGCGAGGCGACGACCGTAGTGCGCAGGCGCAGCGTCCCGTTATGTTGAGCGGTTGCATTGTACGCGCCCGCATCCGTACTCCGTCAAAACATTCTCGGATCAATCGCGCCACAATATCCTTTAAAGGGTGGTTTATATTATAACTGATTATATTTATAAGAATAAATGTCCAATTCCTTTGCGGAGCTCAGCCCTGCATTTTATCACCACTACTATCCACGGAGTTCGTTAGCAGCAACATGATTTGTCATTGTATATGAAAGCAACGCCGGATTAAGGGGGGCTGGGGTGGCTATAGCCCCGGACCTCGCTTCCCGGGGACTCCAAGCCCGACCATTAAAATACTCGTATATCTAAAATTTATGAAATTGGTCTCCTTAAGAAGGCCTCCGCTCTCAAGTAGCCTCGGGCCCCCAATAAACTTAATCCGGTGTGAAAACTGTGCCGTGTGAGATCGGCTTAGAATAACACCACCCCGTCTCTTCCCTTAGGTGTTGTAAAAGGACTGTATGTTCGTCTGCCGCCTTCGTCCATTCAAAAAAAAAATATTTTCTCGTGTTCAGTGTACGAGACACACAATTACAAATACCAGTGAGGGTTAAGTTTCTGGCCTGACATATTTCTAGATGTCTAAAAAAAACAAATTATGCGTCATTGTCATTGTCATTTATCCTGTTAATTCGTGTATAATTTTTAGAGTTCAAGCCTCGTTAGTTTTGTTTTCCTGACTCTTAGAACAACAGGAAGTCGAAAAATCTTTTAAATATTTGCCTTGTACTCGCGTTGTATCTTATATGTTGTATGTTGCATTGTATCTGAAATAGCGTTCTGTGATTAAGTTCCTTACAAAGGAAGGTGTTAGCCTGACCGATATCAAACAATTATTGGGTAATGTGTATGGGGATTCTTCTCCATCATTTCCCACGGTCAAATATTGGTGTAAAAAATTTCGTTTAGTGGAAGAAGTTCTGAGCGACCGACGGCTAAATACAAAAAAAATGGCAGCAAGGACAGGGCTTTCAAAAACTACAGTTCTTAGAATTCTTCATGAATATCTTCATATGAATACAGTTAGTGTCAGGTGGATGCCAAAACTTCTTTCAAGTGTGCAGCATATTGAACGAGTAACGTGGAGGCCCTTCAGAGAACCTGAAACGATTTTTTGGGGTCAATTGTTACTGGGGATGAAACTATAGTTCTTTCCCCTTTTCATTTCCTTTACAAAAGGGAGTCGATGGAGTGGCGTCGTTCTGGTGAAGCACCACCTAGAAAGGCCACTAGAAACTAAAGTGTACTAAAGTGACTCAGTCCACTAAAAAGATTATGGCTTCGGTATTCTGAGATTGTCAAGGAATATTGCTTATAGATATAAAAGAACACAATACTACGGTGACTGGAAGCTATTATGCCAATCTTATAGAGCAATTAGCAATTTGATTACTACATCAAGCAGAAACGTTGTGGTAAACTAAGCAACAGTGTGCGGCTTCTCAATGGCAACCCACCCGTTCACGCCACCGCAGTTGCGAAAGCTGCTGTTCAAAGTGGGGCTTCACGAAAATTCTCCATCCACCCTATAGTCCTGACTTGGCTCCCAATGATTACTATTTGTTCTCAAAAGTCAAGGCGGACTTTAAAGGGTAGAAGATTTTTCACTGATGAGGAAGTGACCGCTGCGGATTTCACCCATTTTGAAGACACAACTTCTAACTATTTTTATACGGGGATAGAAATGCTAATTAAACAACCCGAAAAGTGTGTACAAATCGAAAGAAACTATATTGAAAAATAAATATAGTTTCATGAACTTGAGTGTCCTCTTTCTTTGTCGGGCCGGAAACATTTGAACCTCCCCTCGTACGTAGACGAACATATGACCAACATGTCACTATATTGACTGGAAAAATATAATATATAATACAAGCAAAGGTCGGTGTTTAATGCCACGGTTGCGTGTTGCCTTGTAAATATAACAGTGAAAATTTAACGTGTCCATCAAGATTATTAATTGATTACTTTCATACTTCGAGGAATTCAATGGGTTGAACAGTTTGGGAAACGTCTTAGAGACTATTTCTATACTTAACTCACTATTTTATAAAAAAATTAGTAGTACTATAAAAATTTTACTCTTCTTACCACCTTCACCACTCCCACTTCTTTTAAATGCATTTTACTGGCTCTTAATATTCTTGTATTGTATCCTTTTATTTGCGTTGTATTTATTGAATCGTATAATCGTTTTATAATGGGGTTCAAAGCAGGTGAAACCGCAGGCAGAGAAAAATCATGTAAAATGTAATCATGTAAAAATCATGTAATATGTAATCATGTTGTAAAAATCATGACTCGTGCTGTCATAAGCCATAATATAAGCAAAACAAACCTTTACTTCTCCAATTACATTATGATTCTATACCTTTCAGAATGTGAGACGAGTTTTTTACAGGGCGTATTTAGCTTTTACGATTTAAATCACCTGGTAAGCAGAAAGCCCACCTGCTGGAACTAAATGGCAACTTGGTTTGGCAAATGGCTCTGCTAACGCGTGCGAACCTTCGCACAGCCGTATACTATCAACTAGGGGCTTGTATATAATTAAATATAATCATATAATTAGATAAGCAGAGCTTATATTATACTCGTTTGCTTTAATAACGGTAATTACTATTAACTGCGCTAAACTTACGTTAGTGCGGACGAAGTCACGGGCGATCACTAATATAGTTTATATTCAAAAAAAAAATTCATTATACCCCTACCTTTTATCAAGTTTGTAAACCAATGCACGTCAGTGCAATCAATCTGATAGTAAAGTATAATATGATACATAGATAGATAGATGATACATAAAGTATAGATGATATACTTCACTATGCCATACGGTATGGCATTAATTCCGTAGTCAATATTTATTAGTACAAAATTGTATTTCAAAATTTCACCATTAAGAGAAAAAAAGTAATTACTTCCTTGAATTCCTTCACTGACGCCAGCGAAACCGTGTTACTGAGAAATATTGAAACATTTGTTTCTTATAATAATATTATTAATTTAAAAAAAATCCGTAGTTATTTGACTGTAGAGATAAATCATACTGTCAGTAGAACTCAATACTAAAACTTATTCTTACTTATTATAAAGTTTGTCTAAAGTACTTACTTTTCGTATCAGACGCAATCTTCGTTTCATACCTCAATATGTTTAATAAATCTACACTCATTTTAGTTTCAGATCCATTTAAGTCACTATATAGTTCCTAATATTTTGTTTTGATTATTATAATTACTTAAACTTCACCTTTTTTTTAAATATGTTCTAGTATATTATAGTTTTACGAAATATTTTTGTTTTAACTTCATATTATTAATAACAATTACAATTTTAACAAAAAACATATTATGTAAAATGTTTGTTAAAATGAAAAATATGTATTTAATTTAAATTGAATTATGAAAGTTTTTTGTTTCGCGAGCATCCGTAACGGATCGCGCTACCGTCGGCTACGCGGCGTTCGGCTACGCCGGCCTACGACGTAGCACTGATGGAGTGGCGGTATCGTAGCGCTTCCACTGTTACGAAAGGGACTTTGTATATTATAAATATTTTCTTTATTTCAAGTTTATTTTTTTAAACTTTTGTCAATGTATTTACTATGTAATAATTAATTATCTACATAATATTTCTTTTATCTTAATATTTCTTTTACCCATCCAAACAAGCTGTGATTGTGCGAATGATGCAAATAGCGTTCAATGCAATAATCCTCATTGATATTGCCGCATGAATTTAATAGAATTATTTAAAACGATTTGACCAGCTATACCTTTCATCTTTAATGTTTCCTTAGTCTACTTATAAGAGTTTAAAGCAAGATTAATTATAGCAATAGCCTTGTCTTAAAAGATTTTCACTTCTGTTCTCAAATCCAGTATTAGCTTCCTACGCTCATCTGGCCTAGCCTTGGCCTTTTATTAAAATCTATTGTTGTCCATGAGTAATGTTGGCAAACAATATCTGCATTATTTATTTATTACTTTTTTTGACATGTTTACGATCTTCGAAAATGTTGTTGTACGAGTAAATTACCATTGAATTCCACAAAAAACAGTCTCTCAACAAGTAGGATTTTTTGGAATGTTCCCTTTTGTGTTTCGTATTCAAGCTTTTGTTTGCCAGGTTTCTTTTTAAAATTACAAGTAAATTTGTAAACAGGTAGATAATCATTTACTGCATTTGGTAGAACACACACGCCGTTTATGACATAAATACAAGCTTTTATCTGCCAGATTGGTTTTTAAAATTACAAGTAAATTTGTGAACAGGTAGATAATCATTTACTGCATTTGGTGGAACACACACGCCGTTTATGACATAAATACAAGGTTTTGTCTGCCAGGTTTCTTTTTAAAATTACAATTAAATTTGTAAACAGGTAGATAATCATTTACTACATTTGGTAGAACACACACGCCGTTTATGACATAAATACAAATTTGGACATCATTTTAAGCTGATTATAAACACAGACACATATTATTTGCCCCTGGCATCTATAAATTATTATTATATATTATCTATTTATATAAAATCTAAAAAAAACTATTATGTTTATGTCTGTACATGAAATATAATTTAAGAAAAAAACGTTGCAGGGTGAAGCGCCCCAATATTTAAATTATTTTAAAAGACTTTAAATTCACTGCACTTTTCAAAAGACCTATCAGATAATTATTATCTCTACGTTAGGGACAAATATATGTACCGAATTATTCTTTGTTTTAATAACAATTATGACATGTCTCTGTGTCCTGTGTGTCGCAACTTCCCATCATTCATACTATTCATTTATCTTTAGGACAATAGCCATAGATGTATGTTTGGTATTCCTATATGTAGACGTGTACAATACGGTACAAAGCGAAATAATAGGTCGGGAAGAAAGTCTTGTCGTATTTTGTAGGTATGAAGTTGTGATCCAATATCTTTGATTGAACTGTTTGTACCTGGCTGGTTATTATACCATTATAAAGGTAACATTTAAAAAAAAAGAAATAAAAATATAAAAAACTGTTTCCCGCAATTTTTCAATTGTTTTTTTGCCCAAGAAAATGAGTGAATCTAACTAAGAAATTCGATACATTTTAAAGTTTTATTACAAAAAAGGGAAAAATGCGACTAAAGCCGCGAAATAAAATTGTGCCGTTTATGGACCTAATACAGTGTCAGTAAGAGTAGCACAAAGTTGGTTTAACCGTCTTTAGTCAGGAAATCTTAATGTTGAAGATGCAGTTCACTCTGGTCGCCCTGTTACCGATAAAGTTAATGCCATTTGTGAAAAAGTGCAGCAAGATGGGCATATAAATAGTTACGACATTGCTGATGAACTGGGCATTGACCACAAAACAGTTTTGACCCATTTGAAAAAGTCTGGATTCACAAAAAAGCTCGATATTTGGGTACCACACGAGCTCACTGAAAGAAACCTAAGGAACCGTGTACTCGTTTGCGATTCTCTATTAAAACGCAATAAAACCGAACCATTTTTGAAAAGATTGATCACTAGTAATGAGAAGTGGATCATTTACGACAAGAACATGCGGAAAAGATCAAGGTCTAAGTGTGGCAAAACTCCACAGACAGTGGCAAAACCAGGATTAACACGCAATAAGGTGATGTTGTGTTTATGGTGGGATTGGAAGAGCATTGTTCATTATGAGCTTTTACCGCCGGGCCAAACCATCGATTCGGATCTCTACTGCCAACAGCTGATGAGACTAAAGCAATAAATTGAGAAAAAACGCCCGGAATTGATCAACAGAAATGGTGTAGTCTTTCATTATAATAACGCCAGACCACACACATTTTTGGCCACTCAGCAAAAATTGAGAGAGCTTGATTGGGAAGTGCTGATGCACCCACCATATAGCCCTGGCCTTGCGCCCTCAGATTTCCACTTGTTTCGGTCTCTTCAGAATTCTTTGGGTAGTGTAAGGTTAACATCAATAAAGGACTGTCAAAACTACTTGTCGCAATTTTTTGACTACAAATCCCAAAATTTCTACAGCAACGGGATCGTGTCACTACCTACAAGATGACAACAAGTTATAGAACAACACGTCACATATATATTATAATTAAATGTTAAAAAAAAATAAAAAAATGTCTTGAATTGATATATAAAATACGAAGAAACTTTTTTCCCGACCTTATATGTTCAACTTGTGGAACACATTAGTAACATGCCATTTCGACGCGTAGCGCATTGTTCGCCGAGGTCTAAACCGATAACAGCCTAGTCTGGAATCTTTTGAATACTGGACTAAGCGTATTCGAAACTAGTTTAGGTGAAAACCAACGATTATCGTGTTTACTAACAATTTTTAAGTTTAGAATAGCATCACCTTTATCACCACTCTTCGCGTGGGTGAGGAACTACACCAACTTTAAAAGAATTGACTAGTCGACCCGCGTGGACAGCGTGACATTTTTGGTCGTACATCCCTCTTGCACAAGACAATCTGCATGATGAGACCCGTGTTCAGCGCGGTGTGTCCGCACCGATCCGCACTGGGCCTGTGATGTATCATGGCGCGAGTTATGTATTTGGGATGGGAAGGCCTGCAGCGGGACTAAATGAGTAATAATAAGTATTGAAATTCACGAAAGCAAACACTTTATATACCTTTTACAACGCAATATAAAATAACTTTTCATCTTTAGTTACAAAAGGTCCATTCACACTGGACTTTTGTCGATAAATCTTCAACACAAACTCAAGTCCATTATCGTGTTATATTTCTTGAACCTACTTTGACCGTATTCTGTACTTTGTTCGTCGAGTATCGACTAGATTTAATATTGTTTCAATAATATTATTTAGTCCTCGAATGGAGACCACGTGCCGGGAAACGTAGCGTGGGACGCTCTCCGCCCAGGTGGACTGACCACTTGAAGAAGGTCGCCGGTGGTAACTGGATGAGAAGAGCGGAAATCCGTGTGTAGTGGCTGTCCTTGGTGAGGCCCAGATCCAGCTGTGGAGAGACACAGTCTAATGGTGTGGTATGATGCTAATATTATCTAGTATTGCCTGCCATTATGTCCTGCTCGTTATGACGTATGGTAGCAAAACGTAGCCTCTAATGGTAGGGCTGATTCATAAGTTCAAAGTTACTCAATTTGATGCTAACTTCGAGTTTTCACCATTGCACTGCTCATCATCGCCGTGCGGTTAATCCGCACTTCCTTGACGCACATCCGCCTTCCTCCGTCATAAAGTTACTTTATACTGCGAATCCGAAAGTTGTGGAATGAACTGCCAGCCGAGGTCTTTCCATTACGCTACGATACGAGGCTTTTCAAGAGAGCTGTGTGAGCTGTTGACCTTGCAGAGGACTCTGCAAGGTCAACAGCGCACCTGCAAGCCCCCTGGTGTTGCAGGTGTCCATGGGCGGAAATGAGTTATCTATTCTATATTAAAAAAAAACTCAGCGACGTACGTTGTACAAATACAATGTTGATCGCTTGTGGTGTTAAAAAAGCGTCTTGATAGGCCCTT
This sequence comes from Sesia apiformis, assembly GCA_914767545.1. Lineage (NCBI taxonomy): Eukaryota > Metazoa > Arthropoda > Insecta > Lepidoptera > Sesiidae > Sesia > Sesia apiformis. Next base: position 4,119,897 of record OU611960.1, on the reverse strand, counting down.
AAATAGGGAGTGAGCACTAGGAGCCCATGGACCCAGAGTTTTGAAAGGGACAAAAATGTATTCGGTGCCGATACTCCGGTATTTAAGAGTCATCCATCTTTTTGCACCTTCTGCCGCTACCCCAGCCTTATCGCAGGTTACATGAAGGTGAGATGGGACCAGTATACCGACACAGGTGACGTCCCATACCAGTGGCCCGCCCATTTTCCGCGGCACTAAAGACATCCCATCAGGTCTCTTGCCATTAACACTCACGATACCATTCGGCTCTAAAATGTCCAACGTATAATGTCGTTTCTCTAAACGTCGTAAAAGCGTGTCGTGTCGGCGGCAATAGCGTGTCGTAACAGCCGGCCCACATCTGAATCCACTGGAAAGTTCACGGTGTCCTAGGCGGTCAACATCCTTGCAACAAAGACATCTGTGTGGGACACATACCTCGGTACCGAGTAGGAGGCTGATTGCCAGATGAAGAGTGTCAGAGTCTGGGTAGGATTCCAAATTGGCCGAGGAGATAGCTTACAAGCTACAGCCAATACTCAGGCTTTTTGGATAACTGCTCTTAGTCTGGCAAGGTCAGCCCGGAGCTATGGTTGAGTAAGATTGTTGTTGTTGATATTATACTATAAGGATGAGGAAACATTGTGTAGGACAGGGAATGGAGGGAATAAAATAGTATTCTACCCTCGTTTAAATGAGTCATTATATGGGCTACTTTGTAAAAGTTAGTTCAATAAAAGCCAATACAAAGTCCATCGTTCATTAATTGTAAAAATTGTGTACTCTACGTTTTGTGGTTTAATAATGGCGATAGTTTATTTAACTTCAAAGTGTTTTCTTTGCGTAATGTTTGTGATAATCAAATAAAAGCATCGTTTTTTGTGTGTTTCCAAGAAGTCCTCTTCATTAAAACTACTATCAATTTACTGAGCGACTCCCGACTTACTTCGACGGGACTGGACAATTACACGATACGTTTTAGACTTTAAGACTGTTTATTACGAAGAAAACGTGACACTGACAGAATGTGCTAATTGCATCATTCCCATATATAAAAAGAAAAGAACTTCACAATCACCGCAATAATAACTGTTACGAAAGCAAAAAAAAAAATTGTAATCGTGCGAACGGTCGGTTGGCCAATGCTCTAGTTGGCCGTATTTCTTGGCACATTAAATGATTGACATAAAAATAAATAGCAGCGTTTTTCTTTTTTAAAATAGTGTTAAACAATGCGTATATTTTTATACTAACCGTAGCCGTGACTTCGTTCGCGTGAATTTTAAAGTATGGGGAACCAGTTAATCACATTCCTATCCTATCCTAAGCCATCCCATCTCACTCATCCGTATCGACCAGATATAACCAAATTCAATCTGACCACATTCCATGCAAAGAATACGAAAGAATCTTGCAGTTGCAAAACGTATACGTTCGCTATTGGCAACGTTTACGACAGTATCGTATTCGCTATAAATGCGACAGACGTTTCCTCTAATATAATTGAGACATTAAAATAAAATGCAGTAACATTTCCGTAGTCAACGCCAGAGGCGGCAATAAAATACATTCTATAAATTTCAACAATACCTTTGACTCCATGCCAAAGTAGGTAAAGAGGTTCTGCCAACAAAAACTTAAGGCAAAAAATAGTTCAACTCTTGCCAAATGTGACACACTATAAACTGTAGTTTATTTCTTTGTATCTCCTGAAGTACTAAAAATCATCCATTGACGATAATATATGTATTGATAATAATATAATACGAATATATGTAATGACAAAAATGATATTATCCTGTTTCTAGAAATTTTGTGGCTTCATTCTAAGGAATTCCGCAAACTGTTATAATAAAAAAACTACTCGTATAGCAGCAAAAAAAATTGAAAATATTTTTCAAACTTCATATATCAGTACGAGTATATCAAGTAAAGGTGACCCCAGACGATTATTGCAAAATGTATGTCTCCGAAAATTTTTCGATATCTAGCTCAATATTTATCAACTTTCACGAACAATTACATTGTCAACGCACCAAAAGCATTTATTTATTTTGTATCACACAGCAAGATATCAACAAAAAAGAAATACACAATTCAATCATGTATACAGAACTATTTAATCTAATTGAGATCTCAATGATGTCAACGATGTAACGACGGCATCATGATTGTTTTTAACATAACATTTAATTATTATAAATAAGTTAGTGGTTAAACATAATTAAAAAAAAACAATAAATAATGATTGAAAACAAAGTTAATTCACAGCGCGTTTGAAGGTCAGCAAACCGTCTGGTAATAAATCCAGTTCCAAATTTTTATTTTTTATTTATTTCTAAGACTTTAAAGCTATTCGCAAGCTACCACAAGTAGAAGCCAAATTATTATATACACGCCTAGAGTGGTTATGTTTAAAAAGATAGAGATAATAAAACTTCCTGTTTAAAATTCTGAAGCTTTGGTCGCTAACACGTAATTGTTAGGAAGTGACCAGTGCGCTGGGACCCTCAGCGAAAGTTTACCCAGTAGTTCAGAACAGTGAATATAAGGAAAGTAATGTCGTCAATATTTCTGGGTACGCTGAACGGTAGTAGGTGAAGCCAAACACAGTGTTGATCATATTGAGTATAAGATAATTGGAATTTAAAGAACATGAACCGAGTAAATTTTCTCTGATTTTTTTCAACCTATATGTGTTTGGTAACGAGAATTCCAAATCTGTAAAGCATACTTTAAGTGTCTGCTAACATAGGCGCAGTAAATAAACTCCAGTTCATTACTTATCAGTTGCTTTAAAGGGATGTGAGAATCGCATAATAAAACCATAATTTTCTTAGATTAATTGATTATACTCGTATTTATCCAAATATTTTCTTTTACTTTATCTTTTCTAAACAATTCAGTTTAGTAATTTGCGTTAATGTTCATAAACATATAACAAACGTATAGACAAAAGTTTGCAATATATGTTTCATATTTCTCCAACATAGCATAACTTAAGCATAATAATTCCGTAACCTTAGTAAACGTAATGTAAAATTGCTCAAAATTGCTTGAAGAAAGAATGTTTACTAACCTTGGGAAACTCCCAAAAGCGGCAGCGCATTTAGGAAGACAAACTTTAGAACTCTCATCATTATCATCATTGTCGTCATTTTCATCATTGTCGTCATTTTCATCATTGTCATGATTGTCATCATTGTCATCATTGTCATCATTGTCATCATTGTCATCATTGTCATCATTGTCATCATTGTCATCATTGTCATCATTGTCATTGTTAAAGCTGCACGCCGATTTGGCGACCGGGTGTTCGCTCAGCAATCCGGCTCAAAGAACCAGATGTTAGAGGTGTACGCCGATCGCTATCGAAGGCCAATGTTGCAGGTCACACGTCGCTTGCTCTAACGGGGGGTGTAGGGATTTGGGCTTGCCGGTCTTGATGTTAGTGCAGGGATCTCGGCAGATCAGATGTTGGGGTAAATACGGAAATAAAACGCTGCTCTAATTCACATTAAACCACAGGGGTGCGGAGGGAGCAGCAATGGGCAACAAGCTCACTTTTCTTCTTATGTTTCTTACTGTACAAGTGCTGAGGACGAACTGGCTTGCTGGCCGTTGGGCTGTTCCCTTTTTATAGGAGTTTATAGGAGGATAAAGACTATTTTCGGTGGTGAAGTTTGGGTATTTACCTTTTTAATTACATTTTTCTTATCTTCCCTTCCTCCCTCCTTGAGTAGCAAGGGGCATGGGAGGATCGAGGGTGTACGGCTTTTCAGTGGCGCCGATACCGGAACTACGCCACCTAGCCCGCAACTTTTTGTTCTAGAACTTATCCTAAATAAAACACACTGCGGGCGGTAGTCTTTATTTTAAACCTTATTCTAATGCCCTGACTTATAACCTAGGTATCCTAACACATTTGGAGAGCGAGAATAAGACATACAAAACATAAGTAAATTGTACATAAATTAGTTATAAAATGTTGTAAAGGTAAAGAAATAATAATATAACATATCTTAACCTAACATTTCACATAATATTAATACTCTATTCATTATTACGCATAATATGTTATCTTATGATAACGGTAATGTATGTGTTAACATCCTATGATCTCGGAGGAAAGGCACATGAATTTCACTCTTTACCAAAGTTCCGCCGTTCAAACCTTACTGTTTGCGGAACTCTCTCTAGACGGCCCTTTTTTTTCCTCCGAAATGTGTGATGTCAGCACGTACATATTACGCGCACTAATTCTACGTATGTACACATAGGTATATAGGCACCGCACTTTCACTATTCACTATTCTGTCGTGCACAGTCATCATTATCATCGTTGTCACCATTATCATCGTTATCACCATTATCATCGTTATCATCATTTGTTATCACTATCATCTCTTTAGAACAATAAAATTACTGAATTAGATAAGATCCCGCATTCCCTGTTACATAAAAAGTGTACATGCTTGCTATGAAGAATTGATACGTAATAAACAGGAATTCTAGATTACAGGAATTATTGTATTATTCATGTACACAACCTGTGCTCTCACAACGTTGTGTACATGAAAGCAATAAATAAACAAAATAATAAAATTGAATATAGCAAAGTGTGACAATTGCCACACAAAAATTGTCCCCAAACAGCCGTAAATCCCGGATCACTCTTTGAGACTTTTTTGCGGATCACCGTATATTTATTGCCGAACAATTGGACGTTCAAATGCCGGAAGATTATACGAACATATACCACATTATATTTCCCATTAAATAACATAAAGTACTTGTAATTTGACCTTATTTCCTGAAGCATAGGGTAGTGTGTATTGTATTTGAATAGTAAAGGCAAATTTGTAATAACAAGTATACAAGACGCGAAACGCAGATGGCGCGAGCCGTTTGTCAAATTTATCGCTATGTCATAAAGAAATTCGGTCAACTTCCGCGACGTATGAAATGTATGATTTTTATTAAGATATGTTAGATATTTATCTAGAAGAAAATGGTAAATACTCTCTTTGAAATTATTACGGGCATAATGAATGTTCTTTGTCTCTTTTTTATAACAAGCAAAAGATTAGCAAAATATAACTTTTCGCTTTAGTTTCACTTTCGTTATTTTGAATGAGAAGTTTTAGCGAATATTTTTATGTTAAACGCTACAAGTCTACGAAGTGTCCTTTCGCTTACTAACTCGTGTGATAAATTGACGATTTATTTATTTAAACTTTACCGCACAGAAATAGTACAGGGGGCGGGTTTAATGCTTAGTGCGTGATTATTCAACAAAGAACAGTCAATTGTTTCATTTACTAAAAGTATTTTAATTGAAATGCTCTAGAATTAGTGTGCCTGGGCGCTTTTCACCGACTCACAATCCCGCGGTATCCTCCCGAAGCAACGCCCTAAGCTGAGGTCCGTTCGTTCCGCCAGTCTACCGACAGGGGAGCCCTTAGGCTCGTTGCTGTACACACTTCATGTCCGGTGACTATTGAAAGGCCGTTAGAGTCACAAGAATATAGCTATTCAGAAAAAAAATCTAGAATTGACGCGACATCGGTTACAAATCTACTCAAGAGAACACTGCATACTGGGAATATTAATTAGTAGTAACATGAAACACAAAGGCTTTGTCCTAATTAAGAACACATTGATCGCAGGATAGATGCGAAGCGCTCGATAATATAATAGCGAAATACGGCAATAATTGCCACCGCTTTTCAATTATAACAGAGGCCGATCCAGATTGCATTGGACCTAAGTCTTGTATAAGCAAATAAATTTTGGTTTAGTCCCCAAAATAAATTTGGTCGCCAAAATGTCCACCCCCGAGAAACATAGCCACTCTAACGTTCATTTTTAAGCACTAGTGAGTTGAAAATATACCTACAGAGGTTGAAAATGGACTTCATTTTTTAATACATTTTTGGTTCACGTTCAACCCCCAGTGAACAGAAATCTCGATTTATTATTTTTTACACTCTTTCTGAATTTAGTTTTTACAAAGAAAGAAAGAACATTTGTTTCATTAGGGCACAGTACACACAAGAACAGGAAAAATATGAACTCCGCGTGTCGCAGCGCTGCGTCGCACTAAAGGGATATTCAGCTCAGCACTATGTCGGAAACAACTAAATGATTTCCAGGATTTTACAGATTTTTTAGAAGTTTTATTTACATTTGCACATTTGCTTACCGTGCCGTGTGGTGTCGGCCAATTATTAAAGCCGCTACTACAAGCGCTAAGGAACTCTGAAAACGTGGACTCGCCAACCCAAAGTTGGGCCAACATAATGTCTTAAGACCATATATCCGTTATGCACAAAACAATGTGCATTAAGCCCATATCTTGCAGTGAATATTGAAGTCTGATTGAATTTTATTGCATTTGCTTACCGATTGGTTCTCGAATGGAGGCCATGTACCGGGAAGCGCAGTGTGGGAAGCTCTCAGGCCAGGTCGACCGATCCACCGATGATCGGCGGTGGTAGTTGGATGACAAGACCCGAGGATCGAGTGTGCTGGTGAGCTTTGGGAGAGGCCTATATCCAGCAGTGGAGAGACATAGGCTGGTGGTATGGTATGGTATCTTACCATGCACAGTGTTGTAGACATTATTAACGTTGTCTTAGTAAACGGACCTTTTTATAAGTATGTATTAATAAATCCAAGTAACTATATTTTAGTTAACATTTTTTTAATAAAACTGTTGTTGCCTCTTAATTCTGTACAAATACTCGTAGAAACATGTGCATCTATTTTTTACGATAAAGCACTGTTTTTATATACCTATATTTAACTAATAGTCTCAATAGCTAATAAAATATCTTAATATCAATAGATACGTAACAGTAGGTACGTTTCGTGTGACGACCATTTATGAGCTACTAGTTTCAATTTTCCGGGACCCGGACACGGTGTGACGACGAAAGAGAAATAATTTTCCGACCGAACAGCGGCAATCCCATGTGCATGCAACTTAATGAATGAATTCAACATTAAATTTAAAAGTAAACTTACACCGTATTTAATTTTACTGTAAAACAATTCAGTTTCATATCCTATATTACTGGATTAATGAAAAACTACTCGTCAACCTGTGATTTTGTATCGTTAAAAGTTATAGAGATATGTCGGAATAAGCCCTGACCGCTTGAGCGCTAAGTCAGTGAACCTTAAGAACCTTAACATCAACCGTTTTAGACGAGCTTTTAACCTCAAGGGCTGAGACTTTTTTGGTATCTCAAGTATTGAAATTGAGTTTTCGTTTAATTATTGTAAAAATTGTGTTATTAAGGTTTTTTGGTTTAATAACAAACTTGAATGTGTTTTTCATGCGTGATGTTTGTTATAATCAAATAAAAGCGTGGGACTGTGTGTTGGAATCAGTCTTATTCTTTGATCAGTAAACCTACTATCGTTTTACTGAGCGACTCCTGACTTACTTTGACGGGACTGGACATTGACAGGATACGTTATAGACTTTGAAATTGTTTATAGCAAAGAAAACTTGACACTGATAGTATGTGCTAATTACACCATTGCCATATGTTAAGAAAAAAGAACTCAAAGAGTTTAAGATCATCAGACGTTAATCATTTGAACTATGACGCTTATGAGTGTTTAACGCTCCAGTCTTAAAGGTTTATTAGCGCTCACTCAACGCTCGAGCATCGTACGCTCAGCGGTCATTTTTACAAAACTAACATTTCACTGCAAGCCTGTGCCTGCTCTAGTAATAACTAGGAAGTTTAGGGTCATAATTCACAATGCCATAACCAACGGCACAATGTATTGCAGTATATATCTTTGTCAATTATAAAATAAAAATTGTAGGACCGACACCTTTCACGCTTCTTCGATACAGTTCCAAAAATGTATGAGCTTGTCAATCATGTGTTAGATTACCGGTTATTTGAGATAAATAAAATGCAAAATATAATGACAATATAATATAATGATGCCAAAAATAATAACAGGCTGGATCCCGCAATAAAAGAGAGCACAAGGCAGGCCACGAAATAGGTGGATCGAGTGCGTGGAGGAAGATTTGAGAACCACGAGAGGTGTAACATCCTGAAAAAGAGTTCAAATATAGAACCCAATGGAGAAGGTTTGCGTAGGAAGCCAAGACTCTCAACGGGTTGTAGCGCTGCTGAAAATAAAATTAAAATGAAAGTTGATAATGCATGTCATTCGATATATCGATATGGCAATAAACTAGATGGCACATCATACGTTCTTATCGAAGAAATCTTATCAAATTCTTGACGGGGGTGAAGCAGATGACGAGGGGTTAATTAAAAAGTCAAATTAGAAACTAATGAGCTACATAATAAGAATGCTCCGTTTTCAAAACACATATGAATCAAAGAATTCAAGGGCTACTGGACATAGAAAACACTAAACACTATTAGACTATAACGTGGCTACCCTAGAGTGCTTGTATAACATACGAGTATCCTAGTATGTATTCTCAGTAAATCGATACATTCGAAATATTGTACATAGCGTGTAATAGCGTATACATGTATAATATCATATCATAACAATAAAAAGCACTCGTAAGTACGGCTTTATAGCTGTGGCATCCAATAATTCGAGTATGTCTAATCTCTATTTAAGCAAAGGTCTTTAATGCAACGAGATTTTATGTTTTATGTCGTTAAATCTTAAGAATCAGTAAATTAAATTAAGATTTAAACTACAGATTTCATATCTATGTGTATTCTGACGGTACTGGAATACTAATATCCAGTCCCGTCACAGGAATAGATTATATGTATTTTCCTAAACGCTTGGTGCAAATGAAGGTATCAAGGATACCATTTCAAGTGAACCAGGTTTAAATATAATTTATTACACACCATTGAGTAGAGAAGCCAGAGTATATAATGCAATGAGATCCTAAGCTAGATCAACTCCCGCTGAGACGATACTGCTTTATATTGTGATTGCGTACAACCGGTATACTAAAATAAGGTGCGTTTTTTATTTATCTATTAAACTGATCTTAACTGTCAGCTCGAGACCATAGTCGTCGCTACCCGGCCGAAACGCCAAGTAAAATGCAAAAGATAAACGTAGGCGTTAAGACCCCTTTAATGCATAAATATTTGTAAAAAAACGCGTAAATTCAATTGTCATAATAATAAATTGAGCTCTGAGGTTCAATATTATAATCACAATGCGAAAAAGTTTCTAATCATGAATACCACAGGTAATTCATTAGTTTATTTCATTGGACGATGAAGTATTGTCAGTAATAAGCTATAGTTTTTTTTTTCAACAACTGAATTCAACTGAACAAGAAATCAACCTACATAGATTTAACGGAATTTAATGCCAAAGCCATTAATACAAATAGTTAATTTGGATAAGAAACCTATATAATAGAGGGTTTTAACTAACAATAAAACTTACCTATTATTTTTCCAACGATATCCGGAATCCATCTAGAGTCAAGCTCCTGTCTTTTTCACGTTTTTCGTCCTAGCAACTTCCCCTCTTCGACTTCCGGCGCCACTGTCGCCTCGTTTTATCGTTTTAGATGGCGGCGACCCGCATGGCGCTCGGCTTTTACCTCATTATACTTACTCACGATGTACCAGGTAGGTATTACCTGGATTCCGGATATCGTTGGAAAAATAATAGGTAAGTTTTATTGTTAGTTAAAACCCTCTATTATTTGTTCCGTGACGATATCCGGAATCCATCTTGAGTGATATGTTTGTTATCTCCTGGTATGCCCATAATTATTACAATAATTATGTAGATGCTATAATGTGTTATGTAAAATAAAAAAAATAAAAAAATTAAATTATAATAAGTTATTGAAAAGTAAACAATATTTATTCAATGTTATATATGAATCATACAGTTTTAATCATCAAATTAACCAAATCATTGTTATCGCACAGGTTCAAAGAAATTTGACAAGGAAACTGACGTCGTAAAATCATTATTTCTGGATTGATTCGCTAGCTCTCTTTGATAGTACGTTCTAAAAGTATGTTCTTGCCGCCAATTTCCAGTCTGAAGAATCTGATCAATAGGAAACTTTTCTAGCCAATTGAGAGAGGCTACGGCAGAGCGTACTGAGCCTGGCGTGGCATCGACACCCGCGTCCTTTAGAACAGATTTGATCCAACCACTGATTACAGTTCTAGAAGCTGGTTTTGGATCACCTCTAGCAGTTATAAAAAGTTCTGACAGCATACCTGATTTCCGACGATCTTGTGAAGTACCGATTAATTGACGAGTCCAAAATACACAGTCGAGATTTTTGTTCGGATGTGCTTTTAGTTTCCATCCAGATTGCCTGTTGTTAGCGTCATCCGTCTTCGATCCAAAACAAGGCCACATGACAATAGAATTGCCCTCATCTATATATTGGTCGGCATTGATCCTCAGCAGCGTCAGGTCGTGTACTCGTCGTCCTGCCGCTAGCAAAAGTAATATAGCGGCACGTCTGGATACTTGGTACAAATTATTTTCATCTGGTGTATTATTTTCTAAGTATTGTAATACATTCTTTACATTCCAAATAGGTGGTTTCATTTTCTTGTCCTTTGCAACTGAAATAGCTTTTAAAATATGTTTAATAAGAAAGTTAGATGCCAATGTAGTATTATCTGATAATTTGGCAAAAGTAGAAATAACAGATTTATGGACTAGTATAGTTCGATAAGCCAGACCTTCGCTGTTGTGTAAATACGCCAGGTAACGAGCAACTTGTTCTGGACTCGGATCTCTGTAAGAAGAATTGTTAGAGGAGCACCATATCTTCCATTTGTTCCATGCTGGCATGTAGGTGTTTATTGTAGATCGCCGCCAACTTGACAATAACAGTGATCTTTCTTCTACTGACCATTCTTTGATTTCGTCTGTCCACCCAAAATCAGCCAGGCTTCCAATTGAATGTCTTGAATCTCTGGCGGGTGCATTCCGGTTTTCGTGTCGATCAGAACTTGTGGAAGGAGCGGGATGTGATAAGGTTCTTGAATGGTCCGGGCTTGTAGGTCTGCTTGCCAAAATACCATCTTCCACTTCGGAGCGATCAAGATGTACTGACCGTTCGCTGTGTTCAGGTGAGACAATACTTGGGGTATTAGGTTCGGTGGAGGAAATAGCCACGCAAGTTCGTAGTCCCACTGGTGAAGGAATGCGTTGTGAAACAGAGCCTGCTGGTCTTGCGTGTCCAGCGATACATACCTCATTACTACGTGAGCTGTTTCCGACGCAAATAAGTCTACTTGCGGTGTGCCCCACATCTTGAATATGTTGTCCGTTGCTGTAGAGAGTAGGTGCCACTCGGGGCAGACCTTGCCGCGTGATAGGGCATCTACTTCGCAATTGAATCGGCCCGGAAAGTACTGAGCCGTCAGTTGTAGATTTAAGTGGTCCATCACCTTCAATAGTTGCCGTGTGAGGTTCAGAAGCTTCTTCGATTTCGTTCCGCCTTCCTTGTTTATGTAAGCTACGACTGTTCGGTTGTCTGTTTGCAGTAAAATGTGAGCATTGTGAAGCCGGCTGTTCTCTTGTTGTATTGCCGCGTAGACAGCAAACAGCTCTTTGAGATTGACATGCCATGACTGTTGCCGTTTTGTCCACTGTCCTGACATTTTCGTGTCGCCCAGCTGAGCTCCCCAGCCGAAATCCGATGCATCCGTCGTAAGCAGATGAGAGATCGAGTTTGTATGTATAGGAAGTGAGCCCTGTGCTGCCTTTAACCACCATCGCATTTCGGAGAGTACCGGTTGTGGCAATTTCACTTGTTTGTAGGGGTGTTCCGTGGGAAGGTATCGATTGTGAAATTGCAGGGTTCGACAATGTAACCTCCCTCTGCGTATTACAAAAGAGGCGAAGTTGAGTCTCCCCAGAAGGGACTGGGCCTGTCTGAGGGACCAACTGCCTCTGGACATCTGACTGAGAAGTGCTTTGCGTAGCGTTTCGCACTTCGGTTTCGACAGGGACTTCGTGTTGAGTTTGGTGTCCCATGTAACACCCAGAAACTCCAGGCGTTGTGTCGGAACCAGTACAGACTTGTCCATATTGATAGTCCAGCCGAGGTGTCTCATTAGGTTCACCATAAATGTAATGTGTTCGCGCAAAACTTGACAGGACTGATTCACTACTAAAAATCGTCTAGGTATACCACGCACCTCATATTTCGCCTTCTCAGGAACTCGGCTACCCAGTTCGTCAAGGATGTGAACGTTCGTGGCGCTGATGAAAGGCCGAAGGGAAGGCACGTCATTTGTAGAAGTTGGCCTTTGTAGCTGAGTCTCAGAAATCGCCTGTGTTCTTCGGCTATGGGAAGGTGAAAATATGCCTGGCTCAGATCTACCTTCACCATCCAATCGTTGCTCTGTAAAAAGCTTGGAATTCGGAAATGACTGAAAAGCTGAAAACCTTTTAGTTTGACAAAACGGTTTAGTCTCTTCAAATTGAAGATTGGGCGAAACGATCCGTCCGTTTTCGGAACTAGAAAAAATGTTGATAGGTAGCTGGGATTGATCTCGGCTTTTTCTAGTACATGCGTGTCTATCATATTTTTTATTAGCTGTGTCATATGATAACTCTGCTTTGTCTCGTAATTTATTATGACAGATTGATTTGGATATATAAGGGGCGGCTTCATCACGAAAGGAATACGTATTCCCTTGAGAAGTTTGCATATGTGGTTGGGCGCACCTAAGTTCTCCCATGCATGTATATATTGCTTTAGACAGCCGCCCCGAAATGATTGCGAGTCATGATCGATTGTTTCTATTCGATGAGTTGTAATTTGATTTCTTACCTCTTGACGAATTGTGGTGTTTGTTCTTGCCATTGGAAGTCTTGTTGCCGGATGCCCTCGAGTGACCTTTGAACTTATCTTTCGACGCTGAGGTATTTTTACGAAAAAAGTTTTCACTCTCTTGCTTGCTTGTCGATGGTTTCGACTGGTTATAATACGCACGCCTCTGGCCGGTAGCTGTAGCTGCAGTTTGCTGCGTTGGCTGGAAGCAAGTGGTTAGTTTTTCGGCCCCCCCAATTTTTTGAAGGTAGGCTGTAAGCATATCGTTGTCAAACAATTGTTCAGCACTGGGTGGAATTTTTTGCAACGCCCCACAGTGATATTCCTCCGAAATTTTCTTAATTAATAAATCCCTGCGCATGCTAATGCAGTCGGCTCGACGGCCGCAAGATATTTGTAAAATATCATCGGTCACTTTTGTATAGCTCGAATCTTTATTAAACATTTGTTCAATCTTATCGAAAAGAGATCGTGGTGTAAGTGTTGTACTCTTATCATTAGACCATTCGACTAAACCTTGCAAAGTTGTGCGCAATTCGTCTTTTTGAGTCAGTATAGCATTGGATAAAGCTGCAAAAGTTCTCTCTATCAAGTACAAACGATCATCGTTAGACCTAAACGCATTGAAACGTCTCAGTTCATCGTTTACATTGAGTTCTATAAAACCCGGAGTAGTGACGTACTTTTTCTGAGCTTCGGAAAAACGAATTGCATGCCAGTCATTACATTTAAAACGCTGTAATTGGGTTATCTTTTCTAAATGTTTATCATCAGACTTAGGGAATGGCGGATCTTTTAACGTAGTTGATAGCTCTGACAATTGGAGCTGTTGATTATCCGCATCACTCGTGCTCGGCGGTGGGCGTAAGCCCAACTCGTTTGTTGTATCATTGTTGGGTCCATTTATTACCTCGGCAACCCACGAAGTACTCGTTTGAGGCTCACCGTGTTTTTGCGAAATCAAATTCGTTAGAAAAGCCACTTGTTGAGAAAGGAATTCAAACTGTGCGTCACTTACATGGTTAGACCGCCTTTTTCTCCTTTTATCCGGGCTAGACTCCTCCGATGATGTACTGCTCGAACTTGAAGAACGACTTCTCTTCCGTGACACGTGTTCACCATCACTTTGTTCTTTATCAAAATATATTTCGTTCTCCATTACGAGAGGATTTTTTCACTACGTATGCAATTTACGTTAAACTATTAGATTTAATTAAATGAAAATTAAAATAATGATTGCTAAGACGTGTTAACGCTACGAAAAACGACGCTATAATGAGGTAAAAGCCGAGCGCCATGCGGGTCGCCGCCATCTAAAACGATAAAACGAGGCGACAGTGGCGCCGGAAGTCGAAGAGGGGAAGTTGCTAGGACGAAAAACGTGAAAAAGACAGGAGCTTGACTCTAGATGGATTCCGGATATCGTCACGGAACAAATAATAATAATTATACTCGACTGGCCACGTTACTCCTCTCTCACAGACTAGAGGACCTTGAAACTACCTTGTACTACCTTCAAATGTACTGGATTTCCCGCTTTATCTTATTTCCCTAATGTACGTACGTGTTTCGGTAGTGAGTGAGATGTGCCAGAGCCCATTCCCATCCTATCCTTCCCCATTTCCCCAACCCTTTCTCCAAATCCATTCCTATATCTCCAAAGGTAGGCAGCGCATCCGGGGTCGTGCCAACGTTTGTCATTTTGCACTGATGTTGGCATGTTCGCGGATGTCCATTGGCGACAGTACCACTTACCACCACGTGGACTGTATGCAGGGCCGTCTTTACCAGGGGGTGCAAGGGGTGCGGTGCACCCCGGGCGCTCACCTTTTAAAGGTAATGAAAAAATATAACGCTATAGTAAACAATTACACAATAGGATATTTGACTGTCATAGGATACACAATAGGATATTTGACTGTCATAGGATACACAATAGGATATTTGACTGTCATAGGATACACAATAGGATGTTTGACTGTCTTAGGATACACTCCCGCACCCCGGCGCAGAATAGACTTAAGACGGCCCTGACTGTATGCTTAATTATGTTAAAATTAATAATGAAATTAAACCGTTCATATGTATTTAGTGTATAGAGAATATATTTATATTTGATGATAGGAGACTTGATTTGAAATATTCATTACTTTTGTCTAGACGTGTGGCTTGAGCCGGTTGGTAACTGAAGATTTCTTTAAGAAACTAGATTTTTACAATATGTACCTCAAATATGTTTTAGTGTAAAACTTGGTGTGAATTTTAGTGTAAATCATTTTTTTTTAAAAACAATATAATAGTGCCCGTCGCAACGGAGATTTCGCTATTTCGTGTACGTTTTGGAAAGGCGTTTAGACAGAAGAAGTCAGCTAATGCTTGACTCTGAATGTGAAGACTTATTTTTTAAATCGTTGAATTTGGGTAATAATATTGGTCAACGGTCAGCATTACGATTGACTAACCCGGGAGGCAGTTCACCTGCCTTCTATGCAAAAGATATAATTTCCGCTCGAATATATATTTTTTTAAAGACAGGGGATGTGGGTAGCCCATGTTCATTTTTTTTGTGTATCTCCGAACCCACGACAAAAGGAATTCGCATGCCATTTATTGTATATTTTTATCATACGCATTGGAATCATTTGAACTTTCTACATTGCATTAATTTTAAAAATACCTAATTAATTAAATACTAAAGAAAATATTTAATTAAAAGAAATCCATCACCTTTAACATCTTTCATAATTTCAAATTGCATAATTTCTCTCTTTCATTTGCCGAGCGGTGTGGACCGCTCTAGAATAGTTCCATCTCATTTACGAGCCAGCCTTTTACGATACTAAAAGGCTATAAAAGGATAAACAAAGCTGTTACCACAATCTCTGCGGAACTATACCACCTCAAACAGAGTGGACTCGCCAACCGGCTTGACGAGCTCAACGTGAAGTTTTAAGACCGTACAACCCTCATGCGCAAGACAATGGACAATGTGTATCAGAAAGTTATGTTCAACAGTGGATGAAGAAAAAAGTCCTAGTTTCAAATAACCTCTCAGATTGTTCCCAGACGCCAGCAAATGAAATCCTTACGTACGACTCTAAATTAAGGGCTTTTGAGTGTCCTCAAAACAAAGCAAGATAGTAACAGACATTGTAACACAGGAAATGCACAGAAAGCCGGCTAATCGCTAATAGCGATCTCTGCCAGACAGTGGTTACATACATACAACCTATATATGTATAAGACAAATTACTGTATACGTAATTACATACTCGTACAATATATCATATAAAGTAGTAAAATTAAGTATAGATAGATAAACTCTTTATTGTACACCAATAAATTGTACATGTTATTAAAAAGACAATTTGAGTACCTAACCTAAGTACCTAATTACAACAGGCGGCCTCTAAGTACCTATAAGCGATCTCTAAGTATAAATGATAATAATAATATAATTGCAGGTAGCTGGTTTGGTTAGTTTAGCAGGTAGCTGGTTACAATTACAAGCTATTTCGATTTTACATGGATGCGTTTAGAAAAATATTGAGCTTAAAAAGTGACTTCAATTTCTACGCAGTAATCAGTATTCTTTTTGTAGAAAATAGGCGGCAGACGAACCTACAGTCCACTTGGTGACTGGCACGCTACCGGATGAGCTTGAGATTTAGAAATAGATATGTAGAAAGGGTTGGGAAAATCGGAAATAGAAAGGTATAACAGCACGAGGATTTTCCTCGTTCTGTTATACCGTTGAATCTTGCCAGGGGAGATGGAGAAGGATGGCGAGCCAAAAGCATAGTGGAATAAGAAGTTACTTTTATTCTATTCAATGGGATCGATAGGATAGGATGCAATTGGACTCTGGCATATCTCACTCACTTGTGAAACACATACGTAGGTACATTGGGGGAATATGACAGGAGGAAATACTTTTTAGCAAATGCATGAATACATTGAACAACATTTTCCTTAGTCTTGCGAGTGCGCGCAGCGACTGTATTTTAATCACAATAAGTAAACATAAAATCCGATTAATAAAATATAGTGATTATTTTAATCACCACGATAAAAATGTTTAACATTCCTGACGTATTTATAAACATCCATTAGAAATTATTCTTATAAAGCCACTCGTTTTTCCAAATATGATAAAGATATTCAGATATTACTTTGAAAATTGTTCTTAATCTAATAACGTTAGAACACGCTGCGAGAGCAGAATTTACAAAAGTTTCGACTTAACGCGAGGACTTCACAAGATCGAGAAATTTTCTTTATATCCTTCTAATATTGTTACTCTTGAAACACATCTCTGTCAGAGTGTCTTCGATGAGATCGGAGTAAGGCCGCAAATTCGGAGTGGTGGGGCGTGTAGCGGGGCGTCGTTTTGAGCGTGCACGCTACGCTACTTAACATACAGACTAGTCTTGAGGTGTCCTTGTGACAGCGATTACAGCGTGCAGTTAAGCGTCTCGTCCAGTGGTAGAGCGGGGCGTTGTATGGTAGTTAGCGTGTACGCTGGTTCGCTGAACATATTGAAATGCCTGAAGGCGTATTTGATAGAGCGTTTCCGTGTTTTTGTTTCGACGAGCGTGCTTTTTTCAGTGTGTCAAGATTTTTCAGTGAAAGCGGTTGTGTGTGATTATAAATAAACTATGGAATGGGAAGATATTGACATATATTAGCGATGACGCTTGTCCTTGAGTGGCCGTTTCTAATCGGTCCATACACTAAACGCCCCACTCCAGCCAAAACTAGTTGCGTGCATGCTGCACACGAAAATGCACTCTCAATACAACGCTTGAACGCCCCGCTGCACGCTCTAACGCCACTAACGCAGTTACAGATTTCTTTGTCAAGGTTACACACTATCGCAGTTTCATGGCGACCACGGTTCGTGTAACTAGACCCAAATATTGACTATACAAAACAAATAAAAACCGCGAGTAACCTGTTTAATATCAGCCTTTTTAACGTTCAACTCCAGGGCATAGGTCTCCCCTAGAAATCACTAACGGGTATCACCACGCTACATAATCCACCACGCTTTGTTCACAAAGAGACAATGAATATTTTACTGACTTTTTCAGCCTACTCATGACATAACGCATTTAAGAGTAAGATATTGGCACTGTTATTAGATTGGATACTGAGCTACACGACAGTGAAAACCTCGTTAAAATCCATCCCATAGTTTTGAGTGATTCTGTTAAAAGTCATGTTTTTATTTTCCTCTATAACTTAACTTCCTTGTGTCATATGAAGATGACACATATAGCAGTTTTCCTTCTGGATACTTACATTAGTGAAAACTCGGTCAAAATCCTGTTAATAGTTTTTACGCGATGCTCAAACAAACAAACATACAGATAAAAATTGTAATAACTACTGTTTTTGGGTCCTGTAGCTTCTAAAGAGAATCCCATTTTTTTAAAATTAAATCAATGTACAGACTCAACCCTTATACTTTTTTATTATATGTATGTATAGATTGACCATATTGACCCATATTGCTCCTACTTATCTATGGATTGTTATATTCTCTGCTCCTTTTTAGTTTTATAGCTTTTAGTTGAGTTTAAGATCTAAACGTCTTCATTTTACCTACACAAGCGACAGAACGAATAAATCCCACATTCACATCCCACACAAATCATACAAAAAGATCCATCCACAACTTTCATTTACATATACATCCGACCTTTTCCTAACGACGTGGTCTCTTCGATTGGTTTTGCTCGTAAAATCCAGATCAGGAACAACGACACAATTTTATAGGCACCTATGGGTCAAACGAGTCGTATAATTTTTATAGTCGGTCCAAAGGCCGGAATCGCCTTCTTTGTGAAACATTGACGAGTTGGGTACCCGCCCCTTCATCCAGAAGCTTAAGATTAGTTGTGTATTGTTAGTTGTTGTTGCTGTTACTCTTTATTGTACTTAAAATTAATTGTTACAATAAGCCTTGACAATATTACCATAAGTACATAGGCGGACTTATTCCTAGATGGAATCTCTTCCAGTCACCCTTAGAACAACCGTTAGGAGTAAATACTGGTATTTTGGAGTAAAAATGTAGCAAGTATACGCTCTGGTGGTGTACTACTCTGAAACCTACAACTAATCCATATTAATCTACAACTGACTCCTTAAAGTCTCCAGAAGCCGCTGGATGAGAAGAGTGGAGTGTCGTTTGTACTGACGAGCTTTGGAAAAGAACTATCGATCAATCGACATCAGCTTATAACGCCACACAGTAGGGTAGAGACTTGCCCTAGCAATCACAAGGGGGTTTTCGAGGCGGTCTCCCACTAAATCCCATTCCTCTAACATCATCTTTCAACATAAAAATCAAACTTCATTGTTCAATGATATGTACAACAAGCAGATTTAATAAGGCATTCTCAATCAGATTATACAAAAAAAGAATCGCAGGCGCAGTTGACATTAGAAAATAGAAAACCCAAAAAAATTAAAATCATAATACATACACATATACACATAAATACATATATAATATGATAGATACATCAAAATGGAAAAAAAAACTGGAAGTAGCAGAGAAGATGAGCTGAGGAACTAAATCACTCTGCATCAAATAATGTTCCCGAAGCAATCTATTAAATTTATTTTTATTGGTGGCTTTCTTAATGTGTTAGTGTAAGTATTTATTCTTAGGGCTTTCTCACCACCTCCTGATACTTTATCAGAACAAATTTATTTATTTTGTTACTCCCGATAAAATAACTGTTAATAATTATTAATAATCTGTTGATAAATTGTCTGCCAATTAAATTTAGCTGATACTGAATTTCTCATAAAGTATAACTGAGTATTTTGGATACCTTCTGATAAAGTATCAGGAGGTGGTGAGAAGAGCCCTTAATGCCCAATTTTTTCTTAATGAATGGAGAATATTGACAAGCAACTGATAATATAGCAATGTTGCACGACAGACGATGAAATGAAACTTTAGAAATATAGAAAAGAAATTGAAAGGTAAAGGAAAATCCTAGACAGAAGTAGTGTAGAATGTTCCTAATCTTCTTTCTTTCGCCTTTTCAGTACATCACACAAACTTGCGACGAAGTCTGCTAATACAGTTCCTCACAATTTCAGCCATAAACCTTATTAAAGAGTAGCCAGCGACGCAGCGTTGAAATTTTATTTCTCTTAAACGAGTGGCGAGTTTAATCCACTTTGCGAGCTATTAGATGACGAAGTTACTCGAAAGGTTCAATAAAATGTTTACGATAAATAAATTAGTTGAATTACGATCTGTGCGAATACGTTTTAAGGTGTATAAAATTTTTACTAATACAAGCAATAATCATTTGTTTTACAAAAAGTTTACTTATAATAAACAAAAATACTCAGTCATATTTAGCCTTGCGGTGACGGTTGGCTTTAGAATGCCACCGCCCTAGATCTTACCATGGGTGTCGTACTCGTAAAAGGCGACTGAGTGATAACGGACAATGATAACGGATACCACAAACCCTGAGGAACTACATCACCTCCAAATGAGTGATCTCACCAATCCGCTTGGCCAACGTGGCGCTTTAAGGTAATAATTATCATGGTAAAATATGATAATTTTATGAATTAATTTAATGTTTCCTGTTTTACCTACGATAATAATAAACAAAACTTTCACGAAAAATTTGGGAAGCGCTGACTTCTCTGGTATCGCAAACCATATATATATGCAAGTTGTACCAAATTCTAGACATGCAATGTTAGTTATACACGAACTTCGCAGATGGTAAACGTTCATGCAACTCGAACTCCCAATAGTTTCCATTGTATCGTGCGTCCTCTGATATTGGCATATTCCAATGAAAATTATTGAAAGCACATAATTTATTTTCACATTAATTTATGAAATGCAATTGGGTTTTTGAAAAAAAAATATTATCAATTTTTTTTATGTATTTTAAAACTTTATCATAAATTATATTAATAATCGATGCGAAATAGTCTTAAAAAATGTTTATTTAATTTATTATAAACAATTTAAAATTGATAAAATTTTAAAAAGAATCACGTGACTACAAACGAGCTACGATTGGTCGCCATGTTTGTGACGTCATAATGTTAAAAGGATTTCTCGATAGTACAGTATCACAGGCTTCTACATGTAAATTGACGACAAATATCCGACATTTAGTTTAAAAAATTATTTATACTAACTACTTTTATTTAGTTATGTGTGATAAAGGATTTATAAAGGCTAATTCCGATAATATACCTGATGTGGATATATTTATGATAACAGATTTTCTTAAAAATGATATTTGGTTTAATTCAGCTGAAGTTCGAGTTGCTAAAGCATCAAGGTAAGTTTATAAAAAAATAATATTGTAAATTAAAATATTAAATGATTTATTCGTCATTAAATATAATTTGATGTTGTTTTGGAATTAGGTCGTCGCACTGCTTGGAACCATTTATTTCGACGTTTAACATTTTGTGGAACATTTAAAAACATTTTTTCAGGAGTTGTTTTTGTAGTATTCGTACATAATGGTACGAAGCAAGCACGATAACTTTTAAGGTTAGACATTTTCGATATATTTATTAATATATTGACGATAATAACAAGATTTAATCGATTAATAGTCAAAATACTGTATCAGCTGTGTGCTACAATGAGTAGAAATTAACATTGTGACGTCACACGCGATCGGGTTTGTTCGGGAACTGTCCGCGTGTTTTCGGTACTGGATTCAAAAATATAACTTTTATATCATATATCAATCAATATATAAATCAAAATATATCAATTTGTAATTAAATATAACTTTTTAATTAAAGCGAAAAAAAAAACTAAAAATAGTTTTGTTATAAAATGTGTATATGATCTTTACATTAATGATAATTTTTTTTTTTTCAAAAACCCAATTTTTATCCGTTCGTTCGTCCGCTTCCCGTATTCTTCCCTGTCTGTTATATCTTGTATTTATTTATCTACGAGTATGACTATCTCTAGTGTCTTGTGTCTACATTTACCATTGAACTCCCATCTATGTCAATTTCACTCAGTTTCTTACCATTCACTTGTCATATGTCAATTGAACTCATTTGACTTAGTCCAACAATGACTTTGAATTGTCAACAATGCTACTCTCACCGGCGGCTTAGGACTCCTCAGCGTTCGAAAAGACGTCCATCTGCGTGTTCTACCACCTGTACAATGGATATTGAAAGAACTGAAGAACTGTTCTACACAATATTCACCTCGGTTTTTTCTCTTCCGTCACCGATGTGCGGTGCATTCGCATTGGATCGACGAGTGGGTGTCGTGTACTACGCGGTGCAAAAACCATTTCATAACGTGAATGCATGTTATGGAACGAACTACCCCAAGAAGTCTTCCCGTTATGCTACGGCATGGGGTTCTTCAAGAAATCTGTAAATAGGTAGGTTTCTGACGATCGGCGAGCCCTTGGTATTGCAGGTGTCCATGGTCGGCGGTAACCACGGGGCGCGTGTTCAGTGCTACAAAAATATGTAAGATTATGTATTTGTTGGAAAATTCATAAAAAAATTAAGGCACAATCAACAATTAACTGCCATTTTTATAAATAATTTGTAGTACCTACACTGGTTGTTTTTGACAGCTGCGTATAATAAAATTGTTTTAATTACATACATACCGAAGAAAATATGTTTTAATTATACTGACATTTAATTTCTACCAATTATTTCTTTTTATAAGATGGTATTTATTATTTATTAGTAATATTTATTAATAGCAGTTCTACGTACACTTATACATTAGAGTATACATGATTAGCTTAATTTCCGTGGGACTTTTATAATTGATCTGTATAACTGTTAACCCGATATATAAGAGGTTTTTTATTTTTTTATGGATGTAGGCGGCAGACTATCATACAGTCCACTTGATGGTAAGTGGATACTGTCACCCATTGACATCCGCGATACACCCCCGGATGCGCTGCCTACCTTTGGAGATATAGGAATGGATTTGGAGAAAGGGTTGGGAGAATGGGGAGAGATAGGATGGGAATGGGCTCTGGCACATCTCACTCACTACCGAAGCACGTACGTACATTGGGGAAATAAGATAAAGTGGGAAATGCAGTACATTTCAAGGTAGTCTTCCGTGGGAGAGGGGTAACGTGGTCAGTCGACCGCGCCCAGCGGCTGTTGGATTGCAGCGTGCACTCTTCCCCTCAAAAACTTTTAAGTTTCTTTCCAATCCTATCTATGGATCTTATACTTAATTTAATAATAAAATTATTATTTAAGTAAGTACACGCGTCCACAAAAACTAGCTCAGTTTGAATGTGTCGATGCTACTTTCAATTTCAAGTCAAAAACCTTTAAAAAATGGAATATTTTCGATTAGTTTATACTCTTAAATTACTACCTACCTATTGTAAAGGGAAAAAATCAAAATAACCTATAGCTATTATAAAATATTAAAATGTGACCTTAAAAAAATTGTATTTAATTCTTCATTCAAACCATGAATAATAATGGGTACCCATCGGAGCTTGCGTGTACAAATCATTGATTTGGTTAATGAATGTACAATGTTTTATTTTCAATAATGTTTGAATTCGTCACGCGATTAAATGCTAAGCGGAAAATGAACATGGAATTATAGAAGTCCAATTTTTTTTTTCCAAATTGAAGCCGTAGAAGGCTGGCGCCTTCTGCCTCTAGGAATAACGTATAGGCCAATTGAGCGTTCGCACAAATACAAACTACTTTGTAGCTCATTATCAACTTTATCAATAGACAGGTAGAGCCGACCACAAATATAACGTTGTAGAACAAACTTATTCATTTAAATGAATTTTAAAATCACCGTAAACATTTACGAACGCAATAAATGGTTGTAATCGGACGAACGCTCAGACGGCCCATATTTTACCTAGTTATTATAGTTTCTCTAAGTAGTAACTTATAGGCACTAAGTAGACACTGAGATTAATAGTACAATTAAAGTATCTACATTTGGCACACTAACTATTTATATAGGTCTTCAATCGCAGCATGAACCTGCCAGGAAGTAGATATACTTCTTGACAGGACCACATGAAAAACGTCAGAACGTGTGAATCCTTGGAGCACAAAATTTAACGAATGTAGAACAATTTTGCATATTTAAAAAATAAGAATTTATATAACAAAGACAATGTGTTTTAAGGTTCAGCAAGGAAGTGCGACACCACTAAGTCTTCTCTTTTTATAGTTCCGATAATTAATCGAAAGACCCATAATTATCCCCCAATCAATAATTTATAAATACATATAAGTACATATATACAATACATTAAGTACATTTTAAGAACGATATCTGAATCTGAAGATATTTGCTGTTGCCAAAGAATGTCTTTATAAAAAATATCTACAGTAAAATTAATAATTAAACGAATCTCAAATAAAAAATAATTGAAAACTGTCTGGATAAAACTGGCCTGTTACTGGTCCTGTTTGTTCTCATAACTTCGTAAAGTAACCACCGTTGTAATGCGATCGATTACGGCCCAAGGTATTGTATAAAATATGAACGAGACGCGGTCCATGTAAAATTCAGTGTTTCAGAACTCTGAAACGAATAGAATATTTAAGAGACACGAATTGCGAAACTAATGCTTACTCTACTTTTACCTACTAAAATAAAATTCAATATAAATAAGCTCAATAGGTGATCCTAGGGATATCTATTCTCCAATCGCATTCGTGAGTTTAAAACCTCTGCTGGTACCACTGTCTTTCTACTAATGATTTATTATTTCTGCTCTCTACAAGTAAGACGTTATAGGGGACGTTATCCATAGCAAAGCGAAATTATTTAAAACTATTATAAAGTAAAGGTAATTTTTATAGCGCAGCTCAGAACGGCAAGAATAAGTCGATATCTCGAGATATAGGTATAAAGTTTGAAATAAGAAGTTCTAGCACGTTGAATCGCTTAGGATTTACAATAAAAAAATAAAGTTTTTGACCGCCAAGGGTTTTTCATTTTTTTGCATCTTGTACCATTATTTATACCGATGTTTTGTGTTTTGTAGGCACCTCCATGTCCTTGATTTTTCTTAAAAGGCATTAAAATGAGTTCTTGTTTGCCTTTACTTACTTTTAAATGTCGTCAAGTTATAAAAATTGGGAAAGCCTTTCGACACAGAATTCCCGACACCAAAACAAACGACTCTTTATTCCACGACTTTTATTATTCATCATTTTTATTTTCTATCGTTCTTGGATACAAAAATAATAAAAATAAAATGATATGTTTATTTGTGTTTATTTGTGATATGTAATAAGTGTTACAGTAAGCGTTTCTCTATGTTCCGCCTCGTGGACATACAAATATACACAACCATTACATACGAGTAAGTACACATACATAAATCCAAACAAAGGAACGCAAAAATTAACAGCACATTAGTAAACTACTCATGTTAGACTGTCTAATGCATCTACAAATCGGACCTCACAAGAACAAACCAAAGTAAATTTGTCACTAAAAAAATCATGTAGCGTATAATAGCATTTTTTGATAAGGAAGTCGTGGAATAAAGGAAGCCTTTATATCTTTGTACCATTAAAATAATGCTGTATTATTACATAAATCACGTTAACACATATAAGCGCAGGAATGTATGGAGGATAACAGGAAATGTATCTATCTATGTGCCAACTTGCTGTCACTGCCACATTGATTTACAAGCCGAACGCCGACGGATTTTCATCCAGTAATAATACACGTTCTGAATTAAACCATACTGCGGAAGAACTACATAACGATACCGTAGTTGGCTGCTTAAAATTAATAAAAATATTTAGAAATAAAAAATATTTATTCAACAAGAGTTAAAGCATTATGAATAAAGAATTTATTCAACAATCACGAACTTCAATCGTACAACATTCGTATAGTACACAGTACGCACCTTTGCATCACGTTGCTAATTATTATAATTGCAACTTTATAAATATTGACATCTTTACGTGCAACGTATAAAAAACAAGTATTAACTGCATTAGTAGACACTGACCTGAAGTCAGTGTCTTAAACTGGCTGTGACCGGGTAATGCGTGACGATTAATGTTTTCTCTTTTATTATTATTACATAAATTTTTATAGTAAAATACATCTATATTATAGTTTTATAATTATTACCTACATACGTCGGTATCAATAGATATTAATAAATATGTTAATATATCTCTCCCTAAATACTTGTTACGAGGATAACGGTGCTCTGGTTGTACAAGTATGTTATTTACCGTATTACGCGTTATTATATGTAGATTAAGTGAAGTTTTGTTATACAATTTTACTGTTTATTATTCTAAATAAAATGAAATAAAATTTAAAACAATCATACAATGCACAAAGAAAGAGAAAACATTGATAGAATGACAGAAAAAGGAGTTAATCACGATTTATTATTTATTTTGTATAGCCGATATTAAAATTAATATGTATAATAGGTAGTCGGATATCTTCGCGGGCTTTTTGAACGTATGAATTTAGCGTGCTATATTTCTGGCAACAATCGTTGTCGAGAAAGAGATATACCGTTTGCAAGCTGACTTTTTTGAAATGGCGGCAAATTGAAAAGGAGAAAATTTGATGGTTTACATTTTTTTTTGACAAGGGTGCTTCTAGTGTTCGAAAACAGATTTTTGGTGTTTACTGAGAAGATGTTTTATCTCAAACTCCTGCAAGAAAATGGTTCAGTCGATTCAGGTCTGGTAATTTTGATGTGAATGATGTTCCTTGATCGTCCTATTAAGGTAAAAGTTAAGGTTGTCATTGAAAAAAATTAAGCAGATCGACACATAAGCAGTAATCAAATTGCGAAAGAGCTTAGTAATCACCACTCAACAGTTTTGGATAACCCGCATTAACTGAATTTTGTAAAAACGCCAGTTGTTTAGGTGCCGCGTGATTTAAATGATCCATGATCCACTCTTTCATTTCGCAATTAAGTGATCACAAAAAATGTTCTGGGAGTTTCAATTTTGTTATTATATTTCTTCAAAGTACTCTCCACTTGCATATAGATGCAAGTGCAGAGTACTTTGAAGAAATTTGCATAGGCAAAGTTTCATGAGTCTGAACCAATTTTGAAAACATTTTTTGCGCTCTTCCTCAGGTACCTCTTTCACAGCTTCGTCTTCCGGCGACGAAAACTAGATCCATTTTAGTTAGGATTTTATTTTGCGAATTAAAAAAGTATTGTGCCAAGTTGGGACTCTAACAAAGATGGCCTAAAACTTTAACGGGGATGCTGTCCAAAAAGTCCCTTGTTTTAAGCGCTGAGTGGGCGCGTTGTCGTGGTGCAGCAGCAGTCCGCGGAGACCTGGGTTTGGACGGTTGTTGCTCAATGCAGGAAAAACGTTTAGCAAGCACGTGACTACGTCTCTCTGTGTTACTACTGCTTTGGTTTCGTAAAGATACAGATATCAGGTCGCCAATAAAAGTGAAAATATTTTTCTTGCATACCTTGGTTTTTTCACTTTAGTAGGCTCACTTAGAAACAGTTAAATAGTAGATTGACGCATAGTTTATGGATCATACTGGTAGATGCAAGTTTCGTCACATGTGACAATGTCGTAAAAGCGCCTTAAAACTTTGTTATCATATCACGCCACCATTGGACACGAACTTATTTTTGAGCCTCGGTGAGGTTGTCCGGCACTCAGCGCTATACTATCCTCCTGACTCGTAGATGCCCATGTAAATAATATTTCATACAAACTTCCCGATCTAATCTGCAATCTCACCTGAATCTCCTCGTATGTAATTCGTCTGTTTTCACAAATTAAATTTTTCACTGCCACGACGTTTTCTACCGTAACAGCCGTTAAAGGGCGACCGCTTCTTTCTTCGTCAGCCAAACTTACTCGACCATGCTTAAATTCATTGTACCAACGATACACAATTGCCTTAGAAGGGCACTTCTTATTTCCCTAATGTACGTACGTGTTTCGGTAGTGAGTGAGATGTGCCAGAGCCCATTCTCATCCTATCCCTCCCCATTTCCCCAACCCTTTCTCCAAATCCATTCGTATATCCAAAGGTAGGCACCGCATCCGGGGGCGTGCCAACGTTTGTCATTTTGGACTAATGTTGGCATGTATCACGGATGTCTATGGGCTACAGTATCCACTTACCATCAGGTGGACTGTATGCTCGTCTGCCAGTTTCGTTCATAAAAAAAAAAACTTGTCTGCAAACGACATTCGAAATCTATTAAGAAAAATAAATCAGGTTTTGAAGAACATTTAAAATCATACAAAATCGTAGAGAGGAAATGTTCTCGTCGAATATCAATTTTTTTAGTGAAACGCGATATTAACAATATTAATATGGAGGGAAACTTGAATTTGGAATGTTTTTCTTATATGTTACAGATAGTCATAGTTTTGATTGATATCAAAACCAGGCAGTGTTCCATAGATAAAAACTATTTGTCGTAATACTATCTATCGATTGCTCTAATTATATCTACCTACAAATGAACTAAAATTATAATAAATTGTTTGAGAATTTGTAATGCGTCTTAACGTAATGCTTTAAATATTTAATTTGAGTAAATTGCTTATTCAAATGAGGTTATTATTATTGAGAATCTATTATTGGTCAATTAAAATTAAAGAAATTGCTTATTCTAATGGTTGTATTTGTTATTTATAGAAAGAAGGTGGGAGACGCGGCAAGCAGAGTATGAGATGGGGAGTGATTACTATCGCCCATGGATATCCACGATATATATCAACATCAGTGACAAACGTCTTCTAATGAACGCCCACTTTGGTGTAGAAGTAAGAAAGATGGAGAATAGAGAGAAGTAACAAATGGTATACCCCAAGGCAGCATATTAGTTCTCTACTCTTTTTGATATACAAAATGGTCTCCAATGTCATGTCGCCTACCCTATGGTAGTTATCGCGGATGATACCACAGTTTTAATAGAATGTAAGGATGTAAGCAATTATGAGAAGGAAATTAATCTTCAGCTACTAACTATACGGATAGAAGCCAATAAATTTTCAAATAAATATAGAAAAAACTAAAAGGATCCAATTCCACCAAGCTCAATCTAAACCTATGTAAATATAAATTGCAATAACAAACATGTAGAACAGGTGCAACCACTAAGTTCTTAAATAGAAAGTAGAAAAATAAAAGTAGAAATTAAAAATCACACTAATTGGAAGACGCACATTTAATCGCTCTTAAAAGATTAACGATTATTAAATATTAAAAATTATAAATATCTTAAAGATTAAGATATGCTATAATATTTTGGGGTAGCTCTACAAATAAAGATTTGGTGTTTAAAGCACAGAAAAAGTGCATCAGAGCGATATGTGGGCTGAAAAATACTGATAGCTGTAAGCCGCACTTAAAGAATTGGAAATAATGATCCTACCATGCCTCTATATCTATGATGTGGCGGTATTTGTAAAAACAAATCCATCCCTGTTCTCATCAACATTAAGATTCTATGATAAAAATCTTTGTCATAAAAATAAAATTGACATAGCTGTGGGTCGTACTATGTTATTAAGAAAGAGCATAATAGGGAATGCTCCTAAAATATACAATAATCTGTCAGACAACTGTAAACATTTGGAAATGCCTACATTGTAGGGAGAGGGTGCATGCTGCATTCCCACAGCCGCTCGACTAGCCACGTTACCCCTCTCTCACAGAAGACTAACTTGAAATCTACTGCATTTCATACTTTATCGCATTTCCCCAATGTACGTACGTGTTTCCCAATTTTCCCAACCCATATCTTAATCTTTAAAATCCGGGGGGGCGCTGACATTTGTCATTCTGGATTGATGTTGGCATGTATCGCGGATGTCTATGGACGACAGTATCCACTTACCATCAGGTGCACTGTATGCTCGTCTGCCGCCTTTTTCCTATAAAAAAACAGAAAAAAAAATTCAACGTAAACTGAAAAGAATGTTATTAGATAAAGCTTATTATTCAATCGATGAACTGTACAATGACATGAAAAATAATATATGAATCGACTTTTCCTTTGTTCTGAACACGATAAAGACATGATTATTGTTATTGGCGTTGTTTATTAATTTGCTTCAATTAGGTTTATTAAGTTACTGCATATTATTATTTGTTGACAAGGAAAATTTATTAGAAATACTTTACTTCATTATAATAACTAATAACTACTTTAATTATAATAACTACTCAGTAAGTAATTGCTCATAATTGAACTGCTTTAATCTACATAAATAAAAATTAAATGCTGTTCGTTGGTAAGCGCATCACTTTGAGAACGGCGGGACCGATTTGACTGTTTTTTTTTTAAATGTTGGTAATAGTCCGAATAAGGTTTTTACGGAAGGAATAATTGAAAAAATTGCCCGGAAAATTGGAAAATTCGGGAAAAAGTGGAAGTGCTTTTTTCTATGGGATTTTTGTATGAACTTATTGTATTATTGAAATTTGGACAGGACAACGTCTGTCGGCTCAGCTAGTTTATATATAAATTTATTGTCACTTAAATCATTTAAATCTATTGTCAACATATGCTACTACTATTCAAATATTTGTACGCCATTTGGTAAAACATAGAGAACTGATTGCATACATTTTAACTAGTTAAGCGCGGTCACAGCGTACAATGCAAAAAAATCTATAAATTTATTTATGATACTAGCTGTGTCCACGACTTCTTACGCGTGGAATTTTAGTTTGATTTATAAAGCTTTGTATACAGAATCTTTTTGTATTCTGATACTCTTCCTTCATCGCCCCCGATCAGTTTTTGGTAAATATATTCAATGTACAGACACGCTGGTTCTACAGTTTTATTATATATGTATAGATAAAATTAACTTTAATCTAACAATTATTACAATTAATTATAACGTATAAACTATATCTAAAGAACGTCTTGCTTCCACCGATGCTAGATATAAAACAAATTCAAATTGAAGCAGTGGCGTCAACTCCCCGCGGCGATGACGTCAGGCGGCATGTTGGTGCATTGTCAGCGCCTGGGGCCTCTTGTTGCAATCGTGTGACCAAATGGAGCCGGTGCATACGCAGTGATCTTCCTATGTTAGACATACGTAATAAACTTATCTTAATAGAGAGTATTTATTCATTTATTTATTGTTACAATTAGAAAATTGTATTCGAATGTCCATTATACATGTCATCGTGGTCTAAACAAAATGTCAATTAATTATTAAACAATCGGTAAAATATTTAGTCAATCAATTTATAAATCTTCAAGAGAGTTAAAGCAACCTGCTAAACTAACTTCTTTAATTTGCGTTTATAATCATTGTTATTATGTTTCTCTTATTATGTTATTATGTTTATCAGCCGGCAACTTATTAAAAATTGAAAGTGATTGATAATATAAATAACGTTACTCGACGTTTACTTAGGGAGGTATTGTGTTGTAGGAACCTTGCCTACACTGTAATTAATTTAATTAGGCAAGCAAACCCGCCGGCCGATGCTAAATTTGCTTATGGAATGTACGCGCGGCCGCTCGTAGAAGGCGCTTGCGCAGAGCCGAGCGAGCGGGCGCCGCGCACTCGCTACCCATATCCGACGGTGAATGCATGCGCATTTTTTAACTTCTGTTAATTGTAAACCTTAGCATACCTACATAAATAAAGTGTGGACTTTCACTAATAGAAAAAGATAAGTGATCAAGAACCCTGTTCCAAACACTTTAGTGTAATTAAAATCTTTTCTAAGCGATCCTTCCCTGTTCAGTCTACCCACAACAGCATAACCGTATATAACCGCAACGAGCTCTTTTATCGTCCACTGCGGAACATGGGGCATGGTGTTGTGATTGCAGTCTTCGGACATTGTCTCTAGCACGAGGGAAAGGCACGCTGGCCCAGCGGCTTGACGAGTCCACTCTTATAGAGGTGGTGTACCTAAGTACCTCAAAGTTTGTGGTAGCGGCTTTGTTACTGTAATGAAATTAAATAAAACTGTAATTAGGATAAAGAAATAGATTAATATACCTTTTAAGTAAAACATATTTAAATTATGTAATAAAATATTATCATCCTTTGTATTTGTATATCACATTGTATTGTATATTTACAAACAAATTACGTGAGTGTAAAACTTGTAACACGCGTCACTTTACCTCATTTGTTGTTTCATACAATCGATCCAATTTCCCATATTTATACAACATTATGAGCAAACAATGCCGCCAGATGCTGGGGACGCCGTCCTTAGCAAATGTTTGTGTTTGAGTCGCATTACTGTATTACATAAGTGCTACCAACTCGACTCTTTATTTGGCGTTACAATTTTCGTATATACTCAAGTATTGTAAACAAGAAATGTCTTCAAATTTAGAAGCGATTTTGGAAAAAGTTTTGGGAAAGTCAATATCTCGGTTAAATTCGAAAATGAACTAAATCTGCACAGTACCTACTCCTAATATTATGACGGTGTAAACAATTCAAAAAATCCCAAATATATACAAACTATATGACGTTGGATAGAGCTCGTAAATTTCTACAATTTTTATCTAAACACTTTTTTTCTAAAACCGACTAGACCTGTCAATGGTCTTTTTATTGTTTGCTGTCCTGCTGGATGGAGCAGAAATATCAAACATTCGTACGTGAACTGTGCGTCTAAAGTGCGGCGTGTGACGCGCGTCCGTTTACAACTTATTTTATTCCTTGCCTTTCTAAATATAAATACTTTAAATAAATGTTTCCATTGAATAACAAGCGACACTTTTTATCTGTTGTCATATTAAAATTCGAATAGTACTGACAGCAAGCGCGCGTCCACGACTCCCGCGTAGTACAACGCGCCTCAATGCTCGACGCAACACAACGCTGCCTGGCAACACAAAGCCTAATTCTCTCACGGTGTCACGGACGTAATATAAAACAAAAGGTGGAAACACAGATACCATAAATCACAACTAGACCGTAATGTCCGCACAGTTATCTGCACAGCGGTGTTTTTCCACCAAATTGAGTTTTCGTAATTGCATAACGTTACGAGTACCGACGCACCTGCTACACAATATTTTTATTCTGGAAAAACCTTCCGCTGTTCCATATTTTGTGCTAGCTGGCTCTTACTAATATAAAGGAGTCTTTATACAACAACAACGAATATAAAAGTAAACCAAAGAATTTTCTGGTGAAAGGATGATTCTACGCATTGGATGATTGATTTATTTAAATTTACCTTTATTCGCGTGTGTTTTACAGTAACTGTATAAGTTGTTTCATAACATGCCGATTCTACATGCTACGAGCACACAGCTCGTGGTGTTGTCACAACGAATAAATATATTTTCCTTCTTTCTTCAATGTGTATTTTAAAATCTAAAAGGTTTAAATATTTAGTGAAATATTCGAAAACTAAGGAGATTGGATACCTCCTTTTAATTACGAGTGTAATAAGCAAACTTCTGAACCTCATCAGGAAACGAGATAAAAGTTGGATTAAATGTTTTGAAGGAATTCTTCACTGAATTATTATCTGGTTTAATCCTTTGTGAAGTCGTGAGTTCAAAATCCTTGACCCGCACAACTCAGTTTCAAATTAAGTAGGAATTTAAAAAATATATCTTACATAATATACATTTTTTATTGAATTAATGAAAATTCTTAATTGCATTCCTACTCTAACTTATTAATTACATTAAATGTAATAATATATAAACAAGCAATAGGCGGCATTATCGCTAAAAGCTATCTCTTCCAGACAACAAAGGGCAGCGAAATGATTTAGAGGAGGAGATAGGCTAGCTATGCTCATTGTTTTATCATAAATATCAGAGCGGCAGTATATTGTTTCAACAGAAATGTTAGTAAGTCAGAAAATCTTAATCAAAGTCAGTAAGTCCATACCGATAATACCGTCCTCTGTTAGCAAGAGGTTTGGCATATCATAGTTGTTTTTACGATATCATATCATAGCCCTACGAAGCGCAACCACGCTTTGCAGTTGGTGTGTTCGTAAGAAAGGTCAAAATAAAGTTCTTTGAACTACCTGCTGTACAATACGATATATATATAAAACAAACTCGAATTTTCCAAATGGAACTCTTTTCTTGTCAAACGCCATTAAATTTTCAAAGCGGTCAAGTGGTTTTTTTTTTATTTCAGGCGGCATATTGAAAATTAAGTGTTTGCGGAGAAATGAATTTAACAAAATAACATTTTCGTTCAATGATTTTTTATAACTTTCTTCGATGTCTAAACCAGAAATAAAGTTAGAAAATACTTAAGTTTAGCATTTAGTGATGAAGCCCCATCCAGTGCCACTGTTTATAACTGGTTCAGTGAATTTAAAAGGCGTCCTGCGACAGCGTTGACGGACGAAAACATCAAAACGGTTGACGGACATGATTGAAGCAGACAAACGAACGATATATCAGCAGATACGGGCATTATTAGGTATTGGTATGAGTCAAGTTCAAACTATTTTACACTGTCACCTACGGATAAGGAAGCTTTGAGCTAGATGGATTCCTCACAATTTGAGCGAAGTTCAAAAACACTGCCACGTAGAATGGTGTCTCCAAACACACCGATAAATAAACACCCGAACAATAACAACAAACAAATATTTATCACAATAAAAGGCTAAAAACACTAAAAAAAGGTGAATAAAAAAAATCCGATCATACTTCACAGCTAAGCACCACACGTCATCTTTAATCATAATACCTACATTTTTAACTCGCATAAGATAAATCTCAAATAAATTGTGTGAATTTATATCAAACGTTCTAAGTCTCGTGATAAATGAAATGAAATATCAGCAGTCCTTTTTCATTGTTCTTTTTTGGAATAAACTCATTATGTTTTTATGACATCATTTTATTCA
Source organism: Sesia apiformis (assembly GCA_914767545.1). Lineage (NCBI taxonomy): Eukaryota > Metazoa > Arthropoda > Insecta > Lepidoptera > Sesiidae > Sesia > Sesia apiformis. The sequence goes on along the minus strand of OU611960.1, from coordinate 4,085,200 downwards.
AGTAACAAGTTCGAATAAGTTTACGTTTGTGGCGTCTGCTTCACTGTCACTGTTGTAAATATTTTGTTAAAATTCCCGTTGTCCCCACCAGTGGGGATTGTCAGTGGTGACCACGGTATCAAACCATTTTGATGTTAGAAGAGCTAATATTTAAGAAAGTATAGAGCACCATCACACAGGCTTCGTGTACAATTTGACAGACGGACATCTATTGTACTCGTAACATGTACTTTTACTAAATTACGATAAATAAATGTATTTTAATCCCCCTATCTCGGAAAGAGTATTTTTGAGTATTGTAAGTAAATTGAATTTAGAACATCGTGTGCACTAAGTTTGTGAATTCAAAACATCATTAAACCTATTTACTTCTACCTCCATGGTGCCGAATATATCATACAACCTTTTTTAATTTGTTAAAAACTCAGACTCGGAACCTTCTTGATGTACTTTTTTTTTAATTTGCTTTGCGCGCGCCATTTTCTTTCCGAGATAGGGGGATGAAAAGTTACGTGTTGCACTCGAGTGCAAAGATTTTTCACCTCGTGCTCTTTTGATTCCCTCGCTAACGCTCAGGATTCTAATTTTTGAATCACTCGCTGCGCTCGTGATTCAATTTTAGAATCCTTCGCTTGCTCGGTCATCAAAATTGAGCACGCGGTTAAAAAGCAACTTTGCACTCTTGTATAACAAATAACTATTGTTTTTAAAGTGAAAAAATAACCATAAGAAATAAAGTGCTATTACACAAAATTTATAAACACAATACTATATATTTATTTATTTATATCAGACAACAAAGGCCCATGCAATATATAACTTAAGCTAAAAATACATCTAACAAAAATTTCACTATTTATTAGAAAGAAAGAAATAAAATATATTCATTGTCACAACATCACAATACGTAATTGTAAGTTGTAGACAATAGTACACTAAATAAAGATATAAGTATTATACATATATTGTATGACACGACAACAAAATGGAACTGGCTCAGCAAATCAATGCGTTAATAGTCGTAACATAATGACATGTGTAATGTTCAGAAATGTCACAGAAATGAACCTGGAATTGCATTATTGTGTAGTTTACAGAAAGAAGAAAGTGTAAGAGGAGCAGTGGATAATGTCGCCTATAAAGAGTATTCTTACCATTATAATTTTTTTTTGCATTCTTAAATGACTTATAGCGATGATTTTAAGCTTCATATTCGTTACCCTAACTAAATGAATAAGGTTTATTGTATAACGTTATATTTGCGGTTGGCGCTACCTAACCACTTATTGAATAAGTTAATAATGGGCTGCAAAGGAGTTTGAATTTGTACAAACGCTCGATTGGCCGATAATGAACGTGTTTTCGTCTCACACGCTTATCTGCGAGGCCTCTGTTACGTTGAATAGTATGTAGGAGTAACTTACATTCAGAGATATCACCAACAGAACATAATGACGAGGGTCCAGTAAAATTAGGGTTCAGCAAAAAAGAAAATTGTGTCTGTCAGGCTGGGATGACAACGCACCGTCCGCTTTGCATTTTTATTATGTTATTTTCACATAACCTAGTAGGAATTATGGAAGGCTATTACATAATGCGGCGTATTTTATAATTTAACATAAAATTTAAGCCAAAAAAGGGGGTTTTCTCTTATTCTGTTAAGTTAGGCGTCGAGATATTTTCAGTACGGTTTTATTTTTTCTAGTTGATAATGGCTGCATTTATCGTCAGTGAAAAGGTAAATGTACTAAAGTGCCGCTCTTGCCGAATTGAGTTATCTATCACTGGATTTGTATTTTTTTCTGCGTCGATCTGTCTAGGTTACGCGATGATCCAAATACTTTTTTGGCGTTTTAACATTCCAAAAATCAAGACTCATTTTTATTAGTCGCAGCTGAAGCAACAGATTTTTCAACATTTTGCAGTTTACTTGGCATAAGTTATTCTCTTTACCGATGCAATTATATATACTTGGCACTCTGTACTTTGTACTTGACAAGTAAGCTAAACCATATGAACTTTTCTTAAAAAAACTTACTTAATCCATCATTTCTGTAAAGTTAACATATGGCGGTTTAGTTATCTTTACAGAGGACAGAGGAAGGAACAGAGTTAAAAGTTAAAAAAACCTCTGTTAAAAGAACAGAAGGAACTTTTAACAGAAAAAAGCTCTGACTATATTATTGACTATATGACTATATTTATATATATATGACTTCATGATTATATGACTATATTGACTATATGACTTCCTCTGACTATATTTTTTAATTGAGTCTGTAAAAGGAATTATTGTTTCTTTTACAGACGAACACACAATCAGCCAATAAGCAGTTACTGCCGTCCGTGGACATTTGCGATACATATCAACATCAATCAAAACGACGAATGTCGGCACCTCTGCAAGTGCGCGGTATACATTTGACAATTTATGATCTATAACTTTTAAGGTTCTCGCTTTTTTCACACATATTTAAATTTATCTATTAAACAGGTTTTAAACGTTACCTATTTTATTTGACTCGGTGTTCAACCAATGTCCAGAATTAGCTCGTGACCATGGTTGGTATAACTCAGCCGGAAAATACAAGCAAAGAGAGAAAGAAAGCAAAGAAGAGTAAAATAAAAGCTAAAATGTGCGTTTGGAAACCAAATTATCTTGCTGTAGATTTTAGGTTTATAACGACGTTATATTTGAGATTCAATTAGTATACTAATGTTCTGCCCCATTAGCATACTATATAAAAGGATTGGGAAAGTTGCAAAATATACAAAGTAAGAGGAAAGATTACTCAGCTTATTTCCTATCCTTTCAAAATCACCTCTAGTATTGATTAACCTTAATAATTAAGATCATTTGTTTATTATGATAGCTGAATTGAAGAGTGCGAAATCGTCTATGGATTTGTGGAGCTTTGGTTGGGAGACGTATGTCAAAGAAGAAATAATATGGTATTGTATACATTCTGTGGTATAATTTAAATAATAAAAAGTAAAGATTGGCAACTTAACTAGAACTAGTAAAGTAAACACTTCAGAGTTCATCACCAGAAATACGAATTTACTTGGAACTTATACGATAGAAGAACTCTTTATTTGATTCGATCCGATAACTTTGTTTGGTTACAGTTTACCGTATTTACATATCGTATGTCCGAGATCAAACGACCCGTACCCATGTCCATTCAACGCGGAATGTTTGGCTTCAGGGTGTGGACTCTTCGTAAAGGCAAGTTTTTTTACATTACTGCACCTCTGTATTTTCTTAGGCGTACAGTAGACACCATTTATCGCAATACAGTTACCGTCTGTAAATAATAAACTCGGTTCGTATTACAATTTCACAACAGATACTTTTTACTTGTTTTGCAGACTTAAATTTGTATGATTTGAAAAATATAAGGCTCTACAAAAATTCTTAGTGCGAAATATTTTAATGTGTTAACCAGTTAAACGAAAACTATTGTATCTAACTAAAAATTTTGATTTATTTCATAATTTTTAATTACATTAAAATTAAATATTTTTTTCGTATGTACATAGGGTTGCCAGGTATTCCGGCTTTAGTCGGACATTTTTGACTTTTTTACAGTCTTGTCCGGCCAAATATTTACGTGTCCGGCCTGTCTGGCTTTTGTTAGGCTTTTTGTCAAATATACTTCATTATTTATTCACACAATTATTTTGAATGAATGAACAATGAATACCCGACTATAGCACTAAACTAATAGCATCGAACTTTCAAGAAGGTAGTTTCGAGTATTAAAAGAATTTAAATTTCCTTATACTTGAAATGCCAAAAAGGAGGTAGCTTTTTAATTTTCTTTTTTCCAGAAGAGAAAAAAGTTTTTCATTTGTTTAATAAAAAAAAATATTTTATTGTGTTTTGTTTGTTCTTCGATTTCATCTAGTCTCCAGAAGAGTTTGTACTTAATAAATACTTAATTAAAATACGTAACCGAGTTTTTTCGGTTATGTCCAGCTTTGAAAAAAATATGTCCGGCTTTTAGAGCAAAATGTCCGACTTTTAGGGCAATATGTCCGGCCTAATGTAGCGCTGATTCCGGCTTTTTGTTCAAAATGTCCGGCCTTTTATAGCGCCGAGTCCGGCTTTTGTATTTTAGGGCCTGGCAACCCTATATGTACATACCACTATCCACAGTAGCTCGTAGGTCTTTGACCTTTGAATGCGCCCACTTATGTTATTACGTGCATTATTATTACGTGCAAATAATAATGAAAAAAATACCTATTGTAAAAACTGGTAGAATCAATTCTTCTCTCATGCCAACATTAGTCCAAAATGACAAACTTTGGCACGGCCCCGGATGCGCTGCCTACCTTTGTTGATGAAAGAATGGATTTGAAGAAAGGGTTGGGGACGTGTGAAGCGATAGGATGGGAAAGGGCTCTGGCATATCTCACTCACTGCCGAAACACGTACATACATTTGGCAATATGATAAAGTGGGAAATGCAGTACATTTCAGGGTAGTATTCTGTGAGAGAGGGGTAACGAGACCAATCGAGTGCGCCCAGCGGCTGTTGGATTGCACTCTCCTCCTTCCAGCTTCAGCTTTTGTGTTATTTCAATGACATGCTGTATATTAATCCACGATTATTTTTTACAATTTGACGGAGCTGATTGTACTTAAACTCAACTTACTTTGTATTCGTGGCGTCCTCGCAATTTCGTCCACGGGCCTTCAAAGCAGGGACAAATAAATATTTGCCGGCACAATATAGTTTAACATGGTGTTAGACATTCATCTTTTTCTCCTCTTTGATGTCGATAGGGATGAAATTTTTGTCAGGCAAATATGTTTTTTTATCCCTTGTTTGGTTTGTAGTAATTTTGTAAACATATGTTGACTGGGGAGAGTGATTTTCAATATCGTAATGTTAGCTGAGAGGATAGGGATATCCAATAAAGAGTACCAGCTAAGATTTTCTTTAGACTTTATTATAAAACGTAGAAAATAGTAGTTATTTAATAGCGTATAATTATTTAATACTTATATACATACAATAATTTAATTAATTGCATAGACACGGTATCCCATTCAAACAGGCACACTAAGGTTTTTGTATTTTGAAATGTGTGTGAGTGATGCTTTTATCGCCAAAGATAAAAGACCTTTATTATTTGCAACATTGTATAGTCTGTGGTATTTTATTATTTATTTAATGATTCCTTGTATGCCTTTGACCAGTGATTTTTAATATAATTCTTTATAGATATTTTGGAAGTATTCTGGCTTCAAAACTTTAAAATTACATTTGCGTGGAAGCTGTTCTTCGTGCACCACCATACAGTTTCTCATTTACCCATATTTTAGTGAATTATAATTTGGGCATATACAATAGAAAGATAGGTACAACTATTGCACACCAACACAAAACAGTCTTGTTTCATTTTAGTGTAACATGTGACAGACATTGTAACATATAAAATGCATAAAAGGCGGTCTTATCGCTAACAGCGATCTCTGCCAGACAACCCTTGGGTAAAGAGGAAATAAATATTTTAATCACAGCTACAATGTTTGTACTTAGTTCACAGCTGTCGTTAGAAATGTTAAAAAAAATTGACACATCATTTATTTTAACAATTCATGAATCATGAATCGAAGAAAATTAGTGCACACAACACACTTTATACATCATGACACCTTAAGAAAAAAATAAAATAATCCACGAAACATTTATAATGTTAAATAAAATGGTCATAAATCATAGCTATCTCACGCCAGGACGAGTTTTTCTTGAGTACTTTGATAATATATTTTCGACAGTGTCAGATGCAGTGTGGGCAATCTCACAGATATGTCCTTATGGTGGAGCCACTAAATGGACGGTTGAAACGCTTGACTAATTTAACAAATGTTTTAAAAAGACAAATATTTTGGCATTTTTTATTTTACTTTGACAATTTATTTAAGCTTTACTTACTACACTACTGACGAGCCTATGGAAGGGCCTATATCCAATATCCAGTATAGTCTATATAGAGAGACATAGGCTGATGGTACTTACAGAGAAACTGAATTCCAAGATATATTTATAAATAAAATGTATAAATTGTATTATATTATATGTATTGTCTTTTCGTTTATTGAAAACATGGAGCATCGGAGTATATATAGAATATAACGGGCAAGGAGTTCCTTAATTATGAAATGGGTCCTCAAAACTGTTGTGGGTCTCTTAATATGAATCTAAAAAAATATTATAAAATGTAGAAAAGTTTTCCTGAATATTATATTTTCAACACAGTATTTCTATTTCCTTTCTCTTATCTTTTTTCTTAGAATATTGTAAGAAAAATGTTAACAATATATTAATACAATGTTGTCAATTAAAAAAAAAAAACAATTAAAACGTGATTATATTATTTTACAGAAAATGAGAACAAATGTAAGAAAAATGAGCACGAAGAGAAGCACAATTCAATGATATATTTTCGAGAGACAATGTGATACTTCAAAAGAATTATTTTCCAAATATGATTTTTTAAAAAAAAGGTCTCGGCAATGTGTCTACAGCATTCTGATTATCTTTATTATTCCAATAAAATCCAAAGAATTAATAATCCTTCTCGAGCATTAATTCTCAAATATCCGCTCGTTTCGTGGCCACCACTTTCTCACTTTCACGCCCCACGCGCATGATTGATGGCCTGCATTTGGTAACTACGGTAACTACGACGTTTCTACCGTTCGCGACCAAGTTTGCGTGGGCTAATAGATTATACCGTAACGCCTCTCTGTGGTACATATGTTTGAAATACGAGATCTATTGCGAATTGGCATTCCGCCAACAACTTTGCCCGAGTTAGGACACTTTGAGGTATAAATAATGACTTGGATCTAACTTAAAAAACGTGGACGGCACTCGCTAGTTCAAGGTAAATTTCTCTATTTTCAGTATAATTCCAAAAAAGATCTGGATATTACTCTATGACCCCTATCCAGCATCCATTGTTTAGGATTTCCTGAGGAATTTACAATGTCGTAATTGTGGAACTCCGTTGTGTTTTGTTTCTTTTCATTTCGTTACTTAAAAAAGAATTGCAAAGATTACTTGACAATGTTAAAAAATCTGAAAAGAGCAGTATCAAAAACGAGTCACCCTTTTTTATTGATTTTACCTCTTGAGTTGTTGTGAATGACCAGTTGTTGTTGGCTGTGATTTAATTTTAGATTTAATTTTATATACCTAAACATTTAAACTGTGACACAGTCCACCTATTGTTGTTATTCCTATAGAACACTTTTTGCAAGTTGTGTTCTCCTGTAAGAGAGTTGCCATATATATAAATCTATGAGATAGATTGGTAAACATTTTATTTTGTACACACAAGTGATGGCATACCTACATAGTAATTTCAATTGTAAATTGTCTTGTATAATTTAAAGGGACGCTAGTAAATAAAAAAAATAAATTAAACAAGGCATTAAACTGTGCGATCTCACGTTTGTCGAAATCTGTCTCAGCACAAGCTGTATAAAAACTGCGGACAGCGCTGATTTTCAGAAGAACCAAGACGCGTAGACGGGAATAACAGTGGTGTGCGCCGATGGACACAATTATTAAGCTTGTATAAATGTGGATATTACTTAATTACAATTATATAAATAAGTCATATTTAAGTCATACATTGTAAATAGTTTGTTGCCGAACTTAATAAAATCATTTCTCATTTATCTTATTTCTCCTATGTACGTACGTGTGTCGGTAGTGATTGAGATATGTCAGAGCCCATTCCCATCCCATTCTATCCCTCCCCATTTTCTCAAGACATTGTCCAAACCTATTCCTATATCTCCAAAGGTAAGCAGGGCATCCGAGGGCGTCCCGTTGTTTGTCATTTTGGACTATGACGACAGTACCCACTTACCATCAGGTGGACTGTATGCTCGTTTACGCCTTTTTTCAAAAAAAAGAAACAAATTTCATAATGGTAGATAAGTACTGAAATAATGTTTCAACATTGAAAAAACACGTTTTCTAAAAGTAAATTTCCTTTAAACAGCTTTCCACTAACACTCCTTTGTAAGGTTTTACATTTATTTTCGTTAGCTCTTATTTGCTTTCGGCGAAAGGTCCTAAACACACAAGAAATTGGAACCTAGTAAAATAGCTGCGACTAAATTGCACAAAGGGATTTGGTTTTATACAAAAACAATCGAAGGACGCTTTGAACCGTTGTCCGAGTGTTCACTCGCCACTACAATGCTTCGAGTGTCATTGACTATGTATACACTATATCAATAGTCCATTTTAAGAATAGTTTAGTCTTAACTAAACACATAAAATAACTGTATTTATTTTATTTTTCTTTTATTTACCTAATCTTTATAAGAACGTTAATGGACTAGGATATCTTCATAAAACCCAAAAAAAATCAACATCTATATACATATCAATACGTCGGTCGTTCGTCGGTGGTGGTTGCATGAGAAGAGCCGAGGATCGCGTGTGGTGGCGAGCCAAGGGAGAGGCCTATATCCAGCAGTGGAGGGACACAGGCTGATGGTATGGTATAAAGGCGAAATGGCTCACACATAGTAATACAAACACATACTGCAATGCACTGCAACCAGCCCTCTCAGTATACACTGCCGGACACGGGTCCCCTCATGTACATTGTCTTGTGCATGAGGGATGTACGAGTAGCCCCCCGCTCGTCTTGTATAAATATATATATATATATATTTTCTATAAAACTCTTCTATAAAAAAAAATTAACATACCTACTTACAATAATGTTATTATGGACATTAACGCATAATATTATTTATATTAAGGGTGCGTCTAATCGCTCACTCCAGGTCAAACCCAACTTTTCTTGCCGATAACATTCAAGGTTGTCGTCAGAATATTTCCACTACCCGGCCGAAAGTAATACACAACGGCCTTTAGAAAGAGACTATCCTGCTAGCTTTGGTTTTGTAGAGCGTTGTCTCTGTCGTGTGCCGTTACGAGAGAGACGACGCTCTATAAAACCGAGCTAGCCGATCATAGCCGATGTGTATTACCTTCGGCCGGGATGTTTACGAAGGTCTTTTTATTAAGACTTTTACTCACTGAATAAGCTTTCCAATAGTTAATGACCTCGATAAATTCATGCAAACCTTCATTTATGCAAATTTCTGTATTCGAATGCAAATGAGTGTTTAATAATATTTTTTGTTATGTAAATTATAGAAACTGAATTAATTCATTTAGGCTCAATACACACTAACCTTAACGAAATTTCCCTTAGCTACCTAGAGCTGGATTAAACTTCGTTAGCAAAGTTTATGGGGATGATTAAAAATGACATTCTGCATTATAAATTAATTAATAGGTTTATTTCGGTTGAGATTTATTTTTAATCTATATTAATTTCTTTTTTATTTATCTGTATGAAGTCTAATCCTATTTTTCAAATAAATAAAATAAAATAGTGTTTTCTCTCGTACTACTTACATTTTTATAGTACATGTATGTTATAGTTTTGCAATTAATACCTACTCGTATGTATCAATATATAATAATAAACTAAATATGTTAATACATATATAGCTCTCCTTAAATACTTGTTTCAGGGTTATACCCGAAACTGGTTAGACTGGTTAGACAATTATATTATTTACCGTATTACGTCTTACTAATAGATCAAGTGAAGTTTTATTGTATAATTGTTTGTTATCCTAAATAAAATTGAGGACCCCAGAGGTAAAGGGGTCTAAGTGACAAAATTTATGTTTTGAGATAATTGAACCAAAAGTCAACAAAATTTTGTAAGAGGGAAAGTTATTTCTTTTTTGTTTTGACCATTTTAGGCCAACACTTTGGCCATTTGCTTCTAATTAGTACTAACAATAGATTATTAAAATCACCTGTGTTACATTTATAGGTAATAAAAGGTAGATAATGTGTACTTAGACCAAGCAGCTTAGACCTTAGCGCTCTAAGCAGTGTTAGCATGCACTACTAGTGGTGAAGGGGCAACACACTAGGTAGCAGCACCTGTCAGGGAAATCACTTGGATCCCCTCACCACTAAAAAGAATAGTATTTTAACAGTCTGTTACTGCATCTAACTCAATTCTTTCGAAAATGTCACTTAGACCCCTTGACCTCTGGGGTCCTCAATTATAATTATAAAAAATACAATGCGTCCGACACTACGTTTAGGCTAATCGGTAGGTAATCAATTGCAGCCGGCGATAGTGGTAAATATCCTGTGAGTGACTCACCTAAGATATCTCCTTTATCTCGGGGCTCAATAAATGGAATTAAAAAGCCTCAAGGAACAACAAAAAACCCGTGATTGTTTAGATTGCTTTACGGCTAACGAGTTTTTTCAGAAATAATCACAAAAATAACTACAATAACTTGAACATTAAATCTTTCATGAGTGAATTTTTCATAACCTTTTTCTTATTTTAAAACCTGTTTCATAACTCTTTCTGGATTTGAAGAAAGGGTTGGGAAAAATGGGGACGGATAGGATGGGAGTGGGTTCTGGCACATCTCACTCACTACCGAAACAAGTACGTACATTAGGGAAATAAGATAAAGTGAGAAAAGTAGTTTTCTGTGAGAAAGGGGTAACATAGCCAGTCGAGCGCGCCCAGCAGCTGTTGAAGTGCAGCGTGCACGCTCCCCCTCAAATTCAAACTCCCCTATTAATTAAAATATCAATCCACTCACTATACTCTTGTTCAGTCCTTGAATAAGACGCGAACTTAATAAACACCTTTTCACGGCGAAATCACATTGTACGCTGGACCAAAAGAACACAATTTGGTTGTTGGTACACAACCTGCCCACGAATACAAAACAGATGGTTTTGTTTGGATTCTGGGCATTTAACAGATTCGGTAGACTTCACACATTTTCAAGGACAACTTTACGTATTCTTACTCCGTGTACAACGAAAAGTAGTAAATCTGTTGTAATTGGTCGTTTTCAAATTGACAGTATAGTAACTACCTAATCTGAAAAGGATAAAAGATATTTAAAAAAAGAATGCAACGACAATGTTGTAATAATGAAATAATTTACTGGTTTTAATAAGATTTTACATGATCTACTTCCAACCCATCCCCCAACTGTTGAATAAATAATTCTGTACCAAAGCCGAACAGCGAACAGCATTTTAAAACCATTCCAAGGATTTTTCCAGTATTTTCGTCCCGAAATTCGGGACTACATCGGCCTATTGAGTACCGCTCTCATAAAAATGTCGTCGGCGATCAAGGTGCCGCAAAATACTATCGACTTTGCCCCAGCGCATACGTAATGGAGACAGGATAGACTAACCTAATGAATAATGTAGATGGGTCACTGTTTGTGATTTGAACATTCAGGGTGTCAATTCTGCTAATACACCGTTTATTTTATATTGTAAATCGGGTCTGAACGCCTTTTCAATATAATATAATATATTTATAATATAAAATGTGTACAAAACTCTAAAGTTTAAAACGTTTATGTTTCAAACTGAACCGTTCTCCAACCATTACCGTTCAGTGTTGAAATGTGTGAAAACCACTAATTTAACAATCCAAATCATTCTGTATTCCTTTTTTTCTGTATTACAAAAACAGAAAAAGATGCACCGTTTCTTAATATTTAATCTTTATTTTCATTGTTTATTCGTTTTTGATGCACCTAATAAATCATTTATTTAATTCAGATTTTCATACGTTTTTGTACTCCGTTTTATTGTCAATCGGTCAGTTGATACACGTATATTCAGTGGGTTTCATAGTAGAGTTGGATCTTCTGTTTGGTACTGCAAACAGTAGTACATTCCGTCAGGTAAAAATAAAATCCGTGTAAAATAAAAGAAGTTAACCATTATATATCAGTTCCATCCCAACCAACCACTCTATCTCTTCCCGTTGGCGTCCTAAGAGGCGACTGAGGGATAAAGAAGCCGCTACCACAAGCCCTGAGGAACCAGACTTCTTCTAAACGAATGGACTTACCAACCCGTCTCCAGCGTGATATTTAAAGGTCATACATCCCTCGTGCACAAGACAATGTGCGTGAGAGGTCCACGCCCAGCAATGGACTATAAAAGAGCCGGTTATGGTTACCTTGTATAATTCTGTCGCATCTACAACATTTTTAACTTCAATCTATGTCCAAGTGAGATAATTACCGCGACAGCCACGAATGTACCTGGTAGCTGGTGGACTACTAATGAGAAAATCCTACCGGGAGTTTGTTCTTAGAACACAGTTTTACTTTATTAGTTCCGTGGAAAGGGTGTAGTTACTCGTTTAATTAAAGATGCTCACAAAAGTAAACATGTATTTTTTTTTTAGATTCAAATATTAATGTTAGAAGTAGGTATTGTACAGAAAACTGGAAAGAAATGGCTACAATACATCACTATTACATATAACTAATACAATACATATAACTAATACATCAATTTGCGGTTTGTGACGTGCAACCCACTGCAGGATACGGGCCTAGTCATGCACATTGCCTCGTTCGTGAGGGTTGTATGGTCGCTGGCCAAACGGGTTGGCGAGTCCATTCTTTCAGAGGTGGTGTAGTCCCTCATCGCTTGTGGTAGCGACTTTTTTATCCCTTAGTTGCCTCTAACGACACCCGCGGCACGAAATGGCGTGGTGTCATAGTCGGCCAATACCACACGGCACCATTCTATGCTCAGATTATAAGAAAAAGGTAGATACCAAACACGGAACACAGGAGTGCGTCCAACAAAGCGAATAGACATTCAAAAGCAAATACAAATTCGAAATTCCGAATCAGTGTAAAACAAAGCGTCGTACAGATTGTGCGTCCCGTATGTGTAACGTAATAGATTTCAAAATTACATCTTGTGTGTTTTGTTAAACACTGTTATTAAAAACAAAAAAAAGGAGGCATTATTGTATTTCATATGTAATACATTGAGGAATAATAATAATAACATAAATTAATAATAGGATAATAGTAATACATTGAGAGGACGAAAATACATGGAATAGGGATGGGATGGAATACGATTTTCAATGAGTAACTTGGCAAAAGGCATAAGGCTGTGACAGGCTGTGAAAGTAACATCGTCTTCTCCCAAACAAACTTACACACGACTCAATTACGTAATTTCAACAGTCTATCTATAACATCTCACGCAGTTAATCTTACCAGAAATGTCTATAAACATCAATGAATATACTAAAAATAGTTAACAGTGCCTTGTGTACAAACAGTGTCATTATTCGTACTCAAGTCATTACCTACAATGATGCGTACTATCTCTACTGCCATTCATTCACACCCCCGCGATATCATCCACCTGATCGTTATTCTGCGATTCTAGGCATTGTCAGCCGGTCCATCTCAATGAGAATAATCAATCGCTATCAGACGTCACAATGGTGTATTGTTCCATCCCTCACACGTCACCGAACATCGCGCTGGCTTCGCACAATATGGACCTAATTCATAGAAAGCATCTAGCTTTTCTTAATTCTTTCATCCGAATCATTAAACTCAGTACAAATAAAGGTGTTTTGCGGAATGGTAAAGAAAAATATAGTAGAAATTATTGGAATTCTTCAAAGCGTTACACCTTAAAATTTCAATTGTCACATTTGATGGTCATTCTGCGAATCTGGGTGTTACCAATTCTATTTCAGTGAGAATTGTCAGCCACTATTGCATCGTCACAAGATTATATTACTCTATCCGTCACCAGTCGCCGAACATCAGCCGATGTTTGTACAATATGGAACTTATTCATAGAACGTACATTCTTTCTACCTTCCAAATTTTCCACAAGTTTCGTACACGCACTGTATTATACTTATTTCACTAACATTTAGCTAATTTCCTCGATTCTCAAAATATAGAGACAACAAAAAGAAGGTTTCGTTAAAATGTACCCATCCATCTAAGGTGGGTTATGAAACTGTCATATTAATTTGGCCTTTTATATTACAGTGTGACGATTTAATTACAACGTAAGGCCCTATACGCCGTGCAGCTAGCCGCATATGCGGTTGACTACGATGAGGACCGCGTCGATGGAGGACTGCTACATGTTAGTGCATATGTTAATGCTTTAAGCTGAGGTGTAGCTACATCTAGGTCCCTAGTTCTAGCCAACTACGATAGGCTGCATCTATGTAGTTGTAGCCGACCCAGGTGCACCCACACTTCGGCTTCTAGCCGAACACGTATAATAAGCTATGAGGTTTCATTGTAGCTTGATATCAAGTGTTCTTGTATAGGACGCCCAGATGACAATTTGTATAGGATTAAGAAAACTTCTAAAAAAACGACAAAGCATTATAAAAGAATAGACTTATTCCTTGGTCGTGAACTATAAATACGATCGTACGCACTATAAACAATGTCGGGGACAAAATTGAAGGCTGCGTCGCTCCTCGCGGGTCCCTTCAGGGTCGCTATCCGTCCGTGTCTACTCCCTTATATCTGTATTTGTTCCTGTCAAGGACTTGGAGATGGTATGAAGGATAGGCGAAAGAGAGCGATAGGCTGAAAGATCTAATAAGACCTGTTAGTCTTTAGCCTGTAGCCCGTCACACAAATGCAACGTTTTTAAAAATAGAACTTTGATACGTTTATGTTTTGTTGAATACAAAATCTATTCCTTGTCCCCCCCCCCCCCCCCCCCACTCCTTTAAACTATCAAATAGGGTGTGTGTGCTCCGACAACTTAATTATAATGAATTAATGACATCGTAAAATATTAATATTACTGTTTAATAACCTCAACAAAAGCCTTGCCTTCAATTACAACTACATTTTTATGGTCCTTCGAGCCGGTTTATTTGGAAATTTTCTATTTGTTCCTTTTTTAAAACTTCTCCATACATTCATTAAGGAACAAACCCAAACGTCAAAAAGACAATTTAAAGAAAGGAATAGTTATTGAACAGTTACTCTTGAAGTTACCTTCAAGAGTAATAATGTTTTTTAATCAGTCATTACCTCTACAATCCCTGTGATCTCATATTGTTTTTTCATAATTTATAATACATACAATTCTAGTATATCATTTATTGTATAAGCGTTGCCCAAACCGCAAGCGCGCGCCGCCTAGGCGCCTGATCTGAATAATGAGCACTACAAACGTTTTAGACAGGACAACGAAACCTTATATTTCTTAACACATTTCGTGCTCACCACTCGGATCCGAGTGGGGCGGGGCTATAGTAGCGGCGCCTCCCACTCGGATCCGAGCGAGCGTCCCGTTCATTTTGTAGTAGTCAGCAAACCGCAGACGTTTGAGGCGAGTCAACGTTGCTTTGCGCGGCCACTCTGGCAATATAGTCAACTTATGAAAACGAGTATTGGTTTCATTCTTACAGTGTGGTAGTGATTTGTACACACGATCGTACGGAAGGTATTTTCGCGCCAAAATGGACAGTAAGGCTGGGTCGTCCAAAAGTAAAATTAAACCGATTATTTTAACATCTCGTGGTCAAAAAAAGCGTCGACAAAGTGATGATTATGACTCGGAAGGTTCTGGAGAATATAGTGATGAAGAAGTGTATTCGCAAGGAGTTCATGAAGAGGAGTTTTCTTCAAGTTCAGAAGGATCTGGTAGCGACAGTGATTTAAGTATTTTTGATTCAAGATTGAAAACGAAGACGACCAGCCGTAGACCACGTGCTGATGATACACCAGCTCAACCTTCAAGATCATCAGCATCAAAGCGAGGTTTAAGTGAGTCAAACGGTAGCCCTATTATTCAATGTAAGCGATTGAAACCTATGTTTAGACATGGGCCCACGAGAGTGAATACACCAGGTACACGTGATACATCTGCTCAATCTTCAAAGTTACCAGATTCAGATATTGGTTCCTCAGCATCAAAGCCAGCGCCTCGCCAACTAGAATTAGACGGAAATGGTAGTTTTGAGTTCAATTACGAAATTGACTGTCGTGCAACATCGCCATCTATCGTACAAGACTATGCAGATCTTCTTCCTGATATACCAGAGAGTCTATTCACGGATAACCGTTCTACGCCTACCGTATCTCTTCTGAGATCTGATGCGATCACTCCAAACTTGTCGCCAGAGCGTAATGATGCCTCTCCTTCTGCTTTGCCGGATCCGAGGTCTGAATGTAGTTCTACAAACTTACCAAGTGATAACGATGATGTCCCATTACCTGACCATTCACACAATAACTCACCTTCTCGTCAAGGAGCCACTAGCACCTGGAGCAGTAATCCAATTTCAATGAAAATTATTGATTTTACTAAGAAACAGGAACTTTTAGTGCCACCTCCAACAGATCCTTACGAAGCATTCCGTTTATTAATTGACGACGATTTATTGGATCTTATTGTTCGAGAGACGAATGCATACGCATTAAGAGTGGGTACTGCAGAGAATGTGAAGCAAAAATCAAGAATAAAAAATTGGAAAGATTTAACTAGGGAAGAACTGCTGACATTTCTAGGGCTCCTTCTTCACACTGGAACAATTCGACTAAACCGTATAAGCGATTATTGGAAACGACACTATTTATTTAATATTCCATGCTTCGGACAATTCATGTCTCGAAACCGTTTTTTACTGATATTACGATGCCTGCATTTTACGTCTGAAACAAGTGAGGAAGACCGTCTAAAAAAAATTCGTCCATTTATGGATCATTTTAACAATAAAATGAACACTATCTATTGTCCGGGTAAACAGTTGTCGTTGGATGAGTCCATGGTATTGTGGCGTGGTCGATTGCTGTTCAGACAGTACATTAAGAACAAAAGGCATAAATATGGTATTAAGCTTTATGTCCTAGCTGAGCCAGATGGTACCGTTTTAAAATACCAAGTTTACGCAGGTG
The DNA here is from genome assembly GCA_914767545.1 of Sesia apiformis. Taxonomy (NCBI): domain Eukaryota; kingdom Metazoa; phylum Arthropoda; class Insecta; order Lepidoptera; family Sesiidae; genus Sesia; species Sesia apiformis. The sequence continues at coordinate 4,068,357 of OU611960.1, read as the reverse complement.
TAAACGATGAGACATCAGGTCAAGGACATACTAGTAAGATCGTCTTCAAACTCCTAGAAGAGAGATTAGATTCTGGCCACCATGTTTATATGGATAATTACTATAACTCATATGGTTTGGCTGTGAAATTGCTAGATCGACAGACGTACTGCACAGGAACGTTGAGAAAAAACCGCAAAGATAATCCTGTTGATATTGGGACTATCTCATTGAAAAAAGGAGAAAACAAATCCTTATTCTTGAATGGTGTTCATATCGGAAAATGGAGGGATAAACGTTACGTACTGTATATTTCCACAGAACATGATGACGAGATGATGGAAACTACTTCCAAAAGGGGATCTGTAGCACTGAAACCAATGGCAATCGTCCATTATAATAATTTTATGTCGGGCGTAGATCTTCAAGATCAAATGCTGGCTTATTATCCAGTCCAAAGAAAGACGCTGCGCTGGTACAAGAAGCTGTTTGTGCATATGCTGCAAATGAGCCTCAGTAATGCATTTTACTTGTACAACAAATTTTCGGCGAATGATAAAACAAATCTATATGATTTCCGTTTGAAGATACTGGAAACGCTTCTACCTGATCCTAATGAAGTCAATCGACGCAATGTTTTGAAAGTGAAGCACGAACTCACTAAAATAGAAAAGACCCGAGCGAGAATAAAGAAAGTAGGAAGTATCCTGAAAGAAACCACCGAAGTGGCCCGAAAAGAATGCAAAGGCTGCAAAGCACAGAAAAAGAGGGTGCAAACAATATACGAATGTAAGCAATGTGAAGGTTCTCCGGGTTTCTGCACAAAATGTTTCTGCCTAGCACATTCTTAAGTTTTTTGAAATTGCATTTTTTATATTTTATTTTTTTGATGTCAAGAGATCACTCATTTTTGCTAGTGACAATTTTTTTTAGATTCGGATTTTGTTTCAGTTCTTTGTACTTTTCTTTGAGTATCTCACTGTCATTCAGAGTAACAAAATTTTTAATTAAACTTATAATTATGTTTTTTGATACTTTTGACTGTATTGCTTTGATTTGATTTTTGATACTTTTGATTGTATCGCTACTTTGCTCAGATTTGTTAATGTCTTCCTAAATAAATAATTCTCCAAATGCATATATTTTATTTACTATTTTTTTAAAGATAACGAGACACGTTACATGATGATGGTACGTCTGAACTGTATGTTATGTATGTATGTATATGTGTGTATGCCCTGTGTGTGTGTCCTATGTGTGTGTGTGTGTGTGTGTCGGTCATATGTTACAAGATTTTGCTCAAGAACCGAAGTAAAATAAGGTAAAAACTGGTTTTGATTAGTTTCTTTGATGATTTTGATTAAGATTATGGAATTTAATCAAAAAACACGGGTTTGTCAAAATCTTGTGACATATTAGTACGCAAAAATGCAATCGTGGAACAAATATCTATAATATTAGTGAACTAAACCATTGCCATCCCTAGCGCTCGGATCCGAGTGTTCGGCAACCAGCGCGCTGTGTGCCGAACACTCGGATCCGAAAAATGTGTTTTTTTATTGAAATAATAATAATAACAATATACATTTATCCATATTTTCAAACATTCATATGTACTTAATCAAAATTCGCCTTAAAAAGTTTTGGCTCCCAGCTATTATTTTTTATTTATTTTGTAGGCAACGAATGTGTTAAAATAAATCGTGAGAACGACGTATATACGACCGTATATATTTTAAGTTGGTTGACATGAATCAGGTTTTGCGTTATATCGGTGATACTTCGTATATCAAATTCGCACTATCTGTCACCCAAAGGTGAAGGAAATCGCATTTGCAATGAGGCCGCCTGTTCAACTTTTTGTTATTTATTTAATTCGTCGTGTCCCTATGTAGGAACACGATACACGTGTATTGGTGTACTACAAAATGTCTATCTATTTATCTATCTGTCCATCTATCTTATATCGTATAAAGCTTTCATCTCTTTAAAACCCTGCAACCTCTCAAAATCCTTTCAATTCTTGATTAAAATTGAGCCACAACCCCACTACGGGTCGGTGACAAGCCCTTTTTGCTTGGACTTGTTTACTGCGCGACTCGATTTGTCCCTTTTATTTAACCTTTACTCATTCTGGACTCGTTCCGTGAGTGTAACGTCCACTGACAGTACTAGTTTGGTTAAATACTCATGTACATATTGAGAGTTCTTCTGTTATATTATTACATAACGAAATAACACAAGAGCTGAAAATAAGTCGTTCAGTATCGAAAGGAAAATAGATTCTACTAGTTTTTTTTTCTTAACTTGTTCATTTCTAACATATCTTGTATTCTACGCACAGTTGCATTCTACATGCGTAGCCCGCATCGCGCCCGCGAATGCGCCTGGCCCTGTCATTAGACTGAGTCATTACTCAGTACTGACTCAAATGAGCGAGCCGGGCAAAAAACGTTCAATTTAATCGTTACCGGCGTAAATTGAACAACAAAAGTTTACATATTTATAACTTGATTAATTCCCCAAAATGGTTCGTACGAACGCAACGAATGCGTTTTTGATTTGATCGTTCCCGTTATAAAAATTTCGACCTCAAGAACAAGCCCCGTGAACGATCGGAGACTAAGGTCGATAATGACAAATTGAAAGCAATAGCAGCCATCGGCGTAAGTGACAAAACAATATTCATTCATTTGCATCAAATCGGGAAAATGAAGAATCTCGGAAAGTGAGTACCGTATAAGCATAATGAAAGTCAGCTGCAAACACGCGTCGAAGCTTGCCTTACTCTGCTGATCCGGCACAAAAATGAAGGGATTCTGAATCGTATTGTCACTTGTAATGAAAAGTGGATTCTGTATGATAATCGTAAACGTTCGTCACAATGGTTGAATCCAGGAAATATGATAGCCAAACAATGTCCTAAACGTCTCTATGATAACGCTCGCCCACACACTGCACGACAGACAGTCTCAAAGTTACAGGAACTTCGACTGGAAACTCTCCGTCACCCACCGCCAGACCTTGCCCCTACTGATTTTCATTTTTTTCGGAATTCGGATAACTTTTTGCAGAGAAAAAAATTCAAGTCCGATGAGGCAGTGAAATAAACGATGAGGCAATGAAATAAACGAGGGAGTATGCTCCTCCGCACCACCTCAATTTAATGTTCCCATTATCTGGTGTACATACAATTAATAACGTAAATTACAATTAATAATGTCTGATCACGATCGCAGATGGTGGAGCTGCTGTATCACACACGGAGGTTGCGAATGCGTTGCCGACCTTACTTTAGCATAAACATCAAATGTTAGAGCACGTTTCACAGAAAACCTAGCTCTCTACCATGTACTCGTAGTAGATATCCATGCTAACGTAGCAGTCGATACCATGCTAACGAAAGTACGACCACGTTTCACAATATCGTTCTAAGCTTAAATGACTCACTATACGTGGTCGTAGACACTTCCAATTACTCAGTTACCTCTTTTCAAACCTAATTGAATCTAATACACCTGAATAACTGAAATGTTCTTTCAGCTTTCTTGCTGACAGGCAGCAAAATGATCTCCGTTCTATGGAAAATCTGTTACTGCAGATTCCCACGCACCGTACTGGTTTTCTTTCTGATTCTCTGTACAGGCTGCCCGGCTCTAGAACGACCTGGTCGTTAGTATTAGAATGGCAACATTTACTCAAAGTGGAGAATGTTGTTCAGACACAAAACAATTAAGGGAGGTGTTATTAATCGTATATTATAGTTAAGTATGTTTGTATTGTATGTATGTATATTTATGTATGTATGGTATGTATTTATGTATGTGTATCTTTATTTATATTACGGTATTTAAATATGCGTCACTATTAACTATAGTTTTAGTTAATCTTACCTATCATTGCGCCTACCGCGCCATCTGCATAGTCCGAAGGTTGACTGGGAGATAAAGATTAATGCATTAAGTCCGCCTTTTGTCACTATGTGCAATAAAGAATAAATAAATAAATAAAATACCTATCTAAGGTTTTCTACTTAATCCAAATAGTTTTGGGGATCATCTATGTATGTAGCAACAATATTCTTTTTAATGTGTTTTAATGTTCATGATTTAACAACTTATGTAAATTCACATTAAGAAGATACATTTGCTGCAAAAACTGAATTTAGCAGAACTGATGACCAAACTAGGTCAACGCCCGTAATTAATTTACCGACAACATATAGAAAACGATTACAATTCCAATCAATTGAAGCCAACAATGTTCAATGAAATGAAAGTAGGAAAAAACCAAGCGAAGTAATTGCAAAATCAAATTAATGTTCTATAAAAAAATATATCGTAGATAAGATGCAATTAAATTTGTATTTGTGGACATAAAATATATTTGAAAACACGTTTTGTGATTTCCGAAACGCTAAAAATAAAAATAAATGTCTTTGGAGACATGTACCATATGTCTTTGGGGACCCACTGATGGGTCCGACCGATAGGTCGTCGAAGACGAAACGAAATTAGATTGTCATCTAAATACTTATCTCGGGATATAATCCCAAATAAACTAAATGATCCTAGAAACCATTTTTAATCTCCGATTTATAAGACTATAAGACTATTTGACTATTGTTAAATTTTATATCTCAAAACCTCAAACCATAAATTCCGTTCCAGATTCTAAGTTCATTGACATTTTTCGTGTCATTCAAATTCAAATATTTTTGATACTTGTTGAATACAGTTTGCTGATACAAAGCCCAAAAATGTCTATTAACTGAGAATCGTGACCAGAATCGTGAGAATCGTCAATATTAAGTTATTATTTTTCAAGTGATTGGTCCACCTGGCCGCAGAGAACATCTCAACATGAGTACGAGTATATTATACATCTCAACCACTCCTAATTTGTATGCTCTTAATTACACGAAAACTGTATGACGAGTGGTTATTAGAGGACGAAAATTATTTTTTATCTTTTTCCTTTCCCACTTAAGGAAGGGACAATTTTCTCGGAACTAAGCATCTTAATAATTATATCCCGCCAACGAAATGTGTCCTTATAATGTTGTTATTGCTAACATTGGTTTTTCTAAGGAAGGAAACGTTCATATTTTCCAAAATATTAAACTCTGCTATAAACTGGAAAACTAGAAAACGGATAGAATATTTATTGTAGATAAAAATATTTTATTTCATAGAAATGTATAGATGTTTGAAGCATAGTGAAGATATATCTAAGACATGTGCATTATCTGTGTAAGATGTATTTGTGTATAGATACGATTTTTTTTAATGTCGCTTCATTTGCTCTGCCTACTTGTTCTAATCACATTTCTCTGTCGCAGGTTGTCTGGAAGAAATTGCATAATTGCAACAAAACCGTCTGTTGTTTTATGTTTACGTAGCTATGTTTGCAAATGTCTCTGTAAGTCTATACAATAAAGAGAATTATTATTATTCTCTGATTTCAATATATATAATATTAGAAATATGGTTTCGACCATATTCCCTAGTTCAGTGGGTAGGAGTTCACCGTAAAGAATACCAACTAGTCTTTTTCTTAATAAACGTAAATAAAAAACACTGCAACAATATACATACCTATTATATGAACATATCTGAGAAACACGCACATTCCACAAGTTTGAGAAAATTAAATTAGCCAATTTGTCTTCTCTATATATAAGTACCTATATAAAATGCAACGTCTGTATGTCCTTCTGTCGGTCTGTTCCTTAATAACTTGGGTTCTACTAGATCACTATCTTGTAGGTTATTTCTTTCGAAAGGTTTTAGTATACAAAACATTAGTGACATACCACTAGGGCTGCCACACCCCCAGGTTTAACCGGGAGTTGATCGGCAAATTTAATACGCAGCCTAAGCCTATTAAAATAATTCTGATACTGCCACCAAAAATAACTTTTAAGCGCTGTACTTTGAGAGCGCTTGCTTGGAAAAACCTTGGGATTCCAATAATCCACTTAATGCCATCTTAAGGCCACAGGATAATCTGTTCCCGGCGAGAAGGCGCTGGTAATTCTTAAATTAATGTGCCTTAAACCGACCGTAAAACCTTCCCATAACAAACAGTTTGTGGCTGAAAATTTTTCAACCCATCTGTCGAGATAACAACTTGAGAAGTGTGTTGGTAAGAAATGTTCGCCGTAGCTTTTATCAAGCAAAAAAGACCCTTTAGGCCACATATATCTTTAATATATATATTTCCATATATATTGCTCATATATACTCGTATAGGTTGGTGCGAAACACTGCAGTGGCACGTTTAAAAGGCTGACATCATATACAACCTAGTCACTTTCTGTATAAATTACTTCATTACTGCACTTCATGAAGTGTCTAGACTAATGTTCTAAAAATGAGCGTTGAGCGCTTGACGCTCAAGCGCTGAGAAAGCGCTAATGAACTTTAAGACTCTATCGTTAAAGGCTGGTGCGCCTTATAGTTCATTTTCTTAATGTTAGTTGACCTTAAACACTTGTAGTTAAAAGCTCGAGTCTAAAACGGTTAAGGTTAAGGTTCAATAGCACTAACATACCGCGCTAAGTTTAGCGCGGTAGCGCTGAAGCGTTTAGCGCTTGTCTTAACAACACTACTCTAGACACTGTGAACCGAATATAGCGAAATAACCTGCAAAAATGAACGAGCGTCAAAACGCAATGATATCTGTTTTACCATTTTTTAATTTGTAGATATAGTTGGGAGGTCATAACTCATGAAATCAGCAAACTGAAGTGGTAGTGGACAGGCTATATATGCCGCGCGACCGATTACCGGTGGGGGAGGAGAGTCCTCGAATGGAGACCACCTACCGGGAAATGTAGGTTGGGAAAAGTCGCCGGTAGTAACTGGATGAGAAGAACGGAAGACCGTGTGTAGTGGCAGTCCTTGGGAGAGGCCTATACCCAGCAGTGAAGAGACAGACTGATGGTATAGTATGGTATAGGTATGATTATTCGATTCGATATCAGCAGAACATTAAGAGTTTTTGTATCTGGGGTTCTACTCTGATTTTACCCTTCCGAAGTTTCAGACCCGACCGAAGTATCGAACGAATGCTATACTATATAACTATACTATGAGTGTCCTTCATTTGGAGTCTATATCTATCGGTTATAAAGGTGAGATATTGTACTTATATCTGAAATAATTGAAATTTGACTTTTGATCCCCAAATATCTGTTATCATAATCTATATTTTTGTTTGGTCTGGTGGTTGATTGGTGGAAAACGTCATATGTCATGCCATTTCTACAAATTACTTGTGCAATGAAGTTGAAATTAATAAATAAATATTTCGATCGTCTCGTGCTATCGGAGTAGTTTCAAATGAACTTCGTTCGGGCCGATATATCGCAGTGATCGTTTTCGTGGTAGGAACATACCGAAATATGAGATGAAAATTCGTTTATTTTGCTTTCTGAGTAGACCTCCTGTCTCATTTCTTTGCGATAACAGGTTTGTGAGATTCGGGCGTTCGACCAGTAACTCCGTGTGTCCGACACCTAAAGGAGAAATTGAGTGAAATCGTTAATACTCATAAGTCGAATACATAAACAGCAGTGTAGCAATACCTTAGTAATAATGAATCGATGTTAGACCGACGACGTGATTCACTTGAGGAAATATCCCGAGGAAACCGGTAACTTGCCGGCGGAAATGACAGGCGCCGACTGTCTGGCTAGCATGGACTTAATAAGAGTATAGTTATAGTTGTGGCGGACCACTGTGTCGAGATACTTGGTGGACGTCGGTGGAAAATAACAAACGAGCTTGAAACTAATCAATTACTTTGGGAGGAACTACACCTAGACCACCACCTAGAATTACACCACCTCTAAAAGAGTGGACTCGCCAACTCGCTTGGCCAGCGTAACCAGCACAAGACAATGTGCATACGGGCCATATCCAGCAGTGGATACTAAAAGAGCTGGTTGCAATGAAAAAAACACATAAGAAGAACCGCCTGTGTAATTGCAGCGTTCCGTGCAATGCACAAATATAAATTATTACTTGCACATGGCAGAAGAACTAGTCAAAACTCGGAAGTACACTAAATATAAAACGCCTGAAAATCTGAACGTGTAACCTCAAGAGAAAAATAAACTATGTACATTATGGCAGGCGCTGAAGTCATGCAGTATGATGAAAAGTACATATATTGTGTTTTTTCACAGAAACTAATCTTCGTTTGTATTCACGCTTGCGTTATTGGAAAATTGTGCAGTAACTTGTATTTTTTAAAAAAGAAGGCGGCAGACGAGCGTACAGTCCACCTGGTGGTAAGTGGATACAGTCGCCAGTAAACACCCGCGGTACATACAAACTTCAGTCCACAATGACAAACGTTGGTACGTTCTCGGATGCACTGCCTGCCTTTGAAGATGTAGGAATGGATTTAGAGGAAGGGTTGGGAAAATGGGGAGGGATAGCATAGGAAGGGATGGGAATAGGCTCTGGAAAATCTCACTCACTACCGAAACACGTACGTATATTGAGGAATAATATAAAGTGGGAAATCCAGTAGGTACATTTGAAGGTAGTCTTTTGTGAGTTGGGGTTTTATATTTAGGGTAAGCATTTTGGCAACCAAAAAGTAGTATTTGGGTTAAACCAAAACTTTTATTCACTGTTTGCGGTCTTGATTGGACCGTACACACAAAACATTGTTAGAATTGTTTACAGGTTTTTAAGTAGAGTTGCGATGTGTTTATGTTTGTTCATCAATCAATTAAAAATAAACGAAGATTAAACGTATAAAATACGATAAAAATCGTAGGCTGTCGCTGTCTTGTATTGTATAAATCGAGGCCCCGTCTATACTCAAACAATAGACTATTTAATCATATATGTATTTAAAAAACTCATTCCATCATTTCAAGTTACGCGGCGCCGACATACTGACGAGCTCAAACGCGCCGTCAAACATTCAACGGACAGCATTTAAGATAAAACTATGCCATCAAAAGAATTTCATCTGCACGAAATGGAAAAAACTGCGGAGTTCTTTAAAAAGATTCAAGGTCTACAGGGATACTGTTCACATTTAACGCCGAAAAATAACAGTTACGTCCCGCTCAATGCAAAATTTCTTGGAACCAAAAGCATTTTCCAGGAACGGTAAACATTTTAATAAATGATATAGGTACTTTTGTAAATATTACCCGATTGAACTACGGAATGCAACTCCTGTACTATAATATAGGAGCGAACATTTATTTTTATACGTCGCATGTTAATAATAAAATCCATGTTTTAATTAAAATCCTAGTCATTTAATTTAACGCCGGCAAATAATAAAAATGATAAATTTTCGAAATTTTCGATCTTCCCAAAAGATTTCAGTTATTTATTTGAAAAGCTGGCTTCAACCAGGATTATAATTACCAGACGTACTTTTTAATGATCTACCCTGATGAAGTTCCTTAGTAGAAAGAGAATCATCAGGACCTCTCCCACGAACGAAGTCATATTGTATTTCAGACGAAATACCACTGTGCAGACCACTGCCGTACATATTATACTGGATATATCCGAATCTTTCCTGAATTCTGATAAACCTAAATTGTACTCATGATTCCGAATTAATTTTTTTTATGTATAACCCAAAATATCGAATTTTGGGCATATTTAGCAAATATACATGGAAAATTTGCTACAAACTAAAAAAATACTTTTGTTTTTGTTTTAGGAATTCTTAAAATTTTCACTCAGAATTTTGAGCAGCCTTCTGGAAAGGTTTGTTTACACGTGTATATAGTGTACGTTTAGCCGAGATTTGCCGTTGAGTTTTATATATGTTACATGTGTGTTCTTGGCCGGCTTTACAATGGCAACACCCCATCTCTTCCCATGGGCGACTAAGGAATAAAAAACTGCTACCACAAACCTTGAAGCCCATGCATACCAACCATACATACATACATACATCCCTCATGAGGATCGTTTCAGCAGTTGAAGCTTAACAGGCTGGTTACGGTTATGTAGAAGTAACACGGATTTGATTCGAAGGTTTGCGGAGTTAGAATTAGGAGTTAGAAATTAGATTTAGAATCAAGAAGTTCGTTAAAAAATAATGCTCTAAAGAGTATTGTTCCAGTTCCGAAACGTAAAAATGAAGTTAGTACTTACTGAGGATAACATCAGCTTTAGAAGATTGTCGGGATGTAATCATGAAAGCTTTGTAGTGTCGGATTGAATTGTGGAGGCCGGGTGTATTCAAGTGGCGCACCCACTTAGCGTTAAACGATTTGAGGACTCTAGTTCAGTCAGTAATTCAGTCTAGTTGTGCATCTCAGGTTCAATTCTTGGTTGGGAAAAACAAGAAATTCATTCTTCAGTTCGTTCAAGTCTGCACAGTCTTTAAATCGTTTGTCTGTATTTCAATATTTGGAGATCAAGAATTAATGCACAAGTTAAATTTATGTTTTGTGTTTTGTTTTGTTTTTATAAAAGTATATTGTTTTATTCTAAAGTTACTGTATATATTTTGTTGATTGTTTTTGCCACTTAGAGTGAATTCATATTTCACAGTGAAAGAGAGAGTTTAGAGATGGAACTGAAGCTGTGAGACCCAGTACGGGTTTAGTTTTACTCCAACGTTTATTGTGTTGGAGTTCAAGAAAGATTAAGATTTGAATAAAAATATTATTAACATGGCAACAATATCCACTTACCGCCAGATGAACTATCTGCTCTTCTGCTTTATTTTTATAAAATGAACGTCAGCTTTTCCTTTTATGTTTACACAAGAATAGGTCCCGTCATCTCGTCACTGTCGCTTACAACAAAGAACTCGGATCGATTGAATACGCGCGCCCGCAAATTGTTGGCAATTCGATGATTCAGTAGTCTGTTTATTCCGCACAAATGCTTCGTGACACAGATGATTCTACACTTCACCTACTTTCCAGTAAGTTTGCTTATGGACAGTTAAAACATAAGTTCGGTAACTCCATCTCTGTCTTTGAGATAATTCATCATTACAGTGAATTTTCGTTTATCTTACTCTGAAGTATCTAGTTACTTTAATTTTTAACTTATAAACATCTACTAACTATTTTTTCCACTACTTTGAAATCGCGAATCGTTACACCACAAATAGGTACAACTTTTTGAGCTTTGTATTTGCCGTATTGTTCGTGCAAAAGGCATGAAAGATATGGCAAAAAATTAAAAAGATAATGATATAAAAAATAGTTTTGTAAAATTTTCATACGAGTCATGACAATCATGAAGAAAATCCATGATTACACGTGTTGGTGACATGGGGTTTTAAAGCGATAAATACAGTACAATTTAAAAAGAATAAATAAGACCATAGTACATTAAACAAGTCCACCTTTGTACTTACGGTAATACTGTAAAATGTTATTGTAACAATTCATTATAAGTACAATAAAGGGCAACAACAACAATTATTTGTGTATGAGTTAGATAATTGAGACTTAATAAGTACTTCGATAATTGAGACTTGAGAAACATTTAAATAATTGAGATTTGAGAAGCCCAGACTTGAGAATTTTCTGGAGCCTGCCATTTCTAACTTGACATTGTTTTGGAACGATAAGCGAATACTCAAATGAACTTTTATTTCAGATACTAGCAACTTCATTCGCGTGAACATTACAGTGATTCCCGTGGGAACTCTACATTGGATTTGGACAAAAAGTACCCGATATGATAACGCAGCACATGAGCTATAACTATGTCAAGTTTCATAGAAATCCGTCTATTGATTTTTACGTGATACGCGTGCAATCAGACAGATCAATAATCCAAAAATATTGTTTGGCCTCTACATACGAGTATATCATTCGTACTTTATACTACAACGACTTATCTCTTCCTGTCAACCCTATAATATCCGTGAGGAATTATGTCATTAAAAAGCATTGTCATTATGTCATTTCCAATGGTCCCTGTCAGTTGACAAGTGACAAGAATCGAAGAGAAAACAAAACAATGAGCCATTATGCGCGTATGATAAAATAAGTAATTATACCTAACAGTACTTCTTTGGCAAGTCTGGTGAGATGAAATAGTATTCGTGCTATTTGTTTTTAAAGTTAAAGTTATTTTTCCAGTTTAATGTTGGCAATTAATACCTACTGTCAATTTAATGGCGATGTTCAAGTGCTCCAAATACTTATTTTAATGACGGAATTTGTTACATACAACTGCCCATTTAAAATACCCCCTTTGCTAATTTAATGGTGGTGTTTAATTAAAATACCCATTTACCAATTTAATGGTGGTATTTAAAATACCCATTTATCAATTTAATAGTGGTATTTAAAATACCCGTTTACCAACTTAATGGTGGTATTTAACATACCCGTTTACCAATTTAACAGTGGTATTTAACATACCCGTTGACCACTTTATCGGTGGTATTTAATGTATATTAATACGTTACGTGTATACGTTTACCGATTTAATGGTGGTACTTAACATACCCGTTTATCAATTTAGTGGTGGTATTTAACATACCGTAAAACGTGGCAACTTTGCCCAATGGGTCTCAGTTTGCCCGGCAAGGTATTTTTCAGTTAGCTTGAAAAATAGCGAAAATGTTTGCAGTTACTCTTTTTTTTAACCAGTGATAGAAAATTCATTATATCTCTGGCAACATTAAGTAACGAATTGTCTCCTAGTTCACTTCAGTTGTCTGCCAGCTGGTGTTAAAGTAGGTGGTGTTTCTCGCGGGCTAAAACAAGAGTCAAAAACTTTGTCGAAAAATCATAGTTGCAGTTGCAGCAGGTGAGTAATTTTTTAATTAAAGTTATTTTGTAACAAACAGACGAAAGAACTAACGTGAAATCTCTCTCTAATTCGAAGATATGGTGGTGGGCAATGTCGCCTGCATGTATCTGGAGCACTGTTGGCGACTTTGCCCACCAAAATATCACTGTTAGGGTTGTCACCTAGAAATCTTTAATTTATGAGTAGGTGGCACGTTAATTCAACGTAGGTTGAACTTTAATCGTTTAAACGTGGGTTTTTATTTTTTAAATAAAATGTTTTGAAAGCTTCATTTCGGGTTACTAATGTTATTTACAGCTTTGCAGATAGCATATTATTAAAATATATTTTTTTATTTAACGAATACCTACCCCTTTAAGTAATTAATAATTTACAAAATACATTTGTATTTGATAAAGCCAAAAAACGAAGTTGTTTTAACCGTATTAGTTATAGTCATGAATAGATAGTCATCAACAACATAGATTACTTAAACAGAAATACCGAAAAAGTCGGATATACTCGTATCTGGTTATCTTTTAGTCACCGGCTAAATTTTGTTTATCGATTCTTCTCAACAAACTGAGCAACCGTTCCCAAATGAACATATGGTCGGAAAACGGCAAAAAATCACATCCCATACAAACAATCAAGTTACGTGACAAAATCTTGTATGGAAAGTTCAACATTTTTCCATATTTGGGATCCATGCTTGTTGGGAAAAGTTGTTCAGTTTATCGAGTAAAACCAATACTCAAAATTTGGATGAGGACGAAAAACTAACCGTGCATAACAGTACCTACATAGTGGAGTGTAGGCTTTCTCGGCCGGTGTCCATATTAATTGAATCTTCCGGGCTACTTGGCCTGGTATCCAGCACTCCGAAGACATCAAGCTCACAGACGAGAGGGGAGAGAGACGAGAGGGGGGGGGGGACAAAAACAGACTCGGTACACACAAAATCACAACTACCCTCGCCTACTATAAATACCGGTGCGCCACAGTCGTCGAGTCAGTTGCGCTCGAGAAGCCGAAGAGATAACATCTCTCCGAAAGTGAACGCAGTCGCCACTGAAGATGTCAACCGCAGTTGTTGACGAAACGTTTGGAAGAAAGAGAAGAGATTCCAGAAGACCTCGGCCAAGTAGCCCGGAAGATTCAATTAATATAGTACCTACATATTTATTGATTTGTTTATTATAAAAATTGCTTGTTTTCAAAGTACGGTTGATATTATAAGTATATTATTATGTGTTTCATTGTATTATATTTAGCTGTATCTAATACTGTTTAAATATGCATTTTCAGAATGAACAACAATGACCAACAATTCCACACCACTACTAACAAAAAAGAATTAGAAGAATATTAGGATCGAAAAGTTATAGACTAATAGAAAAAAAAAATATTTCTAGTAGACAGGTTGTAAATGCGAACGATATTAAATAAAGCAAACAAGATACATATGAAACCGGCGAGGGGACAAAAGACGTTGACTAATGAAGAAGAGAAAAAGCTAGTCAATGTACTGATTGCTGCCGCGGTCTATGATAGGCCAATGACCAAATTGGATGTGAAAATGCTAGTTTTTAAACATTTACAAAAAAAAATCCGATATTGTTAATGAAATAATGCCCGGTGATGCATAACCTAAATTAATTTTTCATTTGTAAAAAATTGTTTAGTGACAATAAATACGTAATTTCGTTTATTACGTACTTTTTCCCTCAAAAAAGTATGCCTTAAAAGAAATTTATTTGAAACGCCCATCTTTCTCTTTTTGTAGTAAAGTAATATAAGAAAAATATATAAACAATAAAAATTGTCTATCCATTACAAAATGCTTCGCTGTTTTCTTTGTAGCATCTATAAAATTAATAGCGACAACCCTAGTTCATTGACTTGTTTGTATGAAAAATTTCATAAATTTCTTTGTGACTTTGCCCACTCAATTTTAGTAGACAATATGCATGTTTACATGTTTCATAATCTGATACTCTGTGACATTGTCTAGTACTATAGCAGTCCGCAAGTCCAATGATCATAAGGTTGATAATATCGAACTTACAGAAATATAATGGCAAGTGGGCAAACTTGCCCAAAGTTTACTACTTTTGGCCCACATTCTTAAGTGATTTTTTTACAAATAAATTTACATGTTCCTGCAATTGTTTGATAATGAATGCACCGAAGAGTATATTTATGATTGTGTAGTCCAAACACAATATTGAATATATTCATATTTTATAAATATTTTTTAAGATAATTCGCTTAATCCACTAAAAGCGGGCAAAGTTGGCACCTGTTTAGAGTTTAGTGGTGGACATTTACCATACCCGTTTACCAATTTAATGGTGGAATTTTTCATACTCAACTACCGAATATTCGTACTTAATATCCGACTAGATTTTTTTTACTCCAAGGTTGTCAATTTTATTTTATTTATTTATTTCTTAATAAAAGATAATGTTATTTACATAATTTGATTTCTTAGCGCTCGGAGACCATTAGTAATTTATGAGACGCTACACATTCCTCAATATCTGTAATTACATACTTAAATCTAAATAAGCATAAACGATTAAATTTTAAAAACTAGTATCTACATATTTATTAATTGACGTATTATGTTCGCGGAACGATTGCTCGAGTAGTTTGTTTCGCCGAGATACAGGCTGACTGAAGCGTTTGTTTTGCACAGTGTTCGCTAATATATATCAGCGAATATAAATCACGATATACATAAATTTATATTTATCGTCAAAACTAGAATTATGGCAGATCCCACACTTACGCTGACAATACATGACAAAAAACTATAATTTTAATTACTTTTACCGAAGTAGCAATCTTACAGAAGTTTCGGGGATTTGAAAGATTATTTTTACCTGGTGTAATCAAAAATACGTAATCGATTAGGAGCAAGGAATTTTGTAGGGGGAGAGTTCATGCTACATTCCCACAGCCGCTGGGCGCACTCGACTGGCCACGTTACCCCTCTCTTACATATGACTACCTGGAAATGTACTGCAATTTCCTACTTTATCGTATTTCGCCATTGTACGTACGTGTTTCAGTAGTGAGTGAGATATGCCAGAGCCCATTCCCATCGCATGCTATCCCTCCCCATTTTCCCAATCCATTCCTTAATCTGCAAAAGGTGGGCAGCGCATCCGGGGGCGTGCCAACGTTTATCATTCTGGACTGATGTTGGAATGTATCGCGAATGTGTATGGACGACAGTATCCACTTAATTTCTATAAAAAAAACTTTTTCTTTTTTCTATAAATATGTGGACTTTTTTCTATAAAAAAAAAAACATTATTTTTCTAAAACTTATGGGAAATAATGAAATCAAAAATTCAGATTCAATATATTATGTTGTAGAATATTGAAACTGCCAATTTCGTCCAAACATTTTTTCTAAATCTTGTGAAAAATAAAAAATCTATCTTTCCGACTGACGCCTGTCACCGGCGTTATTTATAATTTTGTACTCAATAAAATAGGGTACATTATGAGAATTTTAATGAATAAGTAAATTACATTACATATTAGCCCGTTGCTAATGATTGAAAAAAAGTTATCAATGTTTAACGAGGAAGTGCATGGCAGTAATAAACATTGCACCACATGAAAAAAATACAAAAATGACTCGCTTAATGTTAATGTCTTCTGTATAATCAGTGATGGTGATGATAAAGTGATCAAATCAATATGGTGATCAAATTTAATTGTTTTTCGATCGACATCGTGTTCTATTTAAGACGCAAAGACAAAAGCTAGTAAAATATAAAAGTACGTTTTCGTTCGAATATGATCCGTCTGTAAGCCGTGCTTCACCTTATACATTCAACCCGTCAACCGTGTCAACCTGTTACATAACAATTGACATTAACATTAGCTATCTCGTAAACTATTAATGATCTCGATTTGCTACATAGTGTCTATAATGGAACACGATGTCGGTCATTCAGTTATATGTATAAATATATATAAAAATGTAGGATATAAAAAAGGATTATTCGCAATAGGGACAGATTCTCATAAAGAGATAGAGCAAGCCGAGTTAATTTTAGTGCTGTAATTGAATCCCTCAGAGTTAGGCACGTTGTTGGTTCATTTCTTTTTTTGTATACGACTGTATTCCGTCCTTTGGAAAATCTGTCCTATGCGACTAAACCTAGACCCCCGATAGTATTCGTGCTGTGTTCGCTGGTGGATGTGAGCAAACCCACGTGTTATAAAAAAGTAAAATACGACAGTATCCTATACTACGTGACCCGCCTCACGAGAACCACGTCATAGTAAAATGATAACAGTAGTTTACCTCGCAACTCGTCGTCGTCGTCTAGATTATTATTATAATGACTATTTTTAGAAAATTATATAATTAAACAGCCTTAAGATACTAAAAATCCAATGAATGTAATCAAAATCTAAATTTCGTGAAAAATTACTGTGTAAATTATTTAGAAATCATAAGACCTTTTAGGCTAGCGCACATTATAGCCGCGTCGCGTCGCAGCGCTTCGCACTGCAAAACTGGTCATTCTGGTCAACGCATATTACATTTGTCGTAGCACCTCGCTTTCAGAGCATACCTCTTAAGATCTCGGAGAGTATTG
The DNA here is from genome assembly GCA_914767545.1 of Sesia apiformis. Lineage (NCBI taxonomy): Eukaryota > Metazoa > Arthropoda > Insecta > Lepidoptera > Sesiidae > Sesia > Sesia apiformis. Next base: position 4,050,989 of record OU611960.1, on the reverse strand, counting down.
GGATCCTTGGTGTCGACATCTCCAGCAAAGTCGAATTTAGGAGTCATCTGGAAAGTAAGGCCAAAATGGCCTCCAAAAAGCTCGGTGTGCTGAACAGAGCGAAGCGGTACTTCACCCCTGGGCAACTCCTAATGCTTTACAAAGCTCAGGTGAGGCCCCATATGGAGTATTGCTCACATCTCTGGGCCGTTACGTAAACAAAACTGTGTACTTTCTATCTTCATAAAATTGTGGGAAAAGGGGTGGAAAAATACATCAAAACGAAACCCGAGTATTAAATAAACAATGGCGCGGGCTAATCTGACAGTAGTTCACAATTTTCCTTGAATTTTAGAATTAAAAAATTTAATACACAATTTTCACAATTTTGTATACATTTCGATCAAATCGGTCTAGTCAAATCGGTGCTATAATTCCAAAATTACAACTATATAAATATATATATTTTAATTCCTAAAAAAAACTTCAAAGCTAATATTTCAATTATCTAAGATATGTCATTGGATATTTCACCTGAAAAATGTTGTCTAAATATTTTTAAGAGTATAAAATGCACAAAAAATATATTATGCAGCATTAGACTTTTACAATTAATAATGCATTACTGAAAGCCAATTACTATCTCGAAACGTGGTTTTTAACGATCCATAAGTTCAAGTGTCTCTAGGAACTATGCTCGGAGTTTCTTAGCGGAACCGTATTCGAAACGAACACATTCAACAAAGAACTAAAGTCAACGTCATGGCTCCTAGAATCGGCATGCTGAAGTGGCAATGGGCAGGTCATGTCTGCCGCAGGATCGATAACCGATGGGGTAGACCCGTCCTCGAGTGGAGGCCAGGCAACGGGAAACGCCTTCCCGCCACGTGGACCGACTGCTTAAAGAACTTCGCCGGTGGTGGTTCAATGAGAAGAGCCGAGGATCGTGTGTGGTGGCGAGCCAAGGGAGAATCCTATATCCAGCAATGGAGAGACATAGGCTGATGGTATGGTATCGTATCTCGAAAGCTAGAGACTTGTGCACAAAGGGTTTGAAGATTAAATTTGTTGTACTTTAGCAGCTCTATCACACTGCAAAAGGAATACATCGAATTTCTATTAACCCCGTATGTCCTACCTAAGTGGGTATTTAAATGAAATAAAGGAATAAATGCGTTTTTAATGGTCGGATACTGTTATCTAAATAATTACCTAGTTATCTACACCTAAGTAAATATTTTAATGAGATTAATTAATAAATGCGTTTTTGGTGAAGTAGGCATTATCAAGCTACGAAATCTTTTGAATATGGTCATATTATATCTCACTCGGGAAACACATTAGTACAATTTAAAAGGTCGTTACACACCTAAAATGTGTCCATACAAACCTAAAAGTTTGTATGGAAAGAAATATTTGATGGTCCTATTAACTTGAAACTTTAGTACAAATACTCATTCTGCAATACAAATAATTTAAGTCAATTTTAACGTTTATCAAATTTACGTCAGGGAACCAAAATACTGGTTGTTAAAGTTTGTATGGAATCACAATTGAACACAATTAAGTCCATACGCGCGAAGTCGCTAGCAACAGCTAGTCTACCATAAAAATGACGTAAGCTTATAAGACGCAGTACCATAAATTATTTTTTAATGAATATTAATAGGTCCATCTGGTTCGACCGCCCCATATCTAGGCAACTTTATCAAAGGCAGATACAAAGGCCAACATATCAATTGGATCTAAAAACATCGATAAAACAAGATTTACCAATAAGGCTGCATTTGATGTTCTTCGTACAGGATTGTACAAGGTCGGCGCGCACCCGCAAGCTACCTGGTGTAGCAGATATCCATGTGACCACTTACCATCAAGTGCACCGCCCGTTCGTCTGTCATCTATAAAATAAGCAATTTTAAGTTCAGTACGTCTGTTTATGTCTAGTGGATATGTGGGTGTCTTCAAAGGCGACTAAGGGATAACAGAGCCGCTACCACAAGCCCTAAGGACCTACACAACCTTTAGAAGAGTGAACTGGCCACCCGCTTGCCCAGCGAGTCATTATAAGGCCCCCACATACACAAGACAACGAGCATGCGGAGGCCCTTGTCCAACAGTGAGCTTTTACAATAAGTAATAATAGTTATTTATTACCGGTCCGGTTATCATAGGAAAAGCGCTGACAGTTCTGTATTTAATTCATTTTATGTAAATACCGTTTCTTGCTTTAGTCGTAATCTCATAAGTCTTATAACATAACATGAAATAGAAAAACAAATATTCTCAAAGAACTATCGAGTTGTAAAGTGATGTTTACTACATGTTAAAGATTTATTTCGGCTGTTAGAGCTCTTCCTATAATAACTGGACTCTAGTGTGGGCCGTTGAGTGTAGATTTTTTTTAAATAATAGCACGCAGCAAGCGAAAAGGTACATACAATACTTGTAGAGTTTGCTAAACTCATATCGATTGTAGTCTGACCATAAATACTTTTACAATTAAGAAAAATAAATCAATTACATTTGAATTTGGAATCTGTCATTGTCACATAAAAAATATTTTTTATGGCTCATTTTGGCGCGAATCATTATTAAATATTTTACTAATATTGAAACTGAGTGGGGTGATAACGAAAACCGTATTGCTGTAATTGCATTGCATAAATTAAGCATGGAGCCAAATGCAATTTTTAAAACTCTCCATCTGCTTGGTATTAGCCGAATGTTTGTGTACCGGGCTATTGGTGGGTACATTGAAACATCCTGTTTGTGACAGAAAAAGGTCTGGCCGTCCACGCATTATTCGTTCTAAACAGACGATTAAAGCTTTGAAGGAGAGAATCTAAAGAAATCTCGTCCGGAAGCAAAATATTTTATCCAGAGAGATGAATATCGCACACGTATTTTAAAAGATGATTTAGGACTCGCTGCTGCAAAAAACGTACTGGTCATTCCTTAACTGATAATTTAAAGAAAAATAATCTTAATCTAATAAATTTTTATATTGAATTTGACAGATTCGAGATATAAACCTGAATTATTTTTGTGCCTTTAGTTTCGATCGATCAAGAAATGTGCGAGTCAATTTTTTTTTTCCAAATTCTAAAGTCCTTTGAAATAGGTAACTTTCATTGAAACATATTTATAAACAATATTGTATGTTCCTGTGCAATATACAACAAAGCACTTATCGTCCTTGGCAATGCATTAGTACCAAATCGTTAACAATGATCGGGGTACAAAGTTCAATTGCTAGTGATGTGCGTGACAGCGGCCGGTTTGTTTACATCGATAACACATGTGAGTCAGAATCAAACTACCGATACCGATTATACTGCACTCCGCAATTAGTTATATTTTTTTTAATTTTGCTTCTATTTACAATTTGCATTCTAAATTATAACCTCGGAATCTTTTTGACTCAGCTTAACCTCACTCACTCGGATCTCTAAGCGCACCGGAGCACAAGGGGTCAAAGACCATATTGCAGCTGTGAAGCACCGCCAAACGATTAAATCGGCGACAGCGAACCATATACTTGACGCTAAAATCAATCAACTGAATCAATAGAACTTTATAGTTAAAAAATCATTTCCACTGATCGCCAATAAAGATAGCGTGAAGCAATGGAAATTAAGAAACAGAAATTTCAATCAGAAATTTGGAGACAAATTATCCTCGACAAGCAATCCGGTGATTAAAAATAAATTTAATAAAGTTTAAACCTCTCGATTTTTCGTCCGATTTAATTATATAATAGGGGTTAAAGTATGAAATTGCCGTTTTATAGTAATAGATACTTTGAATTGACATAAAACCTTCATGGTGTGAGATTTTCGAGTGAAACTTTTTTCATATAATACCTATGAGGTTCTTGTTTTAAAAAATGTGCAACATTCGATTTTCGACTTTCAATTGTTTTTTTTTTTATTCAGCTTAGACGGGAAAGATGGATACTTCGAAAATCCGAGTAATCTTTGAATACGAGTTCCGACGCGGAATTAACGCGGCAGAAACGGCTCGCAATATCAATGCTGCGTTTGGAGAGGAGACTGCTAATGAACGAACCGTACGTTTTTGGTTTAAACGCTTTCGTAATGGAAACTTCGACTTGAAGAACGAACCACGTGGAAGACCGCCCACACAGGTGAATAACGCTGAATTGAAGGAGATGGTGGAAGCCGATCCGAGTCAAACTACCCAAGAATTAGCGGCATGGTTTAACGTTACCTTACCTACAATATTGACTCATTTGCATCAAATCAATAAGATAAAAAAATATGAAAAATGGGTGCCTCATGATTTGACTGATCTGCAGAAAGAAACGCGTGTTGAAACTTGCGTTGCCTTGTTGAATCGGTACAGAAATGAAGGAATATTGGATCGAATTGTGACATGTGACGAAAAGTGGATTCTTTACGATAACCGAAAGCGAAAAATGCAATGGCTGACCCCAGGTCAAACGCCGCAACAGTGCCCTAAGGCAAAGCTTACCAATAAAAAGGTAATGGTAACTGTTTAGTGGTCTATTCATGGTGTTATTCACTATAGATTTTTCAGGTCTGGTCAAGCAATAACAGCAGATGTTTACTGTGCCGAACTTCGAACAATGATGGCGAAACTAGCAGTGAAACAGCCCCGACTCGTGAATCGATTTTCACCATTATTGCTCCATGATAACGCAAGACCTCACACTGCACGACAAACCGTTGTAACTCTACAGGAGCTGCAGTTAGAAACCATACGTCATCCTCCGTACCGCCAGACCTTGCTCCAACGGACTACCATTTTATTCGTGATTTGGACAATTTTCTACGTGGTAAAAAATTTTCTTCCCAAGAGGCAGTACAAAATGCTTTCACACAGTTTGTCGAATCTACATCCCCAGAGTTCTATCGCAAAGGCATAAGTGAACTTCCGATTAGATGGCAACAATGTATAGATAATGAGGGTAAATATTTTGTTTAAATAAATATGTTACATTTTAGAAAAAAACGAGTTTTAATTTTTCAGTACAAATCGGCAATTTTATACTTTAACCCCTAATATTATTTCATTATATATTGCTAGATGCTGGCTGGACTGCAACAAATACTTCATATTTTAACGAATTATACATTTTTACGCCCATAATACTTCAACGCCAAAAGTGAGTAGCAATCGATTAGCAATAATTTACTTTTTCGATATCGAGCTGGCGCGGGCGCATCCCTAGTGTGCCGTTGACTGGTTTCGTATACACTGCGAGCGTAGGATGGTGCATCACATTATCGAATTGACAGAGCTCTTTACCACATTGTTATAAATTGCTACTGATATTAATTAGTGAAAAAATCGTATTGTGAAATGAATTGTGTTGTGTGATTTTATTTTGGTTTATTGTATTTTTGGATCTTGGAAATATTGTGAAAAGTGAAAAATGTCAAAGTCAGCTGTTTTAATTCGTCAACTCGTGTGAGTATTATTTACATTTTGAAAAAAAAAATGGTATTTTTTATTATTACATACTTACAATTAGTTTCAGTTTCACTTCTATTAACTTTTTTCGGATAATTTTGCAAAACTTAAAATAAACTATAAAGAACAATAAGTGGGTGATAAACTCAAGTAAAACGAATAAAAATATATTACTATACGAGTATAGTAAACGTTATAAGAAATATAATACTTAGTATATAGTATATATTAGTACTATACTTAGTTCTTAACATTCTAATACCTTTTTTAATTTACTTAGTTATTTCTTGTAACGGTTATAAAATTGTATTCGAAAATACAGCTTTTTAAAGAGATACAATTAAAATACATATTTCATAACAGCAAGAAATATTACAAAAACAAAAAGAAAAAATCGTAATCACGAATCATATTTGCATTTTATTTCCTAGATGTATTAGTGTATTAGGTATATAAAGACCTTTGTATAGTATACCTAACTCTTTTATATCAGCCGGCAGCTTATTAAATATTGAAACTGACTGATAATGATAATAGAAGCAATGTTTTCGCGACGTTCAGTTTAGGAACTAATTTGCATTCAAAATATTTTCTTTGTGACTCTTTGTAAGTGTATCTGACAAAAATAAATCAGATATAGATAGGTATCTAATTAATTACATATCAGTCAAAAATTACCTTTAAAAGCCGTCCTTGTCAGACGGAAATATATTTATAAATCACGTATTTTATTTTCATTTATTACCTACGACAGATAGTGTGGGATAGTTGACTTGATAGTTGATAGCGTTATGTTTTTAATTAGGCATTAAACGAATGTATTTGTATACTATTAATATTTATTATCAAGACAGACTACGATTTTTGTTTGTTTATTATTAAGAGGTTAAACTCTGCAACTACCGCTCTGATTTTGAAAATTGTTTCACTTATAGAAAACTATCCTGACGCAAATGGGCAAACTTAGCTTTAGTAAAAAATAGTCCTGTATATGTCACGTGTGGAGCTATAAAGTTCCACACGTCACAATTCAGTCTTATGATTGTGTTGTAAACGAGTCGTTGCACAAACAAGTTATCACAAAGAATATTTTAATATGTCTTTAATATCACTTATTTGTGATATAATCACTGTGATCATATGTTATGTCAATTTGCTAGTTACCCTGGGGTACCCTAGGAAATCGCAATACAGTACAAGCTCGATTTCCACTGAACCGGCACGTCTGACACATTGACAGGTTCTAGATCCAAGTACCCAGCCAGATATAGTATATTACGTATAATCCGTTACAGAGACTTGTGGAACAATAAGTACCATAACTCTTCCTGCGCGATGAAGAGGACATCCGTGCTGGTAAGTGTCAGGAGCTGTGTCCTACACTTCTCAGCATAAATAGGCATGCGCAATATACGCGGAAATAATTGATTTGTGGCGACACAGTTGTCAGAAAGATGTCAAAGGTAGGAATCTCTTCGGGTCAGAAAGGGATGAAGTATTAAATGGAGAGAAATGAAAGAAATTTGTAGGGAGTCAAGAGAGTGCGTGCTGGAAAGGGCCCACGCAAGTACGGCGTGACACGAATTTTTCACTATTCGGTCCTTATAACCGTAACGTTGGCAGAGCTTAAGCCGTAAAGGTCAAAAATAATCCGTCACTCCTCGCATACCTACGCACATTCTTTGCGCGTTACTTTCTACAGTCCGTCACTACCTCTTTCACTTCGCTCTGCACTCCGGCAATTTTTTAAGGACCGCAAGTTTTAATATTGCTAATGAATAATAATTAACAGTGACACGCTTGTCTTATACAGACCTACATGCTGTGATTCTGATTGCGTAACCTAGCATGTTATCATTTTACTTCAATACGCGTATTACGTAACATGGCATGTGTATTTTTATATTTTAATTCATGTATTTTTTCTATATAATATCCAATAATCAGGCACTCCCAGTAATCGGGCACAGGGAGAATTTTTATGATACCGGATTATCGAGCTTGTATTTGTATTTGTATGTGTAACTGTATTTGTAAATCAACTAATTGTATTTTTTCCTAAAATACAGCGGCCCTTACTTTTAGAGTCTGGCAAATGAAAGTTGGTCTGAAAGCGTGGCAAATTAAAAAAAAATTGGTTATCACTAAAAAAAGTTGGAAAAATAAAAATAAAAGGGTTTTCGTGAAATACCAGGCTACTCAGAAAGTTTTGCGAAAAGGAGTTTTTATTTATGGAATATTGGCTGGTTTTTATGTCAATTAAAACTGACTATTTAATTTGACAATTAAAACTATGAGTCATTTAAAACTATAACTATGACTGGAACATTTCCGCACTATGATTTTGTATGAATTTAAATGTTCTTTAAAACCTGAAGATGCTTTTAATAGGCTTCAAATGGCGTTTGCAAACAAGTGTCCTTCTAAGGCAACTGTGTATCGTCGATACAATGAATTTAAGAGCGGTCACCTAAGTTTGGGTCAAAAGAGCCTAGCCTAGGAAGTGATAGCCTAGGAGTATATATACTCGACTCACATTCGTGCGATCGTGAATTCAAATCCTCGGCCCGTAGCACGGAGTTTCCACTTAAGTACGGATTCTTTTTAAATTGTCAGTAGCTTTGTGGTGAGGGAAAACATCGTGAGGAAACACTCCAGAAATAAAAAATAAAGAATCTAGAGAATGTGATCCACCAATCAGCACCTGACCCGCGTATTGGATTATAGCCTGAAACCCCTCAGGGATTTACTAGTGGAGGCCTATGCTCTGCAACCGGACGTTATAGGCTGATATAAGTTAAGTTAGGCCATGTCGCTGGTACAAAATATAACGGAGTAAAGGCCGTGATACACATGGCAGTAAGAATCATGACAGTTACTAGAAACGTTACGTGAGTAGCAGTTGAATATATATCCAAAATCTATCTTAACACCACCCCAGCTCAGTTGCTGGCGTGCTCAGACAGACACGTCAAAACGTGTTTGCCAGTGCAAACACGTTTTGACGTACCTGTCTGGAATGCGAGTCAAAAATGGAGGGGTCTCCATGCTTCCCCGCGAGGGACACACGCACACGAAAAATCAAACTGCTTGCGATCTACCGGCGCGGGCGTGCTATCAAAACGCATGCTTCTGACTGGCAAAATCTGAATACACATGCCAGTAGCACGCGTTTGGAAGATGATCAACTCTACGGTACTCGCATGCTTTTGTGAGAGTAACACGCATGTGTATTACGGCCCTAATAAACACCGGTAAATTAACTTAATAAAATAATACGACCTATCAATTCAATTACTAGTTCGATTCCTGATCGGACAAATATTTGTATAAAGAGATTCTTTTATTAGGTATTTAAGGATTTTATATTCGTCTTTTGACAACATATGAGGGATCCTAGTGTGCACGAGCGTGGTCACGGCGGCGCAGGTTGGGTCGCTTGCCCTACCCGGGCATACGAAATAATAAATAACAAACTTTCGACGTTATACCATCTCTATTTAAATTATAAGAAAATTGTTTGCTTTGCCCCACCCTGGATGAAATTCTAACTACGCTCTTGATAGTGTGGGATAGTTGACTTGATAGTGGCAAATCAAAGGCGTGTGTCCAGTACAATCGTTTATTAGAGACTGGCGCACAGCTGCAAGTGCACGCACACATACGTAATACATAACACCTCCACTCTTATTTACTTATAATATAAAATAAAATTACCAATAAAATATGATTAAAAGAAAAGTTACTAAACTAAAACTTAATCTATTTCGAAACCATACCGCCTGGGTGGTTTACGGTCCCTAACCGTGGGCCCACAGTTCTCTACAGCGGGCTCTGTGTTTGCCGACACATTGGGTATAGATATGGGTACTGGTGAAGAATTACTTGGCGACGGTACAGGCGACCGTTGCGTCTCTCGTATCGGTGAACCACTCTGCGGTTTACTCTCCCCCGAACTGTCCGCACTCTGTTCTGTTTTCTCGCCTATAGCTATGGGAGATGTCAGAGATTTACGCTTTTCTACCGATTGTTTACTGAGGACAATATTTGGTGCTAATAACGTAGTGCTACTATTTTCTTTGTTGCTAATAACCCTCTGTTTTAGCTGATCCACGTGTCTGTGACTTTCGGTTCCAAAAACAGATTTTACTACGTAATTAGTGTTACCTAGCTGTTCCTTGATCGTCCCCGCTATCCACTTATCCGAACCCCTATAATCGCGATACCACACCAGAGCGCCCGGCTCGAAACGCCGTCGCGCCCCGCCCGCGGCTACCTCACTACGCTCCTGTCGAGTGACTACGCGAGATTCCCTTTCAGGTTTTAAATTATCCAACCTCATACGCAGGCTGCGACCCTGTAATATTTTAGATGGACTATCGCCGGTAGTAGCATGTTCGGTATTTCTATAGGCTAGTAAGAATCGACTTAATGCTATGTCTACCTCTAATTTCTGTTTTAACGCCTTATTAATAACACGTTTACATATTTTGACAGCATTTTCAGCCGCTCCGTTAGAAGCCGGATGATAAGGGGCTGTAAAAATATGTTCTATGCCATTACGGTTTAGGAAAGTTTGAAATTCCCCACTCGCGAATGGTGGGCCATTGTCACTGACCGTTTGCTTGGGAAGGCCAAATTTAGCCCACAGGTCCCTAAGTACCGTGATAACAGCCTGTGCCGTAGTTCGTTGCATTTTAATCGCTTCTATCCATTTAGAACATGAATCTACAATTACTAAATATGTTAAACCGTGAATAGGTCCTAAAAAATCTAAATGTAGCCTGGACCATGGTCGAGAGGGCCAGTGCCACGAGCACGGCGCGTGGCCTGGCGGCGCGTCGGCCACGGCGGCGCATATGGGGCACGCGCGGCACTCTGCCTCCACGGCCTCGTCGATCCCTGGCCACCATACGTAGCTACGTGCCAGCGACTTGGTTTTAACTATTCCCATATGTGCGTCATGCAGTTCGGAGATCACCTTTGATCTGCACGAAGAAGGTATAACTACACGATGACCCCACATAACACAACCTAGCTCATCGTACAATTCATTTTTCCTATTATGATATGGTTTTAGCTGTTTAATTTCGATCTCGGCCGGCCACCCGTCTACTATATAACTTAATACGCGACTCAATATTGGGTCAGCACGAGTTTCTTTTTTAAGAATATTGTAATCAAGCAATAGTGCATCTGTTGCAAAATGTAAATAAGTTTGTTCAGGTAAGTCCACCTCTTCCGATGTTACGTCATTTTTTTGTAACTCGATCAAACGTGAAAGGACATCTGCAGTATTCTGGTGAGTTTTAACATACTCGATTGTAAAATCATATGCTGATAATTTAATTGCCCAGCGTTGCAGACGACTTGTTGTCGCACTCGGAATACCCATATTCGGCCCAAATATACTAACTAGAGGTTTATGGTCGGTACGAAGAATGAACTTTCTACCGTATAAGTACTGGTGGAACTTTCCTACAGCAAAAACGATTGCCAAAGCTTCTTTATGTATTTGGCTGTAGTGTAACTCGTGCGTAGTGAGCGATCGCGACGCGTATGCAACGACTCGCTCGCCGTGGCCTCCGGCGGCGGCGCCGGCCGCCGCCGGCGCCGCCCGCGACGCAGGTCGACGCGCGGCTACCGCGCGCCCGCGCCGTATCATGCTCGTAATAATTACTGGCAGAACCCGCCAGTCCAGACCGTCTCCTATGTTTTGGACACATCCTCCTCAAGTGACCGATTTGATGGCATCCACTGCACACGTACTCTTTATATGAGCAACCATCCGCTTGATGTTTGTTGTCCCCACACCTGGGACATTCGCCGGTATACATTTTGTAAACATCTTCGGTTAACTTGTCACTGCCGCGCTCCACGGTGTCCGCGTCCCGCTCTGCGGCCTCTAATGATAAAGCCAATGTAATGGCTCGTTGATATCCTAAATTTTCTTCCGCAAATAATCTTTGTCTGATAATATCGCTTTTTAGACCACAGACCAGTTGATCGCGAATATTCTCGTCAAGCGTTGTTTTGAAATCGCAGTATTTCGACAATTTTTTTAACTCCGTAACGTAGTCACTTATAGATTCATTGTTAAGCTGCCTACGCTGGCGAAATTTGTACCTTTCTGCTAATGCTGTAGGTTTCGGCTGCAGGTGGGTAGTGAGAAGATCCACGGCTTGTTTGTAGTTTAATAACGAGGGTTTTGTAGGACTCGCCAATGTAGATAACAGTTCGTATGCTTCCTCACCCATTACGGAAATTAATGTAGGTAGTTTCATATCGTCCGACACTTTATTCACCAAAAAGTACATTTCTAATCTTTCGATATAACCCGTCCAATTTCCTGTTTTGATTACAAATTCTCGCACTTTCCCAATTGACATCTTGCATAAGTAATATAACGTATAGTTTTACGTAAAACCGGCTTTTTAAACTTATTATTTTATCACTCGTCGCCACTGGCAAATCAAAGGCGTGTGTCCAGTACAATCGTTTATTAGAGACTGGCGCACAGCTGCAAGTGCACGCACACATACGTAATACATAACAGATAGTTGATAGCGTTATTTTATATTCTTCCAAAAACAATTTGAAAATAGGTACTTCCTTATTATGTCGAGAGCTGTCCCCCTCCGTACATTGCATGAATTTCGGGATCGTAATATCAACTGACGTTATCTGCAAAAACGAACCTTATGTGGAGTATAAAATTATTGGCATTTCCAAATTGTTTTGGAAAAATTCCTATCTGAATAGATAGAAAAACACCATATTATGTAGATAATAATAATTTATCAACTTGTACGTAGTTGTGAGTTCTTATATTTCCAAATCTATTAGAAAATATAGGAAAAGATAAATACAAAAACACCGCATGCAGGAAAATGACAAATTAAGTGAGTAACAAAAAAGAACAACAGGGAAAATAATTGTCTGTGCTATAAGATATTAGATAGATGCACTTTATTGTATACCAAAAACTTATAGAGTAATACAAAGTACAACCGGCGGCCTTATCGCTAAAGAGATTTCTTCCAGGCAACCTTTGGGTGGTGGTGGCAACCTTAAAGTTCAAATATATAAATAAATCAATTAAATTATTAATCATCGCGGTGTCACATCTCTATAATTAAATACGTTAACCTTGAACTTGGCACCTGGACATCGAGAACTGCGTATCAAGTTTGCATTTAATATCCCGACGACATTCCACCTTACCGCGCAGTTGGTAACATTTAATTACTAAAAAGTACAATGAAACACACATATATTAAAGGAACTTCGACCTTAATAGATTGTGAGAAAGGATGTTTTAAAAAAATACCTACTCCTAAAACTCAATTTTAGAATCCATTGAAATGGAACCGGTGTTCGAAGTGACATAAAAAACAAACTTTTCCAAATCAATAATTCATGGAATCGCTTTGTTTAGATATAAAAGGGACAGCCTTCTGCACTGTCATCAGTACTTATCGTTACACAGTTATCTTTTACACGTACGGCATAATGACGGAGCAGTGGGCATAATGATGGCAATTACACTTTATGCTTTTATTTGATTCCAAATAATATTTTTTTTATATATGGCATTTGCGCAATTAACAAGCACAAACACGTTGTGCCACTATCGAGTATTCTTCCTGATTAACAATTTTAAAGTTAAAATAATTCAAAACACATCTCGTCCTTGTCCAGTCAAGTCTATTAGCCGCAACGGGTAAAACTGACACAAACTGACCTTCCTAGTGTCAAAAACGGACAGTTTTCATACTAAAAGTTCATTTTTTAATCCCGGAGACTAAAGTGACAATTCGTGTGTACTATTTTCCATAATGTTGTATCATTTATACCTACCAAACCATTACTAAATTTAATAATCCCAAGGTTGGCTTGGAGAAAATGCTAAAGCCCTATATGGCTCTATAGTTAAACCATAGATTTTACATATACGAGTATGTCTACGACTAAAGCATTAAGTCCGCCTTGTGAAAACAATAAATTGTAAATAAATAAATGGACTTATTTTTCTACTTTTAAAGGTTACTTACTGTACGGTGATCTGATTACGGGATCAGATCACCAGTAAATGTTAAACAATTTTGTCTTTCACATACCGCTTTCGAGTTGCAGAAGGTATCTAGACAGAAAACTCTGTACAAGAAAACAGTAATCAACTCACATAACAGTACATGTTCATAGGCCACAAAATTACATTACCTGTAACTAAAATTAGGTACCTACGAGTAGATAAAGTACCTAATGAGACCGAGGCGTACTTATTTTTATGAGGAAACCGATAAAGCAAAATACAAGTACCCACGTACTTTGCAAGTTTACCACAGGCAAATAAGGTGATAACTGATAACACAGCATTACAAAAGCAGTAGTGGCCATAGGCTGTTGCTGACTGATGTTAGTACTAAAACAGAACTAGTGAGAAATGCTATCAATTTTGTCCTGTCGGCAGAAATAAGGGGAAAAAATGTCCTCTTGTTGGGTCAACAGAACAGTACAACAGGAGTACTGGGAACATAGGGTTTAGACTCAGCAAGCAGGCGACATTGGTCCGTCTATGTAAGTTCGCGTCAGGTGATCTTGAAAATTGTACGAACGCAATAGCTGATAATATTCAGACACTGCATCAACTACATGTAAAAAGTGGCAGCTACATAATCAGTGCGGCTAGATAGTTAGGTAAACGTAGCTTTGAAGAAATCTGGGAGTTTTCTCGACCGATAGCTTACAATCACCCAACACCCACTTCACCCACACATGCAAGGCGCCGATAACTTCTACAGCAAATAAACTAGGTACATTGTCTATTCTGTTCTTTGATAATTATGCTAAAGCCGTGATCGCAACCAGCCCTTTTATCGTCCACTGCTGGACATGGGCTTCCACATGCACAATATCTTGTGCATGAATGCAAAATGTATGACCTTAAAATGCCACGTTGGACTACCGGACTGGTGAGTCCACTCTTTTAGTGGAGGTGTAATTCTTCACGGCTTATGGAGGCTTTGTTATCCCTTAATCATCTATTACGACCCTCGCGGGATAAAATGGGGTCGTTATTCTATAGGTAGCTGACACTACACGGCCACATGTTTAAACCGAAATAAATAAAACTTTCTTGAACTTGTTTATTTATTTGTTACTTGACCGCCTTTTAGATACTAACTTCTATGAAAACTGCATAAAGCCCCTCGATACTTGCTCTCAATCTAAAACAAAACCATGTCGATGGTTAAAAATTCAATTGACGTAAGGGACAAAAGGGTGATTTTCAGTTGAGTAAAAAATTATTTTCTGGGATCTTTGAAATAACTAACATATTGGAACAATGTTCCTTTACGCGGCTTGCGGTAGGTGTGATTCGAGAGAAAATGTAACGTCACGTTAGATTTTTACCCCCTCCATATGCCTTTCTCTTTCTCTGTGTGTGTGTGCGTGCGAGTATCGAGAGCGAGACTCAAGCAGAATAACAGACGTGCAGACTAGTGCGTGGCCGGTTAATTAAACTTTTTGATTTTAATTAACTTAGAAATTAGATACCTACTTAATTAATCAATGAAAACACCTTTTTACAGAATCCCACGTCAATCGCGTCGGCAAATCTCCAGTACATCAACACGACGGACTTCCACATCCCCTCAACGTCGGAATGCAGCAGCTCCAGCATTGGAAACCGCCTTGAAGTCTTTCAAAGACATCCCTGGTCCTTTGGCGCTGCCGATGTTGAGGCATTCAGCTCATGTTCTGCCAAGGATAGGTAAATCTTCTGTTTCCTACTGTTTATAAAATGGAGTTTGCGACGTTGCCGTTCATATATAAGTTGCTAGTACAGAATAACAATTTGAGAACCTTAATTTCAAATATTTAACTTTTTGATATAAATGTGGAGTACAGAAAAATGTCGTAGTGCAAAAGTTGTTAGTTTTAATGACAGAAGTTATGTGCGCGTATTTTTTATGTTAACCTGTATAAAAACAATATGTATATATTTCCGTACGATTGGCAACCCTACCTAAGACGCCTGTTGATTCGATGAAATATGACACGGTTATCTTATACTCAGTTACTAGAAGCTGTTCCTGTGTCATTTTATTTATAGACTGCTTCTGGTATCAGGTTTCAAGTGACTTGATACTTGTAATAAATAAACTCTTTGGCAGGAAACAGTTTTATGGTTCCTCGGAATATGATAATGGTTCGTGCTCTTATGTTGCAACGTTAGCTCAGATGGGGGGTTTTCAAATAATACCAGCAAATCCTGACTTCAGCAAATAGTAGTTTTATTTTATGTACTATTGAATAGTAATTAAAATGAAAAATACACCTAATAAGGTGTTTTATTATATACTATATGTGCCCGGCATGCGTTGCAATGCGTTAGATTAGATGTGTTTTTGGCAAAAACCATTTCGGGCTCGCGCACAACTCACCAAAGTTTCATCGAAATCGGAAGAATGGTTTAGGAACGCATAGAAGACGAACAAATAAACAAACATTTTTTTATATATTAGATTTATAGTTGTATAAGAACTAGTTGACAAGCGCTTCTCTAGCGATATACAATATTCACGAATATCGGTAGTATTGACACTGAAGACTAGCGCAGTGCAGTAGACACGTCCTTACTGCACTAATAATTACCATACCATACCATCAGCCTGTCTCTCCACTGCTGGATATAGGCCTCTCCAAAGGCTCGCCACCACACTATCCTCGGCTCTCCTCATCCAACCACCACCGGAGAGTTTCTTTAAGTAGTCGATCCACCTGCAATTACTACATATAATAACTACAATCAAACCGTTCTCCAGGTAACTTTCATCACACAGTCGGGCTGGGCCTGCTGGAGAGTCTCCAAAACCGCTACGGTGACTTGGTGAGGCTTGCCAAGGCATCAAGAACCAGACCAGTGCTGTACGTGTTCGATCCGGAGATGATGAGAGAGGTAAGTTTTAATTAGAAAAAGTGCAGTTTAACTAAGGAAGAAACTCTGGAATATTTAATATAAGTACATAACGATCAATCCGAGCTGAGCCCGCTTAGTGAATTATGGCATGAAGCACCGACGTAAAGTTGTAAGTAAAATTGATGTTCTTAAAACGTCCAAATGCAGGCCATAGTAAATCACTAGGGAAATTCAAACAATAATCCACCACGCAGGTTGTATGCGAATTAATTACACATTCTTCAGATTTATTTTTATTCTGAAACGTGTGGCTTTTTATAAATAAATAAATAACGTAATACTATATGTACAGAGTCCTGTACAAAGACAGACAAACCACCTAGATTCGAACAAATATTTGTCTTTAAACAAATAAAAGTACTACCGGGAATCGAACCCGGGACCTTCTGCACAGCAAGGAGGAGCTGGGCTAATTGTTGCCTCACAATGATTTCTTTCACCGCCGACGTAATGATAATTTTTAGAAATTCTTACTTAAGTTCTAATTCACGAATGAGAGTCGAGAATAGATACCCCTAGGCTGATACACCCGATGGTAAGTGGATACTGTCGCCCGTGCACATCCGCGATACATGCCAACATCAACATACATGATGTATTTGGAGAAAGGGTTGAGAAAATGGGAAGGGATATGGGATGGGATGAGAATGGACTCTGGCATATCTCAAGGTTTAGGACACCCACGAGAAGAGATGTAATGGTGTAATTCTAAAGCCGGTCGACACCACACGGTCATTGAATATTAATAAAATTGCTAGCAGAATGTGCTAATGAGGCAAGTTAGGTGGTAGTTAAAATTACGTGTTTCGGCAATGAGTCAGAGTTTCTCTATTAACTCTCACTCGCCCGTCTCTCTAATCCAGCCTCCATCTCTTATTCCACCCTTTGTCCTTCAATTATTCCAATATCCCCTTATAACATTCCATGTCTAAAAATAGTTTACTAACACTACTGCGTCTATCACTTGGGCAGTGGGCTGGGCGGGACCTCTCCCTCATGCAATCCAACAGCCGCTGGGCGTACTCGACTGGCCTCTGTACCTGTCATGCATGTAATGTAATGCATTTCCCATTTTATCCTATTCCCCAATGTACGTTCGTGTTTCGGTAGTGAGTGAGATATGCCAGAGCTCATTCCCATCCCATTCTGTGCTTTCCCTCCTTAATCTTCCAATCCTATCTTCAAATCCATTCCTTACAAGATAGCCACCGCATTCGAGGGTAAGGCCACGTTTGTGATTCTAGACTGAAATTGGCATGTACTGCTGATCTCTATGAGGAATAGTATCTATTCACTTACCACCAGTTTGACTGTAAGATAGTTGTACAGTTGGAAACATAAATAAGTAAAAAAACTATAACTACACCAAACTATAAACCACAATAACTACAAAAGTAAGAGACTTGTACAATGTGTAACATATTAGGTTGTTAACCTCTAAAGTAAAGCCATTAGAAAGCAAACGTCACGGTTATTACTTTTAATATTCGCAAGTAATTGTATGTCGCATTTCAACAACATACAGACTCGCCAAACAACTTTCTAGACGTTTGTTTAGCCAGATCTACATTTGTAATGATCTATTTCTTTTTGAAGACTCAAATTTGTGAAAGTATGTATGTATCTATCTATTGATAAGGGTCTTAACGCGAATGTTTACCTCAGTTATTTAATTCGACCATTTCCGTTGGGTTGCACCAACCGCGTCAATCGACATCTCAAATATTAAGTATATATGTAGGTAATTATATCTACCTTTTTTACTTTAATTTTATTATTTTGTTTTATCGTTGAACTACTTAAACATCATTGCACAAGTATTTGACGTATACAAATAGCGGACTTAATGCCCTACGGCATTCTCTACCAGTCAACCACCAGATCAAACAGAAAATAAAACGCGAGTGCAGTTTAGTTTAAATAGATATATTAGTATCTATTTAAACTGCAATTTAAACTATACGTACATATATATATATATAAAATAATAACATTGTTATAGAATAAAACTGAACAGAATATATACATTTCATTACGGCGAGTATTTTTTTATAGGAAAAAGGCGGCAGACGAGCTATGGGTACTGTCGCCCAGACATCCACGGTACATGCCAACTTCAGTCCAGAATGACAATCGTTGGCACGCTCCCGGATGTACTGCTTTAGATCTCGGGTTGGTTGTTAAGTAAACTTCTTAATACATTTTTGAGAAAAATGTATAGAAGACATGAATATTATTCGTGATATCAAAAATTAATAATATTCTAAAGATAAATACAATAAATGACTTGCAAATACAAGATGAGAATAACAAAGAAACTGTCTCAAAACTCGATCTAATATTTACCACAGGTAAACGCTAGGCTAACAAAGGTGCTTATTTTCAATTCCAATTCAATTCCGCACAGTGGTCATTGAATTTAGAGCCCTCTGTCAACAGTGCCGATTAATCTGCACTATTTGCTAAAAATGTGTTAACAATTTTGTTTGTCGCTTCCCTAAAATACCCAAATCATACAAACGAGTAAATTCATTTACTAATGTATTGTTAATATATATAAATGTGTTTACGTTTATATGTACATATCTCGACTTACGTTCAGTATATTACAGCATTTCCTCGAATATTGCACGGTCCAAAAATCGTTTCTTTCGGCAAACTCGTAGTGAAACGAACTCAAGAGGTCTTTCCCCTATGCTATGACATGGGATTCCTCAAGAAAGCTGTGAACCTTTTTTGTTTCTGGTGTCCATGGGCTGCGCTAGCCACTTACCATCACCTGGGCCGACTGCCCGTCTGACTCCTATAATAAAAAAAATTAAATAAACAGAAAACATACTCATTCTACGAACCCACTTAGGAAGCTTCTGCGAAGCCGCTCTACCAACTCAACGGAATGCGCCCTTGAACTACAAGGTCAACTCGACTGAATTCGTTGATCGTATCTGTATGTCAAGCTACAGAATCAAGAACGGATTCGGTCGGAAGAAAAAGAGTAGAAAGGAAAGAAAATGTATTTACCGTATTGAAGCAGTCGAAGGTACACTTTTTGTCTTTGGAATGTACCTACGATACAGTACAGTAATACCCCGCTTAACGCGACCCCGTTAGGCGCGGTTTCGGTTTTACGCGAATTTCAAATTTCGCGCTAAAATGCCTCGCTTTACGCGGATTGTATGTATGTACTGACTTTTGGCCATGTTTAAACGCAAACCCCTATATACGCGAATTTCACTTGACGCGAGTTTTTGCGGAACGTATCCCTCGCGTAAAGCAGGGTATTACTGTACAATTCTCTATTAAATTTAATACTTAATTGCTTTTGTAATCTTCAATAGTAAAAATATTTATATTCATTATTGCACTTTTATCAGTGACGCACGTGACAGGGGTCATGTTTATATTTCGTTATTAACGTTATTTTGATACTGTGTCATCAGAATGTTTTGATATGAGTAGTTTGCTCAACATATGATAAATATGTGTAGAATCGCAACATTCTAAAAACTGAAGATAAGCTCTTGCTGTTAGAGAATGAATAGAAATTTATATTTAATTGTATAAATACATATTTAATATTGTAATGAAAAGTAACTAGGAACATTTCGGAAACATATACCTGAAATTTGGCAGAATATACTTGAATTTAGAATATGTACCAGAATTTGGATGACATGAAATTTGCAGAACTTCGAACTTCTGTTCGAAGCTCAGTTAACTTCGAAGATGAGCCATAGTGGTTCAGTAGTTTAAATATAACGACAGTGTAAAGTGTAAACTATACAAAAATCTCAAAAAAAATTGCCAGTATACATACCAATTATATTTTTGTCGCTGGATAGCACTCATGTTCTACACTTTTTTCTAAAACGTACGGAAAGTAGCCCAATCTACCTTCGGAGTGGCGCTGCCATCGTTCTTTTTACATTGTATAGTTGATGATGATATAACGTCCCACTACAGAGCATAGGCCTCCCTTTAAAATAACAAGACAAACTTTGGGTCACAAACTACCACTCGGGCACAGTGCTTACTGTCGGATATTACACACGATCCTGACATTATTATAGACGCACTAAAATGTACCGTGCATAATTAATATCCAGTCTCTCCAGTGATGGATACAGGCCTCTCCCAACACTCGCCACCACACGATCTTCTTCTCATCCAACCACTACCGGCAAACGTCTTCAAATCGTCCGTCCACATAGCTGGAGCACATCCCATACTGCACGTCCCCATTCGAGGACTCGCCTAACACATCGGTCCTGCGGCGGATATGGCTTGACTCTGCTCAGATACGACATAATTAGTATCCTGCATTCCCACTAGCTTAATTGATCAGTCAATCATTGAACTAGTGGCAATAATCTTTCCCAGTAGTTCAATTGAAGCTGTTTTATGTTAACCTTTCAACTACTGGGAATAGCCAGAAAATGAAAACTCACTAGTTCAATTTTCTCCTGGAATAATTAAAAAAAAATATTAAAATAATAACGGGTAAAAGTAAAACAACTTTTTTTATACGTAGATAATGAAATTGGTACAAAAAGAAAAATAATAATGTAGGTTAGTCATCAAACAAACCTTATAATTAATTCTCATTGATATAAATTAATAGATTTATAACGTAGTGTAATATATATTATACAGTGTTGAAATCGATTTGTATTACATAATAATAATAGGGGTTAAAGTATGAAATTGCCGTTTTATAGTAATAGATACTTTGAATTGACATAAAACCTTCATGGTGTGAGATTTTCGAGTGAAACTTTTTTCACATGATACCTATGCGGTTCTTGTTTTAAAAAATGTGCAACATTCGATTTTCGACTTTCAATTGTTTTTTTTATTCAGCTTAGACGGGAAAGATGGATACTTCGAAAATCCGAGTAATCTTTGAATACGAGTTCCGACGCGGAACTAACGCGGCAGAAACGGCTCGCAATATCAATGCTGCGTTTGGAGAGGAGACTGCTAATGAACGAACCGTACGTTTTTGGTTTAAACGCTTTCGTAATGGAAACTTCGACTTGAAGAACGAACCACGTGGAAGACCGCCCACACAGGTGAATAACGCTGAATTGAAGGAGATGGTGGAAGCCGATCCGAGTCAAACTACCCAGGAATTAGCGGCATGGTTTAACGTTACCTTACCTACAATATTGACTCATTTGCATCAAATCAATAAGATAAAAAAATATGAAAAATGGGTGCCTCATGATTTGACTGATCTGCAGAAAGAAACGCGTGTTGAAACTTGCGTTGCCTTGTTGAATCGGTACAGAAATGAAGGAATATTGGATCGAATTGTGACATGTGACGAAAAGTGGATTCTTTACGATAACCGAAAGCGAAAAATGCAATGGCTGACCCCAGGTCAAACGCCGCAACAGTGCCCTAAGGCAAAGCTTACCAATAAAAAGGTAATGGTAACTGTTTAGTGGTCTATTCATGGTGTTACTCACTATAGATTTTTCAGGTCTGGTCAAGCAATAACAGCAGATGTTTACTGTGCCGAACTTCGAACAATGATGGCGAAACTAGCAGTGAAACAGCCCCGACTCGTGAATCGATCTTCACCATTATTGCTCCATGATAACGCAAGACCTCACACTGCACGAGAAACCGTTGTAACTCTACAGGAGCTGCAGTTAGAAACCATACGTCATCCTCCGTACCGCCAGACCTTGCTCCAACGGACTACCATTTTATTCGTGATTTGGACAATTTTCTACGTGGTAAAAAATTTTCTTCCCAAGAGGCAGTACAAAATGCTTTCACACAGTTTGTCGAATCTACATCCCCAGAGTTCTATCGCAAAGGCATAAGTGAACTTCCGATTAGATGGCAACAATGTATAGATAATGAGGCTAAATATTTTGTTTAAATAAATATGTTACATTTTAGAAAAAAACGAGTTTTAATTTTTGAGTACAAATCGGCAATTTCATACTTTAACCCCCAAAAATTGGTCCTAATTAATTAAGTATCTAAGTGAGCGTCATAGTAAGTAATAAATATATAGTTTTATATCTACATTAATATAAATGAATACCATAATTAGTTTTCAAATATTTCATAACAAGAGAGCCAATTAGAATCTAACAAGCCGTCTTCGTCATATAAATTATGAAAATGAATTCACAGCTAACTGTAAGTATAGGTATCTTTATTATTTTTGCGAAAAGAATACTTTTGAATAGGAAAAAAACAGATAATTGAGATAATATTTACCGGTAAAAAGTATAACTACATTACAAAATAAAAGAACATAGAATATATCGAATAAATCTTTTTAATGTCACATTTAATGTTTTTGAGGGGGAGAGTGCACGCTGCAATCCAACAACTGCTGGGTGCGCTCGACTGGCCACGTTACCCCTCTCTCACAGAAGACTACCTTGAAATGTAGGTACTGCATTTCCCACATTATCTTATTTCCCTAATGTACGTACGTGTTTCGGTAGTGAGTGAGATGTGCCAGAGCCCATTTCCATCCTATCCCTCACCATTTTCCCAACCCTTTCTCCAAATCCATTCTTATATCTCCAAAGATAGGCAGCGCATCCGGGGACGTGCAAAGTTTGTCATTTTGGACTAATGTTGGCATGTATCGCGGATATCTATGGGCGACAGTATCCACTTACCATCAGGTGGACTGTATGCTCGTCTGCCGCCTTCGTCCATAAAAAAAAACATTAGGTAATAAATAATAATACTCTTTAATGTCGCAATGTCATTTCCTCTTTAATCACAATTTATCACATTATCACTAAACTAATCCAATCAATTTACAAGCAATAACAACATAAGTAATGTCGGGAGCTATTTTAGTAACAATTTATATTTATCAACAATTAATGTGGTACGATTATATCTATTTATTGATAAAATAAATGATATAATATGGTGACAAACGTAAGTTTATTGACATCTTGTACGCTGCTTATAACACCGTTTACTTGCAGTAAACAGTTTATTTTAATTAAACTTTGCCGTGAAATGCTGTGGTTTGAACTTACGAGTATTTTTACTTTACTGGGAATATATTAACTGTACTTCTTAAAATTACTAAGAACTGTGCCGTGTAGAATAGCTATACTAAAATCGGCCCACTTTATAATAGCACCATCCAATCTCGTCCCGTGGGTGCCTTAAAAAGCGACTAAGCGATAGAAAAGGCCGCTACCACAAGCCCTGAGGGTATACCTCTAAAGGGACTCTAATGGGAGTGGACTTGCCTCCTCGTTTGGCCAGCGTGGTATTTTAAGACCATACATTCCTCATGCACAAGGCCCGTATCCGGTAGCGGATCATAAAGGATGATTACGATTAGTAATATTAAATGTACGCGTCTAAATGTTTTTAGAAGTCTCGTGTTTATTGTAGTTACCATATTGATTTGTGACATAATGAGTTTACATATTTTATTACACAGTGAACTTCCAATAAAATCAGTTTTAATCACTGAGTAAACTGATCAATTTAACCAAGGTGTTCTATTTTCTGTAAAGCTAAAATTTGTAGACCATGACAGCAATACAATAAACAGTGACTTCAATTGCGTCATCAACTCTTAAATTTACAAAACTATAAAAAAAGATACTGCTGCAATATTCAAATATTATGTAATTTTATAGATTATATTGAAAATTAAAAATAAATCCCAGTTTATCCGGAATATAACATATTTCAGGTCGTTATAAGTGTAGACCAATTTTAAGATAGTCCTGTCCTGCAAAGCTGAAAACAGCAGCTGTTAATTGAATAGCATGAAGAACGTTTGTAAAAATCCCTGCTAGACGAGTATAAGGGGATGCCTAAGAAATATGAGTATAAAGGGATGCCACTTAATGGCAAGTAACTTTGAAATACAACTCAATGCAACTGACAAGTAAAATTTTCGCAGCCTACCCACCAAATCTGACGCTCCTTTGTTCAGCGAACTATATGTCATGTGCCCACATAAAGATGTGCGCTGCATTACAATTAGTGGAGAACAATCCCATGTATCACATCTGTAATTACGTGTCAGTGTCTGATAAAGGTCGAATGACTCAGGATTATTTTTAGAAGTGAGTTTTGACATCAAAGGATCGTTGCATAGCGGTACCCATTTTTTGGTACCGTAAACCGTAACCAGCCCTTTTATTGTCCACCGATGGACATGGACCTCCTCATATGAAATGTTCGTACATTTTAAGGTTATCATTTAAGGTTCATAAGCTTCATAAGGTTCATCATTTTAAGGTTCATTTTAAGGTCATCCTTAAAACGGCTCGCTAGCCAAGCGGATTAACGAATCTACTCTTTTATAGGTGGTGTAATACCTCGGATCCTGTGGTATTCCTTTGTTATTCCTTAGCAGTAGATTGCAACAAATTTTATAATCTACGACCGTATTACTTTATATAGAATCTGTTCATGGATCATGTTAAGTGATCAACTTATTTTTAATTTGTTATTTTATTTTTTATTAAAAAAACATTACAAATTTATTCGAAACAAAAATTTCGTACTTGATTTTTAAAATAATGTTATTTTTCTTACTTCCGGTCTTTCAATAGTATAATAATTAACATGACAAAGTTGTTAGAATCGTAAAATGGCTTCACATTGAGCCCCTGGCTACGTTACAATACGATACGGTGTAAACATCGTGTGAAGGTGACACACCACGCGCCGACCACGTGATCTTTGTTGTAGTTTATGTGTCATTATTTTAATACATTGTAAAAATGCGTTATATATATATTGAGTAGGAATTGTTTACACACAAGAAGTAGCATTACCTCAAAAGCTATAAGTAGGATAGATAATGGCATTACGCAAAATATGAGTAGATAGGAGAATACATATATATTGTGTACCTTCTATTGCAACGTGAATAATAACATTGACCTTGAATACTCATGCTTTTGCATCTTTTGCAAAAGATTAACAAACCCAACGGTGCAAAGTACTTTTGTATGTTAAAGTATTAATTTATTTTCATCAACAGCTCACCGAATGATTAATTGCACAGAAACATAAATTATAATTCTGTACAAAAATCATGTTCTAATTTTAAACCCAACAGATTTAATTTAATAACTTGTTTGAGGTCAGCCATTGGTTAATTACACTAATGCTTACATAGTATAAGACTTATACATGTTATGGTTATACATACTAACAACCACAACAGAATCATATAGAAAATTATCTAGCAACCACACATGCATAATAATACAAGATATCAAGACGGCTTAAGTGAAGGAAAAAACAATTAGATTATTGAAAGTGAAAATCAAAAAGGAATTACTCAGCTCAACAAATGTGTATGTATAGGTACCTACCTACTATCTGAATAATCCGTCTCTTAACTTTTCTAACATTTTTTTTTTTATTTTGTTAACGTGTCTATCTTTGGGTCTATCTTTAGGTCTATCTTTAGGTAAATGTGAATTTGTCACACGTTTTTAAACTGGCATAGTAAGATCTTGTATTGACTACGCCACATGAAAGTGGGCTTACTGTTGAAGAACCTAAAGCGGATGTGAATCTATCACGTAGTCGGGTTTTAGTTTTACCATACCATAATGTTGCCATCGGCCTATCTCTCTCCATGACTATAGGCTCTTATAAAGCTCGCTATCACATACAATACTTTAGGTCATAGTTCCACCTGGCTAGAGAGCGTATTCTGACGCAGCGTCCCAAGCTGTATTGAACTGAACTTTTAATTTTATTCTGTTTAAATAAACAAGAATTCTCGATTTCAATAAATACTTAATAAGATTTTACTTTTGTAAATAAAATAAAATAAAGTGAAATCTTGTTTTTTTTAAACCTTAACTTATTTCCTTAACATAACAAAATTATTATAACTGCTGATTGATTTTCAGAAATAGCCTACAACACACCACATAGTCAAAGACGAGACTTCACCTTTTACAATCAAAATAAATCTTTTTAGTACCAATTGGGTTATACTAGTATTATGACGTCTGTTCAGTTGGTAGTGCAACGGCCTATTGTCCAAAATGCCCGAGTTCAATTCCCAATCGAACAATCATTTATCAAAAAACAATTATTTTTTCGGTGGTAGGTGGTTTGTGTTCGTCATTGTGTGTATCTTTAGACCCACGACACTATGATCAGTTGATCACTCATTAGACGTCACAGTCAATGATAAGGATCATTGACTGTGACGTTATTTAATATCAATAATAAACAAAGACAAACTTTGACAAGAACCTAAGTTTTTATTTGAAATATGTAAACCTTATTCCTAATAATTTTATTTAATAATTAATATTTATTAATAAGTATACATTATTATACATTAGGTATAACGTATTATATGAATATCATAAGTCATTATTATCACTTATTTACTTATTATTAGTCTGAAGTGTTACATCTATCTAAAATAAAGTTTTATAATTCTTAATGATACAAATATATATATATATAAAGTACATATTAATTATTTATGAGTATATAGTAAGTATTATATTACACATATATACGTATATACTCGTATTAGAAACAGCAATAAGGTTAACTCTTTTATTAATATACTCGTAGTGATATGCATTAAAAACTTAGTTGGAAATAAATTCATTTTTCAATATTATGTTGTATGATTGTCCACAGGTATATGAAAGCCGTGTTACAGAGCCGCCCCGTTGGGAACGATCGCCTCTCAGTCAGAGCAGAACGAATAATGGACAATGTCCATTTCATGGGTAACTTACGTTTTTACCTAGTCTACTTAGTACTTGACTTACTTAGGTAGTGCTTACCACTTACATACTTTGCCTACTTAGCCGCCTTTTAAAAGGAGTAATTGCATTTTCTAGGAACGAAACCAAAGCAATATGGGCTAGAATCAGAACACTGCTGGACGACGGTATGTTACTGAAGAACTATGAACAAGCATTCGATGACATCGCTGCTGAGGCTACCCGAAGGTAAATATGAGAAACAATATGTTGATCGATGAAGATTTAGTCGACACTTTCGGGATACTGTCATTCATAGACATCCGAAATACATGCCAACATTAGTCCAGAATGTCAAACATTGCCAACCCATGGATGGATTGGAATTGGATTGGAAGAATGCATTGGAAGAAAGGGTTGCGAAAATGAAGAAAGATAGGATAGAATGTTTTAATGATCATATCGGACAGCAAATAAACCCATTAATTTCCTTTTGCAGAGTAGGAGACCTACGGCACGCGGAAAATGCTCTGAACGAGGAGTTGGAGACTGAAATGAATAGGTGGGCTCTCGAGACCCTAGGAGTCATGATCTTTGGCACACGACTCGGCTGCTTGGATGGACCCACACACATACCTAGTGAAGAAAACAGGTAACTTTTATAGTAGTAATTTGTGATTGACTTTTTTAAAATGCCATTCAGAAGACTTTATTTTTATTCTGGCCTTACTCAGTATATTTCGTAACAACTACAGTAAGGACAATGAAACTTCGAACACAAAACTAATTAACGTTGTGCCCACTGATGTCAGTGGGCACAACGGTAATAAATTTTGTCTATATTTTCCGTTGCCCACACCTGTGGGGATTGCCAGTGGGGCCAACGGTACCAAACTCTTACACACCTACTCGCAGTTCAGTTCTGAACAACTATATAGTCTGAAAAAGAAATACAGAACGATTACACTTCAGAAACCATTATCAGACGAATAATAAAAAGAATTAAAAACTTGAGCAGAAAATAATTGAAGCTTGACTACAAAAGAAGTAACAAGAGTTACAGGTGAAGAACGACAGAACAACAGAACGACAACAAATAACATCAATACAGGGTTCTCAATCTATAATGTTTTGCTGGCCAGAAAGAATGCTTTCTGTTATTAAGAATGCTATTAAGAAGGTTTCTTTAAAGATTTACTGGCCAGAAAGCATTCTATTAAGAAGGTTTCTATAAAGGTTTACTGGCCAGAAAACATTCTATTACGAAGGTTTCTATAAAGATTTACTGGCCAGAAAACATTCTATTAAGAAGGGTTCTATAAAGATTTACTGGCCAGAAAGCATTCTATTTAGGTTTCTATACAGGTTTACTGGCCAGAAAGCATTCTATTAAGAAGGTTTCTATAAAGATTTACTGGCCAGAAAGCATTCTAATAAGAAGATTTCTATAAAGATTTACTGGCCAGAAAGTATTCTATTAAGGTTTCTATAAAGGTTTACTGGCCAGAAAGCATTCTATTAAGAAGGTTTCTATAAAGATTTACTGGCCAGAAAACATTCTATTAAGAAGGTTTCTATAAAGATTTACTGGCCAGAAAGCATTCTATTAAGGTTTCTATAAAGGTTTACTGGCCAGAAAGCATTCTATTAAGAAGGTTTCTATAAAGATTTACTGGCCAGAAAGCATTCTATTAAGAAGGTTTCTATAAAGATTCACTGGCCAGAAAGCATTCTATTAAGAAGATTTCTATAAAGATTTACTGGCCAGAAAGCATTCTATTAAGGTTTCTATAAAGGTTTACTGGCCAGAAAACATTCTATTAAGAAGGTTTCTATAAAGATTTACTGGCCAGAAAGCATTGTATTAAGGTTTTTATAAAGGTTTACTGGCCAGAAAGCATTCTATTAAGAAGGTTTCTATAAAGATTTACTGGCCAGAAAGCATTCTATTAAGAAGGTTTCTATAAAGATTTACTGGCCAGAAAGCATTCTATTAAGAAGGTTTCTATAAAGATTTACTGGCCAGAAAGCATTCTATTTAGGTTTCTATACAGGTTTACTGGCCAGAAAGCATTCTATTAAGAAGGTTTCTATAAAGATTTACTGGCCAGAAAGCATTCTATTAAGATTTCTATAAAGGTTTACTGGCCAGAAAGCATTCTATTAAGAAGGTTTCTATAAAGATTTACTGGCCAGACAATATTCTATTAAGAAGGTTTCTATAAAGATTTACTGGCCAGAAAGCATTCTATTAAGGTTTCTATAAAGGTTTACTGGCCAGAAAGCATTCTATTAAGAAGGTTTCTATAAAGATTTACTGGCCAGAAAGCATTCTATTAAGAAGGTTTCTATAAAGATTTACAGGCCAGAAAGCATTCTATTAAGAAGGTTTCTATAAAGATTTACTGGCCAGAAAGCATTCTATTAAGGTTTCTATAAAGAGATACTGGCCAGAAAGCATTCTATTAGGAAGGTTTGTATCCCTGCCAACGGGAGGTGTAGAGGTAGAATTTCAGAAAATAAAACGCTGCTTTCTAATACACACGAAACGCAGGGAGTGCAGGGGGAGCAGCAGTCGACAGCGGCTCACTTTTACTTTACTAAAACTGTTACATGATAACTAGACGATTATACAAGTTGTTGCCCTTCCGATCCCTCCGTTTCCTGAGAAATTTTATTGCTATTCACTCATCCTTATTTTACATAAGTTCTAAGTCACAAATTATGCATAAATGGGTCAGTTCCCCTTTTGCACGGAGTCGATGGTTTCGCTTTTCGATGGTGAAGTACGGGAACTAATAGCCCTTTTAGCTAAACTTAAATTTCGTTCCTCTCCTCCCTCACCGAGTAGCAAGGCAGCACGGGAGGAGTGCGGGGGAGGGCTTAACCTCGACTGCCGGTGGCGCCACTTCCTATACTTCTCCATCTAGTCCGCAACTTTGTTTCCATCTCTTATCAAATAAAACACATAGCAGAAGGTAGCTTTTATTTCTCTAGACTATCCTTACCGACCCAATTTATGACCCAGACACGCAAACACAAAAATGGCGAGCTAAAAGGCAAAACACATTCATTAAACATAATAAAACATTATACAAACACAGATAAAACAAGGGAAACAATTTACAATAGTCAACAACATAGAATAATACATTATACATAAAACATAGCATCAATCTCACAATCTCATCGCATCGCACAATCTCGGAGGGAAGGAGTCCGTCCGGGCTTTCTCATACGCTTCTAATGCGCATGCTCGGGAGTTCGCAGTACGCTCTTTACCCTTTGCGCAACTCCATTTGGACGACTCCTTTCCTTTCGAGATACGCGATGCCAGTACACACATACTACGTGCACTGACTCTATTTATACAAATGGACACTACACTTTCACTTGCTTACGCACTCATTGTTCTATCGTGTACAATATTATACATCGCATCTAAGCCCCGATTATAATATGTAGATGGTTCTAAACCCGGATTATAATACAAAATGTGTACAAAACGCGAAAATCTCAAAAAATATAAATATCTTTCTGTTTTAGGAAACCAGAGACAACCTCAATGGACGACGACATCCCAAACATTTGCTCTCTTTCGAGACGTTCGCTCCACGGCCTCACTCCTGCCGAGCAGCTGGTCAGGTGTTCCCGGGAGATCGCTGACGGTGGCTACTTGGTGCGAAGCGAACACACGTTGAAAAAAGACTCGGAGATCTTCAACAACACTCTGAAGGCGTTTGATAGGCATATCAGGTTAGAAATACAATTAAAGATAATATGTTGTTACACTTTAAAATGATATTATGTCCACATAGTGTTAGAACTGCTTTGCGATGTAACCGTAATTAGGTCTTTCATCGTCCACTGATAGACATGGATCTCCTCACGGTACTACTCTTGTTAGTCTTAGTGTACGACCCGGATGGTGTAGTTCTCCAGCGCCTGTGGTAGCTTGCGGCTTTGCTATCCCGTAGTCTGCTTTCACGACACCCACGGGAAGAAGTGGAGAGGTGCTATTCGAAAGCCGGCCGACACGACGCGTATCATTGTACCTATAAAAATATTGTAGTTAATTTACACATTCAAAAGAAACAAAAACGGTTTTTATCTCTTTCAGTCTTATAGAGCACTTTCTCCAACAAGCATTAAATTCACTGAACGCTGAAGAGAAGAGACCAGAACAGATTCTACTCGAAAGACTTCAGCCACTGGAAGGCCGGATGTTGCCGCTGGCTGCTGACATGTTATTAGCTGGAGTGAATGCTGTAAGTTTCTTCATCAGTTTCCAACATATACCTAATAATTAGGATTTATCTCTGCCTGTGATATAGTCTTCTACAGCAGCGCTGATCTCAAGCCTGGATTTGCCATCGCTCTAATTACCTTACACGTCATCCAAACTTGCATATTGATCTTGTCTATGAATGGAATGGACGAAGACCTGAAGAGTAGAAAAAGAGCAAAATACTGGAATTGATGTCAAAGAGAAAACCGATTCATCACAGAAAAGTGAGTCACACGTCACACGATGTCACACTTTGTTGACCCCCTCCCTCCCCCTTAACGTGTGACGTAATTTATGGATGACCCCCTAGGTGAAGTCTACTGATTGTTCTGTTGAAGCTCATAACTTTGAAGCTTAAAGACCACTCAATGAAATTAAAACAATTCCGTAAAATGTTACGTAATCTTGTAAGCCGAAAACTTTTAGCCAAGCCAAGCCATACATTTTTCCTAATCTGAACTCCAACAAACAATACCTACGAGGAATACTGTCAACATCTATTGTTAAATATCAAGATAGATATTTAACAATGGTGGTGCCATCAAATAGTTGAGTATCCATGATAGATGAGAAATATATGAGTATACTATGAGTAAATAAAATAGATAAATCTAATATCTATGTAGAGTTACAAGCTAAGTTAATGGTGAACCTTTGATTGTTATTTTTTCTTTGATTATTATATAGTCTATTGTGGAATTTGTGGTTTAATAGTGATAAGTAGATTATTAAACTGCAAAGTGCGTAATTTTTTCCGCCCTACGCTACTATGTCATAGTCCCTCACCATCCCAACCCCCTTGTAGTTGACAGCTTACCCTATGTCCCCGATAAGAATGTCATCGTCGTCGCCCTCGGTACGTCTTAGACGACCCCGACGACCCAATTACTGCTGTCAGTGCGGTTCTTACACTACACTCACAGACTTCACATATACACCGTCCCCGCCGGCGGAGACGAAGACGCCACCCTCGCTACACTGTGAACAAACACAGGCCTTCAGCCAACACTTTTACCAGGTATCGGCACGTGCCTGGATGCTTCTCACCGACTTGCAATCCCGCGGTACCCTTCCAAAGCAACGCCCTAAGCAAAGGTCCGTTCCTTCCGCCGATATACCGGCGGGGGAGCCCTTAGGCTCGTTGCTGCACACACTCTTTGCTCCTGGCTGAGCGCCTTCTGCGCTCCCTCTAAACCATACATGTCCGGTGACTCTTGAAAGGGCACTAGGGCCACAAAAATTTAGTAATTCCGAAAAAAAAGAAGCATAATTTTTGTGATAATCAAACAAAATAAAAGACTACATTTTTCGTGGGCTTCCTAGGAGTCTAACTCTTGAGTACTCAGTAAAAGTACTACCACTTTACTGAGCGATTCCTAACTTACTTCGATGGAACTGGACATGGTTGTGATGTGTTTTGAATTATTTATATATTAATATTGTTAATTACAAAGAAAAGTTGACACTGGCACAATGTGCTAATTGCGCTATTGCCATGTAGGAAAAGAAAAATAATCACATTGACGTGATGTGTTTTGAATTGTGTTAATCAAATTGTGAGTTACAAAGAAAACTTGATACTGGCACAATGTGTTAATTCCGCGATTGCCTTATAGAAACAGAAAAATAGTCAATAAATAGATCTTGACAGTTTTCATACATTCGAAAGCACAAAAAACAATGCCATCTAGCGACTAGAGTCGGTATCTAGCGAATGACGGTTAACTATGTCTTAATCTGTTAAAAAAGTTATTTGTTAGATTCAACTATTTTATAAAATCTACTATGAAAAGCCTTAAAACCTCCCTCAAATGTACTTTCAGATTATTTTCTAAAGAAATACATGGATATTTAACAAACATCATGCACTTTACAAAGAAAAAGATAAATGTTTTCTGCGTCAGTAACGACCGCTCAAAGCATTTCTGCCATTCCAAATGGATTGTTGATCATATATCTTGTTCAAGTTCACAATGATGGATAGAAAGAGATTCAACCTATATACTCGTATGTACACTTAAGAAGCTCTCTAGGTCGCGTCTTTTGTCCATTTCTATTGTGCACCTACTCTTCAAACATTAAATTATTACAGGAACTGACCATAAAAATGTCGAGGTATTCAAACAGCGTAGATAAACAGCAATTAAATGTATGAAATACACGTCACTAGCACACTAGCACATAGTATAGTATGGTAGTAGATTAACATGAACGACATTATATACAACCAGGATCCAAAACAATTGACGTCATAGTCGGGTTGTATGTCTCTCCATAAAGTCTAGTGTCGATTGATTACTCACGACAATTGTTTCCAGCTTTATTATTCCACACTTTATTGTTTCCAGCTAGCACAATCAGCACTAAGCATGTTTTACCACCTGTCACTGCACGCCGCTCGACAACAGCGAGCTCATGACGAGGTGTCCTGGGCAGCCGCCTCAGTGGACGCAGGGGCTGGTAGACCAGAAATGCCGTATATTAAGGCCTGTGCCAGAGAAGCCTTAAGGCTACATCCAGCGACTGGAGGAGTTGTCCGAAGGAGTAAAGAAGGCTTGGTTGTGGCTGGATATGAAGTGCCTGCTGGGGTAAGCAGTTTCTTTAATACCATAAGCACTTCAAGTCCATAAGTACCATAGATAAAGTAAAAGATAAGTATATAGCTAAAATACGATAAAAAATAACAAATTTCAATAAATAGAGTTGTAATCGACAAATACTGTCACAGATAAACGCGATATCAGCCATAAAGCCTAAAGAACTTAATGAATCTAACTGGTCAACAAGGCGTCGGGCACACTGTGACACACGGGTCGGCGAGACCAGACGACCCAATGCTGATCGAAAGGAATTCTTTGGAACTCCATACAATACCTTTCGAGCTATCGGTGAACAAGCTGTCGCGTACACATTCATACACAAAATATCGCGCAACTTGGCAGCCGATTGTGCATCAGACAACCGGCTGTAACAAGATTACCACGACGATCGTATACGCTTTAAGGAATAGATAGATTAAACTCTTTCACCAAAAAAAAAACAATAACAGATAATGAAATAGATAAACACAGAATGAGGGACCTCAGCGGATAAGTTGGACTATCCCATATTGAGGCATTGGGTTAGCTACATTTACGCTAACTCAGCGTCTCAACTCTCAATAGAATACGATATTATTTTAAATTATTATTAATTATACAAAATTTCTATAGACATTATTATGAATATAAAATGTATCGGTCTTATCGCTAAATGTGATCTCTGCCAGACAACCTTTGATTAGATAGTAAATAAATCTATACATTAGAGAGAGAAAGTGCGAATTTTGTGAGTTTGTGTATATGCGGAGGGTAATCTCCGGAACCACTGCACCCATTTGAAAAATTTTTTCACCATTTGAAAGGTACATCATTCCAGATGGACATAGGCTATATATAGGCTATTAAAAAATTGCCGGGCACAGCTAGTATTTTATAAAGTAGGGTTCTACTTTTGTTGGCTTATAATTTAAACTCAGTTTTCTTTTCCTCCAAAGCCAGATCATTATTAGTCGATTTGAATACCTACTAGAAAGCACTCAAAAATAGGAACGGAACGGATAGGATAAATTGGAATATCCTAAATGAAAAAAATGGACAAAGGAAACCTTATAATACTATAATTCCACACAATGTAGCTTTTAGTTTTCTACAAGATGTAATTCCTCTCTCCAGGTGGACATAGTCCTCGCTCACGGCGTTAGCAGCACATCCGAAAAACAATGGGGCCGAGCAAAGGCCTTCATTCCAGAACGCTGGTGCAGCGAAACCTGGGAACCTTTGCGAGCTGCACGAGCACATCCCCTCGCTTCCCTGCCATTTGG
The DNA here is from genome assembly GCA_914767545.1 of Sesia apiformis. Classification (NCBI taxonomy): domain Eukaryota; kingdom Metazoa; phylum Arthropoda; class Insecta; order Lepidoptera; family Sesiidae; genus Sesia; species Sesia apiformis. The sequence continues at coordinate 4,015,698 of OU611960.1, read as the reverse complement.
CGAGACTTGCCCAGCGTCTGGCATCGTTGGCAACATGTTGGCAGCATTAGCAACTAGAGTCCTAGACAAGTATAGGCTGGAATGGCACGGGCCGGCACCAAGTATGGTGACAACTGGAGTTAACAAATTACAGCAACCGTATTATTTTGTCTTGCAGAATGCTGCATAGATCTCTTTAGATGATTTTTTTTCTTTTCTTATATGGCAATAGCCGAATTATCACATTGTACCAGTGTCAAGTTTTCTTCATAATTAACAATATAGTAGTTATATCATTATAAAAATTTTGTACTGTGGGTTTTGTGGTTTAATAGTGATAATTTATTAAACTTCAAAATGTTTTTTGTGCGTAATGTTTGTGATAATCGAATAAAAGGATAACACTGCCCTTTTTGTGTGCTTTCAAGGAGTCCAACTCTTCCGTTCTCGGTAAACCTGGCACAATAAGCTAATTGCGCTATTGCCTTATAAGAAAAACAAAAATATCAATGGAGGTGTTGGATTAAACAGAAACTGCTCAATTATGTGAAACTACGAGAGTTCTACGAGCAGTGGCGCCATTTTAAGCCTCTCATAGTATATTTTCGTGGTGATTCTTTAAAATAAATAGTCCATAAATTAGTGGCCTTTTGATTTTCACAAGCTCAGTAAAGAATAAATTCAATTTAATATATATTAAAAATAAATCCGCGGTGGCTTGTGTAACTAAACTAACACCGTGAAGCTCCCTTAATGTAATGATATACTAAGTATTAACAAGAGATGGTTACGGTAATGAAGTTTTTAAGGCGACCCCTAGACCTATAGTAAAATTGTACCCGTTGTAGAACTTCGGTTGTTGGAACGAAGTTCCTTTACGCGGCTTGCGGTAGGTGTGATTCGAGAGAAAATGTAACGTCACGTAAGATTTTTACCCCCTTCATACGCCTATCTCTTTCTCTGTGTGTGTGAGCGTGCGAGTATCGAGAGCGAGACTCAAGCAGAATAACAGACGTGCACACTAGTGCGTGGCCGTTAATGAAACTTTTTGATTTTTGATTTGATTCCTTATTTTAAATTATTTGCATTGAAAATAATATACAAAATAAAAAAAAAAATACATGACCTATACAGATTTTATTTCGAATTACATTCTGAGTTTAAAAAGAAATGCGTGAGGTGAGGATCTTCGTTCCTGACGGGGGTCCCCTGATCGCACACGTTTTTTTATTTTCTAAAAACAATATATCAATTTTTTTTAAAAGTATGATGCATTTTTTTAGACAACTTAGACATTAAAAACTTTTCAAGTAAATCAAGTCATGAATTTAATGCATAATTCTAAAAAGAATCACCCTCCTTATGGTTGATTGAGCCCTTGTAGTTATAAGAAGTTGCAAGTCGTTAAAGATGTGAAGTGATTCCAAACTTCTGTATTGTTATTATTACTTGCTATAATTTTAAAAGATACCTATTATTTTAGTTGACTGAGGTAACGATACGAATGAAGATATAAATTAATTGTATGATATAAAATCCGCCTTTAATGTTCCTATATAATCTCTGGGGCAAACCAATTTTCGAACAATTACTACTTTTTGCTGCGGTTCCTAAACAACTTACATAAAGTAAGAATAAACATTTAAACTTGATGTTCTAAATTTGAAAAAACGTATTTCTACCATAATGTTATTTTTTCGGTTGACTTTACGCAATCATCTGTAGAATAAGTTTGTAACGAGCTGCAAATGAATTTGTAATGGTTCGAGCGCCTCATTGCCCGATTTTTTATAACTATGTAATTTGATACATATATAAATAAATTAAAATTACTTTATATAAAAATTGCTTTTATTGCGTACCTAACTAATTTTATTACATTGATTACCTAATCGAAAAAATGGCGCTTTTTTACATTTACCTACCATTAAAAGAATAATAAATGAAAAAATGTATGAAAAACAAAGAGAAGTGTTAAATTATATTTTGAAAATAAACAACAATATTTAAATCTGTGTTTGCAATTCAATACATCAAGTCCCTGTTCATTAATCACTGTTTTCTTTTATCGGCAAAACGACCTATCAATCTCGAAAGAAAAACAAAACATTTTAACATAAATATTGGTCCAGTGAATAAAGAACAAACCTCCGTTATAATGTGTTTCTACAAGATTAAGCATATCATTGTAAAAACAATACATAAAGAGAAGGTAGATACAACAATTGGCTATTTGACCATAAACAATTTTTTTTTTAATATTGTATTATGCATTAATTAATATTCTATCATAACTTAATGTGTCTATATACGCTACACCTGTACAAACAAATTCACTGAACTGAGTTGGGATGAAGTCGATACCTAGTCGGTTTCTTAGTTGTTCATAATAGCATCCTAATGCAATTTATATGTAGTAAGGACAGAATACCTAACAAAATCAAAAATAACTACATCACAACAAGCAAGTTTCGATTGTTACATTTGTTTAAAATAACACTCTTACTTAAAATGCCTCGAAATTCTAACCAAAATGTTTGTACGTAGGACAACTTATTGCTAAGTCAACTCGTAAGGCGCTTATTTTCATATTGATATTTGTGTTTGTCGATGTAATGGACATTAGATACATAGATAAACTCTTTATTGTACGCCAACACATGATTCATAAATGCAATTTAAAAAGTAACACGAAAAGTACAATCGACCTTATCGTCACAGCGATTTCTTCCAGGCGTTATTTGAATGGAAAGGAGAAAAGAGATAACAATATGAAATAAATATATATGGTCTAATTTTACATGTCAATAAATCATCTTATACATAGACACTTACATGAGATGCATCCAATACATACATAGTAGATAAAAACATAAATACAGTTACAAATACCTATATCTAAACCAAAACCGGTTTTAATTTTCAAAATACTAAATCGTTTACTCCCCTTAAAAAATTTAGAGCCTTCAATGTGCAGTGTAAACTATGTACGAGTACCTATATGTGATACAAAGCCCAAAACAACATTTTTTAGAATATTTGTCTGTCTCTGAACGTGTATCACGCAAAAACCGAGGGTTGGATTTTAAACTTCGCATAATTATAACTTGTATAGTTACTATAGTTAGTTGTATAGTTAAAACGGATTACCGACGTAGGTTGTCACTGGTGACTTACAACACGCGCACTTTGAGGACAGACGAGAAGATCGCTGAGCTGGAAGAGGAGATAGGCGAGTTGCACTGGGATATCTTGGGGTTATCAGAAATCCGAAGTGAGGGGGAGGACACGATAACCCTGAAGTCCGGCAACTTGTTCTATTACCGGGAGGGCGACCAGCAGTCCCAAGGTGGTGTCGGGTTTATCGTCCACAAGTCCCTCGTAAATAATGTTGTAGCCATCACGAGTGTGTCGAGCAGGGTCGCGTACCTTATACTCAGAATATCCAAGAGATATTCGTTGAAGGTCATACAGGTCTACGCACCGACCTCGGCACACCCGGATAACGAAGTGGAAGCAATGTATGAGGACATTAGTAGAGCCATACATGCTTCGAAAACACACTACAATATTGTTATGGGGGATTTCAACGCGAAACTGGGCAAAAGAGGCGACGATGAGTTGAGAGTGGGGCAATTTGGATGTAGGCACCGGAACCAGAGGGGCCAGAGGCTGGCCGACTTTCTTGAGAAAGAGGGACTCTTTATGATGAACTCTTTCTTCAAGAAGCCGCCTCATAGGAAGTGGACCTGGATGAGCCCCGACGGTTCCGTTAAAAATGAGATAGATTTCATTATGGCCACAAAGAGACAAATATTCAATGATGTCTCCGTGATCCACAGGGTGAAAACCGGTAGTGATCACCGAATGGTTAGAGGCACATTGAATATAAACGTCAAGTTGGAAAGGTCCCGCCTGATGAAGTCTACGCTCCGACCTACTGCTGCCCACATACAAAACCCCGAAAGCTTTCAGCTTGAATTGTCAAATCGCTTCGATTGCCTAGAGGATTGCGTTGCAGTGGACGATATCAACAACAGGTTGGTAGAAACTGTCCATACGGTGGGGTCTAAATTCTTCAGACATCGTCGAAGAGATGGACCCCAAAAGCTCACCGACCACACCCTCGACCTCTTGGCGGAACGACGTTCGATGACACTGCAGACTCCTGATGACGCGGAAGCATATCGGCAGCTCAATAGACGGATTCACCAGTCCTTGCGACACGACATCCGTCTCTTTAATACTAATCGTATTAAGGAGACGATAGAGCGGAATAAAGGCTCCAAAGTGTTCGCAAGAGACTTATCTATTGGGCAGAGCCAGTTGACGAAGCTGAAGAGGGAGGACGGCAGTGTCACTTCCGACAAACAAGAGGTACTGAGGGAGATCGAGAGGTTCTATGGACAGTTGTATACCTCGGTCGCTAAACCTGTTGGCAACTTGGCCAAAGACCCAAGAGCCAAGTTGACCCGACACTATACCGAAGACATCCCGGACATCAGCCTGTACGAGATTAGGATGGCCCTCAAACAGCTTAGAAACAACAAGGCGCCGGGTGAAGATGGAATCACTTCAGAGCTTCTGAAAGCGGGTGGAACACCGGTACTGAAAGTCCTTCAGAAGCTCTTTAATTCCGTCTTGCTCGAAGGTATTACGCCGGAGGCATGGAACAGAAGCGTGGTGGTGCTCTTCTTCAAGAAAGGCGACAAGACCTTGTTGAAGAACTATAGGCCCATCTCGCTTCTGAGCCATGTTTATAAGCTGTTTTCGAGGGTTATCACGAATCGTCTCGAGCGCAGGTTTGATGACTTCCAGCCTCCCGAACAAGCCGGTTTCCGAAAAGGCTATAGTACCATAGACCACATCCATACGCTGCGGCAAGTTATACAGAAGACCGAGGAGTATAACTTGCCATTATGCTTAGCGTTTGTGGACTATGAGAAAGCCTTTGATTCGATCGAGACTTGGGCAGTGCTACAGTCCCTCCAGCGGTGCCATATTGACTATCGGTATATCGAAGTGTTGAAGTGTTTGTATAACAACGCCGCCATGTCAGTCCGAGTACAGGAAGGGAGCACGGAGCCGATTCCATTGCAGAGGGGTGTGAGACAAGGAGATGTCATCTCTCCGAAGCTCTTCACCAATGCGATGGAAGACGCTTTCAAGCTCCTAGAATGGAAAGGACTCGGCATCAACGTTGATGGCGAATGCATCACTCACCTTCGATTTGCCGACGATATCGTGGTCATGGCAGAATCGCTGGAGGATCTTAGCACAATGCTCGGAGACCTCAATCGAGTTTACCAACAGGTGGGCCTTAAAATGAACATGGACAAGACGAAAATCAAGTCGAATGTCCATGTCGTGCCCACCCCAGTTTCAGTCGGGAGCTCGATTCTCGAAGTTGTTGACGAGTACGTCTACCTAGGCCAAACGGTCCAACTAGGTAGGTCCAACTTCGAGAAAGAGGTCAATCGACGCATCCAACTCGGCTGGGCAGCGTTCGGGAAGCTACGCAGCGTCTTCTCGTCCAAAATACCTCAGTGCTTGAAGACGAAGGTCTTCGACCAGTGTGTGTTGCCAGTGATGACCTACGGCACCGAGACGTGGTCTCTGACTATGGGCCTCATAAATAAGCTCACTGTCGCACAGCGAGCTATGGAGAGGGCTATGCTCGGGGTTTCCCTACGTGATCGAATCAGGAATGAGGAGATCCGTAGACGAACTAAAGTCACCGACATAGCCTCTCGGGTTAGCAAGCTGAAGTGGCAGTGGGCAGGGCACATAGCTCGAAGAACCGATGGCCGATGGGGCAGACGGGTTCTCGAATGGAGACCACGTACCGGCGGACGAAGCCGAGGACGTCCATCTGCTAGATGGACAGACGACCTCATAAAGGTTGCGGGCACCCGCTGGATGCAGGTCGCTGCCGATAGGTCTAAATGGCGGACAATGGGGGAGGCCTATGTCCAGCAGTGGACGTCCAAGGGCTGAGAAGAAGAAGAAGAAGAAGATAGTTACTGGGATAACATTTAGGGTATTTTTAATCAAGATCGATTATGAAGTTCCCACGGGAATCACAAGTTCATGCGAACGAAGTCCCTGGCACCGCTAGTTATAAATAAAAACGTAAATACAATTAGAAACACCTATGTCTAAACCAAAACTGGTTTTAATTTTCAAAATACTAAGGATGACTCCCCTTCAATACTATTATTATTACTATTGTTACAATAATAGCACGTCAATGTGTGCTCACTGCGCAGATATTACAGACAAGTACATAGTTAGCAACAAACAAATGTGTGGCGCACACAGCTCACAGCGACACGCCACGCTACGCTAGAGGACAAACCGGTTCGCTATTCAGTAAGAAATCGATTTCCAAGGTTGTCACACGTGTTGTTAGTTCCGATAAAAATATTTTTGATTTGTTTTAAATTATTGTTTAATATAAATAATACTTAAACAACATGGTAAACGGTTGTACTGCGTGTTTGAATACAGCAAGAAAAGATAAAGCCTCCTCATTCTTTTTATATCCCAGTAATACAGTCAGGTAAGTTTGATTGCTACCCCATACATATATATAAATTATTAATAACATTTGTATGAAGATGTAGTTCTACACAACCTAATAAATAAATAATACATATTATTTATTTGACATACATATAATATTTGACAGTTAGTAAATGTAAAGAGCAAGTTGAAACCCCTATTTACAACCTGCGAGAGCGAACGAGACGGCATGTAATCATGTAGCTTTTATAGCCGTTCAGTCTGGCAACCATTTTAAATGTGTCGTTCGTAATACAATATGGGCAGCGTTTTCGGGCGCGAGACAAAAACAAAATCTGTAATATTCGTATGATAGAAGAAGCCTTGTCGATTATTTCTATCATTAGCATATCGTGCATGACGTCAATGATGTGTCATTTGCTTCCAGCTTGAATTTAACTGGAATTGATACTAATTCAATGCATTTTTAGGGTACCTTAAAGCAAATGCCCATGCATTTCGGGATTGCGGTCTGTCCACATATAATATTGATTAACGGACAAGTGCGATAATTTTGATTATTATGTGGTGTAGTATAAACACTTATAAATATATATAAATATGTAGTATAAATGTAGTATAAACACTTTTCTATGTGGTGCGAGCATAGCCGAACAAAGGCATTACAAAGAAAATGGTTTCACGTCATGTAACACAGCTAAAATCCGATGTATGCACCATTGCTCTCTACGAATATTACCGCTTGGAGACGGGAACGCATGGACCCGACTAAAGGCTCATTTACACAAGTAGAACTTCTCGGACGGTTCGGGGTGCGAGCAAGAATATTATATACAATTCTCGCCTTCAACTTCTTACATGATGATAAAAAGAACTCTATGATAACTGATAACAGGGATAACATTGATCAGGTGATGATAACAGTTGTTTATACTAGCTCTTGACCGATGTTCGAGAAACTCTCCTTGTGTGAGCCTTAAGTGCAAATATTTGTTTCCCCCCAAGAATTTCCAAATTTCTCTGTAGTGTTTGTTGCTCGGGCATGGTATGGTATCTTTACAATACAGCAAGTCATTCACGATTTAATGATTTGCTTGTAAAGGTGACATGCAAAAATTTTAAAGTTTCCATCCTTATACAAGATTTTATAATTGTTTAGCAAGTCAGGCTTTTAAAGAAGTACCACTATTAGTCCACAATTCGTAGTCAATACAAGATCGTAGTCAATTTGAGTCAGAGAGTGCACGCTGCAATCCAACAGCCGCTGGGCGCGCTCGACTGGCCACGTTACCACTCTCTCACACAAGACTACCTTGAAATGTACATGTACGTACGTGTTTCGGTAATGAGTGAGATGTGCCAGAGCACATTCCTATCCTATCCCTCCCCATTTTCCCAACCCTTTCTCCAAATCCATTCCTATATCTCCAAAGGTAGGCAGCGCATCCGGGGGCGTTCCAACGTTTGTCATTTTGGACTAATGTTGGCATGTATCGCGGATGTCTATGGGCGACAGTATCTACTTACAAGAAATTTGTGATGGAAGCCGATTTCATTATTCTGACTCTCTTAGGGATTGCTCTTGTCTGCCTTTAACTGGAACCTCTGATAATAAATACTTAGGTGTATAGACATGTATAGGTGTCATGTATAGACAATACATGAAGTTGGCATAAACATATTCAAAATTTAATCACTAAAGTTAGAAATTAATTTATATTTTTAAAGTTCTGTGACAGGTTGCAAACCATAATTTACTAAAAATGATATATCTTGCTGTCTGTCAATCGCTTCCGACTTATTGTATAGCCGTTTGGGGTGGAGCTGATAAAACTGCAATGTTACAAGTTGAAAGGGCACAGAGGGCAGTACTAAAGATTATCTACAAGAAATCAAATCTATATGCAACCTCTAAGATTTATTCTGACAGTCAAATGCTCACAATGAGACAGCTATTTATTTTTAATATAATATCACGCACACATAATTCTATTCCTTTTGATAAAAACTTAATTCAAAATAAGCGTCGTAAAGTCTTCAATATTGAAAAGCACCGGACTGTGTTTTCCAAACGATACTCTCACATTATTGGTCCACATGTATATATAAAAATAAGAAAACATTTGAATATAAACTTCTTAAACAAATGCAATATCTAAAATAGGATAAATAAATGGTAAAAAACCTTAAATTATATTGAGACTGAAAATTAATTAAAAATTTAACATTTTAGATGTTCGCTTTGTTCACACATATTTAAACGGTCGTAAGCAGTTTCGTCAACTACCCGCATTTTATCTTCATAGTCCGGAAAGTTGCGGCACACAACACACATGATATCAGAAGTAGAAGCGTCGATCGATATCTAGCGTCAAACTAAAAATCGCGAGGTTTAATTTTATTAAATTTATTAATCACTGGATTCCATGTCGAGGACAATTTGTATCCATCTTCTCGATTGAAATTTTTGTATTTTGATTTCAATTGCTTCAAGCACAATCTTGGAGAAATGGTGGCGATCAGTGGAGAGGATTTTTGGACTTTGGAGTTCTATCCAGTGATTGATCCCAGCACTATCGCCAATTTATTCGTCTGGCGATTCTTCGCAGCTGCGATATGTTCATTGACCCCTTCTGCTCCCCTATGTACTCTGTTTGTCCCATGTACCAACTACGGTCTACGTAATAAATAAATGTACGTACGAAATAAATAAAGTAAACATTCGCGTTAAGACCCGTTTAATTAGGTAAATATTATTAAAAAAATATAAATTAATTAATTATATTAGGTAGGTACACATATCCATGACCTTATAATTACAATGCACACAACACACAAATACAACACAACATTTTCACACTATTATACGATACCCATAAATTGAGTTTAGTAGATGGCCCTCGAGTACAGCGGGTATAATATACACAACTGTTCTGGTGTAGGCCGGCTGACGCAATCACACGACAGCACCGTTAGGTAAGGTACCCGTGCGATTGTGGCTTCCCAACCAGTGATTGTATTGTAGGGTAACCAGTGTTACCCTTTGTAACTACATAGTTGATTAGTGTAATCTGTATTTATTGTTGAGTTATTAAATAAACAAAATTAATATTGTACGAATTTAAAAGTTTCAAAATATTGATTACGATTTTTTGTTTTGACGAACGATTACGCCTATTAGTAGTATCTCTGTCTGCTGTGTAAAAGGTCATGGGTTCGATTTCCCGTCGGATATTAATTTATTTAAAGACAATCGTTTTTCGGGTCTGGGTGGGTTGTCACGGTGTGTTCGTCTTTGTATGTATTTCTGGACCCACCACACACGGTATCCTAGAATAAGCATTATTATTATTGAGTGTAGCGTTGACGATTCACTCAAAGGTAAAGTTTTATAATGTAGTATATAATTTTTAAAGTTTTCACGGTACAGGAATTCATAGTGGCGCCTGCTTCTAGTTTCGTGATAGGTGTTCTTTTTAATGATTTTGAAGACGATTTTATCAAATTGACGATCTGTCTTGACATTTTTGAAAACATTAAAATAAAAAGCTATTAAAATGTTGTACTATTTAATTTTTCAGAAGAAATGAATGGCTCAAAGCTGTTGGCCGAGATGATCTACGTGACAAATTTGATAAAAAAAGAATATCTTACAGAATTTGCGAGCTACATTTTGAAAGGCGTCATATAAAGTTTTCGAAAAAGATGACCAGGAAATATTTATCAGACGATGCATATCCGACACTAAATCTCCCGTCCAATACAAGTAATAAAAAAATAGATCTATGTTTAACATACCAGACTTCAGACGTAATTCCAGTGGATACTTTAGACACCAAACTTCCTAAAATAATAAAAATTGAAAGTGAAAGTACATCATCGAAAATAGTTTTTTCCGAGGATAATTTCTTCGGCGGACATCTTTCATTATCACCATCTACATCTCCGTCTTTCAGCGGACATCAACATCTTTCAACGGACACTCCACAAAATATAAAATTCACTCAACACTTTCCGAAAATTGAACAAACTGATATACTTGATTTAAATAGAGTTACAAAAGAAGACTTTTTAAAACTGTGCGATAAGTTTACAAGCAAAGGTATGTCACAATTAGTGAAATGGGAAATCGACTTGAAACAGGGAAGCAGAGAAAACAGACATAGTAAAGACTTTAAAATATTCGCACTTAATCTTCATTATAAAGGGCCAGCTGCATATCGATTTCTTCAAAATACACTTGCTTTCTTACCTACCCTTCGAACTATGGTGATGCCAAAATGCACTAAAGTTGATGAAAGTTTAAGCGCGTTTAAAGTTAAGGTAAATAACATGTGCCCAAAGGAAAGATTATGTAGTGTTTGTATTGATTGTGTGTCTCTAAAAGCAAATCTATTTTACGATATTAAAAATGATAAAATTATCGGTTTTCATGAAATTAACGGTATACAGAAACCACAACCTGCGAGATATGTCATGGTAGTAATGCTTCGTGGTGTAGTATACACCTGGAAACAGCCAATAGCTTGTTCGTTTCTTGCTCAATCTAAATATTATCCTGAAATAAATAATTGGATTGTTGCAATTATTTTATCTTTATTCGATATTGGTCTTGATATACGTGTTTTGGTCTCTAAATTAGATTCAGATTTTCTAAATACTCCGAGATTATGTTCAAAGAACATCAATAATACATATTTTGAAATAAAGGGACGCAAAATTTTCTATGTATATGATGTTCCTGATCTCCTTAAATGTTTAAGAAATAGTTTAGAAACGTATAATTTCATTTACGGCGACAAAGTTGCAAAGTGGAGTCATATCAGAAATATGTATTGTGAAGATAAAAAACAAACATCCAGGTTAGTACCTAAATTATCAGACATTCATATCAACTCGAACAATTTTCAAAATATGCGAGTGAAATTAGCTGCTCATGTGCTAAGTAACACTGTTGCTTCGGCGATAGAAACTTATGTAGAATCTAATTTAATTGATAAATCTGCATTAGATACGGCTGATTTTGTAAAGAAAATGAATGATTTATTCGATATATTAAACTCACGTGTGTTAAATTCTCCCTGTCAATTCAAGAAAGCTCTCTGCGGAGACCGTTTTCAAGTTAATTTCTTGCAAGAAATGTTATCACTCTTCAATTGCTTGAAATTAATGAAAGTAGATTCGGAAGTAAACGTAACTAGCAGTGTGAATTTTATCACTGGATTTCAAATAACTATAAAGTCCATTTTACAACTTTATGAAGATTTGCGGCAAGTGGAAGTTACATTTTTGTGTACTAGACGATTTAATCAAGAAAGTATAGACATTTTTTTTGGAAAAGTCAGAAAAGCGTGTGGTAATTGTCTAGACTTAACGTGCCGGCAAGTTAGTAACATTTTCAAAAAAGAATTTGTAAAAAATTTGTTAAGAAAACCAGAGGGCAATAACTGTGATGAAGATTTCGATAGTTTGCTCATAAAACGAGAAGACTGCCAAGCGGAAATGTTAGAAGATGAAAAAGTTAGTGCCGTTCTAGTAGGGACAAACGATTATCGATTTATATTACCCAAAAAATCTTATGTTATTAAATATGTTTCGGGATATCTATTAAAAAAATGTTTTGATCAACACAAATGTGTCAAATTTGAAACATATGTAAAACAATCTGAACAAGCTATGTATTATGAAGATTGCAATGCAATCGGCCCTTATTATAAAGATTATAACTGGTATATTACTCGGTCTCATTTCCTTATATTTCCTCCACAGAATTTTGTTTCATTAATAAAATCACTGGAAATAAAATTCTATAATTTTTTCCATGCCAAATTGCATATCACAAACATTGGACAGGACATTTTAAATTATATGCAAGATTGTACTTTTCGAATGCCATGTCCCTGTTTTCCAATTGATTATTTAAAAACATTATATATTAGATTGAAATTATATCATACACTTAAAAAGAATAATAAATTATTAAAAAACAAAGAAATAACAAAGTTTATTTGTTTTTCCATAGATAATTATTAAATTACATATTTGGGTTATGTATGATACGAATAGGTACATAAACGTACAGTAGGATCGAACATGTTTATTTTATATATGACTAGCGACCCGCCCTCGCTTCGCATCGGCTTAAAATTTTTTTTTTTTCAAAATTTCAAAATAAAATATAGTCTATATTAGACACGGATAATGTAGCTGTATTATTGATCCACAGCTTGATCTAGTGTAATGTTTCTCATGGAAAGTAATTTTTCTTGCAATGGCTTGCTGCGTACACCGATGACTATTCTGTCACGCAATATTCTGTCTTCCAATGTGTCATAATTGCAACTTTTTATTCATTTTCTTAATTCAATATAAAACGAGTCTTGTACTTGACTCCGTCCTCTTGTACTTTCTTGTTAAAATTTTAACTATTAATAACCTCATTTTGTTTGGGCGTGAAATAATCATCAAACACTTCGATAACATCTTCATATTTTGGAGAATCGCTCTTTTTTAAAATGTTCAAATATAATTCAAGAGCCTGATCACCAACACTATTTAACAAAATTGCCGCCTTTCTTGTACTTGTTAACTGTTCATAACCTGCGGCCGTGATAAAAATTTTAAAAGATTGCTTAAATTTTTGCCATTGGGGCAACAAATCTTCTATCGTATCCAATCTTATTGGAGCTGGCAAACGATATTCTAGTCCTAAAGACATGTTCAACGCAGGTTTTTCTTTGTTCTCTGCCGGCTCTTCGATTACGCCGGCGGGTACTTGTGAAATCACTTTTTCCAACAATATAACTATGCCAACTATATTTTCAGCCACGTAGTTCTTAATTCGACTGCGCCATGTATTATTTAGTATGTTACGTCTATTAAAAGAATTGATAACAGTTACTAACTCATTTATTAATATTAGACGATGGACGTGAAAGTGTGTCTTACAGAGGTCACCTGACAAGAGAGCGTTTATAGTCTATGGCCATAGTAGGGTGGTAAGCACTCCAGTTTGACAAACCACAGACCAATACAGTAGCTTCCTATTTGTGAAAGAATTTTTGAAATCGGTTCAGTAGTTCCAGAGATTACCCCCAACATACCTACAAACACACAATTTTACCTCTTTATACATTAGTATAGATATAGAAATAATAAATACGCACATAAATAACACCTAATTTTAAAATGTCACAATTTTGCGTCACAGTTGTATTGTGGCGTCTTGTTAATTATTTTTCATTTTGGAAGATCATTAATCATCTCATAAAAATAATAATTAAACATTTTTGGACACGGGAGACTACATAAAGACGTCCAAGCAACAGGAACCTCCGTGCGATTGTTAAAAAGGGGCTTACGATATACTTGTAGATAAATAACACGTTAAGAATAAATGAATGTTTGTTTAAGAATAAATGCGTATATAAGAAATTTGGTTGTTATTATTCATCACTACCTATCAAAGAAGATACTTTATACAAAACATGTCGCAAAAATGTCTTACATGATGTAACGCCAACATCAACTTTTACAATGTACAAGTAGGTATACAATACTAAAACGAACGAGAATCTGAGAGAACCTGCTTTAAGGTTAATGCAAACATCGCTATCTCCCAATCCTACAAGCACTTCCTATCAAATAGAGTGGTCAAGTCATGGAATACTCTACCACACGAGCAGTTAAAGCAGGAGTGGATAAATTCAAAAATGATTTAGATAGAAAGAAGGCACCACAACTGTATTGATATGGGCGCATTGGCTAAAGTTGCTAGCTTAATACATAAATAATAATGTTTCAAAATAGGGATACCATTCTGTATAACTGATCCAAGAAACAAAATAGAGGCCGGGCTGAAAACGTCAGGCTGGCTCGACCACCTTTAGGTGCCTTAAATTTTTAAACGAAAGTGGTTCATTGATAATGAAAGTACATTCGATTAAGACACAGCTCAGTAGTTCTAGTCGAAGGGCCGGGCCGGCGTGACGCAAACAAATATAGCGCTAGATTGCGGTTTGCAAAAAGCTTACCCAAAGTGACTAAGGTTTATATTCGGTGTTCTAAACTGGCGAATAAGTGCTTAACATTGTTTTTGCGATTGATGCTACGTAGCCGGCTATTGATTTAAATCAGGGTTTCCTAACCTGGGGTCCGCGAGTATGTCCGTGGGGGTCCGCAGACCCATCTATGGACTATATAAATGAAATAAATAAATTCCACCAAAAGTCTCGTGATCGCGACCGCGTAGCGTAACAATAAAAAGCGATCAACTCGGTAACACTGCGAACGGGCGTCTGTTATCTGGCACCAACGCTACATTCATAGGGAGGCATTAGCTGCTAAGAATATGCCAGAAAAAATTAAAAAACAGTATTAGATAACATTGTACAGATGGTAAATTGTATAAAAGCTAGGCCTCTAAATTCCTGTATTTTCGTTATTAATTGTGAAGAGGTGAGAAGCATTAACAAACAGTTGTTATTGCACGCCGACATGCGCTGGCTGTCTCGTAGCAAAGATGTGTCGCGTGTTTTTGAGCTGAGAGACGAGATCAGAATGTTCTTTTTCAGTAATTCTACAGGCGGCGTCAATAAACATGCTGATGGCACTCAATGGTATAATGGTAGCCTATGTAGCTAACATCTTTAGTGCCGTCAACGAACTGAACTTGAGCCTACAAGGGACAAATAAATTACAACATCTTCAAATCTGAAGATAAAATTGAAATGATGTTGAAAAAACTTGATCTATGGACAAATCGTTCACTTAAATAAAATTACGATCATTTTCCTACACTTTTAACCGTCTTTTTTTAATCATCTGGTGGAGCTTTGTTGCCAGTAGAAGTACACGACGAAATTATTAACACCTCGCTTTGAGGTCTTCATTTAGAGATTATTTCCCAGCACCAGAAATAAAACTTGGATATCAGACCCTTTCAATACAAATTTTACTGGCCTGACAACAACACAGGAAAATCAATTAATAGAAATATCGCGTGATTCATCTTTGAAACGGAATTTCAAAGAAACCTCTCTATCAAGTTTTTGGGTAAATTTAAAGAAAGATTATAAGGACATGTCAGAACACTTATTGCTGTTTTCAACAACATACCTATGTGAAAAGGCATTTTCTAATCTTGTATATACTAAAAACAAATACAGAAACAGATTGCAAGTAGAACCAGATTTAAGAATACAACTTAGTAGTCACTTCAATCCGAATATCACTAATTTAGTTGCAAAAAAGCAACACCAACCTTCACATTAAAAAAATATATGATAATACATTTTTAATAATTACAAATTATATTATAACAATTATTGTGAAACAAAATTACATTTTGAAGGTTACAAAGTAACGTTCTTTTTTTATATATTTGTAGTACTAATAATTTATGCGACTTGTATTACTGTTTTTTTTATTAAGGGGGTCCGTAACAATTATGTTTGATTTCCTACGGGAAGTGGTTGGGAAACGCTGATTTAAATTATTAAATTATTGTACAGGGAAAGTCCGACACAGTTGTGCGAAGGCTGTTTGATCGACATAACGTTTGACCGACACGATAGTAGAACGACAGGACGTAAAACATTCAATCGGAAAACTTTTGTCGATTTAACATTCTTCGGCCCAATGTGGTTTCAAATAATTGTCATGTCGATCAAACAGCCTTCGCACAACTGTGTGTTGGACTATCGTTGTACAATCTTATTAAATCGATAATGAGCTGAAAACCAAATAGTAATAGTTCTAACGTTTAGATTGCCAATAAGACCACTGTAGAGAACGCAGCTGAAGACCGGTCATTCGTCTCATCAGTCATCAACTCATCACCTACTAATAACACCTAATTTATTAAACACTAACGATATTGATAAACAGTTCTAAAACAAAGTTATAAACAACAATTGTTTAAAATAACTCTTTTAGATAACCTAATAAGAGGCTAAATAAGCCAGTCACGCTAATAAAGCAAACTGGCGACAACAACAATTAAGGAACAAAACATGGACTGGGTGAGATAACATATCTGGCTTTTTTTTTTTTTTTTTTTTTTTTTATATAGACTAGGAGGCGGACGAGCAAGCGGTCCCACGTGATGGTAAGTGTTACCGCCGCCCATGGGCACCTGCAACACCAGGGGGCATGCGGGCGCGCCGCCGACCTTGCAAAATCCTATTCACAGCTCTCTTGAAGAACCCCATATCGTAGCTCAGTGGAAAGACCTCTTGAGGCAGTTCGTTCCACAGCCTACGGGTTCGCGGTATAAAATAGTTTTTGGACCGAACAGTGCGCGACACCTCCGTATCGAGGAAATGCGGATGGACCGCACTTCTGTGACGGGAGGTGCGGTTGTAGAAACCCGAGGTGGGAATTATATTAAACAATTCTTCAGAGCATTCCCCATTGTACAGGCGGTAGAACACACAGAGAGACGCAACGTCTCTCCGAATGCTGAGGGATTCTAAATCGCCCGTGAGAGTGGGATCGTCGACAATACGAACAGCACGTCGTTGGATAGAGTCAAATGGGTCCAATTGGTATTTCGGTGCGCCGGCCCAGAGATGAGAGCAGTACTCCATATGGGGCCTCACCTGAGCTTTGTAAAGCATTAAGAGTTGCCCAGGGGTGAAGTACCGCTTCGCTCTGTTCAGCACACCGAGCTTTTTGGAGGCCATTTTGGCTTTATTGTCCAGATGACCCCTAAATTCGACTTTGCTGGAGATGTCGATACCAAGGATCCCGATACTCTCCAAGATCTTAAGAGGTATGCTCTGAAAGCGAGGTGCTACAACAAAAGGGGTTTTTTTAGCGGTGAATGCACAGACTTGCGTCTTACTGGGGTTGAAATCCACTAGGTTCATAGAACCCCAAATCGAGACTAGATCTAAAGAGTCTTCGATTTCAGACACAAGCCTGGCGCGACTCTCTTCCACTTCGACCCGAGGGATGTTGGCGCGGCCCCTGTACAAGGTGTCTCCAGTACTGTCATCTGCATAGCAACGTATGTCACCAATTTGCAACAGGTCGTTCATATGCAGAAGAAACAGAGTTGGGGACAACACGGAGCCTTGCGGGACGCCAGCGTTAATAGACATGGTGTCGGAGCAGCTACCATTGATAACGACTCTGATGCTCCGTCCAGTCAGGAAACTGGCAACCCATTCGCATAATCCCTCGGGTATCCCGAAGGATGGTAACTTGGAAAGCAGCGATTTGTGCCATACCCGGTCAAAAGCTTTCGCAATGTCTAGGCCTACAGCCAGAGCCTCGCCTCTACTCTCAATGGCGTCAGCCCAGCGGTGTGTTAAATACGCTAAAAGATCACCAGCCGAGCGATTATGGCGAAATCCATATTGACGGTCGCTAATCAGCTGGTGATCCTCTAGGTACCCAAGGAGCTGTGTGTTTATAACACGCTCCATCACTTTGGAGAGGAGGGAGGTGATCGCTATTGGCCTGTAGTTGGCCGGGTCGGTGCGGTCACCCTTTTTAGGCAAAGGGTGAACATGAGCTACCTTCCATGCTGACGGGAAGCTTTTTGTGGAATATGAGAGCCTAAAGAGTCGCGTAAGCACCGGAGACAACTCGGGAGCGCAAAATTTGAGCACCACCGCAGGAATACCATCTGGCCCACTCGACTTTCGGATATCAAGAGATGCTAGAGCTCGCCGAACTTCACGCTGGGTGAAGCAGATTTCTGGCATGGAGCTTGTGCACCTCGAGGTGGACGGTGGTGAGGCACCTCTATCGTCCAGAGTCGAGTTTGAGGCGAAGAGACTGCCCAGGAGATCGGCTTTCTCTTTCGCCCCATGGGCCAGTGAGCCATCGAGTTTCCGCAGTGGTGGAAGTGACGACTGACAGAAGTTACCCTCGGCAGCCTTAGCAAGCGACCAGAAAGCCCGACTTCCAGAAGGATAGCTTGCTAGTCGATCGCCAATTCTGCGGATGTGCTCATTCCTTGCCCTGACAGTGATCCTCTTACTGCACCTCGAGGCAGCGTTAAATTTCTTCCTCAAGTCGGTGATATTCGGATCTTCAGACACCTGCGCTTTGGCCCAGGCCCTGTATGCAGCCCGCTTATTACGACGGGCCTCTCTACAGGACTGATTAAACCAAGGTTGGCTCCGTCCGCCTACGGGTATCACGGAACAAGGAATATAACATTCCATGCCCTGCAACACCACGTCGGCAACGGAGTCTGCACAGGTATCCGGATCACCCGACGAGAAACAGAGCTGCCCCCAGGGATAAGAAGCGTAAAATTCGCGCAACCCATCCCAATCTGCAGACTTGTAGTGCCAGACGTTGCGCGTTCCCCGAGAATAGGTCGGCGCGGATTGTTTAGCTGGCACAGCAGTTCGAATGATACAATGGTCTGATGATCCTAACGGAGCATCAACAACAACATTGTAGTCATTCGGCCGCGTAGTCAGCAGGAGGTCCAATAAGGAGGGAGTATGGCTCTCGATATCAGGTATCCTCGTGGGTGAGGATACCAACTGCGAGAAACCATAGGTCAGGGCAAAGTTGTAGGCTGCTCTCCCTGCGCGGTCGGTTATTCGGGATCCCAACCACTCTTCGTGGTGAGTGTTGAAATCACCGAGGATCACCACTTCCGCGCAAGGGAACTGCTCGAGCACGCTGTCAGTCGTCTCTTGTAGCCGCTCAAAAAAACGAGTCGTCTCCGTATCACCGCTGTGGGACCTGTAAAGGCAAGCGTAGACTTTAGTGGAACATCCATAGTCAATACGCGCCCAGAGGATCGACAGGTCCCCGTCTTCAAAATGGCTGAGACGGCGGCAACAAACATCCTCCCGGACGTACATGCATACCCCGGCACGTCGCACAAAACAGTGCTCCAGTTTGTAACCGGGGTAATGAAGATATGATGTATCGGCCGGGCAGGAAATCTGTGTCTCCGTCAAGAAAAGTAAGGCCGGCTTTGCCGTCTCAAGGTGGTAGTGGACGGCGTCGATGTTACTATGCATCCCTCTGATGTTGCAAAAGTCCACTTGAAACGTGGAACTTGAGGGGTGGGCCGCTGAGTAAACATTGTACTTTTTCTTTTTCCTGGCCATTGTATGTGAGTAGGTGTGAATAGGGGAAAGAGGAAGAAGAAGAAAAGGGAGGACGGAGAGAGAGATGGCTGCATGCGGATCAAAGGACAAAGCACGGAGTAGAGAAGAAACCAGGTCACAAAGGTTGTGTGACTTGCTGGCACGGGGTACGGAAGGGCCCCCGGTCCCCCCCCCGGGGGGCAGCAGTCGGGTTCCACTCCGGTCCCCTCCGGCACAACTGCTACCCCAAGGGATTTTTTGCGTGCGGCGGGGCAGCCTCCTGGGGTGGAGATTAAAGTAAGATCCCCAGGCTCGGGCCCCCTACAACCCGCGGGCGGTCAGCGGATAACCGTTTCACCGGGTCTCCCTGATCCCCGCGCCACCATGCCACGCCCATGCGCGTCTGTAATTCCCCGCAACCGCTGGTCCTCCTTTCCACACGCAACAATCTCTCTCTCGGGACGGCTTCTTCCGCTCACCGCCGGAACACGATGCGGGCCTCGCGGCTAATAGGGCATCATTATGGCGGCGGACTCCGACGGAAGGGTGGTAGCTATGCCGACGGAGTAACCCTCCCACCGCAAAAAGGGAACGCCATTGCCTCGTTAGTTAACAGCAGGGTGCACCACTAGCAGGTGAGGTTGGCTTAGGCTCCAAAGATGGTAGGTGAGCCTCTTACACCCCTAGGCTTTTAGGCTTATCGTGACTAAGTGATACCCATGAAAATATACCTGATCAGTGATCAGTGTGATCACAGAGCTACTCTCGGGTGGGTATAGTTAGGTAGGTACTTATGTTCAAGTGCTGATCTCCGCTATACAGACAAACAAATGTAAGTGTAGGTACTGTAAATCCGAAAGCGTCCATACTTCTGGCAGCGGCAGTGATGGATTTGAATTTTGACTAGACGAATTAGTCGAAATTTACCAAATAATACAAAGTAAAGTAAATGCCAAGTTACAAGTAATGCCAGGTTTATACTACATTTAATTGGGAATGTTGGTTCTACAACTCTTGTGTAAACATTTTTCTTCTAAAACAGTAAGTAAAAAAGAGAAAATTTCCACTTAAAGATTGTAAGGTAAAGTATTTTAAAGTAGAATCGATAATCCCTAAAGCAAGCTAGTGCTCGAATAGAGACCTACTAGGAAGCGCATTGCAGTGTAAGGCGACCCCGACCATATTATGGATTATCGACATGAGGACCCTGATAACCTAATAAGCTAAAGAAACCTAATAACCTAACCTAAAGAACCTGATAACTGATATATATGTAAGTACCAATTAGCGCAGGTACTACGAAATGTGATAATATTAAATTATTATGTTCAATGAGGGTAGCTCAGTTCCGCAATAAATGTTAACTAACAACGAGTGTTTTTCTTTGGCTCCTATTTTATTATTTATAAATACTTAAATATCTATCAGTGGCGACGAGTAGGACTTACGTGTGTTCTATCGATATAATTAAAGAATGTCGATCGGAAAAATTGAGCCTTTTAAAATGTCAGTGGATAATTGGACTTTGTACGTCGAGAGGTTAGAACAATATTTCGTGGTGAATAATGTGAAATCCGAACTAAAAGTGGCTACCTTAATTACCGTAATGGGAAGTGAAACGTATGAATTATTAGTTAATCTTTGTACACCAGAAAAACCGGCTAATAAAACTTTTACGGAGTTAGTCACAATTATGCAAAGTCACTTACAACCCAAACCGAGTACATTGGCAGAAAGGTACAAGTTTAAGCAAAGAATGCAAAGACAAGGGGAATCTATAGCGGAGTACATGGCGGAACTCAAGAAATTGTCTAAGACTTGCACGTTCACCTCGTGCTGTATGAGTACGAGTATAAGGGACCAATTCGTCTGTGGTCTGAGCAGTGAGACAATTATGCAGCGACTGTTTGCCGAGGAGGATAACACGAAGCTAGAGAAATTGTACAAATTGGCAATTTCGATGGAAGCGGCGGAGACAAATGCAGCATACGTGGAAAAGGACAGAGTAGCAAGTAATAGCAGGGGGAAGACAGCGGAGGAGGCTCCGTGTAACGCGGTGGCGGCCAGAGGCAAGTACCGAGTGACGTCACGCGGCGGCGGCGGCCGCACGTCCTCCTATGTGCGGGCTGGGCCGACCGGGGCTGCTCCGCGGAGACCGCCGCTGACAACGGCTACGCAGTGTAATGTGTGTGGTTCTCGGCACGATACAAAAACGTGCAGATACCGTAATTACGTATGCAAAGTGTGTTTTACGGGGGGACATTTAAAGAAGATGTGTCCACGATTACGCAACAATAAAACGCAAAACACGTTTAACGGTGAAGTACAGGTGATTAATTCGGACGAAGATCAGGATTCTGAGGAGGTAAATTTTAATGTGTTTATGGTAAAAAGTGTTAATAGTTACGAACCGTTCAGGATAACGCTACAAGTAGATAACACGAATTTAAGCATGGAAATAGATACAGGTAGTGCAATATCTTGTATAAGTACCGAATGTTATAAAATATTATTTTCACATTTGCCAATGGAAAAATGTAATTTAATAATGTGCTATTATACTAGCGAAAAAGTCGCTCCGGTAGGTAAGATATCGCCGTTAGTAAGATATAAAGAAATATGTAAGAATGTACCATTATACGTGGTAGACCGAGGTAAAAAGCCGTTGTTAGGAAGACAGTGGTTAGTTAAGTTAAACATTGAAGTACAAATAAAAAATTGTTTTAATAATAGTGTTTCAGAGTCAAAGCTGAATGTACAATCTCTCAGTTCCAGATATTGTAAAGTATTTTCGGACGGACTTGGCCGATACACTGGCGGGGAGGTGAGCTTACGCCTGCGCGCCGACGCGCGGCCCGTGTTCCTGCGCGCGCGACCGCTGGCCTACGCGCTGCGCGAGCCGGTTGAGCGCGCCTTAGATCAGCTGCGGCGGGATGACGTCATTGCGCCAGTCGATACCTCAGACTGAGCTACCCTAAAGAAAATCTTATAGCTAAAGAAGCTAGCTAAAGAAGCAGCTATGTTGGAAAATCTTATGACCGTATATTTTAGTGTATCTAGGAAGAAAGACCTACGTATAATCAGCAGCGGACTAACACTGACATAATGATAATGACTGAATAACTCGAATAACCGCTAGCTCCACATCACACATATCACGATCCAACAGCCGCTGGGCGCACTCGACTGGCCTCGTTACCCCTCTCTCACGCAATAATGCCTTGAAATGTACTGCATTTTCCACTTTATCATATTCCCCAATTTAGGTACGTGTTTCGGCAGTGAGTGAGATATTCCAGAGCCCATTCCCATCCTATCCCTTCCCATTTCCCCAAAACCTCTCTCCAAACCAAATACCTTCACCGACAAAGGTAGGCGCGCATCCGTGGGCGTGCCAAAGTTTGTCATTCTGGATTAATGTTGGCATGGATCGCGGATGTCTATGGGCGACAGTATCCACTTACCACCAGGTGGACTGTATGCTCGTTTGCCACCTTCTCCCTATAAAAAAAACCTCCCGAGTAGACAACTATAATCATAGAATCTTGGTAGAATATAAACTAATGCAGTCCACACTAAGTATAATTTAATGCGTTCATCTCGTA
Organism: Sesia apiformis; assembly: GCA_914767545.1. NCBI lineage: Eukaryota > Metazoa > Arthropoda > Insecta > Lepidoptera > Sesiidae > Sesia > Sesia apiformis. The sequence goes on along the minus strand of OU611960.1, from coordinate 3,992,522 downwards.
TCCAGTTAATTATTTAATGATTATTGCATGATTTAATTATTATTGAAGATGTCTCCCGAAGAAACTCATTAGCGCACTAAACTACACGGTCACCATGAGTTTAGCATGAGTCTGAACCTTGGAAACAAGAGTTATTAAGAGAAACTGTTACTTGAATTACTTAAAGAGAAGTACAGTTGTACAGATTATAGTATTCTTTTAGCACTCTAAACGTGTCCCCCGATACCATTACCACTAAATGTAGGACCTAAATAACCCCAAAAAAGTAGATCAGCACGGTGTTTTACAGCCTATATATGTATATAGGCTGTAAAACACCGTGCTGATCTACTTTGTAGTCACAAAGAGGTCCTTGTGACTACAAAGGGAAACCCTGTACGCAGGAATAACATGCTGACGTTGATTGATTCTTTGATGGTAATACCTATGTAAACAGATGAAGAGGTATTATATCCTGACCAGGCAGGCGCGGATTAACCCAACAGTGGTTACAATTACAAAAGAGGACAATTGAAGATCAAGGATCAATGGACACTTACGATATCCTTGCCATATGACATTATCGCACAAGCTCGGCTACCTTCGGTTAGATATGGCAGCCCCTCACCGCCTTTTAACACTCGATACCTAAACAGCGGCTCAAAATCATGTTTTTCAATTTTATTATCTTAAATAAATACTATTAGAGCAACCAGCGCCTTTTTCTTTTACAATCATATTTTCACCATCATCATCATTCATCATATTACAACACAACAATCCCGAAAATGTTCGCAATCACGGCAACCCTATTGAGCAAGTGATAGCGTATTTACAAACCACTCGCGGCACTCAACAACGAGACTCCTCGAGACATTCCTCAACGTCAACCGAATACGAATTACGCGGCCCATCAACAAAGGCTCGTACGTACGCATAACGATATATGTATATACTCATATCTTTTCAGTACTTTTTATATGTCATACGGTAAATATCTCTTTTATTTTTATACAGAAGGAATGTATTATATTTAGGTACACACTACCAATAATCACATAAGTTCTGTTTTATAACATATTGGTGTCTGGAGTCGAGTTAACAACATATTCCTGCCGTGTACTGGTGTAATCTAATCTAATATATATCAGAGCTATAGAGCCCTGATGCAGGATAAGTACCTACCTACCTACTTTCTTTAGTTTTGTTCCTCCTTTTCGATCTTTTTTCAGTTATTATCATAATCAATGCTTAAATAGGTTATTTTACACTTAAACCTACCATACCATACCATCAGCTCGTCTCTCCACTGCTGGATATAGGCCTCTCCCGTAGACCGCCACCACACACGGTCTTCCGCTCTTCTCATCCAGCCTCTACGAGCGCCTTTCTTCAAGTCGTCAGTCTACTTGACTGGGGGGCGACTCTAGGTACCGACACAACCGTTTACCTGATTTCAAGACCAACATTCACCACTGCTTTATTTAATTATTTATTTTGTAGAACAGCCAGAACAGACATCATAAAAACAAAAGAACTTACTACTAAGCCTTACTTACTAAGGCAAATACAATGCTATTAACTAAATGTTGCCTTACAGGCTGTCACCGGTCTCCACAGTGCAGTGAAAAAGACACTTTATACATACCGCGAACCCGGAAGTTGTGGAATGAACTGCCTGCTGAGGATTTTCCGTTACCCTACGAAATGGGACTCTTCACGACAGCTGTGAAAGAAAGCTGCCGGCAGCACACCCACATACACCCTAGTATTACAGGTGTCGATGGGCGGCAGTAGCCACTTGCCATCACGTGGACCGCATATCCGTCTGTCACCTTCACCATAAAAAAATTGAAAGTTAGATGTAAAAAATAGTACTCGTATATTTAACTCTGGCTATTCATAAATATGCCTATTGTATAAATACTGGCTGTATAAATACTGACCGTATAAATAAATATACTGCAAGGCGAGAACCTGATACCACGGATTCCACTCATGAATTCTGAGTTAATTGTCATGAAAAAAATTAAATCGTTTAAAAAAAATACTTTGAGTTTTTACCAAATTTTTCATAAGTTCAATAGACTTCAGAAAAGATTCAGCACGTCCTATATGCAATGCAATGCAATCCGTCCTTTCAGTATTCTCCATACGACATGTGTCTGTCTCCTCATGCACAAAATAATGTGCATGAGGAATACATGGCCTTAAAACGCCACACCTACTGGTCAAGTGGGTTTGGAGAGTCCTCTTTTTCAGTGGTGTAATACCTCAGCGCTTGTGGTAGCGGCTTTATCCCAGTCGACACCCACGGAATGAGGTGGGGTGGGTGGTGGTATTCTATAGTGGGCCGACACGACACGGCACTACTTATATACATTACGTATTTATCTACCTATATCAGTATGTATCACTGGATCTGTATTGAGTTATCGCTTATCGATCACCTTAATGTTACCATCTCTCCATTTCTATAGGCTTCATTCATCTCTTATTCTACAAAGGCTACCTTACGCCACGAATAGACTACAGAACACAAAAGCGCATTATAGATGGACCGCTTTTCGCGTTTTATTCTCAAATCCTAATGTGTCCCGCAAAAGGTCCCTTACACAATGGCCGTAATGTTGCTCATGAAGCATCTTTAACGCGGATACACACACCGGTTTTCCCGGACGGTTTTCCAACGTCCTGTTGATTTCCAAAATATATGTTAATGATTTCGTATCTATCTAGCTATATACTAATCCAGGAGAAAATTTAACTAGGGAGAACTTTTTTTGTTTCAGTAGTTCGATTGAAGTTGTGTTAACGCAGTCGTTCAACACGCAAAACAGCTTCAATTGAACTACTGAAAAAAAAAAGTCTTACTAATTCAGTGATTAAACGGATCTAGTGGAAACAAACTAATGAATTATTCAGTGATTAAACGGATCTAGTGGAAACAAACTAATGAATTTAAAATTCTTATATGACTTTTTTTAGTTGTCGAGCAAGCTATATAGAACTTCTTATTTCAAGTACAGTCAACATATATTTATTACTCATCACATCATCCAAGACAGGATCCAGGGCAGTGGAAATCGAGTAGAAAAACATGTTGTTTGAAAATCTCCACCAATGGTTTCGAAAACCATCCGGGAAAAATGGAATGTGTGTATCTACTGTAATACCGTTCATCAAACATCTTGAGTTGGAGGATGGTTCAGCCCGTGACGTCATTTATCAGACGAAATTGCGTTTTAATGGATGACACGTAGAATTTAAACGAGACGATTTGCTCTCGTCTTACCCGAGAATTACAAGCAGATTGACGGTATTGTAAAAACGCGATGTCGTTAATGTTCTACTTATATCGAAGAATGAAATTCAGCAAGTACCTAATCTAAAAAGGTTCATTTAGTTTATCGCCTCTATCAATATGTAACATAATTAATTTCTTTTGAGTGAATCATAGTGTTTACTGCATTTCCAAATTATTGTGTAGGTATAATAAAATTGGTACAGATAAAGTCTCTCCACTACTGCATTTAAGCCTCACCCAAAGCTCTCCACTACACGCGGTCTTCGTCGGCTCTTCTCATCCAGCTACCACCGGTGAACTACTTCAAATCAAATTGATTCACTTGACTAGTGTCCCATATTGCGCTTCCCGGTACATGGCCTCCATCAGTGGCGGATTTACATAAGGGCACTTTGAGCACGTGCCCCCACAAGCCAGAGGCCCCCACAAATTGAATATCCCATTTTTGTGTCTCCTACATTTTCGAAAAATCAAAGAACGTGGAACATACTCATTGATCATTCAAGTAATGAAACTTCTTTGAGAAAATATAATATTTAATAACCGATATTTTTTAAATATTATATATAATTAGATAATAAAAAACTAAAAGAGTAGAGTTTTCCACTACATAGATTCAGTTAAGTACAGAATTGTCAGTACCACTTGCTCACTCGATCGATATTTGAAGCGGGCTATAATTTTCCTCGAATTGCTGAACGAGCGCCTGACCGTTTCGCTCGCTCTGACGTTCGGCTTTTGATTTCCTTACATGGGGACCACAGCCTTCGTGCCCAAGGGCCCGTTAAGTATAAATCCGGCGTTGGCGTCCATTCGAGGAATCATCTACCCTATAAATAAAGTACGAGTTCATTTATTACTTGGTTCTAATATTCTACCGTTAGATACACAGTTAGCTAATCTACCGCTAACTGACGGGGGAGTCAAGTCCTTCAATAGAGATCGCGTAACCGAAAAACGTAGCTCTCTGGCTAGGTGGACTGACTCCTTGAAAAAAGTCGCCGGTAGTGGCTGGATGAAGAGTGAAAAACCGTGCGGTGTGGCAATCCTTAGGAGGCCAACATCCAGCAGTGGAAATACAGGCTGATGGTAGACATACAGACAATGACACTGTTGAATCACTAGTTAGTAACCACGCCAGTTCAATGATAGGTTGTTTTGATGATCATTGAATACTACGGACCGGACTTCTGAGAACAAAGTCTCATTAGTCCGACCGATCAACCTGACTGTGAACCGGACCTCTGGAAATGGATGATGATTTGTTGCTCATTTAGTATTTTTTCATACTAGTTTGAATATAAGCCATTTATAAATGAACAGTCATCTGGTATTACTTTATTTATACGGTCGACATCGATTAATCGACAATGGGTGTGTTCTCGTCAAATAACATTGGTGCTGGGCGTGGAGTTGTGCATCGCCGGCAACCCGCTGCGCCTTTACGCAGCATACAAGCCGCCGCAGCAACGAATCCACACGCCCGACATCCGTGGCGTACTAGATTCCACAATACCCACACTGATTGCTGGCGACCTCAACTGTAGGCACAGAGCGTGGAACTCGACCACCAGCTGCCCAAATGGTAGCCGACTTTTCGATGACGCCGAGGCACACGGATTCTGTCACTGGCCCGGAGGCGCCGACGCACTATCCGTACAATGCGACACGTGAAATTTAAAGTTGTAATTACATCAGTGCATCTACCAACTCATCTAAAGCATAATTTAAAGAATCAGGAAGTCTTATATTTCGAATAAATTTGACATTTCATCACCTACAACAAAAAATGTCGACGATTTCATCAGAAGACCACCCATTATTATATCTTAGGACGGCACTACACAGCGAATTGCATCGCTCATCGTTAAGGTTGGGAGCAAAAAACCGGCAGTTTTCAGAGATTAGGAAGCCGAGGGCAATTTTATCTGTAGCAATTCCCCGTTATGGCCCTCTGCTCACCTAATGTGTGATACGGAGGGCAAGCCGTGATTGAAATCTTGTAAATGGTAGCCTATTCGTCTTTTAGTTTATTGGATGTATTTGCTCATTTTCAGGGCGGTCAAAAACATACAATGGTTTTTTATCGCATGTGACGTTGTCTGAGCGAAGCTAGTTAGTTTCTCGATGCTAGTTGTATATTGTATCAGTGTGGGTACAGATACATTTTGTTCATCAAATTAAATAAGGATGTATAGTAAGTAGAGCATGCACAATGTTCATCAATAGATACATCTAAATGCCCGCTAAATGCATCTAATATCACAATAGCGAGTCTTATTACGTCAACATACTCGTAGAGCCGGAAAAGGAATGAAGACGTTACACCATACAGTTTATCATCATAATATAAAAAGTAATATCTCAAGCGATTCGAGTTCATGGTATCAAGCTGCGAAGGGTTGCGAAATGAGACGGGGGACACGGGAAACAATCTATCTGTGTGGTGAGTAAACAAAAATGAATTCTTGACACTCCCCAGGGCGGTGGCGAAATTCAACATGAGTTTCTTGTGTGACATGTGTCCTTTTGACTTAGAATATTAAGAGACACCTTCAGTGTACTTTTATGTACCTGTATTCTTAAAATTAGATTTAATTCTTGATTTAATTTAATTCTTTAGTGTATTGGATTGTATTCTTAATTCTTGAATTTGGTCGGTCCAGAACGTACCTATAGGTATACTTCAGCCCGACATTATCCTTTTTGTTCACATTACGGTTAGACAATAGCCATCAGAAAAATATACTCAAAAGGTACATTGTAATGTTTTGAAAATTCCTGGAATATTACTTAAAAAATGCAGCATTCAATTAAAGTTGATCGGTTTGAAACGAGATATACCGCAGCCCGACCACAACAGATCTGATGGTTAAATGATAAAGTATCTCTGCTCGAAATTCATAAAATGAGTTGATCCCATAAAAGTGCCTACCAACATTTGAATGGTCACCTTACTCAATATAATTTTTTATATAAGTTGTAGGACTAATATCTCGTTAAACACTGGCTTGATAAACAAAATTACCTTATAGAATTTTAGTCAAAAGATTTAAAAAGTTGTTGTATACTGGGGCTGGTCATTACTCGAAAATTATGTTTATTTCGTAAGTTTTTGTTTTTGCTAATTATAAGAGAACTTTTACTAAATATTAGCGAAGAGTAATAAATAGTTTTTACAACGTAGCTTCTTCTATAATTCGCAATGACCTCAACATAACATTAAATTAGTTGTAAAGTACCTTTTTTCCAAAAAAGTACAGTAGTTGTTTCCTTTTTTTTATATATATGTATAGAGAAGTAGGCGGACGAGCAAGTGGTCCCACGTGATGGTAAGTGTTACCGCCGCCCATGGACACGTGCAACACCAGGTGCAAACCTTGCAAAATCCCATTCATAGCTTTTTTGAAGAACCCCATATCGTAGCTTAATGGAAAGACCTCTTGAGGCAGTTCCTGTACTTTAGGTATAAAGTTTCGACCAAAGTACGAGTACTAAAAATCATTTGTTCTGGACTTCTATTTAAAGTAGCTGCTGACATTTCGATAAACCACCATTATATTGCTTTAATTTCCTTTTACAAATTTTCAAGATTGGTTTTACATTTTTTTTTTATCGTTTTCTAAATCGTGATATCATTCGTTTATCGATATCCATGTATGGTCCTCAATCTCAAAATGTAACGCACACAAAATACAACATAAGGTAGGTCTGATGGTATTCATAAGGTATACATACTACATAAGGTATACATACTACATACATAAATAATACATAAGGTATCCACATTTATTTCACATCAGAAAAAATGTCCATTTAACCATTAGATCTGTTTTGTGGTCAGGCTGCAGCGTATATCGTTTCAGACTGACCAACTGGTTTTAAAAAAATAATATTCTTGGATTTTTCACATTACAATGTTCCTTTCGAGTCTAACCGTAATGTGAACAAAAAGGATACTTTCGGGTTGAAGCCTATAGGTACCTACGTTCTGGACCGAGCAACTTCTATATAGCTAGAAAGCAAGAGGTACCTACATTTTTTAAGAATATAGGTACCTACATAAAGGTAGGTACAGTAAAGGTACCTCCTAATTGTCTGATTATTATTGCAAAACCAGGAATGGTGGAGCTGTAACGTGTCACAGTTTTTAAGGTTGAGCTGATACCAGACTAATAGATTTAATTTGATAACATCTTATCTCGTATAGATTCTGTTCAGCTAACATTCTGTAATTTAATTTCGCTTATCAGTTCGCATTCGATCTCAATTAACGTTATAATATCGACTATGTTGTTAAACAGACATAAGAAACAGGAAATAATAGCGAGATTTTTTGTCCATTGGTTGTTTGCAAATACCTACGTCTGCTCGTCCACTAGATAGGTACCTGAAGTATATACGTATTATAAAACAAAACGTGTCTGTTTTCTGTTCGCTTATAATTTGGGTTATAAACGAATTTTGATGAGGTTTTCAATATCTTGTTATATAGTAACTTCTTGTGGAAGATACAAAGCCATTAGTACGAGTATATAGGTATACGACTCGAGCGGTATCGCGGGGAAAAGGGTAGTTTTCCATAAAAAAAAGGTTATGGAATTAAATAAAATAATCATCAAAAATCTATTATTTTGTGTTTATATACCTACCCAGGGCCGTCTTTACCAGGGGGTGCAAGGGGTGCGGTGCACCCCGGGCGCTCACCTTTTAAAGGTAATGAAAAAATATAACGCTATAGTAAACAATTACACAATAGGATATTTGACTGTCATAGGATACACAATAGGATATTTGACTGTCATAGGATACACAATAGGATATTTGACTGTCATAGGATACACAATAGGATGTTTGACTGTCTTAGGATACACTCCCGCACCTTTTTTTTTTTTTTTTTTTTTTTTGTTAGGAGAGACAATCAGGAAAAATCCTGCATGGGACACCTGGTACCATCTAGTCTGGCTGGGCCAGCCTAGGTGGTACCAGGTAGTGTCGGACTCCTACCGACTAAAAAACCTGATTGCCTCAACATCGTGTATGTATAGTTCTTGTGGCCCTAGTGGCCTTTCAAGAGTCACCGGTCGCGTTGATGTAGGGCGAGCGCAGAGCACTCCCGCTCCCCGGCGCAGAATAGACTTAAGACGGCCCTGTACCTACCTAATAATGAAGTGTATCTTGGCTCAAAAAATAAAAATCTACAGTACATTAATCGAATAGAGAACCTTTAAAAGCAATTTTCAGCTAAAAGCAACGCAAACTATTTCTCTCAACACATTCAGGTACTACATAGACATCTACTTATCGAAAACTGGGACGCAATCACGCGTTCCATTCGCCTCGCTTCCCTCGGGAACAATTCGTGGGCTATCTTATTACCAACTCTGTTGTTCCACAAAAATAATGAGATTTTCCACATAATCTTAGTCTTAATTAGCGGAGCGACCCATGTCAAAATGTTTTGATTGCAAATTAGCTGCCAGCAGTTAATTATTTTGTCGTGTTTTGTTCTCGTTCACAATATTTAGACAAAGTTTGTTTTGGAATTATTTTTAATTTTGGCTTATTTGTAGCAATGATTTATCGTTAATTTCACTATTTCTTCAAAATCATTTAGTTGAACAGCGTATTGCGGATAAACGGACGCTTTTTCTGCAATAACAAAGTAATGCAATGCAATAACGCTTGCTCGTCCGCCCACTAGTCTTATTATTGCAACAATTATTATCAGGGTTAGTTATCGATAATTATGACATTTGCTACTGGAAAACACAGGAACGCACTTGTTGATGTAGAAATCAATTGGTCACAACTTTAAGCGGGAAAAGCACGCGCGATTGATTATCTGCCGTACGTTTTTAGTTTATTCAAAACTTTATTCTTTATTCATACTTTATTCACTTGTTGTACAGTCGGAAAGATCCAAAGGAGAATTTTTAATTCTTGTCGTTCTCTGAAGTTTGCTTATGTAATGTATTTATCTTCATGCACTGAGCTACAACGAAAGCTAGTACTGAGTGTAGCACTTCAGTATAGCGGTGGGGAATAAGCGGTAGTGAAATAAGTTTCACCAAAATCGGTCGAGGGTATGTGAGAATACCGAATAAAGCGGGTTATGTTAGGAGAGACTAGTAGGTATCCAAAATTTCAGCTGTGGGTTAAAAGTTTGTACAGTAGGTTCGTATACAGACAATGTTGGCACAATGCTCACAAATAGTAACAAAAACATAATAATTGGAGTACATTTCCCTTAACAAGCCACAACGTTTATCTGTGTTCGCAGTTAATATCGTACGGATCCAATTCTGATGCTATTTTTATTGTTTGAGTCTTTATCTTTTACCAAAGTAGATCAAGACGATTTGAAAATAGCAAGTTCTGTGAGGTAAGGAGATTTAGACTTCTTTTCTTAGTAGAAATTAGCTTTAAAGTCGTGAGCAAATGTGAAATTAATGAAACACCAAATGAATTATTATATGTATAATTGATTTAATATAAAAATTATAATCCAATATAATATTTACACGTTAAAGAAATGGCAAACTTGTCAAATTCGAACATACATAGCAAGGAATATCGATTTCGAATGTTCTACAAAAAATATATATACTTATCTAACAAATATGCCAACTGAACGAGACCTGCTAAAACTGGATTTATTCTATCCGTAACTATGAAAATTTGATATCATTCGGAAGCACTAAAGCAGAGCGTCTACTATGAAAGTATATTTTTATTATAACCCGTAAAATGTAACGACAGCGGAGATCTTTAAACACAAGCTATAAAATATATGAGACAATTTTTAAATAAATCCATAGTACACACTCTGTGTAGTTCGAGCAGATCATATTTGCAAGTTATAATATATATTGTAAACTATGTTATTGTTGCCTTAGGGAGAATAGTGGGGACGTGATACGTAAATGGCAGAGAATCGATGCAATTATTGTAAAATGTGCGCTGAGCGCTAAGTCAGCGCAAATGAACCTTATGCACACCTTAAACGTTTTAGACTTGAGCCTTTTAACCTCAAAAGTTTAAAACCGTTAAACAAAATTTAAAAAAAAATTAGACTGACGATCACGGGCATTTAACTAATTTAATTATTTGTATTACAAAATTGCAAATACCTTCTGTTGGAACTGTTAAAAAATGTAAAATAATACAACAATGTAATTACAATATTGCTTTCAACTTTCAGTCACGACGTGACTGGTGACGGACACACAGAAATAGTTACCTATCACAGACTAGATACACTGAATACGTTTATAACCGTTGCGATTTTTAATAGCAATCTTGGTCTAACTTGACAATCATTCTCAAATTTTAAAGTAGAATTCATTTAATTTTTATAGAAAAAATGTGGAAAACGAGCGCAATACACGGCAACATCAGTTAAGAACTACAAACTTTGGCGCGCCCCCATATTCGCCATCTATTCGGAAAAGGATTGGAAAAATTGGCGAATATTTTTTTTATAGAAAAAAAGATGGCTTACAGTCCACCTGGCGGTAAGTGGTTAGTGTCGCCCTCCAACAGTCGCGATACGTGACAACATGAGTCCAGAATGACAAACGTTGGCACGCCCGTGCGCTGCATACCTTTAGAGATTTAGGAATGGATTTGGAGAAAGGGTTAGGAAAAGAGGATCGATAGGATAGGGTGGGATGCAAAAGGCTTCAAACACGTACGTGCATTGGGGGAATAAGATAAAGTGGGAAATGCAATATATTTAACGGTAGTGTTCTGTGTGTGGGGTCACGCGGACAAACATTTATACAGTACAATAAAATACGCGAATTTCGTTATCCCATTACACTGTCCACTGAATGGGTCAGGAGAGGATAGAATAAGGACCAGAGAATATGATCTTATGAGGAACCTCTATCTATCATTATACTTGACACTTAATGGGACGGACGGGAAACGGGCTCTGACATATCTCACTCACTCTCGAAACACGTAAGTAGTACATTTTACTGCAGTCTTCTGTGGGATAAAAATTATAATTTGTAATTATCAAATTAGACCATACCAAGAACGCGCATCAAATTAGATCATAAATTCATCAAATTACACCATACGCATATCATATGATCCTGAAATTAAATCATATTATCATCGAATATACACTAATTGATGATTAGACTTTAATAAACATAAAATTAAAACAAACTCATATGACAAACTTAAAAATATAAAATTCAGACAATAATATAATCAAACTTGATCATACGATCATGAAATAAGACCAAAAGTGCTTTCAGAAATCGCAGACGGATATGTCAGATCTAATAAAATTTTGATTACACAACAACTGCCATTACTTCATAGGAATAACTAAATAGCTCTTATAAGAAAACTAAAATATAAACTTAAATGCGCACCTACAGAGATTGTACATTTAAATTACAAAATATCAGTGCCGTTACAAAACCTTGATATGTACAATAGTTCTACAACTAATGCTACCCTTATATATAAGCTAATTTACATTGAAAACTAACATTTTAGTGGTATCTTGTCTTTTTACAACTATATTATTTCAAATGCTCTAAATTTTAGAGCATCTATCGACCACTTTTTAGGTATTATACACTTGACTCGTACATTATTGCCATTTAATATTGAAAAAATAAAATAAGTAGTTCATCTATGCATTAAAATAAGGCTGTACTTTAAGGCTCCTAAAGTAAGAACTAAAGCTTTTAATTAGGCTTTAAATATGTATTTACAAATCAATATTTGGATTAACGTTTCACAATATAATAATAATAATTCGACTTTCGACTATCAGATACCAACACAATAATGATAAAACACAATTGTAAAAAATCCATTAAAATAATTGCAACTAAAATTGGCATTCAATTTATTATCATGCCGATTAACTCTTATTTATATCCATAACAAGCGATATTATACAAATAATACTTTTGTGTCAAAATAAATCGGGAACCTCTTTAGAAAACTGTGTCATGTTATATTATAGCGTACATTTCTATTCAGCGGACCATCAAAGAATCATCCCTGGGATATGTAGTATTGTCCACCATAACAAGAGCCACATTCTCTCGCTACCTCTTACGATGAAAAGTTCTGTGTAAAATGGACGAAACAGCCAGTGTAGTAAAATCAAGGTTCACATATCAATTTACTTACACATAATTCTGTGAAGTCCTACATACAGTGGTCCATGAATTCATATGTAATTGTACCATGTAAGTAATCTACTCGTGCGCAAACCCCGTGTCATTTTAAGAAATGCTATTATTTCTTAATTATTTTTACGAGTTTTATCTTTTTAGACATATTTTAGGCAATTGTTTCCATAAATTAATATTTCATTTTTTCTTTCTTCAATACACTTTTTCTATGGGACTCTTGTTGTTGGTGTATAATAATAAAAGACCTTTTCTTACTTGAGCAGTAAGTAAATATTAGGGTGCTTACGGAAATGACCGATTTTATTACTGGCCATTTTATTCTGTTCTAATTCGAATTTCAAAATAAAACAAAGTGCATCTAATAGCTACGATGTTCTTATTTCAAAATCAGTATTTCATTTGTTTTTCTGTACCTAAATTTTGTTCATGTGATTGTCTTCAAAATAAAATGGATAAATTGAAAGTTAGTGCTACAAGTATTTTTGAATATGAGTGTCGTCGCGGCTCCAACGCATGTCAGACAGCTCACAATATCAATAGTGTATGGGCCAAACACCAGAAACGATCGCACCGTGCGTGAATGGTTTGAACGATACCGTTCTCGAAATTTCGACTTCGACTAAGGCTAATAACGATGAATTAAAGGCTAGTGGACGCAGATCCATCTATAGCTGTACAGCTGAGTTAGCAGCAGGGTTTGATATTAGTGATAAAACAATGTTGGTTCATCTGCGTCAAATCGGCAAAATAAAGGAGCTCGAGAAGTGGGTACCATGTGAACTGAACGAACGTCAGCGACAACAACGCGTCGAAGTGTGCACTGTGTTATTGAACCGTCACAAAAACGTAGGAATTATAAAACGCACCGTGACTTGTGGTAAGAAATGGATCCTGTACGATAATCGCAAACGTTGGTTTCTGTAGCTAGATCCAGGTGTTGCAGCCCAACAATGTTCAAAACGCAAGATAACTAAGAAAAAGCTACTGGTATCAGTTTGGTGGTCCTGTGCTGGTATTGTCCACTACAGTTTCTTGCGAGCCGGTCAAACGATTGATGCAGATGTGTACTGTAAGGAGCTGCAGACGATGATGGAAAAACTGGCAACAAAGCAACCAAGTTTTCTCAATCGCTCATCTCCACTTCTTGTTGACAATGCCGGCCCTCTCACTTTTCATACGACAGTTTTAAAACTCACCCACTCCCTCACCCACCATACTCATCGAACCTTGCCTCGACAGATTTCCATTTCTTTCGAAATTTGGATAACTTTTAGGAAAGAAAAAATTTGATTCTCATGTGATTTGATTCTGTGATTAGAGCTTTTGAAGAATTCATTGATACCGGTCCACGAGACTTTTCCAGGAGTGGTATCAACCAGCTGCCTGTGATGTGACCAAAGTGTGTAGATAATATACTTCAATACTTCATCTAACAAAAAATATTTTTATATTTAATTTTCCTGTTTCTCATACAAATCAGTCATTTGTGTCGTTTAGAATCAAAATCGGTCAAATCCAAAAAAATACATTTTTTTAACCAATAACCATTTCAACCTTATATTTTTTTCTAACAAATTGCTGTGAAGTCATAGGTTTTCTTTTTTTAATTGAATAATACCAACTTACGAAGCCCTTTTAATGCTAACCTTAACTATTGTATGTGCAAGCAGCTAAATATACAAAATTGGCTATACTCACAAATATTGTCAAAGGGAGATGACCATTTTTGAATCTAATCACCTTATTTCATAGGTAAAGCACCTAATAGATCACTGTTCTCCATTTTAAAATAAAACGTATGTAAAATATCAAGTCCACGAACGCACATAATATGTTAAAAGTCATCAGTGTCATCACCATGGCGCGGGCGAGCGCGGTGTGGCACGCAATAGCATCAAACGATCCAGCGATAGTAGACCCACGTTTACCTACTAACCCAATACAGTACGGCGCTCTTGTAAGGTGGCCACTATATTCAGCGCCCGCGTGTTTACTTACCTATAGAATACGGGGCTCCTGTAAGATGGTGTTTCTGTCCAGCGCACGGAGAACTGCGTTTACATAATAACTCAATACAATGTAGGGCTCTTGCAAAGTGGTCACTCAGTTACCCCCGCCAGGATGGTAAAAGCCGCGATTACCTACTATCCCATACAATGTGGGGCTCCTTCCTGCAAGGTGTAACTCAATCCAGCACCCGAATAGTAAGAGCCGCGTTTACCAACTAACCCAATACAATATGGCTTACAGGCAAGGTAGGTGACCGTAAGGTCATCGATCACTCAATAAAACGCCCGGATAGTAAGACTCGCGTTTATTTACTAACCCAATACAATGTAGGACGCCCGGAAAGTAAGACCACCGTTTAACTACTAACCCATACGTAGGGCTTTTACAAGATGGTCACTCAAACAAACTCCTGGAAAGTAAGGCCCGCGTTTACCTACTAACTCATACAATGTAGGGCTCTTACGAGGTGGTCACACAAACAATCGCCCGGAAAGTAAGACCCTCGTTTACCTACTAAACCATACAATGTAGGGCTCTTGCAAGGTGGTCACTCAGTTCACAGCTCGGATAATAAGACCCACGTTTACCTACTAACCCATACAATGTGGGGCTCTTGTACGGTAGTCACTCAGTCCAGCTGCTGTACTTGAACTACGGAAGTGGGGGGAGGGATCGAGATCTCGTATTTGATTAGGCCGGTCCCCCTCCCTGTGGATAGGACAAGACCGCCGACTTCTTTCACATCCCCGCTGCGGACAAAAGATTTTAGGGTTAATTAAGTGATTATCATTTTATTTCAATAAGTATTCTATAAAACAGTTTTTTATAAACATTTATATAAAAATCTTTTCTATAAACAACTTGAAAAAACTATTCCATAAACAGTTCCATATAAAAAACTATGAACATTACTATAAAAAACATATATAAATATTTCTATGAGACTCTTTATAGTTTATTTATAAACATTTTGAAAAAATAAATGCTTTGTAAAAACATTTCTACAAAAATAAAACTCCTTTACGAACATATCTACAAAAAAAACTTCAGGAGATTCCAAGACTTTTTTATTTTTTCTATAAAAAACTTCTTTTGCGTCCCACTCAATGGCCCACACTTTTTATAACTTTTCTATAAATATTTCGTTAAAAATCTCTTTTCTATAAAAGAAGGGACCGTTTTGACAACTAAAAAGACTGCAAGTGGCGTAAGTTACTACCCACCATCAGGCCATTTACCATCAGGTATACAAACTACATACGTGATCTTTATTTTAAAACAAAAATATACAGGAAAACAGGATTTCACATTCTCGCTTATTACACATTTTACTACCTACACAATGCAAAATAGATAAATACAATTAATGTAGACGATGGGCTTACTTACACAATGAACTATTGCGTAAGACTCAAGTGAGTGTATGTATGCATATATGTGTGTGTGTGTGTGTGCATTTGTGCGTGAGAGTGAAGAAAAAACTAAATAAATGAATAAGTGGTATTACCATAAGTATTGTATATGCAGTAAGGTGTGTACCTGTGTGTGAATATTCAATACTAGCGGTGCCAGGGACTTCGTTTGCGTGAATTTGTTATTCCCGTGGGAACGTCATAATTAACCTGGATATAGGTACCCTAAATGTTAACACAGCATATAAGTTACAATTGTGCCATGTTTAATTAAAATTGTGCCAGGGGTTTTTGCGTGACGCGTGTTCAGACAGATAGTCAAAAAATGTTTTTATGGGCTGCAAGGACTTAATATTTCATGTACAGACATGTTTCTGTTACGATTTTATTATATATATAGATACATATAAGAGAAACACATATGTACATACACAATTTATATATTTTTTGCAATTAATTGTTGACGTTGCTGAAGAAAAAACTGTATAATATTACATATATGTATAATGTAAACCAATAAAGGTTTATGTTTGGCATACTTGAAAACTATTTATATATTTTGTAAAGTAAAAGCTGTAGATTATGTTGAAATAAATAAATAAAAAAATGTAAGTGGTCTAGTGAGGGTAGTAGTGGTCTGACCTGGCGGTGTGGTGGCGCGGTTTGGCGTGGTGCCCGATGGGCTTCCCGTCGCGGCCAACGATGTGCAGCTGCGAGCCCACCAGCCGCCGCCCCACCGTTCCCACCACAATCTGGTTGCCGATCACCTGACCCGAACGATTCGTCACCTGCACGTTGAACAGAATTGAATTATGTAATGCGCTTCCGACCCGAGCGGTGATAACCTAGGGGTATCTATACTACATTCGTGAGATCCTAAGTAGTATGTAGGTAGTCGGATAAGTTAGCGGCCTTTTTATGCTGAAAATAATAAAGACTTTAATTGTATTACATAAATATTTATTGAACGGAATATTGTCCATTTAATTCGACTATCTTTCGCCATTTTTTCAGCAGAGCTGTTATTATTAAATTTTTGGGGTTTCTGAGTGAAAAACTGATTTAAATGGTTTATATAGGCTTCTATTGAATGTAATTCTACTCCATTTAGAGAATTTTGTAAAGAGCGCAAGAAATGATAATCCGAAGGAGCAATGTCTGGACTGTATAGAGGATGCATTAAAACTTCCCAGCCAAATTTAGTCATCAAAGATGTATGCGGTCGAGCATTGTCATGGTGGAAAGCTACACCTTTTCTATTCATTCATTCTGGGCGTTTTTCATCAAGTGCTTGTTTCAATTTTACTAATTGCTGACAGTAGACATAAGAATTAATCGTTTTGGCCATGTGGCAAAAGCTCGTAATACACAATGCCTTTTCAGTCCCACCATACACATAATACGACTTTGTTTGGAGTGAGGCCTGGCTTTGGGACTATTTGTGATGGCTCACCTTGCTTAGACCAAAATCGTTTTCGAACATTGTTATCGTAGGTGATCCACTTCTTATCACCTATAACCAACCTCTTCAGAAATGGATCGATTTCATTTCGTTTTAGTAACAACTCACATATGAAAATTATATTCACTAAGTTTCTATCATTTAAATCATGCAGCACCCAAAAATCTAGCTTTTTTTAGAAAATTCAGTTTATGCAGGTGATCCAAAACTGTTGAGTGGTGAATGCTACGCTCTTCCGCAATTTGATGACTGCTTGTGTGTCGATTTGCTCCATTTTTTTTAATAATAACATCAACATTACCTTAATAGGACGACCACAGCGAGGAATATCATTCACATCAAAATCTTCTCCGTAAACACCACAAATCTCTTTCGAAAAAAAAATTGTAAACATCTCTAATTTTCTCCTTATTAACTTCTATTTTAAAATTATTATAAAATATGAAAAGATAAACCTTTTAACTTGTAATTTAAATTTGCCGCCATTTCAAAAAATGCCATTTAAAGCCATTCAAAAAGTCAGCTGTCAAACGGTATATCAACTTCCCGCCAGTGATCAGTGTTGACAGAAATATTGTAGGGGGAGAGTGCATACTGCATTTCCACAGCCGTTGGGCACACTCGACTGCCCACGTTACCCCTCTCTAACAGAAGACTACCTTGAAATGTACTGCATTTCCTGCCTTATCGTATTTCCCCAATGTACGTACGTGTTTCGGTAGTGAATGAGATATGCCAGAGCCCATTCTCATCCAATCCTATCCCTCCCCATTTTCCCAAACTTTTCTCTCAATGCATTCCTTAATCTGCAAAGATAGGCAGCACATCCGGGGGGCGTGCCAACGTTTGTCATTCTGCACTGACGTTGACATGTATCGCGGATATCCATGTACGACAGTATCCACTTACCATCAGGTGAAGTGTATGCTCGTCTGCCACCTTTTTTCTTATAAAAAAAATAGCACGCTAAACTCATAAGTTCAAAAAGGCTGCGAACTTTTCCGACTATTAAATTAATATAAAAAATAAATAATCTAAATTAAAAAATCTAAATCTAATTAAATCTAAATTAAATTTGATAAAAATATAAATTTCTGGAGTATACGGTTTTCCTCGCTGATTTCCCTCACCGCCGAGCTACTGACAAGTTTTAAAAAACCTGTTGTGGACTTAATGACATAAAAATATTATGGTTGTTCTTACCACTTGTATGTGGGTGGGTTGCTGATGGTCCTGCTCCAACTCCATGCTATTGTGCTGCACCTGCTGGTGCTGTTGCACCTGTTGCTGAACCTGCTGCTGGACCTGCTGGGCGGCTTGCTGCGCCGCCTGTTGTTGCGCTGCCTGTTGTTGTTGCTGTTGTTGTGCTGCTTGTTGGACTTGTGCTTGGGACTACAAGTTGAAAATATTGTGGTTTAATTTGAAAAGTATATGAACTTTAAAAACTAAATACATATATTCGATTTTGGAAATTTTGACAACATCGGCTGTAGTCAAATGTGCTATGTCTGCTTTTAATAAATCTTAATTATATGGTATATAAGGGGTAAGTAAATTAATGTAAATCATTCCAAGATTTAAATTAGGACGACATTTTAGTAGTTTACGTTGAAAAACTAATATTAATCATGTTATTTTTTTTGCTAAACACATAAAATGGAGATTTTCAATCTATATATATAAAAATGGACGTTGGTATATCTGAAATTAATAGACTTCGACATCGGTTCTTTGACTTGACCGATCACCGTGAAAATTGGCACATATATGTATTTTTTCATGGAAAAGGTTTTTATGCTAGCCACTTTGTTGTAACTCGCCACTAGATGGCGCTGCAGCATATCAACTTCTATACCGTTCAACCGACCGCAAAAATCATATCGACGTCAAAACAGAATAATTTGTGATTTTATATACAGAGGTAAATAAATATACACAGGCAGGGCAACGTCTGCCGGGTGCAGCTAGTAAACTATAAACGTGTTATAATAACACTACTATTTGACCTCTGCGACTGCGCGGCGAAACGATAAACATCTATAGTATTAGACACCGAGCTTGGGGTCTCAGGGTCACCTGCGCAGTAGTCTATTTTTAGGACTGTTTGGCGGTATGAAGTGAGGTGGGACGGGCGCGACACACTGCAACCCTCGCCGATTAATATTAAGTAATTAATATTCTTTATCATATACATAACATGTAAATTAATTTATTTTTAAAATTATTAAATTAATATCCAAAAAACAATCAATTTCTTTGAAATATTCCGCCAGATACCAAAATTCCTCACAAACAGAGCCGCACGCAAAAGCAAGTATTATAATAAAATGAATATTGCACATATGAATAATTGTAATAATAAATATTAATTATTATTTGTAAATAAATAATTTTGTTCGAAAGTGTACATGCGCGTTCTTATCCCCATCACTTCGCTCAGACCCCAACATCCGTATCTTCGAGCCCCTTAAAATGATCCCTACTAGTTTAATTACAGACTATATAAACAAATAACTCAACATGCTTACAAGTTTTTTCGAAATTGGAAAAAAGTAAAAAAACAATAAAAGGTGTCGTAATTTAACATGATATAATAAATAAGGGCAAAGAATTTAAGGGGAGGTAGAACAAAAACTTATGCGATGATTGCATTATTGATAAAAAATCTATTTAATTTTTTTTCTTTTAAAAAACAGTAAATGATCTTTAAGAATTCGTATCTATCTACTAATTTCGATGTAATATTCCATTTCTCTAAAAACATCGGTTTGTTTCCTTCTTTAGTTGTCGAACAAGTCATAAAACATTAATTTTAGACACAAACATTAATGTTATGAACGTCCGCACAATTACAAACTTATTTTCCGTACGTTAACGATTTATTGGTGATTTATTATGACGTTTATATTCATTGGTCTAACTGAAGGTACAGATTTGTTTTACAACGTTGTACTTGCGGTTGGCGCCACCAGGCTGCGTATTGAATAAGTTGACAATGAGCTACAAAGAAGTTTGTATTTATTCGAACGCTAGATACATTAGGTGCACATCGACTACAACAGAGTGTACTTCCGAATACATTATTATAGCCATGTCATAATATTTCTAAAAACAAGTCAATCTAACTATAAAATACTGCAATAACTAAAAAAAAACTAATTAAGAAACTAAAATAATGATTTGGTGAAAATATGAAGAAAACAATGAGTCGTAACGGATTTTACAATAGGAAATAGGAACTATGAAAATATGTGATGTGGCTGTACTGAAATAATAAAATCATAAAGTCAAAAAAGACAATAAAAATAATTTCCTCTTGACCAACGCAATTGCTGGGATGCAATAATCATATGATTTACTTCATGACAACATCATTGGCGATAAAGACTATGTGATCCAATACAACCTTTAATTACTTAAATACTAGAAAAAATACTAAAATGGAAAAAGGAAATGAAAAATGGAAATGCAAGCAAATAAGGCAAGGGTTTCAATGGCAAGGGTTAGATAATCATAAATAGTGACAATATTATCACGAAATATAAACATGAGGGTGGGTTGAAAAGTTCGGGATATAGTTATACATTATAAGTCTAATTATAAAGTTCCGGTTTTAATTACAAATAAATAATGCCACACTCCAATGGGCCATACAAGGATTCCGTGTCGTGGATTCAGAGACATACAAAGATGAACACACCACCCAGACCTGGACCTGAGCATTCACTCATGATTGTATGTGTGTTTGCGCAGACTGCATGATAAACGTTAAGTTGGTTGAAATTATGGAATAATTTGACACAAACTGTAGTATTCCAAAATAATAATAAACTTGCAAAAAACAAAACACTGAATTCAAAGAAGTGTAAATAATTATGCTATAAGATGTACATATATTTATTTATTTATTAATGTACAGAGTGACAAAAGGCATTACCTCTCACACAACCTTTGGACTATGCTTTTGTGTAGTAGGTGCACTAACAGTAATAAATTAATAATATATAAAAAAAAATATAATACTAAATGACGCGAACATATTATTTAAATTTAATTCCATAATACATATGTATAAATAAATACATAGATACATATACATATATAAATTAAAAAATTTCAGCATTCGTTTACGTTTCATTTGCATACTGGTTTAGAACAAAAAATATAGTGTATTAAGTTCGTTTAATCTGATTGAAGTAAATGTTAAATTTGCCGCCCTTTTCTTGTGTCGTGTTTCGTTTTCCAAACATAATTTTACCCACTAGTTCTCTAAACCCTTTACTTAACTTAAAAAAAATATTCCCCATAACTCTGAAAATGTGCACCCACGGAAGCTTTGACCTCTTCTTTAGACATAAATTTCGATTCTCGCAATTTTTTATTTGAAATTATATCGACCGTTATCGATAGATAGCTATAGTCTATCCCCTGCCAATGAATTTTAAAACGGGTGAAAGAAATGAGAAAAAGAATAAAAACATACTGCGCCTATCATGGAAGCGCGTAGGCCTACACCTTGACGATTTCTATATTAAAGGAAAATCAAAAAGGAAAATCAGTAAGGAAATAGGAGAGCGTGTTGTAAGAAATAAATAGACGTGGTGTATTTTGATTAGAGAAAAAAAAAGTATTTTAGGATGCTGAATCTGTTAAAATAACATCTTGACACAAATCAAGATTCATTTTGACTTACACTCATATTCTTAATCTTAACTCTTAATCTTAGCGGAGAGAATCCATAACTACCGATAGGCTACGCTAACGATAGTAAACAACCATTATTTAGGACTCGAGAATTGTTTAGGAACAGGATTAGAACCTAAGACGGAAAAGACAATCAAAATCAAATTAAAACTGTCACAATCAATGTGTACTCACCGTCCTCGGCGGTAAGTCCATGTGTTGCCTCTGATGTAACATAAGATGATTTTTCTGGAAGAACGCCTTGCCGCACTGGTCGCACACGTGCGTGCGTAACGTGCAGCTGCCGTCCGGGTGTCTAACCGATAATGAATGAAAGAATGAACAGTGTTTATTGCATTCCTGTTTTAACTTACTACTAATAGTACTCCAAGCGACCCCCAAAAAGGCGTCAAAAAAAGTAAGTGTCCACAGCGGGTCGTGTCGTCTGGTTCTTAGTTCGTCTAGCGCGAAAAGTTTGTCAAAGTAGTCTCAATTTGTCTTACGACACTCTAATTCCTTATCGATAGTTCTCACTACAAGCTCATATACACAAGGAAAGTTTCTCTAACGGTTATTTCTTTATCCATTTACATATAAGCGCATTGTATATTATGATTACGAATGACATTAAGAAACCTAATTAGATTTGTCCTAACGCCATTTCCTCGTAAGTTGACATTGGTATCATCGATCAACAACAATACAGTAATCGACAATTAGCATGCACATTACATTGAGTGCATATTACACATAACCAAGTTCATACAAGCCAACGAAAAGAGAGTTGAACAATACAATAATTATAAGGCATGAACGCAGCGGTTGCACCAACGCAGTCCGCGTGCACACCACCGCGTGGGTCTCTTTCTCCACGCTACCTGTCTCGCTATCGTACATCACACCTCAACGCGTTCAAACCACTGGACTAAATTGTACAGGTGGTTGTTTTATGAGCAATTCTTAAATTATTTATATATTTATTATTATTTTATTGTAATAATGAAATCAATATTTGAAACGTTTAAACTTTGAAAGAAGTGTTTTTTGTTAATATTATGAGGTTTTATCCTATTCTTAATATGAGATGGCAAACAATTTATGAGTTCAGGAATTATACCATATATTGCTACATTTGAAAAAAAATGTCATTGAAATTAATTTGAATTTGAAATTGCAAGCCAAACACAAGATAAATAAGTTCAAAGTGGCCACTATATATAACAAACGGCAATTTCATAGGTAAGGCCCTAATACAAAGTTACATTTTCTGTCTTAAGTACGAAATAGAGCGAAATGGACATATGGTATTATTGTTGTTCTATTCTAGTCAACAGATAGATGGATTCTTAGTTTTACAATTAGTTTGAATCGCATTTAGCACCTTAAGCAGTCCCCACAGAAAGACACAGGATCGTTATTGAACTGACAGGATGAAAACTGACAGTTTTTCTTACTAGGAACGTCAGTTCAAACTGTTCAGTCAAAACTGATCATGTGTGGCGGCCATTAGTGTCTTAAAAGTAAATTAATATATTTTCTTAAAATAAACCATTTTGCAATGAATTCCACTATCTATATAATGGATTATATGTCATTGTTTGATCACCAATAAATAAATTAAAATTATAGAATAAAAACTAACTGTGTCTCACCTTCTGTGATGTGCTAATAGGCCATGTTTAGCTGCAAAACCTTTGCCGCAGTCTACACAAAAGTGTATCTTGGGCCGAGGCGGTGTTATGTGATGATTCTGTAATATAAAAATAGTAATTGTATATAAAATATGAAAATTATTAATTATTAATTATTAATCCTTTAAATTACAGTATCTTACCGTAGCTATTACTTGCGTATGAACAACGTTATTGGGGTTTGTTGATGATATTATTTGGATAGGTTGATCTGAAACAGTGAAGAGAAAAAAACATAAATATAGGTATCGTCACGCGAGTCCGTCATGAGTCCTCATCATCGTCATGAGTCCGCGCATCCGTACAGTTGCGCACGAAATTACTTATTGTTTTATCTATACTAATATATAAAGAGGTAAAATTGTGTGTTTGTAGGTATATTGGGGGTAATCTCTGGAACTACTGAACCAATTTCAAATTTTTTTTTCATTGATAGGAAGCTACATTATGCGTGTCTAATATAGATTTATTTTTTTTCAAAATAAAATATATTTTATATTGAAAAAAAAAATCTTGTAAACCGAAGCGAAGCGAGGGCGGGTCGCTAGTGTATTATATTTCAATACTTTAGAGTAAAGGTTTGTTTGAAACTAAAAAAATAAGTTTAATAATATAATTTTTAATATGATTTGTCTTTTGTTTTTACCAGGAGTTTAACTGTGAGAAATTCGGAATCTCTTGCATCTTTTACAATTCGTTTCACAGTGGCTTCAGAAGTATGAGTTGCCGCTGCAGTCCATTTCATACATTGTTTTAAATTAATTACCTCGCCATTATCAGCCTCTCTTTTCATAAAACAATATACATTGTAAACCATTTTTTTTCTTTTCTATGCAAAACCATCTTGCAATATTCGTAATTAAGAAAAACTTTTGTGGGCGACTGTACATTGGAAGCGAACGAAACGTCGACTGAACACGGGAAGCAAAGTTCGACTGACGAACCAATAGCGACACGGCATTGACATTGCGTCTCACCTCGTACCACAAAATAGATCGATAAATCGCTTCTTTCGCAGGTTGACCGTTAGCACTCTTTTTAAATGATTCGATGTATACTAATTCCATAATACCAGATACACTTTATAATTACAGTATTATTTTTTTACAATATTTTGTCGATGAGTAAAATTATTATGTATGATGTGACAGTTTCAAGTATTGTTTGAAGATTGGTGAAATAAACGACTTCATGACTTCACTGTTGAATATTGATGATTTTTTTTTGTAAGTTTATGATTCATTATTGATTGATTAGTAATGTCTAATATCAAGCACATACATTGTGTAGATATGCCATATGGTACATTAAGCGTAGAACACACCATATTTCAGGTAAAATAAACAACCAGATCATCATTTAAAATAATTTCTAAAGTATTTAATATAACATAAAGTAGAGAATGACTGTTTGATGCAATTGTTCAGGGTTCTTGAGTCACTCGGTGTAATTTACCTTTATACCATTTTAAACCATATTTTAAAGATCTGGAAAATCAATTTAAATTGTTGTCGAACTGATCTGTTAACAATGCACTTAAGCGACATCACGAAATTAGGCCACGCCCCCTAATTTCCAGGCAAACGTCGTCAGTAAAGTAGCAATCTAGGTAGTGCAAATAGCTATCTTTTACTGAAGCCTTTTGCACCCGATAGCCAATGAAAAAATGTGTCATTTTTGTACTTATTCTATTTTGTATTATTTCAATATTATTTCTTTGTTATTGTTTTCATTATTATTTCTTTATTGTTATTATCTCTTTAGTATTCCTTTTGATACAAACTTAGAATAAGCTATTAATTAAAAGTAAATATTAACACTGTATACAATTAAACAGCAAATATTAACTTACTAAGTAGTTGATAAGAAATAAGTACCCATTGTTCTGCCAATTGTGTCAAACTGCAAAGTTAATAATGTATAAAATCAAAATAAAGAACAGAACAATGGGAAAAAATATATAATTAAGAAATTATGTAAAATCCTGTAGCAGGATCCAGTAGAAACACATTAAAGCATTTTCCTCGCCGGTTTTTTATTCCCCTGGACATCACATAGACAGGTACTTGCTACAGGAAAGCTCTGCCAACATTTCCTTATCATTTAGATATGGAAATATCCAGTATTGTATAAACAAATAAGGTTGTAGGAAAACCCGCGAAAGTTGGCAGATCTTTTAAAAGTGGCAGTAACATACTGTAAAATTGTAAATAAAATATGTAACAATGTAAATAATATGTGTAAAATAATAATAGAAAAAATAAATAAAGACGGTTGAAGGGGGAGGGGTGGTGAAGAGAGACGGGATAACGGTCATTAACGGGAAAATAACGGCTTAACGGAAAAAACCGCCAACGGCTCTCTTTACGGTATTGCCGTAACCCTAATAAGCGGATAGGAAAAAATGGAAAGTAAGTTACTCGATGGAAGCACGCCTACACTCGTGGCAGGGGACCTTAATGCCAAACACCCGGCTTGGGGTTCCCGTGTGATTAACCCCGCGGGAAGGTGGCTCATCGAGGATTCCGAAAACCAAGGGTACGAGGTGGTGGGCCCGGATGCGCCCACCCATGTGCCCGCCAACCCACGGTATTCCCCGGACGTCCTGGATGTGGCCTTATGTCAGGCCCTCCACTGTCCGGTCCATGTCGACGTACTATATGATTTGGATACGCAACATTTGCCCATTCTAATCACGCTTGGCCTCGCGGCGGATTTTACAGCCGCAAGGGCACCCAGAGATAAAACGCACTGGCGCACATATAGTGGGGCGCTATCCGATCTTTCCCTCCGCGGTACTCTCTCCACGCCGGAGGAGGTGGAAACAGCTGCGTCCTATATCACTACAAGAATCCAAGCCGCAAAGGCCGCAGCTACAACAAAATCCTCCGCGACCTACCGCCGAGAGGAATTGCCGCCACACTTGTGTGCCGACTTACGCCGCAAACGCGCACTACGAAAGCTCTGGGCGCGCTCTCGCTGTCCGCGGGTTAAGCGTGAACTCAACAGCCTGACGGAGCAGCTGTCGAATGCGGTTAAGGCGTTCCGTGGTACCGCCTGGAATGATATCATAGACCGGGCGGCAGAAGACGATGTCAGCCTATACCGCCTCAATCGACAGCTGACTAAAGTTCCAGCCCCCGTTTACCCGCTGCTCAACAGCGCGGGTAAACGTTGTTACGCTGCCATGGACCGGGCTGAAATCCTTGCCAACCACATGGAGGAACAGTTTACTCCTCACTCTGCCGCAGACGCCGCCGCCGATTTCCATAGACACGTCGAACGCCGCGTTAGAGAATTCCTGTGTGTTCCGGCGCCTCCGCTCCGGGGAGATGACTTTATCTCCCCGTCAGAGCTGCGCAAGGCAGTTGCTCGCCTGCATAGGCGAAAGGCACCGGGTCCAGATGACATCTCAACGATGGCGCTAATGCAGCTGCCTAAGAAGGGTCTGGCAGCATTGACCAGACTGTTCAATGGGATCCTTCGCACTGGCTATTTCCCTGCATCGTGGAAGCTGGGTAAAGTCATAGTCCTCCCGAAACCGGGAAAAGACCGCCGTCAGCCCTCGAGTTACCGTCCCATAACTCTGCTATCCCACATTGCTAAGCTGTTCGAGCGTTTGTTGCTGCGACGTCTCCGTCCGCATCTCCCAATAAGGGCGGAGCAATTTGGATTTCGCAGCAACCACTCCACAACGCTCCAGCTTACGCGTGTCCTACATCACCTGGCATCAGAGAGCAACCGGGGCCGATGCACGGTTGGAGTCTTCTTAGACATTGAGAAGGCCTTTGATCGTGTATGGCACGAGGGGTTGCTCTTCAAACTTTTGGATACCAGGACGCCGCCTGCAATTGTGCGGATAGTAGCGTCCTTCCTCGAGGGTCGAAGTTTCTACGTCTCGGTCGAGGATGTGGCTTCCCAGCCACGCCCCATTACTGCAGGAGTACCACAAGGAAGTTGCCTTTCGCCGTGTCTATATGCAGCGTTCGCTAACGACATCCCCACTCTACATGCCCAGCTGCAGGAGTGGGAGGAAGACGCTGTCTTGGCATTATACGCCGATGACAGCGCATTCTTTACATCTTCACGCAGAGCTAATATTGCTGCCAATAAAATGCAACGTGTCCTGGACCTGCTGCCAGACTGGCTGGACAAGTGGAGAATGGCCGTCAACGTTTCGAAGACGGCCGCCCTGCTTACTGGCCTAAAACGTACCATACCGCCACCGCTCAAGTTCCGAGGTCAGGACGTAGGATGGGAGTCCTCTGTCCGTTACCTCGGATGCCACATTGATCGCTCGCTGCGCATGATTCCGCAGGTGGACCAAATGGTCCGCCAGGCGAAGGCTGCACGAGCGACTCTGAGACCTGTGTTGGCATCACGACTGCCTCTCCGAACGCGACTGAGGGTCTATAAAGCCTACGTCCGCTCGCGTCTCACATATGCTGCGCCGGCATGGTACGCGCTGTGTTCGCAAACACAGCGCAAACGGCTGCAGGTCCAGCAGAACGTTGCTCTGCGTATAATCGTAGGAGCGGGGCGTTACGTACGCAATGACGTCATCGCCCGCGACGTGCAGATGCCTTCGATAGAAGAATTCGTGGTCCAATTGGCGCGGAGCCTTTACAACCGCGCCGATAATGGACCACACACTCACCTAAGAAATCTAGCGCCTCTGCACTCGCGGCCGCCGGACGGACGTCCGCTGCCTCGCGAGCTCCTGCAATCACCGCCACCCTAGGGTCAGACAGTACAGGGTGGCGATATTCAAGGCCAACATAAGCTGACACAGGTCAGCAACCAACGACCAGGGGAGCTGTTGCCCCCTGAGATGACGCCCGAGTACGAGGGGTTCCTCACACTCGTACCTGCGCTCGCGCGCTGAAAGCGCGCAAGAGTGCGGAGGACCCGGTTGGTTGGTTGGTTGGAAAGTAAGTTTTGAGAAGGCCTTTGATCGTGTATGGCACGAGGGGTTGCTCTTCAAACTTTTGGATACCAGGACGCCGCCTGCAATTGTGCGGATAGTAGCGTCCTTCCTCGAGGGTCGAAGTTTCTACGTCTCGCTCGAGGACGTGGCTTCCCAGCCACGCCCCATTACTGCAGGAGTACCACAAGGGAGTTGCCTTTCGCCGTGTCTATATGCAGCGTTCGCTAACGACATCCCCACTCTACATGCCCAGCTGCAGGAGTGGGAGGAAGACGCTGTCTTGGCATTATACGCCGATGACAGCGCATTCTTTACATCTTCACGCAGAGCTAATATTGCTGCCAATAAAATGCAACGTGTCCTGGACCTGCTGCCAGACTGGCTGGACAAGTGGAGAATGGCCGTCAACGTTTCGAAGACGGCCGCCCTGCTTACTGGCCTAAAACGTACCATACCGCCACCGCTCAAGTTCCGAGGTCAGGACGTAGGATGGGAGTCCTCTGTCCGTTACCTCGGATGCCACATTGATCGCTCGCTGCGCATGATTCCGCAGGTGGACCAAATGGTCCGCCAGGCGAAGGCTGCACGAGCGACTCTGAGGCCTGTGTTGGCATCACGACTGCCTCTCCGAACGCGACTGAGGGTCTATAAAGCCTACGTCCGCTCGCGTCTCACATATGCTGCTCCGGCATGGTACGCGCTGTGTTCCCAAACACAGCGCAAACGGCTGCAGGTCCAGCAGAACGTTGCTCTGCGTATAATCGTAGGAGCGGGGCGTTACGTACGCAATGACGTCATCGCCCGCGACGTGCAGATGCCTTCGATAGAAGAATTCGTGGTCCAATTGGCGTGGAGCCTTTACAACCGCGCCGATAATGGACCACACACTCACCTAAGAAATCTAGCGCCTCTGCACTCGCGGCCGCCGGACGGACGTCCGCTGCCTCGCGAGCTCCTGCAATCACCGCCACCCTAGGGTCAGACAGTACAGGGTGGCGATATTCAAGGCCAACATAAGCTGACACAGGTCAGCAACCAACGACCAGGGGAGCTGTTGCCCCCTGAGATGACGCCCGAGTACGAGGGGTTCCTCACGCTCGTACCTGCGCTCGCGCGCTGAAAGTGCGCAAGAGTGCGGAGGACCCGGTTGTTGGAAAGTAAGATCAAAAACATCAGAACATCTTCAAACGACAAAAACGGCAATCAAATACGTCACCAGACGTCTTCTAAGGAAGAAAAATAAGGGAAATCCAACACGTCACCAGACGTCTTCTAAGGAAGGAAATTAAGGGAAATCCACTACGTCAACGGACGTCTTCTGTATGAAGCAAAGTTAGCACCGTCTCGAACACCACCGCGAGCCCTCAAGCCAATTTAAGAACAAAAGAAATCTTTTATTCACGTGATCCCCTCATCCCCGATAGTTCCGGCTCCGCCACTCTACGAGCCCGGTGGATTGAATAGCGCCGTGGAAAATATTTACAACAGATCGCTTTGTCGCCATTTTGTAGCTGAGATAATCTAATGCATAAACCTACAAAATATCCTACACCCACATGCCTTGTTCCTAGGGCAGGTTTGGTTTACACTGGGCTAGGGATGTTCCAAATATTCGTGACCACCGACATTTGTCGTCAGATATACGGTCGCCACATCATGTTTCAAAAATTTAACTTCATTTGTTCATATATTACTGCTATAAGTAGCACTATATGAAATTTTTACTTGGTCACCAAATTTTCTACAAAATACCTGAAATTGAATAATTTTGCTCGACGGGTTGCCGCCAGGGGTTGAGACCCATATATTGATTAATAATCAGTCACAAGCACACCCATTGATAACACAACACGTTGCCAGTTCGCGGCCCAACAAAGCGATGCGCGACGCGACGTTGCCACACTTCATTTGCCTCGTCGAACGACCGCGTGCGTGCATTTATTATGTACTAGCTGTGCCCGGCATGCGTTGCATGCCCGTCAATATTTTTGCACATAATATATAGCCTATGTCCATCTGGAATAATGTACCTTTCAGATGGTGAAAGAATTTTTGATATCGGATTAGTAGTTTCGGAGATTACCTCCTACACCTACTTTATAATATTAGTATAGATTTGCTTTGGAATTTATAAAGATGCGAAATGAAAATGTAAAGTACTAATGATAAAGAACACATAACAACATTTTTTTAAATTTATTTCTATCTGTCTGAAGCGCATCACGCAAATACCACTAGATATAATTTAATGAAACTTGGCATAGTAATAGCTAGTCATGGGATTATATGAATTTGCATATTTGCACATGCAAAACGCATATTTCTCGGTTTTCACACCCTATTGCATATTTCTATGATTTTTGTTTATAGTGCATAATTCGACATAAAAACGCGTCAATATAAAATAGAATGCTAAAAATGTTATGTATACAGACCTACAAAGAACAACTTCCAAATATGCCATTACCCCCGGAACCAATAAACTCGATAAAAGTGGTCGATAACTGGTTGAAAGCAGTTTTGTTCTATGGCGAGCAGTTGGAGACCATAAAAGCGGTATTTGGTCAATTTGATAGTTCCGATGCACTGGCGATTGCATTTACTCTTCGATTAAGAAGAATATAGCACTCCTTAAGACGCACATTAGTGATATTCCCGACATGATTGAAAAACTGGAAACCAAAAATCTTCATCTGTATAATTCCATTGCAATTTTTAAAAAAATGGTAGAGTTGGGCCAGACACTTCCGCACTCATTTTCAGAAAAGACCCGAAACAAGTTCGACGGCGTTCTTGTTTATAATCCTGGTTTTGACTTAATTAATCCAGAGATAAATCCAAAAAGTTGCGTTTTGGTTTCTGTATCGTTCGTACGTGCAATTTTACGATATGTATAGAAAAGAGATTTTTAGTAGAGGCAACACATTCCGAGGTTACAAATAAAAATTATACATACTGTGCGTGGCGTGCGCGGCGACGAGCCCCGGCTGTAAGGCAGCAGTGAGCGCGCACAGGTCCGTCACGCACGTGCGGTCGCCCGCGTGCAGCCGCACGTGCAGAGACAGCGCCTCCTGCGTAAACACATGTCATCATATACCCACTGCAGGAATAGAGTCAGGCGCATAAAGAATAGTTCTCATGATGACCACGTCATGAAAAAGTCTAGGTCGCATATTGGCTACATATCAACAAGACTAAAGTCGGAATTTTAATTCGATTCCAGATTTGACAATTTCAGTGTTGCAACGTTATGACAAGTACTAAATAGTAACGTTGCGAAATTATTCGATACGGAAATGGAATATTTCCGGATCGATTCTTCTCGTTTATAATTTTATTCTCGTAAACTAAGTATATCAGGAAATTAAATATTTGTGAACGGATAATTTAGTTATGACGATTAATTTTATTACGGATCTGAGAGTTTTCTTTAATAATTGTGTGTGAAATAAATAAATAAATGTGATCATGAAGGAACATGAGAAATAAAACAAATAGATGTATTATGGTAATATTTTATTTTATAAATCGTCGCCGTCATCGCTATCGCTATCGCTGTCACTTTCTGTAACATTTATTATAAATGTGTCTGTGATATTGTCAATTAACATATCTAGCCTACTCATTTTTTCCTCTTCTTTGACAACATGGGATACGCATTTAGACCATTCGGTGGCCGTAATTTTTTGAATGCCTTCCTCAAATAAATTTCTCACGTCTGTCAATTTGAAGGTTTTATTATTTTGAGCTACATGCCCCTTTACCTGAGCCCATATCAATTCGATAGGGTTCAGCTCGCAATGGTAAGGGGGCAGTCTTAAAACCGTGATCCCATGTTGTGCTGCCATTTCGTCTACAGCGTACTTATTAAAAGACTCGTTATGTGGAATCAGTTCTAAAAGCGTAGCTTTAACCATATCTGGTTCGTAATGAATATTTTTATTTAAAAGCCAGTCTTGAATGGCAGCTTTTTTCCAGCTCATTTTTGGTGCCGTTTCCAATTTTCGGGAGTGGTAAGGTGCATTATCCATCACCACAATTGAGTTTGGTCTTAATTTTGGTAAGACTCCAGCGAACCACTCCTCAAAACAAACTGCATTCATCTCATCATGGTAATCTTCACAATTTTTCTTTGCTTCAAAAATCATGAGCCCCTCTTCCACGAAGCCTTCTTCACTACCTATATGGCTAATTATGAGACGTTTGCCTTTTCCAGATGGGTTTTTTAATCCAGTGGTCAGTCCCTCCAAAAACGCTTGCCGAGATGATGTGACTTGCTTGTCCACCCAAGTTTTTTTTACAGTATGACCTTAAATCACATATAGTACATGAACATTCAATATTACTATTAAATTTAATGTAAATGTATATTAATTCAAAATGTTAGCCTTACCTGCGTTAACCCAAGTTTCATCTTGATAATATATATGTCTCCCTTCTCGTCGAAACTGACATATAGATCGCAAGTAACGCTGGCGCCATGTTATTATATCATTTCGATCAATAAGTGTGCTCTTGCGTGACCGTGCAACAAATTTAAAATTAAGATGCTTCAAAATTTTTCTGAGGGTGTCTTTGGAAACCTTGGGCATTTCTGGATCATCGTTCATCACTTGTAAAATCTGAAATAGTAAATTTTATAATAGTTTGGAATCATTACTTATATATAAAAGATGTAGGTATAAAATAATACTGTCTGACTGATTGACTAACCTTTGCAATGGTTGGAGGTTCATTTAGGTAAAAGAACTGATGAACTATTCGTCGTATTGCGGAGAATGTAAATTCATCAATTTTATCTTTGAAACTTCGCTTTGGTCCAGTTTTTTTAGGGGGAGTTGGCGGCGCACCTTTATTTACTTCCTTCAAAACGTTACAAACAGAGCGTGAGGTTATTCCCAATATGTGAGCAACTTTGTTCATACATTCATTTTCTTTCACAACTTCAAAGGCCTCCAATTGCGCAGAAGTTTCATTTTTCACGTACTTATATGCGTTGCGGATCATTACTTTTTCAGTAACAGTGAAAGCTTTTCGTGGACGTTTTTTTCTTGGAGACAAGAAAACATCCACGTCTTTTTGTGATGTACTTGGCGGAGGATCCATTTTGATGGAAAACCAAAACAAATAGATTCACTCAAAGTTCACAAAAAACTATAAACGTAACAACAAACACAACGTAACAAAACTTTAACAAAAACCCAACAAAATAACAAAATATCGATTCGCAATGAAACGAGATATTCGTGCAATCAGACTAGGAAAATGAAGCCGAATGACAAGATAAACAAAATGGCGATAGCTGCACGAGCGCGCACGGGTTGCCAATACAGAAAACTATCTAGGCTCTTTTATTATAAGTTTTGTTTTTAATATAAAAAAAAAACAAAAATATTAACTTTTTATAAAATAAAGCAGCGGTTACTAATTAATAAATAATTGTTATGAATAATTATGTATTTATTTAAATAAAAATCAATAATTTAGTCTTTAATTGGCACACCAATATTATGATTACATAAACATAAATCGCGATTGTTTATCGATTTTTGTGTTCATCACTACACTATTATATGTGGTATCATTATTTTACAAAATGACAGTAGCTAATGTCAAATGTGGAATCGAATTATAATTCCGACTATAGGTATCTGAATGACTAGATCGCTCGATGAGTACATTACAAAAAGGCTAAGTCCCAAAATGATTGGAACGTGTTTTATTCTTTGCAAGTACAGCTGCCTACATTGCCGTGTAGCTTATACCTAATTTATTCTCAAGATTAAATATTTACTAACAAATCGTAAATCGAAAATCAGGTCATCAGTTTATCACCTTTTCCAGATTTTTCCAGATACATAAGAAAAAAATTAGATTTACCTCATATTTCTTAACATTCCCACCTGTGTGCATGAATACTCGGTAAATATTATTATATTAACCTAAATTCTGAAAGACAAGTGTGTTTTATCTTATTTTAATCAATAGTTATAAAATTGATAAGAAATATGTTCAGTTCTTAGACTGACATCGTAAAATATCAGATCTACATGGGGAATTCAGATCTTGCCCCTACTGATTTCCATTTTTTTTCGGAATTTGGATAACTTATAACAGAGGAAAAAATTCAACTCCGATGAGGCAGTGAAAACGCCTTCAGAGAATTCATCGACTCCCGTCTCCAGGAGTTCTATAGCAGGGACATCAATCAACTTCCATTAAAATGGCAATAGTACATTGATAATAATGGACAATACTTCAATTAATTGAATATATAATTTTCATAAAAAAAAAATATATTTTAATTTTTCCGTATAAAACGGCAATTTCATAGATAAGGGACCAAATACCTATTTCAGTGTTTTTTACATAATAATTTATTAATCATTTACACTAACTAACCTTAGTATTAAAACACGAGCCGCACTCCGGACACCCATAACCGGGTGTTGGTTTATCCGTCACGATCTGACCGTCAGCGCCTATTACCTGCAAAAGAAATGGTTTATATTTAAACGAGCAGCAAAAAATACTAAACGGGCAGCAAATCATGATCAACAAAAACTGTTTTTGAATAACTGAAATAAAAATAATATTAAATTACTAAGGATGTCATCAACAAGTTGACGGAGTCCTCCTATTTCTTTTCTAGCCTAGGAGACTTACCTAAGTCTAACCTATCTTTAAATTTGCTACCATCGATTTGCTGCTCTTTTTTTTCTGGCATTCATTTAATTATTTCTAAAAACAAATTTATTTCAAATAAAATTAGATTAACGCATTTTTATAGAAGTCGAGCAGAGTCCAGCTGGTGGTAATAGATATTTGATCAGTTCAGTTAACTTACAGTTTGTCGCTAGTTTGTCAAAACCAAACTATACGTAAAATAAGTTCAGGAATAAAATAAAAATAATTCATTTGTGATGTAGTGTTTAGTATAATATAAGGTGTGACGTAGTTTATAAGCATTGATATGGAAACCTGTCAGATTTAGTTTCAATAATAAATTGGCTCTTATACTGAACAGTCGCATCTTTCTTTTACACTAACTCCTGTCCCTACACATTTAGTATCTTTTCATCAATAATTGAAATTCCCGCGTCAACTTAATCCGATAAAAATGTCAAATAGCGGGGGTGTTAGTGTTAGGATGTCAAGTGGACAAAACAAAATAAACAAGTATTTACGAAACAATGCAATTGCAATTACAAAACATGTCGCTACATTAATTAAAACTGGCGAATTTTAGCATGAATTTAGAAAATGTGAGCACCATCTAAGTACATAGGCTGTCTTGCAAGTTGTGTAATAGCTAAATAATAACACATATTTTGTTATAACATAAAATAAATGAAAGTCAAATGCATACCTGTACAATTTGCGGTTTGAAATCATCTTGCTTTATAACTGTTTGTTGTTGCTGTTGTTGTTGCTGCTGCTGTTGTTGTTGCTGCTGCTGCTGTTGTTGTTGTTGCTGCTGTTGTTGTTGTTGCTGCTGTTGCGTCGGTGAAGAGGTTGTGCAATGCCTGGTGATCTTGCAGTGTTGCATTAATTCAGACTTGTTTTTGAACGCTTCGCCACATTCTATACACGCGACAACGCCCTCGCCTGTGTGGATTCTATGAAAGACATTTAATTTACTTTACTATTTACTTATATAGACATTTAATTTACTTTATTTTATTACCAAAACACAAAGTCATTGTAAAATGTGAGCAAAAATACAGTGCAAAAATGGACCTATAGTTTCCTTCAACTAACTATAAGGAGATACTAACTTAAAAAATACATATTAGTCCAGTCCATGGGCGGTTAAAGGATTCAGAATGGACAAATAGACATAGAGGCAATTTTTTATTAGAAAAAATAGTTAAAAATATGTCAATTAAAATTATCAAACTCGTGCAGTATGGGAATATAATTTATTTTTTTAGAAATATTTATTTATAAATTCCAATAATATTTCTGTTTTATAAGACTCATTATAAGAGCGTTTTAACAACATGTGTAATCTTTTAGAAAATTGAAGACAAATTAAAGCCCATAAAAAATTTCTCGCTCGACGGTCCACTAAACGAAATATGTTCAAAAAAACTCAATTTCCAAATGTTTATTGCAAAATTAAACTATCGCCATACTGCGCAAGTCTGCGCACAGTGATATCTTTAATTGTCATACTTTTAACTATTATTTCCAAGAATAAAATTACCTCTATGTCGATTTGTCGATCCAACCAAATGGTATGGATAAATTTCAATTTTGTAATGAAAATTATCAATGAAAATTTTGCATAGCATAATATGCTGAAAAATTAAAAGAGCATCAATGACAATAAACCATAGAGTACATACCCAATAGAGACGAAATGCTACTCATTTTGTTTGAAAATATTTCCGTCAAATCACCGCGGTGACAACTGCGCTCTGATTGGTCGACCCAAGGTCAAACATAAACTCTAGTGTTGGGCACGCAAATATCGATATCGAAAGAAATTGTTTAGTGGGACGGCATGGTAAATAACACTCTCTTGTTTTTTTTTATAGAGATACAATGTATACGTAAATATTTAAATTAAATGAATAAAATAATTAAAATAGCATTATTCCAACTATTAAATACTACCCAACAAGAGTGAACAAAATTGATAGTTTACGGAATACAGAGCACATGGAAAATTTAGATGATAGGAAAACTTCCTAAATAGTTGTATTTAATTAAATAACGTTGTAAAGATAAAACAACATTTTAATAGGTACTTATCATTTAATAAAACAATTTAAATCGGTATAATGGTAATTATTATATATTGGGTTACTGGTTTTTAAAATGAATTAATTTCGTGTAAATTCTTCTTACAGCTTGTTTCTCATTATATTGCCTCCTTTTGCTAAGGAATGCTAGCCTTGTATCTATATATTTTTTCATTACGCTTTTAGCCAAATCAATTAAATGGTCTGTCTCTTCTGCGTAGTATTAGTGGTACTGATATTCGGGAAAAAATAATTCTCCTACAAAGCGACTGACAGTCTTGTGGACTAAGAAGTCGCTTGTATATTTTCTTTTGTCCTTGTCGCTTGTATTCTTTTGTCAAAAATTTTTTTATAAATTGCTCAGATCGACGGCAGATTTTTTGCACACTAACCGAAGGATATATTAAGCCACCCTTATCTCTGTAATAAATTAGATTTCTCTTGTTTTCTGACAAACATACCAACGCTTCTATACAGGTGCCACATTTAATGCATTTAACTAGTTCGCTAGACACATATCCTGCTATGTATTCTATTACATTTTCTGAAAACTGCGAAAGCTCGACAGTTTCCATCAAAATATTAACATCGTTTTGGTTTTCGTATTACTTTTTTATTCTAGAAAGTAAACGATGACCTCAAACGTTCAGGTGTCGATATTGTCAAATAACGTCACCTACTTATTTCTAAAATCATATCTACACTACTGCCTACACGTTATTTCAATTACGAAGTCCCTTTTGACACTTTTAACATTCGCTGAGAACGTAACTCTCCACGTTTCATATAAATTGAATAAATAAACAGTCTCTGTTTATGGCAGTAAATCACCATTTGATGAAATCTCAATCAATCCCAAATAATAAACAATTCATTCTCAAACACAACCAACCTTTTTTTTTCAAGATATCGTGCTCAAAATAAATAAAACTAAAATTAAATTACTATTTTACCGCAAGCCCGCGTTTACGTACTATGGTATATTTTTTACTTTTAAACATAGTGACGTGACTCAAAGAATCGGAAAACGGAAGCGATTTTATAGTTTAATCGGTAACTCACTCGCGAATCGAAAAGACCTGGTTCCGGGTCTTTACGCGAGTGTGTCTATGTCTTCGTGTCCACCTCGTGTTCACGATCCACCATTTTGTTTATCTGTTTAGTACGAGTGCAGAAGCCTTGTATACGTTACGTGTGTTCAGTTTGGTTGATTTTTTAATGAGTTTTGTTATATTTTTGTTAAATAGTTGTTGTTAGTTGTTACTGTCTGTAATTTCTTTGTTGTTATTAAGTTGTTATTTCTTATTTCTTTATTCATTAAGTTTATTCGTAAGTTATTTCTTTGGTTTTGTTTATTTTTATAAACACTGCAATGGCCGAGACCACTAAAAGAACCGTCTTGCGCAGTCAAGCACGTGACTTTGTGGTACGCCTACAAGAATACTTTGAACGGGAGTTTCAGAATGGTAGTCCACTCTTGCCACTTTCACAAGTGACTAACCGAGTAGCTGAAGCTCTCGGTAGCAGTAGAAAAGCTGTTTCCCGGATAAGCAAGGAAAAGCATGGGAAAGATAAGACGGAAGACAATAAATTAAAATCGCCACTTAAAAAAAAGTAAGAACGTCTATAATTAGTCACAAAACGACAATTTTGATACCGACGCCATAAGAAATCACATTTACGGCTACTAACGCAGGAATGAATTGCCAATGCTCGACAAATTGTCGAATACTTTAAGAGAATCCGGACTGTTTAGTGGCAGTAGAACTTCTTTGTGGAGGGTTATAAAGAAAATAGGATTTGCATACAAAAAATGTGGCAAAAGGCGGATTATGATGGAACGCGGAGACATAACATCCGCGATCGTGCACATCGATAACTTTATAGATAAACTTCAAATTATAATTAATACAGCAGATTCCACAGACGAAGATGAGTACGACGACGATGGAGATAATGAAGTAACGCTTTCGAATAGCGATGACTAATAAATCATTTGCTGATAAAATGTCATACTGTATCTAATTAAAATTAAAAACTTGATTAAAAAGGTTTTGTCTTTTATTTTAACCCCAAACCCCATGCTAATCTTTAATAGTTTAGATTCTGTCATCTCGATTTAAATTTGTTCGTAATAGTAATCGAAAATCGATGTCGTTAGACAATGGTACTTCACTAGTACCCTACTATTTGACATATGTCAAAAGGGACTTCGTAATTGAAATAACGTATAATAGACCGTATTTTTCGATCAAGATCTGATATACTTAAAAAAATCGATAAACATAATATGTCCAGCACTACGACGTTAGATCGACAATGGACATTAAAAATAAGTGCAAAGTTATTTATTTAAATAAAATGTAATAAATATACCTACTTTACTCGTAAATATCGAAACATAATTTCATTTTCTTAGTCCAACACTAGTAACAAGTTCGTAGAAATAGAAAGAGATAATGCAACGAGGTTGTAACTAGGTAAAAACAAGACGCATAGATACTTGTCAATTGTTTCATTTTGACGTGACCAGTTTAGCTTGAGCCGTGATAAAATGGATGTGAATTGAAAAATTCTATATTTGTTGTTACTTACCGATGAAATGTGATGCCGTCTGTTTTAGAGTTCGATGTTTTACTATTTTTACCACACCAACGAATCGAACAGGAAGACATTTTAACAGTATACAGAGAAATTTAAAAATTTAAATCTCGTGTTTTATAATTATACAGAGACGTACACACAGGTCACTTTCTGGTGCCATACTATTTTGGTGCATGTGAGAGTTGATATTTATTATAGGTAAATCACTGATCAGTTACGGAATTGGATGGCCAGTATTACCGCTCTATAGGGTATAATACTCTATGCAATAAACAAAGAAAAATTAGAATTACATAAATTAGAATAAGGCAAGAATATATATTGGGTCTCACACGTAACTTCATGAAATTGTATGCA
Source organism: Sesia apiformis (assembly GCA_914767545.1). Taxonomy (NCBI): domain Eukaryota; kingdom Metazoa; phylum Arthropoda; class Insecta; order Lepidoptera; family Sesiidae; genus Sesia; species Sesia apiformis. The sequence continues at coordinate 3,952,167 of OU611960.1, read as the reverse complement.
AACTTACTAAGATAAGTGTGCATTCAAAGGTCAAATACATAAAAGCGAGCAAGTCTGGATACTGTTATGCACATGTGTAAATTAACCACCAATAATTTATTTTTGCGTAATAGGAAAATCATGAAATACGTGTTAATTTTTAGTTAGTTTATATGTATGTAATATTTTTATTTTTTAGTGTACTTAATCAGTTAATGACATATTAACCTTTCGGGCTGGGAATATTTTACACTATTTTTGTATGATTTTATATTTTTTTGTTACTATTTACTTTGGTCTAAAATTTTCAGTTTAATAATTCCCTCTTTTTCGTCCCATTACTCACTTCATGTGTGCAGCTAGCGTCCGCTTCTGCAGGAACTCCTTGCCGCAAACGGGGCAGGCGTGCGGCACCTTTCCGTGAACTCGCCCGTGGTTCACCAGCTGGAACTTGCGAGCATACGCCGCGCCACAGTCCGGGCACACGAACGGTGATAGGGACCCGTGGAATCGGCTGTGCATCACTAGGTGATCCTGTCGATGACAATGGGGATGATGCAATTTTTCTAACAACCTGATTTTTGTGTATTTTTATATAGAGTAGACCAATATAGATTGAACCACAAAGTGGCAGTGTCAGAAAGATGATAATCGCAGTTATAACATTTTGAAGTCTGCATTTGTTAATAGTAGCGTGACGTCACAGTAACGGCTGTATGGATAGACTTGTCACTGGTCAATTTTAGGCAAATTAGTCGAATTTGCACGTTCAAATGGCAATATTGTCGTAAATAACCAGAAAGTCAAAAAGAAAGAAAATAAACAGCAGTCAGTTCACAACAAAGAGATTATTGCCGAAAATAAAGGTTATGTTTTTGTTTATTCAGCTCGATGACAGGTGACAGTGAATTTTATTTTAATCTGTGGTGACATTAGTTTTTTTATACATTATAACAAAAGTAGCAATCCATACACCCATAACTGTGACGTCATTGCCAATATTTCACATTTTCGCTATAATTTCTTAGTCATTTGTCCATGAAAAATAAAACTCGTACGAGATGTTGTTGTACATGTCTAATTTATTGTAAAAATTAGTAAATAAAGAATCATTAAAAAAAATACCCCATCCCCATTATAAACAGTTCAAGAACAGACTAGACAAATTGCTTCCAGGAGAAGAGATATGGCTAACACAACACCAGCTAACACAAGATATAGACATACATACTAGCAGTAATAGTGCTCGCCTATTACACAATAATCCGAACCTTCTCTTCCTTGAGGGACTTGGGGCGGAATGAACGGAAAATACCGACCCAAGAGGTCGAGAAACGAAAATGATAATAAATAAAGTTACACTGAAATACAGTCTGGGCATAGGAATGGTGATAGGAACCCGTAAAGCAGCTGTGCATTACTAGGTTCTCCCGTTGATGACAATTATAAATAAAGTCACACTCAATGGCCTGTACTAGACTTTGTATGTCGTGGTTTCAGAGACACAAATACGAACTCGAAGCGACAAATGTAATATAGCTCATTTAACTATAAGTGTCAGATGGCTCATTTATAAATAGCGCCATACTCAATGGTACACACTAGGATTCCCTGTGATGTGGGTCCAGAGACAAACACAAAGACACGCCATCCAACCGGGAATGGAACCTGAGACCTTTTGCACAGCAGGTAGGGTCACTACCCACTGTACCAATCGCTCGTCAAATCGATTGTTATTCACGTATGGTTTAATAGGACCATATGTGCTTAGCTTAGGCGACAACCTATGTAGGTAACAATAAATTCAATGCGTAAAAAAAACAACTATGCAATTTTTTTTTATGGACGAAGGTGGCAGACGAGCATACAGTCCACCTAATGGTAAGTGGATACTGTAGCCCCTAGACATCCGTGATACATGCCAACATTAGTCCAAAATGACAAACGTTGGCACGCCCCCAGATGCGCTGCCTCCCTTTGCAGAATAAGGAATGGATTTGGAGAAAGGGTTGGGGAAATGGGGAGAGATAGGATGGGAATGGGCTCTTGCACATCTCACTCACTACCGAAACACGTACGTACATTAGGGAAATAAGATAAAGTGGGAAATGCAGTACATTTCAAGATAGTGTTCTGTGAGAGAGGGGTAACGTGGCCAGTCGAGTGCGCCCAACGGCTGTTGGATTGTAGCGTGCACTCTCCCCCTCATCAACAATAAAACTTACCGACAAAAACTTGCCAGAATACGATTTGGCAAATACTTAGGCCGCAAATTCGGAGTGGTGGGGTGTGTAGCGGGGCGTCGTATTGAGCGTGCACGCTATGCTACTTAACATACAGACTAGTCTTGAGGTGTCTTCGTAACAGCCTTTACAGCGTGCAGTTAAGCGTCTCGTCCAGTGGTAGAGCGGGGCGTTATAGTTAGCGTGCACGCTGGTTCGCTTCACATATTGAAATGCATGAAGGCGTATTTGATAGAGCGTTTGAGCGTTTCCGTGTTTTTGTTTCGACGAGCATGCTTGTTTCAGTGTGTCAAGATTTTTCAGTGAAAGCAATTGTGTGTGGTTATAAATAAACTACGGAATGGGAAGATATTGACATATATTAGCGATGACGCTTGTCCTTGAGTGGCCATTTCTAATCGGTCCATACACTAAAGGCCCCACTGCAGCTAAAACTAGTTGCGTGCATGCTGCACGCGACTATGCACGCTCAATACAACGCTTGAACGCCACGTTGCACGGTCCACTGTTCCAAATTTGCAGCCTAAGAGTTAAACAAAAGCCTTTAATTTTACGGGTTTAAAGTCTGATTATTTATTCGTGTCAGTGATATGACATATAAATTATTGACACTTCTACATGTCATATCCCTGACTCTAATAAATAATTCGACTATAGTTAGACACCTAATTAATTTTAAAATTTACAATATAAAATACGTTTTGTTTATTATTATAATTAATTAACGTCATTATAGTTGAACTAACAAACATCCTCAATCTTTCTTCAATTACTCCTATAATCATCAACATCTATAAAGTGTATGGTTGCCAACCCATACAAGAATACTATTATTCCTGTAGAAATTATGCCTTGCAGGCTGGAAAGCGAAGGAATAAGGAGTTCAAATTAATACTCAAACTCCGGGTCAAGTCCCAGTGCTTGACTGAACCTTATGTTTAATGTCAAATCCAGTGTGTACGGTAGAACTGTATTATTTTATAGAAAAATATTTATGATAACAGAATATAGTGACAATGTTCTTTTTACCTTCTGCGCGAAACTCTCCCCGCAATCGCTGCAGACGTAGGGCCGCTCGCCCGCGTGGTACTTGGTATGCGTCACCAGGTGCCGCTTCAACGGGAACCCGCGCCCGCACTCACCGCACACGAACGGGCGGTCACGACTATGTACCTGCGACGAAATTATACGATAAGTTAGGAAAATTTCAACAAGACATTTCATGGAATAGGTATATTATTTTATTTTATTTGTGAACAAAAATCTACATCAATACAGAAATGTGAACTTATTATACATGTAAATTAAACTTATTGTCAAAATCAGATTTGACTATTTATACAATGTAAAACAGGTAATTTATTGTAGACGACGGGCTTACTTATAAAATGAACTATCGCGTAAGACTCAAGTGAGTGTATGTATATATGTGTATGTGTACATGTGCGTGTAGTGCATTTGTGTCTTAAGAGTGAAGAAAAAACGAAATAAATTCTTTCTTCATAATTGTAAAAGTGGCCATTATACACAAAAGTGGTATAATGTTAAGTATTATGTATTGTGTTGTGTATGTAATATTAATTTTAATTTATTTTCAGACAAATGTTCATAATATGCGTTAGTAACCACAAATCTTAACCCAGCGTTAGTAATGGGGAACAAATTAAAATTAAGATACGAGAACCCAACCCCAGTACTATGTACCGACTAATGGCCGGCGTACAGTCATGTCCATCAGTGCAGTATCGGACTGTCTCACTTGCCTTCAATTTCGCTCGGACAATTCATTTGACAATCAGATAATTTATTTTATTGTGTGATTATCCAAATCTACCAACTGATAAGATGAAGTATAGACAAGTAAGCCATTTTTTTTAATGGCTGCGTAGTGTCTGCCGACTTTACACCAGAACCACTCTATCTTTTGTCGTGAGTGTGGTAAAAGACGGCTAAATAACAAAGCCGCTACCACAAGCCTTGAGGTAGTGCATCACTTCTAAAACAGTGGACTCGCCAACCTGCTTGCCCAGTGTAGCGTTTTAAGGCCATACATTCCTTGTAAACGCAACAATATGCATAAGGTCCATTTGCAGCAATGGACGACAAAAGGACGGTAATTACTGTAAGAAAGCTATTAACGGTAAGGCACTTTTTATGAAAAGAAGGCAGACGGGCAGGCGGCAAGTGGTAATAGGCCAGACTATCTGGTAAACGGTTTATATCGCCGACGGACATTTCCGTCCCTTCATGTGGTTTTGGAAGTCTGGGTCTGTCGAAAAAAATATTCCTCCCTAACAGGGCCCCACGCAAACCATAACCTAGGCCTCAAGAGCCTTTAATCCGTCACTGTGTGCTGCTGGCAAATGTATTTCTGTTCGACTTCATAAAAATAAATGCCAAGGATTTTCAATTTAAACATTTTCAATCAACGAAAGTGGTACAAAAGAAAAACTAACCAGGACAAGTAATTGAATACTCAATCTACTCGTTGAATTAAGATGTATCTAAACTACATCTTAATTCAACGAGTAGGTTGGATACATTTTTCATATAAACACAAATAACGAGAAGTTACAAAAATACATACCCTCGAATGCGTAACAAGGTGATGTTTCAATGTAAAAGCCATTTTACACTCGTGACATCGATACGGCCGGTCTGCAGAATGCAGTAACAGATGTGTATTTAGGCAGTGTTTCCTTGCAAACGCTTTTCCACAGTGACCGCAGACGTGTGGCCTTTCACCTATAAAGACTTTCCTTGTCAGTTTTCGGAATCCTTGGTAACTGCAGCCGCGAGAGTAGTATCGTTGGTGAATAGTGACGTGAGAGACATGTTTCTAACACTGAAGGGATAGAGAATCGTAGTATACGATAGACTTTGGTGGCCAAAACATTATAATTTAGACAGATTTGCATCTATCATTGTTTGTCGTTAAGATGCACTAAATCTAAACGACAATCAACGTCTAAAACTGGAATTATATTACTGTGGTGAGGTATGTCGAAGTTTGTTCGAAAATTTGTAATTCTACACTAACACTAGTGTAATATGGTGTGGTAAAATACCAAAAATAGCGTAATTGTGCATACAATGCAGCAACCAAAAATGCAGAGGAGTTTCATTACGCCAATATATGTATATAAATATAATATGGAACAAAAGAACGCGACACCAAGACAATAAAGCGTAGTTCCGGCTTTAAATTAATACAAAGCTTAAAAATGGTTCACCAATAGTCTTTCGCCTGCCACGGCCTCTTAACCATTTCGCCATTTTTACCCTCGAATGTGTGAGCAGATGGTGTTTGAGCGTAAATGACTTGTTGCACTGTTGGCAGCGGTAGGGACGGTCGGTGGAGTGCAGCCGCAGGTGTGTGTTGAGGCAGTGCTTGTGCGCGAACGCCTTGCCACAGTGTGCGCACACGTGCGGACGCTCGCCTGAAACAGAGAGCGTTCGCTGCGTCACACTGTGGCAGGCCTGGTTCACTCCGTAAATTAAGTACGAAAACATGCCTATGATCTGATCGATCTGACCGACCAGCTGACTTTTCTGACCGACTCGTTTAATTTTTATTATTTTATTTTCATTTATGCGGGAAGCTTATAGTTATACATGTACAGCATATTTAAAATATAGCATTTAATATACAAGAAGTTTTGGTAGACATATATTGTAAACACTAGCAGTTTTATTTTATTACGAAGTGAACCATTCCTGTTCTTATTATACTATTAGTTACTGGTGATTGCAGCAGATATACTTAATATAGTACGTTTTAGTTTGAATAAAAACGTACTACTTTGTTGATTTTTGCAACTTTCATTAATCTAGCATCATTCTAGAAAGCTAAAAAAAGCGAAAAGGATGTTGAAATATAACTTGGGTTGATAAAAGTCTATACAAAAACAAACTACAATGATACTGTTCTGAACCCAAATATTTCAGAATAATTGTGTTTTAATAGTGTTTTTTTATTGTTTCATTTCTGAATATTTTCATTGATAGTTTCTGAGAGATGAGATTAAAAGAATATGGACTTTACACTCCGCATACTCTGGATGGATAATTATGATTATGGTAAGTCATTTAGGCTCAATATATGTTCAACATAATATATGACGTAGTTAATACAAGTTTACTTTATCTAATACTAAGGACCTGGCTTCACATAGGTACCATAATTTTATTAAATTATTATTATGATTGGACCGATCAATATGTAGCTAATTTGACTGCTTCACTCATACGAGGGTGAGTCCTAACTAAATATTAACCAATAAGAAGATCGAATTATGACAAATCGCTTTGCAGTTTGTTAATTTATTCAAAATACGGCTATGTGACGCTTACCGCAAATAGAATTTATTTTTAGTCTTATAAATAATGAACACTGAGCGTTCGATGCTTAAGCAGTCAGCGCTAATGAACCTTAAGACTCGAACGTTAAACGTTAGTGAGCGCTTTAGACTCGAGCCATGAACGCTCAATGGTAAACCATTGAGCGTTCATGGCTCGCGAGTATTAAAAACTTGAATTATAAGGTTCAAGAGTTGATTAGCAGTAACTCAACACTCGAGCTTCGAGCACTCAACGCCCATTATTACAGCATTGTTCTTTTTTCAGTTTAGAGTACCTAACGTAAACATTACTCATTGTATCAGAACTGTAAAAAGTTATAATCTTTAGAAGACTCACTTTGCCTATTGTTACAAAATATAATAAGCACAAAGGAAGCAGTAGTTTCTCCTGAGAAAACTGCTTATGTACTTAGTGGATATTGCAGTGATTATTTTATTTTCGATAACCACAGGTGCCTAGCTGTCAAAGCTTTGAATCGATTTGAAAAAAATACCTGCTGATAAAAACTAATGTTTAAAAAGGTAATATTCAAAACAAAACTGATTTGTGAAATATTTCATAAATCTTAATTAACTGATTTCTTATATACAAGAAACAACATTGATGGTGCAGTGTTAGAGTTGAATTTTGAACTGTTTGTTAACAAAACCAGTTGATTATCAGATTTTATACAAGTGAACGGAAAACAAAACATTCATATAAAGACAAAACCAGTTTTAAAATTTATTCAGCCAAAGCTTTGCTAGCTTTAGCACAAAAACAGATCTATAAAATAAACATTACATACCTGTATGCACCCTCGCATGCGTAGTAAGGTGGTGTTTCAACAGGAACGACTTCCCGCACTCGTCGCACGAGTAAGGGCGTTCCTTTACTGTGGCAGGAGGGGCCGTTGTCATCTGGGGCGGGTTCATTATCTCCGTCTGTGAATAAACCGTCTGACAACAGCTTATTAAACGATACAGGTGATTAAAAGGCAGAGGGTATTTGAGAAGATAACATCTCAATAGCTGATACTACGAGCCGGAGCCGAAGAATTATCAGTTCAGTGTTGCAGTGTAACATTTAGGAGAAGGATTTGTCGAATTTGTATGACTGAGTCCAATAAACTTTTACTAATACTATTTTCGTTCTTTTTTTTAGTTTTGATAAAGTTATAGTATAGTTGTGCTTAGGATCATAGATTCCTGTGCTTAGGATCATCTTATTTGGCCTACTGCCCTCTTTCAGAAAAAAATAAACAATTTAAGTGATAGAAAAGAAAGAAACGGAGAAAATCTGGATATAAAGTTGTGGTGTAGTCGAAAGAACGCTTAGCCCGAAGAAGCACGGAATGTTAGCCCGCGTGGACGTGTTTCACTAGCTCCTCGAAACATAGCCTAAATGAGCTATACAAAAACTTATTTTTTTATCAAATACGGAGATTATACTGTTATTGAGATTTTAAACATCTCTATTTTATTGTGGCCCGTTGAAAAACAGTATGACACATTGATCTAAATGATTCAAGAAAAAAGAAAAATGTTGAAAAATTATTGTAAAAATAGTAGTTAAATCATTGACCTAATATCAAATAGACGATGGGTCTAGTACAAAATTCACGAACAAAACGTCCGAAGTTAACATATCGTCACCCTTATGCCAAAACCACGAATGTGCAATTGAATAGTTGCGAGAAAAAACGATTTTAAAGTTATCATTCGCTGTGTAAAATTCGGATTATGCTTTAGCCCAGTGAAGGGATTGATAATAATTATTGTCGACTATCATAGATTCTTGATCTAAAATGAAGTTTTCTCCTACTTGCTCGGAAATGGTTTCATTATTTTTAAAAAAGAATACGTCATTCGGCTCTTTTCTGTATGCACGCCAGCAATTTCCAACACGACAATAATAGAGATTGCTGGACAGTAGCGGGGTTATTTTTAGTGCTCACTAACATAAATTAGGTATTTTTAGGTACACGATATTTATTATTATAAAGGTTGAATATGCATTTCTTTTCAAAAGTTTAAAAAAGAACAAAGACCGCGCGCAGTCGAAATGGCAGGAATGAAATTTCTGTTTCTTGAATTAATTTGTTGATTGTTTCCTCGCAAATTAGAGAAAAGTACTATACAAGTCTCGGCCGAAATAGCAATTAACGGCCTCGTTTATTTAAAAAGGACTCAGCTTCGCCTCGTCCTTCCAATATTACTCGGCCGTCAATTGCTTTATTTCGGGCCTAGACAGTAATAATGTACTATTAAACATCGCATTATCTAACAATTACCAAATTTACACATTCGTGGTTCTGGCATAAGGGCGAAGATATACAATCGTACTTTGAAATAATGAAATAAAAACAAATAATTCGCAATAAAATTATTCAAATTTAAGCCGTACTTCTCTACCATACTGCTTAATTTTGCATAGCATGTTTAGTTAAAGCATAGATGTGCCATCAAAGGCCATCATAGACAGGATTGCGGGAACATAAAACTCACAGAGTCGCTTCATTCGTAAAAGTATTTAATATTTACTCTATTTAGATAAAATAATATATCATATATTGATAAGTAATAGCCTTATATATCATATATTGATAATAAAGCTTAATTAAAATTGGTCCCCTAGTTGCAGAGAAATTCTCGGACATACATACAAACATACGCGTCGAATTAAGAACCTCCTTTTTTGAAGTCGGTTAATAGGCTATAAGAAACAGAAAAAAGCAAATAGTAAAGTAATATTCTTTTGATCCCGAATGAGACTAAGAAATTGGGAGGAATGGACATATAGTCTTTATATTATAAATTTGTTAGTAATAGAAATAAACAATATATCACATCCCATTGACCTAGTATCAATAGTAATGAATGAGTGATGAGTTGATGACATTTGTTTTGCAAACTAAACTAAAATAAATATGCATATGCCATATCTAATTGGGAAAATAGATGATTAATTTATTACACAACTAGGTGTGCACGACATGCGTTGCAATGCCTTAGATTTTTTTTGTCAGAAACCTCGGAGGGCGCGCGTGCGCAAAACAACTCACCAAAGTTTCATTGAAATTGGATGAATGGTTTAGGAACGCATAGAAGACGAACAAACAAACATTAATTTTTATATATTAGATAATAACGATATGTAATAATGACAAATACTTTAATTGATTCTAAGTTGAAGCGACTTAAAAAAAAAATCAATGCGACTCCATTTCTTTTGAGAAATATTGTCCGGCAGGATTGGACTTCTCCAAGAAATGAAAACAATTGCGTCGGTCTCTTTCTGACAAATGACGCGTAATTTAATAAGTACGTGTGGGACAAGGACATACATATATTGTTAAGTGTTATTCATAACTTTTGCAACTGGTAGCACACAATTCAAAATTAAATGAAATAATAACGTGTTCGGATGTAAAATAAATAATTTGATAGGATAAATAACAATCATACTTGGTGAAAATATTCCATCCGATTTTTTCACTTTTGCTGTGTAATTTTTAAAATTTTTCATCAACCAGTACGGCATTATAGACTTGTTGTCGATTGCTCAGCTGAATGAAGACTCGCGGAATTGTTTCTCTTTCGTGTTGGACACTTTTGAGCGCGGACCATATGCCCTTTTAATGTCCACTGATATGGGCTCCTAATGCACAATGACTTGTGCATAAAACATGTATGGCTTTAAAACGACCCACTGGCCAAGTAGATTAGCGAGTCCACTTTTTTAGAGGTGGTGTAGTTTGTCAGCTGTTGTGGTAGCGGCTTTGTTATCCCTTAGTGTTCCTTGATATGAGTAAAGGCCTTTGACTCAGTGGACCATAATTTTGCTGAATAAATCAGAAAAACATGGTATTCGCTTTACCGCGAATACCATACTTTCGATAAGTACAAGTAGCTAAATAAAAATAATAAAAAATGGATAGGTAGCTAAATTAATGGATTGTAGGCAAGAATTAACCAATCAGAAGAGCTAGACTTCGAGCTTGTATCCGACACAGAGGAGTCAGTTTGAACATGATATTTAAGTTTAATTTTATCAAGAAAAACTTCAAAGTGCTAATCAATTGTCAAATTGTGCAATTTATTTATGTTAAAACAAAACCCCATAAAAAAAGAAACATTGAGTGTTTCCTGGAATTGTTTGATGTTTGTATCTCATCGATTAGCCGACAAACTTAGCTTGTTTTTTATTGTTTTTACACTTACTGATAGTAGTTTTTATTTTTTAATAAACCGACTTGATTTCACATGTTTGATAATTTTCAATGTATAGTGTCCCTCATTTATTATTCTTAGTTCTTATAGTTTTACTTTCGTATCAGTTCACTGATTGAGTATTGACTCAACTGATTGATTGAGTATTGCTTTAAAACAAAGAAAGTCAATAGGACATCTTTAATTAACAAAATAATTGAGTTTTATTGAAGTTAGGTAGAATTATTTGAGAAAAATACAATATCTTAAATATCTCGAAAACAATCAACTTTTGGCCAGGATAAGTAATAGTGAAAAACAATTGTTACACTCTATACTACCACCTTTGACTAATTTACCAATAACCATGTATAGGTCAAAATTTAGTATTAACAATTTTGTTGTTCCCCAAGGAAGTATTCTAGGTCCACTTTTGTTTATATTCTATGTCAATGATTTGCCGAAAATATCTAAACAAATGTGCATGCTATTTTGTAGATGACACGATATTAGCCGTGAAGGGCGGTAAGGAATCCATACGGAGGTTTCGGGAGGTTTCGCGTACTTAAAAGTCGGTTCGTTTCGGTCTTTTCGGTAAAAAAAGTCTATTTATACCGCGAACCCGTAGTCTGTGGAATGAACTGCCTCAAGAGGTCTTTCTATTAAGCTACGATATGGGGTTCTTCAAAAAAGCTGTGAATAGGATTTTGGAAGGTCGGCGACGCACCCGCATAGCCCCTGGTATAGCAGGTATCCATGGGCGGCGGTAATAATTACCATCATGTGGGACCGCTTACTAAAAAAAAAACTGAAATACAGAGAAGAAAAAATCTTTATATGATATTGCGATGTGGTTATAGGCCTACCATTTAATGATAAACTTAAAAAAATCGAAAAGTAATTCATTTTCTTAATTATCAAGCCACACCAATAAACTTGAATATCACCTATCATAATACAATAATAGAAAAAGTAGAATCAACATTATTCTTGGGAATCAAATTAGACCAACATTTGAATTGGAAAGCACACATCTTATATATATATATATATATAAATAAAAATGAATGTTTCTTTGTTTGTCCCATATACATTCCTATACCATTCATCCAATTGCGATGAAACTTTGGTGAGTTGTCCTGTGCACACCCATGAAGGTTTCTGAATTAGTACTTGAAGACCATGTAACCGAAGTCACGGGCAACAGCTAGTTAATTATATTTGTTCAAAATTATAAAATTATATTTGTTCAAAATTAAACAGATTTGTTTATGCATTATAATGATTGAGAAAAACGGTACAACAGAAGGTGGCGCTCCCTGCTTATCACGGTTATGTATCATCTATTTTATTATATAGATTACCATTATGGCCAAATTCTGTGGATGTTACCAGAGCTTTCAAAGTCCATAAAAATGCATAAGAGCGGTTTGTGGAGCATGGTTTTAGACTGTAAACTACTCTTCCAGAAAATGCAAGTGCTTCCTCTACCATGTCTATATATAAAAGAAATTTGCACACTAGTTAAAAAACGCTCACATTATTTCATTACTCACACTGATGTTTATCAAAGAAATAGTAGGCACAAAAATAAATTGTATTTACCTAGGTGCAAATTAATGGTATTCAGTAGAAATGTTTGTATGGCTATCAAAATCTTTAACAAGTTGCCAAAAGAATTTATTTGGTACATCATATTGGTTGGTAAGGATCTTAAATGTTTCCATGAGATCCCTACTCTTCCTTCTCTCCTTTAGTGTAAATAAGTGAAGAATCTTCAGACATTCCTCATAGGGTTTGTTTTCGAGTTCTCAATATTTCTCACACATCTTTGTACTCTGATGAACTATGATGAATTGAATAGTACCTCTGCGTATGACTTTATAAATAATTTTGCACTACACCAGTAGAATAAATTGGAGGCCAAGATGACCTTACCATCTATATAAAACCATTCCTTCAGCAAATAAATAATTTAAATTTTGAACTAAGTCATCTAAGGAATAACCCACCACTCACCCCTACCGCAAGAGATGGGATGGTGTCGTTCTAAAGCCAATAACACCACATTGCTAATATATTTATAGATTTATCTTAAAAACCGCTGTTAGAATGAGCATGTTTCTATTTAAACAAAATCTAAAGTCAAAGTTCATAATAAGAATAAGGACATGTCACAAATATTTATGGGAGTTTAATTTCCTGTAAAGGAGTATAAAGTTTACATGTATAAAGTTTGTATAAAGGAGTATAGAGTGTAAAGGAGTATACTCTCACTTACTTTAGGTGAGTTATTTGCTGTCCCAGGCTCCTGTTTTGTATGCAACAAATGATGCTGATGAACTTGTGTTGCTTGTATTGTCTCAGGCTGAGCTTGCTGCGTAGTTGCATCTGCAAGTCCTTTTAGACCACCATTTAACAGTGTATGGTTTAACTGTGATGCATCTATGACAGGTGTGGCAATGCCTTGTGCCTGAAGTGCCCGCTTCATTAAAATCTCATTGCATTCTTCTGCTGTGAGTTGAATTGGACCAATTGGAGTCATAAATGGCTTTGATGCTAAGTTTGTGGCTGTAAAAAAATAGTTGTAAGTAAGTACATGACATAAAGCTAATTTGAACTATCACTATCTCTAATCTCTACAAGCACTTTCTATCAAATAGAGTGGTCTACACATGGAATAATCTACAGTTAAAGCAGGAGTGAATAAATTCAAAAATTGTTGCAGAAAGAAAGCAGCACAAGTATATTGATATAGTTGCATCAGGGAGAGCTGCTAGCTGAATACATAAATAATAATAATAATAAAGTAAATAATTCACAGCATTTTAAAGGAAAAATCTTGTTTATTGTGTAAATGATATTTATGTGTCTCTCTTCTATTTTCAATGCCAAGGATCTTGACTATATAAGTAAGATTGTAGTTGTAAGTTCAATGATACAAAATTATTTTAATAGTAATAAAATTTTAATATTGATGCAATTGAAATTTACAGCATAACTGTAATCAGTTTCAACAACAGCTGATAGCCACCTCTGACACAATTTCTGTGCCCCTAAACAGTTGTGTACTTATGCTTTACAGTGCAAGAAAATGGGAGTATATGCTGCCTTAAGTATTAAATGAATTGCCTACTGAACTCCAGGACTAATACATAAAAAAAAAATATTAAAACCTAGTCAACTTAACCCTAATAAATAAAATAAGGGCAAAATTAAATCCATTTTCATTAACCTAAATATAAATAACATATAATAAAGTATAAATAAGGAATGACTCACCATAAACCTCATAAGTTGAGTGATGGTTACATAGTTTTGTTAAAATATTAGTGTGATCGATCAGAGAAATAAAGAATAAAAATCTTTTATTTCTCAATCTAAACAATTAATAATTTAATAATCTAATAATTTAACCCAATGATTTTCTCCTTTGAAAATACTGTGATTTGAATTATACACAAACAGCATGTATAAAACGTAAAACCACCTTATACTCACTCTGGATTGTGGCAGTTTGATTCTGCTGTGATACTCTATTTATTGTGTGCGTCGGTGCCTCATTTAGCACAAACATTGCCCTCCGAGCTGTTACTGGGGCTGTTACAACCCTTGTGACCTGCGCAGCCGAGTTTGTTACTTGTACCACTGTGCCAACTTTTTCTTGAACCTGCGGTGTCTTATGGGACATAACAGTCAGAGTTGTTTCTGGTGATACCTGGAATGTGTAAGTTGTGGATAATAGAATAATAAGAAGGATAGATAGCATAAATTAGTCAATTATTAGCCATTTTTATTTATTTACAGAATATATATAACAGTTTAAGAAGAAGTTTAATTCATTAAAATAAAACACATAAGTACATGTTATTATTTGTTTTAAACATGCCATTAATGTAATATATGGCCTGTGGTATTGGGGCTATAGTTTGGTATGAGACAGTACCTCTATTAGCACATTTTTGTAGTTTGCAGCTGTTAATGTAGCACACAAGTTGTTTCATTATTTGTAGCTATTTAACTGATTTTAAACTAACAAGAATTTTTTTTTGTTAAATGTATGTATTTATATTGTGTCATACATTAAAAATTTTACATTACACATAGGTATATAATATTTTTTGCTACACAGTAGATTTATTTTCTACACCAATTTTCATTCCAAAATGACATTGCAGTAATAGATTTAAAGTAATTTTGTGTGTGGAAAGTTATAACTGTGTGAATAGATATATGCTATTGTGTGTTTGTTTAGAAATTGTGATGATTTGACAGTAAATAGCCAGAAATAAAGAAGTATTTTGTTTACGTTACAGTAAAAATAATATACTTTTACTCGAAAAAACTAGGTACTTTATTGTCCAATAGATTTATGAGGAAATAAAATTTGTAAAGTGAACATTATCGTATCTGTAAATTTGGATATTTCAATAAAAACAAAAATCTCCTCCAATAAGTTCTAATCACTTCTAGGAGTTAATTTGCCTTTGTAACTAGTTAATTATTGTTAATTTGTTAAATAAATAAATAGAAACCTCGCAGATCTAGTAAGCACTTCAAAAATCAAGCAAATGAAGTGACAAATTATTATTAGTTCAAACTCAGAATTTATATGAAAATAAAATGCAATGTTTCTAGTGTCGAAAAGTAAACTCACCGTATTTCCCAAAGTATAACTCAAGCTGTTTGGAGTCTCCACCTCACCCTTGGTGAGGTCTGCAGAGCTTGTAAAGCCCCACGAGTAACCGAAACCCCCGACATTGCTCGGGGTTGGCATACACATTTTAAACGCAAAATATCACTCACTATATTAAAAAATAAACAATCTAACACAAATTCACTATTTGATAGTAAACACGAGTCCTCATGACAGTTTCACCATTTCATGTATGTACACTTTCACAACTACTAACGCACGACGCACCCATCAATCATCACAACGCCGACTCGACCGCTATAATGTTCTGAATCAATAAATTATATTAGCATCTAGCGTCAACAAATATCAATCTTTAAAGAAAAAAACTTAAAAATATACTCTCAACTCAATCTAAAAGGCGGTAACTATACCACACGACGCTACAGGCTAAATTGACACGCAGATAATCTGCAAGGAACGGTCGGTTATTTGTTTTAAATAACACATATTTGGAACTCATTGTATCAATTATATACCATCTATCAATGAAATTATGTACAAAATTGTTTAAATTTCCCCATTTCATGAAAAGAATAATTTTATCACACACACAAAAAACGGGACACCATTTTATTGTTTATGGTCGAATAAGTCTTCTTTTTTAATAAGTA
The DNA here is from genome assembly GCA_914767545.1 of Sesia apiformis. Lineage (NCBI taxonomy): Eukaryota > Metazoa > Arthropoda > Insecta > Lepidoptera > Sesiidae > Sesia > Sesia apiformis. The sequence goes on along the minus strand of OU611960.1, from coordinate 3,936,083 downwards.
AAATAAGTAATCAGATTTGAAAAACATTGAGACAAATGCACAATAATAACAATAGGTACACAATAATTAAATAAGAAAATATTAAAATATTATATGGAGAAAAATAAAATTTTGAGATAATAAAATCTGTTTTTCTAAATGCAATTGAAAAATCTACAATCGTTAGAGAGATCATGTCAACTTTGTCAAAGGCTAATTATGCACGTTTTAAAATACAGCTCAAAGGGTATTTTATTGAAAATGCGTTTCGATGTGTATGTAGGTACTGTTAAATTGTCATTGCCAAAAGCACATCTTCGACAAAGGACTTTTTTCGGGAACTCGAGAAGTAAAGTTAAGTTTTTGTGATATTGAAATGTGTTTGTGATTTAATAGTGATATAATAATTTATTAAACTTCAAAGTGTCTAGTGCTAGTGCATAATGTTTCTGTTAATTAAATAAAAGCATGAGACGGTATTTTCCGTGTTCTTTTAAGGAATTATTCAGTGTCTTCAGTTTAATTAATCTACTATCACTTTTCTGAGCGCCTTCCATTTTGACGGGACTGGACAATGACCTGTAAAAACAATTCTGACTTATTATTTGTTATGTGGCGACCAATGGCTATGCCAGTGTCCAGATATATTATAAAAAAACAACTTTGACAATTTAATCAACCATCAACTGAACGTCATTTTCGTTCGTCGTCGAACTCGTAATGAAATTGCGGATTTACGTTTTTTAAATACAGTCGGAAATGTCGTGTTATTTCGTATGATAATTGTACATATTACAAGTCGTTAGTCTTAGCTATTATCTATTCTTATCACCTAGTGAAATTAGACATAAATTTTTAGCCATGAATTCGATGTCGATGGACCGAGATGAGTCTTCATCATTGTTATCATTTTCAAGCAATCACCCGTTGGAACAATTTGTGCTGCTAGCTAAAGGTGCAAAAGGATCTGCTTGTGCGGAGCTGATAAAGCAGGTCTTGGAGGCGCCAGGAGTGCACGTATTTGGTGAACTTCTAGAAATGCCAAATATACGAGAGGTTAGACGTTGAATTTCTACAGTTCTGAACGTTGGCGTGTCATAAACTGTAACTTTTTCATATCCGCTTTATTGTAAATCAAATAATTGTTGCTAAAAGTCATGATAAAATGATGAAATTGAAACAAACATTAAATTGTTTGGAAGGCTTATAATTCTATAATATATGTACATTGTTATTAGTTTAGGGAATTTGTTGTTTGTTTTGTTCACATGAACTTAGTGATTCCTGTGGGAACTATAATGGATCTGGATAAAAAGTTTACAAAAGTTAGGATTAGGATGTTTCGGTTAGGTTGCACCAACTGAGCACCAACATAGTCACGAGCTGAGCCAACCATGGTCACAAGCTGACTCAAATGTTTGAAATGTTGTCTGTATGTGTGAAAAATGTGATAATCTTAAATGTTAACCTGGCACATGAGCTTTACTAACTATGCCAAGTTTTATTAAAATCCATCTAATGGTTTTTGCATGATGCATGTTCAAACAGTTGGACAGATACCACAAATTGTTGTTTTGACATCTATATTATTTGGACTTTACATAATAAAACTGACTTTTTTAATTCAAATTTTCAGCTTGAAAATGGACCTTACACTGTTCACTTTAAAACCCTAAATCTGTTCGCATATGGCACATATAAAGATTATCTTGAGAACAGATCTGATTATCTGGAACTATCACCCGTCCAGTGCAAGAAATTACAACACCTGACCATTGCAACACTAGCGACACAGGAAAAATGTATTCCTTATAGTGTGCTATTGAAGGAGTTAGACATCAAAAATGTGAGGGATTTGGAGGATCTTATTATAGAAGCTATTTATGCTGGTAAGATGATTTATTTTCCTGCACTACTGTTTATAGAGGTTAACCATTAACCCTTTGATGGCTAAGTTTATCTGCTTCTAAAAGAGGGCAGAGTTTGATGGTAAGTGGATACTGTCACCCATGAACATTCACAATACTACCAACATCTGTCCAAAGTGTCACATTGACATGCCTCTGGATACCTACTTTTGAAGATTTAGGAATGGATTATTATTATTTATCACCCTGAAATACCACTAAATACTTTTCATAATGTTTCAGATATAATCCATGGCAAGCTAGACCAGGAATGCAAACGTGTCGAGGTTGACGTCGCCTTAGGTCGCGACGCGCGTCTTGAAGATGCTTCAGCCATAGCAGATGTATTAGCGGACTGGTGCAATGCTTGTGAGGCGGTCCTCAACTCTGTAGACAGGCACATTCAAAGAGCAAACCATCACAAACAGAGAGCTATAAGACACCAGCAAACTATTGAACAGGAGGTAAATATATCACTGGCTGATTATATCTGGATAAATCATTGACTAATACCGTAAATGATTGCTTTACGAACATTATTACAGACAATGTTCGCTACCTGTATTGTTTGTTAACCAATCAACAATCTACCATAATTTTCTTTTTTGGATTGGATATATTTGGTGCATATAGACCTACACACTTAAAACTAATACATATAAGACTTACATACTAATTTCACATTAAAATTTAGGAAATAATTTAATTAAATTTAGGAATCCATTAAATATAAAAGTAACAGCTAATCTTGCTTAAAATATCAATGACCTTTACCCATAAATTGAGTAAAATGTTTATAATAGTAATACTGTCGTCGATAGCAAGGACATCCTTCATCAGCAAAGCTATATGTGCAGATGTAACCTATAAATGGATAATTTGAATTAGAAATTGAAAAAAAATTTTTTGTTATAAGAATATTTATTATATTACTTGAAATATTGACCCATATTATCTACACAATTCTGCCACTTCATGGGCAGTTGATTGTTGCCACTCGTGTAAAAGTCTAGTCAAAACTACTTCAGAATCAAATTTTTTTCCTTACAAAAAGTTGTCCAAATTTCGAAAGAAATGTAAATCTGTCCGGGCAAGGTCCGTGAGTATGATGGGTGAGGGAGTCTCCAGGGCCAGATCTTGAAGTTTTACAACTGTCGTATGGGAAGTGTGTGGGCGGGCATTGTCATGAAGAAGAACTTGGATGCTTTATTTATAGCATAATATATTATGCTAAGTCCGGAATAATGAAAAATAAATAAATTACATTTGAATTTGGAATCTGTCATTTTCAGGTGAAAAATAAATGTTTTTTCTCATTATGGCACCAATCATTATTAAACATTGTACTAATATTAAAATGGAGTGGAGTGATAACGAAAACCGCATTGCTATAATTGCATTACACAAAGTAGGCATGGATCCAAATGCAATTTTTAAAACTCCATCCTCTTGGTTTTAGTTGAATGTTTGTGTACCGTGCTATTGGTAGGTTCATTGAAACGTCCTCCATTTATGACAGAAAAAGGTCTGGTTGTCCACACATTCGTACTAAACAAACGATTAGAGCTGTGAAGGAGAATCTGAAAAAATCCCATTTGGAAGCAAAAAATTTTATGCAGAGAGATGAACATAGCACCCAGAAACATGTCACATATTTTAAAAGATGGTTTATGACTTACTGCTTATAAAGACACAAAGTCATTTCTTAACTGATAATTTAAAGAAAGATAGGGTTGACAAAGGGTTGTTTTAGAGAGCATAGCATGCTCTAAACGCCATGATAATATTGAATACCTAAAACATTCCATAAGGGTGGCAGTTGCCAATTTTCCCATGTAAAGGATGCGTGTTTCAATTGAAAACTGGCCACAACGTTTGAACGATTGTTTAGAAGCAAATATTATGTTTTTAAAATGCTAACCTATTTATTTCTAAAATAAAACAAATTCCTCTAATAAAATGATAATGTAAAAATAAAAATATCAATGTTTTCTTTGTAACAATATTTATGGCTAGACAACCTAGTTTAAATATATATTTATAGTTTGATGTTACCATTTTTAGGAATTTGATAAATTCTGAAGACAAAAAAGAAAATACATTTCTTATTGCCTTTATTTAATGGTACATACACAGTACACTAGTACACAGTCGTGCATTTTCTCCAATCATGATTTTTTTTGTTAAGTGGTGTTAACACACCTACTTGTATGTAGGTATGTCACACACAGATACTTTAACAAGTATCTGTCATTGTAGAGATCCCCAAACGTAGCAACATCAGACATCTTTTGCCCACTCTACCTTGGCTATTATCTGTTGATATCTGCCTATAACTCTAGTAAATAATTTCTAATCATTGAATGAGATGGTTTAAAATATCTATAAAATATACATCAGACTATATTATTATATATATTAGGTGCTTACCTATGAAATGACCAATTTTATTACTGGCCACTTTGAATTTAAATATCTTCTGTTCTAATTCGAATTTCAAAATAAAACAAAATGAATCTACTAGGTGTGCAAGACTGTGCATGGGGAGGACCATATCCAACAGTGAATACTAGAAGGGCTGGTTAAACTATATAAAATGTCCACATGCATGTTAAACATATATTAAATTTTCTGTTACAGATTGGTTACATAAAGAAAACATTAAAGTCTCAACTGGAGAGTGAAGAGTCAGCTTCGGGCACCAGCAGTGAAACTCATTCTGCGCCAAAAAAGAACTCCGGCAAAGGCAAGACGCCCCGCAATGCTGCAAAGTTCTGGCAGAAGACAACATAACGCTCATGAATTTATTTTATAACTTGTGATAATGATTAATAAATAGGTACTGATATACTCTATATTATTGTTTTTATTTATAATTAAGTAAGAGTGGCAACTCAAGTACTGGTTTATGGGGCACACTAAAAAGTACCTATATCTTTTATACTGTATTTGTGGAAGCTGCACCTGAAAGCTTTGGCCAGTCGAGCGTTCGCACGATTACAAACATTTTTTTTTGCGTTTGTATAAGACTATGGCGATTTTAAAATTCATATTCGATGCTCTAACTGAATGTATAGGTTTGTATTAAAATTAAAATATCTAGTTGATTTGTAGTCTGCTAAATACACTCAAAAGTAATGTCATCATTAGGTTGGAAATACATGAATAATAAGTAAAATTATATATCAATCAGTCTGTCGTTATCTATTGTTGTTTTTGAGGGTTGTTACCCTTCCTGAAACAGAGTTCTGGACACATTCCTATATTAGTGCTATGTCCTACGAGCTGTATACTTTTTATCCTATCCTGGCTCCTTAAGCGCTCTGAAGTCAATCGTTAGGGCGCGATTATTACGCTTAAAATATTATGATAGGAAAAAAGAATAGTCAGAAGCGAGAATTGGAGGGAAAGGTGGAGGACAACGACAGTGACTTCGGCGGCAGTTCAGTTGTCCTCTAGGCGTGGTCTCCACTAGTGGTCTCAAAGTCTCTAATTTGTATTTAAATTCCTAAACAGTTATTTATAGAGCCTGTAGTAGATTATAATTGTGTGTTGTATCTTTGCTGCTGGAAAAGATAAGTATTTTAACAATATGTGGTAGGTACACCAAATACCAATTTGTTAGATAATGCTATGTATACCTTAGTGTAGTGAGAAATGAAGTGTAACTAGTTCATTTAATTATCACAGTCTAATTTAGATTCATTGTTAAGAATAATTGTTATAAAAGGATAAATGGAAAACAGGGTGTTTATTTATCACCCTGTTTTCCATTCCATTCACCCTGAGGACAGATGGTTTCATAAATAACAGTAAATTCACCTGTGGTATTTTTATTTTATGTTTTATGTTAGCATCTAACTAAACACAGTAGGTACCTATATACTCGTATTACTATCTACTGAGAAATCTTCTAAATGCTACTCCTATATTCTAAAAGTTCTTCAGACCTTTCTCACTAACTAAAAATACTCCACTTTATTGATCTAGGTACCTAATTAGGCATAAATAAATAAGTAGCTATAATCTATAGTAGATATGTTCTAAAAGAGACTGAAATCCCCCAATAGAACCTATTTTAAGAAAAGATGTTTAAAATTGCATAAAAACCTGGATCCTAAACCTCTTATACTATAATGAAGAAGTATCTTGTTTATTTTTTAAAATTAAATAGATCTCTTATTTACTTAATATTAAAAATTACAATAATTTATTGTTTTTAAATAAAAACGTTTATTATTTAGACGATCTCCTACGGTCCTCCCACCTCATTCTTTGGAAGCATTTCACTTATATTTTCATTTCAGTTGCCAACCATTTAATTTCAAAATATTCCGAAAGTAGTAGATAAGTACTTACCATTGGAGCAATATTTTAAAACTGAAGTTGTTACGACAGAAATACTTGAAATGTATATATATTCCGTTTTAACTGATTATAATAATATATCATATTATTATAATATATTATAATAATATATATATTATTATAATATTTATAATATATGCAGTTATGAAAAAATAAAGGAAAACTAAATTATTTCAAAAGAGCATTAGATATTATTGATTGCGATTGTAATCGAGAAGCTGACGATTTGAATTCACAACGTCACGAATGAGAGTAGAAAAAAGATACTAGAAGGCTATCACCGCTCTATGAAACAATAATAAACTCAGATAAATGCACAATATCCTGTCATTTTCATTAAATGAACCACAACGCATGGCCCTAGTAACCAAAAACTAAAATCGGTACCTTGTTTGAGATATACCAATACATAAGTGGACGTGAGATGCTTCGTTTCTATTCAATAGAATTTCTATTCGCTTTCTAGAGTAACACCACTCTAGTTTTAGTAACAGGCACAAAAAACCGGTAATAAAATGTCAACATTTGGCAAAGACACCTGAAATTACCATACTCCGATTCCACTCTATGGAATGGAAGACGTTACCTTAGTAGGCCATATTAAGTCTGGGGCACTTTAGTGGCTACTGTCTCAGTAGTGGGCACTAAGTGCATTTAAAACAATTAATTACTTTTTGTAACGAGGTTTTTCTGTTGAGTGTGAAGAGCAGTCTACATTTAACTACGATGAAACAGGCTAATATTGACTAAAGTAAGTTATATTGACTAATTAGTTATATTATTATAAATAGGTGTTAGTTTTCTTCAATCAATGCATCCTACCCGTAATGAAATATGGGTGCCAAACGTGGTCTCTGACGGTAGGCCTTGTTCATAAGTTCAAAGTCGCTCAGCAAGCGATGGAAAGAGTTATGCTCGAAGTTTCTTTGCTGGACAAAGTTGCCCAAAGTACTAAAGGACTAAAGTTGCCGACATAGCTTAAAGAATCAGCAGGCTGAAGTTGCAGTGGACAGGCTTTAAGTATATGCTGTAGGACTGATAACTGGTGGGGCAGGCGAGTTTTCAAAAGGAGATCATGTACCGGTAGCGTGTGACGTTCTCCGCCCAAGTGCACTGACGACTTGAAGAAAGTGGCCGAAAGAGCTGAAGACCGTATGTGGTGGCGGTCTTTGGGAGAGGCCATCAGTCAACAGAGACACGAGCTGAAAGTGTGGTATGGTATATGGGCTTATAATGTGTTTTTATACCTACTGATAAATAAATGATAAATAAACAATAAACTATAAATTCATATTATTTTTATAAAATGTACTATTAATGTTAGCTTTCTGTAGATTATCATTGCAACCCTACTAAGAATAATGTCAAATGAGCGAGCAGGATATAAAACTACAGCGTCGCAGGCAAATGAATGAGAAAACGAACAGACCTTCCAGTACCCAAACGGCCCCTCTGTCTTGTTTGACGCACAAGCGCAAAAATAAAGTGCGCAGGCAGTGCAACGATTATTACGTTCGCAGGCCACTGAAAAGTGATGTAAATAACACATAAAGCTCAGATCATTGTAAACAAAGACTTTATCGTACTTATAACACCCACATATCTTGTAGAAAGACTTTGAGTTGTCGTGATCCGTTTAGCACCATAGCAACCACTCAGTGATTAAACTACGACACAAGTGAGACAATGACGATACCGTGATAATTCTCACAAAATAGAGTTAATAAGGTTTTTTTTTAGAAAGACTGTTGTTTCCCGGAGTGCCACAACTAGAGGGCCTTCGTGTATTGGATGATCAGATTGATCAGTAAGGCAAGTACCACAATGCCCTTTGTTAGGTCGTATGAATTCACCTTTCACGTAGGACATAGATTCATGGTCAACAATGTTTACTCGATATGTCAAGAGTCGCTATGTTCTTTCGCTCTCGAGAATCGCAAGCAAGCAATTACTCATTACCGTGTTTTGACGCACAATTTGAGATTTTGATTATCACATAGCAAAAAAATATAAATGCAATTGCGCAACTAGGAATAGTTACATGAATTTATGACTATTAAAGGGCTTCAATCAATCGATAAACCGTGCGTGTGTTGTAGCGAGTAAAATATAATACAATATTCGTGATTGTGGTACGTGCGGCGGTATATACCACTATAATACCTATAGCGTATGTTTGTATGTGTTGGCGTTCTTTGTTGTGCGAGCAGTCAGCTGTTCAACGGGGCGGGGCGCGGAGAAGGCGGGCAGGGGTGAGGGGAACTGGTTGGACGAGTCCTCTCGGGCTTTGCTTTGTCTGGCTCGTTATTTTTTCCCGTGTCAGCATTTAGCACGGAAACATATGTCTGCTGCACTCTGAAACTCTTTATAATTCGTCGTGTGCCGACAGCTCCCATGTGTCGAAAAAAACTGTTACATAGCGTGCGTTGTCAGGGAAGCAAGCAAGCACACCATTTCGTTATTTCACTGGCGTAAAGCAACTGTCGCTGTTGCACGACTTTGAATAATAATCAAATATCCAAACAAAAGCAACAAAACTTGAAACCTAAGTACTCCTATAGAATAAATATCGTTAGGAATTTATTTAACCGTTATTGACAGCAAATAATTATCTACGCCAAAATAATTAGGTATATTAACTACCTGCCTAAGAAAAAGTACTCGTATAACAAATACATAATATTTTCTATGGAACACTCACAGATAATCAAGTTGATCAGTCCATTACACTCAAGAAATCGCGCCAAGTTCTTGTCAAGTAATTTTTAGACTAGCAGATGGTCCACCTTATAGTAAATGGTGCGTGTTCCGCTTTTGCCATCAGCAGCGCATCGTATTGACGACCTTCGACATTAATGGATTAACATTCAGGAAAAAGCCATAGTTTCTTTTTCTATCAGGTAGATAGCCGGTATCTAGGCAGATAGTTCAACTACATATTTGAAATCGGGTGATTTTAAAATAACCATATTATTCTTTGAGTTACATCATCTAGTTAATTGTATAAAGATGTAACGAAAAATGTCCTGACTGACTGACTGGTTCATCAACGCCGAACCGAAACTGCCGAACCTTTGAAACGTGAAATTAGGACAGGAGTTTCTTTTTACGACGTAAACACTCATTAAGAAGAGATTTCTTGAAATTCAATCCCTAAAGGATGAAATGTGATGTGGAAGTTTGTGTAGAAAACAAATTGGTGGTATTATTAACTTGGTATAAATATTCTATAATACCAGTAATTAAATACGTGTTTCAAAATACTACCTAAACTAAGAGGCCTAAAATACATGGTGTAAAATTATATATGGAATCAATTAAACAAATACAATTAAACGCAATTAAATCCACGCGAATGAAGCCATGGGCTACGGCTAGTTTAATCTGTAGTAACTAATATTATAAAGAAGACTGATTCTGTTTTTTTTTTCGGTATTTTATAATGTCTTACCTTTAACCCTTAGTTAGCACCACTCGCCTAACTTGAGCGTACACTCGTGGGGCACTCAATTTTTAAGTAGGTACATATGAATTAAGAAAAAAATTCAAATTTTTAACATTTTTAAAAGTTTGAAACATCAAATCAATGGCCAATTATAATTATATTAAGATTTACAAAATAAAAATGTCATTTCTAGCATCTAAACAAAAGTACACCTATTTATCAGTTTTCATTCCCTATTTCGCTAACGAAAAAGTAATTTAAAACATCGACTTGAAAACTTATTTATACTATTTCCTCTTAGTATACTCACCCACACTAAATTGATATAAAATATCTATAACAACTTAGAAAATCACCAGTGCTGAAATAAATTGTATTCATGCATGAAAATAATATCATTTTGTTTTTACAGTTTAGTTTCACGGAGTTTTTTTAATAAAAATTATTTGACACACGAGTAGACAGTTCACCTGGTAGTAAGAGGATACTGTCGTCCATGGACATATACATAACACCACCAGTCCAGAATGACAAACGTTGGCACGCCGTCGGATGCGCTGCCTACCGTTAGAGATTTAGGAATGGTTTTGGGGAAAGGGTTCGGAAAATGTGGAGAGATAGAATAGCATGGGTTGGGAATGGGCTCTGACATTATCTCACTCACTACCTAAACACGTACGTACGAACATACGGTAGGATAAGGTGGGGAATGCGTTACGTTTTACGTTAGTCTTCTGTGAGAGAGAGGTAACTTTCACATTCGCGTGTGCTCACCGGCTGTAGGATTGCAGTGTGGCCCCTCCGGAGGAGGGACCTACAATCTTTACATTCATATATTTTCAATTGGTTTTGTATTATCAATCACTGTTATATCACCATTTCTTAGTCATTATTGTATCGATTTCAGAACATTCCTCATAAGATCTTTGAGAGTTTTGGAATCCTTGGGGTCGATATTTCGTGCAAAGTCGAATTTCGGGAGTCATCTGGATAGCTAGACAAAACTTGCTAGTAAATAGCTCGGTGTACTGAATAAAGCAAAGCAGTACTTCTCTCCGGGGCGACGCTTGTCGCTTTATAAAGCTAAAGTTAGATCCCACATGGAGTACCGCTCACACCTCTGGGCCGGTCGGTGCACCGAAGTACCACCTGGACCCTCTTGACTCCATCCAACGACGCGCTATCCGAATTGTCGACGATCCCACTCTCACAGGTGATTTAGAATCGCTCAGCATCCGTAGAGATGTTGCGTCTCTGCGTTTTCTACCGCCTTTACAATGGGGAATGTTCTGAAGAGCCGTTTAATTTGATGCCAATTTCGGGTTTTTATCATCGCACCGCTTGTCATAATCGTGCGGTCCATCCGCACTTCCTTGACATAGAGTCGCTGCATACAGTGCGGTCAAAACGACACTTTATACCTACCGCGAACCCGAAAGTTGTGGAATGAACTGTGGAATGTAGAATGAGTTGAGGTATTTCCGGTACGCTACGACATGGGGCTCGGTACATGTGTGAACAGGATTCTGCAAGATCGGCAGAGCATCCGCAAGCCCCGTGGTGTTGCAGGTGTCCATGGGCGACGGTTACCACTTATCATCATGGGGCTACATGATGGTATGGTAAGTGACCATCGCCGCCCGCTCGTCTGCCATCAATTCTATATAATAAAAAAAAAAACTATAATGAATCCTGATTACTAGCTTCTAATTCGCTGTCGCTCAAATCTGATCTATCTACGGAAAGTACTCCTCTCCGGTACTTGCTCCATGGTGGCAAAATTGGAGAAAATAAAAACAAAATATGTAAAAATGGTGATACAAAATATGCTTTCACAACTACACTCGTGGGGGGGGGACCCTACTCCCCTACGAATGTAGCTAAGTTAAGAAGCTAAAGTAGTGCACCTGTATATAGGCTATGTTTGGGTTTCGTAGATCGTTATGCTACCTGAGCGTAGCCAAGGCTGTTCTCTAGTAAAGAATAAAGGAAAAAAATGAGCTTATGAAATTGGTCTCACACCGGAGCCGCTGTTATTGCAGGTGTCAATGCGACAATCGTTTACTTACCGACACGCTGGACCGTCTGCCAGACTGCCAAATGTTACGTAACAAAATATCCATCAGATGAAAAATAAAGTAAAAACTTTTAGTTTTTTTATTTTGTTGACGCAACAAAAACAATCCCACTTCCTATGCACAAAAAATAAAAACATAAATAATTATAGAATTTCACCAACAGCAACAAAGTGATACAAACTCTCGTACCGATGGGGCCACTAAGTAACGCCAAAGAAGACAGAGTTGAAGATGAATTACTTGATGAGTTAAACGCTTGACGGTGAAGGCAATCCTTAACCTACTGTATGTCGGAAATTCCTTTGTCTTTCTGTAAATTTAGAAAATTTTTCGTATTATTTTAAAAGCAAACTTAAAACCTGTAACAAAGCGTTTAAAATTTAATTGTTCAGAATGCTTTAGTCAGAGAAAGGTTTGGGTTCAAAATATGAATCAACATGGAAACGTCGATTTTGAGTATTAACTCAAAGGTTCTCGAGCTGTACGGATAATATCCGCAGTATGTACTAATAACTATCATCGTTAAATCAATAGAAGTGGAAATGGCGCCCCAGAAGCAAAGGAAACCGTCAGATCGTCAGATTTTATTGACAGTTGAACCTTGACGATTCAGCGCCTATTCAATAACAAACTAGCACACACCCGGCTTCCATAATCCCATACCATGTACGTGCCTGTATTGAAAAGGCTCTAGTTACAATAACGTCATGAGCCCTTCACAGATGTAGGTAAAGCCATTATGTCACACAACACTTCCTTTGTCTGTCAGTAGTATTATGTACCGGCCTCTATATGAGATCAGCATTCGTGTTGGCAACCTTTAACTAGGTCTTTTTAGCGCCACGTGTTTATATGCGCACATTTCGCTGGTTAATCTGTAATAATTTCAATTTAATCCAACATTTTGAGGGAGAGGATGCACGCTACAATCCCACAGCCGCTGGACGCACTCGACTGGCCACGTTAGTACTCTCACAGAAGACTACCCTGAAATGTACTGAATTTTCGACTTTATTATTCCACTAATGTACTTACGTGTTTCGGTAGTGAGTGAGATATTATGCCATTCCTATCCCTCCCTTTCTCCAAATCTCCAAAGGTAGACAGCACGTTCAGGGGCGTGCTCACGTTGGATATTCTGGACTGCTGTTTCATGTATCGCAGCAGTCGCAGGGCGACAGTATCCACTTAACATCAGGTCGATTGTTTGTTCGTCCGCCGCCTTCCTTCTATAAGAAAAAAAAGAAAATTCTGACATATACAAGATTATGTGCACATATAATAACTATTTGTATGCAATAAAGAGTTTATTATTGTAATTATTATTAAACCCAACCCGACCTTCGGATTTGAAAAAGGGGTGTTGTCGTACTATTGTGACCACACTACTGATACTTCAGAAAGCGCACTGAATTTTGAGAAAACAATGCCAAATTACACATGTCGGCGTTGTATTTGAGATAGTAATCTTCTAAATTTTCATTATACCCCTAAACTGCACAAAATGCTTTGCTACGATTATCTGTATTAAGTTGTTCGTGTCCTGACGACGTGAAAATGACCTAGCTTTTGTGATTCTTGTTAAAAAAAAATTAAAAGATAATTCTAATATTTTTAAAATTAGAACGAATCTTTTATTGCGCTTTATTAAAGTAAGTTAACATTTTGTTAGATTAAGTTTAAGCAACTTTATAATTTATTTATTTACTTTTTAATTATTTTTTTTTTGTAGGGCGAGAGTGCACGCTGCATTCCTACAGCCGCTGGACGCACTCGACTGGCCACGTTACCCCTCTCACAGAAGACTATCTCGAAATGTACTGCATTTCCGACTTTATCATATATCCCCAATGTACGTATCTACGTGGTTCAGTAATGAGTGAGATATGCCAGAGCCCATTCCCATCCCATCGTATCCTTCCCCATTTTCCCAACCCTTTCTCCCAATCCATTCCTTAATCTGCAAAGGTAGGCAACGCATCCGGGTCCGTGCCAACGTTTGTCATTCTGGAATGATCTTCGCATTTATCGCGGATGCCTATTTTTGCTGATGTACATTTTTTTTTTGATAAGGACACCTTTAAACCTGAAAAATTTGTGGGGACACTGCACATTCGTATTACAACCAGGCCCAATTCATAAAATTGCTGGATTGGTTATTACTATTACTCAGTTATATATAAATGTACATGTTATATTGATTTAAAACCCATTGGTGGTTTGTACGGATCATTTAATAATAACTGCTAAACTCCTTATTCCATTACACCCAGCTTCTCATCACACCCTATCCCTCCTATTGTTAAGAAAATTGGAAATAGGAAGTAATCCATTCCTAAAGAATGATGTTTCTAAAGTGACAGCATTAACTTATCCCTAGGTGGACTTTCTACTCTACTTCCACCTACTTTCTCCAAAAACGTATCCGCAATCCTCTTATACCAGAATTTCCAAGGTAAAGAAGACAATAGCAGCACCATCTTCCCTTAATCGAGAATAAATAAATACCTTCAATGTTAAAATATGTTAAACGTATTATATTTAAAACTAATCTTAATTCAGTATGTATTAGAACAGGTGTACCTACACGTAGCACTTGAATAAACATATAAATTAGATTTCTTTGATGCAATGTTTTTCGAAATACATTTGCGGCCGTCATAATGATTCTGGTACATGTCATGCAAGAACGTTCGTAACATATTACGGCGTTACATTACAGATAATTCCCATTATATTCTGCCTCAACAGGTACGCAAAGAATAATCTAATAATTAAATATAATACTAATCAAATACTAATCATACAATATTGTTTAGAATAATAAATTAATTGTTGAATGTCAATAGATTAAGATGATTAATTATTATTCGTTCAAAAACTCGTCAACAGTGTAATAACATTTCTCAATCAGAAATTTGAAAATATTTTTCTTAAATATATTTAAGTTAGAACCCTTTAGTGTCAGGTATTGTAAATGTTTACTGCCATGCAAAAAGCCTTCTTTTTCATTGTTTATATTCGTCGGCTAGGAACAAATTTCCATGTTGTAAATATGTACAGGGTAGGAGCAAAATGTTATTTTGTTTAAATAACATTTTGCAATCCTCGAGTGGTTCTACTCCACACTTAAATAGCTCTAACACATTTATTTTGTCCTTTAAAAACTTTAATTGCGTCAGTTGAGTAGACCCATGAGTATTATACCGTATCTTACAAAATATAATAGATGACACGTAACCAAGGGAGGTAGGCTAAAGTGCAGCTTTTTTTGACACCACTCGTTTCAATCGATTGAGAGCAAATACGAACCGATCAAGTCTAACACACAAGTTCTTCACGTGTGATTTCCTCTCACACAATAACTGTTCATTTATTTAAAAGCGTTTTATAACGGACAAAGTCAAAAGCTTTGCTCATGTCGAAGCGGAAACTAATAACAGCTTTGCAAATTTCCACTTAGCACATTTTCAATTCATTTCTATTTTAGTGTTTTTTATAGAGCTACTTTGAAGTTGTAAAACAGGCCATATCGTCAGAGACCACTTTTCGGCAATATACGTCATAATAACGGGCATGACGCACTGATTAAAGACTCGTCTTCAAACATTGTGATATAGGCGACGAGAATAGGTAACGCATGTTCCCAGTGACGATTTTATCTGGGTTTCACAGCATCATGTCATAATTTTTAGTTATTTTTTTATGCATTTTCCAAGTGTGAAATAACATTGAACCCGCGATGAAATTGGACAAGTGGGATAAATCTCTCAGTGTATTGAAGGTTAAACAATAAAATTCCACGGTTCTGCACCACAATCGGTCGGCGTTAAAAATAAAACCGTCCATAAATTTAAGTGTTCCGCAGTTGCTTTACGTAAACATCAGATGTTCTGCCTGTTGAAAACCTACGCCGCAGCACGAATTTAGTTTAGTTCCTAACAGTGTTCTTCCTTGCATGGAGTTTGCGACCTAGATTTTGTTGAACTGTAAATTTATACGCAAATAGTCTATTGTAAATTGTAATTCTATGATTATAGTATTATTCTAGTTGTTTTATTTATTAATAAACACACACACCACACAAACTCTCATACACACACACTCACCCACCCATACATATAAGCTATAATCCTCTTACATAAAACATAAGTACATTTTTGAGTGGAAAATTCTGTTTAATATTATTTAATTTTCATTTTATAAATATACATAATTTCTAATTTGTTTGAGTGGAATGAAGTAGTCCCCAGGACACGGGAAGTCCCAGTTTGAGGGCTAGGCTTTACCTTGTTTTTGTTTAACTGTGACTTATGTAATGTTTAAATATATTCCATTCTACTTGTCATCTGTTCTTGTATTTTTCATAAACAGTCAAGAAAACCCACTAATATTATAAATGCGAAAGTTTGGATGTTTCTTACTCAATGAGGTCGCTACAGCTGAACCGATTTCATTGAAACTTTGCAAATTTACCAATTTTAAACACTCTTATCGGATTACAATCGGATTACCCGATTTTTATCCGGATTACAATCTACCCATCAACTGGGCCCACGTGGTGAATTATAGCCCGAAAGCTCCCTTGTGATGTACTAGGGGCGGCCTGTGCCCTGCGGTGGGCCCTTATAGGCTGATATCAAAAAATATGCCGCATTAACACATAGGCTACTATTCATATAGACGTCGCGGGCAAATGCTGGTATTTTTATAATAGCCAATAAAGCAGTGGAAGTTTCTCTTTATTGAACATTATGTTTTTATTATTTTAGACTAGCGGTGCCAGCGACTTCGTTCGCGTGAACTCGTGATTCCCGTGGGAACTCCATAATTAATCTGGATGAAAAAATACCCTGTTAACCCAGCATATACGTTATAACAACTGTGCCAAGTTTCATTCAAATTCGTTCAGCGGTTTTTGCGTGATGCTCACACGCACACAGGCGACAGTCTGACAGGCGGACAGACAAAAGTTTCAAAAATTTTTGTTTTCGGCTCTGTATTATCATCACATGTACAGTACACTGTAATGACTTCTTTTCTAATATTAACTTTAATATTACTCTAATTTTAACTTCTGCAATAAGCAAGGTCGGCGGCGCGCCCGCATACCCCCTGGTGTTGCAGGTGTCCGTGGGCGGCGGTAACACTTACCATCACGTGGGACCGCTTGCTCGTCCGCCGACTAATCTATAAAAAAAAAAAAAAGCAGACACGGCTCCCTTACGATTTTATTATATGTATAGACTAGCGGTGCCAGCGAGTTCGTTCGCGTGAACTTCAGAATGATTACCATGGGAACTCTATAATTGATCTGAATAAAAAGTATCCTAAATGTTTGTTGTAAAACTATGCCAAGTTTCATTACAATCCGTCCAGTGGTTTTTGCGTGATATGCGTTCAGACAGACGGACAAAAATAAATCTAAAAATAGCTGTTTTGGTTTCTATATCGTGCGCAGTGTACACCGCAACGATTTCTTTCAAAAAATATTTCATGTACAGACTGCTGTGTTATGATTTTATTGTATGTATAGATGTCGTGCAGGTTACAAGAATCTCCATAAGCTAAAATGTTATTCCTTAAGTCTTCTTTCGTATATTTGATTTTTTTAATTAAATACTTGTATCTTCTTTTCTTACGTTCCTTTTTCTAGACATAAGGTGGCAAACGAGTCCTCCCGATTAACAATCTGTGTAATTACATCTGTTCATGGGCGACCGTAGCCACACAATATATGCGTTCCTAGCCGCTCTTTTGAAACTTCGTCATCATTAGTCATCAATCAAGATTGACGACAATCGATTCGTCCTCGGATGCGCCTTCTACTTATCCATTCTGGATTTGGGAAGAGAATTGGAATAGACGGGGAATGAGGTGTGAGGTGTCTACTAACGTGGAGTAGTCTTTCATCCGATTTTTACTCTGGAGGCGGGTATAAGAAAGTATAAGGTATTTACTTTAAATAATTAGGTACATTTTCTAATAAATTAAAACACTCGATAGGATATAAGAAAGTATAAGGTATTTACTTTAAATAATTAGGTACATTTTCTAATAAATTAAAACACTCGATAGGATAAAACACTTCCTTCCATTATACTTCTTACTCCATGGGATTAGGTAGACTGGATTGGGAATAAAGAAAATAAAATAAAATGGTAAATGAACACTATGATACTACTAACAACAAAAGGTATCATCTTTTTTATAGAAAAAGACTGCAGACGAGCATACAGTCCACCTGATGGTAAGTGGATACTGTCGTCCATAGACATCCACGATACATGCCAATATCAGTCCAGAATGACAAACGTTGGCACGCCCCCGAATGCGTTGCCTACCTTTGCGAATTAAGGAATGGTTTGAGAGAAAGGGTTGGGAAAATGGGAAGGGATGGGATGGGATGGGAATGGGCTCTGGCATATCTCACTTACTACCGAAACACGTACGTACATTGGGGAAATACGATAAAGTAGGAAATGCAGTACATTTCAAGGTAGTCTTCTGTGAGAGGGGTAACGTGGCCAGTCGAGTGCGCCCAACGGCTGTGGGTGTTCAGCGTGCACTCTCCTCTGGTTACCCACTATGTCGATAGTTTAGAGGAAGATTGTCCAACAATATTGCAAAATGTTCTTTTGTTAAATGAATCAGGTCAAATTATATCATTGAAATTTATTTTAGTTTTGTAAGTCAGATATTGCATGTATTCAATAAAACTGGGATATATCTAGAAAGTAAGAACATCGCTATTTTATACATAGATAGGTACACTTTATTGTACACCAAAAACACAGTAATACAAAGTGCAAGTTATTAGAACAACCGCGGCCTTATCGCTAAAGCGATTTTTTCCAGGCAACCTTTGGATGGTGAATAGAAGTCGGTGGACGAAATAGTGTCGATGAGATGATGCGAGGTAGTGTTCTTTCACAAGTCTTAAAACTAGCTAGAGATTGAGCGCGCTTTATAGATAATGGTAATGCGTTCCATATGTGAACCTCTTTGACAGTAAATGAACGTGAATCGCAGATTGAAAGGATGTGAAGAAAAATAGTTAAAATTTTCTTTAAGGTATTGTCAACGGGTTAAACAGTATACTATTGAGGAGGGAGATCAGTATCTCCACGACGACGAATTGGAAATCACTTGAGCTGCTGGCGAAATTGAGTAATATGGAAATAATTGAGAAAATGAGTATATTTGCGCAGTCCAAATACGAACCGTATGCTGAAATTTTGAAGACTCAAGTTTATTAAGTTGTGCTTCTGTCAAATCCAAGTCGCAGATATCGCCATAGTTAAGTATAGGTAGAAGTAAACTATACGCAACACAACCTGCGCCTGCTGGCCTGGGGGATTACGAAGCCGTCCTAACATACCTGCTGTTGAGAACATGTTTCTGCTAACCTCGGTTATTTGATGAGATACACACGTTACGTTGTTACGCTTAAAGTAAATTTTTTCAGTACTCTGAATTCAAATGGCATACTGAAATCATGGTTAGTATTATGCCAGCTTATTATGCCATGAATTATGCCAGCATCAAAACTGCATAGAAACTTTTTGATCGATCAAACATTTTTTTAAGCTTCAGGCCATGAAAATTCTAAACGCAGGGTGGCTCCATTCAGATGTCCGGAAGTGTATTAGTGTACTAATAATATTTTTTGTTTATACCGTATTTGATTATTTTTATTCGATTTTTTTTTCATTACTTCTCTTTTGGACATTTGATATTCCTGCCTATTGTTGATAACGTAGTTAGTTGGTTTTCCATTTAGTACAATAATCGAGATGTTATATTAAAATGTAATGTATTACCGTTTGTTTTCCCAAATAAAATAAAATCAACGTGCGCCACCTGCTAAATATAGACGTCTCCCAAGCCTCCCGTCGCCATCGCTACCATTCACAATCTGCTGTTCTTTATATCTAGCCACTCTACATTTCCGTAATATCCCATTTATGTTTAACTTTGAACACGGATCCAAAGAAGGAAATTCAAATACATTTGCGGTTCTCTTCAAGCGGCCGCTGAGTTTGCGACCGCAGGTATCCTCATTTCTGAAAGCACGCACCACATCTCGTGTTACCACATTCACCGCGACTTCGTTATTGTTCAGCTGTTATTGTTATTAGAAAGGCCAACACCCTTCGCTTAGGTTACTGAGTTAAAAGCCTGGGAGCCTTTGTTCGAGTAATGGAGAGGGTTATCGTATTGTGTTACCTTTGATTTTATTTCTATAAAAATAATCTTCGCCTGGAGTAAGCGAAATTCAATAATTTATTTAGCTTTATCTGTGGCTACTTCGAGCTGTAGTGCAATTAAGGTCCTATCTGAGATGAACCCATTGAAGGAATCTTTGCATTAAAGTAATATATATGTAAAGAAAAATATAATTTTCTTTATTTTTAATTTGCCGCGTTACAAAGCGCCTTCATGGTGGACCGCGAACATAGATTTATATTTTTGTAAACTATGATTGACGTTTATACTTTGACGTTTAACGTGAAAAAATTATTAAAACTGATATTAACATTGTAATATTAGAAATAAGAATCGACATTGCGATTAATAACATTAAATGTCGTTTCTTTTATTCACAGGTAAAGTTTAGTTATAACTTTTATAAGGTATGTTAACATATTGTAATTATAAAAAATATATGTAACGTAATAAATTCTTTTATTCACAGAGAAACTCAATTGTGTTTTGATTATCAGTGTCGATCCAAGTAATTAGAAAATATCATTACATATATTTATTTTTAATTCTTATTTTCTACTTACTGCAACCAGCCCTTTCAATATCCACTGCTGAACGTGGCCCTCCTCATGCATATTGTTTTGTGCATGAAGGATATATGACCTCAAAATGCCGCTAACCAACCGGGTTGGCGAGTCCACTCTTTTAGAGGCGGTGTAGTTCCTCACGGCTTGTTTTTATCCCTATATTATCCCTTAGTTGCCTTTTCATCCCGTGGGTGTCGTTCATGGGATGAAATGGGGTGGTGCTATTCTATAGCCGACCGACACTACACGGCAATTGTAAATTCTCGTTTGCAAACAAGAATGTATCGTGGATCACGAAAGTAATTTCTTTTTTCTATCACAAATGATAATTCTGTCATATCTCTAGTGATATCCATATTGATTGCGTACTTTTATCCGTGAATCAAATAACTTCATCGACAAAACAAGTGCTGTAACTAAATGGATATTTTGCTAAATAAGATGCAAACCAATATCGTAAGTAATACATTCATACTTGTTTTGGTAACGCCCCATTTAGAGACGGTGATAAAAGCCTTCCGCGGTAACGCTCCCATTTGTCACTCACCCGGCACGAATGGAGGACAGCTATTGCCTCTCTGCTTTCAAGATGACAAATCTCCTCTTCACCGGATCATCTGTGAACAGAGTTAACGCTTTAATGGGTTTACTGTTGCCTTCAAAATATAAATTAGCTAATTGTGCCTGATTTTTTCCTGGCTACAAAAATTCAACCACTCCAGTAACAATTTAAAAACTTCTCAGATAAATAACGCATCTAGGAGTAAATTTTGTACATATTACAAGAGTTTCTGGTGAATTACCACAAAAGTTCTGTGAATTAGGAATATCCTTGCGGATATTTTTTTTCCCCCTTTGATCAGCTGTTTGTTTCTCTAAGCAAGGATCTTGATGATGTCCAATTATTTCGCAGTTGGTTGTTTATCTACAGGGCTTGTTAAGAATCAAATTTGTGTAAAGACGTTGGTTGTGGTAATTGTATAACTTGCTTAGTTAATTTACCAAGTTCTTCATCTCATCACAGATTCAATTGAACATACTTTTTCTTCATTTACCAGTTATTCGCATGACCTTTTCACCACGGTGAACCTAAGGTCGCACTTACATTCATCAACTATTTTTTGTTCACTTGCGAGCATTAAACGTCAGTCAACCGATATGTCAATACTCATTCATTAACATTACTTACAGACCATTGGTGGCCAGTGAGGCAGAGGATTTCTATTATCGCTGTTGTTGTGAGTGGCAACTTTGTTTTTAAGAGGTTTTATTTTGACCGACATATAGATTAACAGTTCAAATACTTGACAGACGACTGTTTATGATCATCCGAAGATCATCGGTTACGTCGACAATGTTACCGGTGGTGGTGATACAATTTAATGCACCTGTATTATATAAAAGAATATGTTGGTATATTGGAGATTAATAGACTTCGACACCGTTTCACCGATCACCATGAAAGTTGGCAGACACATATATGTATTTTTTCATGGAGAAGGTTTTTATGCTATCGACTTTGTTGTAACTCGCCACTAGCTGGCGCTGCAGCACTTCAACTTCTATACTGTTCAACCGATCGCCATGAAAATTGGTATGCGTAGATATTTGAGTACGGAGAATATTTTCGAGCTATCGACTTTGTTGTAACTCGCCACTAGATGGCGCTGCAGCACATCAACTTCTATGGCAGGACAACGTCTGCCGGGTTTTGCTAGTATAGTATATGTGGGATTATTATGAATTACTTAGCCCCTAAGTAATTCGTAATATAGATATAGATTCTATATATATAGAGCATTAATGCGATAGATGTCTACTGAACATTTAATGTACTTTAAATCAGGGTTGATAAAAGTCACGATTGTTTTATTTTAATCAGATTTTTTTGATATATTTATTTTAATAAAATCGAGATTTAATATTTTTTTAGATATGCAACATTTATTCTTTAAAAGCGGTAATTTAAGCTGGCCGGCTGGTAACACTTGAGTTGTGTCGCGTCAACTGTGTCACTGCCACCGACTAAAATTTGTGTATTTTGTTGTAATTTTGTTTTTTTGGTTGTTTACAAATACAAATAAAACTAGTTTACAAAAAATGTGATTAATGATTATTGATTATACATATGTTGATTAACGTAAGATAAACAATTATTTTATTTTTAATTCATATTTGTATCATTTTTATTGTAATCATTGAATTTTGCCCCCTCCTTGACTTTGATTTACATCATTGACTAAAATAAAAAAAAAACTGTTTTTATTATGATTTAATCAAATTGATTTAAATTTCGCGTTTTCATTGTATCTTTCTACATAATATGTAATAGGAATGTTTAATGATTCTGAGGAACTACTCCCCGAAATTCGTTGGTCTGGAAGGTCTGTCTAAATTACTTGATACAATTTAAATGTTTGTTGTATAATTTTAAACTTAAACTTCAAAATTACATTAAACTTTATTCAATCAAACTACTATATTTGAATTTTTTTTACATTAAACTGTATCAATTTTGGTCTTATTTAGTTCATGAACTATCAACCTTAAACCTCTCGCGACTCCCTTCTACGGCTATTGCTGATACAGAAACAGTTGTTACATAAGACAGTGTTCTGTATCAAGAAGCCTTTCAACCTCGCTGAATTCTTTTAATGAGGCGAAGGAGGAAAATGCTACGTGATTTATAGAACATACGGAACTATTTTTTGGTCGCACTATTTAATTTGTTTAATTGCACTAACTTATAAATAGTCAAGGTTACAATGGTCTACATAAAAATCACGGATCTTAGAACAGCCAATCGGGTTCTCATATATGTATATATCTCTCTCTTCAGTCAGTCCTTCTTGTCTGAAGATCATGGCTGTAATTGAATTTAATCATTCGGTAACAGATGTATCGTCTCCAGCGACGTTGGTCAATACACTTATCGCATATCTAATAGTTTATTTATTGGTTTAAGAATGCATGTAGGACATAAAGGTAGGAAATTTGGAATGTTTATAGAAATGAGTAATGACTAATGATGACGAATGACTAAAACATAAGTAATTAATTTAAATAGTGATTAGGCATTGTAATTCGGATGATAGACCTGGCCACCTAGTTTTTGAGGCCAGACACCTTTCCGTAAGTATTTTTGATAAATAAATGTCTTTTTATTTAATTTATTTACATTATTAAATCAAACCGCCCATCGTAAAATAGATTTAGTATCGTGCAAAGACGAAATTTGCCAAGTGTTAAGTCTGTAATCTAGTTTTCGCAACGCATACAAATATTGTTTAATCCGTTAGCGGTGCACCCCGTAGTACGTTAGAAGTCCTTTGTGTTTGTTAGGTGCCATATTCGTGATTCTGATGAACCAAAGTATAAAGGGGATTGCCCATGAGCAGTATCGTTTGAATCTAAGTTGTGCCACAAGTTCAGGATATGAATAATTCTTGTTTTTAATTATCATGATTTTACAAAGTAATCTGGAGTCTCACATTTGCCGGATAAAAAAAAGTACCTTTAAAAGTCTTTCTATTCTGTATTTTTGTTGGATTTTTTACGGTATTAAAAATCGATTTGTTTATAATATTTTTGGCAACACTGAAATGTCACTTGTCGTTGGCCGGCGCAATTGACATTAGCTTCGTTCGCGGTAAGGATTCAGAACTGATTCGGAACTATACGCATGCGCAGTTCAAATAATGCCGTTCGCGGAACACACAATTCAGAATTTCTAGTTACAGTTCTGTGTTCGCGGAACCGTCGAACTCGGTTCAGGATCGGTTCAGAATCAGTTCTATCAGTTCTATAACTTTGGCAAGAATCGTAGTTCCAGACATGCGCAGTTTTTACCTAACGACATTTGACATACATGCTGCGGCTATATTCAGTTGGTTAGAAACTAATAAACTGGTTAAATAGTTAAATAAAATATAAATTTTATTAATTTATTAAGGGTTAAATAAAATATGGTTAGTTTTGTTTGTTGTTTATATAAATAAGTTTATATAATACTCTAATAAGAGTAATGTGTTTTGGTGGGTCCACTTAAATACTTGCCAACTTAGGGGTTTTCCCCCCAAATTTAGGGGGTAAATAAGTGGGATGGGTTTTTTTAGGGGTTTTATATTTTTAGGGATTTTTTGACTTCATATATTTTTTTGAATATATATTTTTCATATATTATGTGAAAGTATAGGCCCTGGGACAATCCAAACTATAATAGCTAATCATATTTATTTGTTGACCTAGCGACTTAACGACATCTAGTACAAATATATTACAACTACTCTATGGTGACTGGTGGTTATTGTGCCTATGCTTACTGGAAATACATAATATGTACGTTGATTATTGTTTACTTGTTTAATTCGATTTTGTTGTTGTACTGCTGTGACGACAAGCAATTTGTTAATGATGCCTAAAGAAACTAAAAATAAAAAAATGTACAGTCAGAAGTACACGTAGATTTGGGAAACAGATACAGATTTAAAAGGTAAAGAAATTTCATTGCATTTTTGTAATTTATATTTTATCTTTTATTATATATTTTTTTACGGGGATTTCTAAGTAATTGGGGCGATTTTGGGGGTTTTTGACTTAAGCTTTAGGGATAAATATTTTTGAGAGTTGGTAACACTGCCGATGACAGTAGATCGTACGCAGTTTGGTTCCGAAATCGTTCGCGGAAATAAAAATCACGAATCGGTTTATAACCGCGCATGCGCTCTACTACGATTCCAAATTAGTTCAGTACTAGTTCCGAATTAGTTCTGAATCCTTACCGCGAACAAAGCTATTATTATTATTGTTACACTGTCTGAGTTATTTCTCATGTGTGATATTAATTATTTTTGTGATATTAATTGTGTGATATTTGTGTTGTGATATTAATATTATTTCTCATGTGTGAGTTATGGTCGTTTATTAAACCTTATTAACTTATATAAAGTGATTATGAGAAAGAGACTCCATTAGCATTGTAAACGAGGATAGTATTGTAGTTAATTGTAAAAAGTGATTGTGAGATAGAGACTCCATTAAATATGACTGCACTATGGAAAGTTCAGTTCGCCGGTGTATAAACTAACTGTTCACTTCGATTAGTTCACTTTATTCATGTGTATTTTGTTCTATGTATTTTTGTTCAATAAAGCTTATACTTTAACTGACTTCTTTGACTTATAATGCGCGATCCTAGTTAATAGGCGCCATCTTGATAATTATTACAGTAAAACATAAGGTAAGACAGTTATAGTCCACTAGTCCTTATGGAGTGAAGCAACACAAAGTGTTGAGACTTTCCACATTTTATGTTGTATTTAATAAGCAATAGCATACTTAAGTGTTAATTTACCTATTTACTAAAAGGAAAACGATGTGTTTTGATATTTAGACTTTGGAAGTTTACCCATCTATTTCCATGAAACCCGGCAAATTATGTAAATCCTGTTTATTTTTCTTGAAAGTATATATTAATTGCAACATAAGACAGTAGTTTTCATGTTTGCACAACAATATTTGCACCGATACTAAGTTCCATAGTCACTTGGGCATTCCCCTTTGATCAACGGAATTAGACGAACCCCTCGTCCTTTCTAATCTATTTTCTAAATCCTAATAATTAAATACTCTAAGCTGGGCAGCGCGTTTGCACGTCGCAGATATCCATTCGCTTCTCGTACGTGGACTGTCTTCTCGTCTGTCATATCTAATAGTTTATTGCCATCATCCAGAATTATCCCTAACTTGAACATCAATTACCATCAAGCACATAAGTAATTAAACAGAGTCATAATTACCGTCATTAACCCTGATAATTAGCTAAGCAGCACATTGCAGTGATTGACTTTCCCTATCGTTCTATCTTCCCGCAGTTGTGACGTCACGACCTACATTCGGGGTCAAACCAGTTGCAACCAGTGTTCGAGTTATACTCTACAGAAATCAGTAAAGTTTTGGAGCTTTTCATACCTATAATAGACAAAGTTTTCCTATGTGGTCGAGGTACTTAGGGTTGTCAAATTGGAAAACTTTTTACTAGTAGGATATAATTCAAAAAGATGTGTGACGAAATAAATCAATCTATAAAAAATTAGGACATTAGCTTTAAAAATTATATGATATGTAAAAACACGAAAACAAACTCGAGAGTTTGCATTGTTTTTCTGATATCAAAGGCGAAGAGAAAAAAAATGGAGAAAAACTTTAAGATCTGTGAGAAGGGATGATGGATTGTGAAAAGGCGGGTAAAATAGAGAATGTGAAAAGCTTGAGCCTGGGCCGAATATTTTCGGCGATACTAAAACAGTCAAATTCCGGTGAGATGGGCGTGTAAAACGAGAGTATGCGGGACTACCGAGTGGTCGACGATAGTTGTTGATACTAAACTGCGCAGGACCGGCAACGATGCCGCCTCTTAGTGTTTTATTTCAACACTTTTGTCATGGTGCTATCAGAGCACACCTCTTAAGATCTCGGTGAGTATCTGGATCTTTGGTGTCGACATTTTCAGCAAAGTCGAATTTAGGGGTCATCTGGAAAATAAAGCCAAAATGGCCTCCTAAAAGCTCGGTGTGCTAAATAGAGCGAAGCGGTACTTCACCCCTGGGCAACTAACGCTCTACAAAGCTCAGGTTAGGCCCCATATGGAGTACTGCTTACATCTCTGGGCCGGCGTACTGAAATATCAATTGGACCTATTTGACTCCATCCAACGACGGACGTGTTGTTGATCATCGAGTTGATCAGCTTCAATCATCTGTTTAGTACGAATAGTACGTGGAGGGCCAGATCTTTTTCTGTCACAAACAGAGGACGTTTCAATGTACCTACCAATAGTTATACAAACATTCGACTAATACCAAACGGATGGAGTTTTAAAAATTACGTTTGGTTCCATGCTTACTTTTCATAATGCAATTACAGCAATACGGTTTTCGTTATCACCCCATTCCATTATAATATTAGTACAATATTTAATAATGATTGGCGCCAAAATGAGAAAAAACATTTCTCTTTCACATGAGAATGACAGATTCCAAATTCAAATGTAATTTATTATTTTTTTCTTTATTCTAACAGTATTTTATGACTATACTGTTTAGAGTTTTACAACCTTTATCCTTTGAATCTCAGTATCTGGACATTTCCGATTTTAGTCTTATTAAAATTTTTCTACGTTATTCCATTAAGCCTTTTTTTTGTTGTCTGGCCTTCTGGCATGATATACAGTGCATATAAATGTTTTAATAAACAATTGTCCTTGAAAGTCGAATTGTGTTCGGTGTTCTAACGCATTTTGTTATTAACGTGACTAATACCGAATACATATTATGGTTTCTTCATTTGCTTCGATTTTGTTACTTTTGAGATTGGAGTTACCAATATGTATGTATTTACTGTATACCCTATATCCATATTATATATAGTGCGTATTTCTTTGTCGTTGTTTAGTGAACTTTGGCTGGGTATTCCCTTTGTTTTCTTTGATCTTTCTTATTGTTTCATTTATATATGACCGGTGCTTTCCTTTTTTTTATAGAATAGATGGCAGACGAACGGGCGGCCCACATGATGGTAAGTGGTGACCGCCGCCCATGGACACCCGCAACACCAGGGGCATTTGCGGATGCGCTGCCGACCTTGCAGAAAGAATTCTGTTCACAGCTCTCTTGAAGAACCCCATGTCGTACCGTAATAAAACCTCGGCTGGAAATTCATTCCACAACTTTCGTTTTCGCGGTATATTGTCTTTTTGACCGCACTGTACGCAGCGACTCTATGTCCAGGAAATGCGGATGAACCGCACAACGGTGACGAGCAGTGCCTTCAGTTGAAAAACATTTTCCTTTTCAAATTCATAGCATTACGAAAGAGTATGATGTACATTTTAAAAATAAGCATACTTTGTTTATTTCGAACAAAGTTCACGAGCAAAAATACAATTTTTATTTCAAGTTGCATTTCTGTTCGAAGATAAAGATATATATTTTGTAGAAACGTTGATTCCCGTTTCAGCTATGTCTACTTTATGTTTAGTTTATTCAATGCCTATCTCATTGGCAAGTCCTGAGCCACCCTTCTCGCAACTCTGTAGCTGTGCCGTTTTGAACTCAGGACTTTACAAATTGAGGGTTGCCAATTTGCCACTTACCAAAAATACTGTATAAAAATTCACTAAACACCATATTAGGTCACAATACGAAATACCTGCTTTTTCTTAGATTATCACTGTAAATAAGACGTTATGACATTGACTTTGGTTTACGCATAATACTCGTACATGGGGTTAATGATAATTTTATATTATACACAAATAGGATCGAATTAATGAACTATTATTGTACTTATTATACAAACCCATATTGTAATATGGATTTACAAAACAATGTCCCGCCAGCGAACTTATCCTCTTAGATGTCTTTCACCAAAACCGACGACGACAATTAGCATTTAAGGGACTGGTAGACGATGCTTTTCATTCACGTATCTACTTATAACTTAATAATATAGCTATATAAAAAACAAAAATCTTTAAAAAATATGTATGTAAAACAACGTATGTAATACAATTGACAACCCTACTTTATTTTGGATCAGATTAAAATCTGTCGCCGCCGTCTGAAGTCTGCTATTCTTTGAAATATTACAGACAGACAAAAAAGTTGTTTACGATTGCGCAGATTGTAGATATTACTTAAAATCATAACCAAGGTCCAACCTAAAATACAATAGTACGAAACATTTTTTAATATAATATCCAAATAAATTAACAATTGAAATGCTTATTTTATCCTACACTTATTTTCACATACCATTAGCCTATGTCTGCCCACTGCCTAAATAAAAGCCTCTACCAAATCTCTCACCATACACGATCTTCACATCCGTACACCACCAGGGCAAGTACACAGTCATGAATAAGCAAACTAAAGTGGCAATGGGCAAGTCATATTTACCACAGGACCAACAACCTATATGGTTAGCCGGGCTAACCATATACGAGTAGGTTAGCTATGGTTCCATATACGGTTCCACCTGGGTTGAGAGCTAACTAAGCCCTCAACCCAGGTGGAATCATGACTTGAAGAAGTAAAGTGAATAGTATTGTACAGAGAATATCCCTGTAAGAATCCCTCATACGTGTAGTTGATTAAACGGTCGGTTCTTTGTATAATCAACTTCAACACAAAAATGTGTGATAAAATAAGATACAATATTTAACAGCAATACCAATTAATTGATCTTGATTTCTAACAAACACGAGTGCTATAAGATATTTGAATTAGTTCATATCATATAATATTTGCTGTTTACTATAAAATCCACCGCAGAACAGCAAACGAGCGTGCATTCTATATATCTTGTGTTTATTTATTTATTTATTTGATATGCAAAATCCACATCGCTTCCAATAAAAATTATACATAAATTTAATATACTTGAGCTTATCGTCATTTATGGATGTACTTTGTATAAATCAAACAATAACATTACTTCAATGACAATTAAAAATTATGATTATTATGATTTGATTTATTGTAAATCGTTGGTCACGTGTACTGGGCTTGATACGACCTAATGCAAATCCGTAAGGCATAAATGCTTAGCAAAATTAATTTAGACAACATCGGTTCAGATTCTTTCATTTATTTGCTAAAATACAGTTTACAAAAGATGTCATATATTTATTAATCAAGTCCATACATACTCAGCCTCATCGGCGTGCATTAGTATCAGTCAAATTGTCAACCACATAATATACAATGCATACATGACAAAGGTGCGTTAAATTTACGATATCAAATATTGTCATAAGTAGCATTATCAAATTAACAGAGAATACATGTCAAATCATATTCAATTAATATCAATGGATAAAATTATGTGAAGTCAAATGTTATAGATAAAAGTAATGTTGTTTTATACATATATACCAAAACTTATAATTGAATGTCAGAAAATTAAAAATAGTTTAAGAGTACCTACTTAAATGTCAAAATCATTGTTATTAATTGAATTGAATATTGTATATTAATAATAATAACATTTTTGCATCAGAAAATAAGAAAGCTGTCTTTTATAAATATTAAAATCATTCTTTATTTTAAATTGTCAGGCAACTTATTAAGATATTATTCTGACCATACAAAAACATTTTTCTTGACTATTTGACCCCTCTGTCCTGAAAGATATAACTTATTTTTAAACCTACCTACACAATTGTACATGTCGGCGTTTGTTTTAAATACATGCGAGTATTTATATACAAATATTTATACAAGTATTTATGTACAAAGATACACATTTATTGTATTATTATTATTGTATATAAACATGGTAATGGATTGGTAAGATATTGGTTATTCGGAAATAAGCGTGTGTGAAAATGCAGTGAAAAATAGTCATCTATTTAAACGGGTCTTAGCGCGAACGAACATTTGGTTTAAAACTCGTTTAAATAGATAAATATGTATGAAAAACGCCAAAATCTCAAATGTTATAAAATGCATTTAATATAATTTAGTGTATTGTTTTTGGACATTCATTTTGCTTCTTAATTAAAAGCCATACTTGTTTTCTCACGAATTGAGTAACAAAGAGGTTTCCTTACAGGTGAATGCGCCTAACGTTTTTCATATTAATTAAAACAATTCTATTAAATTTCATAATTAGACTTAATGTACAATTTAATGTTCGAGAAATTCCCAAGACTGATTCCTGAATGGTCATCGACCTCATATTTTTTTTATATTTGTTACGATCATACATCATTCATCATCATACCCCCACAACTTATCTAGCTATAGTTATTGTTCTTCGCGATAACCGATCTTTTTTAACCAATAATTACAATTGAATGAAAAAAGTTGCTTTCGATTAGGAGATAATAATCCACCACACTAGTCCAATGCTCTGGTTTCCGATTAGAAGATACCACACTCGTCCAATGCTAGCTTCCGATTGGAAGATAATCTACCAGACAACTTCAATGCTAGCTTCCGATTGGAAGATAATCTACCACACCAGTCCAATGTTAGCTTTCTATTGGAAGGTAATCTACCACACTAGTCCAATACTAGCTTTCGATTGGAATATAATTTACTACACTACTGTCCGGCCGCTGAGAGAATGCGTTCCTGACAGGTCGTGAGAGAATAGACGATGTAACTTTGAAGTGGCGAAGAATTTACGATAAAAATATCGTTTTTTTGCTCTACTAACGAATAATATCATTAAAAACTATATTATTATGTCAACTTACAATAAATGTTATAATTTTGCGCTAAATGTAATGTTATATAAATAAGTTAACAATTTTTTTTTAATCCATACTGCGCTGTTACAAACAAGGTTTATGTCAACTGTTTATTTTTGTAGTGGTGTGCCAAAAATACTAGGCAATTGTAACGTTATACTATAAAATAATAGGATTTTCTTTCTAATAATTTGATAATAATAGAATGTACTAATATACTGGTAAAAAATAGCAACCCCAAATGGCGTAATTGGCCGCCATTTTGTGGCACTGGTAAAAACAGTCGTCTGTTGTCGTTTCGTGCGCATAGACTACGTTCTCCAGTGTTTCTCGTTCTGTTTTTTTTGTGACCCGGCTTTCGTTTAATTGTCTGTTCCTGCTTGTTATACTGACCTCGGTTGAAAAGTGAAACCCGTGAGCTAATCATTAAGTTGCAAGATTACTTTGAGCGTGAAAGACAAAATGTTGGACACTTGACACCTGTAGAACGGGTACAAGAGCGCGTTCCTCAGGCGCTTGGAGTTAGCAAAGGAACGATAACAAATATTAATAAAGAACAGCCATCTGGCACGGAAGAAAATATTATACGAACAACGAAGAAGAAACGCAGAACTAAACCTATAATTTTAAAAAGAATATCTTTTTTAAGGGCAGCGAAAAAAATCGATAACTGGGACAATGTCGTTTTCATTGATGAGACATGGCTGAACGCCAATCACACGCTTTCTCGTTCTTGAACAGATGATACACAAGCGTCGACGTCGAAAGTACCAATGGGCCTTATGGCCTATTAAAAGAAGCCTGCGGAAAAGTGACAAGTGATGACAGGGCGAAGGTCGTCGAAAAAACGAAAAATTTTATTTTCGAAAACTGACCGAGATTTCAGAATTGATACTATGATTGATAATAATATAATTATACATGTAGGTGGAGATGATCACGAAGACAGCACCTCCTCAAGCGAATCAGTCTGATTAAATTTGTTTGAACCCAGTCGCAACTATTTTTCAAAATACTTTTATTGTTGTATTTTATATTAAATATTTCCGAATATTACTATCGCATTTTTATTTTCTTTGAGCTAGTTACATTCAGAATTTAGACGCCAGACAAACAAGTATTGAAACTTATGTTACTCTTTTCTTGGGTCGTTTGAAAAAAGTAAATAATAGTGTTACTTATTGCTCATCACTAGTCATGACCAACAGATAGACGTCAAATAAATGCCTCTTCGATCAAACATAATCAAACATAAGTATTTTCCTCTCACGTAGGCAGTTATTTTTATTCTTTAATGTTTTATCAAAAATCTTTCTCTTTTCTGGTCTCTTGTTTGTTTGTAGTCTTCATTTTCTTAATGTTAAATTGATTTGCAAAAAATCTTGTTTATCTTCTACAGTGAATGTATTTATTAGCTTCAGTTTTAACTTAGCATTAGCATTAGCTTCAGCTCCAGTGCAGTTTCAAACATTTTTGTTGTCATCTTTAATAACTCTTTTGCGTAAACACTTCTTTTGAGCTCCGCGCAGATGCGCATAGTTGTTGCGGGATCCAGCAGACCCTCAAATGATGTGTGATCCCGCTTTGCGGGATTGCAATCCCTAATAATAATTAAATGGTAATCTTTGCTTATTTGCTTTTAAGAGATGCACGCCACTGCATGATGCTAAGTGACTCCTGCTGCCCATGTACACCTGCAACAACAGGAAATATGCGGGTGCGCTGACAACTTTACCTTCTGCCGTTGTATTCTCATCCAATCACCACCAACTATTTTTTAAAATTGTCGATCCAACTAGTTGAAGGGCGTTCCAATAAACTATCAGGTTACTTCTAATTAATGTACTCGTAATACAAGTTTAACGACCACTAACGCCTCTGGTTTTACTCGTAATAATATA
Organism: Sesia apiformis; assembly: GCA_914767545.1. NCBI lineage: Eukaryota > Metazoa > Arthropoda > Insecta > Lepidoptera > Sesiidae > Sesia > Sesia apiformis. The sequence continues at coordinate 3,902,353 of OU611960.1, read as the reverse complement.
GTTTATCTACGTTCTTCGGGCGCATCTTCTTAGCCGTCACAGACTTACACAGAACTGGTCATTCCTTCTATGAAAACTATCTCTCCTGAATTGAATTTTCATAGTAAAGCCAATAGTAATTTTCTGAGTAAACAGTGTCTACCCGGTTTGTCTATTCATAACCTAGTACGTGCTTATTTGCGTTGCCATTTTGGATCGCAATACAAATTGTATGGCGAAATCACAACAGCAGAAGATTGCAACTTATTACAAACAAATATCACGTGATAAATACTGAATGTATGGGTTGCAACATTCGTATTGGTACAGAAAGACATTGATCCGATCAGAAATGACAACACTTTCCTTTAGCAGCCTTATATGCCTGGAGCATTGACTCACCTACCCTCATAATTTCATTCTATCAGTTTACGCCTGTTGGATATAGGGCACTCCCAAAGCTCGCCACCACACACGATCTTTAACTCTTCTCATCCAGCCACTATCGCCAATAGCCGCTGGGCGCACTCGACTGGACACGTTACCCCTCTCACACAGAAGACTACCTTGAAATGTACTGCATTTCCCACTTTATCGTATTTCCCCAATGTACGTACGTATTTCGGTAGTGAGTGAGATATGTCAGAGCCCATTCCCATCCTATCCTCTCCCTCCCCATTTTCCCAATCCATTCCTTAATCTGCAAAGGTAGACAGCGCATCCGGGGGCGTGCCAACGTTTGCCATTCTGGACTGATGTTGGCATGTATCGCGGATATCTATGGACGACAGGTGGATTGTATACTCGTCTGCCGCATTTTTCCTATAAAAAAATATATTTAACTCTCCATAGAGATAATCTAGCTTTATTATTTTGCCTGTGGTTGCCTGCATATGGTGATCTCATCGAAGACGTTCATCTATTATGAATTTATGATACCTAAGTAAGTTGTGGTGAAAGTATTTTGTAGTACTCTTCAGTTATTAGTACAAGTTGACTCATAACACTTAATTTTGTTCAATTTCTATTGGTATGGTTGGTAAGTCTTTTTTGGTTGGAGCAAATGACATTGTTAATGTTTTATCTTCATATTTAGGGTAAGTAGATTCAAATCACACCAATTTTTAGCCAGTCTCAATCCCATCTCTGACTTCTTAACTGTTTCTTACCTTACTCGTATTATCCGAGAATAAGAGTGCAGTGTCATCCGCAAAACAAATTATTTTACACTCTGTCACATAACTACAGAAGTAATTTCAATACATATTAAATAAATTAAATATTAAATAAGTGTCCCCAAGACACTGCCCTGCGGTACCCCAAGGAGGACGTTCCTGTTTGAACTGAGTGTATTTTCAACTTTAACCATCTGATCTCTGTCCGTTACCAAGCTGTGAACAGGATTCTGCAAGGCCGGCAGCGCACACGCAAGCCCCCTGGTGTTGCCGGGGTGTCCATGGGCGACGGGGACCACTTACCATCATGTGGCCCGCCCGCTCGTCTGCCATCTATTCTGTAGAAAAAGTCACATTTCGTCTCTTTCTATTTAAGAATGAATATATTCGCATTCTTATCTTTTCTTCTTGCATTTTATGACAAGGCTTAACGGTCGCGACTCACTCTGTAATAGACTATAAGATAAGCAATATATGCGTACTACATAATTTTAATTACATATAGCCTTCCATGATAAATGTTACACATATTGAATGCCCTCAATTTAATTTGCAAAGTTATGTAAACAAATTAATGTAATTAATATTTATGATGATGCATTTATCAGTGCATGTAATTAACCTAGGGTCAATAACTTTTTTTTTATTTCATGTCAAAACATGGAATTAAATGTTGGGTTAACATATCTATAATTTAAATGTCCATTGGAGGGACAAACCACTAGTTTTTAGGAGTAATTAATTATTTACAGAAAATTTTCGATAACTTTTAACAGTATTATGTAGCTATGATCTTAAGGGACGATATTACCTACCTGTATAATATTCTTGTATCATTTACATATTAATACGTTGAAGATTGTCTGGTCTAATAATCGTATTTTCTTTTCTAATGGTGTCACGAGTTTTTAATTCGGATTCCATATCTCTATTTGAAATCACATAGTAATTGTCAAAATTTTCTTCTCACCTATTTCTAGTTACTAAAGATCCACAAATTGGCATTCCGATCAAAATAGGTGTATTTCTGTCAAAAAAAGTAAAAAATGCATATTCAAAACAATTCTAGACAATCATGTTTTAAAGGCTATTTTTACCCAAGACGGAACGGTGGTGGTATGTATTTATATGCTTTTGGGGTAAGAGAATGTTTGTGGACCCCTTTGTTACCTATTTTTTCTAAAATGGCTGGATCGATTTTGAAGCGGTTTTTTATAAACCTTTAATTGTACCTTGAGTGTGTTTGAGAATATGTGGTGTGGTTTTAACTCACCAGGAGGCGCTGCTGTAGCAAATCGATTTGAGAATACATACTAGATGTTTTATACCTAGGGCAGGCACGTTAAAGCTCTCGAATTCTCTAATTCCTATGTTTTGAAAATGGAACGTTCTTATTACGTAGTACTTAAGTTTTAAATTTTATTTCCTTACCTTATCTGCTTCACCTTCTCCCCTAGTTTAGTTCACTAGTGACGTCACGACGAATTTTATTATTAAATTTTTTGTTTTTCCGCATTAAGTCACATTTCAACACGCGGCACTTTTTTGCTTAAAATCTGCATTTGAATTGAGCTAAACTGTAAAATTTGACCTTTTTGTCGCGGCGTCGTTGTAAGGCGGCTTGGCGCTTGCACAACTTCCAAGAAGACATCAAAGGAATAAATAGCGAACAAAATTCAAAAAGTATTCAAAACACTTTACCGAAAATACTTTTTGCTCGAGGGTCATTAGCCCGTGAAATAAACTCAACGCGAGTGTATCTTTTTAAAAATTAAAACCTGTACATAAAGGTGTGTGGTGCCGGTCGGCTAGAATAACACGACACCATCACTTCTCGTGGATCTTGTAAACGGTGACTAAAGGGATAAGCAAGCCGCTAAGTCCCGAGGAAACACACCACCTATAAATAAGTGGACTCACCAACCCTTCAACTGCAAATTCAGCAGACCCTACCTGCTCTGCAAAAGTTCCCGGTCGGACATTTGTACAAATGTTTGTTCGGGTCTGAGTGTATGTTTGTCTTTGTATATGGTATGTCTGATTTTAATGTCGCCCATTGAGTGTGACCTTATTTATTTATTACCATTTCAATAAAAGTTTGGTAATTTTTTTTTTTGTTCCGCTGTCGCTTTTCTATCAATGTGATAAGCGTTACTTTTGCAGCATTTTCCTAAAATTTTGATTTCACCGTATAAGTTCCATTACAAGCCCAAGGCCTCCCCTTGTAATCTCGAGATGATTTCGAGTCATCCACGACAGTACACATGCCCGAGTAAAAAAAATTTTAATTCCTGTGCACGCGGGTTTCCTTGCGACGTTTTCCATCGCCGCCTTGCTAGTGATAATTGAGAAATTGGTACTCAAGTAGAAACTTATAAGGTCAGTGGCCTTCTACTTATTAGTAAAAACCGTTACGTTATCATAGCTCAAATATAACTCTAAATACAAATCCAAATTATAACATCCACATTCTAATCAATGCACAAATTTTAATATCGATCCAAAAACATCAGGACGCCGACTTGAAAATTGTAAATAAATATAATACTCATGTAAGTGAATATAATTCTTATGATAAATAAATGATTCTTAAACCAGATACCATAAAATCAGGACATAAATACATATATGTATATATATATGTGTGTATATATATATATATATATATAACTCGTATACAAAATAAAATAAAATCAGACACAGAAACTGCATTTATAAGCAATGTCTATGGTAAATTGTAATCGAAAACATAAATTATTCATCTGCCAGAGCGGAGATACATCATAACATCACAGATGTTATCACAATTTGTGGACTTAGTAGCGGAGACTCCGGAGTGCTCGAACAACTACAAACTACTCCCAAATTAATAAAAGTTCACTATATTTTAAACGTGAAGTAAAGAACTATAGTTCCACATATCTATATTACTTTGTAAATTAAAAATATTGTCTGTCTAATATAAGAGATGTTATTGTACTTGGGTAAATTTTTAGTTAAACCACTAACTATCAAAACTAATTACTCAATCACTGCGTGATTGTGCGATTAATTTTGATATTTGAATTTGATTGATAGTTTAATTAATTATTTTGTATACGTATTTATTGCCCATAAAACGCGATTTATAATCAATATTATCATCAAATGAAATAAGTTTTTGCAATTGTAGTATTTTTCGTAAATATTTTATTTCTTATTACCAGGTAAATACAATCATTAAAAGTAATTACCTAAATACATAGAAAAATAAATGGTGTATAATCACGAATTCTTTATCCAAAAATAACGTAAAAACATTATACGTACACTCACCTCGTCATCATAGCAACCACTTGCTTAAGTGTTTTTAAAATGTCATTTTTTTTTAAATCTAGCAGATACAATAACTTTTAGACAATCTATAAGGCAGTAAGACAGACTATAAGGCGGAACCCAGACCTACAATAAAATTGTACAATAATAATGCAACTACAACTGCAACCAGCTTTCAGTATCCACTGCTGGACATGGGCTTCATTATGCGCATGGCTTGTGTAAGAGGAATGTATGGCCTTAAAACACCACGCTGACCAAGCGGGTTTTCGAGTGCGATAATGGATACACGGTTAATGGATTTTTGCGAATAAAATACGTAACATTTCACGTCAATTAACTCACAATCATATCCATGATTTCAGTCTTCCGGAATACTTCTGACACATTATGTATATGACAATTGACACTGCAGGCCAAATAAGTATTACTTACACCAGACAACACCATATTACACCAGGGAACTGCTCGAACAGTTCCCTTGCGCGGAAGTGGTGGTCCTTGGTGATTTCAACGCTCACCACGAAGAGTGGTTGGGATCCCGAACTACCGACCGCGCAGGGAGAGCAGCCTATAACCGGTAGGCGGACGGAGCCAACCATGGTTTAATCAGTCCCGCAGAGAGGCCCGTCGTAATAAACAGGCCGCATACAGGGCCTGGGTCAGAGCGCAGGTGTCCGAAGATCCGAATACCTCCGACTTGAGGAAGAAATTTAACGCTACCTCGAGGTGCAGTAAGAAGATCATTGTCAGAGCAAAGAATGAGCACATCCGCAGAATTGGCGACCGACTAGCTAGCTGTCCTTCTGGAAGCCGGGCTTTCTGGTCGCTTGCTAAGGCTGCTGAAGGTAACTTCTGGCAGTCGTCACTTCCTCCACTGCGGAAACTCTATGGGTCACTGGCCCATGGGGCGAAGGAGAAAGCCGATCTCTTGGGCTATCTCTTTGCCTCAAACTCGACTCTGGACGATAGAAGTGCCTCACCACCGTCTATCTCAAGGTGCACAAGCTCCATGCCGGAAATCTGTTTCACACAGCGTAAAGTCCGGCGAGCTCTAGCATCTCTTGATATCCGAAGGTCGAGTGGGCCAGATGGTATTCCTGCAGTGGTGCTTAAATTTTGCGCTCCCGAGTTGTCCCCGGTGCTTACGCGACTCTTTAGGCTCTCATACTCTACAAAAAGCTTCCCGTCAACATGGAAGGTAGCTCATGTTCACCCTTTGCCTAAAAAGAGTGACCGCACAGACCCGGCCATCTACAGGCCAATAGCGATCACCTCCCTCCTCTCCAAGGTGATGGAGCGTGTCATAAACACACAGCTCCTTGGGTACCTTGAGGATCACCAGCTGATTAGCGACCGTCAATATGGATTTCGCCATAATCGCTCGGCTGGTGATCTTTTAGCGTATTTAACACACCGCTGGGCTGACGCCATTGAGAGTAGAGGCGAGGCTCTGGCTGTAGGCCTAGACATTGCGAAAGCTTTTGACCGGGTATGGCACAAATAGCTGCTTTCCAAGTTACCATCTTTCGGGATACCCGAGGGATTATGCGAATGGGTTGCCAGTTTCCTGACTGGACGGAGCATCAGAGTCGTTATCGATGGTAGCTGCTCCGACACCATGTCTATTAACGCTGGCGTCCCGCAAGGCTCCGTGCTGTCCCCAACTCTGTTCCTTCTGCATATCAACGACCTGTTGCAAATTGGTGACATACGTTGCTATGCAGATGACAGTACTGGAGACGCCTTGTACAGGGGCCGCGCCAACGTCCCTCGGGTCGAAGTGGAAGAGAGTCGCGCCGGGCTTGTGTCTGAAATCGAAGACTCTTTAGATCTAGTCTCAATTTGGGGTTCTCTGAACCTAGTGGATTTCAACCCCAGTCTGTGCATTCACCGCTACAAAAAACCCTTTTGTTGTAGCACCTCGCTTTCAGAGCATACCTCTTAAGATCTTGGAGAGTATCGGGATCCTTGGTATTGACATCTCCAGCAAAGTCGAATTTAGGGGTCATATGCAAAATAAGGCCAAAATGGCCTCCAAAAAGCTCGGTGTGCTGAACAGGGCGAAGCGGTACTTCAAACCTGGGCAACTCCTTATGCTTTACAAAGCTCAGGTGAGGCCCCATATGGAGTACTGCGCTCATCTCTGGGCCGGCGCACCGAAATACCAATTGGACCCATTTGACTCCATCCAACGACGTGCTGTTCGTATTGTCGACGATCCCACTCTCACGGGCGGTTTAGAATCCCCCAGCATTCGGAGAGACGTTGCGCCTCTCTGTGTGTTCTACCGCCTGTACAATGGGGAATGCTCTGAAGAATTGTTTAATATAATTCCCACCTCGAGTTTCTACAACCGCACCTCCCGTCACAGAAGTGCGGTCCATCCGTATTTCCTCGATACGGAGGTGTCGCGCACTGTTCGGTCCAAAAACTATTTTATACCGCGAACCCGTAGGCTGTGGAACGAACTGCCTCAAGAGGTCTTTCCATTGAGCTACGATATAAGGTTCTTCAAGAGAGCTGTGAATAGTATTTTGCAAGGTCGGCGGCGCGCCCGCATACCCCCTGGTGTTGCAGGTGCCCATGGGCGGCGGTAACAGTTACCATCACGTGGGACCGCTTGCTCGTCCGCCCACTAGTTCCCAAACTAAAAAAAATTGAATTATTTCCCAAACAATATGTCACCCAGCGTCGAGTCAGCGAGTTTACGTTAGCAGTGTGCTAATAAATTCTTTCAAATATTTACGTACTGGGCTTCTGTTAGACAAAACAACTCCAATAGAACAATAGGGTAGGAATAAAAACAGCAGGTGAACGCTTGCACCCGCCTAAGGTTATGTAAGTCGTTGCGTAATTTTTCAATTGCCCTTTTCCAACTACGATATAGAGTGCATTAAACCGAAATAAACCATACACCGAATACTAAAATAGAATAGACACAGAAATGTAGACATGTACTCGTAAAACGATCCGTAGTTAGTTGAAGATTCATACTGAACTCTACGAATAACTCAAAATCGAGATTTGTTCAAATTAGTCTAGTAGTGATCGTATAGTCCGGGACAGTTTGAGATTTAAATTTAAGTTACTCTCGGGTTCTTTTCAATTGTCAAATCGATATCGTTCAGTCTCAACGAATTATTTTTACTTGCGTTTGTAATCCTTATTGTTCTAGACTAGAAATAGTAGTAAAGAATTCCCAAATAAAACATGCAAATAATGCTAACCAAGGAGTGCTGAATATATTTCATGATATTTAACGATCGGTTCCAATACATGAATTACAGCAGACTGCGTCAATGTTCCCGCCTATTGCCCCGTTGAGGCTTACGTAAAATATGAATTATTCAGACACTATTCCATTTAGGCACACGATCTGCGATACAAAATTTATGTTTCGTCAACAAATAGACACACTTCACACCGTCACTTTTTTCTGACACCGTGTCACCCTCACCCAAATAATCTACTTTAACACTTACACAGTATTTAAGACAACATTACAGTGTGTTCATTATTGGAAAACAAAGTAAAGGGCATAGTGTGATAACTCGATAACTACCGCGTTAGAATGTCAGTCACAATGGTTACCGGCTTTAAATATTGATTATCGAAGTCATAATGTCACAGAACAATGTAACCAAGTTATGGTCTTAGTTAACGATTTCCCTATCTCTTCCAACAAGTCGGCTTTTATGAGGTCTTCTTTTCTCTTCGAAGTGCACTTTGACCCATTTCGAATGGAAATAGCTCTTTTATTTTGGTCTAGCTTCTGAGCAGTGTTCCATGGACATAAATCCGAAATTTGATAGGCCGGATTCAATTTCGCAACAATTTATCAGATCAATTTTAGGTAAACGCGAAATTTTATATTTCAGGACTTTTGCAGCCTTGGGAGATTGCTTGGTAGTAACAAAGTTACAGAGGTGGATGCCCTACGTTATATCTACGCAAATGCTGTCTATTTTATTTTGAAGATGGTAACAATCTGCAAATAAATAGAGCAATAACGAACTCAATAGATTGCAAATTGAAATTAATCATGTTCAAATCATACACGAAAGTGGCATGCGTATCGCAATTGACATTTGTAATTGACATTTTCACTTGGTCTATTATACGTCCTACTGCTAGCCGTTGGTTTCCTACTCATTCACAAGAAGATTCATCGAAAAGTTACAGGTCATAATCCACACTTGCCTATGTGGACTTCCGTATTTCTGAGTGGACACACCTTCCAATGTTTCCTTCCATTCTTTGACAGATATTTCCCTCCATTCTCTGACAGTATGCTAGACAGATCTTCCCTTCGTTTCTCTAACAGAATATGTCGGAAATGGAAGGAAATATTACGAAGTGTGTGCAGTCAGAAATTCACGAGTCTGCATGGGCAAGTGTGAATTATAACCCTAAATCCTTCGCTGAGTCTTGTTTTGAACGACAAGGAGAGACCAATGGCTAGCAGTAGGACGAGTAGTACAGGAGAGAGATTACATCTTCTAATTTGAATGAATAATCTGAAAATTTTGATTGTTCTACTAACCGGTAAAGATTCATAGTACATATATTCCAGTAGAAATTTTATTTTAATATTTCTCAGAAAAAAACATTTTCCTACCGACTTAATTTCACGATTCTTCAATAAAACTTAACATTATTGAAATAAGTACATAAGATCTTTGCCCCATCGCCCCATCTGAGTAACATCTTGATCTCGTAATTAGGAAGCTTGGCAAAGTTCTCAAACTGCTAATTTACTTGAACCTCTTAAAAAGTTATTATGGCTGAAAGTCTCAGGTAATTTTTATAGGCTTTTTTATTGAGTTTTATTTAGACGTTCCAATTTTTGTAGCTAAAATTTCCTTTATATTGTTAGATCCGAAAATAATAAAGTGGAAACAATTCATGTGAAATTTATTTTAGGATCGTTTTACGCTAGCCCGAAATGTTGTATTAAGTTTGTGTCTAGATAAAAAAAAAACAAAACAGTGAAACAGGGGAAAATGAAATTAATTAACACACATTTACATTTACAGACATGTATTTAATGGAAAAATACTACATTAGACTGCTGCTAATTAATAGATAATGTATAATTAAAACCGTGTACACAGCATCTGTCCACACTCATTAAATTTATCTGAACATTAGAAAGAAATTCCATATCAATAACTTTAATTATTATTATTTCTAGTGGGGATTGCTCGGACTCAAAAGGCTCACACGTACTGCGACTTAGAAGATATATTTTGACCCTTCTGAGTTATAGTTCAAACCCAAGACTCACCTTTTCCATAAACCGTAAGATGGTCCCGAGTGGCAGTTCTTTGATCAAATCTGGGGTCAAGTGACTTCTCAGGCAAATGTTTCTTTTGTGTACCACATCCAGTCTGCTAATAATACAGATATCTTTGTCTCCGATAATTAAGAACCATAAATGAACCAAGAGTTACTTCGAACGGGTGTTTCCTAAAATTAAACGTAACTCAGTCAACAGTACTCAAACGTACTTACTATCAAGGTAAATATTATCAATTCTTAGTATGCGATTGCACATTGCATTCTATGCGAGGTTATCATAAAGATTGACCCCACGAGACGAGTTTCGCCTCCACCTGACATTCAACTGCAATACAATATGACACTAACATATACGACGATGTTAATAACACCCATATTACTTTAAATCGGAAATTCATTTTACAACTGCTATTAAAGCGCATAAAATCTTAAGCGGATAGTGTTGCAATAGGAAGCCAACAGATTAGATGTCCTACTTTTGTATCAAACAGTTGCGTGTATACGCATGTTTTATCTAATGTTACTAAATTGAACAAATAGACCTCGTTTGCAGGATGTTTTAGAATTTGACTCTTAAATCAGTTAAGCTATTTAATCAAATTGAAAGAGCAAATATTATTATCGTGCGTTGACTATGCTGTGAACAGTAAACATTTCTGGACTTTATAACTTGTTCGTCTATAACATTATCTAGAAGATTTCTGGACCTTATAGTTTGTTCGTCTATCTATAGCATTATCTAAATTTCTATTTGCAGCTCTCATTTGGAAAAAAACAGAAGTTAGTTGCTATCAAATTGACAAACAAAGGGTGCCCGATTTTTTTTTTTTGGCTATTTTCATATTGTCATTTTCCAGTACTTCGTTTCAATTTGTTCATCTGAATGGCGATGTATTTAATGAATGGCGATTTCTGTACAACTTACAAGTAAAACCTATTCAGAATAGGAAGTATGCCACAAGTCGTAGTCATTTTCTGCACTGCTTTTATTTTATACATTTTACAACAAAATGTGTCAATCATTGTAATCTTATATTAGTAACAGTCTATATTTTATTTAAATTTTCGGCTATATATAACTGTTATTCACTAAATACATGGCCCTTCTTTTTCTGTCCTTTCAACGTGCAAAAAGACTTAATGCGTGAACTTACCGGGTATGCTGTTTGAGTTTGAAAACTAGTATTAAATATTAATATGATTTTGCTCACCTATTGCGCCGGAGTATAATAAGAGCTATTTAGAATTTATTAACATATGTTCTTGCAAAATAAACTATTCGATTTATCGCTACACACGATCTTTGGGAAGTATGTAATTAAACTCATCTTCATCAAACATATTTTAATCGTTCTTGGTACGCTGTTTCTGAATATTCATTGGGTATTTTAAAAATTCATTTGCTCGTTATATTTAGCCACATTATAGTCAGTGCAACTGGGTTAAAGGGTAACAAAGCTAACGACGTAGTAGCACCCATGTCCGGTGTCGCAACTCGGTAACTATAAACCGTAACACGTGCTGCTCTAAATTAGAAGCATCATATAACTCCGATTACGACATTTAGCTAGATGATGGTTCAAATTAATGGTTTTAAATCTTAAAATCTTATCTGATAAAAGGGACCTTATTGTCGGTTGTATTCTAATTTCTGAGACATTGAAACCCAGATAGTTAGACGATTCCAAGCACGATCTTCAATCGTGGCTTCATCGCATCACTGATTGATCTGGTCCCATCTAGATGTCCTTTGTTTAGCGGAATAATATCTTAGTACGCAATTCATTCTGGTCTATAGTGCGTTCATAGATTATTATATTATCGGTTTTTAAATCTTATTAATTATACAATTTTACTCGCAAAAGTAAATGAAATTAGTCTTTAAAGTACATATAAATATAAGGTACATATTCAGTAGACTTGAGTGAAACCTTAAAAAGAATAGGTAACATATTTCTATTGATTTATCTCACTAATCGGATGTTAGAACAATTTCTGTTTAAACGGAATCTTGAAACAACGGAGAACGCTAAATTCTCTGTCCATACAATTATCTCACATTCAACGGTAATGTTGTATAAAATATTCATGAATGCTCCGGTCTTCAGATGCTAATTTCTAAGGCGGTAAAAGAAATCAAGACAAAAATAAACTCATTTTCCAAAACATTTTTAACATTTGAGTGCGGAATGAACTCTGTGTGGTTTGACGAAGGTTTCTCGTTTGGACGTTTTTAAAAATACTACCAAATGTTACCTTCGTTGCTGCTTTATGTTTTCACAGAAAAGCGGGTAAAGTGGGTCAGATTTGGAATGATAATTCTGGGTGTCGCCAAAGTTTAGCATAATGTATACTTGTTATCGTCGTTTAGTACTGTGTGACCTAAAAGAATCTAGTTGAAAAACATGTTATATTTACAATACTTTTTATAGAAAGCAGTTTCCTCTCTGTATTGCCGAGACACACTAGCTTGAGTAGTCTCATTGCTTATATGCAAGTGGTAGATTGCACTATTAGAGACGCTCTGCGAGATTTTGATCTATCGTCTTTAATTAAATATGATCATTATACTGAGATATAAGCCTCAAATAAATACATCTGAACTATAAGACCATAGTCAGTGGAGTCATTTAACACCACCCGACTAATCCGAAATCCTACTCCTTACATTAGCTGACACAAGCGTCGGTATTAGAGGACTAAATCGCTAAGGTTTCACTTCGGAAGCCATTAGATTAATTAAAGTTAGCTTTAAAACGAATAACGCTCTCGTCTGGGCCGGGATATAAACGTAGTGCCTTTTACTAGGTACGTTTGGAGGACAATAATAATGCACCTATTTGTTAATTATACAGTTTCAATTTAACTTTTAGCGTAGCATAACCAGATTAAAACTAAGAATTAAAGAATTCTATATAGACAATGGATCCGTGATTGGGATCCCTAGACCTAGAACATTGCTTTGTTACCATAACATACGATCATTTATATACATCAGTATGGCTCTCCACTCTGCTGGATATAGGCGGACTCCCATAGACCCGTCACTATAAACAATTTCCCGCTTTTCTCATCCAACCATTATCGGCGACTTTCTTCAAGTCTTTCGGGCTAGAGGGCGTCCCACTCTGCCTCTCACAGTACATAGTGTTCATTTGACAGTATTGGTTATCAGCCCTGCGAAAAATATAGCCTGCCCGTTTCTAAACTTACCGATTCTTTGACTTATGTCGTTAATTTCTCGTGCGTTCCCAGTAGTTCAATTGGAGGCACGCTCTCAGAGGCAATACAAGCTACTGAATAAACAATTTTTTTAGGTAAACCACTGGATTCTTCAAAGTCTTGCCCATGAGAAAGACGCACACACAACTTGTTACATTAAAACTCCATTTTTTCAGTACTCTGTATTCAAATTTTGAACAGTGGCATACTGAAATGATGGTGTTAGTATGCCAGCTTCAAAACTGCATAAAAACTTTTTGATCGATCAAACATTTTTTTTAAACTTCAGACCATTAGAACTTAAAATGCAGGGTGACTCGATATAGGGGGCCGGGAGTGTATGCCAATAATAATTTGATTATCCAGATAAGTATAAGAAAAAGTTGTCTTACTTTAACTCGATATTTTAAATTCTGTTTAATTTGAACTAGTGAGACTACCTTTTCTGGCTATTCCCAGTAGTTTAATCGTTAACATAAAATGAATTCAATTGAGCTACTGGGAAAAATTACTCCCACTAGTTGAATGATTGAACTGATCAATTGAACTAGTGGGAATGCACGGAATTTCTTCAAATTTTATCCAGTAACGGAAGTCCGAGTGGGTATATTTCTTTACATCGCTCGTTGGCGACTTTGAATTGTTGAATCAGACCTACCGTCGGTTCGCGTTTCTGCACCATGCGTCATAACAGGTAGAACACTTTAGTTGGAAACGTTCGTCTTCAAGGCTACGGGAAGAGTAATGCATTTTCCCAAATGCTACCCAGGCGAGGTGAATGCATCTGTCGGCCCCTCGACTGATGATGAAGACTCGTCTAGCTGGATTAAATGTCCAAGATAGAATATTCGTCTACCAGCTAACCAGTAATGCTTCCCTGACGCTGACCGGTTTGCTGATCGGAGTGACCTTAAGGCAATGTATTATGTCACATACGTAAAAAATCTTCACGTTTATATTAGTTCGTGTTAAAAAGTCTTCAATAGAACTTATTTCAATAATTTCAATTAAAGTAACAAGGTTTAAAACGACTAGAACTCTCTTTTGGCATGTATCGCATGTCCCCGTCGGGAGACAATTACTTTGCATCTGGAATTGTGCAAGAAGTTGGTGTTAGCTAGCCAACAAATGGAAAATATTAGATTCAATTCCTATCCGGAACAGGTAGGTGAATTGTGTGGAACTCTAACCTAGAGCAATGCATTATTGGGTGTTCGGCAGTTTGGAGCTCTTGAGAATATGAGTAGGTACTTAAGACCCGAATCACGTAGAGAAAAGTTAGTAATAAGACCTCCACATTTATATTCGTCTATCTTAGAAAGTATCTGCCTTTAGTAGATACTTATTTCAATGTTCTAAAATAGATATCACCTAAGCAGAACTCGAAGATAATTTATTAATATTCTAAGATTGAGTTTCTTAATTTTTCGATATCAGCCTATGATGTCCCAGTGAAGAACACAAATATGACGATATTTCTGATGCTTTCTTCAGGTGAATACATAAGTTTTGCCGTACAGTGTGTCATACCTTCCCGGTTATTCAAATGGTCCCAAATCTTCAACAAATTGTGGGCAACACACACAGACACAGGATAGATTACCATGAAAATAACCGCCGAATTAATTGTCGCCGAAATACTCGTACTAAACTAGCGGGGTAACATAAACAATCCTGCTCTCCCGTTAGTTGTATATTTTCTATTTGCGTATTTTTTTTCTAGCAATGGCAATTGGAAAACGTGTATATTACAAATCTCAATTTTCTTGAAACAATCACATCTTTGATCAGTTAAATTCCTGATAATTTTCAATTGGATAGCGAATCTAACAAATTGTTTAGAAACACATTAATACAAATACTAAACAATAGATATACGTGACACGTGTAGAAGATATTATATTATGTGCTATTATGTTATATTATGTGTTGGAAGCCTAGTTTGTCTACAGACAACTCCACGTGTTATATTATCACACCGCACTGTATGCTTTTTTGAAAGTCAACAATGTTATATGTTGATAGGTTATCACTTAAATAATGCATCATTGTCATGTTACTAAAATAAGTCGAACAACATTTCGTCAACCTGGACATTTATAAGGTTTCTGTAAGGTCCCATTCTTGGTGTAGTTATTAGTATTTCTAAAATACAAATAACTAACTGTTGCCCGCAACTTCGTCCTCGTGGACTTTAGTTTATAAACACCGTTTTTATTCGACGTGATTCTTTAAATTGATATAACTTTTTTATTTATAAACTCATTGGAATAAAACAAACACTAAATTTTAAGTGAAGCTTACCACAATACATTAGTGAAAACCGCACCCAAATCGGTTAAGCCGTTTCTAAGATTAGCGCGCACAAACGCACATATAAACAGACAAACATTCTAACAATCATTGTTTTGGATTCTATTGCGTTGATAAAGGCCCCCAATAATAGTTTTTCTCATATATCTTCTGTTTGGAATTGGCGCGAGCATCTTTGCATACCCGCATACCTTGATTATTTGAAGCAACATTTTTTTGTCCCCGCCATATTGAAGGCGGTTTGAGAATTTGATATTTTTGAGTAGTAACACGCGCTCGGCGGCGAGCAGAATTAAAATGGAGTTAAATTCACACCGCGGTCTCGGACAGTTGATTATTGATATTCGCGCCTATTAATAGGTCTTGTTCGCGATATCCTTGTGCCACGCGAGTGTTTTGGTTGGAATTGTTTGGGTGTGATTGTGCTTGTGGTTTGGAGTGATTTCTCGAGGTGATTTGCTGCCGGGTGTGAGTTGCCGAACGATAGCGGCCACCGGCTCACCACAGGACGAGACTTGGATTACTACACAAGTATTTATTGGGAATTTATGTATTTATTTATTCAATCACACTAAGATAGGTCACGTCTAGTAGGGACTAGCGTAGGAACACTTTCCAGATTTGTGCGTGGGCAAAACCACCTGGGGTAAGTGAGGCCTGTATATCCTATTATTGTGCTTACCCACCATTGTGGTGGTTATTGAGTAAGTTTACATTTGGGCCCGAGTGCACATTCCTCGGGCTGCTTTCGCGTAACGCGAGGCAGGTGCGCGCCTAGTGTGCGCATCGTAAACAACTGGTAGCAGAGCGTGGTTGATACCGTTATCAACCATTCTTTTTTTGTTTTATTTTATTTTGTCATTATTCATCAACTTGAGAATTGTAACTTCCCGTGTTAAGGGCCTTGCGTATATTGGGTCCACGCTCCTGCTACATCGTAAACAACTGGTAGCAGAGCGTGGTTTGATACGTTACTTGATATTGATAATACCGTTAGGTAGTTAATATTGATGACCTTTTGTCTTGTTTGTATATTGGTAATTTGGTTTAAATATTTGGTTTTATATTTTTATTTTACGTTCACGGTTTGAAGGCTAGGCCCTACGTATAATTTGTATTCTGAAGATATTTTGAATCCACGCGTGCGACGTTTAGTAGCTAGCTAGTTACCCACACGCGTTAATAATTTATTTTGGATATAACGCTTCACGTTTTTTTTTTGATAGCTGGACATTGTGGTTTTATTGAGTCCACGCTCGTGTACATTTTTGGTTGCGTTTATTTTAATTTGATAATTTATTTTGTTTATTTTGTTGTTGTTTTGTCAGGTAGTCTTAATTAATATTTTGGACGGTTATACCTTCTTGAAGACACATACGCACCCCTTTTGTTTTTTATTGTGCCTCCACTGCATTTTTTGTTTTTTTTTATTTTGTTATTTTTTTTGTTATTGTTGTTTTTTTTTTACTTTTATTTTTGTTTTTTATTTTTGGTTTTTGTTTTGTATTGCATGCGTCCTGAGGTGTAGACATGTCTGTCAAGGTGACCTTTTCCACACATCAGTCCGCAATGACTGCGCAGCTGAGATGGTTTTCTTCTGCGGTTGCAATGGTCAACCGCCCGGACCGGAAGCAAGCCTTACTCGCCCGGGCGAGTGAAATGCCGGCCCGTTTGGTGGCGTTAGATAGGAGTTTTGCTGAGGGCTTGACATTTATGGCGAATTTGGAAACGCCTGTACCGGACGAGCAGAAGCAGCGTTATGAAGCGGACTTTGGCCAGATTTACGATTTTGTGGACGCAATTAACGAGGCGGTCTCCCACATCTCAGCTCCCTCTGGTGGGGATTCACTTGTTGCACCCCACGCCTTGTTGGGTCGTCTCCCCACGCTCAACCTTCCCACATTTGACGGTGATTTGGACCAGTGGTTGAGCTACTATGGGATGTTCAACAGTTTGGTGGACTCCCATACCGACCTGTCAGCTGCACAAAAAATGGCGTACCTATTGGCCTCCTTACAGGGAGAGGCTCTAGGCCTGGTACAGCACCTGAAGGTCGATGACAGCACCTACTCGACAGCCATGGATTTGTTGAAGCGCCGTTACCACAACGTGCGACTTTTGGCTGACACCCATGTGGAGCAAATTTTGAACCTGCCTAAGGTTGCCTGTGCGTCAGCCTTACGGACAGATATTGTTAACCCGGTTTTGGTGGCTATTAACGCCTTAAGGCGATTGGATTTACCTGTGGACCAGTGGTCCTTTTTGCTGCTCCATATTGTGTTGGCGAAACTGCCTTTGGAGATGCGGCTGCGCTTTGAGCGACAATATGGTGGGGACAGCTCCACTCACTTGCCTTCCTATGAGGAACTCGAAAGGTTCCTCGAAGACGAGTGTCGCAGGGTGGATACCGTGGAGGGTTCCACTCTCTTGATGCCGCAGACTAGCGTTCGCCGAGAGCGACCACTGGCCCGACCGCAGGGTCCGCCGGTGAATAAGCAGTCACGGCCGAGATATGGGGTCTCCCAAGAGGAGTCCGTGGCTTGCAGATTCTGCAAGCGCTCCGGCCACCGGATGACTGCTTGTCACAAATTTGTGGCTTTGCGCGTAGCAGCGCGTCGACACATCGCCAAGGAGAGGCGATTGTGTTATCATTGTCTGGAGGGTCACTTCCAGCGAGAGTGTCCTCAGCCTCGTCCATGTGGACAATGTGGTGGTGCTCACCACGTCATTTTGTGTGCGAACCGCAACCAGGAGGGTGCTGGTGTTCGCGATGCTGAGCAACATTCGGGTGCTCACGCTGGTGGTGACAGTCCTGCCAGGTCCAGCGCCCAGGATCGAGCCCTTACGGGCGGGGGTAGGCGTTCGCCACCCCCTAGAGGCGCTGTTGGGTTTGCGGAGTACTCACCAGTCTACCGCAACCGGAGATTCTCCCCCCCGCTGTTGGAGCGACCGAGGTTGGAACAGCGTCCACCCCGCCTAGGAAGGCAGGCTGCAGCCCCCCTCTCATCCGCACATGTTGTGCAGGGTCGTCGCGGTGAGGGCAGGGTAGACAGTTATCGTCCCCTGCCGCACTCGGGGAGGGAGCCCTCACTCCGTAACTTCTCCCGCTAGGGACTCGCAGCTCACCACGCTGAGAACCCAGAGACCATCCTCTTGCCTACGGTCTCTGTGCGGGTATGGGACCCGAAGGGCAACTCGATTGTTGTTCGTGCCCTTTTGGACTCGGGTGCCCAGGGTTGTATAGTCTCAGCTTGGTTGGTGAGCCAATTGGACCTCTGTGTCGGTCCTTCTCCTTTCCCAGTCTACGGAGTAGGAAACGTTAAGGTGACCAATAGAGTTGGTCACACCTTTGTGGAATTTTCTCCAGTACCACTTGGAACCAGGAAAACCAAGATTCCGGTTATTGTGCTGGAGAATATTTTGAGTAACCACCCGCGCATAAAGCTTCCTCCACCTGTCATAGCTTTGACAAAGGGTTTGGTTTTAGCTGACCCCATGTTTCATACTCCAGGTCCTGTTGACCTATTGTTGGGGAGTAATATTTTGGGACAGGTTTGTTCGGGGAGTTGGAGAGCTTTGCAGCCTGGTGGTTTGGTAGTGGTCCCCACGATTTTTGGTTCGGCATTGTTGGGCCCTATCCTTCCGGTTTCGACCGTGTTTTTTGCTGAGGATGGGCTACGTGTGGGATCCACGCTTTCTGACGCCGTTCAGAAGTTTTGGGAAGTGGAGGAACCTCCCTCTATGCCTAGATTGTGTCCAGAGGACGAAGAGTGTGAAAGCTTCTACCAGAGCAACACAGGTCGCCTCGCCTCTGGTCAGCTTGTCACCCGTCTTCCCTTTTTGGCGAATAGGCCTCCGCTTGGCGCGTCTCGGCAGTTGGCTGAACGAAGATTGGTCTCCATGGAACGTCGCATGAAGCGGGATCCGGAGCTTCGCCGGAAATATATTGAGTTCATGCGAGAATATGAGGACTTGGGACACATGTCTGTGTCGAATATTGGTTGGCGCTCAGTGGAGCATTACTTCCTTCCTCATCATGCCGTTTTGAAGACGCCAGGTGGCAAGATACGTGTAGTTTTTGATGGGTCAGCGCCTACTACTTCTGGTGTATCTTTGAATCAGTGTCTCCATGCCGGACCTAAGCTACATCGAGACATTGGAGATATCCTCACTGGGTTTCGTCGTCATGCAATTGTATTCGTCGCTGACATACGTCAGATGTTTAGACAGACGATAATTCATCGCGATGACCGGCGATTCCAGCTGATTTTGTGGCGAGAGCATCCTGACGATCCCATGGTTGTCTATGAACTTCGTGTCAACACCTATGGTTTGCGTTCTAGTCCCTTCATTGCGATCCGCTCGCTCTTGGAGCTAGCTGAACGAGAGCGGATAAGGTTTCCTCGCGCGGCTGCCATTTTGAAAGAGGATATTTATGTTGACGACTGCTGTAGTGGGGCAGCAACTGTAGAAGAGGCTCTCGTCTTGCGGGACGAATTGATTGACCTCATGAAAGCTGGTGGCTATGAATTGCGAAAGTGGCTGTCGAATTCACCTCGGCTCCTTGCCGATTTGCCGGAGGAGCACCAGCAGAATCCCCACATCTTCCAGAATGTAGACAATCCTGACATGTTGGCTGTCCTTGGTGTCCAGTATAGACCAGTCCAGGATGTCTTCACTTATCATGTGGACCTACAGTCCCCGAAGACTTGGTCGAAGCGATCAGTGTTGTCCACTGTCGCTCGGACTTATGATCCGAATGGTTGGATCAGTCCAGTCATTTTTTGGGCGAAATGTTTTTTGCAGAAATTATGGGCTGCTGAATTGTCGTGGGATGAGCCTCTTCATGGAGAGTTATTATTGGAATGGCTAGAGTTTGTGTCATCCCTCCCAGCTCTTAATCGGGTTTCCTTGCCCAGACGTTTCCTTCCGTCTGGAAAATATCGAGCTAGCCTTCATGGCTTTTGTGATGCTTCCGAGCGAGGATATGCAGCGGTTGTTTATCTACGCACAGTGGATGCTGCTGGACATGTTTTGGTCTCGCCGGTTCTAGCAAAGAGCAAGGTTGCGCCTATTCGCTCGCGTATGACAATACCGAAGCTAGAATTGTCAGGCGCCACTCTCTTGACTCGTCTCTTGAATCATGTCGTCGCTACTCTAGGGCGTTCCGTAGAGTTAGTAGACGTCTTTGCATGGACAGACAGTCAAATTGTGCTTTGTTGGTTGCGAGCTTCTGTTCACACCTTGGAGGTGTTTGTGGCGAACCGTGTTTCTCAGATCCAGGCGTCGCAAGCTAAATTGATTTGGCGACATGTCCCTGGCGATATAAACCCAGCTGATTGTGCCTCACGTGGATGCTCAGCCCTAGAGATTATTGGACATCCGTTGTGGTGGGGTCCGGACTGGCTGAAGGGACCAGTGTCAATTTGGCCGGCCTCACGGATCACTCTAGTTCAGCCTGCGATAGGCTTTGTAAGTTTACCAGTGGCCGATGGTGCCGGGAGCAGCGAAGCAGCGGAATCATCATGTGATCCCGATGTTTTGCTAGCCAGGTACAGCTCACTGGATAAACTTTTGAATGTGACATCTTGGGTTAGACGTTGGCGTCACAATGTTAAAAACCCACAGAATAAATTGTTGTCAGCCTTCATCTCGTCTGAGGAACGACATGAAGCGCTATTGAGTTGGATTCGCGTAGTACAGTCTGTTAGCTTCGCTTCAGAGTTAAAATCTATGAAGGAAGGTCCCGCTAAATTGAAAGGCGCTATTGTGCGATTGAATCCCTTTGTGGATCCTTCGGGTCTACTGCGCGTGGGAGGTCGGCTTAGACATGCCAATTTGCCTCATGGTGTCCGCCATCCTCTTCTCTTGCCGAAAGATGGACATTTGGTGCCGTTGCTGGCGATGGATCGACACCACAAGAACTCCCATGCAGGCTGTAACGCACTGTTGGCGATTTTGCAACGCGAATTTTGGATTTTGTCGGCTAGACGACTCGTCCGGGGAGTCATTTTTCGTTGCATGTCTTGTTACCGAACTAAAGCTTCTACCATGCAACCCCAGATGGGCGATTTGCCCGCGGACCGAGTCTCTGAGTCTAGACCCTTTGCTACGGTTGGTACGGATTTTGCTGGCCCTTTTTTGGTGAAGTCATCTCAGCTTCGTAATGCCAAATCCGTAAAGGCATATTTGTGTGTGTTTGTGTGCCTGTCTACTAAGGCCACACACTTGGAAGTTGTGTCTGCTCTCTCCACAGAAGCCTTCGTAGCGGCCCTCAGCCGATTTGTATCTCGTAGGGGACTCCCTACCTTGATTAGGTCCGACAACGGAACTAATTTTCAGGGGGCCAATAACTACTTAAGGGATGTGTATGAGTTTCTTGAAGAGCAGAAAATGAATTTGGGTCGTGAGATGGCCCTCCGTGGGATAACCTGGCGCTTCGATCCGCCAGTTTGTCCGCACTGGGGTGGAATTTTTGAGGCCGTAGTTAAATCGGCAAAGACCCATTTGAGGCGCGTTATTGGTGAGACGATTCTCACATTTGAGGAACTCGCGACCGTGTTTGCGAAAGTTGAGGCCGTCCTCAACTCTCGACCGCTATGCCCACTTTCGTCGGATCCGAATGATTTGGAAGCCCTAACGTCGGGCCATTTTTTGATTGGTCAGCCACTCGTCGCTCTGCCAGAGTACCCTTGGACTGATGTGCCCAGTTCTCGTTTGTCGCGTTTTCAATTGCTCCAGCAGCTCACTCAGAGTTTCTGGAAACGCTGGCACCTTGAATATTTGCACACTCTGCAGCAGCGCGTCAAGTGGACGGACAAAACGAATCCGCCGAAGGTTGGGGACCTCGTGTTGGTTAAAGATACTAACCTACCGCCCTTGTGTTGGCGCCGGGGGCGCATTGTTAACCTTTTTCCGGGCTCTGATGGTGTTCCCAGGTTAGCCGAGGTCTTGGTGGGCGATTCTATTTTGAAGCGGGCCGTCGCGACATTATCCCGCTTACCCATTGATTAGCGACCCGAATACTTCGGCTCGGGACGGGGGATTGTTTGGAATTGGCGCGAGCATCTTTGCATACCCGCATACCTTGATTATTTGAAGCAACATTTTTTTGTCCCCGCCATATTGAAGGCGGTTTGAGAATTTGATATTTTTGAGTAGTAACACGCGCTCGGCGGCGAGCAGAATTAAAATGGAGTTAAATTCACACCGCGGTCTCGGACAGTTGATTATTGATATTCGCGCCTATTAATAGGTCTTGTTCGCGATATCCTTGTGCCACGCGAGTGTTTTGGTTGGAATTGTTTGGGTGTGATTGTGCTTGTGGTTTGGAGTGATTTCTCGAGGTGATTTGCTGCCGGGTGTGAGTTGCCGAACGATAGCGGCCACCGGCTCACCACAGGACGAGACTTGGATTACTACACAAGTATTTATTGGGAATTTATGTATTTATTTATTCAATCACACTAAGATAGGTCACGTCTAGTAGGGACTAGCGTAGGAACACTTTCCAGATTTGTGCGTGGGCAAAACCACCTGGGGTAAGTGAGGCCTGTATATCCTATTATTGTGCTTACCCACCATTGTGGTGGTTATTGAGTAAGTTTACATTTGGGCCCGAGTGCACATTCCTCGGGCTGCTTTCGCGTAACGCGAGGCAGGTGCGCGCCTAGTGTGCGCATCGTAAACATCTTCCATGTACAGACAGCGATCAGTTACATTTTTATTATATGTATAGATTTCGCAAACTATGGGCCTACATAATCCAGAAAGAATGGACTGACCAATGATGACCGCGCGGATTTTGGGATCTTTAAACTCTTCGTGGGATTTATGTACCCTGCATTTTGACTTTATAGGCTAATATTGAATTGCTATAGAAAGTAAAACCTGTGGTTTTTATTATTGAAGGAAACTGACGTCTACTATACTGCAATATTTTAATAAAACTTTAGTCCAAAGTTACAGTACCTATTTATATTAGAAGGTATCATTGTAACTATGTATGTATTTATATTTTATAAGTTCTCTTTGTCTTTCAATCGTGTTAAATTTCAGATCGTCAAAGTAGGAATCATTTATCTACAAATTTTTGGTTTTCTAAATAACGTCTGGGACATCTTTTTATAGCACGACATGTTATCCTTCACATTATATTATTTTTAGTATTTTGTCCTTTCTAACATTATCAACTGTACGTATATAATAAATGTGACACGACAGACGTCATATTGTCTGGTTTCTACGAACCACTACTGCGGATTGCCAGCTGCGTGTTGATACGGCGACGTGTTGATCCGTGCTTATCTAATCGTCACTATGTTTACCAACATCCATATTGCGTCGCATTATTACATTTTCACTATGTATATCGAACGTAAGAGATATAGATACATTTCCAATAATTTTGTTTTATATACATATGTAACAAACACGGCCTTAAAAACTGTTACCTTAAAAAGTGACACAGCCTTAAATTAAATAGTGATAAGTCCAACTCTTTTAGAGGCGTTTATTCCTCGGGACTTAGTCGTCTTTTACCATACCCACGGAAAGAGATGGGATGATACTATTCAAAAACCGCCCGACACCACACGGCACATAATAACTTGTATGTGTGTAGGAAAAACTAAAAAAAATATGTATCTTTATTACGCTAAAACTGATTTGGAAGGAGTCATACAAAAAGCTAACGCAAATTTTATATTACATATATTATATGTATTGTACTGAGTGCATTTCTATTACCTGTTCACTAATAAATGTTTTTCCAATATTAATTCGCAACACAAATGTCCCATCCTGCATAGATAAAGTAAGCAATTTATGTGTTGAAGATAGTAAATGTCTCAATATTGTGCATGAGTTTGCAATTTGAAGTCTTAAACACGTTATCTCTATACTGTATCGTAGTAATCGTATCGTTTGTCTGCAACGAACGCTATCATAATCATAGGATAATGAACAACAATGAGGATATATTACATTGACCATAATCACTACAGTCGAGGAATTCTCATCATTGTAACTTGGCGACTTTTCGCGTGTTCCTACATCGCTGAGGAGTTATTTATAACTCTTGTGACGCAAACTGCACTGAGAACTCACTACGATACACAAGTAGATACAATAAATTGAGTCAACATCCATCAGAACATAGTAGAAAGTCGCCGAATTGTGCTTGTGAAGTCTAGATTTATGGGGCGTTCAGAGTTCTTTGTCCTTTAAATTAGTCGAAGTCTGCGAAATTGTAGTTAAATGTTGGTCGGACTCATTAATCTCTTGTCATTCATTGTTTACGATGTACTGTCGCTTAAAAGGCACAAAATATTATCGAGACGTGAAAAGCTATCCATTACAAAAACGAAAGGAGGATCACTAATATTCAAAGTTAGCTTTAACTGGGTCGCCGGCTGTCCCTGCTTCGATCCGGTGCGTTCAGGTCGACGATCCTCCCACTGCAACGACCTTAACTGTCCAGTTGCTTTAATAAGCCGAGATTTACTGTCCATTGTCAATTACCATGATTGTTACATCGCTTACGCTTGTTGAGCAATCGTAGTACTGCCGTTTTACTATCCAACGCCACATCTAACCAGTTTAGTACCGACACACGACTAACAGACAAAGTCGATATTTTATGCTCTTTGTTAACGAGGCATATTTGCAACGGCCCGTGATTTCTGGCCCAGTTAACTTAAATATTATTAGAAAGCTTCAAATGATCTAAAACTAGGGCACCACTGGGAAACAAGAAGACAAAATGTATGGTTTATTAGAAACCAGGGTTACATGAATCGGCAGAGGTTGGCTGCTCTACTCAGTCTGGCAATGGTAAGAGAAATGTGGTTGAGGGCGACCCAGGCCGAGAGGTCAACTCGGGTCATGTTCCAACTTTAACTAGGTCACAGGTTATTACTACGCCACACAAATAAAAACCAAAATAAATTTCAATTATATTTAAATGATTCGCACAAAGCAATAGTCTGAATCCCAAGCTTCTGTCTGATTTTGTATAACAGTCAATATCAGTTTAGATATTGACTGAAAAATACAGGTGACAACAAATAATAATAATGATGATAATAATAATAAAACAAAGGGGTAACCAATGCCTTTGTTCGGCAGAGAAGCACCAGGAGCCCAAAGATAATTCAGCAAAATGCAGGTGAATTCGGAGCAGGCAGGTCAAGCGTCTAGGTGTGCCTCCCGCTAAATATAGGTCGCGGTTTGTTGCCATTCTTCAATGAAAGCGTGTCTGTAAACACCATTTTATTCTCTTTCTTCACGTTTAAAATAAGAACAAAGTCGACATACAAAATATTCACTCCGCCATATTGAAAATTGAGAATACATCGCGAAATAATTGCATTATCATGTCACGGCTTTCCAATCCACTTTATTTAATTATAATTATAAATTGCTGATGCTGGTGACAAAGTTAATTATTGGAAGTATGGAAATTTTATTTAAAAGTTTAATGTTATGCCTTAATTAAGTTTCATTTCAGGGTTGTCAACGTACGGTTATTTGTAATGTAACGTCCGCGTCGCTTCTGAACAGGAAACGTTGCCTTGTTATATCTTGATTTGAGGGAGAGAGTGCACGCTGCAGTCCAACAGCCGCTAGCCGCGCTCGACTGGTCGCGTTACTCCTCTCTGACAGAAGACTATCTTGAAATGTACTGCATTTCCCACATTATCTTTTTCTCTAATGTACGTACGTGTTTCGGTAGTGAGTGAGATATGCTAGAGCCCATTCCCATCCCATCCTATCCCTCTCCATTTTCCCAACCTTTTCTCTAAATTTATTCCTATATCTCAATAAGTAGACAGTGCATCCGGGAGCGTGCCAACGTTTATCATTTTGGACTAATGTTGGCATGTATCGCGGATGTCAATGGGCGACAGTATCCACTTACCACCAGGTGGACTATATACTCCTTTGCCATCTTCTGTCTATATAAAAAAAGCTGTCCAAGCATTTTAGCTTACGCGACAACCTAGGTAACACTAAATTCAATTGAGTAAAAAAACAACTATGCAATAAACAAAACATACCGAGAAAAACTTGCCAAAATACGATTTGGCAAATACTTAGGCCGCAAATTCGGAGTGGTAGGGCGTGTAGCGGGGCGTCGTTTTGAGCGTGCACGCTATGCTACTTAACTTATAGACTAGTCTTGAGGTGTCTTCGTAACAGCGTTTACAGCGTGCAGTTAAGCGTCCCGTCCAGTGGTACTACTCAATTGAATTTAGTGTTACCTAGGTTGTCGCGTAAGCTAAAATGCCCGGACTGGGTTTTTTTTATTTTTTATAATTATAGAAAGAAGGTGGCAGTCGAGCATACAGTCCATTAAAAAAATAATTATAAAGGACGGTATAACATTTCCATATTATAAAAAAGTCTGGAGCTTGTTTGCAATTATGTTTCTTTCAAATAAGGTAGAGCATTCTATTGTTAATAGTATTGTTTGTGTTATAAAAATATTTTTGAACTGCTCGTAGGTAAATACTCCAACACAAACGATACGATACTTCTGTACGATGTGTACATGCGTATATTTATCTCGGTGGCCTAGTGACCGCATTGCTGCTGGGACATGGGCGTCTAGAGCCCTCCCACATGCATTTGGCTATGCATTTTGTAGCGATATAAAACAATGTTGTATTAGTAAATCACTGCAAACATACAATTTGACAACGCCCAAAAATACTAAGTGCACAGTACTATTGTTTAATGTAATCGAGCATTTTTTCATTACACTTTTATACATTCGAGCCCCGTCTACAATATTTTTAGAAATAGAACGCACACATAAATGTGAATTTTGTTCCTCTCGGGAACAAACTTTTTATAAGATTCCAACTAATGCAAAAGTTTTTGTTTATTATGTCTTTTTCTGAAGAAACTTTGTATAAAAACGAGATTTTAACGTACTCTCGCCGCAAACAAGATGATGTGACAAGGTTTTCACCAATGTTTTCTTCATAACTAAATTAGGATGAGTATAGAAAAAAAGATAAAATATTCATATAAAAGGATTTAACGACATTACTTATAGAAAAATACTATTCTACAGAAAATTTATAAGAGGGCTTTAATGATAAATTTAAATAAACCTCGGTCTACCTGTCACCTCAATTGCTGCGCCGCACCAGGGTCGTATGTCTGTCTAACTCATGTGTTAAGATCGTCACACTGTTCATATGTTTGCAATATTCTTTTTTAGTATTAATTGGAGTTATAATATTTTACACAGTTCTACTGTTTGTACAATGGGTACCGCTCTGACGAACTGTTGTTATAGAAAGAAAATTTGCCGATATTGACATTGACCAATATCGGGTTTTTATAACCGCACCTCCCCTTATCGAAGTATGCAGTCCATGCATCACTTGCTTGATGCTGTGAGCCAAAGATTCTAAAACAAACTCCTCACAATGGTGTCTTGCGCCATGTCGAAGTGTTCTTTAATAAGACTATGAATAGAATTTGACAAGGTCGGTAGAGCACCTGCTTTTCCCCCTGTGTATGGTCGATTGCCACTTGCCACCTTATAGACCATAATATGTCCGTCCCTCTGCTATAAACAAAAAATCTAATTCGTAGTACATTTGAAGGTCGTTTTGCGCAATGATAAATTACCATCACCGACCCTCGACGCGTTCGCAGCTGGAACGCGTCGACGGGCCTCAAGGCGATATCGCTTTACCAGCGAACTTCATTTATTTTTATATATGTCGTCTTAGAACAGAATAAGATTCTTATTTGGTGTGTATACAAAATATAATTATAAATACATAGGGCCTTGATAAAAAGAAATTCATCTATGTCCTGTCCTCATTCACGTTGTGTTTCAAGACTTCATGTTGTGTTGGTGTCATGCTATATTTCAAAATAATCATTATGTATTATCATCTACTTGTGTGCGCAATTTCAAAGTGTATCCCGAGGATGTTGTAAAAGGCGACTACGGGATAAAAAAACCGCTACATCAAGTCCTGAGGAACTACATCGCCTCTAAAAGAGTGGACTCGCCAACCCGCTTGGCCAGCGTGACGTTTCAAGGCCATATATCCTTCATGCCACGCACAACAGCGAACATGAGAAGGCCCTATCCGACAGTGGATGATAAGAGGGTCGGTTACGGTTATGCAAATGTACAAACGGTTAGAACTCAAAAACGTGAGGTTGTTGGGTCATTTATATCTCGGCCAATTAAATTGTTATTTCTGCGAATGTTTCTTTTACCACATATAGCTAGCCGCTAAACTGCTTTTACTTAGGTCTGAAACTATTCACTACCTCCGTGAAAGTCACTTGATTTAATTGCATCTCTGAAATTAGGTATTCTGGTCAATTAACAAGTCATTCATTTTTTCATTAAAAGGTGACGAACGCACTAAAGGTGTGTTAAATGTCTTCGCCAATAGAAATAGAGGGTCGAAGTATTTCTATTGCAATGTTAAGAATTTATCGCTGAATTTATTTTCACTCGCAATGTTGGACGCTCATAAATCAGTGTGATAGAAGAAAACAAGACGCGGATTTAATATTTATGTACACTCAAAGCGCCACGAGGGACCGACCTTCTTTGAACAGGTGAACTGAAACGACTATTTGAAAAAGTCATTGACCAACCGTACCTTTATATGGAGGAGATTCATAGGATCCGGTAATGTTCTAGGACAAGTCAAAATAGTACGGACTAATATTATATTATTTGTTTGTGTTTATAGCGTAAGCAAATTAAGAGATCTTCAGTAGTATACCATACCATATCAGCGTATATCTCTCTACCAGTTGATTAGGCCACTACTTAATATAGGCTTCTCCTAAGGCTCTCCACCACACATGATTTTCGGCTCTTTTTGATCCAGCCAGCACCAGCGAATTTCTTCAACTCGTCGATTCAGCGGTCGGTCGGTGGGCGGAGGGCGTTCCACACTGCGTTCCCCGGTACATGGCCTCCACTCGACAACTCGTCTACCCCATCGGTTGTTGGTCCTGTGGCAAATATAACCGTTACCTAAATTCACCGACATAACTTATAAAATCAGCATGGTGAAGTGGTAATAGTCGGGTCATATTTGCAACTACCGTCCAGTACTACACAATTGGTTAAGGCTGTCAAGATTTTAGGAGATCATTTAGAGTTCAGAAGATTTGTGGTAGAGAAACTACAGAGAGGCAAGATGTAAGTCATCAGGAAAAGGCACGAAGGACACAAAACTAAAGTTTATAAAATGTAAAGGTCTCATTTTTGAGAATACTGGGAAGGCCTTGATTAGTGGAACCTTTCGTTTAAAATATACAGTATTTATATGCAAAAGGTTTCATACACATGTTTGGGAGCGGACTTACGCATCGCCGCGATCAAAGTCTGATTACCCACCCGTCTACACTCTCACTCTCGAATTGATTGGACGAAACCTTGGCTTTAGATCAGTACTTGTCTCGTACCTTATCAAAAGTACGGTGCCGAAGGGCAGACAGGTTCGTTCGCCTCTCGTAATACCTAAATTAATTCATACCAGCCGTCGCGGTTTTATTTCAATCTGCTTTTAATTTGTTGAGCCCTCTTTTCGGGTGACAGTCATCTGTCTGCAAAAAACTGAACAATAAAATAATAAATTACTTTCAAACGTATTTACGCATGTATTTATTTTAAAACATCCGTAATTATTATTGAAAGTAGATACAAATGTAAATAATTATATTATAATAATTTCTATTGAATTTCAAAAGGGACGGAATTTGTCTACAACTCGGTTAGTTAAAAGAATTACAATAAAAATGTTCAAAGGAACTTGTACACTTTGAAAGAGACGTCTTACGTACCATTATATCCCGCAGCAGAACACGGGCCTCTCCTTTCAAAAGCGAGGGTGTTTCGGGTGATCCACCACGCAGGCCCAGTTCGGATTAGTGGATTTCTTTAAATTCTTGGTCACGAGGGCTTTCCCACTGTTTTTCTTTACTACCTAGCTACTCGTTTAAGATAAAACCCTACTTTAGTGCCTCCTCACGAATGTGAGACTATCACCGATTTCTATTCGTGCATCCCTACCATTGATAACCTAACTAATCCCTATGTATATGAATGTTATCTTCATTTTAGTGATTTTTTTTAAAAAGCTTGTCCGTTTAAAGTTTTCTTTACATTTTTATTTTATGTTTAAAATTTTATACTCGAGCATGCTGGTATCCTTATGAGATGTTTCATTCGTCGCCGCGCGCCGTGCTAATGGTGATATTTTTTGTAATATTTATTTACTACATACATAATTATTAATTACATTGTATATAACTCTTATTGCGGAGTTAAATGACGACATATTTTATAATTATACGGGCCTAAGTTATAATTTAATAAATCATGATATTGTCAAAGAATTTATAATATCCGGTCCAAATGACGTAGTTTAGAGTTAGGTGCTGAAAAATATTTCTCAGAATCAGACAAAGGAATTCCGAATGCTCTCTCCGCGATGAATCACGCTTCACTTTCAAATCTATTCTTTCTGGGTTCGTGGTATTAATTTAGTTCAAAATCGAAAGTTCACACGTAATAGTTTTCATAATTACGTACATCCAGTCATTCTATTCATTTATAATTAACAACCGGTCGGAAGTACAGATTTCGCTATCTCGTATACCAATCTATCAGCCAAGGTTATATATTTATTTATAAACGAAGAGGCTGATAACTGTTAATTCTAATCACTCACAAATTGTGTTACATCTAATTTCACTTGCTTACTAGATATTCATTGAATAATTTATTAGTGGGTATTTATAATATGTATGAATTAAAATAAGACAATGTACTGGTTATTATAGGAAAAGTTGTGTTCGTTAATGTACAATTAAATTAAGGTCTTCTGCTCTTCCTATCCAGCCACTGCCGGCGACATTCTGTATGTCGTCAATCCCACGCCTACGTTTCCCGGTATGTGGTACTCGGTACTCGTCTACCAAAGTACCACGTACAAAGACGAACACACCACCCAGATCTGAAGAAAAATTAGTTTTTAAACAAATAAATGTCCTATCCGGCTTCGAAGACTGACCTTTTACACAATAAACAGAGGCCCTACCAACTGGGCTAATCGACTGTCAGTTAAATAATCAAGTTGATCGCGAATACACAGAGATAACGTGCTTCTGGGACTTTGCACTGTGTTGTGATTAAATTGATTACTCCAACTATTTGAATGTAACTATTTGAACTATTTGAAAAACTATTTGAATTCCAACTACTTATATGGAAAATATTTTGTATAGCTGCACCGCACGTCAATTGCGGTTGCTAATGTTAAATTTTATTAGTAAAAAAGCAAGTCTGTCATTGCACAATATCGTACAAAAGGCGAGCTTAATGCCTTAAGGCATTCTCTACCCGCCAACCTTTGGGTTGATCAGAGAAGTTCAATTAGGAGGTGTATGAACGACACAATTTAGATGGTGTGGTAAAATAAATATAATACATACAAGGTATACATAATCAATGAATACATTATATAAGTACATAAGTTATATTAAGAGAAACAAAAACAAACATGTTGCTGACAAAAGTAAAATAAAAATGTAAGAAAAGATAAAGCATAAGGAGCTGCCTGAGCCCCCAGCGATGTGAAATGGAGAGGTGATGTTCCCGAAGCATCTTTTTAAAAGAGATTTTATTAGGTGCTTTCCGGATGTAAGTGGGGATGGTGTTCCAGAGACTAGCTGCCTGCGCAGTGAAAGATTTGGTCATAAAGCCAGTACGGCAAAAAGAGACTTGCGACACCTGTAGTTGACACAGACTTGAAGACACCTCCTTAAGGTGATAGTAGAACGAAGATGGTGGTCATGGATGTCACCCAGAAACTGAAATTTACATTTCAAATACTCTGGGCAACTTGGATCGTATAGAATTAAGAAGAGGGTGCAGAGCATTCTGACATTGTTTTATTTACGTATTTACTCACCGTAGACGTTTTTAAGCTAGTAATAAACAGGAGACGAATTTTGACACATAATTTAGACACAACATTGAAGCACGATTTTTTAAACGCAGCTATTTTTTTAACTCAGTAGTTGTTTACGTAACAACATTTAAGATATTTCGGTTTTTCACGCACATTTATCTGTTAAAGATTTATTACACAGCTGTCTTTTTATACATGTCATTGAAGCATATTATGTACGAGTACAATATTTTCAGCGTTTTCAAGGCCCGTATTCACGCGGATGCGGTAGTGCCACTTTACTGATAATAAAGTTAAACTTATAAAAAAGAGCTTTTGAAAAAGGTTTTTTTGAAGGACTTTTCCATCATTAATGGAGAAATTCTCCTGTTCTCCGTAATGTTGGCAGATAATCCGCTAGATGAACTCGCATTGGCTTCTGACAACAGAAATACTAGGATTTCCTGCGTCGTGGGTCCAGACACACAAAGACAAAGACAAATATACACCCAGACAAGAACAAACATTTGTCTTTAAATAAAATTAATAATTTAATTATTACATTGTGAGTCTGCAACTGTCTTAAATCTTCCTCGCAATAAATAATTGAACTCAAAGTACCAGCGCTCTTTTGTTCAGTGAACCAGAGTTTTGTGTTAAAACTTTACGTAAACAACAGGATCAAAGGGAAGGAATGTTGCAAAGCACAGAATTAAATGGAAGCAATCATAAATAAAAGTGCATTCACCAGAGCAGATGTGATGATCGAATGGGTGCTTCAGTGATTTTCTCAATCTTAGTGTTTGGAATGAGAAATAATCAAGCGAACAACAGTAAGTACTGAATAAGCAGCAAGTCGATGTTAGAAAATTTAAAGGTGGGTTAGGTTTAAGGTCTGGTAAGAATAAAGTAATAGAAGTCCTTCGACACCGTTCAACTTGATAATGACTTTCTTAGTGTTAGGGCTATGAAAATTTATACCTATGAAAATGCTGTTTCTTCATTCATAGTGGCCACTTTGAACTTAGTTATCTTGCGTTTGGCCTAGAATTACAAATTAATTTCAGTTTAAAGCTATGACATTTTTTTTCAAAATCAGTTGTTTATTTGTATTTCCATCAAATGACTTTTTGCTTAGATATCGTTGTGTTTGCGACCATAGAAAAGTTAAAATTTTCGAATATGACTTCCGTAGTGGCAGCCAACGTAGCACAGACGGCACGCAATATCAACGATGTGTATGGTTCAAACATCCCAAACGAACACACAGTGCGTTTTTGGTTTGATCGTTTCCATTCTGAAAATTTCGACGTCATGAACAAGCCCTGTGGACGACCGGAGACTAAAGTCGATAATGACGAATTGAAAGCAATAGTGAAAGCGGATTCATCTCAAACCACGTCTAAGTTAGCAGCAGCCTTCGGCGTAAGTGACACAACGATATTGATTCATTGGCGTCAAATCGGCAAAGTGAAGAAACTCGGAAAGTGGGTATCGTGCAAGCTTAATGAAAGTCAATTGCAAACACACGAAGCTTGCCCTACTTTGCTGAAACGACACATAAATGACGGGATTCTGTATGTTATTGTCACTTGTGAAGAGAAGTGGATCCTGTATGATAATCCTAAACGTTCGTCGCAATAGTTGAACCTAGGAGACAGAGCCAAACAATGTCCCAAACGTAAACTGTAGGTCGGTAACAGTTGACTAAAGCAAATATATACGTATAAAGTGTATTATCTATTGAAAAAAATATTTGGGAGGTTATTCGTAACTATATATTAATGAATTCGACGCTTGTTGAAGATACCCGACTATTCGCGATTGCCAATGTTTTCGTACAAGATCTGTAGCTTTTGATTTATTCCCTAAAATAATCTTATTTTTCACTAGAACAGTTTTATATATTTTAAATTGTTGACTAGTTACAAGTTTTGCGTTATTTTGGTGACACATTGTGTAATAAATAAACTTGCCGTCGGTCTGTCTTCCCACTGTCGGTGGGTGGTCTCCATTCGAGGACTCGTCTATCGCACTACTGGTCCTGCAACTACATAAGAACTTATTCATAACTGCTACCATTTTTATTTCTGCTTTTTTAAATCTTTTATCTAGTGTAAGTTCGAAGGGCTTCGAATAGTCCGACTCCGAGCCCTCTGTACTCTCCTATTAAATACATGCCTGCTTTTCATACAGTCTGCTGTTGTGTCCATCACTCACAGCACATATTATTATGCTCCTATTTCGCCTCGAACAGAAAGGTACATACATATGTCCATTGGGTCCACAGATTTTATTAACATTTAGTGTCGACACCTACATTGTAAATATGTTAATTCAGTTTATGTTTACGGTTTCCGGGATCACCAAGGTCTATGTCAGTAGGAGCCGCATGCAAATCGACTGGCACCGCACGCACGGGTTCCATTCATTCGCTACCGATTATACGTAAATTGTGCTCATTGATTCATCGCAATGTTTACAATATTGCGTCTCAGTTAATGTTAACGTTTCAGTTGCAAAGGTAACGGATGTTTGAATTTCGATCTTTTTTTATAGTACAAATGTGGCAGGCAACACTTGGTAGTCATGGTCATCCAAAACATGGTCGTCCGAAGACATCCGCTACACTTACCTAAATTAGTCAACAAGTCAACGTAGGCGTACCCGCGAATGCATTTACCATTAAAGATTTAGGAGGGAATGTGGAAAAAAATATTGAGAAATAAGGGATTAGAAAGTATAGGGATCAAACTTAACATTTTTTGTCCTATTTTCCTCTCCATTCGATAGGACGAGATGGTGTTGTATGTGATGCAATTTTACTAAATCTCCACTAATTGTGAGCAGTAGATACAATAATACCTACTATTGAAATTTACCTCCAGATAACACAGATAATTGTAATTATATCCAACGTCTGGACAGTCAGACACATAATCCATCCAATTACAAGTCTCGTGTTATCTCAGATTAGAAGAAAAAGGCAAATAGACCTTTTCCTTCTAATCTGTGCATGTGATATCCTAACAGTGTAACATCGTAACTGTTCGATGGTTAAGTAATCGCGTGTTCAGACCTTGTAAATGAAAGCCACTTGTTTGTTTTCAGGTATGTAAGCAATAATGAACGAGCGCGATAAGAGAGTATAAACAACAGTGGGTATAACAGTAAGGCATGTCAGAAACATACCATGAAAAGTGCAGGTAGAATTTTTTACAACCTCTTATGGATCAGCTTTACTGCCCTCCTAAGAAGAAAAAGCATTAGTAATTTTTTCCGAAAGCGTAACTGACAAGTTTCTAGCTTTATTTTAAATCTGTGAAAATTGTCCAAAAAAATTTTTTTATCGAATGACATTCATATGCACTTTTGCCTTTATTCTATGTTGGGCAGTTTAGGCTTACCGGGCTGGTGACACTGCCATTTACACGTATTACACGTAATGAAATCAGCGTGAGGAAATTAATCAAACATTTTTTTTAATTTTCCTCCTATACTGTTAAACCTGTACCGTGTGGTGTCAGCGACTTTAGAAGAAGATCACCCTCTTCCAGTGGTCGTCGTAAAAAGCGACTACGGGCTAACCAAGCCATTACCATAAAACCTGAGGATCTGCAGTACCTCTAAAAGAGTAGATTTGCCAACCCCCTTGGCCAGCGTGACGTTGTCAGATCATATGTCCCTCAAGCCCAAAACAAGGAATGAGTAGGCCCGTGTCCAGCAGTGAATACTGAAAGGGCTGGGCTACAGTTATATACTTTTAAAATTATTATTTATATTTCAGTAAAACCCTTTGAGTTGAAGATGAATACGTGGTCCTGAAAGTTACGGACCTCGGTGACTTATTTTCAAATTTTACAGTAGTCATTCATAGCCTTCTCTATTCCTAATCTTCTTTTAATATCTAAAGATGATATCTGTATACTATATACTTCTGAAAATCGGGTCAGTCGTAAAAACTATTAGTCTAAAAGCCGATGTAAATGAATGAATAGCCAAAAACCACATTGTACTCGTAGCTTGTCTTCAAGTACCCGACTACTCGTGTCTAGTGATGTAATCGGGGAGGAGAAATTGTGTGTTACACAGTAATGGTAATTCGGAGATATAGCTGAATATATCATCAATCTGTCTACTATGATAAATAAAAGAGTAATAGAAAAATGAAAAGACAAAACAATTTTTTTGCAAAAAAAATTTGCACGACTGCGGTCAGCTAGTTGAAAACTAACTGCAAGCATCTTGTCCGACCATCGTAATTATTCGCACAGTACGTGTATCGTAGACTGCTCTCATTATAGAATCTGTTAAGCCTAACTAATAACAAAGATATTTTGTACTAAAATTTCTAAACTCTACATTGTCCGTTTTTTTTCAACATTTGTAATGAAAATCATATAATAGTACAACCCTTCGGAGAAACGCCTAACAAAGAAACAGGCAGATGAATGGCTGATGCTGATTACAATGAATAAATTGTCTCCTTCTTGAACGTCTTTTTATACGGCGACAGGACGGCGATAACGTTTATCAAAGCACTGAATAAATTGAACGATCGTACAATAAAGTTTAAATTTTTGGCCTCCCACGGGCACCTCTTGTCGCCTGGCTTTATTACCTCACAGCTACGGTCAGCGAGATGAGAAACATGTTATTTTTTTACTTAATACCTACCAACAAGTTGTATGATGATGATTAAAATATTGCTTATTTTTATTTACTCGTAAAATACTTTTTTGCTTATTATCGTACAAAAGCTAAATGCATCGATATGTCTATTTGTTATATTCAAGTACAACAAATGAAAAAATAAATATGAAATGAATAATACCTAGTTAATAATATTTTTATTTTTACATTATCATTGTATTAGAAAAAATTGTGTTATTTTAGAAATAAACAGATTAGCATTTTAAAAATATAACCTTTATTTGAAATGGTCACCATTTGCTTTTATACAATCTTTCAAACGTTGTGGCCAGTTTTCGATTGAAACACCCTTTCCGTGGGAAAATGGGCAAGACCTAAGACCTAATTAGACCTAAGTAGAAAAAATATAGTGACTTGTTTAGTAAAGATATAATGTCATTAGTTTTTCAAGGGAAAATAACAGCTCCATATATTTCTCTGCACTGACTCGTGACATGTTCATAAAATTTTGTATTTATCTCGTAATACAGTTTAAAGTTAGAAGTACGGTTATTCATAGACGTGGATGACGCGTTCGGGCGTTTCCGGATTAGCCGATGGCCAATGTTATCGTAATATACCTGTACAATATTTTATCATGATTGGCACCAAAATGAGAAAAAAATCATTTATTTTTTTTCACCTGAGAATGACAGATTCCAAAATTCAAATGTAAATATTCTTTCTTTATTAGAACGGTATTTATGGCCAGACAAATTATATGATCTGTTAATAATGATACTATCAGAATATTACTATTTAAGAATTATAATGTTTCTACCATTACAAATAACTTCTTAACAGTAATACGTATATATATATATATATATATATATATATATATATATATATATAGATATATATATATATATATATTAATAATAGTATATATTAACGTAAAATGGGACTCAAATATTATGTAGGTATTGGACACGGCTACTGACGGTACAATGTCTCCGTGTAAAACATCCCTGTTAGCTCAGTCTGGGACTGCACTTGTTGAGTTCCTTTGTTGTCTGCGCCGCTTGCCGCAGGGTTGCCGCTCAGTCGGGACTGAAGTGCATCTGACTGGAATTGTCCACCCACTTCCTACAATGTCCCCACTTAATTCTGATTATCTTTGTCACAGAAGTTGTGATCATAATAATGATGATTTATATTGGTGATTTTATAGGGTCTCTTGAGTCTGGTGCTGCGTATACTTGTTAAATTTCTTTGTTGTTCGACGCTGTAACCCAGTTTTTAAACTCGTAAGGCCTAACGACAATAATAACGCAGGTTGAACTTAATTCTTCTATGGTGTATTTTAATAAAAGCTCGTTTTTAAAAAGTTTTTTTATTACCTACGTTCAATTTATTTATTATTTTATTATTCTCGTAAGGCCCAATGTACATAATAATATTGGAGAGGGAGAGTGCATGCTGCAATTCAACAGCCGCTGGCCGCACTCGACTGGCCTCGTTATCACTCTGTCACAGAAGACTACCTTGAATATACTGAATTTCCCACTTTATCCTATTCCTCAATGTACGTACGTGTTTCGGTAATGCGTTAGATATGCCAGAGCCCATTCCCATCCTATCCTATTTTTCCAACCCTTTCTCTAAATCCATTCCTGCATCGTCAAAGCTACCTTTGACATCTAAAAGCAGCGCATCTGGGGGCGTGCCATCGTTTATCAATCTTGACTGAAGTTGGCATGTATTGAGGGTATATCCACTTATCACCAGGTGGACTGTATGCTCGTCTACCGCCTTCTTCCTATAAAAAAGTACGACGTGTATGTAGACACTTCAATAAAACCACAGCATTTCTATTGTGGTTCAACTCACCCAATATTTTCTTGTAACGAGGTGTAAAGAGATTAATTTGATATGGCCGAATGGCAGCTATTCCTCGTCCCAAAATTAAATAACCATAGCTTTATCGTCGATATCTACATGTCGCCACTTGAGAGTCTCCGCTGCTGTATACAAATCTTTTCCAAGACTCACTGTATACCGTAATACCAAATACCCAATCAAAAGGCAACTTCCGCTGCCAGATCTTGTACCTTGATTTTTGCAATACTAACATCATCATCATCATTTCAGCCCTTGGACGTCCACTGCTGGACATAGGCCTCCCCCATTGTCCGCCATTTAGACCTATCGGCAGCGAATACTAACATAGCTAAACATAATGTTAACCGGCTTCCTTTAAGTTCATTGAATGTACTTTTAAATAAGCCGGTCAACATCAGGCCTGCCTACGTTCGTAATGAAAAATATCAAGGAACAAAATTGATCGGCATCGAAGCTGCTAAGAAATAAAGGCTCTATTTTATAAAGAGATATATTTTTTAATAAAAAATCGGGATTGGTAGTTACCTAATGCAAGGATCGTTCATTAAAAATAGGCAAAGATTATAAAAAATATTAAGATATAAAATTATAAAAGACAAGAATGTATTTATTACTTATTTAAATGTTTAAACACGGCGACAAGTTTTGCAGCTTTTTTAGTACCTACCTAGTCGGTTCCAAACTAGGTCAGGGTGTATGAAGTTAAACGTTGAGAACAATCTTTCTATTCCTGCGCTGGAAGCCGCAGCGGTATGCAGCTGCTTACCCAATTCTATAGTTCTGTTGTTGATTTGTGCCCTTGAAGACAACCACCATTCTAAGGCATTAACGTTTTTGATGACATGTTCTTCAAATAAGAAGCTGTGGAATGGCGCTGTCATTGCCTTGCATTTAATTACATCTGGCATTACTTCTTTATAGTAAGTTTTTATGTACTGCATCACATTGGGTCCAATAAATTCGCTACAAAATGTGCTGGTGTCATTGCCATTTCATACCGGGAATCGAACTTTTGTAAATCACAGGATATATTCATAACCGGCATCAGCATCGTCAATCAGCATCGAGTTTGATTGATTTATTGGATACCTGGATGCGAAGTAATAATTGAAATAAAAATTTAATCTTCTGAAAATAAGGTTAATTCCACTGTGTTGTTTTATAAACAGGTAAAGTAGGTATCAGTTACTCGGTACTTTCAAAGACCAATAGAGTATCGACCGACAGGTACATACCTACGCCACCATGTATGTATTAGATAATAATGTAAGTAGGTAGTACTTGTTACCTACATAAACTTTGCTTTGTAACTAACGTGGATTTCAAACATTTCTAAAATGTTATAAACATGTTTTTTTTTATTGAAATAAAAAACATCTATTTTAAACAAAAACAATGTCAGAAACAAAAAAAAACTTTGTTGTTGTTCGTAATAAAAAAACTGTTTTTTTCCATCCCTGCTTGTTATCGACTTAAACAAAAAAAAATTCATTAGTCAGTCAAATGACAATTGTAGAAATGTACGAAGGATTTCCCCGTTAACAAACAGTTGTTTACACTAAAGCGGCAAGATTACAAAATAGTAGTTATCCATAAAATGCAAGAAGCTGAACGTGATTTTGTTTTGATTATTTTATACCGTTCGATTTGATAGTTCTCGATCTCGATCTTTTACCACGTTTTTCGCATTTGCGCAATAAAAGTAATTCATTCATTCATTCAAATTAGGTAATTTTTCATATAAAATTATTTGTCAAAGGCTCAATATCTGGGAAATTATTACCGACAATAAGGTCTTATCTTTGGTTGTAATAGAGATTAAAGATTATAAAAATACATTCTTATTGCTTTCTCTTAAAATCGAATATTACATGTTTCTATTTTAACAAAATATTGAAACTATTAAATTTTACATTAGAAATCGTTATCTAAATCTAAGAGTTCAACAACCGCAGCGTGCATTTATCACGCTAACAGTGCATCTAATAAAGAGATAATTGAAGCAGCGTGGGCGCAAGTGTACCCGGTAGTTGCAATACTAATATCCTATGTTATGATTCCGATACGAGCGGCAGAGAAAGTCGCATAAAGAATGACAGAAGATTAAAGTACTCTTAAAACACGAGTATAAGTTTCAAATATTGTTAGAAAAATGACAAATTGTATTGCAAAGGGACACATTGTCTATCGGATACATCGATTTGGGAATAGACCAGATGACACATCATACCTACGTTCTCATCAAAGAAACCTGGTTGGCAACTTCTAGGGGGCGTGATGAGATGATGATGAGGAGGGATTAATTAAAAAGTCGAATTTGACTTTTTTATTTATACTTTATTTGGACAGTGGTTGGATAGCTTGGACATTGGTCGATACACATAAAATAATAACACAGAATTGTTTTTACTACGTCATTGTCCAGTTCCGTTGAAGTAGGAGTTGCTCAATAAAGTGAATCTGTGTGATACTCAATAAGTAGTAGGTTTACTGAGGACAGAGTTGGATTCCTTCGAATAACACGTAAAATGCAGTCTTTTATTCACTTATCACAAACATTATGCACTAACACTAGGCACTTTGAAGTTCAATAAACTATCACTATTAAACCACAAATCCCACTACACAATTTTTACAATAATCCAAATATTAAAAAAATGTTCCATATTTCAAAACACTTATGAATTAAAGAATTCGTGAGCTATATAGTGAACATAGAACACTATTAGACTCTACGGTGCCTGCTCTAGAGTGCTTGTATAACATATCTAGTATGTATTCTCATATCGATGATCGAATACTAACTTACGCTTGAAAAATAGTTCTTACCAATCTTTTTTTAGAAGGCGTGCCAATATTTGTCATCTTCCAACATTTGACCATGTATCGTGAATGTCAACGGGCGATACTATCACCAAATGGACTGTTGACTCCTATGCCGCCATCAATCTACAAAAAACGTAACTCTGTGTACACCAGTAGTTATGTTGTCACTCATTTTTGTTAACTGGAAACAAATTTGCGTTACCATTTACAAAATTATTTTTTTCTGGGTTTTTTATGCTGCCTCAAGAATAACTCGCAACCTTCTAAAGTACGCATATCCAGAGGACTTGCCAATATTCTGTCAATCTTTGGGATAATCCAATAGCCCTGATAAACTGGGCATAAACTGGAAATAATACAACTGTAATTAACTTTCTTTTCAAAAATATTTATATGGGGTCTAAGTTGAAATTGCTTCCCACTAAGTTCCGTTTTAATGGTTACTTCTTTACTTGCATCGTGTCGAATATAAATTAGTGAGAAACATAATTATTTAAACAAGTTAGCTGAGGAATAATTTTGACTACTGGCCAAACATTTCTGTGTGCATGGAATCATACATTATCATAAGCATCTGTCTACGAATTCGACAATTATCGTAACCTATAGAAGTTTTTTTTTGGGTAGCTGGATTTTTGCAATACTTTATCCCTTGTGAAATGTTGATAAATAATCCAATTTTGTTAGGAAAGCCTAGAAATAAGGTTAGCATCGAGAAAGCTACACATCCGTAAGAACTACGACCCTCGTATAGTTATTTCTACTTTGTCAACAATGTGTTTCTCAGTTCAGTGGTAAACTGCTTTTGAAATACACAATGTATTAAGAAATCCTCGCGATATAGGTACTCCACGGGTAATATTGGAATTAATTTGTCATTTATTGTTTTTTTAATCGATTGTTTTCCTTATTTATTTTTGTCATTATCATGTAAGGAATGGTGTATGTATTGTGGTTGACAATTACGTCTACCTCTATAATTATGTATATAATGGCAAGTATCACACTTTCTTAAAGCAGTCGGGACCAGATTACAAAAAATCTTGTCTCTACTGCTTCAAGTCTGATACTGAATTGTCAAAATAGTAATTAATAAAACAAAACAAACCAGGTAGGGTAGGCAGTAAATATACATATTTACTTGGTTTTTTATTCTGATGTATTCCAACATATGTGTTGATATAGGAGTTAGAAACAGTAGTTTTTTGTTTTTTAAATAACTGTTTTTTTACATTTTTTTAAACTATGATTTCACGCCGACGAAGCAGAGTATGTATTGATGGACCCAGCTAGTTATAAAATATCGATTCTAATTAACATTGAAATCACATTATTTCTTACTTTGCTCCCATCTTTATAGTCAAACAGTCATGTTTTCCTGGCACTC
The DNA here is from genome assembly GCA_914767545.1 of Sesia apiformis. Classification (NCBI taxonomy): domain Eukaryota; kingdom Metazoa; phylum Arthropoda; class Insecta; order Lepidoptera; family Sesiidae; genus Sesia; species Sesia apiformis. Next base: position 3,859,340 of record OU611960.1, on the reverse strand, counting down.
TTCCCGTTGCACTACTAATTTTTTCATATCTCCTTTTATCTTATCGTTAAAGGCTCATTTTCACTCCCAACCAATATTTCCTCAAACTTTATTGACAAGCTTTACTGATAGTCTTATTACCAACTTTTATATTTCGTTTTAACAAAGGAAACTCCCGTAACCGAGATGTCTCGAGTAAAACCGGGCAAAGCCTTAAAGCGGTGGACACCGAGGGGTGGATGAAATATAAATACAAACCGGATTTCGCGGTTGAAATCTTCCTAGATTTATTGTAATAGCTCCCACTGAGTCGGCCATTTGCAATGTTCATGGGATTTGTTGCGAAAAATTAAGCATTTAATCCGCCTTCAGCGACTATCGTGGTCAATATAGATAAGCTTGAATTAACCTTTTTAATCTCTCCATAACTCATAATAATAAACATGTACTTTATTATCATTTTTTGTACAGATTTAATTAATGGGATACTAAATTATATAATTTTTGAATACTTACAAATGCGGTTATAATCCTGCGTGTTGAACTAGTAGCACTTAAAATATAAGCCCTTTTTTTTTAATAAAATTAGCAGGATAGACGATCTTTTTATACAGCAAACAGTTCGTCCTATAATAAGCCCATGCATGACTCACCCATGGCTACTGCTATATACGCCAATATGCTCTCCATGCCATCAGTCTATGTCTCTTCACTGCTGGATAAAGGCCTTTCTCAAGGATCACCAACACACAGGGTCTTCTGCTTTTCTCATCCAGTCACTACCAGCGATTTTCTTCAAGTTCTCAGTTCATCTGGCACGAGGGCGTCCCATGCTGCGTTATGTTAACATTAATTAAAAATATATGCCATATGCCAACATCAATTAAAAATGGCGACCGTTGGCATGTCTACGGTTATTGTACTACGTACCCTTGAGGATTTTTAAATCAGATTCTAGAAAAATCATTGAGAGAAATGAAAAATAGAGAACATAATGGGGGAAATGGGACATTCTGGCAGGAAAGTAACTCACTGGCTTTAGTTAGCACATTCACCATGACTCCTTTAATTTGCAGAACATCCGCATATACTTTTCATAAGGATTCACCACGGGTCTTACAAAACTTGGCACCCACCTAGCAAAATTGACACAACAACTGGAGAAATGCCAAGAATAAAAGAAAATCTAGACAATAAAGTTGTGTCAACGAGTGTGTATTTTCCATTTCCAGAATAACAAGACGTTTCATTTTTATGGCCCATGGGGCGTTCATTGCTATATGTAATAGCTACATGTATAAACAAAAAAGATGTTCCATTCAGTGCAGACTGATGGGTATAAATCTGCATTGATTTAATCCGCAGTGATGGTTACCAATCAGGGCAGCTTGGCCGGTGTGACCTCGAATACCCGTTTGATTACAAAAGTCGTCTATGCCCATCAATGACCTATGTTATATCACCAATAAATAACAGAATTGATTTTTGTTTGCTATAGACGCGACGTGATCGTGTCTTAGGGAGCGTCATCTGATTTTATTTCCTAAATCGCCGCCTACGCTGGGCGTTTACTTGGCTTTCCACAAGCAGATTACCCTTAGTGGATTAACCAATGATCTTTGACCTTTTATTGTTTGTTAATAGTTTGCTCGTATGCAGGAATCCTAACACCACCATATTGGTCAATGCTACGATATGACGGGCATTAACATACTTAAAACGGCGGCACCATGGCCCTTAATGGTCACTCCAATGGCTTGTGTGTGTTGATGCGACACCGCAGTATAACACAGACTGCGACAGTACAACTGTTCCTACATTTCTACTGAGAGGAGCGCAATATGTCCCAGACGTGTGCTGTAGACGCATCCGGCGCTGTCCGTGGGTAAGGAGCTGATGTGAATTGTTGAGCGAATTCTCAGCAACTCTAATTCTCCTACAAATCAATCGATACCCCAACTGCTTTCTACATGTTAAAACAGTGTGTACAATATTGCCAGTCATTGCATTAACGTGCCTTTTAAGGTTACGGGATCCGAGCTTTTTGTATGCGGCAGTGTCACCGGCCTGTCTACGTTAAGAAGGTGGTCGACAACGTAAATTTATACGCTTCACCGGCAACTGATGGTCCTACGCTCTAAGTAAAGGACACCCTTTTTCTAAGAACCAGGCCCACCAATAGCCTAAGGTTCATTAATTACCATCAGATGAATCGTCGGTCGTCCATTCTCATTATTAACTTTTCAGTCCTGTCACACATTCACCACTAAACTTTCAGAACTAATCCAATTTCAAACCCCACGTTGGACAATAACAGACGGATGTCCGTCTCAAAATTATGTTTAAATCAATAAGTGATTCCCAAATAATCACGTTTTATACACAGACAGGTTTCAAGGGCGCGCTTCAATGGATGAGCGAGCGGAACAGTGCCCTATAGTGCAAGTTTCTATTGTTTGCAAACGTCACTACCGCGTTCACGTCTACTGTTTTCTGTTTGATTTTCTATATAGAAAAAAAACACTGGGATCTTGTATAATCGTTTAATTAATATATCATTTTCAAAGTATTAATCTTATTATTATTAATCTTTATCTTTATTAATCTTATTATTATACAAGCGATCAAATTTAATAATTATTGTTCGTTCTCGCCCATGTCTCGTCACTTGTGTCAAGCCCCGAGACAGCTCTCAAGGGCGCAAGGTCTTCGTCCTCCCTGGACAGTGCCTACTTTATCTCGACTTTAAATCATCATTTGATTAGATACAGCTCAGTAAATATGTTGATAAAAACGATGTGCCGCCTCTTTGTTTCGTATTTTATCTCATTTAATTTGCTTTTAATTTATTTCACCCTAGGCTTTGTTGTTGAACAATAGTTTTTATTGAACGCACTGATATTTATTACATTGGTGTATAAGTCATTGCGGTTTTTTTTAATTTAAAGATTCCCGCCTAAACGATCGTTCCCATTACGGCCAATAACATAGTTTTAAACATTCACACGTTTTACTCAGCCTACATAAGTTTGTTGTTCAATGTTCATGGTCTGTCCGTCTGTCTATATCTATGACCATGTGTTAAAAACATTCGCCAATCCTCGAAATTCCGTTCAGGAAGAACATCGTACGCGACAAATTGCGCAAGTACATGACAATTACTTAGGTTTCCTAGAAGTTTTTTTAATTAATGTTATTAAATTAAAGTTATTCAATCGTAAGCATCGTTTTGAAGCAACTTCGCAGAAACTCGATATTTCAAATTATGAATATGAACTCTGTACTTTTTGTTGGTAAAAAAGGGGGAACTAATGTTATACTTTTTTGTGATATATCTTTCATATGTATTTGGTGTGACATTTGCTTTCGTGATAATAAATACTACATATTTTCATTTATATGAATACTGAAAGAGACTGATATTGACGTTGTGTAATGTACTAGTGGATGAATGAAATATTTGTTAGTCATTATTCTAAAACTAGGTCATGACATGAAACACAATTAACTCCAGTTAAACTTTTTGGCATACAAAACAGACAAAAACATTATAATTTTATTTCTTTAGTACCGACGTAAAAATACACGATTCATTCCCAAAAGAATGTTTATTATTTCAGGAATTTCAGAAAATTACATTAAATTACAGCCATTGTATAATAAATTTCAAAATAATGAACTATTTGAAAACAATTTAATACCTTCATAAAACGGTTTCTAACTTAGCTATATAAATAACGTCTGAGGTCTCATTAATATTTGAAAAACACTGCTTTTTTTGGATTATAAAATATGTTTACATTGTGAAAACATATTTGCAATAAATTAAAAACAAAGGTCTGTGCCCTACAGTGGAATGTTTATAGGCTGATACAACTAGAAAAACAATTGCATATAAAATCTGCGAATGTGACATGGATCACATAAAGCTGATTGAATAGGAAATTAGTTGAAGAATGGTAAGTCATCATCATCATCATCATTTCAGCCCTTGGACGTCCACTGCTGGACATAGGCCTCCCCCATTGTCCGCCATTTAGACCTATCGGCAGCGACCTGCATCCAGCGGGTGTCCGCCACCTTTATGAGGTCGTCTGTCCATCTAGCAGATGGACGTCCTCGGCTTCGTCTGCCGGTACGTGGTCTCCACTCGAGAACCCTTCTGCCCCATCGGCCATCGGTTCTTCGAGCTATGTGCCCTGCCCACTGCCACTTCAGCTTGCTAACCCGAGAGGCTATGTCGGTGACTTTAGTTCGTCTATGGATCTCCTCATTCCTGATTCGATCACGTAGGGAAACCCCGAGCATAGCCCTCTCCATAGCTCGCTGTGCGACAGTGAGCTTATTTATGAGGCTCATAGTCAGAGACCACGTCTCGGTGCCGTAGGTCATCACTGGCAACACACACTGGTCGAAGACCTTCGTCTTCAAGCACTGAGGTATTTTGGACGAGAAGACGCTGCGTAGCTTCCCGAACGCTTCCCGCTTCCCGAATGGTAAGTATTACTTACCAAATAATAATAAATATGAGAAATAACGGCACAGATGTGGAGTAGGTACATTTTAATGTCAATTTTTAAAGAATGATATTTTTTTCTTAATACATGTCTAATTTCATCTCTGTTTCCCACCTACTGGATGTAGGCCTCTCCCAAAGGACTAAACACTATTTTCGGGCTCTTTTTAACTAGCCACAAACGGCGAACTTCTTCGGTCCATTTCCTTTAGTGTCAAAACATCCACTTCCCAGATGTCCACTTCCCAAAAGGTCCACTTTCCAACGCGTTCCATACTGCACTTCCCGCTACGTGGACGGTTGTTGCTTCTGAGGCAATGGCCTGCCCATTGCTACTTCAACACGCTGATTTTATGAGCTACGTTGGTGCCTTTTGTTTTTTCGCTAATCTGTTCGTTACTGATCTTATATTCCCTTTAGAACATGTATTTTTTTAAATATAATTGAGCTTTGAAAAAATCGCAGCAAGGAGACCCAACAAAAGCTTATAACGAATAAATCGATCGTGTTCAGTTTGGCGTTTTATTCACGTACCTCCAAAAACAGCAATGTATATCAAATTGAATCCAATCGATTGGGTCGTATACGAGTATAATATAAAAGGCTTTATGTAATTTCTTGCAGTGCTTGCTTGAAACATCTTCTTTCAGTGCTATCTTTTAACAAAGGTTGGCAATCATCATGGCTATTTGTAGTTTTGAAACAGCAGAATAGAATAGTGATCGAGTGCTCTTGCTTTACCATTGGCGTAAGTTCTTCAGTCAGAATGTTCTTCGCCTTCCGGGCCTCCTCTTGCCTTGAGATCTAAGGTCGAAATCCTAAATGGCCTTTCGGAGACTTCTAGTTTCCTACACATGGCTTCTTTAAGTATCAAAGTCTTGACTCCGTACGAAAACATAGCGAGGATGCATCATAGCAGTGTATTTTCAAATCTTTGTGTTACCTATTGGTCTTTACTGCTGGATATTAGCTTAATAATAATGTGATTTCTGGGTAAAGGTGTGAAAGCTGTAGTTAATATCTAAAGAAATTTTAAAAGATACAAATAAGAATTAAAGAGAAAAGATAAAAAATTTGCTGCTACCTATGTTATTGATTTTTATTTAGCAAGTAACAATGTTACTAGTTTCTTTTGAATTGATGTATAGAGTTTGCTTTACAGAACGGTGGTGTGGTATTCATCAAAGTCTTTATGAATTGAACAATATGCTTTAAAATTCCGTATGTATTCAAGTGTCCAATACATGTGTGTAAGTCGGCCGTATTCAATATCCGTGTCGTTTCTACAATTTGTTATTCTATATCTGTGTCAGGGCAGTCGAACACATAATATCTAGATAGTGTATTAATGTATCAAGTTTGAGAACAGTTGTAAATGTATCAAGGTTGGTTGGACTGTTTAAAATCTAGTTTAAAACTTAATCTGTGTATTAATTTCAATCTACTACTTATGTCCTCAATGAATACCAATCAAGACATACAAATATATGTATATTATCAATATTATCATAGAAAAGTGACCCAATTGTTAATTTTAGTATTGCAGATATTGATATCGTAAAATCATTACAAACCATAACCAGTGCTTTTATCGTCCATTGTTGGACGTGGGCTTCCTTATGTACATTGTCTTGTGCACGAGGGTTAACGCGACGCTGCGCGCTGGTCAAGTGGGTTGGTGAGTCCTCTGTTTTAGAAGTATGTAAGTATGTGTTTATGCAGTTGATTGGGCCAGAGCCCACTCTATCCTATCCCTCCCTATTTTCCCAACCCTTTCTCCAAATCCATTCCTATACCAACGTGCCAACGTTTGTTATTTTGCACTAATGTTGACATGTATCGCGGATGTCCATGGGCTACAGTATCCACTTACCACCAGGTGAACTGCATGGTCGTCTGCCGCCTTCATCCATTAAAAAAAAGGTTCTCAGGCCTGGTGGTAGCGGCTTTGTTATTCTTTAGTTGCCTTTTACGAATGCTCACACGTACTCGTAGAGTACGTATACCTAGAAGATTGTCACCTCTCAAAATTACAACTATCGTGATGGCTTGTTTTTACACCCTTATAATAAGCGTTATTTTAAAAGTGTCGTGTTTATAAGTATACTATAAGTAATTACTTTGTATTAGCTTAAAGATGCACCAAGATATATAGAGATATGCTTTATTGTACACCAAAAATATTCAAAGAAGTCATTTAATCATTTATTTATTCATTGTGATAATTACAGGCGAAGAGATGTACTATTGTACTATGAATAATACTATTGTACTTGTAACATCTCTTCACCTGTAATTATTGGTATACGCTCTTCTGTAATATACACCTGCAATACAAAGTACAAGTAATTAGAAGTACAACCGGAGGCCTTATCGCTAAAGCGACTTCTTGCAGGCAACCTTCGGGTGGTGAAGAGACGTCTGTAGACGAAATAGAGGTAGATGGTGCAATAAAGAAATAATGACTTTATATACATATATAGATACATAGCTTAACTTCACTTCGCTGGAGGTAAGCTTGCCTGTTGTTTTTTTAATTATCGGAATGCCTAAATTCTTGTGGCCCTAATGGCCTTCCAAGAGTCCCCGGACGTGTATGGTTTAGAGCGAGCTCAGAACTCGCAAAAAGTGTGTGCAGCAACGAGCCTAGGGCTCCCCCGCCGGTAGACCGGCGGAATGAACGGACTTCGCCTTCGGGCGTTGCTTTGGTAGGGTACCGCGGCATCGCGAGTCGGTGAGAAGCGCCCAGCCACGTGCCGATACCTGGAAAAATGTTGGATGAGGGCCGGTGTGTGTTCACGGTGTAGCGAGTCGTCCTCGTCAGCTTGCCTTTTCTACATATTTTCTTTTCCTTTTTATTTATTTTATGTTACCAATAAATTATTAAATAAAACAGATACATACACATACAGAAAGATCTATGAAACTAGATAAGGTAAAGGAAAAAAAGTGAATTGCTCATTTATTGTGGTGATAATTCATTAAGTTTAACTTCATTTAACCAATTATCATCAGGAAGTGATTTATTCCCTAGAAGATTCACATTGATTCACAATGTGAACAAGCAATTGCATAGTTGGAAAAACTTCACGCGATGAACATTTTTGCTCTACAATCTTCAACAACGCCATCATGCAACAGTCGCAAATAAACTCATCAAGACCCGTGAAAAGTTCAACAGAACACATACATATCGCGAACACGGGTCAGATTTTCTACTGACAATGTCATGATTATTATCGATGACCCAATAAAGCTCATAATCCCTTGTATTAAATGTCTAAGTAAGTGTAACCTTTACCTGCGGGCAGAAGTTTTCATTTCCGACGGCGGCGGTCATCGTTCGGTACCGTCCCGCTGGCGGTACGTTGACATCGCTTTGTCCCGATCGAATGCGCGTCTGGAAAGACTGTTGTGATATACGAAAGGCGGTTTGGATGCGGTATACTCGTATATTTGTGAAGAATCAAGTTTTTTACTTATCGCGATTACTTATTTTGATCTTCAATTCCATTTACTTGGAATTTCTTCTTTTTTTATATTTCTTTATTTTCTATTCCCATCTACTTCTCTGTCAGTTAAACTACATACCTCATATCTTTTATAAAGTCCATTCAATTCTCCTTACTTGTTTATCATTCCTCTGTTTTTGTTCATTACTTCCAAACTGACGTTTTACATATTACGTCCCGTATCAGATAAAGTAATGGCTATTTTCTGTACTAAACACCATTAAGTACTGAAAGCGACCACTGTCTAATTAGTATACTAATTAAAATTAGTATAGGACAAGAGTAATTTGAAAATCCAATGAAGTTAAAGGAACAAAAATTTAATCGCTTTGTTTCTATTGCAACTTGCAGACGCCCACTCCACGACCACGTTTACGATGCGATGTACAGCATCGATGCACAAAATGTTCTTCGTCGCCAGTTGCATTCATCAAACAGCCGAGGCGGTCGCTTCGCGCGGTCAATACGAAATACCAACTTCTTTCGTAAACTTCGCACATCCAAAAGTTTTCAGTGCGTTCATAGTTCATTGGTGTATGACGGATTGTTTCTCCGCCTCTGCAATAAGAAGGTTAGTAAGAATGTAATTGCAGAGTAAATTAAGTTTTGTTGCTGTCTGGTAAAATTGTCAGTTATTACCTTCAGCGTTTACGATGCAGCTTGGTCTGTGACTCGCTTTAGTGTGATTCGTTTACGACAGGCAAAGGCCTGCTTATAGTAGAATAGAACTTCAGGCGACAACTTTTTGTAACATCTTGGTTCTAACAAAATTCAATGAACCTTCTGTCGTATCTAAATATTATTCAGATATATCAGTCTTTAGTCTTTTTCAATTTGATATTTAAGCAACACCGCGTTACTTTAAAATTAAGTTCAATTTGTTTTTTTGTTATTTCATACTCATATGAGTTATTTGTGCTACGAAGATTAGGTATTCTTACTTCATCAACCTTTCAACACTCTTTTACGAGTATAATTTACTGACACTTACCTACAATAAGAAAAAGAAATGTTACAAACGTGCATCCGTTTGTTCTTTTGCCAACTGTAACACTTAGCCAAGTTAGCCAGAGTTGTCCATTATAGATCAAAATGGCATCGATTGCTTTGAGATTCTAATGATAGCATGACGTCAAACCTGGTATCGATTTTTAGTCTACCATTCCGACAGTAACTGTATAATATGTCGAACCTATTTGTCACGCTAAAGTGAATAACACGTCACCATCGCTACCCTGTTTTTCATGGAATCACGTTCGGGTAGACGATACACCTTCTCGTTAATGTAAATGGTTACCACCGCTATCTAGAGACTAGTCGCTCTATTTCTCTAAAAAGATACAATAAACTCATCTGAGAAAGGCAATTAATTCCTATAAGTTCCTCGATGAGGAATGATTTGAGGTCATATAACACCTGGAGTTGTTAAGGATAACAATCCGTCTCCTTGAATTTGAAGGAAAATAGACAAAACGCCAATGGCACCAAAGAGTATTATGACATGATATACGAAGGTGTGTTGTATACTTAACCTAATGTACAAGTCACATTGCACAAAGAAAATCGATACACATTCTGCCCTCATTAAAGAATTAACGACAAGAAACAAGCGTAATTGTCTCGTACATTATTCAACTACCGCTGCACGATTCATTTCTGTACTAAAGTTTAAGTAGCCTTATGGAAAATACAATCGGTTTGATCGTCATTTTTTTCAGAAGTGATGAAACATTAGTCGTTATGGTGTTATAATTGTAAGGGCCTTAGGAAGTTTGATAAACGTAATAATTAAACTATTTTCCCTGTAAAATCTTTCAGTAGCATCAGATTATTCCGCCCTAAATATCTGCTAAGGCGTCACGCGAGCCACAAATGTCAAGCCCATTCTCTACTTTTAAAGCGTAAAGAAAAGCAATTTATTTAGACCGATAATACGAGTAGGAGTCGCTGAATGGTTGCATCTTATATCCATAATATCAATAAATGCTATCATATCTTTTACAACGTCAATTACATTATACGAGTTCAGTGAATAACCAACTAATAGCAATAGAAATATCACCGATGCGTAATCAGCTCTAATTATTAAATCAGTTCACATGTTTCTTCTTGCTAGTTGCTTCTTGGTTAGTAGTTTCTTAAAATTTTGCTTAACACATTTATCACAATCATCTCCTTAAAATCGGCACACGTATAGTTCATCTTTTAATATTCTTGATTCTTGCAATTCTTATAACTCCCAATGTTTTCAAATCGATTCGTATTATTCTTGGAAGAACTATGAGTTACGAACACAACGGCTTTTGTACCTTTTTATGGTGACATTGAGATAGTCTTTTGTAGTCTGTTGTAGTCCTTTGAGTTACTACAATACAATCTTAGCCATCCTCAAAATGAGAATTTATAACAATAATTGAACATAACATTATTTGCAGTTCAAAAATGGCCATCTTACTCCGATATCAATATTATGTTTGAGTTAAAGCAGTTTACCGGAGAAATTTGTAAAGCGAGGTAAGCTGACACTGCTATCAAGCAATCCAGACTAAATTTATCGCTATCCCAAAAATAAACCGTTTTCCCGACCTTTTTAATCACAAACTAATTAGCAGTATGTAAAACGGTACGAAATACAATTATTTTATTCCTAGCCATTCCATGATATGGGTCAATACGCTTCCGAAAACTGAACTGCATGGAAAATTGGAAGCTGGAAACGATGTCAAGAGGCTATATTAGTCCATGTACTTCTGGTGATCGATATCAATGTGGTAGCATCGTCAGCAGCTGCACTCGACCTAGCCTACTTTTAGTCTAAAGTGATTGTTTTTCAGCACACATTTGCGGCACGCACGAGTCTGTGAATGCTAAACCGGGTCCATTGTTATTATTGTTAACGCTGTGGCAATAGCTAATGAGCTCCAGCTTTTGTCGCGATTTTTTGTTTCCTTTCTCAGAATATGGTTATAGACGGGCCTTGCATTGCCATTTTCTTTACTTTACCTGCTCTTTGAAATGTTGGCGTTGCAGTTTTTTTGCATTGCAACAAATTGCTTTGTCAATTGCAAAACGTATCCAAACGTTCTGCCCTTAGGTAAGTCTGGCAGGTAAGTAGGGCAAGTAGAAACGGGACCGAGGACGTATTTATCGAAAAGGTTCACTCAATGTCGCAGCGTATCTAATAGCTCTGTACATAATATGTATGTATGACATTTTTTTAAAAGTAAGTAATTGGACGAACAAGCTTGTTTGTTAAGTGAGACAAATTATGTAATTTAGACATCTGGAATTATGCTCACTTTTGTGCCGTAATATTACCTTTGTAAATTATACACGAATATAACGTATTTTTGTAATCCCAGCGCACGCGGTATTTATCCACATCTATACTACATATAATAAAAATGATAACTGATCGCTGTCTGTACATGAAAGATGTCTGTACATGTCTGTACATGGGGGGGCTTTATCAATGCAATAGAACTCAAAACAATGATTATTAGAATTTTTGTCTGTTTGTCTGTGCGTTTATGCGCGCTAATCTTAGAAGCGGCTTAACCGATTTCGGTGCGGTTTTCACTAATGTATTATGGTAAGCTTCACTTAAAATTTAGTGTTTGTTTTATTTCAATCAATTCATAAATAAAAAAGTTATATCAATTTAAAGAATCACGCCGAATAAAGACGGTGTTTATAAACTAAAGTCCACGCGGACGAACTCGCGGACAACAGCTAGTCTCAAATAAATTGCGTGTGCTGATATTTTGGGTTTCAAAAATGTATATCAGCTAACAAAAATATACCAAACTTGTTCAACAGATGGTGTAAACATAGTACCTACATATCGCACACTCGCGTGTCGAGGGTCTGCCCAGCAGATCTGAACAGTAGATAGGTTCATAACGGGTCAAGGCACCAGCGCTAACATTCGAATTTTTGTATAATCGTTCAGCCTACTTACGCTTTCTTTGTTCAAATTATACTTTTTATAGATTTATTTTTATCTATGGAACTATCGGTCCTGGTTATGGATAGAAATATCTTCATCGGATTTTATAGACTGGAGTTTTATTAACCTTTAAGCGAGTGGTTGCGTCGAGTCGATCTTGTCAGCGTCAAAGCCATGCCTTGATTCAACTCACCGTTTCCATTTAAATACACTTGAGTGTGTATCTATGCTGCCTCTAACAGAATCTCAAGTTACTCAATACCTTACCAATTGATTTTGTTCTATTTCATCTGTTGTTATTGTTGTTGTTCAGTGTTTCATGTAAGAATTATCAGACTGTAACTCCACATCCCGTTATATTCCCAATTTCGCATTCATCCCAACACCTTTTCTAAATTCACTGCTATAATAATATTTACAGGGGGAGGACGTGCCAACGTTCATAATTTTTTTTGTAGTTTTTTTATAGAAAAAGGCGGCAGACGAACATACAGTTCACATGATAGTAAGTGGATACTGTTAACTGTCGTCCATAGACATTCGCGATTCATGCCAACATCAGTCCAGAATGACAAACGTTGGCAAGCTCACGGGTGCGCTGCCTACCGTTGCAGATTAAGGAATTAATGGGAGAAAGAGTTGAGAACATGGGGAGGGATAGGATGGGATGGGAATGGGCTCTGACACATCTCACTCACTACCAAAACACGTACGTACATTGGGGAAATTAGAATGCAATAAATTTCAAGGTAGTTTTTTGTGAGAGTGAGGTAACGTGGCCAGTCGAGTGCGCTCAGCAGCTATAGGAATGCAGCGTGCACTCTCCCCCTACTATATCTATCTTTGACTGATGTTGGCATGTAAGGGTGTTTATAGGCAACATCCAATTACTACCAGGTGAAATCTTTTTGAAATAAAGAAACTTGATTTCTCAAAATGCACTTAAATCTTACACACCAAGTTACTTAACTACAAGTCCTTTTTATTGCCAGAACTATTGGGAAAGCCATTCGTTTACTTCGCTCTAAAAATTTAAGCGCCAGCTTCAGAAGTTATTTAAAATGTCAGTATACGAGTATGTATGTCAATTAACTCGGGACCATCTTTGGTTTCAACTTTCGGGAAAGTTTCGATTACATTCTATATAGTTCTTCTTTATTCTTGTATAGTTGTTTTATATTTAACATAATACATTCTTTACATATGTATACTTATGACATGTTCTGAATTAATCACAATGTATGCTCAATGTGTACAATACGCAAGTTTTGACAACTCTAGTAAATCTTAATAACATTTATAGTTAGCATTGAATAACTCGGTCGCTATGAATGAAAGTATTTTCAATTAAATGAAACAAGTTGAACCCTCAATTAGTTATTATTAGTTAGAATTGGTATCTCTGACTTAAACCATCTACTGAGACCCTATTAATTATTTAATAAGGAGTTGGCTCGACTAGTTAAACGATTATACCCGGTTTCGTCTGAATACAAAATTAGATTAGGATTAGTTATTCCTCTTGACTTTGTTATTGAATTAATCTTAATTACAATTATCAGCGATCCGTTAACAAAGTAATTAATTTTGTCTATTTTTCACGTCGATGGTCATCATACGGAATATGTACTTTCAATATCAACCTAGTTTCACCCGGAATATATGGTTTACAACACCGAAGTGCGGTTCATCCGCACTTTGTTGACAAAGAGCTGTTGCGTTCTGTGTAGTCTTCAAGACATTTTATATCGCGAACCCGCACGTTTTTCCTTTAAGCTACGACATAGCTACTTCAAGAAAGCTTTTTTTTTATAGACTAGTGGGCGGACGAGCAGCCGTCCCACGTGATAGTAAGTGTTACCGCCGCCCATGGACACCTGCAACACCTGCCTATGCGGGCGCGCAGCTGACCTTGCAAACCTTGCAAATTCCTAGCAAGCTGTGAAAAGGATTGTGTATAATACTTGCTTCCCTGCTTAAAATAACTTTAGTTTCTTTTAAATTTCTAACAAATCCTCTGGCCGCTAATACAAACCTTCGAAAAGTAATTCTGCGAGTCTATTCCTACTACATCTGTACATTTTTGTTTTTGTCTTCTAAATTTTGTCTAAAAATCGCGACAAAATCGGAGAGGTAGTTCTCGATATTAGCACGAACCAACAGATATACAGACGTCCTTTTTATATGTCTTGTTTATCCTTTTTATATTGAATGAAATCAGCAGTGTTTCTTAAGATAATTCTCTCATGGCCTCAACGACCGGTTCGTACTTAGAAGTTTATGGTTAAATGGCGACTCAATTAGTATGTCAGCGACGCGAAAGATGGGTCATTTTGTTTATCTTCTTTTTAAGTTTAAAACGTTTGTGTATATTTACAAGACACCAAGCAAAATTCGCTTACGTTAGTAACGTCGGTAGAATGCTGAATAGCGAATGCTTGCGGAAGCGGGGGACCCTGTGCTGATTTAGTAGCGTCAGATGCGAATTTTGCACATTTGCTAGGAGTTCGTGCACTCAGAAAAAACGGCTAATAGAACTGTCCGGCAACGATCTCTTTGTGTGTCGTGCACGCCTCATAATGGGGAACAGTGTTAAATATAAAGAGATAACAGTTTGGAGAGCCAAGTGCGCCTTGGAAAGAGTCAATGAGTGGTAGAGGGTTTCCTTTGTGTTTATAGCCGTGCACGGTGGGGGAGGGCGCATGCTGCATCCCACAGCCGATTGGGCGCGCTGCACTTATCGAGTTACCTCTATTTTACTGAACACTGTCGTTAAAAAGTGACATATGCCAGAGAAATCTCTCATCTCCTAACAATTCTTACTCCCTGTCCCATCCAATGCTATCCTGTCCTATAAATATCTCGACAAATTCCATACATTACTACAGGGTAAGGAAAATTCCTCGTCCCTTTATACTTCCTATGTCCAAATCTACTTCTAAAAATGTTGGCGGCGCATCTGGGGGCCTATTGGCTGGACAGCTTCCCGCACATTGCTCTTCGGTACATGTGGTCCTTCTTAATATTTAGACTAAGAAATTGTCAAATGCAAAATATGTATCCATATTCTTTCAGTTTTTAAAGGATTACTTTAACCTTCATAAAATTATGTTATTCAATCTGTGCGGATTCTCATTACTTGTTGCCAATTCTCCTTTGCATAAAAACATATTACATAAAACAATGAAATGTGCCAATAAATTGTTATTTTGCCTACAAATATGCAAAATCCATGTATTTATAACTTCAAGGCCGTTTCTGCCGTCTGCTATTATGTGCATTTCAATCAATTATTATTTACATTGTACTTTTTGAATATTTTCAACTAGCTGACCCGACAGACGTTGTCCTGTCCAAATTTCAATAAATTTCAATAAAAAAATTCCATAATTTCAAATATCAATAAATATTTTTTTTTCCTGAAAACTTTCCCAGGACCATAACGAACAAAATAAAAAAAGAATTACCCATATCTATCGTTCGAATCGTGAGTTATGGTCTTGAGTTCATACAAAAATCCCATAGAAAAAAGCACTTTCAGTTTTTCCCGAATTTTCCAATTTTCCGGTCAACTTTTCCATTTTTTCTTTCCCTAAAAACCTTACTTAGACTATTACGAACATTTAAAAAAAAGAATTAGCCAAATCGGTCCAGCCGTTCTCAAGTCGCTTACCAACGAACCGCATTTAATTTTTATTTATATACCATAGATTGATCCTAAACATAAATAAATACTTCCTATAGGATTATTTACTAAAAATATGCGAATTATTTACTATAACTAAGTACTTGTTATTTGAGCGTTAAACAGGAGTATATGTAAGTATGTTTAAAAGTATATATGATATTTAATATTTAAATAATAATATAATTGTTTTAAATAATATTATAATATTTTTTGTTTAATCTGAATATCAAATGAATAATAAGTAGGTATATGTATGTTATGATAATTGCATTGTTTATGATTACAAATGACTCAAACATCTTTTTCGATTTCAATTTTTATTCTATTGTATAATCTTAATTTAAATTATTTTGAATCTTGATACAAAAACGTTACTTTCTGTTAGTAAAACTTGTATAACTTTTTTATATAAAAATTTCAGAGAAAAATAAGATCAACGAATGGAATGTATTTGTACATTGTATAAAAATTTTAAAAGAATTTTTTCCTTTGTAAGGTCTGTTTAACAAAATCGATGCCAATATTGGAACTTGGTCCCTTTTGAAAATGTTTTCAAAATGCTTTTGTATTCACTGAGATACAGTTTATAACAAATTCCAAGAATTTACACTGTGCTAGGTATACGCCGCGTTCCGAACCCTTTGTTAGCTTTTAGCATATTTTTTTT
The DNA here is from genome assembly GCA_914767545.1 of Sesia apiformis. Classification (NCBI taxonomy): domain Eukaryota; kingdom Metazoa; phylum Arthropoda; class Insecta; order Lepidoptera; family Sesiidae; genus Sesia; species Sesia apiformis. The sequence goes on along the minus strand of OU611960.1, from coordinate 3,843,029 downwards.
GTTTCATACAAATAGAAATAAATTATATTGCAAGAACATTATTGTTATTAAATTTATTATTTAAAATTGTGTTCATTATTGAACACGGGTCAACAACCGCCGATAAGGTCATGTGTAACGGATATAGAGCGTGACTTGTTTGAACAATGTTTGTCAAAAGAATTAGACGTCATGTTTCTCTGCTATTTTTCGAGAGGTGAGCGAAGGTGACGATAAGAACTAGTGTTATTTGCATGAGAAAATCGGCAGTGACCTTAAAATGTGTAACAGTTACTTGAAAATAGAACGAGTATGTACATCACAGCACGTTGTCAACTTAGCCGCTTGATTAGAAAAATATAACATTTCGTCGTATATTTCGTTTTTATATACTACAGTTTGGAAAATAGTAGGCGTTTCCATAAGAGAAGACTCAGTCTTTACTGCATTAAAACATCTACTAGAAAGATATAAATTGAGTTGTTAAATGTTCCCATAAATATTTTACTTTTATTAAGGGAAAAATAAAATTAGGTATTTGTGTGTATCGCTATCGGAGAGCACTTACGAGTACGTCCACATAGACAGACAATTTAGTACTAGATGTATGTAAATATAAATCACATTACGTACATACGTGGGTGACACTGAACGTTTTTAGAATCTCTAAATGAAGTCAGATATAAAAATGGATGTTGTTTTATTGATTTTCGAAGTATTCTCCGCGACAATCGATACACTTTTTCATGCGATGAAACCATTGTGTGAAGCATTCAGCCTACCCTTCTTCGGGCACCTCTTCAACAGCCGTTTGGAAGGCGGTTACTGCCTCTTCTGCATTCATAAAACGTATTCCTCTGAGTTTATCTTTAATTTTAGAAAATAAATAAAAATCACAGTGCGCAAAGTCGGAACTATATGGCTGATGACACATTAACTCTACATTTACTGTACTCAAAAGTTGATCCGTTTGTGTCGCGGAGTGAGCTGGGGCATTGTCATGCATGATGGAGGATCATTCCGCTTCGTGGGCGTCGTTCTTTAACGTTTTTCTAAACAGAAGGCAAGCAGTTGGTCACATACCAGTCCGCAGTTACTGTTCCTTAATTTTCTAAAGTTATAGTAGATAATTCTCAAATTAGATTCATACATGAGTCGTGCTCGTACCACGTGTCAATGTCACGAAGAAACGTGGTCTTGTTTTTGGACGATCTTTCTGTTCGTTTCGTGGGCGTCACTGAATTTCTTTCATACGCATTTGTAGGTTCAAGGCTAGGCTGACATGTACAGATAGGCCTAGGCGGACATGTACACATAAGGCTAGACGGACATGTACACATAATGCTAAGCGGACATGTACACGAGAGGCTAGGCGGACATGTACTCATTACTTTTCCTTTAGATGAGAAATGAAGAAGGGTAAACCTCATTCAACCTCATTTGAGGTGAATCGGTAAAGATCATGATGCTAGTCTAAAATTCCTTTGATTAGGAACTATTCCGTGATTAATTCACACGGGAAGCCATACTCGGTGTCATCATGACACGAAAATGTCCGTAGCAATGACGAGGCATTGGTGCCAACAAATGCCAAATATTTGCGAGTTGTTTACGACTAAGTTCATTTCCTTCTTCATTAGTTCAGTGTTCTTTAGACGTATACTTCTAGACTTTTGACTATTTTAATTCCCTTCATATATACTCGATTTTAACTGCTTCGGTAGTTTTTTTTTTGAACAGCGCCACTGTCTTATACTTAAGTAACTTACTTCTATACATTAATGCGTTTAAGTTCCGTGACTTTAACAGTGGACCAGTTAAAGTCACGGATGAGAATATTACCTACAGATCCTATTCTTCAATTTTTTTATTTAAATAAATTGACAGACAGGCAAACGGCTTTATGGTAAGTGGTTACCAACGTCTATAGATACTTACAATACCAGGATTGCCGATACAGATATCTATTCACTCTTCGTGAAGAACGTCGTAATACCTTTGTTTGGATTATTAGGTACTAGTCAGCAGAACATTCGCAGCCTTCCTCATATATCTTCGAGACCTAAGTGGCAAAGACCGCCTCTTGCCTTCCATAAGAATCAACAACACGAAGTAGTTCTTGACTAGCCAAAAGTGGCCAGGCTATAGTGTTTGCATGTAAAACCTTCCCAAGTTCCAACGTAAACGTAACCTTTCACGACAAACGTGGAAAAGGAATACCTAAGTAATTGCATATACAATAGTTTTTAGCCTTAGACTGTCATACGGCGATTTTATTGTTTAACCATTTAGTCATGTGGTTCACTTAATAACTGTATCCGGTCTTTTATCATGCACTGCTGGACATTGTCTCGTACATGAGGGATGTATGGCCTTAAAGTATGTCCTTATGGTTCACTTACGTGGGCTCTTCCAGGAAACTGTAAATAGGATTTTACAAGACCGACAGCGCACCCGCATAGCCCTCGGTGTTGTAGGTGTCCATGGGCGGCGGTAGCCACATATCATCACGTTAACCCCATGTCCGTCTGCCACCTTCACCATAAAAAAAACTTAGTGTTAGCTCCTAATGTCATAGTATATTAATTAATAACAAGAATAAAGGAAAGAGTGAATATGGTGTAGTAGTCCAGAGACATGTTTCGTAATGCTGATAACACGCCTTCCATTTTCCATATGCATATTGCACCGCAGCCCTCCACCCAGCAGTGGAGAGACATGCTGATAGTGTGGTAGGTCAAGTCTGTTCACTACCCCAGACCTATTTCTACTTCTGGTTCTACATACAAAAGTATTTCACTTTTTTAATACATAGTTTACCGTATCCGCGTTTTTTTTTATTTATTGAAAAAAGGCGACAGACGAGCATACGGTCCACCTGATGGTACGTGGATACTGTCGTCCATAGATATCCGCGAAACATGCCAACATCAGTCCAGAATGACAAACGTTGGCGCACCCCCGAATGCGCTGCCTACCTTTGCAGATTAAGGAATGGATTGGGAAATGGGGAGAGATAGGATAGGATGAAATGCGAATAGGCTCTGGCATATCTCACTCACTACTGAAACACGTACATATCAACAACAATACGTACATATCAAGGTAGTCTTCTGTGAGAGAGGGGTAACATGGCCAGTCGAGTGTGCCCAGCGGCTGTGGGAGCGTGCACTCACCCCCTGTCAACAGAGTTCTCTAATTTTTTAGTAATGTTCTAACATCACAAACAATTATTGCACAAATTTATCACACACAAATAATCATACAAGTTAATTGTGACGGTAATGAAGATAAGACTGTTCCTAATCCGCGGTAATGAGCGATAACGATAAGCTTAATGTTATTGTTTTGGTTTGTATGTGTTTCGCCGCGTGACACTTTCACCATTTTTACCGCGAATTCAAACCTCTCCGAGTGTTCTATACAATGTTTACGTGTTCATTCACACGCGTTCTATTGTGTGGGTCTGGCAACCGCTGCTGCGCCTGCGCAGATCGAGCCCTCTTTGTTTGTTGACAAGCTGGTTTGTTGTGCTCGTGGCTGGCGCAGTTCGTGTCGAGACACCGTGAAAGACGGTTGTGCGCTGCGTTCACGACAACTTTCTTATGTTATCGCAACGTTAGCTAAATTTAGTGCGTTTATTTTAAATATTTTTTCTAACTTCTGCGCAATATTTGTGTGACTTGAGTTTGTGGCCACTGCTCTGACGCTGACGTAAGGATATTTTTTACGTCCTCTAAAATTACACGTCCGCTGCCGCGCCAGAAGGTAAAGTTTTTTGTTTGTATTTCTACAATAAATCTGACATTTACAACGTGAACACTACCTATATTTATAACGTATTTTAATTACTTATAAAATATATCTTTGTCTGACAACCAGTCGCTTGATCGTTTTTAAATGAAGAATTAATAGACTGATTTATAGCGAGCTTGTTTTATTATAATTTATCATGTTTGATAACTCTCACGTACGAACAGTGGAGTCACATGTCGATAACTTTGCAACGGCTGCATTATGCAACGTGAATACGTAGGTAAATACGACATTTGTAAATGCAAATTAAGCTTTGCCGTTAGCAAAATCGAGGACGAATCGAAAGTTCAACGTCGCCCGATTTCACCGGGTAATGATAATGATACAGTGGTAGATGTGGTAATGAAGGAGTTTGGAAACAGTTATAATTCGGCCTGTTGCCGTAGTTGGCGGATAGCATAGCGGTACATCTCGTGGCGACCCGGTAACTCGTCTCGTAACGGTACTTTAATATATACCACACATATATTGCACCGCTTTCGTCATTGTGGTCACGACACTGTTACTTAGCTAAGATAGAAATTACTAATAAAGAGGTGTTAAACCACAGAAAGATTCTTCAGAAAAAGAGGCGGTAAATAATTATATTTCATTATTTATGAAAAATATGAAAATCGACTCTTTCTATAAAATACTTATATAAATTTACTGCGCATATGTTGATAAGCAATGCCACATAATAAATATAATCATATTAAAAAAATACATTCCGTATATTGTAATTGTTGATAAAACGCATTTTATCGAAATCCGTCATAATTAATGAGTTCAGTTAGCAAATAATTATCAGTAGGAAATTACAGAAACACAATACTAACTTTCCATATATAGGTAAATGTGTTTCACTTTAAATACGATACTAGATAAATAAAATAATAAGCAAGTTCATGAGAAACGTTTAACAAAGTTCCAAAAGCAGTAAGAATGAAAGTTAGATAAAATACAAGCTACTAATGTAGCTGTCGCAAACTCATTGGAATTAGATGGGAATGATGTATGATGTTGATGATATAAGGTTTACCTATAGTGAATAGAGAGTACCTAACCTAACTTAACCTTATTATGGTACCGTCCGCCTACTATTTATCCTCTGCATCATTATTAATTTAATTATAGATAGTTCTCATTAATTAACGGTTAGTTTACTAGATTTTTGACAATATTTTATGACTTTAGTACTCAAGCTGTTAAATCAATTAAAATGCTTTACATTTAAAATGTCACATCGTTAGCAATCACTCTGTTACTGTTGTCTGAGAATTCATTAGTGAGTAATCAATCACACTTGTAACCATGGTAATCACAATTCTTCTAACTCTATTAATATTAATAACGCAATTTGATCTTTTGTTTCGCCAATTCTGTTTCTCAAGCACAAAAATTAGTCCGTTTGAAATTATTTTTTTTCCGTTATTATTATCATATTATCCCAATTTATCCCGATACGTTTAGGAAGGCAAGTCTGAAATTGCTCAACCTCTAAACAAACACACCAGAAGCATTACGAGTTAAGTAGATTATAGCAATAAAAGTAATGTGCCCCTTGTTTTATACATAAGTAATGTTCGCAGTAGCCTGAAGGAGTTTTATCGTGCCCATGCTGGTTTGTTGACCTCATACACGGTCAATATTCCTCAGCCGCACTCTTCGATAAAAATAAACAAGTGAAAGTTGAATAATCAACCTCTCTATGAATAATGACGGTTCATTCTGTCATTAAACAGTAATAATTGATGTTTATACTTAATTAGTTGGAAGTTCTATTAAAAAAAAAACTTATATTATTTCATAAAGTCGCTAAGATAGTACTTACCTATGGACGTTCTATTGCAAAAAACTTATATTTTTTCATAAAGTCGCTAAGATAGAACTTACCTATTATTTTCGTCAGAGGTTATCTTATAAATGCGTATGTTTGCTTATCTTTGAAATTTTACGTCTTGAGATTATGAAAAAGAAGAAGGCTACAGTTATAAAAAAGCTAAACAGCTGACGGATTTAAGCATATTAATTTAATACTATGATAATGATATTGATAAAGATAATACTAGAAATGTAATTGACATGAAACATTTGATAGTCAATACAATAAGTGAAACTATAAGCTCATGTGTTGATGTAACCAACAACATTAACGACGTTATTACACGAATAGCATGTTAAGAGTATTTTTGGGAGGTATTATGCTCAAAGTTTTTGTATAATTCGTTGAAAATGTGATTATGCCATAACAAAGAAAAACTTCAGAGAGTAATAAAAATCCAATACAGTTCAATACAAAACCTCTTCGAGTTCAATACTTCGACAATTTTCTGAATGTGAACTCTTTGTTCACATGGAAGGATCAACAATGTCGTGATTCAACTGTGATTCAGTGTCGAAAGCTTTAAAAGATTCCCTTTATACGTTGGCTGTTTTCCAATACACGGCACACGAATGCTATAAGCCTTCATAGCTGTAAATAAAGCAATCAAATTCTGCATTTACCATAAGTTGATCATCAACAGTGTGCATATTGTTTGGAAGTGTTTACCTGCCATGTGCGATACTTTATATGCAGTTTCACTGGGATTTTGCATATGAATTATTGAACACCAAAGTACGCGTGTATGTCATAAACTTATTTTTAGTGATTCTATTGTCGCCTATTATATTTTCCTCTTACCTGATTTTATCTCTACACATAGTATTCATAACTACATTTTATTTAATATGTACTATGTACCTTGTCATCGTCTTCCTACAATACATATCCATACTAACCTGTTTACAACAGGAATTAATCCTGATTACAATTATACAAATTTGTTTTTACGTCATTACCATTAATATGAGGTGATTAATTATAAACATTATTGTCTTGCTAAACTGGTATAGTAATATTTAGTAAATCATTATTTAATCTAAAAAAACGAAATATACTCATAAAATTTTATAATTAGCGGATAGCCTTTTTTAATCAGTATTTTGTAAACCGTTTGTATCAGGTTTGTTAAGTTAACAAACCTGAGAAAAGGGGAGTTCATGGCATTACCATTTAAAACATGTATAAAATTTCACTTTAGCTTCTGGGATAGAATTTATCAAAGAAAAACGTTGTATAAAAACTATTTACACGGCTAATAACTAACTCTAGAGGTACCCTTCTTGGTGTCTTACTGTAGAACTTTGCTTGAGAATATATATTATGAAGAATTTTTTTTTAATCTTTTAATAACTCCCTATTGTGAAAGCAGGACTGACGGGAACGTCTTAATATTGAGCAATAAAAATCAAGTGTTCCTGGAATTGCTTCCAGACACCAAACCGTTTGTTCTAGAAGATACGAACTAAACTCATTACAGAAATATAAAAGGGTTTGAAAGGGGAATTTAACAAGAATTAGTTTAATGAAACGGATTCCTTAAAATTCGGAAAACTATAATAAGAATAATATTGTTCGATGAAAAAATATAATCAACAATTTCCGGGAATCTATTTAAAATGCTCCAATTGGCTTTAACACGAGAATGAAGTAACTAACTAAACAAGGCAATGCAATTCAGAATTTAATGTAATATAGTAATTTATACTAAATAATGTTGGCTAATTTCCAAGAATTTTAAGGAAACTGTTTATGTGATAATGTCTCACAACCATTTGTCCCCTACTCTTTACTAATGTAGTACGATCAGCTAAAATTAAAATTATTACGTTTTAATCCATATATTGCAAAAGTTAAAACGGATATTTTAACTCGTCTAGCCTTGCTTAGAATTTTTATCACACAATATCATTTTTAATATAGATCACATTTTATGTTCTGGTACCAAAGTAACAAATTGCCGTGTAAACAAAATTAGTCGAAGGGATTTCAAGAAAAAGCTTGTTGACACAAACATTCCTGCGCAAAAACCAATCTATTTCTATACGAAACTAGCGGATTTTTTTTCATTTTCACTTCCTAATATAGAGTATAGTTACATGCGTAAAATAAATTTAGCATTATTTCTTGTTGACTTTCAGGACGTAAATAATGCGTAGTACGTGAAAGATTTGAATATGGATAATATTTGTTGTTAAAATTTACATTTAAATATACGTACAACTTTAAAGTAGTGTCACTTTAATCTGTAGTAGGAATAATATGTTCCTGAAACAGCTTTTCTTCTCATCTTACAGATTTACCATAAATAAAAAGTTTAAAAGATTGATGCAATGAGATTTCATTTTAAAATTTCTCCTAGCAATGTTGTAAACAGAACAGTCATTTAAATTTATCTCTTTGTGCATATTTGCTTTCACTTTTAGTTGGTGTCGTGTTCTCTAAACTCTTCATAATCATAGAATTAACATGTTTTATTTCTAAATTCTTTGTAAATATTTCTGCAAAAATATGCGTTTCCGACTTTTGTTATTCATCGTGTTGAAGTTCTTTGTGCTATGAGTCGAGTTTAGCTTATTTACTCTGAATGAATCATAAACATAATAATTTAACCACATTCAGTAGGTACCTAAGTGAAATTAATTTCACATTTATTTAGAAGCGATAACGAAATTCGATAATATTTTGGATCAGAGAATATATTCTTACATCAGAATAAAAAAATCTGCATAAACATAATTATTTATTGGTACTTTCGTCCTGTCGTAAATAACATTACGACCAAAAAGCTTTGAAAATTGCCCTTTTAATTGGAATACGGTAACTACATAATAATTTTATTAACAATAAAGTGTGCCATAAAATATTGTAACAAACACAAGTTAATAAAGTCAATCAATTCTGTCTCGCCTCGTTTCCTCAGACACCCAGACAACGTTCTATATTGTTATCATAATAAATTTTCCTGTCTGCATCCCCTCGTCTAGACATGCGTGTGTGCATTATACCGGAGACTGCACCTCTCCCTGCATTCTCCTTTTGCCCGTCTGCAACATTATTACCAGCGCTACTCCAAGCAACTCCACTATTTTATCATGTCTGAATATCGTCTGGATAGTTTTCAAATCGATTTTCAACTTTCTCGCTTACGCTACTAACGCTACACTCCATAATATCTTCATCCTCTTCTTCTCAGTCATAAAATTGGTAATATTCTTTAGTTTATATCCGTATGTCTAGGCAGTGGTCTAGATACATAGCAATGTGTTATGTTGTAGCCGCAATAAGTTTTATTTATTTAATAATATTTATTTGTTCACGAATTGTGAATGTACGTTTAACTGTTTTGTTATTTATTTAAACCAATTCCAAATAAAATATGTTTTCCTGAAACTAGGTATTCGTGTTTAAGTACTTTAAATTTGTTTAGTTTATCTCGTATTTGTTCTCATAATTTCACTAAATTGCATGTATTCATTGCAAAATGAAAAAGAAAAATACAATCTTTTCATTTTGTTTATCAGATCAGATAATCTACCGATCCACGTATCTGAGAGAGTCTCATTTAAAACCCATATCCCCACTAATTCGCATCCGGAAACGAACCTTTTACGATGCCCATCATTTTCGTCTTTCCAATCCCATCGTGACATTCTTAATTTTCCACAGTCTTCATTTGCAGTTTGCGGAACCATTTCGTCGTAGACTAATTTATTTTATTTCACTACATTTTCTTTTCACAGCTTTATTGACGCTAGTAATTTCAACTCATCTGTGAAATTTCAGTCGCTGCATTGTACGATGTTGCTCTTTGAAATATCTCTAGGATAAATAGAAGTAGCAATATGACTCTTTAGTGAATTCTAGGAATTTTCTTTAGGATTCTCACAAATAATATTTATTTACGATACTCGAACTCAACAAAAACAGACAGATTCTCGGGATTCTTTTGTTGGTGTTGGAATAGACGTGAGTACTGATTGTGATTAGTTTGCAATCTGAAGACTTTTAAATATCGTTTTAGTGATTGAAGGTTCTTGTAGATTTCACAAATCGAAGTTTTTGTAACAAATCGTTCCACGTTTTTTTTGTGTTTAATAGAAACATTCGTTCCGATGTTAATGTTAATTAAAGTTAAACCCAAACATGAACTTTCCTCATATTTTGTCACACACCAAAGTTTTTCAATTTGAAAAGTTTTGTTGCATCCACTAGTTTGTTAATTTTATTAACATCGAGTTAATAAGTTTACTCAAAGTACATAAAGATTTCGAATTATTCCAAACAAGTTTTTATTTTGTTAGGTTTCATTACAGTACTTTCAATTAAATTTATTATTTGTTGCAGACATTTCGAGATGCTTTTGAGATTAAAAATGAAATTTTACCCAAGTATGTTTAAAGGAATATCTAAGTGAAACAAAAGAAATAACTTAAAACCGTATTAACCTAGTTCGCTTTAAAGCCAACTCTTTATTTTTAACCAGCACATGGAGCTGTAATAAATCTCATGATTCATCTGCGTGTTATTGTCGGGGACGACCGTTGGCCGGCTGCGGGGCCACTAACCTGGTAATGCGAAGGTACTGAACACGGTAAATCTTCGTAAAACAGACGCAAGGGTACATTACGAAATGACTACGTTTTTATTACCTATTTATTTAGTATTTTTTATACCAAAGGAGAACTATATTTGCTGTACGAAATTTTAAAACTTTAAATGGTGTAAATTTATGTTCTGCTACTCAACAAGAGGCATTGAAATTTATATCAAAAAGTAAACCTATTAACACTTTCTAGTGTCCTCGGATCCACACTGTGGTCACGTGGTGGATTATGACTGAAAACCCCATTATGGTTACTAAGATAAGTACAGACCCAGCAGTTGCATGTTTAGGCACATCAATCAAAACAGGAAAAGTAAAAATAAAGCAGAGTAATAAAAAAGTTTGTCTTCATTTTGATAAAGGAATTAATGAATCTACTTTTTAGTTCTAATCTAACTCGAAACATTCTTAAAGTAGACGATCGATGTGTACTGACAATTGAGTATCAATGACCTGCTGGGTAACTCTATTAATCGATAAATACGACACCTATTTGAAATTCATTCACCCCCTACACTCCTCGATGGTTATGTTGAAGTAGGATCAACAACCTTTGCGTCACCATGGTTTTTCTCAGATTAGTCATCTCTTAACGGTTGACTTGGTAATTCAAATTCAACGTCTAGTTTAGTTAGATATTGAGTTATTTTTAGAATTCATTAAAAAAACTTCATTGTTAACATTATCTTTGTTTTGATAAGCTATCAATTAAACGACACAAACGTCTACCTACGTATTAGCATTCAATATGAATCAGTAAATACTTTCTGTCACTACGACGCAAATTATAACAACAATAAAGGTAAACACAATCACATTTAAAAAAATAGTAAAATTTGAGGAGGGAAAGTGGAAAAGTAAAAATGAGAACAAAAGTATTTTTAAAGCACGAGTCGTATAAAAATAACATGCCTACCATTTGCACGTGTAGTAAAAACTTTTTTTATCGACTATTTGTACTGGTCCTGATGGTGTAGTGGTGTAGTGTCGAATGGTAGTAGCATATACATTGTCGATATTTTTTTAACCCTATACAAAACCGTATCGTTAATCATTTAAATTTTGGGATAGAAAACATTGTAACCATGCACATGTGCCCCAAAATTCACTTTTAATCCATGTGTGTGGAATATAATATATGCTCCACCAAACTTCACTGAATAAGGCTGTTTCATCCAACACTTTTACCAGGTATCGCCACGTGCCTGGGCGCTTCTCACCGACTCACGATCCTGCGGTACCCTCCCAAAGCAACGCCCTAAGCCGAGGTACGTTCCTCCCGCCGGTCTACGGGCACATTTTGCACATACATTTTGTTACTGGCTGAGTGTCTTCGCTCGCCCTAAACCATACATGTCCGGTACCTAACTCTTGAAAGCCCATTAGGGCAATTAGAATTGGCCATTCCGAAAAAATAAATAAAAAGGCTGAAATCTTAGGGATTATGGAGGCCTCTACTAAAACTTTATAGATGGATACAATCACATCAGAGCGTGGGATAATCAACACTGGCGTTTTTGCAGCCGCAGACGATGTCTCGAGTTAAATAAGTAAGCTATATTCGTCGCGGAGTTCATTAACACCACTATTTGTTTGCAACGCGCAATTGCCAATCGTCGAGGAATGAGCGAAAAGGAAATGATACTTTAACAGTTTAAAAATATTTGTAACACGAAGCAAAAGAGATGATCCATTTTTTTTTTCAAAAAAGATATTAATTTACACTATACTGCAACTCATGGCAATAACATTGATATCTAAATTGTATTTATCTGTAGCTAAATATGAAACCAAATTTACGTGAGCAAACGCGGAAGACCTGAGCGCACTCACAGACCTACAAACGACCAGACCGGTCCAACCGCTCTCTGATCCTGTTCCAACCACAAATTATGTACCTATAGTTTTTGATAAACGATCACTGTTAACACCTTTTAGCTGTAAAAGAGATAAGAGTCCGAACCTTACTGTATTTAAAGGTCAAGGAAACTTGTCAGTGCCGGTAACTTCAATTTCACTTGAACGACCTCAATTTCCACCTCCCAAGTTCAATTTATTCCAACGCAATTTAGACGCTAAGAGAAAATCGTCTAGTGTCTAAAGATCAACAGTTAACCTTTGAAAAATTCACAAGTAAAAAATTAGTTTCTACGGACCTTTTATACCTATACTTTTTGGAGAAATAGATTTTATACTGTAAAATTGACTAAACCAACATTGTAACTATTTATTTAAGTTTTACGTAAGTCACAATAAGTATTCTATAAATTAAATGGATATTTACATTAAGCCCGAAGTCATCGCGTTTATTAATTCTTTCTCGTATTCCGTACATAAAAAGGAGAAAATACATTCACTAACAATTCTCTTAAAATGAGAAAAAACAATCAATAAACAAGTTGATCACGTCAATTATGTATTCAATATAGCCGGTGTATTATTATTTTCTTTTCGTTCGTCGTTGGGAGACTAATTGATTTGTTTGTCAGTTTAGATTGAGACGCCTTGGATTCTCTTTATGGGGAGTTGATAAATAATTATTTAGACATATAATTATCTACCGCTGATACTAATTTAAAGACGTCTTCTGCTTTATATCTACTCACTATCTACCCACTACCTACCTACTATCTATATCTACCCACTACCTACCTACTATCTACCCACTACCTACTACTATCTATATCTACCCACTACCTACCTACTATCTACCCACTACCTACCTACTATCTACCCACTACCTACCTACTATCTACCCACTACCTACCTACTATCTACCTACTATCTACCCACTACCTATCTACTATCTACCCACTATCTATCTACTATCTACCCACTACCTACCTACTATCTACCCACTACCTACCTACTATCTACCCACTACCTACCTACTATCTACCCACTACCTACCTACTATCTACCCACTACCTACCTACTATCTACCCACTACCTACCTACTATCTACCTACTATCTACCCACTACCTATCTACTATCTACCCACTACCTACCTACTATCTACCCACTACCTACCTACTATCTACCCACTACCTACCTACTATCTACCCACTACCTACCTACTATCTATATCTACCCACTACCTACCTACTATCTACCCACTACCTACCTACTATCTACCCACTACCTACCTACTATCTACCCACTACCTACCTACTATCTACCCACTACCTACCTACTATCTACCCACTACCTACCTACTATCTACCCACTACCTATCTACTATCTACCCACTACCTACCTACGGTCGGTACAAGTTGGACTTTTAGAGAACTGCTACTATAGAGCTATTTTTGACCATACTATCTATAAAAACAAAACAAATTTGTATTATCAACCTCCTGTTAATATTATTACCGTATAATATATCCTAACAAGTGAATCGATTTGCCTATTGCGGCGATAAATGTTTCTCAGCGTTGAGAACATACGGTGAACAGCTGAATTGAATTGGATCGTTATAAATTTAAAAAGCCCCGTCAAAACTTACATGCTCTGGCGTCATCTCCCCCGCATCAACCAATAATAACTTGAAATCTCGTAAATCTTCCATACTTGAAACATGTAGTACCTAAAATTATTACATATTTTAAATATGACCCTCAAGTATGGGTGTCAAGTGCGAGTATAAACTATAATTTAATTACGTGGAAATCAACGGAGCCAGTTAGCTATTGGTTATAAGGCCTTTAATAAAGAAGCCGTGACTTTTGACATTTCATGATAAAAATTACAACTGTGTTATACACAAAATAAAGAATACATACAACGAATTTTCTATGAAACAAAATGTTGTAAACAAATGTTGCGAAGAACGTTCAAGGAATTCCTGATATTTTTCTTTTTGGCAAAGGAAGTAAAATTAGAGAACGTTAATCTCATTCCATGTATTTTTATATCTTCAGTTACCCTATTAATTTTTTGAAAGGAAAATAAAAATCATTGCACCTCTCAATGTATATCTCTGTTTAACCCAAAGGTTAACTGATAGAGAATGCCTTAAGGCTTAAGGCATGAAGCTCGCCCTTTGTATCAATAAAGTACGATAAAATTTAAAAAAAAATACTATTATCAGTGACGTCAATGATAAAAAATACTGGCGATACTTTCACAATATATTCATCACTAATCTTATCTCCTGATATACGCTGATATTCATGAAGTACTGTTATAAAACGATTTGAAGTGTCACATCCAACAGATGGATTAAACGAATTGGAGCATCATTGTTATGTCAAAGGCTTTGAGTAAATAATGGGTCAAAGGGATGGACGAAATTTTCCGAATAGTAATTCCAGTAACAGTGAATCACGTTCGTATCATTTCGAATTCGTAGAATTTCTCTTGCCAGTTAGCTGTTGTGAGCTGATAACTAACTTGATTGGCAGAATCAGTGAAATGTTCAGTTTGGTAAATGGTAAAAAAATTACAATCGACGAAGTTAATGCTATTTCTGTTTTTTTTAAGTACGAAGGCAGCAAACGAGCATACAGTCCACCTGATGGTAAGTGGATACTGTCGCCCATAGACATCCGCGATACATGCCAACGTTAGTCCAAAATGACAAACATTGACACGCCCCCGGATGCGCTCCCATACCTTTGGAGATGTAGGAATGGATTTGGAGAAAAGGTTGGGAAAATGGGGAGGGTTAGGATGGGAATGGACTCTGGCACATCTCACTCACTACCGAAATACGTACGTACATTAGTGAAATAAGGTAAAGTGAGAAATGCAGTACATTTGAAGTTAGTCTTCTGTGAGAGGGGTAACGTGACATGCCCAGCGGCTGTTGGATTGCAGCGTTCACTCTCCCCCTTAACGTTTGCATTGCATTTTGCTTCAAATTTTGTTCATTAACAGTGTTAATTAAATTTCAACGAGCAATAAAAAACAAAGAATTTGTTGCCCATTCAGTATTTTCAGCTACCTATTTAATTATTTCTCATTATAAATCATCAATTTTATCTATTTTCCAGTAAATAACTAGGCTATTATTTTATTACATAGGCGGTTTATAAGTGAACATAAATAAATGACTTGAAAAACTTAAAGTGAATTAGTTAAGATTCTGCTCCGCTGGTTGTTAACGCTCGATTAGAAGCAAATTGAGCGAAAATTTATCACCTAACAAAATTTCAACCTTTTGATGTCTCTTATACATGATTATGTGGTGAAGTGTCAATTTAGTTAATGCTACTCCAGATGACTAACAAAATACACGAAGTCATTCCAACTTAATCTCATAGGATCATAATAAGCACGTGGAATTTTTTATCTACATCTTAATATAGATAAATAAATAATTATTGTCGTATCTAATGTATCAAATTTCTTATAAATCATATTTAACTCTTTGATAATAATAATCACAAATATAAACAAAGCTTTTAGAAAAATATTGAACTTCTAGGCCATTATTTTAATCTATAAACCGTTAATATTATTTCTCGTTACAAAATCTTTATTTATAGATACCGTGAGTTCAAAGTAATCCGGATTACACAATATTCCTACACAAGATTACACACTACGCCACTGCTTACATAATATTCCTGGGATTTAGAAATCATAACCAGCCCTTTTTACATCTACTGCGAGAGATGGCCTTAAAGGCCTGTTGAGATATAAGCGATATTCGCTGCCACCTGTGGTAACGATAATGTCAAGGTCGCCAGGGGGAGCGAATATCGCCCGGGCACGCGTTTTACCCGAAGCGGTTAGCGAATATAGCTTAAGTCAGTACGAAGGAATTATCGCGTACGACGCACGTGAATACCGTTACCGCAGGCGGCAGCGAATATCGCTTATATCTGAACAGGCCTTGAAACGTCGCGCTGGCCAAGCGGGTTGGCGAGTCCACTCTTTTAGAGGTGGTGTAGTTCCTCGGGGCTTGTGGCAGCCGCTTTGTGAATTGTGAAGAAAAGTTAATTAGAAAATTATGCTATTGTAGAGCAGAGGAGGCTATCGAATAATCCCATTGATTCCATTTTTATATAGATAAACCTACAGATACACGTACACTCGATACTGACATTATGATACTATTTTTCATTTGTATCAAAAGTCAAAAATGCACGACCATTCAGCCTGTTTTTGTGGTACACAAAAAAGTTTCCATTTCTCACGTTCACTTTATTACACTAATTCTATTTGCCGCGGTGAGAGCCTTTGATTTTTGTTTAGCCTTATATTATACTAGCTGTTGCCCGCGACTTCGTTCGCGTGGAAAATGGTTGTACTAATTCGGAAACCTTCGCGGGCGCGCGCACAACAACTCACCAAAGTTTCATCTCAATCGGACGAAAGGTTTAGGAGGAACGCATAGAGGACAAACAAACAAACAAACATACATTTTTATATATTAAATAATAAAAAGTACTTATAATTATTAATACTTGATTGGAAATGTCTATAATTAAAAAAGTTATAATTAAATTAAAATTTAGATTATTTGGTTTATTTGCTGAAAATAAAACTAGAAGTTATTTAATTAAGAAGTTAACTGGTGGTAGCTTCAGTAATATAATGCATTATTAATATAATTTATTAATATGTATATAATTAATATAATTGTATTATGAATATAATATTAAATGTATTATTAATATAATTTTCGACTCTGCGTCATAATAATTCTATTTGTTTTTTAATATAAAAATTGGTTTAAATTCTATGTTATAATTTGCTTTTTACAATCACTTGTGGCTTATACAATAACAGTGTTACACAATTTTTATGCAATTTTCATATTAAATTACAATACATCATTGCTTATTGTTTTACACCGTCCTTTTAAGAGGGTTATTGTAACCGTATCTGATTTCGTTACACAAATTATGTTACCCGTTTATAGTGTGCATACAGTTTGTATTGTTGACGTCAATTCTTCTCACCACTGAAGAATGCCGTTGACATATTCTGAACTGCAACTGTGAAATTGGAAAGAAACTACATTACTTGTAACATCATATCAGATAGCATTTCAATCATATCACAGTACAGCTGTATTGGAACTGATCTCTAAATAATAAACTACTATAGCACTGCTGCAGTTTACTGTAAGCATTTGTTTGTTACATACTCGTATGTAGACAGTTTTGTTTACACATGTTGTTGTTGTTCTACGTATGTTGAATGTTTTATTTTTACCACGTACGGTACAGCAAACGTAAACCATTCAGCGCTGTTTAGTGCAACCCTTTTCTGGAGTAATACTAATATTTCTTAAAGAATTAGAAAACTATGTAAAAATAAATTACAACAGTGATGCATAGCCATAACCATATTAACAACATTTTTAATATACTCGTATTATATATTTATGTAACATTTACTATTTGAACACTACTTTGACATAAATAATCTAGATAATCAGATATAAAAGGTGTTTATATATCGAGGAATAAGTTATCTTGGATATCTTAACGAAGTGGTATAATGATTATATCGACACCTTGCAATTCTATTGGCGTAAAGCCGGAACACTACTTTTCAAGAGACTCAAAAAACGAAAAAAAAATAAGTACTATTTATAATATAACATTTTTGTTATTATAGCTATTAAAAAATATGTAGATGAATAACGCTTGTCTTTCTGTGAGCTTTAGCAATCTAAATACCAAATTCCGTTATGTGAAATACCAATTACCACACAATTTTCAATACAATTTTTCACGAAGCATGTATTGCGGGTGACAGGTGATAGAATATAATCAAAATTATACACAGTATGTGAATTGTTCACTTAAAATAAAAAGCTGAAATAATTTGTAGTTGTGCTTTATAAAATATAAACAGTTACTATATAAAATATAAATATAAACAGTTATAATATGACTCAGAGCATAGAAATAATGTGTTTATTTCCTTGTATTCTAATTTTTAATAGTAAAAATCAAATTACATGTATTAATTTATTCTGTGGCCTGTTTATCTGGTGTCAAGCTAATTTGTGACTAAAAAAATAGTTGAATAATCAAATATAAAACAATAAATCGATGGAATCCGGTTTATTTTTTTCTTATACGAGTATTAAGTATTTTTTTGTTTCTCTTAATATAACTTGTGTACCTATATATTTAATTATATAATGCATTCATTGATCATGTATACCTTGTATGTATTATATTTACTCTTATGTATATATGTATGTGTGTAAGTTTGTATGTAGATACGTATGTGTAACAATGTATTATATTTATTTTTCCACCCCATCTAAATTGTGTCTTTCATGCACCTACTAATTGAACTTCTTTGATCAACCCAAAGATTGACTGCTGTGGATTGTCTTAAGGCATTAAGCTCACCTTTGGTACGATATCGTGCAATGAAGTGTAAAGAAATAAATTAAGTAAATTAATATATTAATAATAATTAATAAATTAAGTGTAATCTTAAGATAATAATCAAAATCATTTCTATACTGTGTTCGGGAGGTCGCGTCTATATACATAATAATATTCATGTAGATGTAGATTTAATTCATATTTTATTTATTTTATTTTCTGTTGAATAAAACACAATAATTTATTAAAAAAATATTGCTGTTTAAATTTAATGGTTGTCAACCTAAATTCACTACCATATACCATCAGTCTGTGTCGCTGCACTGTTGGATATAGGCCTCTCCCGCGGACCGCCATCACACACGGTCTTCCGCTCTTCCCATCCAGCCACTACCGGCTACTTTCTTCAAGTGGTCAGTCCACTTGGGCGGAGGGCGGGGCGTCCCACGCTACGTTTCCCGGCACGTGGTCTCCGTTCCAGGACTCACCTCCCCCATCGGTTGTCGGTCCTGCGACATATATCGCCTGCCCCTGTCACGTCACCACTGTCCTTAATTAATTAATGAACGAATAGTCAATCGATTACAAACAATTCACAACATAAATCGAAAACCGTAAAACATTGTTGCGACTCAAGTTCCATACGTCACTAGTGACAGTCAACTGACAGGTGTCAGCCGCCTCATGCCACATCAAAACGATTATAAATACCAATTCCGTTATTTTTCGGCGTTTACGTCCCACCAAATGGCCTTTATAAAGCTTGACGTAATTTTTTTCCTGAATTTACAAATCTGTGGTGGCATTCTGAATTTACTCAACCTAATGACGTTATAGCTATGCCGTACCTTATTTATGCTTTAATTTAAAAAACTTTATTTCACTTATACGTACAAAAGGCCAGCTTAATGCCCGGAGGCATTCTCTATCAGGCAACCTTAGGGTAGAACAGAAAGGCACGTTAGGAGGTGCGATGAAATGTATAAAATATATATTTATATATATATATGTATAAATGTATAAAATATATATATAGATAAATACATGAATACTACCATATAATACATATATCTAATTAACAGACATATTTGGGGTAAAAGGTATCACGTAAAGAGTAATAAATAGAAGAGAATGGTTAAAGCAAGGAAAATACAAAACCACTAAGCCTGCAGTGATGACAAGTAATGCGTCTGAAGCATCCGTTTGAAAAACGGCAGACCGCTAACAACGTTCATGAGTATAACCCAGAAAATGAAACTGCTTTTACATCCTAGGCAAACATGTGGCAAAACATTTTGTCTTCATAATTTTTGTGAAAATCTTACCTAGGCTCACAAGAAAGTGCATAGTCAAAAGCCATTATTTTATGAATATCCACATTTTTAAAATTTTAAATATACAGATCGATAGATCGTAAAAAACTGATCAAAACTGTATAAATGACTCATTTGCGCCAAAATCGCTTTTATACCAATTGAATCGCAAGGTGGTCGATATGAATTCTGAATTAAGAACTAGAAGCCTTGTGTCTTTTGACCTGCACCCTTTGCTCTGAATCACATTTGAATTTATTTCGACCGTCATGACAGTTATCTTTTCTTTTCAAATTTTGACAAATTTGGCAAGTGTCAAATTTTCTTCGTAATAAACAATTTCAAAGTCTAAAACGTATCCTGGCAATCCTGGTATCCTGTCGAAGTAAGTCAGGAGTCGCTCAATAAAGCGATAATAGGTTTACTGAGGACAGAAGAGGACTCTTTGGAAGCACACGAAAAGCTCAGTCCCACGCTTTTATTTAGTTATCACAAACACCACGCACGAAAATCACTTTGAAGTTTAATAAACCATTGCTCTTAAACCACAAAACGCCTAATACACAATTTTTATAATAATCAATCAAAAACTCAACTTCACTTCTCGAGTTCCCGCCAAAATGTCCGACAGTTATCTTTTCACTTATCTTTTGTCTCGTATTCTTATCGTTTGAAATTGAACGTAAAATTTTTAACAGAACGTTTAAAAGATGACATCACAGACGCTTGCTTTTATTTTACGTAGATTTGTTTTTGGAATCGTTCATTATTTAATAATAAATGTATTTTATTTTCAGGTAATCATTGTTTAATCAATTATCAGTCCTTTTGGAATATTTCATCAGCGCAACAGGTTTTGGTATGTTTTGCATACGCTCATATACAGCGATCATTTTCTAGTTATTTTACTAAGCTGTACCTAACTACCTACCCACTGTGAATGTTCCACCTAAATCTTTGTTGATATTTTCTTAATTCCATTTCAACTCTTTATTTCATGGAACCCTTTATTATTACGCTAAAGTATTAAAACCTTCTTGAAGTAGAACATGTATTTCCGCAAAATGCGTCAGATCACGAGAATTACTTGCGGTAATACACAAAGGATTACGTTTCTATATACGTACTGTGAATAATCAGAAATTACTGTTATTGTATTGTCTCTATAAAATTAATGCGTAAAATTGATAATTGTGATATACTATTCCAACTACAATAATAATATAAGGTTATGGTACAATTATTATTTGAATTGTGTCTTTCGAACATTTGTTTCATAGTGCACCTAACTCTGAATCACATTTGAATTCCTTCCGACCATTGTGTGACCGTTATTACCTCTACACCTAACAATGTTCCTTTTTTTTTGTGGAAATATTAAACTACTGACTTTAAAGTCACGTCCCAGACGCCCTCCTTTTTTTTGCAATATGGCCATGGTGCAATTAGCACGTTCTGCCAGTGTCAAGTTTTTTTCGTAATTAGCAATTAAAATTAGCAATTTTATAATCTAAAACGTATCCAGTCAATGTCCAGTCCCGGCGAAGTAAGTCAGGAGTCGCTCAGTAAAGTGATAGTACGTTTACTGGCGACAGAAGAGAATTTCTTGGAATCACACGAAACACGCAGTTTTATGCTTTTATTTGATTATGACAAACATTTCGCACAAGAAATTACTTTGAAGTTTAATAAACTATCACTATTAAATTAAATAATTAAATTTGTACACATTTTTTACAATAAATCAAGCCGATACTCAACTTCACTTCCCGCCAAAAAGTCTAACGCTCTCCTCATTTTGCATGGTTGATGTAAAGGAAGATTTTCCACTGTTTACGTTTATAACAGTTCTTGAAGACTGTTTGTTACCAGCAAGCAATAATCAAATAGAAACTAGCCGGCGCCATATCACCATGGAAGTCGTTTCCATGTGTCGACGCCCGCAACTGCTTGTACTCATTATTAAAAGGCAATAAACGCCATTGTGTAACATTACAAAATTATGCTTTAAGCCTGGAGCTATCGACAGGTTATCGAATTAAAGAATCCAGCGACCGGTTTCGCTTCGGTCATATTATGTAAATGGCGTGCACAGCTGTGAGGCAGCGTGCTATATGGCCTTTCCACACGTGATATATTTTCATATAATTGTAACATTTAATCGCGTGGCAATAAAAATGAATTATTAATAAAATAAATATGCCATAGTGCGTCAAATATCGATTGACTTAACGCTAAATTATCGTCAAATAGAAACTAGCGCGGCATTTCGTTTTACCTTTGAGTAATTTACAGTTAACTGAGCACAATGAGTTCCAAGTTAATACGAAACTATGTAAAATTTTGCTATTTAAATAAGATAGATTTTAATTGTAAATTTTACGCACACGTATATGATTTCATGGTGTACTTCTCGTGATAATTTGTTGTAGTTGTAGCTGCATTGGTGCCATACCCTCCGTCTGTTTCTCACCCGGCCAAGAAAATCGTATGTGGTTATGAGCGTTGAAAGGGGCTTATATCCAGCAGTTTTATTGATATTGGTATTAATTGTATCTCTCTCGCGGGCCCTACGCCTGCTTAACGATCTAGTACTACAAAACCCGGAATTGGACTGGTTTCACCGTACCTTGTAAACATTTCGCAAGCCGGCAGTAGATATTCATTTGTGATTTAGATTTCACGATTATTTGTTTGTCTGTTTTCCTCGGCGAATGGATGAACAACACTGTTAAGTCTACTCAGGTAATACTTGAAAAAATAATAAATAAATTAGAAATAATTGCATGTGGTAGGGCTCTTTTGGTCGATCTAGTGCGCAGTAAAGTACGCAAGCAACATTATCTTGCATAAGAGCTAGAGCCATTGTGACTTTATCAAAGTGTTGTCTCGCTTGTTTGCATCTGACGCAACTCTCTCTGAACCAAATACATTTGATTATATCTTGAACTTTGCCATTCTGTGACCCGTAACACCCTAAACACGATAATATAGAGTATGTCAGCTGTTTTCTTGTAAATCACGTGATAGGGTTTAGCGTTTAGACACGCGCGATACAAAAATGACACTCGCAATCGCTAAAGAATTCTTACTTTGTATGGTGCGTTACCCTTTCTTTGTGCCTCTACTTTTCACAACAGATCGGTTAATTGCAAAAGCCAGAATTAACAATAAGGTTGAATATGAACGCGCCTTTTCCTAAAACATTTATAAAATTAATAGTTTCTAATGGAATTGTCACTGTCACCGGACATTTTATCGTCCACTACCTGCTGGACAGTGGCCTCCTCGTGCACATTCTCCTGTGCAGGAGGGATGTATGGCCTTAAAATAGCAGGCTTGCCAAGCGGATTCTCGAGTCCACTCTTTTAAGCGGTGGTGGAGATCCTCTGGACTTGTGGTAGCCGCTTTGTTATGCCTTAGTCGCCGTTTAAGATACCCACGGGAACACATGGGGTGGTGGCATTCTAAAACCGACCGACACCACACAGTAAATTCTGAGTTTTTGTAAAAAAAGACCTAGGTATATATTTTTTGACCAAATTATTTCTACATATTTACCTAAGGAAAAGAACAAACTGGATTTTTTTTCAAAGAAATAACGTAAAATTGCAATTAATCTTGAATATGAACAGAATCTATGGTCAGTCTTTAGGAATAGGTACATCTGTTACAACTAGGGTGCAGACTTTGAAATACTGATTTGCGGAAAATCGGCAATTCAAATGTGGGGCTGAAATAAATATCGATGAAACTTGTAGGTAGATTCGGCGATAGTAGGTTTATATTTATTTCAAGCGACTTAGTAGGTATCCTACACACGAGACTCGATATGGCTGCCCTTCAATAGTTAGGTACAGAAGTATGAGAATGCGTATTAAAGCTCTTAATTTTTGAAATTAAAAGCGCGACAATTTCAGATTTGGCGCTGGAAAATGGAATTAAAACGGGACAATTAGCGTCCCACACTTATTTTACGCGGGACCCTAAAAATGGGACGCCCCGGCTCTCGCGGGCCGGTTGGCAACTCTAGTTACAACGTACATTATAAGAGTAAATATAGAGATAAACTCTTAGGTTTGTTTAGGTAGTAATATAAACATAGAATCGACCTACTTTATAGTACTAAATTAAGTCTCATAAATCTCATCGTCGGTATAGATATATAAACAATAATATTTACGCGCCCTCATGCAGACGAGTGTTAAATATATACGCAAAAAACGGAAACAATTGTACGCAACATTTGGTTACTTCGCGAGTTGTTTCTGACGTTCCAGGAAAAAATGTGGGAAATGTAATTTATGGGTGATATTTTTTTTCCTGCTATTGGAAGATGGTGGCAGTCGGATTTCACTAACGGAAAAAGTTCTAAACAATGTATTAGGCGCGCATTTTTATAGGCTTTTTGAATAGCGCGTTTTGTCCTGGCTTCTTAAATTTCATGTATTTCAACACCACAAAAGACAACATTTTGATGACTGCCAACGTCATAAAATGTATGTGTGCCACACATTACTCAAACCCCTATCAAACCGTAACCAACCGTTTTATTGTGCACATCGTCTTGTGCATGAGGAATGTTGGGCCATAAAACACCACGCTGACCGAGCGGGTTGGCGAGTCCACCCTTTTAGAGGTGGTGTAGTTCCTCGGGGCTTGTGGTAGCGGCTTCGTTACGCCTCTTATGACACCAAAGATGGGGTTGGTGCTATTCTAAACACCACACGGCCCTAACAAACATTTGTCTTCAAATTCTAGTCAGACCCGTAACCAAATTCGGAACCATTTGCCCCGCAGGCTATCGTCAAAAGGCTGTTTGTACATTAAAACACTCACAGTAAGTGAAAATAATTGTTGCTATTTCTATAAATACCCGGTCCGTTTAGTTATAAAAGTAGAAGAGCCAATAGTTGGTATATTTCTACTCGGCTATTATTAGAAGACTAGCGAGCATCTGCATTGACCTTCAGTTTTATATAGTTCTTTGAGATCAACAACTCAACAACGTTTTCTCCTGTAATGTGATTTTTCAAATCCTTGTTATTTGCAGTGCTAACATTCTCTTTTTCTAATACCACATGTTGTTAGTGTCAATTTTCCTTATTTGCTCCAAACATTGTACTTTCCAATTTCTTTGAAATGGTATTTCTTAGCCAGACTAATTCCGTTGATGTCGGTATTATTGATTTTGAATTTGATGTTTACGCGATCATGTAAACGAATACACAGTCTTCTGGACTAACTGCGTCTAAATAATTCCAGAATTCTTTGACCAAATCATATACGAGTATGTATTAACAGAGGAAGATGCGATGTAATATGTATTTGAAAGTCTTCCTATTGATTGACGATGTCCCAATATCCTCTTCCTTCTAATAAACCACACTGCCTTCTCTTTATCAATTTTTAACACAAACTGGGACTACATAGGTATGTCTACTACTCAACTTTGTTGCTAGTGAAGGAGTTATTTATTGCCATCTTATAGGCTTTACCCATTTTAATTCCGTGAAGCATCTATTTTCAACAGAAACAATATGTAATAATTCTCATCACGTAAGCAACAAGTTACGCATAGTAATAAATTTGTAGAGGCTTGTCTAGACAGCGCGATTGCTTGGATTGCGTTTGTCATTCAATATTTTCTCCTCTCGCCACTTAAAAGGCGTACTAGTTATTAAGTGATTTTAGTTGTTTTTGCAGCTGCTTCAATCTCAAAGCCTTTGTATTTCAAACAATTTTGCAAATACTTTTTAGCGCGAACATGTCTCGAATATCAAAAATCAATAAATAACCTTAGAAGCCTAAAGATTAAAACTGAAATAAGCCAGTAAATTAGATAATAATTCGTCGTTAAATTAAATTAGATATTAGCAATATTCTCAATGCACATCATCACAAGCTACTTGACGATATGATTCAGTTAAAACAACCGTACACAAAGCCAGATTTCATTATGATTTCATTGTAACGGTGACAACTTGTGTGCCATACGCAATTACCGCTTTTTTGCTGGACGTTTAGCCTGATTAATCGTTAGCGGTAACCCCGGTATAAATCATAAGGGCTTGACAGTCGCCACTATTAACACGTGGTGATGACTTAGAATAATAATTAAATAATCTAACTCCAGTTTTAGAATTACTTTTCCCTATTTTTCCTCGGCTGTTACTCATTAATAATAATAAATGAATAAATACTCTTTATTGCATACAAATAGTTATTACATGTGCACAAAAAATAAATGACAGAATACAATAGGCGACCTTATCACTAAGGCGATCTCTTCCGGGCAACCTCATTAAATGTCCCAATTCCTCCAGTGTACTTATATCACTTTCTTTCCTTTATTTGTTTGACTGATATAATATACTCGTGTATCTATTTCTCGTCTACATCTTCATACAAATGAAAAAATAATTAGGAAAAGAAATGTCCCAAAATTGCAAAAATTGGAACTAGCATTTTCTACACGAAGCATTCACAAAACTGACCGAGTCATTGGAAGCGAAGCTCGTAGTTTTGTGTCCGTTATTATGAAGTGTGTCACACAGTCACACGAGTCCGTTATTATAAATATATGTCACAAATTGCATGTGTTCGATAAAAAAGGATTGCGGCAATTAAGTACACGGGTAATTTCTATTATATCTTATGACAGTGGTTCTCAAACTTTTTAAATGACGGAACCCTTTTGGGAAGCAAAATACTTGATGGAACCCTACAATAAAACAATTATTTTTATAAGTGTATTCTATATTAATCAGCATAATAAAAGTACAATGTATCAGTTACTAATTATTATTTACTTCACCACTTGGTAAGGACAATAATAGAAAACATTAAAAAAGAAAAAATCTAACTAGTGGGAGGTATGAAACTGTTTTTTATTTTTCATCAATTGCTTGATATCAGGTTTGATGGAAGAAAGTTGGAGTCTCATATCAGCTTCGGCGTCCAGTCTATTGCGATATTTTGTTTTCGTGGCTGCGTAGGTAGAGAATCCTGTTTCGCACAAATATGTAGTTGGGAACGGGAGAAGAATATCCAGAGCCATTTGGCCAAGCATTGCATATTCATCTTGGATTCTGCACCAAAAATCATTAAGAGGCGTCGTTTTGAACAATGACTCCATACTTGTGTCTGATGACATTTCTAAAAGAGATTCATATATCTCATTTGACATGTTTTCAGGCTTTTCCAAGTTGGGTAAAAAAGGATTATGAATCCAGGAGTTCACTTTAATTTTTGTATTGTGTTCTTCGGGAAAATACTTTTCAAAAGATGCGCGCATCGAACTGAGATATTGGACCAATTCTTCAAACACATTATCTTCAAACATTTCTGAGTCGTTTTCGCTAACAAACTCACTGAGTAACGTAAAACTTTCTATTTCTTTCTTACCAATGCAAATGATCCAAAAATCTAATTTTCTTTTAAAAGCAGTTATTTTATTATAGGCCTGAAACACTGTTGTCTGTTTACCTTGCAACGATAAATTTAATTCGTTAAGTTTTTGAAAGATATCCGCCATAAAAGACAATCGGAACAACCAAGTTTTATCATACAAACGGTCCTTCAAATTAAAAGAAGTATCTGCTGAAAGAAACATTTGTAACTCGGCTCTAAGTTCAAATAGCCTTGTTAAAGTTTTTCCCCGAGACAGCCATCGCACTTCTGTATGGAGCAGCAGTGTTTTATGTTTGCTGCCATAATCTTCACACAATAATGAGAACAATCGGGATTGTAGTGGTCGTGATTTGATAAAATTAATTATTTTTACCGCTTCATCCATAACTAATTTTAGATTAGACGGCATTTGCTTCATCGCAAGTGCTTGTCTATGCAGAATACAATGACTGGAACTACAATTAGGCGCTTTATTTTTCATTCGTGACACTGCTCCTGCTGTTTTACCTGTCATCGCCTTGGCCCCATCTGTACAAATGTCAATGCAATTGTTCCAACTGAGATTATGTTCTTCAAAAAATATATTTATTTTATTAAAAATTTCTTCCCCGGTAGTGTTTGTAAGCAGCGATGAACACATAAGCATGTCTTCTTCAAAAGAACTTTTATATGGATATCTCACAATAACCAGCAGGATAGCCAAACCAGCGACATCAGTCGACTCGTCCATTTGCAAAGCGAATCGTGTATTTTGTAGACGTGTAACTAGTTCTTGTTTGACGTAGCTTGCCAGATCATGGATTCGTCGTGAAACAGTATCGTTTGATAGCGGAACAGTAGAAAGATGCTTTGCAGATTTTTCATCAAGCATACATTTTGTTATGTCTAATACACATGGTTTTATTAATTTCTCAGCGATAGTGTGCGCTTCACCTGCTTGTGCAATGCGATAGCTAACTAAGTATGATGCCTCCGTGGCCTTTTCGTTGGTAGTTTGTGTTACATGCATCATATTTTTTTGACTTTCTAATAACTGATCTTTTTTGCGAACAAAAAATTCTTTATTCTTGTCTTTAGTCTCGGGGTGTACGGTTTCTAAATGTCGACGCAATTTGGCAGGTGCCATGGAACTATTAGGAAGCAGTTTACTAGAGAGCATGCAGAGAGGTGAGCCGTTGGAATCAACAAATCCGAAACTGATATAAGATTCATCATACTTCCTTTTTTTCGTCTTTGAAACCGTCGAGCTTGACGTCGTGGCACTCGTGGCATCATCTTCTGGATCGGTGATTGCTAAATTCTCCGCGCGCATTGCTTTTGAACATTCAGCGTCATTAGAAGATGTTGTTGGAACACGTTTAACACCTTTAAGCCAACGTTCCATTCTTCTTTATTTATAATGTTACAAGTCAGGATAGTGGGGTTTAAATAATGCACAATCGTTACTGCGTATAAGAGACTAAATTTAGAACCTACAGGGAAGAAATGTATAAAACTGAGACAACAGAATACAGCAGGCAGTAAAACAATGAACACTAGTTTCTCGCTAGCGAGCTTGTAAGTAGGTAGTAACTTATCGCTCCGAACGCTAATCATCAACTGACGACGCCAACGCGCGATCGCCGCTTTTATACTTAGTCCTAGACTCGATCTCAAATATTCTCGAAAATACTCGAGTCGGCACCTTTGATAAACAAAAAGCAAAAATAAAAACAGAAATTTAAAAATAGCGTTGTAAACAATATCGACTTTATCCTTTGAAGTTAGAGACGAAAGTCGCTAGTTGACAACTATAGCGTCTAATTCAGAGGCGGCTTTTATCAAAGAGACTGAGCGCTTACAAGTATACTACCCGCTCGTTTTAAGTTTGCCGCTGGCGATAGGTATGAGTGTATGACGTTCGAAATTTTTTATTTAATTGTAACAATAAAAATTGTGTACGTTAGATATTTGGGTAAAACTATGACACATTATAAGTTTTGTTGTCACGTGGGGGAGGGTACGCGCATTCCACAGACCGGCAAACTTAGAGCGAACGCGTTGTACAAGTATAAAATTGTTGAGACCAAACTTATGAGATATTGTACCAGCTAATGTAACACAAGCTTATACAAATACAAATAAATAAATAAATAACATTCATAGCGTTTTGTCTCCGCGCGGCCGCGGAGTCCGCACAGCCGCGGAGCGACCAGAGAGAGGTGTTTTGATTTTTTTATTTCTAAATTCTTGCGGAACCCCGACAGAGGTATCACGGAACCCTAGGGTTCCGCGGAACACACTTAGAGTATAGCTGTCTTATGATAACGGACCGTTATCTGATTGTAAATAATGGGAAAGCCGGCCCACCTCAGATACATCTAGTATATGGATGGTTTTTTGTTAGGAAAAGGCACTGAACTCTGGACTGCGGTGTAATTTCGTCGTTAATTATGCCGCCCATCGCTGTGTTCATTTCTGCAGTTATAGTTTGGAATAATTTATTTATCTCATTTTGTACATACTGTAGTGATATGACCAGCACTGGTTGTAGAATTCGAGAAATTCCACTTAAATCACAACGTGAACAGTAAATTGTAAGGAAATTTCTTTTCACATAAATAAGAATATGTACTATCGTAAATTGTTTGGTTTCTGAAATAAAATTCTATCATATTTTGGGTTTGAAATCACCAATATGTTTTTGTGTTGCCACTTTTGTGGTTGACTTTTTATGCGTTAAGCTCAATTCTATCAGTTATTTCTGTCCTCTTTGTATCTTTTTTCTGTGTAATGAAGGTCGAAAATTACCATTGCGAAGTCAATAAATTTCATTACCATTTAGCTGTGCGAGAAATAATATTAACATGTTATGTTCCCGCAAAGAACTTATTCAGGAGTAAGTATTGTAATACATACCCATATTCTTAAACCAAATTGCAGTTATATCTGCAAAGCGACCAGAAACCTCATTAAGTTGGTACGAAGCCAAATGAACCTGAGCATAGATAAGTAAACGTACCATAGGAAGTTGTTGATATAACCGCAGATGAATCACAGTTGCAAATAGCATTAGCATTTGCACAAAACATTTAAGTCAATCGAATGTAATTTGGTTCTCAATGGAAACAGAGTTGGCAACTACGATATAGACAGTACATATTTTTATTATTTCCTCGACTGCAATAAAATATCTTTTTACTTCCAATATAGTCACGCAAACTAACGTTTTGTATTCTGCATCATTAGTATATTATAATATAAAATTCGCAGTTGCCATAGATCGCATTGTTACTGTTTCTCATATTACAGTTTTAATTTACCGAAACAATGCATTTTATATGCGCTATGTCCTTGATTATATCACATAGATTACTATTACTAGTGTTAGTAACATTTGCTACATCTATGCCAGGGGTCGGCAATTAATTTTAAGTGGGGTCCAGATGATTAAAATGTTTCAATCGAGAGTCCAGAAAAAAAAATTAAAAGCAACTTTGTATGCCAAAAGAGAAACGTCAATAAAAACTATCTATAAATAATTATTTTCATGTTTATTAAAGAAGCCATAATAGAACATAATTAAATATTGCTTGTATTAATTAATTTACTATCTACTATTGAAAATGCATCACATTATGCAGATTGTACAATAGAAATAAATGAATAGAAATAGATAGAAAGGTAGAAGGTCCAGTTTTATACCATCTGCGGTCCGGATCCGGACCGCGGTCCGCCAATTGCCGAACCCTAGATAGATTCTATGCCGTTAAATTACCTGTTCATATTTTATAGATGTTTCTTTGTTATTTGATACTGCAATCTACTTTCGTCAAGTGGTTTTCTCTGAATAAAAACTGATTGGAAGAACCTTGTTTATAGTAAGTTAGTCGTCTTCGCTTATTATACGGCGGACCGTAATTTTCAAGGCAAGATGTTGGAGACCAATAACTGTATTATACTGATAGTAAACAGTTAGTTATAATTAATTAGTAAGTAGTACATAGTTTTCACATATAGTATGTTTTTCATGGTGACTATACTTACGCTAGATTGCTATTATGTACGGTTTTCTTTCGGCGATATAACGAGCACTTCAATGTGTCATTGTAACTATCAATTACTTAGTCGTACAAGTGCTTCTGAAGGTTGCTAAGGAAATATTAGAGAGACGATAACGAAGTATTAGGGACCTAACTCGACTTTCGAGGGTGCCGTATGATACTTCTATAAAGATTTTCATGTTGCAAAACTCTTTGCGTCATTGATTAAAATTATCATTACTCTGTGGGGGATCTTTTGTGATAAAGTTTTTCTTCTTCACCACTCCAGAAGAATTTATTTATTTATATAGAAATTTACAGCTTTATCTTATTTTTCTAATTATTTTTTTGGGACTTTTGTCTTAAAAAGATATGTCAGTCCCATCGTAGATACCTTATGCACAACATAATTAATATTGTCATTCGATATGGAAAGAAAATAATCCCAAGGCTTTGCCGACCACACACGATCGCCCGGGTCTGTACAGGTCACACGGGCCACACGCTCTGTGTCGCTCCAGCAGTGAAGAGACATGGGCTGATGGTATGGTAATATACGAGTATCACTACGATATGAGACATATTTAAGAAAGATGTGAATAGGATTCTGTAAGGTCAGTAGCACTCCCACATGCCGCCTGATGTTGCAGGTGTCCATGGGCAGCGGTGACCACATACCATCTGGTGGCCAGCCCGCCCTACCGCCTCCTCTATAAAAAAAAACTAAACACAGTGTAATATTTAAATAAGATAGGGTATTGGTAATGACTAAATAATTGTCACAAATGGTCCTAAATTGCTTACTTAACCGTAGGCAACTGTAATTACGCCTAACTAAGAGTTGTCCTTTCAAATAGATTTTAGAGGTCTCGCACACAAGACAAAATACAGTGCTAAAAGACTTGATGTTGACTTTTGTTTATTGTCGTTTTATCTGTGACTGTAGTTTATTAAATGTGACATTATCTCAGAAAAGTGACCTTATTGTCGGTTCTAGTTCACCAGATATTGAGACTATAGAGTAAAATCCTAAAAATAAATTAGTGTTTATCTTAAAAATCAAATGTTGAGTAAGTTTGTATTATTTAACAATTATTATTATTATTTGTATTATTTGTAAGTATTTAAACAGAATCTTGAAACATGGAAATTTTAAGTTAGAAAATCTTAACCACTGGTCCATATCGATTATTGGACCTTCGCTTTGCTCATATAATGTTTCTTCACTTAATATAACTCGAATCTCTATAACTAGAGAAGAAACCACACCTGTATTTTGAAGATTTTTCAAATTCATTAGAAAATCATGTAGATATGACTTGATTTGAGGAGGAGAGCTATTGTTATCTCTGTCACCCATGCGTGAACACAAATGACATCATTAACAGACTAATTTTTCAAGATATTTTGATGTGGATTGCACGGATTGATAATATAATTATTTTCCAATATTACAGTTTCCCTATATTCCGTATCCGGATCGTTAATTTATAATCACCACAAAAAATCGTATGTTAAGGACCTTACCTGTTACACCTGGACACGTGGTACAAGATCCTTGAGACTACGTAGGTACTCATTGTTCAATAAACCGAGTTTTTCTTAACTAGCAACTCGAGGACATCAACCTCTCATAATCTGTTTTAAGTAATCACGCGCAAAAAAACGTAGTAAGTAAATGTACCTATATTTGTCTACTGAGGACGACCTGTGAAGCATTAAATTGGTGTCCGGTGAGTGGATTCTACGCATTAACAATGGTTAATAATCGGGCATGTATTCAGGATTTTAGGGGGGCACACCAAGTTTTTTTTAAGGAAAGAAGACGGCAAATTAGTAGACGATCCCCCTGGTGACAAGTGGATACTGTCCCTATGGACATTCACGACACATGCCAACATCAGTCCAGCAAACATAGGACACAGGATGGGATGGGAGTGGGCTCTGGAATACTCGCTATCAACTCACTATAATCTCACTCGCTATCAAAACTTGTTCGTACATTAGGGAAATTATGTATGCTTTACGATAGTCTTCTGTCTCTCTTCTTGTTTCTGGTTTCCAAGTTTATAAAGACTGAAATTATCGAAGCAAGTGCCAAAAAATTGTTAAATCTTCTGTTAGTTCGATGAGTTTTGAAACGGGGCTTGGGTGTCGGAAATGTTGGATTAGTTTTCTATATACGTACCTGTTAAGCACAATTAGAATACTTAGTCATACGACGCAATATACTTATTTGCTTTTTTCAATTTTCTTATTCTACACATAAAGACAAGAAAATCGCGAAGTTACTTTTAATCAAAGCTTCTTTTGCTGATGAGAGGTTTTTGGACCATGATCAATCACGCAGGCTCATTACCGATCGGTGAGTATTACACATACTCCAGAACTTTTGAAATTTTCGAGAAAAGATTTTCTTCAGGGTGATTGTTAAATCTGTATTTAAGTAGAAGTGTTACGGACTCAGATCGAATGCGTTCAAAAATAGATGACCTTAACTGCAACCCCCTTTTTCATCCACTCCTGAACACTCCTCATGCGCATTGTACAGTATCTATGGACGGCAGTATCCACTTACGTATCAGGTCGACTGTATGCTCGTCTGCCGCCTTGTTTCTATAAAAAAGCGTCTTGCAAAATAAACGAATTGACAGTTGACACCATTCGGCAACGAGAATAGATAATCGCGGTAATCACCGCTCTCTGCCACTTACAGACATTATATTACCCTGATGAAGAAATCGTTATAGTATTCACATTAATGACAAGGCATTCGTTCAATTTCCCAAGCATCGCTGGGATGAATGCACAATAGAGCATTGTTGTTCCGCTGTTGCAGTGGTGCTGCAAGACAATACGCGGCATTGACCCGACGACGCGACGTCTGGAAGTGGACGTTGCGAAAGTGATAACTCAGGATTAACAGTTAGATTTTATCAAAGTAATTAGAGTTAACGGTCTAAAATGTCTTGCAGAATTTGGAAGTCGGTCCATGTCAGGTTTCGCGGTACATATTTATGTATTGTTTAGAGTTTTAGATTTGTTTCTTACAATTATTTACTGCTTCATTTTACAGTAGACTGTAGATTAAAATCAATCAATCGGCCTATAACATCCTACTGCAGGGCACAGACCTCCCTTAGTAAATCACAAGGGAGTTTTAGGCTATAATCCACCACGCGGCTCCAGTGTGGATTGAAATATACACATGCTCGAACATCCTGTAAAGCGCGCGCCACGACCGGCAAGAATTTCGATTCATTGACTTGAGAACATCAAAGACTGGACGGAAAAGAGATTTATATGAAATCGTCGATCACCGACCACTTTACTAGACTCTTCATATTATTATTATTATATGATAGATCTAGTAAATCATCCGGTCTTCCTTCCGAAACTTCATCCTCGTAGTGCGCTTTAGACATTTCCCTTCACCGCCGACCTAGTGATAATATTTATAATCAGTACTTATGTAGAAACTTAATTGTACAGGCTAAAGATTTGTACTCACGACTTTACGAATGGAATCTAGAATAGATACACTTAAGACATCACAGCTAAATTGAAACATTTAATAAATCTAACAGCTATATCTCAAGCATAAATTTCGTGAAAGTTGATAGGGAACTAACTTGAGTCACCACAATATAAATAAAGAATTATAACACTAATTTATACCAGAGCGACCGCACGTGTCCTGAGATAATTTCGCAACGCGCCCGCGCAGGCCCAGTCGGGTCAACGCTGTACCAATTGTGGACAAAATAGTTGAATATTCATAGTACACATCCATTAGGCCAATCACAATAGCCTGAATTGAACTGATGAGGTGACAAAGGGAGATTAATGCGAGGTGAACGAACTGAAAATAAAGGGAATGAATGTAACTAATGATGCCAACGAACATTTACTAAAGTAACTCTTTGTTGCTAGATATACGACAGGTCTACGGTCCGTGAAGTTCTTCTCATAGAAACTTTCACTACAACTACAAATGCTCCAAAGTTACTTCAACTACAAATGCATCATCATCACCAGCAGCAGGTCGTAAATATTTCACGTTTTTTGATTCCCGAGGCCTCACTAACATTTGACATAAACTATAAAATTACAAAATTACAAATCTAACAAAATATAAAATCTAATATTACATTGTTTTATGTTCCTTTTTTATGTTGTTGTATCGGAATTAAAGTGACGTCTACGTCTTGATTTCAGCAAGCATCCTTCTATAAAAGTAATTAGGAAAAACAATATATTGAACATTGCTTTAAAATTATTGAAGTCAAATTTAGATCAACTTTTGTTAAAATAAGCGCTCCAGTTCTCGGGAAAACAATAGCGATAAATATACCAGTGTGCTGGTAGGACTTCCAATGTTTATCCGAAATGCCAATTGCTGTTTGTTATCCTGTCTTGCAACATGTAAGCGATTCCAAATGGAAATGCGCTCAAAACCTAGTGTAAACTCGAAATTTACACGTATTTTGTATACTTTGGAATATTTTAGTGTACGAGTACTGCTAGGAGTTGACAATAAAAACACAACTTTGTTTTGTCACAGTTCTTCATAAATCCTAATGGATGTAAGGGATAAGGAAGTGCCTAGCCTTCGAAATACCAATCGCCTCGCTCTTAGTACAATGGAATATCTAAATCATCTAATCATCTTCTCCATAAAAAAACGAATAACCACACAATATCCTGTGGTCCTAGCTGCTGTCGCCGACTTTTTTCAAAAGACAGTAGTGGCATCAAAAATAATAAATAATCATAATTCCATTAACGACTTGTCCATTATCCATTATAAACTTCATAAATTAATGATTTACTAGCGCGTGGTAGTTTAAAAGTATGACTTCATAAAATTCTATTTACATCCTTTGGATTCCCATTGAAAGATAATTCAGACAGATTCAATGATATATTACAGGACTTGTTACCTTATTTCGACTTCCATTTCTTCAAGAGTTAAATTTTTTACGTGTCCATAACCTGCCTGGCTACTAAAACATTTTGGGAGATGAATACAATTAGATAGCGTCCACTAAATTACCCAGCGAGAGGCCTAACAAACACTAGTTTCAAATTAGACGCACACAATACAAATAGCGTAATGTATCGCAATATCCTATGGAGCCTCGTGAAATAAACACCAGTGTCCTCTAGTTGGTAAACTGCTGGGGAGTATCTGACCCGAAACGTGCATGATATCTGGGTCAACTGGATTTATTCCAGATACACTAGCACCCGCTTGGCTAATCCCCTTCCTGTACACGCTTAATTAATGAAATCGTGCCCATTAGTGGAATGAGCTTCCCTTAGCTTGGTAATTTGTACTATAAAATACCTTATCGTGACAGATAATAGCGCAGGAAACTTAGCGAATATAAAAACAGTCCAGCGGCAAAGGCTATTTACTATAAGGTATAGTATAGTGTCTAAAATTAAAAAAATAAATATCCACGAAGGTTATAATTATTAACTTTATGATTTGAATTCAATAATCAAACCACGCATCGAACGATTGACAATTATATCTGTCAGTGATGCAAATATTAACAGCTGTAGCTGGTGAGCCATAATAATATAATACTACGCGTCATAATTTGAACTACGCATTAATGGTAATAGCGTAAAAATATTTCAGTTTGTTTTGCACGTGATGTTGTGAGAATCGCTGTGGATTTACATTGTTCAACTTGCCCCGTAAGGTAAGACGCGGTTAAGGAAATTATCACTCCTGAAAATACACGAAAGGTCATCGAAATCGTCCTTGATAGTTGTGATAAACGAGTGCATTGACTGCGATGACGTCAGTCCAAACATTTATCAATATTGTGTAGAAGCATCTCATAATCTAATATTTTAGAATGTACGAATATATTTAATGGTCTTTGTTATATTTTTCAGCACTTTGGTAAGGGTAGGTAGGTAAATAGGCATCTGACTAAACCTTGATACATAACATTGAGCTATAAAAAGCTATCATAGATTGAAGTTGCCTATTGGACTTATTATCGTCAAATGCGCCGGTTTTATTTTTTTTTCGTTATACGAATAAAATATAGTTGAACGGTATATCGAGTGTATCTCTATCTCCGTGCCCTTGCCCTTGATAATATCGACATTGTTCACATATTGTAGGCCTTTCATTGTTAACAAGGCAAGCTGTTAGTTACTAGAGCCTCTAAAAGTGGAATCTTCTAAAACAACTATTTATATATAAGCACAGTATCATTTAAATTTTACATCAAGCTCCAAAACAGACGGTTTCCCGGAGAAGGTCTCCAACACTCGGGGGAATGTTTATGAATTTTTCCTTCTACCAGTACTTTTATGGCTTGCAGTATTTACTAGGTATACGTGTACACAATAAGTGCCTCGAAATTCTGAGACCTCCAAGTATAATAAAGTAAATGTGCCTGACAAATAATATTCAGCGGCAGTTTGGACATTTTCTCGCAAAAACCTTCTCAATACTAGCAAAATATTTTCGTGATCTTCGAAAGTTCCCTTCAAAAGGGAAACTGTTTCTCTGAAATACGGCTTAGATAATTATTATTACGACAAAAATTATGAGAATAAGATCAAACGTATTCATTTGATCCTTTCTTATAATTTTGACAATTTAACTCCAGTTTTCAACTAGTTAGATCTCGTCATTCCTTTGTAAAATGATTTTCTTAATTCTAAAATAACAATGCAACATAGGTATTTGAATTCCATGTAGCAAATAGAAGTGATAACGATACTTGACCATACGAAAGCTCGGGAGCGATCCATATCTCATGAGAGTACTATGGATCATAGTGCCGAATCATCGTGATGGTGATGAACTTCATGGTGTTGGTCGGTTCTTGTACCCAGTGGTCAGCGTACGAAGCGCGTCGGCCTTGTCGCTTCGGTGGCCAGAGACCGAGTTCATAGACACTTATCGTATGCTATTTACCGCTATAATATTGCACGGAATATTCAGATTTATATGTCGTTTTAACAATCCACGTTAAAACTTTAACATCAAAACGTCTGCACAGATAATTTATCACGCAATATATTTTGAAGTTCTTTCGTATCCAAGTTGCGATGGTTAATATCCAACCCATACCAAGAAGGTTTACATCAATAAAAACTGAAGAATTTTTTTATAATTTTATTCTGTATTTATATATTAAAAATGTATCCCCAACAATGTTAACATTCCACATTTTCTTTGCGGTGTGAGGCTGCAAGTGAGGCAACATTTAGTTGTAGCGCAGTAGTTGTTAGCCTAGTATCTATTCTTGTTTCGTTGTCTTAGGGTAACTTTCGTCCAAGTGACAAAATGTCAAGAGACCGAGGCTGTTCAACAATATAAAATAAAAATTCTAATGCTTGTTTGACATTGATGTGGCAAACACCTTCAAGTATCTAGGCGATCCATTAAACCCATTGATTAAACTCGTCATTACAAACACTGAATTACGAGCAAAAATGTATGAAATGACCATAAATTGAAGCGTGCTACCAATGTTGTACTCCCTATAAACACCATCTTAGATCATGGACATAGTAGTTTCCTCGCCAAATAAGACTGATTGAAAGCACTATCAGACAAGTTCAGGATAAAATTTAGCGCCTCCCTACCGAGATTGATATGACAAAACACCCTTGGAGAAAATTCAATTATTTTCGCAATTTTCTCCACAGTAATTCCACAGTCTTGCTTAAGTGCTTATATCTAGAGTTCCGTTTCTTTTTTATTTTGTCATGAAGATAACATACCTATGTATCGAGGAGCACGCTGGCTGCATAATGCGCGCACTCTTCTATATCATGGGAAATCCCAAAGACCGTGTCGACCAGATGCCTAATTCACGGGAGACAAGACAAGTATAGTTAGAGTTACAGGTTTTTAACAGTGCATTTCTTTTATTTGCAGAGGGTGGCGGGTGTAGCGAGGGAGCGCGCGGCTCGGTGCGAGAGCGCGCGCGGCAGGTGACCGACGGTTCACGCGGCTCATGTGGGCGGCGGGCGCGTGCTGCTCGCGCCAGGCAGGTCTGTGCACCCATTACAATGTTATATAATCACATGACAGATCACGAGTTCTTGTTACCTACCTAATATCCCCTAACTTACTTTTAACTTGCCACAAAGAATCCAAGAGCGGGTTCCCACTATATCGGACCAACCTATTTTATCGTTATCGAGCTGTCGAAGAGTCGTATTCATACCAACACACTGCACGATAAAATTCTCGTCCTTCAATATCAAAGCATTCGTGAATGAGGCATCCGTCACTTTTATAGCCCCGATAATGTGGTCCTAAATAGTGGGAACCTGCACTAAGAGTTTCTGCGTGGAAGTAAGACTATTAATAGTTCTGTAGTGGTCCTAGAAAACCGCGCCGACAATTAGCATTATGTTTCGGTATGGAGTAAAGTATGATATTTTGAAGCATTAACCAAACATTTCAAAAACATTTCAAAAAATCCTATGGCGGAGAACGCATTAGAGAAAGCATAAGAAATGTTGACATGATGGATGAGTGATGACCTTTTTACATATGCAAGATAAAATCGGGGTCAAGTGTGACGCCGTGAAAGTCAATAAGGATTATAAACGTGAAACAGTTATAAACGCTGCACATTATATTATTAATTATTATTTAACCATGCACGGTCGAGCACACATCAACGTATATACTTTAACGTCATAACAATACGGGCTTAATCACAATGCCAATGGTATAGCGTGCTGAGTGGCCGACTATCTAGTTATAACTAGTTATAAGTGTACCCCGTAATTAAGAGAAATCAAAGTAAAATGTGTAAAGTAACTTCGCATGAGTGCTGTTACTGTACGCCCCACGTGCACTATACATCATGAAACCGCTATTGAGATTCCATTCATCATTATTACAAGGTTCGTAGACAATTTGAATCAGCTCATTGCTGCCTTTCAAGTTTCTGTTTTTTTACTTCCTGGGAGCATCTCTTAAGCGGCTCTAAAAAATGAAAATACCACAAATGTAGGACACTAAACAAATTAACAAGATTCGCGTGAAAAGACTGACATCGCCACATATTTGGCTGTTTATTTGTTAAGATAATCATGACCCCTGCAGTCATTATTGCAAACATTATATCCCGTTATGATGATTATGATCTTAAATATCTTCGAAGGTTTACCCAAAATACGATGCGATACGATTACAAATCAGATTTGTATGTGTCGCATCAAGCCTGTTGTTTATCTACGTATGGTTTCAATATATTTAATTCCCCGTTTAAAGCTAAAGAATAAAATAATCCAAAACTTCAACAAAGTTTTTAATTTAAACTGATGATTTCAATTGGGATCAATTCAACGTCTTTAGTCCCCCTTTTAATCTGAGGAATCTCCATGGCGGTTTACCAATAGTGCACTTAGGGCGTCCCCGTCAGCAGTCGCTCGCTGACGAGGTGTGTGTTGGTAGCTAGCAGGCACTCATGCGTGAGGGGGTGACTAACCGTGGCGGGGTGGCAGGCGAGGGCGGCGGCGGCACAGTAGCCGCTCGGACCCCAGTGAAGACCTTCCAGGCGTACCTGCCGCCGGCACATCGCACGTACAGCTGCATACACTGCCGCGCGCACCTGGCGAGCCATGACGAGCTTATATCTAAGGTGAGGAAGAACCGATTTTCATCACTTTCGTTGTAACTTTGATATTTAAATATGTTCTGAACTTACTGAATTGCTTTTCTACTATCCTCTAAATTATATCTTGGTCTGCTTCTCATATATTCCTGTAACATCTGTGTTGAATTAAATAACATCTACAGCTAATATTAATTATGGATGTATCCTCAAATTCTGTTCCTATTTCTCTATATTTCTAAAATTAAAATATTTATAAATATTTCTCTTCCTGTTAAATATATACCTGTCATAAGGCACCCCACATCTACATACGATCTGTCGCTTTCTCATCTATTTTGCGTTTTAAATTCTACTATTTTAATGCCTACTCAAAAGCAAAATTCCTTTTTGTATTTTTCTATTTAAAAATTAACTTAATTTAATTATTAACTGTCATTGTTACAAGTAATTAGTTAATATAATAACACTTTGTTTATTCCACTGATCTAATTATATTTCTTCTTTTTAAATTTCGTTTTGAAAATTGTTATCGAAGACATGTCTTGTTATTTTATTTTGTTTATCCAAAAATTAGACACTCGACGTCAATAATAATTGGATTCTCGACACCTGTATATATGTATATTGCTTTCTGCGGCTTTTAACCTTTATGGAGAAAATAAAAAAAGTTATATGCAATTTCCGAGCGCCTGTTTCAAGTTACCACCAATCTAATTTGTCTTAAAATCTAATTTTTGTGTTCGACTGTCCTTGTACGAGGGCGGAGTGATAAGTCTGGTAAAAATCTATTTTGGAATAAAATTATCGCAAATTGCATGAAACCTCCTTGTTCACAACTCTTTTGAAGGACTAAATTAAAATTTTCAGCCAGTACCGCCCGTTAGTTTTTTTTTGACAGCCATTAAATAAAAACAATTAAACGCATTTTCGCAAAGATGGAGAAAAGTGAATTTCGTGTGTTGATTAAACATTATTTTTTGCGCAAAAAAACTATTACGGAAACGAAACAAAGACTTGATAAATATTATGGGGACTCTGCTCCGTCGATTAAAATGATTCATAAATGGTTTACGGATTTTCGGTGTGGTCGTACAAGCACAATTGATGCTGAACTCCCAGGACGCCCAGTTGAGGTCACTACTTCAGAGATGATCGCTAAAATCCATGACATAGTGTTGAACGACCGAAGAGTAAAAGTGAGCGAGATAGTCGAGATAGTAGGCATCTCAGACGAACGTGTGCGCAATATCTTACACCAACATTTAAATATGAAGAAGCTCTCCGCGCGATGGGTGCCGCGTTTACTGACTGT
The DNA here is from genome assembly GCA_914767545.1 of Sesia apiformis. Taxonomy (NCBI): domain Eukaryota; kingdom Metazoa; phylum Arthropoda; class Insecta; order Lepidoptera; family Sesiidae; genus Sesia; species Sesia apiformis. The sequence goes on along the minus strand of OU611960.1, from coordinate 3,800,780 downwards.
TGATCAAAAACGCATGCGAGTTACCACTTCGAAGGCAGGTTTGGCGTTGTTTCAACGGGATAAAACTGAATTTTTGCATCGTTTTATAACGGTAGACGAAACATGGATCCACCACCATACACCAGAAACCAAGCAACAATCGAAACAGTGGATTGCCACGGGTGAACCAGCTCCGAAGAAGGCCAAAGCAGTTTTATCGGCCAATAAAGTGATGGCTACAGTATTTTGAGATGCACGTGGGGTAATCCATATTGACTACCTAGAGAAGGGTAAAACGATTAATGGCGAATATTATGCCAATTTATGGGACCAATTTAACAAAATTTTACCTGACAAACGACCGCATTTGGCTAAGAAGAAAATCCTCTTCCACCAAGATAACGCACGAGTGCACACCTGCGCGATTGCCATGGCCAAAATCCATGAGTTGCGATATGAGTTGCTATCTAACCCACCATATTCGCCAGATTTAGCCCCTTGCGACTATTTTCTGTTTCCGAATTTAAAAAAATGGCTCGGTGGGAGAAGATTTAGCTCCAACGAGGAGATCATGCACGAATCCAATGCCTATTTCGAAGGGTTGCCTAAGTCGTATTTTATGGAAGGGATCAAAAAGCTAGAGAAACGCTGGATGAAGTGCATTGAGTTAGAAGGAAACTACGTTGAAAAATAAATCATAATTTTTAAATAAAGTTGACACCTTGTTTCATTTTTACCAGACTTATCACTCCGCCCTCGTATTATTATCTTTCTCATCATCTTTATTTTACCAGGATGTTTATTCTTTATGACGTTATTATGCAAAAATATGGCGATTCTCAAATGTCACTTTGGTGTTTTCCAGTCGTTCCAAGGCAGCCAGGGGCGCGCGTACCTCTTCAATTCAGTGTGAGTATGACTTTTATGTATAATTCATGGGCACCGTGCACCCTCCAGGCACCGTGAACCGCTCATTCCACATTAATGTTGTTTACGGACGTAATTACGCGTATTATAGTTTAAAACTACATTGTTTGCAATTTCGAATTCAAAATTGCAAATGGTGATATTTGCATGGTTATGTATGCAAATGTTAAAAATGAAGGCGGCATTTAACTTTAGAAAACTTTTATAACACCGAAATTTCATAAATCATTCATCAAATTGTAATGTGAATTCTGAACAAGTTTTGTTGTTGCTAGAACTATATGTTCTTCGAGCACAATAAAGAACAATAACGTAGGAGATGAAGTTCTGCTGGTTAGAGGTCTATATTTCAAAATATGCGAAATTCGTTATTTGACAAACTAATTACGATATATAATTTTTTATCTTAATAATATAGAAAGAATGCGTTTCTTTCTATATTATTAAGATATAGAACGACACGCGTCAACTGCGTGGTCGCTATCATTATCACTTATGTACGATGCATGACTTAACCATTACGAGCCTGTAGGGATATTCTGATTGTACTTTTCAATAGATTCGATGATAAATTTTATTACAAGACGCTTTTTGCTTTCAATTTCAATCACTTTGAGTTTATACCTTATTTTGTCATTGTTGAAAAACTATCAGGTGTGATCGACTGCTAGAGTCGTTCCATAAAAAAAGATATGGAGTATTAATTGAAATCCGTTCAGTGCTTCTCATAATAGAATCAGATGTTACTCTACTTCCACTAAAGACTGCACTATATGAGACAGGTTTTGTACTATATTTATGAGGCATCATCAACCTGCAGCGATCCACTAGTTATTGAATAGTTTTCCAAATATTTCATCCCATCTGGCCACTATCTTCAACTGTCAAACCATTTGTCCATCTGAAGCTCGTATGCCACCCTGTTTTTGTAAATTACGGGTAATAAATTAGCATTGTTCTCTCATTTCCAGTGTGAACGTGGGCTGTGGGCCGGCGGAGGAGCGCGTGCTGCTGACGGGGCTGCACGCCGTCGCAGACATCTACTGCGAGTGCTGCAAGACCATGCTTGGGTGGAAATATGTAAGTATACATGTAGTGGCGTACAACATTCTTTGATTAAAACTCGTTTTGGACTATTCCCCTAAACTTTTTTCCCAAAAATAATGCCCCTAAAAATGCCTAAAAACCCCTAATGCTCGTCAGTGAAAGATTCATACATTCCCTCATTGACTTTCTCCAATTTTTCTTTTCTTCAATCCATCAGCTTTCGTGATGTGATCTGAAAAAAACGTCTACCCGCTGAGAGCCAAGATCATCTTCAGCCAAGCGATGGTCGATCAGACCTTGCCGAAGGGGCAATCCCTCGATGAAGACCCGAATGTTGGGATGAGCACAGCGGACGCGAGTACGATATCCATTGTGGTAGCCTTCCACTGAATTGTTTGAAAACGAAAATGCTTTTTGCTTAGCTTTAAAAATTACAACAGTCACTACAGAGAAACACGAGAACCAATATTAAAGGCTCTAAAACCCTATTCGAAAACATTGAAATATGAAATATTATTCATATTTTCACACTATTTTTCTTCCCTCCTTACAAATAAATATCCATCTAGAGACCTGTGTCGCTGTTTGTCGCGAAATCTAAGTTTTTATTTTTTTGCTACGTAAACACTAAATATTCTATAGACAAAACACTTATATAACATCAGTGTTTAGAAGAAAAAAAATACCCTCGCAAAGTGTGCACGCCGCTTACTTTGTATTGTAAATCGGGTCTGAACGCGTATAATTAGGCTTTTGTTTACCTTTTATATCTATTCGACGTTGCGGCGCGGTGATTATGAGAATTTAAGGATAAATTGATCTATCCATGACTGTCCTGTCCTTGCAGATCATTTACGAAATTCTCACAAGCACCGAGCAGTTTACAACCGCTAAGATTTCAGCAACAGCTGATAGCAGCAGCGTTAAAGAGCTGTGCATTCACCGTGATTCACATACCTAATAAATAATTCCAATACAATCCAATGTATAAAAGTAGTTGTACAATAAGTAAAATGTATAAAGTGAATGTGGAAACTACGGGAATAGTGTAACAACTGTCGGAAATGAATCTGCTCTCGTTGAATGTATTACAGTCAGTTACACAAAAATATGACCCCCTGTGTATTGAAATATTAATACTTAGAGGGTCATAATTCTGACCTGCAGCTGACCGTACGTAAATTTGATAGCGAGGAACTGCTTACCCCGCGTCAAAACCCATGCACGACACTGCTGCTACTTATCTACCACTATTTTGTTATAGGTCAATTTTATTTTGGTGAAATAAATGTTAGGGGAATTTGGGAGAATTTTATAACTGGTCGCCTGAACTTTTTGACACACACTACTTTACAACAGACTCTTGGGACAAGACAAAAGACGGACGAAATTGTAAATTAAATTTAGAGTTTTTTTTTTTATATTGAACAACGATGAGGCTAGACCGTTCAACACACTGTATGAGAGATGATGGCACTTGGATGATCCTTTGAGGTCATATATTTCCACTGCTGGATATAGGCTTCTCTCATCAAGTCTTAACGCTACACGCTAATGCGATATCTCTTCTTTATATTGAATTAAGGTAGCAGACGAACAAACAGTTCACCTGGCGTTCACATGCCAACATCAGTCAACAAGTGATTTAGTAGTGGGAAGGATGGGGAACACATTTCCCTTCTCCATTCATATTAATGGAATTAATAACAATAAAGGTAGGTACTTTAACTTGAACGTCACAAGGATTGGGAGCATGATAATATTTGAACATAACTCTTGTTTTCTTAGGTTTTCGCGATTACTATACATAGCAATTAAACAACTTTGAACGGTTTAAATCGCGTATATTTAACATTATTTATATCCCGACGTTTCGAACACTTAGCAGTGGACGTGGCCACTTGTTTAGTCACCCCGTGACCACGTCCACTGCAAAGTGTTCGAAACGTCGGGATATAAATAATGTTAAATATACGCGATTTAAACCGTTCAAAGTTGTTTAATTGCTATAACCCTTGTTTCTTATTATAGATAATACAGATGAGTGACCCTTGAACTATTGACCGATAAGTGATATTTACAGCATAAATATCAATTGCGAATTTACGAAGTGCGTATTGAGTCTACTCTAATATATTTACAATTACATCAATGATAACCCACCCTATCAATTTGATCCAGTGCACGATTATTAAAAAAAATGAGAAATGTTTAAATGGGTATCAAACATACTGAATAGGGAGAAAATCAATGGCAGCAAATCTAAATGTGGGTTTGGTTAAACGTTCTTTGGCGACAATAAAGAAATAGGGACACCGTCGACTCGCTATTGATATTCTTAGAAATTTGAAATTATTTGCCTCGGTATTTCAAAAATAGGTTGTTTATAATTTTTTAAACTTTCAATTTTGTACACATTGTATATTGTAAATTGGGCCTGAACATTTGTTTACCCTTTATTTCTCTACTCCACGTTTCGGCACGGGTTACACCAGCCGTTGTCACGAGATGACTGAAGAGGCGGGTAGACCAGGATGAGAGCTGTGAGCAGTTTTATCAACTACCCACATTTGATCTTCAAATTCGGAAAGGCTGCGACACTACACTATCAATGTCCGCGGACGTATTCGACGGTAAATCGCAAGGTTTCAATTTGTTAATCACTGGATCCCACGTCGACGACAGATTGTATATACCATCTTCCCGATTAAAATTTTATATTTCTTAATTTCAATCGCTTCACGTACAATCCTGCGATAATAAAAGGTAAACAAATGCCTTTGTTATGCGCGTCCAGACCCGATTTCCATTATAAAATAGGTTGTTTCTTGATCATAATATGCCGCCCCTTAAGTATTTTTTGCCGCTCGTTTAGATACAAGCCATAATTCGTGAGGTTCACGTGTATATTGGCGTCAATAACAATTTTTATGCTGTAACACTTTTATAACCATCGTAAAATAACAATAACGTTATTGTTATTCAAACTCTAAAGGTACATAAATTGTTGTGTATGTCATTGCTATTTAAAGATACAAATCTCCACGTAATATATAAAGGAAAACGTCTGTGTGTTTGATAATTTCGGGATCTAGTCACGACTTGCTTTTCCAGTTTTACTTATGAACAAAAATTTGTTGTATACGGTTTTAATCTAAATCCCCCAGTAGTATTGTAAAATATAGGGGATGTTGTAGAACAAGGCGATTAAATATTTGACATTACCTGATCCCCTATTGTCGGCTCTTGTTTCCCAGATATTTCCAGACCCTGTGATGTAGTGTGGCTTTCTAAAGATCAAATTTGGTAGTATTATTTAATAATTAGCACTACTCCATATCTACGAGTGGGTAACACAAACACAAGCTGCGCTGATCTAAAAGAATGGACTCGACAAATCGCTTGGCCAGCGTGGCATTTTGAAGCCATACAACCCTCATGCACAAAACAATGTGCACGATGAAACCCGTGTCCCATGACAAAAGAGACTTGTTTACGTTTATTTTTTCTTAAAAATGATTTTAGAGCATATTTTTTAATTAAATCGGAATTTATACATTTGAAATTGTAACCAAATTCAATATATCTAAACCTATAATAAGTTTTCTTTTCTTAGATAGCGATTCTTAGATACACGTGGTTTCCGAAATGGATTCAGCTTCCATATAGATAAGCTAGTTATATTTCATTTTTGTCCACCAATGACCTGTTAATATTGTTCCAGGAGCACGCGTTCGAGTCGAGCCAGAAATACAAAGAAGGCAAGTTCATAATAGAACTAGCTCACATGGTGAAGGAGAATGGGTGGGACTAGGCGCGCGGTCCGCAGCCGCGCGCCGCGAGTGATACTCACGTGTGGACTGGTTACTGGCTACTGTGCTGAGCCGAAGGACATAGTGTGTGCTAGGTACGCGGCGACTCGCAAAATCGAAAATGGTGTCGAAATGACGCTTCACCCAAATTTTCCCCAAGCGTCAATTTCAAACGATCACCAGGAGTGTTCCCTGAAATCGTAAGTCGGAGGATGACCTCTCGGCGCCAGCTGGAGCCTTCGTGATGAAGCGGCAGGCGAGTTGATCGCCAAAGCTCGCCTTCGGTAGGAACAGTTGGGAACAACGATTGAGGCATTGCGGGTTTACGACACGCCCTAATGAGGAAGGCAACAAAATTATATAACCAGAGGTCGCAATTAGGTAGTGTGATTTATGTACTTGCAACGAAATGTTGATATGCACATGGACATTTCAGGTATTTTCTGAATAATAATCCCGGGAACCGTAATTTATTGCCAATAGTATATTTATTTACTATCTCAAGGTACCGTGATATTTTTTAGGGTTGTATCGATATCTCGGAGATAAGATAAATAAAACAAAATTATTCAGTAGTACTTAATATATTTATGAATTACACACGTTAACATTCAGTTTCAGTTTTTATATTTACAAACATTAACCTACAATTCTATCTAAATATAGGTAGCATAAAACGCTTTAAACTGAAATCCCAGGATTTGGGGAATATCCATATTCTTCTTTTTCTCTATGATATCATTGCAAGAACATAAATCACACTACCTAATTCCGACCTCTGGATATAACAAACTGGACTTGGTTGAGATGTTAAAACGCGAGGACAATATGTGGAAATGTCGACAATCCGAAACGTTTCATACATTCAGTAACAACTCCAGCCTTCCTCGTTAGTTGTTCGGCGTAAATTGGTCAGTTTCGATTATGAAATATTTTTATCGCACTAATTGTTATTGAGAGATTGAAACGGACCGATTGGTACGCGAGGGTCCGTTGTTGTCGTCGTGTCTCGCGGATATCGCCTTATGTACTCTTTACTTTAGCCGGCTTCAGCGCTTGAGCACGCCAGTAATGTTACAATTATACATAAGTTATCGATCTCAACCGCCCCCCGTATGGGGCTATGGGCTTAGAATTTATAATTAATTTTAATTTTTAAAACGATTTAGTTGACGCCGTCTCGTCAGCGCGTACGCATAAGTTTCCTTAGTTTTACAATAACATCGTACTGTATTAAGAGATGAACTAATACTTTCTCTTGTCCCCTTAACCTGTGATAAGTATGATAGTATAGAATTTTTGAATTTCTTGAACGATGTTTCACTGAAGAAGTTGCTCAGAGAAATGTCAGAAGTATGTTCCTAATGATTTTCAGCTGTACAGTTTGCTTTTTATTTTTTTGTGAGGTAACTAGTCGAAACGTGGACGTATCTGCGAAGATCATTTCCATTTAGTTCTTTTGCGCCTGATTTAGTGATTTTTTTAGTTTTAATTTGAAAATATTTTTCGACTGTTCCTCTATGATGCTTTTGATTTACCGAAGCCCCAGAGGTTTCTAGTTTTGGAAATTGTCTTTGGTATTTTTTTTTACTTTAGTTAAAGAATGAGAATCGAAGCATTCTGTGGTCATTTTTACGGAGAAAGGATAGGAGTAGTACAGTTTTATTATTCATTTATTGTTTCCATTAAAAGTACACATTAGCGCAACATTTATTCGTATATATATCTTAACCGCATAGTACTTCATTTAATTGTAAAATTATCTTAGTAAGAACTTGCATGAGCTTCGAGTATACTCGTATAATATCTTTAGTATATGAGAATCGACCCGTTACGTTCGAACTTGAAATGGATTTCCCTTCCCACTTGAAATGAAATCTATTCATTTATAACGATTATTTATTTTCAATTCGACCTCTACTCGCATAACATTTCCCGACAAATCTAAGTCTAAATCTATTTAACGTCCGACTTCGAAAAATGTATGAACTGTCTATTGGAGTACAGTTTATTGTATTCTATTGTACGCAAAGAAGTATTTCTGCCGTCGCATACAATACCAGAGTTGATAACTGCCACTAGCATATATTCGATTGTAATATACATATAATATACATAATGATTATGATACAAATTCAAAATAAGTGACGCAACAATTTGATGTTCAAAAATATTTATTTTTACAATAACTAATAATACATTTAGAATGCTACATTAGTTTCGGATTTGCTTAGTGTAAGACAACTTGTCTATTGTAACTTTTAATAGTCAAAAGACGTGTTGGTAACGAATTTGATCGAACGATGTATGACCGGGGATATGTTGCTACACAAACCAATGTATGACTTGTTGAACTTTGAGAACGCTCACGAAATCGCTTAGAAGAAACATTTCAGAGGGCTTCACTATGGTATAATGATTGATTGTATTATCGTAGTAGCTATCTATACACAAGTATAGAGAATAGTTTATGAAATTACTCGCAAATAGACACGTGCTGAATTTCCGAAACCTTCAAACTGTTTGAATCAAACACTTAGATTATACTTATTTGATCAAAGTATTAGTATGTTAAACCACGTTTTTTCTGTCAGATACAGATCAAACACGACGTCGTATACAACAGAAAATTCCTTTAAAACAGCGGTTTGACAAATCTTTAAATGAATTATGGAAAATCATCAATCACAAATGATTCAAAATCAAATGTATGTATTTGATACAAACAGTTAGATCGAATCTGAAGCCTTCTACCACCAGAATGCAATTTAAAATTATAATATTATCATCGATTCTTTTAGTTAACATTCCATCAGGAACAGCAAAGAAAATCACTTTCATAGTGAAGTTCTTTGTCGATAAAACTACAAGCATATACGAGTTGACAAAACATTTTTAAATACGTCTTTACAAACATGTTAAATGATAATGTTAAATGCATTGAAGTTCACGTGTTTAATGTATTCGTGTTTACTGTTATCATAGGGTTAAAATGTTAAGGATTCTGAATTGTGACGCACAATGTTCGTTGGGAAGTGATATAGAATTAAAAGACGAAAAACCCCATTTTAAAAATGAGCATAGACAATTCCGTAATGTGTCTGTGTTGTTTATGAAACGATTAGTCCGGACGAAGCGTGACACGAGAATATTTGGATTATAATATTTTTCAATTGATTCAATTACATTAATTTCAATTTATAAAGTAAATTGTATTTGTTGAAATGTTAATTATTGTTGATTAATTCGAACTCTTCATGCAAGTGGAGCATCTTTATTGTTTCTTATGTTTATTTCTCATATTGGTCGAGAATTTGTATTGTACCATGGAACATCTTGATACTTTACTGTTATTAGTTTCTTGTGTGTGATTAATATTGTAGCTTTGTAAATAAGATCACGGATCACAATAAAATGAAATGTAAACTATGAAATTATATAACAGAAATTTAATTACAGTAGTTAATGGTTCTAGTAATAGTTCATTTTGACCTGAATGTAATCAACCCAAGAATTTCTAAATTTACCACTCTTGTGCCATGTCTCTCGACCAGACCAGTGCAAGGTCCGCAAAGTTAACCATAAACAAAACATAAGAGCACTGTGCAGATATTTTTGAAGGACAAATGTCCCCGACACATTGTGCAACACAAATTATTTACTTTAATGAAATTGTCACAGTAGTTTAGATTAACACTCTTAGACCTACGAGTTACCTTGATATTTGACGCCGTTCGACACAACACAGACAAAATTATAAAGAAAATATATTGATAATATAGAGCGAGAAAATTAAAATCAGGCTATAGATTTCTGTGAGGCATAATTAAAAGTATTTTTCTACTTGATCGTTTAGGGAAGCTATTAGATATTTTTGGACCATTGTTAAGATAAAAACTATAATCAGTATTCGTGGACTGGAGATAAAGATTAATGTTAGTTTTTGTGGATGTTGGTTGAAGTGATTGTTGTTGTCAATATTAGTGAAATGAAACGCTTATCATAATAGTTCTATACATGTATGCACCCGTACACATAATCTGACCTTTGGTATTCCTAAAACGTGGACGTTAGAAGAATACGGTAATCGACTGTAGGTACTTGAAATTGATGTTAAAAATATTTTTTCAGATCATTTAGAAAGTTGGGTAGATATGAAATCGAGAATATTTACGGGGAGATATCGCCCTGTCACACTCACGCGTCGATGTAATTACACTACTGTGTTAGTGACGTCATTAATACAGCACGGTCTAAGCCCTATAAATTAATTTGATTTCACAGATCGATTTCTTATAGAGCCAAATTTGAAATAAGGCATTTGGCTCTACTAGAAATCTAACTATTGTTCAAGCCTTTTATAAATAATGCTTAAGATCTCACTTATGATCATACTAAACCCTTTACCAGCTCTTAGTTGAATGATTGAAAGGTTCCATCTTTTAGGAATATCAATATATTAACACGGTCTTGGAGTGTTAACTGACGACCAAGATAAGTGAGAACGTATTTACTAAATGGTGCATTTCATTACATACAAGTATCGCAACGAGGATGGCCGCACAAGAAACATCGTAAAACATTTTTTATTTACTGAATGTGGTCAAACTTCGATTTTTTTTGCTGTTAGCTAACGTACAATCGGACCAAACTATCTGTGGAACTACACTCCCCTCCCGCTTCGTCTGATGTCATTTCACGCTCGCTCGCTCAGTACCGTTGCCTAGGCAATCACAATAACACTTAGTCATTCGTTGGTATACAGTAATCATTTTCTGCGCCTTTGTATTTTTAAGTTATGCTAATTGTTGTAGAGATTTTGACTCGTTTTGTTTATTTAATGTAAAAATAGGAAAGTAAACAGAGTAATCTTAATCTAAAGGTTAAAAATATTAAGAAATGTTAATATTTTTTATGCTGGTCCACAGATGGTTTGGTCGGGTCGTACAGATATGGGGGCTTTCAAGCAAAAAAGTTCCATCAATGAGGTTGGCCGATTATTGTGGCACCAGAAGAGTTATCATTTTAAATAAAATAAATATGTTTTTGTCGATTATGTCCAAAAGCCCAGTATCCATAATCAGTTTTCTTTCTAATTGAATCTGAGTATAAAATCATCTCGTTGTGGTGCGTGTACGTTTCGCATGCAAGGTTATCCCGATAGGTGTTTTATCAGGAAGCCGCTTAATATTTTTGTATTTTCCTAGTGTATAAACGAAGCATTATAAAATTTGTGGTGTCTTCTAACGATTGTGTATGCATTATGCTATAGATGAGTATTTCGTAAACATTTGGTTGAAATAATAAGTGCGTAATAAAACACTTTTCGTATTAAAACACGCTTTTTATTTTTAAATAAATACAAAATTATACTGAACCTCCTTGCCATAAAAAGCAAAATCACCTTTAAAACAACGTTCCGTTCAACGCATTCTTTGACGGGTTTTTCAACTAGGATCCCTTAACAAAATCCCCGGGGTGGATCTGTCTGCACTCACCGGTTCATCAGCATCCCCCAAGAAGGGGATCTATAAAGAATTTCATTTTTTAAGTATATTTGGATCCCCTAGTATAAAGATCAAGTTCAAGGTTAAAAAATATTATACATTCTCAGACATCATAAGTAATTAAATTACAAAATAAAAAGGTAGATGAAATAAAAGATTCATCAACAGTGTGGAAAATCGTAACTTGGGAATCCTGGTGATCTGTCGATTGTCCGTCGATCCCCGGGGAGATCCTATTGGACGAATCCTTTTTAACAAGTTGTCAAATTGGTGAAACGCTTCTTAAAACATTGTTGTAAAGATTTATTCCACTTTTGCCAGATGTTAATCATCTTCCACATTCGCCAGAACCGAGACATGTTTTGAAAATTGGGCAATAATGAAACTGAAGGGTAAAGTAACATATGCAATCGGAGTGATGAAAGGAGATTGCCAGGCAAAGATGTTTTTATTAACATTTTAAGTGGCCAGTGAATTTGATGTTGATACTCACAACATAAATGCGTAGTACCTAAGTAAAGAAATCTGGCAAAAGTGGAATTCCATTTTTGTTATCTGGCGAATTGCAAAAGTAGAATCTGGTGAACATGGAATAAATCATTTTAAAGCGCGTCTATATTTTGTAGTAAAGGATGTAGTATGTTGATACTCACAACATAAATGCCAAGTACCTAAGTAAAGAAATCTGGCAAAAGTGGAATTCCATTTTTGTTATCTGGTGAATTGCAAAAGTAGAATCTGGTGAACATGGAATAAATCATATTAAAGCGCGTCTATATTTTGTAGTAAAGGAGATCATGTTTTACATGTCTTTACTAAAACAATCTATACACTACACTCTTGCAAATCATTGAACTGGCTTGAATGTAGTGTTAGTGTCACATTGCACAAAGACCGAACAAATACACAATTCTGTCTTTGGTTCGAATCTAATTGCACATTGCATAAAGATTAATTTCCAAGCATTCTTATTTAAATGAATTTATCTTGTTTAAGAACATGTTAAAATAGTTTGCAGCAAACAAACTAACAGTGCAGCGAACAGTTGCTGACGAAGTTAAATCGTAAGTATTAAATTGAGAATTTATTTATTTATTTTTGCATCACAAAGCAAGATATCAACATATCAAAGCACAATTGAATCCTTTATAGTGTGTACAGAAGCGTTAAATCTAATTGATTCTATACACATTATACAGTCCATTATTCCGAGTTAATTAACGTTTAAATGTGAACATTTCGTGAATCTTTTTTTGTAAAAACTTATTCCATTTTTTACTAAATTTTACATACAAAATTAAATACAAAAAAGGCCCCCAAAAATTATACTAACAAAATACGTGACATTTCAATAAACTCACCATCAAACCATGGTTGTTAGGCTTCGGGAAATATTCGGTTACGTGTCATTGGAATAATGCAAAACATCTCAACTAATTTAAAATACGATAGAAAAAAAAAAATCAAATTCGTATTTTGAAACTAGAAGTCTGCTAAACGCCATTAAATTTTCAAAGCTGTCATTTGTTCTTTATTTCTGGCGGCATTTTTACGGAAAAATGAATTTAACAAGAAAACATTTATTCAATAATTTCTCATGACTCGTTGCAATCTAAACCAGAAACAAAGTTATGAAAGACTTTAGTTAGCAATTAGTGATAAAGGTCCAACCAGCGTCACTGTTCAGTGAATTTAAACGTGATCGTACCCAGCTCAGTGACGATGTCAGAGAAGGGCGTCCTGCGACGGCGGTGACAGAGGAAAACATGAAAACTGTGCGGCTCATGATTGATGCAGACAAACGAACGACATATCAGCAGATACGGGTATCATTAGGTATTGGTATGAGTCAAATTCAAACTATTTTACACGATCACCTACAGGCGAGGAAGCTTTGTGCTAGATGGACTCCTCACAATTTGAGCGACGTTCATAAACACTGTCGCCTGGAATGGTGTCTCCAAATGCTTGAAAAATTCGACAATCAAATGCTGTTTTTGATATAATAACAGGTAATGATAGCTGAATCTCTACTGCTATGAGCCTGAAACTGAGAGGCAATCTGCGCAATGGGTGTTTCCTAATAATTATTTGCATATAAATTTGATTGACGAGCAAATTATTTAAATTGTCATATATCAAAACATAAAAAACATTAATTATTCATTAACGCCCATACATGTCTGGTTGGGAATTGAATTTATATCAATGTTAGACTGAGAAATAGGTGTTAAAACAAACGCCAGATGCGAGCAAATTACCTAAAGACCCTTTTTTTTACATTTTCAATGAGCTCATAATTGATAACGGAGCGATAACATATTACCAGACGTGGTCCATTGTTTATTACAAATAGATTTTCACTACTATCCACTTCTGGCACACGAGCAAATCATTTAAAAATTTCTGCCATCAGCTCCCTAACTAATAGGGTCGCTTAGACGGCGCAGCGCGGCCGACGCGCGTAGAATGCAACTCTGCGTGGAATAAAAGATACTAGAAATGAACAATAAATTATGAGAAAAAAAAAACCTATTTTCAGAAACGCCTTTGCGTTATCTCAGTGACACGTTGTACACGTATAAAAGGTTATTAGTAATAATTACAATTTGTTTACAGAAAAGAAACAACTAAAATGTCATCCATGGAGATGGTACAAAGACTGTATACACTTTAATTTTTTACCCTTTCATTAAAACGAAAAGTCGCATTGGACTGGTATTTCGGGATATCTGTGTTGTGTTGTGTTGAAACACGGCAAGTTATGCCACGATGTCTTTCCAACAATGTCTCGTGTTTGACACAGAGTTGTGGGAGAGGGCACTCTATAATCTCTACTGAGAAACTATAAATTTGTACCTACCTAATTCTAAGCCCTTTTCTGTAAGAAAACATTTAAAGTTAAATATAAATCAATGTTCAAAACTCCTGGTACATTGAACACTCAACTCTTTCATATAGATCCTACAAAAATAGTGTATAATATTTTAATACGTCGATCAGTACACTATAACTGTTATATTTAACTAAAAATTAACATGTATTTCATGATGTTTTGTCATTAAAATAAATAATTGACTCGTATGTGCATACCTACTGTCCCGGAATGAGCTAAATGCGCGCGCGGTGTGAGGTGTGGGGGGACACGAGCACACCCCCCTCCCAGCCGTCTCGCCGCACTTGCGCCGGCTAGTTAAGTGATGCGCTTGCTCGCTTTCTATTGTTTCTCTTGCGTCATCAATATAACACGTGTTGGGTAGTTTTTTACTATACTTTCTTGTTAAAATGAGCGACCAAACCTGATTCTGACTTGTCTGCATCAGGTGTTACAAGTGATGATTGTAGTGACTAATATTCATTCAAAACAATATGATAGTCTTTTGTGTCTTTTAGTAATTTTAAGTTAAATATTAATAATTTAAATATTATTATTAATAATGTAATGCGTAGTAGATTTTTGTTGTTATAGTATTGTTTTTTTTTATATTTCTCTCAATTAGTAATTTTTGTATTTTTTTCTTTTTGTTTTTTAGTAATTTTATTTTCAAAACTAAATATTAAATACTTTTTTAAACTAAAAATTATGTATACCTACTTACTATATTATCTAATGTGTGATAAATAATAAATAAATAAATAATGAAAGTAAATAAAAAATAGTAAAAAATAAGTGGTTTTTTATAATTACATAGTCGTGTGTTTTATTTTTGACCGCGATATTTAAATTAAAAATATCGACTTTTACCAATATCGATACCTATCTTTCACTAAGATCATTGTAGTACAACACCAAAAACAAGTGACATAAAACGGTCACATTTCTTCCGCGCGCATTCAGCTCGTTCCGGGACTATACGTGTAGTTCATACCTACTTCGCGTTAGAAACGGGCGCGTTCAAAGGTCAAAGACCTAAGCGAGAGTGGATAGCACGGACACATACTAGTAAATTCATTACTGATTATTTATTCTTAATGTAATAAAAAAAATCACGAAACATGTTAATTTTTAGTTAGATATATAATAGTTTTAGTGTACTCACTGACATATTGAAATATTTTGCACAATTTTTATACGACTTTATATTTTCATAGCACAAACTTCATCAACATAATGTCTTTACTAATTCTCCTCTTCTTGTATAACAAGCACAGTCTCCTCGTCGCTGTCCATCAGTGCCCTCACATGATGTAGAATCTGCTGATTTACCTCATCATTTAGGTCTAAAACCTCTCCATCTTGTATTATTATAAACTCATTCTCCGTGTTACCATTTACATACCCATGTTTCATTTTTGTTGTATGTGTCTTGTTCTCTGTAATTTGGAATTCTCTTTCGTTCGTGTTTTCTCCTTCTAATACAGGCTCTTCTTTTATGTCTTTTATCTCTAGTTTTACTTGGTCCGACTCTTGTTCTGATTGTACCGGTTCTTGTTCTGATTTGTTCATTTCCTGTCTTGGTGAACCCGGTTCTTGTCCTGCTTGGCTCATTTCCTGTCTTGATGAGCTCAATTTTTGTCCTAACTGGCCGATTTTTTGCTCTTTGCTCGGTTCTCGTTCTAATTGGTTAATTTCCTTTCTTGATGAGTCGGATTTTTTTCCCGATTGGCTTATTTCCAATCTTGAAGGGATCAGTCCTAATTGTCCTAATTGGTACGTTTTTTGTCCCAATGTGCCCAGTTTTAGTCCTGTCTGTTCCATTTCTTGTCTCGCTAGTGTTTGATGATAATTTTTCTTCGTTTTATGCACCGTTTTTTGTGGGGATGGTTTAATTTGATTCATATTTGCGAACCCACCGATATTTGATGGGTTCGCATACCCTTCATTTGACTTAAAGATTACTTTCGCGTGTCGCGTGGCGTCAGTATCAGACATTTTAGGCAGAGCTTTGAAGAACATCTGTAATAGCAATACCAGTGTCTATATTTTATGGGAAATAAATCAGCAGCAAAACAAATATTGAATGGGCAGAAAATTTAAAGGTGGGTTAGGTTGTCTGCTGACAATAAAGATATAGGAAGTCGCACGACTCCGTCGACTTGAGTATAACTATATATTGTATGACTAAGTATAACTAGTCTACTTGAATGTCTCTATAATATAGAGTATAGTCGACTTGAATGAGATAAAAAAATGTAAACATGCTGACCTTCACTAAGTCATTTTCTTGATTTTATTGTAATTGTGAGAGTAAACCTAGAAAAACGCGATAGACTAGAACAACAATAATTATTATTAATTATTTTTTGAAAATGTTATGAATTCCTAAATGTTTATTTACATTATTTATCTCGGCTCGGTGGCTGTACTTTAGTTGACCAATACATACTTTACGGCTTTAACACACCGTATATATTTTCGCTTATATGGACCGCGAGAACAAAAAAAAAGGAATAAATAAATGACAAAAATCCAATCACTTGGTAGGATATTGCCGTAGGATATTGCCATAGGCTACCTACCCCTGCGGGGTCGGTGGTCTGTGGATATTGTTTAATACTTACGTTTCGCGTCATAAGCTGCATTCCGTGCATGTTATTCATATGTTTCTTCAAAACAGACATTCGTGGGCATCTATAAAACGTTATAATATAAAGAATCATATCGGTCATAATAACGAACGGATAGGTAAATAGACAATTCTGTCTTAGAAATAGTCGAGAGTCGTGTTGTATAAAAATCATAGTCGTATTTTATTAAATAGTCAGCCAATGATAATGTCGAGCACTTCAAAGTTTAGTATTAATTTGACATTTTTAAAATATAAGGGTAAACATCGCTTGCAAAAGTTACTTGTCAATTAAAAAAATTGAACTATCACTGTTCTTTCAAACGAATTGAACGCGAAATTGCTGAACATTCTCATGAGCCCACCGCACGCAAGTCTGCATAGAAGTTAGTTTCCAATAATACGGTCTCGCGTCCAAGTCTAAACAAAGAATGGTCTTAGAAACATCTACTTATCCGGCCTTTATAGACGGAGAGCTGGCTACGAAAATTAAAAATGATAAGGTGCAGTGAAAAGTTCATATAAAGTCCTTCCTTACTTTTCGTAGCCAGCTCTCCGTCTAATTTTTCATATACTTAGCCATCATTTTGCCTTCTGGCAATTGATATCCAGCTTTTTTAAGCCATAAATAATATAAAAACAAAATCGCCAGAACTGCACCTTGACATTAAAATTTGAACATTTTTGTACAACTTTACCGACTTCTGGCAACGCTTAATCCCCGACCTAGACTTCTGGCAATAATTTTACGCAATTTCTACAGTTAAAAACTATAACTACACAAAATTTCAGACCTGCACTCAAAGATTTTATTTTGATTAAAAATTAACGCGTTTTACCCCCCCCCCCCCCCCCCGCTTCCCTCCCCGGGAGAGATTTCTGGCTGCAGCGCTGTGCTTGTCAGCTAGTAAGGAGGATTTTTAAATAAACATTTTCACTGCACCTTATCATTTTATGAATAGAACCTTATCATTAAAACGTCCAGAATGAATGAATAGAAAAGTGTAGTTGTCCACCACGACAATGTTTGACCGCATACATCTTTGATGACTAAACAAAAATTGATGCACCTTGGCTGGGAAGTTTTAATGCATCCTCCATACAGTCCAGACATAGCAATTTCGGATTATCATTTATTCCGCTCGTTACAAAATTCCCTAACTAGAGTAAAATTACATTCAAAGAAACAATTTAAATCAGTTTTTCGCTCAGAAACCCCAAAATTTTTGTATAACGATGGGATAATGGCTCTGCCAGAAAAAATGGCGAATTAAATGTACAATATTCCGTTATAAATATTTATGTAAGACAAAAATAAAGTCTTTATTATTTTCACTATAAAAGGCTGCTAACTTATCCGACTACCTTATATGATTAAAATGCAAACTTATATGAACGATACGGATTAAAATGAAATAATCTGTAAACATGACGTGTTGTCGGCAACGGGTTCCCAACGTCAAGTGGAATAACAAATGCTCGGAAACGTTTACTCGATGATTCATAGGATTGAAAAATCATGAGCTCGAAAGAACATTATTAGTTTCGATTGTTTCTCGTTTCTGCACCTAACCTACACGTGTACACTGTTTTTTATAATTATAATATGATATCCATATATTGTTTTTTTTTTTAAATATTTTGTTTTTCTCTATGTATTAAAATTCTTTTCGATCAAGAAAGCAAAGGAGCTTCACAACTTTCATTTATACTGAATTCGATCTGATGATCTTTCGATGAAATGACACCTCCAGTTATTGGGCATTCGTGATTCTAAGCCATCGAGCTAATGTTCTTTTGCTGTTTTATTGCATCGGTGTAATAAACGTTCGAGCTCACGATTTTTCGACCTTATGAACCATCGGGTAAACGTTTTCGCGCATTTGTTATTCCACTTGACGGAATTTGATTTGACGTAGGGAACCCGTCGGCAACATGTATTCACAGGTGGTGACAGTTATGATAAAGTATATGTACTGGACAACTGGCCGTGTGGTGACGTCGTATGGCTTTTTAAAAACAGACGGGGTAGTGCTATTCTAAAAATAGCACCACTCCGTGTCTTCCCGTGGCTGTCGTAAAAAGCGACTAAAAGATACCACAAAACCGCTACCACAACCGCTGAGAAACTACACCACCTCTAAAAGAGTGGACTCACCGGGTAAACAGGGGCTCACTGAATATTTTTTTTACTTTTTGTAAGCATTGAATGTTAGATTGAATCAAATCGCTCCTAACAAACGCTCCCGCCCCCGATGTTCTTCGGTAACTCTCTGTAAGGTTTACCAATTGGAGTATATCTCGCAGGCCCAAGAATTTTCCTGTAATGGTTTAGGCCGCCTGTTAAAAATTTTCATGTTGTTTACTTAAATTATCCGTGTGTTGGTGTACAATAAAGAGTTTGTATCTTGAAGCATCTCGCTGGTGTCCCTATCGCCCTGAATGCGTTTACTTCTCGAAGTATATCTTGCAGCTGTCACTGTCCCTAGAAATGCTTACCTCTTGGAGCATATCTCGCAGGCAAAGGGCAGCGGCAGGCCGCGGTGCACGCGATTCACGTGTAGGTGTAGCGCTGCCTTTTGCGCAAACCGACGCTCACACTCTGTGCACGGGTACTTGCGCTCCGCTGTATGGAAACGCAGTGCGTAAGCCTAGGCGCATACGAAGACGCAGGCAATGCAGACGACTCAACATAGCACAGGACAGGTTTATGTGTTAGCGTATACATTGAGACAGACGCGTGCAACGCAGGTACGTGCTTGTAGATACGGCGCATACGTGCAGGCGACACGAGCGGTCCAGTTTTTTCCATAAAATAAGATTAAACTTTACATAGACGATATTAAATTTTCGGTTGAGTGTGCTTTCGACTTTTCATTACAAAAACCTATTGCTGGCCGAGTTCTCGGTACAGATGCTGCTAGTCGTGCACAGTTTCTCAAATGTGTATACGCTGTACCATGATTTAATTGTGTCGCACAGGAAAATGCATTACGCCTGTTTGTACTGCGTCGCCTGTCTGCGTCTTCGTATACGTCTAGGGTTAAGGTGAAATTCAGTGGGTCGCGTCTCACTGACGCCGCTACACTTGCGACAGTATTAAGAGGGGATGACAGCAGCGTCTTCTCTATACCAACGTATTCCCATCTTTATCCCTAAGTTATGACTTTATGACAATAGGTCAATTATTTTTTAATATGTTACAGATATCTACCATGAGCATGTTCCTACGTTTTAATTAGTTTTTTCTTATAGGGGCTAGGACCCTCCAAAAATAAAAAAAACAATTGCCCCGTTTAAACGTCAGCCAAAAGAAGCCCTGTGTGCAATAAGAACTTTTATTTAGCAAAACAAAATAAAGCAAAATGTACATAGAAAAACTATTCTTTAATGCAAAAAAGAAAATATAATAAAATCGATTCATTTTTGGAGGGGGTAACCAGGAGAATACGAAGTCTTAATTTTCTTGAATTTTTATAGGTATATCAGCTTGAACTGCAACTATCGCCTTCTTTCAAAGAAGTGGTACTGCTCGCCGCTTTCGGCTATCCTCCCACTTTAAACTGTATGGGACACCTTCCGAGCCCCCGCGACTGGTCACAAGTGTCGCGGCATCAGTCACGCACGCGTCAGTCGTTACACACGCGACCCACGGAACTCCACTTTTATACTCGTACATCGATCAAGCAAAATACATATACATATGTAGGTGAATACCTAATACAAAAAAAAATCGACCAAAATGTATTTTTTTTTCTTTTTATATATGGCAATGGTGCAATTAGCACAATCTGCCAGTGTCAAATTTTCTGCGCAATAAACAATTTTAAAGTCTAAAATGTATTCTGTCGAGGTCCAGTCCCGGCGAAGTACATCAGGAGTCGCCCAGTGAAGTCACAGTAGGTTTACTGAGGACAGAAGAGGACTCCTTGGAAGCGCACGAAACAACTATCAGTCTGTTATATGTGTTTGGTGCTATGGCACTGATTTATCCTACGTAAAGACAAAGAAGTTAAGTACCAGTAAAAAATATTTTTTATATTTTACAGGTTACGCAGCTCGCCACAATACGGATCCGCCATTCAGCACTAATAAAATGTTGAACCTGCTAAAAGAACCTTGTGAGAAGGTCACAAAAGACAACTGGGCGAAAGTAGTTGAAAAAACAAGAAAATGAATTTTGTATGACTATGAACGCGATATTAGAATTGATTCCATAATTGACAATGAAATCATTATTCAAGTAACTGATAGCGACGACGATAGCAGTAGGTCTCGTGATACCGATTCAGAATAATGTGAAATACTCAATGAAACATATTTTAACCACAGGGGCATTTATTCTATCACGTCGAGGAAAGTATTATCATTATCTGTTAATAAAAGTATTAAATGTTACTGTTACGACTGCCTATAGTCACATCACTAGTTACATTAATCTGATATATGTCTAATCGGTAATCTGCCGACGGCCTAACTATAGTAAATCACAAAATACACAATACACAATTTTTATAGTAATCAAACAAAAAATTAACTTCAGTTCTCGAGTTCCCGCCCAAATGTCCAGTCTGTCCCTTCTTCAAGAGGTGCAAGTTTGCCTTAGATTTAAAGCTAAATTTGAACATATTGTTCTAAGGCCATGTCAGTTCCCTCAGGCCGCCATTTTGTTTGTTTGCCGTTTGTTTGCATTTTGGGCGAATTGGATTGGAACAGTATATAGATGGATAGTCTTATATCAAAATTGTGTGCGTAAGTGATACCAGCGGTATGAATGTTACCGTCCCGATACACGAGTAGTAATAATAACATTTTAAAAATCTTTGCTTTATTTAGTTACTGAAAATCAATTACCTTAATACATTTACCGCCAAATATTACATCATAAATATCTGTCAGGGGAAGAGTGCACGTCGCAACAGCCGCTGGGCGCGCTCGACTGGCCACGTTACCCCTCTCTCATAGAAGACTACCTTGAAATTTACTGCATTTCCCACTTCATCTTATTTCCCTAATGTACGTACGTGTTTCAGTAGTGAATGAAATGTGCCAGAGTCCATTCCCATCCTATCCCTCCCCATTTTACCAACCCTTTCCCTTTCTCACATCTCCAAAGGTAGGCAGCTCATCCGGGGGCATGCCAACGTTTGTAACTTTGGACTAATGTTGGCATGTATCGCGGATGTCTATGGGCGACAATATCCACTTACCATCAGGTGGACTGTATGCTCGTCTGCCGACTTCGTCCATAAAAAAATATATTATTTCGGATAATATGGAAATTTTGTTTTTCAATTATTTCTAAATTTCTTATATTTTTTACATTATCAACAACACCGTTAAGTCAAAAATATTGCAGTTAGTGTAAAAGGTAAACTATCATACGTTATTAGTAGTTTTTTTGCTGACAAAAGACCACTAAATTGACAGTTCGGTAAGTTTGAGCGACTTGTCTCGTTTTTAGAGGCGTAATCTCTCTATATTTTGGTTAATCGATGTACTCTTATTATTCTTGTTATTGAGAAATGGGAATGTTTAAAAGGGATACTTCATTTTATAAAATTATTTTATGAGAATATCGGTGCCCAAAAGAACTTGCACAAATATACAAAGAAAACTTTGTTTCTCTTATGAACTTTATTTTTTTTGTTAATTTCGAAAAAAAATGTGGAAATCGCTTATGAACTACGTAGCATATTATTAATACAAGTGTGTACAACTCACGCTCATGCGTGTACATATGCGCGACGAGCGCCGCTTTGATCTTGAACGAGCGCCCGCAGTGGTCGCAGATCATCGCGATGTTCGTGTGCTTCTTTAGGTGCCGCTGGAAATGATTTACGGCATTTATTACATTACATTTAATTTTATTGGTTTCAAAGAATTTAATCAATTCATAAAAACATAGTTCACTTACATGAGCTTAATATTAAACAATTTTAAGGTAAATAAATTTGCTAGAGATTCGAGTATTCGAGGGTAAACACATATGTACCTGTGTGTTTCTGTGTTATACATACATTAAAATTCATTATACATGTATAACACATCTGTGTTATACATGTATTCACAGGGTGATCTGCGTATAACACAGATAGGTACATATGTGTTTAGAACCGAGCACTGAGTGTTTAGAGTGGAAAATACTCACCGACAGAGTGGAGGCGGACGTGTAGCGTACGTGGCAGTAGTTGCACGCATACGGGCGCACGCCGCTATGCAGGTGCGTGTGCGCCTCGAGCGCGGCCGCCGTCTGGAACATGGCCGGGCACGACTCGCACAGGAACGTGCGCTGCTTGCTGCCCGAGCTGCAACAACCACAGATATACAGGATATTTTTTTTTTGAGATGGGTCAACATGTAAAAGTCTAAAACTAATAGAAATAGGAAAATTTGTTCTAAGGAATCATGGCGTCTATTTTAGTGTTATGAATAAAAAAAAATACACAATCGGGAATCGAACCTGTTCAAGTTATTTTATTATGTTAATTGATAGTAAGTTGTAATGAGTAAATCTTGCTAAAGAACTTTGCACTAAGAAATTTACGTTGTTTATCTATCTACGGAAAAAACAGTATCTGTGTGCCACTCGACACTAGTCAGCTATCGATAGTCAACTTTTTGGTAACCGCGTGGTGTCGGCCGGCAATAGAACTCCATCTCTTCTCGTGGGTGTAGTAAAAGGCGACTAAGGGATAATGAAGCCGCTACCACAAGCCCCGAGGAACTACACTACCTCTAAAAGAGTCGACTCGCCAACCCGCTTGGCTAGCGTGACGTTTAAAGACCTTACATCCCTCATGCACAAGACAATGTGCTCGAGGAGGCCCATGTCCAACAATGGATACTTAAAGGGGTGGTTGTATTGCATTGTCGATAGTCTATGGATAACACTGGAACATTTTTAAGAAACATGACCTCTAGAAATATGATCCATTTAAAATGATTCTTGAAAAACACTTGCTATTTCAAAAAGCCAGAAAATAAAACTGGAATATTAACTGTTCCCGATATATGGCAAAGATCATTATTTAATATTCAATAAAGTACAAACTTTTCTTAGTTTTTATTTGAATACCAAGGAAAATAAAAATATATTCAATCACAATTCAATTTGTCCAAAATTTAAACAAACATTGTGGTAAGTTTTTTTTTTTTATAAGGAAGTGGGCGGACGAGGACGAAGCGTGATGATAAATGATACCGCCCCGCTCATGGACACAATGGCGCGCTCGACTTACCACGTTACCCCTCTCTCACAGAAGGCTACCTTAAAATGTACTGCATTTCCCACTTTTACCTTATTTCCCTAATGTATGTACATGTTTCGGTAGTGAGTGAGATGTGCCAGAGCCCATTCCCATCCTTTCCCTCCGCATTTTCCCAACCCTTTCTCGAAATCCATTCCTATATCTTTAAATGTAGGCAGCGCATACGGGGGCGTGCCAACGTTTGTCATTTTGAACTAATGTTGGCATGTATCGCGGATGTCTATGGGCGACAGTAGCCACTTACCATCAGGTGGACTGTATACTTGTCTGCCGCCTTTGTCCATAAAAAAAAAATTAAAGCTAAATATTGAGATATTTCTTTAATTTAAGGCCGTATCAGTTAGTGGAGTGTAGGCTTTCTCGGCCTGTGTCCATATTAATTGAATCTTCCGGACTACTTGGCCGAGGTCTTTTGGAATCACTTCTCTTTCTTCCAAACGTTTCGTCAACAACTGCGGTTGACATTTCCGTGGCGACTGCGTTCACTTTCGGAGAGATGTTATCTTTCCGGCTTCTCGAGCGCAACTGACTCGACGACTGTGGCGCACCGGTATTTATAGTGGGCGAGGGTAGTTGTGTTTATGTGGTGTGTATCGAGTCTGTTTTTGTCCCCCCCTCTCGTCTCTCTTCCCCGTGAGCTTGATGTCTTCGGAGTGCTGGATACCAGATATTACGGAGTCTTAGATTTTCTTCTTTTTTGTTAAAATTCTTTTAAAACTCGTATATTGGCCGAAGGAAAAGAATCTGGTTCTAAATTTAAATCTCTTTATAAAAGACCGTAAAAAACGTGGCAAAAAGTTGGAATTAGACTACTTTAATATTGATGTTATACGTTCAACTATTCAAAATTACCATTTAGAACATCACGAGTTACCTACCTGACTTGATTAAAAAAATAAAGTAAACCATATTTGTTATAAGATTGATGACAAACTTCAGCAATATGGCATAAAAATTCTTCGACTGCCAACATATCATCCTGAACTAAAGCCCATAGAAAATGTCTGGGGAATTTTGAAAAATTATATTGTTTCACATAATGTTGAACAAAATGTGACAGGAATAATGAAGCTAATAAATGAACGTTTAAATCAAATTGATGGCGAGACGTGGCGTACTGCGTCATACTTGTCACGTGTAACAAATAAAGAAGAATACTATCGACATTTATACTATTAAGAATACTATATGGAAACAGAATTCATAATTAACGTTGGTGAGAGCAGCCAGTCCGAAAGTTCATCATTTGATTTTTCTAGTAGTGATACAGAATAATATGTTCAATAAATATCCATTTATCTAATTAAGCTGTTGTTTTATTTTAAATTTGAACAAATAAGAAATGAACATTTTCGACAGAGATTTTTATGTAAAAAATTTGACTTGTACTTGTCATACCTCTTGTCACGCACACGCAGTCACTGTATCTATACAAGCTTTACGCACACATCGCGACGCGCGCCAAGATGAGTTGAAGTATTTATAAACCCCTATAAGACTGTGAATCCAACAGAGCGTCGTCGCACGCAGTCAAATTGGTCCAATTGATATTTCAAACACAAACAGATATCTTCAACTAGCAGTTTCACTTAAAAATGCATCTTATTGTGCTATAGTGTAAACAGTCGAAAGAAGGAAAAATTACATTGGAAATTCAAAATTAAATAAATTAATCTTTATTTTAAAAAGGCATATATACCTACCTATTCCTTTGGACCTGTATTTGAGAGGCAGCTGACGATAGGAACGGTCGACCCCTGCCTTTACGGCCGAGATATATTGCACGCGCCTTCAGAACCGTAATGGCGTCAGGGGCGGGACAACGCTTCTCGTGTTTGTAGAAGTTAGTTGTACTGTAAATAAACAAATTCAATTATTAGCACCATAGACAACAAACACCTGTCTTTAAACAAATGATTGTCCGACTGGGAATCGAACCCGGGACCTCTTGCACAGCAACCAGAGAAAAAAAAACCTAAAATAAATTAATAAAAATACCTGCAATATTTTAACACTGAATTTAATTTTTGTAATGTTTAGTATAGTTGTTGCAATCCACGAGCAAGCGCCGCCTCCTTGCTTGTAGTGGAAACATATCTGTATACGTATCTATGTGTGCATGTGGGCGGTGGTCCGTATGGATAGCATCAAAATAAATGAACGAATTCGACAGGAATCCCAGATGGGGGGGCGCATGGGAATTAGTTGGATTTTTTTCGTTGGAACAGTTTTATATATTTTAAATGAAGAGATTAGTTGACATGTTCAGGTTTTACAGTGACATGTTGTAATTATATACATAAAAACATACCTTCTAAAGTCCACTCCACAGGAATAACATTCGAGGTACCTCTGGCCATGCTTCACCTGGTAATGCCGACCTGCAGCTGGTAAAGTCTCTGTAATGTCACCACAGTATATACATCTGAAAGCGAAACATGTTATTTTAGTGTATTTGCTTATCTACTGAAGTGGAACATTATTTTGAAGTTATCCAAGAAGTTATTATATTGGCCGTGTGGTGACAGCTGGCTTTAGAATAGCACCACCCTATCTGTTTGCATGTCGTAAACGGTGACTAGGGGATAACAGATGCAGTACCCAAGCCCCAAAGAATAATTCAACTGGCCAATGGTTTAAACGAATCTCCTTATCTCATTATATTTTTTACTCCCCATCCCCTTAAAGGAATCTCCTTATCCTATTATATTTCCTACTCCCCATCTCAATCCATCCTCCCCAAGGAAGAATAGGAAGTGTATGATAAGAGGAAAATTCTCTATCCCATTATACTTCCTTTTCTTCATTCCATCCTTTTTTCAAATCCACTCTTCAACTACCAGGTGGACGGATGCAAACATTTGTCTTTAAACAAATGAATGTCTGATTGAAAATTGAACTTGGGATCTTTTGCACAACATGTAAGGACACTATCAACCTATCAACTAGAGTAATTGGTGGTCACTAACAAAATGACAAACAAACAAAATTCATATACATAAATATTGATGTTGATACTGTTACAAAGATACAAAGAAGGAGACATTGCCCTTTTTAAATAGAGATGGTGTAACCATTATATTAATGTTTATGGAACAGACTTTACTGGTTTTTTATTTTTTAAAGATGCCCTAGTTGATCAATCATATTGAGTAATTTTACAAGTTGTGCAAATATTTGGTGTAAGATGCAATTCAATAATATTGTGTTGACTTTCATCTAGGGACAGCCTTATATTAAAATATTTTTTAAATTAATAACCATAACTTACGCAAAATTAATTCCTTCCATTATGAAGTAATCGTTTGGGGCTGGTGGGGGCCTCACACTCCTCATGTGATTTACGAGGGCTTGTATTAATTCTTTTTTATTAAATTCTAGTTCGGGGTTCTTCTTTCGCCACTCTGTTATAAATGAGGTCCTTTGCGATGGTATTTCCATTTTAGCAGAATGTTTGTTTACGCCTTCAATTACATTATCATTGTTTGAATCACTATTACCATCATCCAGTATATAATCATCATCTGATAAATAATCATTATCATCTGGTAGATATTCATTATCATCTAAGTACTCTTCATTAGACTGTCTTATACCATTTTCGGTATATTCATTTTGTAGTTCCTCTTTTTTAATTCCTAAAACATCTAGATAATCCCCTTCTAAATATTCCCCATGTTCCTCAGCTTTTTCAATTAAATTTTGTATGTAATCTGGTTCTTCTAACATCTCCTCTTTAATTTTAATAGGTTGTGGAACTGAATATTGTCTTTCGCCTTCTTCATCGACATCTCCATCTCCGATTATAACTACTACCATATCTTCGTTTGTTTCCATAATTCAACTGAAATCGAAGAAATTAATCTAAAAAAGGATATTCCTATCAAATTGTAATTACAAGGATGGAAATACCGCCAATATTTACACCGCCAAAAAAAAAATTGCATGTTGAGGATGCAAAGGTAAGCCATCGTTATGTCCAAGATATTATTGTCAAAAATAAATTGTTGTCTGTAATAATGAAAAAGAAAATATAGAACTTTACTTACTTTAGTTTCTACGCGAAAGTAATGGTGGCGAAATTTTGTAAAGGCCGCTATACTAAATTTAATAATTCTGTCCTTTTGATACTTCCTTTGCCTTGGTTAACATTTCATTCGATCATGCATGACAATGACAAGAACATGCAAAATTCAAGATGGCTGGATGAAGTGCTTGATTCGTAATAAACCGAAAAAACGGTAACTATCGGATCTAATATATTTTAAATCAACATTCAATATACGTACTTAAAATTAATTTACAAATTATACTGGTTCGTTTTAACTTCAGGAAATATTTTTCACTTTTAATGATAACATTATAATAAATTTAGTTTCCCCATGTGTCTCCCACACAGGCGTGAGGCGCAACCTAAGGATACATATGGGCTGATTTTATTTTTAAACTTTTTGGCGGGAACACGAGAAGTGCTGGACTATAAAAATTGTACATTTGGGATTTAATAGTGACGTGACAATTTATTAGACTTCAAAGTGTTTTTATGAATAATGTTTCTGATACTCAAAGAATAGTCATATTAACTATGTTGACTGAAATTGAAAAAAAAAAAATAATGACAGTCTATAAAAGAAAGACAGAAATTAAGGCTTTGTTCTAAAACCTACTAAATTCACTGTCTGACACGTGAATTATTGTTGTGCATTTTTTCTTGACGCAGCATGCATCAACTATAAGTTCAACCGATGAAAATCCCGCGTTTAAGAACTGCCCGAATTTCATTACATTATAAAACATACAACTTAAATGGTTTTAGGTTTTATTGTTTACAAAAATTTTTCTTGACATTTATTAAACATTCAAATCAAATGTATATCTTGTAACTTTGTAATACATAAATATGGGATTAAGTAATGACATAAGTAGTCCAACTAATAGAAAAGTAAAAGCACTTCAATTATCTTTGCAGCAAAGTTTGGAAAACTTCAATGGTATATTTGAAATATATATATAGTTATAAGGCGTAAAATTTATGACAATTTTCTTTTATATATAGATTTTGATTTCAGAGCTTGTTATTGAAATTGAACACCTTCATATTGAATCGGAAAATTATAAAACTCAGTTATTGACACAAAAAGAAACTGAAAGGTATTATGGAATATTATATACAAAATTTGTTTTTCTAAAATTCTATTTATTTTCTTATATAACGTTCATAAAATTTCAGAAAAACCTGCAGTAATTGTGAATATTTAAATCAAGTACTCACTACGAAAAAAAATATTATACAACAAGTTGGTAAGTTTTACTTTTTATTATAACTAATTTATATGTGAAACCCTTAAAGCAATTTGATTTGTCAATAAAACTTGTATGGATTTTTTTTTGTGTAAAGTGGGAAATGACTAGGGATACAGTGTTCAACACAGGATGGCATGGTGTTATTTATGTTAGTTCTTCATAGTATAATTTTCTCAGTATAGTTTTTTGTGTACCTGTTGTCCTGTGCTTAGTGGTCCCCAGTCGTCTCCCACACTCCCAAGTTCTCAAATAAGTAGTTTTATTCAATGTATTTATGTGTTTAACCAATATAATAAGTTAGAGGATATTTCTCATTGTTTAATCTACATAATAATATATAAACATCTTCTACAGACTACCAAACTTTGACCTCCTTTTATATTCTATTGTAATTGAGACCCATATATTATGGAACATTATCTGAGCAAAGGAACCTTAAAGGCAACCTTGGTCGCATTTAGTTACAACTTTCTAACTGTTTCTACTAAGTTTTTTCACTGTAACTTTCAAAACTTACTCTGATATCAACTACTATTTTTCAGCATCAAAATTAACAGTTTTAAGTAAAACAAAAAACCTGAACATTTTGAATGAAGTATTTAGAGTTATGTGTGAAGATTCGATAACTATGACACTACCAAAAGAAAGCAAAGACAGTATAAAATTAGTGGAAAAGGCACCAGTACAACATTCACTTATCTCTCCTAAGAAAGAAGAACCAAGTCTAATACTAGAGGTGGTGAAAGATGAATCCATTTTGGAGATAGAGGGTACACCGACAGGACGTACAAGTCCAATAATTCACAGTAAAAAGATATGCACTTTCACAAACGTGTTGGACAGCAGAGAGAAGAAGAAGTGTCCAAGTAGTTGGTAAGTTGTTTTTTATAGAATAGAGTGAATGAATGAATGAAAATTCTTTATTGCATTCCTGTTGCAATACAATTTTTTCATAGAATTGTTTGTGAAGGGATATTTAAGTGCACTACAAAGTTTTCTAGAATCCCTTAAGGGAGCCAAGGATTGATTGCAGTGAGTCATTTTGTCACTTGTTTTAGCGAGCAGTAGCACCACCACATGACTAGCCATGCGACTATGCATCCCGCTGTATCACTGGTGATAATACCTTGTGTTTTAAAACTAGTGAGCATCCTTTTTTGTATTGGTAACAGAAAAAGACACTCAACATGAATTAGATTGTCAAAAAGCTATTTTCGCACATTTTATAAAGCAGCCTTAGTATAGACTTATACTCTGCAACTTCTTTTTACTTTACTTGTGGTGCTGTGCATTTATATTCTTTTTCAAATTTGGCAGCACACCTGTACTAAAATATATTTACGCATATCTAAAAGTAGGATTAATAAATCATAAAAAAAATAGGTGCATTCTACTAATTTACTAAGTAAAAAGTACAAAATCACTGAATAAGTGAAAAAATGTGTTAAACCGCTGGCTGGAAAATTGTCACGCTTGTGCCCTTAGTTACATCTCCCTGCTGGGTGATTCAGTTTACACTGTGGCACACTTAGCATTGTCTCACAGCACACTGGTTGTGGAATACTGGTATAGATTATGTGATAGTAATATTATGTGTAAGTGTAGGACTATGTGTAGGTAGTGATAGTTAATATTTTATCACCAGGCTTACCCCTGAGAAAAAAGCCTTTAAACTCACGCCCACCCCATCAAAAGGAAACTCCAAAGGAAAACTACGCCAATTGAGATTCAAACTGACAACAGTGAAACCTAACGATATTGTGGACCTCACCTGTTCTCCGGAAACCACAGGATTTAAGGAATCTGTGAAAGAGAATGCATGTAAAAAACTGGTAAGTATATTTATGATTTTTTTTTCGAATGGCTAAATTGTTCTGGTCCTAATGGCCTTTCAAGAGTCACTGGACGTGTATGGTTCAGGGCGAGCACAGAAGGCGCTCAGCCAGGAGCAAAAAGTGTGTGCAGCAATGAGCCTAAGGGCGCCCCCACCGGTAGACCGACGGAAGGAACGGACCTCGGCTTAGGGAGTTGCTTTGGGAGGAGGGTACTGCAGGACTGCGAGTCTATGAGAAGCACCGAGGCATGTGCCGATATCTGGTAAAATTAGCATGTTGTTGTTGCTCTTTATTGTACTTATAATGAATTGTTACAATAAGACATGACAAAGGTAAGTGAATCTAAGTACAAAAGTGGACTTACTTCTAGAAGGAATCACTTCTAGTAAATGTTAGAATAACTGAATTAAAAAGCAAGTTACAACATATAATAAGAAATAGGAGAAATATTTGTATATAGACACATAAATTTATAAAATTTATGTCTTGTCTGACTTGAAGCCACTCTGTACGAGGCAAGTTCATTGAATTGTATAAGGATTAGTATTATAGTATTAGGATTATAAGGATTAGTATTGTGAAAAACTCATTTCCTCAAGTCTTAATTTTGAAGACTACTTTTTTTTTTTATACATTAGTAGGCGGACGAGCAAGCGGTCCCACGTGATGGTAAGTTTCACCGCCGCCCATGGACACCTGCAACACCAGGGGGTATGCGGGCGCGCCGCCGACCTTGCAAAATCCTATTCACAGCTCTCTTGAAGAACCCCATGTCGTAGTTTAAGACCTCTTGAGGTAGTTCGTTCTACAGCCTAAACGAACTGACTGAAAACGTCCGTTGGAATTTCCGGACTAAATTTTCAATAGCGGGACGCGACGACGGTCGATTATGCACACCAAAATGATCACGTAACTTGTGAATTGTTAAGTACTGTAATATTTTCTCGATTTTTGTTATGGGTTCTTCCAAACTGTAACGCGGCATTTCAAAAAGGACAATGTTTCAATTAACAAAGTATCAAATATGCTGACAGAACAACTGTCAATCGAAAACGGCGCGCGATTCGAATTTTAAGTTAGACAATTAGACGTTAACCAGTGGCAATGAAGCAATTTTGGAATCTATTAGCTGGGAGAATTTGTCCCAGTCTGCCATAGATAATCTATTTATATTTAAGAAGAGGGTGAGGGTCTTATATCTGTATTTGTATATATATATATATATGTATCTGTATTCGTATATCGTTGTATATGTAACTGTATTCATTTCAGATTAATATAAAAAAAGAATTAATTGAAAGTGACGATACAATTTTGCCATCGCCCACGAGTGGACCTGCGAATTTTTCGAGATTGTAAGTATTTTTTAAATATAATGAAGTCTTTACAATGTTTGTATACATGTATTGTACTTTGAGGAGTTGAAGACATAAATTCCAATGCTTTCACATTGCAACATAGCAGTTTTGTAACAGAATTTAGGAAAGTGGCCAATAACAAACGGTTTGTAAAATATTTTGTGGTTTAGTAAATAAGAAATATGTAGTATTGGCCAATAGAACGTTCGAATGAATAGAAACTCCTTTGCTGCTCGTTATCAACTTATTCAATAGGCGGCTAGGTTGTGCCAACCGCAAATACAACGTTGCAAATACAAAGCAAATGCAAATAGAACAAACCTGTACATGCAGTTAGAGCAACGAATAAAGTAATACGTTTTTGAACGCAAAAGAAGCGTTAAATTCAACTAACACTTGGTTGGCCAACGATATAAATCTACAAAGCCCTTATACTGTTTATACCCATGAAAATGCTAAAAAAAGAATGAATTTTGAGTCAAAAGTTATTTTATTTCCAGACACAAAAGTGCTATAAAAAGTAGTCCAAATAAATTTACTACACCATTATCTTCTCTTGTTAAAACTGAAAATGCCATTAACATTGAAAAAAATGAGAATACTCTTATCAAAGAAGAATTAAATAGTTCAGACGTGGAAGAATCAATCAACATATTAAGGCCATATCACAGGTAATAAATAAATGGATCACAAAACATCGTGTTCTTTCTATTATATTACTTAGTTCTTGTCCAAAACCTCACCTTTTACTTTATTTTTTCGGAACATAAAACCTGAACTTTTACTTGACTTTTGCGAAACGTAAAACCTTGTTAATTGTCACTTTACTTTTGAGGAATACAAAATCTCAACCTTTACTTTAGATTTTCGGAACACAAAACTTTTTGACTGTCACTTTACTTTTAAGGAATCGAAATCCTAACTTTTACTTTACTTTTGCGAAACAATACTTGTTAACGTACTTTTCTTTAGAGGAATACAAAATCTCAACTTTTACTGTACATTTGCGAAACAATACTTGTTAACGTACTTTTCTTTAGAGGAATACAAAATCTCAACTTTTACTGTACATTTGCGAAACAATACTTGTTAACGTACTTTTCTTTAGAGGAATACAAAATCTCAACTTTTACTGTACATTTGCGAAACAATACTTGTTAACGTACTTTTCTTTAGAGGAATACAAAATCTCAACTTTTACTGTACATTTGCGAAACAATATTTGTTAACGTACTTTTCTTTAGAGGAATACAAAATCTCAACTTTTACTTTACTTTTGCGAAACTACTTGTTAACGTACTTTTCTTTAGAGGAATACAAAATCTCAACTTTTACTGTACATTTGCGAAACAATACTTGTTAACGTACTTTTCTTTAGAGGAATACAAAATCTCAACTTTTACTTTACTTTTGCGAAACAATACTTGTTAACGTACTTTTCTTTAGAGGAATACAAAATCTCAACTTTTACTGTACATTTGCGAAACAATACTTGTTAACGTACTTTTCTTTAGAGGAATACAAAATCTCAACTTTTACTTTACTTTTGCGAAACAATACTTGTTAACGTACTTTTCTTTAGAGGAATACAAAATCTCAACTTTTACTGTACATTTGCGAAACACGACACCTTAACTTTTACCTTTGCAGAACAGAAACTTTTATTCCGTAATGACAATCCGTGTAAGATTTTGCACAAATAAATAAGTTGTATGTAACGAACTAATGAAAGTTACATTAAATTAAGTTATTAATTATTTATTGTCTGCCTCATAGATTTGCTAGTCCTCCAAAAAAGTCACCCGTAAACGTCGAGAAAATAGATGAAGACATAACGTACTGCGAAGCCATTGGAAGTACGTCGGTATTACAAAATTTGGTTAAATTTGAGAAAAATGTACAAGTAAAGAACCAGTGCAGGTAAAATTGATGTAAAATTGAGTTGTTAGTAATTTTCACTTTGTGAGTTCAATGAATAAAGTAATGAGTCCTTACTAAGAGTACAAAGCATAAAGGAATGAGTCGATTCTAATTTCCACTTTGAATTCAATGAATAAAGGAATGATTCGTTACTAATTTGAATTCAATGAATAAAGGAATGAGTCGTTACTAGAGTTCAATGAATGAAGGAATGAGTTGTTACTAGTTTTTACTTTGAAATGACTGAAAGAATCAGTAAATTGAATTAGTGAAACACATCAACTAATTTAAAGTATATAAAACCGTTGTAGTGAGAAATAAAGTTATTGGAATAAATCAAAAGTTAACAAACATGTAAAGTTTTGTTGTTCTGTTTAAAACGCTAGTAGCGTTCATTACTCAGCACAGAGACTATCCGATCACTATGACCGGACGCCGCACCCTGTAATTATAACGAATGTATTTTGCATAACTGCGCGTAGAATAAATGATATACTAGACAGAAGAATAAAAGATATATTTGTTATGAAAAATTGTAAAAACTAGTAGAATCAATAATGATTGTACTCTCGGTAATGAACAACCTATTTTTAACTTTTCCGTTATTTCAGTGCCACATTGTATTTGTGTCTTTACTGCCGAATATGTAAATGAGATTTCATTATTTTTTAACTTTTATTATTGATATTTCAGTCCTAGCAAGCGCCCTCTAGCGGAAGACATAAACTTTGCAAATATTCCTTCGCACGAAGAGTATGAATCCATTGAATTACTTTTGAAACCTGACAAAAAATTAGCGGCAGCAAATAATGAAAAGTTTAAAAGGTAAGTATTAAAATAGAAAATATATACATATATCGTGTGTAAGCATAACAATAGAAAATTTAAAAATGTAACGTGACAGAAAAACTCTTGCGCTTAACAACAACGCACAGGCAGACGTATCGCCCGTTTACTGCGCTGTGTGGCGCTATTGGCATTCACCAGCGGCGCTGTCTTGGGTGCGGAAGCGCTAGGAGGAGCTATGGTATGTGGTTTATATTGCCGCGTCATAAAAATGATTTTTTTTTTCGGAATGGCTAAATTCTTGAGGCCCTAATGGCCTTTCGAGAGTCACCGCACATGTATGATTTAGGGCGAGCACAGAAGGCGCTCAGCCAGAAGCAATAAGTGTGTGCAGCAATGAGCCTAAGGGCTCCCCCGCAGATAGACCAGCGGAAAGAACGAACCTCGCCGTACGGCGTTGCATTGAGAATAGTTTCTATCAAGCAGTAGAAATAGTATTTGAAAGTGATTGGATTGATGTAAGAGTAGAAATAATTAGAATTAGCATGTGTATATTGAAATAATAAGTCTTTATTTATTGGGAAATTTTGAGATCACGACTTAAATTTCGGTAAAAAATCCCTACATCTATCTACTCTATCTAAAACACCAGTCACTTTTGTTGTTTGGCAATATGGCAAATATTTTTTAATATGTTTACAGATATCTTCCATGAGCATGTCCCCTACGTTTTGAATAGTTGTTTCTTATAGGGGCAAGGACCTTCCAAAAATGAAAATTGCCCCGTTAAAACGCTGCAAAAAGTATAAGTGCAAATGTAACAACCCTTATTTAAAAAAGCAAAACGTACAGACATCTTCTTCTTTGTCGTTCCCTCACTAATGAGGATCGTGACCATATGTGATTTGTCTCCATTTGCTTCTGAACAGACATAGAGAAACTATTTCTTAACGCAAATCAGAAAAAGCAATATCGATCCATTTTTGGAAGAGGAAACAGGGGAATACGAAAATTCGATTTTTTAGAATTTTTATAGGCATTATCACCTCTGAAATGCAACTGTCCCTTTCTCTCAATATCTGTGCTCAATATTTGCTCCCGAAACAGCAATAGAAAGTAAAAATAGCCATTTTTGAAATGCACTTCAACCATCCCCCCATCTTAATAATTGCATTTCAAGGTGTTTACATTTTGCAGCAAAACGCCAGTGAAAGTAGAGCCGATCTACAAGGAGCCCACCGTCAGGAAGAAAGCGGAAAAACGGGCACTACCCGGTTGGAGTTGCGATGAGTGCAGACTCGTGAGTATCTCTCTTTCTATCTTTCTTTCTCATCTACTCTCTCGTCCCCCTTTTCTCGTCATTCTGCCTTTACCCCATTCCTCTCTTCTTTCCCTTCATTTCTCTCGTTCCCTTTCTCCTCCTCCCTCCAGTTCTCTCCTTCATTCTCCCCTTTTCCTTTTCCATCTCCCCCTTTCTCTTCTTTGCTCGCATTTATCTCTGTTATCCACTGAACCATTTTGTTATGGTTTTTACTATTGTATAGGGTATTTAGCCTGAAAAGTCAATTTGATTTTTTTTTTCTTTTCTAATCGCAATACGATTTATGAGTGCTTCTGAGTCAGATGACGAAATTTAGCTGGTGACAAAAAAGTAACCCGGTATAACGGCGGGTTTTATATGATATTATGATTATTTTTTATAAGTGCCCAGGTGAAAACCGAACCTTTCCCGAAGCTTGAAAATTGATTCCTTTTTTTATAGAAAAAAGATAAACTTGAGCGTCTTCAAAACATTTGCATTCGATTTGTGTTTGGCCTTCGAAAATATTACCATATCTCCTAATTTCCCTCCTCTGCTGTTGTACTCTTTAATCCTAAGTATTATCCAGCTTGAGGAGACAACTTAATAAACACTATTATTTACGTTTTATTACGTTATTATTAAGAGGTTTTTCAAGAGAGCAGTGAATAGGATTTTGCAAGGTCGACGGCGCGCCCGCATACCCCCTGGTGTTGCAGGTGTCCATGGGCGGCGGTAACACTTATCATCACGTGGGACCGCTTGCTTGTCCACCCACTAGTCTATGAAAAAAAAAATAGCTTTGGAATCGTCCATTTAGTTACCGATATTGTATATAATGTGTATGTATGTATGTTTACGTATTATATGTAATTTATGTATACTGTACACCTGTGAATATAATATATATTTCCTCTCTATTCAAAGGTTGTCTGGCAGAGATCAATAATAGCAATAAGATCACCTTTTGTTCATTTCATATTATTTTACAATGTATGTCACAGTCTTATTTTGTTTTGATGTGCAAGAAAGAGTTTTATTTATCTGTGAGCAGAATCCATAGTTTTAGGCAGTTAGTTGTCACCGATCAATTATAGGGTATATACTTATAGACTTTGTATAGACTCCAAGACCGAATAACACTCATTGAAAATTTAAAACATTGTACAGTAAATCTAATCCTTTTTTAAAGGAAGTAGGCGGCATATAGTCCACCTGATGGTAAGTGGATACTGTCGCCCGTGAATATCTGTGGTACACGCCAACTTCAGTCCACAATGAAAAACGTTGGCATGCCCCCGGATGCGCTGCTTACCTTTGAAAATATGGATGGGGAGGGAAGAATAGGATGGGATGGGCTCTGACATAATATATATGGTATAATCATTATATTACATCAATTATAGCTTTTGCCCGCGATTTCTTTTACGTGGTCTACATGAATAGTAGCATGTGTTTGTTAATCCGGATTACAATGTAGCTATTTGTCAAGTTTCAACTAAATCGAATTAAAGTAACTAGTAACTGTAAACTGTTTGAGTAACAAACATCCAAACTTTCTCGCATTTATAATATTAGTGGAATGTGTAAGTTGCACCATAGACATCTATCTACAGACAATGCAAGTGAAGTCGTGTCGAACCAAGCGTCACTTATTTTGTACCTATGACTAAGTCAGAAGTAAATTTTAGTGATGGCAACCACCGATGAAACGAAACATTTCTCTTGACTCGGTTCACAACTTTTTACAAATTTTTACAATTGATTATAGCGAAATTAGGCATTGTGTTTTGTAAAAACAATGAGCAGTGAGTGAAGTAGGAGTTTGGCGCCAACTTCGGGATACGCAGCGACAGATAGCTTTCATTATCTAGCCCTCTATATCTGTGGAGTGCATCCTATATACAAATTCATCTTTTTATATTGAAACCTAACTTTAAAATGCTAATTTTCTTATAGTTTTACGACGAACTATACAAAGACGACCCGAAAATGCTAGCAAAGAAAATGAACGAATGTTCTCGCCACAGAGGCCGAAATAACCCGATTCGGCCTAAAACCCCCCCTGGCTTCTGGAATACGAGGTGGAACGTACCTGAAGATACTGAGGAATTTAATAAGAGGAATAACGCTGCTTAACTAACGATAAATATATTTTAATTATTCAGCAATAATTGTATCATTAACTAATTTTAGACACATAAGAAAGACTTGCGGTTTGGTCTGTTGTCCCCACTATATTTGTTAATAATAATAACGGGGGTTATACCGTCTCTCCCTCGTATTGGCTCACCGACGGAGAGACGAGATGGTTTAGAACCATGTTTTTAATAATAATCTTTATTTGTATCAACTTCGTACAGAATATAGGTGTTGTTACGAAATACCCAAAGTTAAGCCAGAATAAATATGAATACCCCCTAGGCTGTATTATTTAATTGAATGAAAGGAAATCAGGGTATAATGTCCACTTTAAGCTACCATCGCTTCTTGGGTTATTTCAACGCCCCCGGGGGGACGATACAGCCCCGTTGGGGTCCACGGGTATAAACAGGTTTGGACTAAAATCTCACATGGGTTCAAAACAAAAGGTAATATCAGTTTACAAATAAATAAAACTTCCTTGAAAAATTGCACCCACGGCGCATCTCTGCATAGGCCAAAGGTTGACTGGGTGATAATGTTTCTTAAGCATTAAGTCGGTATTTTGTCGATTTGTGCAATAAAGAATAAATAAACAGGTAGCATATATGCAGGTAGAATAAATAACAGGTTTATGTTATCATTATGTCATGATAACATAAATCATGACCAATAAAACAACCTGTTCGTATTTTCGAGCAATTGAAGGTTAAATATGTAATTTTAAATTACCAACTTTCCTACCATCAATTTGCTGATCATTCAGTATATTTTGCTATTTAATTATTTCTCAATTTAATGCTTACTCTCAATTCCAAAACGTGCGAATATTGTTATTTGACCATCTTGCATCCATTTTTATCTTCATAAGTTCATAACACAAAAAGAGATGCAGCAGATTGTCAAACAGCGATCATCACAGCGTTATTAGGTCTTTCTAATATAAATAATATTTTATCTTGTCATTACATCATTGCCCTATTCAATATAAATGCTAGAGATTAATTAATTGTTCATTAACATAATCATTTGTATATTAGTAAATAATACATGCCTAAATAATTACTTATGGATTTTTTTTCCTAACAAAATTAACACCGAACAATTGCATAAAAACCACGGTAGAATAAGTATATAGATAAAAATATCTACGTTCAATGTGTTTATATTAAACAAAATGTCACCCAACTTTACTAATATGTAGTCATTTGAAATTATACATTTTTATCCGCCATTTTAAAATATTATTTATTTTTGAACGTAGTTAGCGCATAGAAACATTCCAAACAATAATTATTAGTTTAATAATTTGGCTTTTAGTGGAGGAAGAACATAATATTCATCGCACTCCTAAGAACTTTTTAACAAACATTAAATAAATTTGAATGGAAATTGAAAATAAATAAAGAGAATAACCAATGTTTTTTTGTTTTATCCAAAACTCCAAGTTTGTAGCTTAATTTTAAATTAAGCTTAATTTAATTTTAAACTCATGAAAATTATACTATAAAACCATTTTTCTGGAATGTCATCAAAATGCACTTATGAATTTTTATTTATGGAGAACAAACATATCCACAAAGGTAGAAATAAATTGTACACCACTTATGTATGTACATATTTTAAATTGTATAGTGGTTTTAAAACATGTAAGTAGAGCCGTTAGTTAATCAGGAATTAATTTTAATAGATTAGCATCTTTTCTAGAAAATTCGACCATTGACCAACGCGGTGTGGTCATGACGTCACTTAACGGGACCATAATAGTAGTATTGCATGATCATTGATCAATCATAGATCACCTTCCATTTTAGTTATGTTACTCATTAGACAATATTATAAATAAGTACAAATGATTTATATAACTAAATATGAATTATTTTTAACTTTGTAATAAACAGGAAATTTTAGTAAATAAACATGTATTCAAACTAATGTTGTTTCCAATTTTAAACCTAAAGAAACTTATTTGTTTTAAGTTATTAAACATTATTTAAGAGAGGTACTTTATAGTTGGTTCGTTTTTAAAAACCAATAATTGTGTTATAGCTTTTAAAA
The DNA here is from genome assembly GCA_914767545.1 of Sesia apiformis. Lineage (NCBI taxonomy): Eukaryota > Metazoa > Arthropoda > Insecta > Lepidoptera > Sesiidae > Sesia > Sesia apiformis. The sequence goes on along the minus strand of OU611960.1, from coordinate 3,760,027 downwards.
AAAACAAATATTAGTAAATTACACCAAAAGTCTTAAAACAACAATTTTAAGTTAGAATGATAACCAGTCAGTATTACCAATAACAAGGTCCATTTGCTCAGATAATGCACATATGAATATGATATGACCTATTAGAAAGAATTGGAAGTAGAATAGATAAATAAGTAGTTTATGTGAATAATTACTACATAAATGGTTGTTCATCTATATAATGGTAAAACTAGGCCTTTGAAAGGTTCTCAGCTAGTCAATGCCCTAATAAAGCAAATTCAATGCAAACAGCACTTTTATATGGGAATTGAGGTCATGATTTCCTTCAAGACCCTTTATACAGAGTGATGTATGTTTGTGTTATATTTACATTGATCCTCTGCCAACATGACTTGCAAAACAAAATGTGTGGGTGGGAAGTGAAACAAACATTTGAAGAACACCTTTTATTTATCTCAGTAAAACAGAATTATAATTTTTCACTAGCTTATGTTAAATGGAAAAGTAAAATTGAAGGATTAGTAACTCATAACTGTGGAGTAAATATTGCTTCATGTCACTAGTACAGCATCAACATTATAACAATGTGGTAAAGATAATGAAATTTAGCATTCATCAAAAAATAGTTTCATTTATAAAATATTTGAACTGAAATTTATGGTTAGTAAGATATTTATATACTTTTAATGCTACAACAAATTTACAGATGGGTCTATGAAAGTTTCTTGGCTTTCTGGTAGAGAGTGTCAACAACTTTGCTCATGTGATGAATTGTCTCCAGGACTGTTTCATAGGTCTTCTCAAGGGGTGACTCATCAAACACAATCAGGACACCCTCCCCTTGATCCAGGATACCATTCAGCTTTTTGTCAAGAATCATCTGGGACAGTTTTTTCTCTACTTGTACTACAGGTAGACGTATAGAACGGGCTACATGATCAACTTGGACACGCATGTATGGCTCAACAATACGACATAAGTTCTGTTCCAACATTGTGTCATACAAGGCACCGAGGTGAGCACGTACCACAGCATCTTCTTCTAATTCAGGCTTATATGTTTTCAATGCAGCTTGGAAGTCGGCAAGTGATCTTTTGTGGGAGGCAGTGGCCACAGCTCGCATTGCTTCTAACTCCTTTCCTGCATATTTGAGAGCAGCTTTGCTACCACATACAGAGTTCACTTCCTCTGCCTGATTCAACATAATTTTCGATAGCAACATGTATTTTAGGGCAGTCAGAGCTTTTGGACTGTCTGCACCATCGTAACCTTCGAAAGCTTCGTAAAAATATGAGTAAGCAGTTTTGAAGTCACGTTCATCTGCAGCGTGGAGTATGCCTGACTGCAGGTCAAGCGCTGCCTGCATCTTTGGAGGGCAGTAAATTGCATTCGCTGTTGTCCTAGCTGAAGTTAATGAAGCACGAGCTTTTGGTAAATTACTTAGAGCATGATAGGTTTTGCTCTCCAAAAGGAGCACTTCAACTAGTAAATTCTTATCATCTAACTTTTTCAACTCCTTGAGCAGTGCAGTGGCCAAATCTAAAGCTTCTGTATACATACCAGTGTCGTAGTATAGGGCGATCAATCTTGCTTCTAAAGATTGCCTTAGGAAAGTGCGTCGTTCCTCTTTCGCCCATTCTATGCACTCCTTGCACAGTTGAACCTCGATACCAATTCCTGCTTCCAAGTCCAAGAAGAAGTCCACCAATGAGCGCACTAATTTCGCAGCTTTCGCCTTACTTATTAGGCTTAGGAACGGTCTAGTGGCTTTGATGAGTTCTGCTAGTTCCTTAGCCTTGCCTTCCTTCTTGTATTTCTCGCCGAGGTTGAGTATACCTTGTTCCTTAACCCTTATGTTTTCTTCGTCATCCTCAGGCATCTCCCCCGTGCTAACCATCTTGTCAGTCATGCGGACGTCTTCGTCTCTGTTAGTGGACGACGAGATGCGTGACCTCTCGAATAACATTGCACCGGCCATGTTGGTGATATTTATATGCTTAAACTACAAAATGTTTCGAATAAACAGTAAAATCGTACAACAGCTAGACACTTTTTCTTTGTATAATCGCAAAGTCATCGACGACCTCTTCGAAAAGTTCAGAAACAAATCGTAGACGCGATAAAAGTTGCCATACGTACCGTAAGAAATACTGCTATGAAATAGAATTTACGTAATCACAGATGTCAATATATATTTTAAAATGTTCAACACTTTAAATATACAACGCCGTATAATTTAATTACAAAAATGTTACTATGTAATTTATAAATCCAATTCTATAGTTTTAATATTAAAACATAATTCAACCACTGATTAAAATTTGATAGGAAAAAAGCTACAAGGTGCTATAAAGCATAGTTATAATGATTGGTTGTGCTTTAAAACGTCTTCAATCTATAAACCAATAGAAAGATTGTCTATTGCTTCCACCAACGTCGAATTATTCGTGGTATGTTCACGAGTGCGTCAAAAAAGAGTAGAAATTAATTACTATGGAACTAAATTTTTAACGATGATAGCGCCCTCATTTTTTGTTCATTCTTTTTATCGCATTGTACAATAATGAACTAATGACGTCTGTATTACCTATAAATATACCTTTGATTTCGTGGTGGCCTTCTCTGTTGTGTTAAAAATATATTGTTATTTATATTAAAATATTTAATGAAGTATATTTAGTTTAATTAAAGCTGGCTCTAGATTTACGCTGCGAAGCCCCGCGAACAGTCGAAAACATCAGTGTGAACGGTTTTCGCAGACTTCTCGCGCACTAATTACACCCCCGCTCCCCTGGAATAGAACTTGCCCTTTTTGGAGATGACACCCGCGCCTTCTACGCCTCAGATAGGAACCTACGGCGTGTCTCTCTATACCTCCAACTTATAGTTACCGCCCTAGGGGAGTGGTTTGTGAGGTGGAGGATTGAGGTTAACCCCAAGAAAAGTTCAATTATGTGCTTCACTTTTTCCATAGGTGACACTTGTAGCTCTAGGCCTCGTCTTTCCCCACTCCCGATATCCCTTTTCGGTGAAACTATCCCTTGGGCTAGGAAAACCAAATATCTTGGAGTTACCCTACTCCATCGGCTGACCTTCCAAGAATACATAAAAACTGTCCGAACCCGAGCTGATTTTGTACTCGTTCGCCTCAATTCTCTCGCGGAAGAAGTAAAATGTCGCTTAGAAATAAGCGGACATTGTACAAAACCTGCGTACGTCCCATAATGACCTTCGCGAGCATTGTCTTTGCACACGCAGCCCCCTCCATCATTAAAATAGTCCATGGTACTCTCACAATGTCGACCTCCACAAGAACTTGGAAGATTCCTCCACCGTCAAATACGTATAAGATTCCGCCCGACGCTACTATGAGTCCCGCACCATCCCAACCCCCTAGTAGTCATCCCCCTGACAGTCTAACCTATGTACCCAATTAAAATGCTGTTGCCGTCGCCGTCGACGTCCTCGGCACGTCTTAGGCGACCCGGACGACCCAATTACTGCTGCTAATGCGGTTCTTACACTACACTTACAGACTTCAGCTTCACATATACATCGTCCCCGCCGGCGGAGACGAGGACGTCACCGTCGCCACACCGTGAACATACCGGCTTCAGCCAACACTTCTACCAGGTATCAGCACCTGCCTCGGCGCTTCTCACCCACTCGCGATCCCGCGGTACCCTCCCAAAGCAACGCCCTAAGCCGAGGTGCGTTTCTTCCGCCGGTTTACCGGCGGGGGAGCTCTTAGGCTTGTTGCTGCGTACGTACACTCTTTGCTCCTGGCTGAGCGTCTTCTGGGCTCGCCCTAAACCATACATGTCCAGTAACTCTTGAAAGGCCATTAGGGCCACGAGAATTTGGTCACTCCAAAAAAAAAGCGATTGTGAACAATTGTGAATATGCACGTGATAACTATAATATCCTCCTTTATTATTTCATTTATACATAGAGGTTTTATTATTAATTTTATAGTTTTATTAGCCACATGTTCTTTAAATAAAAATAAAAGTAACGCAATAATCAAATTACTGTGACGTGACACTAATTAATTCTAATAATAATATTTGCTAATATTTTCTCATTATAGTGTTGTTGGTATCCGGATGTTGTGATTATATATTTATAGTAAATATATTTTAATTTAAACATCTTTTAAAAGCATTATTGCAAAAATGAACGAGAACAAGTTTAAAAAAATCCCTCAGGAAGAAAACACCAGCACAGTTTTTTTATTTGATATATCTACAGAAGTTAAGCATTTCTATGAAACACCTGTCATATTTGTAACAATGAAAGATTATTCCGATATTATATTTAATACCATGTGCTATGTACGCATGGCATTAAATGAGAAAAAAGATAAAAAGGATATAATGGACGCAATAGTTGAGTTTCATTTGCAGTGGTTACACGCTGTTAATGAAATGGATTTTTTTAAAAGACGGATAACCGACCTTCCCAGAGAAGAATTGTATCAAGCTATCAGTTACACAATCGATTGTATGGCATACCGCTTAAAATATTATCAAAGATACATGGAAAAGAATAAAAAAGGGCTCTCAAATGAGCAACAGCATAACATAAATGCGGAAATTGAAATAGTGGAAGAAATGCACAAGGATGTTATACAAATTCTTCTAGAAAGATTGAAATGTCTCAGAAATTTTCATAGTGACGACGAATTTAAAGTGAGAGTAAATGATTGTGTGGATGACCTTCTTAACTGGTTGGATAAAATAAATGACGGATTGTCAATACAATTAAGTAAGCACATCAATTTTAATCTTCCTCAGCTTTCTGGAGATTTAACAAAAACATTGCAGCAAATCGTAGATGAATTCTCCAATTCTCGATCTCGACCTTCTACGAAAATGATAGAAGAATTAAAAGATAAGGGTAAAGAATTAAGTACAATGATACGCTCCACTGCAGGCCATAGCCTAGAAATATCAAAAGTCGTGGAAAAGATTAGCATATTAGATGATCGTATTAAAAGATTAGAAACTGAGCAATCTTCTGCAGTCATGGCTTTAGTACATAAGAGAGATTATTTAGAAAAGAGACTCGCTTCTATAGAAAACTTAAAGATAACTCTAAAAAGCCTAATGCAGTTAACTGATGTACAGTTAGAAGAAGTGAGTGAAGATGAGCTATGTATTTGTGAAGATTTTTATCAACTGAAAATTTTCAATCATTTGCTCCCACAAGCAGAACGTGAGCGCTTAGTAACGGAGTTATGCTACCTGTGGGATTTAGCAGTGGTTGGACCGCGAAGTCACAAGTCTATAATCTCAATACTTAGCGCTGCTGAAATGAAAGAATTATATACAGATGAGCTTGGTAACTTTTACATCGATGAACACAGTAGGAAAGTATACAAGAAAATAGATGATGACACTTTATACCAACCAAATGAGAAAAATGTCCTTGTTCCCTTGACTGATGATCAGGAACATATTTATTATTACGACGAATGTGCACGATATTTCATTGATCCCAAAACTAGGCAGCGAGTTTACAAAACTCACGCTTCAGCAAGTGAATACATAATGGACTCTTCAGGAGTCTTGTTAAAGCTTAAAGAAGAACGCGATGGTATCATATATTATTACGATAACTATGGACGTTATTATGTTAATAACGAAGGAAAACATATTTATCGAGACACTGATAGTATGACCGAGTATGAAAATGACGGACTGGGGAATCTTGTTAGAATTCGTAGTCACTTGGATTTATTCGAATTTTGTCCTCAAGATGCTAATGTAACTGAAGATTTTAAATATCTAAAGAAAACAGTTGGTCTGGCTTTACGAGAATGTGTTGCTGGTGTTATTATGCGCCAACCTGCTGATCCGATAAAGTATTTGTGGGCAAGCTTAATGAAGTTCAGAGAAAATATGGAACTAAAAGAAAAAAGAGTTAGGGAAAAGGAGGAGCTGGATATAGAAAGGGAGATCAAAATTACTGAGGAGCGTGCAGCAGCAGAGAAAGCTGCTATGGAAGCGGCATTACTAACTCAAGGCGGGAGTGAAGCTAGTTATGATTCTAATTTAATAAAATATAGTTCAATGCGTGAAGACGATACTGTTTCCGTAGGTGCAAGTACGTATGTTTAAATAATATGAAACATTAACAATGTTGTTTTAAATGTTAGTATAAGGCCTAGGGAAAGAGGTAGGCTATGCAATAAAATAAAACGACCTCTCACAAAGTAATCGCATGATTACTCTAAATATTAATAATTTAATTTACTCATTGTTAATATTAACTATGAACTGAGTACCTATTAATTACTTACATTTTCGTATTATATTATTAATAATAATGAATGTTAAATTATATAGTTCTTTTGTGACTGTTAAGTTATGAAGAAGGTATGTTATATTTTTATGTGACTAACATTTATTTTTACATTATTATTGCTATAGGAGTGAAACATCAATATCCTTATTTGTGTTATTTTTTCTCTTTTATTGCATTGTTAACGCTGTACTTATAATTATTGAAGGCACCTAATAAATTAAATGTTTACATTCGATTTAAAAATTCACATTACAGGGAAAGATTCAATTTAGTTTAAGGGTGAGGTAACGAGGTTTTGCTACTAGATGGTAAGTAACCATAAAATACTTACCATCTGATTGCGGGCTGGGCCGATTCATCACAAAAGTATGATGACCACTGATGTGATTAACGAAGGTGACTTTCCGCCTAGTAGCATCTCTGGAAAATACTTGGGTAATTTTCACCACAAATCTAATATTTTGATACATGTTCACAAAGTCGAAGTGTAATATTGATTCTAAATTTACTATAATTCTTGTTTCTAAATAAAATCATCTAATATTTGTTTGAATCTTTACCGTAGAACAGAATTATTCCTGGATATTTTCCATAACATTATTTTAAATTGATAATTTAGTAAAAGTCAATTCTCACATGGCACTACATTCATAATTTATGCTCTGTGTATGCTAATACAGAAAAATATAACTACTATAAAGAGTTATTTTCTATAATGGCAACATTGTTATTGACAGCTGCTTGTCGGCCATATTTTAGTAATTTTGACGATTGAATTCTTCCAAGTCAATTCGATTCATTCATTTTCTTTTCATAAAGAAGTGGAGTCGTAAAATAAAACACTTGTACAATTATTTCATCGAATTTCTTAACAATCAGCTAGATTAAGTGTAAACAATTAATAAACGATTAAAGTAAAGAAATTAGTAGTGAACGATAACGAGGTGAATCCAGTGAAAATAATTTCTCGTACTTGTACTTCCTATAATGATTAATGTTTTATCACAAGGTACTTTATTTTATGTAAATTAGTATGCTTAGTGACGAATCGTCCTTTGAATGTTTTCGTCACGTGCCAGCGCTAGTTTGAAGGCGTAGGACTGCATACAGAAGTGACGTTCCGAACGTAAATACAGCGGTGTTCGTTTTCGACTGATGGCCTTTTGTAATAGTGTAGTTTAATTGTAAGTGTTCAAAACATGGCTCCGAAGCCTCCCCCACCGCCCGGGCCGCCTCCACCTCCGGGACCACCACCTCCTCCTAGTTTTCTAACCTCGTCTAAAAGTGGCTCGGGTGATAACAGAAATGCCCTCCTAAGCTCTATTAGACATGGCACGAAGTTGAAAAAAACTGTCACAGTGGACAAAAGTGGACCGTACATACCTGGTAAAGTGTCAAATGTCACAAATTCGAGTGGTAGCGCTGGTGGTGGTAGTGCTGAACGGACTGGTGGTGTCAAAAGTGGAGTGATGCAAAATGGTGGCGGTGGTCCACCCAGCCTTGGAGGACTGTTCGCTGGTGGAATGCCCAAGTTAAGGCCCACTGGGAAATTGGCAGGTAAGATGAGCCTTTATTTACGAATTATTCTAGAGGTAGACAGCAATAAAAATGTAGAAATGGACAGATGCAAAGCACAGATAACTGCACTAAATAGTGATTGCTAATAATTGTGTTTTGTGGATTAAGTATATAATTTTTATAATATTATTTGTTAAAATATATTAATTTATTAATATAGTTACCTACACATATTTTTAAATGCTAACAGCATATATAATCAGCTGGAGTCTAGCAATAAATAAATAGAATGTAAATCTGATTCACCTTTAAATTTACTACCATTGATTTAATAGATAGATATACTCGTTATTGTACACCAACATGTTGCAAAAAGATGTTGCAATTGATGTAATTTACAATTTGCTGCTCATTATAATTTATGCTGTGTTCCAAAATATGCTATTATCACTTTTTGTCAATTTAAATCATACTGCATCCTTTTCTGTCTTATGAAGATAGAAATGGATACCCCATATTTGTCTTGTGAAAGAGAGACAATCACTCATTTTGGAATACAGCCTTAATATGAGAAAACTGGTCAGGAAGGGAAATAGGAAATTAATTCTGATTACTTACACAGACAGAATAACTGGGATTTTTATAATGCAGATATTTGATAACAGCAGTTATTAGATAAGATATTGATTAGAGTAGAAATATTATGTTGTATATTATGTTAATAAAACATTTAACGGTACATTGTTATGGTTATATTGTGAATGGCTTAGTAACCAAGCAAGTCTATAAAGAAGATAACATAAAAATACATAATACCAACCTCCTCCTTACTTCCACCACTGAGTATTTTTGTAACTAATATTTATATGAGAGCTTTGATGCAACGTAAAGTTTTATGTACTTACTAGCAGTGCCTGTGACTTCATTTGCATGAACTTTAGAGTATATATGGTTAGTATGATTCCTGCAGAAACTTTATAATTAAGCTGGTTAAAACATATCTTAAATATTAACCTGGCACATAAACTTTGAAAGTATGGCTCACCATATTCACTTGTCCATTATATTCTTATGGCATAATTAAGCAAAACGGCTGTTTTGGTGTTGTTGACAAGTCAACTAGTGTTGCTACAATGAATAAGTATCAACAAATTGTAGATAACTAATAATTATAGCTCATTTAATGCCCTCACTCAGTGTAACTCACATGTAAAAATCATGTGAAAATGTAATTAATGTTTTACATGTAAAAATCACATGTGAGTAAAGCATTTTTCAAAATATTGTAATTAGGCATTTTGAAGACATTGCAATTTTGTATGAAAGCAAAATTATATTATATCAATTATGTTTTATGTACTTTCATAAAGTTATCAAAATTGCATAGACATTAAAGAACAAGAAATATACTATATTAAAAATATCCCCAAACCAAAAAAGTATTCAAATATGACAAATAAAGCTTTAAAGTTGTGAGACAACATTTTTCAATCTATGTACAATTATTTTGACTACAACCCATCAATAGTTCTTTCAATGGAAAAAGCACCCATTTAAATAGATATTAATTAAAAAAACTCAGTGGTCAAATTAAGGAAGAGATCAGTATAATAAAGCATTTTTTTAGTTTTTTATTATTAATTCAGAACAAAATCTTATAAGGATAATTAAAATAATAACAACACACTCAATGGCCCACACCAGGATTTCATGTCATGAGTTCAGAGACACACTAAGACGAAGACACTACAAAGACTAGAATAAACATTTAAAGCAGCATGCTCGACTGGCCACGTTACCCCTCTCTCACTACCTTGAAATGTACTGTGTTTCCTGATTTATCTTATTACCCTAATGTACAACATACATATTTCATACATCGTAGTGAGTCAGATGTGCCAGAGCCAATTCCCATCCTATCCCTCCCCATTTTCTCAACCCTTTCTCCAAATCCGTTCCTATAGCTCCAAAGGTAGGCAGCTCATCCGAAGGTGTGCCAACATTTGTTTGTCATTTTGGACTGATGTTGGCATATTGTATTGCGGATGTCTATGGGCGACAGTATCTACTTACCATCAGGTGGACTGTATGCTCGTCTGCTGCCTTCGTACATAAAAAAAAAATAATGTCTAGACCAAATTTTACACCTGACAAGGCCACTACCAACTAGGCTAATCCGTCATCAATAAGTATATAAGTGTCCTTTATCTAATTGATTATTGTATAATTAATTAAATATTGACTTATTTATTATACTTTGCAAATGTTGTTGCAATCTTTGAAGAGGAATTTATTGTTGGACCATATTTTCAGTCACATATCTCGAAAAATCTCAACTCAAAAAATCATTATTTGTACTGCTTCATAAACATTGAAATGTTTAGTGATAAAACTTATCATGAAATCAAGTTATTATCATTACTAACTTATCATTACTTATTCTTCTCTCTATATATATATATATATATAAATGGATGTTGGTATATCTGATGTTAATAGACTTCAATGCCGTTTGACCGATCACCATGAAAGTTGGCACATATATGTATTTTTTCATGAAGAAGGTTTTTATGCTATCGAATTTGTTGTAACTCGCCACTAGATGGTACTGCAGCACATCAACTTCTATACCGTTAAACCGATCGCAAAAATCATATCGACGGCAAAACAGAATAATTTGTGATTTTATATACAGAGGTAAATAAATATACACAGGCAGGACAACGTCTGCTGGGTTTTGCTAGTATATTATAAAGAAAGAAAACACTATTTTCTGTTTCTTAATGTTTACTTTTTATTGACTGCCTATTCTTTGCACCATACATGTGAAATATAATTCCAATTGATTATTCCTAGAAATGTCAACGATGGTCTACAGGTCATGAAGAAGTCTTAACACTGTCACTGTCACGTATAAATAAGAATATTCTACTTGAGCAAGCCATGTGGACCGCGCGCAGGACACGTTAATTATTTCACAGTAGGTCACCTAACAAAAATTGAATTTTCTGTAGCATGCCAAGTGGTCTGCACGCGGGGCACGACAATATTTATTGTAAAGGGTTTGACTCGAAAAACGGTGGGTTGTGCACCGCCCACGCGGCCTGCTGTAAAAGTTTGCATCCTATTGTTGATGATGTGCTATGCTCGAACTCACGTGGGCCGCCAGCTGATCACGTGGCGGTGAGAGTGTTAAATGAGCATATTATACACAACTAATGTGGGTATCCTTTAAAGATGCTTACTAATGTCAACTATTTAAGATTTTGAAACAAATAAGCAAATATTAATTTTAAAATTTGTAAAGAATTTTTAACATTTGATGTATTTTTTTAAAATTATATATAATGGACCTCATTTACTATCCGGAGTTCAATCTATTTTATTCAAAATTTTCCCTATTGATTCTACACTTTATTGTTATTCTCAATTCCCCATTATTTGTTATTTCAGTAAATTTAAATTGAATCATTGGTAGACGTTTAAAAACCGTAAGTATTATTAACATTAGAAGTAACTAAGGGTATTTACGGATTAAGGTATCAATTACAATACACTGGAGGTAAAAAAATATTTTCCAGTAAATGTTTGGTAATTTATAACTTACATTTATGACTAATATACGAGGGTGAATCAAAAAGTCCTTAAGAATCGTCATTAAAACACAAAGAGATTCAAATAAAAACATTTTATTTCTCTACGTAATCTCCTTGGAACTCTATATAATACATTTAGTATAACGTTTTTCCCTCTCCATTATCGTCGCCACCCTCGGCACGTCCTAGACGACCCCGACGACTCAATTACTGCTGCCAATGCGATTCTTACATTACACACACACACTACACATGTACACCTTCCCCGCCAGTGGAGACGAGGACATCCTCCTCGCTACACCGTCAACACACCAACACTTTCACCAGATATCGGCACGCGCCTGGGCGCTTCTCACCTACTTACGATCCCGCGGTACCTTCCCAAAGCAACGCCCTAAGCCGAAATCCGTTCCTTATGCCGGTCTACGGGCTTAGGCTCATTGCTATACATTTCTGCTCCTGGCCGAGCGCCTTCTGCGTTCGCCATGAATTATACGTGTGATGATTCTTGAATGGCCATTAAGGCCACAAGAATTTAGCCATTCCGAAAAAAAAACTATGTCGTTATTGTAATTTCCTTATTCCTTCCGAAAAAAAAAACATTTCCTTGAGTCTCAAAAAACTCTTCTACGGCAGCCATAACCGCGACATCATCTTCAAATTTTGTTCCATGGATGTGCTCACCATTGTCAATAAATACGCAAATTAAATGAAAATATCTACAAATAAATTCAAATTCAAAACGTAATTCAAATAAAATACTACGAGCAATTGACAGACTGGGAGATTGTGGGATCTTGTCGACAAACAGGTTTTAGCTCTCAACAGGTTATCTCTATCGCACTCCTTGTTATTGCATAAACATTAGGAATCTCGCTCGCACCCTGTTTGTCTATTACGCTAGTATTAATAAGAAGCCTTTGATTTGAACACACTTTTCGGATCGCTTAATTACAATTAATTTAATTCGTTAAATCGTTTATAATTATTCGTTTAATCGTTTAACTTCTATCCCAGTTTAAAAATAGTCAGAAGTTTTGTCTTCAAAATGGGCGAAAATCGCAGCGGTCACTTCATCATCAGTGGAAAATTTTCTACTCCTTAAGTCCACCTTGAGCTTTGAGAATAACTAGTAATCACTGGGAGCTAAGTCAGGACTATAGGGTGGGTGGCGAATTTCCGTTTAGCGACACGGCGTGGACGGGTGCATTGTCATGGAGAAGCCACACACCCTTGCTTAGTTTTCCATGACGTTTTTGCTTGATTCTTCCCGTAATTGCTCTATAAGGTTAGCATAATAGCTTCCAGGCAAAAGAACGCAATACTACAGAGTATTGCGTTCTTTTATATCTATAAGCAATATTCCTTGACAATTCCCGAATATCGAAGCCCATAATCTTTTTGGTCGACTGAGTCACCTTTGCCTTTCTAGGCGCTGCTTCATCAGAACGACGCCACTCCATCGACTTCCCTTTGAAAAGGGGATCATAGTAAAGAACTAGAGTTTCATCCCCAGTAAGATTGACTCCAAAAATTTCAGTTTCTCTGAATGGATCCAAAAATTTCCTCAGAGCATGCTACTCTTTAACTTCACTGCACACTTGAAAGAAGTTTTGGCACTCACTACACCTCGTTTTGGCACCTCGCACTAACGTTATTCATATGAAGATGTTCATAAAGACTGTAGTTTTTGAAAGTCCTGTCCTTGCTGCTATTTCTTTCGTCGTTAGCCTCAACGGGTCGACCGGAGCGAGGTTCGTCGTCGATCGATCGTACGTCTAACGAAATTGCTTACACCAATCTTTGACGGTGTAAAATGATGGAAAAAAATCCCCGTACACATTATTCAACCTTTGTTTGATATCGGTTGGACCTACACCTTCCTTTGTAAGGAACTTAATCACGGAATGATATTCCAGTTTAAACATTTTAAAGATTTTGCCACTTCCTGTTGAGTCGAGGAATCAGAACTAATAATTCTAAAAATTATACAGGAATTAGCAGGATAAATGACAATTACAAATTTAGAATTACATCTAGAAATATGTCAGGCCAGAAACATTTGGCCTCGATCGAACGAATCAAATGACACTTGACATAAATATTGTGTGATAGTGACTCTTTAAAATAAAAAATAAACTACCCTCAATTTTTTTTTATTAATATGCGTTTCTAAGAACTTTTTAATTCACCCTCGTATACTTCTTTGTCGTGGAATTTACAGAGAACAAACTGAGGGATTCCTCATAGAGGAATATAAATATTAAAATGTGTTGTTATAGATCATTTCATAAGAGCTGTCACATTAGATATTTAAATGTTTGATGTATCCATATAGCATGTTCTAAGTTAACCATTTTTAGTTGGGAAATTAAACGAAATTTAAAGCTGGCAAGTTTCTTCGTTCAGATTCGTTCAGGTTTATTCAGATTCTTTTATGAAAGGAGGTGGACGGGCAAGCGCCCCACGTGATGGTAAGTGCTTACGCCCCTATGGACAGGCGTCCACCAGGAGATATGCGGTTGCGCCGCCGACCATACAAAAACCTATTCACAGCCTTCTTGAAGAACCCTTGGCAGAACCTTTTTTTATTGCGCTACGATATTCTTCAAGAATATCGTAGCGCAATGAAAAAACCTCTTGAGACAGTTCGTTCCACACCCTACGCGTTCGCGATATAAAACGATTTTTGGAACGTGCAATACGCGATACGTGCTCCGTATAGAGTTCCAATATCACCAAAAAAGTGTGAATTCCCTACGCAGAAAAAATAAAAATCCAGCCCTTGCATGGAATAGAGAGTATATAGTATAACGAGCTAAGGAGATTCCCCTATTCCATGATCCTTACGTGCACATTTATTGCAAAGTAATAGCAGAACAACTATATTTATCAATTTTCTATTGCCACCAGGAACAACACCAAATGGCCAAGTGAAACCTGACGCTCCACGGTGCCCGCCGCCACAGCCTCAACACCCGCCACGATCATCCCCTGAGAAGACCAGACCCTCGGCAGGGGGCAATGTTAGTGCCCTTTCTGCAGCGTTATCTGAGGCCCTGGGAGCCCCCAGAGATCCTCCAAGGGAAGCACCTGTGAGGCCGATGGTAAAAAGGCAGCCTAGTGAAGTGCGAGCGAGGGGGCCTCCACCGCAACCGCCAACGCAGAAGAGTAACACGATGCCTTTGGTAAGATTTTCTTGTTAATCGATTTTACACTTTGCTGGAGTTGTTGGGTCCGCATTGAAGCCGCGTGGTGGATTGTGATCCGAAACACCCTCATGATTACAAAGGGGAGGCCTATGCAACTCACCGCTAGCTCTACTACTAGTAGGTCTCTAAGATATGTGAACTCAGAGTCCAGAGTCTGCTGAATCCGAAGGTTCAATCCCATCCATCACTCTGTCTCTTCATTGCTAATTGTAGGCCTCTTACATGGCTCACCATCACACTCAATCTTCGGTTCTTCTCATCCAGCCACTAACTTAATGAAGGTGGTCAGTCCACCTGGTTATAGGACTCCTTACATTCCGCTCTTCGGTACGCGGTCTCCACTCGAGGAGTAGTCTAATCAGCTGTTGATCTTGCGGCAGATAGGAACTACCCATTGCCCTCGAGCACAGCTCATCTGTGGTGTAAATCCCGTTGTTCAATTTGTTGAAGCCCTTCCTTTTTTGTAAGATATTTTATCTATGTTTCTGATCTACACAGATATCTGTAATGTCATAAAAATGATTGTAGTCGTCTAATGCTGTTGATGTCGTCAGAAAAATAACAGTGAGGCTGACTGCTTGAAGGTCGTTTGTCTGACGACATCTTGGTTTACATAAAATATTAAGCTCTTTAAAAGGTTTTTATTACAGACTATAAATCGTTTTGTTTTTATTTTTTATTCGTATACTGTAGGATTTCGATATGATCCTGTATAGTCGCGCTGGTGAGTTTGCATGGTCAAATGTCATGTCAATTTCATAATGGTCAAATCTTTTCGTGGTTATTTAGGTTCCGCAGGTTGTGGTAACCGCTTAAGTCAAGTGGTGGCAAGTCAGTATTTCGGGTTATCGCCACTTGATATTTGGCATTGTGTTGTTTTGATGCCCATTTATCACCACGTAGGACACGTGTAGAGTGTTTAGAAGTAACTCCTATGGACGCGGACCACAGTTGCCCCCCACCAGGTTTTAAAGCTTCGTAACACGTTGACAGCATTGTATAACATGCCGTCTCACGTTCATACAAATCTATCTGCTACGTTAGCGACATCATAACTCTAGAAGACAGGCAGTCTGCCTCTCTGTTCCATTGGTTTGCAGTTTCACACTAACCGAGTGTAATTATAAATTGTTCTTTTCCTGCGACTTAAAAGGACCATAAAAAAGGACCTAATAGGACCATTAAAATTCGCTCATATGAACCTGGTAATATCAAATAATACCTTTAATACCAGGTGCTCGGTTGAACACTTGATACTACAAAACCCGCTACATTTCCAAACGTAGACCGGATTAAACAGATCCTCCTTGTTAGTTGAACTCGCATGAAGAATAAAAAAGATTAGATAATGGGTGAAGTATTTTACAACTACTTCGTCATATAGAGGCTGGATGAGAAGACCGGAAGATCATGTGCGGTGGCGTGTCTAAGGAGGGGCCTATATGCAGCAATGGATAAAGACACTGATGGTATTTGGTATAATATTTTACAATTGTCGCAGAGTGCGAATAGACGCGATCTGATATTGGAAATATGAGTACCTACTGCTGCAGCAGCGCATATTTTTACGATGCGACGCCTTAACGCAATGACGTATGTTTGCTCTTAGCATTTGAATGCCAAGCGCGTCGTTAACAATCGAAGTGCTTACATAGCACAATGCGTTATTCGTTAGTAGGTGCTCACCGTACTGAGCTCTCTGTAATGGGACTTTCACTGGTATCTAATAGGACCCGAAAGGCTATGATTTGATACGGCACTTTCGCTGTGGTTTTGAAGTGACCGGGCACGTAATTACGGGGAGGGCCTAGGGCGGCGGGGTCTTCCCTTTAAATAAATTTCAAGTGACCACCGGGCCGATAATTTTAATATTAAGGCAATTTGAAGGCTAAATTGTGTCATTAGTTATCAGCACTGATTTGGTCGTTTCTCACCGACTAACGACCCCGCGCTGCCGTCCAAAGCACCCTAAGCCCGTTCCTTTCCTCGGTCACTCGGCCTTTAAGGTCGTTGCATTCAGCACTCGTCTTAAACTAAACGGTGTATACTGTAAGATCTTAAGCCATTAGCGTCACAAGAAATACTTTTTGCTCGTGCTTCCCTAGTGAAAAAAACAGTCGTATTCCGACTACCAGCAATGCAATATGGCGTGTTCAAACTTCTGTGCCAGGACATCAACGGGAGGCGACTGTCAGTTAAGCTACTCTACTCTACTCGTTGATTCTACTCGCAAAGCTGACTCATTGACGGTTTTGCGACTCAAACGCGTCAAAGTTTGGAACTGAGTTGACGAGCCAAGACCTTCAGCGCGATCTAAATTTTGTACTCGCAGGTAATCCACTAGCGAACTTTACTGTGAAGCCCTTTTATATGTTAAAATAAAATAATAATGGATCACTCGCTTAGTTGTCGCCAACTACTCGATTAATACTAGATCTGTAGCTTGCCGTATCTCTGTTTTGTATAGAAAGAAGGTGACAAATCAGCAGACACGCCTGTTGGTAAACAATTACTATTGCTCATGGATATCTGCAATTAATGCCAACATTAGTCCAAAATTGACTAAATAGACTTTTTTTACTTTTCTTTAAATTCCCTCTTTACATCTCCCTTGCCGTAGCGTCTCTCCGTACCCGTACCGTAGTTTTTCTTCACCACAACGTAGTATAGGATGCCCTCCGGCCAGGTGGGTTGACAACTTGAAGAATGTCGCCGGTAGTGGCTGGATGAGAACAGCAGAAGACCATGTGTGGTGGGTCCGCGAGAGAGGCCTATATCCGGCCGTGGAGAGTCACAGGCTGATGGTATATATGGCTTTTCAATTTTTGAAAAGCTGTTTCTAGAATTTGTTGTAAACAGCAATAGACTGTATACAGACAATAGTTTATTACTGAAATGTTTAATGTTCGTAGTGAACGAGAACTGTTTTGAACTTCAAAAACATCTGGTTTAACTGACACCATTATAAAGCTATCAAGGTAAAGCTCATCTTGTTTTTACTTTTGCATCTAATTATAAAACAGATGTTACCTCATTGTGATGTAATTTATAGGAAATAAATATTCATAAGTAGGTTCGACGAGTGTTTTACACGGGTTTTAAAAAAGTTGATCGCATGAAAGTCGATTGCGTAACACAAGAGAGTGGAATTGATCAGTATTCAACCGATGTGGCTTTGCAAGTTTTTAAAAATCAAATAAAAGATATTAAATTGTATCGATATCAGCCTATAAAGTACCACTATAGGCCTCCTCATGAGGTCCATTTGAGCCATAATCCACCACGCGACCCCAGAGGGGTTGGGTGAAATTTAAAAAAAAATGTGTTATAGCAAGTGATAATTGAGAAATCAGGCTGGGAATCGAACTCACCATGGTCACTCATGCACAAGACAATATGCATGAGGTGGCCCATGTCCAGCAGTCCAGCTAAAAGAGCTGATTGCATTACATATCACTAGGTGAAATTGAAATTTTAAAATTGAAAAATTTGAAATTTGAACGTAGAATTTGGAAAGCTATATTTTTGTGTCTCGGTAAGTTCCTGCACTTGAGATACCATAAGAAAAGTGTGGTGAACAGTAGAGAAGATACAATTTTTCAATATCGCCTTTATTAAAAAGGTCTGAATTGTTGCCGCATAGGAACAAAGGCAACCGCAGATCGCCCACACGCACTCCCGAAATGGTAAAAATATCCTTAGCGGGTGCCCGAGGAGGTATGCATGTCATCAAATGCGAGAATATCGCTCCGTGGGTGGGGATCGTATTTGGAAACAGTTTATTTACATTCAGATTGTGTTAACCTTGCTCGCAGTCGGGTTACGTCGGCCAATGATTTGAATTCATGAATTGTGTTTGAACATTTCTAAACTTTTACAATAGAAAGGATTTTTTTAGTAAGACTTATTGAATCATATGCTGATGAATTGAAATAATTAATTGAACCGCCAGTTGCTTAATGGCGTTCAATCCTTACTATAAAACAATACCCGCCTTCTGTTTGATGTGGTAGGGAATGCTGTAAAGGCATTGTAAATCCGTTTTTTTTACATTTCAAATACATGTGCAATTAATCTATATGTACTTTTATACTAATATAATAATAAAGAGGTAAAATTGTGTGTTTGTAGGTATGTTGGGGGTAATCTCTGGAACTACTGAACCGATTTCAAAAAATCCTTTCACAAATAGGAAGCTACATTATCCGTGTCTAATATAGGCTATATTTTATTTTGAAATTTTGAAAAAAAAAAAATAGAAACCGAAGCGAAGCGAGGGAGGGACGCTAGCTTTAAATAAATCCTTAAAATTATACCGGTGATTAGACATACTTTCTTTGCAAATGTTTTATTACCATACCATCAGCCTCTGCTGGATCCATTGCTGGATATAAGTCTCTCTTAAGGCACACCACACTCGGTCATCTCATCTAGCCACTAATTACTGGCGATTCTCTTTTGGGTCCATCAATTGGTTCACCTTTCCGGAAGCGAAGATTTTATTACATTCATAAAATGCATAAAATGACATTCATGCCGAATACATTTTATAATACTTTGTACAATACAAGACACATTTAAAGGTCACCCATGAATGTAAAAAAAATTCATTATTTACTTTCGAGAATGGTTTATTACTCTTATAATTTATGATAGCAATGGTTACTTTGATCTTCCATATTTTTGGCAAGGAATTTTTATTACAGTTAAAATTTCCCTAAGGTGCTGTTAGCCTGTAGTACTTTTTCTCTGCGAAACTGTAACTCGGAAACTAATATAGTTTAGAATGTGCTTTTTTCTGCTTCATGTTTCATCTATCTGTGTCATTTACGAGGACACAGATAGATCATTACATTCATTACACAGTCATTTACGCTGGAGTTGTGGTCAATATGCCATAGCGGTGTTTTAGAGTCAAGAGAGGGGCTGCATTTTCGAGAGGAATAACTCTATCTTAATTTACAATTTCCAGCCGACTGCTACTTATTATGACTAGTCATGTTAATCTTAAATTAATTTTAATTTCAAATCTTGACGTTCTCTTTGAAAATTATCCTTGTCGGATTCACAATTCCAATTTATAGATATCCCATTTGTCACAGAAGTTGTACCATCTAATTATTCGTTTTTATAATAATCATACCATAACATCAGCCAATGTCTTTCCACTCCATTGCGGAATACAGACTTCTTCCAAAGCTCTCCACTAAATTTAATTAATATATTAATATACTTTATACGTTACTCTTGCCATAAATCATTCTCCAGAATGCCTTGAGTGTTTCCTCCAAAAAAGTAGTAATTTCCTTCAAGCAATCGTTAACGCGCGAAAACGATAAAGACCTTCGTATTAAACGTCTTATGAAATCGTTTAATTCAATATTATTACATTAAATGTAGAAAGGGAGGAAATGTATGAAGATGTTGGGACAACATTCACTGGTTTAATTTGGGTGCCAAAACTCACGAACAAATCGAATTTCGAAACGAATCGAATTCCAATCATTTTTAGGTGTTTTTATAAACAGTACAACTGCAGATCGATAAGTTCTTGTGGAGTTTGTTTATTTACGAGGAAAGTATCCAGTTTTAGGCGAATAATCTGCCCATCTCTTTCTGTGGGTGTTTTAAAGGGCGACTAAGATATAATTAAGCCGTTACTACAAACCCTGAGGAACTATGTACACCACCTCTAATAGAATGGAATTGTCTATCCCCTTCGTCATGTCATTTTTTTCACCAACTTAAAAAAATGTGAATATCTCTGAAACTAAAAGCCGAGATTTGGAACCTTTTTGTTTGGACGTTCACTTATGTGTTTATTCAGTACCTACACCGTAAAACTTGAGGAGTTTTACTTGGCCTGTTTAAAATTCGGCCAAGTGTCTGCTCTGTTTGCCTGCTATTCTCGACGTCGGGAGCCCACATTCCGGTTATTATCTTCATGAAGTATGCAAATGTAATCCTAATTTTATGCAAATCCTTGACTATAGAGCTAAGACTGGAATCTAATAGTAGCTGTTGTTAGCTTACACACTTAAATTTATACAAAAGCAAATATGATAATCGATTTTATTAACAAATTCTACCATTATCACACTTGATAACTTTTCCTTCATTAATTCTTTTCGTAGCTGAACAGTTTTCCGGATTTGAGGGCAACTTTGACTAAAGAGTGTTCATTGTAAAGGTAGAAAGCGACTTTTGCGACATAGGTCGCAAAAGAATGCCTATTTTTAGCCCACTTTTCAGTCAGTCTCCTCATGATAAACCAGGGCGACATGTTGGTGCACGCAAAATTGGCACAGTTTGAAAACAGTACTTAAGGTATTTAAGATTGGTACGACAATTAGTACCGTCCAAAATTAATATGTACTCAAGATGCTTACAGAACAACGACAATTTTTATACTATATAGATTACAGACAGACGTTATATAGACAATGTATCTTACGTTTCCGGTGGGAAAATATTCAATTCTTTTGTGAAGAGTTCGCGTGTACTGTTTAATTATTAAAAACTATTTTTTTAAATGTAAGCATTTCTAAAAGTCTAGGAGTTTGCTCAACGTGACTGAAACTGTTTACTCAACGCTGAAAAATATTAATTGCACAGTTAGCAAGCCAAACATGGCGTAACAAATGCTAATTTTTAATTATATTTGCTTCGGTCATGTGTGGTTGGTAACCTTGTTAAAATCATGCCTTCGAGTTTAGTGTGAGGATTACGGATTATTTGGTTACAGGGTATTTATGGTAAATAACTAGCAGGTATATATTAGCTTTTGTATTGGTTACTTCTTAATTGCTTCCCATAGCGCTACAACTCTTTATCGATCTTGACAACATCCAGTATCATCTTCGACACGCCTGGTCATTTGCCGTTCATTTCCAGTTAATTTTCTATTCCACCATGCCAAGATTTGTCTCTAGACAGTCTATGAGTATTCTTCATTGTACTCCTTAACCTTCATTGTATTAGTAGCAAGAAAAGACATATGCAATTGAAAATATAGAAATTGTTTGTATCTGCAATTGTTAGAACGACAATAATAAAGAGTTCCCCTTTTCTTGGAATTCTTCAGGCTATAAGAAGCCGTTTTATAAAGGATCCTAACATTTAGGAACGAGCGTAGGACGTTGAAAGGAATAGGTGAGTAGCAGCTTTAATCAAGCTTCTTTACACATCGCGTCTTGAAAGTATAAGTAAAAAAATATACGATACGAAGTGTGATCTTCTATGCGAAGTATCTGTATTGTTATTCAAGGTTTTGAACACTAAATTGCGAACCAGGCATGCATGGTTCTTTGTGACCTATTGAAGAAGACACAACACCAAAGCGTGATCTTCTAAGCGACATCGCTTAGTCGCACATACGCACATGTATATACTTAATTAAGACTTTCTATATAATTTAATTATTTATTTAAGTATTATCTGAGTAGGCTGTACAGTTTTGCCACCAATTCGTCCACTCAAGGTTGCGAAACAATTGCAAGATGTAGTGCAACAAATCTTAATTCGGTTTCTCAGTATGAGTTCATCGAGAAATGAAGAGCTTGTGGGAGAGAGACGTGTCCTGCACAGTCCTGCACCCCGTCACAACAAGCTGCCCGGTGACAATTCCGGATATCGTCATCAATCAGACACATGAACGAGCACAGATTCAAGTGGAATTAAAACTGCAATCCCTAACCGGGTTGAATACATACTTCATCACCGGGACATTACATCGTAGCGCAAGAATAAAACATGCTTGAATATAAATTACGATAACGTACAGAATATTCGTACTATTATCGGTATAACTTCCCGTCAAATTTATTTTGTATTTGGACTTGTGTGGATTCCAGATAATTGCGTTATCTGGAATAATATCACAACCCAACCCTTTATCTGTATGGATAACTCTGCAAACCACTCGATGAATTAAAACGAGATTGTGGTCGGATACAATCATTCAATAAAAATTTCAAAACCAAAATAATTCAATTATAATTTTCGCTCGTATACTGGACAGCTAAATTAAACAACTTTGAAGGAAATTATTTTGTTATGAATCCTTATGAAATGAAATGTAAATTCTTATGATTTATGTGTTGCAGTATTTATAAAAGTTTCGGTCACTATATTTGCCATATCGTTATCTGCTTCGTCGTCTGAATCATTCCCTATCTTCTGATAATTGTATTCAAGTGATATTGGACGTGCGTACACAGGTATTATTGTTTGGTGAAGTGCTATCTATATCTGTTGTTAAAAATATTGGACAGAGTGAAATGTGGACGCCAAGTAGAGGCTTGATTAGGGTATGTATCATATCGCCGATCGCCAGGAGAGGCAGTATCCGTTTATCATCAGGACATACTGTTGGACCGCCACTGTAAAAATGTCCCTAATGTGATTTAACTATTTAATTACATTATATAACATTGTAATTATCTATTGTCGCTTCTCATTCGAGTCATTCGAGCTAAACGGATTGTGTTGTGATGATATTATCTCGGTAGCTTTGAGATAAGTTTAATCAAAGTAGGGTAGGTACTTTGGACTATTTTATGATTTAATATAAAATATATTTTATTACTAATAGAAAACATAAAAATATTTTTAAAAATAATTACAAAAATCAGGTAGATCTGTTTTGGAAAACATTTAAGGTATGGGCATGGTAGGCCGCTATTTCTACGTCTACACCTGAATTAAATCGACACTACTGAAGAGTGACGTCATATTTCTATACATATAAAACATAAAATTCAAATTTTTAAGAGCGTTGTTTTCATTGGTATACTTGGTGGTATAATTCGGGCCTGCGACTTCTTAAAAAAGGCACATGTGTATTTGATAAGTGATAACATTCGAGAAAAATGCAAAAAGGATGATATTTTCAATAATTTGAAATCTAGTTAGAAACTTGAAGGTTTGGATAAAACAAAAAATATAACCAGTGTTTAATCTCTTTGTTTATTTTTAATTTCCGAATACTATGCCCCCGTTTCTTAGGACTGACTTCAGTTACTCTGAATCAATGTTTTAGGTAGGCTTTGGCGAGATATGTAGCTTATTATATCAGTTATTTGATAAATGAATCACATCATTAAACTGCCTGCTGTTAAGTGGACGTGTAGGTGAAGTTTGTGGAATTTATAATGTTGCCGTCTTTAGGTAACTGCATTCCAACAGTTCACTAATTCTAACTAACTATTTATACTTATTGCCGCAAACACCTATCACAGTTTTGTACTGACAAGTAATTTTATTTGATTTGTATTTAAATGAGCAGAAAAAATACTTTGTGGCAAATCATGATCAGCAAAGGAAATTGATGTTAGATAACTGAAATAAATTATTTTTAATGTCATCACAAAGTCTACGGAGACTCCTAATTCTTTAGTGTCACCAGAGAATCTAAACCTAACCTACTTTTAAATTTGCTGCCTATTCAGAATTTTCTGCTACTCATTTATTATTTCTATCTCTTTTTAAAAAAAACATCCGAAAGCACATCAAGCGTAACACACTAGCAAGCAGGTCGTGATGCGTTGATATAACAGCGAAAATGAAACGTAAATGTTACGCTTGATGCGTTGTTTATGGTTAATTTAGAATTCAAACTAGGTTAACAAGGAAAATACATTTTCTCGTGTAATCGTGTTAATTACAACGAGTAAACATTGTCTTATTGCAATTATAGTATTTATAGAGTAGCTAATGAAACGCAAATTGTGATTAATTTACTATAATAATGAAAACAAAGAAACGGTACGATGAATAAAGAACGAAAATTATAACGAAACTTCAAAAACCCTCCCGTGAACATAAAAAGAACAAAATTACATAATAAAAGACATACCGTCGATCAAAATCTGCAGCTTTTGATCCTACTAGGATGAAAAGCCAATGCACCTGCTATGCGAATGTGGTCCTTTGATGTGCTCACCTAAACCGTAAGGTTTGTCAACAACTCACTGCTAAAACTATCCTGCAATACCTGCAGGCCCTACGCATTGACAACGAACAATGACAAGAGGCGATCACATTATTGTCAGCAATGGTCGCAGTGATATTGACTTTAATGTCACGCAAAGCCCCTACTTCTCAATAAAATATACCTTAGATGTAGGATATAAATAATACACTTTCATACGCGTTTTTATACTCGAATAAAACGTCTGGAGTGAAGCAAAACTAGTAGCAAATTTGCTATTAAGAACCTCCTACTACCACTATATAGCATTAATCTGTCTCCGCTACTGGTTACTGGACTCTCCCAAAGTTCGCCACCATAGATGATCTTTTGCTCTCCTTAACCACCCACTGCCGGCAACTCTTTAAGTCGTCAGTCCAACTGTCCAGTAGTCCATATCAGTTCAGTAGATATAGATTCATTTAGGCCGTAACAAACATATACAGTAACAAAACCGTATACTGTAACAAACATCTACAGTAAACAATAAAATATTTAAACTTACAATTACTATAGTAGTGAGAGCGATAATGACTAAAAACAATTGTCAATTACATTATCTCTGTGACAAAAACTAATAACAAAAACATCGAGTCTGTTTATTTCGTGATCGCTTTTTCAGGATGTAAGAGTCTTTGACCCCGTTTCGCAATGAGATGCGACTGTCGACACAATTGTTTAATTGGTAAAGTATCGTAGAACTTATTTTACCTTTACATCCATTGGACTCTTAGCAGGAAGCCCACTTTGTTATCGCTTAAAGTTAACAGCTAATGGAAATAACAAACTTGGAAGTCTAAACATTGTATTACAATGCTTTTTAATTATGATGCGTTTACCATTCTCATTAACCAGTTGGCAGTTAAATGTGTTGCAAATCAGGAGCACGCGTCTGCCTTGCCTGTAGACTGTAGTGACACGATCGTACGCGTAAAAAGAGACCTTTATATCCTTTACATTATACTTTTAAACACATAGACACGAAAATCACTTTTCGCGGTATACACATATATTTATCTGCAAACATGATCTACGCGCGATCGTGTTTTGCAAGAGCTATAATTACAACGCAGTCGCCATATACGATGTCACCACAAAAAAATCTAGTCTCTCACATGAATGATGTGGTGTTTCCACCATTAAAATGTGCTTTATCAAAAGTTAAAATAATATTCTATTCCAGTTAATCGATGTGTACACCTACAATATTGTGTAAGAGGGAGGGGTTGCAAAGGCGTTGCCAAAGTACATCGGGTAGCGAAAGCCCTAACGCAAAATTACTGCCATTTGGCAGCGATGCTCACAATATGATAGCGGTAGCTAGCCAAACCTTATCCAAAAAATGTCACAAAATACACAAATGTAACGGCATACAGTAAAAAATACTTGGGAAATGTATATCGATTACTACACAATATATGATTGTTGGTATTAGTTACCATGCTCGATAATATGAAGCATCGTTAATTACTATCGATACTGCAGAATGAGTTGTTCCTGTCTGGATTATATTGGAATATTTTTCTCCTCTCTGTACTATTTTTATGTAAAGAAGATAACAGACCCAACAGACGGCTGTCTGGTGTAGAACCCGGTGTAGAAACCTCAAAAAAAAAATCCCAATTCAGTAAACTGAAATATTTTCCATTAAGTACTACGAAGATGGAAAGAAAAAGTCATAATGCTGAATCATCAGAATTTAAATACCGCTTTCTGAACAGAACTGCCTTCAGTGACATGCAAATATTATAGTCTCACACAAAGTGATCCCGATAAGACCATAGACAGGTATTGTGTGATTGGGAGATAAGATATAAAAGAATAAGTTATCCGAATTGAAGAGTAAGGCACTACCCTGCAATATGCATAAGTTTAAAGCATGTTTTTATGTAAAATGAAAAGCAACACAAAATGAAACTTTTGCAGAAATGTCTAATGTAGCAGCTTCGACTCTTAGAAAATCAACTGAAGCATACAAACCGTATAAACTGACAATTTTCTTACTACTCAACGACACCTTACCACCAGCGTGCAGCGTGTGCTTCTGTTTCCACTACTGGATATAGGCCTTTCAAAGATCGCACGATCCAGCTAAAACATCATGATCTTCCACTCTCCTCATCCAGTCACTACCGGCGACTTAATTCTACTACGTCACTACTTAATTTGTAGTAAAATTAACAAAGAATGTTTTAGAAACGGTGTTTATAAAAAAAAAAATGCCTAAATCATGTTCTGAAGTTGCCATGACACGAGCAATCCTTACACTTCCTTGTCGCCATAAGCGACGGTGTCCATGAACCACTTCAACAGTCTGTCTTCCAACTCATACTAATTCACCATCGTGGCCTGATATTTTTCCTATGAATCATTGACAATTAACATACAAAGGTCTGTGGTCATGTAATCTAAGGTTTTCTCTACAAGGTTCGCGGTCAGACATCAATTGAGTCATCGACTGAATCACTGAGTACAGTCGAGGAAAACAATTAGATAGGACATGAATAAACAAAGCCACACCTAATCAATAAATAACTTGGACAAATAACATACCGTGGCAGTCTGGTTAGGATTTTTAGGCAGGTACCTAATTACCAATATCTCTTCTTATAGGTCCTAGGAATAATTAAATGGAATTTACTATTTTCTGTATAATTTTATAGTTTCATTGTAACACACAGGCCTCGTCTTAGAATCACAAAGGGCCTTCCACGCAGGTTCAATTCGGATTGATAAATGTCACATATTATGCTTTAGACTTAATTTTCGAGCATGCGGTTCCAAAAGATGTTTCTTTTACCGTCGAGCTAGTGAAATTAAAAAATGCGTAATTAAGGAGAAATCAGTACTTAAGTGGAAGTACCGGCCGGACTCCGAACTCATGTCAGAAACCCACGTCAGAAATGTGAATCCCGATTAGATACCCCTAAGAAATGTCTAGGCAAAATAGGCATTAACCAATAGATTCATTTACTATTTTAATTATTATATATCACATTATTAATTATGATTCTTATAATAAAATTTGTTCTGGCACAGACTTATAATTTTTTTATCAACTAGTAGGTACCTATGCTTGCTCTCGGTAAACATGTTGTGGTTCATTTATGTTTATTACAATATCTAATGAAAAAGAATTTATTGTTTTTTAATTGCATTTATTTGATTTATTGACGTTTTTTGAGATACTCGTCTTGAGACTTTAGGAAAAATCTTAAACAAATAACAATTTATATTGCCTTTTTTCTTAAAAATCAGTCATACAGGATCTTGAAATAACGACATTTTAAGTCACAAAATCTTAACCATAATCTATAACTCCATACAGACCAATATTGTCCCTTTGCTCAAATAACATTTATTTTATCATGTTTCAAACTTGACTGTACCACAGCTCTCACTGATTCATAAATCACATAAATTCGTATGCAAATTTGGTGTCATACGAAAACTTATCTTACGTCTTTACCACAGTGACGATTATGCTGTACACTATTTACACCTCCAGTAGTAATTTGCAGTTGCATGAGTCATACATTGATAAATAATGTAAACATTAAATAATTGTAATCGTTATGTGATTTTATCTAATAGTAAACACATTGTTTTACAATTGAAACTTAGCAGCCTTTAGCCAACTCTTTTACCAGGTATTCCTCGCGTGCCTGGGCGCTTCTCACCGACTCGCGATCCCGCGGCACCCTCCCAAAGCAACGCCCTCAGCTGACGCTGTTCCTTCCGCCGGTCTATCGGCGGGGGAGCCCTTAGGCACGTTGCTGCACACACTCTTTGCTCCTGGCTGAGCGCCTTCTGTGCTCGCCCTAAACTATACATGTCCGGTAAGGCTATACTCTTGTAAGGCCATTAGGGCCACAAGGCCACAAGCCATTCCGAAAAAAAAATATAAACTTGACACAATTGTAAAAAATTACATCCTCTCTCATACGTCGTCGGAAGGAATTATAATCTCATATTATGTTATTCCAGATATATCATTCGAGAAAATTTGGTAATACAGAGTTTGGTTTGGTTTTACTTTAATATCATGTTTTTTGCGTTCATATTGGATACACACATGGACCCGCAACTCAACAGAAGTCCCACTGTGCGCCGTGAGTGTGGCATTAATGATTTTTTGGATGTTGCTCATTATTTTATAATGGTTGTATCGTTTAAACATAACGGCGACAACCGTAACAAAATCGGCCTAGTAAATTTGCGCGATCAAACAGATAGACTTTGTCTTTTATATATGTAGAGATATCAGAGAAATTATAAATCTCGGCTGCTCGATCATTGATTTTATCTTTTGAATAATCTGTTGACCAGTCAAGCGCGGATAAGCCCACCAGGGTACTACTCGTAATATAAAAAAGAACATTTGAAGGTCACAGGTTACTAAAACATACTCGCCATTTGTTACAGAGCTCATCAGACTCAGTCCTGATCACGAGTTCAGTGTCGGACCGCATTAACAGCCTTCAACATCAGAATGAGCAGAACGTGCCGCCGAATGTGGTGCCCTCCACACTGCACAGGAACAAGAGCTCGCTGCATTCTTCTACGTCTCAAGTGTCCTTGGGTGAGTTATTAAACTTATTAACTATTCTGTTTATTTTAATAATAATAAATACTCTTTATTGCATACAAATAGTTGTTACACGTGCACAAATAATAAACAGAATACAATAGACGGGCGACTATCGCTAAGGCGATCTCTTCCAGCCAACCTTGGGATAGAGAAAAATAATAGGGATATAGGTAGTGCAAAACGATTGAAATTTACAGAATGAATTATGTTCAATATACCAACTATATCGATAATGAATATAATATAATACATACTTATAATAATAAATAACTTAATCATGAATAAATACATAGATACATATCTATATCTACATTCAACATTTTTTTAAAATAAGAATCACAGTTGACAAGGATAGAAAAATAAGAGGGAATTTTAGTTTCCAAGGGATGAAATTTAGGTTAGAAACAAAATGGTAATGAGAGGAAATGGTAGTGATGAAGACATAATGAATATCGATATTAATGTACAGCCTTTCACTGCATCCTCTTGTGATCACGGGACGGATTGGGGTCCACCACGTGGACACAGCGGTTTGTGAAAATAAAACTAAAGTTCATAAGCTCCATTTGGAACTAGTGAACGGATTTGCCCCATTTACTAACTAAAATGAACCGATACTATTATGGTGAATTTCATTTTGATCAGTTAAAAATGCACAACAGTTAAGTTGTCCACAAATTTTGTTATATTCATTTATTTCCTTTTTTTTTTTTATAGAAATAGGCGGCAGACGGCCGATGGTCCGCATGGATCCGCGGTACATGCCAACATCAGTCCAGAATTGGCGTACACGTTGGCATCCCCCCGGATGCGCTGCCTACCTTTGCAGATTAAGGAATGGATTGGGAAAATGGGGAGGGGTGGGATGGGAATGGGCTCTGGCATATCTAACTCACTACCGAAACACGTACGTACATTGGGGAAATACGATAAAGTAGGAAATGCAGTAGATTTCAAGGTAGTCTTCTGTGAGAGAGGAGTAACAGTCGAGGCCAGTCGAGTACGCCCATCGGTTGTGGGAATGCAGCATGCATTCTCCGCCTACCAAAATACATAGTAAATACTTTTTTAAAATACAGTTCACATAGTATTTAAAACTACATAATATTTGACACCGTTCTTACATAAATACTAGCGGTGCCAGCGACTTCGTTCACGTGAACTTTTGTGTGATTCCCGTGGGAACTCTATAAACGATCTGGATAAAAAGTACTCTTAGTGTTAACCCGACGCATAACTATTCCAAGTTTCATTAAAATCCGTCCACTAGTTACTACGTGATGCACGTTCATATAGGCAGACAATAAATCTGCAACAATTTTTTTCAAACATATTTCATGTACAGACACGGCTCTGTTACGATTTTTTTTATTATTTATATATACAATAGATTAATTATTTTCTTGTAAAATCTGGTGCTCTTCCAAACTAAGCGGGCCCCGTAGGGACCAAAATACATACACCTGCTGCTGATCTACTGGTCACCTAGTCATTTAGTCGAGATGTATTGAAATTTATCCGGAATTCGAATTCAGTTTTCTATCTGATATCCGCACTAAAGTAGAAACTTTATTGAGTAGAACAGTAGATTCAGTAGAACCCCATTATTGAGACCAGAGTAGACATACTCCTAGACATTCACCGATCTATAAACCAGGACATGAATTAATCAGCCATTTTTTGTTTTAATTCTGTTCCACATCTTATTTCAGGCGGTAGCATGACTTCCTTAGCGTCAGCACCACAGACCCCCACGCCGGCGTCTTCCCTCTCCACGTCCGACTTATCGGAGCGTCCGCCACGTAGCCACGGCAAGCCCAACTTAGCTCCGAAGCCCCCCGCGGCACTGCCTGACAGACCTTCACCGCCCCCGAAGAAGTTGAATGGAGTTATTGCGTCCAGGACTCAGAGTATGAGGGTGCCTAGGTAAGACTTAGATACTTAGACAAGACTATATCTTCTTAGTGGTAAACTTAGGCGTTTCTTAGTGGATGGTATTTTTTTGGATGGATGGTAGAAATGAAATTTAAAAATAGGTATTTTTACTTTCTATTGCTGCCTCGGGGGCAGATATTCAACGGAAATATTAAGAGAACTAACAAATCTAGAAAATCGAGGTTTCGAATATCCCCTGTTTCCTCTTAAAAAAATGAATCGACTTTTTTTTCTGATTTGCGTTAAAGAATAGTTTCTCATCTGTATTTTTGCTTTTTCAATAAGAGTTGCACATGAGACAAATTTGCACATTGGGCTGCTTTTTTGCGGCGTTCTAGCGGAGCATTTTTTTTATTTTTCGAGGCTCCCAGCTCCTATATGAAACAACTAATCAAAAAATCAAAACGTAGGGACATGCTGATGGTAGATCTGTGACATATAATAAACAATTGCCCTATTGAATTCAGGGAGAAAACAGGGGAATACGTTTGTATAGACAAGACGCTGCTGTCATCTCATCTTAAGGTCCCCACCAAATCCGGTATTCCACTTTTCTCATCCCTTCACTACTGGCGATTTTCTTTAAGTCTTCAGTCCATCTGGCCAGAACTCTTCGCACATTACATTTTTCGGTATACGATCTCTATTCAATGACTCTTCTACCCCTTCGGTACATAAGTTTTCATAATTATAATTTTTTATATGAGACCAGACAGACAAGTCGCGCACAGTCGCAATTTTTATTTGGCCACTATCCTTTATTCTTAATTGAGCAGTATTGAACAAACATCGACAACATAATATATAATTCAATTATTTTTAATTTACTTTTGATATCGGTGCAATGTTTAACCTGCGACTTTTATAGTAAACTAATGCATGCAGAAGATAGCACTTGCAATAGAACTAACCATTGTTCTGGTGATTATAGGAGTAATCAACACGTAAGAAACATTAACAGGTGGTCAGAAACGTCACGACGGCCAATGTAATCACGTGATCACATTAGTTCACGTGATAAACATGTTCAAAATTATACCTTGCCATTAATAAATGAATTAATTAAAATTAATGTTTCAGTTTCTAATTGTATACAACATAATTTTTACATATATTTTTTTTATGGTGATGATGGCAGAAGGATATGCGGTCCACTTGATGTGGTGAGTGGCTACCGCCGCCCATGGACACTTGCAACACCAGGGGGTATGCGGGTGCGCTGCCCGCCTTGTAAAATTCTATTTACAGCTTTCTTGAAGAGCCCCATGTGATCGCCAGTGCTTTAAATCTCGGTTTAGTCGTGTGAATCGCTGTATAGAAACTAATGGAGAGTATTTTGAATAGTTGTAATAAAAAATTGTGTTCTAACCCAAATATATTTTTTTCGTATCTCTTAATTTTCCAAGTCACCCACGCATATAGGCGGTAGAACACCCGGAGGGACGCAACATCTCTCCGAACGCTGAGAGGTTCTAGACCGCCTGTGAGTAGGATCGTCGACAATTCGAACAGCTCGTCATTGGTTGGAGTCAAATGGGTCCAATATATTGGTCGTGGTTGTAGTCAAATGGGTCCAATATATTGATCGTTGGATGGAGTCAAATGGCTCCAATATATTGGTCGTTGGATGGAGTCAAATGGCTCCAATATATTGCAATTTATGGTTTATAGTGACAGATTGAATATGTTACTTCAATATATAGCATTTGATATGTTGTTTATTATCTTTAATAAATAGATTAGTGTAATCTTGCTCAAGAAAAAGAAAATCCATACTTATGGTGTATTTATTTATGGCATGAGGGTATAGATAGGCATTGGGGACACCTGATGGTAAGTGACTGCCAAAATGCTGCATATTTTCTGTTCCTGCAAAAAAAAGATCAAAAACTTTCCCTCTACTCGTAACTTTGCAGTATTACCCACATTAAATAAGGAAAATAACATTTTTCTTATAATAACTACCAATATTATTATAAATACATAAATAGGTGAATAACAAACATGTTTATTACTTGTTACCTCAGTATGTCACTGTTCTAATTTAAGTTACATATCGACTCTGTAGAGCGAAAAGTTATTAAGTGACACTGGCTGAAAAGGACTTTTGGAGCCTACGTTTTGAAACATGCGGGTTTCCTCGCCGAGCTATTGGTAATTAAAAAAAACAATTTGAATTCACGACCTTTGAATGACGGTCGAGAATACTCCTCAACCGCAACTTATATATTTAACAGCTGGTTCATTCCGCTATATGGCGGCGATATATGCCTACTACGCGTGAAGCGTCACCCCCCCACTGGCGGCATAGTTACCAAACCATCAGCCCGTGTCTCTCCATAGATATATTCTGTGATATAGGCCTCTATTAAAGGCCGTTACCACACATTGTTTTAAGTTCTTCTCATCCAGCCACTACTGGCGACTTTCTTCAAGACGTCAGTCCACTTGGCTGGAAGGTGTCCCACGCTACGTTACTGACCAATAATTTGCAATGTGCGCCGTCCAACACCGTACGGCAACTAACCCATCAAATCGTAATTAATGTATGTTGTCCACAGGTCGCCGCCCGTTTCACCACCATCCCCACAGAGCGGTTCGGCGCGACCCCTGAATCTACCACCAGCGCCCGTCCACCCGCCTATTGGCACAAAGAATCCGGCTTCACATTTTGGTAAGATATGTACACTGTAGTGGAGTGTAGGCTTTCTCGGCCGGTGTCCATATTAATTGAATCTTCCGGGCTACTTGGCCGAGGTCTACTTGGCGAAAATGGTCTTCACGTTTTTCTTTTGTAAGATCTTGCTGATGCGATCTGTTACGCCTTTTCAGTAAGGTAAGAACGCCCTGCTTCTCTCTGGGTTGGTGTCGATATTGTCAGCTTTTTGGCTCCTCTTTTTGTTTTTTGCACCCTCTTAATTTCAGAGATTGTGTATCCGTTGCTTTGAAGGGCTTGGTTTATATGTATCAACTCTTGAAAGTCGGTGACTCTTGAAAGGCCACTAGGGCCACAAGAATTTAGCCATTCCGAAAAAAAAGTCGAGTCAGTTGCGCTCGAGAAGCCGAAGAGATAACATCTCTCTGAAAGTGAACGCAGCCGCCACTGAAGATGTCAACCGCAGTTGTTGACGAAACGTTTGGAAGAAAGAGAAGAGATTCCAGAAGACCTCGGCCAAATAGCCCGGAAGATTCAATTAATATATGTACACTGTACCGTAATCCGCCCTTCTGGCATCCACTACTGGACATGAGCCTCCTCGTGCACATGAGAGATGTATGGCCTTAAAACAAAGTCGTTACCACAAGCCTAGAGGAACTACATCTAATCACCTCTAAAAGAGTGGTCTTGCCAATAGGCATGATGACGGATTTTGAAATCCGCTTCTATAATGTAGATTCACGTCTACTGTTTCCGAAAATAACATTATTTCAGCAATAAAATAACTTTTAACGCAAATTATGCATTTTTTTTCTATCTACTTTGAATTATGCGCGAAAACACTCGTAGGTGTCATGGCGTCGCTTGTGACGTTACGCCTAGGTAAACGTAGGTAGGTAAATCAATCGAAGTTCAAGCGACACGGTGATGTTCACTGAGGCGTGACGTCATTCGCTCTGATTGGCGTTTTAGTTAACATGGCCGATATGGTTAACATGGTATTTTATACTTTTATTTTATTGAAAATATTATCAATCTCAATGTTTACATTAAAACTGGTTAATTTATTAGAATTCTTTCAACATATTTTTTTCTCTAAAATCATTTATTCTTTAATACTGTCATCATGCCTATTCGCCTCCCGTCGGCCAGCGTGTCGTTTTAAGGCCATGCATCCCAAGATATGTGCTACATCCTTAATACACTTTTTAGTGACTAGAAAAATGGTTTTATCTGTTAGTGATCAATCCCTTTATCTGTTAGTGCTTTTACTATCGATCGCGGAAATGGTTCTACATCACATGTAGATCATATTCACTAAACAAAATAAATTGACCTCCCTCCACCTCCGTCTGGAACTGCATCGCAACCGATAATTTATCTATTACTATTTCACATCACCATCTAATTTATTTTACTGTAGAAATAAAAAAAATGGATGGATATGAGTGGATTAAAATACGATTTTGAATCTACTTATCGCGCGTAGTGACAGTTCATAGTACCAAGGGGCTATTTGTAACTCGTATGTGCAATAAATGCCCTTTAATTGTTCTTTTGTCTAGCCCAGTGGATCGCTTGTTGCCCGATTGCCGATTGTGTACATTTGTACATCCCTGGTCTTTCTTGTCTCCTTATAAATTTTTATCCTGTCCTTGTGTATGAAACTTTCTTCTTTCTGCAGCTCAACTTCCCAATTACGCCTGCAATTTCATATATGAATGCAGACTTGTATAGTTTGTAAGTAAGCCTTGCACTTTTACAAACAGGTGTAATACCTATGAAGTTCATAGGTATAGATCAGAGACTTATACAACGCATGTTGTAATTGTATGGAAACCAAGCGTGTCACTTTAGTGTGTCAATTTTAGAAATGGAAAATCACACCGATGACACGAAACATCTCCCTAGACCCGATTCACCGCATTTATCGAGTTTTTATAATTGACTATAGCTAAATTAGGCATTTTTTTTTTTCTTATGCGGCTTTTTAGGAATTCGTTCTTTATGCGAGTAAAGTTGCAATTATTTTCTGTTTTTTTTTTTCTTTTTTGCTGTCAGTTAGTAAAGTAATACATTTCATAGATACATTTCATACATTCGGATATGTTTTTAATGAACTGAAACCATATTCGAATCCGTAACCGAAATCATATCCGAAATAATTTCATATTCGCATACAGATACGCCGCACTGGGCCCGCGCGGTGGATTACGGCTCGAAACCCCCCAGTGATTTACTAGGAGAGGCCTGTGCACTGCAGTG
This sequence comes from Sesia apiformis, assembly GCA_914767545.1. NCBI lineage: Eukaryota > Metazoa > Arthropoda > Insecta > Lepidoptera > Sesiidae > Sesia > Sesia apiformis. Next base: position 3,723,981 of record OU611960.1, on the reverse strand, counting down.
GGACACTAAAGGGTTGATACATGTACATGTTACAAACAAATATGATTACAGAATCGAAACGGATAACAGAGTATCCGAATCCGATGATTACGTCGACGTAAATCATATAAATGATTTTGTCAATAATATTGTGTTGTGTGTATAAAGAAAATAATAACCGTTTTCGTCCACAGGTACACTACGGCCGGTTCGCGGGGGTCTTCGCCCTCCGGGCGTGTGCCCCCCACCGCCGCCGGGCGCTCCGCCCCCTCCGCCTGCTAGAAACGTGTCTCTGGGCAGCCACCCGCCGCCACCGCCTCCGCACAGGCAAAACGTGAGTCCAACTTTACAAATTAGTCCTTCGAGCCGAATGAACCAGCATCCTATGGAATGGCGACTAATCAATATTAGGTGATTACTGTCGCCGCATTCACGAACATCTGTGAACGGATTAAAGAGTTAGAGTATGGAAATAAGCTTAGATGGAATGAAGTATAATGAATGGATAATCATAGAAATAACACAAAATTATTGACAAACTAGCAGTGAAACAGCCCCGACTCATCAATCGATCTTCACCATTATTGCTCCATGATAACGCAAGACCTCACACTGCACGAGAAACCGTTGTAACTCTACAGGAGCTGCAGTTAGAAACCACACGTCATCCTACGTACTCGCCAGACCTTGCTCCAACGGACTACCATTTTTTTCGTGATTTGGACAATTTTCTACGTGGTAAAAAATTTTCTTTCCAAGAGGCAGTACAAAATGCTTTCACACAGTTTGTCGAATCTACATCCCCAGAGTTCTATCGCAAAGGCATGAATGAACTTCCGATTAGATGGCAACAATGTATAGATAATGAGGGTAAATATTTTGATTAAATAAATATGTTACATTTTAGAAAAAAACGAGTTTAAATTTTTCAGTACAAATCGGCAATTTCATACTTTAAGCCCTAATATTAGATATTAAATATTAGTGAGGGCCTTTCTCACCATCTCCAGATAAAGTAACTTTTAACAATCTAATAGATAAATTAGCTGCCAATTAAATCTATCTGATACCTTCAGACAAAGTATCAGGATGTGGTGAGAAAAGCCCTAAGAATCGTATCTTTTTCGACAGAGCACAAATAGCGACGACGACCCAGCGCCCGCGCTTCCCATCCGTGGTTCGTCCAAACGTTTCCCGGACATGGATTCTCGATTCGCGGACCTTTTCCACCCCCCGACTTCCTTCCCCCTTCCCGACCCGTTCCTGAGGATCGCCAAGGGGTACAGCAGCGCAACGGCAAGTGGTAAGTATGCGTGAATGGTTGTATGATACTTGAATAAAATACTGGTTTGAAATAAAATAAATAATAAATATTCAGTTTTAGTTAGTTTTTCCGCTCACTTGCCTGACGTAAGAATATTTATACAGGGTGTAAAAAAAACACTTCTGAAGACTAATAAATGATCCTAAATACGAACTGGTTAACATTCTTTTCCAACTTTGTTCTATATAGAATGCAGCGAGTTATCGCTCTTGACAGCAGTGCCCTCCTAAGAAGAAAAGACACTAGTAACATTTTAACGAAAGCATAATTAACATTTTAATCGGAAATTAAAAATACATAAAGAGATTAAACAATGGTTATTCTTTTTGTTATATCTAAACTCCAAATTCTAGCTTGATTTTAAATTAATGTTTTACCAATTCTCTTTTAATTTTCCTCAAATGTCATCAAAATGCATTTGTACCTTTGTTTAAGGAGGGGAGAGTAGAAGTCACCATTTTGGTGAACACCCTATCGGTCAACACTTGATCAGAAAGGTGACACCTTGAGCGGTGACTTACTTACTGCATTCTCAACGCATATGTGAATTTATATACATATAACAAAGTTGAAAAAATGTTGAATCTTTAAGTTCTTATTCTTACTTAAAGTATTTACCATCATTTATTAGTCTTCAGAAGTAATTTTTTTACAGCGTGTATAAATATCTTGGGCTGTGCAAAGGCAAGTGTATAGATTTGTAGATCTTTGGCAAGTAGTTTTCAAACCAGTCTGCAAATAAATGTAGTATGTTTTTTGTAAACAGATTTTACATTGAAATTGATCAATTTGAATTTAAATTAAGGTGCAAAAACTGTCACGAAAATGTTGCTAATTTAAAAAACGACAACTTATAAGTATAAGAATTCACACAGAGATTGAAAGTTAAAATATACCTATATACAAATAAAATTTTATTTATCGCTGCACCTAACTAAATACAATATCGTATTGTTGGATACATGCATAGCATTGCAGTAGCATTATAATATTGCTTTGAAAATGCATAAACGAACTTATATTGTATTAACGAATTTTTACTATAAATTTGAATACGATTAAATACATGAAAATATCGTCACACATGTGAAAACAATACAATGACCGTTTGACTGAGGAGTGTTTTTTGTTGAGAAGATAACGCACATATCCCCCACGTAGTCATATAATTATTATATATAGTATTAGGTACAAGCAATAGGTACAAGTCGTGTATTGTTGGCATAATAATTTAGGTAGGTTTTTAGAGGACAAATACATTAGGTATTGCAAATATTATGATCTTAACAATCACAATGTGCATTGGACTAAATTTGAAGATGGTGATTCCTGTTTTGAACCTATAAAAGTGAGGTTTAATTACAAATGTTACATATTTCATCATTTTGCAATTTGTTATCAAATTATATTTGTAATTACAGCTGTATTTGTGCTCTTAAACTTCAAATTGTTACGTAATAAGTTTAGGAATTAAAGAACAATGATGCAATGAATTCTCATAGATATTTGTTAACAATACTTATGAGAACTGTGAAAACCAAAAGCATTGTTTTAAAAGAAATTTTCTTTTATATTTACAAAAAAAAACTGAATTTTAAGCATTGTTCTTTAATTTTAAAGAGGTTAACGTTATAAGGAATTTTCTAGGGTTGGTATACACTATAGACAGTACGTAAACTGTTTTATTTTTAAAATTTTATATTATTCTGGTGCATGATTGTGCATGTGGAAATATTTCCTTTCGTGTCAAACGTCCTTCCTGTTATTGAACAATCTCTATAATTGAAAAAACTTTTATTTTTTTTTACTTTTTCTTTGTTAGGTACATTTGAAAAATGAATTATGCATTTAAAATTATATCATTCCAGTATTTTTTTTTTCAATTAGGCGCTGAATATTCAATTGTGCTCTGAAATTAAAAACCACAACAAAGTGTTTTCATAGTAATTCACCCATTCACTTTGTTTCACACACGTCAATTTCACCTTTGGTGAAAATAACCAAGGTTGTGGAAATCTAATAATTGGTATTTAATAAAAATAGTGAAATAATTGGCATTTAAAATTGTAATACATATTGATTAATGTTATATTGTTTTATACCTTTGAATGTATTTTAATTTCTAATTTAAAAAGATTTCTGTCAAGTTTGACGTTATCCCCGTCTTTTTCGCGCAAAAAAATAACCTCCAGTTGGACAAAAGGCGGTAATAATTTTAACATTGGCATATTTGGATTAATTCGAGTCATCACAGACCAAAACATACTACTTATATTTATTTTTAAGGGATATATTTTTACAGTTGGAAAATTTATTTTTACTTTAGTATTATTGTAGTTTAGTCATATTACTTTTATGTTGAGTCATTATTATAATCGTATCTATGTGTAGTTATATTAAATATTATGCATTAAGTATTAACCGTTGTTTATGCTGACTGTATATTGCATACATCAATTATTTTTCAATATCATACCATCAGCCCGAGTCTCTCCACTGCTGGATACAGGCCTCTCCCAAGGAACGCCACCACACACGGTCTTCTGCTATTCTCATGCAGCCACTACCTGCGACTATAAGTGGTCAGTCCATCTGGCCAGAGGGCAACCCACGCTACGTTTCCCGGCGCGTGGTCTCCATTCGAGGACTCGTCTCCTCCATCGGTTATCGGTCCTGCGACATATATCGCCCGCCCACTGCCACTTCAGCTTGCTGATCCTTCGAACTATGTCGGCAACCTTAGTTTTTCGGCGAATCTCGTTACGATTTTTGTCCAGCAAAGAAACTCCATTGCTCGCTGAGCGACATTGAATTTGTGATTCGGGCCTGCCGTTAGAGACCACGTTTCGGCATCATACGTCATAATGGACAGGACGCACTGATTGAAGATTTTTGTCTTCAAACATTGTGGTATAGGCGAAGAGATGTGATGAATTTTCCCAAATGCTGCCCAACCGAATTGAATGCGTCTGTTGGCCTCTCGACTGAAGTTTGACATATCTAACTGGATTGACTGTCCAAGATGACTGACTCCCTCGACGCTGACCGGTCCAGGGACGACGCGTTCGTTGAACGTGATCTTTGTCTTGTTCAGATTTATTCCAAGATCAACACGCCGCGAGGTCGTATTTGGGCTGATTAGCACCACGACTTTGCCGTGATGATAATGGCGTATGCGAATTGAAAGTGGGAGATGTATTCGCCGTTGACACTGACTGACTCCGCATTATTTCCAATCCAGTATCTTAAAGACGCCCTCCATTGCGTTCGCGAACAGTTTCGAGGATAGTACATCCCCCTGTCTCCACGACGCAAATGGATTAGGTTAGTCTGCCGGTCCTGGATTCTGACTGTCATTGTCGCAACTTTTATAAATATTTCAATAGATTCTTCAATATAAAAAATAAATTAGACAATTTAATAATTTTAGGAATTATGAAAAATCAAGTTCATTCCTGACCAGAATGAGAGCTAACACAACATTTTTTTTTAATTTGGCGCCGTTTCGTCTTTTTTTTGGGTCTCACTATATACAAACAAGATATGTGAGCGCGCGGTTGAAGGGTGCGGAGGCGGTGGCAGGTAGCGCTCATACTTACCATCTTGTTTGTCTATAATAATAACATTGTCTGTTAATTTAAATTGATGTATGTAATATTCTGCCTTTTAGATGTTTGCACGTTGTAGGAATGTTTATATTGCATATTATTATATTTAAAAAAATCTATTATGTAGACGAAAAATTCTTGTTGTGATCTTTTTTAATATAGTGAGGTGCCATTTACTGGAACATTTACTTTATTGTAGCCGACACTGTAACCCGTGATCATGTTTCATGTCTTAATTTTAGTATATTTCAGTAAATAACTTAACGGGCGTTATTTTTGTCTTTCACAATATTTCATTGAATACTCTATTGTATTGTATACTGTATACAATTGAAGCAGGTCTTAATGCTAATAGAACGTGCCAGTTTACCCTTATCTGGTATACAATGTCAGACGGTTGGTTGTAAAATAATGAAGCGACACAAGATAATGTCATGACATTCTTATGTACTATGTTTTTTGAGTAGATTACTTTTTTTTTTACTCATTTCGGTCATGATAAATACTGGATAATCAAATTCTAAGTACTATCAACGTCACATATACACCAATTTTCTAACTGTTTAACAATTGCCCTAACAAAAGGTCGCGATCAATAATAAATCAGTTAAGTTATTTAGTGTAAACCCTCTACGCTTTTTGTATTGAGAAGCAACAGGTATTGTGATACAATGATGTGGTACGATGCTTAATATTTATATTATTATTTTTTGGCCAATAAAAAGAGTAAATATTATTGAAGCGTTTGAAAGTATTTCATTGTTCAACCTAACACATGCTGAAGCCAGGTGCTTTGTCGCAAACGTTTCAGCTTTTTAGTTGCATTCACGATACGCCAATATATCATAAAGTCATTTGTTTAATCAATAAATCAAATACTTAAACAATTATTCTTAGTAGCTATAATAAATTGAATATGGCTGAGTAACACTGTTGAGTAAGCCCGGTAACTAAGTTGAATAGGTCTTGTAACCCAGTCGAAAAGGACTTATAACCCAGTCCAAAAGGACTTGCAACCCAGTCTAATAGAACTCATTTAGTTGAATATAGTCATAAACAAAGTGGTACATTCTTTGTAATGTCCATAATTTAGTTACACATGTATTAATTACATTGGACTCTCACGAAAGTGTTATCTGAGATTAGAGGCAATTTGTGCAATTCTATCGACACGCGTTGGAAGTGGACTATGCAACTGGTAGTCTAATCGTGAATGCGACTCTTAGTTTAGGCACAAAGTTTCTCTTGCCTTATTATCTGTATTGTTGTGGTCTACGAACATATGTCCGCATGTAACCGTGGGTAAGTTCTCTTTATTACATTATCTAGAGTTAATGCATGATATAATATTTTGTATTTATTTTTAACGTACTAATAGCATGATTCATATTTGTTGCATGAGTAACTAATTTGCACTGGCGCCATCTTTATCAATTTATTGATCGATTCGCATGAAATTTCTCTGCATGAAAACACTTTGATATTTTGTCTAAAAATGAATGCCAAATAGGTTACATCTATTGCTAGGATTTTTACATTTAATAGTGATCTGCTAAATATCTTTGTATAATGCGCGATTGTGACTACCAGATGACAATGCATTTCAAATAATGAAATAACAAATGTAAATACACTGATAGCGTTTATTAGACTATAAATGTATTATAAAGAATATTTTTTAATGATATTATTTGGTGTTAACAGTGGGTAAGGCGCAGGCGCCGTTGCCGCCATTGAAAGTACCTTTGGACGGGTGGTCGGGGACGTCTAGTGCTTGCTAGCGAGCGAGGGGGGCCCCCGCTGCCCCCGCGACCTCACAAACGACCCACACTACAAATACAACAACGACACACTCAGGCTCCACGGCACACCTCGCGCCTGACTCACACCCCGCCCACGCCTTACTCTCAGTTGCCCACGCTCTACTCTGTCCGGCAAACACCCTCTCAAACTCAAACGTGACAGAAAAGGAACGACTGGCAGATTTGTCTATATTACCCATAGACGAGGTGACCATGCCTTCTGAAGGGGTCAGCGATCTAAGAGACGTGGTCGACGCCATCAACAAACTTTGCGAAACGATGAAAACATCCACCTACGATAACGATGAAATGGAACAATTTGTGGAATGCAGTAACGTATCAGTCATCGAAGTAAACTACATGGAAATGCGACATACAGATACATTACAAAAAGAAGTAGAAGCTGCGAGTCCAGAAGAAATACAAACAGAGATAGAGTTGATCAGTCCCGAAGAGGTCTTAGTACAGAGAGTAGAGTTGTATTCCACAGAACGATGGAGCGATACGCTATCGCAGATGTCTTTCCCTGGTCAGGTCGAAGATGTTACATCAGATACTGAACCTGTAGCCATTTGTAGTGAAATGTATTACACGGCTTCATCGGAAGTGTCACTGATTTCAGACGTTGAATTAGCGGATAGATTAGCAAATGAGGAGGAGAGTCAAGAGAAAACAGACGTTAAGAGTGGAAAAGAGTGTGTTATAGCAGGCCACGTGGCCGCTATGAGAGAACGGTTCGAGAGTATGACTCGGACGAACACGCCATGTCCAGACTTGGCGAGATCAGTGTCGCCATCGCTTGATGTTTTTAGGAACATAACGCCTTCACCAGACCATTTAGGTTGAAAGAACTGAGTGATGCATTTGTGAATGTGTTCTTACTGTATAATATTCTTGACAGCTGTTAGTAAATGCTGTGCGCTTTTTACACGATGCAGATTTATCTGACCAATAGAAATATCCGACTCATTATTAGAGGAAATTTGCGTTAAGCGAGCAAATAAAAGTCTGTATCGATGGGTATATAATTTAAAGCGTTGATCAACCGAGCGTTCTTACGATTACAAACTGTTTATTACGTTCGTGAACGAGTTATCGTAGTGACTTTTAACGTTCATCTATCTATTACTCTATCTGAAAGTAGAGGTTTTTTCTACAACATAGTACATATTATTTGCGTTTGGCGCCGCTTATTGAATAAGTCGATAACGAGCTGTTATAGCTTGTCTTCAAGTACCTGACTACGCGCGCCGAGTGTAAGCGGGAGGTAAATGGTAATTCGAAGATGTCTACAATCTGTCTACTATGACAATTGAAACAACAACAAGACGAATGAAACAAGTTTTTAACACCGTGCGAAATTGAGAACAAGCTACCAGTAAATACAACCTTGTAGAAAAAACCGGTTCATTCAGTTGGAGCGATTAATATGAATGTTAATCACAATAGTAACTCGTTTATGAACGCAAAAATATGTATTCATAATCATGTGATCTCTTGATTGGCTAATGTATTAAAATTGTATTAGATCTAACACGATTATGGAAATGATAAAAATTGTCCTGAATCGAGTCTCCACGTGATTGTGATTATAAATTGTCAGAATATGTGATGGTAATCAGGAAGCAGTGGGTCAAGGATAGTCACAGGACACAGACTTAACTTGGGATGGCGGAAGTCTCTCATCCCTTTATATTTCCTACTCCCCATTTCATTGAGGGTGGAGTATAACGGGAGAAGGAAGCCCTCTCATCTATATAGGTACTCTATCCAGTGTCATCTCGTAAAATGATAAAGGTAACACCTTAATCCATTATACTCTGTACCATCCTTCCCAATCAATTTTCCAAGTCCATTCCTAAATGCAGAGGAGACGGCGTATCCGGGCGCGTGCCAACGTTTGCCATTCCGAACTGATGTCGCCATGTAACACAAACGTCGCATGGCGACAATGTTATGGGCCCTGCGATATTTTTTTTTATAATAAAAGAATTAGCAGTATGACATGTATAAATCATGAATGTGAATTTGGCTGCATTTTAAAACGCGCGATTATAACTCGACAATTGTCAACGATTGGCATGCAAACATAAATGATATCTTTCTGGTCCATACGAGATATACCCCCTTACCACAAAACATTGACATTGTTTACAATCAAGAAGCGTCTGACTCAATCTTCTTTCTCGGGCCAGGTTGTATTAATTGCTGCGCTAGACGGACTTCAACAGTGCATATATCTATGTCATCAGTTATCTATAAATTACTAGGAAGCACTCTCTCAACCACTACAGCTGCAACTCCTAAAAATCAATGTTCACGAGGTGGCCGCATTCACTATACTCGGGCACCCATTTGTGGCCCGTAAGCTGAATATGGCGGGTCTAACAAATCTCATTGATCGAGAATCTATTAACCAACAATCGAACGACCTACCTTTGACCTTTTATTGTTACATATTTAATTTTCTGCCCGCATAGCGAAGACCCCGGATGGTTCTAGCGTTGAACACTATTTTAAAGGATTTTTTATGTGGTAAGGAGGAGATAAAATTTTGTCTTTAGCAGACTAAGTCATGAGTCTGTATCGTGTGAATTCTTGCCTTTCAAGGTTTACGTGAATCTTACATTACATTTTTAAGCCTTCAAGATTTGCAAGGTCCATGTAATGAATTAGTGTTCCCACTCGGCTCCTTAGATTATGCAAGTGTGGTATCAGTCAGTAAGTTTTGTAACCATTTTATACACATTAATCAGTATTTGTAACGTATTCGTTCATATATTTGTTAGTCTTCATCGTTGTAAACACCAAAATTGTAATAGAAAATGAACGTGCCAACGATATTCACATTCAGCGACTAATTACATTTATTTGGTTTTGCCTCGTTTTACCTTTATCTACTTAATTAATAGAAAAAGTATTAAAGCAGTTTTTGTACTGTTTTTATTTTGATTGATCATCTTCATATTGTTTACCAAAAACAACTTGTATAATAGCAACATCATTGAAATGCTACTAAATAACGTAGATGATCCACGAGTAAGATTGTGTAAGGTATTTGATGCTATTGAGGCGTTCAAGCCTGTGCTCATAAACATGCGAAAATCATTCTTTAACAGACTAATTGCATTGCATCATTTTCTATCTTTACATAATAATAGAAAGAGCTGCAGCATATATTAGATAGCGAATTTGCTCATTTTGGAACACAATCCGAGTATAAGACGTGAGTTTGAAAACGTAAACGAAAATCGTTTGGCAATCAGTTCATGCCGTGTCTCTTTCTGTGTAATGAAGATACAGCGATGTGACCAATATTTTGTGGACCGATTCACAAATTGATCTAAGTTGTATTATTATAATAGTGCCCGAATAATACTTATTAGAATTATTAGGATAATGTGACTTTTCTCTGAGTGCATGCAATTTTATTTTATTGAAATATACATATGATCCATCTCTTACAATAGTAATGTTTCGATAAAGGCTACAAATAAATGTATCTAGTCGCGCAATGTTTGGTTGTGATTTTCATTACATATGTATAATATCATGGTCGTCGTGACGTATTTCGTATGGCAATTAACGAACGGGAACATATCGTAAAAGATTGTTTAGTTTAGATAAGGGTAGCGATATTGTAGTCAATAATGGATTTAAGGGCTAGAACATATGAAACATACGAACAATGAAATAGTAGGTACACATCCCAGCCGAAAGTAATACACATCGACTATGATCGGCTAGCTCGGTTTTGTAGAGCGTCGTCTCTGTCGTAACGACACACGACAGAGACGACGCTCTACAAAACCAAAGCTAGCCGATTAGTCTCTTTCTAAAGGCCGACGTGTATTACTTTCGGCCGGGAAGGTACTATTTTTTCCAGAGACTTTGTACTAAGCACGGACAAAGTGTTCATTTTTACACGGATTTTGAATTAACAATAATTATTTTGAAAATTTTCTATGACATATTAATGTTTGAACGTTTTATACGAATAACTTAACTTAGGACAGTTAGGGCTTTGCGTCGAAGTTGATGTATGCTATGTCGATTGATTATTTTGATGTCGGCCAGTATTAATATGCTGACGTTGTTGGTATTTCTAAACTTCCCCCTTTTTTATATAGAGAAGTGAGCGGACGAGCAATCGGACCCACGTGATGGTAAGTGTTACCGCCGCCCATGGACACCTGTTACACCAGGGGGCATGCCAACCTTCCAAAATCCTATTCACAGCTTTCTTGAAGAACCCCATATCGTATATGTACTAGATCTTTTACAATGCGGCACTTTTTATTGAAAAATATTCGAAGTTTCCGATTAAGAAGCCCACTAAACGAACAATTGTGCAATTTTACGGATTGCGCAATGTTTTTGATCGTTTCGGGATTGTTTGTCAATGCTCAATAATGTGGTGCAATATAATTGTACAATTTTATTGTAAGTTCAGGTTTCGGTGTTAATCAGCTATTATTCCACAAACAATCAACCGGTGCAAAGCCCTAGTGTCAAGTGCTTTGTTTAAAGTCTAAAGAAACTTGATGAAAAAGTAGAATACCTATATAGATAGGTACTTTTAGCAGTCCTGTAATTCTTGTAGCACCGAGCTCAGATGAGATATTCTCTTGTATCTGTTGCATACAACTGTTTTTAAGTAGGTATGTGCCGCAGGAACATTTAATGCGGAAGATTATAATAGTTCTTTATAAAATATTTTGGACTAATTAAATCGATGTTAATTCTTATACTCTTACTACTGACAGATTTCACAATTGACTGACATGCGCGAGTCTTGACGACATGTTAGTGTTGGAAAATCTCTATCTCGCTGAAATCTCTCAATAATATTGTAAGAACTGACATTGATTGACAATAATTCGTATTATTGCCACATTTGCAATAAATCTTACAAAAAAGTCAATAATGGGATGTTGTGGTTGTTGATAATATAGTTCTTGAAACACACGAGTGCGCGTCATCCTTGCTTGCGGGTAAATGTCCGGATACATGTATACATGTCAGGATCGATGTATATTGTGAACGATATAGCCTCTTTTTACGCGTACGGACATAATTACAAGCAATGCGGACGCGCGCTCGTGAGTTGCAACAACTATAATCGATAAATCGATAAGCAACAAATATCCAGAGTAGAAATTTAGTAACACTTGTATTTCTAACTATACTATCACATTCTTATATGAATTCTATTAACTTCCCAATATCCGGTAATGTTGAATGGTCACTTAATATTCCATAGAGCCACTAAAGAATGTAGGAACTATGTAGGAATTAAAGGATGTATTTATTAAACCAGAAATCTGCAACATCAAGCATAATACTAAGTTAATGGGGTTCTTGACTGCTTCTAAAATTATTATTTATTTAATGATATATACGTCGACAGCCACGGACAAAAAATCATCATATATATGTTTATTCAAATTAGTTATGAGAATATTTACAGCGGGGATTTGGTGGGGAGCTATGTCATATACCGGTGTCTCCTAACCTTTCACCTTTCCCCGAAGCCGGAAATCACGGAATCTGTTCATTGACATTAAAATTTTTGCTAATCTTTTTTGCAAAAGTTTTTATTTTGAGATTTTACCAAATTTATGATACAAAATTGCTTATTTTTACAAAAAAAAAACCGACATGGAGGTATATAGGGGAACACCCTGTAGGTGCGTAAAGCCATTAGCATTACTTATGTGATTATAATGCCAATAAAGTTAAATAACACCACATATAAATCACCTCGTCATTCTAAATATGTATATTGTCGTTCTTTTCCAACTTGTGTTTTCAGTAATTTTTCAAGATACATATCTTAATTTCTTTCAATAGTCAAGTACTCTATTGCGCAAAAATGGTATGCTCGACTACGCTGTTTCTACTGTTGCTCTTATGTTAAAGTGATTGTAAGGTACCTTATGATGTATGTATGTAAGGTAAAATTTTTATATTGTGCATTTTATAATGTAATTTGTTCATAGCATTTTATTACTTGTATTTTTTTAACATAAGGTAAAAGATAAAGATGGACTGACTGTAGTGATTATTCAGAGTACGCCCAAGATAATCCTCAATATTGTTATTGAAGTAAGTACATTTTAGTACATATATGAAATCATTATCTAGTTGCATTTTGTATTCAGTCGTATGTATTGTGATCAGAAAGCTCAAATTTTATAAAAACATGCAGCGAATGTGTCCCCACCCTCTAATACAATATAATAAACGTGGTTTTAATATTGTTCCAAGAGGTATGGAATCTAATTTGACAAGAACATGTTAAATCCGTATTCGATACTGTTTTACAGCAATGTTTTAAGAGGAGTCGTAAGGTTTCTAAGAAGTGAGGAATCTGATTAGTCAAGAACGTGTCAAACCAGTATTTGACACTGTCTTATAATAACAGTGTTCGTAAGAAATGTCTAAGGAATCGGATTGGTCGAGAACGTGTCAAACCAGTATTTGACACTGTCTTATAATAACAGTGTTCGTAAGAAGTGTAAGGAATCTGATTGGTCGAGAACGTGTCAAACCAGTATTTGACACTGTCTTATAACTGTTCTAAGAGGTGACTAAGGAAGGCCCGGGTTGATTAATATTGAACACGTTATTTTTGCAGGGGGGGGGGGGGGGGTCCTGTTCATGTCCTTTAATAAGACAGGAAAATAAGAAAATAATTATGTTGTGTATGAACTCAAACAGCTCATTCGTGTACGTGTGAACCGAGGTTCATTCATTAGTGAAAAAAATTCGTCAGACCAAATTAGAATATGTATTAAAATTTGCTATAGCACCTTAAGTCATTATTCGTACCCAGGTTATATATGTATTTTACATTCATATTTTATAAGTGTTTGCGTATAAATTCGTTTCAAGCGTTTTTGTGAAGTTGCCATAAATAGTTAGGTATATTGATATACAATTAGGACTGTTGTTAAATTTGTTTAATGGCATCATTTGTTTGTGAAATATGTTGTGAATTTTTTGCCAAAATGTTTAATTGGGTTAATTTGTTGTATGGTGATACTAGTTAATTACAGTTTTAATATACATAATTATATTTTATAAAGCCTGTTGTCATCCCATGTACTTTAGCGTTTAGGTATGGATAATTTTAACATTTATAGCGAATAGTTGTCATGTATTATAATGTAAACGTGTTATGTGTACAGACGAAACCTTTTATGACTTGTAATTCAATATACGGCTTTATTAATACATCGGAAGTTTCATTACAATAATTCAGATCAATGTCCGAAAACTAAGTACAGAATAATTTTAAAATAATATCACAGTCCCACAGTGAGTCATTGAGCTAGCGTAGGTACATGTACCCCACAATGTATTCTTTTGCGCACAATTGCATGGAAACAGTCCGTGTGAGCCTCAAGCAAACTTACCTGATGCGCTACAGAAACGTGGCAACCTACAGGTTGCACGTATAAAACAATTGGCAGAACGCTTTAAACGTGATTAGCTTTAGTACAACGTGCAGTCCTGCGAGCCAACGTGTTACATCTGACCAGCAATGCCCTGCGTTCCCTTTCTATGTCAGCGTCATCGGAGAGGCCCTCGGTGACGATATATCCCAGGTATTTGAAGTGCGACACTGTTCAACACTGACCGTCTAGTGTTACAGGCGCCACAGAAGGCTCGAGCTTACGCCTCGCCCGAAACACCAACAGTTCAGTTTTATAACATTATTATATATAAGTCCATGTGACTTGTGGCATATTCCTCACACATTTGTAAAAGCCTTCAAAATACGGTGATCTAAGGACTCATCAACACCATGTCATCGGCATGGCTGATATTTTAGGTGTTGAACAGCGTAGGGGATGTGAGACCCCCCCCCCCCCTGCCCCACTCCCATTTATACACGTCAGAAAGTGTATCTGCTCGTTTCACATTATTTTCCCGATTAGTGTACCAGTATTTGAAAATACGTATTAGCTTACCAGGTAAACAGACTTCGTGTAGTTTAGGCCAGAGCTTTACGTAACATACCAAATCAAAGCCAGATGTGGCCCAGATGTGATGTCCAGGATAGCTCAGTCCTCCGGAACAGGCGTGTGACTTTTTCTAAAACGTCTTTACTGGTCGCTCTCCAAACAAAAACTGCACTGCACGGATGTGCAGCGCCTTAGATTTTTCACTCTTGTTTTTCTTTGACAGAATTCTTAGATTTATCCCTTTTTTTGATAGTAGTCTCGTAAAGTTTCCAGCCAGTGCTATTCTTCGTGTAGATGGGTAATGTGTTACAGACGTTATAAATATTGAATTAGAATAGAGATATCAAAATACATAGTACGAAATTGAGCTATTGCAACAAATGTTACAGTGGATAGTTCAGTTTTGAATCGAATTAGTGCATCATGTAGGTTTGTGTATCCAGCGAGGCGATGCTCAAGCAAACCGTCAAGCACTTTAGCAATTATTTTCGCCGGGGAGATAATTTGTTGTGACGGCTACATCACCAGTTTTGTTTTTTTTATTATAGGTATTAAAATAGTATTAATGGCATTAATGGGCGGGGAGGGTGCACGCTGTTGTAATACCACAGCTACTGAGCGCACTCGACCACACTCTCATTGGAGACTACCGTGATAATATACTTCCCTAATGGTACGTACGTGTTTCCGTAGGCTTAGGAAGCAACTGGGTCGCTTAATTTGGTCCGCGGGAAAGTTTACCGCTTATTGAAATTGCTAGTAGTCGATTGGGTCGAAGCAATTTTATTACTTACAAACAGATACTTACATGGCGCAACTAGTCGCGACGCACTGTTACAAAGATCTTATTCTCCCATTTGTTTCTTTTAAAGACAACAAAATATTAAGGACTAGTTTCATCCTATTATATTTTTGTGCGACATGGTGGACTCGGAATTATTTCCGGTTCGGTAGTGAAATACGCCAGAACCTATTACCATCCCACCCCTCCCTATTTTCTCAATCCATCCTTTAATCTTCGAAGGTAGGGACCGGAGAAGTGGAATCATTCCTGTGCGACGCCGTTTTTCGCTTCAAAGGATCATCAAAGTGAATACAATAAAAAGTCTGTCTTGTGGACAGTCACAATATTTAATTGTTGAGCCAGTATCAACAATTCTTAAATTGTTAGTATTGAAACATTGACAACGCATTAATTCAATGTACACACAAATTATATAACACGGCAAAATAAAGGTGGCTCAACAATTATTTCTTGCGACCGCACCTAAAAAGTGGAAAGGAAAGAGGTGAGGATTTTCCAAATAAAAACATTGATAAAAAGTCCAGCGAATTTATTGATTAAATTTGTCAAAATTCTACAAGAGTAGGCAAACATCACAACTTGTGGAAATGCTTAAGAAAAATTTCAAGGCAGATAAACATTATCTTAATTACACACATGTCTTTAACACCAGAAGTTTAAGAGGATCTCTAACTGAAACTGTCGTAAGTCTATGCGAATTGAAGTAATGTAAGAGTCTGCCAAATGAAACGTGACACTAGGAGAACTGGCAAATTTAAACGGACTCCATACTTTATATTTTCCATTGTAAAATTAATGTGAAAGTGAAAGAAACGAATGCATTTAACTTTTAAATTTTTTAAAGTAACTTCATTATTCAGTTTTTATTAAATAACAATTAATATTTAATTTCACACCTTTTCAACATTTATTGTGTGATCTGTGTATTTGCAAACGTACTCAATCATTAGATACAAAAAACAATCAAGCATCAAGCAAGATGTTTATGGCCCACTACTATAAATGAAAATTACTATTCAGAAATGTCATAACTTTCCGACTGTAGGATCGCGAGGCGTTTCGTGACACAGAACGCATATATTACTACTATTAAAAAAATGTTGCCATGTAAATATTTCCGATGATCGCGTCGCGTTTCATTGGCCAGAGCGCAGTTAAAGTGAAGTGTTTTGCGTGGACAGGGGGCCGCCACCCAACAACCCGGGTTGTGACGTCGCGGTCGCCTGCCCGGGGGCAGGGGCTGGGGCCCAGCCGCGCGCGCGGCGACACGTCACCTGTCTCGCGCCGCGCACCATGCAACCGCGCACGGGATATACAACGCGACCATTAACAACAAAGTCTATACTAACATCGTGAACTAGCGGTAACAATATGTTAAGACTAATTTTGAAGCAACTTTTTTTCCGGGTGGAATATATTCCACAGAGATATTTGTTATAAATAACAAATATATCGCGTTCTATAGAACAAATATCCAGAGTTCTTTTGAACTTTAAAGTGCGACGCGGATATCTTTCGCAATGTCCGCGACGGACGATAAAATATACTATCAGGGTATTTGACTCTTTATACAAGTGTATTAAATTGCTTGCTATATAGAAAAACTTATCTTAAATGAAAAGCGAATTAAGATAAACACATTCGAATTAAATTCTTCGATAGAAAAATATTTACAAGGTAAGTTTTTGTTGTCATCTTTGGTTAAAAAAAATAAGGGGGTGGCAAGAGCTTTGTGAGGTTGTTTCATCCAAGCTGCAATATAAATTTTCAAATTGTTGTACAACTTTAGGCTACAGTGAATCGTGCTCCGCGAGAAACTGAGCGACGACGATTCATTCGCAAGTAATGCATCGATAATCCGCGACGCACTGTAAAGCTCCTTGCTTATACTTCCGAAATTGTTCACTAGAGACGCCATTAGTAGCAATTTCAAAGAACTATTCGTGTAGACACGCGTGCGGTTGCAAGTTGCGCAATAACCCTGCAGCACTTACTGCCTTCTACGAGCCTAGTCTAGTCCACAGTACATAACGTTACTTGTTGTCGTACAGAACGTCCTTACCTTGCGCCGCGTTAGTTCCCGTCACCATATTTAGCAAAGAGGACACACAACCGTTCAAGCGGACGTATATAAACTATTCCGAGCGCCTACCTTCGCTCGCGGCGTCTGAGCGGCCTCGGGCCTCTGTCAACAGTAAGCATGTTTTATTATCACGAAGGTAGGTATGGGCGGCGCGGTCACGTACCGGCGGCTATCGGTAGCGCGGCTGCATCATGGGCAGCATCCCTCCCGGCATCCCGCCCGGGAACATCGCTCCCATCGGCATCATCCCCCCGGGTAGCAGCATCCCTGCACACACAAGCGGACTGTTACACGGGGCATCGAGGGGCTCGTGGAGAAGCAACAGGGGACCGCAGGGGGTCCAACACACGGCCAAGCCGTTGTGACTGCTGAACAATCGCCTGTCACCGGCCCGCCCGGACCACCGCCCGTACATCCATGTGCCGCGCGCGACAAGTCCACTACAACGGGCGTGGCTACTCATTCATATAGTTCTCTCCAGTTGGTACGTGTGTGTTTGTGAGTGTGTGATATAGTGTGTGTGTGTGTGTGTGTGTCACCGTGAAAATAAGTCGACGCAAAATCAGAGGAATTCGGTTATAATCAAAAGTGATATTGTACAATTTTAGAACGAAAAACTGGATATACGAGGGGAAATCAAAAAGTAGTGAGAATGAGATAGAATATAATGACTATTGATAACTTAATAATTTATTTTTCTACATAGTCTCCGAGTCTCTCTACACACCGAGTCCAGCGCTTTTCCAAGGCTTCAATCCGTTTCAAAAAAAAAGTTTTGTCTTGGTCCTGCAAAAAGCTCTCCACGGCATCTATCACTTCGTTATCGTCTTCGTACCTGTTTCCCCTTAAGTATTCTTTCAAGTTGGGGAACAGATAAAAATCGCTAGGCGCCAGATCTGGTGAATAAGGGGGATGGTCAACCAATTCGAAGCCAGCTTGTTGAATGGCAGCCATCGCAACTGCCGAGCTGTGCGCGGGTGCGTTGTCGTGATGAAACAGCACGCCCCTTCGAAGTTTCCCTCTCCTTTTCTCTTTGATGGTATTCCTCAACTTGGGAATTAATGCTGCATAATATTGGCCTGTAATAGTGGTTCCACGCTCCAGGTAATCAATCAACAATATCCCTTCTGAGTCCCAAAATATTGAGGCCATAATCTTGCCAGCCGATGCCACGGCACGAAACTTCTTCGGGGTCGCTGATGATGGCCGTTTCCATTGTGAAGATTGCTGTTTTGTCTCGGGATCAAAATGATGGACCCATGTTTCGTCCATTGTTACGAAACGAGACAAAAAGTTTTCAGAATCTTCTTGAAACTTGTCCAACAATGTCTTCGAAATGTCAAGTCGATTTTGTTTCTGCCTGTCTGTTAACATTCTCGGCACCCATCTTGCGAAGACTTTTCTCATATTCAAAGATTGTTTCAATATGGACCGGATACTTCCATACGAAATGCCCGTTTCTTGAACTAAGTAACGGATGGTAATTCTTCGATCGCTCAATACAATTTTCTCGACTTTAACAACATTTTCTTGGGTGACTGACGTCGATGGGCGGCCGCAACGATGTTCGTCTTCCGTGCTCGTTCTCCCTACTCGAAATTGAGAAGCCCACCTTGCGACAGTGGAATACGGCGGAGCAGACTCTCCTAATGTTGCCTCCAAATCGAAGTGAATCTCTTGCGTCGTTAACTTTTTTAAAGAGAGGTATTTAATAACGGCTCGCACTTCGTTTTTCTCCATTTTCGAGAACACGTTCCGACACGAAGCAAACAAATGACTACATTCAGAAAAAAAACAAAAGAGAATCGAAGACTTTTTCTTTATTAATATTACAAATATCTGAGCTATGCCTGCCAGTATTTATTTTTTTTCTTACCAAGGAGTATATATGTCGTTCTCACTAATTTTTGATCACCCCTCGTATGTATGTGTGCTTCCGAGCAAAAAAGAAACAAGGGTATTTTAATTGTCGAGATATTCGCATTATTAAACATTTTGAATTTTATTACATTATGAATGTGTGTGGTCACTTATTTGCAGTGTCATATCATAAATATCTGTGTCGTTTTTAACCCACAAAATTTTAAACCGCAAATTTTATTAAAAATGGACCAAATCAAAATTCAGTGTCTAAATTATATACATATTTTTTAAATTGGAGACACTAGACCAGGGGTCACTAAATGGCGGACCGCGGTCCGGATCCGGACCGCCGACGTATTTTGTGCTGACAGATTTCTTTTCGTTTTATTTGTTAATTGACATTTTAAATCTTGGTTGCTAGTCATCATCTACCAAAAGGACCACGAAAGTCTTATAATTTTTAAAAACGGACCCTCAATGAAACTAATTGGTGATCCCTGCTCTAGACCATGTAACGTACAGGTAACGTTAAAATGAAAATTACGTGAACTCATTCAATTGACTTATTAATCTCTACCTTTAAATTAGTTTTTTTTTACTAACAAACATCCCATTTTTTTTCTAAAGTATCTAACCCTATATTTCACATGATCAGGTAACTCTTATAATGATATAATCTGCCCTAACTCAATACACTGATGTGCCCTATTTGCTTGGAAGCATTCAATAGTGGACACTGAAGCGATAACTTTTTTTAGTGTGTACTTTTTGATCTATGAACCTGACAGTTTTAATCTAAACAATTCGAATGTATAGATTATAACCGAGTGTGAGTGATATGACTGTGCGTTCGGTGAACTAAAAACTGTTCAACAACGAACTGTGCAGATCAAACCTGTCGGATTAACAGAGCCTATATGGGCCACATTTTTATATAACTTTCTTAACGTGCAACTGACTGGTTTTGCGTCAACTCGCAATTTATACAATAAAATAAGTTTCTCTTCGTTTGCAAACTCCAATATCGCGTACGCGTGCAGTAGTAATATTTCATTTAGCTCATGTTCTGAAGATTTAATTTTTGTTGTATTATCAAATTCAAATTAAGAGACCATAAAAGGTTTTTTTCATCGAAGATATTCTTATGAACACCACGAATTACGTACCAGTCTGTCTATACGATTTCGAACATGTTTTGAGATTAAAATAATGCCCTTATTTCTATTTTGGTCTTTCAAAATCCCTTTACGGTTGAGTATCAAGGAAATACTTTCCACAGTTAGGCATTATAACTTTGCAGTGGACGTAATGTCGTCACTGTATCGAGGTGCGCGAGTGAGGCGTGTGTCACGTGGAGTCGCGGCGGCGGCCACATGTATGCACGCGGGTGCGGCGACTCGTAAGGTGCAGTATAAGCAAAGGAACACAGGTAGGTAGGATAAATAATTCACATGAAAAAATCACACTTTAAAAATACTCGGCGATATAATAATCGTATCCGTAGTACATGCATGTTCCAGTGTGATCCGAGACGGCCGCTCGTAGAATGCAGCCAACGACTATAAACTCGTTCGGTTCATGCACATTGTAAAGCGACAAAACTACTATACGTAAATATAATATTAGTGTACCCACCCGTTAACCGACAAAAAAAGTGGCATTTTATATGACACTACTAGAAAATCGAGACAGTAATAAGATAGAGCTACTACAATAAGCAAATCCATTAATGTGAATAAAATTACCGCTCATATTGATTCCGTTCCTCCGACAGTGCGGATGGTACATCAAAATCACAGTTTAGCTCTTGGCAGTGTTTGGTTCGGAGGGGCGGCCGGGTTAGTGGGTGTTAGGGCGGGTGAGTATGGCATGACAAGCGTTATGTGTCTCGTTATACTAGTTTATACTAGAGGCTAATAGAGGTGTTAAACGGAGACGGTCCGGCTATCGGTAACCGAGCGGCACCCACCGACCGTGGCCGAGCGGCGCGCGCCCCACACAATTATCTCGAAAGCCGGTACACACGCTTGAACAATCCACATGTGTATCACACCAACACAATTAATACTATTTTTGCATGAATCAGTGGAAAACAAAGATAATAATGGAGCTAAGATTATGATTTATTTAAAAATTAACAGTCAATTATCCACGCTGGTGACACATATCTAAAGCAATACTGGTCCTAGTCAATACATTTCGTGTAAAAACATGTATATTGGGTCTTAAAATAGTAAATGCAAATATATTACAATCGTTCAAATATTTAAAATTACGTCCACAACTGCATTTGTATCAAAATATATTTGTTTTCATATTGGAATGTGTTGTGTTCCAGTTATCTAAAACATAATAATGAATAGATTTTAGTGGGTGGCCGACTTATACAGATGTTGACAATTTGGATTTCACAACACAACTAACCTAAGATTCACCCACAAAAATTGAGAAAATCTTGATATCTTATTCCTATATTTCAAAGCATCAAAAACCTACAACCAAAACACAGTTCTACATTAATCTTTTGATTTAAATTATAAAGAAACAATGGTAAATGATATAAAAACTTAGGTGGCCTAATTATAAACCCTAACCTATTGGGATATGTCATATTTATTATAAGAAACGTTGGATAATAGCTGCCAGTTGGAATCTCTGTTGGTATTTATGAATTATTTTCCTATGAAAATCTTTTCATTAGTTATAACAATAACAATAACATGAAACATCCATTTTATCTGGTTCGATAGTTTCCAATAAGATTAAGATGTATAACCAAGTTAATACATTCCATGATTAATCTAATGGTACTAATATTGATTATAGCAATTTATATGTCGATTTATATAAACAATATTGAACGTTAAATGGGATTATCCCTATAAAAATATTTATTACATTATACATTTTTAATAAAATCCCATCACTCTAAAACTTGATTTTCATAATAATGTTTATGCTATATCATAAACTGTTCATAGATTACATTTAATTACAATACAAATAATTCACAAATACCAACAGAGTATCGACAAAACTTGAGGACACCCATTTTTAATTGTCATTGCTCATTTTCAATTTTACAAATATCCGCATAATTAGAAGCGGGGGTATTTCCTAAATTAAAAGTGGTAACTTTCCACTTTTTCTATATATTTTTTAAAGATTTAATCAGCAGTCTCCCCCTGATCTTAAAGCCGCGAACACTTTACGTAATGCAAATAGCATTATATAATTGATGTGATTGTATGAATTACGCTGAAAAGACCGTGAGGTCGTATACAATGATTCTTTTCACTGTCCAGGAAATATACTTTCCAATAGTAAAGTGTAAAAGGCAAAAGACCTTTTTACAAAGTGACATTTTTTTAATTTTTATTGATTGTACGAGGGGCGGTCAAAAAGTTCGCGGAATGGACCCCTCCATGGAAAGGGGTAAGGGAGCCCGTTTCCACAATACTAGTACAGTGACTCATAATTAGTATATATATATATATATATATATATATTGTTTAATTACGATAAAGCCTTAGAACTGTTTACTAACTTCCCTTCACTCATGTGATAGTTTCATTCGTAAACACTCATATTTGTGACTTAAGAATGTTTAGAAATAAATGATAATTTTAATTTTATTGATGACTATTCCCATTAAGTACCTGACGATTATCGGTGTGTTAAAAAAAATGTCACTACTCTAATGATGATTTATAATTTCCTGTAATCTATTACGAATGTGTCCGATGTACCCCATCATGTTCGCTACGCACGTTGCGCTTTCCTTACACTGAATAGTACGTGTCTTATAATTTATAGTAGTGGCTCTATTGGGCCAAGAATCAGTTCAACGGTAAACGTTATAATCACATCAATTATATATCGCAATTCACATCATCAGATTAACACACACATTCTATAATGTAACCTGTAAATCTCGACTCTACTCAAAATTATTCACTGATCAATCAGTTACATTTACTGATCAATTTACATTTATTAATCAATTAGTATCAAAGTTATTAAATATTACCTGCAAAGTTCACTAGAAGAATGTCAAATATAACTAAGAATATTATTTTTAGGCAGATTTCGAACAAATTTCTTCAACTTTGGCATTTTATTTAAACAAATCTTAAGTTACAAAATATTATATGTATAAAACAATTTTTCAAATGTCAAACATAAGCCTTTATAGAATTATATTGCACATTATGTAAGATTAACTGTTAACTAATCAATTTTCTGCCGGTATCCCGGAGACGCCTAAATAATTAAGATCTCGAGGTTACGATTAAAGCCTCTGGCACACAGAACGCGGCACGCGTTGTAATATATGGAATTACTAGCTTTTCGGCCCCCTTCTATGTCAAATATCAAAAAACGCTTCTACGTGTTTAATTATTTTAAATGAAGTCTTTATACCAAATTTCATATATCTAACTTAATAGTTCTTGAATATAGCATGTATATGTATATGCTGTATGCATAAAAAATCATCTCTCCTTTTTTCCCTTCGCAGTAAAATTTCTAAAAATCCTTCCTTAGTGGATACGTACGTTATAAAACCAATCTACTGTGCAAACTTTATATTTTTATCTTTATATTTCGGCTCCGCAATGATTAATTAGTCAGTCAGTCAGTCAGGGGGACATTTCTTTTTATATGTATAGAACGCAGCTACCGCCGCGCGTTCTATTTGACTTCATTCGTATTCGTTCGTTTCCATATATTAAAACGCGTGTCGCGCCGCAAATGTCGCCCGCTCACGCCTTCTGTGTCCCGGAGGCTTAAGAGTATGCGTGTTAATCTGTCGTATAACTGTCGCCTATCGCGGATAGTGTAGGTGTGGGAATGTTTGTCGCGTGTGATACTGACCGGGCTGCATGGGCCGCATGATGTTGAACTGCGGCATGACGGGCAACATGCCCATGACGGGGGGCATGGACACGGGCACGCCTACCCGCACTGAGGGTAACACGCCCATTACGGGTGGCATCATAGGCCGCCGGAGCGCCGCTTGCTGTCGTGCTGCCGCTGCTACTGCAGCGGACATGTGCGCCGACATCTGGCGATGAAACATCGTCGATGCGCTCTACGGGTTTACGTTTATTTTTCTTTTCATATATAGCAATGGTGCAATTAGCACATTCTGCCAATATCTAGTTTTCTTCGTAATGGGCATGAGCCAACTCCCTGATTTTTGTATATTTTTATATAGAGTAGACCAATATAGACTGAACCACAAAATGTCAGTATCAGAAAGATGATAATCGCAGTTATAACATTTTAGAGCCTTCATTTATTAAAAGTAGAGGTACGTCATAGTAACGATTGCATGGATAAACTTGTCACTGGTCTTCATGTAGTATACAATCATACCTTTATCAATTTTAGACAAATTTGGCATTGAGTTTTATAACTGTAATGTACCTTGTTATGTTTAGATAAATAAATAAATGTTGATCTGTGGTGACATTACTTTTTTTGTACATTATGACCAAAGTAGCAATCCTTATGGCTTATATCCTTATTGTCGCTATAGTTTCCTAGTCCTTTTTCAAAAAAAAAAAATAAAGTTCGTACCTAGATGAGGTACGAGTACCTACGAAACCGTACCTCGAAACGAATCGAAAAATTAATAAATAATAAATCATTAAAAAATGTGGCCCATCCCCATTAGGTCGAAACAATTCAAAACACACATATTATCAATATTATTAGTTACAATACATTAATCTAACATATATCAAATTGGTAATCTGTCGAGGGCCCAACTATAGGCATTTAAACTCCAAAACCCAAATCCCATAATACATAATATGTATAAAGATTTTACTGAAATAAATAAGCCTATAACGCCCCACTGCAGGGCACAGGCCTCCCCTAGTAAATCACTGGGGGGGGTTTCGGGCCGTAATCCACCACGTGGGCCCAGTGCGGATTGGTGAATCACATATTCCAGATTTTTTTTAATTGCTGGACCATGCGAGTTTCCCTCACCGCAGAGCAAGTGATAAATTTAAAAAATCCGTACTTAAGTACAAAATCAGTAGTGCAGGCTGAGAAGTTGAACGACGATCACACGAATGTACTATATTTTTTACATTAATCAAACAAAAACTCAACTTTCCAAGATTTACGTTATTACATCGGTGCGCGGCAGGAGTAAGTTGATAGATGTATGAAATATGAAATAACAAGTTCAACAATACATCACTTATTACATTTGTAAACATTTTATTTTGTAAATTGGGTCTAAACTCGTACAAAAGGGCTTGTTTAGTCACACAGGCCGTAGTCACGAGTTGACAATCGTGATGGCGACCGGTGCGTGGCACGAGTGCATGACAAAACGTGAAGTAGACATAAAAGGTAAAAAAAAACACCTTTAATTGTATGCCTAAAGACCAGATTTACAATATAAAACCGATATAGCACTTGATTTTACAATAAAAATATTTGAATCTTGTAATACTCAATTAATTAAACGAAATTGATTACAGTATTAAAGTGATATCTCGATATTTAAATCGTAAACTGTGCCTTTCAAAAATAATCGTTTTGACTTATCAACTTATTCCCGCCATACACGGATATGTGAGCATTCAGGTAAAAACAATCCAAATGCATTTCCGAAATATTCACATTTTCGAGCAAGAACAGGGTGCATATTGCAATCCCACAGCCGCTATGCGCGTCCGACTGTCCTAGTTACCCCACACTCACAGAAGACTACATTTCCTACACTTGAGTTGCTTGAACGGTTCGGGTCAGTACTTCGTAAACCTCGCCCTTATCTCCCTATAAATTCACTAGGGTGAAGCCCTGAGTAATACCGAATGTCAAATATCGTATTGTAAGACTCACCTCAGCCTGGCTTGTACTAGGTGTAATCATGGCCGGCGCCGGTGTGGGTTGCCTAGCGGGCGTATCGGGCTTAGGCTTCGGCCGGTACTTCGCATTTCTCGCCCTAATCTCCTCCAAGGAGACATCCTCCGGAGGATGTATGATCTTGGAGCCGGCGCCGGTGGCCGTCACTAGCGGACAAACGTTTGCAGCCGGCGGTTTAACATCGCCGTTCTCTTTAGGGTCTGAGACGGTGGATGTCGTGGGTGGCGCGCTTATTGTTGCGTTGCTGTTGAAGAAAGGAAAGCAATTTTATTTAAGATTCGCCAACAGTGAACAGGGTTAGTGTATTTATTTAAAATACTCTAACAGTCAAGATATCGATCCTGGAAATCTGGGTTATTCCACTTTGTGCACTTGGGTGAATAAAGTCCAGTGATCAGTGTGTCATGATCACTCAATGATAAAATCACCCGGCTGAATAAAGTCTACTGTATTTTATTTACTTTTTATGTGTATGTTATTCAGGTACAAACTCAACACCCACAAAATGAATTGAAGTGTGCCTAAATATTGCTAAAAGCCAGTTATTGTATAGATTGTTTAATCATTCTGTCCTTTTGTAGCCACGGGTAAAATTTTAAACAAAAAAAAAACAATAAAGGCTATAAGCTCAATTGTACTGATTATAATGAACAAGTGAACAACAAACTAAACATCTGGGAGCATGGCATCAAAACGTTAAAAAGTCCAACAACAAACTGAAGCAGCCTGCGTAAGAATGTACACTCACTTATTGTACTTTCATAAAACTTTTCATAAGACAATTTTTAATAAAAAATATGATTGTGCGGTTTTTTTCTAAGACTTTGTTTGTATAGAAAGGTGACAGACGATTATTGAATTGTACATCTATAGAATAATTGGCAGGACTTGAATTATTTTGTGAGTGTTGAATATGTAGGTGGATTAAATATACTTACATAAAAAGTGAATTTTAAATGGAGTAGACTTTATTCACCCAGATGATTTATCATTGGGTGATAATTTGACACTGATCAGTGGACTTTTTTTCGCTCAGGTAATATCACCAAGATGCATAAAGTGCAATAACACGGAAATTTCAATTAGTATAAGACCTATCGCAAACGAACGACAATAATTGATCCAACAATTATGAATTGTTTGAAATGAACTAGATGAAAACAGAACAAAGACTTCTTTAACACAAATTAATATTTTAACGTGAAATTGGTCGTATAAAAAGTCGCAGCGAGCCTAAAAGACTCGCCGATTCGATCGGACATTGTCATTCATAATTGAACATGTCATAATTTAGAACTCTCGTCAAAACACGGGGACAATCTGTTTCCAATTATCCGCTAGCGAAACTAGAAGCAAGAAATCTGAACACTTTGTTTTCACTCGTATTTTATTATGATAGTTAATGTATGTATTCATTTTTACACCTGTTGAATAAATGACTTATCTAATTATACAAGTTCCATTTCTTTATTTTCTCGATGACAGCTGACACACAGTGGTCGATATAACTTTGTTCTAGCGTCAACGCCTAAAACTCCGAACAAAAATTAGGCACCAAGACGTCATATTTCATTAACAAGGTCACGTCAGACAGAAAGCAATTTTAGGGATGTAGTTATCGATAAACGTAACACGATAACAGATCCGATATTTTTTTACAAAATGTAAGAAACTAAACTACTGCCGGATACTTTTGTACAAATTTATTAACTAATATTATATTTAATTACAAGATGTTACACGTGTTAATTCTTGATTGATAATGCCAACTTCTTTAAAATTTTCGAAGCTGTTGTAAAATAAGTAGGTATAGGTAGGTACTCGACAATGAAACGAAATAATTATAATGACAGGTAATCTCGGCATTTTGATATTTGACAGCTGGGCAGCAATCAACACGGAGGAACACAAAATACACAACGTAACCTATGGATAATGTGAAAAAACTCTAGCGGACAGAAATGTAGTGACTAGCACGACCGTCTTGTTGCGAGTGACAGATTAAAACAAACACAAAATGGCGGTGGGCCATTGAGTGTTCCCACCTTGACAAAATATATTTGAATGTTTTTGTTGTATTTGTCTTTGTTCAAAATATAATAAATATATGCGATCGATATCATTACTTATTTGGTCACAACACTACAACTATCAAATTAGAACTGTCATCGAGAAAATAAAGAAATGGAAATACCTTAGTAACCCTCACACACTGTCACATCTTCCCTCAAATTTATTTAGATCGCTATCTACTATACAGTAATTAAGTATGTACATAAATGGTGTATGAACTGATTGAGATTACACATGATTGAAATTATCAAGTAATAATTTTAATGATGTAATTAATTATAGTTAGGTAAATGATTTTGTTGCGTACGCGCAAAAAAATCATTACTCAGTTACAACGTTGGTTATTCCTTATACAACTAGCGAAATGTTTGATGATTGTAGCGACTTACCTGTACGCCGGGAAGGTAGGTTTGCTGGGCGTGGAAGTGGGCACGCTCGCCGCGGGGAACAGCGGCCGCATGCCCGACATCATCATTCTATAACAAAACATCAACGTTTTAACATTGAATTTTTTATGGATAAAAGGTGGAATATGAACCGAGAGCCCACCTGGTGATAAGTGGGTTCTGTTATCCATGGACATCCACAAAACATCAGTCCAGAACGACAAACATTGGCGTGCCCCTGGTTGAGATGCCTAACTTTGAAGATTCAGGAATGGGCTTGGGAAGAGATTTTTAATTTTTTTAAGAGAGTATTATCAAAAGAATAATCAAATATGAAATGAGTTTCGTTTATTCTATTATATTCTTTATTCAATAGGAGGGGATGGGAGTAGGCTCTGTCATATCTCACTCAGTACTGAAACATTTTAAAACTTGTAGTAAATAGTGAAGGCTCTATTCCGATGGGCATGTGCCACCAGGCTTTTTAACAACCTTTTTAATCTCCACTACCTGAAAGTGCTTCATTCAATTATGTACACACTTATAGCAGCTTTATATTATCAGCAAGCAATTTGGACGAGCCGATTGATTAATCAATCGATATCAATCAATAACATGCAGGATAATAATAATAATACTTGCATGCCATTGTCTGAGTAAATATTTGAAAAGGTGTAAGTGAAGGCAACTGAATCTTATATACATATACAGGTTTTGCCAAGTTTATGGTTCGGTTGTGATATCTAAGTTATAGTCTTCAGATCTAAACAAATTTTGTAATTTATAAGCTGTAGGTTCAAAATTTCGAAACATTTTTTGAATAAAGTTTTTTACTCTACTTGGCATGAAAACGCTAAGGTTTGCTGAACTTCAATCAGCATTTCAATTATGGGAAAAATGATAAGATCAGAATGATATTAAGTATAAAACTAGCTATAACACAAAATTAAAAAATTAGATCAACAGACAAAAAATAAAGTAATTAGAATAATTACAACCTTATACGCTTTTACTTGACTTTGAAATACAAACGTCGGGTCGCAATAGTTTGGAGCAACTATTGCATAGTCTTTTGCAATCTATTGTACAATACTGTCTGATATTGTTCTCGTTTGTTTGGTAAATGGATGTTATTAGTTTTAATACAAAACAATTTCGTATTTTAAGATTTTAAGTTAATTTATTTTAAGCAGGATATTGGGATAGGAAGTAGGTCATATATTGGTACATTTTACGGCAATCTTGTAGGATGCCAGAGTGGCTCGCAGAGTAGCCACAAAATTTACAGTAGTAAGGATAGTACAAATACCTGTCACATGGAGCCTCATTAAACCAAGTCACGATTTCAGGGACTTTATGCATTCTGCTTAGAGTTTAATTTGCAAATGGGTCAGATGATGGAGTTTTTTGTTTCAAGTAGTGTAGTTAAAACGAGTGCTGAACGCTTTAACACTCGAGCACTGGCACGCTATTTTAGTGCTATTGAACCTTAACCGTTTTAGATTCAAGCTTCTACAAGGGTTTAAGGCCATCAAATTACACCATTAAAAATCTGGTTTATAACGCTCACTAGGCCTTAACGCTAGTCTTAGAAATTCACTAGTGCTCACACAGTACTCGAGTGTCGAGCGTTTAATGCTCATTTTTACAACACTAGTTTCAAGATCAATAAGATGTGTTATCAGTTATCAGCAGGCAGTTTCGTGTAAGAGTGAATCTTATTGTTGTGATGTTATTATCTAATTGAACTGCAAATTGTAGTTAGAGGTTAGTTACGGTTTGCAGTTTACAATCCACTTCTGGACACAGGCATCCTTATGTATAGGGCACATATGGCCATAAAACATAACACTGTTCAAGTAGATAGGGGAGTCCTTCTTTTAGGGGTGGTGTAGACCCTCATGGGTTGTGGTAGGAACTTTGTAATCCCTTAATCGTCACATCCATGAGAAGTGAAAAGGAATGTTACACTTCAAATGTGTACCTAAATAGAATTAACTGGAAATATCATTTGAACAACACTGCTTTATTAAATACTGTAAAAAGTACTATAAAACAGATAAGATACCATTAAAATTACTAACCTAGACTGCATAAATGGTGGCATCATGGGATTCATGGGCATAGCACCTGGGTACATACCAGGTGGGACGGGTCCCATGGGTGTGGGCAGAATGCCTTGTGATACTGTTGATGGGCCTGGACCAAGCTGCAGAAAAAAAATATTGCTGTTGGTATTTTTATTGGTAAGAACAAGTGATAGGTTACCATGATTGATTTGTATAATTGAATTATAGGCTGTAAATAATGTCTTAAAATAAATGACACTTTAAAATATTTTTTATAAATGAAACAAATAAGTTATGTTTATATGTTTAAAAGACATATGTTTTAAAGGTTTTCAAGGGGGTTTAGAATCTGTCAGAAACAAGAGAGTTGTTAGCGTATGTTTTAAAAATAATTTGACTTGGATAATTAATAGATTGAAAAAATAATTTGATTTCTAGCACTGTCATGCAACACTGGTTGAAAAAATAACAAGTCATTATATTGAAAATTTAACAGCCAAATCTGTATTGCAAAACATATATTTTTCAAATGCTATAATTTTAAACTATATTAGCAGCTCAATTCATCTCAAAAAGGAAGAAATTATTAAGAAGTAAGAAGGATAAACAGAAACTGTGACATTTATTTTGGAAAAGAGGTGTTTATTTAATAAAAAAGAAGGTGTAGTCATTCAGGCAATTAGATGAATTGGAGGCATATAAGATATGATGATGCCAAAAGTAGCAAAATTGTTTAAAATGAACTCACATGTAGCTATGTGTCCACTTGTTTATGTCCACAGACGTAATTTGACCAAGAAATAGTCAGGAATATGTCAATAGTGCAAACTTTTTACAAAATAAAAATATGAACAAAAGGCTATATTTATGTTAAACACAATATACAAATAAATTCCACATTAAAAGTTATGATTACATTGATTTTTGAGATGTAAATACAGATGAAAATGGGAGTATCAATTTTTATTTTAGACTTACTGAATTACCAATTATTTCTACCTGAAATTGCAAATAATAAAAATGTTTTAAATGTTTTTGTATTTATTACCTAATTATGTTTGTTGCTTTTATTATGTTCTTTCCTATTTATGGAGTAGATGGTAGTAATTAGCAAGTTGCAAAATAATAGGACAGTATTGAAAATGTACAACTTTTCTTGGCCACAATTAAAAAAATGAGGAAACCCCAACTGAGAGAAATAACATTCGTGTAGTATATTAAATAGGTAAAAATTCTTACCAATGCCGGGGCAGCTTTTTTCTTTGCTGCAGGTTCATCATCTTCACTATCGGAGCCTTTCGCACCACCTAGACAATTAACATTTGATAATAAAAAGTTCCGACAACCACCATGAAGTCTCACCTACCTTCACTGGAACACTAGTTACTACACACCAATTTACACCTATGACTACAGTGTCCCGAGCATAAGTGCATTCCTAAGCCTTTTAGAAGTAAATAAATAAAAAAAATTGTACATACAGTAGGATCCAAAGATCAACTGTCCTTGACCAAAAAGAAACATTTTATACCTGATTTTTGTTTCTCATGCTCCTTCGCATCTTCAGGTGGTATACCTTCCATACCATAGATTTCTATTTCTATATTTGACCTATTTGGTAATGAATTTGGTACTTTGTCTATGGCTTCTTTGTGAACCTGCAATGAGGACAGAAAATTCATTACTGCATACTACTAAGTTATAAATAAGCATCGACTTCGTTATCGGTATATTTACGTGTTACTATTATGGGACGCGAATTCAGTGCGTAATACGCGCCAAATTATAGCAAGCTAATAAGTGTGCGAGTTAAAAGAGAGCGCGCTTCGCCCGTGGGCGGCGGCTACGCGTGCCAAGTTTGTAGGGCTGAACGTACCTGCATGCAGTGTATTGATAGTCCTGGCCCCGTATACAGTTTCTTGTGGCAAATGTGACACTTGAAATGTTTCGCCTTCTGGTGTTGAATCAATATCTTCTCATCGTCAAACTCCCTGTTGCAATACCTGATACGTGCGCTAACGAAATTACAACGAACAACAAATGCAATTTACTTTAGTTTATTCTCAAGTGACCTAAATCCGAACGTACACTAATCTTGTAATTTAGTTATTTGAAAAGGATACCAGCACCAAGGTTTCGATGCCTTCTTCTTCTTCCTACCCATGTCGCCGATTTAGTTGAAACTTAAAATACAATAAATTCACACTTAACGATAACT
Organism: Sesia apiformis; assembly: GCA_914767545.1. Taxonomy (NCBI): domain Eukaryota; kingdom Metazoa; phylum Arthropoda; class Insecta; order Lepidoptera; family Sesiidae; genus Sesia; species Sesia apiformis. The sequence continues at coordinate 3,690,907 of OU611960.1, read as the reverse complement.
TAAGGATTAACTAATTTTATATCACAGGATTCCACTATTTCACAAGATAAATCAATAAATAATGTAATGAAAAAAGACGCAAATAGGAAGAATATGCAAACAGCAAGGAATGCAAAATGGCGAGCGTTTCGTCATAATATAGCTGCAAGACCATAGACAAAAATTGTAAAACCGGTTATCATCGGTTTTCATGATAATATACATCTAACTAAAATATGTTTCTTAACAATATCAACATGAGTTGATCCAAAACAATAAGTAAAAATATTCTAAATATCTTAAAGGACAATGCCTAAAAATGCCCAGTCATTGAGTAGCCATGTATAAATATTTAGTAACATTAAAAAAAATATGAAATCAATAATTTGTAGAATAACATTTACATTTAAAGAACTTTGTATTATGTAATAACTATTATTGTCGTGGGAATTTTTGGCAGGAACCAGACAAGTAAAATTGACGTTTTGTTTGGTTATAGTAAAATATGTGTATTTTTGTATTTGTGGTTTATTAGAATAGTTTAATAAAGTGTGCATAATGTTTGTGATAATTAGATAAAAGCGTGAGACTGCATTTTTCGTGTTCTTCCAAAGAGTCCAACTCTGTACTCAGTAAACCTACGTTACGTTACGTTACTGAGCGACTCTTAATTCAACAATGCTGAACAGAGACGGTTAAAAACAATTCTGTTTTATTATTTCCTGTGTGTGGATCAAAGGCTATACCAGTGTCCAAATATATAAAATAAATGTTCTTGTGACGTGGGACCATAGACTAGGTACGTGATTAGTTTTTACGGTATATTGAGGCACAGATACATGGTCGATTCTCGGTGATCAAAATTTGATATACTCATTCTTAATCTCCATTCGATAAAATTGAAGGGGATGGATGGGAAGTGCAATGGAATGAGAGTACAGTTGTTAACCGTCCCGTGAGAACCGGGACGTCCCGTTTCTGGATCTGTGAATGAGGCGTCCCGCATAAGATGCGTGTACTAGCTGAGACTAATAAAAATACTCGTTGGTCCTGATTTTTGGAATACTAAAGCATCAAGAAACGAATCGTCACGAAACATACAGATCAACAAAAAATAAAAATGAAAAATTTAGTTAATTTCGACAAAAGTGGCGCTTTTGTACTTTTATCTTATCACAAATGTTATTATGACATTGTTCGAATAAAATGGTCGACAACGAATTTTCAAACCATTCTGTAACGCATAAATTCCGTGTTAAGACAGCAGGATGGAGTAAATCAATAAACATATTAATTTATTTAAATATATGAAATGAAGTTGAAACTTAGTGGTGCGGGCCAAGGATTTGAACTCACGAACACACGAATTTGAGTGGAGTACAGATATCCCTAGGCTACACCGCTCTCCTGTTAAATACGGATTTTAAAAAAATTTTACAGTTGGGCTGTGAAAGGAAAACATCTCGAGGAAACCAGCATGCTTCAGAAATAAAAAAATAATTGTTTGTGTATCCATCCGCACTGCTGCGTGGTGGATTATGGCCCGAAATCCCCTAGTGATGTACTAGGGGAGGCCCGTGCCCTGCAGTGGGACATTAAAGGCTGATACAAGTACATATAAAATTAATAAATACAGCAATCACGCATCAGTGACAGCGGAGAAAGAAATGAAAAACCCGTTTACAAAATAACCCGGTTTTCATTCTTGTTATCTTACCTCCGTAGATAGTTTCATACATGTTGAAAAAGACGTAAATAAGGCGCACTTTTGCCGTTTGAAAAACCCATCAGTCAAATGTTGATAAAATGACAGATGATTGTTATAGATATGATTGGACATCTTGATAGAGATTAATTCTTCAATTGCTTTGTTAAAAATCAACTTAATATACCACAAAAACATTCGTGTCGGATTCACTTAAAACAATATTAAAAATTAAATCTAAACATTTTAAATAATATATTGTGCGGGAAAATCACACTAGTTATTATGGACACAGATCTAATATTTTTGCTACGTCTATGATTAAGATTACAGTCTTCCTTGTACAGAGTACAGAGGGTGTTTAATGTTTATCCAACTTAACCCTGTGAAGGTTTCCTTTTTTATACAAAGAAGGTGGCGGACGAGTAGAGTAGTTTGGGGTGAAAGAGGCTCACCTACCATCTTTGGAGCCTAAGCCAACCTCACCTGCTAGTGGTGCACCCTGCGGTTAACTGACGAGGCAATGGCGTTCCCTTTTTGCGGTGGGAGGGTTACTCCGTCGGCATAGCTACCACCCTTCCGTCGGAGTCCACCGCCATAATGGTGCCCTATTAGCCGCGAGGCCCGCATCGTGTTCCAGCGGTGAGCGGATAAGCCGTCCCGAGAGAGAGATTGTTGCGTGTGGAAAGGAGGACCAGCGGTTGCGGGGAATTACAGGCGCATGGGCGTGACATGGTGGCGCGGGGATCAGGAAGACCCAGTGAAACGGTTGTCCGCTGACCGCCCGCGGGTTGTTGGGGGCCCGAGCACGGGAATCTTCTTTAATCTCCACCCCAGGAGGCTGCCCCGCCGCACGCGAAAAATCCCTTGGGGTAGCAGTTGTGCCGGAGGAGACCGGAGTGGAACCCGACTGCTGCCCCCGGGGGGGACCGGGGGCCCTTCCGTACTCCGTGCCAGCAAGTCACACAACCTTTGTGACCTGGTTTTTTCTCTGCTCCGTGTTTTGTCCTTTGATACACATGCAACCATCTCTCTCTTCGTCCCCTCTTTCATTTCCTCCCTATTTACACTTATATTCGATGGCTGAGAAAAAGAAAATGTACAAGGTTCACTCAGCGGCCCATCCCGTAAGTTCCACACTACAAGTGGCCTTTTGCAACATCAGAGGGATACATAGTAACATCGACGCCGTCCACTACCACCTTGAGACGGCAAAGCCTTGCTTTTCTTGACGGAGACATAGATATCCTGCTCGGCCGATACATCATATCTTCATTACCCCGGTTACAAACCGGAGCACTGTTTTGTGCGACGTGCTGGGGTATGCATGTACGTCCGGGAGGATGTTTGTTGCCGCCGCCTCAGCCATTTTGAAGACAGGGACCTGTCGATTCTCTGGGCGCGTATTGACTACGGATGTTCCACTAAAGTCTACGCTTGCCTTTATAGGTCCCACAGCGGTGATACGGAGACGACTCGGTTTTTTGAGTGTCTACAAGAGACGACTGACAGCGTGCTCGAGCAGTTCCCTTGCGCGGAAGTGGTAGTCCTTGGTGATTTCAACGCTTACCACGAAGAGTGGTTGGGATCCCGAACTACCGATCGCGCAGGGAGAACAGCCTACAACCTTGCCCTGGCCTATGGTTTCTCGCAGTTGGTGTTCTCACTCACGAGGATACCTGATATCGAGAGCCATCTCGATCCTTCTGCTGACTACGCGGCCGAATGACTACAATGTTGTTGTTGATGCTCCGTTAGGATCATCAGACCATTGTATCGTTCGAACTGCTGTGCCATCTAAACAATCCGCGCCGACCTATTCTCAGGGAACGCGCAACGTCTGGCACTACAAGTCTGCAGATTGGGATGGGTTGCGCGAATTTTACGCTTCTTGTGCCTGGGGGCAGCTCTGTTTCTCGTCGGGAGATCCGGATACCTGTGCAGACTCCGTTGCCGAGGTGGTGTTGCAGGGCATGGAATGTTATATTCCTTGTTCCGTGATACCCGTAGGCGGACGAAGCCAACCTTGGTTTAATCAGTCCCGCAGAGAGGCCCGCCGTAATAAGCGGGCTCCATACAGGGCCTGGGCCAAAGCGCAGGTGTCTGAAGATCCGAATACCACCGACTTGAGGAAGAAATTTACCGCTACCTCGAGGTGCAGTAAGAGGATCACTGTCAGAGCAAGGAATGAGCACATCCGCAGAATTGGCGATCGACTAGCAAGCTATCCTTCTGGAAGTCGGGCTTTCTGGTCGCTCGCTAAGGCTGCCGAGAGTAACTTCTGTCAGTCGTCACTTCCACCACTGCGGAAACTCGATGGCTCACTGGCCCATGAGGCGAAAGAGAAAGCCTATCTCCTGGGCAGTCTCTTCCCCTCAAACTCGACTCTGGACGTCCACCACCGTCCACCTCGAGGTGCACAAGCTCCATGTCAGAAATCTGCTTCACCCAGCGTGAAATCCAGCGAGCTCTAGCATCTCTTGATATCCGAAAGTCAAGTGGGCCAGATGGTATTCCTGCTGTGGTGCTCAAATTTTGCGCTCCCGAGTTGTGTCCGGTGCTTACGCGACTCTTTAGGCTCTCATATTCCACAAAAAGCTTCCCGTCAGCATGGAAGGTAGCTCATGTTCACCCTTTGCCTAAAAAGGGTGACCGCACCGACCCGGCCAACTACAGGCCAATAGCGATCACCTCCCTCCTCTCCAAAGTGATGGAGCGTGTTATAAACACACAGCTCCTTGGGTACCTAGAGGATCAGCAGCTGATTAGCGACCGTCAATATGGATTTCGCCATAATCGCTCGGCTGGTGATCTTTTAGCGTATTTAATACATCGCTGGGCTGACGCCATTGAAAGTAGAGGAGAGGCTCTGGCTGTAAGCCTAGACATTGCGAAAGCTTTTGACCGGGTACGGCACAAATCGCTGCTTTCCAAGTTACCATCTTTCGGGATACCCGAGGGACTATGCGAATGGGTTGCCAGTTTCCTGACTGGACGGATAATCAGAGTCGTTATCGATGGTAGCTGCTCCGACACCATGTCTATTAACGCTGGCGTTCCGCAAGGCTCCGTGCTGTCTCCAATTCTGTTCCTTCTGCATATCAACGACCTGTTGCAAATTGGTGACACGTTGCTATGCGGATGACAGCACTGGAGACGCCTTGTACAGGGGCCGCGCCAACATCCCTCGAGTCGGAGTGGAAGAGAGTCGCGCCAGGCTTGTGTTTGAAATAGAAGACTCTCTAAATCTAGTCTCGATTTGGGGTTCCCTGAACCTAGTGGATTTCAACCCCAGTAAGACGCAAGTCTGTGCATTCACCGCTAAAAAAATCCCTTTTGTCGTAGCACCTCGCTTTCAGAGCATACCTCTTAAGATCTCGGAGAGTATTGGGATCCTTGGTGTCGACATTTCCAGCAAAGTCGAATTTAGGGGTCATCTGGAAAGTAAGGCCAAAATGGCCTCCAAAAAGCTCGGTGTGCTGAACAGAGCGAAGCGGTACTTCACCCCTGGGCAACTCTTAATGCTTTACAAAGATCAGGTGAGGCCCCATATGGAGTATTGCTCACATCTCTGGGCCGGCGCACTGAAATACCAATTAGACCCATTTGACTCCATCCAACGACGTGCTGTTCGTATTGTCAACGATCCCACTCTCACGGGCCGCTTAGAACCCCTCAGCGTTCGGAGAGACGTTGCATCTCTCTGTATGTTCTACCGCCTGTACAATGGGGAATGCTCTGAAGAATTGTTCAATATAATTCCCAGCTCGGGTTTCTACAACCGCACCTCCCGTCACAGAAGTGCGGTCCATCCGCATTTCCTAGATACGAAGGTGTCGCGTAATGTTCGGTCCAAAAATTATTTTACCATATATCGCGAACCCGTAGGCTGTGGAACGAACTGCCTCAAGAGGTCTTCCCATTAAACTACGACATGGGGTTCTTCAAGAAAGCTGTGAATAGGATTTTGCAAGGTCGGCGGCGCGCCCGCATACCCCCTGGTGTTGCAGGTGTCCATGGGCGGCGGTAACACTTACCATCACGTGAGACCGCTTGCTCGTCCGCCCTCTTCTCTATAAAAAAAAAAGAGTCCACCTGGCGGTAAGTGGATCCGCGATTGTGACATCCGCGATACATACCAACATCATCCCAGAATGACAAACGTTGGCACGCCCTCGGATGTGCTGTGCTACCTACTTTCGGATATTTAGCCATGGATTGGGAAAAAGGGTTAGGAAAATGCAGAGAGATAGAATAGATGGCATATCTCACTCACTACACGTGGGAAATAGGATACATTTTATGGTAGTCTTATTATGAGTGCGGGGTAACTTGTTCTTTTTTATATATCATAGGTGGCAAATGGTTACTGTCGTCCATGGACGCCTGCAATACCAGGCAATAACCTGCAAATATCTATTTACAGCAATCCCTATCGTCAAGAACCTCTATCGTGCGGAAAACATCAGGAGGTAAGTCGTTCCACGATCCTCGGGTTCGTGGTTTACAATGTTTAGTCACTCGAACAGTACGCGACTACCCGCTATTAAGAAAGTGCGGATATATCGCGCATCGATGACGGGCGGTACGGTAATAAAAACCCGAAGTAGGTATTATTTGAAACAGTTCCTCAGAGCACTCCCCATTGTATAGCCGATACAATGGATGTATAGCCGATGTATGTGATGTATAACACACAGAGAGGTAACGTCTCTCCGGACGCTAAGGGGTTCTAGATGGTCTGTGAGTATGGGATCGTCGACAGCACGTCGTTCAATAGAGTTGAGAGGATCAAGCTGATGGTTGGAGCTTGGTGCACTAGCCCAGCTATGTGAGCAGTACTCTATATAAGATCTCACCTGAGCTTTGTATAGCAACATACGTTGCCCAGAAGTGAAATACTGTTTAGCTATGAGAATTCCGAGCAAGTTCAAGTTTGAGCTTACTCTCCTAGTGGCTCCGAAATTCGACTTTGTTTGATATATCGACACCTAGGATCCCTATACTATTAGCAGTTTTAAGAGGAGTGCTATGAAAGAGAAGCGCTGCTTCGAATGGAGCTTTTTTAAAATATCCCCCATTCCCCATTGCAGCATGTAATGCCCCGAAGGCACGCGAAACCGGATGCGAATGTCAGTTATCTATAAAAATATTTATATAAGCATGAGTTGTGCGTTTTTTACGCTGCAGAAATGTCTAGGTACAAACAGTATTGTTTTATTATTGAATTACATATTTAAATAAATAATAAGGTATAAATATTGTGAGAAGGCTTTGCTTGACTTTTATTTAGAATTATAGAACCTCATTAGAACGATAGCTTTCATGTAGGTATGTCTGTCTGTATTAGCCGCTTTACTCGTAAATACGATATAAAATTAACGATTGTCCTTGTCTCTCTAAATCTCTTCTCTTTTAAAAAAAAATGTTAAATAGGTTAGGAAGTGATGTAGAAGTAGGTAGGGTCAAGTGGTCATCAGTGGTGGTACTATGGATCACGCACACATTAGCAAAACTAGTGCAATGTATTGCTAGGCAAAGTTGCAACTAACTCTAGTGCTCGCGCAGCTGTGCTTTACTGAGTACGGATGATAGGGAATTTTTGGTGTGTTGAAACATTCCGAAAGTAAGTTGGTATTTTTTGTTTATATTTTTCAAATTACCGTAGATTTTTGGATTGTTATAATATAACACTAATAGAACTGACTAGCGCATTGTTCTTAACATGTAAATTCTTGTTTTTAAAACGACACAGTAGATCATTATTCACTGTGTACCTGAACCATTAATATATTGATAATGTTATTTAAGGCGACGATGCAATGCCGAATAAATTCGCTAACTTACTCTGCAATCTAAATTCTATTAATAGCGACTAATGAATGCTATTATTATTTAAGCTGAAATGAAAAATGATTGACGACAAATATATTTTACTGCTCATTGTTATTAATGAAATGAAAGTAAAGATAACTGCATTTCAGAATGGCGAGGAAGAAAACAGCAGACCGAATTAGTAAAATAGTCAATCACTCGGAAGAGCAAATGCTAATAGCCTTAGAAGCCATCGAAGCTGGAAAAAGCATAAGGAAAGTCTCCAAGGACAACTATATCCCTTTCACGACTTTGCAAAGATACCGTAGCAAGGAGGAAAATACTGAAAATGAGAATCCCCCCCAACCACCCAACTAGATGAGAGAAAAATATACACAAATTAACAAGAACAGGTCATACATGATTATTAAGTTAACCTAAGAACAAATTACCAAGGTACAAAATAAGTGAGACTGAGCATTTCAATTGAGACAATTTATTCCTATTTCACGACCTTAAAGGCTTAAATAAACCTTTGTCTTTGTAACACATTATTTTTAATAAGCATGCGCAGTATTAAACTTAAAGACAGAGACTTCATTAAGACTGATAGTGAAATTACTAAAAATGCTATGTTTAGGGCAGAAGTTGGCTATAACGGCCATCGTGTGATTGATTGTTTAGATTATTTTAATTTTGTTTAATATTTTTAAAAGATAAACGAGTTTGACACAGACTGACACTAGTTAAAATTTAAGAAGATTTACTTTGTATCTTTAATAAAATAGGATTTTTGGTAAGTGCAGCGCCTTAACAAAAAATACCAAAATGTTATTAGGTAGGTACTATTAATCGTTGGTTTTTGAGTTCTTAATAAAGGTTAACGAAGCTACGTAAGCGATACGAGTCGGGGATACTCATTTATAGGTAAAATTTCGTAAAAAAAAATAAAAGCATTTTTATTTCGTTTCTGAGCCTAGAATGATGCTTTTTTCTTTTTTATTAATATAGTAACTTAATTCGTTACAAAATGTCTTTTATTTACTCTCATTAACCCGTTGATTCATTGTAGACAATGGAGTGATTCAGTGTTCATCCACCCAAATACACAGTGGATCAAAGTTTGTTGTTTTTAAAAACAAGATTGCCACGTTTTATTTACATTGCGAGTCCTAGAATGAGTAATATGCTGAAAACTGAATAAATACACTATACAACAGCCAGATTTCAAACCATTCCGACTGACAGCTATTACTGAAAGTGATCGACTGATGACGATCGACCACTTGACCCTCAATTTTTTTAAGCAGTGATTAAACTGAACGTTTCCGAGTAAAGCAGTGATATTTTATGAACGATCTGCTTAACGTATTTCAAAAATAGCTCAACTATTTATTAATTTATAATCACAATTTTAAATTTGTATCTGAATATTGATATTAAAATAATCAGAATTTTTAAATATTAATAAAAATGTAAAATTTTAGTTAATCGATTAAGATGAAAGTCCGTAAAAGCCACCTGTCAGAAGAAATTTCTTCGATTTGCCTTTAAATTAATTATTGTTATATTAAACATTCTTATAAAGCCATCTTTAAAATGGGGTCGTCCACTAGGATCCCCTAACAAAATCCCGAATTCGACTGTACTCACCAGGTCGTCCGGATCCCCCAGGGTATCGACGGACACTCAGCAGTTAATCGTGATCCTCAAGCTACGATTTTACATACCTAGTTTAAAGTTAAATAGTTTCGATGTACCTTTTTTGGTGTACCATTTAGGGTTAGGTACCTTGTATGCAAAATCGTTTCAGTGTGATCTCGTTCTATTTTGTGTGTGTATTTTTTCGTCGGTTTCATAATATTTTCTATATAAATGTGTTGTACCTACTTACAAAACCTAGGTAGTTCTTTTCGTAGCTATGTTTGTAAGTACCTACACACATGTCCACTTAGTATTATTAGCAGTATTTTTATTAGCAGACTTCAGGATCCCGGGAAAATCAAGCGAGTAAAGTCACATGCAGAAGCTATTAGTTAAAAGACAAAATTTAAAAAATATCATAAACAGGAGGTGCCACGTCTGCTAAGCTCCTTATTTGACATGGATTTGCCATTATCAATATCACCGCAGAAAGCATGAGCGGCTCACGAGAGAAGGCATGAATTTCATGAGCCGGGGGCGTGCTTGAATCGAGCCTCCCGATTGGCGAAGAAATGCTCGTCACTTTGCACTTCAAGCGACGACGTTAGGGGATTAACTTATCGTGTTTTCAAGTAGTTTCTCCTATTTACTTAGTATATCTGTAAAGTGCTTCGTTATTGTAGGTGTAGCTCACTTGTTTATGAGGCTTTTATTTTCTTTGGGATTGGTGGCAATGACAAACCCACCTGATGGTAAATTGGTAATTAACATCTGGTTACACCGTAGATCTAGGCTTTTGTTACCACCAGTTACACACTTAATTGTCTTTTTAAATTTGCAATAGAAACAAATAAGATAACTTCGAATATGTAAGAAGGTAAGTTTAGATTTTAGATCATCCGGTCCTATAAATCATTAGATAAATCATCAGTTTAAATCATTAGATGTTATAACATGAATAATTATAGAATTCTAACCAATTGTTTCGTATTATTATACCGACCAATTGCTAAGTATCAATCTACGTAAAGTTCAGCACGGTTTTTAAATTGCAAGCGCATTAATATCTCTGGTGTCAGTTGCTCCTGTTTCCTATTATCTTGATTATCTCGAAGGGCTAAATGTGAATTGTGCGGCTGGGAAATGTTTACGGGCTGGCATCTGTTTGGCTGCCCCACATTAAACACCAGTAAGGAACAAATTTAGAGAATAATGTTATTGTCAAAATTAGATTTATAAAGCTACTAGCACGACGCAAAGACCCATATTAAAAAAATCGTATTTATGAAGGACATGTATATCTAGAAAATTTGTAGATGTATCACGTGATGCTCATAAATCACTAAAAATCCTATACAACATGCAATATATGAGATAATAATAATATTTTAGACATGATATATCCAATACTTTGTATTGTGTGTAATGCAAATAAATTATCAATTTTTATTCTAACTTCGTCTGTTTTAACTTGATTGTTTGAATGTTTTTGGACTTTCCTGTAAAATTTATTAGAAAACATTTACTAGGTTTTGATATGGGACAGCCGTGTTGCTCGTGTCTATAGGAATTAACTTCCGGGACCCTACACGTGTCCCCCGGGTGATGCTAAATGGAAAACCCGCCCTCTGATTTGCCAGGGCGGCTACCACAAGCAATGGGCCCTAAATAGTCCTAAAAAGGGGACTCGCCATTTTGTTTTATAGAAGAGATGGCAGATTGGCGGGCCACGATATAGTACTCGTAACTCGCCCATGGACACCTGTAACACCAGGGGAGACGCGGGTGCATTGCCGACCTTTTTTTTTTTTTTTTTTTTTTTTTTTCTCAGCCCTTGGACGTCCACTGCTGGACATAGGCCTCCCCCATTGTCCGCCATTTAGACCTATCGGCAGCGACCTGCATCCAGCGGGTGCCCGCAACCTTTATGAGGTCGTCTGTCCATCTAGCAGATGGACGTCCTCGGCTTCGTCCGCCGGTACGTGGTCTCCATTCGAGAACCCGTCTGCCCCATCGGCCATCGGTTCTTCGAGCTATGCCGACCTTACAGAATTCTATTCAGAGCCTTCTTGAAGAGCCCCATGTCAAGCTAAGTGGCAATACTTCAACTAAATGTCAACTAAATGGTATAAAATGTCTTCAATACCGCACGCAGTACATTTCCGTCAAGGAAGTGCGGATGTAACCGCCCTTCGATCACGACAGATGCGATAATAAAAATCCGAAGTTGGGATCCGATTTTTACTTTGAAACATAACACAAAAAGAGCGAAAATAGCACGTTTTGAATCGCAGCCTAGATATTATGAATTATCTACCCGTCCAAGAGTTTACACAAGTCCCTCTCTTTGTTTGGAAATTTCCTCGCGGAAAAACCTTCATTTTTATAACACAACTTTCCTTATTAGGTTATACCATAATGACAACTAATAAAAACTAAAATAATATCATAGTTATATATCTTTGCAATAAAAATTACTCAGAACATTTTTTGCAATAAAAATATCATTAGGTATTTTTATTGACGATAACATACCTTCCTACTTTTATATAAATATTGGCAACCCCCCTTCGGCTTATTATTACAGCGAAAGGATAGTTCACAGCTATCCTGTAAACTTACCTACTGTGGGATATCCTTACATTCGTGAGGTTACTTTGATGTATCTAGCCACTAGCAACTCACTCTCATAGCTCAGCGGCGCATAGCACAGCACAGCGCCCACAGCCGATTGAGCGCGTCCGATTGTTCGGGATATCATACTCTCAGAGAAGACTGTAGTGGAACGTACCACTGTATTAATGATACTGAATGAGAGTTTTTTTTTATAGACGAAGGCGGCAGACGAGCATACAGTCCAGCTGATGATAAGTGGATACTGTCGCCCATAGACATCCGCGATACATGCCAACATTAGTCCAGAATAACAAGCGTTGGCACGACCCCGGATGCGCTGCCTACCTTTGGAGATATAGGAATCGATTTGGAGAAAGGATTGGGAAAATGGGGAGGGATAGGATTGGAATGGGCTCTGGCACATCTCACTCACCACCGAAACATGTAGGTACATTAAGGAAATATGATAAAGTGGGAAATGCAGTACATTTCAAGGTAGTCAGTCTTCTGTGAGCCAAAATAGTTGTCAACATCAGTTTCATTCCATCCAAATAAGTTATCCAATAAGTATTATTCCATTCCATCCAACTCTATCTTTCTCTCATTCATAACTGGGATACGGGATGAGATGGTAGAGATACATCTGATCCTATGTTGTCTTGTACCGGTCTTTTCACCGCATACGGGTTTCCTCACGATATCTTTTTTCTGCCGAGTACTATTGTACAATAAGTACAAGAATTATTGATTAAACTGTAAGCTGTTATTTTAATTCCTTCAAACAAACTGCCCTTATCACCATAAGTTAATATTTACACAGAGCTATCGATATGTTTAATCATAAATTAAAGTACAATACTTTTTTATAAAAAAAAAAGCGGTCAGACGTGAAGATAATCCATTTGATGATCTGATACCGTCGCGGATGTGCATCTGCGATACGCGTCAATATCAGCCATAAGTGATAAACTTTGGGAAAGTCCGCAAAGGCGATTTCTACCTTTAGGTATTTAGAAATGTCCCCATTTGGATAGGTGATGGGGAGTATAATATTTTTCGTTATCATTATTTACATACCCGTGTGAAAAGTACTGACTCAACAGTATTGACTTCAATACTTCCTAGATTCCAAAACAAACTGTAGCCTACATTTACAAATTACGAGTATAATGAAATATGAATAAAAACAACTATTGCTTATTTATTCGTAACAATCTGTGTCCGCGACTTCCTTCGCGCGAAGATTAGGAGTCTGTGTGGTTAGTTCATTGTACGCCTAACCTATCTCATCTCACTACATTCCATGATACTCCATCCCAATGCGGCATGTGGGAAACCCTCTTACCATAATAAGAGGAATATCGTATGATGGGATGTTGTATAATCCCATCCAATCCTATTCCATTTCACCTCATCCCATTTAAACCATTCATCGCGTGCCTCAACTCATCGAATTGGGTGTATAAAACGAAAGTAACACCTTATCTCATTATTTCATATGACGTTGATCTTGAGAACTTTATAATGATTCCCATGGGAATTTTGTAAAGTATTTCTGGATAAAAAGTATTCTAAATAACAACCCAGGACATACGCTATAACTATTCTATAGTTATGTTATGCAACTTTTTAAAAATATAGGTATCTACCTATTTCATTTACAAACAGGGTTTTGTTATCTACGATTTTATTATATGTAGATGTCGCAGGCTAATAATTAAATTCGTTTTTTAATTAAATACCTACTGGATTTAATTAAATGTCGGCAAATAATTAAATTAATAATCGTTCTATTATCTTCGTATGTGATTTCAAATTTTAGTTTGAGGAACTGCCTCAACCGCGAATATAGTTACTTTGTACAAATTGTCCTGATGAAATCTAAAGATTTAATCAGTATTCGAATTTTATTTAATTAATATCCTCAGGTACAGTCAGCAATAAACCTATACCCATGGATACCTTAATGCGTTATTTTAATAAGGGCCAGTTTTGAATGGTATTGGGTACATTAGCGTGTTGTTTACGGTACTTTATAGTTTAATACTGACTTGTAGCAAGTAAGCAGATACAATTATTGAATTTCTATTAGGTTAATTCGTAGTGTAGGATTTGGAATAATAACTAGATTTGAAATAAATGTCAGCCATTATGTAATAATTATATATTTTCTTTTAATAAAGGTATTAAGAGTTATAAAAAATAATTTTATTATACATTACAATACAAAGTAAATTTAATCCCTAGATTTCATCAAGATAATTTGTAGAAAAGTACATCTGTTAATTATATTCGTGGTGAAGCCAATTTATCAAATAAAAATCTGAAATCACTTAGGAATATAATTGAATATTTATCAATTTCATTATTTGTTGATTTTATATAAAAAACGGATTTCGTTATTAACCTGCGACATATGTAGATGTAGTTTTTGCCGAGTATTGCGTACGCGATGTTTTTATTACACAAAGTAAGCAAAAAAGAAACATCTTGAAAACAGGTTATATATTGTACGTGACCTACATTTAAATGAGTACCTATTTATCTTAATAGTGTAGTGTATCCTTGTGATCCTGGTGTAGAGTATCGTGGATATGTGGTGTCGACCACCACCCTATCTCTTCCCGTGGGTGTCGTAACAGGCAATTAAATTGACTCCCATTCGTAAAGTCGTGAGTTCAAATCCTCGGCCCGTAAGTACCACAGAGTACGAATTTATAAAATTGTCACTAATTTCCTTAATGCATATATTAGGGCCTTACCTATGAAATTGCCGTTTGTTTATAGTGGCCACTTTGAACTTAGTTATGTTGTTGCGTTTGTCTTGGAATTCCAAATTCAAATTAATTTCAATTTAAAGCTATGACGTTCTTTTTTTTTTCGTTAAACGACTTTTTGCTTAGATATCACTGTGTTTGCGATCATGGAAAAGCTAATAATTCGCGTTATTTTCGAATATGAGTTCCGTCGTGGGAGCAGCGAGCACGGACGGCATGCAATGTCAACGATGTATTCGAAGCAAACACTGCAAACGAACGGTTCGTTTTTGATTACTTTGATATACGGTTGATATACTTATATTTATACCGTGACCGTTTATGAGTAGGTATACTCGTAATGTAGTAGAATTAAATTAGCATTACAATAGGCGACTGTAACCAAAGTATTTTTCAAAAGTATTACGGCTACGGTTTTGGTTTAATAATGAGAAGAAAGATATTGTTTCTTGGAGCTTGTCTTAAAATCCACATTCGATACACGTAGTGTTATTCTGTAACCGGTATAAGGCCGGCGACTTGTGCCGGCGAAGTGAGATATCAGAAATAGTTATTCTCAGAGGTTAAGTGATATACGATGCTATAAATATGGGGAGAGCGTCGGAGCGGGGTTTTCGATAGCGTCCCGTTATATGGAAACTACCTAATGAAATAAAAAAATATATATCATTGTATTTTTTTGAATAGAATATTCATAAATGAATTAAAAGTTATATTTTATGTTCGTACAGTAAATGTTAATTTTGTTGTTTTTCTAATTAAAAAAAAAATGTTATGAATTCCGGGTACAAGACCAAAATCCGTGGTATTTAAGTTCTTTATCCGGGTTTGATGATTTTACATACCTACTGTTTTATTAGAATTGAGATTGGCACTTTGAAAGAGTTCAATTGCAAAGTGAATTCTTAATACACTCGCCCGCAAAAATAAAGGGTCACCTAGTTAACTCCAAATAACTTTGAAACCACACAAGCTAGCTCTTTAAATTAAAAAGTATCTGAAAGAAAATTTAATTACGCATAAAATAAACTACAGTATAATTCAAAATAACCATTTATTAATTTGAAAATGAAAAGAAAACGTAAATTGACAAACATCGTCAAAATAAAATAATTAACTTCTTGTCAGTTTCGTATGAAAAGATGTGGCCACCTCATACTTTAGTACCTTGTGTTGCCTCCATGGGTTCTTCTCAAGGTTTGTATGCGATCAGGCATACTAAAAACTAAGTTCCTCAAGCGGTGTTGAGGTAAATTCTCCCATTCTTCAATAAGGGCCTGTTTTAAGGCAGGAAGTGTCAAGGGTGGTGGAATTCGTTTCCTGACTAACCTTCCAAGCTCGTCCCATGCATGCTCGATAGGGTTCATGTCAGGACTCCTCGCTGGCCAGACCATGAGATCGATACCGACTTCTTCAATGTATCGTCTCACAGATAATGCAGTGTAAGGGCGAGCATTATCGTGCATAAGTATTGAATCCTCGCCCATGTTTAATAGGAAAGGACCTGCATGTTCATTAAGGATTTCCATTATGTACCTTTCCGCATTCAGGTTCCCATTTTCAATGAAAACCAGGTCTGTTCGTCCTTCTGAACAAATGCCGGCCCATACGTGGAGGGACCCGCCGCCATAAGAAACCGTTTCTTTAAAACATGCCTGAGCAAAACGTTCTCCAGGTCGTCGATACACCCTGTCCCTTCTATCGTTGACATATAGTGCAAATCTTGACTCGTCCGTAAACAATACACGTGCCCAATCTTCTTCACCCCAAGCAGCGTGTTCCGTCGCAAAACGCAATCTTGAAATTCTATGATAACGTTCGAGTTTTGGGCCCCGAACTGGTCTGTATGGTTTCAGGTTAGCTTCTACAAGGCGTCTTCTTACTGTATCATCACTAATGTAATCTATCCTGGTGTGTAGAAGATAGTGTCGGATCGCAACTGCTGATAAATGTCGATTCCGAAGCGAAGTCGTGACAATAAAACGATCTTCTCTGGCTGTTGTACATCTTGGACGGCCGTTGTCTGGTCTTCTCAGATGTTGTCCAGTTTCTTCATATCTTTTCAGCACTCTTTGGACCGTGGAAAGCGTCACAGCTCTACTTCTGGCCACTCTGCGCTGGCTAAACCCAAACTCTAACATGGTGATAATTCTGGTGCATTCTTCCAAAGACGAAGGCATGATTTTGCACAAATTACTTGAATTGAATAAGGAAAATCAATTTCAAGTCCCATATTTATACAAAATCGAAAAACAAAATTAAAGTCGAAATTGAAAAATGAATCACAATTTTAAAACAGATCGTTTTTACTTATAAAGCATTTTTTTACGCCATTACAGTAAAAAGGTTAAATGAAGGGTTGCATACAGTCCGCATATCCTCTTTTGGTTTAATTTTAAAAGCAAAAGAAGTTATCTTGATCATTTCTTGAAGATATGGCTGTTTTCAAAGGTGACCCTTTATTTTTGCGGGCGAGTGTAGATAAATGCGTGTGACATCTATGTTGAGATAGCAGGGGGATAGATAGCGGCGGCCCTGTGGGCATTGCCCTTGAGTTCTTGATGCCATTCGATGCGACAGCGACTGAAAAATAGCGTTGCTATTCCTGTTACAGCCATGTTACAGCATAATAATGCTGAGTTGCGGCCAATATGTCTATGAAAACTGCTCATTAAATCCATATTTAATTTCTTAAATTTATGTATAAGTGTACTCGTAGTTAAGTTGTTAATTAAGTAAACAAATAGTTCGTTCGTCATTTTAAATTAAAAAAACAATACAGGTTAGTCCATTTGTCTTCAGCTTTTCATCAATTTTGTAATACTTAGTGATTAAGTTTTATATTTATATATTTAAACAAAACGTTTATTCGGGTTTTATTGTTGTCTATTTAATCTGGTGATGGACTGGTAAAGAATACCATGAGATTACATATTTTTTTTATGGACGAAGGCGGCAGACGAGCATACAGCCCACCTGATGGTAAGTTGATACTGTCGCCCATAGACATCCGCGATACATGCCAACATTAGTCCAAAATGACAAACGTTGGCACGCCCCCGGATGCACTGTCTATCTTTGGAGATATAGGAATGGATTTGGAGAAAGGGTTGGGAAAATGGGGAGGAATAGGATGGGAATGGGGAATGGGAATATAATGATATCACAAACATACTTACCAAACTTATTAAATTGTGCAATGAAGTGATACTTAAATAAATATAAAAACCAGTCTATAATCTATTTTTAGTCTTTTAGTATAAAATGTGGCTGATTAACCATTAGTGTAAATTTAATTTTATTGACAAGATGTCCTTACAAATGTAATGGTCAATGTTAATAATATATTCAAAGTAAGAGGGTGTGACTTTTATATTTAGGTACTTCATTTTCCTTATTATTATTTTTTACGATTTACCTAAGTACATACTTTTGCTTGTATGAAGGAAGCACATGACCCGGATGATGTAGGTTTTATTTCTGTTTATTCATACTGATTTTTTTTTATTAACATTTCATCGATCTACAAGTTACCTAAGTACAAGAGCCGGATCCAAACTCTAAGAGCATGTGTACATTATCTATTTTTTTTACATACATAGCTTTTTTGTACTTAAGAATAAGCAGAAAATATACTTAACATTTTTTATGATTTTTACGTTTTATTTGCTTCCTTCCCTGACGTCATATTACTTGAAAATATCAAGTAGAATTTTGCACAAAATGAATGACTGTGTTGTAAACAGAACTTCCGATTACTATTCTCACTTTTTCTAATCAAATCTTATCTTAATGAGTGTTATTCATATTTTTTAAAAGTTTTAACAAAATATAATATAAATCAGTGTGCATAAGTGGTAGCGGACACCTGCCCAATTACCTCCATCGCAGAATCGATAATGATACAATTAATCGATGGGATAGACACCCGTCTAATGGAGAATCTCGATGGTCTCGAATGGAGGCCACGTACCGGGAAGCTTATTATGGGACGCCCTCCGACCAGTTCGCCGGTGGTGCCTGTATGAGAAGAGCCTTTGTGGAAGCGACCGTTGGGAGAGGTCTGTATCCAGCAGTGGGGAGACATAGGCTGATGCTATGGCATGATATGCTAATTAGGTACAGGAAAGTAATGATAAATTATGTATACAAGGTTAATAGTTAGATACTATATGGTTGCGGGTTGCGGATCTCATACCTAAATAAAATGGCAGAGCATGCGCATTCTCCCTAGTGTTGCAGGTATGGGTGACCACTTACCATCCTGTGGACCGTCTATTCGTCTGCCAACTGTGAAAGCTGTGAATAGGATTTTGCAAGGTCGGCGGCGCGCCCGCGCCCGCCCTGCACCTGGTCTTGCAGGTGTCCATAGGCGGCGATAACACTTACCATCACGTGGGACCGCTTGCTCGTCCGCCCACTCGTCTATAAAAAAAAATCTATTTAAAAAAAACTTTCAGGAGATCAGATTTTCATTACTAGGAGAAAAGAGGACAAGCAACGATAAACCGCTAAAAACTGTGTATGAGTTAAGATTAAAAAATATTTGTTAAGTCATCTTAAAAACATAAAGATTTTATTAGGTATATTAAATTCATGAAGTGGTTGCTAACATTATTTATTTTCATAATTAGGTCTTTAATATGTCTTCCTCTATAAATAAAGTCTTTGTCTGTTTGTTTGTATCTCATACTTTTCTTACCACGTACTTGACATTATCTGTGCAAAGGGACCTTATTGTCGGTATGGACTCATTGACTTT
Organism: Sesia apiformis; assembly: GCA_914767545.1. Lineage (NCBI taxonomy): Eukaryota > Metazoa > Arthropoda > Insecta > Lepidoptera > Sesiidae > Sesia > Sesia apiformis. The sequence goes on along the minus strand of OU611960.1, from coordinate 3,671,610 downwards.
GGCTAAAATTTTCCGACTAAAATACCAATACATCCGCAATATATTTCCGTCATCAAATCATACTTATTACCTGTTAAAATCATCGAAGTAGATTTTTGGTACTGAAATGGCCAGTAAATACTTTTGTATCTTTCATTGAAGGTTAGCACTGGGTTAGGGAGGCCTTTGGCTGTGTGGTTCTGGCTACATTTAGAATTAGCTCCATCCTGTTCAGTATAGTATACCTACGACTTGTTCTTCCAACGGGTGGAGTATAGGGCGACTAAGGGATGAAGCTGTTATCACAAGCCCTGAGCAACTACATCGCCTCGAAAAGAATGGACACGTCGAGTCGCTTGGCCAGCGTGGCGTTTTAAGACAATTACATTCTTCATGCACAAGACAATGTGTATGAAGGATGTCCTACAGTGAACGATAAAAGGGCTGGTTACGGGTTTTTTGCGGTAGGTTAGCATTACCCGCTCCAGTGCGAATTTATCTCTTTGAAGGACTTGGATTTTTTATTTTGAGTCGTCCATTGCTGTTTGACATGTTGCTAAGATTATTGGCTGCTCAACTCAAAACTCTTTTAACATATTAATAATTTTATCGCTATTGAAGTTAAACATTTAAACATAAACATCGTCTTTAAACATTGAATGTATAATAGACGTTCAATGTGATGTGACGTTCAATGTGACGATCAATGTGATTCGAGACATACAAAAGGACTATACAGTAGTAGAAAATTGAGCAGATTTTTAAGAGGTTTTCTAAATCAATCATTCTGTCGAGTGGAATCGAATGAAAACAGTAGCCACTTAGTAGGATAAAAAAATATGCGTACTTAGTTTTTACTAAAACATCAACAGTACTAAATTGTTTTATTGTCTATGAACTGGTGCAATAAACTCATTTGCACTCGTAAAGCGTTCTATTTACACACGTGATAACTAAAGTCGGATTTACTCTTGACTCTTGATTTACATATTGTTTGTCAATTAATACATTATTTGGCCGTCTAGCATCGGCCAGCGAATAGCGCTACATCATCTCCTCGTGTGGGTGTCGTGAATGCGACTAAGGGATAACGAAACGGCCACCACAAGCCCTGAGGAACTACACCACCTCAAATAAAGTGGTCTCGCCAACCCGCTTGGCCATACGTCCCATTAGCTGGATACTGACTACCTTATGCACATTGTCTTGTGCTTGACGGATATACTCGTATGTATAGCCTTAAAACACCACACTGGCCAAGCGGCTTGGCGAGGTGGTGTAGTAACTCAGGGCTTTGCTATCCCTTAGTCATCTTTTACGATACCCACGGCAAGAAATGCGGTGATGTAGTTCTAAAGTTGGCCTACACCACACGGTCGGTAAATAGTTAGGCTATATATATATATAGGTAGTTATTATACGACCATTCTATAGAAAATAACTAGTTCTATAACAATATTGCTTCGGTGTTTATGCTCTAACTAAAGTGTGATTTTTATTTCGAGATATTTATGTAAACAAACAAACCTCGTTTCAAATTGACATTTCAGATATAATGAACATTTTTCTGATGGGAACATTTTTTAAATGTTACCTATTTTTATTTTCAATTACTAGATAATTCTAATCAGAATTAATTAATCTGTTATATGATTCCACAGTATCGAATTATGTATGTATAGATTATTATTTTTTCTAGCAAAACAAATTATTACTATGGTACTTTTAAAATACAGTAAGTATTCATGACCATATCTTTTTCCGAAGCTGTCATAACGGACCGACGTCGTTTCTTTGCGATAAAGTATCCTTTGCCGTAGAAAGTCCAGGCTGAGATTCGATTTTGAATCATACACAGAACTAATTCTGTAGTAACGCAAAAACAAATTTAACAAGAATTATACATTAACAATAACAAAATAAAAACACAACGAACAATACAAACAAAAACTCAATAAACAAACGTAAACTCAACAATATTAAAACGCAAGCAGAGCAAGGAATGCATTCCAGCACTCAGGACTGATGTCGGAAACTGAATGATAAAATGGCGACCCGCAGCGTAGCGTTCGGTCGACCGCAGAGAGTGACCGACGTGACCTTGAATTGTTTTTATTTTTTTATCAGTCTGGATTCAAATAAACTTTGAACTGGCTAATAATTATTTATTTCGATTTTTTTAGAATTCAATTACTATATTATTTAAAAAAAGGATATAACGTTATACACATCTGCAGTATTGCTAGTGTTATGAAAAACACAATTACCACAAAACCGTTTGGTAGTAATAATTCTAGTTGTGACAGTTATTTACACCAAGTTAACGATTTAAAGTGTTTATTAATTCAGATGTATCAATAGAAAGGGCATAAATGTAAATTTGTTTTTGTCACAAATCGGTAAGTTACTATTTGACATATATTTTTTGCAACCGTCTCACCTTTGTTTACATAAATATTCTCGAATTAAAAATCAAACCTTAGTTTCTTTACTGTTTGTGATAAATGCCAGGGAAATTGATATCTAGGTCGTGTTACAGTAACTCATGTTACTAGTACTGCTTGAATATATTTAATAAATGTAATAAGTAGGTACCTATGCTGAAATGGGCCTATATATTGTGTAAAGTACACTTTAGTCTATGGTGTTTTATTTCACATTTTAAGTTCCTAAAGCAGCTTAGACGTGTCTTGAATATTATGCTAAACGTTATTAAGTTTCAAATCTTCGAGATCAGCAGCGAAAAAATTAAAAACAATTATGATAAAATATGTCACAATGACTGTCATTGTGTACAAGTTTTCTATTTAGAGAGCACTAAAATCATTGAATTTACCTACTTAAGAAAGTCAACACAACAAATGACATCATTACGTACATATTTATTTCGTTAAACTATTTACTAAACAACTGTTTTTTATTTACCAATACTCAATTTACTTTCACTAGCACCCTTTTTAAACATTGTGCAATATTCTTTGGAATAGTTCTATAATGTTCTAGATAGGTTCATTCATGGTTCATTCACATTCATGTTCTATAATGTTCATATGTTTTCTAGTATTTTTCAGAATGTTCCAGTGAAATTTTGTATGATGATGAAAGCGCGGTGCATTATTTTAATACGAAGTAATATTATCCAGGAAAGTTCTCACACAGTTAGGTTACAAAGAAATCTCCTAATTATTTGCTACATTATTTATTTATTATTATATTCAAATATTAAGAAATAGATACGATGATACAGAGGGGCAGTACCGGCACATTTTTTTTCTCTTTAATATGTTTCGGATAATCCCTAAAAAAATATAAATATTGAGTACATCTACATTCTATTCGCCTATAACGTGTTAGATTAGGTAATATTGAATAAGAAAATTCACGAAAACGTGAAGAAAATGAATAACTATTGGAACCTATTTACTTTACCTATTTACCTATTTACTTTACTAACTCTCTTCAAGTTCTAGAGGGGCCAGTGTCATTATTGTCAAGAACGTTCTGGATTGTCCCGAAAAATTTCTTAATACGAAGGCTTTATCGTCAAGTAATATTTAGAATGCAAAAAAGTTACCCAACAACTTCAAGAAATTAAGAAAGTTAAAAATACAATATACAAATATCCCCATTATTAATAAACTACTCACCTGTTTGTGTTCAGGTTTACCCATGGGCCTTAATTATATCTGCGACTATGAGAATTCGCAATTTTGAATATTTTAAGATGTTTAAATTTTCATTTGAAGTGAACCTCCTTTAAAACGTGTTATATTTTTATGATTACTGGATCAATTTTAATAAAAAATATACCCTTATACCCTTAAATTACTTTAATTATAGCCTTTATTTATTTGATTTATTTATTGATGATATAATCATTAAATACGGATTGTAAAATAGAAAATTTAAAGTTCACACAAGATTTTTACTCGATAAAATAACATATATATATATATATGCCTACTATATAAATAGTTGTTACAATAGAGCCTAGATCATTCTTTCTTAAAGCAAATTCTACAATTATAACAAATTTTCGAATTTACGCCGAACAAACAGATCATTCAGAGGTCCCTTTATGTCGCCTATGTAGTGGTCGCGGGTATTCACGACTCCTCGGAGTGTTACGGCTCACTTATCCGGCTCCGCTCGTGGATCAGACTCCTCTTAACGATTCCTTGACTCCTTTGATTCATCTACTTATATTTGATAGGAGTCTGAGAGCGACTCATTCGCTTTGCATCATGTTCGTTCATGTAACTCAGCAATCCAAAAATGAGAGCAATAAATATCTCCTCAGAGTCGATAACAGTTAGCCGGAATCATTAAGAGTTTCGGCTCCGCTCGCAGTTTTGGATCTTTTGATTCATTGATCCGGAGTTACCATCGCTACTATGTAGATAGGTAGTAGAAAAATGTTGTGAGGAAGCCCCGCACGCTAGAGCATAAAATAATCTTTAGCCTGTAAAAATTTGTACTGGCCCTACGTGGTGGAATATGGCCTAAAACCTCTCAGTGATTTACTAATGGAAGCCTGTGCCCAATAGTGGGACGTTATAGGCTGATATCGAATGGTTTATCCCACATCTATGATTTTTTTATTTAATTACTCTAATAGGTATTTATTGTTTTTACTTTTAGTTTTGCTTTCAAACATTAAAATCCTAGAAATAGGTAGAACTTTCTAGAGAGACGGCTTGTCATTTGTTTTCTAGAACGTTTTGAATTGTTCTGGAAAATTGAATGACAGTAGTTATACCTACCAATAGTGTCACGTTTATTTACTAATACAGCACGGAATTCCAGAAATGGTAGTACCTACCACTTCTGTAATTCCGTGCAGGTACTTATCGAAGATCAGTGTTACAAAGGTTTACACAGATTTGAAGTGTTATAAGAATTTCATTAGGTGTTAGTCTTCGTAATACTTTGTTCATATCTGTTTTAAAACATGAAATAAAAAAAACATGTACTATCGTAATTTTTAATTGTTATTGAAGATTTTTTAACGACTGTATAATTATTTACAGTTTATATTACTTATCTTCTAGATTAATTTTTTGCTTAATTTCACTAAGGATTTTCAAACAGTAATTCCTCGTGTCGCAGCGTTCGCAGTGAATGGATATTCAGCTCAGCATTATGTTGCCAACTACTAAATGATTTCCGACGCTGATTTTCATATGAAGCGGAAAGTGATAATATCATTATACCAGTATCATAGTGATACGCTCCATCATGCTCTATACACACTTTTATTCGCTTAAACCAACTCTGAAAACGTATATGCCAGTCTTCCTCCGAAAGATCAACAATCGCAGCTTCGTAGGCTGCTACAGCTTTTTCAAGGATCGAAAGGAAATCGATTTATTTTTCCTTGATAGGGAACAAAAATAAATCACCGGCAGCTAGGTCAGGATTGTGAGGTGGATGAGCCAAGGTTTCGAGACCAGATTCTTGAATAAACGTCCTTGTTCTAAGGGAAATGTGCGAAGACACGTTATCGTGGTGCAGGAAGATCCCTCTTAGCCCTGTCTTTGGTCTCATCTGCTGAACAGCTCGAATAGCTTTTTCCAATGCAACCGTTGTATACCATTCTGAATTGACGCATCTATAATTTTCCAGCACAGATGTTGCGAGATGTTCGCTACGAGAAGGAAAACTAGCTACAATTTTCTTGCCAACGTTCCGGTGTCTGCAATTTTGTCGGTACCTGTCCATCGCTAAACACCCACATCGACGGACGCTTTTTTTCCCAGACCATATTGATAGATCCATGTTTCGTCGCCAGTTACGATTTCGGAAACACGTCTCGATGTTCCATTTTCAAAATGATGCCGCATGTCTCGGCACCAATCCACACAAGCCTGTTTTTCCCTGTCGATGAGCAAATGACGTATTCAACGACAACAAAGTTTCTTCAGACCAAGATGTTGATGTTGATGCAAAATGGTGTGGATGCTCACAGAAATAATGTTGACGATCCTCTCAATGTCCTTGTAAGTGATTCGCGAATCTTCTCACACCAGCATTTCTATATTCCACACATTTTCTGCAGTCATTGCTGTTGGCGGTCGTCGTTCATCTTCTCTTTATCTTCAAGGTGGGTTCGATCTCTTTTGAATTCAGCAAACCATCTAAAAAGGGTTGGCCGTGACGTAGCTAACGGTGATTTTAAGCGTTCCAAGCGTAACTCATCAGTTAAACCAAATTAAAAATCATAAAAGATTAAACCTCGCAAATGTTTACGTTTTAGTTCCATAGTGGCAAAGAAAATCGCGGAAAGTCCTGTCGAAAATGCGAAAAACATGTCTATTTTTTAATTTAGAGTAAAGGGCCATTTGAGTATCATTTTCAAATTTCAAGTATCTCAAAACTATCTATATGTATGTAGTTGAAGATCTGTGTAGAGAGGATACGTAGGTGACTATATACGTGTAGTCACTACATTTTATATGTAGTGATATTCAACTATTAGTACAGTAAGTACTCAACTACATATATCACTGCGCTCTTTGCATTCCTAGCCACAGCCACAATTTATAGGCATGCTGTGCCTCAGCCATCAGCCATGTTTCTATCGTTTGCAAATGTAACTATTCACGTTTACATATACTTTTCTTCTGTTTAATGACGCTGCTTATAACACACGAGACAAACGCGACACTAGCTTTTATTAATAAGACCTGCTAGGGCTGAAATCTATTAATTCGGATTCGATTCCGAGAATAGGTATTTTGCGGGAACAGGTTGTTCCAAAACATATCATACTTATTCCATCTAGCCGTCTAGAACATATTGAGTAATATAAAACGTATTATCAAAGAGGTTTCTCTGTGGAACACGGGAACTGCATTCGCATTTAAGATATTTTTAGTTCATTTTCGAATAACCGTCTAATCATAATCAAAGTGCGGCTTGGTACTGACCACTTTTTTGTAGGTAAAGTTCAATAAAAAGTCGCCGATAGTGACTTAAAACGAAGTATCGTGGCGAGTCGCGGAAAGATGCCTATATTCTGCCGCAGAGAGACACAGGCTGGTGGTATGATATATGGTATTTCATCGGAATAGATGAATAAAAACGCGTGGATCTCGGGACAAATTTAAATAATGAATACGATTCATGATATGATGTCAATATGATGAGCTGGAGACACGACTGTCTTGCTTGTTTATGACGCTTTTGTAAACATGCCTCATTATGCCTTTATAAAGAGCGGTGATAGCCTAGTAGTATCTACGAGTATACTCTACTCACATTTGTGTGATCGTGAGTTGAAATCCTGGACCTATGGATTTTGAAGAAAAAATTGTCACTAGTTCGACGGTGATGGAAGACATCGCGAGGAAACCCGCATGCTTGAGAAATAAGAAACTGGAGTATGTGTATCCACCAATATGCACTGGGCCTGCGTGATGGACTATGGCCCAAAACCCTCCAGTAATCTACTGTGGGAGGCCCGTGCCCTACAGTGGAATGTTATAGGCTGATACGAGTACAAGTACATTGTCTTTATGAAAATGACTGCATGCATGGCATGCAATGTGAATAGCGTAAATAATGATGACATATGTTTCCGCTACGTTTTTCACACTGAAATACGTTCACAAAGCGTGGTAATACGTCACATTAAAGTCAATTCAATCTCCTTAACTAATCTCATTCTCCACACCTATTTGTCACTACTAAGAAGACAGATAAGATGATGTACTACTGTCTATTGCTAACACATTTCTAGAAGCATCATTGAAGATAAGTACGATAAATCCTCGGCCCTGAAGACAATCAAATCTAATGTCAATTTCACTGATCTCAGCACCAGAGAGCTAGCGTGACTTAAAAACAAGGTGGGCCTATTGTGCCGTGCCAGTCGACTGAACAACCTTCGCGGACGAAGTACGCGGCATGCCTCACTTGTCGCGAGTATGACGATCTGACGCGCGCGAATTACGTAAATAAAGTACCTGAAAAAAATAAATTAAATTATTTCGCATAAATGTTTCAAGTACCAATAAAAAATATCGGTCAAAAATAAAATTCATCGGTGAACGAAGTGACGGATAAATTACAGAGAAAAGCGCGCGCTTTTTTTTTTAGGTTATTTTTTTTTAAATAGAAGAGTAGGTACAGTGAAAATGGGTTTGAAATCTGAAGATGACAAAAGGCCGAGCAAAATGGCGATTATGGATGATATATCGGACACACCACGTAAGTTTTTAATATTTTTATTATTTTTTTGTATTAATAATATAAGCGTTACTTTAAATTTTACTTTTGAACATAGCATCATTCAACAAAAAACGAAGTTATATATTTCAATTTACTGTTACATAAAAATGATAAATTCTCATCTTTGCATAATTTCTCGGAGGACTGCTCATTTGCAATGCAAAATAATCGTATGCAAAACTTTATACTTACTAATTATTATTGAAACTTCGCAACTAAAACTAGGTATATGTTGGTCAATGTCAGTAGGTCTTGAAATCCATTAACGGGCAAAAATTTAATAACAAAAAATATACACTAATGTGAAAAAATACATTTACCTAAGATGATTTTAGACATATCACTAAATAATTTTATATGTATTTTATATGTATATTTACCCATTTACGTTAAACGAAAGGTATTTCCCATACTTTGAACTTGCATAAAAAATGGCCGAGTTAGTTTTGATCTAAATCGTTAATTAAACTATCAAGGTTAAACAATTGGCACTCGGGTGTCAAGCAATAATTTACTGTAATCGATCTAATGATAAATGAATTACATCTAATGCTATTTAATGTAAGTCGATAAATTATTAAGTATTTACTCGTATCTACTTGAAATAAATATGTATACTTATATTAAAAAATAATTATTTATTACCAAAAATAGTTTCGTAAATCAAAAAATAGCAAAGTTTCGGATCGAAATGAACCAAATTTGGTTTATGTAGTTATGTAATTATAGTTAAGCAGTTATTAATTTTTGATGTATGTATTACAATTCATAAAACTTCGTTTCTTTGTGATTACTTAGCAATAAAGCAAATGTAGGTTTTTTTTTTATGGACGAAGGTAGCAGACGAGCATACAATCCACCTGGTGGTAAGTGGATACTGTCGCCCATAGACATCCGTAATACATGCCAACATTAGTTCAAAATGACAAACGTTGGCACGCCCCCGGATGCGCTGCCTAACTGTGGAGATATAGGAATGAATTTGGAGAAAGGATTGGGAAAATGGGGAGGGATAGGATGGGAATGGGCTCTGGCACATCTCACTCACTACCGAAACACGTACGTACATTAGGGAAATAAGATAAAGTGGGAAATCCAGTACATTTCAAGATAGTCTTCTGTGATTGTTACATAAACACATCCCCACCTAATTTAATATCACAGATGTATGAACTTTACGCTAATTTACGATACACCTAATCTCTAACATAAACTTTTACCTATAACATTTTAGACTTAAATTTACTTACCCATTTTTCAATTTTCCTACCGATTTCTTAATTAAATCAATTGATGTTTTTTCTGTGATTTTATTTTAAAATCGCAGTGATATTTACTTGTAAGTTACGTGCGAACCTGTTATGGCATCTGCTATGATTAAAAAGTCTACACAAGAAAAATCCTTCAATGCATCTAAGAATTGTAAATTCCATAGTGTTTGTTTTTTATTGCTAACTTAACAAAACGGAAGAAAATAGTGTTTTTATAATTATTACTGTAGGTACTGCACAAATCTTGATTTAGTAATATCATTTTTATAGCATACTTACTTTATACAAAATACATGTCGATTAGTTTATTGACTTTGCTTGTTTTGTTTAGTAAACAAAGTATTGACATAGGAACTCAATTTCCAAAGAGTAGGTAGGTACCTATTAGGTAAATAAGAAGTTTATGTGGATCAAACGTTTCATAATGGAATACAATATGGTATACGCAGAGGATCTATTGTTAACTATAAAAGGCCTCCCGTGGACCATTTTGTACTATAAAATATGTATGGTAATTAATTATTGCTCGTTCGTCTTTTGGTCTAATATCCTACGGTTATTTCGGAGATGATTACCACGTGATTCCCGCATAAAATATTATGAAAAAGAAATAAAACTTTATCAAAAAATTCGCCTTAATCACGTCGTTATAACATATACTTCACGCCTCCTTATACGTCTTAAATACTTATAACCAGTTATTGTGATAAGAAAACATTGAAAACTAATAAGAAAACCAAATATGTATTTTAGTCTCGAAGCGCGAATTCGGTGATAAATGGACATAATCACATATGAACGTTAATAATTTGAGTGCGGTTTGTTAACAGAGCTGATTAAATATCGATTTTAGAAACCGAAATATAATCACCCTATCCAGTAGTACCGAAATAAGTTTAAAAAAAAAATCGATTTCCGAACGAGAAAAAAAATGCGGATGATACACTCCAGTCAGAACAACTGTAGACTTTCTATATTATTAGCAAAAAAATGTCTAGGCAATAGTTATCGAGCTTAATGAGTCCTATCAAAGATAATATCTTTTATAATAGGGGTTAAAGTATGAAATTGCCGTTTTATAGTAATAGATACTTTGAATTGACATAAAACCTTCATGGTGTGAGATTTTCGAGTGAAACTTTTTTCACTCGATACAGCTTTGTTTTTTTTGGTTTTTTTATTCAGCTTAGACGGGAAAGATGGATACTTCGAAAATCCGAGTAATCTTTGAATACAAGTTCCGACGCGGAACTAACGCGGCAGAAACGGCTCGCAATATCAATGCTGCGTTTGGAGAGGAGACTGCTAATGAACGAACCGTGCGTTTTTGGTTTAAACGCTTTCGTAATGGAAACTTCGACTTGAAGAACGAACCACGTGGAAGACCGCCCACACAGGTGAATAACGCTGAATTGAAGGAGATGGTGGAAACCGATCCGAGTCAAACTACCCAGGAATTAGCGGCATGGTTTAAAGTTACCTTACCTACAATATTGACTCATTTGCATCAAATCAATAAGATAAAAAAATATGAAAAATGGGTGCCTCATGATTTGACTAATCTGCAGAAAGAAACGCGTGTTGAAACTTGCGTTGCCTTGTTGAATCGGTACAGAAATGAAGGAATATTGGATCGAATTGTGACATGTGACGAAAAGTGGATTCTTTACGATAACCGAAAGCATGGTGTTATTCACTAACACCATGTTATTGCTTGACTCTGGTCAAGCAATAAAAGCAGATGTTTACTGTGCCGAACTTCGAACAATGATGGCGAAACTAGCAGTGAAACAGCCCCAACTCGTGAATCGATCTTCACCATTATTGCTCCATGATAACGCAAGACCTCACACTACACGAGAAACCGTTGTAACTCTACAGGAGCTGCAGTTAGAAAGCATACATCATCCTCCGTACTCGCCAGACCTTGCTCTAACGTACTACCATTTTTTTCGTGATTCAGACAATTTTCTACGTGGTAAAAAATTCTCATCCCAAGAGGCAGTACAAAATTTGTCGAACACAGTTTACAGTTTACACAGTTTGTCGAATCTACATCCCCAGAGTTCTATCGCAAAGGCATAAATGAACTTCCGATTAGATAGCAACAATGTATAGATAATGAGGGTAAATATTTTGATTAAATAAATATGTTACATTTTAGAAAAAAACGAGTTTTAATTTTTCAGTACAAATCGGCAATTTCATACTTTAACCCTAATATATCGAGTCTGACTGGTGAAATTTATAAAAAGTTACACTTTAATCGCCTTTTTGTAACTACTTTTGTGTTTCATCGAAATGTATTTGAATTTTTCCAAAATTTGTAAGTCTTCATCTCTACAATAGCTTACGTGAAAGAAAATGACAAATGTCTCTTTTAAGCTTTTGAGCCTCTTGCGTTAGTTTAAATACATAGTTAAGTACGAGTATTATTAGGCAATGCAACAAGACGAGAGGTTATTATCTGCTTTTAGATAGCCGGCGTTAATTAGCGTCATAAATGTTTGTTTTAAAACGTAGAATCCTTTATAATAAAAGCAGGTCTACTAGCCGTTGACCTGCGGACCCGAGCGGACACTGGGAGCGTTTGTGTATAAAAAAGAAATCAGATTTTCGCTATCGATTATCTGGCGTTTTTATTTGAAACCTGAGTTCTTTATTCTCACATCCTAAAGACAAATGGATCGTACACTGCATCGCCATCATGTTACTGCACTTGTGTTGCACTTAGGGATTGCAGTTCCGCAGTAAATTTGCGGGATTTGAATCAATCCCGCGGGATCCGCGCGGATCCTACATAGGTTTTTAAATTTTTAAGATTTATTTAATAAATCAAAAGTTAAGACTCTTAATTAGTACGAGTAAATCAATATCTCTTATACATCAAAATAATTTTATATAAATTAACTTTGAAATGTCAATTATTTACATTGATATATAAATCTAAATTAATCAAGTACCTACCTAATGGTAAGTAATCACAAACACTCATACTAGTTTTCTAGTACACGGGTAACACTGAAAGTTTCTAGAATCTCAACAATAAAATCAGATATAAAGATGGAAGATGTTTCATTGCTTTTCGAAGTATTCTCCACGACAATCGATACACTTTTTAATGCGATGAAAGCTATTGTGTGAAGCATTCAGTCCACCCTTCTTTAGGCACCTCTTCAACAGGCGTTTGGAAGGCAGTTCGTTACCTGCTCCTTCTGCATCCATAAAACGTATTCCTTTGGTTTGAGTTTATCTTTAATTTTAGGGAATAAATAAAAATCACGGGGCGCAAGGTCCGGGACTGTATGGCGTTTGTTGTTTGCTTGTTTCGTTTGTTTGGAGGAGTCAGCTAGGGCATTGTCGCGATAGAGGATCATTCTGCATCGTGGGCGTCGTTCTTTGATTTTTTCCAAAGAAGAAGGCAAGCAGCAGCTGTTCACATACCAGTCCGTAGTTACTATTTTTATTTTCTAAAGCTATAGTAGAAAAGTGGCCCGATTTGTCAAAGAAGGAGGCAATCATCTTCTTTTCAGCACTCTGTCCTCTCTTCACTTTCGTCAGCAATTCTTCGAAAGGAAAGACCCACTCCCCAGATTCCCTCTTAATTTCAGGTTCATAGCAGTAGATCCAGCCTTCGTCACCTGTTACTATATCAAAAACAGCATTTGATTGATCATTGCGGAATTTTTCAAGCATTTGGAGACACCATTCCACACGGCAGTTTTTGAGCTTCGCTCAAATTGTTAGGAATCTATCTAGCACAAAGCTTCTTTACCCGTAGGTGATTGTGTAAATTAGTTTGAACTTGACTCATACCAATACCTAATGATACCCGTATGTGCTGGTATGTCGTTCGTTTGTCTGATTCAATAATGAGCCACACGGTTTCCTCCGTCAACGCCGTCGCAGGACGCCGGACTCTAACATCGTCACTGGGGTGGGTACGACTACGTTTCAATTCACTGAACCAGTTATAAACAGTGGCACTGTATGGGGCTTCATCAGTAAATGCTAACTTAAATCTTTCATAACTTTGTTTCTAGATTAGACTGCAATGAAAGTTATAAAAAATGTGTAACGAAAATGTTCTCTTGTTAAAGTAATTTTTCCGCAAACACATAAAATTCAAATTGCCGCCAGAGCCGACAAAAGACAGCTTTGAAAATTTACAGTTCAAAAGAGTTCCATTTTCAAAATCGGAATTGTTTTTTTTCTATCGTATTGTACATTAGCCAGTTCTAAGAACTTTTATTTTGATCTATCGTATAGTTCTCATCAGTTTGTATGTGATATCAAAGCAGGGTTATTAATTTTGATACATTAATAAATCATATTAGTTTGCATCGATCAACCAAATTAAGTTAATGGATATGTTTCGGTTTAAAGAAATTTATGTATGTATGTAATGTTATATACGTATCATGTACGTATTTTCATTCAATAATTATAGATTACGTTGAGTTGTAATAAAACTGGCTTATTAAAAATAAAGCGATTTTACTAAATCAATCATCACTTCTGCTATTGAAAGAATGATCCGAAACAAATTGTATCGATTGTTTAATCCGTCAACCTAATTTTTAAAGAACTACATATAGCAGTTTTAAAGAACGGCATATCCAGCGGTCGAAAAGGCCATGTCTGGATCTACGCTTTTAGTTTAATCATCATAAACTATCAAAGGTCAGTATTTTCCAATCAAAGTATTTTCGTCTAACTATTATAAAATATTTATCTTTCTACTCTGTTTGTTTGTAATCTTCCTTTTCTTAGTGTTAACTTGATTTGCAAAAAATCTTGATTATCTTCTACTGTGGATGTATTTATTAGCTTCAGTGAAATTTCAACATTTTTGTTATCATCTTTAATAACTGAGTTTACGGGATCCACGTGGATTGGTATTTTTGTTGCGGAATTAAACCCTCAAATGATGCGGGATCCCGCGGGGTTACCGGATCCCGCTTTCTGGGAAGCAAACCCTATTTGCACTGCATGCTTGCGGATACTTGTATGTAACACAAAGCGCATGGTAGCCTTGTTGCTCTGTCGTGTTATATATTACATGAGACGTGAATGAACTATGTAAAAGGACATCATTTCGATCTGATGTCAAGGTCCGAAGAAAGGCTACGTATAAATCTCACCTTGGGACTTTCAGAGAATTGAAGATGGCTGTATGCTCACCTTTATGCAGGGTTATTGGAAAAATACCGTATTCTTGATGTTAAGCAATCGTTAAATTTAAATGGCGTTCATGAGTATGGATAAAGTTTACATTGAAGTCTCGAGTAAATTGATTAATCTGTGCTAATAAAGTTGTCAAGCATGTGGGGTATAACACGGATGTGTCACGGTCCGTGTTTACATACAAAGGGACGTTTACATACTCGTAGATAATGTAATTCAATTACATAGATCGGAACACATTTACAATGTAATCTTATATTATAAATTTTTGTACACAAAAAGAAATAAACGTAGGTCGCTGGTTCATATCCGGCTCGAAGGACCATGTACGACGCAGGGTGGATTACATAATTGGTGGGTGCGTTTATGGAGAGAAACACATTTTATTTATTTTACTTAAAAAGGATCCGTACGTCGTTATACTCGTACTATTATCGCCATTATCGGAAGCCGAGAGAGCGGAAACTGTATTGTCAACACAATTATATTTTTGATGTTGCAAACAGGCCGTAGAACAACCAGTTCATTGTTTTAACGTCAGGTATTTTTAATAGCTTTGGCCTGGACCTTTGGCCATGTCAAGTATTCAGTATGCAAAAGCTGCCAGGATCTTTCGAATAACCTTTTACAACATTTTGTACGGGGTTATTGGCGTTATGGGGTTCAAAACACCATCGTTTATAATACATTGTATTATATTATATATTGTATTTTATTGTTTTGTTTATATTAGTTAGTCCTTATCATCATTGGTTATAGATATTTACATATTTACAGGATCTTTTAAATTTTTCGATTAATTCGTTGATCCTCTATTAATCTGATCCTAACGTTCTGAATTTTCATCGAACTGTACGTAGTATTTTAAGAGCTGTATTGATTTTTTAACTCTTTTTACAAACTGTGTTTACGTTTATTCAATTTTTCATTTTTTTTTATGCATTTTTATTGGTTTTAAATAGATACCTAACTAATGATGGAGATAATTAGGTAAAGGGACACTAATTTTTAAATTTATGGGTGGACGCAGTTAAAGAAAAGCTTAGAGATAGTTCCCAACGAAGTACTATAAAATATCTAATGTCAAACTACTAAGAGGTCACAGAGGTTAAAATAAATGACCTCCAGATTTCTATGTTCTGATTATCGTGCGTGGTACACGCAAGTGTGTAACAATTAATACACATTAGTTTATTATAGTATATATTTAATTTACATCTCTACCTACCTAATGGTGAATTAAATATATATATATATATATATAATGATTAAAATAATGATTTGAACATATTTTAATTTCAACGGATGAAGGGACTTTATAAATGAAATACACATTTATGCTTTCAAATATCAAAAACTCAAGAAATATTCAACAATGGTCAATAGAACACTAATGATCAAATAGTTCACAGGAATTAACTATTAATCCAGAGATACAGACTCGAACAAACACGTCAATAAATAAATTCAATGTCTAAATTCAATTCAATAGAATTAGAAAATTTAAATTTTCCACAAATCTATCTGCGGACATTAAGTACTAGAAAACGTAAATTTAATGTTGAGACCACGAATGCGGTTTCAAAATGATGGGGGTCTCTATAGTAAGCGACGAATTAAACGAAAACTAACCATGAATATGGATCGCTCGGGACGGTCCAATAGCTTGGCCCCTAAGACTTCCAGTTCATCTAGAATCGCTGTCTCATTTGTAGTACTCGTAAACAAAGAAATCGTGTATTCAAAGAGAATTGGCGTAGGATACGGACCAAATAAGAGAGAACGAGGAAGCTTTTCGAAATATTAGAAGTTTTTTTTTTAAACTTGACCCCTCTGTATTTCGGTTCGGGTCCACCATTTCGAAGATGAAATGAAATTTAAAAATAAATTTAAATTTTCTCAAATCCCAATTCGTTTTGTTTCCTTTTTAGCATAATACAGAAATATTGTATTTACACTAACTTTAACTTAAAAAAGTATTTCTTTACTTGAAGTCGTACGAGTATCGCGATGAAATTAGCAGCACTAATATTTAACCAAGTAAAAATGTTTTTAAGATAGTAACTGAACAATTTTATAAATTGTTTATTTAAGTCGAAGCCTTTCAAAAGTTAGGACAATTATTAAATCTTAGATAGTCTGTCTAATGAAACGTGTCAATTCAAAATCGGGGCAAATTTAAAAATATTATAGCTGTAAACATTGAAAATACTCTGAAATATCAATTTGATACTTTCATTATTTAACTTTGTATACATACCTTTTTAGCAATTTGCTTCTTCTCAGAATAGTATAAAACAAAGTCGCTATTTCTGTCTGTCTGTGTGTTCGCTTAGTGAATATTGGTTTGTTTAACTCTTATTTTTAGAGGAAACAAAATAAATACATAAATCAAACAAATCACATTGTATATGATATCAAACCATTATATTATATATATCAAACAAACCACATTGTATGTAGGCATTATATCTTTGTATTACATTCGGGTTTTATTTGTACAAGTCTCTCAGAGTGTTAAATCTAACTAAACGAAGTGTAGGTACTTGTGATGGACAATGCAAGTTAACAATGCAAGAAATTCTCAAAAAACAAAGTCATATCCACAATCACGAAATTTTAATGCTGCCTCCGTTTTATTGCGACCTTATTGAGCTTGTATGGAGTCAGCCGAAGAGAAAAGTAGTTAGCAAAAATATAGGATGACCAGGGTATTTTCACCTTGAAGTTTTGAAGTACATATGTTTCATCAAGGTATATTATTTGTTTTCCGTTTTGTCGTTTGTCATTGATCGTTCTTAGATATTTATGCCTCGAAGCGGATATCTCATAATTTTCCACAAGTATAGACCTTTCATTTTGATTATTTTTAAATTCAAACTCGTTTTTGAGTAAAATTTGTCTTAAAGTTTCAACACAACCTCTGAAATCAATGGCTTACTTTAATTCATTAGTAAACTCCGTAGTGTAGGAGCTCGTTTTTTACTATATAAAATTCGTTTATATTATTTCTTATAGCACTAATATCAAAACTGTCCAAGTTTGATACACTCAATGGCTGTGGTTGTTCTAATGTTGCCATATAATTTATTTTAAAAATACCGATTGACACGTTTCATTAGACAGACTCTAACACTCTGATTTACGAATTTTTTTAAAGACCATTTCAGACCAATTACTGAAATGATTTTGTGATAAAATAAGCCTAACCTATCAGTGAAGTATGTTCTGTAAAAAAAATCAATCCTTTTTACCTCACAACCCCCACAAATAGTTTAGACAATATGACGAAAATATTAAAGGATTCCCTAGTTTAACTAATAATTTAGTAAAAGCTCCATATCTCCTAAACTATGCAATATCGTAGAACATACATGGGTATTGAGGTCCCCCAGCTGCCAGCTTGCTTTGATCCATCACCGATAGAACACCATGTATATAACATAAACATAGATTGGCGGATGCCGATCATACATATGAATAAGGGAATTACATTAAAGTAGTCTTGCTTAGATTAAAACCATAAATTGTAGGTAATCACTTTTTTACAACGCACAATGATTTTCCAAGTGCGTAAGTACTACTTCAATATTTATTTTGCGTTTCGAGACTCGGAAATTATAAAATTTTACTGCTTCAGCCTTGTGGCTGCCGATAAACTTGAAGTAAGTACGCCATTTATGGAGTTATATAAAAAGTAATTTATTTACTTTTTATTTAAGACGAGTGGAGAAGTAAAAGTAAGTATTGGCGAAAAAAGTATTAAGTACTCGTATGTATGTATGTAATACGGGTAGAATCAAAATATTTAACTCATCTTTTACAGCAGATCACGGTTCTTTAAGATGATCATAGCTGCTGTCTTCTTTTTTTTCTTAGTGTGTCTCACTGCTGGGCAAAGGTCTCCCCTCTTTACCAGACCGCGCGGTCAACTTGCTCATAAATAACTTGTTAAAGAAGTAGCAAAGCTGCCGATGTAGGCGTAAAGATCCTGAATGAACAGAAAGAGCCTCGCCGTTGCCACATCAGTGAGCATCACGAGAATAGATGGCGTTGTTCATTATACATTTATAGTAAGTACAATCTCCTTGCTTCACCAATGAGTTTCAATTAATCAAAACCTAAGGAAGGACTTTTTTAATTTCACGTAATACTTTTTTGATGAATATTCTGTGAATAGACTGGCTCCGTAAAATAAACCCAAAAAATTGTCTATTTCTCTGTTATATTTTTTAATAAATACTACACTTATTAAATAAAATATAGGGTTCTATGCCATAGGGACATACAAAACAAAAAGGCAAATTTTAGTACAAAATACAAAATGAACAAAAATCCCAAATAAAACTTTGGCGTTAAACATAAAATATATTTGTACGATCAAAAATCGAACCCGTAATTATATGCACAACCAGGCGGGTGTGTTAGCGATCGAACCTATTGGGCTAACTGGATCTATCCAACAATCTGATTCACTGATTCAATCTGATATATAGTAGAGACAGAACTGACATAACTTTGTCAAATTTTTCAAGGCGCGTTTGTTGCTTTGCTACCTCCGCAAAAGTGTCCTTAAGTGTCTTACATAAGGAAAATGTCATACCTACTTATGTTATAGTCACCATAAAAGAGAATTACTTTTTTATAATTACGACCCGTTTCATATTTTTAAACAACCTCGCTCGTGACATGTAGGCATTCGCGAACTTTTTCACGACTGATCCTTGACATGCATTTTCATGTATTTAAAAATATCGAAACACAAGAGATATTTCGCAAGGACCGTTATCGACTCAATTGTTACATCGACACATCGATATACTTACGTTACGTGTTATACTTAATTGCATTTCGTAACCCGCGCGTGCTTCAAAGAATGAAAATAGAAATTGTAGGCCAAGTTTAGTAAACAAAAACATGACATTGATTGAGGAAGGGGACCTTACTCTCCTAGTTTCCCAGCTACTAATGTATAGTATGCTCGAAGTTGTTGACGAGTACGTCTACCTAGGCCAAACGGTCCAACTAGGTAGGTCCAACTTCGAGAAAGAGGTCAATCGACGAATCCAACTCGGCTGGGCAGCGTTCGGGAAGCTACGCAGCGTCTTCACGTCCAAAATACCTCAGTGCTTGAAGACGAAGGTCTTGGACCAGTGTGTGTTGCCAGTGATGACCTACGGCACCGAGACGTGGTCTCTGACTATGGGCCTCATAAATAAGCTCACTGTCGCACAGCGAGCTATGGAGAGGGCTATGCTCGGGGTTTCTCTACGTGATCGAATCAGGAATGAGGAGATCCGTAGACGAACTAAAGTCACCGACATAGCCTCTCGGGTTAGCAAGCTGAAGTGGCAGTGGGCAGGGCACATAGCTCGAAGAACCGATGGCCGATGGGGCAGACGGGTTCTCGAATGGAGACCACGTACCGGCGGACGAAGCCGAGGACGTCCATCTGCTAGATGGACAGACGACCTCATAAAGGTTGCGGGCACCCGCTGGATGCAGGTCGCTGCCGATAGGTCTAAATGGCGGACAATGGGGGAGGCCTATGTCCAGCAGTGGACGTCCAAGGGCTGAAATGATGATGATGATGATGATGATGAATGTATAGTATTAAAGAAAGAACATATTGAACTGCTTTATCTTGAAAATCAGATGTTAGAGCAGTGTTCTTAAACCTTTTTATATCTACGGCGGATCGGTAAATTACTAAGACTAGAAAAAAAAACAATATAGATAGTCATTTTCATTAATAAATTAAATAACAATGATATAATTGCAATTAAACAACTTTTAACGGTTTAAATCGCGTATATTTGACATGATTTATATCCCGACGTTTCGAACACTTTGCAGTGGACGTGGTCACGGGGTGACTAATTGATTTTATTTGTCACTTGAGTTATTAAGAAATAATTACTACCGTCTGAAATTTTTTGAACTACCGTCTGAATTTTTTAATCATAACATTCCCGATGCACGCAGTATTCGCTCACGGTGTCCAGAGGTCTTGCAGTATGGCGTTGGCCTTGTGATTTAATTAATTTAATGACTGGATCCCAAGCCGGTGGTACTTGCCAACCATCTTCTCTATTGAAATTTGGGTGTTTCTTAATTTCAATAGCCTCGCGTAACATTCTTGGCATGTACCGGGTCTCTCTAGCGAGGATTTGTGGATTATCAAATCGAATGTAATGGTTGGGTTTGTCCAGAGCATGTTCACAAACTGCAGACTTGGTCGAGCGTCTGTTCTTCATGTCAGCTATGTGTTCTTTTATCCGGATACCGATGCTCCTCTTTGTTTGCCCAATGTATGATAACCCGCATTCACAATCAAGCTTGTAAACACCTGCATCTTGTAGGGGGATATTGCTCTTGACCGGTCTTAAAAATTGGCTAATCTTCTTGTGCGGCTTGAAGTAAGTTTTAATTGAAGCTCGTCTTAAGATATTGCCAATTTTGTCAGTGATGCCCTTGATGTATGGTAAGATGGCAGGTTGTCGCTCAACTGTAGGAGGCTTGGGGCGGCTTCTGTGACGCATTCGTGGGAGTTTGTGATTGTTGCTTCGCAGTACTTGTTTCACATGCAGAAGCTCTTCCTCGAGGTGGTCAGTGTCACAGATGCTGTGTGCTCTCTGTAACAAAGATTTGCCTACGGTAGTCAACTGACATGGATGGTGATGGGAGTTACCATCGAGATATTTATCTGTATGGGTGGGTTTCCCATACACAGTATGACCAAGAGAGTTGTCAGGATTTCTGATGACTGAAATGTCAAGGAAAGCTAAGAATTTATTGACCTCAGACTCCATAGTAAATTGGATTTTATCATGTAAATCATCATATCATGTAAATCATGTAAATCATTTACATGATAAAATCCAATTTACTATGGAGTCTGAGGTCAATAAATCCTTAGCTTTCCTTGACATTTCAGTCATCAGAAATCCTGACAACTCTCTTGGTCATACTGTGTATAGGAAACCCACCCATACAGATAAATATCTCGATGGTAACTCCCATCACCATCCATGTCAGTTGACTACCGTAGGCAAATCTTTGTTACAGAGAGCACACGGCATCTGTGACACTGACCACCTCGAGGAAGAGCTTCTGCATGTGAAACAAGTACTGCGAAGCAACAATCACAAACTCCCACGAATGCGTCACAGAAGCCGCCCCAAGCCTCCTACAGTTGAGCGACAACCTGCCATCTTACCATACATCAAGGGCATCACTGACAAAATTGGCAATATCTTAAGACGAGCTTCAATTAAAACTTACTTCAAGCCGCACAAGAAGATTAGCCAATTTTTAAGACCGGTCAAGAGCAATATCCCCCTACAAGATGCAGGTGTTTACAAGCTTGATTGTGAATGCGGGTTATCATACATTGGGCAAACAAAGAGGAGCATCGGTATCCGGATAAAAGAACACATAGCTGACATGAAGAACAGACGCTCGACCAAGTCTGCAGTTTGTGAACATGCTCTGGACAAACCCAACCATTACATTCGATTTGATAACCCACAAATCCTCGCTAGAGAGACCCGGTACATGCCAAGAATGTTACGCGAGGCTATTGAAATTAAGAAACACCCAAATTTCAATAGAGAAGATGGTTGGCAAGTACCACCGGCTTGGGATCCAGTCATTAAATTAATTAAATCACAAGGCCAACGCCATACTGCAAGACCTCTGGACACCGTGAGCGAATACTGCGTGCATAGGGAATGTTATGATTAAAAAATTCAGACGGTAGTTCAAAAAATTTCAGACGGTAGTAATAATTTCTTAATAACTCAAGTGACAAATAAAATCAATTAGTCACCCCGTGACCACGTCCACTGCAAAGTGTTCGAAACGTCGGGATATAAATCATGTCAAATATACGCGATTTAAACCGTTAAAAGTTGTTTAATTGCAATGTATAGTAATCGCGAAAACCTAAGAAAACAATGATATAAATTTATAGTTATTGACATTATCTACTGCGATGTCTGCTGTTGCTTTTTTGTTAGCAAATCAGATACAGGCGGCTATAGTTTTGTTTTTGAGACACTAAGGGCCTTTCTCATCACCTCCTGATACTTTTTCAGAAGGTGGTGAGAAAGGCCCTAAGTGCTACATTAACATCCATTCCATTTCTCTGTTTGGTTTTCCTCATTCATCACACAAATTGTTAATTTACATGATTCGATTGAACACTGTGTTAGAACATGTCTATTTAAACACAATCTTGAAACAATAAAGAATATACAAAGTTAGAAAACGTTAACAAAAGCCAATAAGATACAGGTCCCTTTGTTCAGATAACGACGGAAATGTATTTTAAAATTATGGTTACTGTTTTTTCGCATGAAAACATTTACATGCGGTGACAATTGTGGAAAACAATGTTCAACAGTTCATTGTTTATTGTTATGTATAACAACTTTGTTTGTTGATTCATATTGACACGGTAATGCCCAATTGTCGTCAAACATCCAGATGTTTTTTTTATAATGCGGTCGGGTAAACAGAGTTCGATTTCAAACTCTTCAACGTATTCTTTGACAGTTTTAGTCATGCTCGCATATTATAACAGAAGTTTATGGTGAAATTCGCTGTCTCACATGTGATTACTTAGGACATTCCACGAGCTGGAAAGTCTCGAGTGACCACATGGTGTAATGGCAATCTGTCACGTCCGAATATCCGAGTTAACCGAGAAGACTGCCGTGAAAAGTACCAACGTGTTTCGTGAATGACTTAGAGTTACCAGAACCATGTTTTAATTTTACCATATAACTACGAATATACTTTTCGTTAACCACTCTAATGTTTTGTCAAAATCTTCATTCCCAGATTTTTTCACCTTTCTTCAAATTCCTTTTCCCAATCTTTTATGATGCTACTATGTAACCGTTTATCATTAGGCGGATGGTTTGCTCGAATGTCACCTTTTTTCCAAAAAAAATCTTTTTATTGTTTTACAAACGTGTATGTAAGTAAATGCGTACGTATATGAGTAATCAAACTGTCCTAAACAGATTAACTATAAAAATAACTTCGACCATGATAGTGAATTGTCACTATCATGATCGAAGTTAAAAACTCGTTGAAACCTGCGATATATTGATATTCGCAGGTTTCAACGAGTTTTTCCGTAGTGTCTTTGTGGATCCAGCTGCCTCGTACAAAACTTCCTTCTTCCCAATCTGCATCAACTGCTGTTGTAAATCCGCAGCCAATTACTGTTGACAAAGTTTTTAAGTCTCTTAAGTGCCCAAATACGAGAAAAGGTAATAAATAACACTGTCCAATGTTTATTGTTAGTTGTTCTTCTGCTTTAACACGCCCTATTCCCATTCTGTTAAATAGATCTCTAAAAGAAGGTACTTTTCCAATAGTTTGGGAAGAAGCATATATAGTGCCCATTCATAAAAAAACATTCTAAACTTAAAGCCGAAAACTACAGACCTATATTATATTATATCAATCTTGAATGTTTTTAGTAAGGTTCAGAAAGTCAGTTTATAAAATCATCTATACTACAGTCTTAAATGGGATACCTGTAGAGCAACATAGTTTTCTCAGGGGACACTCCACAACAAGTAATCTTGTGTTGTTTGTTGATTGTACGTAAATCAATGGATAATCATAAGTAGGCTGACGTGATCTACACGGACTTTGAAAAAGCCTTCGACCGCGTGGACCACATCACCCTGATATGCAATTCATATTACCTTGGTATTCGAGAAGACTTACTTTGCTGTGTTAAATCATGTGTGTGTAATCGATCTCAGGCGGTAGTTGTAAATGACTATCGTACTGACTTTACGACGATTCCGTCAGGTGTTCCCCAGGGATCACATCTAGATCCCATTTTCAACAACGTCTACCTCTGTGACAAATATGAAGTGATAATCCTAAAATCTTCTTGGACGTAAGTAACGTAAATGATTGGTTTAAACTGAATGACAATTTGCATCGTCCCTCGGAATATTACGCTTTAAATAGAATAAAAGTCAATATTAAATGGAATAAAAGTCAATAGGAATAAATGTCAATTTACCTCTTTCTCCAAGAAAAAGAAACCCATTGTTTACACCTACTCCATTCAAGGTGTCCCTGTAGGTAGTACAACGGATGTTGTACACTACCATATGTTGGTATTTATCTTGATTGTAAACTCACCATGAGCGAGCACGTTGGCACAATAATAAATAAAGCGTACAAAACTTAACGCTTCATTATACATTCTAGTAACTTATTTGCAGAGCTTACAGGACACACAAACACACACACTTCCTCACGCAAACAAAGACACGAAAGCAAACATATGTACTTATTTATTTTATTATTTCTGTATTTTCTATATAATGTTGTTACTGTGAAATCTATAATGGGCCATACCACTGTTGTTATTACCTAAATCAAATTTATACTTCAGATAAAGCTATAGATTTCTGTATATGTAAATAAATAAATTTATAGCTTCTAGCTCAATGTTAGCAAATATGATAACCATCTGTCTGTGTCTGGATATAGGGCTTAATCAACGATCGTCTTCGCACATAATCTTCTTATTATCTCATCTAGCCACGTGCTCTTTATTCAAGGACTCGTCTACCGGTTATCGGTATTGAAGGTTAGTTCATTCGGTCTACCATTGTTAGTTCAGCTCACAAATCCTGTAAGATATGTAGGTAACTTTAATTCTTTGTCAATAAATGCACCTTCTGGAATAAATATATTAAAATTCACTAGAACAAAAAGAGAGGCAGACAGACTACGAGTACATACATATAAAGGATTATTATGATTTATGCGAACAAAGAAAAACTACAGACTTAAATACAAAAGACTTGCGAAATGTCCTCATGTCATTGCAAAGAAGTTCAAGGTTGGAGAATTACATGACGGTTAACCAATTTTCGCTTTAAAATTACCTATAATTTTCAGTTATCCCATTTCCGTTATTTGCAAATGATGTCTCCTCTGCAGTTGACATCAGATGTATTATTATGGTTTAAGTATCTACTAAAAATGGTCATTAATAAATGATTGAATTTGACATCTATACTTAAAAAAAGGAATTTTAATTTCCTTAAAATTATATTTTTAAGAAGTTGAAAGAGAAACGTTGGCAAAATAGGATTTAATTTAATTTGTTTTAAAAATAACTAAAATAAACTGACTTATTGGACATACAGCGTTTTTTCCATGCCGTTTTAGCATGAAGGTATATAATGAATTTATTATTTATTTTATTTCATTAAATAAATTTATTGTATCAAATAAATATATCTTATTATAAACCCGTTTAGGCAGCATTGCGTTTTAAGGTCCATACATCCTTCATGCACAAGACAATGTGAATGAGGAGGTCCATGTCCAGCAGTGGACGATAAAATGGCTGGTTGCGATTACGATAATCGTTTATTTATCTAGGCCGTAATATTTAGTACTCTAAAGTCAATATTTCGCAGTGTTTTAAACAAAAATCCCCTACACTGATGTCTGATTTTTCTTGCCCACTATACTAACACGACTCAACCATATAGTGACGAACAATGTCGGTACATCCAGTTGCACTTGACATTGTAATTTGTAACCAGTAGCTTACACGTGACCTTCTGTTGAAGACGCTTTTCAATCATTCACAACACGTAATGATTGACGACCACAACAATAGGGTCGTGAAACCAAGTGAGTGATGGATAGTTAAGTTAGTCATGGTCTGTTTGATTCAATTTCCTTCCGTTGGTATATTTTTCTCGCACACTAGCCCTTGCTTGTCGTATCACCTGTGTAAACGATGTTTTGTAACTTTCTCGAAAACCTTAAATAGCAACCTAACAACACCTCATGTACACAAAATGTTTAAATGATCGAAGAAAGGGCGGAAAAAACGATAGTCCGAGAGAGCGGCCGGCGACACCATGTTTGAAGTTTTCGAAAGCGGCACCGCTGTGGCACCGAACGGTGGCGTGTGTGAAAAGAATGATTACGTTTTAAAAAGCATTTCCCACTTTATCTCATTTCTCTAATGTACGTACTTGTTTCGGTAGTGAGTGAGATATGTCAGAGCCCATTCCCATCCTATCCTTCCTCATTTTTCCAAGCCTTTCTCCAAATCGATTCCAATATCTCCAAAGGTAGGCAGCGCATACGGGGTTATATCAACATTTGTCATTTTGGACTAATGTTGGCACGTATCGCGGATGTCTATGGTCCACTTACCATTTACTATCAAGTGGACTGTAGGCTCGTCTGCCGCCTTCGTCCATAAAAAAAAAATATATATTTTTCGACATTCTTGATATTTTTAATACAAATACTGTGACGATCACAATGTGTTTTTAATACACCTACTTTTATTTACCTAAGAATTGGTAGATGTCCCGTTTTGTGCAGAAAAATAAACGGGTACATTAGAAATACTTCAAATATTTTAGTGAATTGTACTTTATTGTCGGCCCGTTCGCAACCTCCTTTCTATAAAAATAAAATAAAAATATGTACAGTACTATTACCGTATATTACCAAATTATTTTTAGCTTACGTTCTAGTTCCTTTCAAGCGGATATGTTATAACCGGCCGGGTTACATCGGTGAGTAACAAATACTTTGTAATCGCCATCACTGCTACAACTGTTACACAATGCACTTTCATGTTGATGCAATAGCGAACGTGACTGATATTGAGATAAATTCAATGTTTGATTGTTCATTACTTGGCAAACTGAAATTATTGAGGCGTCGACAAGAACGACGGAATAAACATGTACCTGCAGTTCGACCTTTTTCGAAAGTTTCTAGGACATGTGCTAATTAATTTTGTTGATGAGAAAAGTAAAGCTAATTAGGAAGCGATGTATCATAATAATACGAGTGTAAACTAAATATCTATGAGTCTTTAAATGGAGACCACGTACCACGAAGCGCAGTATGGAATGCTCCTCGTCCACGTGCAGGGACGAGTTGTGAGGGGAGAGTGTATGCTGCATTCCCACAGCCACAGAGCACACTCGATTGGCCACGTTGAATACCTTGATACTACCTTGAAATGTATTGTATTTCCTACTTTATCGTTGGATTACAACGTGCTCTCTCCCGGAACAAAATTAGGATTAAGAAGGCGGGGAAATAGGAATTCGTTCGCGTGAACTTCAGAATGATTCCCGCGGGAACTCTATAATTGATCTGGCAAAAAAGTACCCTAAATATTGACCCGGAACCTAAGCTAAAACTACGCCGAGTTTCATTAAAATTTGCGAGTTTTTGCGTGATGCGCATTCAGACAAACAGACAGACAAAAATTTTAACAACTGTTGTTTTGGATCACTTGTACTTTATAATATAATCATTTTCTCTAAATATATTTAATGTATAGCCACGGCTCTGTTATTATGATTCTATTACTATATTTATTAAGTATATTACCCGTATGTATAGATAGATCATTCATATTATCAGATTTATTTTATTGAAAAGTTCAATGATAATTAATCTACTTAGGTTTTACTGCATCATACTGTCACCGATGAGCTCGGAAGAGTTCATGTACCCAACCTCCAAACTGTTGATACTATTCGCCGCTCATGAGTAATTCTTCTTATACCTGTAACTGTATTACGATGAAGGTCTTCCCTATACTCCTTTATGCTTGTTAAACCAAATTAAGTCACATATTTGAGATAAAAATGCCTGCCTGAGAATGAAAATGCATTGAAATTTGTATCGTGCTGTATGTGAGTGACTATAATCGCTGCACATAGGTACTCGTATTGTGGGCTTGTCTGACAACTGACTTGTAAAACTCGAGATACCCGGATTTTAAAACCTACTTCCTTATTAAAGTGACTTTCGGACCACTTACAAATGTTGTACCTACTATGTATTTCTTCTTTTTTGCAAGTAACAGCTTATCTCAAAGGCTGTCAAATCAAGGTTATCCACCACACTTGAGATTAAGGTTGATACCTTTTTTTGATGGAATATAGATTGTTATAAGTAAAGTATTAATAACATAATAAATAGAAAAAATAATAGCACATACATCATGTTTATATTTGGAATGAACATACGAAACTATGTGTATGACAACGTCTCTAGGTTTCGCCGAGAGCTTACGTGGCACTTCATCCCCCCCCCCCCCCCCCCCGACGGAATATTCACATCTTTTCCCTCCTCTACTGTATACTCTTTAATCCTTAAGCTCCAAAGTATATAAAAGAACGTTTTCAATTCCTCTGCTCTCACTCACTTCACCTTCATTCTTCTAATAACCTTGTTAGTATTCCTTTTCAACATTCTATATACTACATATTCTTACTCTTTCACTGTGCAAGCGGTCCGTTTGTGGAAATCTCTTCCCCTCAGCATGAAACGTGGCCAATCTTTATCCCGCTTCAGAAAGCAACATACTTATTTTGTAATCTTTCGTTCAGTTACTGACATATATATATACCATAGGACATAGATTACCTATCATTGTCCCTAGCGCACCATCTCTGCATAGCTCAAAGGTTGACTGGGATATAATGCTTCTAAGCATTATGTTCGCCTTTTGTCACTTTGTGCAATACACTTTGTATATGTATATCTATTTGTATGTATATATGTTTGTATTGATATGTATGTAGTATATATAATTTATGTGTAACGTACACCATCTATCTGTGATTGAAGTATTTATTTCCTCTCTATTCAAAGGTTGTCTGGCAGAGATCGCTAATTGCGATAAGACCGCCTTTTGTGCATTTCATGTGATGCAATGTCTGTTACGGTCTTGATTTATTTTGGTGTGCAATAAAGAGTCTTATCTATCTATAACGAGATTTACAGGAAGATTATTTTTGTCGCATTGAAAACAAATACAACCATACTGAACCAATTAACTACATTTTAGGTCTAGTCTAGAAGGTCCTGTCCTCTAAATACTATCGTCTAGAAACTGTTTTATACTGCGCTGAAGAGTTTGATATAAAATTAATGTAAACTAATATATATTAAAGAATAAGTTTGAAAGAATAAGTTGGAAGTTTTTGATCCTCTGTGGCTTATTCTATTGCCGTTTTATACTGTACATCGGCTCTTAAACGCATACTATTAACATAAGATGTTGCGAGTTTGCAAAATCAAAAATAATTTAAAAAATATATAAAATATTAAAGCTGGATGGATTAACAATATGAAATAGTATATTATTGATAATATAATACAATACTTTACACCAAGTTAAAATACATTGGAATAATCTACCACACGAGACAGTTAAAGCAGAAAGAGTGAATAAATTCAAAAAATGTATAGACAGAAAGAATGTATATTGATATAGGCCCATTAGCGAAAGCTGCTAGGCAATAGGTATTAGCCAATACATATATGATAATAATACTTTTTTATAGAAAAAAGGCGGCTGACGACCATACCGTCCACCTGACGGTAAGTGGATACTGTCGTCCATAGATGCGATACATGCCAACATCAGTCCAGAATGACAAACGTTGACACGCCCCCGGGATGCGCTGCCTACCTTTGCAGATTAAGGAATGTATTGAGAAATTGGGGAGGGATAGGATAGGAAGGGATGGGAATGGGCTCCGGAATATCTCACTCACTACCGAAACACTTACGTACATTGGAGAAATATTTACGATAAAGTAGGAAATGCAGTATATTTCAAGGTAGTCTTCTGTGAGAGAGGGGTAACGAGGACTGTCGAGTGCGCCCAGCGGCTGTGGGAATGCAGCGTGCACTCTCTCCTTACAATACAAATATAATAATAATAGTATACAGTATAGTACTCGTATCAGTGACAGCCCTACTTGAGATAATAGCTGAGTACTTTAAGTTTGATGACGCGAAATCAAAGTGTCACTGACGCTCTGTAAGCAGGTGGAGACGTGTTGATAAGTGATTGGTGTTATCTGTTTTTTTTGTTATCGTGATGAAGACAGTGCATTAGTATACTCCGACAATTATCTTGGGTATTTACTCAAGAAGAGAGATGAGCAAAATCATGCTTGCCTGTCCGATTTCTCTACTCTTACTCAATTATGTTTTCCTCAAATCTCGTCTTTCAATAAACATTATTGAAGACTATAGACTTTAGTTATATATTAGTATGTTACTAATTAGTATGTATTACTTATACTAACTACATACTATTTCTATATTTTAAATATTAGCAGTACCCGCGTAGGGTTAGGGTATACCTATTTGGTTAGCTTCATGCCCGTGGGAACTTTATAATTGTCTGGACTCTGGACAATAAGTATCCTAAGTACTCGTAACCCGGCACATAATTTATAACTACGTCAAGATTCATTAAAAATCCGTGCAGTAGTTTCTGCGTGATGCCCGTTCAGACAGACAGAGAGACAGACAGACAAAAAGTCCTAAAATTTCAACTTTTTCAAAAAATATCAAATGTACAGAGACAGCTTTATTGTTTATTATATGTATTTTATTTTATAATTTACAAAATAAATGTGGATACTGTTCATTTATTTCTTGTTTCGAACCTTTCTTTTCTATTAATTAATAATATAATTCCCACCTCGGGTTTCTACAACCGCACCTCCCGTCACAGAAGTGCGGTCCATCCGCATTTCCTCGATACAGAGGTGTCGCGTACTGTTCGGTCCAAAAATTATTTTATATCGCGAACCCGTAGGCTGTAGAACGAACTGCCTCAAGAGGTCTTCCCATTAAACTACGACGTGGGGTTCTTCAAGAAAGCTGTGAATAGGATTTTGCAAGGTCGGCGGCGCGCCCGCATACCCCCTGGTGTTGCAGGTGTCCATGGGCGGCGGTAACACTTACCATCACGCGGTCTCACCGCTTGCTCGTCCGCCCTCTTCTCTATATAAAAAAAAAAACACACCTTTCAAATCTATCGATTCACCTGGTCCGTTCGCATCATCCGTTGAATGAAACATTCTTCGTATAACCGCACTCGAACAATGCGCGATCTTCGTGTTTTTCATCTTTCCCTGTAGTAGCTAATTGTCAATCTAACCGCGAGTTCTCACGGCCGCCGACCGCCGGCAGTTTCCGTGTCGCGTCCGGCTGAACGATAAACATTATACCATCATGGCGACTTAAGTTTACCTGTCTACTTAAATTCGCTACTCAGAAATTACCTATTTAAGTTGTTAAATATTACCTATGTTTTGACTGCAACAGCTGTGTTATACTTGATCACAAGATTTATGGCACGTAAACTAGAAAAGTTGATTTGAAAAATTGAAAAGGTTGATTTATTTATGAGTACCTATATGAGGTGTGTATGTATGTAAATACTTAATTACTGCTACTGGGAAATTAAACTATTTTTAATTATAAAAATAGGTGGGGTAATTGGAGATGTTTTACTAACGCCTACTCTGAAATCAGTACATATTATTATAAGTATCAGTGCATAAGGGTGACTAGGTAAATTTTGAGATACGTACTCGAGTTCATGAGATACTCAAGTTTTTAAAACGTCATTTATTTGATTTCGAATTTCGAAAGCCATTAAGTCCAAGCGAAAAAATTAAAAATGCTGTATTCACTTTTTATTGCATTTCGCCCGCTTTTCTTTGCAACAATGGAATTCGAACGAGAACATTTTCGTGCAATGATGTTATACTATTATTTTAAAGTTGGTTTGAATGAAAGTGAGTGTAAAGATATTGTAGATTAGTATCAGCTTTAGAGGACCTCGCATCATCCCGTGCAACTATTATTAGATGGTTTTCTCAATTTAAAACGAGGAAAATTTTCGTTGAGATGCTGAGAGAAGTGGCCGCCCTGTGACTTCTGTAACGAATGAAAACATCGAAGCGGTAAGAAAAATATTGCACGAAAACCCAAAAATTACCTACAAACAGAGGAGACTCTAAGGATGTCATCGCCGGTTATTTATCAAATTTTATACCAACACCTTCAAGTCGAGAAGCTTTGTTCGCCGTTGGGTTCCTCGTTCAATGGTAAACACACTTCCCTGTATCATTGGGCATTAACAGTTTTTTGAGCATCTAAAGAAATTGTCGCTCAATGGCCACCCGCAGAGAAGAATGCTGCCACCATTTTTTGCCCACACTGCGCCCACGTTTGACCTTCCTGGGAGGCTGTTCGTCTGGAAACACTCAAACCGCTGATAGATAGATCCAATAGCTAGATAGCTTAGTTAGTAGATCATAGTCATACTGATAGATCCAACTCTCATCTCCAGTAATAATATTAAATATATTCCGTCCCTCTCCATTTTCGAATTTTACAATCACTTCCCTGCACCATGTCACCCCGGTGCTTGTTTTTATTGTGGATCAATTTTTGCAACATGAAACTCACAGAAAAGAGACGATAATGGTGTCATTGATCACAATCATCAATTAAGAATCTATGTTATCTAGAGTATAATAAATTTGCGATACATGTAACTTCAAAAGATTTTATTGTAATTTGCAGTTTTTAAGTACCCACTGTAATAGCATGTAGGTAATGTAGGTCTACAACAAACTCAAGTTGATTATTAATGAGGCACCCGTTAAACACTAACACTTATGTTTATCTGATATGCGGTAGTTATAAGTAGCATGACTGTCTTGTAAAAGCATATTTTGAAGGGATTTTGGTGATTACATTAAATTGTACAGGAGATAAGAGAGTAAAGGCGTCAACAAAGTCACAAGCGCGCATCAAGTTTTGTTTGTGAGTAAATGTTCGTAAATCATTGACGGTTGGTCAAGGTTTGCACGATTACAAACTTTCTTTGCGTTTGTAAAGGAGTTATTATGGTGATGTTAACTCAGGGGTTCCCCAATTTTTTTCGGTCGCAGACCCCTTTCTCCCGAAAACTATTAAAACCGTTGACGCATAACCCGAAGTAATTTACTTTACTTACTCCACTGACATGGAACATGTGAGCAAGTGCGAAGTGCGGACATACAACGGTTTTTCATGGCCGCACTTGCTTTGCTACGTTCGATGAGACAATGCACAGACATGTTTGTGCTGCGTGTTATTTCATGCATTTTTATGTGTGAGTTTTTGCTGCGTACATCGAGATTTTTTTTTATCTTAATTAGGTACTTACCTATTGGAATCATAGATATTTTGAACTAACAAACGAATAGCAGTGGTGAAGGGGGTGAATTTTAGCTGTCGTCGTCCCCATTGTTTTATAATGAAACTATTGAGCCCTAGAAAGTTCAAATCGACCACTTTGGAAATGACAGTTCTAACTGAATAATATGTTTGTTCTACAACGTTATACTTGCGGTCGGCACCACCTTATTCAATAAGCGGTTGGCTTATTGAATAAGTTGATTTATTCACTACTACAAACAAGGCAGTCGCGCACTCATGTGTTGCTTGCAATACATGTGATGAGATGAGCTTAATCAATAAGTTATAATATAGGGTGTCCCACATTTAAATTTAGATTTAAATTTGGCGCCATTTTTTTGTTTGGTGGTTGGCGACTCTGGTTTGTTTATAGATGTCACATATGACAGTTGCAATTAGTCAACATTGTACGCTACACGAAAGAGCAACGCATTGTTATTGTTAAAACTTATTACAAAAATAATGAAACTTTTGCTGAGACAGTTCAAGACAGCTCAGACAGACAGTGCAAACTCGGTTCAATTATTGGTAGGCAAAGTGTACGAAGGCAAATGAGTTGTTGGTTCGACGTTTAATCCTGAAACTTGTGTAAACCGGTTCGGTGATGGATGCAACTCTCCATGTTTATCAACGGAGTGTAATGTCAGCCGATAATATCGCCAGAGTGGAGGCAAACGTCACCGAAAACAGGAATACATCAATTCGGCATCGTTCTCAGCAATTGGACATTTCCAGAAAGTCTCTGCAACGAATAATGGTAAAGGATTTGCATCTTCACCCGTACAAGATTCAATTAACCCAAGAGTTAAAACCTACTGATCATTCGCAACGTCGACAGTTCGCCAATTGGTTTTTAGAGCAGTAATCAGGAGCTCAATCCCGGGACAGCCATTATAATGCTGTGATTGAAATTTCATGAAAGAAAAGACAAAAATAGAAATGTTCGAGTGAGAGGGTATCTCTACCTCTATGTGAGTTACTAAATATCTAGTAACACTAACAGTGTTATGTGCATAGAGTTATGTGGACCAGTACACGCTACCCACTCAGTATCAATCTTGTTTATGTCATGATGTAGGGTCCTAAGTCTTTGAAACAAAACTTAAATCCTGACAGTATAGGATCATATATCTTATACTCTTTGTTTTGACTCGTTCGATTTATACGATTTTATAATAAGGAAGCCATGATTGTCCAGACAGCAACAGGTCTTCCCTAACTAAAAAAGCTTAATAAGTTTTGGGACTATACGAATATTAGTGTATTGCTGCCTGTAAATGATTCAATATCAAAAAAAAGCCGTTCATTATCCTTGTACATTAAAATATACTCCTAAATAATATATATCTTACTTATAAATCTATAAATAACTATAGGTATATAGGTTAATGTTACACAAACAATACCTAAGTGGTAGGAATAATTTCTGTTTAAGTATATACATTTATGAATCGCCCTTATTCAAATTCAATCATCTCGACCAATTGAAGGTGTAATTTGCTTGGCGAATGTGAAAATTATTATCGTCATTATGTTGTCGAATAATAACGTTTTGTTAGGCCCGCAGACAGGTTCGTCACATTACAGGTCATTGAACTGACGAATAAATCGTTCTTCTCGAAATAATTTAGTTGTTGACAAATTATTGATTTTTTTTTACTACATAAAGTAATTTGTGTTTGTTAGAAACTGCTTAGTATATTTTTTTACGTTGTACCTTTTGGATAAGGATTTTCATGTCCTTTTTATATTCGAATGCATGAGATACGACCTTTGCGGTTTGTTAGAAATGTTTTTGGTGTTCAACTAACCTGTTATTATGTATTATTTTGACAAATGGCTGCAGACTTGCGTATTGTGTTAGTTGTGTAAGGTATTGCGTTTATTTGCAATACCGGAGCTGCGATTCGAACCTTCAATCCTAAGTACTCGAATTCGAAGTATGTATTCAATTCGAAGTACTCGTATAGACTCGTATCATCCATTTCATCACATATTTCTTCGCCATCTTGGATGAATGAAAACTTTATTCCACAAAGAAAAAAAAAATTAACTGTATTTCTCATGCGTATGTAAAATTATAACTCATTTTTGATAAATCTTTTAAAAACGATTTCACCCTTCGAAGACTTTCGGGTCTAGAATTAAACATAACAATTTATTTGAATACCGCGCATTGTCTATAACATTGAAATCGTGTCAAATACTTTTTGAAACAATGTAACTTACACTTAAGTAACTTACAATTTCTAAACGTTCTCTAAGACACCTACCCTCATATTTTTAGATAAGTAATTACTTTTTCTCAAGTAATCACTTCATTAAGTCATTACTTTAAAAAGTTTTCCTTAAGAAACACATTTTATTCTAGAAACTAGTAATATTCATAGAGTGTAAGTGTATGCAAAAAAATGGTTCAAGAAACGTCTTTCATCCGGTACTATTTCATATCAAGACGGAGAAGCGTTGATTCTTAGTTTAAGAATTCATACAAACGATTGTATTTTTTTTTAATTAATAAGAGGATGTTAATGACTGTCTAAATGAAGTGTGCTAGAGAAAATAGTCAATTTGAAAATGTGTTTGCAATTAAAAAATAAACACATTATTTCTTTGCGAATTGCAAACTCTACTATAGAATACACATGATGCGTGTCGCAAGCTGGACAAATACGTCGCCGACGCGGTTACTTAACGGTCTATTGTTAAAATAATGATGATCCGTAGCTATGTAACTTCAGTTAAATATTTTAAGTACATAACAATATGATATAGCGTGTAAGTAAGTACCTACGATATAGCATGTAAACGAACCGCTCCCGAAGCTTGGACCTATGTTCATGATTATTAAAAAAAATATACCGGTACAATAAATTGTTGTTAAACATTTTTGTATCATCACGTCCTTTTTTTAAAAAAAATAAGTATGAGTAATGAGTACCTATGCATAAATTGTCGTTTGTCGCAGCGATATCGAAACAGCGATATTTAAGTTTAGGTAAATATCGTGGGTATATACTAATCGACTGCCAATACGGTTCTTGACGTGGCATATATTTTGGTTAATTATCAACTGAAATAACTGCGATAATTAAAAGTAAGTCAAGTTTAGTAATGAATATGTACACAGCATGCCAGGAGCGTCACGTCTCTGTCAGCTATTTGCACTGTTTGTATAGGTACGATGAGTGAGCCTTGAATCACATATGTTTGTGTATTTGTTTCCACCATTCTTTCAATGTTTCAACGCAAATATGAAGTAGAAAGGAACGCGGTTTATATTTTTTTATTCAAATATTTTGATAAGTTCGTTAGAAGTGGATTTGTTTTCGTCCTTGACGTGCCATTCACATTACTGTAGGTATATTGTAGTTGAAAATTAACTTGATGAATGATCAGACATTGGTAAATGAACGCTAGTAGATCTATTTGGATCTTGCTGCGTTAGTTTAGCTTGAACCGCGAGAAATTTACGAATAGCTCTAGGTACATGTAACGAACTAAGTACGCAAAATAGTAAGAATATATAGGTAATTGCACAATACCCAATACACTCACAGGCTACACATATACACCGTCTCCGCCGGCGGAGAAGAGGACATCCTCGCTACACCGCGAACACACACCGGCCTTCAGCCAACAATTTTACCAGGTATCGGCACGTGCCTGGATACTTCTCACCGACTCGCGATCCCGCGGTACCTTCTCAAAGCAACGCCCTAAGCCCAGATCCTCATAGGCTCGTTACTACGCACACCCTTTGCTCCTGGCTGAGCGCCTTCTGCGCTCGCCTTAAACTATACATGTCCGTCCGGTGACTCTTGAAAGGCCATTAGGGCCACAAGAATTTAGCCATAAAAAAGAGTAGAATACCCACTTACAGTTAAATTATTTATATATTTAGTTTACGAATGTGCAATGCCCACCACAAACCTCTAGGGTTTATTATGATGGCACCAAGCAACATTAAATTATGCATTGTTCTTTATTTTGTATGTTTAAAAAAATAAACAACAAATTAATAAAGATAAAGACGAAGCGTTAGATTTAGGCTTTTCAGCTGTAGGTACATACACTTACAAAAATAAGTGCAGTATGGGGAGCAGAATAAAGAACGAGCAAGGAGAGTAAACAAATTCGTAAGAAGAGTAAATAAATAAATTTCGCCATGACCACGGTTTATGTATAACTGGACCAAAATCTCAACAGGATTCGCAATGGGTGGCGGTGACCACTCACCAATATATGGTCTACTTCAACGGTAGATATTTCTATTTTAGTAGCTTTTATCGGTGATCAAGGAATAACAAGATCGTTGTAACCATTCCAACAATTGACCTTTGACCTTTCGTTGGTAGCAATATTTTTAAACAATTACGAAGAACGATCGCATGATGGATGAGTGACAACACTAAGGGACGGAGGAAGTCTGTAGAAGAAAAAGACGATTATCTTTAGTAGATAATTGTAACTATATCAGAGAACCCCTTTCTCGGTATTATTGTGGTATAGTTTAGCGAAATCTTAAAGAAAAAATAACATTTTCATTACTTTATCTTAATAATCAAATGTTACAGTATGTTTCTATTTAAACAATATTGAAATAATTAAATTTTAAGTTAGATAATGTTAATCAAATTCAATAAGTCCATAAAATCACAATTGTTCACCGAAATCTATTAGAAAATGGAATTAAGCTACGAATCGCAGAGTTTAAAACATTATGTAATACTTAATGATACAATGATAGGTATCATTGTATCATTATGTACATTTCATTGTATTGTTAATTTTAAAATCACGTGTCAGATAAGTTATAGTCAAAGACGTGTGGAGAAACACGTTCTGGATTCTATATCGCCTTTAATACCATAGTTCGGGATTCCAAGAATCCTTCAACTGTTGTGTAATGACGATGTTTTTAAAGATTCCTCCTAATACTCATAACAGAGTTTTTCATTGAAGCCGAGACTTCAATCAATCGGATTTCGTTTTTATTACCCACTTTTACAATATTTTTAAAATTATTTGGTATAATAAACATCATATTATAACAGTAAAAGTCGAATTAGAAAATTACGTAATTGTAAAGCGCCCGGTAAACGATCAAATTGTTTGTCAAATTATTTGATAGTATGCAGTTTTGTTTGACGCGTTTGGCAAACAATGTACGTGTTTGATGGAAATGCCGTCAATCAAGATTGACGGCGTGTTTGACAAACAAGTTTGAAGGTGTGCGGCGGTATTTGTCAAAGAAGATCTCAGTCGTCGCCTTGATATCATGGAGGATACTACGCCAAGTGACAACAGCATGGAGGTCAATGCGAATGCGCTGAGTGACAATATTACGGAGAAATAATTTCTTCTGCATTTCATCTCCATTTATCGTGATATGCCGATGTTATGGAGATTAAAATCGAAAGATTATATGGAATAAAATAATAGAAGCACGGCAATAAAAAAAAATACCGATTTATTATTTATTCTTTTCTTATTTATACACCGTGCTAGCGTCAATGCTAAAAATGCTTTGTCGTTATTGCTCATGGTCAAAACGTTCGCGACGTAAATTGAGTCAAACCTGACTCCGGTGTTTGTCAAGCTCGTTTGAACATATGCACTTGTGTTTGACGAATCCGTACAAACAAATCGTAAAATTTGTCAAACATGTTTGATCTATTACCGGGCGCTTTACAACTAATATAATATAAATGTTAGCGCATTCGTTGCTAGATCTGACACTTTTTGGCTCTGTTAGCGCCCAACAAACTTTCTTGAAACCCAATCTAGCTTATAATATGTTCTTCTAAATTGAAATGTGGGAGTTCTATCTACGTGTAACGAAATTATTTAAATTTGTCATAATTAATCTGTATTAATTGTTTTTTTATAATATTAGATCGTAATTGGCCTAAAACTTAATAACATTGTTGACTTAGTAACATTACTCTTTCTATAAATGAATAAAATAAAAATAAATAAATATAGACTGGCTCTCTAAAGGACAAGAAACTAATATAAAAAACCATACCTCTCTGACATGTCCGTCAAATATTTAATAGGTACTTTCCACGAAGGACTTACCTACTAAGTTAGGTACTTACTTTTCATATCAGCACTGATAATTTTTGATAAAAAATTGATAATATGAATATTTTGTTATTTTTTTTTATATTTTCTTTAATCTAGCTCGTTTTTCCGAAAAACACGCTAATCTAGAGCTTTTTTAACGTCAACTCAGCGCGCTTTCATTAGAGAGCATCGGCAACACTGCTAGGAGAGGCTTTATTAGTATTGTAAAAATGAGGCCTAATGAACCTTTAACACTCGAGCGGTAAACACTTGTGAGCACTATACTTAGTCCTTAACGTATGCTGGTCTTAAACACTCGGAGTTATAAGCTGGAGTCTAAAATTGTAAAGGTCCTTTTATTAGCGCTGAATTAGCGTACGAGTACGTATCTAACGTTGCATACTTAAATTGAACTGCTAGAAATTCTGACGGTTCCTTTAAAAGAAATCCGTTCATCAGCCAAAAGTGAAACCCAATTCTGCATTAGATATTTGCAATTAACGCCAACACAAAGGTGTCAATGATTACCAACCGGGTGACACTTTGAAAGTGTTATCTCTGTTTCTGAACGATTTCGAAAGTGGCACATAACATTATCTAATTTGGAGTGCCATTTCACAATATGCGATATTACGCGAAGAATTGCCAGTATTCCGAGTTAGGCGACAATTACACTTGTGACTTAAAGAAAGTTACCGGTAATGGCTGTACGAGAAAATCAGAAGATTATTAAACTTATTATTCATACATAAAAGTAATGAATAAAATAGATGTATAAATAGATGAATAAAATAAGTAATGAATGAGGTTATTCCCGGAAATTTCTCCTAGTTAACCCGGCAGGTAACTCTGTGTGCGTGAGATAGGTAGATATTGTATTAGATATATATGTTGTATGTGGTGGTGAGTCCTGAACGAGGTCTATATCCAACAATGGACAGACACTGTGGTATGGTACGGGGTAAAGTAAAAATAGAGGTAATCCTGAAGTAGAAAAGGTTGTAATAAAAGCTTTCTATGGAATAGGTGTAAGGGAGGTAGGTAGTGCGACTAATGATAAATGGCTTACTGCCGCCTAAGCGTTTCGTTACCCTCTGATTTATGTCACTATAGCAAACCGGTTTTTTTTATAGAAGGGGAAGACATAATTGTAAGTGATTATCGTCGTCCATGGACACCTTCAACACCAGGGGGTATGTGGGTGCGCCTCACCTTGCACCTTGCAAAACTCTTTCTTGAAGAACCTCTTGTTGTAGGTAGCACAATGGAAAGACATCTTTAGGCAGTTCATTCCACAGCCTACGGGTTCGCGTATAGAGGTATTTATGGAACTGTACAGCATGCGAGACCTCATCGAAATATGTCGAAAATAACAGCAAATAGGAAAAAAATTAGTTGCAATCGTATTAATCATCTTATTCTATCCTGCAACCAGCCGTTTCAGTATCTGGATACTGAAACGGCTGGTTACAGGATAGATAGGACACTGGTTTTTACTACTTTTATTTATTTATTCAAAAGAAACTTAAATAGTAGGTATACATATATTTCCGTGTCTTACCCACTTAGGTTAGCTTAACTAATTAACAACTTGTCTACGATGTGAACAAGTATATATATGTACAACCCATGAGTACTACATGAAACAGTAAGTACACTTCTAGGTATCTATATTTAATTTATTTAACAGTATCGCTTTTAGCCTTTTTTTAAATGGACGTGGGCCTCCTCATACACATGGATTTATGAATCGTCTTGTGAATGATGCGTCACGCTGGCCAAGCGTGTCGGCGAGTCTACTCTTTTAGAGGTGATGTAGCTTGGCTTGTGGTAGCCACTTTGTTATCCTTTAGTCGACTTTTACGACACCCACGGAAAGAAATTGGGTGGTGCTATTCTACAGCCGGCCGACACCACACGGCAAATTCTATTCTTGTCCTTATTGGATAAGATGATGAAGAGAATAAAATTAAAATGTTACTTATGGAAAAAGCATTTAGAGCCATTCTCCACTAACCGGTTTGGAATTGTAGGGGGAAGAGTGTATGCTGCATTCCAACAGCCGCTGGGCGCACTCGACTGGTCTCGTTACCCCTCTCTCACAGAACACTACCTTGATATGTACTGCATTTCCTGCCTTATCATATTTCCCCAATGTACGTACGTGTTTCGGTAGTGAGTGAGATATGCCGGAGCCCATTCCCATCCCTCCCCATTTTCCCAATCCATTCCTTAATCTGCAAAGGTAGGTGCGCATCCTGGGGCGTGCCAACGTTTGTCATTCTGGACTGATGTTGGCATGTATCGCGGATGTCTATGGACGACAGTATCCACTTACAATCAGGTGGACTGTATGCTCGTCTGACGTATTTTCTATAAA
This sequence comes from Sesia apiformis, assembly GCA_914767545.1. NCBI lineage: Eukaryota > Metazoa > Arthropoda > Insecta > Lepidoptera > Sesiidae > Sesia > Sesia apiformis. Next base: position 3,629,379 of record OU611960.1, on the reverse strand, counting down.
AAAGAAATCCGCGGTTGTATCAAGCAGTAACGGCTGAGATTTATTAAAATTTAAATACCTACCTATTTTTCTCTTTTCACCGTCACTTTTCGTGTTTTCCCCGCATAATTTGTACACCAGTTCCTCCCATGCTAACTTGCGGAAGTTCCTGTCCAAAGTCCGAACTCCGCACACTGCATAATGATGGCCAAGAGTCGATTTCTCAGATCAAATTTTCCATATTTATCGTGTCGCACACGCTCAATTTTCATCCCGAAAATACAAGTATTCACCTCTTCTTTCCGACGCGCTCGCGCTTTACAAAACTGCGCCCTGTCAAAAGGTCGCACCTGTCAGTATTGCGCTGTAGAATAGCGTAGAAATGAAACTGCGCGCGATTGGCTTACCGCGTATTATATTTCAAAAACCGCCGCGGTTTTTGAACCGCGACTGCAAAAGTGGGTACGTTGAATAGATTTATGTATAAAGCAGACCCGTGCGCGGCCAGCCGCTTAGTTGAAAATGACTCTTATACATGTTTACCTCAGTTTTGCATATAATATTAACCTACTCCAGAGTGCAATCAGCATTCATGATCATATATGAATATGTAAGGTATTGAGGAAGGAAAAATGATTTCTGGAAAAACGTATTCATGACACAAACTTTGTTGTTTCTGCAAAGTGCAAGGAAAAATATAAATAGTTTCATAATAAAATACCTTGGTATATAAGTGAGGAAATATCCTGATATTTCCTTCAGGTACAATAGTTACCTTATAGGTACAGTCCCTGACTCAGGTACAGTTTCTTTACTTATAGGTGCAGTCCCTAACAAGATGCAACCTAATAAGATGCCAAAATAATTGTCAACCTTCAATAACAAACATTGCATTGTAAGATGAAAATATACTACTAGCTTTTGTACACGGATTCGTATGCTTATACCCGATTTACAGTAACCTTACTATTAACGCCTACTTCTACTATATCTAGATGACATCATTATATGTTCCCAATGAAGACATTGTTACAGGCGACCCCTATAACATAATAATATTTTTAAAAATACTAGACCAATTACAATAACAAATACCCTAAAACCTACCGATATGGACACCTTGTCAAGTCGGCCTAGATTAGCACTATTATCAACGTCAATCCGTACAAATCGGTCAAGTACCTTTTGACAAATGACAGATTTCGTAGAAAGTGTATTCAAACTGAATCATCCTCTCAAACGAAATAAGATAACGAATAAGAAAAGTTTCAGTACCTTTTTATTATTTTGTTTATCCAACAAACCGGAGGGTGCGGTTGTTTACACCGATACAAATGAAATTGAATGAAATGGTTGTTTGTAGATGGATCAAATTCGATTAGTAGTTGCAAAATTGTGGAGTTTTATACTTTTAGAAAATTGCATGAAGTCAGTCTTTATACAAATAGAATGTTGTTAGTACTTGGGTTATTTTACAAATTTCTCGTCGTCATTGCTCAAAGAATCAGTAAGCTGACGTTTCAGTTGGCGGGCCATATTCATTGCAGGACCGGATAATCCATCGATCCATCCATCGGTAGGTCCATATCTCCAAACGATACTCGTATACCCCATTGGGTAGACGAGTCCTCGTTTGAAGACCGCATAGAAATGTAGCGTGAGAAGCTCTCCTGCCGTGGACCGATGACATACAGTAAGTCGCCGGTAGTAGTTTAATGAGAAGAACGGAAGATTGAGTGTGGTGACAGGTCTTGGGAGATTCCTATTTTCAACAGTGGAGAGACATGCTGATAGTACTGATAGGATAGTATGTTGTAGGCGTGCGGCTTATGCGGCTACCACAAGCCGTAGGACTGAAATGACCCCACCAACTCCAGCCCGGCAGCTCGGCATTTTAAGGCCTCTAAGCGGTTTAAGCATTCCTCATGAATAACCTCATGAACCTCAGAGGCGGCCTGCGACCTTTACCTGCTATACGACATTATACAACAACGATAACGATTAACGATATAACAACGATTTTAGGATATTGATTTTAGAAAGCATTTTATTCTAAAGAAATACGTAATCTACCTTTGTGGCTGGCGTAAGAAATCGGAGATTTTCCATAACAAAAGTTAATTTTATTTTGTTTCACATTCAGTGCCTAATTACGAAGACAAACTTGTTTTGTTCATGTTGTTATATATGCCTTGTTTTTGTATTTGCCCTGTATTTTGAGTAAGCGGGTATATATTTAATATCATTGTGTGGTCAATGGTCATGCTGATCCACAGTTATTATTTATTTTTTTACACTTTATTGTTTTAACAAAAGTCGGTCTTAATGCTAAAAAGCATTTTTATTTGTTTATTCCTACGGTACAGGACCAGTCTCGTGTAGGGCTTAGGGTTTCCCCCAGTTTTATGACAATATTATTCTGTATTGGGTCCGATTCTTAATTATACGTTTAACCTAGCAACCTTCAGTTGTTTTGTTTTTGTGTATCAATTTGCATTATTAAATATATATATGTATTGCAAAACTGAATGCGTCAAGTCAATGTTTGCTATGATTTTTACAAGTTAAGGTTTTTATCAGACTTTAACCTGTCACTCCAAGGTAGGTACATACATCCTCTTGCAATCATAAGGGGGTTTCGGGACATAATCCACTATACGCGTCCAATGCGGATTGGTGGATTATGTACCTTAAGGTTTATTTCCGTACACCGCCATATCATGTTGGATATAGCCGTCCCCCAAGATAGGTACGTCATATTATGACTTTAATAGATGGAATTTAGTTATTTCTCCATCTAGCCACTAAGTACTAGCAAATTTTGTATATAATTCATTGAGGTTTTCTTGGATAGAAAGCATCCTACGCAACGCGTTCCGATATGGATCTCGAAGATTTGTCAATTTCATCGGTTGTCTTAGGTAGTTTTTGCTGTGCAATGTGCAAAATTATTAAACAGCTTCAATTATGATGTCGCTTTGAATGTTTTTTTTAAATGGCCTCTAAACGAGTCCCAACACCACTTCTTTCATCCTCCACGATCCTCCAACTAATGCGAACAATAGTCACTCAATTAAATTTACATCAAGATCGTCCCTCCATCTCCTTCACAGTCTGCCGCTGCACCAATTGCTGCACCCATTCGGTGGCGGTTTTTGTGCACTTCTCCGAGTGCATTCGGCAGACGTGTCCAGACCAGTCCTTCCTAGCCCTGGCGGTCTTGGCCCCTACATCATCAATGCGAGTTTTGAAATGAAGTTTGAAGTACCTTTGCATAGCATTAAAGTACATTAAATCTTTAGCGGCCACACATTGGCGTAAACACAACCCATTTTTATGGTTCCCAAACAACTTACCTAATTTTATTTTCAGAGGTCTCAACTGGAAAAACAAATTGTATGGTTGTCATTCCATAACCTGTTGTAAGAGTTGTAATGTTGAAATATTATTTCCCCAATGTACGTACGTGTTTGGGTAGTGGGTGAGATGTGCTAGAGCCCATTCCCATGCTATCCTTCCCCATTTTCCCAACCCTTTCTCCAAATCCACTCCTACATCTCCAAAGGCAGGCAGCGCATCCGGGGTCGCTCCAACGTTTGTAATTTTTGATTAATGTTGGCATGGATCGCGGATGTCTATGGGCGACAGTATTTACCATCAGGTGGACTGTACTATCGTCTGCCGTTTTCGTACATAAAAAAAATAATGTCAATAAGAAGCAATGTATGAAAGTACTAAATCTGCCGTGTCGTGGAAGCCGGTTATAGAATAACACCATCCCATCGTTTTTCGTGGTTGTCGTTGAAAGCGACTAAGGGATAACAGAGACGCTACCATAATGCACATCGTCTTATGCATTAAGCCCATGTCCAGCAGTGGATATTGAAAGGGCTGGTTGCATTGCAATATAGGAAAATGTTGTCAACTTCTTGAACTCTATTGTTACTGATCAATCGATTTGAAAACATATACTAGATATGTTATACAAGCACGTTAGAGTCTAATAGTTTTCCTATGTTTAGTAGCTCTCGAATTCTTTAACTCATATACCTATGTCTTCATCTGCTTCACCCCCTATAGAAGTTGCCAATCAGATTTCTTTGATAAGAACGTATGATGTGTCATCTAGTCTATGCCAATATCGATGTTCCTGAACAATAAAGCATAATCTACAGTAAAATAATAACGCAAAATCAAACACACGCTAAATAAGAATAAAACATCTATAGTATTTTTAAACGCATTGCAAATCGCTAACCTTGTCAGACACGCCTTTACCCGACACTCGTAAAAAAAACAATCACAGAAATGAGTAAAACCTTCACTACGGTGATTAGAGTCCTAATCTTGTGTAAACATTTGCAGGCCAAACTATCTTTATTACGTTTACAAAATTATATGGAAAACATTGATATATTTATCTTGCTACGCCCTATGTACATTAATGTATTTGGTTATCATTTTTGTGGCCCTACGGTAAAGGTTTAAGTTATTATAGTATTAACAATTTAAAGGACAGTAACTAAGGTTACGTCTAAGTATAATTTTAACTACGTAAATTAAAAATATGAAAACATAACAATCACAACTCTTATAACTATTCAAATTAATTTATTTTAAGAGGATAGAATTCGAACATCTTCCGATTCTAGCCGGTTTATCGGTAATTCTACATCGGAAGTTCCTTCTACACATCTTCTACAAATCTTCCAATAATCCCTTTATCCTTTGCGGACATGTCGATTATGATTTTGACTATCCAAATTATTAGAAAAAGAAGCCGTTCCCGATAATAACATATTATAATATAAACCATTCGGAAAATTTAGGAAGGATGGTTCGATCCTGTCTATCTTCGGATTTGTTAATAATTTACGGGTCTGCTGGAAAGAAAACCTTACTTTTTGTTCATCTTCTCTCATTTAATCATATATAAAAAAATCTAATAAATTTTAGTTGGACGGATTTTTTTAGTCCTACGCATGAAATTTGCCGATTCTCTCCGATAATTAATTTGAACAGGATTATAATTTATTATTTTAGATACTACTAACAACTGAACTTAAATAAGTTTTCACGACAGCAATTAACATTATTTATCCAATGAACGATGAGAACTAACTAGTTACATATTTTAGCAACATCCAACGATAGATTTGAAACAAGCACTTATTTATGATGGTTCGGATCAACCCCCTGGATTATAAATTTTACGATATTCAGAATATCGTCGTTATTAATTAATTATTTTTATTTGTACCCGTGTCAGTATGACGTCCCACTGTAGCCATGCAGGCCTTCTCTAGTAGATCACTGGGGGAGTTTCGTGTCACAATCCACTGCGCGGGCGCAGTGCCGATTAGTGGATATTTTATTGCCAACTGTTTATAATTCACGCAGTGTGAATCTAATACGTAACTTCAACGTCGCCTGTTTTAAACTATTTTACAAGTAATAACGTGTAGATGATGTTTCATTTCATACCATACTATATCATCAGCCTATGTTTCTCCACTGGTATAGGCCTCTCCCGAAGCTCGCCACCACACACGTTCCTCTTCTCATCCAATTACCATCGGCGAACGTGGCCTCCTTCCGAGGATTCGTCTACCCCATCGGTTATCGGTCCTGCGGCAAATATGTATGAGCTGCCCACTCCAGCATGCTGATTCTGTGAGCTATGTCAGTGAATTTAGTTCTTTGGCGAAACTCTTCGTTTTGGATCATACCCCGCAACTCTCTCCCATAGATCGCTGTGGGGAGAGTCGCTCTTTCTTACGCCTGTGTCAGTTTTACACATCAATTGCGACTGGATGCAAGTAGCTACCTTGGTATGACCTTTAACAACATGCAGGAAAACACAAACTCATTTTAAATAAAAACACAACTATCGAGTAATTTCCCACATTTTCCAGTCTCAGTATACAGGTCATTTCAGTCATATTATTCATAATTATTTTAAATACTAGCAGTGTAAGCGACTTAACTATCATTGTACTGATATTCATAAAAATCCATCCAGTGGTGTTTATGTCAGTTTGAAAATATGATTCCCATGGGAACTTCATAATGGATTTGGATAAAAAGTTTCCTGAATTTTAACCCCCCTGGTAAGCTATAACTATACCGAGTTCCATTATAATCCATCCCATGGTTTCTGCGTGATGCGTCTTGAGGCAGACAATCGGACAGATGACAGACAAAAATGACAAAAATGTTCTTTTCGACTATATTTGGGGTTGTGTACCTACACTGCAATGATTTTTTCATAAAATATTCAATGTACAGACACGGTTTTTTTTACGATTTCTTACTGTATTCTTAAAATAGAACACTATTTATTCTTCCTGTAAACAATTTGTATTCAACGTTCATTGTGCAATTTTAGGTCATCGAGTCCTAAACTAGAAATAAAGTAGGTACCTAATTTGTCTATGCACGACGGTCATTGACAAGCCGACGGACAGGTATAGACAATTTTGTCATTGTCATTGTCGAGGCGAAGGAAATTTCCAAAGTAATGAGGCCATGAGAGGACCGTGTTCCAATGCACAATACAATCGACATACGTCCGATAAACGTAGTCGTAAAAAGTTTTTAAGCGAATGTGGTCTGTAATCCGTTGGACGTTAGACTGAAATGGCTTAGAATGCCTGAAATTGAGTGGTATAGAGTGACGTGATGGTACTTGAATCCACGGGATATGTCCACTTCAGGACTATACAATGGACTGTACACTGTACAGTAGGTGAAATGATTGGACTGATTGTAACAATGAGCGAAGGAACGCTCGCCTGAGGTTGTGACTGTAGGTATAGTAAAATAAGTATGTTCTCAATATGTACTCTTATTCAGAATAAGTTATTCGTATGTTTTGGCCAGTACTTACTCGCTAATTTTCAAATAATCATATTCATACTCATATCCGCCATTTTCGAATCGAATAGATACTAATCCAATAATAATTATCCAACTTGGGTAGTAGGTAGGTAAAAGATTTTTTTTTGTATAAAGATAAAAATACGTTATGAATTAATGTTTATTCGTTTTTTTTTTCGGAATGGCTAAATTCTTGCGGCCCTAGTGGACTTTCAAGTGTCACCGGTCGTGTTTAATTTAGGGCGAGCGCAGAAGGCGCTCAGCCAGGAACAAAATGTGTGTTGCAACAAGCCTAAGGGCTCTCCCGCCGGTAAACCGGCGGAAGGAACGGACCTCGGCTTAGGGCGATGCATTGCGAGGATACCGCGGGATCGCGAGTCGGTGAGAAGCGTCCAGGCACGTGCCGATACCTGGTAAAAGTGTTGGCTGAGGGCCGGTATGTGTTGACGGTGTAGCGAGGGGGACGTCCACGTCTCCGCCGGCGGGGACGGTGTATATGTGTAATCTGTGAGTGTAATATAAGAACTGCATTGGCAGCAGTGATTGGGTGGTCAGAGTCGTCTAAGACGTGCCGTGGACGACGGTAGCGGGGAGGGGCACTCCTATCTGGGACATAGGTGAAGGAGATAACGATCAGGGGGTTCGGATGGTGCGGAATCGCGTCATAGTAACGTCGGGCGGTGTCTTTCACGTATTTGACGATGGAGGGAAGTACCAAGTCCTTATGGAGGTCGACATTGCGTGAGTACCATGGGGCAGCCACGGCCTTAAGCACGAATCTATTTTGGAGGGATGTTTATTCGAAAATAAGATATGTGTCTAACATTAAATTGAACTAAAAAATATTTTGGTATTAGATATAAATTGAACTAAAATTATTAATTTTGCCCACGTAGGTACACGTAAGGTAGGTATTGTATTGGGATCGACACAAGCGTGCTGGGTAGTATTGGTTGCCGCGTAAAGAACTTTGTAATTATTTCTCATGCGATTACAGCAACGTTTAAAGAGAGGGACTGTTTTTAGGGGCTGTTTTTTTACACTTTAATAGATTTATTGGGCAATGTTTATTGAGACAATTAGCTGCAGGGTGATTCCATTGTGACACAGTTAACAATTAATAAATTATCTAGTATTATTAGTAAATGTTCAGTTTAATGTGCATTATGTAGTAAAAAGCAGTTGTATTTTAACTAGGCATATGAATATGAACTAATATTTTAAATTTCCTATATATAGTTTCGGGTGTGACCCTGCTGACTTTTCTTCAAATCGATCTGACTTGCTTTCTCTATTGTATATTGAAAATGTTTTTATATGTAGTGTCTGATATATTATATTTTTTTATAATAAACTCTAATAAATGCCCTTTACTATAGACCATAACGCAATGAACTTAAACAATTTTTTTTTTAAATAAATATTGAGTTTGTAACGGGTGTCACACAGTCAAGATTTTAATGAAATTAAATACTGTAGTTACTGATTTGCTAATATTAATTATGTTAAATATTTAAATGATACTTTAAAAAATAAACTATTAATAAGTCATGATATTTTTTAATAAGTTTTTCTTTGGAAGTCGTCTTTTCCTTGACTATTATTTATACCTTCTATAAATGTTAACAAAACTGTTTAAAATCAGAAATAATCTAAAATATTCGAATTGTTATTAATCTTCGTTTTGTTGCATCTATCTATACATATTATCATTAAAATATATTTTTGTTTTTATCAAAAATTTATCATCATAACTTTGAATACGCCTTGTATCCAATTAGATGTTTTTTTTCAAATGGATGCTACTAACAGTAATTAGTCTCGATTGATTGTAGCTTATTTCACTCCACTTTATTTATAAATTTTGGATTTAAAGAAAAAAAATGTACGAGTAGCAAAGGCTTGTTCAAAATTATTTTTTAAAGACGTACTTAAGCCTTTGTACGTACTTAGAAGTATAAACTAACGTTGCGTTTCATAAATATAAAGAAGAAAAGATCACAGACCCGGTGGTAGGTACAGACGTGACTCTTTTGTTTTATAATGATAATATAGAATAAATATTTTCTTTCAGGTAAGTCAACAATTATTTGGTCACCATGTTCTACTTGTGCTGAGTAACCACTGAGTAATAAATGCAACAACGTGAGATGATAAGGTGAGTCAAGCGAAGTAAAGACTTGGTGGTAATTACTGGAGTAATTGCCGCGTCAACAACATTGTTACTTTTTGTTGTATTTAATTATATTCTTAATCATCTATTATATTCTCAACACTCACGGTTGCTGTAAAATTTCATTGATATATTTATTCAAAAGATCAAAAATGACTGAACCTATCAAGCTTTATTAGATTTTTTTTTAGAATTTATTCATTACAATTTTTATAAATTTCTTAAATCGTGAATAATTCAATCTATAAAATAAGTTATATTATCTTCTAGTCTAGTGTATATAAAAATTTAGCGATTGATTGACATATAAATTCCCAGTTTAAACGTCTGGCCCTAGAAACACAAAATTGGGAGGAACAATTCCTATCATAACGTAAATTGAAGAAAGGATGTTAGGAAAGAAGTTTTAAAAGTTTCACTCAGGTCAAGATAAGCGGTAAGTTACTACGCTAATACTGATTAGCTGTATGCCATATAACCGATACAATGATATAACATACGAGTATATTTTTCATAAGACTCAGGTTTTATGCTGATTAGGTTTATTAATTTATAGTCCTATATCCTACTAAGGGACAAATAACAAATAAAACTCTGTGTATCTATCTAACGTATATCGTCTGTCATCAAGTCATCAGTTAATTAAGCATCATTATATAATTTTAATTAATTTTGTTTGCGCACAAATCTATAAAAGTTCAATGCTTCACAGTTTTTCTAATTATTTTCTTTATGAAGGATTTGAAGGTCCAATATTTATTTATCTTCCTTATTATCTAGTGCACTCACGCGCAACCCGATCTGCATCAATTCATTTTAGTACTTCCGAAAACAATATCTTCCGGCTCTCAAATTTTCTTCCACTGAAGATATTATCAGACGAAGGTCAAGGCTTTGGTCACATCAAATTATCTACGTGACGGAACGAACGATACCTACGACAACCGATGCGAGTAGTGCAAATGGCCTTTAATGATTAATATTCTCAACTTAATCAAATTTTCTCTTTTATTTTAGTCAAGAATTGTCTTAGGCCATTAATTTAGATCGTTGCACATCAAATAAAAGTTACCTATCATGTAATTAACTCTTAATGTATCGGTCATCGCACCTCTCAATCTATATCTCTGTTCAAACCAAAGAAAAAACTAGTAAAGAATGCCATTATACTCGCCTTTGATAAATATAATTGCACAATGAAATTTTTAAATAAAAATAAATAAGTGGCTTTGAAGAGTTATTTTAAAATGCGAAAGAAAGAAAAGAATGGAAGTTCTATAATTTCATAAGTTACCTACACTGGGAGTCACGCTCAGTATCATTTGTCGCATCCCACAATCTTCCACTTGACAAGCATACGTGTGTGGGCGTGTGCATATTATCCAATCTGCACCTACGCATTGATGTGGGAAATGGTGTGCGAATTTTATTATTGTAATCTATTAGGTGTAATGCGTTTCCGTTACATAAGCCATATAAAATTGACTACATAATGTTCTTTTTTCATTGCTGATACAGAGTAGACATTCGATTGATTTGAACATTAAATTCCATTGAGACTTTTTGCGTAATAGAAATACCCTCTATTTATTCTATTATACAAGTCTAGGTCAAATCAAAGAAGGTCTATGTACTTTTTGCAATCTTTCAATTCAATTCGTCCCAGTTAGTTAGTAGAAAACTACAATAGAGTATAGAAATGGCAGCTCAAAATATATCTCGGCTATACGATATGCACGTATTATTTACTACTCACTCACTCTCAAAACTACTCATTCGTAGTTAAAATGATTCATGGTTAGTACCTGCCTTTTATGTGGAGTCATGTCTAAATATAATACATACAATACTGCATTTTTTGCTTAGTTTTCGCTCTTAAGGTCTTTTTTTTATATTTGAATTGAACTTACTCAAGGTCGTAGATAGCGAAAACTCGATAGGTATACCTCTACACACCCTTAATGTTTACATGTAGTTTGTATCATTATATATATCAAATACTAACTAACATAGTATTAATTATGTTACTTAATATTTGATTTACAATAATACATACATAGTTATGTATGCTATATTACAATTAATAAACTACAGAGTATTTATTTTCAAAAAAAATAGTTTATGATATAACATAGTATTAATTATGTTACTTAATATTTGATTTACAATAATACATACATAGTTATGTATGCTATATTACAATTAATAAACTACAGAATATTTATTTTCAAAAAAAAATAGTTTATGATATAACAAATAGTCTTATACATACACAACTGAAATCACCAAACGGCACTCAATTTTGATTACAATACCACTCTTAACAAATTGATAACGCATTGTACCTAAGGCAAATTGGGTGTGGAAACACAATAGTGTACCAAATAATGTCCTATTTGGTACGGAACGAATCCATCAGTGCGCAAAAAATACCGCCGCACTATGACCGCGCTTTAATACATATTATGTCAAAAGTTTATTGACCTTTGCAACATGTTCTATTGCAAAATTCGTATTCTGTTATAATAATGTTGTGCTCTTGTGGTTTTGTTGTGGTCAGGTACTGTAACAGATAATAATGAGGTGATACTGTAACAGATAATAAAATATTACGGAAAACATTTCGCGTTTTTATACACAATTCGAAAATATATTATATATGTATAATGTAAAGAAAATTAATTAGGTACTATAAATATTTGATAATAATAAGACTCCGTAAGCAGAGTTACTTTACAAAATGATTTTTTTGTTAACTTTGTTTTTAAATATTTAAAAGGAAAAATAATCGTACTTAAACCAATTTTAGTTATTGTAGTAATCATAGTTTTAGTAAAGTAATCGTCTTAAAGTAGCAAAGTGATAAAAAAACACTTATATCAAAAAATAGAAAAGAGTGTCATAGCACATAGCAATCCTACAGTAACAACTATTTGGGTACACGTTGATATAAAAAAAATGATAACGAAATAAACATTAAATATACACGAAATGAAATGATTGAGTGATTTTAATGGAAACAGTATGAAAAGTACGCGTGAATTGCTGAGCGTTGACTGTGACAATGATTTTAGAGGAAACATTCTTTTAATACGTAGATACATAATATTTATTTGATTACCTACTTTTTCACTGTCGACGTTTTTATAAAATCACTTAAATTATTAGCACTTTTCATTATTTATACTAGAATAACAAATGTTCTGAAAACATTAAAGCATAATGCCTTCCTCCAATTGATAAGATATCATCGGGAGTAGGATGACCATGATTGAGTATAATTTTGTATTAATATGAATTGCTTAATATTTATATATTTTACATTGCGAATTTAGTTTTTTTTTATGGACGAAGGCGGCAGAAGAGCATACAATCCACCTGATGGTAAGTGGATACTGTGGTCCAAAGACATCCGCGATGCATGCCAACATTAGTGCATGACAAACGTTGGCATTTCCCCGGATGCGCTGCCTACCTTTGGAGATATAGGAATGGATTTGGAGAAAGGGTTGGGAAAATGGTGAGGGATAGGATGGGGATGGGCTCTGGCACATCTCAATCACTACCGAAATACGTAGGTACATTAGGGAAATAAGATAAAGTGGGAAATGCAGTACATTTCAAGGTAGTCTTCTGTGAGAGAGGGGTAACGTGGCCAGTCGAGCGCGCCCAGCGGCTGTTGGATTACAGCGTGCACTCTCCCCCTCAAGTAAATAAGAAATTACACTAGGACAAAATTAAGGAACAAAACAAGAAGAGAATACAACCTAGCAGTCTTATAGCTTTATTGCAATTTCTTCCAGAAAATCTTGAGAAAGAGAACTGTGACTGAGGTAATATCTAACGCGGGTAGTGTTCATACTCGTGTTAAGTAACGTACATATATATCATTTGAAAAATATTAATTGTGTTATTTCTAAATAATCACAAAACCAAATTTAAAAATCAATTGATAAAAAAATTACATTTGTGTAAATTACAAAAAAAATATCTTATAGATGAAGGTATCGTACCACGCAGTTTTAGTTATTTTGTCCACTGCTTCGCCATCTAGGATAAACCTTATTGATTTTTGATACCAAGATATTTCTTGTAAAATGATTTCATTCTATAAATAAATAAAAAGACAGGAATTTCACTCGACAAAACATCTTCTCTTACAAAATCCGCTACACGTTAAGATTTTCTGATTTAATTTTGATGAATAATTTACTAAAATCTTTCGGGATAAATACATTACAGAATGATGGAAATCGTAAGAAAATCGAAGCAATAGACTTTAAGATTAGCACGAACTAGATTAGTTTGTTTGTTTATCTCTTGATAGACATACATTGCCCTTTATGTAGGTACACATTTATCGACAAGGTGCTATCTTTCAGAGAACTATTGTACAAGTTTGTAGCGAATCGTGATAAGGGAAATGTCGATTAGTGACTCTCAGAAAGACCATACCCAAGCAGCACACTAACTGTTTAAGTTAGGAAATATATACCCGCTTATAACCCAAAGTGAAATATTTGCCCAAAGTGTGCTGCTTGGGTAGACGATGCAAACTGCAGATTACTCGTATTATTGTACATCTGTTTTAGTAGCACTAAATATTTTATTTTATTAGCACTTGTTTAGAATGTTTAGTTGAAATAACCTTAGTACGGGTTTCGAATACTTCGTCCTTTTTGCGTCATCCTCCTCACCGCTGAAGGTCGGAGCCACGTCCATGGATTACTTTTTCTGGGACGATATTACGCTATCTGTTTCTGTCCTTGGCGGTGTTCATGACATCGTCAACGTTGGTGATGAGAGTGGTGCGGATCTGATCAGACCAACGCATTGAACTTCATCCTCGGAGTCTCTTTCAAAAATACTTGTTAAGTATTAGGGCCTTACCTATGAAATTGTCATTTGTTGATAGTAGCCAATTTGAACTTAGTTATCTTGCGTTTGGCTTGGAATTCCAATTAAAAATAATTTCAATTTAAAGCTATGATATTCTTTTGCAAAATCAGTTATTCATTTTTTTCCGTCCAACGACTCTTTGCTTAGATATCGTTGTGTTTGCGAATGTTAAAAATGTGTATGGAAAAGTTAAAAATTTTCATTATTTTCAAATATGAGTTCCCTCGTGGCATACGGATACGAACGCGGGGTGCGTTTTTGGTTTGATCGTTTCCGTTCTGTAAATTTCGACCTCAAGAACAAGCCCACTCACTGGACGACCGGAGACTAAAGTCGATAATGACGAATTGAAAGCAACAGTGGAAGCGGATTCATCTCAAATCACGTCTGAGTTAGCAGCAACCTTATACATAAGTGACGGAATGATATCGATTCACTTGCGTCAAATCGGGAAAGTGAAGAAGCTCGGCAAGTGGATACCCTATGAGCTCAATGAAAGTCAGCTGCAAATACGCCTCCAAGCTTGCCTTACTTTGTTGAACCGGCACAAAATTAAAGGGATTCTAAATCGTATTGTCACCTGCGATGAGAAGTAGATCCTGTATCATAATCGTAAACGTTCGTCACAATGGTTGAAATCAGGAGACACAGTCAAACAATGTCCCAAACGTAAACTGAGTCAAAAGAATCTCATGGTAGTCTTGTGCTGGTATTATCCACTACAGCTTCATGAGATCTGGCACAACAATTAATGCAGATGTGTACTGTGCAGATAAAACTGCCGACGATGATGGACAAGTTCGCTATCAAACAACATAGTCTGGTCAATCGCTTTAGTCCACTGCTTCTCCAATAACATTGATAACTCTCGCCCATAGACTGCACAACAGACAGTCTCAAAGTTACAGGAGCTTCGACTGGAAATTCTCCGTCAGCCACTGTACTCGCCAGAACTTGCCCCTATTAATTTCCATTTTTTTCGGAATTTGGATAACTTTTTACAGGGGAAAAAATTCAACTCTGATGAGCCAGTGAAAAACGCCTTCAGAGTATTATTTATCGATTCCCGTCCCGTCTACATTTTGACAGTCAGCACGATTCTCTTCACTTGATGCCTACACTGTTTTACCGACACTATGATAGTTTTACCAACAGCGCGGAGCGCGGCAAAATTCAGATGAAAGAAATATATTTTCTTTACATATATAATATTGCTATCATCTGTCCTTATGGTTATAAACAAAGGTCTGTCTTTACTGAGAAAACTTGTAGGATGATTCAAGTTTCTCAGTAATAAGAAAGAAAGAAAATAAATTTATTTGTCACCACAGGACAGCTTTAACAGATTTAACAAAGTGACGATTAAAATACTGGTATAGTACAAAAAGTGTGTAGATGCTGCGGCAACAAATAAGTTATACTCGTATTTATTATACTAGTATAAGTAAAATATTACGAAGTATATATCTGTATTACTATATTATATGTGACATATGTAGAAAAGAAAAGTATCTTTGTAAAAAACACTATAACTTAAGTTTATTTGTTGAACAATAAACAATTATTCTTAGTTAGTAATTGGATACGTTAGTTAATGAGACACTTCAAGGTGATAATATTTCATTATAAAACAGTGGCGTGTAACAATCGCATGATGATTTGACCGTAAATTATCATGGTTTCATGTCTAACAGCGTTCGCCACGCCAACGCCAGAATAAAAGTGAAACAGGTTGTAAATGTGGAATTTTTAGTTTGGCACCACTGTCTCCACTGATAATTCCTACTGGCGGGGACAACAGGTATTGTAGACAAAATTATTATTAACGCGTGTCCTCACGGACACGAGTGTCTGTCCCCACGTAGTTGTTACGAAATATCCTAGTCATAAAATAATAATAATAATCAGCAAATGATTGTAAAAGAATGTACTCGTACTAAAATTAGTCTTTTAATTGATTTCTATTCTGGTTTTACTTAGAGCTAGCGGTGGCTGCGACGTCGTTCGTGTGAACTTGTAATTCCCGTGCGAACACTATAAAGGATCGGGATAATAAGTACCATAAATGTAAAATGTAACCTATGCTGAATTTTATTAAAATCTGTCGAGTGGTTTTTGCGTGACACGCGTTCAGACGGACAGACAAACATTCCAAAGATTATTGTTTTACGCTCTGTATGGTTTGTATTTTACGTTGAAACGACTTTTTTCAAAAAATATTAAATGTACAGACACAGTTCTGTTGATTTTTTATTTATAGAATAGACGGCAGACTAACGGTCGGGCCACATGGTGGTAAATGGTTCGGATTTGCGGTATAAAGTGTCTTTTTGACCTTATTGTACGTAGCGACTCTATTTCAAGGAAGTGCGGATGAACCGTACGACGATAACGAGCGGTGTGATAATAAAAATCCGAAGTTGGCATCAAATTGAGCAGCTCTTCAGAACATTTCCCATTATAAAGGCGGCAGAAAACGCAGAGAGACGCAACATCTCTACGATTTAGTAATGACTATAATGGGGACAACGAAAATTCAAACACAAAACTAATGTCCCCACTACATCAATGGTAATAATTTTGTCTACAATTTCCGTTGTCCCCGCCAGTGGGGATTGTCAGTGGAGCGCTGAACTGGATTATTGACTCTGGATTTTACACGTTTTTTTCTAGTGGTCAATACAAAACTTGTATTCTTATGTTACGTAACATATTATCTTCAAAAGTTATTCAGTTTATCAAATGATTTTTAACCGTTACAATAACAGCTTTAACCGTAACAGTGTATAACGTGATTACGTGGGCGTATCAAATAACGTACGTTATTTGATACGTTTACGTTTGATTTACGTTGTACGTCAAATAATTTCTTTTTTTTTTTTTTAGTTTTTTTTATATTTAACCGACTTGTCAATGCTGAATTTCACTCGGAGGAATAATAATTCAATTTATTTTTATTTAATAATTTTATTTGCATGTTGATAAAGGCGAGTTTAAAAATTTAATGCATTGTTTACCAAAGTGTGGATTGAGCAGACATTAAAATTTGCCCGATGAGCGATGAAGGATTTAAGTACCGTAACCGGCCCTATTATTGTTCACTACTATACAGTCTTCCATGCACATTGTCAACGTCACGCTGCCCGCGCTGGCCAGGCTGGTTGGCAAGTCCACTATTTTAGAGGTGATGACCGGTGTAGCTAATCAGGGCTTGTGATAGCCTCTTTGTTATCCCTTAGCCGCCCTTTAAGATACCCACGGGAAGGGATGGGGTAGTACTATCCTAAAGCCGGCCGACACCATTCGGCCAACTAGTATAATAAATATAATAATAATATAGATACAATTCAATTTAAACCTGAAAACTCAAAATTAAAATTGTGTAGTTTTTCTAAGATGTCATGAAAATTAGAATCGACAATAATGTCTCAAATAATGTCACGTTGTAAACCTAATTTTTAACTAATTGAGATGTTTTAATAGGCGATCATTAAGAATAACGAGCACAAAACGTTTGGAAAACTTTTAAGTTTTCCATAGTCTGGTAAAAACCGAGGACAAAATTAAATGCTTATTAAGTCAATTTGCGTCATTTGAAACGAAAAATTCCATAAAATTAAAATATAGGCAAAAAATTATCGTCGAAAAAAACTAGCCATTAACTAGCACAACAACCTCCACTACATTTGCATATTACATATTATGTCACATGATGGTAACAGCTGAGATATGGTATTTCCAAAATCTACATATTTTGGAATATGAGTATGTAAGATACAAAAAAAATATGTATTATGAAATTCGCCAATATCTCTCATACTCGTACATTTATAAATGAACAAAAATAAAGTTCATTTTATGTGAAACTTTTTACCATAATAGTAATTTTGAATATTTTAATTTTTTGAATATAAAGAGTCCTAAATAATTATTTAAATATTATTAATTATTGTATATGATAATAATAACATTATTTATTTATTTATCTCACAGAAGACTACCTTGAAATGTACTGCATTTCCTACTTTATCGTATTTTCCCAATGTACGTACGTGTACGTGAGATATGCCCATCCTATCCCTCTCCATTTTCCCAATCCATTCTTTAATCTACAAAGGCACGAGTAGGCAGCGCATCCGGGGGCGTGCCAACGTTCGTCATTCTGGACTGTTGTTGGCATATATCGCGGATGTCTATGGACGACAGTATCCACTTACCATCAGGTGGACTATATGCTCGTCTGCCACCTTTTTTCTATAAAAAACTATAATATTGATATAGTTTATTGTACACAAAAATGATAAAAATATTTACAAAAGAAAATATATACAAAAGGCGTGCTTATTTATCCCGTTGGGAGATTTCTACCAGGAAACCTGGGAGAGCGATAGGTATGCAATGAAACTGCCAGAAGCAATGAATGGAATTCGTTATTTAGTATGTCTTTTATTTAGGATTATTTTTAACCCAATAGAAGACGAGCTGTATACATTATATCACTTTAATAATAATTAATTATTATTTATAATGATATGCTTTATTTAGAACGTCTTTTACTGAGATAAATTTTTTACGGACGTTTATCGGCGTACTGCGTTTTTTTACCTGGATGATACCTTATTATAATTTTAAGCACGTGACTGTTCGCGATTATCGATTAAGCAGACAATGTCAAGGTATTGATACAAGTGGTACAACCATAGATTTAGAATTATTTTGCTAACCGCAAAGATCGATAAAGCGTGCGATCGAGAACTCAAACCATTCTTCCACCGTAAGCGAGACGTAGTCAGTGAAAAGCGAAACCAGCTGTCAAGTGGCACATTGGAAACAAAGGTAGGCGAAGTTCGGGAAGTTTCTCTTAGTTCGCCTGTGCATTTTCATTCATTTCTCGTTTATTTACAATAACAAATGGCGATAGTTATAGGCCATAGTTATATTGAACAGTTTATTAACAAGGGAGACCAGAAATTGCCCTTAGTTTGGATGTAAAGTTGATGAATCGGTCAAAATTTGGTCTTGGTCTAAACGGTATTCGTATTTCACATACAACTTCTCCCGCCCAAAGGTTGCCTGGAAGAGATCGCTTAGCGATAAGACCTACCCTTTATATAGACACCTATTTATTGAAATGTCTGCCTCACCATTATTATAAGTTATTCCAAATTTTATTTTGTACTGTAATTTAACTGTGTTTCTGGTCTGAAACAAAGTGTTTAGTAATTACTTACTACACCCAGAGTTCCAGGACCTTGGTATGTCAACCAATTCCGCCTCAGTTGACCAAAAGCCATAAGTCTCAACACTTGTTACTCTTTCTAAGTTTATGGACACAAGTCAACAATCGATTATTCATCGTTCCTCATTGTAATGCCGAACGGTACCGTTTGTCCTAGAATGTGCGGCAGTAGGACCACCCTATTGTTTGAAGTACCGCAAAGTGGGTGGTATGTGGTATACATTTACTTGTCTGCAGACAAAGAGTGTCACGTGATCGTCGCTTTAGGCTTACATGTATTTATTTAGGGATATAAACGACTAAAGTCAATGCCATTGCCAAACACAAACTATGTTATTAAGGCCCATTCAGACTGAGTGATAAGTATGTATTACGTTAACTTTATATTAGCCTTATTTTTTATTTGGCCTTGTAGCCAGTTGGGCTATTTTAATCGAAGTCCTCAAAACGCTGCTCTTAGGGTACGGTTCGACCAACAACGAGAAACTATGAGCGGACAATTCTATGAGCAAAGCGAGCGACAGCGACGAGCTAGAAGCAACTGACTCCTCCGACCTCGAACTAATTGAAGTTGACGGTTGAACTTACAAGCGAGTGTTACTGAGCGAGCTCTTTGGACTGTCTTGTCGCCGGGCGATAAAATAGAGTAAGGATCCTCGTTTGCAATGAGACTGTTAAACTATTATTTCTATCTCTGTCTTTCAACCGATGTTTTAAGGGATTTGTATATGTCTTGAGCGATAGTTCATCGCTCAACGTTTCTCGTTCTTGGTTGGACCGCAGTCTTACCATTGCGCGTTAGCGAGTTCTTTTTGCTGTTATTTAGCCTCCCATCTTAGGATTATTAGGACTATTAGGATGCCATCTTTGAAACACTAATTTACGCATTAATAACACTAATCGAAAATGCGGGACAAGACTGAAAAAAGCCGGATCCAGAGAAAATTTACTAGAGAAACATCCATGAAACTTGTAGAATCAGTAATAGTGAAATCACTTTTTTATTTCGGTCAATCAATAGGATTCGATAGGATAGTCAAGAAACGAAATTAATGGGAAATCGCAATAGTCCTATCTTTCCAACAAAATTTTTTTCTGCTATTGGAATCATTAGCGAACTCAATGCGATATTGTTTTGTGTCCGTTGTTATTAATTTTACGTTATATCAATTCATTACATATGTATTAATGATAACTAACTATAAATAGTTATTTTTATGACTTATTTGCTACACATTATTATGTGTAGAAAATAAGCCACACTACATACGAATACACATTTGTATAAGTATATTTGTAACTTAAATAAATATTTCTCTATTAATACCTATTAATAAGTTGTCCACTCGTTTAACAGAGTATATAGTTACCTATTCAGTAAAAAATATTCCACATATGTAATAGCTAATTAAATAGACAGGCTTGCACCATTTATCAAGCAATAAAACACGATTCCAAACATATTTACTCATTGGCGATATTTTAATGAATAACTATTGCTCCGAACTGGTTTCGTTTGTCTATTCAAACTTTTCATACTGAGTTTTATTTTACACTATTAGAAAATTTCTGTTTTTTTTTCTATTTTTCTTTTGCGCGGAAGAATGTGCTTGAAGCACATTTCTTCCGCGCATTGTCTTTAATGGCCAGAGGGAGTACCTACTATTGGAATTTCCGTATATTTTTTAATTTCCTCGTCGAGCCTCTTCCCTGCAAAGCGTAAAGAAAATGGAAGAGATTTTTTTTAATGTAGGTAATTGAAAGAAGTTTTGACATGCAAATATTTGAGGCACGTGAGCAGGAGAGCTTTTCGAATTAGAATTTATTTATACGTATCCACGTTAATATGTTGTGCTTCAATCAGTTAACATTTGAATTATTTAATATTTGGTATCTAAAAAGACAGACGTATTATACCATAAAGTGCAATATCTACAACATTTATAAAAATATATTGTACTTATAAACAGTGCATGCTAAAGTAATGACGTCTATCGCGGTATTATAACGACGTGTTCTTATAATGGCGAATTATGAATGGTTCTAGTTCCTTGAAGTAAAATAATGTCAGTGTAAAGAACCATTTACACTAAACAAGAGAGCGAAGCATATTTAACAGTTAATAAAATCGTGTACAGAAACTTGAAAGTATAATTTAGCTCCTAAACTTCTCCTCGGGGTATCATTTTGAGTGGTCTGTACGCAGAGTTGCTCCGAAAAAAGGGTGCGATGTCCGGCGTACTGCGAGTATTAGGGCGCTTCTGTTTGCAATTGCTTTATTGGCTTTAAAATAACGATTATCCTTTGAATCATTAAGGTAAAGTAACTTGATTGTTCTCGATTGTTTGTCATAAGCAGCGTAATCAATCAATTATCAAATTAATAGAAAATACATGTCACATAATATTCAATCAATGTCAATTAATGTCAATAGATAAAATTATGCAAAGTCAAATGTTAGAAGTAAAAGTAATAATGTTGTATTATATATACCCGAATATATAAAATAATGTCAAAAGTTTAAAAATAGTATAAAGGGTATTTAAATGTCAAAATCGTTGTTATTAATTGAATATTATTTATTAATTGTTCAAAAATTGTAATGAGTCAGCAAAAAATCGTCAATAATAACATTTTTGCATAAGAAAATAAGAAAACTGTCTTTTAAAAATATTTAACAATCTCTCCTACAGATTCCCTTAAAATATGTTTCGATTTTATATTATAGCTATCCTACGATACACCTTCGTAAAAGTATTTATAATCTGTAGTCAAAGTCAAGACATATTTTTGACTGTTGTCGGACATGTATCATTAACGAAAT
Source organism: Sesia apiformis (assembly GCA_914767545.1). Classification (NCBI taxonomy): domain Eukaryota; kingdom Metazoa; phylum Arthropoda; class Insecta; order Lepidoptera; family Sesiidae; genus Sesia; species Sesia apiformis. The sequence continues at coordinate 3,607,386 of OU611960.1, read as the reverse complement.
TAATGAAAGATTATCCCCACAACCAAATTGCGTAAATCTTTCTTACAGACTCTCAAAATATGTTTCGAATTTATATTATGGTTACCCTAAATTCCAACGTAAAATTAGGGGCCTACAAATTTAGATCAAATCAAAAGGAGGCCTGCAAATGGGCATTCTCCTTTAGGGTTCTTAAGTGCCGTTTTTTAGTCGAGGTCCTGATTTTTTAAATACCCTTTTCACGCACCCGCTTCTCATATCTACACTTGCACGGCGCCGAGCGCTTCCACACATTACCTACAAACTAATTTGTCACTTGTGTGGGTGACACTGAATCTTTTTGTAGAATTTCAAAAATGAAATTAGATATAGCGATTTAAGTGGTTTTATTGCTTTTCGATGTATTCTCCACGACATTCGATATACTTCTTCATTTAGTAAAACTGTAAAGTCTTTTTTCGATACCCATGATCAAGTCTTTTTTCCGAGGGAATTGACCAACTTTCAAAACGTTATTCATGGTGAATAACTCGTAGATTAGAAGGTTGCACGTGGTAGAATTAGAAGGTGTAAAGATTACGTTGAAAAATAAATACAATTTAGATATACGTTTCCTAAAGTTTCAAAATTTTTTTAAAAAATAAATTGTACAACCTAGTATATACCGAGATTTATCTTATATTATCGCCAGCCGTCTGAAATAAACTTAAGGTGTCATGGATCCGTATGGCTAAAAAGAGTGTTGGTTACCTTCATGTAATATGAGCACGTGTTTGCACTTAATACCACAATAATATGACGTGGACGAATGTACGAGCACATTATTGTGACACTTATTACAAATATGTGCTATAGATTATAATAATCAAAACACATACGATAGATCAAACTAAAAGTTCTTAGAACTGGCTACTGTTACAATACGATAGAAAAAAAAAGTCGTATTTAAAAAATGGAACACTTTGATTGATATTTTCAAAGCTGTCATTTGTTTTTTATTTCCGACGGCAATTTGAAAATTAAAAAATTAAGTGTGCGGAAAATGAATTTAACAAGAAAATATTTTTGTTTAATGATTTTTTATGACTTTCTTTGAGGTCTAAACCAGAAACAAAGTTACGAAAGACTTAAGTTAAATTTAATTTAAGACTTAAGTTAATTCAATTTAATCTAAGTTAGCATTTAACTTAGCATTCACTGTTTATAACTTGGTTTAGTGCACTGGCACTGGCGTCCTGCGCAGCGGTGACGGAGGAAAACATCAAAATTGTATTGCTCATGATTGAAGCGGACAAACGAACGACATATCAGCAGATACGGGCATCATTAGATATTAGTATGAGTTAAGATCAAATTATTTTACACCATCACCTACGGGTAAGGTAGCTTTGTGCTAGGCGAAGCTCAAAAACCCTGCCGCGTGGAATGGTGTGACCAAATGTTTTAAAAATTCGACAATGGTCAATCAAATGTTGTTTTTGATATAGGTAATAACAGGTCAGGAAAGCTGGATCTACTGCTATGAGCCTGAAACTAAGAGGCAATCGCCGACGAAAGTGAAGAAAGGACGGACGGAGTACCTACTGAAAAGAAGATTGCCTCCTTCTTTGGCAGATCCGGGCTACTTTGCTACTATAACTTTAGAAAATTAAAGAATAGTAACTGCAAACTGGTGTGTGAACAGCTGCTTGCCTTCTGTTTTGTAAAAGTCAAAGAACGACGCCCACGAAGCAGAATGCTTCTCCATCACGACAATGCCCCAGCTCAGTTCACCAGACAAACGAAACAAATGTAGAACGAAGTACTGTAAATGTAGAATTATTGGGTCATCCGCCATACAGTCCCGACCTTTCGCTTTATTCCAAATTCCAATTCCATATTCTATAGCAATATACAATTCTATATTATAAAATTTTTGAGTCGGAAACATAAAGATTAGATCTCAAAATGATTACGTCATCAAAAACTCTCGGTCACATATTGACTAGATTTCAAGACGATTACGTATCAGAAGGTCGATAAACGACTACATCATAAAAAGACTCGATCCCAAAATGACTACATTTCAAAATTGTTCACTGTTTTTCTTTTAGTATCAGTGCCTAGGTTACACGACACTGTGGGCAACTGTACTTGCAAAAATTAATATATAATCTAGTCATTTTGGAACCTAGTCCTTCTAATAACTGGTCTTCTGGAAATCTAGTCAATATGCGACCTAGACTTTTTGATGACGTTGTCATCATGCGATCTAGTCTTTATGCTCCCGACCCGATTTATTTTAATATAACATGAAACTAACTAAACAAACATACGTAGCTATACAATAATAGTCATAACACGGTATTTATTTATAAACCGATGTATTTATAATAGAAGAAACACATTTAAATATAATATTTATCATTATGTTTACCATAATTATGACGTGGTACGCAATTAATTTATTTAAAACTTGAACAAAATAACAAAATACAAAATAAAATTCCAGCGGATTATATGAAAATAGATTTTAATTGTCCCCAATCTACACAAATATCATAATATCATGATTGCGCGTTAATTTTTTTTTGTATGTTTTTATGTACCTACCTAAGAAGTAAACTCACGCAAAATTACGGGACCGATTTTGAAAATTCTTTCATTTTAAGGAAGCTAAACTATTACAGATTGACATAGTTTACGTTTGGATTTAAACAAATACATTTTTTAGAAGAAAGAAGACGAGCAAAGTAGAGCGGGAATAGCCTAGCTATTCTCAGCTGTCATTCGTGAAGTCGTGAGTCTAAATACCACTGACTTTCTACTTAAGTACAAGTACAGTGCAAGTATCTACGAATATTAAAAAAATATATCAATAGCTTTCATATACCAGAATTAAAAAAATCTCGAGTACATATGTGTATTCGCAAATTTGAACTGGGTCCGCCCGGTGGATTGTTCTGCCGCCATAAGGAAAATGGAGACAACTAGAAGAAAATAAATTTAAAGATTTATTTACGTTTTATAAAAAAAATCAATATTAAAGCTTTTTTACCACGTTTAACGAATTTTACTTAGATATACAAATAACATATAGTAGCAAAAATAAATTAATGTAATTATTATGAATAAATAAATAAAATGTGTTTTATAATTTCGTTTTAGCGAAAAAAATACTCCACAAATCTTAATCCTATGTTAAAAAGGCCTAATTAGCCAAACGTGACCATTCATTTCCAATATATTAAGGTGAAAAGTCACAATTATGTAATTGGACGTTTTCAGCTTAGCACTAACTAATAAGGAAAATAAAAGATATAAACAAGAAAAGGCACATTTGGTCAGTTGTGCCTTTACTTTATAGTAATCTCCTAAGGGTATAAGCACGCCTTTTGTGTGTACAATAAATTATATATAAATAAGTAAGGGAACAACATTGTTTGAAGATAAGTAATATTTAACAGTAATGCACTTTAAATGTAGTGTGTACGTAAAGCCTTTTCAACTAAATGGTAACGCCCAACTGTGTAATTGCAACCATTCAATTTAAATAAAAGAAAAATCGTTTATTGCCACAGTAAGCATACATTTAAAATTAGAAGCCTTACATTGCAACAATGATTGCACGCTGCAATCCAAGTCGATGGGCGCGCTCGACTGGCCACATTACCCCTCTCTCACAGAATACTACCTTGAAATACACTGCATTTTCCACTTTATCTTATTTGCCTAATGTATGTACGTGTTTCGGTAGTGAGGGAGATGTGCCATAGCGGATTCCCATTCTATCCCTCCCCATTTTCTCAACCCTTTCTCCAAATCCATTCCTATATCTCCAAAGGTAGGCGGCGCATCCGGGGGCGTGCCAACGTTTGTCATTCTGGACTAATGTTGGCATGTATCGCGGATGTCTATGGGCGACAGTATCCACTTACCATCAGGTGGACTATATGCTCGTCTGCCGCCATCGTCCATAAAAAAAAATCATACACTGCAGCAAAAGGAAGCAATTAGTGCGGCAGCATAAATCAAATGTGTCTTTTTATTTTCAAATATGTATGTACATGTTTTAATCTGTTTTATTTAGATTCCACTCTTTTGAACGAGTATCTTTTTAAACTATGCAAGTAAAAATATAATAATAATATAGACAGATGCCCCTTATTTCCTTAATTTCAAATATGTTTTTAACCCGATTTTGATAAAAATATCAGTTGTGCTCTTTTTACGAGCCTTTTTACGATGACGGCAGTATTGCCCTAAACGCCCTAGTAATTTTCTAGGGGAGGCCTGCACCCTGCTATGAGACGTTAGAAAGGCTAGAAAAAAAACACATTTATTATATATTATTACATTTTTTTTTTTTCATTCATTTGTTAGTGTTTTTGAAATACATATAACATTATGAAACACAGCGTGTTTCATAATGTTATATGAAGTTATATATGGCTTACACTTAAATACAAAATTTCCTTGCTTTTAAAAATTGATAAAACATTAAAAAAACATGTTATTACTTAAGATGTCACTAAAGTCTCAATATCGAGGAAAGTAGAACCAAAAATGAGATACCCTTTCTCAGATAATGTTACATAATAAAATCCCAATCCTAATCATAACTAATCCTAATCGTCCTAACATGAAATTATGTCTATTTGTTTGTTTACTACATAGGTTACAATACTAAGGTTTCCGTGGGACAGGGAACATGGGCGAAGTTGCGGTCAAAAGCTAGTATTAAATAGCCTACTATAATAGGGTACCCTCAGAAGACTGGTAAGTGGTAATGCATATGTAGTGGTCAGTGCCCTATTATAATAATAATCATCCCAGTCGTCCTGTCCGTGAACGGGGTAAACCCCATCAGCCTCAAGACCACTCCGAGGTGGTTGAACGTCCGTGGTGGCTGGCCCTCAGCGAAGATGCAGAAGGCGGTGCTGCTCGATACGGCGCGTATCGTCCTTCGATTTCTCTCCCTGGGGTCAACCCCGGCCAACTGTGCTTCCGCCGGGAGTTATACCGTCTCTCTTTCATTTTGTCTCACCCAGGGAGAGACGAGATGGTATAATAATTATTTTATTTTCAGACCAGAATAGTCCATAGGTAGTTAATATATTATTTAGTAAAAAATATTTAGCAACTAGTGTTAGTTATAATCGGGAGTACTTACTGTCAAATAAGTATCGGGAGTTTTGAAAAAAGAATGCCCGCGTGAAATGCCTGCGTAAAAATATATTGCTGTTAGGTTGGCACTATTGCAGCTAATTTTCATGTAAAGTTTTGGCGCGATCTGTCAAATAGTTGTTTGAAAATTTTAATATTTAATAGACTGCCTCGAGTGTACTTTGCGAATCTTACAATGGATAAAAATATCGAACAAACAAGAGAACATGAGTGGCACAAAGCATTCAAAGAAGGCCGATAGGTGAGAAAATCAAGATTGAGATAAGGAGTTTTGGATACAACAAAAAGAAAATATCAATTGTTTATTTTTAATTTACCATTATACTTAATGTTACTTACGCATGCTTTTGTTTGAACATGTTATTAATGCGTGTTCTTTTTAGAAGGGCAGTTTTAGTGCCCACTACAAATGTACGAAACTGAGCACAAGACAGAATCAGGTCAATCTATGAAATGTTAGTCAACAAATTACCGCACAAGTTGCGTAAGTGCATTAGTTCACGTACGACGCTATTATAACTACAAGTAAATTATGTTTACTGTACCTACTATTGTGTGTAATTATGTGTTTAGTAATAATTAGATTCGTTATTGCTTAGTTCGCGTGGCTACCTAATTACGTGACTTAGAATACTGCGGTGAGTGACATAATTATACTATTCGCTCCTTTATGCTATAGCGAAGCAAACCCATTAATATTTTTTTGAGAATTTCTAGTACAAAACGAAAAATAACAAATATTAATGCAAAAAATACTCCGAGACATATGTACACTATAATAGTCTGTCAACTTCGTTGGTGATGCTCATTTGTGTAGGACTTGCGGGGGGGGGGGGAGTTTAAATAAAATTATAACGTTATCTGAGCAAAGAGAGACCTTATTGGACAAAACAAAACAAACAACACACAAGAATATAAAACACACAGAGATTCAAACACGTTTACAGATTCAAAAATGAAAAGGCACTTTTCATTTTGTTTGTATGGACTATTTATTGACTTGGATTTAGATTTTCTGACTTAAAATATCGTTGTTTCAAGATTCTGTTTAAATAGATACATGCTCTAACATTTTATTTTTAAGATACAGCATACATTTTAAAATTTCACTTAAGTATCAATATCTAGGAAATTAGAGGCTACAATAAGGTCCCTTTTCCCAGATGTTATATTTTAAAATTTGAAAATTATCAATTTGAATTTTAAAAATATAAATACGTAAAGTGTTAGTGTCCAACAGAACCAACGGAACATTAAAACTATGTCTTAAAATAAAACGGAGTACAAGTTTAGAATGTTTATATGTTATCCTTATCATTATTATACTATTTACAAATGATAGATACATTTTAAGTATGTATACGTACAGTATCGGCCAATCGAGCTTTCACACAAATACAAACTTCTTTTGCAGCTGATTATCAAATAACTCAATAAGCATTCAGGTGGCGCCAATCGCAGATATAACGTTGTAGAACAAATCAATTCATTTCGTTCAAGCAAAGTGATCTAAGCTTGGTCTAAAAAAAAATGGGTATTAATTTACTTTCCAACGAAGTATTTGTTTTTGGACATGTCTTAATTACTCGTAACTAGCATTTGTTCTCAGCTACACCTGTTTGATGCAACATATTTAGAAATTGTAACATTTAATCATATTGTCTTCCAAAAACGCTCAGTTTTTATAACCACTGTACCGATTTTAATAAAACATTTATACAATACAATTTTAATATAATCTAACGGGTTAAATACCCTGTATAATTATAAAAACAAACTTGTTCCAATATGTCCCAGATGTTTTCCTTTAATGTAAACTTTGTAGGTATATTACGTTATTGATTTACTTAATTAATCTTAGTTTACTTTTGTAATTGATGTCATTCTTTATTTTGTTAAAAAGAAGGATTCTTAATAACCAAAAAGAACCTTCTTAATTTCTTAATTTTAGTAGTTGTACTATGTGACTAGTAAATGTAACGTTCTTCTTTGCAGTCAACCTCCCTCGTTTCAGACCTTGACTTGTTTATACACATATCGATCGGAACCTGATAATCTATCAGTCAAATTGTGAGTGGCTAAAGGGTTGAAACTCATTTCGGTATGTCTGTTGTGTCACGTAGATCGATAACATTCCTTTCAACACTTCGTTCTCTACAACACCAACAACAATGTTTTGAACGTAACTCACGATTCGGTTTCGAAATCCAGAAGACTATATCAATAAATGCTATTTGCAGATGCAGAAGAAAATACCTCAGGCCCAACTGCTTCATAGTTTGAACATCTATGGCCATGACTATGATCATCATCAAACCACTCGTGAGCAACGTCAATGTTGCCACTTGAAGTTTCTGCCAAAATCTCGATCCAATGTTACTTCTTATATTAGTCGTCTTCGTCAATGACCACACGACTTTCAAGTACAATATGAAATTGATAATCAATACAATGCACCCGATGATCTCGTCGTCAATTAACACTTCCACGAAATCTAATAGATTCGAAGGGACCACTTTTCCCACAAGAGAAAGCATGGTTTCAATGGTCGGCAATCCCCAAGCAAACAGATTTGCTTTTAGATATTTATTTTGGATATTCTTCTTGAAAACTGTCACGATATCCATGTAAATCACTATTGACATAACCAGAAGCCAATATCTAAAGGAAGACAGTATGAAATCGTACACGTATATTGATATTACTTCGTATATAACGTTATCTAAAAATGCACCATAGAAGGGATTGACTAATATAAATGTGCCACAAATAATAATGTTCATGTGAGCGTAGTTCTTAAATTTTCGCCATTTTTTAACCAAAATCCATGAGAAAAGGCCCGTTATAAATGTCACTATGGAAAGTACTATACAAAACCACCAAAATGTAACAACGAAAAGAAAAAAGAACACGACGTCGTCGTCGATAGACGTAGAGTTTGTTTCTATTGTTGTATTATTAAACATATTTTTTTGCGTTCACTGATTCAAAATCACGTTAAAGCTCTACAAAATATTGTTTGCAAATAAAATATACATGATAAAAATAATTAATGCTATAAAATCAATTAAGTTTATTAATTCTTATCATTTAAATGAGATTAGGCCTGGTACGCCTACACAAAATTGGAGTAACAACCAGTCGCACTAGTTTCAGTTTGTGTTAACCACGAATACAAAATGAAACAGAAACTGAAAAAGAATTATATATATAATTCAAGTTGATGCCTGTACTACAATTAAAATTTAGTCATTTATAAAAAATAACTTAATACACATTTGCACCTATTTTCGATTTGAAACCCCCAAAATATAATTTCAGTCCGTCCCTGGCTAGGTTGAATTGTGGCCTATTTATTATACGAGGTCAGTATTAAAATCGAGGCTTACACCACTGAATATGCCCTGAGGAATTACATCACCACGGAGTGAATCCGTCAACCTGCTTGACCAGCGTACCGGTTTATAATCATACATCCTCATACACATTGTCTTGTTCATGAGGAGGCCGATGTCCTCTAGCAGTGGACTAAAGAGGGCTCTGGTTACGGCACTATATAAATACTGTAAGCCCCTTGTTATCTGTGCCCTAGCTGAAACACCAGGTAATATCTGATGCGTGAACAATGAATTGATTTTGTAAATTCCACCATATTCATTTTCAGTTTTCCGACAGAAGACTGCATGTTGAAAATTCACTTTCACAGGCGCTGGACGTGCCCTACTAACAGTATTACCCTAAACTCACAGAAAATTGTTGTGATAAATGTGCGTGTTGCAGGAGTGAGTGAGATTTGCCAGAGACCATTTCCCATCCCGTCCTATTCTATTCAATAGAGAGAATATGGGATAAAGGAAACTCTTATTTCAACATACTCTCGGCTTCCGATCCCATCCCATTTCTCTCTCCCGCTAAGAAAGAATAGAGAGTGTAAATAGGATGAGAATACTCTTCATACCGTTAATTCCAATCTTTTTTCCTAAATCGTCCCTAAATCTCCAAAAGTAGGCGGCATATTGCAAAAGTAACGTACATTGCAAATAAATAAATTGAATTGAATATCCACAGGCGTGTCAGAGTTTATCATTCTTGACTGATATTGGCGGATATCCACGGGTGACAGTTACCATTTACATACTTATGTCATCCACATAGACACCAGTTGGATTGTCTGCTGATGTGAATCCATAAAAATATCGTATTTCTGATATTTGCGCCATCTGTTGACAACAAGTTAATACTTTTAAATACATGGGTTATCAACAGGTGGCAGCAGTGAATGTTCAAATAAGAGGGCACTAGGAGTATCAAAAGTTAACGTTTTAAAGCCGAAGTTTATGTAGATGGCGGCATAAATGCCATCAACGTTCAAAGTTAGTTTTTTTCTACGATTAATAATAGTGATGGTGATAGCTAAGGATGTTATAATTCTAATCTCGATTCCACTCGCAAAGTCATCCCCCAATTCCAAAAAGTTCAAAGTTCCAAAACCAAAGTTCAAATCCCGGGCCAAACCATGAGTATTTTTAAATTATCACTAGATTGGCAGTGAAAAAAATAATGAAATCTACGTGTTCAAAAAGGCTTGTATTTAAATGAGCATCAAAAGAACCTCATTATGAATAACTGATGTTAATAATTTGAAATTACTAAGAATGTCAATAGTCCATTATTTCTTTATTAGTACCAGAGAACATAAATTTAACCCACCTTTAAATTTGCTACCATCGATCTTCTGCTCATTCATGGAGCCGCATTGAGTGAACATAAAACTCGTTCGTTCTTCTAAGGAAAGCCTGTGTCCGGCACTGTTAACATACATATATGTACATTGATTTCATTTTTATTGTTTTAATGGTAACTTATAAATGAAATTTACACATTAAATAAATTAAAGTTAAATGATTTTCAAATCGAATCATTTGGATTTTAAACATGACGCATCTCAAGTAATTTGAATAATAACTAAATTTTATTATTTCATTACTTTCATTTTATTAACTGTTCTGTATTAATTATTGCCCACGACTTAGTTCGCGTGGTCCACATGAATAATATGTGTTAATCTAATCCAGATTACAATCTACCTATCTGCCAAGTTTCAACGAAATTGATGCAGCCGTTTCGATGTGATTAAATAACAAACATTCAAACTTTCGCATCGTATTTTATTTGAAAGAGGGATGTTAAAATCATAAATGTATAAAAAATAATATATAAACATTTTAAAAACATATAACACATAATACCTAACAATAAGGGGTTAATTAAATTTAGGTTTTATTTAAGTCTATGTAGTTACATAAATTGACATAAATAACTATGTATATGGATATTTATGTCAATTTAATCTATATCATTCCTAGGATATTTATTGCTATCAAGGGAGGATGGACAAGGAGTGCCTGTATTTTGCGTGACGTGTTTTATGAATGGTTTCAAACCCTTTGGATAATCAGCACGTCAATAAACTGTGTTCTGCAAATGATGCTGATGAAAGATGATTAAATTCACCAAGGGCCCTTCGGCCCTATGTCGAACTGTATCGAAGTACATTGAGTATTTAGTGTGCATACATTAACGTGTGTTATAAATAAGGAGCAATGTACAACAAAAAGTTAAGAATCTGTCGTTGTGCACTTTAAAAACGCTATTCATTCTTTGTATTTAACAACGAAATGCAATGTCGTTTAATTGTGGATTATAATATCAATGGTTTAATTAAGTTCGTTGAAAGTTTGTTATTACTCGACACCTAAATCTCATTTAGGTCATCAATTTATCATCTATGATTATTGTTTATTGATTACACAAACATTTTGACACCTTCATCTTCAAAACGAATGTATTTTATTTTTACATTTCATTACGATAATTTTTATTTTTACATTTCATTACGATAATTTTCCGTGTCAAATAAATTATAAATTTAAGTTTTAATATAGATACTTAATATTAATTTTCATTTCGAGCAATTAGACTCGACTCATAAAATTTACATAGAAATTAGTCATATAAAATGTAAAACATAAAATACCTAATACAATAATAAATAATAAACCTAATAATAAACAGTGACTTAAAGTTAAAATCGAATATTACAGGAGTCCGTCCCGAATAGAACTCGTCTTTAATTCAATTGAAAATGAAGCCACGACCTCGCGGTTGAATTTTTCCACTTACCTATCTGTTCGTAATCATTAATTTCAATCAAATGTAAGAATTGTGTGATAAGGAAGGAGCTGGTACCCAAAAAACTTGGCAGCCTTTTGTAAAACTGGACGCAATTGTCGCCAATGGTAAGCATGCCTATTTCCTACTATGCTTTCAGCGTTCAGTAAAAAAAGTTGTGCACACGTCATCCCATGCTCTGAGCGCGTGCGCTGAACCCCCCCTCTGTACCTCTGTCTCCCCTCGCACCTCTATATACAGTTGACATAGCAGTCGTGCAACAGGCGGCTTCACTATCGCGCCATAACCATCATACACTTTTCAACCCTCGCGATGTACTCCGACCAAACGCGAATCGTTGGCCCACACTGCAACGTGACATAGTCGCGAAGTAGACACACAATTTACTTAGTTAATTACTCTTCTATATCTGTGATTTTAATTAATAAATATGGTGTCCCGATCTCGAGGTGCCCATGTGCTTGTTTGGGAACAGCCCGGTGTGGAAGACCAGAGGCCTTACACTGGTACGTATTAAAATGTACAAAGTAAATAATCCTACCGTGATGACGTCACGGGCAGTATGGTAGGGGAGCGTGAACTTGAACGATAAAGTTTCTGCGATACGATTCATACGATAGTAACGCTTTCGTTGTATTTAATCGATGTGAACTAGATTCTCCGATTGCTGTTTAATGTTGATTTAATTACGAGATGTGAGGTAGATGAAGATAATTGTTTGTTTATCAAAATAATGTTTTTATACAAGGCTCGTACTTTATGAATTTAGGAAATGGTCATTCGCCTTAAAAATATCAAGTATCGAGCATATATGAGTGTGTTATAGATTGTCGCGTTGCTTACCATCCTATTGATTTGTGATTGGGGAAAACCAAAACATTGTTACTTCCTTTAACAACGACTACTTACTTATCACAAAGATTTGTTTGTGACCAGTTTATGAGTTGAAACACAATATTACTTCCCAGTTTTAAACTCCAACATTGAATCGCTGTTGAGTTCAATATTATGTGCTTAGATAAACAAAAAATAAAATGAGTTATTGATGATAATCGCTTAATCTGTTTTGAAATAAAAATCGCATCTGTACCAATGCAACGCAATATCCCGTCTTTTCTTTCAAATACGTTTTCTTTCAGTATGTTTGTCTGTGTTATTATAACTATAATATAATCATTAATCATTTAAGAGAGAGTTGACCTTTATTTGAACATATGACTTTTTTTAGCACAAATAGACTTTTTGTATTTTTTTCTTGTTTATCATATTAAATTATGTGACAACTGTAGTAGAAAAGGTTTAAAAAAGTATCAGTAGCTCGTCGGTGAAAGAAGAGATCATGAAGAAACCAGAATGCTAGAGAATTAAAAATCAGCACCAGTCCGGCGTAACCCTCCCCGTTGCCGCCGTCGTCGTCGTCGTCGTCCTCGGCACATCATAGACGACTCCGAATGATGACCCAATTACTGCTGCCAATGCGGTTCTTATACTACACTCACAGGCTACACATATACACCGTCCCTGTTGGTGGAGACGAGGATATCCCCCTCGCTACACCGCGAACACACACCGGCCTTCAGCCAACATTTATATCAGGTATCGCGGCACGTGCTTCGGCTCTTGCCGATTCGCTATCTCGCGGTACCCTTCCAAAACAACGCCCTAAGCCGAGGTCCGTTGCTGCCTCGCTGTCCCTTAGGCTCGTTGCTGCACACACTTTTTGCTCCTCGCTGAGCGCTTTCTGCTCTCGCCCTAAACCATACATGAAAGGCCATTAGGGCCACAAGAATTTAGATATATCGAAAAAAAATAGTCCCGCGTAGTGGATTATGGCCCGAAATATCCTAACGATTTGCTAGGGGAGGCCTCTACTATGCAGTGGGACGTTATAGACTCATATCATGGTAGAAAATGGTGGATTGACTTTGGCTTCTACTAACAGTATCTTGTTAGTTCGATGTTAGTAGATATTACCTAACCGAATTTACGTAGTAAGTACTCGTAATAGGTACTATTAAATTTAGTTTTTGTGATTTACAAACCTATTTAGTACATTTCAATCGGCCAATTCTATGGGCTGAATGGTGGCAGAGATTTCTTTGAAACATACTTGTTTAATTGTGTAAATTAAATAAGATTTTATAATTAAACAATCTTGGTTTTCTTCAATCTTGAGCTGAGGATGGGGATGACGATTGCCATGTGTCATCAAGAAGCGATAAGAAATAGCTACGTACCTATGTATCTTTATAGACTGTCTGTCCAAACTGAAAGTGTAATAAATTTGACCGTGTGTGCTTACTTCGGTCATAAACGATACATTATTAACGTCACACTGATATGGAAAGTAACCTAATTATTAGGTAATCTCACATATGGTAGATATTTCGGTTTTTCCAGCGTCAAGGTTGCCAAAATGTAGGTAGGTATAAGAGGAGATACAAAAATATTATTGAATCTTTCATCATAATTAAAACTCGATAAAATGGAGATGGTTGAAATTGTAAGCGGACCATAATAATTTACGAGTACCTACCTACAAGTCCGCACTGAGCCCACACGGAGGACTAGGTAGGTATGACCTGAAACCTTGTGATTGCAATAAGGGCTTGTGGGACGTTAAAACTAACATCGAGACATAATCTACACTAATATTACAAACATACGAATACTCGTATACACTAACTTTACTCTTAGTGTATAGTATACATTAAGAATTTGTTTATTAGGTATATGTCCAGAGATAAAAAAACTACCCAGAAACTATACTGAATCGATTTTGAAAATACTTCCACTTTTTTTTACCTTATCGGGTCTAATTTTTCAGATATTAAGGCGTCTCTTAAATCTTTAAAAAATAACTTAATTTTTAATTGCTATATCTTTAAAAATTAGATAGTTATCCGTCGGTCGTTTTGTAGCTACCGGTGAAACATTAAACAAAAGAAAACATTAAAATGTCATAGATAAATTGTCTGAAAACATATTGTAATCTAAACAGAATCTTAAAAAAAATCGACTACTTTCAGGATGAGATTGTTTTATATAGACTACCATGCCATTCAATACCATCAGCTTGTGGCTTTGGATTCCACTGCTGGATATAGGCCTCTCCTAAGAACCGCCATAACACACGGTCTTCCGCTCTTCTCATCCAGCCACCACCGACATTCTTCGAGTCGTGAGTCCACCCGGCCGGAGGACCTGCCACGCTAAGTTTCCCGGTTCGCAGTCTCCAAGGACTCGTCTCCCCATCGGTTATCGGTCCTGCGGTATATATGGCCAGCCCACTGCCACTTCAGCTTGTTGATCCTTTGAGCTATATCGACAGCCTTAGTTTGTCGAATTTCTTCGTTATGTATTTTGTCCAGCAAAGAAAGAATCGTTCGCTGAGCGACTTTGAATTTGTGAATCATGGCTACCGTTTCACATTTATAAGCGGCCGTTTATCGTTTTCACGTTTACCGAGACCACGTTTCGGCACCATACGTCATAAGTACATAACGGACAGGACGCACTCGTTAAAGACTTTATTGCTAAGAATATGCAAATACATAACTCATTTTGTTATGACTCATCTACTCATTCCATGTCACCACAGAGCAGTCATAACCATTAAGTCATTTGCCATAAAGTAAGCTGTCTGCCGTTTGCCACCTTCAATAAAAGTCATTAAAATGGATTAAGTATGATAAATATTTGTCTTAAGTATTATCATTCATCACTCATCAGTGAACAATAACAATTAATTATCTACCTAAAAAAGTCCGGACTAGATTGTTCAAAGTGGAAGTATTTTTAAGCTTTCTTATTGATCGAATCATCACGACACCATATGCCAAACAAACGAAAATATTAATAAAGAAAAAAAATAATAAGTAACAAAAATGTAAAAAAAATAAAATATTATGTCACAGCAACAATTACGTCGC
This sequence comes from Sesia apiformis, assembly GCA_914767545.1. NCBI lineage: Eukaryota > Metazoa > Arthropoda > Insecta > Lepidoptera > Sesiidae > Sesia > Sesia apiformis. Next base: position 3,592,117 of record OU611960.1, on the reverse strand, counting down.
GTTACGTCCTTGTGCATTAGGGTGCAATTAATTAATTAGATTGTGGGCGATCGACGTCGATCGATGACATAGACCGTTCGAGTAAGCTGCAATCGACATTGAAAAATGTATTATTAGATCGATTATCAATCGACTATCGATCATCCTATAAATTCGTCGATCAACCAACGTCGATTGTGTGTTAGAGGCGATTAATATCGATTGGTCGACATCGATGGACCGCAAGCTCGGTGCACCTGTAGATATCGAATAAGTATCTCCTGCAATGCTATACCAGGTTAAAACGTGATTAAATGGTTAATATATAGGTATGTATGAACGTACCTATAAAAAACGTGTGCAAACAAAATTCTCAATAACTGAATAGGCTTAATGAAATATGTCAATATGAAATCAATTAACACGATTTACGTCACGCCTGTTTACTCAAATACTTATACATTCTCATTCGCCTGCCCCATTTTTTACTAACGAAGTACCTATTAATTTTTAACTTAAAAAAACCTTATTATAATCGAAAAGAAATTTTTAGATACGTTTTTTTTTTAGAAATTTGCGATATTTCTTTAAGGCCGTGTCAGTTACCTCAGGCGGCCATGTTTGTTTACATTTTGGACAAATTGGATTGGAACGAAATATACATTAAAAATGTACGGTTCACATAACAAACTGAAGCTGGACTGGATGAACAGACAAAGATACAAAAAGCAGGTTCGTGCTGTCACAGTCTGTGCCAGCAAACAATAGCAGCATTGTGACCGAAGCATGACCTTGACCGTGACTGATGCAATCAAACTGTTTACTATGTAACATAATATTGTAATTATTGACTCCGGAAAACGTCATTACTCATTTCATTACATATTATTTTATAATCATACAGCTGAATATTCCACCAATATATTAGGTAGGTACATTCAGTTACAAGGTACTGTATACCCATCGGTATCATAATTCGCTTGTAATAAGGACTAGAATCGAACGGTTTCATGTACATTATCGTGTTGCTAACTGTACCTATTTTGTTAATACAGGCTTAATAAAAAATATCTGCACCCTCTTAACTCTAAATTTCTATCGTTAAAACTAATATATTTTGTAGTTTAATTCTATTACTTTCGTGTGAATTTGATCCCATTTTTTTACATGACGTCTCTGTTTTTGTCACTCTGTACTACTCTCACTAATACATTACTACGAACGGCAACGCTGACACTCCAATCATTATCTTTCGCACACTTTTAGGGATGCATGTATACATTGCGAATGTGCAGTGCCAGGACAAACCCTATCGCGTTTTATGGCACCGAGATATGTATGTGTAATAAAAATGTTTTCTGTGTCTGTTAAAATTAAATACATCCCAACAAACAATAGAAACGTCAAAGATCCATTGCTTGACAGGTTAACAACTGAACTTTTTGGCGGGAACTCGAGGAGCGTAGGTAATTTTTGTTTGATTATTATAAAAATTGTGTATAGCGCGTTTTGTGGTTTAATAATGATGTGGTTTTAGCAAACTTCAAAGAGGTTTTTGTGCGTAATATTAGTGATAATGAAATAAAAGCATAGGACTGCGGTTTTCGTGCGCTTCTAAGTCCCTTCTGTCTTCAGCAAACCTGTTATCGCTTTACTGAGTGACTCCTGACTTCGACGGGGCTGAACAGCAAACCTGTTTTTTGATGCGTTTTAGACTTTGAAATTATTATAAATTATTTATGAAGAAAACTTGACACTGGCAGAATCTGCTAATTGCACCATTGCCATATATGAAGAGAAAAAAAAGGTTAACAGCTGATAACCGAACCGCTGCGAGTATTATTATTATTAGATATTATGTAAAACGGTGCAAGTGTGCGTATGCAGGGACAGTGAGTAAGTTCGTCGTCAGAAAAAAAAGTGGTGAATTTTCTGTATTTTACATGGTAAGAGACAGTAGAATAAAGGTATCACACGCACGTGGTGTGTCGTAGACATTACCCAGACAGTGGGCACCGACCCACACACCTCATGCGGTTACGCAACGTATACGTCAAAGTGTAGGTATGTAAGCCAAAAATTATCACACGCCTACAATAGAACAATAGCTAGCTGAAACCATTCACGAGACAGAAAAAACGATGTATGTATTATAATAAATATTAATATGTGTGTCTGTTTGTTCATGTCCCATTTTGACATGGTTTGCACCTGTGTAGATATAACTTATTTCCGAGAGGTTGGTGCAATCATTTATGCCGTTATTTAGTTATTTACTTATTATTTATTTGTTTGATAAAAGACGTTGGCATCGGTAACACAGGATTCTAGTAGGGCTACCAAGTAATCTCTCCTATGATAAGTAAGATATTGTTAAATTGTTTAGGACACTTACAGAACTAAATTATAAAAAAAAATGTATAAGTTCAGGAATTAAAAAAGTTAATTTTTCTAGCATCCTTTTATCATTGAAATTCCCAAGTGAGTTTAATCCGGTAAAAAACTCAAATAGCTGTGCTATCAAGTGGATTACTCAATAATACGCACTATTTAAACTATAATGTTAATACACATGGGAGATGTAAGTATATGTAAAGTAAATAAATAAACCGTTACTAAACTATTATTTTTCATCAAAATAAGTTGAGTATTCTTAAGTGTGCGTTTAGACCGCGTTTAGTCACGATAAAATTCCCTTCTATCGCTTTCAAGAGTATATGTATAAACCTATTTGTAAATACTAAGAAGCCATATCTCTCATCATTTGCCCTTGACCTCGCTCTGTACATGATCGAGATGCTTAGTGTAACAAAAACACCACAAACGTAACTTTGTTTTCTCTCACTTTCATAGTGTTACTTTGTTTCTCGCATTAGACTAATATCTTATGATTAATTAGATTAATATCTAAGATGCTTCAATTTTGGAATAGGAATCATAGGAATCATTTACATATCTATATGAAAATCCCGAATTCGCTCAGAGACATAATAGTGACTATTGTCAGAGACCTATATCCAACGGTAGAAAGACAGGCTGATGGCCTCCTCTAAAAACTGCATCCACGGACGGTCTTCCGCTGATGAGATGGATGAGAACATCCAGCCACTATTATTATTTTACAAATTCGAAAGTTTTTCCGAAATGATCTGTGCAATAGGTTCTTCGAAATGTTCTTAATTAACAGAAGAATACTTTCCCATATTTTATACACGTGTCAGTGTCGAACGTCTGTCCATGCCACTTCAAGATCTAAATATAGACGGAACCTACACAAATTATTTTGGCTAGAGACGAAAGACGTGCAACAGTTTTTCTTATCCATCCATCGGCGTTAATTACATTGCGGAAAACGGGTTTGCAGCGGTTGTAACTGGATAATAAATAATTCAGATGGATTAGTTACCTATCTATGTGGATAACCGTTTTATCAACGTACAAACCATAGATTATAAGACTACAACCATAGACTATAGGTACTACAAGACTCACAACGTCAAATTTGGCGTTGGGACATATTTGTATGAAGCCTGGTATAGGTACCTACTTTCAGCCATTTTGAAAAATATCTTGATTTTATAGCCGCCAACTAAACCTTAAATCGATAGAAGACGATAAAACGAACAAAAAATGTAGGTAGATATAATCTTCTAAAATGTCTCGGAATTGCAATAATCGAGGTCAAAGTTATTATAACTTTCAATATTGTCTCTGTATTTTTAGAAACGTTTAGAAATTTTTATTTTCGATTATTTTGATGTCTTCTATCGATTTATTAAGGTTTGGTTGGCGGCTACAAAATCGAGATTTGTTTACTTGTAATAACCGAGTAAATCAAAGGTAATCAAAGTAAATGACGAAATATATTTTATGTCCAAATTAGATCTACTCGTAATAAAACCATAGAAGACATCAAATTAAACTAAATGAGAATGTTCTCATAGACTAGAACTACAATCTGACTACAAACCCAGATAATTAATATTGAAAGTTTGACTTTGATTATCTCAATTCAAAGACGTTTTAGGAGTTTTTATCTAAGGTATTTTTTTTTTGTTTGTTTTGATGCCTTCTATCGATTTATCTATCGAGTTTGTTTGGTGGCTGCTAAATTGTGACATTTTCAAAATTGCGGAAAGTAGGTAGCCACTTAAATCACATGCCATTTGATTCTGTCTTTTTTGTCTTCTTTTCCTATCTCACTTTTTTCATTGAAACGCTACTGTTATGAATCATGATATTTTTTTATTAGCCCTTTTGACTAACTGTTCAGTTAAAAAGATTATGACAAATATTTAAAAAAAATTTTTTTATAAAATTATAACGTTTTATGAGGCATACAAAATAAAAAATCTTGTAAGGAACACTTACTGCATTTTACTAGATGGTGTATTTAAACATTTGTGTCTTTTTATCGTAACCAGATCTTTTAATATTCACTGGTGGACTTCATTACATGGACTTCATCATGCATACTGTCTTATGCGTGCCCTCATGCATACATCCCTATGTATGGCCATAAAACAGGACGCGGCCGAGCGGGTTGGCGAGTCCACGCCTTTAGAGGTGCTGTAGTTCCTCGGGGGCATGTGGCAATCGCTTTGTTATCCCATAGTCCCCTTTTAAAACATCCACGGGAAGAGATGAGCTTATTTTCTAAAGCCGACCACCACACGGCGATCTACATAATCGTTATTTTAATATCGTTTAAATTCTTTTTGTCGTCTTCTTTCTATTAGATAAACGCTGTTAATGTTTTCTGCTCTGTAATTGATAATTGCCTACATCGAGAATTAGGTTCCATTCTTAACTAAGGAATGTGGCGAAGCTCAGAATAACGGTGCTATTTTCAATCGTATCTAAATAAATTCAGATTTGGTAAATTGATATATTTTTTTTGTAGAAATAGGCGGCAGACGAACATACAGTCCACCTGATGATAAGATACTGTCGTCCATAGACATCCGCGATATATGCCAACATCAGTCCAGAATGACAAACGTTGGCACAGCCCCGGATGCGCGCCTACCTTTGCAGATTAAGGAATGGATTGCGAGAAAGGGTTAGGAAAATTGGGAGGGATAGGATGGGATGGGATGGGAATTGACTCTGGCATATCTCACTCACTACCGAAATACGTTGGATATTGAATTGGTAGAGACGCGTTTGGTATTGGTTGGTAGAGATTAAACAGTCGAAAAGTCTACTCCATAGGTGAGAATAGGATTTTTCTTTTACTACTGATAGGTATTCTAATTTATTTAAACGACGCTCCAAGATAAACGATCTTGAAATGTTTACGTGTCGCTTCCAAATTCTCAATTACATGTACTTTATATTTTGAATGCTGCATGTCTTAACGTTAATTGACATTTTGGCTAATACCAGAAATAATATTGCCAATTTCTACACGGTAATGTGAAATTACACTTGATACCTTATTGATATGTGAAGCAAGTACGAACTTGCCACTTAACACTGATTATTCGCAGTAATAAAAGTATGTGGTAACGTTGATATTGAACACCTGTATCATTTATAATAAACTCATATATGTATTCCGTGTGGTGTCATCCGGTTTTAGGTTATGACCACCCCACCCGTTCTCGTTGATGTCGGAAAAGGTGATATAGGTTATAAATAACAAAGCCGCTACTACAAGCGACACTAGTCGTGGGTATTCACGACTCACGACAACTCGGAATGTTTCGGCTCCGCTCGCGGATCCGACTCCTCTTAACGATTCCTTGACTCCTTTAATTCACCTACTTGTATTTTATAAGAGCCTGAGAGCGACTCCTTCGCTTTGCATCATGTTCGTTCATGTAACTCAGCAAGCCAAAAATGAAATAAATAAATAACTCCTCGGAGTCGATAACTGTTAGCCGGAATCATTAAGAGTTTCGGTTCCGCTCGCGGTTTTGGATCTTTTGATTCGTTAAATCCGGAGTTACCCATCGCTAAGCGACACCACCTCTATACGAATGGTCTCGACAATCCGCTTGGTCAGCGTGGCGGTTTAAGGCCATACATCTCTCATACATACTATATGTGCGCACATATAGTATGTATTAGCAGTTTATATAGACACTAGCAACACCCGCAACTTTGCACGCGTAGACATTACAGTATGTAAAGTTATTATTATTATTATGGTGACGCAAGCATATTTAAACCGAATGTATTTATCATTGAAAATGATCAAACTGAGTATATAAAACTATAAAGTTCTTCCTTTGAAGCACTTCCGTTTATATTCTACGTACCTGGTTTAGTAGATGTATGGTCTTTTAATCGTATTGATTAAATATCAAAATACAAGTAATAGCAGTTTTTAACGTCCCAGAAATAGATTTATCTTTCTGCCAAGAATATGTAAATGCACAATCACTTTGCTGCCAACAGTTTTTTTTACAGAAAGATGATAGACAAACAGACAGTTTATCTAATGGTAAGCGGATACTGTCGCCCATAGACATCTGTGAAACACTTCAACACAACACGTTCTCAAATGCGCTTTTATCTTTGTAGATTTAGCAGTTACTGTTGGGAAGAAAGGGAAATGACGAATGGGGTATTTGATGGTGAATAAGTTAAGGGAAACAAGATACGTGTTTTTTTTTAAAATGTTTATTGTAGATACTATGATATGTAGATACAAAAGGTGATCATGACATAATTCTCTAGCAGTCAGCCATCAGATTATACAGAAAAATGATCACAGATGCAGTTTTGAATTATAAAATTGAAAACCTAGATGTTTTGAATTACCTTATTTACTTACTAGCTGTGCCCGCGACTTCGTACGCGTTGAATTTTAGTTTGATTTATAAAGCTTTGTATACAATATCTTTGTATATAATATCTTTGTATACAATATCTTTGCATACAATATCTTTTCTTCCCGTCAGGCGATTTCGATGAAACAAACCCTATTCGAAGCGCCAAGCTAAGCTTAATTAACCTGTGGAAACCCCATGAAAATCCGTTCAGTAGTTTTGGAGATTAGCGTGTTCGAACAGACAAACAAACAGAGAGACAAAAATTTTCAAAATCAACAGTTTGTATTCTGATACTCTTCCTTCATCGCCCCCAATTAGTTTTCGGTAAATATATTCAATGTACAGACACGCTGGTTCTACAGTTTTATTATATGTATAGATACTCGTAATAAATTCTTAAGTTTTTTTCGAAAAAAATCCATCCGGATTATAAAGTATCTTGAAAGACACTTCATATTATATTAATCATGGAGATGACTTTGGTCACAGAATATCACTGACTATCCTACCATTCTCTAGATTCTAGATTCTTTACATTAATAATTCTGAATGAAGTACAATCGGTTAGATATACATCGTCTTGATATCGGAATACGGTATTGAAATCGTAGATTGCAATCGTAGTACATGAAGTCTATTTTTAGGATGCAAAAGGGACGTAAACAAACTATGACGAAAGCAATAAAGCGAGTTCTAAGCACACGAAAATTGTACATATGCACTGTATATATAGTATATTATACGAGTATGTATATAGACATTATAAGTACGTATGTACATGTACTCGTACTTAGAAAACTCTTTCCATAACAAGGTTAAGACATTTTTCGTGTGGACATTTCTGTTTTATTTAAATTCTCCTTTAAGTACAAGAGTTATTATAATTTTCATACTAAGTAATACACTAGATACAAGACTGTAATGCTAATGATACACTAGATAAATTAGACCTTATTACCAACACTGTAGTGTTCATACAGATATAATTGACTTGCCGCCTACTGTACCGTGCGTATCAAACTGGGTCGAATTGTAAAAAATGTACCTATTGGACTTTGTTGACAATAGCTTAACAAACCTTAGTTTACAAACCTAGTTAATAATCTTAACAAACAGACGAAGTACCTAAGTCGGATCCCGTTAAAGCAATAAAAACCTTGCTCTGGGAATGTCACTTCATATTGGCCTAGCTCGGCTGCCCTGTATCAAAACCTAGTAAGTATTTTTTAACAAATTTTACAGGAAAGCCCGAAAACATTCAAAATAGTTAAGTTAAAACATAGAATGAAAAATTAAATGGAAATTTGATTGATATAACACGCTATTGATTAAATATGCTTAAAATATTACCTTATATTACTAGATCGAACGCAGCAAGGAACAAATTAAAAACACATGATTTTTAACAATATTTGATTACGAAAGTTAATCAAAGATGACAATCAAACTATGCAAATCATTCGTATTCACGGAAATATGAATATCTCTAAACACAGTAAATACCTAAGTACAAAAAACTCTTAAATTGCTAAAAATCCTCTTAAACATGAACCCCTACCTAAAATATATGAGATAACTATAACATTTTAAGCATATTAATGTCTATCATATTGTATGTAATAACGAAGAAATTTTCATAACTTTTAACTTGACTGTTTTGAGTGTTTTTATTTGAGAAACTTGAAAACTTTTAACTTGTTTGAGTGGTTCTCCTGTAAAATTTGTTAAAAATACTAGGTTATGATAGGGCAGCCGAGTTAGGAATTTTATTATCTTTTGGGCAGTTAATAGGCTGTTTTGAAATTTTATCCACAACGAAAACAGCCAAAAACTATAAAAAAAATCTTTACAAAGAACGTTTTCATGTTTTGTTTTTATTTAGCCCGAGAACAATCCTATTCAGGTCACCTCTAAGCCTTGACCAACTGGAAGTGAATCCTGCTCAAGGTCTTCAACTTTTAAAAAGGCTTATTGTCTATGATGAAATATTATTTCCTATGGTAGTGATAATTACCCAATTTTAAATGGTGCGAATAGCTCGTGTATTTCAAACCTATTAAATCACATTAGATGTATTGTATAAGAATTAGTTTGATTATATCCTATTGGTGTACAAAATTATTTATTTTATCGTATTGTAATTAACCGTAATAATATCTGCAGTAATTATGTACAATAATTGCTTTTATAAATGCAATCAATTCATAATCTTAGCAGATTTAAAAGAAATATTTCTTCAAGGAACGTTTATGATACTTTAAATACATTGTTGGCTTTAAATACATTCTAAAGGTCTTGATGAATGGAAAGACGACACGGATCTGCACTTCACAGGAAAGGTATCGATTAATATTTTATTAAAAAATAACCCATTTTTAAAAAAAACAGTGTTCAGTTTCAACAGCGCCACGGGTAAATGGGCAATAATTTATGTAGGTAATAGAAACCAGCGGTGATTCTATTTCATTGTAACTTTGATTGTATTGTATTGTAATTGTAAATGTGTATTATAACTTGAATCTATACTTTTTTGAAATTCAATATGTGATACAATTAAACAGGTCGCCCATTGTCCTATATTTGTATTTAGAATAGATTATTTACACCGTTTACTCACTTTTAGATACGAACTTTTAGTTTACAATTTTATTTTAAATAAGAGGTGCAACTACCCACGCATAGCATTTTGTAACCATTGTAATAATGATACGGGAGCAAGCCGAAAATGAGCGCTGTGCAGGCGAGTGCTTACAGCATCCCATGCTGATCTTGCTATCTTTTGCGCACTGAGATAATTAACTCTGTATACCATTTCCTTTGTTTGTGTAATTTACAGAGGGGGGCAAATAAAGAATTTATGTATTTATTGTCACTTATGAAAGTCTAGTATAGTTTATTTATTTAAACATTTAGACAAAATGTACAAAAGGCGGACATAATGCTTTATGGCATTCTCTATTAGTCAACCTTAGGACAAACAGATCAAGATAAAGGCCAGTTAAAGATCAAGATAATGTAAATAGGTAACTAGTATCTGGAGCAAGTGTATTCACCAATTCGCATTGGGCCGGAGTGCTGTATTACGATCCGAAAACCCTCTAGTGACCATTAAGGTCTGTGCCCTTTAGTACATCAAAGTAACTAGTTACATTACCGGTTGTAAGTTTTGACTCCATTTCGTACGTCTGAGTTTCTTTTTTTATCTCATCAGTCGAACGAAAGTATCAAAAGGAAAACCAGCTCTTCTAAAATTAAAAAAAGTAGGCTAAAATGTTAAATAAAATAGTCTACGATGTTAAGAAATTAGTTTATAATGACACCCATAGCCTAATATAGGTAAGGTGTTAGTTTTTACTTCTTTTCGTAGTACTGGCCACTTTTCACAATCCACTCTTCACGACATTTTTTCAATGTACCGTCCACTTGTCACAATCCAGTCTTCACGACATTTTTTTCAATGTACCGTCCAATTGGCTGACGGGCGTCCTGTTCTTTATTTTAATTTTCTTTGCCATAAATACCTATGTTTTGTCCACAGGTGGCCTCGGCACCCGGCACTGGGTGACGTTCATGCTGTTCCTGGGTATGGCGAACGCGTACGTCATGAGAACCAACATGTCGGTGGCGATCGTGGCCATGGTCAATCACACCGCGTTGCCGGTGGACAAGGAAGCGGTCGATACGGAGTGCGGACAATACTATGCTAATAGTACTACAGTGAGTATCATTCATTCTTGATTTTTGTGTCTCTTCTCCCTATGAATTATTTAGTGGAGGTTTTTTATATTTACAATGTATCACTGAAATAAAGCAAAAGTTGAAAATAGGTTGTTTAATATCGAGAGTAGAATCGATTCTACAAATTTTTATAATAGGGTTTTTCAAAACTTATTGTTCATTTCTAATATACCTTTAACTCGTTTCATCGATGCGGCGCTCCGGCGCGCAGTTATTGCCCTGTATTACTGACAGGGTTGGAAAAAAAACATATTTTTTTTTAATTTCGAACAACAGTTTTTTTTGTTCCTGACATTGTTTTTTATATCAATAAATAAAAACATATTTTAAATGTTTGAAATCCACTTTAGTTACAAGCAAAGTTTTTGTAGGTAACAAATACTACCAACAATTATAATCTAATACATATATGGTGGGGTAAGTATGTAGTACCTGTCGGTCGATACTCTATTGCGCCATTGATTTGTCTTTGAAAGTACCGAGTACTGATACTTACTGTTACTTACTTTACCTGTTTATAAAACAACCGTAGAATTGAACCTTATTTTCAGAGGGTTAAATTTTTATTTCAACTATTTTAACTTTGTCCATTTTAAACTTGTTTTCAATAAATTTATTAGGAACACTGTTGAAAACAAGTGTTTTGTAACACTTTGTTAGAATTATGCCATCCCTGATGGATTACTGAGTACCTACTGAGCGTTAAAAAGGATTTGATTTATTCCCTAAAATAATTTCAAAGTTCGCTACAACGGTTGAACTAGTTAATTTTTCATATTAACTTAAACGGTTAAATTAGTTAGCGGTTAATTTTTAATTTTTGCGTTATTTCGGTGTCACTGTATAACAAGTTGCAGATGAGCTGACAGGCTAATAGATGGCGAGCATCGCCTGATGGTGTTCTATGGGCATGTGCAAATTATATGGTACATGACAACATCAATTGAAATGGACCAACATTTATATTTCTGCTAATGTCATGCTTGTTATTTGCGAAACACATTCTGTGTGTGTGTGAGAGAGAGAGTGAGAATTCACTCAGTCCAATTCGAACCACCTGCACTGTCGGATGCATTATTTATCACACTTCCTCGCATTGTTAAACATCGTCTTTGTTACAATATCTTTAAATTTCAATATCCTTCTTATCTTCGTACATTTTTTGTTACATAATGCACATTTTTCTGTTCTAGGATACGTCGGCACAAGACGGCTCGTTCGTCTGGACGTCCACGCTACAGGGATACATCTTATCCTCATTCTTCTATGGCTACGTGATCACACAGATACCCTTTGGAATTCTCTCTAAGAGGTATGTATAGCAAATATTAATATTTTGATATTTCTTGAAGATCTCAGAAGAGGCGATATGGAACGAAGTGACAGTTAATGTCTAGTGTAAATGGCTCGATGACATAATGTTTCCAATTTATGGTATATAATATAAAATATTTGGAATGCTCAGGTTTATTGATTCTGAATGGACATTATATACCAATACTGAAACACATTAACCTTCGACTGCGCGGTTAGCAAGGTCGGTTAAAGTGTGGTAGCAATCCAACTCGGCTATCCGGTGACCACTTACCATTACGTGATCCGCCCAATCGTCTGCTCTCCCCGCTACCGTCGTCCACGGCACGTCTTAGACGACCCTGACGACCCAATCACCATCCCCGCCGGCGGAGACGTGGACGTCCCCCTCGCTACACCGTCAACACACACTGGCCCTCAGCCAAGACTTTTACCAGGTATCGGCACGTGCCTGGGCGCTTCTCACCGACTCGCGATCCCGCGGTATCCTCCCAATGCAACGCCCTAAGCCAAGGTCCGTTCCTTCCGCCGGTTTACCGGCGGGGAGCCCTTAGGCTTGTTGCAACACACATTTTGTTCCTGGCTGAGCGCCTCCTGCTCTCGCCCTAAATCAAACACGACCGGTGACTCTTGAAAGGCCACTAGGGCCACAAGAATTTAGCCATTCCGAACAAAAAAAACAATCGTCTCCTATCTATTCTATAAAGAAGAAATGAGAACAAATTTATATTATTATCAAGGTAAGTATAGAATGTAGCATAGCTCAGAAAATAGTTGACGATCAGCTCGTTTTATAAAATATAATTCAGGTATATTTTCGAAACTACTAAGTCTAATTTATTAAAAAAAGAACTTAAACCTTTCGAAACATGAAATGTTGGGATTTATTCTCCCGCGCTATTATAGTAATCAAAAGAAAATCGAATTAATAGATCTCGAAATTAGCGCGAGCAAACAGACCGTGTTTGTATAAACAGTTTGCTTTATACATATCTCAAAAATCGCTTAGTTAAACATTTAAACAGTCAGACATCCGTTGTCTTGTATGGAGAAACTGTAACAGCGTTTATTTTGTCTATATTACATTGGCACTTGTATGAGTTCTGGATGTTTATTTCGGGATATAAAAAGTTCATGATGTATGCACACTTTTATCAGCAATGACTTCATTTTGGTTTATGATTCTGCTGACTAATTCAATGACGTAATGTTTATATTAGATAGGTAACACAATCCCTTTATAAAAATCAATCGGAGATGAAAATAAGAACGAATATGTGAGAAAATACTTGTATTTAGTGAAGTTAAAACGTTACTATATATTTGTTATAAACACCATACCACGCGTTTCTTTTTATTTCATCTAATACTGATGCAGGCATAGATAGTGCAATACAACAGTGAAGTGTATAATACAAAGTAATCTAATATAATACACACACATCACATAGAAATATTAAAACAAAAATTAACAGATACTGAATCAGAGAAGATAGAAGAGTTAGAAATATAATATCAAAATAATATCAAGAAATAAACAGAAAATCAATTAATTCTGACTGTAAGTGTTAAATACTCAAGATTTTGTTCATATTTGCCACTTTTTTGTTGTGCTACGATTCAACAATCACATTCTAGCCAGAAGTGGCTATTTCTGTAAGCAAAACTAAGCTATAATTTAGAAAGTACTAAATCAATTTTCATAAATATACACTAAAACCTTTCCTAATAACTATCCAACACAACAGTGAAATCCACAACATAATCGAATTAGTAATTTCCGCGAATAGCATGACAGATGTACATAAAGAAATTGTCATTTGTATACATATGTATAACATGTCTCAGATTGTGCGCAGGATTTAAATTTCGCGCCATTTTTTTGTTTGGCGGCTGGCGGCTGGTTTGTTTATAGATGTCACATATGACAGTTGCAATTAGTCAACATGGAACGCTACACGACAGAGTAACGCAGTATGAATTTTAGAGCAGTATGAAGTGGACCATCGTTTTGGCGAAAAAAACATCTTTAGTGACGAGGCCCATTTCCACCTTAACGGAAAATTGTCAATAAGCAAAATTGTCGTATCTGGGGCTTGGAGAATCCTCACGAGATTCATGAAAAACGGATGCGTCCTCAAAGAGTTACAGTTTGGTGCGGCTTTTGGTTCGGCCGTATCATAGGGCCATTTTTTTTAGGTATCGGTATTTAGGTAGGCATTTAGAGGTATCGGAACATGCTACAGGATTTTTTTGGCACCAATTGGATGATATTGACCTCGATCAACTGTGGTTCAAACAGGACGGTGCCACATGTCACACAGCCGGAGAAACTATTAGATTTTTTTTTTCTAAATTTAATCCGACGCTCAATCTGAAACGTCCTTTAGAAAGGATAAAACAAATAAATCAATACGTTGTCTCCAGGTTCGGAGCCCGTTTTTTCCTGGGCATTGGTATGTTGGTAAACTCAGTTTTCGGTCTACTGGTGCCTGTGGCCGCACAAGCTGGTTGGCAGTGGCTTATTGTGGTGCGATTCATACAGGGATTGGGCGAGGTGAGCATCGAATTAATAATATAATTTCATTTGCAGATTTTTTATGGAAAGAAGGCGGCATATGAGCAGACAGTCTACCTGGTGGTAAGTGGATCGCACATAGACATCCGTGGTACATGCGAACATCAGTCCAGCTTACTAACGTTGACACGCTCCCGGATGCACTGCCTATCTTTGGAGATTTAGGACTGGATTGGCAGAAAGGCTTAGGAAAATGGGAAGAGATAGGATGGGATGGGAACGCGCCTGAATGGGTATAATTATTTCAACTCAGAAGTACACGTTTGCCTTGCTTATAATGGTGAGTCTCCGTACGCGTAAAAAGAAACCTATGTCCCTCACAATAAACTTTTAAATAAATTGAGGCGAAAGTTACTGTTTGCATATTATAGGAACATTTATACACAAACAAGGGTGACGCGCTCTCGTGAGTTGCAAAAACTATATATATTACACACTCAAAAAAGGTGGGTTGATTTGGAAATATTTTTATTGATACTGTCATCCAGACAGACAGACAGACAAACGACATACATGTGTAGTGTTACTCTGTAAGTGCAATTTGACATCACATAAGTCTAAACTTGTCTAAAGTATCCACCTATCGGCTGTTCGCACAAATACAAACTTCTTTGCAGTTCATTAGTGAATTACTTAAAAAGCTGTTAGTTAACGCCAACCGCAAATATAACGTTGTAGAACCAATATATTAATTCAGTCAGAGCAACGAAAGTGAGCTTTAATATCACTGTAATAATTCATTTATAAACGCAAAAAATTTTGTACTCAGACGGACACTCTAATGTTCAATGCTTTTAGATGAAGAATTAAGGTAAGAGCAAAGCCCAGTACGATCGCAATAGATTCGAGATTGACACGTTGAAAAAGATCGAATGTGAATTGAAAATGGATTAAGTTACTATTATGGATCAATCAAATAGACTGTTGTGTCGTGGGAAAAAATTGCAGAAGTATTTCCGCCGGCACAACTAGTTGAGCTGACCAGTTAGTCGATGGGTAAATCATTCAATTCAATTGAGCATTGAAAAGCATTGAAAAGCGTAAAGCATTCAATTGAGTTGTTTTTGTTCTGCCAGATTACAGAATGCTATGGCACTATTTAGTATAGATAAATTTAGGCTTTCCTCAACATATTGTAATTTTAATTTAATCAATTGTAATTTTTTGCTTTCTTCCGCAGGGTCCCATAGTGCCGTGCTCACATGCCATGTTAGCTAAGTGGATCCCGCCCAACGAGAGGAGTAGAATGGGAGCTGCTGTATATGCAGGCGAGTGAAGTTGTTGTCTGTTTTCAAAATTAACCCTTGTTTGTTGATCTTCTTATAAATCATACATTTTATTACAACATTATTAAAGTGTAATCTGGTTAATTAGTGTTAATCGGGGTAGAATCAAGAGTCATTGAGAACAGAATGACTTTTAATTTATGGAAAAAATACGAATTAAGTATGTTCTCGGTTTCCAGTATGTTTCCAATTGAATAATTGGGGTAATACGGTTATTTTTCGTCTTTGGTCCTTTATGTAAGCACAAACCTCATTTCACGAACTAAAAGTTATCTCGTGTGCAACAAATTATGTACCAATTGCACGAATAATAGACATTTGCTCTAAGGTATTTGACATTTGATCTCAAAGGTAGCAACTTTAGGCTTCTTCATTTTGCTTCATCTTTCTTCGGTCTTGCTGAATGTTTCTTGGAGTGTCAATGAAGATAATCGTTTTGGCGACGGTTTAATTAAGTAATGTTGGTAACCTTCACGTAAACTGGTGTTAATTCTCAGTTTCCCGTCACCGCAAAACTGTTATTCTCGATCGTAATACAACATTTTGTAAGGTTACAAGTAAGAGATAGCTCTTACTTGTAACGTACTTGTCTAATAAACGTATTACTTCTTGCAGGAGCCCAATTCGGCACAGTAATCTCCATGCCTCTTTCCGGTCTCCTGTCAGAGTACGGCTTCTCCGGTGGCTGGCCGTCTATCTTCTACGTGTTCGGACTGGTCGGATCGGTGTGGAGCCTTGCCTTCCTTTTCTTAGTGTCGGAGGATCCGGAGCACTGCCCCAGGATAAAGGAAAATGAGAAGAAGTACATTCTGAGCTCGTTGTGGGGCGCTGCTGGTTTCAGCGTAAGTGTAAAATACTTGCTTTATTTTCAGTTCGTAATATTCTGCAGCTGGTGCTTATGAAAGAATCAAATTAGAATAGGTTTAGAAGGAAATTGTTTTGCGAATGTCATACGAGTGTCGTAAGTGTAACTTACGGCTTGCAAAAGAAATGTGTTACAGTTTTACGAATGACCGATAAATATACATGCTTAATTTAAACTTGCTTGTAAAAATATTTGACGAAATATTTTGTAAAGCTTAGTGCCAGTGTATTTAGAGGTTATATTTTTTAAAAAACGTCTCTTTTTACGTGTACCTACAGACACTGATTACTATAATGATTACATTGATTGACATGATTAATTTACTACTCACGAACAAATAATAAAATAAACAGTAATTGCAATTATATTTCCAAAAGATTTCCATAGCGTTTTCGTCTTTACCTCCTTGAAAGAAATAGATATATTTTTTTTTTCAGAAAAAATAATTAAAATCAAAGTAGCTTATGAGGGCCTACAAAATTGGAAATGTTGTAAATTAAT
Organism: Sesia apiformis; assembly: GCA_914767545.1. Lineage (NCBI taxonomy): Eukaryota > Metazoa > Arthropoda > Insecta > Lepidoptera > Sesiidae > Sesia > Sesia apiformis. The sequence continues at coordinate 3,575,074 of OU611960.1, read as the reverse complement.
AATCCACTCATAGATTTAACTGGGGCCCTCACATATTGATAAGGTTTGTGACAAATTGCGTGCTATACTATCAAAATTTCACATCATTAAAAATAAATTACCACATCCATTTTTTAAATATAATGTATAAAAGTTCCTACAAGTTCCGGTGGAACATTTACTACAACATACATAAACATACATCACGACATACATCACTACAAAGGAACATTCTTAATACAGTACCTAATTCCGAGAAAAATATATCTAAACAAAATTAAAAAAGGTACGGTAGGATTGTTCAAATATTGCCGAGTTATTCCAATGATAAAGTTAAACTATTCGTACGTCTATTGATAGAACAATATTTAGAACAGAAATACAAAGCTTAGTTGATCAGATCACCCAGCAGACACAAGGGAAAAGTTACTGAAACGTAATTTTAAGAATTTCAATGGAAAGAGGGTGTCGCAATATATAATTCCTGAGCTTATAAATTATGAAAGCTCATACACATAATATTAAACACATATTAAAAAAATACTTCTTTTGTTTTTAAATATTGATTTCATTATTAAAAAAAAAAAATAATAAATAAACTAATCATTTAAGAATTGCTCATTGAATCTGTATTTTGGGGGGCGGAAAAGTTTAGTTAGTCCAATGGTGACCAACCGTGATGACCGATAGCGAGACAGGTAGCGTGGAGAAAGAGACAGGACACAGCGTTGGTGCAACCGCTGCGTTCATGCCCTATAATTACTCGTATTATTGAATTGTTCAACATTCTTTTCGTTTGCTTGTATGAATTTTATTATGTGATTGTGTTTTATTAAATTATTTTGTTCGTCCTATTGTTATGTTCGTATTTTGTAATGTAATGTGCATGCTAATCATCGATTACTGTATTGTTGTTGATCGATGATACCAATATCAACTTGCGAGGTAGTTGCATTAGGACAAACCTAATTGGGTTTTTATAATGTCATTCGTAACCATAATATACAAAGTGCAATGTAAATGGATAAATAAAAAAAATAAAGGTATACTTTTTTGTATGGACGAAGGCGACAGATGAGCATACAGTCCACCTGATGGTAAGTGTATACTGTCGCCCATAAACATCCGCGATACATGCTAACATTAGTCCAAAATGACAAACGTTGGCACGTCCCCGGATGCGCTGCCTACCTTTGGAGATATAGGAATGGATTTGGAGAAAGGGTTGGGAAAATGGGGAGGGATAGGATGGGAATGGGCTGTGGCATATCTCACACACTACCGAAACACGTAAAGTTAGGGTAATAAGATAACGTGGGAAATGCAGTACATTTCAAGGTAGTCTTCTGTGAGAGCGGGGTAACGTGGCCTGTCGAGCGCGCCCAGCGGCTGTTGGATTGCAGCGTGCTCTCTCTCTCTCTCTCTCAAACTTACTTAAAAAAAACTTATGTATTCTCAAAAGTTGATTTAGATTTTAGACACTAGACTAAAATTTGGAATAAAAAATATGTTTGAGATCACAATGAACTACTCTATAGACACAAAGTTTCATTCATTTTGGAGAGTCCCACGTGATGGTAAGTGTTACCGCCGCCCATGGACACCTGCAACACCAGGAGGTATGCGGGTACGCCGCTGACCTTGCAAAATCCTATTCACAGCTTTCTTGAAGAACCCAATATCGTAGCGTAATGGTAAGTCCTCTTGAGGCAGTTCCTTCGACATGCGACATTCCTATTGAGGAAATGCGGATGGACAGCACTTCTGTAACGGGAGGTACGCTTGTAGAACCCGAGGTGGGAATTATAATGAACAATTCTTCAGAGCATTCCCCATTTTACAGGCGGTAGAACACACAGAGGGACGCAACGTCTCTCCGAACGCTGAGGGGTTTTAAACCGCCTGTAAGAACTTCTCTCGTTAGAAAGATAGAATTATTATCAATTTCCTTGATAATGATGATGCAGGGAAACTTTTAATGTTTTCAGTCACCGCCAATCCCGTGGAGCAAGATCCTGTTGTCGATGCCGTTCTGGGCGATCATGTTGGCGCACATGGGACAGAACTACGGCTACGAGACGCTCATGACGGAGCTGCCGACCTTCATGAGACAAGTGCTGCACTTCTCCATCAAAGACGTAAGTGATTTGTGGATATTTGTAATGAAAAATTGAGTTATAAATTCAATCTAGGTAAGGTATTTGACTATTTTTAGAAAATTATACATGCGAATATAAATGAACTAAATACAATACATATCTTAAGATATAAGGGATTAATCTAAAGTTAACTTTAGATATTTTAGATTAAACTTTTCTACTTAATTATGAAAATGTCAAAAATAACTATTTATGTTTTGTATTTGCATGTTGAGGTGACACTATTTAAATAAATAAATGCGTACTTAAACTGAAATTATCTTAGAAAATATCTCAAATGTTACTTAATAAAAATCTAACACTGACTGACTGACACACAACGCACAGCCTGAACCGGGGGGTCTAAAAGCATGAAATTTTGCACAGGAGTTCTTTATATAACGTAGGTGAGCACTAATAAAATATTTTTGAAAATTCATCCTCTAAGGGTGTAAAATAAGGGACGAAACTTTGTATGGGAGAAAAGTCGGATGGTTCCTGAGATGTTGCCGATGAGAAATCTCATCGGGCACACGGCTAGTACATACATATAATATAAAATCGTAACAGAATCGTGTCTGTACATGAAATATTTTTCGAAAAAGTTATTGTAATAAAAAGTACGAGCGATATAGACCGGAGTTAATAAGTCAATAGTGTCACAATAGTCAATGGTGCGGAATCACAAGTTCACGCGAGCGAAGTCACCGGCACTATCTATCTCAAACAAAGGGCCTGGTATCGCTAGTTGGCAAGGAGCGCAATAACAACCGTAATGCATTTGACCACTGTTCAGATCAGCCTAGTCGGTGGCGCTCCTGTTCCTTGTACAAAAGTTCTCGGATTGTAGCTTATCTGAATCGGGAACTGTTTCGGAATCTGTAGAGGAATCTCGGAAATGGAATCTCGGGAGGAATTTTTCGGAATCTCATTAAGATGAGACAGAGGATGGAAGAAATATGAATTGTAGGTACACATAATTTTTTTTTTCGATTCTCTAGAGGGGGGGGGGGGGCAACTGCCCTCCCCTGCCCCACCTTGGCGACGTCCTTGGGTACCATACCCATACTAACAGCGTATGTCTCCGATTGAAGACTTGGATTGAACGCATCAATTGAAGACTCTCGTCTTTAAACAATGTGGTATAAACGACGGAAAGAACCGACGCATTCTCCCAAATGCTTTAGGGTTTAGGATGTTTAGGAGTATGATGTTTAGGGTTATGCTTAGGTAATTGGCATGTATGAAGTCGTAAGAGTTCTTAAAAAGGAGAATCAGAAATGCATGTCATAAGTCGTACGTGAGGCGAGTTCGCGAAGGCACACATGTATTTATTTAAACTTATCAAGGAACTAGGTATGAAATTATATCTATTTTTATTGTACACAAATGAGTGTACGCTTCTGTACCTAAATCTGAATGGATTTCATTCTGTAAGATCGTACGTGTATACCCAATTTAACACGTTAAACAAGCTACGACCTTCAGTGTCTATATCCTCTCGAAAACGCTATTTATAGCCCTAAATGCTATATGTGACTCTGACAATAAATCATGTGATGCGTCGCGTGAGTTGTCGCAGAGGTCGTGGGTTCAACGAGTCAATTGACTAATTGTATCACGCGTCTGACTCAGAGTTGGATTCATTCATGATTTTATGTTTATGATTATTTAATTAAGCTATTTGAATATAGCATGTTTAATAGATTAGAGGCAGTTCAAAAGCGGTCACGTTAAAAATTATTGAACGTGAAGCATCCATGTAATCCGGGCTTGTTTAAACGGTCGCTCGCGACAAACCGGTCTGTATAACAACCTTAAACATTTTTAAATGCAGGTAAGATGGAATTGTAGTTTGTTTTGCTGATTACGTATCATGTGCAATTCGATTACTGCATTTCGATTTTAACAAAAACACTAGTTACTGCATTTTAGTTAGGACGACAGAACTAGTCTAACATCAGATCGTGTGGTGTTATATTTATCAATTCATTTAAATTGCAGGTGGTATAAAAAGCATTTACCTAATCTGTTATGTTGTTCGTCTGTTTTGTAGGTTGTCTAAGTAGTATGTTTCCATAAATGCAATTCGTCAAGAATTGATAAATATAACACTAGACAATTTGATTTTTAGATCACTTGTATGACCACCTGATACTACCACGAAATTAATTTTGTATTGTTTTTGTCGTTTTCGTTTGGTAGTTTGCCGACAGATGGCTCTATACAATAAAGAACAACACGATAATAAGATTTCTAACAAAATAACAAGTCGTTATAATGTTGACTTAATAAATAAATAAATAATGTTGAGCTAGGAATGGATGATTTCAATTAGTTCGGGGTCCTTTTTGGGAAATTTGTACATATTCGATCGACGAAATGGTTCTTACGTTTCCTACAATGTAAACTAAATTCACTAAAAAAAAATACATTTGCCGCGCTCCATCTCAGTCCTTTGTTCGAACGAAACCGAAATAAAAAAGAAACTATAAGTGGTAAATCCACCCGGCCAATTCTCCCCCGCGTAATTCCCCCCGGGAGAATTGACGGAAGTGCTGGTGGTGGGTACTGGGTAGTCACCAGCACTTCCATCAACTATAATTTATTTAATTTTTAATGTTTTTTTTACAGAACGGCTTCGTCTCCGCCCTTCCGTACTTGTGCATGTGGCTGTTCTCGATGTTCATCTCGGTGGTAGCTGATTGGATGCTGTCCAGCGGCAGGTTCACACACACGCACGTCAGGAAGATTATTAACAGTATTGGTGAGTGTTTAATAATAATAATAATTTATTTGTTATAATTCATGCATACAACGTTCAACATAGTACATGCACACAAATTCTACTCGTATTACCAAGGCAACATAGAAGTCCATTGGTACCCGCCCTAGAAGCAAACCTGTATTATGGTCTCCCTTGGATCTGCATAATCTGCTGTATACACAGTTTCATTAGTTACACATTATGTGAACTCTAAGGCGTATTAACTAGTGAAACAGTAATTAATATGTGTGTGTATGTGCGTGTAGGTATGCGCGTGAGTGTATGCTCGTGTGTGTATGCGCGCGTGTGTGTGTGAGAGAGGGTGTAAGGGAGCGTGTGGGTATGTGCCTGAGTGCGTGAGTGTTTGTGTATGTGGGTGAGTGGAAGGTGCGTATACTCGCGATAAGTGTGGAACAAGTATAAAATTACATTGAATGTATATTTAATATATGTAGTAGCAAAACTATACCCTATCTATCTATTGGAAGTAAAGATTCAGCATCTTCATAGTCTAAATTCAATAGCCATCTGTGTTAAATTTGGAAATATCCATAGTCCTAGAGACTAGATCATTTGTTCGGGTTATTTTTAATATATACTTATCTATTTATGTCTGTAATTATTATTATATTTTTAAAAGATATTCAGAGTGAACAAAGAACATCATTAACAGATTTAAGAAGTTATCGACATTTCTAATGGAAGGAGAACGGTAGTGTTGACGGTGAGGGTCAATGGGAGAGGAGAAAATACAGAAAAGAAAAATGTCGCTTAATTTCACACAAAGTGTAAGGGTGCAGGGGCTGTAAGGGAGCGGCAGTCGGCAACTCACGTGCACCCAGAGGTTTTGCCTACTAATTATTTCTTTATCTACTAACTGGGCGATTGTACAAGTGGGACTGCGTCGGGAAAGTTTTGGCTCCCCTTATTTATTGGAGTAAGTTACCTTGTCCCCTGTTTCCTGAGCAATTTATTTACAATTCGCTTATCCCTGTTTTACTTAGGTTATACTTAAGTTATATAACATGTACATATAAAGTTTAAGGACGTTAGACCATACGATCTCGATGACCAGTTGATGTCGTCGTCTCGCGAGATAATGGAGATACGAATGTACGGCGCTGTCTGTGGTCATTCGGCTTCAGCTCTTGAATCAATTGAATTGTAAACAGATGAAGCCTCAAGTCCTGACGCATAATTCGCCAAGTTGAAGGCGCAGAAATATGAAGCTCTCGCGCACCCCGATAAATTGACTGTCTCGAATTCTCACGAACACTCCCGAAAAGAAATAATGTTTTCAATATACCTTCCGTTTCGATGACGTGTAGGTGTTCAATCGGCAATTGATCCGGTTTCTTCGAATTTATTGATTAGAAGTCGAATTGAGGACTCAACGGGCCGATTATTCTGTCTAAATTTCACGTAACGCACGGAACGTTCCACGAAACATTTTGATAGTAAAGTTTAATGATTTCCACTCGTTGTTAAATCGTGTAATTTTCCATTATTAAATGGTGAAGCTCAATAAACAGTACTGTCAAATATAACAGATGTATCTTTTTAAATATAAATTAATGTTTAAAAGCAATAGACTTTTAAACATCGAGCATTCCATTTTGTGAACTTTCCTAGGTTATGTAATCATTTAATCAATCTTTAGGGAGACATGCTAGTGATTGCTCAGGTACGATATTGCTATCTATTATACTAGCCATATTAACATTTTAATTAAGAAACCAGATTCGCAAAATTTAATCGTCATATATCTATAGAACAACATCTGCGTAACAAAAAATATTAGTTTGTTAGTTCGAAAATACATAAAGGTGATACATAATTTGTTTTGGGGTTATATTTACTCTCAATTCATTTCTTAGGAAATTTGTTTCAAATATTGTTCGTAGAGCAGTGTAGCCTTGGAGGTACTTCCCTTTTACCATTCAATACCAATCAATAGCAGAAACAAAACAACAAACAATAGCAAAACTTCCCCAATACTTTTTTCGAATATGATTGTATGTCGCCAGGTAGTTGTACTAGCATTTTCGTTCCTGACGACTCGATTACAACTGCCAATGCGGTTCTTACACTATACATGTGCACCGGAGACGAGGCCGTCCCCCTCGCTAAACCGTCAACACACGCCGGCCTTCAGCCAACACACCTTTACCAGGTATCGACACATGACTGGGCGCTTCTCATCGACTCGCGATCCCGCGGTACCCTCCCAAAGCAACGCCCTAAGCGCCCGTTTACCGGCGGAGGGATCCCTTGGGCTCGTTGCTACACATTTTTTTGCTCCTGGCTGAGCGCCTTCTGCGCTCATCTTAACTTATACATGTCCGGTGATCATATTGTTCATATCATGATCATATCATATGTCATCATATTGTGCCAGTATCGAGTTTTCGTTGTAATGAATAATATACATTTTTTTATAATAGTCAAACAAAAGCTCGACTTCACCTCAGCGTTCCCGTCAAAAAGTCCAGCTTTAAGATGTTTCATTATCATTTCAGGTGAATACGGCCCGGCTGTCGGGCTGTTCATAGCGGCGAACACTGGCTGCAATCCTGCTGCTACTGTGGCTATACTGGCTATCGGCGTGGGACTCAACGGCGGCATCTACTCCGGTTTCAAGGTGAACATCAAGCTCCTTTAAAGGCTTCTTACACTTCACGTTATTCAGGAATCCTAACACTAAGTGAGTTGGTATTCCTGAATAACGTGAAGTGTAATAATAGGCCCAGTATTCTTCAATTCAATATTTATGACATAGGGTGACTAGGTAAATTTTGAGATACTCAAATTTCAGAAAGAGAACTAATTTGAGTTACGATTTTAAAAGTTGGTTTAAATGAAAGTGAGTGTAAAGATAGATTAGTATCAGCTTTAGGGGACCTCGCACCGTCCCATGCAACAATTTTTAAATGGTTTTCTCAATTTAAAACAAGGAAATTTTAAAGGAACAAGGAGAAGTGGCCGTCCTGCGACTTCTGTAACGAATGAAAACAACGAGGCGGTAAGAAAAATGTAGCATGAAGACCCAAAATTTACCTACAAACAGATAGAGGAGACTCTTAAGGTGTCATCGCCGGACATTCATGAAATTTTAGGTTCCTCATTCAGTGACTGCGGAACAAAAACAAGCTCAATGATTGTAAAATTCGAAAATGGAGAGGGACGGAATATATTTAATATTATTATTGGAGAGAGTTGGATATTTCAGTATGACCCACTAACTAAGCGGCAATCAACGGTTTGGGTGTTTTCAGACGAAGAGCCTGCCAGGAAGGTCAAACGTGGGCGCAGTGTGGGGAAAAAATGGTGGCAACACTCTGCTGTGCATTCTTTATTTAGACGCTTAAAAAACTGTTAATGGCCAGAGAAATGATAGAGTAAAGTATGTTTACCAACTATATTCGATGTGTTTATTGAAAAACGTCCTAAAACAGGTTTGCGAGGATTTTTCTTGCATCATGACAATGCATCATCTCCAAAACTAAATTTACTCAAGAGTTTTTGAAGATCACAGTGGTCCAAAAATTAAGCCTTATCCTTATAGCCCTGATTTATCTCCATGCGACTTCTTTCTCTTTCCAAAAGTGAAGCTTGGATTCCGTGGCATTCTTTTCGACAGCCCTGAGGACGCTCGGAACTCTTTTATGGCAGCTGCCGAGGACCTCGTTAAAGAAGAGTATCGACAGTGCTTTAAATCTTGGTTTAGACGATTGAATCGCTGTATAGAAACTAATAGAGAGTATTTTGAGAAATTGTAATAAAAAATTATGTTGTACCTAGCCCAAATATTTTTTTTTTGTATTTAAATATTTACTTAGTCCCCACGTATTGTCGGTGTGGAGTTATTGAGTTTGATCAAGATTTGAACTCGCGATCATACGAAGTGAGTCGAGTGTATCCACCTAGGGGATAATGATACCCCTAGGGTATCATCGCACTGAATTGACTGCAATAATTTGTGTACTCTCAGGTGAATCACTTGGACATCTCGCCGCGGTTCGCCGGCATTTTAATGGCTTTCACCAACTGTTCCGCGAATCTAACGGGGCTGCTCGCGCCCATCGTCGCCGGGTACATTATTGAAGGAAAGGTAACAGCATTCTTACTTCTTATTTTCTTTATATATACATATACATACACACACACACACACACACATATATATATATATATATATATATATATATATATGCCATGAACCGTACAGCAAGCAGCCCAAAGTCTCGAAAGCGAATGGCTTTATAGAAATAGGATAACCTGAAATTTAATTTAATAAATAACGCCACATTCAATGACACACACTAGGATTCCCTGTGTCGTGGGTCCGAGACACATACAAAGGCGAACACAACACTTGCAACAACCAGACCCAAACAAACACCTGTCTTTAAACATATGTTTGTCCGACCGGGAATCTAACCCGGGACCTATTGCATAGCAGCTACCAACTGGGCTAATTGAGATAAGCATGCATTAGTCTTAATTACTGTAGGTTAAAAACATATAACAATTAAAAGTTATCTTAATTTGATCATTATTGTGTCAGTACTATTCGAGGCACTTTGACAGCTCTGTTTCTACTCGAGCTAGATTTAAAAGACTGTAGAGAGGTGTTCTTAGGGCACGCAGGTTCACGGCGTGAATCCTGACCGTGACTTCACGACGTGAATGTGGAGCCGGCATATGATTTTGTGAAGTGGTAGTTTCTTATTTTACGCCAGTTTCTTTTTTTTTACAGCCAACGCAAGCACAATGGAGAAAAGTATTTTACATCGCGGGTGGTGTGTACATATTCTGCGCAACATTCTACAACATCTTCGGTGCTGGTCAAAGGCAAGAGTGGGACAATCCGGCGGAGGACGCGGCGTTAGCCAAAAAGGCAGCAGACAAAAAAGCTGCGAAAGTAGAAAAGAAAACAGCTAAAGACCAAAATCAGGCGGAAACCGCGCAATGATCAAGTTAAAATATAAACGCTCTGAATTTACAACTGGTTACTGAATTTGAATTTACACATATGAATTGGCTGAATCGGTCCTAGTTCCGCATAAATAGACGATTCTAAAACCGTGCTTTGTTTTGATTAAGACCATATCGTTGGAAACTAACCTCTATGCAGACCGCATAAGGTTCTATAAAACATGACTGTGACTAATTCTAAAACCGACATATGTCTATTTATCCGGACCCTAGACTTCACATAAAAGGTGACACAAGAAAGGAGCGGCAAATTTAAAACTTTTAGCTTCAATTTCGTTCTAAATTTCATATTCTGTTTGATCTGGTAGTTGACTGGTAGAAAATGCCGTACGGCATTATGTCCGCCATTTGTACAATTACTTGTGCAATGAACTTTAAAAAATAAATAAATAAGTTCACCGTTGATACAGTTACTTGTGCAATGAAGTTTAAGTAAATAAATTTCTTTCTGAATTCACTTGTTTCAGTTTTATAATAAAAAAATATATAAACTATCAAATTAGTATTTTTCTTATTGAAATGTATGTAAACAGTATTTTTGTTTTAAATTTGCCCCCTTTTTATGCCACATTTCATTTGACAGACTACCTTTGCCAAAAACGATTAAAAAATAACATTCCCGCGTTTTTTGAGATTGTAACTGTTTCGAGCGTCGGATCTGACACAAATCCTATGCTTTAGGTGAGACTGTTTATTTTCGGTATTAATTTATTTTATTCATTTTACTCCTCTATTTTAAGAATATTTAAGTTTTTAAGTGCGTATCGAAGTATTATTTGCATATTTCTTTGATCATTTTTCATTCATTTGCATGCAGTCGTTTCACCTAATCACGTGTATTTTTATTTTGAAATATACATAAAGACGCACATCAACAAGGCTGTGATAAAAACTTGTGTAAGAACGTTACGGTATTTGTGTCAGATCCGCTTTTTATCACTAAAGTTGTTAATATTATGCTAATTATTTATTATAATTGAATCGGATTAAAAGATTGTCTTTTTAATCTAAAAATTTAAATAACGTTAAGTATTGTTCATAGTATTTTTTAACTTGGAGACATAAATGTGTTAGTCCGACCAACGAAATATGGTACAACGGTATATTTGAAATTCTTTATGGCAACACTTTTTATAGAAAGTTATATAGGACTCTGCATCAAAGTCTTTAAAAATAATAAAAAAGTAAGTTGAATTTATTTGTTCTTTTGTATCAAATGATTGTGTAGTTTTTCAAATGCTCAGATCGCGAAATGTTGAAATTAAGATATAAACCACAGAATTGACTTTTTGGAACTATAAGAAGTAATGTTGAGTTTTTGTTTGATTAATTATTATAAGATTGTGTATTAGGAGTTTCTGGTTTCGTGCATTTGGTAATTAAATAAAAGCGTGGAACTGCGTTTCTCGTGTGCTTCCAAAGTGTCCATCTCTGTCCTCGGTAAACTTGGTAACCCCTGACTTATTTCGACGGGACTGGACATGAACGGGATATGTTTTAAACTTTGAAATAGATATTTATTACGAAGAAAACTTGACACTGGCAGAATGTGATAATTGCACCATTACCATCTATATAAAATATAATATAGAGTAATTTAACAGAAATTAATTATAAAACTAGTTATATTACAATTAAAAAAAACTAAATAAAAAACAACAAACATTAAAATTACCATGCTGCACGATCTTCATATAATTATCTAACTTATTTCTATATTTGATTTCGTACTAGTTTTAAAACAGAAAATATGAAATATCAACTTATTTTTTATTACAATGAGTGTTGACATCTTAAAATTTTTCAAATTTGCCGCTTTTGACTTGTGCCATATTTCGTTCGCTAGACTAAATGAAAATGTGGGTCCAAATGTAAAATAGTCCATTTGAAACGTTACCGTCCTAGCCAGTGACCTAGGAGTATATCCTCGCAATAAAGTGATTATCATTTATAATAGTGCCATTACAGTATTTTGTTAACAACATATTGAAGTTGCTCGAATATAAAGAAGATTATCTTTTAAATTATTATGCATTAATCAAATTAATGATATCAGTTCGATTTGTTTCAATAAATTATGAAGTAGTCTATTTTTTTCCTGGGTTAATTTTGTTATGCTATGTCCCGCTGGACGGCGCGAAAATATCAATCATTCTGTGCAATAAGCAAGTTGTGCGTCTAGTGTTGCGACGCGTGATGCGCGTCTGTCTACGACTTTGCTCCTAAATATAAATACTTTTAAGTAATTTATGTCATTTATGTCATACAGGCGACAAATTTTATGTCATATTATAATTCGAATAGTACTAACGGCAATCGCGCGTTCACGACTCCCGCGTAGGACAACATGACTGGACGCGACGCGACGCGACGCACCGCACTGCTCGACGCAACGCGCTGCCAAGTTAGGACAATCAAAAAAAATCTTTTTTAAAACTGGTTACCACACGTGTCATTGGAAAACACAAAAATCGTGTTGTGAATTGTGATTACCACTCAGTTGTACGCTCTAAGCGAATGTTGTTGCATTATTAGATTAGTTAAAAAATATAATTATGTTTTAATATATTAAATTATAAATAGTTCGCGTGCTGTAAATGCAAGGCCAGAGTTAATATGTTCATTCTGTTTACATTATTCACCTCGCACCACATTTCTTGTTATTCATAATTTGAGTACGTAATATACATAGTAAGGCTTACATTATTAAAGTATAAAAGCCTTAAAAGTTTTAAATAACTAATTCTGCGAAAATCCTCAAGTTTTAATAGAATCAAATACTTACCATAAGTGTCTAGTGTCTATGATATTTACTAAGATTATGTACACAAGTGTATCCCTATTAGTTCCTTGTATCATCATTAGCTACATATTATTGATTTGTAATAAATAAAATATTACTATAAGTGTACATCAAAAAAAGTATTATTATTTGTTGAATGAAATGCCTTTGCCTAACCCAAAGGCAGACATTTACAATATGAATAGTACAAATACAATTTAAAAATAGAAAGTATTATTTTTTGCAGATACAGCTGCTAGACATGTGGTGCGGTTAAGTTAGTTTAATTAAGCTTCGTAAATTGTAATGTTTTTGTTGATAATTTAACAAAGTAAAAGTATCGTATTATAATGTCTGTGACAATGTTAAATAAGTGCCTTTGGAAGTACTAAGAGCCGCAAATCAAGTATGCGCCGTTAGAAGAGTACGCGTACACCTTAAAAATCTAGCAATAAGGCCCATAATGACATATTATTTTTTGCGCTTGATGTGTGCGATCGTACCTCTGAAATGTATCGTGTAAAACTGATGTGTCAAACACACTGTTAAAATAGTTTACACATTCAATACGTACATTATATAAAAATGTATATTGTATACAAATGCTTTTGGATACTATTCTTTAAGGCAGAGAAATACAAATTTTTTAAAAAGGACTTATTGTTTTATTCTCTTACACATAAAAAAAAATAACAATTTCCTTAGAAGATATAAGATTAAAGAAATGGTTGTTAAAACTACGTTTATAACATCGATGAATTACTTGATTTGATATTGATTTATCTGAATCAATCGAACGCGGCAGTCCCACTTCGGCAAGGCTTGCCCTAACATGAGGTAACTGGACGCTGAACAAATATTGTCAGTCTTAGCATTCAGAATAGTTTCCTTCAAAAATATCATCGAAGAATGAAATGACATCTGCTGGAGCGGAGACGTCAACGACTCCGTACCTCCTCAATCCCATAAGTGTTCGCGATCGCGTGGATATCGTTGCTTTAAAACTTGTTTACGAGTATTTTTAAAATATTAGGTAGCAGGGCTGGCAGGTTGTGTTAGGCCCGAGTGGGTAGTAGGCCGGGAGGGGGGACAGTCCCTCAAGAAATTGTATATGGAGGAATGACTCATAAACAAGAGAATTTTATAGGAATTAATACTAAATTTCTGTAATATTTTTTGTACTTTTCATGCGTCGGTACAAACATTAATTGTGATTGAATTAGAATTAATCGGATGATCTATTCAATTTGTTAGATATTAATTCTGCACAATTGTCCATTGAGGGACATCCATAAATTACGTCACACGAATTTCATGATTTTTGGAGTCCCCCCCCCCGTCCTTGTCACAGGTGGTCACATTTGTGTAACCCCCCACCCCTGGCGTGACGTCACATATTTTTCAATTTTAAATTTAGAAATTATAAATTAAAACAACCTTATAATAATATTGATAGAGTTGGTAACATTTTAAAGTGTTTCGTTAGAGTTGAAGTTTAGTTTTAATACTTTAGATTTATACATGTGGTCACGAAGCTTATGACTCGCCCCCCCCCCCCCCCCTTGTCACACTTTGTTGACCCCCTCCCTCCCCCTTAACGTGTGACGTAATTTATGGATGGCCCCTTGGGACTCGATAGATATCCCTAACAATAGGTAGCGTACATTAGTTTATATTAGACAATGGCTCTAAATAACAATGAGTACGGGATATAATTTTCAGTAAAATAGGATACAAAGAAATAAAATGCGTCTAGACATGGATTTTTCGAGCGACGAGGAAATCCCCATGTCTAGTGACGTCAGTAACTTTTCGTCAAAATCTGAGTGGGTACTTTACCCATTCGGAAAATTCCGAGTGGATCGAGCTACCCACAGTGGCGTAACAATAGGGTGGCATGGCGGGAAAAATGCCACGGGCCCCCGACCCGAGAGGGCCGCGAGCACGGGTGGATCCCGACATTTATTTTTATAAAATTTAATATTTTTTTTTATTTAATTTAATTTAATTAAAACGGCCGAAGCCAATTACATCAATTAAATACAACAAAAAACAATTACAAATAATGCAGTAAATAACCAAAACAAATAAAATAAAGAAGAACACATCAAAAGAAAATAAAATTAAATTAAAATAAAAATAACTGAAAAAATGAGAGCCACAATCACACATGCTCACAAAAGCTCAGACACTTTGACATGATGTCCAGCCAACCATCCGCAAACAGATCGCTTTCAGGATATGCGGTCAGGAGAGTGTTGAGTGCGCAGAGGGAGCGCGGTATGGGCGAGTTAGCGCGTGCTGATGTTCGACAAGCTGGCACGGCAAACAGCTGGTGCCTTCTATTACGGCGGTAATTGTCAGGAGTAAACAATCGACACAGTTTCTCATGCAAATCTGGCACATCGAATTTTCCCCGGATGATCCCCAACATGACAATGAGTTGTTGTTTTTTACGCCGCACCTCCAAGGAATTGTAGCCAAGGCAACCCAGGATAAATTTAGTAGGGTACATGTATGGATAATATCCAAATGCACGCTTATATAAGTATCTTAGAAAAGGTTTCTGGACCTTTTCTAAGAGAAGAGTGTATGTAGTTTCGTGCGGATTCCATACACATGTACACAATATAAAATAGTTTTGATTTTAATTAATTTAAGTTACCTACTAAAGTACATATACATGTACCAAGGTTTGAATGTATTTGTAAGAAAACGAAATCGACCAGTTTCAGAATGCCTCCGGAAGGTAGTCATAAAATCCTCGCCACTTGTAGACGCCCCGGTGTAGCAACACTATAAGTTACGGAAGAAATGTTTTGTGTAACCACAGCAATTTTATAAAAATTGCTTTTTATAAAAACATACAGTATAAGTATGTTTTTATAAAATGCACATAATATTATAACAGCGTTTTGTATGTACTTTACGTAGTGATTTATTGAAAAAAAACTACAACTTTGGATGAGCTTCTTTACATTGAGGGAGGGCTCCATACTATGAATTTACCACGGGCCTCAGCGGTATAGTTACGCCACTGGCTACCCACTATACCCACATTATCCACTGGGCCTGATAGGTAGTCGTAAAAGTTCGCGGCTTTTTTGAAAGTAACGCGCCTGGCTTTCGCACAGCCAACTGTTTGTGTAAGATTGATTGTATCTGACTCATGCCTATGCCGGATGTCCGAATCACATGGTTTTGATCTTAAAGAGCACAGCATCGATGTTTTTGTTGTTGACAGCGGTGGACAGGCGACCTTCACGAAATTCGTCACCGAGATTGACACGACCGCGCTTGAATTCCAGCTATAAATTGTCGTCTTGCTTGGTGCTTCATCGCCAAAAGCAATTTGAAGCCGAGCGCGGCTCTGCTGAGCTGTCAAATTACACTTAAAATTGTAGAAAATTATACACAATGAAAAACAAAATGACTTTCAGATGAAACAATCGTTATACTACAGCCAGAGTTCCATTTTCAAATACTGTAATTACTTCTTAAATATTGTTTATGTAAGTGACTAGTTCCGGAAATTTCCAGTGTGACTTATGTACCACACCGAAGTTAATCCAATAGCCAATGCCTGTATGAGTTCTCTCAGCAGTCAGCAATACAACTTTGCCGTTTGCTCAAAATACCCAAAAGTGGACGTGCATTGTTTTGGTGATAAGCTCCTGATATGTTGATTAACGTAAAATAAAGAATTATTTTATTTTTAATTCACATTTGGATCATTTTCTATTGTAATCCAGTGAATTTTGGTTCCTCCTTGACTTTGATTGAAATCATTATGTAATTAAAATAAAAAAAAACGATTTTTATCATGAATAATCAAATTTATTTAAATCACTCATGCATGAATTTTTCTAACAAGATACAATAAGAGAAAATGTTTATTTTATAAAAAACTAGTTTTTTTTAACACCGATGATTGACTTAAATTGAATCAATTGTCTATTTTAGTGTAATTGCTGTAAATCGAACGCACCAGTGCCACTTCGACAAGGCTGCCCTAACATTAGGCAACTGGACGCTGAACGAATATTGTCAGTTTTCGTATTCAGAACTGCTTCCCTCAAAAATATCAACGATGACTCGAATGACATCTGCTGAAGCGGAGACGTCGACGACTCCATACCTTTCCTGCTCATCGGCTCAAATTTCCCATTAAAAGTCATATAATCAGCTATTAGCGTCAAATGCCGCGGATCGACGGTAATTCCGTACACATTGAACACATTCTGAATCTCCTTTATAATCACTTTATTCGCTGCTTCAATGCCATACGTGTTTGCAATCGCGTGGATATCGTTGCTGTATAACTTGTTTATGTCTAAAATATCACCATATTTGAACATCTGCACAATGTTAATCCCTTCGGTTTTGAGGTATAGAACATTTTTCTCCTTATTTGTGATAGCGCGTTTAATGTTCGTCACTTCGTGAATGACTGATTTCTCAGCTGCGTTGCGGAGCGCTTGTGAAAGATCGACTCTTAAGAAGGCCACAGGGAAGAGGACTGTCAACTCGCACCACTGATTGTTCTTTGTGTCAAACGTGTAATTGGTCGCACTGCTGTGGATGTCAATTGCATTGAACATTATTTTGCTGTCTTCAGCCGTAATATCCTCTTGAATTTCTTGAACATCATCAGAGCCTTTTTTGCTTTTGGCCAGTTCGTTTTCATTTTCATCCTCAGACTTTTCTTCTTCCTCAGATTCGGGATCCTCGTATTCTTGTTCAGTTCGTTTCTTACGAATCTTTACCTGGAAACAAGTATCAATATTTTAATAACAACGACACTTTTTACATTAGAAATTGACTTCAATATTCAGGTTGGGTCTCTTTTATTGGATAATATAAGATAATAGAAATTAATCTGTGAAATCAAAATTAAAATATATTTTTTGTATTAATTAATGGAAGTATTGTCCATTATTATAAATGCACTTTTGCCATTTTCATGAAAATTGATTGATGCCTCTGCTATAGAACCCATGGCGACGGGAATCGATGCATTCTCTGAAGGCGTTTTTCATTGACTCATCAGATATCCAGTTATTCAAATTCCGAAAAAATTTAATCAGTCAAGGTTTGGGAAGTACAGTGGGTGAGGGACAGTTTCCAATCAAAGCTCCTGTAACTTTGAGACTTTATTGTGCAGCGTGTGGTCGAACATTATCATGAAGAAGCTTAGAGCGATTGACCGGACACGTTTGTTTGATAGCAAGCTTGTCCATCATCGTTTGGAGTTGGTCACAGTACACATCTGCATTAATTGTTGTGCCAGATCTCAAGAAGCTGTAGTAGATTATATTGGTAGCTCAAGATTCTTTTGACTCGGTTTACGTTTGGGATATTGTTTGGGTGTGTCTCCTGAGTTCAGCCAATGTGATGAACATTTACGATTATCGTACGGGAACCACTTCTCATCACAAGTGACAATACGACTCAAATGCCTTCATTTTTGTGCCGGTTCAGCAATGTAAGGCAAGTTATGAGGCAATCAGATGTTTGCAGCTGAATTTCATTAAGCTCGTACAGTACCCACTTTTCTAGTTTCTTCACTTTCCCGATTTGACGCAAACAAATCAAAATCGTTTTGTTACTTACGCCGAAGGTTGCTGCTAACTCAGATGTGGTTTGAGATGAATTCGCTTCCTCTAGTGCTTTCAATTCGTCATTATCGATTTTAGTGTCCGGTCATCCAAGGGGCTTGTTCTTGAGGTGGAAATTCCCAGAACGGAAACGATCAAACCAAAAACGCACCGTCCGTTCGTTCCGGTGTTTGGTTCATACACATCGTTTATATTGCGTGCCATCTGTGATGCGTTGCTGCCACGGCGGAACTCATATTCGAAAATAACACGAATTTTTTACTTTTCCATGATCGCAAACACAATGGTATCTAAGCAGAAAGTAGTTTGAAGAAAAACAAATGAATAACTGACTAAAATTTTGAAAAGAAGGCTATAGCTTTAAATTGATAAATGAATTTGGAATTCCTTGCCAAATGCAAGGTAACAACGTTCAAAGTGGCCACTATGAAAAAACAGCACCTTCATAGGTAAGTCCCTAATATGTACATACAAATTACTTTTACCCCAAATTCAAATCCCCGCCTGTAAAACATGTTGACAAAATCGTTGTGCATATTAACAAAAAAAAAGTGTAATATCCACCTATACGTACTGGGTTTGTCAAGAAAAGGTCAGTTTACTTAATTTTTTTTTAAATTTAAGTGAATAATCAATATATATCAGCCTATAGTCCCACTGCAGAGCACTGTACGGATTGATGTAATTAAAGCTTATTTATCAATTATACCTAAGTAAATAAATAAATTGTTATAAAACGTACATCAGTATTATCATCGTCATCATTCGGAGCTTCATCATCAGAGCTGTTGTCTAGATTGTCCTTTTCTTTCGTTTCTGCAGCAGGCTCATTCTCATCTTCATTTTCGTCGTAATCATCCACAGCCTTATTTTTCGATTTCTCTTCCGCCGACCACACTACGCCGATCGATGTCTTAGCTTGCTTTCTAATACACAAAAACATTTCAGTAAAGAATTTTTTCTGCATATGCTTTATAATTTGTGGCGGTTTGACAGCGTACTGAGTCTTGTATTGAGAATGTGGTAAAAACATGAAACGCATTGTCGTCCGTAACTGCCTTTCGGGATGGGTCACTACTTCGCATTCCACGTCTATCTTCTCTAATACGTCTGATACAGTCACCTTGTTTAATTTTTGTCTTAGCTTCTCGGCTTTCTTATTCAATTTCGGTACGTCTAAGAATGGAATGTCCATATTGGGCGTTTTCAATTTCGCAGATGCAGTCATAAGGATTTCTCGAAGACGTGGTATACCGAGAGTGACGTTCATGTCACCTCGACCAGCAAAGTGGAAAGTATTCAATGTCATCTGAGTGGAAGGTTCTCCTATAGATTGGGCGGCTAATAAGCCCACAGGCTCACCTGGCTCTACCATCGAGGACAAATATTTCACGCTCAACACTTCCATAAATTTCTCTTTCTCTGTGTATACATTGCACGAATTGTCACGATTTTTCAAATAATTTTGCATTAAACTTTCTAATTGCTCATTTATTACGCCAATTTTGTATTCTGGAGATACCTCGTCTTGAACTGGATCAGGACACACTTTTATGGTATAATCACACTTTTCTCCCTCGTCAAGTTCTCGCCATTTTTTCTCTAAATCCCAATAGAAGGGATCTCTAGACTTATCCTTTGGATTTTCGTCGAGAACCATATTATCTTTAGCAAATTGTGAAAATTTGGTAAATGGACTGGTTCGAATCTTTTCAAATGGATTTCCATACTTCTTTTTCCATTTCTTTATTGATTTCTTCGCTTTATCAATCCATTTTGAATCTACATTTTCCTTTAGTTTCTTTATTTCAGATTTACTCACCAATGCATTAGAATTTATGTCAAGGAATTCAAATAGAGGTTTTTTCAAGAACTGACACTTTAGAACATCAAGACCATCTTCTCCAAATGCAAACTGTATGACGCTGCCATCGAAATCTCTCACCGTGTAGTCATAACCTACACTCAAACCCTCTAAATGCTTGATCAAACACCTCTGTAGGTAACCCGAACGACTAGTCTTGACAGCGGTATCAATAAGACCCTCGCGACCGGCCATGCAATGAAAGAAAAACTCTTGGGGCTGGATTCCCGTCATGAATCGTCCGTCAATGAACCCGCCTGCTCTCGGCGATATGTCATAAGGCGGAAAACTTGGGAGAGATCGTCCAGATATCATAAGAGGTGGTCTTTTACCTTCCAATTCAATTTGACCAAGTAAACATGAAATCTGCATAGTGTTGACAGTTGATCCTTTAGCACCAGATTGGACCATCAGCTGCAGATTGTTGTAGGGAAATTTTTCCAATAAACCCTGTGTTAAACAAACTGTGTTTATGTTATTTGTATAAGAATCCAGCATGCTTTTATACTGTCTGTCTAAATTTGATCTGAATTTGGGGTCCTTAACAAGCATTTCTCCAATAGTTTCCTTTATTTTGTTTTCATCCACATCTACTGGAAGGTCAGTAGCTTTAGCTGCCGCAATTTTACCCGCGTCACGGACTAAGCATATGAACTCATCTCTCTTTTTATTTGCCTCTTCTACAACCAAAATATCTTTAACACCAAGACTAAATCCTATCCATTGCAGGTAAAATGTGAATACCTTCGAAAATGAACTGAGTAAAGCACTTGAACTACCGCCACCATATAATTCATACATGCAATGGACCAAACCATATGGAGTGGCTCCATAATGTGTTTTATCTAACACTCCACATAGAAGTTCTCCCTTTCTAATAATGACTTCTGCTTCTGTCATACTATTGTCATCACTGAATGGAGTGCCGCCAGCTTTCCAAGGTCTTGGTGGATCTTTCTGCCACGCCTTTGACCCAATCTTGGCTTTTCCAGTCAATGTAAGATATGGTTTGCCTTTAGGTATAGTGTTAATGATGATGGTAGAGAGAATTTGTTTCCCTGACCACAACATCACAGGCTTCAATATGGTGGGAGACAGAAACTTGATTCTACCCCTGTGATTTACCAAACCTTGAAATACTAACTGCTGGTAGTCGGGCTTTGTGAAAAATTGTCCTCTTAAAGACATTTTTACTCCTGCAATAACATGATCTTGAATGAGTCCACTTAACGGTGTGCCATCTTTGGGTACCAGATATTGTTTTTGCACAGACATAATATTGTAAGCTTCGCTTCTTGCTATTTCATTTTGTGGAAAATGGGCATTCATTTCATCACCGTCAAAATCGGCATTGTAGGACTTGCAATTAGCATAGTGCAGTCTAAGAGTTTTTTCTCCCTTAAGAATTCTCGCTCTATGAGCCATCATACTGGGTTTGTGAAGAGATGGCTGTCGGTTTAATATCAGCACATCACCATTAACCAAATGTCTATGAACAATCTTCAATCCAGATGTCTTGTATTCATCGGGAGTCAATAACATTTTGGCAAGACTTTTCCTCTTCAGCATAGAATCTGGGGGTATCCTAATTACTCTTCCGTTCTCCATCTCAATTTTTTCAGCACCTGGATGCACATTTGGTCCATTTATGACCATTTTTCGTAGTTCATCGACATTCCACTCAGTGACTGGTACAGGATATGTGAGTTTGGTAGCGAAAGCATCTGGAATACCTATTTCATCAATATCTATATTTGGATCAGGTGTAATAACGGACCGAGCAGCATAGTTTACTCTTTTCCCCATCATGTGCATTCTAATCACACCAGTTTTCCTCTCCAGTATTTCTTTGAGGCCTTGAAAGGATATCATATTGCTCTTACAACTCAAAATGTGATTTATATTTTTTTGTATCTCCTGCCAGATTGTATGCAATTTTTCAGCAGGAGTTTTCCCGAGAATGGCGAAATATGCATTTCTTGGCTTCACATCGAGATTATCTATTGTTCTCTGCTGATCAGATGATGACAGTACTTTTAATATAGCTCTAGCATCAATTGATTGTGTAAGTATAATCTTGTAGATACTAGATTGTTGATTTTCGACTATAACACCTTGTAAAATGTTACAAGGTCTAACATTAGGAGGTGGTACTGGTACCACTTCCATGAAAAATATATTTGTAACAGGATTGGTTGGTGAATGTTGCAGGATTGGAATACAGAATTTTAGAATCTCCTCATCATGTTCTGCAATTGATGTGCAATAACGCTTTATCTCATCAGGCATTAAAATCTTAATACCCCTACCACCACCTTCTGCACTAAGATTGTACATCAGTTTACAATCTGAAGTTGTAACTTTGATCAATTTACTTTTACAATATAAACAGTTTTTAGAAATGTTAATAGCTTTAAAATAATTCTGTAAAAATCTGGTCCGTAATTTATTAGAATTTTTGTTGCAGAAAGTATCAGTTATGCAATCTCGCCTTTTTAGCATTTTCTGGTACTTCCTTATTATTTTCACAGGTTTGTCTGGAGAGTTTGTATTATCAGTTCCTCTGATATCTCCAGCAAAGTTTTCTAAATCTAAGGCAGCTGTTATATATCCTGCATCTAAAAGCTGCAACTGTAGTTTTAAAAGGAATTTCACTCTTTCATCCATTTGTATTTTGAAACATTTGAGACAGCTAATACGGAACAGAGTATAAATTGTCTTTATAAAAAGAGGATTTACTACAGGAAGTGGCAGTACAATATGGCCGAAATGTCCAGAGCAATGAAGTAATGTATTGTTGCAGGTTGCACAAAAATCATTTCTGTCTCTAATCGGTCCCATGGCAGGGTCATACAAACTTCCTTGTACAGGGTTACCTATGGAATCAAAGGATGTCATATTAACTACTTCAACCACACTAAGTTTCTTGATGTCTTCATCACTAAACATAAGGAACTGTATCATTTCTGGATCCACTGACATCAGCCCTGCAAGGGTTGACGTGAAAGGTGATTTAAAGGCCATCTTGCATATCTGTAAATGAATAAGATTTAACATGTCTATAAAGCTAAAATTTGTAGAAAAAGTAATCTGCAAGATTGAATTAGATATGAAGAAAATATATACACAATCCCAGACACCTAAATCGAGCCACTCTGCATTTTCAGTTTTGATAAGTTGAAGCTTAAAAAAATTTTTGATCTATCCAAATTTTTATGCAGTTTTGAAGCTGACATATCATTTCAGTAAGCATATTTGAATCATACATATTTTTCATAATTGACAACACAGTGGAGATAGGTGGAAAAGTATGCCTACTGGTATATAAGCGTATATAAAATTCCATTCTTCCCTACCAGTGGGGATTGGACGGTAGGAATAGATGGAACAGGCGCAAAAGGCAACGTACCTTTCGAGTTTCTTGTTACTTAATTTTATTTAAAATTATAAGTAGTATTTAAATGGTGCATATAAATAGGATTTCGAAGTCTAACGTTGTACGAAAAATACTTATATCTATATAATAATCAAAGTGGTCGGCTTTTACAGACCTTTGAATTTTAATGATACAAATATAAAAATATTAAATACTTCTTGCTTATAACCGATATTACAATGTCCACATATCATTTTACATTGTAGGTAACTGTATAAGTAAGTTTTAAACGAGATTATAAGTTAGATATTTTGTCGGAAAAGTAACCTACAAGACTAGAGGTAAATATAGCGAAAATATATTAAATACATTCGTAATAGGTGCATATAAACAGGTTTCCTAAGACTTTAGAAACTTACAACTTGTTAGAAAACTTACGTGTTATTTAAAACAGGTCATAGGAGATACGACTTCAGATAATCATAAATCAAAAAGTATTGTATATAAATGGCAAAGAAATGCATGTGAGAATTAAAAGTGTCAAATCTGTCACTATTCTTTATATTTTTTCATATATGGCAACAGCCCAATTACCACAATGTAGGTACACCACAGTGTTTGGTGTCGAATTTTCGTCCTAAATAGTAGGTTTACTGAGGACAGAATAGTTGGACTCCTTGGAAGCATACAAAAGTATTAATCTTATGCTTTTATTTAATTATCACAAACGTTTGTTTTAAAGTTTAATAAAATATCACTATTGCACCATAATATCCACAATACACATTTTTTTAATATCAAACAATTATTTATATAATTTATTTGGACACTGGCATACCTATTGTTCCTCACAAAGAAACTAATAAAACAGAATTGTTTTTATCACTCTAAGGTCCAGTTCCCGTAAATAATAAAGAATTATTATACATTAAACATCGATAGTCTATCGATACTATCGATAGTGAATGACTATCGATAGTAATTGATATTTTTTGTAACATTCGATTGTCGGTTATTATCACTTAGCACTCAATACTTGTTACATTTTTTATTTTACTTTATATAATTCATTTGGACACTGGCAAAGCCACTGGTCCAGACACAGCAAATATTAAAATAGAATTGTTTTTCCACGTCAATGTCAAGTCCCGTCGAAGTAGAAGTCGCTCAGTGATAATAGGTTTACTGAGGACAGACTTGGACACCTTGGAAGAACACGAAAAATGCAGTCTCACTGTTTTATTTAATTATCACAAATATTATTCACTAACATTAGATAGACACTTTGAAGTTTATTAAACGATCACTATAAAACCATTAATCCTGCAATAAACTATTTTTACAACAATCAATTAAAAACTCAACTTAACTTCTCGGGTTCCCGCCAAATAGTCTCTCAGAAACAAGTAGGTGGAGTTCTGAAACGTTTGAAAATCGCTCTATGATATTTAAATATGATAATCCTTTTTTATCACAGACGATTAATAATATAGGTATAATTACGGCGTGGCCACATGCGATAGGAAATGAGCTATACACTTTTATATAATGTCGCCTTCAAAGTTTGAGCACAATCATGGCATTCACGGCACAATGGTTGCCGGCCTTGGAAAAAACCGAAATGCAGGTAGAATGCACGATAGAACACGTTACAGACTATAAAATTGTTTATTGCGAAAATAACTTGAGATTAGCAGAATGTGATAATTGCACCATTGCCATATATGAAAAGAAAAAGAAATGATTTATATGCCGATTTTTGTACATTTTGGAACAAAACCTCAATAACAACCATATAGATTAGAGATCATATAATTTTGTTTGAAAATCCGCTTACTTTCGAGAAATAACCATGTGTAGTTTAATTAACAAAAATAAGTTTATTTTGTCCTATAGTTATTTTTGTGTTGTGGCGACATTGCCATTTGTAATCAGTCAACATGGCGGCCCAAGATGAACTTGACATATGTGAAAGTTGGGAGGATATGGACGAATTTGGCGTAAGTTTAACTTTTTGAGCTATCCTTGAATACTACCCCGCTAAATATTCACCAAATGTGAGTTTCTCACTCATCTGTTCTACCGTTGCAGTTAGACCAGAAGATCAAGCTGATGTCCGCACCTGTTAACAGTTCACTGAGGAGTTGCAAGGTTACTAACGTAATTGTTGAGGATAACGCATGTCTAGGATCTCAGTGCTTGATGCCGGAGCCAGCAATTCGTATACTGAAGCGGCCGTCATCGTTAGCGAGCGGTCAATTGAACGGTGAAACCCGTGCTCGCCCTGTTAAAACCCTTGAACAAAGAAAGAAGGAATATGAGGAGGCTCGGTTACGGATCCTTGGCGAAGCCCGAAGCCCTGAGGACGTCATTGACGACAAGTAAGAGTTTACAACACGTACCGTCCGATATTGCAAATTTCATGGTCATGCTTTTACATAACTTAAAATATCTAGATCTCTCAAGCTGAGATAAACTTTCGTCATATGTATTTCGACGCCGAACCAAATAAGCGTATCTTCAAAATTTTGAAATATGTTTTGTTTCACAAATCCACTTAATGTTAAGTGTGAAAATGATGTATGAGGTGTAATGAATAATGATGATACATACATTTAATACTTTTGCTAACTACAATCCTAACAACAACAAAGAAAGCATTTGTGCATGAGGTAAACCAAAGTTGGTAGGTATATTAGATACCATTAAAATATAATGATAGTTATCATTATAGTTATAATGAAAATTTGATGTAGTTAGGTAGATACATTTGGTTCTTAGGGTGCAATTTATTGATGTATATGATATTTTTGTTTATTTATATGCCAAAAGCAATACATATTATGTTGCCTACTTTGTGTCCGTAAATCTAGACAGTTTTGTGTCTGCACTGCATATTAGTATACATACTAATTACTGCTATAAGATATTAATCAATGTATTGGTATAAGAACTTACTTATAATAAATACTGTATGAATATAAATCAAGTTCATCTATGCCATTTTCTTAATTAGGTACTTTTTAAATAAACCTTATTACAAGGGATAATCATTCATTGTTCACACACCCAGAGCCCGCTGCTGGCAATTCAGTAATGCACTCAATTCACTAAGTAACACACAGGTCACACCAATGAAGCCACAAATGTGACATTAACTGAGCAAAGAGACCTTATCGTTAGTATGTTTATTTATTTCAGGCAATTAAGGCCTATGGAATATATACATTAATTTAGATTAGAATATATATAATATAATGAAGTTAACTAACTACAGAAATCCTCCATTCTTGCTCAGTCTCACTTCTCTAAAGCACCTATTCTGGTGAAAAGTTCAGACTGAGGAACTACTTCTAATATACTACAGCAACCCGGAGCATATACATTTAAACTTGCTAGATCTATAATTCGACTCGAGCTGCTGCTTTATGTTCCTGATCTGACCCTGGAGTCTCTACTGTATGTGCCGTTGTATGGACTTATTGAACTTTGGTTAAGATTTTCTAATTTAAAATTTTGTTGTTTCTATGTTCTGTTCAGACAAAATATCTGACTTTCACTGATTTTTAATATGTGGGAAGTAGAACTGACAACACTATTATATTATGTTGTAATATTCTCACTTATTGTAATATTAACTATTAATTAGTAAATTACTAACAATTACTGCAGATATTGATATTCTAAACAAACAATGATTTGTGGAAAATGTTTCACCAATCACATTAATGGATTCTATATACCTCTGTGTATCTTATGTACCACCCTAGTTTGACATTGTAACAATTTAGTATATAATTCATTAGCACTCAGTGCTTGTGCTTAACTACCATAGGCTGCGCTTTTATCATCCACTGCTGGATGATAAAAGTGGTCTTCCTCATGCACATTGTCTTGTGCATGAAGGATGTATCACCTTGAAACATCACACTAGTCAAGCAGGTTGACAAATATAATAACACAATGTTAAATGTTCCTTTAGAGGTGGTGTAGGTCCTCAGAGCTTGTGGTAGCAGCTTTGATATCCCTTAGTCATCATTTACGAAATCCACAGGAAAATATATACAGGTGGTGCTATTCTAAAGCCGGTGGCCTAATCCTCAATCCTCATAAAAATCTACATTTTCCATTTCATTTTACATATAAACTTCTGTTCCAGCCTCAGTCGGTTACAAGAGAAACTGCAAGCAAATAATTTAAATGACAAACAAACTAATGGTAAAACTAAGAATGCCCATGAAAACCATAAGGGCTTAGAACGGAAAGTTCTAGCAAGGTTACCACCTGGGATTACAGCTTCAGGCATCTTCCCCTCACCACCACCTCCAGGGGTCCTTGTAATACGTACCCCTCGAGGACCAGACGGCACAAAAGGTTTTTCAAGAAGGTAGCAGCAAAGGAAACAAAAAACTCAAAGTAATGCATGTAACTATATCCATCCATCAACTTTCACATGATGTTAAAATTTAAGTGAGCGTCTGTGGCTAGTGCAGAAGTTGGTTTCTTTTGCAATAAGATATTTGTATTTTTAAATAATCATACATAACATAATAATACATAACTGAATATACTAGAAATCGATCTGTGAAATCAAAATATCTTGATATTTTGCTGAGTTATAGGGCTAAAGGACCATCCTAGTGTATTAATGACAACACCAACACAGTAGTGATGTTACATCTGTGTGAATAACAGAGATAGTGGTAACTCCCCTCTCAAATATTTTCTTAATAAATCTTTTTGTTATGGGTTTATGTTTTTCTCTAGTTGTTGCCCAAGAAATAATTTTTGAGCCACTATCCTTTATTCTTAATCTTGCCGTGTTATAATACTATCATGTATTATAATAACACTGTGACATGATATCATTGAATTATGTGGACCACGTTTGATTAACGTCTACTGTCTTGAGCAGTGACTTATTGCATTTTTAACGCAAACCGAGCTTAGTTTCATATTCATTGCAGTAACAGCAAAAAAATAGGTTTGTCCCACAATGTTAAATTTACTGTTGGCCCCACCTAGCCAAACTTCAATATATTAATAAAGTAAAAGTTTGTATTTGATAATTATAATTACACATCTTTATTTATTAACACAGGCATAGAGTCTGGCAAGTAGAATTTGAGATTGGAAAAGTGCAGCAAATTAAAAAAAATAGGTTGTCACTAAAATACATTGTTGTTATTTATGTCTTATACGACTGTAGACTTATATCTCTGTTATATCACTAAATCACTATCTATAGTCATATGACTGTGTTAACATATTGTGTACATTTCTTCCATTACTGTACAATAATTATCATGTTTGATGTGTTAAAATCCACCTTTACACCGAAGTTGCCTATTGTGCTGAAACACCAACTTGTTTGTGCGTAGTGATGAGTAATTTTCGGAAATCTTTCCAAATGTCGGGAATTTCGTGAATAAGAAATTTCGTGAATTTCTTAAAATTTCCGATTGGAAACATTTCCGAAAAATTCCCATCAGTATCTGTTTTTAACTAGTTTACAGACACTCGCTTTTGATGTCGTTGATAAAATACGTACGCAAAAAGGTAGAACGGAGGAGTATTATTAGCCGAGTGTGCCAATGTGTGTGATGTCTCATTTACACGTCTCGGGCGAGCGTCTCGGCGAAACGTTCGGCGAGAAACTTGCTTACATGAGCGCCTGTTCACGCGTTAGGTGAGATCACAGTCGGTATTTCGTCGTCGAGCATGGATAACGTAGAAGTTATACATCAGCTGATGCAACAACTGCATCAGCGTTGTTTGATGAATTTAACCAACTATTGTTATTATTTATATTACGTCAGAAAAAAAGACGTATAAAAATAAGAAAAAGGAGATGGTGGATGATAGTCTGTCACCGAAACAGAGCCCTCGAAAGCGACTGAACAGTGACGAGCATATAAACAGACGATCGTGTTTCGTCCGAACTCCCTTTGACTCGGGAACAAAAACCGGCATCGAGGCGAACGCCGAGCCGAGGGTCCGTTTACATGTTCGTGCTATGGCAATTTCGTCTGGTTTCGTCGAACATGTAATCGAGCCATTAAAGAGAGCGGAGAGAGTCTGAGCATACCTGACGTCACATTTGCTTCTTGCCAGAGTTGTACTCTGTTACATTTGAGAACATTTAGCGCTCACATGTTACAGATGTTTCACTATCCAGTAATGTTAATGGTTCCTAATGGATTATATATATATATATATATTATAGGTTTATCTGGTTTAATTTAATATTACCCAAGATCTATGGGTAAGACAGATACACAATTGAAGTGAACTGTGGTTCAGACCTTACTCCTAGCTCTACCCAATGTTGCTTGAGCAAATTTAGACTAGACTAAAAAATACTGAGTCGAACTGAGCTACACGGTACATTATACTGAGTCGAACTCTAGTATTAGTGTCTTGAACTATTTATTAGGTCTTTACCAAAGAAATTGCCGTTTTATATGGAAACAATCATTTTTTTTTTCATTAATTTCAATAATTGAAGTATTGTTCAATTTTATCAATGCACTTTTGCCATTTTAATGAAAGTCGATTGCTGGGACTGTTATAGAACCCCTGGGGACGGGAATCGATGAATTCTTTGAAGGCGTTTTTCACTGCCTCATCCATCACAGTTGAATTTTTTCTCAGTAAAAAGTTATCTAAATTCCGAAAAAAATGGAAATCAGTAGGGGCAAGGCCTGCCGAGTACAGTGCGTGACGGAGAGTTTCCAGTCGAAGCTCCTGTAACTTTGAGAATGTCTGTTGTGCAGTGTGTGGGTGAGCATTATCATGGAGACGTTTAGGACATTGGTTGACTGTGTCTCCTGATTTCAGCCATTTTTTACGAACGTTTACAATTATCATACAGGATCCACTTCTCATCACAAGTGACAATACGATTCAGAATCCGTCCATTTTTATGCCGGTTCAGCAAAGTAAGGCAAGCTTCGACGCGTGTTTGCAGCTGACTTTCATTAAGCTCATACGCTACCCACTTTCCGAGCTTCTTCACTTCCCGATTTGACGCCAATAAATCAGTATTGTTGTTTTATCCGCGATACGCGGAGTCAATATTAAGAAAGAAAACAAAAGTTCCGACCTTGTATCCACCTGCTCACCCACTCTCGATCTTCCTGGGCCCCCTCGGAACTGCTGAACAGGGAGGCTCTTAATGGCGCCTTTGTAAGGTCTTCCGTACACTACACTATTAAATTCAACAATAATCACGACACACGCGAATCCTAGGATCTCAAAAATGTGCAGCCTACTTGCACAACAAACAAATTGCTACCGTACTACACAAGGATCGAGTGGGCCCACTCGCCGGGCCATCCGCGCCCGAGCAGCACGTGAACTCACCCCTCACCTCTCATCCCCCGAACAATTTTATTGTCACTTACGCCGAAGGCTGCTGCTAACTCAGACGTGGTTTAAGATGAATCCGATTCCACTATTGCTTTCAATTCGTCATTATCTCCGGTCGTCCACCTTTGTTCTTGAGGTTGAAATTTCCAGAGCGGAAACGATTCAACAAAAAACGCACCGCGCGTTCATTTGCGGTGTTTGGTCCACACACATCGTTGATATTGCGTGCTGTCTGCGCTGCGTCGCTGCCACAACGCAGTGCATATGCGAAAATAACGCGAATTTTTAACTTTTCCATGGACACAAACAACGATATCTAAGTAAAAAGTCGTTTGACAGAAAAACAAATGAATAATTGTTTATGAAAAAGAATATCATAGCTGTAAAGTGAAATTAATATGAATTTGGAATTCCAAGCCAAACGCAAGTTAACTAAGTTCAAAGTGGCCACTATGAACAAACGGCAGTTTCATAGGTAAGGCCCTTAATACATTTGAAACATGAGATGTTATGTTAGGGTGATTGAGAATCGTGTCTTTATATATCTTTCTTGTGTTTCTTTGAAGCTACAACCCTCTGTGGGTGTTCCCTTCCTGCACTCCTCCAACTGCTTCTCTTCTTTGCTTCCTTCCTCGATCTTGTGAATTTTCTCATCTAACTTAGGGTGTTACTCAATCTACATCGATTGTCAACATCAATCAATGAGTAAATGAAGTCGGCCCATATCGATTTATATGTCATCATATCACAAATAAATGTGCCTAGGTTTGTAGTATCACGAAAATCGATTTATAATATCGATTGACACTCGTCCGCTAGTACTATCATACCAAACGACCGACATGATCGAATCGACGTAGATCAAGCAAGTTGTTGATCGACCTAGCGTTTCACGACGATTGACTGGATGTGGTAGGTATGTTTTTCGTTTCGCGTCCATCGACCGGCCAGAACTACCACACCAAACTGATCGAAAAGATCGATTAATGTAGATCGAACAGGTGGAGTATCTCTCTTAGGACCTCTTCAACGCAATCCATACATATTTCCTAGGTCTTTTGTTGCGGTGGACTCCAGTGATCATTTTTGTTTTCTATTGTCTGCCATCCTCTCGTAAGTATCGTAGTGCCATCCGCATTACAATACCTCGGTATCTACTGCAATTACAGATTTATTTTTATATGTTAAAAATTAATATCTATATATGTATATATATTTTAACTTATAGGTTAAATCTAAAGACGAAATTATCTAGGTGACAATATTTGTGTCAAGTCTTTAGTATCAAAAATGTTACAAAGACGTGAAAGGTGTCAAAAATGCCGGGATTTTGCGTGACGTATTTTATGAACGATCCCTTTTTGAAAAGTCTGGAACCAAAAAGGGTTCACTGCGTCTAAAAATTGTGAAGTGGAAAAGTAACATTGCAACTGACAAGAGTGCTCACTTCTGGGAACAATCATATTTATTGTAACATTTTACTATTAGATATCAATCTATACGAACATTTTACATTTTGGATAATGATATTGTATAAGTATAGATTTTAATTTCTGGACAAATGTGGTGAGTGTTTAAATCTTATTAAGTTTTCTAATAATTTCATGTTCATAATTATGAAACAAAGTATATTAGGAATATGTTCATGATAATGAAACTATTATTACACTTTTCATAATGAAATCAAATCTCATTTTTTCGTTTTTATCTCTTTTGACCATAATTATTGTCACTTTATGCTGCAAAAAGAAAATTGCTATTGGACGAACAGATGTTTGATAAAATAATATCACTTTTTACTTGAACAAGTGTAATTTTACCCGAACGTGTTCCAAACAAAAAAGTATTTTTTTTGTTCTTAGTCATCGGAACTTTGCGTTTTGTTATACGGAAGTTAGGCGTTTATTATTTGGATAAATAAAATACTTCCAGATTTAGTTGTAACAGTCGAATTTTAAAAAGATCATGAGACGTTCAAACTGAATCAAACGTGTTTGATTGTTTACACTGTTAGTATGAAGGTTTGTCAAACTTCCTTCTCGTCAAGCATAGTTTAAATAGTTTGACTATCCCAAAAGCATTACACTTTTCATTCAAATCAAAATTTATCTCTGTCTTATTCAGTAGCGTCTTAGACGCTCTAAACATGTTTTATTCTCTAGCATAAGACAAAAAATAATAATATTATTTTTGGTTTGGAACATTATTTACAAATCAACCTCTTTTTTTGCCTATAATGACACAAATTAATAAGCGTTAATGAAATATGTATATTTCATATTCGTCTATTCTCGCTCCCCAGTGGGACCGATCGCGAAAAATTTTCCCATATGTTATATGATTTATATTTAAAAAAAAAACTATTTTAAAATTGTGAACGAACGATTATTATGACAGTTTTACCATACACACGGTGTTCTGCTTCAATCATAATCTTCATATTAATTTACCCTATACCACTCGCGATTTTAATTGAAATTTTTGAATTTGGAACGACGTTCTTTTTTACTTCAGAAACTATTCACAGATGTGGGTAGGAACGAGAATAATTTTGTGTTCTTTGTCACCGCGCGGGGAACGATCGGGGGTTTTTTCCCTCGATTGGTTTCCCACTGTGGATGAAACAAGTGGTAACGAGCGGGAATAGAAGTTCAAATTAAAAAAATGCACTTCAAATAAAATTATGTTTAAATTATCATTTTAGATTTTGAGTTTATCACATATTGTGTAACATCTTTCAAATTCCTGCAAATCATTCTATAGTCGACCTACATCGTTGGCGATACTCATGCTGTATGTATGAGCGGCGGGGCGGGGGACGAGAAAACAATGCGGCACTTGATAGCCACGAGTATGATCGATCGATGCAATTCGGCGCATAACATCAAAGTAACGATTTGTTATTGTAAATGCAGTTTTCTTATTTTTGCGATATTTCGAATTAAATCACTTTTAAAAGAACTTTTGGCAATTTACTATTTTATCATAATGCTCTGCTATTGGTTTAATATTGGTGCTATTGCTATTGGTCTGCTCTGCTATAATGCTATTGGTTGTTATTTTGCGATTTCGACCATTTGCGTTTTTGACAAAATATGTTTCTTGTCAATTTGATTTTTTGACAAATTGTTATTTTGACTTTATGCGCCGAATCGGATCGATGTCTCTTTGACATATATACATATATATCTTAAAGATTTAAGGTTTACCTTATTTTTTTTCATGTTAATAATGATTTATATATCATAGATATCGGATTATCAGTATAAAATTCATAATATGCACTATGGAAAAATCGCGTTTAATATGTTCTACGATAAATCTCGCATAAAGAAAGCGTTATCGTGTATAATCATATGCCATGATTCCCCACCTCCCGCTGCCCCGCGTGAAATGTAGCCTTATCACCAGCAAAGTTTACTCTTCGGTGCATAAACGTAGGGCATATGGTGTCGCGGCGGCAAGTGATAGACCGTTGGCTCAAAAACAGTTATATGGAGTCACCTAAAACTATTCACACGGCACCGCGCGACTAGGCGACACCGTATGCATGAGGCTTTACAATGTAAAAAGAAACAAATTATATTATTGTGCAAAAAAAATATAGAGAAATATACTTTAAGATCTCCGCTCTTAAGGAATATTGTGCTATTTTAAAAAATGTATAATTATATTTTATTTAGAAAAAAATTCGTTAAATTGTATATATATACAATGGGTAAAATTTGGAATGTTAGAATTTTAACTAACAACTTTTTATAATGTTTTTTCTACTTCTAGCTAATATATTAGTGTTAAGTTATTGTTAGTTGTATTGAATATTATTATTATGTTAAATTTTGCAAATGCACGCCCCCGCAGGGCCGTTTTGTGTCAACTACATTTAACTTTAATTTAAAATCTTTTACCATTAATATACTTTTTTTTTCGTAAAAATTGCTTTGTACGATATGTATCATAAGGTAACATGATTTATGGTTATGTATATGTAATTAACTCATCCCGTGGGTATCGTAAAAAGCCAGTAAGATAGGATTTACACCGAACGGCGCGCGTCGGGGCGCATTACAATGTAGTACTTTACAATGCAGTAAAGGATATTCATAGTGTCTATATAGTAGGTAATTAAAGTTCATATTTGCGCGGAGCCGACCGGCTGTCGCAGGTGCACGCGCAGCCCACCCGCTTCCAAGATGTATAAGTTCCATGAAACTTATACATGAACTTTAAACTTATGAACTTTAATTACTGTATATATATATAATTCATTTATTTCAGACAAAGTCCATATTTCATGTGTTAGTAACAATTTTAACTTATAGACTATGTTAGTAATTATTATTAAGATTTTGTTATTACTAATTATATATATATATGTATGTACATGTACACGTGCATATGCACATGCATACACATACCCACACACACACACATTCACACACACGCACGCATATATATATATATTCCTCCATATATATCCATATACATACACACATACATATACATGCACGTACACACCAATCACATATACACACACATATATTTTACATCAGACATTGGCTGTCGCCGCTCGTCACCTCCTATAGACGTCACCTCGTCACTCGTATAGACACTATGAATTTTCTTTACTGCATTGTAAAATGCGCTCCGGCGCGCCCCGACGCGCGCCGTTTGGTGTGAATCGTACCTGAGCGATAATAAAGCGGCTACCACAAGCTCTGAGCAGCTACACCTCGAAAAGAGTGGACTCGCCAACCCGCTTGGCCAGTGTGGCGTTTTAAGATCATTGTGTATGCACCGGCCAATGTGCACGAGGAGGCCCATGTCCAACAGTGGATATAATTATAAGTATTGGATGAAATGCATTTAAAATGCAAAAATATACATGAAATATGCATGATAAAAGTAAAATTTGCATTTAACTCGGACTATGCACTATCGATAAATCATGATTTCTCGAACAAACATAATGCTTATTACTTTTTATTGATATTAAACTCATTAAAAAAAAGAAAAATTAATTTATTTAAACAGGATTATTAAATAAATAATATTTAAAATATCGGTAAATTATTATTTCGCCCGTATTTTTATATTAGGTCTCCACATTCGAACATTCGAAACAGAGCGATTCCAACATTTTGGGCATGATTACGCGCGGTTATTTTTTTAAAACTAGGCGTCATATAGTTCCTAGTGACTTTTTCTAAACCATATATGGATATGCTCCTTATCTATTTATATATGTTTCATTGATGGCCCCAGTTTCCAGGAGTGATGACGTGTGGCTGTACTAATCGTAGAAAAATGTTGGAACCTCTTAACGGACTATATGTAAACAGGTGTAGAATTGAGAAAACATTTTTGTGACAGAGATAGAAATTTACAAAAAATATACTAATATGATAAGGATAGATTTGTCACATATAGCAATATTATTATTATACATAATTGACCAACTGAGCGTTTAGGCGATTACAAACTTTTATTTGCGTTCATAAACAAGTTATTATGTCGATTTTAACGCTCATATTATTCGTTATAACTGAAAGTATGAGTTTGTTTTACAACGTTATTTTTGCGGTTGGCGCCACCTAGTTTCCTATGGAATAAGTCAATAATAAACTACAAAGATGTTTGTATTTGTTCGACATATACGTAGTGTCTATAATATACTTGGAATTACTTTCTTTTCAAAATTTCTTACAACTAATATATTCTGTTATCAGTTAATTACGCCTTAAAAGATATTACTTACTGCAATTGTGGTGTATAATGTAGTTGATACAAAACTTAGCTAGCGCTGTGTGACTGAGATACGTAAAAAATGTTGCAGATTTACTTTGATTACAGTGGCCGAGAGGTAAGTTCCTAACTCCAGTATTGTCAGAAAAATTGTCTTGGTGAACGCTAGAATAAAGATGGAAATGAAAATGTTTGATGTCTGATGTGAAAGAGGACCAATGAAAGATACTTATACATTTCGCTATCACAGATTTGTTGAAAAAGGTGATATGTTAACAACATAAAAAACATCTACGGGGCGAATTACATACTTTAAGACTATTCAATTGCCAAGCAAGTCACTTTCCTGCTATAAACTGTTTTCTTTTATTTCGTACTAGCTTCTGCCTGCGGCTTCGCTCGCGTGGACTAAGCAGTTATAAAAGATTTTTAACACCTGTAAAAGCACCGACATGATGCATTTCACAGATGAAAATCAATCCGGTTGTTTTTGAGTAATTCTATTGTCATTTTTTTATTTTCCTCTAAACTCAACTTCCTTGTCTCATATGAAGATGACATATATACCAGATTTCCTTCTGGATACTTCGCTATACATTAGTGAAAACCCGATTAAAATCCGTTCAGTAGTTATTACGTGATTCTCAAACAAGCAAATATACAGACAAAATTTTTAAACACAAGTTTTGGGTTCTGTAGCTTCTACACTCTAACGAGACCCCCTAATTTATTTATTTTTAAATTAAATCAATGTACAGACTCAACCCTTGTACTGTTTTATTATATGTATAGATTATGAGTTAATGCCTAAGCGATGTCTGCTGTCCTACAATTTTCTATAATAATTAATGCCATTTAATGTGTATTTAGGGTACCGCCGTTTGCAGTTGTAATTTACGTAATAACTTAAATGTCGTTAAATACGTATGTACAGATAGGGCTCTTTTTGTTCATACAATTTCCATGCTTTAAGAACAAAAAGACTTATCCGGCAAACAATTTCACTTTAAAATTAACTTTATTCTTGTAATTTTGCAGTAGAATTGTAAAGTAGGTACAGTCAGTATCAGAAGCAGATGAGCAACTCAGCTGTCCAAAGAATTGTAAGCATTCAAAGTTACCATTAAGATTTATATAACAGAAGTGTTCAAATTGTTGTTAGCATCTTCTGATTTAAATATATCTGAGCACAGTGAGCACCCGCATTGTCAAATATTTCATTACAAATGTCACAAGTAAATATTTCAACAATCATGAAGAATAAACCTTAAGCGATTGTATTTTGACTGATAATTAATTGGTGAAAAATAATTACCATATAATAATATAAAGTGTCAATTCAGATTATTTTTCTTTTTCTTATTTAATCAGCTACCTCTTTCATTTCGTGCATTGATTAGAATAAATTTCAATATCGTCTTTAATTAATTTAATTAAACGAATTGAGTATGAAGTACTGGCTTTTCTCGCGGTTTCACTTGCGTACACTACAGTAATAATTAATTACACATGAACTTTTATAGGGAACGTACGCAATGATAAATGTGCTGACAGACGCTCAAGTTGGACGTGTAAAAACGGCCCAGGAGAATTAATAGAAATCTCAGCACTGTTGAAAGCAGCGGATTATAAAGAGATCCTCGAAGATTATTTTTTGCCTACTCGAAACATCCTCCATACTCAAAAACATTCATTTCCTTCAAGATGGCAGTTCGATACAAAAGTCCAGAATTGCCCAAAACTGGATTGCTGATCAGAGCAGTGATTTGACACTAATAAGGTTACCCCCAAAAAGTTTGCATCTCAATCCAATTGAAAATTTGTGGGGGGTAAATGATTGAGCAATGGGTTAGCAATTAAGCGAGAACGCGAGAAAATTTGAGAAGCCATACATACAATGTATGGGAGTCGTTTCGGGGCAAACCGTTTTACGAGAATTTAATGAGCTTTATGCTGAGGTGTTTACAGGACGTACTGAATGCTGAAGGAGGGTATACGCGGAGTTAATTGTATCAAAATAAAAATTTAGTACGAGTTACAAGTGGGAATGAGTCTCCACAAATTTTTAATTGAGTTTCTTTAATAGTCTAATTATTTTTTTGTTACCTGCAGAAATGTAATCTTTTATTCATAAATAATAAGTACAAAAAAGAAATACTCCCGCTGTTTTAATTCTTAAGATACATTTTACGACGCTCCAGGGATATATGGCGTGGTCTGGAGAGTAGGTAAGATTTGATTACGTCATAGTTGTTGAGATAATTGTGAAGTTTCGCCTGTATAGAAATAATTGACATTTGAATATTTAGATGATATTGACGCACGGGTGCTCACAATAATTTGAATACCTACTTTTGTTGTGCCTATACTATTGGTGCTTTTGAGTGCGTAGAATTATTTGATTACCTGGATTGTACCTGTAAATCTGATACTGACTGTACCTGATTATAAGTTATGCATTTATTCATTGCATAGATACTCGTAAGTTTAGCTATATACAGTCGGAGTCGGTATATACAGCTATAATATACCTATATAATATACCTAATGATTACCCAATCAGTGTTATTGTAATTAGCAGAGGTCGGAATTAGGTAGTGTGATTTATGTACCTACTTGCAACGAAATGTTGATATGAACATGGACATTTCTGGGATTTTCTGAATAATAATCCCGGGATATTTATTTACTGTAGTATATTTATTTACTATCGTAAGGTACCGTGATGGTTTTTAGGGTTATATCGATATCTCAGAGATAAGATAAATAAAACAAAATTATTCAATAGTACTTAATATATTAATGATTTACACACGTTAACATTCAGTTTCAGTTTTTATATTTACAAACATTAACCTACAATTCTATCTAATCTAAATATAGGTAGCATAAAACGCTTTAAACTGAAATCCCGGGATTTGAGGAATATCCATATTATTCTTTTGCTCTATGATATCATTGCAAGTACATAAATCACACTACCTAATTCCGACCTCTGGTAATCAGGGATAGTCTAGAAAATTCTTTAATCAATTTATATTGGGTAGTCTGATAAGTTCGCGGCCTTTTTATAGTAAAAATAAGAAATACTTTTTTTGTACCTATTACATAAATATTTATTGAATGGAATATTTGTCCATTTAATTCCACTATCTTTCGCCATTTTTCTGGCAGTGCCATTATCCCATCGCTATAGAATTTTTGGGGTTTCTGAGCGAAAAACTAATTTAAATGGTTTACACGGGCTTCTCTCGAATGTAATTTTATTCTATTTAGAGAATTTTGTAAAGAGCAGAATAAATGATAATCCGAAGGTGCTATGTTTGGACTGTATGGAGGATGCATTAAAACTTCCCAGCCAAGGTCCATCAATTTTGGTTTATTCATCAAAGATGTTTGCGATCGAGCATTGTTGTGATGGAAAACTACACCGTTTCCATTAATTAATTCTGGGCGTTTTTTTAAGTGCTTGTTTCAATTTTACTAATTGCTGACAGCTCGTAATACAGAATGCCTTTCCAGTCCCATAACATGACTTTGTTCGGAGTGAGGCCTGACTGAGACTATTTGTGATGGCTCACCTAGCTTAGACCAAGATTGTTTTCGGACATTGTTATCGTAGGTGATCCACTTCTCATCGCCTGTTACCAATCTCTTCGGAAATGAATCGATTTCATTTCGTTTTAGCAACATCTCGCATATTCTATTCACTAAGTTTCTGTAATTTAAATCATACGGCACCGAAACATCTAGCTTTTTACAAAATTCAGTTTATGCAGGTGATCCAGAACAGTTGAGTTCACTTCATTTACTTCACTCCACACTCTTTGTTTTGTCACCCACCTTGCACTAACTTTATTCATATGAAGATGTTCATAAAGAATTCTAAGGACTGTAGTTTTTGAAACCCATGCCTTGCTGCTATTTCTTCCGTCTTTAGCCGTCGGTCACTCAGAACTTTTCGTCCACTAATTTAATGAGTTTGGAGTGCTTCAACGGATCGACCGAAGCGAGGTTCGTCGTCGAAATTGCTTACACCAGTCTTTTACGGTGGAAAGTGGTGGAGAAGAATTGTTTGACATCGGTCGGGCTAACGCCTTCCTTTGTAAGGAACTTAATCACGGAACAATATTCCAGTTTAAACATTTCAAAGATTCTGTGACTTCCAAAATCAAAACAAAACTGACTCTAACAAAATGTACAGGAATTAGCGGGATAAATGACCATTACAATGACGTATAATTTGATTTTTGAGACATCTAGAAATGTCACGCCAGAAACTTTTAGACCTGGTTTGATGTCTATATAAGAATTTTGATGTTTCAGAATGCTTTTTGTCAGAATTAATCTACTATTTTTTAAAAAATGTACCGGTATTAAAGTAAACCATTACTAACTTGCTAATTTATTTCCTTTTTTTTTTATTAAGCGATAGAATACGGTGGTTCTAATACCTTTCAACAATGAAAAAATCATATTTGACCGTCAAGTGATGCTTAGCCCAATAGAGCCATTGATAAGAAAGAAGACAATAAAATATAATATAGCTTGGTTTATCGACTGAGAAAATTTTGTACTATCTATGGTTTAATTGCCGTTTTTTATCTATTTTAATTGGCTTTCTAGAGCTGATCTCGAAAAATATGTCGACTTTCGGACACAATCTACTTTTACCGTAAATTAAACCATGTTCTAAATTACTCTACCCCGATTAAACCTGTTTAGTTTTTAACAAAAAGACTTAACTCCATCATTCAGCCTGCACCGTGATAAACATATCTGTAATGCCCCACTGTAATCAAAATAAATCTCGCTTTATTTAGTATAAGTCTATATAATTGGATTGTGATATAGAATAATTGTCTTATTACAAACCTTTAACCATGTTTATTGGATTTTTAAATTAAATGTACAATAATTTATACGGCTATTTTAATTTTTTTATTTAACATTTATTTTAAATAAGTGAATAAGTACCAAGTACCTAGTTCAGTAAGTAAGGAGTGAGTATCATCAAAGCACAGCCCGTGAGTTTTTACTTGAGTAACTACAAATATTTGGGTAGTGGTGGTCATCGGGAGAGGCCAAATTCACTAGTGGGCAGACACAGGCCGATATTACAGTATGCTATGATTATTTCAATAATTATTAGCTAAGTAACGAAGGTAAAAATTATGAGGAAACCTCCGTACTTGAGAATGAGAAAAATCTAGGGTATCTGTAATAGGTATCGTATTGGACCCCAGTGGTGGTAAATTATGTTGTCTGAAGTGCTCTCGTGATTACAAGGGGAGGCCTGTACCAGGCGAGTAGAAAATACCTTTTATGAATATCAGTGATTGTAGCTAGTATGCCCACGCTGTTTTCTTGAGCAAAAACGTAACATGTGTCATCTATGTATTCTCTTATATCAATGTCCTGGTCATGAACGTTAGGTAGGTAGGTATCAGCTATTATTTTCGTTAGCGTCAATAAAAAAAAAATGATAGAAATCTACGAACGTACTTTTATCTATTAAAACTAATTAAAATCTACATTTATATTCACCATCTATAGATTGTCGCTCTGATATTTCCAAATATGTGGTAATTAATAACATGAACCCGTTAGTACATTAATATAAGTAATTTTGTACACGTAAACATACATAAACCTGTTCGTACATTATACAGGTGCATTATATCACTATCGATAAATGTTGATGGCAACTTGCGAAGTGTTAAATTATATTGATCTATTGGGATTTTATAAACTAGTAGCTAAAAGATTCAGGCAATTGCAGATAGACATCAACTTTGGCATTTACTTGAGAAAAATCAATTTGAATTACCTAACATTAAATACCAATAGAGTGATGATAACCTACGGGTATCATAGATATCCCTAGGCTCACACTGGTGCGATCGTGAGTTCAAATCCTCGGCCCGTACCAGCGAGTCTACATAAGTACCTACCAAAGGGTTTTAAAAAAAATGTTATTTGCTCTACAGTGAGGAAAACGTGACAAAACCCGCATACACCAGAAATCTGGAAAAAGAAAAGAAAAATCTGCAGTATTTGATCCACCAATCCGCACTGGGCCCGCGTGGTGGATTACGGCCCGAAAACCCCCCCCAGTGATTTACTAGAGGAGGCCTGTTGTACCTTGAAATGGGACTTCATAGGCTGATACAAGTGCCTCGTTTCTTTGCCTTTGGTCCTCGGTCGTATAAGATCTACCGCCTAGCTACAGAAACTTGTTTTGAGTACAATTTAATTATAGCCGATAAATAAATTAATATATTTATTAGACTACCCTACGCCCCGCAGTGATACCTGCGGATTTTCCTTTATCCCTCGGGAATCGTTTATTTTTCTATGAAGAAATGTAGCCTATGTCCTTTCGTAGACCCCACGAAGGTCGATGCAAAATTTAGGCACGATTCCTCCGCCCGTTGATGCGTGAAAGCGTTTTAAACCAAATCACTGTTTCATTATGCTGGTACTAGTAAAGATGTATGCAGCCCGAGGAACCATCCCTCATTGTCTCTAGTGTATTGACTCTTCACCAAAATGTTTGACGACCACTGCGCTAAATGGTATAGTGGTAATAGTAGCTTAATTTCTAAGATCTGAACATTGGAATTAATAATCGTGTTTCTTGAATCTATAATTCTACTCCACAAAACCCGTTTTATTAACATTCTTGTGTTAGTTTAAAATCCGCTCTCACGAAAACAACTCGCTTACAAATTCTCTTTAAACATGGCGGGGTTAGAAAATCTGAGCGAAAGGGATAGGGCTGTGTTGCGAAGTATATTTGATCCAACAGCGACAATTGGAGATGTGGTTGATGATGGTGACACATACCCTAAGGACAATGAAGGTAAAATCCCCATTTTCATACATACGCAGTCCTTTTGTTTGACCTATGTTTGACTGTATTTTGATTTTGACACAGATAGTTGAGCCAAGTAAACTTCAATTAATTCTTTGCATTATTAAAGTTTATGGAAGTAAATTATTTATTTTCAGATTCTTACATAAGACTGTATTTAAATTGTTTTGTAACATAATAAATAGGTACCTATCTTAAAGAGGAATTGTCCCTGCTCAGATTAAAACAGTAATATCAATGTTACTGTTTTAATACTATAATTATTAGATATCAGCAGAACATTAACAATTGGGACTTTTTGGCGGAAACTTGAGAAGTGAAATATAATGCCTTTTGTGGTTTAATTCAAAGTAAACTTGCGTGGTATTTGTTATAATCAAATAAAAGCGTAGGATTGTTTTCCGTGTGCTTCCTAGGAGTCTTCTTTCCGTAAACCTACTATCACGTTACTGAGCGATTCCTGACTTACTTCGACGTGACTGGACATTGACGGTGAATGTGTGTTGACGGTGAAGAAAACTTGACACTGGTGAATGTGCTAATTGCACAATTCCTATTATATAAAAAAAATCAGTAACATTTTTTTTATCTGTCTCGTTTCCTTGCGATATTGGGATTGTGAAATTCGTAATTCGAGAAAAAAACAATTAATAAAAGATCCGTTCGCTTAAAAAACTTTTGTTTGTTTTTAACGCGTTTTCCCCCAAGTTGTTTTTTATCACTGCGTTTTAAGCTGAGCAGGGGCAGAAATATAACTATTCCCCTGACCAGTATCTACCAAACATTAAAAGTATAATAAAATTTATTTGTCTTTACAGAAATTTACAGTCTTTACAGTCTTTACTAAATTGAAAATTATGTTGTCTTTACAGTATCATTATGTCTTACCATACAGTCTTACAGTATCATACACTATAGTTCGTACCATTTCGTACTATGTACCTACTCGTCAACGTGGCTGCTAGCACGGTACGCTGGCGATGGCCAGTTTCGTTCATTATTTCGGGAACATTTATTTCGGAGTGCAAGTCGAGGCAATGACCGCTATTGCAAT
The DNA here is from genome assembly GCA_914767545.1 of Sesia apiformis. Classification (NCBI taxonomy): domain Eukaryota; kingdom Metazoa; phylum Arthropoda; class Insecta; order Lepidoptera; family Sesiidae; genus Sesia; species Sesia apiformis. Next base: position 3,530,506 of record OU611960.1, on the reverse strand, counting down.
GCCAAATGGCACGGAGTATAGTAGATACTCAGAAAATAGTTTAATTGTGATTTTCACTTTCATTCATTTTAATATTAATTAAAATATTAAAAACAAACAAATTCCATAGGAATATCGTACAGGTGTTCATATCAAACAAACCGTTCTGACCAGCTAAGACAGAAAATTCATTATTAGTACCTACCATTTTTAACGAGAGCCTAAGTAACATTATATTAGAAAAATAAAAATAAACAATGGTTATTCTTTTTGTTTTATTAAAAACTCGAATATCATAATACATTTGTGCCTTTTTTCTAAGGAGGGCAGAGTTTCACAAATATTTTTTTCCAATGTTTCCGCGTTTTTTTTTGTCCAGAGCCTGACATTTACAAGGAATCGGCGTCACTTTGCGCTCGAGGCGTGCATCTAGCTGAGAACGGTAACCTGCAGGAAGCTTTACAGTTGTTCAGTAAAGGTATTGAGGCGGCTCCAGAACGGGCAGCCGCGTATAATGATAGAGCGCAACTCTTAAGGCTTATGCAGAGAGATGATGGTAAATGTTTGCTACTATAAATTAAATAGTTAAGTTCCGATGTAGTTCAACTTTGACTTCACTAACTCGCTATAGTACTCACATGTCCGGGAGTTAATAATTAATTAAGAGTTGATCTATATATATAAAAATGAATGTTTCTTTGTTTGTCCCGTATGCGTTCCTATATATCATTCATCCAATTGCGATGAAACTTTGGTGAGTTGTTGTGCGCACGTCCGCGAAGATTTCTGAATTAGTACAACCATTTTACAATAGGAGGCGCGCGGGTCGTTCTGTTTGTCTGTTCGAACACGCTAATCTCGAAAACTACGGAACGTATTTTCAAGGGGTTTCCACGGGTTAATTAAACTTAGCTTGGCGCTTCGAATAGGCTTTGTTTCATCGAAATCGGCTGACGGGAAGAAAAGATATCCCAATTTAGAGTTTCGCGGGCATAGGCTAGTAATTAATGAATAATTATGACAAAATGGTATGCATACATTTTCAGTTTTATTAGTCTCACGTAAACTACTAGATAATTTTTTACGAATAAATCTTTGTTTTTTTTATATAGAAACAGGCGGCAGACAGTCTACTGGTAAATGGATACTGTCGCCCGTGGATATTCGCAATACACACCAACAGCAGTCCAGAACATGTCCAGAACGACAAACGTTAGCACGCCGCCGGATGCATTGTATAGGAGTTACATTTGGAGATTCAGGAACTTGTTCTTCATCTGTTATGCTACCACAGCTATCATATTGGACTTACTGCGACTACGGATCTATTGCGTCTTGACGAACTGCGATTTGGACCAAACGCTAATAATTCGGATAGGATGGGATTTGAATGAGCTCTAGTATATCTTACTCATTACCAAAACAGGGGTGTGGGGTAAAGTGGTAATTGTATGTGAGAGAGGTTTAACCTGGTCAGTCGAGCGCGTCCAGCGGCTGTGGGATTCCAGTGGCGGATGTGGAATTGCAGTGTGCAACGCACACCCTCCCAAATCCTGATCTTGAGTCCAGTACAACAATTTACCAATAATTCGCTACGGGGACCGATTAAAAAACACAAATACTTAGTGATTGTTACATTCCTGATTAAAATTCAACACAGTGGTGGGCAACAGAAAATAATTATAACATCGATAACAAAAAGACCACTATTGAGTATACGAAAATGTACTTAACTTAGTACAAAACAAACTGGAAAAGTATTAGAAAAGGCTCTACACAGATTGTAATGACTAGCCATGCTTCATTATTTTCTGTTGACTATTTTGTGCGTGCGGGCAAAACATTATTATAGCTATAAAATTAAATCTACTGTGTAGTATACAAATGATTCTTCATCTGTTATAAAAAAATATCGGTACAAGGATATTTTCAATTCTAGAAGCGATGTCAGATCTTGACCGCGTATTACAACTGACATCGGGACAAAGTTCCCGCGCGCGCGCGCTTGCACTTTGCCAACGCGGCGTGCTTCTACGCAAGCGCGGTGATGAAGACAACGCGCGCGCTGCTTTTACGGAGGCTGCTAAACTTGGCAGCGGATTTGCTAAGAAACAGGTTTGTCTATTTTGTATTTTTTATTTAGCATTCTTTTGTAGCTCATTACAAATTTAGTTATTTTTAGCTCCGTGATAATTATTAGCATTCAGTCACGGTCGGAATTACAAAGATGGCCGACCGGCATTATTTAATTGCTTACCGATAAATAACCGATCGGTTACACGAGTCCTGGAATGGAAACGTAGCGTGGGACGTCCTTTTGAATCGCTATAAGACCCTCCACTATCATGGTATGTATACATACATACATAAATACATACATACATAAATACATAAATACATACATAAATGAATGTTTCTTTGTTTGTCCCGTATGCCTTCCTATACCATTCATCCGATTGCGATGAAACCCGCGCATGCCCATGAAATTCGCATGCCCGCGAAGGTTTCTGAATTAGTACAACCATTTTACAACAGGTGGCGCGCGATAAAGACCACGCGAACGAAGTCCAGGGCAACAGCTAGTAAGATATAAGTAAAATTGATGGCAGTTTCCACAATGATTGGCACGTTAGATTTGCCAACAATAGCAGCTAACAAGTCCCAAATTCGATGATATGTAAGTCCCTAATGAGCAAGCACGTTTAACACCAACTTATAAATGTTCTAATTGTAAGTCAAAAAAGCTCATGGTGACTGTATGGTGGTCCTGTGCCGGTATTATCCACTACAGCTTCTTGAGACCTGGCACAACAATTAATGCAGATGTGTACTGTGAAGAACTGAAAACGATGATGGACAAGCTCGCTATCAAACAACAGAGTCTGGTTAATCGCTCTAGTCGTAATTTGTATAACTTTTTACAAGGGAAAAAAATTCAACTCCGATGAGGCAGTGAAAACGCCTTCAGAGAATTCATCGATTCCCATCCCCAGGAGTTCCATAGGAGAGGCATCAATTAACTTCCATAAAAATGGCAAGTGCATTGATAATAACGGATAATACTTCGAATAATTAGATAGATAAATTTCCTTAACAAAAAAAATATTAGAATTTTTCCATATAAAACGCCAATTTAAAGGACCTAACATTGATCCACATAACACACACACTAGTTTATTAATCTGACTCGATAAATATCATGTAAAATGTAAATTACTGGAGTTAGGCATTTCAAAAAAGAATACTCACCTCCATAGAATGTTTTATTTATAAATAAATCCCTCATGGACAACCCGGTTTATCAAACAACAGTAGTAATATTTACTAAAAAACAACAATATCGTGGTACAGAGTTGTGTATATACCGTCATCTGTCGGCGATCTCAAGGAAACACTCTATATCGCGGAACAATGACACTCCTTAGAAATACATCCAACAGTGGAGATAGGCTAATGGAATGATTTAATTAGTAGTTGGGATTTATTTAACTAGGTATTATTTTTATAAAAATAAGGGTGCAGACGAGCAGAGAGCAGACAGTCTAGCTGGTGGTAAGTGGAACTGTGCGTTATTAACTTATTACCGTAACCTGTGAATAATGTGTCATTATTAAGTTGAATGTTCACTTCCAGGTGGTTGAGCTGAACCCGTACGCGGCGCTCTGTAACCAGATGCTGAGTCAAGTTATGAAGGGAGAGAAAGATATTAAACTGTAAATATATACGTATCCAATGTAAATAATGTTCATATGCATTGTTAATTAAATATTTAACATTACTCGCCCCTTTTATGTGTGACATTATCTGAACAAAAGGTAGTAATAGACTCTCAACGCTTGAGTGCTGAGTCATCGATAAAGAACCTTTAAGGTTCGAATGTTTAACGCTTATAGTCAGAGTTTAAAACGCTCGAGTCTTATGGTGCGACAAATAAAGGATTTCTTAGATTAGATCTTGGCTTAGATTTAGACCGAGTGGTACGGATTTAATCGGTTTTTGTCTCAATATCTGTGAACTGACAGCAGAAAACCGATTTTATTAATAGAAAGAGCTCAAAAAGCTAAATCTTTTTGGTATAATTAACTTAATTAATTGGGAAAAATGACGGATAATCGCTTTTGCCCGATGTGGACGGCCCCCGAATTTTGGGACGACATTTTGCGATTATTAGGCAAAAGAAAACTACATCTATGTATATGATGAAAGTATGTAGAAAATATGGCATTAAAATAAAACACAACAAATCTAATGGATTAGAAATTTATATTGTTGAGTACAATCGACATGCATCGAGAAAAAATCCATTCAACAGAGATATCTGACCACGGACCAAAGAGTGGTTCACACTCACCAACTGGTGGTGCCTCTAGCACTACCGAGACCTTCCAAAATGACAATTTTACATCTGAAAATGACGAATGTAATACTACAAATCGAAATACTGTCACTACACTATCGATATTAATCGTAGAATATGCAATAAAATCTCATATACTAAGTATACATGCAGAAATTTAGTTCAGGATAGCTTTGGTAGTGAAATTTCTGCACACAATACATGCAGAAATTTAGTTCAAGACAGTTTTGGTAGTGAAATTTCTGCACGCAACCTTAATAAAATTGGTTAAAATTTAAACATCATAATTAACTCTAACAAGACGCAACGTAGATAGAGTTATATAACACAAACTCGAAAGTGCACTTTAAATATTTTTAAAGAAGCCCTTAAAAGGATTAAACAGTCAATGGTTCTCAAACTTTCGCAAAAGTTAAGTTAAAAAATTAATGACAAATAAAATTTGGCACATTTATCTGATTAAAATAATTGCTGAGATTCTTATTTTATTAGAATACAAATAAAAGTATTATTGCTTATAATCCTTTTAAGGAGCCGCGAAAGGATGATATATCACAGAGACAGTTGCAAGAATGTGAGATGGCATAAAGTCTTACATCCAACAAGCTTAAATATGTTAGGTAGAACATAATACTTTATACAGATTTGTTATCTTCCTCACTTGAATCTATTTAAAAGTTGGTGCTTAAAATTACGAATAAAGTATACATATTATCAGCCTGTAACGTCCCACTGGAGGCCTGTGCGCTCCAGTGGGTCTCCTCCAGTCCCGAAACCTCCCAATGATTTGTTAGGGGAGCCTAACAAATCATTGAGAGCTTTCGGGCCTTAATCCACCACGCGGCCCCAGTGGGGATTTATGGATCACGTAATCCAGTTTGTTTACTTCTGGAGGATGTGGGTTTCCTCACGACGTTTTCCCTCACAACCGAACTAGTGACATTTTTTTCAAAATCCGCACTAAGTGGAAACTCAGTAAGGACCGGGGATTTGAACAAGCAATTTACACGAATGTGAGTCGTGTGTGACCCCTAGACTATCAAGATAAATATCACTAACTTATTTCTGTCACTTTTAATATGATATGAATTATATAAATATAGTGATTGTGATGTTAATGTAATTTTTCGCACCTAACTTTGGAATAGACCTATCTTTGGTGTTGCAAAACAATGATTTAAGTAATAGGCATTAAAACATATATACATATAAAACTTCATAAAGGAGAATTGTTGGAAGTTTAAGCTAAAGTGCAAAATTTTTTTCAATCTTTAAAACTAGTGAATCTTCTATTCAACATTTTACTAGTGGTTAGTGTTGTGTTTTGAACATTTTACGATTGTCCAAAAGTTACATTTTAGAAAGGTAAAGTAATTTTATTAATAAACGCAAACACATGTTTTAGTGGAATTTTAAAATAAGTTCAAAAAAATAGTTGAATAAGGTAATTTGTCAAGTCCAAAAATACCAAGTCACTAGTAAAATGAAGTTTAAAATAATATTTTGGTAAATAGACAAAAAAATACTGAATGTCACGAACAGTTATTAAAATATAGTTAATATTAGGGGAGAATATTTACAAATAACATTTTGGCACAGGTGATGGTGCAATCTCAGCGACAACAACATCGTCAATATTTAAAACGTTCAAATATCAATAAAATATTTTTAATTAAAAGTATTTCTAAAACCTGTATCATCTACGGGCTTAATCTACGCTGAAAGGTGATTTTAGGCCTTTAATTCCATGATTTATGTATAAAACAAAAAGGAAGTATATGAGTTTTGTCGTTTCAAACAAAACACTTCGTAATTTTCTTTTAGTTACCTTCCCGCCAACAACTGTGTCAAAGTATATAAATATACGGAGCGTAAAAACCATTAGTGATTTAGGAAGAGCTTATTTTATAAATCTAATACAATTTTATGCTAAGCTAAATAATATCAAATGTGTTTTAAAAACTAATTTCTCACTGAACACATAATAAATTATTTTTGTTTCTTCTTTGTATTACTTCTGGATTGGATGCAATAGTGGTGTTTAAAAACGAATTTTATTATCTCGGAATCATAAAGAAAATTTCTTAATAATTAAAATTAAAGGTACTCAGAAAAATAAAAAATACTTAAAATGTTAATCAAGCTATTAAGCCTATTTTAAAAGTTTGAGAAGCGTAACCATTGAAGCTATTTTGACACACAGATCTTTCGCGATGTGATAATATAGAAAATACTTATGGATAAAAATTATCAATAAAATCGTTATATGACTACCTATGCTTATATACAAGTGAGATCTTACTATAATAATGATAAATGGTTAAATACTACAAATAGCTTACAGTTTTTCTATTTCTAGATTGAATAAGCGATTTTACTATGAAATGTCGAATGACATTAAATTCAGTGTAAGAAAGACTACATTTCACCCAACCACATCATATACATATTTCAAAGTCTGTAAAACTTGATAGTGAGGGTGTATATCAAAGGCTAAAAGTGGAACACATTAAAGCCGTTCAAACAATCACCATTGGAAACACTTCATGAAGCGCATGACACGTTTTCATTGGTTATTTTTAAATGTAGACGGATTTCACTTAACTATTCAGATTTTCACCTTTTTACCGTATAAATAGTGTTGTAATGAAAACGTAAGCTAGAAAACTCTTAATAATACCTGTTTAATTAAGAAATACTAATACAAAAACGAACTTTACTGGTTAACTATATTGCTGTTAATGCTCACCTACAGGATAATACAAGATAGATGCGATCTGAATATAAGAAATTAATATTTATTTATTTATTTTTGTATAAGAATAAATTAAATAAAAAAGTACGCAGTAATTGATACAATTTTATTATTTTTATGTTTTTAGGACTGAAAATAAGTAAATTTTTACCAACAATTCTATTATATCGTAGGCGCAAAAAATCCAAAATATTGAAAGGAACGACGCATCCATCTTGTATTAACTGTATTCATATAATATTTAAATATAATACATATACAACAGTAACACTAAGCAAGATTAATTTGTAGCTGGGTGGTGGTTTTATAAACACTGTTATGGTTAATGGAAGTAAATGTGAGAAAGAAACAGCTATAAAATGCAAACAATAATAAAACATTGCAAAGTGATTAATTTCAAAAAAAAAATTAATTAGTTAGTTGATTAAATTGATTCAATCTTACTTCAATTCAATTAAAGTGATGGCTAAACGCTCGAGCGTCGAGAGAGCGCTAATGAATCTTTAAGACCCGAATGTTAAACGCTCGTGAGCGTTATAGTTCAAGTTTTTAATGTTTGATGGTCCTAAAGGTTAAAAGTTCGAATGTAAAACGGTTAAGGTTAAAGTTTGCTTTGCGCTGCGCTCACCGCTCATTTTCAAAACACTATTCGATACATAATTGAATTGAATATCAATTAAAGAAACTCATAACAGTGTTTACAATAACTAAGGTGTAGGAAGATGCAATATGCGTATATAGTACATACAAAACGTATACGTATATCTGTATCATCGCTCAAAAATATTCAATAATTATCGGATATAAATAGGGTGTTTTAGATTTAGACAATTCGCACCCTCAGTTTAACAAACCCGTGAGTCATATATGCCGAAATTTTACCAATATTTAAAAGAGCAGTTTAAACTACATACGCCCAATTTGATAAATTTATCGCATTTGAAGAAATAATGATAAAAATTAGTTTTAGACACTTTGTCATGTAAGATTAAAAAAGAATTGAAAGGAGTTTGTAAAAACTAATCAGCATAAAAATATTACTAAACAGAAAATAATAATAAGGTTTTTATTATTCTAATTATATATATATATATATATATATATATTAAAGAACTCATAACATATATATATATATATAATATAATATATATATATATATTATATATTATACTCATAATATATATATATATATATATATATATTCTAATTATAATATATAAGCTAAGAAAAATAAGAAAAAGTTATCCAACTTTTTACAGTATTTTTGCCGTTGGTACTGAAATGTTATCATTTTCGGATTATGTCTTTCTTTATTCCATTGAAGGGGCGAATTATAATTCTATAAAACACTAAACGCATCGTGTTTAGGGCTGCGTTCTAAAAGTTGTGATTGTCGCCCTTTGACGATTTAAAACATGCTTGCTGTCTTACACCCGTGGTTGCAATCGAGGCAATGGTTGGATCATGGTTTATTGAGTATGTAATAGCAAGTTTAATTAATAAGTGTAAATAAATAATCCCCGATATTTTTGTCGATGATACCAACACATGTATGTGTGGATGCATGTACGAACGCCGAGGAGTTATGTGGGTGCAGGGAGCGTTACTCTCGCTACATTGACTCCCTCTCCAGCTGTGTTAAACCTAATGCTGGCATATTTTCCTAAACTAGACCCTATTTAGCGTAGTAATACGGTTATTATTCAAATAAGACAATGCGCAAATGTGAGTGTAAACAAATGTTATATACAAAATAGTGTGATATATTTTAATATATTTTAACACTCTGTTTGTAGGATCTTATCAAGGTTATATGTTGTAAGATATACTGTGTATATATATATATATATATATATATATATATATATATATACAGTTAAAAGCTAATATATATATATATATATATATTAGCATCAAGCGTATGCGGGCTCAGCATAAGCTTTGACGCTTTTCATAAACGGAAAATTCATTAGAAATTCGATTTACGATTTCTAAACAACAATGATGCAACCATATGATATTGGTCACATTTTTTTGCTACTTGCGTAATACCCCAAGTCATAAAATACGAGTATCAGCACAAAAAGTTGACGTTAAATGTGTTAAAAAGATATAGAAAGATAGAGGAAAATATGCCTGCGCACTAATCCTATAAAGTAATACTTAGCCTAAGAAAGAATTATGATTACATTTATTAAATTTCTGATACTACTATATGAGAATGAAACCGCGCTACCGATTATTGTATTATCGGCATCTAAAGACGCACGGCATATTGAACATGTTAATGCAAATCTCTGACTCGAAACTGAACAAATATTATTGATAATTCCAGCGTTCGTCAAAAGGACAAAATTTAATGAAATATGACTTCATTGTAATGCAATATTAAACTGCAATTTTACATTAGTAAATTAATAGTCTGGACTTCCATGTGCATTCGCATATATCCGAATGTACATAAATTCTAAATTTTGCTTCAAAATCTTCAAAAAAATATGAAGGCTCCCAGGCGGCGAATGGAGACAGCGCCTTAGTTAAATAGCATTACAAATTTAGAATCTAGTTAAAATTAAAGATCAAAGTAACACAATCTTATAACTCCCCTCTAGAAGGACAAAATATATTTTTCGTCCGAAATGAAAGTTAACTCAGTTAAATTTTGAACGCATTTTCTAGAGTCTTTCAATAACATGTTCAAACAAGAAAATAGAATAGATAGACTTATAAAATTAAAAACACCTAAAATGTCATTTATTACAATTCAATTTAGAATCAAATGCTTCTTCTTTTTTAATTCACATTTTTTTAAATCTAGCAAGTGTTATATGTTTTAAAAATTTATTTTTATTAAATTACGATATTTATAGTTAAGTTAGTAAGGCTATTTTAGTAGATAACGATAATTTTAGTAGACGACAAAATATAACAGCTATCAGCTGTTAAGAACGTGTGGTTTTATTAGATGGAGCGAATTCGCAGAGAAATCGCAATAGAAACGCAGCGTAATCGCAGTTGATTACAAGACATTGATAGAAAAATGACGTGAAAGTACTGTTAGTTTGACAATATTCAAGCGATATTAAAATAAATCACGTAAATTCATGTTACTAATAGAGTACCACTCCAATTAATATTACCACACATATACAAAGAAAAAAAATAATGTACGCACACACAAATGTACAAACAAGCTCATAAAATACATGATTAGATCATACATCACAAAAATTATACTCGATCGAGTGAACCCATACATAAATACTTTAAAAAAATAACACTTTACAATAGACAATGAAAACTTAATGTACAGCCTTTTTACAGCCGTTTCAAGGTCGAGGCTTTGAAGATCTGTCCGCTTTAAAAATTCTAAGAAATATTATTATATCAATTATAATGATAAGATTTGAGGCTACTAAAGAATTGAAATTCTTTGAACATTGTACACAGTAATATTTAAAAAGGAGCAAAAGGTCGATAGCAATTATAATTATTTAGGGCAGTGCTGCAGATTTGTGAAGCATTTTATGCGAGAATAAAAAGCTTAGGAAGAACTGTTATTCCTATAACTATCTCCTGATAAGTAGCAATGACGGTCACTTTATCATGATTTCAAGATGGTGACGAAGCTGTTACCATACTCTGGGTATAATAACGAAACTGTACCATACTCTCAATACGATAACGAAACTGTACTGTACTCCCAGTATGATATTAAACTGTACCACACAGTATGATAATGATAACATACTCTCAGTGTGATACCATACTTTTAATATGCCAACAAATCGTTTCTATATGCTTTGTATGACACCGTGGCTGTACTATACTCTTAATATGATAACAAATTGCTTATCATACTATCAGTATTGTAACTAAACTGTATCATACTTGAGAGTACTTGTATCAACTGTAGTGTTGTAGAGTACTCAATGTGATAATGAAATAGTCACAACATACTCTCGATATGCTAACGAAAATCATTGTTTGTTGAAGCTTATTCAATAACTAATCGCCAAGTTATGGTCGTCAAATGAAAAGTGATCTTTGAAAATATTGCTTAGAGTTTTCAAAGCGATTTAAAACCATTAAAAGAGAACTATACCAAAATTATAACGGTCAACAATGAAAAACGCTAGACATTCTAGATGTGAGCTTTAAAAATTAAGATTTTATCGAGACAGATGCAATCTATCGCACGACAATCGTATGATTTAAGTCGGATATAATTGGAAAAAAATGGTGTAAGTATAAAGACATTATGGGCCGAAGTCGGAAATCGAGATAAATCAGCTCACAAAATACATCAAACGATTGCAACCATCCACACGACACGACATTAAAAATATTAATATTTACAAACGCTGATATGTGATAGAAGTTGGATTAAACAAAGTAATAGAGATTACACTCCACTACTACTCGCCGCTGCAACATTTTTGGTTTGGTTTCTAACAATTTAGATCAATTCATGTCACAAGTCTTAATGCAATTAGACGAGAGTGTAAATAAAGTAATGTTGATACGTAGAGAAAGTATGAAGATTGGTCGAAACATATAATGTAGTCCATTTGATATTCCATATGTCATCTGTCAAATTTTGCATGCCTTAGATTTCTACTTATTCTTTTCATGTTGATTCTTTTTGAACACTGTTGAACAGTAAATGGCGTATACTTTGAATACAAGTAGGTAAAGCCTACGTACTTACAGAATAAGGCATAAAGTTATTCAAACTTTGACAGATGTGTCTGTGTTAAACTGTACATCATACTACAAATATTTACTATACTTTAAAATGGCCCCAAGAATACGATACAATCAGAGATTTATAAGTATTCGACTGTCAGTATTCACTGTATAGTCTCAGTATGATAACGAAATAGTCACCATATTCTCAGTATGATAGGATAACTGTACTAACTCTAAATGTGATACGATATATAAAGAGATTCACGACAAAAAATGTTGCCAGAATGATAATTATAATTAGAGAGCTTCGAGTTTAATTCGATCCGTATTGCTTCGAGAAAATTCGTCAAGATACTCTGCAATTTTATTGCCTTACTAATTAAATGAGATAATAGTATTGAATAAATTACTAATTAAATGAGAAGTCATGTCGCATTGGATGGATGTGGGAATAAAACTAACTAAACGTAGATTTAAATCGGGAATGAACAAACGATTTAACTTCAAATCTAAATTATCTATACCTTACGAAGAAATTGGTGTAAATCTTTCTGATTCCCTTAGAAACATTCGAACTTAATGTATAGTATACAGTCGAGAGTGAACGAGATAGAACGACCTGTGTCGTATGAGTGACAGAGACAAATGCAGACAACCCGTGTCGTAAGTCGGTCACAGCGCTCAGTCGGCTTCCATTGATAACAAGTTTCAGCCCTGGAATTAAAGAGAAAAAATACTTTAGACTACCTGTGTCAGCGACTTCATTCGCGTGATCTTTAGAGTGATTCCCGTGGGAAATCTGTAACGGATTCGGATAAAATGTACCCTAAATGTTAATCCAACTCATAAGTTATAACAACCAAGTTTTATAAAATTATGTCCCGTTCAGACAGACAAAAATTCCAAAAAAATGTATTGGGGTCTATATCATTCGTTCTCAAAAAAATAATAGGGGTTAAAGTATGAAATTGCCGTTTTATAGTAATAGATACTTTGAATTGACATAAAACCTTCATGGTGTGAGATTTTCGAGTGAAACTTTTTTCACATGATACCTATGAGGTTCTTGTTTTAAAAAATGTGCAACATTCGATTTTCGACTTTCAATTGTTTTTTTTATTCAGCTTAGACGAGAAAGATGGATACTTCGAAAATCCGAGTAATCTTTGAATACGAGTTCCGACGCGGAACTAACGCGGCAGAAACGGCTCGCAATATCAATGCTGCGTTTGGAGAGGAGACTGCTAATGAACGAACCGTGCGTTTTTGATTTAAACGCTTTCGTAATGGAAACTTCGACTTGAAGAACGAACCACGTGGAAGACCGCCCACACAGGTGAATAACGCTGAATTGAAGGAGATGGTGGAAACCGATCCGAGTCAAACTACCCAGGAATTAGCGGCATGGTTTAACGTTACCTTACCTACAATATTGACTCATTTGCATCAAATCAATAACATAAAAAAATATGAAAAATGGGTGCCACATGATTTGACTGATCTGCAGAAAGAAACGCGTGTTGAAACTTGCGTTGCCTTGTTGAATCGGTACAGAAATTAAGGAATATTGGATCGAATTGTGACATGTGACGAAAAGTGGATTCTTTACGATAACCGAAAGCGAAAAATGCAATGGCTGACCCCAGATCAAACGCCGCAACAGTGCTCTAAGGCAAAGCTTACCAATAAAGAGGTAATGGTAACTGTTTGGTGGTCTATTCATGGTGTTATTCACTATAGCTTTCTCAGGTCTGGTCAAGCAATAACAGCAGATGTTTACTGTGCCGAACTTCGAACAATGATGGCGAAACTAGCAGTGAAACAGCCCCGACTCGTGAATCGATCTTCACCATTATTGCTCCATGATAACGCAAGACCTCACACTGCACGAGAAACCGTTGTAACTCTACAGGAGCTGCAGTTAGAAACCATACGTCATCCTCCGTACTCGGCAGACCTAGCTCCAACGGACTACCATTTTTTTCGTGATTTGGACAATTTTCTACGTGGTAAAAAATTTTCTTCCCAAGAGGCAGTACAAAATGCTTTCACACAGTTTGTCGAATCTACATCCCCAGAGTTCTATCGCAAAGGCATAAATGAACTTCCGATTAGATGGCAACAATGTATAGATAATGAGGGTAAATATTTTGATTAAATAAATATGTTACATTTTAGAAAAAAACGAGTTTTAATTTTTCAGTACAAATCGGCAATTTCATACTTTAACCCGTAATATTTCATGTAAGTCGGTATGGGTATAACTAGATGACCGGTTAGAAGCTTCTTTGGGCAGATGAGGGTTTATTAAAAAGTCAAATATGAAACTTCATACTACCTAATAAGAATACGTAATCCAAGCCAAACACAAGATAACAAGATATGAGAAAGTAAGAAAGAGACTCATTCGAGAGTTTAGATGTGCATTGTGATGCCAGAAATAGTCTCCAACTCCGCATTAGCTGCGAACAAGCTACAGCGCTTGGTTTCCAATAAAGCCTTTAGTGACTGGAACCGTTATTGACAGATAAGGACAATTTATTGAGAGCTATAAAGGTGTCTCACCATAGTTCAGACGTGTTGCACGTACTCCGGGTTGAGGAAGGAGAAGCCCATGAACTCGGTCTGGTCGAGGTTCATCATGAACAGCTTGTCGGTGGGCGTCAGCTCAGTCTTCTCCTGCGTGAACTGCTTGTCGAAGTTCGACACGTCTTTGCGGTGTTTCTGAAATAATAGTAATAATACATTAACAAAATTGTTACAGACTGATTGTATTCATGTGAAAGTAGACTAAGTGATTTTGAATGCTGAAATGTCATTTTACAAAAAGATATAAAATAAAAACACTAAACTTTTTATGACCGACAACAAGGTCCCTTTTTAAAAATGTATGCTGAGAAAAGTCAACCACTTACTAAACTTTTAAAGTAGTTTTAGGAAAAGTAATAGACATTACTGGCTAAATTCATTTTCAGTTGTAAGCACAGATTTTTAATAGTTTTATAACAATTGTTTATCAGGTGTTCCCCAGGGATTTCATATGGGGCCCCTGTTCTTCTTGGCATTTATCAATAGCATTGGGACTGTAATATCTGACTCACGTTTTGTCATATTTGCGCATGACTTCGAAGTGTTCAAAGCAATTAGAAATAGCACAGACTGCATTCAACTACAACATGGTTTAAACCAAATCAGTAGCTGATGCCGCATTGACCAGATGACACTTAATATAAGCAAATGCTACCACATGAGATTTTCACGGAAGCAAAATGGCACTCAAGTCTCGTACTCTATTGATGATAATCCGCTGCTGAAAGTGAATACCATCCGCGACCTTGGTATTAATCCTAGACAGTAAAATGAGATTTCATCTGCATATAGAACATATTGCGAAGGCTTCGAAAATGTTAGCATTCATTTCAAGGGTTGCCAAAGATTTTAATAATCCTAACTCTGAATGTATTCTAAAAGCTTGGTGCGTTGCTTTTTGGAATACAACATAGGCGATTAGCCATTCTGATGTCAGCATAGCTGGTTAAACTATTCGTTGTGTATGAACTAGGCGACATTATCCAAATTTTGTTAGATCAAGATTTGTTACCTAATTGCTATCTATACATGTATCAGTCACGACCCCGTAGCTTAAGTGGTTAAAAAGTTATTAAAATTTGAAACTTTTAACATTTAATTATTATACACTATTTTTCATTATTTTGAATACCCATACTTTAAATTATATTTTTAATTCGGGTGTGCCGCCGAATTTTGGAAAGAATATAAGAGTGCCGCAAGTGAAAAAAGGTTGCGGAGCACTGCCCTAGACTATCACTGCTCTTAAGGGTGTAGATCGTGAAAATCACCGAAAAGAGTGTTACGATTTTTCATATTTAACCTATTTACATATGATTGATATCAATGATAATTTGTATATATTACAATCAAAGACCAATAAGTATGTTCATGCTTATATTAAACTCTTAAACCTAATAGTTGTTATATAATAAACGTCAACAAACGCACAAAATTGAGTAAAAATGCAAAAACATGACTTCGTATTTTTCAGATTTAACCCCATAAATCAACACAAATTGATAAAAAGAAACACTTTTTGAACACTGAAGAAACCAATAAGTATAGCTGTATACTTCTTTTTATACCTTTACAAACAAAGACTTCCTCTTTTAAAGCCCTAAAATCTAGATATATTTTAAGGTAAATTTTTCATACACAAATGTATGGGATAAAACGTTCGTTTCATTCGTGCAATCTCGGTGGTCTGCAGCGGCAGTTCCTTTCTGTAAGTGAACGCGACACCACGCTTGTCGGCTGCAGACAGCAGAATTACGTATTGTGAATTTGTGTTTTTTGTAAAAAACTGTAAGTATAACATTTTTATAATTAATTTATTTTCAGTTAGTAGAAAGTATCGATATAATGAATGTCTGAAAGAAAACCATGATGGAACTAGATATAAATCGTAAAAAATACAATATCTACACTAATAGGTATTATAAAGAGGAAAGATTTGGATTTTTGTATGTAACGAATAAACTCAAAAAGTACTGGACTGATTTTAATAATTCTTTTATCATTCGAAAGCTACATTATCACTGAGTAACATAGGCTATTTTTTTCGCAGGACTGATTGAATTTGAGTGGCATGCCAGGGAAAAGAAAGTTTTGTACGCATTATAAAAATATGAAAGCCAAAAGATCTCGGAATAAAATGTAAGTTCCTCCCTACTTATTTATTATCGCATTTGAACAGGGTACATTACAAAGCTAATACAATATGTCATATGATTTAGATCGCCCGATTCAGACATATACCTACAATAACATGTAAATATTGGTTTGTATTATCTATATCTATACTGATAAATAAAATTGAAGTATCTGTATGTAATATCAAAATAATAGGATTTTTAAAAAAAAAAAAGGCGATACGGAGTTCGCCGGGTCGGCTAGTATTGTCTAAATATCAAATTGTGGAAGTAGGTAGGCGACAGCGCAACTTTGTCGACATACCTATACCGCCAAACAGACGCGAGGCGCCTAGCGTCTGGCTTAGGGTTGTACAAAATAAATAAAAAGTGGATAATATTGATGAATAATATTTCCAGTATTGAAAATAAAGAAAACCTTGGGGCCGAGACTCTGAGCAACAATGCTACGCGCTGTATAGAGGTAAGTTGTTATACGTAATTCTTGTAGACTTGTTACATAAATAAACAAACTACTTAGTTAGTGATGGGCGAAGACAAAATCTCAATACCTACCTATAGATTTTTCTTGCAATATTTATTATTTTCATCGAGAGACAAACACCTTAGTACCGAAATACTTCTCAATTACTTTCTCAAAAGAAAATTTACGTTCAAATAGGTGACGTCATAAAAAAACAATACCTAATGCGTAAAGAAATTATAATTTCTATTCATCAGGAACCTAATATTGTATTAATTCTTTTGCATTTTTTTAAATTTTTAATTATTTTTTATAAAAAAAATCAAGCCATTATCTTTCTTTACAGGAACTAGTTATTGAAAACGACCAAGAGGGAAAGGTGGATGAAATGGAAGTTGGGCGTAGAGTTGTAGACGTTTCTTTTTTTTTTAAAGCTCTTCAGGCCATAGGGGACCACGGTCCAATGGATTGTAAGTTAAGTTACCTCAGTATAATAGGTGAAGTAAAAGTTGGTCTGGACTCAAAACTCATCATGAAATGTAGTATGTGTAGTATGAAATTTACTGTGTGTTTGATTGAAAAGAAAGAAGATAGAATGGAAGTGAATCATCAAATTGTATCTGGTATCATATCATCTGGTGGGAGCTACTATCAGTTAAAAACATTAACTGCCGCAGTAGCCCTACCAATCATGTCACCTTCATTATACAATGAAATTAATAATACGGTTTGCGATTGGTGGGAAAAGACAGCAGCACATTCCATGGCAGAAGCTGTCAAGGAAGAAGCGGAGTACGCAGTGTCTATAGGTAGTGTTGATAAAAATGGTACACCATTAATATCTGTTGCTGTTGACGGTTGTTGGAGCAAGAGATCTTATGGTAAGAATTTTTCCGCCTTGTCCGGCGCAGCTGCGATAATTGGCATTAAAACTAATAAAGTATTGTTTTTTGGAGTTAAAAATAAATACTGCGTAGTTTGTGCACGAGCCGCAAAGAACGACAGTCAGCCCTCGGAACACCGTTGTTTCAAGAATTATTCGGGATCATCTACCGGTATGGAATCGACCATAATAGTTGAGGGGTTTAAACGTTCCATTGTTGATCACGGTGTAATTTATAATAAATTTGTAGCAGACGGCGATTCCAGTACTTATAAAAAAATATTAGATTCGCGACCGTACGGTAATTTAACAGTAGAGAAAATTGAATGCAAAAATCATCTTTTACGAAACTACTGCAATAGCTTGGAGAAACTGTCGAAAGACACTAAGTATCCTTGCGAATTGCGGAAATTCCTAAAAGAAAGGTATTTGCGTTTAAGAACGGGTGTAAAATGCGCTATTAAATATTGGGGCGATCAAAATCAGTCACTCGAAGAAAAAATAAAAAATCTTAGTGAAGATATCCTAAATGGTCCACAACACGTATTTGGTAATCACCAATATTGCAAGGAGTATTTCTGTAGACCTGATACTCGTCGAATAGAACCTGTTGGGTTGCTTCCAGCAATTGTTGGATGCGGATTAATGGACGCGGTACACATTTTAAGTAAAAGACTGTCATATCATTCTAGAAGTTTAATTCATAATTGTACAAGTAATATAGTTGAAAGTTTTAACGCAGTGATTGCCAAATTAGTAGGGGGTAAGCGTGTAAATTATTCTTCCCGTGGTTCTTATGCGGGCCGATGCGCAGCTGCTGTTGTGTCTTTTAATACAGGATCGATTCATAGTAAAACTCATGAAGTAATATTTAAATCTAGTCCTAATCCTTTGATCGCGAAAGTGGAAAATTGTAATCGTAGAATCCGTTTAATTGCTAAACCTAAATTAAGATTGAAAAAGAGCCACAGCGCTGTATCGAAAGACGCTCACTATGGACCAAACTGCGAAAAACCTGATCTGAGTCCAGAATTATATGAGAAAGCCAAGTCATCTTTTTTAGCCGATTTAAAGTTGTCTTGTGCTGAAAGAGAGGAGCTTGAAAGGTCGACCCATTTGCAAAGAAGTAGTTCTGAGTGGATGAGTACAAGGAGAAAATTACTAACCTCATCATCGTTCGGGGAAGTTTGTAAAAAACGAGAGAGCACAAGTTGTGCTGTTCTTGTTCGTAAAATCGTTTATGGTAGTAATATCTCCAGTTTGCCTGCTGTACGGTACGGTATCGAAAACGAAGAAACCGCAATTAAACAGTTAGAAATTCAAGAGAATATTAGTATACAAGGTTGCGGTTTGTTCGTCGACGATCAATATGAATTTCTTGGTACTACACCAGATGGCATTTATGCAAACGGTTTAATTGAAATTAAGTGCCCACATTCTTTAGCTGGCATGACTCTTGATGAAGCAATGGCCAAACATACCTTTTGGGTTAAGGACAAGGCTTCCAAGGGTTATGTCATAAATAAAAATCATAACTGGTATTTCCAAATTCAGGGACAGGTACATATTACTAAAAGAAACGTTTGCATGCTTGGCATCTGGTTTGGTGCTACTGTACCTATGAAAGTTTATATTATAGAAAAGGACGACAAATTTTGGGAGGAGAAAATGGAGATGAAATTAGTTAGGTTTTATTACGATTGCCTACTTCCAGAATTAGTTGATCCTCGGCAGTCACGAAGCATGCCCATTCGTGACGCGCCCAGTATCATAGAGGCTATGAAAGAGAGGAAAGAAAGAGCTTTACGTGTTATGAAAGAGAAGAACGCCTAATGATTTTGAAAGATACAGGTAACTTAACTACCCAGCCAGTCGATTCACGTAAACACGCCAGTCCAAAAGTCGTTTTAACTTAGGAACTTAGAAATCGCCTTTTGGTTTTCTGTTTTAAACGCACTTACTTATCTAGTCTTGGATTGTCATAAATCTTCCAATAGCTCAATTACTATACAATTTCTGAGTTACCTGGTGTAAAGAATCATAAAAATTGGTTCAAAAATACAGCGAATTGAGAATTCTCCTTTTTTTAAGTCGGTTAAAAGGGCTAAATTTGCAAAAAACGAAGTGACGTCACTGCGCTACGGTTTTTATTACTTACGTGAATCGGGCAGCTGGTAACGTTTTCATTCTGATAGGTTTTGTGATAGCCATTGATTTTATCATCAAATTAGCAGAAATCAGAACTTGATCCGTAATCGAATGAAAAACCATTAGAATTTTGAACTCATATTTCGTTATTGTTTAATTACATACTTTTAATTAGTATATTAATAATTTACAAACTTCTGTTAAAATTAGTAAATAAATGAATTATTTACTAATTTTTGTACAACCCTAGCACGCTTTTGAGATAGCGAGTAATGGCGACTCATATTTGTTATTGTGTAGTAAATAAATCATTTTTATACTTGTGTTTCATTTATTGACATTTTTTTTAAAACCCTAGGATTTCTTTAGATATCGACGAGGTGATCGTAAACAAAAAGTAAGTATTTGAGTTTACGCAATAGGCACATTTCCTTGCGTAGAGATAAACACACTTCCTACTGAATTTGCAATTATTTTATTGAATGAATATTTTACGAATTAGAATAAATTTTGGTAGTGAAATTACAAATAAATAAATAGTTGGAATTTTAGGTAAGTAGAATACAAAAATGTCAGATGTCAAATGATAGAAAAACATAAAAATTGTGTCTCAACTACTCTTATTAATCTATTAAAAAGAATCAACAGCTAGTTTCCAAAAATTCAACGTTATTGTTATGCTGTAAATATTCAAGTTCAATAACAATTTCTCAACGTGGAACGTTTGTTGCAAAACATTTTGAAAATCGCGCTCTCTAGGTCATTCATCCGCCCCGTCGGATGTTACATTAAACTTTGGCGCTGCGGTCGCTCGAAATCGAGATCTCAGGCCAACAATCTACACCCTTAAAGCACGCAAAAAGTTCCTCAAAGACTTAAATTCAAGTGGGACAAGGAACGTTTTATCCTCCAGCAAAAACAGCCACGGCAACTGACTGGAGTATTCACGGACCACTTCAGTACAAAAAGCCTCCTCTGAAAAATGAATCTAGCAGATGATAACATCTGCAGAGCCTGCAACGAGGAGAAAGAGTCCATAACGCATCTTTTATGCGAATATGACGGTCTGGCGAAATGCAGAAAGAGTCTTTTAGGCAACCATAATCCGGAGCCAGAAGACTATAGGCTTCTATGATTGTCGGATATCCTGACGTATTCGGGGAGCAAGAGTAGAAGATAAGGTTAGGGAACACAGAAGATCCCATTGGGTTGAAGTGATAGGGAATCCAAATAGATAACCACCTCTGGTAAGATAACATAAGATCACGGCTCTTACATAAATAGACATATAAAAAGGACTTACTATCTTAGGCTTGAACGGCGGCTGTATTTCTCTCCCTTCGACC
Organism: Sesia apiformis; assembly: GCA_914767545.1. Taxonomy (NCBI): domain Eukaryota; kingdom Metazoa; phylum Arthropoda; class Insecta; order Lepidoptera; family Sesiidae; genus Sesia; species Sesia apiformis. The sequence continues at coordinate 3,509,159 of OU611960.1, read as the reverse complement.
TTCGCCCAGTCAATTCGCCTGAAGAATGGATGCGTGCGGACATCATCTTCACCCTTTACTGCACAACCCAATCTCTTCTGAGGATTCTTAGTCAAAAACGACTTGCAGGCGTCCTTCGCTTCCTTACTCAAGGTTTTCGGATACGAAACACTATTATCCGTAATAGCTGCAAACAATTCCTCCTCATCTTCCCCGTCAAAAGGCGGCTGACCAACAAGCATTTCATACAGAAGTACTCCATACGCCCACCAGTCTACTGACTTCCCATACGGCTGGTACAAAATGATTTCCGGAGCAATATAATCAGGAGTCCCACAGAAGGTCTTGGTAGTTTTGTCGCCGTTGATACCCTCTTTGCACATGCCGAAATCAGCGATTTTGATATGGCCGTCCTGATCGAGGAGGACGTTGTCAAGTTTCAAGTCGCGGTAGACAATGCCTCGGGAGTGAAGGAAGAATAAACCGATCGCGATTTCTGCTGCATAGAATCTGAAAATCAGATAAACCTTTTATTTATTTACAGAAAGGTATAAGACATATATGCGATAGTAATCGTCATATGCGAACGTCAAAGTTGCGATCCGGTATTAAATAGGTGGAAAGAAATAGCAAACAGTGGGATTTATTATAAGAATAATATATACATAAACAGTGATGTTTGTTTTGTCTGTGTGATGTGAAATCTCGATAATACGTGTATAATTTAAATGCTAAAACCATAAACATTGTGTATAAAATTGACTTGGTGTAAAGCGAGGTAACCTAACCTAACCGTTATAAATAATTAGTTACAAATGGGCTGCCACAGTACAACATTCGAGTATAACATGGCGAGACGAATGCTTTTTTTTTATAGAGAAGAGGGTGGACGAGCAAGCGGTCCCACGTGATGGTAAGTGTTACCGCCGCCCATGGACACCTACAACACCAGGGGGTATGCGGGCGCGCCGCCGACCTTGCAAAATCCTATTCACAGCTTTCTTGAAGAACCCCATGTCGTAGTTTGATGGGAAGACCTCTTGAGGCAGTTCGTTCCACAGTTGTAGGAGTATTATAAAACGCCGAGTGAAAGTTATCATTTGAGCACCGAGTTCGATTCCCACCGACACAAAAGGTATTTATCTCTATCCTTATCAGAATTAAGAAAAAGGAGGAGCGATATGGAGAATAATGAGATATGGGAGATTCCTTCATCGCCTTTATATTTCCTATTTTTTCAAATAGGATGGGATGGAATTGCATTAGGTGGATCGGCAACTGGCGAATAGGAATCTTACGATTATTCATATTAGAAAGTAGATAAGTGAATAATTGAAAATTTGTGGCCACTATCGCGCTTAGCGCTATCAACTTTGTTATTTGCAACGGTCTTGTACATAATACTTATCTTTTTGAGAGGATCTATTGAGCTCAACCCTTTCTATAAAGGAGTATTTGTACGAATGAAAGAATAGATTTACGTCTTGTCTATTATTGTTCGACGACAAATTTACTCTAGCATTGTCTTAAGTAGCGTAAGACAAATCTTAACAACGTGTTTCAGGATTTGACTTCAGAGTGATAAGCTCCATCTATGGTCGAATAGGTAAACCATTAATTTTACATAATGAATTGTTATGTCATACCCAACTCAGTGCATGTGACGACATCTATCAAGCGATAGATTAGTTAAACATACAAAATACGTGGACATGGCGAGCCATCTATGACCGTTCAACAACAATACACATCATGGTTGTACATGTACAGTATTCGTAAAACCGTTTTTGGAATTAAGTAACAGTATATTAATTTTCTGATCTATTGGTAATCTTGCAATATTACTAATTTCTAAATAAACTCTTTCTTCGCGATCTTCGCATGATATATTGTACAATACGTGTAGAAAATCAGACATTTAAACGAAACGACTTACACAGCGACTGGTTCCTTGAATTTCCCGCATTGCTGTATCTGGAACATGAGATCTCCGCCGTTCACGTACTCCATTACGAAGTAGAGGCGATCCTGAAACCCAAAAAGTAGAACAACTAAGCTATGTATTTATTGTTGAGATGTAATTTTTGGTATATTATGTATTTGCCATATACCATCAGTATGCCATATGCCATCAAACACAGGTATGATAGAATTATATAGGTATGATCTAACTAAAAGAATAGAAAAATGTCGGCCCCGAAATCATTCTTAACTATACTGAACAATTAAGTCTCTTAAGAATCTCGATGAAATTACTTTACACTGAGGTAGGTGTCCATTATCGAGTTTAACAAGAAATCTTGGAAGTTTGCCAAAAACATATACGATTAAGCATATTTCCTTCACTTTATTTTAAAGAAAACTTTTATTAGCTTGGTCCACTGCAGGGCACAGGCCACTTCTTGCAATGGCATAGAGGCGTTGTTTAATTAAATCCAACAGGTTGATTTATGTTTTAGCTCCAACAATATACAACCACCTAAGTAAAGATGTAACCGAGGCCTCAAGCGTGCCAGTGTTTACACTGAGGCGATGGCTTATCGAGCAGGCCTTCCACACCGTCGTCACATTTATTAATTTGAGTAAATGACGTGACTTGTATGTAAAGATTAACTTTGATTAAACATTTTTTTATATAAATGAAATATTGAAATTGAAATATTTTGTACATAATTTTGATTACAATATTTAAATAAAAATTTACTTGTATTGATAACTATGCAATAAGTGAGTATGAGGTTTCCAACTATATTGGAGCAAATTTTGCATACGCTTTTTTCAAACCAATTTTTTTGTTATTAGAATGAACACTTCTGAATGTTACAAGTCCCAATACTAAAATGTTTTACCATAGTTTGGAAGCACGAGTGCAGCTGCACCAGGAAAGGCGGCTTGCTGCTTAAAGCCAGGACTCGCTTCTCTACCATTGTGCACTCCACGTCGTCATCCTGAATGATGATGTCTTTCTTCAAGATCTTAATGGCGTATAGCTCGTCGGTGCCTCGGCGTTCTGCCAACATTACCTGTGATTACACCATATTTTAGTTAGAACGCGTAAAACATGTTTGTTAATTATGAAGAGGTCGCTCTTCAAAAGTTATATCTAAAACCAAGATTGTCCATGTTAAGTTGAATGCGCCATTATTTCATGTAACCTAATTTCATAGAATACGAGTATATACGTCTGTATAGAGCAGAATATTTTTTGTATCAATCAGTGTAAAAGTTCAGCGAATTAAAAGAAGTTTTGTTCTAATTTTGATTAATTAAAATGTTTTGTACCGAATAGGAGTACATCTGCACAGATAAGTTTTTGTTTCATATTAATTATTGTTATAAGTTTAATGAATTTCCTTCAACTCTATTCATTAAAATGATTGTGAAAATGATTCTATAATGTATAAATTGTAATTTTAGAATCTTTGGAAACAAACCTTTCCAAACGACCCTTTCCCCAGCACCATAACAAAGTTGAAGTCCGTCGCTCGGATAACGTCAGCAGCCGCCATATTGTGCGGAACTTCTCTATCTGGTGGCGGTGGGGCTCGCCTGCCTCCCATACTGGTAGTCCTCATCTGGTTCTTTAACTGTGCGAGATCTGCACCCTCTTCAGGTACTGGTACGTTATAGAACTCTCCTTCTTCTTGGGTGAGAAGTTTGAACCAGCCCTCTGCGGGCGCTTTCATCAGCTCCGAGATACCGAAGGAAAGAGATCCCATAAAGTCGTTTCGAGAAGTACGATCCCAGTCCCATATCTGGAGTGTAAGACATTGTTATTTGCAATCAATTAAGTTAAAGCTTCCAAGAAAATCTAAAGGAAACGAGGACGTTTTTTTCTGATTTAATTTATACTTGTAATTTCTTACCACTTTTTTTTCAAATGAACGTGTGGTGTTGGCCGGCTTTAGAAGACCACCATCACATCTCGTCACAAGCACAAGACAATTGCATGAGGAGGCCCGTGTCCAACAGTGGACGATAAAGGGTTTACTGTCTTTCTATAGAATGCAACGGTAACCGGCTCTTCGGGTCGGTACGTGTAAGCTACTGTGAAGCTGGTTGTGATAATAGCTTACCTCAATCAGCAGCCTTCGATCCTTATCCTCTGCCTTGAGATCAAAAATGAGAGTCTCGTTCCACTCTGGGTTGAGACAGCTGCGGATGGTCTTGGTTTTTTTCTTGACGTTGTCCGAATCCGGAATCAGCTTCAACTTGACGTAGGGGTCCGATAGGCCGTTCGGGTCCATTGGGATCAGGTTGCGACCTTGTTTGACTGAAAATGAAAATAAGAGCAGTGAAAGAAGGAATCTGTCTCTTGATGACGATTAGCGACTTAGTATTACAAAAAAAAACACTTGATTTCGTTTCTTTAGATGTTAGACAAACATTAATTTCTAAGATGTCTTTCGATTGATTTAAGACATGCATATTATGATCTAATCTTCTTCGTTCGTCTTACAGTAATAGTTCTGTAATTTCGATGTCGACCCGTGGCCGGTGACGCAGCTGGTCGCGTGATGGGGTTGCTAGTCGCTAAGACGCCCAATCGGTTGATTAAACCATAGTGGAATTAGCCATATTATCATACGAGGTCGCTCCGATGCGCGCGTTAATCTTACAACATACGAGTACACCCATGGACATTTTTAAACAAAAAATATTAGTATAACATTTCATGAAGGCGAAGAACATGACACAAAAAGAAAATTAATCAAAATGGATGATTAGTAAAGATATTAATAGATATATAACTGACAGTTTACCTTCGACGGTGAGCTTGTTACCGTGGCACGAGACGAGGAGTTGTATGCGCCCGCGCCGCTCGGTGTGGTCGCATCCGCACAAGTTCGGCACAGACTCCTCGCACCGTTTGTGCACGTTCATGTCGCATGCTGTCAGATAAACAGACATTATTCACAAATCATAACCCCTTTCTGTAACATTCACACCCTTATCGCTAAAAATAAATACGGTTATTATAACACAATGTTCTAATAGACGATTAATGGATCTAATTGGTCGAGATTAGATCATTAGATCTTTGTTCGATTATTATCGATTTTTAAAACTTGCTAATCTTTCGTGGTAAGGGAACCTTGCATTATTATTGTATTATAAGAACCTTAGTTGTAATAATAAAGCGACATCATCTGAGAAACGGAACCTTATTATCGGTTTTTATTCCGATATATTAAGACTTTAGTGAAATCTTAAAAAAATGCATATTTTAGTTATTCATCTATCTAAAAAATCAAATAGATTTTAATTGATTAATCTTTAACCAAAATTAATAAGTGCATACCGACAATAAGGTCCCTTTGCGTAGATAACGTTACACATTAAAATATGAAAGTATATCTAGATTACGGTCGCAGTTGACGTGAGCTAGTCAGTCACTGTGATTAGACTAATCCATCGCTACATCCAGGACTACAGTTACAGGCTACGACTAGTTGAGTCCTGCTAACATTTCAAAGGGAATTTTATCAGAAAAGGAATGGATAATCAAACGTTTCTCTCGAACTAAATTGTTCAATCAAGGTGTTGGTTTCATACACTTATGGATTGTCTATGGATTACTTACCAAGATCATGATATTCTAGAATCATTTTTGCTTTTGTTGCCCGTATACTGGGATCACTTTAACTAAAAATTTCCAAAAAGTATCCTTGTTGAAATCCTTGAAAGCACTCCTTGTTGAACGGAAACTTTAAAACAATCTTTCGATTTTCCAAGAAGTCCAAAGAACTGTTTTACGACAAAATTATGTCGAACTTACAACAAAAACTTGCTCCAGTTCGTTTCCTAGCGGAAATATTGCTCTGGCATATTTTTTTAAGAATGTTCTTAACTTTTAACAAGAAAATTCTTTTTTACTTGTTTTCGTTTTTAAAGTTTTGTAAAATCGTTATAGCATACTAACAAACATTCTTAAAACTTATACTTACTTATAATTAATTCTTATACTTACTGACGTAATTAGCAAAGCAACTTTCAACGAGATTGATAGGCGAGAACAGGCATGCAATTACATTTTATTAAATTGAAAATTGAAATACGTGCAAAGAAAGAAGCAAATGCAATGGCTACAGATGCAATGGCTATAATCTAATGGCTAAAATATAATGGCTATAGAATGTTGTACAACATAATAAATAGATAGTGTTAATTGTGTGAGCAAAAGTACTTTAATTAGGATTTTTTGCAATTAAAAATCAAACAAACATTCGTACTAATAAAGTAACAAGCGAGATTAGAAAACTTTAGATTAAACTTGACAACGGCTTAATTTGTTACAAACAATTCCCGTCGTCTAACTGGCTGAATGAGAAAGGGGACAAAATTACGAGGAAAATGCAACGATAATAGAACGCAACAAAGATTTTAATGGAATATGAGGTTAATCTCGAAGCCTTTATTGGGGCATGACGGCGCTAAAATGTATTGATTTGTACGTCAGTAACCGGAGCTGCATCAACTCGCAACAGGGCTGCGGTCAGAAACGAGCATGTTGGAATTGCGCACCATTCATTACCGCACCATTACTAGCTGACATCAATGTGTTCGCATGTGAAACGGCAATAAACAAGCCTTAACGATGTTTTCTGTCAACCACCGCCATGCCCCATTGAAGCTGCGGCTAGAAACAATCGGGAAGCCACAATATACGAGAGCTAAGAACTTTACAAATTAAACTAAATACGAGTACGTCTACGTAGACGTGCATACAAATCATTATCTACGCTAGAATCTTACGTAGAAATCATTATCACTACTGTATTGTTATATGAAGTGTAATAAAGATATATATGCATAAACACAAAAGCTTTACACATATAAAATCAGATATTTTATATACATAAAATAAGTACAAAACGATCTCCGAATACAAAATAAATAACACAACGGAATTAGTTTGAAATGCCAACTTCGTCGGAGCCTTTCAAAGAAGGATTATTTAATATTAAAATGGTATTACCCCGGATCGTTCAATATTAATTTATTTGTGACCTTTCGTGCAAAAGGGAATTTTATGGGCATTTTCATCGAAAATAAACGTATAAAATTAGGGAGCTAACGCGACCTACGTAAGAATATTCCACCAATATTATAAATGGTATCAAGACATAATAATATAAATGTGTTTCACATTTTATTAAGTTCATACACAGAATACATTTATTACAATATATCTAAAGGACAATATTGAGTGAATTGACCATTTAAGTGTTGTTTCAAGCATCATTATCATCGACTTGCTACAGGAACGTCTCAGGAACTAATTTCCCTGGTCTCTTGTGAATCCATTCAGGTACTCATGTCAGTTTATACCTGTGCATTTAAATCCTTGATGTGCGAGACCATGTAGCAATGTACCACAATGGTCACAAAATGTTGGTGCTAGGAAAGTCCACACACTCCATTTGTGGGGGGCGTAGGCGGCCTTAGCAAGAATAAATCATTGTTAATATGATACGTATTATATTTTTATTTTTAATCTGTAAAATCAGAGAACGTTAACAAATACGCTTCCGAAGAAGGAAGGAGTATGTGCGATGAATTCAAAACGCATGATGGTAACAATTAAAAAAATCTACGAAGACATTACAAAAAGCATTAGCATAAAAACACCACCACAGAGAATTCTGAAAAACAACACAAGAAAAATTAAGCTTTAAAAGAGAGTAAAAAGCGTTAGAAATCCAAGAAGCCTAGTAAGCGGTTGTCGGCAAATTCCAATGCATTGTCCTCGGGTCTCCGTTTCGATATACCTTGACATTTCAGGCCTTGGTGGATGAGGCCGTAGAGTAGCGACCCGCAATGGTCGCAGAACGTCGGCGACGAATACGTGTGAGCACGGAAGTTGTGTCGAGTGCGAGTATCCTGTTGACGTATGCAGACGATATACGTACATATATATATATTGCTGTGTGCGTGATGTTATGATAGTGACCATCCTAACAAATGTACTTACGAATACTGAATTGCCAGTTCTGAAACTTTAAAATGTAATCGTCATTTCTTATATTTTCTATATTGGAAAATACCCTTAGTAATAAAAATCTCCGCATAACTATTCAAATTTATACCATATCTGTGTATTTAAAAAAATTACAAAAGAAATCATGACATATTTAATAGAATCTTTATTAGTAAGGGCGTAAGTAAATACATATTATAAAGTAATAATACCTTAATAAAAAATACCTAATTTCTAGAAGTTTAAGGGGATAAAACAATTTGATTCCCACTGAAAAAGGATAGGTAACATAGAATTACTGACAACGTGGTCGTCAGAAACGTTCGCGATGTGCAAAGTTTTTATTGGATCCAATAAGTTTTACCTCGTCACATTGTTTCCTTTAACAACAAAGGAATACCCTAGAACTAGTTTCGTGTGTTCCACATACTGCGACCTCACATTCCAGTTACAATTATAGATATCATGGATCTATTTATTACACGATCAGAGTGCAACAAGTATCGTTTGGAATATATAGCGTTATTACTAAAACCGCGTGCTACTTGTAAGAACAATGCTACTTGCGTACTTGTCTTATTTGAAATAAGTTAATTCAATAAGCTTAGATAGGAATCTTCAAACAAAATTATCTCTAGCTATGTAGGTAATATTAGAAATTGCTAAATATTTATCCCAATATTCACGTTTTAATGTCATGTTAAAATTATATTTAATTAAATACCGAACGAGGGCAGTGAGCGAAATATGTAATTAGGGACTGAAGCAATTAGGTTTTTCTTAAATGAAGCCTCAATTCAAGCTTATTTTCTAATAATAAAATGGGTTGAATGATATAAATAATATGCGTTTACAAAGATATTTTATTTTATATAAGAGGTTGTAGCCAGTAAGTACATCATATAGAGCCAGTATCCCCTTGCGGTTCCGTTAACGCACACCGGCCTTCATCAGTTCAGCCAATATTTTCATCGGGTATCGGTGCGTATCTGGGTGCTGGTTAGCGAGCCGTATTTTCGCATTATAACCCTCTCAAAGCCAGAGGCTAAGTCGAAGTCCGTTTCTTCGCTTGATCATCCGGTGGTAGATCCTTTAGGCTTATTGCACCATGCATTTTATCTCGGCTGAACACTTTCAGCGTTCGTCCTAAACTATACATGGTGTACCGCACCGGCTTCCTATTAGCGGACTGTATGTAACGATGTGGTTCGCCGGTACGGTTCTTGCTTGCTGTGTATGCTGGTTTTCCTTCAGGATGCGAATATTTTTTCTATTTTCTGGTTTTCTTATATCGCTGTAAGGCTCGGAATGAATTTATGGACATCCGCGCCCATATTTATATTATCTGGGAAAATCTTAATAGCGACTTTTAAATAAGCTATAGCGCCATCTATCGCTAATTTTGCGAAACTAAACCGGTTGTCCCGAACACATGGTATGTGATTTTTTAAAGACTACTAAGACCACGACAATTTAAAAAAAAAACGTATGGCCCACAGCTTAATTTTATATTTACATTTACAAATGAAGGGTACATGAAGATATGTTTTTGGTGCCATAACACTATGTGAGTTTATCACGGCACTGTATATTCCCATGTAGGTTAGGTTCTTGTTTGACGGGTCTATAATTTAATATAATAATTTACTATCTTATAATTCATGCATACAGCGTTTAACATAATACATGTACAGTTATATCTGTATACTTTAAGTTATTCATTTAGCTGCAAATATATCTTTATATTTGGCTTGTCTTCGTTTGATTCTTTGGCAACACTATTGAAATAAGGATGGTAGAAAATTTATAGATTGCCAAACATCTAAATTAGTCGCCACTTGCCACATGTTTCGTAGACGGAAGCAAATTTATCACGTCCTGTAATTAATAAAATAACCTACACGTGGAGAGCGAACATTGTTGCGAAATTCCAACGTGCTGAATTATGGAAATCTACTTCGGTTTATATCTCGCAAATGTCAGAGTAACACGCGTGGGTATTGAGTGCCCTTTTCCCAGATTGTTCGCTTCGACGCGTAGGTTGGCAGTGCAAAGTTACTGTATTGCAAAGTATTGTAATGTAGTAATTGAAACGATTAAAATGTAAAGTAATGTAAAAAAAGGTAAAGTTTTTACAACTTAGCGACATTTTCGGTTTTATATTATACTAGCAGTGCCCGCGACTTCGTGCGCGTTTGAATATGTAAGTTTGATTCCCCCGGGAACCTGTTCTATCGATAAAATTTGAAACACGTTCGAAGCACTATTTGACAACTGTCATAAGCGACACGGTAAATTGATTTAACTATAAAACTCGATCACTGTATTTATCGTATAATTATTTTCTATCATTCTGTTAATGTTGTCTTTCATTGTGTATTTTATGTGCCTCATTGAATAAATTTTTCTTTCTTTCAAAGTAGTGAAATCTCCCATAAGATGTGCACAGGAATCGCTCTTTTTTGACTTATCACCACAGATTCAATTAACATTAACCCTGAGCTCGTTCTTTTTCAAATATCACTCAGGAACGAGGCAAAATGTAACTGTTAATAGTGGTTACATTTAATAAGTCTGAAATGTAATTTCCCGTGCAGAGTTGCGAGAGCGACTCCCTGCACATAATTCCGTTTATGAATAATACATTTGCAGCGAATATTAATTCCGTGTTTCAGAAGTCGCCTTTGTAACGTTTTAGTATTGTATTATTTTATTTTCAGTTAAAAGGTACATATTTCTTATACCTTGTTTATTTTTTAATTTGCTATTTTTATAATTGTCTAACAGTAACTCCTACCAGTGAAGACGTACGTGTGCTGAAACGTGGTCTCTGGCGGTAAGTTTGATCCACAAGTTCAAAGTTAAATACAATATACATTCTAAACTAGAATATAAACTTAACTAACAATAGGGATTTTATTGTTGGTCGGTCTCGCTTCCCTAAAGCGTCGGAACACTACCCCTTCTGGCCAAAGTCAGGTCTGAGGAACAGCATCTGATGCACTGTAGTTACCCAGAGCTTATAGGTCTTAAAATTACTAGACCTAATATTTGGATTCTAGCTGTCGCAGCTCCAATTACAGCGGCGCTTTCTTCGCGGAGCTATGGAGGCAGCTATACTCGGAGTTTATTTGTGGGATTAGATCCGAAATAAAGATATTTTCCAAAGAACCGACACCGACACCGACATACGAGTAGCTCATAGAATCAGCACGCTGAAGTGGCAACAGTTGCTTCAGTTCGTTGTTCATTGATACAACATCAATAGTTTATGCATTACTGTGCATTCTGTGCAATCATCAAGACTATAATTCTACAATACTTCCTACATATTTTCATCTGTAAGACCCCTGTAATAATATGTGTAGTTCACGCAGGGAAGCCCGTTAAAGTACATAGTATTTATTTTACATAAAATTAATTCATTCCTTCGGTCGAAAGGACCTAATAATTTTGTTATTTACGTTAATTACGCGATCAACATACCTAATTTAACCCTGTAATCGTATCGTTCCAGTTGGAACATGTATCGGTACATATTTATTAATTACAGAGTTAGTGTTAACAGCAACATTATCGGGTGCTTTGTTAAATGTAATTAATCCGATATGACGTGGGCCGACTTCGTTAAGTTCTCGATGCTTATTAAACCTTGCGTAAACTGTATTAACATGATATAAAGGGATTTGAATTATTTAGTAGGTACGCATAATTTTAAGCCTTACCTATTTGTTCCACTAAATTATTGTTTCCTCTGTTATAACAGTGTTTGGCGGTAATCGAAAACCGTGTTTGACAGCTTTCTTATTCCTTAGTCGTCTTTTACTAGACCCACGAGAAAAGGTGGAGTGGTGCTATTCTAAATACGGTCGATACCACACAGCTAATTTCGTGGTCTCCAAGGTCTCCAATGTTCTTTTTATAGAAAGAAGGTTGCAAACGAGCATACAGTCCATCTGGTAAAGGGAACATGACCCACCTCCGCCCGTGGCCCTCTCAACCTTTGGTTATGGTATACGGACCGAATCGTCGGGAGGTACGCGCCGTTCGCCTGCTAAGGGCTATGTTGCGGCGCGTATCTGCTCTGCCTTCCTACAAGTATTCTCCTTCCTGTGTCTCATTCGTCACTCTCCCCTTTCTGGGGCTGTTCTACGTACTGTTCTACGTTCTACTGTTCGACAGTCCACTTCAGTGCCGAGCAGCTCTTTCGGGCTCCTTTTCCTGTGCCATCGATGCGCAAACTCTCTGAGCCCGCGGAAGTTCGCTTCGGTGGAGACGAGGTCGCAGTAGTATGCCGGTCCCTCCTCCCGCCGTACAATCCCCTCTAGCATGCTCCGTCGATCTTCCTCGTATAGAGGACAGGACCATAGAACATGGTGCAAGTCCTCCTCTGCCATGCCACACTCACACTGACTACTCTCACACAGCTTCATATCATGCAGTCGCTTTCGAAAGCAGCCATGCCCAGTGAGTATCTGGGAAGTTTCATAGTCCGGTTCGTAGTTCGACTTGAGTCGAACCGCCACGTCCGGGAAGAACCGGAACAGCTCTCTGCCCTTGCTCTCGCTAACCCACCTTTCCTGCCAGCTAGCCACTGTCTCGTTCCAGATGGCCTGTTTCCCAGCACGCGCCTCCTCCCTGGTCGCAAGTAAACGCGCCAGATACATCCTGCCAGCGCGGATCACCTCAAGGTCCGCTGGAAGCACGTCCGCCAGTAACCGTAGAGCGAGCGTGCTGACCGATCTATACGCCTTCGTCAATAGTATCAACGAAGGCCGCTGAGAAGGACGCTCTACGTGCAAAGGACGCATGGTCAAACCAGCACGCCGCGGCATAGGTGAGGTCGCCACATACGTACCTGGTAAAGGGAAGTGGATACTGTCGCCCATGGACATCAGCAGTACATACCAACATTAGTCCAGAACGACAAACTTTAGCACGCCTCCGGATGCGCAGCCTACCTCTGTTGATGTAACAATTGATTTGGAGAAAGGGTTAGGGAAATGGGAAGGGATAGGATGGAAATGGGCTCAGGCATTATATCGCTCACTACGGATACTACGTTTATTAATATGTTTGCACAGCTGGTATCAAAAGCGACTGATTCAGTCGAAAGGGAGATTTCGCTATTTACCATACGTTTTCGAAAAAAGTGTTTAGACAAAATTTGTAGACCATTACGCACTACCGAGAGTGTCGCGGGGTATATGTTTCCCCTTCTGCACGACTGTCCAGAATTCTCGTAAATAAATTTAAAAATGGAGTGCTCCTTCTTTCCCCACGATAGTACCGGTAGTGACACTGCCGGGGTCAGGAGGGAAAAAAAATACCCATTGCGAAGAGTATTACCTACCGTGTACGCGTCAATGCTAGAACATTGTAGAAAGTTCCAGTAATAATAAAACTGTAGGTAAGTAATTACACTGAAGTGCACCCATACTCGTGTATCTATGCGAACACGCCGCCACGTCAACACGCGAACAGCAATTAATTTATGTGCCCTTATAAAATGCGAAGCGATTTGTGTATTACGTCAGGGATGCTCTCTAAATATGACTACGGAAACATTAAAATGTTTAGGTTATTTTCTGTGATGTTTTAATTATTTATTTACTCTGTTTGTTAATAACTACAAAAGGCGGATTCTCATTATCTCCCGGTCAACCTTTGGACTATGCAGGACATGAAGTGGTAGGGGAGTAAATAAATGTAACAAATGTGTCGCTTGGAATCAAAATCGGTCAAATCCAAAAATATTTTTTTTTAATCAATAACCATTTCAACCTCAGTTTTTTTTAATAAATTGCTGTAAAGTCATAGTTTTTCTTTTTTTAATTGAATAATACCAACTTACGAAGTCCTTTTAATACTAACCTTAACTATTGTATGTGCAAGCAGCTAAATATACAAAATTAGCTATACTCACATATATTGTCAAAGGGAGATGACCATTTTTGACTCTAGTCGACTCAAATATAGAAAGTAGAAAAAAGAATTGGTGGTAAGTATATATTAATATATTGTAATAAAATATAACCTTATGGTCGGTATGGACTTGTTGATTGTGGTTGAAGTTGGATTTTCTAACTTAAAATTTCGTTAGTTCAAGAATATGTTTAAATACCATAGACAGTTTAAACGCTTTAATTAAAAGTTTAAATGCTTTATCATTTAATTTTTACGAATTTTTAAGACTTCAAAGAGGTCGCAATATTTGAGAAATTAGAATCGACAATAAGATCATTTTTCTCAGACATATAATACGTAGGTAGGTTTATTTTATATACGTATAATCTGTATTCTATGTCGTCGTCTATATTTTATATATGTATTATTTTGTATTCGGTCCTATTATTCTCTTTACATAGACCAGCCTATTGTATCTTTGTTTAAGCAAAGGTTGACTGGCAGAGAATGCCACGGGGAATTAAGTCCACCTCCTGTATGAACTTAGTGCAGTAAATCTTAAATAAATAAAATTATACCACATACAGAATGTGTCCGAACTATTGCCGTAGCCTAAAACGATGGATTTCATTTATGATTCTGAGTTTATTGACGTGAAAATTTTCCAATTTTTTTTAATGGAAGTTGGACCAAAACCACTTAAATCGTTCTAACACACTCACACATAGAACACAAACGAAGTAATTTCTCAGTGTGGAATTAGAATTTATCACTGTGGTCGCTAGCACGTGAAACCTTTTTGGTTGGTTCCCGTAATATTTTAGCTCCCAACTGGAGGCTTTTTTGTATCGTCTCAAATCCCTGGAATCTAAGGATAATCTAGGATTTACATAGGGTTGTCGAGAAATGCAATCTACAAGGATTTGTAGAAAATAACACGACATGGAAAACAAGCCCGAGTACAATCAGTAACTGCACTTTTCTAATTATTGTATTTTAATTGTGTTTAATAGGAGACTTTTTTTAAATAACGCCACACTCGGATTCCCTGTGTCGTGGGTCCAGAGACACACACAGAGACAAAGACACCACCAACACCACAACAAACTATTTTACATAAAAATATTTTTTTAAGTACCTATCATTATTGGAAAACAATGTACTTCAATGAGTTATGATATGAATCAATAAATATTGAATCCAATAAAATTATACACATTTAAAGGTAGATACGAATATCATTTTGTATGTCGTCGAAAATCTCGTTAAATAAACTTTTACATTCTAATCTGTATAATACCACTTCATGACAATGAATTATTGACGTCAAAACAATTTCTAAACAATCCATTCCATGCCACCATTTTCGACTAATGTTAGCATGTATCGCGGATGTCCATGGTCTGTAGACCATACTGTAGTACACTACTGTGTACTGTAGTACACGAGTATCCACTTACGAGTATCATCAGATGGACTGCATGGCCGTCCGCCGGCTTCGTCCTTAAAAATTGTTCTACGATTTTTTTATGAGAAATAATTATTGTAAGTAGTAAAAAAATATTGAATGGGCAGCAAACCGACGGTAGAAAGTTTAAAGGTTGGTTAGATTTAGGTTCCCTGATGATAATAAACACAGCGGTCCCGCGTAGACTCGGTGATGACTTGATGACATCATTTATAATTATTTATTTCAGTTATTAAAAATATTAACGTCATATTTGCCGCAGGACCGATGACCGATGGAGTAGACGAATCCTTGAATGAAGGCCACGTACCGTGAAGCGCAATGAGGGACACCCTCCGGCGCGAAGTGGACCGACGGAGTTAAAGAAATTCGTCGATGGTGGTTGGATAAGAAGAGCCGCGGATCGTGCGTGGTGCCGAGCCTTGGGAGAGCCTTATATCCAGCAGTATGGTATGGTATATTAAAAAGATAAATTGTTTAGTAGATCATTTAATATTACAAGCCATTTTTTTATTATATTAATTAGTATTTTTTTCTTTGTAATGAATTAAAATGTGTTCGAATCTATGTTAATGAATAAACCATTCATAGGACTTTAGAGAACTCAACACAATATTTCACATTTTAAGGCGGATTAGTAAAGGAAAAAGTCTTAGAACAAGATTTTATTGTTTCAATATCCCATTTCATTATTAAATAAATACCATCTCTATATAATGTTAACAGAAGATATAAATAAATCAATACATACGTCGGAGTCGGGTCCTTTGTCGGCGCCGGGACACGTGAACGTCACGTACTCGTGGCATCTTTTGTGCACCACGAAACTGCACACTATGAGGACACACGAGGGAAACATTATAGTGCATCGTAATAAATAAACTCTAAAGCTGGAAACAGACTAAGCTGACGTGCCGCTACAGGGGATGTTACGAATATCCGTGTCCGTTTTGGCGATATTTCTCCCAATTTTTTTTAGCGAATACATAAAATTGAAGATTATCGTTTGGCGCATACATTCGTATCCGTAGCTCGTATTCGCCATTTTCTAAACGAATATTCAAATACTAATATAATAGAATAGTAAAAGTCCAACGTGAGCAGTTTTCTGAAGTAATAGAAGTTTTCTATGAAAAGAAAATTACTTTAAGTATCAAAGTTCATTTTAAAATCAGTTACTGACAAATCTAATTTTAAACTAAACTATAAATCACTTGATAACTATTCGTTTCCATATGTAAACACGCGAATAGTGAGGCAAATTGTATTGTATTCGCATTGTATTCATGAATACAATGTTTTTTTTCTGTAACGTTTTTTTCCTATTCACGCTTAGACGCTATGTATCCACATTACGTGACGACGATTAGATAATTCACGGGGTTTAATCTACTACTAGAAAATTAACGAATCTAAGTTGAACTATGGAGGATATACCATTAAAAAAAGGGAAAGATGGAAAGTCTGTGTGGTTTGTCAAACTGGAGTGTTTACCACCCTATGTCCATAGACTATAAACGCCTTCTTGTCAGGTGACCTCTGTAAGATACACATTTTACGTAAATGGCAATAATTATGTCATCTTTCTATTCCACTATTTACAACGGTTGGATTTACACTATTTACACTTTCGATTCGGTCAATTGAGCACTATACAAACCGTTCATTTATCAAAATAATGATTGACAAATAGTTGCTCGGTATAATAGTTATCGAGCGTTTCTGACACATCAAATGGATTGACTTTAAGACTAATTGATTTTAATTAATTTAATGAATAACTATTTTAATCTTAATACTACAATAGATATTAATTGATTGACTGACTGACAAGTTATCTTTTTTTTAAATAGGCGTCTTTTTCCATATTCGAAAACCAGCATTAGTGTCTTATATTGAATTAAACGGTTCGTATATATATATATTTCTTTTATAGAATAGATGACAGACGAGTAGGCGGGCCACATAATGGTAAGTGGTCATCGTCGCTCGTGAACACCTGCAACACCAGGGAGCAGTGTTACATTATCAGGAGAGTAAAAATCGAACGCCTACTAAAATGTAATTCTTACTTTAACGTAAGTTATACGTATTAGCAGAACTAGTCCCTACTTCCCATAGTTCATATGGAAAAACGCTGTACACTTAGCATATATTACGTGAACTTACGTGATGTAAGCCAAATGTGTTCCTAAACGGCGCTCATTCGATTAAAAAATACGAGGGGCGGTCTAAAAGTTCGCGGAATGGGGAGATGGAAATAGAGTAGGGGAGCTCGTTTCCACAGTACTAGTTGAGTGACTCATAATTAGCATATATACATTTTGTAGTTAACCTTCTGATATATCGAAGAGTAAGTAAGTCATTCTGGAAGAAATCGTCAATAATGGAGAAAATGGAATATCGCACAGTCATTAAATTCCTTACGAAGCAAAGAAAATATCCTCAGACTAATTTAGAAGAGATGTCAGCAGTTCATGAGGCCTCTTAACCTGGAAAAACAACGATTTACAATTGCCATAGACTTTTCAAGCAAGGCCGAGACTCGATTGACGAAGCCATATTGAAGCCACTACCGAGGAAGTTGTCAAGAAAGTACTGACACTTGTACTGAAGGATGTCCGTGTGAAAAAGAAATGGTTGGAGTATCAGACAAAACCATTTTGAATATCCTCCACGACCATCTTGGAATGACAAAGGTCAGCGCAAGATGGGTGCCAGAATGCTCACGCCGCCCCAGAAACAACAGCGCGTGGAGTGCGCACGGGAGTTTTTAGACCTATATGGTGACAATAAGAACGAAGTAGTGGGCAGGATTGTTACTGGAGATGAAACTTGGGTCCATCACTATGAGCCTGAGTCTAAGCAAGACTAAATACAATGGCACAAAAAAGCGTAGACCTCCTCCCAAAAAATTCAAGGTGTCGCCGTGGGCCAGAGAGCTCATGGCTACTGTTCTTTGAGATTCCGAGGGTAAACTGTTCATAGATTACAAAGAAACGGGTGTCAACATAACCGGACAATACTACGCTTGCCTGTTGGAGCGATTGAAGGAGGCAGTGAATAAAAAAGGGAGAGACAAATGGTCCAAAGGTTTTGCACGACAAAGCGCCCGTACACACGAGTAATATTGCGCAGACTGTTTTTAACCGATGTGGGTTCCAAATTGAAAACCAACCTCCTTACAGCCCCAATCGGACTAATATTTATTGCCGAAAATGAAAAAGAGCTTCGAGGAAATAAATTTGATAATGATGGAGGCGAAGGCCGAAGATTTCGGCCTATTGTGAAGGGAAGGATACAACATTTTTTTTCGAGGGTATAAATAAGTTAATCGAACGCAGTGAAAAATGTATTAGGGTCAATAGAGAATATATTGAATAGGAAAAAAAAAACTTGAGTTTATCTCCCCCTCTTCCCCTCTTCACATTCCGTGAACTTTTTGAACGCCACTCGTATATTGTAACTGATGCGTGCGTACTGATTGCGGTAATAATGTATGTAACGTCATGTAAGCGTAGTCTATTTCCGTCTTAAACATCATAAATAGAAGTAAAACTCTAAATTCTAATTCATATAACGGACTTTACATTACGTTGTAATGTTTCTTTCTCATCAGAATCGAGTAAACATTAAGGTTAATTGATTTATTAAGCGTGGGTGCTTATTTATGCATATTCATTAATAAACACATTGTATAAAACAAAATTCCTGGATCAGTACTTCATATGAATGTGTACTGTTACACTATGTGTTTGGTATAGTCTGTACAAATTCTAAGGTCATTCTAAATACTAAATTGCGCTCGCGCAGGGACTATGTTTAATCAACAATAACTCATAAAGCAGTAGGCGTAAGGTCTAAATTTTGACGTCGTTGTTTGGAATGTCTCAAGAACTGTTGAATGAGTGGATAAAACAAGTACCTTAACTGTCTTGTTTTTACAGTAAGTTTCAAAATAATAAAAATGTGTTAGGTATTGAAATTTAGTCAATAGATTACACTTTTGTCTATTGAATGGCATTTTTATACTTCGATAACACTTCAACTTCCAAAGATATTGCAGTAATCCTGTAATAAGTCGAACTAAGAATAACAATGGTTGTCATTCCGAGAGGGTTGGTAAAGTGTACTACTTGCCCTTATAATTTGTACAGACCATAACAAAAACACACTGTAGTTATAGTTTCTAATGCTCACCTTGGCACTGATAGCCTTGTTTGCCGAAGCCCCTGTAACAAAAGAAAATCTGTAAGAAAATAAATATAAAATACATTGTTATAAAATAACTTTATCGCACATCTAACCATAGAGCCTAACATCCTTTTCTTCTTCTGAAACAATATGCTTAAATTTTGAATTAATAAAAATGAAATACTCCTAGTTTCATTAATATTTCATGTTTCATTGCTATTTTTCTCGCGACTGTACACTGTTCCGTGAAAATGACGTAGTAATAATTACTTTCAATTCAAACGTAATTACAATTAATTAACAATATTTTCAGTAATTGTGTTTTTGACGACCATGACACTGACCTCTTTTTATGAGAAATGTCGTTTTGTTTCAATTGGCAGTAATGTTCAATAAAATTACTATTAGGTACATTGTAAGAGAATAAACACTTGAAGTCGATGACGGAAATCAATAATAGTGAGTTTAGTTCGACAGATTTATAACAACTTACACAGAGTTAATAAAAAAAATACCCGCCCTAAATAAAAATAATGGTAGAAATTCAGTATTAAGGGGTACTGAATTTCTACTATTATTTTTTTCTAAACTTGATATTTTCTCCAAAAAAGTTAGTTTTTAGATGCAGTCTCTGACTTTGTTACTCTGTACTACTTCATTATACCTAAGCTGCAACAAACGGCAACGTCACACACTTCATTCAAAACAGGTTTTAATTGTACCGCTAGGAATATTATTAGATAAGGTATCTATGAATGAAGGTATATCGGTGCGAGTGAACTTGCGCGTTGCGACTGAGTGGTTTGTGTGAAAAAAGTAAAAAAATCGAAGAAGAAAGGCTGATTGTTTTCACCAAAGATATTCAGTGTTAAGAGGTTGATGGTATTTTTAATTAAACCTGTATAAGAGTAAAATATTTACGCGACTACGGAAACTATTTCAAACTGTAATCAATAATTAATTTTACAACGAATGAAAGTGTACAGAAAATGTCATAAAGTCGAGTGGAGAGGCCCCTAAGACAATTTTCTACGGGTATTAATCGCTGCAATTGAATAGGCCGGACCGGGAAACAAGACACAGGGAAATAAAGAGGGATCTTCACCCTAACATGTGTATGACATTGTGCATGAATTGTATGATGACGGTGTAGTGAAATTTTGGATGTCAATATGATACGTTTCAAGTAATATCATCTGTGTTTATGTTCCAATTTAATTCAATTAATTATTGTAAATGATAACCAGTTCTATTATCGTCCAATGCTGGACACGGCTCTCCTCATATACATTGCCTTGTACATGAGGGATGTATGACATTAAAACGGCACATTGGCCAAAGGGATTGACGAATCCACTCTTTCAGAGACAGTGTAGTTTCTCAAGGCTTGTGGTAGCCACTTTGTTGTCGTTTAGTCGCTTTTTATGACACCCACGGCAAGAGATGGAGAGATGTTATTCTAAAACCGGCCGACACCACACGACCAATTAATCAATACATTCAATTTAATTATTTAATCCAATTATTTAATCGGGCTGACTTTAATAAAACCTTCAACAAGTTTAGAAAGAACATAAGTTGTACGAGGAACAATAAAGATAGATATAATAAAACTGTAGAACCAGCGTGTGTGTACATTGAATATATTTATCAAAAACTGATTGGGGACGATGAATGATCAAATGAAGAGTATCAGAATACAAAAAGACGATTTTGAAAATTTTTGTCTGTTTGTCTGTTCGAACACGCTAATCTCCAAAACTACTAAACGGATTTCCATGAGGTTTCCACAGGTTTATTAAGCTTAGCTTGGCGCTACGAATAGGTTTTGTTTCATCGAAATCGGCTGACGGGAAGAAAAGATATCCCAATTTAGATTTTAATAGTGGAAAACGGCACTTTCAAACCTTCAACAGATAGCTGTCCATTTTTTTAATATAAACTCGTACGAAGTCGCGGGCACAGCTAGTAAACAATAAAGATAAAGTGTAGAAACCCGAGGGACTCCCATTTTAATTAAATATCCCAACCTACTAATTCAACAAGAGAACAAAATCAGAACAAGAGAACCTACTAACAGAACAAGATCGAGAGAGGATCTACGAATACCGTAAGATTTCCGAATTGTAATAAGGAATTTCACGGTGAGCGACACAATCAAACGCCTTACAAAGATCACAGATTCCTTCAACAGAAAAGCCTCGTATTGGCCGGTACGGCACATCGGGATAAATTGAGTTATCCCCTTCACGCGTTATAACGAACCAACGAATGTTCTATCTGGCTGTTATTAGCTGACAAGTCGACGCAGATAAAATGTTCTGGAAGGACCTTTTATTTAATCCATAGGTTTTTAAAGTATTTGAATAATATTCATATTTAAATTTCCTTGAAATCCTGTGGTTCCTTAATTCCTTGATTAAAGGAATTAATTTAATCCTTTTAATTTGTATAATATTTAAATTTGCTTGATGCCCCTCATAAATAATACTTTTTATATCTCCGGTTTAGACTAAGTTTAAGAAAATATTTAGAGTTGCTAGTTAGAGTCTGTGATGTGCGACTCGGTGCCCTTGGGGATCCGCGACATCTTGATATTTATATTTATTACATCGCATATTTATTACACAATTTTCATAATGTTATTACCAATTTTTAAATTAATATCATAGAACGTGACACTGAGCGGAGCTAATGTAAAACACTTAGTTACTTAATACTTAGTTATATATTTATTTAATTTTACCTAACCTTGAAAAAAATAATACTTACTCCGCAAAGTAAACTTTGTCTGTCTGGACTTAGCAAGGGCAGAGAGATTAGAAAATATTTGAGAACCACCGCCTTAAAGCAGGCATGATATTAATATATACTTAGTAAAAATCTAACACTGACTGACTGACAGACAATGCACAGCCTAAACCGGTGGGTCTAGAAGCATGAAATTTTCCATGGGAGTTCTTTATATAACGTAGGTGAGCACTAAGAAATGATTTTTGAAAATTCATCCTCTAAGGGTGTAAAATAAGGGACGAAAGTTTGTATGGGAGAAAAGTACGATGGTTCCTGAGATGGTACCGATGAGAAATCTCATCGGGCACACGGCTAATAATAATATAAAATTGTATATACCTTCTTGCCCGTCTGCCTCAATTAATATATATAATAAAGAAATCAAATCTAAATATTTATTTGCCTACTAAGTATTAGAATAATGATTGTTTGAAAATTACCAGGTATTGCAAATTGAGAGCAGCTTAAGTACAAATACGAGTATAATTTTATGTCTTTACCTTGTCCATACATTGTCATTAATGTCATTAATTTACCTCATTTACGTTCGATACGACGGTAAATAACGAACTGTGCTTCACGAGTGAACTTTAAGATAGACTGGCAATATTAATTGCCATATACATACATATCAAAATTAATTGCCATATACATACAGATTGAAATTAATTGCCATATACGAGTACATACAGATCAAAATTAATTGCCATATACGAGTACACACAGATCAAAATTAATTGCCATATACGAGTACATACAGATCAAAATTGATTGCCATATGCATACAGATCAAAATTGATTGCCATATACATACAGATCAAAATTCATTATTCAAATGTCACTATCAATAATTGGTAAACACATCTAACACAACAACCGGATATTAGAGATAATCCGTGTCACATCTAGTTCCTCTATCAACTGAATCGCTCAAATCGGCTTCGCATCGGGACTGAATTGCCACTCGGACGCTATTAGTTCAATTAGTACAACTGGCTCGGCCGTCTACCTACATGTTGCACAGTCGTGGAGACCCACGATTATGCATTAAAGATTAGAAATGAATTGTGTAGAAACTCAATTGATCAAGCACTTCGATTAGAAAATTGCACTCAATTGCTCTCAAAAATTTCTAATCAATTGCACATTGATTACTGATTTATTTACGTGAAAAATATACAGAGGGTATCCGATCCAAAGAAGGCTGCCGTAAAATGTACAGCATTTCCCCCTTTATCTTTATGCACGTGCGTGTGTCGGTAGTAAGTGAGATATACCAGACCTTGTTTCCATCCCATCCTATCCCTCCCCATTTTCTCAATCTTTTCTCCAAATGCATTCCTATATATCCAAAGGTAGGCAGCGCATCGGGGGGTGCCAACGTTTTTCATTTTGGACTGATGTTGGCGTGTATCGCGGGTGACCATGAGCGACAGTATACACTTACCACCAGGTGGACTGTCTGCCACCTTCTTTCTATAAAAAATATATAATGTTACACATTACTTTGTAAAAATATCAATTTCTTGGACTTTGCATTTAGCTAATTTGTATAAAAAATTCAGGTAAGTTTCAGACAGCCTGTGTATATCAAGATACATATCGACCGAGAAAATAACAATTAGCGTAAGGGACAAACCAATACTTTTCAGGACGAGTAACAAATTATTGTTTATAAAAATCTTCTGTAACTTAAAACTTTGCTTTAAAGGTTAAAACAATATTTGTAACACAGATAATGTTACGAAGAATTTTATTTAAAAAAAATGTTTTCTGGTAGGTAGACCGATGATATCGATCTAATCAATATCTGGCTCGTGCGCATGTGGGCGGGGCGTAACCTCAGAAAGACGTCAAATGTCATTAACGCCAGACCCACGGGCGAGTGCGGACGTACATTGACACAACGCGTGCGTTGCCGACACTGCCCCCTTTGAAAGTTACTTGCTCTTTTGAAGTTGTGATTTGTCCCTTAATCCACATCAATATATATATTAATTATAAAGCCACTGAAATTTGCGTCAAATTTGCAACGGAGCTGCCGTAATTCACGTACATGTAACGAGTTTAAAACATTGACGATCGTTCGAAATCAATTTATTCCTTCATGAATATTCATTTACGTATTCAATCGAAATGATTGGCCATTGAATTGACAAGCGCAGGCAGTGTTTCCCCCGGCCGCTTGAGATGAACAGTTGCAACTGTACTCGTATATATGCTTCACACATGTATTTGGAGTCAGGCAGTTATGTTATAAGAGCATATACAGCGTGTCACTGATATAACACAAAGGCTGAAAATAGATTCTTTAATATTAAGAGTAGAATCGATTCTACTAGTTTTTACAATGTTTTTTTTCTTCATAACTATTGTTCATTTCTAGTATATCTTTTATTCTACGCGCAGTTGCACTCGATGGCGCAAGGTATATATCCAGATATAAAGATTATATCTATACGCTGTATATCTATACGCAGAGACAGGTTATTGACCGCTTTGTACTTAATTCATACACATTCAAATTCTGTTCAGATACTGCCTGTTTAGATTTTGCCACGAAGAGGTTCTCATGTACCACCAGATTCCCTACATTTGAAAGACCTCTAAAAGTTGCTCTTTTTCTTCAATGATTGGAATCATATTGCATTTATGGAAGTTTGCAGCTGGATTTTAATTATAATATACAGATTCTGTGTGGCTTGCTGCCAATTCCGGTGGCGCGAAATGTCGTTGTGAGCAATCATCCGTCAAATCCCTTTGTACAGCGGTCTGCCGACCAGACAGCGATATAAAGTTTTGCTGAAAATATATTTTCAACAAACTATTAGAACCCATCAAATTAGATATAATTATTAATATTTTTATAATTTTTTTTTACAAATGTCTGCAAAATTTCCTTCGTCTTTTAAGAGCCTCTGATTTTGTTGATTACATACAATTGTATATCTATGTTCCATTCCAATCCAATTTCACCAAAATATAAACAAACATGGAGGCATGAGGTAACCGACACGGTCTGAAAATAAATATTGAGGTGATAATTGTATACATATTTATAATTTGATTCATCGGGAGTGCAAGTTTGTCCTAGATTGAAAACTAAATGTTGAAATATTTCTTTAAGGGCGTGTCAGTTACCTTAGGCCACCGCATTTAGTTTACATTTTGGACAAATTGGGTTGGAACGGAATATAGTATAATAAGGACGGCCAATACGCCGGCAACGTAACACCGTCTATCTACCGGCTTTGATACGTTCAGAGTGAATATAACATAGAACTTGTTGGTTAAAAAATAGTTTTAAATTTCTTTCCCGGTCATTTAGTTAGAATGAAAACCAGCGCTGCGGTTTGTCCGCAGATAACGCTGTGTTGGAGACCATTTCCGGCATCGCAATGTATTTTCGAGCTCTCAAAGGAACTCTTGATTGGTTTCTTTTTTAAGTTCAATCTCTTGTGTGGAAATTGTTTTTTTTTCTACCTATTGCTATCCTTTACCTTTGTGTCGGAATTCAATTTACGCTAAAAAAAAGTTGAAACCGATTGCAAGCCCCATTTCAAAGTGCTCTTCCATGATCATGATTAAATGGAGAGTCGGATTGTCTTTTAAAAATCATTTTTATTTTGTTATAAACGGATGGGAAACCGGAGAAGCTGTTAGCGGTCTCTTAACCTCATCTTTTCATCTCCAAGGCACCGAAATGTTTACCGCAATAACAACGTTTACTTTGGGGAGTTTACAAACTTCCTTTAAGATTATCTGACGGCCGAGATGAATATTCATCGTGGGCACGATATGGATCATAGACAGTAAAGTAACTTTATATGAACATCTAATATTTTTTGGAAACATCAATTTTCAATTCGTATATTCATATCACCACCCCATCCTTTCCCGTGGATATCATAAAAGGCGACTAAGGGATTACAAAGCCGCTACCACAAGCCTTCAGGAATTACACCACCTCTAAAAGAGTGGATTCGCCAACCCATTCGCTTCGCCAGCGTGGTATTTTAAAGCCATATATTCCTCATACAAAAGACAATGTGCATGACGAGGCCCATGTCCAAGAGTGGGACGATAAAAGGGTTGGTTAAGTTACATATGTATACTTAAAATAACAAAATTCTCAAAGTCAAAAATGATGTGGTCAAATCTCTTATGATGTGATTTGTCCTCACGTTGGCGTTCAACGTTAGTGATTGTGAGTTCCGTGATTTGTTTTAATTTTGTCCGGTCAACGTTCCCGTGACTGTTCTTCGTGGTCGTTTTCCACCTGTTTGGCCACTATTACTAGCTTCTTAAGATTGTCTGGTTCCTTCTGTTCAATGTGCGTGATAGCGATTACAAAAAAAAAACATAGGCCACTTCTTAGTATTCAACTATTTATCCGGACACTGTACCTCTTCAACTGATTTAAAACGTGTGCCATTCGACAGTTGGTTCTGACTGTTAATGTTTGCGGTAAGCAATAAACGGTAAGTGGTAGTTGATAAACAAAAAGGCGTACCCAAAAAATAAAGGACAATAAATGTGTTTTCCTACTTTCAATTACATTCTTCTTACAATACTTTCTTACTTTCAATTACAAAACATTATTCATTGAAGCAAGTGACTTGCGATAACCAATTGGAAATTCGTGGAAAAAAAGTTGACATATTGAATTTAATGGAGAATTATTATAGTTTCTGAGAAATTCCAAAAATCAATCTAATAAATGTCTGGGTTCTTTTACACTTAAGTCGAAGTGTCCGGCCAACGAAATGTAGCATAAATATACATATAAATATAATATAAATAAAAGTTGAATTTGTAATGTGCCGTAAACACACATGTTAATACATATAATAAAATTGTTACAGAGCCGTATCTGCACAAGAAATATTTTTTAAAAAAGTGATTGCAGTAAAAACTATGAATGATATAGAGCCCAAAACATTTTCAGGAATTTCTTCTGTCTGTCCGAACGCGATTCACGCAAAAGCTACTGCGCGGATTTGAATGAAACTTGGCATAGTTATAACTCACGTGCCTAGTTAATATTTAGGGTACTTATTCAATTAATTAACAAAATGATGTAGGTACAACAGGCGAGCTCATTCCTTCAGCAAATCCGATGGATCACACAATAAATGTTGAAATTGTTGATAATGATTTGGTGTTAACTAACGGAATAATATGAAACAAATTGAATTAAAGAAGTTAATAGATTCAATGCGTAAATTTTCAATTGTTAATATTGTTAAGAAATATCAAATTATTATAATTCTTGAAATCATCAAAGACTTAGGTAATACCAAAGACGAATTACTACCGGTGCCAGTGACTTCGTTCGCGTGAACTTATGATTCCCGTGGGAACTCTATAAACAACCGCGATAAAAAGTACCATAAATATTAACCCGGCACATAAGCAAAAACTATGCCAAGTTTCATTAAAATCCGTCCCGTAGTTTCCGCGTGATGTGCCTTCTGACAGACACAAAAATTCTAAAAATGGTTGTTTTGGGCACTGTATCGTTCATAGAAGTACACTGCGATGATTTCTTTCAAAAAATATTTCATGTACAGATACGGCTCTGTTACGATTTTATTTTACATGTAGATTTAACACAGAATATAATAACACTGTGATTTATATAAACTAAAAATATAGTACATTTCCAACGAAAGCTACGAAAATGTGAAAAAGCGCAGAAGTCGTATCGTCGGTACCGCTTAAACTATATGCATGGAGACAACTGGTGTATTGCCGACACTGAATGTGTTAAATAAATTATAAAATATCAAGTTTACCTTGCCCTAACTGTTCATTTTGTCCCAAATTAGAGTCCCACACCGTTTTTTTAAATTTGTTGCCCCTTTCTTGCCCCACATTTTGTTAGCCAGACCCTAACACAAGCTTCATTTTGCGATGTCTGTACAGTGAGTATAAATCAAATGTCGCTTGTATAAAGCTCCACCACTGTTTATTCATCCGTATTGTGACTGTCGGTGTAACAAGTAATTTTGAGTAAATAAAGCATTAGACGAAGTTATAATGCCGCAGTCGGCATTATCTTTCTGTAGCTAAGGGTATTCATACATTTCCTGCTTACTTGAAAATTGAGGGAGTGGTACAACGCAAAGTGAGGAATTACGACCCTAAAGAATCGGGCAGGGATTTTACAACATCCGCTGTAGCCACTTGCTGTAATTTAGCACTTCATAAAGATAGGGCCATAGTTTGCTAAGATTTCAGTTCTAACTCAAACGCTAAAAATCTCTAGCCTCTTTAAAAAGTTTAATCAGCTTTTAACTTTTGTTTTAGTCTTAACTTATTGACTTACTCTCTCTCGTAAAACATTAAAAAAGGCGGCTTAAAGACCGGGAGCGTGATAACGTGAGTTATTTAGAACGGATGTTGACATGTATCACGGATGTCCATGGGCTACAGTATCCACGTATTGTCGGGTGGACTGGATGTCGGCCTGCCGCCCTCTTCCATAAAAAAAATTACAATCAACCTTAGAATTGTGCGGGACGTGAGGTTACAGCGCTATCAGGTAAAAAATACGTTATCTAAACAAAGAAAATTGTATTATTGTCTGCTATAAGTACAAAGGGTTCTGGCCTCCAGTCCAACCCCCTAAATACATTCCTGTTTACATCTTCTTTTATGAATATTAATCAACTGAAAAGTGGATTGTTTGTTGAGCGGAAATGACGGCTGGAATCCTGTAGGATATTGTTTTCGATACCTGGGATGTATTGCACGGAGTTCGTGTTTCATTCGTATAATATGTATACAGAGATTATACATATACTGGAGATTATATCGTATTCTCAGTGGAATAAACACATAAGTCGTAAATGATAACTTTTCAGGAGAGCAAATAATGTGGCAGTTGAATGGTAGAGAGTTTCTTATAGCATTAGTATAAATAAAAGCCTGACAAATTTTTACAACCTTTTTATTATTTTCTTACGAGTTTTTATATATAATACATATCATTAAAATAATAAAATGCTAATTATTATTATTATATTCTGATTAGTGACATTTTCATAAAAGGCACAAAAGATACTTTTATCCACAGAACAGTGTATTCACTGTTCTGTGGACAAAACTATTTGTGGTTCTGTTGTGGACTGTTCTGTGGTTTTATCGATAAAAGCGATCTATGCCAACAAGATTTGGGTAGACAGGAAATAAATATTTTGATTGCAGGTATATCGGGTATAAATATTTTGATGGTGTACGGTCTACATAACAATAACACGTATACATCAAAAATTTATATAAAATGCACATTGTATTTAGTAAAAGTAAGACAATTGGTATAAGAAGAAAAATAATGATACAACTAGACTATCATGGTTCTAAATGGCCGAATAATGGGTAAAACATTATAATATAATAGTAATAATATATTTTGCAAGAACATGGTAGCATAATATGGCGTTACATTACAGATAATCCCCGTAATGTTGTGCCTCAACAGGCACGCAAAAAATAATTTAATAATTATAGATAATAATCATACAATATGGGGCTGCCTACAATACTACAATACTGTAGTATACTACAATGTTCGCGAACGCCCGTACGGAAGATTTCTTTGCCATATTGCGAAAATGAATAGCATCACTAATGTCTAGGGTGCGGGGCAGCGCTGACACGCTACTGAGAATCTTTGCGGAGAGGGTGGATGGCCCGATATTGACACATTGGGTGGAGTTGCACGTTGCATCCTACAAGAGCTGACGGGCGGCGACAGCCAGTGTCTGATGTAAAATATGTGTGTATATATGTACATATATATATATGTGATAGGTATGTATATAATATTGGAATACTATTTTTTTTATAGATAAGTGGGCGGATATATATGCGAGTGTGTGTGTATGCATGTGAGTACGTATGCATATACATACATGTATATAATTAGTAACAGAATCTTAATAATAAGGACTAACATAGTCTATAAGTTAAAATTGTTACTAACACAAGAGTGAAATACGGATCTTGTACACTGAAATAAATGAATTATTATTATTAATATTGTTCAGAATAATAAATTAATAGCTGAATGTCAATAGATTAATTATTATTCGTTCAAAAACTCATCAACAGTGTAATAACATTTCTGAATCGGGAATTTGAAAAGATTTTTCTTAAATATATTTAAGTTACAGCCCTTTACAGTGTCAGGTAGTTTATTGTAGATGCGACTTACCATACAAAAAGCGTTCTTATTCATTATTTGTATCCGTTGGTTAGGAACATATAATTTATTTTGAATCCTACTCCTACTGTCATACATGTCACAGTTACTTTTGAACAGATGCGAGTGTTTTTCGACAAATATGCAGATTTCCATGATGTAGGGTCCATGATGTCCATGATGTAGAATACAGGGTAGGGGTAAAATGTTAATTTCGTTTAAATTCGTGCGCATTTCGCGCCCAAGTACACTTTCGGTGCACCGTCCACATCTCTTCGCGTGCAGTTCACGCTAGCTCTCATTCGATCGATAGACATTCATAGTGGGATGTTAAAGGAATGGTGTATACAATACAAGTGTTTGTATAGTCATCGCGATGCTATCGCGTCATCTGGTGTCTGTCGCAGTCAGTGAGTCGCTGCACAATCAGTTGCTTGCTTTATGAATGATCTATATTTATATTAAGCGTTAGTCAAACACGAGACGAGTTGATTGAGTGATAATTTGTTATGTAAAGTACTCTAGTAAAGAGACATAAAATACCTATATTTTATTTATAGAAAAAGGCGGGAGACGAGCATACAGTCCACCTGATGGTAAGTGGATACTGTCGTCCATAGACATCCGCGATACATGCCAACATCAGTCCAGAATGACAAACGATGGCACGCCCCCAGAGCCGCTGCCTACCTTTAAGATTAAGGAATGGATTGGGAGAAAGGGTTGGGGAGAAGAGATGAGCTCTGGCATATCTCACTCACTACCGAAACACTTACGTACATTGGGGAAATACGATAATGTAAGAAATGCAGTACATTTCAAGGTAGTCTTCTGTGAGAGAAGGGTAACGTTATAACGTGGTCAGTCGAATGCGCCCAGCGGCTGTGGGAATGCAGCATGCACTCTCCCCCTACCAATAGAAGTAATTATTTAATATAAAGCAGCAAAAAATTACTGAATGAGCATCAAATCAATGGTAGCAATCAATGTTGGTTAGGTTTAGATGTGACAATAAACATATTATAATGTAACCCGCGTATATGTAATACATATTATAAATATGTGCTACGTCGACTTAATCATTATAGTAGTCCCGCGTCGGCTTAATCATTATAGTAATCCCGCGTCATATAATAAAATTCGCCTTAAAGCATCAAAGCATACGTAGGTACACTGATACTTTATGCGAGATAAAAAATTGAAGATATACATTTCTTTAAACATTAAGTTCTTACTCGGCCGCCGCCGCGCAGTTTTGTGCGATTCCTTGAGCACCGCTCACGAACTCTATAAAAAGTTTGATTTATTTATGTTTATTACTATAAAAATGTATAATAATTCCTATAGTTATAATATTTTCTCATTTGTTATTTGAAAATTTTTATCCACATTTTCGACTCGGATTATCTCGCTCGACAAAAGGGTAGGTATTCAAAAGCCCATTGGACGACGTTAAACCTCGATTACACCGGAACTTTTGCGCCTTAACCTCTCGAGAATTTCAAAGTAACAGAACAGTAATTATCTGTACATTTTAAAGTATATATCCTATAGAAGGCTTTTAGGTCAGATGTAAAGGGGAATTAAACAATTTTCTCTACACAAGTATTACTTGCGGCGTTTAATTTACCTACGAGTAGCATCGTTTCATACAAAACACAGTGTAGTTTTGGAACCACTTGCACTGGTACAATTTTAATAAACTGCAGAAAACGGTATGAAAGTCTGATTAGTTACTGTATATCTCGTAAAACAACACATAGACAGGTTTGTGTCATTACTGTGGTTACACTACTATCTAAATTTGATTGGCTGAAAATACATTCCTTGGTTGACTTTAAAATAGCACCACTCCGCTTCTTCTCGTGGGACGACGCCCACGGGAAGGCGACACAACCTCTAAAAGAGTGGACTCCCCAACCCACTTGGCCAGCGTGCCGTTTTAAAGCCAGATATCCCTCATGCACTATCCATGAGGAGGTCCATATCCAGCAGTGGACTATAAAGGGGCTGGTTACTGTTACAGCATTCTTTGTCGCAGCCCGAAATGCCTGTGACACCTATAGCTGCCCCCTAGGGCCCCGGGAAGCGACCTCCAACCTGGGTTTGTCATAGCATTTACCGCAACTCCGTATAATGGTAGACTGGCCAAGCAGCAATGGTCAGTGCAGCGCTTTAACACCTTTAAAGACCCTCGTAAGTACGGTGGGAATCCTGTGCACTCAGTGGAACTTTTTATAGGCAGATATTGATATTCGTCATTTGTCGTTTCAATTAAAGAATTTACGTCAGGAGTAGATAAGAAGAAGGAAGATAAGGAGGAATATAAGAAGAATGGCAAGAGCAAGGCTATGTTCAGACACATCAGTTTAGTTAGACCATAAAACAACTACAAAAAAGTGGGTATTGTTCACACCGACCACATTTTGTAGTCCGTTGACGGTTGTCGCAACGTTTGGACGATATCGATCATTCGTACCGCAACGCAACCATCGCACCGGTGACACCGCGCGCATGAGTGTATTTACTCCCACAACACATAACTATAACTACATATTTATGACGCCATCACAAGCAACGGGACTGCCGTTTTGTTTATGCAAATTCACCCGTATCACGGTTCTGTGGCTGCAGTGTCGTTCTAACATGGTGTGTGAGAACACTTCCTTACAAATAATTATAATAAATGTTATTCTTCGTTCGAACATGGCCCTGCAAGAAGACGAAGAATTAAACCTAGCAAATTTTATCAATAGATTTAGTGGACCGCTAGATTAACGTCCAGTTGTTGTTAACGTCGACGGCCTGAAGATGGCATCGTTTTTGCTGCCTTCGAAATGTATGAAAATTGTCAAGAAGTACACGAATTTAGGTATTCATAGACTATCTTATAGCATTTGATAAGGATGAATTGGTTCGACTCAATTCGAGGAATTGCCTCGATTTCGAGGTTAGGATTTAGAATATATCTGGAACACAATATCATGTCTGTGACATATATGTACGTAGACCTATTAGAAATATGATTGATCACATCCCGATTCCGCGATGAATGTTATACGGACGCAATCAATTGAGAAATCTATTGCGTGGTAACTCGTGCAGAATTTCCCAGGACATTTGAGCTTTTATAATATACTTTTAGATCAAATATCCTGCTATGAATATAGAAGCGGAATAACAGGATTTTTTATACAGAATAATGGTACTTTCAATAAGGTGACGTGAAACTTCGATTGCCAGATGATGACGCCAGATGGCGCACGGGAGTGGTCAACAATAGTGTGGTTTATATTAAAATTTGTTAAAAATAATATAAAGTGAAATATCTCAGAAACTTTTCAAATACTGATATCTAACGGGTGGCCTGATTCATAAGTTCAAAGTCAACCAACGAGTTTTGAAACGAGGCTAAGGGAAAATTCGTAACGAAGAAATTCCACGAAAAACTAAAGTTGCCGACGTAGCGCAAATAATTAGCAAGTTCAAGTGCCAGTCGGCAGTCCATATATTCTGCAGGCCCGATAACTGTAGGGGGAAACGAGTCCTCGAATAGAGACGCCTTGAAAAAAGTTGTAGGTGGGAAGGGAGAGCACACGAACGTATGTGCTGGCGGTCCTTGGAAGAGGCCTACGAGTATATGCGCCAGTGGAGATACTAATGGTATGTCATAACATACCATTAGTATCTCCACTAAATATCTACCATAGTAATACTTAAATAAATATCTATTTTATTTTATTAAATGTTACGCGATTGAAGCCTACTTACTACAAGATGTTTGTAAGACAAGTCAGGTAAAACATTTCGCCAGTGAGCTATGTAATACTGACAGTAATTTTAGTGAGGCTTTTAACTTGTAAACCGCACAAGTAAGCGAAGTCGATTTGCTGCAGATTGGAGCCTTTATTATTAGAGGGTTTTCGTTCATTAATCATTCCGGTAACTGGAAAATGATTTGCATTTCATATACTGTGATACATATCTACATTTATATATATGTACTTACATGTCTAAAAATCTGTATACATACATATAGACTGGTATAAGGGACAACTATTAAATGTCGGTCTGTATATTTGCGGTAATTTCGAGAAGCAATGGGCCTTGGATTGTTGCGTTTTTTACTGCTGTGCAGTATCTTTACTGCTGTGCAGTATCTTTACTGCTGTGCGGTATCTTTACTGCTGTGCAGTATTTTTACCACGGAAGGTTAATGGTTATTTTTGTATCACAACTGGTCAAATAAAGTGGAGACTCGATTATCCGGACCTCAGTTACACGGATTCGTGTTTATCCGGACTGCGAATCGCAGCCGAAAATAAATATAAATAAATTCCTATTTTCCTACTTTATCGCATTTCCCCATTGTACGTACGCACGTGTTTCGGTAGTGATTGAGATATGCCAGAGCACATCCTAAACTATCACTCCCCATTTTCCTAACCCTTTCTCCCAATCCATTCTTTAATCTGCAATGCATCGCGGATGTCTATGGACGACAGTATTCACTTACCATCGGGTGGACTGTTTGCTCGCCGATTGCCTCTTTTCTATAAAAGTAAAACCTAAACTTAAAATTTTCTTAGATTTTCGCGATTACTATACATAGCAATTAAACAACTTTGAACGGTTTAAATCGCGTATATTTAACATTATTTATATCCCGACGTTTCGAAGATTTTGCAGTGGACGTGGTCACGGGGGGGGAGTCACCCCGTGACCACGTCGTGACAGTTGCGCTCGAGAAGCCGAAGAGATAATATCTCTCCGAAAGTGAACGCAGTCGCCACTGAAGATGTCAACCGCAGTTGTTGACGAAACGTTTGGAAGAAAGAAAAGAGATTCCAGAAGACCTCGGCCAAGTAGCCCGGAAGATTCAATTAATATGGACACCGGCCGAGAAAGCCTACACTTCACTATAATTTGAATATTGTTTTAGATCTTTGGAAATAAATAATATAATTTGCCGATAGGTTCCTTTTTTCCTTCAAATTCAATTATCCGGATTTTCTAATATCCGAATGACCTACAACAGCAATTAGTTCGGTTAATCGAATCTCTACTGTAGTTTCATAAATAACAAACAAGGTTAATTACGATAGCCTGAATCCTATCGTATCTAGATACATTACAAGTATACCTGTAAGGTAGGCATTTCTGTTTTGTACTGTATATTGGGGATTTAATGTGAACTAAAAATATAAGTCCATTTTTAACCCCTGGGGTTGAAAATGGACATTTGAGTATATTTCTCAGAAGTCAAAATTTTGGAGACTTAATATGGACTAACCCGAATATCCCACATTCTCGAAGGCAGCCTAAGTTTATGATCACTGTCAGTGTCAAAAGTAACTTTGCTCAGCCAAATTTCGGTAACATGTTGATTTTTAGCTGAACATTACTCTTACATTGAATGTTCCGCATTTCCAGGGACAACAAACAATACAATGAAACGTGCAGTTGATTGCAGCCAATCATTTCAGTAAAAAGACTTCTCGTTATTTTAAGAGCGCTTTATTAATATTTTTCCTTATTTACAAAGGCTATTTAATATTTATTTTTTTTAATTCTCAAATCAACAAGATCATATTTCTTAGTATCGACTTACTCAACTCAACTCAACGATTGCTTAAAATATTTTCCTTTTTCTACCTTCAAATAGGTTGACAAGTTTCAATTGACAAAGAATTTTAAGCACAGTTTTTTTTCTTCATTTATGGCAATGGTGCAATTGGCACATTCTGCCAGTGTCAAGTTTTCTTCGTAATAAACAATTTCAAAGTCTAAAACGTAGCCTGTCAGTGTCCAGCCCCGTCGAAGTAAGTCAGGAGTCGGTCAGTAAAGTGATAGTAGGTTTACTGACGACAGACGACGACTCCTTAGAAGTTTTATACCTTTATTTAATTATCACAAATATCACGCGAAAAACACTTTTAAAAAGTTTAGTAAACTTTTACTAATGAACCACGCCTAATACATATTTTTTACAATAATCAAACAAAAACAACTTCACTTCTCGAGTTCCCACCAAAGAGTCCAAAGCATAGTTTATTTGATAGTAAGCGGTGACTAGACTTTTTTTATAGAAGAGTTGGCACACGGGACGGATGGGACGAGATGGTAAGTGATCACCATCACCCATGGACACCTGCAACATCAGGGAACGATACGGATACGTTGCCGACCTTGCACAATCTTATCCACAACCTTCTTGAAGAGTCCTTAATCAAGTGGAAAAACATGATATATGCCAACAAATTGGAACGTTAGTTCAGAGGCTAGAAGGATTTCAATAAAGAACTAATCTCTTCTCCAGAATTTGTAATATCAAACGTAAAAGCCAATTAAGTAAATGCTTTTTATATACATAACATATAGAGATACATAACATATACATATAGAGCTAATACAGCATCTTGTGCAAATACAAACGATTCCCAAACTCTTGTGAGATATACAGAATGGACAAATATACACATAAATAATGTAGAATCAAATCAAATGTAAGATCCTACGGTCTGCCGTTTATATATGCAACAGTATATAAATAAAGTATATAATGAGAGGTGCAAGCTAATGATTCTTGGAAATGTATGGCAATGTATGGAAATGTATGGAAATACTAATGTATGGCGTCTTGGAAAATGATATTATAAAGATATGAAAATAACATAATGACATTCTAAACGATGATATAGTAACATTACCCACATTATTAATCATTGGCTTTATCGGCTCTAAAGGCTGTCCCCTCAAAGGAAATCTTCGGCAATTTATTCCTCATTCGTCCCAAATCCAGTGTCCCCTTTACAAGACATTCCAACCGTGTAATGTGCTCTGACACATTACTTTATCGGTACGACAGAATCATATGTTAGGAGGCAATTTCTGAAATAACAAAGAACCTAATATGTCTCTACAAGTTGTTGCCAGTACTGTTCGATACGTCAACATCAGCCACCACACATGGTCTCGGTCTGATCAATCCAAACGTAGCCTGATAGAGAATGCCTTAAGGCATTAAGCTCGCCTTTTGTACGATATTATGCAATGAAGTGTATAAATAATGGTCTTCCGCTTCTCATGCAGCCACTAGCAGCAAACTTCTTCAAGTCGCAGGTCCATCTGACCAGAGGGCGTCCCACGATAATGATAATTTAAATTAAATAATTGAATCCCTGATTAGACTCCTATATGCCTATATAAAATTATAACTATATAATTTTATATAGGCATATAATACATATTATATGCCTATATAAAATTATATCTAGTTTATTATGAGTTCGAGTTGGAAATCTATTTATACATCCTCCCCTTATTAGCGATAAGTAGGTATGGTGGTACTTTTAAGCTTCTCTGGATCTGGTTACTCGTTCTGCTTTAACCGTAGGTTGACCTGGTAGAGATTGTCATATTTTTTGCATTTGAACTTTTTAATGCAATAATCTATTTTCCTGTATAAATATAATAAATAAATATGTATACAATAAATAAAGAGAGCTATTTTCCTGATTAGGCTATTTCCATGACAGTATTACTATTTTACGTTCAAAAACCAACATATTTTTTTTGAACACAACGGCACAAAATTGAAATTTCATAGACGGACCGACGCTGCACTATGTGGCAAAGAAAATAGTACAGATGACGGAGACAAAAATAGTTTGATTTTGATTTACGAAGTCATTCACCTCGTCTACGCAAACTAGAGATCAAAAGGTACGATTTCAAGATGGCGGACATTATATTATTAAAGACGTCGCCTACACTAATATTGTGCCAATATTATGTAAAAGATTTTAAACTAATCGATAGTAGATTCACATCTTCAAGCAGTGCAAAGTATTATTTCCAATGTACTATATATTTTATAATATCTAAGTATTGTATATTTTTATAATGTCTTTTATTTGTTTTTTTTTTACATAGATTTTTGAGTTTAACAACTGAAAAACGGCTGAACAGATTTTAAAAATTCATTGACTTCTAGCTAAACTAATGCAGATACCGAAATAGTCTATGTTCAGGAACGCCAGGAATCCTTTGTTCAATACCATATGTTGGGTTTGTGATTCGTCTTTCGAATATGACACAGGGAATCCTAGTGTAGGTTAATATCTAAGCCATTGATATTAAATTTATTTGTTTTATTTATTACTATAGGTACCATGTTATCAGCCTGTCTCTCCACTGTTGGATATAGGCCTCTCCCAAGACTCGCCACCACATAAACGATCTTCGGCTCATCTCGGCCCCCACCGACGAACTTCTTCAAGTTATTTATTTATTTTACAGAGCTGTATCCAAGTCAATGGCGTCAAGTGTCCAATGAAGATGGCGTCACAGAAAGAAGAAAAACTTTTGAGAAAATTTCTTTTTGTTTAACATTTTAGCAAGCCAATGTATCCACCCTTGTCACGTATAGATAGCCTCCTAGTACCTAGTAAGTATTAATTAGGATTCGCTAAGTGCTCCGCTATCCGATGCTCCCGATGTAATCCACTCTATTGATAGCTACACACGATTCAGACAAGACGTTTACTAGGGAAAGACCATCATTAATGTTCACTTTGTGAGAACACAGTTGTACTAAAGACACTTGACACAGTTGTACTAAAGACACGTGACGTTGTACAGTTGTACTAGTTGTGGTACTAAAGATATAAATATTTGATAAAAAATAAGTACGTCAGTTCTTCTACTATTCGTCAGTGGGTGAAGTGGAAAGTCTTCAATTAATGTGTCTTGGTAGTTATAACGACAGTGCAGAAAAGCGGGCGGTTGACTTAATCCATCAGTTCAAAGTCACTCAGCGGACAATAGAAACAGCTACTAACCTAGAAGATTGTTTGCGGAAATGAAGATTGCAGAGAACGAAAGTCACCGACATAAGACCAAGATTTTTGAGGGGAAGAGTGCACGCTGCAATCCAACAGCCGCTGGGCGCGCTCGACTGACCACGTTGCAACTCTCTCACAGAAGACTACCTTGAAATGTACTGCATTTCCCACTTTATCTTATTTCCCTAATGTATGTACGTGTTTCGGTAGTAAGTGAGATGTGCCATAGCGGATTCCCATCCTATCCCTCAACATTTTCCCAACCCTTTCTCCAAATCCATTCCTATATCTCCAAAGGTAGGCATCGTATCCGGGGGCGTGCCAACGTTTGTCATTCTGGACTAATGTTGGCATGTATCGCGGATGTCTATGGGCGACAGTATCCACTTACCATCAGGTGGACTGTATGCTCGTCTACCGCGTTCGTACATAAAAAAAAGGACCGACAATCGATGCGGTAGAGGTGTGTTTGAATGAAGAGCACGTGCCGGCAAGCACACTGTGAACATCTTCCGGCTAGGTGGACCGACGATTTGTAGAAGGTCGTCGGTAGTGGCTAAATGTGGGAGCAGGAGGTCGCGTGTGGTGGAGAAACTTGAGAAAGTTACATACAACTACATACCCTACATCCAGAGCAGTGGAGAGACACAAGCTTATACGAGTATTTAGCGTATATTCATTATAAATATTGTTTCAAAACTTAGTTATTTACATATTTTATATAAAACAAATAAGTATATTATTTAATTGATTAGAATTAATGGCCATTAGAACGGTGATAGTCGAGAATATTCTCGGCTCTGTGTTCAACAATCCTTGGCTCGTACCATCAGGGCCGTCTTTACCAGGGGGTGCAAGGGGTGCGGTGCACCCCGGGCGCTCACCTTTTGAAGGTAATGAAAAAATATAACGCTATAGTAAACAATTACACAATAGGATATTTGACTGTCATAGGATACACAATAGGATATTTGACTGTCATAGGATACACAATAGGATATTTGACTGTCATAGGATACACAATAGGATGTTTGACTGTCTTAGGATACACTCCCGCACCCCGGCGCAGAATAGACTTAAGACGGCCCTGCGTACCATTGACTACTTAAAAGTCTACTTAAAAGTAAGGATCGAGACACATCGTAAGGAAACTCACGTGCTCGAGAATTAAACAAATAAATCTGGAGCACCTGAATCCACCAATCCGTACTGCAAGCGAGCGGTGGATTGTAACCCTAAAACCCCTAGTAATTTATTGAGGGAGTCCTTTGTCTTACAGTAGTACATTATGGGATGATATCAAATGGTTGTTAAGGTTGAGTGGTGTTGTTCTTGATCTAATAAATTTATCTTCTTTCTTTCTAAATGTAATCTAAACAATATCTACTAGTGGAAATGCACGGTAATAATGGTGATTACAATCCTCAGCGAAGAACAAACATAAAGTAAGAAACATCAGAGAGCCAATTACATTAATCATCAGCAGAGTAATTTTCATTATCCGCTATCCGTATTTTAAGGCATTTAGCCTTAAAATACGGATAATTCTCCATTAAATGTCGTTCACCCGGTTGAATTATTAAGCAATAACAACTTTGAGCCGGATTTACCCGGTTGGAACGGACCGCAAACAATGGAAGTACCGGGATGTGGCGCCTTTATATGTGTTGGAGTGATTGATTCCCCATCAAGGCTGGTATTAGTCGTGGCACTGGCGGAATGCCAAACGGGACTCGCCTACTACAATACCACTTTTAGATAAATTGTCGCAAATGTAAATACTTTACATTTAATTTACGAATAAAATGGGAGGGGGGGGGGGGGGTGCATGCTGCAATCCCACTGGCCAAGCTACTCCTTTCTTACAGAAGAATATTAGTGTGAGTTAATTTTAATTTCAATAGGTCTTTAAAAATAATTGAGTGCAACAAATTAGTATATTCATGTAAATAATTTTTCCTTGTAAAATATGTATATAACATACATACATGACTACTCGCTACATAATTTACTTTCGAAAACTCATGGTACCGTCTTCCCGGGATTTCCGTAAAGTCGTTAGCTTCCGCAATATATTACCGCCCGGAGTGTTGCACTGTGTCGCTGGCTCCCGCTTACCTTCACCCGGGAATAGTATTTCCCACGTAGTACAAAGTTCACAGTACGAGCAACCCGGTCTCTATTTTCTGATACGGTTTGTCAATGATGATCGAGTCGATGAGATAGAGTAGAGAAAATAATGAAATAAAGAATACTTCTTATATTTCATTGGCGTTATTCCCAAGTTAATCTGTCTTCGCAAGGAATGTGATGAGTGATGAGATAATGTGATGAGAACTACGCAAACTGCGTAGCTGATCTGGGTGAAAAGAACAGGGTGATATTGAGATGAATTTCAGGACAGGCTCCGTCGGCAATGAGATTGCTGATAAACATGCAAGGAACGTTAAAGCAGCTGATTGAAGCAGTCTTTCTGCGACATATTAAAGCGCCAGGCCCTTGAGACCCTCACCATGCCATGTGAGCTTGAATCTAAGATTCACTAGATGAATACGTCAAGAAACAAGCACTAAATCATTGAATAATTGAAACTAAACTAAATCATTGAATTGAATCATCACTAAAAACAGACAATCATTGAATGTAAATTTTACTGGTAGATTTTGGTTTACCAAAATCATTAAATCGTGGTACCCCAAAGGGTACCGCAAAAGTGGTAATCATCATGTTTTGTGTGTATTTTCTTTTCTGACTATTTTTACCATTTGTGTGTGCAATATAGTATATAAATAAATAAAGCACTGCTTATAATAAATAGTATATAAATATACCTACTGCCGCCTTTTGTACCGAGCAGGATGAACCTCTAATTAACCTGCCTTGCGAATGTGTCCCTTTGGTGTACAAAAGTAATCTACAAGTAAAGGGTCTTGAAAAGGGACGCTCAATTTTAAAAGCCTATTGTGGCCATCTTTAAAAAGATATTTGACAGTAATGTTTATAGAGCTTTACCATTTAACCATGGAAAATTAGACGATTCAACAAAGCATTGGTAAACATTAAACTTCATTATCAAAATGACTATTCAATCGTGGAACGTTCCGTGCGTTATGTGGAATTCATGGTCAGAATAATCAGTTGCCGATCGAACACCTCTTGCACGTCAACGAAACGCAAGGTCTATCGAAAACATTGTTGCTGTTCGGGACAGTGTGCGTGAGAATCCGAGGCAGTCAATTTCTCGTCGCGCGTAAGAATTTGGTCTTTCTGCGATTTCAATTTGGCGAATTATACGTCGGGACTTGAGGCTTCATCCGTATAAAATTCAATTGGCTCAAGAACTGAAGCCGAATGACCATTGACAGCACCGTACATTCGCTGACTGGGCTTTGGAGCAATTGGAAGTGGACCTTGCTTTTTGCCGAAAAATAATCTTCAGCGACGAAGCCCATTTTTGGATGAATCATCATCATCATCATCTCAGCCTTTAGACGTCCACTGCTGGACATAGGCCTCCCCCATTGTCCGCCATTTAGACCTAAGGAATCCTAAGCAAAATTGTCGCATTTGGGGCGATGACAATCCATGAGAAATTCAAGAGCGTTAAATGTATCCCGAAAAAGTCACTGTTTCGTGTGGATTTTGGTCCGGAGGCATCATCGGCCCTTACTTCTTCCAAAATGAGCAAGGAGCTGCACTCACTGTCAACGGCGACAGGTATCGAGTGGTGATAACCGATTATTTGTGGCCCCGGTTAGATGATATTGACATTAGTGATATACATACTAGTATTATGTCACTCCGTTTTCAAATTAGTTGCCATCGTCACTATTAGCTGAATTAGTGCCCGGCTACAGTTCGGGTTTCTGTCTTTTTT
The DNA here is from genome assembly GCA_914767545.1 of Sesia apiformis. Taxonomy (NCBI): domain Eukaryota; kingdom Metazoa; phylum Arthropoda; class Insecta; order Lepidoptera; family Sesiidae; genus Sesia; species Sesia apiformis. The sequence goes on along the minus strand of OU611960.1, from coordinate 3,465,905 downwards.
TTTCTTTTTTATATGGCAATGGTGCAATTAGAACAGTCTGCCGGTGTCAAGATTTCTTGGTAATAAACAATTTCAAAGTCTAAAACGTACCCTGTCAATGTCCAGTCTCGTAGAAGTTAGTCGGAAGTCATAGTAGGTTTACTGACGACCGAAAAGGACTCCTTGTAGTAATATTTAAATATATAAACATCTAACCATCTAATATCATTATTTAAAGAGTTAAATACTCTTTGGCGGTATTTTAACAATATGATAACATAAAACATGAATTATGTCTAACTTTATTACATTGTCTAATATCTTCTTTAAATTTATGTATTCAGTTATATTACAGCATAGGTACTTCGTAACATATCACTGAATATCTCTCGTAAATAGTTTCGCTAATTACTAAGTGCCGCTGATCTAACTAAATAACGAGTTAAAGCTGCTAAACGTATTAGAGCGTTAATAACAAGATTAAACGCAGTTATTTTATATAACTATTTGGAAATTTGGTTTTAGAAGTTAACACAATGGAAGTTCGCTGTTTCTAAATGAAATTTACTCTTGATATTTCTATTTGTAATAATTTTAGATTTTACCCATCTATTATTAATAATACCATACCATCAGCCCGTGTCTCACCACTGTGCTGGATATAGGCTTCTCTCATGTGATATAGGGATCTATCAGGGATATAGATATAGGCCGGATATACCTTCATCACACACAGTCATCTGCTTTTCTCATCCACCCACTAACGGTGACTTTTATCAAGTTGTTTTTTTCAAGCTATATTTCCCGGTACGTAGTCTCTATTAGAGGACTCGTTACCATTTACATTTAGCCACGACGGAACGGACATGATATATGCATTTGGAGTAAGAGAATGTATATATGTTTGAGTACGCCTTCATCACCATTTTTCTCTGAAACGGCTGGACCAATTTTGAAGCAGATTGTGAACGTTTAATTGTACCTTGAAGCATGTTTGAGGATGAGTGTTGTGGTTATAACTCACCAGAGGGGCTGCTGTACCAAGTTGTAATGCTTTGTAACTTCTAAACGAAGTATTTCCTCGATTGACTCTTTCTGGAGTGAATAGTGAAAGAATTGTATATTGTATAACCGTCAGCGTCTGATACTGAAGCCGAAGGTAAGTAAGAGAACTCGCATGAAATTCGGAGGTACAGTGTTGGAGGTTTTTGAAGTTGTTTGGTTCAATGAACAGTTCTAATATATAGAGGAGAATAATGCTGTATCTAAAAGCAGACTGGGTGCATCCAACTGGTCGTGTTTCCATCCAAAAGATTGATGTGTACAAATGTGATTATAAATTCTAAATGATTGCGTATTTGTGTTGTTAATAGTCAAAGGTGTATAATTTACATATAACCGTCAGCGTCTAATGCTGGAGCCAAAGGTGGATAAGGAAACTCTTTGAAATTTGACAGTAGAACTATCGTTTTTGGACTATTTTCTTGACGATGTTTAGTTCGACGAACAGTTCTAGTTCAAGGCGGAGGACGATGCTCTGTATGTTACAGAAAGCCGGGCGTGTCTGACTGGCCGCGCCACAGAAGATCGCTATGTATAAACGTGTTCGGAAGTGAATGTAAGTCAAAACTCGAGTCCCTTCCATTCCCATCTCATGCCGTCCCGTTTTTCTCATCCGGTGGATTGAGGAAAGCGAGATGAACGGGGTGATATGAGATATCCCAGTCCCCTTCAGTTCCAATTCTCTTTCCTAATGTTTATACTTAATTCCGAAAACGTTTGACATTTTTGACTGATGTTGACATGTAACGCAGATAATAGCGAAACATGACTATCACTCGCGCGACGCATGGAAAATATTCAGGATAATGAGATATGGTATTGCGTTCATTCCATTATATTATAAATTATTAAACTATTGCAGATTATAATTATCAGTAAGACTGCTGACTGGTTTATATTTTTATTTTAACCTTTTCAAAGGTAGGTAATTCGAGTTTTTTAACCGTCGTGGGCATCATCATTTTTTTTAAATTACATATCGATTATTTATCTGTCCTACAGTATCGAAGTAGAAATGGGCGAACCATTTACATGCAATGTAATGTGGTACACGTTATTCAAACTATCATACATATTTTTTGTTCTACTGGACCCACATTTATTACCCACTAGTCCACATTGCATAGCCTATCTTTTCATCTATGTTATTTCACTGTTGATTGTCTGGAAGAGATCGCTTTTACGATAAGGCCGCCTATTGTTTATGTAGGTATGTCTTACGTCAAATAATAATAATATAATTTTTATTTCAGATATACATTCGGTATAAAAAATATTATAATTACTATAACTATATATTTATAAAATCAATTAATTTAATATTAATAACTGCTAGGTAAGTTAAAACACGAATGCAATAAAGAATTTTCATGCATCATTTTCAAACGTGTTTTCCTTATTATGTTAAAAAAAAAGAAATGAATGACCATATTATGTCACCAAAATTCATTCATTCAGTTCTAAATTACACAAGAAAAACTAGAATTACGCCGCGTTCCATTTGTTTTAATAGGTCATCGTCTCGTGGTCGGATAAATTACTATCATGATGTCATCGCAGCACACTGGATGTCGTTATCGTTATAATTTATTCCGCCAACGTGGAACTTGGCAATAATTCAAATAAAAAGTCAACAATAGTTTGTTATTTTGAATAAAAGAAACATCAGAGGTGACGGTGCGAGCCGGTACGACGGTGCGGTGGTAAATGAGTCCAGCCAAGAGCGCGACCTGATCGCGCCGTGGGGCGCGTCACTACGGGTGCTTCACTGTTGCCGCCTACGCTCGTCGCTCACCGCGAGAGCAGCATAAAGATATCCTGAGGCAGCTTTACGGCCCAGAGGGCCAACCCTGCGACCTGTGCGTGTTGGCGGACAGAGAGAAGAGAAGGAGATTCAGTCCCGAACAGTAACCTCCACCCTCGTGAGAGAGGTGCGAGAAGACCTGCCTCAAGAGCTCCGAATTTTCTGGCTCAACAGCTTTAGCGAAGTGTTGTGTCGAGTGAATTCACTGATTAGGACATATTTACGTTTTAAGACCTTCATAGTATAACATTAAGCCCATGAGAATAACATAATCAATATACACTCGTTCATGCAAAAATGTACGTCGACGTCCGTGATACATCCACATTAATATAGAATGTTTGTTGATAGCGATATTATGTAATCTAATCCTGATATACAAAAAAATGGGTTTTATACTCTTTATTCTACGGAAATTGTGAGTAACGAACGTTGTCATCTTCTCAATTGCTGCGTCCCACTGAGGATTCTAACGGTACCTAAATTATGTTAAGATATTCATATTGTACGTTACTCTTAAGTTCTCAATAAATAAATTTTATTAATACTTTTTGTTAACCATACATTTTTGCCCTTAAAATCAAAACTCAAGTATTTGTAATACGAGCATCAAAGCGAAACATACTTGTAGTTATAATCTGAAGCACTCGACAATTTGAGTGGACAGAAATAATGAGGTAAACAAATTTGAGGCTTTGATGGAATGGAAATATGAATAAAAAATGTAAAATAACCATGGAACGATTACAGTTCTCCGTGAAAATTTCTGAGCGAAATGAAATGATGAAATGATTTCAGTGAAACATTAGTTTTTCTCTACAGCTTCGCTTTAAAACCCAAAGATGATTAAGGAACTGTTAAATACCAACGTACTCAAATTGATTTATTTTAACCTAATAATATTAATCGTTTTATATTATAAATCGGGTTTAAATCCGTAAAAGTAAAGGCTTTTGTTCACCTTTTATTTCTACTAGACGTTTCGGCACGAGTTACACCAGGCGTGATCACGAGTTGACTGAAGAGGCGGGTAATCCAGGAAGGGAGAGTCACATTTAACATTCACATTCCAGGGATCAACTTTATTCACATTTGACCTTTACATTTGGAAAAGTATTCCAACAATGTCCGCGGACGTATTTGGCGACAAATCGCAAGGTTTAAATTTGTTAATCACTGCATTCCAGTTCGACGACAGTTTATAACCATCTTTCCCGTTGAAAATTTTTATATTTCTTAATTTCAATCGCTTCACGTACAATCCTGGGATAATAGTGGCATTCGGTGGAGATGATTTTTGAAGTGAAGAACTCTGATTTAATTCTAGCGCTGTGAACGTGTTCTACGTGTTTAGACCCGATTAAAATATAAAAGGTGTACAAAACGTGAAAATCTAAAAAGTTATATAACATTACTCATTTTGACTCGTAGTATCAAAGTTTTAAATATTTTTTAAGAATTGACTCCATTCCACTATGCAAACGTGTAACATTTATATATTGTTTAAATTATGGGAAGTTCTGACCTTGTAGACACCTAGCATGCTAGCGGCATAACCTTCAGCCTAATAGCAAGGTACCTAGTATAGTAGTTACACTTACTTGTGCCTTAAGTGAGGTAATTGCGCTCTGGGGTAATTATGCGTACACATATTGTACATATAATAGCTACGTAACACATATTGTATATATTATAGGTACTGTGTATTGAAAACGAAATAATTTAATTACGTTCTCTACAAATTGGTTGTCTTGACTCTAGATTAAGGGGGAGAGTGCACGCTGCAATCTAACAGCCGCTGGGCGCGCTCGACTGGCCACGTTCCCCTCTCTAACAGAAGAGTACCTTGAAATGTACTGCATTTCTCACTTTATCGTATTTCCCCAATGTACGTAGGTGTTTCGGTAGTGAGTGAGATGTGCCAGAGTCCATTTCCATCCTACCCCTCTCCATTTTCCCAACCCTTTCTCCAAAAACATTCCTATATGTCCAAAGGTAGGCAGCGCATCCGGGGACGTCTCAAATTTTGTCATTTTGGATTAATGTCGGCATGTATCGCGAATGTCTATGGGCGACAGTATCCACTCACCATCGGGTGGACTGTATGCTCGTCTGCCGCCTTCGTACATAAAAAAAATAGACTTTTGATATAAGTAAGAAATTAATAATGTAATTTTAAAATACTCGTTCAGAAACAAAACGACCTGATTAATTTGTGGCTGATCAGTAATTTTATTTTAAAATGAAAAATTTTTTTTTGATACAAATAAATGATACAAAGTCGACAATTCGAACAGCACGTCGTTGGATGGAGTTAAATGGGTCCACTTGATGCGCCATGGTTCGATGCGCCAGCCCAGAGATGTGAGCAGTACTCCATATGAGGCCTAACTTCAGCTTTGTGGAGCGTTGGGAGTTGTCCAGAGGTGAAATGCCCGTTCGGTCTGTTCAGCACACCGAGCTTTTTGGAGGCCATTTTGGCTTTATTTTCCAGATGACCCCTAAATTCTACTTTATTGGAAATGTTACTCTAATTACTATCTAATTAAATTCTAATTAATTGGATATGTTAATGTTGGAAATGTTACCAAGGAACCCGTTACTCTCAGAGATTTTAAGAGGTATGTTCTGAAAGCGAGGTGCTACGACAAAAGGGGCTTTTTTAGCGGTGAATGCACCACAACCACAAGGTGATTCAGACACAAGCCTGACGCGACTATTTTCTCCTTCGATCCAAGGGATGTTAGGGATGTTGGTGCGGCGCCTGTACATGACATCCCCAGTGCTGTCATCTGCATAGAAACGTATGTCACTAATTTGCAACAGATCGTTGATATGCAGAAGGAACAGACTTGGGGATAGCACAGAGCATTGCGGGACGATAGCACTAATATACATGGTGTCGGAGCAGTTACGATCGATAACGACTCTGATGCTCGGTCCAGTCAGGAAGCTGGCAACCCATACGCATAAACCCTCGGGTAACCGGAAAGATGGTAGCTTGGAAAGTAGCGCTTTGTCAATGGCAATGACTTTGGCAATGTCTAAGCCAACAGCTAAAGCCTCGCCTCTACTCTCAATGGAGTCAACCCAGCGGTGTGTAAAGTACGCTAAAAGATTATCAGCCGAGTGATTATGGCGAAATTAATATTGACGGTCGCTAATCAGCTGATGATCCTCTATCAAGGAGGTGATTTGGTACCCAAAGAGCTGTGTGTTTATAACACGCTCCATCGCCTTGGGGAGGAGGGAGGTGATCGTTATTGGTTTGTAGTTCGCCGGGTCGGTGCGGTCACCCTTTTTAGGTTTTTAAGCAAAGGCTGAAACATGAGCTAACTTCCATGCTGAAGGGAAGCTTTTTATGGAGTATGAGTAATGAGTAGCGTAAGCACCGGAGACAACTCAGAAGCTCATAATTTGAGCACCACTACTGGATTACCATCCGGCCCACTCGACTTTCGGATATCGAGAGATGCTAGAAGACGCCAATTTGAGTAGATGTTTTTTGAGTAAATACTTTAAATAGGTAAATAAGTATTATTGTACATACCTTCGATTCATTTTGATTTCGGGACGAAAGTATAATGACGAAAAATAATACTTATTTAAAATTTCTATATTTCCTCCCATTGGGACGAAGTTGTTGTGGGACGAACGACTGAATAAGCCATTTTTCAGTACATTTTCTTCTGGTACCTTTACTGGTTTAAGTATCTCTTAAAGACATGAAGACTTGATCCGAAACGGGTCGATTTTTGCATTGAACAAATACGAGTATAATATGCATTCGAAAATGGAATTAATTATTGCCGAGAGTCATTCGGATAAACGAAAACTCTAACGATGGAATTTATAAAAAAAAACTGTTTACATACATATTATTGAAGGGTCGAACATTGCCTTGTCGAGTACAATCGCTTGCAATCGCATTCGGATAAAACAGACAATGAAAATTCTGCACATATTGTTAAAGCAGATATTGTTAATATTACTTAAATATTCGCAACAAGGTTAAAATTTATATGTATATTCGCCAAATGTAATTAAATATTTACAAAATCAACTCTTATTGTACAGTTAGCAGCAAAAAATAAAACCAAAATCGGACGCCTATATAAATAAACCGGAATTAATTTATTGTGAAAATTATAATTACTTGAGATATCGGTCTATTTGTCAACAGTACCTTAAGAGTTTAGCGTTTACTTTGGAGAAAATGCAATAATCCAACTGTAGAAATGACCACATAAACTGACCTTTTTTATTACAGTTCTCGTAACTAAAGTTGTCTAATAATATTACTTAACTGCGAAAGTATTAACAAAAGTAATCCACGATATAGTAATTAAAAGATAAAATAACTTTATCTGTACCTCATCGAGTGTCAATTCCAAGCCAATAAAAAAGTTATAGTTAGGAAAGCACTTGAATAATACTATCTGGGGTAATTGCTAGAGACAAAAGGCACTTTAATTATTATTACGCCTACACAACTTAATCGTCCTGACTTCGCTCACGGGGTATTATTATAACGGTTTCTTATGGAACTCAAACGTCCACCCAATTCTCTATAAAATCCGCATTAGTTTAGCTTCCTAAAAGTGAAATAATTATCAAAATCATTGACATGACATCTATACTTAATATATATAGAGTTGAAATTGTGTGTTTGTATGTTGGATAATCTCTGGAACTACTGAACCGATTTCAGAAATTCTTTCACAAATGGGAAGCTACATTATCCGTCTAATATAGACTATACTTTATTATGACATTTTGAAGAAAAAAAACTTATAAACCGAAGCGGAGTGAGGGTGGGCCGCTTGTCTATATATATGTCATGTCTGACTGACTGATTCATCATCGGCGAAAACCGCTGAAGCTAGAAACAAGAAATTTGCACAGTGGATAGGTTTTATACCATACTGAGGAAGGATTTTTAGAAATTATACTGAAAGAGGTGAGGGGGGAGAAGATTTTTATGCAATGCCTGTATTTCAAGAACTATTTAAGTTATAGACATGAAATTAAGCATATAGACTTCTCATTTAAAATAATTAAACACGTGTATCGGGATTTTTTGATATTTCACTTGGAAGGGGGAAAAGGGAGTATATCCCATATTTTTTTTTTCATGGGGAGGCCATTTCTTTTAAAACAAAATCCAACCGGGCGAAGGCGTTGAGGCGTTATACCGTGGATGTCCACTTGTAACCGTTTCCGGGTATCACCAGATGGACAGTCTGCTCGTCTGTCACCTTTCTATAAAAGGTCATCATTTTACTATAATCCTGTGAGATCCCTCGTGTATCTTGTTGGTAAGAATTTTCGTCTAGTAATGTAAGGAGGCGCCGCTAGCGACAAATTAAGGTTCTCGCTGTTGCAACAAAAAAGCTTAAATAAATAAATCAATTTTCAAATAAAATTTTCACTCGCTTATTTCACAATGTAATATCCTAGTGGAGTAGTTCATCGTTTGTAAGAACGTAGCAGGCTGTAGGTACGAGAAGACTACGCACTTGTATATCAGAACGTGCTCGTATTAAAATACATTTTAATATTGTGAAACGTGTTGCAGTTGCAACACGTTCCACAACGTTATATATTCTTCCGGTTTTAGAAAAGGATTTTCAGAGAATTTTAATATTTTACGTGCAAATGTACGCTTCTTCAAAGTATAGTTGAAGCGACGCGGAATTTTTTGTTACCTACGTACGTTATATGGAGCAAAATGAGTTTCAGTAAAATGATTTTTTATTTTTTAATAGGAAAAAGGCGGCAGGCGAGCATACAGTTAGTTCACCTGGCGGTAAGTGGAACTATGGCCCACGGACATCCACGGTACATGCCAACTTTAGTCCAGAATCACAAACGTTGACATGCCTCCGGATGCGCTGCCTACCTTTGGAGATGCAGGAATGGATTTGGAGAAAGGGCTGGGTTGTGAAAATAGTTAGGGATAGGATGGGATGGAAATGGGCTCTAGCATATCTCACTCATTACCGAAACACGTCCGTGAAATGGTGATTCTTTATGACATTTAAGAAGAAAGAGATCTAATGATGTTCATTCTCAAAGCACTTGTGTGCTCCTCAATTCGAACGTTTGGATTGAGGAGCCACTTTTATATTCATATTATAACTTTTGATAGATACAAATTCTAAAATTGGTCTTACAAAATCTACTAATTTACTATTAAATAAGTGAAGTGGCTTAACCGAGACCTCAAACCAGAAGCACAATTATAAAATATTAGGTATCTTAGCAAAATTATTATTATTATTATGATGAAGTGAAAATATTAAATAATTGCGTATTATGGTCTTATACGTAGCGTGGGACGCCCACCGTCGCCAGGTGGACTGGCCATTTGAACAAAGTCGTCGGTAGCGGCTGGATGAGAAGAACGGAAGGCTGTGTGTGGTGGCGTTCCTTAGGAGGCCTATAACCAGCAGTGGAGAGACAGGCTGATAATTATAAATACTACTATGTATGTAGGCGAGCAGTATTACTGCTGGTATGTCTATATCTTGTGTTAGCTGGTGTTACAAGTTTTGCCATATCTCTTCTCCTGGAAGCAATTTGTCAAGTGTGTTCTTGAAACTGTTTACAGTTGGCGATTTAATGGACAGTTGGCGATGGACTTTAATGATTTAAATATCTTAGTTAGCAAAATAATTTTCACAAATGAGAGTTTCCCTTGGAAGTGTCAAAATGGGCACTTATCCAACATTCCAGCGTCAAGAACCCCAAACGACAAAATACGACACAAATAAACAAAAGCATCATCCAACGCGTTAAACACGTTAGTGTTCTCCTCGTAAATTCGTCTAAGAATCGTGGAGTAACACTTACAGGGTTGTAAGTGCGCCGTTAACGAGGGTCGGACTACGGCCAGAGCGAAATGAACGTAGCGATAAACATTTGTGAGGAAGATGTACGGTTAATTGAGATTTACCTATATATAAATAAGGTCTCTTCAACTGCATGGTACCGTAGGTATAAATTAAAAAAAAAATGTAAAAACGTGTGCGGTCAGGGTACCCCCGTTAGGAACGAAGATCCTCACGCCTTTTTCTTAAACTCCTGTATAAAATCTGTATCTGTATTTTTTTTTATTTTGTATTATATTTTCAATGCAAGTAATATAAAATAAGGAATCAAATAAAAAATTTAGGTTATACAACCGGTCACGCACTAGTCTGCACGTCTGATTTTAGCACGTTATTCTGCTTGAGTCTCGCTCTCGATACTCGCACGCACACACAGAGAGAGAAAGAGAAAGGCGTATGGAGGAGGTAAAAATCTTACGTGACGTTACATTTTCTCTCGAATCACACCTACCGCAAGCAGCGTAAAGGAACTTCGTTCCAAAAAAATCGAGTATATAATTTATCAATTGAACGGGTCTTAACACGTACATTTACCTTTTCTATTTCACTTGACGTTTCGGCTGGGTTACATCAACACAATGGTCATGAGTTAACGGAAGGGGCGGGTAAAGGCGAAAAAGTGTTCGCAGCTTTCCACGTGGGTTTCCCGTCTTTTTAGTCAGCTCATAACCAAGGTTAGTGTAACCCAGACGAAATGTCGACTAAAATAAAAAAAAGGTAAGAATTCGATTTTTTTTTTTCAATTTATATCTACCTACAGTACCACGCAGTTGAAGACACCTTAATACGCGTTTAATTATAATTTATTAATTTCAGACAACACAGATCCGTATTACGGTTTAAGACTCCGCTAATAGTTGAAAAATTTTATATCTTTTATTTATTTATTTATTTGCAAGATACACCAACAGCATTTACACGAAAAAATACAAATAATAAAAAACTTATAAATGCTAAATACCGCGTGCAATACTTTAATAGGTGCATACAAGTTCAACACAGAGGCATGCGAGTATGATACAATACGAGCATGATCCAAGAAAATAAATTTAAATGTGGATGTACATAAATCCGATTAAATAAGGTTAAATTACAATTTGCTATACTATTTAATTAAACAAATGAAAAAAATACAAAATCAAAAGTGCCCCACTACAATTTACGTGAAATTTTGCGTTTAAAACTTGACAAAGAATCATTAAAGATGTCGATGTCATGAGAATTCAACTCGTTATAAGTATTCAGAAGACGATTTAATGGCGAGAATTTACCCAGGTTTGTTTTAGAAGGTAACGGTACTAATTGCTTGATTAAAGGATATATTGGGATAAAGCAAGGAACAGCAAAGCGAATTTGGGTTACCACCTCAGGTATTAACAAGGCGCCATTTAATATTTTGTGCAACAAAACCAAGCTTCCAAGTGCGTCGGAAACCTTCCGACGCACTATTAACGTTGGTAATCCGAAATGAGAGAGTCGTGTATAGTAATTAGAACGATATGGACATTGACAGTCCTTGTACGCAAGAAACCTGGTGAACGCACGCTGGATACGTTCAATCCTGTCAGAATGGACTCCATATTGGTGCTGCATATTCAAGACTGCTACGTATCAGTGCGTTATACAGACACAATAAGGTACGTGAATCTCTGAAATCCACAGAGACACGCTTGATGAAACCCAACATTCTCCAAGCTCTTGTGCTAATTTTGTTGATATGATCAGTAAAGTTTAGCTTGCTATCAAGAAGTACTCCAAGATCACTCATCCGGTTGACCTGCTGGAGATTAATGTTATTATTGAGTATGTAATTAGAAGGAACTGCATTTAATTACCTAGTGAAACGCATAAAATTGCATTTAGTGGCGTTTAAGAACATTTTGTTCTCAATGCACCACTCATGAATAGCGTCAATATCATGTTGCAGATGACGCACGTCCTCAATATTATCTATTTGCCTATAAACCTTCAGGTCGTCAGCGTAAATGGAGCATTTACTGTATTTGATAACGTCTGTAATATCATTCATAAAGAATAGGAAAATAATTGGTCCCAGATGAGAGCCCTGTGGGACACCAGAATGCGCGGAAAAGATCTGTGAATTATATCCATGTACTGCAACTTTTTGCGCGCGACCAGTCAGATATGATTTGAACCACGACAGGAGATTACCATTAATGCCATAGTGCTTTAGTTTTTTTATAATAATTGTATAGTTGACTTTATCGAAGGCACTACTAAAGTCAATGTATACAGAATCCACCTGTTTAAGAGCATCTACCAACTGTGTGAGATCTGTAACGTATGACAGGAGATTACTGACTGTAGACTTGCCTTTGGCGAAGTCGTGCTGGAGATCCGTAATGAAATTTTTTGAGTAAGATGTTAATACTGGATACACTATACGCTCGAAAGTCTTCGCAAACACGCACAACAATGAGACCGGACGGTAATTTCAGACACAAGAAGCATCGCCCTTCTTATAAATGGGAAAAACATTTGCTTCTTTCCACCTAGTTGGAAAGGTGCCAGAGAGTAAAGATTTATTGAATATAACTTTTAGTGAAAGCGTAAGAAATTTACCGCACTTTTTAATGAAAAAAGGCGGAATCCCATCCGGTCCCGCTCCCTTACTAATATTTAAAGTTTTTAGAATTTTGGCTAAGTCACTCTCATCAACACGAATAATACTCAGAGAAAACTATGGGAAAGTGTCGTCGTTATGAGGAACCGCAGCATCAATGCGTGCATCATATGTGGAAGCAAAATGATTAGCAAAAAGATTGCAAATTCTTGACCAGTATCTGCCGCACTATTGCCGAGGGACATATGTTTAGGAATAAGAGACGCACCTCCTCTGCGCTCCTTTATAAATGACCAAAATTTATTTGAATTGTTCTGTATGGAACTTTCGCAATTGAGGATATGTGCAGAATAAGACTTTTTAATAGCATAGTCAAACCTTTTGTTACACAGTTTGAATTCCAAGAGATCCCTTGGATTTTTGTACTTTTTATATCTGAGTCTAATTTTTTCTTCTTCCACTTTTATTTTTAAAATAAGTCTTTTTAAAATAAGTTGCAATTAATGTTTTTTATTCGATTTAATCATAGATTGCAACAAAACCAGCATCAGTATGAGTACTGTCTTTTACTGCAATATTTACTTTTCCATTCCTAAGAAATGTTACTATCAATCAATACAAATGAAAAATAATTTCTATTGTCGTATATTGTAACGTCTGTGCTAATGCACCATGTCAAATAGTTAGTATTCAGTCTTAAGAACCTTCAGTCTGTTTCGTCGCTGTAATATCGGCCATCCATACAGCCAATGTCTAATATAAATGTTAAATAAATCTCTGCAAATACAAGTTTCAATATAGTTTCAGAAATGATAAATTAAGTTTAATTTATAAATTACGAAAGTAATTAATTTATGATTGTCCTCCGATTTTCACAATTTGAAATTCACTTTAAACATACGTAAAAAATCCACAAATAAACTGATATTTGTTCTAGCTACATAAAATATTATTAAATAATAATTCACACTGGTCGCGAATCAAAATCACAGCATGTCGGTTTGAAAAAGTTATGGCTAACGTTCATTCAAGCGCCCCGTTTTGTATTCAAAAGTGGAACGCGGCGGGAAGCGGCCGGAGGGGGAGGGGGGGTTGTCTCATGCCAGTTCCACGTCACAACGGCACTAAAGATGAAAACGGAAGATTTTATGTACAATCGAGAGAATTGTTAACGATATCAACTGTCGATGAGTATATCGATCTGCGCGTATATACCAGTGGGTATGTTACCTACTCTACTCGGATGAAATGTGATGATCGAAGTTAAGCATCGTTAATATACTGTAAAAATGTTCTGCCTTTACCAAACTTCTTGCTACTAAATGCTTAAGAACCCTTTACTGGCCACAAATACAAACTTAAATTCAAATTCGCTCCAAATGTCCAACGCCTGCACCTTGACTCATCTATCATTTGAACAATCAGGACGCGACTACTGCACTCCGCTGAAGCCTCCAGTGTCAATACTACTTATATTTGTGAATATTGCATTATTAAGTAAATATTGTATATCTCAGGCATTAAGAAGCGCTTGCTTGCGCATGAAACAACTCAACTATAACTATAGATAATAAAAACGTAAAATAAACTTTTAAAAACAAGCTCTTAGTAATATGCACTAAAATGAAGAAAATAAACATAGAAGTTAATTTTCCGTCACTATTATTTGGTGTGATTAAAAAGCCTGTCGCGAGATTTTCGTACCAATTTAATTTCAATTTACCAATTTCAAATTACAAATCCCTGGAAGCTTTTAATTCTTCATTTTAGTGCATTTCAACAAAAGTTTGATTTTAAGAGGGTTTTTTTACGTTTAATTTATTTATACCTAGTGTTCTTAGTTGCAGATGATCAACGCCCAGCTCGCTGAACCAGGCGGTCAAGCTCATGTCACTAACTTTTTGTCATCAAAATTGCTAACCCATCAAAACGAACCTAAACACGACATGTCTACCGTTCCCCGTTGAAGAGTTCCACAGTGTGCTGGCCTTCCTAGTTGCAGCATCAGATCAAGGTCATCAGATTATTTTATAGTCATAGGTTTTATATACATGTGTAAAATTTCAGGGCAGTATTACTAGTAGAAGTGAGTTAAAATCGACTTGCATGTTTTGCAAATTAACTAACAAACATGTGGAGTTAAATAAAAGCTTGTATAAAGACCTCATTAGGGTAAGCAGTTTAATAACAGACCGGTTTTACATACATACGATTTATCTTTACCAGTTAGTTTCATAAGTGCAATGTATTGTTTCAGTGTTCTTATTTTATTTCCTATAATTTATATTTACGTTTAAACACATTGCTGAAGTGAGGACTGGCTGGCATTCTTTCGTGAGGAACCATCTGCAACTGCAAGAAATTAACCTTTATTTGCCTAAACATTTTAGTAATTTCTTTTTAGCCAGTTAAATAAGGGTAGTAGAAATTAGAAGTGCTGATATTACAATGTCAGTAAATCAGAACAGATAGAAAGACAAGCTACAATTTTTCCTTGTCTGTAACTTATTTCTATAAAAAACACTTTACTAAGATTCCCAGCGACCTGCCATTTTGCGTTGCTGATGTTCTCCGTATAAAATTTCACATTTTGCGAAAACTTACAGTGGTCTGAAAGTTTTAATGACGAGCAGACGTCGACAAAAGGACCAATAACTCGAGCCCGTCAAATTGGCTTATCTATGAACTTATTTAAGCGAGACCTATTTTTTTTGCCAAATTTAAATATCAATCCGTTAAGAAATGCATCCTGCAGTTTTTTTTCCAATAATTTCTTTGTATCACGTGTATTCAGTGAAATTTTCGACGTTTCATTAAACAAGCTTGAGACTGAGATAAATGTTGCCTAGACTTTTAAGTGAAAGAACAATATAGTTCTGTAATAAACGCTTCTGAGACGACAATGATAGTTTAGGTGTGAGCAATTGCTGAGTCATAGGACTTTATACTGTACTTAGATACCGCTTAGAAATGACAGGCATTAACTGAGGGGTGCTAAGTAGCCATTAATTTGGTCTTTGAGCCCTTTCATTAATTTAAGATGACACTGTTTGCTATTAAAACATTTTGAAGCAAATTGTTTCTTAGTGTGAGAATTACCAATAAGGCATTATACAGTTATAGTTCTTTCAACTAATGCAGGCGGGTTACGCTTAATAGTGGTTGCGCTTGTACATGTACATTATTTTATTGTGTGTAAACTTGAGGACGCTCAGTTGGGTTCCCGATGCCGCGGCGCACACTATAACAATTTACATGTACGAGCACTACTACTTAGCGTAACCCGCCTTCGTGAGATGAAATAACTATATGTGGTTTATTCGATAACCAGAATAGAGAGTATTCTAATTATTAAAAATAACTTTCCAAACTCATTAGTAAATTAGGTAGATACGGTAGATAAATTAAGATAGGGACGGAGGGAAGAGCTGAATGTTCGTGAATCTTTATGTCACTCACGTATGTTTATAATGGCTCTATCACAGAACGTTTCTCTTCCATGTGGAGATCCTTTTTTAACTTGTTACCTTTATCTAATGATTTTATTTATTTATTTAAACTTTAATGCACAAAGAAACATAGTAAGAAAACGCGGACTTAATGCCTAGTGGCATTAAGTTCGCCAGTCAACCTTTGGTTAAACAGAAATACGAAGACAATACACAATATAATTACTTTTTAAACTCTCCTTTAAGACTTTTATCTATCATTTTCGCTTCTAACCTTTTATCTATCAATTTGATTCTAATGTTACAGAATGTATTTTCAAAGTACCTAGCAAACTAGCAACAAATATATTATTATTTATTTGTTTAAACATAACAGTTTAAAAAAAGACCAATGCGCACATTCTTCATAACGATTTCTCTAAGAATTATTAATTGAATATTGTTTAATTGAAAACTTAATAATTTTAATAGTTCACTTTAGTTTAATTAAAATTCAGTTTAATTGAGTTTAGTTTAGTTTAATTGATTAATTAGTTATTAATTGTTGTTATTATTTATAAATTGTTTAGTTTAACTCATTGATCGTGGAACAGATTAATGAATAGGATAGTTTCAAAACGAAGACTCAAATAACAGCTGGTTTAATTATATATTTTTTGTAGAAATAGTCTAAAGGCTTTGATTTGAGTATAGACACATACAAATAAAATAAAAATTATATGTAAAAATAATTTGTAACATCATGTAACCATGAACTGCATAATGTGCATGAAGCCGGAAGCCATAGTTTAAAAGCTACAAATTTTCCTACGAACTCAGCATAATAACAGCCAACTTATTTTGTACAAAAACCTTCATTAGACCGTAATACCAGGTAATACATTTGGTGTATTACAGACGAATGAGCTCATTAACCGGCTTGTACCGGATAAAAGCAGTGCGAGTGAGTACCGGATGAAACTGGTACCTACACATTTGTGCAGATGCGACGCGGCGTATCCTGCGGGGAGAGGATTATAGAGGTCACAGTATATAAATTTAAAACATTTTCATGGGAAACTTCTGCGTCAAGTCTACTGCTACAGTATACGCTTAGTTTTCGAGTAACGTTAGAAAAATACATAGTTTCGAGACTGTAATATGGCTAGTCTTGGCGGGTGCACTACCGTGCCCCCTGATAAAATATAAATATGACATAAAATGGATGTTTTAGTTAGGTTTTGGTTTTGTTAATAATGATATTATAATTTCAATATGACACGATATAGATAGTTCTTTTTTTATGGAAGATGGCGACAGACAAGCATACAGTCCACCCGATGGTAAGCGAATACTGTCACCCATAGACACCCGCGATACATGCGAACATTAGACCAAAATTACAAACGTTGGCTCGCCTCCGGATGCGCTGTCTACCTTTGGAGATATAGGAGTGGATTTCGAGAAAGGGATGGGAACATGGGGAGGGATAGGATGGGAATAGGCTCTGGCACATCTCACTCACTATCGAAACACGTACGGTACATTAGGGAAATAAGATAAAGTGGGAAATGCAGTACATTTCAAGGTAGTCTTCTGTGAGAGAGGGGTAACGTGGCTAGTCGAGTGCGCCCAGCGGCTGTTGGATTGCAGCGTGCACTCTCCCCCTCAAAGAGTTTAAGAGTTAACAAGTCCTCATAGTTGTTTAAGTTTTGTTAATTTTGTTAATAATGACAGAATATGACATAATATGTATGTGAGTATAATATCAAATATGATATGTTGTGATATGGTATGAGTCTTATTGGCAACTATCGGAGCCGACAGACGCTGTCCTGTCCAAATTTCAATAATACAATAATTTCAATAACTTCATACAAAAATCCCATAGAACAAAGCACTTTCGGTTTTTTCCGAATTTTCCAATTTTCCGGGCAACTTTTCCAATTTTCCTTTCCCTAAAAACCTTAACGGACTAATACGAACATTTTTAAAATCGGTCCAGACGTTCTCAAGTGATGCGCTTACCAACGAACAGCATTTAAATTTTATATAGATTAATTATTATTAATTAGAATTTATAAAATTGCAATGCCTTAGCAGGGCCATGTACTTAGTCCAAGTTCATGCCTATGTACATGGTAGCAATGGATAAATATGTAAATAAAATTCGTTAAAAGTCAGCGATATAGCTCACGAAGATTTAGTAGCAATGGCCAGGCCATATCTGTTGCAGCACCGATAATTGCTACCACATAATACGCGTTGTGTGTGACGCCCTCTGATCAGATTGACCGACTACTTCACTGGTTCACAGAAGTTCACTGGTAGTGGCTGGAAGAGCTGAAGATCACGTGATCACGTGTGGGGAAGAGCCTTGGGAGAAGTTTATATAGTAGAAAAAACATAGCTGATGGCATAGTCACCGTAAAATCAATTTTGATGTTCGAACATTGAAAATGTCTACTGGAATGTGACCGGGCATTTTCACAGAAATCCGTCAGTATCACGAGCTCAGTGACGCACGTTCTGCTCGTACGTTGATACGGGTATGAGCGCTCTTTGTTGATTTTTAATAAATTAAACGTATAGAAACCTTTTACAAACAAGCTTTTATTAAATGCACCGAACTGATGAAAATTTACATACAAGTCATTAATATTATTTAATGTGATTTAATAGCTTGTCGCAAAATTTTTGTACCAATTTAATTTTAAAATGTTCTTTTATGTTTAATTTCTCGTTTCGTTCAATTTTATCATTTAAAATCTTTTCTAATAGTACAGTAATATTAATTCTTATGATAGTTTCAAGGAAGTTGAAAGACAGCATAATATGTGTTCCTACAAGTGTACTGAATGGGCGTCCAAGTGTTGAGTTTCAGTTATTTTACACTAAGAGTCGCATTTTTTCATAAATTTCCGAAGTTCTTAGAAATATTTTTAGTTATGTATTCCAAACCACCGCATAACAGCATATCCGCTAATTTATGACGGCCCGATGTATGGTTGAGGAAAAAATATACAGACAGCAAGAATAATGAAAAAGTCTATCGCAACAGACAAAAGGAAAATATTATTCTTGTATCAACGTAACCACCAGCCTGGCTAAATGAAAAATAATCGTCTACCTACAAAGGGTGGTGAAATCGTTCAGTTATTATGCTTTTCAGTTTTTTCTTCATTTTATGTAAAAATTGTAGCCGTTAAAATTACTTATGTGTCCAAATATGAACATTTGTAAGCCTGCAATGATTAAAGGGCCCGTTATGTATATTTTAAACATTATATACCGGTTATATACAGTTTATTTATAGTATGTGTTTTGGAAAGAGCTATGCGCGGAGTTTCTTTGCGGGATAAGACCCGAAATGAGAGATTCGTCAAACGACTATAGTCATCAACATATGTCTTAGAATCAGCATGAGTAAAGTGGCAATGGGCAGGTCAAATAGCCGATAATTAATGGTGTAGACGATTACTCGAACGGAGGCCACGTACCAGTAAACACAACGTGGAACACCCTGGACCAGGTGGACCGAAGGCTTAAAGAAATTCGCCGGTGGTGATTGGATGAGAAGAGCCTAAGGTCGTGTATGGCTGCGAGCCTTGGGAGAGTCCCATTTTCAGGAGTAGAGAGACATAGATATGTCGATACATCTGAATATGTCGTCTTTGAGTCGTCATGTATGGGTTAAATATAAAATGGTCATAATAATGTCAAACTATCCGTAAAATAGATGATTAGATGTTATCGAAATGTATTTTTATAGTTGTCAAATAGAAGCAAGGCTGGTATCTTTTAGTATTCCTATACCGAGTTACTTTCGCACATCATCCGAAGGCAGGGTCGACTTTCGCAGGTTATTAAAGATAAGTCGATTTTGCGAGTCAAATTAATAAATTCTTTTAAAGACTTTTGCCTTTCGTATGTTTTTATACGCCGGCTTTAGGTATTGAAATCACTTCTTTCGAGTTAAATTGGCCTGTCAAAGTTTAATAAGTCGGGTCTAAGCTGGCATCTGCGCAAGACAGACGGCCGGGGTGTTCGATAATCTTCCAAACTATTAATACTAGAGAGTTCGGTAAAATAGATTAAAAATATTGAAGATAAGCTGGTACGTGCAGCCTCGTGGGAGTAGACATTAGAATTTGTGTGGTCAGCTTAATGGCCGTGGAAACTTTATTATGGATCTGGATAAAAGGCATAAAATGAGAAATAACAAATACGAGTTCCTCCAACTCATTATACAAGGCAAGATGAAGGGCAGGAGGAGGCCCGGTAGACTAAAAACATTCCGGATAAGGAACTGCCAGTGAACCGGTAAGAGCACTCGTTTACTATTCCGTGCTGCAGTTTCAAAAGTAGAAATAGCCATGATGATTGCCAACCTTCCTTAGGAGACGGCATCGCAAGAAAAAGAAGAATTATCATATCTATGTGTAATTAAATAAATTAAGGTGATAGCAAACGGCAGACGGTCATTTCCTTAAAGCTTAAATAAAACAGCAAGTTAGTTGCGAAGTCACACAGATAGATTAATCCAAACGGGTTGATTAGGGTACGCTAGTATCATCATGTTCATGATGCTTGTATGGGGCTGCTGAGCATAGGCTTCTTGTCCGTCTGTGCCATCCTCCTCGGCCCTGAGCTGCTCCTATCCAAGTCCTTCTGGGGACGCCTGGTATACGTATAATATGTAGTTTCTGTGGTATAACATTCGATCTGCGACAGTCTTCTAGTGAATATCGGTAAACCGCATCATCGAGATACGAGTTTAATACATTGTGTGTACGTTTCGCATATATGTACCTACTGTCCACAGTGTATCTATTATCCAGCTATATAAATTGCATTTGAGTTTGTACTCTCGCTATATGAAAGATAGCGGTGCGATCTTCAAAATAACGTTTAAAATTAACCACATATATGCAGATATGGTGTTATGGATAATTGTGGAGAACTGCATTCGAAAATTGAAAGTTCTTTACAATTTGCCATTTGTTGTTAAACTGTTTTAGGTAGTGTCGTAATGCATGCATTATTAGCGATCCATTTATATTTATTTACATTTATTCCATTATTAGCGATAAGCGGCAGGAGCTCAGCGATTTTCATGCTCGAGTAACGAACAAATTAAGTATAATACCCGGGCAAATCAAAAGTACACATAGGTAGGCTACTTGTTAATTGTTCTTATTGGATGCGGATTATTCACCACATGCAGACTGAACTATCGAACAATATATTTTACTCGTCCACTTGAGCAAGGCCAGTCAATATCGAATGTTTCTTCGTTAAGCGTTGACATTTTTACTAGCGTCTCATTATAAGTGGACGCCAACACGCTACTCGTTGCTCATTGGCAGTGGGGCTGTCAAAACTCTATAGAGCATTGTCTCTTTCAGAATTTTTTTGCTTCTATAAAGTCCTCTGAACTTCTACTAGTCATTATTCAATATTCAGTTTTACAGTGTTTCTTTATTTGAGTTTGACAATAAATCCAGGAAAGAAGATTAACTGGATTTCTTTACTGCGAATGAGCTAGTGTTGAGGTTAACGTTCCAGGATAAGAGGGTAACGAAATCGATTTCCGAAAATTTTTGCAAGTAAAATATCACTTGTATTGCCTGCGCGATACAGATAATACACTAACCCGTGAACCGTTGAGACTTTAGTGATTATTACCACATAGATTATTGCCGGCTGTTTTCACCTTTATTGTGGTACTAGAGAACTTCATATGCCATTGTGTCTTCATATGCGTTTTACTACTTCCACAGTACTGGACGCTGCTTTGTAGCGGTGCCATAATACATTTTATATGTATGGACTACCGGTAATACTACGTAATACCGGTATTACGGATACACCGGTTGGTTGAGTATCTTGTTCCTAGCAATCTGTTTGAACGTTGAATAGACGGATTAAACAAAATTCGAGAGGATTTAGTATTCCAACGTATGTATTCATACGTGTATAAAACGCGTTATAGATTGTGGTTTTAGAGAATGGAAATGTTTCTAGTTTTTTTCATTTGATAGTTATAAGTACCTAGTATAAGGTACTTATAACTATGATATTATAACTATACTATGATAGTTATAAGGAAAGTTCGCGTTGTATTTTCTTCAATATAGAGAACGTTAAGGATGTTAAAATCATCACACAGAAAAATTGAACTAGAAACATTTTAGATTTAAGAGTACTACTATGTGTACTTTGAAATGATATTATATTTTACCTATTTCTTCGTTAAAACAACTTTTACCGTAAGCAATGAAAAAATTAATTTAAAAGATAAAAATATCAGTGTGCTGTAATGTCTAATTTGCATACGTACGGTACACGCAGGCGAGGAAAGAAATCGTATAAAGTTCAAGGAAGGAACAGAAAATGAAAGAATCGGCCCACTAATAAATACGGCGGGGCGGTATGAAATAATATTCATTAATTTCTGTCCCACTCGTGGGACAGAAATGAATTAAATTAAATTAAACTAAAATTAAACGAAAGACATTAAATTCAAAATCAGTCTATTTTATCTTATATAGGAAAATATAATATGTATATACGTTTTATAATACAATATACAGCATCTGAGTTTGTATTATTTATACAAACTCAGAAAATTCACACCGCTATCCAGAAAAAAATATCAAGCTACGTTAAAAAGGATCCGACCACGGACACACCTGAATACCTATACAATTAATACAAACCTGTCAAACGAGCAAAAAACAGGCACAAAGCGCTCCGCCAATCATTCCCTAGTTGCGCTACCCCATTGTAAAATGGCAAGTACGTTATCTTAAAAGAATCACGTCTTGCACACATAAGTATTAATAAGCTGTTGATAGCCCAAATGTACCTCCTTATTATCGACTCATAATCATGCCATAGTTACCTATGAAATGAAATAAAATTATTTATTTATAAAAATAAGTGGTAGAGTGTGTATGTTAAAAGAATGTACTCTATGTTTTGCCATTGAAGGCGTACAAATACCTCTACATGGCATGTCATGTAGAGATATATACACGGTGAATTATTATAATTTTATTTACAAGCATTATAAATGATATTTTAACATACTTCAATATCACAATAAAAATAATTTCGCAACTTACAACCAATAAATGTCAATGTTTGTAAA
The DNA here is from genome assembly GCA_914767545.1 of Sesia apiformis. NCBI lineage: Eukaryota > Metazoa > Arthropoda > Insecta > Lepidoptera > Sesiidae > Sesia > Sesia apiformis. Next base: position 3,442,999 of record OU611960.1, on the reverse strand, counting down.
ATGATACTTTAAGACAAAAATCGTTAGTTACCTATATAGGTTACGAAGTATTTAAGTGCTTGAATACTTAAGTACCTATAGATTTTAAAATGATAAGGAAACGTAGAAGGAAATAATAAACCCACGTGATCTAGGCTAATATACGCACAGCTTCGCAGAATCTCAATGAGTTAATTGTACGCGTCGCGTCGTGTCATCGTGTCGCGCGCATACGTGTAAGCCCGTGAGGCGCCAACTACTCGGCGATAGCTCGTATAGTCACTATTGAATTAACGGCACAGGCGAGGATATCGCCGCGAGAGACTTGCTTGAGTAGTTGGCGCCCGAGTTTGTGTGAAGGTAACCTACTTGTTTTTTTACTATGGCTACGCTTTCAATTCGAAGCCCCACGTGTAAAATAAACATGGGATCGCCCACCTCTCCCCTTTTCCGCACATTCGTCTCGCAGAGGGTTTGTTTGGAAATGTTAATAACGTATGTTACTTTAACTAGCATGTGTACATTATTATTTTGGATCTTACTTTAGAGCCATGATCAACTCAAATTCTAGGTCCGCATGCCTGAGATATGAAATTCAAACTTCAATTAAAACTTCTTGTAAAGTTTAGGGCGTTTAAGGATGGAAAATTGTTGTAGAAAAGGAGTTCATTTTTGTATTATTTGGCATCAGAGGAAGACCGTGTCTGGAAGATTTTAGTTTTAATAGTAGTTAACTAAACTAAGGAGAACTACGTCTAACGGAATAAATCAGAAAAAAACAATTAAAATCAGTGCTGATGTCACAGCACATCTAGATATGCTCGGGCAAATCGCGAATGCGCTTGAATTGTTTCTGGGTAGAAAGGATTTTCGCGTTTTTCACACATATTTATCTATTTAAACGGGACTTAACGCGTTAATGTTTATATAATGTTTAACGTTAATGTTTAACGCCTTAATGTTTATCTTATTTATTTTATTCGACTTTTCGGTGGGGTTGCACCAACCGTGGTCACGGTCACGGTTACCATGATCACGAGCTGAAACCGAAACGTCGAGTAAAATAAATAAGGTAAACATTCGCGTTAAGACCCGTTTAAATGGATAAAGATTTTGGCATTATTTAAAAACATAACCAAGAAGTGTTATGTGTGGCGATCGCCTTACACTTCTAATCTGATCAAGCCGAATTGTTTCTAGGTTCGCGGTTCGTCCGGGCACATCTCGATGCGTTGTTAATTCGGCTTTAGCCCGTAACTTAAATACTACATTTGTATAACATAGTATTTATTGAGCTAATTTATGACGCAATTAAATTCCAAGCCAGATGAACATTGAACGTCGGTCAAAAACAGTTTTAACTGATTCATTTTGTTAAAACTCGTTATCAACAAATTCTAGTTTTACTAGGAAAAACGCGTTTTTACTGAAAACGGGTTTTAACTGTAACATCTGTTACCTACTGTTAACATATAGATTACCTATTCGTATACAAGGTGTTACCGAAATAAAAACCCGAAACACGCCAGCTAAATAAAAATAATATAAAACTGTTCTAGCGAAAAATAAAATTATTTTAGCGTATAAATCTAAAGTTACAAACAAGTAAGGTTTGTTGTTTACAACAAGTAAAGTTACAAACTATCTAAAACGTTCGTAGCTTTCCTTACTCAGTACAGGATAATGGCCGGCCCACGCGGGTGATGACGGCAGTGCGCTGCCGCATTGCTTGCCTAATTGCACGTAGAATAAAAATATTCCGGATATTAACTAGTTAAAACTATTTTTAACTAACATTCAAACTTGTTTGTCAGTAAATTCTAGTTTTTACTAGGAAAAACGCGTTTTTACTGAAAACGGGTACTTATTAACTGTAACATATATACTGTGGTCAAGCCGCGCTTGAGTGGTCAAGCCATACAGAATAATGCTCAAAGGAATGGGATAGATTTATTTATTACTCATTTATTCCACAGGTTTACAAATTAAAGTCATAAACTACGAGTACCTACAAAGGTTTCGATTGAAGTTAAGCGAAAATAAAATTTAAAAGTGCAAAAGCCCGCACAGGGTTAACAGTGGTAGTAAATCCTGTTGCGTCGACGTAAAAATTGAAATCGAACAAAAACTCGATTTTTCCAATATCTTGTCTGTGTGAAATGAAACCTGAGTTTAGAAACTTAAATTCTTTGAATTCATGTTTTGTGTGTACATAACATGAAATAAATAATGAAAGGAAGAAGTAGAAAAGATGTACAGAAGGCAAGCTTCTCTCTTGCGGAGATTTCTTCCGCAGAACTGGGAAAATGAAGTAGGTATAAGTCAAAATAGAAAGGCAGCCGTAGTGCGTATGCCGCCTTTTAGAATATGGCTTTATTGCCATACTTTTAGAATTTATTATTTTTAAGCGTTAAATTATTTTTGAGCAGGGTTTATGTCTTTTTTATTTTAATAAAAAAAATATATTTTTTTATATAGGCAACAGTTCTGCTTGAAAGGGAGTAAAATAAGCTGGGCGGCTGGTAACACTGAGTCGTGTCGTGTCAACTGTCACTGTCATCGAGTAAAATCTCATTTTGTTTTATTGGTTATTAACAAACACAATATTAGTTTTGGATGTGACAATGCCTGCATCATCATCATCATCATCATATCAGCCCTTGGACGTCCACTGCTGGACATAGGCCTCCCCCATTGTCCGCCATTTAGACCTATCGGCAGCGACCTGCATCCAGCGGGTGCCCGCAACCTTTGTGAGGTCGTCTGTCCATCTAGCAGATGGACGTCCTCGGCTTCGTCTGCCGGTACGTGGTCTCCACTCGAGAACCCTTCTGCCCCATCGGCCATCGGTTCTTAGAGCTATGTGCCCTGCCCACTGCCACTTCAGCTTGCTAACCCGAGAGGCTATGTCGGTGACTTTAGTTCGTCTACGGATCTCCTCATTCCTGATTCGATCACATAGGGAAACCCCGAGCATAGCCCTCTCCATAGCTCGCTGTGCGACAGTGAGCTTATTTATGAGGCTCATAGTCAGAGACCACGTCTCGGTGCCGTAGGTCATCACTGGCAACACACACTGGTCGAAGACCTTCGTCTTCAAGCACTGAGGTATTTTGGACGAGAAGACGCTGCGTAGCTTCCCGAACGCTGCCCAGCCGAGTTGGATTCGTCGATTGACCTCTTTCTCGAAGTTGGACCTACCTAGTTGGACCGTTTGGCCTAGGTAGACGTACTCGTCAACAACTTCGAGAATCGAGCTCCCAACTGAAACTGGGGTGGGCACGACATGGACATTCGACATGATTTTCGTCTTGTCCATGTTCATTTTAAGGCCCACCTGTTGGGAAACTCGATTGAGGTCTCCGAGCATTGTGCTAAGATCCTCCAGTGATTCTGCCATGACCACGATATCGTCGGCAAATCGAAGGTGAGTGATGCATTCGCCATCAACGTTGATGCCGAGTCCATTCCATTCCAGGAGCTTGAAAGCGTCTTCCATCGCATTGGTGAAGAGCTTCGGAGAGATCACATCTCCTTGTCTCACACCCCTCTGCAATGGAATCGGCTCCGTGCTCCCTTCCTGTACTCGGACTGACATGGTGGCGTTGTTATACAAACACTTCAACACTTCGATATACCGATAGTCAATATGGCACCGCTGGAGGGACTGTAGCACTGCCCAAGTCTCGATCGAATCAAAGGCTTTCTCATAGTCCACAAACGCTAAGCATAATGGCAAGTTATACTCCTCGATTTTCTGTATAACTTGCCGCAGCGTATGGATGTGGTCTATGGTACTATAGCCTTTTCGGAAACCGGCTTGTTCGGGAGGCTGGAAGTCATCAAACCTGCGCTCGAGACGATTCGTGATAACCCTCGAAAACAGCTTATAAACATGGCTCAGAAGCGAGATGGGCCTATAGTTCTTCAACAAGGTCTTGTCACCTTTCTTGAAGAAGAGCACCACCACGCTTCCGTTCCATGCCTCCGGCGTAGTACCTTCGAGCAAGACGGAATTAAAGAGCTTCTGAAGGACTTTCAGTACCGGTGTTCCACCCGCTTTCAGAAGCTCTGAAGTGATTCCGTCCTCACCCGGCGCCTTGTTGTTTCTAAGCTGTTTGAGGGCCATCCTAATCTCGTACAGGCTGATGTCCGGGATGTCTTCGGTATAGTGTCGGGTCAACTTGGCTCTTGGGTCTTTGGCCAAGTTGCCAACAGGTTTAGCGACCGAGGTATACAACTGTCCATAGAACTTCTCGATCTCCCTCAGTACCTCTTGTTTGTCGGAAGTGACACTGCCGTCCTCCCTCTTCAGCTTCGTCAACTGGCTCTGCCCAATAGATAAGTCTCTTGCGAACACTTTGGAGCCTTTATTCCGCTCTATCGTCTCCTTAATACGATTAGTATTAAACAGACGGATGTCGTGTCGCAAGGACTGGTGAATCCGTCTATTGAGCTGCCGATATGCTTCCGCGTCATCAGGAGTCTGCAGTGTCATCGAACGTCGTTCCGCCAAGAGGTCGAGGGTGTGGTCGGTGAGTTTTTGAGGTCCATTTCTTCGACGATGTCTGAAGAATTTAGACCCCACCGTATGGACAGTTTCTACCAACCTGTTGTTGATATCGTCCACTGCAACGCAATCCTCTAGGCAATCGAAGCGATTTGACAATTCAAGCTGAAAGCTTTCGGGGTTTTGTATGTGGGCAGCAGTAGGTCGGAGCGTAGACTTCATCAGGCGGGACCTTTCCAACTTGACGTTTATATTCAATGTGCCTCTAACCATTCGGTGATCACTACCGGTTTTCACCCTGTGGATCACGGAGACATCATTGAATATTTGTCTCTTTGTGGCCATAATGAAGTCTATCTCATTTTTAACGGAACCGTCGGGGCTCATCCAGGTCCACTTCCTATGAGGCGGCTTCTTGAAGAAAGAGTTCATCATAAAGAGTCCCTCTTTCTCAAGAAAGTCGGCCAGCCTCTGGCCCCTCTGGTTCCGGTGCCCACATCCAAATTGCCCCACTCTCAACTCATCGTCGCCTCTTTTGCCCAGTTTCGCGTTGAAATCCCCCATAACAATATTGTAGTGTGTTTTCGAAGCATGTATGGCTCTACTAATGTCCTCATACATTGCTTCCACTTCGTTATCCGGGTGTGCCGAGGTCGGTGCGTAGACCTGTATGACCTTCAACGAATATCTCTTGGATATTCTGAGTATAAGGTACGCGACCCTGCTCGACACACTCGTGATGGCTACAACATTGTTTACGAGGGACTTGTGGACGATAAACCCGACACCACCTTGGGACTGCTGGTCGCCCTCCCGGTAATAGAACAAGTTGCCGGATTTCAGGGTTATCTTGTCCTCCCCCTCTCTTCGGATTTCTGATAACCCCAAGATATCCCAGTGCAACTTGCCTATCTCCTCTTCCAGCTCAGCGATCTTCTCGTCTGTCCTCAAAGTGCGCGTGTTATAAGTCACCAGTGACGACCTACGTCGGTAATCCGTCTTAAAAGCTCTGGTCGTTCGACGGTGGAATCCCGGCCGGAGATTCTTAGCACCCCTGGCTCCAGCGCTCGACCAGCGCCCGTCGTCCACGCCGGTGTTGCGACTGGAGCCGCCGGGAACTTGGGGCCGTTTTACTTTTTCTGCCATAGGGGGGGGGGGGGGGGTGGACCGTAACCCGCCGCGCTGGTCCAGTGCGTGGTGGCGGGTCGCCAGAGCCTCGTTCGTTGGTCGGCAGGGTGCACCACGAGCCGGTGAGGTTGGCTTGGGTCCCAGAGATGTAGGTTGGGACCCCTTACACCCCATGCCTGCAGGACGAAAGAAATACGAGATTTGTAAATAAAATAAAGAATTATTTTATTTTTAATTCATATCTATATCATTTTCTATTGTAATCCAGTGAATTTTGCCTCCTCCTTGACTTTGATTTAAATGACTAATCCGAGTTTTTTAAAAAAGTTAATTTTTCTTTATATGTTAAATTTTATTTTTAGATAGACGATAGTGACTTTCTTTGTTCGGAAGGAAGAGGTATCCCTTACCACGAAAGACGTTTTGTAACAGTGTTGGAACCTGATTGGTCGAGAGTCTGTTAGACCAGCTGCATTCATCACTGTTTTGAAGTCGTGTTTTTTGTGATAAGGTGTGGTAAGTTTATGGTTTAGTTTCTAATATAGAAAACGTAATTTATGGGACAAATTTTGTTATTTTATTATTACTTTAAAGCATGCCCTGTTTTTTTTTTAGACATATATGGTGATCCTAGCTCTACGTACGTATCGCACATACAGATTAAAAAGCATGACGGTGGTAAAAGTTGCGTGTGAAATCCTTATAGCGTACGCTTTCCATTTCCATTGTAATCGTAAATAATAAAAGCGAGAGAAACGACATGGGAGTCGGGAGACGACGAGTGAGAATAAGGGGGAAAAGCTAAGGGAGATTTACTTTATAGGCATGATATTATTTCTTCAATCTTGTCATCGCTAAAACGCTTACAACACACATCGAATTATTACAAACCGTAACTATCAATAACTATATATAGATCTTGTGCATTGATTGCTGGGAGTCTCCTCACCAGTATATCTGGTATACCCTCAGCAATCTACAGCCTATCTAAACGATCAAAAGTATGTTTTTTAATACATTTTTTATAACATTGCAGAGAGCAGTGTGGAAATCATAATTCAGGATATTCATTCAAAATTCGGGGCACCCGGTACTTTCTTGTTCTTTCCCCAAAGTAATTGTCCGTTTTTTTAACGACCAGCGCCATATTTTCGCTTTGCCTTGCCGCATGCGAGTGAGAGAAAACTTCTTTAAACTCCTCGCTGTCTTTAATATCTGATGACCGTACAGCAGTGCAGCAGTCTGCACTGCTGTACAGTCAAGGGACTTTCTTTCAAGGGACTTTCAAGGGACTCTGTGTACAGCAGTGCAGCAGTCTGCACTGCTGTACAGTCATCAGATATTCCACCTTCAAGTAGAATATATGCAACGTCAAATAATGTCACGCTCAATGGCGCACACCAGCATTCCCTGTGTCGTGGGTGAACACAACACACACAAAGATAAACACAACGCGTGCAATATCAGGACGCGAACAAATACCTGTTTTAAATCTAACAAATCTAATAAAAAATCTAACCTCTTGCGCAAGACTTAATTGTGTTTTAGTGGCATGAATAAAACAATAATTAGATAGCTTCTTATTAATATCAATAATAGAACAGTAAAATTAATATCAATAGGTAACCAAATAATAATAAGAAGTTTGTGCTTTCATTTCTTCTGTTAAATTGATAATGTCAACCTTAACGAAAGTTTTGATGCCGGTCAAAAATTTTAATTTCGTTTCGCGATCGACCGGTCTGCCCTTAGCGATCGACTTGTTGGCCACCCCTGATATAAAAAGTGTTATAGGTTTTTGTGTGCAATTAAATTTTTTTTACCATGCCCTCTAGTGTTGTTGCAGGTGTCCATGGGCGGTGGTAACCACTTACCGTCACATGGGCCGCATGTCCGTCTGCCACCTTCATCATAAAAAAATAAAAATAAATCGATCTAAAAACCATAATAAAAAAAAACTGCGGTGTAAGAAAAATATTGTTAAAACATTCGACAAAATACCTAACCGACATAAATACCTAACCCTGTGAAACGTACAACCATGCCTTTAATCATATTGGTCTGATTAACGCCGAGTCTCGCCAACCCGCGAGTCTTTTTTTCTTATTTCATTCGTTAATACTCATACATTATCCCGTTGTAACATAATGTAGATTCCGGTTCCTTTAGCGCTCATTGGTGGCCAGTTCATGGAGTAAAATTAAATTATCCAGTAATGTAATGACTGGCACTGGGAGTAATGACAATTTGAGACAGAGAGTGCACGCTGCAATCCAACGGCTGCTGGGCGCGCTCGACTGGGCACGTTACCCCTCTCTCACAGTAAGACTACCTTGAAATGTACTGCACTTCCCACTTTATCTTATTTCCCTAATGTACGTACGTGTTTCAGTAGTGAATGAAATGTGCCAGAGTCCATTCCCATCCTATCCCTCCCCATTTTCCCAGCCCTTTCTCCAAATCCATTCCTATATCTTCATAGGTAGGCAGCGCATCCGGGGGCGTGCCAACGTTTGTCATTCCGGACTAATGTTGGCATGTGTCGCGGATGTCTATGGGCGAGAGTACCCACTTACCATCAGGTGGACTATATGCTCGTTTGCCGCCTTCGTACATAAAAAAAAATGTCAGGTTGTTAAATAATATTTTAGGTAATTTTATGCAAAATTAAGTTGCTACTAATTGTACTGAAGACTAACGTAAAAATCCGCATTTCCCACTTTGTCCTATTCCCCCATGCACGTACGTGTTTCGATAGTGAGATACGCCGGAGCCCATTCCTGTCCTATCCTATTTCTCCCAATGTTCCCAACTCTTTCTCCAAAACGTAGGCGGGGCATCGGGAAGAGTGCCAATATCCGTTTTTGTGGATTGATGTTAGCATATACCTATCATGGGGCGACAATATCCACTTACTACCAAGTGAACTGTAGTCTGCCATTTTCTTTCTATGTAACCTTTTTTATCCGAATAACACTGTTTCTAAGAATATTGGTCTCGTGTACGCCCGGGGTCTCTCCTACCCGCGGGATTTCTATTCTTATCTCATTTGCTAACACAGTACCATGTTTCAACAGGTTAAATGTAGATTACGGCTCCCTTGACGCTCGTTAGCGGACAATTCACAGAGTAATATTAAATAACTTGCAGTACTTTATTGGTACCCTTCCTTGCAATTTTTATTTTAGTGAACTAGAGCATATTATAGCTCAACAAAATTCAAAGAATTTTCAATATCTATCGTGTAGTTTTTAAGTTCAATTCTTACATACAAACAGAAAAGAACAATTCACTATTTTTAATTGTATAAATATATTACAGGTATTATACACAATTATTATGAAATAACAGATTTGTAACTTATGTGAAGGTAGATTGATATAATCAATACACAGTCTCGTGTGCATTCAAGTAGAAGCGCAACATCAAATAATCATCGAATATCATTGTCGCAAGAGTCATTGACGAGCGCGGACGTGCGCTCGCGAGTGGGTTGACCAGCTAGTGAGACGCTACAAGATTAATAATTACAGATAATAAAATGTTATAAAAATTATTACGTTTTTTGAGCCCTAAATCTACTTATTCCGATGAAATAAAAGTAAAAATCTAACTTTTTACCCAATAACTAGACAATATTCAAAAGTACACCCTCACATTTGACCCACCCTCCCCAACTCGCGGGATTTCAATTCGTATCTTATTCGCTAACACAGTACCCTATATCAACAGGTTGTATGAAGATTTCGCCTCCCTCTATACTAGATAGCGGAAAATTTAGTAGGTTCACTGTATTATTTACAAAAATATATTGAGAAAATTAATGTTGAGGCACTATTTCGAGAACTCACGTTATTTGAATAAGATAATGAGAAAAAATTCAATCTGTTAGCTTGTTTCCCTAAAATATAAAATTACGATGAAAATATAAATTCAGAAAATAATTTATTATTGATAATTTTAAAAGAAAATAAAGTTATAAATCGTGTCATAATTCTAGAAAATTCCACTATAAAGTAACTGTGGCTGCGACCTCGTTCCAGTGTACTATATAATTATTCCCGCGGGAATTTTGTAATGAATATGGATAAAATGAAGTCCTTTTCTTTGGCGTAATATTTACGCGTGAAAATTTTATTAAGATTTATTGCTTTGATGAGTACCAGGCAAACAAATTTTATTTTATCTCGTTATTTTTTGTAAAAATTACGATAACTAATTTACATATATTGCAAAAAAGCGTAGCCCCCAAACATAGCCTATGTTTTAGTTTAAATTCATAAAGTAAAAGAATTTTCTAAATCGATCAATTTCTTTTTCCATTTGCGCGCGCACACACATAAAAACACAGAACAGTTTCACGCGCAAATTTACCATTTCATACACAATATCTTTTATGCAATATACACACTTTATCTTCCTCAGTATTTATTATAGTGTATACATATACCTATAAATTAATTATTTATCTACTAATGCTAATTAATATATGCTTTTTTAAATTAATTTGTAATATTACTAATATTTTAGCTTCGATACAAATTTTTAATTTATTTTGTAAGTCAAAATTTTATATATAAACCAAAATTCGATCACTCGCATAATGACCGCTTTCTGTTAACGCAAAACGACTAAACGACCAATACGCAGAATACCTAATGCGCACTAACTACGCACGTACTAAATACAGATTCTTAGGCATAATGTGATATTCTTACGAATAACGTAAGATATGATTCCTATTGGAAGTAGGAAGTAAAATTAACCCCATTTTACTTAACGTAAATTTAATACTGTAATTACATTTAAAGAAAATATATAGAGGAGATTAGTGGCTTCTGATCATTACGTTATTGGATCATGGGGTACACCAACACATTTCCAAACAACAGTTTACACTTAGCAATTAAACAACTTTGAACGGTTTAAATCGCGTATATTTAACATTATTTATATCCCGACGTTTCGAACACTTTGCAGTGGACGTGGTCACGGGGTGACTGGACTAGCGATGGGTAACTGCGGAGTTAATGAATTAAAAGAGTTGAATCCGCGAGCGGACTAGAAACCTTTAGTTACTCCACCGAACTGTTACTAAGTCCGAGGAGTTATTTAACTCCGAGGAATTACTTACTCTTTTGACGTTTTGTTTTTGGTTGGATTGTGGCGAGACCTTTTTTTTTTTTTAGGATAGGTGTCACTCTTAATACACCATTAAGAGTGAAATCCCTTAATTGTTCCATTTACTCCTTACTACTCCCATCGTCGGACATCACTCCTCGATGGCGCGACCTTTTTTTTTTTAGGATAGATATATCAAGAGTTAAATTGTTTAATTGTTCCATAGAGCTTCTTTTTTTCCTTGTGCTTGATTACCCAACACTAGCATCGACAGTGATTACGTAAAAGAGTTAAGGAGTTACTAAGAGGAGTTGGATCCGCAGGCGGAATAGGATTAGGTGAGTTAAACTACTCCGAAAAGTCTTGGTTACCCACCACTAGATTGGACTGACTGGAGGCGATTTAAACCGTTCAAAGTTGTTTAATTGCTATGTATAGTAATCGCGAAAACCTAAGAAAACAGTTTACACTTATCACTCAACGACTATATCAACATTCTTCATGTCTGATATCCGTCTGTGGCGTACTACGGAATTTGTTTATTTACACTTCATCAAAAACAAATCGGTCTCTATCGATCAAAAACAAATTAGTTTGAAAATATTAAAAGGCCGCCCGTAATAAACTTACCTCTATTGCAACGGAAGTTAATATAGGAATTATATTATTGTTGTGTTGTCGAAGGCCGTTCTGGCGATATCGGTCTATACCAGTGCCCCACAATCTTTTTCCATTTGCGGCACACATACATTTTTTTCAAAATTCGACAATTGAACTAAATTATTATTAAAAGTAAAAAAAAGTACGTGCATTCTTTGTTTCTATTTAAAGCTATATGTAGTTGTTATAAGCACAATCGTTGAACGTTTAGGGTGTGTTCGCGGATTTTACTTATGTAAGCATTTTTAAACAAAATTTGTAGCAACAAAAAATATTTTTCACGTGATAATAAAAAATATTGTTTTCAATTAAAATTATTTTAAATTATTGTATACATTTTACTAATTAAAAATTATTGTTTACATTTTAATATTAAAAATTATTGTTTACATTTTACTATTTAAAAAGTATTGTTTACATTTTATTAATTAAAAAGTCAAAAATCACTGAACATGTGAAAAAGTGTGTTAAAACCGCTGGATATTTATTACGCTCGCGCCCTTAGTTACACCTCCTTGCTGGGTAATTCCGGTTACACTGTAGCACACCAAGCATCGTCTCAGGGTACACCAGTTGCGGACCACTGGTCCATACAGTTTGCAGTGACATGATCACACGAAATTCGCCAAAGTCAAGTTACTGACATAGTTCACAGAATTAGTTAACATAGCTGAAGTGGTAATGAGCAAGCTATAATCTACCAGGGGACAAAAGGACGATGGGGTAGATGAGTCCTTGAATAAAGACTGGTCAGGTTGAGCCGTTGTGGGTCGATAAGTAGAGCGGAACATCGTGTAGTGGCGGGCTGCGGGAGAGGCACGCCACTGCCTACAGCTATATATCCAGTAGTGGATAGGTATACAGTAGGGGGAAAGTGCATGCTGCATTCCCACAGCCCACAGCAGCTGTCTTCTCAAGCAGTCTTTGTATTTAATTTAGAACTTACTCTAACCAAATTTCTCATCAAATCACTAAATTATTAACCAAATTAATAGTAATTGCAATAGAAATAGTAACAACAACGAGATCACGTTTTTGACAGATCAGGAAACAACCGCAACAGCGAACAGTGATTCAATTTGCTGTTTTTGTATGGTTGGCTTGTTTACATACAATTTGTACGCTCAAGCAGTAGTTTCAGCACATTTTATAAGTATCAAATAGTGCTTTGGTATCAATTTATTTTACATAACAAAATATCAACAGAATGATGATATACATGACCTGATATCACACCCCCAATTTAATGAAGCTGTAAGTCGTATTATGTCGAAAATATTTTACTATTATTCAAAAGAGCAGTATAAATTACACATAGGTAGCCATTTTTTTCATAAATATATTTTTTTCATAAATTTGAGAAGATTGGCCAAAAATTCGCTATTATCGTTTTTTATAAAAACATTGTTTTTTGAAAAGTAAATTTTTAATAAATAATATTAATATTATTTTTAATAGGGAAGTAGGCGGGCGAGCAAGCGGTCCTACGTGATGGAAAGTGTTACCGCCGCCCATGGACACCTCCTGCAACACCAGGGGGTATGCGGATGCGCCGCCGACCTTGCAAAATCGTATTCACAGCTTTCTTGAAGAACCCCATATCGTAGCGTAATGGAAAAACCTCTTGAGACAGTTCGCTCCACAGCTTACGGGTTCGTGGTATAAAATGGTTTTTGGACCGAACAGTCCGACCGACACGTGCGAATGAGGAAATATGGAGAGGAATGCAATAATGATTAGGATTTTGTTATATGAATGATATATATAAACTAACATTTTACAGTTTTTTTTGCTGTATCTATTGAAAAGTTATCATTTTCGGGTTATGTCTTTGCCCCACTAAAGATATATCCATACGATGTTTGGATTGAACAGCATCAAGAACAAAAAGTCAGAACACAGCGTCGTGATGTACAGAAATCCACACGACATGGCCTCAGAATTTTGACCTTGAGTGGGAGTGAGGCTTGTCCTAGTTATGCCTTCTCGGAATCCATTCAGGTATTGAGGAAGGGTTCGAAATTCTTTATTTAAACCCCGCGACCCACATTTGGTAGGTTAACAATCCAGCACAATGCAGGCTGAGCGCGGGTCGATGTGCGCGCGCCGCAACAGGTGAACAATGTCCAACCGAGATGTAGTTACAACGGGTATCCATTAAAATTTTCATAATAACTCGTTAATAGAATTTCACTGGGAGGTGGAATATTTATTTAAGCTTCATTGCATAAGTATTTGACTTGCACAAAAGGCGAACTTAATGCCTGACGGCATCCTCTACCAGTCAACCACCAGATCAAACAGAAAACCGAACGCGGGTGCAGTGTTAGTTTGGTAGGAGGAGAATGCATGCTGCATTCTCACAGTCGCTGGGCGTACTCGACCGACCACGTTACCCCTCTCTCACAGAAGACTACCTTGAAATACACTACATTTCCTATTTTATCGTATTTTCCTAATGTACGTACGTGTTTCGGTAGTGAGTGAGATATGCCAGAGCCCATTCCCATCCCATCCTATTCTATCCCTCCCCATTTTTGCAATCCATTCCTTAATCTGCAAAGGAAGGCAGGCGCATACGGGGGCGTGCCAACGTTTGTCATTCCGGACTGATGTTGGCATGTATCTCGGATGTCTATGGACGACAGTGTCCACTTACCATCAGGTGGACTGTATGCTCGTCAACCGCATTTTTCTATATTTTTTTATATAAATATACATATATAATAAACCTATATAAACTAGTAAATACAAACATGTAAATAAGAATATATGTTAACGAAAGAGGACGAAAGAAGGGCTGGTTACGTTTATACTTAACATATAAAATTCATCTCCCACTATTTCAATTTCAGTCAGAATTGTAACGGAATATTGTGAACAACGCAATGAATACAAATAACACGTGAATCGGTTAGTACGCTGTCATGTACACGTCATCAGAATGATTTGCTTCCATTTACCTCAACAAATTGTTACTAGCCTGGTTACACTGGTACGAACAAGCGTCTAATCCGTACCAATTTGTATGTATCCGGGCGACATATGAGGCACGTCGTTAATAAGAAACAATAAAGATATAGGAGTCGCCGTCAACTTTGTGTTGACATTCTTAGTAATTAAAAAATATTTATTTCAGTATTCAAAAATACGAATAGTTTGTTCTGCTGCTCGTTTGAATACAAGCGATAAGAGATGCGTTTCTCGTGAACCTTTGTTCTCTTATGTAGTAGTGATCTATATAAGTGTTATGTGACCACTTAACTGGTCAAATAACATTAATAAAGTATCCAAGTACTGAATAGAAATATACAAGACTCACTACACCCTAACCTTCCCTTTTCAAAAGATGAAGCTCTTTATGAGCAGATGTGTCGTTTTAAAGGTCTTCGAGCGAAAGCATAAAGGCATCCCCATTTTATGTGTCGTGAAGATAAGTGTCTTGTCTTTCAAAGTGATGTTTTAAAAAAAAATCTTAAGTCTACGTGACCCTGATATTATTTCGACAGCAGCAAAGTAAAAACAGACAGGTGTAAAATACAGATCAATGCACTAAATACACTAGTAACTGTTTGTTTTATAGGTTGGCTATATAGTTCTCACAATAAATACGATTATTTGTCAAAGAGATATATGTAATTAAATAAGCAGCAAAAAAATACAGAAGTCGATAGGTGGGTTAACTTTAGGTTCTCTGGTGACAATCTAGAAAGACCAGTGAAGCGGGACTCCACTGACTCGGTGATGACAATTTGTTTAATTTACTTGTTTTTTATAAACATGTGTGCGGACGAGCAAGCGGTCCCACGTGATGGATAGTGTTACCGCCGCCCATGGACACCTGCAACACCAGGGAGCATGCGGGCGCGCCGCCGACCTTGAAAAATCCTATTCATAGCTTTCTTGAAGAGCCCCATATCGTAGCTTAATGGAAATACCTCTTGAGGCAGTTCGTTCCGCAGTCTACGGGTTCGCGGTATAAAATATTTTTTGGACCGAACAGTGCGCGACACTTCCGTATCGAGGAAATGCGGATGTACCACACTTCTGTGACTTAGTACCACAAAATACATGTACCACAAACTTAAATATACACAAAATACATGTTATACTCGTAAAATTATGTTATAACACTCGAGGCAGACCGAACAGCGTACTGGCGATGGTGTCGCAATGGTATGACTGCCCTATTGTATGGATGATGATTAAAAGGGTCAAATCAAATTTGAAATTTGACAGGTAATTATGTTTCATTTAAATTTCATTGTAATCATTTATTTATTTTAATTGGCTGTTGTACTAACATAGTTTTAAGTTTTTTACTAACCCAAGTGGACCATTTTGTTGTCTACATGTACAATAATAAGGTTTAATTCGGGTGTTATTCGCCATCAAATTATTATTATTTTTATTTGAGTTGTTAATAAATAAGATGTTTTATTGAGCAGCAAACTCATTTAGTATTTTATGTTGTTCTTTGAAATAGAAGCCTTTGTTAAAATATGTCAACGCATACATGCAAAAATAAGTATGACAGTCATAGACATTGCGGATGCAAAAATGCTAGACTGTTGTGGCAGCAGTGTGGGTCGCAGAATCATTAACAAGCAAGATGGAGGATAGACATATTCAGTAACTAGAGAGATCCACATTGTTTCATGACCACTGTTCCTGTACATGGCCCAAGCAACTGCCGGCCCTTTATTATGTCCACCGCTGCACACGGCTTTCAGATGTATGGCTTTCAAACACCACGCTGGCCGAGCGAGTTGACGAATTAACCATTTTAGAGAAAGTGACGGTAGGTCAGGGGTTTTGGTATTAGTTTTGTTATCACTTACTCGCCTAAGACATGACACACACACACGACACACACAGGACGAGATGTGGTGGTGATATTTATTTATCTATATATATAAAAATTGATGTTGGTATATTTGATGTTAATAGACTTCGACACCGTTTGACCGATCACCATGAAAGTTGGCACATATATGTATTTTTTCATGGAGAAGGTTTTTATGCTATCGACTTTGCTGTAACTCGCCACTAGTTGGCGCTGCAGTATATCAACTTTTATGGCAGGACAATGTCTGCGGGGTTTTGCTAGTATTTTATAAAAATCGTGCTTAACCTTTAAAAAATAATTAACAATTGCATATACCATTACACCAATATCTAAATAACAACGGAATATAAAAAGGGCTCAAAGATTTAATAAAGACATAACACAAAAAAAAATGCCTAAATATTTATTAACATTTTTGCGAGTTGTACCTTATACGTTCTATTCCTCTGTTTATTCAAATTACGCGTACAATCAGCTCAAAGGGAAACAACCGAGCCAAATAACCTTTGCTAGCACACGATAAAGGATAATTAATTGTAATTCAATTAAACCAGAACGTGAGGACGTGTTTGTAATTTTAAAGAGGAACGAGAGGGAAAATATAACGGGAAGTGTTGTTATAAAAGGTATTTATAGGGATTAAGAAGTGATTACCGAGGGCTATTAATCGATAGATCGATCGATAGCAGCCTAAACGTTCCACATGGGATGGCGATTTTTTCTGAAATAAATCGATTCAAATCGAAAGTCAAAGAATGGATTCTCGATTAAATCGGTGTGCGGTAATCGATTCATTCGAATTTATGTAAGATGCCCTTGAAAAGCTTTAAATAAATCAGGGATCAATCAATATATTGATCAGTGGAAAAAAATAAATAGAAAAATATCAGGTCTATGATTTGTTTTGGTGGTACATACATAACCATATCAATAATGGTGCAATGTGCTTTTTTTTTTAAGTTGCCAGCAACAATTTACTGTGTACTTTTAGTTAATTCACGTGTTCAACGACTATAATAATATGGAAGACAATTACAGTTTAAATAAGTTTTTTTTTATGTACGAAGGCGGCAGACGAGCTAACAGTCCACCTGATGGTAAGTGGACACTGTCGCCCATAGACGTCCGCGATACATGCCAGCATTTGGCATCTATCTGTCTGTCTGAATACGCGACATGCATGAATTAAATAATAAATTAAACAAATCTTTATTGCGTTAACATAGTCATACAATTTTAAACACGTGGTGAGGGTCTCCTTTGAAGTATAAGCAATACCCGTGTGAGGATACATCGCTCTTCCATAACAAGTTAAATTGTTATACAAGTATATGATTAATACGACATGACCATAAAGATAAAAAAACAAAATTTATGTGTGGGTGTGTGTTATTGTGCGCGTGTGTGTGTGTGTTATTGTGCGCGCGAGTGTGTGTGTGTGTTATTGTGCACGCGTGTGTGTGTGTATTATTATGCGCGCGCGTGTGTGTGTTATTGTGCGCGAGGGTGTGTTATTTTCCGCGTGTGTGTGTGTTATTGTGCGCGTGTGTGTGTGTTATTGTGCGTGTGTGTGTATGCATAACCATAAGTATTGAGTATAAAGTATTGAGTAACTATTAAGTATTATTTTTAAAAGGGTCTCAATCTCATTGTAGCTTTAATCAAAAATCAAAAGTTAATCAATAACTTTTGCAATTATAGGAATTCATGGGATAATTCATGGGACATGTTTATATGTTTATTAATTAAGTTATAGACACACTGATTGTTTTACATATTGTCTCCCAGCAAAGATTATATTAACTTGTACAATTTTAAAATAGCATATAAAATATATAATTTTCTAACTGTGAGAAGACCCCATAACGAATAGAGGCGTTCGGATGGAAATCTATACGATTTAAAGTACATTATTTTTAACAGGGATCTCTGCACTCTCTCCAATTCTAGGAATTTGGTTTTTGTAGCCCCACCCCATACTGATATACAGTATTCCGGTACACCAGAATTAATTGAGCTAGTGAAACGTGTACTCGTACTTGCTTTAGAAGATACTTTGTAGCAACATGTCTTAACGATTTGAAAGTACATATAAGCTTTCTAATTCTGCTCATGGTCAATTCTGAATTCTGGTGAACTCTAATACAGCTTATGTGTCGGGTGAACAAATAGGACACTTTTTATCCAGATCCATTAATAGACTTCTCAAGGAAACCATTGTAAAGTTGAAGCGAAGTCGCGAATTATTATGCTAGTAATAAATAAATAGACCAACTTGACTTGTCGCTAACGTGCGCAGTGACTGCACTGCCTAACCCGCACAAAGTTTCTGGACTTGGGTTATTACTAACTGTGGCTCTAAGTAGGAACTAGAACAGCCAACCTCCATATCGAATATTAATCACGTGCCGAAACACAATACTATTTGACTGTGCGGTTAGTTTAGGAGGTGGCTGGTTATTCTAGATGAATTTGTTGCTTAACGAGTAAATAAAATAGAAATAATTCGTCCAAAAGTAAATTAAAAGTTTCCTCATTTAAAAGAGGAAAAGAAAAAAAACCGAAACAAAAAAAAACACACAAGAAAAAGTTAATTATTTGTTCAATGTGTATTTTATGTAGCATTAATAGCGCTGAACTTGTTTGTGATATTCCGTACTTTTAAAATACTTTTGCAAAATCTTAAATCGCCGCAGTCGATCAAGCCCTGAACTGGCGTTGCTTTACACCGATGAAGTTTAACTGGATGTGTTTGTCATAAGCATAAAAAAAAATAAAAAATAATTGTCTGTCATTTCTGTAGAGCGTTTTTTATAAGAAGAGACGGCGGTCCACAAGATGATAAGTGGTCATCAGCACCCATGGACACCTGCAACACCAGAGGGGATGAGGTGCAATGCTGACCTTGCAGAATCCCAATAACAGCTTTCTTGAGGAATCATATCGTAAGTAAAGAAACCTCAGTAGGCACAGTTCGTTCAACAACTTACAAGTTCGCTGTATAGTGTCTTGAAGACCGCTCAGTACGCACTCTGTCAAGGAAGTCAAACCGCGATGATTAAGCTGGCATCAGTTTTTCAGAACATTTCCTATTATACCGACTGTAGAAAACATCTTTTATTTAACTGTTAAACGGGTCTTAAACCGTATGTTTACCTTTTTATTTTACTCGACGTTTCGGCAGGGTTACATGAACCATATTCAGGAGCTGACTGGAGAGGCGAGACTACCACGTCGAGAGCTGCGTGCAGTTTTTTCAACTTCATGATTTTCCTGATTCAGCTTTTGAACTTCAGCAAAGTTGCGGGTTACAACACTCACAATATCTAAAGTAACGTCAGATGAAACATCGCCGGGTTTAATTCGATTAAATTTGTTATTCTCCGGATTCCATGTCACAAATAGCTGATAGATGTAGAAGTCATTTCTAGTGTTTTTACATCTGTAACGGATCCTACCGAAGATCGCTGTCTATTTAAATATGTGGCTAAGACATCCCGCACAGTAACTCTTTCAGACGAATCTTCGCTGGAACACACGGGTTTCCTCACGATGTTTCCATCACCGTCGATCTAGTAATCATTTTCAAAAATCTATTATTAAGTGAAAACTCAGTAGTATTGGACCGAGGATTTGAACTCAGTACCACACGTATAACAATCGAGAATAGATACCCCTAGGCTATCGTTGTTCTTATAATAATATTATCACGGGGCCACATCGCAATCAGAGACACTAAAAAATATGTATATCTATTAAACTTAAGTACGTTTTTTTTAAATTATCACTAGCTCGGCGGTGAGGGAAACATCGTGAGGAAACTGGTATGCTCTAGAAATAAAAAATATTTAGAGAATGTGATCCACAAAACCACACTGGGCCAGCGTGGTGCATTACGGCCCGAAACCCCCCAGTAATTCACTAGAGGACGCCTAGGACGGTATAAGCTGATACAAAAAAAATCGCTATTACTGGAAATATATAAATGTACATTCACGGAAAAAAATACATACTGAAACAATGTGACATATTTTTAATGTTATTTATTTTTAATATCAACATTAGAACCACTTCTTCAAGGTCTCCAACTCCCTTTTGGCAATTAACTCAGATGTCCGGCACAGTGTTGAAAGAAAGGAAATTTTCAATCCGCTCTCCGATACTACTTCTTTGGTATTTTCTTATTTGGTTGTCTACTTCATGAGCATATATGTATATAGGTGCTGGCAAAATATCAGTGCTGTGGATTATCTGCAGCGTTTGCTGAGCCAGTTCCACTTTATTGTTGAGACACACAATATATTTAGATATTTTAAATCTATATTTAATGTATCACTGTACGTACGTAATTGTGCTGTTGTGATGACGAATTAATAAATTTTCTTTCTTTCTTCCTTTCTTTCAATGCCTTTGCTCCTTTTCCGGATAATGCTATTGGGAATTTTATTTCTGGACCTTATTTCTGAGCTACGCTCTGAACTACAAATTATCCATTACTCTCTGAGTGACTCGCATTTTTGTATTATTTCTATTGTTAAGGTTAACGTTACTTTATCGTACACTACTACACCATACCGGGAAGCCGCGATGAGGGGGAGAGTGCACGCTGCAATCCAACAGCCGCTGGGCGCACTCGACTGGCCACGTTACCCCTCTCTCACAGAAAACTACCTTGAAATGTACTGCATTTCCCACTTAATCTTATTTCCCTAATGTACGTACGTGTTTCGGTAGTGAGTGAGATGTGCCAGAGCCCATTCCCATTATATCCCTCCCCATTTCCCCAACCCTTTCTCCAAATCCAGTCCTATATCTAAAGGTAGGCAGCGCATCCGGGGGCGTGCCAACGTTTGTCATTTTGGACTAATGTTGGCATGTATCACGGATGTCTATGGGCTACAGTATCCACTTACCATCAGGTGGACTGTATGCTCGTCTGCCGTCTTCGTCCATAAAAAAAAAACCGGGCGTCTTCCGGCCAGGTGGAACGACTACTTAAAGACGTTCGCTGGTAATGATTGAATTAAAGGAGCCGAAGATCGTGTGTGATATACCTTGGAAAAGGTATAGCAACGAGGAGACATACGCTGATGATATGGTATGGAATGGTAAGATCCAGACCAATAGGCAGCAAAAGCACTGATCGAGAACAAATTCTAAGAATATTCAATTAATTTATATCCGTAACAGATAATGAGTTATGTAAACACTATCGTCTGGAAAGTTTTATTTTCTTATTTGCGTTTCACCTACTGGCTGGTAAACGGACGAAGTATAAATCATGGTTTTTATATAAATAAACTATTGGTTTATTTCAAAACTATGTGTAGATTGTTTTCACTCAGACTTCAGATATTTAACTACAAACACAAATATTTTTTATTTTTTTATTTTTACAACACGACACAACCGGCGCCGGTTAAGCTATGTAATTGGCCTTACGCTAAAGAGCGGTGACTGGAGGCTCTAGGAGTATCTATCTATGACTTTTATTCGTAAGGTTGTGAATTTACACCGCGGAAATGTTGTGAAGGAAAACGTCGTGAGAAACGCTCACATTCTAGGAAAAATCTTCAGTCATTAACACAATCTGAAGCATGTGAAACTTACTTGGCCCGCGTGGTTATGTTGAAATCCTAGAGAAAGTTAGTGGACCAACGGACGGTCTATTAAAGTAGAAAGATAATATAAACCCTCTCAAGAACCATAAGGAAACCGTAAGGTATACGGCGGTGTACTCACTTTGATATAAATAAAGTGAATTATTAAATAATAGGATGACCTTCGTGCCACTCTCCCGTCCATTGTAAATTATGCATGGACACAGCTTCAAAAGTGAGCTAACAACGGCATCACACTGAAAGCTGTAATATAAAATTGAGTGACTGTTATGATTTCAATATCTACCATTGTAGGCTGGTTTAAGATATTTTTTTTAGAATTTCAAGAGCCGTAGCCAACAACATAATATCATTTGTAGGTAAGTATATATTAACTTTGAATGAATGAATTTATTTGCGTTAACATGATTGTTGATATCATAAAATTACTGCAGGCGGATAAATTATTACTATACCGCCATTTTGAATAATGCAATTTAATAATATCTATTAACGATATTGAAATTTACTAATAACGTTGTTTAAAAATTTAAGAAACGATTTTAAAAAATTAAAAATTTAATACACGATCTTATGTCAAAATCTTGCAGATTTTTTCTTTAAAAGTCTAATTAATTTTATTATTATTCAATCTAATATTATTCAGTGAAGTTTTAAAGCTTAAACCGTTATGATTTTGGAATTATTGGATCGATTGGGTTCATCTAATTACTGAATCGACTTACAAACTATTTCTGTGGCAAACGTCATTTCAAGCGGTTAATTAATCGACGGAAAAAGCGTCTTGTGAATTTGAATGGTTGTTTTTTGTGATAACTCGCAAGGAGATAAGTCACATTTGATAAGAGATTGATAAGAGTTATAATGATCACGAGGCAACTGTTCGGTGATGCGTTAAGTTATAATAAAGCTAATATAGCTTTAACCATATATTGCTTTTCACTGGATCTCATTCCTGTTTAGGGGGTGGATACCGTCCGTAAGCCAAGCTCTCACCCGCACTCAGGAGACCTCGGTTAAATATTAACGGGGTCGGCCTTGTCAAAATAAACAGCCCTGCGAATAAGGATTACAAGTATATATTGGGACCGCTAATTTTAATGAGATAGATACTAATCTTTTGGTGATCGATTAAGGGTGTAGATCGTGAAAATCACCGAAAAGAGTGTTACGATTTTTCATATTTAACCTATTTACATATGATTGATATCAATGATAATTTGTATATATTACAATCAAAGACCAATAAGTATGTTCATGCTTATATTAAACTCTTAAACCTAATAGTTGTTATATAATAAACGTCAACAAACGCACAAAATTGAGTAAAAATGCAAAAACATGACTTCGTATTTTTCAGATTTAACCCCATAAATCAACACAAATTGATAAAAAGAAACACTTTTTGAACACTGAAGAAACCAATAAGTATAGCTGTATACTTCTTTTTATACCTTTACAAACAAAGACTTCCTCTTTTAAAGCCCTAAAATCTAGATATATTTTAAGGTAAATTTTTCATACACAAATGTATGGGATAAAACGTTCGTTTCATTCGTGCAATCTCGGTGGTCTGCAGCGGCAGTTCCTTTCTGTAAGTGAACGCGACACCACGCTTGTCGTCTGCAGACAGCAGAATTACGTATTGTGAATTTGTGTTTTTTGTAAAAAACTGTAAGTATAACATTTTTATAATTAATTTATTTTCAGTTAGTAGAAAGTATCGATATAATGAATGTCTGAAAGAAAACCATGATGGAACTAGATATAAATCGTAAAAAATACAATATCTACACTAATAGGTATTATAAAGAGGAAAGATTTGGATTTTTGTATGTAACGAATAAACTCAAAAAGTACTGGACTGATTTTAATAATTCTTTTATCATTCGAAAGCTACATTATCACTGAGTAACATAGGCTATTTTTTTCGCAGGACTGATTGAATTTGAGTGGCATGCCAGGGAAAAGAAAGTTTTGTACGCATTATAAAAATATGAAAGCCAAAAGATCTCGGAATAAAATGTAAGTTCCTCCCTACTTATTTATTATCGCATTTGAACAGGGTACATTACAAAGCTAATACAATATGTCATATGATTTAGATCGCCCGATTCAGACATATACCTACAATAACATGTAAATATTGGTTTGTATTATCTATATCTATACTGATAAATAAAATTGAAGTATCTGTATGTAATATCAAAATAATAGGATTTTTAAAAAAAAAAAAGGCGATACGGAGTTCGCCGGGTCGGCTAGTATTGTCTAAATATCAAATTGTGGAAGTAGGTAGGCGACAGCGCAACTTTGTCGACATACCTATACCGCCAAACAGACGCGAGGCGCCTAGCGTCTGGCTTAGGGTTGTACAAAATAAATAAAAAGTGGATAATATTGATGAATAATATTTCCAGTATTGAAAATAAAGAAAACCTTGGGGCCGAGACTCTGAGCAACAATGCTACGCGCTGTATAGAGGTAAGTTGTTATACGTAATTCTTGTAGACTTGTTACATAAATAAACAAACTACTTAGTTAGTGATGGGCGAAGACAAAATCTCAATACCTACCTATAGATTTTTCTTGCAATATTTATTATTTTCATCGAGAGACAAACACCTTAGTACCGAAATACTTCTCAATTACTTTCTCAAAAGAAAATTTACGTTCAAATAGGTGACGTCATAAAAAAACAATACCTAATGCGTAAAGAAATTATAATTTCTATTCATCAGGAACCTAATATTGTATTAATTCTTTTGCATTTTTTTAAATTTTTAATTATTTTTTATAAAAAAAATCAAGCCATTATCTTTCTTTACAGGAACTAGTTATTGAAAACGACCAAGAGGGAAAGGTGGATGAAATGGAAGTTGGGCGTAGAGTTGTAGACGTTTCTTTTTTTTTTAAAGCTCTTCAGGCCATAGGGGACCACGGTCCAATGGATTGTAAGTTAAGTTACCTCAGTATAATAGGTGAAGTAAAAGTTGGTCTGGACTCAAAACTCATCATGAAATGTAGTATGTGTAGTATGAAATTTACTGTGTGTTTGATTGAAAAGAAAGAAGATAGAATGGAAGTGAATCATCAAATTGTATCTGGTATCATATCATCTGGTGGGAGCTACTATCAGTTAAAAACATTAACTGCCGCAGTAGCCCTACCAATCATGTCACCTTCATTATACAATGAAATTAATAATACGGTTTGCGATTGGTGGGAAAAGACAGCAGCACATTCCATGGCAGAAGCTGTCAAGGAAGAAGCGGAGTACGCAGTGTCTATAGGTAGTGTTGATAAAAATGGTACACCATTAATATCTGTTGCTGTTGACGGTTGTTGGAGCAAGAGATCTTATGGTAAGAATTTTTCCGCCTTGTCCGGCGCAGCTGCGATAATTGGCATTAAAACTAATAAAGTATTGTTTTTTGGAGTTAAAAATAAATACTGCGTAGTTTGTGCACGAGCCGCAAAGAACGACAGTCAGCCCTCGGAACACCGTTGTTTCAAGAATTATTCGGGATCATCTACCGGTATGGAATCGACCATAATAGTTGAGGGGTTTAAACGTTCCATTGTTGATCACGGTGTAATTTATAATAAATTTGTAGCAGACGGCGATTCCAGTACTTATAAAAAAATATTAGATTCGCGACCGTACGGTAATTTAACAGTAGAGAAAATTGAATGCAAAAATCATCTTTTACGAAACTACTGCAATAGCTTGGAGAAACTGTCGAAAGACACTAAGTATCCTTGCGAATTGCGGAAATTCCTAAAAGAAAGGTATTTGCGTTTAAGAACGGGTGTAAAATGCGCTATTAAATATTGGGGCGATCAAAATCAGTCACTCGAAGAAAAAATAAAAAATCTTAGTGAAGATATCCTAAATGGTCCACAACACGTATTTGGTAATCACCAATATTGCAAGGAGTATTTCTGTAGACCTGATACTCGTCGAATAGAACCTGTTGGGTTGCTTCCAGCAATTGTTGGATGCGGATTAATGGACGCGGTACACATTTTAAGTAAAAGACTGTCATATCATTCTAGAAGTTTAATTCATAATTGTACAAGTAATATAGTTGAAAGTTTTAACGCAGTGATTGCCAAATTAGTAGGGGGTAAGCGTGTAAATTATTCTTCCCGTGGTTCTTATGCGGGCCGATGCGCAGCTGCTGTTGTGTCTTTTAATACAGGATCGATTCATAGTAAAACTCATGAAGTAATATTTAAATCTAGTCCTAATCCTTTGATCGCGAAAGTGGAAAATTGTAATCGTAGAATCCGTTTAATTGCTAAACCTAAATTAAGATTGAAAAAGAGCCACAGCGCTGTATCGAAAGACGCTCACTATGGACCAAACTGCGAAAAACCTGATCTGAGTCCAGAATTATATGAGAAAGCCAAGTCATCTTTTTTAGCCGATTTAAAGTTGTCTTGTGCTGAAAGAGAGGAGCTTGAAAGGTCGACCCATTTGCAAAGAAGTAGTTCTGAGTGGATGAGTACAAGGAGAAAATTACTAACCTCATCATCGTTCGGGGAAGTTTGTAAAAAACGAGAGAGCACAAGTTGTGCTGTTCTTGTTCGTAAAATCGTTTATGGTAGTAATATCTCCAGTTTGCCTGCTGTACGGTACGGTATCGAAAACGAAGAAACCGCAATTAAACAGTTAGAAATTCAAGAGAATATTAGTATACAAGGTTGCGGTTTGTTCGTCGACGATCAATATGAATTTCTTGGTACTACACCAGATGGCATTTATGCAAACGGTTTAATTGAAATTAAGTGCCCACATTCTTTAGCTGGCATGACTCTTGATGAAGCAATGGCCAAACATACCTTTTGGGTTAAGGACAAGGCTTCCAAGGGTTATGTCATAAATAAAAATCATAACTGGTATTTCCAAATTCAGGGACAGGTACATATTACTAAAAGAAACGTTTGCATGCTTGGCATCTGGTTTGGTGCTACTGTACCTATGAAAGTTTATATTATAGAAAAGGACGACAAATTTTGGGAGGAGAAAATGGAGATGAAATTAGTTAGGTTTTATTACGATTGCCTACTTCCAGAATTAGTTGATCCTCGGCAGTCACGAAGCATGCCCATTCGTGACGCGCCCAGTATCATAGAGGCTATGAAAGAGAGGAAAGAAAGAGCTTTACGTGTTATGAAAGAGAAGAACGCCTAATGATTTTGAAAGATACAGGTAACTTAACTACCCAGCCAGTCGATTCACGTAAACACGCCAGTCCAAAAGTCGTTTTAACTTAGGAACTTAGAAATCGCCTTTTGGTTTTCTGTTTTAAACGCACTTACTTATCTAGTCTTGGATTGTCATAAATCTTCCAATAGCTCAATTACTATACAATTTCTGAGTTACCTGGTGTAAAGAATCATAAAAATTGGTTCAAAAATACAGCGAATTGAGAATTCTCCTTTTTTTAAGTCGGTTAAAAGGGCTAAATTTGCAAAAAACGAAGTGACGTCACTGCGCTACGGTTTTTATTACTTACGTGAATCGGGCAGCTGGTAACGTTTTCATTCTGATAGGTTTTGTGATAGCCATTGATTTTATCATCAAATTAGCAGAAATCAGAACTTGATCCGTAATCGAATGAAAAACCATTAGAATTTTGAACTCATATTTCGTTATTGTTTAATTACATACTTTTAATTAGTATATTAATAATTTACAAACTTCTGTTAAAATTAGTAAATAAATGAATTATTTACTAATTTTTGTACAACCCTAGCACGCTTTTGAGATAGCGAGTAATGGCGACTCATATTTGTTATTGTGTAGTAAATAAATCATTTTTATACTTGTGTTTCATTTATTGACATTTTTTTTAAAACCCTAGGATTTTTTTTAGATATCGACGAGGTGATCGTAAACAAAAAGTAAGTATTTGAGTTTACGCAATAGGCACATTTCCTTGCGTAGAGATAAACACACTTCCTACTGAATTTGCAATTATTTTATTGAATGAATATTTTACGAATTAGAATAAATTTTGGTAGTGAAATTACAAATAAATAAATAGTTGGAATTTTAGGTAAGTAGAATACAAAAATGTCAGATGTCAAATGATAGAAAAACATAAAAATTGTGTCTCAACTACTCTTATTAATCTATTAAAAAGAATCAACAGCTAGTTTCCAAAAATTCAACGTTATTGTTATGCTGTAAATATTCAAGTTCAATAACAATTTCTCAACGTGGAACGTTTGTTGCAAAACATTTTGAAAATCGCGCTCTCTAGGTCATTCATCCGCCCCGTCGGATGTTACATTAAACTTTGGCGCTGCGGTCGCTCGAAATCGAGATCTCAGGCCAACAATCTACACCCTTAACACTGTAGATATTGGTTCTGTCTACCGTGCAAATGGTTCAGAGTTCGATTCACATTAAAATATTTTTTTTTGTTATAAAACAATTTTGTGTTCGTGTAATCGATTGTGTGTGTATTTTTAGACGACACGGCGCTTCTAGTGTGAGCCAAAACAAAAACAAAGCGAACAAAGCGGGGTTCAATTACGTATTTGTGTGCATATCATTGTCTCTGGCGTAATAACATTGAATATTGTAAAGATAAATACGTACGTTCTCTCGGATCAAACGATAGCTTATAGATTTAGCAAGTTGGCAATGGCAATGGACAGGCCATACGCAGAGGGCCATCTGCGGCAGCGCAGAACCAACAACCGATAGGGTAGACGAGTCCTTGAACGGAGACTACGTACCGGGAAGTACAGTGTGGGACACCCTCCAATCACGTTCACTGATGACTTGAAGATGCTGATAGTAGCAGGGTGAGAAGAGCCGAAGATCGTGTGTGATGCCCAGTCTTTGTCTTTGGACAAAGAAGCATGAGTTTAAAAAAATACCCAATGAAATAGATAAAATATGATAAGATTGAAATCCAGCAATTTGGGCACATATCACAAACGTAACTAGTTTTGTGAAATTTTCGAGATAACATTATAGTTTAAAAAAAAACATTGAAAAAGTTTATTTAAAACAGAAATCACGGATTTGCAGAAACATTCCAGTGTGGCATCGGCATGAAACAAGAGTAAAATTCTTCCAAATACAAAACAAAAATGTAAAACTGAAACGATTTTTTTGATTTAAAAATGTATTCGCATATAAACTATCTGAACTGTCGGATAAAAAGTATTTCTATACTTTATCGTCGAATGTAATTCATACAGTCAGGTTTTCCGAATTTTATTTCAAAACGTATAATCTAAAATTAAAAACTAGGTATTTTACAATCGAATAACGAAGCCTATGCCCGTTTTAAATTAATATGCGTATGTTTCTTCTAAAAATTTTCAGTAATTAATGTTTACTTTTGGCGGAAACTCGAGAAGTGAAGTTGAGTTTTTATTTGATTATTATAAAATTGTGTATTAGACGTTTTGTGGTTTAATGGTGATAACTGCGTTTTTCGTGTGCTTCCAGGAGTCCTCTTCTGTCGTCAGCAAACCTACTATCGCTTTGCTGAGCGACTCCTGACTTGCTTCGACCGGATTGACAGGATACATTTTAGACTTAGAAATTGTTTATTACGAAAAAAACATCAAGTTTTTGACACTGACAGAATGTGCCAATTGCACCATGGCCATATATGAAGAAAAAAAAATGTTTATAGGTAAATGAAAATAAGTTACAATTCTTTGGCGGCTCAAGAGGTGAGGTTGAGTTTTTGTTTGATTACTATAAAAATTATGTATTGTTGATATAATTAACGTTCAAAGTGTCACATTTGTGCGTAATTTTTGTGATAATCAAATAAAAGCGTTTTTCGTCCAAGGAGTCCAAGAAGGGGACTTCCAAGGAGTCCTACTGTCCTCAGTAAACCTACTATCGTTTTACTGAGCGACGCTATTTTTACTTGAAATTCATTTGCACGTGACATTGACAAAACAGTCGTTGCGCTCGAGTCGACGACTGATACTGCCATCAAACGGAAGAAAAAGAAATAAGACACATGGTCATTACATCAACTCTCATGTAATGATGGCCAAAGATTAACTTTTGTTTAAAAACAAAAGGTTAAGTGTGGTTGTTTGTACAGTGTTACACAAATTAAAAGCGAAAAAACAGGAGTTCATGTTATAAATATAGAAGAGATAAAAATACCTTTGCGGTGCAGATTTATTACGTACAAAAACATCCAATCCGACGCCATATTTGTCAAATTAATTCGCCATTTATCGACTTAAAGAGGTGTTTGGAGCCGTGAGAACAGCGCGAGAAACGATTTGTGCTAGCAATTTTGAATTCTTATACCTTATACGACTTAAGATATAGCACATAATGGTAAATTAGAGTCTGATTGGAATTAGCACTTTCAATGGTTACTAGAAATTACTAGTTTTATCCGTTCACTGTCCGATATTAGTTGAAAAACAGTACGAAGAAAACTTGATACTGGCAGAATTGCACCATTACCATATATGAAAAGAAAAAGAAATCTAAATTGCAGTATGTATTAGAGAGTACGATATTTATACAGCGAAATAACCCTCGAGCAAGGCGCGATATTCAATGTGCCTGGTACGGAACACGGACTGCGCTTGGGGAATAATTTGTCAGCACACGAGTGTACAGCGACAAGACCTAATGCATAGCAAAATAGGTTATACAGAATTACCATGTGGTGGAACTAAATCGCGTTGATAGCTCAGGGACTCTAGTCATTCTAGACTCTCATTTGTGAAGCCGTGGGTTCAAATCCTCCGCACGTACCACCTAGTTATTTTTGTTCAAATCCTTCGCACGTACCACAGAGTTTTTTTTTTATTTATGGATTTAAGGTGGCAGATGAGCTGACAGTCTACCTGATGGTAAGTGGATACTGTCGCCCATGAACATCCGCGATACATGCCGACATCAATCCAGACTGCCGAACGTTGGGACGCCCCCGGATGCGTTGCCTGCCTTAGGAGATTTAGAGGAAGGGTTGGGAAAATGGGGTGGGATAGAATGGGATGAGAATGGGCTCTGGCATATTTCACTCACTACCGAAACATACACTTACATTGGGGAAGTTGGATAAAGTAGGAAATTAAGTACATTTCAAGGTACTCTTCTGTGAGAGACGGATAATCTGGCCTTAAGTATCGTAACTAGACTTGTTATGTAGCTCCTAAAGACTTGTGGTTAGCGGCTTTGTTATCCTCTAGTCGTGTTTTAACGCCCATGCAAAGAGATAAGATAGTGCTATTCTAAAACTAGCTGACACCACACGTCCTAAGTTCAAATACGATGTAAGGATTTTTAAAATTATCTCTAGCTCGGGCGTGAAGGAATACATTAACCTGTTTTCCCGAAAATTAAATAACCCGGGAGGCCTGTGCCCTGAAGTGGGAAGTTATATATTGATACAGACAATACGTATCGATAATACGTAGTATTATACCATGTTTTTCTACTTTTTTTTTTTTTTTTTTATAGATTAGTGGGCGGACGAGCAAGCGGTCCCACGTGGTGGTAAGTGTTACTGCCGCCCATGGGCACCTGCAACACCAAGGGGTATGCGGGTGTGCCGCCGATCTTGCAAAATCCTATTCACAGCTCTCTTGAAGAACCCCATATCGTAGCTCAATGGAAAGACCTCTTGAGGCAGTTCGTTCCACAACCTACGGGTTCGCGGTATAAAATAATTTTTGGACCGAACAGTGCGCGACACCTCCGTATCGAGGAAATGCGGATGGACCGCACTTCTGTGACGGGAGGTGCGGTTGTAGAAACCCGAGGTGGGAATTATATTAAACAATTCTTCAGAGCATTCCCCATTGTACAGGCGGTAGAACACACAGAGAGACGCAACGTCTTTCCGAATGCTGAGGGATTCTAAACCGCCCGTGAGAGTGGGATCGTCGACAATACGAACAGCACGTCGTTGGATGGAGTCAAATGGGTCCAATTGGTATTTCGGTGCGCCGGCCCAGAGATGAGAGCAGTACTCCATATGGGGCCTCACCTGAGCTTTGTAAAGCATAAGGAGTTGCCCAGGTTTGAAGTACCGCTTCGCTCTGTTCAGCACACCGAGCTTTTTGGAAGCCATTTTGGCCTTATTTTCCAGATGACTGCTGGATACTGCTAGATCTACTGCTGGATATTGGCTTTTCTCATCCAGCCGTAACCAGCGAACACCTTAAAGTTCGCTGGTTGTGGTTCGATTATGGTTCGAACTTCATCGGCTCTATATAGTTTAAGAAATTTACTTCAAACTGTAGTTTAAGTATCTATACATCTAATATAAGCCGTGTACATAAAAAAAAAATTGACAAGTGTTTGCAATATAAAGTACGAACGATATAGAGCCCATGACAGTAATTTTGGGATTATTGTCTATCTATTGGAACGCACTTCACGCAAAAACCTTTGGACGGATTTTAATGAAAATTAGCACAGTTACAACTTATTGCATTTAGGGTGCTTTTTATGCAAATCAATTATAAAGTTTCCACGAGGATCAAGCTAATCATAAATCTGACATCTAAGAGTACTAAGTCTCGGGCCTTGCCAGCACTAAATAATACGTATACCAAGATAGCTATTAACGGGTCATCCTTTCTCATAAATAGGTCGATGAATATGCATCGAGACATTAACATAAATATCGATTGCGGGTAGATGCGAACCGACCATTAATCTCCCAATAGGTGCGAACCTTGAACCGGGTGGACTGTTATTAATGAAGCAACTTCACGTCCTACATTAACCCAAAAGTTTCGCGCCAAAAAACGGTGACAAGTTTTTGTTGAACCTTTAGGAACATAATTATTGTTATGAACAGAATTTATTAATATATATGTTTATGTGATTTAGACATTTAAAGTAGATCAATTTTGATAAAAAAATCTTCAACCGTAACCAGGCCTTTTATGATCCATTGCTGGACACGAGCTTTCTCATGCAAATTATCTGGAGCATGAGAGATGTATGGTCTGAGAACGTCACGCTGGCCAAGCAGGTTAGCGTGTTCACTCTTTTAGAGGTGGTGTAGTATCTGGGGGCTTACGGTGGCGACTTTGTTGCACCTTAGTCACATTTTACGGCACCTTATATTCTAAAGCCGGATGGCACCACACTACAAGCCATTTAATATAAAGCCTTTTTCAAAATTTCAACAGTGGGATGGGATAGCGTGAGGATAGAGTAGAAGTGCAATAAACTAACCACACGCACTATAGTAGAGTCCACCATAGAAGTCGCGGGCTCTGCTAATTTACGAGTATATATACATATAATGGAATTATAACAAAGTTGTGTCTGTACATTAAATATTTTTTAATAAAATAATTGCAATGCACATTGTAGCTGAAGTGGCAGTGGGCAGGCCATATATGCCGCAGGACCGATAACCGATGGGGGAGGCGAGTCTTCGAATGAAGATCACGTGCCGGGAAACGTAGCGTGGGTTGGCCTCTGGCCAGGTGGACTGACGACTTAAAGAAAGTCGCCGGTAGTGGCTGGATGAGAAGAGTGGAAGACCGTGTGTGGTGGCGTTCATTAGGAGAGGCCTGTATCCAGCAGTGGAGAGACTCAGGCTGGTGGTATGGTAAGGTACATTGTAAACGAAATTTTAGATTTTCCAATTTAAATAAAATCAAATTCTAATACTGTATTTGAATTGTGAAAGATGCTTCCATGCGTTATGATGCGTTCCGCTCAATCTCAAATAACCTTTTAGGCCGCTTGTTAACGAAACGGTTTTTCGCCGTGAAAACCTACTACGGTCGTCAGTATTGCATGGGCCACTATGGGAGCTTGTTAACATATACGGCGATACCACGGCGCGGCGCATTCGGCGAGGCATACGGTCGAGAGTTTGTTAACGACACCGGACGTTCTCCACCGTATGGTGACAACTTACCTGTGGTGATTCGAATTTTGTGATATTTTAATTATTTTTCTTAACTTAGCACTCAAAAATGACACATGAAGTCCGCACCGAATATACGTAGGCCGTGCCTCCACCGGCGGAAAATCGTGCCGTTAACAAAAGCATATAGGTTTTACTACGGCGCGACGGACTCGCCGGACCGTAGGAACACCGTGTCGTTAACAAGGGTTAATTAGATTTATTTTAGTTTTTTACAACAATTAGCTTCTAAAACGATTTCCACTGGAACTTAATTTGGAACAAATTTCTGTATTACTGCTTAGGGTAAAGGCGACATTCTGTCAGATAAATTATCCTTCTTGACCTATTCCTGTATCCCTGTTTTGACTGCATAATCCTAGCAGAGGACCAATTGGTCCTATAATTAGTCTACGTCTACAAATGTCTACTACGTCTCTAATATATTCTGTACATGTAACCAGTTAGTTGTACTGCACTTGTTGCTAACCATGTCGAAATACTTAAATATTGTTTAATAATCACAGTACTTTTTATGGCAAAGAGAAAATATGGCCCTGATCGTTCAAAAATCGAGCAATTATTTAGGGAAAAGAACCAGAAAGTACCGAGTGCCCCGAGTTTTGAATGAATTTTCCAAGGAGGTAAGATTTCCACACTGCTCTATGCAAAGTTATAAAAGTTATATTAAAAAACATATTTTTAATAGGTTGGATAAGATGTAGATTGTTGAGGATGTTCCCACCAGATATATTGGTGAGGAGATCCCCAGAAATCAATGCACGAGATATATTAGTCATAGTTCTAACATAGTACGTAATGTTACTGGTATGTTTACTGCCGACAAACTGCACTGCAGTTTGTCGGTTACAATTTGTAATGGTTCGGTGTATGTTGTCTGCTAACATTTAATAATAATAATAATGATTTTCTAGTAGTAAAAAGTAGCGACGCACGATCCCTTACGATATTTTCCAGTATCGTATATACCATCATACGATACTGTGATATTTTGAATCGATACAAACGTACTGATATCGTATCGAATGGATCGCACCAATGATTTAATCGCATGGTTGGTCAAGTAAGATTATCAAAATGTGTTTATTAAATTAAAGTATACGTGTGTTTAAAATTTCTTTACCTTGCTTTGTTTTCATTTTAAATGTCTATCTACATGCGGTAACTTAGAACAAGAGTGAACGGGTAATTAGTTTGAAGGTGGGTAGAATTTAATTATGTTTAGGTATCCGATATCTACAAACAAAAATAACACTCACTTTATCTTAGTAATTAGTTTATTATTGTCTTGTTATTTACTGCGGGGGATATGGAATATGTTTCTAATATTAATATAAACGTTTTTGATTCGATACGATATTTGGATGATCGGATTACGATACTATTCGATACGAAACAATCCAAGAATCCACGAAACATCCCCAGTACGAAGGGGAATCTTTTTATAAACTTTTTTTTTTACGTTTATAAACTTTTTGTCAAATATGTTTATTACAATTTTTCATAGAAGTAAATTATTAAGACCGCCATTATTAGGAAATTATTAAGTGTTAAGATCGCCATTGTAAAACACATACAACGAAGTGTTAATAAATAAAGCGTGGACAGATTACTTTTGTGATAATACAATACAGAAGTGTTTTATAAGAATTCATAAAATGAAACAATAAATAAAAATGAAGGTAATTATTTTAACAAGGCAGTCACAATTAGAGAAATAACGCAAAAATTCTTAGACAAAAAGAAAGTATAATTGAACACTAAATCCTAACAAAAAGGTTTCAACCCTCCAGTTAATTAAAAACGTCGGTGTACAGCAGATCATTTATAAAGGGCGCTTTTTGCCGACACTGGGTGTTTGCGCTTGAGGTTCAAGGGATAAGCGATTGTGCCCGCGGGTTGCGCTCGCTCTAGATTTCTTCATTTAGAATCCTATCTGACCTTCCAAGAAGAAAGGCATAACTTTTAACGAAAGCATAATAAGTAACATTAAATTAGGAAATTCAAAATAAAGAAAGAGAATAAACACTCATTCTTCTTTTTGCTTTATCCAACACTCGCAAGCTTTTAGCTTGATTTTAAAATGAATGAATATTTTACTAAAATTCTTTTTACTTTTTTCTCGAATGTCATCAAAATACACTTGTGCCTTTATTTCCAAGATGTGCAGTAATGTTATGATCTCTTATTGCAGTAATTACATGCGTTGAAATCAGTTGCAATGTCTCATTATGAACACATTAAAACGACCTCCGTACATCGTCATCTCGCTTGTACAATACATTGTATTTCAAAACTCTTGAATTAACACCATTACACCAAAGTTCACCAAACAAAAATCGCTCAGCTACTCAATTGCTCAATCTCCGGGTATGAAGTAAAAGCAATATGAACATTGCAGTTTAAAGCAGATTTGCTTTGTACTTGAACGTTTTTTTTTTAAAGTTTATATCACGCGATTCACCCAAATTACCCTAAAACTACTACAATCTACTACTACTACTGCTTTTGGGAGGGGGAGAGTGCACGCTGCAATCCAACAGCCGCTGGTCGCGCTCGACTGGCCACGATACCCCTCTCTCACAGAAGACTACCTTGAAATGTACTGCATTTCCCACTTTATCTTATTTCCTTAATGTACGTACGTGTTTCGGTAGTGAGTGAGATATGCCGGAGCCCATTCCCATCCTATCCTTGCCCATTTTCCCAAATCCTTTCTCCAAATCCATTCCTATATCTCCAAAGGTAGGCAGCGTTTCCGGGGGCGTGCCAACGTTTGTCATTTTGGACTAATGGTGGCATGTATCGCGGATGTCTATGGGCGACAGTATCCACTTACCATCAGGTGTACTGTATGCTCGGCTGCCGCCTTCGTACATAGAAACAAGTAAATTTCGTAGTAAATTACCGCTATCGCTTGTAATTTGTGCTATACGATTACTGATTAATGGCTGGGTAGTGGCTTCAAAATTTGCAGCATGAGTATGCACCGTTTTCACAAGCTTTCGGCCGAGACGCTTACCTGGAAAGACACAAAGTAATTGTTAATTAGAATGACCTCTCATTAGCGATTTTAAATTTGCAGGTGGAACTCTTTTTAAATTTATCTTTTGTGGAACGAGTCGTCTTAATTCAAGGACTTGCGCTATCGTTTGTCTTATACTAATGGAATATTTAATTTATTTTGAATATGAACATGGCAGCGAGTGTTGAAACGGCTTCCCTTAGCTCTCATATGTATTCAACCATGAGTTTAAATTAATTTGCAAAATCAATATATGTATTTATTAGTAGCCGTTGCTCGTCGCCTTCGCTAGCGTGGACTTAATTACTTTGACACAATTAAATAAAAACGCGTTCTTTTATTTATGTGCGAGTAATACGGCATATTTATTGAATTTCGATCAAAAATATTCAAGTGAATTCATACAAAATTTGACACCCTGTATTTTGAATAACGGTAAAACCCGTATTCTCATGCTGAAGAATATTTATACAAAGTGTCACGTTAATACAACCATCAGATATTTCTTTCCATACAAACATTGACCGTTTCACGGTTTTAGGGGTTGCATTTAGAGGAATCCCTTCTTAGTGTTACGTCAACATTTCATGTTTTTAGCTTCAGCGGTTTCAGCTTAGCGTTGATGAATCAATCAGTCAGTCAGGACATTTCTCTTTATATGTAAAGATGTATTCAAGATAGGTAACGATGTATCTATAGGTATTTGTAATCATCAATCATTCATAAATACGGTTGTTGTAATTCCACGTTTAACGTTTTATAAGTATATATATATATATATATATATATATATATATATATATCATTTATTTCCAAGTGGAGGTTAATAGTAAAAGTTGCATATTGAATCTAAAGAAACTATTATTAAACCTGTATTATGGGATACGAAATACATGCATAGTACTTCATCTTTTTAAATAAATTAATGACGTCACACTTATTGACCCTCACTAGGATTACCTGTCTGGTGGGTCCAGAGACATATATAAAGACGAACACACCACCTAGTCCAACCTTTGTCTTTAAAAAAACTCACAGAAGATGTCACAGGGATAAGATGGGATGGGATTGGGCTCTGGCATATCTCACTCACTATAGAAACACGTAGTACGTATGAGTACATTGGGGAAATACGATAAAGTAGGAAATGCAGTATATTTCAAGGTATTTAGTATTTTGTGAGAGAGGGGTAACGTGGCCAGTCGAATGCGCCCAGCGGCTGTGGTAATGCAGTATACACTCTCCCCCGATGAGGTTCGGGCCGTAATCCACTACATGGGCCCAGTGAGGGTCGGTGGACATGCAACAGTTAATTTTTTAACTTTCGGGTATTGAATTTCTTCATAATGTTCCCCATCACTGTCGGGATAATGGTAATTTAAAAATCCGTACTTGATAAAATTAAAGTCTACAATGAATAACCCTAAGCTATCATTACTCTAATAAACGCCATTGAACATACTCATTAGTAATTCGCATCTTAATGGTAAGTAAGTTTTTAAGGTTTTCGAAAGCTAATTCCTACAGAAGAAAAAGTTAAATTCTCCGCATATACTTGGCAAAAAGACGTACAATTTCACATTCATCATGATTCCATCAAGGCGTTGCCTGACTGTGCGTATGTAATCCGCGAGTAATTTATGAACGAACACAATTTGCAAATATTCAGGTGAGGGGAAATACGTAAAAATTTATGTCGACGATTCCTTTGTTGTGAATTAGGGTGATGACACACGAATTTTAAAAAGGTTCTGGTATCTTGGGTCTGACATGAATTGCAATTCAAAAGCCCCCAATAAATGTAAAAAAAGTCGCAGTTGAAACAATGTAGCTTTTATAAAGATAGAAACCAATAAAGTATCTGCAATAAATTGTTAAAATATAGTTCAGCCAGTTTAACGATGCTCGAGGATTTATATAAGGATTTTTTTTAAATTATCGATGAAAACTAATACCGCCTTTTTGTAATTGCAGGAACTGCTTTCGTCACACAAAATACAACGTATTCATAGCTCTGTTACTTGATCGAAACTAAGAGTTTGTGCCGACCTATTTGGTCATATGTATGAGTATTTCTTACACATTCGGTCCATAGGATAATTGGTCCATGTTAGAAACACTGACATGCTATGAAGGGAACTGCGAGAAAAGTGCATAAACACACACAGACACACACATCTTTACATACACAAACACGCACCTGTATCACAAACACCACACATAACAAATAACACACATCAGTCTTCTGTTACAGTTTTCAACCTACCTGTTTTATATAATATGTATACATAGTATAATCCTTTGTACTATGTATACCAAAATCCTATATGGTAAAAGTTTTCTTTTAAATTGGTTTCGCTGTGTAATAATAAATAAATAAATTGCATATGCATTACTTTCGTAGTTCTCTTCGTAGCAATTTTAACCCCGTAGAACCCTATGTCGTAGAACGCGTAGTACGTTGTAGCGCTACGCAATAGAGGTGTAGCACCGCTACGGATTCGTATACTAACAAATCAATGTTTGATAGTATGCGAATCCGTATACTATCAAACACTATAATAAATTAAAATAAATAAGGCATTAAAATAAGTGTCCATCGTTTGCAAACATTACTGGCGCGTTTATGACAACTGTAAAGATTTTAAGTTTCTTAATACAACTGCTAAGGGCCCTGCTCAATTCTCTATATAAAAAATATTGACCCAAATTTTACAACCAGAGTCATTGTCTCTTTTCTCATAGTTACTAATATATGCTTACAGTGAACAGTTTATTTCTTCGTATAGAGAAATAGCGACATTAGGCCTTTTAAACGTCAGGGGACGTTAAAAAAGCCTAATATCGCTATCTTATTGTCATATATAGACACATATAGACCTTATGTAGACATATCAAGACATTCTCTCTTACATTTTGTTGTCGTCGTGCTATAACATACCACGCGGGTTCAGTACCGGAAAATATCTTGAATTAAAAAAATGAGGTTTACATAATTCGATTGTATATAAACTATATTACAATTGTTACCAGCTCATAAATAATAAAACGTTAGTTTGATATTCATCTTTAATATTGGATATTCGGAAAAATTGTATTTTTAGAAACTAGTATAAAATAGCTAAAAAATAATTGAACTTCGTGAAGTTCAATTATTTTTACTGTAATTACACTACGTACAAAATGTACAAACTGTACAAAATGACACTACGTAATTAACATATTTTATTTTATTTTGTTTTCAAACATTACGCAATTCAACGATTCAATCATGTGTCGTTTCGGTATCACACGCCCGCTACCGGCTTAAATGCTTAGAAAAAACGCAATATAAATGCGATTTGATATACCTGATTTGATAGTAAACGAATCCGTAGTAGTGCTACACCGCTACATCGTAGCGCTACAAAGTGCTACGCGTTCTACGAAAGCGGGTTCTACACGACTCAAGTTACAATGAAGAGTTAGGTACGATAGTAATGCGTGTGAAATATCGGTATGTTTATAACTTTATTGAAATACATACAATCTAACTGTAAGGATAAGCTGAAAATTACGCAATCACTCATGAAAAAATAATGTTCAAGCAATTTATTCATATTACATTACTCGGTGTGTCACCCCCCACCCCTCCACGTTTAGTATCATTTTGTATATTCACATATAATAGAAATACAAGAACCTGTATCAGAGAAGACGTAACATCTTGCAAACCAGAACTGGAATTGTTTTAAAAAAATGTTTACGTTGGGAATGTTTCTAATAGAAAGATAGTTTAATAGAAATGAGCAGTTCATCTGGTAGTAAGATGATAATATATAGTATATAAACTGATAGCATATAAACTAACTTTATAATAATTAATTTTAATTATAAAATTACGATTTTACATATTTAAACCTTGGAAACCATAGCCAAATATTAAAAATCATGTCATCTTTTAATGTTAAACCAGTTAATGTGAAAACCATGCACGAATCATCATATAAACAGCTTTTATATTCTTATCTTTTATTTTATAGATAGTTTTTTTTTCTTTTTATATATGGCAATGGTGCAATTAGCACATTCGGCCGATGTCAAGTTTTCGTCGCAATAAACAATTTTAAAGTCTAAAACGTAGCGTGTCAATGTCCAGCTCCGTCGAAGTAAGTCGGAAGTCGCTCAGTAAAGTGATAGTAGGTTTATTGATGACAGAAGAGGACTCCTTGGGAACACATGGAAACAATGGTCAAGGAAACGCAATCATATGCTTTTATTTGAGTATCACAAACATTGTGCACAAAATACACTTTGAAACTATCACTATTAAATCATAAAATGTACAATACATAATTTTTATAGTAATCAAGCAAAAACTCAACTTCATTTTTCGAATTCCCGTCAAGAAGTCCAGATAGAGTTATGGAACAGAACTCTTACAATAAATAAATAAAGCATTTAATACTTTATTGTATTCCCCCAATGTACATACGCGCTTCGGTAGTGGGTGAGATATGCGCTGGCATATTCCCATCCCGTCCTATCGGATTCGCATTCGGGGGCGTGCCAACGTTTGTCATTCTGGACCGATGTCGGCATGTGTCGCATAAGCGACAGTATCCACTTACCACCAGGAAAACTTCCGACTTCCTTACATAAATAATAATAATGATAGCAACTTATATTCGTATTAATTTCTAATGTATGCATATGTATAATGAAGTTGTTGTTGAGCTAATAAATGGTTTATTCATTCATTCGTACTTCTGCCAGAGTATTTCGCGAATTTTAGTTCAAAAAGTCGACGTTTATTGGGCGTTGAATAAATGATGGCTCATTCGAGGAGTTTTCCTCCTCTTTTATTGGTTCTCCGTGTTCCCGGCGACGTAATTGTTTGTCTTGTGTTCGGAAATTAATTGGCGGTTTCGGTAAAAAAAAAAGTTAACATTTGCCTAACAGTGGGCTGAATTTACCTACATAAATGTACACAAATACATAAATATCCACCTACATAAATATCCACAATAAATGTACTTAACTCGTTCCTGAAATTGCTGTTTTGGGACTATTTCAAAAACTAAAGAAATATATAAATTTGATAATGACTAGTCAAGCTCAGATGAGCCCAACAGGGCCCACTAATACAAGAGACAATAATTTAAGGTTGTATCTACTAAATTTTCCAGTGTTTTCGAAATTATTTTTATCCTATCTAGGTTACCTAACAAATCGTGTATTGTTTTTTTTCTAAACCAACGTTTCTATAACGTTTTATAAAACATGCAAAAAACAAAGAAATCTACTATTTCGACTGACGCGCGCCATTGGCGTTTTTTTACATATACAAGTAAACGGAAAAAAAAGAAGTAGCTGAAATATTTTTTCCCGCCTTTTACAAAGCGAAAACACTTTCAATTGATGGGCACTGTCTCTCCACAATATTTCTATTTAATAAAACGAAAGACTGTAGAATAAAAACAGACGTCAATGAAACTGTACCTTTGAACATTTTATGGAAACATTTTTAAAACCATCCTTTTCATTTGCCAAGAAAAATACGTATAAATGTCCCTTTATTATTTTAAAACAGGAACAATTGAAGTGGAAGCCCGCGAAGTAATGATTCCAGAAATTTCGAGAATTTTAGTCGGCGAATTAAACAGCGTGAAAATTTAATAGGAATCGGTTACTAAGAAATTAACTCGACAAATGGGTATTTGACACGTGCGATTTATTAACCGACAGTCAACATTCAGACGCTCAGATTACAGCTTGGTATATTTAATTCTGTTAAAATTGTCTTTGTAAACGCTAAACCTGTTGACAATGATGTGTAATTGACACATGTTGTACGACTTTTTGGCGGGAACTCGAGAAGTGATGGTTGAGTTTTTATCTGATTAAAGTTAAAAATATGTGGTTTAATAGTGATAGTTTATGAAACTTCAAAATGCCTAGTATTTGTAGCCTAGTGATTGCATTTTCTGTGTGCTTTCAAGGAGTCTATCTCTGTTCTCAGTAAACCTACTATCACTTTACTGAGCGACTCCTGACTTACTTCGACGGGACATTGACAAAAAGTTTTTATTTTAGTTTTTTAATTTAATTACGAGGAATCCTTGACACTGGCGGAATGTGCTAGTAAGCACCATCGCCATATATGGGAGGATAAAAACAGCCATTGCGATGTCGTCTGTCACAGGAAAATAATAAAACTAAATTTCTTCTTCACAGTGAAATCATCTTTTATTTTGCCCATAACCCATCAAATTCTTTTAAAACCAATAATTTAAAACGGAGACTTCACTGTCTCCGGGTCAGCCTCCAACAAAAATATGACGTAATAGGAAGGCATTTGTGTCAAGAATCATCATCAATGTCAAGAATTTTAAAGAAAGGATTAAGAATTACCATACCTGCTATGTCTAGACTATGTCTCTCCACTGTTGGATATAGGCCTCTCTAAAGGCTCGCCACCACACACGGTCCTTGACTCTTCTCATCTCATGGAGAGAACTATGCTTGGACTTTCTTTGCGAGACAGGATCCGTAACGAAGACATTCGCCATAGAACTAAAGTCACGGACATAGCTCGTAGAATCGGCATTTTGAAGAGACAACGGGCAGATCATTAAGAATATGCAAATAACTAATTTTCATGACCCATTTATTTCCATATCACAATTTTGATCGAGAAACAATAGTAACCTTTTAATAATAAAGAGACAAAAGCCCTACAGTGATACTCCATTTTCCGGGGATGTAGCTGAAACCCTTTAATAATGTGCGATTTTTACCGCACGAAGAAGGAAGAAGTACAAAAATTCGGTGAATGATAAATAAGAAAGTCTTCATAAGCAATTCAAAACAAATTAATAAAATGTATGGATGAACGACTCTAATTGTCTATTAAAATATGGTCGGCATTTAAAAAGAAATGTAATTCTTTGAACTTGAAAAAAACGGTTAAGTCGCCTACAATGTAAAAACTGAAGTTCATTATAAATTACTAGGACTAGTATATTAGGGCTATAGGAGCTAGGACTAGTATAATATATTTAAGTGCAATAAATAAGATTGCCTTTTTCAATTCTTGTCTTAACTCTAATGGTGTTTGTAAGCGATATTATGAAATCTGCATACCCGTAAAGGTTAGTTATCAATTACTCCAATTAGTATTAATAAAGAAACACCTAAGTAATTTCTTTTTATATGGTCTAAAGACTTTATATATATTTATGGTTCGAGTAACATACAAAAAAAAAACGAACTCTGAAGGAAAATTTTTAGTACCCGAATTCTTCGGACATTTTAAAGACTCCAAATAAATAACAATAAGCATTATTGAAGAACACATAGATATTATTGGCACATAGCTCGAAGAACCGATGGCCGATGGGGCAGAGGGGTTCTCGAATGGAGACCACATACCGGCGGACGAAGCCGAGGACGTCCATCTGCTAGATGGACAGACGACCTCATAAAGGTTGCGGGCACCCGCTGGATGCAGGTCGCTGCCGATAGGTCTAAATGGCGGACAATGGGGGAGGCCTATGTCCAGCAGTGGACGTCCAAGGACTGAGATGATGAAGCATTATTAAGAGCTGAATAAATTAATGGATGGAAATAGAAAAACAGGCGAAAGACGAGCATACAGTCCATTTGATGGTTACTGTCGTCCATGGAGATCAGCGATACATGCCAACATCGGTCCAGCATGACAAACGTTAGCACATCCCCGGACGCGCTGCATAACTTTGGGAGATATAGAGGAATGGATTTGGGGAAACAGTTGGGAAAATGGGGAGGGATAGGATGGGATAGCAATAGACCCTTATACATACATTGATCATTGATACATTGATGGTAATTACATTGGGGAAATAGAATACATTCGGAAATGCATTACATTTCAAGAGAGATACATTGTGTGAGAGGAGTATCGTGAGGTATCCGGTGCGCCCAGCAGCTGTGTGACACAGTGTGACACTCTTCCCCTCCGATCATATAAATGATATAATAAAAACCTTTCGAAACAAGTCTTCTAAATTTCCCAATGAACATAAATCGAACGAGATGAAGTTTGATTATAC
Organism: Sesia apiformis; assembly: GCA_914767545.1. Taxonomy (NCBI): domain Eukaryota; kingdom Metazoa; phylum Arthropoda; class Insecta; order Lepidoptera; family Sesiidae; genus Sesia; species Sesia apiformis. Next base: position 3,398,116 of record OU611960.1, on the reverse strand, counting down.
TGTTGTATTATTTACAAACAGCGCTAAAAGGACAACATCTACAACGATAAGATTACTTTTTATATTTACAATAAATGCTTGGAAAGGGTCTGACAAAATAGGAACCGACTTTTGTTCAAAGAAAAAACCTTAGACATACAATGGGATTAAAAGATGTGACCCACATGAAATTCATTTCAATTCCCCCTTGTGGAATAACCCTTCGTATGTTTCACGCGCCCGTGCACACTAAACTATCCCGCGTGCCCTTGACTCTGTCGGGTTTGATGATAGGGTTGTCACAAAACATACTGTGCAAATATTTTAATCCATCTAGTTATATCATCTTGATCATCAATTGTTCTCTTTTGTATTAGAGCCACTGGTCAAACTAAACAATCTAATTAAAAACTAAATGCTACAGATGAAAATGACAAGTCTGGGAATTATGTACTGGGAACCGCAGTATGTTTCGACATAACGATAAGTAGAATGCGAACTTAGAAAATGCTGGTACCGTTTTGGATTTCTTATTAAAATGCCTATATTAATAAATATAGCTTCTAAACTAATGTTACGTCCGATATTAACTTATAACTTCCCATCGCCTGGCCGCCCAGGCCTGCGCTAGTAACCGGGGACCGTACTCGACCACGTGAATTGATAGACCCGTGTGAATTGACAGACAGATAGATAAACTCTTTATTATGCAACAACTCAATAATACATGATTGCAAAATGACAACATAAATAACAGGAAAAGTACAATGGACGTCCTTATCGTCTTATCGCTCTTCCAGGCAACCTTTGGGTGGTAAGGAGAAAATACATAAACAAGAATTAGTGGGTGCAAATGCCCTCATTTTTTTAAATTCCTAGGTACGTATATTCCCTTACGATGTCTGCCTTTACCGCCGAACTAGTGATAATTTTATAAGTGTATAATTGAGTAGAAATTAAGTAGTGCGTTGCGATAACCCTAGCGTACATGAGAGCGGGGCGGGAGTGATTTGCGTACCTCCGGTTGCTCGGCCCGTATTCTTGTGACGTGACCCCTGATATTAAATAGAGGTAGCGTATGTTGTATGTGTGTAGATGCTCTTATGGAAACATATTTCGGTGGCCATTTTTGTTAGTGCGCTTTTGCCTCATGGATGTTCTTTTCACGTTGAACCTAAGAAGTATTTTTTCAGCTGTTATTTCGTCAGTAAGTATTCTAAAGCATTTATTTTCTAGATATTGTTATGATTGTTTAGATATTTTTATAAATATATTTTGACGTTTCTCAATAGAAAACCTTAAAATGTACTGCAGTTACTACTTTATCGTATTTTTTCAATGTACGTACGTGTTTCGGTAGTGAGTGAGATATGCCAGAGCCCATTCCTATCCCATCCCTCCCCATTTTCCCCCAACCGTTTCTCCCAATCCATTCCTTAATCTGAAAAGGTGGGCAGCGCATCCGAGGGAGTGTTGGCACGCCCCCTGATGCGTGGTGCCACTGCAATACACGCCAACATTAGTCCAGAATGACGAACGTTGCCACGTTCCCGGATGAACCACATACCTTCGGAAATTTAGGAGTGAGTTCAGGTTTGGAAAGGATCGGTAATAGCTATAAGAGGCATTCCTTTTCAATATTCTTTTGATAAAAGAAATTTTCCAAATGTACTTGCAAAAGTAGCCGTACCAATTTGAAAGTCGTCTGTTTCGGAGGCGGATCTTAATTTACTTAAACAGAAAACTTCGGCTTTTAACGAAGTCGAGTTTAAATTAAATCCATGATGTTTGTACTCACAAGTAAATTAATTCGTCACGAGTTTCTTGGAATTTAATTTAGTGACGGTAGGTGGTTAAACCAAGTACACTGGAAAGTATACATTAAAATTAATGTTAAATATATTAATATTATATTAATAAATAAATATATTATAAATATATAAATAAATAATAATAAATAATAAATGTAATAATTAAATATTATTACATATTATTTATAGTATTAATTATTATTTTTTATGGTATATCACCCGTCATCGGAGGATACGTGGATACTTTCGCCTACGGGATGTCCGTGTGCGAAAGTATCCACGAAAGTAAACATACCAACATGAGTCAAGGAGATTTGGGAATGTAGTTGGACTAAGGATTGGGAAAATGGGGAGGTACTATCATAAGATGGGATGAGAATGGGCTCTCGCACATCTCACTCACTACCAAAATACGTACGTACATTGGGGGAAACAGAATAAGGTAGGAAATGCAGTGCATTTCAAATAACCTGTGATAATGCGGTTCAGTAATCAAACGAGCAAACAGTCCACGTGATTGTTGCCCGTGGACATCCGAGATATGTGTCAATATCAATCAAGAAAGACAAACGTAGGCACGGCTCCGAGTGTGTCGCCTACATTTGGAGATTTAGTGGTGGGTTCAGAAAAGGCTTTGCGAAGGATGGGCATTTTAATAAGATATAAAAAAATAAGGTAAAAATAAGAAAAAAAAATACATCAACACATATCAATTCAGAAGTGGAAATACAGATTAAAAATATATCTTATTAGTGGAAGCCATCACATGTTAAGTATGCGCGAATCTCTGTTAACGGCATTTCTCGATCCAGACAAATGGAATCAGCAATTTACGCGAACATAAATGTAATGAGTTTTATTGAACTCCGGATTTAAAATATAGCAATAAATACTGCAATTGTTCTATAACTTTTGGTTAGTGTTGTAAAAAATATAGATACGAGTACATAGATAGATAAAAATCTTTATTGCACACTAATAAAAACAAGACAGTAACAGACATTGTAACATATGAAATGCACAATAGGCGGTATTACAGCGATATCTGCCAGACAAGCTTTGGGTAAAGAGGAAATAAAGAGGAATGGTGTACAGTATACATAAATTAAATATAATACGTATATATCAATACACATATACATACAAACACACACACATGTCTATATACTCGTATATTTAGAAGACTCCAGCGTTAAAAGATGGCGTTATAATTCAAATTTTGAATGTTTGACAGTCTTAAATCCTTGTATTTAAAATATCGAGTCTGAAATGGTCAAGGTTAAGGCTCAATAGCATTAGCTTAGTGCTCGAGCATTCAAGCGTTTACCACTCGATTTAACGACACTACTTTTGCAATATGTAAGCGGTACCCAAACGTATGTATTACCGGGAGCATTTGCGTGCATTGTAACAGTTCGGATTCGAGTATTATATCAATGAGTATCGAGAATTACAGTGCGCGCACATATGATACAACTTTGAAAACAATGGTAACACGATACAATGTTTATATGCTCGATAACTGTGTTAAATTGCGTGTGCGAACTTCCAGAACTTCCTGACTACTCCTTGAGTTTCCCGACTACTTTTTCAGCCCCCATCGTACTCGTACAAGTCCCCCGCTCCTCTTTTTCTCGAATAAAGTAACTTTAGATGTTTCTTGGAATTTCTTAGGTAAAAATTAAACAGGTAATCATGTAAAAACTAAACTTTAATAACCGTAAAAATAAAATAACGTTCGTATTTACCAAATAGTAACCAAATGAATGTCTCTTTCTCATTTACAGCTCACCATATACTTCGCCGGGTACTGTGCTATGACAGTACACAGCTTCAGAATTTGGAATACTCAGAGTAGGTACAGTCGGCAACACAGTGATGTACCCAAAATCATGCGATTACTGCCGCATTAAGGTATGGATGGGTATACGTGAAACTGTCGGTGACTGTACATAATATATTAATCAAAGCCGTCTTCCGCGAGCTAAGAATGTGGAGAATGACTCAAGTCTACATGGGCGGATGTATAGAGCTAATGGATAGAACTCGTTCGTATTTGCATATGAATGCGGGCAATCCAGAAATACTGGATACGACTCAATGCGCGGTGAGACAGGAAGATTTCGGGGACTTTGTATACTATATAGTGAAGAAAGAAATTGCTAGATGATATAAATTACCTGAAGGGATAATAATAACTACCGATCGAGGATTTTTTGATATCGTGATAGTAATTTATATAGGATTAAATAAAATAAAATATACCTGTACCTCCTGTAACAGCAGCAGCAGAACGTTGCCCTGCGTGTAATCGTAGGGGCCCGTACATCTACGTTACGTACGCAATGACGTCATCGCCAGCGATGTGCAGATGCCCACCATAGAAGAATTCTTGATTCAGTTGGGGCGGAACCTTTTCAACCTCGCCGACAAAGGGCCACACTCACCGCTTCAATAGCCCCCGGATGCGCTGCTTACCTTTCCACATTAAGGAATGGATTGGGAGAAAGGGTTGGGGGAAAATAGGGAGGGATGGGACAGAAATGAGCTCTGGCATATCTCACTCACTATCGAAACTCGTACGTACATTGGGAATATATGATAAAGTGGGAAATGCAGTACATTTCAAGGTAGTCTTCTGTGAGAGAGGGGTAACGTGCCCAGTCGAGTGCGCCCAGCGGCTGTGGAAATGCCGCATGCCCTACAAAAATAAATTTAATCCCTTCTTTACATTATTAAATTGCGTTTTCATTATCTTATTAACCGAATAATTATAAAGCATCTAAAGACCTATGGATATCAGATTGATCTTGAGGTACGTTCCAAAGATAACCAGCATGCAGCCAGCAGAACAAATGTATTCTCTTTTTCATTTTCTTAACAAGTATTATATTAAATATACACATATATCCATTACTCTATTACATACATCGCATGCCAACACGCTGGAGGCATCGGAGGCGGCTCTTGGGGAATTTAATATGACGTACTCGGAATACAGCGAGGTGATTATTGAGTTCCTTCCCAATGTAGTTAATAAAACAATGTTTTATTAACTAAATTTAGATTATAACATTTTGCACGTATTTTATATTGTAAACTAGCAATGCCCGCGACTTCGTGCGCGTAGATGTTAGATGTTTGGTTAGCTTGATTCCCGTGGGCACTCTACAATCAATTAGGCTAAATGTACCCGAAATGTTAACCCGGCATATAAGCTATAACTATACCAAGTTTCATTAAAATCTGTTCAGGAGATTTTGCGTAATGTGCGTTCAAACAGACAGACAGACAAAAATTCTAAAAATAATTGTATTGGATTCTGTGTCGGCCGTAGACTCATGTCAAAATATTTCATGTACAGACATGGCTGTTACGATTTTGTTATGTGTATGTTATGTGTATGGAATCGGAGTATCCATAGAATATATCTAGGTTTAAAAAGGGGCTTTATAAAAATAAGGACAATAGTTTCTACTGAAACTTAAAAAATAAATGTCGAGAGAGTCCTGCTATTAAGTCGATCAATATATGACTACTTGTATCAGCATATAACGTTCCACTGCAGGGCGCAGGCCACTCCTAGTAAATTCCTGGGGTGTTTCGGGCCGTAATCCATCACGCTGCTCTGGTGCGGATTGGTGGATCACATACTCCAGATTTTGTTTTCTTTCTGAGCACGCGGGTTCGCCACCGAGATAGTGACATTTTTATTAAAAACCCGTACCTACTCAAGTAAAAACTTAGTGGTAAAGACCGAGGATTTGAATTTATGATCACACGAGTACAGATACCTCTAAGCCAGGGGTGCTCAAACTTGAACTGCTGGCGATCTACCTCAATATTGTTCGATCGACTCTGAGAGGCTGCAAGTATATGTGATGCAGGATTGTCGTCTAGGTAGGGTGTATCGTGGCATAGATATTAGTTTACCGCACAATATGCATTTTTTTAGTCAAGGTAAATTGGTCGATCGCAATCGACTTCTCGATCGCGATCGACCGTTTGAGCACCCCTGCTCTAAGCTATCACCGCCCTTTAGGCTATCGTCGACTAGTGAATGATAACCGAATCGACATGAATGAATGAATAGACAGCTTAATTATTTTTTAATAGTTTGACATTTCGTTTTTGAAGTGTGTATGTAATATTCATTTTTAAATATTTAACTTCGAGCACAATTTATTAATTATTCTTGAATTAACAAAATAAATAAATAAAAATAAAAGATCTCGTGTTTTATAGGACTTTATGCAGTTGTAACTTTTTAAACGTTTTATACACATTTTATATTCTAAATCGGGTCTGAATGCATTAGCATTTATAGTTAGTATTGATGTTAATTTTGAACCAATTAATCACAGGCCGTTTTGTCTTAGATGGAGTTAAAAATTACTCTAAATAATGTTTATATTGAACGAAGAGAAAATAGTATTTTGATATTTCAATGACATTAATTCTAAAATGATTTATCGTCTTCCGTTTGAACTCCGTGCAAAAACTGAAATAATAAATTGTGAGATCGATCAATCTTGTAGTGGTTGACAAAGAGCGATTTGTCTAAGCCAACAGTTTAATTATTTTAAAAATCAAATTATTTTGACAGAATATTTTCATATCCTTTTTTATTCGTATCGTATCAATCGACGAAATTCGATGATGAGAAGTTTATCGAAGAATCATCACGTTGAAGAGGCAGTGGGGACGCACTACAGTAACCGTAAATCGTAATCAGCCCCCTTTCGTAACCAGTCTTTGTGTCACGGAATCCACCTCGTGGACGTTGCCTTGTTTAAGTTCTTGCCTTTATTTTAAATACTCTTATAATGTAATTTTTAAATTGTTTTATCCATAAAAATATCGAAGAGTATTTGTCTGATAAGACAATACGTAATGTTTTTTTTTGAGGCTCATAAAAGTACTAGTTGAGAGGACGGTGGGGAAAATGTATCAAAAATGGAAGATATCACGAATGTCAAGCAGTTCCACCTTGACGTTTTGAAGTGTGGTTTACGTGGTTAAATGATAATGTTCAGTATAGTTTCATATTACATTGTTACAAGCGACTTTGCAAGTAGACTACGTTTCAGTTAGTGGTGATCGGCTACAGGGATTGGAGAGGAGTCCGATTTTTAGACCATATGGTCGTTTTAGAACAGAACTGGAAACTCACATGCTTTACTATTAACGTAGATGTTATTGTTAGAATGTGTACACACGCTATTAATGTCAACTGTGAATAGCTGTCACCTGTCAACCTCAAACTGTCTCTCTGTTATAACCGCTTGTGCCGTTGGTAAATGTGAGATTATAAATCAAGTCTATAATCAGTGATCCTAGTCCGTATTACAAATATTCCAACAGTTGTGCTATTCATGAGGGGCCTGTGGTACCATAAGAATGCATGTACCCACATACAGGTCTTATGATAAGTTATACAAGTCTTACCACATTCTGACAGATAACTGGCGTGCAAATGTTAGATTAAGTTTACATTAAAAAGATTATTTCGACTTCGATTAAAATAAGTAAACAAGTGATTCAAATTTAAATGTCAAATTATATATAGTATCAAAACAAACCAAAATAATAAGTGTTACGATCAGAATGCCTATGTAGCAAATCATCTAATCCGCACAACTTCTATTTGGTGCATCGTCCAACTCGCACAACGTCCAAGTCGCTCAAAGTGCAAGCATGCAGAATGTCCTTTAACTCGCAAAACGTCCACATATATAATTGCATATCATATTATGCAATATACAATTAGGCGGATATAGTAGGCCGTTGCAGTGAAAACCATCGAACTCATAATTCTATAGATGGATGGGATGGAGGTTCGCGCGTGTGAAGCCAATACCTAATTTATTCCTATTAAATTTCTGCTTTATTTTACATGCCCTAAAATAGAAGCGAATTAGACAAGATAATTTTGAAAGTATTTATTAGAAGGAGGCGTTCTCAGAAAAAAATCGACTTATCGTTTAATAAAGCATATAAAAAGGGGAACTAAAAGAAGCTGCTAAATGAATATGTAGGAACTTTTGATTCAAAGAGTATTGGATATAATCAAGAATAATGAATAAAATCCTACATCATACATTTTCCGCTTCTTCAGTCTACAAATTGTAACAATGTTAGAAAATTAATTTTTAATTCGTTTTATTATAGCCATTGTTATTACTAAATAAAAAAAAAAATTGATACGAGTTTTAATATTTCTGTCATCGATTGTACAAATACGAGATACGTACAATACACGTTTAGCTTTTAGGACATTCTACATATTTGGACTTACCGAGACGTTGTGCGAGTTGGACGATTTGCTACATAAGCATTATGATTATAACACAAAAATAATTTATTAATGTCATTATATTATTGTTTCTATGTCATTGTCATTAGTACCATTATATTTATATCTCACTGTTATTTAAATAATCTTCAATAGTATAATAACATGGTACTACATCTCTCTTTGTGAGAGGGTTCGTGTCCAACAGTACAGTCGACCATAAAAGGGCTAGTTTCGGTTTTAGGTTGGCATTTAATGCATTTATCTCTTGACCGGTCAATAAAGATGAATCGTCGGTGTATAATCAGTCTAAGGGTTTAGTGTCCTCAATAAATACAATGTTAAACTTGAAAATATATGATATTGATACCTCGAAAAGGGTCCGAATTTGAGCGGATTTGTTAATAATTGTTCTGTTTGTAAAGTATGATCAATGTTCAGTGATTTTATCGGGTCGGGCGGGGGCCATATTGTTTATCTTTAAATCCTTTCATCCCGTAATCCTAATTTAGGATCGTAAATAGAGTATAGTAAATATTTATTACTTTATAATGTTTAGTACTAACTAGTAAATGTAATAGAGAAATAAATGTGGTGTATTTTAAAGTCTATGTTTAAGAGATGCATTATTGGTAGTGTAAGTAAGATATTTATTTTTAAAAGTTTCCATTCAAATGTTTTATTGTAACATTTATGGAAAATAATATAGTTTTTGTTATGTCAACACAAAAGGGCGGGTTTTCGATGTTTTGGTTGTCAAGAAAAAAGGAGGAATGTCATGGTGGCAAACAAGATTATAAAATAGGAAATGAGATTCTGGGGCAGACCGTTTCGTACCTAATTTGTATTAGAAGCTAGAATATACAAATTTATAAGCGGAGTTGTGCATCACTGGTTTCCTGCGTTCTACAGTAGAGAGTGATAAACAATGTTACGAATGGAAGGCGTTTAACTTAGTAATAAGATTTTCTAAGAGTAAAGTATCTTGTAATCTGAGCAAAGGGACTTTATAGTGATTTTTATATTCTAAATGGGGTCTGAACGCGTATAATAAAGGTATTTGTTTACCTTTTATTCCTACTCGACGTTTCGGCGCCGGCGCACGGGTTACACGAGCCGTGGTCACGAGTTCACTGAAGGGGCGGATAGTTCAGGATGGGAGCTGCGAGCAGTGTTATCAGCTACTCACATTTGATCTTTACATTTGGAAAAGCTGTCACACATTACACTAACAATGTCCGCGGACGTATTCGACGGTAAATCGCAAGGTTTAAATTTGTTAATCACTGGATTCCACGTCGACGAGTCTATATCCATCTTCCCTATTGATTTTTTTTCCTATTTCTTAATTTCAATCGCTTCACGTACAATACTGGGATAATAGTGACGACGTTCAGTGGAGAGGATTTTGAGAGTGCAGAGTTCTATCCAGTGATTAAGTGTGATCCAGTTTCTATCGGTCAGCTATTGTTGATTTACTAGTATGGCGATTTCTTACAGCTGCTATGTGTTCCTTGGCCCTCTCCGCAACTGTACGCTTATCCAAATACCACAGCTGCAGTCTATCTTATAGACACCTGGCGTCTGATAAGGTATCCTTGGGTGTGCGTAGATTAAAAAAAAACCTTATGGTGATGTTATGGACCTATATACGGGATAAAATAAACAAAAACACCTATACTCGATTCGCATTCGTGTGATTGTTGCTACTAAAAAGTAAGGATTTATAAAAATCACTACCTCGATGGTGAGGGAAAACATCGCGAGGAAACCCGCATGCTCCAGAATTTTTGTCCTGTAGTAGGATGTTATGGGCTGATACAAGTACTCTCTTAACATTGATACTAATAATTTTTGTTCCATGACCTTTTCTAAAATTGATATATTCCACCCAAAATTTTTTTTTTAAAGGAAGTCTCTGTGTTTGTTACTCTATACTAATCACTATACGCTGCTACGAACAGCAACACGTACACTCCATTCATTAACATAGCTCATAAACATATTATTTCTAACTGCTAATGAACCGCTACTATGTAAATCTATATCTACTCTATCTATGTAAATCGGCGTGAGTGTACGTAAGCGGTGCATACTATGGTTTATGTGAAAAAGTACTGAATTTTAAAAAGCGCTAGAATAAAAGTTGCTTGTTTCCAACAAAGAAATTCAGGTGTTAAGTTTGTACAGGTATATATTATTTAGCCCTTTACCTGTATAGGTCTATCTCTATTTTTTACTGTATAGGTATTGGTGTGCCAGAAAGTGACATTTCACGGAAGACTCTACCTTGAAATCACTACCAGAGAGATAACTGACAAGAAACTGATGATACCTAGAACGAATAATTTCTATGGAAGGAGAACACTTATATATACAATTCAGAGTATTATGAATACAATTCCATTTGAGATAAAAGACAGATAGTAAAAATATAATAAATTAAAAAAGTACTGTATAAGTAAATAACTTTTAACTTTGATCAACCTGTATAAACTAAAGTATGTAGAATTGAACCCGTCATACAAGTATCAATTTTACCCAACTACCGGAAAGCGAATGTGCAGTGCCGTGATAAACTCACACAGTTTTATGGCACTTATCCCATTTTATCATATTGTGCAATGTACGTACGTGTATCGGTAGTAAGTTATTTTTTACAGGAAGAAGGCGACAGACGAGTATACATTCCACCTGGTGGTAAGTGGATACTGCGGCCCACGGACATCCACGGTACATGCCAATTATATTCCAAAATGACAAAAGTTGGCACGCCCCTGGATGTGCTGCCTACCTTTGCAGATATAGAGGTATGGAAGAGTTGGGAAAATGGGGTAGGATAGTATGGAAATGGGTTCTGGCATACCTCGCTACCGAAATACGTACTGACATTGCGGAATTTGATTAAAGTGGGAAATGTAGTACATTTCAAGATAATCTTCTGTGAGGGAGGGGTAATTCAGCGTGCACTCTCCCCCTCGCAGTCATAGTAGTCGCATCCGGTTTAGTTTGCGTATCTGTTTATGTCATCGATCCATTTGGTTGCTGGACGGCATACACTTCTTTTTACATCCCCGAGCCACCACTCGGGGTTATGCTCCATCTGCCACCACAACATTTGGCTACATGTCCAATCCACTACCATTTCAGTCTCCAGAAATGAGATTAATTTTGCAGAACTCGTCGAAGTGTGAGTACGGTTAATTTTATCACCGACATCACCAAAATGTAACTGGCATTAATCTTGTCATAGGCGCTGCTAAGTCGACAAAGATTGTAATCGATAGTCGCAAAACTCATAAGGGCAAACTACTATAAATCATCGTTACACGTGAGATTAGTGATTTATGAGAGGGATTAGACAATGATACTGCCTATTACTCATATTTACTAATTTAATTTGAGTTTTCTAAATCTATTCTAATTTAAAGATCTTTCAAAGCTGGCGCTTCGGCAGCACTGGCGGCCCTAGGGCTGGCTATTGTCTCGAGCAGGGCCTCATCATTCAGCGAGGTAATGCCATGGTAATGCTGGGCAGCTTGCTACGGGGATCAAATTTGTACCACATGCTGTATATGTATTCCGGTACCTACTTTGAGGATCTTGTAGCATAAACGTCTATTATACCTATATAATTGATAATTAATATTTCTAATTGTTTAATTTTGTAATTGATTTCGTGAAATAAATAAATATTTTTTTAATATGTTTCTAGGTTCATATATACGAAACTGTCATTAGACCAATCTTGGGTATGGAAGCCAGACCTGTACTTTGACGGGGAAAGAAGAAACAAAAGCAATAGTAAGGGAAAGAAAAATGTGGAGAATTTTGGGACCGATAAGGAGAGAAATGGTATGTGGAGCGTAAGGAGTAAGAAAGAGTTGGAAGAGCCGGTGTCCAAGGCTAATGTCATCGTCGGAATTAAAACGATCTCACTCCGTTGGCTCGGTCACGTGGAGAGGATAGGGGACGATCGTGCCGTAAAGCGAGTTTATGTGGGACAACCAAGTGATCGACGACCGGTCGGAAGTCTCAAGTACCGCTGGAGAGACGAAGCGGAGAGGGATTTACGGGGAGCTCCAAAATAGCCTGCTGGCATGAAGTTGCGCAGGACCGAAAGTGATAGGATCTCTTGGTGTCGGAGGCCAAGATCCACTTCGGGTCGCTAAGCCAGCGGAGTAAGTAAGATGTTTCGACTCGATTACAACAATCGTGTTCACAAGCTGACATAGTCACATAGCGACATGTTGGTACAATTTGACTAAAACATCTAGAAAAATAAATATATGCGCTTGTGAAATCTTAAAATTAAACTTTCCAATGCTTTTTCGAAATCTATCTCAAAAGACAGGCTGCCCATTTGCATGTACGAGTATGTCGGCGTTTGCAATTTTTGATTGATGTTAACATGAATCGTAGATGTCTGTAGATGGCATATCTGCTCATATGCTTTAAATAAATATTTGTAAATATACAAATACGCCATAATCGCGCTACTGAATCGCGCTTTTAAATCATCAATGTGCAAGCAGCCTTATCGAGTACACGTTTTTACAAACAATATATCGATGCCAAAGGCAAAAAACCAAAGGGAATGATCCCGAAAGCAACGTTTTCAGTAATATTTCAATAAGAACATTATTTACTTTCGTTTCAATAAAAATGAAACAGTTACCAATCGGCAAACAATATTCACTCAATTCGATACCAATTCACTAGCTGCGCCCGCGACTTGGTACGCGCGGAATTTTAGTTTTTAAACTCTAAATTGAGATATATTTTCTTCCCGTCAGCCGAATTCGATGAAACAAAGCCTATTCGAGGCGTCAAGCTAAGCTTAATTATCCCGTGGAAACTCTATGAAAATCCGTTCCGTAGTTTTGGAGATTAGCGTGTTCGAACAGACAAACAGACAGACAAAAAAAATCAAAATCGTCTCTTTATATTCTGATACTCGTCTTTCATCGTCCCCAATCAGTTTTTAGTAAATATATTCAATGTACAAACACGCTGGTTCTACAGTTTTATTATATGTATAGATGAGCTCACACAACTCGATTCCGAATCGAGTTGTGACATCGAGTGTAGCAATCGATTACTTGCCGCTTGATTTATTCGAGTCTGCAGGTGGTTTATGGAAACGTGACTTTTTTACTGATAGACGTGAGCCCTAAAGTAAGACCTCCTTGAGTAAGTGCAATAAAACTATTTGCATTAAAAATATATATATACGACGTCAAATTAAACCTTTCGCTGGTGTAGAACACTTTCATAGAATAACACTTTCTGGGTAGGTCTCATTACAATTACAAATTTAGTTGCATATCTAGATTTTTATGCGATAGGTCCTAAAAATATATGTTACGGACATTCAGTTATTGGAGGGGATGACTCTTTTGAATAACCGTAACATACGTTATTATTATACGGCTACAACAGCATTTTACGAAAAAGGCTACAACATACAACTAATAGTTTCATAAAACAATAGTGACACAGCAATGAGAATGAAAATGTCTCAAAACTCCTCCTCTGCTTAATCAGAAAGTCGTTTCATCCCGTCAACTTACCTACACATCTCCATCACAAACTGCCACAAGTTAAGGAGTTAAATGATCATAATTTGAACAGCTGCAAAATTCATTTAACCTAATCCCTAAATCAAGGCAGTATATGCCAGCAGGCTATCACAGGCTGCGAATTATGGGACTGATTTATAGTATTATCATTGCAGTATTAACGCTATTTTCCCGGGATTACCACGGCTCTATTAAAGGGTTCCACGTGAAATATGTGCTAAAAGGTGTCGGGAAATTCTCGGAAGTCTGCCTACAATATTCTGCTATCAAACATACGAATACATTGTTGAGGTAGGTGTAGTGTCGCTTGTACTCGTAGATAATTGTTTCTTGAATTAAATCAATTATTTGTTGTATAGAAAAACCTTGAAATATTACCTTGGAAAATGGGAAGGGATAGGATAAGATGGAACGTGAATGGGCTCTGGCATATCTTACTCACGCCAGAAACTTTTGGATATCAGTAGTATCTTTTATTGCGCGTCGCTCAAATCGAGTCGCGCGCGGGGGTTAGGCGGCCGGTATGACTAATGAGCGCGCTACGAACGTTTTAGACAGCCCAACAAAACCATATATGTTTGTAACTTTTGATTTATTACTTAAAATAATTTTATTTTAGAACGGTCTTATATATTTTAAATTGGTTGACATGGTTTGACAGAGTTTGCGGTATTTCGGTGACACGTTGTACGGTTTATGGTTTTGGTTTATGGTTTTACGTGAATAATGTGTATGTGTTACCTGGCACTAATAAAATTCTTTCTTGTTTCTAAATAGATTACAAAATATTCTTCTATATCTGATGAATTTACACGTAAGTCAGCGCTGATAAACAGATGTGTACCTACTTTTTAAACTTTCGCGTTTATGGTGGACTTCAGCCTCTTCAGTCAACTAGTGACCACGGCTGGTGTAACCCGTGCCGAAACGTTGAGAAGAAATAGAAGGTTTACAATATAAAACGTGAACTTTTGTAAAAACGAAGAATAACAAAATTTGCCTCATCCGGCAAAGTTAAATATTTATAAACTTTAATTTTGTCATAATATTTCAGTGGGTCAATGCAATGAAGACAAAAAATATGTTCTTCAACTCGCGGTGATGTAATCGAGTGGCTGCTACAATATCAAATTTATGGATTTATATTGATACAACTCTATAACATCTCACTGCAGCATAAAAGCTTCTAATAATTGATATAAAAAATAATATCATGTCAATTAAATCAGAAAAAACACTGACGTCATAAATACATGCTGATTTCGCTACGCTGTGTGTCATCACAGACATGAATCTAAAACTAAGCTGGACTCCCATTCAGAGCAGTCACAGAACACACGGACAGCAGACTACGCTCTCTGTTCATATCTCTATCTCTATTTCTTTACACTTTGTTAAAATTTCTCTGCTGTTATGTATTTAAATATGTATATGTTGGCTTTTCCTTTGTAACTGCAGTGTCTTACAAATGTGTTCTGAATAAAAATCTCATCTATCCGACGCATTCTGTATAATTTGTGCCCTTCTGTAAGGCATAATGTACTGCGATAGAATAAAAGCGCTGGAAACAATCAATCTTTTCCTGTTATTGATGTGAATCACCTTGTTATCTAACGTGTGCTGAGCTTCACTGCCTCCCCATTACTCTTTCCCAAGGTGGCAATATGGCGTGCTTTTCAATAAAACAGTCAATGGATGATGGATAGTCGTTAGTCGCGCGCACAATGGTCGTTCCCGTGAAATTTATTGGGAGGAGGCCAACCTTTTGAGAAAGGCTTTGTTGACTCTTATCTTCAAGTAATAATTGCTGTTACGTCAGATCTATGCCGAAGGCGAAGTGAAATTGGAAATTTCCGAGAATAATACCACAAAGTGATGCAGTGAACTAATTAACGCGGCAATAAGTGTAACACTAATACTATCAGCCTATATCTCTCCACTGTTGGATATAGGCCTCTCCCAAGGCTCGCGTTCGGTCTTAGGCTTTTCTCATCTAACCACTGCAGAAGCAAGTGGTCGTTATCACCCCCCCCCCCCCTCCGGCCGGAGGACGTCCCACACTGCACTTCAGTACCCATCGGCTGTCGGTCCTGCAGCAAATATGACCTGCCCATTGCCATTGCCACTTTAGCATGCTGATTCTACTAATGTTCACTAATGTTCTTGAGGTTCGTTCATTGGTGATGACGTAGAGTTCGGGCGCTCGGGGCTCATTTTTACATTACTAATAAGGTTAACAACACTACATAGGGTGCAAAGTGACAACACTATATAGGTGCCTCTGATGGTAGCCTTGATCCTTAAGTTCTTGGTCTTCACTAACTTGGTATATTTGAACAATACTCACTTAGCTCACCACTTCACATTCGATCTCCTCCTCGTCTCTGCATCTGACACAATGAATGAAGCTGTCCGTGACGCCACTTCAACTACGCGAGTTCGTTGTAGAGTTGTTTACTGAATAGGGTAGTATTAAATATATCTACAGTACTTCTCTATAGTCAAAACAACTAATAAATAGTATTAACTACAGAGGCTAGATAAAAGTATTGGGTTGATGCAAAAGTTCGACTTGTTTTATTGTAAAAAATTGAAGAAAATTTTATGTACTAAAAATTACAATTAATCAATATAGTATGTGACGTTCTGTTCGATTACTTTTCTTCATCTTTCCGGTAGCTGCACAACCCCGCTCTCACAGAAGTTCTGAGCTTTCTGGCTAGAGAACTGATCCAGGTGATTTGTCAAGTCTTCTAAAGAAGTAAAGCTTAAACCACGTAAGCTGTTTTGAAGCGATCTAAATAAATGATAGGTAGTCGGTGAGAACACGGTTGAGACAGTGCGGTGGATGGATCAAAACATGTCATTCGAGTTATAAACGTTGGCGTTCGGTGGCGTTAATATTTAGCTAGTCTACCCTACAGTTTTCTTTATAAAACAACGTGATCCCATTACAAATATAGCTTCCTATACTTAAGATTTATCTACCATGCAATAGCATCAGCCCATGTCTCTCTACTATTGGATATAATCCTTTTCCAAAGCTCGCTACCAGACACAATCTTCGGCTTTTCTCATTGAGCCACCACCGGTGAACTTCTTCAAATCAGGTCCCAGACTGAGCTTCCTCATACGTGGCCCACATTCGAGGACTCTCTACCCCATTGGTTATTTTATGAAACAACAGCATAAACTCGCAATAATAATTACATTGTGAACAATCTTCATACACATATTAATGTTTCAACAGAATAGGCATTTTGTTATCATCAAACTTCTCATGAGATTTATCTACGAGTATATTAATAAAATCGTAATTAATAAAATCTAGTATAATAAATAGCCTCTGTACTATACATTGAATATTTCTTGCTGAAGTATGTAATTTATATGTAATTTAATGTATACATTAAATTAGAATAAGATTACAAAAGAATAAAGAATTTTTGATTTTAATTAAACGGATAATACTGTAATTTCATTATTACTTAGATGCTTTTATATAATGTTTTTAGCTCCTTTGAGATATAAAAGGAGAATAGATTAAACGTTAAAGGTACGTTAAATATAAAAGTGCAGTTAACATTTTAATTATCATAATTCAGTCTAGACTGAAAAGCTTTTTAGTTTTTTACGTGTTCGTAGAAAGAAAACGTGCTAAATAGTTAGATAAAAAGCTCAGATAAAAAGCACACTTAGATAAAAAGCGCACGAGCCACCGGTCCTAATAAAGAATAAGACTACACTTTTGTGACTTAAAAAGCTGGCAAAAAATCAGTAGTATTTTTAATGAAATAAAAGGTAGGTAAAAAGTCACATGAAAAAACTAGCACTTTTCATTTATTTATTTTACGTTTATTTTAGGATAATTCACAATCATCAGCTTATATCTCTCCAAATGCCACAGGCCTCAACTTGGGGTCGCAGTAAGCCCTTATTACTACGAATAAATTATATTGTTAAGCCCGAAAACTGGATATACTTCCTCTATGTAATGCATTTTAGTGTTAATAATTTAAGTTCAAAATCAGAAGTTCAGAAGTTCTGGTTCAGTGCAATTTTCAAATTATTAAAGTTTTTAATGACTACAAAAGCTAAATTAGTGAGAAAGATCCAATGTCCTGTGTTAATGACGTCACTAAGAAACTAGGTGATATTATTACAACCAATCACCAATCCCAATCCCGACAATCCCGCACTACGTGCCAATATCTACCTAATTTCTTAATGGTTATTAATATGAGTTCGCTTAATTCTTCAGTTTTTGAAAAAGCCGTAACTACCCAGCAGGAATTCAACTACCCGACTATCGATATTTTTTTAGATAATGCTAATGATAATGCTTGAGGCTAATTGCACAGCTCGTCTCGCAAAATTTCGAACGAAATGGGAGTATTAAATTAAAAAATATTTTTGTTCATTATGCCCTCCCATTTCTTTTATTTAACCGGTTTGAGGTACAGTCGAGTAAAGAATTGTATTTTTTTAAACAATATTTTTCAAATCAAATCAAATGTCTTATTTATTCATTTTCCCTAAAATTGAATAATACCTTATTGACTGGTAATTCAGATAACTCTTGGGCCAAATATATAATCTTGTTCATTATTAACAGCAAAATGTCTAAAAAATCACAAAAAACTGAAGTTGAACTGAACAATTGTAGATCACTGAAAATCACAACTGTTTTTTTTTTGTTTATAATACGAGAAAATTTTTGTTTCCCATTCAATTCCTAGGTGTTGTGTTAAGGCCGTTCAACATATATTTAGTTCAAATTTTCAGCCATGATGGTTATTTCATCGGCGAAACATAGGCGTTTCGTCTTTGTTTCGTCGAATGTGAACAACACCCGTTCACATTAATTCCTAGTACTTTCCACCACGGCATCCCAAATGAATCTTTCGACGCGTTCGTGAAGAATTTTGGAGATAGTATATCTCGCTGTCTCATCTCTCGACGAGCTAGATCAACCTGTTCTGGTAGTTTCGAATTCGGCCTGACATGCTCGTAGTATGATACGAGTATAATAGGCCATAGCCACCATCTCGACATACCTCTAATCGTCTTAACACCTTACCTGTTGTAATGATTCTAGCTCAGGTTTCGATAGAATCGTAAATCTTTCTCGAAACACAGGCGAAACATAGTGGATGGTTATAATTACTCTTCAAACTCCTATGTAATATGTCGCGAGGTCAGACTGAGGTCTACGGTGACAGGCAAGGGTTCGATGTACCGGCATGCTCTGGTGGGTGGGACTCGTCAAGTTTCCAAGAGAAGAAGACAACGTGAATAAATAGTATTAGAACTAATGCGCTAACGGTTTGCGATATCGATATGAAAATTAAACATCATTCATTTAAAAAAAAGAATTGCAATATAAACAAATATTGTGTCCTCGCCTATTAGATTTCCAATAGCTTTAATATTATTTGCTTGTAGTAGATTGTTAATAAAATAACATTAAACGTTGCGTTCAATTTTATCTCTCTGATAAAAAAATTAGCTAAATTAAATATACTTTTAATTTTTTACCTAACTGTACTTTCCATTCAATTTACTTTTGCGATGATTTAATGAATGAAAATAATATTTATTTTAAACTAGCTGAGCCGACAGACGTTGTCTTGTCCAAATTTCAATAATACAATAATTTCAATAAGTTCATACAAAAATCCCATAGAAAAAAGCACTTTCAGTTTCTCCTGAATTTTCCAATTTTCCGGGCAACTTTTCAAATTTTTCTTTCCCTAAAAACCTTATTCGGACTAATACGAACATTTTAAAAGAAAAATTAGCCAAATCGGTCTAGACGTTCTCAAGTGATGCGCTTACCAACGAACTGCATTTAATTTTTATTTATATAGATTTCAGTATTTCAGTATAGGACGAATCTGATGGGGGACGAGCTGTGGATAACCCAAACTTGAGGACGAGCAGTTGAGTTCTCGACGCCGCGGCCAACACTAAAACAATATACATGTACGAGCACGACTGCTAAGCGTAACCCGTCTTCGTGAGATGAAAGAATTACACTCTATTAGCATAAGTAAAATTTGTAAGAAGCCCTGAGTAGGCGCACTGGTGGGAACACCGTAAAGCCTACTCAGGTAAATAAATACATTACCGCTAAGAAATCTGCTTGTTATAGTAACTACGACATTAAACCAATTATTTGCACAACAATATCATTTTCCATAAAATAAAAGGCAACTCCATAGCTCCACCCTCAGTACAGAGGTAATCCCCAGCTCCAGTACGCCTCGGGATCTTAGTACAAGGTTTCGCCATTATCATTATTACCACATAATGCCGCTTACTACATTACGCCACTCAGAAAGTCAATGTGGAGTCGTCGGGCATTTAATGGGACGATTGGCGTCTACGTAATACGAGTATTATTATGGCAATTCGTTGGCATGGCGCCGAGCATGATTGGAGACTCAGTCTTGCATTATAGGTATTTTAATTATTAAAAAAGCCACACTATTTAAGCTATTTTAAGCAAGGTTTAGAAAGAAAAAAACAAAATGTCTAGACAAAATCCTGCTCCGCTTGTGGATCCGACTCCTCTTAGTTACACTCCTTAACTCTTTTGATTCACCTACTTATTCACCTTCCGAGAGCGTTTCACTCCCTTTCCCTAGGGGTTGTTGCATAACAAAAAAAAAGGTCCTGCTATCGTTGCATATTGATTTTGAGCCCCCGACAAGTGCCGATACACGATTACACTCACGATCACGAATTGGCGCCAGAATCTGCTCCGCTCGCGGATACAACTCTTTTGATTCATTAACTCCGGAGTTACCCATCACTAGCTGGTAGAGCATGCCTTACAGCACTAAGTTCGACTTTTGTATGATAATGCGAAATAAAATGTATAATACATAAATAAATTACGTATACATAACTAATATGTTATTGGATAAGACTCATAAAGCCCTTTCATATTTAACCAACGGTCGACTCTGTACAACACAGTGCAAAAAGAGTAAATAAATAATTAAAAAATAGACCTGTCTAAACATTTTTTTCTCTAAAACGTATGGAATATAATGAAATCTGTTTTCCAGCTAGCATGTATCATCGGGGCTTATATTGAATTTTTTTGAAAGTTCACACCAACCTAATACACCATTTTGGAACTGATGAAGTGATTTGGCACGGTATGGTATAAAGGACCAATTCTCAATACAAAACTTTCTTTTCTAGAGAGAAGATCACGACCGGTGACTCTTGAAAGGCCACTGGGGCCATAAGAATTTAGCCATTCCGAAAAAAAAATAGAGAGAGAAGTTGTCGGACGAACAAACATTCCGCCTAATGGTTTGCGGTTACTATCGCCTATATAGACATTTGTGATACATGTCAATGAAAGTGTAAACGTCAACACAGATGCACTACCTGCCTTTGAGGACTCCATTTTAACCAAGATTTGGTAAAAAGAATTGGGAAATGACGAGGTGAAGTGTATAATGGGATGGGGGAGGAGTTGTCCGTAGTATGTCCATACATTGTACGTACAATGCGATCCTAATCCCTAACAAGGGCCGTGGCCGAAACAATGACACCGTTGTAATCTTGTTGGGTTATATATAAAGACAAGCGACTGGGTCAGACTGTTTGTTTAACACTTGCAAGATCTGAAAATATTTCTTGAATAAGTAATAAGTATATAAACTAGATGGGAAATGACTATTTGTAATACATTATTCTATGTAATCAAAAACGTGTTAGTACTAAAGAATCGCCGTGGAGTGCCGTGTGCACCTTTAGGAATGTCTGCACATGACCAATTTTTGTAACAAGTTGTTATATAAAATCCTTTTGTAAACATTCAACTGGTGTACCTAAAAATACGCCAATAGTTGCAAATAGCAATGGATACGATAGGATATTTAGTCCATAATGAACTTCCATACGTCTAAATTTATTTTACCATAAATTCCATTTTATATATTATTCAACTGTACATATTCAACCCATAAATATATGTCCATTTTCAACCCCGGGGGTAGAATACTGATACTTGTATTTTGACTCTTTTTCAGCCTTTTCAACGTTCCACTGCAGGTCTTCTCCAGTAAATCACTAGGGGATTTCCAGCCACTCGGACCCCGTGCGGACTGATGGATATCATACTTGCACGAGATTTATTTTTTATTTATTGGTATGCAGATTTCCTAAGGATGTTCTCCTTCACTACCCAGCTAGTGATGATTAAAAAATTAAGAAATATTTGTTAGGTTGCGTTATTGAAGATTCTCCCTTACACATAATCCGAGGCATTTGCTCCCCTAATTGGGTATTACACTTCCAAATTAATTTTTAATACTTCTTTTTAGTATTTTTAAGGGAAACGAGAAAGAAGAAGTTGTAAACAATTTAATTGTCGTAATTGAGGTTGAAATTGGACAAATTGATTATTTAAAAGATAACTTTTAACATAACAGATATTATTTAATGAGACGTAAATAAAATGATATTCTGATCTTTAATTAATAATTCAAATTCTATTATTTTTTTTTTATAGAAAAAAGGCGACAGACGAGCATACCGTCCACCTGATGGTAGTGGATACTGTCGTCCATAGACATCCGCGATACACGCCAACATCAGTCCAGAATGACAAACGTTGGCACGGCCCCGTTTGCGCTGACCACCTTTGGAATGGAAATAGTTGCGAAAATGCGGAGGGAAAGGATGGGATGGGAATGGGCTCTGGCATATCTCAGTCACTACCGAAACACGTACGTGCATTGGGGAAATACGATAAAGTAGGGAATGCAGTACATTTCAAGGTAGTCTTCTGTGAGAGAGAAGTAACGGGGCCAGTCGAGTGCGCCCAGCGGCTGTGGAAATGCAGCGTGCACTCTCCCCCTACAATTTATGTATGAACAATGTATTTAAACGAGCAACAAAAAATACTAAATGGAGAGTAAATTATGATCAACGAAACAAACTATTTTTTAATTACTGAAATAAACATTTTTTTATTATTTCCTTACTTAATTTACGTAATTATTACCCTATAAAAAGTCTTCCGACTGTATTCCTTATTCTTTACAAACATTCTCACATCTGAAAACAGATCCATATCATCTTTAAACCATCAACTCGAACCCAACCCGAGTTTCACATCAAACATAAGTTTCTAAAACCCGACTAAATTTAATAGTCCCTCATTTATGCGGACCTCCGGCACGTTTCATGGTTCACTACGTCCCACAACTTTACATGAGGGCGTAACTTCAGAACTACTGAATTTGCGTCGATCATTCCGTATTTTATTATTTTATTTATAGATATTGTCATTGTATTGTCGTACGTATTTTTTAATCATAAAATATTAGTACAACTCACCGAATTCTATTATTTATTTTAGCCACGACGCGGCAACGGATATGGTATACGTATTTGGGATAAGAGAATATACTCGTATGTATGTTTGTGTACTCCTTTGTCACCAATTTCCTCTGCAACCGTTGGACTGAGTTTGAAGTGGTTTTAATCTTACTTTGGAGTATGTTTGTGGATGTATTGATTTTCGCAAATTTTGAAACTAAATGTAATCATAATGTCATTTTGTATGGTTTCTCGACTGAATCGAAACTGAACCGTTCTAATTAGTGGAATACAAAAGATGACATTAAAAAAATGTAAAAATTCAAATATATTTTTTTGTATGAAAATTATATATTTAATTAATCAAAGTATTGTTCATTATTATCAATGCACTTTTGGCATTTTATGAAAGTTAATTGGTGCCTCTGCCTGCTATAGAACTCCCAGGGACCGGAATCGATGAATTCTCGGAAGGCATATTTCACTGTCTCATCGGAGTTGAATTTTTTCCCCTGTGAAAAGTTATCCAAATTTCGAAAAAAAGGATAATGTAAATCAAAATTAGTAGGGGCAAGGTATGGCGAGTAGAGAGGAGGACGGAGAGTTTCTAGTTGAAGCTGCTGTAACTTTGAGATTGTCTGTAGTGCAATGTGTGGGCGAGCGTTATCATGAAGAAGCAGGGAACTAGAGCGATGGACCAGGCTCACTTGTTTGATAGGGAGCTTGTCCATCATCGTTTGTAATTCTTCACATTCATTAACATCTGCGTTAATTGTTGTGCCAGATCTCAAGAACCTGTAGTAGGCACAGGACCACTATACAGTCACCATGAGCTTCTTTTGACTCAGATTACGTTTGGGACATTGTTTGGCTGTGTCTCCTGAGTTCAACCATTTGTGACGAACGTTCACGATTATCCTACAGGATCCACATCTCATCACAGGTGACAATACGATTCAAAATCCCTTTATGTTTGTGCCGGTTCAGTGAAGAACGGCAAGCAGCTGACTTTCATTCATTTCATACGGTGCCCACTTGTCGAGCTTGTTCACTTTCCCGATTTGACGCAAATGAATCAATTTCACTTTGTCACTTACGCAAGTTTGTTCGTTTGCGGTGTTTGGTCCGTACACATCATTGATATTGCATGCCGTCTGTACTGCGTCGCTGCCACGACGGAACTCATATTCGAAAATAACGCCAGTTTTTTAATTTTCCATGGTCGCTCTAAGCAAAATGTCGTTTGACAAATGAATGGAAAATCAAATGAATAACTGATTTTAAAAAAAGAATGTCGTAGCTTTAAATTGAAATTAATTTGATTTAGAGATTCAAAGCCAAACGCAAGATAACTAAGTTCAAAGTGGCCACTAGGTACAAACAGCAATTTCATAGGTAAGGCCCTAATAGTACAATTTCCCCTGCAGTTCAGCTCACGAGTTCGTTCAGTCGGTTTTGTATTAGTAAAATCGGTCCCCTGAATGTTATCTTTCGTATTCCAATTTTTACAACGATTCGGTATCGATTCATTTTACTTAGTAAAATAGTAAATTAATAGTAAAATTCTAATATTTTACTATTTTAATTATACAATAACGTCCAACCGCAGAGTTGAGCCCCCCCCCCCCCCCCCCCGGTTTCGAGGGGGTTTCACGCTATAATCCACAACTCGAAACCAATACAGATGGGTAAATACATATGCCTCAGATTTGAACTGAACTATTTAGTTGGGAGCGTGGGAGACCACGCACTGGCGACCGCCGAGCACAGAACACGGGACGCACAAAAAACTCTATAGTGAAAAAGATCTACTATATAAAGTAACATAAACATACAATATGAGGATGCGGACATACGAGTAACTATTATAGTGATGATGTAGTTTCTTGTCAGAGTTGAGTTTTACAACTAAAGTATAACCGCTTGAAGATAACTGGCAGTAGTTTATTTGGTGGCGTTTGTACAATCCGAATAGTTTGTATATTTATTATTTACGAATACGCAGCCAACGTAACAGATAAATTTTAGGGTTGTCAAAACTTTTTTGAATATCTTAGTTCTTTTTTATACAATTCCATCAAAGAAGCTGAAGTAGTTTCTGAAGTAGCTGGGTAGAATTAGTAGACCTGCTTCACTTAGGCTTAATTTTGTTTGCTCACTTTATAGTGAAGACATTATTACAGTATTCCATTTCTCGAATCTATTTTGAGCTATTTTTCTAAATTACTGTTCTGATTTTCCTTTATTTATTTATTTATACTTTATTGCACACAAACAGTGTACAAAAGGCAGACTTAATGCCATATGGTATTCTCCTTTCGTATTTTTTTTATTGTAAGTAATTGTTTAGTAGTACAGTGGTGAATTTTGAAAGACAGTGTGATTAAAGTCACTGATTCTCACTCATCGCTAACAGCCTTCTAAAAATAATATCCGAGAACGTTGAATTTAAACTACAAAGAGATTTCGTGGCATTTTTCGTTTTTCGTGACGTGAAAAAAATGTTATCATTTACAGCACAAAAGAGACAAGTACCTTACACTGTCCTACTTTACATTGTTTTTAACTTTTTACACCTATAAAATGACTCACATTGTCATAGCATGTGATCGTTTGAACATTGGATAACACTTTCTATTCTATCAAGCGTGACAACCCTATTTGAGTGTCTGGTGATAAATTCAGCCGGTGAGTTATTATTCAGAACGGGGAAGGCCACAGTCAAGATGTTTGAAATAATAATGTCTTGTGCCGCAGACGGCGTAAATTCAGTTTACGTGGTAGACTTTTATACTGTGTAACTGGCGCTCGAAGCTTAAGGGAGCGTAAAAATTGTATAAAAAAAACTGTATTGGTAATGCTTTGCTTGAGCGTGAGATGACATCTGCGCGAATTTATAAATAATATAAGCCAAAATATAGAACTGGCATTTGCCAATTCTATATTTTACATATAACTTTTTAGCAAGGCAACTGAAGTGAAAATTAATTAAAAAGTAGAATAATTTGTATTACAAATTTTGTAATTTTGCTAAACGCCGCGCAATAATCTGAAATTAAAGAAATGAACGCCCGCTGCTATAAATTGAAGTGATATCTCAATCTGTTAGAGTGATGCCGCAGTAAGTAGGAGGTTACAATTCAAAGAATTCATCCGTGATTTACCCAGTCTTTTAAAAGGTATAATTGGCACAGTTTCATCATTTTTGATGAATTGTTACAAGTATAAGTTATACGTATTTATATAGCGCAATTGGCAATTCATGTGTTTTGTAACAACGACGAACAGTGCGAGAAATAAGAGCTTAGCGCCGGGCGGCAGCTTCCGTTATCTATACCTCTAAATCTGTAGTATAATTTAAGAGTAAATGGTTTATTAACAAGTAATTTGTTACGGTTTTGAATCGTACATTCGTATACTCGACAACAGATTACCCTGAGCTATTCTGTAACCTCATTTAAAGCCTATAACGACCTATTATTACAGTCTACAGGTCCTTCTTCGCAATTACAAGGGGTTTCGGGTTGCAATTCATTGACACAGGATATCGGGGCTAGGAACCGGATCTTGTAATCTGATGCCGAGCATGGCACTCCATGGCTCTCTGTGTGACCTTTATTCTGTACACAGCCAAATAGTAAGCGACATTGATAATATTTTATTTTGTGTTTAATCTGGCGATTGGCTGATAGAGAGTAATTACAAATGTACGGACATTTGTACATGTAATGCACTTATGCAATGAAGTTTGAATAAATAAACTGAATAAGTTACAAAATATCTATCCATAACCCGGAAGAAGTCGGCCGTGTTATTATTTTGATTATTTTAGTACGCCCGATCTGATAGAAAATAATTTTAAAGTAACGAAAAAAGTTTATAATCTTACAAAGCGCGCTGTTTAAAGAAACTATAATTTACCCTAAGGTAAATTGAAAATATTATGTTTAATTATTCACATATCTGCACACAGACGAGCTGAGGGTTGAAGTTGGCGCTGTCATTTCTATATACCTAATGGCGGTGACAGCTTGATTCCATGAAAGTTTAATTAAAAATAATACAAAAGAAAAGTTACGGCTACGTTCTTAAGTTATCGTATTATATCCAATCATTCCAGAGACAAACAAATACAAATAACATCTGCGATCCAACCTTTGAACTTTCTCCAACGTGAGAGCCAATTGTCTCTTACCCATTTATGACATGCCATACATGTGCCGGGTATTGTATATTTCCGACACAATTCGTATATTCCCTGATAAAATCTGCTTTTACTGCCACCATACTTGTTAAGTTCAACACGATACAAACACGTGTAGGTACGTGCGAAACTTAATTATGCATTATAATGAGCTTTCAGGCTTTCACCTGAAGTCGAATAATTAAGATCGAGTTGAATCGAGCAAGAGTTGTAAACTTCTGAATTAATATACTGAATTAGCACGCGAGGTAGAAAAAATATGTTAATGAATGTTTTTGATAATGGAAGACGGCGGCAGATGAGCATTCAGTTTACCTGGTGGTTAGTGGATATTGTCGCCCATTGACATCCGCGATACATGCCGTCATCAGTCCAGAATGACAACAATACCCACTTACTCGTACTTGGCTAAAAGAACCGGGCGTGTTCAAAGGTCAAGAACCTGGACGAGCGCGTGTAGATAGATAGTGTTATGCACATACAACTCATAATTGTAAATTAATGACCAATTATTTATTTTTAATATTGTATAATCAAACAGTCACGAAACACATGTAATTTTTAGTTAAAAATAAGAGTTTCGGTGTATTGATTGACATATTAAAGTAAATTACACAATTTTTGTAGGACCTTATACAATAAGATACTTGCGAAACGGCTACTCAGAATTGACATCGCTTCTCCGGGTAACATACCTGAAAACAATACAATATAAATTAAAATATTTTAACTTTATACAAAAGAGCATAGGTTTTTTAAAAAAAATATATTTTATTTGTGCTTATTTAGTATCATATTGGAGTACAGTGGAGAAGTCACAAATAATAAATAATTAGTAAATCATATCAAATTGAATACAAGTTCCAATGACTGCAAGTTTTTTTTTATGGATGAAGGCGGCAGACGAGCATACATCCACCTGATGGTAAGTAGATACTGTCGCCCATAGACATCCGCGATTACATGATTAAATGCGATTACAAAATTAGTCTAAAACGACAAATGTTGGCACGACTCCGGATGCGCTGCCTACCTTTGGAGATATAGGAATGGATTTGGAGAAAGGGTTGGGAAAATGGGGAGGGATAGGAAGGGAATGGGGTCTGACACATCTCACTCACTACCGAAACACGTACGTACATTAGGGTAATAATATAAAGTGGGAAATGCAGTGCATTTCAAGGTAGTCTTCTGTGAGAGAGGGATAATGTGACCAGCCGAGCGCGCCCAGCGGCTGTTGGATTGCAGCATGCACTCTCCCCCTCCAATAAAGGTTCATTTGTACAGTCACATCATTTAATTGTTGAGCCAATATCCTTTATATGCTTAATTTGACAGTACATATTGTACAACATCGACAGCACGATGATATTATTATCATTACGCAGTCGCACTTATCAAATATAACAGTACAGCAACACGGCAAAATTAAGAGCAATGGATAGTGGCTCAACAATTATTTCTTGCGACCGTACCATGCGTATTTCCGAACGCTACTTTAGTGGGCAAAGACGCTAAGAAGGCTTATTACGATACGATACAGCCTTTAATTGCCTTCCTTTATAAAGGTTGTCATGATTTTTATATCTAACTAGCGCATAGAGCCAGCGGTGTTTAAGCGTAAGGCTTCATTCGCGCACAGAAATACTCGTTGTGTTTATTATTTGGAGTAATAACATTGCAATCACGTTTTTCTGTATTTCATTCATTTCTTACTTTTCAATATCACACTTATAGATCCTTAGTGTATTAGTGTATCGATATCTTTTATTTGGGTAAAGGGGACCTACTGCTCTGGCTGTTCGTGAGCTGATATCAGTGCTGTGGATTATTATCAGCAGCGTTTGCTGAGCAACTTTCATTTTGTTGTCGAGGCACACAATATACTTAGATATTAATGTAACGTATTTGTAATGTTGTCAGAATGAATAAATATATTTTATGTCTTTCCAAACTTCAAACTTTTCATTTCTTTATCTCGTGCAAACAAAGCTGTCGACGTAAAAATCTATATTAAATATAACTTGATGATGTAATTTACTATTGAAAATTGGAATAGCCGTGTGGTTTTAGAATAAGCCACTCCATCTCCTCCCGTGACTGTCGTAAAAAGCGATTAGGATAACAAAGCCGGCGACCACAAGCCCGAAAAAACTAAACCACCTCTAAACGAGTGGATTTGCCAACTCGTTTGGCCAGCAGCGTGGCGTTAAAAGACCGTGCGTTGTTCATGCACAAAACAATGTGCATAAGAAAGCCCATATGCAGCAGTGGGCGATAAAAGGGCTGGTTAAGGTTTACGGTGCCAAAACCGAGACGATTATTCCTTAACGTTATTGTTATAGATGAACGTACATGCTCGTGTAGGCATATAGTATATATATGTTCATGTATTCATGTGTTTGTGGCGCCGCGCGCCGCAGCGTTGCGACGGCTCACCTGATTTTGATAAATGGGACGTCAGAAGTTTACTATTCATAATTTCGTGATTCATCATAATACTTTCCCGTGAGAACTATAAAAACTTTTCTGGTAAGAAATTGATATCATGAATATAAGACAAATTGATGGCATTCGTTAGCTAGTTGTTGCTCACTGCTGCGCTCGTATGTTCTTCTCTATTATTTACGATTACATGTTCTATAATTATTATTATAGATAATTATAATGCAGGTATAGTGAATATACGGACGTAGACATCTTTAAGTATACTTTTGCATCTAAATTGAGAAATGTTTATGAAATAAACGATACTCGGACTCATAAGTCCTTAATATAATAGCAGTCAGCGAGCTATATATATATATATATATATATATATAATTACTGTTTTGTTTAAAGTCAGTATTCGTATAGAAACACTATTTAGTATAGAAACTTTATCCAAATTAAGATAATTGTTACTTACATGAGCAACTTAAAAGCTTTACATATTAAAAGATAAAAGACAAGTCCAGTGAACAAAAGCTACAGATTATAAACATAATCAACGTTTAAATTACAGTAACTAAAACTTAAAATATGTAATTGTAATTTTAGTAATAATAATTACTGAGCATATTAATCAAGAATAGTCTTGATTAATATGCTTAGCTAAAGAGGAAACAGTTTCAGAATCAAGACGGGAGATTATTGTATAATTGTGCAATCGCCATACGTGATCATTTTCTTTACATAATTAAACCTAGTCTTTGGCAAATTTAATGGCTAACTCGGCGAGTTATATAATTATATGTCTGACCTTAATTTCGTTATTATAATAATTAAGCTTGTAGAATACATAAATTTAATTTAATAAGTTTGTTTTGTTTTTAATTTATTCCACAATTTGTTCCTTTTATTAATCCTAAGACATCTCTTTATTAAACCGGGTCTACTTTATGTGGTCTAGTCTACTTAACTTCCTATTAGCTTTTATAATATTATAGAACAAAGAATAATCATCAGTAGAGTCATTAGAAGTAACAACTTTAATAGAGTTATATAAATTATTGTAATCGATATTTAATTCGTTGTTTGAGTGGGGTCTTAAATTCTTTCGTTCAAGATAAATTTGTTTGTGGTCTGATATGTAGGAATCAATTATTGTCATATAGAAGCTGTCCGATTTGAGGTTAGTGGAAACGTGATCTATAATGGCATATAGTGGATATCTCCCTAGTACAATAGCGTTCGTCCGTATTATTCAGTACTATGTGTCCACATTCACATATAAGTTCTTTGTACTGCTTAATTGTAGTCTATAATGGTCTTTTATTGCCTGTGCACAGTTGTTATCGATGTGCAAACTTTCAATTGTTCATGTATTTTATATGTATTCATATAATTTTGTGTTACTATTTAGTACAGAACCCGAAAGTTATGGAATGAACTGCAAGCCAAGATTTTTCCATTACGCTACGATATGGGGCTCTTCAAGAGAGCTGTGAACAGAATTCTGCAAGGTCGGCAACGCATCCGCAAGCCCCCTAGTTTTGCAGGTGTTCATGAGCGGCGGTGACCATTTACCATGTGGCCAGTCCGCTCGTCTGTCATCTATTCTATATAAAAAAAGTTTGTAAAATGTTGCTGTGCCTTAATGTTAATTAATTAAAAATAAAAAAAATGTCGGCTTACAGATTATATTTCCTTTTACATAAATTTACCAATCAAGACATTGTCGCTAAAAGCGCCTCAGCTTCGATTTTAAGCTCATGTCAATATAACGAAATAATATTACCGACAATTATTGCGCACAGACATCCGAGTAATGCGCGTTTTCGCGCTCGATTTGGCGTAACGTTTTCACTGTTCCATCGTAAATTTTGTCGCGGCCCCTAGGATTCTAAACGTATAGCCCCATTTACAGCGAGACGTTCTTTAACTGAAAAGTAACACTATGATATTCACTATTTCTGATATGGCCTTCAATTGCGAATAGCAGACAAGTTTATTCATAGACCTGGTAATAAATGCTATCGAGAACCGCATCCAGGAGTTTTAAAATCAATATAATTTTACACCATTTAACAATACTGACTAAGTGATGTCATATGAAAGAATAGGATATATTCAAAACCACATTCACATATATTTTAAATATGCATAATATTTAAAATAAACTACAGTGAACCTTAATATCAGTGAAAACGAATAAATTATTCGTATAAATTGTTATTAACGAATTATTCGCATATAATGTTACAAGAGCATAAAACACTTTGCATGATGGAATCCCGACTGTTACGTTCTTATTCAACTAATCACTTATAAGACATTATTATTGGAAAAAACAAGTTTACAACAGTTTTTAATAGTTTTTAAGTATGACGATAAAAGTGTGACCGCATTTTTGACAATAAAGGGATAAAGGGTCAATAAGTAGAAAATTTGAAGACAAACAAAAAGCCCCGTTTCGGCCGTCCTTCGACTGGACCATATATATAAATACGCTTCCGCTCCGCGTGAACTGTAGCCGCGCCCTAAGGCTTTGTTCCGCTTTATTCCAATATAAATTTCTTCTTTCCGGCCGGCTGGTTGAGGAGCTGCCGTTTGTTTACGGCGTACTAATGAATTTTATTGCGACACGCACCTGCCATTTGTTTCGTTGAAATTGTAAAGGGGATCAAAGAGCCGCAGCGACGAGGAACAAGCCTATTACGCACACAACGAACAGATCTAATATTCGGTGTACGTGTAACGTATGCACGAACAACAATCCTGATAAACGTAATCTAAACATTATTTAGATTTTAAACTTGATTCCAGTTAAACATTGGATAAAACAGGTTTTTAGATATTTCATTAAGCGTGACTCAATAAAAAAAATCTAAACATTTAGTTTGGTGTAATTGTGGTTTTAGATTAAGTTTTCTTTTGTATCTATAGGTATTTATATATTAAGGTATGTATTATAAGCATCGATCAACCAAAATACAGAAATGTAGCAA
Organism: Sesia apiformis; assembly: GCA_914767545.1. Classification (NCBI taxonomy): domain Eukaryota; kingdom Metazoa; phylum Arthropoda; class Insecta; order Lepidoptera; family Sesiidae; genus Sesia; species Sesia apiformis. The sequence continues at coordinate 3,365,468 of OU611960.1, read as the reverse complement.
TACAGCCGTATAAATGTGGCAATTGCATGGCGGTCTTTTGACCGACATTCAATTCAAACTGTCGTTTGGCGGTTAAAAAACTACCATTATTGATTGTTCTCCTTTTTTACAATAACTTCAATATTTTTGATGTAACGGTGTTGTCAATGTAAAAAAATAATTGAAAAACAATACTTTTTACATATTATATATATCAATAATATGACTAAAATCAATACCAAAATAATATCAATGATGCAATATTTTGCGGATATATTTTAAGTTTAAGGAATTAATTTTAAGTAAATAAATAAAGAAAAAGTTAATAGGAATAATAATCTGGTAATGGGAATATTGTATTTTATGTCACTTGTATCACTCATGCCAAACACATTTGTCACAAGGAATTATCAATCTCTGATTTTATGGTTATATATAGTAGTTCAAAACAGGCTGCTGGCACGAAGCGCAGGACCAAAAACGATGGCGTCTCTTAGTGTTGTAAGTTAAGACCCACTTCGGTTCACTGATTGTATTGTCTTAAGTATTGTCTTATTTGATAAACAAATTATTAAAAAAAACATATGTGAGTATATTACATGGAACTTTTGATCAAGAAGCTGTGGGCGTGCACCGACTTCCTCTGATATATTTCTTATTTTATTACAAATAAAATAAAATATTTCGGTTGAAAAGAGAAAGAATGCCCACGAAAGTATGAAACTTAGGTCATTTTTGAAAATGTTGTATAGTATTTTCATAGGTTTTCGCGATTACTATACATAGCAATTAAACAACTTTGAACGGTTTAAATCGCGTATATTTAACATTATTTATATCCCGACGTTTCGAACACTTTGCAGTGGACGTGGTCACGGGGTGACTAATTGATTTTATTTGTCACTTGAGTTATTAAGAAATTATTTGAACTACCGTCAAAAATTTCAGCTATGTTATCAAAAATTGCTATGTTGTATAGTGTTATTTTTTTATAATACGTAGCACCATTTGCGTAACTTCAATATATACGAGGGGAGGACCAAAAGTTTCCAGTCTGACAAAGAAAAAGGACACTCAAGTTCATGAAACTATTTTTATTTTTCAATACACTCATTCAATTCAATACACTTCGCTGTATACTTGAAAGAAATTTTGCCAGCCACCTCGCACTAAATTTATTCATATGAAGATATTCATGAAGAATCCTAAGGACTGTAGTTTTTGAAAGCCCTGTCCTCGCTGCTAGTCATTTCGTCTTTAGCCGTCGGTAGCGCAAAACTTCTTCTTCCACTTTGTTATTCTTGTTTTTCTTATTCTCCTTCTTTCACTTCTTCTTTCTTTGATGTAGTTTGGAGTTAGTGCCCTCAACGGGTAGAACGGAGCGAAGTTCGCCTCGTCCTAAACAAAATTGCTTACACCAATCTTTGACGGTGAAAAATGATGATGAAAAATCCCCGTACATATTATACAACCTTTGTTTGATATCGGTCGGGCTAACACCTTCCTTTGTAAGGAACTTAATCACGGAACGATATTCCAGTTAAAACATTTTAAAGATTTTGCGACTTCCTGCTGTTCGAATTGTCGACGAATCAAAACTAACAAGAGGGTTGAACTCTAAAAATTATACACGAATTAGCAGGATAAATTACAATTACAATGACAATGACGTATAATTTGTTTTTTTAGAGATCTAGAAATAATTCTTGGAATGATTCAAATTTATATTATAGTTACGTTACTATAGTTCGAATATAGTCTTACATTCTATAGTCTTTACAATCTGTAGTTGAAGTCAAATAAGTAGGATATTTTTGACTGTTGTCGGGTCGGATATGTCAATACAATTACTAACAAAATTAATGAAATATTATCTCCGCGAGCAAATTGCGTAAATCTTTCTTACATATTCCCTTAAAACATGAATCGAATATACGAGTATATTACAGTTACCCCACTATACGCCATCGTAAAATTGGCCTACAAAAAAGCATTCTCCTTTCCTCTATGCGTTTTCAACTACGATACTTTTTTTTAAGATTAGGATTAACACGACGAGCCCTTTCCTATTCCCTTTCATCCCATCCTATTTCATCGAATAGAGAGTATAATGTAATAAAAGAAACACTTTATTCCATTATAATCTTCACGCCCCCTCCCCCCAAGGAGGATTGGGAGGTGTAATAGAATGAGGAAATCACTTCGCTCCGTTTTACTTCCTATTACCCATTTTCACAACCAATTTTCAAATCCATTCCTCAACCTCAAAGGCAGGCAGCGCACCATTTGTCATTCTAGATTGATGTTGGCATGTATCATGGATGTCGCAGAGCGACAGTATCCACTTACCACCAGGTGGTTTGTTTATTCGTCCACCACCTTCTTTCAGTTGAGAAATACACGAGGAGAAATGTTGAAAGGCGTACCAAGATAAAAAACTCTCAATAGAGTAAACTTCGTAAGATAGTCCAAGTTTCAATATCTGAAGTTTATTGCAAACTAGTGCCCGAGTTACTTCCTATATCTTTCAACATACTATTAACAGAGAATACTATGTTGAAAAGCAGGATATTATGCTGATTCTGAACGTAATCGTTTGGCAATAAATATACTATTTTCTTTAATCTCAATATGGTTTTATATTGTAGCAGACGCTCGATTACAACTCTGCGAATTGAAGAACATATCGCCAATTCGCTCGCACATCGTCTCACTCACACTCTTTTATGATAAAGTAAATATATACGTCGGGGAGAAAGTCTTTTCGTATTTTGTATGTATGAAGTTGTGATCCAATATCTTTGATTGAACTGTTTGTACTTGGTTGATTATGATACCATTAAAAAGGTAACATTTAAAAAAAAGAAATAAAAAACCCGCCATTTTTCAATTGTTTTCTGTCCAAGAAAATGAGTGAATCTAACGAAGAAATTCGATACATTTTAAAGTTTTATTACAAAAAAGAGAAAAGTGCGACACAAGCCGCGAAAAAAAATTGTGCCGTTTATGGACCTAATGCAGTGTCAGTAAGAGTAGCACAAAGTTGGTTTAAGCGTTTTCAGTCAGGAAATATTAATGTTAAAGATGCAGTTCGCTCCGGTCGCCTTATTACCGATAAAGTTGATGTTATTTGTGAAAAAGTGCAGCAAGATCGGCATATAAGTAGTTACGACATTGCTGATCAACTGGGTATTGACCAAAAAACAGTTTTAAGTCATTGGAAAAAGTCTGGATTCACAAAAAAGCTCGATATTTGGGTACCACACAAACTCACTGAAAGAAACCTAATGAACCGTGTACTTGTTTGCGATTTTCTATTAAAACGCAATGAAACCGAACCATTTTTGAAAAGATTGATCACGGGTGATGAGAAGTGGATCACTTACGACAAGAACGTGCGGAAAAGATCATAGTCTAAGTGCGGCCAGGCTCCACAGACTGTGGCGAAACCCGGACTAACGCGCAATAAGGTGATCTTGTGTGTATAGTGGGATTGGAAGAGCATCGTTCATTATGAGCTTTTACCGCCGGGCAAAATCATCGATTCGGATCTCTACTGCCAACAGCTGATGAGATTAAAGCAAGAAATTGAGAAAAAAACGCCCGGAATTGATCAACAGAAAGGGTGTAGTCTTTCATCACGATAACGCCAGACCACACACATCTTTGGCCACTCAGCAAAAATTGAGAGAGCTTGGTTGGGAAGTGTTGATGCACCCACCATATAGCCCTGACCTTACTCCCTCAGATTTCCACTTGTTTCGGTCCCTTCAGAATTCTTTAGGTAGTGTAAGGTTAACATCAAGAGAGGACTGTCAAAACTACTTTTCGCAATTTTTTGATCAAAAATCCCAAAATTTCTACAGCAACGGGATCATGTCACTACCTACAAGATGGCAACAAGTTATAGAACAAAACGGCACATATACTCGTATATTATAATTAAATGTAATTAAACTTTTGAAAAACACGTCTTGAATTTTTATATAAAATACGAAGAAACTTTTTCCCGGACCTTATATAATAATAAAAATAGCAATCCAAATAAAAAGCATTACGTTTCTTTCACGAACGAATAAACATTTGCCCAAATCCTAAAGCCAGAACAATCTTCAAAACCGAAAGAGGATAAAAGCCATTTCTGTGGTTTTAATCAAACATAAAACATGTGAACCCACCCCCCTCAATTCACATGTCACCTGTCTATCGACTGTCATTTCGGGGGGGAAAGAGGAGGGGGGAGGACGTCTTTCCAACGCTAAATAAAACATCAAGGAGACAGATTCATAAAACTTGTGGCGTTCGGTGTGAGTAGATATTGGATCTTGCACAGAGGAAAGAAGAGGTAGAGTGGGTATAACATTTTTCAGTTGTCGAGTTGCTGAACATTACAAATAATATTGATTACATTTGACCAACAAGTCTTTTGGTAAAATGTCTTTTTGATATATTTAACGGGCCTTAACCATTCAATCGTGGATTGGACCAACAGGACCACTAATACAAAAAAGCATAATTGTAGGCCATAGAGCTTGATAGGTTAAACATTTTTATTTACTTATTTTACTTTACTCAATGTTTCGGCTACGTTGCACGGACCGTGGTCACGAATTTGGAAATATGACAAGTATGGCAGCTAATAAGTGTAAATAGTCATTGTAAATACGTCCGTTCGTCACACATAAACACGTTTATTTACTTATTTTACTTTACTCGATGTTTCGGCCACGCTGCACGGATCATCGCCACGAGTTTGTAAATATGACAAGTATGACAGCTGTTAAGTATAAATACTGTATGTAAATACGTCCGTTCGTCACACTTAAATATATTTATTTACTTATTTTACTTTACTCAACGTTACGGCCACGTTGGATGGACCGTCGCCACGAGTTTGGAAACATGACAAGTATGTTCTTAAGTATAAATACTGTTTGTAAATAGGTAGTAATACGTTCGTTACAATTAAGCCCGACTTCATAAAAACACTATGCGTTCGATTTCGTTATGAATGTACTTCCAAATGTCACATCCCTGGAAAATGTGAAACGCACCGACATATCAATGTCGTATTTATGCCTTTGCTCGTCAATGGTTAATTGCAACTCTGTATGTTAAGCATTCGATAGCAAACCGACTTCACATGTCAATCTCTTTACGTAGATATCGTAAAAGACGAGTAAAGGATAACAAAGAAGCTACCACGAGCCCCGAGGAACAAGACCACTTAAAAAAGAGTGGACTCGCCTATCCGCTGGGCCAGTGTGACGTTTAAGGGTCATACGTCGCACATGTCCAGCGGGGGATTAGCGAAAAATTAAGTAACGGATTTTTCATTAATGCATTGTAAACTAATGCATTGTAATAAACTTTCGTAAATTAAAGTCTGTTCACATAAATTGTAAAAACGGCAACTCTATTTACATTCATTCTCTGTGGAGTCTATAGTAAACTTGATGACGTCATCCGCACAGTTGTGAGTGGTTGTGAGATACTGCCAGAAGTTTTAGTCGTAAACTTTTCTATGTCGAAACTAAAAAGCGTTGGGATTTTGCCTCTTTATACTTTTATATTTTATATCTCGTTACAGGTGTTTAGAAGTGGCATTAGCGTTATTTCAAAATCTAACTCCAACTCAAATAATTTATTTTACATATAATAAAATCATCAAAATTGAATCATCACTTGGAAGCGGCGATATTTTTATTTTCATGAAACTCTTGAGGTGACATGCTTATCTTAAATTAGAGCAATGATAGGTATCTATTGGGATGGGGAGTACACAGTTCCTCAGCCCGAAACAACTGAGTTTCTTCCTAGGTATGAATTTTTCAAAAATTATCATTAATTCGATGAAGGAAAACGTCATTAGAAAACCCGCATGCATGGTCCAGAATTTCAAAAAAATCTGTAACGTGTGTATTCACTAATCCGTACTGGGTACGCCTAGTGATTTATGGCCCTAGGCCTGTGCCCTGCAGTGGGACTATTAAAAAGCTGACATCGACTTAAAATTCGATGCATTAATTTAAATTGCTTCTAAAATTGGTGCCTTTTATACGGTATATATTGCAGATACCTTTCACGTGTTTATGGTCGGTTTCCTTCATTGCTTTTAATATGCCCCATACAAACGATATTAATTTCATAATTGTGTTGATAAATTATGCAATATGAGTAAGTAGTTGCGAAGGAGCGGCTTGGCGTGTGGTACGAGTGATAACTCACCGGCGATTAAAGTAAAACCAAAGTGGTAGTAGTGGTAGTGGTAATAGCATGAATGAATTATTCTTGGTTTCCCTTCAATATTTAAGGTATACAAACTTAAGTGTATTTAATGATTTTTATAAAAATGTAATATAATAAATTAAGTGTGTGAATTATTTACAGCATACATATATTCAGCATTCGATCCGATTGTTTCGTTTTTCGATCACAGATAATTTTTATCGATATCTGCCTTTAATATCTTACTGTAGAGCTTACTGTATCTTAATAGCTTCCCCTTGTAATCACAAGGGTGTCAAGTCGCAAACCACCAAGCGGGCTCATTGTGGATTGCTGGATGCACGTGCCAAGACTTTTATTAATTCTTGAGCACGCGGGTTTCTTCGCTATGTTTTCCTTCACCATTGAGCTAATGATAATTAAAAAACTAGCCGGAACTAGCCAGTGGTATTAACCGGAACTCGTACAGACGAATAAGAATTGAAAATAGATACCTCTGGTCATAGCCACTTTTAAATGTAAATGTAACTTACACGGATGTAATTTAGAGCTAGAAGAAAAATTACAGAAACATTTGCACACAAAAGTAAGTCACACAAAGAAATTTCTCAATTTTAAATACGTAAGAAGAACATGTTTATCTACATGAAGTCTGGTATTCGAATACATTTCCCGATACATGTTCTCTTCTTGACGACAATCCGCTTCTAGCTTATTACTCGGACGCTACATATGGTCCCATTGGTACCATAGCATGTCACCTGAAGTTAATATAATTTAACTGTACGGCGTTAAGTGAATCATTCAATAACCTTATGTAATTATCATGATTGGTCGCGTACCCGTTCGTCCCTGAAGGTTTCCATCTTTGGTATACTAGCAATATTCATCTGATTTATGTCCGTTTAATATTTCACTAATAAATTGATGAATTAACTTTTGCAGAGAACTATCTGACAGTTCAAACTCAAATTCACTTTTTTATAGGAAAGTCGGTAGACGGGAGGATGGCTCATAGACGGTAAGTGGTCACCGCCGCACATAGACATGTGTAATACCAGGGGGTTGCGTTTCCACAACTCTCTTGAAGAACCCCATGCATCGTATTAATTCTTAATTCTATTACTATTTACAATATTTTTTTTTTATAGTACGACGGCGACAGACAAGCATACAATCCACCCGGTAGTGAGTGGATACTGTCGTCTATGTACATTCGCGATAAATCCCATCATCTGTCTAAAATGACAAATATACAGAAATGGGCGGTTTTATCGCTAAAAGCGATTAGGTAGGATATGATTAGGTAGGGGGAGAGCGCATGCTGCATTTCCACAGCCACTGGGCGCACTCGACTGGCCACGTTACCCCTCTCTCACAGAAGACTACCTTGAAATGTACTGCATTACCCACTTTATCGTATTTCCCCAATGTACGTACGTCTTTCAGTAGCGAATGAGATATGCCAGAGCCCACTCCTATTCCATTCCATCCTCTCCTTCCCCATTTCCTAACCCTTTCTTCAAATCCATTCCTATATCTCCAAAGGTAGGCAGCGCATCCGGGGGTGTGCCAATGTTTGTCATTGTGGACTGATGTTGGCATGTATTGCGGATGTCTATGGACGACAGTATCCACTTACCATCAGGTGGACTGTGTCTGCCGTCTTTTTTTATAGAAACAAAAAAAAATCTCTTTTAGATTTCGATCAATACAATGATCCAAGCTTGCAGGTGACCAACGTGCAGTAAAATGATTTAAATGAAGCGGCAGGCTCTACAATAAAGTAATAGAATTAAGAAAAGAACTTTAACTGAAATAGACTCGTTAAAAAACAATAAAACGTCTTGCTATTATTATACGTAATACTAGAGAATTTATTCATAAGCCTGCAAGAGTCCGACAAACAGAGAGCTTTGATTTAAACGAGGATTGTGTTATTTTTGCCTTAAACTCACTTAGGCACGGATCGCGGGTCACGTACGGGCGGGTAAAGCGCGGGAAAAATATTTGCTCAGTTTTGCTTCTCAATTTGTCAAAGTATTTTTTTATGAAACACCGAGTAGAGATACGTTCAAATAATATACTTTAACATTTCTGGATATCTTTTATTATATATAGACTTGCGACCCGCCTTCGCTTCGTTTCGATTTATAAGTTTTTGTTTTTTTTTTCATTTTTTTTTCAACATTTCAAAATGAAATATTGCCTACATTAGACACGGTTAATGTAGCTTCCTATTTGTGAAAGAATTTTTGAAATCGGTTCAGTAGTTCCAGAGATTACCCCCAACATACCTACTAACGCACAATTTTACCTCTTTATTATATGAGTCTATAAAAAGATCCCGTGACACGCATCAGTTGACAGCAAAGTTTCGTTATTTTCAGTAAGTTTTAGAATTTTGTTTAAACAGAAACTATAGTTTCACGAGCCCTATTCAATAACATATATATGTATATATATGTCATATGTATATTGGCGAAGAAATTTTCATTATGGATATTTGAAAGTTTACCGTGTCATAATTCTAGAAGTACTGAACCAATTTGACAATGAATATTCTCTCATATCTATGGATTTGGCTCGCCTACGGACTATGATCTATCAACTGTTATGTATTCTACAAATATTGTTTTAAATTAAAGATTAATGTATATTAGTTACACTCTCAAGTTGGGTTGCCAAATTTGAATCAATAGTTTACAGGACAATTCAAATGTGGGACACGGCTGAAAAAAACAGCACCTAAGAAATTGTTGGTTTCCTAGATCTATGGGACTTGCAGCATCGGGAATACATGAAGGTTGAACTTGAGTAGATAAATATTAAAGATACGGTATTAGAAACGGAAATTCACGGCAACTAAGTCTCACCTAAGTTTAATAATAAATTATTATTAACTTAAGAGTATTATTATAATTAATAATGAAGAGTATTAACTCTTTATTGTGTACACAACAAACAAAAACAAAATAAACACATACTTAAGACGCAATTAGCGGCTTTATCGCTTAAGCGACCTCTTCCAGGCAACCACAGGACGGAGAGATGATTGAAGAAATAAATGTAGTGCAAACAGATATATAATTAATAGATACAGCAATAAAATAAATACATAAACATTAATATACAATGTACATTACATTTAAAGGTAGTCTCTCACTGAAACCTACCTTGAAATGTACTGTATTTCCCACTGTTATTCCTCGATAAACACGTGTTTCGGTAGTGAGTTAAATATACCAGAGCTCATTTCCATCGCATCTCTCCATTTTCTCAACCCTTCCTCTAAATCCTTTCCTATATCCTCAAAGGCAGGCAGCGCGTCCGGGCGCGTGTCAACGTGTGTCATTGAGGACTGAAGTTAGTATGTACCGTGGATGTTCATGGGCGACAGTATCTTACCACCAGGTGGGCTGTATGCTTCACTCCCGCCTTTTAAAACATAATACAATGACAAACACGTCATTACTAAAATTTACATCTACAAATAGTCACCACACCCTCTTACAACCTACGCCTATCATATAAATTGCATAGGTGTACGCGTAAAAACTTTTAAGTACGTACGTTCTCTAAGTTCGGCGAAGAAAGGTGAGCAGCTTTTGAAAAAGTCTCTCTCGAAAGTGTTTACTAACAGAGTTTGAACTTTGTCAATAAATTTTTTATGCAATTTTACGAAGTCATAAAAGTTTTAATAGCTTTAGCAACTTTCAATTGGCCAAATATATTCACATGTGTATTTGATCTTTTTTTATGTGGGTGTCAAATCAGCAGAAAGACTCTTTGGTGTTAAACCAACATTAGTCGAAAATGTCAATCATTAACACGCCACAGGATGTGGCTTAGTAGGTGGATGCCGCAGCTTACCTTTTTAGAAATGGATTTGGAAAAAAAATGGAAAGTGTAGGAAATAGGGAGTATGAATATAAGAGGATGGAGAGTTTTTTCATTCCTTTAAATAGTATTTTTTTTTAAAATAGAATAATAATTCCTATTTTACTTTTTTTTTTCAAAATTAACACACTAGTTGTTAAATTACTCGCACATATAGGTACTAATATGTTAAATAATACCTATACGTCATAAATTCACTCGCATGGGTATCGAAGTTATCCAGTTCTGTTTTAAGCTGACCGTTAAAACAGAACTGAACCTTATCATTAAAAAGTTCTACGGAAATATATTGTAAAATGGAACACTTGTACCCAATAATATATAAAGTGAATTAGAAAATAATAATAATTGGACTGTATTGAAATTACTTTAAATTTTAGAGTCGACTGCGTTGATAAAAATTGATGAAACCCCATCACGAAGAATGGCGGAACAGGCGCTCTACAGACACGAAAATATCCGATCGTTTCTTTCTAAATTACGAGATAGCTTATAAATCTCCGGATACTGTATCATTTCTCGCTCCGGCGAATGTAGCTAAAATTCAAATCCCTCTTATACAGTCAGCAAATTGGAAGTAACTAGCTATATATCAGAGTAGTCAATTTTCGTTTGATGTACGACTACCATTACGGCTGTCAGTAGCGCGGCCGCGCTCAGAAGTGGGCCAAATTGAAAAAGTTCCTCCACCGACCAATTTGTCCGCCGTTTGATGGTAGTTTCTTTTTATGTGCTTGTTGAAATTTGCGGAATTTAAATGTACAGTGACAATATTAAATGTACAGTGACAATATTAAATGTACAGTGACAATATTAAATTTACAGTGACAATATTAACTGTACAGTGGCAATATTAAAAATTCGCGTTTCTATTTAAGTATTTATTCACTCATGCTTTATTGGACAGAAAAATTGTACAAAAAACGGACTTACTAATCAACTTACGGCGAACAGAGAAAGAAAAGGAAGTGCGTCACAATATGATATACATATGGCATATATAACACCCACTAAAATTAATCCATGAATTTATTATTAAAGAATTGTGGATTCGATATTATTAAACGTATATTGTAGTTAAGTATGTCCGTATTATATTATATGTTATATTATGGTATTTTTTATTTATGAACAAAAAATCCACAGGAAAACAGTATATGAACTTATTATAGATATACATAAAGCTTACTACCGATAACGGATTTAACTATGTAGGTATACAATGCAAAAAAAGATAATATATGGGCGATGGGCTTATACGAGTACCTACATCAACTAATACTCATTGTATAAGTCCCTGTATGTATCGAGTAAGACTCAGTTAAATGTATTTGTGTGGATGTGTCTGAGTATGGGTGTGTGAGTGTGAAAAAAAATTAAATTGTTATAAAGTAAGTATTGTGTATTCAATAAGTATATAATTAATATGCGGCATTATTCGCTGTAGTTATTAGCCGCTATTGCACCTACCACGCCATCTCTGCATAACTCAAAGGATGAGTGGGAGATAATGCTTGTAAGCATTAAGTCCGCCTTTTGTCATTTTATACAATAAAGAAATGAATTATGTTTCAAATTAATATAGGGTATCCCAGAACAGACTTAGCACGGAAGGCAACATTATTTGTTTGCGTCGCGGACGCAACCACACAATGATGACAATTTTGTGTGTGGCAACTTTGCAATAAAGGGATCCCCAGACGCAGTGGCAAAAGACTTTAAGCCCCAAGCCATTGGGCAACGTAATTGCCCTTTGTAAATTATATTTGAATAGAAAATTAGATTTACACAGGCCCTTAAAAGAGCGGAATTTATTTAGAATTTATAAGCCGGCTTGTCCACCGGGATTATCCGTATATTTGTGAGTCACGCGAGCTGATGGAACATTATGCCAAATTAGTAGGTACACATTATGTAACTCTAATGTAGGTAAGTATTGTATGATGATGACTAAATGATGGCTAACCCGACAGGGAAGCTATGTCAGTAAAAATAATACAAAATATAATAACAATTATTGTAAGTATTGTGATACACATTGTAATAGACACTAACGAATTATAAAGTGATAATCGAACTCGATATCGTGATAATCCATGTAAGTGCGATGATAGCTAGGGGTATCCATAGTTCTTTATGGCTTATTTCAGCAGGCAGCAAAACCAACTATTTTTGAATAACTGCTATAACAATTTATAATTTGCTGTCACTTCTTTATTTTCTCTTTCCTCCATTTTTTTTATAGAAAGTATGTGGTAGATCAGCAAATGGTGCTAAGTGGATACTGTCGTCCATGGACATCCCGACACATACCAACATCATTCCGGAATGACAAATCTTGGTACGACCCCGGCTGCGCTGCCTACGTTAATTCATTCATTCATTCTCTCTTAAATTTTCCATTCTTGTGTACTTTCTTCTTTTTTCTCAGCCTTCTTAACGTCCCACCGCAGAGTACAGGCCCGAAACCCCTAGTGGTTTAGAAGGGAGGCCCCGGCAACTTTGATTATTACTAATAAATCAATATTTAATGTAGAGCTTTTGAGTTTTGTATTTAGGAAGTATAAAATTTATCAATTTAGATATTGATACTTCTGTGAAATCTTAAAAAAAAACCTTAAAAAACCTTAAAAATCAGACGTTAGAGCAAGTTTATATTTAAACAGAATCTTGAAACAACGAAATTATAGGTTAGAAAATCTTAATCGATGTCAATAAGGTCCCCTTGCTGAGATAACGTCACGAATACTGTGTTATTATGAAATACTAGCTAGTACTAACAGTAGTATATTAAATGTGTCGCATTCCATCGACCGCAACTTTTTTCATTGCCTTTGTAACCGCAACGAGGCGTGTTTTGCGAACCGTCATAGCCTAAAAGCTCCCTAATGACACACTGTAAATAATGGCACATAATCGACCTTATTACTCAAAACATAAAAGACTGGACACACGCCCATTTTTCATGCCCGTTACAGGATGTTCGGCACTGTTCTGTAAGGGCATATTTAGGCTGATATATAGTCATTTGATTTTATATGTGTTTATGTGTACCGGTCATAGCAATCACAATAAACATTCAAAGTTATTCCACCAGCGAAAAGAGATAAATAAAAAATAACTGCACACTGAATATTGAATTTCTATCGTGAAAACTAATATTTTTTATGGTAAAAAGGTCGCAGACGAGCATACAGTCCAACTGATGATAAGTATATACATACTGTTGTCTATGGACATCCGCAATGCATACCAACTTCACTCCAGAATGACAAATGTTAGCACGCGCCCGAATGCGCTGCATACTTTTGGATTGGTGAATGGTTTGGGAAAATAGGAAGGGATAAGATGGGATCGGATGGGAATGGGCTCTGGCATATCTCACTCACTACTGAAATATGTACGTAAATGGAAAAAATAGGATAAAGTGAGAAATTGCAGTAGACTTCAAGGTAGTCTTCTATGAGAGAGGGGTAACTGCAGCGTGCACTCTCCCCCTCGCCAAACCCCATTGTTCTATGACTTTATAACATTCAATACTTGTGTTCACACAAACCACTCACTTGTACCGTGTCACTCGTATGTATATAGGGTATCTAATAGTAATGGTTCGATTAGCAGCTAGTATGAGTGGAGTGTGCCGCGTTGCCTTCGCAGCCAGAGTATAGAGAGTAATACAGAGTCACAAAGTCAGAGACTTCATTTAAAAAAAAGAATAACTTTCTAAATCGTAGAAGAGAAGTTGCTGGTTTTAGTGATAGAATTTCAATATTAAGAGGACGCAGGTTTTTATTTAAGCCTTGATATTATTTTATATTACTTTATATAATTTTTAGCCTTTTATTTTATATTACTAGGTGGAAATTGACGTTAAGATTAGAGAAATATAGCAGGAAAAGTATCAAACATTCTAGGAGTTGTCACATTTTAATAGAAAAGTAATTGTGTTAAATCAGATTGTCTGCTCGTAAGCCATCTACTTTCTATATAAATAACGGTATTTTTCAAAGTATGTGATATAATTTTGTAAACGTATCTGAGATAAAGGACCTTACTGTGGATTCCGGTACATTGAGACTATCGAAATTCTAAAAATGAACATATATTTTTTTACTTTTATCTTAAAAATCAGATGTTAGAGCATGTTTCGATTTAAACATAATCTTGATACAACGAAATTTTTAGTTGGAACATCTTAACCTTATCAAAATCTTAATCTTAACCAAAGTCTATAAGTCCCCACCGACAATAAAGTCCTTTTGCTCAGTCCTCCAATCGCGTTTTGGAGGGGGAGATCGCACGCTGCAATCCAACAGCCGCTGGGCGCGCTCGACTGGCCACGTTACCCCCCTCTCACAGAATACTACCTTGAAATATACTGCATTTCCCACTTTATCTTATTTCCCTAATGTACGTGTTTTGGTAGTGAGTGAGATGTGCCAGAGCCCATTCCCATCCTATCCCTCCCCATTTTCCTAATCCTTTCTTCAAATCCATTCCTATATCTCCAAAGGTAGGCAGCGCATCCGGGGGCGTGCCAACATTTGTCATTTTGTACTAATGCTGGCATGTATCGCGAATGTCTTTGGGCGACAGTATCCACTTATCATCAGGTGGACTGTATGTTCGTCTGCCGCCTTTTTCAATATAAAAAACAATTGACATATAAAATAAAAACAATATAAAAAACATGAGTTGATGTATGTATGTGTGTGGATAATAGGAGAATGGGCTTTTATTAGTGGATAATAAAGGGACTGGTGACGCTGAATGTAATCGTAAACATAAAATGATTTCAAAAATAATTATCATGGCATGTAACAAGTCTAACCAAACTACATTATAAAGTTAGCGATGACATAACGCATAGTATAGGGAAGTAATTAATATGACAAAACTTAGTATTAATCATGTTAAAATTACTAACTCCCAGGGTTGCGGCGAGGTGTGAACCAATCTGGGTGAAGTTACATTTGTGTACGACAAGTTTGTTGTATGTATGAGGTTAAATGTAAGATGATCAGCAATGGCCTAATTGTCATTATTTGTTACTTGTTACGAGCACACTTAAGTAGCAAATATAACAAAAAAAAATGTCCCGGTATATATACACGTATATATACACATATAAAATATATATACGCGTATATAAAAAATACTGGTTTATACAGGTAGATTTGAGCGCAGTTTGGGTAAACAGTCTTATAGGTGGCAGACGTGCATACAGTCAACCTGATGGTAATGATGTCGTCCATAGACATCCGCGATACATGCCAACATCAGTCCGGAATGACAAATGTTGACACGACTCCGGTTGCGCTGCCTTCCTTTGGATGAGATCGGGAAAATTTAACTCACTACTGAAATGTAGTACGTTATACGGTAGTCTTCTGTGAGAGAGGGCTAACGTATCTATTCGAGTGTGTCCAGCGGCTGTGAGCTTGCACCTCGCAAATTAGTACTGCCAGTGCTCTAAAAGAGTACTCTTTCATTAAAATTAAACCCAAATGTCTCGAACAAAAAAAAAATCAAGAAGTGAAATGATCCTTATGTCAGATTAATTAAAACTTATGAATAAAGTTAACATTACCTACTCTGTTATACACTATTTTATTGTTGCAAATAAAAATCATAAAAAATCAAAACAGAACACATAAAAGTCAAATATCTATCATCAATAAATAGACATAGATTTATTAACGCGAGTGTACACATATTTACATTCTACTAGGAGTGGCCCAATCGAGGTAAAAGCTTTCCAGGTTCACTTTTGCATAAACATGGATTTTTAATATACTTGTTACAGAATAACTAGGTCACACATTGCTTTCACTTAACATACGATTAATAATGTTAAAACCAACATAAATATGTGGGTAGTTATTGATAAATATCTTCGTGTATTTCCGTGTACTGTACAAATAAGTGAACTCGATTTTTGTTTAAATTTTATTGTAAAAGTAATTATACAAATCGCGTACTTAATGCCAGTCAAGTACCACATTATAAGTCCGTATGTTTTCAGAGTATTTTACATTTTAGTTTTTTGATACTACTGTCATCATATTGAAAAATCGAAATGGTGGCTTTTCGATTTTATTTTTTAATTTTTAGGTGGAATTTAAAAAAAAATATGACAATATCTCGAAAACCGTGCGACTTGCACTAAAATCAAATTGCAGTCATCCGATAGGTCATGAGCTGGCCTGTCGACAGTTATCGTCTATCGACAAATTTGGCCACTATTTACTGGCCACCCTATACAATTTTGTTTATATTGTTTAAACAATATAAATAACTAAGTCCTCCGCTACAATGTTTCTGAATAATTAATTGATTTTGAATAATTAATAACAACAAACATTTAAAAAAACAGTATTAAACTCAGCTCTGTTCTTGAGGATTAAGAAGTAAAAACCTCCAATGACTCGACTATATGTTTAATACATTTTGAGAAATTTAACTGTGCATAAATTAAGTTTATTACAAATATAAATGTTACTTTATTGCACTGTTTATAGAGATATTTTGCAAAAACCGAAACATCATTGAAAATTTCGCGGTTTTTTCCAGGTGGCAGTGCGCTATCGGTTGTCTGCCGAGGTCGAAAACTTGGATTATTAAATAGGGGCCCGGTACGTAGATGGACTGCACTAGAAGGTTACAGTAAAATAATAGCCTATACTTATATAAGACAGGGAAAGTGTATAAAGAGTTTATAAAACCGATTTAGTATTTTCAGATTGAAACAAATAAACTTATCCTCGTTATTGTTTCATAATAGTAGTTTCCCGTGTCATTGAGTGCTTACGAAATTTTATAAGACACATTTCGCCTTTTATCGACCTCCAACTAGCTCTCTTGACGACGTCCAATCCAAATAAATGTGTCAGAAACATTCACCAATAAAACAAATATCCTAACTCTCCGCCATTTCATGTTCGCAAGTTATTTGAAGAGACACTTTTCACAAAAAACTCAATAAAAACAATACCTTTTATTGGTACACTCTGAAACTTCACCTTAGGCAAAAGTCTAGGAATGTCTAGTCTAGTCTTTCTGCCTGTTTGATTTCGAATAACTTATGGAATATGTTCAAACAAATACTAAGTGTCAAATAATATGATTCAATAAAGAATGAATATCAAAGAATTTAAGCTGATAATCAGGAAATTTAAGTGTAATTGGGCTGGTCACTCCTATGGAAGGAAGATACTTTAACAAAATGGTATCCGAGAGATGATAAAAGATCAAAAGGCAGGCAAATGAAAAGATGATGCGATGAAATCAAGAAAATAACTGGTGGTACCTGGAGTAGAATTGCTATAGATACGAAATATGGTTATTGCTGACAATAGGAAGAATGGAAAGAGTTCAAGGATGTGTTAAAAATATATAATAATTAAGCTCGCTTTTTTTCGGAATGGCTAAATTCTTGTGGCCCTAATGGCCTTTCAAGAGTCACCAAGAGTTCAAGACATGTATGGTTTAGGGCGAGTGCAGAAGACGTTCAGCCAGAAGCAAAGAGTGTATGCAGCAACGAGCCTAAGATCGCCCTCGCCGGTAGACCGGTGGAAGGAACGGACCTCGGCTTAGGGCGTCGCTTTGGGAGGGTACCGCGGGATCACGAGTCGGTGAGATGTTAAGCTCACCTTTTGTACCATAATGTGCAATAAAGTTTTTTTATTAAATAAAAAAATAAAACAATAGTAATAAGAAATAGCATTCCAATTTATATTAAATTTTCGAGTATAATACGAAATTTAATTACTAACATTATAATTATCTCACGTTCATGGTATTGTATAATGTTTACGTGATTATATAATCAGCTTAATAATAAAGAGGCTTCATCTATCTTTGCCTTTACAAATTTCTTATTATACTCGTAAAGCAATGCAAAGCAAACGAACCCACGGTGCGTTTTTGGTTTGATCGTTTGCGTTCTGGAAATTTCGACCTCAATAACAAGCCCACTCACTGGACGACCGTAGACTAAAGTCAATAATGACGAATTGAAAACAACAGCGGAAGCGGATTCATCTCAAACTACGTCTAAGTTAGCGGCATCCTTCGGTGTAAGTGGCAAAACGATATTGATTAATTTGCGCTAAATCGGAAACTCAAACTACGCTCGGAAAGTGGGTAGCGTATGAGCACAATGAAAGTCATCTGCAAACACGCGTCGAAGCTTACCTTACTTTGCTAAACCGGTACAAAAATGAAGGGATTCTGATCTTTCTGAAGGAGATCCTGTATGATAATCGTAAACGTTCGTCACAATGGTTGAACTCAGGAGATACAGCCAAACAATGTCCCAAACGTAAACTGAGTCAAAAGAAGCTCATGGTGACTGTATGGTGGTCCTGTGCCGGTATTATCCACTACGGCTTCTTGAGAGCTGGCACAACAATCAATGCAGATGTGTACTGTGAAGAACTGCAACCGATGATGGGCAAGCTCGCTATCAAACAAACGATTCTGGTCAATCGCTCTAGTCCACTGCTCTCGCCGACACACTACACGACAGAAAGTTCCAGGAGCATCGAGTGGAACCTTTCCGTGACCCACCGTACTCGGCAGACCTTGCCCATACTGATTTCCATTTTTTTCGGAAGTCGGCTAACTTTTTACACTGGAAAAACCCCTTATCAACCCCGATAAGGCTATCAAAAACGCATTTAGAGAATTAATCGATTCCTGTCCCCAGGAGTTCTATAGCAGAGGCACAATCAACTTCCATTACAATGGCAATAGTGCATTGATAATAATGGACAATACTTCGATTAATTAAATATATAATTTTTATACGAAAAAAAATTGAATTTTTCCATATTAAACGGCATTTTTATGGACGAATGCGGCAGAGAAGCATACAGTCCATATGACGGTAAGTGGATACTGTCGCCCATAGACTTTCGCGATACATGCCAACATTAGTCCAAAATGACGAACGTTGGCATGCCCGCGGATGCGCTGCCTACCTTTGGAGATATAGGAATGGATTCGGAGAAAGGATTGGGAAAATGGGGAGGGATAGGATGGCAATGGGCTTTGGCACATCTCACTCACTACCGAAACACGTACGTAAATTAGGGAAATAAGATAAAGTGAGAAATGCAGTACATTCCGAGGTAGTCTTCTGTGAGAGAGGGGTAACGTGGCCAGTCGAGCGGGCCCAGCAGCTGTTGGATTGCAGCGTGCGCTCTCCCCCTCAAATTAAATAGGACCTAATATAAATGTGATTCGTGATTGAATTGAAAATGCAAGAAAATATAGATATATCACTGCCTAAAACAAGCGTATATCCTTTTTATTTTTTAAATAAAAGTTTAATGTATTCTGACGATGGATTAAAAGACGATGCACTGAAAGAATTTAATCCAAAATGCACTTTAAAATAACGTTTTTCTTGCTTTTAAAAGCTCTATTGGCTTAAAAGAGTTAGATGTTAAGAATACATTTTGTTCATTACTTTTTGATATAATTTCGTATAAAGCTAAACAGAAAGAGTAAATAAGTTAACCAATTTCCTTCACAAAGAGAAGTAATCTAAAAACTTCATTAGAATAGGGATATAGGCAATTTCAAAGTTACAAATAAATGTAAATGAAGCATATTACCAAAACATTTCTCTAAAATTGTTCTATTTAAGGTATCTAAGGCAATTTACTCGTAATTTACATTGTATAGTTGTAAAAACACTCACTAAAGAATTGTAAAACAGCTTTCAGTAAACCAAATTGTGTAACAAAAATGCACCAACACATGAAAATGGAACCTTTGTTTGTGAACAAAACGACGCCCGCGGCAAACGCCATTATAAAGGAAAGGGAATTAAAATAAATAAATAAGGTTACCCTCGAAAAAATTAGCATCACCGGGTCGCCATGAATAATGGAGGAACGCTCTACTAGTATTCCTTGTCAATTACGGAATATTGTAACCCTCATTTTGTTAGGGTTTTGTGAGAGGCAATTGAAATTGGCGTATGGTGTTGACCACACGTTGTGTTGTAGCTATAGAATAGGCTTTAGAACAACACCATCCCATCTCTTCCCGTGGACGTCGCAAAAGGCGACAAAGGGATAACAAAATGGTTACCACAAGTCCTGAGGAACTACACCACTTCCAAGAGAGTGGACTCGCCAATCCGCTTGGTCAGTGTGGCGTTTTAAGGTTATACATCCGTCATGCACAAAACGATTTGGATGAGGAGGGCTCATGTCCAGCAATGGATACTGAAAGGGCTGGTTGCGTTGCATTGGTTGCAGTGGTTAAGGAAGCTATCAGTGGTCTGTACCTCTTATTGTTTTGTACATTAGAGGGGTATGGCCTTAACAGTAGTTGAAATTAAGCGACCGAAGTGTTCAATAAGTGTTCACAACTTTTTTCAATTTTCAAAACACCAATAAAACAAATGATGAACTAGAAATACGAGTCAATAAAACTAAAGAACTACCCTTACAAACTTCTATTGCTTACGTGAGTTAAGATTCGTTTGCGTCTTCACTTCACTCACTAATTGGCAACTTGTTAATTTGAGAATTCACTTGACGCAAGTTTTTCTTGCTAATGAGTCTTCGTAACTTTACTTGTACAGAAAGGGAGTGTACTTTTTTTCTCGAAATTTCCAATTTCGACCGTCTAATGGTCGGTTTCGTCATCAATATAAGTCACTGTCAGAATTATTTCACGGTTAATTTACTAAATAACTATATGTATTGTGAACTAGGGGTGCCAGCAACTTCGTTCGAGTGAACTTTAGAGTGATTCCCGTGGGAACTCTATAGCCGAACGTGAGAAAAAGTACTTTAAATGTTAACCCAGCTCATAAGCTATAACTATGCCAAGTTTCATTAAATTCTGTCCAGTAGCTCTTGCGTGATGCGCGATCAAATAGACGGATGGATTGTATATAGAATAAAAGAAGCAGTATTTGAAGTTTGCCTATAATGTATAAGAAGTATAAAGTAATGGAAATGCCATTAGAGCAATTTCCTTAACAAAATAATTTGTCAATTTTTGTGATGTGATGTCATGTTTATGTGAATAACGTAGGACAATATACGACGCAATGTCATTCAGTATTTGGTGTCACAGGGGATGGGTAAATGACAGAGGGGCATTGTCAACCAAGGTCTCTCCAATAAGGCCTATTTTCCCTTGTTCGGGAGATATTTCCAATTTACAGATTTTCTCTGCACGTCACGTGACTTCGAAAACAATAAAGCGACTGATGAATTTTGTGACAAATTCAGCATTTTGATATGAAATAATTCAAATATTTACGTCACGAATACAAGGATGAGAAATTGTAATTTTATCCAAGTTTCACGGAATTGTCATTCAGTGATTTCTGAGAAAATACGAGTATATATCTCGTTCGTCTCAACGTGAATTTCATTCGAATCCTTTGACGCGACTTCCGTAAAACGAGAATATTGCATTCATATTACACCAAAAATAGAAGTATATTTTATCAGGCGCAATCCGAAGCGGCGGAAAGAATTTTAACTTGGTCATTCTGTCCTTGCCATATTTATATAAAATGT
The DNA here is from genome assembly GCA_914767545.1 of Sesia apiformis. Lineage (NCBI taxonomy): Eukaryota > Metazoa > Arthropoda > Insecta > Lepidoptera > Sesiidae > Sesia > Sesia apiformis. The sequence goes on along the minus strand of OU611960.1, from coordinate 3,343,806 downwards.
ACATAATATACAAACTGCCGCAGACATATTCGGCGAAGATTGATAAATATGCGCTAAATTTCATAATTTTGTTTTTCGCGCCATTTGACTCAATTAAATGTAACCTACAAGCTTTAAAAGGATTTTTGAATTACTTACACAATTTACACGATAGCTTAGTTAGTCCAAGCGCCTTCATATAATTATAATCTATAAACACAAATACAAAACCTTCTTTCGTGTAAAAAATCATTTTTGTCGCTTAAGCAGAATGATATCCAATTTTAAGTTAACTGACATGTCGTTTTAAGCATTTTTAAGAATTGTGTTATTATTTTATTTTAATAATTACTTAAGCCTTGTTCAAGGAAATGTAAGGAATTTCAAATTCGACTACATGGTGTTCACCACCCTGCAGAGTATTCATTTAAGGTTATAATTTATTTTCTAATAAACCTCTAGTAGTCGCTAAAATATTGTACATTTCGCTCTTCGAATCTTTCGAAGATTTTTTCTATAAACGGTGATAACCTAGGGGTGTCAATTTTCGATACTCATAGATGAGGTCGTGAGTTCAAACCCTGGCCCGTACCTACCGCTAAATTTTTGCTCAAGTATACTCTCTCACTCTCTCTCTCTCATGCTGCACTCTGCACTGCTAGCACTCTCTCATGGCCTATGTCCAGCAGGTTACGATGGTTTAAATTAATACAAAAAGGCTGTTTGAAACATTAAAAACCTAGGCACGTTTTCCTGAAAACTGTAATATTATACAACATCTTCAAAAAGCTGTAAATCTCTTCCGAGTAAATTATCGGGACTTTTCTTTTCAATTCCCTAAAATCTCCTCTAAATCCGGGAAGACAAATGACTTCGATGGTAACATGCAAAGTAGACTTTATCGATCGAGTCGCATGGTCGAAATTTGTATAACGATTGTATATTTTGATGTTGAAACAAGATTTGCAATTGAATATTCATGTATATTTTAGTAGTATGAAAATAATATGACAATGTTAGTTACGAGTATGTGCAGAGTAATTTATGTGCAGAAACAACATTCCACATAGATAAACATTTGTTTATACATATACGTATTTAGAAGCGATTAATTTAATTTTAAACACATTTTAAATTTAACTTTTTAAACTTTCGCATTTTGTACACATTTTATATTCTAAATCGGGTCTGATTGAATATTTTTTAATAAAAAAATAGCTATTTAATAGGAGTAGGAATAAAAGATAAACAAATACCTTTATTATACGCGTTCGGACCCGATTTAGAATATAAAAAGTGTTATTGATTCCTAAATCAAGAAAAAAGTAGTGACGTCAGCATTCCCCTAGCCCTCAATAGCAATCGAAAAGGACCAAAACGTCCAGATTCATGACAACCATTTCAATAGCAGGGAAATCAAAGAACGCCAATTTACATAAGTAGGGATTTGAATGTAATAGGAACCATTAATTCTATAGCTTGTCCGATTGCTTTTGATCACTCTTGGATTTAATTTTGTTGTTTAACTTTATTAAGTATTTTGTATTGGTTTGATTCATTTACACAAATTGAATAAGTCTTGGTTTATCAGCTCCCCAAGATTGACTATCATGTTATACGTAAATTGTCATTAACTGTACTTTACAACGGTTATTTTCTTTTAAAAATTTAGTGGCCCCCTGAATATATTTATTTACCGGTTAGTCGCATGAGGCCGCTGCCCCAAATATCAGTGATCCCATACAACACCGAACCCGATATATGGAATAGGGCGTTATTTTGCGTAAGTCATTTGCGAATGCAAACGCAGTAATTATAATCAATATTCGTAATGAAAGATGCTTTAGTTATGTTTTACAAAATTATTGCAATTATTGCAAAATGTGGGAAATTTAAATCTAATGTGTTAATTTTAATTGTTAAATATTAATTTAACAATTAATATTTAAGTGTTAATTTTTTATTGTTAATCACAAATTGGACTTTACTTAGTAAATGGAAGTGGATTTGTAACCACACTATGTGACATATGTGATGTATTCTGATTGACATAGCAATTTTGTTTATTTTTGATTAAATTTGATTCTGAATTGACTTTAAAATTTTGTTAAGTTTACATTAATTAATGCATGTTATATTTGAATTTTACATGTCATTTTTATGATAAACATGATAACCAAAAATTTCGATTTTATTCTTACCGTGTTTTGGCAAATAAATAGATTATGATTATTAGTTATTAGTGTTCGTTTTTTTATAACTGTGTCCCACTGCTGGGCAAAAAAGCTCTGCTCTCATTTTATAATGAATATGTTATAAAATGATTCATTTTACAATAATATAATAATAATAATTTGTTAATAATGTCGGATCAGGGATACGCCGCTGAAGATTTCAAGCATTCTAGCAATTTTAAGACCTATAAACTCCGGGTTGCTGCAGTGCATCAGAAGCTGTTCCTCAGACGTGACTTTTGGTCAGAAGGAATAGTGTTCCGATGGGAATGAAATCCCAATGTATTCTAGGTTAAGGTATATATTGTATGGGCCTTAATTGGGTGAAATAAATAATAAATTAGGTAACAAACAAACAATTTTGTCCAATATCAGTAAGGATAATAATTACAAAAGTCAATTTTATCACATTGTTACTGTAGAATTCGTATTTATGAATAAGAGAAACAAATCCTATGCGGATTTAAGAAATACAAAATAAAAATAAAACACGGTTGAAATAAAATAGACTTACACAATAAAATAATCCTCGAAAACCTTTTGGCTTGTTTAATAAATAATTTGTGCGATCGCTTTGAAGTCGTCGCCTCATAATATTGAAGTGTGAACACAAGGCGAGCAGATTGGCAATTCCGTTTGCTCTTTCGATGTTTTAGAGGTACGACCCGAAGAATTTTCTCTTAAAGATTATAAGAAATTCCTTTGAATAAATAATTTTAAATCAACTTCTGTTGGACAGTTTGACATTCGAGCCCGAAAGGGCCATAATTCATTCCTTAATTGCTACCGGAGCAATTGGCTTATTACTGGCGGATAGAGTTTTCGCGTCATAAATGTTCACCCAAACAGACGCGATATGCCGGTGGGTATTATGGCAACGCGATATTGCGGTAATTGGTATTGCGGCTGTCTACTTTCAACGTAGTGCGATAAATAATAGTCGCTTTTAGAGATTAAAAATATGAAGAATTAACGTTGCCGACATAGCTCAAAGAATCAGCAAGCTGAAGTGGCAGTGGGCAGGCCATATATGCCGCAGAACCATTAACCGATGGGGAAGGCAAGTTCACGAATGGAGACCACGTACCGGGAAACGTAGCGCGGCACGCCCTTCGGCCAGGAAGACTGACGACTAGAAGAAAGTCGCCGGTATGGAAGTAAGTGGGTGGATGAGAAAAACCAAAGATCGTGTGTGTTGGCGGTCCATGGGAGATGCCTATATCCAGCATTAGAAAGACACAAGCTGATGGTACAGAATAGTGTAAGGTTTCATAGAGTACCATACAAAATATACAAAGAAAAATTATCGCATTACCTCGTTGCGATATTGCCTTAAAGCGTAGTTAAGTCACGATAAAATACACCTACTATCAGCCTATGTCTTTCAATTTGAGTATTTCTCTTCTTTCGGTGCCGTCTACTACCCGAGTTTTCTAGTTTTCAGTTTGATAGCCAAGACAGAATGTTGAAACTCGATCCTATCAGTGAAAAGTGGAGATAAAGACAGAGGGTTCGAACTAAGTAAGTTGATTCTAGTTCGTCTCTGTCGCTCGCTCGACTCGTTCCTCGCCCAGAAATATAAAAATACGTCGTCGAGCAGATAGCTAGCTATACTGGTAGAACTGTGTGCTCGTTCCTCGTTTGTAGTTGAATTACCCGCTCACTGTTTCTTTTATATAGTAAGACGACTTAAGTAAGTAAGACTTAAGTTATATAGTAAGTCGGCAGACGACTGGTGGTGGTAAGTCCAACTGGTGGTGAGGGGATACTGTCGCCCATAGACATTCGCGATATATGCCAAAATCAGTCCAGAATGAAACGCTGGCACGCTCCCAAATGCACTACCTACCTTTTGAGATATAGGAATTGATTTGGAGAAAGATTGTGAAAATGGGGAAGGATAGGGTATGATGGGAATATAGTGGAAAATGCAGTACATTTCAAGGGTGTTTTCTGTGAGAGAGGGGTAATGTGGCCAGTCCAGTGGGCCCAGCGGCTGTTAGATTGCAGCGTGCACCCTCCCCGTTATAGTATTAGTATAAATCATATGGTGAAACAGAGGAGAAAATAAAATACATAGCGTGTACTCGTATACCAACCCTTAATGCGGTCGATTGTAGATATGAAATCAAGGTACTTACCTTGTTACACGTGTTACGTCATACAACATTTCCTTCGTTATATTGAAACACGGCGTTTGTAAACGCAAGGGCCAACCTTTGCAAACAATTACGAACTCATTTGCGTATCGTAAAATAGTCATCAAAATATATGTTACGGTTAATGTTACGTGTGTGCAAATAAAGCTAACATTATCCAAATAAAGCTAGCATTATCCAAATAAAGCTAGCATTATCCAAATAAAGCTAGCATTATCCAAATAAAGCTAGCATTATTCGAATAAAGCTACCATTATCCAAATAAATAAATTCATTTGTTCTCTTTTATATCAGTGGCCGCGGTTTGAGTTCACAGTTATAATCTTTCCAATATAGAAAGGGACGCAATTTGCGTCTACTTTCAAACAAGTTGTTTTGAAACAGCCTGAAGGAGTTGATAATGAACCACAATGGGCTCCATAATTGTTTTGTTGGTCCATATTATAGAATTTAATATCTCTGACCCCGCGGGCGTTTCTTTGATGACAAGTCTGCGTACATTTATTATGTACTTGCAATGTGTTCGGCTATAAAGCTATCTTCATTTTGAGGTTACCTCGGGACATAAAAATGTCATAAATAGCAAAGTTTATGCCCTTGCGAGACGTGTCTTTTAATGGAAACAACTGAAAAATGGCCGTAAAATGGACTTAGGTTCATAAGGTTCAATCTGTCAGAATGTCCACTGTACCATAATGACCAATTCATTAAATCGTCCAGTCCCAAAATGTTTAGTGTCCCAAAACGACTAGTATCAAATAGCCAATTTCTCGTAAAGTCCAGTGCCCTAAAACGATTAGTATCAAAAACTCCAATCCTGAAAAATCTGACACATTGCACCTTATGAACCTGAGCGGTAAAATGTTCTTGAAACTTCAAAAATGGTAAATGCGGAGACTGTTGTTGGTCTAGGAGGTCTATATACCAGAAAACCAGCCCCAACCTCAAAAGAATATAAAAACTAGTTAGTGACGTATACGCCGAATTAATCATTAGGTAAATTGTATTAAACAGAGCCCATTCCCATCCCATCCTATCCTATCCCTGCCCGTTTTCTCAACCCTTTCTCCAAATCCATTCCTAAATCTCCAAATGTAGGCAGCGCATTTGGTGCCATGCTCACGTTTATCCATGGGCGACGGTGTCCATGTACCATCAGATGGATTGTATGCTCGTCTGTCGAATTTTATCCATAAAAAAAGCAAAATGTTGAAAGAATATAATCGTATAATTATGGTTTCTGTCCAGCGCGACTTACCCCCAACAGGGCCACAATCAAAGTAAGTTGCCGGCAAATCTGAAGAATTGTAACGTAATAGTCGTCAGGTCGACCACCTGTTGTTACCGGCAAGCCACCTGGCAACTTGCCAAATACTTGTCTTAACACGGCCGTGTTTAACGTTTTTATGATTTGTTTGTTATTAGTTTGTGGCTTGGCGTGTGGGTAAGAGACGCCATCGTGTGGTCAAATTGAAGTTAAAGCTTATTTTTCCTTCTCATTTTATTTTCGCCATCTCACAAATGAAACAATCTCTGTGAGATTGTAGATATAGTATAGGTTGATTTGAATACAGTATACAGTTATAGAACATAGTAATAGTAAGATTGGTTCGGGAATATTATTTGATACGGAGTTAGTGGTTCAGTACATCAGCTCATCTTCTCCACTACTTCCATTTTCTGTTCCATTTTGGTGTTTGTATCATATTATAAATGTATGTGTGTATTTATGCATTACATTTTTTGTGTTTTCTATTTTCTAAATTAAATCTCTCACTGTCGCACAGCGAGCTATGGAGAGGGCTATGCTCGGGGTTTCCCTACGTGATCGAATCAGGAATGAGGAGATTCGTAGACGAACTAAAGTCACCGACATAGCCTCTCGGGTTAGCAAGCTGAAGTGGCAGTGGGCAGGGCACATAGCTCGAAGAACCGATGGCCCATGGGGCAGAAGGGTTCTCGAGTGGAGACCACGTACCGGCAGACGAAGCCGAGGACGTCCATCTGCTAGATGGACAGACGACCTCATAAAGGTTGCGGGCACCCGCTGGATGCAGGTCGCTGCCGATAGGTCTAAATGGCGGACAATGGGGGAGGCCTATGTCCAGCAGTGGACGTCCAAGGGCTGAAATGATGATGATGATGAAATTAAATCTGCGCCAGCAATCTTCTTTATGTATAATCTGGTGGGTGACTGGTACAGAATGTCTTATGGCATTAAGTCCGCCTGTTGTACATATTATTGCGCAGTGAAGTTTAAAGAAACAAACACATAGATAAATAAATTATAGGTATTTATTTATTTGATACAACAAAAAATTTCCAAACAGTTCCTTATCTTGTTACAAACATATTTTATACAACATTTGTTTGTAAATTTACTTCAAGTTATACATAACTTTATTTATAATTAGCACAATATAATAGTAAATTAAACAACAGGAAAATATTTATTATCTATCTAACGAGATTTGGAACCGGGAGTTATTTAAGTAGAATATGTCAAATGCATCATCCAAATCGGTATAATATTGACACAGTATATAATGGGTTATTATAAGAAACTGTACGCTTTAATAAAGTAAAGCTAAATTATTGCAACCAGATGTCTTCCAAATACTTCTTAAAAAAACAATTTCAAGTAGAAAAAGACAAGTAGGTTATCTTCATAGAATCACGAGTCACAATTTACACGCATGTGGGCTAAGCTCGTACACACACGACTACGAAAAATCTCAACGCATTTGGGTTCGCTCCGATTCGTCGATTCTGTGTATTTACGCGTAAGAAGCTGTCACACACACCAGCAACCCGTGACTCGTGTATTCTACAAAGATAAATTGCTTGTCTTTTTTACTATGCCTCAGTATTTTGATAAATAACATCAACAAGTGAAGCGATAAAGAACCAAAAGGCAACCCAACTACATCTAATAAATTAATTATTAAAAAATAAAAAACCCGACTGTCTCCAACTTCTACATGAAAACGTATATTTAAATAATTGAAATATAAAAAAAAAATATTAAGTTTGCATATTTACTACATACACAAACTGTTTTTTTTTTCTTCATATATGGCAATGGTGCAATTTTGCCATCCCGCCAGTGTTAAGTTTTGTTCGTAATAAACAATTTCTAAGTTTAAAACGTATCTTATCAATGTCCAGTCCTGTCGAAGCAAGTCGGGTGTCGCTCAGTAAAGCATAGTAGGTTTACTGAGGACAGAACCGGACTCCCTGGAAGCATACAAAAAATGCAGTCCGACGCTGATATTTGATTATCACAAACACCACACACAGAAAAGACAAGTTTAATAAACTATCACTATTAATAATCAAATAAAAACTCAACTTCACTTCTCGAGTTCCCGCCAAAAAGTCTACAAACTGTTTTGACAATTCAGTAACAAACTCAAAGCAGTCGGAACACGATTTATTTACTTATTTTCTATTAGCTTTTATTTATACATGCTTGTTTATCCTCCTTGGGAGCCGCAGTCGTATAAAAAAAAATAGTCCTGACGTTTCGCAAGGAGTACCGACTATTTTTCTTCACTCCAGTGGAGCGGTTTAGTGAAATTGACAGCAAAAAAAGAAACACATAGATTCAGTGATCAAGGCTGACCGTACTTGTCTTTGACAGTTGCGAAGTGGGTCTGAACCATATACTAAGGCTAAAATGGCTAAGATTAATATTGGAAAACGACTAAGGTAAAAAGTGTAGAAATAAGAACCGTAATACTGAATTCACTTTGTTCAGTATTACTACAACTACGCATGACGTCACACCTCAAATATTCTCCAACTTATCATAGGTAATCATCTAATTATGGCTTGCATTTCAATGAACTATTGATGATATCAGCCTATAACGTCCCACTACAGGGCACAGACCTCCTCTAACAAGTCACTGAAGATTTCGGACCATAATTCATCACGCGAACTCAGTGCGGATTAATGGATACACATACTCCAGATTTTATTTCTGGAGCATGTGAGTTTTCTCACCATGTTTTCTCTCACCGGCGAGTTATTGTATTTTTTTAGAAAATCCGGTAAGTAGAAACCCAGTAGCAGAAAGTTCTAAATATGCAGCAAATTACTGATCAACCAAACAACCCCTATTTTTTTTTTATAGAGAAGAGGGCGGACGAGCAAGCGGTCCCACGTGATGGTAAATGTTACCGCCGCCCATGGACATCTGCAACATCAGGGGGTATGCGAGCGCGCCACCGACCTTGCAAAATCCTATTCACAGCTTTCTTGAAGAACCCCATGACGTAGTTTAATGGGAAGACCTCTTGAGGCAGTTCGTTCCACAGCCTACGGGTTCGCGATATAAAATAATTTTTGGACCGAACAGTGCGCGATACCTCCGTATCGAGGAAATGCGGATGGACCGCACTTCTGTGACGGGAGGTGCGGTTGTAGAAACCCGAGGTGGGAATTATATTGAACAATTCTTCAGAGCATTACCCATTGTACAGGCGGTAGAACACACAGAGAGATGCAACGTCTCTCCGAACGCTGAGGGGTTCTAAACTGCCCGTGAGAGTGGGATCGTTGACAATACGAACAGCACGTCGTTGGATGGAGTCAAATGGGTCTAATTGGTATTTCGGTGCGTCGGCCCAGAGATGTGAGCAATACTCCATATGGGGCCTCACCTGAGCTTTGTAAAGCATTAGGAGTTGCCCAGGGGTGAAGTACCGCTTCGCTCTGTTCAGCACATCGAGCTTTTTGGAGGCCATTTTGGCCTTACTTTCCAGATGACCCCTAAATTCGACTTTGCTGGAAATGTCGACACCAAGGATCCCAATACTCTCCGAGATCTTAAGAGGTATGCTCTCAAAGCGAGGTGCTACGACAAAAGGCGTTTTCTTAGCGGTGAAAGCACAGACTTGCGTCTTACTGGGGTTGAAATCCACTAGGTTCAGGGAACCCCAAATCGAGACTAGATCAAAAGAGTCTTCGATTTCAGACACAAGCCTGGCGCGACTCTCTTCCACTCCGACTCGAGGGATGTTGGCGCGGCCCTTTGAATAAATGAAGTCAATAAGACACATATAATAATATATTTATCGGATTAATCGCATGAGGCCAAATATATATATATAATATATAATAAATATATTATATATATATATATCAGAAGCCCACATACGACACCGAAGCCATATTTTGGTATTAGAATTTCATCACTATGTCGACGGAGTAATTAGTTTAACTACTTACTAATACTTACTATTACTATTTATCATAAGCTATTGTATGAGACTGAATTTGATTTCATTTGCCTTAATAACAGAAGTATCATTATAATGTGAATAGTAAATACTGTTGTGTGATTTTCTAGTCTTTTTATTGATGCCCAAGTCTGGAGCGAAATTTACTACTGGTTGGCTGTAACGTAGGTTTATCGTAAATCTTCGTCAGTTATCGAATAAGTCTTAAACATATCAATTTCAAACAGCAGTATCATACTTTATTATGTATATATACATATCTTTAAAGTTTACTATATAACAAACTGAGAGGGGGAGTTGCCTTAAGGCACTCTCTGGCAGTCCTTTGTAATTGCTGTGTGTACCATTCAACCTTCAGGCAAACAGAACATAAAAGGTTTGCGTTATACGTGAAGTACCGTGTAAAGGGTTAATAATTTATTACTAGCAGGTCCATTTCGAAGAAATACTGCCAGGCAGAGATCACAATTTTCTAATTTCGATCTTTAGAGTATGTTCACGTGGATACAATTTTCAGCACAACATTTTTTCAGTCCAAAAACTGTAGCTTTGGCTCCATCTATCATCCGTAATGTACACGGCAATTAATCTTTCAAAAAATATTTCATGTACACACACGAACTTTGTATACAAAGTGTATTGTATACAAAGTACTTTGTATACTTGTATACAAACTTCAGGGCGCATTTCTGAAATGTTATTTGGTACAAAAATAACTTGGGTCTATATATCGGTTAAGTAAAGGCCTATTCAGATATAGGCGTTATTCGCTGCCGCCTGCGGTATCGTTAGTGTCTAGGGTCTGTGATATCCTACCGGGTATTTTTGTACGAGTACCGCTAGTCTCGCGAATTCACCAGCGGGAGCGAATATCGCATAGGCACGCGTTGTACCGCTTGGATATGCGATACTGTTAACACTGGGCCTATACCATTTCCAATGGCAAGATAGAAATCGCCGTTTCCAGATTTGGAGCTATCCAAATATAGTATATACATAGATTTGTATACATACTATATATAATATATTATATATAGTATATACAAATAATATACATTAAAAAAAATATAGATTTACTTCATATTTCTTAACATTCCCAACTGTGTGCATTAATATTCGGTAGCATATACCTATTATATTAACCTAAATTCCCTAAGACGCCCATACCTATCCTATCCCTCCCATTTTCTCCTTTCTCCAAATCCATTTCTATATCTCCAAAGGTAGGCGGCGCATCCGGGGGCGTGCCAACGTTTGTCATTTTGGACTAATATTGGCATGTATCGCGGATGTGTTCGGGCGATAATATCCACTTACCATCAAGTGGACTGTATGCTCGTCTGCCGTCTTGATCCATAAAAAAGAAGACCTACGTTTTATTTTATCCCATTTTAATCATTATTATTAAATTAAAAAGAAATATGTTCAACCCTTAGAGTGACATAGCAAAATCGTCCAAGAATTAATGTACTATGTTGTCGATGTTCGTTTAATAGGTACTGCTAAATTAAGAATAAAGAATAGTGTCTCAACAATTAAATATTGTGACTGTACCAGCAACATATACCTGAAACATGTCTCCTTGTTCTTATCTCCACGTGTTCTTCGAGTTACACGATTTGTATGGCAACAAGCCATAAAATATCGGTAAGTAAAAAACGAGGCTAAAGCTGTCAGTAAGTGGATAGAGAAGGCTTCAGAAGCCCCACGCGCCCTTGGCACAAAACGCTAATTCCCTCTACCTTAGCAAGTCATGTTTAATTCTTTACAATGATATCTTAAGGGGTTGAATTGTATATAACAATAGTATATATACAACAGTAACATATATGTATAATAACACTTTTTATACATTTGAAGATATTATCCGTGATTTTGTAACTCCGTGATAAAATCCACTTTTAAAAAGTAAAGCCTATTAAAAAGTGGATTTTATCCACCGAGTAGCAACTAGTAGTATGTAAATATAACAATATAGCAACTATGTCAATATAGCATATGTCTAATTGAATGTCAAGATGCTCTTTAATAAATCTTAAGCATGCTCAAGATTTATTATATTAAAGAAAATAAAAAATATGTATATTTCGAGTTATTTTTAATGGGCCAAAGTACATTTACTACCAGGTACACTGTCTGGTCATTTGACACCTTAATTCTATAAAAAAAGTTATACAACTGACATCACGTTTTATCCATATAAGTCGACACCAGAACATCAGCTCATTTGTATATTTTACATAGATTTTCCGAAAGTACAATACAGTCAACATTGAATACAAATTTGCAATTCCAATACGTCAATGTAGATAAATCGCTGTTCAAAATCAGAACGAGCTGGAATCTAGATCAACCGGGTGCGGGGTAAACAGAATCCCTGTAGCACCTGTAGCGGAGATACTAGAATGCCATAGATATAAAGAGAATGGCCGTAGTGCGCAGATTTTATAACGTAATCGGCAATGCCTATATCTTAATGCCTTATTCCTAGCAAATAAAAATATGTTATTATTATTTCAGTGCAAGGCAGCAATCAGTTCATAACTCTCGAGATAAATAAAATTTTATACAATTTCTAACACGTATCACTCTGTAATTACAATTAAAAATTTAAATCTTACAGTACTCCATAGCTTCAGAGAAGTTGATTTTAGCATTAAACTGTGCTCTTGGAAAATAGTTGATTTTGACTTATCAACTTACCCTCGCCATGTATAGATTTGTCATTATTATTAAACGGTTCCTTATATCACGAGAGGTATTTTTTTAGGTAATGTGGCTGGCTACCTATGGGGCTATTACAATTATACAGTATAATTATTATTATTATACTATATTATTATTATTATAATAGTATAATAATAATTATATAATTATTATTATACTATTATAATTATTATGCTATTATAATATCAGCCTATACCGCCCCCTGCATAGCGCAAGTCTCTCCTTGAAATCACGAGTGGATTCAGTCATAATCTGACGTCGGGGTTAGGTAGTGTGATTTTGGTACTTGTGACAAAATTATAATAATACGGATATACCCCGGGATTCTCGATCTGTTTGTTAATGATGTTGTACCTACTTGCAACTATGTCTATATTATTGTGTGTGTATCGGATTATCTAAGATACATTTTATATACCCATATAATTACGAGGCTTATAGTCACTTATAGTGAGAATACCAAGAAAACTTAAATAGGTTTAAAAAAATGTTACGTTAAACTTGGTTAGATAGCGAAATAGATTAAAATAATTGGTTATTAGATAATTAATTAATTGGTTAGATAGGAATGTCCATATTATTCTTTCTCACCGCAAGTACCAAAATCACATGAAATAACCCCCACCTCTGGTCTAAATTCACCACGAACTCCAAGTGTAAATTGAATGAATATTGGATTTAAGATAATAATTTTTTACTTATACGCGCTGTCTCAAGTTAAACAAGCTTAATGCCCACTCTACCAATTCTATACTCTATGAACTGCCTACTGTTGTGATCTATTTGAATACGGTATTGACAGTGTTATCGAGCAAGCCAAACATCGAATGGTTAAATTGAATACGCAAAGAGAGGTGGCACCGTATAAAGCATGTGAGGTTATTTGTGACACAAAACTGAATGAAAATTTAAGTAAAACGAAGGTGAAATAAATAAATAATTCAAAGTTTTTTAGACAAGTGACTTTTCATAAGTAGTGATTTCTGCTTCCTAGGGCAATTCTTAAATTTATTTTAAAAGTCAGCACTTATATTTTTTTTCTTAGATGATAGCACTTCTTAAGTGTATTTCGAGTGATAGCACTTCTTAAATGTATTTTGAATGATAGCACTCCTTAAATGTATTTTGAATGATAGCAATTCCTAAATGTATTTTGAATGATAACACTTCTTAAATTCATTTTAATTAATAAACTGTACAGTAAACGGTAATCGGCTATTTTTCGTCCATGGGCTCCATGCCGGACATGGGTCTACTGATGCACATTATCTTGTGTATTAGGATCGTAAAGCGCCACGCTGGCCAATTGGGTTAGCGACTCCACTATTGTTTTTTTTTATAGATTAGTGGGCGGACGAGCAAGCGGTCCCACGTGATGGTAAGTGTTACCGCCGCCCATGGACACCTGCAACACCAGGGGGTATGCGGGCGCGCCGCCGACCTTGCAAAATCCTATTCACAGCTCTCTTGAAGAGCTCTTGAAGGTAGCGCCATTTTAAAGTCGCCCGACACCACACGTGATACTTTTTAAATTTAAATGATAGTACGAGTATTTCTTACGTGATAACACTTCTTAAATTTATTTTAAATGAGAGCACTTTTTTTAATTTTTGATTTATTGCAATTCTTTAAACTGGATTCGCGTGAAGGGCGATTGTCCGAAACTTCTCATAATTCCAAGGGGATGATGTCTCATAATCATGATGTTGATTGCTGGATTGAGGTTTCACCATAACTGTTTAAATAAATATTGATAGTGTTTTACTGTTACATTGCTTGTTAAATAAAGAATATCCAATCAAAGTATTTACTAAGCGAAGTAATGAAACGTATACCAATGTTAAATTAAACTTATCAGGTTATTACTTGCTGAATCTTATGATAAAAGACTAGATATGAAGCCAATTTTACTGGCTGAAAGTACATTGCCAGTTGATTGGCACATAAAATGTTTATGTCTCGGATTAAACAACTTTGTTTACAACATACGACTGATAGATGTCAAATGATGTCGTGTACTCGTAAACAGTAAATAAATTATAAGATTTTTAACTTTTGTTATCGTGGTTGGGTTACTCACGATTTTTATCTAGGATATAGAATAAAGATGGGACATAGAGATAATATTGATAAGGGGTTTCGTTTATCCAATTAGACTCTCTATTTGACGGCATGAAACCCGTTTCATGCTGAGACCCAGTCGTGACTCCATACCCAATTGAATGGGATAGGACGAGAGTAGTAAGTATGATAGACCATCCTCATACTCGATAGAATTTGATGGGATGGAATGGGGAATTGCTATTTTCAATAGTGTGAAACAGGAATTGATAGCCAGTCCTTTCGATGAATCGTAACTTTTAGTTCCTCGCCCCTCATTGCGAGTAGCAGGGGAAAGAGTGCGGGAGAGGGTCTGGACGCGAGTGCAGGGATGGCGCACTCCCTGTCCTTCTCTACCTAGTTGGTTACTTTATGTTGTTATCCCTGTCTCTTATTTCTAGATTAAAACACAGAGCAAACGTAGTTTTATTTATTACTAGACTATGCTTGAAATCTAACATATAACTTAGACATACACAAATATAAAATAAATGGAAAGCAACAATTAAAACACATAAATATTGATATAAACTAAATTAGGAAATATAAGGGAACTAATCTCAAATAAGCAACAATATTATTATATACATAAAACACATAACAATATAACACTCTATAACGGTAAATAGTCATGTAAGTAACATCACATAATCTCGGAGAAAAGAGGTTCAAACTTACTTATATGATTTTACTGCGCATGCCCAGAACCGCTTCCGACGCTATTTATCTATTGCGCAACTTCATTCAACAAGTCCTTTTCCTCCGAGATTTGGGACGTTAATACACACTACGCACTGATTGGAATCTATGTCACTTTTCTCGTATGTACTATTTACACTTGCTTATTGCAGTTTATAGTCCATTTGTCTATGTCGTGGTTTCGTCGTGCAGATTACTACATATTATCTCATCGAGAACGTTAGTATGTTATAGAATATAACTAGAAGTGTAACTTTAAAATAAAATTTTACTACTAAATTTCCTGTTTTGTTTTCATCTCAACCTTTTCACCGAGTTTAGGGTATTCCAAAGGTGGCGACGGCCCTATCAACAGCTGTGGGATTGCAACCCCCTTGCACGATGAGGTTGTATGAAAAGACGATTAAAACGATTTTGAATGACATCGGGTTACGAGCGGGAATGCCGCACAAAAATGTTATAAATGAAACTCCAAACCGAAAATTAGCGTCAGCGTTAATTTCAAAAGTACTCCCCTGTCAAACGAGCTTCAGTAAATAAAGAAAATAATTCATATCAGACAGAAAGCGATGTGAAACGGGAATCCTGCGGAATAATTCATGGAAATACATTAACTGAACCACAGGGAGCGATCGGAAAAGGTTGGCCACACATTGCTAGCCGGAAAGCGTGCGGTGAATTATAAAACGAACTTTAAGTTTGCTGTAAAAAAATTGGTAAAAAAACTGATTTTTTTTATAGATTAAAGGCGGCCGACGAGCATACAGTCCACCTGATGATAAATAATACTTTGGTCCATAGACATCCGCACCATCAGTACAAAATGAGAAACTTTGGCACGCCCCCGGATGCGCGCCTACTTTGGCAGATTAAGAAATGGATTGAGAGAAAGAGATAGGAAAATGGGGATGAATTAATGAATGCAATGCAACCAGCCCTTTTAGTATTCACGGCTGGGAATGGGCCTCCTCATGCATATTGTCTTGTGTGTAAGAGATGTATTATAGCCTTAAAACGGCACGCTGGCCAACCGGGTCGGTGACTCCACTGTTTTAGATGTGGTGTAGTTCCTCAGCGCTCGTGGTAGTCGCTTTCTAATTAATTAAACATAATAAATTATACAGAAGCAATAGGCGGCTTTACCGCTAAAAGCGATCTCTTCCGGGCCACTAACAAGCAGTGAAATGATTTAAAGGATGAGGACCTTATCGTATTGTAGAAAGAAGTAAAAAAACATTGAAACTCTGTTTAAAGTTTTTATTCAAATTTCAGGTTTAAAACATAAAACCTAAAAGTTTAAAACATGGCAATTTTACCAGTTTCAATATTTTACTTAACAGTCCTCGAATTGTTGATTGTTCTCTTATGTTAACACTTGAAAACGATTGATAGAACTGAAAACTAAATTACACAAATTATCTTGAAAACGAAATTACAAAAGAGCTCAAGAAAGGGAACTCTGTAGTTTTAACGCGCAAAGCACGGCCTTAATATGAAAAGTGTCAAGTGACGACATTAAAAATGCGAAATTATACTTTTATATTTTCTGAAACGACGTAAAAATACCTTTTGAGTAATGGGTACAAGAAGAATACTTGTATTTCTTACAATATGCGTGAGAATTTCACAACAGGTGAGTAGGTAATCTCGGTGTTAGGTGGTTGAGTCTTGTCCTTAAACCAAGTCTGACGAGATATCTATTTTTTTCGTACCTACATACTATGCTTGTGTAGCGCCAAGGGCATGTTCGCGCAGAAGCGTACCTACTCGTATCGTGGGAAGCCAAGGGCACGCTATCGTGCGCAAAGAAATGTCGCGGACGTTTGCGTTCCTTATATTTAGAGTGGGGGCCAGCTCCAGTATCCTGAGAATGATAGCGGATAAATATCACCCCCCTATTATTAGGCATTTCGTTGGGATGTTGATTGATTAAAATAACTTCCTGATTAACATCAGAGTTGAAGTGATCGTGTCACTTTTTAGTTTTTAGCTTAATATCTTTTAGTTTGTATCACTAACATAGTTTTAAAAGTCTTTTTCTTCTTTTCATTATGCTTACACCTGCTGTAGATCGGTGTTGTCCGGTTAATTAAAATAAATAAACACATTCAATGTATATATGGAAAATAAAAAATCCAAAAACAATTTTTCATAACAAAATATAAAATTGTTTTCATAAAATATTTTTATGGGAACGTTTTTTTAGAAAGATGGCAGAGTAGCTGACAGGTCACCAGATGGCTGATGTTGGCACGTATAGCGGATTTCCATAGAGGAACAGTTACTTTTACCTACACGGTAGAACACTATTTATGTGGATATATCTAATTGTCGCTCATAACTCGATAATAAGTTCGTATTTTAATCACACCGGTAACCTCGATCGAGGCAGCTCGTGGTGATCGTGATTTGCATCAGTGTGAATTGCTTTCCCCATTTGCTGTGGGCAAAACATTTGGGCGACAGCGAAGTGAATACATTATATTTGGGTGAATATTGAACGTGTATTTGGTAAGGACTGGAATTTATATTTTCCTGTTATTCCGGTGCTTCATATTTCGTAGTTCTGAATTAGGTTATTCCTGCGACTTTCCTATTTGAGAACAGTTTCCATGTGACATTAAAATAAATTATTTATAAATTAAAAGTAAGACTAAGTGGTCAATTTTAATAATAAATCAGACTTTCTAACCTAGTCTTGCAAAGGAAAAGAAAAATACACTGAAATCTTCCAGAATAAATGCCTAGTCTACACAATAGTGAAACCTACGACAAAATAGGACAACTATAGAATCTAAATTAGAGCGAATAAACAAACCCATAGACGTTGATTTTTATATATGTATGTAAATACAATGTCCAGTAGTGTCGACACAAGCTGATGGTACCTATATGTAGAGTGGTATAGGTTAATACCATTCACATACACACGCATACATAGTGTTAAAATAAAATCGGGCTCACGTAAATACTAGTAATATCCATTTAATTACAAATGCCCTACACACAAGTAAAAACTGTGATAATATAGGTGTGTACAGCAAACAAACAAACTGATAGATGTTGACTTTTATATATATATGTAAGGGCAATGTTCAATAGTGGAGACACAAACTGATGATGTTATTGTGGCTTTCTGACCGGCACCCGTTGTAACTATTAGTGTAACCTATATTTCTAATAAATAAATAAATGGTGCCCATATATATATGGTATATGTAAATGCGATTCACTTATAAATACATACATAGTCGTATAATTAAAATTAGGTACAGATACAATACGAAAACATTGGCCATCGGCAAATCCGAAATACCCGAACGCGTCATCCACGTCTATTACTTTATTGCATACTTTATTGGTAGATAAATATAAAACTTTATGAACATTATATATTAGCATACAATTATTTAATGATTTCTCCAGATATTTCTAATATAAATTAGATTTAACTAATTTCTAAGTCTTGGAATCGGCCATTTATAAAGTTACGAAGGTCGTCTAAACAAAGTTTTGTAAACCTACGTCTAATTCTTACTAAAATCCTTGCGTGTAAAGGCAAAATTTTCTCGAAATTAGGCAACTTTAAGGTTCACGTCGTTTTTATGAAAAAATCCCCATTCAGCTACTTACACGTATAATGTTGTTTTAATGACGAAATCGAAGGGTTGCTTAGTTACTTCGAAACTTGAATATCCCTCTTTCTATAATTATCTTTCACTTTCTATAAAAACAAAGTATGTGCTTTGTTTTTGTACAACAGTCCGTCAAGGTCCAGTAAAATACTCAAACAGTTTTACCGTGTCATTTAAGAAGATGAACAACGAGCTCATCTTCTTAATGACTCTACAGCCGCCTAAGTTATGAAAGTGATTCCTCTGTGATATTTGCCATACAATCGACAAGAGCAGTTTTACCTGACCTTGGATTACCCGCTTTATAATTCCTTATGTTCGAATCTTACAACCCACAGCATTCAATCCAGGGTTACTTACCTTACTCTTCCAAATAAATATATCATATAATATAGATGTCAAATCGCACATACTAATAAAACACCTTATATATGTATTTTTGTAGCTACGCTAACAAGGTGCATCCGGCTCAGCGGGCCGCATCAAAGCGCCGTCTGATATAGAACGTATAGCTATTAACGTACTATGACGTAAATGAGATACGTTCCATACTTGTCATATGAGGTCTAATTCAATACGGGACTAGCGTGTCGATACGCTTCGTCTCCCGTTTTGAATAGAATTTACAATAGTAGCATTTGCAAAGGAATGAGATGGCTTGCTTTGATGCAAACAGAACGCTAATACATACTCGTAATGTAACTTGAACTGTAATTATTCAAAGATACTCAAAGGTTAAGCACAAACATTTCTGTGTAACATTTGGTATCGGACCTACGTATAATATAGGCCTATTCAAGTAATTTATTACATCAATGTACAATTTATCATTATCATCTATATTGCAAAGATGGTATCATCAGTGTCTCTGCACTGCTGGATATAGGCCTCGAGGCTCGCCACCACATCCCATCCAACCGCTTCACAAGCGAACAGTTGTGTGGCGAAGCGAAAAGGGATAGATAGACCTCTTCAGCATCCGGAGAGACGCTACGTCCCTCTGTGTGTTCTACCGCATATACAACGGGAACAGGTCTGAAGAACTGTTCAGTATAATTCCTACCTCGGATTGTCACAGAAGTGCAGTTCATTTGAGATTCCACAATTGTCATCGAAGCGTATATCGCGCAATATACGTTGCAAAAATCGCTTTATACTTAGTCTCAAGAGGTGTCGTTACGTTACGACATGAGATTCTTTAAGAAAACTGTGAGTAGCATTTTACAAGATGAGTAAGTACTCGTAGCTCATCCGCATACCCAGTTCCTGGTATTGGAGGTCTACGATATGGGTCGCTGTCTCCCGTCCATCTGTCTCCTCTTCTATATAAAGTCACTAGTGGCGAATTTTCACCTAGCTGGAGGGTGGATGATACAAGTAAATATTCCCTTGATCAGTGTACTTCCGTTTAGTGTAACGGTCTAGTAAATAATAAATTAATAATCAAGTAAATAAATGCTCCGATTGACAATTTAATATCGAACGTTCAATGTTCGATGATAACAACAGAATGGTCTAATTTGTAAAATGTCACATAATTTCTGATATAATAAGAACACACTACAGATAGACACGCACATTAAAAACATAAAAAATAACATTTCAGGGCGTTCTGCTTTATTGTAGGTACATCATTTATTATTTAAGTAGCTACATAAAAATAAATATTAGTTTAAACACTATATGCCTCTCCGTTCTTCCCACGCATTTTATTTAAGTTCCACCCACTTTGTCTAAAAATTGTCGCATCCCACGCTTTTATATTTAGATCTTCCATATTCTATATAAGGCATTCTAAAGTACAGAACTCCACATGCAAAAGAGTTTTGGGACGCAAGGATTCAAGAAATTCATTGTGCTGTTATTGGGGAATGACTGATGACACTGAATTTACTATTTAATTTCTAGATAAAACGAGGTTTCCTTAGAATGTTTCCCTGCACCAATTGAATGATCCATTAAGTAGAAAATGAATGTTTCTGGTCTAGATTAATTAGGGTGTCTTTTTTTGATATGGGTCCCTTCCGGAATTGTAGAAAATCGTAAAATCTAGATTTTTCTTTTTATTCTAGACACAAGGTTCCTTCGCAAGACTTATTGCTCACAACCTACACTATCAATTAATGCAATATAATAACATTTTTTTCAAGGAAAATGAACGCGTTCGATTTCCGTTTATATGAGTTTTTGAAAATCTTTGAATGCCATTTTTCAACTCAATTATCGACGCCAAGGTTCCTTAGAACAAATTTCTCCAAATCTGAAGAATAAATAAATGATTAATAAGGACTATAATCGAACGATTTTGGGTACATTAGGCGTGTTGCTGACTGTACATTTAATATTTCATACTTTTTTATTTCTTCAACATCTTCATTAATGATGTCACTCATATATTTGAAAGGTAGGTGGAGAGTGCATGCTCCATTCCAACAGCCGCTGGACGCACTCGACTGACCACGTTACCCTTCTCTCACAGAAAACTAACCACCTTGAAATGTACTGCATTTCCCACTTTATCGTATTTCGGTAGTGAGTGAGATATGCCAGAGCCCATTCTCATCCCATGCTCTCCCTCCCTATTTTCCCAATCCATTCCTTAATCTGCAAAGGTCGGCAGTGGATCCGGGGGCGTACCAACGTTTGTCATTCTGGACCGATGTTGGCATGTTGTCCTCTGTCGTGTAGATTTTATGTGGTAACCATTTTTGACATTTTTGAATTTTTGAGGGGTTTGAAAACATGTTATTACACTTATCCCACTACAAAAGTTTATTCGACTCTTGTTGAAGTATGTTTCACATGTTCTACATGTCAGCAAACATGCAATTGTAACTTGTTTTTTAATAGAAAAAAAGGCGGCAGACGAGCACACAGTCCAGCTGATGGTACGTGGATACTGTCGCCCATAGACATCCGCGATACATGCCAGCATTAGTACAAAATGACAAACGTTGGCACGCCCCCGGATGCGCTGCCTACCTTCGGAGATATAGGAATGGATTTGAAGAAACGGTTGGGAAAATGGGGAGGGATAGGATGGGAATGGGCTCTGGCACATCTCACTCACTACCGAAACACGTACGTACATTAGGGAAATAAGATAAAGTGGGGAAATGCAGTACATTTCAAGGTGGTCTTCTGTGAGAGAGGGGTAACGTAGCCGCGCCGAGCGGCTGTTGGACTACAGCGTGCACTCCCCCCTCCCAAAATATTTATAATATTAAAAAATATTGACATTAATATTGCATCTATAATTAGAGGAACACGTTTAAAATGTTAACTTTTATATAGCTACACGTGTTATTGCTTCTGTTGATTGTCCTAAGTAGATAAATATTATAATAGAAATTACAAATAAATATTGTAATACGGAAAGTACGGATGGCATTGAGCAATTTCATAACTCGTGTTACTGAACAACATTTACCCAATCCAAATAGTTTTCATTAAAGTACTCAGTGATTCCGGACTCCAGGGCTCCATGATTGCGGTCGACCCGAACATTCCTGGAACGTCTCCATGATACAACTCAGACACGCAAATTATACTTGGACTAAATATTCAACTTGAGGTTATAGTCGAACATAGATTTACGCAGATAGATTTATTTTTTAGTGTCTGTATACTGTTTGGGTGTTTATAGCGCGTTATACATACTATGGCAATCAAAACATATATTACAACAAAATGTTCAGAATTTCTTGATTCCTTCGCTTTTCATAATGTTTCTTTTGTGTCTATTGATATTGTTGAAAAAATAAGAATAAAGCACGGAATAACATAACAGAAACTGAGTTAAGGCTGGTTTACACAACTGCCCTTGTGTAAACCAGCCTTAACTCAGTTTCTGTTATGTTATTCCGTGTTTCTGTTTATCGAACGGTTCGAGCGAGAATATTGTATACGATTCTTGTGTTCGATCAAACTACTACAGCTGTTCATATAATGATAAAAACTCGATGATAACATTGATAACAGTGATCAGATGATGATAACAGTTGCTTATACTAGCTTTCGGCCGATGTTCGAGAAACTCCCCTTGTGTAAATGAGCCATTAGGGCCTTAAGGCTCATTATAACCTGACCATAATAATGTCTTACTGTTAAGAGAATAGGGTCATCTGATTTCTTCAGTACAGATACCTGGGCAAAAATAAAAAAAATAAGCTGTTTTATGATTGGAATTTAATTAAGAATCCGTATACAACTAAGCATTGTAGTTATTGGATATTAATTGAATTCTTAAAGATATCGCTGGAGAATTTATAGTACTCGACAGCGAAAACAATTAGTATAGATGGTAACAAGGTGGCAGCATTTCAATTGAACCATTCAAGCCTCAGCCCCTAGCTTTCCACGATTTACAATTCGAGTGAAACTGCCAAAGCAAAAATATTAATAGCAAATTATGTGGATCTTAAAATAGATCGTACAGATTTATTATAACTCCAAATAGCAATTTAAACCAATCTGTGCAATAAAATCTATGATAAGAAGATTATCCACCAAGCACTGGAACGCGACCGTAAATCGTCCAATTGTTCTGAACGAGAGCCTATGAAAAGCGCCATTTTGAAATTGAATTTAAAATGGCGGCCGCTTTGGGAACACAAAACAATAACGTGCAATTTAGTTGTGTTTATTGTTCAGCTTCAAATTAGTTGTTAGTCAAAGTTTAATATCGTTGAAATATCGTGTTTTGTTTTGTTTGTTTTCTGATTGCTACAATTAAATACAAGCATACAAAAAAGCATTAAAAAAATTTAACAATATTATTAATTTCATTCCCATCAACTACCTTCAATAAGATTGTTCTCTTTTGAATAAATGACCACGAGTGGACAAGTCGTACTTGTGTGATCAAAAGTGTGACAGGGAACATACATAGTATATGAAACGAAGCAAACATAGCAAATACATATAGCGGTAATAGAAAAAAATATTACTCTTAAGGAGCTATACCATATACCATTGTTGATACCAATAAAATTGTAAAAAAACCAATAAACCAATATCAATAAACCCGCCCTCGCTTCGCTTCAGTTTATAAGTTTTTTTTTCATAAAATAAAATAATAAATTTTTTCATTATTAAAATAAAATATAGCCTATATTAAATATGGATAATGAAGCTTCCTATCTGTGAAAGAATTTTTGAAATTGGTTCAGTAGTTCCAGAGATTACCCCCAACATACCCACAAACACACAATTTTACCTCTTTATATATTAATATAAGTATAAATGATATAACAAATTCCGATGAATATCTGTTAAACCCCACCACACGCATCAGATCTGTCAATAATACTGAATTTTTAACGAAACAGTCATATCTCATTAAACTGTAAAGACCTTTGGGCGCTTGCAACACCAATTCTGGCAACTTAAAACAAAGATACCAGAAACTGGCTCCAGTTATTTTAGGTTCTAATGGTTGTTATTTTTAGACTAAGTTTAAATCTAAGGTTAGACGTTTTTTGGGGGTGGATTCTTTGTGGACTCCGTAACAATTTTTTAGGTTTCTCACGTAGGTTACCTTTTTAAAAGTTTCATTCAGCGAACAAAAAGATGTGGGAGTAGCACTTGTTACTTTGCGCCCTACTTGAACTGCGAACATTAAACTTTAGAATTCTCAACAAGAATACATGGGCGGTACTTCACATTTTCAGTTTCATTAAATATTCCCTATTCACCATCTTCCAAAACCTCTTTCTAAATCCTGACTCTTAAATATTCAAAGGTATAAATACATTAACGAATGTACCAACAGACATTTTTATCTATTAAACTGGTCATGCCGCGTAATTTTTAACTTTTTTATTTCACTGGATGTTTCGGATGGGTTACACAAACCATGGTCACTGAGCTCAGTCAGCTCGTGACCATGGTTGGTGTAATGTAACATTATGCGTTTGGCTTTTTTGTTAAACAATAATAATGCTGTGTTCTCCTCTAAGTATAGGAACATTATAAATTCGATTTAAGTATATATCATATATATTGAATGGGAGTCATATGTATCGTATACTGGAGATCCTTTTATAAATAAATACATGGTACTAAGGGCGAGTTTAATGCCTTAAGGCATTCTCTATCAGCTAGCTTTTGGGTTAAACAGAGAAAGACATTGGGAGGTGGGATGATTTAATTAACAGTTTAATTTACTCACGAGTAAATATGTGTGTATATACCTATATACATATCAAGGCAATGCAAAAAGCCCTTCTGGTATCCACTGCTGGAGATGGGCATTGCACATTGTCTTGTGCATGAGAGATGTAAGGCCGTAAAACGCCACCCTGGTCGAGCAGGTTGGCGAGTCCACTCTTTAAGAGGTGGTGTAGTTCCTCAGGGTTCATGGTAGGCGCTTTATTATCCCTCAGTCACCTTTTCCGACACCCACGGGAAGAAATGGGGTGGTTATATTCTATAGCCGGCCACACAGCACACATACATACATATACATAAGTATGTATACGTAATTATATATGTAAAGAAAATCACCTCACTCGTGTGCTTTTCACCAATTTGAATTTGCCGCGTCACCGCTTATTGGTCGACAAGAATATTGGCTATCGACAAAGATGCCACAACTGACAGTAGTGACATTTAATTTTTATAACTACTTATTGAGAGGAGAATTTTTCCGTATTTGTTAAAATATAAAGAGACCTGAATTAAAGGCATTAAATGTTGTTTCTTTTGTCTTTACAGGTGAGCTAATATTTGTTAATTGATAATGTACGTAATGATTTAAATGTTAAACTTCATGTATCGAAATAAAACCACTTTTGTCTTTACAGAGAAACGCAGTTTTGTCTTTATTTTCTATTCAAAGACCATAATATCATTATATATATATCATAATAATCAACGATAATTGGAAATAATCTATGTGGGCAAATTAATTACATTATTAACAACATTTCAATATATCGCCTTCTAGAACGTTGGAACACACAGAGTATATTTCATAACCCAATTTCAGGCAGGCAGCAAAGGCCTCCATTTCTCACGGCCCAATGGTCCAGAAACGTCGCAGTAATGTGATCGACCAGCTGCCCTGTTAACTGTAGGTATGGATACAATTTTCTTTTTGCTGTAAATATTTTTCATGGAAACTGTTTGGTTTAATTATGGATCAACTTATTGCAAACACCTGATTGTTCAAAGAAGACTGTCTAAGATACGAACGTGTTTCGACTCGACCTTTCAAACTCACATTCCACGATGGGAATAGAGATATGGACGGTATTGGTACTAGTATTGGTACTGGTATTGGTACTTTGGTACTGACCAATGTGTTTTAGTAACAACGCACAGAGAATGGCAAGAGCCCATTCTACTTTCGACCTCCTATCCCATTCGATAATGGAACGAAATATCAAAGGAGGGACGGGCGCTAGCAACAGGCACTCACGTCTCGAGAATAGTCTATTTAGACTGTTGCAATAGACTACGGTCTATTAGCAACGTATTTATGGTCCGGTCGTATTTATGGGCATATGCAGTCTGTTTCTAAGCCTAGATGGTCTAAGAAACGTCTGCCCCGCCTTCAGTGTCAAGACACGTTAGTACATTTCACGACACATGGAATACATGAGTATTATTAAACTTTGTGCGAAAATGATGTCAAGTATAGGTTATAACAATCAATAAGAAAATTTTAAAACTTAATTTTATTTTAACCCTATTCTCAAACTAGGTAGAACCTATATTTCGAGAGCGATTCCCATCCCTGTTATTATTATTATAAAAGAAATTTATTATTAGCTTAACAAATTTGAAAATTTTCATTTGTAATTGCTTCCTCAAAATGCAATTTCTTCGTCTCTAATACCCCCTATTGAGAGTGAAAGTAAAGTCAAATTTGATTACCCGTAATATGTCAGCGATCTGTTTTCCGGCAGCTCTTCAATTATGGATTTAATCAAAGATTCTAGACACGAAATCCGAAAATGGGAACTTTTCTCTGACAACAATACGCTTCCAATCAATTTAATGTACTGCGGCTATCTTTCTTTCTTGAGATTGTGTGCAATAAAACTTTTTATAGAGTGTATTTATTAGGCCCGTGTCCTCGTAAAACTATCCGCTGTAACCTTCGTGATGGGAATGCACATCAAAATATCACACCTTTGTATGTTTTGAAAACACCGGTGTGACATTGCAATAATATGAAAAAACGTTACTTTTTTATAGAAAGAAAAAGCAAATTTATTTGAAGAGAGGATAAATTTACATAAAAAGAATAAATAAATAAGTTTACATAAAAATAAAAATACGACAACAAAAGAAAATAAGATAAAATTAAACAGAAAATAAATACTTAATATATAGATAACTGTAATATATATATATATATATTGTATGTGTTTATATTAAGGGTCATATCGCCCCCAAGGTAGCAGATTTTGTGGTTCTAAAAGAAATATATTGAATTTCATTACTACGAAGTCCATATAATAAATGGGCATTCTCCTTTGTTGAACGAAGATATATATATAATTCTTTTGTATAAATTTATCAAACATTTAAGCAAGCAACGTACAATACGCTCCTCTAATCAGAGTATAAACTCTTATCTCTCGAATAATTGAAATTTACATCGCTTTAACGTCGATATTTGCGCAGTATTAAATCGTAACGATGTTACTTTACCGCCTTGATGGTCACTTAAAACAATGAAATTGCCTCTTTAATAAAATCTAGGGAAGAGGAAAATAGCCAATCGATGGATAGGCCTGATTCAAGGAGGCTTCAGAAAGGGGTTAACGTTTAATGAAAACTTCAGCACCTTCTTTTGAAGGAAAAATGAAAGTACATCTTTCTCTAAATATTTAAATTAATAGAAATTGACGCAGCTAAACATGTATTATGTGTAATTACGTATACTGTGTATATATATATATATATATATATATATATATATATATATATATATATATATATATATATATATCATCTTACGCGATAGTTCATTGAACAAGTAAGCCCATAAGAGGACAGCTGGGCCACAGCATGTCCTCTTGCCCCCTCAATACAGATGTCACTTTTAATTAAACAAACGTTAAAATTCAAATTACTCTAAACCTAAATATGATGTTTACGAGTATGTCATACATAATACATACAATTATCACAATTTATATGAACCACCTGTTTAAGTAGATGTTTAAGTATGTAGCGAAACCACGGCGGGTTCTAATATTTATTCATTATTAGAAGTTTTCCTATGCGCTCGATAGATGGCGTTGTGACGTCGAGGTTAGAACTCGCTATGGTTTCGTTACCTCTGTTAGTATAAGTAGTGTAAGGAATATTTTTAAGGAATCGTTTCCAAGAATAAACGCTGAGTGCTAGTGAGTTGTACTGAAGTGTTATTATTTCTCGCCTAACGGAGCCCTAAGTTTGTTCATGGTCCTTCGAACCGGATATGGCTGGACGTGTTTTTGGTAATCATCGGTGGTGGTAGTGGTTACTACCCGTTTCGTCGCTACTGGGCAGTGGATCGCTGTCCAGATCATCCCCACAGCAAGGCGGCTGGAAAGGCGTCAAGGCAGTGGTGGAGCCGGGTGGCAACATCTGGAGGAGTGGTGAATTCGGGAGGTGAAAAGCAGGTTGCGGAGCGCCAGAGGGCGCCACTGGTAGCAGGCGCGTGTCGTCGAAGAAAATCAGTGACAGTGAGTGCAGTGTTCAATCGTGAGTACATTTTCGCTCTTATTTACTAGAAGAAATAAAGTTGAAATTTTGAGAAGTACATGCAAATTTGAACTTTAAAGTCAAGACTAGGTGGAACTTAGAAAAATTCAAGAATCCTGCAAGATAGTCAGATTTAACTTAGAATAATTTAGTTAGTTTGGACTTGTAATAGTTTTAAGTAATAGTTGGTTGAGACGGGGAATCCATGCCCAATTTTTACCAGAATTACTTGCAAAAAGACTTGTAAAATTTTGCCCAATTTGTGTTTTAACTTGGTATACATTTATTGGAAGTACGGACAAAAAGACTTCTGCTCATTTTTCTGTTTAGCTTTGTTTTTATTTGTTGTGGTATTGTGAGACTATTGTGTTTGAGTGTTTTTAAGTCAATTACAGAGTTTGATAAACAATTTAAAATGGAAGCGTTTAACGATTTACAGGAGGATATTAGAGCAAAAATGCTGAAAGTTAAGACTAATTTTAAAAAGTCTCCTAAAGAGCGTTTGACTGTTCCATATATTGAAACTAGACTAGATAACTTAGAGAAACAGTGGAGTTTATTTACAAGCACTCATACTGAGATTATTAGTCAAGTTAAGCGAAGTGATTTGTATAGTTCGGATTATCATAAAAACAATGTCTATGATGATGTAGAAGAATTGTATGTACAATTTAAGACTGATTTAAAAGAAATGTTATATAAGTTAAAAACACCAGAGGCAGAGTTAAATTCAAGTTCAAATAATCAATGTGAAAGTTTAGCTAGACGTTTCAAGTTGCCAGAAATTAAAATACCAACGTTTTCCGGGAAATATACTGAGTGGCAGACGTTCAGAGATCTGTTTTTAGGGCTTGTGCATGAAAACAAGTCTCTGGATGATGCTCAAAGGTTCTACTATCTCAGGGGACATTTAACAGGTGAAGCGGAACAGTTGTTACGAAACATTAAAGTGACATCTGATAGCTATCAAGTTGCTTGGGAGAAATTGGATAGTATGTACAACAATAAGCGGTTTTTGGCTAATGGCATTTTGAATCGGCTGCTAAATCAAAAAAGTTTGTGGTCTGAATCTGCCTCTGAAATTAAGAAGTTAATTAGTACAACATCAGATTGTTTAGAGTCTATAAGAAATCTAGGTGTAAATATTTCCTCTTGGGATATTTTGATTATCCATCTAATAAGCGCTAAATTAGATAAAGATACCCGAAAAGCATGGGAATTAAAAGTGGCCTCAGATCCAACTGATGAATTTTCAACGTTTGTGCAATTTTCTGATTTTTTGATAGGGCGTTTTAGAGGTTTAGAAAATTTAGATTCAAAGTCTAACAAAGTAGAGAGCAAAAATACAAAATCTTTTCACATTGTGAAAGAGAATAAAATTGCGTCGTGTGCGTATTGTACTGCAGATCATAAAATAACTACATGCAAAAAATTCGCTAAAGAACCTAAC
The DNA here is from genome assembly GCA_914767545.1 of Sesia apiformis. Classification (NCBI taxonomy): domain Eukaryota; kingdom Metazoa; phylum Arthropoda; class Insecta; order Lepidoptera; family Sesiidae; genus Sesia; species Sesia apiformis. The sequence goes on along the minus strand of OU611960.1, from coordinate 3,313,872 downwards.
GACAAACGACGTGATATTGCAATGGAGAAAAGGTTATGTTTTGTGTGTTTGAACAGCAACCACTCTGCTAAATTTTGTAAAAACATGGTCCGATGCCGGGTGTGCAAACGCCGCCACCATTCATTATTGCACCCTAGTGGTGATTCTGGTTCTGTTAGTGCAGAAATTGAGACGGTTCACGAGGGAGCTTCGTCGACGAGTAAAAAGTCGATTGAGGAAAACGCTGCATCAGACAGCAATAAGTTTACCGCGCAAGCGGAGGGGTCTAGTAAGCCACTTGTATCTTGTCTTTCGACAGGGAACTGTTGTAAAACGGTTTTATTAACTACAGCTGTGGTGCAAGCTGAGTCGAAAGACGGGACTTATCTTCAGGTTAGGGCATTATTAGACCAAGGGTCGCAAGGATCTTTTATTACAGAAGCTATGGCTACTGAGCTACTGAGCTACAGAAGTACTGACTTAGGATTAAAAAAGATTGCGGCCAAACACACTGTAGTAGGTGTAGGGGGTGACAAAAGTGTGACTTCGAAGTCCACGGTCAAAATTAATATAAGGTCGAGAGTAGATCCCCAGTTTCAGGTTAAGGTTGATGCTTATATCTTGAAATCAGTTACGTCCCTTCTCCCAGTTACCAAAGTAACCAGGGTAGAATGGGTAAATCTGTCAGTTGATGATTTGGCTGATCCTGAATATCATAGACCTAATAAGATCGATATCTTATTAGGTGCTGAGGTATACAGCCAAATCATTCAAGAAGGCATTCAAAGAAATCTGGATGGTTCTCTCTTGGCGCAGGATACTGCGTTTGGGTGGATAATATCAGGGGTCTGTGAGGTAGATAATTCATCCAATATACATTCTCACATTCATGTGATGCACTCAAGTTTTGATGCTGACAACATGCTGAAAAAGTTCTGGGAACTGGAGGCTGAAACATCAGGAACAAAAAGAATGCTCACGGAGGATGAAATTAAATGCGAAAAACTATTTACAGCGTCCACGATTAGAAATAAGGAGGGCAGGTATATTGTGAAATTACCGCTACGTGACGCTGACCCGGTCAGCAGGCTTGGTGATTCCAGGAGTATTGCTGAAAAAAGATTAAAGGGTTTAGAGATAAGGTTAGGAAAAAACCCAAAATTAAAGGCAGATTACACAAAGGTCATGCAAGAATATTTAGAATTAAATCACATGGTCAAGGTTATCGATAAAGAAAAGGATAATAAAGCAGCAATATATTTACCTCACCATGCAGTTGTCAGGGAGGACAAGGACACGACGAAGGTCCGGGTCGTATTTGATGCGTCCTGTAAGGGAAGCAATGGAAAGGCATTTAACGATGAATTGATGGTTGGCCCGGCGTTGCAACCTGAAATCCGCCCTACCATTATGCGCTGGAGATCACATAAGATAGGTCTGGTAGCGGATATCATCAAAATGTATAGGCAAGTGTTGGTAAATAGGGAAGATACTCCATTCCAAAGAATACTTTGGAGAGATAGTCCTGAAATGGAGCTCCAGGAATATGAGCTGATTACCGTTACTTTCGGTACTGCATCAGCACCATATTTGGCGGTAAGGTCGTTACAACAGCTGGCCTATGATGAGTGCTTGGATAGGCCAGGTATTGCAAAAATAATCTTGGACGATTTTTATATGGATGATGTGATGACAGGAGCTGACGATATGGAAGGTGCTTTTAATATTTACTCAGAGTTAAGTACGGTGCTAGGCAAAGGAGGGTTTCCATTGCAGAAATGGAGAAGCAATTGCCGAGAATTGTTAGATAAGATAAGGAATGAAAAAGGTGGCAAGGATGAGGGTTTAAGTATTAAGGTTGATGACATAACAAAGATTTTGGGACTTACCTGGAATCCAAGTGGTGACTTCTTTCAGTACTCCGTCGATCTCACGCCGCTAGTTGAACCTGCAACAAAAAGAAAAATTATTTCTGACATTTCACGTTTATTCGACCCACTCGGATGGTTAGCGCCCAGTATTATTTTAGCTAAAATATTAATACAAAAGCTGTGGCTAGCTGGAATTGGGTGGGATCAAGAAGTTCCAAACAATTTATTAAGTGAATGGCTTACTTACCGTCGAAACTTGGCTGCTTTAGTTGAGATAAAAATTCCGCGTTGGTTACACACGTGTAGTAAGAATAAACGCGAATTATACGGGTTTTCGGATGCCTCAAAGGTGGCATATGCTGCTGTCGTATACCTCAGAGTAGTGGATGACCAGGGAAAAATCCACGTCTCTTTATTGACATCTAAAACGAAGGTCGCGCCTATAAAGCAAGTATCGATACCCAGGCTCGAACTTTGTGGGGCTGTACTGTTGGCTAAGCTCATTGTGGAAGTAGCTGAAGTTATGGGAATAGCCAAAGATCAGTTGCATGCTTTCACCGACAGTGAGGTAGTTCTGGCCTGGTTAAATAATCATCCGAGCCGCTGGAAGACTTTTGTGGCGAATCGGGTCTCAGAAATTTTATTAACTCTAGACACCCAGCACTGGTCTCATGTACCGACCAAGAAAAACCCAGCGGACTGTGCATCACGAGGTATATCTCCTGCAGAGCTTTCAACAACTTCCATATGGTTTGAAGGTCCGGATTTTTTAAGACAGGACTTGATTATTTTTAAAAGGCCTAAGCACCTCATAACTAATCTCGAAGAAGTTAGAGTACAAACGGCTGTCTTTGACGTTGCTTTTTGGCAAAGGTTTTCCTCGTTCTCCAGGCTTGTTCGAGTGATTGCCTACTGTCGAAGATGGTTGAATGTAAGAGGAAAGGTAAATATCAGGCACGACACTAAATACTTGTCCAGACGAGAAATCGAGGAAGCCGTAGAAGTTTGTGTTATAAGATGTCAGGAAGAAGGATTTTCGGAAGAGTTGGAAGAACTGAAAAGAAAGGGAAGTTTAGATAAGAAAAAGAAGAAGCTAAGATCCTTAAACGTATTTTTAGATTCAAACGGTATAATAAGAGTTGGTGGCAGATTGGAAATGTCTTCTTTAACATTTAATGAGAAACATCCGATTCTTATACCAAAGGAATCCTTTTTAACAGGTCTTTTGATTGCAGAAGCGCATCAAAAAACTATGCACGGTGGTCCACAACTCATGATCACGTATTTGCGATCAAGGTATTGGATTGTAGGGGTCAAGGCTTTAGTTAAAAAGTGTTACAGAGGCTGTGTCACTTGTATTAGGTACTCAACAAAGGCCACGTCTCAGCTCATGGGACAAGTACCTTTATCCCGTGTGACCCCAAACAAGCCCTTTTTCATTAGTGGCGTAGATTACGCAGGGCCTATCAATATAAGAGTGTCCAAGGGTAGGGGCAATAAGTCTTATAAGGGTTACGTTGCATTGTTTGTATGCATGTCGACAAGAGCGGTGCACCTCGAAGCTGTCAGCGAATTAAGCACTCCAGGTTTCTTGGCTGCCTTTAGAAGGTTTGTCGCAAGACGAGGCAGATGTGCTGAGTTGTACAGCGACAACGGCACAAATTTTGTAGGAGCTGCTCGCGAGTTATTGTGCTTGTTTAATGAAGAAAAATCAAACTTCAAACCGGAACTGGCAGAATATCTCGCGAGCAACGGGACTCATTGGAACTTTATTCCTCCTCGCGCACCTAATTTTGGGGGACTTTGGGAGGCAGGCATAAAGTCCATGAAGTTCCATCTTAAGCGAGTCATAGGGAACTCTACGTTGACTTATGAGGAGATGGCCACAGTGTTAACGCAAATTGAGGCATGTCTAAATTCGAGGCCAATGTCACATGTAGAGGATCCAAATGAGCTTTTTGTATTGACTCCTGGTCATTTCCTGGTGGGGGAACCACTCGTCGTAGTACCAGATTCAAATTATGAAACTTCGAACATCCATACTTTGCGTCGATGGCAACTCCATCAGCGAATGATGCAGGACTTTTGGCGCAGATGGTCGCAGGATTATCTTCATCAATTTCTGCAAAGGAATAAATGGGAATACCAGAACCCGGAACCATCACTAGGCGATGTAGTTTTAGTTAAGGAGGACGATCTACCTCCTGGAAGGTGGTTGTTGGGCAAAGTGGAGCAAAAACACCCTGGTCCGGATAAAATTACACGGGTAGTTACCATCCGTACCAAAAATGCAATAATTAAAAGACCTACATCAAAATTATCGATATTGCCCATAGCAAAATAAGATTTCTGTTTAGCATTGCTTACCTTGACTGTGGCATGGTGGGCGGTTTAAAGGACATTCTGCATTATGTCCTTGGTGGGCGGTATGTTTAAGTAGATGTTTAAGTATGTAGCGAAACCACGGCGGGTTCTAATATTTATTCATTATTAGAAGTTTTCCTATGCGCTCGATAGATGGCGTTGTGACGTCGAGGTTAGAACTCGCTATGGTTTCGTTACCTCTGTTAGTATAAGTAGTGTAAGGAATATTTTTAAGGAATCGTTTCCAAGAATAAACGCTGAGTGCTAGTGAGTTGTACTGAAGTGTTATTATTTCTCGCCTAACGGAGCCCTAAGTTTGTTCACCACCCATGCATATAGTTAATTTTTTAAACGTTCAAATTCAAATTCTTTATTTGGACAATGTGAGTACAAGAAGTGTTATTAGTACCTACATTCGATCGTCACATTCATGACATGCAAATATTTAATATTGTCATAAATATATTTAATGAATTAACAAACGATTAGAGCCTATATGTGTCAGCAATATGTGTGTCATTTCATGAACTTTAAATGAAATGGGAGACATAAATAAAACAAATATAACAGTTTACATAATACTAACACAAGAAAGACCGGTAAAATTATTGTCTGGTAGCTTCCGCTTCGTGTTAATTTTCTTGCTCTCCCCCGACGGGATAAAGTAGCGATAGGATAAGATACGTTAAAAATTCGACATTTCATTGAAAAAAAAAACTGCATCAAAACACTGGCCAATACAAAAACTGGCCATAACATGCTCGGTAACAGTGTTGTGGACATATGGAATAAGTTGCCACAAGAAATCATTGAATCGCAAACTATAAACAGTTTCAAAACTAGACTTGATGAATGACTTCCACAACACCAGCTAACACAAGACATAGGCGTACCAGTAGTAATGCTGGTATGCCTATATCCTATATCCTACGTCGACACATTTTGTACAATGTTTCTTTGTGCAGTAAGGTTTAAATGAAAAAATATATTCTGCCCGCCTATTATACAATAATAATAAATAAATAACGCAACACTCAATGGTCCACACTAGGACTCCCTGAGTCGTGGGTCCAGCTACACATACAAAGTCAAACACACACCCACACCCGAACATACATTTGTTACTTTTTTATTTTGTTTTTGTTTTTTTTTAAACAAATGTGTGTACGACCGGGAATCGAACCCGGGACCTTTTGCACAGCAAGCAGGGTCACTACCAACTGCGCCAATCGGTCGGTCAAATAATAAAACTTACAACGAATCCGATATGTAATTTAACCGATCTCTCCAAGCCTTGTTGCTCATTGTCATAAGCATTAAAAAAAAGTTTATAAAATTCGTCACACGTAACATATGTCTAAATAAAGGAAAGTGAAAATATAATTCTACCGGGTATAGAGTAAGATTTCCCTCGGGATTGTAATCCGATAAAAAAGGATGTAAACAACACCAGCCGGCGGCTCCCGAGGTGCTTCCTGCGCGGGAAATTAACCGGAAGTCTGCCTTACCGCTCGCGGTGACACCTACAACCATTTAACAATTACATATAATTGTAAATAAATAACTATCCCTATGTACGAAATTCAACAAATCGTGGCAATTATACTTTGAAAATCATTTTAATAAATCTTAACTACAACTTGAAATGTTGTTATTTTGCAGTGCCCTGTGACTTTTGTTCCTGTTATAAGATATACAGAGGAAACTTCATAACGAATTTGAATAACATGTATCCTATGTGAGTATGAAGAAATTCGACGAAGAACTAAATTTGCCGACATAGGTCAAAGAATCAGCAAGCTGTAGTGGCAGTGGGCAGACCATATATATGCCGCCGGACTGATAACCGATGGGGCAAACGAGTGCTCAATTGGAGACCACGTACTGGGAAAGGTAGCTAGGGATGCCCTGCGGTCAGATGGACTGACGACTTGAATTAAATCGCCGGTAGTGGCTGGATGAGACGAGCTGAAGACCGTATGCGGTGGCGGTCCTTGAGAGAGGCCTGTATCCGGCAGTGAAGAGACACAGGCTGATGGTATGCTACTACGAGTACCAGCGCTGAGGAACTACACCACCTTTAAAATGATAGATTCACCAACCCGCTTAGCTTGAGGGATGTTTAGGAAATAATATAAAGGGAATAGGATAATGTGGGAAATGTAGTACATTTTACCATACCTAATCTTCTGTGAGAAAGGGGTATTGTGGCCAGTCGCGTGCGCTCAGTGGCTGTGGGATTGCAGCGTGTACACTTCCCTTCTCAATATTAATATACACGGTAGATTTAAAAAGGAAACATATGGCATTAGTTAATCAAGAGTTCGGACAAGTACAAAGTCGGTTGCAGCTTATTTACAACTTAATCAACGAGCGGTTACGTGGCGCCAGCTGGAAAAACAACTTTGTAACAAACCTGTACTTTAGAATATAGGTAACGAATATGCTAATATGATTCCTAGGATGAACCTAATGTGATATAATCCACAGGGAATCCTAGTGGGCGCCATTGAGTGTGGCATTATTTATTATTATTATTATTATTTCAATAATACCAACCCTTAATGCTATCAGAGACAAATAAAAAATTTCTTTATTTTCCAATATTAACTAAACGTAGCTGTTAATTTTGCCAACGACAATCCAACAGAACACAAAGTTTCTGTTGGACCCCGCTCTAGGATATATCTCAATCGCGGGCATTGAAGTTACGAATAGTCTAAATGGAATTACAATTTTAGAAATCAGATAGATTGTTAATGGAAGTTTTTTTATTACATTTTTGGGAAACAAAGATTTATTAATTCATGTAGGTATTTATTTAATTAAACTTAATTGCACGAGTATTTGATGTTGTTACGTACGTGTTTCCATAGTGAGTGAGATATGCCAGAGCCCATTCCCATCTCATCCCATCATATCCCTCCCCATTTTTCCAACCCTTTCTCCAAATCTATTCCTATATCTCCAAAGGTAGGCAGCGCATCCGCGGGCGTGCCAACGTTTGTCATTTTGGACTAATGTTGGCATGTATCACGGATATCTGTGGGCTACAGTATCCACTTACCATCAGGTGGACTGTATGCTCGTCTGCCGCCTTCGTCCATAAAAAAAAACATTGCTGTACCTTTCAATTTCATTGTTACCTACATTAAACAATGTCGCCCGACCATCAAACTGTTGTAGAAATAAATCCTACAACATTATTAGTGGTTGGATTAAAGGGCAACCTGAAAATACATTTCTGGGAAATTCTTGTGCTTTACATTTCAAGATGTCGAGGCTGTTTAGGAAGTAGATTGTAAGTGATATCTAATTTACTTGCCTGAATAAATACAGAATCTGTAAAGTTTGTACGTTTGGCACAATCACAAACTATTTATATATTTGTACAGTAAAAGCTGTAGATTATGTTGTAGTAAATACTCTTTTTAATACATAAAATATTTTTGGAAAAAACTGATCGTAGTAAAAAGTAGAAATGAGTGAGAGCCCGAAACAACTCTTATTGTTTTTTTGTGTCTGTCTGAAGGCGCATCATAAAAACTGCTACACGGAATTTATTTAAACTTGGCACAGTTGTAACTTATATACTGGGTTAATATTTAGGATACTTTTTATCCAGATTAATTATGGCGATCCCACGGGAATCACGAGTTCACGCGAACGAAGTCGCCAGCACCGCTAGTAATAAATAAATCCCTAGAAATATGATCAAAAATAATACTATTAATAATAGGGCTGAGAAATAAACTATTCCAGTGGAAACGATATAAATCATGAATCAGTATTAGAAAAGAAAGAAAAAATCCAGTAGATTTGCCGCGATGCGCACTCAGACAGACAAACAAACAAACATTCCAAAAAAATGTTATCATTTGTACTTTATATAAAGAAAGTAAAAATAACTTAAGAAAGAAAGTTTCATTGTTAAGACTGATTTGGTAACTCATTTACCTTCGATTACCACAGGCTTGCTTACCCATACTTAAATTCTCATTAGAATAATTCGACGATGATTGGCCATACACGCAAGGCAAATAAACAAAGTTCATTCTCTATGTATTGTACTTAACCCAACTGCGTAGTATATCGGGAACTCAATGACGCTTCTCCATATAACTGAAAATCTGTTGTTATCCTCGTCGTTAACACTTCTGGGGTACTTCTTAATTTATTTTTATTATTACGTTGTAAAAAAAAATCGCAATATAAGTAAAAACTTTAGGTCAAAAAGATACTTAAACTTTACTAAATATCATATATATTTAACATCCAATTCAAACAAAATCTCTCATTATAACACATAATATGACACTAATAATAATAGATATTAGAGTATTTATTTCAGTTATATTAATTACAATATGTTAAAATTATGTAAAATTGTACCATCTATTGTTATTTGATATTTTTATCTATTTTCTCCTTACCACCCAAAGGTTATTTGAAAGAGATCGCTTTGGCGATAAATCCGCTTGTTGTTGTACTTTCCATGTCACTTTCTTAAATTGTCTGTTTGAAATATATATTGGTGTACAACAAAAAGTTTTCTATCTATTAACGTTAGATACGTATTTTCACTTTTCAAAGTAGATATATTGTGGCACTATAGCATGTCCTTGCATTACAGAAAACCTAAGAAAATATGAGTGTTTATTGTTTGTTTTGATATGTAACACATTTCATATATTTATTTCAAAAACTATGGAACCGTATTTACATAAAGGACTTCATGTTCTATTATTTATATTCTAATTATTTTTAATAGACCAATTTTAATCAAATTCGTTTTATCTCTAGTGTAAGATTGAAGAGCTTCCTGACTACCAGCCTGGTCAAGTAATTTTTAATCAAGTATTTAATCAAGTAAAAGCTAATGATAGGAATGTATCAACCACAGGCTAGAATCGCCCCACGCAACTATGCTGAATAATTAGAATTACTTGAGTAAATTTATTCAACGTTGAGTTTACCCAACTGAGTTAAGCCAATCACCAATCGGTACCCTGCGAGCTAAACATTGTAAAACGAAACACAAACAACCTTCACTAAAACATGCAAATTCAAAACCATTTATCTGCGTTACTAACTGTAATCCTGACAAATCGTGGGCAGCCGAGTTTAGTGTATCTGGTAACACGATCTTTGCTTTGGTCATGTTTGTTGTCAACAAGCTCCGAGTCTGTCACTCTGTGTGCGGTGTTAAAAGGACAGCAAATAAATAAGTTAATCCCGACACAAGTTTTAGAGAGACATTGAAGAAATTTACTTATTATATTGGTACATATTGAATGATAAGTGGTATCATGTTGTTTAATTGCCAGATAATTGTAACCTGTGCTAAGACAAACTCAATATACCTTTAAGTTTGTGTTGAATATTAAATAAATTGCAGTTTATTGACTATGTCGATATAATACTTACATACTTTAATTTACATTTAATTAAAAGTAGTTGTATACACAATAAACATATATCAAAAAAAAAATAAAAAAATATTGCCATTGACTTACCTAGATAAAAAGTTCGTGAAATTGTATGGAAACGAAGCGTGTCACTTTAATTATCATGGAGTTTTTATCGCCATGTGAACAGTTGTAGACGAGAATTGTATGTAGTTTGGTCGTAGTATTCTTTATGTAAATTGTATGTAATATTCTCGTCCGAATCGTTCGAGAAACATTCCTTGTGTAAATGAGCGTTAAGACTTTTTTTCATAAAAGGACGGCACTGACCAAATTTAATGTTTCTGGTTTCAGCGGTTTCCGCTCGAGTCAACTGATAATTTAAAAGTTTCTAATAATTATTATTTTTTGTCTGAAAACAAATCAAGTGCTCCCAATTTTTAACAATTAAAAAAAATATATCGTTCATCATTTCTATAAATATGTATCAAGTTTATCGTGGCTTTCAAGACTGTTATAAACATTTAAAAATTTAAAACATACACAAGAATACCATCATCGTAATTTAGTAACAAAATACTCGCGAATTTCTCTATCTACAAGACAATTGTCGAAATAAACATAAATGCCAAATTAGTCAGGGACTAATGATTTTAGGAACTTGTGTAGTGATGTTTCTTTTATTATTAAAGACATCCTTATAGGCATAAATAGGTCGAGACACCAGGCATCTCCTATGATAACATGTTGTATATGTTTCTAAACTTAAAGTAGTAATAAGAGAAGTGTAATCCGCAACAATTCATACAATGAACCTTAATAAAACCCTGCGACAACAATACAGACCATAATTGACCAACATAATTAATAATCTAATAATCATCCCAAGATAATCTTTCCAAGCACCTCATTTGTATTCAACCTTATTTCGAGAGGAACAATGCTTACTTCGGATGTGTCAGTGTTAGTAGCGTACAGTCTGACAAAGTTATCTATGCGGACGGCAAAATTTGGAACTAATCACCTTTGGTTCGACTTTTAAATAGAATCCATCTTATTCATCAATGATTTGATAAAAAGGACAGACTTTATTACAGCTTTACATATTTGATAGATTAAAGCCTATTTAAATATATAAATATGTGTTCAAAACGCGACTGCAAACAAAGCTGATAGTGGCGCCACGACAGACATGTAAATATAGCTTTGTTCGGGTGTAATGATCTCCTATTTGTGTGTTAATTTTGCCACAATGTGCGGTAATTATCCCCGGGATTCACCGGTTTGTCCCAATACTCGTAACGGGCGCTTGGGGAGGCTGCTACCTAATTACATCTATCCGACTATGGATTTACGGTAAACTTAAAGTTAATTTATACAAAGTTATATAAGAATCTAAGCATTTTTAATAATAATCTTGATTTTGAAGAAAATATTTCAAAAAGGTACAAGGTGATTGAGTTTGAAATTTATATTAAAATGTATATAATATGTATAATAAAATGTAGAATACATTTGACGAAAGTTTATTATTTACTAGTAATACGCCCTGTGACCATGTGGCTTTAAAAATAACACCACCCCATTTCTTCCTGTGCGTGTCGTAAAAGGCGACTAAGGGATAACAAAGCCGCTACCAAAAGCGATGACGAACTACACCGTCTCTAAAACAGTGGACTCGCCAACTCGCTTGGCCAGCTTAGCGTGTTAAGGCGATATATCCCAACATGCACAAATAAAATTACTGAAAATATATACTGGAACGGTTTTTAAACTTTTTTCACTCGTAGGAAGTTAATCGTTGTCGCTTGAGCGAAGCCAGGGCAAGTCGCTTCTTATTTCCAATCCAGGCCAGCTATATATTGTGTGGCTTTTCGTTTTATGTTTTAGGATGTACATAAAGAGAATACAACTCGGGTAATAGTGTCTCGAGGGACATAAATTGCAATCCATTTCCTCTCATTCATAATGATACTCGCGGCTCTGAAACCCACGCACTAACTACTTTGCGAGCTGTCGAGTTATTCTGTCTTACAAATTCTTTTTTTTTTTTTAAGTAAAAGAACAAGGTTCTTTTTAAAATTGTGTTTAAGGTAGGCCTAAAAATAGCTCACCGACATAGCTCGTAGAGTCGGCTCGTTGAAGTAGCAATGGGCAGGTCATATTTACAACAGAACCGATAACGCATAGGGTAGACGAGTCTTCGAATGGAGGCCACGTACTGGGAAGCGCAGTGTGGGGACGCCCTACGGCTATGTGAACCGATGACATAAAGAAATTTATGGATGGTGGTTGGATAAGAAGAGCCGTGGATTGTGGATAGAGCTGCCACCTTCAGAATACTCTAATATCCGGAGATTAAAAAAAATGGGACAAAAAACGAAACAGGAAATAGTAGTAAATTTTTATTTAAAGTTAGTACTTTAGTTAGTACTAAATTACGAATAAAATTACCACAAGATAAACTTATACTGCCTTTGATACACACAGCGACGCTTTAAATTGTATTTTTGCATTTGTCACAACAATAATTTTTAAAGTAATCTATCTTAGTGGGCATTAGGTAATGTTTACTAGAGCCAGTTTACAAATCATATTTCTATTTTTTCTGAGATTTTTGAATGTTCAACGTCATAGCCGTGCCTCCCGGATATTTACGATGTTAACACGTAGCCCGGACAAGCGTCCATCAAACCCGGAGACTCCGGGTCAAACCCGAAGGGGTGGCAGCCCTAATTGTGGATATAACCAGTAGTGAAGAGATATAGGCTGATTGTACGTATGGAAGGCGTCAAAATATCATTCTGTGATTTTCATGGAGAAATCTCAGAATTAGAACGTTTGAAGCAAATATAAATAGGAACGTATCATTCAGTCATTCCCAAAAAGTCGGAAGATTATACCGTAAGAAAATGTTGAAACGTTAAAAATAACATACATACATGCATACCTAACATACAGTTACACAATTACAAGTCTATAGGTCTCACACTAAGCGAAGCTTATTTTACGAGACGACAGGTATAGACGAAAAGATAGCTATAGCTGTCCGTCGCTGGGTGCAAGTTGGTTGGTGCTCATCTCTAACTACTCGCGATGCTAGTCGTTGTTATAAAACACAAAAATGCCTAATTGATCTCTGATTAATTACAAGAATTCGTCAAAAGCGGTGAACTAAGTCAGGGGAAATATTTTGTTTTATCGGCGAGTGGTTTGCCGTCACTAATATATACTCGTAACTTAATCGTAGGTATAACATAGGTAAGTGATATGCTTGGTTTCCATACAATTTCAGAAACTTGCGTTTTTAATGTCTATGCACGGAGATCTATTACGAAAAAATACAATTGTACCCATTACAATTGTAAAATACAGAAGTTTTGCTTGAAAGTTCAAATTTATTTAATATTTTTAACACGACCGTGAGAAAACAATCAACCTCTATTTAGGCTGCTCTGTCATCTGCCGCACTCTCTTACACAAGTTGATTTGATTATACTACAATATGCTAAATTAAATGTAGCCTAGTGGAGGTCTACTAAATCGAACATTTTAGTAGGGTCTGTGAGACCGGCCCGCTGATATTAAACCCGTAAACAACGCAGTTCATGGACTCTGAGAGGAAGTAGATTCAGTTTAAAAATATTTAAATTTCTACTTGGGAATATTGAAAAGAGCAAGGGGACTAAATTTATAGCTGTCGTTATGCGCTTGCGATGGGTTTTTACTGCGCCTTTTTACCCATGACGGAACGTAGTTGGTATACGCATTATTAATAATGTATTTATTTGCATAACACGGTACAAGATGTTCAATTGTATTAAATCAATCAGCTCATGTTATTACCAAAAACTCATTATCAAATATTATTAAATTATGACTGTTTCTCTAAAACGGCTGCACCGATTTTGAAGCGGTGTTTTCGTAAACATTTAATCTTAATTAGGAGTGTGTTCCTGGATTAAATCATCTTGTTTATTTCATATTTGGTAAAGTTTCATTACGCACGACGACGGTGACGGGTTCTATTAAACTATTGCAGGTTAGAAGATACATTTTAACCCTTTCAAAGGTAATTAGAGCTTTAATTGTCGCTTGTTTTTTCGTTTATGTATTTATATTATCTTAGTTTCAAATTTAAAGTTATTTAAGAAACGGGAATATTAAGATGTTTAAACCCTCTAGTAATAAGTCATAAATTACTTACATTTCGTGTTCTACTGAATTTAACCAGTACACTCGCGTACTTACCTGTGAACAATAAGAACATATTAATAAGTGTGAAAGGTTTGAAATTTTGATATACAATAAAGGGGTTAAAAATGAACAGATAAGAATGTAAGCAAAGCATGGCTTACATCAGCAGTGGGTCACGAGTTGACTTCGAAACGTCCAGTAGAAATAAAAGGTAAACAAAAATCTGTAATTTTAAGCGTTCAGACCCGATTTACAATATAAAATGTGAAGAAAACGCTTAAGTTCAACAAGTTCCACTTTAATGAACACCAAAAGGATGCAGTAAAAGTGATAGAATCTGTAAGAGTATCTGAGTACAAGTACGAGTATAATAGGTAAACCTAAGTATTTCTCTCTTACCATACGCACTTTAAATGTAAATTCAAAATAAATTCTTCGATTGGATACGAACTTGTTAGACAGCGTTTTAAAGGCGATTTTGATTTTTTTTTTTAGGAAGATGTCTAAAATTAATAACTCAAATGCATTCCTAAATCCTCAGGATAAACAAGTCAACCAAAAACTGTTTCAACCCAATAAATATGAAACCATTCACGTATAATAAAATCCGTGAACCCACGTTATAAAGAAATCATATGTCAAATTGATTTCGGCTGTTTCCGATTGTAATGTTTACTTTCAGGACGACACACATCCATACCAAGCACGCACACGCAAGCGGCAATAACTGACGCAAAATCATTGCAATACAAGACTTATTTCTATCAGGTCAAAGTGCACAGGTGAAGTTTGACCTGCGGTGGAACGATGAACGTACAGTTGCTAGCAAACGTAAGTGATACAAATCTATTACATTCCAGTCTTTCATGCGGCTTTATACGTGGTAGGGTGTACAGTGTCCGTATTGTCAAATATTTGTATTGCGACAAGTTAATATTTACCTCCATTCGGGGAAAATGAAAGAGTGTGCCAACACTGTAATTTTCGGTCACGATGTTGGATTTTGCGTTTAGGACATAATATAACATTTGCAAAGACATGTTAAATCCCGTTATAGAGGGGGCCAAAAGCGTTATATTGTTATCGACGTGACTGTCTTGCTGGTTACTTAAAAATCACGGTGACAAGTCACCGGGACTTTATCACAGTCGCGACTCGTTTCTTAGCAACAACGATATGTAATACTAGTTAGCAAATATCTCGTGAGTGTTAAGTGCGTTTCATTATTATTATTATTTACAACCCAAAAACATACGCTGTATTATTATAAATTATAACTGCCAAACTGCATGTAGTACAGTTTGTCAACAGTAAACATACTCTCATTACATCATATGCTATAATAAACGTATATTTGGACGGGGAGGGTGCATCCCACAGCCGCTGGGCGCACTCGACTGGCCACGTTACCCCTCTCTACAGAGGACTACCTTGAAATGTACTACATTTTCCTCTGTATCCAATTTTCCCAATGCAAGTACGTGTTTCGGCAGTAAGTGAGGTATGCCAGAGAACATTCCTATCCCATCCTATCCTAGCCCACCCCATTTTCTAAACTCTTCCTCCAAATCCATTTGTTTAAATCTCTAAAGGGCGTGCCAACGTTTGTCATTCTCAACCGATGTTGGCATATATAGCGGATGGTTATGGGTGAGAGTATCCACTTTCCATTAGGTGGACTGTCAGCTCGTCTGCCGCCTTCTTTTCAAGAAAAATAAAAATAAATATATACATTGAATGCTGGGAGTCTCCTCACCTGTATATCTGGTGGGAAGACCCTCAGGAATCTACAGCCTATCTAGCCTTGTTTTTAATAATAGGGGTTAAAGTATGAAATTGCCGTTTTATAGTAATAGTTACTTTGAATTGACATAAAACCTTCATGGTGTGAGATTTTCGAGTGAAACTTTTTTCACATGATACCTATGAGGTTTTTGTTTTAAAAAATGTGCAACATTCGATTTTCGACTTTCAATTGTTTTTTTTATTCAGCTTAGACGGGAAAGACGGATACTTTGAAAATCCGAGTAATCTTTGAATACGAGTTCCGACGCGGAACTAACGCGGCAGAAACGGCTCGCAATATCAATGCTGCGTTTGGAGAGGAGACTGCTAATGAACGAACCGTGCGTTTTTGGTTTAAACGCTTTCGTAATGGAAACTTCGACTTGAAGAACGAACCACGTGGAAGACCGCCCACAGAGGTGAATAACGCTGAATTGAAGGAGATGGTGGAAGCCGATCCGAGTCAAACTACCCAGGAATTAGCGGCATGGTTTAACGTCACCTTACCTACAATATTGACTCATTTGCATCAAATCAATAAGATAAAAAAATATGAAAAATGGGTGCCTCATGATTTGACTGATCTGCAGAAAGAAACGCGTGTTGAAACTTGCGTTGCCTTGTTGAATCGGTACAGAAATGAAGGAATATTGGATCGAATTGTGACATGTGACGAAAAGTGGATTCTTTACGATAACCGAAAGCGAAAAATGCAATGGCTGACCCCAGGTCAAACGCCGCAACAGTGCCCTAAGGCAAAGCTTACCAATAAAAAGGTAATGGTAACTGTTTGGTGGTCTATTCATGGTGTTATTCACTATAGCTTTCTCAGGTCTGGTCAAGCAATAACAGCAGATGTTTACTGTGCCGAACTTCGAACAATGATGGCGAAACTAGCAGTGAAACAGCCCCGACTCGTGAATCGATCTTCACCATTATTGCTTCATGATAACGCAAGACCTCACACTGCACGAGAAACCGTTGTAACTCTACAGGAGCTGCAGTTAGAAACCATACGTCATCCTCCGTACTCGCCAGATCTTACTCCAACGGACTACCATTTTTTTCGTGATTTGGACAATTTTCTACGTGGTAAAAAATTTTCTTCCCAAGAGGAAGTACAAAATGCTTTCACACAGTTTGTCGAATCTACATCCCCAGAGTTCTATCGCAAAGGCATAAATGAACTTCCGATTAGATGGCAACAATGTATAGATAATGAGGGTAAATATTTTGATTAAATAAATGTTACATTTTAGAAAAAAAACGATTTTTAATTTTTGAGTACAAATCGGCAATTTCATACTTTAATATCATATCATACATAATATCATATATTTTTTTTAACGTAGCATAGAGCAGTGTGTAAGTTGTAACTCATCTGGAAATAATTCAAAATTCTGGGCACCAGCTACTTTCTTGTTCTTTTCTCAAAGTAACTGCTAGATTTTTTAATGACCCGGGCCATACGTTCTCTTTTCCTTGTCGCTTATAACTTATGTTGTGATTGAAAATATGCTTCATATCAAATTTTTACGGGCTTAGGAATCATTTTCGGTCTGACGTGTATAAAATATTTTGAATCAACTATTTATAATTTTATTATTATTTACCAATGTAGTTGTGTTTTATTTAGATTTTATGTCATAATTGATATTTACAAACAAAAATCCTATAACGCGGCGTGATGGGCGGCCATATCTACCTAGTCTAGCCATAAATATTGTTACAAAGAAAACATTGATTTTTTTATTGCACTATCATTTTATTAGAAGAATATGTGTTATTTTAGAAATATTTGGTTAGCATTTTAAAAATATAACGTTTATTCGAAATGGTCACCATTTGCTTTTATACAATCTTTCAAACGTTGTGGCCAGATTTCGATTGAAACACGCACCCCTTCCATGGGAAAATTGGAAACTGCCACCTTTATGGAATATTTTAGGGATTCAATATTATCATGGCGTTTAGAGCATGCCATGCTCTCTAAAACAGACCATAAAAATCATAATCGAGCGGATTAAGATCGGGACTAGGTAACGGCTAGTCTTCAGCTCTAATGAATTCTGAAATATTCCTTTCTAGCCACGCGTGTTGAGCAAGCCTTATGACCTGGTGCTGAAGTCTTACGAAAATGACCATTCTTGGTTGTGGAACAGTGTGTTGTTAAGAGGCGTTACGACCTCCTCAAGAATCGTATCTTGATATACTTGAGCCGACGTTTTATTACCCTGTCCACAAAAATACTCCTTGATAGCTAACACCCTACCAAACCATAACTGAAGTCGGATAATGGCCACGTTGCACCGTATTGACCAATTGAGCAGCTTCTCTAGAGTTATGAGCATAAACTAGATCATTTTACTTGTTAAAATGTTCCTCAATGGTGAACATTTTCTCGTCCGTAAATAAGTGTTTGTCTGTGAGCTCCGGTTGCGTAATGCTGGAGATGTGGTTTTGATTTGTCAACCTTATTTTTCTTTAATTATCAGTTAATAAATTACCAGTAGGTATGTCTTTTGTAAGTAACACGTCCTAAATTATCTTTAAAAATACGTCACATGGTTCTGGGTGCTATATTTCATCTCTCTGGATAATTTTTGTTACTTCCGGGCGGGATTTCTTCGAATTCTCTCCTTCACAGCTTTAATCGACTGTTTAGTACGAATTGTGAGCGGACGGCCAGACCTTTTTCTGTCACAAACACAAGACATTCAATGTTCATTCGAACATCATTCGATTAACATTCGAATGGAGAGTTTTAAAAATTGCATTTCGCTCCATGCCTACTTCGTGTAATACAATTATAGCAATACGGTTTTCGTTATCACCTCACTCTATTTTAATATTAGTATGATATTTAATTATGATTGGCGCCAAAATGAGAAAAACATTTATTTTTCAAGTGAGAATGACAAATTTCAAATTCAAATGTAATTTTTCTTTTTCTGTATTGGAACGGTATTTATGGCCAGACTAGACATGACATACATGACTATACATGACAGACACGTCAGTCAAAATATTAAAGTGATTTTGGAATGTAGTAATTTTGGACAGATCTCAGTTACATTACAGGATAGAAGATGAACGTGATTTTTCACTGTGATGAAGTTTTTTATCAGCCATCTCTATTGTGGTATCTATTTGACCAATGAATCAATCTATTATCGTCCTTATTACAAGTTAATTAAAGTGGCCTGTTGACGACCGTTCATAATCTCTTGTAAATATTTACTTATGTCTAACTGTTTATGAAAAGGAAAAGACGACACGTAACAAAGTAAACAAAACATCACAAGTATGATGTAGGCTCATAGTCAAGAATATATTCGTTGGTGCAGGGCCGTCTTAAGTCTATTCTGCGCCGGGGTGCGGGAGTGTATCCTAAGACAGTCAAACATCCTATTGTGTATCCTATGACAGTCAAATATCCTATTGTGTATCCTATGACAGTCAAATATCCTATTGTGTATCCTATGACAGTCAAATATCCTATTGTGTAATTGTTTACTATAGCGTTATATTTTTTCATTACCTTTAAAAGGTGAGCGCCCGGGGTGCACCGCACCCCTTGCACCCCCTGGTAAAGACGGCCCTGCGTTGGTGTAAAAATGGCTGGCCTCTGTAGTCAACAGTGCGGACGGTCCGTGGTCACCGGTGCGGTTCCAACTGAAAATCAGCGCCGCGGTTCACACTGCGACATATTATGCCGATTTGGTGTCGTTTGACACAACAATTAATATTTTTTGTGTTTAATAGTATTTTTTTTAATTTCATTTCATTTCATAAAAAGTTGATTTCAATAAAATAATTTTCTTTCTTACTATTAAAAATACCCGGCAACTATATAATCGAGACCATGTACCGAAAAATGTAGCGAGTCACGCCCTCCGGCCATATTTGACGTCTTGACCTGACTTAGCAACTTGAAGAATTGCAGAAATTGGCACCACAATTAAGTGAATGTGCTGTTGTAATTTGCCTAATACAGTTACTACTGTATTTAAATATTTTAGTGTTTTGAAGTCGAAATGCTAAAGAAGCTTCGACTAGGGGACGCATTTATTAACTGCAATGCAACGCAATCAGCCCTGTATTGCCGCATCGCGCATATTGTCTTGTGCATGATGTATGGTATGGCTTTAAACCGCCACACTGCCAAGCAGGTTGGCGAATCCGCTTCTTTAGAGGTGGTGTAGTTCCTCAAGGCTTGTGGTAGCGGCTTTGTAGCCTTTTACGATACACACGGGAAGAGGTGCGTGGTGCTATTCTATTTATTAACCGATTAAAAAAGATGCATTATTTTTACTGAAGCCACAATGTATGTAAGGTATGTATATATGTATGCCAGTACACTTCCCGCCCGAAAGTAATACACATCGGCCTTTAGAAAGAGATTATGGGCTAGCTTCGGTTTTGTAGAGCGTCGTCTCTGTCGTGTGTCTGTACGACAGAGATGACGCTCTACAAAACCGAAGCTAGCCGATCATAGTCGATGTGTACCTATTACTTTCGGCCGGGATGTGTATGTATATTTTGTTTATATTATGGTATATAATTAATATGCGTCATTATTAACTATAGTTTTAATTAATCTTACTTATCATTTGCACCTAGCGCGCCATCTCTGCATATTCCAAAGGTTGACTGGGAGATAATGCATAAAGCATCAAGTCCGCCTGTTATCACTTTGTGAAATAAAGTATAAAATAAATAACGCTTTATCTCATTTACGGTCGAGTAATAGAGAAAGCGTTAATAAATAAAATATAACTTATTATAAAAGTATTTGGTTTCTCAGGTGCGGGGGGGGGGGGGATTGCATGTCTAAAATTGAACACGGACCGACACATTCTAACAAGAGCGTAGATTAGTTATATTAGTGTAACACGGGACTCAGACTCCCCCCGCATCCTGTCGTTGTCCCAGTTAACAATGTGTGTCACATGCGACGCAGTGTTGCATCTATGTGATTAAAATATACATTACTGTGGACCGTCCGAATCCATTATGCCAAAAAATAAAACCAAATCAATGAAATATCTCAATATCTGAACTCTAGACAAACTCGCAGTCTTAATTAATCAAATTATGGATATAAATATAAACAATTCTTAATTTAAGGCCGTGTCAATTACCTCAGGCCGCCATGTTTGTTTGCATTTTGGATAAATTGAATTGGAATCGACAAGCTGCTACCCACGCCTCCACTAGCGTGAATTCAATTGCTTTGACAACAATTTAAAAATAACTATAAGTAATGTGTTTGAATCAAAAAATATATAGGCTGCTTATGATTTAAGTGATTCCATAAATAAAAAAAAAAAAACGTTTTACGTCCCTGACATAATTTTGTAAAACAATAAATAATGTATTTTATTTACATTCTTCCTATACAAACTTTGACACCCCTTAGGGGGTGTTTAGGGGGTACCTCTTATTTCACTCGTTTAGGGGCTGATTTTTAAGAAATCCCTTGTAATTGAGTCTTTATATCATAAAAGGCAGCCATTGTCCCAATTTTATGTTACTGGCTTCAGCGGTATCGGCACGGTGTTGATGAATCAGTCAGTAAGGACATTTCTCCCTAATGTATAGTAATATGGTATATAGCTTCCAGCAATTATGTAGATCAACATTTACTTGTTTAACATAAATAACTCTTCAATAATCCGTAGGGTAAACGCTCCAGCGATAAACACAATAATTTACTTTTAAACACTCCATCGACAATTTGTGGGCAGTTAACCTCTCATCTACACATCCCCATAATGCTGTCGTTAAACGACACGAAGGCAATTTTTCAGCATCCCTTCTGTAGATTTATGTCGGTATTTATGACCGTTCGCGACACAATTTATTGGTATTGTCGATGTAAAAATATGAGATGGCAACTTTGTTGAAAGTGTACTACCTACTGTAAAACAGATTATATTTGAACACTTTGAAATTTAACTTTTTATACGATTTGTACACATTTTATATTGTAAATTGAGTCTTAAAGGCGTATAGAATAAAGGCTTTATCTTTACGTTTATCTTTTACGAATATTTCTAGTCGTACGACGTCTCGGGACGGCCGCCACTTCATCTCCGTTATTTTGCATGTCATTGTAAAATTTTATAAGTTCCTGCCATTTTTAGTGTGTAAATCTTCCGAAGGAACTTGTGATTTACATATGAGCATATAAAAACACAATAATTAAGTTTAAATACTAAAAGATATATTTGAAATATCGCCCGTAATAGGCGCGATACAAGGATTAATGAACAAAGTTAAAAAGAAAAATATTTATATAAATTAAGAAGTGAAATAAAAAGGGGATTAGACTAATTTAGATAGTAGGTACCGTACCGTACAATACAAATTAGGTGATAAGATATGTCTACGAGTGAATACAAGGATTATAACTGTGAGCAGTTTTTGTTTTCTTCATTAGTTATTGAGTAAGCCTTACAAAGGATACAAACCTGGATACAAAGGAATAAGCCTTAAACGGTTTCAATATTAAATACGGTCAATTAATGAAAGGAACATATACCGAGACTTAACATTTTGCGATAAACAATTATTCCTTCTTCCGAGACTAAGATGCTTGTTTAACATGATAAGAGATATTCTTGCAATTAAAATCGACACAGTTGTTGTCTGACTCGTTCAAAATTCAGAAAATAGTAATAACCATACATACCATCAGCCTATGTCTCTCCAGTGCTGGATATAAGGCTTCTCTCAAGGCTCGCCACTACGCACGATCCCTGTCTCTTCTCATCCAACCGCCACTGGCGATCTTCTTTAAGACATCAGTCCACATGGCCGGTGAGCGTCCCATACATTAACATACTGTTTTACTACATAAATCAATGTATCCATAGCAGAGAAAAAGAGAAGTTGTAAGTGCGTTTATACAAAAGATATTTCCATTGTGACAATATTCCAAAAACGAAAACGATTCTATTGATGCAAATATCAAAAGCAACATTAGGATCATATAAATCGTATCCATATACAGGAAGTAGATGGGTGTATTTTTAACATTTGCATAAAAGGGAAACTCGAAGGCAAAGAGCAACATTTTCGAAACACAAAGGCATACAAAGGAGAACTCGCCAATAGAATTTTTCTATTGAACCTTTAAGTAATTGTATATAAGAGTTCTTTAGACTAATACATTTATAAAAAAACGTTTGTGCGCTTACAACACTGAATATGCGTTGAAAATCAAAACAAGTTATTAAAATATCTCGACACTTATATATTTTCCATTGCCAGACAAGTTGACTTGTTAACAATCATTTATTAAGATTTCATAGCAACAAAAAAACACTTATTTGTAGAACAGTTGGGCGAAAGGTTTTTGCCTCATACTGACTTTTTCGGAATACATATCTACACATATATGAAGAAAGACTGTTTGTTTTTCCTTTATACGTATGTAAATTAAAACTACTCGGGAGGTAAAACCCGGGAACTACTAATGGGACAGATTTAAAAAAGTTCTATGTAAATAGAAGATAGACATAGGCTATTTTTGATTTCCTAGGAACCCAAACATAGGTATAGGCTATATTTGGGTTCCACCTAAGCGAAGTTAGGGCGAATCGCTTCTATATAACGTATAAGATTATACATATATAAGATTAGAAGCTACGTATAGGAATTAGCCTCCATTTAAACTTATGCTATTGAATCAATACTGCAAATAATAATTATAATTGCAAATAATAATTATATTGTGCTAATTTAAAGGTTGCGCAATGTTTTTTATTCTTTGGAGTGTATTAAAACCGGTTTTGCTGCAAGGCGCGATTCAAAAATATTGTGCAATAACAATATTGATCAATTTTATTGTATTTTTAGTGTATAAAGAAAAATACGTATTTTATTTTTTTATTTATTTAATTTTATTATACAAAGTTTTTAATAGATACTACAAAAACCTTCAGCGTTTAACCGTAGTACTGAAGCCGTTTGTTAAATATAACTTTCAGCTCCACTTATTTTAAAAAAAGTTTTTTATATAATTTAAAAGCTTTCAATTTAAAGTTTTTTAAAGGCCACATTCTTTTGCCATGTATATTATTAACTTTGGGTAGTTCATAATGTATGTTTATTATTTTCTGGCGTAAATAACTGGGCCTTACAATTTTAATCAATGAATGTCTATTTCGCTGTTCCTAGACTTAAGATATGTAAATGCAGACATTGATTTTTATGAGCACTGATGATACTCGTAGGCCTAGTGAGCACCATATCATGTGTGATATGCATATAGATACATTAATTTAATTTTATCAGGATTTATTACTAAATCTATATCGTGGGTCCGTTTAAACAACAAGTCGTAATTATGATGCATTGTCTTTTGTGCAGCCAGGAGGTCTTCATGTGCTGTCACTAAACAAGTACCATTAGCAAATTGATACACAGAGCCATGCGTAATTATGTTAGACATATTATTAACATAAATTAAGTGTAGGACCAGTATGTAGGACATAAAACATGGTAATATTATAAATACAACCATGAAGGCTTAAAAGTAATTTTATCCCCTAATGCATTATTCGTATTTAAAACATTAGGTTTCCACAAATTAATCACTTCAATACAGTATTAAACTTCTAAACCACTCAATTCCGCCAGCCAACTGAACTAATTCCGGTAATGGCCGGATAAAAGCGGTTCGGACCGGCTAATAGCGGACTGGGACTGGTTTTATCCGCCTCGAACCAGATTATGTCTACATATTAATCTTGATTTTTTTGTAATTAACAGACAGATGGAGGGCTTAGTTACAGCTCTATCTAAATTATTGGCAAGGTTCTTTAGATACATGTACAAGTCTTTGAATTTTTTTTTAATTTCTATTGATTTATTCTTTTAAAAATGAATAATTCAGTTAGTTAATAGGAGTGATTGCTGTTTGACCTAATCGATATTATAATCAAATCGTAGAACTATACCTCTTTTGTTATAGTTTATTAAATCAACTGGTTGTTATCAAAGAACAGAATTCTCAAAGACCATACGTGTATTACTAAATTTTTTTTTCATATACAAACTTGGGAGGAACTTCTTATAAATTGACCAATGTTTTCAATTCATACGACACGATACTTATTAGGTATCAATTACTAGGTGTCAGTGAAGTTTCGGTATCACTGCGACCATTGCTGATTTATTGTGATCATCAATTTTGCCGTTGCTGAAAGCAATGAAAGCGCACTGAGTTGGCGTTAAAAAGCGCTAGATAGGTGTTTTTCGGAAAAATGCGCTAGATCAAAGAAGAAAACATTAAAAAACGAAAGGAAATTTCCATATTTTCAATTTTTAATCAAAAATCATCAGTGCTGATAATGAAAGGAAAGTACTTATTAAGTAATTGACAGACGTTTCGATGTAAGGCTGTTTTAGATCGGTTTTACGGCTGTGGCTTCTTGTACTTTAGAGTCTATATTTAATTTAAACAATTCCATTTCGTTACACGTAGACAGAACTCCCTCCTTTCAATGAAGAGGAACATTATTTAAAAAAGGGCTAGAATGGGCGTAAGGCGTCAAAATTAAATTTGTTGGGCGCTAACACAGCCAAAAAAGCGTCAGATCTAGCGCCGAAAGCGCTAAGTTGACATCACTGGTGATCACCACCTTTGTTATATAATAGTTTGCTGCCAATGCTTATAGCCTGCACAGATCGCAGCATAGTTCTAACGGCGAGTTGTTGGACCTCTTCGGTTTTAGCAGGTGAGCGCCCATGTATGTATGTATATTAATCTTTTGTACGTCAAAGGGTGACATTCGTAAAACAGATGCATTGATATTTCACGCTGGTCGGCAAAAAAATCAGCAAATTTTGTTCTAGAATTAAAAATATATTACATTCTTTGTTTTTAGGAGACCTCACTATCCTATGCGTTATCTAAATTAACTCGTTGACTGTCCGCGCATCACCTGCAATACATATCCGTTAGCCTGTCTCTTCACAAGGATTGCCCAATTTATGTATTGCCCAAGGAATCTTGGGGAAAGCCTATACATAAATAAATTTAAAATAACTCAATTACAGTCGTTCAATTACATAAATAAATTTTAAAAATCTTTTTTGGCGTATCCTCAGTAATCTTCCTTCTTTTCTTCTCTTTTTCTTATTTATTTTCTACTGGCTCTTTATTGCGTCGAAAATGAGTTTCAAAAACTTTCTAATTATTAAAAAGTTTTAATAATTGCGTAGGTAAATAACGACCAGTCGAGTTAAATGTTGCCCCCCTAAAAAAAAAAGGCATCAGTAACAATTGTAATAAAAATATGACTGACATTATAATCGAAAACTACAAACAAATGGAATAAACAATGGCTATTCATTTCGTTTCATGCAAAACTTTATCGTACATAGGAAAAAGAATTTTGTGTCGCTCTTATCCAAGTTTCTAGCTTGTATTTGAATTAATGAAAGTTTTATCAATTCTTCATTACATTGTTTTCGAATGCAATCAAAAATGCACTTGTCCCTTTTTTTCTCTAAGGAGGGCAAAAATATTATCAAACAATCTCAGCGAAACTTCAAAGCACATTAAAACGCTCATTTAAACGCCCCCATTTTATAAGCGAAAATTAAACAAGTCCTAACTCCTCGTACCGTTGTCCCGGAACCCGTTCCATTCAGTCAGTACACGTTTTCAATTAAAGTTCCTACATCAGCGACGTGTTGAGTGCTAACTTAGATTAAAGTGGCGGGTATATTCTAAGTATCGTCAACTACTTTACAATATTGGGTGCACTGAGAATTCTGTTTCAAAATCTAAGCTAATTCTTTTTATCAACGACAGAACAGAGATGGTATAATTATGCATTCGGGACAAGAGAATGTATGTATGCATAGTATGTTTGTATACCCACTAGTTACCACTTTTCTCTGAAACGGCTGAACCCATTTTGAAACAGTTTTTGTAAACGTTTCATCTTAACTTGGACATGTTTGTAGATAGGCGATGTGATTCCAACTGACCAGGCGGCGCTGCTGTACCAATTTCTAATAATTTACAATATAATTATATACGAATATACTTATTCCGTATATACGTGTTTATGTTAAAACTTTATCTAATGTAACCTATTTTGTGGAAGACATAAAAGGTTTACAAAGACTTGTTGGTAGGAACTCGAGAAGTGAAGTTGAGTTTCTGTTTGATTATTATGAAAAATGTGTTTTGTGCGCTATGTGGTTTAATAGTGATAGTTTATTAAACTTCAAAGTGTTTTTTTTGTGCGTAGTGATAAATCAAATAAAATCATGAGACTGCATTTTTCGTGTGTTTCCAAGGAGTCTGTTTCTGTCCTCAGTAAACCTACTATAATTTTACTAATGACTCCTGACTTGCTACGACTTGACTAGACGGTTACAAAATGTGTTTCAAATTTTATAAATTTAAATTAAGAAAACTGAACATTAGCAGAATGTACTAATTGTACCATTGCTAATGCAAAGATTTTCTTTTTTATTTTCTCATTCGTTGTTTCCTCTTTATTTGTTCGTCTTTCACTAAAGCAAATCAGCGAAAATATTTTAATTTAAAAAATTCCAATTAGTTATTCTGGTCAAAGCGAAGTAGAAAAGTAAATGAGATAAAGAAAAGCTTTAAATAGCAAAATGAAATAGGATTTTATCTTCGAGTGCTATTTCGAAACAGTTTTCTGAGAACTAATTTTGAAGTATCAACGTACTTTCCTTTTGAACTAAATAAAACAAATTTTGCTACTAAAGGTTAAACAGCTTTTCATGAGCGCCTAGCAGTTAAATATTCTATATTTTTCAGTAAAATTAAGATAAAACTATATATATATAGTATATAATACTACACGTGTTCAATCATCGGAAACCAACGTTGAGCAAGGTTCAAGAGAAGATGGCTAGACGATCTTGATGTTTTTTTAAGGATGCCGGGCGGTGACGAGAAACAAACGCTTGGAAGGCAATAAGGAAGGGTTTAACTCAACAGTGGGATACGTTATAAGCTACGAAAAGAAACAAATACATATATAGTTTAAAAAATATAATGGACAGGCGGTTTATAATCGCTTAATATCTAAAAAGAAATTGCGTCTAACGGATTTCTCTACCTTCTGTATAATAGGGGATGTTCTGAAGATCTGTTCAATTTGAAGCCAATTTCGGGCTTTTGCTATCGCACCTGTCGTTATTGTCGTGCGATTCATTCTTTGACAAGGAGTCGCTGCGTACAATGCGGCCATCAAGACACTTTATACCGCGAATCCTAAAATTGTGAAATGGCCTGGTAGCTGTGTTTTTTTCGATACACTACAGATTCTTTAATAAAGCTGTGAATGGGATTTTGCAAGGTCAGCAGCGTACCCGCATACCCCCTGGTGTTGCAGGTGTCCATAGGCTGTGGTAGCCACTAACCATTGTGGTGTGTCGTATATAAAATACCTTACAAAGTAGAATCACGTCGGGGTCACCAGTTATGGAGGTATGGTGAGGTGTTTGGATGGAAATCACTTTGTCTAGTTTATATTTAATGTTTGTTATTGTCACTTTTTATACTACTACATTTCACGGATTGTAACCACCATATTATATCCATATATTCGATATGTAAGGACGACGGAACTTGTGTTGAAGTTTAGATAATGTCTAGAGCGTAAGTATGTACAACCGTTCGGTAGGAGACTCTCGACTGCCGCGGCGGCGCGGCGCATGCGCAGAACTTCTGCGCATCGAAACGGCCGGCGCGGCGCACGCGCGGCGGTTTAACCATAAGCGCCGATATCTTTAACAAACTTAACTCATTTCGAGACATTTTGGGACGTTTCATAGCAGTCTTCAATGGGAGTGAGGTGGAGTGAATTGACAGTTTAGATCTCCAGATACAAATGCTATAGAATATACATTCAAACACAATACATAACATCATAAACATTGTACCAATATTAAAATATAATGTTTTACGTTTTACGTGACCAGGGCTGGTGTAACCCGTGCCGAAACGTCGACTAGAAATAAAAGGTAGACAAAAACCTTTCCTCGACTCGATTTACGAGTACAATAATATATAAAATAAGAATATTTTCCTCTGTTGTATTTCACAGCAAAAAGGTTCGATATTCTGACGACGATTAAAGAATTTTGTATTTCGGTCCAAATACCGGATGTTTTTCAACGTTAGACACTCGATAGGGTTCAGTGGGTTTACGTCTAAGCGTCGTTTTATTAATTCATCAGTCCACTTGAATGTCAATTAAATAATGTTTTTTGACAACTTTTTTATTTCTGTTTTCTTACCATCAGCTAACAGTCTACCTGATGGTAAGTGGATACTGTCGCCCAAGAACATCCGCGATACAAGCCTACATCAGTCCAGACTGACAAACGTTGGCACGCCCCTTGATGCGCTGCCTGCCAACATGTGAAAGTCACTTTTTTAATAAATAAATAACGCCACACTACAATATGCCACTCTAAATAAATACTAGCAATATGCCTACACTAGGAATCCCTGTATAGTACAGTCGGTGTAGAGACACATACAGAGATAGACGAACACACCACCCAACCCCCAATCAACATTTGTTTTCAAACCGGTAATCGAACCCCGGACTATTGCCACAGTAAGTAAGGATAGTGGATACCAAATGGGTTAATCGATCATTTAGGTCAGTTTAGGTGCCGGCGGAGACCAGGGCGTCCCTTTGCGACATTGTCAATGATAACATAAATCGATGTTCAACCAACACATTGACCAGATATCGGCACGTATCTGAGCGCTTTTCACCAACAAGTGATCCCGCGCTACCCTCTTGGGAACCCTTGCTCCAAAGCAATGCCCTAAGTCGAGAAATGTTCCTTCCGCCCGGCCATTAGACGTGGGAGCCCAGGCTCGTCGCTCTACACAATTTTTAGTAAAAAGTGTGTAGAGCAACATGTGTAGCAGCAGTGGCGGATTAACCTATAAGCACGCGCTTAGGGCCCCTGTTCTCCAGGGATCTTTGATTTTGATGAACTTCGTTTTATTTTCTAATTTCTACCTTCCAAATCCAAGTAACGGAGGGCCTATACGACCTCTATGCTTAGGGCCTCTGAAACTCTTAATCCGCCACTGATTTTTACCTAAACGCCTTCAGCGCTCACCATAACCTATACACATCCAATCAATGGCCCTTCAAAGGTCTAAAATTATAACAAAGTATGTGCAGAGTTTTATAAAATATTTTATGAAAACGGCATTTCATTGCCGAGATGATGACAAACGCTTTCTGCAGGTGTGATCTGACAGTAACTTTATTCACTTCCCGGGAGACTCAAGTCGGTTTCAATAAACCGTGCAAAATAAGCCTTAACGTATATACACGTAAAGTTCAAAATCGCCTACTGCGCAACGTGGATATGTGACGTTTTTACCCAGATGTGAGAGGTAAATGGAACATTGCATTAATTCCAGTTTTGTTACGCTAAGAGTTTTAATTAAGGAAGCTTCCCTTTGTATACTTATTTGAATTCATTTTGTTTTCATCATTATAATTGCGTTGAGATTTCGGAACACATTAGTAGAAGATAATGTAATGTTCGTAGAAGTTTAAGGGGGGGGGAGTGGACGCCGCAATCCAACAGCCGCTGGGCGCGCTCGACTGGCCACGTTACCCTTCTCTCACAGAAGACTACCTTGAAATGTAGTGCATTTCCCACCTTATTTTATTACCATAATGTACGTAAGTGTTTCGGTAGTGAGTGAAATGTGCCAGAGCCCATTCCCATCCTATCCCTCCACGTTTTCCCAACCCTTTCTCGAAATCCATTCCTATATCTCCAAAGGTAGGCAGCGCATCCGCGGGCGTGCCAACGTTTGTCATTTTGTACTAATGTTGGCATGTATCGCGGATGTCTATGAGCGACAGCATCCACATACCATCAGGTGGACTGTATGCTCATTTGCCGCCTTCGCTCATAAAAAAAAAGTTGGGTTAGATGTACGAAATTATACAAAGTGTTTAATTTTGGCCTACAATATTTGTATGAACTAGTATTTACTCCTTTTTGGCATTAGTAATAATAAACCTTACTATTCCTAAACTGAAATACCCAGGGCTTGTTCTATAAGTAGAAAATAAAATAATAGTAGATTGTTAACTAAGGGATGAAATACACCCATTTCTGACGAGATTCTGACGAGATTTCATTTCTGATTTGTTTGTGACGAAGTGAGAGCGCCAATAGTTCACGTCTGAAATGGGTGCTTTTCACCCGAATTAAACACTACTTTTCATTAAGAATATGAGGCAAGTAAACACAAACCATGCAAAAAATATTACTTCAACTTCCCAAGAATTTGCATTAATCTCGCTTTCCAGCCTTTTTTTTTCTTTTTTACGCGCAACATTTTTCAAGCGCCATAATGCCAGCCAGTGTTTTTGAGTAGTACCTACTTATTGCTAGCTTGATATAAAGAACTTATCATTACAGATTATTTCTAATTTATGTCAATGATCTATCTAAATTAATTTTGACGCGGATTAATCGGTGTCTTAAATAACATCACAAACAAAAATTCTACAAAGTTAAGAATTAATATAGTATTAATCGAAGTGTGGCTGTATAGGTTTCTGCCGTTGCACAGTGTAACTACGATTTATTCACTATTTTTTTTTAAACTACTTTTCGGCCCTAGAGCTCAAACATATCACTTTCAGCCCGCTTCTTAGATAATCTATGGTCTACTTTCAGAGTATGAGAAATGAAAGAGCTATTTTCACATTTCTATGTAACCATGATCTAACTTCCTATACAGCCACTCCAATACAGCGCGATGTAAAATTGAAATAACCCTCGACCTATTGGCGCCCTCGCTGCGCTCGGGCACCAAACCCAGTCTCGGGACTGAAATAAGTCACTTTCACCCCTAGGTAAACACTGTGCTTTTCATTACGAATACAAGGAAAGTAATTTAAAAAATATACTCTTTAATTAATGGGTGCGTTTCTTTATGTTATTTCAATTTTACATCGCGCTGTAATGGAGTGGCTGTATAGGAAGTTAGATCATGGTTACATAGAAATGTGAAAATAGCTCTTTTTTTTCTTAATTTTTCAGTTATCTGTCAGTTGAAAACGCTCACCCTAGGGTGTATTGGGCTATTTTCACTTCGCTCCACAGGCAACTTCGGACCTACTTTCAGAGTATGAGTAATGAAAAATATTTTCCAAATACCTTAGACAATTATTTAGGTATAAGCTTTGGAATTTTTGGGACATAGATGTGGTGAGGAGCTATTGTTAGACATTTCTAAATCACATAATTCTATAAAGCGATCCTTTTGTTAGTTCTGTGCTGTTATCTGATCTGTTTTTCTCTTTATCTGATATTTTGATTTTACGGATTAATTTCTAGTATCTTAATTTATTTAAATATTTTAAAAATTAATTTAACAAAAATGGATACTTATTGTTAAGAAATTGCGTTGAGAAGAAATTGATGTGTCGCCGTAGCGGGCGCTACGCGGGCTACGTTTCATTGCACGCTACGAAAGTACTATGAGAGCAAGTGGTTGAATAAATAAACAATCTACGAAGCGTTGTGTCTTAAAATTTCGAATGCGTTCTATAGCAAAACATACTAATTTCAGAGAAAATATACTTATCTACTTATAGTCAATTTAAAATATATTTCAGGACATATTATAAATGTAATATGTTAAATATTACTCAAATTAGTCACCCACGTGTATCTTTATGAATATAATTAAAATACGAGAAACGATTTAATTTCAACAATGCTTATATGTATCTTCATTGTAATAAAATCGCTTTTAACATTTCGTTAGTACAAAAAACAAAAGGAGTGGCATATTTTATTACTTGATTTGAATACAAATTGCGAAAGAAAAATAAAATATTCAAAAATTTACTTTGTATTCTCGGAGAAGAAAAAAATGAAATCGAATTTATTGAGTAGGTACACCGTCGAATATTTATGTAAACTGAGATTGTATTTTGTAGAGTTATACTAAAGATACCATTATACTATATCTGTTTTGGATGAATCGTAACAATTTTCTATTAATTTAATTGAAATTTATATTTTTATAGCTTATTCAGCAACTGGAGATATAAAGGGATCCTTATTAAAAACAATCTTTTAAATTCATTAGAGAATGATTCAATTTGTTGACGGAAAACAAAAGTTTACATTAAATAATAATAATATTTTGAATTACACATAGTTAGGTTAACAAACAAACATAACAAGTTAGAGAATTAGGTAGATGTGAGTTTGAGAATAGTCACACTAATCGCTATTTCAATTACTCAGGCGTGGATATAATGACACTACTTTATTATACTACTAACACAGTAGCGCGGACTATTACTTTAATTTTATCTTCTAAGTGCTATAACTCAGTCATTTTTCTATATATTTTCAGTTACACAGATCGATTTCTATTTAATTTCCGTTATTTAATTATGCAATTCTTTATAAGAGTCAAAACCTCTTTGACTCTTCCTCTACCCCAGAGGGAGACACTTCACACACAGGAGTCACACAAGACTACCTTCAAAGCATTTCCTACTTTATCGTATTTGCCCAATGTACGTACGTGTTTCGGTAGTGAGTGAGATATGCCAAAGCCCAATCCCATCCCATCCCTCCCCATTTTCCCAATCCATTCCTTAATCTGCAAAGGTAGGCAGCGCATCCGGGGGTGGGCCAACATTAGTCATTCTGGACTGATGTTGGTATGTATCGCGGATGTCTATAGACGACAGTATCCACTTTTCATCAGGTGAACTCAGGATCAGGGGGCGCGTCTGCCGCCTTTTTGTATAAAAAAAAATTATTGCAGAACTATATGTATATAAACTATTTATAAAACTTGAGAACCACTGGCTTTCGGCGAAACTACCCACTGGGTAATTGTTCGAGAACATTTTTAAAAAAAAGGTTAAATGTCTCTTATTATTGGCCGATAAGAAATAAGAGCAGTGATGGCCAAAGGGTTATCTATTCTCAACTCTCCTTCGTGAAGTCTTGAGTTTAAATCCTCGGTTCGTATCACTAAGTTTCTACTTAAGTACAGATTTTTAAAATGATCACACTATTTCATCGGCGAAGGAAAACATTACCCACATACTCGAGAGTAAAAAAATTTCAAACAAGTATATCCATGATTTCGTAGCATAACGCCTACTATCGCAGTTTGACGAAAATTAAATGTTTAAATACATTCCCATAGCACAGTGACAACATTGTTAATTTTTCATACATGAGATTGCATTATGCCTAGTTTTTATAAAGGAGATTATTCATATTGGGCCCAAAAGTCAAACTGCCGCCCAACGAAAAAAAAGGTATCACTTCTGTTGGGGAAGTCAGCACGAGCATTTTTTTCCTATGGCACCAAGTCTGTACGACCATTCCTTCAGCTCATTTTTTAATCGACGATTAACGATTTTTTAGTCGATTAAAAAAATAAATCGACAGGCTGGCGAAAAAAAGTGGTATGAGCATGTTGAGCATAGTCATATGAGCATATGAGCAGTCATATGAGCATATGAGCAGTCATATGAGATATGAGCATAGTCATACTCAT
This sequence comes from Sesia apiformis, assembly GCA_914767545.1. NCBI lineage: Eukaryota > Metazoa > Arthropoda > Insecta > Lepidoptera > Sesiidae > Sesia > Sesia apiformis. The sequence continues at coordinate 3,279,664 of OU611960.1, read as the reverse complement.
ACCATTTATGGTTACATGTGGTTACAAAGGTCTTATGCTATAATTTGTCCGCATCGTGAGTCCAGTGAGGGCATCGCGATATTAAAAAAACATACTTCTATTTACGAATTACAAAAAACATAGAAATTAATATTGTAAACCTTACCTCGTAAATAAATCTTGTTAACAATATCAATTTTATTATTAATTTTACTTATTTCACTATATTTATTATCATTCGTTATATTCTATATCGAAGAAATAAGTATATAAATAAATATAGCAAAGGTACTGATGTTTATAATGCCTGTAGGCAAGTATACTCGTATTTATATGGAGTTGCCATCTCAAGATATTATTTACCTTAATTGAAGAGAAAATAACACGAACAATTATTCTACAAAGAGGATTTTTCCTCCGTCTGGTAATTAAGAAAACTGAATATACTCGTATAGTTAATAACGTTTCGAAAGAAGCCATTCCATTTTAGTACTTATTACTAGCATAATAAGATGCCTTTGGACTCGGTTGACCTGTTATCAACCATATGAGTAAGTCTAGGAGGGAACAGCGGTTGGGAGTTATTTATTGTGACAGAGGACAGTCATTTGTTATTTATGGTGTAGAACATATCAAAACACAATAAAATGTTGGGTAGATATAGCAGTTTTCATTTTAGAAACAGACATTACACCTGCATATCTCTGTATATGACTTAAATATGTCTTCTATTCTCTTAGAGATACTATATTTATTTCTACATATAAATATAATATAATCTGTAGTATCTCTTCAATTTCTACCGCATTACGTAAAATGAGCAGTTGGCAAATACTGGCACATAATTAATTCTCACTATTTATTTTAAAATCGAGTCAGTTACCTGAGCCCGCCGTGTTTGTTTACATTTTGGACAAACTGAATTGGAACGGAATATATAATACATACGTGACATTTTTCTTCACCTTTGGTCCCGCTATAAAGCTTGATTCCTATGTGTATAAGTGGACGATAAGCAATTAAAATGTAGATTTTCGATGTGAGCGCGCACGGCGCGGTTGAAGGGTTGACTGATGTGAAAATTAATCAGTAGAAAGCCAGTGAGATAAATTTGAAATTCTAAAAACTGAAAAATTGTTTCTCGGGAACTATCTTGATGGACCTATAAAACAGACCTATAAGAGATAATAATCCAATGTCTCCAGTATTGTTATAATACTATAGGTGTATACCTATATACAGAAATCCTAAAGATTAATAATATATTTTTTTTATGCCCGAAGTCGGCAGACGAGCATACAGTCCACCTGATGGTAAGTGGATACTGTCGCCCTTAGGCATCCGCGACACATGCCAACATTAGTCCCAAATGACAAACGTTGGCACGATCTCGGATGCACTGCCTACCTTTGGAGATACAGGAATGGATTTGGAGAAACGGTTGGGAAAATGGGGAGGGATAGGATGGGAATGAGCTCTGGCACATCTCACTCACTACTGAAACGCGTACGTACATTGAGAAATATGATAAAGTGGGAAATGCAGTACATTTCAAGGCAATCTTCTGTAAGAGAGGGGTAACGTGGCCAGTCGAGCGCGCTCAGCGGCTGTTAGATTGCAGCGTGCACTCTCCACCTCATAAAAATAAAATATAGACGCGTTTGAATTACTTAATAACGAAGACGAATTTTCTAGATTAACAATAGTGTCACTACGAGACATAATTATTGAATCTAGAAAGTTTCTTGATACCGAAGTGATTTCTATTCAAATTAGCACTAAGCTTTTCAAGAATAATACAACTGTTCCATCTTGTAGTAAAAAAATCTAAGAGTATTTCAAAATATTTAGCATTAAATAAATCGAAGGATAAACTTAACTGAAGAGCAGAATTAAAACAATAATCTGTAAATATTAAACTATATGGAGCGGAGATGTAAGAGAAATTAAAAAAAAGATTATTTCTGTAAAAATATTGCCAATCCTTGCGAACATTTGACTAATAAAAGTTGTGGTACCTAAACACCGTCAAGTCTAGTTTAATCGAATTTTGCATTGTGTGGTTGCATGAAAAGAGCCGAGGATATTGTGTGGTGAGACATAGGCTGATGGTATGGTATGACAACTCTCGTAGGTAAAATGACCCTTGTAAGGCCTGTGCCCTCAAGTGGGACTATACTACCCTCTTAAGAAGACACGGCATTAGTAACACTTTGAACGAAAGTCTCTTAAGACACTTTGAACGAAAGTATAAGTAACATTATATTTGGAAATTTATAAAAAAACAATGGTTATTCAGTTATGTCCGAAACTCAGTTACTACCTCGATTTTAAATTAATCAAAATGTAATCAAAATGCACTTGTGCCTTTTTTCTAAGGGGGGCAGTATATGTGTAGACTGATATCGAGTAGAAAGTGCGAGACTTATTTTCATAAATATAACTTGCAGCTCTTTTAGAGTTAGAAAGGAAGATATAAAGGAAGAACTTAAATTCAGTGACTCTGTCGTCTCATTTGAGATTCCATAAGATACTTAACAAAAACCAGTACTAACCTTAAAGAAAATATTACCGATTGGCGCACCTGCGGCTCCGGTCGGCCAATTTGTCCGCTCACCTGTTAACCCTGGATTACGCCGGATGTGACCGGTTTCATCCGGCTGAATCTCCCTCATTTGTAGCATTTTATCGTAAAGAAAAGTTATGTTATCCAAAGGATGTTTCTGACACTCTGTTGCTGTTTGACTCTATAATCATTTTTCAATAGGTTATATCTGTTTCGTTTCACGCAACTTTTCAAGTTTTGACATAACCTTATGTCATGAAAATTTATAAATATTCAACTATTAAACGTTTACGTGTAAAAAGGAAATCTCAATTCTGTGAGTAAATTCTTTGCAAACAGTTTTTGAGTAGGTAACACATTATAGCAGGAAGCAGTCTACAGCTGTCAATACCAGGATATAAAAGGACATTTAGTATTGAGAGGATATAAAATAATAGGTCGGGCAGAAAGTCTTTTCGTATTTTATATGTATGAAGTTGTGATCCTATATCTTTGATTGAACTGTTTGTACCTGGTTGATTGTGATACCATTAAAAAGGTAACATTTATAAAAAGAAATAAAAAAATAAAAAACTGTTTCCCGACATTTTTTAAATGTTTTTCTGTCCAAGAAAATGTGTGAATCTAACGAACAAATTCGATACAAAAAATGCGACACAAGCCGCGAAAAAAATTTGTGCCGTTTATGGACCTAATGCAAGAGTAGCGTATCAGTAGGTAAGAGTAGCACAAAGTTGGTTTAAGCGTTTTCAGTCAGGAAATCTTAATGTTAAAGATGCAGTTCGCTCCGGTCGCCCTGTTACCGATAAAGTTGATGCCATTTGTGGAAAAGTGCAGCAAGATCGGCATATAAGTAGTTACGAAATTGCTGATGAACTGGGCATTGACCATAAAACAGTTTTGACTCATTTGAAAAAGTCTGGATTCACAAAAAAGTTCGATATTTGGGTACCACACGAGCTCACTGAAAGAAACCTAATGAACCGTGTACTCCTTTGCGATTCTCTATTAAATATTAGACAGACTGTGGCGAAACCCGGATTAATGCCTAATAAGGTGATGTTGTGTGTGTGGTGGGATTGGAAGAGCATTGTTCATTATGAACTTTTACCGCCGGGCAAAACCATCGATCTCTACTGCCAACAGCTGATGAGACTAAAGCAAGAAATTGAGAAAAAAACGACCGGAATTGATCAACAGAAAGGGTGTAGTCTTTCTAAAGCAACGGCATCATGTCACTACCTACAAGATGGCAACAAGTTATAGAACAAAACGGCACATATATATTATAATTAAACGTAATTAATCTTTTTAGAAAATGGTCTTGAATTTGTATATAAAATACGAAGAAACTTTTTCCCCGACTTTATATAATACTAGTATATAAAAGACACTGTCTTTTCGCAAACTAATCTACTTGTGTCAGCCACTTAAGCCGCATTATGTTCACGAGAAGTTTCAGAACATTTAAGCCGCAAGCCACTTCTACGTTGAGAAGTACATTGGAGATAGGTCTTGCAAGCTGTTTGTTGTCATCAAGCTTTAAACCTAATTTGCGCTATTTAGTACGTAGCAGTATTATAATTATACTTTTATTATGTAGAAATAACTATTAATAAATAGTACTAGAACATTAAATTTATTAGTGCTGAAAACCGATACATATAAAACAGAAATGAGATTACGCTACTTTAGGTACGTTTTGGAAGAAAATGGCTTTAGATAAAAGTTGTAGAACTTTACGAGCGCTATCCAACAACATATAGTTTGTATGTATAAACGTCGAATTATTTTATTGGATTTTTTATAAAATTAAGCCGTTTAAATTTTGGAACTACTAAACCGATTTGGCGCATGTTCGAACTTAACCGGAATGTTTCGAAGAACTGTTCAATTTGCTCTGCGATCTTCGGGTTTTTACCATCGCACCGCTCGTCATTCATCCGCACTTCCATGACATAGATAGAGTCGCTGCGTACAGTGCGGTCTTGAGAAGGTTCTACAAGGTCGCAATAATTTAAAACGCAGTTTTTAATTAATAATAGATATATCTAATGTAACATTTGCTGCGTCCTAACAGTGTTGCTAGACATTAATTATGTACTGCAACTTGAAAATTAAATTAAAAAAAAACTTTTTTTTTTCGAAATTCGAAAGTCGTAGTCGAATTTGAGTGCTGAGGTGAAACTAAATTTATCTACCTATTAGTATGATGGAATACAATTACTATTCTATTACTGATGATAAAATCAGTGACGAAAAGAGGACATATCGACAGAATTTTATCAAACTGTCCTAAAACGCACACCCGTCTGAAGCCTCCAATCGGCTCATGACCAGTTGCGTATGAACTTTTCACAAGTGCACGTTCACGCTTCATTGGGTCACGAAGCCCTTGTGTGTCTTCCGTGTCATCCCAATCCTTTGTGTGCCTTTCTTCCCAAGTACACCACACACCAGTATATCCTATAGTGTTGCTACCACACGGGTATTATTGCTTGTTTTAAATGTACATGGCGTTACAAAACTTAGGACTTTGCGTGATGCTATGTTTGTCAATTAGAGTTTGCTAACATAAAGCCTAAAGCTAGCTTTCCCCTGCCCTCAACTTAAGCAGTTAAACGTTGGCATGTACTATGCTACATTTTAACTAATATTATAAATACCAAAGTTTATATGTTTGTTACTCAATCGCGTCGAAACGACTGAACCGATTTCATTGAAATTAGCCAAATAGGTCGATTGTAATACGAATTAACATAAAGGCTACTTACTTACTATATGCGAACGAAGTCGCGGGCAAAGCTAAAGTAGACAAATAAAAAATTAAAAGTCGTAGAATAACGTCATGACATATTTATCATGACGTAAAATTAAGGACCGGAATTTAATTGTAATTTTATTTATAAGTTACTAGCTGTTGCCCGCGACTTTGTTCGCGTGGTCTTCAATTACTAATCCAGAAACCATCGTGGGTGCCCGGCATGTGTTGGAATCCGTTAGATTTTTTTCACGAATCTTTGTAAGGAACCAAATGTGAAATAAATGAAAACTAATTAAAAAAATAAACAAGTAAATAAACAACTAAATAATTTTTCAGGGAATATAATAATCAAATATAAATGAATTCCTTGGGAATGGTTGAAGAACTCAACGCTTGAAGTATCTCGAGATTTATACAATTTTTTTTTCTTAATTTTCCTGCTCGCGATTATTTCCCCGAAATTATTTATTAGGTAAAAAGGATATTAGTGACTGTTGCAATGAAACTGAAATTTGGCAAAAGAATATTTTATGTTTGTATATCGGCGAAATCGGTTGAGTAGTTACAAAATTACAATGGCTACAACTTTACAAAAATACAAAAACGATACATACAAACGATATGTGATTTAATAGGGCTTGTGGAAGTCTACAAATATTGTCCAAACTTCGTTTTTTCTAAAACGTATGGAAACTAGCGTTAATATGATGTTTAAAAAGACAAAAGATTTTTTCAACCAGTTATCTATTCAACATGAAAGTAATATGACATATCATTATCCTTGTAACGTGTTCTCTTTACTCTACGTTGTATGCTTGTCGCGACGTCATGTGGCAATGGCACGCGATTCTACCTGTGGAAACAAAGAGTTTGTATCTCGTCCACCGATCCTATTGTGATGTGACTTTATAGCGGCGTCGTGCTTTGTATAGAGCTTCGGTTTCAGCGTGTATTATATTGATCTCTTGATTTTTTTACCTAATCACAATCGTAGGTTTTAGTGACACATTTTATAACGGTTTTACAATATGTAAGGTGTTTACAATATGTACAAAAACAAGTGTTATTTGAGGCTCGAAACTGAACGTGAACTAAAGATGTGAAAGCGTGTAGTATGATTGTAGTAGGTACATGTGTAATTATATACACGTAATATAGCAGGCGTGTATATGCTTTTGTTATATCCGAAATTATCTATCTATTAAAATTCTTAATTTACTAATAAGATATTTATTTATTTGGAAAGAATGACAAACGAATACACTAATCCCACAATGGCCGCGTCCAGAACCAATTTTTGTCGTTTGAAAACTTAAACATTCACAACTGTAAGAGGACTAAGAGTTCCAGCTCGTGACCCTGAGTTTCTGTTTAAGTATGGATTTTTTAATTATCATCGTCTCATTACTAACGGCGAAGAAATACATTGTGAGGAAATCCGCATGCTCGAGAATTAAAAAAAAAAAGAACTTGTAGAAATACTTGTACATTGTTGAAATCTAAAATATCTTTGTTGTAGCCAAATGAAAGCAATAAATGTATCGAGTATTGAGTAATACCCATCAATCCGCACTGAGTCCGTGTGGGAGGATTAAGACCTAAAACTCCCTCGTGATTGGAAAGGAAAGCCCATGCCATGGACTTTCTCAGATATTGTTACAGACGTATAGCGAACAATACCAGTCTCTCGCGCTAAAGTTTATAAATGTATAGCAAACAAATATATAACGAAACTCTACTCCATAGAGACACTCTCTCTCTCTTTCTACTCCACATTTCACAAGCACTTAAAAACATCAAAGGGATGTAATAGATTTCCTAAAAAATAGTTTTCGAATAATATATGCTTCACCCAAAGGGTAACTTATCTGCCTTTGAAAAAGGAGTTACGAACTAAAAATTCATAGTTTGTCTTTGCATTAAGGACAGTGTACTATGTATCTCTGCACGGAGGCGCAGGGCAAAGACACACAAGGCATAAAACTATAAAATCCCATAAAATATTCCCTTTAACGCGTACTGTTAACCTTGAAGATCCTTTGTCAGAAATTTATGCGCCACAAAGCGGATTCGAAGAAACACGGATAATAACTAGGAGCGACTTCTGTTTGTTCGCTTATAAATATTTTATTTGCGAGGAAATCTCGCAGAGAATATGGCAGTTATCCTTTATCCCCTTTATAAACACTCATATAAAGGATTAAGGCTTTTATTGCGTTACGAGTAAGAAGCATATGAGTGATTCGGTTTTTTGTAGTAGCCTGTTGCGTAGACGAGTTATAAGATATACAATAACAAAACACTTCATTCGGTTTCCATTTCCAGGACTATTCCAATTACAATCGTAGCAATGAGTACTTTCGTAGCAACATACGTAGCAAAGTGTTACGTACGCCTACGGATGAGTTCTTCTTATTGAAAAATATTAGCGCCTTTACCAAAATAGACAAAATAGAAATTAAATATAAAATTAAGAATACATAGAAATCACCGAGCAGAGGAGTAGACGATTTTTTTTATATGGACGAAGACGGCCGGCGAGCATACAGTCCACCTCACGGTAAGTAGATACTGTCACCCATAGACATCCGCGATACATGCCAACATTAGTCCAAAATGATAAACGTTGGCACGCCCCCGTGTGCGCGCTGCCTACCTTAGGAGATATGGGCATGGATTTGGAAAAAGAGTTGGGAAAATGGGGAGGGATAGGATGGGAATGGGCTCTAGCACCTCTCACTCACTACCGAAACACGAACGTACATTGGGGAAATAAGATAAAGTGGGAAATGCAATACATTTCAAGGTAGTCTTCTGTAAGAGAGGGGTAACGTGGCTAGTCGAGTGCGCCCAGCGGCTGTTGGATTGTAGCGTGCACTCTCCCCCTCAGAAATATAGTTAAGTTAAATATAGAGTAGGTAGAAGTGATTAGAAATTCAAAAGGAAAATAACCCTTATAATATTCTACAAAAGCACTACTAAAGTATAAGTAGGTAATTACTTATTTTACTGTTATACAATTACAACCAATTGTTATACTGTAGAATATAACATCAAGCAGTACTCGACTGCCCACGTTACCCCACTTTCATAAAAGACTAACTTGAAACGTACCACGTTTCCCACTCTATCCGACCACCCCAATGTAACTACGTGTTTCGGTAGTGAGTGAGATATGCCGAAGCCCATTCACATTCCATACTATCCCACCTCATTTTCTCAACTCATCCTCCAAATCCATTCCGCTAAATTTCCATCAGCGCGTCCGGGCGCGTGCCAACGTTTGTCAGTCTGGACTGATGTCGGCATGTATCGGGGACGTTCATGGACGACGGTATCTACTTACCATCAGGTGGACTGTCAGCTCGCCTGCCGCCTTCTTTCCGTAAATAAAAGCAAATAAAGCAAACAACTAAGTTTACCTTCAAAACAAAGTGCTTCAAATGGTGTTAATGATCACCCAAATTTATTTTCAATTAGAAAACCATATTCATTTTTAAGACATTTCCCTAATTACAATAGTTGTATTTTAATGAAAATTCAATATAATTAAAATAGTCATTAAAATGAAACTTGCTCTGTTATTTTCTATAGTTTGTTTTAATAGGCCTAATTCAACAGCCGCTGGGCGCGCTCGACTGGCCAGTGGCCACGTTACCCCATTCTCACAGAAGACTACCTTGAAACGTACTGCATTTCTCACTTTATCTTATTTCCCCAATGTACGTACGTGTTTCGGTAGTGAATGAGATGTGCCAGGGCCCATTCTCATCCTATCCCTCCCCATTTTCCCAACCCTTTTTCCAAATTCATGCCCATATCTCCTAAGGTAGGCAGCGCATCCGGGGGCGTGCCAACGTTTATCATTTTGGACTAATGTTGGCATATATCGCAGATGTCTATGGGCGACAGTATCTACTTACCATCAGGTGGACTGTATGCTCGTCTGCCGCCTTCATAGATAAAAAAAAATATCCAATGTCACTTGTCACTGAAACCATATTAAGTTATGAAAGGTTCATAACTTTTAATATATTTTTGAAGGCATTTTGTTATCCTACAAAACGCCTAAGGTATATTTATCAAAAAATAACACAGTTCCGCGCCAGTTAAAAGGTATCTCGTAAAATCTCCTAAATGACGTATTTTTCTCGAAAGTCTTCAAACTAAGCAAGACCTTCATATTGCCACTAATAAGTTGGAATAAATATACTTTATGAGAAATGTTAGGTTTTATTCAGTATATGTGGCAAAAATGTTTTCTGATTATCTGTATTTCTTATTAAAAATGATTTTGAGCCAGATACCAGATTCATATCAGATTTCGTAAAGGTGTTAAAATTTAACGAATTTCCACCCGAATTCCGGCACTAAAGGCTCATTGTACACAAGGTGAGTTTCTTGAACGGTTCGGAGGTGAATATTGTACACGATTCTCGTATGCAATAAAACTTGTTACGATTCTCGCTTGCGACATGACATGACGACAAAAACTCGATGACAACAGTGATCACATGTTGATAACAATAATTTATACAAAGCAAACATATTCTTGACCGATTATCTCTCCTGCACATGTTCAAGAAACTCTCCTTGTGTAAATGTGCCTTAAACTATAGGCAAAAGCTATTTCTAAACAACACTACTCAATCTTTTCTAAACACTGTCATTGCCTTGTGTGATTGATTGTCACAAGAATAAGAGTTGATTGTTCAAATGAGTCTTCTTACGAATTTTGATGTCGGCATCCCAGAAAAAAACTTGGCAAATTCTTCAGGACTGTATTAGACAATATATCAGTGACACAAATAGCACATAAACATCAGGAAAGGAACAGGTAGGTACAAAAGTTATTCACACATTTCTTTCTCTCAAAGTTTGCGGTGACTTATCTTTCTTTAACTTGAACCGAAAACGTGAAAGTTCGAAGGAAAATATTCGATTTAAATCACAAGTTTAATATCACCGATGACTGATTAACCAAAGTATAGGCCGGAACTATTTTATGTCGAATTTCATTTCAATCGGTTGCATACTTCCATATACACTTTGGTATTGATTGTTGTCTCTTGGTCGAGATGTCTTTTGAAGACCGCTGGTTGCACTCGACTGGGCACATTACCCCTCTCTCACAGACGACTACCTTGAAATGTACTGTATTTGCCACTTTATTAGTGGTAGTGGTTTATTAGTACCACTTTAGGTGGTAGTGAGTGAGATATATCAGAGGCCATTCCTATACCATTCTATTCCTCCCCATTTATCCAACCCTTTCTCTAAATACATACCTAAATCTCCAAAATAGGCAGCGCATCCAGGGGCGTGGCAACTTTTGTCATTCTGGATTGATGTTGGCATGTGTCGCAGATGTCCATGAGTGACAGTGTCCACTTGCCACCGGATGGACTGACTGCACGTCTCTCGCCTTCATGCCGTAAAAAGATATCTAGTAATTTTTTTCCGAAATTCAGAATTCGTGACCTCAGGAATAGGTATTGCTTCTTTGAAATCTACCTAAAATGATGGCCAGTACTTCATCAAATAAAAGTTGAAAAGTTAACGATCCCTGAAATGAGGGTTCAGTCTGGAACTTTAAATATAATCGCTACATTTGCTTATCCATCTGCAAATTATACGAATCGTAATGAATTAGTTTTGCTTGAAGGTTTTCTCTTTTGAATCACTTGAAAAGGGATGGATCATCCTTTAGAAGTGAAGTGTATCGTTTCTTGTCTTAATAGATTACCGAAGATGAATAGTCTTTAAAAGCAATAGTTCTAATAGTTTCTTGAAACAGTGATGTGGACCTTTGATACACTAAAGACATGTGACCGACGTTTACGTAGACTGTTGTGATTAAATTCAACGTTGTTATCGGGTATTTCAAGGTCAAGGTGTGAATACAAGAACGCGGAGAATCGAAAGTAATCGAACGCGGAGGGCCCTCCGCGTTCGATACTTAGAACTGATTTGGAGAAACGAACCACTAAGGACAAGCGCTGGTCAACTTCCTCGGGATGCAGGGGATATTTTTGATGAATTCTTTCTTCAAAACTGGCGAGCCTTGGGAGAGGCCTTATATTAAGTAATAATCACACACATACAAAATATTATAATAATAAAAAAATAGAATAAACATAAAAACAAACATTTTAATTATCAAATTATTAAGTTAAAGCATAAAGTGGTATAATTGTACAATACAGTGGTATAATTACTTTACCTATATTAATAGGTATTATAATAAAAAATGCACAGAAAAGTTACAATGATGTTAAAACAATGTTGATAGTTACTAAAGTAGCACTAGGATTGGCTAATAAAAATATAAATCCCTTCGCAGCGATGGGTCCACCCTTAAAAACATTAAGCAATGAACCCCTGGAAACTCCTGGGAAATGTCTTATCATTGCAAGGGACTGTTGCAGGTTTAACCTTTATCTAATATGTCAACCGCTCAGAGTTGAACAGACCCTGAGGAATACCCTTGAGATACATAATTCAAAAACTAACTGCTGTTTAATACTTTGTAAATTAATTTTGGGGAATTTCATAGAAATCTATTTGTTCAATAATAACTTTCGAACTTCGGCAAAATGTTACTTCATCTCGACCAGCAGATTTCAAAATTACAATCAATTTCAATGTTTATATATCTATACTACAACCAATGTTTAGAAAAAGGTTTTTGAAAAAAATCAATTTACAAAGCTATCGTAGTAGTGGAGGAAAATACCGTAAGAAAACTTTTAAAAAGTTTATGTGTAATATTCATATACACGAAATTATCCCCCGTGATTGAAAATGTCCGCAAATCCTCTAGTGATTGCAAGAAGTCTATAATAGAAGTCAAGAAGCTAAGAGATAGAGAGATAGATAGAAATTTTTATTTCATACACACAAGTGATCGCAATAACGCGATAATGTCTTATTCTAAAAATTAATTAAACATACTCATGCAAACAAAAAAAAAAATTTAAAACAAGGCGATAAAACTGCGCAGAAATACCGTATACCGTAGAAACAGCATACATATCAGCATAGAAAATAAGAGGGTTTTATTTTATTTATTTATTTAATATTTTAATACAATACACAAAAAAAATGCAAATATCTCCAAACAGCAAAGCTGTTTCTCGGAGAAAACGAGATATAATATAGTTTCTAGCCATAAGGAGAATTCGCGCCTGATCTCGGATCTATTTAGTCACAAAGATAGTTATTGGCGAGTCCCGAAGTACTCCTACTAATCGCCGTTTTGTGTTAGCAGCGGTCTTTGTCTCAACTTTAATTTCACTGAACAACTGATATTATTAAAATCAATATTTAAAAAAAAAAATACTAAATATAGACTTCAACTATAGAGGTGGGTTTCAATGGAGTCGTAACCATAAAAGTGTAATTGTTTTAGCCTGGCACAATAAAAAGGAGCTCTATTTTACCGCCCCGATATCAAATTTAGATTGTGGCTATAAAAACGTCGGGCAGTAAAAATGAAGACAAGTAAAAAAAGTTTTTAAGAAATTATATGGCTTAGCTGAATAATGGTTTTTCAAGAAATGTGTAGAAAAGATACTGCAAGGATTTTATAAAGCGATCCGTTGAAATAGTTGTTGTTTTTGTAAAATTGAATCTGAATACATATGTATATGAAAAATATTTTTTATTGAAAATTTTGTTTAAATAGAAATATAATGTAAACCTCTGATTTTTAAGACAAAATTAAAAAAAAAATGGAATCTATAAGCGACTATATGGCCCCTGTAGACGGCTCAGCGATAGCTCATATAGTTACTATTAAAATTATAATTATTGTCACGGGCGAGGATATCGCCGTGTAGTAGGTGTGCCTAAAGCCCCTTTCTCAGATAAAGTCGCTTATATTCTAAATCAAGACAACTTTTCTAAATTAATATGAAATCTTTACGTTATATCCCAACTACACATTAGAACAAACATGTTGTTAGATAAATGTATTATAAAATTAAGTAAATTTCGAAAGAGATTGTTTTTTTTTTTGTTTGTAGTTCTTCAACGAATGTGCGGAAGTGGGACGAGAGAGGTGTGTGAGGAAGAAGGAGAGAGATCATGGTGGATGGTGTGTGCGTGTTGCGGCAGTACCTACAAATTATGAAAAAAACTTTCAATAATAACAAATACGGTTACGTGTAATTGAAATTTGTATTTCCATCCCACATAAACATTAGTAATCCAGTATTAAGTAACCCAGAAATTCGTCTAGCTACGTTACGAGACCACTAAAATATTTAAATTTTACCTCAATAGAAAGCCAATTACGTGTAATTGGCCACTTCGGGGATCGTAACTGTGTAATAAGGAGAACTTGTTCGGAAATATACCGTCATTTGCATTAGGATGTTGTTGGATGCTCATTGATCATCTCTCATCTCTCTCATTGAAGACTACCGTAAAACATTTCCCATCCCTATCCTATTCCTTCTAATGTATATGTGCGTGTTCTGGTAGTAAGTGAGATATGCCAGATTCCATTGTCGTCTCCTACCCCATTGAATGGAGAGTTTAATAGCAATATAAAAAACCTCTTATTGCATTGTTTCGTATTCCCCCATTCCCCTGAAGAGGATTGGGAGGTGTTACAGAATAAAAACACTCCTCTTCCCTATTCCTATTCCCCATTTTCCCAACCCTTTTTCCAAATCCATTCCTATATATCCAAAGGTAGGCAGCGCATCCGGAGGCGTGCCAACGCTTGTCATTTTGGACTAATGTGGCATGTATCGCGAATATCTATGGGCGACAGTATCCACTTACCATCAGGTGGACTGTATGCTCGTCTGCCACCTTCGTCCATTCATTCGGGGGCGTGTCAACGTTTGTCATTCTGGACTGTTGTTGTCCTTGAAGGACAGCGTACACGTACCTCCAGGTGAAATGTATTGCGTGGCTGCCATGTTCTTTTTATAAACAAAAAAATACTAAAATTTGAAGATGGCTACGGGTATTCAATTCAAATTATTTCACCTATAATGGAGAGGCCTGGAATAACTAAACAATACTCAATCGGTTTATTAGAATTGTATCGATATTTATAAAATAATATAATAACGATATTGTTTACTAAACAGATTTTAACAATAGCAAATATTTAATAAACCATATGGACAGTAGATCTCGTCATAGTATGATGTAAGATGATGATAAAAGATTTGATAATAAGTATCGCTGAGTCAACGGGTACCAACCTTCGGGAGATGGTCAGTAATTCCCATTGCCAGTAAGGAATTATTGCAGAGTTATTGTAATAATGATGTCTGATCCAGTGATTTTTGTACATCCATGACACGCGCGCCTGTATTAAGCAGTGTTATTTATTTTTTCCTTCTTTCTCAAATAAGTGAGTATTTTTTGTAGTTCTTTCTCAAACTCTAAAATTAAACCATACTTAACCCTTAAGTTATTTAAATCATAGTAATATGGCCGTTTCTCTAGTTTCGTTTTTGGAGGGGGGAGTGCACGTTGCAATCCAACAGCCGCTGAGCGCGCTCGACTGGCCACGTTACCCCACTCTCACAGAAGACTACCTTGAAATGTACTGCATTTCCCACTTTAATCTTATTTCCCTAATGTACGTACGTGTTTCGGTAGTGAGTGAGATGTGCCAGAGCTCATTCCCATCCTATCCCTCCCCATTTTCCCAACCCTTTCTCCAAATCCATTCCTATATCTCCAAAGGTAAACAGCGCATCCGAGGGCGTGCCAACGTTTGTCATTTTGGACTAATGTTGGCATAAATCGCGAATACCTATGGGCGACAGTATCCACTTATCATCAGGTGGACTGTATGCTCGTCTGTCATCTTCGTCCATAAAAAAAATATGCCGAACGCTTTGGGCATTTGTTACTTGAAAATAACTTTTAATTAATTCTTCTTTTCTTAACATGATAATTAGTAGCTTCTAACAACAATTGTTACTTGTAAACATATTTTATAAACATTAGTTTTTAAAAAAGAACAATATAAGTTTTGGAACTTGACCTGGATATGATAGGACTGAGTACCCTAGAATCTTGAATAGAATATAATATTTTTATTTAATCTAAGTACGGTATATTAATTAGTAGGTCAGTATAAACATACATCGTCCACGTACAGAATAGTCTCCGGAATACAAATTATCAATTATTATTATTATTATTAACAGATTACAAAATTACTTCTAATGAATTCCTAATGCTTAATTTTTTTGACAAAGTTATCGTTTGATATCAAGTTATCAGTTCCAGCTTATCAGTTCTGGACATATTTTAAGGTTATATTTTTTTACAGAAAGATGACAGACAAGCAGATAGTTCGCTTGGTGGAAAGTGGATACTGCTGCCCATGGACATCCGCGATACATACCAACATGAGAACATGAGTAATTAAGAATGGCAGAGACATATTTCGGGATTAGTTTGAAAAAAAAAAGTAAAATAGAATTCTTAAAACTGTAAGCTTTATGAATTTGAGCTAAAAAGCTTGATTGTCGCAACCTTCTCCCATCAGCCATTGAGAGACATCAAAGGAGCTTAATTTAATTTTAGTTTAATTACGTCGGCCACCGGTATACTTTGGAATAATAAAGACGTAGGGTTGCCTTTCGATTAAGTGACGTACGGACTATGCCCACACACGCGACACACACACGCATATTCCGTAGTCATACTATACCGATCGCTCTTACGGCCAATAGAAAAGTTTTTAAACACTCACACATTCTTACGCAGGTTGGTTCAGTTCGTTATTTATTGACACACCATCATGATCCATATATTAATCTATTTTCACTTAAAAATTTGGTACATTCTTCTTAGAGCCTGTGGTAACTAAAATCAATTATGACCTTTTTTTTACCTTCAGTTATTCTCTTTTGTACTATTTCCCTGTTGGGGCAAGCGGCGCTTGACTAGTCAAAGAATTACCCTGATTCTTTTTCAATAGTCTTTATTTTTTGTAGTTCTAAAAGTAACCTCAATCACAATCACTGTAGATGTAGTTTTTAGTAAATGGTATGTTTATGTTTATTATTGTGTATAGTTATTGTTAATGTTAATTATTAATGTAGTTATTGTTAATTATTAGTGTGTAGTATATTGTATATTAATCTTAATGTATTTATTTATTTTATTTTAGTCCTATAACTATTCATTATATGTACTCGTATAACTGCTTGTAGTACCTTTGTTTCTTCAATCATCTCTCTGTCCTATGGTTGTCTGGAAGAGATCGCTTAAGCGATAAGACCGCTAATTGTGTCATAATGAATGAGTGTGAAATATGTGTATATTTTGTTTTTGTTTGTTGTGTACGCAATAAAGAGTATTATTATTATTATGAATTCTCCCCCTAATGTAGACTCCCAAAACAATAACCCCGAAGTCTATTGGGCATGTAATTTCAAATGAAACTGTATAATGAAGCGAGCTGTCGGAAGCGGGGCGAGAACTGGGTGGTGAAATCGAGTTACCGTCATAATTGACAGTTCTCACTTAGAAACGGAGACGGTACAGTTACAAGCAGAAGTAACTTTTGCCGCACATGAAATGAGAGCAGCTTGCTCTGGTTTTGTAAGAACAACTTTTCGAATAAGTTGGTATCTTTAACTTTGCTAAGTTTCGATGTTTGCTTAATGATTTATCTTCCGTTTGTTTAACTTCCTATCTGCAAATAATATGGCGGTAAACACAATAATATGGTTTTGTCATATGTCATATTTGGATTTTGTATCAAAGCCCTCAAATAAATTTAATTTTAAAGGAAATGTCAAATGTGGAATTCAGTGGACGTGAGATGGGATGATTTGGTATAAATTCAGTCGCATTTAGTTACGGAAAATCTTTTTTCGGGCGTCATAAGGTTGATTAGGTAAGAGTAAGTTTCTGTAGCCTATAAATATAGTCCGTTCCAATACAATATCTCAACATTTAGTTTTTAATATGGAGCAAACAGGTAGTCTCAATGAAATAAATTATGGATAATGTAGCAATTAGTCAGGTCACTAATTGTTAATTAGTTTAATTTAAGGTCGCGTCAGTTACCCCAGACCGCCGTGTTTGGTTACCAACATTTTGGATAAATTGTATTGGAAAGGAATATACATCTTAACTTTTTTGTTGCTAACCTTACGAGTATGTCTGTGTGCCGTGTTTTGACAAATAAAACATTTTATTACTTTCTTTAAATAAACCTACTTTAAAAAAACATATTTAATGATACAAAACATCATTTAAAATAAAAAAAAAGAATAGCGATTCAAGCTCTTTACTTTTCTACGTGTAAAATTCTAATTCATGGCGTCATGACATCAATGTAGTACATATAAGTACTATGTTGTGGAAGCGTTCGTGCGACGCTCGCAATAATGGATGGTATTACGTCAGCGACTGTACGTATACTTTATTAGCCTTGAATGCGTTTATGAGGCGCACAGTCGAATTTTATGTGATGTGCGGGAGTCGACCGCGTTGCGCTCGCGCACTGTTTTTATTGGCTAGTTGCCGTGCCGCCTGTTACAGGTGCGACTGTGACTTGTATCAAATACTATAGACAATTAAACACTATGAAGAAATACTCTACGAGGTTTTAAATTAGCAGCACTAACGACGCGCGCAGCTAGAGTTGTTATTAAATGGACGAAGTCGGCAGACGGGCATACAGTCTACCTGATGGTAAGTGGATACTGTTGCCCATGGACATCCGCGATACATGGCAACATTAGTCCAAAATGACAAACGTTGGCACGCCCCCGGATGCGCTGCCTACCTTTGGAGATATAGTAATGGATTTGGAGAAAGGGTTGGGAAAATGGGGAGGGATAGGATGGGAATGGGCTCTCGCACATCTCACTCACTACCGAAACACATACGTATATTAGGGAAATATGATTAAAGTGGGAAATGTAGTACATTTCAAGGTAATCTACTGTGAGAGAGGGGTAACGTGACCAGTCGAGCGCGCCCAGCGGCTGTTGGATTGCAGCGTGCACTCTCCCCCTCAAAATGTTTAAAATGTATTGCAAATTGTATCCAATAAATCTAATTTATTTTTTATATAACTTCCGGTTAATCTTTGTTTTGGAGTACTTATTCTTGAAACTATTCTTGTTCTTGATACTTATTCTTATTAGTTATTATTCCTAAGTAATTATCATTCGTATTTTATAGTAGTTAGTTATTCTTGAAAGTACTTCTGGCTTCTGTAGATAACAACCTAGCTCTAATTATTCTAGTGTCTTTTTATATCCATTAATCTGGTAAGTTAGACCTTCTAGAACCTTTTTTATTATATCCGGTAATGTTTTTTTTTGTCTGACTGCCGTGCTACTTGCTACAGGTACCTACGCCATGAATAAAATTAATCACTACACAGAGAATAAAATACTTGAAATACGAAATCCTACATTCGCGACAAATCCGAAAGTTAATGAACATAATGTTAGTGGCAATTTTGGTAAATATTAAAGTCATTTTCTAATATACCCACGAAAGTGAATTAAGTTCATTTTTATCCAGATTGAACATTGTATAAGACAGTAGTAAAAAATAACTTTTAATTCTTCATTTGTGACATTAGCTGAGAAAAGGGACCTTATTGTCGGTTCAATTTTCAAAGTTATTGAAACTTTAGTGAAATCTTTAAAAAATATATATATTTATTTTATCTTAAAAATCAGATGTTACATATTTATATTTCAACATAAGCTTGGCACAAAATGTTCAGCTGGCACAACGATTTCCTAAGAAGTCCAAACATATCCTATTTCCAAGTGCATTAGTTTAGCTTCCTAAAAGTATAAGAATTTTCTAAATCGGTCCAGCAATTTTTGAATTCACCTCTTACAAACAAACAAATAAAAAACAAATTCAGTCTGTTTAGAATACCAGATTAAACCATAATTACAAACACGAAATCACCCAAGTACTCACCTACACAACATTATTATGCCGCTAGCATAAATTATAATCATTCCTTTGATAACCATATTAGAACTGGATATTAAAATGCGATAAGTACCGTAGAAGCTGCAACGTACAGTCAGCAACAGATCAACGCATACCTTAATGCGCTAGTAATAAGAACTAAAATCGAACGGTCTCAGGTACATTTGCGTGTTGCTGACTGTATGTATCTGTAGGTACTAAGCAAAAACGAAGATAAGAACGTACACTTATTTACGTACCAGATTAAAACACATGTACTCATTGAAAAAATGCAAGCGAATTAAGAGTATTTTTACATTATTCTTTCAATTTGGCCTTTGACCTTTTTCTTTCGTTCTCTATACCTCGTTACACCTCATAACCTGGTCGAATTTACGTTTTGCACACCTATCTACTCGTATATATTAAGCGGGTTCTCTAGCCCAGATGGACCGCTGACCTGAAGTCGCCGGTATTGGCTGGATGAGAACAGCCGAAGACTGTGGTGGCGGGTCTTGGATGAGGCCCATATCCAGCAGTGGATAGGCAGATGGTATGTATGGTAAATAAATTGTAAAAGCGAATGTTCACCTATTTTACTTTAATTAGTATTTCTGATGGGTGAACCAACATAGTCACGAATCTACTGGAGAGGGGCAGTCTACGTTAAGAGTTGCTGGCAGTTTTTTACTACCCGTATTTGGTATTTATAAACCGGAAAGCTCCAGTACATAATAATTACATCTACAACAACGTATAACGAAAAATCGCGAGACTTATCTTTATTAAATTTATTAATTATTAATCACCGGAATATAACATCTAAAGTAGCGTCACATAAAAAAAAGGTGGATGGATACGAATTGTCCTCGACATGGGTCAAAGATCCATCCATCCACCGATATTTTTGTGTGACGCGACTTTAGATGTTATAAGAGTTTTGTTCAACAATACTTCGGATTATAAAAATTCCTTCAGTATTCAAAATTTAAAATTCCCCCTGATTCATTTGCACTCGAACTGTTCAAGCGCACTCCGCAAAAGTATTCAGTATAATATCTAAAATTTATAACATCAAGAAATTTCCTTTTCATTATATTTCACAGTATCTGGTGAATTTCAAGTCCCTAAAACCCTGACTATGAAGACGGGATTTTTAAAGACCTGTAATTCACCAAAGACCGGCATATTATTAAGCAAATTTCTGCTTTCACCACAGAACAAGACTACTCTGTTCTTGCAGTTAAAATTTTAAGTGGCATTGAAATTTCAGCCCTAGTATAGGGAATAAACTTCGAAAAATTATTAATTAATTATGAGGGTTAATACCAAACAAGGCAAGGACGATCAAGACCCCCCGTCGCGATCGACTAATCAAGGCCTTCCTAATGATCTGTTGTCAACGATTTTTGAAAATCGACCGTATGCAAATTACGCAGAGCTCTTTTTGAAACATCACTGGACGACACTATATAAGGTGACATCTCTTAAAACCGTTGGGGCATTTTATTCACAATTCCGCGAGGAATCTAATTTACGAAACAATAAGCTGCTTACAGCGTCCTGGTAGCGGTTGCTAAGAAGAAAATTAATAAGACTAATTTAATTCGATGAAGATAGCAATTAAATTATAATTTCTATTCCGGAAGGACACAATGGAGATACAAAATTTCTTTAGAACATAAACGAGGAAAACCTTTGTTCCTTTTAATTTTTATTTATACTCACAGATTATATGATATATATGATATACATATTATGTAATTTACACCATCGAAGCGTATACAGGAGTAGAATATCTTTGACAAATTTAAAACGCAGGTAATAAAATATGCCTAATATTTCCATATTTTTATTTTTGTTAATATAACACCTTAGATATATAACAGTTGAGATTATCGTGTTTTTCACACATACGAGTATGGTATTGCTCTATTTAAACGGGTCGCATCGTGCATGTTGTTGCTTATTTATTTCACTCGAAGTTTCGGTTGGTGCACAACCGTGGTCACGAGTCGACTCAAAAGCTGAAATAAATAAGCTCAAGTAAACATGCACGTCGAGACCCATTTAAATAGATAAATATAACACCATCATCATCATCCATAAAACTATAAAATAACAGAACACATTAAAAACCCATTTCATCTAAAAAATATTTTTAAATAACATGAATAATGTGTCCACATTTGACCTGTCTCTGAACTGCAAGGCTCTTTAAATATAGCGTAATTTCGTTACGTATTATAAAAATGTTGCGTCATCAGTGAAAATGAGATATGAAACCACCGTCAAGGTCAAAAGTCGCTTAAAACCGCACCCCACTTAAAATTCCATTAGGTAAACACGCCTACCTACTTTGAACATACCACCTGAATAAGGAAAATATAAAATACCCTCAATGACGGAAGGTACTCAATAAATATTTTGATTTCACAAATGACAAAGGTCCTCTCGGTATATATTTTCTATTTAGACATTTCTAGGCACTAAGTAGCATGCTGGGCACCACTTATCTGCGCTTGACTACTGGACAAGCGCGGCTTCATCCAACAGGGCCACTAATACAAAAGAGAACAGATGTCATATAATATGAGAGGTTAAATTTTGTTCTACGTCCGTAAAATTGTGCGACCATAGTCATATTCGTCGCTACGACTATACTGGGTGTGCATACATAGACATTAATTCTTTATTGCATCTATCTTTATTCTTTATTGCATCTACCTTTATTCTTTATTGCATCTACCTTTATTCTTTATTGCATCTACCTTTATTCTTTATTGCATCTACCTTTATTCGTCTACTAGCCTGTCTTTAGCACCCAACGGTTGCCTGGAAGAAATCGTTTTAACGATAAGGCCTACGGTTGTACTTCTAATTACCCATATTTTGCGTCCCTTTCTTGTGTTTTGATGTACAATAAAGTATATCTATCATAATTCCAAAATTCAAGGACACATTAATAATAGTAATAGTATATTTACAATACACACATAACTTTCTTCACAAACATTGAACAAGAAATTCTCCATCTAAAATATATTTGTGCAAAACTGTTGTGAAATATTCCCAAAGGATATTGACTGTGTCGTATATTGATACAAATGTATCGGTGGGAAACGAAAAATCTATTTCCATTTGTCACGTAAAAGAATCGGGCGTATTCAAGCGATATGTCCATTCATAGACCGCTCTATTTCTTTGGGATTGATACTCTGTCGCGTATATAATATCGTTTTGAGTCTTGTGCACATGTGCCCCCGCTATCAGACAGATGAAATGACCCTTTATAACTTATTCTATATGTACTCTCATTCGATATTCAATGGAAAAATGAGACTTGATAACTTCAAAATTCCAAACATACAGTGCATGGAACTCGTACCTACTCATACTTGCTACTATTTCTATACCTACAAAAGCCTTAAAATATATGACTGACAAGTGCATGTTATGTCATGCATGGGATTTAACTAAAATATAGTGCTGAATCACGGATTACGAAGCGCTATGAAAGCATTACTGTCGCTTTTATTAACGAACGTATGTAGTGGGTAAAAGCCGTGCTTGCAGAACACATGTCGCCTGTACTGTCACCGCATGTGAGTGAATGGTGGATTTTGAGCTCGCCTGAAATATACTAATTAAATGCGTCAGTTTCTGCTACGATCAAATTGTAGGACCTGCCAGTTAAAAAAAGTAGCTTAACGGTAGCTTTGACAGTGCTCCACGAAATAAATATAACAATAATAAGAAAATCCACCGCCAGTGATGATAAGTGTCAGTGTGTGTTCTTGAGTACCTATACGCCAATCAGCTGAGCTATTAAGTGGGTACGTAAGTCTAGACCATAAACATAACTAATTAACATTTAACTAATTGCGGCAACAGCGACCTACCATGATTTAATAGTATCTCTAGCGCTTTAGTTATGTTCTAGATTCTACTATCCTATTCCCCTGTTTCCTAAATCTTCAAAGTTAAGCAACATATCCGGGGGCTCTAAATGGATTTTGATGTAATTTTCACCGTTATAGGTATACAGGGCAGGGTTGTAAGTGTAGCCACGGGTATAGGGTATAGTTAAAATAACTTCATAATACTAAACTTTCCTTCCTCCTTGGAACGGTAGACCTTCCATAAACAAAGTTTTGCTCTAATTTCAACAACTGCGCTACCGCAGCCGGACTCGTGTAAATGCCTTTAAAATCACCTGGATCCCTCATAAAAATGCAAATTACACTCCCTTTGCTGTACGCAGTTTGAGAATATCACAAAAGGGCCCAAAAGTAACGCTTTATTAGGCTTTTAGAATGGCGCTATTACATTTATGAACCATTTTTCCAACCTTTAATGATTCGCGATTACGCAAATCTTTTCATAAATTTGTAAAGCAATGATCTAAAAATATTTTAGGTGGGTACATTTCAAAAGACGTTTTAATATTTACTGAGAGAATTGCCGCCCACTAATCGATGTTGCTAAATAATATTAGTACCGTTTGTCTCTGCCTAAATTGAAGGGAAAAAGTATTCGTATGTAACACATCACTAAGATTATAATCATTAAGCGGAATAGTGTCATTTTACTAGGTACCCTAATATAAACATGAATACCGTGTTATTTCAGATTCTCATAAAATCGACGGCAAAGATACATATATAATAATTTCAACGAAATTCTAAAATAGCAAAGCTCTTCGTAATAAATAAGATACGTAATAATCTATTGACAATTAAGTTGTATTAAGATTTATTTATTTTTATAGAAAAAGGACGGCAGACGACCACACAGTCCACCTGATGGTACGTGGATACTGTAGCCCATGGACATCCGCGATACATGCCAACATCAATCGAGAATGAGAAACGTTGGCACGCCCCCGGATGCGCTGTCTACCTTTGCAGATTAAGGAATGTATTTGGAGAAAGGGTTAGGAAAATGGGGAGCGATAGGATGGGAATGGGCTCTGGCTACCGAAACACGTACGTACATTGAGGAAATAAGGTAAAGTGGAAAATACAGTACATTTCAAGGTAGTCTTCTGGGAGTCGAGCGCGCCCAGCAGCTGTTCGATTGCAGCGTGCACTCTCCCCCTCCACCCCCTTCAATTTATTTCTAATCAATCATAGTTACAAATACAAACTATGTTACATGTTTAATATCAGTTCGGCTATGATTTATCCAAAAGGTATGCAAATCTTTAAAGTTTCTGTATCTAATATATACTAAGTACCAGTTATTTACATTTTATAAATTATATATTCATTCCGCACAAACTTAATTACACAATTCGTTTAATTGGGGACACAGATTACTATAATTTATTGTATAAAGTGACAAAAGGCGGACTTAAAAACTGGTCAATTAAAAACAGCCCCAACTAAATCAATTTAAAAAATGTCCGTCTACTTCGTTGTGTTTTAGGCTAAGGCTACTCACACATTAAAATTAACAATGTCAGTAATGAATGAAGTGAAGGAAAATAATAATTACAAGGAAAGAAAAATTAAAGTAGGTTAATATCAGGTAGACAAAAGTTTAAATGATTAAAAACAGTTCGGAATTTTTTAATGACCCGCTAACTTCCCTTAATAACGAAAGGCGTGAAGTACGTCTGTAGATATAATTACAATTTTCCGTGACCACAAAGGCATGTTCATATAAAGATATAGATTTCTATTCTTTGTCCCAAAACAGCACTAGCTACTCCTAACAAAGAATGAGACAGAGATTTTACATTTACGTTGTTTTAAGGTTTTATGTTGGGCGCCAAAAAAGTTGGCGACAGACACTTTTCAAAATGGGTAATTTTCTTTTGATTATATCAGGTATAACGGGTCTAGCAAAAAGTAGGAAGGACACTCTCTTTCATATTTCACGTAAATGTAGGTACCACTTGTTTATGTTGCGTAATCTTGGATTTACAAATTGTAACAAAAAGAACATGATGAAAGCTTTCAGGAAAAAAATGATGTCACTTTTAGATTATTTTGATGAATAACAAGCGTAGCCTGCTCGTGTGTTTGTTTATGCTAATAATTGAGGTGGACAGGAACCTTTTTGCGTGCGGAAAATAAAAAGTAACCCAATTAACCTTTGAAGGCATGAGGTAATGTCAAATAGACTGCCGGCATCGAGTTAATTGAACTATCGTATTTCTACGATATACTACCAAAAATCAATAAGAAATAATCTATTTCTGATGCTCTGCAATGGCCGTGTGGTGTCGACAGACTGAAAGAATAGCATTAATCCATCTATTCCCGTGAGTATTATAAAAGGGGACTACAGGATAACAAAGCAGCTAATACAAGACCTGTATACAAGTATTCGCGAACCCGCTTAGTGAGTATGGCGTTCTAAGGCCATACATCCAATGTTTTGTACACGAGGAGGCCCACGTCTAGGGATTATTTAGCAAATCAAACGCAACTCGTACTTGTTAGGCCAGAAAGTCACATTATTATGCACTAAAGTCAAAGTCAGTCAAATAAGAGTCGCTTTCATAAAGATACCGAAGAATTCAAGACAAGGAAAACCCATAAATAAACAAGCCGGAGAAATTATTTTAACAAGATACAACAAAGAGTTCGTGATGCAACTAGTCTTTCCCGTACAAGTATCCGTAAAATTGTGAGAGCTCATGACGACAGCTCGAAATCATCAGTAACTCAAAAACAAGGTGGACCGATTTTTTTTTTATTGAATCATGATTTTCACTATTCTGTTGTAAGAAGAATGGTGCATAATTTTTATTTGAAGTTTAAGCAAGTGCCGACACTCAAGTCTTTAAAACTGAAAACTTTATAACTAAGTCTTTAAAAGGAAGCCATTGATTTCAAAGGATGCGAAAGTAGAAACTGATGAGTAGAAGTTATACTAAGCTGATGATGGATGTCACTGTGTGGGGGGACGTGTGTATGCATGTGTGTTTGTGTGCGTCTTTGTCTGCAAGCGCATTAAAAACTACTGGAACAGAATTCCGATTTTTATTACTCAGTAATCAAATTAGATGGAGAAGACGTCTGATTGATAGATCTGCGTAGATTAATCCCGACATATACAAATGCAAACATTATCTGTATAACGTTTTTAAGAAATAAAACTGAATATTTTCCAGATCTTTCCACATGTCAATCGTCAACCCGGGAAGAATAAAAAGCCGCAGACCATCGTCAGGATGTTTATTAAGTCAATAACGATAAAACTTAAGGTAAGGCTGGAAACCACGAAATAGCGAAGGATTGGCGAACGGAATATCTCTGAGGAGACCTTTAGCAAGTAATATAAGCGTTTAGTACCGTTTTACAACCAGGGGAACATAGCTTGATAAAAAAAAGGACACAACAAAGAATACAGATGCTATAAAATATTGTGACTGTTTATTTATTTTTATAGAAAGAAGGCGGCAGATGAGCAGGGAATCCATCTGGTGGTAAGTAGATATTGTCGCTTCATGATGCAGTTCGCGATACGTACCAACATGCGTCCCAAAATGGCAAATGTCGGCACGCACAGCGATGCGCTGTGTACCTTTGGAGATTTAGGAATGGATTTGACGAAAAGGTTGGAAAAGCTGCTTATGTTAATTCACATTTAATCTTTTGCATGCATGCTATTCGTTTCCCTTTTATAATTCATAATATACGAAAATCTTCCTCACGGATCTCCTAAGTGACAGTGGAAATTGCAACAAAATGTAGGTGGTACAAACTTTATCATGTAAAAATAGAGATCCAACCTATATGATTTTTCTAAGATTACCTAGGACTTAGGATTTTTCCTAGGGAATTGAGATTTCTAGGGATTTTTCCATAAAAAGACTCCGCCAATCGAGCCCTCGAACAAATACAAACTCATTTGCAGCTCATTAATCAATTCATTCAGTATAGAGCTAGGTGGTGCCAATCGCGAAAACAAAGTTGTAGACCAAACCTGTTTACCCTCGCTTAACCCCAGTTTTCACTATTTTACTATGACATATAAACGGACCATAAACACATATATTTACTTATTTTATTCACGAATTGACAAAGTTAGCTAATGACGTCATGACCAGCACCAGTACAAACCGGCCGAAACACGGTGTGAAGCAAAATAAGTAAATATTCGTTTAGTATAAATGTGTGCAAGACGTACAAATCTACACAAAATCATTTCCATATTAAGCATTTTATTTGCAGCTAACTGCTTACAGGCATTACGGCGAACCATAAATTGATACAAAAATATTAATTTCATACACATATCATATTAATACAAACAGTTTACTTAGACACGACATAATCAATTGTGAGCAAGGGTACTCAGTAAGCTAGTCACTGGTCAAGAGAGTACGCAGAAAGTATTGGTCAACGAGCATGCCAAATAGCTTACAGTAAACCGCTGACTAAAATCAATGTGAATGGAAATGGCTCACAGTTTGCTTGCTTACCGTAAACTGCCAAATCTTTACCTTTGCTTGTTTGATAACGGCCTCAGGCCGTGTTCATATTAGTTTGCAGTTAAGTTTCTCGATATTATGCCAAATAATATGAAAATATTGATGTATACACACTATTCGTGATGATACATGCAAACGTTTGTTTAGACGCTGCGTATTCAGGTAACAATGAGCGCTTACCTACTCGTTTTTAAATTAGCCGCTCAATCAGAGAGCGTAAGCAGGTTGTTGGAGTTCCTTTGGTTGCATTGGTCAGGTTGAGTTTGGTTGAGTGCGTACTCAGTTCAATTTGTCGCTCAGTAGCAAACCGTATTGCTCAGTCAGAACTGCGATACTCGTCCCAACAGTTTGTAAACTGCGCGATATAGACATGCGCTCTGTTGCGTACTGGCTAACAGAGAGCAAACTAATAATACTGCGAAATGGCTCACCAGTGAGCCTGAGAAATGGCTTGCAGTAAGCTACTGACCGAAACCAAGGGGCCTGAGAAATGGCTGTTGCCAGTGAGTAGTTGATCATAAGCCTGCATAATCGTTAACAGGTTGCCTGCCCACAGGTCGCTCACTAGTTGCCTACATTTGAACACCACTTTAGAGATTATGTTTGCTAAAATCATTGTGGAAGCAAAATATAGAGGCAAATATTCCGTGTCCTCTTTATCTCCGGCGTGAAGGGTGCGTAAAGAAAGACATGACACGAGGAAAGAAAGAATGCGGCGATAAAGATTTTATCGCGTGCCGGCACCACCTCAGAGCTCGGTTCATATTATCGTTAACACTTTTTGTAGGGATTTGAGGGTACTAATGGCGCTTCGTCAGGACTGCTATTATCCCAAATTTTTCTGTTTTTCTTTCTTTACTTATTACATAAGTTTGTTAAGGTCGCTATTATGTTATCAAAGATCTCTGATCATATGTCAAATGCCTATTGAGTACGCTATTAAATTCCTTTGATATGACAAACGAATATTATCAACAATCTACGATATTTTGATGGTGTAGTCGCGCGGTAGCGGCGTAAGTCTCTTCATTTTATTAAACTCCTTATATCCAATCCCGTTTCGTCCTATCTAGTCCCATTACTCTTTACTTCTTATCCCATCAAAGAGAGAATAATGCGATAAGGAAAACTCTTAATTTCGTTATATTACCTATTCCCCGTCCTTCCCAACCTTTTTAACTAATCCACTCTATAAATATTCAAAGGTAATCGGCACATCCGAGGGCGTGATTATCACTTTTGATTGAAATTATTTGTCGCAAATGACCATGGGCGTCAGTGTTTACTTACAGCCAGGTGAAATGTCTTTGCATAAAAAAGGCAGATTTCATAAGTTTATGGTATATTCTTGCTTGTTTTTGAAGACATCCTGTATATTCTTGCTTGTTTTTGAAGACATCCTGTACTAGTCTCGTAAATGGTCATCAGCTTATAACTTTGTATAGCTCCTAAACTGGTAATAGGGTAGGTGTTTCACCCCGACCCGTATACATTTAAATATGGAATCCCTTAAGTGCGGAGGCGAATTAAGAGGAAACCATTATATTGGAAAATTAAAAAAAAAAAACAAACCTGAAGCAGATGTAACAACCACCAAATCACATTGGATTTGCATAGTGAATTATGATCGAAAATCCCCTCGTTATTCCTGCGATTTGCGATTGAACTAACATAGAAAACATTCCACTGGTGTTAAGTGGATACTGTCGCCCATTGACATTCGCGATACACGCCGAAATAAGTCCAGAATGACAAACACTATGCACTCTCCCGAATGTCTACCTATGAAGATTTGGAGAAAAGGGTAGAAACATGGGGAATAGACGGTATACTAGTAAGTTTCCCTCATCCCATTAGTCCTTCCCGTTCGTCCTTGGGGCGATGGAGTCGGATAGGGAATAAAGAGTACAATGGAATAAAGAGTTAATTGTATTTCATTACACTGTCCATTAGAGAAAGAGAAATACTTTTTAAACGTTCGCGTAAAATACGTAAATCGGGTCTAAATGCGTAAAATTAAATGTTACCTTTATTTATACTTTTAAAAGTTTACCTTTTATTTATACTCGACGTGTCCGCACGGGTTACACCGACCGTGGTCACGAGTTGACTGAAGAAGCGGGTAAGAAATATCGAGTAAAAATAAAAGATAAACAAAATCCTTTAATATTACGTATTTTAGACACGATTTACATGTTATAAGCTGATATGGAGGAGTATCCAAACAGAACTATTATAATTATTTAAGCAAACAAAAACTCTCCACGTATGGAGGGCCTATGAAAATGTTGAGCAATTTCGGATTTACTTCCATTTGAAAGAAGAGACAAGTGTTATGTTCCAAATATGAATTTACAATTTAGATTTGCAAGGGGAGGTTTCCATTTTAAAGTTGAATTGAAATTCTGAAGTGCTCAACATTATCACTGGCCGACCGTACCCGACCGTCAGATAGTCATTAATGTCCATAGACAACCACAAATTCGACTGGTGAAGGTCAACGTAAATCATTTCGCTAACACATTACAGTTGATTCATGAATGACGTGGCTTTTTCACAGCGGATACTAAACGGATATCTCTTTTGATATGTATAAAACGCAGTAAAATACTTTTATTTGGGGATACGAAACATTTAGTGGCTCTCGAAGGAAAATAGACATATACCTACATCCACTGAAAGAAATCGGGTCACCAGTAAAAGGTGGAAAGAAAAAAAGGTCACTGAAAAGTCCAGTAAAAGGTCACTGAAAGAAAGCCAAAGGTGGGAACTAATGATCGCTTGTCTGTACTTAACAGCTGTGTATTTTACGAGGATTGAAACGAAATTTGACAGAGAAATAACTTGGGTCTATACCTCAGTTAAGTTCCTTTGAACTTGAACTGAATCAGCCAAATCGGTTGAGTAGTTTCAAAATGAAGACTGTGTATTTTCAAAAAATGTCGCGTGCTATTCCACGCGCACGCACCACCCTCTTCCCCTAGGTGTCACAAAAGGCGACTAAGGGATAACAAAGCCGCTACCACAAACGCCTGAGGAACTACACCACATCCAAAAGAGTGGACTTGCCAACGCGCTTGGCCAACGTCGCGTTTTAAGGCCATACATCCCTCATGGACAAGACAATGTGCATGAGGAGAACCATGTCCAGCAGTGGATACTGAAAAGGCTGATTGCATTGCATTGTCAAAAAAATGCCAAAAAAAGGTCGACATTTATACATACCCACTATATCTCATTGTATATGGTGAGAACAAAGGATTCGTAAAGCTCTACAACTTCTTTCACAATTTTTTTTCTGTAAGGTATGGAAAACAGCGAAATCTCCCTTCGTACTGGCGCTGCCATCGATATTAAGATAAGCTTTTCTTAACTGACTCTACCCTTTCATTCCAAAATCGTATACTTTCATTTTGTTAGATGGATAGATAAATTCTTTATACAACCAACCTTTATATGGTGTACAACCAACGCATATTGGAAAAAGACATTTTAAGTAAGAAACACGAAAAGTACTGCAGGCGGCCTTATCGCCAAAGAGATCTCTTCCGGGCAACCCTTGGGTTGTAAGGAGAGAACGGATAACAATATCAAAAATAGGTTACTACTTGTATTTCTACTTCCTATACGGACTATAAGTATCGCTATTTTTCGTCAACACTAATTTAAACTTTGACGTTATATATACGCATATTACTGTATACTAATGGCTATCACGTTCGTATATTTATATATAAATAAATATTTTACTATAGTTACATGTAGTGTTTACTTAACACGAGTTTGTACACTAGCCGCGTCACAACCTTAGTCACAACTCCCTTCCTCAAGGTTATCTGGAAGAGTTTGCTATAAAGCAATGACCTGGTTGTATTCTCTTCTTATAACAATGTTCTTTATTTTTGTCACATAATTATACAATATCTAATGCAACAAGAGTTTTATCTATCCGTCCATCCTTATACACTTCACATATACCAGGTTAGAAAACCTATCTCCTCTTTATGAGGCCAATAACTTACCTTCCATTAAACTCTCGTAAAATCCAATATTAGCATACTGAAGAGAACATTAAGGAGTATCTAATTACAAAGGATACAATAACAAAGACTGTGGAATCCCCACAATCCCACAAGACTTGCGGGCTAGATCGCCGCACCTGTGATAATACAGATGGTCTTCAATGGTATTACGTAAACTGTTTGTCATAACAAGCTAGGGTTGAGATCACTGGCGGTCCAATAGAAACTTCCGAGAGTAAAAACAATACGGAATGGCATAACTTTCGAATTGACAAATTAATGGCAAATGAAATTTTAGTCATGACACGTTTTAGTCATGATTTTAGTTATTTCATGATACAAGTTTATTTTAGTATCAATTTTATTTTTCTGTTTTTCTCATACCTGGCAGGACACTCCGGCCAGATCGACAGACTACTTAAAGAAGATCACCAATTGTGGTTCGATCAGAAGAGCCAAGGATCTTGTGTGGTGGCGAACTTTAACGGGCCTATATCCAGCCTATAGCCTATGAAGCTGTGTGAGAGTAGTCAGTGTGAGTGTGGCATGGCAGAGGAGGACTTGCACCATGTTCTATGGTCCTGTCCTCTATACGAGGAATATCGACGGAGCATGCTAGAGAGGATTGTACGGCGGGAGGAGGGACCGGCATACTACTGCGACCTCGTCTCCTCCGAAGCGAACTTCCGCGGGCTCAGAGAGTTTGCACACCGATGGCACAGGAAAAGGAGCCGGAAAGAGCTGTTCGGCACTGAAGTCCATCGTTTTGTGGAGTAGAACAGCCCCAGAAAGGGGAGAGTGCTTATGGGACACAGGCAAAAGATAATACTTGTAGGGAGGCAGAGCAGATACGCGCCGCAACATAGCCCTAGCAGGCGAACGGCGCGTACCTCCCGACGATTTGGTCCGTATAACCAAAAGGTTGGTAGGACCATGGGTGGAGGTGGGCCTATATCCACTGGGTATGGTTATAAATAATTCAAATTCTTAACAACTTTTAACTTTTTTACGAATGGTATCTTGGCATAATAATACAGCTTTAATACAAATAATTATTTATCCATGAGATAAACCTTCATACCTTTTTTGGTATTGTAATTTATATGAATTTCATTACTGTAACTTTTGTTACTAGTGTAGACAGTTGGAATGTTAGTAGTATGTCCGGAAATGGCGCCCTTAATATGAGTTCCTAAAGGAAATTAAAAAAAAAACTGTTTATATTTCAAGAGTACGCTTAGCCTGTCAAAGTAAAAGCACTCAACAGAACGATGGAGATTAAAAAAAAAAAACAATAAAAACAACTTTGAAAATTCTGCGTAGGGCGTTTAAATACTCTAACAGCCGTACCAATTATTTTAAAATTGTTGTTTGTTTCTAAACGAAATACCCACGAATTTCGTCGAATCCCACTGGTGGATAGCTTAATATCCCAGTTTAGAATATTTTTATTTTTATTTATTTTAAAACCGCGGTTAAATCAAAGAATGTACATAAGCGAATGCGGATTTTATAAATAATGATAAATAAGAATGAAATAAGAATGATTGAAATAAGAATTAAGATTCATAATTACATTTCATCTTTTGTTATTATTTTGACAGGTTAACATTATTAACATTTCATTATTTAGATTGACATATTTAACGATTGTTGTTAACTTTTATATACTCGTATTTACAACTAAATTTTGCATGTCTGTTGGGTCAAAACATAATGGGTCATATTTGTAATTAACATTATATTTGTAACCTATGTTTTAGCAAAATAAATGATTTGATTTATAAGTACCAGATAAGAATCCATCAAAAATGGGGGTTCAATATTCCAGCCGACCAAAAGTCAAGTCGCATCTAGTTTTCTAGACCATACAGAAATAAATACTGTAAATAAATATAGTTACATACATAATAATATGATTGAACACTGGGATTCAATCAAAGGTCCAAATTGTGCTCCATTAATTAGCCCCACGGCTTAGTGTGTATGCTGTAATCGTATACTGCATATATAAGTCATAATAAAATAACATACAAAAAACGTTTTTTAAAAACAAGCTTTTATGCAAGCCATGTACTAAAACGAATAACTAAACCATGTAGTAAACGCAAAGTTTCGTGTCCGTGCTACTAACCGTTGAGGAGTGCCCCTGTGAGGTGAATCCTGGCTGCAGCATCAGGCTATTTCTATCATTTTAGTGTATTGTCATCAGAACTCAACAAGCATGCGAAATTTCAAAGTCGTAAGTTTAGAGGAAGTGGTTCAAATTTGGCTTGCAAGATTTGTCCCAAACATACTAACAGGTGAAGTTAAATAAAAGCATGTAAAAACTATACAGATACCATATATTGTTTGAAACATAAGGAACGTATTTATCGTCGGCCGTGTTTTATCAATATTCCGATAAAAGGCGGACATATATATTTTTCTTTATAAATCCCTATATCTTATTTATTTCTGTTTGATCTGGTGGTTGACTAGTAGAAAGTGCAATATGGCATTAAATCTGTCATCTGTACAAATTAATTGTGCAATTAAATTTAAATAAAATAAAGAGAAATAAAATCTAATAAATTCCACCCATTTATTAAAATAGTGTTCTTTGATTTGCCACCGATGCCAGTGTTTCATCACAATGCGACTGACTTTTAGTTGTACAATCTCACCACCGTATGCCCGAAACGCGGATACACCTAAAACTACAAGTTCTATACTATGTCAGTGTTTCATCAAACACGCGACTATTTTTTTGAGACTATAGCTCTCAATCTAATAAAGATTTTAGGTATTCAAGCCGACACACGACAAAAAGATTAAAATAAAGGAAGGATTAATAAAACGTAAGCTAAAAGACTAAATAGAAACAGCTAATTAGAAAAGATTAAGCTATTGTGACTCTACAGTTTTTAGCAATAATGTTCCTAGAGCACACTTTTTATTTATTTCTAAGTTTACACATGTGCACAATGTCGATGTCGATGTCGATGTCAAAACCAATGTCGATTCGTCTGCGTTGTAGTTACAATGACTTTATTCCACGTTAAATAGATTTGTATTGGGAGATCAGTGAGGAGCGTATTCCATGGTATATAGATTGTGTTTTACCTCTTTCGGGTATTCCCACGGGGAACAAGGACATAAAACACTTTGATAATGTTCAAAAAAGCCGCAGGCGATCACTAGTTGTAGTAATATAAACAAAGACAAAAACTATTCGATCGAAACAAATTACGCAATTCAAGTCTAATCGCGGCCATAGTTAAAACCGACACCATCTTCTATAGCCGTTAACACCAACAACAATGTTCTTAATTGCCTACAAATTAAAGTTCCAATTCAATTTAGTGAACCGCATTGTTTAGTTAGGCGTTCAATACTGACAATGATTGATCGACGTCGTGAAAGAAACATTATGGCAATACAGATAGCAATTGATATTTGTGTTAATGTTAACAAACGACATGTGATCCTATTTGATATGACTTGATTTATTTATGATTTTAAGGTGAATACCCACTAGGAGTATTAGCGTGTAATTATATACAGTAACGTAACTTTATTGCACATTATTGTACAAAGGACGAGGTACATACGTTGAGGCACTTTTGGCATTTTTTACCAACCCAACCTTTTGGATTGAGCAGAGGTATAGTAATAGGTAAAAGACGTATAAATATAAAACTTAAAAAGCTATAATAATATATGTAATTTAATGATTACAAAGATAACACTCTACATATAAATACTTGTAAATAGGTACATATGAATATATATAATGAACTTATAGTGATCCATACAGTCAGAGGCCATGTTTCGGCATTACAATACCGTCGTACGTCGTAACTGGCAGGACGCACTGATTCAAGATTTTGGTCTTCAAGTATAAGTTATTTAAAGCGATAAGGGTCGCCAAATGCTGCCCAGCCTAATTGAATGCCTCTATCGGTATCCTTGCTGAAGTTGAATTTCGCTGGTTGGATGGTTTGCCCAATATAGACATAATGGTCAACAACTTCTAGTGTCACGCCTTCGACGTGCATAATAGCCAGGGTTCGTAAAAATCCGATATTTATAATAAATATCAAAATATCCGATATTTGATATACTCGTATATGCGATGTATATCATGTGTATAAAAAAAGATGCGAATTTCACTCCGTAAGTGGCTTTAATGTGTCAAACTTGTTAAATGAAACTTTGAATTTGATTAATAGACTTATTTATTATAAAACAAAAAAAATAACAAGTAAAATTAGAGATATTAATAATCAGTCTACTTAATCAACATTCAAATAAATTTTAATTATAATCTTTAGTGTTGGATCATTGGCAGTGGCAGTGACCATAATTTTTATTTATGTCAATGTAACAATTTAAAAGCGTAGGATCTGCCAAAATTCTAGTTTTGACAATAAATATCAATTGATATATATCGTGATATATGACACGATATACCTATATCCGCCGATATATATTAGCGAACCCTGATAATAATATTGCATAAATATTATAATAACTATACTTATTTCTATAACTTATAAAAGATATAGAGAAAAGTGCAAGAAAATATATAAATTAATACCACGTCGAAGAAAATATGTAACAGTTAAAACTACTATCACCTGGAATTACGAATAACAGTAAAACGTTCAACGTGCAAACGATTACCACGAGCAACCGTAGTATTTGTTTACTACGAGTATATTATTTCATTTTTATATTGCATAACAATCTTTGGCACGATAATTGTTGCATGATCATTTTCCTGTCTATTTTTTGAAGTCCCGCTACCGGTGATCAGCGTTCGATATCAAGCATTTGATTCAACTCAACTTCTGTAATGTCCGAAATTGTATCATGTTCCATGTGAGCACTGTTACATTATGCGTGAATGCACATAGTCAGTATCCACCTATTAGTAACACAAGCAGTATTTTTAAATTAGGAACATAATAAAGAAACAATCGGAAATAAAAAGATATGTGGCCGTTGATAAAAGAACTCTAAATTCAGTTTATATTAAACATGTGTTACCAATTCGATTGGTAACACAAATTCATAAACTAAAGAATCGATGGTTTGGGAACATGATTTCTTCACTGAAGTTATCGAACTCGACTTTACTGAAGGAATACAAATTACCCCCTTAAACGAAGTAACCGATATTTGTTTTATTACTCAAGAACCACGGAATGGATTTCAAAACTGAGTCGAATATTTATTTCGCTAAATTTTAATGCAGATTAATTTACTCTTTTAGACTTAATAGCACATGAGTTACAGTAGAAAAATTGTATTCTGCTCAGAGTTATCATAAAAAGCAAGGAAAGTAATTCCTATACTATAAATGTTTCCACATAATCTTACTGCCTGTGGGATACCAGACCAAGTGACCTATAAGAAAGGCTCGCACAACGGAGATTAAAATAGCGATACGGTCAAAAAGGCGTCAAAGAATTTAAAAATAATCTCAACTGCTCCAACTAGACGTAAAACGCTATACAAAGAATACTATCCTCAAGCGCTCTTAAAATTATACGTATAATTCCGCTAGCTAACTGTGCTGCACCTGATGCACGAAGTTTAATTTCGCAACTTTCGCGAGCCATATTACCACCGGCATCTATAATAAGGGCGTCCCTGATGGATGAAACATGAACTCAACATGGCAAACATCATTGGATATGGAGAATTTAGTAAGCGAAAATTCTCCATGGATTGATATATCTACGGAGTACCTATTCTCTGGAATACTGATTGATTAATTAATTCTTTGTTTCATTCCAAAAAACATAATAATATCGTATGAAAATATTTGGATTGTTTGGTTCAACCCATTGTGTATGTTTTTGTATAAGTTTAAACTTTGAAACTGGACCTTTATTCCAGAATTTTAATAAAAATCTGGAGCATGTGTATCCACCAATCCACACTGGGCCGGCGTGACGGAGTAAGACCCAAAATTCCCTAAATATTTATTAAAGGAGTCCTATCAGATATGTAAAAAACTGACATTATCAACATACCGAGGTTGAACCAGATACCATCAGCTAATCTTGTATCACACGACAGTGTGACACAAGATTAAACAATGTAAAGGTAATGGGTAGTTTTATTTTTTATAAGCAAGTTGTGACAACATTACAATAGAAACAGTCTTGGCGCAGACATAATTAATTTCCAATTAAAAACAATTTTATTATGTTCAGATTTAAAAGCAACTGCTCACGGATGATAAGGAAAAAGCCTGATTTTAATTAGTTGGACCAGTCATATGGAATATCAAACAACAATAAAGTTACAGCACATAAATGACTATTGTTCAATTTTATATTGTAGTATATTTATTAATCGTGTGTTGCAAGTATGCAAAAGTACGGTAATTTTTCCAATCCTTTCTCCCAATCTATTCCTTAATCTGAAAAGGTAGGCAGCGCATCCGGGACCATGCCAATGTTTGTCATTCGGGACTGATGTTGACATGTATCGCGGATGCCTATGGACGCCAGTATCCACTTACCGTCGAGACTGTATGCTCGTCTGCAGCTTTTTTTTCTATAAAAATATTATGAGTCAAAAGATACCTAAAGATAACAGTCATCTCTCATATAACCTGTTCACTTTTCCCCATTCCAATATTTCCCCAATTGCCAATTCTTTACAATTAATTATCCAAATCCTGCTTCCCTGAATCTCCAGAGGTATACAGGTATACCTCTAGGGTAGGTAGAGGGTATACAGGACAACTGCGGATGTACCGTTGGTGTGCCAATTGGTTTTGAATGTATGTAAACAGTAATGACAGTATGTGTATACTTAAAGACTGTATTTAAGTCGGAAGCAATAACTACACTTGTGATCGCTCGCAGTTCCACCAAATTAGATACACGGAGAGAAATTTGCGTCGCACCTGTAACGATCTCAACTTGTCCAGTGGTATACCGTTACAACAAATAAATTAATTTTGAGAATACAATCAACATTATCAAAATAAGAAGACAATTTGTAATTTAATCAAGTCTGTTTGTTCTTAGGGAGGCACAATTCTAATTGCCGGATACAATGATTTCGTTTAGAATTTCTGTTAGCGTACGTTTAGCATATATAGGTAAAGTAGTTAAATGATAAATTCTACCTGTCTGATTGTTTGAAATGCACGCCTGTGTGATATACTTACGTTCCTCAACGATTCTCATATCTCACACGCACATTCAAACTGTAAAATATGTTGGAATTTAAATTTAAAATTTGATTTTTACTATATTCTTACAAAATATATGACTATGATTTATCGCATATGGGCTAAGGTATTCGCCTCGATCAGGCGGACCGTCTGCTCCCCTGCCATAGGTGTTCATGGGCGGCGGTAACACTTACCATCACGTGGGACCGCTTGCTCGTCCGCCTACTTCAATATAATATATATATATATATATATATATATGCTTTCCATACAAAACGACTTAGTCAACATCAAATTAATGATATAACCAAAAGCAATAAAATTCACAATCGTATAGAAAAAAATCGACACTTTAACTTACAACGACACGAATAAACCAACTAAAACCATCCTCAAACAAAAATTGGTATAATTAGGATAGAGTAAATAAGAAAAGAAAAGTAAATAAGAGTACATAAGAATGTGCCGTGTGGTGTCGGCCCTCTATAGAATAACACCATCCCATCTCTTACGGTGGATATGAAAAACGGGGACTAAGGGATAACAAAGACGCTTATCACGAGCGCTGAGCAACTACACCCCCTTTAAAAGAGTGGACTCGCCAACCCGCTTGGCCAGAGCGTGGCGTTTTAAGAGACAATGTGCTTGAGGAGAGGCAGTGGATAATGATGTACATGTCCAGCAGTGGATAGTGAAATGGCTGCACTATCCACTGCATTGCAAATAAGTAAAGTTATACATTAAAAGTTGAAGGCCAAATATTATAACAAATTATCTATTAGAAGGTCGAACTGCTGTGATCAGTATTATGAACGAGTTATGAACATGACCTGAATTTGCTAATTTTTTTTTTATGATTGACAAATCCACTGTCGTTGGTAGAAACGATTCCCAACGACACTAAGAATATATTATGTATAAACAATTCGTGACAATAGACATAGAGAGCTGTGATAGGGACTCGTGATTGTGATTGTACTTATTCTCGATTCTCATTCGTGGGGTATTTATTCCGTACCACTAAAATCCAAACCCCGGTTGGTACCGCTAACCTTCCAGTACTTGAGTGGGGACTATAAATTATCACTAGCACTTATACCTTTTTTCTAAAGGAAGGTAGGGAGTGAAAGTGGTAAGTTTTATACTCGTACTCAGTTTCTTTGAACGTGATCTCCGCTCGAGGATACGCGTACAATACATTATTCATATGCATTTCTGGGATATCATAACTGCAGATTAAAAGGCAGGCTAATAAAAATATATATATCAGTGACAACTTTATCTGAATTGGACGCTATAAACGTCGTTATTGCGATGGTAAGTTGTAATGATCGAAATGAAGTATAAAGTGATTAGATTTTTATGAAAACTTATTGTAACATTGTGGAGATAAGGCAGACATTAGCAGGACACGTCGGTTAGATAGACCTCGTACTAGGTTAATACGTAGCGTTCGAAATACTCCAGAGATTAAAACTATTAAAAGACCGAATAATGATTTTCCTTATCTGTAATAGGATCGTTTTTAGATTTCGAAGAAATCAAACAGAGCCGCCGGGCACGCTCGACTGGCTACGTTCCCCCCCATTCTCACAGAAGACTACCATGAAATGTAGTGCATTTCCCACTTTATCCTATTCTCCCAACGTGTTTCGGTGGTGAGTGAGATATGCCAGAGCCCATTCACATTTCATCCTATCCATTTCCATTTTCCTAACCCTTTCTCCAAATCCAAACGGTAGCACCGTTTTCTACCAGAGCCCGCATGCGCTGCCTACCTTTAGAGAAAGGTAGGCAGCGCATGCCAACGTTTGTCATTTTGGACTAATGTTGGCATTCGCGGAATTTCCATGGGCTACAGTATCCAATTACCAACAATTAGACTGACCGTATGCTAGTCGTCTATAAAAAATCTGCCTATAGCAAAGACAATGATTTTCGAATTTCGGAAAAAATCTCCGAATTGGGATTCAAAACAATAATTTATACGGGTGTGTCCGAACTATTTCCGAAGCCTAAAATTATGAATTCTGCTCATGATTCATCAACAATGTTACAATACATATGTATTTAGTTTTTAAAAATATGTAACCAGCACTTTATATTTAACACATTTGTATAAAAATATAGGTAGATACTAAAAAAATACCAAGAATGGAATAGTACAGACACACCCTGTATAGTTTGAGGTTATACATACTTTAATTATGTTAGCATGTGGACCAAATCGGATCAGTAATTTCAAAATTACAAAAATGTAACAAAAACAAAAAAAAAAGAATCAACGTTTTGTATGTACAAACGATATGTCGTCGGATAGGACTAATTAAGCTTTACAACTTTTGCCTAAACATTTTTTTTCGAAACTTACCGAATTCAAAGGAATCCATACCTTGGTTCATGGAACTAGCGGAAAAAAATAGTCTTACTAGTTCCGTTACAGAGCTGTTCCGCGGAACTATTGCGAACAAAGGAACCATTTCGACTGGCGCGTGTCAGGGGCGTTTTAAAATTATACATCAATCAATCCCACAACATACATATGTAAGTATGTACTTAATAGTATATGGTTGGAAATGAAACTGGGTACACATACTAAACACACCGCATCTAAATTTTAAACGCAAGCAATGTTCCCACAATTAATGTCAGACATAATCTGCAACTAATTTTAGGCTGACATTGACCGTGCCGTGTAAATACTGAGTCATGTGTGCAGTAATTATTTTTTTACGTCAGCGATCATTGTTAACTTTTTTGTTTCAGATAAATGATCTAAAACCAAACGCTTGACACCTGGCCAAGACAACTTCTCTCTGTCAACGCGCGTGTCTCTAGTGATACTAGTTTTTAAGCAAAAATGTCTATACGGGTGCCATTCAACGTCACAAAATCGAAAATCGTTTCTTTGAAGAAAGAAACACAGGAATCGGTGTAATGACATTACTTCAAGGTCTATTAAATTTTTGCTGTGTCAAGCTGTGTCCTTGACAAACTGTTAATTTTAACTTATTCCAACCAAGCACGGATTTATTTTCATTGTACTATGTATTGTGTTTTGGAAACGAAACAAACTATATTATATACATATATATATTCTACATAATATTGTTCTACACGAAATATTGTTGGATAGTCGTTCTAGTGAAAAGTACGAATCATACGAAGCCAAATCAGCAATTCTTGTCTGGCATAGTTATAACTTATGTGCCGGGTTAACATTTAGGGATTTTTAATCCCATCAATTATAGTCTCATCGTACTTGTCACAGTCTTCGGAATTCCTGGAGTAAGCTCCAGGAATTCGGACGAAAATTGCTTCTCCTTACTAAAATCACATGCGGTCATTACATAAACTGCTCCTACCATCAGATTTACAAAAAATAAGAGGATATAAATCCAAGGCCATTGCAAAAACGGTCATAACATATGCGTGGGCAATAGGTTTCTAGGGAATCCGCTGAATCACTGTGTAATCATTTAAGGTTCCATTAGAATGGTTCTCCCTTTCAAATGTCTTTTTCCTTCCGCTCCAATTCTACAATTTTGGTGTAATGAGTCACTGCGGTCACATTTGATTGTATTTTATGGTAAATGATGGGCAGAAGCAGAAAGGTCAAGGTCGTTAAGAATCTTAACTAATGTACTAGACTGGTGGCACCAGTGACTTTGTTCGCGTGAACTTTAAGAGTGATTCCCGTTGAAACTCTATAAAGGATCTGGATAAAAAGTACCCTAAACATTAACCCAGTATCTACATAAGCTAAAACAGCTATGCCAAGTTCCATTTAAATCCGTACAGTAGCGATGCATAATGAGCGTTCAGATAAACATAAATCCTAAAAAAAATTGTTTAGGGCCCTGTATCATTCGTAGAAATACAATGCAATGATTTTTGACAAAAAATATTTTATGTACAGACGCCGCTGTTACGATTTTTTTATATGTATAGGTTGTGCGTCATACTTTCTCATAGATTATTCATAATTATTCAATTATCACGAAAGCACCTTATTATTTCAGATGATAAAGACGGCGTAGTGTGCATAGTGGCTGGTGGTGAGTTGCCCATGGACATCCGCGATACATACCAACATCAATCGAGAATACCACGCCCCCGACGATACCACGCTCCCGGATACGCACCGTTGAAGATTCAGGAATGGATTTGGAGA
Source organism: Sesia apiformis (assembly GCA_914767545.1). Taxonomy (NCBI): domain Eukaryota; kingdom Metazoa; phylum Arthropoda; class Insecta; order Lepidoptera; family Sesiidae; genus Sesia; species Sesia apiformis. Next base: position 3,236,586 of record OU611960.1, on the reverse strand, counting down.
AGGGGTTGCGAAAGTGATAAGATGGGATGGGAACGGACTCTGGTATATCTCATTCATTACCGAAACTGGTACATACATTGGGGAATACGATAAAGTGGTAAATGCAGTTACATTTACTTCTGTTGCATTTAGTTTTAGCGCCCATAACTGGCTAATGTAATTAATGAGATATATCATTTATACATATAATAAAATCGTAACAGAGTCGTGTCTGCACATTAAATATTCTTTGAAAAAGTGATTGCAATATTAAGTACGAGGCTAGAGATAAAAAAACATTTTGGAATTTGTGTCTGTCTGAATGCCATTCACGCAAAATCTGCTGGATGGATTTTAAGGATACTTGTTGTAGCTTACGTACCGGGTTGATATTTAGGTTATTTTTTATCCAGATCGACTATAGAGTTCCCAGGGGAATCACATGGTCACGAACGAAGTCGCAGGCACTGCTGGTTACAAATAAATGGATTTAATTTAATTGACAATTATCACGAACTCGATAATGAAGGAAAATATATATAGCGAGGAAAGAGCTTCATCCGTATTTCATTTAGCATTATTTTCCATAATTTTTATATAATAGTTCCATATAATAGTTCAGGCGGTAATTAAGGAATCATAATAAAAATAGTTCAGGCAGTAATTAAAATAGAAGCTATATAATTTTCTAGAGGCTTCGAAGATTCGTTCGAAGAACTTCGTTTCTTTGTTGAATATCTCTCTTGAATATATCAACTATCGATATTACGCGTATTTGTAAGCCTATTATCAAGTGTATTTTGGGTAATTTCCTCTAGTAACCATAGCAACATAAGTGTGACCTGTTATTTTTATTGGGGCAGGGAAAGTTTGAATAAGGAAAATTGTACCGTAAGTCTTATACACACAAGGCGGACATTATTTATTTATTTTTATTTTTACAATGCGAGTAAAACGGGTGCCATTTGCGTGCAATCCATTCCAGCATTCATAATATTATATTTAGTATAAATTAAACAGGTCTATAGTAGGTATAACGTGATAACAGTGTGTCTTTTTATTAACTTTAAATAAATAAAAATTATGCAAAATAAACCAAACTCAAACATAATTAATTACAATGAAAGAATAAGTATGATTGTTAATCTAATATATAAACATTAATGTTTGTTTGTTTGTCTTCTATGCGTTCCTAAACCATTCATCCGATTTAGATGAAACTTTGGTGAGTTGTTATGCGCGCGTCCGCGAAGGTTTCTGACAAAAAAAATCTAACGCATTGCAACGCATGCCGGGCATAGCTAATTATAAATATAGGTTATATATATATATATAATGATATATATATCACTATGTATATCAATTAATATTTATCGTCAAAACTAGAATTTTGGCAGATCCCACGCTTTTAAATTGTTATAATGATATAAATACCAATGATTCAACACTAAAGATTATAATTATAATTTAGTTGAAGGTTGATAAAGTAGACTAATTAATTATTAGTCTCAAAGACTAATTGTATTGTTATTCTAATTTTACTCTTACTTTTTGTTGTTTTATAATAAATAAGTCTATTAAGTTCAAACTCAAAGTTTCATTCAATTTTGATACATTAAAACCACTTACAGAATGAAATTCGCGTCTTTTTTATATACATGATATATATCCGATATATATCAAATATCGAATATTTTGATATTTATTATAAATATCGGATTCTTAACGCGAATGTTTACCTTATTTATTTTACTCGACAATTCAATTATTCTAATTGTCGATATTGAGTATTTTTAATTTTCGATAAAAAATAAATACGATCTACGTACTCTTAATGTCTAGACAATTGAGACTTCCTGGTTTCAAATTGTGTTTTTTGTTACCAAATTAAAGTCCTCCGTTTTCCTTTATCTAATGAAACAATAGAAAAAAATCTATGTAATTATCGAATCAAACGTTTTTTACTTGAAACATGCTTATTATGGAAGGGCGACGTTGTATCACACAGCCAAATTTGCGAGGCCGATGGGTTAATTCACTCTCACACAGAAGACTATCGTAAAACGTACCAATATTTCTCGGGATTGAGTGAGAGCTGTCAGAGTCCCTTCCCCCATCACATTTTTTTTGGGAAGAACGGGTAGGAAGACTATATAATTCGTTAATCCTATCCTATCCTATCCCTCCCAATTTCCTAAACCTTTTCACCAAATCCAGTCCTAAATTTCCAAAAGTAGGCAGCGCCCCCGGGGTTTACTGATAGTTTCGTCATTTTGGACTTATGTTGACATGAGTCGCGGATATCCATGGGCGACAGTGTCTACTTACCACCAGGTAGACTGGCTGTTAGTCCAATTTCTTTCTTTTTTAAAAAAAGTACCTACTACCTATTCCCATTTGTGTGTTACCCCTTTTCCAAATACACTCGTAAATCTCCAAAGGTAGACGGACTCTGGAGACGTGCCAACGTTCAACATTGTAGGATTACGTATTTTTAACATAGCCAACGGAAAGTGATGTACAATTCGCGAATATATTTAATAGACATAACTTTATAATGAAGTATGAAATCCCTGTATATGAACCTACGTCTATAATAAAGTATAAATAATATATTTAGTAAAGTAAGTAAGTAAAGTCGTAAAATACCTCTTAAGAAGAAGCATTACTAACATTTTTAATGAAATCGTACCTAAGTAACATTATATCTGGAAACTGTGGTTCCCGTGGGAACTCTATAATGGATCTGGATAAAAAGTGCCCTAAATGTTAACCAGTCATATAACTATGCCATTTTTCATTAAAATCCGTCTAGCAGTTTTCGCGTGACGTGCGTTCAGACACACAGAAACAAAAATTTGAAAATATTTTGCATTGTGTTCTATATCACCCGTACAAAAAATATTTTTTCAGATTTTTTTTTCATTTCAAAAAATTTTACATGCTCTGTTATGATTTTATTATATGTACCTATAGATTAGAAATAAACAAAGGTACCTAATAAAACAATGGTTATTCTTTCTGTTTTATCCAAAACTTCGCTTGATTTTAAATTATTGAAAATTTTACCTACCTTTATATCATAACCTTTCTTTTTCTAAGGATGACAGGATATATGAGCGCGTGTCAGCCTTGCTTATATAGATGAGTATTCGTACGCCAAAAATACCCTTTAAGTTTAAATTTAAATAAATATACCTTTAAGTACCTACATTGACGTGAAAGTTACTTATCGAATATAGACATTTATCCACAAGTATAGTTGGCGCGCATTCGTGAATTGCAAGAACTATAAGAGGTTATTACCAGATGTACACCTCAAAAAATAGGGAAATGCAGATACGCTGCAGATGCGTTCGGGAAGCTACGCAGCGTCTTCTCGTCCAAAATACCTCAGTGCTTGAAGACGAAGGTCTTCGACCAGTGTGTGTTGCCAGTGATGACCTACGGCACCGAGACGTGGTCTCTGACTATGGGTCTCATAAATAATCTCACTGTCGCACAGCGAGCTATGGAGAGGGCTATGCTCGGGGTTTCCCTACGTGATCGAATCAGGAATGAGGAGATCCGTAGACGAACTAAAGTCACCGACATAGCCTCTCGGGTTAGCAAGCTGAAGTGGCAGTGGGCAGGGCACATAGCTCGAAGAACCGATGGCCGATGGGGCAGAGGGGTTCTCGAATGGAGACCACGTACCGGCGGACGAAGCCGAGGACGTCAATCTGCTAGATGGACAGACGACCTCATAAAGGTTGCGGGCACCCGCTGGATGCAGGTCGCTGCCGATAGGTCTAAATGGCGGACAATGGGGGAGGCCTATGTCCAGCAGTGGACGTCCAAGGGCTGAGATGATGAGATACGCTGACGGTTTGGTAGGAATCTACTCACAGCTTTCTTATTTGTCATACCATCAACCTGTCTCCACTGGTGGATATAGGCTTCAACAGCTACCACACACGGTTTTCCGCTATTCTCATCTAGTCACTAACAGTAACTGTCCGTATGACCAGGTGTCCCACGCTACGTTATCCGGATACATAGTCTACATTCCACGACTCGTCTACCGCTTTATCGGTCCTGCCATACATTCACAGAGAAGTCCAAATGAGTTATCTAACATAAAATTGCTTTGAATCCCAGCAAAAAACATATTTCGTGAGAAGTTTGCTTGCTCTTTAAACTCAACACACCGATCTCCAATTGATCATTGGAACAAAAGAATGTAATCACTGCTTTGTCTAAAAAACGGTGCCGGCATCGAATGCATCGAACTTTTAATGCTATAGATTAATGCATTTTCAAATCAGTTTTATGGGAGTACCTGATGCTATAGGTGTCTTCAAGTGGACCTACAAGTCTAACATGACAATACCACACTATCAGCTTGTCTCTCCACTGCTGAATATAGGCTTCCCCCAAAACCGCAAGATAATAAAAAACGAAATTACTCAATATCTATAAGTTTTGTTACAGCTTGCCAGAGATCACTCAAAATATAACACTTGTTTAAAGAAAAGTGATGTGAAAATTTATCAGTGCGTTGACATTTTGTTTGGAGTGGACTATGCCAACAAATGTATGAGTAACTATTGTGGAATCTGGTTATAAGTGTGACAGATGTTCACACGTTCTTTAAAAAAAAATATCAGCATACTGGACTGCTTTTATCTTAAAATTGTCGGTGGTGTTTAAAATACGTAACAAGCTTCACATTAAGGTTGCCAAATATAAAATCTTTTTTTTTTCGGGACATTTCTACCATATTTCGATTTTGCGACAAGTACCTACCTCACTGAACTAACATTATTTTATTACCTTTTATTAAACTACTTTCTTTTTATTTACTACTATGTCTTTAAAGCCGAGTAAGTAAATTCATTGAGTGATGATGATGAGTGAGTGGCACCGCGTGGGTGGCCGAGAGGATAAGAATCGGATGATCAAGCTAGCAAACAGTAGCAAATATGCTTACCGGGTGGTAATAATTTTGTGATTACAATATAATAATAATTATTATCAATTTTTTTATCACAGTGAGTATTTTCGGGAGAAATTGTTTAAAACTTTTTAAACTTTCACGTTTTGTACACCTTTTATATTCTAAATCGGATCTGAACGCGTAAAACAAAGGTATTTGTTTACCTTTTATTCCCACTGGACGTTTCGGCGCGGGTTATACCAGGCCGTGGTCACGAGTGGCCAGGCTAAAGAGGCGAGCAGTCCAGGATGGGAGCTGCGAGCAGTTTTATCAACTAACTCACATTTGATCTTACTCACTAACTCACAATGTCCGCGACGAGAAGGAACCACGTCGAGTAGGAATAATAGGTAAACAAATATCTTTATTATACGCGTTCAAACCAGATTTAGAATGTAAAATAAATTGTTTAAATTCGTGGACACAGGACACGGCAACAAATTCCGGAACAATCCCGGAAACCTGGCAACCTTACTTCACACACTGACAAGCTATTAGAATAATTACTATAGTGCGCAAAAACGGTTTGTAATCGGCTGTGTGGTGTCAGTCGACTTTAGATTATCACCATCCCATCTCTTCCTGTGGGATTCATAAAAAGCGACTAAGGGTAACAAAGCCGCTACCACTAAGGATCTACAGCAGAAACTACTACAGGAGTGGACTCGCCAACTTGCGTGGCCAGCGTGGCGTGGCCTATGTCCAATAGTGTACGATAATAAAATAAAGAGGCTGGCTACGAATGGTGAGAACAATCAGTTAGCTTATGCTTTGGAGTGGAACAGTTTCTGTAGTTCGAAATATTGACTTGAGGTACTTCGGAATGCAAATAAAAATTTAATTTATGTCACTTGTTATAGCATAAACCTGTTTCCATATCTGCGTATTATATCAGCACGAGCCGAAATACTACAATTTACATAAAAACATGTTAAATGTATTATAATGCGACATCGATAAATTGACGCAGCGCAGAGTTCTGCCAAGAATGACTCCTCATTTTTTAACAATTTTTATAACCAATAAATTCGGCAGGTTAGAACCCGTTCATGATCGGCGTTTTGTGTGGTGTGGTGCTGGAAATGTCAGCACCAATATAGTTTGTAATTTAAGGCGGTTAAATAGGTAACCAATAGGTTAAGGCGCTTGACCCCGGCATAGGGAAGAACAGGTAACTTTTGCATTACACTACTTTTATTTGAATTATAAGAAAATTGTATGCTTTGCCCCACCCTGGATAAAATTGCTTGCTGTTGCCCCACCCGGGATAAAATCTAGACTACGCCCTTGAGTAGCTTAATTTGTGTATAAATTAATTATAATTTTATGTATAATATTTACAATTATGGTTTTGTGGTTTTTGTATCCAAATAAAATAAATAGAAATAACAGATTACCATTCATCGATCTTAAACTGTCAATCTCCTCCCACACAATGCAACCTGATTACAGTGGTAAAAGTTGTTATTTGACAACAATGACGACAACTTTCGATATGGTTACAAGAAAATATCATTAAGATAAGCGTGTACTGTCACTGACCGGCAAATATTGTCACAGTCTTTATTCTGTTTCCATTTATGAATAGTTATCAACGTAGCATTCGGACAATGTCCAGACCACAGTTATACAGGGAGATGTTTAACGCAAGCTGCTCGTCGCTGCGGTGATTGAACAGACTAAACTCGTTCAGTCTGTTCAGACTCTTATCGATAACATGTCGTTGTTACAAAACAAAGAAATGCCCGATTGCGCCAATCAATTGTAAAAATTCGTCAATAGTGGTGAACCGGGTCAAAGGAGATGTTTCGTTTCATCGGTGAATGGTTTCTCAACACTAAAATTTACTCATGATGTGACACGGTTGATTTCCATACAATTTTACGAACTTAGATAGTCTAGCTATATCTATGATCCAGACCCAGCTTACATTACAGTATTAAGGTTTTATTGAAATTGAAATTTTTTTTATTCTCCAAATTTTTAAATTTCAAATTTTGAGTGAGACGACTCTGAAACTAGATCTATCTATAAATATAACAAAACTGTAGAACCAGCGTCTGTACATTAAATATATTTACCGAAAACTGTTTGGGGGCGATGAAGGAAGAGTATCAGAATACAAAAAGACGATTTTGAAAATTTTTGTCTGTCTGTTTGTCTGTGTTCGAACAGACAAAACTAATCTAAACGCTAATCTTCAAAACTACTGAACGGATTTTCATGGGGTTTCCACAGATTAATTGAGCTTAGCTTGGCGCTTCAAATAGGCTTTGTTTCATCGAAATCGGCTGACGGGAAGAAAAGATATCCCAAGTAATCTGTATCTTGAAAGCGAGTGCTATTTTTTTTGTTTATAGAATGAAGGTGGGAAACGAGCATGTCGTCCACCTGGTGGTAAGTGGATACTGTCGCCCATAGACATCCGCGATACATGCCAACATTAGTGCAAAATAACAAACTTTGGCACGCCCTCGGATGCGCTGCCTACCTTTATTGATGAAAGAATGGATTTGGAGAAAGGGTTGAGGACGTGGGAAGGGATAGGATGGGAATATGCTCTGGAATATTTCACTCACTACCAAAACACGTACATACATTGGGGAATATTATAAAGTGGGAAATGCAGTACATTTCAAGGTAGTATTCTGTGAGAGAGGTAAGGAGGCCAGTCGAGTGCGCCCAGCAGCTGTTAGTTGCAGCGTGCACTCTCCCCTCCAAGCGTATTGCCCTTGTATAGATTTTAAGTAAAAACATTTGAAAAATTAGAGTAAAACATATCCTTATCTTATATTCAGATTCAGAAACATTATGCCGTGAAATGAACTTTCTTGCATATTCGTGTCTTTTATAGAAAGAAAGTAGCAGTGAGTAGAAGAAAGTCTACCTGGTGATAAGTGGATACTGTCGCTCATGGACGTCCGAGATAAATGCTAACATCAGTTAAGAATTAAAAACGTTGGACCCACCGCGTGCCTCTGGGGATTTAGGAGTAGATTAAAAAAAGGAATGGAGATTAAAGATTTTAACGGGATGACTAGTTTTCTTAGTTGCATTACATTGCCTATTATCTCTTGGGGAGATAACCGATGTTGGCACACCCTCGGATAGGCTGCCTACCTTTAGACATTTAAAAGTGAATTAAAAAAAGATTGGAAAGGATTTCTTCGTCAGCTCGTGATCATGGCTGGTTGCAAATTAATTAATTAATTAAGGAAAAAGCTATTAATTAAAAACAACGTAACATAGCTAAGTAACACACGAAAGTAGACTGGCAGTGCTGTAGCTAGTGCTGCCGAACTGTTTCGCCTCTCCAGAGACAGATCAAAATATTCGTAGGTGAGCCAACCTTTATTAGTTGGACAGGCACCATAAGCAAAAGAAGAATGTTCTTAATTCAGTCCCTGGACAATATGCAGATTGGGATTTCACGGCAATAAAACTAGTGAGTAATTGATGCAAAATCAAAATATTTTCGATAGCAATGTTTGGGAGCCAGTGGAAACACACGGGCAGATGATGAGACTTCGTAGCGACATTTTACTGAAGAATGGAGAAGGTCAGGAAACTTCTGTTTCAAGCTGTCTCGCTATTTTTAAAAACTGCCTAACGATGGAATATTTTCCGCAGCCCCTGGGGCTTTGATAATGACGCTTTCTTGCTACTTCTACTTTGATAACACGAGTTAACAACGAATACTGTACATGAAAATAATGATCACATAAAGTATTTTATTTTCCCTCAAAATATAGGACATACTTTCGCAGCAATATTGACAGTCTTGTAAGACAGAAAAAAGTACATATAAATAAATGAAGGGAAAATAAACCGTAATAAAAGAAGGCGAAGTGTCGGCAGGCCGCCGATTAGTTGATCCGAACGGCTAAAAAAACAACGCAGGTTTATCCCAGACCGTTTCAGGTGGAGAAATTGTGGAGAGGCTTACATCCAGCTATGGGCGAAAACATGCGGAGAAGAAAAAAACACAATAAGTCACAATAAGTAAAAATTTAGATGTGATAGCGTAAGCAAAGTATGTGACAATTTTTTATACTTACACTACAGCATTGTTCGTCAGCATAATGCTGAAGAATCACCGTATTAGTATCATTAAACGCAACCCTTGTCGCGAAAAGTTTAAAAACCCAGCAGCAGAATTTAAAAATTATAAGAACTATACCATTAGTCTATGTTCCTCCACTTCTAGGTCCACCTCTCCTAAGGTTCGCAACCACACACGATTATACGCTCTTCTCACCTAGCCACTACCAACAAAATTTTTCGTGTCGTCGCGTCAGTTTACCTGAGTGAAGAACGTCTCACTTACTACATAAACACTACATGAAATAAATCTATCACATAGGATAATTCAGTCATATTTAAACATAATCACATTTTTTATTATGTATGCCACTAAGCAAAGATTTTACTATTCGTCACGCAACCAAACAGTCTATCAAAGTGGATTCTATTATGACAGAACTGAACATAAGTGACTGAAGACGAAGCTGACGATCTGGATGCTACCGTTCTCTATAACATCAACAACAAAAATCTTCTAGCGGATTTTTTAAGTCGATAGCAAATGGCTGGACAAATAACTTTCTTATCCTCAAACAATTGTCAGATCGCAAATTACTTTCTCTTTTCTTTTTCTTTATTTTATTTAGGGGTTGTTACACTATTGTGTATGTCAGCCCCATCGTACCCACAAGACAATAAATAACCTTCTAATGTAAATTGGTGTAAGATAAAGAAAATTATACTTTTTACGTTAAATTATATTAATATTATATACCTACCTTAAGAATTATTCATACGAGGTTATTTATTCATATCATTAATCCAAGGCAGCGTTAATTTTTTAATCAAGAAATGTTCTCTCGCATGATTGGTCAATCAGTGATGAATTACTAGAGTGGCGCGGAAATCGTACCTGATGTATAGGTTATTTATTCATATCATTAATCCAAGGCAGCGTTATTTTTTTAATCAAGGAATGTTCCCTCGCATGATTGGTCAATCAGTGATGAGTTACTAGAGTGGCGCGGAAATCGTACCTGATGTATAAGTGTCTGACTAGAAAAAAAATGCATACGAAATTACAAATTACTTCTTTATATGAGTTAGATGGCACAATGTCAATTAAAATGTTAAATGTGTTTTATGATTGACGAGAGAAAGAGACAACTCAATGATGACTGGTTTATGTTCTGCATAACACCAAAATGCAGACTACATGCCAATCTCTATATTTTAGCCCTATCAAAATCGATATCTCATTATCGTTACATAGTCGAGAAACATTGTAAAGCCTGATGCGAATTATTTTTGTCCCTAGTAATGATTCTATGATGCCTAGTCTGAACGGCTAGTAAAAACTAACTATTCTCTAAATAAGTCACACTCTAGTCAATGTTCCAAAACTAAATTAACAGATATTATAGCAAGTTTAATTAAGTTATGGCAGAATTTGTCTCTGTATTATGCTGTCACTTATGTGACCAACTCAACAATTTAACATAACTTCGATTACAGAAATTCGATTTTATTAACTTATTTAAACCAATGAACAATTATCAGATTATCACTAATCATTAAAAATATTGAAGAATGTGATCAACTTAGGTATTTAAACTATTGACTACTTCACATTAATAGTTACAGATACATTAAGAAAACATTGGCCATCGGCTAATCTGGAAACACCCGAACGCGTCATCCAGGTCTATTAGGTTGTGCCAAAGAAATCAAAGTATTTTTTTACGCATACACACTTTTTTTTTGTTTTATATCAAAACGCACGTAAATCAAATTTCTTGGGCTACGGCAAACCGTTCCGACTTGCATCGAAACATGTCAGTAGGTACTTGCATACATAGGCGAGCACGCGCTGACGCGTCGACGTGCATATGATTTCCAGCTGTATTGTCAGTAAACTTTTAGTCAATAAACATGTCAGTGGAATTGCTCAGTTCTAAAAGGGTATATTTTTAGTAGGGGACGTAAAACATCAAATAAAGGAGTCAAAACTTCCCTTTAGTGGACAAGTACTCGCAGTTTTGTTTTATAACATCCGCGTAGTGAAATTAACTATTAATGAAAGCGCAAATCTCGCTGTTCGCGAGTGTGTTGTATTTTGGGATAAGGCACGAACACCTACCAAATCGTTACTTGTGAACTCGTATCAAGTTTGGCGTGACTTACAAAAAAATGTGTCAATCGGCGTAAACAAGAATTTACAAGCAATTTGGACAATTTGTTTGATATTGTACACGCAGATGCACTTCAATTAATAAAAATAGAGGAAGATAAGATCTTCCTACAGCGCTAGAGAGCCAGGGCGATCCGGTAACTTGGCTGGAGTAAATAAAAAAAATGGCTGACAAAGAAGAAAGGGGGCGAGTAAGGGCTATTGAAGAAAACCGACAAATGAAATGTCTTTCTGCGAAATAACTTCTTCGGCATTGTATGAACCTACCTACACAGGACGATTCAGCTTCCAGTTCTGGTGAAAATATGGCTTCACAAAAGCCAACCGTGATCGAGAGCACACAACCTGGGACTGGACCTACTGTAGTGGTAACGAAGACAGATTTAATTACTCCAAAATTAGTAGCTGCATTAGACAGGTCTCAATTGAGTATGAGAGACTGTGTTTATTCTTCAAGCTACTGTCGAGGCACTTGGACATAATATGGACGAATTTCCGATAACTATATTAAGTCTTCCATCCAACGAATACGAGAGCAACGCGCGGAAATCATAAAAGATGATTTCAAAAATGAGGTACTATAACCAGACGTTGCAAATGTTCACTGGGACGGCAAACTGTAGCCTGCACTGGATGCCCGGAAATTCAAAGAAGAAAGTCTTCCTATAGTCATTTCGTTCGGAAATAAGGATCAACTTATTGCTGTGCCAAAATTGGAGAATTCTACCGCGAAAAGGCGCAGACTATTTGGAATGCGATCACAGATTGAAATCTCGAAGATACAGTGCAAATTCTCTGTTGTGATATTATGGATTCTAATACGGATCGTATCAATGGTGCCTGTGTACTCTTAGAGCAAAAACTTGACATGGAATTGCTTATTTTTGATGCTTGTCGCCATCACGTTTACTGGTGCTGATGCTGAAAATAGTATTTGACGTAAAATCAGTCAAGTGACCACAAGCCCCGATATTCTGTTCTCCAAAAAGTTCTGAGAAAATTGTAAAAACATTGATTTCGACAAGATACAGTGCTATAGGGAAAACGTGGAAACATACCTTACAGCTTCCGAAATTGAAGCTCTGCTTAAATTCTATCGGGCTGAATTGACAAAACAGATGACTATCGAGAATTGATAGAGCTCTTAGCCATATTTTTAGATGGAGATCGCGATATTACACAATTATATGGAGATTATACAAAGCGAAAAGTCAAAATTAGGCACCTAGGTGCCATGCACCAAGCTCGATGGATGGCGAAAGTGGTCTATTCCCTAAAAATATCGTTAGTAAGTTCTCAATTCAAAATAACCAATAAGGACAAGGCAGCTCTGGTAGACGTCTGCTTATTTATTGTGACATCCTATGTCAAGCAATGGCTACAGTACAATTTGGCAGTAAAATCACATTACCAAGATTTGTGCCTTCTGAAGTCATTAAAGGTTTACGAGAACGTTGACAAAAGTATCTCGAAAGCAGCGCTATAGAAGTATCGCCAATACTTAGGGTATTTAACTGATGAAACAGCCATCCTGTCACTATTTGAAGATGAGGTGAACCAAGCAATAAAAGTAAAAATAGTGGTAAATTTAACTAAAGAAAATATATTGACCACTAGGAATCAATACATCCCATTGAAGGAAGAACTTTGTGGTTCATTGTATGGTTAGTTTGACAGATAAGTGGTGTAGTTGTTTCTTTAGTTTTCTGTCTATCTCATGTAATTTCACGTTAACCATTCTTTTTTATTTCAGAGAAAAACATCTATAATTTTATACCAGTCAAGAACATGTATTTGTTCTCTCGTCTCAGAATTGATGATAGTTTTTCCAAGAATGTCCTTCTTTATGGGGAGACTAACGCCTCTTTTCTAGAACTCATTGGCCAACGTTTTCATAATGTATCTGTACCAAATAACCACCAACCAAATGGTTACCAAATAATAGTCCCATTGTGGCACTCACATAAGACCTTTATTCCAAGTACAAATACAATCCAGCAATAATGCTAAAAAAATCTTGTATCCCATGCAGCCTCAATTGTTCCAGTAAAGAATTTCCACAAGTTAACATTTTTGAAAAAAGTATACCAAATTTAAGGCATATTTAAACTTCAAAAATTAATAATACAACAAATAACTAATTCATTATCACATTTTATCTATTCATTTATAACATTATTCAAAAATTATTCATTGATCTATTATATAACTATTCATTTTATCAGAAATAAATAAAAATAAATTATTATGCATACTACCTTGCAATTGTATCACTCCTCTCTTGCTACCAGATAAAATAAAATTTACATTTAACATTTAGGAAATGTAGGTCTATTAATTTTGTAGTATAATACAATTTTATAAATTATATTTTTTTATTGTATTGACCACTTTTCTAATGGGACGAAATCTCTTGGATACTAAAGAATTAACAATCTTGTTAGTGACTTGCTTACTTTGCTGGCTCGGTGACATGAAGCAGGTCAATACCTCAACCTCGATATTTAAAAATTGTTTATTATTAGTTTGGTATAGAAAACCATCTACTTAATAAAAAAATTAACACTGACTGACTGACAGACAACACACAGCCTAAACCGCCTACCGGTCTAGAAGCATGAAATTTTGCACAGGAGTTCCTTATATAACGTAGGTGGGCTATAAGAAGGGATTATTGAAAATTCATCCCCTAAGAGTGTAAAAGTTTATGAGATGTTGCCGATGAGATTTCTCATCGGGCAAATGGCTAGTTATGCATAAATTTGTGGATGAAATTGAGAAATCGATAAATTTTGTCCAAGAGCCAACAACTTGTCATTGCCTCTGGTTTATGCAACAAACTATTTTCTACTTTCCTATACAAAAATAACCCGACCAATTCATAAATATATTGCATGAGTTCTGTTAAATTTAGACAGAACAAAATTATGACATTTAATAATATTATTTTCTCCATTCATTTCTATTTCATGTTCAATTAAATAATAATAAAATAATAAATTTACTTGCATCTTCTTTGACCAGTATTCTTATAAAATAAGAGAGTTCATAGATTCTTCTTTAAATATCTCTCTTCTGTTATTGACTTCAATAGTAACTTGTCAACTGGCAAATTGTTAAGTGATTTTGTCTGAAAATGTAACATGCAAATAATTAAAGTCAAGACTTAATTCTCCACTATTAAGTGTATTATAACTGTATTTTTTATATTTTACTTTAAAATAAAATACACATTTCCATTTTATCACAACATTAGCCTATTAGGTACATATCAATCTCCTTTTGGTTTGTAGGCTCCTATATCAATAATGACAATGTAGTTAGAATATAATGATTAAGGATGTTTTTATTGTGCACTTTTCTATTCATAACGCTTCTTGAAATGGGTTAATAAATTATATATAAAGGCCTAAAACATTGGATGGCTATTTGTCAAAAAATGGCATCATTTTTTGTCAAATTGCCTCGCAAGTTTGTTTTTTAATTAAAAATATGTATAGAATAAAAACATTTTATTGGTGAATTTATTCAATGTGTAAGTGAGGAAACATTTATCTTGTGGAGTGTAAAATTGTTTATATAAATAGATAAAAAGAGTATCTATATAAAAATAACTACTGGATTTATTATAAAAAATATATTATAAATATGTGTCGTTTTAAAAATCATATGTATTATAAAATGTAACATCTTTCAATATAAATTGGTTGCAGATTTTTTCGTCATGAATTTTATTCCAATTACGATAAAGAAACAGGAAAAACTAAACATTCCGTTAAAAATAGTCTGGTGATTATTCAAATAATACCTATTCGCGCGCTCTTAATTCATGGATAATTAAAAGCATTAGAAGGTAAGCTGATAATAAATCGAGCTGAATTGTCTGTTATCATTCATCCCACGGCAAAGAAAGCAAGATTCATTGTGCGGCGCCTTCACTTTGTAAACAAACATCGCAGATATTTTTAATTTGCCCACGAATTAGCAAACAAAAACGGGCAAAGACAAATTCACACTGGAATAATGTACTTACCACATGAAATCTTTGCAGTGAGAACAGAACGTAGGCTGCTTGAAGAACCTCGGCATAAACTTATGATCCTTCACCATGTAAACATTCTTCTTCTTGAGAGCACCTTTGCGGCCCCGTAGCCGCATTGCCTCTCCCGCTTTCATATCACCACCACCATCATCACAATTATTCTCCTCGTCCGCCATAGCGACGCGCGTTGGCGAACTGGACGCCGGTGGAGTCGGAAATAATTATTTCACAAATAAATCGCTAGACTTCGTGACTGACAAGAGGGAACAACCGCCCTCAACAGAACGTCATTGCGCTTTGTCAAATCGCTAGCCCATCCTAAAAATATATGGAAATGTCAGTTGATTGTCAATGTCAAATGCGACTATAATGTTACCATTTAATAAAGTATTCACCCCGATATTCTTCAATAAATATTTTATGTTTACGTTGTAAAAAGTTTAGCTTGTAATATAATAGTAGTAACCGACTTCTCACGAGTGGGATAGAATCTTATAATGAAGAAAAATGCCATGCCTGATCCTGTGAAATATTTTTTCAATTAAAATATCATGAAATCTATTAAAATAATACTCATATAAAATCGTCTGTATTCATCCATTTGCTTATATTAATCGATCTGTTTCAGTCATTTGAATGACTGTAATAACCGAATAATAGTTCGAAAATTTCCATTCGCAATCGCAAATCACCTAGGTTCTAATAATTAAAATTTGCTCTCTTTGTGGCTATAGAAGACAATAGTCATATATTGCAATAGTGAAGGTTTATTAAATTTCTAAGTGTCGTACGTGGTGTTTGTGATAATCAACTAAAGGCGTTCTTGTTCTTCCAAGGAGTTCAACACTGTCCTCAGTAAACCTCCCATTATCGTCGTGGTCGTAGTCCCCGGCACGTCCTAAACGACCCCGACGACCCAATTACTGCTAACCCAATTAAAGCGGTTGTTAAAGTACATTCACCCACTACTCATACACCGTCCCCGCCGGCAAAGACCAGGACGTCCGCCTCGCTACACCATGAACACACACCGGCCTTCAGCCAATACTTGTACCAGGTCGATATCTGGGAAAAGTGTTGACTGAGGGCCTGAGAAACGTGCCTGGGCGCTTCTCACCTAATCATGACTATAACACCTACTATGACTTTGTTAACACTCCTACTTCGAAGAGGATGTTTCACAATTCTTCACAAGGAGGACAAAAACAATTCTGTTTTAATATCTTCTAGTATATGTGTGGACCAATGGCTATACCAGTGTCGAAATAAGTTGAAGAATATATAAAAAGACGTTCAAAAACTATCAACTTAAATAATTTTAAAATTAATTTATAAATTAAGTTAAAATAGGTCATACCTGATATAATTTTCTTGAAAAATAAACAGAATCTCTAAAAATTTTTAATTTATTATTTAGAAAAATTATATATTAATAGTGTTTATTTGTTTAAAATTATAGTCTTTATACTACAACTTAGAAATATTTTGAATGAATTTATCCGTCGTTACTATTTGATTGACATTTCTCGTAACCGGCTTCTACCTTGTATGTCCGTTATTTTAAGTCGTCTACCATTCTTAGAACCGACGACTTTTTTTCATTTGAATTTTTCTCGTGAAATGTTATAAATTGTTTATAATTGACTTTGATATATGACTAGAAATATAATTAAACCAAAATGAGTACTGAAGGTTCTGATTTTGGCCCAGGAATCCCCTTGTCGTTAGTGGCTCAATTTGATGATATAAACCGCTTGAATGGTGTTCTGAACGACGCATATTCTGAAGAATGTAAGTATTATTAAATTTATTATACACTTGTAATTTAGAAAACAAATATTGTTTACTAAATCTAAATCTGTATCAGTATATCGCCTAATAAATTCATTACAATATTTTTTCTACCGCCATTATTAAGATTTTCACACCTCACGCCATTCATTCGTGACCTCTTAAAGCGCAAGATAACGCACTTGTTCCGCTACGCATATTTTTGTTCATGAAAATAAACTCAGAACTTGATATAACACAGGTACAAAAAGTACCGTATACCTTCCAAAAGCCCCCCGATCACTGACTGACACAAGGACAAGACCATAAAAATAGTCTCTCCTGTACCTATTCAAAATTTTAATTTTTCTTCTACTTCAACTATGTAATAATAATAACACAACATAGTCTACAGTTCTATGGCATGCTCCTTTATAGTTCTGATGATCCCTGACTTTTTTTTTATATACAAAGGCAGTATACGAGCATACAGTCCACTTGATGTGGGCTCTGACACATCTCACTCACTACCAAAACACGTATGTACATTAGGGAAATAAGATAAAGTGGGAAATGCAGTACATTTCAAGATAGTCTTCTGTGAGAAAGGGGTAACGTGGCCAGTCCAGCGTGCCCAGCGGCTGTTGCATTGCAGCTTGCATTCTCCCCCTCAAGAGTGCATTAGTCTATTATCTCTAATAGACCTCTCTAATACTTTAACCGTTTGTTAGCTGCTACTTTTGTTACTTCAGCTCTGACATCTAAATATCTTGTTAGTTTACTTCTAAAAATGTTACCAAGTTGTAAAAGTTACCAAGTTTGATTTCAAGCTGTGTAAACAACTTGTTTATACACATCACTTAGTTGCTAATATTAAGTTACCTGCTGTGAATAAGCTTCTGAGTTCAAATCCTAGTCTAACATTCATTTGTATAAAGACAACTGTTTGATTAACCTTTGATGGTTTGTTTTTTGGACTCACCACAGAGAATCACAGTGTAGGCCATGAGCGAGTTTATTATTATTATTCTTATTTGTGACAAATTTTCTAATCAATAACTAGACATTTTATTGGATATGGACCTCCTCATGCACATTGCCTTGTATGTGAGGGATGTATGGCCATAAAATGCCACAAGGTCCAAGAGGGTGGATGAGTCCCCTATTGTAAAGGCGTTCCCCAGGGCTTGTTATAGCACTTTGTTATATCTTAGTCACCTTTTACGACATCCATGGGAAGAAATGGTCAATGCCATTTTCTAATGAATTTTGAAAATTAATTTTAATATCAGTTTATTTTCTCGTTTTCGAATAAGCCATAAATGAACCAAATCAAGGGTAATCAGCATATTGTATTTGTTGTATTGTCTAGGTTTCCTAGCATTTGTAAAGCAGATGGAATGGGTGAGGAGTCAGTGGGCTGCTGCGGAGGTTGAAGCATCTCGTTTGCAAACTGAACTTGATGAGGCCCTCCGGACACTCTCCAAATGGGAGGCTAAATTTGCACATGTCAGGAAACTACTGGATGGAGAGAAGAGAGAGAGAAATATTGTGTTGAAGAAGTACTATGAGCTGGTAAGTCATTTATCTTTGCTTTGAGATTTTTTTTCTGACTTTTATAGCTAAGGGACATCTATATCTATTATCTTTTCATATAATGAAAAAATAATAGAGCCTGGCTGTACATGCAAATAAATTGATTTGATTTTAAATATTTCTGAAAAAGTGATTGCATTATGAATAGTATTAGCATTATACCACTTGTACAAAGTCCAATCCAACAATAAAATTGTTAGTTTTTGTCTGTTTAAATGTGCATCACGCAATAACTACTGGATGGATTTTAATAAAACTTGGCATGTAAGTTATTGTTCAGGATAACATTTAAGGTAGGATTCCGAGGCAGACGGCACCGGCTGACGCCACGGTGACGGCACTAATTTCCTATATTAGATTTTGTGAGAGCATTTCAGACAACTGCAAGTGCCGCATGGCAAGTTTTATTTTGTTGTGATGCGTAGCTGCAGACGACAGCTCAGCTGCGCAAAGTCAGTATTGCCGTCTGCATCAAACCACATTGAGGTGTTGACAGAGGAAGAAAGTGAAAATTTATTTAAACACCAACATTGTTTGATTAGCATTATTCCGTTATGTTCATGTACACTAGAAGTATTGGTTTTCTGCCTTCTATGTAGAAATGGCAGTGTCAAGTGATCGCCTTTTATTTTTCTAATTATAACTGTGCTCAGATTATATATTTATAATTATATTCACTGTTCAGATTCCTGAGAGAAGAAAATAGAAACTTTAGTGTTCTGCATGAGTACTTTAGAGTACTTTTCATCTAGATCAATTATTGAATTCCCACAGGAATCATTTTAAAATTCGCATAAATTTTAGAATTTCTGTTGCTGGCATTGCTAGTTTAGTAATAATTAAAATTGAATATTAAACTTGTACATTTCCTATGTTTTATGATTTCCCTTTCTAATTTTGTTTATGTTCCTGCTATAAAGATTTTTTTCGTAAATCCACTGCAAAGTCTTCAAAAAGCTACCCCCAGGGGCGAACCAACATTCGTCATTCTTGACTGATGTTTCCGTGGATCTTGGATGTCCATGAACTACTGTGTCCACTTACCGCCGGGTGGACTATCTGCTCCTCTGCCACCTTTTTTTTTTTATATAAACACATATTTCGGTATTTCATTATAGCGCTTTCACATAATTATTACTTCAATAATACAGTAAGAAAACATTGCATGCCTGGAGATGTGAAACTACATATTTGTGTCATCAAATATGCAATATGAATATTGTTTAAAAATCTTGAGATATGTATATTTTATTTGCTGTTTATATATGACGACATAAAGACAACCACAAGACTTGATGGAGCGTGGCGTTAAGCTGCTCAGTTTCCACAAAGGTGCTCGATCACAAGATCACAAGTTGCTCGACAGTGGGACACAAACGGTCAAATAAAAAAAAAAAATCGACATTGCACATTGCCCCATTGGTTGTCGCCTCCTGCGACAGATTGACCTGCCCATTGCCACCCACTTCAGCATGTTGATTCTGTGATTGAAAAAATAATTGTATTTAACATATTTCACACAAATTGGAATACAAATTAAAAAAAAATGTTATTTCACTGTAACAATAAAAGATATGACTTAATTGGTTATCTATTGTTACAGAATAAACTTCTAGAGATGGCCCGCGACCTCCTTTTCAATGACAACCGTGCCAAGTTGAATGATGAGACACTTCAGAAACTGGCATTTCTGAATGGCACAGCCCAGCAGGATCATAACACAAAACTCAGCGGTGTGCCTGAGCTTAACTCTACTGGTAAGACATACATATCAGGTGTGTTTTGAATAGTAAAAAAACTATTCGCGAATACAAATATGAATAATTTGCCTCACTGTTCCTGAATAGTCCCTACCGAGTCTACTATTATTTATTTATTTTTATATATTTTAAACTAGCACAAACATACATTGTACAAAAGGCAGACTTAATGCCAAGTGGCATTCTCTGCCATTTAACCTTTGCTTATGTTGTACATGTACTATGTAGACACATGTAAAATTAGTAAGTATGTTTTAGTTTAAATGATGATTTATCTTAACCCTAACGCCAGTAAACCCTAAAACACAGAGGCAACAAGTAAAAGCAACAACCTAAGAATGACCTTGCCCAGCAGACAGTAGTACTGGAAAACAAAATTATATGCTTTTTAATATTCTTTTCTGTCCCACTGTATATAGGCTAATAAAAAAATAATAGAAGAACTTCAACGTAAAATTGTCCTGACATGTTCTCATTAAATTTATTTTATTTTAATGAACGAAGGCGGCAGACGAGCATACAGTCCACCTGATGGTAAATGGATACTGTTACCCATAGACATCCCGCGATACATGCCAACATTAGTCCAAAATGATAAACGTCGGCACGACCCCAGATGCGCTGCCTACCTTTGGAGATATAGGAATGGATTTGGAGAAAGGGTTGGGAAAATAGGGAGGGATAGGATGGGAATGGGCTCAGACACGTACATTAGGGAAATAAGATAAAGTGGTCTTTCTGTGAGGTCTTCTGAGTTCTCATTAAAGCACTACTTCTACGTTATATATTCTTCCAGGTACACTTCTCTCGGAGATGTCTTACTCCCGCTCGGAGGACGACCTCGACATGTCCCTGACGTCAACGCGTCGCTCGTGGGTGCAACGCGGCGGCTGGATCGCACGCGACAACCCGCCCGCCACGAAAAAACGACGCTCCTCATCGTCTTCTGCTGCTAAAGTGAGTTACCACCACAGATGTAGAGGGATAGATAACGCAAGCTATCCATCGCTGCGTGCCCGAAGTGGCTCCTGAGTTTTAGTGCACGTTAAACATCGATAATTTGTAAGTTCGATAAATATCTATATGTTACAAACTATCGATAGTTTGATTACATGTAGGTAGACAAATAAAAAAATATTGCATTCTATTTACATATATACATAGTTTAATTACTTTGTTTATTTATAAAGGATATTATTAGACACGTGTGCATTTTTCTCTTTTATTCTTTATAAATGAATTACTTATGATATTCATAATCGGATTCGATTATCGGACTATCATATTCGATAGTCGTTCACTATCGATAGATACTACCAATGTTTAACGTACACTACCTACTTTTGACGCTGCTCGTTCAATCATTTACGAACCGTGTCGTTAGCGAGTCGTTACAAAATACAAAAATGCCTAATTGCAGTGTAATGAATTGTATGAGTAATGATTATTGTAATGATTGTAATTGTAATGAGTAATGAGTGTAATGATTATTTGCTCCTAACATTTTCGGGTCAGTTAAAATTATCTTTATATAGGCAACTGCTTACTGACATTACCATTTAGAAATCCCTCCATGTCTCTGACTATTTGAGGTCAATCACTGGGAGGGGGAGAGTCAATGCTGCTATTCCGTATCCGCTGGGCGTACCCTACTAGCTGATTTAATTTCTCTCTCACAGAATACTACCGTAAAATATGCAATGTACTTGTTTCGGAAGTGTATCAGAAATACGGGAGTCCATTCCTGTTCCATAGAGCAGGGAGTATAGTTCGATATAAGAAATTCCTTGCTTTATTATAACCCTTTATTTCTCATCCCTGCCTAAGGAAGAGTGCATAGTTATATGTAATGAAAACTCGTCCCGTTATACCCCCTATTCTCCATCCTTCCTAACCCTTTTTCCAAATCCACTCCTAAATCTCCAATGGTGGCAACAGTATCCACTTACTATGTAGTCTTTTTTTTTTTATTGTCATCAGATGGTAGAACTTCAAGGTGGTAAAGTGTTGGCAACTGCCACCACAACACTCACTTTAGAGCGCGCAGCCACTAACCATGATTTGAAACCGCCGCAGAACTTCGTAAGTTATTACTCTATATTGAACTGTTTGTTTCACAGTCGAACAGTAAAGGATCTTATTTTATTTATTCATTGTATTGTAGCAATTATAAAATTGTGTTCGTGTCATGTCAATTATAAAATAATATCATGTCATACATATCTTCATGGTTTAGAAAATGACAATTAACTATTAAAAAAAGTCAAATGTTTGATTAATCAATTTAGATCTTCAAGAGACTAAAGGCAAACTGTCAAAAGAAGCTTAAAGAAATGAAACAAGAAATTAAAGAATTTGCGTTTAAAATCATAAAGACCCTAACGGTGCCCGCGACTTCGCGTGAACTTTTGATTATATTCTGCCGCATTGGGCCATAGCTATCATTTTCTATACTCACTATATTGTACTCGATCCAAAGATAAACGCCTTTATAAGCCATTCGTAAGTAAAGCTTAAACAGAAAGACAAAAATTCCAGAAAATATTGTTTTGGACACGGTCTGTTTTTTTAAATATTTAATGCTCTGTTAAGATGTACAGAGATATAAGTAGATAACGTACAACTGACACTCGACTAATCGCTTGTACGTTGTTGGTCTTTGCAGTTTGCATAAAACTTATGACTCTAAATGTATGTCTTTCTAATATAAATTCGACAGTCGTTCCTTATACACTGCGTGCAAAGCAGTATTTTACGGTGTCAGCAATTTTTGATAGAACGTCGCTGTCCGCATTGCACCCGCCAGTTGTTTTCCACGCGCCCAACAGGCGAAGTGGGTTGGCGATTAAAGTAGTGTAGTTTGTATGGACTTGTGGTAGCGACTTTATTATCCCTTAGTCACTAGTAGTACGGGTACGGCTGTACCGGATCCTGGACTTCAGGGCGCCCTATGTAATACGACAAGATGTAATTCGGTCAAAATAGCATTTGTTATAGGACTACGAACCTACCTAATTATTTATCAATAACTCAGAGTAACAGGCCCCGACATTTCTGTCGTCGAATCTGTACGACGACACCCCCAGCAAGAGATGGACGGCCATTTATACTTTTATGCACTAAAATATATATAGATATCCTTTTACTTAAATCATGTGATCAATCAAAATAATTATATGGATAATGATTGTAGTTTAATTCGTCTAAAACCACCGAACGCGCTTAAATCCTGTGCATCCAAAGAATATTTTTGAATTCGCCAACATGCAATAGACAGCAGAGATTTTTAAGACCTTAGTCTTGTAGTAACGAGGCCCTTAGGCTGCAGTCGGACCAAGAACAAGAAACGATGACCCATGTTTCTCTCCCGAAACACGTCCAAATTGAAACAAGAAAACGATTGAAAGACAGAGTTAGAAATAATAGTTCAACGGTCTCATTGCAAGCGAGGATCTTCGCTCTAGTTTTATCGCCCGCCAAAATAGCTCTCTTAGTAACATTTGCTTGCATCGTGACCGTCAACTTCAATTAGTGTTCGGGCACGTAGGGGTCGAACTGAATTCTACTTTGGCTCTCTCGCTCGATTCACTCAGTCCTCGCCGAGCGACATAAAAAAACTTAGCGCAGTTAGCTTTTACTCCCTCGTTTATAGTTAACCAGCTCGTGAATTACCAGCTCATCGTTTCGCGTTCTTGGTCGGACCGCAGCCTTACCTACGCTCTGCAATATAATTTTATATGCTGATCATTTTGCCAGCAACCGATATCAGAGTCTAGCGACGAGGCGCCGCCCCCTAGAAAGTCTTCCACGCGACTTTCTGGCAAGCATTCTATTAAAGAAGAGTTCCCACCGGTTGCACCTACGGCACCGCCTCGCACAGGTAATAGCACTCTTCAAAACTTGAACTTTATAAAACGAGAATATGTACTCTTTATTTATGGTATTCAATAAACTTCTCTATTAATTCGTTTTTATTTAAAAGGAAAAAGTTTTCTGGCACACCTATTATAGTTCTAATTAAGGTCTCATCCACCCGATGTTGGTGCGTAAAGGGAGGCGGGATGCAAATTCGTTCCAATGATTTTGGGTACGGACATTTGTAAACTGACGCGAATTGCCTCTAACCTTAAATGTTCTTAATAGTGGTTTATAGTATAATCTATAGAGAAATAATGACCAGTAAAAATACTGAATCGATGGCAGCAATTTAAGGATGGGTTAAGTTTAAGTTTTTTGATGACAATTAAGAAACCGTAGTTCCGCGAAGGACTTCGTTGGCTGTTCAAAAATACTTTGTTTTGTTGATCACGATTTACTGCTCGTTTAGTATTTTTTGTTGTCCGTTTAATTAGAAGTCTAATCTATACCTCCCCCTAAGAAAACAAGGCATGAATACATTTTGATAACTTTGAGAAAATTTGAAAAAAATGGTCAATTTCTTATTAATTTAAAATCAAAATAGATACTTGGAGTTTTGGATAAAAATATCAATTGTTTATTATTTTTAATTTCCGAATATAATTTTCCGTATGATTTCGTTAAAAATGTTTTCTTAGAAAGGCAGTATAACTCTGAATAATGATTCCTCAAAGCATAGACATTTTACTAGTGACCATTTATTTTAACTTTCATTAAGTGCATAAAGCAAATATCACACCAACTGGAATGCCCTATTTTGGTTCTAAATTGTAAATTGGTATGTTTTTGTAATCGGAATTATGTATTTAAATCATAGAGTATTGAATTAATAATTCTACCAAAAACGACATTTTGCAGTGACCGCGCTCGATTGCAGACTTCATGCGAACGAATTCACATCACGCGTCCCGACACGCACCAGCGTCAACTGGAAAAGAGCTTAATTAGAAGCATACACTTGCGAAAATTTTAGTCATTTGTGACCTATATGTGACCTTATTGTCGGTTCTAGTTTGAGATAGTTAGCTGGTGTTACAAGTTTTGCCATATCTCTTTTCCTGTAAGCCATTTGTTAAGTCTGTTCTTGAAACTGTTTACAGTTGCCGATTCCATATATCCACAACTCTGCTATTGAGAATTTTATGGCCAGCATTTGTAATTTTATATTATTAAAATTGTTTTGTTCATTTGCTGATTAGTATTTTTTGCTGTTCGTTTAAATACAATCGATTTTTCACTAATATCGTGTAGACACGGAAAGCGCATCAGACACGCCGCGCGCGGTGCCGCAGCGCACGCCGTCGGTGATATCGGCGGTGTACGGTATGTCGCCGCGCGCGCGCCCGCGACAACACAGCTTCGTCGCCAAGACCTTCTACAAGCGCGAGACGTGTGGGCCCTGTGGCAACATGTATGTACACCTTTGCAGACTATTTTTTTTTATTTTATTCTATTTTATCGGATAACACAGATCCATAGCAAGTGTTAGTATAATAAAATAATTAAAGAAAAAGACTTATAAAACTATGTTAGTGCTACGAATTAAAGTATATTAACTTAAAATGAATAAAGCGACCCTTCAGCTCGGATGTTAATCAAGTGTTATTTTAATTTATCAACATCCGAATGAAATGCATAGTAATAGGTGGGTCACAGTAAAAATGCAACTATAAAATGCAAAAAATGCATATAGAATTTAGAACTATAAATGCACTATAACTTTCCTTTATAAAAAAAAAGACGAGGACAGTCCACCTGCTGGTAAGTGGATACTGTCGCCTTGCGATACATACCATAATCTACGAACGTTTGTACATGTTTGTAACTTTTGATTTATTCCCTAAAATAATTTTATATTTCACTTTTATATATTTGAAACTAGTTGACATGTTCCAGGTTTTGTGGTATGTCAGTGACACATTGTATAAGAAAACACCGCAATAGATCTTTTTTATCTCTTACAATAACCTTTGGAGAGTATCTAGACTAGCTGATATTTTTTACTGAGAATCCCTACCCTCGCAACTAACGTTCCAATAGATAAAAAAAACAATGAACCCAATCCGTTATTTTTCATTTATTTAGGCACGGCAACGTTATACAAGACTAAAGTGCAGTATGTATCCCAGTTAGGTAAAGACGTGCACAACATGTATACGAGGGGACTAACAAAAGATCGCTTAATAGAGTAGAAAAAACTAAACAAAAAATGTTTTAATTTTATATCTTTATTCTTCATCTCTTTGTATTTTTTCAACGTAATCGCCATTTATTTCGATACATTTTTGAAGTCGATAAATCCACCTTGAAAAACAGTCTTCAAAATCGGCTTTTTGGAGTTTTGCAATTTCATCATTGACCGCATTTATTATCTCCTCATTGCTGTTGAAGACTCTTCCTCGCAATTTTTTTTTTATTTTTGGAAATAACCAGAAGTCGCAAGGTGCTAGATCTGGGGAATAAGGTGCTGGTCGAATTTCTTCGATGCCTGACAGCGCAATAAAGTCGCTTGTTTTTCCAGCAGTGTGCGCTGGCGCATTGTCATGATGCAAAAAGTATCGGCGAAGTTCCTTTTTTTGGCGTTTTCCCAATAAACTTTGGAATACTTCTGGTAAGCAAGTTTCAGTATACCACTTGGCAGTTACCGTCTGACCTTTTTCCAAAGGAATAGCAGCTACAACTTTCTCTCTGGTGAAGTAAACTGACATCATTACTTTTGTTGCTTTGCTTTAACGGGTGGATTTGCACCTTCTGGGCTCCATACCATGCTTTGTTGTTTGGTTTCAGGATCGTACTTGTAAAACCATGCTTCATCACCTGTTACAATTTTCTGAAAAGTGGAAGACTTTCCGTTTTTGAATTTGTCAAGAAAATATTGAGCAAAACGCACACGTGCCTCTTTTTGAGCTTCAGTTAAAATTCTAGGAACCCATCGTGCAGATTTTTTCGTGTATCCAAGATTATTTTTTAATATTCGCGATACAGCCATGGCATTCAAGCCCAGTTCTTCAGCAATCATTTCCTGGGTCAATCTTGGATCTTCGTCAATTTTAGACTTCACTAGCGCTACACTTACATCGTCAGTCGCAGATTTTGGACGGCCTTCTCGAGGTTCGTCCTCCACAGAAAAATGACCGGTGTGGAATCTCCGGAACCACTTTGAAATAGTCACAAGGGATGGCGCATACACTCCAAACGCTGTTTGGCATTCACTAAATATTTCCACAGGCTTGAGCTTACGCCGAAATCCAAAAAGAATAGCAAACCGAATTTCTTGCTGCGTTGGCACAGGGATATCCACTGACACTGCTTCACTAATTTTACGTTTTCTTGTCTCCATTTTGACCGATCTTTCTGAAAATTAGAGTGATATATCGTAAGATTATAACAAACAGTATGTAATTTTTGATTTATTAAAAACTTATAATATGACAGCAACTAAGCGAACTTTTGTTAGTACCCTCGTACAAACGTATATAGGCTAGATTGTTACACAAAATCTAAATTTGACAATAAAAATAAATAAAGAATTTAGAATTTTAATAATCGTTTAGTTAAATTGAAAAGGTACAAAATACAAAAGTGAGGTGGAGTTACAGATTTTTAAATTCATGTTGGTTGATTAATGAAATGAAAACGTGTATTCCAGCATAAAGTTTGCTCGTGTGGGCGTACGCTGTGAGACGTGCCATGCGCAGGCGCATGCTGAGTGCCGAGCCGCGCTGCCGGTGCCCTGCGTACCGCCCGGGCCCGCGCGTTTGCGCAAGAACAACCAGGTGTGTGCATTAGAACTCTAAAAGTGGTCCGCAAAGTTATTAAGTCACTTGACCAATAATTTATCTAGAGTATGAGCAGAAAATTATAATAATTATAATTATAACTACTGTTCCAACTTGGTCTGTCACTAACGTATCGCATAAATGCCCTTTATGTGCTGACCTCAGAATCTTTCCCTACGATAGCGCCGTGGGTATATAAATAAGTTAAACATACACGTTGAAAGCCATTTAAATAGATTCATATTTGTGAAGGATATTTTTCAGCTTGTTATATTATACCATATCTGATTTTGTATAATTCACGATTCATTTAATTCGACCTGTAAAAAGTACTCTTTCTTACAAGTACCTAAATTTTAGTAAAAACTGTAACTTTTTTATTAATTGATAGTAAGTTTTATTTCTTTCTCATCAAGACATATGGTCAGTAGTCCACAATGAGAAAAAAAAAATCTTTAAAAGGTTACGTAAAGGCTGCTTAGATTAAAACAAACCACCGATTTAGATTGTTTCTGTGCGTGGTGTCGGCCGATTATAGAAAACACCACCCCATATCTTCCCGTGGATCTAGACCACCTCTAAAAGAGTGGACTCGCCAACTCGCTTTGTCAGTGTGGCGTTTTAAGGCCATACACCCCTCATGCACCAGACATGGCCACGTGTGCGTGCCCGTGTCCAGCAGTGCACACTGAAAGTTCTAGTTGCATTGCACTGCTTTAGATTAAAGCATGTTTTATTCCAGGAGGGTAGTATAGCGGACTTCGCTCCAAGTACCCCGCCCATGGTGCCCGCTCTACTAGTGCATTGTGTGAACGAAGTGGAGAAGCGCGGGCTCAGCGAGCGCGGCATATATCGTGTTAGTGCCGTTGAGAAAGACGTCAAACGGCTTAAGGTGAGACCGCTATCGAATAGATAGATAACAACGTAGATGAAACTATTGTATAATTGTAAAGAAAGAGATAAGAAAATTATTTGCAATCAAATGAATTTGCAATTACAAAATACATAAAGTAAATAGGGACAGGGTATTTTTTTTAATGATTATTTATTTATAGTGGAGTGTAGGCTTTCTCGGCCGGTGTTCATATTAATTGAAACAGTCTAGAAACATTGGTGTCTACAATAGCCCGGAAGATTCAATTAATATGATTATTTATTTATTTACTTTTCGTTAAAATTATACATGTACAACATCTTGTGTTTTATTATTTTTGGACAAAGGACATTAGGATAATAGGTGCTTACCTATAAAATGACCGATATGAATGAGAATCTTAATTTTTTTTCTTATAGTCGAAATATTGACCCATATTATTTTTCGCCACCTCACGGGCAATTGATGTCACTCCTGTAGAAGTCTCGTGGATGGGTGGGTATCAATGTATTCTTCAAATGCCCTCTAATCACAGCTACTTCAGAATAAAATATTTTTCCTTGCAAAAATTTCTAAAGAAATGGAAATTTGTCAGATCAAAGTCTGGTGAACATGGTGGGTGAGGGAGTCTCCAGGTCTAGGGTCTTGAAGTTTTAAAACTGTCATATGAGAACTGAAGGCGGGCATTGTCATGAAGAAGAAGTGGAGATGACCGATTGATCAACCTTGGTTGCTTTGTTGCCAGCTTTTGCATCATCGTCTACAGCTTCTTACAGTACACATCTGCATCAATCGTTTGACCGGCTTGCAAGAAACCACCAAACTGATACCAGTAGCGTTTTCTTAGTTATCTTGCGTTTTGAATATTGTTGGGCTGCAACTCCTGGATCCAGCCACTGATACGAACGTTTGTGGTTATCGTACAGGATAAATTTCTCATCACAAGTCACGATGCGATTCAAAATTCCTTCGTCTTTGTGACGACGGTTCAATAACAAAGTGCACACTTCGACGCGTTATTGTCGCTGACGTTCGTTCAGTTCGTACGATAGCCACTATTAGAGCTTCTTTATTTTGCCGATTTGACACAGATGACCCAACATTGTTTTATCACTAACATCAAACCCTGCTGTTAACTCAGCTGTACTTTGATATGGATCTGTCTCCACTACAGCCTTTAATTCATCGTAATTAACCTTGCTCGTAGGCCGTCCGTGGGGCTCACCCTTGAGATCGAAATTTCCAGGACGGACGCGTTCAAACCATAACGCACGGTGCGATCGTTTGTGGTGTTTGGCCCATACACTATTGATATTGTGAGCTGTCTGACTTGCGTTGAAGTACTATAAATTAACTAGTCTAAAGGAAACAAGAGAAAGAGGAGACTTGATCGAAACTCGCAAGATTCTCAACAACCACTATGATGTTCCGTACCTGAACTCTACAGTACTAAAGCAAACGAGAATCTGTGAGGACCTTCTTTAAGACGAACTATGGCTACCTCCAATCTCTGCCAACACTTCCTATCAAATAGAGTGATTCAACGAGACAGTTAAAGCAGCTGGAATGAATAAATTACATAAAATAATATAAAAATAACGTTTTTTAAAACAAACTTTTATGCAAGCCATGTACTAAAACGAATAAAATAAGTTTATATTGAATTGTTTGTTCTCAACAAGCTTGTCGCGAAATATTCATAAAAGTAGGTACCATTTACAATTCGCGAGACAAGCTTGTTGAGAACAAATAATTCAATATAAACTTATTTTATTCGTTTTAGTACATGGTTTGCATAAAAGCTTGTTTTTAAAAAACGATTTTTTTATATCAAAAATAATAAAATGTTAAATAATATTAATATTATTACTATTAAATAATAATAATATTAAATAAAAAAGGTGTAAATAAAAATTTACACCTTTTTAGTTAGAAATATTTCTCAATCTATTCATTTCAAGTAACGCATCATGACGGTAGAAAGTCATGTTTTGTTTTGCAAAGTTTCATGTGCATGCTACTAACCGTTGAGGAGTGCCCTCATGAGGAGACAATCGTGGCTGCAGCATCAGTTCATGGTGTAAATCATGTTTAGTTATCAAAATTAAACCTAGATGCAAAGTTACGTATCTCTGCTACTCATCGTTGAGGAGTGCCCTCAGGAGGAGACAATCCTGGCTGCAGCATCAGTTCATGGTGAAGATCATGTTTATCTATCAAAACTTAACGTATATGCAAAGTTTCGCGTCCGTGCGATTAACCGTTGAGGAGTGCCCTCGTGAGGTGACAATCCTGGCTGCAGCATCAGGTTATTTCTATCATTTTAGTGTATTGTCATCAGTACTGAACAAGCATGCAAAATTTCAAAGTCGTAAGTTTAGAGGAAGTGGTTCAAATTTGGCTTGCAAGATTTGTCCCAAACATACTAACAGGTGAAGTTAGATAGATAAAAGCTTGTAAAAAACTGTTTAGACAAAGAAGGCAGCAGAACTGTATTGATGCAAGCGCATCAGCGAAAGCTGCTAGCCTAATACATAAATAATAATAAAATTACATTATAAGTACATATATTAATAAAACTATTGTAAAGGTTATTTTTAATATGGTTATATTAAAAATAGGGTTATTTTTAATATAACCATATTAAAAATAAATCATTGTTGTACAATGATTAAAAAATATCTAAATGTTCTGTCCGTAGGAGCGTTTTCTCCGCGGCTGTGGTTCCCCACAGCTCTCAAGCGAGGACATCCACGTTCTCTGCAACTGTATAAAGGATTTCCTTCGTTCATTGCGGGAACCGCTCGTCACCAATGCACTTTGGTCCGACTTCATGGAGGCAGCCAAGTTGACTGAACAGAACGATGCAAATGCAGCTATAGTGCAAGCCGTCAGTCAACTGCCACAGCCTAATAGAGATACGTTGGCGTTCTTGATGCTGCATTTACAGAAGTAAGTGGTTTAGTATATAAACCACTATGGTTATAAGTATATAATAAAGTATAAAATTTAGTATTAGTATAAAAACTGTGGGTCATTATGTGAATTGTATCTCCAAGTTACCGTATTATCTCCCAAGTTACTAGTTCCTCATAATCCCCCCCTTGACGGGTCTGAATGAAATGGTGAGTAGGATATATACAATGTGTCACTTAACGTAAAAGCTGACCCAGCGCCAGTTCATATTAATAGATTAATAACGTTTAAGACAGGATAACAATACCTTACATGTTTATAACTTGTTTTATTCCTTAAAATCAGTTTTATCTTTCTTATAAAGCAACCTCTTGTTGACATAATTATTTGCAATATGAGCCAAAATTTGTTTTATCGGTAGTTACAATTGGATTTATTTTCTTTGGCCTTATTGGCATTTTATCATTCTACTTATTTTTTTTTTGTAATTGCAGGGTAGCTGAGAGTTCAGAATGTGAAATGGGCATAGACAATTTGGCGAAAATGTTTGGTCCTTCAATCGTAGGGTACGGGTTGATGACGCGGGCTGCCGACATGTATGTCGCCACCGAGCACATGTTCAAGGTGAGTACTTTATCCGACTCCAGGGACCGAGAATCTTAGTGTGGTAAAGCACTAGAGGATTTCGGTCTATAGTCCATTATACAAGCCCAGTACGGATTGGTGGAATCACATGCTCCAATTTTTTTTTGTTTTAAATTTTGGAACATGCGGGTTTCCTCACGATGTTTTCCTTCACTGCCAAGTTAAATGTTATCAAGTTGTCGACGATCCCACTCTTTAGTATATTTTACACGTAATGACTGCTCGGTCGAGCACTAAACGAATGTCAACCCTACAGTCAATATTCGCCCGAGTTGTCTTACGAGTAATCAAGCGAGCTAGTGGTTCGGCCGACACCACATGGAACACCTTATTGCGTAAAGAAAACTAAACAATTTGTGGTATTCAGGTAATTCAACTTCTCCTGCGCTTGCCCTCGGACTACTGGGCACAGTGGGCTTGTCCAGCCAACGACCCCGTCTCCCCAGTGGGCAGACTCTCTGAAAGACCTAGGGGTTTCTTCTTTAGCCCCGCTGACCATGGGTAAGTGATTCCATTTTATAAATCGTTTATACAGGAAATAAAGTAATGATTTTATTGAAATTCAAATATTTATTTGCCAACTAAGTGTTACAATAATGATCTTACAGGAATGCTTAGTATGACTTAGTCACCTTTTGCGAATGAATGATCTGGAAGATGGTTCCTACTTTTTAATGTTGTAGGCCATACAATTTGTTGGGATGTTTTGTTTTTGAAGGACTTAGTTCACATTTTTATGAATATCCTATTTACACACAATAAAATTCAAATGTTATTAATATTGTTTTAAACCCATATTGTATATAATTCTTTTACAGTACCATATTACAGTACAAAACTGAAAAATCGATTTGATTTTTTTCAGAATATCGAGAAAGAAGAGGAGTTATTTCCAATAATTTAAAATTAGTTCTAATTAACATTTAATATTAATCTTTATGACCACATGTTTAGGATTTCATTTAGTTTGAGTTTGTTCGTGTAAGTGAACAGTTATGTTAACCATTATCTGTAAATTTCTTATTTATATATAGTCATAATAAGTACATTAGGGAAATTCTTATTTTCTACCCTAAAGGAGCGTCCGTTGGCGACTAGTAGCGTGTTTAGTCTCTCGAGTATATTCTGATAATACTTACTGCTTAAAAAGTCTACCGAAGCGACAATCGCTCAAACGTCAAATAATATATGTATACTAATAACAATTCTTTATTTGTTTTCTGAATGTTTTAAAATCATACTTGTTACCTTGAACCCTAAACTAGCGACATATTAGCTAAAGCGACTAAGCAACTTTTTAAACGCAACTGCTCAGTGGCATTTGAGAGCGGAAGTAACCCTTTCCGCGCCAACTATGCACGTAACTGTCAATCTACTACAGAAAACTATTGAACTGTTACTTAATAGATGTTATAATAATAATAATAATAATAATGAATTTATTTCACGCATATGCCCATATACATAAAAATACACAATAACAATAAAATATTAAAAATAAGGAAACATTAAAAAGAAATTCGTATACCCAACGGTACTGATATGTGCCTCCGCCGTGTCGCTAAGATACCGTCGGCGCTGTCTCGCCTACGTGTGCCTCAGCAAACATCTGGGATACGCTGCTGAACCGCGGCAACCCCAACAGCACCCTGAACGCATTATTGTATTTGAAATGCAGAGCACCGAAACTCTTCTCTGTATAGTTGACCCGTAGGCTACACGTGTAAAACGACTGACAATAAGTTCTGATTAAAGTAGAGTCAATTTAATAGGCCACTTTTGACAAGTGTCAAACTGGTTGTCATAGTGAGGTAATCTAACAGAAATTATCGATTAAAGACAAAAATCGATATATAATTCGTAATATTAGTGAATCGATTTTAGTGTTCATAAAAAATAATTGTCCAGTAATATTTTTAGAGTATACACAGCATTAGAAACCTTCTACACATTCCACATGACCTCAAAGTTAAGTGTAATTATGGGAAATATAATGAAACCAGTTTATATATGTAATCGATTATTATTTATTAATTGGAACTATCAGATTCGTTGAAACTGCTATCGTTGCTATTATTATCAATTCTTAAATCACATTAAAAATCTTCCATTATATATTTTTTTGTTTTTTTCTACTACTTTCTTCCAATCATCTTTGGAAACATTTGTACACGCAGTTTTTATTAAAAATGATATTCCACCAGAAAATCAGCCTGCTTTTTTTAATGAACATAAATGTTTTTTTCTAGATGGATACTAGACAACTGGCATAATTCTTTTCCTTTTCTTCCTTTTTCTTTTTAATTTCAGATATAGTTTTAATATATTAAATGAGGTATAGATATATTAATTTAATTACATATATCTTTTTAATGTATTTACTAATTAATAATTGTATTTATTTAAATTATGTCAATTATTTAATAATTTTATTGTTCTCTTAATTTGTTTATTTATTGTAACGGTAATTTTCTTCGATATTCCTTTCTCTCTACAAGTTGCTTCGATTATAAAGATCACATCCTTATTATTAAAAAAGAAAAAATGTATACAGGCGCAACCTTGTAGTGGGGTTCGAATTTCTTGAAATATAAATTGATAATGATGTTTAGCAACCAAATTAACCTTCGAACTTGTTAAATTTGATATAAAAAGACAAGTTTATATTTTTTTATGAAAAATGTTACATATTTTTAGTGTTCAGTAATGCATTTATAAACTTAAATTGATTTATGGGACCGATGCAAAGTTATATCGTCACAAAGTCAATGAAATGACAAAAGTGGCCTATTAAATTGACTCTACTGTAGTCTCACTTTGACACTCCTAGCACAACGTGTAAACTTACGGCCCAACATATTACACCTGACCGTCAGCGCACTGCGTTCCCTATCTATGTCTAGGTCATCACTAAGCGTCTCCGTGACCCAGTGCTCCAGGTATTTAAACTCCGACGCTGTTTTGAAAGAGGTGCCACATAATATGACTGGCGGAACATTGTCATAACTTAAACACTAGCCACTCACTCTTATTCGTATTGTACCTGAGACCATAGGCCCCGGCATATCGCTCACAAATAAATCAATAATTTCCCGAGGGCACTAACCGAAGGGCTCAGCAACACCATATCATCAGCATTGCTGATATTAATGGATCTGCCACCAATAAAGCAGCCTACAGATGCGCTGCTGAGCTCAGCGATCAGTCTGTTCATATACAGGTTGAACAGCTTTGGCGACGTGAGATTGCCTCACTCCACATTTAAACCTGTATTCGTCCGACAGACAGCCCTCCCATCTAACATAATAAGATTGCCGCTAATATCAATATTTAAATATTGCGATTATTTCCTTTGGGACAATAGTTTTATTGGAGAGCTCAGACCACAGAACATCATAAGACACCAGGTCAAATGCTTTGTATAAATCCAAGAAGCATGCATATACTAGCGTCTTTCTGTCTATAATACCGAACAGCATGCTTGAGGCATGTCGTGTTACCCTAAGAGATATTGTTAAAAGGGGGTAATCAACTTCTGCTAGAGTGGAAAGAGGTAAGATTTGTTACAATAGCTCCTTATAATTTACAGAAAACCCAATAGAAAATTTTAGAAAGAGGAAAACTAGTACGATACTTAAAGAGTCTGTAAATGTTTGTTTCTAAATTTACGAGCACCAAAAACTCACGGACAGGGTGTAGGAGAGGCGGCACTTAGCAGGGCGCACGCCCAGAGTGATGCAGAGCGGGCACTACCGCCGGCTGGACACAGCGGTCGGACGGGGCGATGGCGGCCAGGCGCAAGAAGCGGCGCCCGGGTAGAGCACCAGCGCCCAAAGAGCCACGGACCAGAGCTGCGGCGGCCGGCGAGAGTAGTGGCCCAGATATGCTGTCCAGGATAGCTCAGTCCCCGGAACAGGCGTGTGACTTTTCCAAAACGTCTTCACTGATCGCTCTCCAAACAAAAACTGTCGGTGCGGCGCCTTAGATTTTTCACCCTTGTTTTTCCTGACAGAATTCTCCTGGATTTATGAATTTTTGAATCTCAGTTTTTATGATCTCGAACAGTTTCCAGCCAGTGCTATTCTTCGTGTAGATGGGTAATGTGATACAGATGTTATAAATATTGAATTAGAAAACAGATATAAAAATACATAGTAAAAAATATAGAGTACAAAATTGAGCTATTACAACAAATGTTACAAGCAGTAGATACCAGTTTCAGCTGAATGGCCTTAACTGACCTTAAATCTTAATGTTGAGAGCTGTTTAAACGATAAACATTTACTGTTATTGCTTTAACACTGTCACTGCCACGCATAAATAAGAATATTCTACTTGAGCAGGCCATTTGGACCGCGCGCAGGATACGTTAATACTTTCACAGCAGGTCACCTAACAAAAATTGAATTTTCTGTAGCATGCCAAGTGGTCTGCGCGCGGGGCACGACAATATTTCTTGTAAAGGGTGCTCGAAAAACGGTAGGTTGTGCGCCGCCCACTCGGCCTGCTCTAATAGTTTGCATCCCGTTGTTGTTGGTGTGCTACGCTCGAACTCACGTGGGTCGCCAGCGGATCACGTGGCGGTGACAGTGTTAATTATTACTTCACAGTGAATATAGCTAATTAGTTTGTCAATTTTCAATTTAATAATTAATTACTAATTTTCAATTCATATAATTGTATAACATTTGCAAGCCATTATCCTGGCAGAATGTGTATGCATATTTTTTTTTACAATAAATCTATTATTTACTCACATTTCTAGCAAAAAAAAAACTATTGATGCCAACTACGTATTTATACGTAGTCGTTTAAGGGGCTCTCTATGCCAAACAGTTCTAGCTGGCATTTATAGGAAGATAATATTTAAAAGGTCGTTAATGTACATAATGATAATACACATAACATAATTAAATAATAAGAATACAATGTACAAATACACAGTCAACTTTTTATTGTTCCGGTTTTGAATATAATATATAATCTGTATATTGTTTACCAAGGAGATAAATTATAACATTTTATGTGCATGTTAGTAAAGACCTTTTGCCAACTTTGTCCATTGTATAATTTGTATTAATTATGTAGGTCCTCTACATTTGGAATATACGTTGTGGCCCAGGACAAATTATGGGGAAAAGTAGACCAAATTGTATCTGCAAAAAATAATGAAAATTTCTAATGAGAACTTTTTTATTCAATTGTAACTAAAAAAATAACCTCCTTATTGAAGAATCGTTGTAAATTTTGGACCGTCGCACCAATTAAATACCAAAATAATCTCAAATGTACCATTTATCATCGCAAATACTACTTATTATTGCAAATACTACTTATCGCAAAACTACTTATTATCGCAAATACAATAATAAGTAGCTAAATTAAGAAAATCATATCATAGAAACAATTTTTAGTAGAAAGATTTTTAGGTGAAAATATAGTTTCTCTATGTTTTAGACAATACCGGGTCTGTATATTAAGTTATTAAGGCAAATTTCATAAAATAATCATATTATGTAATACGTAAATATACGAGCCCGGCATAGTCAATTGATTTGTGTATTTTTTGCCAACTACGTATATATACGTAAGACCCCAAATGTTTGATGGCATATAGAAACTATCTATCTACATATATAAAAATAAAAATGTAAACGTTTGTTTGTTCAAAATCTTAAATCTCCGAAAGTTCTTCAGCGATTGCTTTGAAATTTTGACACAACGTTGCTATCGAATACGCGCGTGTTTTTATATACCTATCACAGGGTAAAAACATGTTTTTTACCCAAAAACAGGGTAAGCGCCGCGCCATCTGTTGGGCAGCCACAGCAGCGCGTGGCCGGGTACAGCTAGTAAAATAGTACATTGTTACCCTAGGGGTGAAAGTGACTTATTTCAGTCCCGAGACTGGGTTTGGTGCCCGAGCGCAGCGAGGGCGCCAATAGGTCGAGGGACTAAATAAGTCCTGAACCCCTAGGTAAACACTGTGCTTTTCATTACGAATACAAGGAAAGTAAACACAAACCATATATGCAAAAAATATTACTTCAACTTCCCAAGAATTTGCATTAATGTCGCTTACCCGCCTTTTTTTTTTCTTTTTTACGCGCAACATTTTTCAAGCGCCATAATGCCAGCCAGTCTTTTTGAGTAGTACTTATTGCTAGCTTGATAAAAAGAACTTATCATTATAGATTATTTCTAATTTATGTCAATGATCTATCTAAATTAATTTTGACGCGGTTTAATCGGTGTCTTAAATAACATCACAAACAAAAATTCTACAAAGTTAAGAATTAATATAGTATTAATCGAAGTGTGGCTGTATAGGATCATGGTTACATGGAAATGTGAAAATAGCTCTTTTTTTCTTCTTAATTTTTCAGTTGTCTGTCAGTTGAAAACGCTCACCTTATTGGGCTATTTTCACTTCGCTCCACAGGCAACTTCGGACCTACTTTCAGAGTATGAGTAATGAAAAATATATTTTAGACCGGCACGGAAAGGGCTGATACATAATTGAACAAAGCGACTAGTTGCCTAGGCACGATGCTCACTGTAACTGTAGATTTAGTATGTTTCTAATCCATTTAAATTGTTTAATTTAAAGTTATTGTGTTTAATTATTGACATTAGTTCTGGTATTAGCTTATTTTTTATATTAATAATAATTAATTTTCATTAGTTAAAACTGAATTATATATGTATTAACTTATTCAGTTCTTTTGAAGCGACATTACTAATTATTCAGGTAATAAAAGTAAAGGGTTTACAAATTCTGGTTTTTAAACCAAATTTTGATCGGTACTTAATTTTCTTTAGTATTTATTTAGAACTTAATATCTCTATATGAATATTTGTTTTGTTATTGAACTATTTGTATAAATTTAATTAGGTATCCATTATCGCGATAAGTATTTTAATATATTTTTTATCTTTTTTGTAAAATATATTTGTAAAAAACGCGCAAATCAAGATGTCGTTAAAATGCTACGTTTTTGGAAACTTCGTATTTCTTTATTTAGCGCCTTACACAAAGAAAAAAAAATTAAAATCATTTTAAGATGTGTCTAATATTCTTATTCATATTAAAAATATCGTGACGTCATTCCAATTCCGGTATAATACAGCTTTATTTGGTCATTCAAGCCACCTCTCACGTAATTGACCATTGAATAAAAGAATATCTCTTCTCGTATTTGATCAAAAAGAATATCTCCTCTCGAAGTTGGTCAATAAAAGAATATCTCCTCTCGAAATTGGTCAATAAAAGAATATCTCCTCACCTGATTGGTGAATAAAAGAATCTCTTCTGGTATTTGGTCAATAAAAGAATATCTCTCGAAATTGGTCAATAAAAGAATATCTTCTCGCGTAACTGGTGAAAAGAATATCACCTCGCGTATTTGGTCTATAAAGGAATACCACCTAGCGTAATTCGTCAATACAAGAACGCTACATCTTCGAATTGGTCAATAAAGTAAGACCACCTTCTCTGATGGGTCAGTTACTAAAATTCGTGACTGAATCTGACAGCTGAGTAATTATTTTCGTATCTTGAATAGCGTTCCCAAAAGAACGTAAGATCACCGTGTTTAGACAGAAATTGCAGTATATACGAGTATAGGCGTACAAAAATTTATCCAATCGAAATTGATCGAAAATTATAGGCGCTAGACTAGTAACCTAAAACTTGAAGCTAGACTTTAGGTCTTGTACATTACTATTTTCTTAGGTTTTCGCGATTACTATACATAGCAATTAAACAACTTTTAACGGTTTAAATCGCGTATATTTGACATTATTTATATCCCGACGTTTCGAACACTTTGCAGTGGACGTGGTCACGGGGTGGTCACCACGTCCACTGCAAAGTGTTCGAAACGTCGGGATATAAATAATGTCAAATATACGCGATTTAAACCGTTAAAAGTTGTTTAATTGCTAAGGGATATTTCAGTTAGTTTTTTTTCTAAGTACAAATCCACAGTTATCAAAGAATTTGGTAATTTTATTTTATTATGATTGTTTATCTAGTATTTAGACTTGGGTGATATAATTCATTAGGTTTTATTTCTTAGTCGTTATATACCTACCTTATTTACTTTAGTGATCACTGTGTAAAATAAAATTGTGTATCTGGGATTGTTCTTTCATTCGATTTTCGTTCACTAGCAATTCCTTTTAGTCCCTTTATGAAGCGTCAACGACAACGGTTTTATATATTTTAAATCAGTTGAAGTGTTTCAGGTTTTGCACTATTTCAGCAACACTTTTTATATAATCTGTGGCTGAGAGGTAAAGGGTAAGAAGTGCAGTTTTTTTTGTGCGATTATGTAGTAAAAAGAAATAAATCCTTATAAGTAATAGCTTTATATATATTTTTAAAAGTAATACCCGTTTCAACGCTGAAAATGCGCTCCGATACTTACCTACTCCCCGTGTAAAAATTCATTTCTGATGCTTGTTCATCTTCGCCTCTCGCCTACAGATATGTATGTATAGTTCTCACGAAGGCGGATTACGCTTAGTAGTGGTTGTGTTCGTACATGTACATTGTTTTTAGTGTGCGTCGCCGCGTCGGTAACCCAACTGAGCGTAAGGTTACGCAAATACGCACGCTAAAACAATGTTATCTTAAGGGGTAACACCACTCTAACGGTCAGAAAAAAGGCCTAACTTTAACAATTTATTTTGGTAGTATGGAAAAAGGAATAGGATTTCTTTTTAGAGGGTTTATTAAACATGTATTGAAATATGAAAAAAAAAAAATATTTTGATACAAAATGGCGGCGATACAGCCAATCTTTGAAATAGTTTTTTTTTTTAATTCCTTCACGATCGTAAAGTTTAAGACTTGGAACAGAAAACCAAAAAAAAATCATAATCTACATTCTACATACTATTGGCTATAGAAGTACGTAGGAGGGATTTTTTTTAAATCGATTTTTGGCCAAAAAATCAGCAGTAAATTAAAACGTCTACGTACTTCGATAGATAATGTAATTGTGAAACTATTGACAAAATTTCAGATCGATCCATCGTCTTCGAGTAATCTGTCCTCCTAGTTCGAAAAACATAGTTCCGAGATAATCGCATCCGAAAGACCTTTTGCTCTGTAAGTAATAGAGCCACTTATTATTTCGATAGGTACAAGCAGTATAAAAGCATTTTTTTTTTTCACTATAGGACCAATTGTATATTATTTATATGACACTAAAGTATAATGTAAGCCAAAAAATAATCGATTTTTTCAAAATTCTAGAGTGGTGTTACCCCTTAACCCGCCTTCGTGAGATGAAAGAACTATAATTGGGCCGTTCTAATAGATCGGATTTGACATATGACGAAACATAATCTACTAATTGCTAATAATATTAGTAAAACATATTAGTATTACATCTCGATCAATTTTAAGCGTCGGTTTTCTTGGAAGCGTTGCGTCTATGACAATTAATATTTCACATCGGTTGATTATGTTTCGTCATGTCA
The DNA here is from genome assembly GCA_914767545.1 of Sesia apiformis. NCBI lineage: Eukaryota > Metazoa > Arthropoda > Insecta > Lepidoptera > Sesiidae > Sesia > Sesia apiformis. Next base: position 3,194,623 of record OU611960.1, on the reverse strand, counting down.
AATCCGACCTATTAGAACGGCCCAATTATAGATTTCAACTCCATTTATAAAGGATTAATCTTATTCTTCCAGAATAGGGCTAGCATATAAGGAGAAAATTAAATAAAACAACCTTTTATTTTACACTGACACAAAAATTAGCTTGTCTAATTTTTACATCATAATTATCTTTATTGGAGATTCAAAAAAAAATTGAGCAAATAAACACATTTAAAGCAGTATGATATGTAATAAAATGTCTATAAAGTAGAAAATTAAACGCTACTGTAGTTAAAAATATAGTATTGTCAAATCAAGTGTTTAAAACAAAACACTTGCAGCTCAATATCAAAATAAAAGAAAATTAACCGTAGATGTGAACGCGACAGTAATATTTGCGCAAACTATAGAAATTTAAATTTGAGGGCATTTCAGACATTTTTTGCAAGCATGGTAACAGAAACCAATTGTCTAATAAAAGGTTTCTTTCTGAAACTATTTTTAAAAATAAGTAGGACAGTAAATCTTATGGACAGGTAAATAAAACAGTTGATAACACACTAACACAAGACAAAGAATGATATACAAAATGCAAAACTGTCTTATCGTTAATCTTATCGATCTTCGCCAGAAAATCTTTGGGTAGACGGAGTACACAAAATATAATTACATATAACACAGGTACATACATGACGTTATCCGAGCAGAGACCTCATTTCTGGTATGATTATAATTTATCGACTTTGGTTAAGATTTTCACTAGACTTGAATTTTATTTTGAGATTCTGTTTAAAACCCGTAGCCTGTGGAACGAACTGCCTCAAGAGGTCTTCCCATCAAACTACGACATGGGGTTCTTCAAGAAAGCTGTGAATAGAATTTTGTAAGGTCGGCGACGCGCCCGCATACCCCCTGGTGTTGCAGGTGTCCATGGGCGGCGGTAACACTTACCATCACGCGGGACCGCTTGCTCGTCCGCCCTCTTCTCTATAAAAAAAAAGAAATACAAACACAACATCCGGCGGACGAAGCCGAGGACGTCCATCTGCTAGATGGACAGACGACCTCATAAAGGTTGCGGGCACCCGCTGGATGCAGGTCGCTGCCGATAGGTCTAAATGGCGGACAATGGGGGAGGCCTATGTCCAGCAGTGGACGTCCAAGGGCTGAGATGATGATGATGATGATGATGATGATGAACATCTGATCTTTAAGATAAATCAATAATGTAATAGTTATTATTTAAGACTTTACAAAAGTCCCAATATCAGGGAAACTAGAGCCGACAATGGGTATATCTTCTCAGATAATGTCACATATAAAGTAGCAATCAGTGCCGGCTTTGGGGGTGTGCGAAGGATGCGTACGCGCGTGCGGCGTCTTGAATTGGAAGCGCTGTCTGTACACAGCAGACGGTGACCCACACATGGAGGGGAGCGTAATCATCACTCAACGACGGCTAAACCACTAACGTCGGCACTGGTATCAGTATTTTGTATCTTATTGAAGTTGTCTTTGGTAAAATAAATTTGGTACAAAAACTTTTAAACTACACAGAGTATACAATATACATATAAAATAAATAAAACGGAGGCCGTATACAGAGGGTTAAATAAAAAAGTACCTGCACTCTCTTAATTGTACTAAATGTCTATTGTGAAAACTAACAAAATATGTTCTACGATTTTTTAAAACACTCATACAAAAATAACGTAGGTAACAATGTATTGTAATCTACTTTATGAAGCTAAAAATACGCAACGTTGTCACCTATTGTTGCAGGTGTCTATGAATGGCGGTTGACCACTTACCATCATGTGGCCCGCACGCTCGTCTGCAATCTGTTCTATAAAAAAAAAAGAGAAATTGCAAGTGGACCGTGTACTAGACGAAGATGCAAAGTAAAATGTTTTAGGGTTGTAAGAAATATTGGCCAGTGAAATTTTAAACAAATTAGTATCAATGATACAAGTGCAGTGGTTATGAGGGTGGAGTATTTTTTAAATTTAAAACCCTGTATATATGTATAAACAGAATAGGGTACGACAGCTTCAGTTTTTGAAATAATATTGCGTAAATAGCGTAAAACGATAAAAAATTGGTTTACTTTCATTTTTAAAACTTATTTTTAAAAGATTCATGTCCTGAGGTGAGATTTTACGAAAGTCGAATAATAAATAATTATATCGAGTTGTAATTAACAAAACATACTCGGATTCAATTTAATTAATACGAATAATCAAATTAGTTTAAACTTGAATTGCCACAAAACTGGGGTATTTTCCGTAAAATCGGGTATATTAGGCCTCAATAATTCTACTTCACTATCAATATATTAGCTACACAATCAATGTAAAAAAATGCCACCATTAAAACATGCCATAATAAATGCTACAAACGACCCTGATATGAAAAATGAGATAATAAAATTATTATTAACAATAAATTAATGTTATTTAATATATTATGCTCTTTAATAAAATATGGCAAGAATATGATCTACATATGTATTTCTAAAAATAGGAGTTGGAATAGGAGAAACATACTCATTATCCAAAGATGAGATTATTTAAAGCAAATACTAAATGGGCAGGAAATCATGACCAACAAAGCAAAGTGTTTTTGAATAACTAAAATAAACAGTTTTTAAAAGAATGTCAACACAGTCTATGAAATCTGGAATTCCTATTTCTTTATTGGTCATCAGAGAACTTAAATCTAAACCCACCTTTAAATTTGCTGCCATCGAGTTGTTGCCCATTCAGTATATTTTATTTGCTGCTCATTTAATAATTTCTGACGAGTGGTACACAATAGTATTCATGCACTCATTTGTATCGCTGTACACATGCGTATTCACGAGCGGCACACTGCGTACTCACGAGCGGCACACATGCGTACTCATGAGCAATACAAATACGTTGCTAGAAAGCTAGAAACGTTAATGCACGATATATCTACACATTTTAAGATATATTTACTATATTTAGATGTATCTACCTTAGCTAAGTATATACAATGTGTCACCGAACTAACGCAAACACTAGAACGTGTCATCTAATTTAAAATGTAGGTTCAGCGAAAAGACAAAATTATTTTTGGGAATCAGTCAAAAATTACAAACATGCAGTTTTGTTGTTGTCTAAAACATTACATCCATGACACAGTGTGGGCGCTGGCGACGGCGCACGCGCTCGGCTGGGCGACGCGCGTACAATAAAAAATATAAATAATGAAAAAAAAAAATAGTAGAATCAATTCTCCTCTCGATACAACAATTTATGTTCAGTTTTTGCGTTTATTTCAGTGGCATGCTGTATAAGTATATATTTATCATAAGTGTGGGTACACACGAGGCCCCCTTTTTATTAACTTTAATTCAAATTCAGCTAATATAATATGGCTCTTTATCCCGTGCTTTAATTATATATTACTTTTTATATTCATTATTTTCTCCGCTTTCATCTAAAACCAAAAAATGGTATATATGACCTTGGATATAAGTCAAAAAACGTTTTTTTTTTTTTACTTATAAGTATAACATGCATTTGGGACTTGGAAAGACAGTTATAGTTTAAAAAGTATTATTTGGCTAAGATTAACGCTACCAGTTTTCATTTTAACTTAAGATATTTAAGATTCACTTTTATATAGCTATAGGTGTTACTATACTCATCGAAACAAACGAAAACAAAAACACGTCGGAAAATTGCATCTCTTAAACAGCTGCAGTTTTCATACTATGTATTTTTTTATAAGTAAATTAACTACACTCACAATTTGGCATAATATGACAGATGTACAATTCACACTAACATTATAAATCTGGAAGTGTGTTTGACTGTCTGTTTGTTTGTGATATCTAACCACAAAACTACTGGACCGATTGCAATATTTGAGAAAGAGGCAGGCTGAATTCCGGAAAAGGGATATTTTTAAGGCAAATTACTGCAAGCGAGCGAAGTCCGCAAATGCACCGTCTTATAAAATAATCCATATCTTTGGTGCGTATTACACTAACTCCTTTGATACAGGGATTTCCTAATTTAGAAGTTAAATAATTTATAATTAACAAAAATTTGCTACCAATAAAGATTTATTTATTTAAAATACTTAAAAGGATTTGGAATTAGAATTGTTTCAATGTGTACAATAATCCCCCGATATCGTTTAACATATTTTTTATGACTACATGTCTTTTATTATCCAAGACACTTGGACTAGATTTCTTAGGATTTATTCACCTTATTGTATCCGATTAAAAATACCATACGGCTAACACAACTAACGGCTATTTCCAATAACCTTCCTATTTCCATTTACACATATCAGAGAGTAACAATACGCATTACGTCAAATAAAACATAATATATCTATTTCAACTAAGCGTTCGCAAAAATACAAACTTCCTTGCGACTCATTATCACTTGTACAACAAACTTGTTCTTTCAGTTGTAGCAACAAATGTGTACATTAAAGTCAATAAAATAACTCGTTTTACGAACGCAAAAAAAAGTTTGTAATTGTGCGAACCTCGGTTGATCAATGATAAGAGTATAAACATTTTTATAAAATGCACTTTAGCGATAGTCTGGAATAAAAAATATCGTTTAAAACGTTGACCTAAAGTACCTAAAGCTACTTAGATTATTGAAAATAGCCATAATGCCAGTCACTCACATATGTACAAACTTGCTTCAGTAATGAAGACCTCCCGAATATATAATGCGCAATGTCGGCAGTATGCGCCAAAAACCAATACATTTCGACATACATATCTCAAATGTTCTCATATTGCATTAATACCAGCGGACAACAACTCAGTTCAGACTACATACAGATCTCGCCTTGGGATCAAAAGGGAGGATTCCGCAACGAGTATTGGTCTATGTGGTAAGAGCATTTATATTGGTTTCCACCATTCCACATTCCAATCATATTTTTATCCCGTATAATGCCATATTTTTTTTAATTTTACAACACGCGAGTGGGTTTATACCACGCTGTTTTCACTATCGCATTACTATAATAATTGAGAAGTCAGTTAACACACTTCTAGCTCATAAAACTACATAGTTTTATGAAAATGTTCTCCCACAGTTATGACTCTGTGCAATTGTACACATGTGAGGGACCGATAGAACATTTTAATGTTAATTCAATCATTCCCCTCAACTTTGGTATCGTTTCTTAAAATCTTTGGCATTTCGCCCCCGCTGACCCTGATGCCGTAAGGTCGTAAATGGTATATCAAGTAATCTAACACGTACATTTGTTCTGGCTGTACATAGTGGAATGTCACTGCGTGGTCTGAACAGCAATCTAGACCCTGTAATAGACGACATATACAAGTGTTACAATGAATCCAGAAACGGATATCTTATTTGATAATGGATAAAAAATTACTGAAAAAGTCACAAAAATAGTTGTTTATCAAAAAGTTCCTTATTTTATCAATGAACTAGCGACCCGCCCTCGCTTCGCTTCGGTTTACAAGTTTTTTTTTATATATAATATAGAGCCTGTGTCCATCTGGAATAATGTAACTTTCAAATGGTGAAAGAATTTTTCAAATGGTGAGAATGGTGCAGTGGTGAGATTACCCTCCACATTCAATACACAAACTAACAAAATTCGCACTCTCTCTTTATTATATTAGTATAGATATAGATATCAGAGATTATTCCTGGGACAATGGGAGAAAAAAGTTTCTCACTGTGTGAATTATTTTGATTACTGTTGCCCAGTAAATGGCTTGTATTTAAACGAGGAGGAATAAAATTACTAAAAGGGGGGGGGGGGGGGGGGGGCGTAAATTATGATCAACAAAAGAAACGGTTTTAGACAGAAAGAAAAATAAGTTTATTCCCTGTCTACAGTAACAAGACAACGAAAAAAAAAATTAAGAATACCAACAGAAAATTTATCGCTTTTACAGGGAATGGGTACTTGACACAGCATGATGCTGCAGCATACACTGCTGCGCTGATATTCTGTCAGATCGCGGACCTCAGTACAGCGGATAAAAGGACAATAATAAATATAAAAAATAAACATTAAGTTATATTAAAATATATTTATACATTATAACTCTAATAAATGATATGTTGTAAAGGATACGATGGTACACTTCCCGGCCGAGAGTAATACACATCGGCCTTTAGAAAGAGACTATTGGATAGCTTTGGTTTTGTAGAGCGTCGTCTCTGTCGCGTGCCGTTACGACAGAGACGACGCTCTACAAAACCGAGCTAGCCGATCATAGTCGATGTGTATTACTTTCGGCCGGGATGTGTACGTACATTTATACATGCACACATATATTATACATATACATAAACACATATGCATATCTTTTTGAATAACTGAAATAAATTATTTTATCAATGTACTAGTATTTTAATGTTACAATTGAAAAATATATAATAAATTTTGATTACAAGACCGTTTACTGCGATTTTATTCAAAATAAAATCATAATAATTTATTGGAGGACAATAAGTAAATTTTTCCCATCATTCTCCAGTGGGGGATAGTGAAACTGATTTTTCGGTTAACTGTCATCATGACAATATATTTTTTTTTGCTAAAAAAGGGGCTGTAGATGAGTTCACAGTCCACCCGGTGGTAGGTGGATACTGTCGCCCATAGACAGCATCAACAACCCATGTACTGCGTGCATGCCAACATCAGTCCAGAATGACAAATGTTGGCACGCGCCCGAATGCGCTGCATACCTTTGAAGACTTAAGAGTCGATTTGTATAACGGGGTAGGTTTGTTGGGAAAATTGAGGATAGGAAGTATTCTCAATTTTCCAATCCGACCTCCCAATCCTATTTGGAGGAGACGGACAGTCAAGAGTATAATAGAACAAGAAAAAACAACGTCTGAATGTCAAAATTCAGAGTTTTTACTGATATTCTGGGTGCCCATAAAAGTATAAGAGTTAGATAACACCATTAGCTTTGTCTAATTAATCTGATTTAATGTATTTTTTGAGTTATCCTGATCATAATTTTGGGATCCTACTTAGTTTTGGGATCAGAGTAGCCTTCACAGCTGTAAATTCTAACCTTCGCTTTATAACAAGCCATGTAATAGATATATGAGTTTTCCTCATTGTATTATACTCGTAATACTTTCTTTGTTATATGAATGTGACAAATATATTATTATTAACCGGAGTATATAATACATACCTCATCCGTAGGGTAGTATATGTATTGCCAGTACCAGAAACCCTTATCTTTGTTCGGGAATAAGTGGTCTTTGGGCATGAAAGGGAAGAACCTTCCCCGACCAAAAGAATCCCGAGAGTCCATTGCTTTAACACCGAGATGAGAGAGACATATACCTGTAATAAACATTCAATCTATGAATGTAAGGCCTTATTCACACCAAGCGCACGTCAAGGCAGCGAGCGGTGCATCGTGACAAATAGGTCAAAGTAATTTATTGCAATCATTAATTAATTATAACACGATAAGAAGACTCGACATTTTCGGTATGTTTAAAACAAAAGAGCGCCAACATCAACGTATTTTTGTAGTTATCAATTTATAAAATATATATATTTATAAAATATTTTGTGTGATGGAAGCGTAGTGTTAGTCTCCCTTGTGTAGATTTTACTACAGTGTTAAAGAAAATGACTCTTATTGGTTTGAAAATGTTTAATCAATTAGGTTTTTGTTTGTCATTTTTATTACAATATGTCGCGATGTTCCGTGGACAGTTGAAGATATATGAAAAATGTACACAATAAGCTTGTACACAGTAATGTACATAGTAGTTTTCGCTATAGTAAGACAAGATAAAGTTGTGAAGAGTACTACACATTGAAGTAATACACATTAATTCTCTATAGATGACGAACTAGTGTACAAAAACTATTATTCTGATTTTGGTCTCTAGAACCTTGGTTGCGTTTATAAATATTGTATAAAAAAAAATAAACAATACCTAAATAAAAAATGCATAGTTATAGGTTTGAAAAGGTGTTAAGAAAGCCTATGCTGTAACACTATAACTTGCCGTGCAGCCGTACAATATTATAGTCTTATTTAAAAATTAATTAATTAGCAAAATTACAAAAAAACTACTACATTCTAAATGTAACATGTTTTTTTTTTTGTACGAAGGCGGCCGGCGAGCATACAGTCCTCCTGATGATGGTAAGTGGATACTGTCGCCCATAGACATCCGCGATACATGCCAACATTGGTCCAAAATGACAAACGTTGGTACGCCCCCGGATATGCTGCCTACCTTTGGAGATGTAGGAATGGATTTGGAGAAAGGATTGGAAAAATGGCGAGGGATAGGATGATAATGGGCAGCACCCATTCCAACATCTCATTCACTACCGAAACACGTACATGCATTAGGGAAATAAGATAAAAGTGGGAAATGCAGTACATTTCAAGGTAGTCTTCTGTGTGAGAGGGGTAACGTGGCCAGTCGAGCGCGCCCAGCGGCTGTTGGATTGCAGTGTGCACTCTTCCCCCCAATAAACACAATTTCTTAATTAAATCACAGTTGGCAATGCAACCGGCCCTTTCAATATCCACTGCTTGGACATGGGCCTCAAGCCGTGCAGTGTCAACCGGCTTTAGAATATATGGGGTGCCATATCTTCCCACGGGTGTCGTAACAGGCGACTATGGAATAACAAAGCCGCTATCGTAAGCGCCGAGCAACTACATCACCTCTAAAAGGGCGGACTCGCCAACCGGCTTAGCCAGTCACAGTTTACTATTCCAGAAATTCATTGATAAAGGTGCCCCGTAAACGAGCTTGGCAATTTCTGGGTGCACTTGCGTATATGCCAAGTTGCCGTCTATATCTCGCAACTCAGTGCAACACTTGCTGCAATCTTGCGAGGTAGCCCGGTGATGTTGCGTTTATATATTTGATCTAGCCGCATCTAGATGTCTAGCCGGCTAGATTGCTACCCGCTTCGACTGTACTGCAACATTACTGTACTGAAGCGAACTTTCGCGGGCTTAGAGAGTTGCACACCGATGGCACAGGAAAAGGAGCCCGAAAGAGCTGTTCGGCACTGAAGTACATCGTCTAGTGGAGTAGAACAGCCCCAGAAAGGGAAGAGTGCTTATGGGACACAGGCAAAAGAGAATACTTGTAGGGAGGCAGAGCAGATACGCGCCGCAACATAGCCCTAGCAGGCGAACGGCGCGTACCTCCCGACGATTTGGTCCGTATAACCAAAAGGTTGGTAGGACCATGGGTGGAGGTGGGTTAATGTACTGCAACATTACTGTACGGCGTACAATATCTATGTCTTCCTTGCTCTGTTGTATAGGCGCGTCTCTTTCAACGCTACCGGGCGCTTCTAATCAATAAACACTCGGAAGTCATTTTTGCACATTCTTGTGTAATTTTTTAACAAGTACTTGTTGAGAAAGAATTCCTTGCTTATATTAGTGAAGGTTTCGCATCTATTTAAGTACGGCCGGATCCTTCTTTTCTTTTTAGATTTGTTTAAATGGTGGATTACTGATTGCATTATGATAAATGCTGCAGCGAGAAGAACGGCCTCGCTGACGATCATTTTATTATCTCACTCTGCTATTTCAAAGCTCCAGGGTTGCTCACGTGAACGAACTCAATTGCCCGGCAATGAAGTTGTTGCAACTTTGCTGGAATATACCCTGCAATCTATTGCACAATTAAATTGCAACAAAAGTATCGCCGTAAATGTTGCTGGCCAATAGTTGGTAACAAGATGCAATTTTTATAGTCCATTTCGAGCCACTTAAGATTTAGTTACAACATTTCAAATAGTTATTTTGCAATTCAAACGTCGTCTGATAACTTATTGTATAATTTAAGTCGTGTATTTTATACACATAGAATTCCTCATTTTATAGCATTATGTTATGAAAACTTAGTAATAATAATAATAATGCAATATTCCGCATCATACCCATTTCGGCGTCCTCGGCGCCGGTGTCGTCCGCTTTGCAGAAATGCGGTGAAGGCAGCCCTTTATTCACGAACCTATCCAAGGCCTCCCTGCTTAGAATATAGCCCGCCCCACCACTCATATAGCCCTGCGAATGTTAACATATATTTACATATTTCGTTTATCAATTATTTTCACATAGGTACCTAGGTTTAGGTTTAAGGGCACAAAGTACATAAAATATTATGTATTGTTTTTCTGGTACCGTGAAATACGCCAACTTTGCATCCAAGGGTATCTTTGCCCGAAGAACAATTTACAAGCAAATCCGTTATTGTGCAAAAATATCCCAATATTATGGGATATTTATGGTGGGATAGCCATAATAGCCATAGCTTGGATGCAAAGTTGGCGTTATTCACGGTATATAAATAAATAAAAAAAGAAACGTGTGCGGTCAGGGGACCCCCGTCAGGAACGAAGATCCTCACGCATTTATTTTTAAACTCCGAATGTAATTCTAAATAAAATCTGTATAGTTCATGTATTTTTTTTTTATTTTGTGTCATATTTTCAATGCAAATAATTTAAAATAAGGAATCAAACCAAAAATTTAGGTTATACAACCGGCCACGCACTAGTCTGCACGTCTGTTATTCTGCTTGAGTCTCTCTCTCGATACTCGCACGTATGCACGCACAGAGAAAGAGATAGGCGTATGGAGGGGGTAAAAATCTTACGTGACGTTACATTTTCTCTCGAATCAAACCTACCGCAAGCCGCGTAAAGGAACTTCGTTCCAATAAATTTATTCGCTATTAAAAATTGTTATAATAATAATAATAACAATACTAATTATTTGTGCAATTTTTGGACAATTGCAAGTATGAGGGAGGGAAAGGGTGCATGCTGTAAATCTCACAGCTGTTGGGTGCGACTTAACCAACTTAGTCGAGTTAAACCTTCTCTCAGAGAAGACTGCCGTAAAGTGTACAACGGACATGCTTCGAGAGTGAGATACGCCAGAGCCATCCCATCCTACTTCATACTGACCCATCGAATAGACAGTACAATGAAATAAAGTTCTCATTTCATCGTACTCTCTGTTACCCATCCCACACCACTCACCGATCACGGTATCAGCTAAAAACAGTGAACGTTCGATGAAACATGACCTTTCTCCGCTGAGTTATAGATTCAATTTTGCTCGCGCACAACCGCGACTCGTTTTCGTAAGCATATTCGTAATTGGGGAACATTTTATACCCGCCTGCGGCACGCAAAGAGGGTAAACACTCAAGTACGCACACAAAGCAGTCGGGACCAGATTTATTTGTTTTGTAATCTGCTTCCAACTGATTTAAGTCTGATACCGAATTGTCAAATTAGTAGAACGATTCACAAAAATACAAACCCGTTAGTAATATATATGCAGTACATGTGCTGTTAGTATATGCAAACTTAATTGTTTTTTACTGTATTTCAATATATGTGGTTCATGTAGGAGTTGGGCGCAGGCGGGTTTTTGTTTTTAAATAATTAACTATTATACGTAAGTATTCTGTGATGTTAGTATTATTACGTAATCGTTCCCATAAAGCAGTTCTGATTGGACCAAAGATTTAAAATACTTCTGTTAAAATATTTAACATAAGTACATTCACAGTTTAATAGGTTTGCGTTCCTCACAGAAAATACAGGCACACGGTCACTTATCATCAGACCATCTGATTCGCTAAACTTTTTTTTTATAGTAAGAAGGCGGAAGACGAGCATACAGTCCACCTGATGGTAAGTGGATACTGTCGTCTATAACATCCGCAGTACATGCCATCCTCAGTCCAGAATGATAAACGCTGGGAGGCCCCCAGATGTGCTGCTTACCTGTAGAATGGATTGGAAAAAAGGATAGGAAAGATTAGGATGGGAATGGGCTCTGGCATATCTCATTAACCACCGAAACACGTACGTATGTACATTGGACAATAGGGTAAAGTGGTAAATACAGTACGTTTCAAGGTAGTCTTCTGTAAGAGGGAGGTAACATGGCCCTCATGATGATTGCATTATAAATGTCCAGATGCTAAAAAAACGACTTTTAAAAGAAAAAAATATACAAATGATACACCAATCCGCACTCAGCCCGCGTGGTTATTGCGGCCCGAAACCGCTACTGATTCACTAGGGAAGTTCTGTGCCTTGCAGTGGGACATAAAAAGGCTGATAAAATACAACGAAACGGAAAACATATTCAAGTTTTTTACTGACCTGTGGTGTAAACGGCTTGAACCTACACCCGAAGCATTTAGGATCTTTACTGACCTGTGGTGTGAACGGCTCGAACCTACACCCGAAGTATTTGGGATCTTTATTGACCTGTGATGTGAACGGCTCGAACCTACACTCGAAGTATATAGGATCTTTACTGACCTGTGGTGTGAACGGCTTAAACCTACATCCGAAGTATATAGGATCTTTACTGACCTGTGGTGTGAACGGCTTGAACCTACACCCGAAGTATATAGGATCTTTACTGACCCGTGGTGTGAACGGTTCGAATCTACACTCGAAGTATATAGGATCTGTACTGATCTGTGGTGTGAACGGCTCGAACCTACACCCGAAGTATTTGGGATCTTTATTGACCTGTGATGTGAACGGCTCGAACCTACACTCGAAGTATATAGGATCTTTACTAACCTGTGGTGTGAACGGCTTGAACCTACACTCGAAGTATATAGGATCTTTACTGACCTGTGGTGTGAACGGCTTAAACCTACATCCGAAGTATATAGGATCTTTACTGACCTGTGGTGTGAACGGCTCGAACCTACACTCGAAGTATATAGGATCTTTACTGACCTGTGGTGTGAACGGCTTAAACCTACATCCGAAGTATATAGGATCTTTACTGACCTGTGGTGTGAACGGCTCGAACCTACACTCGAAGTATATAGGATCTTTACTGACCTGTGATGTGAACGGCTCGAACCTACACTCGAAGTATATAGGATCTTTACTGACCTGTGGTGTGAACGGCTTAAACCTACATCCGAAGTATATAGGATCTTTACTGACCTGTGGTGTGAACGGCTTAAACCTACATCCGAAGTATATAGGATCTTTACTGACCTGTGGTGTGAACGGCTCGAACCTACACTCGAAGTATATAGGATCTTTACTGACCTGTGGTGTGAACGGCTTAAACCTACATCCGAAGTATATAGGATCTTTACTGACCTGTGGTGTGAACGGCTTAAACCTACATCCGAAGTATATAGGATCTTTACTGACCTGTGGTGTGAACGGCTCGAACCTACACTCGAAGTATATAGGATCTTTACTGACCTGTGGTGTGAACGGCTTAAACCTACATCCGAAGTATATAGGATCTTTACTGACCTGTGGTGTGAACGGCTTGAACCTACACCCGAAGTATATAGGATCTTTACTGACCCGTGGTGTGAACGGTTCGAATCTACACTCGAAGTATATAGGATCTGTACTGATCTGTGGTGTGAACGGCTCGAACCTACACCCGAAGTATTTGGGATCTTTATTGACCTGTGATGTGAACGGCTCGAACCTACACTCGAAGTATATAGGATCTTTACTGACCTGTGGTGTGAACGGCTTAAACCTACATCCGAAGTATATAGGATCTTTACTGACCTGTGGTGTGAACGGCTCGAACCTACACTCGAAGTATATAGGATCTTTACTGACCTGTGGTGTGAACGGCTTAAACCTACATCCGAAGTATATAGGATCTTTACTGACCTGTGGTGTGAACGGCTTAAACCTACATCCGAAGTATATAGGATCTTTACTGACCTGTGGTGTGAACGGCTTGAACCTACACCCGAAGTATATAGGATCTTTACTGACCCGTGGTGTGAACGGTTCGAATCTACACTCGAAGTATATAGGATCTGTACTGATCTGTGGTGTGAACGGCTCGAACCTACACCCGAAGTATTTGGGATCTTTATTGACCTGTGATGTGAACGGCTCGAACCTACACTCGAAGTATATAGGATCTTTACTGACCTGTGGTGTGAACGGCTTAAACCTACACCCGAAGTATATAGGATCTTTACTGACCTGTGGTGTGAACGGCTTAAACCTACATCCGAAGTATATAGGATCTTTACTGACCTGTGGTGTGAACGGCTTAAACCTACACCCGAAGTATATAGGATCTTTACTGACCTGTGGTGTGAACGGCTTAAACCTACATCCGAAGTATATAGGATCTTTACTGACCTGTGGTGTGAACGGCTTAAACCTACATCCGAAGTATATAGGATCTTTACTGACCTGTGGTGTGAACGGCTTAAACCTACATCCGAAGTATATAGGATCTTTACTGACCTGTGGTGTGAACGGCTTGAACCTACACCCGAAGTATATAGGATCTTTACTGACCTGTGGTGTGAACGGCTCGAACCTACACTCGAAGTATATAGGATCTTTACTGACCTGTGGTGTGAACGGCTTAAACCTACATCCGAAGTATATAGGATCTTTACTGACCTGTGGTGTGAACGGCTTAAACCTACATCCGAAGTATATAGGATCTTTACTGACCTGTGGTGTGAACGGCTTAAACCTACACCCGAAGTATATAGGATCTTTACTGACCTGTGATGTGAACGGCTTAAACCTACATCCGAAGTATATAGGATCTTTACTGACCTGTGGTGTGAACGGCTTAAACCTACATCCGAAGTATATAGGATCTTTACTGACCTGTGGTGTGAACGGCTTGAACCTACACCCGAAGTATATAGGATCTTTAGTGTTGTAGTCAGCCAGCATATACCTAAGATTCTCCACCACTACGTAACTGAAATAGAAAGAAAGAAAATGATTTTATTGACAACAACAATATTAGAAGTCATACATACGTATTGTACGTACGTGTTTAGGTAGTGATAGAGATATGCCAGAGCCCATTCCCATCCCACTGTGTCCTATCCCTCACCATTTTCCCAATCTTGTCTTCAAATCCATTTCTTCATCTTCAAAGGCAGGCCGAGCCGAGGTCGTGATAACGTTTGTCATTCTGGACTGACGTTAGCATGCACCGTGGATGTTATCATTGTTGACAGCATCTGTAGCCACAGTATCCACTTACCACCAGATGAACTGTATGATCGTCTGCCGCCTTTTTCTTCTACAAAAAACAATAAATTGAGAGGAAAGTAAAAAAATAAAGAAATATTAATTGTTGTGCCAGTGATTACGACGCTGATTTACTGTTGGAGCCGCTCACGTGACCACGGACTGCCCACAGCAGCGGCCGTGCCATATGTATGTCAAGCCATTTTAACAAAATTTATATTATTCTAAGATAAATATATATATATATATTAATATGAATATATATAAGATATAGTTCAAATGTGAAACTTTACACATATTTTTAATAGTAGATATTTCTTAGAATTGTTGCTAAATTTATCATATTTAACTTTTCCGGTGGCGTTAGGATTACTGCATCCCAGCAAACAATAGACAAACAATAAAAAGGTCGGCCATTGCACGAAGCGTTAATTTGCTATTAAAAAGCATAAAAGCGTTTTTTTTTTAAATACGGAATCATCAGCATAATCCATATGGTTTCATGCTACGGGAATAGGTCTGATACGTCCTGCATAGATAACAGCATCTGCCTGTTTATATGTACGCGTTAATATCGAGACCGTCTGAGCTGATTTTATTGCGATTATTTTTAGTGGTTTGTTTACCATGTAAGGTTATGAGTGCTTTTTATTAAAATAATGGGCAGGCGCTAATACGATTATCTATCTAAATCATCGCTTCTCAATCTGGGGCTCGTGACCCTCGGGGGTCGCCATCACATATAGAGGGGGTCGCAGTTGGTCAAGTAAATTAAGCACTTATATACGAAAAAACCTTTCATTAATAAATTTATGATTTATAACTAAATGTTAGCAGTAAAAAAAATAATTAGGACCTGATTATTAAGTGATAAAATATTGAGAAACGATGATGTAAATTATGGTATTACTGTAGGAATATTGTACTCGTAATGAATTCATCTAATAACTATCCAAGCACACTAATGAGTTGATTTAGAAGTCGGCTTTCAAATGGACCACGTAATATGAGGAAGGTGGCAACAGACTGCCATATTCTTTATATTAACAAATACTCACGTATCATCATCAGCCTTAAGGAACCAGTCCGCATCTCTCCGGTGATGCTCATAAACATAACGGAACGCTGCCTTGGTCTTTGCCCAGAGGAAGTCCCGGCCTTCGTTCACGGGAAGCTCTACCGTTGGCAACCGTTCATCTGTAAAAGAAGACTTTAATCGATAACGTCCCAGTACGGGGTACCAGACTCCTTTCATATGTAATTTTCCATTTGTATTCTTATACCTTGAACCCGTAGACTGTGGAACGAACTGCCTCAAGAGATCTTTCCGTTACGCTACGATGTGGGGTTCTTCAAGAAAGCTGTTAATAGAATTTGGCAAGGTCGGCGACGTTGTTACCCCCCGGTGTTACAGGTGTCCATGGACGGCGGTAGCCACTTACCATTATGTTTCGCTTGCCCGTCCGCCTCCTTTCCTATAAAAAAATACGAGTTTCAGTTCATAGTTAGCTATGTGAGCTCAATATGAATTGCCCGATAAAATTTAATTGATTAAAAACGTACTACCGAAAAATAAATTTATTTTAAGGAATATATCAAAAGTTACGTAAAAATTTTGTTGTTCTATCTAAAACGTTCGAAGTGCTCGTTACTCAGTATAATGATCGAGCACCGCAGCCAGTAGTTGCAATTAGTGTCTTGTTTTGGGTAAATGCGAGTAGTATAAAATATATACTACAAATGAACAATAAGTTATGAAAAAAAAAACATATTTTCAACTTTTGTGTTATTTCAATGTCGTACTGTGGGTATATGACGTTATGAAGTTTCCAATGTTACCTGCATTAGTACTCATAAACAACAGCTTGTTGCATCTCTTCCCCCAAGTCGCTTTCACATGCTGCGCTTTCTTCATATGATTATCCGGCTGCGTCATCACCCAGCACAGCACTCTAACTTTCTTGAAGAGCTCGTCAGCAACCGATCTGTCCTCGTCTCTGTGCGCGGGCTCGTCGCTGCCATGTTCGATAATGCTTGCTATTGGATGCTTCTCGAGATCCCGAACTGATTCTCTGAAATACGATTGGTTTGTTGTAATATTAGCTAAATATATATAGTTCGAATTGGTTGGTTGATTCAGACCAATTGTAGTATATGAAATGATAATTGAAATTCATTGACAGTTTCCCCGCGATTTCTTATAAATAAATAAACGATGGTCGTTTGGTAAAATTTTGGGTAGAATATTTATGTACTTAGATGACATTCCAGAACATGATTTGCTTGCAAAGAAGTTGATATTTAATTAAAATGATCGCATGTTTAAAGCCCTCATTATGTAATGTCATACACAATGAAATGAGAATGTATCTTTTAGCTATTTTTCAATCGAAGCATAAGTATGTGATGTACAGCAAGCTTTTTGACATTTGTTTTTGACATCTTTATGAAAAGTCTTAAGTCTTAATAAATATTTTAAGATAGTGTCTATAGTATTGGCTAATCTACTTTTTGAACAGAAACAAACTCTTTTGTAGCTCATTATGAACTTATTTAATATACGGCTAGGTGTGGCGTTAACCGCAAATATAAATTTGTGGAACAAACTTATTGATTCAGTTAAAGGAATATTAATGTTGACGTTACGATAATACGAGTACTTACTGCATTTACGAGTGTAAAAAGAAGGTTGTATAGTCCTCGCAAAACTTCTTGGGCTTTGATCTTGAATGGGCGTCAACAGTCTGCGCATGTTCCTTCCAGAATTTCAAACGACACTCAATAAGGCGAATGTGCGAGTAGGAAGTTATTGTTGCGTCTCGCTCGAACTTGCGAACATATTGTATTGTAAATACCGTCGCGTTCCCAACCGCCCGTACCACTAAACGGACCTAAAATACGCTACTGCGTAAGTTTATCACGTGACATCGCCAGAGCCCAAGAAGTTTTGCGTTATTTATACTCGTTCGAAGACTCGGTTGGTCTTTGCTGGTAATTTTGTACATGGTAAATTAAAATACGTAATTTTGACTAATCTAATGTAAATCAAGATAACCGATAGCTTATAATATGAAATTTCTAATTGAACAATTAAAAATCATCAAACAAAATTGGAAAACGTGCAGTTTATCTTTTAACTACTTTCACAATACTACTTAAAACACAAAAAAAAAACTCAATTTCTACACTACAATTATCAAATATATATAACGGAAGTATTTCTAAGTGCATCATACAAATTTAATAATACTATGACAATTGAAATCTATACATAATAAAAATGTAACTGATTGCTATCGTACATAGAAGTACATAGAACATAGAAGATATATGAGAAAAACTATTATTGGAGGCCTTTATCAACGCAATAGAACCCAAAATAAAGATTGTCAGAATTTTTGTCTGTTTGTCTGTGCGCGCTAATCTTAGAAACGGCTTAACCGATTTGGGTGCGGTTTTCACTAATGTATTATGGTAAGCTTCACTTAAAATTTAGTGTTTGTTTTATTTCAATCAGTTCATAAATAAAAAAGTTATATCAATTTAAAGAATCACGTCGAATAAAGACGGTGTTTATAAACTAAAGTCCACGCGGACGAAGTCGCGGGCAACAGCTAGTATTAAATATCTTTATGATAGAACATTCTACAAATTCTCTGATGAAAAATATTGTATATAAATTACAGTGGATATTATAATTTATTAAAAAACAAAATTATTATTACAAAAAATATTAAAAATTACAATTTATTATAAAAAAAAAATATAATGCTAAGCAATTGTAAATTGTTAATATTCTTATGTAATTGGTACAATGTGACTTGACATTTTAATAAATATATGTTTGGTGGCTTCAGAATAGCAACAGTGGGTGTCGTGAAAGACGACTAAAGGATAAAAAACCGGCTACAGCTAGCCCGGGGAACTATACCGCTTCTGAAAGAGTGGACTCGCCAACCCATTTGGCCAGCGTAGCGCTAAGGCTATACAATACCATATACAGTAATCCCCTCTATAACACGGTAGATTGGTTCCGCGTTATAGGAAAACGTGCTGTAGGAGTATTCCCGTATAACGCGTTTTTACGACCCCGTATAACGCGTTACGTATATCGCTAATTATTCACGTTTAACTTTTCTCGCTAAAGGGGGTTTAAATCGAATATTAAGAAAAAACTATATTATGAACGAAATATGTACGTTTTATTAAAATCAAACTAAACTAAGAACATTTTAAATAAAAAACTTATGCATATGAAATAAAAAAACAGTTAATTTCAAATAAATTACACTATCATTATAAATTTCACAGTACATACAGAAATATAATGTGAGAAATCCCCGCGTTATATGGGGGAATGCCCGTGTTATACGGGGGATTGAAATCGCGTAATATGAAAATGCGTTATAAGAGTACCGTGTTATAGGGGGGATTACTGTATATACATCCCTCATACACAAGACAATGTGAATGGGGGCGCCGTGTCCAGCAGTGAGTAATATAAGTTCTGATGACGGTGACCCATACAGCGAATAATAAAACAACATTACTCAAAAATATGTAATCGTTACATACCCTAACTACATAAGTAATGATAAGTACGCAGATTTGTTCAGCTGTGTTAATTTGAATATGTACCACAAACAACATCGTACGTAATCTATGCATATAATAAAACTGTAGAACCGGCGTGTCTGTACATATATTTACCGAAAACTGATTGGTGGCGATGAAGGAAGAGTATCAGAATACAAAAGGACGATTTTGAAATTTTTTTGTCAGTCTGTTCGAACACGCTTCAAAACTACTGAACGGATCTTCATGGCGTTTCCACAGGTTAATTAAACTTAGCTTGGCGCTTCGAATAGGCTTTGTTTCATCGAAATCGGCTAACGGGAATAAAATATATATCAATTTAGTGTTTAAAAACTAAATTAAAGTTCGAAATAAATTAAACGGACATATTTCTTCAGTTTTACAAAACATAACAAAAATATGTTTAAATATAGGCTTCTAATATTAGGGGTTAAAGTATGAAATTGCCGATTTGTACTGAAAAATTAAAACTCGATTTTTTCTAAAATGTAACATATTTATTTAATCAAAATATTTACCCTCATTATCTATACATTATTGCCATCTAATCGGAAGTTCATTTATGCCTTTGCGATAGAACTCCGGGGATGTAGATTCGACAAACTGTGTGAAAGCATTTTGTACTGCCTCTTGGGAAGAAAATTTTTTACCACGTAGAAAATTGTCCAAATCACGAAAAAAATGGTAGTCCGTTGGAGCAACGTCTGGTGAGTACGGAGGATGACGTATGGTTTCTAACTGCAGCTCCTGTAGAGTTACAACGGTTTCT
This sequence comes from Sesia apiformis, assembly GCA_914767545.1. Taxonomy (NCBI): domain Eukaryota; kingdom Metazoa; phylum Arthropoda; class Insecta; order Lepidoptera; family Sesiidae; genus Sesia; species Sesia apiformis. Next base: position 3,174,225 of record OU611960.1, on the reverse strand, counting down.
CGTGCAGTGTGAGGTCTTGCGTTATCATGGAGCAATAATGGTGAAGATCGATTCACGAGTCGGGGCTGTTTCACTGCTAGTTTCGCCATCATTGTTCGAAGTTCGGCACAGTAAACATCTGTTGTTATTGCTTGACCAGACCTGAGAAAGCTATAGTGAATAACACCATGAATAGACCACCAAACAGTTACCATTACCTTTTTATTAGTAAGCTATGCCTTAGGGCACTGTTGCGGCGTTTGACCTGAGGTCAGCCATTGCATTTTTCGCTTTCGGTTATCGTAAAGAATCCACTTTTCGTCACATGTCACAATTCGATCCAATATTCCTTCATTTCTGTACCTATTCAACAAGGCAACGCAAGTTTCAACACGCGTTTCTTTCTGCAGATCAGTCAAATCATGAGGCACCCATTTTTCATATTTTTTTATCTTATTGATTTGATGCAAATGAGTCGATATTGTAGGTAAGGTAACGTTAAACCATGCCGCTAATTCCTGGGTAGTTTGACTCGGATCGGCTTCCACCATCTCCTTCAATTCAGCGTTATTCACCTGTGTGGGCGGTCTTCCACGTGGTTCGTTCTTCAAGTCGAAGTTTCCATTACGAAAGCGTTTAAACCAAAAACGCACTGTTCGTTCATTAGCAGTCTCCTCTCCAAACGCAGCATTGATATTGCGAGCCGGTTCTGCCGCGTTAGTTCCGCGTCGGAACTCGTATTCAAAGATTACTCGGATTTTCGAAGTATCCATCTTTCCCGTCTAAGCTGAATAAAAAAAACAATTGAAAGTCGAAAATCGAATGTTGCACATTTTTTAAAACAAGAACCTCATAGGTATCATGTGAAAAAAGTTTCACTCGAAAATCTCACACCATGAGGGTTTTATGTCAATTCAAAGTATCTATTACTATAAAACGGCAATTTCATACTTTAACCCCTATTATTTATCGTAGGTAACTAATTATGAGTAATACTAATAAGAGTAGCAATGGTTATAAATTCACTTGTTGTCAATTCAATTAATACATTGTTTATATGTAATTAATTAGTGGTTTACAATCTTGGTTTATGGATTCATGAATCCTGTAAACAGATTCTGCAAGGTCAGCAACGCACCGGGAAGCCCTCTGGTCTTGCAGGTATCCACGGGCGGCGGTGACCACTTACCATCATGTGGTCCGTCCGCTCGTCTGCTATCTATTCTTTAAGAAAAATAATTTTGACATATAAAATATAAACATTTAAGCAAGCAATGTGACGACAAAAAATATTCAAAAATTTATCCAATAAGGGCTCGATAATACAACCCTGTGGAACTCCAATTTCGGGAAGAAAGCTATAATAAATGTAGAGTTAATTACAAGTAAATATTTAAAAAAGTCTTTGTCACGTCTTTAGTCTTCGTTAATGTTTTATGTTAACAAAATACTAATATTGCCGTGTTAACTAAAGAAGAACAACTCATAACGTGGACAAACCATAGTAGACAAAATCAAAGGCTTTGATATAATTAATACCTACTTCAAACGAAGATTATCTACCTAAACAAAAACTACTGTAATATTTTATGCATCTTTTTGTTTTTGGTTCGTTTTCGTTTCGGATTTCGGTTGAATTTATTTGCGAAAAGTTTAGATTTCTCTGAGTTATATTATCTTAATGTACAATACGCGGAAATATGTTTCTTTTCCATCATTTTGTTCTGAATTTATAATGTATCTTAACTGACTCTATTCCGTTTGACTTTATATTTTATCTTTAATATCAAGTAAACAACAGTATGGAGAATTGTTGTCGCAATAAAGCAAATATACAAGCCAAATATGGCTACTACACAGAATACAGAATATACAGAATACTGTTTCTTATATTCATTTATGAACAATATAACAAAAAAAAAAGTAAAATGAGCAAAATTAAAATGTAACAAATTAAAACTGTTATTATCAATTATTATGGTCTACAAATTCATGCGATTTTAGCCACTATGAAAATCATGCATTCAGGCAGCATGCCAAGTAGTGTAGACAGAAGTTACCTGTACGACGATGACCAAGCTATGTCTCGAGTGAATCCGCTCGATGTTAATAATATGTATGCAAAACTAAATCCGGCAGATATCCCAATCACCAATGTTAACACAAATCGACGACTCATCACCCGGCCCTCAGCCTGCACAATATTGGACATTGCGAGTCTGCTTGCAAAATCTTTCTTGATCAAGGGCAAGATTTTGTTCGCAGAGCGATTGGAGCAACGTGTGTTCGCATTACGAGCCGCGACAATACAATACTATAGTATTGTAATAGCCATTTATTTGCTTTTAACCAATTGATCGTATTTAGTGGAAGACTGCTTCTAACACTGCTTACATTCAAAGTTAATGTTGGATTCCGTATAGAATTCTTACGGTAAATAGTTGAAATGTCGATAATAGCACAAAATGCATCTTTTTCGATGACGTTAGTATGTTTTGATCCAAGAAATATAAAACGTAATGACAATTTATTTAGAAAAATATCAATATTTAACACATTGAGATAATCCTTAAAAATTATGAACGAGAACTTACGGTTTTCTCACACGATTTTCAGAATGGTATAACTATGTATTAATAAATTCCCAAGTGATAATATTCCAATTTACTTTTCGCAATATTACTTGTCTTGTGAGAGTATGTCACACAAATTTCTAATAAATTATTAAAGAACATATCTTAATAATATGGATTGTACTGTACAATTTATGTCCGACATAAATAGAACTGAATGGAGTATGTTTTATTGTTCAATAGAAACCAATTTGTTATCAATTAAATACCATATTATCATTGATGGTTTCGTTAACGTGCCACAAATATTTCTTGTTTATTTAAAGAAATAATATCGTATAATTAAAGTATGTAGGTATATTAATGGCAAATTAAGGTCGCGTTTTAAGTAAGGAAATTAAGTAACAAAAAGTAAATAACACTGTCAAATCTTAGTCAAATTGTGTGTCATAATTCCTGGCTGGACCACAAGTCTCAAAACACTTTTTCTTTCTAGTACAAAATCCTTGTTTTAAAAAACACACGACAGAATAGAGATGGTACATGCATTTGGGATAAGAGAATATATGTATGTTTGAGTACCCCTTTTTTATCTAAATGAATGCAAAATGGTACGAACGAATTCGAGACACATGTCAACTTCCTGAGCTATCTCTTAAGCTAGCGTGACGATTTACCATCACCATGTCCTTCACTTTGTTAATATTTTTTTCAGTCGAAGACGTTGAAGGTCGACCAGAACGAGGCAAGTCTTCAACCACTTCTCGGCCTTCTTTGAATGCTTTGTTGTACCACTCATATGCTCTTGTTTCTGATATAGTCGATTCACCGTAGGCCTTCTCTAACATTTTCAATGATTCCGCACAAGAAATATTGTTGGCAACACAAAATTAGCGGCAAATTCTTTGTTCGATATTTTTATCCATTGTAAAATTCGCAAAATACACTCGAGGTCATCTAGCAAATATGAAAATCTTCAAACAACTATTTGACAGATGGCGCCAAAACTTTACATGAAAATTAGCTACAATAGTGCCAACCTAACAGCAATATATTTTTACGCATGGATTTTACGCGGGCATTCTTTTCTCAAAATTCCCGATATTTATTTGACAATATGTATATTAATTAGATCTTGTTTCTTTTACATTCGATAAACCTTCGTTACGCGCGACGCGGTGATAGGTTGTATTGACTATTGAAGATTGTCAACAAGACTGCTGACTGGTTTATGTTTTTATTTTAACCTTTACAAAGGTAATTAATTTAATTAGGTTTTTTAACCGAAGGGGATTTTATCAAACAATTTATTTGTCTTTTTTATACAGTTTTTTAATTAACAATTCGATGTACTAATTTGTACGACATTCATTAAAAATTATACTCCAATTGTTTATGAGATTTAACATAATATCTTATATGGTTATGCTGGGAAGTATATTTCTTCCTGGCCGGATCACGCTGCAATTGAACGTGTATAAATAATTAAGAGTTAATTAATATGACAAGAAATGTACATTAATTAACCTTTAATTATGTTTGTACATCTTAAGTCGCAGGGTGGTATTGCCAAGGAAGTATATTTACAAAGAGGACCACATAGGATATGTCAAATCCAATAATTCCTTGGAGTACAAATTTTATAAAATTTAATATTTTTTTGTTATTTTTAACTAGCAACCCAGGCTTGGTACAAGCGGCAAAATGATTTCACAAGAAATTGAGTTTCCATTTTCCAAAGCCTATTTCCATTTTCATTAGTCTATTATTGTAAAAGTGAAAAAAATTGCGAAATTGGTCGAGTAGTTCTGAGATTACCTCTTACGTCTTTGTACATCGGAGGAACACTATCCCAAGCCACGTGCGGACGATTTTACGGGAGAGCCAATTTAAGTCTTAATTCTTTATAAAACAAAATGGACTTAACATATTATCATTAAATTCTCAATTATTTTAATTTATCTTTATCATATATGAAGTTAGTACAATATACTTTTAAATGGATCGTAAAAATCCTATTTCGATCACATAAAAAAGGGATTTTTGTGTAAATTAACTTAGGAATGTGTACACAGATATAAAAAAGCAAAAGGAAAACTCACAGTTTAATATGATATTAATACTAGTACGTATGGGTTTTAAGTAGCGTAATCTCGTAATGCGAACACACTTACAGAAACAAATTAAAGAACGCATGTTTTTAAATTATACATTTGAACAGCAGTTGGGGTGCAACTGTGCTAACCGACCGCCACCGACCGCGTCACTGGAAATGTTACTAAGTAATAAATATTTACACACGTTAAAGGTAAAGCTAGCATTGTCAGCAACACACTTTTCGTTTAAGGCTAGGATTGTCAACCTTTTGTTTTATTTAATAAAGAAGTTAAATAGATTTTTTAAATGAGCGTCTTAAAATTTTTATAATAAAATCTAGAACAACAAAAAGCGGCAATTTCCAAAAAAAATCTTAAGCTACTCATATTACTCCTGGTTATAGTCAGGACAAAATGAACTTTACATTTTATAATTATTATAACTATTATATTATTCTGTAGTTTATACCAGTAGCTTTCTTTTACAACGTAAGTATACCAGTTATATCAGTATATATATATATAGTTATACCATATATACTGTAGTTTATACCAGTAGTTTACCACGTCGTTCTAAGAAGTGATTTCTCCTCCGTATAAATATTCTTATTCTATAATACAAATAATAAACACTGGATTTACCGTTTTTAAAATTTGTACCAGGAGATAAATTTTAATTTACAGGTGGTTAAACTTCTGTATGGTATCCCGACATAATTAAATTTCCAAGAGCGAAGCAGATACTTAATTTATATGTCAATTAATCAACTTACCATATATCCTTACCATTATCGTATACCATATATCGTTGTGCCACATTTCACTAGCCTAATTTGTTAGTGTCATGAATAGTCACGATCTATCTGTATTTGAAGTAAATTTTTTCCGTTGTAGTAGCACGATGATATAGTAATAAATTAATAATTGACAACCCTAAGCATTAGAATTTAAAAAATGTGTTTGTTGATACATACAAAGATGTTGTGATTGTTGTTTACTTTTTAAAGTGCGTTATGTTTGTTTTTGCATCTGCTTAAGAATCTTTTTCTGGTTTCGAAAATGACCATTTCATAATTAATCGCACAACACGACATAGAATAATACGAATTATTGAATGATTAGTTCTCATACATACCACAAGAAGATTCCCACACAATGTTAATCATTCACACGTTACACATAAGTGTTGATATTAACATACTTATAAATTAATAACAGTACCTAAACGTGATAGATAACTTGACAAAAATTAATGTAGCCATACGTCCTAAGGTTACATTAAGTACAACATTTTCAAATAGTAGTAGGTACTATTTAAATACTATTAATTTTAGGTAATATTTAAAGGATTAAGTAAACATCTGAAATAGATTTTGTTATTTTTTTTTTATGTACGAAGATGGCAGACGAGCATACAGTCCACCTGATGGTAAGTGGATACTGTCGCCCGTAGACATCCGAGACACATGTCAATATTAGTCCAAAATGAAAACGTCAGTATGCCTCCGGATGCGGTGCCTACCTTTGGAGATATAGGAATGGATTTGGAGAAAGGGTTGGGAAAATGAGGAGGGATAGGATGGGAATGGGCTCTGGCACATCTCACTCACTACCGAAACACGTACGTACATTAGGGAAATAAGATAAAGTGGGAAATGCAGTACATTTCAAGGTAGTATTCTGTGAGAGAGGGGTAACGTGGCCAGTCGAGCGCGCCCAGCGGCTGTTGGATTGCAGCGTGCACTCTCCCCCTCAACCAATTATACTTTACATGTAGAATTATACTTAAAGTGGCGTGCATCTCATATAAGCAAACAAATAGAGCTTACCACTAATTATTTAGGACAATTAATAAAAGCAACCACACATACAGCTATATAAAATAACCAGTTTGGACTACGATGGTAGTTTCTTTAACTATGGGTTGTCAAGATAGTGACAGTAACATTTTATTAGAGAGCATTAATTTCCATATGATAATGGTATCAAGATAGAAGTTAGCACTACTTATCCACGGTAGGCCTAATTCATAAGTTCAAAGATTTCTTTGCAGGATAAGAGCCGAAACGAAGAGAGTCACCAAAGACCTAGTCACCGACATATACAAATAGAATCAGCGCGCTGGAGTGGCAATGGGCGGAACATATTGTTCGGAGGACCGACAACTATTTGTAGTATAATAGAATATTTTATTTGTTCGAAGTACGGTAAGTCAGTATAAATATACTTCGTATACAAAATATACCAGTAATTAACCAGGGACTCCAAAAATCATAGAATTCGTGTGACGTAATTTATGGATGGCCCCTTAGGTACCTACTACTTGCCACTACTGCTTATCTAGTTTCAAAACCAATGCACGCCACTGCATGTTTATCCCTTATATATAACGTTTGATAAAAAGTATAACATATGTATCAAATAAAGCGATGAGGGAAGAATCATATTATAAAGGCTGTCAGTAGCATTTCAAAGACTGAAATCATGGATTCTGCTCGAATCCATGATTGTTAGTTGATTATAAGTTGAAACCGGCTGTTTGCAATGTAGGTGTCGCTGCTATGTGCTGTCATGAAATTGTCATCGGGCAACTATTGCATGTCAAAGTACGTCATTAGCTTCACATTTTAGTTCAGTTTGCGCCATAATTGCCTCAACAACGCTTTTGTTCTGTCCATTGAAAATGTCAAGTTTCGAGCCAAAAAAACACCATATGCGGGAAGTACTTTTGTATTTCTTCAATATCAAGAAAACGGCCAGCGAAAGCCATCGATTGCTTGTGGAGGCTTACGGTGAGCATGCTCTTTCTGAAACAACATGCAGAGACTGGTTCCGTCGCTTCAAGAGTGGTGATTTTGACGTAAACGACAAAGAACGTCCGGGTGCCATGAAAAAATTCGAAGACGTCGAATTGGAAGCATTATTGGAGGAGGACGATGCTCAAAGTCAACAGCAGTTGGCAGAACAATTAAATGTGACACAAGCTGCATTCAAAAGGACTCCAGATGGGTGCCATATGAGCTGAAAGAACGAGACATCGAAAAGCGAAAAACCACCTGTGAAATTTTGCTTGAAAGGCACGAAAGGAAGTCATTTTTGCATCGGATCGTGACTGGGGATGAAAAATGGATTTACTTCAGTAATCCTACACGCAAAAAATCATGGGTCAACCCAGGCCAACCATCCGAAGCGCAATATTCACGGAAAGAAGGTTTTGTTGTGTATTTGGTGGGATCAGGTCGGTGTGGTCCACTACGAACTGTTGCAACCGAAACAAACCATTGACGGGAAGCTCTACCGACGCCAACTAATACGATTGAAGCGTGCCTTGCAAGAGAAACGGCCGCAATATGCCGAAAGACACGATAAGCTGATTCTCCAGCATGACAACGCCCGGCCACATGTTGCGAAACCGGTCAAAACATATCTGAAAAGAACTGGATGGGAGTTCTTACCCCACCCGCCGTACTCTCCAGACGTTGCTCCTTCAGATTACTACTTGTTCAGATCGATGGCCCATGGACTCTCCGAGCAGCGCTTCACGAATCACAGAGAAGTCGAAAATTGGCTCGATACTTGGATCGCCTCAAAATCGGAAAAAATTTTTTGGCACGGGATTCATAAGTTGCCGAAAAATTGGCGAAAAGTTGTAGAAAACGATGGCAATTACATTTAATAAAAAAATCATGTACCGTTTCTCCGCAATTGACGTTTGATTTTTGTGAAAAAACAGCGGGTTTCAACTTATAGACCTATTAAAATAATTGACATGATATGTTACATCTTTTTAAATCCCTATTATACTTGTATAGAAATCAGGTAATGTTGAATTTTTTTATGTAAGTATAAAAAATAAAAAAAAAAATTATATTAAGCAAAAAAATGTAGAAAATTTTCATACAATAGAATCCATTTATACTATCCAGCTTTAGTTTTCCGGAATACGACGGTTACATTATCTGGGATAATATTTTTATATAGATAGATAGTATACACGTAAGATGGCGCGCGGCGGACGGTGTAAAATAATTTCGAATATATCAGCATTATCCCTTAATTATATTAGACGCGTATTGATTTTGCATACATAAAGTGTCCGTTCATTTTCTTCCGTCATTTTTCCTTACTATTCCATGACCACACAACACTACACTTTGAAAAGCTACATAAAAACTACATTTTAAGGTTCACTCCGCCCGTAAAACATTATATTTTAGGTAAGGTAGTTCTATCCTTGTGTACCTTTTGCCACAGAAGTTTTCAGAATATGTATTTATAGTGTAGTGTATTTATTTATAGTATAGTGTAGTGTAGTATTTATAGTGTATATATTTATAATTTATAGTGTACTTATAGTGTAACTACTATAATAACATAATAGCTCCATTTTTAAGTAAAAAATATTTTTGTTTTTTTCCAGCAAACATCCATTTTTAAAATGTCCAGCGAATCGATATGTTAAAATTTTGACTGCATATATATATATATACAAGTTTCAGATTTAAAATTTATTTTGTGGTTCATGCAGTTGGAAGAACCCGTCAATATGAGGTATACAAGAGCTATTAATATTTTTATGCATATTAAAATCGTATACAGGATGTAACAAAACCATTTCCGAAGCCTAAAACTATCAGTATCTTCTATGTAGACCACAGAGGGTGCCAAGAAAATATGGTATCGACCATTCTGAAGTATATAAATACTAGTTTTATTCAAGCTTAAGTTATTGAAACTGATAGACTAGCCGAGTCCACATATTGCCTTTACATTTTGGAACCACACTGCTTTTCCCGGTACCAAAAAATGTGCAGTGCGGGACACCCTCTAGCCAGTTAAATGAGGTGAACCGAATACTTGAAGAGATTGTGAATGGGGGTGAAAATCGTGCGTGGTGGCGAGCCTTGGGAGAGGCCTATATCCAGCAGTAGAGAAACAGACTGATGGTATAGTATGGTAAGTTATTCTAATACGCATAAACAGAACCTTAGTTTGCAACATATTTATATTTTGACCGTGCATTTTATTACAATGCGATTTCATTCAATGGCAAATTAACTTTTATGTAATTAAAACTCGTACTGATAAAAATAATGGAATAGTCTATACGTTGAGAATTGAGACTGGGCAGTATTCGGCTGACTAGTCCCAGAAACCAGCCGAATACTAAGACAATACAATAAAATATTGTCACGAAATAAGTAGTTTCAGTTAATTTCTTTTTTTAATCTGTGACACGCGTGCAGCACGATGTCGGCGAGTTAGTAATAATTTAAAAAATCGTCCTCATGAATGTGACCGGAGTATAACGGAATGAAAAGATTTCCTCGTTCTATTACATTCCCCATTCTTTATTTACTAAGTTTTGCTAGTTATATTGTACATTTTATGAATCTTCTGCGAGTTTTGGGAGGGATCCTACTTTGGCGTTTAAATCCCCGATAACAACGCTGAATCGAGTCTCGATAGTATGATTCAGGGCCCTATTTATGTCATCACAAATGGCCTCGACCTCATCGTCGTGTGCGTAGACGTGGGAGCATATACTTGTACAATCTTTAACTTCTTAAAGTAACTTAAAGTGTTAAAGTTACTTCTTAAAGTGTACTTCTTATTTATCCCAAGTACAAGATATGCCACTCGCGCCGACGCACTGCATACTATCACAACGTTGTTAACGAGGACCTTGTTAACGAAAAAACCGACACCGCCTTGGGATGGTTATTCACCTTGCCGGAAGTACATAGAATAGATTTCCATATTCAAGGGTCATCGTGTCCTCTCCCTCTCTTCAGACTTCGTATAACCCAAGAATATCCCACCTTATCCTACTTAGATCGGTTTTCAACTCCACTACATTTCGGTGACGCCTCAGTTATACGTAGCCAGGTATAGTCGTAGGTTTTGGCAGCCTAACCGGATTCTTCACACCCCCTGCCACAGCCGCTGCCGTAGCTAGGAATAGTAGAGCCGCCGGGGAGTAGGGGCTGTCGAGTGTTTTACATTTCCATAGGAGGTTTATGCCCTAATCACTACGCTGGGCAGACGGGTTGGTGATCGCAGTGCTAGGCTTCTCGCACCGGTGATGCTGCTGCCCGTCACCGGTCTCTGGTATTTGAGATCTAGCAAATGAAGTGGTTCTACTGCCACTGAAATATCTCCTATATAACTAAAATCACAATTAGTGGGTTCGAGATTTCAGAGCCAGAATTGGAATGTAAACCATATCGAGTTGTAGAAAATGAATGAAGATGGTAAAGGAATTCATACATTTGAGAGTTTGTGCAGCTGCTCCTATGTCCATTTCGAACAATAGGAATAGGACCGTAAACAACTGTGAGTGTAGAGGTGTTCTCGGGGCGCGCAGGTTCTCGGCCTGTATTCTCGCCGCAACTTCACGGCATGAGTCTAGAGCCGATATACCTACAAGCGAGACTAAACGATAGACATTTATGCCATGATTAATTAATGCCAATGTAGGTTTAACGTTGTATATCGACTTAATGCTTAAATTTATTTATCGTTAAAGCCAATTAGTTGAATGGTAATAAAATTAACTGCAACTGCAGTTTGATAAAGCTTTAATTGTTTTTGTTGTACTTGCCTAACAACTGATAAAGCTTTAATTGTTTTTGTTGTAATTGCCTAACAACGATACTGCCACTTTTAGAGCTAAATCTTATGTTGTAAAAATAATTTTAAAATATACAATCAACAAAATTTTATTCGGCATACAGTGTTTGTATCAGTGGCATGCATACGTAGGTTTTGAATCCAAGTACAGATTTTATTAGGAAAACATTAGCCATCGGCTAATCCGGAAACACCGGAACGCGTCATCCAACAAATACCCAATTTTGAATTTGAACAAGTTTGACAAATACCAACAGCGCTTGCGCTTTTCATATACGAGTATGTTTAGCATCAATAAGTAGTCTTACAGTATGTTTTGCGTCTACAAAACAAACCAACCGGTTTTTTCGACCCAATTTCCATTTGATAAAAGGAGTTTCCTTTGTAAGTAAATAAAATAAAAATAAGCAGTTAAATAGTAAGCTCCCTTTGTCTGTTTGTATAAAATGCACATCATTGGTTTGCGTGTGTGTGTGTGTGTTTCATTCTGCTAATGTTATGTCATTATGTGTTATACATATCACTTAATAGATTGAAATGAAATTTGGCGGGAAACTAGTTTGTGTCTATATCTTGATTAAGTAGATGAGCGAAATGCATCGGCGTGTGCAATATCAAACAAATTGTCCAAATTATTTGTTTACGCGCTTGATTAGGTTTTGTGTTTTCTTTGCATTATTTTGTAAGTCTCGCCATACTTGATATAAGTTCACAATTTTTTTCACACAATTCGGTAACGATTTAGTAGGTATTCAGGTATTTGTGCCTTTTCCCAAAATATAACACACTCGCAAATAGCGAGATTTGCACTTTCATTAATAGTTAATTTAATTTCACTGATATTATACAACAAAACTGCAAGTATTTGTCCATTGAAAAGAAGTTTTGTCCCCATTATTTGATGTTTTCCCCTACTAAAATTAATATACCGTTTTAGAACTGAGCAATTCCACTGACATGTTTATAGACTAAAAGCAATAAGTTTACAGACAATACAACTGGAAATCACAAGCACATCGACGCCTAAATATGCAGTACCAACATGTTTCGATGCAAGTCGGCACAGTTTACCGTAATCCAAAATAAAAGAAATTTTATTTACATGTGTTTCAATATAAGTAAAAAAAAATAAGTTTTTAATGTGTACTGCATTAAAAAAATTACTATGAATTTTTGCGACACCCTAATAGACACCTCCATCACCAGCTAAGTGTGTACGCTGCCGACCTTTTTAGGCAATGGTTAAAATCGAGCTATGTTCCATTCTGTCGGGAAGTTTCTTGGAATATGAACCTTATTTCTGTACTGTTATAGTCGAAAGAGTACTTGTACAAGAGTACAAGTTATGCCTCTTTTTTCTTACATTGTAAGTTAATTGGAGATGTCAAATTAGAAATTATGTATCTAGAGTTTTTATGTCAACAAATACAGGAATTCAAGACTTTTTTTAACTAATGTAATAGGTATTTGTTCGCAGGTAGATAAATTTATTCAGATATGTTGTTTATCAGAATAAGTTGTACATTGCATATTGACAGAATGCATTTCACCCTGGTTGAGACGTGCCATATACTGCCAGCTCAATTTAGCCTATTAGTAGTTGCCAATATTGAATTATGACAAGTATATTCATTTGACAAATCCACAGATACTTCTGATGGGTTGCAACTGTTACACTGATTATGTCAAACAGTATATATTATTATGGCTGTAATAGGCTAGGCAGCACATACTGATGCACCCAATCTGGTTTTTCTCACTTGTGCGTCAGTATCATAGTATCTGTCCAGTCAATTCTTGAACTCAGTACTATGGATATAGTGGTGCATTGAATTGGACTATATTTAAATTAGAAGAACTTGGCACACAATTAAATAAAATTCTAAATCTAAGAAGTCTTTCTAATCAACCTGAATTAATACCACAATCTCAATTTATTTCCTCAAGGATGGCTGGAATAAATTGCTAGAAGTTAATATGACCATGGGCTGTATTCTCTTCTAAAAATATTGTTATAACATTACATTATAAAAACAAACATAACTTACATTTATACAAAAAAATATTTTTATCTATCTAACTGGATATTTGAATACAAGCTTAAGAAATGAGATCAATTATTGATGATTAGACTATCACAAATGACAACATGATTTATGAATTAAAATACAACTTATTTATTATTATATATGGGTGTTAGTGTTTCTTCATTCGGGGGAAATTCTTCTTTTGAGGCAAAATAAGACTCCAATAGAAAAGAATAAGAGATAAGGAGATAAGAGAGGAGAAATTACAAGCCACAGTTACTATGAACAATAATAGAACTTAGTGTGCTGCTGTGTGCCCCAAATTATATTGAGAGACTGAGCTACATGGCCAGGTTGTCATAATGAGTTTATTTTTATTTAGGTACAACCATCAATTTTAACATCTGGCCCCTGATATATAGAACCAGATAAAGAAACATTTATTTTTATTCTCTAGGTTCACATCTCCATATTTATTATAAAATGAGGGACGGTGTCCTAACCAAAATGGCCATAAAGGTTTCTCTTGTTGTACTATATTCTGAGAGGGTAAAAAAGGGAATGAATCGACTGAGACTTAAAAAATTGAAATCAAGAAAGTGGAACCACTGATAGATGTATGTTATAAAATAGCTAAGTATAGATTAAGCAGACATTCCTGAAGTTAAGACAAAAGAATAGCAAAGAAGTTTATAGTGCGTTCAAAAAAATAATGAATCATTTTGAAACTCCGGAATTTCGAAAATAAAGAAAATTTATTATATAAGTTTATGTTTAAAACTAACTACACAACGACCTGATTATGTTATTAATATAATTGATGTTAGTCACATTTTATTAGGAAGAACCGATAAGTAGCCCACACAAATGGTTTCGAGATAACAACATTATGATTATACGATACTTACAGCAGTCATTCCGGCGGATTAAAGTCCACACTTACAGGGATGAATAAACATGTTCAATTTTCTTCACTACATGTCATTTTAGATGTTTAGTACATAAAATCAAGATAATTAGTATGCTATTTTTTAAAATTTCAAAGTAAATTTTATGTTGTTATAGATTTCGACGATTTCCAACTGTCAATTATAAAATAACTTGCTTGACATTTGACAATTGAAGAGTATAGGTGCAAAAGTTAATAACTCAAATTTTTGGTAAAATGAAATACTTTTATTTTATTTTGCCATCTTCATTTAAATGATAAAAGTTACAATTCTCATAAGAAAATAATATACCTACCTAGTCAAAGTTCAAATTTAATTTTGAATATAATTAAAAATCGAATTCTGCAGCACAGAGATCCACAATTATTATCGGCTCATTTGCGGGCTGGGACAAAATTGTCCCAAGTGACATCTGGTGAAAAATTCCCCTGATGTCTACGGAGTTGAAATACACGTCGATCTCTTTTTAAAAAACGCTGAAAAGTTGTGTATGAAATTTTCGATAGTTATGGCACTATACTCTGTTCGCGTTAAGAATGCAGTGAATCTGATTATTTTACCTCGACTACTATCTGTTCGCGTTAAGAACGCATGTTCATTTACCGTTCATTTGGTTCCCTTTTATATGTTTTATTAAACGATAAATAATTAAACTATCTGTCTTAACGCGAACAGATAGTATTCGAGGTAAAATAATCAGATTCACTGCATTCTTAACGCGAACAGAGTATAGTTGAAATTCAAACAGCTGGTATGTTTGATATTAATCGTGTGAATTATTTATATTAATGAAAGTTATTGTGTTTTCGAGCTCACAGTATTTATTTTGGTCGCTTTATTTTTTATTTATGTCCCTAGCTTGGACAACAAAAAGATAACTACAAGTGAAAATACTTATTTTAAAATGTGTATCAACAAGTACGAAAAGAATCAGTTACGTAGATTTAAATATTTTTGTAACAAAATACGACATACTCTAACTTTGATACTAACACGTAGTAAAAAGATGTTGTATTTTTAATTCATTCCGAGTGCTGTGTGCCTGTGAATGTAGAAAAGTGAGTAAAGTAATTATTTGCGAACATTTTCATTACCCTTTTAAGGTACCCGTACCCTTTTAAGTGCATTCAGTTGTGTTCTTTGTATAGTGTTTGAAAGGGGCTTTACGATTGTACAACAAAACAAGTTTGTAGTGGTACTGTTTTTATTTTAATAAGTCGTAAACATGACACATGGGAATTTTGCTTGCAATTGTCAAGAAAGTAGTTTTAACCGAAAATTCTCTTTTTATTTTTGTTTGTATTGTATCAGTTAGGATCAACAACTGACGCTTCAACGGCAAACTTGTGTAAATATTTATCTTAGAATGAAATAAACAATGTTTCGTATGGGTTAGAGCGTTTAATAAAGAGAGACAGACGTGTTTGTCGATTTTCGACTTTCAATTGTTTTTTTTTATTCAGCTTAGACGGGAAAGATGGATACTTCGAAAATCCGAGTAATCTTTGAATACGAGTTCCGACGCGGAACTAACGCGGCAGAAACGGCTCGCAATATCAATGCTGCGTTTGGAGAGGAGACTGCTAATGAACGAACCGTGCGTTTTTGGTTTAAACGCTTTCGTAATGGAAACTTCGACTTGAAGAACGCACCACGTGGAAGACCGCCCACACAGGTGAATAACGCTGAATTGAACGAGATGGTGGAAGCCGATCCGAGTCAAACTACCCAGGAATTAGCGGCATGGTTTAACGTTACCATACCTACAATATTGACTCATTTGCATTAAATCAATAAGATAAAAAAATATGAAAAATGGGTGCCTCATGATTTGACTGATCTGCAGAAAGAAACACGTGTTGAAACTTGCGTTGCCTTGTTGAATCGGTACAGAAGGTACAGAAATGAAGGAATATTGGATCGAATTGTGACATGTGACGAAAAGTGGATTCTTTACGATAACCGAAAGCGAAAAATGCAATGGCTGACCCCAGGTCAAACACCGCAACAGTGCCCTAAGGCAAAGCTTACCAATAAAAAGGTAATGGTAACTGACTGTTTGGTGGTCTATTCATGGTGTTATTCACTATAGCTTTCTCAGGTCTGGTCAAGGAATAACAGGAGATGTTTACTGTGCCGAACTTCGAACAATGATGGCGATAAAATGACTAGCAGTGAAACAGCCCCGACTCGTGAATCGATGTTCACCATTATTGTTCCATGATAACGCAAGACCTCACACTGCACGAGAAACCGTTGTAACTCTACAGGAGCTGCAGTTAGAAACCATACGTCATCCTCCGTACTCGCCAAACCTTGCTCTAACGGACTACCATTTTTTTCGTGATTTGGACAATTTTCTACGTGGTAAAAAATTTTCTTCCCAAGAGGCAGTACAAAATGCTTTCACACAGTTTGTCGAATCTACATCCCAGAGTTCTATCGCAAAGGCATAAATGAACTTCCGATTAGATGGCAACAATGTATAGATAATGAGGGTAAATATTTTGATTAAATAAATGTTACATTTTAGAAAAAAACGAGTTTTAATTTTTCAGTACAAATCAGCAATTTCATACTTTAGCCCCTAATACTTCATTTGAAAGGGAATAAAATTTCCTAATTGATGATATTTGATGATATTAAAAATAAAAAGCAAAGGAAAATAATCACCACTATGAAAACCAATTGTAAATGAATATTTCTTTTCTCGTATGTTATCATTTCTTGGAAATTAAGTATTTTTCGAACATTTAGCATTAATGTACCAACTTTATTCACAGCCATCAAATGTATATTTAATAGGGCTTCTAATATAATAATACCTATATTTCAGTATTGGGTGATGTAGTTCAATCACAATTATTATTTGTTTGAACGCATAAGATCACGATTAGTGAAATATTAAATTTCGAACGTCTCTGCCTAAAACGAAGCTCAAATAGGTTGGTACATCATCTGTCATCGCAAACGAGCGGTTATGGATGTTTCGAAAATTCGTATTCATTTTGGCGAATTTTCGCCAATTTTAACTATTCGTATTTGTCGTATTCTAAACGAATACCCAAATAATAAAAGCTTAATGTGAAAAGTAGTTAAAAAAGGTTTTCTACAAAAAGAAATACTTTTAAGATTAAACGTTCATTTGAAAATGAGGTAGCTGATTTTTTAGTTAATAATATAACTTTAGATTCAACGAAGGTACATAATGATTGACATAAAAAACACAAAGCACTAACTTTAAATTGGACTGAAATGGCCTACTTTGGTACCTACTAATTTTATAATTGTGTGCGTAGTAGATTATAGGTACCTACCTACCTACTGTTCGTAATCGTATTTGCGAATAGTGACTTTTTCTACTCGAAACATACTGGGTATATACTGTATTTGTATACTAAGACAGATCCCGAGAATAGGTATTTATGATATGAATTAATAAATGATAAGGTCGCACCTATTTTATAGAATGTTATATTAAGACTAAGCAATCAAGTAATAGGGGCAAAATATGTAAATACACATATATATCACAGATCCGTGGAATAGAGAGATTGCATGCATGCTTTTCATGAAGAAACGTCACAGATGTCATTTTCGTATGAATGATTCTGTTGTGATTCTACAATCAAATATTGAAATTTAGATGTCGTGCTTTGTATTTATTTGGGAGTCAATTTTCCATTTTACTCGTGATTTCATACTAAGTCATACTACATTTGGAACAGCTCAACCCGTATAACCTTTGACTTTCAAGAGTATATATCAATGAAATTGATGTGTAAAGGAGTTCTTGTCTGGTCAAACCAAATAGGTAAATACTTTATCGCATTAGAAACAGATAAATCTAGGATCAGATTTACGTTAGTAAGATTTGATAGACGAACCAATATAATTAAATATGAGAATTCCATTAATTTATCAACGTATAAAGCAATTTCCCCAAAAATTTAAAAAGTGGAGATTCAGCGTTGCGATTGTCATCCTAAGATGTGCGTTCCAAAACGTGTAACGATAACTCTTCGATTGTTCATATATTCATTTTTTTTCGGAATGGCTAATTTCTTGTTGCCTTTCAAAAGTCACCGGACAAATGTAGAGTACATATTTATAACGATAGAAAAGGATGCATCTTGTAAAGTAACAATTATCGCACGTTTTGGAACTCGGCCATAGAACAAGAGTTGTCAAAGACATATTTACGAAGATGGATAGTTTCTATTATTTTTTTTTAATATTGTTTAATTTATTATGATATAATTGTAAATTTTGTTTGTTTATCATATACTAATTTACCGGTAATGAATATAGTGAGTTAACAATGGAACCCTTATTATATTTTATTTCATTTTTATTTTTTATTCCATACAGTATAAGCCTTAGCTGCCTTTATAACTGATATATATAACGACTGAATTAAATTTCATTTATGTTTGTTTTTACTACCGTTTAGCGCTACGATAGCATTAGAATTTGATTCAAGTTAAAAAGAGATACTAATATTCGTACGATCTTTTACCATTCGACGGTAGCCTACTTAAAATAAATAATTATAATCCTGAAAATCAGCCATATTGTTTTGAGTTAGTCGTAAAATCATAAATATTTTTTCATTGTGTTTTATAATTTTAATTTGATCATTTAAAAAATATCTATCTCGAGATGTTGATGTAACATTTCGCTATAGTCATGATCAAATGTAAAGTTTTGTGTCTATAAAAGTGCGTCGAACAGTGTTCTGAAATGTGGCGACTAATTTTGTTTGTTTTAATTTATTTACTTCAAAATGCTGCCTCTTACAATCAGGAATCTTTGTGTGGAAGCGACGGACATAAAATAGGAAGCTGTAGTAGCCTGGTAGATATCAACTAAATTATTATTTTAAATACCAATATGGATTGCACTTGCATATTGTTATTGATTACTTCTATTTACGTTTTAGATTTACCTACTCATATCTACTCTAGTCGTCTATATAGTCCCATGATGATTACTTATATGTAACATATCTTGAATACATAATTATAGAGAATTTATAAGAAGAGATAAATGTATTATCTTGATACACTTATCAGGTGTCCTTGAAAAGTATTGCGTCAATCGTTGAACATGTTATAAAATACAGGGACGTTAGTACATATCTATGATAACGAACGTTAAGAACCTATTGGTTACTTTTCGTCATAATGACCCTCTTTATCACTCTTTTCTTATCCAAGGTAATACTTATAACATTATACTTATTATAATACTAATATTATAATATATACTATTATAATTATACTAATATACTTATTATAACTTATACATTATACTTATAACAAGGTATACTTATAATCAGCTTATAACATCCCACTTTAGGGCACAGCCTTCCTAGTACATTACTAGGAAATTTCTAGCCATATACCACCACATAAGCCGGGTGCATATTTGTGGATTATTATTATTGATGTATTAGGCTAGCAGCATTCGCTGATGCACCCTTATTGCCTTCTTTCTGTTTAAACAGTTTTTAAATTTATTCACTTTTGCTTTAACTGCCTCATGTTCCATGAGTTAACCACTTGACCATTGACTTTAGGTGCTTCTAGGGATAGTTTGCATTAGCCTTAAATCAGATCTGATCTGAAAGAGATCTAGATATATCTGTATTGTATATAGAGTTCAGCTATGCAACATCATAGGCCTTGTTGAGAATCTTTTAAGTTTCAATCAAGTCACCTCTTTCTCTCCTTTCCTTTAGACTAGTTAAGCATAAACTGCCCTTACATTCTCTTAAAAAAAAAATCAAATTAAATTATTTATTTGCTACACAAATGGTTTAATACAGATCTTGGCCTTAATGTTTGATACATGCCAATTTCTTTACAATATTTTCCTTTGCTACAGAGCTAGTAATCATTTTTAAAATCTATACTAAAGTAGAAACTCAGTGGCATGATAGTGGTAGAAACTCGGAGATTTGAGAGTAGAGGCCTAGGCAAATTAGAAGCACAAGGTAATTAATTAACCTTAATCTTCTTTTGTTTATACACTGAACCTATAACTTATTATGATCTTATAAGATCACAATGGGGTTGACATATCCTTGTAAGACAAAAAAGATTCTAAAAATTATTACAACCCTGCTTATGTTGCATCTCAATAAATAGTGAATAAAAAGGGGGATACTCGAAAAGGAAAGCACTGAAAAATTTAATTATTACAAATAAAACCTTGGATACCTTGATTTATCAATCAATTACTAAAATATGTAAACAATTAATTACTTAATTGCAATTTAACTTAGATATTTTTTGGACACATTTTCTCTTGTTATACTACTGAAACTAATAAAACATAACTATTATAAACATTTCATTGCCATAAATATTATTCAACATCACTGTTGAGTTGATTATTTTCATATGGAATTTATTATTAAATTTAACTCTTGTTTAAGATACTTGGACAAAACCAATCAGACTCCGATATATGCACAATTGAATATATTCAAAAGAACAGTCCTGTCTGCAAGGCTATGTACTTTAGCCCTATAGAATCGAACCCGCATCTTGGCAAGATTACTCTGAAGGCACACTTGAAGACTCAAGAGCGACATGATGATTCAACTATGTATAAAATTAACAACACCATCATAAATGTTACCTTTACTGACATAAAATGGAAATGTAAGTAAGAAACAGACTAATGCTCATTTTTATTTAAAAAAAATTACCAGAGTTATACTTATACAAATAATCTTAATTTTGTTAGTTTTTCTCAATTTAATGCTGCCTCCATTTCGAGCCAAGATTTTTATACTATAGTGGTTGTAGTGTACATTTTTCTCATTTGTGAACACTAGTTGTTAGTCCATAATTTTCAAACACCAAAGTTTCAAAGCAATTAAACAACTTTGAACGGGTTAAATCGCGTATATTTGACATTATTTATATCCCGACGTTTCGAACACTTTGCAGTGGACGTGGTCACGGGGTGACTAATTGATTGGTAGTTCAAAAAATTTCAGACGGTAGTCCAAATAATTTCTTAATAACTCAAGTGACAAATAAAATCAATTACTATAAAATCAATTACTCACCCCGTGACCACGTCCACTGCAAAGTGTTCGAAACGTCGGGATATAAATAATGTCAAATATACGCGATTTAACCCATTCAAAGTTGTTTAATTGCTATGTATAGTAATCGCGAAAACCTAAGAAAATACCAAAGTTTCAACCCCAGAGTGAAAATACTAATATAAGTAGTAACAATATACAAATAGAATTACAACATTTGGGGTCAATGACCCCATATTCTTCCATTTATTCATTTTATAAATGAATTTAAGTTTTTCAATATAGCCTCAATAAGCTATAGCTATAGCTTAATATAGCTATTTTCAACAGCTTTATACATACAGAGAAAATACTTGACACAAATGGTGATAGTAACATTTACAAACAGAAAGACATTTCCAAAGTGCTCGAAAAATGTATTATGTATTGCTGTTTGTTAATATTGAAACTTAGTATGACTATATTATATTAATTTTTAGTTAATGAGTTTGTTAAACATAGATAATGAGTTCACTATGAATTTCTATGAATTTTTATTTTTTAATGAAGACAAGTGGATTATTTGCATGGCTTCATTTTGTATTTTATTTGCTTGATACCCTAACTTAGACACAGAATATGGCAAAAGGTCTGCTGTATTGTAATATCAATATCTTATTTATCTTACCCAATTTGCAGTAAATAAATTTGATTTCAACATGTTTGGTTTCCAGCAATGAAATTTCGTTTCCAACTCAACTCTAGCAAAAGAATAATGAACCAATGCAACAATATTGTACTCTCTAACAATGTATCTGTCGATACACACTCTGAATTATATTACGACTGCTATAGTGATATTACAGAGAAAAACTATGTTGGGCTCAGCCATATGATAGACTTCGAGGCGACAGATGACAGAGTTGTACATAGAGGACAGTATTACTTCAATATGCCATCCCCTGACATGTTAAGTAAGTAGATTTTATAACCATCAGTATCTAGAATGACATCATTAATTCATTAGGTATTATTTATTATCTGGACACATTGCTCTTTACAATCTGCTAACATTTAATAAATTCACAGATCCAACAGTAACAGAAAAGGAATGGAAACCATTCATTTACTTAGAACTTTTGGAAACTTCTATAAAGCTACACATGACACCACCCCCTGCCCCTTTAAAAATAGCCGCTTATCATGTCAGAATGATGAGAGAATGTGACAAAGGAACTGTGTGTGAAGCAGTCCGAAACAATACATTGAAACTGAAAAATAATACAGAAGAAGTGACATATGATTACGGTTTGCTGAGGAATTCTGGGGCATATTATTTCCTCGTTACCCCAATGCATGAGAAGTGCAATGGTGTTTTAAAGGAATGCCAGACTGTTAAGAGTCCAGTTATTCAGATAAGTGAGTACTTTGCGATTAGTAAAGTTTTGATTGAGAGTCATTCCACACCAAATCATCCAGGAAAAATCAAATTTGTCACCCACCACCTCCGATTTTGATGAAACTTGGTATTTTTTATCTTCTCACATGCTTATGAAAGTATACCAAATTTTATCTCTTTATCTCAACTGGTTTTTTTTTGTACAGGACCTTGAAATATTGGTAAAATAGCCGTTTTTGCCGTTTCCGAACCTCCGAAACGAACTTGTACTTTCAATGAAAAATATTTGTATCTCTGACATTTATGGTGCAAATCTCATGAAAATTGTCAGTATTGTTGAGTGAACTGTGCTGATTCTAGAAAAAAATATGGCAACACTTTGTGTTTATTCGTTTTATAAAAAAAAAATATTATTTATAAGTTTTTAATAACTTTTTAGCACAAAAATGGTGTTTTACAAAAAAATTCATATCTCTAAGAGGCAAAGTGATAAGTAAGTCAATTTTTTTTTAAAATTAATCTGCAACATATTTCCTATTTTAAGAAACAACAAAATACTTGGCATTTTATTTGCTTTATTGTATAAAAATATTTATAATTAAAAATTTTTTTTTATTACTCGATAGGCCTACTCGTGAATTTCATAGGTACCACATTATAAATTAAACAACAAAAAGCTAAAAATTTATTTTATAATATATAATAACAATTATACTACAAGTTACAAGAATGAAAAATATTATACCTATTGTAATAATAAAATCCGTAAATAAATTGGCAGAATAAATTAATAGTAGATTATAGTAAATTTAATTTACTTAAAAACATATTTTGGAATTTATTGTTAACATACTAGATGATTTTAAATACAATGTCAGCTTAATATTAATTTATATATACATAATATTATTTGACATTGGGGTTCCGTATCAACAAAATACTTTTACATTTCTTATAAAAAATATATACGTTTAGAAATAGTATACATTTGGTACTTTTCATGTCAAAATAAAGTCAAGAGAAGCATAATAATTTTACAACTACCCTAAAAATTAATTGTTTTCTATTTTCAAGTCCTACATTACTAATTTCTTGTTTGTTCCATTAGGTGGTTGAATTTTTGATCTGCGATGTTCATATCTTTGTTATGAAAGTAATATACCCTTCCTGAGCCTTTAGTTGTGGGAGGGTCCACGATACTTAAAATGTTCTGTAATGGGACAAAACAAATATCATCTTTCTGATATGGCCAGTAAAACGATTTAGATGGACCAAAAGGATGCATAAACTTGATTTGCACATCACGCTCTTCTTCATTTTTTGAAAGTATAAGACCAAAAAACCAATGGTTGTCATAGACACAAGCCACATAGGAGTTTGTACAAATTTGTACCATAGTGACTTGCTCGGAAGGATTTTGTTTTCCACAAATGTTAAAGACCAAACTATAATTTGAATCAGAACTTATCCTTTTTGTACCTATTTCATTTTCTGAGAGTGGAGAAAAACAATGAAAACCGCGAGTACCAGGTACTGTTTTCGCTTGTGAGAAACGGGATTCCAGTTGTTGTCTGCAAGTGGATAAACTTTCTTTCTTCAATAGGGAAAAGAATATTTTCTCTATTCTAGATTGGCAAAACTCCAAAACTTTATCTACATTAGTGATTGTATTGCCAGGACCACGCTGCAAACTTTCCCTTGTTAGAAGACGTTTCACTGTTCCTCCTATACCATCACATGGAGATTTGCCGTGACTTGTTGCAAAAAAAAGACCAACATCCTTTTAAGTTGAAATCATTATGATGGTGACACAAATTTATGAAGTTCTTACAATTCTTGTACTGCCCAGCACAACCATCACTGAAATAGTGCACAGTTTGAACACGGGAAAACCTGTCATTTAAAAACTTTGCAACAATTCTTTGGGTTTCATAAACAAAACCCACATCATGTTCCAAATCATCTGAGACCACGCACAAACTTGAAACAATTATATCCTTTCCTTGCTCATTACAAGAATAAATTACCACTGGATGTAGAGAGCAGCTATCTTGTGTCCAGTGGTAACCTTGCACTTCGTCTTGAATAACATAAGTGTAGTTTTCACTAAAGTCTACTAAAACGATTGCTTCTTCTGGCTGAAGTTTTGTTTTTAACTCTTTCAGATAGTTAGACTGACACTTTGTGATAAAAGAATGTGGTAAAAGTTTTTCAAGACTCTCCACAAGGTGATTTAAATATTCATCAAATGGAACTGCCACTGTGACCTGCTGTGTTCTGTCGGTAGTCACCCATGCACTGTATGTGACTTCATCTTCTTGGTCCCATTCCTCAAATTTGTCTTGCAAGATTTTTTTAAGATTTTCATTTGAAGGACATTTACAACAGTGTCGAAGCATACAATCTCTGTTGTCCATTGAACAAACTAAGTGATTCATCAAATCATGGTATGTTTCCTCTATTGCACATGCATGTAAGAGCAGAATTACATTTTGGTGTATTGTACATACACATACAGAATGAGTCCCTGAGGAACCAGCTGACACACACCACTTGGGACGAAGCAAACAAAATTTTGAAAAACCAATTTTTACAGTAGGATATTCTAATTTAAAAGCAGCATACAGTTCATTGAGGTTACAAAGCAGCAGTCTTTTTTGTTCATATACATTTTTGGATATGCTAATTTTGTCTTTTTTACCTGGCATGATCCGAGAATACTCATCATATTGATAGAAATTTTTTACCAAATCAATTGTCCCTTGGTGAAGTAATTTCCCTTTTCTTGGATCAGGTAAAGCTATGATGCCTTTTTCTGTAAGTAATTCTCGTGCTTTACGAACTGTATACTCAGTAACACCAAATTCTTGAGCAACTTTTTTTCTACTCCATGAGATTGGGGCCAGAGTTAACAGCTGAATTTTTTCACGACGAGTAACAGGTGTTTCCAGTTTCTCTTTAATCATCTCAACAAGCCTGTCCAAGTCATTAGCTTTTTCTTGAATATTCTGTGGTATGTGTTCTGCTTTTTTTTCTTGAGAAAAGTCTTTTTCCAAAACTTTGCATACTTTATTTGTTATTATCGAACAAGCCGAATCCAATTTTCTTTTAGCATAACTGGACTTCATATGAGAAGGAACTGCATGAAATTTGAACGGAGATTCTCCAATATCAGTTAAAGATGTATTTAACTCTTCTAAAGCTTTTTCTTTGCTCAAAGTACTCTCAATGTCACAAATATCTTGAAAATTGTCAGTGGGCTCTTCAGTTTCAAAACTTTCATTATATACATTGTTTAGCTTATAAAATTCTTTTCTACAGGCATTGCATATCTTCTGTCCAGGGATTGCCTTAATAAAAACTTTAGAAATATCATTGATTTGGTTAGAAAGTTCCAAAGATACAGGTCTTAAAGTTTTTGTTATTCTTTTCTTATGCCTTTGAAATGGATCAAAACAGCATGTTTGGTAAGTTTCATATTTGTTTAAGTAATACATTTTGTGGTGCACACAAATATTTAAAAATAGGTCAGTATTTACACCACTTCTTAGCACAATGAGTTTTTTTTCTAATTCACTCAACAATTCAACACTTATTAGTTTCACTGACTTTGTATAGCTTTTTTTGTGACATTCTGTTTTACAATGCTGCCCCACACAACAGTATAATTCACTTTTTTCTTTTGATTGAGACATCTTAAAATAAAAAAAGAAAATAAAAATGCAACTACGTCTAATGATTTTTATAACTATAAAATTGTTTACTAAATGAATTAAA
The DNA here is from genome assembly GCA_914767545.1 of Sesia apiformis. Classification (NCBI taxonomy): domain Eukaryota; kingdom Metazoa; phylum Arthropoda; class Insecta; order Lepidoptera; family Sesiidae; genus Sesia; species Sesia apiformis. The sequence goes on along the minus strand of OU611960.1, from coordinate 3,147,749 downwards.
TTATTAAAAAGCAATATAAGCAATTAAATCTTCTACCCTAACAAATCTAACAAAGCACTATATATACTATTATTTATTAAAATATAATGCTATTCAGTTAAGTTAGTAAACCATAGAATGTTTACATACCACAAGCTTGTAAAATATTTTTATTGTGTTGCCATATTCATGAACCTAACTTTTTTGGAAATGAAAAATGTTGCCAACAAACTGAAAAATATTACTAGAAATATTAGTTTAAAAAAATCAATTGATTTTAATTTTATTTACCTTGAGTTATTTATAAAATTACCCATTTTACCCTACCCCACCCTACTGATGTTCACTTTAATAAAGCTAGCTTACCATACCAAGGGCCAGCCAGACCTGAACATGTTGGGTAATGAAAATCAAACCATTCATGTCATTTCCTGCAAATCTGCTATGTAAGAGAGAGCAAGTGGAGCCAGACTTCTTATTTTACCAATTAATATATTAATTTTTTAACAGGCCTATTAATTAATATTTTTTTATATAATTGTTATTATAAATTATAAAATAAATTTTTAGCTTTTTGTTGTTTAATTTATAATGTGGTACCTGGCAAATCAAAGGCGTGTGTCCAGTACAATCGTTTATTATGACTGGCGCACAGCTGCAAGTGCACGCACACATACGTAATACATAACACCTCCACTCTTATTTACTTATAATATAAAATAAAATTACCAATAAAATATGATTAAAAGAAAAGTTACTAAACTAAAACTTAATCTATTTCGAAACCATACCGCCTGGGTGGTTTACGGTCCCTAACCGTGGGCCCACAGTTCTCTACAGCGGGTTCTGTGTTTGCCGACACATTGGGTATAGATATGGGTACTGGTGAAGAATTACTTGGCGACGGTACAGGCGACCGTTGCGTCTCTCGTATCGGTGAACCACTCTGCGGTTTACTCTCCCCCGAACTGTCCGCACTCTGTTCTGTTTTCTCGCCTATAGCTATGGGAGATGTCAGAGATTTACGCTTTTCTACCGATTGTTTACTGAGGACAATATTTGGTGCTAATAACGTAGTGCTACTATTTTCTTTGTTGCTAATAACCCTCTGTTTTAGCTGATCCACGTGTCTGTGACTTTCGGTTCCAAAAACAGATTTTACTACGTAATTAGTGTTACCTAGCTGTTCCTTGATCGTCCCCGCTATCCACTTATCCGAACCCCTATAATCGCGATACCACACCAGAGCGCCCGGCTCGAAACGCCGTCGCGCCCCGCCCGCGGCTACCTCACTACGCTCCTGTCGAGTGACTACGCGAGATTCCCTTTCAGGTTTTAAATTATCCAACCTCATACGCAGGCTGCGACCCTGTAATATTTTAGATGGACTATCGCCGGTAGTAGCATGTTCGGTATTTCTATAGGCTAGTAAGAATCGACTTAATGCTATGTCTACCTCTAATTTCTGTTTTAACGCCTTATTAATAACACGTTTACATATTTTGACAGCATTTTCAGCCGCTCCGTTAGAAGCCGGATGATAAGGGGCTGTAAAAATATGTTCTATGCCATTACGGTTTAGGAAAGTTTGAAATTCCCCACTCGCGAATGGTGGGCCATTGTCACTGACCGTTTGCTTGGGAAGGCCAAATTTAGCCCACAGGTCCCTAAGTACCGTGATAACAGCCTGTGCCGTAGTTCGTTGCATTTTAATCGCTTCTATCCATTTAGAACATGAATCTACAATTACTAAATATGTTAAACCGTGAATAGGTCCTAAAAAATCTAAATGTAGCCTGGACCATGGTCGAGAGGGCCAGTGCCACGAGCACGGCGCGTGGCCTGGCGGCGCGTCGGCCACGGCGGCGCATATGGGGCACGCGCGGCACTCTGCTTCCACGGCCTCGTCGATCCCTGGCCACCATACGTAGCTACGTGCCAGCGACTTGGTTTTAAATATTCCCATATGTGGGTCATGCAGTTCGGAGATCACCTTTGATCTGCACGAAGAAGGTATAACTACACGATGACCCCACATAACACAACCTAGCTCATCGTACAATTCATTTTTCCTATTATGATATGGTTTTAGCTGTTTAATTTCGATCTCGGCCGGCCAACCGTCTACTATATAACTTAATACGCGACTCAATATTGGGTCAGCACGAGTTTCTTTTTTAAGAATATTGTAATCAAGCAATAGTGCATCTGTTGCAAAATGTAAATAAGTTTGTTCAGGTAAGTCCACCTCTTCCGATGTTACGTCATTTTTTTGTAACTCGATCAAACGTGAAAGGACATCTGCAGTATTCTGGTGAGTTTTAACATACTCGATTGTAAAATCATATGCTGATAATTTAATTGCCCAGCGTTGCAGACGACTTGTTGTCGCACTCGGAATACCCATATTCGGCCCAAATATACTAACTAGAGGTTTATGGTCGGTACGAAGAATGAACTTTCTACCGTATAAGTACTGGTGGAACTTTCCTACAGCAAAAACGATTGCCAAAGCTTCTTTATGTATTTGGCTGTAGTGTAACTCGTGCGTAGTGAGCGATCGCGACGCGTATGCAACGACTCGCTCGCCGTGGCCTCCGGCGGCGGCGCCGGCCGCGCGCTGCGCCAGCACCGCGCCTATCCCCCGCGCACTGGCGTCGACCGTCAACACCGTCTCTTGTTCCATATCGAAGTGCACGAGTGTTTTCGTACTACATAGTAATCCTTTCACTCTAATAAAGGCGGCGTTTTGTTCAGCACCCCATTTCCAATGTTTACCTTTCTTTAACAGTTCATAAAGAGGTGCTAAATAGGAACTCAAATCTTTAATAAACTTTCCATAGAAATTTACCATTCCTAAAAATGACTTTAATTCACTAACATTATTCGGGTGGGTCATAGTCCTAATAGCCTGTACTTTTTCGGGATCCACTCGAACACCGTTTTCATTAATAATGAATCCTAAATATTTTACTTCTTTCGCTAAAAATTCACACTTACTCTTTTTAATTTTCAAACCATTCTTTTCTAAAATTTCCAATACGTCTTTAATTGTCTTTAGATGACTAGCTAAATCTTTATTTTTAATTAAAATGTCATCATAGAAAATAACTACGTCGGGCATATTTTTAAACAAATTTATCATTAATTTTTGAAAGATTCCCGGGCTCGACGACAAACCGTAAACAAGTCGTGAATATTTAAATAACCCCCTGTGCGTATTAATAACCGTATATTGTCGCGAGCGTTCTGATAAAACTACCTGATTGTACGCCTGGGATAAATCCAGCTTCGTAAAAAAATTATTTCCACTAAGGTTACTAAACAAATCTTCCATTTTTGGAACCGGAAATCTATCGATAGCTAATACTCGATTGAGGGTTATCTTATAGTCGGCACATATTCTCAAACCTCCGTCGGCTTTACGCACCACAACCAGAGGCGTGGCCCAGTCGGAGTGGTCCACCGGCTCGATGACGCCGGCGCGCAGCATGGCGTCCAGCTCGGCGTCCACGCGCTCGCGCAGCGCGTAGGGTAGCGGTCGCGCGCGGCAGTATATGGGTGCGGCGCCCTCGCGTACACACAACTCGGCTTCGCCTCCCATATATCTACCCAATGTGCCATCAAACAGTGATTCATGCCTAGAAACAATGTTCTTAATTAACACATCTTTTCGCTGCACCGATTTGTTTTCTCCCATGTGGTTACTATGTGAGATAACTTTCGCTACTTTAATAGGTATATTTAACTCGGCTAACCATTGCCGCCCCAACAAGTTGGTAGTTCCTTTATCTATCACATACAGATCTAATGTTTTAATAATACCATTATAATTGACCACAGTTTCGATAAAACCTAATGGTTGGATACTGGAGCCGTCATAAAACTTTAAATTCAAATGGCAATTATTCAAGGGTAAATTACTAAACAGTTCCTCATAAACCTTTTTACTAATGCACGATAAGGCGGATCCAGTATCCACTTCCATAGTAAGTAAACAATTCTCTATCCTAAGCGCTATACCCACCGGTTTATAATCTCTCAAAGACATCTGATACATAAGTTCCACTTCACTGTCTTCCAATTCCTCCGTGTAATAATCGGCGGCGGAGCCCCGCTCGTCGACTTCGTTTTGCTGCTCCAACGAGTATACAGGGGCCCGGTCCCGGCCCCAGCCGCGCCGCGCAGCGCGCTGCCCGCGCTGGCCTCCGCGCCACGTGCCTCGCCGGCCGCCGCCGGCGCCGCCCGCGACGCAGGTCGACGCGCGGCTACAGCGCGCCCGCGCCGTATCATGCTCGTAATAATTACTGGCAGAACCCGCCAGTCCAGACCGTCTCCTATGTTTTGGACACATCCTCCTCAAGTGACCGATTTGATGGCATCCACTGCACACGTACTCTTTATATGAGCAACCATCCGCTTGATGTTTGTTGTCCCCACACCTGGGACATTCGCCGGTATACATTTTGTAAACATCTTCGGTTAACTTGTCACTGCCGCGCTCCACGGTGTTCGCGTCCCGCTCTGCGGCCTCTAATGATAAAGCCAATGTAATGGCTCGTTGATATCCTAAATTTTCTTCCGCAAATAATCTTTGTCTGATAATATCGCTTTTTAGACCACAGACCAGTTGATCGCGAATATTCTCGTCAAGCGTTGTTTTGAAATCGCAGTATTTCGACAATTTTTTTAACTCCGTAACGTAGTCACTTATAGATTCATTGTTAAGCTGCCTACGCTGGCGAAATTTGTACCTTTCTGCTAATGCTGTAGGTTTCGGCTGCAGGTGGGTAGTGAGAAGATCCACGGCTTGTTTGTAGTTTAATAACGAGGGTTTTGTAGGACTCGCCAATGTAGATAACAGTTCGTACGCTTCCTCACCCATTACGGAAATTAATGTAGGTAGTTTCATATCGTCCGACACTTTATTCACCAAAAAGTACATTTCTAATCTTTCGATATAACCCGTCCAATTTCCTGTTTTGATTACAAATTCTCGCACTTTCCCAATTGACATCTTGCATAAGTAATATAACGTATAGTTTTACGTAAAACCGGCTTTTTAAACTTATTATTTTATCACTCGTCGCCACTGGCAAATCAAAGGCGTGTGTCCAGTACAATCGTTTATTAGAGACTGGCGCACAGCTGCAAGTGCACGCACACATACGTAATACATAACAGTACCTATGAAATTCACGAGTAGGCCAATCGAGTAATAAAAAAAAAATTTTAATTATAAATATTTTTATACAATAAAGCAAATAAAATGCCAAGTATTTTGTTGTTTCTTAAAATAGGAAATATGTTGCAGATTAATTTAAAAAAAAATTTGACTTAATTATCACTTTGCCTCTTAGAGATATGAATTTTTTTGTAAAACACCATTTTTGTGCTAAAAAGTTATTAAAAACTTATAAATAATATTTTTTTTTTATAAAACGAATAAACACAAAGTGTTGCCATATTTTTTTCTAGAATCAGCACAGTTCACTCAACAATACTGACAATTTTCATGAGATTTGCACCATAAATGTCAGAGATACAAATATTTTTCATTGAAAGTACAAGTTCTTTTCGGAGGTTCGGAAACGGCAAAAACGGCTATTTTACCAATATTTCAAGGTCCTGTACAAAAAAAACCAGTTGAGATAAAGAGATAAAATTTGGTATACTTTCATAACTATGTGAAAAGATAAAAAATATGAGGTTTCATCAAAATCTGAAGTGGTGGGTGACATGGCCTGGATGACTTGATATGGAATGACCCTTGAGTTAATTAAATTGAATTAGACATATTCTCTTTTCTTAATTTTAAGTTTAATTTGTTCCCCATTACTAGCACTAGGTTAAGATTTATGGTTACTGACACATATTATGGACATTTATCTGAAATTAAAGTGAATTAAATAATTAATAATTAAGCTACCATAAAGTGTTCAGAAGATTTTTTGAAAATTGCTCTAGTTACTTGCAGCAAATTTTTGAAAACTGCGGCTGACGGTGAAACTATATGAGACTCATTGGTGACCGCAGTTTTCCAAACTGGCCGCACGTGACCTATACTAAAATCTTAAAATTTCATTTTGAAAATATTTAGAAAAAAAAACAAATTTTTGAATAGGCGATGTATCGAGCCCTTAGAAAATTCTTCGACATACATTGATGCAGTCTTTTCACTTTTATATTATTATTGTTAAACAGGTAACGAGCATCAAACTCTAAATATATGTATTGCCAGCATCACTGCATTGGTTGTGGCAACACTGTTCGCGTACTACATTATACTGCGTGTACTCAGACGATACTGGTGCAAGGATTATAGTCCCGCTTTCTGTGAGTATCAACAAGTATCTAATTCTGTTACCTTCATTAAAATTAGTAACATTACTAAAATTATAACAATGAGTCAGGACAAAATGAAATTGATATTTCTTAATTTCCAAACCTATTAAATCCTCCAATTAAGCTTCTGTTATATTACATATATATCCTATTATAGTTTTATTTTAGTCAGGATAAATTGAACTTAATATACAACCTGTCACCGAAATACGCAAAACCGGAAACATGTCAATCAATTTTAAATTATATAAAATCGTTTTAGCAAAATAATTTTAAGGACTAAATCAAAAGTTGAATATGTAAGATTTTGTTGTCATGTCTAAAACGTTGTAGCGCCTCATTACGTAGACCGGTCGTCTAGACGGTGCGCGCTCGCGGCGCAGCCGACGCGCGTAGAACAAATAATATACTAGAATTGTACTATTAATCATGAAAAAAAAAAACTATTGCAAAAACTGGTAGAATGGATTCTTCTCGTGATAATGAACAACCTATTTTCAGGTTTTGCATTATTTCGATGACACGTACCTATTGTTTCCATAATTACCACCTTCTACAATTTATTTTATGTTATATTGTAGTTATCTATATGTAATCAATTTTAATAATTTCAATTAACAATTAAGTGAAGAACGCGAATTTCAAAGTTTTGGAATTTTATACTAAATATATATTTTTTATGGTTTGTTTACATTTAGTTATAATACCTAAACAAATAAACTTCAAATGCTGTACAGTATTTATAATTGATTACATAATATATAAGATTACAATGCGACATTGTGCCATTGGCCAGACTAATTTGTCTTAGAAATCGAATTTTCTAAGGACTCGAAACAAGACGAAGAAAAGAATCTTTTAATCTTACTTGTTTTAGATGGCTTATTATGCAGTTTCTATATTATGTCAAAACTTGTAATGCCCTCAGTATTAATGTTATCCCATAAAATTGTAATTAGCAGTAAGTTTTCGTATGAAAATAAAATAAAAATAAAACGATTCATTCACAGCACACGAAATCCCACCACCAACAAAAGTATTGGTCATTTACCCACCGACAGTTAAACTACACACTGAATGTGTCGCATCTTTCGTCTCATACTTACGTTCAGAATTTGGTTTCGACATGATGTATGAAGGGGATATATCGAGCACATCTCATGAAGATCCATTCACATGGGCCAATGAGGCTTTTCGGATTGCAACACATGTTATGTACATCGTTGGACCATCGGAGAACAATCATATTTATGACAAGACAATACCAAGCGCTTACAAAAACGTTGACAAGTTATTACTGTCTTTGGTTCAAGCGAATCGCATTTCCAAGTGCCCGAAGGATGTTTCCAATGTTTTCTTCGAACATTCCAATGGTGAAATTCCAATGGAAACAAGACACGATAAGATGTTTTTCCTTCTAAAGGATTGGAATAAGTTGATTGCTTATTTATCGAAAGATTTGTTACCGAAGCAGCAGATTATGAGGACGGAAAAAGGTAGGTGCTTTTTTGAAGACTTGAAAAGAGCTAAGAAGTTGTTGAGTAAAAATGGTGATGTTGTTGTTATTGACAAAATGAATTACGAAAAGAAAGTGTTACTCTAAATTGGATGTAGTTGAACGTTGATAAAGGAATACAAGATGCACGTTGCGGGCAAAAGTGTTTTCGTTGAAAGTGCCCCAAATAAAATTATCTGGTGTACTTATAGATAGGATTGTTTGCAAAGATTTGAATACAATAAATGAGTCGAAACCAGTACGACAATTGTTGGTACTTGAAATTGATGTTTTATGCTTTCGACGACTAGAAAGGGAAATGAAGCATATTAAAAATATTTTTTCAAATTCATTAGAAAGTCAGCTAGATAGATAGGACCTTGTGAAGAGATACTGCTCTATTACTAACGCGCGGATGTCATGGTAGTATTGTAGTAGTGACAGCATTAACATGCTATCGCTTCATATACTTATCTGAAGTTATTTGTAATGACCTTTGACCTTTTATTGTTTGTCTATTGTCTGCTGGAATGCAGGAATCCTAACGCCACTAATTATGCCAAGTTAAATATCCTATTGTCAAAGGGCACTCGTTTGAAAATAGTCGGAGAGGCCTAGAGTCCCGACAAATATGCATTATGAAAGTGGCTTATAGTGTTTCAGTAGACACTATCACTCAAGACATTTTTATGCCGAATTTAATATTTGTGCGTCTTTTAGTATGTATATGGGATGGGTATGGGATCATTCACTATTGACATTTAAAAATAAGCCTTATTGTTGTGCAGTTTATGGTCGAAAGTTTAATGTATATATGTTTAAAAACGGATTATTAACACTTTTTTATTAAGAATGTAAATCTATGTGTTCTTTTATCAATGTTGTTGAGTTGATGTGTTTAAAAGTGTGTTGGAGCATATTGTTAATAAATAAAATTGTTAAGTTTTGAAGGTTGTCTTTTGAAAAAATACTTCTATTTTACTATTCTGCCCTCAGAAAAAAAGGCACAAGTGCATTTTGCTGGCATTCGAGAAAAATGCAAAAACAATTGGTAACATTTTTATTGATTTAAAATCAATTTAAAACCAAATTTCTAAATTTGGAGTTTTGGATAAAAAAAAACACCTTGTTTATTGTGTTTATTTTTAATTTCCGAATGTAATGTTACTTCGTTTCGTTACAAAGTTACTAATGCTCTCCTTTTTTAGGAGGGCAGTATTATAGTGGACATATCATTATTAAAAAAAAAGCATCCAAGTTCCAAGCAAGGCAGTTTACACCTCTAAACTGCCTTGTTTTATTTCGTATTATGACGTACAAATATTTTTGCTACTTTTGATTGGTTTGATTTGATACGCCTTGTATTTGAACGAGCAGCAAAAAATGCTAAGTCAACAAGCAAAAATTCTTGTTGATCAAGACACTGCCCATCAAGTCATGATCAACAAAACAAACTATTTCTGATTAACTGAAATAAATAATTAAGAATGTCAACACAGTCTCTATATCTCCATCAAAAAAGCTAAATAGACAAAACAGAAATAGTGAAAAATCACACAGATTACATCGTTATAGATGGAGTTTATTTATTATAAATATGCTCCAATAGTCTCGTAAAATAATATAATTAATTACGATCAACAATATATTTGTGGTTATTATAAATTGTTGTCAATGTTTCTCTTAAAGCCCAGTCTTCAACTTAGTTGAGAACTAATTCGGACGTTTGCCACATTAGCTAGAGATGTAACGAAGTATCGATGTATCGAATCGTAACGTAAAAACATCGATAATATCGACAATGATTAGTAGTTCGAGATATAGCAGATACGTACTTCGTAGTAAATATGTATATACAATGTGAATATGTGTGGTATTTTTAAGGAGTTGTCAATTAGAAATGTTTGTGTATGTCTTTAACCTTTGGGTTGAATAGAGAAGCACTTTGGGAGGTGCGATGAAATGTATAAAAATAATAACAAACGATGATGATGATCATTAATTAATCACTCGCGGTTTCCCTCGCGTGTCAACCACCATATTTATTTAAGCTGATTTATTTATTTGACATGATTTTGATAGAGGGTAAAATACTTTTAAGATCAAACGTCAAATTTCACGATACCAATAACATGAAATTTGACGATTGATCCGATCTCCTGCAATCGGAGTATGTTTCGATGCAATAACTGTAAAATGAACTTCGTTCGGGCCGATATATGCAATGCAACCAGTCCTTTCAGTACCCACTGCTGGATATGGACCTCACCATGCACATTGTCTGCTGGTGTATGAGGGATGTATGGCCTTAAAACGTGGGAGTAGGACCCCCCCCCCCGCCTCCTACCGTCTACAAAATCTGGCAATATTGAAGGTCTGTGAATGATATATGAATGATTGTATTGTACGCGTGAACCGAGCGTCCGAATTAATTCTTATCCCACTTTGCTTAATTAAAAAGTTGTTTATATTATAAAATGTTTTCCATTTCTATCACAGTGTGTCTTGCCGTTAGCCTTTGGAACCACATGGGAATGTTCATTTTCGTTTTTATATATGCGCCTTATTCATACTTTGATGTAAAGGTTTATTAATAAAATACTTACGACCACTCGACATAAATCCCTGATGTTAATTAACTTTTTTGTATATTAACGTTTTTTTTTAATAAAATTATAATTTGAAATCTACATCCCAAATGTCTAAATTTAATTGAGATCGTAAAAATTTTCATTTATTTTCAAATTTCTTGTCTTAATAGCTTAATAGTAGACGGAGAGGTTTCCATTGCTGTCTTGTTTGTCTTTTTTATCAACCTTAACATCAAATATTTCTGTCTTTGACGCTAAACCTTGTACCAAAAGGTTATATCTTGTATGTTGGAAATAAAGTTCGTTATTATAATAAGAACTACCCGTCACACGCATCACTTACTTTCCGTTTCAGCATGACTGAAACCTTAAATTGAAACAATGACATGTGAAACAAAACTGACCATCTCAAGATAACCTAACTATCATCTTGACTAACATACTCTTGATTCGCTTCACTGCGAATCAGGAGTTTGTAAATCGGAGTTATACTTTTAATATGTTTTTACAATGATAAGGTCTTTGATGGTAACCACCACTGTGAATAACTGTTATCATTGTTAATGATAAACGGCTAATAACATTTCCACGTGATAATGTAGGTTTTAAATATTATCATAATTCTTTTAAATTACAGTAAAACTTCGATTATCCTAAATGCTGTCAAAGGATCTTTCGATATATTCGAAATTGTTGCAAATAAATAGTTTTATTTATGCTTTTTTCTTAAAACGTTGAATTTCAACGATATAATATTGTATGTGTGTAGGCAGCGCCCGGTTTGGAATTCGAATAATTAATTATTTACATAACTGGGGTCCAAATAATCGAGGCTCAACTGTATTACATGTACAAAACAATAAAAATGCGGATACACAGATATACTCTACTATTCCGTGAGATTTTCTATTTTTAAGTTTATATATAAGGTGAAAACATTTTAATTATTTAGTTTTTTTTAACGAAGAAATTAAGCGACAGTTAAAACTAGAAAAATCTGCAGATGAACCTTTTGCATTTAAAAAACTGTACATTGATAAAAAATAAAAGACCCAAAAGTTTTCACATAGAAAGTGCACTATATAACTTCGTGAATCCCTACTTGTCCCATTGGTGAGAAATTATCCCACATCGGACTAAATTATTATTTAGTATTGATACTTGAGAATTAATTATATTCTTGATTTTACTTACGGTCGAAAGTTTAAATAGTTCTTTTTGTAACTGTGAATCTAGTATTTATTTATCTATATATATACATATGGTACAAACTGTGTTCCCACATGCATAAAATGATAAAATCTTTTATTAGCTGTTATTTCATTATTACTTAGGAATAATAGCTTAGTTACATAACGAAACACATTTTTTTGGATTACAAGTGGTGTCATTGTATTCAGTCATCTATATTAAACCATACAATTTTGGACTATATAAGTACTGCCGTCCTAACTATAAGTGCAGTAAAAGGAGTAAATCACCCCCTCTTAACTACCCGCTTTTATTCCCTTTATTATGTGCGATAAATCGGCTTGAAAATGAGTTCTAATAGGTGTTTTGGATTGCTGAACTCGAACTCGGTGTCAAACTTAAGCTGCACCCTATTGCTCCGCATTCAAGGGGTGTATAGTGCCATCTACGGTGGATGAAAAGGGAAAAAATGAACAGTGGATGGATGAAATTCAATTTATGACATCGGATTCCAGTTCAGCAAAGCAGTTCAGTTTCAAGCTGATTTATTGCATATAAAAACGATTGCGTTTTGAGTGGTGATTTACCCCTTCCCCCCACTTAAATCGAAAAAACTCCCATCATCTATGATGCGAAAGAAAAAAAAACAAGTTGCCATCTCGTCGCCTTTTGACGGTTTTTTGGGGGCTGATTGCAGTACTATATGTCTCGAGTACGGCCACAAGAAATAATTGTTCTTGAGCCACTATGTTAATTTTGCCGTGTTATAATACTGTAGTGTTTGATACGTACGACTGTGACGTGATATCATTGAATTATCTATACTAATATAATAGAGAGTGCGAATTTTGTGAGTTTGTGTGTATGTGGAGGGTAACCTCCGGAACCACTGCACCATTTGAAAGGTACATTATTGCAGATGGACATAGGATATATATTGTGTGCAAAAAAATTGCCGGGCATGCGTTGCATGCCGGGCACAGCTAGTATTATATAGTGTCGATGTTTAAATAATACTGCCAAATTAAGAATAGAGGATAGTGGCTCAACAATACAATATTGTGACTGTACTTGTCATTTGTTCGATAAGATTCTCTGCTAGAGTCATCATAGTATAATGGCTCTTTAAGTGTAGCCACTATCAAAAAATGGGCATTTTTCCAAAATTTGCGAAATATTCTTGAGCCTGAAACTTTTGTATGTTAGTTTTTGTATTGGCTAACTGAGTGTTTGAACGATTACAAATCCATTTACAGTTTGTTATCAACTTATTTAGTACGCGACTAAATGGAGCCAACCGCAGAAGACAACTTTGTAATACACATTTTTTTTTCAGATTTAAAATACCCCAATCACCTTAGACAAGTTATTTGCAAAAAACTGCAAAAATTTTTGTAATTGTTCAAAAGATTGTTCAGTCCAGCGTTTAGTTAAGTATTTGTATACACATATATGAAATAACCCTTTTGTATTCACTTTCTTTTTCTATTGCATGTGCCATATACAGCATACACTTTGATTTATGAGTGCAATATTTGTAAGGAGGAGAATGAACTTGTGATTTGTTTGAAATATTACTGGATTTATTACGGATCGTGTTCTTATTATGCCATGATAGGTATAGTTTTTAGGTTCACAACTGTGGTCCCACCACTTTGAGCCACCGGTGGAACAATAGGTAATTTTATTTCCCCGTGAACCCCACTGCTCTAGAGCATGAACAAAAGGACATAAAATACAGATATATTATATTTTACGGGTACTAATAAAACTGTTAAAGCAAAGCATTTTTATACTCGAAAAAACAAGACGTGATTTTAAATAAAATAGATTTAAACATTTATCAATATTTTCTGTCTTTTTATTTATGCTCTAGTGCAGGATCCACCGGTGGAGCCTGATTGTGGATCCATGTGAACGGAGGCGATTAAACTGGTGGGACCACGAGTCGAATCAGTTTTTAAGTATATATGTACAGTGGACCCATGACAATGTAACGCAACTTTGAACCGCTGAACATTATCATTGGCCGCTTCAATGAAATATTGAAACTTCAATGAAACATGCGGTCGTCTGTGACTGCACCCGCTAACAATTTATTCGGAAAAAATACGTAAAATCCTCTCCCTTTCAGTTTCCCGCGTTTTCTGGATGGACTCGCGGGTGGTCGGTAGTAATATTTTTTTATTATGAGGTGTTATATCTATAAATGGAATACTTGTTTAAAAATCACAAAGATGTAGTACTTAAAAACTGTATTTATTCCGATCCGATAATATATATATATATGTATTAGTGAGTCGCGTTTTGATATCCATTGATCGTCAAAAGCGCGTCCTGTTATGAAAGTTAATGGATTGTTGTGTTAAAAAGTGCATTTGTATAATCTTAAAAACCATAATCATTTTTCTTTTAACCTGCTCACAGTACTGTAGACAAAGTCCTAAAATTTTGGTTATTTCGCATAAAACCACCTCTTTTGAAATATCTCAGTGGACAGGCTAAGACGAGAACATTATGTAAGATTTATGTTATAGATATGCGCAATTGGGCAGAACATAGTGTTAATAAATATATGGACAGTTAAAATGATTAAAAATTGATTCTGACTACTTTATTTTATTAGGAATGTCTAAAAGATGTGGCCTCCAGAAGACAGTCATTAGATACAATCCCGTTGTTTGTAGTGATATCTGGACTTTTAAACCTTATTTAGCAATTATTAATGTTCATATTTGTACATACGGCAAAATAGATAAGTTTGCCGGTAACTAGCGTTGCTCACTATGTCCAACAACACGCACACAAATAGATACAACTTTAAGCTATTCACTGAATGTGTAGCAAAATTTTACTGACGTCTCATAGCTTCCGCAGCCCAATTGGCTGAGCGTCGTTTGTGAATAGTCTATTGATGCAAAATTATCTATTTTGCAATCTGTAAATAAATTGTATTTGTTTTGTAAAATTAATGCGCATATCTATAATTTATAATTTTGTATAATTTAGACTTAGAAATGTCTACGGAACATTAGCATCGAGAGTAACGTTAGTAATCTTATTGCGTCGCGATAAGGGCGGCCATGATACATAAATGTTATCCTTGATTGTGGTGTCGTAAGGCGGCCATTACACAGTTAATTCAGATTGACTGTGTAATTGAACCAACACATTTACGGTCAATCGATCGATCGTGGTCAGGTTTGATTGTGTAATGGCCGCCATATATTTTATTCTTTTGTATGTTGTGTCGAGATATTTTGTGCTACTTGTATCAAAGTGTAATTTGTATTATTGATCTCAATTCCTAACGGTTGGAGTTAACGTGTTCTACTATCATTATACAGGACTTTCAATTAAGCTCAATATAACCTTGTGATGTATTTTTATATTATAAAGTCGTACATATTATAAATGAGCGTTTTATTTGTAAATATGTACCCGCAAGTTAGGAGTATCGTTATTTTTAATTTATTGTTGTCCAATCGATTACATTCATGAGTTCCAAAAATGATGCAAATCGTCGTTGCGCCAGTCCAACCAGATACCTAAGCGTATTTTTTACTTTCTGCCTTTTCACTAGATGCCGCTGTATCTACTATAAATTTTGTGTTTTGGACAATCCGTAAAGCTGTATCTAGTATAAATTTTGTGTTTTGGATAATCCGTAAAGCTGTATCTAGTATAAATTTTGTGTTTTGGACAATCTGTAAAGCTGTATCTAGTATAAATTTTGTTTTGGACAATCCGTAAAGCTGTATCTAGTATAAATTATGTGTTTTGGACAATCTGTAAAGTTGTATCTACTATCTACTACAAATCTTGTAGAAGATTCGGTTGCTTTATAAAGTGGTGGCATCTAGAGAAAAAACGGAACATCAAAAAAATTGGTCATATTGTTTGACTAGCGCCCATCGACGAAAAGTTGAAGATGAATTTGTTTTACCAAGCATGCAATGCAATATTAAGCATAAATAAAATAACTGTCAGGAGACACTCGCATATTAAGCCAAATTTCAAGACTACAATTACAAAATGTCAGAAAAGTCTCTGAACAGTAGCGAATAGACTAAGACCCGATAAAAAAGGCCTTTCTCGGTCTTAGAATCGGTTCAGAGATGTTTTGTCGGACCTCATAACTCTCGTGTGCATAGAGATTCAAGTGGGGATAACAGTTGACATATAGAAAAAGTTTCTTTAGATTCAAGAGCTCATGTCCAGCTGCAGCACAGGTTCTTTTAATAAGTTGGTCCACGGGAATGCTGTACATTTTATTTGCCTTCTCCATTTCGAAACAGGATGTTTCTTCCCTCACCATGTATAGTTTCCCATGTCCTCAGAGTTAAAGCAACAAAACGTTTATAACGAAAACAATTAAAAAAAACAACAAAATAGTGTCGCAAGAAAATAACAAAAGACGAGAATAATCAAATTATTGAGACTCGTATCGCCAACAAAGATGTTATACGTACCAATGCGACGGGACGGATGCGAGGAAGACACTCCACCAGCAATGTGCACAGTTAATTCAACCGCGTTGTACGAGTATGTAGCTTTCTATTAGCGACCGATCAGCGCAATTTGAGTTTGGCACATGTCGTAGTTGTGTAGTGAGGAGAGATTGAATTTCGTTTACAGAATGGTACATAATTGAAAATCAGCGGCATTCAAATGTGCATATCGTTAGGTGCATACTGAGTGCGGAGTGTTGTTAAACTATAATGTTAAATTACCTATTCCATGAATCTCTTATTAAATTCTATATTGTGGAATAATAAGACCAGTACGTACACGATTATATTTGTATAGATAATAATAAGACACAGGTACACGATTGTTATTGATTTATTTATCATCACATCAATTTTATAATAATTATAGCATTGCATTATGTATATATACATTTTGGAATGTTGTACATTATTGCATACAACTTTTCTACATATAAAACAGACAAATACTGAGCAAAAATTTGGAAAGTCGATACATGATATCGATACACAAGTAAACTGTGTAACCACAAAAATAAGTCTCATCGAGCTATTTACACAGCATCTATTTCAATAAGTTCAACAATTAGTTGAACATTTTGGATGCATTTTTACCAAATATTTCAACTTTCCAAAACTAGTTGGGACAGTTTGCCAGAAAAAAGTTCCGTGTGGATCAACGGTTATTAAAAGTTAACATAAAAGAAAGTAAATTTTTCGAAGCGTGGTTATTTAAAAACTCTAGTC
Organism: Sesia apiformis; assembly: GCA_914767545.1. NCBI lineage: Eukaryota > Metazoa > Arthropoda > Insecta > Lepidoptera > Sesiidae > Sesia > Sesia apiformis. The sequence continues at coordinate 3,130,911 of OU611960.1, read as the reverse complement.
CAAAAATCTGGCTGAGTTAGACATGGGCTTTTCTGAAAATGTTTCACATTCGTAAAAGGTGGAAATATATTAATAAATTGGGTACATTGGCGAGCACCACTGTTCCTCCCGTCCACGTGTCATTGGATTCCTTTTGTTTGTATAGAAAAAGGTGTCAAACGATCGGAGAGTTTACCTGATATCGCCAGTATCTGGTATAGTGGTATCACCCATGGACATCGGTAATCCGCGAATGTCCATGGGCGACAGTATCCACTTATCACCAAATCGTCCCGGTGATAAGTGGATATACTGTCGCCCAAAAAGTTATTTTCATGCTAATACTGTAATAAAATTAATAAATTGTAAAGCCAAGCAAGTACCCTACAATTAAAATATTTTTATAACCTTTTCTGTGATTTATTCAAATTTAATATCTTGGAAGGCAAATGACTACAATTATTTTTATTTTGTCCATTTTATTTCCATCGCTTTAATGGAAAAATTGAGCTTAGGTGAAAAGTATTTACTTTTTTGGGGTTCCGTCGCAGAAATGGTCTGAAATTACAACTAAAGAGACTGCTGGAGATGGCGCTTGGCCTATTTAGATATAAGCGTTACTCGTTGCCGCCTGCAGTAACGATATTCCCGTGGGTACGCGATAATTTCTTCGTTCAGACATAGGCGATATTCGCTAACCGCTTCGGGTAGCGATATATAGCCGCGTATGGCGGCGTGAGCCCCCTATTAACAGTATTGCATACTCAAGCAGTAGAACGCGTGCCTAAGCGATATTCGCTCCGCCTGGCGAAATCACGCCACTGACAGTACTCGTACAAAATACCTAGCGGGATATCGCTTAGACATTATCGTTACCGCAAACGACAGCGAATAACGTTTATATCTGAATAGGCCTTTACAAAATAAAACTAGACGATTATTTTTTTCCCATTTTTGACACGTTAATAACAGCGCCAATTAATCTATAATAATGAAATGAATGCCCTTTAATATACAGGTGAAATAAAAAATACCTGCACAATCTTTACACTGAATTTTTATCATTAAAACTAAGAACTAATTGTTCTACGACTTCAAAATTCTGCAGTTTCCAAAAAAAATAAAAATACATGTTATGTTAATTAAAAATGCAATCTACCCCGTGAAGCGAAATAATACGCAACGTTGTCAAACTGTTTCGAAACAGAAATTGTAAATGGGCGATGTATTATTTATACAAAGATAAAGAATACAAAAAAGTAGCATACAGGGCCTTCATTTAAAAAAATCTTTTTTGGAGAAAAAGTAGTACAACTAAAGTTGTTACTTTTCATGAAAGTACTTTAGGTGCAGTATTTTTAATTTAACTCTATATAAACATTGTACCACAAAATTCAAATTAGAAAACTAAAAAACAAATATTTTGGCATTTGTAACACAATGGTAATATTTTCTAGCACATATGTATTAAGCATATTTTTTAAATTTAATACAGATAAAAAACTTCTAAAGAAATTTATTAATAGAGTTGAGGCTCATTTACATAAGGAGAGTTACTCTAACAGTTCGGACGAAAATATTGCAGAATATTCTCGTATGAGACCAAACTTCATACGATTCTCGCCAGCAACTATTCAAATGATGAAAAAAACTATGATAACAGTGATCGCATGATGGTAATAATTGTTTCGACTAAGCTAGCATACTCTTGGCCGATTTTCACTCCTGATCGAGTTCGAGAAACTCTCCTTGTGTAAATGATAGTACTAATAATACCCAAAATAAATCAATCCAAAACAGAATTAGTCTAATTACAATTAATTACCTACTTAAAAATAGTTCAAAAACCTACCTTTCGCATTTTCCCAATAAATGATTTTGAAATAATTACCTAACCGAGCATTCACAGGGTTACAAACTCTCTTTACACTTCTTTACGTAAACGTTCTATGATGACCACTATAAAGTTCATATTCGTTGCTCTCATTGAAAACATATTTGTTCAACAAAGTTATATTTGCGTTTGGCGCCAAACAGCCTTATATCGAAGAAGTTGATAATGAGCTGCAAAATAGTTTGTACTCAAGCGAACGCTCGATTGCACAATATGAATGCTAAACGAGGCGAACTATGACGACAAAAGTGATTTAACATGTAAATACCAAAAAAAGAATCCATAAACAACGATGGCCAAGTGTCCCAAAAACTCAACATATACCAACTGCACACTTGAGAGATATTAATTATGATGATACCTCTAATGAAAGTTTTTATTTCATATATCTTTTAATATTAAGGCAGTTAATGTCAAAACCGCATGCGAACCCTGGTATAAACCGCTTTTTATTCTTATCTTTCGTTAAAAAAAATATTTTTTTTAGTAAAAAAAACGACATAGCTTTAGCAGTTATAATTGCATATAACGATTATTGTAGATTATAACAAAACAAACACATTGTCGCTAATTTGTTTGTTGGTGGGTTGGGACAACATTCATGCATCTCATTCCATCGTCCTTTTTTGAAAAGAAACTGTTTTTACTTTATTATCATAATTTTTTTATCTTTTTGCTGTTTAGAAACGAGATGCAGTTACAAAAAATATTAAATTTGCTATTTGGCGTTATCCATCGCATCGCAGAGGGGCAAGCGCCCCACCGTGCCCCGGTGTGGCTATGACCATGTATGCCACGCCAGGCCTGGCTCACTTTAGGTGATATGCATGCATACAGCGGTGAGCCCACGCTCATTTCAGTCGGTTGCCGCGACCACTTTGTAGCGACGGGGAAAAAAGCGTTTAAAACCTACCATCATATTGTGTAAGTAGGTATAATACTTTTTATTTAATTTTATTTTAATATAAATTCAAATTTAAAATTTTGTTTTAAAACGGATAATACTACTATAATTAGTTTATATATATATATGTATGTGTATATATATATATATATAATTATGACAACCCTTGCGATTCACACACCTAGTGTTATTGTGTGTGTGTGACCTTCAGCGGTTTAGTGTAATATCGCCTTTGTCCGATGCGCGTAGAATTCAATTTGGCTAACGTTGAACATTTTTTTTATTTAGTAGGTTTTAAGAGTGTTCTTAGGGAGTGAGTCTTCTGTACTTGTACTATTAGTTATTCTGTGGCCACACTAACATTTTGTTGGCAAGCCCTAGTGATATAATCCTATCCCATTCCATAGAATGAGGAATATATTTATAATGGGATAAGGTAAGTTAAAACTTACTTCTTCTTCTTTTCATATATGGCAATGGTGCAATTAACACATTCTGCTAGTGTCAAGTTGTCTTCGTAATACAATTTTAAAGTCTAAAACGTATCCTGTCAATATCCAGTCCCGTCAAAGGGAGTCTCTCAGTAAAGTGATAGTAGGTTTACTGGGTACAAAGGACTCCCTGGAAGCATACGAAAATGCACAAAACACTTTGAAGTTTAATAAACTATTAAATAACAGAACGTACAGTACACAATTTTTTACAATTAATCAAACAAAAACTCAACTTCACTTCTCGAGTTCCCGCCAAAAAGTCCTATACTTACTTTATCCCATCAATAAATTTCATACGTTTTGAAATACAGCCTATGATAAAATGTAATTGAGTGTCACATCATGAGATTATCAATACATTTCTGTTAAAAATCTCAAAGAATGATCTTGAAATGATTAATATCTAATGTTGTTTTTGCATCAATACAACAGTTTTTATACCACAGTGCAACAGTAACTTATACGATTTATATGGGACTAGATATTACAGTATGATGATTTTGGCAGGACTTCATGTACTGAAATAAAAAAAAGTTTATTTAGTAAACACACGAAGGCCTTATAAGGGCCTTTCTCACCACCACCCGATACTTTATTAGAAGGTATCAAAAACTATCAGCTGGATTTAATTGTCAGATAATTTATCTACCAGATTCTTAACAGTTACTTTATCAGGTGGTGAGAAAGGCCTGTAATGTTGTAAAAGCATGAAGTTTGTGTTGGAGAAGACTACAGAAAAAATGCAATCGAAATTGAATTTGACAGTGACATAATTTGGGTCCTGTATCTTGGTTGCATTGTACTCCTCACTTTATTTATATCATATCTTTTTTTTTTAGAAATCCATTTCTAAATCTCCAAAGGTAGGAAGCATATCCATGCCAACATCTGTCAAAGATGACCAATGTTGGCACAGATCGGCTACAGATTCAAGTTTTGAAAACAGGATTGCAAAGGATGGAGAATAGGCAGTAAGATTAATCCAATGCTATTCTACTGTAAGAATAGATTACTGAAATAACTCTAATTAGTAGCACCGTCTCTCTGTCACCGGTTTTATAAGAAAAGTGTAACTATAGGGGCATCCACTATAGCTCGGAGGTGAGGGAAAACATGGTGAGGGAGTATGTGACCCATCAATCCGCGTAGTGGATTACTGAAACCCCTTAGTGATTTAAAAGACAAATACGATATAGACAAAACACCTTTCAGTGTCACTATGAATTCAGTATGAACTATGAACTAGAACTATGCCGGTATGAACTTATTCAGTTAAGATTTTCTAACATAAATTTCTCTTAATATTTTCTTAGGTTTTCGCGATTACTATACATTGCAATTAAACAACTTTTAACGGTTTAAATCGCGTATATTTGACATGATTTATATCCCGACGTTTCGAACACGTTTTGTCATCAGAAATCCTGACAACTCTCTTGGTCATACTGTGTATAGGAAACCCACCCATACAGATAAATATCTCAATGGTAACTCCCATCACCATCCATGTCAGTTGACTACCGTAGGCAAATCTTTGTTACAGAGAGCACACGGCATCTGTGACACTGACCACCTCGAGGAAGAGCTTCTGCATGTGAAACAAGTACTGCGAAGCAACAATCACAAACTCCCACGAATGCGTCACAGAAGCCGCCCCAAGCCTCCTACAGTTGAGCGACAACCTGCCATCTTACCATACATCAAGGGCATCACTGACAAAATTGGCAATATCTTAAGACGAGCTTCAATTAAAACTTACTTCAAGCCGCACAAGAAGATTAGCCAATTTTTAAGACCGGTCAAGAGCAATATCCCCCTACAAGATGCAGGTGTTTACAAGCTTGATTGTGAATGCGGGTTATCATACATTGGGCAAACAAAGAGGAGCATCGGTATCCGGATAAAAGAACACATAGCTGACATGAAGAACAGACGCTCGACCAAGTCTGCAGTTTGTGAACATGCTCTGGACAAACCCAACCATTACATTCGATTTGATAATCCACAAATCCTCGCTAGAGAGACCCGGTACATGCCAAGAATGTTACGCGAGGCTATTGAAATTAAGAAACACCCAAATTTCAATAGAGAAGATGGTTGGCAAGTACCACCAGCTTGGGATCCAGTCATTAAATTAATTAAATCACAAGGCCAACGCCATACTGCAAGACCTCTGGACACCGTGAGCGAATACTGCGTGCATAGGGAATGTTATGATTAAAAAATTTCAGACGGTAGTTCAAAAAATTTCAGACGGTAGTAATAATTTCTTAATAACTCAAGTGACAAATAAAATCAATTAGTCACCCCGTGACCACGTCCACTGCAAAGTGTTCGAAACGTCGGGATATAAATCATGTCAAATATACGCGATTTAAACCGTTAAAAGTTGTTTAATTGCAATAAATTTCTCTTGTTACCAGAATTCTGGAAGATGGCTTGACATCTAATTTTTAAGAGGAAGCAATAAAAGGATTATGTATTTATTTTTTTAGATTTCCCTAAGGAAACTAGAAGCAATATTAATATGAAAAATATTTTCTCACATGATCTCCAAACTGCTATCACTGTTCTTTGTGGCCTGTTCTCCTTCGCTAGAGTTTGACCCTCCAGACTCAGACCTTTGACTGCGACTCCGATGCGTTTTCTTCTTTTCCTCGCTCGGGGCTTCAGTGGACGTCGCCACTTCGGATTGTCGCTGCCAAGCCGGAATTGAGGGCGGTTCTGAACGAGTCTTTATAGAAGGGAAATGGTTTCTGAAAAAGATATTGAGATTGGTTTTAAAAGAAAGAAAGAAAAAATATCACACAACACGACACATAAAACGCAGCAAATGCACAGTAATATAATAATAGCAGAACAACAAGTGTGCGTAAATAAAAATAAGTGTGCAAATGTATCACAGTCACAAAAAGGATACCTAAGCTGTGAAACAAAAATGAATGAACCAGCTGATATTCTACCAGGGCCTATGAATGAACATTTGTGAAATCTAAATATTACTAAATAGGTACTCTAAAAGTTAAAAATTACAATGCAATTTATTGTTTATTTGTAATCGAGCAGAAAAGGGAACGAGAATTTCTGAATTTGGTGCATTGTCATTAGTTGTGTTCCATTAGTGAAGTTCGTGAAGAAGTGAAGATGGGCCAAATCGGTATTTGGCCGATGTACAAAACAATGGAACTTAATTTTGGAACTACTGACGGTTCAGAGTTAATTCAATTCAATACATGTAAAACGATATACCTATTGCTGGATAGGGTTCGTAGAACTCTACACATGATGTCAGCCTATAATGGCCCACTGCAGGGCACATGACTCCCCTAGTAAATTTCTAGGGGGGTTTCAGGCCATAATCCTCCACGAGGGCCCTGTGAAGACTGTGAAGTGGATACACGTGCTCCAGATTTATTTTTAGTTCTGGAATATGCAGGTTTACTCACGATATTTTCGGGTGAACTAATAATATTTTTTTAAATCGATATTAAGATTGGTTGAGGATTTGAAGTCACGACCTCGCGACTGAGAGTTGAGACTATACTAACCTATTGACCAAGATCCCCTTGACAGAGGCGATATGTGACTTGATGCTATCCAGCTGAGTTCTCATTGATGTCTGGTGGCCAGCCACCTGTAGCTCAGCTCGTAAAGATGACACATTCGCATTTAATATGTCTAACGATTTGCGGACTTCATCTATGCACTCTGCTGTAGATTTTCTTTTTGGTTGTTCAACGAAAAGTAGGTGTCGTATACAGTTCTAGAAAGTTTTAAAGTATGTTTTCTATAGAAGGTAGCAGATGAGCAGGTAGTCCATCTAGTGATAAGTGGACTGTTACATATCAACATCAGTTTGGAATGACAAATCACACTGTATCTCATTGCAAGTCATGGGTCATGGCCCTGCAATAACAAGTGGGTATCAATCAGGTCACAACTTACAATGCCGACCCAGTACAAATTTATACAGTAGCCACATGTCCAAGCCACAAGCCAATACCTACATATGTATTGGCCAATGTAGGTCAATACATATTATGTAGGTTGTCTTGTACCACAAAATACATTGCAATTTCTCAATTCCTTCTTATCAATAGTAAAATGTTCGTTTTAACCTGCTTCTGATAAGAGATTTAGATTTAACTCATACTCGTGAAGCAAATTTACTGTTTGATTAAAATAACCTATTTACATATGCATTATTGTAATTTTCAACTACCATATTTAGCGATTTCCTTACTTTACTGACAAGATAAGAGCAGGATTTTTATACTGATATGGATTAGATTAGAATAACCTTTCGGTATTTTTAAGATTGTGTCCGTTAAAATCTGGCTTATGCATTACTTTAAGAAACGTAACTGTTTTAAACTCAGGCTTTTAACGTCAAGAGTTATATAACCTCTAAGCGGGCGCGCGGCGTCGATTTGACCCGCCTTGCCGAATATTCCGTCATTAAATTATACTTTCGCATCGTAGGTACTTCCCACCTCAGGTAGCCTGTGGTAGCTTCATTGCGGACTAGTGATGGAAATGATTGCTACTTTTAATTCATTTTCATTTAATGAAATTATTATTATATATAACTGTGATTTCACCTGTGAAAAGTAGTAGGGAATGATTTTGATCTACGATAAACGCATGCTATCAAATACTATCAAAGCTATCATGCTACCTGCTACATCTCAATGAATAATTTTGCAAGAAATTACGGTCATGTAAAAAACACGATATTTACACAAAAACTATCTAACTATTTGCATCTATTTGAGATTATTAGTATGTAATATGTACTGTTCAATTAATATAAATAAAATAAGCAAGCAGCATTTAATCAGTAGCGCCGATGTCTTGCGATGAAATTCGAACGATCTACGATTTCATTGCAATTATTTTTGGCAGATGTTGACGATAGTAGCAGGTGTGACGTATGAAATATTTCATATGATTTTCATTTATTACTCATGAAATGTGCCATGCTGATTGCGAACACAAATACAATATTTCCATTACTTTTCCGCACGCCCCGTGACGCAAGATACCTTTTGTTTCAGTTTCGCCCAGGCGCCGAATCAGTTACGTGCGCCTACCGCTCAAGGAGTCGAAAAGTTTACGCGCGACTTTATAGCATTTTGTTGTGTCTATCAACCAAATTACCATCATTGTGGTGTATTTATCATGAACAATGGCTCACAGACATATTAGTGGTGATGAAATAGCGTGAATATTTCTTGACGAAGATAGAGTTCAAGTGAATCAACGCTTAGTGTCAAAGGTTCAGAGGCTTCAGATCACCTATTAGATGTGGATGAGACTGAAGAAATTCAATCTGTCATGAAGCAAGCCGCTCAGACGAAGGTGACGTACCGCTTTCAATTAGAGCTGCATTTTGTACAGGATTACAGCGATAAAGGGACAAGGTGGCAAAAATGTAATTAGGACAAAGTGAGACGCCAACCATAAAATATTCTCACAGAAGAGTTCGCAGAAACGGCGTAGGGATAACTACTTTTGTACGAGGCTGAAATTTATTTCTATGTGATGAAATTATCGAAAAAGTGGTCAAACATACCAACGAATTTATAGAAAAAAGGCTGCATCATACGACAGAGCTCGCGATTGCAAAATAACAGATGCTGTCGAGATCTGTGCACTTTTCGAATTACTTTACATTGCTGGAACCTTATGATTATGACATGCTAATTTAGAGGATTTGAATGCTACTGACTGCACTGGTGTACCCAACTACATTGTCACTGAAAAGAACTAAATTTCTTCTAAACTCATTACGATTTGATGATGCAACTACACGAATCTCTCGCCGTGCTCAAGACAAAGCAGCGTCAATAGGAGAAGTTTTGAATAAGATTACGGAAAACTGTTTAACTCCGTATTGTGTGGGAGAGAATAAGAGAAATTTTGAATAAGTTTATGGAAAACTGTTTCAACTCCGTATTGTGTGGGAGAGAACATCGTCATCGGGCAGTACATGAAATCGAAATATGATAAATAAGGAATCAAACTTTATCTGTAAGTGGATTTAACAACTTTTTATGTCTTGAATATTGAGCTATATGCTGTGATAAACAGCTAGAAGGGCAGCACCAGTTAAGCAATGCTGCAGGAGGCGTCGTAAAGATTGATTGCACCAATATCTGGCACAGGACGGAATTTGACGCTTGACAAGTGGTATACCGTATTTCTTCGGTAGAAGACTTAGCCGAAAATCATAAAAAATCTCAGTTGTGGGTACTTTGCACAAAAGCAAAAAAGAAATTGCACGTTTTATTTATTATCCACGGAAAGTTTTATTAAAAAGGGCAGACCTGAATTCAAGTCAATTCAGGTTTTCAAATGTTGCTACACTTGGGTCATACATGCCCAAAACGAACCAATCTGTTGTCTTAGTTTCATCACTTTACAGCACAGCTGAAATTGATGAACACACGGACGAAAAGGCGAAGCCAAGTATTGTAACTTTCTATAACTGGACTAAAGGAGAAGTTGATGAAGTTGACAAAAAAGCAAAAATGTATTCAATATCAAGAAAAAATTATAGATGGTCCTTGAAACTCTTCTTTCGGCGTCTATATATTGTTAGAATAAATGCCACGGTAATCTTGAGAGCAAATAGAGTAATCATCGAAAAGGGCGCAAATATTTGCGTGAATTGGGAATAGAACCGACGAAAGAACTCAACTTGCCCAGAAAACTCAAAAGGAACATAAGGGATCAATTGAAGCTAAACGATGAGGAACAGTGTAATGAAGTATGCATCTTCCAGTAACTGCAGAGGGAGCTGCAAACTGTGTCCAGCTAAGAAGGGAAGACAATGCCCAAACTGATCACGATGAAGACTAAATCTGAAATTTAGTTACTGTGAATATTTGTTTTGAAAACTTGTAACTTGTTATTTGACCTGTTTAAATTTTTTTTTAATTTAAGATTTTTATAGGCAAAATGATTCCTAATCCAAATACAATGCCTAATATTATAAAGAATAAATGATTATTTCATTAATTTGTGTTTTATAATACCCTAAAATAATAAAGGTCGAAAAGACTAGTTGACCAGTACCATTTCAAAAGACCACAGCTTCATTCATCAGCTTTCACCTTCATTAGTTTGAAGGTTAAACATTAAAAATTTGGACTATAACACTCTCAAGCGTTTAACAATGGAGTCTTAAAAGGTTCATTAGCAGTCACTTAGCACTCAAATGCACAGTGCTCAATACTCATTTTTACAACATTAGCTAGACCTGTATATTTGATAAATAAATAAATGTAAACATGGCTTACCTTATAAAACCAGTAGCATCCATACATAAACCCTCCATAGACAATCAATGGCAAGACATTATCTCTGAACCAGGATCTCCTCGACTGATGGAAGAACATCAGTTCAGAAGTTAGAGATGGCACTTCTAGTACTTCACCAACCTTTTCTATTGCTTTCTGTATTTCGAAATCAGTTAGTCCCTTGCCCCGGAGAAACCGCTCTTTGCTCTCCATTGTGCATTTCTGGATGTTTGGGTTTGTAAGGAATTTTACAGCTGTTGTCACCTAGAGATGGAAATTTAATGATTCAGATTTTTGGAGTTTTACTATAAAAATGGTGTTTTCCTGTAACTACAGAATACTTTATAGAAAAAAGGTAACAGAGGAGTAAATAGTCTACCTAAAGGTAAGTGGAAACCGTCACCCTGCAACATCTATAATACAAGCAGGTATTAGTCCAAAATGAGAAATGTTGGCATGTGCTGCCTACATTTGGAGAGGAATAAGAAGTATGTGTATGAGGGGATTTAGTCCTCCAATTCTCTCAATTCACAATTTTCCGGGGGGAAGGGGTGGGATGGTGAGTTGAGAGTATAATGGAATAAGAATCCACTACTATTTCATTATACTTCCCGCTTTATCCTATTCTTCTAATGTATGTATGTGTCGGTAGTGAGAAAAATATGCTAGACCCCATTCTCTTCTTATCCCTCCTAATTTTCCCAACCCTTTCTCCAAATCCATTCCTAAATCTCCAAAGGTGGGCAGGGCATCCAGGGATGTGTCAATGTTTGTCATTCTGGACTTATGTTGATATGTATCACTGATGTTCATGGCCACTTACCACCAGGGGGACTGTATGCTCGTCGGTGGCCTTTTTTTATAAAAAAAATATATGAATATACGTCTCGAAGCTGACCACCAGGTGAGTTATCTGTTCGTCTGCCACCTTCTTGCTATAAAAAAACGCAGTTCCGATATCAAAGCGTTACATACTTATATCCAACAGCAATTAGTACAAGCCATAAACAATAGTAAGGTAATCACCAAATGTTAAAATCGTTTTAGGTACATATGGAGCAAATTAGATGTATATATATATACCTATGGATCGAATTATGTACATGTAATGTTACTATAATGCAGTGGTTCTCAAACTTTTTAAATGACGGAACCCTTTTGGGAAGCAAAATACTTGATGGAACCCTACAATAAAACAATTATTTTTATAAGTGTATTCTATATTAATCAGCATAATAAAAGTACAATGTATCAGTTACTAATTATTATTTACTTCACCACTTGGTAAGGACAATAATAGAAAACATTAAAAAAGAAAAAATCTAACTAGTGGGAGGTATGAAACTGTTTTTTATTTTTCATCAATTGCTTGATATCAGGTTTGATGGAAGAAAGTTGGAGTCTCATATCAGCTTCGGCGTCCAGTCTATTGCGATATTTTGTTTTCGTGGCTGCGTAGGTAGAGAATCCTGTTTCGCACAAATATGTAGTTGGGAACGGGAGAAGAATATCCAGAGCCATTTGGCCAAGCATTGCATATTCATCTTGGATTCTGCACCAAAAATCATTAAGAGGCGTCGTTTTGAACAATGACTCCATACTTGTGTGTGATGACATTTCTAAAAGAGATTCATATATCTCATTTGACATGTTTTCAGGCTTTTCCAAGTTGGGTAAAAAAGGATTATGAATCCAGGAGTTCACTTTAATTTTTGTATTGTGTTCTTCGGGAAAATACTTTTCAAAAGATGCGCGCATCGAACTGAGATATTGGACCAATTCTTCAAACACATTATCTTCAAACATTTCTGAGTCGTTTTCGCTAACAAACTCACTGAGTAACGTAAAACTTTCTATTTCTTTCTTACCAATGCAAATGATCCAAAAATCTAATTTTCTTTTAAAAGCAGTTATTTTATTATAGGCCTGAAACACTGTTGTCTGTTTACCTTGCAACGATAAATTTAATTCGTTAAGTTTTTGAAAGATATCCGCCATAAAAGACAATCGGAACAACCAAGTTTTATCATACAAACGGTCCTTCAAATTAAAAGAAGTATCTGCTGAAAGAAACATTTGTAACTCGGCTCTAAGTTCAAATAGCCTTGTTAAAGTTTTTCCCCGAGACAGCCATCGCACTTCTGTATGGAGCAGCAGTGTTTTATGTTTGCTGCCATAATCTTCACACAATAATGAGAACAATCGGGATTGTAGTGGTCGTGATTTGATAAAATTAATTATTTTTACCGCTTCATCCATAACTAATTTTAGATTAGACGGCATTTGCTTCATCGCAAGTGCTTGTCTATGCAGAATACAATGACTGGAACTACAATTAGGCGCTTTATTTTTCATTCGTGACACTGCTCCTGCTGTTTTACCTGTCATCGCCTTGGCCCCATCTGTACAAATGTCAATGCAATTGTTCCAACTGAGATTATGTTCTTCAAAAAATATATTTATTTTATTAAAAATTTCTTCCCCGGTAGTGTTTGTAAGCAGCGATGAACACATAAGCATGTCTTCTTCAAAAGAACTTTTATATGGATATCTCACAATAACCAGCAGGATAGCCAAACCAGCGACATCAGTCGACTCGTCCATTTGCAAAGCGAATCGTGTATTTTGTAGACGTGTAACTAGTTCTTGTTTGACGTAGCTTGCCAGATCATGGATTCGTCGTGAAACAGTCTCGTTTGATAGCGGAACAGTAGAAAGATGCTTTGCAGATTTTTCATCAAGCATACATTTTGTTATGTCTAATACACATGGTTTTATTAATTTCTCAGCGATAGTGTGCGCTTCACCTGCTTGTGCAATGCGATAGCTAACTAAGTATGATGCCTCCGTGGCCTTTTCGTTGGTAGTTTGTGTTACATGCATCATATTTTTTTGACTTTCTAATAACTGATCTTTTTTGCGAACAAAAAATTCTTTATTCTTGTCTTTAGTCTCGGGGTGTACGGTTTCTAAATGTCGACGCAATTTGGCAGGTGCCATGGAACTATTAGGAAGCAGTTTACTACAGAGCATGCAGAGAGGTGAGCCGTTGGAATCAACAAATCCGAAACTGATATAAGATTCATCATACTTCCTTTTTTTCGTCTTTGAAACCGTCGAGCTTGACGTCGTGGCACTCGTGGCATCATCTTCTGGATCGGTGATTGCTAAATTCTCCGCGCGCATTGCTTTTGAACATTCAGCGTCATTAGAAGATGTTGTTGGAACACGTTTAACACCTTTAAGCCAACGTTCCATTCTTCTTTATTTATAATGTTACAAGTCAGGATAGTGGGGTTTAAATAATGCACAATCGTTACTGCGTATAAGAGACTAAATTTAGAACCTACAGGGAAGAAATGTATAAAACTGAGACAACAGAATACAGCAGGCAGTAAAACAATGAACACTAGTTTCTCGCTAGCGAGCTTGTAAGTAGGTAGTAACTTATCGCTCCGAACGCTAATCATCAACTGACGACGCCAACGCGCGATCGCCGCTTTTATACTTAGTCCTAGACTCGATCTCAAATATTCTCGAAAATACTCGAGTCGGCACCTTTGATAAACAAAAAGCAAAAATAAAAACAGAAATTTAAAAATAGCGTTGTAAACAATATCGACTTTATCCTTTGAAGTTAGAGACGAAAGTCGCTAGTTGACAACTATAGCGTCTAATTCAGAGGCGGCTTTTATCAAAGAGACTGAGCGCTTACAAGTATACTACCCGCTCGTTTTAAGTTTGCCGCTGGCGATAGGTATGAGTGTATGACGTTCGAAATTTTTTATTTAATTGTAACAATAAAAATTGTGTAGGTTAGATATTTGGGTAAAACTATGACACATTATAAGTTTTGTTGTCACGTGGGGGAGGGTACGCGCATTCCACAGACCGGCAAACTTAGAGCGAACGCGTTGTACAAGTATAAAATTGTTGAGACCAAACTTATGAGATATTGTACCAGCTAATGTAACACAAGCTTATACAAATACAAATAAATAAATAAATAACATTCATAGCGTTTTGTCTCCGCGCGGCCGCGGAGTCCGCACAGCCGCGGAGCGACCAGAGAGAGGTGTTTTGATTTTTTTATTTCTAAATTCTTGCGGAACCCCGACAGAGGTATCACGGAACCCTAGGGTTCCGCGGAACACACTTAGAGTATAGCTGCTATAATGTATGTATAGTAGGAAAAGAACGTAAAAGTGCGAAGGTCATCAAGAGGCAGAAAATTAAAAATGTTAACAAAGCAAAGGTTATACAATCTAGAAGTATATAGCAAACAATAGTTACTTTTATGCAAATTACGTATAAGGGAGATCTAAAATACAAATTACGGAAGCGAAGTGAAATAATTACCAAATTCTCACGGATTTTGTCCCCAGTGTTTGCTAGCACATCTGATGCCATTTTGGATCGATTTTTAATTATTTCACACATTAGAACACACTTTAATTTGTTATTATATTTAATAACAACTAAAAATAATTACTGCATTAGGAGATTGGCAGAAAACAAACTAAAATAGCAATCAGGATATAAAAATGCACAAAGGTTGGGCTGACAAAAAGTAAAAAATTAAGTAAGACTCATTTCTAAAACGTGCGAATATCATTCATTGGATGCCATTCAAATAATTTTTGTTATGGTATGAAAACAGAAAACGATAATACAACAAACATATGTATTAGGACAAATATATAACAAACATATATACCTACATAGATATAATATAAGGATCCTTATCATATTATAATAATTAACATTGTGAAAGAATAATATTCCCACGTTTTCGAACGCAGTCAAAGTGATGTTAGTGATTTGATTAATATAAATAACACCAATAACTCCTAATATAATAACAATGAAAATATATATCAATATCAATAACATTTATCGAGGGCAAGTTATTAATAATTCCATAAGACTTTTAAAAACCTAGCACATATTGACAGGTAGAGTAAATCGGAGCTAGACACAGTGTGACGAAGTAGTTAATAAAACAATATTGGTATACAATTCAGTCTCTTAGCTCTTGGGAACCATTAATGATTTATATTCCTTGCAGTTTAATTATATATCGCACCATCAGTCTACGTCTCTGCACTATTGAAAGTGCCATACTATCTGATACTAAATGTTCATATTTTTATTAACTCTATCCCCTATCAAATAGCAGATGACTTATAATAATAATATGAAATAAAGCATTTCAATACGGTATTGTTTCAATATGGATTAGCGAGTGTTATATGTTATAAGTGTTATAACGAGTGCTATATGTTATAAGTGTTAAAAGTTATAACGTTTACGAAGCCGTTTTTCGTGAAATTATAGGCATGTCTACTGTCCGTCAGCTGACAGCTGTCAGGTCAATGCTCACTGACAGTCCAATTTCAAAGTTTTTGTGTTAATTATTCGCCTTTACGGTATTTTTTATTTCCTCATGTTTTTCTTAATAAAATGAGTGATTATGCTAATGCGACTGAGGCGGCTTCTCTCGCCGTCAAGTTTGATGAGTTGGGACAAGTCGGTAATGCGGTGGAATGCTATCGGACGGCCGCTAGGTTGCTGGACAGAGTTCGCGACCAATTGCCTCCAGAGCAGCAAGCAGGACTTCGGCAGAAAGTACGGGAGTACCTTGAAAGGGCGACTAGATTGCAGGAGCAGAAAGGTAGTCTTGTATTTTCGGCTGTTTTGTAATAAGAAACTCGTAGAAACATGTGCTACATTCGCATTTTATTGTTTGATGATGACTCATAGTGGTTTTTAGGTATGCTTCGTACGATTGTTAAGTTAAGACACGATAACCGTAATGTTTAGGCACATAGAGAACGCAATGTTTAATAATAGAATGTTCCGTAAGTACCTACCCATATTTTTTGTTCCACACAGGTGTGAGATAAAAAATATTCTTTTAATAAAACATCTTATTATTGAATCTGAACTTTTTATTACGGAAACTCCATGTTGGTGTTTGATATTTTTTTTTATAAATAATTTCTCATAATTTAGTCCTAGTCCTGAACATCTTTAGCAAAATCAAACTATCAGTACTAATTAATGAAATTGACAATAACTATCTATTATAGCAATGAAACAACTTTGAACGGTTTAAATCGCGCTGAAATTTTTGCCGTAAATAAAACAAAAAACAAATTATGACTCACTTACCATTAATAAAGAAACTATAACAAAAGAAATTAAGAAAAATGTTTCAGTCCAATTTTGGCTAACAAATTAACTTTTAAACTGCACATAGATAATTTGAAATATTGTTACACAATTCTAATAAAACCATTCTAATAGAAAACTTTTTCACTAATAAAACCATATTTGGATCATCGAGTTGTGGGGCTGTGCTGCCAAGGCTAGCCGAACTGACCCACAAATTACACACAATAAATTGATTAAATTATAATATAATACAATTTCTAAACATCAAAGAAAAGAATAATAATAAGTAAATAATAGATACTTAATAATACTTAATAGCTTTGTTCGCGGTAAGGATTCAGAACTAATTCGGAACTAGTACTGAACTAATTTGGAATTGTAGTAGAGCGCATGCGCGGTTATAAACCGATTCGTGATTTTTATTTCTGCGAACGATTTCGGAACCAAACTGCGTACGATCTACTGTCATCGGCAGTGTTACCAACTCTCAAAAATATTTATCCCTAAAGCTTAAGTCAGAAACCCCCAAAATCGCCCCAATTACTTAGAAATCCCCCTAAACATTTATATAATAAAAGAAAAAATATAAATTACAAAAATGCAATGAAATTTCTTTACCTTTTAAATCTGGATCTGTTTCCCAAATCTACATGTACTTCTGACTGTACATTTTTTTATTTTTAGTTTCTTTAGGCATCATTAACAAATTGCTTGTCCGCACAGCAGTACAACAACAAAATCGAATTAAACAAGTAAACAATAATCAACGTACATATGTATTTCCAGTAAGCATAGGCACAATAACCACCAGTCACCACAGAGTAGTTGTAATATATTTGTACTAGATGTCGTTAAGTCGCTAGGTCAACAAATAAATATGATTAGCTATTATAGTTTGGATTGTCCCAGGGCCTATACTTTCACATAATATATGAAAAATATATATTCAAAAAAATATATGAAGAGTCAAAAAATCCCTAAAAATACCCCTAAAAATATAAAACCCCTAAAAAAACCCATCCCACTTATTTACCCCCTAAATTTGGGGGGGAAAGTTCCCCTAACTTAGGGGAAGTTGGCAAGTATTTAAGTGGACCCACCAAAACACATTACTCTTATTAGAGTATTATATAAACAACAAACGAAACTAACCATATTTTATTTAACCCTTAATAAATTAATAAAATTTATATTTTATTTAACTATTTAACCAGTTTATTAGTTTCTAACCAACTGAATATAGCCGCAGCATGTATGTCAAATGTCGTTAGGTAAAAACTGCGCATGTCTGGAACTACGATTCTTGCCAAAGTTATAGAACTGATAGAACTGATTCTGAACCGATCCTGAACCGAGTTCGACGGTTCCGCGAACGCAGAACTGTAACTAGAAATTCTGAATTGTGTGTTCCGCGAACGGCATTATTTGAACTGCGCATGCGTATAGTTCCGAATCAGTTCTGAATCCTTACCGCGAACGAAGCTAATACTTAGACAGTAGTTCAAATAACTTCTTAATAACTCAAGTGACAAATAAAATCAATTAGTCACCCCCTGACCACATCCACTGCAAAGTGTTCGAAACGTCGGGATATAAATAATGTTAAATATACGCGATTTAAAGCAATTTAAACCATTCAAAGTTGTTTAATTGCTATGTATAGTAATCGTGAAAACCTAAGAAAATATTAAGTATCTATTATTTACTTATTATTATTACTTATGTTAATAGATAAAATATTGTTATTGAAACCAATTAAATATTTTATTAAGATCATGCTGATTGAAATAATAATTAAACCTATTAAATAATAATGAATACAAAAAAACTGACAAGAGAAAAATTGTTATGGAAAGAGTTGACATAATACTCAAAATAAATCAATTTTCAAGGGAAGCGAATTAAACCACAAATTGGGAAAACGTGGTGTTTTGTTTATCGAAAATATGTGGCTAAATGCGAACCACGCTGATTCTCCCGGATCCGGATTCGCGGAGAACGCATTGCTGGCATTTCAGTCAAAGAACACTTCTGACTACCATGAGGAGATAAATGCTGACACTTTTAGACTGTGGTCTGAACATCACTGAACAGTTATTTTAATGGACAATGCTTCATACCATTCCATGAAAGTAGATAAAGGCCAGTAAAAAAGCAGAACTAGTTGATGGGCTTGAAAATTTTACCTAATTTTACCTAACTACCTAAAAGGATGTGCTGTGCCATGACAAACTCACACAGTTTTATGGCACCAAGAAATTGTTCTGTATGTACACTTCATTTGTGATGTTAAAATAAAATAATAATAAAAAAATGGCATTGAAACTAATGTCCAGATGCTGAAAGCAGACTTGATTAGTGGTTAGTAATCAAGACTTCTCGGAGTGTTTTAACTCACTTAATCCTGCTCCGCTTGTTGATCCGACTCCTCTTAGTTAGTCCTTAACTCTTTTGATTCACCTACTTATTCACCATCGGAGACTGTTTCATTCGATGGAACAATTAAGGGATTCTGCTCCACTCGTGGATTCAACGCTTTTGATTCATTAACTCCGGAGCTAGACTTGATAAGACTAGTGAAAGAGAACGAGGCTACAAAAGTGCGATACGAGATAGACGAACTGGCTCTAGCACACGGGCATCGCATTGTCCAAACTTCGCTGTACCATTGTTAGTACAATGCCATCTAGTTAATATTGGCCAAAATTAAAGGTAAATGTTCAAATTGACTTTGTTTATCATTTTAAATACAGTACTATAATAAATTATATAGTATAATATCTTGGTATATTTGTGTGTGTTGATGTCAAATAATGATTTTCTATTATATTCTATTCAATATACCAATCAGTCGGTTAATATGTATTTGGTGATAAATATTTTATATATATTACAGGATATGCAGCTCGCCACAATACGGCTCCGCCATTTAGCACTAATAAGATGTTGAACCTGCTAAAAGGAGCTTGTGAGAAGGTCATAAAAGACGACCGAGCTAAAATAGTTGAAAAAACAAAAAAAATATATTTGTATGACTAGGTCCGCGATATTAGGATTGATTCCGTAATTGACATTAGCTTCGTTCGCGGTAAGGATTCAGAACTGATTCGGAACTATACGCATGCGCAGTTCAAATAATGCCGTTCGCGGAACACACAATTCAGAATTTCTAGTTACAGTTCTGTGTTCGCGGAACCGTCGAACTCGATTCAGGATCGGTTCAGAATCAGTTCTATCAGTTCTATAACTTTGGCAAGAATCGTAGTTCCAGACATGCGCAGTTTTTACCTAACGACATTTGACATACATGCTGCGGCTATATTCAGTTGGTTAGAAACTAATAAACTGGTTAAATAGTTAAATAAAATATAAATTTTATTAATTTATTAAGGGTTAAATAAAATATGGTTAGTTTTGTTTGTTGTTTATATAATACTCTAATAAGAGTAATGTGTTTTGGTGGGTCCACTTAAATACTTGCCAACTTAGGGGTTTTCCCCCAAATTTAGGGGGTAAATAAGTGGAATGGGTTTTTTTTAGGGGTTTTATATTTTTAGGGATTTTTTGACTCTGCATATATTTTTTTGAATATATATTTTTCATATATTATGTGAAAGTATAGGCCCTGGGACAATCCAAACTATAATAGCTAATCATATTTATTTGTTGACCTAGCGACTTAACGACATCTAGTACAAATATATTACAACTACTCTGTGGTGACTGGTGGTTATTGTGCCTATGTATAGGCCTATGTGCCTATACATATGTACGTTGATTATTGTTTACTTGTTTAATTCGATTTGTTGTTGTACTGCTGTGCCGACAAGCAATTTGTTAATGATGCCTAAAGAAACTAAAATTAAAAAAATGTATAGTCAGAAGTACACGTAGATTTGGGAAACAGATCCAGATTTAAAAGGTAAAGAAATTTCATTGCATTTTTGTAATTTATATTTTTTCTTTTATTATATAAATGTTTAGGGGGATTTCTAAGTAATTGGGGCGATTTTGGGGGTTTTTGACTTAAGCTTTAGGGATAAATATTTTTGAGAGTTGGTAACACTGCCGATGACAGTAGATCGTACGCAGTTTGATTCCGAAATCGTTCGCGGAAATAAAAATCACGAATCGGTTTATAACCGAGCATGCGCTCTACTACGATTCCAAATTAGTTCAGTACTAGTTCCGAATTAGTTCTAAATCCTTACCGCGAACAAAGCTAATGAAATAATTATTCACGTAACCGATAACGACGACGATAGCAGTAGTTCACGTGATTCTGATTCAGAATAGTGTAAAATACTCAATAAAACATATTTTAACCACAATGGCATTTTTTTATTCCCTATTCTATCACATCAACGAAGGTATTATTATTATCTGTTAATAAAAGTAGGTATTCAATGCTACTGCTACGATTGTCACACTAGTTACATTAATCTGACATATGTCAAATCGGTAATCTTTCGACGGTACAACTTTACGAGTATTATACTCCCTTTCTCAAGGTTGTCTGGAAGAAATTCCTCTATAGTAATAAAACCGCTTGGTTTTATTCTCTTCTTAATATTACTTAATTTTGTCACAATCTAACATTTCTGCAATAAAGGGTTTTATGTATGTATGTATCTATCTATTTTCGTTTACACAGATATAGCCCAACAAGCAGAGAGTGAAAGGGCTCTTCAACAATGCTACTTCTTGCTACAACAGGCATTGGACGCGGACGAGGCAAATCTGACAGACTTTGCATTGCAGACATACTTGAGTGCTGTGGAGATGGCCATGACTGTTGTAAGATATTGTAATTTATTTTATTTTAAGCAGTACAAAACAGAAGGACAACAAAACAAAACAATAAATTAGTTGACAAAAATGCTAGTTGATCCCCCTCAAATACATATGTACCAAGCCACCAAGCCAAGCCCATACCATACCATCAGCCTGTGTCTCTAGTGCTGGATATAGGCCATTCGAGGACTCATCTCCCCCATCGATTATCGGTCCTGCAGCATATATAGCCTGCCCACTGCTGTTTCAGCTGGTTCGGGGTGTAAGGGGTTCCGATCACCATCATACGGACCCAAACCATTTACTCCTGCAAGCGGCGCACCCTGTTGAATAACGGACGGAACTCTGACGACCAATCGATGCCGGTTTAACTATTCGATTTGCTAGATCTCAAATAGCAGAGACCGGTGACGGGCAACAACATCACCGATGCGCCTGTTCAGCATGGTGATTAGGGCATAAACCTCCTAATGAAAACGCGAGACATCAAGCCCAGATAACAATTATACCAGTGAAATACTAAAAAAGATATAATCTAATGCATAATTATAATTGTAGAAGAAATACAACAAAGAGTTTGTGATGCAACTGGTCTTTTCCGTACAAGTATCCCTAAAATTAGCTCACGACAGCTCGAATACATCAGAAACTCAAAACCAAGGTAGACCGAAAAAAATAAATCTTGACGATTTTGACTATTCTGTTGTAAGAAGATTGGTGCATAATTTTCATTGTGGTTTAAGCAAGTGCTGACACTTAAATCTTTAAAAGCGAAATTAACACGCGATGCACTTATACTCTCTAGGTTAAATTATGCTGATACTGGTTAAGGATCACTTCTATTAGTCAGAACGCAACGTACTCGTATTATCCAACGAGTGCAAAATTCATGTGCACGATACTGCTTCAGAGTTCCTCCACGTGCGTAGTTACGTTACTCCTTACCTCAATGATGCGAATATTTAAAAAATGGCACTACGTCCGGAGCTTCACTTGGCTTCGTTACTCTTCGAAGTAGTAAAGTTTCAACAGCCCCCTTAACTATACAAAGACTAGAGTGGGACGGCAATTATTAGAAATTCCTCGTTACAACGCTGCAGCATCCCGTGGTAGTTTCACGTATGCTGCATAAAAATGTATAATAATATGCCACCACCAATGCGGGACATAAGAGGTATAAAAATACGTTTAAAATTAAATAGCAATATTTTTTTGAAATTATCAAAAAGAACAACTACCATTTGGAATATGTGTTTTACCTTCTTACCTACCATAATTACAAAACGACACTTATTCTCTCTTCGTATATTTTGTCAACACCTTAATATGTACTCGTATATACAATTTATTTCATTTATTTATCTTATTCCTTTAAATTGGACTATATATTATACATTTATCCTGAGTTTAATTATTATATGACTATTTAGTTACTAATTTATTAATAATATACTTTTGTCCGTGCGTAACCGATGGCTCCACTGATAATCAGCGCCGTGCCTGACAATCAGTCACAGCATATGCTAAGTTGGAGACCATTTCCGGCATCGCAATACACACACAAATAGCAACGTGTATTTTTTCTTTTTTTTATTAATTTATTTTTGTTATTTCTTGTATTTTTTTAATCTTTGTAATTTTCTTTTGTTCTTCTTATTGCCTAGATTGGTTTTTTTCTATTGGTTACTATTATATTTATATTGTATGTGCATGTCGGAATGAAGTATTGTCTAAAGCGTTACAACTTTTGCTAAAAACACTTTTTCTGAAATATACGGAAAATAGTGAAATCTCCACTTCGACTGGCGATGCCATCGGCCTTCTTTTATTTTATATCGGTATTATGTTGTAGCAAGCAGCCCATCCCGATATAAAAGAGAAAATAAATAACTTAGCTAAACAAGCTTTGGACCGGGCCGAGGAAATAAAGGGTATTAAGATGCTTAGTTCAATTTCTATAAGCGAAAACAGGAGGCCTTGTAAGTATTTTTTATTTCAATTCTGTTAATTTGTTTAACTGTAGGAAGTAGAACTGACTATTTAAAATAGAATGTATCATTATCTACTATGAAAAATAAATGATTTGTAAAATGTTGTATATGTATTGTATGAGCTTTCTCAAAGTCAAAGAATTTTTAAAATTGGTTCAGTAGTTTTTGAGTTTACCATACCATCGGCCTGTATATCTCCACTGCTGTAGATAGGATTTTCCCAAGGGTTGCCACTACACATGGTCTTCCGTTCTTCTCATCCAGCCATTATCGGCGACTTTCTTCAAGTCGTCAGTCGGATTGAGGGCGTCCTACGCTATATTTCCCGGTAGGTACGTGGTCTACATTCGAGGACTCGTCTCTCCCATCGATTGTTAGTCCTCCGCCATATATCTTCAAAGGTAGCCAGCGCATCCGGGAGCGTGCCTACGTTTGTCATTCTGGACTGATGTCACCCATGGATATCCGTAATACATGCCTATTGCGGATGTTCATGGGTGACAGTATCCACTTACCATCATCGTCTGCCGTCTTCTTTCCATAAAGAAAAAATGTAATGCGAAAAAAAATGGCTCAGATTTAAATGCGCCCTCAGATTTTTTTATAATGTCTTACCGATCGAATATGTGAGTAGGTAGTGTAAAAAGTAGGGATGTTATGGAGCTCCATAACCGTAAAAACGTTAAAAAATATTTGAAATCGAAACTGAATCCGAAATAAAAGATTCGTATGCTAATAGTTTTATTCCTTGCCGCGTTAATGGAGAAATTTAGAAGAGGAGTTTTGACAAGTTCTCGCTGCTTGCATTTGATTTGTTTCGTTCGTTATTTATGAAAGTAAAGTTGCAATTATACTACATTTGGTTTTATTTTTCTTTGCTTTTATTAATTCATTTGTGTAAAAGTTGGTTAAAAACATACCCGTAACGAAACCATATCCGAAATAATTTCATATCCGTATCTGTAATCGAAACCGCTAAAAGAGTACCTATACAAGATAACCGTATGCGGATCCGAAATATCATATCCCTAACAATACCAGTATAAAGTCATCCCCATAGTTAAGCAAATCCTATTATTGTACTAGGTTGTAATGACGATTGTGTTTAACCACAAACTTCATTACATGGCGCCTTTTCTTTCTATTCTTTTATAGACGAAACAAGATGGCAGTCGAGCTGACACTCCACTGATCTAGACATAGATTTGGAAAAGCATTAGGAAGAATGGGGATAGAGAATAATATGAGACTTCCCTATCCGTTTTATGAAATTAATAGAATGAATTTCTTATTCATTTTTGAGAAAGGACATGTATAAATAGGGAGTATAATGGGATAAGGTATACTAAATTCCTTTATCCTATTATACGCTATTCTAAGAGAAGGTTTTGTATGGGATTGAATGGAGTGGGATGGTACGGTACAGATTGTATTAGGATGAAAGATTGTGTGAGATGGTAAATGTTGCAGTAGTCATGTATTATCGACTGAATCGGCTCCTAATTATTGCATTATTTTCAGCGGTATCCCCGGGTAAAGCGCAACTTAACAGAGAACAAAGTATTCAACTAAAAGTGAGCGGTATACAGACGTACACAGAAGAAGAAAAGCAAGTTCTTAGTCAAACATCCAACATAAACAACAACTGTTTCCTACCGTTCATGGACATAGATTTATCAGAGAGGTTTCAATACGCGATCCCGTTTGAAGACAGAACTAGCGAGCTGAAGCTATCTTCGAAGCAAGCAGCCGAGTTTTCAAGATGGGTTCGCCCTTATGAAATTTGTGCGGATCCTAAATTGATTGCAAATGAACACGTTGACTGCTTTAGTATTAAACAGACTGTGAGTATTAGCAATGTTTTGATAAAATTCCTGCCTTACTCCTTATTCCCCATTTTGTCCATTGCGCGCCAAAAGTCTATCATTCAAAAAATAGTAGTTGAAATCAAAATAATTTGATAACCCATATTTTTGGTTTATTCAGATATTATATCTGTATAAACGTGGGTATTTTTTACCGATTTCTCTTAGTTACCGGTACAACTACAAGGCCGTTGATACCGTATGTAAAAATATCTGTAAAGCCTTGCACTAAAGTGCATTTTATTTATTCTGTAACAATACACTTCCAATTACTCTTACTGAATTCTTCCTTATAAATTCCCACTGGATATAAATGAAACATTCGAAAAATGTCATGCTATTGTGCTAGATTACTTCCAGTTCTGTGCGATTTTTCATTCTAAATTTCAAATTCCTTCTATAAGTCGAATTATAGACCACATACAGGACGTATTTTTTTGAAATTTAACAGAAAACACATTTAGTTTCATATCTTGGTTATGGTCGAGCCAAATAAGTTACAAAATTATGATGGAGTAAATTTCTCAACAGATCCTAAAAGAAAACAAAAAATCATTGTCTATGTCTATACCATCGATATGCGAATAGACTAGATGACACATCATACGTTCTTATCAAAGAAACCTGGTTGGCAACTTCTAGGGTAGTGAAGTAGATGAGGAGGGCTTCATTAAAAAGTAAAATTTGAAACTTGAGGAGGTACTACGTAATAAGAATGGTCCATTTACAAAACACATATGAATTAAAGAATTCGAGAGCTTACTGTACATACGAGTAGAATTAGACTAACATTAACTAACATTAGAATTAGAACACTATTAGACTAACATGGCTGCCCTAGAGTGCTTGTATAACATATCTAGTATATATTTTCAAATCGATGTTCTATACAAACTACATATATTAAAACAATATAATTTTTGTTTAAACCTTTTTTGATACATATCTGTTTCATTGCTTTTCGTTGTTTCGTTGTTCGTTCGAAGTACGAAAGAAGACACGACAGAAGAGTACTGCCTCTTCTGCATTCATAAACTGTATTCTTCTGAGTTTATTGTTAATTTTAGGGATTAAATAAAAATCACGCCGCCCAAGGTCGGGAGTGTATGGCGGATGACCTATTAACTCTACATTTACAGTACTCAAAAATTGCTTCGTTTGTCTCGCCGAGTGAGTTGGGGTACAGTCGTGATGGAGGATCATTCTGCTTCGTGGCATGACTTCTATGACTTTTTCTAAAACAGAAGGAAAAGCAGCTTTTCACATACCAGTCCGCAGTTACTGTTCTTTTATTTTCTAAATTTATAGGAGCAAAGTGGCCCCATCTGTCAAAGATACTATTCCGAAGATCATCTTCTTTTCAGCATTTGGTCCTTTTTTCACTTTCGTTGGCAACCCTTCGAATGGTAGACCTAGCTTGATTGACCATTGTCGAATTTTTGAAGCATTTGGAGACACCATTCCACGCGGCAGTGTTTTTGAGCTTCGCTCAAATTGTAAGGAATCAATTTAGCACTGAGCTTCCTTAAGCCGTAGGTGATAGTGTAAAATAGTTTGAACGTGACTCATACCAATACCTAATGATGCCCGCATCTGCTGACATGTCGTTCAATCATGAGCCGCACAGTTTTAATGCTTTCCTGTGTCACCGCAGGACGCTCTTCTCCAATATCGTCACTGAGGTGGGAGGTAAATTTAAGCGTAGTCGTTTAAATTCACTAAATCAGTTATAAACAGTGGCGCTGGATGGCGCTTTTTTATTTAATGCTAACTTAAGTCTTTCATAACTTTCTTTTTGGTTTAGACTACAACGATAGTCATAAAAATCTTATTGAACGAAAATGTTCTCTCGTTAAATTCATTTTTCCGCAAACACTTATAAATATAAAACAAATGTCAGCTTTGAAAATGTAGCGTTTGACAAGTTTGACAAGAGTTCCATTTCAAAATTTGAATTTGTTTGTTTTCTATCGTATCGTATTGTACCTACAGTAGCCAGATCTAAGAACTTTTAGTTTGAGCTATCGTATAGATCAAATGAATATTTCAGATAGTATCAGACTGCTCGTTCGTCGCATCGCTAGCTGTCAGCGCGTTGTACGAGATGAGATTTAAGAAGAAAATCATCACTTCTATCATTTACCCGAAGAACAAAAACAAGGAACCAGTGTACAATCCTTTTGGCAAATACATGGTGAAGCTACATCTTAATGGAGTGAGGAGAAAGGTGAGATACTACATATCTTCGTAAAGACCTTTTCATTGTGCCCTCAAGTCGTACCAACTTGTACAATATGTATTCTCGGATACCTCGAATGCTCAAGCCTTATAATTTCCTGTGTACAAATATTTTTTATGAGAACATTAGAACGTTTAAAAGTAAAATTCTGCAACCATGAAATTCTTTGCCTAATTTTTAATACTTTTTTTTCTTATACATATAATATTAGTATTGGTTTTTAATATAATTTTTTCCTTGTATTTAATTTTGTGTTTGTACGTAGAATTATTGGTGAATGAACCTTTAAATGAAGTACATGTCTGTTCTTATTTCATGTATTTAATTTTATTGGTGTGTAATTTGTTGGTGAACCAAATCTATACACATCATAAAACTAAATCCAGCGTGTCTGTACATTGAATAAATTTACCAAAAACCGATTGGGGGCGATGAGGGAAGAGTATCAGAATACAAAAAGACGATTTTGAAAATTTTTGTCTGTCTGTCTGTGCGAACACGCTAATCTCCAAAACTACGCAACGGATTTTCATCGGGTTTCCACAGGTTAATTAAGCTTAGCTTGGCGCTTCGAATTGGCTTTGTTTCATTGAAATCGGCTGACGGGAAGAAAAGATATCCCAATTTAGAGTTTAAAAACTAAAATTCCACGCTTACCAAGTCGCGGGCATAGCTAGTAAATAAATATTATGTCACCAGTGTTAGTACAAACATGTGAGAACGGAGAAATAGCGGATTTATCGTATTCAAATAAAAATATACTTGAAATTCGTTGGAAAATGACAGTTATAGCTATTTAAAAATTTCAAAGGTTCTGCTCGCGATGTTGACGTCACAATATATGCAATCTTTAAAAGTCTCACTTTACAATCTTCAAAAGGGAGATTCTGCTATTTCCCGTAAGTTTTAGAAAAAAAAATGTTTTGAAAATCATTGTAGTTTCATAGACCCTATTGAATGATATATGTTTTGTATGTAAATTTGTATCGTGACGTCACACGCTGCTCCATCAACATTTAATTTCGTTATTTTTAAAGAATAATGAACGTTTTCACGAGATTTTCTTGGAAATTTTTCAAACCTTTTTAGGCAAAAAGAAATTGTAGAACTTCTCCATTATACTCGTGTTAACGTTTGTCATTCTTGACTAACTTTGGCATATTTAGCCATAATAAAACTCTTTTTAAACGGTTTCGGTGGTTACCTTTCAGGTTATTATAGATGATCGTCTGCCTTACAGTCGACACGGTCAATTATTATGCTCTTACTCTAGCAATAAAAATGAGTTCTGGGTGTCAATGCTAGAGAAGGCTTATATGAAAGTCATGGGAGGTTATGACTTTCCTGGTTCGAATAGCGTGAGTATATTTTAAGGTAATTTAGATAACGCCCAGTTGATAATGAACTTGTCTATTGTGCTAAATGTACTGGGTATGGGACTAGGGATGCACGATATCTTTGTTGTATCGATATCTTGGATCAATCCGGGTCGTAACTATGATACGACAATAGAATCGTATCGAATGATTGCGATCCGATCCTTCAAATATTGTATCGAATACTTTTTCATTTCTACTTGGTTAAAATAAAAATACAAAATGATGACAAATATTGTTAACTAGCCTTTTTGTAGTCAATTACAGTAGTCAATTCCCAATCATAAAATTTTAGGTTCTATAAAAATAATAGTCTTGACAAACAGTGTCAATCTTTCTAGCTTCAGTTAAGGAATGTCCTGCCGAAGAAAATAGACATTCTGATGGAATTGAGGTTACTACCACTGATAAATAACAAAGGTCCCCATTCGATCCGATACCAGTGCGTTTGTATCGATCCAAACCTGGGAGTCTACGGGGGTGTCTGATATTACGCTTCCGAATTTTCGGGCCTGACCGAAGTTCGAACGAACGAAGTGATATAACCCTACTCTGATTTTCCTTCGTTCTGAGCTCTACCATATATATCGGGTATCTCCGATATCGGGTTACGATTTGATATTTGGCCGATATATCGTAGTGAACGTTTTCGTGGTGTCGTGGTTGTAGGAATCTACCGAAATATCGGCCGAAACTTTCCGGAGTAGATCCCCTCTATTATATTTGTTAGTATCAATCCAAAATATCCAAGCATCGTATGATGTTGTATCGATACTGGAAATTATCGTATCGGATTGTGCATCCCTACACAGAGCCTTTTGTACAGTAGGCATAGTTTCCGGTCGGACATTCATTTGTTTAAAGACATGTTTGTTCTGGTCCAGGTAGTGTGTTCATTTTAAACTCGTGACATAGGGTGTCTCATTATGGGACATTGAGTTTGGCGTTATTAATTGTAAATTAATTGTACATTTTTTATGTTTTTATTAGACTACATTTTTACGTCCCTTCTTGAACGCTTGATAAATGAATTATTGCTGAAGGTGTTTTCGGCACATGTTCACATCGAATTTATAATGAAGAAAAAAGTCCGTTATTAGCAGTAGGGTTGAAATATACCTGTATTGTATAGTCTACATTTTTAAATGTAGTCACACGACTTTGTGTATTAAAATAAAAATATATTTCCCAGAACATAGATCTCCACGCATTAACCGGTTGGATACCAGAACGTTGCGCTATTCGCAATGACGAGCCGGACTTCAACGCCAACGTACTATTCGAAACTATCCGCACTCGGTTAGAGAGGGGCCAGGTGCTAGCGACAGTTGCAACGGGTCCTTTATCCGATGACGTGGCAGAAAGCACTGGATTAGTTGCGACTCATGCGTACGCGGTATTGGATGTCAAACTTGTTAATGTAAGTATACGTACAGTTGACATTCACACTTACATATATATTTGGCAGAGAGTAAAATTTTAAAACTACCTAAGTATGTAGGGATTTGTCAAATGAAACTGATGTCTTATTAAACACATTACTGCTTTATGTCCTTTTCTACACATTCTTAACACCTTTCACACACCATCGTATACGCAACAGACACAAATATATCTCATATTCTTATTATATGTTGTAGCCTGCTTTTTAATGACATAATTCCTCTCGATCATTCTATGGTTCACTGGAAGGGATTCCTTCTAGGAATAAGTCCGCCTTTGTACATATAGTTTTATTGTAATGTCTTATTGTAACCGTTCATTATAAGTACAATAAAGAGCAACAACAGCAAAAATAAGAACAATTGGAAAAGAAAGCCAAACTCACCTTTCATTCTACTGAATTCATTCACTCGCTTCACATCGGTCACTTTCCAGTTGTTAACTTATCGTTAAGTCACTTGCGTACTATCTTCACACCATTCGTCTATATACCTATAAAACTCACACCTATAAAATTTCCGTTTTATTGCATGGAAAAATTCAAATGGAAGCATTGTGACGAACGTTTACGATTATCATAAAGGATCCACACATCACCAGTGACAATACAATCGTATTGTCACTCCCTACTATCACAGAATCCCTTCATTTTTGTGCCGGTTCAGCAAAGTAAGGCAAGCTTCGACGCGTATTTGCAGCTGACTTTCATTAAGCTCCTACGGTACCCACTTTCTGAGCTTCACTTTCTCGATTTGACATAAATTAATCAATATCGTTTTGTCACTTACGCTGAAGTCTGTTCCTAACTCGGACGTGGTTGTGGCTATAATACAAAATTCATAATACACAATGCCTTTCCAGTACCACCATATACATAACATGACTTTGTTCGGAGCAAACATACATATAACTGGCTTTAGGACTATTTGTGATGGCTCATCCCGCTTAGACCAAAATCAGGTCAAAGGCCCTAAGGGCCTTTCTCACCATCTCCTGGTAAAGTAACTGTTAACAATCTGATAAATAAATTATATGCCAATTAAATCTAGCTGATACAGACTTTTTGATACAGTATAACTGACTTTCTGATACCTTATGAAGTATCAGGTGGTGAGAAGGGCTCGTACATTCCTACTCATATTTATACTTACAATACTAGTAGGTCTAAATGGCGGACAATGGGGGAGGCCTATGTCCAGCAGTGGACGTCCAAGGGCTGAAATGATGATAATTATGATGATGACTAGTATTTACGTAACAGTATTTCTAGTATATTCATAAATTTCTAATTTCTTGGGCCGTAACACTTTTAAAATTATAAAATCCGTGGTCGTCTTTGCAATGGCGCGGCAACTATTCCGAATTGGACACGATATATTGGACACCGTTTTTCGTAATCGTCGTTATTATAACCCTTACTTCCTTAATTGTATTTATACTCACGAATACATCTCCTAATACTATTGTAGTATACGGTTAACTGGCAGAGAATGCCTTAAGGCATTGAGCTTGCCATTTGTACCATAATGTGCAATAAAGTTTTTTAAATAAAAATTCTTATATTCATGATATTCTGATTTTTAGGGCGTTAAACTCTTAAAACTAAAAAATCCCTGGTCGCATTTACGATGGCGCGGCAACTATTCGGAATTGGACACGATACATTGGACGGCCAACCTATGTGGCCTACTGAACTACGACCCTAACAGCGCAGCGCAGTACGACAATGGAGTTTTCTGGATCGACTATAACAGTATATTGCACTTTTTTGACGTGTTTTATTTGAACTGGAACCCGGCGCTTTTCGAATTCACTTACTGTATACATCAGTGAGTATTTAAGTGATTTTTTATTAAGTTATTTTTCGTGCTGAATAAATACTAATTAATAGGTACTAAATAATTTATTTTAATACTAAATAGGTAATTTTTTTTCTGTATTAAATTCATGCGTTCTAAAACGATTGAGCGTTCTTGCCAGCATAAACTTTTTGCGCTCGTAAACGAGTTTTTACGTTGATTTTAACGTTCATATTCGTTGTTGTAACTGAATGAACAGGTTTGCTTCACGACGTTATAATTGTGGTTGGAGCCACCTATCCGACTATTGAGTATGTTGATAATGAACTGCAAAATTTTTACCAATTTTTGATTTTTTTTTATGAAAAACAACATTATATGAAAAGTAATTCCATTATGAATTATGAACAGAATCTATGATTTCAGGCTTAGGGTATGTTTTATTTCCCTGATATGATTATTGGGAAATAAGACATATCCTTATTTTTTCAGATGGTCTAGCTTAATTCAAATTCCTTTCAAATCTCCTTATTTCTATACTGATTTACAGAAAATGGGATGCCGGCAATGGCCCAGTAAAAGACGCGTACAATGTTGGTGAAAATCCTCAATTCTCTCTAAACGTTCAAGGAACGGGTGCGGTTTGGTTGCTTTTGACCAGGCACATAACGCAGATTGACGACTTTAGAGACAATAAGGAGTATATCACGCTGCTGGTGTATAAGAACGATGGCAAGAGGGTGTATTATCCTTGTAAGTATTTTGGAAACTTAATTATTTATGTTGGTAAACAAACTACGTCGCAAATGTCTATGAGTCACAATCATTTACTTATTAGTCGGAGACACACTAGTGACTGTTTTAGTCTGCAAAGTTTGTATAAAAGAAAATTTTCTATAAACGTTTTTGTACTACTATGTCATTTTTCTACAAACAAACTATGTAACAGGCAACTTTTCTATAAGTATTTGTATAAAAAACATTTTTTTACAGTTTTATAAAAAAACTATTTCTATGAAATACTTCTCTATAATAAACTTTTGTGCAAAGATTTTCATTAGTCTTTCAAGGCTATATATATATTGACATTATTGAGTCGAGGCATGCATGAGTAAAAAAAATTATAAACATGTCTGTAAAATACTATTATCTACTCTCATATCGTAAAATTCGAATTACAAACTTCAAAACGAATTCATATTGACATACTTTATAAACACAATACCGAAATTTAAAAATAGAATCATATTATAACACTTTTTCTCAAACAAAATAATGTTATAAAATATATATTTTGTTTCATTACGATACAGTTTTACTTGTCTGTGGCAGCGCCCACTTTAGCGCATGCGCGGTGATATGCTGGGTTTTGGTGCCATTCATACGTTTTGTTGTACTGAATTTCGTGGAAATATTGTTATTTTTGCTTAAAAATGTCCGATAGCAGTGATTGTGAAGAGAATTTTACTCCGCCCGATATTTTAAATGCGGCGACGGAAATGACTAATAATCTATTACCAGCAAAGTCGAGAAAATTATATGATAAATGCTATGAAGACTTTATGGTATGGAAAATGCAAAAAGGCTACTTCGTTTTCGGAAAACGTGCTAATGGCCTATTTTCAGGAATTGTCTGACAAGTTCAAGTGTTCCTCATTATGGTCTAAATACTCAATGTTAAATAGTACATTAAGCATATATAACGAAGTCGATATATCCAAATATAATAAATTATTTCTTACTCTTTTAACTTTGATCTTTTATTTAGTAGGTTCAACACTAATGTATGAGAGTAGATAAAGTGGTGTATGAAACTGCACATAACTAGGTATTAAAACACTCGTGTGATACTATTAAAAACCTCGGCTACGGCTCGGGTTTTAAACACACACTCGTGTTTTAATACCCCTCATTATGCAACAGTTTCATAAACTACTATTGTATAGACTTTATCGCCAAGACTCGAAGCACTATCGAACACGCACCCTTTTCTCGGAGCAACTCAGCGTACTTTTGATAAAACCCGTATAAAGCATTTGTAAAATAAAAACACTTTTCGACAAACATATATATATAAGTATTAAAAAATCCTAATCTAGATTTGTATGTTGCTGTAAAATACTAGGTTTCTGTAATTAGTTATTCTAAATTAATTCTCACTTTCAGACGATCCACCTCCTTACATAAACGGTGTCAGAATAAACAGCCCTCACTATCTGTGCAAAATTATAGTCAATGATGAGAACTGTACTAAGAAATACACGCTGGTAGTGTCGCAATACGAGAAGACCCGCACGATACATTACACGTTACGAGCGTACGCGACGTGCCGTTTTGCTTTGAACAAGCTTGACACATACGCTTTTAGTAAGTTGGTGAGTTTTGTAGGATATTTGACTCTTTAGGTAATTATAGTCCATATTTAACTAAGAATAAACAGTGAATATGTTGAAAAACTATTCAATTATTGTGGGAATTGTACCAGAAAACCCGCACGATACATTACACGTCACGAGCATACGCAACGTGTTGTTTTGTTTTGAACACGCTTGACATGTACGCTTACAGTAAGTTGGTGAGTATTTGACTCTAGGTACCTAATTATAGACCTTAATTAACTATAAATCAAAGTAATGTTAAAAACTAAGTTATATTGCGAGAATTCCACTAGGAAATACACGCTGGTAGTGTCATTATACAAGAAGACCCACACGATACATTACACGTTGAGCGTACGCGACGTGACGTTTTGATCAAGCTTAACACGTACGCTTATAGTAAATATAAAGAAATGACAAATGATACAAAGAAAAGAAAATACTTAAATTTAAAAACTAATCCAAAGTTATTTGTAAAATAACTTAAAACTAACTTATAAATACAGTATAGTGTATGTACTTATAGTAAATTAGTGAATATAGTTTGTACAATCTGTTCGCGTTAAGAATTTCCAATATTGGGAAAAATAATGAAATAAATATATTCTATATTTATTGGCATCGAAAGACAAACAAGATAAGCGAGTAAGTGAACTAGAATAATGATGCAGACCTTTGAATCCACCACACAGGGAATCCTGGTGTGGGCGTTATTAATGTGGCGTTATTTATTAATTCATAATATTTATGTATTAATTCGTAATATTTATGTATTAATTCATAATATTTATGTATTAATTCATAATATTTATGTGTTAATTCATAATATTTATGTATTAATTGACCCGATGGCTATATTAATATTAGTGTACAAATAATATTTTTAGTTTATGCTGTATTTGATTCTTTTTCTAATTACTTATCTTTTGGATGTTTCATATTCTTGCAGAATATTCAATTGTGGATGGTTGTACATTTAGCACAACAATTGAAATGCACCTATGTATTGTTGTTTTCCCAAATAAAATGAAATAGAAATAAATACTGTTCTTACAGGTCAAAGGCGAATGGGCAGGAAAAACCGCAGGTGGTTGCGAAAACCATCGCCAGACTTATCCAAACAATCCAAAGTTCAGGCTAACCGTTCCCGACGGTAGGGCCCCGTGTAGGGCCGTAGTCGAGTTGAAAGGGCCCAAAGAGTACCAGATCGGGATCGATGTGAGGGTTGAGGCGTTAGATGACCCTCAGGTTACTGCGCCCTTCCTGAGTTTGAGTTCTGGACCTTATAGGTGAGGAATTGACTATACCACATTTATTACAGCATGGGACAAAGGGTAATTGCAAAAATATCTATGGGATTTTATATAGTTTATTACAGAAATCATTTATGGAACTTATGGAGTTTTGCTTAAAAATATGGATTTTAAACAAATTACATACATTTAATTAACTTCTGTGCTACATACGGTTGTCTGACGCACTTCTCATTTAAAATTTGACAGTCAGAAATACACCTTATTATTATATAGTTTTATGGTCGAAAATTTAATATATTTATCATGCAAAGTTGGTAACACTTATATTTCTTCATCCTTCCTTCATCAATGACCATACCATACATAACCAGCCCTTTCAGTATCCACTGCTGGGGACATGGGCCTCCTCATGCAAATAGTTTTGTACATGAGGAATGTATGGCCTTAAAACGTCACGCTGGCCGAGCGGGTTGGCGAGGTCCACACTTTTAGAGGTGGTGTAACTCCTCGGGGCTTGTGGTAGCCACTTTGTTACCTGTCACTCGCCTTTTACGACATCCACGGGAGATAGGTTGGCGTTATTCTATAGCCGTCCGATACCACACGGCATTATAACGTAGCATATTAATCATGATAATTTTCATTTAAACATTTAATCTATATATGTATAGTATATATAATAAAACTGTAGAACCAGCGTGTCTGTACATTGAATATACAGTCTAAACTCCATTTAACACCAGTTGATATAACGACAAACTCCCTAAAACGTCGAAATAACTTGACTATGGTTGGTTTACCTTGTTTTCCATATAATGATACACTCTATGTAGCATCACACCCACTCTAAATAACGACAACAATACGTCATTATTAAACAATAAACAGTACTTTCTAAGTTGCCGAAATAAAAACTGCAGCTGTGTACGTTCTTTTGTTTGTTTTTTTGTTGCTTTATTGTCTAGCCCGTATTTACCTCGACTGTCGGCATCATACGTATCGAAGATTCTAAGAAATCCGTTCTTTTGTTTGTTGTGATTACCTTGCACGTGTTTACTTCGGCTACTA
This sequence comes from Sesia apiformis, assembly GCA_914767545.1. Taxonomy (NCBI): domain Eukaryota; kingdom Metazoa; phylum Arthropoda; class Insecta; order Lepidoptera; family Sesiidae; genus Sesia; species Sesia apiformis. The sequence goes on along the minus strand of OU611960.1, from coordinate 3,093,950 downwards.
GACTGTCGTTAGGTTGTTATGCATTATCTGTACATTACCATATTCTTAGTTGCTCACAAACTTTCAAACTGTGAACATGGCGAGTAAGAGAAAATCTTTGTGTGTTAACGAAAAGGTTTTATTAATACGCGCAATAGAGGCGGGAGAAAAGATAAGTGATGTTGGAAGACGCTTTGGATTCAGTCGCTCTAAAAACGCAAAAAAACTCGCACTCGCACAAAAAACGACAGACGAAGATAACAGACTATACGCAAGCATTGTTATTTGTATCACTATTAATGTTTGTTGTTTGTAAATGTTATATATACTTTATTAGTAAATACATAATATTATAATAGTAAAATAATATTGATTTTTCTTCTGTCCATTTAACGACAACTCTCAATAACACCATAAAATGCGCAGTCCCTTCAGTGTCGCTATATAGAGTTTACACTGTATTTAAAAAAAAGTGATTGGGGGCGATGAAGGTAGAGTATCAGAATACAAAAAGACGATTTCGAAAATTTTCGTCTATCTGTATGTCTGTTCGAACACGTTAATCTCCAAAACTACTGAACGGATTTTCATGAGGTTTCCACAGGTTGGTTAAGGTTAGCTTCGCGCTTCGAATGGGCTTTGTTTCATCGAAATCGGCTGACGGGAATAGAAGATGCTGTATACAAAGTTTTATTAATCAAACTAAAATTCCACTCGTACGAAGTCGCGGGCACAGCTATAATTAAGTTATATATATATATGTATATATGTAATTACAATGTGAAAAATTTATTTTTTACGTATTCTGATACCGAGACATTTGAGATTGTATGTTTCAAAGTTACAAAGCTAGTTGATTAGTTATATTTATATAACAAATTAATTATGTAAATAGAATTATTACTGGAACATTTTATATTTTTGTTACAAATTTTAAATGTATGATTTATCTTTTATGAATTCTTGTCTGATCACTCGATAGATTAGTTGTAAGCTTCACAGTTTTAATACATTAATTGATTAATATATTCTTTAACAGATCGGGCTTCGTGTACGTAGAACTGCCCAACCTGCCAGCGGGCCGGTACATTATAACGGCGTCAACATTCCAACCGGACCAAGAAGGCCCCTTCATAATGGAGATACGGTCGAACTACGAGCAATTGTCATGCGAACCACGCAACTAGGCCGTCAGGTGGAGAGAAAACGATTATTATTTGTGAATATTTAACGGAAGGACCAAACAATGAAAGTATTAGTACGCGCTTGGCCTAATGGACCCACTAATATAACAGAGTCCAAGTGAAGATCAAAAGTTATAAATTGACAGGTAATTGTTTATACACGAAGGACCAAGTTTGAAAGTAGTTTGGCAGTTTGAGAGTCGTCAATACGCGCTTACTTATAACATTTAAAGATTTCGCTATACTCTATTCACGAAGGAAAAATGACGAGTCAAACAACTCTTCGCCCAATCTAAAATAAACGAAGTTAACAAAAGATCAAAGGTCATAAAACCTCATGGGTGAAGGAGCTGAACCATTATGAAAGTTTATGAGAAGAAAATGTCACTTTATGTATAAGACGAACTCGCTGTTGCACTATCCACTATATTTGACCAGTTAACTCTGGGTTTAATTGGGCTACTGATACAAAAGGCGATGATTAAAGGTCAAAGGGAATAAAGCTTGATGGGCGAAGGATTAAATGTGAGTTACAGAGAAAATGTGACTACGGATTGACGTATATATCGCCGGGTATTGTATATAAAGCAATGGAGCCGAACGCGCTTAATACGCCTTATATCAAATTTGTTTTAAATGCTAACTCGAAATTTTAAAATTGTTAAAATTATTTGACACAAGTGTGACATTTTAGAGCTCAAAATATGCTACAGTATGCTTTGTAGTCTATTGTTATGAATGAATCTATGGCTATATCTAAGATTTATGAAGTTACCAATAACTAATTTGTATATTTAGTAATGGGGGCCGTTCATAAAATACATACGCATTAACGTGGGAAGGAAGCAATAGCTGTTCCAATGTGTGGAGTTGATGTTACATAGATATATTAATTAGTTTTTATTGGCAACTAGCTGAGCCGACAGACCTTGTCCTGTCCAAATTTCAATAATACAATAATTTCAATAAGTTCATACAAAAATCCTACAGAAAAATGCACTTTCAGTTTTTCCCGAATTTCCAATTTTCCGAGCAACTTTTTTCCAGTTTTTCTTTCCGTAAAAACTTTATTCGGACTATAACGAACATTAAAAAAAAAATAGTCAATTCGGTGGAGCCGTTCTCAAGTGATGCGCGCACCAACGGATAGCATTTAATTTTTATTTATATACAAGATTTATACGAGATGTTCCTCAGGAAAAATCCTTCTTTTTCATTAAACAAGCTCCCATTCACAATTCGTTGATGGAATAAAGTTTTATTTTAAATTTTATACGGGCAATTTATACGAGTACTTATATACTTCTGATGACAAAGTACTTCTTTAAACGAACTCTACTATTATTTGATCAAAACGATTACTTTCTATGGGAGCCCCTTTATGAGTTCGAACTCTGCTAGAGTTACTGTAGATATTAATTTAATTGCTCAATTTAGATGCTAACGATATATAAAAATAGACGAGGATAGATAACGAGGACTGTTATTTTCTACTTTAAACAAGCTCTTCCAAGATTAGTCGATCGAAATAACAAGTAAGTTTGTGTGGGAGGGGGCTCCGGGGCTCCAGTTCGAACTGTACTTGAGCCACCTTAGATATTAATTTCCCTTTTATTTTTTTATTGCTAATTTATACAAACATATTCTCTAGAGGACACAATTCTTCTTTTTCATATTTAAACGAGCTCTTATTTAGTTAGTTGATTAGTTAGTTAGTTCTATCTTAGTTAGTTGATTGAAGTGATCATTTGGGATCGCCCCCTCAAATTTAAACTGCTCGAGTCACCCTAGCTCTTTCTAAAAGTCGAGTAGTGTTCTAGAGGACAAGACAAAATTGTCTTTGATTTTGAGTCTTCAGTACGGAAACGCGAAGGGAAATATCATGCGTAATACATATTTGTTAGAGGGTTAACAAAAATGGGATATGTGACAAGGGAGAGAGACGGGTCGAAAACGCTTGGATTCTGCGTGACGTATTTTAAGAACGATCCCAAATTACGTATATCAAAGGCCTTATTAAAAATAATTAAATTATACTGAAATGATTCGAAATGACAAAGATCTCTTAATTTGAATCTGTAGTGTAGATGCACTCGGCTTAATGATTTTTTTTAAGTAAATAAACACAGAATAGGTTAATAAAGATGGCATTAAAGAATAAGTATTACGAAATTTTTAACTGCAAATAGACACAATAATTAGTGTTATTGTATGTAACTTTTTGAAATTGTTGAAAAATGCCTAGAATACAGATGCATATCAAGCGTAACATCATTGCTCTATAATCGAACACAATAAGGTTTATTATGTTACGATGTATTAAGCAAAAGCGATATTTTTGTTTAATAATAGATCTGACTTGTTTTTTTGTACACACACCTTTTTGAACTCATTTTACACTTATTTTTTAAATATATTTTTGTTAGTTTTTTATGCAACGTTTTCTATCATCTGCTGTGCCCAGTTGCGGGTATCACATGATTTTGTTATTTTCACATTTTAACTGTGATATTTATTGTGTTTAGTTTGTAAGTATTGATCACAGTTAAATATATTTGAAGTTTATTTGAAATTTTTATAATAAAATATGAAATAAAAGTTTATCAATAAAAGCTTTTCTTTTGTTTATGACGTATTAAAATTATATAGGATGTGTCCTGGAGTCCTGACCCTTTCCCGAAGCCAAGGGTTCATACAAATTTGCTATTTAACCCAAATAATAGTTAAAGTCCACAATTACTGATAATTTTCAAAAAAAAATACTTTACGTCAATTAATCAGAATCATGAGTAGAATTCGTGATTTCAAGGTAGAATTCCGGTAAGATTCGGAGATACTATATATAGCCCTTTTTATATAAGGAGGGTAACAGACAACCCGGTTTGACTTCTGTCAATTTTTTCTTATAGGGTCACTATAAAAATAGTAAAACGGTGATAGGCGTGCAGACAGTCCACCTGATGGTAACTGGATACTGTCGCTCGTGGACCTGCGATGCAACATCGCTCCAGAATGACCAACATTCCCACGCCCCCGGATGCCCTGACTACCTTTGGAGGTTTACGAATAGATTTGGAGAAAGGATTGAAAACGATTGGGAATTGGGAAGTAAAACGAGATGAAAAGTTTCCTCAACCTTTTTTTCACATAGTACAATACTACTAAGGATAACAAAGCCGCTACCACAAACCCTGGGGAATTATACCACTTTAATGAGTAACCTCGAAAACCCACGCTTGGCCACGAACAATGCATAAGATGGCCCATTTCCAGCAGCGGACTACAAAAACTGCTGTACACGATTGATTACTAATTAAATAATGCCGGTCGGTCATCTTCGCATTTGCGATCGTGACTGAACGCGAAGAGTGGTTACAACGTAACGTAATGAACTCTTGAAACTGTTTGCATGTTTGTTTCTTTTTTTAATCATCATCTCCGTTTTTGTTTGGAATACCAAGATGGCCGGACGGCATTATGTAATTCGCAGTATTGCACTAACAGTATAAATCCTCTCCCTTATTACATTAGGTAGGTGTAAAAGTGATTATTTATTGCGTGATGCGCTCCATTGCTCAGCATGATACATCAAAATTATTTTATTTTAAAGTTAAATTAGTAAAATTACGATCTCTCATTAACGTAAAAGGTTTTGTAAATTTTATGTTTTAGGTATGTGCATTATCGTAATTGTTTGCCGTAGAGATATAATTCCATGTAATGTACGGAGATTCGTGAAGTGGTTTACCTAAGTTCTTATGCTCATTGCAATAAGGTTTTTGGATCGTACTTTCTGATGGTTTTCGAGTTGTGCGAGATATGCTCATTCGGTTCTTAGGAGTTGTTAGTGTCACTTTTTTTTATTTGTTTATTTCCAATGGTATCTATCTCCACGTACGTACGTACATGCTCGATGTTTTTTGGTTCATTTGAGCAAGCTCCAATGTGTAGGTAGGCCAATGAAGTTTGCTAGATATCGAACAATATGTTCGTTGCCAACAAGATTGAAACAGTCTAATTTTTGCTCGATGTTCGAAGCGAGCATATTTTTGTAGGGTCCTAAATCGTTTTCGCTAAAATCATGTTTACGAAATCATTGTAACTAATTACTGTAATACATTAGCTCTTTTATATTTTTTTAAAACAAAACTTAAATTCTAAAGTTTTCTTAATTTTCCGAAACACATTATTTACGGTAATTATACTAGCTGTACTATAATCTTTGTTGAACAAAGTTGGCGTGTAACTCATTGTAGTCGTCTCTCCTGAGGTTGTTGCGAGCTGAACTACTGATCAAATATTAAATGTAGCCAAGTCAGCGCTGTGGTACTGGCTGAAAACTGAATGTGTGAACTTGGGCAGTTTGAATAGAATACAGGGCGACTGGTACCCTTTCTTGTAGTAAGAAGGCGGCAGACGAGCATACAGTCCACCTACTGGTAAGTGGCTACTGTTGCCTAGCCCATAGACATCTGCGATACATGCCAACATCAGTCCAGAATGTCAAACGTTGTCACGCCCCCGGGTGCGCTGCCTACATTTGGATATTTAAGAATGGATTTGGAGAAAGGGTTGAGAAAATGGGCAAGGATAGGGTAGAATCGGATACGTCACATTGGACAAATACGATAAAGTAGGAAATGCAATACATTTCAGAGTAGTCTTTTGTGATAAAGAATATTCACCAATACACATTAGATAATCAAAGCAGCAAATTATCCAGATTTTTTGTTGTTGTTAATGACCTCTACTCGATCCTCTGAAAAGAACTAGTCGAACTACCAGTTACCCTGTATAATTGTTTTTTTTAAATATATGTACCAATGAGGTCAAACAGTTTCTGGCCTGACATATTTCTAGATGTCTAAACAAACAAATTAACCGTCATCGCGTCATTGTAATTGTCTTTCATCCTGCTTGATTCGTCTATAATTTTTAGAGTTCAACCCTCGTTAGTTTGGCTTCCTCGACTCTTAGAATAGCAGGAAGTCGTAAAATCTTACAATGTTTAAACTCGAGTATCGTTCCGTGATTAAGCTCCCAAAGGAAGGTGTTAGCCCGACCCATATAAAACAAAGTTTGGATAATGTGTACCGGGATTCTTCTCCACCATTTTCCACCGTCAAAGATTGGTGTAAGCAATTTCGTTTATGACGACATCCATCGACCTTGAACGTGTCACTCCGGTCGACCCGTTGAGGCATTCAATCCAAACAACATCAAATTGATGGAAGAACAAGTTCTGAGCGACTGACAGGTAACGAGGAAAGAAGAAATAGCAGCAAGGACAGGGCTTTCAAAATCTACAGTCCTTAGGATTCTTCATGGACACCTTCATATGAATAAAGTTAGTGTTAGGTGGGTGCCAAAATTTCTTTAAGTGTGCAACGAAGTGAACGAGTACTAACGAGTGCTCTAAGGAACTTTTGGAGGTTTTTCACAGAAACAGAAATGATTTTTTGTTACTGGGGATGAAACTATATTTCTTTACTATGATCCCCTTTCCAAAAGGAAGTCGATGGAGTTCTGGTGCAGCACCGCCTACAAAGGTAAAGGTGACTCAGTCCACCAAAAAGATTTCCTTAGCACTCGTGGCAACTCAGTTGTATCATCTAACTACTGTAGTCTATCTTTGTTCACAAACCGTAACAAAGGCTTAAATTATAATTATTTAGTGTTACAAACATATTTAACAGGAGCCTAAGTGGCGTCAATATCCAATATAACACATGGAACAAACCTATTCTTTCAGAAAAACGACTGTAATCCTTGGTTAAGGTTCACACACGTTGTAGTCTCACTCTCTCTCTGCTCGCCTTGTATAAAATTAACAGGTCCCCGTATGCGGCAGATGTCATAATAAAGTTCTGTTTCACAATATTCTAGCGCTTTTCATGCATCCGCATTATGTGACTAAGATTGAGTATAAAGTAATTAACTTAATATTGTGCTTCTAATTTAGTGGTGGCAAGCGAGACCTTGGTCTAATTTGATTTTGTACCATACTATACCATCACCTTGTATATCCTCACTGCTGGATATAGGCTCAGGGACTAACACTGTACATGGTCTTCTGTTCTTCCATCCAGCTACTACCGACGACTTACTGCAAGTCGGAGGGTTTCTCACGTTACGTTTCCCGACACGTGATCGTTTTTACTTTGGTAAAAGAAATGCATGTTCGTTGTATTCGTATATTTTTTATTGACATCAATTATGCAAATCATTTGTTGCTGAGTTATAGGAAAGAATAAGATGTTTCACAAAACTTATAAATTGGTCCACTGCAACTTGCCCGGTAGGTATACCATATTAAGTGGTCTTATATCTAATTATAATCTTAAAATTATATCTAAATATCGTAATCATTGTCTAATTTTACATGTCTAAATATTCATTCATTCAATTCCTTTGCCAAAATAAAGCGATCTCCATTCGAAGACTCATTTACCCAAAATCAATACCAACGATGAGGTTCCTTTGCTTTGATAACGTTACAAATAACACGTTTTTAATTTTCGCGACTCATTCCCTTTATCCACGCGATCCCAGATTTATTCATATCTTACAAGAGAATCTCTTTTAAAAGAAGGTAAATTGAAAGAGCTTATTCTCTTTTCTCTCATTTCCGCCCCATCTTTTTAACTTTCTTCATTCAGTGTATACAGTTTTCCAACCTATCTTCATATCATTATAGAATGATATGAATTTTATAATGATACATTTATAATGATAATTTTATAATATTAAATATATCATTCGTCGAATTAATTATATATTTCATGTATACCGAATTAATTCTGATGGATTATGTAGCGACACGTTCCCTGATTTTTCCTATAGGTAAATATTTTTTCATTTACTTTTTACAGAGATTTCCAAAAGGTTTTCGCAATTAATTACGTTGGATGCCTTTGGATATCACTGAATTGATTGGACAAAATTTTTATTTGTTGTGTTGCTGTGCTGATTTTAAACTTATGTAAGATAGTTTAATTAAGTTACTGGTTATAATTATTATGTTTCCATTCAATCAGATTTAAAAGAAAATAATTAACAAGTTCTTTCATGAACTAATAAACAAGATCGTTGATTTTAAACTGTAATGAAAAACGCTACCTCTGTTGGTTTGCAGAATTAAAGTTCAGTTGACACAACATCAAAGTTGGACTTAAATACTAAAATTGAACAAAAATGCTTGATGAATGATGAATAACCCTTGATTTATAATCATTATAGTGTGTTAATTGTCTCAGAAAAATAGGCAGAAGTGCATTCTGGTGACATTCGAGAGAAATGCAAAAAATAACTTGTAAAATCAAGCTATAAATTTAGTCTTAGATAAAACAAAAAGTATAACCATTGTTATATTGTTTCTTTTTCGAATTTAAGTGTTATTTATGCTTTCGTTAAAAATGTTACCTACTAATACCCTTTCTTCTTAAGAGGGCAGAGTACATTAATGATGATGTGTGTGTTGGGTCTATTTATTTGTAAATCTAGTGTAAACTGTAAATCTTAACTGTTTATTTGTAAATCTATGAGGTCCAAAAGGTTTCGGGCCTGACAAAGAAAAAGGACACTCCAAGTTCATGAATTGTTATTCTTATGTTATTGTTGTTGTTTGTTGTTATTTTTGTTGTTTTTATTGTTATTTTTCAATATAGTCTCCGTCTATTTGTACACACTTTTCGGATCCTTTAATTAGCGTTTCTATTCCAGTATAAAAATAGTCAGAAAAGTGTTGTCTTAAAAATGAGCGAAAACCTCAGCGATCACTTCATCACCAGTGGAAAGTCTTCCATCCCTTAAGTTCGCCTTCAGTTTTGAGAACAAGTGGTAATCACTGGGAGCCAAGTCAGGACTTTGGAACAGCAGCTTTCGAAACTCCGGCGGCGTGGACGGATGCATTGCCATGGAGAAGCCACAGAACTTTTCTTAATTTTCCACAACGTTTCTGCTTGATTGCTTCTCGTAATTGAAATTGCTTACACTAATCTTTGACGGTGGCAAATAATGTAGAAGAATCCCTGTATATATTATCCAACCTTTGTTTGATATCGGTCGGGCTAACACCTTGCTTTGTAAGGAACTTAATCACGGAACGATATTCCAGTCTAAACATTTTAAAGATTTTGGGACATCCTGTTGTTCTAAGAATGGAGGAATCAAAACTAACAAGAGGGTTGAACTCTAAAAAATATACTAGAATGAGCAGGGTAAATGACAATTACAATCACGTATAATTTATTTCTTTTAGACATCTAGAAATATATCAGCTCAGAAACTTTTGGACCTCACTGGTAGTTTAGTATGATTGTCTTAAATATAAATAAATAATTTTCATTTTGTCACAAAGTGATTAATATTTAATTCTTTTTAAAGTAGGTACAATAGATCAAACTAAAAGTTCTTAGAACTGGTTACTGTTACAATACGATAGACAAAAAACAAATACGAATTTTGAAAATCGAATTCTGCTTCTCAAACGCCTATAAACTTTCATCGCTGTAATTTGTGTTTTATTTTTTGGCGGCAATTTAAAAAATTGATTGCGGAAAAATAATTTTAAAAGAACATTTTCGTTCAATGAATTTAATGACGTTCGTTGCAGTCTAAACTAGAAACAAAGTTATGAAAGACATAAGTTAGCATTTAATGATGAAGCCCCATACAGTGCCACTATTTGTAACGGATTTAGCAAATTTAAACGTGGTCGTACCTACCTCAGTGACGTCTTGCGACGGCAGTGACGGAGGAAAGTATCAAAACTGTGCGGCTCATTATTGAAGTAGACAATACAAACGACATATCAGCAGATACGGGCATCATTATTGATATGAGTCTAGTTCAAACTATTGTACACGATCAGCTACGGGTAAGGAAGCTTTGTGCTAGATGGATTCCTCACAATTTGAGCGAAGCTCAAAAACACTAACGTGTGGAATGGTATCTCCAAATGCTTGAAAATTCGACAATGGTCAATCAAATGCTGTTTTTGATATAGTAACAGGTGATGAAAGCTGGATCTACTGCTATGAGCCTGAAATTAAGGGGCGATCTGTGCAGTGGTCCTTTCCTTTCGAAGAGTCGCCGACGAAAGTGAAGAAAGGACAGAGTGCTGAAAAGAAGATGATTGCCTCCTTCTTTAGCAGATCGAAACACTTTTCTACTTTAACTTTACAAAATAAAAGAACAGTAACTGCGGACTGGTATGTGAAAAGCTGCTTGCCTTCTGTTTTGGAAAAAGTCAAAGAACGACGCCCACGAAACAGAATGATCCTCCATCACGACAATGCTGAGGCATTGTCGTAACTGGCTGGCTCACTCCACCAGACAAATGACGCAATTTTTCAGTAGTTTAAATGTAAAGATAATGGATCATCCGCCATACAGTCCCGACCTTGCGCTCTGTGATTTTCATTCCCTAAAATTAAGGATAAACTCAGAGAAATCCGTTTTATGAATGCAGAAGAGGCAGTAACGGCCTTCCAAACGGCTGTTGAAGAGATGCCTAGAGAAGGGTGCTTCACACAGTGGTTTCATCGCATGAAAAAAATACATTTTTGAAAAATATTGTCGCGGAGAACACTTTGAAAAGCAATAAAACAACTTCCATCTTTAATATCTGATTTCATTTTTGAGATTCTAAAACCTTTTCTCGGTACCCACGTAATTGACGATTTCGCATTTGACCATTTCTTGGAACATACAGCCAACAGACAGGCTGAAATACATCATCTGTAAAGTCAGTTGTGTCAAGTTTAAAGTCTACTTAGGCAGTTCACTCGATCTAGGCTTAAAGTGATCTGACAACGAACGTGGGAGGTTGCTTGGGGTCTTAAGTAGATTACTTCCCGCCCTCTCCTCCCTGAATAAGATGAGTTCCAGTTTATGCTTATAAAAAAGTTGCCTTGTCCGTGCAAAGTAAGAAAATATCACTTACGATGTATCTTTCATAACAACAATAATTCTTTATTTATCCTTTCAGTGCTCTTACAAAGTTATTTTTACAAATGGGAATTTTATTTACTTTACTACAAAGTTAAAAAAAAAACACTGTTTGTTGTTGTTTGCGGCTGTGGCTTTGACGGGGATAAAAACTATCCCATGTTTTAGTTAAACATTGTTTTACTTTTTTGCGTTAATGCAATTTTATGCAATAAATATATGCAAAAAAAATTGATGTGCATGCTTATAAGAAAAGTTGCCTTATGAGAAAGCGGAAACCAAAATTAGATCACATTTTAAATTTACTGGCAATAAAGAAATAAGGTAACTTATAAAAAAGTAAACTTTTTATGTTATACTGCACGGAGGGACATTCGTGTGCGATGGAATTGGATTGGAATGAAATTGTAATGAATAATTGAATTACTACGTATAAATATCGATAGATAGATTCGTATCGATTGAATTTGATTCGCATTAGCTGTATTTGAATTGAATTTAAATGAACGGGAACTTAATGGGGAAGGGAAATGGTCTTTGACAACACCGTTCTGAAACATATTGGTACATTACGCGCCAGCTTTCTCACAGAGTGGAATAACTCTGCTAACCGAACGGGCCCAGTTGGCTGTGGGATTACAGCTCCGTAGTTTTGTACCCTTGTTTTTTTTTAATAGATAAAATGAACTGTTGATTAAAACGCAATAGGCAAAGACAAACGCAAACCAAAATTAGATCACATTTTAAATTTATTTCAATACTTTGAAATCACGAAAATCCAACTTAATGTCTGTCAATTAAAATGTAATTGTACCTACACGTGTGATATGTAATTGTATAGTGAATTCCTTTAAAATAAGATGGTATTTTAAGAGTAGTTTTTGCAATTTGCAGATTGTTCGCTATTGTTAGGGGGTTGAGAGGTAAGGGGTGAGTTCACGTGATGCGCGGGCGCGGATCGCTCGAGAGTAGGCCATCGATTTTTGTGCGGTACGATTTAATAATGTAGTGTACAGGAGACCTTGCAAAGGTGGCAGGGCCTCCCTGTACAGCGGTTTCGGGGCCCCCCAGGAAGATCGAGAGTGGGTGAGCAGGCGGTTACAAGGTCAGGACTTTTGTTTTCTTCCTTAATTTCGACTCCGTATATCGCGGATTAAACACAGATACTTGATCATAAGTTATGGTTTTTAATTATCTTTGTTTTTTGAGCGTGTGTTTCCAATAGTTAACAAACATTTTCGTCGACGTGTGTCAGTCTTAACTCGATTTCTATTTATCGATGCAACGTCTAAATTTCCATCAACGACTAGTTTTACTGACGTGCGACGCGACAATACAGATTTCTACTTCCTGTTACTTACTAATGCGATACGCAGTTGTCTATTTACAGATAGGTTTATCAACGTTAGCCATAGGCTATTTTTTTATCAAGTCAATACACAGCTGTAAAGTTATTTATCAAGTAGTATTAAATAAATAATTTTATGTTGAATGTACTAAAAAATTAAAAACTAGAATTATCCATTGAATTATCAATCAACTGCCACTCGATTATAACGTCGCGAATTGGAAAACATTTTTTTAAGATTTTTATGATAAAACAGTATTTTCTTAAGTTCTTTTCATCTACAGACATCACCTTACCACCCGAAGGTTGACTGGAAAAAAATCGCTTTGACGATAAGGACGGTGATTGTACTTCAAATACTTGTTTTCGTCTTCTGCATGTTTTGGTGTGCATGCAGCCAACCCTTCAATATCCACGTGGGCTTCTATAAGCACATTGTCTTGTGTAGGAGGGATAAACGCCACGTTGGGCAAGCGGGTTGGCGAGTCCACTCTAAATAGAGGTGGTGTAGTTCCTCAGTGTTTGTTGTAGCGGCTTTATTCTAACTTAGTCGCCTTTCACGACACCCTCGGGATGAGATGGGGTGGTGGTAGTCTATAGCCGGCTACACCACACGGCACATCACGACCGGTGACTCTTAAAAGGCCACAAGGCCATAAGAATTTAGACCCACACGATGTTGAGGCAATCGAGGTTTTTTAGCCGGTAGGAGTCCGGCACTACCTGGTACCACCTAGACTAGCCTAGCTAGACTAGATGGTACCAGGTGACCATGCAGGGTTTTCCTTGATTGTCTTTCCTAACATAAAAAAAAAAAACCACACGGCACATGTTTTGATGTACAATAAGTATATTTATCCAGTCTCAATATCTAGGAAACTAGAACCACCAATAAGGACTGTTTCAGATGATGCTCATGTTTTTCAATTCTCGCCGTTATAATAGAGTGATTAATACTGTAGTGGACCCAGTAGTCATAGTTGTAACTACCAGAACCATCCACCATCTAAATCTTTTGCAGGGGGAAAGTGCGCGTTGCATTCCCACAGCCGCTTTCCCACAGGGCGCATTTAACTGGCCACGTTAACCCTCTCTTACAGAAGACTACCTTGAAATCTACTGAATTTCCTACTTTATCGTATTTTCCCAACGTACGTACGTGTTTCGGTAATGAGTGAGATATGCCAAAGCCCGTTTTCATCCCATCTTATCTCTCCCCATTTTCCCAACCATTTCTCCCAATCCATTCCTTAATCTTCAAAGGTAGGCAGCGCAACCGGGGGCATGCCAACGTTTGTCATCCTGGATTGATGTTGGCATGTATCGCGGATGTCTATGGGCGACTGTACCCACTTACCATCAGGTGAAGTGTACGCTCGTCTGCCGTCTTTTTCTATACGAAATACAAATAAATAGGCACAATAGTGCGAAATGCGCAGAAAACGCAAATTGTTTAAAATAAAACTGCAACTGTACGAGTATAATTGAAACTGAATCGCTTTGTAACAAATACTGCTGCAAATTAACATAATTTAAATACTAATTTGAGTGGAAAAGAGCTCGTTACCCCATTTGCAATTCATAGTGGTGTTGAGTAACATTCGGCAAATAAGTCGGTTGCTCTGGAATTAGCGACGAGGATAATTTGCAAATAGGAAGCTGTATCATGTAGCCCTATTATTAAAAGTTGTCTGTTACTTCTTGTGCCGCTATCTTAGTGACTCCAATTATAGTCTCTCTTGTCTAACAGGGTCTTTCCACTTTTTTCTTATAGAAGAAAGGTCTACCTGATACTGGTCGCCCATGGAAATCCGACATCAGTCCAACAGTTCAGAATGACAAACGGCAGCACGTCCCCGGATGCGCTGCCTTCCTTTGGAGATTCAGGTATTAATTTGGAGAAAGGATTGGGAAGAGCATGGGATAGGATGAGAATGAGCTCTGGTATATCTTATTCACTACCAAAACATGTAAGTACATAGGTACCTTTTACGGTAGTCTTCTCTGTGAGAGAAGGGTAACGTGGCCAGTCGAGTGCGCCCAGCTGCTGCGGGATTCCAGCGTGCACCCCCCCCCCCCCCCCGCCCCTGCCAACTTTTGTCGGAAGTGGCAAAAGCCCGATTCAGATTCATTTATACAATAAACATTTTTTCATTTATTTGGATCATAGTTATACAACATGTTGTAACTATCAAATGTTATATGTCATATTATATGTTATATTATATGTCATATTATATGTAATAGTAATAATCAGCAACATCGAGCCCTACTTGTATGTTTTGCAAAATAAAATATAATTTAATTAGTGTACATTATCGTGTCTTAATCAGGTCACGTGAAGCTATCTGAAAAATAATTTGAAATTATTACCTAATAATGTATATTACATTCGCTTAGATTACACCAACCGTGGTCCAACAAGTTGACCACTAGCCGACGAGCTGACTAGCGATTATGCTTAGGATGTACAAAAATATGGTAATGTACGTTTAAACGTTTAATACACTTGCAAAAATTTGTGAAAACGCACACATTTTAAATGTATGCATAACTTTTAGAGTCTGACTGTACTTATAAACTGTATTAATCGTAAAGTGAATACCGTTGAAACCGCACAATTGAAAGTAATTTTCAAGTAAACATTTCGATGCAATAAGGCTCAAAATCGTTGCTTCAGAAGCAAAGTTTACATTACAGAAATGTTATCTGGCTTCCTGGGTTTTGGACCTTAATTGATTTTTGTTTAATATAAAAGTAATTGCTATTTGTAGGTACATACTAATATTAAATAGGAAATTTGTGAGTCTGTTTTATTTTTAAAGTATTTTTATTTTTTGGATCAACTTTGTAAATTCTTTAATTTTTTGAAATCTAAATTAAGAGAAGACAGAAAGGCTTGCTAGTTAATAATAATATCAATACAGAAAAATGTCTAAGGATTGTGTATATTTTTATCACTAATATTAGGCGTTAATAAATTTGTTACATGAATCATTTCCAAATAGTAAATGTCCCAAAGAGTTTTGAAAAGTACACGAAATACTTGCAACGAGGGGCGGCTTGGTAGCGATTTAAATAAAATTAGTTAATAAAGGTCAATATCAGTCAATAGTCAAATGTTTATTTCCTAGATATGTTGTCACATTGCAAACGTGTCAGTTTCCCTGTTAACCGCTGTTTCCGGCTGGCGGTAGTGCCGCTCTTCATCACTCTGGGCGTGCGCCCTGCTAGGCGCCGCCTCTCCTGCAGCTTGACCGTGAGTTTTTTGGTGATTCGTGAATTTGGAAACAGACACTATTTTACAGACTTTATTTTCCGAACTATTTTTATATACTGATCTTAAATTTTTGTATTAGGTTTAACTGACTAAATATAACAAGCTATTGAAACAAATCTTGCCTCTTTCCTTTGTAGTACAAGTCGTACTCCCGTAATTTAGCTCTCCTACTGGGGAAACGCGCCACTAATGTGGGGCACGAACCCACGACCCTGAGATTGAGTCTCATGCTCTACCAACTGAGGAATCGTTGGGTTGTGTATGCACAAGACAATGTGCCCAAAGTGTACTTACTTATTTAATTGTATTTTTATTTGCAACAATATTACAATCAGCCCTTTAAGTATTAATTGCTGGATACGGACCCCCTCGTGCAAAATTTTCTTGTGCATGGGGGATGTTAGGCCTTAAAACACCACGCTAACTAAGCGGGTTGGTAAGTCCACTCTTTTTGAGGTGGTGTAGTTCCTCAGGGCATGTGGTAGCCGCTTTGTTTTTTTTTTATATGGACGAAGGCGGCAGAGGAGCATACAGTCCACCTGATGATAAGTGCATACTGTAGCCCATGGACACCCGCGACACATTAGTTCAAAATAACAAATGTTCACACACCACCGGATGCGCTGCCTATCTTTGGAGATTAGGAATGGATTTGGTGAAAGGGTTTTGAAAATGGGGAGGGATGGGATGGAAATCGGTTCTAGCATATCTCACTCACTACCGAAACACGTACGTACGAATTACCGAATAGGATAAAGTGGGAGATGCAGTACATTTCAAGGTAGTCTTCTGTGAGAGAGGGTAACGTGGCCAGTCGAGCACTAGCCCAACGGCTGTTGGATTGCAACGTGCACTCTCCTCCTCATTATCAATTGTTATCCCTTAGTCACCCTTTACAACACCCACGGGAAGAAATGGGGTGTATTATAGGTATATCAGCCCTTATAAGGAATAAATAGATCAACCTACACATCACCCTACAGAGGCTTCCTGTATTTATATTTATGGAGTGTTACATCTTCCGTTATGAGTTAATAAGAATTTAGTGCCTTGGTTTACTGCTCACGCATGATCTACGGTGTGTCTTAAATGTTGGCAGTGTTTCGCTGTTGGAATGTCTGTTTATTGTTGACTAACCTTTACCTTTCGCTACGTTCGCTTAGTATAAATATTTTGATAGAATTGTCGTTTAATTATATTACCCCGTCTACACTCCCTATATCCCTTTTCTGTCAAACTATCCCATGTGTTAGGAAGATCAAATATCTCGGAGTCACACTAGACCATCGACTGACCTTTCGAGAACACATACAAATTGCCTGAAACCGAGCCGCCTTTGTTGTCGGTTGCCTCAACCCTCTCATAGGCGGGAGAAGTAAAATGTCATTTAGAAATAAGCTGACATTGTACAAAACCTTCATACGTCCCATAATGACCTTCGCTAGCGTTGTCTTTGCTCACGCACTCTAACATTAAAATATTTCAAACCTTCCAAAATAGATTCGTGAGCAAGGCCGTGGCTGCCCCATCGTACTCTCGCAATGTTGACATCCCAAGAGCTTGGAACTGCCCTCCATCGTCAAATACGTGAAATACTCCGCCCGACGCTACTACGACAGAGTCCCTCACTATCCCAACCCCCTATTAGTTGCCAGCCTAACCTATGTCCTCGATAGGAATGGCCGTCCCCGTTACCGTCGTCGTCGTCCTCCTCGGCACGTCCTAGACGACCCCGACGACCCATTTATTGCTGTCAATGCGGTTCTTACACTACACTCACAGGCGACACATATACGCCGTCCCCGCCAGCGGCGACGAGGACATCACCCTCGCTACACCGTGAACCACACACCGGCCTTTAGCCAACACTTTTACCAGGTATCGGCACGTGCCTGGGCGCTTCTCACCGACTCAGGATCTCGCGGTACACTCCCAAAGCAATGCCCTAAGCCGAGGTACCTTAGGCTCGTTGCTGCACACACTTTAAGCTCCTGGCTGAGCGCCATCTGCGCTCGTCCTAAAACATACATGTGCGGTAACTCTTGAAAGGACACTGGGATTACACGAATTTAACCATGGCGAAGAAAAAATATATAAAAACCGTCTTAAAAACTCCCTAAGTTTTCAAACCTCCTAGGACACATTTTAAGAAAAAGCCAAATTAAAGTAGTTTTAAATTTATCTCATTTTGAATTATTTATCTGTCCATTGTTAATCTTTCAAATAAAAATAACCCTCTTGGCACTGGAAAAAATAACTATTGGACGCAAGCCTTGTCTTGTACTATTTTGTAAATATTATTTCTATTGTAACTCGAAAATAGTATAAACTAATAAAGTGGGTATTTTATTGGTGGCACTTTCTACTTTGTATTACTAGTGTTTTAGCTCCATTAAAACACCTAAATTAATTACGTAATTATTCTTCATTATTTAAAGACAAAACAAGAAGCTAACCTGGATGGGGGTGTGAGGTACGCGGGTGAGAGGGGGACAGGAAAACATACGTTCCGTTACCACAATTCTATGTTAATTTGGGGACTATTTATTTTATTTTAATAAAGATATACATATATTTTTTTACTTAAATGAAAGAGCAGCTTAAATACAGTATAATAATTGCATAGTCAAAAATCTCTAAACACATGCTTATTAATGTTACAACCCGCCCCGTTTTAAAAGGGCCTAATTGTTTTTAAATATTTCTGTTATATTTATGTATATCAGAAATCACAAGTTGGTCAATTAGCCGATGTATTACCAATTCAATTCAAACCCAATGTTAAAGAACTAGAGTCCAATTTTGTCTAAACATGGAACTCCTAAAAGCAGTGTCTTTGACAAGCGTATAGAAGTTTGAAGGTATCACTTTCACAGTTAAGGCATGATAAATTTATTTTTGTCGTAGAAAATGGAGGGCTTTGCCGGCAAACGATATTGTAAGGAGCTGAGTTTTTGGGAGGAGGAGGGGTTCATTAAAAAGTCAAATTTGAAACTTAAGTACTACGTAATAAGAATGTCCCATATTCAAAAACACATATTAATTAAAGAATTTGAGAGCTACTGAACATAGAACACTATAAGACTGTAGCGTGCCTGCCCTGCAGTGCTTCTATAACAAATCTAGTATGTATTCTCAAATCTATGACTAAAGCCTAATCAGAAACTTTACGTCGGTCAATGTTTACAAATATGTACTAACCACATGGCCTACAGATAACAGCAACGAATTTTTCAAAACCAAGCGTGCCTCAAAAAAATCTATGTATCATTTTAGAAAAAATTTGAAAGTCATTATTAATGTTAAATTCAACAGTAAATACAATTAAAACAAGTATAAAAACTCTATGCTATTGTGTCTATCCATATATATCTGATAAATTGTTTTAAAATCTAAATATAAATACTCAGTTTAATAAACATTTGTAACTTACGTAAATACTTCAATTTTAAATAAACATTACTCAATAAAAAGAGTTTGCAACCTCTGAAACGTCATTGTCAAACTGACACGGACATTATTTTTTGCATCGAATTAATAACAGCCTGTAGTTATCTGTAGTAGCCTGTAGTTAAGAATAAAGCTGTGGAATAAAGATTCCACAGATTTATTCTTATCTTTCAATTATACCACTGGTAAAACTAAAAACTAGGAAATTATAATTGTTATTTTAAAAGCAAACAGGAATTACAGTTACTGGTAAACTATTCGAATTCATAAGTTCGAAAGATTTTTACCTCGAAGGTTTAAAACGTCAATGTTTATAATCTCGAAAGCATCTGTCTTTGCTAATTAGGTGCCTACTGAAGCTGAAGTAAGCTGAAGGTTTATCAAAACTAATAGCAACATTTTAACGTTTTTTTTTATCTTCGTCTGTACTGCCCTTAAGCGTGATTTTATTACAAATATATACTGACATTTCAAATAGATAACATTCAACTTCATAATTCATCCGAGTCTCAAACTTGTCCAACTCGGGCAGTCGGTCCGGGACGCCCGGGTAACGAAGCGGGCAGTCCCGGGGGAAATCTGCTGCCCTGAGAATTGACGTCGACTTACGACAAGGACGTGTAAATTGTTAAAAGCAGTTAGAATTGTCAGAAATTAAACATAGATCTTGGGCAGATGGACTAAAGAAAAGTAACAACAATATCTTTGCAACAATTTTAATTGCTGCAGTAGGCAATCAAGCAGAGTTTTTGGCCAAGGTGGGAAATTATTTAATTAAATAGTTGAAGACTAGTTTAATTAATTAATTAATAGTTTAATTTAATTAATAGTTGTTATTTAATACTAGAAATTGGTCTGTGAAATCAAAATAAAAAAATATATTGAACATCTACCGAGGTATAATAATAGTGATTTTATATCTGGGTCACCAGATATAAAATCACTTTTCCGGGATATTTTTACTGCGTGCCCCATGTATAGAAAAAACTACTTCAAATTGCAAAGAGTACAAATTGTAATTACAAATTACAATATATTCATAAAATCAAGTATTACAATGTTTCAGCTCCTTTGTCTTTAAAGCTGAGGAAGAGAATTCATTGAGTCTATTGAATTCAAAGGCACTTACATTTCAAATCTCAATGTAGAGAATGTATTTATCAATGTAGAGAAATCCTTCAAATCAGTCAGTACCCACAAAGAAGTGGAAATTATTAATTAACATGTTGCTATTTATATAATGCGTTGATATGCTGATAAATATTTGACAAACTAATAATTTACTCGTACTTTGCATTGTGGGTTCAATTCTGTAGTTTTATTCTAATAATCATTGTGTTATAATAAGTCATATTTTGTACGCCTCGCGGCAGAAGTAATGTGTTCGCCAATAGATGGATTCAAATATTTGCTCCGCAATATACCTACATTATATCTTAGTGACGGATACACAAAGGTTCGCACAGCAAGTCTTGTCCATAAAAAGAAATGAGACTAAAAATATTAGTTGCTAAATTCTATTTCTAGATACACTGACTAATAAATACTAATTTCTCCTCATATAATAATTATTAACTAGAGCTACACTACAACACCGACGTTCGTAGGTTGAGTAGGAAACGCACGGCTTTGTCGTGCGCCTCATTACGGGAATAAAACGTTGCTCGATGAGGTGCTGATTCGTTGACAAGAGGAGATTCCAGCGGAGCGGGAAACTGTCTATTTTGTTGTGAAAATCATTCGTGTTGCTAAAGTTTAGGTAGAACGAGTTGTGTAAGCGTTGACGGTTGGAGCGATAACCTCGAAAGCCAGAGCGTTTGCTACGAGCGGGAAGTGTGAGGGGGGGGGGGGGGGGGTTGCAAGATTATTACTTAATTGGTAACTGTAACAGTAAACAGTATCATTATATTCATAATTCATACATGAGTGACATATAATAGCGGTCACTCCTTATTTACAATATTTTAAAGCTTTGTAATGAAATTGAAAGAAATCTTATGAATATGGTTACATTTTCTCTTCAAGTTGTTGAATGTGCCATAACATCAATTTCGGTAGTACGCCGGAGCCCTATTCCCATCCTATCCCTCCTCATTTTCCCAATCCATTCCTTAATCTGAAAAGGTAGGCAGCGCATCCGAGGGCGTGTCAAAGCTTTTCATTCTGAACTGATGGCATGTATCGCGGATGTCTACGGACGACAGTATTCACTTACCATCAGGTGGACTGTATGCTCCTCTGCCGCCATTTTTCTATAAAAGTAAAAAAAATATATAATAGGGGCTCAGGGTAAATACTGTACAGACCCAAGAGGTCGAGAAACGAAACATAATATAATATACACATTATTATTTATGATCTTTAATTTATTACAATTATTTTATTACAATATTATCATATAGTATATTAAGATCAGTGTAATTTATATCAAAAAAGAATTGCCTGATCTTTTTTCTTTAGTAGCACTAAAGTGCTTGGATGAAATTTCTCTTCATAAAGATCTTCAAAGAGGCGAGTTGATGATTCAGGCAACAAAAGAAACAATCTTGGTGCAATGGCAGTAAAATGCTTACGCCCAAATAGACTACCTAAAAGGAATATTAAAGTGGATTATTTGTCGGCGATTGCTTTCAGATGTAGCTATAGAAAAGTTATTAATATCCTTATACTGTTTTGTAATGATATTTTCTAATTACTTGGATCGACACTGATAATCAAAACACAATTGAGTTTCTCTGTGAATAAAAGAATTTATTACGTTACATATATTTTTTATAATTACAATATGTTAATATACCTTATAACTAAACTTTACCTGTGAATAAAAGAAACTACATTTAATGTTATTAATCGCAATGTCGATTTTTATTTCTAATATTACAATATTAATATCAGTTTTAATAATTTGTTCACGTTAAACGTCAAAGTATAAACGTCAATCATAGTTTACAATAATATAAATCTATGTTCGCGGTCCACCATGAAGGCGCTTTGTAACGCGGCAAATTAAAAATAAAGAAAATTATATTTTTCTTTACATGTACCATATATTACTAATAGCCATACGTATATACTCGTATTGTACGAGGAGTCTACACATTCCATAATTCAAACAACCTGTGAGTTGGGAAGCGAATAGATTTACCTTTTTGATGATAGTTTTTGATTCTTAATCTTCTCCATAAGAGTGACTCCACAAGACCTCCAACCTATAATGCCGTACATTAAAAGTGATCGGGTGAGTGCAAAGTATACTTGCGTTAGCACTTTGTTAGTTCAATATTTCTAATATCATTGGAATGACACTACTTTTCTTAGTTTTGTTGAAAGAGAGTTGATATGTTCTTCCCATCGAAGATGGTGATGAATAATTAGGCCGAGATATGTCGTACTATAAACATCGCTAAGTGAGTTACAGCTACATGTCCGTGTGTTATTACAGTTGTGAATTATTAATTTAAAGTCGTTTTTAATATAGGTAAGTCGGACTTTGTGCGAGAAAAACACATATAAGTAGTTTTGTCTTCATCAAGGGTTAGTAAATTATGATTCTACCATATCTTAGCATCTTTAAGTCGGCGTTCCGCTTTACTGAAAGTGGCCTCACAAGTTACATAGGAAAATGTCAAGACAGTATCGTCAGCAAAGCAGATAGTGTAGCAATCAGAAAGCAGAGGATAAAAATCATTCAGATATATGTATATTGAATAACGTCGGACCGAGGACGCTGCCTTGTGGTACACATAATGTATGTTTTCTATTGAGCTAATATTATTACTGTAAGTATTACTGTATATTATTACTGGGGTGTAAGGGGTCCCAACCTACATCACTGGGACCCAAGCCAACCTCACCGGCTCGTGGTGCACCCTGCACCAACGAACGAGGCTCTGGCGACCCGCCACCACGCACTGGACCAGCGCGGCGGATTACGGTCCACCCCCCCCCCCCCCCTATGGCAGAAAAAGTCAGGTCGCTGCCGATAGGTCTAAATGGCGGACAATGGGGGAGGCCTATGTCCAGCAGTGGACGTCCAAGGGCTGAAAAGAAGAAGAAGAAGAATATTATTACTGAGCTAACCTTTCTTTTTTACGTGGGGTAATCCTCATGGATAACCCCTCTGCCTATACCTTGGCGGTAGAGTATGCCGGACTCTTACCGACTAAAACCCCACGACTTCCACCTGTCCACTAAGTGTCGAGGTCACGGGAGCGCTTTCGCAATCGTCCGCGACCCCAGCGGTGGCAGCTCACCGGCGCGGGCCCCGGATTGATGTTCGCCGACAAATGGGGAAGAAACGCCGTCCACCCAGGCAGTGCCCCTGTACCTGGGTAACCCTACCATCGCTGGAATGCCGGGAGGCATCCCAGGGTCGACTACCTTGTTCTCCGCTGTGCCCTCCGCCCACACAGAGGGACACACGGAGACCATCCCATTACTGAGCTAACCTAACCAACTGTTCGGTCGGCCAAATCCGATCGATGCCAATAAATCGCAGTATCAGAAACTACCAGAAGTTTTAATTTTTTTATTAGTATAAGATGAGAGACCGTATCAAAAGCTAGATCTATAAATTCAACTATTGATCTCTTTTTCTCTTAAGTCTTTTCTACAATATACTCAGTGAGGTCTGCAATAGCATCATTAGTACTGACTCCTCTAAATGCACACTGTTTACTGGACATAAAGACTTTCAAATAGTTATTCAGTTTATTTTTAACAATCTTATCAAAACAATTTGATGTCGGTAGTTAGAAATTAAATTTTGGGGCTCTTTTTATGTAAGGGTATGACTAGAGAAATTTTTAGATTTGAAGGAAAAACACCAGTCTTAAAGATTTTATTTATAATATATGTTAGTGGTCTAAGGATAGAAATTTTTATGGTTTTCAACACCATAGAAGTAACATTATCGTGACCAGAACTAAGTTTAGATAATTACCTTGGAATTGACTAATTAGATAATTTAGATAATTGGGGTCATTAAAATGTCTACCCGTGGCGATTTGACTAATTTGGTGTTATTAACCAGCGGTATCCGCTATATCTTATGTACAAACGTCACAATGCAATATGATTAAAGCGACGTTAGTTGTTACGAGCGTATGCTGTACTTTCCATTTGCCCTTATAAACAACGTAATGTAGCTTTAAAATGAAGTAACATATTTTGCACTAGCTATTTTTACCTAGTTTCTAAAGGGAAATTAAAACCACTGCGAAATCGATTTATGCATTACATTTTAAAACCATTCTAGGTTTAATTTGGCAACATTAAAGTGAACGTACGTACAATAAAAAAAGTACGTACGTACATACTTTTTTGTGTGTACGTACGTACGTACATTGTGAAAGCCGAAACCAAAGAAAGAAAAAAGAATCTCGACCTGTCGCACGAGATCACCAACATGTGAGGCGTGACGTCCACGTCTCTCTGTGTGTTCTACCGCCTGTACAATGGGGAATGCTCTGAAGAATTGTTCAATATAATTCCCACCTCGGGTTTCTACAACCGCACCTCCCGTCACAGAAGTGCGGTCCATCCGCATTTCCTAGATACGGAGGTGTCGCGTACTGTTCGGTTCAAAAATTATTTTATATCGCGAACCCGTAGGCTGTGGAACGAACTACCTCAAGAGGTCTTCCCATTAAACTACGACATGGGGTTCTTCAAGAGAGCTGTGAATAGGATTTTGTAAGGTCGGCGGCGCGCCCGCATACCCCCTGGTGTTGCAGGTGTCCATGGGCGGCGGTAACACTTACCATCACGTGAGACCGCTTGCTCGTCCGCCCTCTTCTCTATATAAAAAAAAAAAAATCATCCCAGTCGTTTTATCCGTAAACGGGTTAATCCCGACCAACCTCGAGACCAATCTGAGGCGGCTGGGTTTCCGTGGCGGCTCGCGGCTCGCGACGAAGATGCAGAATTAGGTGCTGCTCGATACCGCGCGAATCGTCCGCCGGTTTCTATCCCTAGGGTCCTGGACCCCGGCCGACTGTGCTTCCGTCTAGGGATATACCGTCTCTCCCTCATTTCAGCTTACCGAGGGAGAGGCGAGAAGGTTTAAAACCATAAATAATAATAATATAACATTTATAAATTGACTACATCAAGCTGCATGTTGTATTTTAAGTTAATAAAAAGTTTAAAGAACAGGTAGCAGCCGTATATTTTGAAACTGAAATAATAATAATAATAATACAATTGTTCATGAAAAAATAATGCAAAAAGTAATTGGTTCTCGTCCAATTTTAATGAAATTCATATCAATTTAATTAAATGGTTTGCATTCGCTTCCGACAATCGATTTAATTCAGTCCAATTAATTGAATTTCATTTGTTTACTTATGAGTAGAGAAGTTGTAGGTAGCATTTCGGGTATTATAATACGAAGCAATTAAAATTGAACATCCGTATGTAGGTAGACATGAAAACATAATTTTATTTATAAGTACGACTGTTTCTTTATTAGGGAACACTGATAAAGAAACTGTCACATAACTTTTTCTGTAACTACTCATATTTTTGGAATTTAAGCCTCGATAATTTGACAAATCTTTCTTATTTACAACCTTAAATACAATTTTTATATTACTAATAATCAAATGTATGTAAATGCATATTATAATTAAACTATGATTGATTTATGGATCTACGCATATTGTCGTATATGTCAGTTAAGTTTGAAGATGAGCCAAACTGGTTCAGTACCTAGTTCCAAAGTTATGAAAAATCTATCTAAAACTATTTGTTTTTATATAGAAAGAAGACGGCATTGGAGTAGACAGTCCACCAGCTGATAAGTGGATAATATCGCCCAGGGACATCCGCCATATATGCCAACATCAGTCCAGAATAACAAATGTCATCAGGCGCGCCGCCAGATGCGCTGCCTACCTTTGGAGATTTAGGAAAAGATTTGTAGAACGGGTTGGAAAAATGGGGACTGACATGATAGAATGGGAATGGATTTTAGTATACCTCATTGACACCCAAGTCGCCGCCCGCGCCGGGCCGCTCACTGGGCTTTCGACAAGCGGAATCCACCCTGTGGGCTTGATCGCGTGGGCGGCTGTGGGCTTGATCGCGTGGGCGGCGTAAAGAAACAGAACTTAAAAGCGGCAGCCCAATCACTGGACAACGACCCAACGACGACCCCAACGACCTGCCCGTAGTAGCGGGCAGCAAAGAAACTTAGGTCGGTGTTCGCACAGCCCAGGAGCGGACTCCACCCGTCGCGAGGGGGTCGTGAGACGGCTACGAGCAGCATACCTCACTCACTATAGAGGAATAGGATAAAGTGCAATATATTTAATGGTAGTCTTTTGTGAGATTAGGGTAACGTTGCCAGGCGAGTGCGCCCAGTAGCTGTAGGATTGCAGAGTGCAACCTCTCCTTCCCGAGCTTTGGAATATGTTCTTGGATAAAGCTCATCAAGCTCCACAATTTCAGTAGAAACACTTTATTCTCAAACGTACGGAAAATAGGGCCGACTCTTCCAACTGCCGCTTCCATCGCTCTTTCTAGTTTACGTATACAGAAATTATACACGTAGATATAATTCAAATAGGACTAACATTTCTCCATTTAAATTAACTAAGGAATGTTTGTATAAGAAATTTTCTCAATTAGTATCTCTTTACAGTGCCCCCGAAGACTCAATCCGATAGCCCTTCTCAATTCTCTAATTATTTACTAGTAATTAACGAGCAGCGGTACCTATCCTTTCCAATTACTCCGACCGATTTCGCTATTTACCGAAATAGCAAATGGACTAGTCAAAATTAGTGGATGGTCTCTTTAAAGATAAACAAAAATTGTGTCTAGTTGCTGGCATTACACTAAACATTTAATTAAAAAATATTTCTATTTTTGATTCAAACGTTTTTTTTTAATAAAAAAAAGGCGACAGACGTACATACAGTACATCTGATGGTATGTGGATACTGTCGTTCATAGATATTCGCGGTACATGCCAACATCAGTCCAGAATGACAAACGTTGGCACGCCCCCGGATGCGCTGCCTACCTTTGCAGACTAAGGAATGTATTGGGAAAATGGAGAGGGATAGGGTGGGATGGGAATGGCCTCTGGCATATCTCACTCACTATCGAAACACGTACGTACATTGGGGAAATACGATAAAGTAGGATATGCAGTACATTTCAAGGTAGTCTTCTGTGAGAGAGGGGTAACGTGGCCAGTCAATGCGCCCAACGGCTGTGGGAACGTAGCGTGCACTCTCCCCCTACGTGACTGAAAGTCTGAGGATATAATCATACACGGCACGTATAGGTTGACATATACTTAGCACAAGTTGAAGTATAATACAAGATATATAAAGTTTTAAGTAAGAAGTTGCGAGGAAACCAACAATTCGAAAAGAAATGGTTGCATTTTTGTTTTATTATTATAAATATTGTGTATTGGGGTTTTCTGGTTTAATAGTGATAGTTTATTAAATTTCAAAGTGCATAATGTTTGTGTTTATCAAACAAAAACATTAGACTGCCTTTTTCGTACTCTTCCAGGCGGTCCAATTCTTCTGTCCTCAGTAAATCGCTTTAGTTAGCGACTTCTAACTTGCTTCGATGGGACTGGATAATGACGAAATATGTTTAGAATTTTGATTTCGAAATTGTTAATTACGAAAAAAAACTATACGCGGGCATAATTGTCATCGGTACGATATGCTAATTGCGCTGTGTTGCCGTTTATGAAAGAGAAAAAAAAAGAAGTTGTAATAACACGTTGCATATCTTTGGATTTATAATAAACAATTTAAATCTTTCAATACTCGATAACTTCAGAGAAATTGATTTCAGCATTAAAGTGATTCACGCAAGACACGTACCTAGAAGGGCGTCTTTATCTGTCGACCCACGACATTCTAGTACCCACCTAGACTTATGTCTCTAGACCCATGACACTGGAAATTTAATTACATTTTTAATAAAAAAAATGGTAGACGAAAAAATGGCTCACTCGATGACAATACTGAGAGAAACTCTTACAGAACTTTTGATTATATTAAGGACAGCCAGACTCCTGGTTGAAATTAGTTGTATTGTTCTTTTTATAAAGCCATTTTGTATTATCCAAATTTGTGTTTATTTGTACACTTTTAATTTATACGGAAAACCACTCCACAAGTCCAGTTGTTACAAGCATTGCAAATTTATCAATGAAATTATCACCACCTGCTCATATCTAGGCGAATTCGGAAAAGCTATTAATGTCTTAATTTAAATCATCAAGTAACTCTTGATATATTATTGTCTACAATTGTACTAATGGTTCTATTAGGGCAAGAGTTGCTCAACTTGCGATAAGTGAAATTAGGAATATGTGTGTATATATAATTCAACACTCACACACGCATGCATGTCCACACACACGTGCATGCACGCACGTATACACTATGCCAAACACACACCCTCAAATGCACGCGCCCACATACATTATTTTTAGATAACTTTTTAGATAATATAACAGGGAGGAGGCACTCGACTGGCCACGTTACCCCCCTTTCACAGAAGACTACCTTGAAATGTACCGCATTTCCCAATTTATCGTATTTCCCCAATGTACGTACGTAATTCGGTAGTGAGTGAGATATGCCAGAGCCTATTCCCATCCTCTCCATCCCCATTTTCTCAATCCATTCCTTAGTCTGCAAACGTAGGCAGCGCATCCGGGGGCATGCCAACGTTCGCCATTCTGGACTGATGTTGGCATGTATCGTGGATGTCTCAGGACGACAGTATCCATTTACCTTCAGGTGGACTGTATGCTCGTCTGCTGCCTTTTTTCTATAAAAAAAGAAACATATTATTAATCGTTCTATGAATACACTATTACTGAAGTTATTCCCTGCATATGTCCAAGTTGAATTAGAATATTATATTTGATAGAAGAAATAAGTCCATTATTGGCAGTAAGATTGAAGACATACTGTGTAATTTTGTCTAAATATTCATGTGCTGTGTGATTTTGTTTATATTAAAAATAAAATAAAATTTAATTTTTATATTTATGAAATAGCTCGAGCATGCTCGAGCGCGGAATAAGCTCTTGAACCTTTAAGGCTCGTAAGATAAATGCTCGTGAGCGCTATAGTCCAAGTTGGTGGTTTTACACTCTTGGGGTTAAAAGCTCAGCGACTCCAAACAGCACTCATTATACAAACTACAAAGCTTTTTTGTATATTTATGATGGCA
This sequence comes from Sesia apiformis, assembly GCA_914767545.1. Taxonomy (NCBI): domain Eukaryota; kingdom Metazoa; phylum Arthropoda; class Insecta; order Lepidoptera; family Sesiidae; genus Sesia; species Sesia apiformis. The sequence continues at coordinate 3,064,537 of OU611960.1, read as the reverse complement.
ACCTGGTGTTTAGTGGTTTACGTCGCCTATGTACGCCTGCAATATCAGGAGGATTAATGACGCGCTACCTACCCTGCAAATATATATTCACAGCTCTCTTGAAGAACCCCATATCGTAACGCAGCAAAAAAACCTCATTGAGTTGGTCGTTCCACAATCCTCGGGTTCGCGATATAGAATATCTACAGGTAGAATAGTACGCGACCGCCCCCTATCAAGAAAGTGCGATAAATCTGAGGTAGTTTTTTTATTAAACAGTTCCTCAGAGCACCCCCACTGTGTTGCCGATAGAATACACACAGAGAGGCATCATCTCTCAGGACGCTAAAGGGTTCTAGATGGTTTGTGAGTATGGGATCGTCGACGTCACAGCACGTCTTTGAATTGAGTTGAGGGGATCAAGCTGAGATCTACCCACTTTCTGCTAAGGGTCCTTCTATCCTCTATTAATGTGTAAGCTCGTTGTCGGGGCGAGCGTTTACATCGACTACTCATCGACTCATATCAATGACTTGTAACGCTGGCGTATTTCGATTGTTAGAATGCTACCATTTGCAATTAGTGAGCATTCAGTGACAAATTGAAATTTAACATTGAATAAAGATTCAGTTATTCAGTTTATTCAGTGTTCAATTTCAATCGGTCATTCACTGGAACGGTTGCATTATAATGTAATGCTCACTAAATTGTAATATCTTTTTTACAAACGTCAATATTATTTTTGGTCTGTCAATGGGATGGTAAGTGGTTACCCGCGCCGCCCATAGACATCTGCATCAATAAAAGAGATGTAGGTGCGCGTCAACCTCGCATAATCTACTCATAGCTCTCTTGAAGAGCCTGATGTAGTAGGTTAATGAAGAATCAGTAGAAAAAAATTATGTACCATTTGCTGGAATGTTACGTTTAATGTTCATTAGTGTACATACTTTTAGAATTTACAACATTATTCCAAACAATTTACAGAATAACCCAGAAACCACCGCTAAACAATTGCGGCTTTCCGAAGCTATTCGTCAATGTACAACTGCAATTTATATCTTGAAATATATTAGCCCTAATTAGAACGAGTCTCCTTTTCAACGGTTGGCAATCTGTCTTGTGAACTAATAATGTTAATTAAATTGATGCCTTGTACTGTATTTTGTGTTACCTCAGTTGTAGACTAAGGTTTTTATGTATTTTGATAGTCTAGGCATCTTTTAATAAAAGATGCCCAGACTATCAAAATATATAAAGACCATAATCTAATATATCAAGACTAGATCTTCCTAGACTATCAAAATCTAGGTGATCCTAGATAGATAGAAATTTTATTTCACCTAAACAAGAGATCGAACACATAAAAAAATCTAGATATAACAAGTAACAAACTTTACGGTCCCCTGTATGCATGAGAGGTCCGTCTCAACACAAGCTGTGTGCGAGCAGTAGTATGCTATTGCTCGCACACAGCTTGTTGATTTTCAGCCGAAACTCAAGCCACATGGACGGGAGTAACATGTTATGTGGTCCGGTGGATCCGATTATTTAGGGCTGTATGTTGTTTAGTAGATATACATGTTTTTTTTACTTAGCCTGCAATTGTGTCCCACTGTTGTGTTGTGTCTTGTTAACTGCTGTGGTTCGCGAAGTTTTGTGATATGCATCTAGGTCAGGGGTGCTCAAACGGTCGATCGCGATCGACCGACTTACCTTGACTAAAAAAATGCATATTGTGCGGAAAACTAATACCTATGCCACGATACACCCTACCTAGACGACAATCCTGCATCACACATACTTGCAGCCTCTCAGAGTCGATCGATCGTAGTCTAACAATATTGAGGTAGATCGCCAGCAGTTCAAGTTTGAGCACCCCTGATCTAGGTCATCCCGTCATCTTCTCCCTGCATCTACTTCGGTGTCCAGTCTGCGGATTTGGAATTGAAATTCTGAAACGATTTTCTCCCACATTTATAAATGCATGCGACAGACTTGTTCTGCCTATATGTATTTTATACAGAGTTAAATATACAAGAATAGCAATGGCTTATATGGATGACATTCCATCTAAAATTGAAGAAGGTTTAAAAATAGTTAAAGTTAGTTTTAGAACTATTACAACACTCAAAATTAACTCTAAGACTATCAAAATGCAATTTTTTTATAACTGTTGTCGATTTCCTCGGATTTGAATTGCCGCAGGGTGGTATTAAACCTGGTTCGCGTAAAACTGGCGCAGTCACAAACTTACCGCGTCCTACTACAGCACTAAACGTCAGACAATTTTTGGATGTAGCTGGTATTATCAGAAGGTTTTCTAAAAAAACTATTCTAATATTGCACGGCCACTTACTCAATAACTCAAAAGAGATTCTAAATTTTGCTGGTCTCAAGACCAAGAAAATGCGTTGATACAATTAAAAAACGAATTGACGCAGAGACCGATCTCTTGCTATAAAGGTTAGTGTTCGCGACGACCGGTTCATAATTTGTACATAGCATATAAGTTTATAAGTATATAATGTATAACTATAGGTTAAGTACAAATATAGTTGATCCAAAACAGTAGGTTAAAGTAGGATACTAAAGTTAAATTATCTTTGCTAGTTCGTTCCATACAGACAGTTATTTCATTCATTGTAAAGGGATGTTGGAGTTGAACAAAGGACGAGAAAGCGTGTAAAAAACTAACGGTTTACGCTTCCCCGCTATAAACATTGAACAGATAAAGGACAAGAAATTGTATAACAAATTAACAGCTTACGCAATTCCGCTATTAACATTGAACGAGACAAAGGATGAGAAAGCGCATTCCGACCTAACGGTTTACACATCTTCACTATTGACATTGAAAAGACAAAGGAAGAGGAAATTGCATCCCAGACGAACGGCTTGCACATGTGCAACGTAACGGGCACGTAGGCCGAAAACAGCGCACTATTGGTCGTCGTAACAATAGAAACGCCCGACTCCAGCGTCTTTCATTGTATCAATATAAATAAGGGCGAATCCTAGCCCACAGCAGTCAACTCGTAGTGACCACACTAAACGTATGTCTAACAAGTAGTTAAGTCTGTACTGAACATAAGTCTCGAGAGTGGTTCACTGCGTTTTTTCTTTCTTCACAATCCCAGCACAACACAGTGCGGGTAATACAAGCCCGCACAGTTAGGTACGGATTCATTTAAAGCTGTAGCATGTTTCAGTCGCCAAATTACTAATGATGAGCAAAGCTTAGCTTTGCTGCTTTTCAGCATTTTCGTGTATATTTATTGGGTTTAGAATTTAAAATCGTGACTGATTGCATTTCACTAAAAGTTACATTCGAAAAAAGAGATCTGATACCTCGATTTCTATTTTACACTATTATTTATAGAGGTAAATGTGTATTTTAAAATTAAGGAAATATACTTTTCCAGACCAGTATACACCCTGTCAACCCCATCTAGACGAGTCAGAATGACAATTCCCTTCCTGAATTGTTAAATATAACAGAAAATTCTGTATTGCGCTAATGGCGCTGGCAACAAGATGAATAAATTCATAAGACACAACTTGAGTTTAACGATTCGGCGGCCATTTTGCGCGGAAAACGTAGAGTTTTAAAATTAAATTAACCTTAATGTGACCTTAACAAAAGGTGAAGCCTCAGGACAGCTTCTTCAGTTATCAACGAATTTTCAACCTTTTAAATTACAATTTATCGTTGTAATGTATTTATAGCCAAGTACGAGTAGTATTGCGACCCTGAGAAGAAAAGACACACGGACGCATATTAAGTAACATTATATACGGAAATTAAAAAAAAAGATTAAACAATATTTATTATTTTTTATTTATGGTATCTAAAACTATAATTTTATAGTTTGATTTTAAATTAATGAAAATTTTATCAAATTTTTCTTTTTGCATTTTTCTCGAATGTCATCAAAATGGACTTGTGCTTTTATTTCTAAGGACGACAGAATAGGAATTTAGAATATTTCCATAACATTCTATCTGTTGGATAGAATTTAGAGCTTTGACAAGACTCACCACCATTCACGAGTAGCAACTGACTTTTATTGGGCTGTTACAATTCCTTTATCTTACGAAGACGGGTTACTCTTAGTAATGGTTGTGCAAGTACTTGTATATTGTTTTAGAGTGAACACTCAGTTAGGTTCGTGACGCTGCGGCGCGCATTAAAACAATGAACTACCAGTAGAACTAGTGTTGTAATAAATATAATGGGCGTTGTGCGCTCAAGTGCTACGGCTGTGCCAATTAATTTTAAGAACTTTGACCTTATGGTAACTGTTTTAGTCTCGAGCTCAGGGGTCTCAGGGGTTTAAAATGATCTGGTGACGTGACAAGATATAAGACTTTTTGGCGGGAACTCGAGATGTGAAGCGATGGTAATGGTGCAATTAGTCATTCTGCCAGTGTCAAGTTTTCTTCGTGATTAACAATTTCAAAGTCCAAAACGTATTCTGTCAATGTCTAGTCCCTTCGAAGTAAGTCAGGAGTCACTCAGAAAAGTGATAGTAGGTTTACAGAGGACAGAAGCTTTTATTTGATTATCACAAACATTACGTACAAAAAACACTTTGAAATTTAATAAATTATCACTATTAAACCACAAAACACACAAATACAAAGTTTTTACAATAAATCAAACAAAAACTCAATTTCACTTCTGGAGTTTCCGCCGAAAAGTTCGACTTTTACTTCTCATATTTCCGCCAAAAGTCAACAACTCTGCTGATGTACATTATTTCAACCGATTCGTTTAGCTACTGTTTTTTTTATACTGTGTACTGAAACGAGATACACTGCTCGATAGACCAGGATGAAAGTGAATCGATTGTTATCGTGTGAGCACTCCGCGCGATTACCGATCAATCGCGTAAATAGCTTTACGATTCGAGTAGAGCTTTATTCAGATTCGAATAAATGTAAATTGGTATGTTGTTGCCAGTCAACTTACTGGTACTGACAAGTTGATGTTTCAGGAGTAGCATTAATTGCAAAAGGGTTGTTCAGAATCAGTCCATTGTGGCCGACTCTAAACCAAGGGCGATAAGCGCATTTAAAATTAATCAAATCACAAATCAAATTGCCATCAGTCTCAATACCCAAGAACAGAAGTGCACCTACCTGAGGCGTCTGCTGCGTCGAAAACGGCGAAGGGGCCCCCTGTGTCCGAAGTCCGTAGAGACTTGGAGGTCCTCGCCAACAAGCAGCACACCAAAGTCCACAGGCTGCGAAGCCGATGGCAGCTATACTTTGATTTCACTTTAAATTGTGTTATACGTTATTATTCTGTGTCTAACCGCCGAGCGGCCGTCTCAAGCGACACCCAAAAAAACAAAAGAGCGTGTCGTGTTGCCACTGACAAATGTCAACACCACTTTTTAAATTTTGAAAACCATCGAGGTTAATTCCGAACATTGTAATAATTAATTAAGCAATGGAAAATACTGAATGGGCAGCAAATCTATGGCAGCAAGTATAAAGGTGCGTTAGGTTTTGGTTTTCTGGTGACAGTAATGAAATAGGGAGATGACATTCTTAGTAATTAAGAAATAGGGAGATGACATTCTTAACAATTAAGAAATATTTACTCTCAGCTATTCATAAATAGTTTGTTTTGTTGATAATGACTTGCTGGTAATTTAGTATTATTTACTCACTTAAATGCAAGCTATTGCATAATAACAGAGTAGTACAGAGCTGACAAATAATATTTTTTGTTCATTTTGATGTTAGAATTATGAATAAGTGGGGTTCGTGTGCTCACTCTTTATTTAAGTACCTATCAAAGCGCTCGTTTGACGGCACCGGCGCGAGGCGACCTGAAGGCCGGTGCTTATCAAGCGGTCTCTAGTGCGCGAGTAGACATCTTCTGATTTAAAAGATGGCGACGCCGACGTTCGTGTTTAACTAGCCCGAGCATTCGTGGAAAAACGTGATAAACTGCTAATATGTGCGCACAGAAAATCTTCCTTTATTTATTATTATTTCTATCTATTTGTTTCTACAAAGATTTTTCTTACACCTTCATACACAAAAATAAAAGTATTTACTGAACAGCCGGCGAAAAGCTTAATTTTCGAAGACGCCGATTGAAATAGTCGTACAGGACGTTCACCGTTCATCACTACACATCAACCACCAGCTTGTTTCTCTCCACTGTAATCAGTCTGTTTCTCTGCTGCTGGATATAGGCCTCTCCCAAGAACCGCCACCACACACGGTCTTCGGCTCTTCACATTCAGCCTCTACTGGTGACCTTTTTCAATTCGCTAGTCCACCTGGCCGGAGAGCATGCCATGCTACGTTCAATGGTCATGACTAATTTCATCATTTTACTATGGCTACGAATTGCTATGAGCGTCTACAAGTAGTAAATATCGCTACCAACAACTGAAAATGCTACGGTGGATCTTACACGAATCATGTGGTACTTCCAATAATTCGCAAGATAAATTTATGGCCCAAAGCCCTCTCATGATTCTTTAACGAAAAGACGACGAGCAAACAGTCCGCCTGGTGGTATGTGGACACTGTAGCCCTGCAATATCGACACATGCCAACACCAGTCCAGAATGATAAATCGTTGGCACGCCCGCGTATGCGTTGCCTATGTTTGGACGTTTTAGGAATTGATTGGAGCAACAGTTGGGAAAATGAGGAGGGATCCGATAGGATGGGATGGGAATGAACTCTGGCATATCTCACTCACTACCGAAATACGTAAATACGAATTACCGAAATTACCGCGGGAAATGCACGCATGTAAACCTCACGCTATTTTTCTGTGATTTTTCTTGGCTAATATCAGGTTATATTCAAACCAGTGGGTAAAATTACTATTTTTAACAGTAACACTTTGCTTTCGACGATAGTTTGGTTTACTTGTGTGTGGATGGCTTTAACATAAAGCTTTTTATACCGTAGCGCTTCGATCTGAATAGGCTTTCGGAACTAAGGCGGAATGGATTTGCAACGGATTTCGCGCACGGTTTTTTGTAAGTTGATAAATGAATTCAAAATCACACAGAGAAGTGTTATAAACTTCGTAGCTGAGTCAGAGATTACACGTATTTTCGATGTTAGGCGTTGTGTAAACGTGTCAAAGTAAATGAATCATGGGTGGGTTGGTCGGTCGGAATAGGTTCTATTAATGGACTAGGATCTAGCATCTAAGATCTTTGTGTGCGGAGATGTAATAGAATGTTTATTTATGTTTATTCCCATGGGAGGTCTATAATCTGGATATAAAGTATCTTAAATAACACGGCACTTTAGCTACAACTATGCCAAGTTTCATTCAAATCCGTCCAGTGATTTTTTGCGTGATGTATATTTACACAGACAGACAGAAAAGAAATCCAAAAATATTGTTTTGGCCTCTGTAATATTCACACTGTAATGATTTTTTAAATATTTAATGTACAGACAAACGGCTTTATTACGTTTTTATTATATAGATCAGGGACACCTTAGAGCTACAATCTAGACCAGGGATGCTCAAACTTATACTTTTAACGACTTAGTCACCGAAAAAAGACAACATTTATTCTTAGTCACCATTAGCTTCTTTGGACTCAATTTATATTTGGGACATTGTTTGACCGTGTCTCCTGGGTTCAATTATTGTGACGAACGTTTACGATTATCATACAGAATCCACGTGCCGGTAATCATTTTTGTGCCGGTTCGGCAAAGTAAGGCAAGTTTCGGCGCGTGTTTGCAGCTAGCTGACTTTCATTAAGTTTACACGGTAACTACTTTCCGAGCTTCTTCACTTTCCCGAATTGACGCAAATGAATCAATATCGTATCGTCACTTATGCCGAAGGCTGTTGCTAGCTCAGACTTGGTTTGAGATGAATTTGCTTCCACTACTGCTTTCTATTCCTCATTATCGACTTTAGTCTCCGGTCGTTCTTGCGGTATGTTCTTGATGTCGAAATTTCCAGAATGAAAAAACGCACCGTGCGTTCATTTGCTGTGTTTGGTCCTTATATGTCGTTGATATTGCTTGTCGTCTGTGTTGCGTTGCTGCTACGATGGAACTCATAGTCGTAAATGATGCATTTTTTTTTATCTTTTCCATGGTCACAAACACAAGGATATCTAAGCATAAAGTCGTTTGACTGTAAAACAAATGAGTACAGATATATTACGAAAACATTAGTCATCAGCTAATCCGGAAACACCCGAACGCGTCATCCACGTCTATGAATTACCGTAACTCTAAATGCATACTTTATTATGAGATATTTTATTGCATACTTTATTGAATAGACGTGGATGACGCGTTCAGGTGTTTTCGGATTAGCCGATGGCCAATGTTTTTGTAATGTATCTGTAACTGATTTTGAAACATAGGTGAGAACTGGCAGGATGCACTGGTGGAAAATATGTGCTTTTCGGTGATTCTTCAGGTTCATTTCGAAGATGAAGCTCGATCTGGAAAAGGCTGCCAATACTTCAGTACCTTATTTTCATAGATATCACGTATAGGCCATGTAGAAATCTCCAGTCTCTGCCTGTTGTTATGGAAGACAAATATACTTAAACTTGTCACGTCAGAATATGTATGTATTTGAAACCAATGCCGCAAAGCCACTTCAATCAAGCTTGCGTTAGGTGGCCATATGTTAGGCTGACTTGCGGGACGTGTTGCTGCACTTGATTTATGTACCACAGGTGCATTATAAATCGACCTGGTCGACTAACGTTTAAGCCTGTTGGACATAGTTTATAAGTTCCTAAGAGATTTAGTCAGTAATATCATAAATGAAGGCGAAGATTTAAAGAAATTCGTCGGCGGTGGTTGGCTGAGGATCTTGTGTGATGGCGACCCTTGAGAGAGGCCTATATGTATTTATTACCTTTTTTATTTAACTCGATGTTTCTGATGGGTTATACCAATCTTGGTCACGAGCTGACTGCTGAACTGTTGAGTAAAGATACTAAATACGTATGTGTAAAAATGCGAAAATATTTATAGTTGTATTGCAAACGATTAAACAGTTTTTACAATTGTAACTTAATCTGAATTCCAATTTTCCGAGCTACCCCACACGACTGCTGTGAAACGTGCCAGGAGTGAGTGAAAGTTGCCGGAGTCTTTATTCCTTGGAGGGTAAATTTTTAAGTGGACTGTAATTTTGCTGTTTTATTTATTATTTTTGATTAATTGCAGTAGCCGTACAATAATAAAGCTTCACTGACCTGAAAGCTGTCTGGTGCACCGAAGTCTTCTGCCGGCGCCGGCCCTTGGTTCTCCTGTGTTGGCACTTAAAGACACTAATGCACGCACAATAAGGAATTTGGCGTAATAAAATGGAAGATTGAATATAGCGTTGCGGGAAATTATATTTTAATTATATTAGCGGTAATTTATGTAACTTCTCTGTAGGAAGTTTTGCGTATGTTGTTTAGCCGAACGTCTCCGCGATACCTCCGCGATGCAACTGTCGCGTCGTCGTTCACAACGACGTCTGTCTATATTTTTAACACCTCATTGAGACTTGCTAATAAATCAATGAAGCTAGTTCTTGACGAGCGGCGGCAATCAATCGCTCGTCCATTCCTTTTTAATCTAATTAATCCAATCCTAATCATCGCATTCCATAGTGAACTAACTACTCCACCCGTTTTCACTACATACGGATACTTTGAACTGTGACGGTATTTGTAGTTTTATGTAGGACGTTTTCGTACTTTTGGTTACTCTGAGGATACGTATACAAAGAACACTACCTATTACTCAAGAGCTATATAAGGTAACTTTAGTACGTAAATTTAAAGTAAATAAAGTTATATACATTTTGAAGTGGTTTTGTAATTCGGGAACCATTTCAGAATTAATTTTGTTTACAATAGAATGATATCGACATTCGACTGAAAGTATTCGGCGGGTTATCGATTAGTTTGTTTTAAAAACCTTGTCCATTTTCTTCTTTATACGTTGGAGAAGACGCCGAAGTAATGAGTACAGCATTTTTTTAAATTGACAATAGTTAAACTCAGAGTTATAAATAGAACAGCTTAATTTTTTAAAGACTTGCAGAAGATAATCGACAAGTTGAAAGTTGGATAGTAGGTACTGCTCTCTGTGTATATTTCGAAATCAATGATATTTTCGTGACAATCACTTTTTATAGAGATGCCATATTTCTAGCAACTAGCCGAAACTACTAATAACACAATTGAATCGTTTATTGTTCAAAGGGGCTAATGACCAGTGTTTTGCGAAACATTTTTTTTTATGTTTTGCTGTCCTTGTAATCAGTAAATTACAATTTTTTAAAGTAAAAGCTGCCTTCGTATGAAAAACGTTGGCATAAACGTCATGACACTGCTATTCCAGTAGCATATTCAAGTGGAAGATGTCACACAGACGATAAAAAGGTTTAGGATTTGAGGAAACGATAAAAAGGCGGCAGACAGTCCACTTGATGGTCAGTAGATGCTGTCGCCCATTGACATCCGCGATACATGCCAACATTAGTCCAAAATGACAAACGTTGGCACGACTCCGGATGCCCTGTCTACCTTTGGAGGTTAGGCTTCATTATCGCCGACTTAGTTTTTAAGCGCTCAGTGCTCATTTTAACAATAGTGTGACGAAAAATGTTACTTGAATATGAAACTTTCAGATCTGGTTTCTGTTGATAATAACTTTAATAACATTGTAGGTACATCATGGCGGCTGCTACTACACTTCAAGCGTGTAACGTGTCCACGATAAAGCTAGATTTTAACGACCACGCGCCCCTATAACGTAACACGTCTTAGAAAAATGCAATTATGTGTTGCGTGACACATTGTTCTCTACTAACACATATTTTCTACACGATATGTAGGTTACACTTCCATGTACGGCAGGAGTACGTTGATATTTTTTTTAAAATTATAAATTTTATAAATCATTTATAATTTTACCTAATAAACCATAAAGGTTTATCACGAGTTCTGTAGTATCAATATCCACAGACATTATAACCTACCTGAGAAAAGTGAACAAATTATAATTTAGACATGAAATAAGTATATATTTAAATAAGCAACTGTTGTTCATAGGCACAGTTTCAGTTTAATGTTTGTATTTTCAATTTGCATGTCGAAATATCACTTTAATGCTGAAATAATTTCTCTGAAGCTATGGAGTCTTGAAAAAAATTTATTTTTATTCTCGTTGTTGCAATGTGCTAGAATTTAAAATTTTAAATATCACGAATTATGAACTCAATCCTGCCCTGTACGAATTTATGGGTACTTGGTGTATACTATTTATTTTTAACTCCTTATTCTCAAGTACATACCTGTGGCTGTGGCTTCGAACTCCGCCCCATATCCCTAAGTTTCTACTTATTTTTTTTTTAATTTCACTAGTTTAGCGTTGAAGGATACATTGTAATAAACTCCCGGTGTTGTTCATAGGCAGAGTAATAAATGAGTTGTAATAAATCCAGAGGCATGTGGTGTCAAATATAATTAACATATTAAATATAATGTTAAATATGTCAATTTATTATGTTAAGTAATTAAACATTTTAATTGGAGAAAATTCAATTTAAATCAGTGATTGAAAGCAAAATGAATTTCTTACTTATCCAATTAAAATGTATCCATTTACTTAGCTTTATGAATGGGACGTTCATTTGATAACTTTTCTCGATACAAATGTTTCTGAACGTAAATTAATTATGATTTATAAAGGGCTCCTTTAAAAACGATGTTTTCCCGAGTTAAATAGAGTAAAGTCTCGCAAACGAAACATGGCGGTACGGTATAATCGAAATTCTTTACATGGTCATATTTTTTTAATAGTAAATTTAATCTATACTATACCTACAATAAATATAGTGGTGATAGGTGTCTATACTCAACTCACATTCGTGGGATTGTGAGTTAAAAATCTTCGGCTCGTACCACGCTCGTACGGCGCGGCGGTGAGAGGCACGGTGAGGAAACCCGCGCATGCATCAGAAATAAAAAAAATCGAATATGTGTATCCCACCCATCCTCAATGGGTGCGCGTTGTGGATTATGTACCGGAACCTCCCCAGTATATATGTTATATATATATATCTATATATAAATGGATGTTGGTATATCCGAGATTAATAGACTTCGACACCGTTTGACCGATCACCATGAAAGTTGGCACGTATGTGTATTTTTACATGGAGAATATTTTTATGCTATCCACTTTGTTGTAACTCGCCACTATAATGACATATATAGTGATATATGATATAGTGATATATTAAGTTGCAGTGAGACATTAAAAGGCTGATACATATAATAAATGGGCCGCGTGGTGACGACCGCCTTTACAATAACTCCACTCCATCTTTTCCTGTAGGTATCGTGAAAGGCGATTAAAGTATAACAAAGTCACTACCACAAGCCCTGAAAAACTAAACCACTTCTACAATAGTGGACTTGCCAACCCGCTTGGCCAGGGTGCCGTTTTGAGGGCATACATCGCTCATGCACAAGATAAAGTGCATCAGGCGGCCCATGTTCACCAGTGGACAATTAAATTGTTATACCTATCAAGGTATAGCCGTAGACAACCAGATTGAAAAAAAAAACAATTATCAAAATAATTACCAAACGATTAGCTATATCCTGATATATGTTATTTCTTTTGTATCTATAGGATCCTCTATCATTATCCTCTTACCATGAGGTAGTCTTACCGCGAGGTACACTGTCTGCTCATCAGCAATCTTTTTCTATAAAAAAAATTTAATACGAAATGGAAGGATGTGCAACGAATTAGAATTGGCGCATTAGCGAGTCAATGCTAATTAAGTAATTACAGAGTAGCCGACTTACGAAGTATAACGAGATACCCTATGAATTGCAAATGAGGTAACGAGTTATTTTCCTCTCAAATTAGTTCAAATTAGCACAATTTTCAATGACGTCAGCGATGTTTTTGTTATAAGCGGAGATAATCGGTTAGTGATACAGCTGTTACGTCAACTCTATGTTGATATTTTTTTTATGGAAGAAGACAGCCGACTATCATACAATCAACCTGGTGGTAAGTGGATATTGTCGCTCATGGATATCCGCGATACATACCAACCAGAATAAGAAACATTGGGATGTCCTCGGATGCGCTGCGTATTTTTGGAGATTTAGGAAAATATTTGGAGAGAGGGTTGGAAAATGGTGAGGGATAGAATAGAATGGAATGGGAATGGGCTCTGGCATATCTCACTCATCCCTGAAACACATTGGGGGAATAGGATAAAGTGGGAAATGCAGTACATTTCAAGGTAGTCTTCTGTGAGATTTCGTCGTGTTCTCGATGCTGTCTCAATGAAACGACAGATCAATGAAATATTAGTGAGAGTCTTAATCGCAACATAGCATTTATAGCACACGTTATTAATAACTGTTACGCGCGCGTTTACGTTCTAATTCCCAATTTTATGAGGCAGTAAGCGAGTGGAACCAGGACCCAACATTGTAGGGCCACCGTTTTATCCCAAAAGATTTCAGACAGTAGATGATCTTAACCGTAACCATCCCTCATGCACATTGTTTTGTGATGCATGGCCTTAAAATGCCACGCTGGCCAATATTACTTACTTACCATCAGCCTATGTTTCTTCACTGTTGGATGTAGGCCTCTCCCAAGGCGCGCCACCACATACAATCATCGGCATTTCTCATCTAACCACCAACCAATATATCAATGAAAGTACAACAGTCTACATACAAATCTGCTTCAATGACATGTAGGAAGCTGTATAAAAGTTTGATTCGTGGCCTTTAAAAAACCAGACACGATGGAATTTCGCTCAATAGCTGGAATCATAGCTACAAAATAATTTCCTCCTTCTGTTGTTTGATATATTCGATCGCAGCAGTGTCGATACGCAGCTTTTAAAAAAATAAAACTAATTGTCATTGGTGACAGCTACCTGAGGTTGATAGGTTAATATCATCTTTCGCCTTTGTGATTGATTCCTGTACGCCTGTACGTACACATAAAAATAACTAAGATATTAATGTAAAATGATATTTTGTAAAAGACCCGTTAAAATAATAAACACTGTGTCTTCCTAAAGCGTAGTTATAATAAGAAGACGACATTACACGACACAGTCTGTAAACACTGTCGCTCGGCGCGTCTGTGTGAGTGATGCAATTTAAGAGTTGATTTCGACATCGCATACCGTTCCTTTTTAATTATACTGTGGTTTTATAGCCCGAACAATACGTGTCGTACGCCGTTCACACACGAGCGAGTCGTGTGCGGAACTATACAGTTTAGTACGACTGTACCTTAATAAAGGGGAATAGTTGAGTGGAGTTGAAATTGATTCCGACTGTAGCTGTGTGATTCAGTTATTTAAATCGCTTTTGTGTACTTTAGTCCAATAGTTTTAAGTGTTGATTGCTTTGTTTAATTGTCAGTAACTTTTATTTATAGAAAGAAGATGGTAATCGAACGGATGGGTTTGCATAATTTAGATTCTTTTCGTGGATTTAGAATATGCAAGAACCAATTTTTTGGACTCATTTTTAAACGTCCCATTGTAGGACTCAGCCCTCTCCAAACAAATCACATGGGAGTCTTGGTCATAATCCACAACTTAGGACCAGTGCGGATTAGCAGATTGACACATGTTCCAGATTTGTATCAATTTTGGAACTTGGGATAGTGATATAATTTTTAAAAATCCCTTTTTAAATAGAAACTCAGTGATACGGGCCCAGGTATTGAAATCACGACCTTACGACAAGGAATTGAAAATGATATATATCCCATGGCAATCATCACTTTAATTTAAGTCGTGTTAATTTTAGTTTCTTTAAACTGACCATAGATGGCGCTTTACTGTATGCTACAATGCGCCATTGAAATGATCTCGGATAAATTAGGCTGTTTGTTAAACTAAAAATTAAAAAAAACGGCGAACTATCATTAAGACTACCTCGTCAGTTTGCACCCTCTGGAGCTTGTGAGGTAAACGGTAGTAATTTTTCATTCAACTAAATACATTATTGCTCGTAATTCCGAGTGCTAAACCTTGCTTCCTTTGACAAATTAATTAAATTCGCCAAAGAAAGAGACAAGATTATTCGCAGAGTTCCAGAGACAGGATTAGAAATTCGTTTGTAACAGTTTAGAGGATTTTCAATGAATTTTCGAATGAATTTCAGTAGCATTTGACAACATTCTGTTATTCTAGAAACAATACACATAATACTTCGCAAGTTCGTGTAATCGTATGGAAACCAATAGTGGCACTTATTTTGTACCTGCGACTAAAACACGACTAAAATTTAATGGTGGGAACCATTCACCGATAAAAGAAAACATCTCCCTTGACTCGGTTCATCACTTTTGACGGATTTTTACAATTGATTATAACGCAATTAGACATTTTTGTGTTTTGTAAGAATGACTAGCAGCGCAAGAAGTAGGAGCTTAGCGCCAACTTCGGCCACGTGGCGACGGACAGCTTGCGTTATTTATGTCTCTATATCTGTGGTAGAAATGTTTATTGTTTTTCACGCTATCGAGGTTCGAACTCATGACCTAATAAATGCGAGTCCAGAATAAACTATCATCGCATTTGACATTAACGTAAATGTTTACAAATGCATAGTGGCGACGGACAGCTTGCGTTATCTATGTCTCTATATCTGTGGTAGAAATGTTAATTGTTTGTCACGCTATCGAGGTTCGAACTCATGACCTAATAAATGCGAGTCCAGAATAGACTATCATCGCATTTGACATTAACGTAAATGTTTACAAATACATAGTACTGTATGCAGTAACTGACCTTGCACTGAATAATTGAACTCTAATAACCGAATAACTGAGTAACCGAACAACCGAATAACTGAGTAACCGAATAATGAATAACTTTTTTTAAATAACACACTATCACACACTAGGATTTCTAGTGTCGTCTCTCCAGAGGCATATCTACAAAGACAGACATACCACCCAGATCCAAACAAACTTTGTCTTTAAACAGATTAATGTCCGATCGGGAATCGAGCTCGGGACCTTTTACACAGCAGACAGAGTCACGACTAACTGGGATAATTGATCGTCGAACTGAAGAACTGAACTCGCATCCCAACCTTGCTCTGTAGAAGCTTAAGATTAAGAAAAAAGATTAAGCTTCTTTTAGTAATATTTTCTCAAAGCACTAAATTTTCATTTGTCTACATTATCTGCCTTAATATCTCGCATGGAATGCTGCGGGCGGATGTAAAGCGAATTTACTGGGCATTCCAGAATGCGTTTTACTTGGTTCAAGGAAGTTTAGAGTTAAATATTAGTTTATATTAAACTTTGTTCTCAGTTCACGCTGCGGTTCTTTACGAATACTGCAGTAGCTTCTATCTTTAGTGGTTGTTAACAATTATTAAACTTAGATTAAAAGAATAACATTGGTGAAAGGAAATAGGGTATGCTTCGTTTGCTACAGATAGCTAGTTACGTCACCCAGGCCCTTACTGTTGATAGCTGGGTCAGCAGAATCGGGTGGTCGGCCGAACTCATAGTTCTAGGAACATAGTGCTAAGTTAGCATTTAGAATGTAGTGATAAGAAATTATTTTTTTATTAAGATTTAATTAAGCAAGCAGTTAAATACTGGCATCAAACTCTGCCACTTGTCTTCAATATATTAGTTTTAGTTTTTAAAAAGCGTTTTTCTTGCTCCCGAAAATTGACTAGCTATGTACGTAGGCGGGATGATAAGTATCTGGCCTAAACTATTGAAAAAGAACATATATTTTAAAAAAATATCTCATTTTACAAAAGAGATTTCTAGCTATCCATATCCTAAATTTGAAATCGAGGGCTGCAATACTTTTTAATAATCTGACATTTTAGAAAATCTTGTGTTGAATTTTTCACAAAATGAATAAAATTGAACAAAGAGCAGTGATAAAGTTTCTTCATATGAAGGGTTTAAAGGGATCAACAATTTTTGACGAGGTAAAAAATGTTTTAGGTGAAAGTGCTCTTTCATATGCCACAGTCACGAACTGGGTTGCCGAATTTAAGCGCGGCCGTACAAGCGTCCAAGATGAATCCCGATCCGGACGTCCAAAAAGCGTCACCACCCCAAAAATGATCTCCAAGGTCCATGAGATGATCTTGGACGATCGAAGATTGAAATTATCCGAAATAGCTGAAAGTGTAAGCATCTCGAAAGAACGGGTACATCACATCCTGAGTGAAGAATTGCATATGAAAAAGCTATCCGCCCGTTGGGTGCCGCGCTTGCTTACTCTCGATCAAAAACGAATTCGTATGCAAGACTCCCAACACTGTTTGAATCGTTTTAAGAGTAATAAAGTGGATTTTTTGCGAAGATTTGTAACAACAGAAGAAACGTGGGTCCACCACTATACACCTGAATCCAAAATTCAATCAAAGCAGTGGACAGAAGCTAGGTGTTCGGCTCCAAAGAAAGCCAAAGCTGTGAAATCGACAGGGAAAGTGATGGCATCTGTATTTTGGGATGCGAAGGGAATTTTGATGACAGATTACTTGCGAAGGGTCAAACTAGTACCGGCGACTACTACTGGAATTAATGCAATGCTCAATGCTGGAATTAATCACTGGATAGAACTCTGCACTCCCAAATTCCGCTCCACTGAACGTCACTATTATTCCAGGATTGTACGTGAAGCGATTGAAATTAAGAAATATAAAAAAATCAATCGGGAAGATGGTTATAAACTGTCATCGACGTGGAATCCAGTGACCAACAAATTTAAACCTTGCGATTTACCTACTTTGCTTTCTGAATGTGAAGATCAAATGTGAGTAGTTGATAAAACTGCTCTCAGCTCCCACCCTGACCCGCCTCTTCAGTCACCTCGTGACCACGGCTGGTGTAACCCGTGCCGAAACGCCGAGTTCAGACGCAATATAGAATATAAAACAATGCCGATTGGTGAATCACCAGATTTTTGAAATTCTAAAGCATTTGATCCAATACATAATGCCAATTGGATAACGCCAAGGCTTTTTATCCGACTACGGCAAAGCTAAAGGAGGGTTATGATTTTAGCAATCTATGTTAGTAGCTATGTGCATCTTGTCCTTCGTAGCTCCTAAACCACTCATCACATTTTATCAAATGAGCTGTCATTGGATTAGTCTTGATGTTCCGCGTAACGCAAGATATAAGAAGTTGCTTTAAATTTAATATGGAGAATATGAAACACGAAAATAAGTGTAGAAAAAATGCACACAAATGTACCTTGTAAACTAAAAGCCGACTACGGGTTGTCGGATTTTAGTTCGGGTTATTTTAGTCGGGTTTTTTATTTTTTTTTTTAATTTTAAAGGAATTAATAATTTGGCCCTGTATAACTAGGAAACACCCGAACCTGTCATCCACGTCTATGAAATACCATACCTCTAATTGCATATTTTATTAAGAGATCCTTTATTACTTTATTGTACCTATGGACGTGGATGAGGGTGTTTCCAGATTAGCCGATGGCCAATGTTTTCGTATCTGTACCACAGTTTAAAACCTAACAGTTGGTGCGCTGAGCGATCGTGAGAGGTCAATCGTAGGGGCGTGCTTGGGTCTCGTCAAAGCGTTGCCTGCAGGCCGTATCTCAGTCACTATATGTATGGCCTTGAGATAATAGTTGGCTTGAGTGTCAAGGTGATTCGTTCGAGCGCTTACGTATTTTTTTTTCAAAAAAGTGCTATAAAGTTTTTCACTAGTTGTATAGCGTACGGATGTAATTCTGTTTCAATATGTGTTTTGATTTTTGTTATCTCTATTAATTTTTTAAAACGGTACATAATTACAAAAATATTTCACACCCAATTATTAAATAAAATACTAAATATTACATAAGCTACGTTGCATGACATACCTACTTAATTCTTTTACCGCATATGTTTAGAGAGGTAAATGAGGCTGATTAAAATTGTAAAACAAATAAAGTTTTTACATGTGGTGACAACCTTTAGCTTGTCAGCCATATCCCAAGTTTTTTTAAGCTCGGAATTTTGTCTCACTGTTTGTACAATTAGCATAAAAATTCAAATATACCTTGTAAAATTAGCATAAAAAATTGTTTTAAAACACTATTCCACTCTACTTTAGGACAACGCATTTCAAGCTTATTGACATAAAAACGGGCTGTGGTGAATTTACGTATGTTTTTTCTGTGGCAAATTTACAACTGTGGTGAATGAATGTTCAGGGTCCCCGAGAATGTTTTGTTATTAGTGTTCTGTTATTATACATTATTATTATTACTGTTATTACTATGTTTTGTTATTAAACACTTATAGATGTATTTATTTGAAAATCATTTATAAATATTCACATGAGCGAAAGAAGTTAAAAGCAAAACCTCGTTTTGTTAATAAACTTATATTATTGATATTTTTCTTACAATAGCGACGAAAAATATATTTATAAGAATTTCTCCGTGAATACATACCTATTTCTTTTTATTAAATGTTATCCAGAAATATTGGGCATGCGGCGGAAAATACCAAAATAATGGTATTTCAATTTCCTTTTGGGCTCCGTATATATAAAACCATTCTTCCATCTTCATAACGCAAAAGGGAGTTAGGGACAGCGCATACTGCGGCAATAGCTGTGCCGGTCGTGGGGCAATTGGAGGTAAGGACAAACCAATACTTTTTAGGGTGGATAAAAAACTGTAATTAAAAAAACCTCTGTAACTTCAAAGTGTTTGTTCACATCTTAAGCTCTTAAGGTCAAAAAAATGACACTGATAAAGTTATATAAAAAATAATAAGAATAATGTAAAATAATACATAATATAAAAAATAATAATTTTGTACAAAATTTTAAATTTATATAAAAAATAAATTGTTTGATCCTTTTAAAAAATTGTTATACGTCATTGAAAAGTTTCCCAATTGAAATTTTCAAGATCGATATGGAAAAATAATGTTTCATTATTCTGAATAAATGATATGCAGAAGGTAGAAGCAAATGTTAATATCAGTGACCTTCTGACAAATAACGACAGTATTACCCAAAGATAATTTCACTGTTAATCTTGTTAACTTGTTTCAAAGAAAATGTCTTTACTGATGCTAAAGATAAATATACATATTTACCTGATGCGTGTCATTCTGTATGAGGAGTCGAAAATTATAATTAAAACCGATAATGGATATCGATAACCATAAATTCACCGATTATAGTATCAATGTACTTGTTTATATCCGCTGGATATCCCAATAAAATACTTGAAATAACAATCTCCGTTGTGCGTCGATCCCAACCCCCCGGCCGCAGGGTCCCGATGACGTAAGGGATTTCTGAACGTGAGATCGACCTCAGTGTTTACGTCACCCGTTTACCCGAAACCGCCCTAAGGGCTGCATTATTGTTTTACTTATAGTAAGGGCCTAAGTACGCTGTTTTGTGGAACGAAAATTATAGCACCTTTTTAGGTAGCATAAATAATATTGGTTTTGCTGGTAATGATGGCTGACGTAAGGGCTAATGCTTACTGGTGCGACGTGCTACGCGGCTTATATTAACCTTAATGTAAGCCGCGTATCTAATTTCAGGATATTGGAGATGAGTCCTTACCTCTATGAAAGTTTTATTTTGAAAATTAAAAAACAAAATACTAAGTAACAAAATGTCATCTATATATTTTTTTTATAGTAAGAAAGCGGCATACGGGCTGTATCCACCCGGTGGTAAGTGGATACTGTCGTCGATAGACATATGAATCGAGCCCCCGGATGCACTGAGTACCTTTTGAGATGTAGGAATTGAGTTGGAGAAAGGGCTGGGGAAATGGGGAGGGATAGGATGGGATGGGAATGGGGTCTGGCATATGTCACTGCCGAAACACGTACGTACAATGGGGTATTCCTATTGGATATAGTGGGAAATGCAGTACATTTCAATGTAGTCTTCTGTGATTAACTATTTATGATTAAATATTGGAATAAAAAAAAACGAAGGCAGCGTCAGGCGGAAGAGAGATTTTTGGATTATTTTCTACACTTTTGTGTTTAGCCAAAAATTGTCGAGCTTTACAAAACTTTTTTGGGATTATTCTTAAAGTAGACACCGTCATAATTTTGGAACTATAAACTCATTTGGTTCGTCATCCAATTTAACTAAGATCCAAACTATTTTTCTTACAAAAACTTTATTTCTATCTGTTGCTATCTTTATCTTTAGTCGAGATGTAGTGAAAATTTTCTGAAACTTGCGTTGTGATGTGCACAATAGGTAGATTATTCGAAATCTTAAAAATATATGTGCTTTTAAGCATGAAGTCCGAGTTTTGGCACTTTCTACAATGTAGAATAAATAAATAAATATATGGTTGTCTTCACAATGAACTATCACAGATGAATGTATGTGCCCACAAAGATTTATTTATCTTGGAGGGTCTGTTTATGGAAACGTCCCTTTAGTGACCTAGTCGTGCGACGTCATATTTATACTCGTAAATGCCATATTTAGCATTAAAATGCAACTGTTCCTCATTTAAACTGTAATAAAAGCTTGGTTTAATTCACTAATAAACATAATTGGCAATTATGTCGCGCTGTCGCTTGCAAGTAAGTCACTTTGTTGCATCTTGCATCCAAACTGAGACATAACTGTTGTCATTTGCTGCATCAATTGGAACTGTATTTAGTATACTATAATTATTTTGTATTGTCTTGCATTGTATGTTATATTACTATAACGTTGAGAAATACTTACATGACAGAGAACTGTCCAATGATTCATAATATTTCTTTTCCTTTTATTCATTATTGTAAGTATTCATAATTTTTGCAAAGTTATTAATTTAATATAATCATATTTAATCTAATATTAAATATTTGCATCCCATGAATGGTAATGTGACGATCAAATGTACTAATAACACCTCTGCAAATATAGAATTTGAATTCAATAATTGTAATGTATGGTATAGTAATTATATATTTTTCTTTCATATTAGTGGCATGTGTAGCATGTTAATTTAAATATTTGCACACCGGTAAATGCAGAATGTGTAAGTCATATTATACTATACACACATTTTGGCAAATAAAGAATTTGAATTTGCAAAATAATGTGGTAGGTACCAGGACGTGCGGTGTTGACCGCCTTTAGAATAGCATCGTCCCATTTCTTCCCGTGGCCATCGTAAAAGGCAACTATGGAATAACAAGGCCGCTACCACAATCTTTAAGGAACTACATCGCCTCTTAAAGACTATACTTGCCAACCTACATGGCTGGGGTGGCATTTTAAGGCCATACATCCCTCATGTACAAGATAGTATACTTCTAGTGAGTTGTCGGGGCAGGCTTGTGCCCTGCAGTGTCAGGTTTGTTGTGGACTCCTCATATGTTTGGAAACATTCATGTTTTTAAACAAGAATTTATTATCTGTCATCTGAGTTTGTTGATCTTGTACAGGGCCGTCTTAAGTCTATTCTGCGCCGGGGTGCGGGAGTGTATCCTAAGACAGTCAAACATCCTATTGTGTATCCTATGACAGTCAAATATCCTATTGTGTATCCTATGACAGTCAAATATCCTATTGTGTATCCTATGACAGTCAAATATCCTATTGTGTAATTGTTTACTATAGCGTTATATTTTTTCATTACCTTTAAAAGGTGAGCGCCCGGGGTGCACCGCACCCCTTGCACCCCCTGGTAAAGACGGCCCTGATCTTGTACATATGTACGGATCACAATTATATTGTATTTTAAACCCTCTTCTTCGTATGAACTCGTATCCATCCAAATTCCCCCTCAACAAGGTTATTATGATACACTCATCTACTAATTTTGAGCTCATTCCCATCCCATCCTATTCCTTCCCATTGTTCCAACCCTTTCTCCAAATCTATTCCTAAATCTTTAAAAGTAGCCAGCCCATCCGGGAGTGTGTCAACGTTTGTTATTCTGTACTGATGTTGGCATGTATCGCTGATGTCGCTTGATGATATTATCTACTTACCACCAGGTTGAACTGTATAAACCGTCCGTCTTCTATATAAAAGAAATTAGGTTTCGTTCAAAACTTAATGTTTATTTCAAACCCGTATTAATCTTTATTAAGACTTGAAGACTTGTCCTGTGAGGCAAGCAGGCGGTTGCGAATGTTCTGCCGACCCTTGTTGTCAGGCCATTGGGTCTAACAATTAGTCCAATTTGACTAACAGCTCTAATTAGACCAGCGGAC
This sequence comes from Sesia apiformis, assembly GCA_914767545.1. NCBI lineage: Eukaryota > Metazoa > Arthropoda > Insecta > Lepidoptera > Sesiidae > Sesia > Sesia apiformis. Next base: position 3,041,315 of record OU611960.1, on the reverse strand, counting down.
AGCGCATGTCTGGTTTTGTTGTCTTGATTTAGTGACTAAAGACCTTTTTTTGTAATCTATTTAATTTAAAACGGAATCTTTAAACAACGAAATAACTATGTGAGTATTACAATGGATGGTAATTATGTAATGAGTCTCATCATATTAGTTACAATTATAACATACCATTAGCCTGTATCTCTCTACTGCTGGATACAGGCCTTTCCTAAAGAACGCCACTACACACGGTCTTCCGCTATTCTCATCCATCCACTACCGTCGACTTTCTTCAAGTCGTCCCAAGTCCAAGTCCTTTACCTTGTTTAGATTCATCCCAAGGCGAACACGCCGCGAGGTCGCATTAAGACAGTTTAGCATCCAACTCAAATCCTCCAACGACTCTGCCATGGTGGCGATGTCGTCCGTGAATCGAAGGTGCGAGATATATTCGCTCTTGACACTGACTCCGCATTGTTTCCAATCCAGCATCTTAAATGCGTCCTCCATTGCGTTCATGAACAGTTTCGGGGATAGTACATCCCATCCCCCCCCCCCTGTCCCACTCCCCGACGCAAATTGATTATCCCATCCCATCATATGGAGTGAGGAGTACAATGGTAAAGAGAGATCTTTAGTTCCGTTACTTCCCATACTCCTACGCCACCCCATATCCTTTGGTTCTATTGAGCAGAGAATAAAATGAGATAAAAGATACTTTAATTATCTAATTAAAATCTTTACACTCCACCCTACCTCACCCCATTTATGAATGTACTTTCAATTAACACTGAAAATCCCATAAAGTAACGATTTTTTCAATCACCAGCAGAGGTATACTTCTTAAAGATATATTTGTTCGGTACACTAATACTAGCTATTCAGGAGTCGTTTATAATGAAAGCAAAGCGTCTATAACACGCGCTGACAAAGCGCTCAGACCATTTAGGTGTAAAGAAAAAAGACTTGTTTTAATTAAATACAGGGATATCGGCTCTCGGCCTATGGAGTCCTAGTGCGCAATAATTTCTTAAGGACCTCTCAAAGCGCCTGGTCGAAAACACCGGCGAGGTTAGGACTGGACCTCGCACAATGCATTAGCCTAACAATCCAGCGTGGTGATGCCGCCAGTATGCTGGGTACCTTGCCACAGGGACCAAATTTGTACAACATGCTCAATATATAGACATATTGAGTATGATGTACATTGTACAACAAATAATAGTTTGTTTTAAGTATAGGTTGGTATATAGTTTTAAGTATTTTCATTTCATTGGAAATTATGTATTTCTTTTCACGGTTTAATTAATTAATTATCCGGCGTGGACTACCTCAAAGCTTTGTGATCTTTATGTGTTCACCCACATACCTACTGATATTATATCCAGTAGCACGTAAACAAGTAATTACGTAGCACTCGCCTACGAAATTCGTAGCTGGTCTACGAAAGTACTAAATAAATGTGACATTTTGATGAAATTTTAGTTTTCTTACGCCTCAAGAGTTCGTTGTGAACACTTCGATGCCTTGACTTCAAGTTAATTTAGAAATATTATACTGAATTTCAAGGTTTTTATGTTTACACGAGCATAATATTGTTACTGTGAACACAAAAATAGGTATCTAGAGTACCCGACGACATAAATGGAACTTCGTTGATGAGTCGTCTATAAACTCTCACATTTCAGTACATAAAGAACTAAACAGTACTATAAAGGTATTAATTTGATGTATAAATGATTTAATTGATTATTTTATCAATTTAATTACATTGTATTTAGGATCAAATTATGAAGTTCTGTTTTAATGATTGTACGTAAACGTTGTAATATAATAATTATGTGACATATTTATGGTTGTACACTTTATGGCAGAAATAATACGAAAAGAAAACAAAATAAAAAGGCCACTGAATACAAAAAGTAGAAAATACTCTCACATAATTATAATTTCGGTAACACCATTAGTTTCACGTCTAGTATTCAGCATCCGAAAATTGCAACTAAATGTTTTATACGCAAAATTATTCCCAGAAAATTAATATATCCAATAAAAAAAAATGTATGAAAGTCTCACTTTTCGTTAATGAGATACGAGGCTACTAACAGCCAGACAGACAGACAAACATACTAGGTATCAGAGTTATAATATTCTCCTTTTTGTGCAGGGGGTTAAAAACTAATGGTGTATTGCTGTTCTCAGTTATAAATTCAATTTTTTACAAATTTTCAATTGATTTACAGATTTTTCTATTGTCATATTTTAGTCAAAAGACTCAATTCGTTCTCTTTAAAGTTCTCTGTGTACAACCAGTTCTCTAGTAGTTTGCAGATCTTCTTCGGCCATCTTTCGCAGTCGAAAGTTGCTATTCATGGATTTCAACATTTACCAGTAGATTTTAATTAGTCATAGAGATGGAAGACACTTTATTGCAGATAAGACATGTATACACAATACATATTCAAATGAAATCACTATGTGTCATAAATGTTGGTGGGCGCTGTAAATATGATTAATGACGTCAATGTTTCGCTGAGAGTAATTTAAATGTACATTTTTTTTATAGCTACAAATTCGCATTGAATCCACGTGGTCCATTATTGCGCCAAGATCCCTTATAACATGGGAAAATTTTAGAAGTTCCACAAATTCTTAGTATAACGTAATGTTTTTAGTTAGAACAGTTTGTAAAGAAAATGGAAAAAAATCAACAATACTAAAAGTAAAGTTGGCAACAAACTGCTGATTTCCTTGTTTGTACTTGGTAAGCAGAATAAAAAGAAAATAACCATTAAGTTATATCCTCATTTTCTGTAACAAATATGTTCAAGTATAAAGAGGATAATGTGAAATTTAAAATGTTTATTTGCAAAATGTATTATTACAATTTTATTTTACGAATAATTCGGTCAAATAAATCTAATAATGTCGAACAGAGTGATGGAAGAGGGAGAGTGCAGTTGAGTGCACTCTGTAATCCGACAGCTGCTGGGCGCACCCGACTAGCTTCGTTATCCCTACCTCTCAGAAGACTACCGTGAAATCCCACTTTATCCTATTCCCCGAATGCACGTATGTGTTTCAGTGGTAAGTGAGATATGTCAGAGCCCCTTCCTACCCCATCCTATCCTAACCCTTCCTATTTTCCTAATCATTTCTCGAAATCCATTCATATAACTCCAACGGTGGGCAGCGCATCTGGGGGTGTGTCAACGTGTCATTCTAGACTGATGTTGACATTTATAGCGAATGTCGTAGGACGACAGACTACCTTGAAATGTACTGCATTTCCCACTTTATCTTATTTCCCTAATGTACGTACGTGTTTCGGTAGTGAGTGAGATGTGCCAGAACCCATTCCCATCCTATCCCTCCCCATTTTCCCAACCCTTTCTCCAAATCCATTTCTATATCTCCAAAGGTAGGCAGCGCATCCGGGTCGTGTCAACGTTTGTCATTTTGGACTAATGTTGGCATGTATCGCGGATGTTTATGGGCGACAGTATCCGCTTACCATCAGGTGGACTGTATGCTCGTCTGCCGCCTTCGTCCATAAAAAAAAAACACTGAAACACTGAAACAATATCAAATGTTCGAGCCTATTTCTACTCAAAATATATTTCACAATATTATACAATCCAGGTACTTATATGGTACTTGTACAATACGGGAACATGCTTCTGAACGATTACGTGGCTTCATTGCCGGTTATTTTGCAATGCAGTAGAATTTATATCTGTTTACTTTGGGACCGCACCTCGGAAAGTACAAGTGTGGCTTTTTCTGACTTTTATTTGCAGTTAGAGATGAATAACGCGGCGATTTTTCGAGCGTTGCCTTGGTGATACCAGCGTATTAAAGTATATCAATGCACTGTATAGTTATTTATTATTGTAATTTATGAGCCTTGCTTGTGAATAAATATCTGTCCGATTAAGAGGGTATGTGTATACGCTGCGATCCCACAGTCGTTTGGCGCACTTGGCTGGCCTCGTTACCCTTCTCTCACAGAAGACTTCCGTGAAAGGTCGCAATTCCCACTTTATTCTCCCAATGTACAACAGTGTACAACACGCTAATATGCCCAAAATTATTCGATTCTAGTTACTGACTGTACGGATGTATAGGTAGTAAGTGAGATATGCCAGAGCCCATTCTCATTCCATTTTATTCTCGCACTCTCCATTTTTCCAACTCTTTCTCTAAATCCATTCCTAAATCTCCAAACGTAGGCAGGGTATCCGGACTAGGCGTGTCAATGTTTGTAATTCAGGACTGATGTTGGCATGCATCGCGGTTGTCCTTGGCCGACAGTATCCACTTGCTACCAGATGGACTATTTATTTACTCTTTATGCACTGTATTATAGAGAGGCGGACTTAATGTCTTAAGGCATTCTCTCCCAGTCGACCGTTGGTTAAATGTGAAAATTTAAGCGGGTGCAGAAGAACTCAAATAGTAAAGCTTAATTCATCTCTATAAATAACAATAGTAATACAATGATAATATACTTATACGATAAAGTATATAAATTTACGCAAAATATACGTACAAAAAATTGATATTAAATATAGAGACCATACATATGAATAAGTATATATACTATATACTCTATACTATACTATATACTATATACGTATATAGTAAATATACTCGTAAATATAATAATTATAACACATAGATACAAATAATATAAATACAGAGAAAAAAGGAGAAAAATACCATTAGCCCTGTGAATTACGGAGGTAGTGTTCCCAAAGCTTCCTTTTGAAGCTGTTTTTATAACTAGCCTTCCTCATATCAGTAGAGAGCGAGCTCCAGACTCTTACTGCTTGAGCCTGACTATCTGATTTTCTGCCACATTCTTTCTTTAAAAATAAATAAATGGAAAAAAACCTTCAATCCCAGGATCCAGTGTGGTCGGCTTATTAACAGATTTTTTAATGAGTCTTATCACTTGTGTTCTTAAAAAGTTCTTTTGAAACCAATAATTCCATCATAGAATTTCTAAAAGCTTAACATATTTCGGCCTTTTATATCAGCTTTTCACTTCTCGTCTTTAAAACCCTGTCTTCAATGTAAGAGCCCGTCTATATTTAATTCATAAGTTTTATGAAAACCCACTAAATTAATGAATGCTAAAAAAATGCGGTACAGCGCGAGTGAAGGCAAAAAATAAGCTGCAGTGGGAAAACATTTGTTGAATTAACCCTTCAAATGCTGGGGCGGGTACGATAGGCCCGGGTAAAAAATAATGATCCGTGTTTCAATGCGAGTTTCGTGAGGTTTTCGGGTTGATTGTAGTTTTGCATATCTACGTCAGTTTATTATGATAGATCTGAATTTTGTTTGACCTCGTTAGTGTTTAAAATTCGACTAACCTTTCGATCAATATTGTAGTTTATTTCTGATTTGATATCGTTGAAGCAGATGCTTTATAGACATATAAAGAAGTATTGATAAGTAATTTGGAATATATAAACAAAATGAATGGAATATATAAACAAAAGGAATCAAATTTCAAAGTTTCCAAAAAAAATTTTAATGCAATTTCACTCTTTTTTAAAACATAGCATCCGATGATTAGATTATCTTCGAGATCACAAATATTAGACATATTTATACATTTCTAAGATCAAAAATAAATGAATACTTAAATATGAAAATAACAATAAGGCATTATGTTAATAATCCTTTTCAAAAGTTGCTTATTATTCTTTTTAAAAGCTTTTATAAGGCTAGCTTTTTAATAACAGCACTCTCATTATATTCCCTACTTCTCATTCCGTCCAATCCTATCGAGAAGAGAGTTTCATCCCATTCTACTCTCAACTCCACATTCCATTTCTTTACATTCAGTGGAGAGGGGAATGAAGGTGAAGAAGAATGAAATGGTTTTATACCCCCTTCTTTCATTCCATCCCCCCCGAAGAGGGTGAGCGGTGAGAAAATTCTGTGCACTCTCTATTTGCCATCCATCCGTCTCAATCCTTTTTACAATTCAACTACAAAGAGAGGATGCTAATGGTATCCACATACCATCAGAAGAACTGAATTGATCTCACCTTTGTAATTTTTTGCATAACAATTTAACAATCGCTCCATAACAATTGGCTCTAGATTCAAGTTTTAAAATTCAGTTTAATTTAGCGACAGTAATAATCCATAAGAAATGATGAATATTTATAAAATGGTCGGCGAGGCGTTTTATTAAAAAAGTTTTTTTGTTGTGATTTTTTAATAAATCGGTTCTCGCCCCTTACTGGTATGATTTATATATGACGGTTGTATTAAACCTTTAAAAATTTGATAACGGATTTTTTGTATCCAGCCAAAAGTATTAATTATTCACTGCAATCGTGTGGATGATGTTTGTAGTATAAATATTTATATAACTTTTATAATGTACAGTTGCAGAGAAATGTGACCCCCTACGTATTAATATTTCCATACGACAGGGGTCATATTTCTCTTCACTATTGGTTGGACTTTGCTTAAATGGCGTAACTAAGGCTGCATTTGGGTTGTTTAGGAACTCAAATGTTGCCTATGTATGTCAATGTGCATTAGTTCAACTTTCTAAAGGGAAAGAATGTTAAAAACTGCTCTATTAGTTTTGGTGTTTTACTCTTATATAAAAACAAATTCCACTTATTAATACAATACAATAATAATACAATTAATACTTTCGTACTTATTAATACAATAAATGCTAAAGTTCGGATGTTCGTCAGTGACGGCGATGAGATTTCGTTGAATAGGTGGATTGTAATCCGATATACATAGGCTACGGTAATCGTGTTGACCATGCGAACGAAGTCGCGTGCAAAAGCTAGCATAAAATAAACTTCGTTTCTCTTTATAATTTTAGTATAGCTTTTGTAGAATTTGCTAAACGTAGGAATAATCCATAAATATAATTGGTTTATTTATAATTGTTTTAAGAAAACTCCACAAATTTATGTCCGTTTACGTCTAATTAATTATTTATCAATCAAATCTATACATAGGATATATATGAATACATGCACCCGTCTGTTTGTCTGTATGCCCGTGGCGCTAATCTATTGGAGCTATTTGGTTGCTGGTTGCGAATTGTTCCATATGGTGTTTATGTCGGAAGCTTAAAATGATTTTTATTTATCAAAATTAGTCTAGTAACACGTCATCACTGTTCTATATCTAGATGATGGTACAAATTCCTAGGAATGTGTGACGAAGTCATCTAGATCTATCTAGGAACACTGATAGACTGATATGAAGATCCGAATTCAAATGGTTTAAGCCCCCAGGCGAACGTCATCCGATTGGGTTATTTAATCTTGGTCTTATCATTTAATGGACTTTCTATCGAATTTTCTATTATCGTTGAATTATATTCATTTTATATACTAAAAAATGCAATAAATTGAAGCTAAATGTACTTTACTTTTTGATTTTAAGGTAAACGCAAAGACCGTCTACACTTTGGCATAATAAAACAACTGTGATTAGTCGAAATGGCTTCATGAATTTTTATTAGGTACCAGTTGTTATATAACTTAAAACGTTTTACTGTGAAACGTGAGATCATTAAAATTTATTCAACTTTATTAATTGATATATTAGTTTCTAGGAGATATTCGCTTAAATAAGCTTTAATCTTGAGTGCTACTTACGAAGTACTTACACAGGTAATCCACTCCATTATTATTTATTATAGGTACTAAAATCCAAAAATGCATTTACAGCTCAACAATAAGTATCCACTAACAATAACAATAAGTAACAATAAGCTCAACAAACAGCTCAACAATGCTATTTTACACAAGTGCTCGTAATTACCGACAAAGGGTATTTTATTGGAATAATAGTTAGATAGTAAAATCAGCTGTTGTCACATGTTATTGTAGTGGGCGACAACTGTGCAGGATGCGCGAGACAATCGATTATGGTCTTAAATGTAAAAGGGATACGGTCCACTTAAATAGTCATTTCGAGTTATACGTGGAGGGAGAACCGGGCCTCAATTTATTTTTCCCGAGCCGTCCGTCGGCTGTGACAACAGATGGGCCTGGAAGACCTTGCGCGCGGTGAAAGGGTTGAGCGGAAAAATGTACTTATCTTTTAAATTAAATTCTTCTAATTAATTATTTTTTTTAATTTTTCTTCCTACAATAAAAATATATAACTTATATCAGCCTGTATCTTCCCACTACAGGGTACAGGCCTCCTCTAGTAAATTACTGGGGGTTTCGAGCCATAATTCACCACGCGGGCCCAGTTCAGATTGGTGGATACACACACTCCAGCTTTTTATTTTATTTCTCGAGCATGCTAGTTTCCTCCCGATATTTTCCATCACCGCCGAGCTAGGGATATTTTAAAAAAGAAAACATACTTAAGAAGAAACTTAGTGATAAGGGGCGAGGATTTGAACTGAACGATAAAAGTGCGAAAACGAACGATAACGATAAAAGTGCTGGTTTCAGTAATACTGTATTTCTATATGCATAGTTAAGTTTAGTAGTGACCTGAGCAAAGGGACCTAAAGTGTCTATCTAGGTTCTTGATTAATAAAAGTCCACACTTTATATGACATACTTTATTCTCGTAGGTATGTCACGATTTACATTAGCGATTTATATTGTTGAAGAAAGAGCATGAATTTAACACATAGGATGTCACAGATATGATAACAAATGATTAGAGATTGACTAGCACAAGATACGAATAGAAATTTATAATTAATAGAAATAGAAATTGATAATGAACAGAAACTAAAAATTGCGCGTGCATTCGCCGTCGGATATCGGTAGTGACTGTGCGGCGCCCGCTCGCTCCGCTCTGCGCAAGCGCCTTCTATAAGCGGCCGCGCGTAACGTAAAGTAAATTTAGCATCGGCCGGCGGGTTCGCTTGCCCAATTAAATTAATTGCAGTGTAGGCAAGGTTCCTACACTACTCCCCCGCTGAGACCGAAGCTTACTGAGGGCGATAGTAATCCGGGAAGCGGACGGTTCGACCGGATCTGGTTTTCTTTACCGAGACAGGATCACTTGCAGGTAGGATGGAGTCCGTACCACTCTTGGTGTCGTCTCTGGTCATGTAGGCTGCCTTGAGGCGGTCTATGGAAACTGTAGACTCTCGATCGTTTATGGCCAACCTTGTTAAGGTCTTGCTCCCTCTTTCCAGTACCTTGTAGGGGCCGGTGTATGGAGGTTCCAGGGAACGCCGGACAGCGTCTTGCCGGAGGAAGACATAGTCTGCTGTGGCCAGGTCTTTAGGCACGTAGAAAGCTTTCTGTGCGTGTCTACTTGCAGGTTCGGGAGACAGCTTTGCCATATGGAGACGGAGTCGCGATGCGAAGTCAGTGACGTCATGATAATCGGTAGAAGGTACGAAGAATTCGCCAGGTAGCCGAAGGGGTTCTCCGTACACGAGCTCTGCTGCCGAAGCCTTGACGTCATCCTTCCAGGCGCTGCGGATACCCAGCAGCACGAGCGGAAGTACCTCTGACCAGCTGGAGTTTTGGTGGCACATGATCGCAGCCTTCAATTGGCGATGTAGGCGTTCAACCATACCGTTGCAGGCGGGATGGTATGCTGTGGTAGGGCGATGTTGCGTACCGAGGATGGAGGTTATGGTGCGGAAGAGCTCGCACTCGAACTGTCTGCCCATGTCGGAATTAATTGATTGCAGTAATTGCAGTTAATTGATTACCTGCAATTAATTGCAGTGTAGGCAAGGTTCCTACAGACCTTTTTGTCGCCATGATCTTTTTGATTTTGGTAAAGATTTTTAATAATTTATATTTTTTATAGTAATCGATTAGTAAGTAAAACGGATACCACCAGACTGGTCTGTAAGACCCCATCCGCACTTTACTGGTGGAATGCGAAGATTATTTTTTGTAATAGTATGCCGCTTATTGCCGCTTGTTTTAGTATTGATATATTTTCGTATAGTACCCATTATACTTTCACAAATATGTGTTATATCAATTTATAATAACGAAAATTGGACGAAATAATGAGCTGTGAGTGAGTTGAATATCCAAACACACTGAAAGTGTGTTTTTTACTCGTCATTTCTTCGCGTTTAATCGGAATACGACGATTATTGATTAGTAGTAGAAGTACAGCGCGGAAAGTAACAGATAACCTCATTTTCAATTAACTTGTTCATCCGCTACCGCTTTATTACTCAGTCCTCCTGCGGCCATTTTTCAAGGCTGTCAGGACCAGGAAAAAATGGATAAAACGTATGCCTATTCCTTCATGGTGGAGGTGAGATTCTTGTCTCACTTGTTTTATTACTTCATAGTTCAGTTTTTTGGGGTTCCAATTCACGAACCCAGCAGAGGAGTACACTTAATTGCATTAAGTTATTTGTTAGGATGTGTAAATGTAATTTGTGGCCAGGGGTGTCCTGCAAAGTTTGACTTTTAGGATAATAGCAATTATTTATTCGGAAAGGTTAATTATAATTAGGTAACTATATGTTATACTGATGCGTGTATGGTGTCGGCCGGCTATAGAATAATACTACCCCATGTCTTTCCATGGGTGTCGTAAAAGGCGACTAAGGGTTAACAAAGCTGCTAGTTTTGACGCTAGCCTAATGTATCAGAAACCAATGAGAAATCTAAAACACTAACATCACGTTAGGCAATGGATATCATCATTTACATTGGGCTATATATGAGGGGGTATTAAGTACCCCCTCCAACGCTATTGTACCGTGTAAATTGGGTCGGGCCGGTATCACCCGCATGTTCAAATATGGACTGCGAAGGTCTCCACAGTTCCGGCTTCCATCACCGATGCTCGCATGACACTAGTCATCTTGTTAAAACGGGTCCAATTTAAGTGTGAGCCCCGGAGCACAAAATAGGGAATCACATGCATAACTCTCTCACTGAAGCTAAAGAGTCGCTTCAATTCCAAGTATGACGCGAGACTCCAGACACCTCCCCAAGAGATAGTGCACAAAGTGGACTGGACGCTATCTTTGTTCGGTAAACCTAGTCTCTCAGCGACCTTCTCGACCAGCTCAACGTGGGAAGCGTACTTGGTACTTTTCTCCATGTGAGTCGTGTTGAGAGGACGCTGAGCGGACACTACCTGAGCGTTCACTATCACCGAGCTCTTAAAGAGTGGACTCGCCAACCTACGTGACCAGCGTGGCGTTTTAAGGCCATGCACAAGATAATGTGTTTCGCTAGTGAGCGAGATATGTCAGAGCCCATTTTATCCCATTTTTCCAAACCTTTCGTCTAATCCATTTCTAAATCACCGAGGGTAGGCAGTGCGTCTGGTGGCGTGTCATCGTTTATCATTCTTGACTGATGTTGGTGTGTATCGCTGATGTCTATGGGCGACAGTATCCACTTAGAACCAGGTGAATTGTTTGCTCGTTTGCCATCATATTCGGATAATAAAAAATAAAAATACACTCAAGAACATTTGAATACTGTCTTTGATTGCGCGTTTTTTGAAACAAGTCCTGAGAACACCTTTGTAATTTACGTACAAGGAGTGAAATTTTCATGACTGAGATTCTTATTTCAGTTTCTCCGGCGATGTTTTAGATGTATTGTGCGCAAGTATTGTGACGCGTTGCTTTCATGTATTGTGCGCAAGTATTGTGACGCGTTGCTTTCATGTATTGTGCGCAAGTATTGTGACGCGTTGCTTTCATGTATTGTGCGCAAGTATTGTGACGCGTTGCTTTCGTGTATTGTGCGTGGCATGTCCTCGTATTTAGGGCCAAGTCTAGAGGCACTGGACCCTTTTGATATTTTTTATATAGAAGAGGTGGCAGACTGGCCAGTTGTACCCACTAGATGGTAAGTGGTCACCGCATGGACATCTCTGTAGGGACACAGTGTTGCCAAGGTACACGCAGAACGCCCACGTTTACGTCTTACGTTGTCAGCAATTTGCGGTATAGCGTCATTGTCAGCACTGTTCTCGCCAGTCGTCTCCCGCACGCCAACAGGATGTGTACATTGTGATCATTTAATAAAATAGTAGGAGGACCATGGAAATTATTTTACGCAACCTTCTGAAGATACACCATCCACCTAAAACCAAGATCCTCTACATCTCTAACATCAGGAGGGATAATCGTGACAAAACGTCCCAGAAAGTACTTCTTGTAGTATTAATTATCGAAAAATACATTCTTTGCGAGTAGAATTCAATGCGCTCTGTGAGGAATTTTTATACCTTGTTTTGTTTTACACTAAAGTGGTAAAGATTTACTTTCAACTATCGCACACACACACACACACACATCGCACATCGCACTTTACCGTGAACTTTACGTTCTTTTATGTACTTACATCAAATTTGATTTATTATATTTCTAACTGATATGATTACTAATAATTAGATAGGCGTTTATAGGCGTAGGCGGAGGCGGCTGATGCTGGCTGCTCCCACGCAGATATGACTACCTACATATTCGTGTATATACAAGTTTAGAAGTTCTTACAAACTGTTGGTGCGACTACGCGATTAGGACATAATTACTATACAAGTTTCATGATGTATGAGTGGACGAATGAACGAATGGTAAAACGACACAACAACTACTAACAACTGATAATTGTCATGTTACCCACAATTTATTATTTATTTGTTATAGCCGATAATTGGGTCCAGTTACATGAACCCCACGGCGAGACCGCGGAGGTGGATGAAGGTGCTATTGACAGAGAAATCTGTCTACGCCCCGTCGTGTTCGTTTTTTGATTCACCTGCCACACTGAACTTGTTTTTGTTGATTAAGTTCCTCGCACACTATACTAATAATATCACTATGGTCTTTTTATACAGCTCCTGACCTGTTCCTGAACAGAAATATCTTTGTAGTTTTAGTATAGAAGATATGAATGAAGAATGAATAAATGAATACATGAATGAATGAATGAACGAATATTTAGAATGAGGCATTTATTGTCTTAATATTACATCCTTACCTATAAAATAGCCATTTGATATGGAAAAATTCAAATACTTTTTTTTGTATGAAAATTATATATTTAATGGAAGTATCAATGCACTGTTGGCATTTTAATGGAAGTTGATGGATGCATTTTAATTGATGCCTCCGCTCTAAAACTTCCGAGGACGGGAATTTATGAATTCTCTGATGGCGTTTTTCACTGAGTTTTCTGAGTTGATTTTTTTCCCGTGTAAATAGTAATACAAATTTCAAAAAAAAAAAATGTTAAGCAGTAGGGGCAAGGTCTGGCGAGGACCGCGGGTGACGGACAATTTACAGTCGAAGCTCCTGTAACGTTGAGACTGTTTATCGTGCAATGTGTGGGCGAGCGTTATCATGGAGAAGCAGTGGACTACAGCGATTGACCAGACTCGGTTCTTTGATAGTTATCTTGTTTATCATCGTTTGCAGTTCTTCACAGTTCATATCTGCATTCATTGTTGTGCCAGATCTCAAGAAGCTGTAGTGGATAATACCGGCACACGACCACCATACAGTCACCGTAAGCTTCTTTTGACTCAGTTTACGTTTGGGACATTCTTTGGCTGTGTCTCCTGGGTTCAACCATTGTGACGAACGTTTACGATTATGACACAGGATCCATCATCACGAGTGACAATACGATTTGGAATCCCTTAATTTTTGTGCCGGTTCAGCAAGTTGTGACGCGTGTTTGCTGCTGACTTTCATTAAGCTCATCCGGCACCTACTTTCCGAGCTCGCAGAATACTACCTTGAAATATACTGCGTCGTATTTCCCTGATGTAAGTACGTGTGCCAGAGCCCATTCCCATCTTTCCCCATTTTCCCAACCCTCTCTTCAAATCCATTCCTATATCTCCAAAGGTAGGCAGGGCATCCAGGGGCGTGTCGACATTTGTGATTTCGGAATAACGTTGACATGTATCGCGAATGTCTATGGGCGACAGTATTCACTTACCATCAGGTGAACTGTATGCTCGTCTGCCGCTTTCGTCCATAAAAAATAAATAACTGAAGATATGAAACTTGGCAGGCGAAGCTGTGGGTGATGCGATATTAGGTACGCGCGCGGCTGGAGTTGTAATTTATGAAAGACCGATGGCATCGCCAGTCGGAAGAGAGATTACCGTATTTTCTATTTACCGTACTTTTTAGAAAAAAAGTGTTTATACGAAAGTTGTAGACATTTACGAGTTCTATCCGAACGTATAGGTTGTATGTATTGAGGTAAATATGACACCGTCTTAATTTTGGATCCACTGAATCGATTTGGCCCATGTTCAAATTTAAAATTCAACTTCAATTTATTTGTTTAATACAGGTAACAACAGATTATTAACATTCAAGTTATTACGCAGCTGTTTTGGTCTCGCGGGTGTACAAATATTGAGTAAAAGAAAAAAAAAAGAAACGCATAAAACATGCATTACTTAGCACTAACTTATATTAATTATCTCGCTACCTTAATCTGTAAAAGCCACACGGATAGTTTCTAAACCAGGACCCTGACTATTTTTCTTTCAAATGTCCATACATGATTTCTACTGGTCCCAACCACCCACCACTTACAAACATCAAGTCGTTGGTCCACCTGGCCAGATGACATCCCTCACTAGAGGTGATTAACATTTTCATGGGCCCTCCGAACGTTTGCGAATAAATAAATCGGGTTTAATTAAATTTAATCGTGTGTAACAGGGGCCGTCCGTGTCGATACTCAAGGTGTGAAATTGGTTACACATTACACATTACAAACTAAGTTATGAAACTTGGTAAATTTTCTTCAAGTTATGGGCATGTTATCGAATTTGAATTTATTAGAACAAACATGTACGCATTGATTGATTAGCTTCTAAATTAAATATCGATCGGCGGAATTTAATTTGCTTGTTTGAACGGAGAGGAAAGGGGACAGTAACCTTTGGCAGCGCGTGGAAGTTTGACATGATTACAGTCTAAAACTGTAATCATGCCAAACGGATGTCGCAGGGAGACAGTATCCACTTACATGTCGCAGGGAGACAGTATCCACTTACATGTCACAGGGAGACAGTATCCACTTACACCTCGCAGGTAGACAGTATCCACTTACATGTCGCTGGGAGTATCCATTTACCACCAGGTGGACTGTTTAATTGTCTGTCATCTCCTTCTATAAAAATAGTCGTTCGTTTCACAAATTTCGGGTTTGCGGTATAAAGATTTTTGAAGAGTACATAGTATTATTCCTGTGTTTCATTATTCAAAGCATTGATGATGGTGTCAGTCTTTTAAACGTCCAATTGTAGGGCACACGCTTCCCCCAGTGAATTACTAATGGGTTCGGGTCATAATCCAATACGGTAGCCGGGTGCGAACTGGTGGATATGAAAAGGTATATTCCTACACCGATGGCTACTGACATTATCTATAATAGTTCACTACTCAGCACTAGATTATGTAATCTTTCCATGAATATGAGGTATATTTTAATTACATTATGGACTAAGGAACTCTTAAATTAATCAATTTATTTATTTAAACATAACAGAAGGTACATTACAGTTTATAAAAATCAATACGTACATTCTCTATAACGATTTCTCTAAGAATTTCACAGCATACCTCTTCATGTATATAGCTATATATATATAGACATAACTTTATTTCGACACCACTATACACATGAAAACAAACAAATTACATATTACAAGAAAAAAAGAATGAACATAAAATAAAAAAGACACCAATATAAAGATTTATTCTATAAGATTAAGATGTGCATTGCGACGTCGGGAACGGTTTCCAACTGAGCTTACGCCGTGGACAACCCACAGCACTGGTTTTCAGTGGAGCCATTGAAGATGTACGCACAAAGATAAAATTGGGGAACAATGAGATAAAAACTAATTACATAAATAAATAATACTGAAAATAAAAAAATCAAAGATAAATATTAGGTGTTTATCTATGAAATGACCGATTTTATTACTGGCCACTTTGAGTTTCAACATCTTCTGTTTTTTCTACTCGTAATTCGAATTTCAAAATAAAACAAAATATGTCTAATAGCTACGATGTTCTTATTGCAAAATTTGTATTTCATTTGTTCTTCTGTACCCTAAATTTCGTTCATGTGATTGTCTTGAGAATAAAATGGATAAATTGAAAATTCGTGTAATTTTTGAATATGAGTTTCGTCGCGGCACCAACGCAAGTCATGCAGCTCACAATATCTGGTAGACAGCTCACAATATCTGGTATATGGGCCAAACACCGCAAACGATCGCACCGTGCGTCGATGGTTAGAACCGGAATGTTCTGGAAATTTCGATCTTAAGGATGAGGCCCACGAACACATAAGACAAAGGTTAGTAACGATGAATTTAAAGGCTATAGTGTAAGCAGATCCATCTCAAAGTACAGCTGAGTTAGCAGCAGAGTTTGATGTTAGTGATAAAACAATGTTGGTTCATCTGCGTCAAATTGGAAAAATGAAGAATCTCGAATAGTGATGTATGAACTGAACTAACGTCAGCGACAACGCGTCGAAGTCTGCACTCTTTAGAAGTTACAGAAACCAAAATAGTGGTTTTTAAAATTTTTGTCTGTTTGTTTGAGCATCACGTAAAAACTGGTGAACGGATTTTGATCGGGTTTTCACTAATAAGTATCCAGAAGGAAAACTGGTATATGTGGTATCTTCATACGACACAAGAAAGTTGAGTTAGGAGGAAAATAAAAAAATACTTTTAATGGAATTGCTCAAAGACTATTGGAATCCATCCATGCATTCATCTGTAAAATCCATCATATCGATGCTTTTACAGGTGTTAAAAATCTTATACAGCTGCCTAGTCCACGCGAGCAAAGCCGCAAGCAGAAGTTAGTAGTTAATATAATACTATCGAAAACAATTTGTTAGGTAAGTCGGTCTATGGGGATTTTACTGCTTCTAAGCCCGATGATCTGTAACCCGATCATGTCATTAGTCAGTATATACGACGTTATGTCATTATTCAAGTCCATCAAATACTCAGAGAATAGTAGCTTTTGCCCGCGACTTCATTTGCGTGATCTACGTGTGTAGTTCTACATATTATATGTTAATTCGGATTACATTCCACCTATTTGGCAAGTGTCAACGAAATCGATTCAATGTGTCACTTGTAGCAGGACAAGTTTCTGCTCAACACTATCTTTTATTAAAACCGGTTCAGTCGTTGCGAAGTTGTGATCGGACTTCCGTCCTTGAATGACGTGATCGAGTAGAGTAGGTAATTGGTCGATAAAATAATAAATGAAATTTACTGTTTATTGAACTTGATAAAACTTCTTTAGGCTTGTGTTGCTTTTCAGAAGTTTATTCCAAGTAAATGTTTCTTCGAGCTTGATAGCGTGTTCAGCATACTAAATGAAGAATATTATATCCAACAGCCGCTGGGCGCACTCGAAGGGTCACGTTTCCCTTCCTTCACTGAAAACTACATTGAAATGTACTGCATTTCCCATTTCATATTATTCCTTAATGTACGTATGTGTTTCGGTAGTGAGTGAGATATGCCAGAGCCCATTCCTATCCCATCCTGTCCCTCTTCATTTTCCCAACCCTTCTTTAAATTAATTCCTAAATCTTCAAAGGCAGGCACCGCATCCGGGGGCGTGCCAACGTTTGTTATTGAGGACTGAAGTTGGCATGTACTGTGGATGTCCATGAGCGACAGTATCCATTTACCACCCTAAGGTCTAAGGAAGGAAATAAAAAAATGTGTGTTGATATCGTTTAAATATTTATTCGTAAAGTCACTTGAAACAACAAAAGAGCTGGCGAGGGCGTCGACCTGGACTCTCGAGCGATGCCGCCGCGGCTTCATAGACTATGTATAACGCGTAAAAAAAACAATTCTTAACTCCACTATCGATATACTGCACATTATATACAACTCTGTCAATAAACGTATTTACATTATAACAACGATGAGTATGTATAACATACAGAAGCAAAATATACAGAATAACATAGTTCATTTGACGACTGTATTGCGCTCAATTATATACATAGTAAGGACATTTTCGTTAGAATTTTTTATTCCGCCCTCTCCGATGGGTGCCGAAGAGGATACGTGCGAAGGCCTGACGGAAGTCAGGACTGAAGATCGTGTAGATAACAGGGTTGAGCGTTGAGTTGAAATAGCCAAGCCAAAGGAAAAAGCTGGCAAGGTAATCACTAATCACACAACTTTGGCAAATGGGCATCACCAGCGCCATTATGAAGAAAGGCAACCAGCAGAATACAAACGCTCCGGTTATAATCGCGAGTGTCTTTGCTGCTTTCCTCTCTCTCTTCGCTTCTAAGGACTCCTTCTTTTCTCTATGAGTTGGAGCGGGAGCGATAGCCCGCTCCGGTTTCGACCCATTAGTAACGGTCGAGGAAGACTTTTCTGGAGATACTGAAGGGACTTTTTCGTTGATTGTGAATGCAGTCGTGCGAGGTTCCTCGTCTAGAGTGTCTACAGTGGATGTGCTTTGACCTTCAGTTAGTAACAGCGCAGCTGCAAGCGTTTCCGCTCGAGTGCGTTGGTTGCACTTCTTAAGATTGAGGAACCGCTTCTTGATAAATCGCCTGTCCCTCGCTGATTGGACAGGTCTTCCTGAAGGTGGAGCGCCATCTGCAGAAGTCGGACGCGGTGGAGGCGGTTCCCTTCTTCTTCGGATACGTCTTCTTGCCGTCTGGAAGATTTTCCAGTAAAGAATGAGGATGACGGCGAGTGGGACATAAAATGTGGAACAAGTAGCGAAGATCTGGTACGCGAGGTCTTGGCTTACGAGGCACTTTTGTTGTTGAGTTATTCTGGCGAGGTAGTCTGGGTCCTTCCAGCCCAGTTGCGGGGCTAGAGACACGACGAGGGCCGCCCCCCACACGAGAACGATCATCGTGAAGATGCGCTTCTCATTGCGTAAGTGGATGTAGTCGACGTTTGTCACAGCCCAGTATCTGAAAAGTAATTTAGTGGATTTAAAATCCCGATAGAACCGTATATATCAATCTTACGGTTAATTTCGAGCCAAGCGCAAGTCTTTATCAGCCGACTCGTGGTTCTGCTTTCATATATTTTTACAGATATAAATTACTTTTATTGTTACGCGTGTCATTTATATGCCACTTGAGTGTCAATTAGCGTTAAAATGACGTGAACAGTGGGTGGTGTACACAAGCAACCCGTAAACAAAATTAAGGCAAGTAAAAATTTCAACCTGTCAGTAGCGATAGCAACGAGGTGAAGTATGGACGCGGAACTGCACAGCACGTCGCTGGAGGTCCACATATCACAGAGTTCCGGACCCAGGATCCAACCTTGGCTCACCTGTATAAAATAA
The DNA here is from genome assembly GCA_914767545.1 of Sesia apiformis. NCBI lineage: Eukaryota > Metazoa > Arthropoda > Insecta > Lepidoptera > Sesiidae > Sesia > Sesia apiformis. The sequence goes on along the minus strand of OU611960.1, from coordinate 3,022,009 downwards.
TCAAGTTATAAAAGTTGCAATAGGTACTTGAATTAAGCCTACCAGGTCAAGTGCGCCAATTAATTTCTAGGCGGACTTAAAATTTGTACGTTGCCGTATGCAAGCAAACAGAATATTTTTACGAGAACATAAACGTCATATAAACTGTAACGAGCCCTGTTCATCGTCCACTACTGAACATGTCCACTCCTCACGCACGTCGTCTTATGCATGATGGATATATACATATATGGCCTTGGCCGTGTGGTATTGGTCGGCGTTAGAATATCATCACCTCATCTCTTTTCGTGGGTGTCATAAAAGACGGCTACGGGATAAAAGTTGGTTTCAGTTTTATGATAAAATCAGGGTTTCAGGGTTATGGTCCCGGGGTAGGGTTATGGTCCATAAAACCATTTACCTGGGTTCTAGGGAATTAATACGGCCAGCCTCGCTTCAGTAATTTTATTTCGATTGAAAATGGTATAAACAGTGAATAGCACTTTGTAAAATGAAAATAAATTGTGTACGTAAAAAAGGATCATTAAACAATGCTTATCCGAATAAGGAGTTTTTTAAAAATTTATTGTTAGGTAGAGCAGAATATCAGTGAGGTGCGGAATATAAGCGGCACTGCACGGAAGGCGTTAGAGAAGTGTCTTTACAGATCGAAAAATAGACAGCAGAATGACTCAAAAGCAATCGAATCAAAGAATTTGGAACAAATTTGAATTTAGATTTTTAATTAGCGGCCAGCAGTTGGTATAATTTAGTAGCAAGGAGTTCGGAAAGGAACAAAACTCGAACGAGTATCGTTACACCATAAGCCCCGAGGAACTACACCACCATTTCTGGAATCGTCAAGCCAAGCGTAGCGTTTTAAGGTTGTACATCCCTCAAACGGCATATAGTTAGTGAAAAATTGTCAAGTTAATTAGTTATTACTTTATAAGTCTTTAGTCTTTAGAAATTCCTAGTCCATTAATATCGTAATTAGCATTCCTCCCGGGCATTTTGTTTAGATGTTTATAGTGATGGGTAACTCCGGAGATAATGAATCAAAAGAGTTGAATCCGCGAGCGGAGCAGAATCCCTTAATTGTTCCATCGAATTGTTATTTATTCCGATTCCCATTCCGGCGTCAATCATCATCCGTGAGTGTAATCGCGCATCGGCACTTGTCGGGGGCTCAAAATCGAAATGCTCCGATGGCATGATTTTTTTTTGTTTTTGCTTATGCAAGGAAATGAAACGCTCTCGAAAGATGAATAAGTAGGTGAATCAAAAGAGTTAAGAAGTAACTAAGAGGAGTCGGATCCGCAAGCGGAGCAGGATTAAGTGAGTTAAAACACTCCGAGAAGTTTTGATTACCCACCACTAACGTTTAAGGTCATTATGACTAGAGAATATCTTTAGTAATAATTAATATAAATTATATTAACATTTTTAATAACTGAATATGAGTAGTTTAAAAGAAATACTGAAACACTTCTTTCTAATTCACAAAACCGTTCATTCATTTAACCATTATTTTAATGAAATAAGTCACTTTACCTCATAAACAGCTCCGAGCGGCATAACGAGACAGGCTACCATCAGATCTGCGACCGCCAGCGATGCCACGAGGTAATTGGCAACGTTCTGTAGATTCCTCTCCACTATAATAGCAGCGATCACGAACACGTTGCCTGGAAACGATTAAAATCGATTAATCATTGCTTAATCATCGACTCGGTGCGTAGAAATGGCCGATTTTGCAACTAATCGTCCAATTAAAGAAGTACCTAACGCGCAAATTGCGGTAAGGGCGTTTGGACGAATCCAACGGAACTATAATAATCTTTTATACTAGTTTCATCGTATAGTCATCGTATAGTGATTTGTAATCGGTTTATGTCACTCCAAGTTGAAAGGAGTTTATCTTGAAAGAATAATGTGCTATTGACGTCGATATAAACCTGTTACATGAAAGAAAAGAAAAAGAGATGCCTATAAGAGAGTTGGAGATTTGTAACAAAAATATTTTTTAGCTAATTCCCTTCTTTATAAAGTTGAGGTTTATGCCAAGCTATGAGACGGTATAGGGTGATTAAAAAAAAATGGATTTATTATGATAATTAATGTTGAATCCTAGAGTTTAAATAGATAGATAGAGATAGCTGTAATTGTTTGTACACCAAAATTTACAGTAGGGAAACACATAAATATAAGTAGATAATTAGAAATAGACAGCGCGGCGAGCGGCGCCCTTATCGTTAAAGCGATTTCTTTCAGGCAACCTTTAAGTAGTAAGAAGTCTGTACACGAATAGAGGTGGATCATACAATAAAGAAATAATGTCTTTATATACATATATAGTTACATACATACTCTAATGTAATGTAGTGTAATACTATAAATACCCCAAGTTGGTTTATTACTTTCTTATTTAATAACTGCAACAATCACTACTGTGAAATTCTTGTGAATTAAAAACCGAATTGATGGTATCATTCATCAGCAAAAATTATGGAATTTTTAAGTAAGAATATATATACTATTTTAAGCAAAATTTTCATACGCAAACAAAATATATTTAGAGGTTAGCCTGACATCAAATCTTAGTCAAGCTGTCATGAGATCCAATTGAATCCGATTCTGCACAAATATTAACATGAAATAGTAAACTGTCCGACCGGCAATTAACTGTGGCGTAAGTCCTCTAAAAGAGCTCTGAAGGAACTACACCACCTCTAAAAGAGTGGAGCCATCCCGCTTGGCCAGCGTTTAAGGCGTTTTAAGGCCATACATCTCTCATGTACAAGACAATGTGAATGATGAGTGAGGCTCACGTCCAACAGTGGAAACTGAAAGGGCTGGTCGCATTGCATTAACCGCGGACTGTAATGGACAACCAGCGCGATTCGATTAATCGAAACGAATTTTCGATCAAATCAACTCACTCGAGTGATTGGCTGCGGTTAAAGTGGAATATTGTTACACATTAGTGGAATTTGGCTTTTGTGGGACGTTAAAATGGACATCTTCCATGATAGGTATAACCTATATTTCGCAAATTTTAGACATGGTTGACAGGTGTGTGATGTGCGTTCAAACAGACAGAGAGACAGACGGAGAAATGAAAAAAATAAAAATTCTTGTTTTAAAAAAGGCTCTGTATTATTCGCAGTTTGCAATGCAACGACTTTTTTTTTTAAATATTAATTTTATTTGATAGAAAAAAGAGGCAGACGAGCATATAGTCCACCTGATGGTAAATGGATGCTGTCGTCCATAGACATCCGCGATACATGCCAACTTCAGTCCAGAATGACAAACGTTGGCACGCCCCCGGATGTGCTGCCTACCTTTACAGATTAAGGAATGGATTGGAAAAATAAGGAGGGATAGGAAGGGATGGGATGGGAATGGGCTCTGACATATCTCATTCACCACCGAAACACGTACGTACATTGGGGAAATACGATAAAGTAGGACATGAAGTACATCTCTAGGTAGTCTTCTGTGAAATAGGGGTAACGTGGCCAGTCGAGTGCGCTCAGTGGCTGTGGGAATACAGCATGCACTCCCCCCCCACATGTCTGAATGTACAGACACGGCCTTGTTACGATTTTAATATACCTATGTATAGAATACATACACGTGTTTCTGCGAATTTACTTATACTTGTTTATACATATTATTGTAACAAAGATATGTTTGTATCTTGAATTCAGATACAACAAAAAGTTTTCATAACTTTTGTCCAATTGAAACAGGAGTATGTCTTACATGTATTCTAATTTGAGAAATTCGTATTATGTTAAATTTTAGCCAATTTCGCCTCCAGTCGAAGTATGAACTGTGGCAGTGGGGAACGGAAGGCACAAACTTCGGATGACGTCACTCGACATGTGACGTATCCACAGAGCGTTTAGTATCACGGCAGAACGGTGTGTTAACTTTGTATAAAATATTAGCTCCCGCACACCAACGAAGAAATCTATGCTAATAATAAAATCATAACAAAGTCGTGTATGTACGTACAATTAATATTTTTTTCATCCCCCTATCTCGGAAAGAGTATTTTTGCTCTTCGATATCTGAGTGCAAAAGCCGTTTTTATCCACTAGAGGATAAAGTAAATTGAATTTAGAACATCGTGTGCACTAAGTTTGTGAATTCAAAACATCATTAAACCTATTTACTTCTACCTCCATGGTGCCGAATTTATCATACAACCTTTTTTAATTTGTTAAAAACTCAGACTCGGAACATAATTTAAAGATTATTCTGTAATACTTACCTATCATAATGTAGTAGTTAATACCTAAACTGAAAGAAAAGTATCTTGTGATTGTAAATGTTTTTTTTTTGCATTTAGTCATTTCCTCGCTGAGGTGGGATGAAAAGTTACGTGTTGCACTCGAGTGCAAAGATTTTTCACCTCGTGCTCTTTTGATTCCCTCGCTAACGCTCAGGATTCTAATTTTTAGAATTTTAGAATCCTTCGCTTGCTCGGTCATCAAAATTGAGCACGCGGTTAAAAAGCAACTTTGCACTCTTGTATAACAAATAACTATTGAAATACAGAGCCCTAAACAACAATTAATGGAATGGTCTGTCCGTATGTCTGTCTGAAGGATGGAGTGATCACGCAAAAATCACTAGTAGGATTTTAATGAAACTTGGCATATTTATTTGTTATATATGGCCTGGGTTAATTATAAAATTCCGACGGGATTCAAGCTTTACGTCTATGGTCACGAACTCGCGGGCACTGTTATTTTATAACAGTGGAATATATGTAGTACACTGGTGAGGGGGACGGTGCACACTGCAATCCCTCAGCCGCTGGGCGCACTCGACTAGTCGAGTACTACGACTAGTTTCTCACAGGAGATTACTGTAAAATGTAGTGCATTTCCCACTTTATCCTATTCCCTCAATGTACGTACGTATTTCTGTAGTGAGTGAAATATGCCCGAGCCAATGGCCATCCCATCCTTTCTCTCCCAATTTTACTAACCCTTTCTCCAAATCCATTCCTAAATCTAAAAAGGCAGCGAGCGCATCCGGGGGCGTGCCAGCGTATGTCATTCCGGACCGATGTTGGCATGATTTGCGCATGCTCACGAGCAACTGTGTCCACTTGCCACTAGGTGAATTGATTGCTCGTCTGTAACCTTCTTTTTATAAAAAAAGTCGGTTAGATGGACACCGTAGTCTTAATTATAAAACGCATGGCATTTGCCAGACGAAAAGCATATATGTGTATGAAGGAATATTTTGCTATTTGCTTGCATACAGGTTAATTAATAGAGTTAATCTGTATCATTCTATTTGAAAACATAAAATAAAATACATATAAGCCATTATTTCATTGATATTCAACATTTTTTTGTATAAATCAAAACAATTATTACTGTCCGCAATGGGAGTATAAACCTTATACTAACCTATACAGTCAATACTGTCATTGTCATTTCTAACTATTATTAGGCGCTACGCCGGACAAACGATCATACGGCGTCGCAGAGGTCACAGAATAGTATTACAACGCGTTTAGAGTTTACTGGAAATCTTCATTTTATATGTTCAACAAAAAAAAATCCACTAGGTGATTAACGTAAATTATTAAAATGCCGTTCTGAGTTGAACCTTGGAATGATATAGGTTAAATGTGCCAAATTTTTGACTGATAAATTTTATTCACAAATTTAGTTACAAAAGTCTTGAACTCCGACTGTTTCCTTACCACATATCCAATTGTTAATGCCGCAGCGAAACACCATAATTTATTCATGTCGTTCTTCAAAGAGAATGAATGGAAAATGAGCCATTTCTCTGTCGGCATTAGATTCATTCGAATGACAATCTCATATGTCTTTAGAAGTTATTATCGTTTGTATGAAGTATAAGAGTCAAAAGCGACCTATGTGTTATTAAACTGGCAATGTGCCATTTGCCACTTAGCTTCCATATGCGGCCCTTTAGTCACGTATAGCTCTAAAGTGGTTAGTCCAATTCACGCTCTTGAAACAAGGACTGCTCTTTTCTCAGCTTCCGTCGAGCGCAGTCGTACTTGTGTAATATAAACCTTGAAACAAACGTACTCAAAAGGTCGGGTGTTGCCATAAGTTCCCAACTTGAAACTGATAAGGTCAATAAGGTTCGGTTATAAGGTTAGGTTACGACTCCCCCTCCAGTCACGACAGTCGCAGATATCAACCATGTGTGCAAATGAAGAGTCGTCGACGTCACAACCGGATAAGCGTGGTACCATTCTTGTCGTATATACACAACTCAAGACTGCAGTATCGACTATAGGTATATCGACTATATGTATACCGACTATAGTTATATCGCCTGTGGGTAAAGACGACCAGACTCCCGAGCCTGGAGTATACTGGAGTGGAACATCAAGGACTGAAGATGTAGCTGAGGTAGATGGAGTCCCAATATGGTCTAACAATTTTAAGACCTATGTGCTCCGGGATGCTGCACTGCTTCAGCAGCTGTTCCTGAGTCCAGACTTCTAGTCCGAGGGGGTAGTATTTCAGCGGTTTAGAGAAGCGAAATCGAACTTTAAAATCCCTAATAGATTGCTATTAGTTATTTTAATAACAGCTATTTTGATGGATATTTATATTTATTATTTTGATGGAAGTTAAGGTTATATGGGTTGGGTATATTAGTATATGGGTCTTTTTTGCTAGATGCAAAACAATAAATAAAATAAAAGTTATTAACTTGAGACAATTTTGGTTGTCGTTACAGATCCTGTATATCGAGGCTTTAAAATATATTTGCAATTTGAAGGTAGGTAGAGAGATCCGCTCTGAGTTCAAATGTGTACAGGGTTGTTTGGTACGGGGAGTGATATCATCGCTTACACCATTAAAGGAAACACGATTTTGAGATCCTGGCTTAACACATATTTTTCATTTTGGAGTATGTGGTCACATACGAGTATTATTATGAACTGAAACTAAATAACAACAGGTCGTTTGGAGTTCAGTGTAAATTGTCAATAAAAGTTTCAAATTCCGATACGGTAAGTAAATATGTTCAATCTGTGGTAGCTCCTCCGACACCATGTCTATTGATGCTGGCGTCCCGCTAGTCCCAATTCTGTTCCTTCTGCATATCAACGATCTGTTGCCAATTGGTGACATACGTTGCTATGCAGATGACAGCACTGGAGACGCCTTGTACAGGGGCCGCGCCAACATCCCTCGGGTCCAAGTGGAAGAGAGTCGCGTCAGGCTTGTGTCTGAAATGGAAGACGCTTTAGATCAAGTCTCGATTTGAGATTCTCTAAACCTACTGGATGTCAACCCCGGTAAGACGTAGGTCTGTGCATTCACGGCTAAAAAAGGCCCTTTTGCCGTAGCACCTCTCTTTCAGAGCATACCTCTTAAGATCTCGGAGAGTATTGGGATCCTCGGTGTCGACATTTCCAGCAAAGTCGAATTTACGAGTCATCTGGAAAATAAAGCTATAATGGCCTCCAAAAAGCTCGGTGTGCTGAACAGAGCGAAGCAGTACTTCAGCCCTGGGCAACTCCTAACGCTAAAAGCTTAGGTTAGGTCCTATATGGAGTGCCGCTCACATCTCTGGGCCGGCTCACCGAAATATCAATTGAACCCATTTGATTCCATTCAACGACGTGCTGTTCGAATTGTCGACAATCCTACTGTCACGGAAGGTTTAGAACCCCTCAGCGTTCGGGGAGACGTTGCCTCTCTCTCTGTGTTCTACTGCCTGTACAATGGGGAATCCTCTGAAGAATAATAATAATGATAAAACGAGTGGCGTACGCTGTTTGTGTCGATGCAAAATATTCTGTATAGATTTTAATACAAACTTGAAACAGGGATCTCTCTGAAATTAATCAGGGGGTAATCGTTAACGAGAGTTTGCAGGGTCGGCCGTGCACTTGCACTCCATTTGGTGTTCCAGGGCCGCATGTCTGTTCGCCCCTTTTATAAATACATAAGTATACATAAAACTATTGAAACAAGAATAAAGTAATTATGTTGAAAATTGAACTCATAGCCCTACTGTTGGTAGTTAACATTGGCATCAAATTAAATATCATACCACGGCTCATGCTGTCTCTATGTATCTATATTGATGTCTCTCCACTGGTTCACCATTGGTGCATTATTATTTCGGAATATTTATTTTATTTTAATATATCTTCTTAGATTAATATCTTTAACATATAGTGTTAATATATCTTTGTAAGTTATAGGGTAATAGGACATTAATGGGTCATATTATATCTTAATTAAAATAAAATATTAATGGGTGTTTTCACGGAAATAAAATAACAATGCATACCATATCATCAGCTTGTCTCTCTACTGCTGGGTATAGGTCTCTCTCAAGGCTCACCGTTCTTCTCTTGCAGCCATTCATCGGCAACTGTAATTGATTCACTGTCCAGAGGGCGTTCCACGCTACGTTTCTCGGTATGTGGTCTCTATTCGTGGGCTTGTCTGCTCCATCGGTTGAAAGCTGTAGGACATATGTGGTTAATCCACTGTTATTTGACGACCCTTTGAGATATGTCAGTAACTTGAGTGATGACTAATCCACTTGCCCAACGCAACGATTAGGGCATAAACCTGCCAATGAACCAAATATATCTTCATAATTCAGTTGCAGTGTGGCCATATTCTCAATTAAGAGGGAATTATTCCCAATGTGGACATAAATTTTGATTCTGCTATTGATGTTTAGCAACGCCTCCTTAGTGTCGTAAATGTCTGCCGATAAGGGGCCGGGGGTCAGTCCCCAAAGGTCAACTATCTGTCATTATTGTCTGACTTGGCTGTCGGAGGTTAAATTATTGTCTAACGACGGACGTTAAAGAGCTTTCCATAGTTTTAATTGCATTCTAGTCCACTCGCGTTTTTCGTGGATAATTTAAATTTGAATTTATGATTTTCAAGTTACAATTTGAAATTTGATATTTGTGAAAGGTGAAAAAGCATTCCAAAATAAAAAAAAACAATCAAAATAAATATAAAATAATATAAAAAAAATGTTTGTGTTTCTTATAAATGTTTGATTCAAGTTCGATACTACGAACATATAATAAACAATTTCTCAGCGCTGATCTTTTTTGCATCTCTAAGGGCATCTTCAATATCTGGTCGCATTGGGAGCTAACTCATAATTTGGTTTTATTGATGCTAAATTGGTTACAGTTACACACGATTACACACACACACACTTTCACACAAATACACACGAAATTTATATATTTGTAATTAACTGTTGACGTTTGGCTTGTTTGGCATAATTAAAAACTATTCACATATTTTTAAAGTAAAAGCTGTAGATTTTGTTGAAATAAATAAAAAAATAAAGGTCAAAGGTATAGCTTGTTAAATATAGTCAAATAGCTTGTTAGGTTACAATAGCTGCCCTGTAATATACTTTGTATGTAGGTAATAATAACAAGTAAAAAACCAATCCATTTATTTGAGATATGTTCGCAAACATTAGAAAATTAACATCTCTAATGAAACAACAATTAAAAATAAAAACAAATGAAATCAACAATGTTTCCGTTTTGACTGAACCATAAACATTCCCTACTCCAATTTAGTTCGGAATAAAGCCGCGGGAACAATCTGCGAATGCAATTGTTCCCCTGAACACGTTAAACCACTTCGTTTTCAACCACTCGTATTAAACCACTCCGGTTTAAGTCGAATGCGGAATCCCAAAGCCAAATTGGACGAGTTTAAGTCGCGCTCCCCACTTAGCTTCGCGTTAAACACACTGACGAATCCTTTGTATGTGCAACTTGACCCAATATGTAGGGATGGGATTGATCGATATTCGATAGTATTTTAGTGAGATTTAGAAGAGATGTACCTACGAGTACCTATTGAGGAGGACACGATTTCCAAGTTTATTTGTCAAATCAAATTTGACACAAAAATTGTTTGGAGTTTTTAATATAGTGTGTCGCAACCGTTTGAATGTGAAAATCAAATGTGGGTACTTGATAAAACCATTCGCAGTTTCCACTCTGGACTACCCGTCTTTTCATTCAACTTGTGACTAAGGCCGGTCTAACACGTGTCGTAAACAGAAGCCTTTAATTTTAATGTTTAGAATTGTTTTTTTTTTTTAAATAACGCCAGACTATTTAACGCCCACGCTAGTATTCCCTGTGTTGAGTCCAGGTACATACGAAGACCGCGAAGACGTACGTACGTACACAGCACCCAGACCCGAACAAACATTTGTTTAAACAAATAAACAACTATCCCTCCCATTTTCCCAACCGTTTCTTCCAAACTGTTCCTTAATCTGCAAAGGTAGGCAGTGCGTCCGGGGCCGTGCCAAGGTTTGTCATTCTGGACTGATGTTGACATGTATCGTGGATATCTATGGACGACAGTGTCCATTTACTATCCGGTGGACTGTATGCTTGTCTGTCGCCTTCTTTCTATATAAAAACACAGCAGCTAGGAGCACTACGAACCGGACTAATCGGTCATCAAAATAATTGTTTTAATCGCAATAAAAACCTGGGGTTTGAGTATTGGGATACTTAAACCCATACTATCAACTGCGCTAATCGATTTCAAAATATAAAATGCACGCAAAAAAGCGAAAGTCTAAAAATAAAATTAATAGTCCTGATATATCGATGTTACGAATCATTTTTTTTTATCGATATACGAGTATTGTAACATCATTATCCCGCACTAGTGACGGTTCACGTCTAAGCCTCTTGTATTTATCAAAGTATATACTTTGATATAAACAAATAATACCCTTTTTTACAATGATTTAATCCCAAAAACAATTTTCACCCATTGCCGTAGGTAAATCCCAGCTTGTACTTACCATAATCCAAGTGTAAAAATTCGAAAATCTTTCCTCTGAATCCTAATATTTACTAACTCATGCTGGTAAATTATAAGATTTCCACGTAGATCTAACATTTACTACTTATTTCAGATTTATACTATAAGTTCTTATTAAAACGACAAGGTGACTTTCCATAGACTAAACTTTTATTATTTTATTGGAACAACATTATCTATGACAGGTAAGAATGCTTCAACTTATATGCTATGTAGCGCTCACTATTTAAATAATTGAGTAATTATTATGAGTAATAATTATTTTGATACAATTTTAACAATTTTTACATCTCACGAAAGCGGATTAGCACAACCACTACTAATAGTGGTTGTGCTGGTACATGCACGGGAACTCAACCGAGCGTTCCAATCGTAACCCGCCGTCGTGAGATGAAAGATCTTATAGCAGATTATTTCTCAAGTGCGTGGGTTTCCCTACGTTGTTTTCCAACATCGCCGAACTAACTTACTGTACATCGTAATTCTTACGGACATTTAGTGATATTTGAGGATTGAGGATGAGAATTAAATTCACACGAGGAATGGAATTCACAACCCCGCGAATGATATTCGAGAATAGATAGATACAGGTAGATACTTAGTGCAAATAAACATATTTAGAATTTACCACGTACCATATTGCCTTATATCGTATGTGGACTGTCGCGTTATACAGCCAACTTTAGAATCTCAGTAAGTTTAGACAAAACATAATTGATGACTCTTGTGAGTTAAGTATCTAAGTTGCATACTCTAAGTACTTAAGACTTAGAGTACGGTACTGTATTGTCCACCCATGCGGGCTTAGATGGAACTCTTCTATTTGTAAGGGAAGCGTTTTATCAATTGAAAACCATAAAAGAGAAAAAGAGAAACCGCGAAATAGCTGTTGCCCGCGACTTCGTTCGCGTGGACTTTATTAGTTTATATATATATAAACTATATATATATATATAAACACCGTCTTTATTCGACGTGATTCTTTAAATTGATATAACCTTTTTATTTATGAACTGATTGTAATAAAACAAACATTAAATTTTAAGTGAAGCTTACATTAGCTTACACAATACATTAGTGAAAACCGCACCCAAATCGGTTAAGCCGTTTCTAAGATTTGTGCCCACAAACGCACAGACAAACAGATAAACACACAAAAATTCTAATAATCATTGTTTTGGGTTCTATTGCGTTGATAAAGGCCCCCAATAATAGTTTTTCTCATATATCTTCCACGTACAGACAGCGATCAGTTTATTTTTATTTTTATTATATGTATAGATAGATTATATAGGTATGTATATAATCGGATTATATAGGTATGTATGGGTTATATATATATATATATATATATATATATATATATATATATATTCCCCATCCTATTCCATCTTTAGGAATAAAAGGGAGTATAATGGAATTATAAAAAACGTCATCAACTTATACTATATTATCTTTCCTCACCCCATTTCGAAACTATTTATAACTCGCAAAAGGAAAGCGACGCAATCGAGGACGTGCCAACTTTTGTCATTCTTGACATATTTTTGGTATATATTGCGGGTATCTATGAGTGACATTATCCATGTACCAACGGGAATGCTGTGTGCAATCTTTTTTTTCTTATAGTAAGAAGGCGACAGACGTGCATACAGTCCACCCGATGGTAAGTGGACACTGTCGTACATAGGCATCCGCGATACATGCCAACGTCAGTCCAGAAAGACAAACGCCGGCTCGCCCTCGGTCGCGTTGCCTACCTTTCGAGATGTAGGAATTGATTTGTTGAAAGGATTGGGAAAATGGGGAAAACCTTTCTTTCTATGTAAATAAATCTCACAAAGATTCTATTAGTATTTAAATGTAATTATAATTTTGAATTATATCCGCTATTGTACATAATTATAAGCCCTTTCAAACGTGAAGGGTCTCTAGATTTACAATAAAATTGTAGAAGATGTAGGAATTGATTTGGAGATACGGTTGCAAAAATGGGGAGATGTGAAGAAAACTCACTAAGATTCTAATAGTATATAAATGTTATTATAACATTGAATTACATCCGCGATTGTATGTAATTATAAGCCTTATAAACTTGGCGGTCTCTCGGCTTACGATAAAATTGTACCATAAATAATAGCGTCATAACAATATTATTGAATCACGCCTTGCACCCCAATCAGTTTCAATTCACTCCCTGAACGATCAAAAACACATAGCGTAATCGGTAAAATTGAACAATACATTCGATCGTGTAGGGGTCTTCTTAAAGAACAACATAAAACCCAATTTTAAACAAATCTACTCCTTCTTATCACAGTTAAAATGTCTCGTCAAATCTACGAACATAAAATTTGCCACGGCGACGAAATCGCGAGCAAAAGTTAGTGATTTAATAAGCCCATTACAATATTTCATTCCCGCGAAATTAACTTTTTTTGGGGTAATTAAGCGGACAACATTAGCTGACGAAAAAATGGCTGAAATCAAGTTGGCGTAATTAGAGAGGCGGTAATAATTTTAAAATGATTTGACAGCGTTCCATTATCGACAGAAAATGGTTTCTCACTGATGCGTGACCTAACGGACTAATTTTAATATATAGGCTATGAAAATTAAGTCCATTAAGGCACATCCTCCTTGATGGCTCACCGCGTGACAAGTGGTAAGTAACTAAGTATCTATACTTTATTGCACTTCGAAGAATACAGTGACACACAGTTTAAATTAATAGGTATACAAAATGTAGTCTCTATCGGTAAAGTGATTTCTTCCAGACAACCTTTGGGCGAGAGGAAACGTAGAACTCACGAATTATAAGTAGATGATGAATACAAGTATATTATAATCATTAGAAACAAAAATGTATAAATATACATACTATATATACTAAATTCTAAATAATAATAATACATGTTAAATAGGTATCGTACCATACAGAGGCAGCTTAGCAGTAAATTCCACTTGTTTGCTTGTACATGAGACTCGGGCCTTTGCAGTCACGAGGGGTTTTTCGACCATAATCAACCACACTGAATTGTACGAATACAAACTGAACCACCAAGTACGAATTGGCGGTTATGTGTATTTATTTACTCTTTTTGCACTATATTGCACAGGGACGGACTTTTTTTATGTACCAAGGTGGCAGTCCACAGTCCACCTGATGGTTAGTGGATACTGTCGCCCATAGACATCCGCGATACATGCCAACATTAGTCTAAAATGACAAACATTGGCACACCTCCGGATGCGCGCTGGTAGGATTTGGAGAAAGGGTTGGGAAAATAGGATGGGAATGGGCTCTGACACATCTTACTCACTACCGAAACACGTACGTACATAGGGGAAATAAGATAAAGTGGGAAATGCAGTACATTTCAAGATAGTCTTCTGCGAGAGAAGGGTGCGAGACAGACCGAGCGCACCCAGTGGCTGTTGGATTGCAGCGTGCCCTCTCCCCCTCAATAAATAATTAATGCCTTACACTTTCTCCAAATCCATTTCTGAATCTCCAAAGATAGATAGAACAGCCGGGGCGGCGCCAACGGTTGTCATTCTGGTATGATGTTGGCATGTATCGCAATATACGAGGGATGACAGTATCCACCAAATAGACTGTATGCTCGTCTAACGCTATAAAAAATCCCAGGAAAGTAACAGAAACACCCAATAAAAGATGTTTTAAAAGACGGCTTCAAAATCATTATTTACAACTTCAGAGTGAGGGGATCTATATTTTCTGTCCTCCCTATTCACTGTTACATAATGTTTTCTGCTCTCTTGTGTATTTATATATGTGTATATGTATACGTTACTTTCATCGGGGCTACAACCCGTTGTGGGTCCTGGCTTCCTCCACAATCTAACATTTGAGATTTTCGCGTTTTATTCTGTCCTTCGCCATTTGTTTCTATCTCTGACCTTTCTCTTCCAGGATGTTATTCGCCTCATACTCCTCAGATCCTCCTCTACACATACAATCCATCACTTTCGTGGTCTGCCTCGTGGCTTCTTTTGTTGCGGGATCCGTCCTGATTTTTGGCGCTCTTTCCTGTGACACACGCTCTATATGTCCAGCCCATCTCAGACGTTGCGATTTTCAGAAAGTGATTGGCGTGATGTGTAATAAATAACGCGTCATGTGTAATATGCAAATAAATACACATGTCTACAAAATATTATTTATGTAAATGACTAAGTCCGCCACAGAAGACTACCTTGAAATGTACTGCATTTCCCACTTTATCTTATTTCACTAATGTAAGTACGTGTTTCGGTAGTGAGAGCGATGTGCCAGAGCCCGTTCCCCTCCCTATCCCTCCCCATTTTCCCAACCCTTTCTCCAAATCCATTCCTATATTTCCAAAGGTAGACAGCGCATCCGGGGGCGTGCCAACGTTTGTCATTTTGGACTAATGTTGGCATGTATCGCGGATGTCTATGGGCGACAGTATCCACTTACCATCAGGTGGACTGTATGCTCGACTGCCGCCTTCTTCCATAAAAAAAATTACACTGTGATTGCTACTTGTGCAATGAAGTTTAAATTAATAAATAAAGATCCTTTTGATGATATTTCCGCAATGATCTATAGGCACATGCCAGTGAAACTATTCACTTTATTCCGCTGTGAACTTTCACTGCCATTAATTTGGAAATCAGCCAATAGGGGTCTGGCAAAGTTCGAATCCATATAGATGGCGGATTTGATTAGAAAAGTTTTTTTTTCAATGTTATAACAGTCGTAACGCTTTTCGCTTCGTTTGTAAACTTTTTTAATCAGAATAGTATTTTTATACCATCGTATACGTATCGCTGAAATAATGCCAAAGCCGAAAATAGCTTGTTCAGTGTCGAGAGTAGAATCGATTCTGCCAACTTACCAACTTACAATAGGCTGTTTTTTATGATTTATACTATAATTTTAGTATATCCTTTATTCCATGCGCGTCGCCCAAGCCGAGAGCTCACGCTCGCGCCGCCGCGCGCCGTCGCACCCGTTCGAGTAATGAGCGCTACGAACGTTTTGGACACGACAACTAAACCTTACATGCTTGATGTTAAAGAAATAAAATAAATAAATGTAGATGAGAAAAGATGAGAAACGGGGAACCAAGAACAGTTGTTTAGAAAATTTCTTTGATAGAATTTTATGTGATGTGTTAGATTATTATATAAAACCCCTATTTTTGTACCCTTAAGTAGTCTGCTAGACTTGTTTACAGTGTTTAATGCAAGCAATAACAATGTGTAAGGCAAAGATAGCCAGAGCTAGACTAATCATATGCCATCACACCAACGTAAACAGCGTGATTTAGGCGATACACACAATGCCTAAGCACATTCCAATACCTAAGCATGTTATTCTAAGGTCTAAGTATATTTGATTAAGGTTTATTGTTACTTATGTTATAGCTAATATCTCTTATGTTATTTTTAAACCAAAGACGAAACTATTTGATTAATTAATCGAGTCGGTTTATTTCAGTTATTCCAAATTGGTTGTTTCATCTTTAAACCACTTAGTAGTATCAATGATACATTGTTTAATTAAGGTGTCGTTGATATTAGTTGCATCTGATTAAACACTTAATTCAAACTTAAACACTCATACATTCTTACGCAGGCTGTTTTAGTTTGTTGTTCATTAACAGTCATTTATATCTGTTAATCAGCCTAAAGTCTCTCCAACACATACGCGATAGACTGATCGGTATTATCACAACGCGATAATACAACAATTTGGTCTTAGTACATTTGTATACGGCATAAAGTATATCGCTACTATAATATCGCAATGCGATACTGCAATAATTGGTCTTAGTGTATTTTGTATGATATTGCATGCGATTTTACCATACAGTCGCGACATTATCGATCCGATTAAACAGCGAACAATGATACACAAAAACGTCCGAAGCTGTCGGATTCGTTACACGTGTGGTGTGCGCGGGGTTCGGAGCGGGATTGCTCCAAGGCTAAGTAAATAATTATAAATAGAACAAGATAATTGTTTATGTTAGTTCTTAGGTTATTGAAAGGTTAATTCTTTGTATCTTTTTCTTTAATACGTGACTTTTATTTTCTTTGATTGGTTGCTACACTTATTACATTAGTTAGGTATTTAAGTAATGCCTATAACAATTGTTAACAAAATAAAATAAGTATTTTTCCGTATCTTTTTACATATGGCAATGGTGCAATTAGCACATCCGCCAGTGTCAAGTTTTCTTCGTAATTGAAACGAGAACAACCATTATAGCCGAACGTTGCGATAATACCGATTGGTATATCACGTCTGTGTGGAGGAGCCTTTAGTAGAGATATAGTAAAATTTCTCCGAAATTCGAATGTGGTGATCTATTTTTTCTTCCTATACGTGATTTTTTCAAAAATACCCTTTAAAAGGACGAAAAGAAAGTAGACTCACCGATAATAGTAGCCAATATTATAAGAGCGAGGACCACAGACGTGACAGCCATGAGGACGAGCGACGTGACGTCACTGTCGGTGGTGTTGGTGCTTGTCCCGTTGATGGTGGTGTTGCAACCCCACGAGACAGCGTCCACCCACGAACAGTTGGCATCGTCGAACCAGGTGGTTGGATATGTTACTTCATCTGTGGAAGAAATAGAACTTTCTGTAGATAACTATAATAAATATTGTAAAGAATAGTAACTGTTACCAGCCCTTTCGTTTAGTTCTCTACTGGACATGAGCTTCCTCATACACGTCTTCTTGTGAACGAGGGTTGTATGCCTTTAAAACTCACCGCCTCTCAGTCAGTCTAATCACCGCCTCTCAGTCAGTCTACTCACCGCCTCTCAATCAGTCTACTCACCGCCTCTCAGTCCGTCGACTCACCGCCTCTCAGTCAGTCTACTCTCCCCCTCTCAGTCAGTCTACTCACCGCCTCTCAGTCAGTCTACTCCCCGCCTCTCAGTCAGTCTACTCACCGCCTCTCAGTCAGTCTACTCACCGCCTCTCAGTCAGTCTACTCACCGCCTCTCAGTCAGTCTACTCATCGCCTCTCAATCAGTTTACTCACCGCCAGCCAGTTAGTGAGTCCACTCTTTTAGAGGTTGTGTAGTACCTCGTATTTGCGGCATATATATTGTTTACTTTCCGCATATTTGCCATTTGAGATTTTTAAAAATTAGATATCGGCAAATATGCGCTACATAATAATAATAATTGTTTATTTGCCACAATGCGAGTACAGATATAGGCGATATTGTATTTGAAAAGCAGATACACATTTCAGTGTCAAAACAGCATGCAAAAGTTATATATAAACTCTCTATAGACTGAAATTTTTATACAAATATGTCTCTTTACAGTTAAATTTTAATAATACATCACAATCGAAACATACTATAATATTAATTTAGATACCCAATGCACAGATCCAATGTGAATTATGTCAATGTAAATTATTTAAAAAATTCAATTAAAATATCCTACATAGTAATATTAATTTAGCCTTCAAGCTAACGACGTGTATTTTAAGCGTAGAGTAGAATCTCACTAATTACAAATTTGATAGTTAGACAAATTTGATAATCAGACGTTCTTGAATTTTCAGCGAGATCTAAATCAGTTCTCTATAATTAGAGGATTTTCACATTTCGATGTTTCATAGAAGTGTTCTAGTAATAATATATGTTTCTTTATTCATTTATCATACAGAAACTTTATGTTTCTACTAGAGCAGACGCGCTAACAAATTCGGACAAATTTTAAACAAATTTATTAGGTTATTACATCTATTTGGGAGTACATAATAGATATATGTTACGAGTATACCTACCGGCACTCTAGCGCCTGCGCTAGAGTGCCGGTTAGAGTCGAATAGTGTTCTATGTTCAGTAGCTCTTGAATTCTTTAATTTATATGTGTTTTGAAAATGGAACATTCTTATTACGTGGTACCTACTTAAGTTTCTAATTTTACCTTTCAATGAAGTGCCTAGGAATTGCCAACCAGGTTTCATTGATAAGAACGTATGATGTATCATGTAGTCTATTCCGATATCGATCAATTATTCTAAGGGTGACTGGAAGATATTCCTTCTAGGAATAAGTCCGCCTTGGTAATATTGTAATGTCCCACTGTAACGATTCATTATAAGTATAATAACGACGAATGAATATAACAAAATGTGCATGGAAAAGAAACGTAAAATCGTGCCGTTATCCCTTAATTGACAAAACGGAATCTTACAAGAATCGGTGAAAAGTCTAAGGGACAGCCTTTAAATCTTAAGGGGGAGGGTAGATGCTGTAATCCCACAGCTTCCCAGAGCCTCCCACAGCCTCCCACAGCCGACGGATCGAGTCACCCCGATTTTACAGAACATGCCGACGTACCTATTATTTGATTAGTTGAAGACCGATTAGACCACTTAGTAGTGTTCCGATATATTTGCTGTGTAAAAGGTTCCGGGTTTGGTTATTGGTCGGATATCCATTTTTTTATAGAAAGAATGTGGCAAACGCGCATACAGTCCACCTGATGGTAAGTGGATACTATCGTCCATAGACATCCGCGACACATGTCAACATTAGTCCGGAATGACAAACGTTGGCACGCCCCCGGATGCGCTGCCTACTTTTGTAGACTCAGGAATGGATTGAGAGAAAGGGTTAGAAAAAATAATATAAAAAGATGTTTTTTAAAAATAAAGCTTTTATGCAAGCCTTCAAGAATTATTTGTTCTCAACAAGCTTGTCCCAAAATATTCATAGAAGTAGGTACCATTTACAATTTCGTTTTAGTACATCGCTTGCATAAAAACTTGTTCTTAAAAAACGTTTTTTTATATTATTTTATTTACACATTTTTAGTTAAAAAAAAATCTCAATCTATCCATTTCAAGTAACGGTTCAATACGGTAGAAAGTCATGTTTTGTTTTGCAAAGTTTCATGTGTATGCTATTAACCGTTGAGGAGTACTCTCATGAGGAGACAATCCTTGCTGCAGCATCAGTTCATGGTGAAGATCATGTTTAGCTATCAAAATTAAACGTATATGCAAAGTTTCATGTCTGTGCTATTAACCGTTGAGGAGTGCCCTCGTGAGGAGACAATCCTGGCTGTAGCATCAGGTTACTTCTATCATTTTAGTGTATTGTCATCAGAACTGAACAAGCACGCAAAATTTTAAAGTCTTAAGTTTAGAGGAAGTGGTTCAAATTTGCCTTGCAAGATTTGTCCCAAACATATATTACTAATAGGTGAAGTTAACTTCAAGCTTGTAAAAGCTAGTAAAAAAGTTAAAAGCTTGTAAAATAGGGAGGAATAGGATAGGATGGGATGGGAATGGACTCTGGCATATTTCACTCACTATCGAAACACGTACGTACATTGGAGAAATACGATAAAGTGGGAAATACAGTACATTTCAAAGTAGTCTTCTGTGAGAGAGGGGTAACGTGGCCAGGCGACTGCGCCGAGCGGTTGTGAGAATGCAGCATGCACTCTCCCACTACAACATGGAGTTTGATAGTATTCTACAAGCAGTCATTAAAAAGCTGTTACAGTCAATGAACAAAACGATAGTATGTGTTATTAAAGTCAGGGGAGGCACTAAGGCAGGAGGCAGGGAGTCCCTCACTAAGTGGAGTGAAAATTTGTTAAATAAAAATGACATCCTTTCTAACGAATGTTCATTCCCACAATTATTGGTCATTTTTTATTTTTTTGCACGATAAGTTTAAAATGTTAAAGAACACGTTACAAAGTGAAAAATGCCTTTTGAAAACCTTTTAACGAAAAGGTTTTCAAAAGGTTTGCAACGGCACACGAAAGAAAAAAGGATATATTTATGAGGTGGCGTAATTTTATTGCTCGCCAGTTTTAAATCTCATTTATTCAGTTAAAGAAAGTAACAACCATATTAGAACAATATTAATTTCATTATAACACAAGGAACTTAAATATTTCCCCGTAGTCCGACACACAAGAAAATTATGTCGGCAACGTAAGAAAACTGGCTCCCGATCTATTCCGAGTCGCTGAAGCAGAATTTTTGACTTGATTTTGCTCTTACACTCGACTAGTGCCAGATGGCGATAGACATCCGGTTCTTACGGATAAACTGACTTACAATAGGAGGGGGGAAAGAGGGGCCCAAGAGGCGAGGTTGGACGAGGCACAATAAATATGTCATACAGTACCTACCTAATGAAATTTCCAACAAATGTTCGATATTATCCACCGTTGGACAGGGACCATTTCATCCACTTTATTTAGTGCATGAGGGATGTATGGCTCTGAAACGCCACGCTGGCTAAGCGGGTTGGCGAATTCACTCTTTAACGAGTTGGAGCAATTCCTCAGTGCTTGTAGTGGCCGTTTTTTGTTCGCCTTTCGTTGCCTTATACGATACTCACGGGAAAAGATGAGTTAGAAGGGAAGTTTCATCTGGAAAATCCCCCTACAATATTAATCCCATATTATTTAAACATCGTTAACTTCTGCTACTGTATTTTATTTTATTGTGTTGCGAGGGGATGTGGACTTAAAAATTGAAGTCTGACAGTACATAATAGATGCGAGTGATCCGTTGAAAGCACCCGGAAACACATATGTGTCCCGTGAGACACGTTTTATTTACCCGTGTGATAAGTCTCCATATATTACTTAGTGACCCAATTCGTTGATAATCCACAGTGACCCAATTCGTATTTCGTCCGTGTGCGTATTTATCACCGATAAATTTTGTTCTTTGTTCTGTTTTCCACAATAAGTCTCGTCTCGTAAACCACAATGTTTAAAGATGGAAGACTTCAATCAACGCGTCCTGCTCGTTATGACGTATGGTGCCGAAACGTGGTCTCTGATGGTAGGTCCGATTCACAAATTCGAAGTGGCTCAGCCATGGAAAGAGCTACTAAGTTCGGAGTTTCTTTGGTGGATAAAATTCTCAACGAAGAAATTCGACCCACAAACTGACATTGCTCAAATGATCAGTAAGCTGCAGCGGCAGTGGGCATGCCATATGGCAGGACGGATAACCGATGGAGGAGACGAGTTGTCGAATGGTGACCAGGTAATGGGAAACGTAGCTGGGGAAGCCCTCTGGCCAGGTGGACTGATGACTTGAAGAATTTCACCGGTAGTGGCTGGAAGAAGAGCAGAAGACCTTGTGTGGTGGCGGAATTGGGAGATCCAGCAGTAAAGAGATATTAGCATCAGCATGTCTCCAATGATGGATATACGTCATACCAGTAGGTCTCCTCCTCGTTCAGTCACCCACAACTCCAAATATAAAAGTTACAATCACAAATAGTTTATGTGTAACGCTAGATCAGTTGAATATTTACTAAGGTTTTATGTAATGCACCTAAGTTTTACGTATGTAATGCGTTTTATGTAAATACACTTTATTGTACACAAAAGAATACAGTGAAAGTGATAACAAAGTTTAAAGAAATAGGTATTCAAAAGTGGGCCTTATCGTTAAAGCGATCTCGTTCAGGCAATGGTAGGAGATGTATGCGACCACAAACAAATGCAATGCAATGCAACCAGCCATTTTGGTATCCACTGCTGGACATGGGCCTCCCCCATGTACTGTGTCTTGTGCTTGAGAAATGTATGGCCTTAAACCGCCACGCTGGACAAGCGCGTGGGCTACTCCAAAGGTGGTGTACTTCCTCGAGCTGGTTGTGGCCGCTTTTATAATCCTTTAGTTGTTTTTTACCACACCCATGGGAAGATATGCTATTGTGCTAGTCTATAGCCAGCCGACACCATACGACACATTGTAATTTTATTAGAAACGAATATGTAATAAATATATTTATACATATGTATGTAGGGGTCCAAAAGTTTCTGGCCTGACATATTTCTAGATGTCTAAAAAAACAAGTTATACGTCATTGTTATTGTCATTTATCCTGCTAATTCGTGTATAATTTTTAGAGTTCAACCCTGTTGTTAGTTTTGATTTCTCTATTCTTACGGGTAGAACAACAGGAAGTAGCAAAATCTTTAAAATGTTTAAACCGGAATATCGTTCCGTGATTAAGTTCCTTCAGGTGTCAGCCTGACCGATATCAAACAGAGGTTGGATAATGTGTACGGGGATTCTTTTTCATCATTTTCCACCGTCAAAGATTGGTGCAATTTCGTTTAGAACGAGAGTCCATCGACGACGAACCTCGCTCTGATCAATCCGTTGAGACACTCACTATAAATAACATCAAATTAGTGGAAGAAGAAGTTCTGAGAGATCCATAGCTAAACACGAAAGAAATAGCAGCAAGGATAGGGCTTTCAAAAACTACAGTCCATAGGATTCTTCACGAACATTTTCATATGAATACAGTTGGATGGTTCATTGCCAGGTGGGTACCAAACGAACGAAATGACCGAGTAGCGTGCTCTAAGGAACTTTTGGAGGCTCATCAGACAAACGGAAACAATTATTAGCAATTGACATTGTTACTGGGGATGAAACTATGGTTCTTAACTATGATTCTCTTTCCAAAAGGGAGTCGATGGAGTGGCGTCGCTCTGGTGAAGCACCGCCTATAAAGGCAAAGGTCCTCCAAAGAGATCATGGCTTCGATATTGCGAACAGATATAAAAAACGCAATATTACGGTGACTGGAAGCTATTATGCTAACCTTATAGAGCAATTACGAGAAACAACCAAGCAGAAGCGTCGTGGATAGCACAGATGTGCGGCTTGTCCATGCCGCGGCAGTTGCGAAAGCTGCTGTTTCAAAGTGTGGCTTCACACAACTTCGCCACCTACTCTGTAGTTCTGGCTTGACTCCCACTGATTACTACTTGTTCTCAAAACTCAAGGCCAACTTAAGGGTTATACAATTTTCCAATGATGATGGAGTGACCGCTGCGGTGTTCTTTGAAGACTTTTGAAGACAAAACTTCTGACAATTTATTGTTGAATATGGGTTATCCAAAGATGTTATACATATTTATATTTATACATATTTATAAATGGTTATAGAGATATTTACTTATTCTTGGTAGCTAAGTACTAATTGTCTCTATGTTTTCAATAGGATTTAACGAGGTGTAAAGCTTTGAACAGAGTTAGTAGAGCTACAAAGCGGACAGTTAGTAAACAACGGAGAAGATATTATAACAATAGATAAGATAAAACAAACAATTTTATTTATGACATTGGAATTTAAATAGGTTGTAGAACTAAACGAAAACAGTAGTAGACGATCCGACAGCTATTCAAATTGCATATTTGAAAACAAAATATGTATGTACAATGCGACAAAATATCTACGTAGTACAATTACTAAATTTATGAAGAAATATTTTAATGGAATATCGACTTAACAAAAGCGTTTCGTCCCGTTCCGTTTGGAATAGTATTTGAATACTTAATCTCTTCAAATAACTTTTCAATACACTTTCGGAATACCTTTTCTAATCAGCGAATCTCCGAAGCGTGTACAATACAGAGTTCCTAGAAAATTTCACCAAACAAATTACTGGTTCGCAAGGTCACAAAGTAACTCTATGAAGGGGTATCAGTTGGGATCATCAAGTTCAAACGTTCGCCGCACGTGACCTGGGTTCGATGCATGTAAATTTAGGTAGAAACACAATATGTAGAGAAAACAATAATGCAACTTTATACATATTAGCTAGAAATCGAACTCACGCACACAGCGGCGGAGTTTACATATCGCTCGGCGAACAAAATTGTACACGTTTCATTGCGCGCTCATTATGGGATATTATTTATTATATTATATGTTTAGTTAAATCTTTGTAAAGAAGAATTACTGATCAAATACATATGTTGACCAAACTAGAAAATAAAATATCATTAAATTTTGACTCCAATTTGAATCGTTCAACTTTCGACTCACAAAAAAGGCTGCGGCTTTTGTTGCAGCATATTCTAAGTTGCCGGTAATTGACTTGATAGCAATTGCTAATATATTAATAATATTCTTGAAATTATTATTCCTTTATCAATAGTTATGTGTAGGTCAGTTGGTATTACGTTTGTAATACGAATAATAATACTCTTTACTACATATACGACAAAACATGAATATATATATATATATATATATATATATATATATATATATATATATATATATTTAGCTTATTATAGCCCAGAGATTCAATTAGCCCTTAATACCGGGCTACCACAGAATAGAGAAATTAATAAAACAGACAGACAGTTTAAATAGTTAGACTATGAATAGTTCTAGTAATAATTAAATACATTATTGTACATAATTTACTTCACACTAATACTCTATCATAACACTACATAAATATAAAAATAAACATGGTTTATTCATGTATTTATTCATATCAACATGGTTTTACTTTTTCAACTTATTATTTATAATTATTTCGAACACAGCGCTAAGTTACGATACCGTGCCCTATTTGTACGGTGAGTAAATCCATGTTTTACTTTGCAAAGAATGTCACTCGAGTTAGGGCTGTCGATTCATTGATTGTATCTGGATTTATGAAGTGGAAGTTTGCCCGGTCTCGACTTCGAGTTAGTTATCTGATGGATTTTGTGTTAGTATCTAACTTTCTTATTAAATTTTCTTGATCTGTTATAGAATAAGACAGATGTAGTTAAAACATCGTCCTAATACTTACGTACGTACATACATTGAACCTTGCATGTAGGACAAGTCTTAGTGTCGAAATCCATAAACTGTCAAGTGAAAAGTGTTAAGGAAACATTAGAACAAATCATTTGCTGCATCATTTGAACATTTCATTAACAAACGCGGGCGCCTTACATGCTCTATATTTTGGCTGTTCCTCATCGAGACCTAGTAAATAATTTCAACAAATTTTACAGGAGAACAGAAATACATTCAAACAGCTAACTTAAAATATAGGAACTTAAAATAGAAATTAGATCGTTATTACACACTTCAACACACTACACAGCGAATCTAAATACTGTGGAATCAACTGATTCCACAACTTTTCAACTTTTCTGTGTCAGGAATACCATTATCAATATCAGTGTTTTTTATAAATAAGTGGAAATAAAACAGACAACCCTATTTCAGTAGGTACTGATACACAATTTCCTTAAAGTATCAAACTACTGAATAAAACTTATTTTAGTCGAGAAACAAGATTTTATAAGAGATACGATCATACATTTTGTTCATTGAATAGAAATTTAAGTGATATTTTTTGCAACACTTTGCTTTTATATTTCCGAGTTAAATTGGAAAGAAAATCTTGTTAGCGAAGTTTCTCTGACTGTTTATCCACTACACAGTCTATAACGTCCCACTGCAGGGGACAGGCTTCCCTTAGTAAATCACTAGGGGGTTTTGGGCCATATTCCACCACGCGAGTTCAGTGCGGATTGGTGGATATACATGCTCGATTTTTTTTTATTTCTCGGGAATGCAGGTTTCCTTGTGATGTATTCCTTTACCGCCGAGCCAGTGATAATTTGATATTTACAACTTCATCAATAAGAGTCGATACACCTCAACCCGCCACCCGCAAACCCCTTAGTGATTTACTAAGGAGAGCTGTGCCCTGCAGTGGGATGTTATGGGCTGATACAAGTATAGACACCTTAAGTGTAATACCTCTCCCCTAATTATATATTTTAGAGCTTTTTCTCTCTAGCAAGATGGTAGCAGACAAGCACATAGTTCACCTATTGGTAAGTGGATACTGCTATCCATGGGCATCCGCAATACATGCCGATATCAGTCCAGAACGACAAACGTTGGCACGGCCCCGGATGCGCTGCTACCTACCTTTGGAGGTTTATGAATTGTAGAAAGGGTGAAAAAAATGGTGAGAGATCGGTTAAGGGTGAGATGCGAATGGGCTCTGGAATATTTCACTCACTACCGAAACACGTATGTACACTGGACATAGAGGTAATGTCCGAAATGCAGTATATTTTATGGTAGTCTTGTGTGAAAGAGGGGTTTATTTGATCAGTGCAATGAACTCAGCGGGTGTGGCATTTCAGCATGCACCTACCCTCTTTCATACTGTGATAAATTCAAAATAACTTAGAAATGTTAGGCGGTAAATGAATTCTAGTAGAGTGCATTTACAAATTGAATTTAGTAGGCCTTATAAATGACGCAATCAAGTCATTGTAGCCTCCTCTGTGATGGATTTTATGACCATATTCCAGTTATGGCGGCTATCAACATGAGGAACGCATTTAATTTGAAAATTGATGAGTTAATATCGTAAACTGGTTTGCAATTTAACGGGGTCCATGTTGTGTTTATTAAAAACTTATAATTATAAAGAGAGACGAGGTGTTCTCCACTCATATATGAGGTACCACCCCCAATCTTCCTGAGGGTGTCGTAAAAGTGTACCAAGGAATAAAGCCTATATCACAAGCGTTGAGGAATTACACCACCTCTTAAAGATTGGACTCGCTAACCCGCTTGGCCAGCGTGGCGTTTTAAGGCCATACATTCCTCATGCACATGTATCCTCATGTGCATGGAGGGGGCGCCTGTCCAGCAGTGGATACTGAAAGGGTGGTTGCATTGCATTATGAGGTATTGGGGTAAAATGAGTATTGACCATTCGACGTTAAGAACTTGATCAACCCAAAACGTTAATGGCTAGATTATTACGCTATTTTTATTAGAAAGAGCATTATAATGACACTGACGACTAGAAAAAAATTGTTGATCTTGAGAAACACTACTGACTGGATGAGAAGAGCGGTAGGTTGTGTGTGGTGACGAGCCTTAGGATATTCCTTCGCAATAGGCTATTTAAGCATAAGAAAAATCTGTAAATAAAACCATACCATCAGCTTATGTCTCCCCACTGTTGGATATAGGCCTCTCCCAAAAGTCGCAGACGATCTTCGGTTTTTCTCATTCAACCACAACGGGTGAAATTCTATGTCGTAGGCCCATCTAGCCGGAGGGCGTTCCACATTGCGCTTCCGGCTAAATAAAACACACTAATAAAATGATTTTAAACATGTAAATACGACGTGTACGATATGTAACAATATCGAATCGTATCAGATTCTATACGAGTATAATAAAAGGTCAAAGTTCACAGATGAACAATGCTCATCGCCGCTCAACACACTGGCCGGGTTACTATGCAATAGGCGGAATTAAAAGACAGGATTAGGAGAGCATATTCCATTCCAATTAAATTTGTATAAAATGTGAACAATCATGACTAACCGAGATAACTTTAGCTTTAAATCTAGAGCAAACTTGCACTTTCGATGAATTAAATCATGGAAACAATTCTCATCTCACTATTTAATTTAAGGCCGTGTCAGTTACTCCAGACGCCATGTTTGTTTACATTTTGGACAAATTTGTTTGGAATGGTATATAATTTATTGTACGACATTACGCTTATGACTGCTAGCGAGTAAACATACATACAAATATATTATCGAAGTATATCTTGGTACATTGTACTTTATAGCGACCTACTTATAATACACCACGTTGACCTAATGTTGGATATTACACAAGCTTCGGATTTCCTCAATTTTCGGGTATGCGTATTTCGTTGTGACGTGTCTTCTAGGCTGTGGTCCGACTGAGAATGAGAAACGATAAGCGAAGAACTATTAAAGAGATAGAAATAATAGTTTAACGGTCCCATTGTAAGCGAAGATCTCCGTTCTAGTTTTGTCGCACAGTGATAAGAGAGCCAAAATATTGGAATAGAGGTTTGCAAAGAGACCGCAACTTCAATTCAACTTCAATTATAGTGTGCGGGATGGAAGGGTCGAACTAGTGAGTTGCTTCTAGCTCGTGGCAGTCGCTCGTTTCACTCGTTCCTCGGCCAGCGACACAAAAATACATCACGCAGCTGGCCTCTCTGGTCGAATTGGGTTTTTGAAAAAAAAATTTTTTTATCATTAATGGAAAGATCATATACACATTTTATAACAAAACTATTTTTAGTTTTTTTTTTTCGCTTTAATTAAAAAGTTATATTTAATTACAAATAAATTTTTGAATCCAGTACCGAAAACACGCGAACAGTTCCCGAACAAATCCGAGCGCGTGTGACGTCACAATGTTAATTTCTACTCATTGTAGCACACAGCTGATACAGTATTTTGACTATTAATCGATTAAATCTTGTTATTATCGTCAATATATTAATAAATATATTGAAAATGTCTAACCTTAAAAGTTATCGTGCTTGCTTCGTACCATTATGTACGAATACTACAAAAACAACTCCTGAAAAAATGTTTTTAAATGTTCCACAAAATGTTAAACGTCGAAATAAATGGTTCCAAGCAGTGCGACGACCTAATTCCAAAACAACATCAAATTTGTTTTGTTGTGAAGACCATTTTGATGTAAGTATTTTATAATAATATATTAATTAAAAAATATTTATGTAAACGTATAAATGAAATAAATAGCATTCGATAAATAAAAATTAATTATATTTAATGACGAATAAATCATTTAATATTTTAATTTACAATATAATTTTTTTATAAACTTACCTTGATGCTTTAGCACCTCGAACTTCAGCTGAATTAAACCGAATATCATTTTTAAGAAAATCTGTTATCATAAATATATCCACATCAGGTATATTATCGGAATTAGCCTTTATAAATCCTTTATCACACATAACTAAATAAAAGTAGTTAATATAAATAATTTTTTAAACTAAATGTCGGATATTTGTCGTCAATTTACATGTAGAAGCCTGTGATACTGTACTATCGAGAAATCCTTTTAACATTATGACGTCACAAACATGGCGACCAAATCGTAGCGCGTTTGTAGTCACATGATTCTTTTTAAAATTTTATCAATTTTAATTTGTTTATAATAAATTAAATAAACATTTTTTAAGAGTATTTCGCATCGATTATTAATATAATTTATGATAAAGTTTTAAAATACATAAAAAAAATTGATAATTTTTTTTTTCAATAACCCAATTGTGTACTCGATTCTTATTACTTGTTTATTAGTTGGATTATACGCTCATCGTTTCTCGTTCTTGGTCGAACTGCAGCCTTACCCGTTGAGCTAGTGTATACAAATCAGTAGGTACATGCAAGGGTGTAAGCTGGGGTTCTAAGCCTCTCGTGTATGTTGGGGTTTAAATAAAACTGAGTTATAACACCAGTGTGTTGTTTATAATGACCGCAATAATATTTCCCTCGATTTTATCCTCTCAGGGCTCGATTTCGCTACGGAAATTAAAAGATAAATTTCTCTTATAAACTTATGTATATTTCCAAAAAAAAAACAATTCTATCTCGCTTATAAGGTTTATGGTTAACAGAAAAAAACAAACAAAAGTTAGATGTCAAACAAAAGAAGAAAGAAAATGATTTATTTCCTGTCGACAGTGACAAATAAAACCAAAAAAAAAAAACAACAAGGATAACAAAGAAAATGTATCATTGTAACAGGAACTAGGAACCTGACTCAGTATGATGCTGCAGCATACACTGCAGCTCTGATATTCTATCAGATCCCTGTCACAGACGGACGTCAGTGCAGTGGATATAAGGACAGTAATAAATAAATTAGCTATCTATGGGTTATCTGTTGCAGAACCGATAGGGTAAACGAGTTATCGAATAGGGACCACTTACCGGGAAACGTAGGCCGTGTGGTGTCGGCGGGTTTTAGTATAGCACCATCCCATCTCTTCCCGTGGATATTGTAAAAGGCAACTAAGGGATGTCAAAGCTGTTACTCTAAGCCCTGAGGAACTACACCACCTCTAGAAGAGTGAACTCGCCAACCCGCTCGGTCAGCGTGGCGTTTGAAGGTCACATATCCCTTACACTTAAAACAATATGCATGGAGAGACCCATGTCCAGCAGTGGATAACAAAAGAGCCGGTGACGGTGTGACGGAAACGGCATATCTATGAAAATAAAAGAGCCGGTGACGGTGTGACGGACATGGCATATCTATGAAAATAAAAGAGCCGGTGACGGTGTGACGGAAACGGCATATCTATGAAAATAAAAGAGCCGGTGACGGTGTGACGGACACGGCATATCTATGAAAATAAAAGAGCCGGTGACGGTGTGACGGACATGGCATATCTATGAAAATAAAAGAGCCGGTGACGGTGTGACGGAAACGCCATATCTATGAAAATAAAAGAGCCGGTGACGGTGTGACGGACATGGCATATCTATGAAAATAAAAGAGCCGGTGACGGACATGGCATATCTGTGAAAATTAAAGAGCCGGTGACGGTGTGACGGACACGTCATATCTATGAAAATGACGAATCACGCGACTATATGTATATTGACTAATAAACACCGTACGGCCATATAGTCCATATAACCTATATTTTAGACGCAAACGAGATTTTATAATCTTAATTTTCTGTATAGACATATAATTTCGTGGGATTGAATAAGAGTTATATAAAAAATAATAATAAGTTAATATTCTGTCAGTATAGCTGAAGGTCGAATTGTGCGTCAATAGTACATATAATGACGAAAGTATTAGGGTCACCTAAATTAGGGCTTTGCAGCGGGGACAATTTTGTCGTCAGTATTTTTTTCACGTGGTAAGGTACCAAAACACCGATATTTCCTGAGAGCCACTTTGATAATTGCTTCCGAACTGAGCACAGGCCGCTTTTAAGGTTTGTTGTTTCAAAAGATGTTGTGTTTTTTTTAAAAAACTGTATTTGTCATTGTCAACTAAAAATAAAATCCCATATCAATAATCGTTCAATTTAATAATCAAAAGGAATCCACAATAGTTCAACACCTCTGGATTTTAAAGTCGACTACATTTTATTCATAGATTCCAATGAAAACCCTTTTCTCTGGTTTTTGGTAGTGGGAGAGTGCATCCTGTTGTAATGTGATGTATGTCACATCACTACTTTTATACACTCTATGCTACTGTCTAGATTATCTATGATCTTATGTCATTCACATTGGAAGTACATAATAAAAATGTATTATTATAATGTTTCTTTTATTTAACTAAATTAGAGATACAACATGGCGCAGCCGATAAAACTAAACATTGAACCGTGAATTTTATAAAGTTTCGACACAAACTTAAGTTTACAAGTTTGCAACACAAAATTTTTACGAAAATCAAGATCAAAATATCAAGATGGACGCCGGCAAATGTGCATCCCAATTAGAAAATGTCTCGGTTAAACTGCCACCAAACTTAGATATTTCAAGAGAAAATGCAGCTTCAGAATGGAAGTTCTGGTTGTGCAGTTTTGAAGATTACTTGGTCGTTACGGGTAAAAATAAAAGCCCAGATGCGGTAAAATTATTCTTGTTGCGAAACATGATGGGGCCGGAAGCCGCTAGAGTCGTGTCAACAATCCCTATCGCTGAAACCGAGTTGACCTATGAAAATGTTGTCAGTGCAATCACTGCGCATATAAATCCTCGAACAAATATTGTTTTCGAGCGCTTCAAATTTAATGAACGCAAACAACAAGAGGGCGAACCGTTTGATGCATATATGACGGACTGCAGACATTTGATAAAATCGTGTGAATATAAAACTATGGAAACCGAACTGATGAGGGATCACATAGTTCAAACTGTCTATGACAAAGGAACACAGGAAGCCTTACTCAGAGTTGATGAGCTTACACTAGATAAGGCAATAAAATTTTGCCAGACCAAAGAGCAGGCGTCAAGACAAGTATCAGCGATGAATCCTGTGTCCATTGAAGCCGCAAGAATCAATAAGAAACCTTCTAATATATTCAAGTGCAAGAGGTGCCAAACGGAGCATGGTCCACGTTCATGTCCCGCATTTGGTAAAAAGTGTGTGAAATGTGGCTTGTTAAATCATTTTGCAGTGAGTTGCAGGGTCAGCAGTCATAAAAAAGTGCGTGAAGTAAATAAAGAGTCAAATTCTGATAGTGATTGTGAAACTGTTCACTGCAAGGAAGCTAAAAGTATAAATAGCTTAAAATCTGAGTGGTTTGAAGTTATCATTATTGAGGACACCACAATAAAATGTAAGCTTGACACGGGTGCCGATGTCAGTATAATGCCTGTTAATTTATTTAACAAAATTAATAAAAATTTAAAATTAAAGCTACTGCCAACAAATATAAAACTTGAGTCGTTTGAGGGCAGCCAGGTTAGACCGTTAGGCATGATCAGTTTGCAGTGTAAATACAGAGACAATAAATGTCTAGAGAATTTTATAATTGTTGACTGTAAATCCATGCTGCTGGGTTTGCCTGGTTGTGTCAGCCTAAAGTTGATAAAAAGGGTGCATAATGTACAGGCAACTGTACCTGATGTCAATAAAGAAAATTTTATTCAAGAAAATGTTGAAGTATTTAAGGGGATTGGCAAGGTGCCTGGTGTTTTTGAAATTCCCACCAGATGTTCTTTAGATCCAATTTGTTATCCTTCGCCTAGAATCCCACACTCCATGTTGGAGCCGTTAAGAACTGAATTAGATAGACTGGAAAAGAGAGAAGCTATTGTAAAAGTAGAGAATATAAGTAACAAAGCATGTGTAAACAGAATTGTATTAGTTGAGCGGCCAAATAAGAAAATTAGATTATGTTTGGACCCATCTGACTTGAACAAAATCATTGTAAAAAAACCCAAGATGTTACCAACCTTAGATGATATGGCCATTAAACTAAAAAATAAAAAGTTTTTTTCAGTGCTTGATTTATCTGAAGGCTTTCATCATTTAATGCTGAGTGAAGAGTCTTCTTGGAAATGCTGTTTTGCCACACCGTTTGGAGTATACAGGTATCTAGTGTTACCATATGGTCTAATGAATGCACCTGAACTCTTCCAAGAAGTACTGGAGACTCATTTTGGAAGCTTTCCTAATGTCATGGTCTGGGCTGATGACATCTTGGTTATGGGAAGCACAATAGAAGAGCATGATGCTTCTCTTAATAATGTAATGAAGAAAGCAAAAGAACTAGGTATTGTCTTCAATAAAGATAAACTACAATATCGGCAAACTGAGGTCAAATATGTTGGTCAAACATTTAATGCTAATGGCATGTCAATTGATAAATCCAGAGCTGAATCTTTAATTAATCTGGAACCTCCAACTAACAAAGATCAACTAAAAAGTATTATTGGTTCTTTCAGTTATATAAGGCGTTATGTACCAGATATGGGGGAACTAATGTCCCCATTATGCAAAGTTCTCAAAAAGGATGTTGACTTTACATGGTTGCCAATCCATGAGGAGGCTTTCAAAAAACTGAAAATTAAGGTTAGTTCAGCCCCAGCTCTGTCGCCGTTTGACCCTAATAAGAAAATCGTATTACAGTGTGATGCATCAAAAAATGGTCTTGGTTGTTGTTTGTTTCAAAAAGATGACAAAGGTATACCAAGACTTGTCGCATGTGCATCACGCACCATGAACAGCACAGAGCAGAATTATGGACAAACGGAGAAGGAACTCTTAGCCATTTACTTTGGATGTAAAAAATTTCATAAATATATATACGGTGTTGATGTAGATGTGCAGTCTGACCATAAGCCCATAATGGCTATAATGCCAAAGCACATAAGCAAGGTGGGATCACCACGGCTTAGGAGACTTAGACTTAAATTATTAATATATAATTTAAATGTATATTATGTACCAGGCAAAGAAGTTCATTTTGCTGATATGTTATCGAGAAACAGTTTGAAAGTAACAGAACATGATAGTGAGATGCTGCAAATGGTTCATTCGGTGTCAAAATATCTACCAATGTCTGATGAGCGTAAAGAAATTTTTAGAAAAGAATCAAATCGTGATCCAGTCCTGAACAAAATTGCAGAATTTTACTATCATGGTTGGCCAAAGTCTTTACCAGCTGAGCTCAAAATTTATGAAAAATTTAGAGATGACATGTACATGCAGGATGGTTTATTATTTGTAGGAAATAGGCTCATAGTACCTATGTCACTGAAGATCTATGTCCTTGATATACTATATAAAGCTCGATTCTACATAAAGGTCATTGTGGTATTTCCAAATGTATCTCCAAAGCTAAGCCTTTATTTTATTGGCCAAATATGCGAACTGATATACATAACTATGTACAAAAATGTAGACCGTGTGAGAAGTATAGTTCCAAAAACTATAATGAACCATTGTTACCCCATAAAATACCTAAAGAACGCTATACTAAAGTAGGCTGTGATATACTAGACTTTAATGGAAAATGCTTTTTAGTGATTATTGACTACTTCTCACACTGGATAGAGCTTTTGCCACTGAGAGACAAGTCTACTAAATCTGTAATTAGTGCCATGCAAGAAGCCTTTACTCGTTTTGGTTATCCGGTAGAGCTAATTGCTGATAATGTACCATTTTCTTCATATGAATGTAAATGCTACTTTAAATCTAAAGATATTGTTTTGTCAACCTCAACCCCAAGATACCCTAAGAGTAACGGTTTGGCAGAAAAAGCAGTGCACATCTGCAAACAGATTTTAAAAAAATGTAAAGAGGATGGCTCTGATTATAGAGAAGGTATATTGCACTATAATAACACACCACTGTCTGGTCTAGATATAACACCCTCACAGATGTTAAACAGCAGGAGGTTAAGAATATTACCCTGTAATAGTGATGTACTAAGACCTAAAGTGCAGAATGATGCATTTAATAAACTAGTTTTAAGACAATCTTTGTATAAGAATACTTTTGATAAGACAGCAAGAATGAAGGTCACAGATTATGTGCCTGGAGACAATGTAGTTTTTAGGGAAGGAAAGATGTGGAATAAAGCTAAGATCATATGTAAGTCCAAGGAGCCTCGCTCCTACATTATAATGAAACAAAATGATTGTAAGCCCTTAAGGCGCAATACATCACAAATGAAGAAATCATTTACTACAGTGAATGATAATGCTAACCTAATGATTGATGTTGATGATTACAATGAGACAGTGGATAGGAAAAACAAAACTCATGTAACTGAACAGAGTTTCCCCACAAATATTAATGTACCCTATATGACTAGAAGTGGTAGAACTGTTAAACCTAGACAAGTCCTAGATATTTAGCCGTGTTCCAATTCTAGGGAGGGAGGTGTTGTAATGTGATGTATGTCACATCACTACTTTTATACACTCTATGCTACTGTCTAGATTATCTATGATCTTATGTCATTCACATTGGAAGTACATAATAAAAATGTATTATTATAATGTTTCTTTTATTTAACTAAATTAGAGATACAACACATCCTGTATTCCCACAGCCGCTGGGCGCACTCGACTGGACACGTTACCCCTCTCTCACAGAAGACTACCTTGAAATGTACTGCATTTCCCACTTTATCGTATTTCGCCAATGTAGGTACGTACGTATTTCGGTAGTGAGTGAGATATTCCAGAGCCCATTCTGCTTCTGCAGTATTTTCTGCATATTTTCAAAACGTGTTTTATGTCATGCAAAACTGAATATTATACGCGGAAAACTGCGGCATCCTGCACCAATACACTTCAGAATATTTACATCAGGGAATATTCTGCAACATATTTGGTTTTCGATATGAGGTAATAAATTTTGTCCATGAATATGGTAGCTTATATCGACTCTATCTTATAGGAGGTAAATTTATTGATCAATAAGAAGAAAAATTTAAACAAAAGCCCCTTACCGCAAATAACACAAACACGCCTATAGAACAATGTTTAACATTCGTTTATCAAATTTTCGACCAATCAGAATTTGTTCAACATTTCTTAAAACATTGTTATTTGAAGCGTACTTTTATGTTTTGTAGTAAGAGACAAACAATTAATTTTATATTTTTTTTATAACTGTAATATAATTGTTGGTAGGGGGAGAGTGCATGCTGCATTCCCACAGCCACAGCGCGCACTCGACTGGCCGCGTTACCCCTTTCTCACAGAAGACTACCTTGAAATGTACTGCATTTCCTACTTTATTGTATTTCCCCAATGTACGTACGTGTTTCGGTAGTGAGCGAGATATACCAGAGCCTATTCCCATCACATCCTCTCCCTCCCCATTTTCCCAATCCATTCCTTAATTTGCAAAGGTAAGCGGCGCATCCGGGGGCGTGCCAACGTTTATCATTCTGGACTGATGTTGGCATATATCGCGGATGTCTATGGACGACAGTATTCGCTTACCATTAAGTGGACTGTAAGCTCGCATGCCGCCTTTTTATCATTATCAAATCGTTTATATTTTGTATGAAGATTGCTAACATTATTAACATCTCTCATTAAGTCATTGTATTCTGCGGATGAGATGGAGATGCGTCAATCAATACCTAGGAACTCTCTGTTCAGTGGTCGAAATTATACGCTTTCTTTACATTTAATAAAGTGACAATGACCAAATGACCCGTTTAGTTAAATTTCGCCACACATTTTCCCGATTTTTTCTATTCAATTCGATCCGACCCTATGAAATGATACAATTAAATGAAAATCACCAGTCTATGTTCTTCCATTACTGGATTTAGGCCTCTCCCAAGGTTCACAACTATATATGATTTTCGGCTCTTCTTATGGCACCTTTCAAACGATACCACAAAGTTATAAACACTTCCTTCTTATCTTTTTGTTTGCCTTTATTTTTAACATTTTTCTTCCTTACTTCAGTTAATTAATATTAATTCATTAGTAGTCTGGAAAATTACAGCTTATAACACAAACGAACAGTGCAAAAATAATACAAAAGGGAAGTTCAATAGATATACAAAAATTACCAACAGACATGAACAATGAAACTGTTAAATGGACGGCTAACATGATACAAAAATAAACCAACAGAATGATATGAACTTCTAATTTTGTTACGAACGTGCAATATTCGAAACACACTGGTAGAAGTACACTGGTAGTACACAGTACGTAGAACAACCAGTAGGTAAAATGCGCTGTGTGCACTAGACATGAGATAAAAAAGGTTAACAGATGTTAACAGTTAACATACGAAAATAGGTATTAACTGTTAACTCATCAACAGCAACCTATTGATTTAATTATTACCGTCAATGCATAGGACTCCGATGACGTTACCTTACATCGTTGGCTTTCTCGGCGGCCGCCAACCAGTTGATGAGTTCACGTTCATTGATGAGGACGTTTTGGTTTCTGTTTCGATGTTTATGTTATATTTAAGATTGGAGTACGTGCCTTGTTTCAGACGAAGTAATGTTTATATTATTACTTAAATACAAGTAATGTAAATAATTATTGACTGTTTAATTTATATTAATTTAAACTGATCGCAGTGGTACTTTTAGTATAAAACTGAAGCGATGGAGGAATTTCATTTTTGAAAAATAACGTTTAATCTTTTAGTCGTTTTACTCTCATAACTGGCAGGAATGAGGAGATCCGTAGACGAACTAAAGTCACCGACATAGCCTCTCGGGTTAGCAAGCTGAAGTGGCAGTGGGCAGGGCACATAGCTCGAAGAACCGATGGCCGATGGGGCAGAAGGGTTCTCGAGTGGAGACCACGTACCGGCAGACGAAGCCGAGGACGTCCATCTGCTAGATGGACAGACGACCTCATAAAGGTTGCGGGCACCCGCTGGATGCAGGTCGCTGCCGATAAGTCTAAATGGCGGACAATGGGGGAGGCCTATGTCCAGCAGTGGACGTCCAAGGGCTGAGATGATGATGATGATGACTCTCATAACTTTTAGCAAGTAAGTTGTATTTATCTTTTAGATTCATTCAAGGTAAATTTATTCTGATTTTATAGAAAACTAGCTGTGCCCGGCATGCAACGCATGCCCGTCAATTTTTTTGCACATAATATATAGCCTATGTCCATCTGGAATAATGTACCTTTCAAATGGTGAAAGAATTTTTGAAATCGGATTAGTAGTTTCGGAGATTACCTCCTACATCCGAACTTACAAACTTTACCTCTTTAAAATATTAGTGTATATGTTCATTGTTAATGTAGTAGAGATTAGAGAACACGTTACTCATTCAACAGCCACCAGCGTAACACGGAATAATAACGCCAACACATCACAGTCATTACCTGATTTTATCAATACCGTTACAACAAAAGTTTTAATCTTGACAACAGCTGAGGAACGTCTCAGTTCTTGTTAACGTTAACAGCTTTCATTAACAGTAAACAGTGATCAACGTTAACAGGTGTTGATGTTTATCCAGACTAGCGTTAACGTATCCTCTAGTGCGCACAAAAATACGTCGCTGACAGTGAAGGGTATTAAAGGTAAGTATGCACTATACTAATCACCGAATGTTATAGAGCAGGAAGAATAAAATAGTTTGTGTTCTGTAAAATAATGATTTTACAGAACACCAAACGCAAATAATGATTTTACAGAACACCAAATGCAAATTATGATTTTACAGAACACCAAATGCAAATAATGATTTTACAGAATGAATGTGAAGCACCGAAAGGCTGACTGTCTGAATGCCTTATGTATGAACATACAGATGATGACTAGTAGAGATGACTCTACCTTTGGACAAATAGAGACTCAGGAGGGGTGCGTTATAAACTATTTTCAGAGATTCACTCATTTATGTCGCCAGTTATCACAATGTCATTTTTTTAACTACCTACGTATAATCATACATAGAATCTGCACTCTTTATGCCTCGAATTCACGGTGTTATCCACATAAACGAGTGACAACCTCGAATATTTTTATTTTGTCGTATTTATAGCTATTTATTTCTAGTACTAAGTTCAGCTACTGTTCCTTCAGCATATACTTGGCAAGTTGTTAAATATAATTTTAGTACTCGGTCGCTTAATGGACGCTTTCCTTTACTAAGAGAACGGACACACTAATGACTTTAATGAGTCATTATTACTTGCTGTTACTTTGGTCGTACGGAAATAATATTTTCTTGTTAGTACACTTGGACAGCCAGAATGGCATATTTTTATTTATTTGTATACTTTATTGTACACACACATGATTAAAATAGTTACAAAAGAATACATACAAAATGAGTGCTTATCCCCCTAGGGGATTTCTACCAGCAAACCTGCGAGAGCGATACGTGACCAATGAAATTATTCTTTTTTTTCTTTTCACACATAATTAATTTTGTTGTATAATTTATTGTATTGACATTAATCGTTTGAGTTTTTAATAAAATGATTAAATGAATGGATTCTTCTTACCGTTGCTATCATTGACCCCTCGCGGCAGTATTCGCGAGGCATTCATGATCGTTTTCCTGTCGCTCGCCCTCCTGGAACAAACGAAAATACAACATTACAAAAATAAGGTAAGTTACAAAACATTATGATAGTAAAAAAGATGAAATCGCATTAAAATCATAAAAATGATCTCCGCCATCTTTATACCGTGAATCTGAAAGCTGTGGAATGTTTTAGTTTCGACGGATTCAGCTTGGTGTTGGTGAGTCAATCAAGTACATTTTGCACGAATACGAGTAGAATTTTGTGTATTGAATTTTAATTTTGTATGAATTGTATGAATGCGGCCGAGCGAAGCCACAAACTATAGCTGTTTTATTTGATACTAGCTGTGCCCGGCATGCGTTGCATGCCCGTGCAATTTTTTTGCACATAATATATAGCCTATGTCCATCTGGAATAATGTACCTTTCAAATGGTAAAATAATTTTTCAAATAGGTGCAGTGTTTCCGGAGATTACCCCCCACATACACACAAACTCACAAAATTCACACTCTCTCTTATATATTAGTATAGATATAATATATTAATTAGTATAGATATAATATTTTCTTAGGTTTTCGCGATTACTATACATAGCAATTAAACAACTTTAACGGTTTAAATCGCGTATATTTGACATTATTTAAGTGAGTGAATACTGCGTGCATAGGGAATGTTATGATTAAAAAATCCAGACGGTAGTTCAAAAAAATTTCAGACGGTAGTCCAAATAATTTCTTAATAACTCAAGTGACAAATAAAATCAATTAGTCACCCCGTGACCACGTCCACTGCAAAGTGTTCGAAACGTCGGGATATAAATAATGTCAAATATACGCGATTTAAACCGTTAAAGTTGTTTAATTGCTAGTATAGATATATGTAGTTCTTTTGCGTGAACGTTAGAGTGATTCCCGTGGGATCTCTATAACAGATCGGGATAAAATGTACCGTAAATGTTAACCCGGTACATAAGCTATAATATACCAAGTTTTATTAAATTCTGTTTAGTGGTATTCACGTGACGCGCGTTCAGACAGACAGACAGACAGGCATACAGTCAAAAATTTCTAAAAACGGTTGTTTTGGGCTCTGTGTCGTTCGTATTCATGTAGCAGAGACGGCTCTGTTGTGATTTTATTATTGTATTGATATGAATGTAGTACCGTGTTTATAACCAGCCCCTTTTTATCGGTCACTACTGTACGGCGAGCCTCCTCATCTACATTGTCCTGTGAATTGTTTTAAAACGCCAAGCTGATCAAGCGGGTTGGCAAGTCCACGCTTTTTGAGGTAGTTTGAGGCTTGTGTAACGGCTTGTTATCAATTGGGCACTTTTTACGACACACACGAGAGGAGATGTACACGACATTTTTCAAGTTATGTTTTAGTACAGTTATTTGTCCGTGAAATTTAACTGCAGCCATGAAAACGTGTCTATTGTTTCTAAATGAACAATGAAAAATGTCTCTTTTGAACTAGAACAATAGCTCTATTTGAGTATAACTACAAGCAAACTACCCTAGAATTCTCAAAGGCGTCCGTAACTAGTTTTGAAATGGCATAAAAACAGGACAATATCAAAGCGAGGGCACTAGAACAAAAGATGCTTTGAAAACTGCAGTTTCAAGTTTAAATGCATTTTCATGACAGTAAAAGAATAATTTATGAATTGCGCAATTACTGCGGAACCGCAGGCAACAGCGGCGGAGTAGCTTTTAAGAATTTCTAAGAACGGCGTTTGAATTTCTTTTATAGAATAGATTGTGGACGAGCAGGCGGACTGTATGATGGTAAGTGGTCACCGCCTGCTACCTGCACCGCCAGAGGGCTTGCGGTTGCAAGCCGAGCTTGCAGAATCCTGTACTCAGCTGTCTCGGAGAGCTCCATATCATACCGTAATGGATAACTGTCAGCTGGCAGTTCATTCTACAACTTTCGGTTTCGCGGTATAAAGTGTCTTTTTCACCGCACTGTACGCAGCGGCACTATGTCAACGAAGTGCGGATGAACCGCACGACGATGACGAACGGCGCGATGGTAAAAACCCTAAGTTAGTATCAAATTGAACAGTTCTTCAGAATATTCCCCATTATATAGGAGGTAAAAAACGCATATAGACGCAACATCTCTTCGATGCTGAGCGATTCTAGGCCACCTGTGGGAGTGGGATAGTCGACAATTCGGTTCGATACGGTTGCACAATTCTAAGCACGTCGTTGGACGGGGTCAAAAGGGTCCAGCTGGTATTTCGGAACACCGGCCCGGAGGTGTTACCAGTACTCCATGTGGGGTCTAACTTGAGATTTATAAAGCGACAAGCGTTGCCCCGGGGTGAACTACTGCGTCGCTCTATTCATTACACCGAGCTTTTTTTACTGGCAAGTTTTATCTTGTTCTCCAGATGACTCCGAAACTCTACTTTTATCGAAATATCGACGCCAAGAATCTCAAATTTCTTGGAGATCTTAAGAGGAATGTTCTCAAACCGAGATGCATGCCAAATGGAGCTTTCATAGCTGCTTATGCATAGACTTGTGTCTCGTTGGTGTTAAATTGGACCAAATTAAGATCACCCCTAGTTGGGACTCAGTCTAAGAAGTTCTCGATTTCGAGCACAAGCCGTACGCGACTCACTTTCACCTCGGCCCAAGGGATATTTGCACGGCCTTTGTACAAAGCTTCCCTAGTGCTGTCGTCGTCTGCATAGCAATACATGCTACTTCCAAGTTTACAATTACATCTCGTTCAATATTGTTGGATGTTGTTGTTGTATCTAAACGGTATATTGTTAACTGGCAGTGCTCCGTGAATTTGTTGGCGTGAATTCTAGAATAATTCCCGTGGGAACTGTATAATGAATCTGGAATAGAGTACCCTAAATGTCAACCCACTATGTCAACATGATCTATAACTATGTCATTAAAATCCATCGAGAGGTGTTTGCGTGATGCGTGTTTAAACAGACAGAAAAAAATCTATTAATGGCTCTGTTGGATTCTATATAGTTAGTAGGGTACACTGCAAGGGTTTTTTAAAAAAATATTCCAGCGACAGACACGGCCCTCTTATGATTTTATTGTATGTATTGACTAGCAGTGCCCCACGATATTTTACGCGTGAACTATAAAGTGATTCCCGTGGGAACTCTATAATAAATCACGATGAAATGTACGCGAAATGTTAACCCAAGTCATAAGCTATAACTATGTCAAGTTTAATTAAATTATGTCTCCTGGTTTTTGCGGGATGCGTGTCCAGACAGACAGACATAAATTCCAAAAAAAGAATTATTTTCGACTCTATGTTATTCGCACTTTATATACCAATTACCATATTTTGTCAAAAAAATATTTCATATACAGACATGGCTCTCGTATATCGATGACAAGATGTTTATTTGTCTGAACGCTCGACTAGCTAATAGATAAAATCTTGTTTGCAAGAAATCTTTTTTTTCGTTAACGATATCTTTACTCAATTATGTAGAATGTATTAACTGGAGTGTCGTAAATGAAAACCAGTTTGTTGCCAACGAATGGGACTTCAACTTTCAAAGTACGCGAAGCTAGAGGAAACAAAATAAACAATTCCGAAACTTCGCGATAGGTCACGAAGTTCCCCGAACTGTTTATTTTATTTGACATCGTGGAGTTTCTTTAACGACTACGAAACTTCGTTTATCAGAGCTTCAGGCTGTTTAGGGTATTGGAAATCGTATGTGTGTTCAATTGATTCTCCAGAAATGTGTATGAATACATTCGTGATCCGAGTTACATAAAAACTCATTTTAACGAGGACATTAAGGGTATTTGATACTTTTAAAATAAATATATCGTGAAACTAATCGTAAAAAACTGAAGTTACTAGAAATCGAAATTTAAAAATAGACCATCCCATCTCTTCCCGTGAGTGGGGTAAAATCCGTTTAAAGTTCGTTTTTTAATCGCGGAGACTAAAGTGACATTTCAATTGTTGCTAGCTTTAGGCATTTTTAAAATAGTGATATCCAGCTATCGGAACTAATCGTAAAACCGTATTAGATATTGTTTAAAAAGGGTTTTTCTGCAAAATAGTGTGGTGCTCGATCAAACTTGTTAGAATAACTAATTACAATTAAAAATAATCATGTGGCAAAAGAGCGTATTTTAAATATTAATATGGTGAAAATATCGTAAGTATGTTAAGTAATGACATTAGTATAATATATCTTGGAATATAATGAATCATCATCATCATCATCATTTCAGCCCTTGGACGTCCACTGCTGGACATAGGCCTCCCCCATTATCCGCCATTTAGACCTATCGGCAGCGACCTGCCTCCAGCGGGTGTCCGCAACCTTTATGAGGTCGTCTGTCCATCTAGCAGATGGACGTCCTCGGCTTCGTCTGCCGGTACGTGGTCTCCATTCGAGAACCCTTCTGCCCCATCGGCCATCGGTTCTTCGAGCTATGTGCCCTGCCCACTGCCACTTCAGCTTGCTAACCCGAGAGGCTATG
This sequence comes from Sesia apiformis, assembly GCA_914767545.1. NCBI lineage: Eukaryota > Metazoa > Arthropoda > Insecta > Lepidoptera > Sesiidae > Sesia > Sesia apiformis. The sequence goes on along the minus strand of OU611960.1, from coordinate 2,977,501 downwards.
TCGGTGACTTTAGTTCGTCTACGGATCTCCTCATTCCTGATTCGATCACGTAGGGAAACCCCGAGCATAGCCCTCTCCAAAGCTCGCAATATAATAAGAATAATATAATGAATATAAGAAATTAATTAATTAATGCCCTCAATACACACAATATACAAATATACATTTAAAATTTTACGATTCAAATATCCGGAATCATAAAGGCCGGGTCACACTACGCAAATTAATTAGCAACATTATTTTCAAGTTTGACATTTGTATTTGTCAATTTAGTCTCCAGGATTAAACGACGAACTTTAAATTATAATAAAAGCGCCACCGCGACCCCTGGGAAACCACACCATCTCTGAAGAGTGGATCGTCAACCCGTTTGATTAACGTGACGTTTTGAGGCCATACATAAGGTTATGCATGAGGGATGCACAAGACAATATGCATGGGGAGACCCATGTTCAGATAGAATGTGTTGTAGGCGTCCATGGGTGGCGGTAGCCACATGCAGTATTTTAAATCTAGCTTGATTAGAATGACAGCTGTTAAAATACCTCTAATAGTACTGTCACAATAATGATCACATTGCGGTAATGTGTTTATTTATTGACTGAGCGTTATACACAAATAACAAATATGTGCGTGTACGCATGGCAACAACCTTTTTTGAATTTTAAGTTTTTATAGATTAATTATTTTTATAGAGCATTCAATATTCGAGGCACGTTGTCATGCTAATTAAACTAGATCTATCCGTTTATTTATTTTTGAAGGGCGTTTATCCGTCTAGATAAAAAAATACAATATCAGGCAATATCAGTCATTTAGTGCGTGTTTATACGAGTATGCTCATAAATCCATATCTAGCGAAATATAGAATAAAGAAACGCACAGCTCATTACCGCATAGCCCGATGGACTTTCTGAAATGCCTGATTCAATGTATTATACAAATTGTATTTCAGAAATCTGTTTACCATTATTTAAGACGTTATTTTTATGAAGGGAGCGAGTCTGGGGAAATTGGCTTACACTCAAAAAGGGGCCTGTGTTTTGATCTATGCCAGTGATTCGGAAAATTAATTGAATCAAGCGCTTTCAATGAGGAGCGGCCAAAGGATCTTCATTGAATTCTGTTAGTGCTGTGTAACGGATAAATATTTTTGAGGGTAGCTGTATAGTTTTTAAGGAAATTTAGAAGAAAAGTATTTAGGGGGTAACATTGATTTTTTTATCCTTGGAACTAACATTTTTTTGTTAGTTCGACTTTTTTCTGAATTTGATATTAGGTACTCACCTATGAAATTGCCGTTTTATATGGAAATTATTTCAATATTTTTTGTATGAAAATTATATAGTTAATTAATAATAGTATTGTCCATTATTTATCAATTCACTTTTGCTATTTTAATGGAAGTTGATTGATGCCTCTGTTATAGAACTCCTGGGGACGGGAATCAATGAATTCTCTGAAGGTGTTTTTCACCGCCTCATCGTAGTTGAATTTTTCCCCTGTAAAATGTTATCGGAATTCCGAAAAAATGGAAATCAGTATGGTAATGGGCACGGTCTGGCGAGTACTGTGAGTGACGGAGAGTTTCCAGTGGAAAGTCCTGTAATTTTGAGACTGTCTGCCGTGCAGTGTGTGGGCGAGCGTTATCATGGAGACGTTTGGGACATTGTTTGGCTGTGTCTCCCGAGTGACGAACGTTTACGATCATCGTACAGGATCTGCTTAAAAAGTATTCTAAATATTAACCTGGTATAGGAGCTGTAACTATGCCAAGTTTCATTAAAATTCGTACAGTAGTTATTGCGCGATGCGCGGTCAGACAGACAGATAGACAAAGCTTGCAAAAAATGTTGTGTATCATTCTGTATCATTCGTACTTTGTATTGTAATCACTTTTCAAAAAATATTTCCCGTACAGACACTGCTTTGTACGATTTTATTATTGTACTAGCTGTGTCCGCGACTTCGTACGAGTGGTATTTTAGTTTTTCAACTCTATATTGGGATAGCTTTTCTTCCCGTCGGCCGATTTCGATGAAACAAAGCCTATTCGAAGCGGCAAGCTAAGCTTAATTAACCAGTGGAAACCCATGAAAATCCGTTCCGTAGTTTTGGAGATTAGCGTGTTCGAACAGACAAAAAGACAGACAAAAAATTTTTTTTTGCATAATCGTCTTTTGTATTCTGATACTCTTCCTTCATCGCCCCCAATCAGTTTTTGGTAAACATATGAAATGTACAGACACGCTGGTTATACAGTTGTATTATTATATGTATAGAAGATAGATAGTTTGTTAATAAATCCAGAAGTTGATATTCTTTGTTGAGAATCCCTATCCACTTAGTTAACTTTAAAACTTTTTTGGTGACATACCAATAAAAAGACTTCACGTCTATAAAATATTAAGTAAAATATTAACTTAGTTGGCAGGATAAAAGTATTTAGTGACAGACAGAATGACAAAGTATCTCCAAGTTTCCTTTTACATTGTCTTGTACTAAATCGACCCAAGTTTATATAAGTGATACAATTTGAAGCAAGTTCTTGCTAACGGTGGCAAATCACTGAATAAATCAGAATATTTCTTAAACAAGAAAAAATAATTTAAGGTTCTTTTAATTGATTTCTGTATGTATTCGTATTGATATTAATACACTAGTGAGGTCCAAAAGATTCTGACCTGACATATTTCTAGCTGTCTAAAAAAACAAGTTATACGTCATTGTAATTGTCATTTATCCTGCTAATTCGTGTTTAATTTTTAGAGTTCAACCCTCGTTAGTTTTGATGCCCCAACAGGAAGTCGCGAAATCTTTAAAATGATTAACCTGGAATATCGTTCCGTGATTATGTTCCTTACAAAGGAAGGTGTGAACCCGACCGTTATCAGACAAAGGATCGAAAATATGTACGGGGATTCTTCTCGATCATTTTATATCGTTTCGACGACGAACCTCGCTCCAGTCGACCCGTTGAGGCACTCACTCCCAACAACGTCGAATTCTGAGCGACCGAAGGCTACGAGAGAAATAGCAGCAAGGACAGAGCTTTCTAAAACTACAGTCCTAAGGAATTTTCATGAACATCTTCATAGGAATAAAGTTATGTGAGATGGGTGCCACAACTACTTTCAAGTATTCAGCGATGTGAACGAGTAGTTCTAAGGAACTTTTGGTGGTCTTTCAAAGAAAGGGAAGCAGTTCTTTGGAGTCAATTGTTACTGAAGATGTCAATTGTACTATGGTTCTTTACTATGATCCCCTTTCCAAAAGGGGTCGATGGAGTGGCGTCGTTCTGGTGAAGCACCGCTTAGAAAGGCAAAGGTGACTCAGTCCACCAAAAAGATTACGGCTTCGATATTCTGGGATAGTCAAGGAATATTGTTCATAGACATAAAAGAACGCCATACTACGGTGACTGGAAGCTATTATGCTAACATTATAGAGCAACTACGAGAAGCAGTCAAGCAGAAACGTCGTGGAAACTAAGCAACGGTGTGCGGCTTCTTTATGACAATCCACCCATCCACGCCGGCGCAGTTGCGAAAGCTGCTGTTTGAAAGTGTCACTTCACGGATATTCGCCACCCACTCTATAGTCCTGGCTTGGCTCGCAGTGATTACTACTTGTTCTCAAAACTCAAAGCGGACTTAAATGGTACACAGTTTTCCAATGACGATGGAGTGACCGCTGCGGTTTTCGCTCATTTTGAAGACGAAACTTCTGACAATTTATTGTTGAATATGGGTTATCCAAAGATGTTATACATATTTATACGTCTTCAGTATAACAATGCGTTCAGGGTACTGTTAGGGCTGCTGCAATTCTGCAGCGCGTTTGGAATGTTTGCGGAGGCACATGTAGAGGTTTTCTACACAATACTCCTTAAACGAGTCGCTTCCATGATGGGTCAGTTCCGCAGCGGTACCATACTGAATACGCTTATATTTTTTTATAGATCTAACTTAATTATGATTTGAAATAAAGGGAATGATTATTATAAAATATTAGAGTGAATATATAAACGTCAGAAATAGGAGTTTATCTATTGACTCTAACGCTTGAAACAAAAAAAGGAATAGGAGTCGCTCTTCGCGCGGTACTCCTCTTATGTCTTTATTGTCATCAGGGCACGTAAACTTTATTCACCTTTAAATTTGTCATAGCAAATGCTGCTCATTCACTATTTTGTGACTGCTTATTTAATTACTTTATTTATTAATAAAGAAAGTATTTATTAATTCTCTTTATTTTATACTTACGAGTACCTATTGTAACAAAGGTTTAAATACAATAGTTTTGGAAAAATTGTCATATCGTCTATTGTATTTTACGTCGATATCTTATCCAGGATGTAATCCCTTGGGTAACCATAATCCGATAACCAAACAATAGGGCGAACCGATAAGCAATAATGTTTACAATAAGGTTTATTTATGTTTACTATGAAAGCATAATATTAAACAACTATCTAACCGAATCCCTTTACAGTGGCTATTTAAAGATAACGAATTTGACATTTAAATTATACAGGTTTAAATAAAAAAACTATCCGCACTTTAATATTGGATTTCTTTTGTGAAAAGTAACAACTATTATTTTACGAATTTTTAAATGGATAAGACGTTTATTGGGGACAGTTACAGGACACTACATAATAACATATAATAGCAAATGAACTTTCAGAAAGTGAATAGAAATTGAGATGATAGCGTAGTCTGTTGTCCGTGTGTCCTGTCACTGCCTTGAATGGGAGTCCAGCTCGGCTTCAGCTGGAACAGGGTTCAGCTAGAACCAGTGGTGAATCGGGACGCGAGAGACTATTGTTTAATGATATACCTGTAACACCATACTACGGCTACAGTTAATACGATAGACTACCTGTAATCCGACAGGGCAGCAGGGCGTTTGCAGGGCATTGACGGATTATCGAATTTTTCGAACCAAGTCTTACATGTTGACCTCTGCTTTGCCGTGATGGGCGTGTCGGATTACAAGGTGCTTTGCCGGATTGGTCGGGAGCCGGATTACCGGCTGTCTACTATATATAGCATATTCATATAACTGCAATATAAAATTCAAAATAATATATGTATACAATTCGGCACCCAAACATCTAGCTTTTTTACAAAATTCAGTTTATGCAGGTAATCCAAAACCGTTGAGTGGTGAATGCTAACTAAGCTCTTCCGCAATTTGATGACTGCTTATGTGTCGATCTGCTTCAATTTTTTCAATGATAACATCAACATTTACCTTAATAGACGACCACAGCGAGGAATCATTCACATCAAAATTACCAGACCTGAATCGACTGAATCATTTTATTTGCAAGATAATAATAATATGCAAATAATTGCAATTATTTGCAAGATAAAATTATTATTGATTTATTTGCAGTTATAGATAAAGCATCTTCTCCGTAAACACCACAAATCTCTTTTCGAGCACTAGATGTATTTATACCTACTCTTGTCGAAAAAAAATTTTAAAACATTTCTAATTTTCTCCTTTATAACTTCCATTTTAAAATCGTTGACAGATATGAAAAGATAAAACTTTTAACTTATAATTTAAATTAGCTGACATTACAAAAAAGTCAGCTGTCAAACTGTATATCACTTTCCCGCCAGTGATCAGTGTTGCCAGAAATATAGCACGCTAAAGTCATATGTTCAAAAAGACCTTGAATATTTCCGACTACCTATTATAATAATTTAAGAGAATAGGCTGCTCTGAATTCTTTGGCTATCCTTGAAATAAAACCCAACATTCTGTTTGTTCTTAATATGGACATCGAAGACATCGAAGTTGTAGAACAAAATTTGTTAGTTTTAATGATATAAAATGTGTTAAGAGAGTGCAGGTTAAACAGTGTAATTTCTACTAAAAAAGTACAGTAAGGTTTAGGTTTTTAAGGTTCATCAGTGCTAACTTAGGGCGCAACCGCTTAGAGTTAATTTAATTAAATCTAGATAGACCGGTTAATTTAAGTTAACGGAACGTTCACAAATTGGTTTTTCTATGAACACAATCTTTAAAAACTAATATTAAATTAAATATTAAATTGTAATTAAATTAAATATTAATAAATTGGGGTACTTTTTGCTTAGGCAGGCAGGCAGACAGACAAACAAACCGATTGACTTTTGCGAATACGTTAAAGACAATAAAAATACTTCCGGGCATATTTCATTGCAAGTAATAATAATACAGTACAAATTCCAATATTCAGTAAAAGCGTTTTAAATTGAAATCCGATAAGGACTTCTGCACGCGATGATGGGTTTTATTTATTTCTTTAATAGACGATGGTGAATGAGAACGCAGTTCGGATGACGGTAACTGAATTTTGTCGTCTGTGAACGCCTGTGTGATGACAAAAATGACGTATGAAGTTGCGCCGCCTGCATTTATTTAATTTAATTTAGGTAATAAATAATCCTGTCTAGTCTAGTCCTTCGGCAAAGGATACTCATCCCCGGCAAAGAAACGACGTCGAACCGCTATGAACGCTTCTGATAAAGATATGATCATGAATACTTACTGTATTTTAAAAGTACAGTACCTAGTAATACTTTATTAATTGAATCTTCCGGGCTACTTGGCCGAGGTCTTCTGGAATCTCTTCTCTTTCTTCCAAACGTTTCGTCAACAACTGCGGTTGACATCTTCAGTGGCGACTGTGTTCACTTTCGGAGAGATGTTATCTCTTCGGCTTCTCGAGCGCAACTGACTCGACGACTGTGGCGCACCGGTATTTATAGTGGGCGAGGGTAGTTGTGATTAGCTTGGTGTCTTCGGAGTGCTGGATACCAGATATTACGGAGTCTTAGATTCTCTTCTTTTTAACAAAAACAAAAAGAAACAAAAAACAAAAAGATTTTAACAAAAAGAAGAGCATCTAAGACTCCGTAATATCTAGTATCCAGCACTCCGAAGACATCAAGCTCACGGGAAAGACAGACGAGAGAGGGAAAAAAAAAACAGACTCGGTACACACACAATCACAACTACCCTCGCTCACTATAAATACCGGTGCGCCACAGTCGACAGTGCGACACGTCGAGTCAGTTGCGCTCGAGAAGCCGAAGAGATAACATCTCTCCGAACGCAAGTGAACGCAGTCGCCACTGAAGATGTCAACCACAGTTGTTGACGAAACGTTTGGAAGAAAGAGAAGAGATTCCAGAAGACCTCGGCCAAGTAGCCCGGAAGATTCAATTAATATGGACACCGGCCGAGAAAGCCTACACACCACTAGTAATACTTTGTTTCGATAGAAAAAAAATAATAATTTATACATACATAATTCGATATTGTGGAATCATATAAGACAGATTTATTGTGATTAGATTTATCTAGTAATTTAAAATAAAAATAGGAAAATTAAAAAAATGTTCCCATTAGAAAAATGTTCATTATACATATCTGAAATGTCAATTTGCGAACGATGTTTCTTTGTTTACATATATATTCTCGAATTAAAAATCAAACCTTAGTCACTGTATGTATAGAATATGTTCCGGTTTAACTAATATAACATTACGTCGACGGTCCCCAAAGAAAGACATCGTAATACCAATTCATTCCTTTATGATGATACCAAATATGTTTTCAGATGATATAAGTGTGCAGCCGGCTCAATAAAAACCACTGATCGATCAATCGATTCGTTCTCTCCGATGAAATGTCTAAATAAGTTACCCTGCCAGTGTTCCCAATTGGAATCCAACCAACGAATAATAGTGGACATTAATCTCGCGCGTTACGCTCGAGACGCGTATTTTCAAAGTACGTTACGATAAGTTATCGGTAGAATTTCATTACGGTACCATACAATTAGCTCGTCTCTTCACTACTGGATGTAGGCCTCTCTCAAAGCTCGCCACTACACACGATCTTTGGCACTTCTCATCGAGTCACCAACAGCGAACATCTTCAAGACTTTTGGTCTATCTGGCCGGAGGGCGTCCCGGTACGTGGCCACCATCTATCTCATCTGTTATCGGTCCTGTCACAAATATGACTTGCCTATAGCTCATAGAATCAGTTGTTTCGTACTTTTTAGATAACATTTTTGAGTAAAATTCCGTAATTTATGACGTCAAGCAAATTTTGCTGACTTTTCTTTCAGACGCAATTAACATGTCATTATCAGGCGAAGTGCAATCATAATTAAACTCTCAGTAATTTGGTTAATGTTGAGTTTCATACATCATTGATACATCATTTGTTAATGGATTTAGAATATCGTTGAGCTAAGTGTACCGAGCTGAAAGAATATTATGTTGATAAATAAAATTGATTTAGTGGAAAATTATTTTCCTGTCAAAATCACAGACTTATCAAACCAATCTCGTACTAGATTGTGAAATATTAAATAGCGAACAAATTTTCTTATCAAGGTTTTACTATACTTAAGTTGGTTTTCAAAGTGGATTTAGTAAATACGCTGCCATCAAGCACCGTCATTTATTTGGTGTATTCAGCGCTTTAACGCGCTTTTTATTCACGAGCTTTTTCATAAAATGGTATTCGTGTAAAAAGCTTTTACCAAATGTAATTGGCTGAGGTTAGCTATACAGTGCTTGTGGTTAACTGAAGGCTTCGTAAGCTCTAAAGAGCTTTGTTTGTTTTTTGTAGAAATAGTTGATGTCGTGTGGTGTCGGCGGGTTTTACGATACCACCAGCCCATCTCTTCCTGTGGTTGTCGTAAAACTTGTGTTAGCGACTTTCTTATCGCATAGTCGCCACTAAGGGATAACAAAGTCGCTAACACAAGTCGTGAAGAACTACACCACTTTTAAAGAAGTAGACTCACTGACCCGCTTGATCAGCGTGGCGTTTTAAGATCATACATTTCTCATGGATAAGACTACACGCACAGGTTTTGGGCAATTATACTACACGAGAGCCCAGTGCGGATTGGTGGATATGAAACCTAGATGGTAAATTATTTGCAATGCAACCACCCCTTTCAGTATTCACTGCTGACCATGGGCTTCCATGTCATCATGCACATTGTCTTGTGCATGAGGAATGTAAGGCCTTTAAGTGTCACGCTGGCCACGCGGGTCGGCGAGTCCGGTTTCTTAGAGGCAGTGTAATTCCTCTGGGCTTGTGGCAGTCGTTTATCTTTCGGTCCACTTTAACGACACTCACGGATTGAAATGGAGTGGTGCTTTCTATAGCCGGCTCACACCCCACGGCTGACTAAATTATTATTAATAAATTATTTATTATAGTGGAGTGTAGGGTTTCTCGGCCGGTGTCCATATTAATTGAATCTTGCGGGCTACTTGGCCGAGGTCTTCTGGAATCGCTTCTCTTTCTTCCAAACGTTTTGTCAACAACTGCGGTTGACATCTTCAGTGGCGTCTTCAGTGGAGGCTGCATTCACTTTCTCTTCGTCTTGACCGCAGTTGTTGACGAAACGTTTGGAAGAAATAGAAGAGATTTGAGAAGACCTCGGACAAGTAGCCCGGAAGATTCAACTAATAAAATTATTTATTACTCACTTCCTATTATTTTCCTATAGCAGAGTGTTATTTTTTTTATAAATAAAATATTCTTTTACAAATTATGTTTTAAAAACTGAAAGTAATTAATAGTAGTGTTTCGAGAAATGCGGTTTTTCGAAGCGTAAAATAATTATGGCTCAACTCCGTCCCACCGCAACCGGTAAATGCATTTGACTTTTTAAATTGTTTCTGGCGTTATACAAGAGGGTTTTGGAACAAAATAGACTGGGGGCTGTATAATTTTAACGGTAAATAAAGAAGTTACATTTATAATTATTCGGTTTCGTCTTGTGCGAAAAATTTCGCGTGGCTTCGCAATTACGATTGTTGCTATTACTAATTACTACCGTAAATGCAAAGGCGTACTTATTCTTAGAAGGAATCTCTTCCAGTCAACCTCACAATAACCGATACGAGTTGCCATTTTAGAGCAGGCTTCATACATACATACAATTGTTCGAGCTGAAATGGGGTTTGTAATTGTAATTATAATATTGTAAATGCGACAATTTGTTTGCTACTTAATCAATAAATCTCTATCAAATCTCTCACTACTTTATCGTATTTCCCCAATGTACGTACGTGTTTCGGTAGTGAGTGAGATATGCCAAAGCTCATTCCCATCCCGTCCTATCCCTCCCCATTTTTCCAATCCATTCCTTAATCTGTAAAGGTTGGCAGTGCATCCGAGGGCATGCCAACGCTTGTCATTCTGTACTGATGTTTGGCATGTATCGCGGATGTCTATGAACGACAGTATCCACTTACCACCAGTAAGTATCCACCAGTATTAGGTGGACTGTATGCTCGTCAGCCGCCTATTGTTTGCTAAAAAAATTGTTCTTAGTTGTTATTGGTGTGACATATTTAACAGATAGTTTTTAATTCTAAGCTAGCGAAACCGCGGTCTATACTTAGTCTTCTGTAAAATACTGACCGCAATTTTTCCACCAATAAGCGCCTTTAAAAAATCGGCAGTCACATTTGAGTTAATTACAACCGTTTGTCTTGTCCGGGACGCTCCGTGACGTTGACACATCGCCGGCGCCATATTGTTTTCTTAAAAAAGTGAACTAGACTGGTAATCGTCGTGTAGCAGTTTCAATAAAATGTGATGTTTCTTTTCACAATATTTGTTTCGCAGTCTGTTTATCGCTTATTAGATTTTTTATAACGCTTTCTTTTTAGTAAACCATTTTACTATCTAAGGTCAATTGAAGGGCACCGCGTTATAGCTAGGTCATTTCTAGGTCACTTTTCAAAGCGCGAATTTTGTGCGGCTGAAGCCATAACCAGCCTTTATTAGCATCCACTGCAGGACATGTACCTCCTTATGCACATTGTCCTGAGCATGAGGGATGCATGATCTTAAAAAGCCACGCCGGCCAAGCGGGGTGGCGAGTCCACTCTTTTAAAGATGGCGTAGTTCCTCGGGGCTTATGGTAGCCGCTTTGTTGTCCAAGGCAGCATGCTCGCGCAGGCTCCTAGTCGATGCACACACTAGGCCCATCGGACCGCTCTACTTTTTATGCGAGAATGCGCGAGCATAAACGTGAATGCCGAAAGTGGCGGCGACTACAGCGCTGCACCAGCGTCCGCTATAACGCGCTCCAAGACTGGTGGCGTTGGTGAAGTTTTGATGTTATATCGATGTCGACGAAGTTGATTGTCGTTTATTAATGAAAAACGCACAGCATTGCGCTTCGCCTGGTCTGCGCCGACCCTTACTCTCCTTTTCTATACCCACGGGAATAGATAGAGATGGTGATATTCTAAAGCCGATCTACACCACACGGCCATATAAGCAGTAATTATAATTCATTGTGTAAATTAAATATAATTAAGTTTAGCTAATAGCTATCTTCCAAAGAGATTTGAGTAAACAAATAACAAAATTAAAACACAACATAAACACAATTACTTTAAACGCCGTCTACCTACTTGTTGTAAAATTTTGTCATAAGTCTTGGAACACTGGATCATTATAAACTCATCCAACAACAAAATTTCTAAGAAATTTCTCTAATGCTGCCTCGTTTCAAGTTCTAAAAAGTTTCAGACTTTATACGCCTCCGTAGCCTATTGCATTAATTTTTTACTGTTACATAAATTTCATACAGTATCCGACTATATTTCTTGGCATATATTCTTGATGCTCTGTCCAGTCAAGAAACTGGCAATCCATTCGCATAATTCTTCAGGTAATCAGAATGTTGGTGACTAAGCAAGCAGTGTTTTGTGCCAGACCCGCCCAAAAGCCTTTGCGATGTCTAAGCTAACGGCTGGATTCTCCCCTCTACTCTGGCTGGCGTGAGCCCATCTGTGTGTAAAACACGCTACGAGGAAAAGATTGCCAGCTGAGCGATTATAACGGAATCCGTGCTGACGACTGTTCAGCAGCTGGCAGTCCTCTACGTACCCAACGTTTGGGAGGGGGATAGTGCACGCTGCAATCCAACAGCCGCAGGACGCACTCGACTGGTCACGTTGCCCCTCTCTCACAGAAGACTACCTTGAAATGTACTGCATTACCCACCTTATCATACTTCCCTAATGTACGTGCGTGTTTCAGTAGTGAGTGAGATGTGCCAGAGCCCATTCCCATCCTATCCCTTCCCATTTTCCCAACCCTTTCTCCAAATCCATTCCTATACCTCTAAATGTAAGTAGCGCATCCGGGGTTGTGCCAACGTTTGTTATTCTGGACTAATGTTGGCACGTATCGCGGATGTCTATGGGCGACAGTATCCACTTACCATCAGGTGGACTGTATGCCTGTCTGCCGCCTTCGTCCATAAAAAAGAAACCAAGGAAATTTGTATTAATGACATAATTATTTCATCACCTTGGAGACATGTGACACACCCTTCTTCAAATTTGAACCTACGACTTGAAAGAAGTTGCTGGTAGTGGCTGATTGATAATATGGCGTGGTGGTCACCTTTTGAAGAAGCCTATATCCAATAACGAAGAGACGGAGGTTGATGGTATGTTCTTGTTCACATTATATAAACATTCATTCCAACTACTGATTTTCATTTCCATATTGAACCGAGCATTTTGACATTGCATTATTATTTCGTACGTCTCTGTACGTGTACCGTGAAAGAATATCTAGAATTCATGAATAAAGAGAGTTAGGTACTCGTATTTCTATGAATATCTTTCCTTATCTTTTGATGTTCGAACTCGTATTACTATGTAGATATGAACTTCTGTCTTTTGAATTTTTAAGTTTAAATTGTTTTTCCAATAACCTCGCTTCGGGAATTTTCATGATGTCTTCAACCTTTGCCGTTGCATTGAAATACGTTTTTGTGATACTCGTATGTTACGTCATTATTTCTCGTATTGATATATGAGTATGCGCTGAAGTCAGCCACGAGTGTGCTTCTGACAATTAAATATTCATGAAGTTTATAAGGTTATAATATTAATAATAAAACATTAAAAGGTATCGAGAATTCAACCGTAGAATCTGTTAGTTAGTGACTTTTCTGCTTCGTGGATTGTAGAAAACGTGAGCACTGAGTGAGCGCAATGGAAAGACTACCATTAAACTCTCGTTAGCTTTAGTTAAGCTTTAGTTAGTTAGATTTAGTTAATTTTTTTAACGTACATTGGTTTGATTTTACTCCTTAAAGTTAAAAGCTCGAATCTAAAACGGTTAAGGTTCATTAACGCTTAATTTAGCGCTCCAATGATTACTCAGCGCACCGTATGTGTACTTACGTTTCTAATGCATTGATTTCTGATGCATTTGAAAAATAGCGTTTCTGATGCATCTGATTGAGTTTCTGGCCCTTCCTGACGAGCTCGTTCTTGACTTCCTAAAACATGTATAAAAGTTTGTTTGAGTAAGTATGTATAAAAGTATGAGTAGGGGTTGCTTGGCGCCAGAGAATTTGTCAAGAGCATGCCTTGACGCTTCATGTCAACGTCAACGATCCTATATATTAACTGTAGCTACAGTTGAAATACTGGAACAAAAACGAAATTTCTAAGGAGTCATGAAGGAGCTCGTCAGATATATATATATATATATATATATATATATATATATGTCTATGGCAGAGGCACAGGTGCCCGACTATTTTTCAATTATTAGCTGCTACGCGCGTCGTAGCATCTTTCTGGAGCCGACTGCGGACGATTGATAATGCCATGTCATCTTAAGACCCAAACAATTTTGAAGTGCATTTATTTACTGTCTTTACTTTTATCTATTTTATTGTATATGGGGTTTTTATGCCTTTAATAAAGATTATTATTGTACATACATATATTTTCACCACGACCTCCAATATTTATTGTCGCTGGCCACAGATGCGTGAAAGTTTATTTGTTTACTTTCCTATTTTAGATCTGATTACATTGCGTTATTCCTCCTGCCACTTTTGTTGTACAAATGTTTGTGTTGATGCTCAAATCGATTTGCAACGTTAGCGGTTACGAACTAAGGAAAATAACATATACGAACAGCTATAATTTTTTAGCTTATTTAATATTAATAAGACTGAAAATAGAAACGTTGATTTAATCTATTGCGTCATCGAACAAATTATCAAGGGTCAGCCAGGTCACTAAGGTCAAGTTCACTACGCACTTTAGTTAAGAAAAATGCTTACAGGCACTGACCTCGGCGGCAGAGCCTTTTAATTTTTTTTAGGACGACGTTTTTGAAATTAGAAATTTAAGTTTTAGGATAATCATATTTAAAGGCTCAGAGGTTTATGTAAAAAAATGATTCGAATGTTAAATAGAAATAATCTAGAATTCAAAGAATATGCTTATTTCGCTACACTATAATAAATAACAAAATGTTCTGGATAGTTTAGACCATATTTAGATAGAATCGCTGACAATTGATCCTGTTGAAAAATGAACGGAATCCATTCTAATTCATTTGGTATCCATAAACCAGCACTGGATTATATGGACCCTGCACATTCCCCTGATACGGTTACAATAATTAGCAGATACTGTCTATCACATACAATTTTAATTTAAAAAGAAGCATATATTTACATTATAATTTACATTATAATATACCGTACAATTTACATTATAATTTACCATACAATTTACATTATAATTTACCATACAATTTACATTACATAATATTACAATTGAATACAGTTAATGGCAAAAACAATGTTGTTACGTTATTGTTATTTTGATTGTTATGTTAATAACGATGTCAAAAAAACAATAAAAAATATTGTCAAATATTTTGTGTGAAATATTTTTCGATATTGCGTTTTTTTTTTCGGAATGGCTAAATTCTTGTGGCCTTTCAAGAGTCGTGTTTAATTTAGGGCGAGCGCAGAAGGCGCTCAGTAGTGCTGCCAGATCCGTTTTTCCAAATATCGTGACTTAAATGGAAAAAAAGAGGGACTGGGACGAAAAAATCGGGACGTAGGAAAAATGCAACAATCCTATTACAAAGGTTACAATCCTTTAATTCAAAATCACAGACTTTTATCATCATTGAAATCAATCAAACCTTAAGATTTACTACTATTACTTATTCATACTATCAAGATAAACAATTATTAAATTTATCTTATTAAATTCAACATAAATATATTAATTATTTGCAAAAGGAAGTTGCAATGTAAGGAATCAACGATATTAAATTAATTATTTAACGTTACATAAATATAAATTATTTTTTATAGAACACACATTTTGAGCTTGATTTTGCCGCTTGTAGCTCCCCCGCCTCAACCCCCGCGCGTCGCACAGTCCCTGAGAAGGCTGTAAAACGGGACGTCTCGCCAAACGCGGGACATCTGGCAACACTAGCGCTCAGCCAGGAACAAAATGTGTGTTGCAACGAGCCTAAGGGCTCCCTCGCCGGTAAACCGGCGGAAGAAACGGGCCTCGGCTTAGGGCGTTGCATTGGGGGAATACCGCGAGATCGCGAGTCGGTGGATAATGAGTTTTACATTCAATTTAGATTTTTTTTTAAATTTCAGTTGGCAGCCTATGGGTGTCTTAATAGTATAGAAAATCTTAGTTTCAGAATTAACAATTAAATAAATAAAGGTATCATTAAAATGTCTTTGAAAATTACGGTGTAAATTACGAGGTTACATCAAAAAGATTTCAATAAAATAATCATAATACGGAACCATCGTGTAACTAAATCATTCAAAACACTTAACTCACCTCAGTTTATTACCGTTATTCCGACGAGTAGGGAGAAAGATGTTTTATTTACTGGCAAACCAGTCCCAAGGGCGGGAGAGCACTCAAACTAATTGTCGTGGAATTGGAAAAATCAAGAAAGTAGCTGATAACTCTCCCGGGGCAGACGTGCGGTGTAAAAGCTGAATGTTGATCGTTTATACTATAAGAGTGTTGATCGTTTAATAATTGGGTACACTCAATTCCTTATGCCTGATGGTGTTTCATTGCCTGTCAAACTGAATAGTGTTGTAAAAACGAGCGTTGAGTGCTCACTCGACTTTACAATAATTAAATAAAAACTCGACTTACCTTTTTGAGATCCCGCCATAGAGTAACCCTGATTGACTTTAAATTTATACTATAGATCAAAGCTACCGTCAGAGGTCACGTTTCGGCGCCTTACGTCATAATAACTGACAGGACGCACTGATTGAAGTCTTATTACTTCAAATATTGTAATAAACGCGATGTGAAGAGCTGACGTATTTTTCCAAATACTACCCCGCCGAGTTGAATACTCAGCTAATTTATTTAATCAGGCTATTAATATTATACTTAATGTCCTACAATTATAATAATTTACTCATCCATTACAATAATTAATAGGTAATTGGTATATGTTTAATAGACGTTATGTATATGGGTTACACATTACATACGATTTATTGTTTATTGTGTGTTAGCATGTTGTCCAAATAGTGTGCTTCGGAATTCAGAAGGATACCCATAGCCAATATTTCGGTCCAGTTACCGCCTGTATGTAGCGCACCCGGGGGTGTGCCAACTTTTGTCATTTTGGACTGATGTTTGCATGTATCGCGGATGTCCATGGGCTACAGTATCCACTTACTATCGGGTGAAGTGTATGCTTGCCTGCCGAATTCATCCATAAAAAGTATCACAAAACAAAACTATAACAGACATTGTTCATACGAAATGCACAAAAGGCGGTCGCATCGCTAAAAGCGATCTCTGCCAGACAACCTTTGGGTACAGAGGAAATAAATGTTTTGATCACACGTAGATGGTATACAGTATACATAATTTCGTAATATATAATATGTATATGACATATATACATATCATAAGTCTTTATACAGTACTAGCAAAACCCGACAGACGTTGTCCTGTCTGTATATATTTATTTACCTCTGTATATAAAATAACAAATTATTCTGTTTTGCCGTCGGCATGATTTTTGCGATTGGTTGAACGGTATAGAAGTTGATGTGTTGCAGCGCCATCTAGTGGTTAGTTACAACAAAGTCGATAGCTCGGAAATATTTTCCGTGCTCTAATACTCATGTATACTAATTTTCATGGCCATCGGTTGAACGGTATAGAATTTGATGTGCTGCAGCGCGATCTAGTGGCGAGTTATAACAAAGTGGATAGCATAAAAAAATTCTCCATGAAAAAATACATTTATGTGCCAAGTTTCATCATGGTGATCGGTCATTTTAATAAAAGCAGTAAGATAATTGGAATAAGAAGAAAAGTGGCACTTCTAGTTTTTGTAATTAGAGTATAATATCCGCTAACAATTTGTTGTTTAGTAAACTTTGTTTAACAAATCAGCCTTTGTTTTTAGACGACACAATTTTATTCCCTCAAAACTGTCGTGAAATAATACTCGTAGATAGTTTGAAAAGTGGCCTTTATTAACGTGTGACTTTAGCGTGCTATATTTCTTGCAAGACTAATTGATCACTGGCGGGAATCACTGATATACCGTTTGACAACTAACTGTTTTCTAATGGCGACAAATTGAAATTATAAGTTAAAAGTATTAGCTTTTTATGTTTTTAACAATTTTAAAATGGAAGTTATGGAAGTTAATAAGGAGAAAATTAGATATGTTTTGCAATATTATTCGACAAGAGTATCGAATCGACAAGGTTCTAGTGCTCGTATAGAGATTTGTGGTGTTTACGGAGAAGATGACTTATATGAAACTACCGCAAGAAATGGTTCAGTCCATTCGGGTCTGGTAATTTTCATGTGGATGATGTTCCTCGCTAAGGTCTTCCTACTAAGGCTTTTTTTTTATAGGATAGTGGGCGGATGGTAAGTGTTACCGCCGCCCATGGACACCTGCAACACCAGGGGTTATGCGGACGCGCCGCCGACCTTGCAAAATCCTATCACAGTTCTCTTGAAGAACCCCATATCGTAGCTTAATGGAAAGACCTCTTAAGGCGTTCTTAAGGAGTTCGTTCCACAGCCTACGGGTTCGCGGTATAAAATAATTTTTGGACCGAACAGTGAGCGATACAGCCGTATCGAGGAAATGCGGATGGACCACACTTCTGTGACGGGAGGTGCGGATGCAGAAACCCGAGGTGGGAATTATATTAAACAATTCTTCAGAGCATTCTCCATTGTACAGGCGGTAGAACACACAGAGAGACGCAACGTCTCTCCGAATGCTGAGGGATTCTAAACTGCCCGTGAGAGTGGGATCGTCGACAATACGAACAGCACGTCGTTGGATGGAGTCAAACGGGTCCAATTGGTATTTCGGTGCGCCGGCCCAGAGATGAGAGCAATACTCCATGAGGCCTAATACTCTATGAGTAATAATACTCAATAATCAATACTAGTAATAATAATATCAATAATAGTAATAATAATCAATACTCTATGAGGCCTCACCTGAACTTTATAAAGCGTAAGGAGTTGCCCAGGGGTGAAGTACTGCTTCGCTCTGTTCAACACACCGACCTTTTCGGAGGCCATTTTGGCCTTATTTTCCAGATGAGCCCTAAATTCGACTTTGCTGGAGATGTCGACACCACGGATCCCGATACTCTCCGAGATCTTAAGAGATATGCTCTGAAAGCAAGGTGCTACAACAAAAGGGGTTTTTCATGTTCAATGTTCATGTTCAGGGGTTCAAACAAATGTTGATGTTATCATTGAAAAAATTTAAGCAGGTCGACGACACATAAGCAATCACCAAATTGCGGAATAGCTTAGCATTCACCACTCAACAGTTTTGGATCACCTGGATAAACTGAATTTTGTAAAAAAGCTGAGTATGGTGCCGCATGATTTAAATAACAGAAACTTGGTGAATAAAATTTCCATATGCGAGACATTGCTAAAACGAAATTAAATCTTTCCATTTTTGAAGAGATTGGTAACAGGCAATGAGAAGTGGATCACCTACGATAACAATCTTTGAAAACGATTTTGGTCTAAGTAAGGTGAGCCATTGCAATTAAACAACTTTTAACGGTTTATATCGCGTATATTTGACATGATTTATACCCCGACGTTTCGAACACTTTGCAGTGGACGTGGTCACGGGGTGACTAATTGATTTTATTTGTCACTTGAGTTATTAAGAAATTATTACTACCGTCTGAAATTTTTTGAACTGCCGTCTGAAATTTTTTAATCATAACATTCCCTATGCACGCAGTATTCGCTCACGGTGTCCAGAGGTCTTGCAGTATGGCGTTGGCCTTGTGATTTAATTAATTTAATGACTGGATCCCAAGCTGGTGGTACTTGCCAACCATCTTCTCTATTGAAATTTGGGTGTTTCTTAATTTCAATAGCCTCGCGTAACATTCTTGGCATGTACCGGGTCTCTCTAGCGAGGATTTGTGGATTATCAAATCGAATGTAATGGTTGGGTTTGTCCAGAGCATGTTCACAAACTGCAGACTTGGTCGAGCGTCTGTTCTTCATGTCAGCTATGTGTTCTTTTATCCGGATACCGATGCTCCTCTTTGTTTGCCCAATGTATGATAACCCGCATTCACAATCAAGCTTGTAAACACCTGCATCTTGTAGGGGGATATTGCTCTTGACCGGTCTTAAAAATTGGCTAATCTTCTTGTGCGGCTTGAAGTAAGTTTTAAATGAAGCTCGTCTTAAGATATTGCCAATTTTGTCAGTGATGCCCTTGATGTATGGTAAGATGGCAGGTTGTCGCTCAACTGTAGGAGGCTTGGGGCGGCTTCTGTGACGCATTCGTGGGAGTTTGTGATTGTTGCTTCGCAGTACTTGTTTCACATGCAGAAGCTTTTATAGAATGTCAAATATACGCGATTTAAACCGTTAAAAGTTGTTTAATTGCAATGTATAGTAATCGCGAAAAGGTGAGCCATCACAAATAATCCCAAAGTCAGGCCTCACTCCGAATCAAGTCATGTTATGTGTATGGTGAGACTGTGAGACTGAAAAGACTTTGTGTTTTACGAGATTTTGCCATATGGCCAAACAATTAATTCTGATGTCTACTCTCAGTAATTTGTAAAATTGAAACAATTACTTGAAGAAAACGTCTAGAATTAGGTAATGAATAGAAACGGTGCAATTTTCCATCACGTAGACTAGACCGCATACATCTTTGATGATTAAACAAAAATTGGTGGATCTTGGCTGGGAAGAGCTTCAATGCATCCTCCATACAGTCCAGACATAACACCTTCCGATTATCTTTTATTCTGCTCTTTACAAAATTCTCTAAATGGAGTCAAATTTCATAGCGATGCGATAATGGCTCTGCCAGAAAAATGGCGAAAGATAGTCGAATTAAATGGATAATTTAATAAATATTTATGTAATCCAATAAAGTTTTTATTATGTTCACTATAAAAAAGCAGTGAATATATCCGACTATCTAATACCTATATCAACATAATTAGGGATTGAATGAGAATTGCGAGCAGCATTAATCTCTTCTCTCATCCGATTAGTTTCCTATTCTCAATTGCAAATCCTTTTGTACTGTCTTTGCTCACACTTTTATTTTTATGTGGTACATTTAATTAAAAAAAATATGAAAGTGTTACAGAAATTCAACTTATAAATAATATAAATAAATGCAGCTGATCCGACGGGCATTAGGGCCCAACAGTATATTAACGCTTCTCCTCGATTGGTGCAGCAACATGGTGAGTTAGGAACGAGTTATACGAGTTATATTATACGAGTAACTACTGTTTAAATAAACTGTTTAATGAATGTTTAAATGCGTTCTGTGGTCACAAATAAATGTATTTTCTTTCTTCACTGCTTAGCGTGAAATGGACTGTCCGCTCATTTCCCAATTTCTTTCCCTAAAAAATCCGGGATAAAAATGTTGGGCTTTGTTAGCAGATATCTACGGACGCCAGTCCTAGAGGAAAGCGGATTAAGCCGCTTTTTCTGCGCCTTATTTGGTGTTATTTACTTTTCTCTCTCAACAACAAGAGTTATTTTACTTGATCAACGAAATGTTAGTGAAAGAAATAAAATTATTTATAAATTTATGTAATACCCAAATTCTTTTTCTTAATATCTACTAATCAGATAGTGTTTTGAAAATTTCAATGACAACTACATACATTCTATAAAATATACATTCTAATATATAAATATAAAATATGTGTAAAACAAAGTTAATAAGTACTTTTATATTCTATTACATAAAATACTAGCAAAACCTGGCAGACGTTCTGCCTGTGTATATTTATTTACCTCTGTATATAAAATCACAAATTATTTTATTTTGCCGTCGATATGATTTTTGCGATCAGTTGAACGGTATAGAAGTTGATGTGCTGCAGCGCCATCTAGTGGCAAGTTACAACAAAGTGGATAGCATAAAAATCTTCTCCATGAAAGAATACATTTATGTGCCAAGTTTCATGGTGATCGGTCAATCGGTGTCGAAGTCTATTAATTTCAGCTATTCCAACATCCATTTTTACGTATATAGACGTGTTGTGGGTAATAAAATATGCGTACAAATCTCTTGGTGTATAATTTCTGATAAAATTTTAATTTTATTGAAGCTATGACATTCTTTTTTAAAACTTTTTGCTTAGATATCGTTGTGGTTGCGATCACGCATAAGTTATAAAAATCGCGTTATTTTAGAATATGAGTTTCTTTCTGGCAGCAACGCCGTACATACGGCACGCAATATCAACGATGTGAAACACTGCAAACAAACGCACGGTACGATTTTGGTTTGATCGTTTCCGTTCTGGTAATTTCGCCTCAAGAACAACCGTGTACGACCGGAGACTAAAATCTATAATGAAGAATTGAAAGCGATGGTGTAAGCGGATTCATCTCAAACCACTTCTGAGTTAGCAGCAGCCGTCGGCGTAAATGACATAACGGTATTGATTCATTTGAGTCAAATCGGGAAAGTGAAGAAGCTCGGAAAGTGGGTACCGTACGAGCTTAATGAAAGCCTAATGAAACGAGTCGAATATTGCCTTACTTTTCTGAATCGGCACAGCAATGAAGGGATTCTGAATCGTATTGATACTTTTGATTAGAAGTGAATCCTATAGTGAGTGACACTACACGACAGACAGTCTCAAAATTACAGGAACTTCGACTGGAAACTCTCCGTCTCAACCGTACTCGCCAGACCTTGCCCCCAATGACGCATATTTTTTTCCGTATTTAGATATTTTTTTTACGGGAGGAAAAATTCAATACCGATGAGGCAGTGAAAAACGCTTTCAGAGAATTCATCGATTCCTATTCCCAGGAGTTCCATAGCATCAATCAACTTCCATTAAAATGGCAAAAGTGCATTGATAATACTAATGGACTGTACTTCGATTAATTAAATATCTAAATTTCATAAGAAGAAATATCTCGGATTTTCCATATACAGTAATCCCCCCTATAACACGGTAGATTGGTTCCGCGTTATAGGAAAACGTGTTGTACGAGTATTCCCGTATAACGCGTTTTTACGACCCCGTATAACGGCGTTACGTATAAATTATTCACGTTTAACTTTTCTCGCTAAAGGGGGTTTAAATCGAATATTAAGAAAAAACTATATTATGATCGAAATATGTACGTTTTATTAAAATCAAACTAAACTGAGAACATTTTAAATAAAACACTTATGCATATGAACTGTACCAATCATTATAAATTTCACAGTACAGAAATATAATGTGGGAAATCCCCGCGTTATATGGGGGAATGCCCGTGTTATAGGATTGAAATCCCGTAATATGAAAATGCGTTATAAGAGTACCGTGTTATAGGGGGGATTATTGATAATAAAACGATAATTTCATAGGTAAGGGCCTAATACAAATGCTTAATACATATGCAACATATCTTTACATGACAGAATAATAGTATAGATTATAAGAGTATAATAGTATAGTATAGAATAAGAGTATACTCGACTCACATTCGTGTGATAGTGAGTTCAAATCTTCGGCCCGTACCACCGTAAACATCGTGGGGAAACCCGCATGCTCAAGAAATAAATAAAAAAATCTGGAGTATGTGATCCACCAATCGACACTGAGACCGCGTGGTGGACTACGGCCCAAAACCCCCAAGTGATTTACTAGAGGATGCCTGTGCCCTGCAGTGGCTCTTTATAGGCAAGTAGTACAAGTACAAGTACATCCAATAAAGAGTGTTTATTATTATTTAAATTAGGATTCTAAACCATTTAGTCTCTCCTTTGATGAGAGAAAATGAGGGAAAGATGGTATAACCCCCGGCGGAAGTACAGTCGGCTGCGATGCAGGAACCTAGGGAGAGAAACCGGCGGACCATATGCGAGGTATCGAGCAGCACCGGCTTCTGCATCTTCGCTGAGAGCCAGCCGCCACGGAAACCCATTATTATTATTAAAGATCATAAAGAATATGTTAGAATGTTCTGTTCACCAATGTTTTATGTAATTGATTCACTTGTTCTGAATTTACGAGAGAGATAAAGAAATATTGGAAGCGAGCGATCTAAAATGCGATTCATTGAGCAAAATCAAACCGCGCGGGGACCGTTATTCATTTAAAAGGCGAATGGGGCGAAAAGATACCACCCGCTTTTATAGCGGAGGGAAGCGAACACTATATTGAGGAAACAGTAGTTCATGTTTTATAAAAATGTTTGAAATTTTTCCCATTCACATACGTATATCTATCTATACGTATCACTGTAATAACGCTCGGCGCTCGGTCTTATTATTGAACCCTACAAGAGCAATTTGGAGAGAGCAATAAAACTTTAAATGTTTATAACTTTTAATTTATTCCTTAAAATAACGTTACGGCCACGTTACCCCTCTTTCACAGAAGACTACCTTGAATTGTAATGCATTTTATTTCCCACTTTATCTTATTTCCCTAATGTGCATACGTGTTTCGGTAGTGAGTGAGATGTGCCAGAGTCCATTCCCATCCTATCCCTCCCCATTTTCCCAAAACTTTCTCCAATCCATTCCTATATCTCCAAGGTAGGCAGCGCATCCGGGGGCGTGCCAACGTTTGTCATTTTGGATTAATGTTGGCATGTATCGCGGATGTCTATGGGCGACAGTATCCACTTACTATCAGGTGGACTGTATGCTCGTCTGTTGCCTTCGTACGTAAAAAAAAGAACGGTTTTTATATTTCAAATATATCAGATCAGATCATGAATGTTTCAGATTTTGTCTTACTTCGGTTACACGTTGTATAAGGTTCATTTATAACTTTTTAATAAGATACTAGAGATCTGCTCTGGCTTCGCTCAGGCGGCATAACGATCGCGTCGGAACTTTACTCTTTGGACTGCCAAAGAGTTCAGCTGTAGTTAGTTCCTCGGGGCTAGTGGGATCGGTTTTGTTGTCCCTTAATCGCCTTTGACGAAGGGAAGAGATGGGATAGTGCTATTCTAAAGCTGGTCGACATCACGCGGCTAATTTAATCAAATATTTGCAATTGTCTCTAAGTTACGCTACTGTCACCTTTATGTGCTGTGCGAAATGTGACCCAGAAACTGAGCGATGCATTTTTTGCATTCTCCGCCTAGTCGCTTTATTGCACTCATTAGACGAACTCTATATTCTTGCCTGCTTCTATTTTAATGGGTATAGTGCGTGTACCTTCTGAATGAAATCTGAGACAATAAACCCAGCTGTGGCCTTGATATAATAGGCTTTAGAAACCTAAATCGAAGGAAACTGGTCTTAAATGAGAATTGAAATCAAAGAACAAATTACTCGGAGTTTAACGTAATATTAATAAACTAGTTTCTTAGTTCGAATAAGCAGGTGTATTTTGTTTTGTAAAAGCACCGATATGGAGGACCACCATATCGGTTCTTACGCTATCTTTCAGCGTGGACATCATCTTATGGCTTCTCTTTTAGATATTCATAACCTCTTGGAGTATATGTCAAATGTTGTTCGTCTTCATCACTGATTTCAGAAATACTAAATTCCGACAAAACACGCGTACTTTCTAAAGGTTGCTCATGATCGTTACTGATTTTAGAAAGACTCGAAAATGTATAGATTGTTCTTTCTATACCTCATCCTACGCGACGGCTTCCTGTCAAAGAAGTGGAAGTACATGGCAATTTAAAGACAGAAGCCACGGTTATTGTACTCCGAGGTCCGAGGTGGACGTTGTAACCAATGGCAATTTAAAGACAGAAGCCACGGTTATTGTACTCCGAGGTCCGAGGTGGACGTTGTAACCAATGGCAATTTAAAGACAGAAGCCACGGTAATTGTACTCCGAGGTCCGAGGTGGGCGTTGTAACCAATGGCAATTTAAAGACAGAAGCCACGGTAATTGTACTCCGAGGTCCGAGGTGGACGTTGTAACCAATGGCAATTTAAAGACAGAAGCCACGGTAATTGTACTCCGAGGTCCGAGGTGGACGTTGTAACCAATGGCAATTTAAAGACAGAAGCCACGGTAATTGTACTCCGAGGTCCGAGGTGGGCGTTGTAACCAATGGCAATTTAAAGACAGAAGCCACGGTTATTGTACTCCGAGGTCTGAGGTGGGCGTTGTAACCAATGGCAATTTAAAGACAGAAGCCACGGTAATTGTACTCCGAGGTCCGAGGTGGGCGTTGTAACCAATGGCAATTTAAAGACAGAAGCCACGGTTATTGTACTCCGAGGTCTGAGGTGGGCGTTGTAACCAATGGCAATTTAAAGACAGAAGCCACGGTAATTGTGCTCCGAGGTCCGAGGTGGGCGTTGTAACCAATGGCAATTTAAAGACAGAAGCCACGGTTATTGTACTCCGAGGTCCGAGGTGGGCGTTGTAACCAATGGCAATTTAAAGACAGAAGCCACGGTTATTGTACTCCGAGGTCTGAGGTGGGCGTTGTAACCAATGGCAATTTAAAGACAGAAGCCACGGTAATTGTACTCCGAGGTCCGAGGTGGGCGTTGTAACCAATGGCAATTTAAAGACAGAAGCCACGGTTATTGTACTCCGAGGTCTGAGGTGGGCGTTGTAACCAATGGCAATTTAAAGACAGAAGCCACGGTAATTGTACTCCGAGGTCTGAGGTGGGCGTTGTAACCAATGGCAATTTAAAGACAGAAGCCACGGTTATTGTACTCCGAGGTCCGAGGTGGACGTTGTAACCAATGGCAATTTAAAGACAGAAGCCACGGTTATTGTACTCCGAGGTCTGAGGTGGGCGTTGTAACCAATGGCAATTTAAAGACAGAAGCCACGGTTATTGTACTCCGAGGTCTGAGGTGGGCGTTGTAACCAATGGCAATTTAAAGACAGAAGCCACGGTTATTGTACTCCGAGGTCCGAGGTGGGCGTTGTAACCAATGGCAATTTAAAGACAGAAGCCACGGTTATTGTACTCCGAGGTCTGAGGTGGGCGTTATAACCAATGGCAATTTAAAGACAGAAGCCACGGTAATTGTACTCCGAGGTCCGAGGTGGGCGTTGTAACCAATGGCAATTTAAAGACAGAAGCCACGGTTATTGTACTCCGAGGTGGGCGTTGTAACCAATAGTTCTGCACAACAATTGCGCTGTATATCTAGTACAACACGCGGACAGACGCAATGTTTCTCCGGATGCCAATGGACATGTGAGAGTGTCATGTGTATAGAATTCTCTGAAGGCTCACCACCACATACGGTTTTTGGCTCTTCTCAATCAGCCACCAACGACGAACTCTTTAAAATCATCGGTCCACCTGGTATACGGGCATCCCGTACTGTGCTTTCTGGTGGAGTGATCGAATACTCGAACTACTCGTCCATAATGGGTGTCAACTGGGTTCACAAATATTCTGGTATAGCGCTCCAGAGGTGCGAGCCTCTTCCTATAAAATAATGGACTGTCTCACTGCTGGTGTCTTACTCATTCATGGTTTATCCTCGTATTTTCGCCAGTATTTTTCTTGTAAATATCTACTAAAAACAAAATAGGACCCACCACTAGTTTTTGCATAACTTGAACGATAATCTTAAGCGGAGTGAAGATTTTAAACTTAAATTTGACATGTTTGTGAATAATTCCCAATTTTTTGAACCACAAATATAACGGTGTTCTCAAGTGTTAGTAATCCCATGTGCACAGTTTCTTATTCACATGTGTTAGTCGTTGCAAGCGTTTATTGTTGCCAGCCACTTTGTTTCGATATTTTATTTGTTTTCTACATTAATCCCGATTAAAATGCCTGGATCTCATCACCATATGAATATAGAAACCGCTCAGTCACAGAGATCGATGGCAATACGGCTCGGTGTGTCACCACGGGCTATCCGGAACGTGTGGGAACGCTATCAGGAGACTGGTAGTGTGGCTAAGAGACGAAGATCGGGAGAACTCGAGCTAAACACACTGTAATAAGTACTTATTTACATTCTCATGCAGGCCCATGGGCCATGGGCATTCAGCAGTGGCAATAACAATGCCGGTGACGGGAAATAATGAAATCTCTCTTCGGACTCTTTATACTTTTATATTACTAGTGTGTTGTGTTATCTAGGTCTAATAAATTTCTTTCTTTCTGTTAGTTTTAAAAACAATATCGAGTCGAAAGCCAAGCACGTACTCGTACACGTCGGACTCGCATAAAGAGCAGTTACTAATTACTTTGTATCTTTTACGATGTTTTTTAAGGGAAGCATCTGGCTGGACATCATTTTAAATGAATTAAAACACAACAGAGTACTTCAGCATTAACACGCTGAAGGGTATAGTTTAGTGTCTGCTTTTATACCAGATATCACATTCATATTTACATTAATTACGTTTAATGGCATCAAAATAATTACAAATTAGATTTTCAATAATAATAATAATAATCAAATAATATAGTCTGTGATTATAAATTATAAATAAGATTATATATAATATTTTTTCTGTACATTAGCGTCTTGCTGACTATATCTATTTTTGCCCTATTACATCCTAAAATCTATGATCCCTCTAGGTGAGAAACTGAAGTAGCTTTTATTTTAACACAAATTTTCAGTTCATATTTTTTATCAATCGATAGTGTCTTTGAAAGGAGACGACGTACCGGGAGCCCAGTGTTGGCCTTCCTCCAGTCAGGAGGGACCGACAAAGACTTGAAGAGAAGAGCCGAAGATCGTGAGTGGTACCAAGTCCTGGGAGAGACCTATATCGAGCAGTGGAGAAGCATAAGCTGATGGTATGGTATGGTATTCTTTATCAGCGGTAAATTTTTGTAAAAGGATAAAATAAAAATAAAAGTATAAATCTAATGTGAACATATCCATAATTCAACGCCATAATTCACACCATACATCCTCAAGGCAGCTCTGGTCCACTTTCTCTGTTACTCTTATATGTAAATTTCATTTAAAGAAACCTACAAAGTTCGTGACCTAATATTTTCTCGGAGAATATATTAACTTACGTTTCCACAGAACTAAGAATTTTTCACGCAGTAAAACTGAATTTATTACCCGCATAATCCAGATTTAGCTATTTGGCGAAGTTAAACGACAGGTAGCTTTGGCAAACGGGATTAAATAACAGATTTACTGGCAAACGTAAGGATTTCAATGTATGTAGTTTGTGTTTATTTGTACTATAGTTTGTCTTCTACGTGCGCCGAGTGAGCTAAGCAAGGAGGGGTCGAGTTATGTATTATACGGAAATCGTAAATTGTGTGTTACACGGTATGGTTGTCGGCCGGCTTACACCCCATGTTTTCCCGTGGGTATTGTAAAAGGCGACTAAGAGATGAAACAAAGCGGTTAGCACAAGCATCAGTTCCTCAGCGATGCACGACTATTGGACCTTTGAAAGAGTGGACTCGCCAACCCGCTTCATCAAATTGGAGTTTCAAGGCCATACATACCTCGTGCACAAGTGGTGTTTAAAGTACACGAGGATGTCTGTGACCCAGCAGTGGATGATAAAAGCGATGGTTCCCTCCGGGAAACGTTGTAGTGAAACTATACGTACTTTAAACACCACGCGAACGAATTCGCGGACACTGCTAGTAATCTATACCTACATATAACAAAACAGTAAAAGGGTTGAGTACGTACATTGACTTAATTAAAAAAATAATAATTGGGGGTCCGTTTAGATGCTACAGAACCCAAAACAGTACTTTTTAAAATTTACGTCTGTATGTCTGTTAGTTTGAGCATCACGTTAAAACTAGTGAACGGATTTTGATCGGGTTTTCACTAATGTATAGCTGGTATACGTGTCATCTTCATATAACACACGGAATTTGACTCATGGAGGAAAATAAAGAAATGACTTAAAAGTCATTAAAATATTAAATAGATATTCAAATAGAATTACTTAAAAACTACTGAATAGATTTTCATCCGTGAAATCCATCATGTCGGTGCGTTTACAGGTGTTAAAAATCTTTTACAGCTGCTTCCTCCGAGAAGCCGCGGGTAGAAAGTGTTATAATAAATAAGTCCCTCCCGGGTTACATAAGATCGAACAAAGAGACAGACCGAAATTATCATTTATGAATGTACGGATGTTTGTACTAGAGTGGCAATAGCCTTGGGGTATCTTGCTTCATATGCGTGAGGTAGGAAAGCCCCCATATTGGATTACGACCCGTAATCGTGATTACAAGAAGGAAGGGGGTGACTTCTGCAATGCTCCGAGATTTTATGTATTTCTTGTATATTATATGCCAGCGTCCCGACTTGACTTTGTTCCGAGAATACTGTGAAAGTAGTCGACATGTAGTAAATATTGTTTTCGAAATTAGTAATTTTTTTTTAAACAAGGTAGCGGGCGAACAGAGAGTTCACTTGTTGGTAAGTGGTAACTGTCGCCCTGTGACATACACGATACGTACCAACATTAGTAGTGAATGACAAACGTTGGCATGCCACCGGATGCGCTGCCTATCTTTGGAGATTTAGAAATGGATCTGGAGAAAGGATTCGGAAAATGGGATGGGAAAGGATTGGATGGGATCGGACTCTGGCATATGTTACTCACTACTGAAACATGTACGTGCGGAATAGGGTCAATTCAAGTGAAAAATGCAGGTAGTTGTTACAACTATTAGCAACTGTCGTCGTGACCACCTCTTCGGTCAGCTTGTGATCATAATCGGATCTAACCGCGCCGAATATAATAAATGAAACAGAAGCCCTTATTTTTAATCGTTAAAGGCGATCCCTAGACATAATATCGTTGCACAATATTAATGAATTGCGCTTTGCATCCAAACGTCAATTGTCTTTACACGTAATCGAGTTAAAGGCCTCTATGTTGTCAATGTTTTCGAGTGAGCGACATGTCTGACATGTGACTAAAGGTAAAAGCGTAGCTGGTCGAAACGTTGGCACAGAAAGGGCGACGTATACTTAAGAAAACAGTTTCAAAGACCCCGTGACTTCGGAAATTATTGTAGAATGGATATTGTAAAATTTCAATATTACACAATATCTGTACCACGCAGCGCAATAAAAAATATTGTGCAATTAACTTTAAACTATTACTTTAAACTTTAAACTCACTATACGATCAAACACATTACTCAATCTAATTACACTATATAATTAAACGTTTACGAGGCCGCTAAGAGTCGAATTAAAGTATAGGTTTCCAACGCAAAAAACAAAAAAATATAATGATAATGAATATGAAATTCAGTACCAAAAGTTTGTTCGGAACAAATTGTTAACAAGATATGAAAACAGAATACGGAGAGTACAGTCACACAATCACAGTTATTTGCATATTAAATTAATTGAGACAATAAAGAACGAAACAACTGGGTCCAAACATGTAATATTGTGACGTTATACATCTGTGTTGCCTTTTAAAAAGATAATGCACAAAAATGACTAGAGTTACCATAAAATTTTGCATGAAAAATGCGTTAATATAAAAGCGGAACGGAACATCGAACACCGATATTTTTACAAAAAAAATAATTGTATTCATGGAACAACTGATATTCCCGTCCGTAGGAGTTACCTCACGATACCCTACACGTGACTTCAGGGTGTTAAACACAACGCCGAATATAAGAACTCTAACATACAATATATAGTTTTAAGAGGAAGTTGAAAGATCACCCCCTCAAAATAGATATTTTGACTTTTTTTCAAAATAGGTCGTTTACTTATTTTATTTGAATAACGTATCGGTATTTGAATATTTATTAATGTATTCATTGTGATAATACAAATGGAGAGATGTTACAAGTACAATGGTATATTCGTCTGAAAATCTCACGGGCGTACGACGACTCGATAAAGGCTAATCGATAGATAAATACAGATGGTTACAGGTACACGAACAATCTAAATATAAATACTGTAACTAGAACCTGGTAAGCTAGTTCAGGTTCATTTTTATCTTCGAGCTTAAATTATTTGCAAGAAAGTTTCTATATCTGATGTCTTCACTCCGTAAACGAAATTCATTACCAAGTTCTTAGAAGTATTTCCTTTTGTAATCTCTATCATGAATACTTAGGCTTTTGGCTGTTAAACTTTGATTAGCTAGCGGTGTGTTTCAATATCGATGATTCTTTTGAAGATAGCACACAACACAGTCGACCTTTTGGCGGTTTTTGTAGACTTAAAGCCGAAGGACCTACTCTTCTTATTCTTAAATTCGTCTGTTCACTGGATTTATTACTCTTACTTCCTACGCTATAGATGTATATTTATGTTACGGTTGCCATATATTATATACCGTAACCAGCCCTTGTATCGTCCACTGCTCAACATGATCATTGTCTTGTGCATGAGGGATGTATGGCCTTAGGCCAAGATGGCCTAAGGCGGATTGGTGAGTTCACTCTTTTAGAGGTGGTGTACTTATTCCAGTATTTATTCATTATTCATTAATCGCCTTTGGCGACACACACGGGAAGAAATGAGGTGCTGCTATTCTCAAGCCGGCCGACACTACATGGCCTATGTCATATAGCGTTATTCATGTTTTCTCTATTCGAGGACTTTATTTACATTAATTCATCAGAGTCTATAATGCACTATTGGACATTACTGATATCCTCAGCTCTCCTCATTAAATCCACTACCCCGAACATTTTCCAGTCGTTTTTCAAGTAGTCGATCCATCTGGCCAGAGGGCATTGTAGGTCCTGCGGTAGATAGACATTGTCGCTTACAAATTACCTCTTCAGCATGCTATTCCGTGAGCTATACAAGTAAACACATAAAATTCAAATTGGACAATATTTCATTTTTATCGCATATGTAATTTGTGTAATTATACTAATGTAAAATTAAAATGCCGGACGTTCTCTTTATGACAGCTAAATAACAAAATGGCGGATCAAACCAAAATGGGGCACCTATTTCAAATGTGGAACACACGTATCTACTCCGGACGATAATGTTACTTAATCCAACGAATGGTTCTCTACAATACAGTTCTCATACGAGGATTAACAGTGATAAAATGATAATTATAAATGTACGAGTAATCAACGAGAAGCAGAAAATTGTTAATGTTGAAGGCTCTTGATTTTGGTACCGATTGCCATACTAAAGAGACTTCTAAAATGTGAATTATTCTTTGATCTAAGACTTTGAAACTTTTTTGAAAAAGTGCTTTCCGTAAAACGGATTTTTATAGTGTAATTGGTGATCGATAGACAAGCGGCCCATGTCATAGCTAAGGCACCAGCTTAGTACATTGCAAAAGCGACACTACCTTAAAATTTCAAACAAATTAGAATTGTAAAAAATAATTAGTGTTAATAAGTAGAATGCAAACGTCTTAAGATGACTTAACATTTTAACGTCTGTGATTCATATAACGTGACCACGGTTACTTCGAAGCGCTATTTACGTTTGTCAATTATATTATTGCAAATCAGTTGTATCATGTTGTAACACTGTATCTCTCACTTCCTTCCTAGTTTTCTATAGTTTTTCGATAGTTTTCTTTGAGCTCTACAATCTATTTATATTTTACTGGTAAAATAATGTTGTTAATCATTTATTGCTAAAAAATTGAAAAATGACATTTGACGTCCAATAATTTTCTCTAACATCTGGACAGTTTTATTCAATATAAGCATCCAATATACACAGCTTAGGCAGAAGGAAAAGCTAATAAAAAATCTCATAGTTGAAGTAGCGGAGCATGGTCGGATCAGCTACCAGCCATGTTAGAATGTCGATTGAATTCCTCATTTTTCGATATTTTCGGGAGATACGAGCGCCTAGAGCCAATTCACATGGACTTTTTAGATTTTGGAAACAAGGACAGTAAGAACCGGTGCATTTGGAAATACTAGAAGCGAAAAATAGACAATTTGAATTGCAAAGCCCAGTTTCCGTAGTGCTGTGAGCTTAGTGTCTGTCACAGATGCCTTGAATGGTGGTAAGAAGAGCGAATAATAAGGTACTTATCGAATATGAATTACTTTTGATGTTTTAATGGTGTGAATGTCCTACAATAGATATAATTCAGGGAAAATATCTATTTTAGATAAACTTTAGTTGAATTTAGGTATAGTGTCAGAGCTGTTTTGAAAGACATTTAAATAAGATAAAACTAAAAATAGGCCAAGAGTCTAATAAATTATCCCGATAAGACTTCGATACGTAATTAATACTAATTAACAAATAATGGTTCAAAATACGGCCAAGAATAGCTTGTATTAATTGAAAATTCAATCAATAAAAATAGTTACCATTTAGTTCTTTTGCTTCTAAAATGTGCTCACGTTATATAATTCTTATATTTCAAGAAAGAAATCTGTACTCTGTTTCATCATACTTAAAGATTCAATTAATTATAACCGATGTAGTTTATGGTGTTGCAGGTGTCCATGGGCGGCGGTAACATTTACCATCACGTGGGACCGCTTGCTCGTCCGCTCACTAGTCTATAAAAAAAACAAAAATAAAATTATTTTCATAGATTGTGCAGATTGTGAATCGCTCGATTACAAATGCAAATACAAATGCAGAGTTCCTTTTTAAACTGTGATTTTCATTTCGTTTTATATCTATACGTTTACTAGAATACGTATAAGTTGAAAATATTGTGAAGAATATAAATTAATTAATTTACTTTAAATCGCTTCCGCTTATGATCTTGTACGGATACATTGACGTACTCTCTTATTGTGAGACTGCCTATTGACTATTTCATATTAAACGCTAAGACTTGTGATCACATCGGCTTTGTGATCGTAACATGAAGACATCTAGACGTCCGTATTGTGATTGTATTATTAAGCTACCATGAATTGTGATAACTTGTTGATATCACGAGATATAAACATTTTATTATTAGTATAGTAGAGCCCGACGAACATACAATCCAACTGGTGGTTTCTGAATACCGTCGCCATCCGCAATTAGTGACAACATCAGTCATGGGAATTTTTGGCGGGAACTCGAGAAGTGAAGTTGAGTTTATGGTGTAATAATGATAGGTGTGCGTGGTGTTTGTGATAATCAAACAAAAGAGTGCATTTTTCGTGTGCTTCTAAGGAGCCCTCCTAAGTTGATTACCTAACCAGGGCGGCATAATCGCATGTGTCACAAAGCCCTTTACACTGATTAAATAAAAAAAAATAAGGATATCGTCTCTCCTCAGTAAACCTACTATCAATTATTAGCTATCTTTATTAGCTTTTCCTTCATAATTTACTGAGCGACTCTTGACTCACTCCGACGGGACAGGATACGTTTTAGACTTTAAAGTTGTGTATCACTAAGAAAACTTGACAGTGGAAAAACATGCTATTTGCACCATTGCCATGTATGAAAAGAAAAAAAAATAGGTGGCAGACGAGCAGATAGTCCCTCTTAGTGATAAGTGGATACCTTCGTCCATGGAAATTCGCGATACATACCAGCATCAGTCCAGAATAAGAAACGTTGGTATGTCTCCGGATGTGCTGTCCACCATTGGAGATTTAGGAATAGATTTAGGGTTGGGAAAATGGACAGGGAGCCGAGAGGAGGGGATGGAAATAGGCTCCAGCATAATATCTCACTTACTACCGAAACACGTACGTAAATACGGGGGAAGGATAAATTGAGAGCAGTACGAACATTTTACGGTAGACCCTATGTGTGTGGGGACAATTTCAATTTGCGGCTTTACAAAAAATCAGCTCGCAAACGGTGTATCACTTTCTTTCCCGCTAGTGGTGTGATCAGTGTAACTTGGCCAGTTGAAGCGGCTGTGGGATTGCAGCCCCCTACCCCCCCAGCGCTCAAAACATTCGGAAAGCAAAGTACTGAACAGAATATTTATTCTGTATATGTTCTACATATACATATGTCTAAAATATTTTGGTATGTCAATTGGTAATTAATTTACTCGTACACTGTCCATAGCATCTTTGAACGCGCCCGCTTCTGTTAATAAGTACGCGTAAGTAGATACGAACTATGTAACGTTTTAGACACATAGGGGTAACTTATTCTTAATGTAGTAAAATCTTCGTAGCTATATACAATAATATTGTAGTTTTAGTGTAAAATATACACTTTGTTGTAGGACTTCAATATATGTTTGGTACATTTAGGTTCGACTTTGTGTGACGACCTCGGGGAATCTTGGTGGATTGATGTGTTTAAAAATAACTCGTCAAAAAATATCTTTCGTCACTATTAATAAACAGGCTTATAATATTGTGTATCGATCAGGACAATGTCCATGTCGAGCTCAAGCTAAAAAAGTGCCTCTTTAAATAACATATTAGATACATCCCAAAAATGTATTCTTACACACGTATAGACCTCCGCCTACGACCGGGGCTAAAAATATTAAATGTATTGTTGAAGAAAAGAGTTGAGCCCGGTTGGAACGATGTTCTCTTAGTGTATCAACTAGCAGTGTTCGCGATTTTGTGCGCGTAGACGAAAGCGTATACGTTTGTAGCTTGTATCCCGCGGGAGCTCTGTATTTGATCTGGATAAAAAATATCCCAAACGTTAACCCGTCACGTAAGGTATAAATAACAATGCCAAGTTTTGTTAAAATTAAACCAGTGTTTTTTTGCGTGATGCGCTTTCTGACAGACAGATAAGATCTTGAACGGTTACCGTCGCTCATGGACACCTGCAACATCAGAAGGTATGCGGTTATGCTGCCGACCTTGCAGGACCCTATTCACAGCCTTCATTAAGAACCCCATGTCGTAGCTTAATGGAAAGCCAAGGCTTTCCATTAAGCCTCTGCTCTCAAGAGAGGCAGTTCGTTCCACAATCTTCGGGTTCGTGGTATGAAACGATTTCGAGACCGCAACGACACCTCCAGACAGAGAGATAAAGTTTTGTTACCATTTTATACGTATAGATGTATATTATATAGAGGATATATAGATTAAATCCTCTTCAGCGGTGAAAGGAAACACCGTGAGAAAACTCACGTATTGTGGAATCCATAAAAATAAATACGAAGGCATGTGTAATACTCGCCAATTCGCGATGTGCACGCGTTGAGGATTATGGTTGAAAAATTTCCATATGATTAGTTGGGAGGCGGGCGATTCTTCAATGTGGTTCATAAATTAGAGATTTTTTTATTAAAAAAATAGCGGCGCCAGCGACTTCAGTCGCGTAAACGTGTGATCTCCGTGGGAACATTGTAATTGATCTGGATAAAAAGTATCATTAATGTTAACCCAGTAGTTTTTACGTGATGCATGTTCACACAGACAGACAGATAAACAGACGATGGACAGAGAGGCCCACATATTACTTTTTACACTTTCGTCGTGTTTTGAAAACATTTTATATTCTAAATCGGGTCTGAACGCCGTGGTCACGAGTTGACACGAATCAACCTGGTGTAACCCGTGCCGAAACGTCGAACACGAATAAAAGCTAAAAAAATACTTTCATTATCGTTCAAACCCAATTTAGAATATGAAAAGAGAGACAGACAGACAAAATACCACAAATTATTGTTTTGGGCTTTATATTAAACGTGTTTTATATTGCGATCATATTTTTTTTTAACATTTCATGCACGATACGATACGATATTGTATAACATGTATAGAAAACAGCAAGCCAGTAGACAACCTTCATTGATTGGTCAGCAGCTCGTACTAAAATTCACCTTAAGGCATTTATTTTTTACGCGAAAGAAATCAGTTTCGCAATTTACACTATATTTTTTTGTACAAAAAAAAAATCACTCCTGTCATGTTATGTCGAATTTGGATTCCGGCCACGTATCCGAAAGCCATAACATTTTACGAGTATGTCAGTAATACACATCTGCCCGCTCCTTGTTTATATGTGACGATACGATAACAATGGGATTACGATTCAGAAAATAAATATATTTGCGTTATGAGAAGTACGATTTTATAGTTGTACTAGCGGTGCCAGCGACTTTGTTCGCGGGAAATTTTGTGTGATTCCCGCGGGAACTCTGTAAAGCATCTGGATAAAAAAGTGCCCTAAATGTTATAGCTATATCGATGCCAGGTTTAATTAAAATCCGTCCGGTAATTGTGACATAATGCGCATTCAGACGGATGGACCAAAAAATCCTGTATCATTGGTACTTTAGGATATGGCCATTTCTTTTTTCCAAAAAATATTTCACGTACAGACGGCTCTGTTACGATTTTAGTATATAGATTTTAGTATAGATTTTAGTTACGATATATATTTTGAAGAAATCTAGGTATTAACCATAATCCAGTATCCAGTTTATAAATTAAAAATTAATTCGTAAATATTACTTACCTTTCATCATTTTTGGGTAAACTGAAGTAACTTGGGTATGGCATTCTCTTTGAGTTATTTGTACACCCCCAATACCATAATTCGCTCCTGGTGTCACGGTGAAACGAAGTCTTTTTTCTCTCTCGAAACGCGAGCGAACGCAATTGAGCTAGTTGCGTCAGGCGGCGCGGCGCAGCCCTCACTTGTAAAACGTATGATACGACGCTAAACTGTAGTCTATTATCCCGACTTTGAACGCATTCGGCGCGCGAGTTTCACGTCTATACTTGGGTTATTTAGTATTCTTGTAGTGTTACGGAGATCACTATTAAATTTTGGAAAATTTTACTCGATACTTTTCGATTAAGAGTGATCACCAAATCCAAAATAATCACCATTTTTGAAGTTTATATAGCACAAAAATTTGGGTCTATATCTCAGTTATGTTCTGGGATGAGTCAAAACAATTCAGTAGTCCCAAAATCACAGCAGAGTAAATTTTCCCAAAATATCACTAAAATTGGAAAAGGAAATGGCTCGTAAAAGTCCACAACTTTTGGCTGAATACTTTTACTAAAACGTACGGGATTAGCTGAGTGGTGTTCGTCGGCTTTAAAATAAGCACCCATGGGTGTCCTAAAACGTCAGTCTGAATCCCTACAATACTTCCGATTTCGCTATATTCCTTAGGTCAACACACTTCTCCAGCCCTTTCATTATTCACTGCTGGACATAGGCATACTCATGCACGTTGTCTTAAATATGAGAGATGGATGGCCTCTAAATGCCACGCTGGCCAAGCGAATCCACTCTTTTAGAGGTGGTGTAGTTCCTAGGCTTGGGGCTTCTAGGCTTCTAGGTTTGTGGTAGTCGGTTTTTACAACACCCACCAACCCAGATGGGTTGGTGCTATTCTAAACCCTGTCGACACCACACGGAATAATCTACCATATTGTATTTTAACCTACGTACTTTATTATGTGTTAATTACGTTGTATATGACGATTACTTAATATTCTCATATAACTTTAAAACCGGCAGCTATTCCTGTTTTATCCTCAAACCACTTCTGAACTATGCCGTTACATGTTACACTCTCTCGAATCCTTGGGGGGATTGCAACAAACTATATTTAAAGAAAAGTTATTTGGTAAGATTTGGGTCAAATATTGGGTTTTATTTTCAAATTCTCATTTTAAAAAATTCCAAATTTCAAAGGGTTTCCTTACCCACTTTCGACTTCAGTATCAGATGTTGTCGGTTATGTGTGTAATATACACCTCTTTAACTATTCAGTTCAGAAAGACGCATCCGTCGTGGGTGAAAAGAAAAAGGAACATTTTCATTTTTTGTAAAAATCGTTTCATATACACGTCAGAAGTTAAAAAACACCTGTCACAATTTTTTGTTCTCTCCAATGAATTGCTTCGACATAGACATTGTATACGAGATGCGCATCAAACTGGATCGCCGGGGTGTGGACTGTATTATAGGATTTCTTCAATAAAAACAATTATTACTTTTCTTCTATAGAGCGCAGAGGTACTTTCTTCTTGTTGTTGTCATCGGGTCTCTCTAGCAAATAATTAATAACAGATGATTTTTTTTTTTTTAATAAATAATCCCGAAATAATTATTTTTATTTAAACAGAATCTATAAACAACAAAATTTTAAGTTAGAAAATTTTAACTAAAGTTTGTAAGTCCACACATAAAATAAGATCTATTTGTTCAGAAAATCTCGCATACAATAGTTTCTTTAATTATTCTATATTGGCAAAAAAACATACGAAGTTTGATCAAACGTTGGCCGAATTTCGGATGCCGCAAATCTGGAGTTAAATTTAATTAAGGCTTATAAACTTTTTACATAAATTTCCTTTAAATTCGCTTAATTCGGTTCGGTATTGTTCCGCTTATAATCGCCTTTTGTTTAAGGTTAACTCTTTTATCGGCTCTGTATTAAATGTCTAAATTATTAAGGATTAATTAAAAATCTCAGTAGAAGTTCTTTTAAAATAATTTTGTCCGCAGG
The DNA here is from genome assembly GCA_914767545.1 of Sesia apiformis. Lineage (NCBI taxonomy): Eukaryota > Metazoa > Arthropoda > Insecta > Lepidoptera > Sesiidae > Sesia > Sesia apiformis. Next base: position 2,937,837 of record OU611960.1, on the reverse strand, counting down.
CTTGATTTTTCTGAAATGCAATCAACTGTCACCAGCCCCCTTTTAAAGTCCCACTGCTAAACATGGTCTCCTCATGGATATTGTGTTTGACATTTGACATTTACTACAGCCGCGCGAAGAGATGTTAAGCTGCTATTCCAAAGACGACTGATATCACACAGCCAGCAATGTAATAGTTACTTCCTGAATATGCTTTGGACTCCTCTAGACTATCATCGCTCCAGGTGATACAAATTATAGATTATATTTGGTTATAGGCGACACAAAATCACTAGAGGCTTTTCTTAATCCAAGGAAGCCAAGGTATTTGATCTTAGGTTAGACCACACAATTGTTGTTATTGCCAAATGATAATCACTAAATTTGTAAATATGCTCTATTGATAAGAATGGAAATGGTAGTGAATACACAAAAGTAATTCATGACGTATTTGTACTAAGTATCCCCAAACGCTGTAATGTTCATACTTTCTATTTAGATTGACTGACTTATTCCCACGTATTAAGTCATTTAATTACACAGAGTTTACGTTGAAAAACTACTTATAACGCTGCACTCGCGTTAATTTGCTAAAAATAGTGTAAAACAAATTTTTTGCTTACGGATTTTGAAAATCGCAAAGCTCCACCACACAAAAGGGAACCGAGCTGTTTGCGCTCAGCCCGCGTTCCGAACAAAAACGCGTTCACGGAACGAGAGATCGGCAATGAAAAACCGTTCATTGCCGATTTAAAAAGCTCCTAAGTGTTGTTTTGAATAAATTAATGAGATTCGCTAAAAAATTGTAGTTTTTGCACCATCCACAGAAATCTAAAGGTACAGAGAAATCGCGCTGAAATAACAAAAAGAAACATTAGTTCGTAGTATTCTGTGTTACGAACTGTATTTTAAAACAAAAAGAGACGCCTATAGTATTGTCGATTTCGAAAGTATGTAGGTTGTAATGGGCTTCTTCGTGACCATGAAAGACTATTTTCTATTAATGCAACCGTGTCAATAATTTTTTTTTGGAAATATCGACAAATTAGTCTATGGTCTGAATTACATATTCATGAGTGTGTCTTCTAAAGAACAAATAACTGTCCCAAACTACAATTTTATTAAACAAAGTAATGCACGCAAAATTAACATAGTTCGAATTATAATTCAAGACAAATATTTGAGAACTAATTAATCGATTTGCAGACTTTTAAAGATACTTACATTTAAAAGTATTGTACTTTGTTGAGTAGTTGTTTATTCGACTGGTTTTGTCCCCTGCACATGTGACCACGACCCCCTTGGGGGTCGCGACCCTAGGTTGACAAACGATGGCCTAACTAGGGGTATCTATACTCGACTCTCATTTGTGAGGTCGCTAGTTTAAATCCTCAGCCTGAGTTGTATTTAAGCATGGATTTTTTTTAAATAATCTATAGCTCGCATGTTGGCATAGTAGCAACTACATGTAATTCGTATTCTTATTGATTTTAATGTTTGTATAAATGTAGTGTGTTGTAATTATGTTAATAAATTATCCATTCATTCATTCATTCGCATTTCAGAATTATAAAAAAAATCTGTAGCATGTTCACCAATCCGCATTAGGCCCGTGTGGTGGATTATAGACCAAACCCTCCGAGTTATTTACTAAAGGAGGCCTATGCTCTGCAGTGGGAGATTTATTATGTTCAATTATCATAACAAAAGTTTAAAATATTATGAAACTTCTTTGTATTTTACAAGCACTAAAACTGTAGATAATATTTAGATTTTATTATATATACACAATATATAATAAAACAGTAAATATGGTTGAGTCTTTTTAGAGGCTACAGATTATAAAACAGAAGTTTTTAGAATTTTTGTTTGTATGTCTGTTCGTTTGAGTATCACGTACAAACTACAATTTGATCGAGTTTTCACTAATATATAGCCAATTGCCCCGAAGGAATACTGGTGCATGTATCTTCATATGACACAAGGAGTTCTAAAGGAAAATAAAAAAATGACTTAATAGAATTACTCAAAAACTACTGTATTTTCATGTTTTCACTGTCGTGTAGCTAATATGCAGTCTAATAACAGCGCCAATATCTTATCCTTAAATGCGTTTTATCAAGAGTTGATTGAGAAAAAGTTATAAAAATATGTATTGTCTTTTTGTACAAAAACAATGTAATGAAGTAGGATTTTTGCTGTTGTAGGTATAACTTATTATAAGGAAGGAAATCTGATATATGGTGGCATATATCGCCGCGACACTAGGAAAGCGAGCAGTAGTGAAACAAAATAAAATTGTAAATAGTATCAATATCATTGTATTTCAATGATTTTTTTGTAGTACGGAATGACGCTGGTAATGTCTCTATACATCAATATTAATTGAAGTCCGTTGAGTATTTATTTATTCAAATATTTTTTTTTTACTTTAAACTATTTCATGACACCATTCGCTAATAGATGGCTCTGCTAGGTGCATTTTAGTAATTGAGAATCGAAAACAGCATAATAAATATATTTAATTGAATATGCGAACGTTTACTTCTTTGAATGTTAGAAAGAGCTCGAAATGCTCAATAAATTGAGAAAGTTTCGACATACCAACACATGCGTATTATTATTTGCTTATATTTAACTATTTGTCAACATTTTCCTTGGACACCGACAAAAACTAGTATATGCTAAAGTTTTTGCTCGCTTATGATCTTTTTTTTTTTTTTTGGAAATCTCTAATCTTCCGCATTTTAGCATAGTTCGAAAACAATACAGTACTCTATCCACATCTGAATGTATTTTCTTTATTGTAACACTGAATGATTCTACGCAGATGCCGATGTATTATGGTCGGAGTCAGTTTAAATAAATAAATAACGCCGCACTCAATGGCCCACACTAGGATTTCCCTGTGTCCTGGGTCCAGAAACATATACAAAGACAAACACAAACACACAACTAGACCCGAACATATATTTCTTTTTTTAAACAAATGTATGTCCGACCGGGAATCGAATCCGGGACCTTTTGTACAGTAAGCAGGGTCACTACCACCTGCGCCAATCGGTCGGTCTATTATCGGTTCATTACAGTATGAAATCATTCAAACGAAATAATTTTGACTAGTAGGGCTCTAGTAGGTATATTTTAATCTACAGATATTCTAGAGCAGTAGATACGACTATTGTGTTAAACCGATATGAGAAGGCTGGTTTCTTTCAGTTAGGAAGAATACAATAAGTCCAATAATCTGTGATTAAACGCTTCGTTGCACGTTAACCGCAAATGTTCCGTGTGAAGCAGTATGAATAGAATAGGAAGCATAGAAATGTACCTAATCATACTATCGTACAAATAAATTACTGGAATTTTTTTATACAGATTCTGGTCACTAGCAAGGATTCATTTTTTTCCGTTGACTTTCTATGGGATGCTGACAAACGGTTTTTCGGTTCTCCGCCTCGGTAGTATTTTTTTTTTTTCAAAAATAACTGTGTCTGTTTTGTCTGATTATACATATTTTATTCTTACTTCTTGTCTCTTCTAATATACATATTACTTCTTGTCTGCAAACTTAGATAATCATCTCTGGAAACTTATTGTCTTTAAATGTTTGTACATCTCAACTCTTTATTTGCATATTGTCTTATTGATGCTTGGTTCCATGTAAACATAAAAATAAACTAAAGTAAATAAATAAATCGAATAAATTACTTGCAAAAATACGAGGATAACCCTTGAACAGCACTAATTCAATTGACGTCCTTGGACCTGGGAGTGGGACAGTCCATTATCTTACAGGAAGAGGCTGATAAAAGATATGGAGTGCTAATAGCACCTCTGGATCGGTATACCAGAATATTTGTCATTTGACACCGACTATGGATGCTCAATTGTCGAATACTCAAGTATTCTGCCACTCCACAGTTGGGGGAATAGCCAAGCGCAGTTTGGGATGCCCTTACGCCAGGTGGACCAATGAATTGAAAGAGTTCGTCAGTGGAGAAGAGACGAAGACCACGGTCTTACCATCATACACGTATAATGGCAAGCCTTGGGAGAAGTCCAGCAACGTAGAGACATAGGCTGATGGTATGGTATTAGGTTTAAGGTCCTACGAGGACAAAATTAGTTTAAGATATTTCAATATGTCAATCAGTACAATAAAACTATTATATCTAACTAAAAATAACTTGCATTAACATGTATTTCATGATTTTTTTATTACTTCCATTATCAATAAATAATTGGTGTTCTATTAAGTGCATAATACTCCCTACAGTCGCTATTATAATCTATATAAATAAAAATGTAAACGTTCGTTTGTTCAAACACTTAAATCTTAAAAATGCGTTAAAAAAGCATGCGTTGCATGCCCGGCAATTTTATTGCACATTATAGCCTATATCTAGACTCAACCTTTTTTATGTCGCGACCCACGAAAAAGCCAAAAAGTTAAGTAAAAAGTCTCCCGACCCCGTACTGTACAATTATAATATTATTTTAATTGTTTATTCATACGTTTAACAACTAATTTTTATTATGTCTCGGTATTGTATCATTTGTAAAAAAAATATTTTTTTGTCTTCTTCCGGACTTCCGGATATTGGTCATAATCAATTAAAATATATTATTTTAAATAACTAATTTCATAAATATAACACAATTTCTTTATTTTTTATTATTTTAATTTTTTATTATATAGGAATTTTTATCTCAAGATTTAGATAAATTTTGGCTTGCACGACGACGTGAGCACGGAAGCCTAGTAACGGAAGCTTTGAAAACATTGATACCCTTTGCTACTTCTTACTTATGCGAAAAAGGTCTCTCATCTATGGTGGCTTTGAAAACTAAATACAGAAATCGTCTGTTATCACTCGAAAATAATTTACTTATGAGTGTTTGCATTGATGATCCACGTATAGAAATACTTTTAAGTGAGAAACAATGCCAAACATCGCATTAATTAATTAATGTTCATGATTAATCATTTTAATTAAATAAAGTAAGCTGTAAGTTTATTTTTTCATGTTGTTATTTATTACATTGTAATATTTAATTTTATAACAAGATACTAAAATTCATTCCTTTAATAAACGAATCTTTTGTATAGTTTGTATGTTTCGATGTCTTATTATTTTTCAACAGACTGCGACCCCCTTTAATAACAAACGCGACCCCCCTAGGGGTCGCGACCCACCGGTTGAGAAACGATGGACTGTTCATTTCAAATAGTGAAAGATTTTTTCAAATAGGTGCCACATAAACTCACAAAATTCGCACTCTTTCTTTATTATATTAGTATAGATCACAGGGTTAAGAACATACTTTTTACCCAAAAACAGATAAAAACAGGGTAAGCGCCATCTGTTGGGCACCCACAGCAACGCGTGGCCGGGCACATATAGTATATAATCAATATTTATTATAGCTGACACAACTGACTCGTAACTGCTTTGAAGCTGCAGTTGAATTTTTTATCTCTCATAAAAATGAAAAGAAACATAAAATTGTTAACGCTTGATATGTCTTTTACAATGCATTAAAAATATACTCCCTGACATCTAACAGCTAGTTCAATATTACGCGGTTCGAACCGCACGGTCCGGTCGCCCCGAGACAGCGAGAATAAACTCGCGATAGGCCCACGCAGTTGATTTGAACTGAGCGGTTAATTATGTACAGTTAAATATACAAGTAATAACATCAATTTCACATTATGCGGCTCGAACCGTGCGGTCGCTCCGAGACTGGGAGAATAGACTTGCGCGGGGCCGATTTGAACCGCGCGGTTAAGTATGAACAGATAACGAAACCAGTAATAAAACAAACAACCGCGTGGGAGCGACCGCGCAGTTCGATCGCGTGATGTGAACTGGCCCTTATATTTTCTGATTGTATGTCGATACGCCCACACATCGCTTCTGAAACAAAAGGATAAAAGGCTTTGCGAAGGCGTAGTACCTTTACCCATTATAATACATATGTATGTACTGTGTTCAAACATGTTGCATTATTAATTTGATTCGAAAATGTAGAATCTTTGCGTTTTTATTGGGAGATTTATGGACTAATTACCACGCTTGGTGGACAAATAGATAGATAAATATAATTCATTGTCACTAAAACGTACAACTAAACGTAAAGAGAAACAAAAAAAGTCAAAGTAATTAGAAGTATAATACAATTGGTGAATCGATGAATTCTCTGAAGGCGTTTTTCACTGCGTCATCGGGTTTTTTTTCCTCTGTAAAAAGTAATCCAAATTCCGAAAAATATGGAAAACAGTAAGGTACGGTAGTACGGTAGTGGCGAATACGGTGGGTGATGGTGAGTTTCCGGTTATGAAAAAACAGTGGACTAGACCAATTAACCAGACTCGGTTGTTTGATAGCGAGCTGACCTATCATCGTTGCAGTCCTTCATAGTATACATCTGCATTAATTGTTGTGCCAGATCTCAAGAGGCTGTAGTGGATAATACCGGCACAGGATCACCATATGGTCACCATCAGCTTCTTTCGACTCAGTTTACGTTTGGGACATTGTTTGGCTGTCTCACCTGCCTTCAACCATTGTGACTAACGGTTACGATTATCATACAGGACCCACTTCTCATTGCAAGTGACAATACGATTCAGAATCCCTTCATTGTTGTGCCGATTCAGCAAAGTAAGGCAAGCTTCGACTCGTTTCATTAGGCTTTCATTAAGCTCATACGGTACCCACTTTCCGAGCTTCTTCACTTTCCCGATTTGACACAAACGTTTTGTCACTTACGTCGAAGGTTGCTGCTAACTCAGACGTGGTTTGAGATGAATCCGATTCCACTATTGCTTTCAATTCGTCATTATCGACTTTAGTCTCCGGTCGTCCACGGGGCTTGTTCTTGAGGTCGAAATTTCCAGAAAAAAAATCCAGTTTTCCAAAACGATCAAACCAAAAACGCACCGTTCGTTCGTTTGCGGTGTTTGGTCAGTACACATCGTCGATATTTCGAGCCGTCTGTGTTGCGCTGCTGCTACAACAGAACTTGTATTCGAAAATAACGCGATTTTTTCACTTTTCGCAAATACAACGATATCTAAGCAAAAAGTCGTTTAACGGAAAAACAAATAAGTAACTGATTTTGAAAAAGAATGTCACAGCTTTGAATTGAAATTAATTTGAATTCGGAATTCCAAACCAAACGCAAAGTTCAAAATGGCCATTATGAATAACGGCAATTTTATAGGTAAGGACCTAATACAAAGTGGGTCATTTCTGTTCGCAGCTGACTGTACTTATTATATAATGAAAATATCAAATATCATTTAGGGTTATTCAGTTCACGTTCGACCACAGACATTGATTCAAATTTCGATATTCATATTACATTTTATGTATTGGTGCCAATTGGTGCCAATACGGTGGATAGAAAATTTGTGACCGCTGCGTTGGCACGGTAATTGCCAATTCATAAAAGCTGTAGAAAATAAATAAAATTCTCTTTGTTACCACAATATTAATGATAGTAGATAGATGCAGATAGTAGACAGGCAGTGTGTCGTCAGCCCTCAACGGATTAAGGGCTATCGAAGCCGCTACCTAAAGCCTTGACAAACTACACCATCTCTAAAAGAGTGATCTCACCAACCCGCTTGTTCAGCGTGGCATTTTCAGGTCATACATTTCTAATGCACTAGACAATGTGCATGACGAAGTCCATTATCAGCAATTGATGACAAAAAACTGGTTACGGTACTGCGACCGCAGATGATTCGCACATTTATGGGTACACATATCCGCCCGTGCATTTCAAGTTAGACTCTACAGCAACACTCAATATCGCCCGACTTCTCAACATAAACATGTCACCAAACATTTATCTACAAACCACATCGTAACGTTCTCATGACTGAATAAAATGATGTCCAACAACGCCCATGTAATTCAGAAACTGTGTGTTTTCCTCTCCCAAAATAGCAAGATGTGGAGACACAGTGACCTGAAAAGGAAAACAGTGACTTCAAAACGTACCGCACGCGTCATCCAAGTCGTTCGTCTTTGTCAAGGTGTGACGAGTGAATCCAGTGGCGACCATATGGAATGAATGGATGTACTGCTTCGTTATAGAGGACTGAATTATTTATTGCCGCGAGGAATAATGGGCCTTTGAGTAGTATGAATGATGGATGGATGTCTTTTCGTTTATTATGGATGTGTTTGGTTAGTTCGAGGATGTTTCTTCAGAATTGAGCGTAACTGGGAAGCCAAAGCTGCTTGAAAATTGCTATGAGAAATAGATTTTTATTAAAAGTAATTACTCAGCTTTTTGCATTAGTGATTGTTAATCTTAAACACATATATATATATATATATATATATATATATATATTTTAATAAATAATATCAGAGGTCCTGTAACGAGTAAACATACGGATATCATACAAACCTGCCAATAAACATGACATTAGTGATAATGTATTGTATGTTATGATTAGAGATTGGGTTAAGGTAGTGTGATTTTGTTGCGGACGAATGTAAATAGCGTTCCCGTGACCCTGGCGTGAAGTGAACAGGAGGTTCACAGTGGGGTTTTAGCCGGTAGGAGTCCGGCATAACCCTCCGCCTATCCCCAGGGTATCACATGGTGGATTTACCCACGTAAAAAAAAGGTAGTGTGATTTTGAGATATGCGGTATAAAAAAAAATAAGTTTATTTATTCATTACAAAAATTACAAACGTAAACTCTATTTACACCTAAAAAATCAATGACTGGCAGAGAATGCCGCTAGGCATTAAGTCCGCCTTTTGTACACGTGTATTGTGACAGTATAATAGAAAGTTATTACAATCATAGTGCATGACTTAGAAAAGATCGAATTAGCACATTTATTAAATGCAAGGCTCATAAAATGTTTATTTTAAAAAAAAATACGTAACATTATAATAAGTATATCAATTAACTCCCAATCATCAGCAAAATCCATGGTTTTATAATACCCCGAATATCACATGTCATAGGCTGTTCTATTTACGTATTACGTATATTCTATTTATTCTATTATGTTATTACTATATTCTATTTACGTTAAGAAAAAAGTGACGTCATCGGTCCAATAACAGAGCGTTACTCGGACCATCGAGGAACGCTCGTAACGGGTCAATTGGTGAAATCATGTGACTGGATCACTTTTTTTTCTCACTTGAACAGAAATTATAATTATGTGCGAATCATAATTTGGAGATAAGTTTGAGAAGGTTGTGTAATAGTGGAAATGATAAAATAGAGTGGGTTTAATACGTAACAACAGCCTGAAACCGAGAGGTTTACATAATTTACTTGTAAGTTAAATTTGAACTTGAAGTCAAACGGTTTTAACAAAGTTTTAATGGTTGAGAAGACCTTGTACTACGATGTTAGTTACCATAATATATTGTTATACTTGTGAGTAAACACGTTGCTGGTCTTGTCGATATCAGCTGGTAATGTACGACTGCAAGGCACAGGCGTCCCATAGTAAGTCACTAGGGAGTGTCGGGCTATGACCCTCCACCACACGGGTCCATTGCGGTTTTTTTATAAAAAAATTGATGGCAGACGATTTGACAGTCCATCTGGTGGAAAGTGGATACTGTCACCCTGCTAATATAAGTCTAGAATGACAAACAGCACGTCCCCGGATGCGCTGCCCATCTTTGGTGGTCTGGGAATGTATTTGAAGAATGGGTTCACTACTGAAATACGTATGTACTTGTATCAGCCCGTAACGTCCCACTGCAAGGCACAGGCCTCCTCTAGTAAATGAGTGGGAGGTTTCCATGCGGGCTCAGTGCGGATTGTTAGCTCACATACTAGAGATATTTTTTTAATTCTGGAGCATGCTGGTATCCTTACGACGTTTTCCCTCACGGCTGCAAAAGTGACATTTTAAAAAAAAATTCATACTTAACTAGAAACTCAATGGACCGAGGATTTGAACTCACAATCACGCGAATGTGAGTCGAGTATACCGCTAGGCACCGCTCTACTATACACGCATGTACTTTGGGAGAATGGGTTAAAGTGGGAAATGTAGTGAATTTTATGGTAGTCTTGCGTGATTATAATTTACAATAATATAACATTCCGTGTGTTACATGTTAAAAGTATTCGAATTACCTGTGGAATTCTGTCAGAAACAGTCGCTTGTTCCGAAAAATGGCAGTGAGAATCTTGTAAAACGAAACTTGAAGTAAAATTACTTTCGACATTTCCTTTGACTTTCTTTAGTTTTGGCATGCATATAATTGTAATGACGAGACTCTACAATTGTTTCATGTACACAACAAGAGACACTTATCTCGTATTGTGTTAAATGCTCATTGGAAGTAGTAATACCATACCACCAGTCTATGCCTATCCGGTGCTGGATATAAACCTCTCCCGAAGCTCACCACCACACACGAGTCTCAGCTCTTCTCATCCAAACATCAGTGATGAACTTCCGTGTCCCACACTGCGTGGCTTCCATTCGAGAACTCGTTTACCTATCTGTCGGCGATAGGGTCTTGCGACAAATATGACTGCTCATTGTCACTTCAACATGCGGATTCTACGAGCTATGTGTTTAGTTCTTTGGTGAATGTATTCGTTTTATGACCTACATAGCCTCTCATGGCCAGTAGTAATAAATGCAAAAAAAATCTCTTTGCTTACGGAACGACGCGTTTATATTGAGTGTTTAAAATTGTTCATTTCTAAGATGTTTCAAATATACGAATCTGAATAGGATAGGAAATAAATAGGAAAATCTGAAATATTACCAAAACAAACCCAAAAGATTTTAACAGCGCATCAGCTAACTTCTGACAATGAATTACTCGTGCGATATAATCTATAGATTTACGATATTTAATAAGAGCAATTCGGGCGGAACACCCTTTTGATACTTAATGAAATAAACAGGCCCTCGGATATCAAAAACGGAAGCAAGGGAGTGATCGTTTCATGGATTATTGTGGCTTAAAGACATTTGTGTAAGAAAATAATGTTGCAGGGTTTTTATTTACCTATAAATAAATAAATATATTCATTTGAATGAACAGAATTCTTCTGAATCGAATGTTTTAATTTTTGTTTAATACTAGAGATTGTCTGCGACTTATTCCGGGCTGGCTTATGTTGGTTTTTGATGTCATGGTTTATGGTTTATATTTTGAGAGGCTTGTATATTTACAAAAGCAGTGAATAATATGTGTCAATCAGTAGTCTAAAATATATTTAACCTAAAATTAATACGTGTTTCATGATTATTTATTATATTAAAAATAAATAATTGTATATGTAGCTTACATGTTATTTGAAAATTCAAAAAACAATTGTAAATATTATTGCACGAAATGTGCGTAGGGAAAAAAAATAAAAAGTAAATTTCGGCGTTTATACATACAATTTATATGACTCGTAAATATTTATATGACTACAACTATCGTTTATGCAATTTATTTTCTCTAACGTACGGAAAATGATGAAATCTCCCTTCCCACTGATGCTATCATGTTTATGGAAGAGGCGGTACATGGACAAGTGGCCCACTGGATGGTTTGATTGCTTACCATTCAGTAAGTTAAAGTTTTGCATATTTCTTTTAGTTTCGCTAAATTTTTCCTAAATATTTGATAATTAGAATGAAAAACATTTTGTAACACAAACACAAATTTACATCAAATTACATTTACATCATCATTACATCATTACATTTTATATAAAAAAAATCACATCAACTTTAATTGCAGTCCCAATTATCAAGATTGTTTGACAACAGTTTGCAAGTAGTTTGGCGAGCATGTTACATATTGTAGGAAACATGTCACTATCAAGTAAACTCAAGTATATATTTCATAAATAATGTATCCCTTTGAATCCCGCGTAGCGCATTTGTGACTCATAAAATTCCAACACCATGTGCGGTGTGAGCTATAAACAAAAGAAAAATCCGGAAACGCCAACATATATATCTCGCTCCGTAATGTGGGTAGAGAGAGGTACATTCTATTTTTATGAAGTTCCCTCAAAATGGAAAATCTCACTTCAGTCACTTTTTTTTTGTTATAGAAAGAAAATATAAGATGAAAGACAGCCACCCAGTGACGATTCTGAGTCAGTTTTTTAATTCAAATCATATTATTTTAAAAACCTATGCTGGAGCACTAACTCACTAACTCTCTAACATCCATGTCCGTCCCAACCTTGTTTACTATATTCAGCAGAGACCACCTTTCGTACAGCATTTAGTAAAAATATAATACTGAGACACAGGCAAGCTGAAAATCAGGCGAGTACTCACAGCGTCACAGCATGCGCTGAGCTTGCGACCGTTTGCACACTGAGCTTTACATTTCATTAAACAGCTCATTTCTTTATATTTCGACATGCTGTTCGTATTGTCAACGATCCCACTCTCACGGGAAGTTTAGAACCCCTCAGCGTTCGGAGAGACGTTGCGTCTCTCTGTGCGTTCTACCGCTTGTACAATGGGGAATGCTCTGAAGAATTGTTCAATATAATTCCCACGTCGGGTTTCTACAACCGCACCTCCCGTCACAGAAGTGCGGTCCATCCGCATTTCCTAGATTCGGAGGTGTCGCGTACTGTTCGGTCCAAAAAATATTTTATATCGCGAACCCGTAGGCTGTGGAACGAACTGCCTCAAGAGGTCTTCCCATTGAACTACGACATCCCCATGTCGTAGTTTGATGAGTATTATTCTTCAAGAAAGCTGTGAATAAGATTTTGCAAGGTCGGCGGCGCGCCCGCATACCCCCTGGTGTTGCAGGTGTCCATGGGCGGCGGTAACACTTACCATCACGTGAGACCGCTTGCTCGTCCGCCCTCTTCTCTATAAAAAAAAAAATCTTGGGTTTCTATAACCGCACCTCAGAAGTGCTGTCCATCCGCATTTCCTCGATACGAACGTGTCGCGTGCTGTTCAGTCCCAAAATCACTTTATACCCCGAACCCGTAGGCTGTGGAACGAACTACCTCAAGAGGTCTTTCCATTAAGCTACGATATGGGGGTTCTTTAAGAAAGTTATGAATAGGATTTTGCAATGTCGGCGGTGCACCCGCATATGTACCCGCAGGTGTCCATGTGCGGCGGACCCCATAACACATAACACTTAAAATCACGTGGGACCCCTTACTCGTCCACCCACTTCACTATATAAAAAAAAACATGAAACATTTTTTGACAAAATCTACGAAATGAATCTACGAGTAGTACAATGGTATTTAATTTGTCTATTTTTCTGTTTGAACGCGAGTATATGGAAGTATAAAGCAGGAATGTACAAAACTTTCACTTCTACAACGTCCAGCGGTGGACATGGGTCTCCTCATTCTCATTGTCTTATACATGGCCCCAAAACTGGCGAATCCACTCAAGAAAGCTGTGAATAGGATTTTGCTGTGATGGTATTGCAGGTGTCCATGGGCAGCGGTGACACTTACTATCGCGTGGAATCACGTAGACTTTCTTTCAACGTAGGTACGAAATCTAATTCTCTATAATTCTGTCTTAAAATTAAGATTGTTAAAATTATGCATCGCAATATAATATCAACTGCATAACTCGATGTTAAAGTTCATCCGACCTTGTTCACTTCGAAGAGCAAAACTACCGTCGCTGTATTTATAGATAACCTAGACCTAACCTAGACTTTAGCTACTCCTGTAACCTGACGCCCTTTAACTAGCTCTTAGAATGTACTTACCGTTTAACTATCACTCTGTTTTTTTTTAAATAAATCACGCCACATTCTATGGCCAACATTAGGATTCCCTGTGTTGTGGATCGAGAGACACATACAAAGAGGAACACACGATCCATACCCCAACAACCATTTGTCTTTAAACAAATGAATCGAACCCGGGACCTTTTACACAGCAAGCAGAGTTACTACAAACTGTGCTAATCGGTCGTCTAAATGGTTTTAAAATGAGCTATGAAAAGAGTCTTGGCATCTGATTTTACACTTCGAAAGTTTCGGATTCGACCGAAGTTCGAAAAAACGATGTGCTGTAACCCTACTTTGACCTACCTTCGGTCGCAGTTCAATAATTCAAACATCTTCGAGTATCTAAAGGTTATTTCCCCTGTTATCGCGAAATCTAACGCTTGATTCCCAAGTATTTATTTATTTACTCTTTAAGCATTGTACTGTACAGAGGCGGGCTTAGTGCGTTATGCAGTGTTTCCCATGGGTGGGTCCCACTGGTGGGTCGCAAGCGAACATTGGGTGGGCCCCGAAAAAAAAAAAATTAATCTAATTTTAAGTATATTGTTCTGATTTATCTTATTTTTACTTATTGAACATTTCGATTATAACTGGATATTTTCTTATTTTTTAAATTGTACAATCCCTCACATAACTACGCTATGTAAACGAGAACATTCTGCAGCAGCGATACAATGCTATTTTTATATAAGGCGTAGCTTGGGTCCCGAACTTTGTCATTTTTTTTAGGTGAGTCGCGGTTCATATAACTTTGGAAATCACTGGCCTAAAGCATTCTCTACCGGTCGACCGTTGATTAATATATGACATGGTATAGATTGATGTTTTAATTTTGCTAATAATACATATAATATGTATGTGAGTATAATATGAAATATGATGTGATATGGTATGTATTTTATTATTATAAAACTCCCTGTGCCCTAACAGGGCCACGCGCTTAGTGCACTTGGTTTCTTACTTAGTTCCTTCCTGTGTATATGGTACTTCTTGTGTACATGATACTTCCTGTGTATATGATACTTCCTGTGTACATGATACTTCCTGTGTACATGATAGCAATGAATAAATAAATAAATTATAAATATCTCCTATCGAAACCTATCACACCTATATATCAATATATATATATATATACAAATTTACAACTACAACATACAACATTTTGGGTACCTTTTATCCAGAACAATAACAGAGTTCCCACGTCAGTGAATCTAACCACTTGAAGGGCAACTCGACTGGCCACGTTACCCCTCTCTCACAGAAGACTACCTTGAAATGTACTGCATTTCCCACTTTATCTTATTTCCCTAATGTACGTACGTGTTTCGGTAGTGAGTGAGATGTGCCGAGCCCATTCCCATGCTATCCCAAATCCTATTCCCTATTCCCCATCCTATTCCCCAACTCTTTCTCCAAATCCATTCGTATATCCAAAGGTAGGCAGCGCATCCGGGGGCGTGCCAACGTTTTTCATTTTGGACTAATGTTGGCATGTATCACGGATGTCTATAGGCTACAATATCCACTTACCATCAGGTGGTCTGTATGCTCGTCTGCCACCTTCATCCATAAAAAAAAAAGCTCTGATCTGTACGCGTACTATGTTGCGGGGCATTGCTAGTTTTTTTTTATAGAAAGTACTCGTAATATGTAGAAAAAGATCTCATTATCTGACGGTGCGCCACGTAAAAAAATATATATTTAAGGCTGGTTATATAAATACGAAAATATGGAACTATTCAAGCGCTAGGGTATAGGCCCCACAACTGTCAAAAACAGACGGTCGAAGTGATGGAAACTGAAAGAATTCCTATTACTTTCGTCACGGTTTCCTGATCAGTAATGAATCGAGAGAAATGGCGAAAATACCAATAAACTATTTCACATTATATTGTTAATCTGTTATTGTTGATTGAGAGTATATATAGTATACATAGTGTTATTAAAACAAGCGTTCGACGCTCGACCGCTCAATGATATTCAGTGAGCCCTAATGAAACTTGAAGACTCCAGCGTTAAACGCCCGTGAGCGTTATAATAGTCCAAATTTATATAGTCTTTATATTGTCTTATACCCTTGCGTTATAGTCATTTACATTTACTCCCTTACGTTATATATTTATTTTGCTTTAAAGCAAAACAGCAGTATATTAACGGTTACTTGTAGTTAAAGGCTCGACTCTAAAACTGTGCTCGTCTCCAGCGTTCAGCGCTCGTTGTAACAACACTGGGTACACAGTTTAGTAACAAATATCAAACATTAGATTCTCTACGGGAATAGGGGGGATTATACTTTATTTATGGGGGGAAAATAAAATATTTAGTATTATTCGATTCGACTCAATATATTGGTAATGAGTCCTGGGCTGCAGACACTCATTGGATATTATCGCCTGTAGACATCCACGATACATGCCAACACAGTCCAGAATGACAAGCGTTTTCATGCTTCCGGATGCGCTGCTTATCTTTCGAGATTGAGTAATGGATTTAAGCAAAGAGTTGGGGAAACGGGGAAGGATAGGATGGAATGAGACATTTCAGACATGCCCAGACATTTCTCAGTCACTACCCAAACACCTACATAGGCAGTCAAGGATACGGTTTAGACTTTGGAATTGATTATTACGAGGAAACTGGCAGAATGTGCTAATTTCACCATTGCATATATATAAGTCACGCAATACGTGTTTACGGACGCAATAAGTCAGGTGGACGCAGGATCATATTTAATATATAAAGCCCCTATAGGACGCAAGATAATGTCTAAGATGGAAATATATATACACGCACCCATATATGTAGCCATATTACAGATCCTTTCAAGTATCAAAAATAGTTTCTGAGACAAAGGAAAGTGTTGTTAAACGTACAATAAATCAGAATCACAATGAGAAGCTGAATCAATAAAGGTGAATAATTATAACGTTAACATTGACAAAGTATTAATCTTCGTTTATGCTATCATTACAATATCGCTTCGGCCGTGAACCGTCAACATTCGTGAACCGTGTGTAGTGTTATGTCATGAATTTATCGACGTGTCTTCCTGTTTCTGTAGAACGGTAGATAATAATCTTGAGGTAACTATTTCTATTCATAAAGTTACGTTTGAACCCTCCGCACCACTGAATTTCACGAGGAGTTGTTCTATAGAACTGTGACGTCATGAAATTGTGATTTTGTCTCAATTGTTACAAGGTATAACAACCTAAATAAAAATTGCCCGATAGGCTTCATTTAATTAGTAGTATAGTAACAGTACCGTGTTGACCATGTGATGTTGGCCGGCTTCACACCATTTCTTCCCAGGTATAGCAAAGCCGATACCACAAACCCTGAGGCACTACACCATCTTTAAAAAAGTGGACTCGCTGACCCGCCTGGTCAGCGTAGCGTTTTGACGGCCATACATCTCTCATTCACAAGACAGAGTCCACGAGGAGGCCCATTTACAGCAGTGGATACTGAAAGTGCTGGTTACGGGCTGTAAGCTGATATCGTATAGTAACGCATACATCCCCTGGGCATCTACCATAAGTCATTTTTATTCGCCAAACTCGCTTACCAGCTATCTGATTCTCGTGAGATTTCTTTACGCCACGGAAAAGACGTTGCTAAAAAACAGACCTATCCAATAGTACATCCATCAATCTCCGATAACTGACTGACTTTGGCGACGAGTTTTTACGTCTGACGTACATGTTTGCGCTTTTCGTACATGTTCGCGCTTTTCAAGTAATTAAAAAAAAACTGCAGCGGGTCGGTAAAATCCCGAGTTAGTAAAATTAAATCGTAGTATTTTTTTCAAAATGACCACGAAATAGAGATCAATTAAATTTATGCATATTAGCAAAAATGAATGTTAATGGAAGTCAATAAACTAGATTTTTTTAAAGGAAGCAGAAATGCAGACAATCCTTCTGGCCGGTAGTAGGTGGATACTGTATCCCCATAACAAAACGATGGTACACCGCAAGTTGGGTTATCTTTGGAAATTTAGGAATAAAGAAGTGGGGAAAATGGAGAATAGGATGGTAATGGGCTCTGGCGTATCTCACTCATTACCGAAACACGTACAAATTGGGGGAATAAAAAATAAAATAGTACTTAAAACGATATTTCCCTACATTTTGTCAAAATTGACATGAAATATCTACTTGAAAAGTTTTTTAAAAGTAACATCGAATGAAAATTCTATTCAAAATCAATCAAATATTTTGTCAATGTTTTGTTTTTAATTAGTAAAGTAAATTGAAATCAATTGTTCAGAATCGGAATTGTTTGATTATTCTGAATTCAGATCTTTATCTGACATCTAAAAGTACATTACTGACAAAATATAGTGGAATGAAAGAAACTAAATGGAACCGGATGGAAAGGTATAAGTACGTAATCGTACGGGCAATATTTTTTTGAAAAGAAATGGTAGAAATACATAATCGTACAGGCAATATTTTTTGAAAAGAAACGTTGCAGTGTAAGGAATGACTGATCCAGAACCCAATCTGTTTGGTGTATCATGCACAAACTACGTACGGATTTTCATGAAACTTGGCATGGTTATAGCTTATGTGTTGGGTTAACATTTAGGGTTCATTTTATCTCGATACGTTATAGAATTCCCTCAGGAATCACTATACATAATGAATCAGAATAAAAAGTATGTTAAATGTTAACCCGGCACAAAAGTTTCATTTAAAACCGTCCAGTACTTTGTACGTGATGTATCAGACAGCCAGAGAAAAAAAAATGTTGTTTTGATTTCTGTATCATTCGTAATTTTCACTGCAATTACTTTTACAAAAAATATTTTTTTATGTCGGAATGTCTACTAAATTCTTGTGGCCCTATTCAAGAGTTACCGGACATGTATGGTTTAGGGCGAGTGCAGAAGGCGCTCAGCCAGGAACAAAAAGTGTTAGGACAAACAATACAGCAATTCATTGTGACATAAATCCTAGTAGGAAACTGTGGCATCATATGAAGAACAGTCCGTAGATGAATTCTGTTATGTTTTCCACTCGGAAATGTTGTCTATTAATTTGTTATAAACATTTTTTAACAAAAAATCGTTTTTTTTTTTTAGCTTTTTGCTTATAAAATGGAAACTAATGAAGGAATCTTAATGCTGTACATAGGCGATTTATAAAGAATAAAAATATGAACAAAACGAGAGGTCGTATGACTCGATCGGATAATTAGCAACGGAGAAAATCCGGAAAAACCGAAAAATTCTGCGTTTTTTAAAAAAATCACACATCAGCCATTTTTACATTTACAGAATTGAAACTTCGCGAAAATGTAGTAATTTATAGGTACTTTGTGTGTGCAAAACCCTGACGTTGTCCGACTATTAGTTTTGGCACGATAGTAATTTTAATTTTTCAATGCGCTATTTTGCAGCAGGACTGGGTGAGTTTA
Source organism: Sesia apiformis (assembly GCA_914767545.1). Classification (NCBI taxonomy): domain Eukaryota; kingdom Metazoa; phylum Arthropoda; class Insecta; order Lepidoptera; family Sesiidae; genus Sesia; species Sesia apiformis. Next base: position 2,918,670 of record OU611960.1, on the reverse strand, counting down.
TAGATTATCCGATTTTAATTTTTTAAACTGATTTGAAAAATAGGAGTGTAGTGTAACAAAACGTATATTTTCATTTTTCCTTAAAATGCTGCGAAATAGGTCGGAAATGCACATAAAGATGACTAAAAACTGATTCATTTACCCCAAAATCGAGTAGTGGGATAGAACGGGATCTATGGAGAGGCGTATATATGCGTGCATATTTAATTTAAATATCTCAGCAACTACTGGAGCTATTTTATTAGTTTTATTTTTATTTTGGAGTAATTGAATCCGTTTTTAGTCATCTTTATATGCATTTCCGACCTGTTTCGCAGCATTTTAATATTAATTAAGCAATTAATAGACAACATTTTCTAGTAACGGAATTCATCCACGGACTGCCCTTCATTTTTTTTTTTTTTATAGATTAGTGGGCGGACGAGCAAGCGGTCCCACGTGACGGTAAGTGTTACCGCCGCCCATGGGCACCTGCAACACCAGGGGGTATGCGGGCGCGCCGCCGACCTTGTAAAATCCTATTCACAGCTCTCTTGAAGAACCCCATATCGTGGCTCAATGGAAAGACCTCTTGAGGCAGTTCGTTCCACAGCCTACGGGTTCGCGGTATAAAATAATTTTTGGACCGGACAGTGCGCGACACCTCCGTATCGAGGAAATGCGGATGGACCGCACTTCTGTGACGGGAGGTGCGGTTGTAGAAACCCGAGGTGGGAATTATATTAATCATATGATGGCACAGTCGGTTTCCTACTAGAATTTATGTCACACAATCGCTAATACTTTGCTCTATCGCTTGGCCTATGTGTGCAGTAACGAGTCTAAGCGCTATCCCGCCGGTAGACCGGCTTTAGGAACGGACTTCGACTTGGGGCGTGACTTTGGGAGGGTACCGCGGTATCGCGAGTCGGTGACAAAATATTTCATTTACAGATACGGCTCTGTTAAGATTTCGTTATATGTGTAGATTACAATTGAACACGAACTTTTCTTAACATCACAGTTACGATGCGAAAGATTGTTTCGAATTTTTGTCCGTCTGTCTGTATGAACGCAAATCAAGCAAATTCTACAGGACAGATTTAAAAAAATTAAAATAGTATAGCTATAGATTATGTGCCCGGGTTAACGATTTAAGGTATTGTACTTTTTGTCCAGATCGACACAGTCGCAGTGACCGTTAGTAATTTTATTAGTATGTGTGTCACAGTAGCACTCCTGTTACTTTGTCGCGTGACGGGTAAAATTTTACAACGAACGTACAGGACGTAAAAATGACCCGTAAAATCGTTACGAATAGACGGACAGTTGAGCGCAAATTGGTCTCAACGGTCGTAAAGGATAGTAGTGCCTTAAAATGACTTTATTTTTACAATACATAGGTGTGGCTGTTACGTTTCCATTCGACTACGATAATGTTGGATGAGAAATCGACGGTATATTGAGTCAATCTATATAGTAATCGTTAATTGAGGGGGAGAGTGCACTCTGCAATTCAACAGCTGCTGGGCGCGCTCGACTGGCCACGTTACCCCTCTCTCACAGAAGACTAACTTGAAATGTACTGCATTTCCCACTTTATCTTATTTCCCTAATGTACGTACGTGTTTCGGGAGTGAGTGAGATGTGCCAGAGCCCATTCCCATCCTATCCCTCCCGATTTTCCCATCCCCTTCTAAATCCATTCCTATATCTCCAAATGTAGGCAGCGCATCCCGGGGCGTGGCAACGTTTATCTTAAGGAATCTCACTTAGACTAATAAATTATTGGACTAAAAATTTGGACTATAGATTACTTATGTTTGGCCGGTATTTTCAGGTTTTGGTCCAAAAATGTATGTAAACAATATGTAGAAATTATAAACTGTATAAAATGTAAATGTACAAACAAATTATTAACTTTGTACATATAAAACGGGTTTATTTAAAAAAATGCATGCCCTAATAAAGTGTTTATAGGCTTGTGTTTATAGACTTGTGTTTATAGGCTTGTATTTATAGGCTTGTGTTTATAGGCTTGTATTTATAGATTTGTATTTATACTTATAGTTAAACGAGCAGCAAAAAATATTAAATGGGCAGCTAATCATGATGAACAAAAGAAACTATTTTAAAATAATTGAAACAAACAAGTGTTAATTACTAAGAATGTCAACACAAAGATATAGGAGATATGTAGGAAAAGATATAGGATAGAACATAGGAGTCGCGAAGCGGGACTCCTATATCGTTGTTGTCAATAGAAAACCAAAATTTAACCGATCTTTAAATTTGCTTCCAGTGATTTGCTGCCACTTTCAGTATTTTCCTTTTTCATATAATTATTGTTATACAGAAACAAAGACATCTATGAAATATTCACAAACGTAAGGAGTACTAATAGAGAAGGCTTTGTACTTGTACTTGTATCAGCCTATAACGTCCCACTGCGACGTGCAGGGGCCTTACCACAATTCCTTATAGCAGTATTATTTTAACCTTATTTCTCAATTTCGTACCACGGCGTCCTTAATGTAAGCTTATATTAGTAATGTTTTACTAAGAAGTTTTGGTGACGTCACGTAGCTTACTGTAGTGCAAATTGGAACGTTGTATGAAAGAAATGGCGTTATACAGTTCATATAGCGTTATTTCGTTTTGTATTTTAGCAGGGAATAGACAAATAATTAAAATCATTCGTTCTTTCGCAGCACTAAGCATTAATATTTTGGTGGAGGTCATGGTACGAATATGAGTAATGTTATTTTAGGCCTGAAATAAAACGTTCCTGCAACAATATTGTTTTGTAAAAGATGGTGGTAAGGCCCCTGGTCTCCCCTGCTAGATCACTGGGGTATTCCGGCCCTCAATTAACCACAAGGGCCCAGTGCGGGTTGATCGATCACATATTCTAGGTTTCTTTTTAATTTCCGGAGCATGTGGCTTAACTTCACGATGTTTTCCTTCACCGTCGGGCCAGTGGCAGAAGGCTTAGAAAATAAATAGCAGAATAAGTCAAAAAACAATCAATTCAAAGAGTTTGGAGTGAATTTATATTCCTTTTTCATTAGCGGTCAGTTCTAGGAATTTAGGAGTGATAAGTTTGATAAAGGAAAATACTCCAAAGAGTATTGTTACAAGAATGTACATGTACAATGTCAAGGGTTATACAATGTAAGCGAACACTATCGCTCATAGATATCCGCGATACATGTCAAAATCAATAAAAACGTTAACACAATGACATTGTGCGTAATAACAGATGGTAAATACTCGTATATGTGTCGTTGTGAAATGATAAAAGTAGTTGAAGTAGAAAGCAGTAGAAAGATAAATGATAGTTGAAGCAGGAATTCAATGAAATCCCCAAATATTTCACTAAGATGATAAAATCGTATATTTGTTCGGCCATTTTCCAGGACTTTATCAAATGCCTAGTGGTACTTTTTGGCGGGAACTTGAGAAGTGAAATTAGGCGTTTTGTGGTTTAATAGTGATAGTTTATTAAACTTCAAAGTATATTTCGTGGGTGGTGTTTGTGATTTATTTATTTATTTAATTTAATTTAATAATAATCAATAATCAATAATCAAATAAAAGCCACTTCTGTCCTCAGTAAACGCACTACCACTTTACTGAGCCACTCCTGACTTCGACGAGACTGTACATTGGACAGGATACGTTTTAGACTTTGAAATTGTTTATTAGGAAGAAACTCGGGACTGGCAGAATGTGCTAGTTGCACCATTGCCATATGAAAAGAAAAAGAAAACATTTCTGTTCCATTTACGATAATATGGCGACGAAATAAGACAGTAACGCTACGCACGTTACACTTTTTATACTTCCTAGCGGTAATAATTACTACAATTGGGCGTACCGTTCGTTTTTCTAATTGATATTCTTGTATGCTGTTACTCATAATAATAGCATTTACCCACAACCTCATTAAAGTAATTAAATAATAGTTCAGTTTGAACTTCCCCGAAGGTTCTGACCTTGTAAGATTATGTTTAATTTTGAGTAAAAGTTTTGTTCTAATCATAGACTTATGGCAAATAATAGGAAACTGAATGTTGCTAATGATGTTCTAATTACTAATTGAATAACGTCGAGCCTCTTCGTGTTTTCGATCGTGATTATTAAAAGACCTTTGAAATAAAAGCTTTTATTTGAGGAATATGCGTAATTGCATATATCCGATGTCTGTTGATACATGTGAATTTCGATGACCATATGCACTATACCATATTTGTAGCCATTTTCAAATTTAAAGTTTTATATTAGGAATATTATGAGTAAAGTTTTAGAATTAATATAAATCAAATGTCGTAGGCTAACACTCAAAATGTTGCTGTTTTATGAAATTGCCGTTTGTTGATAGTAACCACTTGGAACATAAGTATCTTGCGTTCGGCTTGGAATTCCGAATATAAAACGGCAATTTCATAGGTGAGAACCTAATATTTAACTATTTCTTCCCGTGGGTGCAGTAAAGGGCCGCCACTGTATGCCCTGTGGAAATACACCACCGCTAAAAGAGTGACCTTGCAAAACTGCCTGGCCAGTATGACGTTTTAGGGCCATAAATCCCTCATGCAAATGACAATGTGTATAAAGTGGTACACGTGCAGCAGTGGACGATGAAAAGACTGATTACTGTACCATACCATCAGCCTATGTCTCCCGACTGTTGGATATAAAGTTCACCTCCTCAGCTGGATATACACACGATCCTCGGTCCTTTTCACGCAACTACCACCGGCGAACCTCTTCAAACCGCAGGTCCACCTGGCCCGTGGCCTGATTACAGTGTTTTATTACGGGTAACATATCCTATTGTTCCAGGATGTATATATGCTAATGAATTTAAAGCTATCCTTGCCTAATGAGGTCACTAAAACAAAAGAAGACAATAAAAGGTGAAAGGTTATGATGCTTAAAGGGTTAATCAATGTCTTTATAAATTATTTACAAATTGCATTAATTATAATTATACTTCGGCATCTTCAAGGTTCTTAATTAATAATTTAATAACACAATTAATAATGGAAAGTACAATGGGAAAAATGTATAGATGTCGTTCCCAACTATTCTTATAACAAACAAAAAATAATTAATGACAATGTATCTATTTTGGTCCAGCATAATCGTTGTACAACAAATTTGTACTTTATATATGCAATTTTCAACAAATAAAAGATGAGTATAGAAAATGTGTTTAAAATACAGTTCGTCCACGGTTTTCACTTCACAGATCTATGAAATAAAAGCTTTAATTTCAGGTACATCTCGAATGTGTTGATAAATGTTAATTTTTGGGACACTTTTACGCATCGCCCTAAGCATGCTGGCAGCATTACCTCAGTCGATCGTAAGACTGATATAAAATAATTACCAGTTCTACGTTCGTCAATGCTGTCGACCCAGCGCTTTGATAGATCTTTAAAAATAAATTCGCACTAAAACTTGACGATTTTAGTCTCGAAACCAAATTCAATAACTTTACGTTGATCAAAGAGAAAGCTAGCTTTAATCATTGGTAGGGTTTGGTAGGGGGAGAGTGCGTGCTACATTCCCATAGCCGCTGGGCGCACTCGACTGGCCACGCTACCCCTCTCTCACGGAAGACTACCTTGAAATTTACTGCATTGCCGAAATTTCCTACTTTATCGTATTTTTCCAATGTACAAAAGTGTTTCGGTAGTGAGTGAGATATGCCAGAGCCCATTCCCATCCCATCCTATCCAGCCCCATTTTACCAACCTTTTCTTCGAAATCCATTCCTTAGTCTGCAAAGTTAGGCAGCGCATCCGGGGGCGTGCCAACGTTTGTCATTCTGGACTGATGTTAGCATGTATCGCGGATGTCTATGGACGACAATATCGACTTATCATCAGGTGGACTGTATGCTCGTCTGCTGTCTTTTAATATATATATATATATATATATATATATATTTATAGGTGACTGACTGCGTGGTCAGTCATCCCGTGACCACGTCCACTGCAAAGTGTTCGAAACGTCGGGATATAAATAATGTTAAATATACGCGATTTAAACCGTTCAAAGTTGTTTAATTTCTAAGGACTATCTTATATAATAATAAACTCAACTTATTTTTTTCGACAGCATATGCAAATATGCATTGCAAAGTAAAATTAAATATATTTAATATTAGTATAATTAGAAGATGTAACTATTTAAGTTACGTAGGTCTTATTATATTGGTCGGCTTTAGAATTGCACTATCCCATCACTTGTCGTAAAAGACGATTAAACCGCTGCTACAGGTCTTGAGGAATTGAATACACCACCTCTAAAAGAGTGGACTATCCCAATTTGGTGGACCAGTGCGGCATTTTAAGGCCATACATCCCTCATGCACAGTGCAATGTGCATGGGGAGGCTCGTGACTAACAGTGGATGCTAGGAGGGTTACGGTTATGTATATAATTTTAGTAAAATTATACTTAAGCGGCAATTGAATCTTAATAAATTATATTTTTGATGGTTGTTTGAAATATCTCTTTGGAAAACAGGTATCCTGTTTTAAAAACAATATACAACGTATTACTTACTGTACGTACGTATTTTGTGGTGTTGTGTCAAAATAAATATATGTTACTCCTCTCTCAGAGAAGACTACCTTGAAATCTACTGCATTTCCCACTGTATCTTATTCTTAAATGTTTCGGTAGTGAGTGAGATATGCCAGCACCCATTCCCATCCCATTCTATCCCACTCCATTTCCCTGACTCTTTCTCAATGTAGGCAGCGCAACCGGAGGTGTGTCAACGTTTGCCATTCTGGACTGATGTTAGCATGTATCGCGGATGTTCATGCGCGAGTTTCCACTTTCCATCAAGTGGACTGTACATATGCTCGTCTGCCGCCATTTTTCTATAAAAGAAAAGTATTCGACTTGTCTATGTCATCTTCAATTCGACGGAGACCGCTTCGCGCGACTCCCGCTTCCATATTGTCACCAGTGAACATAAAGCTAACCCTATTTTAAACCTATTTTAAACCATAGATTTCTGGTTCGTTTAATTATTCCTAATTGTGTTTCATGCGAACAAAACGAAAAGATCCGTAAAGATCAACAGAGCGTGCGAACGAGAATTAAAATCACAACACGTCCACCAAAAGCGAGAAGGAGTTAGAAACAACTGTCAAGTGGCACATTATTTTAATTAGTCTATGAGGCCCGGAGTCCCAAACAACATATGCATGTATTACGAAGTAGTTTATAGTGCTTTAGCAGGCGCTGTTAGTCGTAAGCATATTGTAAGAGATAACGCACACTTCAATCAATTCTATGGGCCAAGTCAGATTTGAAATTGTGCGTTCATGCGAAACTAAAAATTCACATATGTTTTTGACTATTTTGTTGAACAACTTCGAAATCCTGACTCTAAATCTCTAAAGGTATGCTTAATTTTTTTGTTTCAGATTTCAAGTCGATGAGCGGCAGCATCATCCATTCTCTATAAAGATGATTATAAAAAAATATACTACGTAGGTACGTACCATTTAAAAGTATTTTTTATTATATTTGACTATTTTGGTAATATTTTCGTGATAAATGTAAATTTTTTTTTGCACTAATTTCAATATCTTCGGTTATTTTGCCAAGCTTGGGTTAAGTTATCCGTTAAAATTTATTTAGGAAATTATCCTTATCTCTTCAATTTTCATCCATATGATAATTAAATGTTTAATTTTGATCTTTTAGAAGTCTTTAGGACTCAACAGAGGATCACTATTTGCTAGTGATTAATTAAATATATCATGTTTAGTTTACAGTAATCTTATATAAAAGTTGTTATTTTTATTAATTAAAAAACACAGTACCTGGCAAAAATCAAAGTCGTTTAGTGTCGTCTTCCACCATCCCATCCACTAGCCCACTTCTGTCATATTCCACATCATACGTCTCCGGAACACTAACACCAATCACATTTAAAAAGTTTCAATTTTTTTTAAATTCAAACGCGCTGTCAAATCGTGTCCCACAAGATGGGCTACTAAAACGAATGCGTGTTTTTTAAATTTTGAATTTCGAAAAGCACATCGAATGTTCTGTGGCGACTAGCGTGCGCTTCCACTGAGAGGTGGGTTAGAACTGAGGGTTGGGCTAGAACTCGAAGCGCGCGCAAAACTGTTGAATCCGCTTTACCCAGACTCCGTTTGAGCAAAAATTCCAAGTGAACTGCTCCTCTTAATACAACGTAATTGATAGATATAAATATGTACTTGCAAATATATTACACGAATTGTTACCATCGAAACGACAGTGCTTATTGTATAGGGAAGATGATATTAGAACTTGCTTTACGAATACGGTTTCCAGGAAAGAATTTCATTTGCTCGAAAGTCTGATTAACCTTGGAACATTGCGAGGTATGTTTGATCATTTTTGTCATGTTATTGACATATATTTTTGATACATCTTTATAACAAGTTTTCATTTGGCGAACACTGATACAGAGATAAAATGTTTTTAACTTACTTCGAAGGCATTTATGTAGATTAAATATTTTAAAATTCATTTTGGAGATTCAAAAGTCGAGATGATAATTAAGTTCAGAGATACTGATGACATATGTTCATTTGTTTCTTTTTTCCAAATTTTTGTTATTAATTATAATAATAATAAATACTGTTTATTGCATACAAATAGTTATTACATGTGAACAAATAATAAATGACAGAATACAATTATTAATTATTAATTTCTACATATTTAAGGTTAGAGATGTAGTTTTCTATTGCTAGTATAGGTGTATATTCTATACCGCCAGGTATATTGACCTAAATTTATGAGGTTGTGTGTTTGATCTTCGGCGCTGTACCATTGAGTTTATATTTATCACAAGCTCGGCGGTGAAGAAAATCATTCTGAGGGTCATGTGTAATACTAATGAATTCGCATAGGGCGCACTCGGTTGTTAATGGACGGAAACCCACTTGTGATTAAAAGGGGCGGCGGCCTCTGCCCAGCTGCAGCGGTGGGGCTTTATAGGTTAATATCAAAGTTGACTACAACTATATAAGGCAGTCAATTGTCTCGCAAAGTTAGTTTATTTTTACTTTTTAAAGGGGTGGGGTGTCAGCCGGCTAGAGAATTGCAACACTCTATCTCTTCCAGCGAGTGTCATAAAAGGCGGCTAGCGGATAAGAAAGCCACTACCACAAGCCCAGAGGAACTACACTATCTCTAAAAGAATGGACTCGCCAACCCGCTTGGCCAGCGTAGCGTCTGAGGCCCACAAGTCCATGTGCACGAGGAGACCCATTTCCAGCAGTGGATATTGAAAGGGCTGATTGCAAGTTGACAATAGCGTCGATTATTGCACTCAGTTATTTCCTATAGTGAGTATACTTTTAACTTATATTGAAAGTTATCGTTTACGGTGTAAAACGTAAATTAACGTAATTAAACGGTGTAAATATAACGGTGTAAAACGTTTGGAATTTTTAAGTGTTTTTAAACAGTTTTTACACTGTTAGAAACACTTGAAAAGTTTTTAACAGTGCTTTTATACTGGAGCTCATTTCCCTGTCTCATGTTCTGCCGTAAAATGTACTGCATTTCCTACTTTATTCTATTCCCGCAATAGAAGTACGTATTTCCGTAGCAAGTGAGATGCGTCAGAGCCCATTCCCATGCCACCCTATACCTCCCCGTTTTCTCAAACCTTCTCCAAATCCATTCCTGAATTTTGAAAGTAGACAAGGAAAGGAGGCGTAACATCGTTCGATATTCTGGACTGATTTTGTCAGGTATCGCAGATGTCGCATGGCGACATTATCCACTTGACATGTGAACTGTCATCTTTCTATAATGTGGCCTTCTTTCTATAAAGTTCTTATAGGAATAAGTCCGCCTTTGTACTGTTACAACAAACGGCAACGACAACAACAAGTCCGTATTAAATTCACTAGGAGATTATTTAATCTTGTTTTGCAAGAGGCTCAGTTTAGATAATGAAAATTGTGTTTTATAACTAAAAAAAGGTTTCTAAATCAGTTCGCTTCCAGCCCCAATTAATCCAGATTTAAAATTCAAGTTTCACCCTTAACCGCTGCAGCGTCTTAGTGAATTCTTAAGTACTTTACATTTACTTAAGCACCGAGGGCGTTTAAGTGGAACTCGTTTGATAAAGCCTTGTTCATATGTTTTTGTGCCTTTGAATAGGGTTGTCGCAATTTTAGTTAAAGCAAACATATAGTTATTTTAATATTATGTATTTTTATGATATTTAGTATATAAGTCTCTGACATAGTTCATAGAAACCGGCATGTTGAAGTGGCAATTGGCAAGGTCATACTTGCCACAGGACCAATCGCCGATAGGGTAGACAAATCCTCGGATGGAGGCCACGTACCGAGAAGTGCAGTGTGGGAAGCCCCACGGCCAGGTGCACCGACGACTTGAAGAAATTCGAAGTGGTGTTGGTTGGATGAGGCGAACCGAGGATCGTGTGTGATGGCGAACCTTGGGAGAGGCCAATATTCAGCAGTGGAGAGATGTAGGCTGATGGTATCTTTTTATGTAGGATAAAGGCGGCAGACGAGCGTACAGTCCGCCTGGTGATAAATGGATACTGTTGCCCCTGGAAATCCGCGGTACAAGCCAACTTCAGTCCAGAATGACAAACGTTGGCACGCCCTCGGATGTGCTGCCTACCTGACGAGATGAAGGAATGGATTTAGAGAAAGGATTGGGAAATTAGGGAGGGACAGGAAAGAATGGGACGGGAATGGACTCTCTGGCATATTTCAATCGCGACCAAAACACGTACGTGCATTAGGGAATATGGCAAAGTGTGAAATGCAGTACCTTTCTAGATAGTCTTCTGTGAGAGAGGGGTAACGAGGCCAGCCGAGTGCGGCCAGCTGGTGTTGGATTGCAGCGTGCACCCTTCTCCTCAAAAATTCCCGTCATCATTCGTTTATTGCAATCACTTTTTTCTAGAAATAGCTATATACAGATATAGCTTTGTTACAATTTTATTATAAATATGTATAGATAAATTTAATTTAACTAAAATTAAACACCCATGAAAATGCAAAGCTCGGAACAATGAGGAATCTTAATTTAACTCAAGGGTGTTTCACTTCTCCTTAATTAATTCGACCCTCTAACATTTATGTACTTATGGGCACATGTAGACTCGTAACTAAGTGTCCGTGGACTCAATAACTAAGCCCTCCATGATTGGTATTTATAAAGAGAACTTTTCTTCAGGTCGTCGCGAATGCTGTTCGTTAAAATAACTGAGAGCATAGGATAAGTTTTTAGAAGGTGACTATTAGTTCGACGACATGCTAAGTGTCCAAACGATCCGGACTTAATTTAGACGAAACGATTTCGTTAAAGTTGAGTTTTGATGACCTGTTAGTTGCTGATGGTGATCTTGTAAAACTTATCTGCTTTGCTAAGGGTCGTTTAAATATTTGTTTAAATCAGCAAGCTGAAGGCTATATACGCAGGACCATCGATTTGTGAATACATACTAGATATATTATACAAGCACTCTTGCGCAGGCGCGTAACAGTCTTATAGTGTTCTATGTTTATTGGCTCTCGAATTCTTTAATTCATATGTGTTTTGAAAATGTAACATTCTTATTAAATGCTTAAGTTTTAAATTTGACTTTATAATTAACCCCTACTCATCTCCTCCACCTCCCCTAGCAGTTGCCAACCACGTTTCTTTGATAAGAACGAATGATCTGTCATGTTTATTTCCATTTCAATGCGCAGGACCGATAATTAACCGATCTTGGAAACAAGTTCTCGAATGGAGACTACGTACCTGGAATCATAACTACTAAGAAAAGCGATAGTAGTGGCTGGATGGAAAGAGCTGAAGATAGTCTGTTGTCTTTGGGAGGTTCCCACATCCAGCAGTGAAGAGACACAAGTTGACGGTATCCTATTATGTTCCTTCGGAAGTAGGGTAGTTCGTGTTTATTTTTGAGTATCTCAGAACTTATTACGTAAACTAATTAATATTTTATGTTTCATCGGACGAAGCGCTTGCACTTATAAAACACCTCACGACTGCATCATAAAATTACGTTTTCTGATGCGTCTACTAGTCGTCAGATTTCTATTAATGTCGTGCAGGCAATGTTGTTAACAAGAAGAATATCACGATCTGCGAATAACGTCGATCAATGTTGAGTGTTTGTTGAATAGTGTAAACGCACTTGACGCGTCCGGGTGTTTTCGGATTAGCCGATGGTCAATGTTTTGATAATGTATATTAGGTGAAAAACTTTTAGAACAAAGAGTAGCGTGTAGTGAGTGCTACGAAATTCGTAGCGGTATGCGTAGCACGTGCTACACGCGCTACGACAACTGTACATATTGTGCTACGCAATGAACTTTAAGTAAATACGACACAGTGAAAAGGTATTTTCCATGTCAATGTTTGCATTGTTTGTGTTTGTAATTTCCTTGTAGTTAATTAACGTTTTAATAATGTAACTTGGTAATTTATACCAAATTTTTGATGTAGAATTAGTCGAAAATTAAAAATATGTGCATGATTTCCGTTTTCATTGTTTTTTTTTTTGTAGAGAAGAGCGATATCTGTCAATGGACAAATACTGATTGAGAACGATAAAATGATAATGATGATTATTTGTCATTATGTTTATTGAAATAATTTGATATCTTGACAGGTATGCTGGCATTTTTCTTTGAAACGTGACAAATAGGCAGATTTTAATTCGTATTAACATTATCAATATAAGCTACTACTTATGTAGACCACGAGAACGAAGTCGCGGGAAAAACTGGTATTCAATTATGAAATTAACTGGTATTCAACAGAAATTATGACTAACTCATTTATATAAGGTCTTATACAATTAGTGTTAAATATTCTAGTTCTTATTCCACTGAATGACTAATCAGTGAAATAAGAAATTACATAAATTTTAAAGTGTGATGGAAAACTGGAATCTAAACTAAACTACATATTCACTAATTAAAAGTTCCAATTCCAAAATATCTACGGGTAAGTAGGAATGAGCTACCTAAACAGAAACGGTTGCGTTCAAGGTCAAAAACCTAAGCAAGCAAATGTCGACAGTGTTAATAATTGAATCATTAATTATTTATTTTTAATATAATAAACTAATCGGTAAATATATGTTAATATTTATACTGTTCTGTAAGACATTTGTTCAAATTCAATTAAGGATATGAAAGGACATCATTATAAAAGACATCATTATTTCTCCATATAAATCTGATTTCTCCATACAAGTCTGGCATATTTTTTTTTTGGATGCTGCAAGCAATTATATTTGAAGCATTTATAATGATGTACCCATTCATGAATAGGTTTCACATAGTCTTTCGGTCGTTCAAATATTATTGCTGGCCGCATCTAAAAAAATATAATGCCAGATATAATGATGTCCTTTGTTAATATATTTTTAAAAAAAGTACACCAAAGTTATATTAAACTTTCATCCTACAAGAACAAAGTTTCACACACATATAATACCTTAAATTAATAAGACTCTATAAACCAATCAGCTATTTAACAATGTGATGTATAATAGTTAAAGTTTTGGGGAGGTTGGGGACATGAGACCGTCATCAGCCGTGTACTATTTACCCTCATGTCCTTCTCATAGCACCCAAACTTTACTTATACGGGCCACTTACATTATCATGTTTTATTGAAGTAAAAAGTCATGGTTTATTTTCAATGTCTGAGGAAGGAATTCCGTTTGTAAGATTTGGGCTCAAAATATATTTAGATAGGTAGCTCATATTAGATATATTAATAGGTTAATATAAATTAATATATAGATTATTTTTTGTTTTCGTGTAACAAAACCCCCGAAGAGGCCTAAGCCCTAATTGTGTAATTCGCCACGTATTATTATTATTATTTATCGTCAACACAAAGTTAAAACCAGAAGCTAAGAGAATAATAACCGACGCTAACAGAATCAAATAAAAGCTTTGTCATTTGTATTTGTTCCATTAAAATGGACAATGGAATGGAACAATGCGACCGCGGAACATTAGTGAGGGACCTTTAATTACACACAAAAATAGATACAAAATGGCGGGAAAAATACACCGGATTCTATTAACGGTATACATTTGGATGACCCGTTTAGCAAACTGTTATACTCGTGGACTATTCGGTACGGCCTGCATTTTTTTTTATAGAAGAAGAAAGATAGAATGGGCCCATGGACATCTGCGAGACACTTCAACATCAGTCTAAAATCTAAAATGACAAATGTCGGCAAATCCTCGGATTCACTACCTTTGAAAATTTAGTAAGGGATATGGAGAAAAGGTTAGGAAAATGAAAAATAAGAAGTACGACGGAATTTTTGGGGGGAACCCGACGAGAGAAGGTTGAGTTTCTGATTGATTATTGTAAAAAACTGACAGTGACAGTTTATTAAACTTCAAAGTGTCTAGTGTTTATGCATAATATTTGTGATAATCAAATAAAAGCATAAGACTGCATTTTTCGTGTGCTGGAAAGAGTACAATTCTGTTCTCAGTAAACCTATCACTTTACTGGTTGACTTCTGGCTTGCTTCAACGTGACTGGACATTGACAAGATGTGTTTTAACCAATACGGCGGTGTTAGGATTTATGTATCCGGCAAACAACAGACAAACAATAAAAGGTCAAAGGTCACTGATTGGTTTAATAACAACAACAAAAAACCTGTCACTGGCGGAATGCATAGTTGCTGTGATGGAGTGACATCACTATCGCTACAAGCGGTAGTGATGCAACACTAGTTAGCATGTGGACCCCGTCACACTTCCACCCACTAGGTGCTGTCAGACGGATTGAAAAGAGGTTATGTGATTTTGTCGTGTTAAAAGCTGTTATAAAGTAATAAAATATTAGTAGAGATTCGACGGTTTAATTATTACTTTTCGAGGAAGAGAAGCGATCCTGCGTGCATATACCAAAAACCCAAGTGACAAACAAAAATTGTCAGAAGTGATTATTACAATGCTATATATGATAAGAAAAAAAAGAAGTAATAAAGGATAGAGAGGTTTTCCTCATCCCACTCAGGTGAGTGGGAGGTCCCAATCCTCCTTCGGGGCATTTCATCATAGCCCATTGGCTATGATGGAGAGTCAACAGTATAATGGAATAAGGATTTACATTTATACCGTTATACTTTTCATTCGATGGTTGTTCTTCGTAAAGACAAAAATGAGAATTGGAATTTCTGATTTAGTCTTGTAAATATCCATTCGATCCACAAATTTAAGTGGATACTTCTTCTTCTTCTTTTCAGCCCTTGGACGTCCACTGCTGGACATAGGCCTCCCCCATTGTCCGCCATTTAGACCTATCGGCAGCGACCTGCATCCAAATCCACTTAAATTTAAGTGGATACTGGATACTTTAAGTGGATATTTTTATGTAGTATGTAGACACTATCTCACAGAATTAGGATGCTGAAGAAATTAGGCAGGTCATGTCTGCTGCAGGACCAACAACAGACAATGGAGTCGACGAGTCTTTGAGCGGAGTTAACGTACTGGAAGCGCAGTGTGGGACGTCTTTATTTAATAAAGGAGATAAGAGGTCTAAATACGTTTAAAATTAAATACAAATATTGTCATTTAAATTATCAAAAACAACTACCACTTGGAATACGTGTTTTACCTACTTATATGAAGTAGCCATAATTATACAGTTTATAAACTCATTTATTCTCTCTTCGTATTTGTCAACACCTTAATATGTACTCGTATATATATTTATTTCATTTATGTATTTATTTATTATTAATTTGAATACATTTTTTCTTAATTTAATGTTATTACATGTTATATGACTATTTAGTTACTAATTTATTAAATAATATACTTTTGTCCGTACGTCACCGATGGCTCCACTGAAAATCAGCGCGGTGACTGACACCCAGTCACAGCATATGCTGAGTTGGGGACCATTTCCGGCGTCGCAACACACACATGCATGAAATAGCCACGTGACATTTTTTATTAATATATTTTGTTTGTGATTTTCTTTTGTTTTCCTTATTACTTACTTGGTTTTTTTCTTTTGGTTATTGTTATATTTATATTGTATGTTAGTTAGTGTATGTCGGAATAATGTGTTGTCTATTAGCTTCAAACGTGGTAATAAAAAAAGGTGTCATTTTTGTTAATGATATATATATGTTTCTATCTCATGTATCTATTTACTCTCAAGTTTTATTCCATTCTATTTCACGTTGCTAAATGTCTAACCATGTTTGGCATCCTCGGACATCATCGGCCGAGCTCGGTTGCCTTCGTTGACAATCGGGCGCGACCGAGGCGGCCGATCGTTCACTCGTACAACGGACAGCGGTTAGGAACTATAGTGTTTCTACTTTACTTCCTTACTCCGTTGGCTCAGCGATCCGAAGTGGATCTTGCCCTGCAACACCAAGAGGCTCCATCTTATTCGGTCCTGCGCAGTTTCGTGCTAAAAGGTTATTTGAAGCTCCTGCAGGTCATTTTTTGCTTCGTCTCTCCAACGTTGATTGGGACATCCTACCACTTGGTTTTGCCGCATTGACTCGCTGTACGGCGCTATCCTTCATCCTCTCCACGTGATAGAGCCAACGGAGTCTGGCCACTTTAATCTGGCCGATGACATTTTATTTTAACAATTTTATCATTTTTAGTATTCTCAGAGTAATAACGCCTTTTAATTTCACAAATATATATTCATCATACAGCACACAACACATGCTTCTGTTGTTTTAGACTTGTCAGTGTTCGCTTAACACAGCATCAGTATGTATCACAATTCTGCCATCTTCTAAACCACCAGGACAATAGCTATGGGAAGACAACAAAGAATAAGGTTTCTAAACAATGCCGAGCTGAAAGTGAGATGTCTCCGGTAATTGTAGCTTGTACAATAAAAGAATAATGACTGCTTTTACAAGTTACTTGAATTTCGTTTCATGTGTGAAGGTGAAAATTAGAGGTTACGTAATGTAATTGATAAGGAAAGGTTTTGCAGACAAGACCTTTGTTGGTTTCAATGTTTTACTTTAAACAATAACAATAATATTGTATTGTATAATACAAGTATACCGTAACCGGCCTTCTTAGTATCTACTGCTGGACAAATGACCTCTTCATGCACATTGTCTTGTGCTTGAGGGATGTATCGCTTTAAAACGCCATGCTGCTTCAGCGAGTTGGCGAGTCTACTTTTTTATAGGTGGTCTAGTTCCTCAGCGCTTGTGGTAGCGGCATTGTTATCCCTTAGCCCTCTTTAACCACATCCGGAACCAAATAAGGTGGTGCAATTCTAAAACCGGGCTACGCAATGCTCATTGCTCAATAGCTATCTAAAACCGGCCTACGCTATGCTCATTGCTCAATAGCTATCTAAAACCAGCCTGCGCTATGCTCATTGCTCATTGTTCAATGGTGATCTAAAACCGGCCTACGCTATGCTCATTGGTTATCTAAAACCGGCCTACGCTATGCTCATTGGTTATCTAAAACCGTCCTAGCTATGCTCATTGGTTTTCTAAAATCGGCCTACGCTATGCTCATTGGTTATCTAAAACCGGCCTACGCTGTGCTCATTGCCCATCGGTTATATTTATTTATTGTACACAATACAGTCTTTAGGAAATACTTATGCAAATACGTATTTTAGAAAAACGTTTTTCCTATTAACCAACAAGTTGTGTACACGCCATTTTTAAATACATATATTGTAGTAAACACTTACATATAAAATTAGCATACAAAATGTATTCTTTATCAGAATATAAACTTTAGAGAGCTCATTATTCTTTCTCTAAACGCATCCAGTCTCTGAATGACGATATCTATTGTATTGTGCGTGTATATAGTATATAATATGAGAAGGTTAACGGAAGAATAAAGAGAAGCAAAGATTGGATATATGCGCGTTATAATAACAGAAAGAACATATACAGAAAGAAATTAGGCACACTAAAGTTATTACGACACTAGCACTAAGTAGAAGGGAAAACTATTAAATGTTCCCGAATTAATTTAGAGTAAGCGGGTAGCTGAGAGCGCGGCAAAGCGACACAAGTTTCGCGTCCTAAAGCCGATGGCGATCTGGCGAGGCGACGACCGTTCAGTGCGCAGGCGCAGCGTCCCGTTATGTTGAGCGGTTGCATTGTACGCGCCCGCATCCGTACTCCGTCAAAATATTCTCGGATCAGTCGCGCCATACTATATTTGGATGAGAACGAGCGAGATTCTGGCGGAAGCATATTCAGCTAACGCCGTACTACAACACCACTAGCGAGGTTTTGAGTGTACACACTTGGCTGATGATGTAACTAAACGTCCCGTTTTGAAGAAGCCGTCCCGTTTTCAGGTGATCTGTCCCTTTGTCTCCAATTTAAGCTTCGCGGAGCCAAAATGTCCCGTTTGTCACAAGGAAGCAACTTGCAGCAATTATTTTAAAAAGAAAAGGCGGAAAAAACAAATTCTTTCAACGGCATGGCGGGCGATAGCATATCTGTTCGAAGCGTTCGATGGCGGTAGCTCGGTGGTACCGAACCGTGACGTGTGTAAGAAATATAATTCGGAAAATTATTTTCCTGTTTAATATTTTTCGACATTTCTCCATATTTTTAATATAATGTGACGATAACAATGCATTTTTAATGTACCGACTTTTATTTACCAACGAATTGGTAGGGGTACCGTTTTGTGGAGAAAAATAAATGGTCACATTTGTGCATCGGCCAAGTAAACGTCGCATGTGGTGTGGTCGCATGTGGTCGCACAGTAGGGTCGCGTCAGCTGAAGTCAGCGGAAACTGACGTCAGTGTCAGTTTTCATAATAAGAAACTTGGCGTGTGAATTTGTGTGAATTTTGGCGGGAAATCGAGAAGTGAAATTTTGTTTGGTTAATGTAAAAATATGTATTATGGGTTTTGTGGTTTAACAGTGATAGTTTATTAAACTTCAAAGTGGCTACTGTTTGTGCATATAGTTTGGGATAATGTAATAAAAACATGAGTCTGTTATTTTCGTGTGCTTCCAAGGAGTCCAACCTCAGCCTCTTTAAGAAAAGCCTCACTGTAAAGGACAGCTTCAGTAAACCTATCACTTTAATGACAGACTTTTTTTTCAAGATGGCTAAATTCATGTGGCCCGAATGGCCTTTTAAGAGTCATCGGAAATGTATGGTTTAGGGCGAGCGCAGGTTTATAGTTATTGCAAGTATTGGTGTATTTTTTTTTATAGACAAGGTGGCGGACGAGCAAGTGGTCCCACGTGATGGTAAGTGTTACCGCCGCCCATAGACACCTGCAACACCAGGGGGTATGCGGATGCGCCGCTGACCTTGCAAAATCCTATTCACAGCTTGCTCGAAGAACCCCATATTGTAGCTTAATGGAAAGACCTCTTGAGGCAGTTCGTTCCACAGCCTACGGGTGTTTATTAATCATCTGTTAATAGTTATTTGTTATACAAGAGTGCAAAGTTGCTTTTTAACCGCGTGCTCAATTTTGATGACCGAGCAAGCGAAGGATTCTAAAATTGAATCACGAGCGCAGCGAGTGATTCAAAAATTAGAATCCTGAGCGTTAGCGAGGGAATCAAAAGAGCACGAGGTGAAAAATCTTTGCACTCGAGTGCAACACGTAACTTTTCATCCCACCTCAGCGAGGAAATGACTTAATGCAAAAAAAAACCATTTACAATCACAAGATACTTTTATTTCAGTTTAGGTATTAACTACTACATTATGATAGGTAAGTATTACAGAATAATCTTTAAATTATAACAAATAATACTGAGGTGTAATTAAGAAAAATTGAAAGTAACGTTGCTACAGTTACTTAAGTTGAGTGTAATATTTTTGTTAGGTACTGTAAAAATGGCGCGCGCAAAAAAAATTAAAAAAAAAGTACCAAGAAGGTTCCGAGTCAGAGTTTTTAACAATAATGATAAATTGTTAATTTTTGTATGATAAATTCGGCACCATGGAGGTAGAAGTAAATAGAATTAATGATGTTTTGAATTCACAAACTTAGTGCACACGATGTTCTAAATTCAATTTACTTTATCCTCTAGCGCAGCTATACTCTAAGTGTGTTCCGCGGAACCCTAGGGTTCCGTGATACCTCTGTCGGGGTTCCGCAAGAATTTAGAAATAAAAAAATCAAAACACCTCTCTCTGGTCGCTCCGCGGCTGTGCGGACTCCGCGGCCGCGCGGAGACAAAACGCTATGAATGTTATTTATTTATTTATTTGTATTTGTATAAGCTTGTGTTACATTAGCTGGTACAATATCTCATAAGTTTGGTCTCAACAATTTTATACTTGTACAACGCGTTCGCTCTAAGTTTGCCGGTCTGTGGAATGCGCGTACCCTCCCCCACGTGACAACAAAACTTATAATGTGTCATAGTTTTACCCAAATATCTAACGTACACAATTTTTATTGTTACAATTAAATAAAAAATTTCGAACGTCATACACTCATACCTATCGCCAGCGGCAAACTTAAAACGAGCGGGTAGTATACTTGTAAGCGCTCAGTCTCTTTGATAAAAGCCGCCTCTGAATTAGACGCTATAGTTGTCAACTAGCGACTTTCGTCTCTAACTTCAAAGGATAAAGTCGATATTGTTTACAACGCTATTTTTAAATTTCTGTTTTTATTTTTGCTTTTTGTTTATCAAAGGTGCCGACTCGAGTATTTTCGAGAATATTTGAGATCGAGTCTAGGACTAAGTATAAAAGCGGCGATCGCGCGTTGGCGTCGTCAGTTGATGATTAGCGTTCGGAGCGATAAGTTACTACCTACTTACAAGCTCGCTAGCGAGAAACTAGTGTTCATTGTTTTACTGCCTGCTGTATTCTGTTGTCTCAGTTTTATACATTTCTTCCCTGTAGGTTCTAAATTTAGTCTCTTATACGCAGTAACGATTGTGCATTATTTAAACCCCACTATCCTGACTTGTAACATTATAAATAAAGAAGAATGGAACGTTGGCTTAAAGGTGTTAAACGTGTTCCAACAACATCTTCTAATGACGCTGAATGTTCAAAAGCAATGCGCGCGGAGAATTTAGCAATCACCGATCCAGAAGATGATGCCACGAGTGCCACGACGTCAAGCTCGACGGTTTCAAAGACGAAAAAAAGGAAGTATGATGAATCTTATATCAGTTTCGGATTTGTTGATTCCAACGGCTCACCTCTCTGCATGCTCTGTAGTAAACTGCTTCCTAATAGTTCCATGGCACCTGCCAAATTGCGTCGACATTTAGAAACCGTACACCCCGAGACTAAAGACAAGAATAAAGAATTTTTTGTTCGCAAAAAAGATCAGTTATTAGAAAGTCAAAAAAATATGATGCATGTAACACAAACTACCAACGAAAAGGCCACGGAGGCATCATACTTAGTTAGCTATCGCATTGCACAAGCAGGTGAAGCGCACACTATCGCTGAGAAATTAATAAAACCATGTGTATTAGACATAACAAAATGTATGCTTGATGAAAAATCTGCAAAGCATCTTTCTACTGTTCCGCTATCAAACGATACTGTTTCACGACGAATCCATGATCTGGCAAGCTACGTCAAACAAGAACTAGTTACACGTCTACAAAATACACGATTCGCTTTGCAAATGGACGAGTCGACTGATGTCGCTGGTTTGGCTATCCTGCTGGTTATTGTGAGATATCCATATAAAAGTTCTTTTGAAGAAGACATGCTTATGTGTTCATCGCTGCTTACAAACACTACCGGGGAAGAAATTTTTAATAAAATAAATATATTTTTTGAAGAACATAATCTCAGTTGGAACAATTGCATTGACATTTGTACAGATGGGGCCAAGGCGATGACAGGTAAAACAGCAGGAGCAGTGTCACGAATGAAAAATAAAGCGCCTAATTGTAGTTCCAGTCATTGTATTCTGCATAGACAAGCACTTGCGATGAAGCAAATGCCGTCTAATCTAAAATTAGTTATGGATGAAGCGGTAAAAATAATTAATTTTATCAAATCACGACCACTACAATCCCGATTGTTCTCATTATTGTGTGAAGATTATGGCAGCAAACATAAAACACTGCTGCTCCATACAGAAGTGCGATGGCTGTCTCGGGGAAAAACTTTAACAAGGCTATTTGAACTTAGAGCCGAGTTACAAATGTTTCTTTCAGCAGATACTTCTTTTAATTTGAAGGACCGTTTGTATGATAAAACTTGGTTGTTCCGATTGTCTTTTATGGCGGATATCTTTCAAAAACTTAACGAATTAAATTTATCGTTGCAAGGTAAACAGACAACAGTGTTTCAGGCCTATAATAAAATAACTGCTTTTAAAAGAAAATTAGATTTTTGGATCATTTGCATTGGTAAGAAAGAAATAGAAAGTTTTACGTTACTCAGTGAGTTTGTTAGCGAAAACGACTCAGAAATGTTTGAAGATAATGTGTTTGAAGAATTGGTCCAATATCTCAGTTCGATGCGCGCATCTTTTGAAAAGTATTTTCCCGAAGAACACAATACAAAAATTAAAGTGAACTCCTGGATTCATAATCCTTTTTTACCCAACTTGGAAAAGCCTGAAAACATGTCAAATGAGATATATGAATCTCTTTTAGAAATGTCATCAGACACAAGTATGGAGTCATTGTTCAAAACGACGCCTCTTAATGATTTTTGGTGCAGAATCCAAGATGAATATGCAATGCTTGGCCAAATGGCTCTGGATATTCTTCTCCCGTTCCCAACTACATATTTGTGCGAAACAGGATTCTCTACCTACGCAGCCACGAAAACAAAATATCGCAATAGACTGGACGCCGAAGCTGATATGAGACTCCAACTTTCTTCCATCAAACCTGATATCAAGCAATTGATGAAAAATAAAAAACAGTTTCATACCTCCCACTAGTTAGATTTTTTCTTTTTTAATGTTTTCTATTATTGTCCTTACCAAGTGGTGAAGTAAATAATAATTAGTAACTGATACATTGTACTTTTATTATGCTGATTAATATAGAATACACTTATAAAAATAATTGTTTTATTGTAGGGTTCCATCAAGTATTTTGCTTCCCAAAAGGGTTCCGTCATTTAAAAAGTTTGAGAACCACTGCTCTAGCGGATAAAAACGGCTTTTGCATTCAGATATCGAAGAGCAAAAATATTCTTTCCGAGATAGGGGGATGAAAATTATATTTATTTTATACATTTGATGGCACCTTTCAACGTGCCTCTCTGTTATACCCAAAGGTTGGTTGGTAAAGAATGCCTCGAAGTATTAAGCTCGCCTTTTGTACGATTAAGTGCAATAATGTTTTTTAAATAAAACCCTTTCTCCCAATCCATTCCTTAATCTGTAAAAGTAGGCAGCGCATCCAGGGACGCGCCAACGTTTCTCATTCTGGACTGATGTTGGCATGTATCGCGGATGTCTATGGAGGACAGTATCCATTTACCACCAGGTGGACGGACTGTATGCTAGTCCGCCGCCTTTTTTCTATAAAGAAACGACTTGACACTAGCAGAATGTTCAAATCGCACCATTTTGCCATATATGGAAAGAAAACTTTCGAAACACACGATGAGTATTTAATGATATCTTAGATAGCAATATTGTGGGAGGGATTCTTTTGACAATTTTATAAAGAAAGACTCGGCTGGCTAGATACATTCTGTTCTCCTGAATTTCTAATTTATAGTACTACTACTACATATTCCTAGCTACCTGTGAGGGTATATATTATGTATGTAAGCCCCAGACGCTTATGTCAATCAAGACTTATCCTGGTATGCTAATTAATTTCTCTCCGGTGAGAATACACGTAGATAATACTAGGCTTAACTCAGATAGGTGGATATACTCTTTATTGTACATCAATACATGTTGTAAAAAGATAATTTAACTAACACGCAAAGTATAATAGACGGACTTATCGCCAAAGCGATCTCTTCCAGGCAACCTTTGGATGTTTAACTACCTTGAAATGTAGAAGAATTGAAATGTACATTTCCCACTTTATCTTATTTCCCTAATGTGTTTTGGTAGTGAGTGAGATGTGCCAGAGCCCATTCCCATCCTATCCCTTCCAATTTTCCCAACCCTTTCTCCAAATTCATTCCTGTATCTCAGCGCAGTAGGCAGCGCATCCGGGGCTGTGCCAACGTTTGTGATTTTGGACTAATGTTGGCATGTATAGCGGATGTGTAAGGAGAAAATACATAAGAATATAAATATATTAAATATGAATAACTTCTAACTCACACAAACCACTTCGGAATCAATTCACAATTACAGACCTGCGCTTGTGTATTGGCATTTTATAAAGAAAAAAAAGCTCATTTAAATTGGTTAAAAATTCAATGGCCGCATAGGTTGTGCGTTAGATGTAATTGTGAATCCTGTATCCAGCCTTTTTAGCATCCACTACTGGACACGGGCATCTTCATGTAAATTGTGCGTGAGGTCTTAAAACCCACCGGCAGCCAAGCTGGTTGACTGGTTGAGTCAACCAGCCAATTACGACACACACGTGAAAAGATCAGATGGTGTAATTTTAAAGTCTACCGACGCCATCCATATGCCCGATTTTCTATCATTTGCTTTCAATTTACATGCACAGTTTGCAGCGACAATCCAGGTTTTCCCCTAACTCCCCTTCAAGGGTACATATTTGTCACTTATATTTGCCATTTGTACAGGTTCCCCGCACGTCCTTCACAGTAAGTTACAAATATTTGCTTAAGAAAAATCCTTGTTGAAAAATGTTAGGTGAGACCAAACAAATCGTTTTCGGCTAGAGGTTACATACACTATTTTCACGTTTTTTGTATTGACTGATATTGGTATGTATCGCAGGTGTGTTCTGCTCAGCTTGCAACTCAGTAATAGGAAAAGGGCGATGTGGAGAAAATCAGGGCACGATTTATTTAAATTGTTAAAGTTGTGCATAAAGCGGACCTAATGCCTAGGGGCATTCTCTGCTGGTTAACTTTTGGCTAAAGAGAATTAAAAAGGGCGGTGCCTCGTGCCATCAATAGGAAAAAACTACAACCAATACATATAATACCTAAACAAAACAAAACATGATTTGTTAACAAAACATGATTTGTTAACAAAACATGATTTGTCAACAAAACATGATTTGTTAACAAAACATGTTTAGCTACCATTGATTCACTGCTCATTATGAAAATCAGCGTTGATTGTCTCAAGCATTCAGCGTTATGCTGAGCTGGAAACTCTTTCGACAGGCTGCTTCCGCGGACCGGATGATAATTATTATTATTAAAACTTGGACATTGTTACTGTAATTCTGTCAATGTTTTCTTTTTCTTGGTGATATTTATGTGTGTTGAATAAATATTTCATTCTTACTTTCATTCTTATTCAGTATTTTCTGTGGATCGTTTAATTATCTTCTAATTATCTAATATCTTTTAATTTCTTGCCCAAAAATCTTTGAGAACTTATTCTCTTATTTGTGTTCAACTCTCGCAAAGAACAAATTGTACATGTCCTTCCTGCCTGCCAACTGTTAAATAAAACAAAGCCTTTTTTCTAATCTGGTCTAGCATCCGTGCCAAATGGGGCGTGAATATTTCATCGCTGCGTTGAAGGTTGGACATTGAATATAAACTGTGTTTTCAAGCAGTATAAGTTAAGTTTTTCGCTTTAATTGCTTACGTGATATTTGATAGATACCTATTTCTTTAAACTTCCTTGCACAAGTAATCTTCTAAAGCAGCTAAAGCCTGCTCAGCTAAAGCCACTGAGGCTAATCTGTAGATTGATTTGATTATTGTGAATATTCACAGTTATATTGTACAGTTTATAACACAGTGGCAAATGAAAATTGTACAGTGTATAATACAGTGGCAAATAAAAATTGTACAGTTTATAACATAGGGGCAAATAAATATGTACAGTTTATTACATAGTGGCAAATAAAAATTGTACAGTTTATAACACAGTGGCAAATAAAAATTGTACAGTTTATAACACAGTGGCAAATAAAAATTGTACACGGACACAAAATTTTAACTGTCACTGTCACTTTTATTATTTTTACTGGACACCTCCTTGTGCGCATTGTCTTTCGAATGAGGAATGTGTAACCATAAAACGCCACCGCGGCCAAGTGAGTTGGCGAGTCCATTCCTTCAAAGGTGGTATAGTTCCTCAGAGCTTGTGGTAACCGCTTTGTTATCCCTTAGTCGCCTTTACGACACCCCACGGGAGGAAATGGGGTAGTGATATTTTAGAAGGCCGCCAGCAAAACTATTAATATTAAATAACATTAAATAGTAAAGAAATACTGTTTTAATTCGTTTCTACACTCATGCATTTTTTTTTAATAACCGTAACACGTTTCGTTCATATTTTAGGCATGTTTGCGAATGAAAATGTTAGATGAAAGGCGTTTTTGTGGGATTGAATTGAAACCAGTAAAAAATTGGATTATGTTGTTTCAAAAAGAAATGCGAATTTGCTACGCAAATATTTCCATTGAAATTTTTGCGTCATTGAACTGGCCAACAACAGGCCAGCATTGTTAGCCTGTCATTGAACTGGCCAACAACAGTCCAGTATAGCTAGCCTGTCATTGAACTGGCCAACAACGGGTTATTGACAGCATTGTTAGCGATTTAAAATTTAACGCTCTTTGCAACAGTCTACAAGTATTAACTGATAATACTGGAACATGTTCATTATTTAATTTATTTTCACTTTTTGTTTACTGAAAAGGTGAACTTAACGCAATAAATCTTTTTCTCCCGGCCAACCTTGCGGTTATATAGCGATAGTATCGTAGGTGTAAGTGAAACAACATTAAAATAAAATAAAATTTGAAATAAATAAAATTACAAAAATAACTTATAATAAACACTTAAAATATACACACATACATGAATTGTCAATAGCCAGGCTCCGGACGCGAGAGCTAGGAACGATTATTCCTTGAAATAAGGTTTATTCCAAAACTAAGAAAACATCGACGTGGGTGAACACGATTTACATCCAACTGTATGCATAAGTTATCTGTAATGTGTATGACTGTTATATAGATTCTTGAACCAATCCAACAATTATTCTTAAAGCTTTAATTAGTTTGTATACGAATGCGCCAACCCTGCACAAACCTTGTAGATTTACGGGCACAGAGTAAGCTAAATATTATGTGTCTACCATTTCTAAAATTATCAATTAGTTCGACGATGAATGAAAACATCTCGAGGAAACCCGCACGTTCGTGGAAATAAAAAAATCTGGAGTAAGTATGTGTATGAATTCGCCCTGAGCCCCATACCCAAGTGATTCACTAACGAAGGCCATTGCATTACACTTTGAGATCCCCCGAGCTAAACTCATACGACCATGCTATGGTTATTGACCTGCTTTCACTGCGGCCACATCACTAACCCTTAACTGGGGAGCGGTTTATCCCCTATACGCGTAGGTATACCTATGTCTACCTATGCATCAGTTGACATTATCAAACGAATAAAGGTGGCCAAAACCCGAATAAGAATCTTTCGACCCGAAAATTCACCACGTTATTACCATTATTATATGGCTGTATCGAATTGGTGCTTAAATTAAATATTTGTTTTTAAGGCTGGGCGTTATTTTAGTATTTTTGGCCGCGTACGGTTGAGTCTTAATAACAATCTTAAGAGTATAATACCAACTTTACAATCTATCCCGCTTAATTGTCTGTTTACCCAAAGGTAGACTGATAGAGAATGCCATAAGGCAAGTCCGCCTTTTGTACATTATGTCTGTGCAATAAAGTTTAATAAATAGAAGTGTTTGGACTAGCGCATATTGTAGGGCACGACATCAGTTCGACATTTCTGATCTTTACTAATCTCGGGCCTTGGTGACAGACTGCGATTTGTGAGTGACATTGTTGAGGGACGACTGTCGGCCTCCTTTTGGAATGTATGCTACCCACGTTCTGAGCAGGTATTTTATGCAGAAAAAATTGGGATGATCTCTTAAATCGTGAACCATAGCAACTCTTTGTTTACCAATTTTCCACTATAAATAGGGTGACCTGCCCAATAACCTCTTCGCCGCTTTATTTCAAACGAGTAATAATGACGAATAAAGTTACCATCTGCTTGAACCATTTTGCGGTAGTCACGAAATGAAGGACATGCTTGCTAGCTGTCTTTGTAACGTACGCGGGTGACACGGACAAAATGTCTTGTCCTTGTGCTGTCTTACTCACAACAGCCACGGCACGGGCAAGACTAAGAAGTTTGACCCATGCCGTCTGCTAATGTGCGCCTGCTCTAAGTGGTGTAGAGTGGGGTATAGTGTGGTAGAGAGGGTTAAAAATATTACATTTGTGTCTTTTTGTAAATTTATTGCACAGATCAAGCAAAATACTTATAAGTCTTATAAGTAAAACTGAGATAAAATGACCAATTCACTACATCACCACTATACTTTGTCCGCTATACTTTTCCGTTGACATGCCGAATCTAATTTCATCGTCTGACCAACCTTTTTATTTGTCCGTTTATTTGTTAGCCCTTATATTACGAAACTTGTACAAAGATAGGGCGTTACGTGTCTGACGTATGAACATGTTTTTGTTTGTGAATAATCGATCTTGATGTCTGTATTTAAGTATTTATTCCAGTATGTATAATGACAACTTTAACCTATGATGTTTTCAATTATATGAGCTTTATATTTCACATTTCAATTGAGCTTTAAGTCTCGGGTAAACTTGCAATCTTGATGAATTAAATTATGGATGTATAAACAATTATCACTTCTTAATTTAATTTAAGGCCGTATGTATCAGTTGCCTCATGCCCTCGTGTTTGTTTAAATTTTGGACAAATCAGATTGGAACGAGAAATAAAAATGTACAGCAAAAATATTTGTATGGAAATATTTAGGTACATATATAAGATACCTACTAGCGATACTAGACGTTGTCCTGCCTGTGTATATTTATTTACCTCCATATGTAAAATCACCAATTATTCTGTTATGCCGTCGATATGATTTTTGCGATCGATTGAACGGTATAGAAGTGGATGTGCTCCAGCGCCATCTAGTGGCGAGTTACAACAGTGTAGATAGCATAAAAACCTTCTCCATGAATAAATACATATATGTGCCAACTTTCATGGTGATCGGTCAAACGGTGTCGAAATCTATTAACATCAGATATACCAACATCCATTTTTTATATACATATATATTAGTTTTTCGCGCCTACATACTCGTATATGTTGTTTAGGTAAAGTTTTTTCCTTAGGGTTCCTACTAGATTGATGGAGATAAAAATTATTTTGTTTGTTAATCCAGCTAACGAATATTGATATCTTGCAGAGTTATTAGATAACAAACAAACACATAACACGACGTATGTGATCAGCTGTAAAAATATTACCTTTGAACTTCTCTATATTTCCTTTATAAAGACAATTGTTTAGTCAAAATAAAAAAAATACATACGAAATTCAAATTAAATTAAATTTATACATAACTCGATGGATTAATAAGACCTATCGCAATGTTTCTACTGTTATAACATTTTCATAAAGGTTAGTGAAAAGCTAACATCCAATGGTAATTATAACCGGTTATTACTCACTGGACAATAGCCGCCACGGGCGCCTGGCCGGCTTCATTGCTCCAACATGTCACAATTACGTGTGGTCTAAGTGTTAAGAATGAAGTGGATTTTCATTGGATTAAAGGCTCCAAAATTGACTCCACTTTCGCAAATTGTGTTATAATTTTTAGAAATATGCAAATTTGTAAATGGTAACAATTTTATCACATATAAACACTCTTGACCTTTAGCATGATATGAAAATTATTGGAGTTTAGCAGTTAGTTTTAATTTTTTTTAAACCGGCAAACTGCTCCCCGAAGTCCTTGCCTGAGATTTTCCTACATTTCTGTAATGGGGCTTTGAGGGGCATAACTGTTTTAACATTGATCCATTAGGGGATAAATGAGGATTCAGGAAAACACAATCTCAGTTGACAGTAGTATTTTAATAGAAAATATGGCAGACGGCCACATGGCGGGCGGTTAGTAGTCACCGCCGCCCATGGACACCTGCAACCAGTGGGGTTGCGAGTCCACCACCGACCTTCCATTAAGAAGTATTGCATACCCCTGATAAGTGCCCTAAATGTTAACTCAGCACAGAAGTTATAATTATGTCAAGTTTTATTAAAATCTTTCGAGTGGTTTTTACATCATGGGCGTTCATATAAACATACAGACAGACAGACAGACAACATTCTAAAAAATGTTGTTTTTGGGCTCTGTATCATTCGTAATTTACACTGCAATGACTTCTTTAAAAAGATATTAATATTAAATAGAAATGCTAAACAAATGTCAATAGCGGATAAAAAAAAGATTACCTTACAAACCTTTACCTTTACCTTACAAATGGTGATGACAATAACGATCATGATGAAGTAATATAACCCATCCGCTTTCCGCTTCTGACTTGTAAAACCACGTAATTGCTTACTCCACGATTGCGGAAATGTCCGCAATCGTCATGAATTGCAATGGAAAATCGACATTTTATTTCTGTGTTTTGAACTTATGTTACAAAATAGGATATTCAACTAGTTTTGGATCAAAATATATATCTTAAAAATAAATATAAGTGAGTTATGGGGCCTTCGTTAATTATTGACCTTTCATTTTTCGGGTCGCTCGTCTTAGTTGGACAGACAAAATACCGCACTACTGTATCAATGATATCACTAACACAGTAGTAGGCACTATTATTATCATGTGCGAGTGACAAATATTGCGATCACCTGAAATATTATCAAGCTTATACCTAATATCTAATAATTATATTTTAATGAATTTGAAGATTTTTTTATGTACGTACACTTTATTTTCTATTTGTTGACCAAGCCATGAAACATGTCCATGTCAATTAACTACTCTATTAATAATTGCTCACTATTTTCCTCTTATTTATTACTTATTTATAATTTTAAATAGTAATTATAAATCCATAACTATGATTTAATTATAATCGAATATTGGAACCAAAAAGGAAAAAATAGTATTTTCCATTTTGTAATTTTGGCAACAACGCTAATATTGTCCAGTTGTGACAGCCTCGAAACGGGGCTTCCCCGAGATTACTATTGTAAAATCGCAGTGTTTAAATACTTAATTCAACTCAATAATTGCTCTGACCGCCTCCTTTGTTGTACCTTTAATAAACTGTACCTTTGTTTTACTTTTATAAATTTTATACATCGATTAATATTGTACGGAGTAAACGATTAATAAATTTTTGAAATGATCGAATCGGCACATTGCATATCGAATCGGCACCGTACTCGGATATATCGCACTTTTTCCTCTAAAATTCTAATAGCCCATAGTTACTGGTCGCGATTCTAAGTAAATTCGAGTACAGTGCTAGTGCATAAATATCAAGAGTTTTCAAGAAACATGTAGAAAAGGTGGATAGGCGCCCCAAAGAAGACTATAGTCGGAGGATGCATGATATTGTGTATAAGCCTATAACGTCCCACTGTAGGGCACAGGCCTCCCCTAGTGAATCACCCTGTGCTTTCGGGTCGTAATCCACCATGCGCGCCCAGTGCGGATTGGTGGATCACACACTCCAGATTTTTTTAAATTTATGGTCCATGCGGATTTCCTCACGATGTTTTCCCTCACCACCGAGCTAGTGATTATTTTTAAATATCCGTAATTTAGTAGTAACTTAGTGGAATGGGCAGAGGATTTGAACTCACGATCCCACGAATGTGAATCGAGTATGGATACCCATCGATTACATCGAGTATAGATACCCATCGAGTACATCGAGTATAGATACCCATCGAGTACATCGAGTATAGATACCCATCGAGTACATCGAGTATAATGTTAGTGACTTATTATTTCACATTATAGAAATTACTATTATCAGTAGATTATAACTACAGTACAGTAGATACTACAGATACTACTAAACTACTACAGTAGATTTATAACCATAAGAGTGACAATTTCTTTCTTTATCTTCTTCCTTTAATGAAGCAATATAAATATTAACGACAAGGATAAAAATGAGCTTCAGCCCAGATCATGGTGATCTTAGCGAAAAAAGAAGATAAGATTCCTTTTCAGATCGCAGAATGGGATCAAATTATCGAGAAATTGGTTAGACGTTCTGACAAGCAGTCCCGGCGACGCAAAATTGCTAGCAGAAGCTAGTTCTCACATATAGCAATTAGTTCTTTGTTATTGTAATTCGCTACTCGCGTGACGACGTATCATTAGCGGAACTAATTGCGTTGCGTATATATGTCTTTAAGATAATTGCTACAAAGAGATATTCGTGAGATATTACTAATAACGTTAGCGGAATTAATGTTGTTTATTATTATTAATTACTGGCAATGCCCGCTACTTCGAATGCGTAGACGTTGGAGTACATGTGATTAGCTTGAATGCCGTGGGAACTGCATAATTGATTTTCATAAATAGTAACCTAAGGGCTCCCGCATATTGCGACATAGCAAAAATCCTCCTGAATTTTTTTCTTACATTTTGTATAAACCATCGCACACCTCAGGCGGACCGCATCGCCGTATTTATGAGCCAATATTATGCGCCGCGATGCGGTCCGCCTCTATGTGCGCTGAACGCGCGCAGCTAACGGACGTAATTCGAGAGTTATTCGGTGTGCGATGACATGAAGAATTGAATGTCAACAGCTAAAAAAGACTTACAATATTGCTTTGAGCTGTGGCTGTAATGTGCGTTATCGCATTTTTGCAGTGCGACGCACGGCGGCGCTACGCGACTGTAATGTACGTCAGCCTTAAATGTTAATTAGTTATAACTATGTCGAGTTTAATTAAAATTCGTTTGTGTTTTTTGCGTGATGCACATTCATACAGACAGACAAACAAAAATTGTAAAAAATGTTGTTTTGGGCTTTGTAGCACTCGTACTTTATATTGCTACGGCTTTTTTCAAAAAATGTTTTAATGAACAGACACAGCCCTGCTCCAATTTTATTATATGTATATGGATATTTATATAAACTTCATTGCAAAAACAATAGTATTGATCATCAGCCCGTGTCATTCACTGATAGTATGAATATATCAATCACCAGAGCATCAGTATCAGAAGAGACCAGGCCTCTCCCAAGGCACTCCATCCACCATACTTTTCCGCTCTTTTCCATCCAGCGTAGTGGCTTTCTGCATGCCATTTTCAACAGTTTCAACCTGTCACTTTCAACCTGCCACTCTCTGCCTGCGTCTTTCTTCAAGTCATCGGTTCACCTTATCAGGGGGTTATTACACGCTACGCTTAACGGCACCATAGTGAAAATAAATCTAAACCTACCGGCATCGCAATTCAATGGACACGTCTACATCGTTTGTCGGTCCTACCATAGGAATAGTCAATAATACAAATACATTATTATGTATTCTGATGGTCCGACAACAAATTTGACTCGTCAATTGCCACTTCAAATTTTTGTTCTTAAATGTTTACTGTTACCGATTGACTGCCACAAAATGGACACCGACGAAGAGGCAGACAGAGGAGGAGATGCCGGGTCGCCTTAGATGCATAACATAAGACTTATCGGAGCGTGGCGTTAAGCAGAGTGATCTGGCATAAAAGAGGGGAGCCCTTTGCCGAACTATAGGCTAATAATAATTATAACACAAATATAGGCTAGTTAAAAAAACGTTTACTCGATCGAGAATCGAACCCTGAAACTGAATAGTACCCCCAACTGAACCCCGTCTGAATAGTAGACAGAAGAACTACTAACGGCGATAAGTAAATCGTCTGTTACTCGATGACTTGTTTCGGTTGCCTATACCGCCTGAGTTGCAATGTATGGTATATTAAGTAGGTACTTGAAGAAATAATTTAATTCATAACAAGATTGTATCTTTAGTAAAATGATATTTTTACCATTCCCTCTGATGAAATTGTATTGTTCGGGGGCTGCGAGGTGAGGGATGAATTCACGTGCTGCGCGGGCGCGGATCAGTCAGCCATTGATTGACCCTTCGGCGGGACGAGTCAGCCATTGATCGAATCTAGATCTAAAGCGTCTTCAATTTCAGACACAAGCCTGACGCGACTCTCTTCCACTTGGACCCGAGGGATGTTGGCGCGGCCCCTGTACAAGGCGTCTCCGGTGCTGTCATCTGCATAGCAACGTATGTCACCAATTTGCAACAGATCGTTGATATGCAGAAGGAACAGAGTTGGGGATAACACGGAGCCTTGCTTTAATCAGCTTTAATAGACATGGTGTCGGAGCAGCTACCATCCATAACGACTCTGATGCTCCGTCCAGTCAGGAAACTGGTAACCCATTCGCATAATCTCTCTGGTATCCCGAAAGATGTGTCGTTAAATCTCATTATATTAATACAATATTTTATTTGTTGTAGTGACTGATAAATGCACATAATAATGTCACGTTACAGCAATATAATATACAATATAATACAAATAAACATCAACAACAATACGAAGACCCTAAGAAATATTGCGAGTATTTTCAGGAATAACGAGATTGGATTTTTTCGAGAAAAAATTAATTGTGCTGAGAAGAAATCACGACTGAACGATGGGGCGATTCGTTTAATTAAAAAGAGAAGAAAAAGTAAAAGCAAACGGTTAGACATTGATCTCGCCTAAGGCTTTGAAAAAACTCGATAAATTACTGCTACGAGAAATTTTCACCGCCCGGGAATGTTGTCTGAATATCAATATATGTTAGTTTCATACAATGTGCTCATTTTATCAAAATCATTTTATACAGAATCTTTTATTGAGACAGGTAAAGTTTAATACTATTAGAAATAGAGAAATTTGTTCTAAAGAACTAAGGCGTACGAAATACTTCATTCAGAAATTTTCAAACAACTCGTATCCATTTATTTTATTATTGCTTGTAATGGCCCGCACGTCCTGAAATCACGGGATTTCAGTTGAAAATTAGCTCTGTGGATCCTCGCCGGCTCACAGCTAAGGCTGAGCTGGACAATGACGACACAGAGGCAATGATAAAAACCTTATATACAAATGTTCTTTCAAAATTGTGATAGATTGTGCTGTCTGACATTTTTCTTAAAATTACGCAAGCAACTTTAAAACGACATACTCTGCATAATGCCAAAAGACAGTTTTTTTAAACAATGACCTGATTTGCGCGACAGAGTATAATATCCTGTACAAATATTATTTTTTGTTTATATTTCAAGGCTAAATTAGACAAAAAATTTACGCTGAATGTTCTTGACTGTACCTTATTCAATTCCACGGAAGTTGCAGAATAAATAAAGTGGTATAAGTATTACTGTTTCTTCATACATTATTACGATTGGATACGATTTATGATAGTAATGGTTTATCCTATAACCCAGGCTAGAGTAGACAAACGCAATGTTTCTTTATTGAATTCCTGATAAAACGAGTTCGATTGTTAGTTGAGTCGAGAGATCATTGAATGCCGAGTCGATTTCTACTCGGAAAGAAGCCAAATAAACCAGAGGCTTCGTATAACTTCGAACTCGATGCATAAATGCATGTGTTTTGTAATGAATTTTGCACGTAGGTTTGCATTTATAAAATTATAAAATATGTTTATTGTATAAAATTCAATGGGCGGGCTTAATGCTACATGGCATTGACTTCCAGCCAATCTTCAGGAGAGGCAAGGTATTACGTGTTTACCTATGAAATGACCGATTTTATTACTGACCACTTTGAGTGTCGATATCTTCTGTTCCAATTCGAATTTCAAAATAAAACAAAATGCATCTAATAGCTACGATGTTTGCTTTTAAAAATTAGTATTTTATCTGTTTTTATGTACTTAAATTTTGTCTATGTGATTGTCTTGAAAATAAAATGGATAAATTGAAGGTTCGTGGTATTTTTGAATATGAGTGTCGTCGCGGCACCAACCCAAGTCAGACAGCTCACAACATCAATAGTGTGTATAGGCCAAACACCACAAACGATCGCACCGTGCGTCGATGGTTTGAACGCTTTCGTTGTGGAAATTTCGATCTTAAGTTTATAGTGGAAGCAGATCCATCTCAAAGTACAGCTGGGTTAGCAGCGAGGTTTGATGTTAGTGATAAAACAATGTTGGTTCATCTGCGTCAAATCGGCAAAATAAAGGAGCTCGAGAAGTGGGTACCATGTGAACTGAACGAACGTCAGCGTCAACAACGCGTCGTAGTGTGCACTGTGTTATTGAATCGTCACTAAAATGAAGAAATTTTGAATCGCATCATGACTTGTGATGAGAAATGGATCCTGTACGACAACCGCAAACGTTCCTATCAGTGACTATCACTGTCTGTAATTGGGCGAAAGTGTGTAGATAATATGAGTCAATATTTCGACTAAAGTAATAAATATTTTTATGACAAAAAAAAATATTCAGTTTCTCTCATACAAATCGCTCATTTCATAGGTAAGCACCTAATATAATGACGGCAATGCAATCAAGGAAGGAGAAAAGCGAAGGAATAATAAAAATAAACAAAAAACTGAAAAGAAAATTATTATTTAACATTCTTTCTATTTAATATTTCTATTTAATAAATAATATTTTTTTAACAATACGTAATTTAATTATTTAATAATATCTGTTATAAAAATAGATAGAGATAATTTGTTTATATGTATACCTAACGTTCTGTTTGGTTTTTGATCCAAACTCAATGAGGTCGTATATATTCCGGTCCGTCCCCATTCTATGGTTAGGGGACGGGACATACCGGAGTAAAAAGTCCGATCTATCCCCGTCGGGGACAGACTGGAATAAACAGTATATAATAAGCAATTGCTATTATGCCAATGTTCGTACTGTTACCATAATTTAAAAAAAACTGAACAATGCCAAAAAAATCTAAAGATTCATAAACTGTCTGTGGCATGCTTTATATATAATAATTGAGGTAATTACCAACCGTTTAATATGTTTATCTTTCCCCTTCAAAATCCGACAGAGGAAGTAAAAACATTAAATATTTACAAACAATTTGTCCGATGGGAACAATGCCATTTGCGTCCAAATTAATAATTTACAGTTCAAAAATGGAATCCGACGCGAGACCGTGTTATATTTCAGTGTGAATTAATAAATTAAAAATTACCGTTTCAATGGCATCCGTGTTTATACATCTATCTATACATATAATGAAATCGTAACAAAGCCGCGTCAATATTTTTCAATACATAAGTTATACATTAATCAATAAATTCAATATTTTTTTAAAAGAAAAATAAATGATACAGAGCCCCAATACAACATTCTTTTGGATGTTTCTTCTGTCTGTCTGCCTACAGATGCACGTGCATCACAAAAAACTACTGAATAGATTTAAATGAAAATTGGCATAGCTTATGCCCGGATTAACAATTAAGTTTTTTTTATCCAGATCTATTGCAAAGTTACCACGGAAATCACCATCAAGTCCGCGTGTAAGTAAAACATTAGTCGTCATACTAAATACCATTGACAGATTTTAATGAAACTTTAGCGAGTCTTTTTAACGCGTCTCCTCACTTTATTTTCCTTCACCACCATACAAGTCATAATTAAAAATATCGTGCATAAGTAGAAAATCGGTGGTACGATCAGGAATATGAACTCACTAATGTCAGTCGAGGGGAGATATCCCTAAGTTATCACCATCTAAAATGTGATAAAGTAACTAATTCAGCAATCTTCTAAGGTCAGCAGTTCCACTGATAAGACCATCGATATTGATTTTATTCGATCGTCAAGTTCAAAGTTATCGTTAAGTTATCAGTAGGAAGGGCAAATGTAAGGTTACGATACAACATTTTGAAATAATTATAGGTGACAGATATATCATAATTACCCACAATTATAAAAGAAATACTATAATAAGCATTTGACTATTAGATAGACATTGAAACAATTATTGATCACAATTATTGATTTTGGCGCTTTTTAAAGTAAACACAAAGGATATATTTTATACTGCGACTTCGTCTGTCTGAAAGAACGATTTTCAATATCAGCTTATAATGTTCAATTGTAGAGCATAGGCCTCCCATAGTAAATCGCTAGGAGGTTTCGGGCTATAATCCACGCGGACCCAGTGCAGATTGCTAGATATATCATACATGCTTCAGATTTTTCTCTAATTCTCGAGCATGTGGATTTCCTCACGACGTGTTGCTTCACCGCCAAGCTAATAATACTTAAATTATCCTAATTAATTAATTACGATAATTAATTCAGATTAATTATCTGTATGTGTGGTGTGGGTGTTCCGTATGTGTTGTTTGAGTAATGTGTAGTGTTATTGGTTATATGTTTAGATGTGTGGTTAATTTTAAGTTTAAAGTATGTTGTGTGTGCACTTAATTGTGATAGCAGTTTGAGAAGAATTCTGAATTAAGAAAGAAAATAAAGCGATCTGCGTCCGAGACTTATTTATTATAAATATGCTGTAAGCGGCTAGCGAATTCTATGTGTATTTTGTGCGAGCAATAGGCTCATCAAAGAGAACAGCATGCCGAGTACGAATTTTGGGCCCGAGTGAACACAAGATGGATGGATATGTCAGAGCAGTCGAGACTGCTCTGACATATCTTTCTTTACCAGTCAACTTTGTGCAAATAGAGAATCAAGAAACTGGTTAATAAAATGTTCAAACATGCCTTTAAGACGATTTTTCTCTGGGCTCCTCTAGAACAAAAAATGTGGACCACTTATCAATAACAGAAAGTTTCGGAACAGATTTGCCCTACTTTCGCCTACTAAGATTTATATTCATAGTTCGACAGATATGCAGACAAACCGACGGAATTACGTGACAGTATTGTTATAGTGATTTATTGCATATTCTCCATATGTTTCGTTGGCTTTTTTCTAGAAAAAGTTTTTAAAGTTAAAGCCAGTAAATGAATAAGTGAACTTTAAATAATAAATTAACTTATTACGTTTATTTTTACTTATTTTATTATATTATATGAAACACAAGCAGCCACAATAATTTACATTTTATGACATTATTACCTATGTAATTAATAGATAATAATAAATACGTTAGTACATCTCTATCTAAGTACTTGTTTCGGAATAGTGTTTACAAATTATTAAACAGAAATTATTAACAGAACATACTCGAAAATTATGCAAAATAAAGAGATGCTAAGAGCCATAGCTTGAATTAATTTTGTTCAACATATTTTAATATTTGTATATAGAAGTTGATGTGCTGCAGCGCCATCTAAGCTAGAATAAGCTAGCTAGCTAGAATAGCTAGTTATAACAAAGTCGATAGCTAGAAAATATTCTCCGTGCTCAAATACTTATATATGTTAAATGTATGTTAAATCTATACCAATTTTCTCCATTCCACCTTCTCCATGAAAAAATACATATACGTGCCAACTTTCATGGTGATCGGTCGAAAGGTGTCGAAGTCTATTAACATCAGATATACCAACATCCTCTTATATATATTATGTAGATAGATTTTCGGAAGAAGCCAAAAAACGAAAGTGACCGACATAATTAGTAAGCTGAAGTGGCAATGGGTGGGCCACATCTGCCGCAGGACCGACAACCGATGGGATTGACGACAACCTTGAATGGAGACCACGTACGCAGACGCGCAGGGATGACGTGAGCAGACGAGTTGAAGAAGTTTGCCGGTATTGGCTGGATGAGAAGTGCGGAAGACCATGTAAAAAAAAGTCTGGAGAAAGCCTTTCAAGGTGCCACCAGCAATCAGTCCTTTCAGTATCCACAAGCGGGTTCGCGAGTCCACTCGTTTAGAGGCGGTGCAGTTCTTCTGGGCTTGTGGCAGCCGCTATAATTACGGTCAAGCAAACTAATGTTCAAAATATTATTTAAAGATAATTTAAAGATATGTAGGTAGTCAAATAAGTATTTAAGGAAACACTTATTTGACTACCCTCAATATTGATACAAGGGGGTACTTAAATAATTAGGGTCGTTTATGTGTCGTGGCATTATAATAGCAACTGTCGTTCCGAAAGGTCGATCGGATAAAAGTGAAGAAAGGATATAATTGTTTAGTTTTAGTTATATATTAATATATATTATAAGATAACATATATGGAAGTGTTAAAATAGAATGTGATTATTGGCGCTGATATTGTATTGTTTTATTATAGAAAAAATGTGGCAGACGAGCATACAGTCCACTTGATGCTAAGTGGACACTGTCGTCCGTAGTCCACGAGGAATAGATTGGGAGAAAGGGTTGGGAAAATGGGGAGCGATAGGATGAAATGGGATGGTAATGGGCTCTGGCATATCTCACTCACTACCGAAACACGTAAAAATGCAGTGGGAATGCAGCGTGCACACTCCCCCTACAATAATAAAATACTGGAAGAGAGAGAGAAACGTGTATAAATTCCTCTCTGATCTTCACAGTACCTGATAAATCACAATTATTGTACTGTATTGGAACTCTTTGTTTAAATTGTGTAGGGGAATTGATATATTACTTTTGTTTTCTTTTCAAATGAAGCACTCTGCAATTTCACGAGCAGTTTAATTTAAATATAAATTACTTGCAGGATTTACATTTCGGCGGGATTTAACCTTTGACCTTTTAATGTAATTTGCGGACCACAACGTTAAGCTGCCACGTTAAAGTACCTATCTCTAGATATCTGTTCGAACAGTTATTTATATAGATTTTTATGTCTTCTATTATTTATTTACTAGCTGTACCCGTGATTTTGTCCGCGTGGATGTAACCGCTGAACTCTGAGGGATAACAAAGCCAGCCGCTATCACAAGCCCCGAAGACCCGAAGACTTCTAAAAGAGTGGAGTCGCCAACCAACTTGATCAGCGTGACAGCGTGACAGACAACCGTCCTGCAGTGAACGACATAAGGGCCAGTATACAACCAGTATGTAGTATAAGCAACCGGTTACAGTTTTAGGTTAAATAAATTTA
This sequence comes from Sesia apiformis, assembly GCA_914767545.1. Classification (NCBI taxonomy): domain Eukaryota; kingdom Metazoa; phylum Arthropoda; class Insecta; order Lepidoptera; family Sesiidae; genus Sesia; species Sesia apiformis. The sequence goes on along the minus strand of OU611960.1, from coordinate 2,877,627 downwards.
ATATTTTCTTAGGTTTTCGCGATTACTATACATAGCAATTAAACAACTTTGAACGGTTTAAATCGCGTATATTTAACATTATTTATATCCCGACGTTTCGAACACTTTGCAGTGGACGTGGTCACGGGGTGACTAATTGATTTTATTTGTCACTTGAGTTATTAAGAAATTATTTGAACTACCGTCTGAAATTATTTTAATCATAACATTCCCTATGCACGCAGTATTCGCTCACGGTATCCAGAGGTCTTGCAGTATTGCGTTGGCATTGGGATTTAATTAATTTAATGACTGAATCCCAAGCCGGTGGTACTTGCCAACCATCTTCTCTATATAAATATTAAATAAATTTAAGTTTCATTATTATTTCATATTTAATATCTTTCCAATGTCCCAAACATATACATGGATTGATTATAATTATTCAAAAATCCACGTGTATTTGTTTCCATCTGTCTTTATTTGTGTGAATATAATTTATCAAAGTGTGATTCTCATCGTCGTGTAAGCTGTCAATGTAGTGTAAAATGTACTTCGAGTGAATAATGAAACATCGAGGCCGCTCAACAAACGGAATGGCAACCTTCACCCACGTTATGGAGGGAACCAGTATTGTAAAACGTATTTGTATTCAATTTGAGTATATTTTTTTTACAAGGATATAACAAAAAAATCGCAATCGACATTGTTTTTTGTTTTGTTCAGTGTGTTCAAATTGTTCAATATTTTCAGGAGAGGGTGCACTCTGATTCACAACCGCTGGCCACGTTAACCCTCTCTCACAGAATACTACCGTACTTCTGTACCGTATTTCTGTACGTAGGTACGTGTTTTGGTATTCAGTGAGATATTCCAGAGCCCATTCTCATTCAATCTTGAGGCCATTTTTTCAAAGCTTTCCCCAATTCCTAAATCTGCAAGGACAACATTTGTTAATCTGAACCGATATCGGCACGTTGATGTCGCGGATGTCGCCGGAGGACAGTATTAACTTACCACCAGGTGGAGTAACTTAACTTAACTTAATAAAAACTTTTCTTTGGGTGACGAAGTTGATTTACCGCCCACTCTTGTACCCTATTCTATTAGTTCAGTAAGATTCTATTAGTTGTATGTATAAACACGACAAATTGTGATTTTGTATAAAGATATCCAACTATTTTTTACTGCGTATTCATACTGTGCTCACCTTTGCGGTCCACCGCTCATTTTTTACTTGAAATGGCTGCCGACCAGTAAATAATTCAATGTATCACGAAACGGAGGGATTTTACGATGCCTTGAGCATCCGCGGGATCGATTCCTGTTCAATATAAAGTGAATGGACGGGACTTTAGTTATATAATACATAAATAATAATACACAATATATAATAACACATATAATTTAGTTTCTATTATGGTAGCTTACGAATATTTTTGAAATCTTTATGTTAATGTTTAAACATGATATACTATAGTTATAAGCCTAATAAATATATAAAATAAATTAACAAATAAATATCACAACAGCAGGCCATGAAATTGGTACTACAAATAAAATGCTTAATCCTGCAAGCTGTATGACTTTTGATTTTGCCCCAGTCTACTCATGATAAACTAGTTCGCCAAACTGGTGCACGAAACATTGGCAGTGCTCGAAATCAGTACCACCTGGGCTCAATTACCTGGGCTCAAAATCAATATCTATGTTGGTTAAAGAATAATTGTTTCTGCTAAAATAATTGTTTTCTCTTGTATTAATGAACACGTTGGGTCAAACCGCGCTTGACTGGTAAACATTTTTATATCAAATAACTTTGAATTATGACCGGAATCCATAATTTTAACCTTCGAGAATATCTGATACACCCTGTAAAATAAGTTTTAATAAGAGAATGAGCACAAGCGGGATGACGATAGCGTAGTTTTATCCATACAAACGTATTCCCCTGTTTTCTTGCTGAATTCTGGCAATAGGGCAATTACTTTCTGATAATTTACAGCCCGTTAAAAAAAATGGCCCGTTAAATCACTGCAAAATAGAAGCCCAGTGTTCAAATTTAACAATTCTTATTAAAAAAAGCAAAACATATTGACAGAGAAATTATTTTTTTTATGAAAATAAGAAAATAAACCAAAAATCGATCCATTTTTGGAGGAGGAATTATCAGGTATTATTTTGGAGGAGGAATAGGTATTATCAGGTTGAAGTGCAACTGTCCCTTGTTAAGCCCGTCCATTAATTTTATATTGACGTAAGCGATGAATGAATATCCGTTATCCGTACGACATAAATACCCATTTTTTCCCTACATAAATACCGGTTACGCTCCTTTATCGAGATTCCCGCTACCTGAGTTTGTTTTAGCCGGAAATACTTTTAGATTTATTTTAAAGGTTTTGATGTTAAATTTATATCATGTTGTTAGTTTCGTAGATAAATCTCTATATTTTATAAATGTTACATTATCACAAAAATAAGGAACAATGTTGGGTATAGCAAGACAATACAATCATGCGAACTTATTGCTTCATAGCAATTAACATAAATGTAACATACATACCATACCATACCATCAGCCTGTGTCTGTCCATTGCTGGATATAGGCCTTTCCCAAGGACCGCCACCACATACGGCCCTCAGCTCTTCTCATCTAGCCACTACCGGCGACATATAATTATAAATTCTTCATTACTAATCTATAAAAGAGGTTGTTGGTATATCTGATGTTAATAGACTTCGCCACCGTTTGACTGATCACCATGAAAGTTAGCACATATATGTATTTTTTCATGGAGAAGCTTCTTATGCTATCGACTTTGTTTTAATTCGCCACTAGATGGCGCTGCCGCTCATTAACTTCTATACCGTTCAACCGATCGCCACAAAAATTGATATACGTAGGTAGCACGTAGACTTTGTAATAACTCGCCACCAGATGGCGCTGTAGCATATCAACTTCTATGGTAGGAGAACTTCTGCGGGGTTTTGTTAGTATTTTATACTCGTAAAATAATAAATCTAATCTATAATATATATATATATATATATATATACACACACACACACACACATATATATATATATATAATTTAATCTAATATAAGAAAATTTCGTAACAAAATATATACATATTTTATTTTTTAACATATTAAGTAATATTTGTACTTAAGCTGCTCTCAATTCGCAATACCTGTGAAAGGTGGCTAAGGCATAAGATTCCCGTAAGTCGTTCCTGTAAGATCATTATTGTAACATTTAGTCGGCAAATAAATATTTGCTTTTTATTTTTTTTCCAGACAACCTTAAGAAGGAAATGCATTTGTATAAATTATTTATTTATTTCACAAAGTACAATGGGCGTAATTCTACATTGGCATTGTCTATCAGCCAACCTTGAGGAGAGAAAAGATAATAAAAACGGCGATGCAATCAAGGATGGGGAAGGAAAATGAAAATAAACAAAAATAACCGAAAGTAATAACTATTATATTGTGTCATTGTTATACTTGTATTATTTTATTGCTTAGCCAACATCTTCCTATAAGCTATTTCACTGCTCGTTGATTGTCTGGAAGGATTGATTTTAGCGATAAGGCCCATCTATACCTATCTATGCAAAAAAAGTATTTTCATTCATTCATATCGAAAGCCTCTTTCACGTATGGGAAGTATATTTGCTTTTTGTTATCTAACGTTGTCTTTTCATTCGTTGAAAAAAAAAATACGCCATCTGCTCAGGTTTTGATAAGACATAATTTTGTTTATTTTTAAGAGCTTAAATGTTCAACGAATTTAAAGGAACACTTTGGAGAAATGGAGAATAATAAGAAAACCAGATTAAGGACTTTGACAAGTTCAACATGACAAAGTAATTAAAAGTTCCCAGAAGATTTTGTTTTCACCCCTTCGCTTTGTTTATGTTTTTTCCTAGTTGCTTCCCACGGCTTTGCCCGCGTTAGCATAGATTTAAGATTAGCGTTGTTAAAAATAGGGTAGACGAGTCTCTGAATGGAAGCCACGTGCAGGGAAACGTAGCGTTGGATGCGCTCCGGTTAGGTGGACCGGCGGTATCCGGATGAGAAGAGCCAAAGATTGTTTGTGGCTTGGGAGAGACCTGGCAGTGGAGAGACATAAGTATAAAATGGTAGGTAAAATTTCAAGATGATTATTTAAATAATAGTTGAAATGCCTAATATACTTCACATACATACTTTTGAAGTTTTTGATAAGTTAATGTCTCCTATGACCTTTTAAATTGTAATAAAAATTGTTATTATTATTTTATATAAGTGTTATTCCATTCTTACCTTAAGATATATTTTTATAGTACATTTAAAACAAGAATTTCAAATTCAACAAGAAAATGTCTAATCAAAATTTTATCCTACAACTCTCTATGTACTTACTTGCAGAGCTACGACCCGTCTACGAGTTACGTAGACGGTCTACGAGCTTCGTAGACGGTCTACAGACGATGACCGCTTTAGATTAACGACAATGGAAATTTTAATCAATGTCAAATATAAAACGAAGTGTATGTGTTTGTCTGTCTGTTTAACATGTGAGGTGTTCACGTTTTTCACATATATCTTCTTAAGACCTCTGTGACCCTGAATATTTAAAGGATGAGTTGTTACATTTTCAGGAGGTACTTTACTTTTTGGAGGGGGAGAGTGCACGCTGCAGTCCAACAGCCGCTGAGCGCACTCGACTGGCCTCGTTACCCCTCTCTCACAGAATACTACCTTGAAATGTACTGCATTTCCCACTTTATCATATTCCCCAATGTATGTACGTGTTTCGGTAGTGAGTGAGGTATGCCAGAACCCATTCCCATCCTATCCCTTCCGACGACGCTAACCCTTTCTCCAAATTCATTCTTTCATCAAAGATAGGCAGCGCATCCGGGGGCGTACCAAAGTTTGTCATTTTGGATTAATGTTGGCATGTATCGCGGATGTCTATGGGGGACGGTAGCTACTCACCATCAGATGGATTGTGTGCTCGTTTGCCACCTTCTTTCTATAAAAAAGAAAACGAAATTGATATAAAGTGAGTGAAAGGCAACCACGGCGCTGTCGTAGGGAAAGACATCCTGAGGTCAGCAGACAATGGGCGTTTATGCCGTATGTTAAAAAGGTCACGGATAAAGTTGGAACAAAGAAAATACTCCATTAAGGGTCTATATACACCGTCCCCCAAAGGATGTAATACCCTATCAGATGCCAGGTGTCCATAAGGTAGACTGCAGCTGTGGTAGCTCCAACATAGGCCAAACAAAACGCACCGTAGGAGAAACGGTCAAAGAACATATCGCAGCCGTGAAGAATCGCGAGTCGAATAAATCGGCGATAGCGGACCATGTATTCCACGCCGGGATCAACCACTGGATAGAACTCGATAGTCCAAAAATCCTCTCCACTGATCGCCAATATTTCTCCAGGATTGTGCGTGAAGTAATTGAAATAAAAAAACATAGAAATTTCAATCGAGAAGAATACAAATTGTCCTCGACATTGAATCCAGTGATTAATTTCGGAACTTTCCGGAATATGAAGACTAACTGCGGGTAGTTGATGAAACTGCCCGCAACACTTGACGTGAGCTACCCGCCCCGCCTCTTCAGTCAGCTCGTAAAACCCAACCAAAACATCGAGTAAAATAAATAAGGTAAACATTCGCGTTAAGACCCGTTTAAATAGATAAATAGCCCTGTCTGTTGTTTGTCTGCTTGCCCGTCTGCCTATTCGGATACATCCCTTTTTTGTGTATATATCCGTCTATTTACTGCCTGCTGGTCACATGGTCTGTTTGTTCCTGCTAATTTGCCAACTGATAACAGCCTATAATGTCCCACTGCAGGGCACAGGTCTCCCCCCTTAAATGACTAGGGGGTTTGGAGCGATAATTCACCACGCGGGCCCAGTGTGGATTGATGAATACCCATACCCGAGATTATTGTTTAATTTCCATACAAATACATACTAATATGTATGTGTATTTATGTGTATTGCGTATACTATTGTATGTGTAGAAACTTTAGTAAAAATCAATATTGAATCATTAATTTTGAAAATATTCTAGATTTTGTTTGAGGAGTTAAAATATAATGATCATGGAGAAAACCGGGTAACAGCTGGTTAGGAGAAAACTGGATAATACGTACTTTAATGAATTCAGCCACTTCATCAACTAACAATGGGCATCATCGAATTTAATTCTAGCATAATGTAATCACTCCTCGCTCGACTATTATTATCCCTTCAAGCGAATATAATCACTAATGGTATTGTAATAAATCCTAAGATATTTCACCGATAATATTTTCACAACCACCGATCGGGAGTATACTGAATTACAGTGTTATTCGTAACAACCCTTCGGTGGTGCGTTTACATGTTCTAGTAAATAGATTTTTTTATAAAATAACTGCCGATCTTGAAATAGTGCAGATATTTCAGTGCAGTGTCACTCCGAGTGACATTTAGTATTGCGTGAGCTTCGTGTACACGTGACGAAGACTGCTTGCTGTTCGTGCCTGCTGCAGCCTCCTGGAAGTATATCACCTCATCGTGTTTCCACGGATTGGGATACATCTTAGTTGCCATGGAAACAGAGGCCATTGTTAGCTATGCAAATAGCTATAAACTATAACGTTTCTTTTCAGAACTATAAAAAAACGAGAGACATCTTCCATTTGTACCAGATCGAGAGCTTTTGATTAAACCTATTAAATGATACCAAAATTTTAACTCTAAATATTCGTAATCGATCCCCTGACACATTGTAGAAGTGTTCCGTGTCTTCACTTAGTAGATGAAAAACCTCATTGGGCAGTTCTTTCCACAACTTTTGGTATGAAGTGTCTTGAAGGCAACATAGAATCTGTTCTTCAGTCAAAGAAAGTCAGTCAGGTAGGGGACTACTTGTAGCAGCCTTACCTGAAACACAAAACGTAAATTAATAAAATACAATAAACAAACCTACATAAAATATATACATAAATAAAGATATACTTAAACACATAAAAACTCACGAGCGTCGCAATCCTTCTGAAGCGTCGCTATTGTTCTCACCTCTGCGCTCACGCCGACAGGTACCTGCCGACCGGTCGGCAGTCGAAATCATTGTTAAACATCGAGCGCACGCTAGTCTGTCTAAACTCAACGCATCTTTGGTTTCGTGTAATATAATAATATCACGAAAAGGTTTAAGTACTTACTTGTGTCGATGGTGTAAACTGTGCAATAGACATTTGAACGCATATAAAGTGACTTTCATTTTTGTGTATCTCCTAATCAAAACAACAAATCCACATGTGAATCAACCAAAAGGCTGTGACGAAAAGTACAATCACAATATTTAATTATAGAATCACTATTCCTTCAACCTAATTTTGCAGCATTAAACATACATCGATATATAAATCAACATAACATATAATTCATTGATATCACGTCAAAGTCGTATATATCAAACACTAGCTGTGCCCGCGACTTCGTACGCGCGTGGTATTTTAGTTTTTAAACTCTCAATTGAGATATATTTTCTTCCCGTCAGCCGATTTCGATGAAACAAAGCCTATTCGAAGTGCCAAGCTAAGCTTAATTAACCCGTGGAAACCTCATGAGAAGCCATTTCGTAGTTTTCCAGATTAGTGTGTTCGAACAGACAGACAGACAAAAAATTTCGAAATCATCTTTTTGTATTCTGATACACTTCCTTCATCGCCTCCAATCGGTTATTGGTAAATATATTCAATGTAAAGATTCGCTGGTCCTACAGTTTTATTATATGTATGGATAGATGACAACACACAGCAAAATTAAGAATAAAGGGCGCAACAATTATTTCTTGCGACCGTACGATGATTAAAATCCAAAGTTAGCATAAAATTGAACGATTCTTCAGTTAATAGTATTTTCTGTAATACATTTGAATAATAAATTAGGTTGGCTGATTGCGAGCAATGGCTTATAAAGTTGGTAGTAAACTAGGAACGTCGAACGGTAAGTCATTATTTTATTCAATTAGAATTGCAGACTAAAGCTTGGAAAAGACTGCCCAAAAGTGGACATAGTAGAAGCTATTTAAGAAAATATATTTGGTTATTATTGTTAGCTTTCTATGGCGAAAGGAAACACTACTCTCTTTGGCCGAATGACTGAGGAACAGCATTTTTATAGCAACTCAAAATATATATATTTGAGGGCAAGAGTGCACGCTGAATTCCCACAGCCGCTGGACGCGCTCGGCCGCCCACGTTACCCCTCTCGCACAGAAGACTACCTTGAAATGTACTGCATTTCCCACTTTATCTTATTTCCTCAATGTACGTACGTGTTTCGGTAGTGAGTGAGATATGCCAGAGACCATTCCCATCCTATCACTCCCCATTTTCCCAACCCTTTCTTCAAATCTATTCCTATATCTCTAAAGGTAGGCAGAGCATCCGGGGGCGTGCCAACGTTTGTCATTTAGGACTAATGTTGGCATGTATCGCGGATGTCTATGGGCGACAGTATCCACTTACCATCAGGTGGATTGTATGCTCGTCTGCCGCCTTCATCCATAAAAGAAAAATAGATCATAATTTGGTAGACCTCGACTGTTTGTTTGTCTTAATTGGGCTCCTGCTGCTGTAGCTTGACCTTCAGCGATGGGTCCCCAAGTGATGGCACTGGAATCATTTGCAATTTTGCATTAATTTACGAATAAACAAGGGCTAGAGTACTTGCTCAATCTAAACGCACCATAAAAGCGGTCCCTCGCACGAGTACCATCATATGAAATGATATAGAAAAAAAAAATGTAATTCCCTTACACGACCGAATTTGCATCGACCCGACCTTTGATAATGCCTTATTATTTTCTTTCCAACGGTGACTTAAAAGGTAGGCCTTAATATATTCAGAAGGGAATAATATTATGTCAGAATACTGTCTTCTGTTTAAAAGAATGTTTACCTGTTTTGTTTAAGTCTACGTTTCGGCTGGATTGTAATCAACATGGTCAGGAGCTGACTTTTATACTGGCATTATATTAGTATTATACTCTGTTCGCGTTAATAATGCAATGAATCATAGCTAGTAAGTCATGTTCACACTTATTTCCAATATTTTTTTAATAATAAAATGCAACTAAATATAGTTAATACATATAACATAAAACTTAAAAATAAAGAACCTAAAAATTAGACAGATGCAAATGTAATTAATATTAAATGATCAAATTCAAATTCATTTATTTCTGCATTGTGGGTAGGTATAAAAAAGCTGTCAAACATCTCGACATCCTGCCAAATTAGCATACAAATCACACGATCAATATACAATATCATAAAGTTATCTTAAATTATAGCATTATTAATTTTCAATATAATATTAAATTAAACAACATAATTAGCCATACATTCATATTATTCATATTCATATTATATATAATTATGAAATATATTACATCCTCAATATCTACTTAATAAAAAATTAACAATGACTGACTGACAGACAACGTACAGCCTAAACCGGTGGCTCTAGAAGCATGAAATTTAGCACAGGAATTCCTTATTTTTTTTTTATAGAGAGGAGGGCGGACGAGCAAGCGGTCCCACGTGATGGTAAGTGTTACCACCGCCCATGGACACCTCCAACACCAGGGGGTATGCGGGCACCTTGCAAAATCCTATTCACAGCTTTCTTGAAGAATCTCATGTCGTAGTTTGATGGGAAGACCTCTTGAGGCAGTTCGTTCCACAGCCTGCGGATTCGCGATATAAAATATTTTTTGGACCGAACAGTACGCGACACCTCCGTATCTAGGAAATGCGGATGGACCGCACTTCTGTGACGGGAGGTGCGTTTGTAGAAACCCGAGGTGGGAATTATATTAAACAATTCTTCAAAGCATTCCCCATTGTACAGGCGGTAGAACACACAGAGAGATGCAACGTCTCTCCGAACGCTGAGGGGTTCTAAACTGCCCGTGAGAGTGGGATCGTTGACAATACGAACAGCACGTCGTTGGATGGAGTCAAATGGGTCTAATTGGTTCGTAGGTCAGCACTAAAAAAGGATTTTTGAAAAGTCAGAGAACAGAAAAGAAAAGTTTGAAAACTTCCTGAGATGTCGCCGATGAGATTTCTCATCTTGCATACGGCTAGTTGAAATATAAAAACGATTAAACTCTAAGGATACAATTAAAAGAGTTGGTGATTGCGAAACGAGTCTTACTTTAGGCCTCCTTTTTTTCTTATTTTTAAGGAACTTTTATGTCTTGGCACATGTCAGTTCCATTGTACTCTAAACTTACATTCTACAACATTAATGTAGGTACTAATATATCAGCCCTAGTGAGGGCTCACGAATCTGTGCAAACTAAATGCTGCTCGGGAATTCGGTTCTCTTAGTATCTCAAGGAACATACAAACATCATTCCTGTTCAGATCGAGAGCCTCCCGTTCCTGTTGATTCCGGAGACACTCCACCAACAACTGTTGGAGATCAAACAACAGAAATACATTAAAACTATAGCATTTTTTTACGATAAATCACGAAGCATTCATTTAAACGTTCTTATATCAGTCTTACATTTGATATAACCCGTAGTTTCATTTTACATTTTAGGTCTCTTGCAGAATGAGTAATTTGAAAACTATATTTTTATTTATTTATAATGATTAAATTTCCTTTATCCAACATGTGTTATTGATCCACTTTGCTTTTGAAAACAATTAAGGCGGGAAGTCTTCTCTTTAAAATCGACAATGATAAAGATTGTCACGCCCCCGGATGTGCATTAGAAATTAGAACATTAGAAATTTAGAGAGGGTCGGGAAAACTGGGAACGATAGGATGGGATGGAAATAAGCTCTGGCATATCTCACTCACTACCGAATCGCGTATGTACATAGTGGAATCGGATAAGGTGGAAATGCACTGCACTTTACCGCAGTCTCCTGTCAGAGAGGGGCGACTTGGCCAGTTGAGTGAACCCAGCGGCTGTGGGATTGCAGCGTGTATCTCCTCATTAGCAAATAGTTATGAAAAATAATATAGGACAAAGAATTCATAATTGGTAATGAACAACTTATATTAGCTACGGAACTCAAATTGATTCATTGAGTCAATCCCCTTCATTGGGTGCTAACAATAGAATCAAATGAATGAATTTGCATTTAAATTGATTCACAGTTCGATTAGATGTAGGTACAATAGTAGAAGTTACAAGACGGATTGTCGCCAACTGAAATACGTGGTCATTGATATAACACCAATAGACTAGTCTTTTGTTGACGATTTGATAAAAGTTGAAGAGCTTTTTTTTCAGGGTGGCTATATTCTTGTGGCCCTAGTGACCTTTCAAGAGTCACCGGTCGTGTGAGTTGTAGAGCTGCTATTGGCCTTTGCCACATACCGTTGCCATAGGCCATTGCATTTGGCCGTTGATATTGGCCTTTGCCATATACCGTTGCTGTGGTCTTTGCCATATACCGTTACAATTGGCCGTTGTTATTAGCCTTTGCCATATACCGTTGACATAGGTCTTTGACATTGGCCTTTTCAATTGGCCGTTGCTATTAGTCTTTGTTATATACAGCTGCCAAGGGCCGTTGCAATGGGCTGTTGCCATTGGCCTATGCCATATACCGTTGCTATAGGTCATTGCCCTTGACTATTGCCATTTTTTTAATTTTTACTAATTTTTATTTTAGTCTATTTCAGAATCCCGCGGAAATAAATACTTCGTGCTCAACTTTAACCATTTTTTAAGATTTTCAAGCCAAGATGTCCGTCTTCTCCAAGATTTTCCATGTTTACGATGGAAAATAGAAAACAGAAAAGATATATGGGATGAGCTTATCCTTTATCCCATTCTACCCTTTGCCCAATTCTAGTCCTAAATCTCTAAAGGTATCCTCCTCCAGGGGCGTGTCAAGGTTTGTCAGTTTGGAATAATGTTGGCATGTATCGCGAATATCAACGGGGGACAGTATCCACTTACCACCAAACGTAATACCCCGTGGTGTTGCAGGTGCCCATGGGCGGCGGTATCACGTGGGACCGCTTGCTCGTCCGCCCACTAATCTATAAAAAAAAAAATGCCGGCTCGGCTACCTATTTTCTAAAAATAATTATTGTTTTACGTTAAAATTAAAATTTATATGTGAGCTCTATTATCTCATTAACTCTATGAGCGACTGACTAAGCCGGTAATCACTTCTGACAAAAAGTCTTATTTTATCATACAACTTTTCTAGGTTTCAACACGCTAAATTACACCCAGTCTATTTAGTTATAAGTCAGTGGTCTTCGCCTCTAGATTTGCCTAAGCAACGTTGAAGTGTTAAAAGTTCGTGCTTAACGTTTACTAATAAACGTTAAGCACGAACTCTGGTTTGGATTTTCAATAACTAGAATGGTATACCTTCTTCGGAAGTGAGGCTTTGTCTCGTGTACAACAGTTTGACTTTGGATTCATGTACAGTCAGCATGTCTAGTGTAAAGGCATATCTGGACATGAAAATTTCTGTGTAAAATGTCTGTGAATTATACAAAACAACTTAAATGTTAGAGTAAACGTAACGTGTATATACTCACAAATTATACATTATAACTTTTAACTGTATTTTACTGTTACAAGATACTTTAGAACTAAGAGTGAACATCAATTATTGTGTAACGAAACGTTCGTATAATAAGCCCTGCAATATTTTCAAAATTATTGGATCGATTTGAATAAAGTATTCACTAACATTAAAAAAAAATACTTACCCTACAAAGAGAGCTGTAAATAGATAATTTGTAAGCGCATCTGTCATCCTCCTGGTATTGCAGGCATCCATAGGTGATGGTAACCACTTAACACCGGGTGGGATGTCTGCCTGTTTGCCATTGTTAATATATAAAAGTGGTAAAGACTTCAACAAAATGCAGTCAAATTCTCTCATTCCTCAATTTTGTTGCATCAGTATTTCCCGAGATCAGCGTATGAGTAAACAAAGAAGAATGTCACATGTATTACTTTATTATATAAAAACATAATGTAATTTAAGAAAGGAAATTACAAATACTCGTATATACCATTAAAACAATGTATGTAAAAAGCCCGCAGAGTACAGTCGTCTCCGAAATAAAACGAAAGCACAGATGAAACGTGAAATACCCACCGAATTTTTCCACAGGACAGAAATAAGTAATGACCTCAGGAAAATCAGTGTCGGAACACGATATGGGCAGTCATTATTTAGAATTGGGTGTAATTCTTTTTTCGCCCTTCTTTCGTGCCTGGATTCATGCAAATTGAGGTCCCATGGGGGTTGCAAAATAAAAAAAATAAAGACACTGGCCACCAATCAACTGGAGCGGGAGGTTTATTACGCTGAATCAGTTAATTGAAAAAAAAAAAGTTGTTTTGTTTACCGTCGCATGGATCGAGAAATGGGCTAAAAATAATGGAATGAGGAATTGGTGTTTAATTTATTTTTTGTTGATGATTTGATTCCTTGTACGCAAACTCTCGAGAGCCAAATTTGCTTTCTTGACCACATTCGTTTGTATTGTTTCATATTATAAAACTGTTATGACTTGATTTTCCGTATCATCTATAATCGTACATATAACAAAATCGTAACAAAGCCGTGTCTATACATGTACTATTTTTTTTCAAGTGATTGCAATATAAAGTACGAATAATATGGAGCCCAAAATGATATTTTTAGAATTTTTGTCTGTCTGTTTAATTGAATTATGTAAAAACTGCCTGACAGATTTTAATGAAACTAGATATCGTTATAGCTTGTCGGGTTAACATTAGGATACTTTTATCCAAATTTATTACAGGATTCCCACGAGAGTCACAAGCTTACGCGAAGGTACTCGCGGGCACCGCTACTACTAGCGGTGCCCGCGAGTACCTTAATTAACATATTAACATATTAACATATATAACATATTATATTAACAGACTACGTCTGATAATATGATATAGAATGATGCTGTAAGGAGTTCGTGGAGTTCTTTCGAAATAGATTGTGGTGTAAGAAAAGGTGGTAGAAATGCACGAAGTAAAATCCGCACAATACGAGTACAATATCACACGCATTCGGGCTATGTCCCTTCACTATTGTATATACACAGTATATAAGTATATACTAATAATACTACGAAATAGAATTTATAGTAACAATTGCATTTCAAATTTTGCTTTGTACGCACTAGCTATATAACTGAGTGTGGCACTAGCTAAGTGCGTGCATAGACGTTGAGATCTACGTCGCAGCAAGTAACTTTACTTACTAATTGTGGCCCTAATGTCACCGGACATGTATAGTTTAGGGCGAGCGCAGAAGGAGCTCAGCAAGGAGCAAAAAGTGTGTGCAGCAACGAGCCTAAGGGTTCTCTCGGTGAGTAGACCGCGGAAGGAACGGAGCTCTGCACAAATAAAGCATTTGCACGTACTGTAATAAGAATAATGAATAATACGAGCATAGAAGAGGATCTCCTTTGTATGTGTCCCAAAACCCGCGAAATAAACACCTACCTCCCCCCTCAACGCGTATCGTCCCTCTGTCGCAGACGGATGCCGTGAGGGCTGTTACTTATTTAATCATTTATTATATTCGTATACCTAAAAGGTTAGTTAAGTTGCACAGTTATTAATAAAAACGTTTAATTAATTATAAAAAATATAAAATCGTTTTTTTATCAATAACTTTATAAAAGAGCAAGGTGGAAATGTGTTAAATGGAGCGGATGGTGACTGACGGCTCGTATGATACGATGCGAAACTGTAGGCATTTATTGCGACCTTAAACGGGTTCATTTCTATATGGTATTTATTATTCTTATGGCACTGTATCGAAGAGCAAAACGCTTGTATATGTAGATGATATGCAAGTAATTCCGTGTACAAATTTCGTGTAATGAATGCTAAAGGACGCTTTGTATGAACTGGCTGCGAGCGTAGCACCTCTACGCCGTAGACCCTGTGTCTTACCAATTTACAGGTTTTTCTACATCAAAGGACAAATTATGAGTTTGTAGAAATTAATTCGTTGTAGTTTGTAACTTAAATTATTAGGTTATTAATATAAGATAATCGTTAATTATTATCTATTTGTGTTTAACAGGTTCTGCTAATGGTTTCAATTCCCTTAGTGCTATAAATAGCCTAGTATACGAATATGAATAGCTTATTAGGCGAAATTTGTGGGCTAATCAACCTACTTAGAGCTCGGTACAGACTTATGTTGTCGCTATTCTGGTAACAGGTACTTAAGTTTGTGCTATACAATTAATTAATTATTGAATATATGTACCTTCTACTGGAGACGCAGTAAAGTATATACTACTAAATAGTATTTTGACAAATTTTGCATTGATTTTCTAATGAATTCAAAGCAATATTTTTAATGTCTGTTTGTTTTATTTTCTAATTTACAAAAATATACAAAAATGTATCAATTTCAGAAAGTCAAATCTTCCATTTTCAATTTGAACCGGATCGATAAAAGTTTGAAATTCTTCTTTTTCTCTCCTAAATTTTAAAACGATAACGGTATCCACGTTATTAAATAAGTATTTTGAAGATTTACATTGCATATTAGAATTTTACAATCTGTTACAAGATTTATTAACAATTACAAATACACACAAATGTTTCATATCTTTCACAATATTTTACGAACAATGAAAATGTCCCGTCAAATCAATCTCCTACTCGACGTCACAAAAGGAAATGAATGAATTAAAAATTAAACTCGAAAACCTCTCGTAACATCATTGTATCGTTCTGCGAGAAATGTTCAAAATTACCGAGTTCTTGAAACAATTTTATACTCGTAACTTTTTTAATTTCACGGCGATTTGAGTTACATTTTCGAAGGAAGCCATTATGAAAAGTTGCGACCGGTAATGAAGCTTTGATTTCCGTTGACGACCCCCGCTTCGATTTGAAACGCCTAAAGGTTCCGTAGACAATTAATGAAGAATTTGAAAAAGCCCGCGACGCGCGCTATTTAACTATGTCGGTGTAAATATTTCTAGAATGTTTAAAAAGAGTGTGAAGAATAGTATTTAAAAAGAGTTTTTAAAAAGGCAATACAATACCATCTGCTCCCGTGGTTGTTGTAAAGGGTGACTAGGGGATAATAAGGCCGCTACCATAGCCACTGAGGGACTTCATCGCCTCTAAATGAGTGGACTCGCTGATTAACTTGGGCAGTGTGAAGTTTAATGGCCGTATGGCCCCTTCCCTCATACACAAGACTAGCATAAAGTTTCCTTTATCCCATTATATTGGTCGCTCGATAGGATGGAATGGGAATTGAGCTCTCGTTGTTATTCCATCCCCTTTCCTAATCGGTTTTCTTCTCTCAAATCGCTATTATGGTTTATATATATCGTTTTTATTCCTATTATCTGATAACTTCATATCTGAAAATTTCAGAAAGTATAAATTATTCAGATATTTATTTAAACTTCATTGCACAAGTAACTTTGCAAATTGCGGACTTAATGAAAAAATAAATAAATTTCAAAAACCAACAAACACATCATTGTATGTTTAATTTAATTGATATTACTGCACAGACTCGGAGAACCAATTCGAAGAGAATATTCTTGCACCATACTTCTCGTAAGGGTCATTTACTTGTTTTTATAATTGAGCAAATCAAATAAATCCCTAATTTCCAGTTAAACAAGTAATACTTAATAAGAACTCATTGACTCAAAATCGAAATCGTATCTAACGATATGTGTTTACTTGGCAGTTATCTCCAGTACTCAGCAGTCGTATTGTCAGGTAAGTTAACTGCGAGTTTAATTGCCGGACTTAGATCCTCGGACTTAGTCAAAATGTAATTCTACAACTACCAGTCGATTAACTTAGCTTTATAGGAAGTTTACTTTTATTGTTTTTTTTTATAGAGAGAAGCCGGCAGACGTGCATACAGTATACCTGATGGTAAGTGGATACTGTCGTCCATAGACATTCGCGATACATGCCAAACATCAGTACAGAATGACAAGCGTTAGCACGCCCCCGGATGCACTGCCTACCTTTGCAGATTATGGAATGGATTGGGAAAATGGGGAGGGATAGGATGGGATGGGAATGGGCTCTGGCATATCTCACTCACTACCGAAACACGTACGTACATTGGGGAAATACGATAAGGTAGGAAATGCAGTACATTTCAAGGTAGTCTTCTGTGAGAGAGGGGTCAACGTGGCCAGTCGAGTGCGCCCAGCGGCTGTGGGAATGCAGCATACACTCTCCCCCTGCAAATTGGTTACCCTTTTGCTTTTATTTGGTTATCACAAACATTACCTCACAAACATTTGGCACTTTGAACTTTAATGGAATATCACACTATTAAACAAAAAACCCACAATTCACAATTTTAATAATAATCAAACATAAACTCGATTTCAGTTCTCGAGTTCCCGCCAAAAAGTCCCTGCTAAGGAGGCCTCCTTATCTACGGAACCCAGCTGAAACAATATTCTTTTTTCTTAGCAGCAAACGCCGGATATTAAGCCCTGCGTTTTAAGTATTTGTGGCGATTATATTCCCTTTGTAGGTTTAAAATAACTTTCTATTGCTGATGTTGGAATTCCTTTATTGAGGGCTAATCAGGAATTTTACGTTACTAGAGGGCGCTACTGTAATACTTGACATATACTTATTAAAATACGTAATTTGAGATGTCTGTAAAGATGTTAAAAATTAAAAATCACACAAAGAGAGACAAAGGAGGATAAAATAATAAAATAATAAGAGAATAATCGGGATAAAACCGAATAACTGAAATGCTATCGAATAATTGCACTGCTACAAGTCATGTAATAGATGTTTTCTTCTTACTGTGTTTTTACTTTTTTTGTTACTATTTTTAGGGCTGTGACAAATAAATAAATTTATATATTTATTTATAAATCGGGTCAAATTGGGATAAAATGTGATAAATAGGATAAAATAGGATAGTAAAATGTTTTTTCCGAATGGGGGCTGTCGTCGATTTTTTAAATCTCGCCCAAGAAGTTAATGTTCACTTTGATTATAGAAAAATATGGTATATAATAAAATCGTTTGCAATATGATGTATGAACGATATAGAGGCCAAAACAACATTTCTTGTCTGTCTGTCTATCTGAAGGCACATTACGCAAAAACTACTGAACGGATTTAAATGGAACGTGTTATAATTATAGCTTATGTGCCGGGTTAACATTTAGGATACTATTATCCAGATCCCAACGGTCCACATTTTAGTGTTCCCACGGAAATCACTTCAAAGTTCACGCGATTAAAGTTGCGGACACATCTAGTCTCTAATAAGTATAGAAGGTCCCTTTATTAAAATTTCATTGTAACTAACCAACATTTCCAACATTGTTGTGTAAATATTTTGTTTCGCACTCCCTAAATATAGAAAGCAATTAATAAACAAATTAATTTGTCGATTGTTTCCCGATGATGTTACGTACTTTATTAATTCATCGTCTATTTGACACAACGATCACTTTATTACGTTCATTAAAGATTTTGAAATCATTATTTGAAGTTTAATATAATTGGATGTTTGATTGATTTCGGAAATTGTATAATAATTTAAGGAATCAAGCGTTGCTTTAATCTTTCGCTAAATCATCGTTTCTATGGGGTCGCGATCACATAAGGGGGTCGCAGTTGGTCAGGAAAAATTATCCACTTATATTCAATCAAAACCTTTTTATTTATTAATTTTTATTAATTCGTGATTTATCATATAATTAAATTATAACAAGTTAATAATGGTTTAGAAACGATGCGTTAGATAGGGATTTATAGACATACAAACGAAAAATGTTGTTAGTATGTGCATGTTTGGGTCGCTCAAAGTTGGGATTACCATACCATGCCAAGCCGTCAGACTGTCTCTCAAGTGCTGGATATAGGCGTTTATCAAGACCCTCACACACACCGCCTTTAGCTCTACAGTTACTACGGGCGACTTCCTTCAGTCTACCTGGTCAGAGAGCGTCCCACTTTGCACTTCATAGTAGGCGGTCTTCATTCACCCATCGGTACTTGGCCCTTCGGCACATATGGCATGCCCATTACGACTTTAGCTTGGTAATTCTGCGAGCTATGTCGAGGATTTTCTTCTTTGGCGAATCTCTTTATTTCCGACTAGCTGTGCGCGGCATGTGTTGTATGCCCGTCAATTTTTTTGCACACAATATATAGCCTGTGTCCATCTGGAATAATGTACCTTTCAAATGGTAAAAGAATTTTTGAAATCGGATTAGTAGTTTTGGAGATTACCTCTTACATCCAAACTTACAAACTTTAACCTCTTTAATTAGTGTAGATTGAGAAATTCCGAGCATAGTTCTTTCCACAACTCGCTAAAAAATTTGTGTATCAGGCCTTAAAGACCTCATTTCTGGACTGTACGAGATAACTGGGGAGACGCACTGATTGAAGACTTTCTACTCAAATGATGAGAATGGTCTCCTTGTTGAAGTCGGATTTACCCATGTAGTTGGATGGTTTGTTCAAGATGAACATAATTGTCAACAAATTCGACTGGCAACGCTTATGACGTTTATTGGTCTCGTAAGAACATAATGTTCATTCAACGGATAATATTAATAGAAACATAATTAGAAAATTTCGAGGTGTCATTATTACGAGTATATAAGGTTCTTTTATTTCTTTTTTTATAGAATAGATGGCAAACGAGCGAGCGGGAAACATGATGATAGGTGGTCACCGCCGTCCATGGACATCTGCAACACACCTCTGGACCCTTGCAAGAGCCCCATATTGTAGCGCAATGGAAATACCTTAGTTGGCAGTTCATTCCACAACTTTCGGGTTCGCGGTATAAAGTGTCTTTTCGACCGCACTGTACGCAGTGATTCTATGTCAAGGAAGTGCGGATGAACCGAACGACGATGACGAGAGGTGCGATGGTAAAAATCCGAAGTTGGTATCCAATTGAACAGCTCTTCAGAACATTTCCCATTATAAAGGCCGTAGAAAACGGCAAGAGAGATCCTACAAAACAGTTTATAATATTTTAAATTTGTTAATCAGTACACTAAAACTAAACTAAAAATATTAACATTTATTACATGAAAGAAAAGTAATTAAAAATAAATGATTAATTGACTCGTATGTGCATAACACTATATGTAGTTCATACCTACATGCCTAGTTACTAACAGAAACGGGCGAGTGCAAAGGTCAAAGACTTAAGCGAGTGAGTGTGGATAGTGTTATGCCACATGCGAGTTAGTTATTTACCAATTATTTATACCGAATATAATAAAAAGAAACATCAAATACATGTAATTTCTATTTTTATTTTATATTATGTTTACATGGAAAACTAAACCATATTAATAAAACAATATGCAAACAAACAGTTGAGATAGACAGATAATTAAAGCCAATAAGTTTCAACTGATGGTAACTTTCCAATTAGTTAGATATAATACTTTTAATGTACTGATTGAAATATTAAAATATATTACACTGTATATTTGCGCGGTAAAATAAGGGTTGAATTGGAGCGAAAGTTGAGTTTTTATTTTCATGCTCAAAAGTACTTTTCTAAAGAAGTATTCTTACCTAAACCTGCCCCCAGCCAATACCCCTGTCATCTTCAATGCCAAAATATTTTTTCGCCACACGGTCCTGTGAAAGCCTATTTTAATTTTTCCGTGGGCTACATTGTGCTTCGGTGAGTGTCCATTCAATGGCGGAGGAATATTGACGGACGGACAAAAGGATCGATGTAATAACAAATTGATGGGAAACCGTACAAACCTATACTTAATAGGTGCACGAATTTTTGGTGACTTTGTTTTTTTTGTGAAGTGGATAATTCAGAAAGCGAATATATTTTTGGGCTTATTCGTCAGCAAGATTTCCGATATGTAATATATGAGTTTAGAATAAACGTTTTGTTCACGTCAATAACTGACTAATGTGATCGATTTATATGAATATAACACATAACATTAGTGGAGGCATTTTTTTTCTTCAAGTTTCTAATTAACAATTGGTAATTAACAATTTCAAAGTCTAAAACGTATACTGTCAATGTACAGTTCCTTTAAAGTAAGTCAGGAGTAGCTCAGTAAAGTGATAATAGGGTTACTGAGAACAGAAGTGGACTCCTTAGAAGCACGTAAAAAACGCAGTTCCACACTTTTATTTGATTATCACAAACACCACGCACGAAATATACTTTGAAGTTTAATAAACTATCACTATTAAACCACAAAACGCTTAATTTCACTTCTCAAGTTCCCGCCAAAAAGTACCACTAGGCATTTGATAACATCCTGGAAAATGGCCGAATAAATATACGATTTTATCATGTTAGTGAAATATTTAGGGATTTTATTGAATTCCTGTTTCAATTATCATTTATCAATCTACTACTTTCTACTTCAACTACTTTTATCATTTCACGTCGTCGCTGAATGAATGAATGTCGCTGTATGAATATACAACAACGACACATATACGAGTATTTGCCATCTGTTACGTTATTAAGCACAATGTCATTGTGTTAACGTTTTTATTGATTTTGACATGTATCGCGGATGTCTATTAGCGATAGTATTCACTTACATCTATGTAGACTGATATTTTTTTTACGAACTTCTTTCTATTAATAATATGGCAATTAACAAATGACTAAATTAAATAATTAATGAAAATAAATAATTAATAAATGAAATAACTAAATTTAATAATTAATTGTGGACACATTAGAAAGGAAATATTTAAATTATTGATCCAGGACGCTGCTTTCGATTAAATATAAGAACTTGATTAATTATAATTATAAAGCCACTATTTTGTGTATTTAACTTTGTACTTTAAGCAATAATAATATTGTGTTTTCCTGTAACTATAGGAACATTATAAATTAGACTTAAGTATATTACCGAATATAAGCTTGATATATCGTATGTTGGAGATACCTATGGAAATAAATGAATCAAGAGTTATGAGTTATGAAAAGGAAATAAAATAATAAGGATAATATTGGAAAAATATCATTCCACTGACACTTATCTATTCATGTCGTTTCATGGCATATCATAAACATAGTACAGTACCCGGATATAAATGGTGCATCGTAAATTCAAATTTTAGATTTTATTACTATTATGTACTTAGCCTCAGAGGTTATTGAGGTTTTAAATTGTAAAAAATGAGAGAAATAAAGATAATTTCAGTTGTATTTACGACATGTCATATATGTCGCCGGATACTGTACAAGAAATTCTAAGTGGGTAACAAAAATGACGTAAAAACTTATATGCAGACAACAACGGGGTGGGACCGCCCGCGCCATTGTGAAATTCAAGATGGCCGACAATATTTTCCCACAAGACTCGGGAAAAATGAAGCGTTTCATATTATCATTTGTATTGAGCATGGAGGCTGAAATGGTTATGTAAATTGTATGAGGATTTTCACAGGATAATATGAAAGTATCTTAAGAGTTGTTTTGAGATCATTTTGATCCTTTTCGTTGTAAGTGTTGGGTATATTAAGATCGCTTTTCGAATTCGATAATCTATTAATGGTAATAATTAAAAAAAAAGGCACGTGGGACTCAGAAATATACGGTTAATTATTCTGAAATTTATTACTACTTCGCAAGGGTTGGGTAGCTGGTATAATTGGTATGTATTGTATGTAACTAGTTCGATAGCCCGTTGGAAAACAATAGAGCCCACGGACTGGTAGCGGTGACGTCTATTTAAAGACTTTTTTATTGTTAACTTTATTCGTGTTGTTTTAATTTCATATAATATATCTCTTCTCTATAGCTTCTATCTTTTTATCACCTGCCAGGAAATCTAATGAATTTAGATTAAGTTTATACTCCAGGGTTCTTAGATGTCTTACTTTTGACCTATATCTTAGAGTACAAATGTATATTTTCACTTTTCGCCCTTATAATTCACAACCTTATTTATTTAACTTTTTTAATCATACCACTATTTAACCAATCAACCAATGACCTTTGACCTTTACCTGTTTGTCTATTGTTCGCTAGGATACGGGAATCCTAACGCTACCGTAGAAGTTAATCAAGGTTACAATTATTCAAACAATAGTCATAACACCAGTTTCTTCATTCAATTAAATCCCTCATTCACACACAAATATCGCTTTGTCCGATACCCCTATTTGTGTTGGCAGAACTGACGAAACCATGGGACGGATACAAGACGTCCACAACAGAGGCAAACAGTAGGAAAATTGTGTAGCCTGTATTATAAAAATACACCACCACATATCACCATACACCTTCCGGTGTTCCCTCTCCATTGACATACAGACCTTCACTACCTCCCAAGGTTCGTTATCACACATGGTCAGTCCCTCTCATCCAGTCGCTACTGATTTACTTTTTTTTTGTCGTCACCGTCAGTACGCCTGCGCGGACTATTATAATGTCCCACACATACAGTAATGATAATTTATTCAACTTTAAAAAAATATGCATAATAGTGTTTAATAAACTACCTACCTATATCAAAATGTCGTCAATCAAATGTTTTAACAAAGTACCTACTCTTTGACACGCCAATCGAGAAATGCTTTTATTCAATAACCGAATATTTTGAATACAAATTTTGACATTATGCTTAGATAAATTATATTTTATATGAAAAACACAGATCTAATATTTTTTTTACCGCAAATGCCGATTTATTATTATAATTTAGGTTAGGTTCGATATGACAGGACATTAACATTAGTAGGGGGAGAGTGCACGCTGCGTTATCATAACCTCTGGTCGCACTTGACTGGGCACGTTACCCCTCTCTCACAGAAGACTACCTTGAAATGTACTGTATTTCCTACTTTATCGTATTTCCCCAATGTACGTATGTGTTTCGGTACTGAGTGAGATATGTCAGAGCCCATTCTCATCCCATCCTATCCCTTTGCATTTTACCAATACATTCCTTAATCTGCAAAGGTAGGCAGCTCATCTGGGAGCGTGTCAACTTTTGTCACTCTGGACTGATATTGGCATGTATCGCGGATGTTTATGGACGACAGTATCCATTTACCATCAGATGGACTGTATGCTCGTCTGCCGCCTTTTTTCGTGTTCGCGATTTGTCATCAAGTCCATTCCCATATCAATGATATTTTCACGCTACTATGTCGAGGAAGATTATATTTTATTATGCTTTACATAAAACATAGAACATGTCTATTATTGACATGTTCTATAGAAATAAAATATCTGTCTATCATTACAGATTTATGTAGGTGCATCTACCATAAGTATTAACACATGTGGGTATTAATAAAGAATAAATAAATAGATTCGTTGGCACACGTGCTAGAAGAATCCCGTGTTACAAATACCAGTGTCTTCCACCAGGTAAATAAGAACAAAACTAAACAAAATCATGATATTGTGATAAAAAATATTCACTAATGAACATACGATAATGTTAAAACGCTTGGATGCGCGTAGCACTGATACGCTCAGTGACGTCAGCCATGACCGCTACGTGTGCTACGACAGTCCTACGAAGGAATGGAGCGGCGCCGTCGCGCTCATGTTGCGGACGATATTGCGTAGCTCTCTTGGGTTTGAGACGTGGTATCGGGCAGACGTGTGTTAGTCACTCATAAAAATAGACTTTTAATTTTGTTGGTTGTTTGGTTTCGCTCTGATCCCCCTTTAACAATAAGAATATTTAAAATGTGTAAAACTCTTATGCACTTGGAGGGAAAAGTTCGAATAAAATCTTTGAAGCTGACAAGCTACAACCATGAAAGTTGACAAGGATTCCCTTTGCATGGGTTTCTAAACTATACGTAGTTACTGTTTTCTTTCCATGGTGACCTACAAAGGTCGAACCGGTTGTGAACTCCGGAGATCTAAGCCCAGGATTGTTTGTTTGTATGATTATAATTAAAGTCGGCAATCACAGAAAAGTTATCTATATACATATACATGTGGGGATTGAGCTAAATAAATTAAAATCTTCAACGCCTTGCTATCGTATTTTATTTTCTTCTCCTTGACACCTTACTTTTCCTTTTCTCCACGCATGCGGAACGCAAGAGATAGAATTAAATGCACACTCACGTTTCATTCAATCGATCTCTTCGCTCACTTCACACCGTTCACCTTCCATTCGTCAATTCTCCGCTCAGTAAACGAAATTATTTTTTGAGAAAAGTCTACGTACGATATAGAACCCAAAACGGCTAGCTACCCTTAGAATTTTTGTCTATCTGCCTGTCCGAACTCCTCTCATGCAAAAACCAGTGGATAGCGTTTAATGAACCCATAATCTGCAATAAAGTTTTTTAAATAAAAATAAATGAATAAATCCTTTGAGCTCTCTTAGTATAGACAAATAAATGTTAATATTATATGTGTAATTCACAGGTTTAATTATACCACCATTAATTATTCAACATGTAAGTCGGAGTCCATTTGCGTCCATTATGAGGGCTTGGGCAAAATTTAATCGCTAAGGATATTTACACACATAGGAAATATTTTAGGACAAATAAGGGCCTGAACAGGAGATTACTATGGACTTCTGCACGTTTGTCATTTCTTACAAGATTAGAGATCGATTTAAAATTACCGGTTAATAAATATTTTTATCGGTTTTTAACAAAGGTTGCGGTTGTAACCAGGTGCAAAGGGGGAGTATAGAGGGAGAGTGCATGCTGTATTCCTACAGCCGTTGGGCGCACTCGACTGGCCACGTTACCCTCTCTCTTACAGAAGACTAATTTGAAATATATTGGATCTACTACTTTATCACATTTCCCAAAGGTACGTACGTGTTTCGGTAGAGAGTGAGATATGCCAGAGCCCATTCTCATCTCATCCTATCCATCCCCATTTTCCCAATCCATTCCTTAATTTGTAAAGGTAGGCAGCGCATCCATTGCTATCACATACACAGGCAGGAACTTAATCTAAGTATATACCTGTCCTAGGGCATTGCAATTTTAAAAATTCTAATAAAATTCACACCATATGCATGTTTAGACCATAATCCATATTGTACTCACATTCATATCATGTCATGTTCATATTTATTAAAGTAGTCCCCACTAATGTCAGTAGAGGCAACGTGTACAATTCCTATTTTCCCCACCAGTGGGAAGTAACGGTACCAAACCGTGAATGGCTTGTGAACATTTCAGCTTGTAGCAACTGACTGATTTCAATCAAAAATATTAGGCTGGGCGCTCTGATTTTGTAGGTATATACCTAAAGTAGAGAACAAAGCCTTCAATTGAGTGAATGGTATGTAGATGCCCTTACGGAGACTATGTTATAGCCTTTTCTTGTACTGTTTAGAGACTTAACGACATTGTTAGTACGGTTTCAGTGCTATTTTATGACGATTGCGCTTTTAGTTTCGGGTCAATGCTTAGTTGACTGTACAATTTGTTTTCCTTTAGAAATGAGAAACAATTTGGTTCTAGATCTCAGATCCTGAGACTAGTGAAATTTTAAGAGAATTGTTTTTATTGCTTTACCTTAAAATTAGGGCCATTTCCATCCCATCCTATCCCATCCCATTCTCCCAACTTTTCCTCCAAATCCATTCCTCTAAATCTCCATCAGCGCATCAAACAGCTTAGAAACAACAAGGCGCCGGGTGAGGACGGAATTTAATTTAATTCCGTCTTGCTCGAAGGTATTACGCCGGAGGTATGGAACAGAAGCGTGGTGGTGCTCTTCTTCAAGAAAGGCGACAAGACCTTGTTGAAGAACTATAGGCCCATCTCGCTTCTGAGCCATGTTTATAAGCTGTTTTCGAGGGTTATCACGAATCGTCTCGAGCGCAGGTTTGATGACTCCCAGCCTCCCGAACAAGCCGGTTTCCGAAAAGGCTATAGTACCATAGACCACATCCATACGCTGCGGCAAGTTATACAGAAGACCGAGGAGTATAACTTGCCATTATGCTTAGCGTTTGTGGACTATGGGAAAGCCTTTGATTCGATCGAGACTTGGGCAGTGCTACAGTCCCTCCAGCGGTGCCATATTGACTATCGGTATATCGAAGTGTTGAAGTGTTTGTATAACAACGCCACCATGTCAGTCCGAGTACAGGAAGGGAGCACGGAGCCGATTCCATTGCAGAGGGGTGTGAGACAAGGAGATGTCATCTCTCCGAAGCTCTTCACCAATGCGATGGAAGACGCTTTCAAGCTCCTGGAATGGAAAGGACTCGGCATCAACGTTTATGGCGAATGCATCACTCACCTTCGATTTGCCGACGATATCGTGGTCATGGCAGAATCGCTGGAGGATCTTAGCACAATGCTCGGAGACCTCAATCGTGTTTCCTAACAGGTGGGCCTTAAAATGAACATGGACAAGACGAAAATCATGTCGAATGTCCATGTCGTGCCCACCCCAGTTTCAGTTGGGAGCTCGATTCTCGAAGTTGTTGACGAGTACGTCTACCTAGGCCAAACGGTCCAACTAGGTAGGTCCAACTTCGAGAAAGAGGTCAATCGACGAATCCAACTCGGCTGGGCAGCGTTCGGGAAGCTACGCAGCGTTCTCGTCCAAAATACCTCAGTGCTTGACGACGAAGGTCTTCGACCAGTGTGTGTTGCCATTGATGACCTACGGCACCGAGACGTGGTCTCTGACTATGGGCCTCATAAATAAGCTCACTGTCGCACAGCGAGCTATGGAGAGGGCTATGCTCGGGGTTTCCCTACGTGATCGAATCAGGAATGAGGAGATCCGTAGACGAACTAAAGTCACCGACATAGCCTCTCGGGTTAGCAAGCTGAAGTGGCAGTGGGCAGGGCACATAGCTCGAAGAACCGATGGCCGATGGGGCAGAGGGGTTCTCGAATGGAGACCACGTACCGGTGGACGAAGCCGAGGACGTCCATCTACTAGATGGACAGACGACCTCATAAAGGACCTCGCTGGATGCAGGTCGCTGCCGATAGGTCTAAATGGCGGACAATGGGGGAGGCCTATGTCCAGCAGTGGACGTCCAAGGGCTGAGATGATGATGATGATGATGAAATCTCCATCAGCGCATCCGGGGGCGTGCCAACGTTCATCAGTCTGGACTGATCTCGACATGTATCGCGGATGTTCATGGGCGACAGACAGATCGGGTGGACTGTCAGCTTGCCTGCTGCCTTCTTTCCTTAAATAAAAAAAAATGTTTTTGTAACATAATCTTGAAACAGACATTTTCAGTTACAAAATCATATCGTATATTGATGTCGTATGTCCATTCGCCGCCCTAGTATAATAGTCGAGCATAATTTCATATTGATTACGTCTGTTGAGATATACGTCTGTATGATCGAAGAAATAAATAAATGTGAACCTGAAGAGTAACCAGCCCTTTTATCGTCTACTGGTCTCATGTATGATAAATGTATGGCCTTAAACCGCTGGTCCGCTTGGCACGCCGGCTAAATTCACATTTTTGAGGTTGCGTAGTTTCTCAGAACTGGTGGCAGTGGCTTATTCCTTACTCACCTATCCTTCACAACATCCACGGGAAGATATGGGGGTGGTGTTATTCTCAAACCGGCCGACGTTTCGACACTTACACATGCTTGCAACTTGCATGTTCTTTTAATGGCATAACTCCTCTCGGTCATTCCAAGTTCAACTGGAAGAGATTCCTTCCAAGAATAATTGTAACTATTCATTGTTACAATAACTACAATAAAGAGAAATAAAGAAAAAAAAAATTAAAGTGATTGCTAATTAGGAAAACTTATTATTCTTATATTACACAATAACGGAATGGACAGAATACAAGGTCACTGCTAGTGTATTATGTGACATGCGTTTTATTTTTTTATTGTTGATATTTAGTTGATAAATTTGATATGGCCACGCGTTGTTGTAGCTGCCCAATAGATGGCGCTTACCCTGTTGTTACCTGTTTTTGGGTAATAATCATGTTTTTACCCTGTGATAGGTATATAAAAACATGCGCGTATTCGAATGCAACGTTGTGTCAAAATTATTGTGTTAGAGGGGGAGAGTGCACGCTGCAATTTTCCCAACCCTTTCTCCAAATCCATTCCTATATCTCCAAAGGTAGGCAGCGTATCTGGGGGCGTGCCAGCGTTTGTGATGTTGGCATGTATCGCGGACGTCAATGGGCTACAGTACCATTTACCATCAGGTGGACTGTATGCTCGTCTGCCGCCTTCGTACATAAAAAAAAAATTCAACGAAATCGGTGAATAACTTTCGGAGATTTGAGATTTTGAACAAACGAACGTTTACAGTTTATTTATATAGAAGATTATTGACAAATTAATTTAAACTGTTGACCTTATATTAATTACGTTAATTGATATTTTGTATTAGATAAGGTGTTAAGTTCCTTGTGTTTTTGTAAGCATTCATGTAATTTTATGTTAGACTAGCTGTGCCCAGCATGCGTTGCAATGCTTTTTTTTAAATTACAAAACCTTCGCGGGCGCGACAACAACTCACTGAATGATATTATGAGTTATATTTCATTGAAATCGGATGAATGGTTTAGGAACGCATAAAAGACGAACAAACAAACAAACAGCCATTATTTTTTATATATTAGATAGATATATGTAATTGTGCACGCCATTATTGGCAACTGTGTCGATCTGACTATCTATTTACCACTATTTGTAACGCACGTTGCAAATAAATAAATTGAATTTAATTGAATACAAATATAACTGATTACAAAGTAGGTACCCATGAAAGGACCATTAGTAACATAACTTTTCACGGCAAATCATTAAGTTGTAATCACACAACTTTCATTTCCGTTGCAAGTTGCTAACAACGAATGACTTGTTTTCGATTATTCGGAGAATTTTTAATTTTAACTGTTCAAATATCAAGTTGTAATGGTCCACTGCAGAAAACATTGAGTTTCTATATTTTAAAGAAAAGGTTTCAGGCTACAATTCATGTCTTTAGCCCAGTGCGAATTGGTAGATGTTACAAATGTTATAAATTAAAAGGTAATCACTCCATTTATCGTCCATTGCTGGACATGGGCGTCAATATGACACACTCGCAAGGCAATGGGCATGAGGGATGTATGGCGCCATGCTGGCCAAGCTGGATCGGTAGTTCACTCTTTTAGAGGGGGTGCAGTTTTTAAGGGCTCGTTACCCTTATTCGCTATTTACTATACCCACGGGAAGAATTATGTTATTACTGTTCGCGTCAAGTCGTGCATTGTCATTTTTATTATTCTTCTTTTTCTTATTATGCACATCAAGTGTGATCGCTAGTTTTTTGACCGCTGCTAATCTCTGAAACGCACTCGCCGCCATTGATCGTGTAACTGATAGCGAAAACCGCGAGAACTATATCAGTCTGCACGAGTATTCTCCCTCGCCGGTTCCTGGTAAGCACCGGTTCTAGAGGAAACAGCGCATAGTCTAATTTCTCAAGGAAAACAAGGAGCTTGAAGTTTATATAGACCTGCCAGCGAGCCCCGTAACAAGAAAATACGTACCAGGTCCCACAGCGACCTTGGAAGGTGCTTCCTGCTGTGTAACTGATAGCGAAAACCGCGAGAACTATATCAGTCTGTACGAGTATTCTCCCTCGCCGGTTCCTGGTAAGCACCGGTTCTAGAGGAAACAGCGCATAGTCTAATTTCTCAAGGAAAACAAGGAGCTTGAAGTGTATATAGGCCTGCCAGCGAGCCCCGTAACAAGAAAATACGTAACGGGCCCCACAGCGACCCTGGGAGGTGCTTCCTGCTGGTGCACGCCGGAGGTGGACAAGATAGCGTTCTTCTGAGTTACTTAGTAAGAGAGCACACATTTTGCATTCTCAAAAGAACTAGTCTACCCTATGAAAACTCCTACACATATAGTCCAATTTGACTGCATTCATAATTCCATAACTGATAACTTGTACACTTTTTTGTACCTACACATTATTAGGAATTTTGACTAGTTAATTAAAGTTTCATTACTTTTCTTACATATATTGCCTATATTCTGCTATGTGTGCTTTATAAATGTGATATTGGAAATTTTTTCCAGGAATATATTGGAAAGAAGTTGAAGAGTGTTTATGACAGTGTAGGAATGGGCAATGAAGCAAATAATTTTCTTCCCAATACAGTCAGACTTCATTTAAGTTATCAGAACTTTGATTTCGAAGTTCAGGTATATTTCACGGCAAAGGAGGTTCATTAAGTAACTACTAATTTTTATTGATTATAAGGAGATGAAAACGTGGTTAGTTATTGATAGGTACAATGAAAGTTCGGAACTCATTTCTAATATTATCAATCTCTTCGCTTCGCAAATTGATTGATTAAAGGTTAACTTCGATAGCCCACTACCGAAGCGCTGCATAACCACCGAAACAATGTGTTTTCAACAGCACGTGGAATGATGTGGACGAATTT
Organism: Sesia apiformis; assembly: GCA_914767545.1. Taxonomy (NCBI): domain Eukaryota; kingdom Metazoa; phylum Arthropoda; class Insecta; order Lepidoptera; family Sesiidae; genus Sesia; species Sesia apiformis. The sequence goes on along the minus strand of OU611960.1, from coordinate 2,846,185 downwards.
TCGAGGGTGTGTGTGCACGCTGCAATCCCACAATCGCTGGGTGCACGTACTGGTGAAATTTTATTTATTTGTTTAGACAAATGACTGTAGAAACAAATACAATAAAGTGTCGTGTTGTGTTGGCCGGCTATAGGATAACCACCTCATATCGTCTAGTGAGTGTCATCAAAGGGATGATAAAGCGACTACCACGAGCCCTTAGGAACTACAATAGCTAGCTCTACAAGAGTGGACGCGTCTACCAGCTTAGTCAGCGTGGCGTTTTAATTCCATACATCCCTCATGCACAAGTCAATGTGCATGAGAAGGCCCATGTCCAGATGTGGATTGCATTGCACAATCAAAATATTCTTCAATATGTGTGCACAATCAAGCACACAAGCATTCTCTACCAGTGAACCTTGTCGCAAACAAAGAATCAAGTGTGCAATAGAAGTGTTTGTTTAATCTGCAATACACCGTAAATTCCTTAGTGATAGTGAAAATGACATTTTCAAAGGAAAATAATTGAGTGAGCAGCAATTTGGTCTTCTTTCTAAGAATACCAAATGCGGGTAGTTGATGAAACTGCTCGCAAGTCTCGATGTGGACTACCCGCCTCGTTAGTCAGCTCGTGACCATGGTTGGTCGCAATCCAACCGAAACGTCGAGTAAAATAAATAAGGTAAATATTCGTGTTAAGACCCGTTTAAATAGATAAATATATGTGAAAACCTCGAAAATCTCAAATGTTATAAGCGTATATGAGTATATTTTTCATCGTGATCGGAACACGGAAAATGTTTTAAACAAATTGAAAGCGAAAAAAGTTGAACCTTTCCGCGCAAACAAAAACCATTTGTATATGATTTATGCGGTACTCAACTTGAGGTTGATGTTGTTTAAATAAGGGTTTTGACCCAGATTTTGACCAAACTTTGCCTACTGCCCATTAGCAGCAAATAAATTGTCCAAAATACATATATTTTAAAAGTAGTACTGCCCGCGACTTTGTGCGCGTAGACGTTCGGGTACAGATATTTTATTTTTATAGGAAAGTAGGCGAACTAGCAAGCGACCGACGTGATGGTAAGTGGTTACCGCCGAACATGGACACTTACAACACCAGGAGGTATATCGTGACACAGTTGGCACGGAACCTTTACAACCGCACTGACAACGGATCACATATACATCTCCGCAACTTAGCTCCAGAACTATCCAGGAGGTGTGCAGGTACGCCACCGACCTTGCAAAATCCTATTCACAGGTCTCTTGAAGAACAATGGTCGTGGCGCAATGGAATGTACGTAATGTACACATATCTATGCTCTTACGTCTAATATACAGATATAATATACACGGTATCGACATAGTGCACAGATGACGCACACCGTGTTTTAGGTTGTCACCAATTTGCGGTTTAGCATCACTATCGCTGTACTCTCACTAGTCGTCTTCCGCACGCCCAACGAGTTATGTGTACACATGCCAAAAATATCACAGCTGTATCCAGTATCCTTTCAGTGTCCACAGCTGGACAGACTGCTGCCTCCTAATGCACATTGTCTTGGCCGTAAATGCCACGCTTGCCAAGAGAGTTATCGAGCCTTTTCTCTTTTCATTACTCACGCTGATCTTTATAAAAGATATAGTGGGCATGAAAATAAACTGTATTTACCTAATTTATTGTAGGGACATGCATGCAGAAGAGTGACGCAAAAATACAAATAATTAGAAGTACAATCGGCGGCCTTATCTCTAAAGCGATATGTATCAGGAAACTTTTGGGTGGTAAGGAGAAGTCTATAGATGATTATGTGTAGCTAGTTTTATTCTCGTAGGAACTTTATAATTGTTCATGATAAAAAGTACTTTAAATGTTGTAACTATGCTAAGTTTTTATTAAAATCAGTCTCCTGGTTTTTGCGCGATCCGCGTTCAGACAGACAGACAGATTAAAATCGTACATTTTTTTCCCAAAAAATATTATTTGGATCCACACCTTTTTTTACGATTTTATTATATGAGTGCAGATATTATTTCTAACGTATAGGTATATCTTATATAAGGAAAGTTAATATCAATGGTGGAATAACGAAAGAAACACTTCGAATGACACCGATATTTTCCTTTATTAACGCTCCATCGAACACCAGACGAACACCGAATTATTTTAAGCTTAATGTAACGACGCGCGCGTCCGTTTCGCATTGAGACCCTAAGGCGTAGTGGACGCAAGCGCAATTCCCCTCCCGCAGATCAGCCCCAAGCAGGCAGGAACAACGGCCCTCTCAGCTATCTTCTTACACTTATTTATTTTACAATATTATATTAATTTTGTTATACTTGCTTATTGATCAATCTCTGAATAATCTATATTTTTGTTATACTTGCTTATTGATCAATCTCTGACTAATCTATAGTTTTGTTATACTTGCTTATTGATCAATCTCTGAATAATCTATAATTTTGAATCAGTCTTAATTGCTTATTAATCAATCTCTGAATAATCTATAATTCATTGCTCATCTCGGGGAATTAGAGAATGAAGGCTCTCCATTTATACTTAATGAATATTTTCCATTTATATTCGAAAAACAAGAGACGAAAAAAGATAATTTAATATAAATTCCAAGAAATGTTGATATATTAATGTTTAATACGCATTTTCTTCGAGTAAAGTTAATTACTTGATTCTAATAGGTACTTTATTAAAATTTTACAGTATTAGGCATTGTGTATAACATGGACATATTTAATTAAAGAGTTATATAAGTATCAGACGAGAAACTGACGGAGTTGGAAGAACATGGAGGAGGCCTACACCCGACGGTGGGTTACCAAAAAATAAAACATATTCCTTAATAATAAATAAATGGCGAATACTGAAACGATTCAACTAATAATAAATAATTAATCAATTAGTAGTAACAAATAGTGAATTAATAATAAATAATCAATCAGTAATAATAATAAATATAATACCAGAATATTCAACATAAAATATTAAAATGTAATAATTTGAAAATATATACGACAAGGATATGAGAGGACTCAATGTAATTTCATTGTTTGGAAATAAAGTGTTTATTTATTAATTAATTTATAAGTATATAAATGTCTCTAATACTTGTCACTGAAATAAGGCAAAAGAGAATAGGTCGTTCAATATCGCGATATACTCGTAGTATAACTTTTATACCACATGCAGTTGCGTCCTACGCGCGTCGGCCGCGCCGAGCCGACGTCGTATCGATGGAACTACGTTTAGTCACTTTTTAATGGGACTAATGAGAAAAAACGTTTCACTAGTTCCATCATGGGACAATGTAATGCAACTAGTGAGTATGATCCGTCTCATGTTGCTTTACTGTTCTTAAAATTAAAATGGCGTCTATATGCTTTTTTCATCCCACTGTATTCAAGTGTTATCATCGGCCCGTATTGTATCTATATAGAAAACAATCATCAATTCCAATGGTATCCGCCTCGTTTAAGATCCCAGTGGGATGCGCGTCACGTAGTTTGAAAGGTATTTGTAAACTTCATCGGGATCACCGGGAAGAGTCAAAGATGAATATTAATTTGAAGGGAAAATCCACGATCTGTTTGTGGTTAAAAATACTAATGATTCGACCCGGCTTCTCTAATCGAAACACTAGAGAGGAAGTACTCTCTGTTTTCATAAGATACACAGAAGTTTTACCCTAATGCATCATCGTTTCTCAACTTGTAGGTAGCGAGCCTGCGTCACATATACAGGGGATCGTAGTTGGTCAGGAAAAAATAATCACTTTTACGTACAAAAAAACCTTTCATTAAAGTAATCAATGATTTATAAACAAAAATGTTAAACGGTGAAAAAGATAATTAGGACCTAATTAGTGCAGTGTGGTGTCGGACGGCTATAGACTAACACCACCCCATCTTTTCCCGAGGGTGTCGTAAAAGGCGTTTAAGGGTTAACAGAGCCGCTACCAAAAGCGATGTCGAACTACACCACCACTAAAAGAGTGGACTCGCCCACCCATTTGGCTAGCGTGGCGTTTCAATGCCATACACGAGAAAGTGCGTGGGTGCCTAGCCAAGCATGTCCACTAGTGTATACTGAAGGGGCTGGTTGCAATCAAATGTTAAACGGTAAAAAACATAATTAGGATCTATTAGTAAGGGGATCGTAAGGTTATTTACTTTATTTTTGGTCTTTTCGGCGGTCACGACACTGAAAAGTTTGAGAAACAATGCCCTAATATGAAAACATCGATGGTAGTACCAGTTGGAAGACAGGTTTCGCAATTTTTTCGTATGTTTTAGAATAAAGTGTTCACACAAAAGTTGTAGGGTTTTACGAGTTCTAACTACATATAGTTTTTACGTATATGTATACTTAGAAATTTATTTCAACGTTTATGCATAAGGCCGAAAAGGCCGTAAACGTGGCGTTTTATGATCTTTAGCCCCCTCATGATTACAAGGGAAGGTCTGTGTCCTGCAGCGGGTATTCATAAACTGATATCAACATTATTTCAATTCATCATAATTGAAAAAATATACTGAAAACATACAAATAATGTGAACCAAGCCTTATACACTGTAGCTAGAGGCAGTTTTTTGCCAATAAAATGAAAACATGTACTTGATTAACAGTATATATATATATATATATATATATATATATATATATATATATATATATATATATGACTATAAATGTTGTATGTTGATTTGTATTTAAACGAGCAGAGTAAAATACTAAACTCGCAGTTATTCATTATCAACAGAGAAACCTATTTTTGTATAACCTATTTTTTGGAGAGGAAGAGTGCACGCTCTAATCCTACAGCCGCTGGGTGCAGTCGAATGGCCAAGTTACCCCTCTCTCACAGAAGACTACCATCAAGTGTACTGTATTTCTCACTATATCCTATTCCCCAATGTACGTACGTGTTTCGGTAGTGAGAGATATGCCAGAGCCCATTGCCATCCCATCTCTCCACATGATCTACATATACTCCACTTGATGGTAAGTGGATACTGTCGTCCATAGACATCCGCGATACATATGCTAACATCAGTTGACAAACACCAGAATGACAAACGTTGGCACGCCCCCGGATGCGCTGCTTACCTTTGTTGATGATTTGGGAGAAAAGGTTGGTAAAATGGGGAGGGATATGTTAGGATGGGATGGGAATGGGCTCTGGCATATCTCACTCACTATCGATAAACGTACGTACATTGGGGAAATACGATAAAGTAGGAAATGCAGTACATTTGAAGGTAGTCTTCTGTGAGAGAGGGGTAACGTGGCTTGTCGAGTCCGCCCAGCGGCTGTTGGAATGTAGCCTGCACTCTCCCCCTGCAGTTATTATAATCTTGATAAATGAAGCCGGGGGAAAGAACTAGTTAACTTTAAAATAGCATCTTTGAAAAAAGTTTGGAAACAGTTCCACAGATGCTGGAAACAAGATGCGTATAATAAAAAGTTTTGGGTGCAAAACTTCTGAAAATCAAGTCCACTGTAAATTGAACTCTAATACTTTGAAAGTAGAAAGCAGGTAACAAGTTTTTGAGTGGCTATGGTAATTTTGTACACAACAAGGGAAATCATAATATAACAATTTGACAGTATGCGACCTCATCCAAAATTTCTTCCTAAAACCTCCAATGATCGAAAGTCAATCGATCATCAATGGGAAGGCATTCCGAAACCGGTGAATTTTTAAGATAATATCACACACACATATGAGTACGTCATAATCCTGTACAGTGGATGAGTGCAAAATCATTCGATACCAAGGCCTCCCTTTTTGTGAGGCTGCAGAACTTGCAGAGCTTACAGGACACACACACAAACCACTCAAAAACAAACATGTACATACTTATTTTTATGTTTCTATATTTTTAGCTTATTGCTGTGAAATCTGTAATTAGATATACCACTGTTGCTATTACCTAAATGTAGATACACCATTAATTAGATTAGATATACTACTGTTGCTATTATCTAAATGAAATTTATACTTCAGGTAAAGCTGTAGATTATTGTATATATTGTTCGCGCCAATAACATTGGCGCTTTTATTTTGTCGGGTAATATCATATTTTATTACCCACATTTTATATAATCACTTCCACCGATTCGTTTATATCGCTGCACCTTTTGCTTACTGGCGGTCTAGCGATCGAACCCTCCCGTCGCCGTACGATTGTGAAGCTCACATATTTTGGTGGTCTCCTGAACCCCGGAATTGGCACACGCTGTGCCTTTTCTATGCCGCGAGTGTATCCGCTTTGAGCTGCATCTTAGCTTAATACCGAAGGACGCCTAAACCAAGTGGAAAGTCAAGAAGAAGCCGAGAAGAAGCGCTACCAGGCTGCTAAGAACACAAGGCAATCGTAAGCTTGGCCGAAAGGCAGCTATTCTCGGCATATAAGGTCAGGCTTTCTATTTGGATATTTTTATCAGTATTAAACCTATGGATCCGCACGTGGATTAGTGTAAGCTATATTGCTTAGCTGTCGCGTTCACATATATAAATAAATAAATATTAAGGGGAGGGCGCTTACTTGCATCGTGCACGGTTGCGATGGCGGTGCTAACACGGCCTACTGGACATGCCTAACTCTGCCCCGTTAAGGAGGATAAACATAAACAACAATAAACAACAATTTTGAACAAACTAAAAATGAACAAAGGTAATAAACATCTACTATCCTCTTTATTTATCAAACTAAAAAGCTTAATTTTAGAAGTTGCTATGTTGACTTTAAACTGATGAAAACTTTACCAAAAGTTTTTCGCATTTTTCTCGAATCTCTTTAAAATGGACTTGTATTTTTTTTGAGGAGGACAGAATGGGTCATCATAACACTCCTCTTTCACAAAATATTGGCGTGAAATCTACCACTGTGTTTCACGAACCACGATTTTTTTGCACGAACCAATGACAATTGTTTAACAACGCTATTTCATAATTTCTCGACATTTTTATAATTGACATCAATTCCTAATAATTGACATTCATATTTATTCTTGCAATGTAATATTGCTTAAATCTTTTTCGTTTCATTTGATTTTGAACTGCCCTATTTTATTTAAATTAATGAGATGACACTCACACTGCTAGAACATTGCAATATAGGCGTTAATATTTTGTTAATTAATTAATAATATGTAATATGTAAAAATATGATTAAATATGTAATTTTTAATATAAATTAAAAAATATTTTTTTTGCATGCCATGAATTGAAGTAATGTGACCTTCGAATGTACTAATGACACCTTTTGTACTCACATTATACAAATAAAGAATTTGAATCTGAATAACCATAGCTCTTAAATTTTTTTGGTTTAAAATCTTAAATCTTTAGTTATAAAAACTATACAAACATTTCCTGATAAAATTATAGTTATTTATATTCATAAGCAGTCAAGCTCGGCTTGACCCGATAGGGCCGCTAATATAAAAGAGAACAATCAAAGAGTCAATCCATATTTCTTAATTCTATATTTTTTTCAGAAATCATTACCTGTGATCGCAATCTATTAAGCGACAATTTTTTTTTTTTTTTATTTTTTTATGGACGAAGGTGGCAGACGAACATACAGTCCACCTGATGGTAAGTGGATACTGTAGCCCATAGACATCCGTGATACATGCCAACATTAGTCCAAAATGACAAACGTTGGCATGCCCCCGGATGCGCTGCCTACCTTTGGAGAATGGATTTGGAGAAAGGGTTGGGGAAATGGGGAGGGATAGGATGGGAATGGGCTCTGGCACATCTCACTCACTACCGAAACACGTACGTACATTAGGGAAATAAGATAAAGTGGGAAATGCAGTACATTTCAAGGTAGTCTTCTGTGAGAGAGGGGTAACGTGGCCAGTCGAGTGCGCCCAGCGGCTGTTGGATTGCAGCGTGCACTCTCCCCCTCAAAAAAGGTGTATAGTAGTGTAAAGATTTCAGAGTAAGTATTGTTACTTATCGTAACCAGCTCTTTTATCATCCACTGCTGGACATGGGCTTTCTCATGCACATTGTCTCGTGCATGTGGAATGTATGGCCCTAAACGGCGCGCTGGCCAAGCGTTGGCCAGTTTGGCCAGTTCACTCTTTTGAAGGTGGTGTAGTTCCTTAGTGCTTGCGGTTTTTTATCCTCAGGCTCAGCGGCTTTATTATTCTTTTGTCGCCTTTTACGACACCCAAGGGAAGATGTGACACTACACGTCACCTATTTACTTACCATACTGCTATTTATCTATACTTGTATTATGGAGGAACTCTCAATGGAATGAAACCGAACTTCAGAAATGAAGAAAGTTGTAATTCGTGCTCAACATGAATTGGCGGTAGCAATTCGTCAATTCGAATTTAAAGATGAGTCCGGTCTAAAGTGGGGACCATTAATCATTTCTGGAACTTTCTCATTTTAATTTTCATTCTAGGGCTGTGGATCTCGGAACAACTTTTTGAGAATTAAGGGCACCTACACACCGGCCGGTAATTGACGCAAATTATACGAGCGGCCAATATAGATATATATTTTTTTTATTTATCAATTATTTTTTTTTATGGACGAAGGTGGCAGACGAGCATACAGTCCACCTGATGGTAAGTGGATACTGTAGCCCATAGACATCCGTGATACATGCCAACATTAGTCCAAAATGACAAATGTTGGCGCGCCCCCGGATGCGCTGCCTACCTTTTGATATAGGATTGGATTTGGAGAAAGGGTTGGGGAAATGGGGAGGGATAGGATGGGAATGGGCTCTGGCACATCTCACTCACTACCGAAACACGAACGTACATTAGAGAAATAAGATTAAGTGGGAAATGCAGTATATTTCAAGGTAGTCTTCTGTGAGAGAGGGGTAACGTGGCCAGTAGAGTGCGCCCAGCGGCTGTTGGATTGCAGCGTGCATTCTTCCCCTCATTAGTTATTACAGAAACACAATACAAATAATAGACACTCCAAAAATCACGGAGGTTCGTCCAGAGTGTATATAGTATTTCTGCACAAATATATGTGAATATATTTCTGTTTAAAAGAAGTGACATTTTTACGATAGCGTAGGTAAGTAAGTAACATTAAATACGAGTATATTCGGAAATTAAAAATAAACAAATGCAATAAACAACGATTACTCTCTTTGTTTCGTCGCAAACTCGAAGTGTCTAGTTCGATTTGATTTTAATGTATAGTTAATATTTTATCATTTGATTTAGTTCTCAATGGTAGGTCCAATTCATTTATAAGCCTAGGAACTAGATAAGTACTAGTCGGTCATCCGTAGATATTACTTGCTTTAGTGGTAATTAGATTTCACGTATAAATACATAATGCGGTACTAACATAAGATAAGACAAGGCTCTAGTTACAAAGGAAAATATAAACACATATACAATACATAGGAAAATACAAAAAGATGTACAATGTGCAATTTAGGTGCTTATATAGATCTTTAAAGCGGAGTGATCGTGGTCCTAGCGATATGTTCGCTGAAGCGGTGTCAGCGTTTGTCGCCGCGTTCAAAACGCTTGTATGTACATAATATAATAGCATACCATCATTTTTTAGGTATTAGACTGTCAAAACTGATTAGAAAATGACAAAGAATTTGAAATATTGATTGAATTTAAACAATCTTTGTTATGCAGTTATTATGGGTTTATATAATATGTTAAACATTGATGTAAATTGTTTTTTGTTTCAATTACTTTACATATTTTTACGTCTAGACAGTAAACTATGATTTTCAGATTATGAAAACCACGCTTGCAATTATGAGCAATGAACTCTAATATTGCGTTCATTGCTACAACGGTAGGTTTTTATTATTCATTTGATTCAATGTTATCAGACTAACAAAAAAAATAGCGAAGATCATGCATGCATTGAAATATATAATTAAAACAAAAACACATAGAAGATATAAAAATGAAATAGATTAAGTTAAAAATCAGTTAATCTATGTCACCTTGTCCAGCAAAATATTCACCCACTGCTGCAAAGTAGGGCAATCAAATTTTGGAACCATGACCCTCAGAATTCTGTTAGTGCTGTACCGTGTTTTGTGCGATAGGCATGCAACTTTCTAGCGCCTAATTACAAAGTATCAGGGCAGCCCCATTAGCATTCTGAAGGCATTGTTGTACGGGATACGCTGGGCGTTGTAAGACCTCTGAGTATAATTAACCCATAGGCCGCTGGCATTAAAGGGTTGGCAGTGTGCCTTAAAAAGAGTTATTTTCACCTCCTGTGTACAGCGAGAAAACCCACGCGCCGACATATTACTTCTCATTGACAACGCCCTGCTTTTTCTTTCTATATCTTCATCATCGTTGAGGTCATTGGTAACTATGCGCCCGAGGTATTTAAACTTATTGTGAAGTGTCTGTCTGCCAACCTTAAACACTAACATCTAACTGTTTTCAGTTATTTAACCGCCCACGAGTGCCGGCATAAGACTCGTAAATGACCAGGAAGTTTTTCAACTCGCTGATCGACGGGCTCGGTAGCACAAATCAGCTAAACCGGTATTTTTGGGTAGATTAATAATATAGCAAAGCCAAACTCTCGTATTACATTTTATTTAAACTAATATGCAATGGCAACCAGCCCTTTCAGTATCCACTGTTGGACTTCCTAGTGCAAGAGACAATGTTTGGGCCTTAAACGCTACGCTGGTCACCCACATGACCCACCTCCGCCCATGGTCCTACCAACCTTTTGGTTATACGGACCGAATCGTCGGGAGGTACGCGCCGTTCGCCTTCTGAGGGCTATGTTGCGGCGCGTATCTGCTCTGCCTCCCTACAAGTATTCTCCTTCTTGTGTCCCATTCGTCACTCTTCCCTTTCTGGGGCTGTTCTACGTACTCAACGGTCCACTTCAGTGCCGAGCAGCTCTTTCGGGCTCCTATTGATGTGCCATCGGTGTGCTGGTCACGTGGATTGGCGAGTCCACACTTTTAGAGTTTTAGTTCCTTTTTTAGTTCCTGGGGGTTTGTGGTAGCCGCTTTATTATCCTTTAGCCGCCTTTCACGACACCCGGGAAGGGATCATCATCATCTCAGCCCTTGGACGTCCACTGCTGGACATAGGCCTCCCCCATTGTCCGCCATTTAGACCTATCGGCAGCGACCTGCATCCAGCGGGTGCCCACAACCTTTATGGTACTATTTATATCCGGTACTATTAAGGGATAAGGTGGTACTATTTTATATCTAATATACCTAATATACCAAATAATATTTAAAATAGAGATAAGACGAAGGTCATATCTACTAGATGCTAGAGGATAAGATGCAAGAAATAGCATTAAAGAAATATAGTACAATAGACATTAAATCTTTAATGTCTATTGTAGTAATAGTGTCAATAGACTGTCCTTCCCTGCCTTTATAAAGGCCTATTGTCACAGCTGGGCTTCTGCGCTTCTCATTTAGCCATTAACTCGAATTTCTGTAAGTCAGCAGTTCACCTAGCAGGAGAGCGTTAGCGTTACGTTTCTCACAACGCGGTCTCCTCTTGTAAAGATAACATCCTATAAACTACATCTATAGGACAGCTATCTTGTAGCAATAAGGCAAATGAAATTGTAACTAAAGCGCGCGCCACGAGCAGGAAGAATTTCAGTTGAATAATATGAGAGGACTAGTAAAGTGGTCTGTGTGAGATGATTTCATACAAATCTCTTTACCGTCCAGTTTTGGCTGATCTCATATCAATAACCGAAATTCTTCCTGCTCGTGGTGCGCGCTTTAGCTACAAGTTTTATCATGAAATAAAAATGAAAAAAACTAAAGTTTAATATTAAACCACATCGCTATTAAATCACACAAAGCAAAATACACAATTTTTATAATCAAACAAAAGCTCGACTTCTCGAATTCCCGCCAAAAAGTCCTAAACACTACTTATTTATTTACTTACCTATCGCGAAATAAACCAGGCTTTCTAATTCATCTCTGTGTTCAAAACATTCAAACAATTCATACAAAACAGTTGTTTAAAACTAACCAGTAGTCAACTCAAAACATCGATTCAAACTTGCATACCCATTTCAATGGTCAACATTTGATTGAAACTGAAAATTTAGACAATGCCCAGCGAGGGTTGGATGCGCAGCGATCAGAGGGTGGCCCAAGTGTCCAACTTGTCGGGAACTTGTTGAAATTGTTGCAAGTAAGTGTTTGACATTGGTGAGAATGGGACGACTGGTTTGCTTTAGTGTTGGTTAACGGTAAAATAAAAGGCTTTTAAACCATTAACAGAATGAGTATTATTACGAATATGTAATTATGTACGATGGCATGTAATAAAACTTTGTGGGCAAACCGAATAAAGGTTTCATAATGAAATATTGATACAAAATAGTTTGGCTTTAGAACTTTTTAAGCTCATACATGAAAACGTTGTCATAAATCGCTTCAGTGATTTCAGAATTATGACGGTATAAAAATTTCAGAAAGAAAAAAATTAAAATTAAAGCTTTTGAATTATCTTTTATTTTTTTAAAAACGTATGGATAATAGTGAAATCTGCTTTTCGACTGACGAATAATAATAATTAAATAGTAATCATTTTATTTCAGACCAGAAGAGTCCTGTTCGCCACGGGCGTTTCATTTTTATTGTATTAATTTTATCAACACCGTAATGAAATCGTCACGAAATCGTATCTCTTGTGAAATATTTTTGAAAATGTTTATTGCCATGTCGTATCGTATATACATTAAGAATGATCAAGTAAGTACAGTTAAACAATATATCTTTGGAGTATATATTTGTCTGTTTTCCTAAAGCACATCATACAAATGAACGGATTTTAATTAAACTTTTAATTAAGAATTGTTAATTATTAATCATTAGTATTGTCGTTATTGAGTGGTGTGTCGCCTTTTGTCCCGGTTCGGTATATAGGAGCGCATACTCACCACTTACTGGAGGAGGTTCCATCTCGCACTAACCTCCAGTGCAATGCACCAGTGTCACGTTATACGTTCTAAATATTAATAAAATGTTAGCAAGCCGTACTGACACGGATGTTTTCTTCTCAATTGAGGGGCCTCTGAGCAGGTATGCTGTGGAATTCTTAGAGAAATCCTTTATAAACTGTACCCTATGTTATGTTTAAATAAATGTTACATGACGGCACGCAAAGAAGAATACGTGTACTGAATTCAGATCCACTCAGGTGTGCACAGAAAAAGTGAAACAAAATTTTTTTTAAGAAAAATAAACCTTATTTTTTAACAAATATAGACCATTATTAAAAAGTTCAGTCTCAATTTAAAGCTCCATTCAAATTGGAATTATTCCATTACTTCTGTTTATTGTTTGCTCAGTGGTGGAAGGCGTCGGATTGTACTGTCACAGTGAGAGAAATAGACAGTATGTAACTAGGGCTATGTGAGATCTGTGGTGTCTGCCTCCTATAGAATAGCATCATCTCCTTTCTTTCCTTGGGTGCCGTAAAAGGCGATTAAAAGATATCAAAGCGGCTGCCACGAGCCCTGAGGAACTACACCACCTGTAAAAGAGTGGACTAGCCAACTCGCTTGGTCAGCGTGGCGTTGTAAGGCCATACGCATGAGCATGAGGAGATTTGTGTCCAACAGTGGATACAGAAATGGTTGGCTGCAACTGGAGCGATGACATTACTGTGTCCGTGTGAGTTCGGATTCCATCTTTATAAGCTCTGTCTCAAAAATAGAAAGAGAGAGCTGTATAAATGTTTTACTGATAAATGTATGAAAAATGATAAATGTATAAATTACATGATAAATGTTTCTGTATAAATGTATAAATTAAGATGGTCTTTTAAAAACGACTCCGGGCGGCCTCTCGTTGACCTCACATTCCTTTTTCGGTTTAATACCCCGTACCCACTGTGCATCATTAGCAATGCTTTAAGCGGTTCTTCTAAAGAATATAAAATACTTAGTCTCGTCTTTTGAAAAAGATGTAATTGGGAGGGTGCACGCTGCAATTCAACATTTTCTAGGCGTACTCAACTGGCCACGTTCATAGAAAACTACATTTTATCGTATTCCCCCAATGTACGTACACTTCCTGGCCGAAAGTAATACACGCAGGCCTTTAGAAAGTGACTATCGGTTAGCTTTGGTTTTGTAGAGCGTCGTCTCTGTCGTCAGTCAGTCTGTCAGCGACGTATCGGCACACGACAGAGACGACGCTCTACAAAACCGAAGCTAGCCCATCATACTCGATGTGTATTACTTTCGGCCGGGATAGATAAGTTTCATAGCCCGTTCTCATTCCAACCTATCCTATCTACCCATTGTCTTAACCCTTTCTCTGAGTCCATTCCTAAATCTCCAAAGGTAGGCAGTGCATTCGGGGGTCATGCCATCGTTTGTCATTCTAGACAGATGCTGGCATGTATCGATAAAGCCAACAGGCAACAATATCAACTTACTTTCAGGTGGATTGTCAGCTCATCTGTCGCCAACTTTCTACAAAAAATATGTACTAGTATTTTAGACATAACTGGTACTCGAAATAAGATCTTATACTTAATAAGAATTATTTTGTGATTGTAATTTAAGTTTCAGACATATAAATACGACGTTAAAAAAAAAAATCGAATTTAATTTATTATTTTAATTAAATTAAGTAATTTTTTTCTCTTTATCTTATTTGGGGGCTTTTACACTTCTGTGTATGTCAGTCCCATCGTTCCCTAAAGTTACAATTATCCTTAAGTACCTACTTAAAGCTAATTAATTACTTAATATAATTAATTACTTAATCTATGACTCTGATAGCGACTCTCAAATCGCACAGAACTAAACTTAAACAACTAAATTTTAACTTGCACAGAGCAAGTTAAAATTTAAACTGGTGCATCCGGGAGTGTGCAAACGTTGGTCATTCTGGACTGACGGTGTCATGTATCGCGGATGTTCATATGTGACACTATCCACTCACCACCAGATGGACTCGTCTGCAACCAATTTTTTATATTAAAGAAAATATTTCAGATGTTACTTGTACTTGAATTGAGATCCTAAAATGAACTTTTAAAAGTGTGCCTACTGTCGCTTTAACTTTGTGTTGTGGTTTCGCGACACCCCGTTAATTTGTCAGTGACATCTTTCTCATTAAATACGTCACTGCTCGGATGTACCCTCCATTTCTGGTGTTGAGTTGAATTTCCTAGTTCGATCAAAACACATTGGGATTAATTAATTTTATTATAACTATTGGATGCAAAGTTCTTTTCCAGATTGTTCGCTAATTAATAGATAGTTATAATTAATTATTCCTTCGGGGGATTGACTTTTCATGTATATTTCAAGTTTAGACAGGAATATTTCACGGCTCATATTGCATACATGGGGCAATGGGGGTTAAATATGTACCTAATTTCACAAGGAGGAGTCATACTCATCCCACGACCGAATTTGGCGTGACCCATTGCCCGTGTTATTCCACTCTCACAGAAGACTGACATAAAAAGGCACTGAAATTTTCTGAAGTAACTTACCATATTTATAACTAACTTTATAACTCCATATTATCCCATACCATACCTTTTCTCTCGTCCAAGTAATGTGGGGAAATGAGGCGGGACAGACACTGGTGCATTCAATGCGTTCCGCTGCTGTTACGCCTCCCTCCTCCTCCAATGAGATAGAAGAAGCAACATTCCTTATTCCTTATTCCAAGCCTCTGTTCAATGTTCCAATTTTCAATAATCCACCATGCGGACTCAAAATGGATTTCCCAATGAGCTCTGGTAATTCCCAATCCAGACCAATATTCTAAAAAACCTATCCATTTTTAATTTCGAGAATGCGGATTTCCTAACAATGTTTTCCTTCACTTAAAGCAGACAAATATACATAAATGAAGTAACAACACAATATTATAACGTAATTCAACTGAAAGTAAACAGACAATTTTAAATTTAAGCAAAGAAAATTTAATTTCATTGATATTCAGCGCGCATTATTGTGGATTATCGCTAAGCGAAACTGGGAAAATATAATTTATTTCTTGTGAGAAATTATTTGCGGGGATTATTGGACTCTGTAGGGTTTACTTTTGTTGTGCCCCAATAACTGCTTCTCTAAAATTTTTTATGTTTTCTAAATTTCAAATGCGCTTCAGTTCATATCAATTGTCTGACCTTCTTTCTGACTTACTTGCACTCTATCGTCTAATACGTGAGGATGTGCTAAAATATTGCTGAGATGAATTCGTAATTTCGACAAAATGAAATATATATTTATTTATTATTGTGTCTACAATCATCTTTTTATATAATACTTCTTGTGATGGTAATATTACACAATGTGGGACTGGCTTAGTAGAATAGTGATTTCTTGTGGACAGATCCGTCGGATAGTCTGATCTGACCAAAAAAACGATTTCGCCGAAGGATGGCACAGAAAAAATATAATGGGGTCAGAGTATCTATTTAGTGGAATGCCACTTCATCGAAAGAGGAGTGTGCAGGGGTATTCGTGTAATTATATCCTATTTCCCATTCCCTTTTCAAATCCTGACACATATTATAAGCCTCCGCCTGCAAGGCGTTTTCCTAATGTTGAGTTCTAAATAATTTTTTATTGTTTTTATATCTTTCCCTTATTGCTATTTTTCTTGTGATGCAATGCAATGTAACTAGCCTTTTCAGCATCCACTGTTGGACATGGGCATCCTCATGCATTTCTTTTTTTATGGACGATGGCGGCAGATGAGCATACAGTCCACCTCACGGTAACTGGATGCTATCACACATAGACATCCGCGATACATGCCAACATTAGTTAAAAATGATAAACGTTGGCAAGCCCCCGGATTCGCTGCCTACCTTTGGATATAGGACTGGATTTGGAGAAAGGGTTGGGGAAATGGGGAAGGATAGGATGGGAATGGGCTCTGACACATCTCACTCATTACCGAAACACGTACGTACATTGGGGAAATAAGATAAAGTGGGAAATGCAGAACATTTCAAGGCAGTCTTCTGTGAGAGAGGGGTAACGTGGCCAGTGGAGCGCGCCCAGCGGCTGTTGGATTGCAGGGTGCACTCTTCCCCTGATAACCCTCCCTCTCCAGTGCACGAGGAACGCCACGCTGGCCAAGCCGGTTGGCGAGTCCACTCTTTTAGAGGTGGTATAGTTCCTCAGGACTTGTGGACCATTACAACACCCACGGGAACAGATGGAGTGGGTCTATTCTATAGCCGGCCGACGTCACACGCCACTTTCTTCCAATAAACATAATTCGGATTATTTTAAATTGCCTAAATATAAAATGGCCAGTATTACTGCAAATAAATACATATACAAACTAACATACACTACAATTTTCTATATAAAAAAAAATATATCCATTTTAGTACGGAACCCCAAAACATCCTCTCACAAAAGCAGACACATTTCGATATAAAACCTACTATTTTTATATCCACATATAAAAAACTTTATACCTGAGACTACTTTCACTACAACATAAAGGCTATTACTCACTAGATCCTTATCCCCATTGGGGACGGATAGCTGGAATAAAGTATCTGGAAATATTTTCTGCGGCCTTAATGGCTTCGTAACGACTATCTATGAATAATGTTGTCAGATAAGTCGATAATAGGAAAAGTTTACGAAGTCAATAAATTAAGCCGATGTGTAGTATTCGGAATCGTTTACTTACATAACTTACATAATACACTCATTTAGACAGTGCGTTATCTATAACAACACACACACATATATATATATATATATATATATATATATATATAAATAAATGTCAAACGTCATCGTTGACAGTGCATATTTTGGGTTGCCGCTTTTAAATATCCATTATACTTCATCGATTTGAGAACAAGCACCCCAGGGCAGGCACCTTACAGTTTTATAGTTTTCTGTGTTCAGTGGCTCTTAATATTTTTAATTCGTGTTTTGAAAATTGAACATTCTTATTACGTAGTACTTAAGTTTCAAATTTGTTTTTTTAATGAACCTCTCCTAATCTGCTTCACCATGGCGCATGTGGTGTTTTTTAATATAGTAACAGTGAATAATATATGTGTCACTGTATAACGCAAAGCCAAAAGCATGACAACCAAATTAAAATATAAAAATGTAAAATATATTTAAATATATATATGTTACTGTAAATGCTCGTACTATGGTAAAACCTAAGATTTACTAATTCTTTGTGGTAAATGTCCGAAATGTTCTGCGATCATCGTCAATTTCGAACTTTTACCAGAATTCACTCGGTATATCTTAGGTTTTACCTCAGAGACATGGTAAATGTTGAAAAAATAGTCAAGTCTTGACTCATCCTGAGTCATTGCAACTGCTCCGGCGCTACGTTTCGGGAAGTGCAGCCCCTTCGCCCTTGTGTA
The DNA here is from genome assembly GCA_914767545.1 of Sesia apiformis. Lineage (NCBI taxonomy): Eukaryota > Metazoa > Arthropoda > Insecta > Lepidoptera > Sesiidae > Sesia > Sesia apiformis. The sequence continues at coordinate 2,827,800 of OU611960.1, read as the reverse complement.
ACACAGCACAGAAACCGGTGCCAGCCGTAGCGGCTGAGGCTGGTCCAGATAGCCGAAGCTGCGAAGGCGAGCCAGGGCTGCCCTCCTTTCGCGCCTCCGACTTATAAAATACACTCTAGGAGTAGTTCAGACAAGTACCACGTGGATACGGGGTTGACAAATTGACAAGGTTCACATTCGGGGTCCAAAACCAACATTTGCTAACTGTCTTTAGTAAAACCTAGCATGTACCAAATTCTGATGGTAAAAGCCCGGAAAATCATCTCACTTTATAAAAATCCTTACATTTACCAACTAATGTTGGTAAATCCGAAGATTTATAAGTAAAACCTAAGAGCACGTATATTGGTAACAATATACGTGCTTTTACAGTAACACATACAAAAATATCATGAAAAAAAAAACTTTTGGTAAAAACTGGTAGAATCGATTCTACTCTACTTTCGGGTTTTGCATTATTTCAATGATACCTTGTATATATCTAATGTATTAAATTATTACATTCGTCAAAAAAAATTAATTAAAATTACATGTCTAAATAACAGGACTTTATTTCGAATAAAGTACATCTTTAAACTTAGAGATAGCTCCGAGATAGATATATGTATCAGAACAATAATTTTCTAACATAAAATCTTTGCTTCCCAACATTTAATGGGACCCAAGAAGTTGCTGATAGATGTCGCGTCTAGTCTAATGCGCGCTACTTATGAGAAACCATCTATAAAGTCAATTCTCCCCGTACACTTATCCAAAAATCGGACGGGGGATCGAATTAACCCAAATATACCCTATTATTTAGGGACGGCCCTTAATTAAATGAAGGACGCATTGAGTGTTCGTAGGCTTTCGAGTGGTTTACTGGCGGAAGCGGACGATTTGGTGTCAATAGGAACTGAATAATGTTCTTTGTGACTGGAGTTGTAATGGTTTTCGTAGTTTGAAAATTATGTAGGGGAATATTACGATTTATCGAATGTAGATTGATTACAACGGCAATGGGAAACTTTGGGAGAAGATTTATGTTCATTATGGACGGATAGGAAAGAAAATAGAAGCAAATGTTCATTTTTCATAAATCAGAGAGTTCATTCTTTATTTTTTACATATTTACTGCATACAATACGGATAAAAATACACTTTATACCGCTTAGCCAAAGGTTGCAAAATAAACTGCTAGCTAAAATTTTTCCGTTACGCTACCATATGTGACTCTTTAACAGAGCTGTGAACAGGATTCTGCAAGGTCGACAGCGCACCCGCATGCTCCCTGGCTTAGCAGGTGTCCATAGGTGACGGTGACCACTTCCCATCATGTGGCCCGCCCGATTGTTTGCCGTCTATTCTGTATTAAAAAAAAGGGGCTTCTCATGCAAATTCTCTTAAAACTCTACGCTGGCCTAGCGGATTGGCGAGGACACATCCCGGCCGAAAGTAATACACATCGACTATGATCGGCCAGCTTCGGTTTTGTAGAGCATCGTCTCTGTCATACGTACACGACAGGGACGACGCTCTACAAAACCGAAGCTAGCCGATAGTCTCTTTCTAAAGGCCGATGTGTATTACTTTCGGCCGGGAAGTGTACACTCTTTTAGAAGTAGCGAAGTTTCTCAACTCTTGTGGTCGCCGTTTTGTTATCCCTTAGTCACCTTTTACCAGACCTACGAGAAGATCACTCGATCTTTTACCATACTCAAGGAAAAATATGGGTGCACATTCTAAAGCCGACCGACACCCACGCATTCTAATCAATTGTTTGACTTTATAGGTCTTACAGCTTTTGTCCCCGGTCACAATCCCACCTATTAACCACTGGACAAAAGAAGATAAAAATAATGTACTGTATAGGTAACAGTAGTTCTGGTTCATGTTTATTCAGCGTAGAGCTCGGTCGGAATGAATTATTCACAGCCCTTAGGCGGTTGTGAAATGAAATCTGCCCTTAAGATATTGGCCCGAGTTAAGAGAGATGGCGATCCAATATAATATCTCCAATTTGTGATGTCAACAACAACGTTATACCATAGTATAGCACTGTTTTACGACAGAGTTTCCTGGGGGTTGCCAGATTCTAGTCACAAAAACCGAACTTCCTGTTGACAAAGACCATTAAGTAGCACTTGTAGTGCGACGTTCCTCAGACAGTAGAGGGGTCGATCAGCCGTTTAAAAGTTGTGAAGGGGTGTTGATGTCCACCAGAATAAGTCTATTCTGACTCTCGCTGAATCTCGGTAAATAGTTTACGTAGGTAATCAAAATCTGATTATACCCAGAATTCGTCGATAAAAGCCAGATTTAGTCAGTAAGTAATTCAAAGGACATTAAGGAATCAAAATATTTCAATAGATAGGTACTGTTACGTTAAAAAACTATATAAAAAGACCTGAGGCTATTAATTACAAGACACATTACAAGTCCGCATGACTTCAGAGTATTTTACATTTTAATAAATTGAACATAAAAGTCACATTGAAGCATTTTGTTTTATTTTTTAGTTTTTCTTCTGAAACGCTTTTAGCGACCTCAAAAATCCCGATGAACATTATTTTGTAAAAATATAATTGAATATTTATAACCTGCCGCAATTATAGCCGCAATTTTGAATTTTATAATTTTGACTTCTGAATCGTGTTCAACATCCAGAAAACCCCCATATACAATATTTTTAGTATATTTTGAGAAATTTAATTGTTTATTTAATTTGGCATAAATAAAGTTTGTTGCGAATATAAATGTTAGCGGAGCAATTCGAAGGGTGAACTTTTATACTTGGGTCATATGAAAGATGTTCCAGAAGGTTTCACGTTAATTCATTACCTGAAGAATTATTCCGAAATCATGTATGTTTACGACCTCTATAAACTGGGATATATAAATGAAAGAGAAAAAAAAACACTTTAGATGTATTTACCCACTCCAGATAAATAAAATAATTAAAAGAAGATAATAATAATTATCGTGACAAAGGGCCGCCGCCCTTTATTATATACGATCCTAACATACAAGACGTAAGTGACATTGAGTTAGTGTGTCTATGCACACAACATAAATTAAAGTGTTTACACACAAATTTTGAATGTCTATTAAAAACATTGTCTATTTAGAATGAAAATCCGTTACTATGTCCCAGTCAGAATAAGGGACACGCCGATCTTCGCGTCCGGCGGCCGAAGATCGCTGGTGTATCGATCAAATACACCACATTAGTTATCATCGGCCTGACTGATGATCGGTCGCCGCCTAAGACGCGACGGATCTTACAGGTCGCGACAGTCGTAGGTACCTAATACAAAAAGCATTACAGGCGTAGTTGGGCCGATGATCGGCCCGGCGAGTTTCGGTTTAATCTGTCGTTACACTAAACTGATAAACATGTTATTGACACCGAGTGAATTCCGCTGCCGCTTATGACTTACCAGTTTCCTGGTGTTAAATGAAATCTGTCCTAAGACCTTTGCCGTGAACAGACGTTTAGCTAACAAACGTCAGTCTGTCCGCCCATTCGTTTGTATTTTTAACAAGTGTCGATATCTTAAGTGCTTTGCTCTTTTCTAAGACCTTAAATGTCTCAATTTATGAAAAATGTTTTTTTTGCATGTTCCTTTGGGGTTCTGAAAATAGTAGCGTCGAAATTGGAGGTAAGATTTATTCTATTTAGTACAAATCATTGATCCACCAGTTGGGTATTTGACTGTTTATAGATAATTATAAATGAAGTATCTAAAGTATCTCATTGAATTGTTCAATGAAGTATCTCATTTCAATTGTTCACTAGAAATAATTCTGTGAAATCAAAATATATATAATCAATAAAGACCAAGATAAAGGGCTCAGAAGTCAGAAATTAAGAAAAGGAACGCAAACAATGACGTTATTCTTCAATATTGCCATTAAATAATTATCGAAACCAGCCCTTTTATTTTCGTCCACTGTTGGGCCTTCTCGTGTACACTGTGCATGCAGAATGTATGGGCTTAAAACGCCGCGCTGGCCAAGCTGGTTGGCGAGTCCACTGTTTTAGAGGTGGTTTAGTTCCTCGGGGCTTGCGGTAGCGTCTTTGTTATTCCTTAGTCGCCACAGAAAGCCACGCCACATCCACGAGAGCGTTATATGTGAAAATAATTGTGGATTGTACAACGGAAGTCCGATACATAGTTGTGCGAAGGCTGTTAGATTGACAAAACGTTTGACCGACACGACAGTAGAACCACATAACGTTGGTGTGAAGAATGAATTTCCTACTGAAATTCAAATGTACTGTCGTGTCGTTCGAACATTATGCCGATTAAATAAATAAGCCTTCGTACAACTATGGGTCCGACTTTCTTTGTAAAATCAGAATTATGCGTCTTTGAAAAAGACATCCTAAGCGCTGTCTATTATTGTGACAAACATATATGCTTTGGCTTAGACTCTATCTTAGAAATTTATCCGGGCATTAAATTATACTTAATGTTGCTGACGCAAGAATCCTTATTTTACGACATAAACCACGACCGAAATTTTAATTTTACAAACCTAACTGTTGTATGAAAATTATTTATTATCTCGTGGGATTCCTAGGGCGCTGAGCTGTTATACAAAGTTTGTAGAGAGCATTTGTATTACACTGACATTTTAGAATGCTCTGTGTTTATATATATCTCTGTCTATATTTATGTGATGAGTTATGAGGAAGTACTACATTGAGGTTTATTGACTCATAATTATTTAGTTGGGATACCAACTGGCAAAATTTTGTGAAAACTGGTCCTATAGACGTTGTAATACATGATACACGGGCAAATAAAAATATTTGATAAATAAATTAAATAATTTTCTTTTGTTTTTGTTTCCTATATTATGAGCATTTTGCACAATAAACATATTGTATGCGTAGGCTATATTTTAATATTTATCAGTTAATTTTAAGTTATTTTACAAATAAGTTTAGATTACTTTATAAATTTAAGTATTTCCTTTTCTTTGTATCATTTGTCAAGCCTATAGATAAATTCAAGTATTTTCTTTTCTTTGTATCATTTGTCGAGCCTATAGATAAATTCAAGTATTTTCTTTTCTTTGTATCATTTGTCGAGCCTATAGATAAATTCAAGTATTTTCTTTTCTTTGTATCATTTGTCGAGCCTATAGATAAATTTAAGTATTTTCTTTTCTTTGTACCATTTGTCGAGCCTATAGATAAATTCAAGTATTTTCTTTTCTTTGTATCGTTTGTCGAGCCTATAGATAGATTCAAGTATTTTCTTTTCTTTGTATCATTTGTCGAGCCTATAGATAAATTTAAGTATTTTCTTTTCTTTGTATCATTTGTCGAGCCTATAGATAAATTCAAGTATTTTCTTTTCTTTGTATCATTTGTCGAGCCTATAGATAAATTCAAGTATTTTCTTTTCTTTGTATCATTTGTCAAGCCTATAGATAAATTTAATTTCCCTTGAATTGTAAAAATAGAAATGTATTTATATATTTTTTTTATTGTTATTGTTTATTCGTTTTTATGTCTCTAAGAAATCATTTATTGTCTTTAAACATGATTAGATAAGAATAAAATTGATAATTGTAAAATTATACCCTAATTAGCCCTATTAATATTTCCTGCTGGACGCGGACACTGTCTCGTGCGGGAGGGATTAATGGCTTTAAAACGCCACCCTCCCCTAGCGGATTGGCGAAATAGAAATGGTGTAGTTCCTCAGGGTTCGTGGTAGCGGCTTTGTTGTGCCTTAGTCCTATTTAATGACACTCATGTAAAGAGATGAGATGGTGTTATTTTATAACCTGCTGACACCATACATCCCCCATGGAAATGTATAATTCCTTACACCGGTTGGTGAAATTATAAATTTCTATTGAAACTTCAAATTAAAACAAATTTTAATTACATTCATGTCAGTGAACTCAGAATCATGAGCAGAATCTATGGTTTCAGGCTTCAAGGAAATTTCGGCTCAACCTGTATATACCTAGGTATATACTGTCACCACTATTTACTTGTTTCAAAAGCGATGTACGTCATCGGTGAACTGTCTGGTCAACTGTCACCATCTTTGTATAAAAAATGAATGAATTCAAGCCGCGTCGCACCGTTGACAATGATCGTACAAAAAAAAGGCAATGTCAATGTCATACCACTTCTCATTCTCAAGAAGCAATTTCCTTTTGAAAGCTAAGCGTTTCCAACAGTCATTTTTGCTGGCACTTTAGGCTGATTTGTAAGAAAAATATGTGTACAATGTTCGCAGATCTATTTCTATTTTTAGTTCGCTATTTACATAGATTTCATATTTTTCTGTTAACCTCAAAGATCAACAATTCGTGCGAGCGAGAATTCAAACCATCATAGTACACATTATAGACTGTGTATTGTTGGCCGATTTTAGGGTAGGACAACTACATATCTTCCCATGGTTGTAAAAAGCGACTAAGAATGAGTCACCGACTTAGCCCGTAGAATCAGCATACTGAAATCGCAACAGTGGGTAATTTAGTGGGGCGTTAAAAACAAACAAAAATTAAATTAAAATTTTAGTCGGTAGTATTTCTATATTTGTAGGTATATACTAGTAAATGTCACGTACCTTCTTACAACTAAGAATTTTTTTGTATCGCGTCAAATATTTTGTCAATCTTGTCACCCTAAGTCTATGGTTATTTCCCGGCTATTCGTATTGTTGGGAATCTATCTACCCTTAAATAAACACTCTTCGTATACAGGCACGCGCCGCTTTCTTGCAAAACATAATTTATCATAAAAAGAGATGATTTAAATCTTAGCTTCAAGTACCTGACTATTGCATGGTGTTAAAAACATGTTCTATTTGTCTTATAGTTCTCGTTTTGTGATTGTTTCAATAATTATAGTAGACTGATTGATTGAGTGCGTAAATTAAGTGCGGATTTTTTAATTAATCACTAGTTAATTAAATAATCCGGCGATGAAGAACAACATTGTTAAAAAATCTCGAGCATGTATAATAACTATTAATCTGTACTGGGTTTGCGTGGTGGATTATGATCGGAAAACTTTGTGATTGGATTTTGTATGTCTATATTCGACCATTGCAGCAGTTAGTGCCAGCCGGCTATAGAATAGGACTAAGGGATAACAATGCGGCTACCACGAGCCCCCAAGTACTACACCGACTTTTAAAGAATGGGCACGTCAACCCGCTTGGCCCGAGAATGGCGTTTTAAGTCCATACATCCCTCGTGCACATTGACTTGGAATGAAAGGGCTGCTTTCAATAAATTCATAGAAAGAAGATTTGTTGGTTTACCGACGAAGAACCCTCACTACCTGATATAACGTTCCATTAATCGTAACCAAATATAGAAGCACATAATTAATCACATTAGAGATTATAAGGGCTTATTAGTTGCCAAAGCTCACGAATTCCGTTTAATTTCACGTTTAATTTAATACAGCTTAAATTGGTCCTTTGAAATCATCATCGGATTAATTAACATTAATTTAATTATTTTGCGGTAATTTCTCTAAATCCATTCCTACATTTTAAAGATAGGCAGCGCATCCAGTGGCACGCCAACGTTTGTCATTATGGACTGATGTTGGTATGTACCAGGTGGACTATACAGTCCGTCTGCCGCATTCTTTCTATAAAAAATAAGATGAATTGATTTTCCAATAGGTATTGGTGTAGCATAAAAAGGAATTAAAAAATTAAAAAAATAATGTGTAGAGGAAATATAGAACAGAATTGGAATGTATGTACTGTAATCGTATAAGTATCGCAAAACTTCTTGGGCTTTGGCGATATCACGTGACAAACCTGCGCAGTTGTTTATTTTTAGGTCCGTTTGGTGGTGTGGGAAAGAATGCGATGGAGCGGGTATTTACAATACAATATGTTTGCAAGTTCTAGCGAGATGAAACAATTATTTCCTACTCGCACACTCGCCTTATTGAGTGTTGTTCGAAATTGTGGGGCACGTGCGGAGCAAACAGTTGACGCCTATTCAAGGTCACAGCCCAAGAAGTTTTGAGAGGACTATAAACATGATCAGGCCTTTTTTGAGGGGGCGAAATGCATGCTGCAATCCAACAGCCGTTGGGCGCGCCCGACTGGCCACGTTATTCCTCTGTTGCAGAAGACTACCTCTATCCCTCCCCATTTTCCCAACCCTTTCTCCAAATCCATTCCTATATCTTCCAAGGTAGGCAGCGCATCCGGGGGTATGTCAACGTTTGTCATTTTTAACTAATGTTGGTATGTATCGCTTGTGTCCATGGGCTACAGTATTCACTTACTATTATCATCGGGTGGACTGTATGCTCGTATGTAGCCTACGTCCATTAAAAAAAGAAATACACATTGACAAAATACACAAAACTTGACGTTGAAATACACTTAGCTTTCCACTAGGGACAATTTAGATAACTGTTATTTTCCTCAGTGAACGATCCGATAAAACAAGTAATATAATATCAGTTACAATTTTTATAAATCTGTATCTAAGTAGAAATTCAGTAGTAAGAGCCGAGGATTTGAACTCACGATCGCACGAATATGTGTCTAGTATAGATACCCCTAGGCTATTACCACTCTCCAAGGTTATTACTAAAAATTGTTTTAAAAAAGCTCGGCGGTGAGAGGTAAACATCGTATGGAAACCCGCATGCTTCAGTGAAATAAAACTGCAATATGTGTATTCAGCAATCCACAAATGCACTGAGCCCGTGTGTTGGATTATGGCTGGAAACTTCCCAGTGATCTAGTAGGGGAGGCTTGTGCCATGCAGTAGGACATTAAAAGCTGATACATAATGACATAAAGAAGTATTGTTCTGAAAAAATAAAAAGATTGCCGAAGTAGTTATTTCCGTAAATTGTGAACTTGTTTTACATTTCACTGTATTCGGAGATTTATAATAAACACCGTTGTTCTCCAGTTTAGTATTTATCGATTTTTCTCAGGTAATTCATAAACCAATGCAAAGCTTTGACACACCCACACACAGAGAGCTTTCATACAAAGGCAAGTCATGCCTATTCAACTTTACCAAAAGGAATTTGTCTGTTAATACCAAAAGCTCTCAAATTTCCTCACACCATACAATTTCCTTACCATCTGTCATAACCGTATAAGGGACTATTTTAAGCTACAATCCCCACGGTATCATTTAAATATGGCTGTCCACAAAATAAACTAGAAGGACAGTATGTAATCTTCTGCAAGGTTTCTGGAATTTATGTTTATCGGGACTTTATTTGTTCCTTCTGGAACGGGATTCTGTAAGCGCACTCTCAAGCGCCCTGCTGCTGCAGGTGTCCACGGGCGGCAGTGACCACTTGCCATCAAGTGGCCCGCCCGCTCGTCTGCCATCTATTCTATAAAAAAAAAGTCGTCATAAAATCGTTTATATTTTTATCTTTTTTAGGAGTTTTGAATTGTATTATTGTCAGCTAAGATGTCAGTCAAATAATCTAAAATTATCAAACAATACAAAATGTAACTGAAACGCAAAATCTGAAAATCAATTCTACCAGTTTTTACAATAGATTTTTCTTCATAACTTATTGAACATTTCTAATATCTTCAATGCTACGCGCAGTTACGCCAAACAAATACACTCATTGCAATTAACGTCTAGATAGTTAGAGAAGCTATAGGGAGTAGTGCATTCGAATGAAGACTCTGTAATCTGGATAGCGATCACGATTTGGGTAACGGTTGCGATATTCCCGTGCAGCTTGGCGAGCGTTCCCATTACATGTACCGTAAACGAAATGCATATCTGCATATTCACGAGGCGTGAACGTGTACGGAATTTTCCAAGTTAAACAATATCGAAATCACAAGCACAATCAAAGTCCGAAATCACGCACAGGTCGTGAAAGTCCAAAGTACAGCGAAGTTGTAAAAAAGGCGAAATAAAACACGTGTGCAGTTCCGAGCTAGTGGCAAGTCACTAAATAAAACACGTGTGCAGTTCCGAGCTAGTAGCAAGTCACTAAATGAAACACGTGTGCAGTTCTAAGTTAGTAGCAAATCACTAAATAAAACACGTGTGCAGTTACGAGCTAGTGGCAAATCACTAAATAAAACACGTGTGCAGATCCGAGCTAGTAGCAAGTCACTAAAAACACGTGTGCAGTTCCGAGCTAGTAGCAAGTCACTAAATTTCTTAAATAAATCATCAAATGGGGGAACGGCGTGGGTAGCGCTCGCCACCTGCGAGCCTTTTGTCTTCATGCATTTGAATAACAACAGTTCGAGTCATAGTCAATATCTAAGAAATCACGCTCACTTCAAATGTTCACCCAAAAAGTAACTATGTTTGTTTCTCTTAGACTACTGTATTCTGGCTTTTTATAATCGGCATGAATTGTAGAAGTGTTTAAAATAATGGACAAAACATGTGCTGTACATTTTTTTTACACAGGCTTCTGTCAAACGCCACACTGAAATTGTTCGAAGTTAAGATTTTTTAAATAAAATGTCTTATTTTTAATGTAACGAAAGGAAAGTCCTAAACAAACGTTTACATCAGATAGATACATTATTTTTTTACTCCTTAACATAAAAAAATCTTGAAAATTTACGAAAGGAAAGTCCTAAACAAACATTTATTATACATCAGATAGATACATTATTTTTTTACTCCTTAACATAAAAAAATCTTGAAAATTTACTATATTCAATATTTTCATATTTAATCTTCTCATTACAGAATGAAAAATGAAAAATGCACATCACTTTTTAACTGTCAGTTTGATTTTAATTTAGTTTGTATTTTCTGATAGGTCGTGACCCCCCCCCCCCCCGTCTTCAGAATTCGTTTGATCCACTACTTACAACGTATAAACACCTGTATAAACGTACACCTGTGGGACACCCTGTATAAACGAAAAAAAACAAGAATATAAAACGAACGTTTTAGACAGGACAACAAAACGTATGATGTTTGTAACTTTTGATTTTATAGCTAAATTAATTTTATTTTCTACTAGAACTTATTTATAAATATTATAAAGAAATCGTATACAGTACACAGTTTAACCGATGGCACCTCTGAATTGTGTCGTATTCTATCTGTGCTTATATCGCTAGTACAGCGATGCATTTTTATCCAAAAAATCGTCACTACGCGTCTCGAAGTTGGCGCTAAACTTCTACTTCTGGCAATGCTCTTCGTTGTTACAAAACACAAAAATGCCTAATTGCACTATAATCAATAATAATTCAAGTGGTCCATTATTATTAATAATTGCAACAACATTGTGATTAGAGAAGGGGAATGTTCGGTTTCACCGATGAATGGTTTCCCATCACTAAAATTTACTCTTGACTCATTCGTAACTGCAAAATAAGTGACACGTATTGTTTTCATGCAATTTCACGAACTTCTATATGTGTATGGTATTTACGTAAAAGTGCCGAGGTCGAAGTGTACCTACTGTTAATTCCTATGTGATGGTTTCTCATCCGTCTAATGAGTCAGCGTTATTCCCAAGTAATTTCGGATGTGCCAAGGGACACTGAGTGTGTCGACCCTTGTACGAACAGTTTGCTTTATGAAATTAGACGTGGGGCTCTTTAGTGTTGACGACCAAATCACGACTTTACTCCGTCCAATAATTTGAAACGAGTACACGTTACATGTCTTGGTGATAATATGTCAAAATTGAATGAAAAATGCCCCAGTGTTTTGCTAATGGATGATCTTGTAACAATATTTTACTAAGACAAAAAAGAATATAGCGAATTCGTAGTATGAAAGGAAATAAAATAATTAAAGTGCTATTCCACTATCCCTATCTAACATCCACAGATAAAAGTATATAGAGAAACTAAGTTAATGAATATTAAAAACAATTACACAGGTATTCTACATGCATACTTATTTAAAAAATAAAATACATTCAGAAATTATACTAATGAAACAAAATCAGACATATAATTTTAGGTATAACTCGCATTAAGAGGGGGAGAGTGCACGCTGCAATCCAATAGCCGCTGGGCGCACTCGACTGGCCACGTTACCCGTCTCTCACAGAAGCCTACCTTGAAATGTAGGTACCGCATTTCCCACTTTATTTTATTTCCCTAACGTACGTACGTGTTTCGGTAATGAGCGAGATGTGCCAGAGCCCATTCCCATCCTATCCCTCCCCATTTTCCCAACCCTTTCTCCGAATACATTCCTATATCTCCAAAGTTGCTGACCTTCCGGGGCATCCGGGGGCGTGCCAACGTTTGTCATTTTGGGCTCATGTTGCCATGTATCGCGGATGTCTATGGGCTACAGTATCCACTTACCATCAGGTGGACTGTATGCTCGGACGCCGGAGTGCGCAATTATACAATCTCCCATCTGATTAAAAAAAATGTTTCCTCTTTTAGCGTGTTTAATACCAGATTAGCTAAGCATATTATTAAAGGCTATTCTTGAATAATCTGCTTATTAATTATTACTAAACTTACAATTATATTAGTTCTTGTCACTGCAATTTAGACATTGATGTTCACCGGACTTGTACGATTATTAATCTTTTATTATGCTAGCTTTTAAGTTCTCATGCAAGTAACAATGTTTTAATGAGAATAAAGTTTCTTTAAACCTATTTTCGCGCTATTTCATCCAATTCCATTTTTAATACCACAACGTCATACATAACAAAATTACAACAAAATTCACCCCTTAAAATGTTAAATGTCTTTTGTAGTAAGAAATATCTCTTATTGATTATTGATTTTTGAAATTATTACTAATTGAAGAAATATCAATATAACATACGATATCTTTTACAATATGATATATAAGAAATATCTATTACCATAAACATATTTAGAATATTATAATTATACAGTGTAACATTCTAAATACACTAATTAGAATATTACACAATACAAGGTAAAGAAATACGTTTTACACATCAATATAACATAGGTATTGTATAATAATATATTATATAGTACCATACTACGAGTATACCATCAACCTATGTCTCCGGACATAGGTCTGTTCCAAGGCTCGCTACCACACACGATGTTATAGAGTGTAACATTTTAAATAATACATTATACACTAGTTTAGAATATTACACAATACAATGTAATATTCTAAATATCGTCAGTTATCTATTTTCTTGGTAGGTTAGAGAAAAATTTGAATTGTTGTCGTGTCGCGAGCATAAAATAATGATTTGTAATTTATAATTGGTATGGAGTGTTACAGCATCCTTGTAGAAATAATACCGGGCAAGGACGATGTGTGGACATAATATCATTTGGTTTAATGAAATTATATATTGTAATGAAGATTTATTTCCGTGTAGGACAATACACTAACTAACTAACTAAAGTCTATGAAAATAAGTACGCATTATTTTGAATCTTTGATAATCACGCGCCAGCTGAAAATGTAGGTCAAAACCCAATTTAACTAAATAAAAAGTAAAAAAGAACAAGAATGTTTAAACAATTGTGCTCAGGAATGATTTGGGATTTTCATAAAAAGTTTAACTGTTACAATTTTACGAACGAACTTCTGTTCTGATTTTTTTTCTGAAGTCCATCTGGTAGTAAGTTGATACTGTCACCCATATACATCCGCGATACATGCCAACATTAGTCCGAAATGACAAACGTTAGCACGCCTCCGGATGCGCTACCTACCTTTTGGAGATATAGGAATGGATTTGGAGAAAGGGTTAGGAAAATGGGGAGGGATAGGATGGGAATGGGCTCTGGCACATCTCACTCACTACCGAAACACGTACGTACATTAGGGAAATATAATAAAGTGGGAAATGCAGTACATTTCAAGATGGTCTTTTGTGAGAGAGGGGTAACGTGGCCAGTCGAGCGCGCCCAACGGCTGTTGGATTGCAGCGCGCACTCTCCCCCTCAAACTTAACAGACGCTATATGCATAAAGTATTGTAGATAGTGTCTTTATGTAGATAGCGGTCCTAATATTCTGTTCACATTAAGAAAAAAGCTTTTACCCGTCTTAAAATTATTTTTCAGCTGCTTAATTCACGCGAGCGAAGCCGTAGATAGAAGCTAGTAAAAAAATTATTAACTAATTAACCGTAAACTAGTACGCAAGTTATTTGTTAATTGTCTCTCTCACACTGTCATCGGTTTAAAACACTTGACACTTTATTTCGAGACAATGTCCAATAAACGCTGCACGGTCCATTTTTCTCCGAAATTCCTTCCGTTCCGACACTCTAATAAGGCTCGCTCTTAATAAATTATTCGCCCTCCTAATCCGTACGCTTCCCAAATTGTTGGAAACACAATATAACAACGATGTCTTCCAAACAATGCACATAAATGTCCTTCAGGAGTTATGAAGGGTTGATATTTAATTTGCGTTTTAATTATAGCCTTATTAATAGGAAAGGATGTCGTTATTATTTTTATGGAGTGGACAGTGAGGCTTTTGAGGAGTGTCTTTGGTGTTGCATTCGATTGCGTTCGGTGCTGCATCGTGAAACTCTATAGCGCACACTACAATAATCTCAAAAATTATGCCCTCCTTACGAGCCCATTCCTATCCCATCCTATCCTATCCCTCCCCATTTTCCCAACCCTTCCCCTAAATCCACTACTATATCTTCAAAGGCAGGCAGCGCATCCGGGGTTCTGCCAATGTTTGTCATTGTGGACTGAAGTTGGCATATACCGTGGATGTCCACCAGGTGGATTGTATGTTCGTCTGCCGCCTTCTTCCTATAAAAAAGGCACAAGTGCATTTAGATGAGATTGGAAAAAAATGGAAAAAAAATGGTAAAACTTTCATTAATTTAATGTTAAAACAAAAAGAATAACCATTCCTAAGAAGATAAGAATATGGCTCGTGGTTTTAATGGACATGTTGCCCGGATGTTGGATGAAAGATGGACAGAAGTCGTAACAAAGTGGCGAGGGCCACCGGGACAGAGAAAGGGAGGTAGGTAGGCCGGCGGCGGTGAGATGATCAGACGAAATTAGAGAAAGTACGGGAGATCACTGGATCGAGGAGGCGTGGCATAGAGGTAAATGGCGTTGTTTGGAGAACCCGTGGAGTGGTCCTTTAACATCATTACCTTTCTTAGCGAATAGTATTAATAAATTTTACATTCAATGAATATTAAATAATAATTCGTGCACAATATAATAAATATTTAAAAAAATACCATAATATTAATGAAATAATTAATGATAATAATTAATGAATAATTAATGAAATAATAAATAAAAATTAATAAATAATAAATTAATTAATAAATAAATATAACAACAATAATCAATAAAAACAATCGATAATCAATTGCATGTAAATAAAATTGTCAAAGGAATAATAAAGACTTTTTTATTTATTTATGCTTTCCTTAACACGCTATTAGTAAGAACTAGTTTTGAGTGATTTTGGGTACATTAGTACATTAGTGCGTAGCTGACTGTACGTCAAAATTCATGAATCCCTGGAGTGCAAATTTTACGGAATGCAGTACAATTTAGTATATACCAGTATATAAAAATAGGAGTATATAAAAATAGGAGTATATAAAAATAGGAGTATATAAAATAGGAGTATATACTCAATTCACATTCGTGTGATCGTGAGTTCAAATCCTCAGCCCACTGACGAATTTACAAAACAAATGACACTAGCTCGGCGGTGAAGGAAAACATCGCGAGGAACCTGCATGCTCCAGATATTAATAAGATCTCGAGTATTTGATCCACCAATCCGCACTGGACCCGCCTGGTGGATAACGATCCGAATCCCCTCAGTGATTAGCTAGGGGAAGCCTGTCCTGCAGTGGGATGTTATAAGCTGATACATATACTGTAAAGAAAGTGTGTTCTAACACTGTGGTCTTGTGCCAGGAAGAATGATACGGTATTCTCAAATTATTCCTAACAATTTTCCTCGGCATCTCAATAAAAGTCCGAGACTCATGCAGTAGAACTTGCAGCTGGAATAGGCGAATATGCTAGAGATCATTCCCATCCCATCCTACTCTATAGGTACCTCCTTGTTTTCCAACCAACGCATCCGGGGACGTGCTAACAACTATCATTCTGGAGTGATGTTGGTATGTATTACTTACCACTAGATAGACTGTATGCTACTATAATAATAAACTGTAGGAACCTTGCCTACACTGCAATTAATTTAATTAGGCAAGCAAACCCACCGGCCGATGCTAAATTTGCTTTAGACCGTTACGCGCGGCCGCTTGTAGAAGGCGCTTGCGCAGAGCGGAGCGAGCGGGCGCCGCACAGTCACTACCGATATCCGACGGCGAATGCATGCGCAATTTTTAGTTTCTGTTTATTATAAATTTCTATTCAATCTTGTTCTAGTCAATTCCTAATAATTCGTTATCATATCAGTGACATCCTATGTGTAAAATTCATGCTCTTTCTTCAATAATCTAAATCGCAATTGTAAATCTTGACATACCTACGTGAATAAAGTGTGTCAAAAAAAGTGTGGACTTTTACTAACTAAGAACCCAAGTTAGACACTTTAAAACTAAAATAAAAAAAATGATCCAAATGTAATAAAAAATACGATCCATCAATCCGCGCCGGGCCCGCGTGCTGTATTATGGCCCTCAGTGATTTAATAAGGGAGGCCTGTGCCCTGCAGTGGGCCGTTATAGGCTGACACACACACACGATTTTTTTTGTGTAACACTTACAGTCTAAGACACCTTCAGTGACCTCCAGAATAATGTTTTCTTAAGTAACGTTTTTGTGCTGTTCCACTTCACTTGACAATTATTGCATTAACTTCCAATTTTTAACACGGATGTTCGACAAATTAGTTAGTGTAACTAAACCAATTAAATCGCTGATTCTGAATACTAGTTTTAGTTACTGTAATACCGAAATAATAATGTTCACTGTAATACCGAAATAATAATGTTCACTGCAAATACTAATAATAATAGTTTCCTTGCTAGTATGATATTTCATTTTATTTACTAGTGCTATTTATACTAGTTAACGGCACTGTAATAAGGTTAAAAATACTAACATAGTATAATGGTAAAAAGTAACAAGTCTTTGTTACTATTATACTCGAATTATTTGGTATTTTCGTGTCTCCTTTTCGCCAGCCCTCAGAAGATATCCTCGGCGCCGTTCGCCGCGGCGCGTGCCGCCCGTGGACAAATTTCTTCGTAATGTCTAGACACAACCCAATTGTATGAAGGTTTAAAGACCAGAAATTGTACATAAACCGAATATTCTACCAAATTAAATATTGTAAGAAAATATATTTCTAAAATGTTCATTCAAGTTTGCTAAATATAAATTCAATAATATTTCATAACTTTACAAAACAAGGTACCTATATATTAAGCCTTGAGCAGAATCCACGGTTTCACGTTTCGGGAAAAATTGGTTACATTTTGTATATAATTTTCATTTCATTGAATATCATCCTGATATCTAATTAATAGCGAATTACAAATAATATGAAATTTTGTCGTAATAAATAGGGAATTAAAAAATGGAATCGTGAATGAAAGGAATTATTTTAAATATTACAGACCGTTTTAAAAATCTTTATTGCTCAATCGTTAACATTGTGCTGTCGACAATGTTTCTCGTCAAGTGGAAAACCGCGTTAGAACTCCACGTTCGAGATGCGAAGCGAGCAATCGTGCTAAAAGCCAGGCTGCCCGGCTGACCCCGTCGACAGCTATCTTGTGCACCTTCTGGTACGGTCAGCAAACAAAGGCATAAATAAATAAATTATTTAATCTATCAACCTAGATGACCTTTGTCCGTCAATTTTTCCTTTTTGTATGATAACTGGGCGCTGTGGGGCGAAGCTACGCTTGACTCATCAATATAGTATACCAGACATAAGAGAATCTAAATAAAAAGAATATATCGAAAGAGTGTTGCTGACAGATGTCACAGCGACAATGCACAAGGCTACGTCACTTTTGAATAGGCCCTTGAGTGTGACGGACATATATATATCCATTATATTATTAAATTATGTGCTATTTATTACATGGTTCACTAGTTTTCCCACATTTTCCAAACACATTAATATCATTGCGAGACAATTAGTGCCTAATTCGTCAAATTTTAGTTATAGAAGTTCATTGTTTATATATTGAATAAGTATTTTGAAACTTGCCTATTTAGTTTTTCTTTAATTAACCTACTTCTGATTTGTACCAACAGTTGTAGCCATAATACTCCTTAATCCTCATCTTTGTTAGTCTTATTTCCAAATTATGATTTGCAAATCCCAAAAGTGGACGATGTAGATATATCATCTTAGATAATTTTTGACTAACGTTGGCAAATATCGCCAACATTAGTAAAAAATGACGTTCATTGACGACATTGACAGCTGTTTGCAGACAAAAAGACAGTCCGGTGACTGTCTGTTTGTCTGCCCTCTTTTATATACAAACAATTATCAGTAATCTATTTAGTTTTGCTGACGTTACAAACTTCTACCTTCATTAGTAGTATATTATGAGATACGGAACATTTATAAATCCGATATCTCTTGCAGCGTCTGACCGTACACGCTTTAGTAACTTCTAAGCAGACGCTGTACGTATTAAATGGAATAAAGTTGCTGTTATTTCCAACGTAAGTGTGCGTCTGCCTCTGATTTAATAAGTACTAGCGCTTCAGTGTAAGCGTATTCAGTATTCAGTGTAAGCGTGAATGACCATGATATCTGATAATGCAACGATCTTAGGTTACGGTACATTCATAGGATAAAGCGGTTAAAGATAGCGGGAAACCGAGAATCTAAAAGACCTCACCTGTACTCCTCTGGCATGTACTGGGCGGAGGTAGGTTACATGGTCGTTATTGGGCCTGGTAGCTTGTCTTCTCTTCTAGGCAAGGGCTCACTGGGCAAGCAGGCTACACGCTTCGAGCTCACTACTTCTCACAGTCCTTCAATAAGTGGAATTACGATCGTAGACAGGCCCTACGACCGAGTGGTTCTTTCTCGCACATCGGCACAGACACAGCTGCGATGAGATTCAGTCATTGAATATTTGTCACACACATTTATTTTTGGGGGTAGGAGTTTTAAACTTTAAGTTTTAAAGTTTTAAGTTTTAAATCGAGCGAGTACTTACAATTAGGGCTGCCATCCCTCCGGGTTTCATCCGGAGTCTCCGCGTTTGAAGGATGCTTGTCCGCCGGGCTACGGGTTAACACCGTAAATCTCCAGGTGACGCGGCTGATACGTCGAGCATTCAAAAATTTCAGAAAAATTAAAAGTATGATTTCCAAACTGGCCTAACCATTAATCCTAATATAAATTAATAAATCAATCAAAATATTTATTTCCTGTCTACCCAAAGGTTGTCCGGTAGCGATCGCTTTTAGCGATAACACCGAATTTTGTACATTTTGTGTCTACAATTTCTAGTACGTATTGTTTTTATTTTGTTTCTTTTTGGTGTGCAATAAAGAGTTTTATCTATCTATAATTTCATTTAAAGCTAATGTTGTGACAAATGCAGAGGTATAATTTAAAGAGTTGCTGTGTATCCAAAGACGGTATAATTATATCTTGTTATTATTCGTAATTATTAATATTATCTCATTGACAATATTATTATGTTATAGGTTATAATAAAACTTAAAGGAACTAATACTTTAAATTAAAAAAATATCATCTACTATATTTCCTTTTTCGTTTTTGTCCCATTTTTTTAAATCCTCGGGTATATGGTATTACGCTCTGGGTTTAGGCTGCTTCGAAGGTGGCAGCCCTACCTACAATCGACTTGTCATATATCCCACACCTCAAATGCCAGTTTCGGATTTTTATAGTTTGTCAAAGAGCTGCTGTGGATAGTGCGGTCTTCCAAACACTTTATAGTGTGCATTCGAAGGTATTGGAATGATCTATCTACTGAGATTTAGGATCTTGCAAGGTTGGCGGCGCTACTAGCAACCTCCCTGCTGGGCGATGGTGATCACTTATCATCATGTGCTCCGTTCATCTGCCACCTCTTCTATAAAAATAATCTCATTAGACCTGCACCCTAAGACCCATTGGGTCCCTCACCCAATGGTCAATGCCATGCTTCAACTGCGTTAACTATATAAAGGCGTATCTTTAGACAATGTCATTTGTCTTCTTATCTCTGATGACCAATAGTTGAATACCTGCATGCTGTGAAAAAGGTTCTGAATTCTAATCTATATTACCATGCCATACCCAAACTATCAGCCTATGTATCTTCACTTGTGGATATAACCCTTTCCATTATACCATTATATACGGTCTTCTGTTCTTTTCATCTAGCCACTACCACCGTTTTTCTTCAAGTCGTCAGTTCACCTGGCCCGAGGGCATCCAACGCTACATTTACCGGCACGTGGTCTCCATTTCAGGACACGTCTACGCCATCGGCAATCGGTTCTGCGACAGATATGGCCTACCACTGCCACTTCAGCTGGTGGATTCTTTGAGTTATGTTGGCAATTTTAGTTCTTTGTAAAGTTTCTTCGTCGCGGATTTTGTTCAGCAAAGATACTCCTAGCATAGCTCTTTTCATCTCTCGCTGAGCGATTTTGAACTTGTGAATCAGATCGTCAGAGACCACGTCGCGGCACCGTACATCATAAGGGACAAGACGCATTGAAGATCAAACGGATAATTCATTGCAAATCAGATTGTTTGAGAACAAATATAGATTTCGCTCCGGATAGTTTTGCATTCATATTTATGTGTGTATTTGAACCCATAACATACGGAAACACAATGTTGGCTGTCGAGTGTGGCGTTATTTATACATATGTACTTATAATTTAATACTGTGTTTTGTTTTGCTGACGCTACAAACTTCTCCCCTCGGCAGTCATATTGTGAGATATGGGATATTATCGTCGGCTCAGTATCTCTTGCGTCTGACGCTACACACACGCCAGATAATTTTGAATATATTCTACTGAAAAATAAAAAGACACTGGCGACAGTCAAAAGGGAGAACCCAAAACTAAACTAAGCTTACGATACAATGGCATGAACTATATTAGACTATTCAAAAGTACGAGTGAAGTTAACTTTACTAATAAAGATCACGACTACGAAACACTTTAAAACATTTATAAAACAACAGATACCTAATAACAAAATCCCGAAGACAAAAATATTGAACTTACCCGAGAAGAATGGGTTAATAAAAACGTAATTGATAGAATAAATAGACGGAATGTACCATGGCAACAACTTAAAAAGGACCTTGAAATTAATGAACTGAAAAAAGTATTTTCAGAAGAATGAAACAAACTCGGTGTAATGAAAAATAATACTAAAAATCAATGTTATTACCATGTTTTTGAGAAGGGTGATTAGAAAAATTATTCAAAACAACATCAAACATTCATTTAATTGATAATTCAAAACAGTTTCACTCCTTCTGAATTTATAATTGGTTGAACGTACTTATATGGCTATTTTCTGGACTTGTGTGCTTGTACTGGACTTGGCCTCCCCTAATACATCACTCGGAGGTGTCGGGCCATAATCCACTACGTGGGTCCAATACGTATAGATGGCAGAGCGGTGATAGCCTAGGGGTATCTATACTCTACTCACATTCGTTGTGATCGGGAGTTCATATCCTCGGCCCGTACCGCTGAGTTTCTACTTATGCACAGATTATTAAAAAATGATACTCGCTCAATTGTGTAGGCGGGTGAAGGTGCTGTCGCTATTGACAAACAAATCTGTCTACCCTGTGTTAGTTTTTGATTCACGTGATCACACTGAACTTGTTTTTGTTGATTAAGTCCCTTGCACACGATACTAACAATATCACCGCACACACGCGAGTTTGAAAACGCATTTATTTTTCTGGATTTCAAAGTTCAATCATTGGGAATAAATGTGGGGTAGTGCAGCGAGTCTTGGCGGGGGCACTACCGTGCCCCCTGATATTACTTAGCGGTTGATATTTTATGTAAGGTGTATATACCCCAATGTGGTCTGAACACAATAAGGAAGTCGCAAGCGATCGTTAGCAGGCAAATATGTTTAGGGGAAGGTATATGTGGGCAACCACTAATGCGTATATGAGTGTGATATTGACAGAGCGTCGAGAACTTCCCGCTTCGACAACATCAGAGGTGGGAGTGGTGTAATTTACTACGTTCTTCATGGTTGAAACAGCGAATATTAAAGGTGTATTATTTAACTTGTTTTATTAAAATTATCTTTAACTTTACATCTTTCGAGTATTGTCTTTTACCCATAGAGTACATACCCAATAGAGACGAAATGCTACTCATTTTGTTTGAAAATATTTCCGTCAAATCACCGCGGTGACAACTGCGCTCTGATTGGTCGACCCAAGGTCAAACATAAACTCTAGTGTTGGGCACGCAAATATCGATATCGAAAGAAATTGTTTAGTGGGACGGCATGGTAAATAACACTCTCTTGTTTTTTTATAGAGATACAATGTATACGTAAATATTTAAAATTAAATGAATAAAATAATTAAAATAGCATTATTCCAACTATTAAATACTACCCAACAAGAATGAACAAAATTGATAGTTTACGGAATACAGAGCACATGGAAAATTTAGATGCTAGGAAAACTTCCTAAATAGCTGTATTTAATTAAATAACGTTGTGAAGATAAAACAACATTTTAATAGGTACTTATCATTTAATAAAACAATTTAAATCGGTATAATGGTAATTATTATACATTGCGTTACTGGTTTTTAAAATGAATTAATTTCGTGTAAATTCTTCTTACAGCTTGTTTCTCATTATATTGCCTCCTTTTGCTAAGGAATGCTAGCCTTGTATCTATATATTTTTTCATTACGCTTTTAGCCAAATCAATTAAATGATCTGTCTCTTCTGCGTAGTATTGGTGGTACTGATATTCGGGAAAAAATAATTCTTGGAATTGTCTGTATGTTTCAAAAGTATTTCTAAGCAATTTGAGCATATGCACAGGATCTAAAAAGATGAAAACATTAAAACCCGTCACTGGATGTTTAAAGTTTGTCTTTAGCTGGTCCTTGTGTAATTCACATCCTAATTGTTTGGCCATTGTCAGGTTTGCTGGACAGCCGTCGAAAGTCAATGTTTTAATTGTAATTTTATTTTCATGCTCAAGTGCAATATTAATTAGGTTTGCTTTTTGTGTTCCACTGGTTTTGTCGATTAGAAAGTAACCAATAGGCACTTTAAAACTGCCATTGATTGGTACTATCAAAAAGACTAAAGCCTCTGTACATTCATTATTGCAGTCAGTATCCAGTTGATTACCAAAATCTACGTAACCGAATGTTCGTTGACTAGATGGTTCATATTCTACCTTGCATTTTATTTTCATTTCGTCAAACACAAGGGTATATATAAGCTCTACTTTGGATGATTCTGCTTTGGCTTTTAATGCGCTGAAAGCCTGCGTCGTAAAACCCGGTCTACCGAAAACAATACGAAATAAGTATTTTTGTTGGTATATAAAAAAAAAATTAACTGATGGTCCAAAACACTAATTGCTACGGCTTGCACTTGACTTTTTAATCCGGTACTTAAAATAGGCCAACAGCATAGTTACACCTAATTCGAACTGGCCTTAGATAAGATGCAGTGTCCAAAGAAGAGTATTCCTAAATTTAAACATAAACATAATTTTTGCAGTACCTACTTTCCTATTACTTTTTTATTCTAGAAAGTAAACGATGACCTCAAACGTTCAGGTGTCGATATTGTCAAATAACGTCACCTACTTATTTCTAAAATCATATCTACACTACTGCCTAATAGACCGTATTTTTCGATCAAGAACTGATATACTTAAAAAAATCGATAAACATAATATGTCCAGCACTACGACGTTAGATCGACAATGGACATTAAAAATAAGTGCAAAGTTATTTTTTTAAATAAAATGTAATAAATAATAATATACCTACTTTACTCGTAAATATCGAAACATAATTTCATTTTCTTAGTCCAACACTAGTAACAAGTTCGTAGAAATAGAAAGAGATGATGCAACGAGGTTGTAACTAGGTAAAAACAAGACGCATAGATACTTGTCAATTGTTTCATTTTGAGGTGACCAGTTTAGCTTGAGCCGTGATAAAATGGATGTGAATTGAAATATTCTATATTTATTGTTACTTACCGATGAAATGTGATGCCGTCTGTTTTAGAGTTCGATGTTTTACTATTTTTACCACACCAACGAATCGAACAGGAAGACATTTTAACAGCAAATCTCGTGTTTTATAATTATACGGAGACGTACACACAGGTCACTTTCTGGTGCTGTACTATTTTGGTGCATGTGAGAGTTGATATTTATTATAGGCAAATCACTGATCAGTTACGGAATTGGATGGCCAGTATTACCGCTCTATTGGGTATGTACTCTATGCTTTTACCGTACTTCTTGCTACTAAATTCCTAGCGTGTTGCGATGCGTTGCATCGAGCATTGCGCCGCGTTGCGTCGCTACGCAGACGCTTTGTCCTACGTGGGAGTCGCTTGCTACTCAGTGAAAACATTTACTTAAAATATTTATATTAAGAAAGGCAAGGAACAAAATAAGTCGTAATAGGACGCGCGTTACGCGCCACATCGCTAAACGTACTGCTCACATAGGACACAGGAAGGCGCAGCGAATGTTGGATATTTTCACGACGCAACGCACAACTCGACTCGTCGCTTCGCGCCGCCCAGCAGGACATAGGGATGTTGTCTTATTGAAACCATAAAATGTAAGTAATTTTCACACAAAACGCTAGAACGCTACAAATGCGCATTTTCTTTACTTCGTTTATGAAGACACTCACGTTTATTTCAAGCGCCGTTTTCCATTATACTCATTAGCCGTCCACCAGAACAGACACACGGAAGGCAATTTTACCTGTAGTGAGTAATATAAGTAAGGCTTAGAGTTGACTCACACGAAACATTAAATAAATCAACTGTGTGTTTATTGGATTAATAATAATAATTACAATAATAAATAGCGCTGCACTCGATGACCTACAATAGGATTCCCTGTGTAGCGGGACAAAACGTATACAAAACCAACAACACCACCCAGATCTCAACAAACATTTGTCTTTAAACAAATGAACGTCTGACCCGAACACGAACTGTTAGAGGGAGCCGCCGCACTTATATTATAAAAAATACACAACTTTGCACTGACTTAGTTTGTTTCAATGCTAGCTGTGTCCGCAACTTCGTACGCGTTGCATTTTAGTTTTGAAACTTTAAATTGGGATATATTTTCTTCCCGTCCGCCAATTTTAATGAAACAAAGCCTATTCGAAGTTCCAAGCTAAACTTAACTAACCTGTTTAAACCCCATGAAAATCCGTTGAGTAGTTTTAGAGATTAGCGTGTTCGAACAGACAAACAGACAGACAAACATTTTCATAATGCGGATTTATTTACAATGTTTTCGTCTCACCGCCGAGCTAGTGACAGTTTTTAAAACAATTTTTGGAACGTTAATAGCCTAGAATGGCCTAGACGAGATACTCGATTCACATTCGTGCGATCGTGAGTTCAAATTCTCGGCACGTACCATTGAGTTTCCAGTACTTATGTACAGATTTTTAAAAATTATCACTAGCTCGGTGGTGAGACGAAGGCATCGTGAGGAAACCCGCTTGCTCCAGAAAGTAAAAAAAATCTGCAGTATGTGATCCACCAATCGGCACCGGGCCCGCGCGGTGAATAACAGCCCGAAAGCCCCCAGTGATCTACCAGGGGCCATGCAGTGGGAAACTTCCCACTGAAATAAGCTGATACATGTAGATTCTGTAATAGATAGATAAACATTCTGTCGCGTGGAACCACATCGCCGCTTCAACATTTTTTATTTTATTATTTAACTTCCGTCACAAAGTATGGGTAACCTGCCGTTTTTGATGCTTACCTACTTGTTCTACATATAAAATTCAGTCAATCAAAATCTTGAGCCTAGACGCATTAACATTGTATCCAGTAATAAAACCAGTCAATACAAGCAAATCTTTCGGGTTTTATTTCACCAAAGGAGTAAAACTCGCAGTGTCTCCAAGTGTAGACACATTCATTCAGTAACATGGACGTCCAGCTCAGCATTAGCTGTACAAGTAGAAGTACAAACACTTGCAAATTATAGTAGCATTTTCCCGAAAGTACGAGTAGGTAATCTTGTAAACGTATTTATGTCTCTTTGGCGGGATCTCGAGAAGTGAAGTGGAATTTTTGTTTGATTTGTTATAAAAAATTGTGTATTTGTGCGTTTTGTTGTTTAATAGTGATAATAGTGATAGTGATGTTTGTGACAATGAAATAAAAGCATAGAACTGCGTTTCTCGTGTGCTTCTAAGGAGCCCTCTTCTGTCCTCAGTAAACCTACTGTCACTTTAATATGACTCCTGACTTACTTCGACATTGACAGGATACGTTTTAGACTTTGAAACTGTTAATTACAAAAAAACTTGACACTATCAGAATGTGCTCATTGCACCATTGTCATATATAAAAAAAAAAGTATTTATCTATTTAAACGGGTCTCAACATGTATACCTTATTTATTTTACTCGACGTTTCGGTTGGGTTGCACCAACCGTGGTCATGAGATGACTGAATAATATATAAATAGATAAATATATGTGAAAAACACGAAAACCTCAAATGTTAAATCTTGTAAACGTACTTCATGTAAATAGGCCTTTAAATAGCTTATAAATGTCTCTTATAATAACAATCCATCTTATAATGCGCTTCCTAATGTGTTTCTTAAGGTCTCAATCTAGCAAATGCTATGAATATCAAGTTTTATTGATAGTAAATGGAAAGGTTAAATCACCAACATAGTTTATTATTAGGGTTTTCTTTTAAAACCACTACTTTTCATTTTATTTTTATTTGCTTTCATATGATAAAATCCATCTTTATTTTATTCAATT
This sequence comes from Sesia apiformis, assembly GCA_914767545.1. Taxonomy (NCBI): domain Eukaryota; kingdom Metazoa; phylum Arthropoda; class Insecta; order Lepidoptera; family Sesiidae; genus Sesia; species Sesia apiformis. Next base: position 2,800,871 of record OU611960.1, on the reverse strand, counting down.
TCACGGGTAGTTATAATTTTTATAGACATTGCGAGTGGTCCTCAACTACGCAATTTTAATTTGGACTGTTGCTTTATCAAAATATTTTCATAACTATATTCCTAACATCCGCTGTTTTTCGTCTAATTTTAGATAAGGTAACGGTTTCATCTATGAAAAAAAAATGTTAATTTTAGAATTAGAATATCATCAAACGAATCGCCTCACTGAGACGTAGCTAAACTGTGGTACAATTCTATATGATGCGACATGCCAATACATCCTCCTGTCACTTTATCCTTCGTTTGTACTGAGTGCCATTCCACTTTTATTAATGTAAGTGAGCTGACGTTTTGCGTAACGGAATAAAAAGCGAATATTTTACACGCGGAAATACAATAAAACAAAATTCCCCCAGTGTATCGACAGTGATAGAGACTCGTCGGAGTTCGTTACATTATCGAGTTTCTGATTTCTATATGATTAAAAGTAAGGTAAAACATTGTTATTAATAGAATGTACATTACAAACTATACAAATAATTGTTTAAGATCTAATTCATCGGATAGTTTACTTTAAGGGATGTGTTATTATAACAATATAATCCAACTATTTTCCAAAGTACATCATTATGCAGTACGCATATTCGAATAATAGTGTCAGAGGTCCTCACACTAGCCAGAGCTTGTATCATGAGGTCCTTTAACACCAGTAAACACAGGTGAGTAATATCGCATGGAATGTACGTATCTACATGAGCGACGGTAACCGTCTACCATCAAGCAGTCTGTCACCTTCTTTCTATAAAAATACAAGACTAGGCAGACTCTCCGTGAATTGCACTCCCTGGGAATTAGGAGGGGGAGAGTCATTAGAACCTTCATTATGTCTCCCGCTATAATGTAGGAAAGCCACAAATACAGTCAATGTATAATATTAATATGAAATAAATCCATTATAATCTCTGCAAATACAAGTTGTTATAATTGTTAGTGCAGTACTAAATGGTACGTGTGGGTTAAGTCTTATAGCGAATTATGATGTTTTCCTTTCGTGTTCCGGTAATTACCGCAGGAGAAAAGAAAAAGTGAGAAAAAGTGAGAGTTTGGAAGTTTCGTATTATTTTTACTTATTACTTTTTACAATATTTTGAAAGAAAATTCTATAAGCTGGTGGCTACATGATAATGAAGCACGTTTTCATGTTCAAACTTGTAGTGAGAATCGATGTTGTGATGAGTTTCGTGTGTTGTTTCTAGAAACATAGGAAGGATTAAGGTTTCCACGATTATTGAAACATTCACAGAAGACTATGGTGAAATGTACGACATTTGCTATTCCTATCATAATTACTTCAATGTATGTACGTGTTTAGCTAGCGAGTGAAATATGTCAGAGCTAACTTTTCATCTCACTTCACGAATGAAAGTAGAGAAAGAAAACGAATGAGAACAGATACCCAGGGGTCGCAATTGGTAAGTAAAAATTACGCACTTTATGTACGAAAAACCTTTCATGATTTTGATGAAAAACCTTTAATGATTTATAATAAAAAGTTAACGGTAAAAACATAAATAGGACTTAATTATTAGTAAAGGATCGCGGGTCTATTTGTTTTATGTTTGGCCTTTCAACGGGGTCGCGACACTAAAAAGTTTGAGAAACAATTCCTTGCTCTTTAATATTAATCACCGCTATTAAGAAATTATAATAATCACCCATATTAAGATAAATGCATTACCCAGCAGTGGAGTGCTATAAGTATCAGTATATGTTTTTTGTACTTATCTTTGTATATGTCAGTATCAGTGTCTATAGTCCAATCATTTTAGACAAAAAATCAAGCGATCTTCTCACAAAATTGCAATTTCAAGATGAATTTTGGCATAAACCTTTGTAATAATAGTGTTATAAACCACATATTAAAAATCGACATTGTTATCGCGTGTGCGTTTTGAAATATTGAAGGTCAAAGGTCATGAAATACAGTTTTTCGCGAAAATCCCGCTTTCTATGGCTCAGAGGTCAATAGAGGTTACCACAAAAATTATAGATCGGAAAAATTCCTGTCTGTCTGTCTGAACGCATCACGAAAAATCTACTTGACTGATTTTAATGAAACTTGGTATAATTATAGCTTATGTACCGGGTTAATATTTAGGGTACTTTTTATCCAGATCGATTATAGAGTTCCCACGGGAATCACAAGTTCATGCAAACGACGTCGCTGGCACCGGTAGTCTGTTATACTATTATATAAATTGTTAATTAATTTTATAAAAACAATCATATAATAATAACTAGTACGTTTATCCCAAATAAAGCCACGGTTTTTAATAAGCGGTCTTGTATCACATTTTCTCAGTATATTAAAATACGCAAATACCACGCACAGTCTCAGCAAATGAAGCACAAAGACGGAATCCCGCGAGTATTAAGTCGGGCCTCGATTAAGTGAGTTAATAAAGGGAGATAAGCAAACAAACAGAGAGCACCCGAAGGCACAGCATACATATCTATAGAACAGTATGGTATTGTTCAAAAGGTAATAAACCTTTTTATCTCTGCCTAAAGGTGTATGTAGACTGCGGTCGATCGACATGGTTCAGATGGTAATTCCATAGTCATAGCACCAGGGTCAACGTCGATTGATATTTTCATTCGATGTTTATATATTCACCCAAGCAATCTGTTTCAAAATGTATTATCGATATTTATCGACCTATGGGGGGATGTCATATGTGTTTTGGATTGGATCACTTAGTACACAGTTTATAGTTCGTTTTATTTATTTCACAATCCATGATACACAGTACAAGTTGAATATATATCTAACTCTTAGGAATTGCGTCTCACATATTTTATTATCTGACATTTTATCCCTTGACATTTTCTTACCATAAATATTATAAAAACTTATTAAATTATTTTAGTGAGCAGTGCGTGTCACTGTCAGGTGGTAGGAAACTCTGTATGATTTATATTTTTTATTTCACACACCACAGACCTATCGTCGTCTCGTCCAGAAGCATCGATTGTGTGTTTGAAGCGGTTGATATTAATGGTCATTCTCTGTCCCATTGTATTTATTAATGGGGCAGAATGAACTTTGCGATTCCTTTTCTCCCCGTTATTTACTATACCACAACGCTATTTCATTTCGGAATAGCTAAATTCTTGTGGCACTAGTGGCCTTTCAAGAGTCACCGGTCGTGTTTAATTTAGGGCGAGAGCAGAAGGCGCTCAGTCAGGAACAAAATGTGTGTTGCAACGAGCCTAAGGGCTCCCCCGCCGGTAAACCCGCAGAGGAAACGGGCCTCAGCTTAGGGCGTTGCATTGGGGGGATACAGCAGGATCGCGAGTCGGTGAGAAGCGCCCAGGGACGTGCTGATACCTGGCACAAGTGTTGGCTGAGGGCCGGTGTGTGTTGACGGTGTAATGAGGGGGACGTCCACGTCTCCGCCGGCGGCGACACTGTATCTGTGAAGCCTGTGAGTGTGGCGTAAGAACCGCATTGGCAGCAGTAATTGGGTCGTCGGGGTCGTCTAAGACGACGGTAGCGGGGAGGGGCACTCCTATCTGGGACATAGGTGAGGGAGGTAACGATCAGGGGGTTAGGATGGTGCGGAATCGCGCCATAGTAACGTCGGGCGGTGTCTTTCACGTATTTGACGATGGAAGGAAGTTCTAAGTCCTTATGGAGGTCAACATTGCGTGAGTACCATGGGGCAGCCACGGCCTTACGCACGAATCTATTTTGGCATCAGCCTATGTATCTTCGCTTCTGGACATAGGCCTTTTCCAAGGCTGGCCACAATACACGATGTTTGGCTATTCTCATTCAGGCATATATTTGTAGATCAGTCAAAAAGGACAAACGTTGGTACTCCTTAGGACGCGACGCAAAAAATTGTAAATTTTAAATTGGATTGGAAAAATGGTTTGGGAGGACGGAAAATAAGGAGCATGCCAGAATAAGGAGTTTTCCTCATTCCATTATATTTCCCATAGGATTTTTTTTTTACATATAGAAAGAAGGTGACAAACGAGCATACAGTCCACCTGGTGGTAAGTGGATACTGTCGCCCATAGACATCCGCGATACATGCCAACATTAGTCCAAAATGATAAACTTTGACACGGCCCCGGATGCGCTGCCTACCTTTGTTGATGAAAAAATGGATTTGGAGAAAGGGTTGGGGAGGTGGGAAGGGATTGAATGGAAATGGGCTCTGGCATATCTTACTCACAGCCGAAACACGTACATACATCGGGGAATATGATAAGCGGGGTAACGACACCAGTCGAGTGCGCCTAGCGGCTGTTGGATTGCACCGTGCACTCTCCCCTCTTCAAAGTATGGAAAATAAAGGGTATAATGAGAAAACATTCCATCCCCTCCACGTGCTTCTTAATGTGACTGTATTTATTAGAACCCAGTGTAGCTAGTTACGAACACCAACTGGATATTTAGGAAGTGAGTTGCAATTTGACATCGTGATAATAATCCCGTAAAAGATACTTGGTGGCAATCCACCTTCTCTTTCGACGTAATAATTATTTTACGAATGTGGTAAGATTTGATACTGCTTGTTCACATTTATTGCGCTAAGGGGATCAACGAAGATACAATTCGAAGAAAAAAAAACGAATTAACGCAATCCATGATTCGTTCGTTTTTATTGACGAGAATAGTATTGTCGGCGATCTTCTTTCTTTTTCTTTGCCCTTAAATTGTAAGAAATAAAGTCGATAAGCCAAGAGTATTGTTGCGAGCAGTTTTTTGGAAATTTTTCATTTACATACATACATTACATACATAGATACATCATACGTTCTTATCAAAGAAACCTGGTTGACAACTTCTAGGAGGTGTGAAGCAGATGAGGATTAAAAAGTCAAAGTTGAAACTTCGGTACTACGTAATAAGAATGTTCCATTTTCAAAACATATGAATGAAAGAATTCGAGAGCTGTTGAAAATAGAACACTGACAGTCACTGACATATTGAAAATGGTTATGTGTGTAGAATGAGTTTATATTATTGTTATATGTAGTATATTTTGTAGTAAGTCTTTATAGAGTATGTTTAGTAAATAAAAATGTTGGGATATATAACTTATCTTATATAACTGCTATACAGAACCGAGAGGCCCACGTGACCTAACACACGTGGGAATTTGGTCGCAGGACAGAACACAAGGCGCTTAGGACGAGAGCTGTATATTGGGGCTTCCCACGCCGGGGAGCGAGATAGCATGGCACATGTCACGTGCGATTTAGCGTTACTTGTCCAACAAAAAATCGGGTAGCGTGTTCTTGGTCGATAGGGCCGATACGCTCAGCTGAGTTATAGCTGTAACGCCTTTAGTTGTGTAACATAGTTTAGAAATGTAAGAAGAGCCAATCTGGGCTGAAAATACAGTGGCCGTGGCTGCCCCATGGTACTCACGCAATGTCGACCTCCATAAGGGCTTGGAACTTCGTTCCATCGTCAAATACGTGAAAGACACCGCTCGATATTACTATGACTCGACTCCGAATCATCCGAACCCCCTGATAGTTACCTCCCTCACCTATGTCCCAGATAGGAGTGCCTCTCCCCGCTACCGTCGTCCACGGCACGTCTTAGACGACCCTAACGACCCAATCACTGCTGCCAATGCAGTTCTTAAATTACACTCACAGACTACACAGATACACCGTCCCCGCTGGCGGAGACGTGGACGTCTCCCTCGCTACACCGTCAACACACACCAGCCCTCAGCCAATACTTTTACCAGATATCGGCACGTGCCTGGGCGCTTCTCACCGACTCACGATCCCGCGATATCCCCCCAATGCAACGCCCTAAGCCGAGGTCCGTTCCTTCCGCTGGTTTACCGGCGGGGGAGCCCTTAGGCTCGTTGCAACACACATTTTGTTCCTGGCTGAGCGCCTTCTGCGCTCGCCCTAAATTAAACAAGTCCGGTGACTCTTGAAAGGCCACTAGGGCCACAAGAATTTAGCCATTCCGAAAAAAATAACTGAAAATACAGTTCTTCAAATAGGAACCTACGGCGTGTCTCTCTACGCCTTCAACGCGCAGTCTCCGCCCTAGGCGAATGGTTTATGAGGTGGAGTATGAGGTCAACCCCGAGAAAAGTGCAGCCATGTGCTTCCCTTTTCCCATAGGCGGCATTCACAGCTCTAGGTCCCGTTTCTCCCCACTCCCGATATCCTTTTTCGGTCAAACTATCCCTTGGGCTAGGAAGATCAAATATCTTGGAGTCACCGACCATCGGCCGACCTTCCGAGAACACATAAAACTGTACGAAACCGAGCCGCCTTTGTACTCGATCGTATCAATCCTCTTATAGGCGGGAGAAGTAAAATGTCGCTTAGAAATAAGCTGACATTGTACAAAACCTTCAATACGTCCCATAATGACTTTATGGGACGCCCCGTAGATTCCGAAATTTATAAATCAGTTATAAATATAATAGAATTCGGAATTCCATAACTGACATTAGATACTGATATAAAAGGTCTTCAAAAGCAAGTTTTCTCATTAAAAAATGTTAATTATAAAACCTAATATAACCTAAAAAATGTGATAAATGTGTAGCAGATCCAAGGGTCAGGAAAATGAGAATAACGAGATTTTTGAAAAGGTGTCGATGGTGCGTCTCTCTACAGGTAGCAGTCGACAGGGAGTACGCTCGCGGCCGCCGCTCCCGGTAACAAAGCACACATCTGTACATATAGTATGTCATACACGCGCACGCACACATATGTAGCCCAGCGAAAAGCTGTCTTTACTTATATTATTACAAAACATGTAATTTTTTTTTTTTCTTTTTTTATGAACGAAGGTGGCAGACGAGCATACAGTCCACCTGATAGTAAGTGGATACTGTAACCCATAGACATTCGTGATACATGCCAACATTAGTCCAGAATGACAAACGTTGGCACGCCCCCGGATGCGCTGCCTACCTTTGGATATAGGACTGGATTTGGAGAAAGGGTTGGGGAAATGGGGAGGGATAGGATGGGACACATCTCACTCTCTACCGAAACACGTACATTAGGGAAATAAGGTTAAGTGGGAAATGCAGTACATTTCAAGGTAGTCTTCTGTGAGAGAGGGGTAACGTGGCCAGTCGAGTGCGCCCATCGGCTGTTGGATTGCAGCGTGCACTCTCCCCCTCATAAAATATTTACATTTTAAAGAAGTGATGGCGTTAGGTGAGTTTTGTATTTATATTTTAGTTTTACCGGTCGTTATATTTAGTTTACAGGTTGTCGCGGGGCACGTCAGCAACAAAGTATATGAAATAGAATTATTTCTATGTTGTATTCTATGTTCACATTTGTATTTCTATGTTGGTGTATGAATTTGGTTCGTTTTTGTGGGGTCCAATTTCTTAGATACAGTCCAAAATGTTCAAGTAAATTGTATGCATCCAATTTGAGTGATTTAGTGATGTGCTGTTATGTTTTGCGTTTTTTTACTTGCTCGTATGTTTGTGTATATTAGTATTCTTACGAGGCGGGATATAGAGAAACACTCCTAGTAATATTTCCACCAATGTACCAATGTCGCCAATTAAATGTTTTTTATTGTATCGTATCGTAAGGTGTAACAAATTTCACAAATATAACTGTCCCGAGAACGAAGTCGCGGACAGAGTTAGTGTTTAAATAGTATTATAACCTCCAGAGCTTTTGAGGTGCGAACCTTGGGGACATTTAAGGATAAAAAGGAAGCTCGATCAGTCAAGTCGTTTAAGATAAAACGGAAATATTAAAGATAAAGTAAACGACTAAGGAATGGCTCTCCCATAGGGTTGGTTTCCAAAAATTTGTTTGGTGTAAGTAACAAAATTCGCGCGGTTTAAACCAACGTGTGCTTTTAATTACGCGTTAACACTTTATGTGGGAATTAAATAAAGGGGATATAAATATAATTAATAATATTGTATCAGCCTATAACGTTCTACAGCAGGGCACAGGTCTTCTCTTGTAAATTACTGGGGGTTTCGGGCCCATGCGGATTGATGGCTACACATACTACTGATTTTTTTTTATTTCTCGAGCTTGAGGGTTTCATTACGATGTTTTTCAATACCGCCGAGATAGCGATTTTTTTTCAAATCCTTACTTAAGTAACTCAGTGGTATGGGCCGAGGATTTGAACTCACGATCACACGGATATGAGTCTTGTATAGATATCCTTAGGCTATCACAATAAATGTTATTTATATAAATAAATAAATGCTTCTTAATGAGGGCACCAGTAGGCTAAGGGGATTTCAAATAGGTAGTTGTAAGTAATTGACAAACCGACCTCGATATTATATGTGCAACGACAAGCCTTAAGATCTCCATCAATTCGTTTATTCTCATTGGCAGAGTGCACGGTGGAATCCAACAGCGACTGGACGCGGTCGATTGCCCACGTTACGCCTCTCACAGAAGACTACCTTGAAATGTACTACATTTCCCACTATATCTTCGCCGGTACTGGTGGTAAACATGAGAAGAGCAGACATGTGTGTGATGGTGAGTCTTGGGAGAGGCTTCTGTCCAGCAGTGAATAGATATTCTCTGTTGGTTTAATGTGTATATACTTTAGTAATATTATGTAATGTTGACTATATGAAAGGTAACATCGATTATAAAACTAAATATAGCTGGTCTTTACATCAACACAATAAAATATTGAAAAAAAAACGCTTCCGCTTGTGAATTGTATCAATATAATAATAGGTACGTAAGAATGAACGTTATGAACAGAATCTCTTTAATAAATCGATTTTATGCGGTTTTGATATAAGATTCTGATTGTAATATTGCTTATAAATAAAAAAGATTCATATAAAACTCATTTTAAAATTATCTCCGCTTTGGGAAAACAAAGTGCTCATATACGAGTATTAACCGGTTTGAGATGACAATATTTAATCGTAATGATTTATTTGCTAAAACATGGTAATGACAAAATGGACATTTTTAGTAGTTCTACAGTTCTAGTTTATCATAAAAATGAAATGTAAAATTTAAGTGTAACATGCATAAACAAATGTAACATTAATTTTAATGTAACAAAATTTTATTATCAGTTAGGATTTAGGTACATACAACAAATAGTTACGAAACAGCTTTTGTCCGCTAATGTAAATAATGATATATATTTACATTTCACTTATATTAATACAAAGCAACCCTTATTTACTAGAGATATATTAATAAAATAATTGCATTGTTACAATGATATTATATAGTATTGTGTAGTCATATTATTATATCATATAAAATTGTAATTTTTCATATTTTGCTATAAATTTGATAATTGTGTGATTATAAGTTAAGTACGTCATTATTAATGAAAAATCATTGCACGCCCATGGGGTATATTACAGATATACCATTGTACTTGTGACATCTCTTGATCAGTAATTATGACAATGATAAATGATTAAATGTATTTTTTATTATTCTTCCCTTTTCCTTTATTATTTAACAGTACACTTAACCGTACACCATGAGGGATCTATGGCCTAAAAACGCCACGCTGGCTGAACTTGTTGGCGACTCCACTCTTCTGTAGGTGGTGTGGTTCCTCAGAGATTGTGATGGCATGTTTCGTTATCACCTAGTCGCCTTTCACGACACTCACCAGAAGAGATGGGTTCGTTTGCATTATAATATTTATCTTTAAATAGACTACTTACAAAGAAATAATTTTAAGTAAAATTTTAATACACATTTTTTTTAAAACTCCGAATGTAATTCGAAATAAAATCTGTATAGTTCATGTATTTTTTTATTTATTTTGTATCATATTTTCAATGCAAATAATAAATAAGGAATCAAATCAAAAATTTAGGTTATACAACCGCCCACTGCACGTCTGTTATTCTGTTTGAATCTCGCTCTCGATACTCGCACGCACACACAGAGAGAGAAAGAGAAAGGCGTATGGAGGGGGTAAAAATGTTACGTGACGTTACATTTTCTCTCGAATCACACCTACCGCAAGCCGCGGTAGGTAGGCAAATAAACAAATTACCTGATTGGTAGATCTACTTAAATCGCTTGTGAAGCTAGTCAATAGTTGACGGCGTGAGATTTTAAAATGGTTGTATCATATAGGTAAATAAATTATTCCTTCTCTACACAAACGATTGATTACACACACAAGCCACGGTACACCTATCACAACACACTCTTTCTAATTCACGGGATGTCATATACCTACGTCATATACCTTTCAATATGACGTTGTCGTGGCCCTTGATAAGTCACTCGTGCGTCAATTCTGTCAAAAGGACCACAGAATAGCGATAAATACAATAGAAAACTTTCTTCATTCAAGACGTGACCTAGCTGTGAGAGTTTAATCACTTATTACTATTACCGAGAATAAAGTCGTAAGTTTGAAAACAAAGTGGGAAATGCAGTAGATTTTACTGTAGTGTTCTGTGAGAGAGAGTAACGTGTGTCCAGCGGCTGTGGGGTTGCACCGTGCACCCTCCCTCTCAATATCTAATTATTATAGTACTACTGTTGATCATAAATTCAGAACGTCAAAACTTGCAAATTCAAAATCAGAGTTTTAAATACCCACAATAAACGTTTCACATGACAGTCAGTGTTCATATACTAATTACAATTAACATTCTTTATTCAATTTTAAGTCCACTGACTTAAATTAATTTAAGTATGAGTACTTCTTGCGATCGATCGCACAACAGTTCGTCCGTTGAATCCCAAAAATTTACTCTGAAACCCCCTTTAATTACCGCCAATTTTTCTCAATCCCGCACTCTCAAAGGACGGCGGCGGTTCCCGAGTAAAATGCCATATTTCCCCTTTCTCTCCAAATTATTATAAATGGCATCTTATTTCATCGTTAAAGAGATTCTGTTACGGACCACTGATTCCCTCCTCCCTCGGCGTTAATTACGTTGAATGTGTACATTTTTATCCTAAATGGGACAGGAACGATATGAAATTAATGGACATGTCATTTGCTGTAACGCGCAGCAACGAGCCTAAGGGCCCCCCGCCGGTAGACCGGCGGAAGGAACTGATCTCGGTTTAGGGCGTTGCTTTGGGAGGGTACCGCGGGATCGAGAGTCTATGAGAAGCGCTCAAGCACGTGTCTATACCTGGCAAAAGTATTGGCTGAATGCCGGTGTGTGTTCACGGTTTAGCTAAGGGAACGTCCTCGTCTCCACCGGCGGGGACGGTGTATATGTGTAGCTTGCGAGTGTAGTGTAAGAACCCCGTTGGCAGCAGTAGTTGGGTCGTCCGGGTCCTCTAAGACGTGCCGAGGACGACGACGACGGTAACGAGGAGGATCATTCCTAACGGGGACATGGGTTACGTTGGTAACTAGGGGGTTGGGATGCTAAGGGACTCTGTTGTACTAGCGTCGGACGGAGCTGTCCCATCAAGCGTAAAATAAAATTTCGTATCAAACACGCGTCGAGCACGTAAATAAACGTAAAGTAAGTTAAGTAAACGATCAAATTGGATTGATTCGAGCCAAAATCTACGTGCTTGCTTCGAGCCACTTGACCGTCGCAGAAGCTCCTTTGGCCCATCCATTCATTTAAAATTTCAAAGTAACCAAGGTGAAATAATTTGTACGCCTTCAACCGAAAATTTTCTTTGTCTACCTTGTTTACATTTGACAATCTTGATGATGAGTTTTGTGGATCTGTTGTCTAGTTGAGCTTGGACTCGAGCATGTTCTAATTAAAATGGGAATTGAAACGGGGAATTTAACGAGAGGGTTGAATGAAAGAAGCTTAAGCATTAACAGGTAAAATCACTGTATTATACCGAGAAGTTTAACTATTTTTTTTTATATATTAGACAATATGCTAATATTTATTTATTTATTTTTATTTATTCATTGCTATCGTGTACGTACACAGGCAGAAACTTATACTAAGTACATGGCCCCTACTATGCATTGCAATTTTATAAATTCTAACTAATAATAATAACTAAAAAAAATTATACCATATCACAACATATCATATTTCATATTATACTCACACTATAGCATTATTGACAAAATTATTAACATAATTTACAAAACTAACAATACTAATTCATGTCATGCCATATTATAACATACTTAAAATATTTATACTTAGAACCAACACACAACGAATCATTAAACTTAAATTTAAATAAATAAGATTATTATTAGTCCTTTGATTGCGAGATTGAAATTATTATTATATTTTGTCATACATGAACTCTTTTGTTGAATAATTGCATTATAAATGGTTATGCGATGCAGCGCAACCAGCACTTTCAATAGCCACTGCTGGACATGGTCTCATAATATACATTGTCTTGTGCATGAGAGATAAATGACCTCCAAACGCCGACGTGGACGCCCCCATCGATACACCGTCAACACACACCGGCCCTCAGTCAACACTTTTACCAGGTATCGGCACGCGCCTGGGCGCTTCTCACCGACTCGCAATCCCGCGGTATCCCCCCAATGCAACGCCCGATCCTTCCGCCGGTTTACCGGCGGGGGAGCCCTTAGGCTCGTTGCAACACACATTTTATTCCTGGCTGAGTTTAAATACGACCGGTGATTCTTGAAAGGCCAATAGGGCCACAAGAATTTAGCCACCAATAAAAGACCACCAAACGCCACGGTATGGCAAAGCGGGTTGGCCAGTACACTCTTTTAGAGCTGGTGTAGTTCCGCTGGCTTATGGTACTCGCTTTATTATCCCTTAGCCGCCTATTTCTTTATACTAATCTAATAACAATTTACAAATAAACATGTTAAACTAAACATGCAATAATTTCAGTGGGTATGACCATTAGACATTGCATGGAGACCATGTGTATGGGGCTCCAGCCAGGTGGATCGACTACTTGAAATTTGCCGGTAATGGCTCGATAAGAGGAGCGGAAGGTTATAGTGGTGGCGAGCTTTGAGACAGGACCATCAGCGGAGTCACATGGTATGGTATGGAATGGATAGGCACCCACCAATGTGACGGCATTATTGAATAATCTAACCGAATCGTTATGCAAGGTACTTACTTACCTTACTTACGGAATTGCTGGTGCTAAGTAATTAACTTCGAAGATGAGCCAAATCGATGCAGTAGTTTCAAAAATATGCCCAGTGGATAAACCATTCCAAAAAGACAGTGTAAACTCAAACAAATCTCAAGTAAATATTGTCTATACATCAAGTTATATGTAGTTAGATCGAGCTCATAAAGTTCTACAAATTTCGTACACGGACTGTTTTTCTAGAACGTACGGAAAATAAGGAAAATCTCTCTTCCGACCGGCACTGCAATCGGTTTTTTCTATACATTACTTACTATCTTTCGACTATCGTGTAAAAACGATGCCCCAATCCGCAATAAATAGACCATCACACGTCGCCTCTTATATTAAAGCACGTGACTGGACTTCTGCCACCGTTACAAGGATACTTACTTCCGAGGTCGAAGAGTCGAAGGCACGAAATAATGAAAAGTTGGGGGTTAGAAATAATGGGGTACTTATTGATTTATTTGAAACTAAGAGTGGTGTAATGGCAAATTGTTCCATATTGTCGCTGTATTATTACAATCTTTGTATATACAAAGTTTTAAGCTATAGTTTTAAGATTTTTTGCTAATAACAAAAATTAATAGAGTGTTGAAATGAGAATGTGGGATGGAATGAGGTGGAACGGGATTGGATTGTATCGAATCGGATGACATGAGGTGAAATGTGGCTAAAGCCTAAATATGGTCGGAACGAAATTACATTTACTTGCATGGAACAGGGGGATGCTGCATTCCCACAGACGCTGGGCGCGCTCGACTGGCCACGTTACCCCTCCTCTCTTACAGAAGACTATTTTGAAATATACTGCATTTGCAATTTTATCCTATTATATATGTTTCGATAGTGAGTGAGATACGCCAGAGCCCATTCCCACCCCGTTCTATCCTATCCCTCCCTATTCTCCAAATCCATTCCTATATTCCAAACGTTGACAGCGCATCTGGGGCTTGGTAACATATGTCATTCTGGACTAAAATTAACATGTATCGAGGATGTCCATGAACGAGAGTATCCACTTACCATCGGGTGGACTCTCAGCTCGTCTGCCACCTTTTTTCCATAAAGAAAAAAAAACATAGTGAGTTAGGTGCAATAATGTGCCGATATACAATAGGTCAGACTAAAAGTACAACTCAGTACAATACGATAGAACAAAAACAAATTCGAATTTTAAATATGGAACTGCTTGTCAAATGCTATAAATTTTTCAAATATGTCATTAGTTTTGCGTTTGTTTTTTTTTTTTTTGTAATTTGGTGTTTGAAGAAAAATGAATTTAACAAGAGAACATTTTCGTTCAATATTTTTTTATTACTTTTGTTGTGATCTACACCAGAAACAAAGTTATGAAAGACTTAAGTTAGCATTTAGTGATTTTCAGTGACGGTGTAAAAAGGGCGTTGACGGAGAAAAACATCAAAACTATCCGGCTTATGATTGAAGCAGACAAACCAACTACACATTAGCAGATACTGGCATCATTAGATATTTGTATGAGTCCAATTCAAAATATTTTACACGATCACCTACGGGTAAGGAAGCTTTTTGCTAGAAGGATTCCTCATAATTTGAGCGAAGCTCAAAATCACTGCCGCGTGGAATGGTGTCTCCAAATGATTAAAAAATACGCCAATGGCCAATCAAATGCTGTTTTTGATATGGTAACGGGTGATGAAAGCTGGATCTTCTGTTATGAGCCTGAAACTAAGAGGCGATCTGCGCACTGGGCCTTTCCTTTCGAAGAGTCGCCGACGAAAGTGAAGAAAGGACGGAGTGCTGAAAAGAAGATAATTGCCTCGTTCTTTTTCAGATCGGGCTACTTTGCTCTATAACTTTAGAAAACAAAAGAACGGTAACTACGGACCAGTATTTGAACAGCTGCTTGCCTTCGGTTCTGGAAAAAGTCAAAGAACACGACACGACAAAGTCTCCAACACGACAATGCCCCAGCTCACTCCGCCAGACAAACGAAGCAATTTTTGACTACTGTAAATGTGAAGTTAATGGGTCGTTCGCCGTACAGTCCCGACCTCCCGACCTTGCGCCCTGTGATTTTTAATTATTCCCTAAATTTAAGGATAAACTCAGAGGAATAAGTTTTATGAATGCAGAAGAGGCGATAGCGGCATTACAAACGACTGTTGAAGAGGTGCCCAACCAAAGAAGAGTCCGGCTGAATGCTTCACACAAATGAAAAAGTGTATCGATTGTCGCGGAGAATACTTCAAAAATCAATAAAACATCATCCATCTTTATATTTAATTACATTTTTGAGATTCTAAAAACTTTCAGTGTCATCCACTAATGTTTCATCATTAAGTGACATACGAAATACATATTCATATGACTTTTATATATAAAATCTTTTTTATATAAAAAGCATATTTTATTCTAAATTTATGTCATGCCATTGTTATTAGCACAAAAGATATTTGCTTTAAAAAGTGAAGAGTTTTTAAAGATGAAAGCCACTTGACATAAACAAGCTTATTACGAAGCAAATTGCGTCCACTCACAATGCCCTGTCGCTTCAGTAAAAAGTAAAACGAGATATTACAGATGGAGGCCCCGAAAAACAATTATTTTTAGGGAAAATATTCATCTGAAATGTTCCACTGTTTAGTTGACAGCCACCGAACCAATTAGTTTTGAAGTCAATTGTTAATAAGTGGGGAGTTAGGAGGGTTACACACTGACGTCGAAGAGAAGGGCGATCATTGTCAGATACTTTGATTTTAGTTGACCATATATTAGTTTAATACAATTTTTATTTATATAGAAGAGATGCCAGACGACCAGACGGTCCACAAGACACTAAGTGGTCTTCGTTACCCATTAACGACATGCGGGTGCGCGCACCTTGCAGATTCCTGCTCACTGCTCTCTTGAAGAATCCCATGTCGTAGCCCTTTACTTGCGCAGGTTAAATGCACCTCAACATGCAATGGCAACGCGAATTTGCAATGGCAAGTGATTTACAATGTTTTTAATGCAAATCTTTTAAAAACCCTTGTGACTCGAAAGGGTGGACTTTATAGGTTGATATGGATAAGTTTTGCGATGAATTTGTTTAAATTCGCTAATAAGTATGCTACAAAATAATGTGTTATAGTAACATCTATAATAAAACTGTAAAACCAGCATGTCTGAATTGAATATTATACCAAAAACTGAAGAGTATCAGAATACAAAAAGATGATTTTGAATTTTTTTGTCTGTCTGTCTGTTTGTCTGTTCTAACACGGTAATCTACAAAGCTCCTTAACGGATTTTCATGGGGTTTCCATAGGTTAATTAAGCTTAGGTTGGCGCTTCGAATAGGCTTTGTTTCATCGAAATCGGCGGACGGGAAGAAAAGATATCCCAATTTAGAGTTTCATAACTAAAATGCCACGCATACGAGGTCGCGGGCATAGCTAGTAGTTAATAATAACTTTTTGGGCAGACTGACGAAACGGCAGAAGAGACACAATACCACTAAATACAGGGACATGGGCCCCGAATATCTTTTTACTGCGTGCCTAAGTTCCGAGTTCGTAATGGACAATCTTTAAGAACGTTTCAAAGCACATCTGGAACACTGCTGGAAATTTGTATAACATGCTGAATAAATATATACACGGAGCTTTTAGAAGTATGCTCTTAAATTCTCGGTTCAAGTATTTTTTTCCATAAGAAGATAAAAAGTTTGGTTTATCGACAATAAATCTACGTTTAAAATAAATATTTAAGAGACATCTATATGAAATCACCTTTACAGCCAAATGAAAACACCCGGAAACGTGGACTCGTTGATTTAATGGTTTCTACCGGCTTGTCACCGGCCAAGCGATTTATAACGGGGAACCAACCACTTGAAGAGAATGATTGACTGTTTCTTTTTGTATTCAGCTAAAATCATTCAAAATAGGTAGGTACTTTGTAACATAATAAATGTGTTAAATTTATCATATCACAAGCCTGTGTGTGGATCGTCATAATTAAAAAAAATACAAGTATTTAGGTTATTTTAGATAGATAGATAGATAAACCCGTTATTTATCAGTGAAATAAACTAATAATTGTGAAAATATGTTGCAAAAATACAATTTAAATATGCAGGTAACGAGAAAAATGACTGCGAGCGATCTGTTCCAGGCTAACTTTGGGTGGTAAAGAGAAAACAGATATCAACATCAAATAAAAGGTTAGTTTTAAGGTTTTAGGTTAGTTAGTTACCAACAACACCATACCATCAGCTACGCTGCCGTTCAAGAAGAGGCATAAGTAAAATTTAACGAACGCATAAATAACATTATAAATAATAAATAACACATAAATGCATTTTTTTTCGAACGTCATCAAAAAGCAACTGGGGCTTTTTTTAAGGTGGACAGTATGTCTTTCCGTTGATGAATATGTGCCTCTTCTTGCCACTACACACAATCTTGGACTTTTCTCATCCACCGAATGCAAACTGCTGCAAATCGTCGCCTCACGTAGCCGGACGGCCTCCGTTCGAAGATTCGTCTACCGCATCAGTTAACGGTCCTGCGGCAAATATGACCTGTCCATTAGCCCTGATAGTATACCATCAGTTGTTCCTCTCCATTGCTGGATATATGCCTCTCCTAAGGACAGCCACCACACACTGCCTTCTGTTTTTTACATTCAACCACTATCGGCGACTTCCTTCAAGTCGTTCCAGGTTACGTTTCCTGGTACACGGTCTCTATTCGAGGACTCCTGTCCCCCTTTTTTCATGGTGAAGGTGGCAGATGGGCATGAGGACCATTTGATTGAATGTGGTTACTGCTGCGCATGACCCATTGGTGATCGGTCATAGGATATTCTTATAAGCTTATTTCCCAATCAAAAACTCTTTCGACTCATCTATTACGAATAAATTTTGCAATATCATCATTAATTATTTTAAACACTCTCGATTACATTGAACGTATGCGTGATAAAATATTTAAAATATTAATTAATCCTTTTAAAACTCCATTACTTCGAATGATTTAACATCATCCGTTTTAAATGCACAACCAGTATGTAGTTTAGAAAGTTTAATTTGAATTTCAACACATCAATGTCCAAATTAAAGGCTATTAAGTGTAATTAACCTTTCGGTATCTGGTTTTACCCTGGAGATTTAAGTTTAACCGCATTTTGATTAAGTCACTATGTAGTTATGTCCAAAATTCTTGGTAATAGGAAATTCTGCGGATTCGTCGACTTAAAATCAAATATCTTCCGAAAAGTTCTTAGAAAAGTATCTACTTCTTAAAAAGTTTTGGATTTTTTGCCGCAAACAATGTTAAGATGATGGAAACAATTTTTGGGCAAAAATTGGATAAACTCTGTCTAAAAAAACATTTTCAATATTAAAGGATTGACATTAATTGGGGGGGGGGGAGTGCACGTTGCATTTCCACAGCCGCTGGGCACACACGACCAGCCGCGTTACCCCCTCTCTCACAGAAGACTGCCTTGAAATGTACTGAATTTCCTACTTTATCGTATTTCCCCAATGTACGTACGTGTTTCGCTAGTGAGTGAGAGATATGCCAGAGCCCATTCCCGTCTCATCCTATCCCTTCCCATTTACCCAACCCTATCTCCCAATCCATTCCTTAATCTGCAAAGGTAGGCAGAGCATCCGGGGGCGTCCCAGCGTTTGTCATTCTGGACTTATGTTGGCATGTATCGTGGATGTATCGCGGATCCACTTACCATTAGGTGGACTGTATGGTCGTCTACCACCCTTTGTATATAGAAAAAAAAAATCAATGTTACTAAAAACATGTGCATCTACTTTCTGGAAACTTATATAATATAGTGTAGGGCAATAAAAAACACTCATTTAATTAAACATCAATTAATTAATTTTATAATAATAAAAATCTCATAAAAAATAATTTACTTATATTCTATTTTTATAAGTGACGAAGTTGCCTGATCGTGAAAAAAAGGCACAAACAGAATACAGAATGACGGACACATGCAAACGAATAAATGCTTATAATATATGTAGCATACATATGTCTGTACAGATAAATATTGACAACAGTCACTTATGGGATTTGAGCGCTAGTGCGGTTACAATTTTGTAGTTAGTAGTGGAGATTAGTTTTCCAAAGTTCGTGTGAATGATTTCATCAACATTAAACGCCATACTTCATTTTGAACATGCTTTTATGTTTTGCTAATTAACGCCCCCTTGTCCAAGAACATCGTCAGCAGCGACTGGATGAGAAGAACAGTAGATCGTGTAGATGGCGGCCATTGGGGAGGCCTTTACCCAGTAGCCAGATAGGCTGATGGTGTGACATGGGTTAGAAAATGATATAAATTTAATGGTTTTACAAGGACAAATGAAAAATCAATTACTAAACCTTCATATGTAACACAGCCGTGTCTGCAAATGCAATATGTTTTCACATGTAAAGTATTATTGCAGTATACTCTATGATCAGAGATTATAATATTATTATGTTATATGATAATAAACACAGAGATCAGAACAATTTAGGATTTTTTGTTGTTCTGAACGCGAAACCACTGGACAGCACGAATGGCAAATGTTAATTAATATTTGGTGTACACTTTATTCAGATCTATTATAGAGTGTAATAAACTAACAGCACACTCTAAACTCTAAGTTGTGAAATATAATAGTTGTTAGAACAGAGTGAAATGATTTTATTTGTCACTTGAGTTATTAAGAAATTATTTGAACTACCGTCTGAAAATTTTTTTTTTGAACTTCCGTTTGAAATTGCAATAGCCTTCATTTCAATTTCAATAGCTATTGAAATCAAGAAACACCCAAATTTCAATAGAGAAGATGGTTGGCAAGTACCACCGGCTTGGGATCCAGTCATTAAATTAATTAAATCCCAAGGCCAACGCAATACTGCAAGACCTCTGGACACCGTGAGTGAATACTGCGTGCATAGGGAATGTTATGATTAAAAAATTTCAGACGGTAGTTCAAATAATTTCTTAATAACTCAAGTGACAAATAAAATCAATTAGTCACCCCGTGACCACGTCCACTGCAAAGTGTTCGAAACGTCGGGATATAAATAATGTTAAATATACGCGATTTAAACCGTTCAAAGTTGTTTAATTGCTATGTATAGTAATCGCGAAAGCCTAAGAAAATATTAGAGTGAAATGAGTCATTTCTTCCCTGTTATATCCCTATTTTTCCGAAGTATAATAATAGTAGAAATATTCCCTAATATCTGTGTAATATAATCTTGTCTTAAACAGAGCAAACATGAGGCCGCGGCATGAGTGAATATCGCTTCACCGCACCCATAGTTCTAACAACCAATTCCACTTGAACTCCAATCTTTCGTGATTGTACTACAGATATTATGAAGGGGAACCCCGATAAGAGAGTGACACGGGTCTTAGACAATTGGGCGGACAGATATGTTAGACCCGACCGGCCGTTTATCTTCAGCATATATCCTTGGTCCAAGTACGGATTAGGCCAAAATATAATTTGTAAAAAGTTTAATATAGGTAAAAGCTTTTCTGAAAGGTTAATCAGTTTTTATAAAGTCAAGTTCAATTAGGTTAACTCCGCATTTTGGCTATAGTTCTTTCATCTCACGAAGGTCGGTTACGCTTAGTAGTGGTTGTGCTCGTACATGTACATTGTTTCAGTGTGTTTATACTTGAGGACGCTTAGTTGTGTTCCCGAGCGTCGTAACGAGCACACTAAAACAATGTATATGTACGAACATAATCACTACGAAGCGGTAACCTGCCTTCTTGAGATGAAACAACTGTACGAAAATATGTCTACAAGTATCCACTAGGTCTGGACCGTAGTAACAGTCGATTTCCGCAAATACTTTAAATACTACCGGCAAGTACGTGAAGTCCTGTCTTAGTGAATGAATGGAAATTATTTATTGCATTCTTATTTCAACTAAATTTACTAATAATTCTAAACTTCACATATAAGCAATAGGCGGCCTTATCACTTAAAGCGATCCATTCCATGCAATCAACGAGCAGTGAAATAACTGAGAGGAAGAGGTAGGCCATGCAATAAAGTAATACAAAATAATTCAATACAATAATAAAGTTCTGTCTTAAAATTGGCAGCAAGACACACGACACAGTACACACGAAGTCTAGTGACACACGCGGCTGGAGTTGACATTTCGCATAATTTTATACATTATTTTAGTATCAGTTCCGAAAAATCAGTTCAGTCTTTTGCCCAAGTATTATTAATTCTTGTACAGACTTTAAACTTCAGAACTTTTTTCATCACACAAACCAATATCTCACTCACTCGCACCAGGCTTGTACCCTCGCATCGATTAACATAGATATAGATATCTAAAAGGCATAGCGATTAGTAGTTCGTAGTAGTATATAGTGAGTAGCATAGAGTAACAAAGTCAGAGACTTCGTTTAAAAAAAAATAACTTTAGTTGAGGGTAATATTCAGAAAATATCCTAGAACAAAAGTTATTAATTTTGATGCTGTTATTTTTTATTTAACCGTGTATATACCACCAATCCTCATTGAGCCCGGGTGATGGATTACAGCCACCCTAGCGAAACGCCCTAGTTATTTATTGAGCTTTAGCCCTGCTATGGGACATTACATGCTGATGCGCCCAAAATTGGCACTCGGCATATTGTTCTAGTCACTCCGAGCCTATAACGGCTGGCTCATGCCCGCATGCTCAGATAGTCGCAGACCATGTCTCTCCACAGGTTGCTCCACCTAAAGTTTCGGTCTGGGCCCCGTGAACCTTGGTCGGTTGCGTCCCTATACATTTTTGAGATACTCGTAAGCAGATATCTTATTTATCCGCGGTACTTTAGGGCCTTATTACGATAACAAAAATTGAATCTTATGTTAACAGCTTTATTCTTATGATATCTATTGTTTTTGTTCGTTCTGTTTACTTTCTTGGGTGCAACCGCTACTTCTCATGTCTCGTACCGCCATATATTTCACAGTAATGTACTTTAACGACACTATCTCTCCCTCTATCGGGTCGCGAAACTGCGACTCTACTCCGTTGAAATTACTGCGCCATAATTCTTGCTGGGCCTTGACGGTGGGCCATTGTGTGTACCTAATGTGGCCCTTAATAATTACACACGTGATTATGAATACGGGAAAGGGACGGTTGTTATAGAAACTACTGGATGTCCTGCGTCATTAACGATTACGACTTTTGTCCAATTTTAGTTGTGTACAATAGATTTTCTGTTAAGGGTAGATTTACGAACTCCTAAAATGTCCTTTGTGTTACGATAAGTACTACCTTGGATTGTTTAAATTGCCTTATAACTGCAAGGAGAGGCCTGAACCCTTTAGAGTTTATAAGCTATTATTGGTTAAACATTATTGGTAAAAAAAGGTAACTGCAATCTTAACGCGAATGTACAATAGAATAGGTCAACATATAAAGATCAATCTACTCGTATAGAGTAAATCTATGGTCTATTCTAGCTGATTATACCATCTGCTGTATTATCATCTATAGTAGTGAGAGTTGGAATGGGTACTAAAGAACTGCAACCCTCTGATGTAGCACATCGCACATTAATAAATTGTATAGTGGAGTCAATGAAGATTTTTACTTCTTAATCCTCAAGAACAGAACCGATTGTGATGGTGTTTTTTTAAATGATTGTTATTATTAATAATTATTCAATATCAGAAACATTGAACCTGGGAGACGTAGTTATTAATATTGTTTAAACAATAATAATAAAACCAAGGTCAAGGTGGCCAAGCTTGAGATCGTCGATAGGCCAGCTGAAAGTCACACGGGTTTCGAGATAACATTGATTTTGATTTTTGATTTTTTGAGAAATTGGCACCGTTGATCAGTAATTGGCGTGCAGTAGCTACGAATAAAAGAAAATTCACATTCTGTTTTCGGTTTATTATTCCCGAAGAGTTGTTCTGTTAGATTTTTCATTTACTGTTATGGTATCTTCCAAAAGTTTACTTTTCTCTCAAGTTAAGGTACAACCTTCGTCCACTAATTTGAATTTGATTTAGTTCAAAAATGAAGATTTTGCTATTAAAAATCAAAGGAGCTATTTAATTTTTTTAATTTTTGCATTTTGTTCACATTTAATACCAACATAAAAAACCAAAGTAGTATTTTTAGCTAGATTAAATTATTTTTTAATTTTCATTAACAAATTGCACTAAATTGATTTGAAACATAATTTATTCACCAAGGCACGCGAGGGACTAGAAGAAGACTGAGAAACATAAAAATGTAACACATTTCATTTATTATGAAAATTATAGAAGATGCTCAAATTGTTTGCCGCCTGCCCTCATGCAGGCTCTACATCTTCTCATGAACGTCTTCTTGAGTTAGCGAACGTATCTTCGGTTACTTATCTCTCTAGCAGCTGAAGCGATATGCTCGCGCAACCCATTGGATTTTTTTTACTGCCTTAAAGAAAAAGTATAGAGCAAGCCAATTGCATCAATAGGGGAATTGCAGGAATGTTACAAAATTTCTGGTGAAAAATTAGAAAAACGAGTATTTTTTAAATAAATATTTCCGCGTCCTCTAAAACCTCCGAGTAATATTTTCTCGTCGAAAATTAGAATTAATATAGAAAATCTGTAACTTAATAAAAAATGTTAATTTTATTTTGCCCTACGATAATTTTTCTGATTTAATAATAACAAACATTAAAAAAGAAAATGATCAACATCGCATCTGTTCTTGAGGATTAAGGAGTTTTGACGATTTTTAAGCTTCATTGACTCGACTAGTAATATAAAATTTACAAGATTAAATATTTCTACGGCGAAAAGAAAAATATTTTTTCAAACCACATTATTCTTCTAAATTATATCGTTAAATCCCCAAATAGCTTTAATTTTCTTTCACCATTCTTTGAAAGTTCATTTATCAAAGATAGCACCGCTGTTAATCCATCAAAATATTTCATAAGTGCTTTTGCTATAATCACTTATAATTCAGTCTACTAGCATTGTGACCCATCATGTCAACGAACTTGATCACTTTCAACGAAGGCGATGACACGATTGTGCAACAGATAATTATCTTTATTATTTCAAATATAACATAATATTCTATTCATAGGTGTAGTTAATAAGAGACTGATAAACGATGTTAATAAGAAAGAAATTGTAACACTACTTATCAATTTTATCATTCCTGATCTATTTTATCAGTGCTACCCAAAATTTTTTAATCAATCCTCTTTGTGACCTCTTTGTGTTCTGTTTTTCCTATGTACGTGCGTGTTTCGGTAGTGAGTGAGATATGTCAGACTCCATTCCCATCCCACCCCTCCCCATTTTCTTAAATTTTTCTCCAAATCGATTCTTAAATCTCCAAACGTAGGCAGCGGCGCATTCGGGGGCATGCCACTGATTGTCATTGTGGACTGATTTTGGCATATATGACGTATATCGGTGAACGACAGCATTTATTTCCCACCAGGTGGACTGGCTACACGTCTGCCACTTTCTATAAAAGAATAAAATTAAATTAACGCAAATCTGTAGTAGTTCATCCCAATAACATAACTTAAAATTCAAGGGTTTGTTTGTTTATTTTTCTCTCACACCGAAGCGAAGTAGGTGGTAATGAGGTTTTCCATTAGGGAATATTGAACCAGGGGGATATCTATACTTAGGAGAATAGAGCCTGAATCTACCGGGTTAGTTACAGTGGGTAGTGTCTCTGCCTCGGAAACGTACGCGTGGTGCGAGCACACGTCCGCTCCCGCTGGTGGCTTCGGCGAATCCGACGATAATGTCACTCACGTAGTCGTCAGCGATAGATCTGACGTTACGCCCTACCCACATACGACGAGACAAAGTATTGATCAGATCAATAATTTTATCGATCTACCCACGCAGACTGCACAGTGCATAGACTGTTCTTCTTTTCTTTCTTTCACCTTATCATCTTTAACTTTAAATAATTCGTCCTTAAGCTCCATTTTATTTGCATATAAATGTCTTATATGCATAGCTCTTCCACTAAATACGTCTCCATTTCTTAGGCGATTAGTTTCCACAAATAAGAGTTTAAAAGACGTAACGTCTAAGCGTCTTTTAGAGGCACTTATCTCGGAGCCATTTCACATGGAATGCCTTTTTAAGCGAGGTATATGCGACAGAGCTAGGTTTGAAATAATATGACGAGGATTGCAAGTTTTATTAACGATAAAGAGACGTTTTACTGTTAGTTATAAACGTGTGGAGGGCTTCTTTGATTGGAGTCCGAATAATGACGCACTGCTCAGTCTTTAGATAGACAACAATGTCTGTTGGTTATATTGGCGCATTAAAAAGGTGAACTGTATGGTATATGAAACCTGTCTATTAATAAACTACTTATCCCGATAAGTTGTTTTTTTATATACAAGGTGTAATAAAAATAACCTGCAACTTTCTAAGGGGCTAATGTAAACGCAATTGAATATACATTGAATATAAATTATAACTGAATATAAATATAAATTGAATATACCTATTTTATACGCTATTATATCATTGATCTTCAACCTTTTTTATAAATCAAAATAAATTCTTGCTGTCCGCAATGGAAGTAAAATAAGGTCACACTAGCGTATAGTACTTTGCACTTTGTACAGTACAATTACTTTTTTCAAAAAATGTTTCATGTCCAGACACGGCTCTATCAAGATTTTATTATAATATATGTATATATAACTTTTATATTTTCGCCCTTTTCACACATATCCATCAAATTAAACGGGTATGTTTCTTCAATATTCAATATGTTTATTGAAGACAAAGGTACATTGGTGGAAGTGTTATAAGAAGCGTTTCTCTATGTCCCGCCTCGTGGGCAGGCAAATATATACAGACATTATATACACATATATAACTCCAAACAAACGAACGCAAAACAGAACATCAGTAAACTACTCGAGCTACACTGTGTCTAATGTTTGCCATTAACGACGTTTCGGCAGGATTTTAGCAACCATTATTCTGTTTATTTTTTGTGACTTACCCGTTTTCCATACCAACATACCTACAATTTATACACAAAAAAAAACATTTACAAGTAAATACTGCGCATCAAAAATGTATCGAGCTGAAGAAGGGTCACATTTAATTAATGTGTGAAACATATTAGATATTGCTTTTCCGATACGATTTCGCTATTCATTTGCCATCATCGATAAAATGACACATCACTAATCGCCTGCCAAAACGACTATATCCAATATGTATTACGATATTACTTTAATTAATTATTTCGTCCCTACATAATATTGAATTCCTTACGCTTATCGGTTCATATTAATAACGACATATCTTCAGATAATGTGTGCTATTCGGAAAGGATAAAGCTGACCTTATTTAGCCGTAACCGTAACTCGTTGTAGATAGAATCGATGGGTTGACCTAGTAAGCATCAGGATTCATGGTTATGACTGTTATACAATGCCGTAACAGGCAGTATGGACTTCAAATGTTTATGGGGCGAATAAATAGAAGTTGTTTAGTCTTTCTTACTGAGTGGTTGGAAACCTTATGCAAACTACATAAAACTTGGATTAATTATAAAACCGGGTTTGAGATATCCTTTCTACAACAATTGTTATGAATCAGACGTGCGTTCGATTTACTTCACGTGGATCGTGGATCACGATTTCATTCCATCATATCACATCTCACACACGTCATCCAATATCATTTAATCTCATACTATTCCATCGAGCTTCATTCCACTCAGTACCATCCCAACTTTTTTCCTACGCTGTTCGCGCAGAGGCAAATTGACGGCCTTCATTAATTTCGTATCTGATGTACATCGGACACCTTGGGATATCTATCTTAAGATAATTTCTATCAACGCGTTTAGATACTCCATTTAACGTCAAGCTGTTCAAAAACAGACAGGCAAGAAAGGCAATTACAAACTGATGGTATGGTGTAAATTTAGGGGCGCTGTATCGTAAATTGATAATTCTTTTTTCATAGGTCTCACGTCACTACCCATGCTTAGTGTGAGATCTATAGGTAAATCTCGGTTTAAACAAGTACAGTATGCAATAGTTATTAACTTTATAGTTAGTAAATAATCTATTGTAACTTGAGTGATGTTAAAATATATTTATTCTTATACACCATATATTTATACATCGTCAAATTTTCATTAACCCTTCAATCAAGAGCACAAAATAACACCTCCCGCGATAACATAACATTCGTTTTATGACCAAAAATTACCGTCAATTTCCGTTTATTATGCGTAATACAATTAACCTTCCCTTTCTTTCCTCAAGCCTTCATCGCTGTAATCGTCTGTGATTGTTCGAGGCTTCAGAATAGGACCAACGAGGAGTGTTCTTGTTGGAGAAATCGCTGCGTTCTGGCGGTTGTAGTACAAGGCAAGTGCAAGAGCGGAGTCAATGAATACAGTGTCACTTTTCTTTACTGGCAATATTTTTCAGGCTCAAAACTGAATAACTATTTTTTAAATTTGGATGCAATTTAACGTTTTAAAGCTGATTGTTTTTATTCTTAAGTTTCTTAATATCCGCGCCTTAAGTTATTTAGTAGCAGACAGATCGAAATTTTTTGAAACAAATAATATTTTTTTTTTTTTATTATTATATATTCATTGCACTTAATCGTACAAAAGGCGAACTTAATGCCCGGAGCATTCACTACCAGCCAACCTTTGGGTAGAACAGAGACACGTTGGGAGGTGCCATCAAATGTATAAAATAAATATAATTTAAAAGATGATTAGTAAATATTTTACACAAATAAAAAAATACTTGCAATAACTTTCAACTTACTTATAAATAGTACAACTTAATACATAGAGACATACGTACAAAAATAAATTTATATATACATATATCTTATATATTCATATTTAATGGAATACATACGATTACAATACATCTAGAAAAATAATTAACACACAAATTCAGGGTAAAAGGTATCATATCAAGAGTGAATAAATAGAAGAAAATGGTTAAAGCAATTAATAAAAAATACAAAACCACTAAAATTGTAGTGATGACAAGTAGTGCGCATGAAAATATTTTTATTCGGAGCTTCCCTAATGGCAGAGTTTAATTGTTGCAAGATGAAAGAGTTGGACATAAGGCCAGTGCGGCCAGAAATGACTTGGATTAAGGAGTTAACGACAGAGCGCTGAGAACATTCATGAGTAGGTATCACTCAGAAAACGAAACTTACATTTCAAATAATCTGGCAAATTGGATCGTATAGGATGGAGAAGAGAGTACAGAACACTCTTACATGCACTCTTAATATTCTTATTAGTACTGATATGGTACATAATAATACCTAAATAAATCTTTATTACAAGCTACAATGACTCATATTACAACCTTTAAAATAAAAATCAAATTCTAGGTGATTCTGCCAAGTATGTCTCTCACCTAGTGTTACAGGGTGGTTGAGTCATACTTATCAGATAAAGCTGTCAGGATACCGTTGGCGCTGTATTTTTGACAACCGGGAAGGAACGTTTTTTCCTATGGAGTCTATTCTAAAGGTACAGCTATTCTGAAAATTTTGACATATAATGAAAAATTACCCTGGATTTATTGCAACGATGAAGAATGTCCCTGCTTCGCGCTCTTCGTGCTTTGGATACGACACCGATCGTTTCGGAGTGGACTGCAGCGAAGATGAGAGTGTAGAGTGAGAACGGGGCCTAGCGCCTTGACGCAATAAATTTATTGGCAATGCTTAATGGTACACACGGGACGGGCGAAAGGTGAACACCAATGACGCAATTGAAGAATATATCTCCAAATTTAAAGACAACGAAGCATCTCCAAACTCTGACTCCTGGTGCAGATGAGTGCTGAATTGGAGACCGTGGAACAAGAAAATACTTAGAGGGAGACAAATAATGAGGTAGAAGGACGACATTAAAAGAGTGGCGGGCAGCAACTGAATCCTAACCTCAATCAGGCAACTGGTTAAAGAAGGCTAAACAAGAAAGAAAACATTGCATAAAGTGATAGAGTTCATAACTGTGAATCCATTATGTCATGTTTCTTCGCTCTACAGCATCCCGAGCAAACCGTTGAATATCGCCAAAGTGTTGACGATTTTATTTACTTCACCAGTCAAGTACGTCTTAGCTTTAATAATTTATATTGGATCACTTATATAACAGAGAAAATTAGAAATAAAATAAAATGATTTATTATTAATACCATAGAATTTAGAAAATTAACAATGCAAAAATACAACCAACTAATACAGATCAGATCTTCTAGACATATGGTACATTGTTACGTAACTTATTAACACTTTACAATTATAATTGTTGTTTGTTGTGTTTGTATATATGTTTGTGTGTGTGTGTGCGCGTGTACATACATGTATGAGAGCCTAGAGAATTGAATTGAAGACTAAAAGGCGCATAGCTTGATACGATAACTTATTATCCATTGTTTAATCCCAACGTTTATAAAATGGGTGACCCCATGTTATCCGCTCTCCGCTCCCAACTCGCACACCGTCGTTAGAGAAATCACCAGCACTTACAGCAGCCGTTAGCGTCGATAAGAAAAATAAGAGGAGCTGTCGGCACGATTACGACACTTGTATAGTGATTAACACTCCGCAAAATGCGATTTACCGCAAAGTGTCGTCGTTTATTTCCGTCGCGAGTAGTTTATAGATGATTTTCTAAACTTCTGTTTTTTCGGTGGTGTTCCCGATGTATTACTTAATCTTAGGGAGACTTCGTTCCACGCACTCCGGCCGCTTATAACAAATATTCATTTCTCTTATCACCACTAAATTACAAAAGAAAAAATCGTAACGCCTCTAAAATGCTTTTATAATTATAAACTTTTCCTACAACAATACACACGCGTGGCGTACTCAAAAACTGACCTACTCAAAATCTGGTCGACTCCGCCTAAAAAAACTTACTTATTATAATGTTGTTTATCTTATGTTTCTCTATACCGATATTATGAAACCTAAAATTTTTAGAACTCAAACAACTCGCACAAACAAGCGGTTTAATAAGAAAAACTTTTCGGCGTGAAGACAAACTAAAATTTTATAGAAACATTTCGCTCACCTGTTTACTTTCTACCGAGTGAACTAACTCTACAAAAACACGACTTATTATTTGTATTAAGTTGGGTAAGGAAAAATGTAGCAGAGAACAACAATCTTATCGTTCGGCCAATTTCTCTTGAGATAGTGTCAGCCCCAGTAGCCGCTTGTGTCGAAACGGACCCTCGTTCCAGATAAAAATGGGCATTGTGCGGACATGTGGCAGGCGTGCTTGAAAATTATTTAGTTCTGAATGTTTTGTATGCCACTACTAGACGAAAGCTAGACGACTAATCGTTTGACGGATCTTCGAATGGAGGCCATGTACCGGAAAGCACAGTGTGGGACTCCAGCAAGGTGGAAGGTGGACCGCCGCTGAATGATATGAGCCGAAGTTCATACGTGGTGGCGAGTCTTGGGAGAGGCCATGCTAATAGCATGGCATAGTACGGTATTGTATGTTTGTATTAGCCTCTAATGTCCCACTGCAAGGCACTGGCCTCCCCTAGTAAACGACGAGGTCCCAGTGCTGATTGGTGGATCACATACTCCAGATTTTTTTATATTAATATCTGGAGCATGCGAGTTACCTCACGATGTTTTCCCTCACCGCCGAGCTAGTGACAATGTTTTTAAAACATTCTGTTTACAAACTTGACATTTCGCTAGTGACATTTCTCTTTTACGGATATATATAAATTGTCACTGTGCGGATTTTTAGAAATAGTATGGATTAATTATATTTTTATTGTCTGGTTTCTTTTTTTTCTTAACCCGATGTTGCCGCCCACTGTTGGGCAAAAAGGAAGGATAAATGGTGTACTTGGAAAATTTTTGCGTCTGGGCGTCACCCTGTAAGGAGAGCAAAGATTTTCTGGACCTATGCCGTCAGAATCGACTGTGGGCCTTTCAGTTTGGTGTTCAAATAAATCACAGTTATAATTCATCTCACTATTATATTGACCACTACAATACACTAAAAGCGATTTATCACGTCCGAATGTAAGCAACATAAATACACAAAACGAAGTAAATACCTAGCCAATAGCAATAACATCGTTCTGCGGAACCCTGTTTATTACTCCACGCTTATTTCCGCTTTACTTACACACGGGAGTGTAGTTTAAGGAGCCACTTATGAGCATAGAGATATACATTTATTTTTTATAAAAAAAAGGCGACAGACGAGCTGACAAACCAAATAAAATTAGTTATAAATTCATTTCCCGACAGTCACACTACGAGTATTACAAACCTGCTGTTACTACGGGTCCGTCGCGGGATTTTCCCGCCAATGACCATCCGCGATACATATGTATCAGTCCAGAATGACAAACATTAGCACGCCTCCGTATGCGCTGTTTACCATTGGAGATTTAGGAATGAATTTGGAAAAGGGTTGGGGAAAAGAGGAAAAGGAAGTATAACGGGACGAGGTGTTTTCTTTACTCTATTACATTCACCAATTATCCTTGTGATGGAATGGCACGGAGATTCAAAAGTATAATGGAATGGGTATAATGATTATTTTTATCCAATTATACTCTTCAATCGATGGGGTTAGGATGGGATGGGAGTGGATTCTAGCATATCTCACTCACTGCTAATTTAAATATTGTAATTTTATCTTAATATAGTCATAATGTACAGATTTCAAAAAGCCCCGAGGTGTCTGCAAGGTATTTATGGAAGTTCCAAAGAAAACACCTTGCTCAGGACATAGACTTTTAATGATAAACATTCACCGCAGGTCATGTATTGGCGGCGCATCTTATCACCGTGATCTAGACAGAGTGTACAGCGCCCTCTATTGAGGTGTAAGCAAATTAATTCTTATTGGTGACTTAACACATAATTTAAATTATTATTGCTAATTTAAATATTATAACGATGTAACTTGTCATGGTAGACCGGAGTATAGGTATTTATTATACTTAAAGTGAGACTCTCACCAGGTGTATAAAATTATATGATTATGTATGACTATGTTAACTGCTGAAACACGTACAGATGGTTACAACGCCACGTGGCATTCAATAGGATTTTTTCAAGAAAATTTGGTCTTAGTAACGGTCAATCAATTGAGTGAAATATCAGTTACAGGTACTAATTCCACATAATACATAATAATGTTACATACCTATGAATTTTCACTTATATTTTAAGATTTCTGATCAGTACCGGCGTTAGCGTTAATGACGCCGAGGAGAAGAATGTGGTGGCCCTCCTTATACGAATAGAATACGAATACGGCCCTTACTTATAGGATACGAAATTTTTACAAAATATCAAAACGTAAAATCGAGCGGTTTAATTTTGATATTTCTAGAAACCGGTTTTGACGCTTTAAAACTTTCCTTTCGCATTACCCAGAGCTAACGCGACGTGGTCGTTGAAATTTTCTATTATTTTTTGTTTATAATTTCCGCTGCATTCCCACAGCCGCTGGGCGCACTCGACTGGTCACGTTACCCCTCTCTCACAGAAGACTACCTTGAAATGTACTGCATTTCCTACTTTATGGTATCTCCCCAATGTACGTACGTGTTTCGGTAATGAGTGATATATGCCAGAGACCATTTCCATCCCATCCTATCCCTCCGGGTGCTATGGACGACAGTATCCACTTACCAGCAGGTGGACTGTACGCTCGTCTGCCGCCTATTTTCTATATAAAAAAAAAAAAAAATTCAGTGCCTCTGCAGACTTGCCGCCCTGAGCTCCCTCAGGGCTCCTCCTCGCGCCCTTCCAACGCCGGCACTGCCGATCGTAATGGTTTGATCTACCTCTGTATTTCAAATACATTCTAACAAATTCTTCGAGAAAAAACGTTCGTTCATTCATTTTGATGTAGGTATGTCACAAATTGCGTTTTTATTCCTCGCTTGCTTTTCTTATTACTGGTAACGCACTGCTGAGCGTAGGCCGTTAGCAATTACAAAGGAAATCTGCAGGCGTTCGTGCATGCCTTTTGTTTGGTAATGGACGACATAACGTATCGATGTACTTGGTATTGGCGTAATTTGGTCGGGGGCGCACCGGCAAGCGCACCGGGTGTTGCAGGTGTGCATGGGCGGCGGTGACTACATACCATCATGTGGCCCGCCCGCTCGACTGCCATGTATTCTATATAAAAAAAAACTATACAGTAGAAAGCTCCTGAAACATGTATTGTTGTAAATATAAACACAAATACTGTCCCGTAACAAGCCCCTGTATCATCCACTTACGGACATGGGCTTCGTCGTGTAATATTATCTTGTGTATGAGGGCTGTATGGCCTTAAGATTTAAGAAAATTTAAAATTTAGTCGCTGGTATTTTTGATTGTATAATAACTTAATTAATTACAATTATTACGACACTACTAATTTTATTTCTTATAACGTAAAAACTTTGTTTAAAATAATAATCTTGTATTCCTCCTTAACTATGGGAACATTACAAATAAATTTAAGTATATTACCGAATATAAGCTTGATGTATCATAGATTAGAGATCCCTATGTAAATTAATAAATGAATAGAATGCCATGCTGGTGCACTCTTTCAGAGATGGTGTAGTTCTTCAACGCTTTGTTATCCCCTAATTACTGTTTACGATACACACGGGAAGAGATTTGGTGGTGTTATTCTAAAGCCAACCGACACCACGGGACCAAATAATAATAAAAATCAAATAATAATAATAATAAAGAGCTAAAGAGTAATTTTACAAACGCAAAAGCAAAACGCCCATGGTGCGCTAATAAACTTTTAAGACTCTCGTGTTAAAGGCTAGTGAGCGTTATAGTTTAAATTTTTAATGTTTTTTTTTCTTCTTTTCATATATGCCATTAGTTCATATATGGTGCAATTAGTGTAATCGGCAGTGTCAAGTTTTCTTCGTAATAAAAGTCTAAAACGCATCATGTCAATGTCCAGTCTCATAACATCAGGAGTCGCTCAGTAAAGCGATAGTAGCTTTACTGACGACTGAACAGGACTCCTTGGAAGCATACGAAAAACGAAGTCCTATGCTGTTATTTCATTATCACAAACATTACGCACAAAGAACTCTTTGAAATTTTATAAACCAACATTATAAAACCACAAAACGCGCTATACACAATTTTTATAATAATCAAACGAAAACTTAACTTCACTCCTCGAGTTCTCGCCATAAAGTCCTTTTTAATGTATGATGGTTTTAAAATTGGATATTTGATGGTTAAGGTTAAGGTTCAATAGTACTAACATAGAACAGCAGCGCTCGAGCGCTGAGCCCTAGTTTGTAATCATGCGAACATTCTCATCAACTTTGGCGAATATTTTTCATAACACAGCAAAGCACAAACAATGACAAAACCTCAGCTGTCGACGGACAAATAACTAACTCAATTTCGCCATTGAGGCTTCGTTATTTTTCTCACTTAGTCATCGTCCATTGTCGCAGGCGTGTTACGAAAAATACTATGATAAAGTAAAGAGGCGACCGTCATTTATCATTTGAGAATAGCCCCCCGCCATTACTTGCTGACGTCTTTCATTAGACCGTGTCAAGTGTTGAGTTTAACAATTAGCTTTTTGGAGGCAATTTTTTTTTGTTATTTTTTATTGCATCCCCAATGTCACGAGTTCAAACGAACTCTGCTCATTTAAACGTTCTGAAAATAGAAATAAAGTACCTACAGAGAAGCTAACAGCTAGTATTTTAACAGCTTTAGCCAACAACATATAGTTTGCATTACATTCCCAAAATTGTGTAAATCTACACAGTGGACAGGCCATTTTACCAGTAACCAGAACTTTTGTCGCTCACTGCTGGATATGATCCACTTCTGTCCAGCAGTGGATCATGTCCATCCCTCATGTACAAGACAATGTGCTTGAGAGATGCATGACCTTAAAACGCTACGTTGGTCAAGCGGCTTGGTGAGTTCATTCGTTATAAGTGGTG
Source organism: Sesia apiformis (assembly GCA_914767545.1). Classification (NCBI taxonomy): domain Eukaryota; kingdom Metazoa; phylum Arthropoda; class Insecta; order Lepidoptera; family Sesiidae; genus Sesia; species Sesia apiformis. The sequence goes on along the minus strand of OU611960.1, from coordinate 2,765,769 downwards.
TAGTTCCTCAAGGCTTGTGGTAGCTTTGTAGGCTTTGTAGCCTTTTACGGTACCTACGGGAAAAGATCGGTGTCGACACCATACGTCCAAGGACAGTGAATTCAATGTAAAATAAGGAGAAAATTAAATTTCAAAAGCACTTAATCATGTTGATAACAATTCGCCCCGGCTTCGGTTGGATAGCGCAATGAAACATGGGCTATGGCCACCAGGAAACCATAATTGTAATTAATTAAGTTTTTATAGAATGAAAAATAAATAGGGCCATATTTTTTAAGCTTATTATTATATTAAATCGTTATAAATTACAGTTGCAGTAGGTAAATTGTTTATACTGTTTGTAGTTTAAGTTATTCTATATTTATATTTCTCATCATACCTCCCAATATATCTGTCTGTTTAACCCAAGGGTTAGCTGGTACAGTATGCCTTAAGGCATTATGCTCGCCTTTTATACCATAATCTATACATATAATAAGACAGTAAAAGGGTTGAGTCTGTATGTTGACTTAATATAAAAATAAATAAATTGGTCGCTTGAGAAGCTACAGAACCCAAAAGAGTAGATTTTAAAATTGTTGTCTGTATGTTGGTCTGTGTGTCTGTTTCTTTGAGTGAGTATCACTTAAAAACCACTGAACGGATTTTGATCGGGTTTTCACCAATGTTAAGTATAACAGTTTTTTCCTTCTTTAAGTATCAAGAAGGAAAAAACTGAAATATGTATCACACACATACACACACACAAATATATGTATCACACAAGGATGTTGAGATATAGGGGAAAATAAAAAAAGACAATAGAATTACTCAAAAACTACCGGATGGATTTTCATCCGTGACATCCATCATGTGTTAAACATCTTTTACAGGTGCTTAGTCTACTCGAAGGAAGCCGCGGGTAGAAGCTAGTGTGTAATAAAGTTTTTTATTATTGTTTCTATTTATAGGAAATATATCTAAAGTATCCAAAACCTACAGTTATATATAATATATATTTTTTTAAAGTTGTATGAAACATAGCGTTCCAAATGTATTGTTCACTTTCACTTTCACTGTATTCTTCGGAGTGTGTAATAAAGTGTACTTTACTTACTTACTAATTTACATCGAAGTTACTCAACTCTCAGGACTATTAGTTTCTTTAGTAAAACCATCTGCGAAGGTTTAATCAATTTAATTGGATCCTTAATCCAGACATTAGCCAAGTGTACTTATTAACTAAATTAACTTTGTTTACTGTAAGACTTTAGACTCAAAATATTTGCTTAAACAAATATGTCTAAATTCATTAGTGGGGGCTGTGCGTTTGGCATGTCAGAAATTTAGTTTAAGCCTAACACTTCAACCGCTTAGTAAAAGTTTCAGGCTTGTTGAAAAGTTGCTAGGTTAAAGGTAAAGTCACTTTAGGGTGCCTTTACATTAGACGGCTAAGCAGCGAAACAGCAGTGCTGCTTAGCCGCCCTGAAATCGATAGAGATTGTCGTGTTCATTAATCACGTTGGAACCAAGCAATTTTTTGTCTTAAAAAGTAGACAGACATTAACAGCTCACGGCTGCGCTAAGTTTTGTTATGAACTGGCTGCAGTCGTAATCTATCAATCTCTCAATATCTGCTTATAACGTTCCACTGCAAGACACAGACAGACTGGCACAAGGGAAGCTTGAATGGAAGTAAACAACATTAATTACCACTGTTATAGTTTAAAAAAATACAGTAGATATAAGTTAAGAATGATCCAAGAATTGTCTACTTATTTATCCGACCCAAAGCAACGCTGCTTAGTCAGTCACCTAATGTATAAGTATCCTTAAAAACTAACGGCTTATTCATAAGCATGTAATAGAGGTGTAATAAATTGATATATATGTAATATTCATAATACAAATTCTCATTTATTGAATGTTGATTGATCGTTCCGAAGCCATTGTGGAACATATTTAAAAATAGAATATCGCGGCAAAGAAATAATCAGGACTACAATAGATTGATTCAAAATAGTGGAATACAAAAATGTGACTGATGATTCACAAACTTTTCATTTCGTGTGTTGCTCGTAATAAAATTTGATTCAAAATACATAAGTATGAAATACTCATAAAGCATAATTACAATTAAATGTAAAAAACGCAATGACTTGTAGCAATTATTGAAACAAAAATAACAGTGGAATCCTTTTCATTAGCGATGTGTTTTTTTACAATGATACTACAAGACAAACAATTTCAAATTTGAACAGTCACCTTAAGCACCATTCGATACTCTTTTAGTATTGGCGATTGGCAAATTAGTCGCTTATAACTGAGTGACTAGTAGTAGCGCGATCGAACGGTAAATCCCGCACATTTAAAAATGCTAACGCACGTTGTGAAATGCTGCTACCAAATATGTTATCCTGCCTCTCCATCGCCCGTTTCCCCAGTGCTCGCAAGTCGATCGAAATGCAGCATCGATATAGTTCCAAAAGCACCGATCACCGCGTGCCGATGCTAGAAATATCCATTGTGCTTATGGCCTAAAGTGCCTGACTTGATTAAACTCGATTGATTTGCGTGAAGGGATCCACTCCGGGTGTCTCTGATTGGTGGAAATCTTGTTCTAAATGACAGTTGATTTTAACTCTTTTTTTACTTTGAACGCGTTTGAATTTATACTCGCATCAATAAACCTGTTACCTACTCAAATATTACACGAGTTACACCAGCCGTGATCACGAGTTACACCAGCCGTGGTCACGAGTTACACCAGCCGTGGTCACGAGTTACACCAGCCGTGGTCACGAGTTACACTAGCCGTGGTCACGAGTTGACTTAAAAGACGGTGCCAAAATGTCGAATAGGAATAAGAGGTAAACATAAATCTTTCATATTACGCGTACAGACCCCCGGTTTACGAATGTGTATGTCTACGAAACGCCAAATGTTATGTTTTATAGATGCCACATTCCATTTATTTTAAAATACCTACCACATCACGCGCCTGTGGCTAGCCACTTAGGTCTCTTCTCTCAAGACGATCTCAAGACTCAAGACACAGACGATCACCTACTTTTCTCAATCAGTCATTACCAGACCATAGCATTTCTACTGTTGGATGCATCTCCCAAGGCTCGCTACCACATAGGATCTTCTGACCACGGCGAACATCTTCAAGTCGTCGGTCCACACTATATTTCGCTCTACATTGCCTCTTAGGCCTACAAACCTCTCATAGCGAAGCAAACCAACCAGCCATTATAGGCATTTCTTTTTTAATTCGTCAGTCCGACTGACCGACCGGTGAGCATCCCGAACTGCACACTCGTGTACGTCTTCATTCAAGTAAATTTATAAAAACAGTCATTATCGAAAACGCACTCGTGACAGTATTGATCATCTCTAATAACTATAAAACTTCCAAGTATATACCCCCGATGGTCATTATATAGCAAAACAAAAATCCATTTTTAAACGTCAGTAGATAATTTCTCTCAATGGAATGAAGTGAAATTTACTTCAAAATAAATAATTCTCTAGTGGATTGAAGAACTGATTAACCGAGCATTCGCATGATTACAATTTTTTTTTTGCGTTCGTAAACGAGTTATTATAGTAATTTTAGAGTACATATTCGTTGTACTAACTGAATGTAAAGGTTTGTTCTCCAACGTTGTATTTGTTGTTGGCGCCATACGGATGTCTATACAATATGTTGCTATTAGGCTGCAAAGAAGTTTGTTCCATAGCCCGATTGATTGCAGATGATTGACTGTACGTAGGTGATAAAATTTCAATGTGATTAATATTTGAATACAGTTGTATTTTTGAGTATCTGCCATCCTATTACTTTCCGTGGGTGAAGTAAAAGGTGAGTAATGGATAACAAAACCGCTGTCAGAAGTCCTGAAGCTACACTATCTTTAATAGAATGAACTCGCCAAACCGATTAGCCAGCGTGGCGCTTTAAGGCGATACATCCGTCATGTACAAGACAATGTACATGGAGAAGCTCAAGTCCCAGCAGTGGACGATGAAAGGGCTATGCATTTTCAGACTATCTATAATATTACAACACCAAATTTAAATAATCAATTTGTTTTAATAAATTTTATTTTGATCGTGTAAATTCAAATGAAAGTTGTTTGTTTAAAACAGATAACTACAGATGACATTCAAATTACTGCAAAGTTGTTTTGCCCTCGCGACCGTACAAATTTTAAGTAAAAAGAACAAGTTGGAAACTTAAATCGTGCATTACTTATAATTAAGTTAATGTGTATTATTAACTAGGTATATATTTCAACAGTATCTTTTAATTAAACTAATATCTCTAAGCCTTATTAAAAATATCTAAATCAACTGTTAGTGTTAATAACCTAATCATAACCAACAGACAAACATCCAAAAGAATACGTTTAATATTAGAACTAAATGTATACTTAGAAATATGTTAGCGTGCTTCGTCTACAACTAAGAATACTGAGCTATATTTAGGCACGGTACAGAATTATATAAAAAAATAAAACACTACTATTTGTATTTCTTTTTGAATATTTCAACATATCCCCGCCGAAAGTAATACACATCGGCCTTTAGAAAAAGACTACGGGCTAGCTTCGATTTTGTAGTGTCGTCTCTGTCGTGTGCTGACGTCGCTGACTAACTGACTGACGACAGAGACGACGCTCTGCAAAACCGAGGCTAGCCGATCATAGTCGATGTGTATTACCTTCAACCAGGAAATGTAAATAGTTCTATATGTATACAGTGCAATGTGTGTATGTGAATGCTCCGATTTTATCTATAGGTACATATAATAAAATCGCAACAGAGTCCGTGTCTGTACATGAATTCATTTTTAGTAAAAATTGTTACAGTCTGTACTCTACAAACGATACAGAGCCCAAAACAACAATTTTTGGACATTTTGTCTGTCTGTCAGTCTGAAAGCGCATCGTGCAAAAACTGCTGTACGGATTTTAATGAAACCTGGCATAATTATAGTTTATGACCTGGGTTAACATTTAGTGTACATTTTATCTGGATTCGCTCCCACGGGATCGGGATAAAATATTCCTCAGCGTTCCTACGGCAATTACTACAGTTGCTGGCACCGCTAGTCTCTCTATACATACATATTTACCTTTTACCATTATCATATTTTACCATAATACAACAATAGATTCATTATTAATTTCACTCACACACATTTGTCTTTAGGTTGAATTTTTTTGAAACATAGTTCTATTGTTAAAAATAAGCAATAATATTTTTTATGAAAAGAAAAGTGGCATGTTTTGTACCATTTTGAAATTTTGACTAAATAGGCCATCTTTTGAAATTACTTGCCTAAGGTAGTGTAGTACTTATTTTTTTAAAGGTGAAGTGTCAAAGTTAGTTGACTTAATTTTTTTAAACCATACCTCAATCAATCTATTTTTTTTTTTAACTAAACTAACACATTTCGTTGTTTGATTGGTGACTGCCATAATAGCATGGTTATTTAGGATTACATTAAAAAAAAATCACTATCAAATTAGGAAAATTTGTGATCATAGTACCCAAAGACGTGGCAAGGGTGTCGATTTTCGACATTTTCAAAAATATGACTATTATCACTTAACTAAGTGATATGGATTTTTTTTCTTATTTTTGCCAGAACTGGTATAGACTGGCCTCTCGCCCGGTACCCGCTTCACGTTTAGTTTCGGGACACCCTGTATAATAAAATCGTAACAGAGTTGTCTGTATATGAAATATTTTTTGAAAAAAATTATAGCAGTTGAAACTACTCTACGAACGACATAAAGCATTTTTAGATTTTTTGTGGGTCGGTCTGTCTGAACGCGCATCCCGCAAAACCTATTGGATGGATTTTAATAAAAATTAGCACAGTTTTAGCTTTTAGCCAGATTAATACTGAAGATACTTTTTATCTAGATCCATTATGGAGAATCACTCTAAAGTTCATGCGCAGTCGCTGGCACAGTTAGTAAAAAATATAAGAGAATATTTTACGAACCGTACATTCGGCCTCCTATTAAAAGTACACAGTACAACAATAGCACAAAATGGCTTCCTGTTTTATAAACGAGTGACAATCACTCTTAAAGTAATGGGAAAAGAGAATTGATGGTGACCATTAACCGCTCGCTGTCGTGTAAAAAACATTTTGTCTTTACCATTTTTTTTCCTCTTCAATGTTCAATTTGAGCAAAATGCCTGAAAATGTTGTGAAGCCATTATATTAATTTGCAGGAATATTTGTTAGGAATGAAACTTGTAATTTGTTGTTTATTGGAGTACATTATAATTGAGGTAGGGTTTAAGTACAGGGAAAGGGTCAGTTAGCAAATGTTAGTACTTTTGAATCTTTCAATACCAGGTGGACTGTATGCTAGTCTGAAGCCTTACTATAAACTTTCATACTATAAAAAACTTTGAAAATTATCTTTCTTTAGGCAGATGACGCGGTAGATAATAGTTATAATTATGAAAAAAATATAATGAGTATTGACGTATATTATGTTAAATTATTTTATTTCAATAGGTTTACAATAAATGAAATATACATAGAATAACAATAGAAAATATATAGTAGCCATGCCCCTGGTGTTGCAGGTGTCCATGGGCGGCGGTAACACTTACCATCACGTGGGACCGCTTGCTCGTCCGCTCACTAATCTATAAAAAAAAACATATACACTATGTACTAAATATATTTACAATAAAATATCAGTGGAATCATTAAATGTTTATGGCAACCGAAGAACGCTATTCGTTTCGTAATTATACCAATTTCGTATTATTCGTATTATTACCGCGGATGTCCACGGACTACATTATGCAGTTATCACCAGGCAGAGAATCTGTTCGTATGCCAATAAATATAAAAAAGGCAATAAATATGGAAAAATTGAAATAAAACAACATTGAGTAACAATTAATTTTATTTAAACTTCAAAAACCATACAAAATGTACTCAAAAAGTCAACATTATATATAAGTATTGTACGTTTATTTGTACATATTTTTGGTAAAAATATTAAATTTAAGCAAAAGCTGCGAGCTGGTTAATTACAAAATCGATTAATGACTTCAAAATGAATTAATTACTCATTTACAAAACAAAATTTCGTTGCACTTTTTCATAAAAAGTTTTTCGTAAATTTACTATATTCTCTCTTTACATTTATTTTGAGTTGACTAGATATATAAGTCTCAAGTATAAATATTTCTACAAAAGTTTATTTCCTAGTATTCATATATAGAATAAGTATTGAGGAGTATTTACTAAATAAACTAGGAGGAAGACTTTGGTTTTGTTGAATACTCCATTACATTATTCATTATGTATAACACCTACTTAATATAATATATAACAATTTATATACGTACGCAATAAATATTTAAAAAAAACATTTTGGTCAACTACCAATTTTACAAATTTTCATTTTTTTTTCAAATGTTTATATATTGTATGTATATATTAAAAAATACATATCGTATAAGAAAAATCTCGATTTTTTTTTCGAAAAAAGAAAACTCAAATTATTATATCTCGCGACCTCGAGCTGTGAAGTGAAAATGTAAATGCTTTCTATAATGGTAGTTGTTCTCTTTGGCATAATATATGTCATTTAAACGTTAATGTTTTAAATGCATGTACGTTCATGACTTCAACGAATACGTAACAGTATTTAATGTATTTTCCATTTTTTTATTTTAATAATGTATTTATAATGAAAGATGCTTTCTTTTGCTCCACTTTTCAGTAACACAATAAGTCACCATAATCGTAATAAGTCATACTAGAACTGAAACGCGTCCACATGTTGGTACTGTATGTGCTAGTTTTAATATCAGCCTATAACGCCCCATTATAGAGACGGGCTTCACTTAATAAATCACTAGTGGGTTCCAGTTATTAATAGATAGTAATCCATCCCGTGGGACCAATGCAGATTGGTAGATACACATGCTGCAGAATTCCGCCTACAGAATGCTATAGAAGCTTGCGGGTATCCTCGCGGTGTTTTTCATCACTGCCGAGCTAGTGATAATTTTAAAAATCCGTACTTAGATGTTTAGCGGTACGGGCCGAAGATTTAAACTCATGACTTCATGAATGAGAGTCGAGAATAGATAAATCTAGGCTGTCTCCGCTATGTTTGTCTGCTATTGATTAATTGCAACTCTGTATGTATTGTTACAGTTTTCGTCAATTTGTACTAAAATAATACACTATAGGTATATATAGGTAGGTATATAACGACTAGACTAGGTATATGTGCATAGGTGCGGACCTAGCGAAAGACAAAGCAAACTTTTATTTATCTGCGGCTTCGCTATCACGTTTTTCGCTGTATTATTTTAAAAGAAAGATGAGTGTAAAAATATACATTTTTCAATTTGCACTTGACCTATAAAATAATTTTAAATTGAGTCTGCGGCTTGACGGACGAGGAATTTACGCCACATTTATTCAAAGAAAGAATACTGGACTCGATTAGTGTCTTGAGTGATGACCAATGAGTCAAATATTTCGAATGATATTTTTATGTACTTGCAATATACAATTGACGAGTTTTATTGATTAAGGTACAACATCTATAGAAGTGTGGATTCGCCACACATCCCCCAAGTACAAGACAATGTCAGGAGGCTACTAAGTGGATACTAAAATGGCTGAATACTGGATTGACTCTTCCGGTGATTTGACTGCCTGGAGCAATAGAAGCCAAGCGATGATGTTGATCTCCAATACCATGGATGAATCACTTATATTTCTTATGTTTCTTGGTCGAGTCTTCTTGCAGTGCTACCAACAGAAGGTGGTGGGAAAACGGGTGGACTACTGTTACCGTCGAGTGCAACAATAGTGACAATCCACCATCTTCATAATTGTGACCACGATTCAAGAGTGTATGACTGAAGGGTTTACATACAAAGACTTACGAGGATATACTATTTACACTGAGAGAAATATGTCCCGCGTCTGGAATAGGCGGGACTTACGTTTACATTATAAATTAAAATTATACATGTTACTGTGAATAAAAGCAATTTTGATTGTACAAATCGACTTACTGTAATTATTAATAATACCTTGTTTTTTCAAAATTACATTATTCTATATAAAATTAAGTTATAAAATACTTCTAGTTAAAATTACATGTTGTCATTCGTAATTTTAGCTAAACGTCTGATTGTTCTTAATGTAACCAAATTCTGGTTATACGATATGTGCTCGATTTTGGTTATTAGCTATTTTTTCGTATGAATTTGTCTTAGAATTTCTCTCAGTGTAATCTTGAAAATTTTGAAATCGTAAAGATCACTTTAAAGTAGACAATCGCTTGCAAGCGAGCGCTGTTATTTGTTATAAAACAACACAAGTGCGTTCGACAAATTGAAAATCAATTAAGAACCTTACTTCATAGTGCATTTTTGTAGCAGGATAATAATTTTATTTTTATAGCAGGATTTTTATCGAGTGGTATACATTTTGTGCAGTGTGGTGAAGGCCGGCTATAGTAAAAGGCGATTACGGGATAATAAAACGGCTACCGAGGAACTAGATCACCCCTAAAAGAAGTAACTCGCCAATCCTGGCGTATAAGCGTATATGGCGTGTATGGCCTGCGTGGCGTATTAAGGCCATTAATCTTTCATTCAAGACGATATGCATTGATGAGACCCATGTGCAACAGTAGACACTGAAAGGGCTGGTTTCATTGCATACATTTCAGTAATACAAACTCTTTTTGTAAAATAGGAAACAATTTCCGAAATTTAAAATAATTACAAAAATTATTATTATTTGCAATTATTGAAAAATAAATTTTAGATAGGTACAAAATTGTAAAGCAACAAGGGTAGGTATTGTAAAATCCATTACCGACTTCGATCCAATTAGTTTTAGAATTGAAATGCTTATTGTTGGACTGTGTTACGGGGACAAATTAAACTTCGTTTTATCAACATTAAAGTCAAATCACCTAGTCGTAAGAGACCTTGGTACTGTTTGAAACTCTTTGAAAGGCCTCGCTGAACTCAATCTGTCTTTCACTGATAAGAATTGACAAAGATAGAATAGCACTCAATGTGCTTAGATTTTATTTGAGAAAATGCGAAAGTGCAAAGAAAATCGATAGAAAGGAATAGATAGGATAAGCCTTGTTGATCTAACAAGGATTGTATATGTTTGTAGCATGCAGTAAACAATATTTACAATATAACTTTACGGTCGAAATATTTTAAAGAAGGTGTACAAGAAAATTAGGCTACGGCATTGGCGTAGCGGTGATTCATCGCATAGTTTTCGTTGGAGAATATCTTGTCCATCTGAAAATGACAATACAATTATTAAGGACACATGTAGAAGAACAGCCGTCGATCAAACTGTATCGATTGTTCAGGCGTTCGCATTTATTATTATGATTTTAAAGTTCATTATATTTGTTGATATTAACTGAGTAAACAGGTTTGTTCCACAGCGTTATAATATGATATTTGCCGCTGTCGCCACTTACCCGTCTATTGAATAAGTTGTTAACGAGATGCAAAGACGTTTGTATTGTTCGAGTGCTTCATTCATTGCCCAGTGCTATAGACAACAATGTTAGTGACACTATTTCGCATACTAACGCCCATTTGAATTTAAAATGTTATGGTTTTTGCGAGCGCGCGTCTGCCTTGCTTGTAGTGGCGAGGGTCCGCATGAGTGAAAAGAGACTTTGTATCCTTCACAATAAACCTTTAAATATATTTAAAGTTATTTTTCGCGTATACGGACATTTATCCACAAACAGTGTAAACGAGCGCTCGTGATGTGCAATAAATTTAATTAAGGATGACACTAATGCATGTTAGAATATGTACCTACTAGGGATGTTTCAAATAGTAAAAAAACACTATTTGCCAATACGAATAGTACCTAATCAACAACGCACGTACTTATAAAATTAGTATGGAGGTAAAATGCAGTTCAAATTAAACTGATTCAAATTCAAATTGAATTAAACATACATAATACACTTTGTAATGAGCCCTGATTCCCAAACTAGAAAAAAATCTGTATCATGCGAGCCCGAATCTGTAAAATTCAATTTAAAGTTTGTGTTATGAATATTTTTTTATCTCAATCAGTAATTACTAATTACCAGTGAGGTCCAAAAGTTTCTGGCCTGACATATTTCTAAATGTCTAAAGAAAAAAACAAATTATACGTCATTGTATTTATCATTTATCCTTCTAAATCGTGTATAATTTTTAGAATTCAACCCTCGTTAGTTTTATTTCCTCGACTCTTGGAACATCAGGAGGTCGCAAAATCATTAAAAAGTTTAAACTGGAATACCATTCCGTGATTAAGTTCCTTACAAAAGAAGATCAAACAATGGTTGAGTAATGTGTACGGGATTCTTCTCTATCAGTTTCCACCATCAAAGATTGGTGTAAGCAATTCCGTTTAAAACGAGACTCCATTGATGACGAACATCGCACCGGTCGACCCATTGAGGCACTCACTCCAAACAACTTCAAATTAGTGGAAGAAGATGTTCTTAGCAACCGATGTCTAAAGACGAAAGAAATAGCATGAAGGATTCTTTATGAAGGATTCATCATATAAATAAAGTGAGTGTGAGGTGGCTGCAAAACTTTTTTCAAGTGTGCAGCGCAGTGAACGAGTAGCGTGCTTTAAGGAACTTTTGGAGGCCTTTCAAAAAAACGGACACGATTTTTTGGAGTTAATTGGAATCGACTGGCGATGAAATTATGGTTCTTTACTATGATCCCCTTTCCAAAAGGGAGTCGATGGAGTGGCTAGAAATTGAAAGCAAAGGCAAAGGTGACTCAGTCCACCAAAATGATAATGGCTTCGATATTCTGGGACTGTTAAGGAATATTGGTCATAAACGAACTCAATTCTACGGTGACTAGAAGCTATCATGCTAACCTTATAGAGCAATTACGTGAAGCAATCAAGCAGAAACGTCGTGGAAAACTGTCCACACCGTCGCAGTTATGAAAGCTGCTGTTTCGAAGTTTGACACAACAGAAATTCGCCACCCTATAGTCCCGACCTGGTTCCCGGTGATTACTATTTGTTCTTTAAACTCAAAACGAAATTAAGGGGTAGAAGATTTTCCACTGATGATGAAGTGACCGCTGCGGTTTTCACCCATTTGAAGACAAAACCACTTCTGACTATTTTTATACTGTGGTAGGAATTCGAAAGTACGATTCGAAAAGTGTGTTCAAATAAACCGAGACTATAGTGAATAGTTAAAAAATAAAAATAGTAATAATAATAGTTTCATGAATTTCATGAGTGTCCTTCTCCTTTGTCAGGCCGGAAGCTTTTGGACCTCTCCTCGTATCTTCTCGGTTCAATCTAAAGTACCCACCTAATTTTAAATTAAACCAAAAAAACTAATTACTCACCAATTAAACTAAATAATCAGCTACGCAACTGATTTTCAAATAAACGTTTGCTTTAACATCATTTTTTTTTGGAACAAAAACCTCTTTTATCTACATAGTATTCAAACTGGGCTTTTACTATTCGATTAGTATTTGAATATTCGTTTAGAAAATGTCCAAAATGAATACGAATTCACCAAAATGAATAAAAATATTCGAAACAACCCTAGTACCTACATACCCTAATACACAAATACGTGCATACGTAATCAAATAAGTACTTACATTAATACCTGCGAGAAGATATAAGAAGAAACTATGAAAAATCTTACCTGATCTTATCTTCATGATCTTACCTTAAAATACCTGGACTCTATGATTCTCTCTGTCACAAACGATGATGTTGCCCCCAGACATGACGGCGATGCCTTCTAGACCCTTGAATTCCCCGTCACCGGATCCCCAAGACCCGAAGGCTCGGAGGAAGTTGCCGTCAGGGTGGAAGATCTGAATGCGGTTGTTGCCGGAGTCAGCCACTACGATGTAACCTTGGTCGTCCACGGCCACACCTCTGAGGAAGTGAAATGTTTGTGAGGTTTTATCCTCATATGAGGACATTTTTCTCGGAATTTGGATAACTTTTTACGGGGGAAAAAATTCTACCCCGATGAGGCAGTGAAAACCGCCTTCAGAGAATTCATCGATTCCCGTCCCCAAGAGCAGAGCTATAGCAGAGGTATCGATCAACTTCCATTAAAATGGCAAAAATACATTGATAATAATGGACGATACTTCGATTAATTAAATATATAATTTTCATAAACGAAAAAAAAAAATTTGAATTTTTCCATATAAAACGACAATTTCACAGGAAAGGCCCTAATAATAATAAAAAATTGTAATAAAGACATGTCAGTACATGTAATATTTTTTGAAAATTGTGTAAAGTACGTGTGATACAGAGCTCAAAACAATATTTTTTTAAAACTTTGTTTATATGTCTATCTGAACGGGCATCTAGCAAAAACCATCGGACTGATTTTGATGAAACTTGGCATATTTATAAATTATGTGGCGGATTAAAATTTAATGTGCTTTTTATGCAGATCAATTATAAAGTTCCTACGGGAATCAACGTAACCACATACCATATACTGTAACGTCTACGTGTACAAAGTCGCGGACACTGTTAGAAAGAAAGAACATTTATTGTAGGAATGTTAGTGTTTTTATACATTTCCTAATATTTCCAATATAGAACAATTATTTCAGGCTATTTACCTATACTTAATAAAATTTGATATTCTAAAGTCATCCGGCTTAATAGTAGCATTAATAGCGACTAAATGATAACAAAAAGCAGCTATTACAAGTTTTATTTGTGTAGTTCCTACAGCAACTCTAACAGAGTTTACCCGCCAACCTCTGCTTAGCCCCTTACATTCAGGTTTTCAGGACATACATCCCATTGAGGGTGGATGGAAAGGGAATGATGATGAAAAAAATGTTTATTTCGAAAGACATGATGGGGCACTAATTCGGATGACAGCCTTTTGACAGGGGATTCTTTTTTTTCTCTTCATAGGTATGGCAATGGCGCAATGAGCACATTCTGCCAGTGTCAAGTTTTATTCGTAATAAACAATTTCAAAGTCTAAAACGTATCGTGTCAATGTCCAGTTCCATAGGAGTAAGTTAAGGAGTCGCTCAGTAAAGCGATAGTAGCTTTACTGAGGACAGAAGAGGACTCCTTGGGAGCAGTCCCATGCTTTTATTTGATTAACACCACGCACGAAAAACACTTTGAAGTTTAATAAACTATAATTATTGAATCACAAAATGCACGATACACAATTTTTATAGTGATCAAACAGAGATTTCACTTCTCGAGTTCCCGCTAAAAAGTGACAAAAGGCAATATAAATGTGCTACAAAAAAGCTGGTTGCAAGGAGTCCTCGACACATCCCTCATTGCACAAGACAATATGCATAAGAGATATTCAGCAGTGGTCGATAAATGGACTTGTTTTACGATATACGTTGTTAAGTAAAACATATGTCAACATTAATAGAGTGAAGAAAAATAACATTTTATAACTGAAAATCGCTCCAGGGACACTCATACAAAGCTCGTATCATCGCGGCTATTTAAACAGTTCACGTATTGAGGTCATACGCTTATTGCTATTTTAACCTGCAACGAGAACTCGGTCAAGGTGTGTACATAATACAGATAATTCACATTTTATAAGCATTTGTTGGAATCTTTGGGGAAGTTACTATCTCGAACTCTATTCTTAGAGCTAATATCTCCAGGAAAATAGGTCTATTAGTAAACTCTACTTATTCTGATTCTTAATAGATTTTCTTTTATATTTATAGTTGTATAGAACTAGTTCAATCTCATGCGGCAAACCACCTCTCCAGCCGTGAAAATAAAAATAATTATAAAAGTTTCGATGTTTCGTATGTTTACATGTATTTCTTACTCAGTCACGTCTAAATTTGCGGAACCGATTTCTTTTTTTTTTATGGAAAGAAGGCGACAATCGAGCATACTGTCCACCTGATGGTAAGTGGACACTGTCGCCCGTGGACAAACGTGACTAACATCAGGTGAGAATGACAAATGCTTGGCACGCGCCCAGATGCGCTGCCTATCTTGGAAGTTTAATGGAATGAATTTTGAGAAAAAGTACTGGAAACTTTTAGGAACGGGTGGGAATGGGTTCTGACATATCTCACTCACTAGCGAAAAGAAACATTGAGGAAATAGGGTAAAGTGGGAAATGCAGTACATGTCAAGGTAGTCTTGACGGGTAACGAGGCCAGTCGAGTGCTCCCAGCGGCTGTTGGATTACAGCGTGCACTCTCCTCCTCAATGTATCTATCATTAACTACTGAACTAAGTCGCGGGCAAAAGCTAGTTAGTGGAACATTCACAAATACCAAAGTAGTATTGACACTGCACGATGGTCAATACTTACTAAAGTTAGGGATCGGATCTTAACATGGGTTAAGAGCTTTTGCAAGCATTGGTATACTGATAGAGATAGTAGGCACTTATCTCGCCAAGTTATTAATCCCAGAGCTGCCAATCAATTTTGAAGAGCCGTCCGAAGACAATGAAAAGCAGAGATTTGCTCAATTGTTCGCGAAAACACATTTCAACGCAAATATTTGGTTACAAGTTCTGACTTTAACTGGTCGTAAATTGGAAACTTTATGGAGCCATTGGAAACACAAGGCTGCTTTGGTTAGATCAAAAGATAAGTGGCAGTAGCGGAACTTGTGTGATAAGTGGAAGTAGCTGAATTCGTTTTTACCCGACTACGGTGAAGCCGAAATGGAAGGGTTATAAAGTATATATGTATATATGTAAGTATTCACTCTTTTAAAGTTGGTGTTAATTTTAGCAGCTTCGTTGTCCTTTACTCGATTTTTACGACACCCGTGGAAAAAGATGTGGTGGGTACTATTTTAAACCCGCCCGACACCACAGCTGAACCCGCTTGGCCAGCATGGCATATCAAGCCCATACATTGCTCATGCATAAGAGAATGTGCATGAGGAAGCCGGTGTCTAGTGGCGGACGACAAAAGGGCTGGTGATGGTGCTGTATGTATGTGTGTGTATTAATGTATTTATGAATATATGTATATTTATATTTACATTAGGAGAACACAAAATATGTTGGAATGTTTGCACAAAATGAATGTCTTTATTTATAATTATATTTTTAAGATTAGAATTCTAAATTTTACTGTCGATTTCTACAAAACAATATGTCAAATCTATTCGACTGAATTACTAAGATAAATTTCATTGAGGAAAATTCAATATGGCGGCCAGTATTGAAAAAAATCGTGGTCGTAAATTGTTTTGCTTTCCGAAAGGTCATGTGGGATATTGTATCAAAGTTAATGAAGAGTTAGAATTAAAAAAATATTTAATTTTGGAGTTAAATGAAATGAATTTTGATTATTAACTCAATTATTCTCGTATTAATATATAATAATAAAGCCACATTCAATGGTCCACAGTAGGATTCCGTGTCGTAAAGCTAGAGACACAAAAAAAGACAAATATTGTCTTTAAACAAATGAATTTTGCACAGCAATCAGGGTCACTGCCAACTGCGCCAATCGGTCGTTAAATTTCAGTCGTCAAGTTTCGGAATCTAATTGCTTGTGAGATAATCACCTTATACTTGACCGGAACCCTTGTATGAGGGCAAATACACTCCACTAAACAAGCAATAATATTTGGTTCGTGATAACGTGAAAGCCTCCCGTTGTGATAGGTTGCGAAAAAGTCTAACAAAATGATATTTATTACTTTTTGGACTGTTCATTTTGTGTTATTTCGCATGGATGTGCAATATATTTGATTGCAATTTTATCGTAATTTCAAGTTTATTTGCTGTTTGAATTGTTATTTTCATTCAACACTGAAGTTTTTAAAGGTTTTCGTGAAATCGAGTATCAACCAGCTATCAGTTAGTATAATAAAAACGAAGCCACTGCGTCATCCAGTTTGTTTATTTCCTTACGGATTTCTAGGAGGCCCGTCTTTCCGTTTTTGTATAAAGGTAAGACTAAACTAAACTAAACGAAGAGTAAACTGAAGACTAAACGAATTTGGTAACCTATGCTTTACAGTAAAACATTACATAAAATCTATTAAACCTATTTGCTCATGAAACTACAAGTGGCGTATATTTTTATATATATTGAATACAATTACAATAGGTACATTTCTTGATATGACATCGCACAAATTCTTTGCGCTTTTGTGTGTGATCACTTATTATAATTCCCTGTGTGATTTTAAACATTTATCTGCTTTTCAAATTTTAATATTGTTACCACAGTTAATTTTTTTCTTCTTTTTTCAAATTTAATAATCACTAGTTAAGTGTTTTACACCAATACCATCATCTTAGCTGATCTTAATATTTTGGCTGGTGTAGTCTTTTGTGACTCCATAACACTCAATCTATTTATATAAAAATGGATGTTGGTATTACTGAAATTAATAGACTTCGACACCATTTGACCGATCACCTTGAAAGTTGGCACATATATGTATATTTTCATAAAAACCTTCTGTTTTTATGTTATCCACTTTATTGTAAACTCGACACTAGATGGTACTGCAGCACATCAACTTTTATACCGTTCAACCGATCGCCATGAAAATTGGTATACATAGGTATTTGAGCACGGAGAATATTTTCGAACTATCGACTTTGTTGTAACTCGCCACTAGATAGCGCTGCAGCACATCGATTTCTATACCGTTCAACCGATCGCAAAAATCATATCCAGGGCAAAACAGAATAATTTGTGATTTTATATACAGAGGTAAATAAATATACACAGGCCGGACAACGTCTGCCGGGTACAGCTAGTATTATATAAATCATGTATTGTCTAATTTCATACATTCCTCTAGAGATTACGTACTGATTATTTTTAAGACGCTTAAGCTAAACATTAAGTTTTATAGAATTCAATCCAAAAGCGGCTGGTTTTGAGCTCGTATCTGCGTTTACTGTTATCCATTGTTGTTTGTGAGAGGTTGGTAGGGTTGCGAAATTGAAATCTATACGTTTCAAGTTGTTTTGCGTTCGCGAAACGACTTCAGTTTCCAATATCGAAAATAGTTTTTTATTTACTTTCACCAAGCATTATTTTGAAACAGAATTTAAAAAAGATTTTTTTATTCTCAGCAAATACACTAACTGTCGGTGTAAGTAGTCAATAAATTGACACGATTGTAGTATATTTATAGATGCAGAACGAACGGAATATTCTCAAGGGTTTTCAGTAGCTAAAAGTGTGATAGATGACTGACAATTCCTCTACAAATGCTACAGAAATAGGTATACGTAAGTACGGTTTTCTTGAAATACTACATGTTCTAATCCAATGGGAATTATCTGTAAATAGATAGATTACGCTGACGATACTAAAGAAAATAAAGATGATTTTCGTGAGGACCAAGATTCTTGTTACACACAAATAAATTGATGAGATGTGAAAAGAGAACCAATGAACAAAAAAAACTTAATGAGCAAATTTAAATGTGGATTAGGACAAGATTCTCTGGTGGCAACAAAGAAATAAGAGTGCCGCGAAGAGCGTTTCGAACTCCCGTCGCCCTGGTGATGCCATTTTTAGTAATTTATAATTATTCACATCAATTATTCGAATGTGCGCCAAATAAAATTCCTATCTTATTCAAAAATAGACTGATTTATTGATCATTTAGTATTTCTTGTTGTTCGTATAAATAAAAGTCATGTGAGAATAGCTGTCTTTAAAGAAATGTCCTTTCGACTGGCAATTGAAGCAGATTGCTTTAACACAGCAAGCTTTTTTTTCATACGAAAAAGGCGGTAGACGAGCGTACAGTCCACTTGGTGGTGAATGGACACTGTCGTCGCCCATCGACATTTGCGTTACATGCCAACTTCAGTTCAGACTGATAAACATTGGCAGGGATTTGTTGCCTACCTTTCGAGATGAAGGAATGGACTCGGATAGGAGAGAATAAGATGGGAATGAGCTCTGGCTTATATCACTCAATGCCGAAATATATACCTACATTAGGGAATAGGGTAAAGTGGAAATGCAGTACATCTCAAGGTAGTCTTCTGTGGTTTTTGTGTTCCCTTCCAGTCTATTTTCTACCTTCTTCAAGTCTTTAGGTCTTTAGGCAAACTCACCGGTTTAGGTGAGTGATTTCCCAAAAGACTCATTATTCATACAGTATGTGTATCATTGATTTTTCCTCTTCATTACACGCTCTGAAGATGTTGATCGACTAAGCCCATCTTATAAAGGAGATGCTGTGTATTGATACACGTAAGTAAGTGGCCCGTAAGTACTCTTGTCAAACTTCGAAATTGTCTTTCGCTGTTATTATAAGTACATCGGGAAACTTACCTCGGGAACTTGAACTGTCCATCTTCGGATCCCTCTTCTCCGAATGAAGAAATAACACGTCCATTAACGTCGAAGACTTGGATCCTATGGTTGTTGGAGTCGGAGACCAGCACGCGGTTCGTGCTGGATACTGCGATGTAGTGGGGATGCTCGAGCTGGCCCAACTTCGAGCCAAACGAGCCGAATTTGCCGACGAACGTGCCGTCAGATTGGAACACCTGGACGAGAAATATTTTTTATATTATTATATCAGGTAAACTAGAAAAAAAATAGGCCGTGGTGTGAAATAGCAATATGTTATTATCGGTAGCGTAGGCGGTGCCATTCCAATGAATATTGTCTAAATTGGAGATAATTTAAAAATATTTCCGCTATCGATCGTAAAAGCTCTTGTGATCGATCGGTCAATCGCGATTGACCGTTTGAATACTCCTGCTTCATGAAAATTAGGCTTTATATATAACTCAAACATAAGTGAATTTAGACCAAATTTCAGCCTTAAAGTTTTTAAATTTGCTTCTCTTTTCCTATATGACTTTTCCATTGGGAGACTCTACGAGCGGTGAGATGCGCTGGACTCTCATTCAATCAGGTATAGTGGCCGATATTTGTCTGACAGGAACTGTGATACCGGCTTCACACAAAAATCTATACTAATAAGAAAATAGTAAATGTATATTTAATTTATTATTTTTTTAGAAAAAAAGGCGTTACAGTGTAAAGTGAAAATGATACAGAGCACAAATGAAATTTTTCGAATTTTTTGTCTGTCTGTCTGTCCATATGTCTGTATCTCTGTTTGAACGAACATCAACCACTGGACGGAATTTAATGCAACTTGACATAGTTGTAAATTATGTTTCAGACTAATTATTGAGGTACTTTTTATTCAGATCCATTGTATACATATATCTCGCGGGAATCAGTCTAAAGTTCACGCTACTGGTAATAATTACTGTAGATATAGTGCAATACCTCGTAAACTTATTAGGAATTGTAAACTAATAAACAATTGTGTTGCTCTGAAAACAAAGAAACGACATTTAAAGTTTATTATTTAAATTGCCAATTCCTTTTTCTACACTTTTTATACTTAAATCTAACAATATAATGAATCATGGTGACTTCTGTCAAAACTAAACATCAGCTGCTCTTCCAACCGTGAGTGCCGCCATTACTCACAGCGCCATCTATGGAGTACAGTACATGGTCACTGTTTACAGATAGAAGAGCGCTGTACGAATTAAAGAAATAGTTTCTTTACATAGATATACATAAATAATTAAACAAAGTATAATATTTATAATTAAACACCTGAACTCTGTGGTTTTCCTTGTCACACACGTATATGAATCCGAGCGCGTCCGTCGTGATGCCCCACGGGTAGTTGAACTTGCCGTCTCCAGTGCCTTGGCTGCCGAATGCTCTCAGGAACCCGCCGGCTGGGTCGAACACCTGTTGGCGATTAAACAATTGTCAATATGGTAATTTATTTTCATTTTTGAAGGAAATCAAACATTTGTACTAGAAAATTAGTATGTATCCCATGTGAGATTAATCAACAAATAATTTAATTAATATAGGTTTCTATTACTTGAAGATAGATACTCATTAAAATGTATAGACAACCAAAAAGAGATGATTTTAAACTAAACGTGTAAATATGAAGTTATAAATATTATAAAGAAAAGAAAAGTATTGTCGGTGATAGTAGGTAATATCAGTAAAAAATTTATCAGAAGTGTTACAATCACAGTTACAGATCGTTTTTTTTTTCTGTTTTGTGGTTACAAAAGCGGTGAATAACAGAATTGACAAGAACGTTAGTACTTTGTACAGGGTAATTGAAATACTCGCATCTTACATAATGAGATATTTACTTCGTTAAAAACAATGCTAAGTCACTCTCACTGCCATGGGATCCGCCGGCGGGCCCCAACATTTTTATTACAGAAACCCAGCCTTATTTTCGAGAAACTATATTAAGACGCCCTAGGGGCCGCCGGCCGTCCCCAAAAATATTTTATTAGTACGTCGGCACCAAAAACAATAGTTCCGGTCGTCCCGCCGGCGGACCCCATGGCCTGCTGTAATAGTTTTGTATTTTGAGTCGTGGCGTGCTATAGTTTTAAAAATGGGGGTCGCCGGCGGATCCCATGGCCTGCTGAACTTCAATAGTCTTATATATTGTTGGCAGTGAGAGTGTTAAGTGTAATTATTTTAGTCTTTCTAAATAAATCATCTTAATATTCGCCTATAAAGTCCCACTACAGGGAACTTATTTCTCGAGCATGCGGGTTTTCCCATGATGTTTTCCCTCACCGTCGAGCTGAAATATTTTTTTTAAATTCATACATAAGTAGAAGCTCAGTGGTACGGGCCGAATATTAAAACTCACTATTACAAGAATGTGATTCGATTATAAATACACCTTGACCTAAATTAGTGGAAATTTTCACTGAAATTATGTTCAGTCTAAATATAGATCAGAGATCCTCATGGGAAATACCTAAAACGGATCGAGTAAGCCGAGTGGGAGTATTAAAAGGTTTTCATTACTCGTAATAACATTGAATGTATTTTAAGAAGTTAATTTTGCGTATGTCAAAAACTGATGGTCTTTGAACTTTTGTAAATACGAGGGTGAATTGAAAAGTTCTGAAAAGTCTGAGTATTAAAGGTGATAAAAATAAAAACAATCACTGTCACAAATAAGTTATGTGTGTTTAAAATAAGGGTTTTTTTAAACACATACGCGCACCTGCAGCTAGCTAAAATTAACAGAAATGTAGGCTCAAACAAAAAAAAATGCAACAAGGAATTACTGTAAAAGGAAGTTTCGATTACGGTTTCGGCCGACACTTCGGTATCGGCTATTAAAACTAGTTTCAGACGGACAATACAAATAACTGTTATTCTTATTAGTCGATCATGCAAAATGTCATTTACCTACTGTCATTGTTGTGGATTTTGTGAAACATTTCGTAAAGAGGGTTTTGTGATTTTTCAATAATGGACAACATGGAATACCGTTTCGTTATCACGTACCTGTAAAAGAAGGGGTTAATCCCCAAGAAAATTTTCGGGGGTATGCAGAAGACTTTAGGACAATCTGCTCCATCATATGCCATTGTAAAACATGGACAGCCAGATTCAGGCGTGGCCGAGAGAGCGTTAAAGACGACCCTTGAAGCGGTAGGCCGTCGACGGCGACTACACAAGAAATTGCCAATAAAATATTGGATATGATTATGGCTGATAGGAGATTAAAGATCAGGGAGATTGTAGAGGCCGTAGGCATCTCCTATGAATGGGCGCAGAACATCCACTGTCAATGATCTTAGATATTCTAAGGATTCTGCTGGTGGGTGTGCCTAGGCTTATTTCAGTCGAAAACAAACGTATACGCCTTACGATGTCACGGGATTGTTTGGAGCTTCAAACGTATTCTCGAGATTTTTTCAGTCGTTTCGTAATCATGGACGAAACATGGGTCCACCACTAAACACCGAAATCAAAACGACAATCCAAGCAATCTAAACGATCAGGATCACCGCCTCCAAAGAACGTATGAGCAATATTGTCAGTCAGTGGATTCTGTTTTCTAGGATTTCAAAGACGTTATAATAGTTGATTATCTTGAAAAGGGTATAACAATAAATTCTGATATTATTGTGCTCTCTTGCGTCTTTCAAGCGAGATAATCAAAACTAACGAGGCCTGGTATGAGGTCATTATAAGTTTTGTTTCACTGGGACAATACTCGCGCTCACATGTGGGCACAATCAATGGCAGAAATCCATAATCGACTTGGTACCTCACCCTCCTATTGCCCGATCTAGCCCCTTCGGACTTTCGTCTATTCCTAAACTTGAAAAAACATTTGGTTGGACAAAGTTTTTTCAACGAATCTCGAGGTTCAATGAGCAGACGATATCTATTTCGACGAACTCGAGGATTCTTTTTTTTAAATGGGATAATGTCTTTAGATTCGAGATGGATAAAGTGCAAAGTTTTCTAACAATAAAAGTGTTATAACAAAATGAACTGTTTATTTTTAGGCTCAGGTACAGAACTTTTCAATCCATTCTCGTAAAATTGACCAAAAGAGCGTTCGCACGATTACAATTGTTTTACGTTGTAAAAACTAGTTAATATCGCTACTTTAAAATTAATTTTCGTTAACTGAATCTAACTGAAGGAATTTGCGCTTTGACTGAGCTGTAACCGAACTAACTGAATTTGCGCTTTCGCATACATTTCAAATGGAGCCTGCCTCGTCCGACAGCAATGTTGCGTACAAATCGCGGGCTGTCCGCTATAGTACTGCATTCAACTCTCAAAAAACCGTTAATGGACGATTAGGTGACCACGACAAAATTTGCACTAAGCACTTCTTGAATGCGGGGGATTATGGGAGATGAGGAGGGTTCAGAAACTCAAAGAACCCATCGGAACTCATTTTCAAGTCGATTCATAACACATAAAAAATAGAACACTCACTTGAATCGAAAAAACGAATATCGTCCTTTTTATGATGCCAAAGATATAATTTCCACAAAAACACTAGTTGCCATCTCGTCGTGGTCACCTAGTCGCCTTTTGGCGGCTTTTTGGGGGTTGATTGCGGTACTACTAGGCTCGAGTCCAGGACTGATGTCGTGCCCTATAATGTGCGCCGCTCCATATAATTTTATCCAAGACTAAACTGTCTCCTGGCAAAAATATTAGTATGCACCCGGCCTTAATCGAGATTTTTGCCCCAATTCTAAAGTTGAGATGTATTCAATCTTTTCCCATATCTTCCCATCAATGTTATACAAGATGAATAAGGGATAACAAAGCCGCTTCCACAAGCCGTGAGGAATTACACCATCTCTGAAAGAGTAGACTCGCCAACCCGCTAGGTCCATGCAGCGTCCCCCATGCACAAGAGAATGTGCATGACGAAGCCCATGCGAAGCAGTAGATATTGAAAGGGCTGGTTGCATTGGATTGTTGTATGCAATGGGTAAATTTATTTTAAAATCTCCCTACAATAAAATTTATGTATATCAACGAAATTGTTAACTCGTTTGTACTCAAACTGCATGTCATCCATTATTCAACTCAATATGTGCATGCGATCAGAAGGAAACGCGCTTAGAATAGTTGAAAACATACAGGGTGATAAATTCTATTTATTTTCCAAGGGATATGTCGTTCCACATTACAATATTTCTTTGTCAAGGAATATCGTACATCAATAGTGTGACATACAATGCTAATGGTTGAGATGTAGGTGTCCTATATGTCACTTTTATTTGAGAGGAATTTAAAAGGCTATATTCAGATAAGCGTTGAGCGCGTTCATGTTTGGGTAGAGACATTTTTTTTGTTTTCAAAAAAGGTGACAGACGAGCAGTCCACCCACCTAGCACTGTCGTCCGTGGACATTCGCGATACATGCCAACGTCAGTCCAGAATGACAAACGTTGGCACGCTCCCGGATGCGGTTGAGAAAATTTTCAGGAATAGGATAGGGTAGGAATGGGCTCCGGCATGTTATCTCAGTCACTACCGTATAAATTGGGATAAAGTGGGAAATACAGTAGGTAAATTTTATTGTGGACTTTTGTGAAACTACAATCAGCCCTTTCAGCATCCACTGCTGGGAATGGGCCTCCTTATGCCCATTGTTTTATGCATGAGGGATGTATGGCCAAACGGGTTGGCGTGGCCACTGTCTTTTGGAGGTGGTGTAGGTCCTCAGGGCCTGTCGCAACCGCTCTATCATCCCTTTACGACACTCGGGGGAAGAGATCGGGTGGTATAGCCGACCGACACCACACGGCACTTCTGTGAGAGAGGGGTAAACATGAATAGGGTCGTGTTAATCTGTGTGGCTAGAAACCAACCTCTGTGAAGGCTTCGTAAAGTTCTCAAAGGTACTTGATACTTGACATAAGATACTTGATTTAGTCCAATAATCAAGCATTTATCCAAGCCTGAGATTTTTAAAATGCATTTGATTTAAATTTCTGTTTGGAAACTAAGGTACAGATACATTACGACAACATTGGCCATCGGCTAATCCGGCAACACCCGAACGTGTCGTTCACGTCTATGCAATAAAGTAGTGAATTATCTCATAATAAAGTATGCAATTAGAGGTACGGTAATTCATAGACGTCAATGAAAAGATGTATATTTTTAATTCACATCAATAAATAGGTAAGTAACCTTATCCATAATTCATCATTAGTAATTTACTAGTAATTGCTCTTTTTATAACAGTGAGTCGAATTATGCCATCTGAAGTGCGTTCTACAGCATACATTCATGAAGTGGCAACGTGGCATATTTTTATTCATATATTTTTTGTCAATTCTTGTATTTGTATTCTTAGTGTATGTCGCAATAAAGTGTTGTCTAATGTCTTAATAGGTTCCACTGTTGCAAGATTACGAAAGTTTAAATTTAAAAAAAAATGTAATAAAATTTTTCAAAGCCAATATTTACAATGGATATGTTGTTAGATAAGGCTCGTAAGACTACAAATTTTGTTTAAATGTTCTGTTTTTTTTAAACATACACAGCGAACATAAAATAGCGAAATATTCCGTTCAGATTGGCAGGTGCCATTGGCGTTATTTTTCTCTCAGTTGTTTTTTAAGAGTATATATAAACGCAGAGTAATTACAGTTGAACATACCTGTATGCGATGATTGTATCTATCTGCAATGATGTATTGTCCTATTCGGTTGACGGCGACGCCGGCGAGGCAGTCGAACTCTCCCTCGCCGCTGCCGTATTGACCAAACTCCTTCACGAATATGCCATTAGAGTCAAACACCTGCGGACAGATTTATCAAGGTATTTTTACATTTATTTACAGACCACTGCCACTGTGTTTGATTGATTCCCCCATGTTGTTTTACAAAAAAGTACTTTGTTATATTACTGTTGATTTTACTTCATATCCGTGTATATACTCATATATGAAGTAAAATCAACAGCAATTTGTAATCCCGAACTCGTTTTCGAAACTTGAAGTAAGACATTCTCATGTCCCCGCAGACAGGTATTTGCTTTGGCAACAATCTGTTTTTGCAATTACAACACTAAAATAAATTCTTAGAGAACAGTTGCCGACGTTTCCGTAACACAGGAAACATCTCAATAACACTGTAAAATTCTGTTCAACTCGAGAATCGTCATACACGGATTTAGATGAAATACTCAAAAGTAAATATAGAACTCATGAATTTAATTAAAATTTCAACCGCAATTCGGCGGACGTGCTAAATGTTGGCACAAGGTCAGAACCACGGTGCGATAACTATTTCCGAAATTTAATGCGAATGTAAACACCGACGATATCGTCTGATCCAAAAATAACTGGCAATTCTCAAGTACCTGAACTCTGTGATTTGATGAATCGGCGACGACCATTGTGTTGTCGGGGCCTACAGCGATGCCACGAGGCCAAGTAAAACAACCGGGTTCGCTCCCCCGACTCCCCACGCTGAATTGTAAACGGCGTTTCTGCAGATACTGGCTCCTAGGGGAGGAACCTGCTGCTGCGAAACCTGATAATCAAAGAGCGATATTAGAAAATAATAAAAATACCGATAAAAACCCATGTACCAAGCGGCAAACCTATGTACACGCCACGCTTTTCTAACCTGCTACCGCTGCTGTAGCCGCCGTAGGGGAGATGGGGGAGCCTGCCGCGTTTTTTGAATCGTCATCAGAACTGGCAAGCTCACTGGCCGAACGCAAGGGCAGCCCGAGAGACAGGCGACGCGACGCACTCGACGAAGATCCGCTCGTGTCACGCTCTTTGCCCCGCGATCCATATTTATTCTTTAAGTATCTGGCCCAGGCGCTCAACGCTGCGCCATCCTTTTCGCCACCAGTACTAGGTCTTTCAGGCGAACTTTCCCTGGACTTCAGTGCGTGCGTTGAACGGCTGCGAGATAGCTCCGAACCTCCTGTCCCGGAGCCGTATCGAGCCGCGAGGTACGCTGACGGCGATGCTGTTGTAGGCGACACAGGATCGTCCTGTTCGTCCTCGTCTGCTGCGGCACCAAAGCCAGTGTGACTACTCTTGCTTCTCGCGAGACGATTGCGTCGCTCCTTCAGAGCAAGATATCTCGATCTAGCAGTGGGGTACTTGGTCTCGTCGTCAATGGATGACGGTTCTTCCTCCCTCTTGTTCCCGTAACGGTTGCTGTAAGAAGAGCTAGTGGCACCATAACGGGATGTGGGCTCCTCTTCCTGCGGCTGCGATGCCTGTCTTGTGCGGTAACGTGATTGGGCGGGTGTGTCTTTCGTTTTGTTATCATGAGCGTCGTTACGAGCGTTCGTGCTTCGGGCGAGCAGCGGGCCTATGTCGCTCCGCGCCATCGCCTGGCTCTCGGGCTTTTTTTGCGATGCAGGCTCCTCTTCGCTCTCCTCTGACGAATCGGTCTCCTCTTCGGAGCTCGTATCGGAGTCTTCCTGTGCCGGCTCGGCGGGCGCCGGGGCGGGTGTTGGGCGTTGAGAACCGACGAATCGGCTTTGGACCCGTTGAGCGCCGCCGGCTGTTCCGTTCGTTGTCGCCGGTGCTGTTCTTTCATTGCCTGCGGAAGAAAAACGTCTTGGTTTGGAAGGAGACTCGTCAGAATTATATTTTGCTTTTAATTCTGCGATGGTAAGTATCGCACCTGTGTGTTTCACCGCCGAGCCGGAACTTTCTGTCGACGCGCTTGATTCTGTGCTAGCTGCACGAGCGGCTGGACGGTGTGCAGCGGATGCGTCGGCTGAAGGTCTTCTCGCCGCTACTGTTGGCTTTTGAGCCGGTGTAACGTTCTTGCGCTGCGTACGTTGCAGAGAACCAACAGATTCATCGGATTCGCCGTCGCTGGATGCCTGAGAAATATAGTGAAATTTGGTATGGATACCAAAACGGAAGGTACGGTACATATTTTTGTGTTGTGTTGTGCAAATGAGTTAAACGTGGAGTGTATTTCATGGAATGCCGTTAGTTGTCGCGTTTTCCTTGTTAGTATCGATGATTTGCCTAAATATCTACGTTGTACTGCTGCCAGAGTTTTCACTCCCTGTCTTCTTCCCAACTCACCTCCCGAGCCGGTGTCGGTGGTTTACGACTAACGGCGTTCCGTTCTTCTTCGCGTTGTGAGGCTCGGTCGGCATCTTGCGAAGATGCCGCGCCTTTGTTTTGTCTTTTCAGTCGAGTTATCTCATCATCTTCGCTCTGCTGCCTCTGTGCCGGCTGCGGAGGACGACGTTGCGGTTGGGGAGCTGGTTGAACTGGTTTAGGCGGAGGCGGTGGCTCCTTCTTCTCTTTTTTTTTACCGCTATCTACATCGTATATTCTTTGCATAACACGCGAGCAGTCAGTCAGTCTGAATATGCCACTGAGAGGACCACGGGTGGCTTCTTCAGTGTCAGTTACCTTTTCTTTCTCTTTCTGATTTTGTTTTGCTTGATCAGCGCGACTGGTCTGTTCTGTATCAGAATCAGGGTCTTGGTGACTCCTGACGAAACGAGATCGGAATCTACGAGAGGGTCTGTGGTGTTCTGATTCATAACCACTGTAGTCGTCAGTGACGCCGTAGTCCCTTGAATGCTTTTCAGGTGGTGGCGGTCGGCGTTCACCAAATTTCCGACCACCC
This sequence comes from Sesia apiformis, assembly GCA_914767545.1. NCBI lineage: Eukaryota > Metazoa > Arthropoda > Insecta > Lepidoptera > Sesiidae > Sesia > Sesia apiformis. Next base: position 2,736,746 of record OU611960.1, on the reverse strand, counting down.
AATATAGGTTCATCATTTTCATTCCATCTGGATTCTTCTTGCTGGCGGAATTGAGTAGCCAAACGATGGTCGCTCTTAGATCTAGTTAAACCTGTAGTCTGTTGCAGTACTCCATAAGCATTAGGTTGACTGATGTTCAGTTCTCCGTAGCTGGCAACATGTAGAACCAGCTGGTTGGGGTCATGTGTCATAATGAATCGTATCCTACGATTATAATCACCAGCCTCATAATCATAGTTTCTCAAGAACTCGACTGTCTTCAAGAATATTTCTTTAGTGTCTACTAATTCAGTGTCTTCCCACTCAACATCATCGTTCATATATTTATCAGCGAGATCACAATTACTTTGTATATTACTTAACTCTAACTCTAGATTATCTTTGAGATGTGTTAGATTTCTAAGTTCAGTGGCTAAATATCTGTCGACCTCGTTTCTTAGGAAGTCGGTTCTATCTTTAAGGGCTTTAGCTAGCCGTTTGTGGATTTCATCAACCTCACCGGCTACTGCAGCACAGTTAGTTTGGAGGTTTGTGGTGTTGCGTTCAACAACACCCAGGATGTCCTGAAGCCTGTTGACTCCACGGCGGACTTGATTGTTGATCCTCGCAATTTCTCTGCGGAGGACTTCCATGTGTGCGGACTTGCAGTCGTCACAGACTTTCTTGTCGCAATGGGCGCATGGCGCACAGTAGGCTTTCTCGGAGCAAACGTTACATCTCTCCATCACCTGTCCAGCAGTAGGATCGGGGAGTTCCCCAGCGATTTGAGCATGCAGCTCTAAAAACCGCTGGAGCGTAACGTTTGTAGGGAATCCTTGTACACCTTGGTACGGGATTCTGTGTTCTGCACGGCATTCTGGACATTTGACCTGTAAAAGAAACAAATATTGTCACTATAATCAAAACCTTTGAATACGCTACGCCTAAAATTTGCTTTGCCTTAATTGTGCTTCCACCGCAATATTTAAACAGTTACAACGAGGTAATGTTATGCGCAGTGTTAACGTTATTCGAGAGTTGCTATGTTTCAACTGCATTATAATTCAGGAACTGCGGAGTTTGTCTACGAAATGTTGAGGCGTAGCTCTCTAATTGGAATGTTTATTAAAGAAAGAAATAACGCAAGTTTGTGCAATAACTTTAGTATAAATTATTTGGGTTTCAGAAATTACCACAGTGAGTGATATTATTATGCAGACTACGAGAGTAACTTGAAGTCTTTGTATCGATATAATGCCCCACTGCGGGGATTCCCCTTGCAATCGCTTTGAATTTTTTGTATTTGAACAACATATTCACCGAGAAAAGTCATCGTGATGTATGTCTTTCCTTGAGCATTTTTACATAAGCTGCGACTTGAGGACTGCTGCAGCATTTCGTACGTTATAAAATTAGCTTTTAGCATTTAACGAGTCAAAAAATCTTTTATTTCTTCATTATTTATTTTGATCGTGTAATTTTTTTCTTGAAAAGCCTGATATCCGTCGAATTTATATTAGCACTACCTCATCTCTTCCCGTGTGGGTGTCGTAAATGGTGACTAAGGGATGCCAAAGTGGGTACCATAAGTCCTGAGGTACTACATCATCTCTAAAAGAGTGGACTCGCCAACCCGCTTGGCCAGCGTGACATTTGAAGGTCTGACGTCCCTCATACACGAGGCAATGTTCACGAGGAGAACTAGTGGGTAATAAAAGGATTGGTTGAAATGAAAAGTAAGTAAAAGTTATTATTTTCATTAAGAGTTTTCTCTCACCTGTCGCCTCACGTAGTCGACCAGGCCGTCCATGCACGGCTCCATGCAGTAGCTGTGCTGACATGGCAACAGCTTAGGATTCTTGAATCTGTCTAGACAGACGCAGCACGTCAGTAGCGATTCGAACTGCTCCATTTTTTACTACTTCACGTATCTGTTGAAGAAAATCCTCATTTAAATATATGGTTAAAAACTCTTTAATATATTTTAAGTAGTACATAACAGAAGGATCATAATTTGGAACATCACATAATAACTGATGTGACAGAAATGCCAGTTGACCCTTAAATATGTATTGACATCATGCCCAGATAACAATTTCAAGAGTATTCGACTTAAATATATATAATCAAGGGATCCTGCTTACAATAAAATCTTTCTCTTATATTTATTTTTATTTATTTAAACTTAAACTGACGGACTTAATGCCCTATGATATGCTCTACCAGTCAACCTTTGGGTCTAAATAAAAATTAAGAATAAATCTATAATCTAAATAAAAGTCTTCTAAAATTTTTCCCAAAAAATTACTCTACCCTACAATGGGCAATTGAAGTAAAAATATTAAAGTGACGTATACAGCTATTCTAACAAGATAGAAGGGTTATATGTACTGAATTATACATTTTTCAAGGGTCAGAAAGGCTTAGTGTCTATATATATCATACTCTCTGTAATATCTATACCAGTTGACCTAGTGAGTCAGTAGGACATTAATAAGAATCGTACAGGATTCCAGGAGCACTACCCTGGAATGCGATGAAGTATGTAGCATTATTGGCCGCTAGGAATTTATCAAGTTATTTTGGTTTATAGGGTATTCGGAGATCAATGACTGTAAATTATAAAACATGCCATCTTATGTATCCTTCATACGTCAATCTACGTTAGTTAATTATAATAAGATTAGTTTTCTCACAAATACTAATTGGTGGGTATTTTATCAAAAATAGTTCGTATCAGGTAAATCTTTATTAGCAAAGGTTGGTCTCTTGGCGAACCCAACCTCTCAACTAAGTTATACTTGCTGTAAAAAAACGATTTTTTTTAATGGGTTATTTATTTGTTCGCCATAGTCGAGATGGGAGACATACTGGTGGACCACCTGCTGGTAAGTGGTCACCGCCGGCCGTGGACATCTACAATAGCAAGGAGGAAATCCGGGTCCCAATGGCTTCGATGAGCTTAGAGAGGATGCCAGATGATGGAATAACAAAAATGATCATCAAATGGATACCGCAGCAGAAAAGACCAAAAGGCACACCGAGTAAAAGATGGATCGATTGCGTGGAAGGCATATGGGAAAGTTTACAGTGTGGAGGAATGAAGCAAGGAGGGTTGTAGTTGTAACGAATTGTAGCGTCAACAGAACAAGTCCTCAAACATCATAGGTATTTAGAAATGTCATACTCATTACACCACTTGAAGTATAATTATAATAACTCTCTAAACTTTGTGAAGTAGCCTTTAGACCATGAATATTTTCGATTAGCAGAGCGCCTTTAATAACATTTCTAAATTTAGATTTGCAATTCTACATTCTGCGAATGATAATTCACGTACGAGTATTTGGGGAGGTCAATATTTATCAATGGACATGTCTGATCGTATTTTATAGACACTTTCCACGAGAACAATGCTTATAAAGTTGGTACCAGAACCACCTGGTTTAATTTGGTGATCCCACCCAATCTCGATCCGAGAATATTAAAAATAGAACCACCGCCTGCTATTTCACACAGCTCCTATACTGAACACTGCGTTTGCCGTCATAAGAAGTCAACTTCATACGAATTTGAGCCTAACGTTTTAGAGAATAAATTAGTTGGGGAAGTTGATGAGGTGTCGAATGAGTTGGTTTTTTCGAACAATGAAATGAGAATCCGCGATATTTTAAGAGCAGTGGGTGACATTTTACTGATGGAATAATTAGTTCTGTGTCGTGTCGATACGATATTGGCTCTGTTTTCGGTGATGAATCATGACACAATATAAACAGGGAAGAGTGGGTAGGATTTAAAATCAGTCGTAATTCTTTGTAGAAGAGAAACTTATATTACCTAATTACGTCATGTCATATATGTGACTGAGAAAAGAGACTTTATTTCTAGGGAGAATTTGAACAGATTAAAATGAAATTTGGGAGTAAAATAGTTTGCGTCTATATCTCGTTCAATTGGAAACTAGGTAGCTATATGTCGGTTGATAGGACTTGAAACGCCGTACAACTTTTATTTAAACACTTTTTTTGTCGGAACTGCCACCGATTCGGCCTTTTTAATTTTCATGGTTGGCGAAAAGATCTGACATATATGGTGACCAAGGTAATGCAACTCGCTTGATGATATGAATTATTTTTTTTGAATGTCGTACTCGAACCGTTCAAGCAAAACACTGATATTGTTAAATTGTTAAGATTGTGTGAAATGCTGGTATTTTCAGAAAGCACTAAGATTGTTTATCGCTTTAATTACTGTGATCCTGGAAAGGGAGGAGTGACAGACTATAAATGACAGAAGCAATATTGTAATTACTGTGATCCTGGAAAGGGAGGAGTGGCAGACTGTGTAAATGACAGAAGCAATATTGTAATTACTGTGATCCTGGAAAAGGAGGAGTGTCAGACTGTGTAAATGACAGAAACAATATTGTAATTACTGTGATCTTGGAAAGGAAGGAGTGATGGACTGTGTAAATGACAGAAGCAATATTGTAAATATTTTTTAAAAATCGATTCGTATAAGAAATATGTTGATAAAAGTATTTAGAGTGTTACATATACATTAATATTATAAAGAGGTAAAGTTTGTAAGTTTGGATATATGAGGTAATCTCTGGAACTACTGAACCGATTTCAAAAATTCTTTCACCATTTGTAGGGTACATTATTTCAAATGGACATAGGCTATATATTATGTATATATATTGTGTGCAAAATAATTTCCGGGCATGTAACGCATGCCGGTCACAGCTAGTTCATTATAAAGTTCCACTAAAGGGTACAAAACATTGTAATCAAGAGAGGGTTTCGCCACTTAATCCTCCACTTGTGGGCTTTGTGATATTGCACATGTTCCCGGCTCTCTACTGCTGGATATAGCCCTCTCATAAGGGTCACTATGCTCCCAAATCTCCTATGTTACTTATCATGAAGCCATTACCGGTGACGACTTTCTTGTCGTCCACGGTGACGGCCACTTGGTGGGAGGACGTCTCAACGTTGTCTCCATTCGAGGATTTATCTACCACACCTGTTCTAAGTCCTGCGTATCGTATCCTAACTTAGAAGTCGGGATGCAATCTTTGCTTATTGTGAGACCTATAGGTAACTACTTTCTACAATACTACCATGAAATGTACTGCATTTCTCACTTTATTATATTCCCCAATGTATGTACGTGTTTCGGTAGTGAGTGAGATATGCCAGAGCTCATTCCCATCCTATCCCCTCCCACGTCCCCAATCCTTTCTCTAAATCCATTCTTTCATCAACAAAGGTATGCAGCGCATCCGGGGGTGTGCAGTAGCTTGTCATTTTGGACTAATGTTGGCATGCATCGTAGATGTCTATGGGCGACAGTATCCACTTACCACCAGGTGGACTGTATGCTCGTTTGCTATCTTCTTTCTATAAAAAAAAACGAGTATCTGAAGCACTAGTTATTGTTAACTGCATAACTGTGTTAGATATCTTGCGTTATTAATTAATTATATCGAATTGCAAATACTATTAGAAATAAATGTAAATAAATAATAGGATTATATTAAAAATATAAAAATAAAACGATATCTGTTTGTTTGAAGAATGGACATGAAATTCTGCAGAAACCTTCTTGAGAATCACAAAAAGGATATGCTACAAAACTAAGATTTCCATGGGATAGTTCCCCTAGCATAGTGTGGGCTATGACTTTTGCATTATTCTTTTCTCAGCTTTCAAAATTTTTTTAGATACTTTTTTAGATACGTAATCGATTTATTATTAGAATCTATCTTCTATAACTAAACGTTTGGTCATCGCATACGTCAGTGATGTTTTCGTTTTTTCAAAACATTTATTGCGTTCAGATTGCTTGGGTTTATCAAAATATTATGAAAGTAGACTTGGTTTTAAGTATCTTTTAGAAATGATAATAGATTTAACAACTTTTATTTCGTATCAAATTGCTCTTAAATGTCAAATTTCATTTGACATTCATTTTTATATAATGATTTTTTTTCTATGAGGCCTCTTACGTAATATATTTTTCACCGTTTAGTAATACACTAGTTAGTTTATTTTAGTGATAATTTAGTTAGTAATCGTTTAGTTTAGTAATAATCGTAATACGCTCGTATTTGAAACTCTTTGAGTGTAAGGGGAGATTCAATAATATTGTGCAAATGACGTTGTTGTACAATTTCACTGTAAGTCTAGGTACAGCCTAAGGTAATTGATGAGTGACAGTCCGTCTGACGGTTGGCGGTAACTGTCTCCTATAAATATCTGCGATACATGCCATTATCGTTCAAGAATGACAAACTTTGGCGCACTCTGGTGCCCAGCCTACATATTTTTATGAAGATTAACGAGTGGATTAGGAAAAAGAGTATAAAATAAAGCGGAATATAAAGTATAACGGGAGCGCACCATACCCTCCCCCCCTCCTCCCCCAACACACTCCAACATGACTTTTGCCTACCTTTGAGGATTGAGGTTTCAGCAATTGGAAAGATGACGTATATAAGTACAATAGATTGATTTTAAAGTCAAACTTTTTACTCTATTATGACTGCCGAAACACATTGGTAGATTTTAAGGTAGTCTTCTTTAAGAGCGGAAAAACTCAGTTGCAGTCAGTTGAAGAAGAAGAAGTCAGTTGGAAGTACGCAGTAACCATGGGATGTGTAACAGAATGTGCCGTAAAAATTATGGCGGAGTTCTAATTAATGGTTTCCACACGGGCTACAGAATAACACCAACCAATCTCCTCCCATGGGTGTCGGCCACCTCTACAAGCCCTGAGGAAGAGTGGACTTGCCAATCCGCCTCGTGCCCTCGTGCCCGAGGAGGCACGTATCCAGCAGTAGACGATAGACAGGCTTGATTACGGTTATAGTTCTTACATCTCATGAGGGCGATTATGCTTAGTAGTGGTTGCGCTCGTACGTGTACATGTGCGTAACCTTGACAACGCTCAGTTGGGTTCCCGAGCGACGCGACGGAGAAAAAAGAACCTTAACCTCTCCGTGAAATGAAAGAACTATACATATACTATACTTATTTTAATTAAACATTAGCCTATTTATTTGTCTAGCGTTAGTGGCCAATAAAACAATTTTCATTGGTAAAAATACAACTGGATCGTTTGTTTTTTTGATTTTCTACGTCGAACATTCTCTATTATCACTCCTTTGTTTCGTACGTAGGCGTTGAGTCAGTTTTAATTTTAAATGTTTGGCAGACAACCTTCATATATTTTTTTGTGAAAATTTCACCAAATCATTTTCTTCGTATTTGGCTAGTGGACAGACAGATGTCTTTGTGTTTAGCGAAATTTTAATTATGCAAATGATTGTCACAAGTGCTTGTAACAATTTTGGCATTGACTCGTTCTTTACATAAATATTTAGACCACATTTGAGACGGAAAGAAATGAAAATCTTTCTTTATAAGTAGGCGACTAAGTAGGTATCTCAATTACGTAAATTGTATCTTTATTAAGTTTTTTTTTTACTAAGAGAAAATGTCGTGTATATTCGTAAACAGCGATTACGTTATAGTAAATTTCTCTGTAGAATAGATTCTGGACTTTGTTTAGTTAAGAAAATATAAATAGTCGGTGTGATGTCGGCCGGTGATAGAATAGCTCCATTCCCATCTGTTCCCGTGGGTATTGTAAAAGGCGATTAAGGAAAAACAAAGCCGCTACCACCAGCCCTGAGGAACTACAACACCTCTAAAAGAGTGGACTCTCCAATCCGCGTGGGCCGTACATTCCTCATGCACGAGAGAATGTGTGTAAGGAGGCCCACGTCCAACAGTGGCTACTGAAAAGGCTGGTTGCATTGCATTGCAATAATAAATCAGTGCATTTCAGTATTTCACCTGTCTGTATTTATTCACCATTCTATTTGATTTTAGGACGATTTATTGAATGAAAATAATATTTATACTAAATTTCCGTCTTTCGTTCCACGGGACGAAGTTGGTATGGGACACTCTACTGAATTACTCCATCTCGTCGAAGGGCATCCCACGCTATATTTCCCAATGATTTCACAGTAAATTATAACTGAAATAACGCTATTGAAAATCCAACGGAAATCCTCGACCAGTATAAACTTCCTTATTTACTTTGTTTATAAAAATAAATACGCACAAATGAAACAAAACTTTGGCTTCCTTTCAAAATCGGTTCATGGATGTTTATCTTATATAGTTGAAAAACTCGACAAAATTAAATATTACCCACGTTATTTGTAAATCAAAATATAGACAATAGGGAGTATGTTGTATTCCAAAAGTAATGATTCTAAGTCCATTGATATACAGGTGGAACAAATAACGGGCTCTGGAGGGAAAGCACCTTAAATATTGAAGATAGTTAATTTTACTCAAAGGAAACTTAATTGTCTTTTAAAAAATAAGAAAATCTAAATTCGTGTTGTACTATAAAAAATATAACATTCTCACAAAATTACTGGATTACTCAACTAATGAACTGTTCAAAGTGAGATTTTTATTTTTTCGACATTATTTTTTTTCCAATCCACAAATTTAATGTCGTACGAGTAAGTTTCAATTTAGTGCCAATAGTTTTATAACATGTGTACTTACGCAATTACAATAATTTATACTCATTTTAGAAACAATGGAGAAGTTCAGTATGCAACTAGCGGATTTTTAATATATATACATATATCAAAATACCAAAAATATAACTTATGGACAAAAACATTTCTGAAATCCGCTGAAAAACGATCGAGACTTTTTCAAAGTTTCAAAGCCGTACTACTCTCGATGTTTTTAAAAGATTCTTTCTCTAGATAAGATTCACTAGATTTTTGTCTTTTTTCATACCTCTTTTAGCTAGATGTTTAACTTTTAGCTGTTAGCTTCTATCTACCTTTTTATTATTGCGACCCACAATAATTTCATAATTTCATTAATTGTTACTTTTTATAACTTTGTTAAGTAGTTTCTCTATAAACACTTAGAAATTCTATTTCGTTAGAATTTCCTATACCTCAAACCAAGCTTTTAATTAATTAAACATTAATGTATTTATTCTTTGATATATTTAAATGAAAAAAATAATATTTTGTTTCGTTTTATAACAAATAAACTTTATATTCATTCATTCATTCATTCTTTTTATGTGAGAAATAATAAATAGTGAGCTACCCCATTCAATCATTTTTCAGTTGAGATAATCCTTTTGGCATTAAAACGTTTAAATGCGTTTAACTGTAAATTCAAAAAAGGAAGTGGCTCGACTTATTTGCTCCCAAATGTATGTAACCAAGGGCAAATACAACTAAAGAGCCTAATCATACATAATTGAACTCTTTGTATAGGACATATCTAGCACAAAATATTCTTGTATATCGGTCGTAATTTATATACGTCATGATGTGCTGACGTGATCGCCTTCGCGCGCGAATTCTGCGTGTATGCTTAATTTCCCGCGCGCCGCCCACGGTTTCTAATTTGCTCGAATATTTTAGTGAGAATTTGATTTTAGAAAAATACGTAAAATGATTTTATAGAAAGATTGTATAGAGAAATTCTCGTATAGGGACATATATATTTATGATTATTGTACAGTAGACCCCCTGTAATCCGACAACCGTTATGCGGAGCAAAATTTTGAATTTTCCGGACCAAGACTTTCATGTTGACCTGTGCTTCGCCGTGATTGGCGTGTCGCGGATTAGACGGTGGCCGGATTACCGGAGATCTACTATATATGGTAAGTACTATATATAGACTTGGTCTGGAAAATTCGATAATGTTCAATGTTCGATGGAATGTTCGATAATGCCTTTAAAACGTTGCCTGTAAAATGTTTTTCGGATTACAGGGGGTCTACTGTCTTGTTTTTCAGATTCATAGAACAATAGCTAAGAGCAAAATGAAATTAAAAGAGAAAATATCAAAATGCACCAATTTCAAATTATACTTTATGAGAAAGTCATTAATTATCAGCTAGAATTAATTGGTTGATAATTCGCAGGTAATTTAACTATCAGATTGTTAACAGTTACTTTATCAGGAGGTGGTGAGAAAGGCCTTTAGTATTTGTCATTTCACTCCAACTCAGGATATACCTAAGTCTTTCCCGAGGCTCGCCATCATACATGATCTTCCTCCGCTCTTCTGATACAGTCATTTCCAGAAAACCTTTTTTAAGTTTTAATTTGTACCTTGTCATATTTAAACAGTAATTAAAAGTTCGTAAGTTATTAACGTAGAAGTAAATAAAATAATACAGGTAAATAAAATTTATGCAGAATTCAATAATTATATAGAGATGATAATAAACACAAAGAGTTAGAGCAAACTTAAAACAATAAAAAAATGTTTTAAATATAATTCAGTGTGACTTTGACATTTTATTTTATGTGTGGTCTTTTATATGCATATGTTTGTGACTTTGGCGAGCCCTTCATTTTACATTATTCTTGCGTAGTGTTCAATAAAAATCCTTTCTGTACTTTTTTGGAACGCTATTTTATTAATTAGCACAATTGAAAGATTTTACATCGAAGAGCCCTACGCCTTAGATTTTTACTCAAACGCGTGCCGCGAGAGAGAGAGAGAGAGAGAGAGAGAGAGAATGTGTGATAGAGAGACGTATATTAGCGTGATATTTAGCGTCTGGAAATTGCATTCTTAAATGTGTTTTGAAACTAGTATTTTTAGATATGTGTTATTTATTGTCAATTAATAGTAAAATTGTCAAACAGCATAGGTGTTCTAATAATTGATTAATTTGGCAATAATGCCAAAGTAATGACAATCGACGAGATGGACGAATTTTTGCGCCGAGACCATGTACGCACCGGAAATCATAGCGGACTCCGACCAGATGGACTGCTAATTTAGATAAAGTCGCCAATAATGGGTAAGAAGTAAGAACAAAAAGTACGAAATAGTGTGTTGGCGTTTGCGGGAGAGGTCTATATCCAACAGTTGACAGACATATATAATTGTTATTATTGTAACATATTTATAATACTAGAGTCTTTTTAAAATTTTTGATTCGTAATCATAGGAGATATATTTCACTGCACAGTTCACAAATCAGTTCGCAGACAATTACGCGCGTATCATTACGAGCTACACTGACTTTAGCAGCTTGTCGAGTATACAATACTCAATGTTAATGAGTGGTAATATGGTTCATATTGGAATGGTGATTTCGACAGATGACGCTGAAACTTCACACAAAGAAAAGGCTGAGAGGATACTATTAATACTTCTTTCATAGAATTGATAAATGTTAATTGTGATACATATTCAGTAAGTAAACAGAATGAGTAAGTTTTTGCAAGTCATTTACAGAAATGACAGAGTACGACGTACATTTCATCTCTTTCTGTTACCAGATTAAACAAATAAAATGTTTTTACTAGTTCTACAGGACAATTAAAACTGGAATGATTCAAGTCATATCTATGTATTGAAACTGGTCTCAACGCGTATAGAACCTTATTCATTTTACTCGACGTTTCGGTTGATGAAACTGCTCGCAATGATCGACAAGGACTACCCGTCTCTTCAGTCAGCACGCGACCATGGCTGATGGAACGCAACCGAAACGTCGGGTAAAATAAAAAAAGGCAAACATACGCTTTGAGACCCGCTTAAATAGATGTGTGGAAAACGTGTGAAATTCAAGTCACATTCTAATGGTACAAAAGTAACTAACCATTTTGGCATCTCAGAAGTTAGATGCAAATAACGCAAGTAGTTGCGCTAGCATCAATGTCGCGATTGCGATTTTGTTTCTAATTTATGAGAGGACAAAATGTTTAGCGCTTACGGTACATCTCTAAAAGATGGGTAGGCGATAAAATAATCGTCTTAATGATGTCTACCCTCTTTTTGTAGAATTCTATATTGGAAGGTGATTGACAATGATGATGATTGAGAAGCGATACTTACAGCGGAATTATTACCACATTAGAAATGATCCGATCACAAGCGTTATTTTATTTAGCACTGATTTCGTTACTTGTCATTGTAGCAGCACGTTGTGACACTGTTATGGAACTGTTCCGGCGATTCCGACGATTCCGACTAGTATTTTATCACAGGCATGTGTTTCCGAACACGGTTTAGGCGATACTAAGAGCAACTCGACACCGTGTGCGCGCGAGTCTATTTTAAGACGAAAGTCGGCGCGTGCGCCGTTCATCCACGATTTATTTTGTTCCGTCACAGTTTACTTTTGGAAGGGAAAAGGTCAATGGACAGTTGCGATTATTTGATCGATTTTGCGAAAAATTAATTCGATTTTGATTTTAATGATTTCTAAGTCCTCAAATCACATAGTAATCAGAGACCTTTTTAGACTAACTTCAATTTTGATTGTGATTTCACTTATAAATGTTTAAAAAGAAACTATACTTATTATTTGAATTATTATTTATTATTATAGTTCTAGATATTGTATATTTTAAGTTAGTCATTAAGACTTTAGTTTTTAATAATTTAATTTTAAACAGATATTTCATAAGATGCTACAGAATAGCAACATTTATGAGTAAACATCGCATCTTCATAGGATTAAGATCTTTCCTGACTACAAGTGCATATACTGTGATTTCATTAACGCCGACCACAAACACTCGATAGAATCATGCAGCAATTTCTCCATACAAAGAATCATTATTGCAAGTGACATTTTAGACATTTTAAATTAGGAAACGGAAGTAGCTGATATCACACCTTTTGAACCCCGCCCCGCTGAAAATATATTATCAAACAAAAGTTTATTTGTAGCAATATACAGATACGTTCGCAATTCTGTTAGAAAACTTTGAAGTCAAGAAAAATTGTTTATTGTTTAATAATAGTGTATTAAGAAGTGTAAAACTAAATAGGACACGATCAAGGGGCCCAGCGTCCGGGCCTAAACGTTTAATAAAAAAAAAACGTCGCAACATACAACGGTTGGTTTACAATGTTTTTTTGCGATTCGCAAATAACTTATCAGAAAAGACTAAGGTTTATATCAGGCATTACAAACGGAAACAAGAAAATTATACTACAAAGTTATTTTTGCAGTTGGTGTCAAGTAATATCAAGTCAAGTTACCTATTGAATAAGTTAATAATGAACTGCAGTTACATTTGTAATTAAGTGAGCACCAGAAAATGGTGAATAGGCAGCAAATTTAAAGGTGGGTTAAGTTTAGCTTTTTAAGTTTGTATACAGCATGTATGTATATATGGACCTACATACATACAAACCACGATAACCCTGAAATCCGGCAACTTGTTCTATTACCGGGAGGGCGACCAGCAGTCCCAAGGTGGTGTCGGGTTTATCGTCCACAAGTCCCTCGTAAATAATGTTGTAGCCATCACGAGTGTGTCGAGCAGGGTCGCGTACCTTATACTCAGAATATCCAAGAGATATTCGTTGAAGGTCATACAGGTCTACGCACCGACCTCGGCACACCCGGATAACGAAGTGGAAGCAATGTATGAGGACATTAGTAGAGCCATACATGCTTCGAAAACACACTACAATGAAAATCATGTCGAATGTCCATGTCGTGCCCACCCCAGTTTCAGTTGGGAGCTCGATTCTCGAAGTTGTTGACGAGTACGTCTACCTAGGCCAAACGGTCCAACTAGGTAGGTCCAACTTCGAGAAAGAGGTCAATCGACGAATCCAACTCGGCTGGGCAGCGTTCGGGAAGCTACGCAGCGTCTTCTCGTCCAAAATAGCTCAGTGCTTGAAGACGAAGGTCTTCGACCAGTGTGTGTTGCCAGTGATGACCTACGGCACCGAGACTTGGTCTCTGACTATGAGCCTCATAAATAAGCTCACTGTCGCACAGCGAGCTATGGAGAGGGCTATGCTCGGGGTTTCCCTACGTGATCGAATCAGGAATGAGGAGATCCGTAGACGAACTAAAGTCACCGACATAGCCTCTCGGGTTAGCAAGCTGAAGTGGCAGTGGGCAGGGCACATAGCTCGAAGAACCGATGGCCGATGGGGCAGAAGGGTTCTCGAGTGGAGACCACGTACCGGCAGACGAAGCCGAGGACGTCCATCTGCTAGATGGACAGACGACCTCATAAAGGTTGCGGGCACCCGCTGGATGCAGGTCGCTGCCGATAGGTCTAAATGGCGGACAATGGGGGAGGCCTATGTCCAGCAGTGGACGTCCAAGGGCTGAAATGATGATGATGACATACAAACCTTATGTATACCTAGATAAGACTATGTACAATACATAAAAAGTATACATAGACTAATAAATACATTATTTAAATAAAATATCCGCAAAAATTGCATCAATAGAAACGGATAACAAAAAACTATGTTGCTGACAAAAGTGAAAATAGAATGAGAAATATACGAGTAGCTATACAAACTTTCTAACGCTGTGATGATGTCGTCACAATAAATACAATCCTCAAAAGCCCTCATTACCCGGATGAACGTTTTAGATAGAACAACAAATCTTTTCATGTTTATAACTCTTGATTTATTCCCCAAAATAATTATATTTTTCTTAGACTGGTTTGTTTTTTAAAATAGTTGCAGTGTTTAAGTATTTCCGTTATTTTATTGACACGTTGTTTATAGATTAAACTTAAACTAAACAATTAAACTGAAGTCATTATTAAACTGAATTAAACTCTTAAAATAAAGTCATTATTAAACTAAATTAAACCCTCAAATTAAAGCCACTATTAAACTAAATTAAACCCTTAAACAAAGGCCACCATTAAACTAAATTAAACCCTTAAACTAAACACATTTTTAAACTAAATTAAACTCTTAAAATAAAGTCATTATTAAACTAAATTAAGCCCTTGAACTAAAGCCATTATTAAACTAAATTAAACTCTTAAACTACAGTCAGTATTATACTAAACAGCCCGTCAGCAGTAGAAGGACGCAGTCGCGGGCAAGTATCAAGAAAATACTCAGGGTACATTTACTCATAGTGGAGAATATTGCTCAGACACGAGGCAATTAAGGGAGGTATTATTAATCGTATATTATATGTAGTTTAGTATGTTTGTATGGCATATACGTAGGTTTGCATGTATGAGGTTTGTCTTACCTATCATTGCACCGCGACATCTCTGCATGAGCCAAAGATTGACTGGAATATAGTATAACGCTTCTTCTAAGCATTAAGTCCGCCTTTTGTCACTTTGTGAAATAAATAAATAAAACTTTCAATAAAACAAAAATGTTACATAATATGGAAAAATGTCTGTCGATTTTATTGAAGTATTCATGTTATAAAGGCAAATTACAACAAATTATAATTTAGGTTCAAAATAAATAAATGATTCTACAAAGAAATATTAATTAATAGACCCCAAGGTTTCGTAAATAATTTCACGAACTAAACAGTTATGTTTAGACATAAAATGCCAAAAACAATAATGGAAGAGCTCAATTTAGTTTTCAACAGCATTTGAATGTTCAGAATAATTAAAAGGCGGCCATGAAAATGGGAAAATTAAATTTTAGGTGCCCACAAAATGCTAAACGAAATGTGTATGGCTGGCAACAACATATCGGTACAGTCGCAAGAAACAATTGTTGAGTCACTATCTTTTATTGTTTATTTTGCCGTGTTATTTTTTTATTTATTTACCATCCACATTTCTAACGTTACAAATGTACAAGAGTTTGTATGGACACAGCGTTTTTATTTATTTACTATTCACATTTCTAACGTTACAAATGTACAAGAGTTTGTATGGACACAGCGTTTTTATTTATTTACTATTCACATTTCTAACGTTACAAATGTACAAGAGTTTGTATGGACACAGCGTTTTTATTTATTTACTATTAACATTTCTAACGTTACAAATGTACAAGAGTTTGTATGGACACAGCGTTTTTATTTATTTACTATTCACATTTCTAACGTTACAAATGTACAAGAGTTTGTATGGACACAGCGTTTTTATTTATTTACTATTCACATTTCTAACGTTACAAATGTACAAGAGTTTGTATGGACACAGCGTTTTTATTTATTTACTATTCACATTTCTAACGTTACAAATGTACAAGAGTTTGTATGGACACAGCGTTTTTATTTATTTACTATTAACATTTCTAACGTTACAAATGTACAAGAGTTTGTATGGACACAGCGTTTTTATTTATTTACTATTCACATTTCTAACGTTACAAATGTACAAGAGTTTGTATGGACACAGCGTTTTTATTTATTTACTATTCACATTTCTAACGTTACAAATGTACAAGAGTTTGTATGGACACAGCGTTTTTATTTATTTACTATTCACATTTCTAACGTTACAAATGTACAAGAGTTTGTATGGACACAGCGTTTTTATTTATTTACTATTAACATTTCTAACGTTACAAATGTACAAGAGTTTGTATGGACACAGCGTTTTTATTTATTTACTATTAACATTTCTAACGTTACAAATGTACAAGAGTTTGTATGGACACAGCGTTTTTATTTATTTACTATTAACATTTCTAACGTTACAAATGTACAAGAGTTTGTATGGACACAGCGTTTTTATTTATTTACTATTCACATTTCTAACGTTACAAATGTACAAGAGTTTGTATGGACACAGCGTTTTTATTTATTTACTATTAACATTTCTAACGTTACAAATGTACAAGAGTTTGTATGGACACAGCGTTTTTATTTATTTACTATTAACATTTCTAACGTTACAAATGTACAAGAGTTTGTATGGACACAGCGTTTTTATTTATTTACTATTCACATTTCTAACGTTACAAATGTACAAGAGTTTGTATGGACACAGCGTTTTTATTTATTTACTATTCACATTTCTAACGTTACAAATGTACAAGAGTTTGTATGGACACAGCGTTTTTATTTATTTACTATTCACATTTCTAACGTTACAAATGTACAAGAGTTTGTATGGACACAGCGTTTTTATTTATTTACTATTCACATTTCTAACGTTACAAATGTACAAGAGTTTGTATGGACACAGCGTTTTTATTTATTTACTATTCACATTACTAACGTTACAAATGTACAAGAGTTTGTATGGACACAGCGTTTTTATTTATTTACTATTCACATTTCTAACGTTACAAATGTACAAGAGTTTGTATGGACACAGCGTTTTTATTTATTTTCTATTAACATTTCTAACGTTACAAATGTACAAGAGTTTGTATGGACACAGCGTTTTTATTTATTTACTATTCACATTTCTAACGTTACAAATGTACAAGAGTTTGTATGGACACAGCGTTTTTATTTATTTACTATTCACATTTCTAACGTTACAAATGTACAAGAGTTTGTATGGACACAGCGTTTTTATTTATTTACTATTCACATTTCTAACGTTACAAATGTACAAGAGTTTGTATGGACACAGCGTTTTTATTTATTTACTATTCACATTTCTAACGTTACAAATGTACAAGAGTTTGTATGGACACAGCGTTTTTATTTATTTACTATTCACATTTCTAACGTTACAAATGTACAAGAGTTTGTATGGACACAGCGTTTTTATTTATTTACTATTCACATTTCTAACGTTACAAATGTACAAGAGTTTGTATGGACACAGCGTTTTTATTTATTTTCTATTAACATTTCTAACGTTACAAATGTACAAGAGTTTGTATGGACACAGCGTTTTTATTTATTTACTATTCACATTTCTAACGTTACAAATGTACAAGAGTTTGTATGGACACAGCGTTTTTATTTATTTACTATTCACATTTCTAACGTTACAAATGTACAAGAGTTTGTATGGACACAGCGTTTTTATTTATTTACTATTCACATTTCTAACGTTACAAATGTACAAGAGTTTGTATGGACACAGCGTTTTTATTTATTTACTATTCACATTTCTAACGTTACAAATGTACAAGAGTTTGTATGGACACAGCGTTTTTATTTATTTACTATTCACATTTCTAACGTTACAAATGTACAAGAGTTTGTATGGACACAGCGTTTTTATTTATTTACTATTCACATTTCTAACGTTACAAATGTACAAGAGTTTGTATGGACACAGCGTTTTTATTTATTTACTATTCACATTTCTAACGTTACAAATGTACAAGAGTTTGTATGGACACAGCGTTTTTATTTATTTACTATTCACATTTCTAACGTTACAAATGTACAAGAGTTTGTATGGACACAGCGTTTTTATTTATTTACTATTCACATTTCTAACGTTACAAATGTACAAGAGTTTGTATGGACACAGCGTTTTTATTTATTTACTATTCACATTTCTAACGTTACAAATGTACAAGAGTTTGTATGGACACAGCGTTTTTATTTATTTACTATTCACATTTCTAACGTTACAAATGTACAAGAGTTTGTATGGACACAGCGTTTTTATTTATTTACTATTCACATTTCTAACGTTACAAATGTACAAGAGTTTGTATGGACACAGCGTTTTTATTTATTTTCTATTAACATTTCTAACGTTACAAATGTACAAGAGTTTGTATGGACACAGCGTTTTTATTTATTTACTATTCACATTTCTAACGTTACAAATGTACAAGAGTTTGTATGGACACAGCGTTTTTATTTATTTACTATTCACATTTCTAACGTTACAAATGTACAAGAGTTTGTATGGACACAGCGTTTTTATTTATTTACTATTCACATTTCTAACGTTACAAATGTACAAGAGTTTGTATGGACACAGCGTTTTTATTTATTTACTATTCACATTTCTAACGTTACAAATGTACAAGAGTTTGTCTAGACGAAGTGTTTTTATATTTTATTACTATCCACATTTCTAATGTAACAAATGTACAAGAGTTTGTCTAGACGCAGCGTTTTGCAAAATTGTAAATTCTTGCAACTACTTGTTCACTCACATCTATATAAATATATATATATATTTACTATAAACTGTAATTATTATTTTCGTTCTGGTTCAGTGTTTTTGATAATGTTGTTTTAAAATACATAGAATGTTTTAAAATATTATTTTTTACATTTATTAGAATAGTATTTGGTATAATACTTATATCATGTTTGATACGTACGACTGTGACGTGATGTCATTGAATTATACAGTGTCTTTTATTTATTCATTTTTTATAGGAAAAGGCGGCAGACGAGCACACTGTCCACCCGATGGTAAGTGGATACCGTTGTCCATAGACATCCGCGATACATGCCAACATCAACAACACTTAACACCATATCTAATACAAAATATCAATTAAAGTAATTATTATCAGGTCAACTAAATTAATTTGTTAATAATTGTAAATAAAAATCAATAATGGAAAATAAAAAGGAATGCCAGATAATACAATTATGTGATAGTGCCTACTTGCATTTGTATTTTATGTCTCAGCCGCATTGCGAAGCAGTCGCACACATTACGATCAAAGAGTCGCATGCCGTCGCATCTAATTTTGGCAATCGTAAATGTGAACAGTGGGTATAAAGAAGTCGTTGGCATTTGTATTCGAAAAGTCAAGCGTTTTATTTATACAAGAAATACAAGTAAAGGTGTACAATATTTGATTAGGTATCAAATACACATCGTATATTTGAGTTATTCTTCCTTGGAGCCCGGAAAAAATATTTTTGTCTGGTAGGTAAAAGTTATTTTGGCCAAAAGTTGAGTTGACCGATTTGCGAATTATGGATACACGAGTATCTCCTCAGTTGCGTGGTGTCGGTCGGCTTTAGAATAGCACCACCCCATAGCCGAACGACTAATGGATATCAAAGCCTGTACAAGTCCTGAGGAACTGCACCATCTCTCAAAGAGTGAACTTGCCAACCCGTTTGGCCAGCGTTTTGAGGCCACACATCCCTCATACACAAGACAGTGTACATGAGGAGGTCCATGTCCAGCACTGGATGCTAAAAGGACTGGTTACGGTATACGATTACCTCCTAGAAACAATAATTCTAGGAGCTACAATGTACTAGGAGTTAAAAACAATGCTACAATGTATCAGAAGCTGTTCCTGAACTTTTTTGGCCGTAGTGTTTTCGCATTCATATATGAGCGATGAGCCAAATCAGTTTAAAAGCTCCAAAAATCCCAAAACAAATATGTACAATTATAAAAACTATATTATTATCTCATTGGATAGACCTCGTAAAGCTCTTCAACGTTTGAGTACTTGTACGTACTTTTATCAGCCTATAACATCCCAGTGCAGGTCGCAGGCTTCCCCTAGTTAGACCCGAAACCCTCTAGTAATTACTGGAGGGTTTCGGGCCGTAATCCACCACGCAGGCCCAGTGCGGATTGGTGGATCATATACTCCAGATTTTTGTTTTATTTTGGAGCGTGCGGGTTTCCTCACGATGTTTTCGCTTGCCGCCGAGCTAGTGACATTTAAAAAAACCGTACTTAAGTAGAAAGTCAGTGGTACGGGTCAAAGATTTCAACTCACGATCTCACATGAATGTGAGTCGACTGTACATATCCCTAGGCTATCACCGTTCTTGAGTAAGTTGAGTAAACAGTAAACAGTTGAGTAACTTGAGTAAACCCTTTTTATAAGACGTACAGAAAATAGGGAGATGAACCTCCGACTGCCGCTGTCATCAGTATTTTTAATAGTTTTTTTAAAATACTTTAAATTAGTTTTACTTTTTAATACGGAACAGAAAAGCACTAAGCAGAAACCTAACCGCCGCCTTGTCTCAAGAAATTCAGGGGAATTCAAGGTTGTTGAACTTGAATGCAGAATTTGACGCCACTTCCACGAATGAAGTCTCCAAAAATACCTTTTTTTTTAAAGTTAGGTCGCTGATAAGAGTGCTCACAATGTTTGTGCTAACATTATTTGTTGAAGATAAAAAAAATAGTTGGTTTTTCACGTGATCTTCATCGTCGGAAGCGTATTTTGGGAATAGGGCAGTAGAAGATTATATAAACAGATTACTATTAAAGAAAATATAATTAATATAGTAGAATTCAATCGATATCAGAATCTTTCGTCATCACAGGTTTAATGTTTGTATATTACACTTACACAAAGATATATACATAAACACATAGTGTATCACGCACACACACACAGACACACACAAATACACACATCCATATCCACACATCCAAGTTCAAAAAGTTTTAGTATTTTTTTGCCGCTAGACAAGCATACAGTCACCCTGATGGTAAGTGGATATGACAGCAGCTGTAGCCCATGGACATCCATGATAAATGTCATCTTAGAATTTTTTATTTGTACATAATTTTATTTTAAATAAGAGATAGATGCGATTACCCATATAAAGGATTTTGGAAACATTGTTAAAATGAGACAGGGTCAAGCTGATATCAACGCTGTGTTGGTGAGTACTGACAGCACACGCTGAGCTTGCGGCGGCTTTGTTTGTGTAATTTACAGTGTGCCAAATAAAGAATTCACTTATTTACTTGTTATTCCAAAATAATTTGTTTCGTTGATCACGATTTGCTGTCCATTTAGTATTTTTTGCTGGCCGTTTAAATACACGCCGTATATTTTCTATCTCGTATACCCTTTTCTCATACTTGCTTCTGACGTATATAAGTTTCAGGAAATCAAAAAAAAAATCCATTACCAACAGTACATTCCTTTAAAGTAATAACAGTAACGCTATACCCTTATACGTGACTCTTCACACATGAAGATAAAAGCAAAATAAAGCTCAATAAAAAATAAACAAGGCCCGTTTGAAACGGAATCCGGGGCTGTTCAAATATTTATTGCGCCCTTGGCCTTGACTCTGATACCTGTTCGCGATATGGAGAACAAAGGTAATGGGATTTACTGTTACTGTAAGGGAAAACAATAGAAATAAATAAATATGCAGCTTACTGTGTTCTGGCGTGAAAGTAAAGCGGTCTTCATCTAACTGGCTTTAGCCTTGTGGTATTTCGATACAGCGCTGTTCACACCACTGTGTCTCCGAACCTTCGATCAACCAAAGTTCATAGATGAATAATTCCTTGTGATAAAACACGATAAACAAGTAAAGTGCGCGTCACGAGCAGAAAGAATTTCGGTCATTGACATGAGGTCAGCCGTGATTGGAAAGTAAAAAGATTTGTATGACATTATCGATCACCGATCACTTTACTAGGCCCCTCATATTTATGGTTCATTAATATGAGGGGCGCGCGCTTTAGTAATAATTGCGTTTTAAGAGTATTTATGTTGTTTATTTACTTATAATTAATTACGTAAATACATTTACTGCGCAATATATTACTTACTGATATAGTGTCATTAATAGATTCGAAAGAATATAAATATAGAGAAAGGTTTGTTTTTCAATGATTTGGTATATCAGTTGTAAATAGTATGAAATAAACCAGCAGTATAATTCCACAATCGTAAAACGACTGCAATGGATGTCTTTTACGATGTTCTAGAAATTTCTACAATCGTAGAATTTTATATAACTATTCAGAATCAGCTTTACGTAGTAAAAGTTTCAAATCACTTCTACAGCGCTATTCCGTCGTATACATACAATATGAAGTAGGTCAAAATGATGATGCAACCACAATGTAATGCAACCAAGCAAGCTTGGTTTTGCAGATGAGGGATGTATGAACTTAAAATGCAACGCTGGCCAAGAGGTGGTGTAATTCCTTAAAGTTTAAATACCAACTACCGAGACACGTACGTACAATGCGGAAATACGATAAAGTGGGAAATGCAGCACTTTGAAGGTAGTCTTCTGTGAGAGAGGGGTAACGTGGCCAGTCGAGTGCGCCCAGCGGCTGTGGGGATGAAGCATGCACTCTCGCCCTACCAAAATCTTCTTGTATAAAAAGTGACATTTTGGTTATTTACGTTTATGGCCCACAAAACAAGATACATACTCGTATATTTCCTAACTAGAGAAGCCACTGTGCATAATAAATTGAAGATAAATTGTGCTCTTTCATTAGGCACCTCTAATAATTCTCCATATACAGTCAAGGAGCCAGCCGTAAAACGGAAACTTTGTTAAGGTTTAAATTTTCTGGAAACGTTAAATTTTAATTAAGTGTTCTGCGTTTTTGTGCGCATATAAACATAATTGTAGAGTAATATCTTATGATATACCTTAATTCGGAAAAATCGGTACTTACTATTTTATTTAAAATTCATTACATTTTGTAAAGATCAAGTGTGACCATCTCAACATAAAACTGCCATCACCTCTCATCCAACTGTATAAGTTTATTTTTTATAGCGAAGAAGGCAGACGAGCAAGCGGTCCCATGTGATGGTAAGTGTTACCGCCGCCCTTTGACACCGGCAGCACCACGAGGTATGCGGGTAAGCTGCCGTCCATGCAAAATCCTATTAACAACTTTCTTGATATACCTACAATAGGTTTATATGTTAGGTTATACTTTATATAAATTGCCACAATTTTTAATCAATGAATACGAAATTTAGTAGTATAAGAAATGAACGAACTGAAACTGAAGGCGCATTTCTTAACAGAATGAAATGAAACACCACAAATGTGGGTCCATAATCTGTTACAGATAGTAATTTCAAAAATTCTTTAAAAAAGGAATGTTAATATAATATATAAACGATATATTGGTTTCATCGAGTCCTTATATCTTCTTCCAGTTCGCCTTGTCTCCATAATGTTTGCACGCGCCGATACATCGCGACTCTCCTACAGCAGGGGGTTGCAGGGGGGCTCCTACAGTACGCGCGGCCTCCAGACGGCAAGGCTCTTCGTCACCACGAGAGGCTTACCGCTTACCGCGAGGGCAGAACCAAGAAACAATGAGGCAGCTTTACTGCCCACAAGGCCAACTCAGTGACCTGTCCCTGTCGACAGACAGTGGACACGTTACTGAAGGGAACTCAATCCCGAACAGCTACTCCACCCTCGTGAGGGATGTGAAAAGACCTACGGGATATTTCGTGTAAACATTTTTTTAATGTATGGAATATATCTACTTTTAATTATCCATAGGACTTTTTTATTTGTGCATTTATTTTTGATTTCTCTTCCAGCATATCTGTAATTCTACAATCACATCTGTATCCACTAAACACGTTAATGAATATGTATGAATCCTTGCATGTTGCAAGACAAAAGTAATAGCAAGTTAATGTTCTGTGGGTAATGTACATATTTATGTACATATGTTTTGGTCTTTTCATTATGATTTCCTGAGTTTTGTTTTTATATAGAAAGAACGTGACTGATGAGCAGACAGTCCACCTGATGGTAAGTGTCATTCTGATACATGAGTTGATGCTCCCCGGGATACGCTGCCTACCTTTGGAGGTTGCCTATCTTTTCTAGACGCAGTGTTGACACAGCGCACGCAGAACGAGTACCTCCAAAGAAATTTAGAAATGGATTTGGGGAATGTTATTTCGACTCTAAATTCACTCTATAATAGCATCTGGTTAATACTAAAAATCAATTTGAAAAATTAAAAACATTAAGAAACTATTTTTCTGTTTTGAAAGACTAATCAAAATATCTCTTTCACCACTTGAAATTTTCATTGTCTTGTGAAATGTTTTTGTGACGAAAACGGCACAAAAAGGAAGAGCACAAACAAAAATATGCCAATTCCTGGCACGTTGCCAAAAGCCACCAGTTTTGAAACCAACTAGGTGATTTTAACGTGAACATGAAATTTTACAATAATACAATATAATAATAGACCATTATTATTATGTAAATGGGAATACCAATAACGGTAGGTAATTAGCGGCTGTTGTTAATTAAGTTGTTTGGGCTATTTGTAAGTCAATTAGTACATGTGTTTATTGTACAAAATGTTGGTGAATATCTATTGAAATTCTTGTGTAATTTAAAATTATTAGATCGTTAGATTTTGGTACACGATTTGTCGGAGTTTGTAATTATTATAAGGTTAATTTGTTTTATTTATTTATCAACGAAATATATACTTATGTAAAAAGCAGAAATTACAATAAAAATAAAAACAAATTATAAAAACAAATTACAAAGTATGAAATTGTGTAGTAACAATTCATACTACGTAATGGCTATTGTAATATACAATAAGTTACCTGATATCCTTTATGGAATTAATGTCAATTTATTGATGAAAGACTACATACATTTTTGATTGAAAAATGCAAAATTCATATTTCTTGGTTTTCACGCTCTTTTGCATATTTGCTATGATTTTTCATTTATATTTCGACACAAAAACTCATTTTCGGAATAGATTCGAAACAAGTTAGACGCCGTTCGTATTAAAAATCCGGGTCTCTTGGCGTAATTATACAAATAAATGCGTATATTGATGCCATAGGTCAAAGCTTGCCTGACTTTATTTCTGCGGACGTGGCACCAAATTTAAAATTTCGCCCTGTCACGTCATTCGACGTGGAGTCGTCATTTTCGGCCTACAAATTAATTCTAACCGACATACGTCACAAGTTTAAAATTGATAGTTTAGAGAAGCGTATTGTAATATATTGACATAAAAACTCATTGATTGTGTAAATTTGTGTCAGAGGTTTTTATTTTGTGCAATAAAAAAATGATATCACACCAAATTGTTTCTTTTCTGATATATATTATAATGTATATTATTATTTAGACCTTTTTTTCGTGCATACATTTGGCACTTTGATAGTGACAATGACATACAATGACAGTGAAATATAAATATAAGTATTAATGAACGACAGTGACCCAGAAATAATACCTAATATATTGACATTCATATTTTTTTGTTTTGTTTTAACACAATATAATTTGACATTTAAATTTGAATTACTTGTTTATTTATTTTAATCAAAATGTAATGTTATTGATATATTTTTTTAATGTAAACTTATTCTAACATTTGCACGCCAGTTAACTGGCAGAATGTGTAAGGCTTACATAAGACCTTGAGCGGGAGAGTGCACGCTGCAATCCAATAGCTGCTGGGCGCGCTCGACTGGCCACGTTACCCCTCTCTCACAGAAGACTACCTTGAAATGTACTGTATTTCCCACTGTATTTTATTTCCTTAATGTAAGTACGTGTTTCGGTAGTGAGTGAGATGTGCCAGAGCCCATTTCCACATCCTATCCCTCACCATTTTCCCAACCCTTTCTCCAAATCTATTCCTATATCTCCAAAGGTAAGCAGCGCATCCGGGGGCGTGTCAACGTTTATCATTTTGGACTAATGTTGGCATGTATCGCGGATGTCTATGGGCGACAGTATCCGCTTACCACCAGGTGGACTGTATGCTCGTCTGCCGCCTTCGTCCATAAAGAAAAGACCTGTATGTACCCGCATTCTTAAGCAAATACATTATTATGATTATTAACAAAGTACGACAAATTTATTGTTTGTTTCGTAAATTAAAGCAACAAGGGTTTAAGTGTTACAATTTCACGATTTTCTTGTATTTATTTCTGATGGACTTGTATTTATATGAGCAGCAGAAAAATACTAATTGAGTACCAAGCACCGAGATCAACAAAACAAACTACCATTGAATAACTAAGGTAAATAAGTTTAAATTACTAAGAATGGCATTACCAACTCACCATTTCTCTATTGTCGTCAGAGAACCTACAAAGCACTTTTTGGCGGGAACCGAGAAGTGTAGCTGAGTTTTTGTTTGATTAATTGTAAAAATTGTGTACGTTTTGTGGTTTAACGGTGATAGTTTATTAAACTTCAAAGTGTTTTTCTTGCGTGATGTTTGTGATAATCAAATAAAAGCGTGGGACTGCGTTTTTCGTGTGCTTCCAAGGAGTGCTCCTCTGTTCTCAGTGAACCTACTATCACTTTACTGAGCGACTCCTGACTTACCTACTTCGATGGGACTGGACATTGAAAAGATGTGTTTTTTTATATATTTTTTATATCTCTGTAATATACTCGTATAACTTCCATCTTTATTATCAATACAAAGTAACTAAATCTATTAAAAGTTTGCTAATTAAAAACTAGAGTATTAAAGAGCAAATACCTAATTGAAAAAAGAAATTATATATATTTTAATTTGTTAATGTATTTTCAAAATTTTTGAAATGTTTTGACATTACGAAGAAAACTTGACATTGGCAGAATGTGCTAATTGCACCATCGCAATTATATATGAAGAAAAAAGAACTAAACTTAACCCACCTTTTAATTATCTATCATCGATTTGGTGCTTATTTAATTATTTCTCTTTCCTTTTTACTATTTCTTTGATATTATTCGTTCGATCTTATGTAATGACAAACATTTAATGTTCCCAGAACTAAAAATTCACGCGTCGATCGTTGGTGCGCAAAAACCGATTTATTTTTTAAATAACAACGTTTATAAATAGGCTACGTCTAGAAACCGAAGTATTAGTATATCTTCACCTAATTCTATATTCAGTGACGTATAGCTAGAATTAGATTGGATACATTACGTATTAACAAGAATAAGTCTATACGAAAACGGAACCCACGTTTATAGATTTGTATAGAGTAAAAAACAGATACGCATTCATAAATTCGTGGTGGAAAAAGATTAATCTGATTCCATTACACCCTTGACTTCTCATTTCATCCCATCCCTCCCAAGAAAATTGGGAATGGGATGAATAAAATGTCTTGAACATTCATAATAATCTTGCCACGTCTGTAACGAGTTCATAATGCGAAATTGAAAGGAAATTAATTTCACGGCGTATATTGGCTGGCGGTAACAATTTGAAATAGACTACCTGTTCTTTGTCAAAACCGATTAAAGTGCGATTTTATATGAGAGTGAAATCGAAACAAAAATTTTAAAGACGTTCGAATACGAAATTTCAAATTGCGCCCTCTGGTAAATTTTGCGTTATGTTCATATGCATACCGGGGTGATTCAGCTTTGATTGAATGAACTGTTATGACTTAAGTTAAGTCGTGTTGTGTCGGCCAGCTTAAGAATAAGCACCACTCTATCGTTTTAAAGGATTATGAAGCCGCAAGTCCTGAGGAACTACATTACCTCTAAAAGTGTGGACTCGCGAACCCGCTTGACCAGCATTGCATTTTAAGGCCGTACATCTCTCACGCGCAAGTCAATAAATGAGCTGATTACGAACTCTAAACAAAACGCAAATTTGACACTGTGCTTCTGTTAGGGGTGTGAAAAACAATCTTTATATCTTAAACACATATAAAGAGCCTTACTCACATATATTTCCTGCAGGCTCCAATGCTCGACACTCCCATGTAATCCCCGCGCCATGCACCATTTATCACGTGATCTCAAGGATTATTCCTTCAGGGAACGCGGGAAAATGAGCCGTTTAATTTCGGCGTTTTTGCTCGCATTGGAGGGGAAATGGGAAATGAAATTATTATTTCTATGCTTAGTGACGTCTGCCACTTCGGCAACAATGGTTATAAGGCGCTCCCAAGATCTACAATAAAATTGTACAATAATGTTAATGTTATTGAAACGCGACTTGCAGCAAAATGAGTTTTAATTCAATCTCTAAACGATCAAAAATATTGCACAATATGATTGTTCGTCTAGGGGGCCACTTAGTGTACCTTCTCTTTTATTTTTGAGTAGGTACCTATCCACTCAATCAGTGTATCCTGACAGTTATGACGTACGGTACCGAAATGTTGCCTATAACGGTTGACCTGATTAAAACCGCCCAGGGAGCCATGGAGAGAGCTATACTCGGAGTTTGTTTCGGGAAAAAGTACGAAACGAAGGGATTCGCTAAAGAACAAAAGTTATCGATCTTCACGTGGAATTAGCATCAGGTCATATTTGCCACGGAACTGACAACTGCTGGTGTAGTCGAATCCTTGAATGGAAGCCACTTACCGCGGAATTGTAGGGTAAAACACAATATAAGAAAAAGGTTCATTTATTTTTTAATATATTTCCTTTATTTATTAATTGTAATAATAACGGGTTGAAAGATGTTACAAGTACTTATTTTAAAAAGTTGTTAGTTTTCACGAAAGAAATTTAGCGTTAATAAGTTTTTTCTCACTTAACCCCGTTGTATCAAATTGTCGCCACTTATTAAACAGATTCAAGTTAATAAACGACCGAGTCTAATAAATAGCAGTTCCGTGTCTTGTTATCAAGTCTGTGGAAAGAGACAAAGTGGCTTACGACCTTACTAATTGCTTCTATCTGTTACTCGGTACAAAAATACAAATACAATTTTAACACATACTATTTTCACTGCTTTTGCTTTTTAACTGCACAAAACGCAGTGGCTCCTAGTGAAGGAAGTGCAGATGAGCTACACTTCGGTGACGAGAGATACTCTAATCCATGGCGTTGGCGAAACCACTCTTTTATTTGTAGTGTAGTTCCTCAGGGCTTGGTCATTCTATAGTCGCCTTTTACTACAGCCACGGGGAGAGATGGGGTGGGGACATGGGCGTAATTTCAGCTTTT
This sequence comes from Sesia apiformis, assembly GCA_914767545.1. Classification (NCBI taxonomy): domain Eukaryota; kingdom Metazoa; phylum Arthropoda; class Insecta; order Lepidoptera; family Sesiidae; genus Sesia; species Sesia apiformis. The sequence goes on along the minus strand of OU611960.1, from coordinate 2,707,388 downwards.
TAATTGGGGTTTTTAAAGGTGTACCGGGGGTCTGGGGAGTATACTGGGTTGAACAATTCTGGGGTGGCAACTGCCACCCCTTGCCACCCCCGAATTACGCCACAGGGTGGGGATATTTTAAAGAAGATATAGTTAAAACATTTAGCAATAAAATAAAACATTTCCTAAAAAAAAAAATATTATTCTGTTGGTCAATTCTTGGCAGACAATTTTTACCGGTCTCCAATCCAACCTAAGTCTGTTAATGTAAAGGCTTTATTAGTTTAAGTTAGAATTAGTAGGTATCACTTATTAAAAAAAAACTATGTTAATTGTAATTTTAATTATTTCAATTTCAAATAATACAATGTATATACGTAGGTATATTAATTTATAATTGTATATATTGTATTATATAGTTATAAATTCACTACACCATATTGGACAGGTTTATTCATGTATGGTCTTAAATATTTTGTAACATCTAATGTAAATGCATCTAATGTACTCGTACAAAATGACGAGCACTTAACGTATGCGAGCGTAAACTTCGGGTATATATTTCGGAATTAAAAATCAGCATTTTAAGTTGGGAAGATATAAGAAATAGGGTATAGCTATAGGTGGGATAGAATGGGTAAAGGGCTTACATAAGGAGAAGTATAATTAAATAGAATAGTTTTTGATCCTAAATACAAGCGGGTTGAAGAGCAAATGTAAACAAAAGATTTTACTGGAAAATGAGTAATTAAATCATGTATTGCGTTGTATTACAAGTCTGGCCAACAAAGAATAGTGTCACAATCTAAGTAACACAGAAAGAGATTTATCGAGGGTAAATTGACTTTCCTCCGTAGTCCGCCATCCATTGCAATTAAAAATATGTGGTTTTATTATCGATGTATAATATACGCCGGAAATGTAAGAATTGTGCGCTTTAATATAATACAGTATAAAACTGTAATAAATGATTATCATTTATTACAGTTTTACATGGTATGCAACTATTTAAAAAATATCTGTTGGAATTAATCGGTTCTTTGGCAAGTAAAGAAACTGAATCTGAAAACATTTGCAGTGAAATATTTCTTATAAGTCAGTAGTACTTTAAAATAAAAAAATTTTAATATCACGAATAAAGGCTTTAATAACATAAAAATAAATTTCACAAATAAAACAAAACAATATAATAGATACAGAATTTTAAAAAAACACTCCATACCTACTACACTGTACCTTTATTTTGGCCTCTATAATCTTTAAGTTATAATCTTTAAGATATCTTTAAGTATAATCTTTAATCTTTAAGATTATAGAAGTGTACTTTTGTAATCTTTAAGTATTATAGCCCGTAGACCACTGTTAAAATAAATTATGTTCTAACAGTTATTAACTTCACCTTTTTCGCTCAAAATTATGTAATTTCATAAATCAATAATTGAAATAATTCTCTTCAGAAAAGAGAATAAAATTCCGTTTTCCTTTACAATTCTTTATTCATGTTTCGTTTCAATTACAATATAAACTTCTCCTCATGGATGCGAGACTCATCCACGTAAATTACGTAAATAGGGACACGAACTAAATGTATTGTGACAAAATCGGACACGGCTTGACTGTGACACTGGGTATGTGTTGACCGCCTGTGTAAGTCATAGGCAGTGGCGGGAGCGATAGAAAACCTATATTAGTATATCATGCTAATGGATGTGGAATTAGTTGACATAACTTCACATGATATGCCTATCCGCTTCATATGCATTTGATCACTGTCTCTCCTAAAGAAATAAACTCGCATTCAAGAACAATACTCGGATGGCTACAATAGGCATATAGTACTTTCATCTCACGAACGTGGGTAACGCTTAGTAGTGGTTACAATGCATAAATATTACATTCATTCATTCAGGCTAAACCACTACTAAAAGCAACCCGCCTACTCGAGATGAAAGAACTATAATTTGTAACAACTGTGAGTGAGGTCTGATGTTGATTAGAAAATTATTATATTAATTTTTCAAATGTATAAATGAAAAATAATTCACGAAAAATGTATGTAATATATTTCAGTAGGAGACTTCAAAAAAATCTAACGTCAAAATGTTACGTTCAATTTGAATGTTAATAAAACAAAATTGGATTGTGCTGTCAAAAGTTTCCTTGTAACTTTACTGACAATTGACAGAGATGGACTCTGTTTAAGTGTATAAATTGATTTAGTGGTCGCCCACTGAGACCGAATTTTTGCTTTTTAATACAGTCTATTTTGCGATCTTCGGCTTTGTATAATTTGCTAGTAAATATATTTATTAAGTGGGATATAAGAACTATAAACTGAGATTAAGGCTCTACTAATATCTAAATATTATAGCATACAATCAGCCTATGTCTCTCCACTGTCGGACATAAACCTGTTTCAAGGCTGGTCACCACACACGGTCTACCGCTCCTCACATCCACCCACTACAGACAAACTTCTTCAAGTCGTCGCACGTAGCAATATTTTCTCAATATTGTTTTCTAAATAAATAAATAAATAACACCACACTCAATGGTCGATACTAGAATTCCCTGGGTCCAGAGACACATAAAAAGGCGAACACAACAAATGACTGTCAGCTTTTTCAACAAACGATTGTCCGACCTGGAATCGAATCCGGAACCCAATGCAAAGCAAGCAATAGCACTACCAACTGGGCTAATTGGTCCCTTTATCGTAATACTGTTTTAAGTCCAAATCATTTTATAACATAACATGGCTTTTACACTATACTGGATGTAACTGAACCTATCCCAAATCCTGTCATTATAGGATTCCGTTCAAGATTTTGAGTTCCGTTCACTGATAAGAAATTTTTACGAAAATTTCCTTACGAACAGTGCATGCGCGATGAGATGGATATTAAATGTGACTGCCAAACGGGGTGTGAAATAAAGAAAAATGACTACTTAATGTGGGCGCCGTGAGAGGAGGTATAAATGATTGGGGGGAAAATACGAAAGTGTCACCTTACCTGGGAGATTCCAGATGCAGCTTATCCAGCAGACGACAAAGGTCGGCAACTTCTGTAACCACCTCTTGTCTTTATAAACGATTTGCGCTTTATTTTGATGGTACCGAACGAACACGGGCGCGGCGGCACGGCATGAAGAGAGCTTATAATGATGCTGTGCGTATTTCCTCCGGTGACAGCGTCAGTGGTTATCTGTCATGGGCTATAGGCCATGTTTCAAAACGTGGTGAAAAGAACAAAAGGAGCGTGAACAAAAAGTAACCCGTGTTCAACCAAAATAAAATCTTTTATATTAAATAAAAGGAAATAGTTAAATACTGAAAGTGACAGCCAATGGATGACAGAAAATTTTAATTTAAATTAAAAGTTAGGTTTAGGTTCTCTTGTGACAACAAAGACTTTGTCTATACATTCTTAGTAATTTCAGATTATCTCAGATATTCAAAAATAATTTGCTCAGTTGATCATAATTTACTGGTCTTTAGTACTTTTTTGCCGCTCGTTAAGTACACGCCTTCAATAAAAGGTAGCAAAATTTTTATATACATGTATATTTTTACCTACCTTATACTTAACCAAACAATTAAAAAACATAAAAACCGCTGTGAGGGTTTTAATATCACTGTTGGAAATCTTTTACGCCACATTTGAGTTTTTATGACACGTGAACGACAGTTCGGGCGCCGTTCTTCGCTCGGGGAGCGAAACGAAAGAGATTGCGTTTCGCCCATTTTTTTATAACATTCCTGTTTGTTATAATTTTTCATCGCGGAAAACTCTCATATTTCTCGTTTATTTTTATTGAGATTCTATTGGTGATCGCTTCTCAGAGAAATAGTGAAATAAGAGAAATATTTTTCAGGACGTACGTGATGAAAATAGCTGAGAATGTAATATATTGAATTTCGTAAAGGAGAGTGCACATTGTGTAAAATGTCATGCTATAAAACTTGGCTTTTCTAGAATTGTTATTTCATTTACTTATTTAGGAATTAATTTACTTAAGGGTAATCACTTATTTAAGGGTAATTTAAGGTAATCACTTCACTTATTTAAGGATAATCCTATCCTATCCCTCTCCATTTTCCCAACCCTTTCTCCAAATTCATTCCTCCATCTTCAAAGGTAAGCAGCGCATTCGGGGGCGCGCCAACGTTTGGCATTCTGAACTGAAGTTGGCATGTACCGCTGATATTTATCAGCGACAGTATCCACTTAGGTGGACTGTAAGATCATGTGACGCTATCTTCGAAAAAAAAAACAGTCGCATGGTTATTTGTATATAGTTAAGTTGAGTAGGTTTACACCCAGACCGTCTGTGCCGTCACAACACAAAGTCTTCAATCAAAACACATAGGTATAGGGATGTTTCGAATGGAAAAAACGAATAATATGAATAATTTGCCCCACTATTCGCGAATGTGAATATGATTACGATTAGTACTGAACCTTACTACCCACGTACTTGTAAAAATATATGTATAAATATTTTTTATTTGAATCAGTAAGCACTTGTTTAGTCTAATGTTAAGAACTAAAAAAATCACTTACTGCTTATACTAAAAAATCATATTTTCAAATGAATTTTAAATGTCACTCTTAAAAGTATTTCTTTTTGGAGAAAACCCATTTTATCTACTATTCACATTGGGACCTTACTATTCGATTAGTATTGAATATTCGTTTAGAAAATAGCGAAGAGTATGAATACTTGAAAATTGGCGAGTATTCGCCAAAACGTATACGAATATTCCGAATACTACCTGACCAATACCTAACAAAATAATGTTTCACGCACTATTGTTTTAAATTTAGTAAACGATAGGTCAGGAATAACGGTAGCATTTAATTCTCTATTGAAGTTTTATGTGACACGTCTGAAAAACTATTTTTTCATAATTACGAGTAGTTTTGGCGGTGATAGCCTACGGGTATCTATACTCGACTGACATTCGTGTGATCGTGAGATCAAATCCTCGACCCGTACTGCTGAGTTTCTATAAGTGCATTTTTTTAATAAATGTTACTATATCGGCGGTGAGGGTTAATATCGCTAGGAAATCCACTTTATATATATATTAATTTTTAATATATATAAAGTTAATAGTAGACAGAGTTAAAAATAAATTCTGTTAAATATGAAATGCTTATGAGCTTAAAAATTAATACCTGCCAAGATATGTTTTGTGTTTGGTCCAAGTTAGAAGCGGAACGTGTGTCTATTCTCGCACGCCGAATTTTCCATCTATTTTAAAATATTTTGCATTCTTATACGAGTTAGTATAGTTTATAGTTATTGTCCTAACTTTAAGGATATATTTGTTGTTGTATTCGCCGTTGGCGTCACCTAGCCGTCAATTGACAATGTTCGCAATTAGACGAAAAGGATTTTGTATATGTTCGAAAGCTGGATTGACGAATGGATTACAGTGCTATTGCGCAATACATTATTGCAATCTTATTGCAATAATAATTGTAGTTTACCTATGGTAACTTATCCGACCCTCGTTCTCCGCGCGTCTATGGCATTCTGCATATACTCACGATTGCTGGTATTACCGATATCGCGATGAATAAATAATACTTTGGCTTTGTAGCATATGTCCTTTTCGTAGCCCATAATAAGGACATCGTGGCATATAAGAAGGTCATGCGAAATTTCAACTCGGTTCATCCATCTGTTGTCACGTGAAAACATTTCAACAAATAAATAGATGAACAGACATGATTAGATTTATTTATTAGTTGGGACATACTTCATAAATAAACATTTCCTTCATAGGTATCCGCTTACTCTTATGATTTAACTCGTTCACAGCATCATTAATTTGAAACTGTAGCGTAGGTAATTTAGGTGCCTTGAACAAAACCTGTCACCTGAATTTTATTAAGGGTTTGAATAGGCGGGTCCAGACCAGGCGAGCAGTCTCGTGAGGCAGATGCTCGTCTAGTGTGGCACACCTCGCCCGAGGCAAACGCTCGTGCCACCTCTCCCGAGCGCTGCCGCGGCCGGTTTTTGACGACGCTTGAAAACGCCTTAGTACGATTGCCTCGCGCACTCTGGACGGCTGTTGGTTTTGTTCGTGCCTCGTGACTTGCTAAGGCTGCTCGCCTGGTCTGGCCCAGCCTAATGACATTTTACACGTGAATTTATCTAGTCTTTCATCTTACTTGACGGGGTTAATAAAGTACTAGCAGCGAAACAATGTAATTTGGTTAATTTATCTATTTAAACGGGTCTCAACGCGTATGTTTGCCTTATTTATTTTACTTGACGTTTTAGTTGGGTTGCACCAACCGTGGTCATGAGCTGACTGAAAAGATCAGATGAGTAGGGGTTCATTAAAAAGTAAAATTTAAAACTTAATGAAGTACTATGTAATAAGAATGTTCCATTTACAAAACACATATGATTTAAACAATTAGAGAGCTACTGAACATATAACACTATTAAACTGTAACGTGCCTGGCATACAGTGATTGTATGACATATCTGGTATGTATTCACAAATCGATGGTGCAACCAGTAAAATAAACAAGATAAACTTACGTTCTCAACATGTGAAATTTCAACCGTTTAAATAGGTAAATATGTGTGAAAAACGCGAAAATCGTGAATGTTTAAATGTATTTTTGTTATTTAACATTGTTCTGTTATAGATAAAAAAATATTTGTTCTTAATAAAGGACAGTTAAAAATCCCCGTTGAACTTATTTCAACGTTTCATTGTTTTTCAACTGATGGTTGACGTTTCCATTGACCGGCCATGTAGTGTAAGAGGACTTTAGAGTAGGGCCAACCCATCTTTTCCCGCGGGCGGCGTCGTAAAAGGTGACTAAGGATTAACAAAGCCGCCACCACAAGCCATGAGGAACTAGCCCACCTCTAAAAAATGGACTCGCCAACCCGCTTGGTCTGCGTGGCTTTCAGTAAGGCCATACTTTCCTCAAATACAAGACAATCTGCATGAGGGCCATTGAGGGCGTCCTCATGTCCAACATTGGACGGTAAAAAGGCTGGTCACAGTACGGTACGGTTTCCATATACTCATATCCCACAAATTCGTATTATATCGGATTGAAATGTCTGATTGCCAATCACCATTTTTCTACTAAAAACTTAAATTTTAGGGTATGTGATAAATCTAACATTTTGCGTGTTTACAACAGAAGAAACGATATGTCAACGGTCGTCATTATTGACAGTGAATACTGCCATTTTCCTTTTTTATAGAAAGAAAGTGGCAGACGAACATATAGTCTACCTAGTGTTAAGTGGATACTGTAGCCCATGGACATTCGCGATACATGTCAGGATCAGTCCAGAATGACAAACGTTGACACGTCTCCGAATGCGCTGCCTACCTTTGGAGATTTAGGAATAGATTTGGAGAAAGGTTTCGGAAAATGGAAAGGGATAGGATAGCGTGAGATAGGAATTTCTTACTTTAAAAAGAGAACTATTAAAGTCCGCGGTCTAAGGTGGTACAATTCTACTCATATATATTCCATCTGTCCCAAGCAGCTGTTATACAGAACAGAAACCGAGTTCAAAAGTTCGCAAATGTACAGGCAAACAAATTACACCGGAGAGGTTCTTAATTAACAGCTCCAATTCATTAAAAGACCGCAATCAAGACTATACAGGATGCTTGAGTGGAATAATTTCACTGAACCATTCTTTAGGTGAGATTTCAGCAACACGTTTTTAATCCTTTTATAGTAAGTTATACAGAGTTAAATAAAAATCCGTAAAAATCTATTTTTCTGATAGAAGCATGCAACATGGTTTTTTTAATTGATACTGGAATCAGTCACAAATGTTCCGAAGTAGGTAATTTGCTCTTTCTATAGGTACACGTTATACATTTTATAATTTTTTCTATAAAAGAAGACGTAGCAGAAGCCACTCAATGTCAATAATATTGTCAAGAACATGACATAACGTTACTTTTGTTGATACAGTTCACAAAAATTACATGAGACGGTAGGTTATCAAGAAAACTAAATTCTCGCTACATCAAAATAAATTGTTCGAATCAGACATTCTGTATGGTTAAATAAGGTTAGTTAATTTGAGTCACTTTAATTAGATGCTAGCATATAATAAGGTTTTGTTAATTGATATAGAGGTAAAACGGAACTCAGACAGAGCCTGAGCCCGTAAGTCAGTGCATTGAGGAAGCTGTTGGGCGTCTGCGAGGTGTAGAAGCACGGCCTGAGGTATAACACAGGGAATAATGAAGAACTCATATCTAAGTTTGGATACAACGCAGCAGAGGACGTGCATCCAATATTTTTAAACAATACAGCCTTATGGGTGATCAGCAGCTTCAAATATCTGGATCACATCGTGTCCGAGGATCTCAATGACGGTCTTGATAGAAATACAAGATACAAGATGGTATAGAAATGGAGCGCAGGGCATTGGCGGTCAGAAACAACAAACATGCTGGTTCGCAGGTTTGCTCGATGTTCAAAGTAATAAGTAGTACATAGCAATAAATAAATGTATAGGATAGTATAATTTATCAATACTTCTATTTATATCTTTAAAACTAACCATTGCTACTCACTTTTAGCGAATTATCTGGCAATTTAATGTATACTAGATTTTGGATACTCCTGTTTTACACACATATTCATATACAGATTGGGGCTTCATTACGTATACTTAACTACCATTTCTATATTTTTTAACTCGACATTTCGGCCGGTTTTCCCTGACCATGAATACGAGCTAACTAATTTGCTACCAGCGTTTAGTGATTCTAATACGGTTTGTGAACGGCTCGTGTGAATTCACCTTGTTGTTGAGAAAAGGGGTATCAAGTTATGAAAATTGAAAACGACTTCTGAGCGAGGCGTAAGTATAGCAATTATACACATTGCCTCTAATTATGTCATTAAATGAGATGGGGAATGCAGACGAGCGGTTAAAACGCTACGGGAGTACTCGTGAAATTGAAGCGGCGATTTTTCGTACACAATTATATGATAGTATAAGCGTTAAATTTAACCGGTAAACGCGACCTTTCGATAAAATCATAATGCCGCTTTATTATTATGGCTACGTTTTTGAACGCGCCCTTTTAGTCCATTACGGACGACAATTGACAGACGTCACCGGGAGAACGACGGTACAACGGAATTAACCTCTATTCGTCACGCGCCGCGGAAAATCGTTCGGTCACAAAACAATAACAAACCGGGTCACGATCCTGATAATGTGACCGCGGTGACAGCGGCCGCGTCTTAGCCGGCTGTCTTGTATGTGCTGCGCCTGGTATCTCCTGGGTAAGTTTCCACATTTTCTATAATCATTTTCATTTCGTTTATTTACCCCCAATTATATCGCACCCCGCATCCCGCAGGACCTTCGTTCAGGATTAATACCGGATCTTCCTTCCCCTCTATCTTACCCAAAGGTACCCATTAAGTATTTTTCACCCCACACCGCACCTACACCTAGTTAAAATGAATTTGAATCTTTTAAAAAAAATCTCGACGACAACTGATAGAAGAAAATGTACTCACTTGTGGGTTTACCTTCGATAACCTGAAACGAAGAAATAATAAAATCAATATTTTAAATTTAAATCATTTTGTAATTTGTGATTGATAAAGTTAAATAAATATATATAAAGTAATTGATGCATTTTGTTGTACTAAATATGTATTTTAATTAGTTAAAACAAATTTAATAAAACTTCTGGATAGACAACTCGCATTATGTTCAGGCCACAATAAGTTGGTCTTACTATATTATAGAGTACGTGCTTTTTCAGTCCTAAAATCGATTAATAATATTTACTTATATGTTCTATAGATATAGATGTGGTAATTATTCATTATCTAGATATCTTTGTTGACAACCCAACACAACAAATTTTTCTGGACTGTTCTGAGCTGAAAAAACTGCATTCACTGTGACTGCATTTCACTATTTTAGTAAACGACTTTAGACTTTGATGAACCATCTAAATATACTTTGACGACCAATTAGCACAGTTGGTAGCACATCGATTTCCGATCGGACAATCATTTGTTTAAAGACAGGTATTTGTTATACTTCATGAAGAAAGTATAGGTATACGAATATTCTATCCACAAGCAAGATTACCATACTGTAATCTACCTTACGAACATATAAACATCTACCATACGAACCACGTTCGTGAGTTGCGAAAAGAATAAAAGTGATTAGCTTATTAGCGTTTCATGTAAGCGATTGTTAGAATTATGCTAACCCGCAACGTTTCAACCGATCGTATACAACGCACCTTTTTAAAACCGCTTCGACGATAATTAATTGTATGTTCCTCCCGTCATTTCCCGCCCATTTCTCTTCTCTTAATTACGTCACAAATACCGCGAGTCAGCTTTCGTCTTTCAATATGCGGGTCCATTAAAACTCTGTGCGGTTATGTTATAAAGATGTTATGTGGATAACCGCAGTTGAGTAGCAGTTTTACGAAACAGTTGGCTGAAGTTGTTGTTGGTTGTTTGTTGATAGGAACGTTGGCAAGTTTACAGATACTTAGGGTATTTAGGAATAATTATTTTTGAGAATAGGAATCATAAAATATTTTAATGTACATCTATGTTAGATTATGTTCGAAGTTGTATCAAGTCGGTTCAAGTTGGTGCAACATTTATATACTAAAACATATGGAAAATTACAAAATCTTTTCGAGCGGCGCGTGCCATCGGCCTTTCATCTACATCTTATATTATATACATATATAAATATGGATGTTGGTATATCTGTCTGAGATTAATAGACTTCGACACCGTTTGACCGATCACATATATGTATTTTTTCATGAAGAAGGTTTTTATGCTATCCACTTTGTTGTAACTTGCCACTAGATGGCGCTGCAGCACATCAACTTCTATACCGTTCAACCGATCGCCATGAAAATTGGTATACATAGGTATTTGAGTACGGAGAATATTATCGAGGTATCGACTTTGATGTAACTGGCCACTAGATGGCGCTACAGCACATCAATTTCTATGGCAGGACAACGTCTGCCGGATTTTGCTAGTTAATTGTAATTTTAAATTAATATTAATAATTATATTGATGAATTTATATTAAGATAGATCCCTTTTTTACTGTATTGACAGTTACCTTTAATAGGCATGTACTTTCAGATGGCAGTAAAAAATCCGTGCAGTCAACAAAAAAATCAATTACTCTAAACTGTACCCCGTTTGATGGAGATGACTGGAATTATATGACACCCCCCAGGTTTTAGCGGCTATAAAATTGTGACGTCATTATTTTATAGATTTCTTTGTAGGGTACTTTTAAAAATACCTACGTTTCCGTAATTCCATTGCGTAATTCCGTTTAAGAATTTTGATAAGTTGATAAGGGCTCTTTATTGCATATACTCGTAATTGGAGAGATACAATCGGCGCTCTTATCGTTTAACTAAAAAGCAATTTATTAACACAATGTTAATTTTAAATTAACAGTACCAACCCATCTCTTGCTGTAGGTGGCGACTAGATGATAATAAATCCGCTACCACAAGTGCTATGGAACACCGCCTGTAAGAGAGTGGACTCATCAATCCTCTTGGCTAGTGTGGCGTTTTAAGGCCATATATCCTTCATGTACAAGACATGCATGCGTGAGAAGACCAATGTCCAACAGTGGACTATAATAGAGCTGTTTACGGTTACGGTATTTTTATTAATAATTTTAATATCAACTAATGTTAATATTAAATTATTTATCTACATAATGTTTATTGTTATCTACTGGCCTATAAACATTTTACGTGATTATCAATAAAGACCACGCACTAAAAGTATGAACCGATTTTATTTCTCCATAAAACTACTCGAAAGTGCCTCTATAAACTCCAGTGTTCTTAATACTTAGTTAATAAAGAATATTTTTCCGTGCACTCTAAGTGATATATCTTAGCCGACACTCGTTAACGGTTATCTGTGAAACGCATAGGATTATGGAGTTTATGACAGTGTGTGGAATATAGTTCCGTTGTATGAAATATTGTAAGTATGTCATGAAGTCTATATATGAAGTGTCTATATGTTTTATAACTACTATTTATGACATTGTTAGGTTTCCGATTAGATACCGTGTGGGCCCAGCGGGGATTGATGAATACTAATGCTGTAGATGTTTATTTATTCTCAACCGAGGAGGTTTCCTCACAATACTATCCTTTTTTTATAGAAAAAAAACGGCAGACGAGCATACAGTCCACCTGATGTTAAGTGGATACTGTCGTTCACAGACATCCGCGATACATGCCAACATCAGTCCATAATGATAAAATTTGGTACGCACTCGGATGCGCTGCCCATCTTCGAAGATTAAGGAATGGATTGGGAAAATGGGAGGGGATAGGATGGAATGGGAATGGGCTCTGGCATATCGCACTCACTACCGAAACACGTACGTACATTGGGTGAAATACGATAAAATAGGAAATGGAGTACATTTCAAGATAGTTTTCTGTGACAAACGGCTAAAGTGGCCAGTCAAATGCGCCCAGCGGCTGTGGGAGTGCAGTATGCACTCTCGCCCTACGAGTCCTTCCTTTAAATTTAAAAATCCTTGAGTAGAAATTCTGTGGTAGGTATTACATAGGTACACTCTAGACTAACCACTATGGTGTTGAATACTTTCTAGGATTTTTTGAAAAGGTCACACAATCGAAATTTTGTTTTGAATTTAGCTTATCTACGAACTTAGCCGAAATACAATATCTCGTTTAATTGAGCGAAAGTATAGAAAGTATATAAGTTTTACAAAAGCACCGTCGGAATCATTTATAAAGCTGGAACGACTTTTATCGGAAAGTGCATGAAATATTCAGTTCTACCTAAAAGCAGAGATAATAGGAAAATTGTATTTAAACTTCTGAAAGACTCTCGATCCTCGAATTCCGAAATTTGTAAGTTGGAAAGAAGTCTTTACTTATAGATAGACCCTTTGCGATAAGGCTTCTGTGCCTAATGATTATTTGGGTGACCGTACAGATAGGAACGTTTTGTTGATATTAGTAAATGTTAAAGGAAAAATCCGAAACTTATAAGGATTTGAAACGTAGGAGTCAATGCTGGAATTCAAATAATAAATTGAAATGGCAATGGGTACGTCACATCTGTTGTAGGACTGACAACTAATATAACGCGTCTTGGTTCCATCTGAAAATCAGCGCTGTATTCAGTTTTCACGGTGTACAGCTTGTGCTGAGACGGATGTCCATGGGACGTATCCATTACGACACTTATGGGACATCGCAGGTGTCTTATTTTAATTTTTCGTTTGCTGTCGTTTATATATGTTAGAGCTTCATTAGCACTCGCTCAGTGCTCGAGCACTTACTGAGTGGTCGAGCGGCGAGTGCTTTGCGTTCATTTTTACAGCTCTAACTTTTTTTTTTAATATTTAAACACAAGTTGTAGGATCTTTACGAGCCGTATCCAACGACATATGTATAGATGTAGAAACTATTTTTTGATTTTTTTTGAAAAGTTTACACCACTATATTTGGAACTACTGAACTGATCTGACTGACTGATCTCATCTTAGAGCTTAACCGAGACCCAAATATTTTCTGCCTTTCAATTCAATCCGTTTAAAAATGCGCCTGCAAATTTCCACAAATCCCTTTATACAATAAACGACATAACTGGATTTCGTGACTTTTTGCCTGGTACTCGAAAGGTGAGTTTTTGTTTCAATATTATAAAAATTGTGTATTGTGCGTTTTGTGGTTGTGATAGTCTATTGAACTTCAAAGTGTTTTTTTGTGCGTAATGTTTGTGATAATGAAATAAAAGCGTAGAACTACGTTTTACGTGTGTTTCCAAGGAGTCCTGTTCTGTTCTCAGTAAACTTACTATCGCTTTACTAAGCAACTCCCTATTTTCTTCGACGCAACTGGATATGGACAGGACAATTGTTTATCAGAATGTGCTAATTAAATTTTGGAATTCACCTGGTGACCTTTAATAGAAATGTGGTAATGTTTTTCCTAAATAAATTCAACAATTCTAAATTGCAAATTTTAAATTAGAATTTTTAAAGTAGAATTCTAAATTTGAACAGAAGGAGACTACAATAGAGATTTCCTTAAAATCTCCCTAAAACCAAAATTCAGGTACCCACCTATGTACTTTCACAAAGGTACAAAACGTTCGACCCGTTACAAATTTATTAAAAGTATTGACTTGAACCCGAATAAAATGAATTTTCGAAATGGCTGCCGGTCCCTCTTATCGTGTCGTTATTCTTTTTAATGGCTCCTCCCTAGCAACTTGCTCCGTGATTTCAAAATCTGCGCCGTTAATTAAGTGGCAATGGTAATTAAAAAGATTTTATGGTGACAGAAGGATTAATGAAAAAATTAATAGGTGTTCAGATAACGTGAAATGTTTATTTAATTTTTACACCCTGTTTTAATAATAGGGGTTAAAGTATGAAATTGCTGTTTCATAGTAATAGATACTTTGAATTGACATAAAACCTTCATGGTGTGAGATTTTCGAGTGAAACTTTTTTCACATGATACCTATGAGGTTCTTGTTTTAAAAAATGTGCAACATTCGATTTTCGACTTTCAATTATTTTTCTTATTCAGCTTAGACGGGAAAGATGGATACTTCGAAAATCCGAGTAATCTTTGAATACGAGTTCCGACGCGGAACTAACGCGGCAGAAACGGCTCGCAATATCAATGCTGCGTTTGGAGAGGAGACTGCTAATGAACGAACCGTGCGTTTTTGGTTTAAACGCTTTCGTAATGGAAACTTCGACTTGAAGAACGAACCACGTGGAAGACCAGGTGAATAATGCTGAATTGAAGGAGATGGTGGAAGCCGATCCGAGTCAAACTACCCAGGAATTAGCGGCATAGTTTAACGTTATCTTACCTACAATATTGACTCATTTGCATCAAATCAATGAGATAAAAAGATATGAAAAATGGGTGCTTCATGATTTGACTGATCTGCAGAAAAAAACGCGTGTTGAAACTTGCGTTGCCTTGTTGAATCAGTACAGAAATGAAGGAATATTGGATCGAATTGTGACATGTGACTAAAAGTGGATTCTTTACGATAACCGAAAGAGAAAAATGCAATGGCTGACCCCAGGTCAAACGCTTCAACAGTGCCCTAAGGCAAAGCTTACCAATAAAAAGGTAATGGTAACTGTTTGGTGGTCTATTCATGGTGTTATTCACTATAGCTTTCTCAGGTCTGGTCAAGCAATAACAGCAGATGTTTACTGTGCCGAACTTCGAACAATGATGGCAAAACTAGCAGTGAAACAGCCTCGACTCGTGAATCCATCTTCACCATTATTGCTCCATGATAACGCAAGACCTCACACTGCACGAGAAACCGTTGTAACTCTACAGGAGCTGCAGTTAGAAACCATACGTCATCCTCCGTACTCGCCAGACCTTGCTCCAACGGACTATCAATTTGTTCGTGATTTGGACAATTTTCTACGAGGTAAAAAATTTTCTTCCCAAGAGGCAGTATAAAATTCTTTCACACAGTTTGTCGAATCTACATACCCCGAAGAGTTTTATCGCAAAGGTATAAATGAACTTCCGATTAGATGGCAACAATGTATAGATAATGAGGGTAAATATTTTGATTAAATAAATATGTTACATTTTAGAAAAAAACGAGTTTTAATTTTTTAGTACATATCGGCAATTTCATACTTTAACCCCAATATTATTTTGTTGATCACTCCATAGTAACACTATAACAGTTGGTTAACTTTGCTCCTATTCGTCGAGGTTCTCTCTCGATTTGTATTACGGCACGACACAAACCACGCGCGTTTGGAAATAATGTTTTTTTTTTTGTTTAGACGAGTGGGCAGACGAGCAAGCGGTCCCACGTGATGGTAAGTGTTACCGCCGCCCATGGACACCTGCAACACCATGTCTAATCGTTCCTGAAGTTGAGAGCGCCTAGGCACGGCGCGTTAAAAGCAAACCTCGATTAGTGCATTTGTATGAAGTAAGTAAGTATATATATATATATTATGCAAGTATGTATATTACGTGGTTTACATAGCTCATTCGATCTCAACTATCATTGGCTTAGAAATTATAGCGATACATTTAGCCTACCTTTTTTTGTCACGTCGAATTTGTGAATTCAACACCCAACCAACCGTGAACAAAGAAAGGAACATGTATTCGACAAGCACACAAAGGAAGAGAAAATGATGACAGTAAGAATGACAGAAAAAAAATAATCACAAAGATAATTAACAAAATATAATAATTGTCATTCTGTGTGCGACAGCGCTCCGTCGAAAGAGTCTCCAGCCTCAAAAATGTTCAGTCCTCAGCCTCAGTCCTCAAATGGTCTGATTTTCAGCTGAAGCAAAGACGTATTTCACAAATAACGTGTACTGCGGCAACATTGCGGTTCACCATGCAAAACTGCATATCCGTTAGGGACAAACCACTTCCATTTTATTAGCATAAAATTCATATTAGCACATGGACTGAATAGGCTCATCCGCTTGTGGCAATTTAAAAAACATACGCGATGGAACGGACAGTCGTGAAACAAATGTGGTCACATTTGTTGTATATTATTACGTCTGTGCCACATGCTGGATGAATGTCACGCATGCATGGGTGCATGTCACAGTTTATACCATGTGTGCTAATGCACTATGTCGAATAGTTAGTATTCAGTTATAGCAACAAACCTTCTGTCTCCCGCTATAATGTCCACTTCAATATCTAATAAAACCGTTATAATCCCAGCAACAACATATTATATTAACATTCAGTTTTGAAATTATAATTCGTTCATTTGATAGACTTAAGACCTATTTCACGATCTGTAAGTAAATTACTGAGTAAGCTAACCGACAACTAAAGTAACCGGTAATTAGTATCACATTTCACCAAGTCCAACTGTCACTAATCGGTGAAATCTATCAGAGATACTCGGTAGTCTTAACTACCGATTAGTAATCATTGTTAATTCACAAACTGTAACTTTACTCATATATGAATGTAACGGAAATCCTAGTTCTGTGGTAGTACTCAAACTGTGCTCAAAGTATTGAAGTAACAGATATGTGAAAGTCTCCAACACCCGGTGGAGTAATTCGAGGTTGAAGTGACAAAATAAATGGATTGTAATTTCATCCAAACTATCGTTTTGGGACAGATTATAACGTCACCGAGGCATCCAGTGACATATTTACGCTACGTCAATTTTTCGGCTACTCTCATTATCCATATAACAATATTTATTAGAAACTCGCTTCTACCCGCGACTTCGCTCGCGTGGACAAGCAGTTGTACAAAAATTTAACATCTGTAAAAGTACCGACATTATGGATTTCACGGATGAAAAACCATGTAGTAGTTCTTGAGTGATTCAATTAAAAGTCATTTTTTTATTTTCCTCTATAACTCCTTGTGTCATACGCAGATGACAACCAGTTTTCCTTCTGGATACGTAGCTATACATTAGTGAAAACCCGATCAAAATCAATTCAATAGTTTCAAAGTGATGCTCAAACAAACAGACCTCCAGACAAACAGACAAAAATATTTTTCATTTAACCCACCAATTTTATTTTGATTTAATTTAAAAATAGCATCAAAATCGGTTCTGTTCTTGAGGATTGCGATCTAAAAACCTTCCTTGACTCGACTAGTTTTAAATTGAAAAAAATATATATTGAACTACAACGTTCTTTTTGCGGATGATGCTCTTCAAGGAAGCTTTACCTGGTAGGAAAGGCTTCCTTGAAGAGCTTGAAGATGGTAATCATGCAGGACCGAATCAAGCGTGTCTAGCACCCTAGGCGGAAAATCTACAAGGCAGCGTTTCTCGCGCATATTAAATGTAGATCAAACATATTTTTAGATTGACAATTCATGTGTATCAAATAAAATATTAAATGAAATCAGATTAATCATTTAAAATAATCTATAGGTACATATAATATAGTCTAAACAGAGCCATCTCTATACATAAATATTTATTGAAAAAGAAAATCGTTGCATTGCACTCTACAAACGATACAGAACCCAATACAACCATTTTCGAATTTTTTACTGTTTGCCTGACTGTTTGAAAGCGCATCACGTTAAAACTACAGTAAGAATTTTAATGAAACTTGGCACAGTCATAGCTAAGAAAAGTAGTGTTGACAAATCAAAACAACTTTTAGCAGACAGCTCGCAGACAAATCTTATTTACGGACGAGAATATGTTCAATAACATTTTAACAAGCATAATGATCGAGTTTATGCTCATAACTCTAGAGAAGCTGCTCTATTGGTCAATACGGTGCAACGTGGCCATAATCCGGCTGCAGTGAAAGTTTGGTGGGGTGTTAGCTATGAAGGAACCAAATTTTTGTGAGAAAGGTATTAAAATGTCGGCTCAAGTGTATCAAAGTACAACACTAAAGGTATTAAAGGCTCGCTCAACACAGGCGTGGCTAGAATGGAATATTCCCGACTTCATTAAAGCTGAAGCCCATCTGCCGCTTTTTCTATATAAAAAACCCTAGAACCGATTTTTCTCAGATGTACAAAATCCTTCTCACTAATCTCTTTAGAAGCTAGCACACAGCAGTAACGC
The DNA here is from genome assembly GCA_914767545.1 of Sesia apiformis. Lineage (NCBI taxonomy): Eukaryota > Metazoa > Arthropoda > Insecta > Lepidoptera > Sesiidae > Sesia > Sesia apiformis. The sequence continues at coordinate 2,688,756 of OU611960.1, read as the reverse complement.
TGAAAAATTCAATCACTTGGCTTTAGGAGTTAGTCCTCGCTTCAAGAAGGTCGTTAGACGAACCAACACAGATATGCAAACATTCAAGCAATAACAGTTAGTTTTCATGAATCTCAGTAATAGTGAGTGCTTTTAGTGAAACGACGTTGATGACGTAAGGTTGTGTCGTAATTTCACTGTTGAGATATATTTGAGATAATAAAGAATTACAACTCAGACATTCGGCTGTCTAAATTAAAAACACGGTAAGTGAACTGTACTAAATTTTACAGAAATATATTTTGAGTCGGAAGTGACTGTACTAGGCGATTTCTTGTTAGGGTTTAGATAATGGAAGGCTGTCATTCTATTCATCGCCACAAAAATGAAATAGTAAAAAAGATAATCCGTCTGTCACGGAACGTCGTTTGGACTGGCACAATCCAAAATAATATTTTAATTAAAAAGTTAACTCTGCCCCCGAAGCCTTAAGATTCCGCTGTTGCATGATATTGGGATTCAAAGGCACATTCAACTCGAATAGCAATTAAAAACTTAAAGAGGTGACACTTAAATAACAATTTTAATAAGGAATATTTCGCGACTGAATCGTAATTATACCCCCGATTCCTGCTCCAATGTGTCCTAATATGTATACAGGCTGTGTCCAAACCTTTCCTGAAGTCTAAAACCATGGTTTGTGCTCACCATATCATACCAACAGCCTATGTCTCTCCACTGCTGGATATAGGCCTGGATCCTCACCACTTCTCATGACAATGGACAGGTCATATTTGCCGCAGGATCGATAAGTGAGGGGAATAACCGTTAACCGGGAACTGCAGTGTGGGACGCCATCTGGCCATGTGGACCGACGGAATTCCCCTGTTCACTTGGCCGGAGAAATTCACATGTGGCGGTTGGATTAGAGAAGTCGATGTTTGTGTTCGTAATAAACTCAACAACTGTTTTAAACAGTACTGCAGAGCCGGATCGTCATCATAAAGAAAAGAATTCACAAGCACAACTCCATAAAATCAGTCCCAAAGCCTTTTCTAAAATTGCATTACACGGCCTGTAATATAATTTTAATAATAATAAAAATTTGGGCCCTTTCGAATTACTGAAGGTAAGCATTATCCTCCCAAATGGGATGGCATTGGTAAATGCAAATTCTAACAATTGGAAAACCAGAAATGGCTTTGGGAATCGTAGTCCCGTAAAACGGCTCATTTCCCCGGTTTTGTCTTATTTCGATTAACTACGAACAGTGGAATGAAGAAGTTCGCTGTACTCTCATTTGGGTATACGAAGTGTTCTCGTTGGGTGAGTTCAAATAATTGTGTGTACGGTGTAATTATTTTTAACAGCATAAGTATTACCGATAACTAATCGATTATTACTGAAGGTAGGTTCACATTTACGTAATGAAAATAATACGTATGATCATATAATTTCTTGCATAAAACATTGTAAGTGTGTAAGTTTGTATAGTATATGTAATAATGTATTTTATTTATTTCACCACAACATTTAAATTGTGTGTTTCATGCACCTCCTAATTAAAGTCCAATCAAACCAATGGTTGGCTGGTAGAGAATGCTCTATGGCATTAAGCTCGCCTTTTTACGATATTGAGCAAAGAAGTGTAAATATAAATAAAACATTTATTAGTTTCACAAATATAAAATAAAGTCAATTCATATTTACCATTAAAACAACCAGAGAATCAAATCATTGCCGAGTTATGTTTTGAAGATATAGTGAAGAAACGACCAAGAATATTATTTTATCACCATTATTATATGTATGTATGTATTATATGTTTTTGAGGGGGAGAGTGCACGCTGAAATCCAACAGCCACTGGGCGCGCTCGACTGGCCACGTTACCCCTCTCTCAGAGAACACTACCTTGAAATGTACTGCATTTCCCACTTTATCTTATTTCCCTAATGTACGTACGTGTTTCGGTAGTGAGTGAGATGTGCCAGAGCCCATTCCCATCCTATCGCTCCCCATTTTCCCAACCCTTTCTCCAAATCCATTCCTAATCTCCAAAGGCAGGCAGCGCATCTGGGGGCGTGCCAACGTTTGTCATTTTGGACTAATTTTGGCGACAGTATCCACTTACCATCAGGTGGACTGTATGTTCGTCTGCCGCCTTCGTCCATAAAAAAAATGTATGTATATAGAGACATTGTTGCTTTATTGCACCGTCTACCTCCATTTAGTCCACAGACTTCACCTTATCATCCAAAGTTTGCCTGGAAGAAATCGCTTTAGCGGTAAGGCCGCCATCTAATTACAAGGTACTTTATATTTCTCTGCATGATTTTGGTGTACAATAAAGTGTATAATGTATCAGGCACTTCAGAAGTGTATTACTTTTTCATATATATGTATATTATATTCATATATTATATTTAATTTCATTTTGTAAAATTGACCTTATACTGTAATTTCGTTATATGCGAAATTTAAATATTTAAATATTACTTAAATACAATATCATTTCCCTGGCTTTTATAATAAAAAGGGTTTATATCCACGTGCAGTGTATTACAAAACGTAACTGTAGCAATAAAAGAGAACGGTTATGTTGTCTGCTCCCTAATGTTATGCCTAACATTAATCATACATGCTCGTACAGCATGAAATTGAATTAAATAATGCAATCCCGAGAATTTTAAAGGAAATGATTGATTTAATATCGATGTATACAATATCCAGTCATCACTTATGTTATTATTAAACGATATTTGAACTTCAGACGGATGTGATGTTTGCGGAGTATTATAAATTAATACAGTCGTGAATATGTTAGCAAAATACGTTTATAATATAGCCATATTAGCATTAACTAATGTTACGGCACCGTCAGTTATATTACCAGTTATAGGCACAGTTATATTACCACCGTCGAACGACCAGGGCTTTGAAAACGGATTACCGACGTAGGTTGTCACTGGTGACTTACAACACGCGCACTTTGAGGACAGACGAGAAGATCGCTGAGCTGGAAGAGGAGATAGGCAAGTTGCACTGGGATATATTGGGGTTATCAGAAATCCGAAGAGAGGGGGAGGACACGATAACCCTGAAGTCCGGCAACTTGTTCTATTACCGGGAGGGCGACCAGCAGTCCCAAGGTGGTGTCGGGTTTATCGTCCACAAGTCCCTCGTAAATAATGTTGTAGCCATGACGAGTGTGTCGAGCAGGGTCGCGTACCTTATACTCAGAATATCCAAGAGATATTCGTTGAAGGTCATACAGGTCTACGCACCGACCTCGGCACACCCGGATAACGAAGTGGAAGCAATGTATGAGGACATTAGTAGAGCCATACATGCTTCGAAAACACACTACAATATTGTTATGGGGGATTTCAACGCGAAACTGGGCAAAAGAGGCGACGATGAGTTGAGAGTGGGGCAATTTGGATGTGGGCACCGGAACCAGAGGGGCCAGAGGCTGGCCGACTTTCTTGAGAAAGAGGGACTCTTTATGATGAACTCTTTCTTCAAGAAGCCGCCTCATAGGAAGTGGACCTGGATGAGCCCCGACGGTTCCGTTAAAAATGAGATAGACTTCATTATGGCCACAAAGAGACAAATATTCAATGATGTCTCCGTGATCCACAGGGTGAAAACCGGTAGTGATCACCGAATGGTTAGAGGCACATTGAATATAAACGTCAAGTTGGAAAGGTCCCGCCTGATGAAGTCTACGCTCCGACCTACTGCTGCCCACATACAAAACCCCGAAAGCTTTCAGCTTGAATTGTCAAATCGCTTCGATTGCCTAGAGGATTGCGTTGCAGTGGACGATATCAACAACAGGTTGGTAGAAACTGTCCATACGGTGGGGTCTAAATTCTTCAGACACCGTCGAAGAGATGGACCCCAAAAGCTCACCGACCACACCCTCGACCTCTTGGCGGAACGACGTTCGATGGCACTGCAGACTCCTGATGACGCGGAAGCATATCGGCTGCTCAATAGACGGATTCACCAGTCCTTGCGACACGACATCCGTCTCTTTAATACTAATCGTATTAAGGAGACGATAGAGCGGAATAAAGGCTCCAAAGTGTTCGCAAGAGACTTATCTATTGGGCAGAGCCAGTTGACGAAGCTGAAGAGGGAGGACGGCAGTGTCACTTCCGACAAACAAGAGGTACTGAGGGAGATCGAGGAGTTCTATGGACAGCTGTATACCTCGGTCGCTAAACCTGTTGGCAACTTGGCCAAAGACCCAAGAGCCAAGTTGACCCGACACTATACCGAAGATATCCCGGACATCAGCCTGTACGAGATTAGGATGGCCCTCAAACAGCTTAGAAACAACAAGGCGCCGGGCGAAGACGGAATCACTTCAGAGCTTCTGAAAGCGGGTGGAACACCGGTACTGAAAGTCCTTCAGAAGCTCTTTAATTCCGTCTTGCTCGAAGGTATTACGCCGGAGGCATGGAACAGAAGCGTGGTGGTGCTCTTCTTCAAGAAAGGCGACAAGACCTTGTTGAAGAACTATAGGCCCATCTCGCTTCTCAGCCATGTTTATAAACTGTTTTCGAGGGTTATCACGAATCGTCTCGAGCGCAGGTTTGATGACTTCCAGCCTCCCGAACAAGCCGGTTTCCGAAAAGGCTATAGTACCATAGACCACATCCATACGCTGCGGCAAGTTATACAGAAGACCGAGGAGTATAACTTGCCATTATGCTTAGCGTTTGTGGACTATGAGAAAGCCTTTGATTCGATCGAGACTTGGGCAGTGCTACAGTCCCTCCAGCGGTGCCATATTGACTATCGGTATATCGAAGTGTTGAAGTGTTTGTATAACAACGCCACCATGTCAGTCCGAGTACAGGAAGGGAGCACGGAGCCGATTCCATTGCAGAGGGGTGTGAGACAAGGAGATGTCATCTCTCCGAAGCTCTTCACCAATGCGATGGAAGACGCTTTCAAGCTCCTGGAATGGAAAGGACTCGGCATCAACGTTGATGGCGAATACATCACTCACCTTCGATTTGCCGACGATATCGTGGTCATGGCAGAATCGCTGGAGGATCTTAGCACAATGCTCGGAGACCTCAATCGAGTTTCCCAACAGGTGGGCCTTAAAATGAACATGGACAAGACGAAAATCATGTCGAATGTCCATGTCGTGCCCACCCCAGTTTCAGTTGGGAGCTCGATTCTCGAAGTTGTTGACGAGTACGTCTACCTAGGCCAAACGGTCCAACTAGGTAGGTCCAACTTCGAGAAAGAGGTCAATCGACGAATCCAACTCGGCTGGGCAGCGTTCGGGAAGCTACGCAGCGTCTTCTCGTCCTAAATACCTCAGTGCTTGAAGACGAAGGTCTTCGACCAGTGTGTGTTGCCGGTGATGACCTACGGCACCGAGACGTGGTCTCTGACTATGGGCCTCATAAATAAGCTCACTGTCGCACAGCGAGCTATGGAGAGGGCTATGCTCGGGGTTTCCCTACGTGATCGAATCAGGAATGAGGAGATCCGTAGACGAACTAAAGTCACCGACATAGCCTCTCGGGTTAGCAAGCTGAAGTGGCAGTGGGCAGGGCACATAGCTCGAAGAACCGATGGCCGATGGGGCAGAAGGGTTCTCGAATGGAGACCACGTACCGGCGGACGAAGCCGAGGACGTCCATCTGCTAGATGGACAGACGACCTCATAAAGGTTGCGGGCACCCGCTGGATGCAGGTCGCTGCCGATAGGTCTAAATGGCGGACAATGGGGGAGGCCTATGTCCAGCAGTGGACGTCCAAGGGCTGAGAAGAAGAAGAAGAAGAATGTTACGGTATGGTAAAAGATTTGTAGGATCAGCTATTGTTGGTAAATTCGAGTATATCTTTATTAAAATTATCAATTAAAACCTTGACGTAGATAACTTAGCTCTTCACCCAATACTGGGGTCACGACAAGATATATGTATATAAGATATGTATATATGGTATGTACATAATCTGTCCGAAAAGTCGAGTAAATAAATGTAATAAATACTGCGAGTAAATGGCAAGACATTCACCGATAGTAGACGCTGGAATAAGGAGATCGGAAGGTCGAGTGAGTGATCGAGTCTTGGGAAAAGCTTAGATCTACAGCTACAGCCTAGTTTAATAATTAAATATTTGTGAAAACCCCGAAAATCCAGAAAACTAAATAAAAATCTTCGTTTGGGCTATTATTTTTATATAAATAGCTGTTCGGAAAATTCCGGTTTAAAAACTGTTTCACTGGAACCTTTTAAATAACATTTAACACGAATGTCCAGGGAGCAATGGGGTAAATAAACACAAGAACGGTTTACATAGCACCATTTACTTTTCTCCAGATTTTCATCCCCTGGGACTTTATAGGACTACTGCGGTTTCGGATCGACCACAGACCGACTTCCTCACTTTGCCGGACTTTTAGGAAAATGGCATTTCATAGGACCGCAAAACGCAAAACTTTGTTCGACTTCGGATTATAATGAAATAATGGACAGATAAATCTGTTAGAATTTATTTATCAGCGTTGAAAAAGTAAAAGCTTTAGTGTTGTAATTAATTTAGTGATTAATTTCTTAATTTAGTGCTTAAGCGAGGGTAATCTACATAATTGACATATACTCGTATACAAGGAATATTTTAATTATTTGTTACATCGAAAAAGTAACTTTTCGTCTCTATATCAACTAAAAAAACGATTTAGACTATTTAGAAGCAGCTTAATTAGTCAATTGAATTATTTGATCGATATTACTAAAGCTTAACGACAGACACGTTGACAACAATAAGACACTTATCATCAGACGGCCCGTTAACCCTAAAATACATAGCCTTTAAATTAGAAATGTACTTAAATTTATCAAATTCAACATTTAGAAACGTTGCTATAATTAAAATCTGGCACTTTTTATACCGTAAATCGGGCCTGAACGCGAAAAATTAAAGCTTTTTGTTTACCTTTCATTTCTTCGCAATGTTTCGGCACAGGTTACACTGTAACAAAACTCTTTCGAATATTCTCCTTTACCGACCTCCTTGTTACTAAACGCGAACCCCTGGCCGCTAATAAAAAACCTAAATTCAAATTTATTTCTTACTCTTTGACTCGATTCCTTTTTTATTCATTCTGCTGTCTAATTTTCGATCTGCAATAACGTGCCTATTACACTTCGGTAAAGCCGGTAAATTTTGTATGTTATTGAATATCTCATAAAACGCTTCTAATTGCGCATGATGCTGTAATTCAGCTGTATAACAATATATAATACTGTAAAGTTATACATAACTTTATTGGAGTAAGGTGTTTTTAATGGTCCGTTTTTACGTACACAGTTTAGTTTTATAAAATTGGATTCGTAGGTGCCTTTCATTCACTTCAGTGTGGAGTGCTGGAGTGAAGACTGGGTGTCGTTTGCAATCAAAGCAACGTTGCAACACCAGCCGTTAATTTTATGCGTTCAGACCCGATTTATAATATATAATATGTACGAAACGCGAAAGTTTAAAAAGTTATATTAAGCGGGCATTTTATTTAAAAGTATAAGGTCGCCATTACGTTTGCATTTTGCAGTGTGATATCATATTGTTGTAGAACGGAAGGAAACCAGTTTCGCGCAAACACTAAAGCTTGAACTGTTTTATATCGGAGGGAAACCAGTTTCGCGCAAACACTAAAGCTTGATATTTTCTTAGGTTTTCGCGATTACTATACATAGCAATTAAACAACTTTAACGGTTTAAATCGCGTATATTTGACATTATTTATATCCCGACGTTTCGAACGTTTCGATTTAAACCGTTAAAGTTGTTTAATTGCTAACTAAAGCTTGAACTGTTATATATCGGAGGGAAACCAGTTTCGCGCAAACAATAAAGCTTGAATTGTTTTATATCGGAGGGAAACCAGTTTCGCACAAACACTAAAGTTTGAACTGTTTTATTTCACACATACACGCTCGTTCCAAACCTATTTGGAACTCCAAAAATCACTGAAGGTAAACGGCGCATCCGGGGTCGTGCCAACATTTGTCATTCTGGACTGATGTTCGCATGTTTCACGGATGTATAGGCGACTATATTCACTTCTTACCAGGTGGTCACCTTATTTCAATAAATTCGATAATTAATATGTTACAAATTTCTTTCAAATCTAATATTTAGCCTACAACACTAAATTCTTCAACTACCCTTATTGCTCAAGGATTAAAACGGTCCTTAGAAGATCCTCGTACAACAAAAACATTCTAAATATCTATCTGGTTCCACCTTCGCAAGGTTATAGCCCGGCCTAATTCGGTCGTCGTACTAAAATTTGCATTAAAAAGATGTCCGACCATAACGTTAAGATCATGTGAAGGGATCTGGGAAAGGCTCGTTAAGCATAATGGTGGCGCGTAATTGGTTTTTCGACGTGAAATTTTCTTAAATTTACACCTTCCATTTTACGAAAATGCGACTAATTTGTAACGTTTTTTTTTTTCATTAAATTGTCTTGCGACAGATGTATGTAGATAATCACGTCATTTCCCTGATTTGAATTTGAAACCAATTTTTGGGTATGTAATTGCATTCTTATTGACATAGGAGTAAAATATGTTGATGTCGTGTCAAGTTAACCAACATATAGTATAATATACATAATAATCTTTTATTGAGTGAGTATGGATAAATCTGAAACTAGTAGAAATATAAAAAAAAAAATATAAAAGCCACACTAGCAAGATTTTAAAAAACTCATACATAATCGGGAATCGAACTCGTTCATTTTGCATGAAAAAATCGTAAGTTATTATATTGCGCTAGTTGATAGTGTAGGTTGTGTTTAAAATAAAAATGAAAATCTGGATTTTCCTTTAAAAGGTTAGGTTAGGTTTGACGCCTAAATAGCGCAGTTGGTTGTGCCCCTGCCTGCTGTGCAATAGGTCCCGGGTTCGATTCCCGGTCGGACTAACATTTGTTTAAAGACATGTGTTGTGTTCGTTTTTGTATGTCTCTGGAAATACGACTCAAAGAAACTTAATGTGAGGCATTGAGTGTGGCGTTATTAATTATTATTAAAAAAAAAAGTATGTGTTTATAAAATTTAGAATTAAAAAGTAAAACTAAAGATGTAGGCCAATTATTTATTGTTCGCGCCAATTACATTGGTGCTTTTATTTTGTAGGGTAATATTATATTTTATTACCCACATATTTAAATAATCACTTCCACCGATCCTTTTTATATCGCCGCACCTTATGCGTACCCGCCAGTCTAGCGATCGACCCCTCCCGTCGCCGGTCGATTGTGAAACTCACATATTTGGGTGGTCTATTGGACCCCGGAATTGGCACACGCTGTGCCCTTTCTATACCGCTAGTATATCTGCTCTAAGCCGCATCGCTGCTTAGTACCGAAGGCCGCAGAAACCAAGTGGAAAGTCAAGAAGAAGTCGAGAAGAAGCGCTACCAGGCTGGGAAGAACACAGGGCAACCGTAAGCTTGGTCGGAAGACAGCTATTCTCGGTATAATTTGGATAGTTTTATCAGTAAAAACTATGGATCCGTACGTGGATTAGCGTACGGCTATATTGCTTAGCTGTCGCGTTCACATTTATTTTATTATTCAACACCGGTTAATGTCGACTATTTAATTTTCACAGTAACATGTTCACATATATCTACCTACATCTCCTTAGCATCGTATAAATTGCCGAATACTAATAGTAGTCAATTAGACACCTGTATCAGTCAAAATGCCAACTACCCCCCTCTCGCTATACTCCCACGAATTTATGAACAATAATTTGTTCAAGACACTAACAAATGCTCGCCGCGAATAGTAACACTAATTAATAGTAAAAGTAGACTCCATATTTCACTAACTCCCCCATTTAGGGCGCTTTCAGACGTACTGCTTTTGTAATTGACTACGTACGTGAACTGCACGCAGTCGACTGCAAATTGAAATAAAGTACTGCTCAAAACTAAACGGTTGCAGTTGCTTATAGTAGATTGCAGTCGTTTGCAGTCGACTGTAGTTGTTTGAATGTGGCTGCAAGTGACTGTCCCTTTAACAACTAAAAGCACGCACTGCAGTATTTAATTTCGACTACAGACGACAGCGTACAGTTCACTTATTCGACTGCAGAGGGCAGTTCGTCAGAAAGCGCCCTTAAGGGGGCGACCTAAACATTTTATTAGGCAGAGTGAATTATGGAGACAAGGAAATTATTTTAGTCAGTTTTATTGCGATAAATATGTCTCGGTGTGAAACATAAAACCGCGAAACGGTCTTTAAAGCGTGGGAGGTAATAGTATTTAAAGCAAATGAAAGGGACGTAAAAGTTTTTAATGTTTTCTTATGCCATCTCAAATATTTGCGACAGACAGAATAATGGAATACAGAACAAATATATTGAATAATTGTTATGTAAACGGGTTACTCACGATTTGTTATTTATTTATTATAGCCGATATTTCGGTCCAGTTACACGAAACTGATAAAACGGAGGGTAGATAGATTTCTCTGTCAATAGCAACGACACTTTCACCCGGATTCGCAGTCTCGCCGCGACCACCGTTCATGTAACAGGACCGAATTATCAACTCTAATAAATAAACAATAAATCGCGAGTGACCCGTTTACATAACAATTAGGTATTATGTTCAACCACGATAACAAAAGTTTAAAATCTTAAATACATATATTGAAGTAACTAAAATAATAATTGATAGTTACATAGTTTTGATAGTTCATATTTTCGACACAAGAAATTCTATTTTTTAGGCTTATATTTGAACGGGCACTAAAATACCAAGTGAGCAGCAAGTTACGAATTTACCAAACGATTACCAAATTACCAAACGAACAAAACAAACTATTTTCAAGCAACTGAAATAAGAAAATAATTTTAAATTACTTGAATGTGACGTGTGACATGTTCCCGTGGGTGTCCTAAAAAGCGACTAAGGGATACCATAGAGGCTGCCACAAGTCCCGAGGAACCACATCACATATAAAGAGTAGACTCGCCAGCCGACTTGGCCAGCGTGGCCTCTTACGACTATACATCACTCAAGCACAAAACGATGTGCATATGGAGGCCCATTTCAAACAGTTGATACTAAAAGGCCTGGTTGCTTAAATATCATCACCCAGTCGTGGAACCTAGACTTAAACCATCTCTAAATTTTCTGTCATCGATCTGCTGCTCATTCACCGTGTTTCGGTAGTGAGTGAAATATGCCCGAGCCCATTTTCCCAACTCCTCTAAATTTATTCATAATACTCCAAAAGTACATGCAGCCAGCGTTTGTCGTGCTAAATTGGCGTTGGCATGTATCGCGTGTGACCACTAAATGAACCGCACTTCTGTCGAGTTCTTTCGATAAAAAAAAGTTCAAAACATTTAATTAAATCCCTCCCCATGTTTTTAATCCCATTTCAAACCAAATTCTTGTTTCCGACCACCGTGTGTCACGACCCCTTATCACAATGTTATTTTTTATCGTCCCCTTAACGTGATAATGTCCCCTTTTAATTAATAACTCGGAGACAAGTTTCAAGCCGCCATGATGGAAATTGTTTGCAAGTTGTATTGTCCCATTATGGCAGTTTGGAAGTGCTGACGAATGTCTCTTGGGAATTTGATAGAGGATTTCTTGTTTTATCATGTCACTAGCTACCCGCTCCTACTTTGCTCTAAGTTGTCTAACTATTTTCTATTCATATAACAAAATGGTAACAGCCGTGTCAGTAACAAAAATATTTTTTTTGAAACAGAACACAAAACAGAATTTTTGTCTCTCTATCTGAAGGCGCATCACGCAAAATCGAATGGACAGATTTTAATGAAATTTTGTTCAGTTATAGCGTATGTGCCTGGTTATAATTGGGTTTTTGAAAAAAAAAAATTATAATTTTTTTTATGTATTTTAAAACTTTATCATAAATTATATTAATAATCGATGCGAAATACTCTTAAAAAATGTTTATTTAATTTATTATAAACAATTTAAAATTGATAAAATTTTAAAAAGAATCACGTGACTACAAACGCGCTACGATTAGTTGTGACGTCATAATGTTAAAAGGATTTCTCGATAGTACAGTATCACAGGCTTCTACATGTAAATTGACGACAAATATCCGACATTTAGTTTAAAAAAATATTTATATTAACTACTTTTATTTAGTTATGTGTGATAAAGGATTTATAAAGGCTAATTCCGATAATATACCTGATGTGGATATATTTATGATAACAGATTTTCTTAAAAATGATATTCGGTTTAATTCAGCTGAAGTTCGAGATGCTAAAGCATCAAGGTAAGTTTATAAAACAATAATATTGTAAATTAAAATATTAAATGATTTATTCGTCATTAAATATAATTAATTTTTATTTATCGAATGCTATTTATTTCATTTATACGTATACATAAATATTTTTTAATTACTATATTATTATAAAATACTTACATCAAAATGATCTTCACAACAAAAAAAAATTGATGTTGTTTTGGAATTAGGTCGTCGCACTGCTTGGAACCATTTATTTCGACGTTTAACATTTTGTGGAACATTTAAAAACATTTTTTCAGGAGTTGTTTTTGTAGTATTCGTACATAATGATACGAAGCAAGCACGATAACTTTTAAGGTTAGACATTTTCGATATATTTATTAATATATTGACGATAATAACAAGATTTAATCGATTAATAGTCAAAATACTGTATCAGCTGTGTGCTACAATGAGTAGAAATTAACATTGTGACGGCACACGCGCTCGGGTTTGTTCGGGAACTGTCCGCGTGTTTTCGGTACTGGATTCAAAAATTTATTTGTAATTAAATATAACTTTTTAATTAAAGCGAAAAAAAAAAAACCTAAAAATAGTTTTGTTATAAAATGTTATAAAATCTTTCCATTAATGATAAAAAAAATTTTTTTTCAAAAACCCAATTGAGGTTACTTTTTATTCAGATCGATTATAGAGTTCCCACGGGAATCACAAGTTCTCGCGAACGAAGTCGTGGAGTATTTCCGCTACTTAACACGAGTGTACATACACTAGCCGCATTATTACCACAGTCACAACTCCCTTCCTCAAGGTTATCTGGAAGAGATTGCTATAAAACAATAAGACCTGGTTGTATTCTCTTCTTATAACATTGTTCCTTATTTTTATCATAATGTAACAATACAATAAACAGCTTCATCTATCTATTTTGTCAAAAGATATTTAAAATTTTATCACTTGTACGGATAAGGTGGAATTCGTCTACAGTTGCCACGGATAAGGGTACAGAGCAATAAAGTAATTCACCAGAGCAAATGATGCAAGCAAATTTTATTGCGGGCAATAAAAGTGCACGATTTTACGGGAAAACATGTTTTCCGAATACCACTCCGGGGATGTAATCAATGGATTTATTTCCAGATGAAAAATAATAAATTATAATATTTACTTTAATCTTAATCGCACTTTATTTATTTCCTTTAAAATTTACATTTACAGATGACTACTCATATGAAATTTTCAGTATGCAGTTCACATTTGAAACTGCACACTTTAAGCAAATTATAAAACCAGTGAGGGCAGGCTGTTCGCGATGATTGTACAATGTTAGTATCAGTATGTATACTCAATACAACTTCATAACTACCTTCCAATGTAATAAATTAATTTTTATAATGCAGAATCGGCATTCTAGGCAAACTTTCGTAGTTTTTATAATGCCATAAAATGTTAATTAAGTCCGGTTTATTGAATTGATAATTAAATTTAAAGAAAAATACAATTTGAAATAAAAAAAAAACCCTTTTGTTGTAGCACCTCGCTTTCAGAGCATACCTCTTAAGATCTTGGAGAGTATCGGGATCCTTGGTATCGACATCTCCAGCAAAGTCGAATTTAGGGGTCATCTGGACAATAAGGCCAAAATGGCCTCCAAAAAGCTCGGTGTGCTGAACAGAGCGAAGCGGTACTTCACCCCTGGGCAACTCTTAATGCTTTACAAAGCTCAGGTGAGGCCCCATATGGAGTACTGCTCTCATCTCTGGGCCGGCGCACCGAAATACCAATTGGACCCATTTGACTCTATCCAACGACGTGCTGTTCGTATTGTCGACGATCCCACTCTCACGGGCAGTTTAGAATCCCTCAGCATTCGGAGAGACGTTGCGTCTCTCTGTGTGTTCTACCGCCTGTACAATGGGGAATGCTCTGAAGAATTGTTTAATATAATTCCCACCTCGGGTTTCTACAACCGCACCTCCCGTCACAGAAGTGCGGTCCATCCGCATTTCCTCGATACGGAGGTGTCGCGCACTGTTCGGTCCAAAAACTATTTTATACCGCGAACCCGTAGGCGAACGAACGAACTGCCTCAAGAGGTCTTTCCACTGAGCTACGATATGGGGTTCTTCAAGAGAGCTGTGAATAGGATTTTGCAAGGTCGGCGGCGCGCCCGCTAGCCCCCTGGTGTTGCAGGTGCCCATGGGCGGCGGTAACACTTACCATCACGTGGGACCGCTTGCTCGTCCGCCTCCTAGTCTATAAAAAAAAAAAAAAAAAAACGCGAGAGGGTTGCCTTCAATTAAGTAATTTGATAATAATGAATCTGTTTTTATGTGACGTCATAATAAATAAATCAGAATTAAAACAGCGATTTCAGATATTTAAACGAGTTGGATCCTCAGTTTAAAAACGATCTTAACGAAAATAACTTAAGAAATCAATTGAAACGGCAGTTTTTAAGTAAATTATAACTTATATTATGACTTTATGAGGCTAGTGAGGCTAGACTGTTTGGTATGACTGTTCAAGTACTGCATTAGTTTCGATAGAATTGTATAACTACCTAATATTTTCTTAGGTTTTCGCGATTACTATACATAGCAATTAAACAACTTTTAACGGTTTAAATCGCGTATATTTGACATTATTTATATCCCGACGTTTCGAACACTTTGCAGTGGACGTGGTCATGGGGTGACTCAGTCACCCCGTGACCACGTCCACTGCGTTGTATGCAGAATCGGCATTCTAGACAAACTCTCGTAGTTTTTAGAATGTTATCTCAAGTTTTGTTATTCTAAATTCTAAATGATAAAGAAAAGAAAGATATTTCGGATATAATTGTATCGTATTGTCCACGATCCCACCCTCACAGGCGATTTAGAATCACTCAGCATCCGAAGAGACGTAACAACTCTGTGTGTGTTTTCTACCGCCTTTATAATGGAGAATGTTCTGAAGAGCTGTTCGATCCGATGTTAATTTTGGATTTTTATCAGCGCAGCATCGAAAGGCAAGTCGTTGGAGAAAGGGTCAAGCTGGTATGGTGCACTGGCACGGAGATGTGAGCAATTTATAGATTGATAGAATTTGTTGATATTTTTTACTAAATTTTAGTTCTTTACATCCTAAATTAGTTTGAGACGGAGGGCGCACCCTGCAATCCCACAGCCACTGGGCGCACTCGACTGGCCAAGTTAATTCTTTCTCACGGAAGGCTACCTTGAAATGTACTGCGTTACCCATTGTTCGGGACAACCGAGGCGATAATAGTTTTAAGTCTTTGTTTATATAAATTCCATAGTTTTATTACAATTATAGGCCGTTAAGTACAAATAGGTTTAGTTTCGCAAAATTAGCGACAGATGGCGCTGTAGCTTATTTAAAAGTCGCTATTAAGATTTTCCGAGATAATATAAATGTGGGCGCGGATGTCCATAGATTCTATTCCGAGCTGTACAGTGATATAAGAAAACCAGAAAATAGAAGAAATATCGGCATCCTGAAGAAAAACCAGCTTATATATACAGCAAGCAAGAACCGTACCGGCGACCATATCGTTACATACAGTCCGCTAATAGGAAGCCGGTGCGGTACACCCATTTTATCCTATTTCCTCAATGTAAGTAAGTGTTTACTCCCCCTTTTCCAGTTCTTTCTTCAAACGCATCCTAAATCTCCAAAGGTAGGCGGGGCACATCTGGGGGCGTGCCAACATCCATTATAGATGACAACATCAGTCCAGAATGACAACTCTGGACTGATGTCATTTACCGTGGATATCCATGGGCTACAGTATCCACTTACCACCAGGTGGACTGTATGCTCATCTGCGCGCTTTTTTACCATAAAAAAATGTAGCAGCAGAAATTAAAAATATATTTGAAATAAAAGATGTCGCTAAGAGGTACAGGACCCAAAAAAAACTGTAGATAAACGACTTCTCCTAACAAAACAGCGAAACAAAAAACAGGTCATTTCAAGAAACTCTTTAGAATTCAGCCACGAATAAAGGGAAAATTTTTATTTTTACGGTTTCGCACCAAAAGGATTTATTGTTTGCTACAAATAGGGCCGCGGAAATGGGTAACCATTTTAAAAAGGGCCCGCGAGGTTACAAAGGTTTTAAGGAGTCGCGTGTAACATTTTATGGTTTCCACTGTATTTGATCCAATAAGTGAATCAAAGGAAACTCGTGCGTTAAACAGAGCAAATATCTGATTGTTTTTGTCCTTTTAATGTTTTGTGGAAGGAATTACGTATTTAGGAATACACAAGAAATTAAACATTTAATTTACTTCATTCCATTCATTTGATTTGTTTGGTCTATTTCGTTCATAATTTAATCAGAATAAATATCCTAATATAGTTTTTGCAACTTACGAGCGCGTGCCTGCCTTCCTTATATTGGTGAGTGATACACGTAAAAGTAGACCTTATTTCCTTGACAAAATATTACACAATAGTACATATTGTGTAATATTTTGATGCCGTATTTTAAATACATTGATGCCAAAGTAATTTATACAGACATTTATTCACAGGCAAAGTCTATGCGCGCTAGAGAATTGCAAGAATACCAGTGCTTCGCAACCAGTTTGTCGTGAGACAATGCTGAGCATCCCTTGGGCTAGGAAGACCAAATATCTTGGAGTCACCCTAGACCATCGGCCGACCTTCGGAAACACATAAAAACTGTCCGAAACAGCGCCGCCTTTGTACTCGGTACATTGTAAATAAGATGACATTGTACAAAACCTGCGTACGTCCCATAATAACCTTCGCTAGCATTGCCTTTGCACACGCAGCCCCCTCCACCATTAAAATACTCCATACCCTCTAAAATTGATTCGTGCATGTGGGCGTGGCTGCCCCATGGTACTCTCGCAATGTCGACCTCCGCATGGACGTGGAACTTCCCCCATCGTCAAATACATGAAAGACTCCGCCCGACGCTACTATGACAGAGTCCCTCATCATCTCAATCCCCTGGTTGTTGACAGCCTAACCTATATCCCCGATAAGAATGACCATCCCCGTTGCCGTCGTCGTCGTCCTCGGCACGTCTTACGACTACGACAACCCAATTACTGCTGCCAACGCGGTTCTTACACTAAACTTACAGACTTCACATATACACCGTCGAAGCCGGCGGCGACGAGGACGTCACCCTCGCTACACCGGCCTTCAGTCAACACTTTTACCAGGTATCGGCACGTGCCTGGGCGCTTCTCACCGACTCGCGACCCTGCGGTACCTTCCCAAAGCAACGCCCTAAGTCGAGGTCCGTTCTTTCCGCCGGTCTACCCACTACACACTTTTTGCTCCTGGCTGAGCGCCTTCAGCGCTCGCCCTAAACCATACATTCTCTTGATATACATCTAAACCATACACCAGTGACTCTTGAAAGGCCATTAGAGCCACAAGAATATAGCCATTCCGAAAAAAAAAGCAGTGCCGCAGTGTAACCTGAATCACCCAGCAAGTAGGTGTAACCAGCGCTTTTACACACTTTTTCAATTATTCTGTGATTATTGACTTTTTAATTGTAGAATGTACATTTTTAATTCCTATAATTTTAATTATATTTTTAGTTCAGATATGCCGCCGAATTTTGAAAAGAATATTAGTGCGCCTCAAGTGAAAAAAGGTTGCAAACTATACTAGACTATCATCGCTCTAACATTAATTTATTCATATAAAAACTTACAATACAGCTCAAAGAGCAGCGGCGGGCCCGACCGGCTGGCGGGCCCGCGCGGGCCTCCCTTGCTTTCTGCTCCTTTAGCGGTTGGTAGCAGCTCCTGAAATTGAGAGAAGTAACCTTTAAAATATCAATGTAATTAAAAAATATATTTTGATATATTCATTGGTAGGATAGAATGGTAACAATCGTTACGCGAGGGTCATTATTAAAAAATAACGTTCAAATTTAACGTGATTTAGCACTCGAGCGTCGAGCGCGCATCGCTTATTTTTAGAACAATATTTTCAGTATAATTTTGATATTTATTTATTATTCATTTTATTTTAATACAACCAATATTAAATCAAATCAAAATCAAATCAATTTATTTGCATATAAATATGCGTGAGATGATTTTACAGATGTGGTTTATGCCAACACATTAGCCATTTCTGACGTGCAAAATATTTAGAAACAAAAAATAATAATTATAAGAGAAAAAGAAACAGCTATAATAATTAGAAAAATAAAAATAATGTCATTTATTTTAAGTCAAAAGATTTCAAATTTCAAGTTACTGCCTTTTTGACCGCACTGCACGCAGCGACTCTATGTCAAGGAAGTGCGAAACAACCGCACGACGATGACGTGCGGTGCTATGGTAAAAACCCGATGTGGGCATCAAATTGAACAGCTCTTCAGGACATTGCCCATTCTCAAGGCCGTAGAAAACGCAAACAAAGTACGCTGACGCTAACAAAAATATTCTATACAAATATATGCGCTTTTCTAGTATTCATGGTTTTCCTCTGAGATTGTTTGATCTGTTGTCGACTCGGCCAGCTGTTGTCATATTTGTGAATGATCTACATACATTCTTTGGTGACTTGCCAAAGAGTTCAAGTACACTTGGAATTGTGTTGAAATTATTTATTAAAATTTCTGTAACTAAGCGACTTCTGCGTGTATTTAGTGATATTTTTTTTTAAAATAAATATCAACTAAAGGACGTTCAATAAACTAAACTATAAATGGCGTTGCAACCCACCAACAAATATAAAATTACTGACAACGTATTTGCAATGATTATACAACCATAAATGTTAAAAAAAATGTATTTGCTAAAGCGATGCGGTTTTCGTTACTAAAATAATAATATTAATAGGAATAAGAATTATCAGATCATGGCTTCCCATGGTTACGACATTAACTGCTTTACCATTAAAAGATTTTTTTTTAACAGTAATACTTGTCGTCCTTTAACGTTAATTATCTTGTTACATATAAAATGGTATTTGCAGGATCGTAAACCACTAACGTGTTATGAAACAGATGTCCAAGGAGTATTGAGTGTGGTGTAGCTTTAGAATAGCCATCCATCTGTTCCCGTGGCTGTTGTAAAAGGCGACTAAGGGATAACAAAGCCGCTGCCACCAGCTAGACTATCTGGTCTGGTCGATAGGTCTATCTAGTCCACCAGATAGACGAGGCCAGTGGTAAGTGGATATTGACGCCCATGGGCATCCGCTAAACGTGCTAATATCAAACGTGGGCTTGGCCCCGGATGCTCTACCTACATTTGCAAATTTAAGAATGGATTACATTTTGATAATGCGTTTAAGAAAGGGTTTGGTAAATAAGAAGGTACAGGATAGGATGGAATGGAAAACGGCTGAGCCCTACCACAAGCCCTGAGGAATTACACCCCCCCCCCCCCCCCCTAAAAGAGTGGACTCGTCAGTCCGCTTGGTCAGCGCGCAGCGCAACGTTTTAAGGCATAAGACATGCACTCGCAAGACAATGCTTTTCATTGTCGTTGGTTGATTGATTGTTTGATCAACCCTTTGATTGATTCGATTACAGTACAATTACCTCAGTAATTAATTAATTATTAATAATATTTTAATCAAACAGTAGTTTGTAGATATTTACAAACTATATAAAGAGTGGACAACGTCATAATTATATAGATAACAAATACAGCTGTCATCGTAATGGTCAGCGAAACGGACACTCATATAACATCTGTCGGTAATTTTGGCGCGAATTTATTGTGCCCCATAAAGACAAGCCAAGTGTGATTTTGGTGATGTTATTAATTGCGCAGTTTGTGAAGACGAATGTGTTGCTTAAATTCAGACAACTATTGCGAATTTTGTGCAAAATTAGACTTTGAAATTATTTATTATGAAGAAAACTTGACATTAGCAAAATGTGCTAATTGCACTATTGCCATATATGGAAAGAAAAAAGTATTTAATGAAAGGCTTTTATTTAAACTCATTTACGACCTGAATTAAAATATAAACTTAGCTTAATCTAACTGTATTGTGCGGAGAAAACTTTGGGAACTACTTTATAAAGAATCACAAATTTGAAGAATGTCTTGATTTTTTTATTTGCTTTTTCAGAACATTGCTATTGGTAAATATTTCAGACACCATA
Source organism: Sesia apiformis (assembly GCA_914767545.1). Lineage (NCBI taxonomy): Eukaryota > Metazoa > Arthropoda > Insecta > Lepidoptera > Sesiidae > Sesia > Sesia apiformis. The sequence goes on along the minus strand of OU611960.1, from coordinate 2,668,345 downwards.
AAGTCCACTGGAACGAAGTCGCTGTGCACAACTAGTATAGTAAATCAACCGAGATGTGAACTTTGCATGCGTGTGTGGGTGCCAAAATGTCAAATGCGATTGTCAAAATAAGTCATGAGCTTTGCATCTGTGAGAATGGGTGCCGAAAATACGATTGTCTAAATAAGTCATGAGTTTTGTATCTGTTGACTGGGTGCCGAAATTTTCAATCTGATTATCGGAATGATTCATACTGTGTACACTATCGGTGTGCACTCACACAAACGAAAAGCTCATGTCTCGTTGAGTTTACTACATCTTATTTCAGATCTGAGAGAAACAAACAATAAGAAACCAAAAACGGTCGAAATATAAACTTCAGTAGTTATCCAAAAAGCAAAGGAATGCATAAGCCCAGTTGCACTCTACAGAACTGTTATCTGTAAATAATCTTCAAAAGAAACGGCTAGGTGGAAAACAAAAACAAGTTCATATGCTTGTAAAAGAACTGACAAGAACAGCCACAAAATCTTATTTTCAGTAGGATAATGGAAAAATTTAAACTAAAACAAAGTATTTTTTCAGTGCCCTCATGAACAAGACAAGTGTACTCGGTCACTTCGTGTAGTAAGAACAGTAAAGATAAACAACGGCATAGGATCTTACTTATGCATACGGAAAAATAATCTGAGCTAGAACTGCATTTAATTGACTAACGCATTGACTTATTCTTTTGTAGCATTAAAACATTTAAGTACTCCTTACTACTAACTAACAATCATGTATTAGCGATCTATAAATAGTTCCGCTTCAGTATATTAAACTCGGTGTTTTATCTTTTCCATCTTTCCTTCATTTTATCTTTTTTAAATGCCTATAATCATTCTAAGCGTGTATACAATAATTTAGTTTCTATTTGTGGTAGCTTACGAATAGCTTTTCAGTTTTCTTGTGTATTTAAATATGTTATATTTAAAGGATGATTAAAATATAATTATTATTTGCAACGCAACGCAATCCAACCAGCTCTTTCAGTATCCACTGTTTAACATGGACTTCCTCATGCCCATTGTCTCGTGTATGAGATATAAACCTTAAAAGACCACGCTGATCAAGCGAGTCCACTCTTTTAGAGGGGGTGTAATTCTTCAGGGCTTGTGGTAGCCCCTTTCTTATCCTTTAGTCGGCTTTTACGATACCCACGGGTGGAGATGGGATGGTGCTATCCTATAGCTGGACACCATACGGCACACATCTGTAAATACTGGACAGAAAAAATCGTACCAAGAATTACTACTGGGAGAGGAAGAGTTCGTGCTGTAATCCTACAGCTGCAGGGTGCACTCTATTGGCCGCATTACCCCTCCCTCAGAGAAGACTATTCTCCCAATGTACGTTCGTATTTCGCTAGTAAGTGAAACATGCCAGAGCCGTTTCCCATCCCATCCTATCCTGTACCTTCTTATTTACCAAACCCATTTTTAAATGCATTTTCGAAATGTAATCCATTCTTAAATTTGCAAATGTAGGTAGAGCGTCCGGGGACGAGCCCACGTTTGATATTAGCACGTTTAGCCACTGGCCTGGTCTATCTGGTGGACTGTCTGCTTGTCTGCTGCCTTCTTTCTATACCTAATATAAAAGAAATATTTAACCATCACGTTAACCAGAAATATTAACAGAAACCATCACGTTTGCGTGCCTTATATGCATTGCTGCATATACAATTTGCACACTGTTTTCTTGTACTGTGATACGTGTTCTGTGCAGTGAATAGTCTGCTTTATTTCTTTTGTCGCCTATCTATGCTTCCGCAGGCTGTGCCGGTTGGCGATACGCCAGTTGTAAGGAGTGGCCTAAGTAAGAAGATAAAATCTATGTCAGTTTTTCCGCCTGTGATTTAAGAAGCTGTTTTTAAAGGATGTCGTTGTACTTTGATTTACGTTACATTCAAATAGTGGTATTGACGGCTGATTGATACAGTTGGTAGTGACCCTGCTTGCTGTGCAAAAGGCCTCGGATTCGATTTCCGGTCGAATATTCATTTGTTTAAAGACAAATGTTTGTTCGGGTTTGGGTGTGTATTTGTGTGTGACTCTGGGCCCATCACACAGGGAATCCTAGTGTGGATCAATGCGTATGGCGTTATTTATTATTATATTATTATTATTCATACAAAAGTAGAACTTAATAAGCTCTATGTCTCGTGTTCAAACTGATAAGTTTTTTGATACTGGCTTTTGATTTTTTGGTAGCGTCTACTGGTGACTATAATTTATTACGTCATTTTTTCTACATTTAAAGGTTGTGATCTCTTTAATACTTGGCCCTTTCTTTGAAATATACTTAAAATTAACCATATATTACATTTATTTATTACATTTATTTTTTAAATAAATAGATGAAATTACCAGATTTTTTTTTGTAAAATCAAAATGCTTGCGTTATCGGGTTTAGAAATCAAAGTTAAACATGGATTACGTTACTGTGTTGATGATGTCACTAGTACAGTAGTGCCATTACATCCACGTAGTACGAGACAAATATATAGCAATAATTTACTTCCTCAAATAATTCCATAAATTTCCCAATGAATTTAAGAATTCTTCTTATTATGGGTCTTTTTAGTAGTCGAATAAACCGCGAAACATATCAGTTTTAAATATATAATAAAGTCAAATTATACATCGTGCCATGAAAAAGGTGGGGTAGTTTTGATTTTTTTGGTATGTTATTCGTAACTATTTAAAAATCCAAGATCCACCAAACGCACAGTGCGATTTTCGCAGATTTTACGAGGTGGCAGTGGCCGTGGGCTGTCTGTCGAGGTCGAAAACTTGAATTTTTAAATAGATACGAATAACATAACCAAAAATCAAAACTAACCGACGTTTCGCGTGGAATCGCCTAATTTTCGTACAATTTGACTGGACTAAATTAGTCAAATATCTTATATCTGAATATTTTTACTACGACGAAAGATCGTTTTACTACGACGAAAGATCGTTTTACTAGGACGAAAAATCGTTTTACTAGGACGAAGATCGTTTTACTAGGACGAAAGTACGAAAACCAAGTGAAAGATAAATGAAGCACTTTAATATCATTCCTATTATGTCTAATAACACATCTGCATTTATTTTATTACTAAATAAATTTTACAGTTTTCTTGGACCATGCACAAAAACAAACTTACTTATACTTCCTTTGTGATCTTATTCTAGAAACAATACAATGCATTTCCCCCCTGCTCGATAACAAATGATAACTTTGAAATCGCTCGCTCGTTCACTTGCCGGAGTTCAGTTTTTATCCATTCCCAAACATAGGCTATCGGATAATGTTAAATTACACATGCAATTTGATTGTCGTAACGTCTGAAAAACGGTTTTAGTTTTTTGTAATGTATTTATTTGATGGATAAATGATTTAATAATTGATTATATTATTGATTTATTACATTATATTTAATTAAATTAGCATTGTAACTAGGATTAAAACTTTGTAACTTTTACGTCTTACGGCAGAACTAATACGTTCAGAAACAAACGGATTTGTGATTTGAGTTCTTAAACTGTCGGCGATAGCCTAGGTATTCGTGTGACCGTGCGTTCAAATCCTCGGCCCGTACTCACTGAATTTCTGCTTAAGTACGGATTTTTTAAAATTGTCACTAGCTCGGCGGTGAGGGAAAACATAGTGAGGAAAAGAGCATGCTCTAGAAAAAAAAAATTTAACTATGTGATCCATCAATTCGCACTGGAGTCACGTGGTGGATTACGGTCTGAAACCCCCGAGTGATTTACTAAGGGGAGGCCTCTGTCCTGTAGTGGGACACAGTAGTGTAGGCGGAAACATTACATACAATCATAGTTTGAATTAATGTTGATTGATTAGCATTTCCTGAGAGTATGTAAATGGTAGGTGGTAGATGATAAAGTTATCAAAAAAAAAAACCTATTGTGAAAACTGGTAGAATGGATTCTACTCACGATATTAAATAACCCATTTTCAGTTTTCTCATTATTTCACTGACACGTTGTATATGGATGTATGGTCACTTATTTTTTTTTTAAATAACGCCACTATCAATGGCCCGCACTAGGACTCCATGTGTCGTAGGTCCAGAAAGACATAGAGACATAGAAAGACGACCACAACTAGTGCAACATCCAGACCAGAACTACGAACTACTTCGAACCCGAGCACTACCTAACTGGGCTAATTGGTCGTCAAACTTATCCATTTATCTACAGTCTATCACAAAAATCGTAAAAGTGCCTTTACGCTCCAATACACGGCAATAACAGAAACAATTTTCCCGAAATACAAGTAAACATTGCCATATGTTAGTTGGCTGAAAGCCAAACGACATACAAGCTATGTTAAAGTGTGCACTCGACCTTATAATACACTTCGTAAGCTGTTTAGGGAAAGCCTGTATAATAGTATAAGGTTAGTATTTATATAAACAGTAAAAATACGAAGAAGCTAAGAATGTCATCATCAAATACACAAAGTCCAGCTATTTCTTTGCAACCAGAGAATATAAACCAAGCCCACCTTTAAATTTGTTACCATCGATTTGATTATCATTCAGTCTTTTCTATTACATTTACCAACCTTACCATACTATCAGCCCATGTCTCTTCACCGCTGGATATCCCAAGGCTCACCACCATACACAGTGTTTCGTCGTCTAGTCACTATCAACGAACTTCTTCAAGTGGTCGATCCACTCGAAGAGGAGTATTGTTCCAAACAAGAACACAAAACTTTATGGTTTGTCACAACTTTTGTCATCAAAACATGTAAGTATAATAAAATTAATTAAAACATTGATATTATATAAAATAAAAAATAACAAATTTAAATAAAATATAATGTACATATAAATCTATACATATATAATAATAAAAATGTAACTGATCGCTGTCTGTACGTGGAAGATATATGAGAAAAACTATTATTGGGGGCCTTCATCAACGCAATAGAACCCAAAACAATGATTGTTAGAATTTTTGACTGTTTGTCTGTGCGTTTGTGCGCGCTAATCTTAGAAACGGCTTAATCGATTTGGGTGCGGTTTTCACTAATGTATTGTGGTAAGCTTCACTTAAAATTTAGTGTTAGTTTTATTTCAATCAGTTAATGAATAAAAAAGTTATATCAATTTATAGACGGTGTTTATAAACTAAAGTCCATGTGGCCCAGCTAGTAAAAAATAAAAATGTAGACATGTGCTGTTCATAGATAATCGATCTATGATATAGGATCGATTTATCTATGGACAGCACTCTATAGGTTTGTCGATGAGGACGCTTCCTGTTCTTCTCTTTGGGTCGATCCAACAAAAGGAATAGCCATGCGTACCACTATAAGCCATGTAATAATAGTTTAAAACAATAATATCAAGTTGCATTCTTTGGATTTTCTTTCACCTACAAGTATTGTTTTATAGATTTTTATTGCAATTCTGCATTATTGCAAAATGATACAACGTGTTAGACTTTATTTGAAATTTAGAAAATTTTGAATAAATTTCAATAAATTTTGAATTTAGTATTATCAACTCATTCCTGCCGTGCACAGATCAATTCACAATACCAGATATCATATGGTAAACATGTGGTCTAACAACGTGTTAGACTTTATTTGAAATTTAGAAAATTTTGAATAAATATTCAATAAATTTTTAATTTAGTATTATCAACTTATTCCTGCCGTGCACAGATCAATTCACAATACCAGATATCATATGGTAAACATGCTGAAGAGACAACAATAAACGAGTTCGGACAGATGTAAACTAATCGACCCTTCGTTACAAAGACTGTTTTATTTTCGGACACGAACACCGCTGAGGGAAATACCCTTTCAAGGAACTAAATCGACCCTTTTCTTAACCTTCTCGAATCTTCCTATCTCAAGTTTCGCCCTTAGCAACGGAGCATGATTTATTTAATCTGAAAATATCCACCGCCTAAGGGCAACGTTTTATTGTTTTTGTCCCTTTGGCGGTCGCGGGCCATTTGAGGGTTCTACAGCGAGAATAAAAAATATGCTACCGGTTTGGAGTGTAGTGTTTATGTTGGTGAATGGTTTTGTAGACCTACTTAGTGGTGACATAAAAAATTACGTCCAAGAAGTTGTCGCGTGTTGTCGTCCGCCGTTAGAATAACACCAGCTCATCTTTTCACGTGGGTGTCGCAAATGGCGACTAAAGGATGTCAATCCGCTAGTCCTAGTAGTACAGTGGTGTAGTCCTGAGGAACTACGCCACCTCTAAATGAGTGGACCCGTCAACTCGCTTGGCCAGAGTGGCGTTTTAAGGCCATACACCTCTCATGCAACGTGCACGAGGAAGCTGGCCTATCATGTCCAGCAGTGGTTGGTTGGCGTTACGGTTAAGGTCACCTAAAATTTCAAATGATTAATTTGTATTTATATTAACAATAATTTAAAATAATTCAGTTGCGTTCGAGAAGTCGAGGAGACAACATCTCTCCAAAAGTGAACGCAGTCGCCACTGAAGATGTCAACCGCAGTTGTTGACGAAACGTTTGGAAGAAAGAGAAGAGATTCCAGAAAACCTCGGTCAAGTAGCCCGAAAGATTCAATTAATAATTTAAAAACTTGGGCATTATTCTAATATATTCCCTTGTTGCATGATCTTTTCTATAGCAAATATTGTCACTCCTGGACATGGATTTCGTCATTAATATTGTCGTGTGCATGAGGGATCTATTGCCTTAAAACGCCACGCTGTCCAAATTGTCGAGTCCACTTACAGATGCTGTTGTTCCTCAGGACTTATGGTAGCCGCTTTGTTATCCGGGATGAGATGCGGGTGGTGGTATTCTATAGCCAGCCGACACCCCAGATCACAACATTTGCGTCAAATGCCTTTCAAACGACCCAATCGTATATGTATTTATGCAGTCCCTGAAAACTTGTAATACCCTCAGTACAAATATGTTGTATCTGTTTAATCAGCTTTGTATTCAGAACACGTCTGTCCATTAGGGCGGAAAGCTGATCTGAGTTAAACAGTCTACAGAAGGTGTTTCGCCAAATTCACTAATTCCAAAACCGCTTGTTACTCCGTATTTGTCTAGCTGGGCTAATGAGGGGGTTAGAAAGGGCATTTTCGACAACGAACTTCGGTAACTTAAATTCTACTGGAAGTACATATTCAAATATGGTTTTGCTTTTGCATTAATGATATTATTATTGTTATTAATGATACACTTACCTAATTTATTTTCTTTATCTATACTAATATAATAAAGAGGTAAAATTGTGTGTTTGTGGGTATGTTGGGGGTAATCTCTGGAACTACTGAACCAATTTCAAAAATTCTTTCACAAATAGGAAGCTACATTATCCGGGTCTAATATAGGCTATATTTGATTTTGAAATTTAGAAAAAAAATGAAAAAAAAAACTTATAAACCGAAGTCAAGCGAGGGCGGGTCGCTAGTTTTATATAAGCTTAACAAAACAAACAAAAGGCGAACTTGATGCTATGAAGCATTTTCTCCCCAACCTCGGGAATATTTCGTGATGGTAGGTGTAAGTGAAGTGTATATATACTATGAAACTAAAATTCTAATAAATGAAATTTACAAATATAGGTAAATAATATTAATTAATAAATAGCGCCACGCACAATGGCCCACACTAGGATTCCTTGTGTCGTGGATCCAGAAGATAAACACACAAAGATAAACATAACTACACTCTGAACAAACATTTGCGTTTAAACAAATAAATGTCCGACAGGGAATCAGACAAACGATTCTACACTCAGACCTGAACATGACCCACCTCCGCCCATGGTCCTACCTTTTGGTTATACGAACCGAATCGTCGGGAGGTACGCGCCGTTCGCCTGCTGAGACCTGAACAAACATTTGTGTTTAAACAAATAAATATCTTACAGGGAATCGAACCCGGGACCTTTTGCATAGCACGCACTGCCCCTACCAACTGCGCCAAATAGTAATAGAAACTTAAAATATTATGTATATTTTAAATATACACTAAACTTGTCAAACAAAAATGAAAAGACATCCCTATCAAGTATCAATAATTCGAATAGTTAGATAAAGGGTTTTTAGTCATAAATCTTTTAGTATTGTAATACAGATTGTCAATGCACAGCTTGGTTCTTTAAAATAGGCAGAAAAAAAACAATTTTATATTGGCAGTCATTTTTTTTATCTATTTAAATCTATTATAACGCGAATATTTACTTTATTTATTTTACTCGTGTCGATTGGGTTGCACAAACCATGGTCACAAGCTGACTGAACAGGCGGGTAATTCACGTCGAGAGTTGCGAGCAGTTTTATAAACTACCCGCATTTGGTCTTCATATTCCGGGTAGTTGATAAAATATAATCAGCATGCTGGTTCTATGAGCTATCTCGGAAACTTTAGTTTTTTTTTCGAATATATTTGTTTCCCCAAAGAAACTCTCCCCATAGCTCGTTGAGTGACTTTGTACTCGTGGATCGGGCCTACCGTTAGAGGCCACGTTTCGGCGTCCTTCGTCATAACCGTATGGAATCGTACGTCAGTTTTATTCCCCAAAGAAACTCCGTACATGTCTCCCTCTCTATAGCTCGCTGAGTCACTACCGTATCCTCTTTATAAACTTCGTCACTTAACGCCAAAGTAAACATTAGTATCTGTTAATTGAAGACCCGGTTACAAGGGTCAATTCTCTGGGTTATCTTTAGTGGAAGTTTGTTATCTTCGGATAAAATTTGCATATAGAGCGGATTGGCACAAGTGCTAACATTATCGACTTCGGGATTCAATATCTTCATGGATGGAAAATATTCATCTGATAAAAGCCTGTAGAATATTATGTGCTTTTAAATTAGTTTTATTTTATTTATTTCAGTTAGTGCAACATCAAATTTACAAAATTTTTATTCTTATATAGTTACAGGCATATTTTATAGAACATTTATTCATTTTTAAATTCACTTAAAGTTAGGTAGGAGTGTAATAAAACTACCAACATATATAATCCATCTAACAGGAAAAAATTAATCCAACAGATTTTTGAAACTGGCGTTATTTAGGTAGAATATATCAAACGTGATCTGATCGTTGTAAAATCGACATATTCTATGTAATGGATTATTGTAAGAAATATTATTTCTAACCGGTAAATGTAAATTTTTTTTTAAGTAAGTACAGGACGATTCGGTACCTTCTGATTGAGATGCTGAAAGAGATCTCTGTCTAATAATAATGGATACAATAGAGGGAATATTTTGTTTGGAATTAGAACAATTATAACAATATAATGGAATTAGAACAATATGAATATTGGTATCCTTTCGATACTAAGAGAGTTCGTGTCTTTTTAAGGTATTCAGCAAATAAATTTCCAGTTGTATTTAAGTAAAACATATCTATATTTTAGTATTTACTTATTAAGCAATTAATCAATTTAAGTATAAATAAAGTTACATACGAACAAATTTATTTAAAATACTTTTTCATATAAGTAAATGGTTAGGTATAAGTATTTTGGAGGGGGAAGATGCACGCTGCACTCCCACTGTAACTGGACGCACTCGACGTAGTGAGTAAGATATCATCTAGTCCATTCCCATCCCATCCTATCTATCCCTCTCCATTTTTCCCAATACTTTCTCCAAATCTATTTCTAAATCTTCAAAGGCAAACAGGAAGCGCTGTTTGCCTACGTTTTGTTAAATAGGGGGTACGCTAAATTTGTTATTCTGAACTGATGACCATCGGCGACAGTATCCACTTACTATCAGGTGGTCTGTCTGCTTTTCTGTCACCTTCTTTCTAAGAAGAACCAAAATAAAAATCGTGGACGAAACGTTAAGTAAATATCTTAAGTAAAAGCAGGGAAACATTATGACCTGTTTAATATATAACAAAAATAAAATGAAATAAAAATACAGCATAACATACATTTCTCTTATATTTAGGAAAATAAAATTTAGAGTCTCATACAGCATACATTCGAAATTAGAATGCAAGACGAAGTGATAAAATTTAATGCAATACTTGGCGAAATGGTATTCGTGTTTAGAATGTTTTCCATTATTTCACGGAGTTAACGAATAGATTTTGTAACGAAATTACTTTACGCGGCTTGCGGTAGGTGTGATTCGAGAGAAAATGTAACGTCGCGTAAGATTTTTACCCCCTCTAATACGTCTTTCTCTTTCTCTCTGTGTGCGTGCGTGCGAGTATCGAGAGCGAGACTCGAGCAGAATAACAGACGTGCAGACTAGTGCGCGGCCGGTTGTATAACCTAATTTTTTTATTTGATTCTTTATTTTAAATTATTTGCATTGAAAATATGATACAAAATAAAAAAAAAATACATGAACTATACAGATTTTATTACATTCGGAGTTTAAAAAAAATACGTGAGGATGTTCGTTCCTGACGGGGTCCCCTGACCGCACATTTAATTTTATTTTTTCCTTTAAGGCTTCAACTACAGGAGCGAGACCCTCGCAAGGATTCCGTCCTACTAACGTTGAGTAAACTACATGACACTGCGATTATTCTGTAAGCGTGTCGCCACGACTCGTAAAAGACTCGCTGTATATCCGTCACGCACGAGGCGTCGCGACTAGCCGCGATACGCAAGTGAAATAAAATTTTAATCATTCTTTGAACAGTATATTTATTGTTCGTACATTATTCGGCGGACACGTGGCGATGCGCGGTGAGTGCGTGGCGTTTAACTCGTTGCCTGCCACTCGTCGTATTGCCGCGTTGAAATCGCCATGTGAAGATTAGCTCATATAGTCACTACTGAAATTAGTGGCACTGCTAGATTATCGGATACTCGCTCGTGTAGGTGGCGCCTCAGCCTAAACTAAACCACCTAAAGTTCGATAGTCTTAATAAAATTTCATCAACAGTTTATTTTACGGACTAATTTTTACGAAAATCTCACTAATACATCATATCTTGTCTAACTTAACCCAATCTACTTAACCTAAGTAATTCAAACGGAACTACAGACAGAGACAAATATACCTTTCACTTCGAAGGCTAACACATCGAATATTTATCACATAAAATCCTTCTCATCTATCTATACTCCGCTGGCCGTACCGTCCATAACTTTTGGCGAATTCTAGTCGGAAGTCACTCCTGTTAGGTCCCAGATTCGATTCCAGGCACGTGCCAGCTTGGCACTCTCCCACTGCGGATAACAAAGTTTTATTCCCGACTTTACTTGTTAATGTGGACATGTTACGACAATTTACATGTATTTCGTACGAAACTGGATTAAAACGGCTTATCGCGCGACAGAAACTTTTTTGGCAATATATTGCATACGTGATCAAGTCACAATGATGCGACCGTATAATTTACCCATACTTTCTTTGATTAAACCGGTTCTTTTTATGTCGGTTTCGTTCGAACAAAATGATCGAGTACGAAATTTCAAATTGCGCCCACTGGTATATTCTGTGTTATGTTCATATGCATACCAGGGTGATTCAGGTTTGATTGAATGAAATGTTATGACTTATGGTATGCCATATGGTGTCTATCGGCTATAGAATAGCACTACCCCATCTCCTTCCGTGGGTGTTGTAAAAGGCGACTACGGAATAACAAAGCGGTTATCACAAGCCGTGAGGAACTACACCACCTCTGAAAGAGTGGACTCACCAACCTGCTTGTCCAACGTGGCGCATTAAGGCCTTACATTCCTCATGTATGAGACAATGTGCATGAGAGGGCCCATGGGCCTGTTCAACAGTTGATACTGAAAGGGATGATTGCATCACATTGCATTCAACAACTACTAGATTCGGCAACTAGGATTTGTGCTGCGAAATCACACCATTTCGTGTCAATTTTATGTCCCTGTTTAAGACGATGATAAATTTAGTTCACTAAAGTAAACTAGATGGCGCTGATCGGGCTCTACATCGCGCTATCATTGTATTCGCATCACTAACACGATTATACGCGGGATACTATAGGGTGGTCTAAATAACACAAACTATGTATCGGATCTATAGCTTTTAATACATTTCTCATTCATCACATGTACTCGCAGTACATGTGATGAATGAGAAATGTATTAAAAGCCTTAGAACAGATACATAGTTTGTGTTATTTAGACCACCCTATAGTATCCCGCGTATAATCGCGTTAGTACAATCAGTGAAGGGCGAACGCCCTTAACACTCTCCCTTATGTCTTTAAACAAATGTATGATCAAAAATATCATTATTTTTAGATATGAAAAGGAAACGTATGTGTTCTAATACAGTCACGCTATGAAATTTCATTCCACTGACCGAAAGCCGGGTCATTTTTTATCTGCACCTAAAAAGTCTAAGAAATCTGACCCGCCACAACCGCCATTTGTCTTATTCCCATATTTCCTCCGGGAAAATGAGCCCTGTTTCCTCTTTAGTCGTTTTTTTCTATCGTAGTTGCGTCATGAGCAGTAAGTAGTAGACTAGACTAAGTAGACTTAACTTGTATACAAACATTTAAAATTTAAATACGAGCTTTGTTCACTAAAACGAATTAAATAACAATTATGATTCCAAAAATAGCATTTAATCTCACAATAACTATGAATTTTGTAGAATCCTACAGCTGCCGCATGTGATACAATAGCACGCACGCATCCCGTGCGTGGTATGCCTGTCACAGGTACCTCCAGCTGTGGCATAACTGTTTAATGAAAAATAATTCTAGACACCTACTAACTGTATAACATTTTATTAAAATCATTCAGTCCGTTTGCGACGCATCGTGGCATTACGACAAACAGTGTAGTTACGACAATAGTAAACAGTGTATGCTTCATAACAAAATTAGCACGTTTAAATAAGACTTAAAGGGCAGCAATTCGTGTCGGATCACATTCAATCCACTCATTTGCTGTTCCATTCGTTCCGGACGAACACTTCGCACAAACGTACAGAGAAGTTAAAGTAATTAATTACATTATTTTGTCTACAGATAAAAAGTTCCGTTATCTTATTCGAAATGAAATTTCAGGGTAGAAACTTCGAGAAGTGCGATTTTCATTTCGCTCTCTAACAAAACTTTTGAGGGCGAATTTATACCATCTTAGGACAATTCATTTACAATTCATGAATCTGTTTTAGTGACCAGTCGGCGGCAGACCAGTGACAAGTGACAAGTGACGACCAGTGACAACGCGGCAGATGAGCATACAGTCCACCTGATGGTAAGTGGACACTGTCGCCCATAGACAACCGCGATACATGCCAACATTAGTCCAAAATGACAAACTTTGGCACACGTACCAGTATTTAAAACCTGCATCAATTTATGGAAACATTTGAAGATATACTAAATACTAATGCTCTAAGATCATTAAGGCTAAGAGGATAGAATTAAAGAGGATAGAATGATGCTCTAAGATTATTATTAGATCACTAGGATCTCTAATCCTAGCGCTCTAACCTTTTTATCTTAAAACATAGAATATTTAGACCACACGCCCCCAAGAAAAACCTAAGAACAACAAAGCAAGAAAAGGATTACGGGATAAAATTAAACAACACAAAAAATCGAAATCCTAATGGCTTGAGATAACTTTTTATCTGCCAAAAAACATCTTATAATATTAGAATCTTTCCGTCAGCCTCCCGCAAGAAACACTCGCGAACAACAGCGTCACGAGGAAAGGATAATAGGAAAATTAAACCGGCGTATTTTTCGCGCCCGTCTCGAAAACTCGTGCAAAAAATAAAGCCATATGAAACGCTAACAAATGACGCAAAAAAGGGAGAAATAAGGGGGCAAATGTGGAATACAATATTGCCAAAGAAAATTAGGACTTGCAATCGTGGAAATAGGGTTATGGTACTTTTTTTTTCCTAAGGTTCAGTATGTAAGAAATAAAACAGAATACATTTTTTGTTAACAAAAATTCGTTTACAGTATAGTTATTTCATCTCACGAAGGCAGATTACGGTTAGTAGTGGTTGTGTTCATACATGTACATTCTTTTAGTGTGTGCTGCGGTGTCGGCAACACAACAGAGCGTTCTCGTGTTTATGCACACTAAAACAATATGTACCACCACAACTACCACTAAACGTAACCCGCCTTAGTCAGATGAAAGAACTATACTGTAGCATTTGTAATTAAATTTATAAAGGGCAAAATGACTTTACCATTATTAGTTTTTTTTTATGGACGAAGGCAGCAGACGAGCATACAGTCCACCTGATGTTAAGTGGATACTGTCGCCCATAGACATCCGTGATACACGCCAACATTAGTCCAAAATGACAAACTTTGGCACACGTACACAACGTGGAAACACGTACGCACATTGGGGAAATACGATAAAGAGGGAAATGCAGTACATTTCACGGTAGTCTTCTGTAGTTGGGTTCTTCGTAAGCGTAACCCGCCTTCGTGAGATGAAAGATACCTTAATGTGCCTTATTTTTACAAATGTATTGTACAATTGTAGTGTTTAATGAAGTGTAAAACACATTTGGCCTGTTTAGCAAGTCGAAACGAACATTGCGTGTGGTCGCACGGAACACTGACAACGAATTTTCCAGTGTAATCATTTATAAAGTTATTGCTAAAATTGTTATGTGGATAATTTGTTTTACGTGAAATCACTTCAATCACAGGTGAATTTATTTTACATCTCTGCAGGGTTTCAATATAATATCGGGTAGACTCGATCCATCCCACCCCATCCCATCTTGTGCCGTGGGTGTCGTAAAACTCGACTAATGGTTATCCCTTATTGGTAGCCTCAGAGCTTGTGGTAGCGGCTTTGATAACAAGGAACTGAACTGTGAGGAACGGAAGAGTGGCATCTGTGAGTGTGGACCCGCCGACCCACTTGGCCAGCATGGCGATTTAAGGCCTCACGTTCCTCATGCATGAGACAATGTTCATGAAAAGACAGTGGATGTTAAAAGGGCTGGTTAAGGTATGTTAATATGTAAGCACTTCGGTCAAACTCCAAATTAGTCTTTTGGTATTGGTTAGTGTTTCAGCGGTCGAGGTCGAATTTATCTCTTTGAAGATACTTTGGTATAAAAATGACCCATTCTTTCGGTCATTTGTCTTAAAGCCTACAGAACCCTAGGAAGGAACGAACGAGTGAAATATACGGCGAAACCAGTTTATCACCGTTGTAGAGATGCCTATCGGCTTGGAAAATTCTATGTGACCGACTTGCCTTTTATTTGCTCTGAGATAACTTGAGATCTCCCTTTTTATCCACAAAGGATTTCCAATATGAACTCATCTGTTTCAATTTCTTAAACGGTTGATAGTGATTGTTTTCAACGAGAAATGTTTGCGTACGAAAATACTTACTTATTTTGTAGCAGTAGAAACTTTATTCTTAAACAGATTAATCCAGATCAAAGAAGTTTTTATGTGTTATTTTAATAAATTATGTCCAAAAATTAAGCTAGATTAATTCAGCCTTTGATCAGAAAGTTGGGTAAAAAAATAGGTAAAAAATAAAGATAGAATGGAATAAAAAATAAACTCAATTTAGAAAAATAAATATTTGCCTGTGCTTTAAAAATAAAAATTGTATTTTGCAATAATAATCCATACCAGATTAAATTTATATGTATGTAAGTATATATTTTAATATTATAGTTATATGTAGTATTTATTAATAATATATGTATTTATAAATAGTTACTTAATATGAGTATGTATGCACACTATCTGCGTTAATACCGCGGTCACACCTCTCTTTCTCAAGGTTCTCTGGTAATAAGAATAAAGCAATAAGACCGCCTTATTCTCTTCTTACAACCGTATTCTCTTCTTGATATTGTTACTTAATTACAAGCTTTTATTCAGCTCGACTTGTTAGTTAGTATGTGTGCGTCAAATTTTGCAACTGAATTTTAAACCAGTTCCACCTAACAGATTGAGCTGAAATTTTGCACACACTTTTGCGGCTGATGACAATAAAATCCAGTATACTCAGTTATGTATTTTTTTTCAAAATGGCCGCCACTACAAGGTGTTCAAAATTTGTTATTTGTGGGTTACGAGATTTGATTTAGGCCATCCATATACCAACTAAAACGAATAAAATAAAATAATATAAAAAAACGTTTTTTAAAAACAAGTTTTTATGCAAGCCATGATATTCATAAAAGTAGGTGGTACCATTTTTTTTTGTCATATGAAACAATACAATAAAGAGTTTTATATATATATATATATATCTGCAGACAGATAAGGTTTAGTAACTTGGAGATACTTGGCACTAAATTTGCAATAATTTCCACAAGGTTTATTTTTATTTTAGTAAAATAAAATGAAAACCCCTACGAACAAGACATTCATACCCACTCTACCCCAAAACCTTTTTAGCAAACATTTTTTTTATTGTGATCCCGTAAAAATAACAATAACTTGCCCGTGACTCACGTCCTGTTTTAGATTCATTTTCATACAAAATTTGGATGTAAATGGGCCGTAAAGTTTTCGCTTTTACCCACCCTATGTTATAATGTACGAGTATGTTTCACCCAAAACTAAATGTCATATTCCGGGTTCGCTCTCGTAAAAATATATGGTGCAGGTTGGACGGTGGCCCAATTTTAAGCTGATAGGTTAAGATAGTATCTGGGTAACTAATATTGTATGGAATTCGTGACCACGGCCCGTGTAATTCGGTAAAACTACGAGTAAATAAAATATGTAAAAATATCAAACACACTCCGCGTTTTGTATTATATTTCAAGTACAAATAATACCTGTCACAATAATATTAAATATGTACAGGAAAATTAATTAAAGTGGCATTGTAAACAAATCTAAATAAATCACTGCAATGGTTAAATTTATTAATATTAATATTAAAATTGTTAAAATTAGAATACATGAAAATAGGATATCATGCAAATATATGACAATTGCATTTCGTTTCATTTCAACAATTTCTTAGTTGAGTGTGCATAGTTTCTCTATTTATTTTTTATGGAAAGAAGGCGATAGTCAAGAAACAAGACAGTCCACCTGGTGGTAAGTCGATCATGTCGCCGGTGGATACCCGCGATACATGTCAACATCGGCCAGAATGACAGACGCTGGCACGCCCCCGGACTTTGGAGATTGAAAAGAAAAAAATTGCTAGAATTGAATAGAATTGGATGGGAATGGGCCCTGGAATATCTCACTTACTATCGAAACGCGTACGTGCAATACATTGGTGAAATAATATAAAGTGAGGAATGTGGTACATTTTACGGTAGACGAATCCGTCCAGCGGCTGTGGGATGCACTGTGCACCGTCCCTCCGTCTAATGTGTGTAACATTTAGCCATCAGCGCCTACCTAAAGTAAAAGTTATGACAGTAGTGCTGTAAAAATGAGTGCTGAGCGCTCGACTTAATTTTAATCGTATTACACTCGAGCTTATAACCTCAAAAGTTTAAGACTATCAACCGTTGAACGTTTGGGCTACGATTACGAGCGTTCAACGCTCGAGTCTTAAACGTTTATTAGCGATCACTCACCACTCGAATCCTCCTCTAGGTTTAAAAAGTTTGGCAAGAGAAAGTTGAGATTGGAGAAGGGTGGAAATAAAAAAAAAGGTTATACCTAAAAATAACATTTATACGTGAATTCAATGTTTGGCTAATTTAATTACTGAATTCAAGTATCAAAATTATTTTTCCAACATTTTTTAGTGATGACCTGTTATTGTGTTTAATTTTTAAATAGTTTAAAATATATCTTACCTACTTGAATATTTTAGTTTAATCGTTTGATTAATTAGTTTAATTAATTTTAGAATTAATCGTGTTTGCGTTTATTCTTCATTATTTTTGTGGTAGGTATCAGAATAATTATTTTTATCCCAGCACTAAGCTTTCTTTTGAGTTCAATCTTAATTAAAAATCCTTTTCCTAAAGAAATGATATAAAATTTCCAAGCAATATTTCAGGGCTCAAAAGATTTTAGCAATAAAACAAAACAAGAATAAATTGAAAGGGCGTAAAATCACCCTCCCTTGCACCCTGGGAATTTTTTCCAGATTTCAGTTTTACGAGCATTACGGGATAGTGGGCAATAAAAATTGAGTTAGCGGAACAAGGAGATGAAACTAAGGTTTTATCAAGATAAAATGAATGGAATGGACTTCTCGACATTATTATCATTGCAATCAATGCAATGCAATCAGCCCATGAAATGAAATGATTTTTTTTTTGTGGTTTATTTATTATTATTTATTTATTTATTGTCAAAAAATTTGTTCACATACATGATAAGAAACCACCAGCTCCTGAAGTAGGTAAACCTGTATCACGGGAGCTAGTGTCCTCCCCAATAATATGACAATAGTCTGCTTATCCAATAGTTATAACTTATATGTTAAAAGTACAAGGAAAACAAGCTTATAAACGAAGATTAAATTATAAAAACAATATATATATATATATATATATATAATTTGTTGTGCATACATATGTGTATAAGAAATTGCATGTATGTATGTAGACATGTATGTATGAATGTTTGTTTATTTGTATGTTAGCATCCTTGCCTTGTTTGCCTTGTTACCATCGATCCCTCATCCCTCATGCACAATGCCTTGTGAATGGGGGATGTATGACTTGAACACCACGCCGGCTAAACTGGTTGGCGAGTCCCCTCTTTTATAGGTGGTGTAGTTCCTCAACGATTGTGGTAGCAGCTTTGTAGTTCCATTAATCGCCTTTTACGACATCCACAGGAAGATATAGGGTGATGTTATTCTATAGCCGGCCGACATCACAACGCACAATTTATCATTATTATCATTTGCACATTATTATTATTATAATTATGATTTAATATAAGTGGTATTTGTCAATTATATCTCGATGACGATATCCATCAAAGGGATAATTCCAATTATCCACACTAAAGACACACGATTCTTTAATTGTCTAAGCCAAAATCTATAGGCAAAGGTTGCCTAGAAGAGATCGCTTTAGGGATAAGGCCTAGTAATTTAGATAAAATAATTTATTATAATAACTGTCTATTTTTCAAGCACGCTGTGATAAATTACACACAATCAAGTAATATATCTTTATGCCACGTCAAATTTGAGATTGAGCATTGAGTATATCTGTAATCAGATTTTTGAATATCAGATTATTTCAATATGAAATTAATGGACAGAACATAGCGTGTCCATTCCATTAATTTTATATTGACTTACCGGTACAGAATTTTTGATGGGATCATCTAATAACTGATTTATGATGTCATCATTTGAAACGACAGTGAATGAATTTCGGTAAAAGGGTAAAGCACTTTTGTGGAAGGATCTTCTTTATATTTTAGGAGGATGTAAAATTATTATAATGTGCTGACTTTTACTGTGTATTCTTTTATTGGGAATTTCTTCGCGTCTATAGGTTTTTCATATTAAGTATATTTAATTTTCCTTCATTTATTTTTATCGCACAGGTGGTTGAGAATAAAACGGCCTACTTATTGATATTTATCTTTTCATATCGTTTATAGTAATGGTGCAATTAGCACATTCTGCCAGTGTCAAGTTTTCTTCGTAATAAACAATTTCAGTCTATAACGTATCCTGTCAATGTCCAGTCTCGTCGAAGTAAGTCAGGAGTCGCCCAGTAAAGTGGTGAGAACAAAAAAGGACTCCACGGAAAAACACGAACAATTTCAGTCATCAGAAATCCTGACAACTCTCTTGGTCATACTGTGTATAGGAAACCCACCCATACAGATAAATATCTCAATGGTAACTCCCATCACCATCCATGTCAGTTGACTACCGTAGGCAAATCTTTGTTACAGAGAGCACACGGCATCTGTGACACTGACCACCTCGAGGAAGAGCTTCTGCATGTGAAACAAGTACTGCGAAGCAACAATCACAAACTCCCACGAATGCGTCACAGAAGCCGCCCCAAGCCTCCTACAGTTGAGCGACAACCTGCCATCTTACCATACATCAAGGGCATCACTGACAAAATTGGCAATATCTTAAGACGAGCTTCAATTAAAACTTACTTCAAGCCGCACAAGAAGATTAGCCAATTTTTAAGACCGGTCAAGAGCAATATCCCCCTACAAGATGCAGGTGTTTACAAGCTTGATTGTGAATGCGGGTTATCATACATTGGGCAAACAAAGAGGAGCATCGGTATCCGGATAAAAGAACACATAGCTGACATGAAGAACAGACGCTCGACCAAGTCTGCAGTTTGTGAACATGCTCTGGACAAACCCAACCATTACATTCGATTTGATAATCCACAAATCCTCGCTAGAGAGACCCGGTACATGCCAAGAATGTTACGCGAGGCTATTGAAATTAAGAAACACCCAAATTTCAATAGAGAAGATGGTTGGCAAGTACCACCAGCTTGGGATCCAGTCATTAAATTAATTAAATCACAAGGCCAACGCCATACTGCAAGACCTCTAATACATTTTTGTTTGTAATCAAACACAAACTCAACTTCACTTTACGAGTTCCCGCCAAAAAGTCCGTGGGTATCTTTCGTTTATGTGACTTTTAACTAATAATCGATATAGCTAGTGCCATTTCGGGTCAACTAAATTAATCGTACTAATAATATGCTTCCGAGATTCTGAGATTTTCAATTTATGAAATATTTTACATTCTCAATGAAATATAGTATTAGTACATGAATTTACTTTGACTAATGATTTACTCTATTTACCATAACTATTTACCTAACCTAATAACTATTTACCAACGATTTACTTTGACTTTGTTTGCTAGGTTTCCCGGTCTCTTCGATTAACTAATACATAGAACTTCGAAGTAATAGTCGAAAATGTCACATTTGAAGCGTTGATTTTATCTCTTTTCGCTTATAGTGAACACGCTATAATTTAAATTTTCGCTCGCACGGTATTTAGATATTTTCGCTTGGACAACATATTATTTAGTAACTTTTTTATAGAAAGAAGGCGGCAGACGAGGATACAGTCCACCTGGTGGCAAGTGGATACTGTCACCCAAGGACATGCGGTATACATGTCAACATCAGTTCAGAATGACAAACGTTGGCATACAACCGCTGCTGCCTGTCTTATTGTTATCTATATATGATAACAAAACAGTAAAAGGGTTGTCTGTACATTGACTTATTTTTTTTCAAAATGGGAGGTCTCTATAGACACCTCAGAACCCAAAATAATAGTTTTTCAAATCTTTGTCTGTATGTCTGTTGGTCTATTTGTTTGTTTGAGCATCACATAAAAACTATTAAATGGATTTTGATCTGGTTTTCACTAATGTATAGCTAAGTATCCAGAAAGAAAACTAATATATGTGTCATCTTCATATGACACAGGAAAGTTGAGTTATAGAGGAAAATAAAAAAAATAATAATAGGATTACTCAAAACTACTCGATGGATTTTCATATATGAAATCCACCATGTCGGTGGTTTCACAGGTGTTCATTTTTTTAAGGTGTTAAGCTAAGTTAAGTTATAAATAAGTAAAAAGTGATTCCTAATCCGTCTGAGAGAAATGTTTACCGGTTTTTCGTATTTAAGTCTTATCCTTATCACTTTCTACTTTGCAATCAGCTGGGGTCCGTATAACCACGTTACACTCGATGCTATATCACAGCTACTGATCTCCAGACAACTGCTAAAGAGGTTTTTATCTTCCAGTTTTATTTATTTATTTTTATCAGTGATCTTTCTCTTGGTGCATCGAGCGAATGTGGTGATGCTTCGAAAATGTGGTAATAAAAACGCGTCTGTACTGTATTTTTCATATTGTAAAATATGTTCATAATAAAACAGTAAAAGGGTTGAGTTTATAAATTGGCTTAATTTAAAAAAAAAATGTGTATGTTTGTTTGAGCATCGCGTAAAAAGTACTGAACGGATTTTGATTGGATCTTCAATCATGTATAACTAAGTATCCAAAGGGGAAACCGGTATATGTGTCATCTTCATAAGACACAAGGAAGTTGTGTTATTGAAGAAAATAAAAAATGACTTTTAATAGACTTACTCAAAAACTATTGGATGGATTTTCGACCGTAAAATCCATCATGTTGGTGGTTTCACAGGTGTTAATTTTTTTTACAGCTGCTTCGTCCACACGAGCGAAGCCCCGGGATGAAGCTAGCGTATATATGAACAATAAGACAATAATACAGCCTAAAACCATTCTAGCGTTTGCACGATAACAAAGAACTTGGTTTGTTCATTATCATGAATTATCATTCACACTTCTACACTTATCCATATATCCACACTTCCTCACTCCACATCCATTACATTGTTAATCTGAAAGAGTAATTGACTGTTTGTTACATCTTCGTCGCTAAATTACTGAACAGATTAGAGGTTTGAATGAAAAGGAACAGAGAGGTAGTCTGAAATCCGGAGAAGGACATAGTATACTTTTTACCTTGGGAAAATGGGAAGGGATAGGATAGGATGGGAATGAGCTCTTGCATATCTCACTCACTACCTAAACGGATACGTACATTTGGGAATAGGATATAGTGGGAAATGCGTTATATTTCAAGGTAGTCTTCTGTGAGAGAGGTTTAACGTGGCCAGTCGAGTGCGCCCAGCGGCTGTTGGATTGCAGCGTGCACTCTTCACCTCATATTAGTTGCGACATAGCGAAAAGTTGTGATTTATTAGTGGCGACATAGTGAAAAGTTGTGATTTATTAGTGGCGACATAGTGAAAAGTTGTGATTTATTAGTGGCGACATAGTAAAAAGTTGTGATTTATTAGTTGCGACATAGTGAAAGGTTGTGATTTATTATTTGCGACATAGTGAAAAGTTGTGATTTATACCCTAATAACACAATTAAAATTTCCGTGTGCGATATTTTTTTATTTAATTTTTTTGAATTAGTTTTCATTAACACTACATCTAGATTTCAAATACAGTTAAAATACTTCAACTTATTTAACTTTTGCTTCACTACTGTTGTGATTTATTTCAATGAAAATTAAACTTGGCCGTAACTCCAGACTTCGCACAAAACTCAATCCCGACTATAGTTTTAACATAATAATATAAATAAGACAGTAGCGACATTCATTAGGATTCTGAAATTAATTACATACTAGCCACATAGAACATAAATGTTTTTGATTGGTTTAATTACTCACACACAGAACACAGGATTTATTCCAATAGATATGCGATAAAGAATTAACAAGTATGTTATTTATGACAATATACAGGTAATATATGTATGCACTTGTACTTGTATCAGCTTATGAAGTCCCACTGCATGGCACAAGCCTCCCCCAGTATTTCACTGCGGCGTTTCGGGCCATAATCCACCACGCGCGCTCTGTGCGGATTGGTGGATACACATTCTCCAGATATTTTTTATTTTTCTAGCATGACCGTATATTATTGTGGACAGAGGGAATTTACGCATGTAAGGTAAAATACTACCTTCTCAATAATTATAATAATAATAAATACTCTTTATTGCATACAATTGGTTATTACATGTGCACAAATACATGACGCAAATACACAAATTACATGACAGAATACAATAGGCGACCTTATCGCTAAGGCGATCTCTTCCAGGTAACCTTCGGATAGAGAAAAATAAAAGGAATATAGGTAGTCCAAAAGGACCGAAATCCACAGATGGATCATGTTCAATATATACTTATCGACAATATCGATAATAAATATAGTATAATAATAACTTAGTCACAAGTCACATAATAACTTCACAAGGGACTTAGTCAATCACGAGGATCCAATGTGGGTTGGCAGAAATTATACATGTCACAGTTTTATTTTTAAAACGACAATATCGAGCACGCCAATTTCCTCCAAAAATGAATAATAGTTACTCATAATTTACAAATTCGCACTTTCTTACTTAAATATAAACTCAGTGCAGCAGTGGTACGTTTCTAACATGATTCGAACTCACAAATTTGAATCGAGAATACATACATCTAGGTCAGATATCCGCGATCGGTGTGCCGGCCCACTTGTGTGCCGTGAGACGATGCTAGGTGTGTCGCAGTGTAACCTGAATCACTCAGCGGGGGGGGGGGGGGGGGGGGGGTATAACTAAGGGCACAAGTCCGACTTTCCAGTGGTTTTATTAGTGATACTTATTTAGTGATTTTTTTACTTTCTATTTAATAAATTAGTAGAATGTACAGTCAGAAACACGTTAATATACCCAAACCTATTAGATTCTAATCCTTATTACAAACACATTAAGGTACGTTGACTTGTTGCTGACTGTACGTATTTTTTAAAATCATTTTTAAAAGTTAACTTTTCATTATATTTTCAGTTCCAATGTTCTGCCGAATTTTGAAAAGAATTTAAGTGTGCCGCAAGTGAAAAAAGATTGCGGAGCAACTGATCTAGGCTTTTACTTCACCCTACTGTTATTTTCCAATACTGTGCTGCAAGCGAGATCCTGAAATTCGGAATAACTTTGTTAAAGGCCCCCAATAATTTTCAAGAAACGGTCCAAAGTGTTTCATGAAGAAAATTGTAAATAAATTCGTGAAAATGCAGGGTTGACACCCTGTTTTAATTAAATCTTTACAACGTTAGTAAAAAGGTTGTGCCCAACGGGTACAAATGTATTACTGTAATGACTAAAAAAGTTATTCCTTATGAGTGAAAACTGGCAAATAGGAGTTAGGCTTGGAATGCTAATGAGTGAGGAACAATTGTTGTTTGCTTTGTCACATTGTTTTTACTGAACTTCATGGAAACATTGGCGGAGCTGCATTTTTTGAAGGACAAAACCTGTAAGTATTATGATGTCGAGAATCGGGACAAGACGCATTTTTTATATTATAAAATTTTATGTTTTCTTTTATAGAAAATATGGCAGATGTGCGGGAGGGCCACATAATGGTAAATTGGAAAATGATCATTGCCGCCCACGGAGAGCTGCAACGACAGGTGGGATTCTGGTGCGCTCTCGATATTGCAGAATTCTGTTCATAACCCTTTTAAAGAGCGCCATGTCGAAGCACAACGGAAACATCAGACAGTTCATTCCACACTTTCGGTTCGCGGTATGAAATGTCTTGATGACCGCACTGTACGCAACGACTCTTTATCAAGGAAGCGCGAATGAACCGCATGATCCGAAGTTGGCATCAAATTCCCACACACAAGCACCCACCTTCTCTCACACACACTCACTCATTCGAAATGACACTATTATAACTACATTTATTTTATTCGATAATTCATCTTCATAAAGTTAGAAACTGAATTTACAGATAGTTTTATAGAAATTTAGTAGAATTATAAGTAAAATTTGGAGATTGTTTACAATGTAAATATTATTCTGCGTTCAAGCTCTTGTTTCATCTAAAATAAAATTAATTAATTAATTATAGTTGAGAAATTATTTATTAATTATAGTTGAGAAATTATTTATTAATTATAATTCAGAAATTATTTATTAATTATAGTTGAGAAATTATTTAGTTACTGTAGTAAAGACCTGACATTATTTAGTGTTTTCAACTACAGTAATTAGGTTATAAACGCTATTGTAGCCATAGCGTTTATAACCTAATTAACCATACCATATAGGCCACAGAATATCGTGTGTCATAGGTGCAACTTATAAAAATACAAATATATATTTTTTTTTAATTCTGTATACTTAATTTGGGACTTTGGCCAACACTGGCATGTCAGTCCCATCGTAACCTAAACAAAATTTCACTTACTAAACTAAACACTCAAAAAACACAACGACGGCTTGGACATATCCGCCAGTGCCACCGCCCAAAAGCGGCTCCGCCGTGCGGCCGGTTTACGACTCAAATTCAAGACAGCCCCACTCCAGGATAGACCTAAGATGGAGCTGATCCAAATCCAAACATCTCATAAAAAAAAAAAAAATATATAAAACCAAAGCGATACCCTCGTCTATAAATTGAACAGTTCTTCAGAACATTTTCCATTATACAATCGATTTAATTGCTATATCTCTTCGGATGCTTAGATATTTTAAACCGCCGGTTACAGTGGGATCGTCTACTATTGAGACTTTTAGTCAATTCAGACTTACTTTCAGAAGTATGAAACCATGAAATTTAACTTTTTACGAGGAAAACCTCTTAATAAGTTTTTTTAACTTTGCTGCTAACCAAACCCCTACTATTAGATACCCACGAATATATCTATGTAAATCGTTACGAGTGATCTATGCGGTGTAAGTTGTTTTGGTGAAAAAATGTGCAGAAATTTAAAACATCGTAGAATATAAGTACATAGTTAGTTAAGTGTTAAGTTAATTAATAAATTCAGTGTTAAGTGAGTGGCAGGTATTATTATTTTTATTTATTTCACCCTATATATGAGTGTGTGTTTGTGTGTGTGTGTGTACGTATATACATATATATGTATATATATTCAGCGTGTCACCGAAATAACACAAAACCTTTAAACATGTCATGTAATTTAAAATACAAAAATTGTTTTAGCTTAAAGTGAAATTATTTAAGGAATAAATCAAAACTTATATGGTAAAATTTTGTTGTCCTTTCTAAAACGTTGGTAGCGCTCATTATTCAGTACAGGATAATGACCTGGCTCCTAGGCGGTATAGTGCGTTCATTGCCCGGAAAATAAATGTTATGTTTCAAATGGACAATAAATTATGAAAATAATCCTTAAGAAATTATGAACCTTTTGTAAAATAACCTACTTTCAGCTTTTCCCTTATTTCAGTGACGCGTTGTAAAATATGTAATTTAAACAAATATTTTTTTCGAAATTTGTGGTGACCCTAGCACAAAACTCGGACTGTAATCTCGAGAGTCGGTCTCGAGATATCGCTGTATTCGCCCAGACTTAATGCTTTCTTTCACTTGATAATTTATAACAAACTGCGGGAGATATCCGCAAACACGCAAAACACAATGTTTGTTTTTAACTTGCGTGAACAGTAATGAAGGATCTAAAGAAATTTTCGGCAATTTTTCAGAATATTTTTCGTATGTTTATGTTGTTGGAAAGTTGATTGTAAAGAGTATTTACTTTGTTTTAATATCAAAATGTTATGTTTTATTAACACTTTATTGTATTTATTTTGAGGGGGAGAGTGGACGCTGCAATCCAACGGCCGCTGGGCGCTATCGAGTGGCCACCCCTTTCTCACAGAAGACTACCTTGAAATGTACTACATTTCCCACTTTATCTTATTTCCCTAATGTACGTACGTATTTCGGTAGTGAGTGAGATGTGTCAGAGCCTATCCCCATCCTATCCCTCGCCCTTTTCCCAAGCCTTTCTCCAAATCCATTCCTATAGTTCCAAAGGTAGGCAGTGCATCCGGGAGCGTGCCAACGTTTGCCGTTTCGGACTGATGTTCGCATGTATCGCGGATGGGGGCGACAGTATCCACTTACCATCAGGTGGACTGTATGCTCGTCTGCCGCCTTCGTACGTTAAAAAAAATATTTATTTCACATTGATAATTTTGCTATTACATTCATATATACATTTTGTGATAATGACGTCATGTAAATTACGTAAGTATACCGAAATTGTTATGTATATACATTTAATATACATTATTATTATTTGAAATTTATTTATGTATCTGCTTCTAATAATTATAATATGAACACCATCTAACAGTTCTTCTCCCGCCCAAAGGTTGCCTTTAAGAGATCGTTTTTGCTATAAGACCTCCTTTTTGTATACCTACCTATTTATTTAAACTTTTTATTATTTTCACTGTACTGTTTGTTGAAGTTGTTGTTTTAATATTAATGATAATGAAATACTGACAGGAAGAACAACTTGTGTGATTTCCCATTTGACCTTCACAATAAGAAATTGCTCAAGTACAAAAGTATTTAACTGCCTGAGATGTTTTTATCTATTTAAACGGGTTTTAACGCGAATGTTTACCTTATTTATTTCACTCGACGTTTCGAATGGGTTGCACCAACCATGGTTACGAGCTGACTAGCTCGTCAGTCGTTCAAATAGATAAATATATGTGAAAAATGCGAAAATCTCAAATGTTATATCTGAGAAGTTGTTGTTTTTTATTATAATAATAACGTTTGGGCCTTTTATATATACAGATACTTAAATGCATATTTGTGGAGATAAATTGTGTATAGAAACAAACAAAATCTCAGGTTAACTCCAAACATATAAATTTAACGGATAAAGGTTTCTCCACATCTACACGGCACCAAGAAGTTAATCCACGATTTACCTTATATCATGTGTCTTGCTTACAAATAATTTATTTTACGGCACACAATATTAGGTAATGGCGTTAAACTCCCATTTTCACGTATTTTTGAAATAAAATGCACATTAAGCGTATGTGGTCTTAAATTAGAATCACTGCAACAAAAGAGCTACACCTAAATAAACATCTTTAAGAGACAGAAAAATTTATTACCGGAAAACAAAATATATTATTTTACACTAAAATGCTTAAAACTAGAATTTAAAACAAATTTAAAGTGTATTTCTTGTATAACACGGTATTCGAATCCTCAATTGGCCATTATACAGTATATATAGTATAGAGAAATAATGCTACACAGTTTAATAGGTACCTACCTATATAGTATCTAGATGTGTTGGAAGGGAATCATAGATTCCCATACCCAAACAAACACACATTTTCTAAATCCTGTGTCATAATTTGTTTTTTAATAATAGTCATATTCTTAAATATGAATGGCACAATTAATGGTTTCAGGTTTCAGAAAAGATTTAATTACCTTACACCATATATAACAGTATGAATACTCATGCCGGCCTGATTTCTTATTTCACTGTTATCATCTGTCCATCATACAAAATTTCCACAAATTTTACATCGAGAACACATGTTAGAGGCATCCATAGCAGCCCCAGAGGCGTGTAAGATTCCCTCCACAATATGCTGAGTGCTGAACCACCCCGTGAACCCCCAAATATTGCATCACATGCTCATGATAAACAGTAGTGTAACTCAATATTAATTGCTAAATGATTAAGTGCTAATTCTGAGGAAATATTCAAATGGTAGATAATTGCTAGCGTGTTAATTCTTTTCGTGACTTTCATTTCATTGTTAGTAGAAACCATCAGCAAAAGTTGCTCTTAACGAGGTCGAATACATTCTTCATAAGCATCATTGTTTTTCAGTAGCGTATTTGACACTTTTAAGATATATATATATATATATATATATATAACTATAAATAACTTACGATACTAGAAATCGATCTGTAAATTTACAAAATTTGGACATATGACTGACTGCTTAGAAGTCAGTCAGTCATGAGTCACAAAAGGTCCGCACTACTGTGTGGATCAAGTCGTTAACATAATAGTGTCACAGCCATGAGTGAGTAACAGAGACGGCAATAGCTCCAACCACAAATATTCGCAAGGTCACAACAATCTCATTTTTTGATAAATTTAAATAAATAAACGTTTGCTCATTGTCGAACAGGTCGTAAATTTATCCCATTCAATTTACTTTATAATATTCTAACGTACGCTATGTGATGCTAATTGATTGTATTGTAAATTTTTTTGAGGTTACACCCTTAATTTAAAGGAACTGTATATATATAATTGATACGGTCAGCGAATTTACGCAAGAATTTCTTACGAGGTAAGCGGTGCGTCTGTGTGCGTGAAGATATTCCTATGGTTTGTGCAAAGATAACCCGCTGACTGGATCGCTTTTGTGTTGTGTCTTAAAGAACAGCCTTTAATATTATTTTGGGGTATACTACCTTGTAAATGATACAAGGCCTTCGGAAGCCAGTAAAGAGGATTACTCGGTATTGCGCAAGGAATTTTCGGATGGATGCGTTTGGTTTGGTTGAATTCTGTGAATACTTTTGTGTGATACTTGCGTTTATGTTCGGATGACTTAGATAATTTTATTTGAGACATAAATATATATTTATGTATTTTGTTAGTGTTATTATGCTATTATATATACATATTTTCCGTACGCTCTACACCTGGCTTTCTGTCTTGAACTATATTAAATATTTCCAGATCTGCTGGAAGAATTCTTTTGTTTCACCTGTATTTTTCTATGAAAACTTAAAGTATTGGTTGTGCTAGTACATGTACATTGTTGGTGTGTGTAAAATTGAGAACGCTCAATTGGGTTCCCGATGCCGGACCGCACACTAAAACAATGTATTTTTAAACTCAAAATAATTTAAAACTCAAGTACTACGTAAAAGGAATGTCCGATTTTGAAAACATATGAATTAAAGAATAATTTAATTCGAGAGCTACTGAACATTGAAATTTTTGCCGGGAACTCGAGAAGTGAAGTTGAATTATCGTTTGACGAATTATCGCTTGATGAATTATCGTATGATGAATTATCGTATGATGAATTATCGTATGATGAATTGTCGTATGATGAATTATCGTTTGATGAATTATCGTTTGATGAATGTATATCCAGTATGTATTGTCAAATAGAAATAAAATTGTAATAAGATGCCTTACCATAACAGAAGCCAATGAATACACGGTTGTTTATGTTTAATGCGTGTTATGTACCTATAGCATAAAAAATTAACGCATTAGTTTTAAAAGGTAAAAACGATGAAAATACACTAAGAAAATCTTAAACCGAGAGTCAGCTACATAACACTTATAGAATAATTTTCCAACAAAAATTATCATCTCAACTCAACTAAGGGATGATAAAATCCTGTTAAATTATGCAAATCATATAATCCTTGGCAAAGTGTCGTCAATGCTGAAAAGTTTTTGTAATATTTACCTTCATTAACTGTTTTCATAGACATTATACTCGTTATACTACAGGAAGCGAAATGACTTAAGTACCTTCGTCATTGGACTTATGTCACTGTTAAGGGCACAATAATAACTTGTAAAAAAGGTCAAAAGGACCAAGTTCCAAGCGACGAAGGTCTGACACATCCGTTCATTCGGATATTTTCGTGTACGCGCCATGAAACCAAATACGTACCGTTTTTCACATATATTTATGTATTTACTTGAATTTTCTTTGCGGGATATGATTCAGAACGAAGGGATTTGCCGAAGAACTAAAGTCACCGACATAGTTTACAGAATCAAAACGCAGAAGTGGCAATGGGCAGGCCATATTTGTCGCAGGATTCATAACGGTTGGGGTAGACGGATTTACGAATGGAGGCCGCGTACAGGGAAGCGCACAGTGGGCAGCGCATTTTCCCATCCATAAATCCATCCCAGGTATAAAATAATTGACGAGATATTTTTTGGCCTAACTCGAGAAGTAAAGTTAAGCTTTTGTTTAAATATTGTAAAAAAAATGTATTAGAATTAAAGCGTTTCGTAATTACTTGTAAATAGTGAAATTTTAAAACTTCAAAGTGTTTTTCGTGAGCGGTGTTTGTGATAATGAAATAAAAGCGTGAGAGTGCGTTTTTCGTGTGCTTCCAAGGAGTCCTCCTCTGTCCTCAGTAAACCTACTATCACTTTAATGAGCAACTCCCGACTTACTTCGTAGGGACTGGACATGGACAGGATACGTTTTAGATTTTAAAATTGTTTTTAATTATTACGAAGAAAACTTGTCACTGGCAGAATGTGCTAATTGCACCATTGACACGCTTGGTTTTCTTTTTTTTTTCTTCATATATGGTAATGGTGCAATTAGCACATTCTGCCAGTGTCAAGAAAAAAATCTTTTTACTAAACAATTTCAAAGTCTAAAACATTCTGTTTCGTCGAAATAAGTCAGGGGTCAGTAAAGTGATAGTAGATTTACTAAGGACAGAACAGGACTCCTTGGAAACGCGTAATCGCAATCCCATGTTTAGTATTGGATTATTTTTACAAACATTACGCACAAAAAACACTTTGAAGTTGAATAAATTATCACTATTAAACCATAAAAGCACAATGCACAATTTTTATAGTTAATCAAACAAAAACCTTCAATTCTCGAGTTGTAGCCAAAAATTCCTACATGCTTGGCTTCCGCACAATTTCACGAACTTGAGTTGTCTATGGTTGTGACTGATATCGAAATTAAACACGTCTGAGTTTCCCAAAGATGTTTGACCTACAGACTGACCAACTCATAACTATTTGATATATTTTATTATTAATATCAGTTTCCATTACTTCTCTCTAGAAGAAAATGAACCTTATTAACAACCTTTCAGTTAGACAACCTTCCAGATATTAAAATGGCGTTTATGCCCCTTTTCCCCTGTTCTTTTCCTCTACGCTAATTGTATTCTTAACATTAAACGACCTCAAAGTACAAAAGTGTAGTAAGAAATTATTTAATGTCTGAATAATTTTGCATACTGAATGAAATGTGAAATTTAAATGAAAATGTAGAGACGTAACTTCATGAAATTCTTTGTGACTTCTACCTTGAAGTTTGAAATAGTGACGTCACGCCTCTTTTGAAGGTGCGATGAATATTCTTTAATAATAATTGTTAGTTTTCACGGCCTTTTAGCTTGGGAACATTTAGTAGATAGTTCGATGCCATTGTTTCGAACTTTTTGTTACATTCACTAGATAACACGTCGCTAACTACGTTTCACCACTTTTACATTGAGAAAAACTACTTATTTAAAAAAAAAAAAGGACGCTGGGCCCATAATCTCTAAATTAAACGAAAGTTTTTGAGGAGACAGAGCCAACTCAACTGTCAGTTTATTTTAAAGAAACGTCACAAGTGCATTTACAACATTAGTACAGAGAGAATCAATAGATGGCGTTACTGGTATCCAATTTTGATATAAAGTTAACAATAATACTATTTATTGTTTATTTATTATCGTGTGCAACCCATTTATATAACGATTATTATGTTAAACCACGATAATAAAAGTTTAAAATCTTATCAACACGAGAATAGTTGTCAGGCCCATGACAGCAACAAAGTGGGATTAAAATTGCGACCTCTAACCGTGTTAATACATGCTGCAATATTACGTCGCAGTTCAAGAGTAATTGTACCCAACCGTCCCCAATAAAAACATACTTTAATACACATTGGGGAAGCTTATCAAATGGTAGCTTACTTTAATAATGCTCAGTAATGTTCTGTGAATGTCTTTTAAGTTTTCACGTGTCGTTTACTTGCACGGATTGACATAAATAACCAACCACAAAAGTATTTAGAAACACTTAAAATTTAGACGGTCTGCCTGTAAATGCAAAAATATCCTAAACTAGGCCTGAGGTAGACATATACTACACCACCACTGAAATAGTGCCATTTTAAAGCCACATATCCCTGATGCACAGAACTATGTATACGAGGAAGTTTATCTCCAACAATGGACGATAAAAAGGTATTTTTTGATTGAAGTCATTAAAAGGGAATCTTCCTCGTATTAACATTTATAGTGAGTTATAAAACTAATTTTAATATGTAAGCTACGGGCGACGTTAGATAGATTAAGTACATTGAAATAAATAATGTACGAGGGCGGGATGATAAGTACCTGGCCTAGGAAAGAAATACTCAGTTTAACGTAATGAAGTGGTTTTTATTTTTCGACATAGTCTCCTGTTGGACTGATATCAACAACAGGTTGGTAGAAACTGTCCATACGGTGGGGTCTAAATTCTTCAGACATCGTCGAAGAGATGGACCCCAAAAGCTCACCGACCACACCCTCGACCTCTTGGCGGAACGACGTTCGATGGCACTGCAGACTCCTGATGACGCGGAAGCATATCGGCAGCTCAATAGACGGATTCACCAGTCCTTGCGACACGACATCCGTCTCTTTAATACTAATCGTATTAAGGAGACGATAGAGCGGAATAAAGGCTCCAAAGTGTTCGCAAGAGACTTATCTATTGGGCAGAGCCAGTTGACGAAGCTGAAGAGGGAGGACGGCAGTGTCACTTCCGACAAACAAGAGGTACTGAGGGAGATCGAGAGGTTCTATGGACAGTTGTATACCTCGGTCGCTAAACCTGTTGGCAACTTGGCCAAAGACCCAAGAGCCAAGTTGACCCGACACTATACCGAAGACATCCCGGACATCAGCCTGTACGAGATTAGGATGGCCCTCAAACAGCTTAGAAACAACAAGGCGCCGGGTGAGGACGGAATCACTTCAGAGCTTCTGAAAGCGGGTGGAACACCGGTACTGAAAGTCCTTCAGAAGCTCTTTAATTCCGTCTTGCTCGAAGGTATTACGCCGGAGGCATGGAACAGAAGCGTGGTGGTGCTCTTCTTCAAGAAAGGTGACAAGACCTTGTTGAAGAACTATAGGCCCATCTCGCTTCTGAGCCATGTTTATAAGCTGTTTTCGAGGGTTATCACGAATCGTCTCGAGCGCAGGTTTGATGACTTCCAGCCTCCCGAACAAGCCGGTTTCCGAAAAGGCTATAGTACCATAGACCACATCCATACGCTGCGGCAAGTTATACAGAAGACCGAGGAGTATAACTTGCCATTATGCTTAGCGTTTGTGGACTATGAGAAAGCCTTTGATTCGATCGAGACTTGGGCAGTGGTACAGTCCCTCCAGCGGTGCCATATTGACTATCGGTATATCGAAGTGTTGAAGTGTTTGTATAACAACGCCACCATGTCGGTCCGAGTACAGGAAGGGAGCACGGAGCCGATTCCATTGCAGAGGGGTGTGAGACAAGGAGATGTCATCTCTCCGAAGCTCTTCACCAATGCGATGGAAGACGCTTTCAAGCTCCTGGAATGGAAAGGACTCGGCATCAACGTTGATGGCGAATGCATCACTCACCTTCGATTTGCCGACGATATCGTGGTCATGGCAGAATCGCTGGAGGATCTTAGCACAATGCTCGGAGACCTCAATCGAGTTTCCCAATAGGTGGGCCTTAAAATGAACATGGACAAGACGAAAATCATGTCGAATGTCCATGTCGTGCCCACCCCAGTTTCAGTTGGGAGCTCGATTCTCGAAGTTGTTGACGAGTACGTCTACCTAGGCCAAACGGTCCAACTAGGTAGGTCCAACTTCGAGAAAGAGGTCAATCGACGAATCCAACTCGGCTGGGCAGCGTTCGGGAAGCTACGCAGCGTCTTCTCGTCCAAAATACCTCAGTGCTTGAAGACGAAGGTCTTCGACCAGTGTGTGTTGCCAGTGATGACCTACGGCACCGAGACGTGGTCTCTGACTATGGGCCTCATAAATAAGCTCACTGTCGCACAGCGAGCTATGGAGAGGGCTATGCTCGGGGTTTCTCTACGTGATCGAATCAGGAATGAGGAGATCCGTAGACGAACTAAAGTCACCGACATAGCCTCTCGGGTTAGCAAGCTGAAGTGGCAGTGGGCAGGGCACATAGCTCGAAGAACCGATGGCCGATGGGGCAGAAGGGTTCTCGAATGGAGACCACGTACCGGCGGACGAAGCCGAGGACGTCCATCTGCTAGATGGACAGACGACCTCATAAAGGTTGCGGGCACCCGCTGGATGCAGGTCGCTGCCGATAGGTCTAAATGGCGGACAATGGGGGAGGCCCATGTCCAGCAGTGGACGTCCAAGGGCTGAGAAGATAGTCTCCTGTAAGCTCTACGCACTTAGTCCATCTTCGCTCCAAAGCAGTTATGCCCTCCATAAAATGCGTTTCTTCAAGGCCGGCAAAATACTCCTCTACAGCAATTATAACGGCATCATTCGTATTAAATTTCTGTCCGCTTAAAAAAGTTTTGAGCTTAGGGAACAGGTGGAAGTCCGACGGTGCTAGGTCACGCGAATAAGGAATTTTTGCCATTGCCTTAACGCACGTGTGAACCCTTGCGTTGTCTTGGTGAAAGATTATTTTTTTTCGAGTCAAACCTGGTCTTTTTTGCTGAATACATTCCTGTAACTTGTGTAACAGATCAGCGTAGTAGTCGCCGGTAATAGTTTGACCCTTCGCAAGGTAATCTGTCATCAAAATTCCCTTCGCATCCCAAAATACAGATGCCATCACTTTCCCTGCCGATTTCACAGCTTTGGCTTTCTTTGGAGCCGAACACCTAGCTTCTGTCCACTGCTTTGATTGAATTTTGGATTCAGGTATACACCTGAATGACCCACGTTTCTTCTGTTGTTACAAATCTTCGCAAAAAATCCACTTTATTACTCTTAAAACGATTCAAACAGTGTTGGGAGTCTTGCATAGGAATTCGTTTCGACGGGCGGATAGCTTTTTCATATGCAATTCTTCACTCAGGATGTGATGTACCCGTTCTTTCGAGATGCTTACACTGTCAGCTATTTCGGATAATTTCAATCTTCGATCGTCCAAGACCATCTCATGGACTTTGGAGATCATTTCTGGGGTGGTGGCGCTTTTTGGACGTCCGGATCGGGATTCATCTTGGACGCTTGTACGGCCGCGTTTAAATTCGGCAACCCAGTTCTTGACTGTGGCATATGAAAGAGCACTTTCACCTGAAACATTTTTTAACACGTCAGGAATAGTTGATGCCTTTAAACCCTTCATATGAAGAAACTTTATCACTGCTCTTTGTTCAATTTTATCCATTTTGTGAAAAATTCAACACAAGATTTTCTAAAATGTCAGATTATTAAAAAGTATTGGAGCCGTCGATTTCAAATTTAGAATATGGATAGCTGGAAATCTCTTTTGTAAAATGAGATATTTTTTTAAATATATGTTCTTTTTAAATAGTTTAGGCCAGATACTTATCATCCCGCCTACGTACCATAAACATATAACAGAAAAGCTGTATTCTTAAATTAGTACGTTTAGCTATTAGTTCGATTGAAATAGATCGATGTGTCCGTTCTGTTTATAATCACATCAAGAGTCAGATTATTCTTTTTTATATCCTCGTAGGCAAGAGAAAATTTATTTAATATCTGTGACATTGCTACGCATAAAAGTCATGGTATCTTGTATTGAGGAATTCCCATAAGTGTAAAGCTGCTTTTCCACTAAACACAGAAACAGTACTGTTTAGCTGCGATGCATCTATCAGCGGTTGCAGGGTGACTGCCGCTCGATAATGGTGCTGTTAACACACAGCTATTAGGCGTCAGGTATAGTCAGCAACACGCTAATTTTACCCAAAACCGTTCGATTAAAGTCCTTATTACAAGCGTATTAAGGTACCCGTGGGTATACATTACCTTGTTGCCGACTGTACATGTCAGTTGGTTGGGGCGACCCGCGACCAGGCGACCGGTTCGAAAGAAGTTGTATTTGTACCACGTGGTTTCGGCCGGCTTTAGAATAGCAGCATCCCATTTCTTCCCATGCGTGTCCAAAAAGCAACTAAGGGATAACAAAGCCGCTACCAGAAGCCCTGAAGAACTACACCACCTCTAAAAGGGTGGACTCGCCGCCTTATTGCTCCCATCGCTTTTTCACATTTTTGCGTAATGTTTCTCTCACGGTTCTTTAGCAGCGAAATTTTTCACACTGAATATGTCGTTAGATTTATATAGATATATAGTTAGAATTTCGGTAAGCAGCGCTGCTTATTCGCCTAATGTGAAAGCCCGCCAATATCAAACACAGCAAATGGAAATCAATGTCTTTCGCCAATAAAGGAACCTAACACATCAAATTGATTCTGATATGAAGGGGGTATGACATTCATTGAATTGAGTATACTCGGGGGAAATGGTGTAATTTGTTTAGCGAGTTATCGCGTCAAATACTGCATATAAGTATGTATGATTTAGAAAAGTTGATTTGGGAATTCAGTTACCTATACAGTTATTTTTGTAACAAACTGTTAAAAATTAATCACGCAGTTAAAAATTAAGTCCGTGGGCTAGAACCACTCTGAAGTATAAATATACGCTTTACAAAAAAATATGGCTACAAAAAAAATAATTTTCTTCATATAATGGCAATGGACCAATTAGTACATTCTGCCAGTGTCATGTTTTCTTCGTAATAAGCAATTTCAAAGTCTAAAACGTATCCTGTCAATGTCCAGTCTCGTGGAAGTTAGTTAGGAGTCGCTCGGTAAAGCGTTAGTAGGTTTACTGAGGACAGAAGAGGACTCCTTGGAAGCACACGAAAGCATAGGACACACGTCCTATGCTTTTATTTGAGTATCACAAACATTACGCACAGAAACAGTTTGAAGTTGATTAAACTAAATGGAAACTAATTAAACTATTAAATCACAAAATGCACAGTATACAACAGTAATCAAACAAAAACTCAACTTCACTTCTTGAGTTCCCGCCAAAGAGTCTTGAAGTCTCTTTCACAGATTTTATCATTATGCCTTTCTAAGAATGTTGTACATAATTCAAAGTCTATAAAGTAAACGTACCAGACAAAAGTTGTAAACCTTTATGAGCCCTACCCAACGATATATATATATATATATATATATATATATATATATATATATATATATATGTATGGACGTAATTTGTTTGTGATTATTTGAATGGCTCAACTTCGAACTGAAATATAGACTCAAACTCTTATTCTGCTAAATTTCATTAAGAAATTTAGCTAACTTCGTTTGAAAACTACCACATTCAAAACATATAAGCTACTAAACACTGCCACCTGCATTCCATGAATAAAAGAAAGAAATATGTGGATATATTTAAAAATGGTTCATTTTCAAAGTATGCCATAGTTTAAGAAGATAATTAATTTTAACGCACTTTTTTCCTTCACCTTACTCCAGTAAAATATGAGAAACGGAGACCCTTACAGCGCATTGTTATCTGTCGCATACCTACCCCATATCCGAGTGATTGACGTAAATATTCGTGGCGTTACTACATTACTGAGCTATCAAACTTAGTTCTCATTGTTACTGTAACGGGTATTCAATTTGGTATGTTTAACATGATTGGAGTAGTTTTGGAAACCACTGCGTAGAAAGCCTAATGATTTCGACTGCTTCATTAAATTAATAGCCCCTGCCCTTGACTATGTGTGGTTAGTTCCTTGCACTCCTATAAAATGACTGACAACGATATGACAGTGACAACCCTAATGAAATGACAATAAGAATTTTATTTCATATAGAATCATTAGGCAATTCTTTTAAATTTTCCGTTTTTCAAAAAATGTGTTAGAGTGCTAAAATACAGAGTGTTAAATTTTGGTATGAATTCTTATCAGAGGCAATTAAATATATGCGAGTGAACAACTGCATTTGTACCTACGCATGCACAACAAACTGCCCACTCAAAGCTAATAAAGAAGTGGGCGAAATAACTTTGTGAGGCCCTTTACTAAGCTTTAATTAAGTTTGG
Organism: Sesia apiformis; assembly: GCA_914767545.1. NCBI lineage: Eukaryota > Metazoa > Arthropoda > Insecta > Lepidoptera > Sesiidae > Sesia > Sesia apiformis. The sequence goes on along the minus strand of OU611960.1, from coordinate 2,629,104 downwards.
AGGAGGGGTTAACAACAGTTAAACAACAGTTTTAGTAAGAATTAACAGTCTTAGTTGTTAAGTTTAACAGTCTTCGTCGCCAGTACATCTGTACGATACGATATAAAGCAACTATGTTTCGAATGTTACACCATTCGAGTACTGACAATACTTCGTGGTAGTCTAACATATAAAAGACGAGGTGTGAACAGTGGATTGTAAAAACGACTGTCATGATACTACGAGCGCCTGCACTAATTGCGCTACTCGGCATTATGTGCGTTGTCCCGGTTCTACCATAATATGTTGAGATGAAAGCTGAGAAATATTAATTAACATTGTTAATTATAGAAATCGCGAGTGTAAGTGAAATGTAGATCTAGTAGAGGTTTAAAAATTAAATACATAAAATAAATAAACTAAAAGTAGTTAGTTAGTCAAAGTTAGTTTTAAGTTATTTTACAAATAACTTTAGATTAATTTTTACACTTAAGTATTTTCTTTTCTTTGTAATATTAAAATTTGAAACAAGTATAATAAAACCGTCCACTATTATTGAAATAGCAGATTTTTAAATAAATGTAAAATAAAATCGTTATAAAATTGAGCAACCTATTTGCCTTAAAATAATAATTATGTAGTTAGTGTTTTAAACCAATCAAACATGACGAATTAATTATAACAACTACGAGGGCTGGATGATAAGTACCTGGCCTAGGAAAGAAATACTCAGTTTAACGTAATGAAGTGGTTTTTATTTTTCGACATAGTCTCCTGTAAGCTCTACGCACTTAGTCCATCTTCGCTCCAAAGCAGATATGCCCTCCATAAAATGCGTTTCTTCAAGGCCGGCAAAATACTCCTCTACAGCAGTTATAACGACATCATTCGTCTCAAATTTCTGTCCGCCTAAAAAAGTTTTGAGCTTAGGGAACAGGTGGAATTCCGACGGTTCTAGGTCACGCGAATAAGGTGGATGGGGCAACAATTCGTAGTGTAATTCGTTGATTTTTGCCATTGCCTTAACGCACGTGTGAACCCTTGCGTTGTCTTGGTGAAAGATTATTTTTTTTCGAGTCAAACCTGGTCTTTTTGCTGAATACATTCCTGTATCTTATGTAACAGATCAGCGTAGTAGTCGCCGGTAATGGTTTGACCCTTCGCAAGGTAATCTGTCATCAAAATTCCCTTCGCATCCCAAAATACAGATGCCATCACTTTCCCTGCCGATTTCACAGCTTTGGCTTTCTTTGGAGCCGAACACCCAGCTTCTGTCCACTGCTTTGATTGAATTTTGGATTCAGGTGTATAGTGGTGGACCCACGTTTCATCTGTTGTTACAAATCTTCTCAAAAAATCCACTTCATTACTCTTAAAACGATTCAAACAGTGTTGGGAGTCTTGCATACGAATTCGTTTTTGATCGAGAGTAAGCAAGCGCGGCACCCAACGGGCGGATTGCTTTTTCATATGAAATTCTTCACTCAGGATGTGATGTACCCGTTCTTTCGAGATGCTTACACTTTCAGCTATTTCGGATAATTTCAATCTTCGATCGTCCAAGACCATCTCATGGACTTTGGAGATCATTTCTGGGGTGGTGACGCTTTTTGGACGTCCGGATCGGGATTCATCTTGGACGCTTGTACGGCCGCGCTTAAATTCGGCAACCCAGTTTTTGACCGTGGCATATGAAAGAGCACTTTCACCTAAAACATTTTTTAACTCGTCAGAAATTGTTGATGCATTTAAACCCTTCAAATGAAGAAACTTTATCACTGCTCTTTGTTCAATTTTATTAATTTTGTGAAAAATTCAACACAAGATTTTCTAAAATGTCAGATTATTAAAAAGTATTGGAGCGGTCGATTTCAAATTTAGAATATGGATAGCTAGAAATCTCTTTTGTAAAATGAGATATTTTTTTTAAATATATGTTCTTTTTAAATAGTTTAGGCCATATACTTATCATCCTGCCTACGTACCTACAAGCTAATGTGCAGTGCTGTAATAAACTCAGTATAATATGCTTTAAATTTAAATATAATAAGGGTGAATAAATTTCTTAGTGCCATATTATACTTTGGCCATATTATTATCAAATAAGGGTAAATATTATTATATTTATATTTATATTTAGAAATGTTAATAAACAAATAATTGGAATAAGTATAATAATGGTATACGTATAGTTTAAATTTAGCAAACTATGTTAATAGTAATATGTTGAATTCGGTACTTGACAATTTTTTTGAATTGATTTAAAATGAAAGATTATGTGTGTATATGTTTATAACTTGAAGCGTATATTAAATTGAAGTCAAGGTTTAACATAAAATCGAATTTTTATAGTCAAATTTCGATTTTCCCGCGAAAACGGCACTCTGTCGTGACGCCATGTTGGTGACGTCATAGTTCTATAAACAAACGATTTTGTATATGTAAGTTGAATCGCTTTACGGGTTTTCTTTCTAATTTTTAAACATCATGAATCCTACATATTATAAGTGCTGTGCAGTCCCTCTGTGTACAAATACTACAATAAGTACACCCACTAAATTATTCATTCATGCGCCAAAACAACCGAAAATTCGAAGAAAGTGGTTGCTACTTGCAAGAAGAAATCTATCTGACATATCGTTGAAATCCATTCTTTACTTTTGTGAAGATCACTTTGATGTAAGTATTATTTGTTTATCTAAGTAGTTTGCATATTATATATACAAAAAAATTTGTTATATGGAAATGTTATTTCGTTGAGATTATAATATTTACCATAGACATTGAGGTTATAATATTGTTGAGGTTATAATATTTGTCAAGAAACAATCATTCAAAGTTATTTCGTAAAGTGCGTTCTAATATTTTTAGCTACCCAACGACATGGAAAATTACACCAGGTACCGTTTGATGGGCTCAGTTAAACAAATCAAAATGAAAGAGGGATGTGTACCCTCAAGGTTCGAATGCCAGCCAGATAGAAGAAAGCGGACAGCTGCAATCACTACGAGGGCTGTTATCATTAAAAGGCAAAGAATAGCATTAGTTGAAGAGGCGTTAAATGATGCTAAAAAAAAGAGATAACTGATATTGCGACAGGTATGCTTGCGATAATAAATATTTCATAAAAAATGTTCATATTGTATAAAAATTAACACGGTGACACGGTATATTACCTATAAAAATATCAATAATATGGTGAATTTACAGATTCAGAACAAGTAGAAGGCCAAGTAAGTCCATCTGAAATACAAGGTACCGCAAACCAAATGGAAGAAGACCAGTGTACACAATTTAGCGCAATGCAGTCTACGCAAGTTGATAAATCGATTCAAGTGTCTATATACAAACAATACAGAAGTAAACAAACGCAATCTTATATCAGTACGATGAATATTGCAACTTCACCGTTAAAATCAACATTTACAAACGTCTCTACTTCGCCTTTCAAGAAAATAGATATTTCGACATCAGGTGTTAAAAAGGCATTAAAAAAACTGGTTGCTGAAGAAACGTCAGAAAGTGAAGCTTCTGTTTTTACAGCTTCACTGTCACGAGACGAATTTTCGACATCTATGCAATCTATTGCATCAGAAGAACAGGTCATACATGAAGAAGAACAAAAAAAGTTGATACTCCAAAATACTCTACAAAAGATTAAAAGGAAACCTCGCTTTTATATTGGAGTTCCACAAGATTGTTATTTTTTAATTGATATAATACAAACAGAGACAAAAATATCAGAAAAACATATTTTATTGTGTCTAAAAAAAATTAGATTAAATACCAAGTTTGAAGAACTAGGAGATGAATTTAGTATGACAATGTCATACGCAAGTAAGATTTTCTATAATAATGTACCGATTATTGCGAACGCTTTGCGTGCATTTATTGTAAAATTAAATAACAGAAGTATAAAAATGAATTTGCCTACTGCATTTAGGCATAAATATCACAATGTCGGATGCATAATAGATTGCCTAGAAATAGAAATCCAGAAACCTGCAAAAGCCATTAATCAGGCTCTGACATGGTCGGAGTATAAAAAAGCGAACACAGTCAAGTATTTAATAAGCAGTACGCCCGATGGTGTAGTTAACTACATTTCAGCAGGATATGGTGGCAGAATTAGTGACGTACAACTTGTCGAAGATTGCGATTTTCTAGATAGCTTAAATCCAGGGACGTTTATTCTTGCTGACAGAGGCTTCAAACACATTGAGCACTTGTTATTAGTAAAAGGACATCATCTGATGAGGCCACCAAGTGTCGCTACTGGATCAAAATTAACAAAAGCCGAAGCAAAACAGACGAAAGAAATTGCCAGTTTAAGAATTCATATCGAAAGGGTCATACGTAGGTTACGAGAATTTTCTATACTTAAACTGCACGCAGTTGTAAATATCAACCTAACTCGTTTACTAGATGAAGTGATAATAATAGCATGCGCTCTCATTAATTTGCAAGACAGTATTATAAAAAAATAGCGATATGCAACTTTGTATGAGTTATATATTTATTTTATGTAACAAATATCTACATTCTTTGTCTTCGTTATGTATTTTGGTTTAATGACAGGTGAAATAAAAACAATTTCACTAAAGGTAATAATAATTTTTATTTTTCAATGAACCGATCAAATCCCTTCATATCTGAAAAGAAAATAGTAAAATACATATTAGTATTTTAGTACACGTTATTCTATTTTAGTACTTGTAGATAATAGTGGATAAATATTATTTTTCCAAAAATAAAGTAATATATTCAACATATTATTGACATATGTTTCATCATAAGAAATCTTGATTATTTGCACTTTTTCATTTTTTTCAAACTCCCAGTGTGCAACACAAAAGTAGCAATTCTTCAATCCTGTGACATACATTTGAATTTGCACTTGACATAGGAACTTTGCAGTAATTCTTGCATTTTTAATATAATTTTTAAAACTTTGTTCACTTGCAGGACATTTTATTTCGATAATGGCATCATGTAATATACCATCTGGCGATCCTGCTATTATGGGATGTTGTTTCGAGATAAATAAACCGCACTTGTCTATCTTGCCAATTTCTTTTTCGACATTTTGTCTTACTTTTTCTTCCAAGAGACGCCCTCTTCTCATTGCTGATGTATCTGGGGTTCGTGCTCCCATGATAGTAGCTATTAAAGACCCATCAAGGGTCTTACAACGGCTAATTTCGTATGCTATTGAAGCCGTTATTCTGCCGTACCTAAAGGCATACCATAATTCATTTTGATGCTGGTCTCTTGTTTTTTCTTCAATCTCTTTTATGCTTTCTTCTGAAAATAGAATGTGTATACTTTCCAGAAAACTTTTGCAATCATTTCCGTCATTATATTGTAAAAATAAATGATGCAGAGAAAGCATTTGCACACCTTTCACTTCGTAATCAGGCAAATGCTTTAATATTTGGCAGTTGTTCACTCGACATCTCTTCGCTTCATTTACAAATTTAGTAAAAACCAAACTTTCTGCTGAAGTGCTTGAACTTTTTTTATTTTTACTTAAATCTTTTGCCTTTACAAATTTGATTGTGCCCACCTGTGCTAATTTAGATTTTTTCCAGTAGCACTGTACAGAGGTACAAGGAGGTTCTTCGCTCCTTCTGTGCATCCACATAAGAAATGCCACCGAATGTTTGCAACCTCCTTGAGAGGCAGCGCAGTCATGACACTGCACACTTAATATACGATCTGCTTTTTCATTCACTAATAAAGTGACTTTATAAGGCTTTGATCGCACTTTGTGTTCGGGACATATTTTACATTTTACTGTGCACAAATTAGTTTTTGTATCCCGATGTAATTGTACATAGCCGACTGCGTCATCACCATATGAATCTCTCGAAGATCTGCAAGAGAAAAAACATTTTTGTTAATGATTGTAACCGGAAAAAACTCGATATATATTTGTGTGAATATAAAGTAACAAACATAACCTCTACGCGTTTACGTCTTTCATTAGCTATGTCACTTGTTAAGTTTCACAAAGAAAATGTAATCTATTGTTTACATAAATAATCCTTTGACATAATAATATGTAATGATTAGTACTTACGCTGATGTTTTTACATTTCTAAATTCTGCAGAACAAAAGTCGGAGTTCGTCGCAAAAAAACTTCCCACCATAAGAACGTCGATTTTGGGCAGATTTGCACTGTCTGCTTTTATGTAATCCTTTTCCATAATTGTTGTCCATTATAACACTCTTTTGCAACCACAAAACACCACAAAATTCCTTAAACACCAACAAAATAACTACGAAAAAACACTTGGTACTTTATTAGCGGCGACATGTAAACAAGAACTATGACGTCACGCATCGTGATTGGCGTTCGTAGTCACGTGACAAACAGTTCAAAAACTTTATTTTTATTATTGAATTTCTAAAAAAATATGACTATAAAAAGTCAATAGACCTTGAAATATGACTTTTTAACATCTAATCTATCATTTTGATAAAACCTTATTTTTATCTAAAAATACTGTCAAGTACCGAATTATTGAAAAATATCAATCCATGAAGATTTTTAATGAAAATTTCAAAAAGAAACCAATACACGATCCACGCCATATGTACATAGTGCTTTTTTTAATTAAATTGATTTTTATTTACATGTTTTGTACTTCGTTAGATGTTTGAATTTTGATTTCAACTTTATTCAGACAATGGCAATATAAATTGAAATTCTCCAACTTTAATATTAGTTCCTAAATATAGAACTATTTTGTTGAATTCTCCCTTATATTCAAACGATCCAAATCACAAAGGATTCGTGCCGATTTAACGCGCATTTCACACCGGAAGTAGGGCACCTAACGAGCAAGGTGAGCTTTGAACTTACGCCTCAAGAAAGTTTATCGCTTTGAGATCCCCACGAAATCCTTAATATCGTAGTTTGAGCGGTCGCCGTAAAATCACTTAGTTTTATAGACACCAATATATTACATGTAGCACAAAACATCATCATCTTACCGTTTATCACTACAATATAAAACGAGCTAGCGTTAGAACAAATCCAAACTATTTTAATAACAATTGCATCATTACGTAATGAAAAAGTGTAAAAAAAGGACAAATTGTATGACAAACCTTTTCATAAAGGTTTCCTAACCTATACCATTCATAGATAGGTCGAGACCTATGTCCAGCAGTGGACGTCCAAGGGCTGAAATGATGATGATGATGATGACCATTCATAACCGGTTACAATAAAGAAATGACGTTTACGAACTGTTATATCCTACCTTTTCGCTTAGTAAGCTGGTTAGTGCAAGTTATGTGTGTTGGAGTCAGCTTAATATTGCTATATAAGTTTCATGCACTTCATATTCTAGTTTAGTTAGTTGCCATCTTGACTAGCCGAAATGCTGCCCAGCTACGGACCTGGTTTCTGTCTTTCCAGCTGGCCTTCAACACAGAAACTAGTTTAGATCGGTACTCAAACTTTGGATCGATAGGTCTTCTATTGGCACCAGTTAAATCGCGTTGTTTCGTTAAATTCGAAGTTAACAATTTGACAAGTGCGTATTATACACCAAGCAAATAATTTAATTAGCGAGATAGTTAGATATAGTTAGCCATTTTTAGATATACTTTCTCAAGATCACACCATCGTCAAACACCATCGGTCCTACTAGTATTCTCATTTAAAAATTACAGACAACATTATCAAGTCATTATTACTATTTTCACCATATATTGGAAGAATAAATCTTTAATTAAGAATAAATTAAGAATAATACCGAATATTTAATTAAGGGATTAAGGATTGGGATTAGGGATTAAGGGATTATTATAGTTTTATTATAGGTATATATAGACATATAATAAAACTGCTGAACCAGCGTGTCTGAACATTGAATATATTTACCAAAAACTGATTGGGAGCGATGAAGGACTCTTCATTCAGAATACAAATGGACGATTTAAAAAAAATTGTATGTCTGTCTGTTTGTCAGTTCGAACATGTTAATCTCCAAAACTAAGGAACGGATTTTCATGGGGTGTCCAGAGGTTAATTAAGCTTAGCTTGGCGCTTCGAATAGGCTTTGTTTCATCGAAATCGGTTGACTGGAAGAAAAGATATCCCAATTCCCAAGCGTACGAAGTCGCAGGCACAGCTAGTGAATAAATGTGAACTATGGCGTCGGAAAATTGCTACAAAATATACCGATCGTCATCATAACAATTGTCATTTTTTATGAAGCTATTTGATGCATTTAATTTTTTAGTGAATCACTGGAATAATTTTCTTTCGAAGCTATTGTTAATAAAATATGTCCGTTATCACGACAATAATTGTCTATTTTTTAAAACACTGCGTGTCATTTTCTCGCATGCGTACACATGTCAGTTTAATTTAATAAAGTCAAGGTAGACCCTTTTCATACAATCACTATTCTTAGACAGACACAAGGTAGACAGACTATTCTTTGATACACGTGTTATTAAAGATTCCATCAAGATAGATGACTATTATCCTTATCCATTTGACGGCCGGCACATAGTCTATTAGATCTCAAAGTATCAAAGTATGACACCTCATCAATTCACAACGCTCCCGTGAGTAAGATGTTCGTTAGATGCCTTTGAAACTTTCTTCGAAAAATTGATTGCTCATGAAAGACGCACTAAGAATAGTTTTAACAATAAAACGAGGAATAAGTACCTACTCGTACAAGAGGAAAGAGTTTTCAGATCTTTTTCAAGTACTAAATACATAGAGAACGTCTCATAAGCTATTTCAAATACTTTAAGCTATTTTCGAGTACGTCTTAGAACTGTAAGAACAGTCTTCTGCTGACGATGAAATATTTATTTAGCTTTATTTAAACTTATATACATATTTCACTTTCAAAGAACGAAAGCTTTCACAGCTCACGGAATTAGTAAGTTGAAATGGCAATGGTCAGGTGAAATCTGCTGAAGGACCGACCGTGGATTATGGCCCGAACTCAACATTAATTTAACCACATACCCGCATAACCCCTGGTGTTGCAGCTGTCCATGGGCGGCGGTAACACTTACCATCACGTGGGACCGCTTGCTCGTCGGCCTACTTCACTGTGAAAAAATAAAAACATCCAGCAATGTTACTTTTCAACTTCTATAATCTTCTTTTGTATTCTTTTCCTTTTTTATTAGTGGTTCGACGGCTTCAACAATACAAACAAATCTACAACAGTAGGTGAATTTCTTCGAAATATTTCTTGCTTCTCGTTATTCTACCCAAAGATTATCCGTACATGGACAAGTCTACTTTTTCTAATACAACATAGTTGTATTAGAAAAATAAGTATGTGTAGTTGTATGTGTAGGTCCATGTCTGAGACGGCGTGGCGTGGCGATCGATAGACTAACTTTTTATACATATCCCTCACTGTTGCAGGGTTGCAGTTAAATGTTAGAACTTTTATACACAAGCAGTAAGATCCTATCCAACAAAGTGAACCTATAAGGTGTGTACGTATAAACAGGGTAGGAAAAAGACAGGCCAACCAGAAATAACTAAGTAAATATTACTATTTAAAATTTAATCCGTACCTCTGGCGTCGACCAACCCTTTCACTTAAATAGAATATAAAATAGTGAAAAGCAATTACGCCTTATCACATAAAGGGTATTTCAAAGGGGACCACATAAAAGTTGGTCGTAAAAACTGCAAAACGATATTACTGTTACTGTTCAGGAATACCGTTCGATAGTAGGGATTGTGTCGCTTTTATGGTATACGACGAGAGACTGATTTATCTGATTGTAAATTAATGTCGAGATTTGCAGACTTCAATTCTTCAAGATCAAGATCAAGAAAAAGGCTTGATCGCAGTAAGTAGTCATGGTTGCGTAACCCACATACGGGGGGTTAACTGGCATCGCGAGCACCGCCAAACTGTTTCGCCTCGCGAGAGACACGGAGCTGCTAGTCGGAGAGGCACGACAAAAAGAAGAATTGTTGAAGACTCAAAAATGTCTTGAAAGCTACAAATGACGCCAGTAATAGTTCTGATCATACATATCCTTTAATACAAGGATATGGACGATCAGAAGGAACAAAGCTAAATGAATTACTAAATATTATAAAGGGAAATAAAATTTGCCGCAACTAGCTTGGACACGTGGAAAAAAGGGTCAATTTTGTGTCGCCTAGTTCCTAGTTCGTCTGGCGAGCATTGGAAACATGACAAACTAGGATAAACTGGAGGTATTTTTTATGCAATAAAACCTCTTTATTGTAATAAGAAGATTGTAATGACTGATTTGGAGTATTTGTATGTAGATTATAAAATATGTAGTACGTAAATTAAGTACATAAGCAATTCTTTTTAAACAGGTGATTTGGTCTGAAATTTGTATTTAGTTAAAAAGGAGAGAATTAGGGCATATAATTTTGGAGGGGGAGAGTGAGAGGAGAGTATTCTCTCACAGAATACTACCTTAAAATGTACTGCATTTCCCTCTTTATCATATTCCCCAATGTATGTACGTGTTTCAGTAGTGAGTGAGATATGTCAGAGCCCATTTCCATCCTATCCCTCCCTATTTTCCCAATCCATTAATCCTGCAAAGGTGGGCAGCGCATCCCGGGGCGTGCCAACGTTTGTCATTATGGACTGATGTTGGCATGTACCGCGGATGTCTATGGGGCGACAGTATCCACTTACCACCAGGTGGACTGTATGCTCGTTTGCCACCTTCATTCTATAAAAAAAATAAAAAATAATAAAATATTTTTTCCAAAATTCATTACATATTTTTCAAAAAGACTTAATTCATCTGATTGACTTAAGATGAGATTAATGCCCGACGAATTGAGACTACTTTGACTAATTTTTTAGCCAGACGAAGTAAGAAGTAAGAACTAGACTACATGAAATTGGCCCGGAATAAATGGGAGAGGATGGTGCAGTAAAATGAGCGAGCCAGACGATGTGGTAGACGGTCGACTATCTTAGGTACAACTGAAAAACACAGATCTTAAAAAGATATCTAATCACCCAAGTGATCAGAGGTCTTTGGAGCCGAGTTTGGACAGCCAGACATTAATAATAATTAATAATAATAGGTAATAATTATAATAAATAAGGAATACTGGCTTGGCTGGTTCAAGAAACAACCGGTGACTCCTACAATACAAGCATCCATATTTGCTATACAAGACCAAGCAGTTACTACTAGGCAATATGAGAGAGACATCCTAAATAGACCAGTCGACGGTAAATGCCGACTATGCCTAACAAAAGATGAAACAATACAACATATTATATCTGGGTGTGAGAAACTGGTTGGTACTTACTACACTAAACGCCATAACAACATAGTACAGTATATTTGGTGGACACTAAATAAAAAGCATAAATTTGAGGTCTCGAATTACTGGTGGAAGGAAATGTTAAACCAGCCGACAGTAAAGGAAAACGAAAATGCTAAGTTACTTAATGCTAAGTTACTTAATGCTAAGTTACTTAATGCTAAGTTACTTAATGCTAAGTCGAAAGCGAAAATGCTAAGCTAAGTTACTTAGTGCTACTGTTAAATGATAAGCACTGGGATACACCAGTGCAAACTGATGTAACCGTAGCTCACAATACACCGGATATCATGTACATAAATAAAATAGAAAATAAAACTTACCTCATTGATGTCACAATACCCTCAGATTATAACATAGGTCCAAAAGAAATAGAAAAGCTTAGTAAATACCACTTACTCAAAATAGAAATACCTAGATTATGGAACACACAAACAGTAATAATGCCCATAATAATAGGAGCAACCTGTGTGATTGCTAAAAGTTTAAGCAGGTATTGTGATATACTGGAATCAAAAATGAATACCCACATCTTACAAAAACAAGCAGCTATACACACAATGACAATAGTTTCAAAAGTTTTGGGTGAAGAAATTGGGAGAGCCGATCCTTCTCTTCCTTGAGGGACTCAGGGACGGTAAATACCGACCCAAGAGGTCGAGAAACGAAAAATAATAATTGAGACATTAATAATTTTCCGATGTTCGTTTCGACTTCAAAATTTCACTCACTCGCTAAGATTCTCCGGCCGTGTGGTGTCGGCCGGCTTTACAACGCTATTCTCCCCCCCCCCCCTCCACATCTCTACCCCATCTCTTCTCGTTGGTATTGCAAAAGGCGACTTGGGGAACAAGTTTCTTCTTGAAAACATATTTGTCAAGAACAGCATTATATTTGTGTAAAATTCGCAAACTTCCCTCATATAGTGGTGTGGGAACAATAGCAAAACTTTTATATAAACTAACCATGTGGACTTTGTCGTTATTTCAACAAACCAGTGTTCCTAATCCACTTTCGGTACGCGGCCACAGAATTGTCAACAAGCATTTTAATGTTTTATTATTTGCTGTTCATTCTAGTTTTGTGTTTGAGTTCAGACAATGGTCTTTGTAAACCAAGTATTCTCACGATCACAAGCTTCTTTGCGTTCTTAAATGAGTTATTATTTACGTTAATATTCACTAAAGGGAAACAGTTACGGAAGATGTTTTGAATGCCAGGAAGTAAATCACAAATGAGTCTTGAAAATATTTCTATATAAAGTTATTATAGAGCCTATGTGTATTCAGCCTATTCAGCCTACTCGGCCTACTCAGCTTATTCAGCATATACGGCCTGTTCGGCCTATTCAGTTTATCTGACATACGGTATTCAGTTATGGGGAACAGCATCACATTTAAACATTGAAATATTACAAAGATTGCAATCTACACAAGGACTTAAACATGCCTACAGTTAAGCAGGAAATAATAGCAATAACTACCAGCTATAAGGACAGAATCTTCAATCATCCTATCAGTAAAGCCATACATCTCATGTCTCAAATTTATTTAAACACTGGTCTAAAACAAAGGTTACTGCAGGACATTTTAGTGAGTGGAGCCAACTAATAAAGGCCACAATCAGGAATCATCACTGGATGGTCCTAACCCATGTCACTTCGATCGTCACAGTCGCTAAATGTCCTCGAATGTGACAGATTGCATCTTCCGAAGAGTAGATAAAAAAAAATGTTCGTTGCAGAAAGAACAAGTTTGTTTTAGAAGGTTGTATTTAGCGGTGTGTCGCCTAATTGCGCAACAAGCTGTCAAGTTAATTTGCTGTCGCGCCAGCCAGTAGCAACATTTTTTTTTCAATTTTGGCACATGACATACTAGACTAACTACGGCTGATTGCTTTATGGATTTGTCGGTTGCGGTAGATCGCGTGGTCGCTCGTTTCAGTGGCCAGCGACGTCGACACGCGATCACGCGACCGGTCACAGCACAAGCTGCTTTTAGTTGAAATATCACAGAGAGGCCAAAATTTAAAGCTTTTCAGTAAAGTTTTGATATTGCCCAATTTATGGAGACTTGCCATATGGAAATACAACAGTTTAATACGTGTTGAAAGTTGAACAACTGTATGTTTTCACTTAATCGATGTCTATAAAATTAGATCCGCAGCTATATCAAGTTTCCATTGAAACATCAAGTAATGGAAACTTCGCGACAAAGACGCGGCTGAGTTTTGCCTCGGATAATAATATAACAACGTTAAATTGGATAATGCAATTTACTATGGAAGACGAGGCGACTGGGATTCAAAAAACAGACAGAGGAGGCATCGTCTATTCTTACCAAAACCAGATATAATAATACTCTATTTATTAAAGGCATAAAAATAAAGATATGATTGGATAGGATATTTGTGGAGGAAAGTGCACGTTGCAATTCAACAGCCGCTGGACGCGTACGACTGGGGCCACGTTACCTCTCTCTCACAGAAGACTATCTTGAAATGTACTGCATTTCCCACTTGGTCTTATTTCCCCAATGTACGTACGTGTTTCGGTAGTGAGTGAGATGTGCCAAAGTCCATTTCCATCCTATTCCTCTCCATTTTCTCCAAATTTCTCCAAATCTCTTTCTCCAAAAAAACTTTTTCTCCAAATCTATTGGGATATCTCCAAAGGTAGGTAGCGCATCCAGGGGTGTGCATTTTGTGCAACGTTTGTCATTTTGGACTAATATTGGCATGTATCGCGGATGTCTATAGTAGTATATTTTAATGATTCAGTATATCCATGTACCTACTAGGTTAGTTAAATTATATAGTTATAAAAAATAAGACAATTAAAAAATTAAAAATTGATTAAATTATCAATTATATATTAAAAAACAAGTTAATAGAACCTTAAACTATAAAAAATTGAAATCATTTTAAATCAATAGTTTTATAAAAAAATATCGTGGCAATGTATCAGTGTGTTTACAACCCGCATCATATGAATCCATTTTATATACGGCTTCTACTCTCATTCCTTCTTGCTCGCAGAAGTGTAGACACACTTTAAGAGTGAGTGCGAAAGCATGAGTGGACGCCATTTTTGGTTATGGTCTTGAAGACATTATACTTGATTATATTCGTAGCAAAGTACCATCCAAAATGGTGTACGTATAGGTAGTTCACGGTTTTACTATATACGTTTTAGCACCCGGGTTTGCTTAATTTATTATTATGATTTCAGGAATTTATTTTTTTAAATTACATAAGTTGCATATAAGTTCAGGTAAACATCTTACATTTAAATTACACTAGGCTAAGAATTTAGTTTTGAATTTACTAAGGCTGCGCGGCGCGGCCGTGATTGACGGCTTGTATGATACGACACGAAACTGTTAGGGAGGTAAGGGAGGCAGTCAGATTGTGGCTCAGAGCTACATTCTTAGTGACTGATCCTCCTCGTAGAATTAACACTCCATGCTTGTTTCATTTTTCATGTAATTTGATGCATATTGTTTGCTCAATGGAAAAAAAATCAAATGTTTATTGATTAATTACTTTCTTTTTTCTCATTATTAGTGAACATGTTCTTGTGTGAATAAAGATTCTTAAATCGTAAAATGATTCAGGGCGGGAGTCAGGTCGGCGTGTCCACTATTCTAGTGGTCGTCTAGTTGCGGTTTTGAAGTATGTCAGCTCGTGACCATGGTTTATAAGTCAACTAGTGACCATGGCTGGTGCAACCCAATCGAAACATCGAGTAAAATAAACAAGGTAAAAACACTAATGAATGCGTGATTTTTGCAATGTTATGCGCTGCGGTGCGGCCGGCCTCAGCGATAAGGCCTTTACCACGCAACAGTTCAAAATGTTTAGTTATCCCTGATTGTCTCGAATTGATATCTTCGTTAATCCCGGGCGCCTGGATTAATGGAAGTATAGAGAAACAAAGAGGGACTTGTCCAAATTTACTTATCACTTACACAATATTTATGGTTAAATTTCTAGGCTTTGTATCTAAACACATATTTTTAGTTTAATTTTGTATGTTTTTAAAGTATATTTTAAGTAGCATAGTGAAAAAAAAAGTTGAAAGCGATATACTTCGTTTTATTTTAAAGTACTGTATAAATACAAAATGTAAGATTTCCTGAGTCATAGGTCCTGAGACACATACAAAGACGAACACACTATCCAGACTAGAACAAATATATGTCTTTAAACAAATTAATGTCCGATAGGGAATCGAATCCGGGACTTTCTGCACGGCACGCGGGGGTACCGCCAACTATAGTAATCGGTCTTAATAGTCTAAAATTCGACCGAATGGTATAGTAATAGGCGTTAATCGCCGTACTCGCCAGACCTTGCTCCAACAGACTACCATTTTTTTCGTGATTTGGACAATTTTCTACTTGGTAAAAAATTTTCTTCCCAAGAGGCAGTACAAAATGCTTTCACACAGTTTGTCGAATCTACGTCCCCAGAGTTCTATCGCAAAGGCATAAATGAACTTCCGATTAGATGGCAACAATGTATAGATAATGAGGGTAAATATTTTGATTAAATAAATATGTTACATTTTAGAAAAAAACGAGTTTTAATTTTTCAGTACAAATCGGCAATTTCATACTTTAACCCCTAATATAAGTAGTACTAAAATTTCAGGATATGAACTTTCCAAACACCAAAAAATTTTGATGTCTAAGTATAAAAACGATAATATGTCTTCAGATTGGGCTCATAAAGTTCTACAATTTTTATCTTACTCAGTTTCATTCTCAAATCAGTTTCGTTCCGAACGCAATCTTTATACTAAATCGGTATTAACCTTCATTGATTTCGGTATTAACCTTCAAAATAATTACAAAATTATGATTTCCGTGCCATTACAACCAGCTGTTTCGCGAACTATTTAATTAATAATCTCACTTAATTTATTACATACAAGACATTTACCACTTGTATGTTGCCAAGAAATGTCAGTATTTATTTCTTATGTCTGTGTCTAAGCAAGTGTATATATTAAAAGGATTATTTTACACTGTACACAAATAATACACACATTTACTGCAGCAAGTTTTGTGCCAAGCCGAACGTAGCGTTTGATATGGAAACCTATAAAATTAATAGACATTCCTTGCAATTCGATTATACTTCGATAGAAAAAAAGATACAAAAACAATTTGTTTATTTCCTAATTACAATGACAACCCTAAGGTTTCGTGTCATGAGAAATTTCTTGTCTGAAGGATCTATACATAACAATATTGTTAAATATTTTAAATTCTAACTTAATTACACATGTCCTGAAGTTATAATTTATTATTACTTTCTTAGGTTTTCGCGATTACTATACATAGCAATTAAACAACTTTGAACGGTTTAAATCGCGTATATTTAACATTATTTATATCCCGACGTTTCTAACACTTTGCAGTGGACGTGACCCCGTGACCACATCCACTGCAAAGTGTTCGAAACGTCGGGATATAAATAATGTTAAATATACGCGATTTAAACCGTTCAAAGTTGTTTAATTGTTATTATTACTTCATTAAGAACCGGGCATTTTCCGTATTCCACATACCAATGGCTTACATTTTTTTTATTGTATATATATATGCCTCTACTAGCTACTTAAAATAAAAAAAAACAATAAATATATAGGTTGACATCTTCTAACTAAAAACGAAACTGAATTGAAACAATTTGCTTAAGATTATACGTTCAATAAAAACGTGTACATGTCAATAATACTGTAATAATTTTATTACAATTAAACTGCCCCTGTGTGACATAAAGTGTGTAAGTAAATATTTGTTAATTAAGATTTTTGTATTTGTAAAATCCAAAAATTTAATAATAATAAGTTTTATATAAACAACACCCCGTCAATTAAATCCATATTGGTGGTAGATGCAGCAAACCGTGTTCCGAATAGTCAAGTTCGTTATTCCTATTGAAACTAGCACGACCACACGGACGGTTAGTTTAAAAGTTTTAAATTAATAGCTGATGTCTAGGAAATTGTTTGTAAATAGTAAATGGAAGTTGATAACTTCGAGACGTTTGCTTTGTAGTGAATTGTAGTGTGTACACTTTGTAGTGACGTTTGCTGATTTTTGCGTTTGTACTTAAATTTGCATAATGACTATGCCGACATGTGACTGTCAGGTTGACTGTGTTAATTGTGTTGACTGTCAGCATCTCTTAACCGGGGTAGGTGTAACTCGGCCGAAATAAAATATATAAATACAAGTATAGTTCTATGTGGCGTCAAGCGGCTTTACAATAGATAGATAGACGAACTCTTTATTGTACACCAATACATATTGCAAAAAGACAATTTAAATAAGTAACACGAAAAGTACAACAGGCGGCCTTATTGCCAAAGCAATCTCTTCTAGTCAACCTTTAGATGGTAAGGAGAACAGATAACAACAGGATGGTAACAGATAACAATAGAAAATAGAATAGTGCCACCTCATCACTTCCCGTTTTTTTTTTATGGACGAAGGTGGCAGACGAGCATACAGTCCACCTGATGGTAAGTGGATACTGTAGCCCATAGACATTCGTGATACATGCCAACATTAGTCCAAAATGACAAACGTTGGCACGCCCCCGGATGCGCTGCCTACCTTTGGATATAGGACTGGATTTGGAGAAAGCGTTGGGGAAATGGGGAGGGATAGGATGGGAATGGCCTCTGACACATCTCACTCACTACCGAAACACGTACGTACATTAGGGAAATAAGATCAAGTGGGTAATGCAGTACATTTCAAGGTAGTCTTCTGTGAGAGAGGGGTAATGTGGCCAGTCGAGTGCGCCCAGCGCCTGTTCGATTGCACCGTGCACTCTCCCCCTCATTGCACGTTGGCGTAAAAGGCGACTAAGGGATAAAACCTCAAAAGAGTGGACTTGCGAAGCTTATTAAATGTGTTATGGAGATTATTTTCAAATTTAGAACCATAAAATCACTCACTATACTCTGTTCGCGTTAAGAATGCAGTGAATCTGATTATTTTACCTCGACTACTATCTGTTCGCGTTAAGAACGCATGTTCATTTACCGTTCATTTGGTTCCCTTTTATATGTTTTATTAAACGATAAATAATTAAACTATCTGTCTTAACGCGAACAGATAGTAGTCGAGGTAAAATATTCAGATTCACTGCATTCTTAACGCGAACAGAGTATAGTAAATAAACCTTCATCGTCTATTTCTGGAAAATGCTTCCCGGTAAGACAATGTACACCGGGAAGCATTTTATATATAAACCGGGGTATATATAAAAATATATAGTATATATACACGGTATATGTAAAAAGCATCTGCTTTGGTTTATAACTGTAATGTTACAGATGTAATGATAATATAAATAATAGTACATTACTGTCCAGGCCCGAAATAAAACAATTGCGGGCCGAGTAATATTGGAAGGACGAGGCGAAGCAGAGTCCTTTTTAAATAAACGAGGCCGTTAATTGCTATATCGGCCGAGACTTGTATAGTATTTTTCTCTAATTTACGAGGAAACAATAAACAAATTAATTCAAGAAACAGAAGTTTAATTCATGTTAATATATACATTGCAGTTTGTACAGTTAGACAATGACAATTGAACGCTTTTGGCAGGTAAATTCACGTGTTGAATGCTTTGGCTTGAGTTCAGTGTGGAAGCTTCAGTGGTCAATTTATCGGATGGTGCAGATAACGTTGATGGACAGGGTTCAAAAGGCGAAGTTTGTTTAATATAGCTTCATTTATTTGGGTGGTTATTTTACATTTGCTTCTTCAGCTATGTCTGGTAGCGTTAAATCTAATTCACCTTCCAACGAACTAGTACTCATTGTTTATTATACAACTTAAAATTGTGATAAACTTATGAGAACATAACATCCACAATACAGAGTAGGTATCTAATTTTCATTCCCGCCAATTCGACTGCGCGCGGTCTTTGTTCTTTTTTTAAACTTTTGAAAAGAAATTCACATTCAGCCTTTATAATAATAAATATCGTGTACCTAAAAAACCTAATTTATGTTAGTGTGCACTAAAAATAACCTCGCTACTGTCCAGCAATCTCTATTATTGTCGTGTTGGAAATTGCTGGCGTGCGTACAGAGAAGAGCCGATTAACGTATTCCTTTTTTAAAATAATGAAGCCATTTCCGAGCAAGTGGGAGAAAAAAACATAATTGATGACAAACAATTGTTGTCTTTCGCTAAAATATCAACATTTCCGGAAGTAATGCGGGAAAGAACTAAAGGCGAAATACCTTCCGTAATTTATAGCCAGCAGTTCCTTAAGAAATGCAAATCGCTTTTAAACTTCTGAAGAGCATTCATTAGACTTCCACAAAATTACTTGCGGAATGTTTACATTTTGTACGTTTACATAAAAATACATTTTGTTTTGTATTTTCAACAAAGAAATTTAAAGCAAACTTATCGAGGTATATATAAAAAAAAATCGATGCTAAATATTTCAATTGATGTAAGGTATAATAACTTCTTTTTTCGGGACGAGAAAGAAACTTTTTTTTTGTATAAAATTTTTTGTAACTTACAACTAATTGTATCTTTGCTAATTTCATCCCATTTCATCGTGAGGGGGTCGTAAAAAACGAGTATATTATGAAAGGGATAATAAAGCCGCTACTATAAGCCCCGAGGAACTTTAGCACCACTAAAAGGGTGGACCTGGCAACCGCCGAGCACGAGGAAGCACATGGCCAGCGGTAAACATTAAAACATCTGGTTACAATCGTAGCAAGCCATGCAGCAGAAATGAGCGATCACCTAACATATTTTCTAGCTCTCGTCAGCTTAGACTAATAAGATTGAAAGTTGCCACCAGAACTAGAATACGTATTATAAGTGAAATACGACTCTGCCAGCTCACGACCTGTTAGACTCACTTTATGTTGCTGTGGCCATGATTTGAGCTTTCATATAAACTAAAAAATCTGGAACGTAATTAATGATCCATTTCATACAGAGCAATTTCTACTGCTCTGAAATTATTTATCAATCCACAGTAGAATTGTGTAACCGAATTATTATTTATTTAAATAAGTCGCCAACGAAGGAAAATTTAATAATGCTTGTATATAATATAAAATTAACATGAAAAGTTACGTTTTTTTGTTGTTGTAAAGAAGCCCCTTTTTGTAGTTTGTGTTTAGTAATTACTTATTCAAAATTTAAAAAAAAAAATGAAAATATTAAAATTTTTCATGTCAGTTAACTTCTGAATTGTGAACGGAATTCATACTTCAACTATACATAGCACCCATCCTGTATATAATCTGTTGGTGAAGTTATCCTGTATATAACTGTTAAGACGTCTTTCCAGAATAAATGTTATCACAATTTTCATTTATTTTCTCCAGCCAATATTTCAGTCCAGTTGTTAAACTGTGATCACAGCGAAACTGTGGTGGTGGGTGAAGATCTTGTTGATATTTATTGACAGACGTATCTGTCTGTGAGTTTTGAGAACTACATTATTTTTTCAAATACCTGATCATAAAAAATGGAAAGCATAGATGTGAAATTCCTTGCACCTCTTTACTTAAAATTTTGTACTGATTTATTCGATAACATTGTCACCCTTCTAAAGAAGACTGTACCTAATAGAATTACCCCCGGGCCAAGTTAGTTGTAAGTTAACCTTAGTTCAGGGGGCAACTCTTACGAACTTTCCACGTGTTTCAATTCCCTACAAGTGATACTGGGGCCCATTTTTATTGCGTGTAAGATTTATCTTATTTTAAGTCTTCGGTGGAACAAACTTAGAAGTTTCAAGTCTACAATAAGTAATGGAGTACGCTCTTAGTCTCTTTAGTCTCTTAAATTTCTTTAAGACCTCGGTCCACCTGGACGGTGGGTGTCCCACACTGCGCTTCTCGGTACGTGACCTCCATTTGAGAACTCGTCTACCCCATACATTATCGATCATGTGGCAAATATGGGCAGGTCCATTGCCACTTCAACATGCCGATTCTACAAGCTATATCTATGACTTTAGTTATTTGGCGAATGTCTTCGGATCCTATCCCGTAAAGAAACTCCGACCATAGCTGTCTCCATAGCTCTATGACTTTGAACTTATGGATCGGACCCACCGTCAGAGGCTACGTTTCAGTGACTAGATTTTTATATATTTCGATAGTGACTAATTTTTTTTACCTACCAAAGAGCGGAAGATTGTGTTTGGGGGTGAGCTTTGAGAGAGACTTAAAGTTTTGTATATGCATAGTGGTATTACTGGCTAGTGTTGCCAGTGTGGTGTCGGCCCAATAGCACCACTACATCTCTTCATGTGGGTGTCAGAAAAGGCGACTAAGGGGTAATGAAGGCACTACCACAAGCGCTCGGGAATTATACCACCTCTAAAAGAGTGGACACGTCAAGCCCCCTTGAACAGCGTGGCGTTCTATGGCTATATATACACTTCTCAAGCACGAGACAATGTGCACGAGGAAGCCCGTTTCCAGCAGTGAATTAAAAAAAGGACTGGTAATAATTAAATTTCACTTTATAAGTAGGATCGTTTTCTAGAAAAAAGTCTTAATGCAATCATAATACGTAATTGCAAGACAGTTTATTTCACGGCGTAAAGTAACTAGCATTAAGAGCTTGTAATACGCTCTCTGTATTACATATTTCTCTGCTATTTTGTTTCCACTTAAATCTATTACACACGGCCTCGATAAACGACTAACCAATTAAAATGTATCGAAGCGTGAAATCCATGGCATTTGCGAGAGTTAATCTTTCTGGCGTCGTTTCACAGTTAATTCGAGTTTTATGGTTGTTTAAAGTGCCTCATATTAGTTTGGACGCAATAGGAACAAGACACTGTGGGAAACAATGGATTAAATTATTCAACATAAAGTGGATTAATCTTAAAAGTTAATCTGTGGTTATTCATATAGTTTTCTAAATGCCTAAGTAATTCCTAGAAATAATAACGAGACAATTAAAAATGATAAAGAAATAATTGCTGTACTAAGCGCGGTTGGTAACCGATAGTTCCACTTGTGTTATCTAAAATAATTACAGTTTTTATTTTTTCTAAAAAAGTTTCACATTTTATATGAAACAAGTTTCACATTTCATATGAAATGCTTCATACGAAGGTATTTGACTGTCTCTGACATTAATATGTGTTTATGATTTTTATGTTGTTTTAATTATACAAATTCTTTTTTAATTTGTATTTAGTTTGTATTTTTTTCATCTGTTAATAAATCTATGTACCAGAGAATTGATCTTCAGCACGGAATATATGAATGTAGAGAAATCCTATTTCTGTGGTCATCAGTAGGTATAATATATGTATTGTGATATATGTATTAAAATTCCTTAGTATATGCTTGTTTAAAGAAAATGAAATAATTGGATAGATATGAACTTGTGAATATTTGCGGTGGAGAGCTATTGATTTCTCTGTCACTCACGGGTGCACGCTGTCACTCCGTTTGTCCAAATTAGACATAATAATGGTTAACAACTTCGAGTACTACGCCTTTGACGTCTATCAGTCCCGGCCTCTGGATCCACGACCCAGTAAATATATAAATAAATGAATAAATTATTTATTTTCCGCACTGTGAATTACACAAACAAAGCAATGGTATTCAGATTTAATTAAATATCTCGGTGCGTAAAAGGTCGCAAGCTCAGCGTATGTTGTGAGTCTCATTATCGCAATGTTTCCAAAATGCTATCCAAAATCCTAGTGTAGACCATTGAGTGTGGCGTTATAGAAAATGAATTTACTATTTGTCTAAACAATCTGATATATCCTATTGCATTTGATGCTGACTCTGGTTGCAGTATAACCAAGAAAGAGGCTGATATTTTACGAGCGCACCACAAACCGAAGGAAATGGAGCTCGGAATAAAAGCCTTATTGCCGTCCTAAAGCCGATTACAGGCTTCAGTAGGCAGTAGCGGATAATACAACAGCAAAGTATGAAACTGAATGTGTGGGTAGTTGAGGGAAAGATTTCTATTATACGATAGATAGATCGATAGATAAACTCTTTATAGTACACCAACAGTAAGTATCACGAAATGTACAACAGGTGGCCTTATCGCAAGTGGGTGGTAAGGAGAACAGATCACAATATCCAATAAGATACATATATGGAGCAATTTTAAATAATATCTACAAATTAACTAACATAATATAATAAAATAATTCCTTTTCTAATAACTCAATAAGTGTACTCAAGACTCCATATTCAATTTCTAATATCTGTTGTCGATATTTTTCTATAAGGACCAAATCAATACAACACGTTCAATATGTAGCGCCTATATGTATATTGAAGTAATGGCACTGCACATAGAGGATATGAATAGAGATTGCTACGCCAAAGGATGAGCCCTACATAGCCCTCATAGAGGAGAGAATAGATACCGTTTTCGGTCCCGATCCCCTGGTCACAGAGCTGCTACTATCATAAGAAGATCGCAAATAACCTTCAAGAGTCATTCATCGCCATCGGAAAACCAAAATTGACGTAAGACCTAATTAGACGAGTTCATAGGCACTGCATAGGTAGGCATATTTAATATCTTATATAATAACTAGCTGTCTCCGCGACTTCGTACGTGTGGAATTTTAGTTTTTAAACTCTAAATTGGGATATATTTTCTTCCTGTCAGCCGATTTCGACGAAGCAAAACCTATTCGAAGCGCCAAGCTAAACTCAATTAACCTGTGGAAGCCCCATGAAAATCCGTTCCATAGTTTTGGAGATTAGCGTGTTCGAACAGACAAAAGGACAGACAGACAGACAGACATTTTCCAAATCGTCTTTCTATATTCTGATACTCTTCCTTCATCGCCCACAATCAGTTTTTGGTAAATATATATGTACAGACACGCTGATTCTACAGTTTTATTATAATATCTATAGAAAAAAATAGACTGGTCTTATTAAATTCATTATCATTTGTTATTATTGACATTTTATCATTTAACTTTATTCATTATTTAACATTAATAAACTTCACTTCTATACACATTTCTGCACTATGCAATCAGTGAGACTGTGGCTTTGCAATTCTTTACCACCAGAGACATAGTACAAGCTAGTCTTTGGTAAACTTTAAAAAGTTATTATTTCCATGTATGTTGGGACTAACTTGGATATGTCAAAATCAACTGTTATTCAGAGCCACATTTTAAAAGTTTAATGTTTCTATTTTCGCTTTAAATATCGAGATTTCATTTTAATGTTGAAATTGATTTCTCTGAAGCTAGTGAGTATTGAAAGTCTTAATTTAGTTTTTATTTTGAATTCAAATGTTTACAACGTGTTAGAACTTCTTATTTAAATTTTATATACCTCAAGTTATCAAAGTTGATATATTAGGTGCATGAGGAATGTATGGCCTTAAAACGCTTTACATCCCTCACTTGATTAGAGGTGAGGTGTTTAGATTTTCCACTACATCACCTGGTCATCACCGAGGAACTCCTCGGCGTTTGTGGCAGCGGCTTTGTTATTCCATAGTCGCCTGTTACGAAACCCGCGGGAAGAGATGGCCCCCCATATATTCTAAAGCCGGCTGACACTGCACTCTTAAAAGGCCACAAGGCCATAAGAATTTAGACCTACACGATGTTGAGGCAATCAAGGTTTTTTAGTCGGTAGGAGTCCGGCACTACCTGGTACCACCTAGACTAGCCTAGCTAGACTAGATGGTACCAGGTGACCATGCAGGGTTTTC
Source organism: Sesia apiformis (assembly GCA_914767545.1). NCBI lineage: Eukaryota > Metazoa > Arthropoda > Insecta > Lepidoptera > Sesiidae > Sesia > Sesia apiformis. The sequence continues at coordinate 2,604,038 of OU611960.1, read as the reverse complement.
CTTGATTGTCTCTCCTAACATAAAAAAAAACTGCACGGCACCGCGGGCTGAGAGAGTTTGCACACCGTTGACACAGGAAAAGAAGCCCAAAAGAGCTGCTCTGAAGTGACGTAATGTGGAGTAGAACAGCCGCAGAAAGGGGAGAGTGGCTAAGGGACGCGGGAAAAGAAATTACTCGTAGGAAGGCAGAGCAGATACGCGCCGGAACATAGCCCTTAGCAGGCAAGTACGGCGCGTACCTTCCGACGATGCGGTCCGTATATCCAAAAAGTTGGTAGAACCATGGGCGGAGGGAGATGGGTTTACCACCAGGTGGACTGACACTGCAGGGTACAATTACATAATTAATTGTAATTGTAACATAATGTTATATATTTTTCTGTAAAACTTTTTTTTTGGGCTGTGTGTTTAGTAAATATATATAATATGAAAATATTTGCTAAAAGCTCAAAGTAATTGAATAGGCATGATGACGGATTTTGAAATCCGCTTCTATAATGTAGATTCACGTCTACTGTTTCCGAAAATAACATTATTTCAGCAATAAAATAAGTTTTAACGCAAATTATGCATTTTTTTGCATCATGCACTCGCAGGTGTCATGGCGTCGCTTGTGACGTTACGCCTAGGTAAACGTAGGTAGGTAAATCAATCGAAGTTCAAGCGACACGGTGATGTTCACTGAGGCGTGACGTCATTCGCTCTGATTGGCGTTTTAGTTAACATGGCCGAATGCAGTATTTTATACTTTTATTTTATTGAAAATATTATTAATCTCAATGTTTACATTAAAACTGGTTAATTTATTACAATTCTTTCAACATATTTTTTTCTCTAAAATCATTTATTCTTTAATTCTTTAATACTGTCATCATGCCTATTGTCGCCAAAATGATTAGTGAATTTATCACGTCAATGAACTCAGATTATATGTTTCAGGTCTCTAGAAAGGTATAGTTACAGTCTGTAAATGAATGTGGACTTTAATAACTCATAGTAAAGATTGAATCGCATTGATTGTTCTTACGCAAATATCAAACACTATCAATCGATGCAATCGCTTTATCTTCATAGTAATAAGGATTGGGATTGAATAATTTGTCACGTGGTTCACACGTGACGGCAGCCAATGATTCAGTCCACATTTAGATCTGGCACACCTGAAGCTTCCGGCTCTCACCTGCTATCTATTTATTATGACTCGTATTAGGATCATTCTCCAAATAGTTGATAACTCAATATCAGTCTTACATATCCCACACCCTTCTTACATTGGGAAATAATATAATTAATTAGGAATACTATACTCTTGGTCTTTAAAAAGCACACTCTTGCAGTGAAAGTAGTAACAGAAAACTAGTGGATAATACAGCGGCTACTACAAGTCCTAAATAACTATACCCCACCTCTAAAATAGTGGATTCGCCAATCCACTTGGCTAATGTCCCATTTTAAGGCCAGTGTCCTGCAGTGTACTATAAAAGGACTGGTTTTGTGATGGTGTGACGATTATTTACTTAAAATTGGTACTTAATTCTTGCGAAAATGATAATGATCTGACAAGATGTACATACGTATTTAGGTAGTGATTGAGATATACCAGAGCCCATTCCCAGTCCATCCCATAACCCTTCCTCTAAATCTCTAAAGGTAGGCAGCGCATCCATGGGCGTGCCAATGTTAGTCATTCTGGACTGATGTTGGATGTTATCATGTATCGCGGATGTTCATGGGCGACAGTATCCACTTAGAATCGGGTGGACTGTGAGATCGTTTGCCATCTTCATCCATAAATAAAAAAAAAGATATTAAATCACATATGTGTACACAAAGAATATTGTGATTGCTGTATATCCTCCATAATAAACTTTGTATATTATTATTATTTAAATGATTATATTTTTAAATTTGATTACAAAAAAATTTGCCCGTTTAAAAATACCAATATTGTTTAAAAACAGTTTTTAAAAATGTTTTTTTCTAAGGATTTTTAAAATATACTCGTATTACTCGTATTTAAAATACAAATAAACGAATCACGCATTAGTATGTCGTCAACTCCAGGTATAGGATCGAAATTGGGCGTATTATATAAACAAAGCCAAAAACTTCAAGGTAGTTACGTCACCCAAGCCCTTACTGTTGATAGCTGGGTCAGCAGAACCGGGTGGCCGGCCGAACCCATAGTTCTAGGAACCTAGTGCTAAGTTAGCATTTAGGATGTAGCAATAAGAAATTACTTTGTATTAAGATTGAATTAAGCATTCAGTTGAATACATACTGGCATCAAGTTCTGCCACTTGTCTTCAAAATAAGAGTTTTAGTTTTTAAAAAGCATTTTTCTTGTTCCCGAAACTTGACTCGGTTGCAAACATTTTAGAATCTGTTCTGTTGATAGCTGGGTCAGCAGTACCGGGTGGTCGGCCGAACCCATAGTTCTAGGAACCTAGTGCTAAGTTAGCATTTAGGATGTAGCAATAAGAAATTACTTTGTATTAAGATTGAATTAAGCATTCAGTTGAATACATACTGGCATCAAGTTCTGCCACTTGTCTTCAAAATAAGAGTTTTAGTTTTTAAAAAGCATTTTTCTTGTTCCCGAAACTTGACTCGGTTGCAAACATTTTAGAATCTGTTCTGTTGATAGCTGGGTCAGCAGTACCGGGTGGTCGGCCGAACCCATAGTTCTAGGAACCTAGCGCTAAGTTAGCATTTAGGATGTAGCAATAAGAAATTACTCTGTATTAAGATTGAATTAAGCACTCAGTTGAATACATACTGGCATCAAGTTCTGCCACTTGTCTTCAATATAATAGTATTAGTTTTTAAAAAGCATTTTTCTTGCTCCCGAAACTTGACTCGGTTGCAAACATTTTAGAATCTGTTGAAGTTGACTTTTATGTGGCGAATATGTAGTACGCAACGGACTCTTATGTGAGTATTCTAACTTGATATTAATTCAAATCAAATCATATTTATTCTGCAAGAAAATGGGCAACAAGATATGGTGTATTGTACACACATGAACCATGAAACAAATAATATGAAATAAATAAAACAAGAGATATACAAAAGGTAAGCTCAGATATCTCCCGCGAAGATTTCTCAGTTTCGCTCGATTTTCGCTCACGTCCTACACCCGCTGACAATCCACCGACACTTTGAGCCAATTAAATGTTTGCCGTTAATGTATGTCACCACGTGTTCACTTGTATTTTCTACACTTTTCTACTAAGAGCCGACAATTGTCGAATTGGATCGGCGAGAGTTGGCCAGGCTTCGATTTTTGTTGGACTGATTTTTTGTAGGTTAAATTACGTTAAATAAAATCTATATTCTATTTTCGGATTTATTTATCGTCGGCCGTCTGCGCTGGGATTAATAAAAAAAAAAACATTCCTATCCTTTTCAATCTTTGCTCGATATCTATCCTAAATCTCAAAAAGTAGTTAACACATCTGCGGAAGGGCCAACTTTCGTTATTCCTCACTGATCTTCGTGTATCGCCGATGTCCATGTAAGACAGTATCCACTTACCACCAGGTCTTTCTATAAAATAAAACATGTAAAAAGAGTTGTAAATCACATAAAAAAATCAAACAGATTTTTCAAATTATTTCCTCGAACATAATGAGCGGGAATGGCGGGTACTCTGACACGAGGGTTAGGTAAAAAAGGTAATATATCTTACCTCCTAACCGAAACGTGGTAGCATCTTGCTGATTCCCACGGTGTCGTCTATCTTTGCTTTCACTCCTGGCGGCGCACCTGAAAAGAGGAAATATGTCGATAAAAAGTGTACTTGTGAAGTGTTTCTTGGAGAAAAGTGAAAATTGTGAATTAGATTTTTTTTATGATTATGTTCCTGCATGTTAGATGCTAGTATGGTGCTTATGGAGGTAATTGCAAGAAGTTCGGTAAAAGATAATGTTTAAAAAAGTAGTTCAGTGACTATTCTCAATTGTATACCACAGATAAAGACACAGTGTAATGCAAACACACGCACACCAAACTGTATACAAAAGGCTGTCTTATCGTTAACGGCGATTAGTTCCAGATAACCTTTGGGTTAAAGAGTTGTTGAAAAATAACTGCCAAGTAGCTGGTGCACTTACATACAAACTATATAATATGAATTAATAACTATATAATATAAATACTAATAAATATAACTACATAGTGGAGTGTACGCTTTCTCGGCCGGTGTCCATATTAATTGAATCTTCCGGGCTATTCGGGGCCGGAAGATTCAATTAATATAACTACATAATTAATATCGATATTTTTACAATAAAATTTAACAATATAATATGTAATTCACAGTGGTCTCGTGGTGAATTATGACACGAAACAGCCTCATGATAACGCGAGGAAGTCTGGATTTGGCTGTGAGACGATAAATAGGCTTATGTCGAAAAATCGAATAAAATAATCATTGCATTTTAAATTAAAATTCTAACTAACTAGCGACACGCGACTTACATTAAAACATTTCATAAAAAATCATGAAGTCTTATCCATTTGCGTAATCGATGAAAAGATTTTAGAAAATCATCTACGTTAAAATAACATAATGTTATAAAATTCCTTTAACCATTATGAAATATGAATAAGATCAAGGTCTCCGACTCTTTTAATAGGCCTTGACTGAATAATCACGCAGAAGATTGCCGTGAAATGTACTAAATAAAGTGTCTTGGGATTGGATGTGATTTTAAAGAATTCGTTTTCATCCAATCCCATCGTATGTCATGAGATAATATGGGTATCTAATCTCGACTCTCATTCGTGATGTCGTCAGTTCAGATGTTTAAAATTACACAAAATTTTGAGCTCTATAAAGAGTTTTCGTGCGCTGAATTCAAAAATCACACTCGTTTTGCTACTGATTTTAAAATACCAAACAACTTATTTTTTAAAAAAGCCTATTTTACAACTATTGAAACTGATTTCAGCATGAAAATGATATCTCGATATTCAAAGCGAAAATACAAACTAGCGAGTTTGAATTATCAACTTACGGGCGTCAATGGACATATACACGGATATGTCCATTGACGACTAATTTTTCTCTTTAATATTAATGGTCGTGTGAGGTTAAAACGCGTTCAACAATAATAAGTTTGCATTCAAAAACGTTTCTATCTCTGTTGTAATCTTTGTTATTTATCACAATTAAAAATATAATTTACTGCACACATGATATTTAATAACATTTCTAGCAAATTCATAAATCCTTTTAATCGGCATCACGCATGCGTCGCACGACTCACACATGACTATTAACGTCTCAAATAAATTCTAATTTTGACAGTTATTAATTGAAATCTTGAAATTAATTATGTAGTTATCAGTCATGAATTAAAATGAAATGTCGTTAAACTCAACTAATATAATCGAGTGACAAAGTATTATCTATACATATAATAAAATCGTAACGGGTCCGTGTCTTTACATAAGATGTTTTAAAAACAAAAATTGCCCTACTCGATGAACGACCCGATACAACATTTTTTTTTGGTCTGTCTGTCTACATGATTTTAATAGTTATAATTCACGTGTCGGGTTAACATTCAAGATACTTTTTATCCAGTTTATACAGTTATAAAGTTCCCACGGGAATCACACTAGCCACATATACCTCGCCTACTTCTATGAACTCTTTCAAAGGGATGCTTCGGGATCACTATCTAGAAATGGAACTTCGTTAAAACTATTCCTTTTTTCTATTGAGCTTTCTTTGTCGTTGGGATGTATTATGTACATTTTTAAGTATTTGTATTTTATTTATGTATGTATTATATGTACACATTTTTATGCGGGTATGTATATTATATATGCAATTATTTGTCATGTATATATACTTAGTATGTGTTACTATTTGTATTCAGTTACGAAAAGCCTTTGCTTTGCACCACTCTCATGCATTTCTGTTTAACCAAAGGTTGACTGGTGGAGAATGTCAGTAGGCAGGCACAAAGTCCGCCTCTGTACAATTTATGTGCGCTAAAGTTTAAATAAATAAGTACACAAAATCGTAGGCACTGCTAATAATATTAACACTACAGATAAATACGAGTATTTTCTCCTCGATTGTACTTTCATAGCTCATCAAATCTGCTCAAAACTAAAATATTCAACTAGCTCAACAAAGCGTAATTATTAATTTTCAACAAAGTTATCTCAATACAAGTGATACAGAAATTAATTTACAAGAGATATCCAAGTGAACAGTTATGTAGACGTCTCGCCGCTTGGATAGATAAACGAGACGGAGAAATGTTATGAGGGTTGAATAAAAAACTGTGAACTTGGTAATTTTTGCCAATTAATTGGAAACGTTCACGAGGTTTTCAACTAGCGAATTTTTCGTATTTAAATAAAACTAAAGTATTGAGTATAGTAAAAAAATAACCACTGGTAATCGATCGATATATAGGCTATTCAAAGTTTCACTGCAATTGTCGATTCGTGCGCTCTGACGCGTTACTCGCTATAATGACGTAAAGGGCCTTCCTTACATTGCAATCTTTAAAAGGGATTTTTTTCATGTTTTTTGTAAAAAAAGAACAGTCAAAAGTGGAGCTTCATGAACTGTTCAACGAAATATCGTTTGTAAGTTTGTATTTCTTTGTCTAAACATAACAGACATGTATGTAAATCTATCGTGACGTCACACGTTGCTCGGCACTTTATCGGTTATTGTTGTTGTTGCTTTTTATTGTACTTATGATGAATTGTACAATAAGTAGGTACAAAGGCGGACTAATTTCTAAAAGGAATCCCTTCCAGTCAACCTTAAAATAACCGAGAGGAGTTATGTCATTAAAAACCGGGCTACAACATAATAAGAAATATATGGTATATTTATATACAGACACATAAATATATGCAGAAATATGTATATACCTATACATACATTTAGTAGTAAATTACTAGTGTGTTTCCACCACGTAACCCACCACGCAGGCCAAGTGCGGATTAGTGGATACACATATTCCAGTTTTTTTTTATTACGATTTTCCCTACGATGTTTTCCTCTCACCTTCACTCTTGTAATTTTTTTTAAATCCGTACTTAAGTAGAAACTCAGTGAATCAGACCGAGGATTTTAAATCACGACCACACGTATGTGAGTCGAGTACCTATATATACTCCTAGTCTTTTACCGCTATCACATAGATACACATAATAATGTATAATAACTATATACATAGTATGGCATCCCATATCAGAGAACGTCGAATTCAAACATTTAATATTCATTTATAGAAAAAAATGTTCATGTCCACGTTGATTTGGGAATGGGAATAGGAATGATTTCCTCATCCCAATACACTTCCCGTTCCTCCATGGGAAGGATGGATCGGCAAGAGTAAAATGAAAGAACAATTAAGTGCAGAATGGTGGATACACACACGTGCTCGCGATTTTTTGTTTAATTCTTTTATAAGTAGGTTTCCTTGCGATGGTTTCCTTCACCGTCGAGCTAGCAATAATTTTAATAATACCTACTCACGTAGAAACTCAGTGGTACGGACCGAGGATATTAACTCACGACTTCACGAATCAAAGTAGAGAATAAATGGGTATTTAGCCTACGGTTCTATTCTATCGAAACAAGTAACCACAAGCGCTAAGTTTAATGTTTAAACTTTGCCAGTCCACAGTTTTCGTGGTATCACTGCAATTTGTAGAAGCCGTTCATTCGCTATTACTTGTCAGATGCTAAATGACGAAATTACTTGACAGATGTTGTTGTTGTGAAGGCATAATTCGTTAATGATGATTTTGTAAATAAGAAAACAAATTATTTGGTTTCGTATAATAGTAATTTCTATTGTATATTTCAATATTTTCGAAAATATTGTATATTTGCGTAAAAACTATTTATTTGTGCTTTTGTTTCCATCTCGATTATCTTTGGATTTATCTCTGGACATAGTTAGAAGCGATTTAAAGGCTATTGTGACTTTATGGCTGGCATTCGTGAAGTGATGCATGAACGAGTTTTTGTTTGATTAATGTAAAAATTATAATAAAATTGTGGTATCCCTAGATCTCTCTCGGTCTCGCTCTCTCGGGATGTCTCGCTCTCTTGACTCGGTGGTTGATTACAAGTGTTATGTCTACTTCATTAAACTCGTGATTAATTAATTTACGCGGTTTTATTGAATATTCAATAAAAATAAAATAATAAAAATGTGAGACTGCATTTTTTGCGAGTTTCAAGAGTCCATCTCTGTCCTCAGTAAACCTAAACTTTACTGAGCGCTCTCCTAACTTGCTTCGACTGAATATGACAAAATGTGTTTTAAATTATTTTCACTTGAGTTACGAAGAAAACTTGACATTGGCAGAATGAGCTAATTGCCATAATACATGAAAAAAAAAAGGATGTCGAATTTAAAACACAGCTAAGTATAATGCTTGATGAGCTAGGTGTGTTGTCCGGAGTGTGGGCCTAATTTGTATAAGGGCGCTTTTTCGAATTGAAAGCCTATATTCCACTTGCAACATGTGGCAAACGATATAACAAGTAATTTTAATTTTAACAGCAAATTTTAATAGAAATCTTTAATTTTAGATATAAGATTTAAATTGCTCTATTAACTTAATTAACACGAGACTGCTGTTATAATTTGATATTAGAAATTTAATAACTTTTATTTTAATAATTCTCGATTTATAGCTATTGGATAAAAGTTTGATGTATCTTATATATTGGGGATCCTTTTATAAATAAATAAAGAAAATATAGTATAGAATTCCAATATAATTTCAAATGTATCTCGTAACTTTATTAAATATCGTAATTCATTAAACTTTAGGACGTCATTATCGAAAGATAGAAAATATGTTACATTTTTATTTATATAGAGAAATGGGCGGACGAGCAAGCGGTCCCACGTGATGGTAAGTGTTACGGCTGCCCATGGACACCTGCAACACCAGGGGGTATGCGGCTGCAAAATCCTATTCACAGCTTTCTTGAAGAACCCCATATCGTAGCGTAGACCTTTTGGGGGAGTACAGTATACAGCACGGTGTATACATATCTTTTAGTGAACTAGTTTTGAAACACACAAATATAATAGTCGCGCCCAGGAATATTCCTCTCACATATTATCACTTAAAAATCTGCACCACACCTAAAATTGTCATCACGTTATCACTAAACACTGGCAGAGAAATACATTTGAAAAAGAAAGTTACACTTTTTTTAATTATCACTAAAATACGAAAACTTCACGAGCCGTTTCACCTTCACCCACATTCCAAATACGAAATTTGAGTATCACTTCGAGTGAGAACTTTGAAATTGGAACTCGCGTTCGGGGATTTTGTTTTTCGAAGATGCGCGACGAAGGAAACTTTTCGTGAAGTTTTTATTATATAAAATAGGTACTTTTTAATTGGTAACTTACTGTAGTGCGCGCGCCTACCGAAACGATACTGTCTCTATTCGGCTCACCGGTATTATTCGTTGGCTGAAATCTAAAAAAAGATAGAACACTCATGTATGAGGACCGCCGACGTTCATTTCGGGACATCACTAGCATTTTTATAATGCTGCGAGTGTCTGACACATTCATAACTCATGACATAATAGTGTTGCTAATCATTCACATTACTGGTGCTGAGCGGAATATAAATATTTCTGGGCATATAAATTAAATATTAATTAGATATAAAACGTTTGCTTCCGAAACTGTATGTTGGAATGAATCGTGGATTTCCATGGGGAGAGAATCCAATTGCCACCAAGTGGAATGTCTGCTCGCCTGTCGCCTAGCTTCGATATAAAAAAAAAACAGTTAAACAAGTGTGAATTCATTTATTTTCTAAATCATGTTATATTGACTATTGATGTTACAAAAGAAAATAAGATACAACGCGATATAAAATATCTCAGAGACTTGTGTAAATGAAAACATAGTCAGATATTGAATTGAGGACATTTCAGATTTTTGCGTTTTTCACATATATGTATCTATTTAAACGGGTCTTTATTTTACTCGACGTTTCGGTTTCGTTGCACCGACCATTGTCACTAGCTGACTGAAGAGGCGGGTAGTCCACGTCGAGAATTGCGAGCAATTTCATCAACTACCCGCATTTGATAGCCACACCATCGATTTGCTGACCATTCAGTATCTTCCGCTGCTCACTAAGTTATATTTCTACTATTATTAATAATGGTTTCTCTTTAATTATTGTGTGTAAATTGTGTAACTGGCTCGATGAATTCCACTGTCCACCTCAACAGACTCAAGATTATCCAGCTCGTAAAACCAAAACTTTATTATGTCTAAACGCAGATAATTGCACCACGTAAAAAACGTCGCGCGTGTTTACGTAAGTGTTTGGCACACGGTCGACTCCAGAATCTATTCCTGGTTAGGTTAAGGGCGGGATGCGTCACATACTATGGACATAATGTTGGATGACATAATGCAAGCGGTTTACATGACATTTTAAACACCCAACAAGCTTCTCGACTTTTTTTTTGCTGTTCAGAAACAACTTTCCCAACGTGACTAATGTTTATTATACTTAATTTTCTAACCTAAATAAAATAAAATCGTTCTGCGGTTTCTCTGCGGTGGGTATTACGCAACCGTCAATTGCAAATCGATTTGTAAGCATTATAACTCCTTATTGGCGAATATTTTTGTATGTATGATTGTATGATAATTATTACGGTAAAACAAATGAACAATGTAATTTCCTTTTATTAATTTATTCTTTATTGTATAAATTAACCAATGGAGGATTATACTTTGAAACACTGTCTCCCAGTCAACCTTTGTAGCTTTGCAGAGATGGTGTGGTAAATTCAATAACAGAATTGTGCAAAATTATAATTCGTAATGTACATGGAATGCTTTGGAATAGTTTCATGTCTTCCAATGGGTGTCGTGAAAGGCAGCTGAAGGATAACAAAGCTACCACAAAGCCGGAGGAGTTCCTCTTTTAGAGGTGGTGTAATTACACTACCTCTAAGAGTGGACTTGCCAACCCGCTGGGTAAGCGTAGCGCTCTACATCCCACATGCACAGAAAGATGTGTCTGCCGGCTATAGAATACCATCACTCGTTAATAAAGCGGCTCCCACACGGCCTGAGGAACTACACGACCTCTAAAATAGTGGAGTCGCCAACCCGTTCGGGCAGCGGGGCGTTTTAAGGCCATATTTCCCTCATGCACAAGACGATGTCCAAGAGGAGGTCCGTGTCCAACACCGGATACCGAAAGAGCTGGATGCAATTTAATTGTATAATTATTTTATGAAAGAGAATATAAAATTCTAATTTTTTTTCTATTAGTCAGTATTACACCGGTTTTCCAAAATTGAGACCCATTTTTTATTAAAATCAGAAAACCCGACTTACCTTTAACATAATAATAACTAAATTATTATTATAATAATTATTAAACATTAAAATAACTGAAATATTAAAAATAAGTAACTTTGCATAATTACTCCATACACAAACCGGTTTCTTTGGTTTTACTTTGTGAAGCATTTTACTATATTCACGATTCAGTCAGCATTCGATTTATTTCCTTATTTTGTTCCCTTCTTGAGTGCCGCAGTCGGCTTATTTTTATTCTATTTATTTATTTCAGACAACTAAGATCCCATACAATATATACCTTAACCTATATAATATAATAAACGTAACTACTAATAGGGATTATTCTTGCGCGGTTGGTTTAAAACAAGACTGTGGAACAGCTTCTGATAAACTGCAGTAACCCAGAGCTTATATATAGGTCTTAAAATTGCTGGATCTATATTTGGACTATAGCTGCCGCAGCTCAACCCACAGCGGCCGGTCCCTGGTCCGACCCTGGAGTCCTTCCTGAATGTGTCGCTTCCAGCGTTGTATTCTCATCAAGGCGAAATAGGTAAGTACCTACAGTCGGTAAATGTCGATAGCTAACAATTGGCTCCACAGTCTCACTGAAACGCAAAGATTGTACAAACACCGTAGTCCAAAATGTCGTTTAAAATGAGAAAACCAGTTTCAGCTTCCAAAATAGGCACGGTCCCAAAATAGGCACGGTCTGTAACGTTTCGTACTTTAATTAAATGCCACCAAACTTGAAAACTTAAGACTGTATTTTTGGTAAGTCTCGGAACTAGGTCAAGCGTGAGCGTGCCACGTGAAAGGTGCACGTTAATCGTGAGAATTAAAGGCGAGGCCGGGAGAAAATACATTTTTATTCTCAAAAGTAAAACATATTGTTTGTGATTCTTGTTTAGTCTGAAATGAGGGATTTTTTTAATTTTTACATACAAGTCGGTATCATGTGTTTTTAGTCATAGATATTTATGGAATGCACTATATCATATAGAGCGGTGTGATACTTTAGTGGTATTTATACTCGATTCACATTCGTATGTTCAAATCCTCGGCCCGTGCCGAGTTTCCACTTAAGTATGGAGTTTTGAAAATTGTCCCTTGCTCGGCGGTGAGGGAAAACATAGTGAGGAAAGCCGTGTGTTCGAGAAATAAAAAAAAATATCGAGTATTTGTGTCCACCACCAGCACAGCACCCACGTGGTGGATTATGGTCCGAAATCCCCTAGTGATGCACTAGGGGAGGCCTGTGCTCTGCAGTGGGACGTTACAGGCTGATACAAGCACAAGTACTATATCACAGAAACTTTATATTCACAAATAAGTGATATAAAAGATATTTTAAAGTTTTCTTTGTATAAAGTCGTTGTATAACACAACAATCTCTCTGGGGTACACGCTGCAATCCAACAGCCGCTGGGTGCGCTCGACTGGTCACGTTACCCCTTTCTCACAGAAGACCATCTTGAAATGTACTGCATTTCCCACTTTATTATATTTCCCTAATGTACGTACGTGTTTCGGTAGTGAGTGAGATGTGCCAGAGCTCATTCCCATCCTATCCCTTCCCATTTTCCCAACCCTTTCTCCAAATCCATTCCTATATCTCCAAAGGTAGGCAGCGCATCCGGACGCGTACCAACTCTTTTTCATTATGGACTAATGTTGGCGTGTATCGCGGATGTCTATGGACGACAGCATCCGCTTACCATCAGGTGGACTGTATGCTCGTCTGCCGCCTTCGTCCATAAAAAAAAATAATTAAATAGCCGCTGGGCGCACTCGATTGACCTCATTACACCCCTCTCACGGAAGTCTCTACCTTCAAATATACTGCATTTCCATTTTTATCCGACTCCCTGTTTCGGTAGTGAGTGAGATATGCCAGAGACCATTACCATCCCTCCCTATTTTCCCAACCCTATGTCCAAATCCAAATTCGTCATTCTGAACTGATGTTGACATGTACCGAGGATGTCAATGAGCATCACTGCGCAATGTTAGCTTTAGCAAAAAAACCTTACAATCTCGATTACACTTCTCGAATTCTAAATGGTTTTCGACTATACTCTTTAAACATTTCTACGACGGGCGGTTATATACATAACCCGATATACTCGGAATTGTAACTTATAACAAAGAAAACACACCGAAATCAGATAATATTTTTCTTCGATCATCTTGAGCTAGTCATCTTTCGCCTCCTCATGTGGTATCCGGGTGTAATTTCCTTTTTTCGGTTAAGATCTGGCTGTAATCTTAATCGATAGAATATCTCTCAAGTATTCCTCGGGGATTTGTAGATATATTTTTGTTACTTTTAAAACAAACATTTCAATTGAAAGGCAGATGTAGGATTGTTCCTTTGCCTGGCTGGATTATGATTTTGCCTTTTTAATTGAAAATGGCAGCTGTAATTTTTAAAAAGTATAATTCAGAAAATGGCAGAAAATCCATGGCAGCAAATTTGAAGTTGGATTAGGTATGGGTTCTCTGGCGACAATAAAGATACAGGATTCCGTAGACTTTGTGTTGACATTCTTTGTAATAAAATATTGTTTATTTCAGTCATTCAAAAATAGTTTGTTTTGTTGATCACGATTTGTTGCACATTTTTTGTTGTTCGCTTAAATACAATTCTTTTTAAAACACTGAGACAAAGTTATCAAAATAGAAAGAAAGAATACTTATCATTATTGTCTTGTCGTGTATGTATATTATATGTACTTATCTGTGTATCGTTGAGATTTTTTTTATAAGAAAAATGTAGCAGACGAACATACAGTGGACATCGCCCATAGATTTCCGCGGTACATGCAAAAATCAGTCCAAAGTGACACACTTTGGCACGCTCTCGGATGCGCTGCCTATCTTTGGAGATGTAGGAATGGATTTGGAGAAAGGGTTGGGAAAAATTGGAAGTGATAGGAAACGAAACACGTATTGGGGAATATGTTAAAGTACCTACAGTACCTACATTTCATGGTGGTGTGTTGTATATCGAACTAAATGGATTTATATCAACACATTCATATAGGTACTATACATACTCGAGAAGACATATACTATAAAATACTACCCATGCATTTTAGCGCTGTCCGTGCCGAAAAGGTGTCCATCTCAGCATAATATTGAATGCTGTATATAAATACTCAGCGTTGATTTCCAGTTGGAAAATGGAAAGAAAATAGAAGTGGAAAATACATAAAGAATAATGTAATATGCAACGTTATATCAATAAGTAAGTAAATATGAATTCATTACACGAAGGCGGTTTACGCTTATTGGTGATTGTGCTGGTACATGTACATTGTTTCGGTGTGCGTATACTTGAGAACCCTCAGTTGGGTTTCCGAGTGCCGTGGCGTACACTAAAAAAATATACATGTCCGAGCACAATCACTAATAAGCGTAGGCCGCCCTCGTGACATAAAATAACTATATAAATAAAATAAAAATATGTAGGTACACATATTAATAAACTACCTTTTCTATCGTGTTATACGAAAGCTAATGAAAAGTAGAGTTTAAAATTACATTCAAATATGGTAGGTATTTGAGTATTATTACATTTATTGGTAAGTGACAAGAAAAAAAGAATCCGTAAATAAAATTTTTTTTTATAAACATACGACTTCACTATACGTAGGCACAAGGATTTTCTGCCAAGGGATCTGAGGTTTGCTTGAATCTTTTTAAGGATTTTGGTTTTAGTATTTTAATACTTCAGTGTATTTTTCTCTTGCTTAAATAAAGAAGATAAGTTTAGATTTATGGCTGGGCTAGGTTCATAGAAGGGTTAATCCGTTCAGTTGGAAAGAAACACGATTTAAAATTTTCAAACATGTATAAAAGATGTATTGTTGAATAGGCTTCACAAAGGTATACCTTTTATTTAAGCGTTTTTATAGACGTTAACATAAATTACCAAATTAACTCGCAAATGATGCTGGCCTTCAGCGTTAATATAAAAATTTTCTATTTTTTCTATCGTCTTTTAATCCCCATCTCTCTCCTAGCGTGTTGTGAAGGGCGACTAAGGGATAATAAAGCTGCTATCACAAGCCCTGAGGTGACACCACCTCTGAAAGAATGGACTCGAAAACTCGCTTGGCTAGCTTTAAGGCGTGTGGCATATATACAGGACAACATGCCTATATCTAGCAGTGGACGAAAGGGCTGGTTACGGTTACTACTAGGTCTCTCCCAAGGCATTTAACCACACTCATTTTCCGCTCATATAGCCACTCTTGAAGACTAAGTCATAGCACAGAATAACTAAGAGTACAGGTACAGAAGACTCGCTCCCTAAGAACGCTCCATAAAACCTACAAAATTAAATTTCGTTCAGCGCCAGCCAAATTCAATCTTACGCACATCGGAAAAAGGCGATATTATGCTGAACAGCTGAAGGTCACGCACACAATGACACTCTATGCGTGTCTCGCAAAGGTTGTCATCCGTAATTACAATATAACTAATAATAGTAGTTTTATTCGTTTTAAAAAAATATTTTAAATTTGTTCTAAAATAAAATTAAATAAAAATTATTATACCTACTTACATTATACATACATTACTTACATACTTGCAATGTAAGTAATGTATACTTACATTACATTACTTACATTGCTTTTCAACGTTTTTCAACGCTTTTATTTGCGCGCGTGTGTTACAAAGATATAAAACTGAAATAAAACTTTGCGCAGGGGCCCGCCGCCGTAGGAATTTTTCGTACTTAAAATGCGGAGTGGGCCAGGCCTAGTCATAGGTTCACCTGACTGGCGAGCGTCCCGCGCTACGTTTCCCAGTACGCGGTCTCAAATCGAGTATTGGTCTATCCAATCAGTTGTCGGTTGGCCTTGCGACAAACATGACCTGCCCGTTGCTACTTCAGCTTACTGATTATCATTTGAGCTATGTCGATGTCTTAGGTCTTCCACGTATTTCTTAATTTTAGATCCTATTAATCAAAGAAACTCCGAGCTGTTCTCCTTCCATCGATGAGCGATTTTCAACTTTTAAATCAAGTCTACATTTCGGCTTTGTTTTTAACGAATTTCTGCCTTTCAGATAATATCCACCAAAGAAAATTATATCGCCGAGCGACTTTAAACTTGTGGATCAAACACCGTACGTAATAGCCACGTCGTATGTATTTTTTCAATGATTTTCCAACAAACTATAACAAGTTCCTTATCCAACAAGATAGGTATACCATCAGTGGCGGTATTACCAGCAGGCTGAGTAGGCTGGGCGGCAAATTTGGCCCACAAAGTCCATGATTGACCTTTTCCTAGCTCAGAAATATACCCAAAAACTATTTCTTGCGTAATCTTCACTAAATCGTGGGTTGTAAAAATAATCTAGGAACTGACACAACGATCCCCTAGTTCACAATCATACTAATAACGGGAAAAAGCTGATGTAATGAGGACGATGGTGCACAAATCATAAATTTGCAATTTCATTGACAAAAAAAGTGTCATTAATATGATTGTGAACTAGGGTATTGAATTGCAGAGGTCACTAGGGGCGGCAAAATTTGAATAGCCTACTGGCGGCAAATGTGTAAATCCGCCACTGTATACCATATCATACCGTGTCATCAGACTGTCTCTCCTTTGCTGAATATAGGTCTGTCACAAGGCTGGCCACCATATATGGTCTTTAACCTACTAGAGTCTTGAACCTACCTAAGTTTATTTATATAATAAATATGTATACATAATTAAATAGTTCATACTGTTGTAAGTTCTGGTTTAATTGGTTTCGCTTTGGAATGAAGAAATAAATCAACTCTTCTCATCCAGCCACTGAAGACAAACTTATTCAAGTCGTCAGTCCACCTGGCCCCAGGGTGTCCCACGCCTCCCGGTTCGTGGTCTCCATTCAAAAAACTTCAATTACCAGGTGAGTAATTTATTTAATTTACATTTCTATAAACTAAAGCTAGGTATAATAATGTGTTTCGGATCTAATCCTCCGTTAAAGGCAATGAGCTCGTGATGGCTAGATAGCCGTCGCGTTAGTTATGCTACATTAACTCGAGATTAACTTTTTGACGTGCACTTTATATCTAAATTGTGAGATGATTGATGTCTGTGTCGTTCTGATGATGACAATAATAATGTGTATATTTTTTCACTTTAATATGTTGTATGAAAACTAAGCTTAGTTTAAGCTTGTAAGGTTAAGAAGACAAGCGTATTTAGTTATTAAACTACAAATCCATTCGAGAGGTAGGGCGAATGCTGTATTCTATGCTGGTAGAGAGGAAGATAGAAGGACAGAGTGTTAAGGTACAATTCCGTACTAGACCGTAGACTGCAGAACGCAAACGGCAGCATCAAACCGCAGGCGACGATAATTATGCTGGCTTCAATAGTTTTCTATGAACCGTATTCGGAACGAAGCGTCACTGTCGCCTGCCGTTGCATGATGAATATGCTTCATCTAAAACTATAGAAACCATTGTCGCCTATAGATTATAGAAACTATAGAAGAATTGTCGCCTGTGGTTTGGTGTTGCTGTTTGCGGTCTGCAGTCTGCGGTTTACGACCAGATAGTACGAGTAGTCTACGATCTTGTATACCGGCTTCTACCCATTAAAAAATAATCAGAACATGAATTGTACCTAATAATGTAAACTTACAGTTAAAGGTTCGCGCACATCACAGTCGCGTCACGCCGCAGCGCGTCGCACTACAAATCTGCGACAACGTACACTATAGACGAGGCGGACCGCAGTTCAATGCAATAATTTAAGTCAATTAGCTGTTGACATTCAATTCGTCACATCGACGTCGTCGTACAGCGACTGACTGTCTAATTACGGCCGTAAACTGCGTCTGTTTATCGCACATTGAGGTGGGCCGCATCGTGATGCATAACATCGGCGCATAAATACGGTTGGCAAGCGATCCGGTAGTGCGCTGTGCGGCGGTAAGATGCGGGCCTTAAGTGTGCGATGGTTTATATAAAATGAAAATGATTCGGGAGGCTTGTTACTAATGTAATGCGCTGTGGTCCGGCCCGCCGTAATATGCGGGAGCCTTTATATTCCGTTACTTAAATAATGTAAATCTTAAAATGACTTTTAACAGTACATCCGTGAATGTCCATGTCCTACAACGTATGTGTATGTGTATTTAATGTAAGATATTGATTACATTTAATAGTATACTAGCAAAAGCCGGCAGACGTTGTCCTGCCATAGAAGTTGATGTGCTGCAGCGTCATCTAGTGGCAAGTAACAACAAAGTCGATAGCTCGAAAATGCTCAAATATCTATGTATACCAATTTTCATGGCGATCGGTTGATTGATGAATAATACATTAGAACGTCGTTCTGGACCACTGCAGCCCTTTTTATTGGCCGATGGCTTGATAGTATCAGCTGTGACTATTAACAGAATGGATAAGATCAATACGGCGTCGGGCACAGATTTCATAAAAAAAGAAACCTATCGTTCTGATTTTTTGTTTTATTTTTAAAGGTATGATATTCACGTGATGGTAAGTGGCTATCGCCGTCCACGGACACTTGCAACACCACTTTCCTACAAAAAGCACAGATTCTCGGTATAAAGTGTCTTGGTGACCGCACTGTGCTCACTCTTTATCAATGAATTAAGTTTGTTTTATAAAATATAGCATCGACGAATTAGTTTCAAATTATTAGAAAGCGAATCTCATTTCCACCAGTTAAAACTTCTTTTCAATTCTTACCGATTGTATTCGTAAACTACCTGTTTTTCCAAGTTATTCGTACTTCATAATCTTCTGTTGACTTTTTAAAAGGCTTCCTTCTGATCGCCAACTTCAGCATGTGACTTGTGAACCATTCTAAACCAGTTTCATCCGGCGCAAACAAGTTTGTCGCTATTCAATTTGTATCTTGCAATTCAATTTGGATTTATTTTGTTGATTCTTCTTTCCCATTGCGCTTGCATTGGGAAATATAAACAGGAAGATGGCTTATTGGAATTACAGGATTATTGGAAATATATCGGAAACTTTTCGACATCTGTGTACCTAGCCAGTTCACTTTCAAAATACCTATGTATTTTGTATTGCAACTGGCCACCACTACATTTTTTTTTATGGACGAAGGCGGCAAACGAGCATACAGTCCACCTGATAGTAAGCGGATACTGTGGACCATAGACATCCGCGATACATGCCAACATTAGTCCAAAATGACAAACGTTGGCACGCCCCCGTATGCGCTGCTTACCTTTGGAGATATAGGAATGTATTTGGAGAAAGGGTTGGGGAAATGGGGAGGAATAGGATGGGAATGGGCTCTGGCACATCTCACTCACTGCCGAAACACATTAGAGTACATTAGAGAAATAAGTTAAAGTGGGAAATGCAGTACATTTCAAGGTAGTGAGAGAGGGGTAATGTTACCAATTGAGCGCTCCCAGCAGCTGTTGGATTGCAGCGTGCACTCTCTCCATCAAAATAAACGCCAAAGGTTTGTGGTGTGTCGTATATAAAATACTTACCAAAGTAGAATCGCTCGGCGCTCATGGTTAAACCGCCGCGCGTGCGCCGGCCGTCTCGATGCGCAGGAGTTCTGCGCATGCGCCGCGCCGCCGCGGCAGTCGAGATTCTCCTACCTAACGGCTGTGCATACTTACGCTCTAGACATTATCTAAACTTCAACAGAAGTTCCGTCGTCCTTACATATCAAATATATGGATATATTATGGTGGTTACAATCCGCGAAATGTAGTAGTATAAAAAGTGACAATAACAAACATTAAATATAAACTAGACAAAATGATGTCCATCCAAACACCTCACCTTACCCCCATAGGTTGATAAGTTGATAAGAATGATATGATGATGATATGTTGATAAGATCCCTGTTGATAAAAACGTAAAAAACCCTTGAACACATAAAAATATATAAGACTATCAAAAACCCCGCAGTCTTTGTCCTGCCGTAGACGTTGATGTGCTGCAGCGCCATCTAGTGGCGAGTTACAACAAAGTCGATAGCATAAAAACCTTCTCCATGAAAAAATACATATATGTGCCAACTTTCATAGTGATTGGTCAAACGGTGTCGAAGTCTATTAACATCAGATATACCAACATCATCTTTTATATATATAGATTTACAATTAAGAAAGTACTTCAAGTCTCCCCAGGACATTTCCACCAGTAAACATGGTACGAGCTATTATTGTATCATTAAAATAATTGAGGTTGTTAGAATATATCATCAAACAAATGTTAATGTCAAATGTCAATGGGGAGTCTATATATAGATAGGATTCATTATTGTATAAAATTACATTGAGACAAAAATTTAAGACGATGTTTACAGAAGGGAGTACACACAGACGGTGTGCAAATATTTGCCAGAGAAATTATTAATTTAGTATTAAGTAGCTCGCAACATTACTAATAGCTCATTTACACAAGGAGAGTTTCTCGAATGCGAGTTTCTCGAATATCATCCAATAGCTAGTATAAACAATTGTTATCATCATGTGATTACTGTTAACCTTGTTATCACCGAGTTTTAATCATCACGTTAACAGTTCTTGGCGAGAATTGTTTGTCTACTATCACATAAAAATAGCGCTGGACGTCTGTGGAAGGGATGGTAGTGCACGAAATTACTTATAAAGTATTGAAATATAATATATAAAACAATAAGTAATTTCGTGCACAGCTGTACCGATGTACGGACTCTTTTTACCCATACGCATTGAGTTTACTCGCATACGAGAATAGTTTACAATATTCTCACCCGAACCTTTCGAGAATATCTCCTTGTGTTAATGAGCCTTTATGGAGGGTGTTGTAGACGTGCCTCACGACGACCGAGAACCCGTTTTTGAAAATGAAACTATAAATATAAATATGAATTTTCTTTTGCCTCTTTTCCTATAAAAATTATAATATAATTTCAAAAAGAACAGCCTACAATTTTATACGACCTCATTTTCAATTATATATTCAAGCACTGAACTCAAATTTCCATATATCTGAAGGCGAGATGTGCCAACATGCCTGAGTGGGGTAATGTGTTTGCACACTCGTCGCACACAGTCTACAAATTGGCTATAGAAAGAATCGTAGAGCAAAGAAGTACTAGACACGGTTTATGTAAGTAATGGTACTCTTAAAGTTTAAAGTTGAACGAAGGTTAAATGGAAGAAAATAATTTCTCTCTTATTATTGAACTGCTTTAAACTGAATTACGTACAGGAAAGTGCAGTGTCAGTCGAAGTATAAATTAAAAAAAAAATGGATTACACTTTTTAAAATTGATGTTTAATTATGATTTTTTTTTTTTTTAATTTTGTACAAATTAAATAATGTTTGTAATTGAATGTGAGTTGAATGGACCTGTGTGTGAATAAGAGTTACAGATGCTAAAAATAGGTTTAGCAGGTTGTCAAGAATAATTTAGCGCATTGGTTTATACCAATGCGGATCACAAAGAAACATTATCATCATGTCATTATCATCGATGTCATATCAAAAACTGAATAGAAAAATCTGGAAAATTCTGGAGAAGGCCTTCAGGCTTCTTACCATCTATCTGTATCAGCGCTGTGGTGAAGAGCATCCACAGCACACGCTGAGCCTGCTACCTTCTGTGCAATGGGCTGTATTTCTCTTTTCTCTATCTACTACTTAAATTTTATGTTGTATTATGTAACAGTGTGGCTAGTAAATAATATCACTAACTATTTATATCATTTATACATTTGTATATTATTATTGATATAATTATTTAACTATTTACATATATGGATAATTATTAATAAAGGGAAACATATTTAATATACCTTCTAAGAATTACAAAACTTTAAATAACTTTTGACTTCATGAACAATTTATACAACTTCACTTTTGACTTCATAAACAATTGAACAATTTTGAAAATGAATTACTTAATGATTGTGCAGAGTAAGAAAAAAGAAAAACGTTTAGAAAAAACGCTTCAACATGTCTCTCCCTCAGCGAAAGTGAGTAAAAATACAAGGCATTTTTTGTTCGCACTCCTACGTTCCGGCTTAAATAATTGGGTACATCTTCGCACATTACTCTTACTGTCGTTCCCCTAGCTTCCGTCTGAAAATCAGCGCTATGTACTATTTTTGATAGACACATCTTCCTGCATTCAGTTGTTTGATGTTAAATTTTAGATTTTTATTATTTAACTGTCATTTACTTAATCATTGCTAAATTTATAAATTTCCATGTAGAAATTTATATCTAATAATACTTCTTTGCTTATTTTATGTATTATTATAGCTAATAAATCGTTAGGGGAAGATGGAGTTATTCTTCCATTGCAATGATATACTCGTACGCTACGATTACGTATTTATCGCTTCTTAACTCTATGGTCCGGTTCTCAAAGTTTGTTTCCATGTCAAACCGTCCCCACTTTGACCGCTCTTGAAGACAATGATTTTTGATAGCGCTCCCGACTTATGTTACCGCCAGAGCGTAAAGGTTCCACCTTTCTTAGGATTTAGGTATCTTATTGTTATTGAAGAATTATAGCCAAGAAAATATATATGTCTGACGCTCATAGAATTGTTCGATTAAACTTCGCCAGAGAATACTTAGATCTCGATTGCAGTAATACGGTATTTTGTGATGAGAAAACCTTCAAATCTAATCAGCATATTCGCCTACATCTTTGGCGTTCGAGTCGCTATTACACAGAAGATCATGTGACACCCAATAGAGCCTGATCGAATTTCAGCAAATATTTGGGGTTGGTTGATAGCTGATTGTGTTGGAGTACCTCCACGAGCAACGGCTTTGAATTATGTCGATGTGCTACAAAATTTAATGTTACCAACACAGTCTGAATTAATTACTAGGAAAATGAAGTACCACACTTTATTTTTTTACAAAACAGTAGTTCTTTGCACACAGCGGGAGTGGTGCGTGACTGGTTCGGTGGTCACTGAACCTGCCAGGTTGCCGTGCGCTGTCAGGTTGATCAGGTTGCCATTGACGCTCAAAATTTCCAAATGTAAACCCAATTGAAAATCTTTGTTGGGTATGGTACAAGACATGCTGTGGGACGTCATAGTAATGAGACATGGAAGGATCATGAGGGATCTGATATCTGTCCACGGCATTTAGGGTCAATGGGGGATCATCCACAAACTGTAAAAGAAGCAAACGGTGTTTCACCGGACATTGATATCGTTATGTTTACATGTAATATGTATTGACATTGACATTTAAGGGCGTTTCCTATTCTCTATGCTATGTTCTCTATGCTGGTCCAGTTTGGAACCATTTTAGATCGAGTCACATAGTGTAATGTAAATCATGTGGTTTTCGTTTTAATAAAACTAAAAGTATTTTTTACATCATTATAATAAAATGAAAATGAATCGAGTATCTTTTTTCCGTAGTAGAACATAGTTTTAAAGATAAAATAGATTTATCTTGGCATATTACTAGAAAATCAAATTTCTCAAAATAAATTACCATCTGTTCCATCAATTAACAACTAAGAACAAGCAGCAAAGCATTGATGTTATTACAATAAATGATAAAGACAGCGGTAGTAAATGTCGGAGTGTTCTTGCAAGCGAAAATAGTCCTTATAGCTCTATGACGTGTCACGGACTGTCAATCTTAGGGTGGTAAATCAGTTTCTTTGCCGACGGTACATACGTACGCTTTTTCAACCACTGGTGAACACGTGCCACGTCATGATGACAGATGTACGTCACGGAGATGTATGGCCTTAGGGGTGGTGTGGTTCCATCTGGGCTTGTGTTGGAGGCTTCGTTATTCCTTAGTCGTTTTTTATACACCCACGAAAAGAGCACTGCAGTGGGGTGGAATGGTGTTTTTTTTTTATTCACTTGCCTACATCGGGTAACTGGGCCCATATAAATTACATATACATTGTACTATAAAATGTTTATATACAATTTTTTCCACCTTTTCCCAGTCAAATTTAGACTGGACGTTGGGCGTTGACAATGATAAATTGACTTTGAAATTAAAAGTTTATTATTGGTATTGAATAACAGAAACAACTCCAAAACAATAAATCAGTTTTTTGGCTCAAAACAACAAACACCTTACCATAAATTCCGTCAACGCTGTCCATCTTGATTTCAGTTGTGACAATGTATTTCCGTATTTTCTATTTAACATACTACAGGCCCGCCATCTCAAGGCCATCTCAATAGCATCGCAAGGCCCGCCACTTTACATGATCTTCGGCTCTTCCCATGCAGCTACTACTGGAAAACTTCTTCAAGTTGTCAGTCCAAGTTTTCAAGTGTTCGTCAAGTTGTCGGGATCATGTCCCGAACGTTATTGATGTTGGTATGTTATAAAGCATTTTTACGTTTTAAAATTGATATACTCAGTGTATTGTTCATGCAGTGGGACATTACAGGCTTATAAAAGTACAATTACAATGGTGAAACCTCTAAAAATTATGGAATTCTTGTTAAATTTGTACTTTTACCAACATTCACCGGTAAATCTTGGGTAAAACTCAGATAAATGGTGAACGAAATAAAACTTTCATTTTAAAACGCGTACGTATGTCCAGATACTGTAGTTCGTTCTATATTTGTGGTGTTGTATTATAAATCGAAATTATTGTGAAAAATAGATTTTATGGATGGACTTGTTTGCAAAAAAGAAAAACAATAACTTATATTTTGATGGAGTGTAACACACAAAATATTTACCCTGTTTTTTGTGTCCTCTATATAATATATATCTGTGTCCTCCCTATTGCATGGTACGCGGTGCAGCGCCAACGGTATCCTGAAAGCCTTGTCTGCCAAGTATGACTCTCTCATCCTGCAAAGCTGGGTGAGGGGTTATGCTTGATAATGTTAAAATGACTTTTATTCCTAGAAGGGCAGTACAACTGTTTTTCTTTCAATAAATATTGTTATCCATATTTATTTCTTGCACTCTTATCGTGGCTAAATATAAACGGAATATTTTCTATCACCTCTAATTTCGACCCTGTTATTTTTATTACGTGTTTACAATGTTTCTCGCACTAGTGTTATAATTAGATTGAAAGTCATTCAGCTATGCGGGCGGATGCCAAAATTAGGTATCGCACTATATTCCGATATAGGTTGCCATCCTTCCGCGCTCGATGATTCGTGTGAGCGACTCTCCGAACAAAGTAATATCTTACCTCACTGTGACTTAGCTGAAGTGGCAGAGGGCAGACTATATATGCCGCGAGACCGATAACCGACGGGGGAGGCGACTCCTCGAGTTTAGACCACGTACCGGGAAACGTAGCGTGGAACGCCCTATGGCCAGGTGGACTGACGACTTGAAGAATGTCGCTGGTAGTAGCTGGATGAGAAGAGCTGAAGACCGTGAGCGGTGGCGGTCCTTGGGAGAGGCCTATACCCAGCAGTAAAGAGACGCGGGCTGATGGTATGGTATGGTATTATGACTTTCAAGGGGATTTTAAATAAAATCAAACCAACAGAAGACGATCTTGGAATGCACTGCATTTCGAACTTTATCATATTTCCCAATGTGCCATACGTGTTTCGATAGTGAGTGAGATATGCTAGAGTTCATTCCCATCTCATCTTATCCTACACCTACCTATTTTCCAACCGTTTGCCCCAAATCCATTCCTACGTCTCCAAAGGTAGGCACCGCATCCGGAAACCTCGGCTGTCCATGGGCGACAGTATCCACTTACCACCAGGTGGACGGTATTCTCGTCAGCCACTATTATTCTAAAAAAATGCAAAATGAATAAATCTTTGTGATTATATGCCATATATATTTTAATTACAAATTTTAGGACTAGGCTGAATACTATATACACTTACTTTTAGTTGTAAAATAGTAGTTACAAGGTATTTAGTAGGTTACAAAAATTAAAATTTCATTTTGAAAAAACAAAAAAAATTTAAAGCCTCATTTATTTCCCTTGTTTATTTGATGATATGGACCCTAAACCGTAAATTTTTGAAAGTTTTCTCTGTCTGTGCATCACGCGATAACTACTGAACGGAATTTAATAAAACTCCGCATAGTTATAGTTCATGTGCGGAGTAATATTTAGGGTACTTTTAATCCAGATCCATTACAGAGTTCCCACGGGAATCACTCTGAAGCTCGGGCGACTGAAGTCGCAAGCACCGCTCGTTACCAATTTAACGCTCGATTCCATCACATCTGATCGCTGCTCGATTCGTCGCGTTTGTGTAATAATACCCTAATCTCTAATTTATCTCGCACGAATTATTCACAATATCATCACACAGCGATACCCATGAATGAGACCGAAATGTCTTTATGAAGAGCTCTTTATATTTTCGAGTACACGTGCAGACTGAATAACCTAGTTTTCACTTGTAAATAAACTTGTCCTCCATTTAAAATGGCGCGAATCTAAATAACACGCAAACAAATTCCTATTATTGGGACGTACGGTTTACATTAATTAATCTCTTCACCTTTATTTTGTTTAAATTCCATTTTAGTGTTAACCTGAAATCCCAAGATAGACAATTCAGTTTATGGTTTTGTGTCTTTAAGTACATTCAGCATAATTTTCGTTAGATTAGATTTTTAAATTATTTCGTAGTACCTAAGCATTTCGAGGATATATCAATCAATCGAGAAACAGCATTTATAACCAAAAAAAAAAATGACAAAGCTAATTGACATTATTTTTATTTCTTTAATATTATTGTATTATTATTTTACAGTGACAATTTTTTTTTGTTTAATAATTTGCACGCCAGAAATGGAAAATGTGTTGGCACAAACAACTTATTGTAATATCTCCTCACCCACATAAAAAGTGTTTGTTCTCCAATACCCTGTGATCCCATCAACTTGTTTCTCCACTGCGCTGGCCATATTTAGACCTTTTTCAAGACCGCGTGTGATGGCGACAGACGATCTTACGCTTTTCTCCTGCCATTATCGCAGCGGTGCCTACCTTTGACATTACATTTTTCTCTTTTATATTAGTGTCCACGAATGGTTGATTGCTTTTACGTCGTCGATTAATTTGATCGGAAGGCGGTCCACGGTCTACGTCTCCCAATACGTGGTCTTAATTGAATGACTTGTCTACCCACTCCGTTATCGATAATGTGGCAAATTGTCTAATACAATAGCGTAGCCAGGATTTTATCCAGTAAAGCAAACATTTCTTATAATTTAATTAAATAGAGATAGTGTAATGCAGAAAGTCTGTTGCTTATTATGCCTCTCTATGCCGGGCAGGGCAGGTCCCCACCGTGGCTACGCCCATGATCTACTATATAACTACTCTACGAGAATTGTATGGGTTAAATATATATAGCTCTCAATACGGATTTAAAAATAATATCAAATATCTTGAAGCTATATGTGCGAATTGGAAATTCAGAGAATGCTTCACACTTTACCGAGCAAAGATTATTTTGAATATTAAAGATGTTTAAATCATTTTTATTTTATATTTTACATTCTATTTAATAGTAATTTTAGTTTATTATTAAGAGTATTGTTATATAGGAAAGCCCCTTCTTAGATCTGTTAAAAGTTTCTGGATCACTTATTGTCAAATTAACATATTTGTGTATATTTGTTTAAATATGATTATTATTTGCTATATGTATATTATATAATAGTATTCATTTCATATGTATTTATATTTATGTAGGTATGCATAATTAAACGAGGTGGTGCAACCTAATTTTGTATTTCCTTCTAATTATCTTTAAACAAAATTGACTGGCATTGAATGGGAGTCAATATTTGGTTAAATAAAGTCCGTCTTATGTATGAATGACATACTATATATGTGAAGAAAAGCTTAAATATACATAATATTGTATATTTTAAGTAAGATGGTTTTAAGTAAGACTGTTTAAGTGTTTAAGTAAATGAAGGCAGTAAATTATTCGATATCTCAAGGTATTAGTACTTATTATTAGTACTCATTAATCCAAGTGATGTTGTAATTTTTGTAACACACCGATGCCTGCGTTAGATATGATATGGCAAACAAAGTTTGTAATGGTTTTCAAGTACAAAAATTTCCATAAATTTTGAATTACAATCCAATCTTCTAATTCTTCTTCGTGGGCTCTTTTAGACAATTAGTCAAACGCAGCGACCATTTTGTGTGGGAGCCCTTCCTCGGACATCGACTTATTCGAGTCACTCCAGCTCCTTCCAGAAGACTATGACTCTTCTCGGCTTGTTACATGTTTCCGATGGTGATCTCGGATTACCACACACACTGCAAGAGTACATGTCGTGGCGTTTCTTCAGCTTCCACGCATCCTCTGCATAGTGGGCTGTTGTGATACCTATATTAAACAAATGTTTTTCAATAAACAGTGTCCTATTAAGGTTCCTTGTGTTATACGAAGGTTACCTCTGCTTAAATGAAGAAGGTTCATTGTCCGTCGTGGGCTTGGGCTATTGCCTCTCGCGACTGTTCTGGATGTCCATATCTGCTCGTGTTTGTGATTGGTTGGCTGTTAGCCAGGTTCTGATTTGTGTAAATGGAATCGCCACGATCGGCTCGGGTCCATAAATATTGCAACTCGAGCCTTTGCCAGCTCGTCTGCTATGTCGTTATCTAGAGAATACAATGCAATCATCCAATATTTGCAAGAAGATTGCATTCGTGAAATATTAACACTGTGCTCTCTATTCTTGTCTAATCTATGTTCTTTGCCACGAGTCTTTTTGCAGCTATCAGAACGACAGGCGACTAATGATTCCAAGCGATCTGTGATGGATTGCGTATTGAGACGACTCCTTGTGCTAATATTAGTTTCATCCCCCAAGATTTATAGAATGGTGACGCAATTCGACACTAAAGAAGTGTTATATTTTTTATATGGAAGAAGATGGCAGTCGAGTATACAGCCTACCTGATAGGAAGGGGATATTGTAGCGTGCCAATGTTTGTCATTTTGGATTGATGTTGTCATGTATCGCGGATGTCCACGGGCGGCAGTATCCACTTACCATCAGATGGACTGAATGCTCGTCAGCCGCCTTCTTCATATACACAAAAAAAATTCAAATTTTTTCCGATCATATGATAACTATGAAACGTTCTGAAAATTTGCCACAACGAACGGAATACGAAATAGAAGCACGGCGATCCATTTTTCCCGGTTACCGTTTTATTTCATTGAATAGTCGAATTGAGTCCGTACCATTGTTTGCGGAATGAGAATGGAATAACTAAAATTCATTCGTTCGCGAAACGGTTCGCCTTTGTCTCTATTCGCATTTGGTAAACTAATAACTGTGTGCATTTGCATTTTTCCTGCAATCAGGAAAAGCATTTGAATCTTAGATTTATATTATTTCACTGTGCAATCAACCCTTAGACTATCCACTGCTGGCCACTTCTCGTGTACATTGTCTTGTGCACGAGGGATGTACGACCTTGAAACGCCACGCCGGACAAGCGGTTGGCGAGTCCACTCTTCTAGAGGTAGTGTAAGTCTTCAGCGAATAAATAAACAGCGAAATCTCCGACTGACGCCTGCTGTTGGAGGCAAGGACGATGGGACATGGGATATCGATATCGTCCCAATTCACCATCACATTATAAACCATCAAATTATAACAATTATAAATCTATTATAAATTTTAAGTGTATGTACTATGTTAAAATATGGTTTTATAGATAGATAGATACACTTTATTGTACATCAAAAACATACAGAGTAATAAAAAGTACAAGTTATTAGAGGTACAACTTATCGCTAAAGTGATTTCTTCTAGGCAACCTTCGGGTGGTGAGGACCTTTGTTCATGTAAGAATGGATTTGGAGAAAGAATTGGGAAAATGGGAAGGGACAGAATGGGATGGCGATGGGAATGGGCGCTGGTATATCTCAATTATTTGGCACTACGACTGTGTTTTCGTGAAATGATCATTGTCATGGTCGTGGCACATGAAATGTCGTTGTGACGTAGTTCGAAAACGGATTTTAAGGGTTTTTGAGCCATTAAAAAGGATCAGTAAAATATAAGGAAAGAAAGAAAACATTAACAAGAAAAATTTAACGCCATCGTGAACGAGTGTACTTTTAATGTGTGCCTGTTTTTTGATTTGTTATATGTTTCAGTTAGTTTTGTTGAGTTTTAATTGTTTAATTGAGTGACGTCACAACATTAGCGGCAAACCTGAGTGAAACGGATTGTACATAAGTCACATAATTTAATAATATACTGGATCTGTATTCACGTAAACTCGTAAATTAAAAAAGTGAAAATAATAGGTAAATTTGTGGTCAGTTATTTTCTATAATAAACAAATATTCAAGCGCAATATTTAATAATTATAACTTAATATTAATATTTAATTACATTATTATAACAGAAAAATAATGTTCTTAAATAAATTTGAAACAACGGCATATATTATT
This sequence comes from Sesia apiformis, assembly GCA_914767545.1. Classification (NCBI taxonomy): domain Eukaryota; kingdom Metazoa; phylum Arthropoda; class Insecta; order Lepidoptera; family Sesiidae; genus Sesia; species Sesia apiformis. The sequence continues at coordinate 2,573,244 of OU611960.1, read as the reverse complement.
AAAAATTAAACTCAACAGCTACTCAACAGATATTTCTACTCCGTGCTATTGATACGTTCGGTAGTAATATAGCCTAGATTTCAAATATCTTTTATCGTCATCTTAAATTATCGCACAGTACTTTATCTTCGGAAACTTTAAATAACATAATTTAAATTTAATATTTATTTATTTAAACATAACAGAAGGTACATTACAGTTTATAAAAACCTATGCGTACAAGTACATTCTTCATAACGATTTCTCTAAGAATAGATATTTTACACTGTTTTCAACCAAACAAAACCGAATCGTATCTTTAGCGAATCACCAAAATTTGATTAAATAACTTCCCAAACTTATTATTCCAAAATGTACAAGAACTTCTAAAATTTCAGTGCATAAAACTGCCATCAAAACTCCGCGGCAAATAATAAAACTCCAAACTCGCCTGCAAACTTCTTTCAAACGACAATAATGGTTCATTTACTTAAGGAGAGTATCTCGAACGAGAGGTTTTCGAAAATCGATCAAAAATTAGTATAAACAACTCTTTTGTTATCATCTGATCACTATTATCCCTGTTGTGACCAAGTTTTTATCATCACGTGAACATCATGTAGGTGGTGTAGTTTGTTCGCTTAAGAGAATCGTATACAGTATTCTGACCAGAACTGTTCGAAAAACTCTCATCGTGTATACAAGCCTTAATAACAAAGTTCAGAAACTGGAGGATTTGCCCCAAAAGCAAGTTGATATCAACGTAATTAGGCGGGTGGAGTTTTCTCTAATTACTCATTGTCTGACAACTGATTGCGAGTATTCTTACGCCAATTAGTAACGTCAATCTGGAGTGGACCTGGAAATATTTTTGGAAGTTTAATCTTGACGTAAGGCGATTGTACGACTTAAGAAACAAATAGCATGATATTTAATTGTACACCAATAAAATAGACAATACAATTCTCGACCTATTTATCTCCACTGCTATATATAGGCCTCTCACATGTTATGTGACACACCCACGCATGCTCACACATGACACGTATGCACACACACCAATAAATTAGACAATGCAATTCCCGACCTACATGGGTGACTAGGTAAATTTTGAGATACAAGAAATATTTGGGTTGCAACACTTCTGACAATACTCTCCATACAGCTATACACAATACTCTCCATAGACTATACAGCGATTCATTCGTCTATAGCAAGATTTAAAGCACTGGCGATACCATTATTTAGCGTCAAGAGCTGCCATAAAAGCATTCAGAGCGTCCTCAGGACTCTTGAAATGAATGCCAAGGCGTCCAAGCTTCAAGGATGCCCGAATCTCATGTCACATGCCAGGTCACATGCCTGTCTGTTTCGATCATATGGCGCACAGCATTGATGCTTTCGTTATTGACAGCGGTGGACGGGCTACCTTCACGAAATTCGTCACTGAGATTGGGTCATTGGGTTCACTTTACTGGGTCATATTAATATTATAGTTAAAATGGAATAGAAGAACGCTTTATTCTGCCACTCCAAGACAAATTATTAGAAATAAAGAACATAACATTAAAGAAATAAAGAAAGAACATGGACGGGCGAGCTTCACGAAATTCGTCACTGAGATTGACACGACCGCGCTTGAATTCTGCAAACCAGCCATAAATTGTCGTCTTGCTCGGTACTTCATCGCCAAAAGCAGTTTGAAGCTGAACGAGGCTCTGCTGAGCTACCAAATCACCCTTAAAATCGTAGAAAATCATACAGTGAAAATTTGCACGAGTTAAATCTATCGTAAAATAGACAAGCAATTTATAAAATGACGCCGCAATGAATATACAAATGACTGTTAGATGAAACAAACTTTATTCTATAGCCAAAGGGTTATATTTCTAAATATTGTAATTACTTTTTAAATATTGTTTATGTAAGTGGCCAGTTCTGGAAATTTTCAGTGTGACGTATGTATATGTTTTCTCTTTACCACCCAAAGGTTGCCTGAAAGATATCGCTTTGGCGACAAAGGCCGCTTGTTGTACTTTTCGTGTTACTTAATTAAATTATCTTTTTGCAACATGTATTGGTGTACAATTCTTCTAAATTATGTACATTAATCAAATATTGAGCACTCAGATTGTATTGCAATATTTTGCTTAATATGTTATTTTGTTTGCAATATTATAAAAAAATATAGTCTCCAATACTCTACATACTAGAAATGTAATGAAATATTTTCATGAAAGATATTAATTTCGTAATGCTACTAAATTGTGACCATCCATTATTACGTAGGCTTTCAATAGTTATTTATTTATGGACTGGTCCCAGATTTCTCGTCTCAAGAATGTTTTAGAAATGATAAAATTATTTCACTATTTAGTTTTTCGAAATACTAGAAATGTATGGCAGGCGGACACTTTCCAATAGTTTATAAAAAGTTTCAATAATTAATATTGGTGTTGAAGATTGTTTTAATATTAATTTAGTTTGTGCAAGGCCAATAGATGGCGCTGTATCGTTTGCTACATCGCGCTATGGTTGCGTTCCTGGCTAAACCTTAGAGTGTGAATTTTTGTTTCTTATCTGTGCTTGCAAATAGAGTGGAATATAAATCCCACCCTCGGATTGGAACCGAGTTTAACATAGGGATGTTCATGCAAAAAATACATCGATGTTTTTTTCGATGTGATGCATCGAAACGTTGCATCGATGTTTTACGATGCATCAAATAAAAACATCGATGTATTCGATGCATCACTTAAAAAACATCGATGATTTGTATGCTTTCTGACATCATTTAGAAATATAGGATAGGAAAATGAGACATAATGCAAGGTTTTCAATTTAATTGAGATTTATTAGAAGAATGAATGAAAATTTTGGAAATTACAGATCCCAATACTTCTTCTCTACGCTTTGCATAAATAAGATTTTATTAACCCGTTTTCCTTGTATTCTGTTACGTTGTTAATTCAAACCTTGTGAAGCTTTTGAAAAATGCCTTTCTGATGGTACTGAGCTGGCTACCAAAGTTAAATATTTATAGGCTATTTTGAACAATTTCGGAAACTGTTGTTTATAATCTGACCATACTTATAATTCACATCATTCGTGTCATACTTTTTTATTTTGTATATATTTTTGTGTTGTTTTTCTATATTATATGTTTATCTCAACCAATGAAATGCCGCGTTACAGTGACCCCATAAATTTCTCATGTATTTTTATTAGAGGATTATAATGCGTGCGACATTCGATGCATCGAATAAAATACATCGATGCATCGTTAAATAACCAAATTAACCGATGTATCGGATTGATCCGATATATCGGATAGTAAACATCGATGTTTTCGATGCATCGATGTATATCGAGCATCGCTAGTTTAACATGACGGATTTCTCCCAGTACATTCGTGTACAATTGATACAAACATTTTTTAATTCCATATAGGATTCTATCCTATTTTTTTTTTATTATTTACTTTTAGATATCTCTTTTAATATTAGCTTTATTTATTTATAACTTTAATTATATCTTTTTTCAATCTTGTGATCGTTTGTGTTATATGTACTCTTTTTCCTCATAGTACAACTTATTGTATCAGCTTATAACGTCCCATGCACTGTAGGACACAGGCTTCCCCTAAAAAATATCTGGGGGATTAGGGTAGTAATTCACAATGCGAGACCAATGCGGATTGGTAAATCACGTAATCCAGATTTTGTTTATATCTGTTTCCTCACTATGTTTTACCTAACCGGTGAGCAAGTGACCTTTTATTAAAATCCGTACTTAAGTAGAAACTCAGTGGTACGAGCCAAGGATTTAAACTCGCAATCACACGAATGTGAGACGGGTATAGATAACCCGTTGGCTATCAATTGCATGTTCTTAATTTCACTGTTTCATGTATATTACAATATATATTATATCAAAAAACATACATGTTTCATGTATTTTTTTGAGGGTGAGAGTGCACGCTGCAATCCAACAGCTGCTGGGCGCGCTCAACTGGCCACGTTACCCCTCTCTCACAGAAGACTACCTTGAAATGTACTGCATTTCCCACTTTATCTCATTTCCCTAAATACGTACGTGTTTCGGTAGTGAGTGAAATGTGCCAGAGCCCATTCCCATCCTATCCCTCCCCATTTTCCCAACTCTTTCTCCAAATCCATTCCTAAATCTCCAAAGGTAGGCAGCGCATCCGGGGTCGTGTCAAAGTTTGTCATTTTCCACTAATGTTGTCATGTATCGCGGATGTCTATGGGCGACGGTATCTACTAACCATCACGTGGACTGTATGCTCGTCTGCCACCTTCGTCCATAGAAAATTGTACATAGATTTATGATATGTATATATGTATTACGTGCATAATATGTTATGTGTAATTAATTATGTATACTGTACATAATCTGCCTATGATTGAAATATTTGTTTCCTCTCTACCCAAAGGTTGTCTGACTGAGACCGCTTCTTAGCGATAAGACCGCCTTTTGTGCATTTTATGTGTTTGTTCCTATTTTGTTTTGGTATGCAAGAACAAGTTTTACCTATCTATCTAACATTTGCCAACGTAGCGTTCACATAATTATAAATGTTCGTGATCTTTTTTTTTATAGAGAAGTGGGCGGACGAGCAAGCGGTCGGACGTGATGGTAAGTGTTAGCGCCACCCATGGACACCTGCAACACCAAGAGGCATGCGGGTGGGGCACCCGACTTCCGACTTCACAAAATCCTATTTACAGCTTTCTTGAAGAACCCCATATCGTAGCTTAACAGAAAGACCTCTTGAGGCAGTTCGTTCTACAGCCTACGGGTTCGCGGTATGAAATAATTTTAGGACCGAAAATACCATAAAAATTAATGATTTAGTTTGATTTTGACTAATAAAAAGTGAAAATCCTACTACCCTTCGTACCAAATTGTTTGCTTCTCTCCAAGAAAGATTTTATTTTTATCGTCCGTTTTTTAAAGAAAAACTTTCGTGAAAATTGAAGTTCTAAAATTATTATTTTTTTGTTGGAAGCATACATTAATGAAGAATCAGCACTTAGGGCGCTGGAATTCATTTAATATATTATGCTTTTATTAGGGTTCCATAAATAAATATAAAACCCTGTTAGTTTTCGGAGTACAACGATTTTGAAACCGTTGTAAAGAGTATCTTGGGAAAACATTATATCCATTATACGTACGTGTCCCACCTCCGCCCATGGTTCTACCAACTTTTTGGTTATACGGACCGCATCGTCGGGAGGTACGCGCCGTACTCGCCTGCTAAGGGCTATGTTCCGACGTGTATCTTATCTGCTCTGCCTCCCTATTAGTAATTTCTTTTCCCGTGTCTTTGGTCATTCTCCCCTTTCTGGGGCTGTTCTACTTCACATTATGCCACTTCAGCGCCGAGCAGCTCTTTTGGGCTCCTTTTCCAGCGGCATTCCAGTATGCCAGCGGTGTGCAAACTATAAAGTATATTTTATGATTAAAAAGACTTTTTCAAAAATCACAGTCACAATAGATTATTGTGACATTAATTTGTTCTTATAGCATTAATGCTATGTTGATATTGTACGCCCGACATATGCATTGACAGTATATTTAACTGTTGCAGTTTGCAATAAATATATTCTGATTCTAAATATTGACAGAACCCCGATAACCATAGATTTCCTGCACTTTACTTTTTACAAAGCTTAACAAATAGAATTCTAAATTCCGCACGCATATCGCACCTGCTTGTGTATTCCTCACAATATGGCAAGGGGTCGTATAAAATGCAAATCGTGGCTTGCTCTAAGCGATTTTCGGGGGTTTCAACGGGGTATTTCGCAAGGAACCGTCTGGAGGTCACGATACAAAACTCCAATAGGAGTCGTACATAAATTTAGTAGGAGTATATTTCTTTGTTAGATTTATTTAGATAGATCGATATAGTTTAGAAGAATTGTACACCAATACATGTTGCAAAAAGGCAATTTAATTAAGTAACACGAAAAGTACAATAAGCGGCCTTATCGCCAAAGCGATATCTTCCAGGCAACCTTTGGGTGGTAAGGAGAAAACAGATACATACGTCACACTGAAAATTTCCGGAACTGGCGACATACATAAACAATATTTAAAAAGTAATTACAATATTTAAAAATGGAACTCTTTGGCTGTAGAATAAAGTTTGTTTCATCTAACAGTCATTTGTATATTCATTGCGGCGTCATTTTAAAAATTGCGTGTCTGTATTACGGTGGATTTAATTCGTGATAATTTTCGCTGTATGATTTTCTACGATTTCAAGTGTAATTTGACAGCTAAGCAGAGCCTCGCTCGGCTTTAAGCTGCTTTTGGCGATGAAGCACCAAGCAAGATGACAATTTATTCGTGAAGCTCGCCCGTCCACCGCTGTCAACAACAAAAACATCGATTCTGTGCGCCATATGATCGAAACAGACAGGCATGTGACCTACCATGAGATTCGGGCATCCTTAGGCATAGGCATGAGTCAGATACAGTCAATCTTACACAAACATCTTACTGCTGCTTCACAGTTTGCATATTTTTTAGTTAATTTTCATCTTTTTTTCAATTATTCTTGAATGTTATGTTCTTTATTTCTAATAATTTGTCTTGGAGTGGCAGAATAAAGCGTTCCACTTTAACTATAATATTAATATGACCCAGTAAATCGAACCCGCATTGAAAACGCCACCTAAGCCAAGCTTAAAACAAAATGAAGTCGAAATGAATAAGACCTCGAACGCCTTACCGAAATTAAGACGGTTTGTATGTATGCCCAGTCTCGCCTTAGGCGTGGGCATTCAATTAGTAAGGTATAAGGAAAAACGAATTAAAACCGCCTTAAAGGTGGAAGTAATTTCCTTGAGGTTTAGTGCAGTTATATTAGCTTTGCCTTTTCTGCGTTTTGGTTTTATCTTTTAATCAATATCTTTTGAAAATTTATGACGTACAACGCGTATAGTAATTATGTACTACTAATCAATGGCGTGCATTGACTAAAGTAGGCAAACAGAAGTCACCAACAAGTATGCAGGTATATACTTATTGTCAAGGGCATCGCCAAGAGGGGGCAGGGGAGTGCAGTTGCCCCCTCTAGAGATCGAAAAAATTTGTATTTGTACCTACAATTCACATTTCTCCCATCCAAGGGTGTCGCTAGCCAACGCCAACCAATGAGCCAGGGGGGGGGGGACAAGATGAGAGGCTCTCATCTTGCCTCCCCCCCCCCCGGCCCATTGGTTGGCGTTGGCTGGCGACACCCTTGCCTAATATAAGGTATTACAAAAATAGTTCAAAACATTATAAATGTTTGAATATAAGTTGTGTTCATTTTAATTTCATTAAACTTGCGATTGATGGCACTATATGTACTGTATGCCACAACGCGTTATTGAAACGATTTTGGTTATACTAAGCTGTTTGTTAAAACTAAAAAAAGAAACACGCCGACAACAGCGAACTGTCTTTCATTGAGACTACCTCGGCAGTTTACACCCTCGGGAGCTTGTGAGTTAAACACAATCTACTGATTGTAACTCACTGAAACTAATAGGTATGTACCTATATCTAACTAAAATTGGCATGTCTCATGATTTTTAAAAAAATACATTAAAAGTAAATAACTGGTGATTAATTTACTCGTAGGTATTTGCATCACACTATCCACATTGCACTTGCTCTCTTAGGTCTTTGGACCTTTGAACGCGCCCTCTTCTGTCGCCCTCTATATCACGTGTGATAATATTTAGATATATGATCTAAATCTGTGAAATGGGACGCTATAGAACTTATTTTAAATTCTAAAGATAATTTCTCATGCATGCAAAGAACAAACGGCATAAATGCCGCTTCAAATATTAGTATCATTGAAAACGAACCGGTTTAAACTTTTGCTTTTTAGACGACTGTTTTACCGACCGTATTCCACAGATGCACAGATTCCACTTGAATGTTGAATGTGACGTTTAACTTTTTACCTGGCTCTTAAAATAGATGAGATACCTAATAAAGGCAGTACGGTAATTCAATGATGCGACCGAAATGACTTGATTTATCGAAAGTATTGAATTGGGTTCGGTTTATCGATCAACCAAAGTACACCGATGGATAATTCCTTGTGACAAAACTGTTGTTTTCTTCTTCTCATATATAGCAATAGTGTAATTAGCACATTCTGTCAGTGTCAAGGTTTTCTTCGTACTAAACAATTTGAAACTCTAAAACACGTTCTGTCAATGTCCAGACCCGTCGAAGGTGAGTCGAAGTAAGTCAGAAGTCGCTCAGTAAAGTGATAGAAGGTTTACAGAGGACAGAAGAGGACTCTTTGAAAGCACACGAAAAACGCAGTACTGTGTTTTTATTCGGTTATAACAAACATTATGCACAAAAACACTTTGAAGTTTAATAAACTATCACAATTAAACCACAAAACGTATTAGGCACAATTTCTACAATTAACCAAACAAAAACTCAATTTCACTTCTCGAGTTCCTGCCAAAAAGTCGTGTTAATACTGTATACAAAAGTGCTAACAAAGTGTATAGAAAACTGTATACTAGTACCAAAGTGATAGCAGTGGTATAAATAAAATGTTACCGTCACGATAAAGGAGAAGTACTAATTAATTTTCTAAGAGTCTTTCATTTATTTAATAACTTAAAATAAATATGTCCCACTGTATAGTGATGCAGTGGGTAGTGGGAATAGTGGTGCAGTGGGAGACCTGTGGGCACAGGTCTCCCCTAGTAAATCACTATGAAGTGTCGGGTCATAATTCACCACGCGGGCCCAGTTCGGATTGGTAGATTGGTACCTACATACATATAATTATTTAATTCTAGAGCATGTGGGTTGCTTCACGATGTTCTCCTTAAACGGTGAACTAGCCATTGTAGAAAAGGTAAACCATACGTTCTTGGTAGTTTTTTGCCACCAAATGACATACCATACCATACCATCAGCCTATATCTCTCCACTGCTGCATATAGGCCTCTCCCAAAGCTCGCCACCACACACTATCCTAGGCTCTTCTCCAGCCATCACCGGCGAAATTCTTTATGTCGCCGGTCCGCTCGACCGGTTCAGTTAAATCGGTTGGTTGGTTGATCAACGGTTCAGTTAGGTTAGCAGCTGATTATGAAGTTTGCGGCGTCGCTGTCCGTAGTGTCGTATAGTGAGCACAACAGAGTAACAGAGAGACTTCATTTTAAAAAAATGTCTTTGAAGAAAATACTTCGATTTGATAATACATATTCGATATGTTATACTGCATTTCCCACTTTATAGTATTTCCTCAATGTACGTACGTGTTTCGGTAGTGAGTCAGATGTGCGAGAGCCCATTTCCATCCTGTCCCTCCCCATTTATCCAACCCTTTCTCCAAATCCATTCCTCCATCTCCAAAGGTAGGCAGCGCATCCGGGGGCGTGCCAACGTTTGTCATTTTGGACTAATGTTGGCATGTATCGCGGATATCTATAGGCGACAGTATCCGCTCACCATCAGGTGGACGTCTGCCGCCTTCGTACATAAAAAAAAAATGTGTGCTATGTTCAGTAGCTCTCGAATTTAATTTAACTTAATAATAATTTAATTTAATTTAAAAAAATAACATTCTTATTATGTAGTACGATAGATTCAAATTTGAGTTTTTTATTAACCCGTTTTCATCTCTTTCCCAAAGCCCCCGAAACTGCCAACCAGCCTTCGTTGATAAGAACATACGAGTATGTGTCATCGAATCTATTCCCATATCAATAGAAAAATATCAAGTTTAGAATTAAGTAGGTAGAAAATTTAAATTAGAGAATTTCAGTGTTAAGACAGTGCAGGTATGTTATGGAGCTCCGTAACCGAATACCCGAATTAGAAAAAAATATCCGAAATAATTTTAGAATTTGTTGTTAGCCGTGGAAATTAAACGAGGCGAGTTTTGATAAGTTTTTATTGCTTGCATTTGATTTGATAGATTTTTCGTTGGTTCTTTATGAGAGTAAAGTTGCAATAATATTTGGTAAAATTTGGTGTTATTTTTCTTTGCTTTCAATTAAATGATACGTTACTTGAAAAGTTTATTAAAAATATATCCGTAAACGAAACCGTTTCCGAAACCAAATCCTCAATAATTTCATATCCGTATCTGTAACCGACACCGGTAAAAGAGTAAACAATATATCCGTATCTGTAACCGACACCGGTAAAAGAGTAAACAATATATCCGTATCTGTAACCGACACCGGTAAAAGAGTAAACAATATATCCGTATCTGTAACCGACACCGGTAAAAGGGTAAACAATATATCCTTATCTGTAACCGACACCGGTAAAAGGGTAAACAATATATCCGTATCTGTAACCGACACCGGTAAAAGGGTAAACAATATATCTGTATCTGTAACCGATACCGATAAAAGAGTAAACAATATATCCGCATTTGTAACCGACACCGGTAAAAGGGTAAACAATATATCCGTATCTGTAACCGACACCGGTAAACGGGTAAACAAATATCCGTAACTGTAACCGACATCGGTAAAAGAGTAAACAATATATCCGTATCTGTAACCGACATCGGTAAAAGGGTAAACAATATATCCGTATCTGTAACCGACATCGGTAAAAGAGTTAACAATATATCCGTATCTGTAACCGACACCGGTAAAAGGGTAAACAATATATCCGTATCTGTAACCGACATCGGTAAAAGGGTAAACAATATATCCGTATCTGTAACCGACATCGGTAAAAGAGTAAACAATATATCCGTATCTGTAACCGACATCGGTAAAAGAGTAAACAATATATCCGTATCTGTAACCGACACCGGTATAAGAGTAAACAATATATCCGTATCTGTAACCGACATCGGTAAAAGAGTAAACAATGTATCCGTATCTGTGACCGACATCGGTAAAAGGGTAAACAATATATCCGTATCTGTAACCGACACCGGTAAAAGAGTAAACAATATATCCGTATCTGTAACCGACACCGGTAAAAGGGTAAACAATATATCCGTATCTGTAACCGACACCGGTAAAAGAGTAAACAATGTATCCGTATCTGTAAGCGACATCAGTAAAAGGTTAAACAATATATCCGTATCTGTAGCCGACACCGGTAAAAGGGTAAACAATATATCCGTATCTGTAACCGACACCGGTAAAAGAGTAAACAATATATCCGTATCTGTAACCGACATCGGTAAAAGAGTAAACAATGTATCCGTATCTGTAACCGACATCGGTAAAAGGGTAAACAATATATCCGTATCTGTAACCGACATCGGTAAAAGGGTAAACAATATATCCGTGTCTGTAACCGACACCGGTAAAAGAGTAAACAATATATCCGTATCTGTAACCGACACCGGTAAAAGTGTAAACAATATATCCGTGTCTGTAACCGACACCGGTAAAAGAGTAAACAATATATCCGTATCTGTAACCGACATCGGTAAAAGAGTAAACAATATATCCGTATCTGTAACCGACATCGGTAAAAGAGTAAACAATGTATCCGTATCTGTAACCGACACCGGTAAAAGGGTAAACAATATATCCGTATCTGTAACCGACACCGGTAAAAGAGTAAACAATATATCCGTATCTGTAACCGACATCGGTAAAAGAGTTAACAATATATCCGTATCTGTAACCGACACCGGTAAAAGGGTAAACAATATATCCGTATCTGTAACCGACACCGGTAAAAGGGTAAACAATATATCCGTATCTGTAACCGACACCGGTAAAAGAGTAAACAATATATCCGTATCTGTAACCGACACCGGTAAAAGGGTAAACAATATATCCGTATCTGTAACCGACACCGGTAAAAGAGTAAACAATATATCCGTATCTGTAACCGACATCGGTAAAAGAGTAAACAATATATCCGTATCTGTAACCGATATCGGTAAAAGAGTAAACAATATATCCGTATCTGGATCCGAAATACCATATCCCTAATGACCATAATTTCAATTTAACGCTGTATACCTTATACAATGTGTCACTGAGAAATAACCCAAATCCCGAAATACCTCAACTATTTGAATCTACATAGGTAGGTATAAATACCCGTCCTAGCGAAAAATAAAATTATCTTAGGGAATAAATGAAAAGTTATAATAAACATGTAAAATATTCACCTTTTAAACTTTCGCGTTTTGCACAAATTTTATACGGTAAATTGGGTCTGAACGTTTGTAGAATTCAAAGGCTATTGTTTATTCTACTCAAAGTTGGTGTAGTCTGTCGCAGCCTTTCCGAATGTGAAGATCAAATGTGGGTAGTTGATAAAACTGCTCGCAACTCCCGTCGTGGACTACCTGCCTCTTTAGTCAACACATGACTACGGCTGGCTTAACCCGTGCCGAAACGTTGATTTACAATATAACATTTTGTTGTTATATTGCGCGTAGAATAAATGATATCGGGTACTAGAAATTAACAAAAAGTTATGAAAAAACAAACCTATTTTCAGCAAGCCATATTTTATGCAAGCCACGACACCGTGTAGACAGCACGTCATTCTGCGTGACATGTATTATGTACGTTTTCATGAAGGTTAGATATTCTTTGCTTTCTTTGTGTCTTTTTAGCATAACCGAGAAACAGCTCAATTAGAACCCGCATACCATCTCTTTGACAAATGCCGCTTACGTCCTACATAACCGCATCAGTGCTCAGTTTTGTGTTCTCAATGTTCCGTGTTTGTACGTATTTTTTAACCACGTTAGCAAGCTTTGATATGAAATATATCATTTTTTGTGCTGCTAGCTCTGCATGATACATAGTTTATTGCAGTAAATAATTTTAAGCGCCTATTTCAGTCTCAGACCTATGTCATCTACTGTTAAGGTAGACTTTTGGATGCAGCAACAGACGGCATTTGCTGCTAGTCTTAATGCCGCTTTAATATCTTTTGAGGAATGTTATGAATTTAATTAATTAATTTTAGTATATATTAGTTGCCGTTCATTCATTGTTACTATATTAAGAAACACTACATACGCCATGAAGCGTCGTCACCTTCAAAGAAAGGCTGGGTTGCCAGGACAAGAAGTCAAAACCTCCTTGTCTGGGGTTACCCCAGCTGCTATGTTCCTATTGCTCCTATTTGATGTTTTGTCCTATTGTTTTAGTCTGGGAATACATTTTTCTAATATTTTTTGAACCGCAGAAAGAGAAGGATAGCAGTTAGACAATAAAGGCTTCTAGCTATCCTTTATACTCCTTCCATAAATAATCTATAAATAAAAAAATGTATGTTGGTATATCTGATGTTAATAGACTTCGACACCGTTTGACCGTTCACCATGAAAGTTGGCACATATATGTGTTTCTTCATAGAGAAGGTTTTTATGCTACTGACTTTGTTGTAACTCGACACTAGATGGCGCTGGAGCACATCAACGTCTACGGCAGGACAACGACTGCAGGGTTTTTGCTAGTCTTGTATATTTTTATGTGTTCAAGGGTTCTTTACGTTTTTATCAACAGGGATCTTATCAAAATATCATCATCATATCATTCTTATCAACTTATCATCCTACAGGGGTGAGGTGTTTGGATGGACATCACTTTGTCTAGTTTATATTTAATGTTTGTTATTGTCACTTTTTATACTACTACATTTCACGGATTGTAACCACCATAATATATCCATATATTTGATATGTAAGGACGACGGAACTTCTGTTGAAGTTTAGATAATGTCTAGAGCGTAAGTATGCACAGCCGTTAGGTAGGAGACTCTCGATTGCCGCGGCGGCGCGGCGTATGCGCAGAACTCCTGCGCATCGAGACGGCCGGCGCACGCGGGGTGGTTTAACGCCGAGCGCCGAGCGATTCTACTTTGGTAAGTATTTTATATACCACACACCACAAACCTTTGGCGTTTATTTTGAGGGAGAGAGTGCACGGTGCAATACAACAGCTGCTGGGCGCGCTCGACTGGCCACATTACCCCTCTCTCTCACAGAACACTACCTTGAAATGTACTGCATTTCCCACTTTAACTTATTCCTCTAATGTACTCTAATGTGTTTCGGTAGTGAGTGAGATGTGCCAGAGCACATTCCCATCCTATCCCTCCCCATTTCCCCAACCCTATCTCCAAATACATTCCTATATCTCCAAAGGTAAGCAGCGCATCCGGGGGCGTGCCAACGTTTGTCATTTTGGACTAATGTTGGCATGTATCGCGGATGTCTATGGGCCACAGTATCCGCTTACTATCAGGCGGACTGTATGCTCGTTTGCCGCCTTCGTCCATAAATAAAAATGTAGTGGTGGCCAGTTGCAATACAAAATACATAGGTATTTTGAAAGTGAACTGGCTAGGTACACAGATGTCGAAAAGTTTCCGATATATTTCCAATAATCCTGTAATTCCAATAAGCCATCTTCCTGTTTATATTTCCCAATGCAAGCGCAATGGGAAAGAAGAATCAACAAAATAAATCCAAATTGAATTGCAAGATACAAATTGAATAGCGACAAACTTGTTTGCGCCGGATGAAACTGGTTTAGAATGGTTCACAAGTCACGTGCTGAAGTTGGCGATCAGAAGGAAGCCTTTTAAAAAGTCAACAGAAGATTCTGAAGTACGAATAATTTGGAAAAACAGGTAGTTTACGAATAAAATCGGTAAGAATTGAAAAGAAGTTTTAGCTGGTGGAAATGAGATTCGCTTTCTAATAATTTAAAACTAATTCGTTGATGCTATATTTTTTAAAACAAACGTAATTCATTGATAAAGAGTGAGCACAGTGCGGTCACCAAGACACTTTATACCGAGAATCTGTGCCTTTTGTAGGAAAGTGGTGTTGCAAGTGTCCGTGGACGGCGATAGCCACTTACCATCATGTGGATATCATGCCTTTAAAAATAAAACAACAAATCAGAAAGATAGGTTTCTTTTTTTATAGAACTCGTGCCCGACGCCGTATTGATCTTATCCATTCTGTTAATAGTCACAGCTGATACTATCAAGCCATCGGCCAATAAACAGGGCCTACAGTGGTCCAGAATGACGTTCTAATGTATTATTCATCAATCCACTGCAGGGTTTGCGGCAAATTAAATCCTCTAATTGATTACAGCCATACGGTATAAAATTGTTTGTTTTGATTTAGAAGCGGAGAAAATAACTCTAGGTCAGCAACAGAGGTTAGAAAACGTTTAGAAATAGCAAAGCGCTTTAAAACTGAAGCAATTGGGCAGTCAGTCCATCTAATAAACGGTGAGAAACCTGCTGATTTTTTTTTTTTGTTAACCACTGATCCATCTTCTTTGCCGGACAAAATCCGTAAAGACGCCGGCATAGGATAGAGACTCAGCAAGCTGAAATGGCAGTTTATTTAACAGTTAAAATTATTTAACAATAGTTTATAACTACCGTTAAATTAGTTCTCAAAATACCAAATTCCACGTAAATCACAGTTGCAGTCGCAGTTCTATAACGTTAAAACGTCAAAATATGTTATTGGTTGTTGATGTGATTCTCCGTTTTATATTGAATTATAGAACTCGAAATTGATGCGACCCCAATTTTATTGACGAGAAAGCTGTTGAATGGCTATGGAGTGACGGACACAACGATTTGGAAAGTGATGTATGTACAGGATCAATGAAAATATAATGAATGTTGGAGAGATGACCATTTACTTTCTCACTTGGCTGATGGTATGCAGTTATTGTCTTTTATTGGCACTCTGATGTACAAAAATACACGTATATTTGCGCTTAGCTACTAACGCCGCTTTCAATGGCGGCGTTGTATATTTATTAATTTAAAATTAGTAAACACTAGCTGTTGCCCGCGACTTCGTCCGCGTGGACTTCAGTTTATAAAACACCGTCTTTATTCGACGTGATTCTTTAAATTGATATAACTTTTTTATTTATGAACTGATTGAAATAAAACAAACACAAAATTTTAAGTGAAGCTTATACATTAGTGAAATACGCACCCAAATCGGTTAAGCCGTTTCGGTTAAGATTAGCGCGCACAAACGCATAGACAAACGGACAAAAATTCTAACAATCATTGTTTTGGGTACTATTGCGTTGATGAAGGCCCCCAATAATAGTTTTTCTCATATATCTTCCATGTACAGACAGCGATCAGTTACATTTTTATTTTAGGTATAGATTTTGTACTGACTACCACTTAGCCCCGTTGATAGTAGGTACTCCTGCCTGCTGTGAAGGAGGTTTCGAATTCGATTCCCGTTCGAACAATCATTTGTTTAAAGACAGGTGTTTATTCGAGTCGGGGCGTTGCACGTGTTGTGTTGTCTCTGCGCTCACGGGAATCCTAACGTGGGCGATTGAATGCGGCGTTATTAGCTGTTGTTATTTATATTTGTAAGTCAATAAATAAACATATTTTCACCCGTTTTTTTACAATTGAGTCAAGGTAAACATGCGAGGGAAGCCGCGTACAACAGTTAGTATGTCATGGCATATATGGTACGACAGTTGGTATGGCATGGCATATATGGTACGACAGTTAGTATGGCATGGCATATATGGTACAACAGTTAGTTGGCATGGCATATATGGTACAACAGTTAGTATGGCATGGCATATATGGTACAACAGTTAGTATGGTATGGCATATATGGTACAACAGTTAGTATGGCATGGCATATATGGTACGACAGTTAGTATGGATAGTTTTATTTAAGTTAAATGGTTAGTTGCATTTAAAAAAACAATGACTTTACTATACGTGTGTGTGGCACAATTTAATACAGATAATGTAATTAATATCTATTAAACAATCGGGAGTATCCAAATACCGACTGTATCCCAATGGAGAGAACTATATCCTACTGTTTAAGTCAACACTGCGAATTTGCATAATACCATTAAATATTATTAGGGTGGCTACATACATTCGTATTACTGCTATTACCACATGAACACTACGGAAGGTAGACAGTATGAAATTACTTTAAATTCATACTCCGTTGTAATAATATAAATGCAATGCAATGCAACCAGCTCTTTCAGTAACCACTGTTGGACATTGGGCCTTCTCGTGTATATTGTCTCGTACACGAGGTATGTATGGTCTCAAAACGCCACGCTAGCCAAGCTAGTTGGTGACTGCACTCTTTCAGAGGTGGTTTCCTTAGTCGCCTCTCACGACACCCACGACACACACAGGAAGTCATGGGGTGATGTTATTCTAAGAAACGGAGAAAGACAAATGGATCAGACCGGAAAGTAGCTAGAAGAACATTGAATACAACATATCCCCTAAATTAAAAACCATCTGTAGTCACTACTACAGCCCCCACACCCCCCCCTCCCCTTCCACCACCTGCTGCGCAATAGGTCTCGGGTTCGATTCCTGGTCGGAAAATTTCTTGTGGTAGCCACATTGTTGTTCCCTTTGTTACCACACCTATGAGAAGAGACAGGGGTCATTCTAAGGGCGGCCGAGATCACGTGGCCATTTATTACATAATTACCTCAAAAATAGCCTTTAAAATAAAAAATAGTCGAATGGTTATGTCAGCAAGAAATATTATGTGGAAGATAAGTATGCATGGACGCCAGGAAGGTATTAATTTCACTTTGAAAATTCAATCAGACTAAAAAATGGTGTCCACTTATTGTACTGAATATTCTATTGTACCCGTTGCGTGCGTGCGTCTCGGGTCCATACGGTAACTTAAATGGCTATTAGTTATGCGAACCCAGATTTGCATCCTAATTCATCCTTTGAAGATTGTTCCATTTTGAGCAGCTTGGTGAGGGACGTGGGAATCTTGAATTGAAATTATTGAGGAGTGATTAGAACATGCTAACTAAACCTTTATGTAGTGAAAGCAGCGAGATATGAGCTTTACATCTGTGCGAGTGGGTGTCCAAGTGTCCAATCCGATTGTCGAAATGGCTCGCACTGTACACCATCAATGTCACATAAAACGCAAAGCTCATGTTTCGTTGAGTTTACTGTAATAGTGTGTATTGATGTAGCTTTAGAGGATATTTTCAATGTCTCTGTATAACTGTGTGGTATTTATATTCGATTTATAACATTTTATATTCGACCAAAATATGCTGCAGAAATGACCGTGTCATGGTAGTGAGTGAGCCCATTCGCTTCCCATCCTATTCCTTCTGTTTTTCCCAACCCTTTCTGAAAAATATTTTGTATTTTACAGAAGTTTTCTGTGTGTGTATGGGGTTTAACGTGGCCAGTCGAGTGGGCCCTGTGGCTATGTTGCAGCGTACACTCTCCCTTTCCTGCATATTCATGTCAGCAAACAACTCGGACCTCCGGCAGGCTCTTCTCCTTCTCAAGCGATACTTGGGATGTCCGACTACATATACTCGCTTTACGGCAGGACACACCCCTGTTCCCCTACCTGAACAAACCGAAGGGTCTCACAGCTTTAATGTTAAAGTACGTACATAAAATAAGTATTCAAAGTATCACTAAAATAACGCAAATGCCGAGACATGTCAACTAGTTTAAAGTATATAGGAAAAAAAAGAGATAAAATAAGTTATTTTAGGGTGGTTTAGCCGTTTGCATTAGTGGCACCCTTTCCTCCTTCGCCCTGCACCAATCGCAGTGGTGGTGGTGGCGGTCGCGCCCGCGCAGCCGTCGCGAACTATCAGTCGGTGTAGTTTCGCCTGTGATTGTATATAGTGCGTGCCCGCTCGCTCGTGGTGGTGCCAGTTGCCGACCTAACCGATGTTCATCGGCCTCCGCTTGGAGCCTCGCCCGCATCCTACCTATCCCGTATACAAGTATGAGCTGCCAATTTCAAAGTTTAAACCAACGTATTTAAGATTTTCCATTTATACTAGTTTAACAGAGCGAAAGTTACATTGCAATATTTTATTGTTCTATCTAAAACGTTTGTAGCGCTCATTACTCAGACCAGGGCTCACTACACCGGTCTTACTCAGTAATGACCGGACGCCTACGTGGCGTGGGCGACGCACGTAGAATGCAACTGTGCGTAGAATAGAATATATACTAGAAATGCACTTAAAAATTATGAACAAAAAGCAAGAACTGCTAGAATCGATTTTACTCTCGATACATTACAACCTATTTTCAGCTTTTGCTTTATTTCAACGACACATTGTATACAGCATATGTGTTATTATTATTATTTATTTCCTTCCATATATAATACAAAAATAAGTAAGTGGAAGGAAATAAAAATAATACAATAATGAAATATCGTAAATGTCTAAGATTTATGAACACGGAAGGTCGTGACGTAATTTTCAAGATCAAGCAATGAATTTCAATGAGATGTTTACGAAATATGAGACCAAAAAGTACACGTCAATTTCCGCTTCATTTCGATCAAATTTATGCTAAAATATTGTGCGGAATTTTCAGCTGCATAACAATGGCGAAGGTTCCTTATTTTTTTACTTTGATTGACAATCACCTATAGGCATGTGTGTATTGTAATCACAGAATAACGATAATAATAATATGTCTTTTAATGGAGGAGATAGAATGCGGCCAGTGTGATGGTAATTGGCCACCGCTGTTCATGGACACCTGTAACACCAGACAACCTTACAAAATCCTATTCACAGCTTTTTAAAGAACCCCATGTCGTAGCACAGCGAAAAAACCTCAGCTGGCGGTTCATTCCAGCTCTTAGAAACTGAACCACCTCTAATAGGGTCGACTCGTCAATCTTTTTGGTTCGGCGTGGCGATTTAAGGCCACGAGGAAGATCCTGTACAGCAGTGAACGATAAAAGGGCTGGTTGAGGTTACACACTTAACCGTCAATTTCATCACAGACTCAATGAACAACAAAAAATCGTTACTAAACGAAATATTAGAAATTATTCAAAGTATACCTTCGTCTACGTGGATGATATCGCAATGGATTCGCAGCCGTGCTGAATACACAAACAGTTATTATGTAAATTTACATATAAAATTGATTCTAGTAGATACGATATATGCGTGGTAGCGGTACAGGTTGAAGCAATTAATGTGTTTCGAATTAAACTGATTATATCTGTAGTTAACCATCAATATCGGTGTCTTTCCATTTATATACTTTATATAGGCCTTTCCTAAGGCTCACTAACACACACGATCTTCGGCTCTTCTTATCCATTCACCATCGACGAACTTGGTCAAGTCATCGGTACACCGGCTGGAGGGCGTTTCACACTGCGCTTTCCGGTACGTAGGAGGTATGTCCGTTATCGTTTCTGCCACTTTAGCATGCTAATTCAATTAGTTATGTCGATGACCATGTACCACCATATACTGATATCAGCCTATAACGTCCCAATGCAGGGCACAGGCCTTCTCTAGTAAATCACTGGCGGATTTCAGGCCGTAATCCACCACGTGAGCTCAGTGCGGAGTGGTAGATACTCCAGGTTTTTTTTATTTCATGACCATGCGCATTTTTTTTACAATGTTTTCCCTCACCACCGAGTTAGTGACAATTTTTATAAATCCTTGTTTAAGTAGTAACTCAGTGGTACGGATCGAAGATTGGAACTCACCATCACACGAATATGAGTCGAGTATAGATACCCCTAGACTATCATCGCCACCCTAGGCTATCACCACCATGTAAATTCTACGAGAATGGAGAATGTATTGGGAAGAGGAAGATTTTTCATTCCCTTGTACTCCCAAATTTTCCACCCATCCCGATTCCATATGCGCTTCTATATCTCCAAAAATGGGCAGCGGATCCAGGGTAGTGCTGAAGTTTGTCACGCTTGACTGATATAGGGCATAAGTGAGCCGCATTTGTTGTAGAATTGGCAAGTTTAGACACTTCCATGAAAAACATTTTTAATATAAACAACTGCGTAAAAATAACATCCCCGAGGCAGTAGGATCAGAAAAAATAATAAATCAAGAGATGTAAAAGGCAGATCGTTGATTTAATTCATTTAACAAAGTGAGAATGAACAGGGCATCATCTTGAATAATGCAACGATTCCTCGATGTCCGATCTGTATTCGTAACTGTGTGTACATACAGGACGCTTTATTGTGCAATAACCAGTTTTTTTTATCGTCCACTGCTGGGGCTCCATAGCACATTGTCTCGTACATGAAGCCTTAAAGCGCCACGATGGCCAAACGTCGTTGGCGGGTCCAGTCCTTTATAGGCGTTTGAGACAGTTTTGTAGTCATGTTGTGTAGTTGTGACTTTTTGTCTGTAACAGCCCTATTCAGTCTAAATTACCTCAAAAAGCACATGAACACAGACTATAATATTGAAGTACACTCTGTTTCAACGATATTTAGAAAAAGACAGCCACATGGATGTTAAATTCAATATCAGATTCTTAGCCTTCATAAAATAGGGCTGTTGACAGATCAGGCAACGGTTTGCATTCACACAAACACACACTCGTGTAAACAGCCACACAGTGATACTCAAAGTCAGCTTCTGTGTACAAACCAGTCCTGGAGACACAAGCATGCCCAGCACAAGCGTGCGGGTTCTGCTCCCTTAAGAAATCTCTGGCCTAGCAATTATTTATATACCTACATATAAACAGAAGGATTATTTCCCTTATTATCCGTGTTACTACCGGTTGTAGTACTGGTAGTAACACGGATAATAAGGGAAATAATCCTTCTGTTTTTATGTAGGTATAAACATTTCTGTAGGTATAACAACATGTATTTCTATTGAGGATGGTTTCCCCAATCAACGTGGATCGCCGGGGGCGTGGACTGTATAATATGTTTTTGCTTGATTAAAACGCCTTTGGTGTTCTTCACATAGAGCCGAGGTAGCGCAGAGTTACTTCTCTTCTTGTTGTGTTCTGAGTGGAGCCGCTGGATGGAATGCCGGGAAGCCCGAAATGGTCCCTCTTTTATATCATTTGGGCTTCCCCCACCACTTGTTTACGTATGTACCCCTCCCGCTATACGCGGGGGATCCTATATTTCTCATACATATGTTTACATATTTTCTTAGTAGAACATTATACATTATTTTCCTTAATCTAATTAGAATCTACTTAAATACTTAACTATAGGTAGATCCAATAAGATCTTGACACTATGACGTTCGGTTGCGAGTGGACGGGGCGCGCGGTTTGCGCGACATATTTACGTAACCCTGTCCCCCGCTTGAGGAGTATAAATATTATAATCGCCCGCCAGGTGGCGGACCATTTAGTTGTTCTCCGAATGTCATAGCGTCTATTTATATTACACAATTCATCCCTAGCTATACACCAACAATTTATCCCAATAGGTAAGTAAAAGACACACTAGGGAATATTTTAATAGCAAATTTCACAATAGACATTCATAGACATTATAGAAAAACAAAACATGAAACAACTTAATACTAAATGCGAAACTACATACACAAGTACCCTAGCCCTATTTACAACATTATATGTCGTCGTTAACAATTTCTAAGGGGGAGAGTGCACGCTGCAATCCAACAACCGCTGGGCGCGGTCGACTGGCCACGTTACCCCTCTCTCACAGAAGACTACCTTGAAATGTACTGCATTTCCCACTTTTATCTTATTTCTCTAATGTATGTACGTGTTTCGGTAGTGAGTGAGATGTGCCAGGGCCCATTCCCATCCTATCCCTCCCCATTTTCCCAACCCTTTCTCCAAATCTATTCCTATATCTCCAAAGGTAGGCAGCGCATCCGGGGGCGTGCCAACGTTTGTCATTTTGGACTAATGTTGGCATGTATCGCGGATGTCTATGGGCGACAGTATCCACTTACGTGGATTATATGCTAGTCTGCCGCCTTCGTCCATAAAAAAAAAATTAGGTATGTTAAAGATTACCAATAATACATTCTTTATTTCTCTCCACACTCACTGTTGCAGTCTACCGCGACGGAGCAAGGAGGGGGAGAACGCTCGCGCTTCTAAGATAGGCACAAACAAAGCACAGGCAGATGTATAAGTTGTGTAAAAGGGCGCCTGAAATCTTGACTATTGCAAAAATACACAGGATTAATTGTGGTTTAATTTTTATTTAGTCAGGCGTTATAATATAATCAATAACTAACTGCCTAATTTAAAATGTAAATTCTTATTTGGCAGTACGTATTTTATATTATAATTGATTTTTGTAATAATAAATTTAAAAAGTTTTCATGTTATGGATAGATATTTGGTATTGTATAATAATAATAAAGCGGCGTGAGGGTGCACCCTTTGCCCAGGTGGTCTGACGAATTAAAGAAATTCGCCGGTGAGAAGAGCCGAGGATCGGTAGTGGTGGCGAGGCTTGAGACATCCAGCTGAGGAGAGAGATAGACTGATGGTAAGGTATGTAAATATACTAAAGAATGTTCACTAATGTGCAGCGACTCATATAAACCAGTAACGGTTTCCGAGCTGTAGAAATTAAATTGTGTAACATTTTTATTAAAAAATAAATTAATAATAATAATTCCACGGTCTATATAAAAATGTACACCTTTAAAAAGAAATTATACAAGTTTATCGGTAAACAAATCACCCTTTAATAAAAATTTCATTGTTCAGTTGCAACACCGCTACAGAACTTTGGGCAATAATTTAAGTAGTAGAAAGTAGAAACTAGCGATAATTTAGTGTGATCTATTTTACTGTGGTTATATATGTATACCTTGAATTTATCTTTTTTTATGGACGATGGCTGCAGACGAGCATACAATCCACCTGATGATAAGTGGATACGGTCGCCCATAGACATCCACGATACATGCCAACATTAGTCCAAAATGACAAACGATGGCACGCTCCCAGATGCGCTGCCTACCTTTGGAGATATAAGAATGGATTTGGAGAAATGGTTGTGAAAATGAGGAGGGAGAGGATGGGAATGGGCTCTGGCACATCTCACTCACTACCGAAACACGTACGTACATTAGGGAAATAAGATAAAGTGGGAAATGCAGTACATTTCAAGGTAGTCTTCTGTGAGAGGGGGGTAACGTGGCCAGTCGAGCGCGCCCAGCGGCAGTTGGATTGCAGCGTGACAATACCTATACCTATATATATATCTTTTTTATTTCAATATGATATTGATACAATTAAACAGTTTCCCCGTAGTCCCATAGGTATTTGTACTTGAATGGATTATTTATATTGCTTACTGCCTTTTGGTTTCGAATTTTTAGTTTGTACACAATTTTATTTTAAATCAGAGATGCTACTACCCACGCATAGCATTTTAAAAACATGTAATAACGAGACAGGGCAAGCTGAAAATCAGCGCTTTGCAGGCGATTACCCACAGCAGTTTGCGACCTTTTGCGCACTGAGATATTTAATATTTGCAGAGATTTTAACTCTGTATACCATTCCTTTGTTTATGTAATTTACAATGGGAAAATAAAGAATATATTTAATGAAGCGGCAGTAAATACACATGCAATTTTATACGAGTACATTTTTTGACATTGCCATTTGACCGCTAAACAGTCAGCCTAAATTTTAGTTCTGCGACGTTTAGAAGCACGTGTTAAGGCATCATGCTGAGTAAGAAACCCATTTCCTGTTATAGGTACGCAATTAATTATATAATTTTTTTTGTTGTCCTTGAATTATTTTCTTTTATATTTTGTATTTGTCACTGTAGACAGGAAAAAGAACTGTTTTCCTTTCTTTCTTTTTCTATCAAATTGCCTGCAAATCACTCATTCCAAAACCATCCAGTGTGTACAGGGTAAGAGGATGTGTGTCCATGTCCACATGTTTTATTGGCGCGGTCAGCTCAAGTGGTGTTTTGTATTCTCTCTGCCTATAAAATTCCATTTGACCCGTTTGGGGACGAGGCGTATAAACAGCCAGTGAGGCGTAGATGCTTCATTTCTTCTTATCGTTTCTCCTAAGTTCAGTGCCTAAGGCATCGGGCACATGGGGTCGCGACGACCGGTTGCTGTTCGCTAAGTTGCGTGTCTCCATACAATACAATCAGCCTGTATCTCTCCACTGCCGGATAAAGGGCATCGGGCACATGGGGTCGCGACGACCGGTTGCTGTTCGCTAAGTTGCGTGTCTCCATACAATACAATCAGCCTGTATCTCTCCACTGCCGGATAAAGGGCATCGGGCACATGGGGTCGCGACGACCGGTTGCTGTTCGCTAAGTTGCGTGTCTCCATACAATACAATCAGCCTGTGTCTCTCCACAACCGGAAAATGTAGCGTGTGTGGTGGCGTTCTTTAGGAGAGTTCCTAAAGAACGCCACCACACACGGTCTTTTGCTCTTCTCATTCAGGTCACCAGGCGGGAGGGCGTGCCACGCTACATTTTCCGGTACGCGGTCTCCATTAGAGAACTCGTCTCCCCAATCGGCTATCGCTCCTGCGACATATAAGTCCTTCCCAGTTCCCACTGCCACACGTCCCACAAGTTACGTGACGACGGGACCTCGATCGATCGATAAAATCATAGGCGAATTAAGGTTCAATAATATGAGGGGTTTAGTAAAGTGGTCGCGATTGACGATTTCATACAAATTTCTTTTACGTCCAGTCTTGCCTGATCTCATGTCAATAACAAAAAAAAGCCTTCTTGCTCGTGGCGCGCGATTTGGTTGTACTGTTATACGTCATACGTCAATATTTAAAAAATATTTCTCTTGTTTATAGAGGACCGACGAAGGTTGAAGGTTGCCGATAGTGATAGGTGAGAAAAGTTGAAGATCCTATTTGGCGGTGAGTCTTGGTTTGCCGTATGGTGTCAGCTGGCTATAGAATAGCATCAGCTCATCTATTCCCGCGGGTGTTCTAAGGGATAACAAAGCCGCTACCACAAGCGCTGAGAGACTACACCACCTCTGAAAGAATGGACTCGCCAATCTTGGCCGGCGTGACGTTTTAAGGCAATACTTGCCTCATGCACAAGACAATGAGCACGGAGGGGGCCCATTTCATGCAGTGGATAGTGAAAGGGCTGATTGCATTGCATTGTTTGGTGGAAGCTTGACCCAACAGTTGAGAGAGGCTGATTGTATGGTATGGTATGGCCATACTTCTCGACATTGTGTGCTCTATGCTATAATGTAGGCTACGACATCCAGATATGCTATAAACGCAGATTCACTAAAATCTGTATTTTCTATACCTAATATGCAGATTGCTATAATATTTTTATATTATGGCGATTGAAACTGTTCTCCTGGTAGTAAGAGGATTCTCTGTGTTAAGTACATATTTAACATTTAGTGATTTTAATTTTATTATCTATTAATTAATTCAAAATTTACTCACTTCTATAATATTGTTTGTTTGCGCCAATAACATTGGTGCTTTTAATTTTGTAGGGTAATATTATATTTTATTACCCACATTTTCAAATAATCACTCCGCCAATCCTTTTTATATCGCTGTACCTTTGTGTACCCAACAGTCTATGGGCTCGACCTCGTCGCAGCTGGGTCCGTTCCCACTCGCGAGGAAACCGCGTGGTCGTGGGCTCTGTCCACGACAGTAATTCCGCTGATTGGAGTCTTTGACTCAACCTCGTCGCCGCTGATACATTAGTAACGACCAACCCCTCCCGGAGCCGGTCGGTTGTGAAACCCGCGTATTTGGGTGGTCTTCTGGACCCCAGAATTCAGAAGGACGCTTAAACCAAGTGGAAGGTCAAGAAGAAGCCGAGAAGAAGCGCTACCAGGCTGGGAACAACACAAGGCAACCGTAAGCTTGGTCGGAAGACAGCGATTCTCGGCATATAAGGTCAGGCTTTCTATTTTGGCTATTTCATCAGCAAAAACCTATGGATCCGCACGTGGATTAGCGTACGGCTATATCGCTTAGCTGTCGCGTTCACATTGTTTAATCACTTTAATGTCCACCTGTTAACGCAATCTTAGTTCAATGTTTACCTCAAATGTTTACCTCAAGGTGTTTCGGATTGTAAATTGGATTTCGACGGCAATCTATGAACATGTGCACTCGGCGAGGTGAACAAATTCAACTGAACAACATTACACGAATGTAAATACACTTTTCGCCTTTTACTTACGTACATACTTGTTTTACAAGTTGTTCGCCAGCTCTTTCTACTACATGTACTTTATCATAAGATCGGCCTGTGTTTCTCCATTGCTTCTTGTTTCATCAAACATGGTCTTCCGACAACTTTTTTTCTATAAAAAATCAGGGAAGTCTTTTATCTTTATCAGCCTATCAGTTCATAGTTCCAAATATCTTCCTAACCCCAAATCGTACTAGTGTATAAAAACATTATAAATAGAAACCGCTCCCTAAATACTCGCGAATAAACCTTTAGGCGGGCGTTATAAATAGGTATTTACATAAATAACGATTTCTTTCCAAGTTCATCGAAAAGTTTAAGAACAGTATGTGAGGATACATTAAGTGACCTTCATTGAAACGCTACGCATACAAATGTGCTGTTTACGAAGCGACCACGAGTGCCCGATATCGTAAAATAGTAAGACAAAGCAATGTTAACATCTATAATATTTATTTTAATTAATTAATTTTTTGAGTTACTATTTATATTTTGTAACAATATATTTATTTTTTTATATACGTATTTTATTGTAGACACTAAACAATATAGCCTGACTAAAGGAGAGGTAAGCTATATATTGTTAGTAACATTGACATATCTCTCCTTCTGTTTCTGATGTCAACGATATATAGTATGGTATATTTAATATAATTACCATTATTTTGTACCAAATTACCATCAATTTTAATTCATACAGTCCATTACTACAGTAGATTCATACAGTAGAAGACATTTCATGTCTTAATTTTTATAACAATTATGGAACTTTTGACAAGTGATGTGCAGCTTAACCAGATCGGGAACTAATATAAAAAAGATAAATTTAAGGTCAAAGGTCAAACAGTTTATAGGCTATATTGTTTTCACGCCACTTTTACAAATTCTTTTACTTATCGTATGCTAACTGCTACATGGTGGACTTATAAACAAATCTGTAAACCGCTGCCGAATTTGGTACATACATATGTAGCGCGTATTAATATACGTATAGGGTCACTGAGGGTCACTGAGGGAAATACGCGGACAACAACTAACTGTTGAATAATAAAAAAAAAACTTTCAAAAATATTGTATTACTTTATTCTTTTTAAAAATAAAACTGAGTTCGCTTACCGTTCCCTCACGCAATGTGGTCGGTGGCTCAGTTCAGGCGCCTTATCCCTGATCCCGGTGGATTTAGCTCAAATTATCCACTCGTAACCTTCCGCTACACTGAGCTATGGTACGTGCTCTGAACGAGACAAGTTTTGTTACTTTGTACCGTTCAAATCGACCGTAAATGTTGGTGGATTTGCTGTCTATTTGTCGCATTATATTTTTGAATTGCACAACCCTAAAATAATTTCCACGGAACGCTATTACTTTCCGCCTTTGCTTCTAGACGCTGTGGAATTTTTTTTTATGTACGAAGGCGGCAGACGAGCATACAGTCCACCTGATGGTAAGTGGACACTGTCGCCCATAGACGTCCGCGATACATGCCAGCATTAGTCCAGAATAACAAACGTTGGCACGCCCCCGGATAGGAGATATAGGAATGGATTTGGAGGAAGGGTTGGGAAAATGGGGAGGGATAGGATAAGAATGGGCTCTGGCACATCTCACTCACTACCGAAACACGTACGTACATTAGGAAAATATAGTAAAGTGGGCAATGCAGTACATTTCGAGGTAGTCTTCTGTGAGAGAGGGGTAACGTGGCCAGTCCAACGCACCCAGCGGCTGTTGGATTGCAGCGTGCACCCTCCCCTTCCCAGTGAAGAAATTAATCAGTGCAGAAATTTCAATTGCAAATGTCGTATCAGGTTGGCAAGTTAGTGGGATACAGTGATTGGAATTTGCAAAGCCAAATATCTAACGCCGTTTTTTTTTTTTATTTAATTGATATACGAAATCCACAGCGCTTCGGATAAGAATTATGCGAGTATATAAATTTAATATGCTTAAGCTTATGGCTAATTATGGATGTACTTTATATAAACCAAACTATAAAACGTTAAAACAGAACAGAATAAATAACAGTATTTATAAAAGAAAATACAATAATCTATGATAATTTATTATGATAAATTTTATGATATGAAGTTGAGGATAAAAATATTTGAAAACCAAAAAAGAAAGAAACGTTAGCACGACTCACTTGTGCCCACAATTTAGTATATGCGTGCGTAAGTGCGTGCGTGCGTGTAAGTGTGCGCATGCGAACTGGCGTTTAGGTGTTGTACGTAGTATATTCATTTATTTTTTAATCAGAAAACTCATTAATATGTTCTGTCTCAATAATTAGCAAAAGTTTATAGAAACTGGTGTTATAAAAATTATACAACCTAACACTGAAATGACGCAAAACCTGATAAAAAACAAAAACAAAAAACCCTGACGCAAAATAATGACATGTTACAACATGTCAACCATGTTAAAATATACGAGTATGATACCGTTGTAAGGATAAATAAAATTATTTTTCGTTAGATGCCGCGCCGCACACTAAAACAATATTCTTGTAAGAGCGCAACCACTACTAAACGTAACCCGCCTTCGTGACAGTACATACCTATTTTCGTTTATTGCTATTCAACGTGAGCTGACTTAAATAAACATCGTTTATAACGATACATTTAGAGGAGATCCGATTTTAACTTTAGTAAATGTTGAAGTCTTCCGTTTCAATATTTCAACTAAACCCCTTTGTAAATATAAACGGGATTTCGCCGATTATCCCATTTTCAATCAACTTCTATTAAGCTGTTCAATGTTCTAAACTTTCTTCTATTCGTAGGCATCTAAATATACTCCTAATTAATTATTTGTGTTTCTTTTGTTTATAAAGTAATTTAACTATGAATGGTGGGGTATCAAGACACCTTATTGAAGGTAAGAAATAATATATATTTAATAAAGGTACACCAAAAACATATTCACAATGCATTGTAGATAAAATTAATACATACATCTCAAGATCGTATGCACACATTAACGAGCGTACACTACATTCACATAGACATAGTTAATATTATAGGCTACGCTCGTTATAAACATGCTAATTGCAATCTTATTCCATTTAATAAACTATTGTATTCTGAAATGTTCCAATATTAAAACTGATATGGAACGAACAAGATAGCTAGAATCAATGATAATTCTTAAAAATTTAGTTCTTCAATATTTATTGGAAAACAATTTTTTTTTATGGACGAGGGCGACAGACAATCATACAGTCCACCCGCCTATAGTCTGGCTATATCCCACCTTAGATTAATCCTTTTTTTTTTTCGGAATGTCTACATTCTTGTGGCCCTAGTGGCCTTTCAAGTATCACCGGTAACTAGATTAATCCGCCACGGGTATACGAGTATAACAAACAAACTTTCAAATTTTCATATTAGTGTGATACCAGTTTATGTAGCTACTCACAACTTGTAACTTTAATGAACGTGAAGAGGATTTAAACCAACAACTCCTAATTATATCAACCGGAAAATTAGGACCCGTACCCTTTTTAATGGATCCTCTACGTAACACACGAACATACGCGGATGGTTAGCTGATACGTGTATCTAAATGTGATTACATGAAAATCAACCAAAAGTTTTCCTTGTTGCTAAAGGCGCTTTTAAACCATATAAGCTGTACAATATCTCATATTCTAGTGGCACTTTTCACTTTAGTATATTTAGTGTATTACCATTATCATAAGTGTTTTTACCATTACCATTATCATAACCATAAGTGGGAAAGTGTACTAAAGGGAAAATTAGAATACTGAATTATATTATTAGAATTGAATTGAATTATTAAATTATATTTATCATATACACGGTTAAACAGAACATACTTGCACGCTCTTGATTTTTTTTTTTGTGAAAACTGTCAGCTGTTGTTCTGCGGATTTTTTAAATTCCAACATTTTTTTTCACATATAAATAAAAACATTTATATACTACCTGAAATGTAATATAGACAATGGGACAATAGACAATACTTGATTCCGTACAACAGAACACACAAAGAATTGTAACATGAGAAATAAAGAGAAAACAAGATAGAATTAATTACACACAGAATAAGAATCCACGCTGTGAAACGCAAAAATACGCAACATTGTCAAAGAAAAACGGTGTTAAGAAAGTGTCTTGTATTTAATCCTGTATAAGATTCAATTTAGTATTTGACCTTTCCGTTTAGTATTTTTCCTTTACCACTGACGATAAGTTAAAATTTAGCACTAGAATATGAGACTTTTCAGTGCAGTTTAACAAACAAAGTATCAACATTTTTCCGAAATTTCAAAGTTCACATTGTGCAATAGTTTTCTCTAAAATTAATAAAGGCAGCTCTACCCTTTTGTTTGTGACGAATATTACTTCCCTATTTCGAATTTACTTTCAAATATATTTTCTTCTTGTAGAAAAAAGCCCGCAAACGAGCGTACAGTCCACCTGATGGTATGTGGATACTGTCGTCCATAGACATCCACGATACATGTCGTCAACATTACTTCCAGAATGATGGAAGGCCAGGCACTACTTCCAGGCACTACATTACTTCCAGGCACGCCCCCGGATGCGCTGCCTAGCTTTGCAGATTAAGGGATGGATTGGGAGAAAGAGTTGGGAAAATGGGGAGGGATGGGACGGGAATGGGCTCTGACATATCTCACTCACTACCGAAACACGTATATGGTACATTGGGGAAATATGATAAAGTAGGAACTACAGTACATTTCAAGGTAGTCTTCTGTGAGAGAGAGGTAAAAAGTGAAACAAAAATTTAACTTGTATTAAAATAGGAAATTTATTTTGGGATGGTACTGGTTCCCAAGATACAGATTTTTTTTCTAGTTTGGGAGTCAGCTCATTACAAATTGTGTCACGTATGTTTAATACAAATAAAGAATTTGAATTTGAACATGGACAGTCGAGTGCACCCAGTGGTTGTGGGAATGCAGCGTGCACTCCTACAAATTCCCTTCGGACAGCCAAACTTGGAATTTAATTTTAGAACCGGTAGGTTCGTTCGAGGCGTCAACATTAATAGTATTGCAAGTTCTAAACAACTTGGATTAAACCAGTGATCGATGTGACGAGTTTACACCCAAAGGACGAGATGTCACAGTAAGAAGTCCTGTGACGTCTCATCCCGTGACGGGAGAAATTATTATGACGTTTGTGAAAGAAATCTATTTTATACAATTTTTTTTTATTTTATTTATTTAAATATACTAAAGAATATATTTAATATTTATGATGGTTACTTTGTTACCGTAAACCTAGAAGCGCATCCGGGAGCGTGCCAACGTTTGTCATTCTGGACTGATGTTAGCATGTATCGCGGATGTCTATGGACGACAGTATCCACTTACCATCAGGTGGACTATATGCTCGTCTGCCGTCGTTTTTAAATATACATATATCGCTAAGCACACTAAAGAATAATTTAATAATGAAACAGAAACTGCAGTATGAATAGTGTGAAAAATAAGTTGCTTAAGAAATGATGAATTATAGATTGCCCGTAAAATTGGTTGTATCCCACTTTCTCTGTGTATGTGTGTATTTGTAAAAGCTAAAGTGTTTGTTTTTTACTCAAAAAGAACAAACACGCACGCACGCCCAAAAAGCCTCACGCCTCAAAAAGGTAATTTACATCAGAATTAAATTTTATATGAGTTTAAATTAGCAGTGCCCAATTCCCTTCCCATACCAACCTATTTTAACACTTCCTGTATACTGTATTGAATGTAACAAAATTTGTACACAAACTTTCTATGTACACAACCAACTTTGTACACAACAAAGGCGGCATTTCTTAACGGATTTAAATTAAATTAGACAGAATATTAGTTATATTATATTACAGTATGACAGAATTATAGTTATGACAGAATATTACAGAATACAGAATATTATCTTCGCTAGGTTCTAAGATAGACCAAGTCGGTTCACTGGTTCCAAAATTATGCTGCTTTAAATTTTTCAAAAAGTCCAATGAAGAGTTATATAACTTTTAAGAGTATGAATAAAAGGTTAACAAAAACCTTCAATTATACGCGTTCAAATCCGATATACAAAATAAAAGGAATTATATGCCTATTTCATCGATACGGGAATAGACTAGATGACACATCATTCGTTCTTATCAGAAGAATCCTGGTTGGCAACTTCTAGAAGAAATGAAGCAGATGAAATTCTACGTAATCAGATCCTGAACATCTTCTGGCCGTACACTGTTGCCAATGTAGACTTGTGGAGACTGTGCCAGGAGAATCCTATTGATCCGCGGATAAGACGTCGCAGATGGAACTGGGTCGGACATACTTTACGCAGGGATCAGAATCACATTCCCAGATGAGCTCTGGATTGGAATCCCCACTATAAACGCAAGCGTGGTCCACCTAAGCAAACCTGGCTGCGTACAATATTCTCAGAAGCACAGGAAACTAGTCTCACCTGGAGTGAAGTTAAGGGTGCAGCTGCCGACAGAACGAGATGGAAAAGTATTGTGTCTGTCCTCTGCCCCACTGGGGGGACATAGGAAAGGATATAAACTCCCTTTTGTACAAAATTGTAAAAAAATATAAAATTGCGTATAAACAGTGACCGACGTATCGAGTTTATATTACACTCAATAGGTGCCACGTCACCGTGACTTGAAGCGGATCTCATGATTTCGTGGGGAACATTTACGCCGACATTGTTCCAAAATTATCTTGAGGACGTATCATATTAACAGAGGTGACACTTCAATCACTATTCTGGACATTATAATGCCAAGTTGAGCTTAAGTGGTGAGGGTCCTTGAAGAAATAATATCAGCCAGTTCTCACTTTCAACAAGATATGTATTTATAAATGTTAATGGAAATAAAAAATATATGAACACTGAAATAATGAAATGAACAGCAAATAAATACCAAATAGGCAGCAAATCTATTATTTATATCTTCATAATATAAATATAAATTTATTTGTTTGATAATATTAAGGAAGGAATAGGATTTATTTGATAGGAATAGGAAGAAATATATTAAGGAATAAGAAAAGTTGGGGGAGGCCTTTGCTCAATACTGGGCTATCGAAAAATAAACGTTTAATACTAATTTTGTTAATTGCATATCTAATAGTATGTAGGTAAAATAAAGTCTATTTTTTTTATCTACGAAGGCGGCATTCAATCCACTTGATGGTAAGTGGATACCGTAGTCCATAGACATCCGCGATACATGTCAATATTAGTCCAAAGTGACAAACGTATCACCCCCCAGGATGCGCTGCCTACCTTTGGAGATATAGGAATGGATTTGGAGAAATGGTTGTGAAAATGGGGAGGGATGGGATGGGATGGGCTCTGGCACATCTCACTCACTACCGAAACACGTACCGTACATTAGGGAAATAAGATAAAGTCGGAAATGCAGTACATTTCAGAGTCTTCTGTGAGAGAGGGGCAACGTGGCCAGTCAAGCGCGCGCAACGGTTGCTGGATTTTATTTATAATTATTTATTTATTTTTTATTTTAGTTTATTTATGAAATTACAATATAATTTATAAATTTATTTGCATTTTTCTTCAATATTTTCATCGTTTTTATTACTACATTTCCCTTATTCTAATTATTATATTACTTATACTTAATTTTACTTTTGTATATACTGTGTGTGTTTATTGATATGTATGTATTATATGTAATTGCGGCCGCCTCAATGTACATTAAACCAGCGCAGTTATCGGACGTAAATCTAGAGTTATTCGTTGTGCGATGATGTGAAGAATTGAATACAGCTAAATGATTTAAATTATTACGTTGATTTGCTGCTCGCCGTGTCTGTAAGTGCGTAGCAAACTTCGTAGCGTTTCGTAGCAGGCGCTACGAACAAAATAGCTCTCAGTTTATTTGCCCTATACGAACAAATTACAACGAAAACAAACACATACTGTAACCACGGACTAACGAAAGAATAATAGAAAGTAAAGAACAACAACACTAGACAAACAGAAAACAACGTTAATTTTGTTTCTTCACTCGCTAAGCGTTTTTCACACACCAATTTCGAAGTTTTGTATGCTGCCCCATTAATGTAATAACTACTGAATTGGCTTAAATACCTCACACCTACAGATAGAAGTGAATCTTATTATCTTAGCAGCAATGTTGTAATTTGAATGTGATGGATCAAAATGAAGTTGAATTCGAGAGAAACCTATCTAAAGAGATGCACTAATGATGCGGTGTATAGTAGCAATTAAGATTTATCAACAATATGAAACTTCATGTAACAGAGAGGATAACGTCAGCCTGTCTCTTCATGTTGATGTTGATGTTGCAGCAGGCACCTCCATTTTTCAGTTCAAAGCAGTTCCAAAACAACAAATATTGACATCTTTCCTACGAAGAATGCTTCGCTATAAAGGGTTAAAGTATTCAATATGTTTACAAACTAGAGCCCGCCTCTGTACGAAGGTACTCGTCATCCCATCAACGAAAGGGCCACATATAAAAACCCGACATCGACCGTGAGGCGGAAGGTAATAAATAACTAGACGATAAACCATGGTAAATGTCACGGGTAAGATGAATGGTGTTATATACCTTCACCCGGGATATCCGCGGAGCAAATTAAGTGGGATTGGTTATTATTTTGTGGCTAATTATGTTTGTTTCTTTTACGTTACACTAAAACTTGTCCCGTCGATGAAGATAAATTATTTAACAACAAGAAGCTCTTAAATGTTAAATACAACATTTTCAAAATTTAGTCTTAAAAGAGCCGTCCGTGCCTGTACATGAAATATTTTTTGACAAAATTGATTGCATTAGTAAGTACTAAGTACATTAGTAATTAGTAAGTAATTGAATTGAAATTTTTATCTTTCTGTATTGAACGCACATCACACAAATGTCGCTGGACTTGTTTTAATGAAACAAGGTCGCTGACACAGCTTGTAATATACCTAATATGATTTAATTACATGCATGTCAAAATACTTTGAACATTTTGAAGAGATGGCTATCAGGCTTGGACCAAACACTGGAAAAAATACCCCGTCACCCACCCACGTGGAAATGTACCCAATCACCCCGTGACCACGTCCACTGCAAAGTGTTCGAAACGTCGGGATAAAAATAATCTTAAATATATGCGATTTAAACCGTTCAAAGTTGTTTAATTGCTAAATATAGGCTCGTCTTGAAACGGATCTCCTGTTCCTTTATAGTCACCAGAGAATCTTACCCCTAACCCACTTTTAAATATTCCGCCATCTGCCCATCCCGTAGGTATATTCTGCTTCTCATTAAAATTACTTCTATAAAAAACAGGTGCTAACTTTTTACATACCTAAACCTTTTTTTGAGTTTTATCACGCACGCACTGGCATACATAAACTCAGGCGAATACATTTCACTGTTTCAACGCCATAACGTACCCCATAAATCGCTGAAGGTCTAATATTTTAAGTAACATTAGCATGCACGTCCCCGCTTCACACGGAAATAACTCGGTTTTACATTCCGGACGTGACGTCACGGGGCAAACCGCTATGTATCACCTGTTGGAGAATTTAGGTAACGAAGGCTTAAAATTGGAGGTGTGAAAAAAGAATTATCAATTTGAAAAATGCCTGATGTTTTGATAAAATGAGAATTACGTACGGAAATTGTTTGACGACTTTTTTGCCAATAAGTAGAGTGCAAACATGGGTCTTTTTGGTGGGAACTTTAGAAGTGAGATCGAGTCGAGTTTTTGTTTCATTTTTAATGCGTATGGCGGATTTTGTTGTAAGTGGTAGTTTATTATACTTCAAAGTGTTTTCTGTGTGTAATATTTGTTATGATCAAATAGAAGCATAAAATTACGTTTTTCGCGTGCTTTCCACTTTACTAAGGGACTCCTAACTTATTCTATGTGATTAAACATTGAGGAAATGCGTTTTGTATAATTTTGACTTTAAAATTGTTAATTACGAAGAAAACTTGACAATGTCATAATGTGCTAATTGCACTATTGCGATAGAAGAAAAGAAAAGTCAATGCAATCGTGAAGCAATGCAATTTGGTTAACAAAAAACCCTTCAGACAGACAGTTGCTTCGAAGCGCTATTTAATCTGTGTCACTCACTTCCTTCCTGGATTAAATGGCTGTCTAATCGTCTCCTGTTTAGTTCTAAAACATAAATAGAACTAGTAAAATTAAAGTTCTTAAATCGACATCAGCATCTAACGTTTCTCTACAAGGCACAGGCCTTACCTAGTAAATCAATAGGGGATTTTAGGCCACCATTCTTTTTAGGCCCAGTCCAGATTAATGGATACCTCCGTATGATTCAGATTTTTTGCAGTTCTGTATGCAGGACTGACAACTTGAAGAGTGGTTGAGACTGTAGAGATTATCGCCGGTAGTTGCTAAATGAGATTAGAAGAATATCGTTTAGCAGTGAAGAAACACAGGCTGATAGTATTCAATAGCTTGATTCAACATGATTACCACAAAAATATGGTGAACGGCGATGGGCAGGACATGTAATGACGGCAAATAGAGCAAAACCCTAACTGAGGGCTGGCCCAAAGCTGAAGAAAGAAGTGTAGGCCGTCCAGCAGTCAGGTGGTGCGATGACATAAATAGACCTGGATGCGACTAGCACAGGATAGAAGCAAATCGCGTAAAGGAGAGTAGGATGAATATACAAAGCTGAAAATGATGAATATGGTGAAAATGAGTGTGGAATACTCGTAACATATTGAAGCCAATTCTCTATTTCAACACTGATAGTTTCACTCAACTGATCTTCAAAGTATTTCATAAAATGTCCCCATGTCCCTAAGGAGACATTGGCCCCTAATGAATATTCATTAAGTAACCTGAAACCGAAACACAAAACTATTGTTTAATTGCAAAAAAATCCATAGACAACAGCAGTCCCAACCATAGATATAGAATTATTTTACAGATCAACAAAGCATGCGGAAAAATTAACCGTGGTACATTCACTGTAAGCTAGTAAGAGACAGAACTAACTGTCTCGTACAAGTAAGTTAGGAGTCACTAAGTACAGTGATAGTTGGTTTGCTGAGGACAGAAGAATTGGACTACTTGGAGGCACAAGAAAAACGCAGTCCCACGCTTTTATTTGATTATCACAAACGTTACACATAAAAAACACTGAAGTTTAATAAACTATCACTATTGAACCGTAAAACCTACAATACTTACACATTTTTTACAATAAATAAACAAAAACTCGACTTCACTTCTCGAGTTCCCGTCAAAAGTCAAGTAATGTCATTGCAACGATTCCTGTGTTTCTTTATTCAAATTTGGCATATAGCTAGCTAGCTATCTTTACATTCAATGTTTATGGTCGGCACAGTCTCTAGACAATTACACAGAAACTACGTCATGTACACGGACCCAGCTAGTCCAACAAATGCGGTCGTACCAAAAACTAAAACAGAATATAAAGCCACATAATCCTAGTCGATTTAACTTTAAGGGACACTTTAACTTCGCGTGTCCCACCCTCGATTTATAAGGGTCCCCGCATTAGGTGTTTGTTTAGTTTTATTAACTGTAGTTAGGAAGGAACTGTGCCCTTATTTATAATTAGTAAATTTTATAATCGTAGGTATTGATTTTAAGGAAATGCAGTATTCAAAAGTCTAAGATTTGAATTACTATACCATCTTTATAATCTTTGTTGTTTCCTTTTCCTGAAACTGCGGGGCTTGCAGAGCTTACAGGACACACACACTCCCTCACGCAATAAACACACAAAAGCAAACATATTTTTGTTACTTACTTATTTTTATTTCTATATTTTCAATATCAAGTTGTTTTATTACTGTGAAATCTGTAATTAATTGACTATATCACTGTAGTTATTACCTGAATCAAATTTATACTATAGATAAAGCTGTAGATTTCTGTTTATGTAAATACATAATCATAGGCAGATTATTTTAATTGATAGAAGGTGACAGATGAGCAGAAAATCTATCTAGTGTAAAGTGGATACGTTCATGGACAAACGAAATACCCATACGCCAACATCGGTCAAATATGACAAGTGTTGACAGATTTCAGTTGCTACGCCTATCTTTGGAGATTTTAGGGTGGTACATCGATATGGAAATGGACTATAAGACACATCATAGGTTCGTATCAAAGAAACCTGGTTGGCAACTTCTAAGGGGGTGAGGTTCATTAAAAACTCAAATTTGAAACTAATTATTAAATAATAAGAACACTATTAAACTCTAATGTGCCCGCCCTGGAGTGCTTGTATCACATATTTAGTATGTATTCTCAAATCGATGGTGCATCCCAATCGAAAGGTCAAGTAAAATATATAAGGTAAACATATGCGTTGAGACCCATTGAATTAGATAATCTTGTAAAAGTTTAAATGTAAGTTCTATCAAAAAAAATATATTGCATACAAGAAAACCAAATATTAGTTTTCATGTACTGTTTGTGCGAAAGAAAACAGGTTTTGCGATATGAAAGGCATAAATGTGGTTTAGATCTAAATGTTG
Source organism: Sesia apiformis (assembly GCA_914767545.1). Classification (NCBI taxonomy): domain Eukaryota; kingdom Metazoa; phylum Arthropoda; class Insecta; order Lepidoptera; family Sesiidae; genus Sesia; species Sesia apiformis. Next base: position 2,533,706 of record OU611960.1, on the reverse strand, counting down.
GTTGAATTCGCAAAATGTATGAAATACTTTAGTAAAGCTTTAGCTTTCCAAAAAAAAATATGAAAAAAATTGAAAGTCGATAAATATACAAAAGATATGTTTTTGAGGACTTACATTTATTTAACCTTTAAACGTACCAAAACGTAGAGTGTGACGCCCTCCTGTTAGGGATGGCGATTCTTTCTGAAAAATCGATCTTAGCATCGATTCAAATCGAAAGTCAAAGAATCAATTCTCGATTAAATCGGTGTCCGAAAGATCTATCTTCGATTAATCGATTTGTTTACAATTTTTATTATATATGCCCTTGAAAAAGCCGTAAAAATCCGATAGCTAATATATTTCAAATAGGTAAGTATCTTTTTGTGGAAAAGTTACTGAAATTGTTACAATTTTCAATATAATTTAAAAGAGTACTTAAAGCAAGTGTTTCCAATATATCATATCTTCGATTTATAATTAAAAAAAAACATTGATTTGATTTTAGCCGTTACAGGATCGATTCAATAACTGCGTGAGATCAATCTTTATAACCTTAATTTTTTCAGCCAAAATAATCGCTTCCTCGATTAATCTGTACCAGATCGGCGTCAAACCTGCGGCCATGTGGACTGACGACTTAAAAGCGGCTTAACCGATTGCGGCCGGATGAGAAGAACTGAAGGCCGTGCGTGGTGGCGGTCCTTGGGAGAGACACAGATTGATGGTATGGTATGGTATTACGAAAAATAGCAGAATATACAATACATTTCTCACTGGCGTGTGTTTGTAGCCTTTTTTATGACAGAGTTAAACATCAATATAATGTCGTAGTGACATGCTAGTGTAGCGATTCCAACTGAGGGTACTTCACATAAATTTTATTACAACCTCATTTAAAATTTAATAGGCGCCAGTCGACACGGCTGACCCTGTATCTTTACCGACACACTTTTAGTTTAAAACGGTTTTTTATTTCGGCTTCATTCGGAAACGGGAATTAAACTTTACCTATTTATACAAGTGTTATGTCGTTGGTAGAGCGGTGATATCGTGAGTTCAAGTCCTCGACCCGTACCACTGAGTTTCTACTTAATAAGGTTTTTTAAAAAAAAATATCATTAGATAGGCGGTGATGGAGAACATTGTGAGGAAACCCGCATGCTCCATAAACAAAAAAGATTCTGTAGTATGTGATCCACCAATCTGACTTATACCCGCGCAATGGATGACAGGTGATTTACTGGAGAGCCCTTTTCCCTGCATTTGGACGTTATAGGCTTATACAAACGTTATACAAACATATACAAAAAATCGCATTGGTTAGAGTTCATTAAGATCTTTAACTTCAATTTTGTATGAACATATTTTTCTAAAACAAACGCAAAAAATCTTCTTTCTGACCGGCACATGCTATCAGCTTTTTATTTAGTCAATGGAAACTTTATTTGCGCAATGATATGTACAAAAAACGGAATTAATTTCGTAAGACATCTTCTACCAGTGAGTCACCAGATTATACTAAAAAAAATGCAAGTGAATTATTGAGGTTTCAAAGTGGAAAGTCCCAAAATATAAATAAATATACATACGTAAAGTAAGAAAGTTATTAGTACCAGATAATTAATAATAACACTGATATTAATGACTATCAAAGAAACACATAAACAACACATACACAAGAACGCAGAAGTATCTGCAAAAGAAAACATTAAAAGGTCAGAGGTCACGCCGCTTTATTGGTTAACATGTATTGCTACCCGTCTAACGGGCCACCTACTCAGCATATGGTACGGCAGAATATGCCGCGCTGATTGTCAGTTCTAACCGCTTGCGGTGACTCACGAAATGCCCACACAATAATAGACTTGGCTCATACATAAATACAAAGAAACATTAATATATACATATCCGCATAAATATATACATATTTAATATGTATTTAATCCTTATACATACTTTGTTATGTGGAATTACCTTCGAAGCTATATAAATAAAGCCGCTATATAGCTATATAGCCGCCAGTTTTAGAAAAAAATCACCCATGAAAAGGTTTCTCTTCAAAAATTGTTTACGGATAAGGTTCCAGGGGTATAATAGACTGCACCTGTCTTACGAAACAACTTCAAAACAATCACCTATATTTTTCATTGAACATGACGAATGGAAGGTATAACATATCTTGCAACGTGTCATACAAAAACGGTTCTCTATATATAAAATATAATGTATGTTTTTATGTCCGTTTATTCGTGCCAATTTGTAGATCTACTGTGCCGATTTGTACAAACGAAACACTTTTTACTTTTACTTAGGGGGAGAGTACATGCTCGGTAGGGGAGAGTGCGTGCTGCATTTCCACAGCCGCTAGGCGTACTCGAATGTACTGCATTTCCTACTTTATCGTATTTCCCCAATGTACGTACATGTTTCGGTAGTGAGTGAGATATGTCAGAGCTCATTCCCGTCCCATCTTCTCCCTCCTCATTTTCCCAATCCATTCCTTAATCTGCAATGGTAGGCAGCCCATCCGGGGGCGTGCCAACGTTCGTCATTCTGGACTGATGTTGGCATGTATCGCGGATGTCTATGGACGACAGTATCCACTTATCATCTAGTGGACTGTATGCTCGTCTGCCGCCTTTTGTCTATAAAATTTCTATAGTATTAGAAATATGTTTACAGCGTTTTTAATGTCGAAGTCTATAGGTAGGTATATATTACATCAATATGGGAATAGACTCCATGACAGACACGTCATACGTTCTTATCAAAGAAACCCGATTGGACACTTATAGGGACGCGGGGTTGGGGTGGGGGGCAGAAAAGAAGGAGTTCATTAAAAAGTCAAAATTGAAAGGATGTTCCACGTTCAAAGCACATAATATGAATTAAAGAATTCTAGAACTACTGAACATAAAACACTATTAGACTCTTAACATGCCTGCCTTATAGTGCTTGTATGTATTTAGTATGTATTCTCAAATCTTCATTAGTAACTAATGAATCAAATTGAAGTAGATTAATAAACAATGTCAACTATATACCGTTGGATAGGGTTCGTAACAGCTACATATAAATAGCGAAATCTTTCTTCCGAATGCAATTATAATTGTCTTTTTTTTTAAATCTTAAAATTTATTTAGCAAGTGGATTGTAAGCAGATGAAGCCGGACAAGTACTAGTATGTCATATAATGCGTGTCGCGTCACATGGCGTCAGATGGGAGCCATTACAGAGGTCCGTGGGGCTCGGCGCAGATTGTGTCCAATCTCAGAATGACCTCTCCCGGATTTTATATAGACCCTGTGCAGGACTTCGCTTCACCGGAGAACGATAGCGACTGTAAATGAGTGTTTTATTAGGGAGATGTCGAAGTACCAATTTCTGGGAGATTACGACTTTCAAATTTCGTAAAAAAATCACTACATCTATATAAAATCAATAAATCATGTATATTTGTATATTTTGTATGTATGTATACGTGTATTTGTATAATCATATGTGTCTATGGGCGGCGGTAACACTTACCATCACGTGGGAGCGCTTCCTCGTCAGCCCACTAGTCTATAAAAAAAAAAATATACCATGTATACCACCGCTCGCACTTTATACCATCTATACCATAGTGTACAGAAAAGTTTTTGAAATAAATAAAATAAGTACATCTCGACAAAGCGGCAGTCCCATTTCAAATCTTATAAAATAATTTTTAACTAATTATACAGGAGAGCCCAAATTAAAGGAAATAAAAAAGGGTTCGTTAATATATACAATAAAAGATTATTGATATGACATGCTTAGAATATTATAGTTGAGCAATTTCACTAAAATGTGTACTCCATGATTAACAAAACCGAATAAACGTTAAGTGTGTCCGTATTACATTGAAGTATAAAAAAAAGTAATAGTTCACAGTTGTTTTTGATATTTACATCGGAATCTCCATGGGAATTCAGCATCATTTTTACTTTATCAAAATACAATATGTAGGTAACAATTAGAAAACCTGGTAACTGAAGTTTAATTTTAAACAAATTTTAAGTGGTGTGCCGAACAATACGTCTTAGGCTTCCGAATCCGATGACATGACTAAACATGAACTCGGTGAATACAGAGCTTGGTATCAGTGCAGAGATTTGTGAATAATCAACACAAATTGGTATTTTATTTATAGAGAAAAGCGATTACAAAATGGACTTGTCCCAGATTGCTCAAATTTATTTGCTGGATTATTTCGTTAATAAAATAATATTTAATTAATTTATATACATGTTATTAGTACAAAATGTAAGGTCTGTGTTTACATTCTAAACCAACATAGTCTCAATTAAACTCAATATAGTACATTATTGTCTGTTAAAAAAAGTATTTTTTCCCAGGAACAGGCTCAATCAAATACAGGGGTACATTTTTTAAAAAAAGAATCTCACCTATTAGTTTTATTTAATAACTAGCTGACCCAACAGACGTTGTCCTGTCCAAATTTCAATAAATTTCAATATTTTTTTTCCTGAAACCTTTTCCAGGACCATAACGAACAAAACAGAAAATAATTACGCATATCCATCGTTCGAATCGTGAGTTATGGTCTTGAGTTCATACAAAAATCCCATAGAACAAGCACTTTCAGTTTTTCTCGAATTTTCTAATTTTTCGGGCAACTTTTCCAATTATTCTTCTTACCCTAAAATCCTTATTCGGACTATTACGAACATTTAAAAAAAAATAGCCAAATCGGTCCCGCCGTTCTCATGTGATGTGCTTACCAACGAACAGCATTTAATTTTTGTTTATATAGATTTATTGTACACACATAACATGAAATAAATAAAAGATAAGAAAAATAAAATATGTACAAAAGTCTTCCGACAGACCTACTTTATACAACGTGCAACGAAATAAAGCAAAAAGTGAAACGTGTCAACAAATTTCAGATATGTAAAACCGTTCTAATGAAAAACAACCTTAAGAAAATAAAATTAAACTAAATGAAATTAAACTTATAGGGAACAAATTAAAGTTACAAACATGTAAGGTTTTGTTGTCCTTTCTAAAACGTTCGTAGCTTTCATTATTCAGGCTCGGGCAACGCGCATAGAATAACAAAGATACTAGAATTGTACTATAAATTACAAAAAAAAAACTATTATAAAAACGGGTAGACTCGATTCTACTCTCGATACTGAATAACCTGGTAACCTGAATAACTGAATACATGGTTTGAAAATTTCCTAATGATTTTTGAGCATCACTTATAGAACCTCCCAATCAAACTCGGAAATTTATTACGGTCACGTGAACAATTTCTACGAAACAAAACCCGTAGAAGTGTGAACCAATGACCTTTGAAAATATGTTTCTTCCAAAATCCAAACAATTACCTTTAGGGTGCGGAGTACTAGAAGTAAAATTACCTATTGGTGTCAGGGAAGTAATAACTATTGCGTGAAAGCATTTTCTGTTTTTAATAGTAGAACTTTTAAAATGTCAGTATTTTTAAGTATTGTACAAAATAATTATAATTTGACAACTCTAATCAAAATAAAGTATTAGGTGTTTAAGCCGAAACTGATTTAAAAAAACTGCTTTCCAAATCTTACAATGTGAAGCACGCCCTTATACGAAAACAAACACAGTTACATACAAGTAATCCCTAATGTTGTTTTCTCGTAATTCACGGGATTAAGTATCGGAAAAAAAAACATCCTTAATCACACTTTCTCGCAAAAAGAAACTGTTAAACATTATATGTAACACCAATCTTCCAGAGCAGACATCTTAAGTTAACGACACCTATATTGAAGTCTGATGTCGCGCATCGTTTCATCGCTTTTTCTCTTACCTTCATATACGGCCAAATTAACAAACATTGCGACATGAAACATCCAATAGTTTGCCAAGTCAAACACATTGTTACAAGATGGCTTTTAACAATTGACTATACAAATTCAAGATTTTATACTTAATTATACTACAGTGGTAACAGTACTTTGTTGAATATTTATGAATAAGAAGAATATAACAACCAACCTACAATCGATTTTTGTTATTGTTTCTGTAATTCGCGGGCCCTATAGCACCTCTGTGTACGTTCTAGTAAGACTACCTTGAAATGCATTTCCCACTTTATCTTATTTCCCCAATGTACGTACGTGTTTCGGTAGTGAGTGAGATTCCCATGCTATCCCTTCCCATTTTCTCAACTCTTTCTCCAAATCCATTCCATCCAGGCATCCGGGGGCGTGGCAACGTTTGTCATTTTGGACTAATGTTGGCACGTATTGCGGATGTCTATGGGCGACAGTTTCCACTTACCATCAGGTGGACTGTATGCTCGTGTGCCGCCTTTGTACATTAAAAAAAAGTAAGAATTTTGGTAAATAAAGTATTTATTTTCCATTTATCCGGTCTACGAGCACTCTGACTCTGTATTACTCTGAACATGTCCACGAAACCAATTCAAATTCAACTTCCAATTGACATCCGAAGTGCTAAGTAAATTTGCCAGCAGGATTGCTGGCGCTAACTTGACTTAAACTACAGTTAAACTCCACCGTTTATATGTTAACTTTCGAATTTAGCTTACCTATTACAGCCCTTTGTTTGCATTAGGCTCAATTTGAGGGAAGGAAGATGTATAGGCTCGTTAACTGTTCGGGCGTCTTCGGGCTTATTCGGCAGTTTCCGGGTGTGGGTGATTCGGTAATCCATCAGGTTGATTCGAGGACCGTTGTGTGATACTTTGAGATGGAATAAATTGCCATGTTATTTGTAAATACATTATTAAGTTCAGTACAGAATTACTATCGAATGTAATCGGAACGAAGAAATTCGTCTAGGAACGAAATCCACCGACATACTTCACAGAATTAGTAATCTGAATTAACAATGGGCAGATCATATCTCTACCGAAGAATTGACAACCGAAGGGGGATGGACGAGAACTTGAATAGAGACTTGAGCACTTAACGGCAAGCAGCGGTCACGTGACTTCTTTACCCAAGAACGCTGCTTAAATGTAATCGTTACATGAAGCCACTCTAACGATCAGAATTTTTAAACTAGTTAGTAGAAGAATTTTAAGCAATGGTGACTAATAAACTTTTTGGCGGGAACTCGAGAAGTGTAGGTGAGATCTGTTGATCAATTGTAAACATATATTTTCTGATTTAATAGTGATTGATAGTTTATTAAACTTTTTGAATTTTTTTTTGTGCGTAATGTTTGTGATAATAAAAAAAATCATAGGACTGCGTTTTTCGTGTTCTTCCAAGGAGTCATCTTTTGTCCTCGGTAAACCTACTACCACTAGTGAGCGACTCCTAACTCACTTCGATGGGACTGGACATCGCCAAGATGTGTTTTATAAAATTGTGTTGACTTTACGAAGAAAACTTGACACCCTTGCCATATATGAAGAAAAAAAATATAAAATTTGCATTTCCTAAAAAACATAATTCCACAGATACCTCTTAATTACTCTCCCAAAGACTGCCATAAACAAAAGTAAAAGAGCATAAAATCCTCGTTCCCCGTAATCGACTTTTGGCTCCAATCCTGCAAGCCCCTTAAATCAGAATTAGGATAACTCGATAAACCGTTGAGAAGCGTCAAAAGTACTGAGGGGGGCCATTTCACAGATGACTTCCCATTTGGCTGCGATCGAGCTAGATGAAAAAAATAACTGGCCTCCTTTGTTTTCAGCTGAGGCCCGGGGCCATACTATGGGAAGTCGAGAGGCTCTCGAGAATATTCAACAATGAGAAAATTCATTTATTTAATTTATTATTAACTAGCGGTGTCAGCGACTTTGTTCGCGTGAACTTGTGTTTCCCGAAGGAACGCCATAATTTATCTGGATAAAAAGTAACCTAAATGTAAATCCATCATATAAGTTATTATTGTGTCAAGTTTCATTAAAACCGTCCAGCGGTTTTTGCGTGATGCGCGTTCAAACAGACAGACAAACATTCAATTTTTTTGCTTTGGGCTCTACATCATTCGTACTTACTATTGCAATCACTTTTTTTTCAAAAAAAATATTTCATGTACAGACACGGCTCCGTTACGATTTTATTATATTTATAACAGACGATACATTACAGTTTATATAAACCAATGCATACATTCTTTATAGCGATTTCTCTAAAAAATCCACAACTTATCTGCTCAGAACCCGCTCATTTGAGAAGAAAACATATGTGTCACTGGGCTTCGTTAAAATTTTATTAATATAACGTGCGACACCGGTGCATTACGTTGGAGGTTAGTACGAGATGGAACCTCCTTCAGTAAGTGATGAGAACGCACGCTGATATACCGATCCGGAACAAAAAGCAACACAACAACGACGGCAATGTAAAACTTGCCCCGCCAAAAGATTAATTGAAAACATTGTAATAGAATTTATTGACGATATCGGGGCAAAATATCGTTATTGTCGATAATGACATTGGACATATTGAAATAAATAAAAAAGAAAGGAAATATTTCATTTCACGCAACCATTAGCTAAATTGTGACACAAGCAATACACAGACGGACGTGACTTTAAAAGATTGATATAAAAAAAGGGCGACGTTACTCAAATAAATCTTTTCAATGACCAGGTCTTAACGAGCCGAGCGAGGTGACTTCAAAGAATATAACATTTAAATATTGTGCAATATCCAAAATGTTCAATTAAAAAGTAAATGAAAAATATAGAGCAATCAATTTTAAATTTGTTCAATCATAACGCGAGTTTCAATACACTCCCTAACGGATCAAAACCGTGGCGCAATCTGTAAAATTTGACAATATAATTGATCGGCTCTGAAAATTAAACCAAAATATAACATTTTAAAAAAAAAATCAAACTGCTTCTAATAAATTCTCAAACCTTTAAAATTTCACGGTTAATTAAAAAAAAATTCCTCAGTGTCAAAGCGTTCTTATTAAATGCCTGTTAATTTCCTTTGCGGGGACACAAAACGGTCTTTGGTGAATGTCTTTCATTGTCTTTAAATCATGGGAAAAATCTTAAACAGTGAATAATTTCAGGTGGAAAACGGAGGAAATGACTTTAATAGATACGTTGGCAGGTAACAATTTCTAGTTTTATTTTCTAATTTTATTGCCATTTTATGGACGAATGACTGAAATAAATATAGATATCATTATACTGTTATTTATATTACTTGCCAAATATAAGGGAAACCATTAGTCAAGGAAAACGAAAGGACATTTTGGTTTACATTTTGGTTGATTACATTATTGTTCTATAATGATTAATGACAATATTAATGACTAGCTATGCCCGCGACTTCGTAAGCGTGGAGTTTTAGTTTTTAAACTCTAAATTGGAATATCTTTTCTTCCTGTCAACCGATTTCGAAGAAACGAATATTCGATGTGCCAAGCTAAGCTTATTTAACCTGTGGAAACCCTATGAAAATCCGTTCGGTAGTTTTGGACAATAGCGTGTTCGAACAGACAGACAGACAAAAATTTACAAAATCGTCTTTTTTGTATTCTGATACTCTTCCTTCATCGCCCCCAATGAGTTTTTGGTAAATATATTCAATGTATACACACGCTGGTTCCACAGTTTGTTATATGTATAGATAGATTTATAGTGGAGTGTAGGCTTTCTCGGCCGGTGTCCATATTAATTGAGTCCTCCGGGCTACTTGGCCGAGATCTTCTGGAATCTCTTCTCTTTCTTCCAAACGTTTCGTCAACAACTGCGGTTGACATCTTCAGTGGCGACTGCGTTCACTTTAGGAGAGATGTTATCTCTTCGGCTTCTCGAGCGCAACTGACTCGACGACTGTGGCGCACCGGTATTTATAGTGGGCGAGGGTAGTTGTGATTGTGTGTGTACCGAGTCTGTTTTTGTCCCCCTCTCTCGTCTCTCTTCCCCGTGAGCTTGATGTCTTCGGAATGCTGGATACCAGATATTACGGAGTCTTAGATCTCTCTTCCTTTTTGTTAAAATTGTTGGGATGCTTGTAGATTTCAATAGCTTCCCTGTTGTTAAGGAACATTAAGGAACATAAAGGCAATTGTCGAAGAGGAGAGACTGAGAAGTTGGCCGTAGTTAAACATGTCTTGTCGGATGGGGACCACGAAATCTTTAGCGTGATAAACCAATTATCACGTTAACCAATTTAGCCAATTAAGCCAATTTAACGTGATTTAACATTTAATTAATTTAACATGGTTTAACGTGATTTAACATTTAATTGATTTAACATGATTTAACGAGATTTAACATTTAATTATTTTAACATGATTTAACGTGATACATGTCAACATCGGTCCAAAATGACAAAAGTCGGCACGCCAACAGATACGCTGTCCACCTTTGGAGATTCAGGAATGGATTTGGCAAAATGGGAAGTGATATGATAGGATAGGCTATGGCATAGGTATCTCACTCACTACCCAAACACGTATCTAAATAGGGGATAAGAATATGATATTTAACTATAGGTGGAATGAAGTCTGAGAGAGGGGTAAATCCGGTAATAAGTCTCCTATAGTAGATGGCTCATTTGGGGATTTGCTAACGTTCGTCATACTTAACTGATGTTGATGTACCTACACAAATGTACCTACTGGACAACAGTAACCACTTACGATCAGGCGAACTGTCTGCTCGTCTGTCATCTTCGTATATAAAAAACTATGTTTCTAAAGTACATTTCTACAAAACACGTTGCTACTTTCATGGTTTCAATAACTCTAACTTTAGATTGTTTTGTTATGTATTACGTATGTGTGCGTGCACTTGCAGCTGTGCGCCAGTCTCTAATAAACGATTGTACTGGACACACGCCTTTGATTTGCCAGTGGCGACGAGTGATAAAATAATAAGTTTAAAAAGCCGGTTTTACGTAAAACTATACGTTATATTACTTATGCAAGATGTCAATTGGGAAAGTGCGAGAATTTGTAATCAAAACAGGAAATTGGACGGGTTATATCGAAAGATTAGAAATGTACTTTTTGGTGAATAAAGTGTCGGACGATATGAAACTACCTACATTAATTTCCGTAATGGGTGAGGAAGCGTACGAACTGTTATCTACATTGGCGAGTCCTACAAAACCCTCGTTATTAAACTACAAACAAGCCGTGGATCTTCTCACTACCCACCTGCAGCCGAAACCTACAGCATTAGCAGAAAGGTACAAATTTCGCCAGCGTAGGCAGCTTAACAATGAATCTATAAGTGACTACGTTACGGAGTTAAAAAAATTGTCGAAATACTGCGATTTCAAAACAACGCTTGACGAGAATATTCGCGATCAACTGGTCTGTGGTCTAAAAAGCAATATTATCAGACAAAGATTATTTGCGGAAGAAAATTTAGGATATCAACGAGCCATTACATTGGCTTTATCATTAGAGGCCGCAGAGCGGGACGCGAACACCGTGGAGCGCGGCAGTGACAAGTTAACCGAAGATGTTTACAAAATGTATACCGGCGAATGTCCCAGGTGTGGGGACAACAAACATCAAGCGGATGGTTGCTCATATAAAGAGTACGTGTGCAGTGGATGCCATCAAATCGGTCACTTGAGGAGGATGTGTCCAAAACATAGGAGACGGTCTGGACTGGCGGGTTCTGCCAGTAATTATTACGAGCATGATACGGCGCGGGCGCGCGGTAGCCGCGCGTCGACCTGCGTCGCGGGCGGCGCCGGCGGCGGCCGGCGAGGCACGTGGCGCGGAGGCCAGCGCGGGCAGCGCGCTGCGCGGCGCGGCTGGGGCCGGGACCGGGCCCCTGTATACTCGTTGGAGCAGCAAAACGAAGTCGACGAGCGGGGCTCCGCCGCCGATTATTACACGGAGGAATTGGAAGACAGTGAAGTGGAACTTATGTATCAGATGTCTTTGAGAGATTATAAACCGGTGGGTATAGCGCTTAGGATAGAGAATTGTTTACTTACTATGGAAGTGGATACTGGATCCGCCTTATCGTGCATTAGTAAAAAGGTTTATGAGGAACTGTTTAGTAATTTACCCTTGAATAATTGCCATTTGAATTTAAAGTTTTATGACGGCTCCAGTATCCAACCATTAGGTTTTATCGAAACTGTGGTCAATTATAATGGTATTATTAAAACATTAGATCTGTATGTGATAGATAAAGGAACTACCAACTTGTTGGGGCGGCAATGGTTAGCCGAGTTAAATATACCTATTAAAGTAGCGAAAGTTATCTCACATAGTAACCACATGGGAGAAAACAAATCGGTGCAGCGAAAAGATGTGTTAATTAAGAACATTGTTTCTAGGCATGAACCACTGTTTGATGGCACATTGGGTAGATATATGGGAGGCGAAGCCGAGTTGTGTGTACGCGAGGGCGCCGCGCCCATATACTGCCGCGCGCGACCGCTACCCTACGCGCTGCGCGAGCGCGTGGACGCCGAGCTGGACGCCATGCTGCGCGCCGGCGTCATCGAGCCGGTGGACCACTCCGACTGGGCCACGCCTCTGGTTGTGGTGCGTAAAGCCGACGGAGGTTTGAGAATATGTGCCGACTATAAGATAACCCTCAATCGAGTATTAGCTATCGATAGATTTCCGGTTCCAAAAATGGAAGATTTGTTTAGTAACCTTAGTGGAAATAATTTTTTTACGAAGCTGGATTTATCCCAGGCGTACAATCAGGTGGTTTTATCAGAACGCTCGCGACAATATACGGTTATTAATACGCACAGGGGGTTATTTAAATATTCACGACTTGTTTACGGTTTGTCGTCGAGCCCGGGAATCTTTCAAAAATTAATGATAAATTTGTTTAAAAATATGCCCGACGTAGTTATTTTCTATGATGACATTTTAATTAAAAATAAAGATTTAGCTAGTCATCTAAAGACAATTAAAGACGTATTGGAAATTTTAGAAAAGAATGGTTTGAAAATTAAAAAGAGCAAGTGTGAATTTTTAGCGAAAGAAGTAAAATATTTAGGATTCATTATTAATGAAAACGGTGTTCGAGTTGATCCCGAAAAAGTACAGGCTATTAGGACTATGACCCACCCGAATAATGTTAGTGAATTAAAGTCATTTTTAGGAATGGTAAATTTCTATGGAAAGTTTATTAAAGATTTGAGTTCCTATTTAGCACCTCTTTATGAACTGTTAAAGAAAGGTAAACATTGGAAATGGGGTGCTGAACAAAACGCCGCCTTTATTAGAGTGAAAGGATTACTATGTAGTACGAAAACACTCGTGCACTTCGATATGGAACAAGAGACGGTGTTGACGGTCGACGCCAGTGCGCGGGGGATAGGCGCGGTGCTGGCGCAGCGCGCGGCCGGCGCCGCCGCCGGAGGCCACGGCGAGCGAGTCGTTGCATACGCGTCGCGATCGCTCACTACGCACGAGTTACACTACAGCCAAATACATAAAGAAGCTTTGGCAATCGTTTTTGCTGTAGGAAAGTTCCACCAGTACTTATACGGTAGAAAGTTCATTCTTCGTACCGACCATAAACCTCTAGTTAGTATATTTGGGCCGAATATGGGTATTCCGAGTGCGACAACAAGTCGTCTGCAACGCTGGGCAATTAAATTATCAGCATATGATTTTACAATCGAGTATGTTAAAACTCACCAGAATACTGCAGATGTCCTTTCACGTTTGATCGAGTTACAAAAAAATGACGTAACATCGGAAGAGGTGGACTTACCTGAACAAACTTATTTACATTTTGCAACAGATGCACTATTGCTTGATTACAATATTCTTAAAAAAGAAACTCGTGCTGACCCAATATTGAGTCGCGTATTAAGTTATATAGTAGACGGTTGGCCGGCCGAGATCGAAATTAAACAGCTAAAACCATATCATAATAGGAAAAATGAATTGTACGATGAGCTAGGTTGTGTTATGTGGGGTCATCGTGTAGTTATACCTTCTTCGTGCAGATCAAAGGTGATCTCCGAACTGCATGACCCACATATGGGAATATTTAAAACCAAGTCGCTGGCACGTAGCTACGTATGGTGGCCAGGGATCGACGAGGCCGTGGAAGCAGAGTGCCGCGCGTGCCCCATATGCGCCGCCGTGGCCGACGCGCCGCCAGGCCACGCGCCGTGCTCGTGGCACTGGCCCTCTCGACCATGGTCCAGGCTACATTTAGATTTTTTAGGACCTATTCACGGTTTAACATATTTAGTAATTGTAGATTCATGTTCTAAATGGATAGAAGCGATTAAAATGCAACGAACTACGGCACAGGCTGTTATCACGGTACTTAGGGACCTGTGGGCTAAATTTGGCCTTCCCAAGCAAACGGTCAGTGACAATGGCCCACCATTCGCGAGTGGGGAATTTCAAACTTTCCTAAACCGTAATGGCATAGAACATATTTTTACAGCCCCTTATCATCCGGCTTCTAACGGAGCGGCTGAAAATGCTGTCAAAATATGTAAACGTGTTATTAATAAGGCGTTAAAACAGAAATTAGAGGTAGACATAGCATTAAGTCGATTCCTACTAGCCTATAGAAATACCGAACATGCTACTACCGGCGATAGTCCATCTAAAATATTACAGGGTCGCAGCCTCCGTATGAGGTTGGATAATTTAAAACCTGAAAGGGAATCTCGCGTAGTCACTCGACAGGAGCGTAGTGAGGTAGCCGCGGGCGGGGCGCGACGGCGTTTCGAGCCGGGCGCTCTGGTGTGGTATCGCGATTATAGGGGTTCGGATAAGTGGATAGCGGGGACGATCAAGGAACAGCTAGGTAACACTAATTACGTAGTAAAATCTGTTTTTGGAACCGAAAGTCACAGACACGTGGATCAGCTAAAACAGAGGGTTATTAGCAACAAAGAAAATAGTAGCACTACGTTATTAGCACCAAATATTGTCCTCAGTAAACAATCGGTAGAAAAGCATAAATCTCTGACATCTCCCATAGCTATAGGCGAGAAAACAGAACAGAGTGCGGACAGTTCGGGGGAGAGTAAACCGCAGAGTGGTTCACCGATACGAGAGACGCAACGGTCGCCTGTACCGTCGCCAAGTAATTCTTCACCAGTACCCATATCTATACCCAATGTGTCGGCAAACACAGAGCCCGCTGCAGAGAACTGTGGGCCCACGGTTAGGGACCGTAAACCACCCAGGCGGTATGGTTTCGAAATAGATTAAGTTTTAGTTTAGTAACTTTTCTTTTAATCATATTTTATTGGTAATTTTATTTTATATTATAAGTAAATAAGAGTGGAGGTGTTATGTATTACGTATGTGTGCGTGCACTTGCAGCTGTGCGCCAGTCTCTAATAAACGATTGTACTGGACACACGCCTTTGATTTGCCATGTTTAATACTTCTCATCCTACATTTTAACTTGCCACTCAAAATATCAGAACTTCAAAGTATTTGAATCTCAAGTACAGTAGCATAGTAAAAACATAGCTGTAATTTAACTCTTCCATGGGAGGATAAAGAAATTTAGTTTTTTTTTTTAATTTTGTATGCGACCCACCTTCGACCAGGTGGACTTAGAATTTGAACCTAACTTCAAGAAGTTCTCTAGTAGTGGTTGAATGAGAAGAGCGGAATATCGTGGGCAGTATTGGACCTTGGGAGCGACATAAAATCCAGCAATGGAGAGTGGCTGATGATAATGAGTTTAGTCCAGGCTGTCGAGATGAGGCGACGAGTAAGTCGAAGTGATTACTATATCGAGATGACGCCAACTGCGACGTATGGCACTTGACTCTATAATTTAAAGAGTAGTTTCCATTTAAATCATTAGCCAACCGACAATTTCTACAATTACCCACTTTTTGTTTTACTGAAGTTTTACTTAAGTTCATATCGGTTGCTTTGCCCATGGATCTTCAAATTTATACTATCAGCGATCTACAGCAAAAAAAAAAGCGAGAATCGATTGATTACGCTAAGCAGATATCAGGACAACTTCTATTAAGGGACATTTATTGCATAGCAGCGGTGCCTGCGAGGTCGTTCGCGTAATTCCCCTGGGAACTACAATCTATCTGGATCAAAAGTACCCCAAATATTAACCCAGCATTTATGCTATAACCATATCAAGTTTCATTAAAATCCGTTTAGTAGATTTTGCGTGATACGCTGTGATTTCAGACAGACATAAATTGCAAAAGAAAAATGTTTTTGGGCTCTATAGCATTCATATTTTATATTGCAATCACTTTTTATAAAAAAAAATTATAGTGAAGTAGGCGGACGATCAAGCGATCCCACGTGAGGTAAGTGTTACCTCCGCCCATTGACACCTGCAACACCAGAGGGCATGCGGTTGCGCCGCCGACCTTGCAAAATCCCATTTACAGCTTTCTTGAAGAACCCCATATCGTAGCTTAATGGAAAGACCTCTTAAGGCAGTTCGTTCCACAGCCTACGAGTTCGCGGTATAAAATGATTTTTCTACCGAACAGTACGCGACACCACCGTATCGAGGAAATGCGGATGGACCGCACTTCTGTAACGGGAGGTGCGGTTGTAGAAATCCGAGGTGGGACTTGTATGAAACAATTCTTCATAGCATTCCCCATTGTATATTATATGTACAGATATGAGTTATACCAATATAAATAGTCCTTTGATACTACGAGGTATCACTACGCGATAAGTAGGTTTAAAGTCGATTGTCCAGTGAAATAGTAAAAATAATTAAGTGGTGATTTGGAATATAAATTGGCAAGTAAATTATCGGTGGCGTTCGCGATTTCGTGCCGAAATCAAATTATTTTTTTAAGTGAACGTAGTTCACATTGTAGGTAATGTAGATCTATTTCCAGAATCGACCATAAATGCTCTCACGATCGACCGCTGCTTTAGCTGATAGAAGAGGTTTAATCCGCAACGTTTTATTTGCGATTAACGTCATCAAGCAACCTATTGTATATATTAAAAATTTCCTATCCGTTCGAATACTTGATTGGCTAATACTACAGTCGAGTGTAGGAACACGGTGCGCACACGAGTAAACCGTAATTCGTGCTTTTGTAAGATAACCTACTGTTATAATTTTATTATGACAATAAATTTCTCATTGAAAACTCTTGATATTATTTACTCTCCAGAAATGTTGATGTAAGTCTATTTCATTATTATTTGATAACAACTTATCTAGCTGAAATCTAGAGTTTGTTGAAGTCTGATTAAGCTAGACGCGAGCGTAAGTTTTGGTCGTTTGTAAACGTTACTACTATATGGTATTGTAGGGTTATTTGATTCTCCATAGAGAAAATACACTCGCCACGGACGCGATCATAATAGCCATCATCATTAGCCAGTTTCTACCTACTGCTGAATATAAGCCTAGCTTCATTTGTGTCACCCTCTTCGGTCCTACACTGTCCTAAACCATATCCCTCCAGCAACTATCTTCACGTCATCGTCCCACCTTGCCGCCGATTGATCGACGCTTCGTTTACCTTGCCTCTGTCAAGTTTTAACTCCACCTGCCATCACCTCGTCTAGCATGGTAACCTGCCCGATTCCATTTGAGTTCCGTAACTCTTTGACCAGCATCACATACCTTAATACGTCGCCAGATTTCGAGGTTAGAAACCCGATCTTGTAATTTAATGCATGACACTCTTCATGGCTCTCCCTTATTCTGATAATTTATTCCAATATCTTTTGTGTAGTGGTACAATATAAATTGATACACATTAATAATGTTTACCATTAATATTGTAAACATATTCTAGATCTGGAGTGTATATGCCCCAAAAGGCTAGCAAATTTTGACTGAGGCTTAATGGTTTCGCTTTTCGGTAAAAGTATCCATTTATTCAGTCTAAAATTTAGTATAATACTGAACAGATAATATGTTCTACAAGTAAGCGTCTAACTTTTTTTCTATTGTAAAAAGGCGGCAAACCAGCCATACCGTCCACCAGATGGTAAGTGAACACTGTCGTCTATTGACATCCGCGATATATGCCAACATCAGTCCAGAATGACAAACGTTAACACGCCCTCGAATGCAATTGATTAATCTAATCTAGAATGCCATAAAGCATTAAGCCCGTCTTTTGTACATTTAGTCTGTGTAATAAAGTTTGTATAAAGGAATAAATTATCTATACTAATATAATAAAGAGAGAGTGTGAATTTTGTGAGTCCAGACTAGGAGGATTCCAGGATTCCAGAGACACATACAAAGACAAACACAAACCCGAACATACATTTGTCTTTAAACAAATGTATGGTCCGACCGAGAATCGCACCCGGGACCTTTTAATGTAATTAAGTGTAAATTAATTTATTAATTAAATCAGTCTACCATAATTATATTGTGTAAAACTCGTGTATTGTGTAATATTGTGTTATTGGATTATTATTTCTGAATTATTTTCTCGAGTTATTATGATTTTTTTATTGTATTATTTTTATGGTCTCTTTCTTGTGAACAATTTTAATGTTTAAAACTGCTAATTAATTGGATATAAATCTACAATATTTTGTTATACCATCTACCGTTTTTGGCCAAATGTCTCTAGCACGTTTACAGCGTAGGTACACTCCCCTTCCGTACATTATGCACAGTAAAACTGCATTTTTCTCTCTGTTCCACATCACTTAGCAGATATTTTCTCTAGACTTTTATGATATAAATTCAGTAACGGGAAACCAGCTGAGTTTGGTGGAAACGTCTTAATCCTAGGGGCGAACTAGCGGAGCGTGAGCGTGGAGGGATGGTCCAAGTGATAAGATTAACCGGAACGTTAGTTCAGAGAGTTAAAGCTCTCAGGATATTTCTATATAGCTGTATTTCTCTCCAAAATTTAATATAACAATTAAATACATTGTAATATAAGATCAAAGCAATATATATATCTGTATATAATATGTAGTAAGCACTTATGTAACAAATATAAAGAATATTAACCAATAAATGTTTATCAACGACCCGGATTATTATTAATCAGGGTCGTAACTGCGCAATACTCCTCAATTACTCCTACGTAGGTATTACTCCTACGCGATGGTAGAATATACACAGGTAAATAGTGTACTGCCACTGAACGATAGACAACAAATGAGTGAAAGAAACAGGCAATTTATTTTTATTATTATTTATTTTAGTTGAATTAAACTCAGTTTTAATTTCTACTAAAGGCTCTTTTAACTGATAGAGGATGCCTTAAAGCTCAATTACATTTGATCGTGAGCCCGCATTCGGGTCTCTTTTATATTCGGACAAATGACCAAAAAGAATAAAAAACTACTTTTTTTTATGTACGATGGCGGCAGACGAGCATACAGTACACCTGATGGTAAGTGGATACTGTCGCCCATAGACATCCGCGATACATGCCAACATTAGTCCAAAATGATAAACGTTGGCACGCCCTAGGATGCGCTGTCTACCTTTGGAGCTATGGGAATGGATTTGGAGAAAGGGTTGGAAAAATGGGGAGGGATAGGATGGGAATGGGCACTGGCACATCTCACTCACTATCGAAACATGTACATATATTAGGGAAATAAGATAAAGTGGGAAATACAGTACATTTCAAGGTAGTCTTCTGTGAGAGAGGGGTAACGTGGTCAGTCGAGCGCGCCCAGCGGCTATTGGATTGTAGCGTGCACTCCCTCCTCAAAAAATCGATATTCGGCATTTGGCAATGTGCCGGGTTACCATTTAGGGTACTTTTTATCCAGATCCATTATAGAGTTCCTGCGGGAATCACTCTAAATATTCACGCGCACGAAGTGGCGGGCATTGCTAGTAAATGAATAAAAACGAACGCTACAAGTATGTCGCTTGCACTCACTACGTGCTCACTGAACCTTGCGGTTTCATATCCGCTGACCACCGATGCCGACGGTTTCTTCACACACTACGGATAACAGATATTTGAATAACAATATTCTTTTGCAAATGGAAGGAGTGGGTCCAACTACGGACGTCATCCTCTTGTTAGGAAATCATCTGTATTTTTTTGTTATTTTGATATCGGCCTATAACACCCGGTTCACACTTTGCGGTTGTCTTATTTTTTCTGTTTTCTTATGCAATTTCCAGTGGCGTATGCAATCATATGGGTGTATTCTCATTTATACGGTAAAATCGAATGCGGTAAAAAAAAAACTGTTTCGTTTATTTTCGCCGCCGTGTCTTGTCACTGGAAACCGTGAGCGGCGTACTGTAATATTTTTTTTTTATACAGAAGAGGGCGGACGAGCAAGCGGTCTCACGTGATGGTAAGTGTTACCGCCGCCCATGGACACCTGCAACACCAGGGCGTATGCGGGCCCGCCGCCGACCTTGCAAAATCCTATTCACAGCTTTCTTGAAGAACCCCACGTCGTAGTTTAATGGGAAGGCCTCTTGAGGCAGTTCGTTCCACAGGTTACGGGTTCGCGATATAAAATAATTTTTGGACCGAACAGTACGCGACACCTCCGTATCTAGGAAATGCGGATGGACCGCACTTCTGTGACGGGAGATGCGGTTGTAGAAACCCGAGGTGGGAATTATATTAAACAATTCTTCAGAGCATTCCCCATTGTACAGGCGGTAGAACACACAGAGAGATGCAACGTCTCTCCGAACGCTGAGGGGTTCTAAACTGCCCGTGAGAGTGGGATCGTTGACAATACGAACAGCACGTCGTTGGATGGAGTCAAATGGGTCCAATTGGTATTTCGGTGCGCCGGCCCAGAGATGTGAGCAATACTCCATATGGGGCCTCACCTGAGCTTTGTAAAGCATTAGGAGTTGCCCAGGTTTGAAGTACCGCTTCGCTCTGTTCAGCACACCGAGCTTTTTGGAGGCCATTTTGGCCTTACTTTCCAGATGACCCCTAAATTCGACTTTGCTGGAAATGTCGACGGTCAATTGTCGTCGGCAATTGAAAATAAAGAGGTTTCTGATAAACGTATCTTGTTTTTTCAAATCTTCTTCCAATCTTCCTAGAAGTTCGTCAAACGCTGACTGACATCGAAATGCGAAAATAATTGTAAAATTTTGTTTCATCACTTCGCAATTCTAACATGAGTGTCCAAAAGTGACCCAGATTTAAACGCCGTGATACAATTGGATGCTCCCAAAATCTTCTGTTCTCTTTTATTTTTTCTACGCCTATTATACCAGTAAATAACCGCGGTCGCAACGTCGTCGACGTCCATATTTTACGAAACTTTGCAGCAAACTGAACCACTGTCCCGAAACGGTTGTACCGTATCAGAAAACCGACTCACAAAACGTATAAATGTGAACGCTTTAGATTATTTTTACCTTTACGGCTAAACCGTATAAGAAAACTGAATCGAATAAACCTAGTGTGACCCGGCGTTAACGTTTCACTGCAGGGCACAGGCCCTCATAAATCGTTAGGTGATTTCGGGGCAAACATGCGAGCCTAGTGCGTATTGGTGGATTCTTGAACTATTATCTATATCTGTCTTTCAATTGGTGCCTTAAAATATAAAACTATCCTGCGATATCTGCAGGCCATAGATTTTGGCGGCAAACTATAAGAAAGGTGGCGATTCCAATAGATAGGCAAAGGTCCCAGTGATGTCAAGAGAAAAGAATCAGTTGTAATTAACTTGAACTACCTCCAACACTTGAAAACTGCGATTGGATCTCGGAGAACGCTATCAATAGAAAAAAATCTCCATCTCCACTTCAAATGATGCCCGTTTATTTCGATTTGCACAGTTTGGGAGCGACGAATGCGTCCCAAGGCGAGAATAAATACGAATTGAGAGCGGGAACTAGTTCCGGAAGGTTCCAGGATTCGTTTTACATGGACTACGTTTGTAATCTTATAGATGTTGAGTATTTGGCAAGTACCGTGAGAGGGCCTATTTTATCTTCAGTAGGCATCGAATTTAATCCGGCCTGCCGGATTTGAACAGTTCCTGTCCGCCTTATTCTAATTTTAGATAGATAAATTATTTTTGTGCACCAACACATGTTGCAACGAGATAATTTAAATAAGTAACACGAAAAGTACAACGGGCGATCTCTTCCAGGCAACCTTTGGGTCGTAAGGAGAGATAAGATAACAATATCAAATAAAGGTTAAATTTTACATAATATCAATACAATATGACTTAAAAGAAAAAACTTATATAGACAATAATACAATTTTAATTTCAGTTATTGTACATTTCGAAGAAATATATCTACGGCGGAGATTACGACTTGCAAATTTCGGAAAAATAATCGATATGAGCCAAATCAGTTTAGTAGTTCCAAAATTAAGTTGACGTAAACTTTCCAAAAATCTCAAAAAAATGATGTTTGTACACATACATATGTAAACTATATGTCGGATAGGGCTCGTAAATTTACGAAACTTTATCTAAACCTTTTTGTTGTGAAACGTTGGGAAATCGGTCTTCCAACTGGCTGGCGCGGCCATCTTTGTTTTGTTTAACATACAAAGAAAATTAATTTTAGACAATGACATCGTTAAGTAGGCCCAAAAACGAGTAAGTTTGCCTTGGAAACTCAGATTCGAACGGCAATTGAAAAAATATGTACTAGTTTTCTTTTTAATATAATCTTTTAATACATAAATCTAAGTGTGGTAAGATGGATGGCCAGACCTCTGGCCAGATGGATCATCGACTTACAGAAGTCGCGGGTGGTGGTCGGATGACAGGAGCCGAAGATCATGTATGGTGGCGACACTTGGGAGAGGCCTATATCCAGCAGTGGAAAGACATAGGGTGATGGCATGGTATGTAAATATACTTAGGAATGTGTAGCGACTCATATAAACCAGCAATGGTGTCTGAAGCTTTAGAAATTAAATTGTGTAACATTTTTATTAAGAAATAACGGTCTACATAAAAAATATATGAGTTACGTAAATAATTTAATACTTAATACAATCTATATATTTACATTTCATTTGTTCGATAATTAGCCATATAAGTATTTATATATTGTTTAGGGATTTCATTTGAATTTTGATAGAATAGGAAGCTTTTGTTGAACTACCCACCGAGCAAACGTTCCAACAAACGTTTCTCTAAAATCGTATACGTAGAAAATAAAGTATGTCTAATATTGAACATGGAACAGACAGAATGCAATAACCGTCAAGTCCAAATCAAACAGCCGTCAACGTCTCGGAGATAGCGTCACGTATAGAGTGGAATCCATTTCCGGATCGACGCGGGTAAACTTAGGAATGATACGCTGTCTTATATATATACCTATATACTTACGTGTAAGTTATGAACGGCGTTTGATATATTGAAATTTTTATGCTTTAGTTTGTTGGCCTAAAAGGAGCAAAAGAGAACAATTGAAGGTCAAAGGTAGTTTGATGGGTCATTAGCTTAGCTTGGTCATTGACTATAATTATTATGATGAGTGTCTGATTTGTACGCGGTGCTCAGTGAGCGTATAGCCTCCTTTTGAAGTCGCTTGCGTAATTCGATAAATGATATTTTAAGTGCCATCCCACTGCGATCATAATTATCAGAACTAAAGTCACCGATATATCTCGTAGAATCGGCATGTTGTTTTTTTTTTATATAAAAAGGCGGTAGATAAGAATAGAGTCCACTTGATGGTAAGTGGATACTGTGTCCATAAACATCCACGATACATGTCAACATCAGTCCAGAATGACAAATGTTGTTGAAGCGGATTAAATTTTCAAATACATAATAAACGCAGTATGTTCGAAATAAAGCTGTTCGAAATTTAAATAAATCGATTAAACCGTGTAAAAGTGATAAACGGATTTTGTTAATAGAATCATTATTTTTAATACGGGTAGAATATTATTAAATCAGTATATTTATGTAGTTGATTTATAACAATTACTTATAACATTTATTACACTTTTAAAAAAAACTACAGGTCAAATAATTTGTTCACGTTTTATTATTATTATTATTGTCTACATAGATAGATTATTATTGGTCTTCTGCCAACAACTTTGCCTGCACTGTGGTACTTAAAACGCCGAAGATTAAAGATGTCTTAAACAAGGAGAGTTTTTCGAATGGTTTGCGTAAGAATATTGTACACGATTCTCGCTTGTAACTGTTCAAACGATGATAAAAACTCGATGACAACGGTGATAACGTTGTTTATACTAAACTAAAGCCAACCAGTGACGACTGCTTTGACATTTGAATGCTCATGAAATTTCGTTATTACTGTCGACATGTCTCGACAAGTTAGAGTCGTAAACTGTTTTGATAGAAATAGTGTCTAGTGATGTGTACTCTTTTCGCGACTTTGTTACGGAGTGATTTAAACTGTGCGTTTTAAAAACCATATATATCAGAAAATCAGTATCTTAAGAATTATTTATGTGGGTCACACTTACGAACTCACACTTGGTTACCAGGTATCGGCACGTGCCTGGACGCTTCTCACCGACTCGCGATCCCGCGGTATCCCCCCAATGCAACGCCCTAAGCCGAGGTCCGTTCCTTCCGCCGGTTTACCGGCGGAGGAGCCCTTAGGCTCGTTGCAACACAAATTTTGTTCCTGGCTGAGCGCCTTCTGCGCTCGCCCTAAATTAAACAAGTCCGGTGACTCTTGAAAAGCCGCTAGGGCCACAACAATTTAGCCATTCTGAAAAAAAAAGACACTTGGCCACATTTTTATCGATAAGAGATACAAGCCATGTAACATCACTATCGGTAGCTGTCATAGCGATTGTCAATGTTTGGCCTTAGTATAAGCAAGAATATTTTTTTATCCATTTTATCTCCTACACGTGTTCGAAAAACTCCCCTTGTGTAAATAATGTCACTCCATGTTACTCTGTGGAATAAGTACCATATCATACCATATTACAACATCAGCCTGACTCTCTCCATTGCTGGATATACGCTTCTCTGAAGACTCGCCAGCACTAGATCGTCGACTCTTCTCTAGCTACCACCGCCGACAAAGTCATCGTTCCCATTTTCGTAGGGCGACCTACACAACTCTTCCTGGTACATTGACTAGTGTCGACTACTTGTTTGCCCCAACCGGTTATCAGTACTGCGGCAAATATGAGCCTGAGCATTTCAGCATAATGATTATATGAACTATGTCAGTGGCTTTCGTTCTCGGGGTTGGGATGTTACTACACAACGTACAACGTAGTGGTGTCGTTATTTTTTATGGTAGTCTACGGCTATGGTAATCAGCACTTTACGGTAGTATTCTGTGAGAGAGAAGTAACGTTGCCAATCGAGTGCGCTCAGCACCTTTGGGATTGCAGCGTGTACCCACATCCTCCAACAGAACGACATCATAATGTGCAACGTTGTGGTTCAGTGATGTTATTACTGGTATCGTTGGTAACAAACGGAATTCAGTATTCTGTTCATACTTTGAGACTTACCGCTTTGATTTCCCCCTCGCTTATCACTATGTCACTACCGTTACGAGCAATTAAGCCCAACTGTCGCTTACCTGTGGCCTGTAATTAGTTGCAAACAAAAAGAACAACTATTTATTTTTTGTTGGACTGAAATAAATACGTATATGTTATGAGACTACCACGATATAAATAGGAACAGTAAAGTATCCAGGCCATTATTAAAAATGTGATATAAGCTGAAATTGTTACCTAAGAAGAACTTTACGACAAATAAAAATATAGCTATCAAAGACATACGTGTAGTTTGTAAGACGGATTAACGCTTTCAATGCAATGCAACCAGCCCTTTCAGTATTCACTGCTGGACATAGGTATCCACTCTTCCTGTGGGTGTTGTAAAAGGGTGGCGAGTAAGGGCATAACAATATAAGTATAAGTATAAGTATAACAAAGCAGCGACCATAAACCCTCCTTGTCGTGTAGCCTAGTGACCGCACAAAAAAAAACTACTAGGAAGGATGGTGACGCCAACAGGGGTAGCGGCGTCAACCAGCAGCTATGACGTCATCCCAGAACGGCGACGTCAATCAGGAGAGAGACGACGACAACCACGCGCGGTGGTGACAGCCAGCAGCTGCGACGTCAATCCAACGCGGCGGGATCAGCCAGGAGTGAGTTTCGCGTTTAGAATTTCACAATGGCCTAGATGGACTTTCGACTCAACCGACGACTGACTCACTAGTCCAGGAGCCTTCTTCTTCTTATATAGACTGGTGTCGGAATGTGGATGGCTCGCTCTTAAAATTTGTGACGAATAGTGGGTCGGCCAGGAATTTTTATCATAGTATATTTAGAGTTCGGAGTCTTAAGTTTTAATATAAAAAAGGCCATATTGAGAATATATCATGTCTAAATTTAAAAAAATACCCGGCGTAGGATTTTATTTACGTTTGTGCTATTATTAGTGTGTAAATATTATAAAGGAACGCAGAATTTACACAAGAGAATATAAAAACACAATAATTCAGTTTAAATACTAAGATATACGTGAGCTATAGCCCGTAATAGGCGAGATACAAAGATTAGTGAACAAATTTAAATAGTGAAAATTTTACATAAATTAATAAGTGAAATAAAACGGGAAATAGATAAATTTAAATAGTACTCGTGTAGTAAAAAATACGTGATAAAATATACCAACGAATATAAGGATTATAAGAGGTGAGCTATTGGAACAAATTAATATTTGTTGTAATCAACGTCAATCCGCTTGACTATCGTGGCGTTTTAAAATCATACAACGCTCATGCATAAGACAATATGCATGAAGAATCCCATTTCCAACAGTGCTAAAAGGGCTAAATTGGATAATAAAAGGGCTGGTTGCAATTATTGCATGGTTGAAGCCGGCGGAAACAATTCATAGTGCAACAGCTGGTATTCACTACTGACTAAGCAATGTTTATCGGTTTATTCTGTATTTACGACCGTAAAAGAAAGCTGAGAGACTGTATAGAGTGGTTACATTGTAACGTAATAAGTTTTGAAAGTGTGTTTGGATATTGTTTCTTTTCCTACTCTTCATTTCGTATTTGTTCGGAATACGTAGATGACTTTCTACTCTTAGGTATTATTTAATTAGTAATATATAAAATACATTATTAAAATAATACATAAAATTTCACAGTAGCAAGATTTGAGGAGCATTGTCTACGTAGTGAGAAAATTTCTGCTACATAGTACCCCTAAGATTACCCAACGCGCTTTTAAAAGTCTGACCCTGTGTGCGTGAGTCGCATTTCGTGCGTTTATTTCAAGTTGACTCACCGTGTTCTCGTATCATTAGTCACTGTTAATTATTACACAGATGTGGTTTAATCCGAATGTGACATAGTTAATTACGTAGATATGATATAATTGTTTTGGCGGATATACATATTTTGAGTAAAAACAGACGAGCTAAGCCGAATTTTAGGGTGAAAACATAAATACCTGCTTTCAGATAGTAGATTTCGGCGTTTAACTGGTTCACGTCCTTCTTTCCTGAGCCCTGCGCCTGAGCAATGACCTTACAAAGAGTTTCCATGGAAGATGAGTTTTTCAGAGTGGTATTTAATATTCCAATAAGACATTAAATTAGGTTAATAATAGTAATACGTACCCTTTATTGCACACAAATAGTTATTACATGTGCACATATCTTTAAATAACATAATATAATTATAGGCGACCTTATCGCTACGATTATTTCTTCCCGGCAACCTTGGGATAGAGAAATATAAAAGGGATATAGGTACTGAAATTTACAAATAGAATTATGTTATTAGAATTATTTTCATTGTGTAGACTTACATGTGTAACAAAACAGAAATAAAAGACGGTATTATTGCAATTTCTACCAGACAACCCATAGTAATAAATACATAGTTATAAATTAATGATTTTTTCTCTAGCTTTGGAGTGAGGGCTCAAAACGATCGATTAACATGTATGTTTAATACACATAAATAAATTGAATTGGGTTAGTAAATAATGCTCACCTACCATCTTTGGAGCCTAAGCCAACCTCACCTGCTTGTGGTGCACCCTGCTGTTAACTGACGAGGCAATGGCGTTCCCTTTTTGCGGTGGAAGGGTTACTCCGTCGGCAATGCTACCACCCTTCCGTCGGAGTCCGCCGCCATAATGGTGTCTTATAAGCCTCGAGGCCCGCATCGTGTTCCGGCGGTGAGCGGAAGAAGCCGTCCCGAGAGAGAGATTGTTGCGTGTGGAAATGAGGACCGGCGGTTGCGGGGAATTACAGACGCGCATGGGCGTGACATGGAGGCGCGGGGATCAGGGAGACCCGGTGAAACGGTTGTCCGCTGACCGCCCGCGGGTTGTTGGGGGCCCGAACCCGGGGATCTTACTTTAATCTCCACCCCAGGAGGCTGCCCCGCCGCACGCGAAAAATCCCTTGGGGTAGCAGTTGTGCCGGAGGAGACCGGAGTGGAACCCGACTGCTGCCCCCGGGGGGGACCGGGGGCCCTTCCGTACCCCGCGCCAGCAAGTCACACAACCTTTGTGACCTGATTTTTTCTCCGCCCCGTGCTTTGTCCTTTGATCCACATGCGACCATTTCTCTCTCCGTCCCCCCTTTTCTTATTTTTCCTATTCACACTCACAATGGCCAGGAACAAGAAAATGTATAACGTGCACTCAGCGGCCCATCCTGTAAGTTCCACATTTAAAGTGGACTTTTGCAACATTAGAGGGATGCATAGTAACATCGACGCCGTCCACTACCACCTTGAGACGGCAAAGCCGGCCTTACTTTTCTTGACGGAGACACAGATTTCTTGCCCGGCCGATACATCATATCTTCATTACCCCGGTTACAAACTGGAGCACTGTTTTGTGGGACGTGCTGGGGTATGCATGTACGTCCGGGAGGATATTTTTTGCCGCCGCCTCAGCCATTTTGAAGACGGGGACCTGTCGATTCTCTGGGCGCGTATTGACTACGGAGGTTCCACTAAAGTCTACGCTTGCCTTTACAGGTCCCACAGCGGTGATACGGAGACGACTCGTTTTTTTGAGCGTCTACAAGAGACGACTGACAGCGTGCTCGAACAGTTCCCTTGCGCGGAAGTGGTGGTCCTCGGTGATTTCAACGCTCACCACGAAGAGTGTTTGGGATCCCGAATAACCGACCGCGCAGGGAGAGCAGCCTACAACTTTGCCCTGACCTATGGTTTCTCGCAGTTGGTGTCCTCACCCACGAGGATACCTGATATCGAGAGCCATACTCCCTCCTTATTGGACCTCCTGCTGACTACGCGGCCGAATGACTACAATGTTGTTGTTGATGCCCCGTTAGGATCATCCGACCATTGTATCATTCGAACTGCTGTGCCAGCTAAGCAATCCGTGCGGACCCATTCACAGGGAACGCGCAAAGTCTGGCACTACAAGTCAGCAGATTGGGATGGGTTGCGCGAATTTTACGCCTCTTATCCCTGGGGGCAGCTTTGTTTCTCGTCGGGAGATCCGGATATCTGTGCAGACTCCGTTACCGACGTGGTGTTGCAGGGCATGGAATGTTATATTCCTTGCACCGTGATACCGGTAGGCGGACGGAGCCAACCATGGTTTAATCAGTCCTGCAGAGAGGCCCGTCGTAATAAACGGGCCGCATTCAGGGCCTGGGCCAGAGCGCAGGTGTCCGAAGATCCGAATACCTCCGACTTGAGGAAGAAATTTAACGCTGCCTTGAGGTGCAGTAAGAAGATCATTGTCAGAGCAAAGAATGAACACATCCGCAGAATTGGTGACCGACTAGCTAGCTATCCTTCTGGAAGCCGGGCTTTCTGGTCGCTCGCTAAGGCTGCTGAAGGTAACTTCTGTCAGTCGTCACTCCCTCCACTGCGGAAACTCGATGAGTCACTGGCCCATGGGGCGAAGGAGAAAGCCGATCTCTTGGGCTGTCTCTTTGCCTCAAACTCGACACTGGACGATAGAGGTGCCTCACCACCGTCTATCTTAAGGTGCACAAGCTCCATGCCGGAAATCTGTTTCACACAGCGTGAAGTCCGGCGAGCTCTAGCATCTCTTGATATCCGAAAGTCGAGTGGGGCAGATGGTATTCCTGCAGTGGTGCTTAAATTTTGCGCTCCCGAGTTGTCCCTGGTGCTTACGCGACTCTTTAGGCTCTCATACTCTACAAAAAGCTTCCCGTCAACATGGAAGGTAGCTCATGTTCACCCTTTGCCTAAAAAGGGTGACCGCACAGACCCGGCCAACTACAGGCCAATAGCGATCACCTCCCTCCTCTCAAAGGTGATCCAGCGTGTCATAAACACACAGCTTCTTGGGTACCTAGAGGATCACCAGCTGATTAGCGACCGTCAATATGGATTTCGCCATAATCGCTCGGCTGGTGATCTTTTAGCGTATTTAACACACCGCTGGGCTGACGCCATTGAGAGTAGAGGCGAGGCTCTGGCTGTAGGCCTAGACATGACAGTACTGGAGACGCCTTGTACAGGGGCCGCGCCAACATCCCTCGGGTCGAAGTGGAAGAGAGTCGCGCCAGGCTTGTGTCTGAAATCGAAGACTCTTTAGATCTAGTCTCGATTTGGGGTTCTCTGAACCTAGTGGATTTCAACCCCAGTAAGACGCAAGTCTGTGCATTCACCGCTAAAAAAAACCCTTTTGTTGTAGCACCTCGCTTTCAGAGCATATCTCTTAAGATCTTGGAGAGTATCGGGATCCTTGGTATCGACATCTCCAGCAAAGTCGAATTTAGGGGTCATCTGGAAAATAAGGCCAAAATGGCCTCCAAAAAGCTCGGTGTGCTGAACAGAGCGAAGCGGTACTTCAAACCTGGGCAACTCCTTATGCTTTACAAAGCTCAGGTGAGGCCCCATATGGAGTACTGCTCTCATCTCTGGGCCGGCGCACCGAAATACCAATTGGACCCATTTGACTCCATCCAACGACGTGCTGTTCGTATTGTCGACGATCCCACTCTCACGGGCGGTTTAGAATCCCTCAGCATTCGGAGAGACGTTGCGGCTCTCTGTGTGTTCTACCGCCTGTACAATGGGGAATGCTCTGAAGAATTGTTTAATATAATTCCCACCTCGGGTTTCTACAACCGCACCTCCCGTCACAGAAGTGCGGTCCATCCGCATTTCCTCGATACGGAGGTGTCGCGCACTGTTCGGTCCAAAAATTATTTTATACCGCGAACCCGTAGGTTGTGGAACGAACTGCCTCAAGAGGTCTTTCCATTGAGCTACGATATGGGGTTCTTCAAGAGAGCTGTGAATAGGATTTTGCAAGGTAGGCGGCGCGCCCGCATACCCCCTGGTGTTGCAGGTGCCCATGGGCGGCGGTAACACTTACCATCACGTGGGACCGCTTACTAAAAATGCTAAAAATCTATAAAAAAAAAAAAATGCATATTTGCAGAAAGAAGACATTATTTTGCAAGGTCGGCGGCGCACCCGCATGCCCCCTGATGGTAACACTTACCATCACGTGGGACAGCTTGCTCGTCTGTTTATTTCCCTAAAAACGAATAAGCAAAGTAAAGCAGTAAAGCGAACGCCTCGAAGCCTCACTGTCAAGTGCGCTATGACCATTTGTGTAATGACAAAGAAAACTAGATAAATTGCAATTTTATCTCATCCACTAAAAGGATCGCATACATGAACAAATGTAAACATAGCACTCATTTAATAACAATTAAGATAGTAATAAACACTTAAAAACATAATATTAAACCACCATTTTGATAGGGGGAGAGAGCATGCTGCATTCCCACAGCCGCTGGGCGCGCTCGAATAGCCACGTTATCCCTCTCTCACAGAAGACTTGAAATCTACTGCATTTCCCACTTTATCGTATTTCCCCCATGTAGTGACGGTAGTGAGTGAGATATGCCAGAGCCTATTCCCACCCTATCCTCTCCCTCCCCATTTTCCCAATCCATTCCTTAATCTGCAAAGGTTGGCAGCGCATCCGGGGGCGTGCCAACGTTTGTCATTCTGGGCTGATGTTGGCATGTAACGCGGATGCCTATGGATGACAGTATCTACTTAACATCAGATGGACTGTATTATTTTTTTTTTTTATGGACGAAGGTGGTAGACGAGCATACAGTCCACCTGATGGTAAGTGGATACTGTAGCCCATAGACATCCGCGATACATGCCAACATTAGTCCAAAATGACAAACGTTGGCACGCCCCCGGATGCGCTGCCTACCTTTGGACATAGAAATGCATTTGGAGAAAGGGTTGGGGAAATGGGGAGGGATAGGATGGGAATGGACTCTGGCACATCTCACTCACTACCGAAACACGTACGTACATTAGGGAAATAAGATAAAGTGGGAAATGCAGAACATTTCAAGGTAGTCTTCTGTGAGAGAGGGGTAACGTGGCGAGTCGAGTGCGTCCAGCGGCAGTTGGATTGCAGCGTGCACTCTCCCCCTCATTAATGTTCGTCTGCCGCCTATTTTCCTTAAAAAAACAATATAACTGCGCTGCATCATATGTGCCGAAAACGTACCCGTATCCTCAACACAAGTTGCATAAAATGGTACGTGTCACTAATTTTCAGGTTGGAGAAAAAGGGCAGGTTTTTGTTTTCGATTATCCGGTACCGACTACCTGAAGGCAGAGAAGCAGTGTTCCTTATATTCGCACCGTTAGTGAAAAAACGGAGCGTTACCGAAAAGTAAAAACAGTCGAATTTCAAACCGGACTTAAGAGGGGACATAGTTCGTAACGCAGTGAACACACACAGAAATCTCGACGTTTTGTCGTTATTTATTTAAATAACGACTCATTTAAATTATTTTACATATTTAATTTTTTTAAAGATTGCTAATTTTTTTAACAATATATTTAACATTTTTGACATATTTAGCTAGTTTTTTTTTAAATTTTTGTGTCTCAGCATATTGTAAAAATTTTGGTCCCTGTGGCAAGGTACCCAGCATGCTAGCGGCATTACCTCGCTGGATTGCGTTGTGCAAGATAATGGCCAGCGCTATGCTATCGTCCAGATCAGTCAGCAAGTATTTTAAAATCTGCTAATGTGTGAATGCACCTTATAGTTATACCATAGGAAGCGGGTTTCATAATTAAATCGCTTACACAGTAAACGATCTTTTCCAAAGGTATATAATATAAGTATGGTTATATGGTATATCTTTATATGGTAATATAAGTAATACCCAACCCCCTGGTGTTGCAGGTGTCCATGGGCGGCGGTAACACTTACCATCACGTGGGACCACTTGCTCGTCCGCACAGTAGTCTATAAAAAAAAACTCAAGTACATAATACTCTGTAATGTTTTAAAAACGCTTATGTAATAACGTATTTATTCAACTAATTTGAATTCATGACGCGTATATCTCGATATATGTATATATCGTATATCATCTAAAAGAGAAACTCGTAAAAACTTAAGACCTATCAAAATTTTAACATATCATTTCCAATGCACCCTTTGAAGACCTTTTGAATGTTAGAACTCAAACAATTTGATATTCTTCACTCTTATGGGAAAAACTAAAAAAAATACTCGAATACGTCCCTATTCTGAAGAATAGGTATTTAAACTATATCTATTTCCTAAGCTAATTAAGTTAGGTAGGTGAAAAGGCTGACTGTCCCATACGGATACATTGGATGGAGTTGGCCTTAAGTATAAGTTAATTTTAAGTACTAACATTGGTCTAAGTTTAGGTTACTAACAAATCTATGGATATTGAAATTTGAAATAAAGATTATTATGAATAAAATTATCTCTTTTGGCAATTTTCTCTCCCCATTAACAAAATACTCTTATGGACAAAAAAAAGTTTTCTCTTAATATCCCTTAGTAAATACTTTTAGTGAACATTGTAATGAACACTGAATCAAAAGCTTTTGGAAAACTGTCGAAAAGCTCTTTTGTTTCTGAAAAAGAACAAAAAAAATGTTATCAATTCAAAATTGTCTTTATTCCTGTCAATTTTGAGTATGCAAATTTTTAATTAATTTCAAAACTGTATTTTGAAAGCCAGTGCCTTACACAAAATTTCATATACAAATTTTGACATTGTAACTTTATAAAACATTATATAATTGCAAATTCTATTAGATATAAGTATAATTGGTAGGTAGAAAACGATAGGTATTTTATACATCTATACTATATATATATGTATTATAAAGAGGTAAAGTTTGTAAGTTTGGATATAGGAGGTAATCTCCGAAACAATAATCCGATTTCAAAAATTCTTTGAATATTTGAAAGGTAAATACATTATTCCAGATGGACATAGGCTATATTTTATTTTTAAATATTGAAAAAATAATTTTGAAAAAAAAAAACTTATAAACCGAAGCGAAGCGAGGGCGAGTCACTAGTATGAAATAAAGTCCAAAGGGAATGTTTGTCTGTGATGACAATAAAACCTTATTATATGTGTGTTGGACACACTCTTGCTCAGTTCTCTTGTAATAGTCGACTTGCTAGGTATCTGTAGGCCATGGTACCTACAGCGGATTATAAACGACCTCGCTTTTTCTTTCTGGAATACTGCAATATAAAGATAAACATTTTATGCAAAGCCTCACCGATATCCATATTTCTAGTCACGTCCATCCTAGATGATGGAATGATAACTCGTTTCCGACCCCTACGTGCGTACTTTAGGATACATTTTTTACTCGATTTTCTGTATTAAAGTGCGTTATTATGATAATGTATTTGTATTGAATTGGTGAATATAAATTAGTTGTAGGTAGAAATAAAAAAGATTTCAAATGTTTTAATATCAGAGATCTTTGTAAAATCATATACGCAATTATTAAATGTTCTAATACAAAAACAGAGTGTATACATAAAGTGGAACTTATCGGTATAGCGATCTCCGTCAGGCGACCTCTGGGCTGGAGACCACAAAATTATTAGGTAGATGGTGCACACATTATCATATATGGTATAGTTACCAGTATGTAATAAATACATTTGTATATGTAGGTACATATTAAAGTTGGAAAATCTTAACTAAAATCAATTAATACAAACAACGACAATCAAATATGCTCATATAAAGTTGTGACGTCATTTCAATATATAGTTTATTTCGTTCACAGCTGTATATTGACCCTAAGAGCAAAAAGCTCATGATCGAGAAGGATCAAAGAACCCGAGTCTTGTATAATACCTATTTTTATTACTAATTTATTTACAAAACTTAATTGTTAAATTATATTCTTTTGAACTTTGATTTATCCTTCAAAATATGTGCTGATTATTTGTTTTTATATTACATTTATTTCTGTTTTTGATCAAGTATGCTGCTCTCCAATTTTACCCACTTACAAAAAAAAAAGCTTGGGCAGTACTTCTACTTGAAATATCAAAATGTCCCTGTAGTATCTTTTAAAACTACCCCCATAGAGCATCTTTTCCGCACCCAGCATTAGGGGGTTATCCATAAATTACGTCACACGTTAAGGGGGAGGGAGGGGTCAACAAAGTATGACATCGTGTGACAGGGGGAGGGAGGCGGTCAACAAAGTGTGACATCGTGTGACAGGGGGAGGGAGGGGTCAACAAAGTGTGACATCGTGTGACAGGGGGAGGGAGGGGGTCAACAAAGTGTGACATCGTGTGACAGGGGGAGGGAGGGGTCAACAAAGTGTGACATCGTGTGACAGGGGACGGGGACGAGTCATAAGCTTCGTGACGTCACATGTATAAATCTAAAGTATTAAAACTAAACTTCAACTCCAACGAAAAACTTTAAAATATTACCAACTCTATCAATATTATTATAAGATTGTTTTAATTTAATAATTTCTAAATTTAAAAATGCTAAATATGTGACGTCACACCAGGGGGAGGGGTCACACAAATGTGACCACCTGTGACAAGGACGGGGGGGGGGGGGTACTCCAAAAATCATGAAATTCGTCTGACGCAATTTATGGATGGCCCCTTAATGAAAAACCGAATAAATGAAATTCGCACCACCCTAATAGTTAGTACATGCGATGAGTTCATCCACACTTACAGTTTAGATTGGAACAGCAGGCAATTTCGGATTTTTTTTAAATTAAAAGACCAAACCACATTGTAGCCAGACCAGAAATCCGCGATTGTACTAAAAGTACCAAGGCCCCCTGTTTCGTGCGATAACGGCTCCAGCCCGAAGTGGCTGTAAGTATGGGTTATTCGCATAAGGACAGTTTCTCAAAAAGAGCAAGTTAATTTACTTCTATGAATTTCAAACTAAGTAACCTAATTGTTAACGGCTGTATTCGGTCCTTTTGGTGAGTTTTAATTCATTCAAGTACATTAATTTGCACTAATTAAGCATACACGACCGGTGACTCTTGAAAAGCCACTAGGGCCACAAGAATTTAGCTATTCCGAAAAAAAAAACTAATTAAGCATCTGTCTTTTTGGGAATCTTTCCTTATGCAAATAACCCGTAAGTTTGCAGTTTAAAAACTTAAATTTGTATTATGATCAAAATTCAATTTTCATTATTAATTTTGCCCACCAACAAAGGCTTACTTTAAATCACCTATTTGACCCTACTATTTGACGCTGTCGGTTAAAAAACGTGTTCTGTCAAGCCAACCACATCACAGTTTAATACAAATAGACAGGCTTTTAAGCACTGGATGGCTTTTAGTCTTAAAATCTATACCGCTTAGGTGGCGAGAGCCTTTCAAAATTGTCGTTGAATGTTTAAAGTGGCGAAAAGTTTTCGCTTTTGTTATAGGTCAGTATTTAGAAAATGTTCTATGTACATATAGAACATATACTATTGGTACGAGTAGCTCTCACTTTAAAATTGACAGCAAACGATACTAGCGACGACGCTTGCGGTTGGAGTTGTAATTGAATTTAAAAACATTAATTTAGAACTCATTAATTTACATTAATTGATTTAAATTTTAAGACTTGTCATTAATTTACAAGACCGCTGACAAGCAATTTAGTAGTTTATTGTATAGTAAGCCCTAGCACATAATGAAATAGTTTCCCCACAACCAAATTGCGTAAATGTTCGTACAGATTTCTTTAAAATATGCTAAGAATTATTTATTGATTTATTTATTTATTTATAAATATTTATTGTAGTTACTCTACTATACACCGTCGTAAAATTAGGGGCCTATAAATGGATACTAAAATCCATTCTGTAGTTTTTGCTTAATCCGCGTTCAGATAGACTCAAATTCCTTTTTTTTTACTTTGGGGGCTCTATATCATTTGTAGTTTATACAGCAAACACATTTTTTTTTTAAACATTTTATGTACAGACACTGTTTGTTACGATTTTATTATATGTGATTAATAGCGCTATATTTTTTAGGAACTCTAATTTTCCGT
Source organism: Sesia apiformis (assembly GCA_914767545.1). Taxonomy (NCBI): domain Eukaryota; kingdom Metazoa; phylum Arthropoda; class Insecta; order Lepidoptera; family Sesiidae; genus Sesia; species Sesia apiformis. The sequence goes on along the minus strand of OU611960.1, from coordinate 2,496,513 downwards.
GAGACCTAGATAGCGGTGGACTAGTTTCGTATAGTTTACGCAGCAATTATGCCACGTATTCTCAGCCGTCCTGTTGCGTATCACGAAGTTTTCATCGCACAATACGTAATAATGTCGTTAGCTTGAGTTCGGCCCCGCGGGCCCCGCAGGCCCCTGACGAACTTTTGGGTCTGACGTTTCTTTAATATTCGATTTTCCTGTTTTCCTTGTGTCGATGACATCAAACTTAAAGAGGCGGACAACAGTTATGTAACTTTTTGTCACATAACAGTTTTTGTGACATTATCTTAGAGAAGGGACCATAATGTCGGTTCAGTTTCCGACATTGTGAGACTAGTAAAATTTAAAAAAGTAACACAAATAAAGTTACGTCTGTTCCCGTGAGTGGCGTAATAGGCGGTTAAGTGATAACAAAGCCAGTGAAAAAGTGGATTCGCCAACTCACTTGGACAGCGTGGCATTTTAAGACCTTAGATCCCTCATTCACGAGCTAATGTGCATGAGGCATGTACACTGCATGTGCAGCAGTGTATAGTGATTGCATATATGGTACTAATATAATGTATACTAAGGGCTAGTTGCATTTGGTTGTAACATAAGCAAAAAGTGACATTATTTAACGCCTTTATATTAAAATATAAACTTAAAACATACTTTTACTAAAATGCACTAAAATGTAGAAAATAAATATAGAAGTCATTAACATTCGTTAACATTAAGTAGACCACCTTGAAATGTACTGCATTGCCCACTTTATCGTATTTCCCCAATGTACGTACGTGTTTCGATTCCATCCTATTCTATCCGTCCCCAATTTCCCAACCCTTTCTCCAAATCAATTCCTAGTATCCCTACATCTCAAAAGGCAGCTCATGCGGGGGTGTGCTAGTGTTTGTTATTCTGGACTGATGTTAGCATGTATTGTATAAGTCTATGGACGACAGTATCCACTTACCATCACTGTATGCTCGTCTGTCGTCTTCTTAATATGAAAAAAAATACATATTCGTTATTTTTTTTTAAATTACGTATTATTTTAACGAAGGCATACATAATACCTAAATAGATACATGTACCTACTGCATTTCCCACTTTATCTTATTCCTCAATGTACGTCCGTGATTCGGTAGTGATTGAGGTATGCCAGAGCCCATTCCCGTCCCATCTTTCCTTATTTTCCTAACCCTCCCTCTAAATCCATTCCTACATTTTGATACTAGGCCCATTTTCGAAGGCAGGCAGGGCATCCGGGGGCGTGCCAACGTTTGTCATTGTGGTCAGTCCACGTACCGTACCGTTGTCGTGTACCATGGATGTCCTTGGGCTACAAGATCCACTTACCACCAGATGGACTGCATGCTCGTTTGCCGCCTTCATGGTTTAAAAGGAACAACATCAAGACCAGAGGTCGTAACTGAAATAACTCATAAGATACCATACTATTTCCCGATTCAAAACAAATTTATTAACCAAGTTATTCAAAAACATTCGTAAAGTAAATTGTTTACAGAATATTCCTATCAATTTTTTAATATTACCCTCATGTAAAGCCGATAGGAGCCGAGGAGGCTCACTGAATTTAATTATTAGTTACGCGGCCAATTTAAATTGAATCGATCCCGGATAATCCTATCTAACCCGGTCGGTGCTTACATTCCGTGTGTGCTATAATAGAAAAGCGAGCGGCGATGATTATAAGGACTTACAGAAATAGTGTCAAATATTACACTAAACATTGTATAATTGTATCTAACTAAAAATTAACATGTATTTCATGATTTTTTATTATAAAAAATATAAATAATTAGTGATTATTTACTCGTATTTGCAGAAACACGTAACGTAGTTCATACCTGCTTTCGCGTACTGACTAATAGAAGCACGACTAGTACGACTAAAAATAAGTACAAAAATTAAAATCACTTTATCTATATAAATAGAAATGTAAACGTTCGGTTGTTCAAAATGTTAAATCTCCGAAAGTTCTTCACCGATTGCTTTGTAATTTTGACACAACGTTGCATTCGAATACGCGCGTGTTTTTATATACCTATCACAGGGCAAGCGCCATCTGTTGGGCAGCCACAGCAACGCGTCGCCGGGTTCAGCTAATTAAATATAAAAATGAAGCGAAAAAAGAATCGTATTTAGATAGAAACGTGCTCATACCCGCACTTGCTTTGCTACTTTGCATTCTGTGTGTCTTTTTGCAGTGTATATCTTTATCTTTCTAATTAGGTACCTTAAATCCTTAGTATTTAAATTATCCCTTACCTTAATATTTAAATCATAGATATTTTGAATGAGCAAACGCATACATATTAGCAGTGGTAAGGGGATCTATTTTTAGCTGTCGTCAATCCCCAATTTTTTTTTTATTGAAACTGTCGACACCTAGGCAATTCAAATCGACCGCTTTGGGAATAACTGACCTAAGCGAACGAGTGTGGATAGTGTTATGCACATACGCGTAAATTCATCGCCAATTATTTATTTTTAATATAATAAAAAATACATGAAGGACATGTTAATTTTTAGTTACATCAGATTTTTAGTTAATTTAGTTACCCCTCTCCCACAGAAGAGTACCTTGAAATGTACTGCATTTCCCACTTTATCGTATTTCCCTAATGTTACGTACGTGTTTCGGTAGTGAGTGAGATGTGCTCGAGCCCATTATTTAGTGTAAAAAAGAGATCGATAGAGTAAAGAGGTACGAGTAAAAAGGTAAGAGGTAACAGTAAAGAGAGTATAGAGTAAGTGTTTAGAGTAAAGAGTACTGTCACATTTGTTTTCTAGATTATTAAACGAACGCAAAGGTCATTTAGTTTCTATAAACTATTTCAATAACTATTCCATTCTATTTCAGTCTCACAGATCCTTCTCTCGCTCTCAATTTATAATTTAAATTCCACAAACCAAATCACATAACTTTAACTGAGCACAAAATATTTTATACAATATCTAACTTGCCTTGTTAAATTTATCTTTGCGAAATCAGCGGTTGCACAATCGGATCGATTGCGACAATCCGATCGAGTTTACAAATGATCTGTTGAATTTCACAGATCTCGTTTTTGTAATCTTTGAATAACTCTTCAAGAGTACACGTATTATAGAGATAATACGAATGACATTATTTTTAAATGTATTATAAATGTAGTGGGCGAAGGTGTGGGAAAGCCTATTCTAATTTCTTATTCCCGTTACGTTCGTCTCCGTTGAAGGACTCGTCTGTCCCATAGGTTAACGATCTTGCAGCAAACATGGACTGCCCATTGTCACTTCAGCTTACTGATTCTGTGAGCTATGTCGGCTCTTCTTCACTTCTTTGTGGAATCTAAGCTAACGTATATTTTGCCCTTCTAAAGAGGAAAAGTATTAGTAAATTAATAATTAACATTTATAAGGGGGTGGGTGCACGCTGCACAGAAGACTACCTTGAAATATTAATTGAATCTTCCGGGCTACTTGGCCGAGGTCTTCTGGAATCTCTTCTGGTTGACATCTGATAAGATAACATCTCTCCGAAAAGTGAACTCAGTCGCCACTGAAGATGTCAACCGAAATTGTAGACGAAACGTTTGGAAAAAGGAGAAGACATTCCAGAAGACCTCGGCCAAGTAGCCCGGAAGATTCAATTAATATGGACACCGGCCGAGAAAGCCTACACTCTACCTTGAGATGTACTGCATTTCCCACTATATCCTATTCCCCAATGTATGTACCGTGTTTTGGTAGTGAGTGAGATATGCCAGAGCCCGCTTACATCCCACCCTGTCCTATCCCTCCTCAATTTCCCAACGCTTTCTTCAAATCAATTCCTACATCTTAAAAGGCAGTGCATTCGGGGGCGTGGTAGCGTTTGTCATTCTGGACTGATTTTGGCATATATTGCTAATGTCTATGAACGACAGTATCCACTTGCCACCACTGTATACTCGGCTGTCGTCTTCTCACTATTAAAATAGTATTATATTAGTTCATTTGTTTTCTTTTATATTAGTTAACATTTTAACGAAGAAACAGAAGGCATATTCTTTTGGTTTATCCGAAACTCCAAATTTCTAGCTTTATTTTAAATTAGGTAATGAAAATTTTACCAATTTATTTTGCATTTGTCTTATATTTGTGCACTCTTTCCTTTTTTTTTGTGCTCTTATCCAGAAATCGGCACTCGGCTCGCGTGGTGGATTATGGCTCGAAATTTCCTTCTAACTGCGAGGGAATGTTTGCGCTCTGCAGTGGGTATGTATGGTATATAGGCTGTCGTATGTATATGTATATTGAAGATATTTGCCCAATTGAACGCGACTTGACCCCGTAGGGTCACTAACATAAAAGAAAACTAAAGAAAGTCAAAAGTCTAATAGTTGGATTAAAACGTAATCCAAAATTTAATATATAATATCTCCTACACGTGACCGAAATCGTGATATTGAGATATCTCGTCACGTTTTTATTTCAAATTGTTATTACAAGACATAATACCCGTGTATCAGAAATTCGTTTAGGTACATTTTATAAATCTATTTTCATATAAAATGATGACAAAACAATGACAGATAAAATCTGGGTTCGGATTTTGTATTATACGCTAAATTGCTTTTTAGCCCAAACTAGATACATATTCAAGACATAATTGTTTATTCTCACTAAAATTTGAGGGATATTTTGTAAATTTATACAAAAAATTTAATAAGAAGGCTCTTTTGGAGAGGTCGCAACGTTTGAAGAAATACAAAGACGTTTGTATCTTTCTATATTGATAGGACGTCTGTTTGCTTGTTTGTCGCTGTGTTTGTTTGCGATAATCTTAAGATCTACTAAATCGATTTTAATGCGGTTTCTATTGTAAAATGAGGTATGGTATTTGTCGTGCAATATGATAAGGTATTGAGGTATTGCTCATCAAAATTGGTAGAGACATTTAAAAGATATAGAGGCTTTTAAAAGACAAGGTGAAAAATATAACGATTTGACGAACATATCTAATTTCAAAAAGACGAAATCGAGGGCAAGCTCTAGTTAAAGACTTTTTAATATCAAAGGATCAAGACCTTTATTTTGAGGGATCTTTAGTACTTACTTGTACAATGAATACGTAACAACGTAGATATATACATTATTTTACTATGTATACTTATACGTAATCTTTTGTAAGAGGACAATAGTCTTTTTACAACAGTTGAAAAAAATGTTTAAAATTATTAAGACCAATCCGACTACAACGCAATGGTGTGATGAATTGGCTGCTAAATTCGGCCATAATAAAATTGGTGTGACGTCACGCACCCACTGACACACTCGGGGTTATGACGATTCTAATAAAACCCCATAATACTGGTATGTTTAAATCGGTTAAGGAATTTAAGCTGTAGATGCTTTATGTGTGCTACCAGCAATTTCAGTATCCACTTGGTCCACCGGACTTGGGCCTTCTCATGCACATTGTCTTGTGCGTGAGGGATGTATGGCTTTAAAAGACCACGCAGGCCAAGCGGGTTGGCGAGTCCACTCTTTTAGAGGGGATGTCGTTCCTCGGGACTTGTTGTAGGCTTTGTTAGCCCTTAGTCATCTTTTATGATACCCGGGGGTAGAGGGAGATGGGATGGTATTATTATATATCCGGCCGACACCACACTGCACATATATGTATGTACAAGTAAGCGTAACAAAATTAGCTACCTCCTGGTGTTGCCGGAAAAAGACGGTTCTCCATACCTGTTAAAGGTCACACGATATACTCTTCTAATGCTTACTAAATAACGCTATGTACAAAATCTTTCGAATTTTTTTTTCAATTTTGTATGGAAACGGTTCTCTATTCATGCATTGCATACATTGCTGCACAATATTTGTTACGGGACGAAGGTGACAGACGAACAGACAGTCAACAGTGCAAGTGGTAAGTTGCTCATGGATATCCAACATCAGTACAGAATGACAAACGGTTTGGCCAAATTGTAGCTGATAGCGTACCGAACGTAACAAAGAGTATGCTTTTGATATTGCTTAGTATTCCAAACAACTAACTGAGCTAATCGGCCATTCTATATTCCATTTTCTTTTATTCTATATTCTAGGCACAGTTAACAAATTAATTACACAAAAAAAAATCTTACAATTGTTGTTATGAATTAGCACTTTTTTTCCTTCATATATATGGCAAGGCAACATTCTGCCAGTGTCAAGTTTCCTTCCTAATAAACAATTTCAAAGTCTAAAACGTATCCTGTCAATGTCCAGTCCCGTCGAAGTAAGTTAGGAGCCGCTCAGGAAAGTGATAGTAGGTTTACTGAGGACAGAAGAGGACTCCTCGGACGAAAAACGCAATACTATATGCTTTTATTTGATTATCACACACTGTCTAAAACGATAGTAAAAGTAGATAAATATACATAAATATAACAAAATAACATATGTTTAGTTCCACAGTCAACCACTAGATGGCGCTGCGCCGAGTTTCTAAATCGCGCTATGGTTTCGTTCACGCTTGTTAATAGAGTCGTTGCTAATTACCGTGAATAAATGATTTGTCTCTCGTAACATAAAAAAAAAAAAAAGTGAATAAATGAGTTTTGTGTTACAACAGCAGTGTGTGGTATTATTTAGTGTTAACATCTGACAAACGGATCCGCTCAGTCTATCAAACAATTTCTTGATGTCACAGCATCCTCTCTTAAATCTTTAGAAAACCTTGGCATCGATACTAAGTCTTGGGATGTCATCATCAATTACATTGTAGTATCCCGGCTTGATCCAGAATCGCGTAAGCTGTGGGAAATACAAATTAGTCAATTAGTGTAGACACACACCATGCACGAAATACACTTGGAAGTTTAATTAACTATCACTATTACACCACAAAACCCCTAATATACATTTTATATAATAATTAAACAAAAACTCTACTTCACTTCTCAACTTCCCGCCAAAAAGTCCAATTAGCATATTGGTGACAACAATGCACAGCATTCATTTGTATAATAAAATTGCCAACCAGATTTCTTTGACAAGAACGTATGATGAGTCATCTAGTATATTCCCATACCGATGTGAAAAACACAATCATCGATACAACAACTCAATTGATCACAAGGTATGTAAATATTTTTAATTAAATAGGTTGTAAATTATATTTTTTACATTATTTACATGTATACATAAGTATAGTACATATGTTACGCTGACTTTAAATGAGTTTAATAAATGTTGAAGGCTTTGGATATCTTTGGATTGGATTGTTATAAGAGACGTTGTTATTTACAGTGAAAAAAGAAAAAAGTTCTTAAATACGGCAAAATTTAAAACGTGGCTCAACAAAATTTGTGTCAATGTGTGTATAAACGTACAGGTATATTATTACGCAAGGGGCCTATAAAACATAAACGTCATTCGCAAAAAAGATTCCATTTTTCTCCCCCAATTTTATATTCTAAAAATTTTCACACGCCATATATCACCTGTACGAGTTCTATCTGTCCATCGTAGAGCGGAAAATTGGTCACCCCATAGCGGACAAAGTGACTATAAATCTATCAGGGGCGGGGCACTTTGACCTTTTTCATCCGGATTGTAGATATGAGTTTCTCAAATATTCGAATTCATGTCTTGTTAAAAGCGTCGATGTTATGCGGTATTTTGGTAAATATTTTATGTGTAAGCCGAAAAGGTTTGGTCTGCTCAATTTTTTACTACATTTATTACACTATGATCATTATGTGATGATGTTGGAAACGATCCATTCTATAGATTTGTAGTTTACTATGTCCACACCAGATGGCGCTTTTCGTTTCCTAGAACACGATTACAATACCATCTTTTGAGTTTATAGTAACTAAGTAATATTAGGTAGGTAATCGAAAAGCTCGCGGCCTTTTAAACTTATGACTTTAACGTGCTATATTTCTGTCAACACGTGATCACTGGTGGGAAAGTGATATCTTTTTTGTAATGGCGGCAAATTGAAATTACTAGTCTTTCATACTTTTTAACAATTTTAAAATGAAAGTTAATATAGAGAATATTAGATATGTTTTACAATTTTATTCGACAAGAGTATGAAAGCTTCTAGTGCTCAAAAAGAAATTTGTGGTGTTTAAGGAGAAGATACTTTATCTAAAACTACTGCAAAAGAATGCTGCAGTCGATTTAGGTCTGGTAATTTTGATGTAAATGATGTTCCTCGCTGTCGTCGTCCTATTAAGGTAAATGTTGATGTTATCATTGAAAAAATTGAAGCAGATTGACACATAAGCAGTCATAAAATCGGAGACGAGGTTAGCATTCATCATTCAACAGTTTTGGTTCACTTGAACAAACTAAATTTTGTAAAAAGCTAGATGTTTGCGTGCCGCATGATTTAAATGACAGAAACTTGGTGAATAGAATTTCCATATGCGAATTGTTGCTAAAATGAAAAGAAATCGATCCATTTCTGAAGAGATTGGTAACAGGCGATGAGAAGTGGATCACAGTGTTCGAAAATGATCTTGGTCTAAACGAGGTGAGCCATCACAAATAGTTCCAAAGCCAGGCCTCACTCCGATCAAAGTCATGTTATGTGTATGGTGGGACTGGAAAGGCATTGTGTATTACGAGCTTTTGTCACATGGCGACTTACTAATTCTAATGAATTTTGATAAACGATTAATTCTGATGTCTACTAAATTAGTAAAATAGAAACAGGGTACTTGAAGAAAAACGCCCAGAATTAATGAATAGAAAAGGTGTAGTTTTCGATCACGACAATGCTCAACCGCATACATCTTTGATGACTAAACAAAAATTGATGCACCTTGACTGGGTAGTTTTAATGCATGCTCCATACAGTACAGACATAGCATCTTCGGACTACCATTTATTCCGCTCTTTACAAAATTATCTTAAAGGAGTGTAATAGCGATGGGATAATGGCTCTGCCAGAAAAATTGCTGAAAAAAGAGTCAAATTAAAGGGACGATATTCCGTTCAATAAATATTTATGTAATACAAAAAACGTCTCTATTATTTTCACTATAAAAGGCCGCGAACTTATCCGACTACCTAATATTTTGTTAGGAGTTTAAATGGTGTGTTCAGCAGTGGGTAACAAAAAGGCTGTTCAAAATGTATTTATTATTGTAGCATTTTGTAACTAAAGCGCTCGCCACGAACGGGAAGAATTTCGGTCATTGACATGAGGTTAGCCAAGACTGGACTGAAATTGTTCCTGCTCGTGGCGCACGCTTTAGCAATATTAACTTCAAATTATATTTTATTATATTGTTCCATGTTCACTTATTCCGCATTATGAACGTGTTTCACGCATCATATCTGAACGAGCCGCGTAATTTTTACGCCCAATATTTCAGACTCTAGAGTATCTCCGAAATGAACGCCATTTGTTTGCTTTAGGAAATTGAGACATAAATCTCTTGGATAGGCGTGCGTGTGACGAAATTTGTCAATGTATTTATGTCATTGTTAAGAATGCGTGGAATTTTATAAGGGTTAGTGATGACACGTCTAGCGCTTTTGTTCAATTTTATCTTGGTGGGAATTCATCAACACTGTTACTAATGACAGTGAAGTTAAATCAGCTGGCCCCAAACAAGGGCAATAAGGGCTTCCTCATGCATATTGTCTTGTGCATGAGGGATGTATGCCATTCAAACGCCACGCTCTGGTCAAGCGGGTTGTCGTCGAGAGCACCCTTTTAGAGGTGGTATAATTCCTCACAGTTTGTGGTAGTGGGTTTGTTATGTTGCTATCCTTTATTCACCTTTTACAACCTTCACTAGAAGAAATGGCGTGGTAGTATTCTAAAGCCCGTTGTCATCACACGGCACCAGATACTGGGAAAATCTGGAGCATATGTATGGACCTATCTTTTTTAAAATTAAGTTTTCGACTTTGTTAATAAACAATTGCCAATCGAACCGTTACTATTTGTTGAATCCTTGCTTCATAAACTGAGGGTGGGGAAATTATTTCAATTATGCATTAAACACGGTTTGGAAGTGTGTCTCGGCTCGTAGCTTCACGGCAAGTTCAATGTCTTGGGATTACACGGTTTTGTCTATAATTCTATGAAAACAGAGTACATTTCTTTACGACTACTTTTAAAAAATATATGTTTAATCATTCAATTTAACCGAAACAATATATACATTTTAGAATTATACAAAACACACATATACAAACAAATACTACATGTCAGTCTTGCGTACAGTCTTGATCCTACCTAAGTTTGTTTTATATAATACTAGCTGTTGCCCGCGATTTCGTTCGCGTGATTTTCAAGTACTAATTCAGAATCCTTCGCGCACAACAACTCACTAAAGTTTCATCGCAATCGGATGAATGGTATATGAACGCATAAGGGACAAACAAAGAAACATTCATTTTTTTAAACATGTATATCATTTCATTGTATATAGATGTATACATAATGAAATCCCTTGTGGCAATAAGAATAGTTTATATCGATATAATTTAACTTTTGTTTAATTGGTTTCGCTGTGGATTTTGTGGACTGTGGATTTGTGTGGATCCTTAATATTACATACCATTTCATTAGAAGTTCATTAAGTCGTTTTTTTTATTTATTTCAAGAAAATATATTTTTTTAAATTCTACTCTTTATTGTCTTGAACATGACATCCCACACGCCGCGTTTCAAAAAGAATAAAAATTACAACCTTTTATTTTTTTTAATTACAGCCGGCATTTATTTCAGAAATATATATCCTAAGCCACTCCCGTAATTAAGACGAATAGATTGATACATACCTCATTTAATTTAAGAGCTATGGTAAAATATATAAAATAATAGGTAAAATAGCCATATATGTATATGTACATATATGTATGTATATGTATATATAGATATACATATATGTATGTATGTATGTAGGTAGGTATTTATGAATTAATGTGCTGGCAAATTCATAACCCTTCCTTTTTGGCTTCGCCGTATATAAAAGCAGTCTGATATTTCTAGATATATTTATCCAATTAGATCAGTTTCTTTAAATACTGTAAGGAAAATTATATGTACAACCTAGGTATATCTTAATTTAGGTTACATAGATATCTTTATTTAGGATACAGTAAAATAAAAAACACACTTAAAAGAGGATGGGTCCAACAAAAACCCATTAACATACGATCAACGTATTTAAAGCCATCAACTTTTCAAATAACTGCTTTAAAACTTGTTAAAATCCTCGAAAAGATCCAAAATAAATCACGCCAACAAGGTCGTCACCCTTTGTCGGCGTTTAATCATTCCTCAAAGTGTTCGAAGCGACTCCATTGTAGTTTATCGGGCTCCCGACGGGTAAATGAGCCAGTTAACGGCCTGGCATTGTGCCTGGACCAGTTTGAACAGGTTTTATTTTCAACCTTTTCGACCCGCGAAAGTTGGACTGGCGGTATTCTATCTAGAAGTTACGACCATATACAATGCAGGACAGTATATATTGTGCTGAGAAACTTTGCGTTGAAGCCTTTGAGTAATAATATTGAAGCCTCGGAATGAATTAATAAAAGAAATTGTTTATTATTAGTACCGTCGAATTTTAGAAAATGAACAATGTAGAAACACAACTAACATATCTCCTAAATATACATTATTAAGTCCCCGCCCGACGCTACTATGACAGAGTCCCTCACCATCCCAACCCCCTAGTAGTTGACAGCCCAACCCATGTCCCCGATGGGAATGATCCTTCCCCGTTGCTGTCGTCGTCGTCGTCGTCGTCGTCGTCACGTCTTAGATGACCTTGACGACCCAATTACTGCTGCCAATGCGGTTCTTACATTGCACACATATACACCTTCCCCGCCAGCGGAGACGAGGACATCCCCCTCGCTACACCGTGAACACACACCGGCTTTCAGCCAATACTTACACCGGGTATCGACACGTGCCTGGGCGCTTTTCACCGACTCGCGATCCCGCCATTCTACCGGCGTTTGAGCCCTTAGGCTCGTTGCAGCACACACTCTTTGCTGCTGACTAAGCGCCTTCTGTGCTCACCCTGTCTGGTGACTCTTGAACGGCCATTAGGGCCACAATAATTCAGCCATTTCGAAAAAAAAAAACATTACGTAATTCTTAAAATACCTTACAATTGTTATTGTTATTTTAACCTAATTATATAGGTACCTACTACCCTCTTTTTCTTGCTGTGTGTGTATATGTGTGTGATAGGGCGTGTGTTGATAGTATGTGTGTATATTTGTGTATTACAAAATTAACAATATGAAGATTCCACACTAGGATTCTCTGTGTTGTGGGACTCAATTTAATCATTCACACATATATGAGTATTAGACTTATTATTTATCAATCTTGTTATTTTGTTTGTAATGTTTTAATACTATAATTAACTCTAATGTGATAGTATTGGGTACGAGTATGTGTGAGAGTATGTTAATGGATTTAATGATACCTATATCTTTACCTACTAATGAAGTGAAATAAGTGTATGAGAACGAAATAACACTTTCAAGGGGAAGAAGCTCGAAGTTAGGGCTCATGCATAGATAGGCATAGGCATCGCAGAACTACTAGGCGCGTCCAGTTAGTCGACTTACCCCTCTTTCACAGGAATTACGTACATGTTCTGGAGATATTTAAGGCCCTGCAGAAATAGTAAGAAATATTTGAATATGTCAATCAGTAGATACACACTAAAACTATAACTAATAATTAACACGCATGTTAGATAACAATTAACACGTATTTATTTTCATTACATTATAAATAAATCAAATTCCAAATAAAAATATTAAATTGATTAAAAAAAAATTAAATGTGCGGTCAGGTGACCCCCATCAGGATCGAAGATCCTCACGTTTTTTATTTTTAAACTCCGAATGTAATTCGAAATAAAATCCGTATAGTTCATGTATTTTTTTTATTTTGTATCATATTTTCAATGCAAATAATATAAAATAAGGAATCAAATCAAAAATAAAAAAATTAGGTTATACAACCGGCCACGCACTAGTCTGCACGTCTGTTATTCTGCTCGAGTCTCGCTCTCGATACTCGCACACACGCACACACAGAGAAAGAGAAAGGCATATGGAGGGGGTAAAAATCTTACGTGACGTTACATTTTCTCTCGAATCACACCTACCGCAAGCCGCGTAAAGGAACTTCGTTCCAAAATAATCAATGCTTTCATGACGAATGTATCGGTGTCGGCTGGCTATGGAATAACAGCAACCCATCTCTACCCGTGGGTCTCGTAAAAGGAGAGTAAGGAATAACAAAGGCGCTACCGCAAGCCCTGAGGATCTACACCGCATCTAAAAGTATGGACTCGCCAAATGTCTAGCAATGGATACTGAAAGGATGACGAATGGATCATAATTTAGTAACCCGATGACGCTTCAAAGCTTCTATACGATGGAGCTACCTCAAAGGTTTTAACGCCTCACAAAACAAACTAAATAAAATGCACGATAAACTTTTGAACTTCCATTAATTTAAAGAGAAAAGGGAATGAAAAACGATTCTCATTAATTGTTGTAGAAAGAAAAAATTAAAAATCCGTTCACGACCCGGCCGCGCTCCAGATTTTCCATGAAATTTCTAAAATTATCTGCAAACGTCAAATGCATGCTGCATTTAAGGAACTGTATTCACTAGTGCTATCTATTATTATTTTATTTTTATGGTAGGAATAAGATCGCGATTATTTCAATTTCGGAGTATAAAAAATTGAGAAATTGACCAAACGAGCAGCGAAATTATACTGAACGGGCAGCGAATTGATGGCGGTTATTTAAAAATTAAAAATTGGTTAGGATCAGGTTCTCCGGTGACAATGTGGTAGTGGGAGTCCCGCAAGGCGGGGCTCCATCGACATTGATAATAATTCAAATATTCAAAAATAAGTTTTGTTGATGAAGATTTGCTGCCCATTTAGTATTTTTTGCTGCCCGTTTAAATATAAACCTAAACAATTCATCATTGTTGTGATTCATGATGGAAAAGGGTGCAGCATGCAGCCTGCATGCTGCAATCCCATGTAATATTTGAGTCTAGTTTAGCTCATTTAGTTTCTTTCAATTGGTGATAGATGGTTGTTATACTACATATATTGAACAACATCGACATTGCGCTATTGAAACGTTTTCTGATATACTAAGGTATTTGTTAAACTCAAAATGGAAAAAAAACACACTGGTAATAGCGAACGGCCTTTCATTTTGAGACTATAACGCCAGTTTGCATCCTCGCGAGCTTGTAAGTTAAACACTCACATTCGACTGGACGCGCCCAAGTGACCGATTTACCCCTCTCTCAATGCTATTCATCATTTTCTCAATTATTTTTTTCAAATTTATTCCTAAATCTCATAACAGTAAGCAGCGTAACCGGCATACGGAGGTGCGCGAACGTTTGCCATGAGTAATGTTGACAAGTATCGCGGATGTCCATGGGCAAAAATATTTTTTTACTTCCATATGGACTGTCAGGTCATTTGCCACCTTCTTTCATAAAAGAAATGTTAGCATCCCATCGTAGATACCATTCATATCACTTCATTGCTCACCTATCGGTCTCCCAGGTGTACCGGTAGAAATCTTTTTAAGGGGATAAGCAAGCCTTTTGAACAAATCAAGAAGGGGAGAGTGCACGCTGCAACCCAACAGCCGCTGGGCGCGCTCGACTGGCCACGTTACTCCTCTCTCCCGGAAGACTACCTTGAAATGTACTGCATTTCCCACTTTATCTTATTTCCGTAATGTACGTACTTGTTTTGTAGTGAGTGAAGTGTGCCAGAGCCCATTCCCACCCTATCCCTCCCCATTTGCTCAAGCCTTTCTCTAAATCCATTCCTAATCTCCAAAGGTAGACAGCACATCCGGGGATTGTCACCATGGTAATGTTTGTCATTTATGGCGACAGTATCTACTTACCATCAGATAAACTGTATGCTCGTCTGCCGTCTTCGTCGATAGAAAAATCCTTTTGTAACTATTTTCTATCATGTGTTTACAATAAAGTATTTAAATAAAGTATATAAATAAATAAAAAAATTCGAATATTCACAACCTATCTTTTTTTTTATAGACTAGTGGGCGGACGAGCAAGCGGTCCCTATCTGCTATAGGGTTCTTTCATACAAGCGTCTGAAACGCTGCATTGGCTATAATTGACATATCACAATTAGTGTGGAGACTCCAGAGACAGTCGCGTTAATGTGGCCTTAAGCACGATGTAGAGCGTTGAGACGCGGTGATATCGGAATCTTGACGCTTCGTTAGCGCCACGTTTGGAGGCGTTGCTATTCAGACGCGAAGTGATTGAGGTGCTCGCTGACGCGAAGTCATTATCACCGCCGGTAATGACATTATCGTTCGTGTTAAAAGCCTGTGTGAACAATTTAATACAACTTTTAGATACATTTTTCAATGTTAAAACGTGATATTCTATTTTATCACTTTTTACGGAATTGTTTTCGTTTGTTTGTTACTTAATAACTGTTAAAAAACGAAGGGATAGTTAAAAAAATTGACGTGTACCAAAATAACACAATAAATAATAGTACATTACTTCTCCAGGCACGAAATAAAGGAATTCACGGATTGACGGCCGAGTAATATTGGAAGGACGAGGCGAAGCGGAGTCCTTTTTAAATAAACGAGGCCGTTAATTGCTATTTCGGCCGAGACTTGTATAGTATTTTTCTATAATTTGCGAGGAAACAATAAACAAGTTAATTAACTTTAATTGTTAAGTTAATTAAAGTTAAGTTAATTTACTTAACTTAACAAGTTAATTAATAACAAGAAACAGAAGTTTTCCGAGAAAGAATTTGTTTTGTTTTCAGTTTTCCACTTGATGAAATCTTCATATGCCTTTTCATATTTTTCTCTCGATTTCGGTTGTAACGGGTTTTCAGAAAGTATCTTTGCTTCTTCAGCTATGTCTGGTGGCGTTAAATCTAATTCACCTTTCAACGAACTAGTACTCATTGTTTATTAGACAACTTAAAATTGTGATAAACATGAGAACATAACATCCACAATACAGAGTAGGTGTCTGATTTTCATTCCCACCAATTCGACTGCGCGCGGTCTTTGTTCTTTTTTTAAACTTTTGAAAAGAAATGCCCATTCAGCCTTTATAATAATAAATATCGTGTACCTAAAAAAACCTAATTTATGTTAGTGTGCACTAAAAATAACCTCGTTACTGTCCAGAAATCTCCATTATTGTCGTGTTGGAAATTGCTGGCTTGCGTACAGAGGAGAGCCGATTGACGTATTCCTTTTTTAAAATAATAAAGCCATTTCCGAGCAAGTAGGAGAAAAATCATTTATTGGCAATGTGAGTTGTAACAAATGGTAATCGAGTATAATACAGCTCGTCACGTTTGTCAGAATTATAACGACTCGTTTAACATTTAGAAAAATCGCATATAAATGTAAAAGTACCTACCTACCCGTAAAAATATCGTAAAACAAATAAATACATTCTCAGCTGCCAAAAAGTACAACACACGAAACTTGCTCGCGACAAATTACAATACGAAACGGAAAAACAAAAACAACAATAAATAAAACACGGCAAGGAAACGAAGAGATTTGTCCCATCGGGAATTGATCCTAGATCCATCCACTTCTTGGGTCATTTACTTGCCCTACAAGGTAAATGTGACGTGCGGAAAGTCTGTGAAGAGTTTTGGAGTACCAAAATAGGCCATTGTGTTTATCGCTTTTAGACATAAGGCAGTAGAACCGCGATATTTCATCTGTTGGTACGCGATTAGGCACGGTATCGCTGGCGAACATTATTATGCCATAATGATATTGTTGTTCGTTATTGTAATTATGTTACAATAAGACATTACAATATTGCCATAAGTACGAAGGCGGACTTGTTTCTAGAAGGTGTTAACGGTCAGTTAGCATTGCTACGTTATAAATATGGTATTTAGTGAACCCTATATTTTAGCATCTGTGCTAGATGCACCGTAAAATATTGATCTCAGGTTGTTTAGTAGGAAATAAGTTTGTCTATGGTTCACGCTCTTTTGTTTTGTGACATGAAAATAAACAGAAGTGATTTCGGAAGGAAAATCAAATTTTATTGTTTTCGCCAAGAACCCATTCTTCATTTCCACTGCAGCGCCCTCGTCACTGAGAGAATATCTGCTCTCACAGAAGGAATCTCTTTCAGTCAAGCTTAAATATCTAAGAGAAGTTATGTTGTTAAAAAACAGACTACAAGATATAATAAGAAATTAAAAATATATCAGCACATACACACAAATATATGCATAAATATGACTTATATAGTCTTATAATGTATCACTCAAATGATTTGTATGTCTTGTCTAAAACGTTCGTAGGGCTCATTACTCAGACCCGTTGGTGCGCGCGATACGACTTTGGCGACCTGTATAAAATAAAAGATATACTACAATTGTAGGTAATATAAATCATGAAGAAAAAATCTATTGAAAACAACTGGTAGAAACGATTCTACTTTCGATACTGAATAACATATTTTCATCTTATATTTAAGCGATACATTGTATATCTACATATATATATGAACTTATATGAACTTACCGGAATAAGGAAGGAGAGAACATACGAGTATATTAAAAAACTTGTTTTGGGCTCTATTTCATTCCTAGTATACAGGGCAAAGGTTTTTTTTTTCAAAAAAATATTCATCTTTCATACACGGTTATTTTATGATTTTTTTATATATTTAGATATATCCTCATATATCCAGCTGTTAATCCCGTCCGCGCGTCTTAATTCGCTGCAGTTTTTACCGACCCTGACCCGTTTTGACGGATACCCTTTCGACTTTTAGTTTTTTTTTTATTTAGTTTTATTACCTTGTTAAATTTTTATTTTTGTTTGCTACGGTCTAAATGTATATTATTAGAATTGGAAATTGTTATGTATGCGATCACTTATATGTACGAAATAAAATTTCTATAAAATAAATTCTATAAAATTCTATGAAATAAATGTTAGAGATTTTAAAGATGTTTCGGTGGTGTACGGGCAAAAAGAATTGGAAACCAATAAAAATAAAAAAAAAAAATAAAAAAAAAATAAAAAAAAAAAAAAATAAAAAAAAAAAAAAAAAAAATAAAATAAAATAAAAAAATAAAATACTTACGGATAGTGACTAGTGTATTTTATACCTTATCTGAAGCCTGCAGCTGTATCTGATCTTAGATTTTTAATAAATGCTCCACTGCAGCCCGATCCGTGCAGGATCGAGTTTTGGTAAAAAATTAAAAAAAATTATAGCGAATTTTTGTTGTAGCTAAGTGGATGATTTTTACGTATGTGTATTATATTGCGTAAATATAACACAGATACGTGTTACATTTACATGTGTTTGTATTTTCCTTTGTAACTTTAGTGTCCTGTAACAGTGCTCTGAATAAATGTTTCATCTATCGATCGATTTACGTCTCTGCACACTAATTGAAGTTGACGGTTGAGTGTTAGGTACTGAACGGGCTCTTTTAACTCTCTTATCGTCGGGCGACAAAACTAAAGCGATGATCCTCGCTTGCAACGAAACCGTTGAACGATTACTTCTATCTCTCTCTTTCAATGGTTATCCTGTGGAATTTGTACATGTCTTGGGCGTGAAAATAGTTCATCGCTCATCGTTTCTCGTTGTTGGTCGGAGCGCAAGCTTAGCGTGTTGGTTCGTTTAAGCATTATCATTAACTATAGGCAATGGTACGGTACTGTAGGTTATAATAATGGAGACAACGTAGCATTATCATTGCATCGTTTAATTACACTGTGTTACGTATTCATAAATGGTGTAAATATAAAAATATGCAAATTACACGGGGCTTCGGTTATGTTTTTCAATTTACAGTAAAGCGGTAATTTAATTAAACAAATCCCATTCCTCCCGACGGCCATTTGAATATTTTTCATAGCTCGTTAACACTAGAACCGCCGCTGGGTCACTTTTGTCCCGGCGGAGGATTCGTGCATTTTGTTGTGTTTTTACCGTAGGCCTTGATTTTTTTTTTACTTTTAATTAGTTATTGTTTAGTATAATGGCAGTCAGTTTCACTCTTTCAATGCAATAGTTTTTGAAAAACTCGAAATTTACCAGAACCGCCGTCAGGTCCGTTTTGTCCCGTTGTTACTCTATTGCGTCCATACGATTTTATTTTATTTAAATACATTATATAAATTCTTTCATTGCTATTTATATTAGCTAGGGACAATTGTTTTTTTTTTTATTTATCACGACATCAAATTTATTTCCTTTTATAGTATCATTATAGTTTATATTTAGTTTTTATAGTTTATAGAGTAGACTAAATTATCCTTCTTCCAATTATCGATTATGCCGATGTATGCTTTCTAGATGCCACTAAAGAGATTCTGAATAGACTTGAGCGTCTCCAAAACTTGAGTAATCGCTTTATTTTTAGTTTACGCAAGTTTAACCACATTTCTGAGTTTAGGAAGAAGCCTCAGTGGTTACCCTGGTTGCTTATTCGTTCTCGCCACAATTTTCATATTCATACACTCCTCTATAATGTTCTTAACAAACCTTCTCCTAGCTGCTTGCGTGACCGTTTCTTATATATTTTTCCAAGATCTAGTCTCCTTAAAACCCAAACCTTCACCCCCTTAAAGATCCCTTCTCACAATACTCGTAGCTGTGAGTATTCATTTTCGGTTCAAGCCGTACGCTTATGGTATGCTCTCCCTCATAAGATTTGAGATAGTTCTTCTCTTACTATTTGTAAAAACCGATTAAAGGAGCACTATTTGTCAATTTCCTAAATAGTCCAAATTGTATATAATATGTATTAAATATATATATTGTAATATGTATATATTTTATGTGTATAGTATTTATTATTTTGGTATTTGTATTTTTATCTATTGTACTACTACTAAATTACTACGTCTGCCTTTCTGTCTGCACTTATATTTCACTTTCCCAGGTCTGCTAGAAGAAATCTCCCTTTGTGAGTTTCTGTCCGTATTTAACGTATGGACAGAAACATGACATGGCAAAAGAAAAAACACAAAATATATTTTAAATTCTTTTTCCTATCTTTTAGAAGATTACAATTACGATGAGCGCCAAAATAATAGAATTGTGAAGATATCGACATCAATGAAAAGAAAATTGTTATCCTTTTTTCATTGCTTTATGTCTGTCCTAACAATTTAGTCGAACCAAATATCGTTCACCTATTCATACTGAACTCGCGTTGTGGATTAAGCATCAAAACCCCCTTCCTTGTGAGTGATTGCACAGAGAGATCTGGAGTATAACTGTTATAGGTACTTATATACATCTTATAAATTATTGAATAACATGTATGTTGCGAATATGAACAAACATTCCCAATAATACCCTAAACGTAATACCTGAGAAACAGTAAAAACGTACGCAATGTCATCTATAATCACAGTTCCTATAAAGTAAAAATAAAATCGAACAAAATTGAATTTCACATCTGTAAGTAAACAGTTTACAAAAAGTAGTTTTCTTAAATATTATCCATGGAAGATTTATACTTCAACTAAATACTACATTCGGTAGTTAGTATTTAGTTAATTACTCCATATTTACCAAGTGACATCCTGCGGCATAATTGTTTCTAATTATAATCTTCTTTTTTAGGTATCTTATTGTATTTTATTTTTATTGTAACATTGCAAAATATTTAAAAAAAATCTAGAATAGCTCAATAACATATTTATTACGATTTTACTAGCCTTATAATAATAAATTTCTTTAATAATTAAGGTGGGACAATTATGTTCCGGCGGCGGCGGTACAGGCGGCGTGCTAAATTCCGGCGTTTCTTGTGTTAAAATTACGCGACGAAAAATGGCGCGTTGTAAAAATTTTACATATTATTTTATATTAGCGAAATAATGATAAATGATGGGACGCTGGTTTTTTGTTTATTTTTCCGGATGAAACAAAAACACTTCCTGAAAATTAAACGACGTCATTACAATACTATGGAAATTTAAACCACTAAAATAAATATGTATATGAAAATCCATATAAATCCATTCATATTTATGCCATGTTACAGGACTTTATTTAATTTTGAAGTAAACTAGCAATTATATTGCCAATAACGGACTTCTTTCTTCGGTACAAATAGAATATTCCAACTTAAATTCAATGTGGACAAGACATTGAATTTAGAACAACTAGATTGAACAACTTTAGAAATAATTATTCACTTATCAAATGCTCAAACAGGAACGTAAAAGTATAGTCTAAAAAAACATAAAAGATGTAGGTATATTTTTAAGAATATTTGAAGTTATATAAATTTAACAATATGTGTGTTTGTGCGTACGTGTGTGTGTGTGTGCGTGTGTTTGAGTGCATATATAGATAGGTATATATGTATTTGAATATGTTAAAAGTATGTACGAGGTACGTACTTGAGAGGAATTAAAGTATGGTATTTTTAATTCCTTTAAATAAAATCTTTAATTAAACTTCTTTGCAGATCATTATCGACTTATTCAATAGGTGGTAAGGTGGAGAACTGCAAATACAACGCCGTAAAACTACATTATACATTTAGTTAGAGCAACGAATATGAACCTTCAAGTCACTTTAATAAATCTTTTTCAAATGCAAGAAAAGTTTCAAATCCAATGTAGTTTTACTTATTATTAGGCAATTCTATCTTAGTAGGTACTTAGTATTCTAGTGAATAAAATCAAACATTTTTGTAACCTCCAGTTCCCAGGCCGGTACTGTAATTTTTAATTTACCGTCTGGGCAAAACGGTGGCACATTATAAGAGAAAAGGCAGTATGAAATGTGTTCAATATTCGCATATGTTATGTGAGTCACAAAATCACATAATGGGTATATATGTTATAAGCATACATGTTTTGGGATACATAGTCCGGAAAAACACGTGTGAAATATGCGAAAATCTCAAATGTTATATAACATGTGTATTGAATTACATATAATTATATGTAATATTGAATACAATATATTGTTTGTAGTCATTTTTTATTGATTGTACGATGCACCATTTTCGTATTTCTGTTCAACCTAAGGTTAACTGGCCTTATGTACAATGTTCCTTTGTACACTAAAGTTTAAATAAATAAAATTAAAATGCTTTTTAAAACTATACATAATTTAATTTGCCGTTTCCTAGGCCATAAAAAAACTAAATAATTACAAAAAAACTATAAATAAAAAAAACACTACGTGATCTTCTAGACTCTTGTTATCCAATCACCACCGGCGGACTTCTTTAAGTTGTCGGTCCATCTGGGCGGAGGGCGTCCCACTCTGCGCTTCCCGGTACGTGGCCTCCATTCGAGAACTTGTCTACATCATCGGTTACCGGCTCTGGTTCTACGGCAAATATGACCTGTAGTTTACCACTTTAGTGTGCTAATGGCTCATTTACACAAGAAGAGCTATATTTATATAGCTCGAAATTTATAGAACATCGGTTAAAAGCTAGTAGAAACAACCGTTTTAAACTTTTATTATCGTGGTTGAACCTAATAATTGTTATGTAAACGGGTTACTCACGATTTATCACTTATTTATTATAGCCGATATTTCGATCCAGTTACATACTCGTATCTGTCTACCCTCCATCATGTTCGATATGTCTGTCAATAGCAAGAACACCTTCACCCGCCTCTGCAGTCCGGCCGCTACCACGGTTCATGTAACTGGACCGAAAAATCGGTCATAATAAATCATGAGTAACAAGTATGTTTATCTTATTTCATTTACTCGACGTTTCAGTTGGCGTGCATCAACCATGGCCACGAGCAGACTGAAGAGGCGGGTGGTCCACATCGAGATTTGCGAGCAGTTTCATCAGCTGGGTAGCTGATGAAATTGCGCTTCATAGTCCTGAAAAACACGTGTGAAATCTCAAATGTTAAACTGTTATCGTCATCTGATTACTTTTATTCCCGTTATAATTCAGTTTGTATCATCCTGTGAACATTTGTAGGCGAGAATTGAATATAGTTCGCTTGTATACGGGAATCGTATACAAGATTTTCGCCTGAACCGTTCGAGAAACTCTACTTGTGTAAACGAGCCTCAATTCCGTGAGCTATGTCAGTGACTTTCGTGCTCTGACGAATCTCTTCGTTTCAATTTCGTTTCGTTCCCGCATCGAAACTCCGAGAGAGCTATTTCCATAGCTCACTGAGCGACTTTAAAGAATAAACTAACTGACGAACTTATTTACACGGCTACTGTGAACCGTGCCGAAACGTCGTGTAGAAATAAAATGTAAACAAAAACCTTTCATTTTACGCATTTCAGACCCGATTTACGAGTACAATACAAAATGTATACAAAACGCGACAGTTTAAAAAGTTAAACTTCTAATTGTTTGCATTTCATTAAATCACCTACTGTTTTCTATCTTACACTCGTGTGGAGGCGGTGGTCCAACGTCTCCCACTAATTAAAAAAAGAGATTTCTCCTTAGGGCGCCTCTGCCAATCTTGCCCTTGACGTGGATTAAACAGATGCCTTTTACTCCCTTGTTTGTTTAATCTTGGTATTCTTTTGTGCGCGTTTAATTTATTTTGGAACGTTCACTGCGTTCGTTTAGTGAAAAAAAATCTTTTATAGGAAGTTAATCTTAATCGGTAAAGAATTTGGTTTATTTATGAACAGATATGCCAGAGCCCATTCCGATCCCATCCTATCCTATCCCTCCCTATATTCCCAATCTTCCTCTGAATCCATTCCCAAAGGTCTCCAAAGGCACCACATCCGGGGGCGTGAAAATGTTTGTCATTCTTGACTGATATTGGCACGTATAGCGGCTGCCCATGGCGCCAGTATCCACTTACCATCAGGTGGACTGTCAGCTCGTCTGCCACCAACATTCCATAAATAAAAATGTAGTGGGTGAGATATTCCAGTGCCCATTACCATCCTATGCTATCCTATCCCTCCTCATTTTAACAAACCCTTCACCTCGTAGCCAAAGATAGCCAAAAATAGCCAGCGCATCCGGGGGTGTGCCGACGTTTGTCATTCTGTACTGATGTTGACATGTATCACGCATATCGCAGGACGATAGTGTTAAAGGTGGACGCCGATTTGGCGACCAGCGTGTTAGCTCAGCAATCCGGCTAAGAACCAGATGTTAGAGTTGCACGTCGATCGCGGTCGAAGGCCAATGTTGCAGGTCACACGTCGTGGCTTTAACGGGGGGTGTAGGGATTTAGGCTTTGCCGGTCTTGATGTTGGTGCAGGGATCTCGGCAGATCAGGTGTTGGGGTGAATACGGAAATAAAACGCTGCTCTGGTTTACATTAAAACACAGGGGTGCGGAGGGAGCGGCAACGGGCAGCAAGCTCACTTTTCTTCTTAGGTTTCTTACTATACAAGTGGTGAGGACGAACTGGCTTGCTGGCTGTTAGGCCTTTCCCTTTTTATAGAAGTTTGCTGCCCCAGCGATCCCCCCGTTCCCTGAGGAAGATTTATTGCTATTCGCTCTCCACTTTTGTACATAATATCTAGGTTACAAGTCTTATTTATCTGGGTCGGTCCTCTTATTGCACGGAGGATAAAGACTATTTTCGGTGGCGAAGTTTAGGTATTTTCCCTTTTAATTTCCTTTTTCTTATCTTCCCTCCCTCCCTCTGTGAGTAGCAAGAGGTGTGGGAGGACCGAGGGTGTACAGCTTTTCAGTGGCGCCGATACCGGAACTACGCCACCTAGCCCGCAACTTTTTGTTCTAGAACTTATCCTAAATAAAACACACTGCGGGCGGTAGTCTTTATTTTAAACCTTATTCTAATTCTCTGACTTATAACCTAGGTATCCTAGCACTTTGGAGAGCGAGAATAAGACATATAAAAACACAAGCAAATCGTACATAAACAAATTATAAAATGTAAAGGTAAAGAAACAATAATATAACACATAATCCTTAACTAAACATTTTACATCTTACATAATATTAATATTCTATTCATTTTATACATAATATCGACATCTTATGATAACGGTAATGTATGTGTTAACATTTTATTATTTCGGAGGAAGGGCACGTGAATTTCACTCTTGACCAAAATTCCGCCGCTTAAACTTTACTGTTTGCGGAACTCTGTTTAGACGGCCCTCTTTTCCTCTGAAATGTGTGATGTTAGCACGTACATATTTCGCGCACTGATTTTATATTGTACACATAGGTATATAGGCACCGCACTTTCACTATTCACTATTCTGTCGTGCACAGATAGTTTCCACTTAATTTTAGTTAACACTGAATATTCTCTGACATACCATCATATGCAACATATAAATACACTTCCACAATATACGAGTACACAACCGTATCTTACATTCTATAATATCATTAGTGACAAATCACATTTGTGTGTAAAGTTGTGTAACACATGCTTTATATAAGAGCGATTTGGATTATCAAAAACTTCCTCTCATAAGTAAATAGGAAAACTTCGTCTCATACATTGTTTGTGAGGTCGTTGGCACGGTCCTCTGAGTTGCAAATATAATTTTGTTTGTTTGTCTTTCCAATTCTTATGCGCACGGCTTGTTTGCTCAATTTGAGATATATTGCTCTGGCTAATGTTACTGTAGACCAGGAGTAAGGCATAAAAATGTGGATACTTTTTTTATGTCTTGAGGATGTGTAATTGCGTATAGTTTATGTTCTTAATGTTCTGCTTCACCATAGATCGTATCGTTTGGGATTATTATATCTCCTTACAATATGTAAAGCAAATAAACAGTATATTGGAGTGCAGTGTCATGATTTCATTTTACTCTAGTAGTGAAAATATAGAAAGTGGACGTTTGGATTTACCTACTTATATAGAAATTAAACCCTGATAACTATATTGACTTGCATATTTTTTTTATTTTAGCTTATTTTTTATAGAGCCGGGGTAGTGCAGGGGTTTTTCTTTGCTTCGGAATCTTCTTGTTCTTGCTTCTTGTCTTGAGGGCTTCTGGCTTCGAAGTGGCTCCTAGAGCACAAAATGGCTCGCCTCTTATATATATTTGATACCTATACCCCCCCCCCCCGCCCCTCAGGTGGTCATTTATTCTTATTCTTACACATACATTTCTTATTATATACATAAGATCTTTACACTTTAACAAGAATTCAATAGGAACATAATTATTTACATTGGATCCAATAAGATCTTGATGCTGCGACGTCTGGTTGTGAGCGAACCGGACGCGCGGGCCGCGGCTACGCAACGTATTTATAGTAGCCGGCAAACTTCTTGAGCATTAGTTGACGTAGTGGGGGAATGTTCGCGCATTGTACACTTACGTGCAAAAAAAGTATTTACTCTTATTTAATTGTACTCTCATATTAATTAGGGTATTAAAAAGCTTATACGTATTTATTTATATATTTATTAGAAAATCAACATAAAATACAGGATAATAATTGTAAAAATTTAATCTTGGGGTAAAATAGATATTCCTTCCATTAGGTCAAAACTAGAGCTGGTGCCAGGTCTTGGTTCAGTTGAAGCGAAGCTGGTACTAGTCATTGCTTCTTCATTATCATGTTCTTGATCATCATCATCACTGTTATCATCATCCGAGTCGCTATCATCATCAGCAAAAATGACAAACTCGTATAATCACCACGTATAATCACTTTTTATATACTGCCTCGATTTCTTTGACCTTTTGACATAATTTTACCCATTCGCTAACGCCCATCATCGCAACCTTTTCCTTTACGAGCTCTATTACTTTGCCAGTATTCCAGCTGACATTTTTGCTACCGACATACCCTTTAATAACTGCCCAAGCCATCTCAATGGGGTTGAGATCTGGATGGTATGGAGGTAAGCGAAGCACCGAGTGGTTGTGGTCTAATAAAATTTTATCAATGCTGTATGTTTTGTATTGTTCCTTATGTGCTTTTATCAAGTTAAACAGCTGGGG
The DNA here is from genome assembly GCA_914767545.1 of Sesia apiformis. NCBI lineage: Eukaryota > Metazoa > Arthropoda > Insecta > Lepidoptera > Sesiidae > Sesia > Sesia apiformis. Next base: position 2,469,551 of record OU611960.1, on the reverse strand, counting down.
TTTCAACATATTTTCATTGTATTGAATGCCCTTTTCTTGTAGCCATTTCTCCATAACTGCTTTTTTAGAATTTGTAGTTGGCGCGGGATCAGACTGTTTGTTGTGGTGATATGTTGCATTATCAACTACTACAACGGAATTCGGTGGCAGATTTGGTAGCAATTGACAACGCAGCCATTTTTCGTAGTTTACAAAGTTCATGTTGTCGTGCCCTTATGAAATTGGTCTTTTTAAACCCCTAGTTGACCCATCTGACCACGAGTTACCACTGGCATGTGATGAGTCGACATAGGACTCATCGGTGTATACTATCGGTCTCCCTTCTTGCCTATATTTAATAATATTTTCGAGATATTCGATCTGTAGTAATCGAATGTTGCTTTTTTAAATTAACAGCTTTCGATTATTTTCTGTTTTTTTCCATCTAAAGCCTAACTCTTTCAAAATTCGTCGTAAACTTCGTTCCGAGCCATTAAAATTTTTATCTTCTTTTAATTTTTTACGAAGCCTTTCCACAGTAGGTAGTTCATTGTTTGTATTATGGTAATTATGAATACATCTTTTTATAACAGATTGGTCGAAACTATCAATTTCGGTGACATTCTTTTTCCCAGATGTTTTGACAGATGTTTTTGTTGTTACAAAATAGAAAGTTGTTGTTATGATAATAAAAAACGTCAACAAACAATAACGAAGGACTTTTTCAATGCACGCAAGTGTATTCGGGAGCAAGCGGAACGTGGACGCGGTGCGGGAGTCAAGGGTCGACTGATCTACCAATAACGCGCTCGATACGATACTCCCCCGCCATCGCGCCCTGCACTCACCACCAAAGAGACCTAAAATTTGGTTCTGCGCAGTCAAGGTCATTTGCTCAAGAAGTTTGTCGGCTACTGTACGAGTATATTACCTCGTCCCCCGCCTCAGGAGTAGAAATATTCGCGGCGGGCCATCAGTTGTTCTCCGGGCGTCATAGCGTTAACTTACGTTATGTAACTTATCTCTAGTATGCCTAACTTATGCTATACACCAACTAATGTCCTGATAGGTAAGTAAAAGACACACTAGAGAATATTTTAATATCAAAACTTATAAACTACGAGTACCCTAATCTTATTCACAATTGAGCGACTATATTATTATTTCGTCGTTAACAGGATAGTTACATAATATGTGAACTTAAACATAAAACATAGAAAAAATACAAAGAAGCTTCTACAGATTATGACAATTCATATTATAATAATAATACAATAACAATTTAATATTTTAATCAATTATATATTGCATAATTTTATTCAGAATTAATTAGAAGAGACACTAAATAAACTAAGGAGCCAAGATTACAGACATTGAATGTAAAAAATAGTAGGTACAAAATTGAATAAGTACAAATTACATCCGCTAAGTAGCACTAGATAAAAGCGAGTGGCGAGAGGTGTGGTACGACAGCGCAATTCAGGTATCTTCGCCAATGATCGTGCTCGTGCACACATATCTCCTTTCCACGCTAGCCTCTGTTTTCCCACTTCTGGGAAAATAGTCCTCCCCTAAGGTCTGCTACCACAGCGACCATTCTCTTTTATCATCCAGTCACTACCGGCGACTTCAAGTCTTCCACCTGGCTCTATTCTAATCGCTATGTCTTAAAAATCCGAGAGCTGTCACAGATAGCAGCGTCGTACACAGTGTCATAGACTGATACTATCGCAAATAGATTAATCATCGGGCGACGGTATTGCTAGTGGAGGTGACCAGTAGTTCGAAAGGAGTTGTATGTGGTTGCTTTATAGTGTTCACACAGCATCACGCACTTACGGCGAATCGTCACGCGGCGGTAAATGGTCTCTTCTCTAAACATACGGCAGCAATATTTAAATATTGACGTATATATGATATTAACATGATATTAGCATGAATTAGCATTCCTCTATGGTTTTGTTGATCGATTGCAGTAAGTCGTGCAGTTACGTGTTTTAGCGAGCAGTAGAGCTATCACGGGACCAGCGGTACCATGTCATCGACGCCTAAGGGCTCGCGCACATTATAGTCGCGTTGTCCCACAGCACGTCACACTGCGAAACTGCGACAACGCAGATTACAGACGCGGTGGCCCTCAGCTCAACGCTGTTGACTCAGTTAGCTGTTAACATTCAATTCTTCACGTCGTTGCACAGCGAATAACTAGAATTACGTACATTAACTGCACCTGTTCAACGCACATTGAGGAGGGCGCATTGCAGACAATAAATACGGCTGGTAAACGATCCACCAGTCTACTGAGCTGTGCGATGCGGCCCGCCTGAAGTATGCAATTATTTACACAACATGTATGATTATTGTTCATTTCAACATTATTGTTTTTGCAATGTTATGCGGTACGGCGCGACTCGCCATAATATGCGCGAGCCTTAAAAGGTCATAGCGCTGAGACGTAGCGCTTGACACTTGACGCTCAGAGCTTATTTTTACAACTAAAAGTATGAGTAATCAAAGAAAAGTAAGCCTCAAAAAATATTGAATGTGCAGCAAATTCATGGCAGTAAATTTAAAGGTGGGTGATGTTTAGGTTCTCTGGTGACAATAGAGATATGGGAATAAAAAGAATAGAAATCCGTCGCTTTGATGATTATTATAATAAAACAATACCTTGTTTAGTTGATCATGATTTGCTGCCCATTTAGAATATTTTGCTGTTCATTTAAATACAATCTGTAAGTAAGTATGAGTAAATGAGTATGTTACACATAATACGGAAATCATAAAGCATATGTACAGTAAATAACGCTTTCAGAGCCGGGTTTATCTAGCAAGGTGGAATCCGAAATACATTTCCGAATACCTCTCTAGTCAAATACGAAATTAATACCACATCTGCGTACAACAAATAATACGGTAATGAACTCCTGTACTACATCGATTCACGAACATGCGTTGTGTTCAATTTCACATCGGGGAAGGCTTTGTTTATGATATTTGTTGTTTTGTACATTTGATGTTTACTTCTTCTAAGTGCGGTGTGTTTTCAAATTGGATTTATTCATTGAAGCACTTTGTATTTGGGAATATTGCTGGTTGTTGCCATCTTATTTTATTTTTTATTTAATTGATTTTCATCATCCCTTTCGTTTTTGTAGTTTAAACGTTTTTTTTTTATTTTATTCATTACTAAAGTCTAGTTCAAATATTTATTCAAATACCAATATCTAGATCTAAGTGCCAATGATCGAAATAAGTAGTAATATTTTTAAGTATGAAACTCAATTTTTAATGTGTATTTTTTAAAACTTTATTCCTTTAAGGCTGTGTGTATATGGCATTCTCTGCAATTTTACCATCGTGAAGCGAATTATTTTAAAACCCATAATTGTGAGTCTCGATTTTCAAATAACTGTACTTTTACCGTTTACCACTCAATTACATAATATATTACATACGAGCGTTTTTATTTGTAATTTTTATTTTGTTTTTGAACTTCTTCCTTTCCTAAGTTGGTTGAGAAAAAAATCTCCGAAGGAAAAAACAAATATTTATATTGTGTATTCTCATATACACAATACTGTTATGTATTTTCCAATATAGTATGAACAATATAGTATACAACATAGTATACTATATAGTATGAATACAATATAGTATGAAGTAATAAAAATAACTCTACAAGTAGAAGCACGTAGAGGTGGGTTCAACGATGAACAGTTTCGCATTCGATTCGAAGAACAGTTGTTAGTTTCAAATAAAAATTGACAAGTTAGATTTGTAAGTGAAATTTGTGCATTTTTTTAGAAATTTTAAATTGAAACACAACTTTGAAGTGTTCAACGTTATCATTAGCCGACTGTACCTATAATAAACAGCTACGTAATAATTTCTTATAATCTTAACAATTAATATTTCTAGGGCTCCCTTTGTCTCGTGGTGGGAGGATGTCAGCAAAAAAGGGCATGGTCATTAATCTCCATATTAATGGCCCGTGCGATGCCAGAGTTTTTCTGACCATACATTAATCTATATTGGTGGTTTGCGCTCCGCCCCCGTTTTACCGAAATTCCTAAAGTTAAGGTGATTCTTTGACAGAACAAAATTGTGAAAAATTGAGATTATAGATTTTTTTAGAGATATCCACCCTTTATCCTTCAACGCCCACTAAATTAATTATGGATAAATAAAACGCATATTCCGGAACAACAGCAGAAGTTCGGTGAAAACTGTTGTATTTGAAATCGTGATATTTTCAAAGTGCTTGTATTGGACTGCATTAATTGTTTCTATTTTTTAAATCTTACATGTGAAAAACGGTATGGATTGTACACATATTCACACTCCTACACCTACCTTAATGTGTAATGCTTTATGTACAATTGTTTGTTTGGCCAATAAATTAAAAAAAAAAAACAATTCCACGTTAAGGAGGTGTCACAATGTACGTTCCAAACATCGCTTTATAAAGCGATCATGTAGGTTGTGGAACATACTACTTCTAAACATAGGAGGTCTTTCTTTTATGCTACGACATGGGGTTCGTCAAGAAAGCTGTGATTAAGGTTTTACAACCCACCAGAGGGAATCCTGGTGTTGCAGGTGTCCACGGGTAGTTTGGACCACTCACCATCATATAGGCCGCTTGACCTTCTGCCTCCTCTCCTATAAAAAAAAATTAATAAACGTTTTAATCAAATTTAGAGTGGTGTAAATTACCCCTAAGTTATTACGGGTAATTTATACTCGACCATTGAGTTTCTACTTAAGTACGAGTTTAAAAAAAATCTCTACTGTGTCAGTCAGTGTGTGGGAAACATCGTGAGGAAATCCGCATAGTGGAGAAATGAAAAAGATCTGGAGTATGTGGTTACTACTAAACCCCCGAGTGATTTACTACGGGAAGCCTCCCTACAGTGGGACATTAAAAGTTGAAACAAGTACAATCATATTAGAAAAAAATCTAATACATTTTTAAATCCTCAATCCAATAAGAATATTCCAAAGAAAAACGTATACAACACTCCAATGATTCAATGCAGGTGTCCCTTCAGTCGGGATATGTGCACCAAAATGGCCGTGCTAGCGACCAATCGGATGAGCCGAGGTGTCCTTATTTGAAATTTGTGTTCTCTATGCACGGCTTTACAAAGCACTGCAAAACCTATATATACCTACGAACATTAATTTTCGACCTTATTGCTCAAGCGTAAGGTTCAACTGCGACTGTATGAAGAAGTGGCAGATACAAAAATCCGCTTAGGATTTGCGCACCAGTTCCAATTTTGAAATGGTTTTTTGCGGAAATGGCGTTGGATTTTGTTTCATTTTTTCTGCGGGCTCAAAACGTTGCAAAGGTTGCAGAGATTCGGCGCGGATTGAAGAGAAATTGAAAAGGCTGAAGGTTAGGAAACGAGCTTAACACGTAGCTACGTGTTAAGCTGTAAACGAGTTTATCTGTGGATTGCAGACATACAGCTTTGAGAGCTAGATTACTAGCATGATTAAGAGAAACAAAATTATTATATAAGTACTTACCTAGTGATACAATTTCAGCCCGCAATCAACCCTTTTTTCATCCACTGCTGCACGTGGACACATTGTCTTGTGCATGAGGGATGTAATCTTTTTTCTATTAAATTATTTTAAATATACTTAATTACCTTATTCTTTTTCTAAATTCAAATACAAAAACCAAATAAACATATATACATCCATTTATACTTACCCACACATAAACAGACATTCATACATACATGTCTACATAAATACATGCAATTTCTTATATGCATATGCACAACAAATTATATATATATATATCCTTTTGTAATTTGATCTTTGTTTATAAGCTTGTTTTCTTTGTACTTTTAATATATAAGTTGTAGTGTGTATTTGGTATTTGTGTGTATGTATGAGTGAGCACTCTCGTGTTCATATGCGTGTAGGTGAGTGCCTGCGTGTGTAGGCTCACACCATTATTTATGAGTGTATACAAGAGTGTGTAGCTTCCGTGGAGTGGTAATGGAGCGTAAGCAGCCATTTTTCAATTCTTAGAAACAAAAAGCAAATAAACAGCCAAAACTTTTCTCTTCTTATATATTTTTATTAGAAAGGTAATAAATCTTTCAGCTGGTGTCGAAATTCGATCAGAGAACATGGTAGCCGTTTTGTGAAATAACAAAGTGATACTGAGAAGTTTTATGTAAGAAACCGTGGCAGGTGTGGGCGCAAGTAATAAACAAACGACGTTTATTAAAGTGGTCGTTCTTAGTGTAAACAATTTACTGAAGCAATATTTACATTTACTTATCTGTATCTTACGCAATAGTTTATGTGTAAGCCCATATTATCTATTTTGCATTGTATACATAGTAAAATTCGTTTTTTGCAATAAGTTTTATCTATACTCGTATGTATTATACGTTTATATACTATTTCACTTTGTATTTCTTGTTCATAAAAAAATTAACATCCAATTATGAAGTCGATTACTTTAAAAAGGCACTAGTGCACTTGGTGACATTCGAGAAAAATGCAAAAAAAAAACAATAGTAAAATATTCATTAATTTGAATTCAAGCTACAAAATTGCAGTTTTGTATGAAATAAGTATAAAAACCTTTATTTATTTTATTAATTTATTTTTATTTACAGACTATGTTATAACTTATTATTTCGTAATGAATTAAAAAAAAACTTTTTTTCTTAGGAGCGCAGATCCAGTGGATATTAGGTGAGCAAATCTATGCACGTTACAATACCATAAAGTGATATCGGGATTTCTTGTTCTGTGTTTGTTTTTGGTAATCACTAGATATGAAGTTACGATTTATATAAATCTGTATTCTTAAATAAAAATGGTACTTACCTTAATTAAATAAATAAATCTTAATTAAGTAACCCTAACTAAAATGCACTAACCTTTATTGACTTTATTTCAACTAACATTTTTTAAAATAATTTGACAAAAAATCAAAGACGGTACATAAACGATATACCTTATATTGTTGGATAGAGCTCATAGAATTCTACATATTTTATATATACATTTTTTTATATTAAATCGTACGATTTATACGTATCGACTAGCGTCCATCCATCATTTTTGATGTGAATTACTTCTATCTTCGTCTCACTTATTTTTCATTATATTTCATGTTGATTTTTAGTATACTCATTCCTTTAATTCTATAATTTCCTTAAAATAATTATTACCATATTAATGTAAGAAAGTTCGGGATTTGAACCCACGACCGAGTAAATCGAGAATAGGCATAGTTACTGTGCAAGAAAGACGTTGGTTCAAGTGGGCGGTATATACTCGTATTATGTGATCGAGATCGAAAGGTTTTGTGTTTGTTAGGATTAAAATTATAGACTGATTAAATTACCTGTATGTCGGATTAAAATTACAGTTTTCACACCCACCTGTTTTTTTTTTTTTTTATAGAGAAGTAGGCGGACGAGCAAGCGGTCTCACGTGATAGTAAGTGTTACCGCCGCCCATGGACACCTGCAACACCAGGGGGTATGCGGGCGCGCCGCCGACCTTGCAAAATCCTATTCACAGCTTTCTTGAAGAACCCCATGTCGTAGTTTAATGGGAAGACCTCTGTCTTTAATTATTGCTGTGCAAGAAGTAAGAGAGAGCGAGACAGCTAGCTCGAAGGAGAAGGGAGGGGTATAAGGCATCGCGTTTGCGTTTAAATGTATAATTATTGTATTTGGTACAGGTATAAAAATGTAGATAGTAGTTTATTCGGTTTTTGTGATTTATTAAATTATGCATATTTTTTAAAAGTATTTATGTAAATATTGAACAGTTACCCCTAATCTATTTCCATTTTACCGCAATATCTTAGTCTCTATCCACTTGAGACCAAATTCCGATGGCGGCAAGTACGTGAAGTTGCCATGGCAACCGCCAACTATGTAACAGTTGCAAGATACCCAAGACTTGATATTCAATATGCAAATTCAACGTTGCAATTGTTTTGAAAGTTTTGTACTAAGTTTAATGAAATGTTTTTCGTGAAACCTTACTAAGTGAAAACATTAAAATAATAAAAAACAATGTTGTAAATGTGACAGTGAAAAAAAAAGTATCTTATTCTTTGGGGGGGGGGGGGGGGGGGATTGCCAACAACAACAAACAACTGAACAACTGATAGACCAACAAAGTATGCGAGTGAGACTTCAAACAATTGGATCGAAGGACTTTTTAGCGAGGCGGCTTTTTGGAACTCGAAAAGTGAAGTCGAGTTATTGTTTAATTATTATATAATTGTGTATTGTCGATTTTGTGGTTTAATAGCGGTACACTTTATTTAGCTACTTCTGACTTACGTCGATATAACTTGACATTGACATAATGCGTTTTAGACAGTGGCAGAATGTGTTAATTGCACTATAACCATAACCATTTTTTGTATGCTTCCAAGGAGTCCAACTTTTCTGTCCCGAGTAAACCTACTATTGATTTACTGAACGACTCTCATCTTTCTTCGACGGGCCTGAACATTGACGAGATGCGTTTTGAATTATTTTGACTTTATAATTACGAAAACGTAACATTGGCATAATGTCCAATTTGCGCTGTTGCCATGTTAGCACACAAAAAAAACACACTTGTACAAAAATACTTGCATTCTTTTTGAAGAAGTGATGGTTGAGTTTTTGGTTCATTTAATGTAAAAATTATATATTTTTTGGGTTTTATAATTTAATAGTGATAGTTTATTATACTTCGAAGTGCCTATTGCTTGCGCATAATGTTTGTGATAATCAAATAAAAGCATGAGACTGCGTTTTTCGTGTGCTCCCAAGGAGTCCAACTCTTCTGTTCTCCGTAAACCTAATATCACTTTACTGAGCGACTCCTAACTTGTTTGATGGACATTGATAAATAGTGTTTTAAATTGTTTTGACTTTAATTACGTAGATAACTTGACACTGGCAGAACATGCTAAATTCACCATTGCCAAATATGAAAAACATACAATACCTGTATTACCTATGTCTTTGGCGCTAAAAACGTAATTCATACAGCTCTGTTTACAAGCAACGAACGTCGCAAACATGTCGGCAATAAATTCCAGGAAAAATAAAGGGTAGCAATTGGGGGGATGGGGGATAGGGGGGATAAAGTGACATGAGATCATTACGGCGTTCCCGATTTACGGTGCATATTGTTTTGATGGAGGAACGAAATCACGTGTTCCACATGTGTTTACTTTTCGCTGTAATGGGGAAATGTTTGAGAGATTTCTTTACATATTATGTATTACATAATATGTTCTATGTTACATTTACAGCGCTAAATGTAGCGCATCCTAAGCTCTCAGGGAGCAAATCGTTTGATTGTATGAGTATAATCAGTAGTTAAAGCGATTTGTAAAAGCACATTATAAATTTGTAAACATTAGTTAAAGCACAGTATGCGACACTTCCTCGTCCAATTAGTAAGTGAGGTTTGAACACTTCCCTGCTCAAGGCTTGATAAATCTATTAACAAATTTTGAATTTCCTCTACATTCTCTTACCAGATTGCTGTTTAGTAAATATACCCCAAATAAATTAGTCAGTCCGAAGATTTACTGTATCCAGCAGTTTATTACACATGATATATTTATTTGTGATACTATTATCACTTTGCGGTTGAAACGTACGGCAATATTTCCTTACTTAAAGCCTCTGATCAGAATTGCCAAAGCGTAACGTTGTTACCGTTGATGCTACAATGTTAGACACTTAAAGTCAATCATAATAACTCCGTTTGTGAAAACTTAAATGAGTCATACAAATAATAATATTCTTCATTAAACAATTATAAAATGAAGAAATAAATATTTTGTTTTATTAAAGAATTAGGAAAGAAATTAAGAAAATTAAAAAAGTCTGTTCAATTGATTATCTAAATACTCTGATTGTGTAGTCGTATGTTTCAACGGATTCGTTGGAAGCCCTACAGCGCAGATAAGATATAAAGCCATAGTTAAACATTTATACAGTGATAATACTATACAGTCTTCAAAGCCAACGCTCTGTTAAGATCAAATATTTCTGCACAACAGGATTATTTGTTAAAATATGTTTTAAGTGTCCACGACTAAATATTAGGAATAACAACCAATTATTTCATTTACATTTTGCTCGATGTAACTATGCCAAAACTTCATTTATCTATCGGTCTTGCAAGAGTTATAATAAACATTTCTCTAGTACTGATATTTTGCATGTACCTGCTAATACTTTGGTAAGGAAAATAAGATTGTACGAGTGTGTACTATCCCTTTTAAAAACGTAATGCATATATTATTATCATATCCCACTTGTTAATGTTTACGTAATTTGTGGAATCTTAATTGGTATATGAATTAGTTATATTTTTTATGTATTCATATATACAATTATAATGTTTGTGCCCATATAAAATAAAAAAAATATTAAGAAAAGACAGTTTTTCTAGGGCATACGTCAGTTGCTGCGACCACGTGATCGATAGCTAGAAAAAAGTTGTATGAAGTCGCATGAAAGTGTTCACACAAGCGTCTCGCACTTACGAAAATCAGCTGACAAGCCGGGTAGGCTTAGTATATCCTTAGAATCACAAGAAAGCACTGGAACGCTTGTTAAACTATATCGTTTCTAACTAAAATAACTTAAAGGGAGTTTTTATAAGATTGCTTGAAATTATTCATCCAGCGATACCGTTTGCCCGATATCTTAACATCACAATTTCTCCGATGCTTTATACACTTTTCGGTGTCGTCGCGCCACCTGTTCAGAAAATTGTTCTATATTAATCTAGTCTATTTAAATCTGCTGAAAACAGTGTGTTGTATTCAAAACACTGTATTCAACACACAATACAGTGTGTTGAAAACATTGACATTACCGCGAGTGTCGTTCGACGCCATCTGCTAAAGCATTTAATCTAAATAACGTTACAGAGGAGGGCGCCGCAAATTTATTGTATCCAAGGCTTTGTGTTCAGTACAATAATGCATTTTTAATGTTACGGCTTTCGTCCTATAGTTTTAGTGAGAGGACCAAATTTATGGTTGAGCCTGTAATAAACACAAAACACTAACGGTATTCTTGATCAATAAGTTCGACGAGCTATGGAGAGATAGCTCTCTCCATAGCTCGGATTTTTTTGCGTGATAATAAGTAAGGGGCCAACAACACGAGCGAGTCTCTCGCGGCGATAATCTCGAAGTTGCTACTAATTTCAATAGTAACTATATGAGCTATCGTCTAGCTTATCTACACACGGCGATGTCGCCTAAGGTCCGGACAACTAGACCACTTTTGGTATTAGCATTAATCACAGTCAAGTTTTATAGCACCTTATGCAGGCTGCATACGGGTTACTTTCCGACATCTAAATCTGAGCAAATCACGGTCTTACAATCGTATATTTCTCCGGACCTAGGAGCCACTTGGCGCACTCGACTGGCCACGGTACCCCTCTCTCACAGAATACTACCTTGAAATCCACTGCATTTCCAACTTTATCGTTTTACCCCAATGTAACTACGTGTTCGGTAGTAAGTGAGATAACATGCCTATACCCATCCCATCCTATCCCTCATTTTCGCAACCCTTTCTTCTAATCCATTTCTTAATCTTCAAAGATAGGCAGCGTATCCGGGGGCGTGCCAACATTTGTCATTCTGGACTGATGTTGGCATGTATCGCGGGTGTCTATAGACGCTTGTATCCACTTATCATTAGGTGGACTGTATGCTCGTCTGCCGTCTTTTTTCTATAAAAATAACCTAAGAGATTCCTCAAAGAACTAAAATCACCGACATAGCTCAGAATCGACATGCTGAAATGATAATGGGTAGGGCAAATTTAGGAGCGATAACCGATGGACTAGAGCAGTCTCCATTCGAAGACGTGAATATGGTACACTAATATGTGAATATCTCTGCTAATTTTGTCTTCACAAAATAGATAAAAAAGAGCATTTCATTTTCATTTAGGTCACGGGAATATTTTGGAGCAATATTGTTGTATCCACACGATTATGCCCTTACTCGTAAAAAACATTTCGTACACTCGTTTAAAGATCGGCCCCATATGCATAAAGTCCTGTTTAAATAGTCGATTTTGCAAAAGGGTCGGGGTGAATTTTTCGCTTCATAGCCTTTAGGTTTTGGCATGGTTAATAAACGGAAGCGTTCATTATCCATTTATTTTATTCAATAATTATTATTGATATAATCATTTATTTAATACAATAATTATTATTAATATAATACCCTCTATGTAATAATTGTGATGTACTGTTTAGTAGAGCATAATTGTGACGTAATTTATAAGCATTCTGCAGTAACGAAACATTAATGGAACTATCCATTAATGTGATAACCAAACGCAGTTTCGGGGCGCCCTCTGCATTCTCGAGCTCTTTCTCTCGCTCTCAGCCGACACGACCGGACTACATTGTTGAATAATTATAGAAATACTTCATATTTAATCCAGACTGTAATTAATTAATTTACATGTCCTGGGCCACAAGTGAGTGTACCTATTCAATAAATATACAAGTCACCCGTTACAACGCATTCATATGGAAACGTGTCAGAGATTGGGTCTTAATAATATCAGGTAACCAAAAAAGTTCGTGCGGTTTTTCTTATACAGATTGACTTCGGTCTTAATACAGTGCTTCATCGATCAAGCTGAAATCTCTCGAGGAAAATTTCTTAAACCACTTTTGTGCTGTCCGATCACTTACAGCGTCATCTCCGAATGCTCTACATATTTTTCGCGCCGCCTCAGGCGCGTAAAAACAACTTCGAGTAAACAACTTCGAATTAACGTTTTGTTCGTGACCATTTTTAATTATTTCACAATAGGAATTAAACAATTGTCTCAACAATTTGTATGCATCAAATAAAAGAGGAATTCCAAAGTAAATATACGTACGAAGTACGTAGTACGAAAGTAAATGACAGTATATAAACAAGTGCTATCAATAAATAACTAAAAAAATATGCATTGCAAATCTGTATAAGAAAAACCGCACGAACTTTTTGGTTACCTGATAAATCGACTCTTATTCTGAACAGTCGCTGAGTTCGCGTCGCGCGGGAAATGAAAACTGAGTGGGAGATAAGAATAAAATTAACTTGAAAATATGTTACAAATAGTTTTTGAACATATTTTTTCCTGGCTCTAAAATTGGATGATATTTTTGTATACAATGGGAGCGCCGCATTCCAACGAAGATGTAAGATGCAGCAGGAGATTGTCGGTGCATTGAGGCGTTCGGGAGGACGACGGCGCCAGGAGTCCACAATCAAATGCAGTAAATGCGATAATACGGAACAGTGCGTGTGCATAGTGAGTAATTTTATAGTGAATGAATCGAACCAATTACACAAGAACTTTTGCGCGGTTTCTTTGGCGATATGGTTGCGGTTTTAGTGAATAAATATAAGTATTGTAGGTACTTACATTATGAATGAATTAAATAACAGATATAATATACTCCCCTCCCTTCATAATAAACAAATAAAAGTACATAAATTCCGTTCCATCACTAAATAGGTCCCAAGCTTGGCTGCGAGTAAATGCTTTGTTTTAAATAAATTTGTTTTATTCATTTCAGACATGTTTATAAATTTATGCAACATCTAAAAAGTTGTCTATGTTGAATGCAATGTTGAATAATAGATATTAACAATGTCTTAACTCTGAATTCCGTTAATTGTCGAAATAATGAGCATTTGTTTGAGGAATTTTTATTTTGTGTTATCTTTCATACATAAATAAGTTAACAATTAATTATTTTCACTTAATTCTTTTTTTTTTACTACCTTTTATCAAATGTTTCGGGGTTCGAACATTTTACCAGGAATTTTGGCATAGTCCCGAGCCGCACTTTTGATTTTTTTTCAAAACTTCGTCGCACGATGATACCTACACATTTAGACATGTTATGCAATATTACGTCCTAAATTGTCCCCTTGCCGAGATATTATGTTTGAAAGGTCGCTATACATATAATCGTATGACCTTAGCAAATCTGCAGCTACTAACTAAATTGTTATCTAATAACTATTTCTGATTAGTTTTATACCTATGTTTTTTAATATATTTTTATAACAGCATAGAACAGTGTGGAAGTTTTAACTCATTTGGAAAATCATTTCAACATTCCAGGCACCGGGTGTAAACATTATACTCAGAATATGAGTAAACTCCATGGTTTAATACTATGGAGGAGATTTGGTCACATCCTGTCTATAGTACAAGATTAACTTTGGCCCGCAAGTTCGTTCACGTGGTCTACATAATATGAGTAAATAGCCTATTAATTTATACTTAATTGCACAGACCAATGTGTACAAAAGGCGGACTTGATGCCTTATGGCATTCTCACCAGTCAGCCTAATTGTTAATCCGGATTGCAATACATCTATTTTCCAAGATTCAACGAAATCAGTACAGCCGCTTCGACGTGATTCATTTGATTTTATTTCTACATATAAAAACAGCATGAACAAAGTATACAAGTATACAAAGTATGTTTCATCAAATGATAACTAATTGCTCAGATTATTCTACACTTTTATGGAATTACCTGTAAAACTTTCGTTTATAAAGACAGATTGCTAATTGCAATCAATGCAATCAGCCCTTCCAGTATCCACTGCTGGACATGGGCTTCCACATGCACATTGTCTCCTCCATGAGGGATGTATGGCCTTAAAACGCGACGCTGGCCAAGATTGGCGAGTCTTCTCTTTCAGAAGTGTTGTAATTCCTAAAGGTTCTTGGTAGCGGCTTAGTCAGGGTAAGGGTAATCCCTTAGTCGCCTCTTACGACACCCACGGTAAGAGGCGGAGGGGGGGGGGGGACTTATTCATTATTATAAGTTGTATGGCAGAAATTGCAATAAGGCCGCCTTTTTTTCTGTTTTTGTATGTATGTGTGCAATTTTCTATATAGGTCTAAATAATAAAGGTTACTATTATTATTATGCATTATACTATGTTTACTCCTTATATAGTCAGTATATTTTGAACATAATTGTATCTGTAAATTTCAATCGTTTTCCGCCACCTCTATATCCCTATTATTTTTCTCTATCCCAATGTTGCCAGGAAAAGATCACCGTGGCGATAAGGTCGCCTATAATTAGATTGTGTCATTTGAAGATATGGCAAGTCTACTATTTCAGAGGTGTTGTAGTTTCTCAGAGCTTGTGGTAAGCAGCGGCTTTGCTATCCCTTATTCGCCCTTTACGAGACCCACGGGGAGAGGTGGGTTAGTGCTATGGAGAGGTGGGTTAGTGCTATGGAGAGGTGGGTTAGTGCTATGGAGAGATGGGTTAGTGCTATTCTATAGCCGACCGACACCGCACGGCACTAATTTGATTTTGTAATTACAATATGTATGTATATAATACCTTTTCAAATGTGCGTGTTTGTTACAAACATCTACACTTTCTTATTTATAATTGTGGGATGATTACATCCCACTACCGTACTCAAAACGCTGTCCGTTATTGACATAGGCCGAGTACTAAGACAACATATGGGCCGCGCCTCCATGATTTTCTAACATGATTTTAGATTTTCACGAACTGTTGACCAGAGGAGACTTTCCTTTTAACGCTTTGGAACATTCGAGAATATATTATATATATACTTAATGTCATGTGTAAACTACGAGTAACATAAGTATTACACTGCAGAAAACTACAACATGAACCCTAGAAACCGCCTTATTGAAATTTTCTAATGATTAAATGAAAAATATCTTTATTGCATTCTTGCGCTACACACTACGCTTCTATGCTTAGGCTTCCATTTGACGACTCATCTACCCCATCAGTTGTCGGTGCAGCGGCAAAAATATTCTGCCCATTGCCACTCCGATTCCGTGACCTATGTCGGAGACTTAGTTCTTTGGCGCATCTTTTTATTTCTATGTTATCCCGCAAAGAAACTCATGGCATAGTTCTCTTCATAGCTCGCTGGAAAAATGTAATATAATCGTACATGTGAAATGCCTCACATGGACCGATCTATGAATCACTTACTCACTCATGAATGCTAGACAGTCATTGTTGGCGCAAACATTTCAAAACCTAAATAGTATTTTGCGGCAAGTTTGAATTTGCCTTCTACCCAAAGAACTTATACTTAATTATACTAAATTCTACTTATACTTAATTTTACTGCTTTATATGTATATATATATAATATATATATGTATATTGATATGTATGCATTACATGTAATTATGATACTGTACACCATCTACATGTGTTTAAAATATTTATTTCCTCTCTACTCAAAAGATTGTCCGGCGAGATCGCTGTTTGCGATAAGACCGTCTTTTGTGCATTTCTTGTGTTACAATATCTGTTACTGTCTTTGTTTTGTTTTGATGTGTAATAGAGAGTTCATATCGGTTTTGATTTTCAAAACGTCATAATAATAGTTAGATAATAAGGAGCGCTTCTTTGTAATATAAGAATTTACAGACGTTTCGTACGAAATCCAACAATACTCTCCCGGGGTTCCGTCCAAGGAATGCAATCTAAATATCTGAAATTGCTTTTAACTCCAATACTGTACACCTTGCAAAGGCTACCTCAAACCTTTATTACTTAGGTAACTCACTATCTTCACTATTTTATCAGCCTTTTCGTTTCAGCAGGTAACAACAATTTTGATCTAAATTGATTGAAAAGATCAAACATTTACAAAATATTGCCATCAAAGCCTTAAATAGATTGATGTTAAATGTACTATGTAGGTATGTACGTGTTATGGAAGTTTTGAGTGACCATTATTTATTTTATTAGTGACTATGCCGGCAAATCTGAAGCTGTTCTTCACATCTGCAAAGTGTATCATACGTGAACCGTGAACAGGATTCTCCAAGACTGGTAGCATACTCCAAAGCGATAGAAAGCAACACAGAAGGATGACGGCCCATTTATGACGGTAATCAATTTTCATCAGGTAATTTAGATTTTGAGGGTGAGGGTGCAAACTGTAATACCATAACTGCTGAGCGCACTCGATAGGCCAAGTTACCCTCACTGAAGACTACCGCAAAATGTACTGCATTTCCCACTCTATCCTATTCTCCCACGCGCATACATGTTTCAGTAGTGAGTGCGATTTGACAGAGTCCATCTCCAATCCATCCTATTATATACCTCTCCATTTACTCAATCCTTTCTCCAAATCTATTCGTAAATCTCCAAAAATAGGAAGCGCATCCGGTGGCAAGCCAACGTTTCTCATTCTGGACTGATGTTGGCATGTATCGCGGATGTCCATAAACGACAGAATCCACTTACCACCAGCTGGACTGTCTCCTCGTCTACCACCTTTCTATATACAAGAAAACAAGATACTTGAAAAGAGTTAACTCTATTTTACTATTTTACTCTATTTTTAAATTACATTTATTTATACTCTATAAGTACAAATGAGAATCCGCCGCTGGACTTGTGTGGGTGTACGGGAAATCTCTTTCAAAACATTTGGCACGTTCTCTTTCGTGTACACTTATTTAAGGTATCTGGCGAAGTATCTGAATATAAACAGAATATGTAAAGTACTTGGCCCCCACGTCAGCTTATTTCCGTATGTAAAAGTTTTAATTTGAGATCTAAAGTTAGACTAGAACTGTTATGAATAACCTTTTTTTTATGCAAGAGGTAGCAAGCTACATTGTAATGTAGATTTTTAATATCTACTATATTCATTTAAATGCATATTGCATTACAATTTTTGTACACGCTACTTACGTTCCATGCGTCATCAGGGCTTTAGTTGAAAATCAGGGCTTGTCTCAGGCATTCAACATTATGTCAGGCCTGGCCCACTCTGCACTTTAGGTACGAAAATATTAGATACTTTAGGTACGGACCCCTGCGCAGGGGTTAGTTTTCATTGTGTGCGTGATCTTCAGCAGTTTAGTGTAATATCGCCTTTCTGATGCGCGTACAATTAATTTTCGCTTGCGCTGAACGAAATTTGTAGGTATGTTTTTGTAGGTTTCCTGGAGCGTTTTTAAGGAGTGAGTCTTCTCTACTTGTACTATTAGTTATTCTGTGATTATGCTAAGCTGGAGAATACAGAGCACTATAACGCACGGGGTCACAATTATTATTATTAAATCTTGCTCACTGGTTCAATCATTTAATTATTTTCTATCAACCTGTAAATGCTTTGTTTTTGTTTGTGTTTTATGTGGCTTGTTCAATAAAGTGGTCCGAAGCCGTCGAAGCGCTCAATTGAAAGGTAAATTGAATGGGATGTGAAGGGAAGAAGTGTAGGAACCTTGCCTACACTGCAATTAATTTAATTAGGCAAGCAAACCCGCCGGCCGATGCTAAATTTACTTTAGACCGTTACGCGCGGCCGCTTGTAGAAGGCGCTTGCGCAGAGCGGAGCGAGCGGGCGCCGCACAGTCACTACCGATATCCGACGGCATTTTTTAGTTTCTGTTAATTATAAATTTCTATTTGTATCTTGTGCTAGTCAATCTCTAATAATTTGTTATCATATCTGTGACATCTTATGTGTTAAATTCATGCTCTTTCTTCAACAATATAAATCGCTAATGTAAATCGTGACATACCTACGAGAATAAAAGATGTCATATAAAGTGTGGAGTTTTACTAACTAAGAACCCAAGTTAGACACTTTAGAAGAAATGTGCTCACTTCCTACTTCTACTTCTTCCTACTACAGAAATACTTCCTCTCAATCCCATCCATTCCCCATCCCTCTCTATTTCTTCCCGTAGTGAATGTTTAGTTTGCATATCAATTTATTTACAGTAACCCTGGCCAATTTGTATTTCTGAAATTAGGGCGTTTCTATACAAGGTGTGTTCGGAATTTTTGACCGGAACCCGAGAAGTGAAGATTAACTTCTTTCTGTTTTGAGTTTAGTCGAAATTATGTATTGTAGGATTTGTGGTGGTAGTTTATTAAACGTCAAAGTGCCTAATGTTTCTGCCCACTGCTTGCGACAATCAAATGAAAGCTTCCAAGGAGTTCAACTCTGTCCTCACTAAACTACTATCGCTTTATTGAGATACTCCTGACTTACTCCGTCGTTACTGGACATTAACAAGATGTGTATTAAATTGTTTTGATTTTAATTACGAATAAAATTCGACACTGCCAGAATGTGTTAATTTCACCATTGCCATATGGTGTGCCATCTATATGGTATGTCCGAACCTTTCCCAAAACCTAAAATCACTGATTCTGCTCCTAGATTCTGAGTTAACTTCTTTATATTACATATTTTTTTTTATAAAATATCGCTTTTTTGGGCAAAATAAATAATTTGGAAATTTTTAATGGAAAATTTGGTAAAAACTAAAAAAAAATCTTAAATTGATTAGGTATTTGCGGAATCATATCATAATAAGTTATACAATCAGCCTCCTCTCCACTGTTGAATGTAGCCCTCTCTTAAGGCTTGCCACCAAACACGGTCTTCGGCGATTTTTTTCACCTGCGGCGTGAACATACTACAAATAAATATTTGAACTGCTGAACTGCCAGCTAAGGTCTTTCCGTCACGCTACGATACAGGGCTCTTCAAGAGAGCCGTGGACAGGATTCTGCAAAGTCGGCAGCGCACTCGCGTGCCTCCTGGTGTTGCAGATGTCCATGGTCTGCGGTGATCACTTACCATCATGTGGCCCGCCCGCTCATCTGACATCTATCCAATAAAAGAATATAGACAAGACATTTGATTTTTGGTTCATGAAATCCAATTAGAATGAAAATTATGATTCATGATTTAAATTAAACGACACTTTTGCGTTTTGAAAATCCTTTTTATTATTTAACTGTCAGTAAGATGAGTCATTTATTTTACTATCAAAGCGAATGTTAAACGTTATTAATAAAGGCAATTAGGACGTAAAGGGCAAATGCCAGTAATCGATTAGTAGATTTTATGAGTACTTAGTTTAAGGGCATTAGATTTGGCCTCCATCTAGTGCTTTGGCAAAAATCTAAGTAATAACAGTAACTCGATGATTACCTTAAAAAATGACAACAAAACTATATATGTTTGTAACATTTGAGGTACTCCATAAAATGATTTTATATTTCGCTAATTCGATCTTGTATATGTATTTTAAATTGATTGACGTGTTAGTGTTAATACTAAATGTCTATCATTAAAGCTGACAACTTTTGTTTCTACGACTCTTGAAATTGATATTTTCCCCAAGTAAAGTATTTTTTTAATGAAGTATATAAGTTCTAACTACGCCGCACACCACATTCATGTACAGCTGCCAAACGAACCGCTACAATTGATTAGGTACGGAACTATTTGTTAAAATCAATCTTCAGTTCTCTCCAATTGGTTTTGAGTAGAGACAATTGTCGTTACTGCTCAACCACCTCGAGTATTTTGGGTGAAATTTATTGTATTAATCTTATTGTGGTTATAATCTCAAACCACTTACTTTTTCGTGCATCAGATATCTAGGAGACCTGGACATTTGGATACATATATCTGCGTGCATCGGCGCAAGTGTACCTACTACATGACGCCAGTGAATGGAGTGCTGTGAAATTTTTGATTTTAGTTCAGTTGAAACTTAGTTTTCACGAAATAAATCCAGTGTTAAGAGGGCAGGTATTTTATAAAAATAAATATACTAAGAAGGCGGCAGATGTGCATCCAGCTCACCCGGGTACGTGGATACAGTCAAATGCTGGTACGTTCCAGCCTACACCTTTTGAGATGTCGGAATTGATTTGGTATATTTTGGATATAGACCTCTCCCAAGGTACACTGTCCTCGGCTCTTCTTATCCAAACACCACCGCTGGCGAACTTTTTTCAGTCATCGCGTCGGTCCACAGACGTCCCACACTGCGTTTCCCGGTACGTGGCCTGCATTTGAGGTCTCATCTACCCCATTGGTTGTCGGTCCTGCTGCATTTGCAGCAGGCATGTTAAAGATCGGCATGTTAAAGTCTTAAGACAGGTCGTAAGTAAATACTTACGACCTGTCTTACAACTTTAACAGGAGGATTCTACGAGCTATAACGCTTGCATAAGTTATCTTAGATACTAACCAGCAAAAAAACTCCGAGCATAGCACTCTCCATAGCTCGCTCAGTGACTTTGAACTTGCGGATCAGGACAAGAGGCCACGTTTCGGCACAATACGTCAGAATTCTCACGACGTACTGATTGAAGGCTTTCGTGTTGATATATTGTGGTATAGACGAGAAGATCCGACGCATTTTTCAAATGCTGCCCAGCACAGCTATATAAAATTATGTATGTACCTAATAATAGCAGCTAAAATAAGTATGTATGTATGTATATGTATATTATGGTATTTAATTAATATGCGTCACAATTAACAATAGATTTAATTAATCTTACATATCATAGCACCTACCGTGTGCCATGTCTGCATAGCCCAAAAGGTTGACTGGGAGATAATGCTTCTAAGCATTAAGTCTGCCTGTTGTCATTTTGCGCCATAAAAAAAACATAAGTAGACACTTCCATCAAATTTATCTCCAGGGAGTCCCATCTCGGGGGAAAAGTGGAAGTACATTATTATAAGGGTACTGTTTAAACTTCATCCCGAAAAGGGTGCCGAAAAATGAACCATGAAATCAGATTCTGTCTTGTTTTCATCCTATACGAGGTAAGCAATGATTTCTACGTGAATTTTATGTTTATTTAAAGCCTATATCAACGGAAAGTCCTTTTAGAAAGGTCAGAGTTTTATTATCATTGAATTAAAAAATATGGTGACTTCTTGGTGAAGTAACTTAAACACAATACTCAAATTCAAAGCAAATCATAATAAAAGCTAGTAGAAGGAAGATAGAAAAACGACGAACACCTCGTAATCCAAATCATAAAATCAGCCTATGTATCTCCACTGCTGAATATAGGCCTATCCCAAGGCTCACCACCATACACTATCTTCGGTTCTTGTCATCCAACCCAGTACTTACTTATTCACGATCACTTTCCATCAAGCAATACATATGAATTATCTTTTTTTATAGAAAGAAAGCTGCCGACGCGCATACAGTGCCACTGATGATAAGTGGATACTGTAATCATTAATCATGATAAAATAGATTCATATTTAAACCCTAGCCTTAACAAAAGAAATAAATAAAGAAGTTATCCAATGACGAAAAGAACAATAATCGCACTACAAGTGTGTATCTCACATCTCACAAAATTCCAGAATTAGTCTATCTATTTATTCAGATTTTAACTTCGAGTTGAAAAGTTGTAAAAAATCAGATTCAAGTAAAAAAAAATAAAAAGTTAAATAGCCAGTGAGAAAAATTGTACAATGGAGGAAAATAATTGAATTTATTAAATTATCGAATCTAAAAACTGTACAATACATTGTAATCAAGGATAATGCTGGCAGAAGAAACTGAATCAGTGATAACATTAACATCATTGGATAACATCACTGGATGATCGATGGTAAACATATTTTTTTTTGTGTATGATTTTACGAAACAAGAAATGTGGGTATTGAGACGTTATTTAATTACCACGAGAATCACTACAAAATGGTTAACTTAAAGGTTTAACGACCACCTTAGATGCATTAAAATCTGCATAGAGAATGCTCGGAGTTTCTGCAAGAATTTTTTAATTACGTACGTGGGGGTAAAAATTCCGAGCATGTAAAATCTAGACCTCGCCCAAGTCGATCTCACTCTGTTACTTATCTACCTAATAATATCTCCGTATCCATTACCGAGAATATTAAAGCTAATACACTTAAAAATGAAGGTAAATATAAAATTTCGCGTAAACAGGTCCCTTTAGTATTCCACAAGGGTCTGTCCGTCAACTTTTCATCATTGTTCTGGGAATATTTTTAATGGAATTGCGTAAAACGCCGTGTAAGCTGAGCTTGTGTAAATATTGTATTAATCTCGTGAGAATAAATTCGCTTTTCGCCGAAATAAGTGAGAATATATGACGAGCTATTATTATTATTATACTTTATTGTAGACACACGTGTACTAGATGAGAGAGAATTAACAATACGTCCAACAAACGCGCCTATCTACTTAGAAGATGTCTTAGTTCATCTCCTAGAAAACCTGGCGATAGTGACCCGCAATCAGCCCCCATATTATCCAGTGCTGAGCATTGGTCTCCTCATGTACAAAGCAATGTGCATGAGAGAGGAATGGCCTTAAAACGCCTCGCTGACCAAGCGCGTTGGCGAGTCCACTCGCTCCACTCCACTCCACTCGCGGCTTTGTTATTCTTTAGTCGAAACTCACGGGAAGAATTGGGGTGGTGCTATTCTGAAGCCAGCCGACACCGCACGTCCGATAGTGTTCAGATGAGTTCAAAATTGGCAGTAGTATTGCTAATACTAATTTGAACTACATTATTGTCAATTCTATCGCAATGAATAGTGTTAATTATGTTCCCCTTACGACCTGCTTATACCATTTACAATCTTTCCAGTTTCTCACCAACCCTCACATTGTGTAGAAGAAAATGAATGGAATTCGTTTGTTACCCTGTTAAATTATAATTTTCCTATAATGATGGTAGTATCTGCTAGATGGACAGACGACCTCATAAAGGTTGCGGGCACCCGCTGGATGCAGGTCGCTGCCGACAGGTCTAAATGGCGGACAATGGGGGAGGCCTATGTCCAGCAGTGGACGTCCAAGGGCTGAGATGATGATGATGATGATGGTAGTATACTTAAAGGATTAAAAACAAGGAAATAGAAAAAAAATTAGTAAATTAGTGTAGTAGCCTACTAATATTCATAATGAACACGGGTGCAAGGTCATCGACATAGTCAATGCAGAATATATATAATAGTGTTCCAGGGAATTGACACGTTAAAATAAACAATATTGAGTTTCTCTGTAACAAAAGAAACGACATTAAAGTTTATTCTTCAATTAATGTCAATCCCTTTCAACAACACACAAATTCACAATATCAAACTATATTCGCACTCAAGTTCTCTAATCAATCACGCAATCGTCATGTCACCATAGATTACCGATGGACGCGGAATGCGCGGCAAATTCAAATTGAAGAAATATATTTTCTTTACATATATTTCACCCATGCCACTACACCAGAGCAAGGTACTAAGTGAGAGTAAATAAATATGCAACCGTGTATTGCTACATAAAATCTCCGGATAACTTTGTCGGAGAAAACTGGCGTTACATATTTAAAAAAATAGATATGGTAGTAATTAATTTGGAAAAAGAGCACCAGCTCGCCGAAGAAGGATATATATGTACAACCTTAAGGAATGGTCCAGCTTCAAGTACCATGAAGACTTCACCAGCTAACCGCAAACTTCATATTGATGATGCCACCCTATGATGATGATGAATTAATCTAACCAACTAAAAGTAACATACACATAATTACATTTTAGTTTTAACAAAGGTTCACGTAGTTCAATTTTCTAATTATGGTAAAGAGAAAACTGAAAATATAAAATCAATTGTAGGAATCAATAATCATTTTTTAGAAAAAGCTTTTAGTCGACTAAATAAAAAAATAACATGCCAAGGAACCAAAGAGGTTGCAAAAACAATTGCATTTCACTAACTGCAGATATTAAGTATAGTGATAATATCTAATACATCTATTCCTCTTTCAATAATGGTTATCACTATTAGCATTAGCATAACCCATTAGCATAACCCTAATTGTATTTTTAACATTATTAAAAGGTTATTCTTATGAAACATTTATAATCCTTTCAATATTATCCCAAGTCGTCGTCATTAACGTCAACAATAAACCTGCCGATTAACTAATGAAGTCCTGATATTAAATCTTCCCTATAAAAATCGGTAACTCAAACAGTAATTCAATCAGTTCTATAGTAGCATAAGGACCTTACACTCTACTCGTATGACATATACGAAGTACAATAATTGGCGATACGTGTACAATTACTGCATTGTACAATTTCAATAAAGAAGAGTGAAGGACAACGAGTTGTTTATATACTGCTATCCACTGAAACTGATACGCGAGGGACCTGGTAGAGCTGGTACTGAGGGAGCCGGATCAAGACTAACTACAGTTACTACTGATGGACTAACAAGTCCATCAGAAGATGGATTTCAACGGAAAGGTATGTAAAAATTGTTTGTATACAAATATGTGTCTAGATTTACCAATCAGAATCAGTGAACGTGGACTTTGGAACGGTATTATTTTTATTATCTAATTGTCTTTCTCACATTTTTTTTATGAACGAAGGCGGCAGACGAGCATACAGTCCACCTGATGGTAAATGTCGCCTATAGAGATCCGCGATACATGCCGACATTAGTCCAAAATGGCAAACGTTGGCATGCCCCATTTGGCATTTGGAGAAAGGGTTATGAAAATAGGGAGGGATAGGATGGGAACGGGCCCTGGCACATCTCACTCACTACCGAAATACGTACGTACAGGAAAATAAAGAAAAGTGGGAAAAGCAGTACATTTCAAGGTGGTCTTCTGTGAGAGAGGGGGGTAACGGTCGAGCGCGCCCAGCGGCTGTTGGATTGCAGCGTGCACTATCCCCCTCAAAGAACATGACACGAGAATCACCACATAATTGTTATTAATAATGATTTATTCTCAATACAGGTATACAAGTGGTTGGAAGGCAACGCAGAGTACTTCCCTCTGGTGCCTCCGCTAATTAGGCCAATCACCAAGGTCACAGAGTACACTTATGCGCCGGGAGAAATTTATTATTACTACAGTGATCCAATACCACATCCCATCAGACATGTACAGCTGCCCTTTATTGTAAAAGCTCCTTATCATATATCGCCATTGAGGCCAGCATATAAATAAAAAATATAATGATACATTTTTAGTTTTCTTTTCTGTAATTCTATACATCTTCCTATTGAGTATACCACATGTAAAATATAAGTACAATATTAAAAGTAGTTTCTTTTTTTATGGGCGAAGGCAGCAGACGAGCATACAGTCCACCTGATGGTAAATGGATTTTGTAGCCCCTAGACATCCGTGATACATGCCAACATTAGTCCAAAATGACAAACGTTGGCACGTCCCCGGATGCGCTGCCTACCTTTGGAGATATAGGAATGGATTTGGAGATAGAGTTGGGAAAATGGGGAGGGATAGGATGGGAATGGACTCTGGCACATCTCACTCACTACCGAAACACGTACATACATTAGGGAAATAAGATAAAGTGGGAAATGCAGTACATTTCAAGGTAGTCTTCTGTGAGAGAGGGGTAACGTGGTAATTATAAATATCAGATTCAAATAAAAAATTAACAACCGAAATTACCAGTGAACAATGGTTCACTGGCAATTTCTGGCAATTATTGAATTACCCAGCCTAAAAATTGTACAATTAGCAAAACTGTGTAATCAAGGATAATGCCTGCAGAAGAACTGACCAATATCACTGATCAGTGATAACATGAATATCATTGGAGGATGGATGGTAAGAAATCTTTTTTAGGTATGAATATTTAGGTATTTTTAGGTACAGCTAATCATCCAAGGAAAGATTCAAGGCAAAAGAAGTGTGGGAAGACGAAGGATATCGTGGCTGAAAAACCTACGCCAATGGTTCAACACCAGCACTCTATCACTATTCAGATCTGCTGTATCGAAGGTTAAAATCGCTATAATGATTGCCAAACTGCGCGAGCGGACGGCACCATAAGAAGAAGAAGAGGTATGAATATACGTTCATCGAACGTTATTTAATTGGTATTATCACGTGACACGAGAAACACCACAAAATTTTTCCTTCAAATATCATTTAATACGTTGACACACCTCAAAACGTATTTATTAAACGTATTACCTCAAACGTGTGTCAACGTATTAAATGATATTTGAATTTGGACGTATTAATCAACGTATTAATGATATTGACTTATCTTTATGGATTTAGGAATGGATTTGGAGAAAGAGTAAAGAAAATGGGCTGAATAAGGATATGGGATGGGAATGATCTCTGGCATATCTCACTCACTACGGAAACATCTATGTACATTATACGATAAAGTGGGAAATGAAATACATTTCACTGTAGCGTTCTTTGAGAAGTAACTTGATCAGTCGATTGCACACAACAACTGTGGCATTGCACCGTCCACCTCTCAAAAAATCCTCTGATAATTTTCTTTATGATTACTATAAATACGAAATTAATAAATATATTTTTAGGAGATGAAACCATTGAAGTTTTTCGTTAATTATCTAAACAAATAAAATGCTCATTAGAAAATGCATTAAACTCACGAGAGTTATTAAGTTTAGTCTTAATATCAAATGCATCTATTTCCACATGAATAATGATACCCCATTAGCATAAGCCTAACAATATTTTATATCGTTAAAAACTAATGAATGTAATGAAACATCGTTCCAATATTATCCTAAGAAATCGTTAACAAACTTAACAATTAACCGGTCCAATTAACTAATGGAGTCCTGTTATTAGGCCTTCCATATCAACCCAGGAACCAACAATTGTAATTCAATCAGTTCTCTAATAGCACAAGGACGGTCTCTACGACGAATTCCACGACGTAGTCGACAATACTATCATACGATAATTTAGTATTTGCTATCTCGGTTGTGTTGCTATCTACCATCATTCACGTTCAATAAAGAACAATAACTGATTTCAAGTTGTTTACACTGCGGCCCAGTGAACTTGAAACGAAAAGGAATCGGACCGGATCAGAACTAATCAATATACAATGGACTCCAGCGTAAAGGTGACAAAATTTTTTTGTGTGTATTTTTTATTTATTATCCAATCAAACATTATTAAATCAAATTAAAAATAATCTGGATTTACAAAACAGCGAATGTGAGCATTTAAGTGTTACATTATTGAGGGGGAGAGTGCACGCTGCAATCCAACAGCCGCTGCGCGCGCTCGACTGGCCACGATACCCCTCCCTCACAGAAGACTACCTTGAAATGTACTGCACTTCCCACTTTTATCTTATTTCCCTAATGTATGTACGTGTTTCGGTAGTGAGTGAGATGTGCCAGAGCCCATTCCCATCCCATCCCTCCCCATTTTCCCAACGCTTTCTCCAAATCCATTCCTATATCTCCAAAGGTAGGCAGCGCATCCGGGTCGGTGCCAACGTTTGTTATTTTGGACTAATGTTGGCATGTATCGCGGATGTCTATGGGCGACAGTATCCACTTGCCATCAGGTAGACTGTATGCTCGTCTGCAGAGTTCATACATAAAAAAAAAAAATTAAGCGTGTTGACTTTCTCACATGACACCAGAATCACCACAAAATCTTTCTTTGCTATATTTATGTATATTCAATATACTATAATTGTTACTAATAATTGTTCATTCTCATTACAGGTGTCCAGGTGGTTGCAAGACAACGCGGAGTACTTCCCTCGAGTGCCTCCACCGCCCAGACCAATCACTAGGGTCACAGAGTACACTTTCGGGCCAGGGGAAATTTATTTCCACCATAGCGATCCAATACCGCATCGAATTAAATATGTACAACTGCCTTATATTATAAAGGCGCCTTATCATATATCGCCATTGAGGCCAGTATATAAATAAGAAATATAATAAAATTTTGTCTTTGTTTTTTTTATATATCCTTCCTGTTGAATAAACTACATGTAAAATATTAATACAATGTTCTGAAAAGTTATTAGCTTTCCATAAATCGTAGCTTTAACGAGCCCTTGTATTGTCTCCTGCTGAGCCTCTTCAAACACATTGTCTTGTGCATGTACGATATGGTCATGAAACCGCACGCTGACTTGGCGGATTCGGGAAACCAGTCTTTTAGAGATGGTAAAGCGCCTTAGGGCTTATCGCACATATGATGGAATTAAATTAAAATTTATAATATTAATTTGTAAATTATTAAAAGGGAATTTCCTAATATAGCAATATAAAGACTATAACAATAAAAAAAAAATCTTTAAAAATCAATATATCGATATTGATTTTAAAGATTGATTTTTAAGATGCAGATATAAACTTTTAGAAAAATAGAATAATAATCAATAATGAAAAAAAATTGAACTAACATTTACTTAAAATAATGATTATTAATTATGTTTAAATATGATGTTTTATACGTAATAAATGTTTTTATGTTTAATCTTATACGTAGCTTTTAGGGGCGAAGTTCTTTTTATAAAGTTTAACCTTTAGTAAAACATGATTACTAATTGATTTTATTGTTATTCTTTTGTTTCTTAATTTTATTATACTATATTCAACGTTTTTCTTTTGAAGTGTATCTGACACACAATTTCATAATTTTCTTATATTTCATAAGGTTAAGTCTAGGATATAACTGTTCCTCAGATAAAGATTGATAGTTTCATTAATCGTTACCTGTAGGTAACTTTAGGTAACAATTAATCACAGGAATGTTATCATTATACTATAATAATTGAAATAATAACGCCCTAATGATTAAAAACATTTAATCATTTCGTCATTTTTCCTATGACTCATAGTCCTAGAACGCTATCATTGACTTTAACAGTAAAACACACAACTAACTAGTGAAGCACTGTCATTAAAGTCGATAACCGATAGTTGTACTTTAGACTAGGGATGTTATGGAGCTAAGCGTAATCGAAACTATTCGATATCCAAAATAAAAAAATATTGCAAACCGATATCGAATCCGTAATAAAAATTTCGGATGCTATTACAAATAATCTTATACGTGGCTCTTGGGGGCGTTTTTTTTTTTATAAAGTTTAATCTTTAGTAAAAATGGATTACTAATTGATTTTATTGTGTTATTCTCTTGTTTCTTAATTTTATTATATATTCAATGTTTTTATTTTCAAGTGTACACACAATTTCATAATTTTCTTATATTTCATTAGGTTAAGTCTAGGATATGACTGTTCCTCAGATAAAGATTGATAGTTTCATTAATTGTTACCTGTAGGTAGGGGAATCTTATAATTGTTTGTTATTAGTGTATAAGTCTTATCCTGGTAGTACAATTGTTTAATTCAATTATTTTGAGGATAGCAGTCACTGATTATAAATTCCAATTACTGCAAGTAAAGTTGCAATTATTGCCTAGTTGGTTATATTTTCCTTTGATTTCAGTTTGTGATACATGTCTTATAAAAGGCTTTTTGAAAACATATCTGTAACCGAAAACGTAATTGAAACCGGTAAAAAGTATTGTAAATATCCATATCCGTACCCGGATCCGAAATATCATATCCCTAACAACCCTACTTTAGACCCTTGTTGTACTTCTAGTAGCGAAAACACCGAATTAATCCCAACAATATTTCATACAATATCCCAACAACAATCCAGACAACAAATTTGGAACTAATTTGTTCTCTTGATTGTGTAAACAATCAGCCTGCTTCTCTCTCTCGCTGTACTTACTTACTTGCTGAAGAGGACTGCGTGGGTCAAATGGATAGAGGATTTTAAAAAATATACCGGTAATAGATGGATGAGAATAATGGAATATAGTGTGTTCCGGAATGTGAAATAAATACCAACAAAATTAAGCTGCTCAAACCCGATTTTGAGCTGGATGAGCATGGAAATTGCGAGGGCTAGGTGCTAAGCTAAACCTTATTGAAAATCTTCTGTCAAGTTTTCTAACATCTGACATTATATCAAGGTGGCCTGTAATGATTATCTAAAGGGCATAAAGTTAAGAGAAAATAACACAATATTTGTCTATAGGGATTCGACATCGCCGAGGAGATAACAGTAATTCGACGACATAGGTCGCTGTGAATATATACGATAAGAAAAGACTGCACAAGCTAAGGACATAACTTAATATTTTTTTATTTTAATACGCACTACATTTCATAATCAGGGCTTGCATGAGAGCCATCGGCAAGAACTTGATGACGAAGCAGAGGAGATATGCTATTTGCACCCTGCCCTATTTCCTCAGTTCCGGCAATCACACGTACATCGCCCCAGTAACAATGATGAACACACACGAGATCAGCACGCCTGGTTATATTAGATTGCCTACACAATGTCCTACTAGATTGCCTGCTAGAAACACCATCATTCTCATGTTATTATTTATTTAATACAGTCGCATCATCATAAACAAAAACCTAGTTTAAAAATCCGCAAATCTGTATGTTATAGAATGAACTGCCTCAAAAGTTTTTCCGTTTGTTACAACGTAGGGATCTTCAGGAAAGCAGTATGAAGGATTTTGCAAGGTTAGCACTGTCTATGGGCAACGGTACGCATATGAGCTGATTTTTCTTAAAAGAAATAATATAAATAGCATAATAAGTTATGTAGTATAACGTATATAGAGATAGTCGATATGATAGCAAGTGAATACATCATGGACATGGACATCAATGAAGTCGGTTAGCCACCTACGCAGTTAGCTGATAGAGGTCAACTGGATATACAAAGCGGACCAGTCGCATTTCAGTGCCTCTACAGGCTATGCGGTTTTAATTTAAGCACGGCTGGCCGTGTAGGCTACGAGCCACCCAGCCGCTAATTAAAAAAAATCACATGTACTACTTAGAACGTGGTTGAAGGGTTCCGCATCAGACTGAAAACACACCAGCGTTTCCATTTTCGTCGTCGTTTACAAAAGTGTCGATACTCGCGCTCGTGGGTCGTCCACGGAGGAACTTGATGAGCAGTCTCCATGAAGAGCTTCCCATCCCGAAAATAAAATTGCTTTTAATATATTTAGTCAATGTAATTTTTTCATTGGCTTAGGACTAACATGCAAATTCATTACTATTACATTTTACACTACGTAAACAATTTGAGCATATAAATTTTCTTACATAGCCAGAGAAACAAACAATTATTATGGTTCTAATTCTGATTACACACTCGTACTACTATTTTCCTTCTAGAAAATATATGACCTAGACTAGATTTCTACGTACAAGTGGCCAACGAAGTTACGTTCAATTATTCATTAAGAGATGAACAAACAAGATCATACAAAATGTGATTATTTTCGGAAAAGGTAATTTATTTTCCCCGATATTGAAACAAAAGTACCAGAAATAAATACTTAATACGAAATAAAACTGGTTGTGATCATTGAACTGAATTAATTACATAATGAAGTGTTGATGAACTGTACTGAAAACTGAATTGAAACTGAACTGAAATTTGAACTTGTAAACTGTAATGAATCCATTGGAACCAAAAACCTTTACTCCTTTACACCAGAAATAAAATGTTTCGGTATAGAGTTCTAGATTATACATCTACGCCATCTATGGTACAATATTATAACTAAGGCCTTCATAATATTGATACTTATAAAATTTCCAACAGAAACTTGTATTGTAATAAAATGAATTGCCATAAGCAATAAAAAATGATATTTTTTATTGTTGCACTGTTTAAAAGATTAACATTTTTATTATTTTATCGTAAAAGTCAGATCTCACAGATGTTGTTCTATTTGCACAGAATTTTAAAACAACGAAATTTTAAGTTAGAAAGTATTAACCAAAATCATTCCCATCCCATCCTATTCTATCTCTCCTAATTTTCCCAACCATTTGTCTAAATCTACTCCTAAATCTCTAAAGGTAGGCAGCGCGTGCCAACAGCGCATCTGAGGGCGTGCCAACATTTGTCATTCGAGACAGATGTTGGCCATGTAGGTACCGCGGGTGTCTATGGGCAACAGTATCCACTTATCACCAAGTGGACTGTATGCTGGTCTGCCGCCTTTTTCCTATAAAAAAATACCAACAACAAACCCTTTGCTTAGAGAATCTCACAACTATCATGTCAATATTTATTAAAATATACCTAGCTTCACATTTGCTCCAGTCACACCACCCTTACCTAAATAGGCCTGAATAATTGATTTGGGGTGCACCTTCGTCCCTTTCTAATAGGATTACTTTGGGCCTAAGACGCAAATTCCGAAGTCTTTCGTCGCCTTTCCCTGCCACAGCTTCACGGTATACACAAGCATTGCATTTAAACCCTTATTGGTATTATTTTAAAGTGCTCACGTGTAGTTTAACATACGGTAGACCTGTAAAGGGCTGAATTGGCAACCTTGAGGTATGATTGACTATACTATACCATGACCCCGTGGTGTCGGGAGGCTTTACAATAGCACCACCTCATCTCTTTCCGTGGGTCTCGTAAAAGGCGACTATGGATAATAAATTTGCTACCAAAAGCCCTAAGGAACTACACCACCTCTGAAAGAGTGAGCAGTGGACGATTAAGGGGTGGTTGCGGTATTCACGGTTACCATACCATCGGCCTGAGTCTCTGTACTGCTAGATACCAAGGGCTTCTGATCTTGTCATCTAGTCTCTACCGGCGACTTTCTTCAAATTGTCAGTTTTTACCCATCCGACGGGTATGCCACGCCTACAAGTATGTATTTCTCTAGTTCTAGTTAAGTAGTTCTCTTTTCGAATTTCTACGTTTCACGCTTTGCATTATCCTGAATGCTGCATAGTCGAGCGGAATACATCTGAATACGTTGTTTTCACACTTTTTTCTTAATTTGAACAGAAAATAGTTTATAAAAATATATGCTAAAATTAATATTTTTTAGAACGCAGGAATTCAGTGATACACAACTCCGCTTAGCTCCTAATACAAATTAGGTATAAAACGGTCTGCCCCGAATCACCTATAATCTCCTATTTTATAGTCTTGTATATCCCACCAGTACATCCCTCCTTTTATTTTGACAGCCGAAACATTGGAAACCCGCCTTTCGTGTTGACATAACAAAAAAATATATTTTAACAATTATTTTCTATAGATAAAACGTTTTTATGGAAACTTTAAAATAATAAATATCTTGCATTCGTCCATTCCGCCGCATGCCCTCATACACGCAATTACACTTTATCTTACACTTTCAGTGTTATAATTTTGGAACTATTGAACCGATTTGGCTAAATTTATTTATTCCACTAAATTGAATTTCCATACGTCAAAAAAAGCGGCCTCGGACTTTTTAAAACCTAAGACTTCGAAACTGCTTGGCATTCAGCCAATTGTCCTAAGTCGAGATGTAAGTAAGGATTTTTTTCCGAAATTCAAAATTCGTGATATCCGCCATAGGTAGATTTTATTCGAAATCTCCCTAAACCTTGTAGTTAGTGGTTCCAATTTATGATATCACGAGTATTATCTTTAGACTATCGCCACTCAAACACGTATTGTATGTACCATACCGTAACATCAGCCACTGCTGGATATAGGCCTCTCTGCAAGCTCGCCACCACACACGATCCTCGACTCTTCTTATTCGACCACCACCAGAGAACTTCTTCAAGTCGTCGATCCACGTGGCAGAAGGGTGTCCCACACTGCGCTTCCCGGTACGTGACCTCCACTCAGGCCTCGTCTACCTCATCGGTTATTGGTCGTGCGGCAAACATGACCCGTTCCACTACATGCTTTGTGACCGAAAAGAAGACGTTCTTTGGCGAATCTCCAAGCACAGCTCTCTCCATAGCTCGCTGAGTAAACTTGCCTTATGGACCTTGAACATATTTGTATGTGCGTCTTTATCTTTAAAATGTTTGTCTTTACTAAGACCTTTTTCATCAGAAATCAGTCCAACGTATAACCGTAACTGATGCCATCCCTTACATGTTTTGCTAATCCCCGCCACGGTCCTCACTACATTTTTACCCGCGTCCTGCAATTTATGCCGGGCCCTACCCGGATTATCTTCCTTAGCTGTTTTAAATGTGTTTTGAGGATACCCAGGCGTGAGTTATATGCATGTAAAAGTGAATAATAATGGGTAATTTGTGTCAACCTTAATTTATGGGTATGTGAAACACTGACTTTTTACTAAAATCAGGCACGTCTCGAAAGTGATTCATAAATCGGTGACTTCTGATTACCGCAAGTTCACGAAAAAAATC
This sequence comes from Sesia apiformis, assembly GCA_914767545.1. Taxonomy (NCBI): domain Eukaryota; kingdom Metazoa; phylum Arthropoda; class Insecta; order Lepidoptera; family Sesiidae; genus Sesia; species Sesia apiformis. The sequence goes on along the minus strand of OU611960.1, from coordinate 2,434,615 downwards.
AGACTAAGAAATTATGATATAAAATTGTTGTGACTAATAATATACAAATAAAAATTAATTTATTGAAAAAAAGACATTATTTGAGAAAAGGGCCCTTATTGTCGACCTCGTTGTCCGTATTAACCTTATTTCGTCAATCACGTAAAAGCATCACTGAGTTTCAGCTGAAAATTAGCGCTGTGGATTCTCGTGGGTTCACAGCTAAAGGTGAGCTGGCCGCCCATTCGCCACAATGAGCAAGCAATACAGCAATCAAAATATTTTATTAAATCAAATAATGTTCATTAAAAATTGTGTTGTGTCGTAATTGAGGCTCAATAAACGATTTATTTCCTTGCTTTCTAATTCCCAAGCCAAATAAAATATTTCAACACAAAACCGTAGAACACTCCCCATTTATTACCGTTTATAAGTAACAGGCATTTTTGATACCAGCTGTTTCCTGCGCCTGCGCTCACGTAGATTACTATATCATCAGCCTATATTTCGTCATCACACACGATCGTTGGCTCTTCTCATCTAACCAACACCGAAGAACTTCTTTTGAAGTTTTGAAAGACTCATCTACCCCATCAGCTATCGGTCCTGCGGCGAATATTTTTTTTTTAAGGACGAAGGCGGCAGACGAGCATACAGTCCATCTGTTGGTAAGCGGATACTGTCGCCCATAGACATCCGCGATACATGCCAAAATTAGTCCAAAATGACAAACGTTGGCACGCCCCCGGATGCGCTGCCTACCTTTGGAGATATAGCAATGGATTTGGAGAAAAGGCTGGGAAAATGGGAAAGGATAGGATGGGAAGGGACTCTGGCACATCTCACTCACTACCAAAACACGTACGTTAGGGAAATAAGATAAAGTGGGAAATGCAGTACATTTCAAGGTAGTCTTCTGTGAGAGAGGGGTAACATGGCCAGTCAAGCGTGCCCAGCGACTGTTGGATTGCAGCGTGCATACTCCCTCTCAATAATATGACCTGCCTATTGTCACTTTAGCAATAGCCAGGTGGAGCGAAAACTTGAAAAAAATCACCGGTGGTGATCATAACGAGCCTTTCGAGAGGCCTATATTCAATAGTACAGATATATAGGCTGATGATATTATCCACTCACTCCCGAAATACTATAAAACAGTCTTATGTGGGTCTGAAGCAAATCGATCAGTTGACTGTAGGGTCTAGGGTAAGATCTCCCTTTCTAAAGATGCTATTTTTAAATTAAAAGGATTACGAAAGGGGTGACTAATAGTGATAATTAAGATTCGCACTAATTCAAGAACAGAAATACCGAGAGATAAGCACGTAATAACGATCGGGGACCCTGAAATTTTTAATCAAAGTCCTGGGGGCCTCCCAATAAAATATGGGGGTCGTTAAAATTTTACGTGGCCTTTAAAGAGCGAAATTACCGACCCAATCTATTATCGTCCCTGGTAAGGATTTTGTACGAGAAATTGCGGATTTGTGATGCTTACAGCTTTATTGACTTTGGAACGTGGGTATTTTTCAAATTAAAAAGAGAATGTCTTTGAAAACAACGGTCCAAAATTATTCTCCGCTACAACGGGTACAGACAAGGTACTAACGGTAAATTAGATAAGTTTGCATGAAACAGACTGCGTTCACAGACTAGACGCTTAATCAACTGAGCCATAGAGGCTCTGAGAGCCGTCAATAAAATTTGTTACACATTCATTGAATCAGTTAACGTCGTATCTATCTATGTGTGCGCGTGTTGTTGTACGCAGTGAGCAAGGCCAGTTATACTAAAAATTTATCCACTTTGAATATAAGGAGAAAGATTATTTTAATACTTTTACTGGGATATAAATCGCTGGAGTGAAGACTGGGTGTCTTTTATTTCCTAAGAACCCTTCTAACGGTAAGAAAACGTAGCAGAGTGGTAAATGAATACGGTCGCCCTGCGATATCCTCGAGGCATGCCAACATCAATTCAGAATAACAAACTTTGGCACGCCCCCGAATGCGCTTCCTTCGTTTGCAGACTTAAGGCAGGGATTTGAAGAAAGTATGGAATAGGAGTGGACTCTGGCATATCTTACTGAATACCGAAACACACGTGTAACTGTGGGAAATGTAGTATGTGCTATTTATATAATATTGCCAAAAACTGACATTTTATACACTAGAGTTCTACTTACGCTGGTAACTTATTTTTGTATATACCATTATAAATACTTATCTGCCATTTATAAATGGTGTCTCTATACTCTGTAGTACTACTTATCTAATACCACTTATTTATCTAAGGGTAAAGTAACGTTTTATAACGTAAGTAAAACGCTAGGGTATCTAGTCTTTTTTTTTTTATAGAGAAGAGGGCGGACGAGCAAGCGGTCTCACGTGATGGTAAGTGTTACCGCCGCCCATGAACACCTGCAACACCAGAGGGTATGCGGGCACGCCGCCGACCTTGCAAAATCCTATTCACAATAATAAAATAAAATTAAATAAACTAAAACAAGAAACTAAAAAAAACATTTATCACATCCCTTTATTTGCTAAAACACGTTGTACGCAAACATCAAAAATGCCGATTAATATTTTTCGTATCATTCATAAAATACAAAGAGAGGGTATCTGGAGGGTACTTGAACGTATCCCCACGACATCAATACAGCATAAGCCCCGTCATTTTCGTGGGCCACTGAAAGGAGTAACAAATTATATCCATAGCCTAACCTTTAGACGATTTTACACTCTCCGATGCGATATTTTTTCATGGTTTATTCAGTTACAACTTTACAACGTCACAATTAATCATTTCAGAATATTGAAAAACAATTTGTTTATCTAAACTACCTCGGGGCCGTGTCGTGTTCGCCGGATTTAGGTTAGCGTCACCCCGTCTTTTCCCGTGTAAAAGGCGACTAAGGGATAACAAAGCCGCTACCATAACCCCTGAGTTACCATATGAGCGGGAGAGTGCAATGAGGGGGAAAGTGCACGCTGCGGCGCACTCGACTGGCCACGTTACCCCTCTCTCACAGAAGACTACCTTGAAATGTACTGCATTTCCCACTTAATCTTATTTCCCTAATGTACGTACGTGTTTCGGTAGTGAGTGAGATGTGTCAGAGCCCATTCCCATCCTATCCCTCCCCATTTCCCCAACCCTTTCTCCAAATCCAGTCCAATATCCAAAGGTAGGCAGCGCATCCGGGGGCGTGCCAACGTTTGTCATTTTGGACTAATGTTGGCATGTATCACGAATGTCTATGGGCTACAGTATCCACTTACCATCAGGTGGACTGTATGCTCGTCTGCCACCTTCGTCCATAAAAAAAAACTTTACCTTTAAAAGAGTGGACTCGCCAACTCACTTGGCCATCGTGGGGTTTTAAGGCCATACATCCCTCGTGACATCCTTTTAAGGCAAGACAATGTGCATGAAAAGGCCCACGTCCAGCAGTGAACGAAAAATGGGCTGGTTACGGTTACATGAGCAGAATTCACACATTCAGGTTTCGGAAAACGTTCGATTACTAACAATATTTCGCCGGATACCTACAGTAGAAGGCTCCTATTTCTTGCCTAATAAATTAAGGGTGTTTCAGGACATTCGTCAAATTCGATATTTGCTAAATCGGTAATTCGTCAAATTATACACAGAAATAGTCAAATACGCAATTGGTCAAGTGCCATGTACAGCTGACATAAAAAGAATATTTTTTCAAGCAATGGCAACAAAAGAACTTCGCAGGTTTAATTACATTGAAAGGATAGTGATAAGAAATGGAAAAGCAATGATATACTGAAATATTTTAAAATTGTAAGTCATATTAAACTATTTAACTATTATTGTCATATTGTATAAAAATATTAAAACTATTGAGCGAAAATATAAAATCATTACAATGCTTGAAAACATTGCAACGAAAACTTAATGAATTTTAATTATTAATAAATTTTGTTTTTACAAGTTTCTTTTAAAATATTCTTTATTTCAATTTTTTAATTCATTGTACTTTATAGACATAAACAATTGAATATTTGACTAATTCTATAATTTGACGAATTTCCGGTTTGACAAATATCGAATTTGACGAATGTCATAAAAACCAAATTAAGAAAGACACAAATATAGGAACGTGTAAAACTCTTTATGTTAGATTTCGTTATGTACTTCATACCCTATCAGAGCAGAATATTAAAGCCAAATATGAATTATTCAGTTAGATTCTGAAAGGTCCTCTACATTTTCTCTGTAAAAAGATTGATGGTAATAATCGTTAAGTTACTTAAACTTGAAACTTATGGCTTTCCAATTGAGGTTGGTACGTATCAATTGAGGTTGATACGTATCAATCTGATATTTTCATTTTTTTAATTTAACTAATTTAATTGTACATAATTCTACGAAACATTTATAGCACGTATTCTTACTAATTAATTAGCCTTGTTTGCTTACTTGCAATCGGCCCTTTCAGTATTCACTGCAGGATATATGGCCTTAATAACTCCACACTCGCGCTGCCCAAACGGGTTTCCGAGTCCATTCTTTCAGAGGCGGTGTAGTTCCTCAGCGCTTGTGCTATTGACTTTATTAACCCTCCTTGTAAGTCGCCTCTTATGACATCCGCGGGAAGAGATTGGGTGATGCTATTCTACAGTCAGCCGACACCACACTGCATTTAGTTCACTTGCTAACTTATATGTAGATATTAATTTTTTCAATACCTATTTACTCTACTTACGATCACATGAATAGATACACCTAGCCTCTATCTATCTATATACGCAAACCATCTGTTTTGCATTTGCAAATTTAATCTACTTATGCAAAATAATCTATATATATATATATATATATAGTGTTTGAGTCGAAAGAGACTGTGTACAATTACATAGACATTTCTCACATAGACAACCTCGTGCTGGCCTTATAGGCATCACCGAAATAAAGAAAAAATACAAAGAAATTCGTCTATCACGAAACGACGTCTAGAGCGGAAGTGCAGTCCAACAAAATACTATAATTTAAGAGTTATCGCGGCCTCCGTTGGCGTTGGATTCCGGCACTTCGTAATTCAGTGGCTCAATAGCTTACTGTAAAGCCAGGCATCTGAGCAGTGGGGTGCCCCTCCCAGAGTTCTGATATCAGCCTCCGGATGGTGGGGAGACGGCAGACCACTTCGTTGACTTCACTGCCAACGATTTGAGTGTTCTCTATTCATCTTCTACTAAGACTGTGTCTGGGAGCACCAGACACAGTAGGGTCGCGCTACCGGGTTTTAAAATCCAACAGGATCCAAGTATAGGGATTCACACGGCGGCTACACATAGTAAAATCCGTTTCGGCAATAATGGCCATTCACATTCATGTTTTGCTGTGGATTTTTGCTAAGATATAAAATAAAAATTAATAAATAACAAAGATATTCGTCAAAGAACCAAAGTCAGCGACATAGCTCGTAGGATCGGCATGTTGAAGTGATAACCGTTGGAGTAGACCAGTCCTCGAATGGAGACCACGTACCAGGAAGCGCAGTGTGGCACGCCCTCCTGCCAGGTAGCCCAACGACTTAAAGAAATTCATCGGTGGTGGTTGGATGAGAACAGCCGAGGATCGTGTGTGGTGGCGAGCCTTGGGATAGGCCTATATCCAGCAGTGGAGGGACATGAGCTGGTGGTATGGTAATGCAAAATAAAATACCTCCTTGTTTCATAAGATGACCGTTATTAGAAATTAATGCGTAATTCAATCAACAATCAATTCTCAATTTGATGAAGAGTTACAATTATTTATTACTTGTCTGCCCTTTGTTTTGTCACCCTTGTTTAAACTTCAAATGACCTAATTTTATTTAATATTGTATAAATATTTCAAAGACTGTCTATGCATGTTAATGTAATATATTCCATTGCTATTTGCTATTATAATTCCTTCTTTTGACGATACAACTATACAATATATTTCTTTCGTGTATTTTTTATGTCAACTGTTAACGTTTTCATCCGACCTTTAAGGCCTGTTCGGATATATAAGCGTTATTCGCTGCCGCCTGTGGTAACATATTCACGTGGGTACACGATAATTCCTTAGTTCAGATCAAGCGATATTCGCTAACTGCTTTGGGTAGCGATATACAGCATATAGCGGGCTAGGCCCAGTGTTAACAGTGTGAGGTTGATGCGTGTACGTGATGAATGAAAGGTTTGAAGTCCAGATGATTATTTAATGCGACGGCAAGATGGACAGCAGATAACAGCACAAGTGAAAGCGAAGCGCGAAAGTTATAAAAATCAAGAAAACAAGCCCGTGAAACTGAGAGATGGAAGTTAAGAATTAATTTGGTAAAAATTGACTGTTCGCGTAATCATATTATTGAGAGATGCGACGCGGGCTTCGCCGTGGACTGTATATGCAATGGAGCGATGGAATGCAGTATCGCCCGTCGCAGGCGCAGAGCTTTAGCTCCGTCCGTCATGTCGCTCCACAACAGTATCGCTTACTCAAGCGGTAAAATTCATGCCTAGGCGATATGCGCTCCTCCTGATGAATTCGCGCGACTGGCGGTACTCGACACTCGTACAAAATACCCGGCAGTATGTGGACGTTACGGCAGGCGGCAGCGAATAATGCTTATATTTGAACAGGCCTTTAACGTTGGCGTTTAGGGTTCGATTTCCACCAAGTCCACTTCACGACAGCGGCGCGGTGTGTCAAGTAGGGCTAGCTACCCCTTCGGGGTTGACCTGGAGTCTTCGAGTTTGAGGGACGCTTGTCCGGGCAACGGGTTATTATCGTAAATCTGTAAATGTGCTACGCGACTGTGCCGTCAATCATTCAAAAAATGTCACAGAAATGAGAAATATTATTAAATATCAAGCTAGTTCTACTTGGTAAAACATTGCTCTTAATTTAGACTATTTTAAAGATTATTTTTGTGATTCAAATGCAATGGTATAATTTGAAGTAAGTATATCTATTCTTCTTAATCCCCGGGTTTAGGGTATTCTTAAGGTGGCAGCCCTATATAGTAGGGGGGACAAATGATATATCAGGAAATTGCTGTTGTTCTTTATTTAAAAAATCATTTCCGATTTTGCCTTTTCAACGTCAAAATTTGTCAAGTTGTAAGTTGAGGGCAATCAAGACACCGTATTAGAAAGAGTAACATATGTTTGTTATTTTATATCATATTGTTAGTATTTAAAGTTTATTCAAAAGTGGAGTAATGTGACAACAATTCATTTCTAACAATCTATCATTTACCATAAAGTATATGGTATGGTATGGTATAAAAAATATACCATACCATAATATTTACCGTTTGTTAATTACATATAAAAAAATAGGTAACGAGTGAAAAAAAAATATTTCGTTCATATTTCTGTTTCTATAATCCCTACTCTATTTGGTCACTAAAATGCTTTTAATAAAAAAGATATATAACTTTCACATGAGATATTTAAGTTGTCGAGATATTTAAAGGCATCGGCGGACATCTTGGTGACATTAAGACTATAGAAATGAAAACACTACGTTACAAAAATAACATATATCTCTGTTATTTTATATGGTATTGCTATGATTTAAAGTTTATTAATAAGTGCAATGATGTAGTAACAATTTATTATTTGATGTTATTTACCAGAAGGTGGTAGTCTACGTACTACCTACGTAACAAGTAGGTCGTCTATTTTAATAGTGAATTAAAACACTGTAATTGTAACTTACATAGTTCAAGTTCGTTTGACGTACCATAGCCAGCGTTATACAAATTTGAACCAAATAAGTTGGAGATAAAGTTCAGTATTAAGATGACGAAATATTGACGGAACATGTTACTGTCGTGACTTGCAGTTGGTGAGAATCAGGCCTAAACGATGGAATGATCATTCATCCTTCATACACACTGATTATTTTATACTTTTTTAAAGCCGTGACGTAATTATTAAGAAAGTACTATCCATAGGTAAGGTTGAGAAAGATTGTGCCGTGTGGTGACCGGCTATAGAATAGCACCGCCCCATCTCTTTCCACGGGTGATTAAGGGATAACAGAGCCGCTATCGCAGGTCCTGAGTAACTACACCAGCTCTTAAAGAGTGGACTCATCAACCCGCTTGGCCAAGCTGGCGTTCTAAAGCCATACATCCCTCATGCACAAGGCAGTGTGCATCAGGAGGCCCCTGTTCAGCAGTGGATACTGAAAGGGCTGATTACACTTGCGATTGCATTGCAAAAAATATTTATTATTTTTCAGTCCGAAACCTTTTAAAAGGACGAAACCTTTTGAGTTAGTGTAGTGTCAAAATTATGTAGGTTCTTAGTGAAATAAGTGCTCCTATATTTTAAAGATCATAAGAACAAAGTGACTTCCTCTTAATAGAGACAATAAGTAAAGTGTTATTGGACACGTTCTTAGTTTTACTCCACTCATTAGCCTTAGTATTATAGCTGGATTGTAATTTTAATGTAATACCTCCTTATTAGGTATGTCATTGTTAAAAAAAAAAAAATTTTTCAGTGAACTAGAACACGTAGTCTCGCTCCCGGTCGTCGTCGCCAGACACCCTACGACACGTGCTACGTGCCCCTTACGGCACACGGCTTTTATACATTTCTCACTACATACGTCTCACTGCTTTTATACATTTCAATTTTGCTAGATTTTTATGCTAATATTTTTAATTTGACCTTATGTATTGATACTACTAATGTTTAATAATAGAGGAGTCGCGGCTCTAAAACCACTAAAATTCCAACGTGTAAGTAAAGATAATCAACGTGATTGTGAAGCTGTATATCGATTACGCGCGGCAAGGTTCAAGGATTTGCAGCGCTTAATCGATACACAGCTTAACTTTATAAAAAAGAAGGTAAGAAATAAAACACAGGAATATAATCAGCAGTAATATTCTGAATTGCTTTCAATCACATTCTGTAGTGTTTATAGATTATAATTACAAAGGAAGATTTTTTCATTTCGTTTTCGTTCATAAAGATTTCGTTATTAAGGCCCACTGGTAAAGTGTACTTTACCAGTGGGCTCAACCTCACACTCAATACCGACTTCAAATATACAGCTTAAGAAATTGTATATATAGAAACACTGTGTAACATACATTTTTGGTAACTTCAGTTGCACAATTTTAAAATAACTTTAAATACAAAATTGAGTGATTAGCTAAATATTTTATAGTACGTGTAATATATTCAGGTGGTATGGATAAATAATGGGCAAGATGAATAAAGTTGCCAAAATTCCCTGCAAAAAATACGCCATTGATATGTAGGATCCATGTTTACGAGTAGATTAAATTCTACATCCCTGACGAACCTTCAAGGAAAGCCATCAAAATTACCAACATTTATATAAAAAAAAACATGTGGACCAGTCTATATTGAATTAAAAACTATATTTCATAATAACAATTACGGATTCCGATGCGAAGTTTCACACAGATTTCAGGGAAACATAAATCGATATGTTTTTAAATATCAAATACCTTGACATCTAAAGAAAGTGATAGGAAGAAAAGGGAAATATTGCAAAGAGCAGCAGAAATACTGACGGAATAGCGGAAATACGCAAATTTAAACGTGAATTAAATTTAGATCCTCCGGTGACAATAACGATATAAGATGCAGCGAAATTGTGTTGACATTTTTAGGTAATTATTTTTTTTTTCTTTCAATTATTCAAAAATAGTTCGTTTTACTGAGTAGTACTAGTATTTAGTATTTACCGCCCATATACATTTTTTTGTTGTTAATATTAAATACATAATTTACAAGTACTTGTAATTAGGTAATCACCCAATATCTAATGACTCAATTGTCACTAACTACAAGAGTAGCTTGATAATACTGAACTCACAAGAAATATGTTATTACATAATACATAATTACAGCAAAACACTAGTTTGATAATGATTATTGTTGTATCAGTAGCAGACTTATTGAATACGAGAATGACGATTCGTTTAAAAATCACAGCCAGACAATATCTCGTCTTATGGAGTCTAAAGGTCTACAAAACTTGCAATTTATTTCTGAACAAAAGTCGTATTATTCAATAAACTGAATTAGTTGATGACAGGAGATTTTGAATGAAACTCCAATTGTTTGGTAAGTTTTCACGAACTTAGATTCTCACGGAATGGCAAATGGTTGGATGATCTGGAAGTATGGTAAATGGCTTACCGTTCATATACAAAAGTTTTGTTTGCTTCTTGTAAGTTTCATAAAATTCACCAACAAGGTATGCACGGCAGGCGAGCGCGAAAAATATAATAATCGAACTAATCGACGATGTCATTGGAATGACGTTAATCATTCATTGGAATGTCGATTAATCGACAAGATAAAAAATAATAATCGAATGAATAATACAGATATACGACAATCGACCCCACATCGATTAATAATTTGCAATCGCGCATCGCGTCTTCTTCATCCTAATAATGCATTTTAATAACTTTAATAATCGGTTAATTCCATAATTTTCCATTAGTGAGCGTTACAGGCTAAGTTTTTATCGTTTGACGGTCTTCAATCCGTGACGCTAAAAGCTCGAGTCTTAAAACTGTTGCGATTAAGTTTCTTAAGATTCAATAGTGCTGCCTTAGCACTCTACATAGTGTTATAGTTGTTTCATTTTTAAAGTAGCATTTTAAATTTTTCTTATGGCGCTTATTGCAACATTTAAAATATTTACTACTGATACAATTTCAACCACAACATTAAAAATGTGTAATTTATGAAATCGGGCATTAATTTGCGAACATCCACAATGCAACAATTAAAGATGCATTAATCTCTACCTTTCGCTGGGTATAGTTCATTCATCTCACGAAAGCCGGGTTACTCTTAGTAGTGGTTATGCTCATACATGTACATTGTTTTAGTGTGCGTCGCGGCGTCGGAAACCCTTCTCTGAGCGCACTGAGCGTTCTCAAGTTTACGCACACTAATACAATGTACATGTACGAGCACAACCACTGCTAAGCATAACCGCCTTCGTGAGATGAAGGAACTATTCAGGTTTATGCTCATATATGCCCAGACGCTACCGTGTATAAATTGGCAAAACCTGAAATGAGTTGCAATTAACCAATAGCAAAAAGGGACACCAATACAATACCAAGAAATTAACAAACAAAGTGTGATTTACTATATAAATCCTTTTACTATATAAACCAAACCTGGGCATCTTTATTACAGGTCTATCCCACGGATACAGGATGCGAGGCTCAATAGTAACTTTGTATATTTTTTTTGTAAATTCAAAATTATCTCATACAAACAACTTAACGTGACATCCATTGGCCCATTTATAAAGGTATAAACAGTCAAGTCGATAGGGCGTTGCGTTATTAAAACTTAAAGAAAAATGTATTTTAGACTCATTTCAGTTTCTAGCACAACTCATTCGAAGACAAAGGAAAAAGTGTGATTGCCTTTGTGATTGGGCGATTTGTTACAATACAGATATGTATGTATTGTATCTGTGTATTTGTTACAATACAGATATGTATGTATTGTATCTGTGTATTTGTTACAATACAGATATGTCTGTATTGTATTTTTGTATTTATTTGCTATTGGTCAGATGCTACTCTGCATGTATTGCTACAGGCTTTGCCAATTTTCATTTGATAGGACTGAACAAAATCTGTATAAGCGTGACTAGCAAACGATGGAATTAAGTTAAATATTTTTCTTTAAATACAAATACATAATAAATACAGCTGGGCCCCTTTATCCGCGGACTCTGTATCCACGGTTCAGTAAAAGTGCGCGAAACTAAGATTCTATTTTCATTTCTAGCATGCTTACTTTACACTACATAATATTTTTTTTTATGTACGAAGGCGGTAGACGAGCATACAGTCCACCTGATGGTAAGTGGATACTGTCGCCCATAGACATCCGCGATACATGCCAACGTCCAAAATGACAAACGTTGGCACGCCCCCAGATGCGCTGCCTACCTTTGGAGCTATAAGGATGGATTTGAAGAAAGGGTTGGGAAAATGGGGAGGGATAGGATGGGAATGGGCTCTGTGGCACATCTTACTCACTATCGAAACATGTACGTACATTACGGAAATAAGATAAAGTGGGAAATGCAGTACATTTCAAGGTAGTCTTCTGTGAGAGAGGGGGTAAACGTGGCCGGTCGAGCGGGCCCCGCAGCTGTTGAATGATAGCGTGCACTCTCTCCCTCAGTGAAGATAAAGTTAAATTTAACATAAGTTAAATTTTTAAATGAATATTATTTTTCATGTTTTAATTTAGCTTCATATACCCGAAAATATAGTGCTCGCCACAATCTGCGGTTTGAAGTATCCGCGGAACATACCAAACCCCCGCGGATACGGGGGGCTCAAACTTAGTAACCTCGAATCGTTTAGACTTACAAAAGTAATAACGTCTGAGGAACCTTTTATTGTTCCTTATCAATTCTCAATAAAACCATTGCATTTACATTCCAGCAAGAATATTTCCCGAAGTATTACCAGGGGATGAAAACCGGTAATATTATCCTATCAAATTTATTCACCCCAATATTGATCTGATGGATCTGTGTGGATATCCACCTGTATTATAAAGGAACCGTACGATGGATGAAATATGACTTCACACTCTACTTCATTCTATCATTTCCGTGTAAAATACTTTCATTTTCATTTCCTTTTTCATGTATTTTAATATGTAATTTTTCAATAATATTTGTAATTGGTTGAGCAATGTTGCATGATCAATTGTAGGGTGTATAAATTAGATACGGTCATGACAATTTTGCCTGTATAAGTTTTTTAAAAAATATGAATTACTTCCAGACAGTTAACAAAATGATGTTCTGTTTCCATGATTTTTTTCCGCCAGTTTTAAAATAAGTCTTCAATTCAAAAAACAGGATATTATACATGCTTCATTTGTGAACATGAGTCTTTTATTACTATTTAATTTAATAATACATAGTTCAAAATTTTTACCAAACGAGTTCCGTTTCAATTTTTAAATATACAACAATCTTTCATTTACCGAATTAAGAATAAAATTTTCGTCTGGAATCAGACATCTTTTTATACAAGCCTTACAATCGTACATCCTTCCTAAAATTTGGTGTTTCAGTGACCTCGAAACTGGCAGTACATAACAATATCTTACAATTGCTATATTCTTAAAGAAAAGCTTATTATAAGGCTTAAATAGCATACAAACTTAAATTATTATATTTTCACAATCAAATTATAAATATCTGTTAAAAGTAACGTCATAAAATTTGCTATTAAGTACAATACGCTATAATATAAAAATTTAAGCAATAACACTATAATAGAATATAAGTTAAGGTTGTAACGAAAATAAATGAAATAGTTTCAAAAGTTGCCTGGAAGAGACCGCTTTAGCGATAAGGTACCTCTTGTATACAATTTATTTAAACTTTTGTATCAATACCATGGTTTCCTTGGTGTGCAGTAAAGTGTGCTCACTCACTTACTTTAATTAAAATTAGAGACATTCTGTGACATAGCAAGGACCTGCCAATGAAATAGCCTCTCACTCTCACTCTCTCAGTAAGTCTCTGGGTCTACTGAAAATAAGTCTACTAAGTAACTCCCGTGAGAGAAAAAGGCACGAGTGCATTTAGATAACATTGGAGAAAAGTGCAAGAAAATTGTAGAATTTACGTTAATAGATAGATAGATTAACGCTTATTGTGACATTATTATATGTATCTTGTGTAGTCTCACTTAGGTAATAAATATGCTGACCATTAATGAGTGTTATGTATCCCTAGAATGTTGTGGCTAACATATTGTTTTTTCTTTATTTTGTTGTTGTTAATTGTTGAGGTTTGAAATTCTATGACGCTAGATGGCACCACTTGTCCCCTTCTGTTTCACAGTGTCTATCTCTGTGTGTAAACTACAAGCAAGACGTTACGAATAAATAAGAATTTCTCACTGATTGATCTTTTAATTATCTAGAAGCTCTAATTAAAATATTAATATTAGTTTGTATTAGCCCAATATTCTTTTTTTTGTATTAATTGCACCTTCTGTACCTATGATCCGCGAATAAATGAATCTGAATCTGAATTTAAAATCAAGCTAGACACTTGAGTTTTGAACACAACAAAAAGAATAACCATTATATTTATTATAATTTGTTTATTTTTAATTTTAAATCATAATGTAACTTATTATGCTCCCGTTAAAAATGTTACCAATTCCTTCTTTTTAGGCGGCAGAATCCCCCTTTATGTATTACAATATGTATGTGTAAAATAAATTATACACTTAATAAAGTAGCCACATATATAATAAACGCAGAATTTGATTTAGAACCCACTGAAGTATTTGTAGTCGCTGATAATATCTTCTACGCTACACTAGAAACTCATTAGACATGGCATGTCTCTCTGTATCCGATTCCGTTTGACTCGCCACATCCGCTACGTATGAACAATTCTCACCGATCCATTCAGAAATTCATTTCCAAAATAACTTTCAAAAATTATGATAAAACAATCAGAATCAAATAAAATCATTTATTTGTAATGTGAGTAGTAACAGATGGTAATTAAGTAAAACGGCCAGTCACATTTGTCAGAATTGACGCGCCAAATAAATATACAATTTTTATATGAAATTATTAGTTAATAGTTTTATTAGTCAATATATCAACAAATAATTGCATTGTAGCTATTTATTGACAAATAATTGCATTGTAGTTATTTATTGACAAATAATTGCATTGTAGCTATTTATTAACAAATAATTGCATTGTAGCTATTTATTGACAAATAATTGCATTGTAGCTATTTATTAACAAATAATTGCATTGTAGCTATTTATTGACAAATAATTGCATTGTAGCTATTTATTAACAAATAATTGCATTGTAGCTATTTATTGACAAATAATTGCATTGTAGCTATTTATTGACAAATAATTGCATTGTAGCTACTTATAAACACACTGGAATGTTAAACTACATTATTTTCCCCTTTTTTCTAGAAAAAGGGCGGCAGACGAGCAGAGTCCGCCTGGTGATAAACATAAGTAGATTAGTGGTGTCGACCATATAAATCCGCGATACATGCGTACGTCAGTCAAGATTGATAAATATTGACACGCCCCTCCCCAGCAAGAATACACGTAAATAATGCTAGAGATTCTAATTTACTGTGTGAGACAGTGGTTCCCAAAGTGTACACCTCGGTGGCCAGGAGTGCCGCTAAATATTACACAATTTTCATAAATTTATTTCCATACATTTTGCAAACGCGACATCTAGCGGAAGTGACGCAAACCACCTAGCGATATGCTATGTTTAACTTATTTTTATCAACTCTTGCCTACAATTATTAGGTATTTAAGTGTATTTGTTAGAATTTTATATAGGATGTCTCGTAACGTAAAGTCTAAAGTCAGCGTGAGCGCCAAGACTCTGAAAGTTTGGGAACCACTAGTGTCCTATCTTAATGGAGGGGGAATTCAATTATTTTGGTTACAACCCATCTTATAAAATCTCAGCAGCTATAAATAAATGAACAAACAATCAGTAATCTAGCATTTCATAAAACATAAGTAAATATCCTTCTGGACGCAACGCTTCGGACTTCCGTTTATGACGAAATTTCTGCGCTCGCTTATTTGCCGCCAAGCGCTTTTAGTTACGCTTATATATTTATTGCATTGCATACAGAAGGAAAATACGCATTGTAGATTAACCGTTTAATAATTCATAATTACCTAAGTGATATGCAATATACTTTAGGCAGGCTTATTCTTTTAAAATTAACTATTTTTCGAACCAAGCAAGCTACCGCGAACCGTTCAACAAATCAAGTGTTTTTATGAAAATTTAACTTCAAGCAATAAGGTTAAGAAATATTGATCAACTAACCTTTCGCTTTGTCGCATCATAAAAAGACCGAAGTCGGGATCATCTAAAAATTAATTTTGCGTTAAAAAAATCGCTTTTGGCATTATATAACATTCGCTATCAATAGCCCACCAAAAAAAAAAATACCAACCTTTATCTCACTAATTGTCCCAATCTTGAACCTTTAACATTTCTTCTCTTACCTTAAAGTTATTTCCTAAATATGAAGTTAAAATGTGTGAACAAGCCTCTTATAGTATAATAATAATAATAAAAAGTATTAGTTAAACTTTTATTTTAATTTCTATGTATAGATTTTAAGATTTCTTTAAATTATTTTCATATATATAAGTAGTAATTTATCTAACTATATCTACTTCTAGTGCTCTAAGTTTCTTCGCAGCTGTGGTCAATACTCCCATTAGCCCTAATTGTGCTATTTTATCTAAACGAAACCACGTAATTAAAATATTTATAAAATTAAATGCTTCCTAAATTGAGAAATAAATGTACGTTAAACATCGACAGTCCATAGGTACTATCGATAGAGAACGGCTACATCACTCAATACCTATTTGTTACTGAGAACACTAGTTGCTCAATTGTCTAGGCTCCAGGGTATTGGATACCGAAAAAATAACATCGCGAAGTTCTCATTCAGATTTCAGTGTTTCGAATCGTTCCTTTACTCGCTCACTGTTGATTGATTTCGAAGTTCGATGCATTGTTTTGTTTAACCTCTAACAAAGATATTTTTTTCTATAGGGCCTACAGAGGGCCAGATGTGTTTGCGCCATTTTGTTTTTGATTGACGTAAACAACGTAATGACATATTTTAGAGTATTATAAATAATCCATTTATAAACAATAAAAAGAAAAACGCGCGTGTGTCTAATTTTTGTTAGAAACAAAGTAATTAAACTTTATAAATATAATTCATTATTATTTTTATTGCCTAATACATACATACATATAACCTACACACATACAACCGAACCATCGATGTTTATTGTACACTATGAGGATTATTTTAGTTGCACACTGCTGTTTTTATTTACAAGTCGTAATTTTATTAATAAAACCATGGCGCGAAGTAAAAACCGTGTTAGTGCCATCTGTTAGCATTTTAAGGTACTAAACGACCCGAGCATTAACTAATTGGAAATATTAAGTTTCAAAAAATATTGTATTCTTCTAACTTTCGTATGCCATATGCCACAGATACTATAATAGACTTGCAATTTCGATTTAAAATTGTTAGTATAAGAGCCGCGCGAGGCTCAATTTTTAAAGTGCAGATATTTCCATATAGATATTAGCTATATATATATATTATAAAGACTTTTATAAAGATAATTGATAATTGCAAAATATGGCATTTTTTACGGTTTTTTGCGTTTTCCGAAGAATTAAATCACCGAATTTGATGGTTCGACCCCTCATATGTAGGTTTTTATTATTGTCTACAACTCCTCTCACTGAAGTATTGTCATAAAATTAATAGTTTTCTAGTTATA
The DNA here is from genome assembly GCA_914767545.1 of Sesia apiformis. Lineage (NCBI taxonomy): Eukaryota > Metazoa > Arthropoda > Insecta > Lepidoptera > Sesiidae > Sesia > Sesia apiformis. The sequence continues at coordinate 2,417,220 of OU611960.1, read as the reverse complement.
AGGAATAAAATATCATTTTTTAACTTTGACTTTTTCAAATTATTTTCGACATGAATGCCGTTGTCGGATTTATTAAATTCTTAATCTACGGAAAAGTCCTATAGGATCACATTCTTCATTGTCTGTATATAATTGTGTCGCGTAAAAACCCTCGTTGACTGGCCTATTTACAAGTACAACAAGTTACGATATGGGGTTCTTCAAGAAAGCTATGAATAGGATTTTGCAAGGTCGGCGGCGCGCCCGCATACCGCCTGGTGTTGCAGGTGTCCATGGGCGGCAGTAACACTTACCATCCGCTGGTTACGTGGTATCGCTTGCTCATCCGCCTAATTCACTATAAAAAACTGAATTTAATAGTCTGGTTACTTAAACAAGTAATAGTGTATAAATAGTTTATAATCAAATACGTGAAAATAATTTTTTTTTTCTACTCTATAAATCTATGTATTTAGATAGAAAATTTAACAAATTTAAAGTTGAACTACAATAAGTCTAGATAAATGTAGCACAACTAAGGGCTGCACTACAAAGCGTACTTATACATTTTCACTGTTTCGTGACGATCTCGTGGATAATAAAATACTCTATTTTTACAAATCGGAGTAATTTCACCACAAAAATATTATTGCTTTCGGAGGTTTTGCGTTACCGTTAAAAATATTTGTATTAATTTCAATTAGATTTTGTTCATAGTTGACGGGCCCAGAAGCAATTGTGCACGCTCTCAAAAATATATACGCGTGACCACTAGCTGAACGAACTATTTACCGTTTCAAACTTAAAATGAGAGAATAACTTTTATGGAAAATTAATACATCAAAACTTTTGGCGATATACTTCTCGAAATACTGGTAATGTATCCGCCATTACTACATATACATATATAAATATAACTTCTTAAAATTAGCGATCCAAAAATATAAAATATACACGTTGTATTCGTATGCGCCCTCGGGTGCTACCTTACCTTTGCAAGCGAATCGCGTTCTAAAATCACTGCGCTCAAATTTCAGTTTCGCTTGTTACTGTATTGCGACTTTTGCCTTTTCGCTACCAGAGGGTGCAAAAGCCGCCACAAATGGACGGTTATACTCAATCTGCGTCGTGCGACATTCATAACTTTTTAATTAATGTGTTTCTTAACAATCCTCAATCGTTTTTAATACTCTAGGAATCGAGACCTCCGAGAGAAATTTTTGAATTATGTCAAGAGGATATCGAAAAAAAAAAAATTGCAAGAAAAGTGAATAAGAATTTTCGAAAAATATTTCCACTGAAACAAATTCCAAATATTATAATCTTGTCGAAATTATAATACTCAAATTCAATCCAATAAACAAAAGTACGTAAGATTCAAAGTGAACTCATATATATTTATCTATTTAAACGGATCTTAACGCGAATTACCTTATTTATTTTACTCACCATTTCGGTTCGGTCACACCAACCGTGGTCACGAGCTGACTGAATAGGCGGGTAGTATAAATAGATAAATATGTGTGAGAAACGCGAAAATCTCAAATGTATAATCGACTGGTCTGATCCACGGGCCTGCACAAGCAAAGCAATCTCGTTCGTAATTTTTGCTGTATAAAAATACGAATCGAAAATATTTCGACGGTCGCACGTCGTCTCATTGTAAGCTATCATTACATCTATTATCTTAAAACTATCAAACTAACGCTACATTAAAATATCAGAGAATTCAGAAAAGGGGAATATTTAGGTAATTATTACTATAAATCGTGCACAACCTTATTTTTCCATGAACGCTAGATAAGTATGGCATTTAGCATTATCGAGAACGTCGAAACGAAAATCACTAACTAACTAAGTAATAGATTACGAATTTCTATAGTTGAAGTAGGAACTAGGGGCGAAAAAATCGAATATATAAACATATTAATAACATATCTAAGATAGTAAACTAACATATCGTCTATATAAACTAAATGAGATTAGTATAAGAATAGAAAAGAAATATACATTAGTCTCTACAGGAATGTAATTACCCAAACGTCAAACATCACGTTCGATGATAACTAAGGCGTCAGTTACTGAGTACACTAAAAAGAGATGTAACCTAATTAGGCTGAAAGAAACTTGAACGGATCGATCCACAAAATAATTGCGTGAATTACATTTTTCTTTTCTTTTCTTAAATACGATAAAATCTCAAAATACTCACAGCTCTTCGGGTTTATTGTATCATACGCTAGGTGCAACTACATTATTAGAACAGTGGCTTTTTAATAATTTGAATTTGTACTTAACCTACATTTTTAAACTCCACGACGAAAATCATAAATTTGGAGTCTGTAACATTATCTTTCAATAATTTCATTTTTTTTTTCAATGAAGACCAGTAATCACTAGTAACACAGAAATTCTAAATATTTAAATTAAAAAAGAAATGGAAATAATTTACAATAGCCCAATAGTTATCAATAGACCAATAGATAAAATAAGTACCGAAGAAAATTCAGCCAATACAATGTTGATCTATTTAAATTTACACTCAATTTAGACTTTTTCAAAAATATGATTCCAATAAATGTCCTAAGCAAACATCTCAAAAATACGTTATGAATAATACAAATACGATAAAATTTATACTAAATGTAACCCTGTCTATGACCTGAAGGGTTTAAAAGAAAGTGGAAATTTTAATACAAACTCTGAACAAGTCACTTCGTTCACAAAGGAAAATCGTTCAAAGAATCCGAAACCAAAGCTTTATGAACTAATAAAGAGAGAAAACTTTAAATTTGACTATAAACGTCGTCCAAGTGTTTCTTTAGTAACGGTCACAGTTACAAAATTAACTGTTAAAATTTCAAAAGACAAGGCCAGAGTTACGTCACAACTCCAGAAAGAAACCTGTTTTGAATAGTTTTAATAATGATTAGATGCATGTAATAATTAACACAGATTACAAATAAATATGCGATTGGAAAAGACCTGCGTTACCTCTACAAAAGTAACCAGTCATTATTACTATATGACTGTATTTTTGTACGTTAAGATTTTAGAAATCTCTTGATAAATACAAATGACTTCATAAAAAATATTGTTTGATGTGATCAAACAACGTGAACAAAATATTTTGTAGCCTATCGAGATTCTGCAGAAGTGAAAGAAGTAATAATGCAGAAATATTGTCGCATTTTAGACCTGGGAATACTATATACAATTATTATTGCTTTAGAAAGGACTGGAGATCATAGTTGTAGTTCATTAAAGGAATCCTTTAAAAACTCCATCACAATTCATATCGTACACCTTTCATTTTTAAATAATTGGACACCCACCTTAAATCATGGTTTAGTCTAAAGCAATGCATTCATATTAAATCAAATTCATATTATCTTGTCGAGTGTGCAATCGGTGACAAACTAAACGGTGGCGTATTGTTGAACCAGGTCACATTTTGAACAGAAGCTCAAGTAGCAGCTCATCGTCGGCATCCATCGGCGATTCCGGTGCTAAGTAGTCTACAATCCTACGACAAAATATAAAACAACTTAGATATCATTGGGGTATTTTATCAGCTCGTAAATCTTATTACCAATTAATTAATTATGGACGAAGGCGGCAGACGAGAATACAGTCCACCTGATGGTAAGTGGATACTGTCGCCCGTAGACATTCGCAATACATGCCAACATTAGTCCAAAATGAGAAACGTTAGCACGACTCAGGATGCGCTGCCAACCTTTGGAGATATAGGATTTGGAGAAAGGGTTGGAAAAATGGGGAGGGATAGGATGGGAATGGGCTCTGGCATATCTCACTCACTACCGAAACTCTAATGTACGTACATTAGGGAAAAAAGGTAAAGTGGGAAATTCAGTACATTTCGAGGTAGTCTTCTGTGGTGAATAAAATTATTGAAATGAATAAAATGAAATAAAGTTATGAGTGAATAGTAAAAACGAACGAAAGTTACGGAAGAAAGAAATATATATGTACTACAATGAGTTAAGAGATACAAAAGAAAACATATACTTCTATATTGATGATGTTGTTGTAAAGTTTTTAAAGGAATTTTAATTAAGGATAATGACAAATTCTTGTTTAGGACTAACCTATTGGGCGTGGGTGGCATACTGGTGGTGGGCTGCTGCGAGCTTCGGCGGGCAGCCGGCGACAGCCGGACCACCTTCACGTTTGCGGCTCGCTCGTTCTGTAACCTAGGCAAAACATTTCATAAAAGAACAATTATTATTTTTTAAAGAATTCATAACAGCCATGCTTTGAATTGTAAATCCACTATTGCACTTGTATGTATTGTGATTTTTACATAATTTTATTCAAATTTTAAGTACACTCGATACTAAGAAGGCACATCAAAACTTGAATATCTTCATGGTTTTTTTTGGACATCATGTTCCTAATGAAACTTACGTTAGTAGTGAATTCTTCCCAAGTACTAGATGCGTGAAAAGAAATAGAGATAACCAATTAATTTAACAATTTAGTTCATAAAATAAAAGCAAATAATAAAAAAAAACTTTTTTACTCAATTTCAATTAAGATCCACCCAGATTTAAAGAAAATAGGAAGAACGATTTAACTTTTAAAGCGCATTTACTCTCAAACAGAGAAAGACGCTAAATTCAGTGGTAAAACGGAATATGAAATCTTTACTGAACTCTAACGTTTTATAGCTGAACACGACACTAAAACATATTCAAAAAAACAATTCTTATTCTCTTTATTGTAAATTGGAAAATGTTCAAAAGACTGAAAACAAAAAGCTATCCAATCAACTTCTCTAATCCTTCAAGCGTTATTTCAAAGTCTTAATAAACTAAATTCCATAAGACCGATGCGATTCAAGTTGAAAATTTCAAAATTTTAACAATAGACGTATTAAAGGGAAATTTAATCCCGGTCCCATGTAACGACTCAATTCTCAGCAGATTTCTTTAAAGCCTCTGACGATAATGGCAGCGACATAAAGTAAAGCCTACCGTCCTAACAAAAGGCAACAAAAAGGGATCATTAACGCCAAATAATGGAGTAGAACGTTATATAACAAAAACTAGTCGTGGAACTAGTACTTTTGTTTAGGACTGGATTCAGTTAAGCGTATATTTCCTATGAGTCTTTGTTCGCGAAACTACGTCATTATTTTTTATTTGTAACATGTTATTGTCGTAGTATGATTTACTTTCACATAATTTGACTTAACAATAATTATAATGTCTGCTATAGTCTTAGTATTTGTATTATCATCAGGATTCATTGTTGTAACAAAAATGACATTCAAATGTGTATCCAATCTCAATCATTTTACAAGCGAAATTGTCCGTTGGTTTATAGCTAGAAATAAATTAATTTGGCTTGCACAAATTCAGCTTAAATGTTTGGTATGTTCACATGAAGACAGGTTTTCAAAAGGATACATTAAAGTCGTAAGCGAAAGAAATCGGCTTAGATTTGGGTTACATTATTGTCATGCACAAATCATTATAAACTAACAATGTGCCTATCTCTGAGGGATTCAATGACAGCACTAAAATTACCTCGACTTGCGTTGTCTCTTTATGAGAATCGTATCTATTTGAGAATCATCTGTCGATATGTGAACAAATCAAATTTTTCGAACAACTTTATTCCATTATGAAACAACTTTGAATTGTATAAGTTTCGACTCCCAATATACAATAGAACCAGTAACTAAACTAATATATTTCATATTCCTACATCGGGCCTTTATTCAAAAGGGTTGGACCTTTTGTAACGACATAATGAAGTCGCGATATTAGGTCCGGGTAAACAATTTAGGGTTAGAGGTACCCAAAGAAATCTCTTCATGTGTGTAGGTTTTATCCTTCTTTAGTTTGATAAATTTAATACCTTATTTGTTTTCTGTAATTTTGGTGTAAACATTACAAGTGTCTAAATCGTGAAATTGAACGCTCGTGTATTCTGGGTGACATTGTTCGTCATTTTCAAATGAAACATCCTTCAAACTAAACGTAAAGTCAAACAGTTCATAACTTGTAAAAGTTAATAATGTATTGCTAGAGGGTGCTGTCTATCTTAATCCATTTTGCTTTTTCGCTTTTATCCTCTCTCTGTCACCATTTATGATTATCGGAATCTAGAAATGTTTATCTTTTAACTTTTAACAGAGAGGTATTTGCATTTTAAAATTATTATCATTTATATACGTGGGGAACTCGGGAAATTCTGCGAAATAGATGTTTTTATTTATTACATGTTTTCAAACTACTCTCCACTTCAATATATATAAAGTTTCATGCGTCAGAATCAATTTTGATAAACATTTTTTTACTATTCCTCAGGTACCTCTTTCACAGCCTCTTCAAACGGAGCCAGCGCGTCTTCCCGCGACGATAACCGCTTCCCTTTCAGTTTTAGTTTTAATTTTGGGAAATAAAAAAGTCGCAAGGCGCCAATTCGGGACTGTAATGAGGATGGCCTAAAAACTTTAAGCGGGGTACTGTCTAAAAAGTCCCAGTTTTAAGTTGCTTTAAGCGGTGAGTGAGCGGGCCGGTTGTGGTGGTGCAGCAGCAGTTCGTGGGAGACATCTGCTTGGACGGATGTATCAAGGAATTATAACAGTATAAAAGGAATGTAGAAAAAACTAGAAAAACAAAATTGTGTATTTGAAAGTATTATAAAAAAGTATAGTGTTTATCTCCTTAGATTTCGCCAGCGAACCTAACTAACAATTAATAATGATAACTGAGCATCGTTTGCAACAAATAAATATTTAACTTTCACTATACGAATAGAGACCGATGAAGTCTACACACGGATAATCCAGATATATTGGGGGACGGACAATGAAGGGTGTTCATTTTGGTGGAAAATTAGATTCAGTTGGACAAAATAAACTTGTCCCAATTATTGATAGCCAACACACCGAAACTAATATTATTCGCTATTGATAGAAAATACCTTCACATAAATCGGAAAAGTAAATATAGATTTTTTTTATACGCTAATATATCTAATATATATAATTATGAGAATATGTTCTTATAACGCGTCACTGAAATATAGCAGAACCTGAATTTAAAATGGATAAAACTGTTGTAGCGAAATATAAAATTATTTCAGGGAATAAATCAAAGTTATAATCGGGATTTGCTGTTCTATCAAAAACATTCACCCGGTCATTACGATTACCTACTCAGTACAGGGCAATGATCGGGAGTAGAATAAAAGATTTACGAATAAAAGGGCGTAGAATAATATGCAAGAGAATAATAAGCCCGAGTCCATTCCCATCCCGTCGCTATCCTATCCCTCTCCATTTTCCCAATCCATTCCTTAGTCCGCAAAGAATGGCAGCGCAGCCAGGGGCGCTTTTGGACTGATGTTAGTATTATCACGGATGTATTATGGACGACAGTATCCACTTACCATCAGGTGACCTGTATGCTCGTCTGCCGCCTTTTATCCATAAAAAAATGTACATAAAATAAAACATAATACTAGAATAATATAAGTTATGTTATAGAAATCTATTGTAAGAACTGGTAGAATCAATTCACTCTCGATAGGTACCGACCAGCTTATTATCTGCTTTAACGTTATTTCAGTGACTCTCAAAAACTGATATAAACATGAATTCTGCTGGTTTTGAAATATGATTAACCGCCGATTCTCACTGACACGGTAAGGATCTTGGGCATAGAATTGTGGCCTGGAAGAAACTGAGACAATTTAGTAACAGTTGCGACAAAGACCGAGTTCTCAACGACAACGCGTGTAACTTTAAAAAGTAGATATAGCTTCAGCAAAAGTTCAGAAAGCATTCAAATGTTACGTACTCGTAATGTCAATGTCATTGAAACATTACAACATGAAATGATCAATATGTACCCTTTCGTGAATAAAGGAAACGATTAACTAGTTTTTGTAAAAGAAAACGAAGTATACTTAAAATTTATATTCAGTTTTAATGAAGTAAAAAAAATCATGTCACGTATCACGTAGGTGACGTGATTTAAATACGCCGTGTTGTTCATCCGGAATGATTCCGTTAATTTATAAAAAAAAAGAAAGGTGCCACGAGCAGGATACCAATATATCGTAAAAAAGAAATATAAAAGTGGCGTCGTTGTGTGGCCGTACAATTTACGTAGCTTTTCAGAGTTTTTTTTATCAATTTCTTACACGTTTGTAGTATGCGAGAAGGCATTTTAACTGTTTAATTGCAATAGAAAATCTACCAAAACTATAAATCATCTTAAATGTCAAGTGACAGATTGAACTAAAGGGGGATCAATTTGACCACGTTGCATGCTATTTGAATGCCATCTCTTTCGGGCCGCCCTGCTACATCTCTGTATTTTGGTTGATCGATGTTATGAGTTATATAACACAGGCAGCGCGTCGAGAGAAATATATCGCATGTGTTCGTCTCTCACCTCTATACTAGATGGCGCTGTTCTCAGCAATCCTACATTGATTAACATTTGCCTGCGAATAATCTTTGGCGTTGATGTTGGGATTTTACTGTAATTCTTTTCCTTGTAATTCCTAAATAGTTATTACCTTTGTATAAGTATATTATGTTTTGTTTACCAATATATCATTGGTTTTTGAATTCCATGCAGCAGCGATCTACCTTTTACATTGTCTTTTGTTTTTACTTCATTTAAACTAATTTAGATAATTTACGAGTGCTGCTTACAAAAGACGTACTGATAATTAAAAAAAAAATACGGCTGACAAATCAAAACAACTTCTTCGGCGGCCAAGGGAGCTTTTACTTCTAAAATAACACAAACTCTTCGATTAAAATGATGTAATATTTATAGCTAGACTAACTAAATTAAATTTAAAAAACAATTTCGTGTTAGTTTTTAATTGTCAAGTACTGCAATATTCTTTTCTTACTTGCTCGGAAATGGCTTCATTATTTTAAAAAAGGAATACGTCAATCGGCTCTTCTCTGTACACGCACGCTGGCAATTTCCAACACGACAATAATAGAGATTGCTGGACAGTAGCGAGGTTATTTTTAGTACACACTAACATAAATTAGATTTTTGTAGGTACACGATATTTATTATTATAAAGGCTGAATGTGCATTTCTTTTCAAAAGTTTAAAAAAAGAGCAAAGACCGCGCGCAGTCGAATTGGCGGGAATGAAAATCAGATACCTACTCTGTATTGTGAATGTTATGTTCTCATAAGTTTATCACAATTTTAAGTTGTCTAATAAACAATGAGTATTAGTTCGTTGGAAGGTGAATTAGATTTAACGCCACCAGACATAGCTGAAGAAGCAAAGATACTTTCTAAAAACCTGTTACCAACGAAATCGAGAGAAAAATATGAAAAGGCATATGAAGAGTTCATCAAGTGGAAAACTGAAAAAAAAGCGAATTCTTTCTCGGAAAACTTCTGTTTCTTGAATTAATTTGTTTATTGTTTCCTCGGAAATTAGAGAAAAATACTATACAAGTCTCGGCCGAAATAGCAATTAACGGCCTCGTTTATTTAAAAAGGATTCGGCTTAGACTCGTCCTTTTAAAATCACTTCGTAAGGACTCGGCTTTACAATTGCTTTATTTCGGGCCTGGGCAGTAATGTACTATTATATAATTGTATTATCGGAATAAATAATCTTCCTGATATGGAAATAAACAAAACTATATATTTTTTTAATAATTAGCCGACACAATTTTAGTAATGCAAATATTTTGTGATAAATTTGTTCACGTATTTTACTTCAATCAAATAATTAAAGCAAATGCTCTTAAAAACGTAGTGTTTATTACCCACTTTTCGTAATGGTAATACTTTATTTGTCACTTGTATCACTCATTTTAATCACTTTTCTCACAAGGATATATCCATTTTTGTATTTCGGTTGATCGATGGTTACAAAATGATTTTTTTTTGCAAAAAATAAAACGAAAAATGTTCATGTTCCATTTATTCATAATCATGAAAGTACGGTTCAGTCTGAATCTCCGGTTTCAGTCTAGTATTTTCTCTATATCTAGTGAGTGCTTAGTTTGTGCTTTAAACGTGCCTAAAATCGTGTATAAAATAATATACTTACTTGATTTTTGACTGCCTCATGAATTGTTGGATCTTTCTCGCTGCTTGATTTTGACGCCTTTGTGAATATGTCCTCCTGTGCAAAAGTTAGCGACTGAGGTTTTTGAATTGCAATGTAATGAACCAGACCTTTCAGTATCCACTGCTGGCGTATTGTAGTGGTGTAGTTCCACTGCACCTGCGATAGCCACTTTAACTATAAAGCTGTTTTAAGCCGTGGATGTCGCATAAGATACCCACGAGTAGGGATGAGGTTGTGTTATTCTAAAGGCGGCCGACACTAAATAAAGATCCACAGCGAAATAGTGATGTGAACTTTTATATATCTAAGCTTATTGCCAAAAATGATTTTTACTATGTATACAATACGGAATAGATAATATAGGCGATGAACTTATACGTGAACTATCGCTTAAATGCGTGCGTGTGCATGTGTGCGTGTGTGTGTGTGCGCGCGTAGGTAAGTGCCGCATGCACACGAGCATGTGCGTGAGTGGGTCTCGTGACTCAGATAGATAGATAAGACGTTGATTCAGAACACAGTTATAGGACACTTCAGTTACACAGGAAAGGACAAACACATACACATAACAGCGGAGAAATTTTGAGAAAGGTAAAAAGAAATTGAAGAAATATAATCGTATCGCCAGTTTAACATGTTTTTATTATTGATAATGTATATTAATGTATTTTATTATTGAGTTTTAGATGGTAGTGTTTCTTACTTGATGGGCGTTGTCGTGTGATCGAGACGGCGCTCTCGGTGTGAGCGGTAGCCTCGCTGTATCACCGTCGCCGCTGCATGCATCTCTTTCAGGTACGCAAACTGCACAACAAAAATATTTTATGTTTTTTTAATTGGAACGGTACGTAAGCTAACCTACTGATCACATAACTGAAAATTATACGTTGATCAACTTTATTGTTGGATTTAATTGTATACGAGAGCCACATTGAAAGTTTCCGAAATGAATAAGAAAAAATTAACGCCAATGGCCAAAAATAAATTTATTGTTTCTCAAAATATTCTCCATGAGCGTCAATACACTTTTTCATACAAATAAACCAATTTCCGTAACATTTATTCCACCCCTCCGTGAAAAACATGTTTCCGAGGTCACCACCTCGGAAACACGTTTTTCATTCTCTTCGACAGGCTCTTCTGGCGATGAAAATCGTTGACCGTGTAATTGGTTCTTAATTTTTGGAAACAAGAAGAAGTCACAAGGCGCCAATTCGGGACTGTATGTAGGATAGCTCGTGATTTGTACGTTTTTCGCCTTCAAAAAACCATTTGTCTGTTTTTCGAAGTTTTTTGAGTTCTTTTACAGTTGTATATTGTAAATCGGGTCTGAACGCGCAAAATTAAAGGTTACCGTCAAACACGACCGCGCACATTGTCAGTGTAGTGTATCGGAGCCTTTCCGAATGTGAAGATCAAATGCGGGTAGTTGATAAAACTGCTTGTAGCTCCTGGACTACCTACCTCTTCAGTCAACTCATGATCACGGCTGGTTAATTTTACGCGATCAGATCCGATTTACAATATAAAATGTTTATTTACCTGTTTATATCGCCTGTAGCAATTCTGTATGGTGATGGCAGCGGCTGCCGCCCGTCGTTGTAGTTGCCGTCCCCGGTACTGACGATACGCTTTCTGAATTGTTATCGCTGCTGAGTAGAGCTCGCGTTGTTCGCGATCTAGATGATAAAAATTGGTCTTTGTACAGCTGTTAGAGCACTAGAAGCCTAGGTGCTGCCTAATCTCGATTAATATTTCTTAAATATAAGAAACCACTGAGTTCCTTAACTATGTATTTTTCAATTTATTTATTTACTAGCTGACCCGACAGACGTCCTGTCTAAATTTCAATAAAAAGAAATCCATAATTTCAAATTTCAATAAATATATTTTTTTTCAATAATAAATATTTCTCCTATCACTTCGACCTTATCGAAGCTTTTGAAGGAGATTGATTCACAATGAAATAATATATCCTGCTATTTATGATAAACTTTATGATGATAATAATAAAAGAACAGCACGTGTTTGTTAAAAAAAAGGTCTATAATTAGTAATCTTATGATTTTAACTAATTATTCATTTGTTTGAGAAAATGGACAACCATATTCAAGCAGATGCAGTAATTACAGATTTTCAAAAAGCCTTCGACTGCATCGATCACTAATTGCTACTTAACAAGATAGTATCCGGTATCCAAGATAGTATCCAGATAGTACAATGGTATCCGGGGAAATCTATTAGGTTGATTTGTTTCCTATATTACAAACACAACTCAAAAAGTCTTAATAAATTGATATGAGTCAGGTAGTGTGACAGGTGTGATATGGTTTATACATTCTGTATAAACCATCGCGCACATAAAATACGGTATTTATACAGCAAAAACCATTACTCTAAATTATATAAATGTAAACATATATGGGAAAATTATCTTAAAATGAGAAACTGTCTATTGCGATATTACACGTCATCAAGTTGTGGATTATTAATATTACAGCTTGCGTTGTTTGTGAGTGATTATTTTCTATTAGAGCATGATGAGCTCAAGTAACTGTAAACCTGAGATAATCAAGATAATGGTATTGAGAAGAGGAATTTGAAATGGGTTAAATGAGCTAATTCCTAGTGGGGGTCAGATAGTGCCAATTTCAATATTAGGAGATAATCTTCTATGAAAAAAGGCCCAAAAAAAGGAAATGAAAAAAAAATGTCCATACGAAGAAAGGGAAGGAAGTGAAATTAGCATGACTCACTCGAGACCATAATTTGGTGTACGGTGTCTGTTTGCACTGGTGTGTGTGTGTGTGGGTGTACAAGATAAAGTCATACACGACCCGCATTATTAAATATATCAGAATCCTTCAGATATCCTTCCGAATTAGTAATGATTAAAACGCCCTTAGGCTAAGAAAATAAAAATGTAACTGATCGCTTTCTGTACATGGAAGATATATGAGAAAAACTATTATTAGGGGCCTTTATCAACGCAATTAGAACCCAAAACAATGATTGTTAGAATTTTTGTCTGTTTATCTGTTTGTCTGTGCGTTTATGCGATTTGCGTGTGGTTTTCACTAATGTATTGTGGTAAACTTCACTTAAAATTTAGTGTTTGTTTTATTTCAATTAGTTCATAAATAAAAAAGTTATATCAATTTAAAGACGGTGTTTATAAACTAAAGTCCACGCGGACGAAGTTGCGGGCAACAGCTATTGCTAAATAAATACTTACCATTAAGTGTAAGACTGGAGAAGTGTGTAGTAGCATTGAGGAACTCCTGCAGGGTGGCAGAGGTAGCGCGCGGGGAGGCCGGCGGCGGCGGAGACAACGCCGATCCCGGCGACACCGACCCTGATGACGGAGTTGACCCACCGCAGTATCTAAAGATATTCCACATGTATATTCCACATCAGCCTATACTGTATTCATTAGAAAAAAAGGCACAAATGTAATGTTGTTGAAACGAGCGCTTAACGCTTCAGCCAGCGCTCGAGCACTGGCGCGCTATATTAGTGATGTACTTTAACCATTTGAGACTCGAGTTTTTAACTACAAGGGTTTATTAGGACCATCAAATACCAAATTTAGACTATGACGCTCAGTAATCTTATCGCTGCAGTCTCAAAAGTTCATTAGCACTCACTCAGTGCTCAAGCGTCGAACGCTTAATGTTCGTTTATACGACATTATCACAGTTTGCTTATTATTTAGTTTTTTCACTTATTTTTTCATTTGCATTTCTTTTTTGTGTCTGTGGCAAAATCTATTTTAATCGAAGTGCATTATGAAAAATCAAGCCAGAAACTTGAAGTTTTGGATACACATAAATAGAAGTGAAATAATTATCATTCTTTATTGTCTTTGTTTATTGATTTTATTTATTTATTTACTTTTTATCATACTTACTTAAATGTTTAAACTAAAACATGGTTGGAGTAACATACCAAATAAACATAATTATTATGTAATAATAGGTCGGGGAGAAAGTGTTTTCGTATTTTGTATGGATTAAGTTGTGATCCAATATCTTTGATTGAACTGTTTGTACCGGGCTGGTTATGATACCATTAAAAGGTAACATTTAAAAATAAAAAATAAAAAATAAAAAACTGTTTCCCGCCATTTTTCAATTGCTTTTCTGTCCAAGAAAATGAGTGAATCTAACGAAGAAATTCGATACATTTTAAAGTTTTATTACAAAAAAGGGAAAAATGCGACACAAGCCGCGAAAACAATCTGTGCCGTTTATGGACCTAATGCAGTGTCAGTAAGAGTAGCACAAAGTTGGTTTAAGCGTTTTCAGTCAGGAAATCTTGCAGATCGCTCCGGTCGCCCTGTTACTGATAAAGTTGATGCCATTTGTGAAAAAGTGCAGCAAGATCAGCATATAAGTAGTTACGACATTGCTGATGAACTGAGCATTGACCACAAAACAGTTTTGACTCATTTCAAAAAGTCTGGATTCACACAAAAGCTCGATATTTGGGTACCACACGAGCTCACTGAAAGAAACCTAATGAACCGCGTACTCTTTTGCGATTCTCTATTAAAACGCAATGAAACCGAACCATTTTTGAAAAGATTGATCACTGGTGATGACAAGTGGATCACTTACGACAAGAACGTGCGGAAAAGATCATGGTCTATATGCGGCCAAGCTCCACAGACTGTGGCGAAACCCGGATTAACGCGCAATTAGGCAAAACCATCGATTCGGATCTCTACTGCCAACAGCTGATGAGACTAAAGTAAGAAATTGAGAAAAAACGCCCGGAATTGATCAACAGAAAGGGTGTAGTCTTTCATCATGATAACGCCAGACCACACACATCTTTGGTCACTCAGCAAAAATTGACAGAGCTTGGTTGGGAAGTGTTGATGCATCTACCATATAGCCCTGACCTTGCGCCCTCAGATTTCCACTTGTTTCGGTCTCTTAAGAATTCTTTAGGTAGTGTAAGGTTAACATCAAGAGAGGAAGGACTATTAAAACTACTTGTCGCAATTTTTGGACCAAAAATCCCAAAATTTCTACAGCAACGAGATCATGTCACTACCTACAAGATGGCAACAAGTTATAGAATAAAACGGCACATATATATTATAATTAAATGAAATTAAACTTTAAAAAAAAATGTCTCGAATTTGTATATAAAATACGAAGAAACTTTTTCGCCGACCTTATATTTAATATTATTTGTAATTTTAATTTCCGAATACAATGTTACTTAATACTTTCGTCAAAAATGTTACCAATGCTTTCTCTTCTCGGGGGGGGGGGGGGGCAGTATAACGTATATTACTAGGGGGATCCGGGCCGTAATCCACTACCCAGTGCCGATTCTTGGATACACATGCTAATGATTTTTTTTATTTCTCGAGCATGCACATTTGCTCATATTTTTTCCTTCACCACCTATCTAGTAATAAAATTCTGCGGAATCGAAGATCTGAACTCGCGACTCACGAATGAGACTCGAGTATAGAGAAGACTCGAGGCTATCACTCCTTTTATAGACTACACAACATAAATGTATAAACATTTTACGGCTAGTTGAAAATCATTTCATTTGTATGTTCAAACTCTGACAATATGTGTTTACGATGCGCACACTAGGCGCGCACCTGCCTCGCGTTACGCGAAAGCAGCCCGAGGAATGTGCACTCGGGCCCAAATGTAGTAAACTTACTCATTATATCCACCGAAATGGTGGGTAAGCACAATAATCAATAATTTACACAATTTAAAGGTCTCACTTACCCCAGGTGGTTTTGCCCACGCACAAATCTGGAAAGTGTACCTACGCTAGTCCCTACTAGACGTGACCTATCTTAGTGTGATTGAATAAATACATACATTCCCAATAGATACTTGTGTAGTAATCCAAGTCTCGTTCCGTGGTGAGCCGGTGGCAGCTACAGTTCGGCAACTCACACACGGCAGCAAAATCACCTCGAGATATCACTTCCAATACAAGCACAATCACAGCAAATCCAACCAAAACACTCGCGTGGCACAAGGATATCGCGAACAAGACCTATTACTAGGCGCGAATGGCAAAATCAACTGTCCGAGACCACGGTGTGAATTTATCTCAATTTAACTCTGCTCGCCGCCGAGCGCGTGTTACTACTCAAAAATATCAAATTCTCAAACCGCCTTCAATATGGCGGGGACAAAAAAATGTTGCTTCAAATAATCAATGTATGCGGGTATGCAAAGATGCTCGCGCCAATTTCAAACAATATGTAAAAAGATATTTCTTGATGTGTGATAAAAATATTGATTTAAATTTTAGGAAAACCTGTATGTGTTATCGGAGAACTCAAAAGTGAAGTCACTGTTGAAGGTAGTAGTGTCGTCAAGAAGCGGCACCATGAGAGTATCTTCGTTGCCAGCGCCACCTTCTAACCCGCAGCCAGATAGCAGTGAGGAGCTCTCGTTCTGGACAAGAATATTTGTGAAAGTGTTCATTAGACAAAATTTTAAATGATAAGAAACACATAAGAAAACAAATTGCATTATGGCAAAAAAGACTTTAGGAATACTTCATACAGGATTCATACAAGTACCATCTTATCAACTTGACATTGTTAATGTTTAAATGTAAATATTTTTAACTTTATATCTGTTATTTTCTTCAATAGACAATAAAATAGAAGTAAAAGAAGATATATAGAAGAAATAAGTTAATTAATGAAACTGAATATATATAATAACGATATTTAATTATTGCTTCAAAGTTTTTTTTTTTTAATTGTCTTATTTCTACCCTGTACTTTTTTATATGGACGAAGGCGGCCGACAAGCACACAATCCACCTGATGGTAAGTGGATACTGTCGCCCATAGACATCTGCGTTCATGCCAGCATTAGTCCAAAATGACAAACGTTGGCACACCCCCGGATGCGCTGCCTACTTTTGGAGGTGTCGGAATGGATTTGGAGAAAGGGTTGGGAAAATGGGGAGGGATAGGATGGCAATGGACTCTGGCACATCTCACTCACTACCGAAACACGTACGTACATTGGTGAAATAAGATAAAGTGGAAAATACAGTACATTTCAAGGTAGTCTTCTGTGAGAGAGGGGTGACGTGGCCAGTCGAGCGCGCCCAGCGGCTGTTGGATTGCAGCGTGCACTCTCCTTCTCACCATTGTTGTTCTTAGTTTTAATTTCTCCTTAACTATTTCTGTTTCGCACAATCCATTTTTTATAGATCTAATTTCTAATAAAATTTATTTCTCATCAAATTTACCTTTATTCTTTCTGGCATCGCTGCAATGATCTGCTCTGCCAGCGTGAACACCCGGTCATCCTGCTCCCCTGAAAATTTTTGTAAAGTGGGTGCTCTTAACGACATCACATGACATAAAGACCGCAATCCCATCAATACCCAATTTCACAAAATATTTAATGAACTACTATGTGAGTACAGTATATGAAAAAATTCTTTCGACAACCTTTTAGATGTCTGTTATTGTCGGTTATAGAACGGTGTCAATTTTATCAATAATTAAGGATTGATATTTCAAACAATTGAACAGCAATGGGATTGGGGCCATCAACTGGCAAAATCATAAATAGCAACTCTGGCATATGATGTAACTAATCGTTTACTTAAACACTTATTTTGCTGCGTAAAACATCGAGAGCATACATTGAAACATTGAGGCCATTCTGTGTAAAGGATGATGCGATACCAAATATACAACGATCTCGACGGTTCTACAGATGACGATAAAAGTATATATTAAGGAACGTTATAAATCTGATACAGATTTGAAAAAGTCATAGTTGTAGTTACAATTGGAACCAATAGATCAAAATTGATATTTGGTATTACACCAACAGACAATTAAGTTAGAAGATATACACATCGACTTGTCATAAAATAACATTGT
Organism: Sesia apiformis; assembly: GCA_914767545.1. Lineage (NCBI taxonomy): Eukaryota > Metazoa > Arthropoda > Insecta > Lepidoptera > Sesiidae > Sesia > Sesia apiformis. Next base: position 2,399,226 of record OU611960.1, on the reverse strand, counting down.
GTTACAATCCAGACAATTTTCTAGCAAAATTCAAGTCAATTGTTTGAGTTTAAATTATTTATTTAGATGATTTGGTATTTTTATATTATATACATAAATATACTTATTCCAATAAAGATAATAAAAAAAATATAAAATAGGTAAATAAAATACTTTAAAATATTTATATAAAATAAATGTGCTTACGAATGTTGTTGTGTGAATAATTAATTACTAAAGCACTCACCTGGTGGATGATGACCTAAATAAAACGGCGTAATTTTTTGCAATACACATAAAAAGCCTTCATAATATAAATATATCTTTTCATGCAAAGCGATTTAGCTTTCATGCAGTGTTAAATGTAACGTAACGTATTTTTGTCCAATATTATTTTCAATGGAGCAAAATTTTTGTACACTAATTTCATATCATTCCTAACGTTAAATATTTTAACTATTGACTAATAAGTCCAATTTAATGAATGATTTATAGAATTAATGAATTTAATAAAGATTCGCAAGAAGTGGCTAGTGTTAAATCGTTTTCTATTAATTTTCATGATAATGATTCAATACAAATACAATAAAATCTAAGAATTTAATCAAAAACAACGTTAGTTCAAGGCTGGTATTTTAATGCCTATGAGACATTCGATTTATTGAAAGTCAAAAATCTTTTATTACTAAAGTCCTGATATTTATTATTTAGTAAATACTTAATTCTTACTAAAACTATAATTTACTCGGTAATAATGTTATGACAATAGTGTATCAAATGCTCCAAACGTGTTATGCCTGTCGACAACGAGGTGTACTGAACATATGTTTAAAATGAAGAAATTTTTGAAGAGAAGCCAATCGATTTGGATGTGTTCGGAGGTAAGAGTGACAGTGAACAGACCGATACGAACCACTGAAAGCAACATCGATGGACAACATCGAACAAACTAAACCGAACTTGAATGATTAGTAAATAAAATTAAAAGTTAAGAGTTACTAGTAGTACCTACGTAGTGTCTTCGATCTTCTAAGATGCATACCTCACAATTATGTTATCCCCGCATAGTTACGACTTTTAATTCCACTTGACTTTTCTAGTTACTTTTGTTCGGTTTAGTTTATGAAATCTACTGACACCAACACTGGGGAACTCCGCTCTTATAATGAAATGCAAAATTACAGAAGAAACTACAAGTGGTCTACCGACATACATGTGTACACAGGACTACAGACTGGCGACAGAGGGAGACAGAGATATATAGACAACATTGGTTAGAAGAAGAGGATCGAGCGACCAGAGCGGCTATGCATCTACTACAAACACAACATCGAGTTAGGAGCGGAGATTTGCTGCGTCTTGAAACGGTATAGTTTAGATGAGTTTCAATTACAGGACAAGAATAATTTTGTTTCAGCTTGACATTTACTACTGATTGTGACTAGTTTTACTTTGATTTTTACAGCAGTCATTCTTCTTTGGGAAGAAATCAATCTAACTTTATCAAAAACTAATTATTCTGAAGACGTTGCATTGCCATCATGTTTGTCGTCATCATTATTAATCAAACCAATCATTGGGGTTTTCATGTTATCATCATCTTTGATTCTATGATGTCATTTTATCGTATTTTACTAATATTGAGACTTTCGTGTGAGTACAGATCATCAATTATTATTTCAATTTGTGGAAATTATTAGTCCCATTACTAATCTTATAAGATTATGGAGTTCTCTATTTTCTGTACGGATAATAAAATAATTCACAACTACTCATATCAAGCTATATAAACTTGCTGCTATATTTCGTGTTAGTGGCCCTATTGGGCCAACAAGCGTTTGATTGGTCTAGATGCATACATCTTAGAAATTGATAATCATTTCATCAACATCTCTTTATTCAATTATGTTGTTTTGGAAATTACTATCATCTGCACCGTTTCCTACTAGTCACGTACCGTGTTCATCGTGACTTATGGTACACAAGTTAATAGGAATCACGTTTTATCATCCACCATCCTCTTATCGATTCTCTGATCACCGTCAGCTATACCGTTTCACAGCAGCGACTGACCTGCAGTGGAGGGCGGTGGCGAGGGCTCGGCTTCCGACGCGTCGGACAGCGCTTCCACGTCAATGAGCGGGCTGGCCGCGCGTTTCTGCGCCGTTTCGCCTGCACAACCCGCCCAACTTGTCCGGTCAAATCAGTCCCTCATCATCCCTACTCTCCCGGTAACCATGGAAATTGGCTACTTTATAATGAAGCACCGTAATTATATGTCGCGTTATAGCTTTTGTAATCTAATTCACACACTGGCAATTAAAACTGTTATAAACACTGCCTATAAACTCCGGCTACATTATTACATTTCAGTAACGTTGTGATTAATTAATTAACTTTGTATCTTGAGTTAATTTAACGAAATTTCAATTATGTTTGGTAAAAAGGGAAGCAACTCACTTTACTCGACAACTTATTGGACAGCTGACGACGTCGCAAAGATCTCAACCTTTTACCACTAGAAAACAATTGCAGCAAACGAAATTCAAAATGGAAAAATTTCGAATTTCCAGAATGATTTCAGGCGCCGTGCCGATATAATAAATAAATAACCGCTAGCAAATGAAAATTGAAGACTATAGAATGGGAGGTGGTAATATGACAGTATACTTACAAAGGGCCAAGTCCATTCGTCGCCCAACCTTTGATTCGCACAAGCTATCTTCTGATGTATCGGAATCAAGGGGTAGTGACATACTGCGTTCCCACCTGAAACAGTGTTTATCAAACTTTTTCCTTCATACATGGCAATAGCGCAATTAGCACAATGTACCAGTGTCAACATTTCTCTTCTTACATGGCAATATCGCATTTAGCACATTCTGCCAGTGTGGAATTTTGTTCGTAATTAACAATTTTAAAGTCAAAAATATTTAAAATAAATCTTGCCAATGTCCAGTCCCGTTAAAGCAGGTTGGGTGCCGCTCAATAACATGATGGTAAGTAGCTTTACTAAGGACACAAGTTGGACTCTTGGCAGTGGCGTAACTATACCGCTGAGGCCCGTGGCAAATTCATAGGATGGGGCCCTCCCTGAATGTAAAGAAGCTCATCCAAAGTTGTAGTTTCTTTTCAATCCCCGCTTTCTGTTGAGCCCGTGAGCCCGCGAACTACCAAAAAAACATATGGTACTTATACTGTATAAGTTATACAAAACATTTCTTCGGTAACTTACAGTGTTGCTCCAGAGCGGCGTCTACAAGTGGCGAGCATTTTATGACTAAGTTCCGGACGCGTTCTAAAACTGGGCGATTTTGTTTTCTTACAAATGCATTCAAACCTCGATACATGTGTATGTACTTTAGTATGTAACTTAATTCATTTGAAAACAAAACTATTTTATATTAAATTTTATAAAAATAAATGCCACAATCCTCCCTTGCTCGCGGACCTCTCGGGTCGGGGGCCCGTGGCATATTGCCCGCTATGCCACCCTATTGTTACGCCACTGACTCCTGGCAAACACACGAGACATGCAATCTTATGCTTTTATCTGACTATTAACTTTTGACTATTATTTGCTATTACACCACAAATTCCACATTACATATTTTTTTAAATAGTAACAAACTCAACCTTCACTTCTCGAGTTTCCGCCAAAAAATCGTTTATCAAATTTGTTTATCAATCTTTATAGACACACATTTTATACAAAGAATGCTTCCTATTTTTCATTATCAGCAAGGGTCACTGTGCACACTATGTCGCTTGTTGTCCCCAACTCGTCTTACTAAATGTTTTTGTCCATTTTTCAGTGTAGTATACCAATATAGTATGTGTTACCAATATACGTAGTTACCAATACTCGCATCGTATTTTGTGAATACTGTGTAAGTCATTAATATGAAAAATATAGGTTAGAGTAGCAAATTCAAATTAATTTACCTGAAAAGAATTAGAATAATGTAAAGCATATAAAGTACATTTTAAGAACTACAATTACACTGATTAAAGTTGCAATTTCAAAGTTAAAACTTATCATACAGAAGCATTCAAAATTGATTCAAACAGTTCAAATGATTTTATTTGATATTATTGTTTTTGGAATGAAATAAAGAACGAATTAATTCATTATTGCCAGTACCGTGCAGAACGTGCTTTGAGTCCGATTCCTTTCAACCGTGTGGTCGGTTTTATTTAAAATACTCCATCGACACCTTGATCCTCACACCTCAACGATTCTTGGATTCTACTAACTATAGCATTTAAAACCTTAAATATTATTCTAAAATACCCTTAAGTTTTTATCTAACTCCAAATATAAATATCCTCTTACCTAGCAGAAGACCTCCCATCAATCTTGTCGATAGACGAACTGGATCTGAAAGCATCAGCCATGTTGATTCCACTATCAATAGAGGGTCGCTTCACGAGATTCGTCTCCAAGCTACCCACTCGACCCTTCTGTGAGAAGCTGAAAATCAGAAAATACATAATTAAAGTATGGACAATGATGATAGAATTGTAACTCTACCACTAGTAACTCTATTATCGTTTTTGTTACAAACATATTTGGTCCATATGAAAAGAACAACACCGCAATTATTACTGCAGACTCTCTTTTACTCTATGCTATATATTGTATATTTGCGTCTCGATGTCTTTTGACCGAAAGTGTTCAGACTGGCCGAAACGATTTCAAATTATTTCACAGCAATATTAAAAAAAATTACGATAAAAATACACATCACTTATACAACCTTCTGACAGCCTCTGATATCTCTAATAAGAAAATGTGTTGGGAACTATGGTTTGTGAAGAAATAATAATAAGAAATGTTTTTGTTTCCGGTGTAATTGTGGTATTGAAATAAATGACTGTTGGATAATTTTACCACGGGTTTTAGATGAAAATCAACGCTGTGTGTCGTCCCAGACACGCAGCTAAAGCTGAGCTGGACGCCCATTCAAAGCAGTGTCCGAGTGTCACAGGACACTCGGACAGCAAACTACGCCATTACATCTATTTTTCTCTTTCTGTGTTGTTATGTGCTTAAATATGTGTATTTGTATTTTCCTTTGTAACTATAGTATACTGTAACTGTGTTCTGAATAAACGTTTTATCTATCTATCTATGTATTCAATATTAGGACACAGAGGTCTTGACTGAGGTTGTCATATATCGAGGATCCATGCTAGCCAACTTCCTTCTATAAAAAATATTAACCATATCCCACAACCCCTGAAAGAAAATTATCTTCTTAGGTTTTCGCGATTACTATACATTGCAATTAAACAACTTTTAACGGTTTAAATCACAAGGCCAACGCCATACTGCAAGACCTCTGGACACCGTGAGCGAATACTGCGTGCATAGGGAATGTTATGATTAAAAAATTCAGACGGTAGTTCAAAAAAATTTCAGACGGTAGTAATAATTTCTTAATAACTCAAGTGACAAATAAAATCAATTAGTCACCCCACGTCCACTGCAAAGTGTTCGAAACGTCGGGATATAAATCATGTCAAATATACGCGATTTAAACCGTTAAAAGTTGTTTAATTGCAAAGAAAATTATCTTTATATTCGTACCTGTCTGGACGTAAGAATACTCCATCCCTAGCAGGCGGGTGTATCCGATCCAATAAAGCTGCGAGTCTGGTATGTCCTGCACGTCGTGCTTCCACTGCCGCCTGCCTTGCACCGGCCTCACGTCGGGTTCCAGCACTCCACCGTGCTAGTACCACTGCTGTTTCCACGTGACCAAGGGCGCTTGCCACCATCTATACATAAACAGTATTCCATGATAAATAAAAAGGTATATTCTGTTATAAATATATTTATCTTAAAACAGAGATGTAGGAATAGGTTAAGTAGTAAATGCTGTAGAAGAAGAATAAAAATTGCATAAAGAAAAAAATTAGGAAATTGTGCAATTCCAAAGAACCGATTGGTGCGGGATCGCGAGAGCTACAGTCTGTTGGTTGCGAATGTTAACCCCACTTTGGATCATTAAACCATTGGAATACTGACTTCTACGTTTACGATATACGATTTACGTTTCCTAGAATGTTTTACTATGTAAGCAATTTGGTCACATGGACAGTAGTTCATGTTTTTTTTTTTATAGAGAAGAGGGCGGACGAGCAAGCGATCCCACGTGATGGTAAGTGTTACCGCCGCCCATGGACACCTGCAACACCAGGGGGTATACGGGCCCGCCGCCGACTTTGTAAATTCCTATTCACAGCTCTCTTGAAGAACTCCATGTCGTAGCTTAATGGGAAGACCTCTTGAGGCAGTTTGTTCCATATCCTACGCGTTATAAAATAATTTTTGGACCGAACAGTCCGAACAGTATGCGACACCTCCGTATCTAGAAAATGCGGATGGACTGCACTTCTGTGACGGGAGGTGCGGTTGCAGAAACCCGAGGTGGGAATTATATTGAACAATTCTTCAGAGCATTCCCCATTGTACAGGCGGTAGAACACACAGAGAGACGCAACGTCTCTCCGTCTGCTGAGGGATTCTAAACCGCCCGTGAGAGTGGGATCGTCGACAATACGAACAGCACGTCGTTGGATGGAGTCAAATGGGTCTAATTGGTATGATAATTGGTAATTGGGTGTGATCCCATTATGAATAAAACAATTAAACTAATCAGTATGAACATCTTATCTTATAAGCCGACGTATAGTACCACTCTTTATAGCTTTACTATAATTGACTTTTTTATTTTTACTATAGATAATAATGTATTACAAGCATCTGTTTTAAGATTTAATTCTACTCATAACGTGTCATTTTTACTTACCAAAGGCGTGTAATTATCACTGTCCCGCGCTCCCAAATTGACTTCCTTCTCTAATGCTAAACTATTATCATCCTGCCTCCACCGCAACAGCACTGTCGTCAACTTGGTATATCCCAAGGCTGCCGTCAAATGCAAGATCGTAGAACCATCTTCTCCAGGTTCTGTGGTGAAACCCTCAGAAGTACCAGTAGACCGGGCGCTTAGAGACCGGCAGAAGGATACCAGACGCTCTTCAAACTTTGGATTAGAATAGAGTTGAATGTCCTCGATCTGAAATTGCAATTTTGAAGGTGAGATTATTTTGATAATTATAAGTCTTTGCTATTATTATCCACGATCATGTTGATTGGCTAAATATATTTGAATTAGTAAATTAAGTTCTAAAGAAATCTGAAATTTCCTTCGAAGTTGATCACTAATATAAATACATTTATCTAACGTTTGGTTTACAATATGCGACATTATCTGAGAAAAAGTACCTTATTGTTGGCTCTAGTTTCCCAAATACTTAACACCTTTGTGAAATGTTAATAATTAGATATTAATTTTAATTGCATTATCTTAAAAATCAGATGTTAGGGCTGATTTTTATTTAAACACAATCTAACAACAGAATTTTAAATTAGAAAATTTTAACTAAAAATTCAATAATTACATACCAACCAACAATAAGGTGCTTACGGTGCCGACAATAACAAAATACATCCATATATCATGTTTCATCTGTTTCTAACTTATTACTTGCATCATCAATGTTCTCAAATTTATAGTCAATTTTTAGTCCGTCCCCTTGAATATATCGTACATTGTTTCAAATTATCAAATGTTTGCTCTCATCCTGATCAGTGAAAACCTTTGATAATTCAAATTTCTTTAAATTTCTCGCAAAGATCAACATTACAATTACTCACCTGATTATTGTCATCCATCGGCTCAATTTTCACTTGCAATCTTCCATGAAGTCGCTGCAGGCGTTGCAACAGCGAGAATCGTCGGAAGTCCAAGGATGGCAGTGGTGCGGACGCAGGAGACGTGGGCGTTGGAGCTGGCCCTGGTTTGTATTCGAAGACTACCGTATCTGATACTATACGGCCACCACGGGCTACTTGTAGTGCTGCCAGACCGGCCTCGTGTGCTGAAATGTGTTCATGTGTGATTGTTGTTAAAAATCATTACGTAAACAATGCTGTAAATATAATCAAGAATTTACTCAAATACAATAAGCTACGTGCGTCGTTTCCCGGTGCGCGGTCTTCATTCAAGGAGTCGTCTCCCTCATACATATGTACGAAATATATGTACTCGTATATATACGAATTTTTTTTCTATCCAAATAAAGAAGACGTATAATCTTGAAAATGCAAATCGATCCACATTTTTTATTATACACTATTATTGAAAAATATCCATTATAAGAAAAAGAGCTGTGATAGCCTAGGGGTATCTATACTCGACTTACATTATTGTGATAGTGAGTTCAATTCCTCGGCCCGTAACACTGAGTTACTTATGTATAGATTTTTGAAAAAATGTCACTAGCTCGGCGGTGAGAATAAAACATCGTAACGAAACCCGCACGCTCCAAAAAAGAAATATAGAGTATGTATATCTATCAATCTGCATTGGAGTCAATTGGAGTTATGACCAGAAACCCCCTAGTGGTGTACAAGGGGAGGCCCGTGTCCTGCAGTGGGACGTTATAGGCTGATACAGGGAAATCAACGAGACATGAGCCTTACGTTTGTGTGAGTGCACAACGACAGTGTACAGTGCGAACCATTTCGACAATCGAATTGAACAATTCGGTATCCACTCACACAGATGCAAAGCTCGTGTCTCGATAATTTACTGTACACGTACTAGAAGAAAACTGACACTCAGAATTGACTCGATTTAAAATCATAAAAAACTTCGTCAAAATACGATTGTTCCTAAAAAAAGAAGTTTCTTTTATAGACATACTTGAAACATATACTCATTAAACTTCATCAAAAATTGTGTAAATTTGCAAATTAAATCACAAATAGTTATGATCAGAATAATTTACCTGGACAATAGCACCTGAGTACTCCACTTTGAATCAGTGTCGAAGGCACAGGAAAGTTGTCAAACAGTACAGTGTATTGATCAGATGTCTCTGTCCACGGTCCAGCTACCAACACTTTCACCCCTCCTTCGGCATACGCCCACTCGGGAGAATAGTCCGTGATGTTGAGGGCACCTTCTCCGCTGCAGTCTGTCTGCATCTTCTCTTGACCTTCATCGACTGGTGAGGATTTGCCAATAGGATGCTGTAAATTGTTGAAGAACAAATCATAATAAATGAATATATATAAAGTTATTTTGTTAATGCTTTATTCATAACAATTTTACGTATAACTTACCACAGGATGAGTTGATATCGAAGTCGGATCTAATACTTCTAGTTCAGGAAAATCGCCAAGCATATCAAATGCATCCAGATTTACGAATACGTTATCATCTACTACATGTGTTGGGGACGCTACAGCTTCACAACTCTCTATGAAATCCATCGTATCAATGCCGGATACCATTACATTAGCTCTGTCAGAAGACCGTACTCCGCTCCTGTCTAGTTCACAATTAGGCATATTTGCTGACAACGTCTTCTGAATATCTTCATGCGACAGTTCCAAGGTCTCGTCAAAGAATCCGCTGGAAGATCCTAAATGGCCATCAGTCCCGAGTAATACAAGAGTATCATCACAATGATCTGATACTACTCTACTTTCTAATCGCTCAACTAAGTCCGGATATCTAGAAGGCGTTGCAGGAGCACTAGCTACTACTTGATTCCTACTCCTAGGCTCTGTTTTAATTTTCCTATTAAAAGTTTCCACATCAATCTTCTCTTCGACTTGGCTCTCAACGTCGAATGTCGATTCGGAATTATTATATGGAGACGGTAGACTGTCTGGCACCTCCCGTTTCAATACAAAAGTCGGTTTGTACTGCTGTCTAAACCTATCCCTCGGTTCTTCGCAAACGAATGACGTCACCGATAACGGTGATACTAGAGAAGAGTGCTGTTGAGAGCTACTCGTTCCGTTTAAGATAAGGAGTCCTCCACCGCCCTGGATTTGTCCAAGGGATAGTAATAATGGTGAAGCCGATTGGGGAGATGGTCTGTGGTCTCTAGTGTACTGCCGCGGAGGTTGCGACATTGGCCTGGGTGAAGGTCCCGTAGTGGAAGAGACATGGTGGTCTGACGGAGGTGGCTTGTTAGCTTGGATGCGTCGTAGTGGGTGAGTACATGTTCTGGAATCTTGACAAGTGGAGTCAGGACAACTGCATTCCAGCTGCCTAGCCAAGGCTGCCGCTCTTGCTGCACGCTGCTTCTCCATTAACTGACCCACGATGGCTTCCACCGTTTCAGCCGTCTGGAACATTTTCCCCTGACATTTCATCATAATGGCACATTCATGTTAATATACTAGATATGTTTGTTTAATAGAAATATATTTATTGAACTTACGGATATTTCCAAGTCGTTGTTGATGTCTGACTCATCTTCACTGAAAACTGAAACAAAAAATTCACTGTTTTAGAATTTAGAAACCTATCAGATGCTCATCTCGGATTAGTTACACTCGAACTCAGCTCTCCGTTCGACTATGTTTACTAACCAAACGCGGCAACGCAACGAATACTAAAACAGATCGGTTTCGTTAAATAAACTAGTGGACTTTATACATTATACACAGAAACAGCAACTGACCAAAAATTCCATATAGTGTTACTGGATCAGTTTTATATTTACAACTATTATTACCAGACTTAAAAAAGTGTTATAGTGGAGTGTAAGCTTTCTCGGTCGGTGTCCATATTAATTGAATCATCGGGGCTACTTGACCGAGATCTTCTGGAATCTCTTCTCTTTTTTCCAAACGTTTCGTCAACAACTGCGGTTGACATCTTCAGTGGCGACTGCGTTCACTTTCGGAGAAATGTTAACTCTTCGGTTTCTCGAGCGCATCTGAAGCGTTCAGTTGCGCTCGAGAAGCCTCGGCCAAGTAGCCCGGAAGATTCAATTAATATTGTATTAAAAATGTGTTCATATGAAGTCAGAATTCAATCTGATCCTTTATCTAACAAAGCTCGTGACTAACAAAGAGAAATAGATATTCTGTTTGATCATAGACGTGCCTATACCGTCTCCCAGGGACATCTGTGATATAAGTAACCATATCATACCATCAGCCTATGTCTCTCCAGTGCAGGATATAGACCTATCCCAAGGTTTGCACACGCATCGCACACAATCCTCGGCTTTTCCCATCCAACGACTTCCGGCGAATTTCTTTACGTCATCGGTACACCTGATTCCACTCTGCGTTTTCCGGTGGCCTTCGTTCGAGTGCTCGTCTACCCCATTGGTTATCCGGTCCTGCGGTAACTATTCACTCCACTTCATCATGACGATTCCGCGAGCTATGTCTGTGACATTAGTTCTTTGGCGAATGTCTTCTTTTCGGATCCTGTCTCGCAAAGAAAATCTTAGCACAGCTCTCTCCATAGCTCACTCAGTTCAAAGTGACTGATGTCAATAATGGCGAACTCTCGTTCTTCTACAGATGCGCCGCCTATTCCTAGGATCCCGAAATTTCTGACATTCTTGGAAAAATGGAAGGATTATTGGAAGGGATGGACATCATAATGTTATTAGACTATTGGCACTGTTTACTCGTAAACGACGCCATGGCTCACACATGAAAGTATAAATATAACAGCAAACGTCATAATTAGGTCGATACTCAGTACTAATCCTATCCTACAATACATAAGTCAGTATGTATTGGAATTAGGATAAGGGAGAAGAAATTAGTCAATCGCGTGTTAAAAATGAGAAAAAATATAAGCTTCGACATAAAAAACTGTAAAGGAGAAATATATTTAAAATATCAGAAGAAATATATTTATATAAATAATAATATAAGACAGAGCAGTGAAGGTCGATAAAACCCAAACAAATTAAACGAAATAATAATTAGTATTTATGAGGGAGAAAGATTAATATCGCATAATGGAATTGAATTATACAGATTTCATAAATATTCAACGATCCCAACTTTCTGTGTTGCGTCCTAATTTTCAACTGTTTTACATTTATGAATTTTGATAATTAGGCAAATCTTTGATAATACATATTCTTGTTTCCTCTGTGAATGTTATTTAAATTATGGAGATCAGTCTTCCAAGATGTTGGAATCTCAATGTCAGTCAGCGTTGGATACATTCGAGTTACGTTCGAATCTAGATATAATATTATCGAATAGGTAACCACAGAAGATCGCATTCGGTGGCGTTTAGGACATTTAATCCCAGCAGTCCAGTAATTCGGTTGACTGAACTAGTGGGATTTTCTTTCTCACTAGTTCTGTTGAAAATAAAACTAGTTTTTACACAGGTTTAAAATTCTTATTTTTTAAACTATGAAACATGAAAAACGGCAATTATAGGAAAGCTGATGAATGTAATCTGATTTTTCTTATGGTTATAATTATACAATATATTTATAATATATGTTATGTAATCTATGCAAAGTGGACAGTACTCAAGATTGATAGTAAATTAGTAAGAGTATATACTATACTACTGTAGTACTACTGTGTACTGTAGAATATTACTACTGTAATAAACGGTCCATAAAAGACGATCACGACAAACTTTAAAATAAATGTAATAATACAATACATTGTGTCTGTATGTCTGTCGCCTTGCAGTCAACTGAACTAACTAATGAGAATAAAGGGTTTCGTTACGAGGTATCGGTTCTATAAATATAGCCAGCAGTAGAGAGAATGTTGATTGAAAGTGTGGAATCGTTGGTACAATGAAGGGCGGACGACCTTAATCAGAAAGACCGGTCGCAGCTAAATTGCTTTGTTTTGATTAATGTCAAAGAAAAAATAATGTATATAATGAAAAATATAATGTTAAAAGTGGAGAGGAATGAAAAACCCTGTCCCGATTGAACTGCTTCTTAATAACACCTTCTGAACTAGCTTCCTTCGCAAACCGTATCCGTGATTATGATTCAGTATAGGTGTAAGAGGACAGATCAGAAGTGCCAATGATTTTCTGATTTTAACAAAGATCAAAAGAACATTCACATATCTGTGATAGTTTTATAGAAAAGATGGCAGACGAGCGTGTGGGCCACATGATGGTAAGAGGTCACCGCCGCACATACAAGACCTACAACACCAGGAGGCATGCGAGTACGCTGCTGACCTTACAGAATCCTGTTCTTTTTTTTCGTTTTTTATGGACGAGCGTACAGTCCACCTGATGGTAAGTGGATACTGTAACCCATAGACATTCGTGATACATGCCAACATTAGTCCAAAATGACAAACGTTGGCACGCCCCCGGATGCGCTGCCTACCTTTGGATATAGGACTGGATTTGGAGAAAGGGTTGGGGAAATGGGAAGAGATAGGATGGGAATGGGCTCTGACACATCTCACTCACTACCGAAACACGTACGTACATTAGGGAAATAAGGTTAAGTGGGAAATGCAGTACATTTCAAGGTACATTTCATTTCATGCTTATATATTCATTTAATATGGAAATGAATGATACAAGCAGTGATAAGCCGCTTAGCAAGTACATTATCTACTTCATTGCCTATTCGCCTATTGCCTATTTATTCGTGTGCCTATCTATTCTAACTATAATTAAATTAAGTGTGACATTTAATATAATAACATCCCGTGAGCGGAAGGTTAGAATTTCTGACCTTAAAATTTCAAGCATCGTACAGCTTTTAGTTTCGCCAATCAGAATGACAGTTACTTTCTATAATACCAACTCGATTTTAATTCAGCACGAACACGATTCGATCGCATCGATGGTAGCCCTGCAGCTCTTAATTATTCATGGGGTGTGTGTTTCAAGTTTCACTCCCAAGTTTCTGTTACTTGTTGCTCAGTTTGTACATCGGGAGAGTCAGAGTGTAACAATATTGTTGAACATAATACAGTTTCTACAACATATTCGGATATCTGTTTATCGTACTGTTATTGTATTGTTCGGGTATCGCATTGTTATTGTTTTCAACAACAGCGGTTGGTTTATTTACTTTCTGTCTTCCGATTCTGTTTATGTTTTAAAGAGTCCCTTGTAACTGTTTGTTTTAATTCAATTTAGTAATTATATTATTCATAATGTCGGAACCATAAGGTAACTTATGTGTGGTTGTGTTTTACCAATGCCTTTATATTCCTTTATATAATATTCTCTTTTAGGAATATTCAGAAGAAGCAACACATGTTATGAGATATACCCACTTTTGTAAATAAATTTACATATCGTATTTGTTAACCGATTAAAATGTATTTATATATTCAAACTTCACCACACAGAAATTTTACACAGAGTGTATTTAATAACTAGTGCCATTCTCTATAATGTCAACCTTTGGTTGAACGGAAACGCATGAGGATGGTACAAAGCAAAGTCCTCGCTTAACTGAATACAAATACTGACATATACTAAATACATACATAATCTTCACCAACCTGCACTGGGCACAAATAATGAATTATGACCTGAAATCCCATTGGGATTTGCCCTGCAGTGGGATATTACAGGCTGATATTAATATCAATTACTTTAATACTCACACATAGGCTTCAACTGGCTGACAAGTTCGTCCTTCGTCCATTCCTTCTTATCGGCCCACAGAGCCAGGCTGGGCGCCACTGTCGCCAACTTGTTGTCATCCGGGTATGGCACATTTAGGTAGTGGACCAGTACTATGTCGGGGTTCTGAAATTAAAGACAAAATTTTTAAGAATACAACTACTTAATTTAAATGTATTTTACTAGGTACCTACATTACACAATCTATGGAAAGTCTATCAGCTGTCAAAGATAGAGTAAATTGATATAATTCTTTCCTCTCGTGAAGGCGGGTTACGCTTAGTAGTGGTTGTGTTCATTCCCGACGCACAACCACTACTAAGTGTGATTCGCCTTTGTGATTTGAACGAACTATAAGGAAGTTAGACCTGCAATTTGTATATATAGTTAACATTGGCTAAGTTACATTTGGCTATGTTACAGGACTGTCAGTTTTTTTTTATATACAATCAGATCAAAACCCGGTAAATGAAATGACATAAATAATAAATAATAATCGAAATGTTCTAAGATCGCAAACCGTGGAACGCAATTATCATAAACTGTGATAAGCCATCAAATTACTGTATATGTTTGCGGAATTCGTAAAAAATATCTCGTATGTTAAATACTATAAATCTTGGAAAAGTGAAATGAGAAAGTGAGAGCACGGTCAAAGATGTGGAAGCTGAATTCAATCCAAGTTTGAATCCAAGATACGTAGAAAATGGAGTAGGTTAATCTATAAATAATTCAGAT
Organism: Sesia apiformis; assembly: GCA_914767545.1. NCBI lineage: Eukaryota > Metazoa > Arthropoda > Insecta > Lepidoptera > Sesiidae > Sesia > Sesia apiformis. The sequence goes on along the minus strand of OU611960.1, from coordinate 2,384,020 downwards.
GGTTTCATAGCTCTCTTTAAAAATATTGCCTACTACAAATACTCAGCTGCAATAAAAACTGTCTTCAAAAAAACTTAAATTCCCATACGAATAATAAAGTTCAGTAATGTGTGAAAATTTAGTGCTCGAACACCATTTGTTAGTCGAAGAATGCTGAATAACGAGCGAAACTCGAGCTCATAAAGACTTCAGAAAAAAGGGGCGAAAGGACAGTCGAGTGAGCAGAAGGGCACAAAACAAACAACGTCCGAAACGAGCATTAAATCGACTCGAACGCAGTTAAACTAAAATAAGTAATACACAATATTTTAATTTTCAACGCGAGGAGCGAATGTAAAACGGAATACGCCGTAATAACTATCCATTTGTCTTCAAAATGGCGGCAATAAATATGGCGCCATTATTTATGTAATGGCCGCCTCGTAGGGTTGCTGCTTCGCACGTGTGTTTTATTGTTGCCACTGTGGCTTTTCATTAACTCGTTGTTAACGTGAGAAAACATTGTAAACACTGTCTCGCCACTGACAATTTTATGTGGCAATTTGAAATAATAATTTCACATTTTATTTACTCTATGAAATAAAAGTTATTTATTTTTAAAGAACATTAATATGTTTACACTATTACGTTGCTATAGATACTGAAAGAGCATAATAGTCGTATTTAAAATGTATATAATGATTTAAAACACTGTCTGGTGGTGATATTGTTATATAGATAATACCTACATAAAGTTTATGTTTTCTATTTATGTAAGAGGCAGCAGACGAGCATACAGTCCACCTAGTGGTAAATGGATACTGTCATCCATGGAGATCTTCGGTACATGCCAACATAAGTCCAGAATGACAAGTCAAATGTTGGCACCCCTTGATGCACTGCCTACCTTTAAAGATCTAGGAATAGATTAGGAGAAAGGGTTGAGAAAATGAGGAGGGATAAGATGGGATGGTAATGGGTTCTGTCGTATTTCACTCACTGTCGAAACATACATACACTGGGGATTAGCATAAAATGGGACATACAATACATTTCAAGGTAGTCTTTTGTGAGAAAGGGGTAACAAGGCCAGTCGAATGCACCCCGCGGTTGTTGGATTTCAGCGTGCAACCAACGTGTAAGGATTTTCTTTGATACAGAGAATCGGTGAGGTAGTAATTTGTAGACAAGCACCAAGTAATCGACATAGTTAAATACATTATTTTAAACAAAATATCCATATAAGTTACATAAATATTACATTTGTCTAACAAAAGTGAATATGGAAGAACATACAAGTATAAAACAAGAGGAGCTGACTAAACCACCATTTTCGTTATTCAATAGCATTCTTTTGAAAAGAAAATAATTCTTAATAAGAAAATAATAATTCCTAATTCGAGGATTAAAGAATTGTCAACCCTACTAACTGTTGTGTTCTTTTCCCCGCCACCAAGACGAAAGTTAGTTGCAACTCTATGGGTTTAGATACCATTAAGGCGGTCTAGTGTGGCGACTGAAAATTTTAAAAATATTTGCTTTATACTTTTATAGTCTTCTTAATACTGTGTACACGATAAACTTTTGGATAAGTGCGGTTATCCAATTCGGGAATGGAGACGGAATTGCTAGGAAGATGTCGTAAAAGATATAAGTTGATAATGGATACAGAAAAAGACAGTGAAAATGTCTTAAGCAATAGTTAGGACACTCTTAGTGTCTGATAGTAAAGAGAGTAGGATAGCCCACCATAACTATTGGGTTGCAATGCAATGTAACCAGCCCTTTCAGTATCCACTCGTGAGACATGGACCTCCTCGTGCATGAGGCCAAGCGAATGGTGCAGTTCCTCAGGGTTTGTGGTAGCCACGACACCCACGGGAACAGATGGAGCGGTGCAATAGCACCATAACGGAATGGAATACCATATGGAATACCATAACGGGCCGCCACCACACAGCACATTATTGGTTTACGTAAGCAAAAAAAATCGTAAACCTAAGTTGGTCAATGCTTTATCAATGAGTTGACCACAGCGATCAAATGGAATATTTATAGAAGTAGGCTGAGAATGACGAGGAATGTCCACAGATTTAAAAAAATCAAGTCTAAATAATTTTCGGAATTATATTATTAAATAACACCACACTCAATGGCCCACATTAGGATTCCATGTGTCATCCAAAGACACACACCGGACGAACGACCAGACCGGTCTTTAAAGCAAAGAAACATCCGACCAGGAATCCAACCTGGGACCTTATAGACAGGAGGCAGGGACTGACTAAATCCGCCAATCGGTTATCATGTGAAATGGCGGTGGCTAAGACTTGCATAACGGAGGGGCGTTATCATCAAATAATCACTTTGCCTTCATCACGTTTCTGTATAACGATCAAGACACGGAGAATGAGTTGCCGAAATGTCTACGATATGTTTTTATGAACCCCCGTTTTATTCTTAATACGAATTTCGAATGATCTAATTTGACCACATGTAGGCTACCTTCGCTACACAGAAAACTACTTCCAGCTACACGTGTAAACGTGTAAAACAATTACACGTCCACAGGCATCGACACCTGTTACACTACAAACACAAGCCCAATCAGAAATTCAATTACTGGCCGACATTTCGGCCGGCGGTTTGATGATATTTTCAAATGCCACTCCATAAGGCTACCTACTGTGATTGTGTACTGTTAGTGAAACCGTCAAAGTCAAATATCTTTAATTTCTCAAAATTTGTATTTTTGTTTATATGAAGGCGGCAGTAGGTAGGGGATGTTTGTAGGGAGAGAGTGCACGCTGCATTCCAACAGCCGCTGACTGCACTCCACTGGCCACGTTACCCTCTCTCTCACAAAAGACTACCTTGAAATGTACTGCATTTCGTACTTTATCGTATTTCCCCAATGTGCGTACGTGTTTCGGTAGTGAGTGAGATATGCCAGAGCCCATTCCCATCCCATCCTATCCCTCCCCATTTGCCCAACCCTTTCTTCCAATCCATTCCTTAATCTGCAAAGGTGGGCAGCGCATTCATGGGCGTGCCAACGTTTGTCATTCTGGACTAATGTTGGCGTGTATCGCGGATGTCTATGGGCGACAGTATCCACTTGCCATCAGGTGAACTGTATGCTCGTGTGCAGACTTCATACATAACAATAAAGATTTGACTTTGATTTGATTTGATTTGATATTGTCACTTGTCACTACTATACGTTAACAGTATTTATAAGGATAAGTACTACCTAACTAAATTTATAAATTCAATACAATTAAATGTTGACTTTGTAACCATTTCTCCTTTAAGTAACTATTTGGTTGTGTAATAAATTCCCGCGTTTTTGGCAACCAAGCTCCAAGTTTTTGAGTAAAGCCCATGGAGTGAAGATGGTGAGCGATGGTCTTGAAGGCACAGCCCATCTTTTCGGCCAACTCTCGTGTGGTTTGACGACCATCTTTCTTCAGAAACGTCTTGAGACAATCTTCGTCGAAGTCGGAAGGTCGGCCGGAGCGAGGTGCGTCGCCAAGGTCGAAATATCTAGGTACTTACTATCTAGGTTGTGTCTCAAGTGTTCTTACTATTTAGCTACATATATGTGACTACTTATAATTAGCATTGAGGTAATCAATCTATTGTGTTGTGGTCATTAAGTTTTTAGCTACAAGTTCTCCTAAATTATATAATGAAATAAAATCACGAAATTAACTCTTACGAAATCTCTTTTATCGTATTTTAATTTTGCTAATAATAACTCAGATTCTTTCCCTCTTTATTTACCGTTGCAACATTCCATCGAGTAATTTAAAAGTTACAGTAAATAAAAGAAACCATAGACACGTTGAATATATATATCTATAGACCATATTAAATCATAAGCCATAACAGAAACGGGTTCATTTTTAAAGGCTGTCAACAAATATATAGTTCTTTCAACTGAAGAAGGCGGGTTACGCTCAGATGTGTACAGTGTACATGCACGAGTACAACCACTATTAAACGTAACCCGCTTCCGTGAAATGAAAGAACTGTAGCAGAAAACACAACCTGTCAAACTTCTGAAGAAAATATTAAAGTTCTGGCAAAAGAAATCCTTTGAAGGAAGAGGTATGCAACAGATATTATCTGTCTATGCAACAGAGTTGATAAATATAGTTCCTCAGATTTTTATGTCTTTCTTTGAAATAACCTCCCCATGTCAATGACTTATAATTTTCAATATATAGTATAATTTATTGTTGTATTTGTTTATATGGGCATATATGTATATAAGTATATATTTTTATCAATATTTATATATGTATACTATGTATTATTATACCTAGTATGATATGTGTATTGTTATGTACTATAAGTAGTCATTTTTTAATTATTACACGATGCACCGCATTTCATATTTCTGTTTAACCAAAGGTTGACTAGCAGAGAATGCCACTAAGCATTAAGTCCGGTTTTTGTACAACGTTTTTTTCTGCACTAAAGTTTAAATAAATAAATAACGGCATGACAAACAAAATTAAGATGAATTTTAGGAGACATTAATTTCATCTTCTTATGTAACAGTTAGTGGGGCAAAAAATAAGATTCTACGAATTTAAGGGGCGTGTCATTCGAAAAAACTGGATTCGCAGTTTGATGGATAGATGCTAACAAAAACTAAGCCTCTGCCTGGACGACACAGAAAATGTTACATTTGAAGTGCTTGTTTTTATTAAGAAGATATAATCGAGAGGTGAGTCAGAGAAGTTGTCTGTGAAAGCCTTTATTGAGTAACCTATTGATTTTGAAGTTTTCGACGATTGACTCGAGTAATAATGTGAAATAAAAGGAATTGTTGATAAAGAAATCAATGAAAGGTCAAACAAATGTGTGACGAAGCGACAGTAATGTCATAATTTATTAAACAGCAATTACTGTAAATAATGAAATTAGTTGCATTTTAACTTCAAAGTTTTAAGTTCAAAATATTTCATGATTGAAAGATGTCCAATAAAACTATCCAAACATTTTCCTAGCGGATCTTAACTTGAAGAAATTCCATTAATATTACAGCGAAAGAAGGAGATATTTCAAAAATATTGAACCGGGAAGTTTCATTTCGCGGTTTTATCAATTTCTTAAGAGGTGAAACATCAAAGACGTGTATTTCAAAGACCCTAGTGGAGCTGATGCTGTGATTGTGAAATATAAATTTATGACGTAATATACTTCTGTAGATTTAAACATGAATTAATAAAGAGTATATTTATACTTAGATACTTACTACATCCACATACTGAGATCATTGATAGCCCAGGCGTATCTGTAAGTGGAGGCCTGCCTGCACTGAGAGGTTTTAGGCTTATAAAGATATATAAAAAATGAAAGTATGACACATCATCAGACTTTATCTATCCAATATAGATGTCTCTCAAGTTTCACCACCGTAAACAATTGGCAGTTCTTCTTATCCATGGTGACATGGTCTCCATTTGTGGACTCATATACTCCATCGGTTATCTGTACTACAACAGATATAGTCGGCCCACTGCTATTTCGACTCACCGATTGTTTGAGCTATGTCACTAATATTTATCCGTTGAATTTCTTACTTTAGAATTCTGCTCAGCAAAGAGACGCCAAGTGTGATTTTTGACTTTGAACTTGTAGATCAGGTCTACGATAAAAGTTCATAATTGAAGTAAATACTGATCTCGAAAATTTGACTGTTATCGTTCTAGCAAATTTAACCAATATATTCTGCCTCTTTTTTATGTAGAAAAGAAAATTCCTTAACACGTTTAATAGTGGTTACTAGAAGTGGCTCTATTAATGGACACAAAACAAAAGGAAAGTTCTCCATGCGTTGCGACATTTTGGCGACATTTGTAAAGAACCCTCAAGCAGAAAAAAACACGGAAGTTTATGCATTATTTTCTTCAGCTCGTTTGATATTAAAGAGTGTCCAAAATAATAAGTGAGGAAAAATTTAATAATTATTATTTTAGTACCTTTATTAATGATAGATAAAAGACTTACATAAACTTAGATCATCGAGAAAGATGAAAAACTCATCTAAAGCAAAGAAAATGTAGTAGAATCATTAAACTAAAACTCTGATCCTATTTTTCTAACTGATCTTGTCTACTGCTTTTATTGTGTTGTAATTCGAACTCGCGTCTGTAACTCCTTGAATTTCAAATAATACAGACCATTATTTATTATCAAATGGTCCAAACTAATAATCACTACCTATTCCTAAATATTATTATTTAAATCTGTCTGTCCATTCGTCTCTTTGCGCTAATCCTTTTAGATCAACTCTGGGAAAGATGTTATAATTTTCTTTGTTGTATGGAGTAATTGTCTTGGAAAGGTTTATCGGTTTAAGAATGCGGTTACGTTATCAAATAGAGTGGTTGATAAACATCTTTGTGTTGTAATCATAATATCATTATAGCTACAATGAAATCATCTTGATAAAATTTCCGATAAACTACATGTCAATTTTATTATTAAACTAGAACCAGTAAGTATGAATATGAAACCCTTTTGAAACTAGGTTCGAAACGTTCGAAGCCATAAGTAAAGCTAAATGGAATACAGAGAAAGGAAAAACAAAATTACCTGCAACAGCCAATAGCACCGTCGATGGAAGGTAGGCAAGATGGCGGAATGCACATAACACCCGTAGATACACTGAAAACAATAAAAACAAACATATTTAAATTTGTAAAACTCGGGAGTATCAGAACAGAGAACGCTTTCACAGGAATTATACATATAACAGCAAAGTCACGAAGCTACTATAAAAAATGTTAATGTAAAAACTATTGCGTGTGGAGGAAGAGTGTAATTTAAAAAGTTTCGTTAGTTATTATGTTATTAACTTAAAGTTGCGAAAAATACAATCATTTTCAGTATTGCATTTTTTTTGTAGTCTATTTTAATTTCCAGTTTTTAAGAGCTTCCATGTTTTTATTTAATTAACGAAGGCGGCTGACGAGCATACAGTATGGTATACAGCATGGTAAATAGATACTGTCACCTATAGACATCCGCGATACATGCCAACATTAATCCAAAATGACAAACGTTGGCACGACCCCCGATGCGCTGCCTACCTTTGGAGATATAGGAATGGATTTGGCGAAAGGGTTGGGAAAATGGGGAGGGATAGGATGCGAATGGACTCTGGCACATCTCACTCACTACCGAAACACGTACATACATTGGGGAAATAAGATAAAGTAGGAAATGCAGTACATTTCAAAGTAGTCTTTTGTGAGCACTAAGTAAGACTAATATTTCAATTAGCACTAATATTTGTATCAGAATCAGAATCAAAATGAGAATTTTGTAGATTTGTGACTAAAATCACTGAATATCCACGAATACTAATACCGAATGAATACTCACGCCCAGTGATCGCTGAAGTTGATTACCTAAGTGCTGAAACCCGATCAAGACAAAAATGTATATAAAGTCCAGAAAAGAATCTATCTACAAAATTACATAGATCAGAGTAATAGTGATTATGATATACAAATGATTACTCTGTATACCATATAATTTATTAGGTAAATTGTTCAAACCTTATAAAACCTAAAATTAATCCGAAAGGTACAATCCCGTTTCACCTAATTTTCATTAGTAGGGGAAACTTTCGCACATAATCACGTGCAAAAGAGAAAATTATAAAGTCGAACTACCGTATGGAAATTAGACGACTAGCTAAATGAACATTAAGACAGTTACTGCGAAGTGTTCCATGAATATATTCAAGAGTCGCAGTTTGCTCTGTGCTATAGTATTGTTTGTCTTTATATATGACATATCTACAATCAACATGGTGTTCACTCAATTCGTGCACACCAAAGAGGCACCCTGAAACTAGGCTAACCCAGAATTGGCACCTGTCATAACTTCGTTATTCGAAAAAGCCGCTATCTGTAACGGTCGGCGCTCTGTAACCTGTAAGTTGGAGGCGACTGAGTTGACAAAAAATAGTTTGATTCATTTTAATTGAAATAACAGACATCATCCTTGAGTTGTAGTTGTAACTTTTTAGAAATCAGTATAATGTTGTTACTTCGTGGTCCGATAGGGCCTATCCTACAGCTGGTTAGGAATACTGTGCATTGCAGAAAAGCAGAAAATCGGCTGCAGTGAAAGTTAATTGATGTATTTCGAATTTCGAATGTCTCAGCCTTTTACCACGGTCGCATATACAATGATGGCCGACCGATATTGGTTTAATTATATAGTACAGGCTGAAAATAATAATTACAATTATTGGCGTGAACAATAGTACTTTTACAATTGTTGTAATTATTTCAATTTACAATGAGATGAGATTTTCTAAAGTTTTAAGCCGCAAGCAACCATTTTCCGCTTATTCGTATCAATTGCGCAGCTCTAACTGCACTCCACAGTCGCATGTGTGCAAAATGTATTATTCAGCGCTCCTTGCCCAAAGTGTACGTGGCGAGTCTCATGGGGTCGCGATGTATTGGTATCACCGATACGTGTCGCTGGATGCTGCGTGGATGTACCGGCAAATTACTTTGGGCTTATTTTGAAAATTGAAAAAAATCTAATTTAGCCATTCCTTTTTTGATTGGTATCACCGATACGTGTCGCTGGATGCTGCGTGGATGTACCGGCAAATTGCTTTGGGCTTATTTTGAAAATTAAAAAAATCTAATTTAGCCATTCCTTTTTTGATTCCTTTCTCGTCATTTATACTATTGTTGTGTTTTACGGAAAACTAAGAAAACAATTGACAAGAAGGAAGACAGTGAAGTAAGGGAAATGCGAAAGACAGTTGTTTCTAATTAAAGATGAACTTTGTGTTGTAATGACGTAGATTAGTTTAGGTGTTGTTTACAAACAACTAAAAAAAATAAAGACCGTCCGAGGATAACTGAAGACGTATTAATTGTACTCAAGGAAGTAAATTTATTTCAGCTGGCTTGCGTGGATTTAGGTTTAATAATAATTATTTAATGTGTCAATACTCGTACATCTCCTACAGGGTACAGCGATTCCTTGAATTGTTGCAGAAATTATTGAATAACAAAAAAAATAACTTTCGCGATTATAATATTTGTTAGGATCTGTTGTCTCCTGGTACTTGAGCCATGAATTAATTCCGCGGATTTTGATAAGATTTAAATACCTAACGACATCCCATTTGATAGTGTATATGAATTTGCTTTTGTACCAAAATTCTCGGTTTGGGAATTCATTCGCTTAAAAACAATCGAATCTTTCCGTGTTTGGATGGTTTGTGTGTTCGTGTGTATCTCTCTATTTACGACACAGAAAATTGTTGTGTAGGTAATTGAATATGGTGTTACCTATCATTTATTCTTCTTCCAAAACTTGTCCGCTTCAAAAAAAATGCCAGCTTCATTACTAAGAATGGAAATCTAACAACCATGGTGTTATATCTACCGTCGACCGAAGCTGACCAATTACGAACCCGAAAATGGACACTCAAGTCTAAATCGGGTGGCCATATTGCCAAATCGTATTTCGGCGGTGCCATCTCAGCCAATAACCGGCGCTGTAGAGGGTTTTTCGAAGGGGATATCGGAACTTCAGACGAATGAGAAAGCTGACCAAGTCACTAGTTACGTGCGAGTCTCGAATATCTTACAGAGTCAAGAAGCAACAAGTTTTGACCCTCAAATAATTGATTGAGGTCAAAGTTGTCATTATTTGAGTGGTCAATATCTATTTCTGTCAATAAACAAGATATACTGTTTCTCCCCCATAGACTATAAAACAAATATTAACGTAACACCTGCTTTTCAATACAGAGTCGTACTGAAACTATGGCATGGCATCTGAGCCGAGGCATATGTATGCCTAAAATTAATACATTTTTGCTTCAGCTTGTTGTCTATACTTGTATCGACACACCGTCTGTACTTGTATATAGTCTGTGCTCTCCTTCCCATTTTTCATGAACAACGTGCTAGAAAAAATTTCGTAAGGTCAGCAATCCTTATTACTGATGCTGCAAACTTCGCTGCAGAAACCACTTCCTATTAAATGGACACCCGTCCATTGGTACACTTTTCAATGAATCCGAATCCAACTTTTTCGGATGTTCGCAATTCTGCATGCAAAAACGAATAGAGATACCACCTTGTAACCGGCTCTCTAACGGTTTGCCGCTCACTCCTGCCACGTGTACCAGACCGCAATATCCGGCCGAGAAGCGGCTCGTGAGTGAATTAGACTTTTACGACTCCGACGAATCCGTGCCACGTATCGTAGGTAGTAATTTGCCATTATATATACCTAGCAATCGACAAAGTGACTGTTACTGTTAATGTTTCTTTGTTTTAGTCTATTGATTTTGTTCTGAGTAAGTATGCTTTAATTCAACAGAACTCACTTTAATTTTAATTATTAATAACGAATTAAAACCTTTATTATTAGCATTAAACACAGTGGAGCAACGATCTCCGTTTATACATGGAGACATTTACGTTTATACATAAAAAAAAACACTTAGATGGCCGGATGGCGTACCACACTAAGTTTCCTGGTGCGTAGTCTAGGTATGAAGGACGTCTATTCTATCAGTTATCGATCCTATATTGTCTGCCAACTGCCACTTCTGCATTGAATCGTGTTGAATCTGTTCGTCGAATTTACGTAGAATTAATGTTTCGTTTTTGTATAGAAAACAGGCGGCAGACGAGCATACAGTCCACCTGATGATAAGTGGATACTGTCGTCCATAGACAACCGCTATACATGCCAACATTAGTCCAAAATTACAAACGTTGGCGCGCCCCCGGATGCGCTGCCTACCTTTGGAGATATAGGAATATATTTGGAGAGAGGGTTGGAAAAATGGGGAAGGATAGGATGGAAATGGGCTTTGGTACATCTCAACCACTACCGAAATACGTACGTACATTGGGGAAATACGATAAAGTGGGAAATGCAGTACATTTCAAGGTAGTCTTCTGTGAGAGAGGGGTAATGTGTCCAGTTGAGTGCGTCCAGCGGTTGTGGGAATGCAGCATGCACTCTCCCCCTACCAAACTAACTATGTTAACTATGAACTGCGTTACGAATTTTTTTCACCAAAAAGATCTAAATCACAGCTCTTTCCATCGCTCGCGAATTTCAACATGTGAATTAAGTTTACCGTAAGCCACCACGTTTCAGTACCATACGTCGTAACTGGGAGGACGCGCTGATTGAAGACATGTAGGCAACGAGATAAGGTGACGTATGTGCCGAATGCTGCCTAACCAAGCTGAATAACTAGATATATATCTGAATAGACGGTACGTTTGATGATCATTGAATATGCCGTATCATTTCATCAGCCTGCATGTTTCCACTTTTGGACATAAACCTCTCACAAGGTTCGCCATCGTACACTATCTCCCGCTCTTGATCAATATTAGTTTACTCGCAAACCCATTTGGTGACTCACCGTTAAGAAAATGCCCTTCCCCTCCCCAAGCCTCCCCAAGTTAGCGACTTCCGTCCAATATATTTAGAGTTCCGTATAAACTTCCATATAATATACAGGATGTCTGAACCTTTCCTGAAGTCTGAAACCGTCGAGTGTGCTATGTTTCAGAGATCATTGACATAAAATTCTTACGTATATTTTTCCCCAAATACCATTTTTCTTTTTTGAGTTTTTACCAAATTTTATTACAAATTTGCTAAATACAAAGCACAAAAAATCGATATATAAAAAAAATACTAGTTTTGTATGTCAATGACGTCAGCATCATTGACAGAATCCGTGGTTTCAGTTCCTGTTATAAAACTTTTCATTTGACATTTGATATATACTTTATTAAATTTAAGTTACTTTTTTTAATTATTGTTTATTATACTAAATACGAGTAATGTGTTTTGATATTGTTACAGTGATTTTTTTTTAATTTGTTAATACATTCTGGAATAAAGCTTATCTTTATTATGAATTATCGATTAATTAGCGTGATCATTGCGTTATATAATACAGTCACCCTTTTTAAAGCTTTTTGTCAGGTCTTCTATACGAGCAGTATATGGATGAATTACACTCAGAGAGCCTACAATACCCCACGAGTCCATTATAATAATACCGTCAGGATGCTGTTGGGGCTGCCAAGCTCCTGCAGCGCCCCAGTATAATAATGCATCCGGGCTACCGAGCGCATGGGCGATTTTAATGCGAAAAAAGAGTAGCATCCTTCAGGCGCAGGATGCGGAACAGCACCAACAGTGTCTTAATAGCAATCGCAGACAAAACTGATATCTAATCCAAAAATTTTGGACGCGACTATAAAATACCGCTCTAACTTATTGTTATAAAATACGATACCTCACTAACATAGTTTTATAAAGGCTCATTTAGACAAGGAGTTTCACGAACGGTTTAGGCGAGAATATTGTATACGATTCTCGCATTTGAACAAACTTCATGCAATTCTCGTCTACAACTGGTCACATGATGATAAAAACTGGATCATAACAGTGATCAGATTACGGTAACAATTGTCAATACTAGCTTTTGACCGATGTTCGAGAAACTAGCGTTCCAAAACCTTTCCTTCTATAAATAAGGAGACTGTGAAAATTATGTTTCGAAATAAATAAATAATAATTATAAGAAGATAGTGGAAAACGTTTATACGGAGTTCTATTTCTATCAGCCTATAACGTCCCACTGCATGCCTATGCCTTCCCTAAACCACTAGGAGGTTTCGAGCGACAATCCACCATGTGGGCATACCCCAGATTTTTCATTTATTCCTAGCGATGTTTTCTCTCACCGCCGAGCTAGTGATATTTCTTTAAAAATCCGCACTTAAGTATGGTTAGGCACTCAGTGGTACGGACCGAGGATTTGAACTCACGATTATCTATTATCGCTCTTTATAGTGTCTATTATCACAAATGTGTGCGTACCCACCGATAGTCTCAATACTAATTTAATCTGTTAGCATACAAGACAATTGTAAATTCATCCCATCTTCGTTATTAGTTCCTAAACCAATATCAAACTTCCCAAGACAAAGCCGAAGATATATCCCACAGTTTCCACCAATATCGGATGGATATAAGCCATTCGCGTTAAGTTATCGACGTAATTTATCAATGCCAGCGCTCGTGCAGTCGCCATGAGCAATCTACGTGCAAACGTGTATCGTTAGTATAGAGTTAATAGTACAGTAAAGTGATATAAGGTACGGCTCTTTTAGGGAGATGAAGAAATCTATAATACATCTTCGAATTCTTTATCCTGGTAATTACTGATCATCTAGACATTATTCAAGAAGCGCATGCATTCGCCAACACACTGTTTTCACAGTTTGACGGAATAGTATAATATGTTGTAATAAGACTTTTCCGAGAATTATCCTTTACCAAACGTCTTACTAGCAGTAAGACGTCACCACCACCGGCTAGTAAGCCGCCAATGGAAACCTAAATTCAAATTCGCTCCTAACATCTAATTCGGCTATTCATTCGATTATATATACAGTCCCCGCAACGGGACATGAGCTTTGCGTCTGTGTAAGTGGGAGCCGAATTGTCCAATTCGATTGTTGAAATGGTTCGTACTGTATATTATTGGTGTGCACTCACACAAACGCAAAGCTCATGTCTCGTTGAGTGAGCTGTATGTGCTTACTACACTCCAGTGAGGCCAACTGTATCAGTACTGTATAAGTTTGTGAATAACTCACAGATGTTTGTTTGCAATTTACGAGTATGAAGATCTATGCTTGTATGGAATATGACTTATTCTATATAAACTGTTGATAAATTGTATATAAAAAACACCTTATTAAGGTAAACAGTTTTTTAATAAATAGGTTTTATATGCACAGAGTTTTTAACAATTAGTTTTATGAGTATTCATTGTTTTAATATGTTTTATTACGTTCATTTATGAATAAATTTTTGTAGTGAGGATTGGCAGAATTACATTCTTTCCTGAAGAAATGACAAAATATTGCAATGTCATAGTATGTAGATGCACATACATTTTGAGGGGCAGAATGCACGCTGTAATTCAACAGCCGCTGGGCGCGCTCGACTAGTCACGTTACCCCTCTCTCACAGAAGACTACCTTGAAATGTACTGCATTTCCCACTTTATATTATTTCCCTAATGTACGTACGTGTTTTGGTAGTGAGTGAGATGTGCCGGAACCCATTCCCATCCTATCCCTTCCAACAGTTTCTCCAAATCCATTACATCTCCGAATTCCAAAGGTTCCATCTCCATTCCAAAGGTAGGCAGCGCATCCGGGTCGGTGCCAACGTTTATCATTTTGGACTAATGTTGGCATGCATCGCGGATGTCTATTGACGACGAAATAAATATGAAAAACTGTTACAATCAGGTGGCCTGTATGCTCTACTGCCGCCTACGTGCTTAAAAAAAATATATGTATGAATAAATAAACTATTATTAATAAGTAGAGTCCTCTGCTCCGCATTGGGATAGTTATAGATAGATAGATAAATAGACAAACCCTTTATTGGACACCAATACATGTTGCAAAAAGATAATTTAATTAAGTAACACGAAAAGTACAACAGGTGTCCCTATCGCCGAAGCGATCTCTTCCAGGCAATGTTAGGGTGGTGACGAAGAAACAGATAACAATATAAAGGTAGATGGCGCAATTTTAGTTAACATAACTGAAATAAATTATTTATAGATTGAATCTTTGTAGGCATAAATTTTGGATGTACTATGAGTAGCTTCAGAAGATAGCTATGAACTACTATTTTGTCCCCCATATTGCTATATTGTTTGAACACACGATTATTTAAAATTAACCAATCAGTACAGCACGCTGTAAGATTGTCTGGTTGTCTGGTCGACAACCCAAAGGTTGTCTGGCAGAGATCGCTATTGGCGATAAGACCGCCTTTTGTGCATTTCATGTGTTACAATGTCTGTTGCTGTCTTGTTTTGTTTGTTTTCGTGTGCAATAAAGAGTTTTATCTATCTCTCTGTAATATGAAATTTGCGTTCACGAAGGGATATTGTAACACATGAAATGTACAAAAGGAGGTCTTATCGCCAATAGCGATCTCTGCCAGACAACCTTTGCATAAAGAGAAAATAAATACTTTGATCACAGGCAGATAGTGCACAGTATACATACATACATATTAATATTATTGTATATACGCATTGTATATAGATATTATTTGTATGTATTGTTAAAGGTCTAATATCTACACAATATGTTACTAGTGCTGCCATCTGTCGTGCATTGTCGGTAGACATGTTTGTTTGTTCTATGGTTTTAAATAAAATTCTGTCCGTGCCACTAGTCAATACGAATATGTTGTTTTATTTTAGGTTATGGGTCCAGCACGCTTCCATTGCGCGACTCTGCTTGGTAGCAGAGCGTGGTTTATATACATATTTATAAAGCAGTGCAATTGAGTATAAGTAATATAATAATTTAAATAAGAGGAAATGTAGTAATACAAGCGATGAAAAGATTGAAGAAAGATATAAATAAATTTGTAAATAAAGGAGCATAATGTGGTTAAATGCCATAAAATATTCCCTGGGCAGTTGCCAACCCCCCTTTCCCTTCCTCCCTCCTGAATCTCTCGCCGCTCCGTCTAGCTGACTCGTAGAAACTTCTGGATCACTTAATAAATCATTCAGACCCTCTCACTTGAACTAAAATAATTCGCACTTCTCTATGAAATCTGCAGGACTCTGACCTTTTCAACTTTAGAGGTAATTTGTCATAAAATCCGTGGAAATTTTGGCTGGACGCCAGTACACCCGGCCATACGAGCTGTCACATAACCTATCCTCGCTGCACAAGATACGAGTGCATTACTATCACAAGCATACGGTCAGAAATAATCATTATCAATGGAATGGAAATGTTGCGCTAACAATATTTTAAGGTTTTGTTGTTTGCGCTTATCATCACATAAGTTCTAACTGAAAAGTTGGCAATAATCATACATTTGAATACAAACGTAAATTTTATAACATAATTAATAGTAATAATGGGTACGCCTAGATGCAAAGAACTAAAGTCACCGACATAGTTCATGGAATCAGCAAGCTGAAGTAGCAATGAACAGGTTATGCCGCAAGACAGATAACAGATATGGAGTAGGCGAATCTACCGGTGTAGGTCACCGGGAGACGTAATGTAACGACTAAAAATAAATGTTCACCAGTAGTTGCTACATGAGAAGAATCGAACACCGTGTGCGGTAGAGAGCCTTGGGAAAACCCTATGTCCAGCAGTGAAGGAACATAAGCTAATGGTACGCTATGGACTATATTCAAAGCGTTATATTGGTTTAACGTTTTATAAGTATAAGTAAGTATACTATTATAGCATGCAGACTACTTTCTTACAAATACGCGACGTTATCGCGATAATAGATTAACAAAAGGATTGAAACCTTGACCTCTGTGCACATGTGGTAGATAATTTATTACCACGGTGTGCAACAGATTAATGAATTGACCAAACTATGTACAGCAAAACCAACTTTTAGTTCAAGGATACTCATAATCGATACCTCAAACACAGAGACTATCGGCGCCTTGAAACCACTTTTTAATTATTTATTATTGATTAGTAGCTGTTAAGAACACACGTGCAACAATTAGTTGCTCATAACGATTTCTTAACCTACTCCTACTTAAGAGTATGAATCCCACCACTGATTTATTAGCATATTGTAGCCTTTCTCATTAGCATATCTATTAGCATATTTTAATATACTTATATTTTTTTTTTTTTTTATTTTTTTATTTATTTTATTCTATTTTATCGGATAACACAGATCCATAGCAAGTGTTAGTATAATAAAATAATTAAAGAAAAAGACTTATAAAACTATGTTAGTGCTACGAATTAAAGTATATTAACTTAAAATGAATAAAGTGACCCTTCAGCTGGGATGTTAATCAAGTGTTATTTTAATTTATCAACATCCGAATGAAATGCATAGTAATAGGTGGGTCACAGTAATTTATTTGTCAGCACATGTAGCATACAACAACGCTTCATGTACTGACAGTCGAACTTGTTCGAAAACATTTCCAGGATACCGTTGGCGCTGGCCCGGACCCTGCGCATCAGGGATGCACACCGTTTGCGCATGATCGCGTAAAAACAATCTACCCGCGCTTCGGCAAACATCCCCGATGCGCTACAGAATCGGGGCAACCCCATCAGCATCCTGAATGCGTTGTTGTATTGCACGCGGAGGGCGCTATACTGTCTTTGAGTGTAATTAACCCACAGGCTGCTCGTGTAAAAGGATGTACAAAAAGCTCTAAACAGAGTGATCTTGACTTCAGTGGAGCAACGAGCAAACCTGCGAGCTATCATGTTGGTTCTCACAGACAACGCCCTGCGTTCCCTTTCAATGTCTGCATTGTCCCCCAGGTCAGAGGTTACGAAATGTCCGAGATACTTAAACTGTTCTACTCTCTTTAGTGGGGTTCCCTTCAGTTTAATAGGTGGAACATCATGTGGATCTTTGTTTCTCGCCCGAAAGACCATACATTCACTTTTGCTTTCGTTATATTTCAATCCATGACTAGCAGCATATTTTTCACAGATGCCTAGCAATTTCCTAAGGCCACAGACAGAAGCACTCAGCAGCACCATGTCGTCCGCGTAGGTAATATTATTTACACACACATTGTCAATATGGCAGCCGACACGAGCACTGCTGAGCTCCTCTATAAGTGCGTTTACGTACAAGTTGAAGAGCTTAGGTGAGGTCAAACCCCCCTGTCTCACGCCACACTCCAACCCATACGGCTCAGAAAACGCACTCGACCATTTCACGACATTGACCTGGCTCCTATACCAGTATTTAAAAATATTATTCAATTCTGTTGGCCACTTGATACTTTCCAGTTTCTGCCACAAGATGTCATAACAAACCAGGTCAAATGCTTTCGATAAGTCGAGAAAACAGGCATAAATAGGTGTTTTTCGGTCAGTATAGTACCTGACAGTCCGCTTTAAACACAAGATGGCAGTTTCTGTAGAGAGTCCCGGTCTGAAACCGAACTGGTTATCGTGTAATTTCAGATATTTGTCCAGTTGTGAATCAAGCAGACTGTCAAGCACTTTGGCAACAATCGTGGCCAGCGAGATTGGTCTATAGTTACTCTTATCACATACATCACCGGTTTTATTTTTCACAATTGGCACCACCACAGTTTTCGTCATTTCGGAAGGCAAGTATGAATGCCCTATACACAGGGCGTAGAACATGGCTAACGCTCTTGGTAGGTGAGGGCCGGCATGTCGAAGGTGCTCGACACTGAGACCGTCATGCCCAGGAGACTTGCCTCCTGACATGGAGTCCACAGCCTTTTTAACATCTTTAGCTGTAAATCTAGTAGACAGCTCCTGACCCCACGACCCAGCATCACACACTGACTGAGATGGCCCCAACGGTGATTTTACGGCAAAGTGATCCTTAAACAAATCTGCTATACATTTAGGATCACCGATACCTTCTACGCTCACGTATAGATGTATTCGGATATTATAATTTTTCTCATTTTGGATATTTTTTTATTTCTTTAACAGTTATTATCAATTTGGTAAAATATTTTTTTTTTTTGTTCATATGTGACAATGGTGCAAGTAGCACATTCTGCCCGTGTCGAGCTTTCGTCTTAATAAACAATTTGAATGTCTAAGTCTATTTTTGTTAAGAATTATACGTATCTGTATCTCAAACAACGGCAACCCGACAAATATATCTATATAAATAAAATTGTAAATGTTCGTTTGTTCAAAATCTTAAATCTCCGAAAGTTCTTCACCTTGCTTTGAAATTTTGATACAACGTTGCATTCGAATACGCGCGTGTACCTATACCTATCATAGGGTAAAAATATATTTTTTACCTAAAAACAGGGTAAACGCCATCTGTTGGGCAGCCGCAGCAACGAGTGGCCAAGTACAGCTAGTAAGTAATAATAAATAATTATGGACGACGTAGAAGAGAATATATATTAGCAATATTATTGAATAACCTTTTTTAATGGACGAAGGCAGCAGGTGAGCGTTCAGTCCACCTGATGGTAAGTGAATACTGCAGCTCATGGAGATCCGCGGCACATTAGTCCAAAATGACAAACGTTCGCAAGCCCCCGATTGCGCTACCTATCTTTGGAGATTAGAAATGGATTTGATGAAAGGGTTTTAAAAATGAGGAGTAATAGGACGGGATGGGAATGGGCTCTGGCATATCTCACTCACTAGCGAAACACGTACGTACATTGGGAAAATAGTATAAAATGGAAAATGCGATGAAAAAAGGCCCTGCCTGAAACCATTAAAGATGAAGTTAATATAATTAACCAAAATACAAATTTAAAAAATATTTCATTGCTAAACTTTGAATCCGCCTGTATCTACAGTAGAAGCAAGTCATATAGCTGTCGTATTAGAGTTTAGGGTATAGGTTCATTTTTATTTTTGTTTGTTGTCTTGGGGTATATCGTAAAACAGCCTAATAATAATTGTATAATACTCTCACAACTGTTTTCTTGCACAAATAATTATGTTTTATAAAATAATAGATATTATATGCATAAACTATGGAATTGGTAAGGCGGCAAATGGACCTAAGTGTAGGTGGAAGGTGAAATAAATCACACACAAACCCGGAAGGATTTATGTGATTTAATAGTGAGTAATGTAAAAAAAAACGTATCCTGTCAATATCCAGTGTCGTCGGAGTAAGTCAGGAGTCGTTCAGTAAAATGATAGTAGATTTACTGAAGACAGAACGGGACTCCTTGAAAGCACACGAAAAATGCAGTCCTATGATTTTATTTTTTTTATCACAAACACCACGAACGAAAAACACTTTGAAGTTTAATAAACTATCACTATTAAACCACAGAAAGCCTAATTAATAAATGATTTTTACAATAATCAAACAAAAACTCAACTTCACTTCTCGAGTTCCCGCCAATATGTCCTAAAATATATTAGTGTCATAAAAACAAATCACATTTTGTAAACTGTTAGTACTGTCAGTTATAAAATTGATTGGGAAAAGTAAAACAATTAACAAAATCAAAACGTATAGAAAATATACTCCCCCTAGCGGATGGAGATTGGAATTATGATTAGGCAAGAAAGTATGGGAAGAGTGAGAACCGCAGAAAGGAAAAAGCTAATTAACACACTCTCGCATCTGCGTCCGCTCAGGTGAACATAAAAAACATGGAAGCAGTCCTCTCATACTAGCCACGGTTGATTATCGGCCCTACAACTCACACAAATACAAAGTACACACGCAGAACCAAAGTAATACTACACTGAACTATCATCCGCATAAAAATCAACCTTACGCGCAACAATTCGAGGTTGTTACTAGCTTGTACGCTACATTAGTTAAGTCTTTTTGTTAATAAGTAGCAAACAACTCTGCCATTGGGCGCCGCGTGCTTGGATGCACTTACATGTGGAAAGTGATCCCACTATCCTTGGGATGATTATCTGGATGACTCCTACACCACTTTACCACACAAGAAGGCATTTTAATCGAATAACAGTATCGGTAAATCGTCCTTACTCACTTGACGTCGCGACTTAACTAAAGCCGCGTTGTTCCGCACGTGTTTTAAGCCCCACCCACCTCGGAACAGTTTTTAAGCCCCGCCCACCGCGGAAAACTTTTCGTTGCGCCATAATCGAGTAGGAATGTTTCCATGCTTTTTACGTTCACAGGTTCGCTCCATCTTTCACGACAAATTAACAATGAATCTTCTACTGATTTATGTTCGCCTAGTACCTGTTAGCCGGAATAAACGAAACATAAAAAAGACAATCTGTACCTTATGTTAAGCTTAACACAATTGATTATGTCGTTACCATGAGGAAGAATTCGTGACAGCACTACTAGTTTTGCTGACCAGTTAGTCGGTCGGTGGATAATACTCGTCCTCGAACGCCCACCATACCAGACCGTCAAATCGGTGGATATTGTCAGCACTATCTAGTGTGACAACGGACCCTTCACAGAGATTAATTATTATTGGTCACACTATATAGTAGGGTTGCGATTATTCCAGCCAAGTAGAACCACTTGAAACAGATATAAACCTCTTGAGACGTCTAGTCATAATAACGACACGTATTTTCTACCTACCAGCTACTTTTCAAATTCCCTCACCAATAATAAACAATATTAAATATAGAACTCGAACAGTTTGGTCGCTAAATGTACATATATTTCACAAAAGCGAAAAGTTTTAAGAGCTGACATACATAATATTACATTACAGTAAACAATAAAAAGTTTACAAAATACGTACAATGTCTATGTGTACGCCGAATAATTTACAATATGCTAATAGATATATTGGAAATTCTAGAATGACCCAAAACGCGAAAGTTTACTATATGCTACTCGTAATAAATCAAATTAGGGTTGCCGATTAAATAGAAATACATTTTAAGCGCCCTCATGCTGAGTGGTTAAAAACATCAGATCTTCAACTACTTAAGACGTGAATAGGTCTTCAGAACAAATGCTTGATGGAAATGCTTATGTAACAGCTAGGTACGCTTTAGCGTTGTGCCAAATGTAATTATTATTGAACCAAAATAAATGCTAGAACGGGATACTTGACCGATTTTGACAATTTAACTGCTTTGAAGCCTTAGATTAAACGAAGTCAATAGCTTTATGATTTCCAAGCCTCAAATTTGCATCACCGAATACCTAATATATCAAATGCATGATATATTTTGTCATTTTTTTTGGCATTAACCAATTCAACGAAGAAATATTTCAAAATGTACAATCCATGTACAATTCATCATGTACATGTACAATTAATCGCATATCCCAACGTGCTTCTCTGTTCTACCCAAAGGTTAGCTGGTAGAAAATGCCTCCAGGCATTATGGTCGCCTTTTGTACGATTAAGTGCAAGTTTTTGAGATAAAAATAAATAAATCGCCTTTTAAAGATTATTATCGACTTATTTCATAGGCATCTATGTAATACCAACTACAAAAAGAACTTTGAAAAATATATCATTAAGCTCATTATTAAAAGCTGTTTTTGCAGGTTTTTTATGGTGTTGGCCCGGCTTTAGAGTATCTACCACGGATCCTGGTTTTGGATGTAAAGGACTCCTAAGGGATAATAAAGCCGTTACCACACAAGCCCTGAGAAACCACCGCTAAAATAATGAACATGCCAACCCGCTTGACCAGTATGCCATTTAAAGGTCGTTTTAATGCCTTATACTCAAACACATTTATTTCATAATCATCAAATCAAATCATTTGTAGGGGGAGAGTGCATGCTGCATTCCCACAGCCGCTGGGCGCACACGACTGGCCACGTTACCCCTCTCTCACAGAAGACTACCTTGAAATGTACTGCATTTCCCACTTTATCTTATTTCCCTAATGTACGTACGTGTTTCGGTAGTGAGTGAGATATTTTTTTTTTTTTATAGAAGTGGGCGGACGAGCAAGCGGTCCCACGTGATGGTAAGTGTTACCGCCGCCCATGGGCACCTGCAACACCAGGGGGTATGCGGGCGCGCCGCCGACCTTGAAAAATCCTATTCACAGCTCTCTTGAAGAACCCCATATCGTAGCTCAATGGAAAGACCTCTTGAGGCAGTTCGTTCCACAGCCTACGGGTTCGCGGTATGAAATAATTTTTGGACCGAACAGTGCGCGATACCTCCGTATCGAGGAAATGCGGATGGACCGCACTTCTGTGACGGGAGGTGCGGTTGTAGAAACCCGAGGTGGGAATTATATTAAACAATTCTTCAGAGCATTCCCCATTGTACAGGCGGTAGAACACACAGAGAGACGCAACGTCTCTCCGAATGCTGAGGGATTCTAAACCGCCCGTGAGAGTGGGATCGTCGACAATACGAACAGCACGTCGTTGGATGGAGTCAAATGGGTCCAATTGGTATTTCGGTGCGCCGGCCCAGAGATGAGAGCAGTACTCTATATGGGGCCTCACCTGAGCTTTGTAAAGCATAAGGAGTTGCCCAGGTTTGAAGTACCGCTTCGCTCTGTTCAGCCCACCGAGCTTTTTGGAGGCCATTTTGGCCTTATTTTCCAGATGACCCCTAAATTCGACTTTGCTGGAGATGTCGATACCAAGGATCCCGATACTCTCCAAGATCTTAAGAGGTATGCTCTGAAAGCGAGGTGCTACAACAAAAGGGTTTTTTTAGCGGTGAATGCACAGACTTGCGTCTTACTGGGGTTGAAATCCACTAAGTTCAGAGAACCCCAAATCGAGACTAGATCTAAAGAGTCCTCGATTTCAGACACAAGCCTGGCGCGACTCTCTTCCACTTCGACCCGAGGGATGTTGGCGCGGCCCCTGTACAAGGCGTCTCCAGTTCTGTCAGCTGCATAGCAACGCATGTCGCCAATTTGCAACAGGTCGTTGATATGCAGAAGGAACAGAGTTGGAGACAGCATGGAGCCTTGCGGGACGCCAGCGTTAATAGACATGGTGTCGGAGCAGCTACCATCGATAACGACTCTGATGTCCAGTCAGGAAACTAGCAACCCATTCACATAATCCTTCGGGTATCCCGAAAGATGGTAACTTGGAAAGCAGCGATTTGTGCCATACCCGGTCAAAAGCTTTCGCAATGTCTAGGCCTACAGCCAGAGCCTCGCCTCTACTCTCAATGGCGTCAGCCCAGCGGTGTGTTAAATACGCTAAAAGATCACCAGCGGAGCGATTATGGTGAAATCCATATTGACGGTCGCTAATCAGCTGGTGATCCTCTAGGTACCCAAGGAGCTGTGTGTTTATGACACGCTCCATCACCTTGGAGAGGAGGGAGGTGATCGCTATTGGCCTCGGACTTGGACAACTCGGGAGCGCAAAATTTAAGCACCACTGCAGGAATACCATCTGGCCCACTCGATTTTCGGACATCACGAGATGCTAGAGCTCGCCGGACTTCACGCTGTGTGAAACAGATTTCCGCCATGGAGCTTGTGCACCTTGAGATAGACTGTGGTGAGGCACCTCTATCGTCCAGTGTCGAGTTTGTGGCAAAGAGATAGCCCAAGAGATCGGCTTTCTCCTTCGCCCCATGGACCAGTGACTCATCGAGTTTCCGCAGTGGAGGGAGTGACGACTAACAGAAGTTACCTTCAGCAGCCTTAGCGAGCGACCAGAAAGCCCGGCTTCCAGAAGGATAGCTAGCTAGTCGGTCGCCAATTCTGCGGATGTGCTCATTCTTTGCTCTAACAATGATCTTCTTACTGCACCTCGAGGTAGCGTTAAATTTCTTCCTCAAGTCGGAGGTATTCGGATCTTCGGACACCTGTGCTCTGGCCCAGGCCCTGTATGCGGCCCGTTTATTACGACGGGCCTCTCTGCAGGACTGATTGAACCATGGTTGGCTCCATCCGCCTACCGGTATCACGGTGCAAGGAATATAACATTCCATGCCCTGCAACACCACATCGGTAACGGAGTCTGCACAGGTATCCGGATCTCCCGACGAGAAACAAAGCTGCCCCCAGGGATAAGAGGCGTAAAATTCGCGCAACCCATCCCAATCTGCTGACTTGTAGTGCCAGACTGCGGGTTCCCTGTGAATGGGTCCGCACGGATTGCTTAGCCGGCACAGCAGTTCGAATGATACCATGGTCGGATGATCCTAACGGGGCATCAACATCAACATTGTAGTCATTCGGCCGCGTAGTCAGCAGGAGGTCTAGTAAGGAGGGAGTATGGCTCTCGATATCAGGTATCCTCGTAGGTGAGGACACCAACTGCGAGAAACCATAGGCCAGGGCAAAGTTATAGGCTGCTCTCCCTGCGCGATCGGTAGTTCGGGATCCCAACCACTCTTCGTGGTGAGCGTTGAAATCACCAAGGATCACCACTTCCGCGCTAGGGAACTGCTCGAGCACGCTGTCAGTCGTTTCTTGTAGACGCTCAAAAAAACGAGTCGTCTCCGTATCACCGCTGTGGGACCTGTAAAGGCAAGCGTAGACTTTAGTGGAACGTCCGTAGTCAATACACGCCCAGATAATCGACAGGTCCCCGTCTTTAAAATGGCAGAGGCGGCGGCAACAAACATCCTCCCGGACGTACATGCATACCCCGGCACGTCGCACAAAACAGTGCTCCAGTTTGTAACCGGGGTAACGAAGATATGATGTATCGGCCGGGCAGGAAATCTGTGTCTCCGTCAAGAAAAGTAAGGCCGGCTTTGCCGTCTCAAGGTGGTAGTGGACGGCGTCGATGTTACTATGCATCCCTCTAATGTTGCAAAAGTCCACTTGTAGTGTGGAACTTACGGGATGGGCCGCTGAGTGAACATTATACTTTTTCTTGGCCATCATAGTGCGTGTGAATAGGGAAGATAAGAAAAGGGGGGACGGAGAGAGAGATGGTTGCATGTGGATCAAAGGACAAAGCACGGGGCGGAGAAAAAAGCGGGCGGTCCTCATTTCCACACGCAACAATCTCTCCCTCGGGACGGCTTCTTCCGCTCACCGCCGGAACACGATGCGGGCCTCGCGGTTTATAAGGCACCATTATGGCGGCGGACTCCGACGGAAGGGTGGTAGCATTGCCGACGGAGTAACCCTCCCACCGCAAAATGCATATGCCAGAGCCCATTCCCATCCTATCCTATCCCTCACATTTTCCCAACCCTTTCTCCCAATACATTCCTTAATTTGCAAAGGTAGGCAGCGCATCCGGGGGCGTGCCAACATTTGTCATTCTGGACTGATGTTAGCATGTATCGCGGATGTCCATGGGCTACAGTATCCACTTACCATCAGGTGGACTGTATGCTGGTCTGCCGCCTTTTTTCTATAAAAAAAACCTCCCATAACATAGGTAATCATAATATGACGTTACAATAAATACATTTGTCTCGCTATGTATTGCCTTAACAGGCATGCAAAAGTCCAGTTCGTAGTCACAGTACATTTATACATACTCGTATTATATATTAATCCATATATTTAATTTATATTATTTCTTTTAATGCACATAACGTTTCACTATTAATTACAAATTCTATGTCACTTATCTGTTTATTAATATAATAATTTAGGTACATTGTAAAAACAGTTATTTAAATGCAAGCGTGTCACGTTTGTCATGAAAATTACAAGACAGTTATTTTTTTAAATATAGAAATTATAAATATATGCATAATTCAACGCATACAATTCTAATATAATAAGACGATGTCATGTCCAACAGTGGAGGATAACAATTTTGCACTTTATTCTTGTTAGAACAAAGAATATAAATATTAACAAAGTCACCTTATCAACTTGTTTACGAAGTGCAAAAGTCGTTTTATGAATTTGTTATTTCCTTCAATGATATCGTAAAAGTTAATTTCTACTCATACACCATCAGGTGGGTCATCAATCCATTCTATAATCCCTACAAAAATCAGTGAACCTTTCATGGCACGGCGCCAAACAGTGGGCCCAATTAGGTACAGATGGCCCATTTCACGAGTAACCTCGTTTGTAGGTAAATAATAGTTAAACATCGCATGCAACCATGCGAACTTGCATTTGTCTTTATATTAACGCTCTTACGTCCAGGTTAAGTTTTATTACAAATTTGGTCACAGATTTTGGGCTAAAGAATTTTAGAAGAATATATATATACTCTTTTAATTAATTTCCTATGTTACTTCTTAACGCACAAATAACACACGCGTAAACACTAACACAGTCAAATTTCAAACCAGGTTACGTAAAATGTATCAACTTATTTTGTAGTGGGCAGAAGTTATCAGAACCCGTCTCTCGAGTTCCTCCAGATTACCTTCCATATCCCCCATCCCTCCTATCTTTAATTTATTTAAGTTGTACTGCACCAAAATTGCACAGGAGGTGGACATAATGCCTTCTGGCATTCGCTGCCAGTCAACCTTCGGTTAAACAGATTTTTTTTTATAGACTAGTGGGCGGACAAGCAAGCGGTCCCACGTGATGGTAAGTGTTACCGCCGCCCATGGACACCTGCAACACCCGGGGGTATGCGGGCGCGCCGCCGACCTTGCAAAATCCTATTCACAACTCTCTTGAAGAACCCCATATCGTAGCTTAATGGAAAGACCTCTTGAGGCAGTTCGTTCCACAGCCCACGGGTATAATTATATATATACCACTTATTTATATATTACATTACAGTTTATGAAAACCATAAGATTTCTTTAAGAATTCCACAGCATACCTGCTAAGAACCCGCCCATTTGAAAAGAAAACATTTGTCCCTGTGCCTCGCTATCGTTTTATTAATAGAAATGCTATACGCCACCCTATTGCATATATTGCAATAGCCCTTCCTATGTTTTTCAAATTTTGATTATTAAATCCCCAAATGTAGGCAGTGTCTCACTTTTGACAAACGTCGCTTTCATCGCGGATGTCTCTGAGCGACATCATTTACTTTATCATATTCCCCCAATATATGTGCGTATTTCGATAGTGAGTGAGATATACTCGTATATGCCAGAGCCCATTACCATTCCATTCTATCATAACCACTCGACTTTTTTCTGTAAAAAAAAATACTGCTTACAAACTAAATATTCTGCCAACTTCTTGCTTGTTGAGAATTGATATTTCATTGTTTTTTTCGATGTTCATAATATTTTAAACCACTAGACTGAAATCCAGTCGATGCAAGCGTAATTATGTCTTAGAGTTAAAATAACTTAAGTCTAACTTAAGCCATAACTTAAATTTTCTAGTACAAACAATCGTTGTCCAACTACTCACTCAGTTATGTATTTAGCCATAAGTAGTAGTAATGATTAATTAGCTTTTACTCCTGATGCCCCAGAAACTAGGAAGCTTAAATCGACTTACATATGATGGAGGTAAGGCGCAAATGATAAACCTTCACAGATATGTTTTTGTTCTTGGTGACACTTTCCAGGTGGACTCTACATCTACGTACCTTTTTGCCCATAAACAAGTGACAGTCTTGCGTGCCTTTGTAATGGGTTGGGTCAAGTTACAAGCGCAAGCGGCTTCGAAACCAAAAAAATAAATGTTTTTTTATACAAGTGATGTACAAGGCAAATAAAGGTACGTCACTATATCATTATCAGATTGAATGTATCTGTTACTGTTGATCTTTGTTATCGCTTTTATCAGCCACTTTTTTAAACTTTTAAATGTAGTTGGCCGAGGATCATTTCTACTCTAGTCGTGTAACCTATTAATACATTGCCTGTAAAGAGCCGAGAATACGCGACTTATAATATGAACTTATTGTAGATCGCCTAATTATAAAAGAACTGATTTTGTAGCGCGATAGATTTTCAACTTGATTTGGATTAGTGACGTAACTATCTAAGCTACCTTATTCTACTATCGAAAAAACAATCAATTCGTATTCTTTTAATATGTCCTGAATTGGGGAATGCTCTGAAGAATTGTTCAATATAACTCCCACCTCGGGTTTCTACAACCGCACCTCCCGTCACAGAAGTGCGGTCCATCCGCATTTCATTATTTTATAAAATTCATTATAAAAATTATTTTATATCGCGAACCCGTAGGCTGTGAAACGAATTGCCTCAAGAGGTCTTCCCATTAAGCTACGACATGGGGTTCTTCAAGAAAACTGTGAATAGGATTTTGCAATGTCAGCGGCGCGCCCGCATAATCCCTGGTGTTGCAGGTATCCATGGGCGGCGGTAACACTTACCATCACGTGGGACCGCTTGCTCGTCCGCCCTCTTATCTATAAAAAAAAGTCCAGATTCTTCTAAACGCCCAATAGCAAACACTCCAAATATACAGTCACATACAGCCCACAATGCAGAAGATGCATTGAAGCTGAGGTGTGCTATCATAACGAGCGAAAGAAGAATATGTCCCAAAATGAGACAAACTGTGGATAGGATTTTAAGACACCCGCCAACCACTCCTTACTTGTATCCCTGGCATCATTCCAAACAACTAATGTGGCAGCACAACAGTAGGTGGCGTGCTCTCTGATACCATGCGAGAATAAGCTGGAGTTTAACGTGAATTAGAGTATTTGTGTCGGATTTAAAACGCTTATATTTATACGTATATCCTCGCGGAGAGGTGTTTATGAAACTCGTTAAAGGGATTATGGATTTTTCTGCAAATAAGTTTTCGTTAAAGCGAGGAATGATAATTTGAATACAAGTACAAATGTGAACAGAGATCTGAATAGAGCCGCTGCAAAAAAACTTTATTTTATTTTTTTATACAGCTTTACTACTGTCAGTTTAATGGCGTCCTATAACTATAAATATACGGTGTCTGAAAAATAAAACACTTAAATCGTAAATTGCTTTATTACTTTCTATTAAAGATTGTTTTCGATTTCAAAATCTAATTAATCATATCTCTTTACCAACATTTTTGATAATTCTACATCGAAGATCTTGTTAATTCATACATTCGTTTGTACTTACTCTGACATCTTTAATTCAGTGAATGCAAGTAATTTCTATGTTATTTTCTTTTCTTCTACGTTAGCTATTTCTCCAAAGACGATTGGGAGTAATTAGCAGCGGTAACTTTGTCGATAGAAAATCTTATATGAATTTAGTTCTAAACCTTCTGTTGTCTTTATTAGTAGTCAGGAGGATGGTTGTTACTTGAAACCACAATAAAATCAAAATATAATTAGTACTTTTATCTCATTGTCAGTAACCACTCCGTAGAGTTCTTACACACGTAAGTTATTTAGTTATAATCGCGATTCAGCATCAAGAAGATCATGTTACAATATGCTTTCATTAAGAGTTACCTTCTCAAATGATGCGACGATGTTGAAAGGGCGTGATTTTTTATTTAAATATCCACCACAATATATAAAGGAGACATGAATGTTTGAACCTTTTATTAAAAATGCCAATAATAAGAGATATATTTTTAGAAAGTGGTCATTTTTATAACAAATTATTCCACTCTCAATTTCTCGAGATCAGTCAATACTGGTGAAATAGATATACATAGTGGAACGACGTGCTTAATTCTTATTATTTTAATTGCTCAATCAAATCAATCACATTACCATAGCGAAAAATTGTAATCAAATCAAAACTCTTCAATGTTACGACTCCAATTAGTGGTCCCCGAATGTTCCGGACTAATTGGAATGGATTTATTTACTCATTCATCAATCCATGTCGGCGGGGAACCGGTCAACAGCCACTGACTACATGGAACAAATAGTAGCATATCTCAAGGCTATTTTAATACCGTTCTAGTAAGAAAGACAGAATTTAGAACAGGATAATGTACATTTAGTTGAAATTTCCCACTCCTCGACGTAACTCGTCAGTGTAATTGAAATAAAAGCTGAATATCAACACTATAGTCAATTCCCTTTCGTCCCATAGAGCTATGCTGAGCTAGATATCTTTTTGGCGCTGCAACCCATTCACATATTTGTTTCTGTACACCTGTTGTTTTGTTATTACTATTTTTTTGTTGTTTGTGACGTGTGACGTACAAGATGATACATTAGGAAAAACTAACGACTTGATTGGAACAAGATAACGACTGATTGTAGCGCCCCCTTTTTACTGGTTATTTATTACCCCAAAATACATGTTATGAGGTTATACATTAAAATGGCCTTAAACCCTTTCTGGTTTGTATTGACATTTTGAGTTATTTTCCATCGTATAAATAATTTATGGAAAGATATACCGCTAACACTACAATTATAACGACAAAGAATTTGTTACAATAAGACACTGCCAGTGCAAGACAGTGACGTAAAGTACAAAAGAAAAGAAATACAAAAGAAAGTGGGTAAGAAAGAAAATGGACCTACGCACACTTGTCGCCATCGCTCTTCAGCGAGGTTTATCAGCAGGATTGATACTACAGAAACAGTTAAATCCAACAAGAACATTTCGATATTGTTACAGACGAGTTGTTAGTTGTTACACTAACACATTCAATAAATACGAGTATACAAAATGTATCTTAATTAAATACCTACATAACGTAGTAAGTATGCATTGGTGGAGTATTTGTATATAATAAATTTTGAAGCTATCGGGGATCCAAATAGCTTATGCGTGTACCGATTAGTTCCCAATACAACAAAACACGTATTTTTTTCTTAAATGTGACCAAATAATCCAGAAAAATGTCTTCAGAGTGATCGTAGCTGTTCATTAATTTAGAGAGACGCGGGTATGGGTTAACTAGAGTCAAGCAAAGTTCTTCGCAGAGGCGGTGTGAAGAGTTTCACAGATGGTCTCGGATATCTAAACGATACATTTAAGTGAAAATGTGATAAAAGATCTGGGACTGTCAATATAATTCTGAAGAAGAATGAAAAAAAGTTATCGATCCTCGTAACTTTTCTTTATTTTTCTGTAAAGGGTCCAATATCAAGAGGTTTTTATAGAAATAAACTACTGCGCATATGTATATTGTGGCAACCGCTTATTTATGGGGGTTTGATAGTTAAGGGAATTTAGTGCGGCGTAAAAGATTTTCCACGATATCGCTGCAGTTGGTCCAAGTGTTTAATTTTGAAACCTATGATTATGTACACAATTTATTTGTAATGGATGTGAATAAACGTGGCCTATGTTCTTCGATCTAATGTTTCCTCATGTAAAATTTTGTTTTGTTAAGAGGCGTGATCAATCAAATATATTATCATAATTGAATATTAGCCTGATTTTAAGACAATTTTGAGAGTGGTCAGCTAACAACACCATTTACCTAATATAAAAATGGACAACAATAGGAGATCTCTTATTGGCTGACACCATTTTACTGTCAACAATCAGAGCAGTGGTAAAGGTTGACCGTGAAGTAATTTGTATAACAAAAATTCTACTGTCAATAAGACCATTTGGAACTAAATAACCCAGTGAAAGTAATCTTCAAAAGGCACTGAACAAAACCGCAAACAGCGTCGTACACTCATTTTCTCATTTCACCCACTGTTTTGCTTTCCTCAATTTCGCTTTTCGCTGTCTGTCGTGTTTTCTGACACGGCCTCAAAAAACCTCAAATGTCTTGTCGAAATGGCTCACACCTAATTAGACCACTTCGTTTTCGTATAAGTACCAGCTATTTCGAGTGCAATAAAAATTTATTATGATTTATTTGATGATCTACCTATATTCAACCAAAATTACTATTTAAAGCTATTTTTATGCAGTTTTTTAAGGCGGCGGACTAGCACAGACATCCGCGATACATGCCAACATTAGTCCAAAATCAGTCCAGAATGACAAACGTTGGCACGCTCACGGATGGCGCCGCCTATCTTTGTAGATATAGGAATGGATTTGGAAGTAAGTGTTGAGAAAATGGAGAGGGTTAGGATGGGCATGGGCTCTGGCATATCTCACTCGCTACCGAAACAATTACGTACATTGGGGAAATTGGATAAAGTGGGAAATGCAGTACCTACATCTCACGGTAGTCTTCTGCGAGAGAGGGGTGACGTGGTCAGCAAAAGCAGCGTGCACTCTTCCCTCCATTAACAAAAAAGAGTAACCTTTATTGTATAAACTAAACATTTTTCATTCATTCATTATCAAATCTGAGGGACTCAGCAATATCGTAATTGAAGTCATTCAAAATATTCATAGCGTGACGTGTCGGATAATAATTGGTCAGTTGCCATTTATTGTATGTTTCCTTCTTTGTCCGTGCAACAAAAAGGCATAAAATATTTCTTTTTAGATCTTTGATATTTCAGTCGGTTCCTTGAAAAGGTCATTTATTTTAGAGGGAATTTTTAATGTAAGTTTCATTATGCTATACAGGAAATTTCTTAAGAAATGTTTCTCTGTGAGAAACATTAATTTAAAATGAAAGGTAAGCTAGCGAAACATAAAGAAAATTGCAACGTGTTCTTTGAC
Organism: Sesia apiformis; assembly: GCA_914767545.1. Lineage (NCBI taxonomy): Eukaryota > Metazoa > Arthropoda > Insecta > Lepidoptera > Sesiidae > Sesia > Sesia apiformis. The sequence goes on along the minus strand of OU611960.1, from coordinate 2,351,124 downwards.
ATGTCACATTAGTAATTATCGTGTGAATTTGACAAAAAGCATTGGCAGTAATTACTTGATCAACATCAACATGAAACCAGATTCGTTACTATTTATTACTACTTTATTTAAAAAATTATCAGAGTACCTTTCATAAAAAAGCACAATTTAAAAAAAAACATTATTAAGCACAATAGACCCTTGCGGGCAAACATTTACTCGCAATTAGAACTGAATTAGCACGAAATTGGTAGTCCAAATTTTGTCAAACATTTTAATCAACTAAAACCGCATATCAGAAATTCGGGGTTCATAAAACTGGGGATCACCTATTATGGTAAAACGGCAATTGTGAAACATGGTTTAAAATTTTCTAATTATTGTAGTACTGCCAGTAATGTCGGTAATTATTTGAATTTGTTTAAGCAAATCCAATACTCTCTGTATCAGACAGAAAGTAAAATTCCAAGTGATATTTTCTATTTTACTAATAACACGACGTAACGTCACCTAATTAAGAGTCATCAATCTTACGAATATTGACTCTTAAATAGTAAATTTGTTCTTAATATGTTAATTATTTAAAATATACTAATATGAAAAACCAAAGATTTATTAATAACGATCCGCATGCTTTAGCAAGCTGAATATAGATTTTTATAAATAATTTACTTGTATTTCAGATTTGAGATTCGTAATGACACAAATTAAGTATAATTCTTTCATGTCATTTTTGTTTTTATTGAATAAGGCGACAGACGAGAATACAGTCCACGTGATGGTAAGTGGATACTGCCGTCCATAGACATCCGCGATACATGCCAACAACGATCCAGAATTACAAACGTTGCCGCGCCCCCGATGCGCCTGCTCTCCTTTGCAGATTAAGGAATGGATTTGGAGAAAATGGAGAGAGATAGAATGGGATAGGAATGGGCTCTGGCATATCTCACACACTACCGAAACACGTAAGTACATTGGAGAAATATGATTAAGTAGGTAATGCAGTACATTTCAAGATACTCTTCTGTGAGAGAGAGGTAACGTGGCCAGTCGAATGCGCCCAGAGGCTATATCAATGCAGCGTGTACTCTTACCCTACAAATCCCACTACTCTCATGAATGCGGATTAGGCTTAGTAATGGTTGTGCTCGTATATGTACATAATAATTGTGTGCGGCGTGGAATCGGGAACCCAACTGAGCGTTCTCAAGTTTACGCACACTAACACAGTGTACATGTACGAGAACAACCATTACTAAACGTAATCCGCCTTCGTGAGATGAAAGAACTATACCTATAATAGTAAAATTGTGGATTAGAGTCTTCTAGGCAAGCTGAGATAGCAAACTGGCATGCCTGATCTTCTCGTAATTTCAAAGAAATATGTAACATCTTGCAGTGAGATATTTTAATACAGATATAATTTTAAGAGTGTACACTTTCTCGGCGGTGTCCACATTAATTGAATCTTCCGGGCTACTTGGCCGAGGTCTTCTGGAATATCTTCTTTTTCTTCCAAGCGTTTCGTCAACAACTGCGGTTGACACCTTCAGTGGCGACTGCGTTCACTTTCGGAGAGATGTTATCTCTTCGGCTTCTCGAGCGCAACTGAACAGTTGAAGATGTCAACCGCAGTTGTTGAAGAAACGTTTGGAAGAAAGAGAAGAGATTCCCGAAGACCTCAGCCAAGTAGCCCGGAAGATTCAATTAATAATTTTAAGAGTTCAAGAAATGAATTGGTACATAATAATTCTTGGCACAACATAAATACTGCTTATCAATGGTTATACTGTTGTGATCAATGGTTAGTAATACACCAGTAAGTGATCAAGGCTAGAAGGTACATTGTACGAGAATTATACAGAATGAATGAAACGAATGGGCCGTTGAGGAAAAGATAGCAAATTTTACTAAAAGGAAACTATATTTTATTTTTACAGATAAGAAAAACTGCACTCATGGATATTTGAAAACTCGCCACAAATGCGACAAAAATTACCCTTTGAGTAAAATTTTCTATCTTCGGTAAGTACAATTTTGATTTTCCATCGCCCAGACCACATTCTAGTAAGTTTAATGTTCAGTGTGAAATTTAAAATGCGATTACTCGAATTTACAAAAACCAGTGCAAAATGTTGGCGATCAGTTCAAACGTACGTCAGAGTTAAGCACGCTAGGCCATAAAGAGCATTTCCAATGGACTTGTTTAGTTTAAATTGCAACATATTACCTTCCTAGGAATCTACTTTCGTATTCACTGAAAAACTATCAAGGAAATGGTTTCCTTAGATTTCTTAAAAGTTCGATAAATCTGCACAAAGGAAACCAAATAGATAACAGATATAAAATTGGTTGCCATCAGCTTCAATTCCAAATGACTGATTCCAAGTATCTTTAGGTCCGATTTAGAGCAGTCGGAAAAGGAAAACGTTCTAGACTGCTCGGTAAATTTCATTGTTTATCAGAAAATCAAAAAAGTGACTGATCGATTAGGCACTTAATGTAAATAATAAGCCTCATTGAAATACAACTGGTTACCTACCATCCACCAGAACACAACGGTATGGATGTTAAGCATTCATCTATTCGGACTATATGTGTCAGCCATTTCCGACTACAAATTTTTTATAATTTTGTGGATATTTTTTTATAGATGTAAGGCGACAGACGAGCATACAGTCCACCTGATGGCAAGTGGATACTGTCGTCCATAGATAGACACCCGCGATACATGAAAACATCAGTCCAGAATGACAAACGTGGCACGCCTCCGGATGCCTTCGATGCCTACCCTTGGAGATGTAGGAATGGAAAGGGTTGGGAAAATGGGGAGAGATTTAGTGGGATGGGAATGGGCTCTGGCATATCTCACTCACTACCGAAAAACGTTTGTACCTACCTACATTGGGGAAATACGGTTAAGTGAGAAATACAGTACATATCAAGCTAATCTTCTGTGAGAGAGGGATAATGCGACCAGTCGAGTGAGGCCAGCGGCTGTGGGAATGCAGCGTCTACTCTCGCCCTGGAAAAATGGTTTGATTCAAGGAGCCACTGTTGGGGATTAATTTAATAACGTTTGTCTAAAAACGTGTTCAACACCACGGAAGTGTTTTACACTAGTTAATATGAATAAAACTATGTATTATTAAAATTTGTATCTGACAAATAAATATATCTGTTTAACTGTCTACACACTAATGCGTCTAACTATAATAATATGCCGTTGCAGTATATTAGAACCAATAGCATGGCTGGTTACTTATAGTACAGAGAAGTGAGATGTGCCAGAGCCCATTCCCATCCTATCCCTCCTCATTTTCCCAATCCATTCCTATATCTCCAAAGGTAGGTAGCGCATCCGGGGGCGTGCTAACGTTTGTCATTTTGGACTAATGTTGGCATGTATCGCGAATGTCTATGGGCAACAGTATCCACTTACGATGACAATGGTACTGTATAGGTGGACTGTATACTCGTCTGTCGCCTTCGACCATAAAAAAAAAGTCTAACATGCGAACCACGCTCCATCTTGAAATAGCGTAAAGGTTATACCTCTATAAATTAGAAATTAATAAGGTATTTCTACTTCAATAAAATGGAAATGTTATTGAAAGAGACTATAGAAAACTTCAAAAAGATATTTTTGGAGTCTTCTGTCTCTCCCATACGAGAATATTGTTAACTCCAAAAGAACATTCTATTCACTAATCAGAATATTCATCGCACCTCCCAACGTGGCTCTCTGTTCAACCCAGAGGTTGGCTGGTAGAGAATTCCTCCAGTCATTAAGATCGCCTTTTGTATGATTAAGTAATATAATATAATAACACCACACTCAATGGCCCACACTAGGACTCACCGTGTCATGGGTCCACAGACACATACAAAGCCAAACACACACCCAGACCCGAACAAACATTTTTTTTTAAACAATTATATGTCCGACCGGGAATCGAACTAGGGACCTTTTGCAAAGCAAGCTGGGTCACTACCAACTGCGCCAATTGGTCGGTCAATAAGTGCAATGGCGTTTTTTAAATAAAATTAAAATAAACATTGTCTTCCTCTATCCTTGCTTATTATCATTGATCTAGCCATACACCACTGGCGATAAGTTTAAAAATCTGTCATATAATTGCAATTGACTTCACCTACCTCTGTACCCTGCACTTTGAGCTTCATGTGATCTTCCCTGGTGGTCTTCCCATCCTTGCGCTTCTTCCAGCAGTATCCGTCGCGTCGGTACCGCACCTTCTTGCGGCTGTACAGCAGCATTGAGCCGCTTTTTGGCCTGCAACAATACAAATATACATATGTATATGTTACAATATTATTCGTGTATATTATTATTGAAACTATATACAATAATTAAACCATTTGCACCCACGTTCTTACATCTGTTTGATTTTGTGATTAACTGGTAGAAAATGACCTATGGCATTAAGTCGAGTTATTCTGGTCTGATCGTTTTATCAGTTTCTTGTTATATCTGATCAGGGCGTAAGTTTCCTGTCTGATCGCGCGATCAGTAGCTTTTACGAAATGAAAAAAAAATCGTCAGATTTGATTGCGCGAGCCGATGCAACCGCCAAAATAAATAAATATACTTTCCTATCTGATCACGTTTCAAATTTAACATTTCATAGTGTTGTTTCATGTTTATCTACAGAATAAATGTGAGGTAATTAAACAGGAATATATCTCTTAAGTGTAGCATTTTTAGCAATATTTAAAAAAGCAAAGTGCTGTGATTTTAGTAAAGTATAAGCCTAATTTAAAAAAATAAATTAGCTTTGATTTTTAAAGAATCTTATTAAATATGCGACACTTAAGAAATATTCTCCTGTTTGATTAATGATTACATCGCATATTTACAGTTATTCTGTAGATAAACATGAAACAACATTATGAAATGATAAAAACTGAAAGCTGATCAGATAGGAAAGTATTTTATTGATATCGGCTATTGCTTCGGATCGCGCGATCAGATCGGACAAAAATATTTTCATTTTGTAAAAACATCTGAACGCGCGATCAGACAAGAAACTTAAGCCGTGATCAGATAGAACAAGAAACTGATCGCGCGATCAGACTGGAATAGCCCATTTAAGTCCGTCATTTGTACGAATTACTTGTGCAATGAAGTTTCATTGCACATTCATTCATTGATGATTAATATTTCACTTATAACTTTAATGGTTCCCGTGAAAATAAGGAATGGTTCTGGATAAAAGTAATACTTATTCTCTTTGGCCTAAATTCACTTATTAAAAAATTCATTACCATCAATTGCTTTGTTGAGAAGTGACTGGATAAAAAACGAACAAACTTTCGAAACATTAGCGCGTTAAATAACAAAACGATCTAGTGAAAGGGGAATAGAACATTTTTAGAAGCGTATTGTATCGTATTTTATGCTCGTAAAATATAAGACTTGATAAAATTATTATAAATAATACAATCTTTAAAATCCTTTTCCTCACTAAGGTGGTGCAGATGATAAGGTAAAATTTACTACAAGCTCCCAAACACTCGGCAAAAAACAGAACGAATCAGCTGGAAAACAATATGAATTAGAATCGCGATAGAATTATAGAAATCGCGTCCGGATTTGGGGAATTTATCGCGCAGTTGTAAAACGCGCGCGTCAAGTCAGGACCGACTTTATGACCGAATTATCATATTGGCCTGTAAGTCGGTCTTGGTTTTATAACCTCGGACACTGGTGAATTATTACTGAATGTATTAAAAGTATATCGTTGCCACCCGATAAAAGCATACAATTGTATCTACTACTTTATACGATTGTATCAAAGATATTTGAAGGTTCTGTATCAGAAGGGGTCGAATGAAGTAATGCTGTGATCGATTTTCTGCCTTTTTGGTTGTTTATTTGTAACAGACGTTTTCTTTTTAAAATAATAACGCTACATTCAATGGCCCCCACTAGGATTCCCTGTGTCCAAAGACACATACAATGAAGAACAAAATACGTACGCCACCCAAACCAGAACAAACACTTGTCTTTAAACGAATGATTGTCCGACCGGGAATCGAACCCGGGATCTATTGCCCAGAAGTACCAACTGGGCTAATTGGTCGTCAAATTAAAACTCGATTAGAACAAATATATTAGAACACTACATTTTATGCAGCGCTAACATGTTAATATTAAAATTATAAGGATAGCAATCTCTTTTATTTTTTCTGTATTACATCCACTTTTTACATTTAATATCACTAATTGAGTATATCTATATTTTGAATTACGGTTGTCTACTTCTTTGGCTGTCCGTAAACATATATGTATATAGGTGCTGGCAGAGCAGTAATGCTGTGGATTAGCTGCAGCGTTTGCTGGGCCAGTTCCATTTTGTGGTCGCGACGCACAATATTCTTTGATATATATATCTTTATTTAATGTATCAATGTATATACGTAATGGTGGTGTTGTGATAACTAATTATCTCCATTCTTTCTTTCTCTACATACAAACCCCTGGACATGACATTTTCTACCAGCGAATATTTATGTTAAACAGAGAGATAGATTGGGAGCCGCGATGAAACATATAAATATATAACAAAACGACAACAATATATATAATTTCCTTGAATATATCTAATAAATACATATACATATTGTAGTATATCCACATATAATATACAACATTAAAACAAAACCGAACACTAATAAAGGAAACTGGCAAAGAACTAGTTCAATATAAGTAGGATTTTACTCTTTTTTTATAGCGAAGTAGGCGGACGAGCAAGCGGTCCCACGTGATGGTAAGTGTTACCGCCGCCCATGGACACCTGCAACACCGGGGGGTATGCGGGCGCGCCGCCGACCTTGCAAAATCCTATTCACAGCTTTCTTGAAAAACCCCATATTGTAGCTTAATGGAAAGGCCTTTTGAGGCAGTTCGTTCCACTTAACTAGATCATCTATAATATTCTTCACCGAAGTGCTAGAAGAACTAAAGTAATTGAGAGACGATATCCACTAAACCAAAGTAAATATTTAAACGCTCCATTATCGAGAAGTTCTCGAAGTTTTATAGTAATAACATCCCGGTTGAAGGGGAATAGACTAAGTTGAGATAATCGATAAAGAGTTTCATGCAAACGTTATGGATTTCACCCTGTTCGCGATTGTTCGCGGACCGTTTCCAAGTTCCTCAAGATATTTACTTTTAATGACTGAAGTGGTAGTAAGTTATAACCTACCTTAATCTTAACTGGATTAATGCTTTAAGTCTTTGAATACTAGCGACTCGCCCTCGCTTCGCTTCGGTTTATAAGTTCTTTTTTCAAAATTTCAAAATTACATATAGCCTATGTCCACTCTGAAGGTCCATTCTAAATGTGGGTGAAAGAATTTTTAAACTCGAATTAGTAGGTTCAGAGATTACCTCCTACATCCAAACTCACAAACTTAACCTCTTTATAATATTAGTATAGATTTCTTAAATACACTCTTGCAATGCAATGCCATCTGCCCTTTCATAATCCACTACCGGACATTACCCTCCTCATGCAGATTGTCCTGTGCATACGGGATAAAAACCCCACCCTGGCCAAACAGTTTGTCGGGTCAACTTTTTTAGGGGTGGTGTAGTTCCTTAGCTTTTTTTCGGAATGGCTAAATTCTTGTCCCTTTAAAGGCCTTTCAAGAGTCACCGGACATGTATAGTTTAGGGCAAACGCGCAGAAGGCGCTCAGCCAGGAACAAAGAGTGTGTGCAGCAACGAGCCTAAGGGCTCCCCCGCCGTGCGCCGGCTTTGAGAGGGTACCGGGGGATCACGAGTCGGTAAGAAGCGCCCAGGCATGTGCCGATACCTGGTAAAAGTGTTGGCTGAAGGATAGTGTGTGTTCACGGTGTAGCGAAGGTGACATCCTCGTCTCCGCCAGCGGTATATGTGTAGTCTGTGAGTGTAGTGTAAGAATCGCATTGGCAGCAGTAATTGGGTCGTCGAGGTCATCTAAGACGTGCCGAAGACGACGACGACGATGGCATAGGGGAGGGTCATTCCCATCGGGGACATGGGTTAAGCTGTCAACTACTAGGGGGTTGGGATGGTGAGGCACTCTGTCGTAGTAGCGTCGGGCGGAGTATTTCACGTATTTGACGATGGAGGAAGTTGCAAGTCCTTGTGGAGGTTGACATTGCGTGAGTACCATGGGGCAGCTGCGGCCTTACGCACGAATCTATTTTGGAGGGTTTAAAGTATTTTAATGTCGGAGGGGGCTGCGTGGGCAAAGACAACGATAGCGAAGGTCATTATGGGATGTACGCAGGTTTCCTACAATGTCAGCTTATTTCTAAATGACATTTTATTCTATCGCCTATGAGAGGGTTGAGGCCACCGAGTACAAAGGCGGCTCGGTTTCGCACAGTTTTTATGTGTTCTCGGAAGGTCAGCCGATGGTCTAGCTAGGGTGACTCCAAGATATTTGGTCTTCCTAGTCCAAGGGATAGTTTCACCGAAAAGGGATATCGAAAAGGGCTTTGTTATCCCTAAGTCACATCTTACAACACCCGCGGGAAGGGATAGGGTAGTGCTATTCTAATGACGGCCGACACCACACGCCACAAATACACTCTTAAATTGTTTAAAAACATTTTTAGGAAGTTATCAAATAGTTATCAAAATGATTTGGATTTTCAAAGAGCGTTTTTTAGACGTTTTGGAACGGAACGGTAGTGATTGGAAAACGGTTTAGGTATTATAATGACTAGTAGAATACGACGAACAAGGCGCTACCACGAGTGCTGAGGATCTACTAAAAAATGAACTCGCCAACCCAGTTGGCCAGCCAATGTGCCTGAGGAGGCCCATGTCCAGCAGTAGATGAAAAAAGGGCTGGCTACTGTTTACAGTGAGTTGATTAATATAATCGCTTTATTCTTTTTTTTTTATGGACGAAGTTGGCAGACGAGCATACAGTCCACCTGATGGGAAGTGGATACTGTAGCCCATAGACATCCGTGATACATGCCAACATTAGTCCGAAATGACAAACGTTGGCACGCCCCCGGATGCGCTGCCTACCTTTGGATATAGGAATGGAATTAGAGAAAGGGTTGGGGAAATGGAAAGGGATAGGATGGGAATGGGCTCTGGCACATCTCACTCACTACCGAAACACGTACGTACATTAGGAAAATATGATAAAGTGGGAAATGCAGTACATTTCAAGGTAGTCTTCTGTGAGAGAGGGGTAACGTGGCCAGTCGAGTGCGCCCAGCGGCTTTTGGATTTCAGCATGCACTCTCCCCCTCATGAGTTATAGAGTTATTCAATAAGTTATAGAGTTTTTAAAGACAAATATCACCATTAGTGCGAGGTGTAATCAAAGTACGAGTAAAAAATCGTGTTGATCACGTCTCGCAACTCTTTGAAGAACGTATGAGTAGATAGATGGATAAAACTCTTTATTGCACACCAAAAACTAAACAATAAACAAAGGTTGTACACACAAAATGTACAAAAGGCGGTCTTTTGTCTTTCTATTCAAAGGTACAAAATGTACCTTTGGATAGAGAGGAAATAAGGAAGGAATAAGGATTTAGTAGAAGCAGTACGATAACTAGAGTAGAGGAAAAAATTTCATGCAAGTGATGATAGAAATGAAGAAAGATATGAATCATACTGTAAATAAAGAAAAATATTAATAATAAAAGAGTTAAAAGAAAAATTTTTAATAATAAAAGAAAAGTGAGATACGCCAGTAAGTTACGAGTTTACAAATAGTATTTTATAAGTAGGTACCTATAGATTGAAAATCTAGCTGCGTTAGAACAGCAGAAATCACACAATACCCAGTTCACTGGTTAACACGGAATTTAAAAACGAAGCTGTTCAAATATACAAGTAATTTGCCGATCGTGGCGAGCCGACACTAATTGGGGTTCTGTAGAAAGTAGCCGTTAAGGTGACTCACGTGAGCTTTGTTTTGGCCTAATGGAAGAACGCATATACGTATATACGAAAACGAATCTGTGTGTATTGTACAAGTGTGTAGTGTACGGTGATATATACGGCAACAGAGAGATAGATTTATGGTGTATTATGGTACTCGAATCGTCTTCCAGAGATCTTCTTCGAAAATTAAAAAAATCATCTTCTCGGAGTATTTTTAAAAGACGGCTTAAAGAACACCTTCTTAAATCAGACATTGTTTAAGCATCTTTTGTAAACGAAAAGATTCACCAGAGAGCTGAAGTCACCGATATAGTTCATAGAATGAGCATGCTAAAGTGGAAATGGGCAGGTTATATTCGCCGCAGGCTCGATAACCGATGGTGTGGACGAGTCCTCGAATGGAGGCCACAGGTGGACGGACGACTTAAAGAGATTCACCGGTGATGGTTGGATGAGAAGAGCCGAGGATCGTGTATAGTGGCGAGTCTTGGGAGAGACCTATATCCAAAGAGGCATAGGGTGATGGTATGGTATATTTATTTACATGTATATAGTTTAGAAAAATTGCATCAGACGAGCATACAGTCCACCGAACATTTTGTTTACTCCCTCATCACTTTACCCGTACGCCCTGCATAGCGCAAAGGTTGACTGGGAATTGCAGTTAGGGATTAGATCGCCAATGGTTTAAAAATCGAGCCCTCTCCAAACTAAGATTAATTAATTAATTAATACACACAATAATTCGTAATTGAATGTGAAAATAGCTTCAAAAAAAATACCAATAGGATTGAAAATAACACGGATCTGAGACCTATTCGAACGCCTTCAATAATTTTAAAATTTGGAAGTAAAACTAAAAGAATCAAGATTTATAAATATTAGATAAATTGTGATTTATTTATTTTCATAAATATCATTTTCATTTTCATGTCATACCAAAAACAGCACTGATGCACCTTAATTTATATTAAGCAATAGACTCGCCAACGCGCAAATGTCACACGGGCCGACAAAATGCACGCAGATTCATGACGCTTGGCGGACAAATAAATCGCGCGTTTGAACTTATAAATCTAGCCATTTTATGCCCTTTTTTGCAATTCGTCAGTCAAGCGACGGTCGATATGTCGACAGATTGGAACACTGTATTGTAGAACGACTTTTTTTTAAATGCAATTTATTTAATTTTCTGTTTATAGCTTGATTGAGACTTGATAAAACTTCGCGACTGGTCAAAAGATACGCCGTTTGGCCTCATGATATTGGTTAACTGGTGTGAGTGAGAATTCAAACCCTAGCACGTCTACCATAAGTGGGAAATAATCAGCTGTCAAATGGCACACGTTATCAAAAAGTCTGAGAGACCTGGAGTACTGACAAACATATACGAGTATGTATTACTAATGCCAAAAATGCTCTACAATACTTCAGCTTATACAGGTCGCATACATTTTTATAAATTACATTTTAGTATTTTTATAAATAAATAAAATTATTTCTATTTTTTAGGAGAGCCAGAGATTATTTACACAATTTCTTAAATTTAGATATGCAATTTATATAACAAGTGTAAAATTACTTATAACAGTAATAAAGAAAAGTATATAAAAAAGTATGAACTGATGAGAAAAGGAACTAACTATTTTTTTTTAATGTACGAAGTCGGCAGACGAGCATACAGTCCTCCTGATGGTAAGTGGAAACTGTCGCCCATAGATATCCGCGATACATGCCAATATTAGTCCAAAATAACAAACGTTGACACGACCCCGGATGCGCTGCCCACCTTTGGAGATACAGGAATGGATTTGGAGAAAGGGTTGGGAAAATGGGAAGGGATAGGATGGGAATGGGCTCTGGCACATCTCACTCACTACCGAAACACGTACGTACATTAGGAAAATATGATAAAGTGGGAAATGCAGTACATTTCAAGGTAGTCTTCTATGAGAGAGGGGTAACGTGGCCAGTCGAGCGCGCCCAGCGGCTGTTGGATTGCAGCGAGCACTCTCCCCCTCCCCCTAAAAAGCCTAAAAAACTAAAAAGGAAGGAAGTAAAAGAAGTAAGTTAGCCTACAATTTAAAGTCATCACTCAGCCTCTCAAGTACATCTTTCTATATCCGCCATTTAGTGGTATCTAGCAGTTCAGGGTGAACTCAGAAAATCTTTCTGACAGATGCATATCATCGACATTTTTTTCTAAACCGATATTGACTTGCATTTTTTAATCTGATTTCGACCCTTAATTATAAGTAACAATCTCTCAAGGAAGTAACTATTAACTGCCATTTTACATGCCCAGTTTGCTGTAACTAATTTATAACTAGAGCGAAGGCGCTCAAGTGGCAAATAGGTGAGACGCCCACCTGGTGGGTCACTGCCGATGGCCTGCTGCCAACTGCCTCACAAAGGTCAGACTCGTGCCAGGTGGGGCGACATGTTTATCTGTCACGTTTACGAGGTGATGTCAAAGAGGAGGGATCGTGACTTGGGTACTATTGAGGCTTTTGGTAATTTTTAATGTAGATAAGTTTTCAATATTTTTATTCGACATTTTTTATTTAATTTAATTTATTTGTGAACATGATTGTATAGCAAAACATATTTAGCAAATGACTGATGGTGAATGTTTGTACAATAGCTGTGCAATTATACCTACATTCGTGAAAGTACACTGCTTAGAACATATGGTATGCTTCCTTAACACAAACAGTAACAACACGGTTTCAATAGTAATATTATTAATATTATCCATTAAAACAAGAAATGTATTTATTGCGGAGATCACGACATTCGAATTTCGAAAAAAAAATTACTACATCTAGACTAAGGGTCACCAGATGAATCCGAAACACCAATCGAAATTGTAGATAAAACTAAATTTGCAGCAGGTTGAATTTCTTAACGGAATGAAATTTAACATAAAGTTTGGAACTGTAGCTCGGTAAATTTCGAAACATTTCGGCTGGTTGCAAAAACATCGCCTTTTACCAAACCCACAGACTACTCTGTAGAAGGGTGCCAGCACACGGATCCTACTCATTTCTATTAAAACACTTATTAAGTGTTTATTATATTTTATAGATCGATCAGTACAATCCGCGATCGTCTTTAACGATCCTGTCCGACCCTAACAAAATAAACTTTTCAAATCAACATTGTACGTTTAATTTCTAGAAATTTCCACGGTGAGCTCGCCACATCGCATGATGGCAATTGCAATTAATGCTTCCAATATCTTTGTGCGGTGTCAGGCGAGCTGTTGCCGATTTCAAACGCTTCGATTCGTTATAAAATTTTGGGTGTGTGGTGTAAGTTAGAACATTGATTGCTAACCACTATCTGGAGCACATTTCAAATTTAATTAGATTTTTGTGACAGTTCAGAAATTTCAAAACAAAAAATAACAGATTTTACAGACCTTCTAAACGATCAGTAATATAAAATATTATACAATTTACGGATTTCCCCAGTGTTCAATTCAAGTTATTTTATTTGTATAAAACAGATAATTACAGAGACATTCAAATTGTTGCATAGCTGATTTGATTCGCACACTGGATTCCCGCCACTTGATTCCCACGGGAATCAAGTCGCGGCAACTGCTAGTTTTAAATAAAGAGTAAAACATAATTAAAGTTGAAAGTATACTCGTATATAGCCGTTATCATTAACTCTAAGGACGAGGCCATTTCCTATCTCATGACTGTCTGAGTGACTATTACGATTAGAGCGTCCTAAACCTTAGGAATGATTTAGACCCTCGTTAGAGGGGATGAGTCCTTTATTTATGGCTAAAGGGTATAAGGGTCAAGTAAGTATTTTTTGTTCAATGAAGTTTCAAATCTGGTTTAATGACTTGGTTAGTCTTTGTTAAAGTTTCACATACACACAGGCATACACAGACGTGAGTACACAGACGGACTTTGATATGTATACAGGAAAAAAATACGTAATGTATATTTTATACGAGAAATTATTCTGTGTAACGATTTCTTATCATATTGGTTGGTTTTTAATCGAAATATCATGAAAAAAATATTGACATTAAGGGTTACCAAGTTAAAGGTGTAATTCCGCCGATAAATTTATAAAAGTTAAAAATTACCAAAAAAAGCTCAATACCGCGATAATATATGCACGACATACCTGTGACATCTCAAAGGCTCAAAGGGTCACAATTACTTACGGTCACAGTTCATACAGTGAGAAATGTTGATTTTGTTGAATTCGGTAAAGTTGCAAAGATGCTTCGATTATTAGCATTTTGCTCGGAGCACAATGTGATATTGCATACAGTGTAATAGATCGTCGTTCTGTCTCTTTCACACGACGGACGCTACTGCCCGGTAGATGGCGGTATATTGTGCAGACGCCAATTAAAAATCGCGCATATGCCGCTGGATCATTGACTCAATATCAAATAGCGAGTCTACTACAATATTCACGAACAAAACGTCCGGAGTTAACATACAGAGTCGTACTTAGCGATAATTTCGAGTATTGTAATTTACCGAAGTTCTTCCTACGAAATACTTAAGTACAAACTAAAATTCAAATTCGCTCCATACGTCATATATCTGCACTTGGACTCAGTTTGATATCTATCATTTGATCAGTAAGGACGTGCCTACTGTGCTCCGCTAAAGGAAAATGAGGTGAGATATGATCCCTCCCCATTTTCTTTCTCTGCAGGAAAAATATATAAATGCAGACAAAATAAAAGTTTTGCGAAAAAACATTTTTAACAATTAGTAGAACAGATAGTTATATTTAAGGAACGGCTTGGGTACTACGGTTAATCCCTGGAGGTTTTTGTAGTATCTATATAGATTAAAAAAAATAATTTGTAATAATCTGAAAAGTAAGCAGCGCATCGAAGAGCGTGGCAACGTTTGTCATTATAGCTAGACTAATGTTGCCATGAACAACTGATGTCCGTGGCTGACAGTCTCCATTTAGGTGAACTGTAAACTCAAGTACCGCCCTCTTACTATAAAAAATTAGTATGTGTAGTTTGTATACCTTTTTATTTAGACCACTCCTCAACTCCAGTTGCTACTGCGATTCGTGTTACGCAAACATAACTCTTTTCAGCTTCGATAGAGATATTTATTTGCCATTTTACAAGTTCGGAACGCCGGTGTTTGCCCATGTGCTCGGTAATTTTAGCGTTTTTGTGTGGCCTAAAATGTAGGTGAAATTTTTAAAAGATTTATTAGCGATATGTTTATCATGCGACTCGGTTTTGCCAATTCGTGGGTTAGGCTGCTGTTTCACCAAGCAGTAAGTAAAACTAATTAATTAATAGGCCTATTTTAAAAGACCATGAATATCTTCTTTGTTAAAAACGCACACAAACTACTCCTGTTGCCATTCATTAGTAAGTGTGGCGCCGGCTTTAAATTAGGACCACTCCATCCTTTCCCGTTGGTATCGCAAAAGGCGACTAAGAGATAATAAAGTGGCTACCACGAGCCCTGAGGAACTAAACCACCTTTTAAAAGAGTAAACTCGTCAACCCGCTATAGGCTTAAATCTAATGGCCAATCTATATGATTGGCCAGCGTGGCGATTTAAGGCTATAGGTACATAGCCTATCCAACAGTAGACGATAACAGGGCTGGGTAGGGTTTACGGTGCAATGTAAGGTTTGTGATCATCTATCTATATTTCTATGAACGCACAACGCAGGGAATCCTAGTGTGGGTCATTGCGTGTGGCAAAAAAAGACACTTTTTACGTTCTATAATGTACGGAGCAAATCTAAAATGTAATAGCGAAATCTTCCTCCGAACTAGTCTTTTTTGAATTGAGATTATCACATTATTTGTATGCAATAAATATTTTGCAAAAATAGCTAACGATAGAACCGCTACTTTAACTGCATCGGCGTTAAATTTGCATGTCATCCGTTTTCCAGTGCATTGTGCCTTCATTACTTCAGTGGAGTTAAGGGTTTGGTTTGCAACTATATTTCCCGGGACTTTAATGATCAATATTACCCTATAACAAGGATAGTGAACTTTTTAATAACCGCGTGTCAAAGTTTTCAAAAAATATTTTACATGACCATTGCATATTTTATATTCTAAATCAGGACTTAACTCATATAATAAAGGTATTTGTTCCGTGGTCACGAATGAACTGTAGAGGCGGGTAGTCCAGGATGGGAGATGTGAGCAGTTTTATCAAGTATCCACATTTGATCTCCACATGCCCAATGTCCACAGACATATTCGACGATCAAAAAAATAGCGAAAATAAAATAATCAATCGATGACGAAGGAAAAATGTTTTCAAAATATTGATATCGAAATAAATTAACAACACGTGCTTTTATGTATTCTACTCTAGAGTAGAGCTAACGAATACAATCTAATTTGAGAATCACAATTTTTCAATAAGAGTGGCCCTTATACACTTTCAATTATGTATGTATACCTACAGTTATAACTATCTATAAACTGAAGTGATATTTATTATTTTTTTATTTAAAAACCTTTATTGTACAATATGGTACAAAACACGATCTTAATGCCTTCCTTAAGGCTTAAGACATTCTCAACCAGCTAACTTTTGGATTGATTAGAGAGACACATTGGGAGGTGCGATGACAGGTATAAATATAGGTATTAAATGACAGGTACTTAAACGAAAAACAGAATTAATAATTTACCTGTAAATAAATATACATGTTGGATACATACAATATCAATGTCATACAATATTCTTACATATACGAGTACATATATACATTCCATATATCGATATATATCATAATAAATACATACACGCATATTATATAATATACATACATATACAAAAGCGCTAAGTGTGTGATGACGAAAGGTAATGTTCGGAGGCGCCGTTTAAAAGTATTCTTGTTCAAAAGGTTTCTAATGTCAGTGGGAAAGTTCCAAAGTTTGACTGCCTGCGCGGCGATAGAGTTGGATGGCAACCCTTATTTTGTATGGTAATAAGAGACTTGGAGAACAGAATTCTCGGTAGAGCGAAGAAAACGGTCATGAGTATCACCCAGAAAAATAAATTAAGATTTTTAATAATCTGGCCAACCTGGATCGTATATATCGTATATACTCCAGTATATACTATACTGGATCGTGCATTCTCTACGTTTTCCGATAGGAAGCCATTTAAGCTGAGAACGATAAGAGGCAATGTGACATAAGCCGTAAGCCGAAGCGAATATAATTATCAAACGATCCAATTGTTAAGAAGACCTTGATTGATGTTGGAACAGGAACCATCAGCATAATCAATACTTATTATCAATATATTTTTAATACTTAATTACAAATCTCTAGAGCAGGGGATGAAGCAAACCCACTTTACTCGTGTACGCATAACTTTCCAGCATTTGATTTTCAAAATTCAGTCTACTAAACGCTCAATCGATGAAAGAACTTTATGCAAACTACTTTTTTCGTTTTTTTTTTTTCTTCCAAAAATCGTTCACCAAAAGTTGGCTCTACATATCGCTTCGAGTAGAGCGTCGATTGGATAAAAAAATTGATTGAAAAGTTGATGTGAAACGCCTTTTTTGTAGAGGTATTGCTGACACATTGCATTAAAATGGTTGTTATGCACGTCAAAATTAACTAGGTATAAAGTGAGAACAGGATAGTATAGAGAATAGAACAGGATTGTTAATATAATTAACAGAAGAGGGGGCTTGCTGCCTTCATATTAGTGAGGCCAAACCAAACGACGACGAACCAATATGTCGACGAATCCTCTTTCTCTACTTTCTGTTCCATGTATATATAGATATATAAGTATTTATTATTATCATATTATATGTAGATATATACATATTTCTATGTATTTTTGTACCTGCAATGTTATCTATATATTGATGTTTATATATGTGTTACGTTTATTAACTTTCTAATTCTTAAGAGTATACCAACTTTAAAATACACCCCTCTTAATTCTCTGATTAATCAAAGGTTGACTGATCAGAGAATGTCATAAGACATTAAGCCCGGCTTTTGTACATTTTGTCTGTGCGATAAAGTTTTAATAAATAAATCCTCATTACTATCGCAATCACTCTACGAGCGCTGCTGGATTTGGGTGGCCTCGTGAAGGATGTTTGGACTTAATACGTCAAGCGGGTTGGCGATTTCACTCCTTTAGAAGTGGTGTGGTTCTTCAGGGTTTAAGTACCGGCTGTATTATTCCCCAGTCGCCTTTTACTATACTCACGGAAAGAGACGGCGTGACATTTTAGATCCTTACAATAAATGTCTTCTACATCAGTTCATTTTCCAAACTGGAATATATATAGCCTACATGAAATTTGCTATAAAATATTTCATCGTCTAAACTAATAATTTCCCTTCCCTGCTTATTTTAATTTTCCATTCTTCGTTTCATTTCTTTCGCGGATCAGTTTCAAGCAGAGATTTTAAAATGCATTTTTCCTAGTTGAATATGAATTAGTTGTCTGGCGTTCATAATTTTTGAATTCGCTGATGTAAGTTTTTAGGGGTGCAATGAAATTATGATTCGAAACGAGTAGTTGATGGTAGCAAATTTAAAGCTTAAAGCTCTAATGATTATACGCCATTATTTTAATAGTTTTGTATTGCATTTCAAAATAAAATAATGTGAACAGCAACCGTGAGAGGGCGCTACTGGGGCGTAAAAGTCAAGATGGCGCAGAGAGTTACAAGAGGGGCCATTCGAAAAGTGTGCATCGAAGAGTGAAGTTGTATTATAGATAACATTTGGCTTGTAGTTGTCATAAGATATGTGTATGTAGCTATTTTTTAGAAAAACGAATATAGTTGTCATCGTTTACGAGCGTATTTAGTTTTATTTTCTACTGCATAATATTGAATACCCTCTTATTACCAGAAAAAATACCAATGGCCGAGCAAAATTCATATAAACATACAAACATGTAATATATGTGTAATCAATAACTGTCAAGCATAAAAATACTACTAAATTAGAATGTAAAACAGTTGTCAAATACTTTAACATTTTTTCGTTAAAAACTGTCGATTTGAACTCTGTATCTTATCTTATACTTGTTAAACTGAAAACTATTTAGCAAGGATATTCAGAACCCACATAAAATTCCGAAAAAATCGGGGTAGGCGAAAATTTTGTAAATCACGAGCACTAGGCTCGTTAATTTGACAAATCGCTTGCGGCGGAGCACCCTTTATAGCGGACTATTTGTCTGCTATACTGAGATTAAAAAGCGGTCGCAACCGTAATTCCTGCTTCGCTGTGTCCTCGACGTACCCGTAATTTTATTTTATTGTTCTTTTCGGCCTTAATTATTGTGTGAGCGGCATTTTTTGGCGCGCTATTTAAATTTATTTTGACGGTTAATTAATATGGTAATTTTATTTATTGAATAGATGCATACAATTTTCTTTTAATAATACCACAATGATATATTGAAGTAAATCAATCATTTTAGGGAAAATAATTTTTATATCACTAAAAATGACATCACCAAGACGACGGAGTCTCCACTTCGCGCAACTTCTATTTCTTTATTGTCATCAGAGGATCTAACCCTATCCTACTTTTAAATTTTCTACCATCGATTTGCTCTCCATTCAGTATTTTGTGCTGGTCACTTAATTATTATTCTCAAAGAATGTAAAGGTTCTTCGACGCAATGCCAGTAAACATATTGACATGATAGGTAAAAATTAATCATTTTAACGTTTATTAACTTACTAGCTTTTGCCTGCGGCTTCGCTCGTGCGGACTACGCAGCTGACATGATGGATTTAACGAATGAAAATTAATTGAGTAGTTTTTCTAATAAAAGTAATTCTATTAAAAGTCATTTTCTTATTTTCCTCTTATTTTTAATATTAGTAATTATTTTTATTTACTATTTACTTACTATTATTTATTTACTATTATTTTTAATATTAGTAATAATTCTTTAACTCAACTAACCTCGTTATCTACACTAATATTATAAAGAGGTAAAGTTTGTAAGTTTGAATGTAGGAGGTAATCTCCGAAACTACTAATTTGATTTCAAAAATTATTTCACCATTTGAAAGGTACATTATTCCAGATGGACATAGGCTATATATTATGTATATATAATATGTGCAAAAAAATTGACGGGCATGCAACGCATGGCGGGCATATAAGCTAGTGTCATATAAAGATAATACATATATCAGTTTTCCTTCCGGATACTTAGTTATACTTTAGTGAAAACCCGATCAAAATCCGTTCAGTAGTTTTTATGTGATGCTCAAATGAACAGAGATGAACAAACAAATGAACAAACAGAGATACAGACAAACATACAGACATAAATTAAAAAAAAAACTACATTTCGGTTCCGTAGCTTCTAAAGAACACCCTTTTTTTTATAAGTCGATTTATAGACTCTACCCTTTTACTGTTTTGTTATATGTATAGATTATTTATATGTAGTACATCAAAAATATACATAACAATGACTGTATTCACGGATACAAATTTTGTTATTAACGTATGCAATTTTTCAAATTCTCGAAAAGTCTCACACAGGATTATATAATATTATAATACCGTATACGTCCTTCACGATTTATAAGAGAAGTATATTTATATTAAAGTAGATAAGATATATATATATATATACTTAAAAATATATTATTATTATGTCTCATATTATTATTATATTTTGTACTTTAATAACCATACAAATCACCTTTGACTTCCAAGAATTTTATTTTTGTAAATAGTCTTTAAAAATGTCTAAATAGTTTTATAAAGCTTTGTAAATAATTCCACCGCCATTTTCAATAAATTAATTCAACTTGTTCTAATTTACTTTCTTTAAAGTTCCAGCACTCTTTAATAAGAACAGCTAAGTAAAGCGGACGCATTAATATGCAATTCTCGTTTCACACTTTACCAGGTTGCAATTAAATTTGTGCGCTGTCCGGGCTCGGTACTAATTGATTGGCGATACCGGGGCACGCGAGTCTCTTACAGACTAACTGGTGAATATTCAGAGTCGAAGCCAAGAGTGGCGAAGTAATATTATGCATGATAATAACCCCCGTATTAAAACATCTACCCCCAAAAATAATGTAGCCCATAACGATCCTCTAAAGATAAATAAATAACACTTAATGGCCCACACTGGGATTCCCCGTGTCGTGGGTCCAAAGACACATACAAAGATGAACAAAACACGTGCAACACCCAAACCCGAACAAATAAACCTGTCTTTAAACAAATTTTGTTTTTGTTTGTCCAAGGGGAATTGAACCCTGACCAGCAAACAGAGACACTGCCAATTGAGCTAATTGGTCGGCCTAGACTGCAGTCGATCGATATGGACCAATGACATCGACCGTTTAGATCGAATCAGTATAAAAGCATAACACCAGGGTTGACGTCGATTGGCATTTTCATTCAATGTTTATCCATTTATCCACGCAATCCATTTCAAAATCTATAGCCGTAGATGTCGATCGATCATCGATCGATAATCGATTAATGGGTCCGTGGACCGTCCAGTGACATCGCAGGTGCGTTTGAGGCGATTAATATGGACTGGTCGATATCGATCGACCGCAGTTTAAATGCATCTTTAGTGCACTGTAATGCGTATGTACCGCAGGTATAATGAATACACAAATGTAGATGTAGCCATGTGATTTGCAATGTCGGCAGGCTATAGAATAACATCATCCCATTTCTTCCTATTGGTGTAGTAAAAGGTAAGTAAGAGATGACAAAGCGCTAATAATGCAAGAATTCTCTTAAGCTTTGCTTTCACAACTGGGTAGTTGGGTTGCTATCGTTTCTTAACAAAAAAACACACATATAATCCACACATTTCAAGTGGCCATAATACAAAATAGGAGTCTGAACAACCTGTGGCTAAACATGAATTCCCACGCTCTCGACACAAGCCCCTTCAAAACGGTCAACAGCGAATACAAATTCGCACTGATCAGTAACAAATGCATTGTACTAGTAGATCTGTTGCGGAGTACATCGAGGGAGCAGAAACTGACCTTTATACAATGTGCCATTGAAATAACATGTCAACCAATTTAATGTATATAAAACCGTTTTAGCGAAAAATAAAATTATTTTAAATTAAAATCGAAATTTACTAACATGTAAGGATTTGTTGTCCTGTCTAAAACGTTCTTTATGCTCATTACTCAAACCGGGCACCTAGTATAAACGTTATACTGGAATTGTATTATAAATCATGAAAAAAAATCTAATGTAAAAACTGGAAGAATAGATTCTACTCTCAATACTGAATAGCGTATTTTCAACTTTTGACACGTGACACGTTATACAGGGAAATAACCGAAATGCGTTTCACGCACACATGTATAGCCCTAGTTTAAACATCAGTTTTATCTACTTTTTATACTCATCGATCGGTTATTACGAGTAATGAACCGCAAACTCCCTAACCGCTACTCAACATAGTGGAACAAAGAAAAAAAGAAAATACCTAGTTAATGGACAATAATTTAAGGATACCTATTTAAAAATTGCTTGATTAGGATGCTGAATAAATAGCATTTAAATTTATAACAAGGCTTAATATTGATTTATTCTACAAATCAGTTTCTCATTTTTAGAGCATAATTCATATAGGTAACGATGTCGTTCAAACTGATTCAAAATAAATAAAAATTGTAGAATGTTTAAATCTGATTTAAGCGCAGATATATATATGCGTTTTGCAAGCGCTGTAGATAAATATAGTGAGTTAGGAAAACAATAATTAGCTACTTTTACTGTACTGTCTGCTTCACTGACTGTGTGAATTGTGATTTGCATGCAGTTGGTGGCACTCTGCTTTTAATTCCAGGCCGAGGCGCCGATAATTGATAGCTTTAAACTGTTCGAGGACTTTAAAGAGAGAGTCGTTGGGTTTTCAGTTTATAATTTCGTTACTTTAATTACGCATCTCTCTCATCCTCTCTATATTATAATCACAAAGTTTTTCTTTTATAGAAAAAATGGCGGTGGACGAGCATACAGTCCACCTGATGGTAAGTGGATACTGTCGTCCATAGACATCCGCGATACAAGCCAATATCAGTCCAGAATGACAAACGTGGGCACGCCCCCGAATGCGCTGCCTACCTTTGCAGATTAAGGAATCGATTGGGAAAATGGGGAGAGAGAGGATGGGATAGGAATGGGCTCTGGCATATCTCACTCACTACCGAAACACGTACGTACATTGGGGAAATACAATAAAGTAGGAAATGCAGTACATTTCAAGGTAGTCTTCTGTGAGAGAGGCATAACGTGGCCAGTCGAGTGCGCCCAGAGGCTGTAGAAATACGGACAGGGTACATACGTATATATTATGATCTCATTCACTATTTAGCAGGATTTGTGATGATAATGTACTTGATTTGTATTGCAATAGCCCCAGCATCGTACGTGAGAAAATTTCTAAATTCGATTTGATTAAACATTGGCTTTATTACTTTTTTTTTCTTGTTCTATTACTTACACGTGGTGCTTAGATTGTGTCTCAAGTGTTTTTACTACTTAGCAACATATAATGTGAGAACTGACTTTTAGCTTTAAGAAAAACAATATTTTGTGTTTGTTATTAAGTTTCCTACAAATAATAAATAAGATCCAACATTTGTGTATATATATATATATCTCTGTTTGTTTACCTGTCACGTGATTACGTTCACTGTGTCGATTTTATTGCGATTTTCAGGCGATTGTCATGGAAGTATATGTCCTGTGGACGATCGATTGTCCAGTTGGTAGTAACTTTACTTGCTGTGCAAGTGCGAGGTTACTGTCCCGGGCTCGGGACCTTTTGCACGTGTTGTTATTCTAGTCTGGGTAGTGGATTAGTCTTTGTAAATACGAGTATTAACTCTGAGTGAGTCCTAAGTCCATATTTATATGCTTTATGTGTTATTTGTGTGTACACAAATGATAAAAATAGTTACAAATGATAATACATATAAAGGGCGTGCTTAGCCTCTTAGGAAACTTCTACCAGCCAACGTGGGAGAGCGATAGGTGAGCAATGAAATGACCAGACATAGTGCGTACCTTTTTTTAACAGAAAAAGAGGGCATACGAGCATACAATCCACCTGATCATAAGTGGATACTGTCGTCCATAGACATCCGCGATACATGCCAACATCAGTCCAGAATGACTAACGTTGGCACGCCCCCGGATGCTCTGCCCACCTTTGCAGATTAAGAAATGCATTGGGAAAATGGGGAGGGATGGAGTGGGATGGAAATGGGCGCTGGCCATTCCCAGTAGGAGGCCAATAAAGTAGGAAATGCAGTACCTTACAAGGTAGTCTTCTGTGAGAGAGGGGTAACGTGGCCAGTCGAGTGCGCCCAGCAGCTGTGGGAATGCAGCGTGCACTCTCCCATAAGAATACTATAAACCTAAATACTAAAACACTACTTACATAATACGATTATTACATGTTCTCCTAATAATTTATTATTATACGAATACATACATATATAGACACACATATATATATATATTAAATACAGCGGAGATAACGTGTGCTCATTCACATAAGAATGAAATATAATCTATGTCTATATCCTATGTCTAAAATAAGTCTATACCATAAGTCTGAAGACCTAAAAGCATCTAGTTGTTGTCAACAAATCTTAAAACGGATGAATACATATGTGCAAACACAACTCCATTTCACTCTCAAAGTTTGAAATTACGCTGATATATCACAGTAAATACAGACACGCAGTAAGAGATATCAATTCTATACTGAAATGGAACGGAACGTACGTTCCATAATGTCAACACGAGGAATGTGACTCCAACGCAGGTAAATGTTATATCCAACGGCAGTAAATCCTATCCTATGTATGCGTTTCTGTAGTGTATACTTTATTATACTTTAACATTTTATTTTTATTTTTAACTCCCCATCTCCCCATTGAGAATTGTGAGTTGTAATGAGATAAGAAAAACCCCTCGTGCCGTTACATTTCCTATTTCCTCTTTTCCTAACCCTTTCTCCAAATCCATTGCTGGTTTTCCAAAGGTAAGCAACATTTAGAGGTTGTCAACGTTTGTCATTCTGGACACTGATGCTGGCATGTATCGGGTATACATAAGCGATAATATTCACTCGTCACCGGGTGGACTGTATTTTCTACTTCATTTCATTCTTTCTCCAAAAAAAGTGTGTGCGTAAATCGAAGTACGA
Organism: Sesia apiformis; assembly: GCA_914767545.1. NCBI lineage: Eukaryota > Metazoa > Arthropoda > Insecta > Lepidoptera > Sesiidae > Sesia > Sesia apiformis. The sequence goes on along the minus strand of OU611960.1, from coordinate 2,325,982 downwards.
AGACTTGAATATAGTTACTATCTATACATATAATAAAAATGTAACTGATCGCTGTCTGTACATGGAAGATATATGAGAAAAATTATTATTGGGGGCCTTTATCAACGCAATAGAACTCAAAACAATGATTGTTAGAATTTTTGTCTGTTTGTCTGTGCGTTTGTGCGAGCTAATATTTGAAACGGCTTAACCGATTTGGGTGCGGTTTTCACTAGTGTATTACGGTAAGCTTCACTTAAAATTTAGTGTTTGTTTCATTTCAATCAGTTCATAAGTAAAAAAGTTATATCAATTTAAAGAATCACGTCGAATAAAGACTGTGTTTATAAACTAATAATAAAGTCCACGCGGACGAAGTCGCGGGCAACAGCTAGTATTCAATATAGTCAATATATTCAATATATACGAACTATAATATATTTTACTAAGTTTATCTTTTTTTTAAACAAGAATTCATACTACAGTAATCAGTGCCTTTTATTTGTACAATAAATACATCCTACAACACACAACAGTTACAATACCGTTCTTCATCTATATTGATGCCCTGATACTTAGTCTCTGAGGACAAAAGGAATGGTTGATATATTCGTGCCGGGATAGAGGTCGGGGAGTCCAACGCAATTCATTCCCCTACTATATGATGACACGTGGTTACAAATTGGTCGCAATGCGTTAGGTAGTTAGTACTTGGGAATTTTTATTTTATACCATCAGTGTGCCATACAAGTTTCTTGAATAGAAAGATTAATATTGGCTCCTAAGATACAATCACAACCGTAGTCAGCCCCCCCACGCATATTATCTCGTTCATGAGGGATGTATGACTATAAAACACCACTTTGGCCAATTAATAGCGGCTTTCGTATCCTTTAGTTGACAACCATGGGAAAAGATAAGATAGTGTTATTCTAAAGGTGGCCGTCACAGGACTCGGGGGTATGTAATATTAGTGTGTAATATCTGGCAGTCAGTCAGTATGTAATTTTAGTAATAAATATATAATTAAAATATCGGACCTGGATTTCATCCAATGAATAATGTTTATGTACTGAACACATAAAACTTTCACCAAAATTTATCAGCAAATTTTATCAAAAAGAAAATTTCTTTTTCTATGCGCTTAATTTACAAACAGGCCAGCGTTCATAGCCAAAAGTATACTGTTATTAAACGAACAAACGCAACGAAAACAATATTTGCCTCCTATGGTAACAAAAAGAAAAAAATAAGTTATTTATAAAACGTTAATTGAATCTTCCGGGCTACTTGGCCGAGGTCTTCTGAAATCTCTTCCCTTTCTTTCAAACGTTTCGTCAACAACTGCGGTTGACATCTTCAGTGGCGACTCTTATCTCAGCGCAGCGTTATCTCAGTTGCGCTCGAGAAGCCGAAGAGATAACATCTCTCCGAAAGTGAACGCAGTCGCCACTGAAGATGTCAACCACAGTTGTTGACGAAACGTTTAGAAGAAAGAGAAGAGATTCCAGAAGACCTCGGCTAAATAGCCCGGAAGATTCAATTAATATGGACACCGGCCGAGAAAGCCTACACTCCACTATATTTATAAAATGATTAGATATTTATTATCAATAAATATGCGTTACTCGAATTTATAATGTAATGACCTCACACAAAGTTAGATATTAATTGCACAAGCGAAACTGGGAGTGCACGGCTTGTATAGCAGTTCGGAACACGCTTGACCGCTGTGACGTGGAGGTTCTATTGTTCTCGGCAAACCAGTCGCCTGCGCAGCAGACAGAATTCCACGCGCCGTTACAGTTCGCCCGCTACCACTACGGCGAATGCACGCCCGATTTTACTCATTAAAAAGTCACGCGATTTGCTTTGTATACCAAGTTACATTCCTAAATCTTGAATAGGTGTTTAGTTCTACCAAAAACTACCTTTTATTCTGTCGCTTATTAACATTGTGTAGTCCAGTTCATATTAATCGTCTCAAACACACATTCGATGTCACTGGACGGTCGACGAGTCCATAGATTACTCGCTAACACTAACATTGGATAATGTTCACATCCTTCTGTACTGTGTATTATATATGTGGGAACGCCGAATAGAGACTCGTTCGTAAACCGCAATGTGTGGACTTTGACACCTTGTGTTCCGCATATTTGGTGACTACCGACGTGATTTTTTTAACGGTTTACTTTCACGATAGAAAAAAAGGAGGTGGCCAGCAATACTGATATAGCGGTTTGCAGAGTTGGCTTGAAGATACCTCCGTTTTGGGCACAAGATCCAGTGTTATGGTTTGTACAGATAGACGGCTAATTTTTTATTAGTGGAATTACGTCAGATGTAACGAAGTTTTATCGTGTCATCGCTCAACCTGACCTACAACTACGCCGCTGAAGTAAAGGATATAATTACGACGCCACCAGAAGAAAATAAATATGAGAAATTAAAATCAGAATCAGTTTATGGTTGTTTTAGCGAAACAATTATGGTTGTCGTGTCGAATTTTGCTATTCTAAATACATATTAGGTATATATATGTTTAAAAAGGATATTTAGATATATTTTAATTCAATTTGGCTCAACAGGAGAGCAACTGAAGGTCAAAAGTCATATAGCTTAATGGATATAATTTGCACAAAAATGAGTTTATCCACATCTCAGTAATTAGTAAATAGATAGGATAAATCGGGTTAGTAGTTGCAAAATTACGCTAGTGGGAACTTTTCGAAAACATCAAAAAAGGCTGTAAATCACTTCACGAAACAGATACTACAATATAAACAAACAGATCAAAACGGACTTCCTCGTACGGAATTGATGTTGAATGTTGACACTATATTCAAATGCCATTAAACATCGATCGACCGGGATTCAGAGGCCTTAGGGCAGCTTGACATACGGACACTAGAGTTGGACGATTGTGATTCAAATTAACAATTGAATCGTTTGCAAAGTTACAGAACTGAAACATTGGGAACAGAACAGAAGAGAAGCATTGGAAATAATGGATTCGCATTAGGAATTCGATTTACAAACAATATCTAACAATTAAAAAGTATTGTTTGTTCTATTTAATAGAGGGGTAATGGAGCATAACTATTAGATAATTCATTCGTATTCATAGTTCAAATTTCAAACAATAACTAACAATTCAAATAAATGCAACGGAAGAGTAACAGAACAATATCATTGGAGATAATCGATTTGTATTTGTAATTCCAATTTTAAACAATTTGTAGCAATTGAAACACAATAACAAAAGAGCAAAAAACAGAGCTATTGTAAATAATCGATTTGTATTCGTAATTTGTATTTCAAACAATATCTAACAATTCAAATGACATAACAGAAGAATTTAGAATAGAACTATTTCAGAACTATTAGTAATTCGAATTTTAAACAATATCTAATAATTCAAAAAAGACAGAACATCAGTGAATGAAGAATGACAGAACAGGACTATTGGAAACAATTAATTCACATTCGTAATTCGAGTTACAAACAATATCTAACAATTGAAGTAACACAACAGAAGAGCAACAGAACAGTACCTACTATTGGAAATAAACGATTCGTATATTTCATTCGAAGTTCGATTTGTCTTTTTTAAACAATCAATCTAACAAACAATGAATTCATAATCACTCAGTCATTCAAATTATGATCATAATATTCCAATTATAATTGAATTATTCGAATTACTTCAACGAATTTACTCGCGTTAGCCCATGTCTACTCGTCCCTACATAAATCAACGAATACAAATAAGCCGAGCAAATGGGTACAAGCAAACAGTACCCGGATACCCGAGTCTTACTGTCCTACAAATTACAGGGTTTCCCTACAATCTGGCAAATTTTCGTCTAATTCTGTAGTCTCGTTCCGTCTGGTGTAAGACCTCTGCAAATAATTGGCAACACCAATTCAAATTCTTTATTTTCACAAGAGGAGTTATTAGGAGATTCGATAGTCACATCACCATTCTGGCATGTAAATACTTAAATATTGTCATACATATTATTAAGTAAATAACTCCAACAGAAGATTGGCGCCTATACTGCATTGTTCTAGCAGTGTGTCATCTCGTGAATTTTAACTAAAACAGGATTGTACAATATTAAACAAAAAATATTACATGGAGTGTCAATTACAAAAATGTTGATTAAGAATTAATGTCAATTATCAATTTATTATTCTATGTATACCGTGACCAATATCAATTTATTGTACATTATTCTAATGTTTTAAAAGTATATTTCATGATATTTTCGTGTATTGTGATGTGCGCTTTACATTAAATTGTATGTAGCTCGGAGCAATGTTAAGACGAGTGGAACAGGAAACTTGCGATTTAGAACAGTCGCCGATTTAACTAAATAATAGTTAGCTCAGTGTTTTAGCCTAGTGTCACGATGAAGCGGTCTTCAAGTCATCGCATCATTATCCTTTCACATATTGACATTACGCATATATATGCTATATTGAGTCACATTGTAATATATATCCATGGACCGCAGTATCCACTTATCCCTAAGTGAACTTGTTTGCAATCTTCTTTATACCCGTATATTGTAACAAACATAATAAGAAAGACACCGGCACGTAACCACTTACAGAAGTCAACACCTGAAGGAAATGAAGCAAACATATTTTAATACTTCAATAAGACTTCTCAATTTCTTGCTGGAGACTTTCACTGCTGACTGTACTCTCGCTTCGTTTATTTCGGTCACACAATTCCTATAGACACGTCTGTCGTAAGCCGTAATTGGAGCGAGCGCTCCCGGGATCCCGGGAACGGGTCCGTTTGTAGAATCAGCGGGCCGTTTCCCGCAGTCCTCCGATTCGACACTACAGCAATTATGTTGACGTATAATGACTACCGATCTTCAGCTGAAGCAGACGTGATGATCGAATACGTTGTCACGTTTGAGATTTTATATTGATATTCGGGTCTGAACGCGTAAAACTAATGGTTTTTGTTTACCTTTTATTTATAACTGACGTTTCGGCACGAGTTACATCGGCCGTGGTCACAAGTTGATATTAACTGTTGTCGGCGTGGCATCCAGTGATTAACAAATTTAACCTTTGGGAATTACCGTCGAATACGTCCGCGGACATTGTTAGTGTAGTGTGTTATAGTATTTCCGAATGTGAATATCAAATGTGGGTAGTTGATAAAACTGGTAGCTGCTCCCATTCGGAACTACCCGCCTCTTCAGTGAACTCATGACCACGGCTGGTGTAACCCGTGCCGAAATGTCGAGTATTAAAGGTGAACAAAAATCTTTAATTTTACCGTATCAGACCTGATTTACAGTATAGCTAAAATGTGTATAAAATCAAAAGTTTATAAAGTTATGTGAAAAATAAATAACAGCCAGTTTTCACTTGGTAAATAGTTAAATAAACAGCAGGAATACTGAAAGTGACAGCAAATCGATGGCAGTAAATTTAAAGGTTTAGTTCTCTGATGTCAACTTTATGTTGTCATTCTCAGTAATTTAAAATTATTCATTTCAGTTATTCAAATATTCAGTTACCTATATATTTTTTTCTGCTCGCTTAAATACAAGAATTTTCACTTCAGCAATTTATTTAGCCTAAATTTAATAAAATAAACAAAACACCTAACACTGACTGGCGATACATGCCAACACCAGTCCAGAATGACAAAATACTCGTATTTATTAGAGATTGAATGTATTTGAAAAAATGGTACGCCAAGCTATTTTTTTTTTTTATAGAGAAGAGGTCGGACGAGCAAGCGGTCTCACGTGATGGTAAGTGTTACCGCCGCCCATGGACACCTGCAACACCAGGGGGTATGCGGGCGCGCCACCGACCTTGCAAAATCCTATTCACAGCTTTCTTGAAGAACCCCATGACGTAGTTTGATGGGAAGACCTCTTGAGGCAGTTCGTTCCACAGCCTACGGGTTCGCGATATAAAATAATAATAATGTCGGTCAGCGTTAAAATAGAACCCCATCTTTTCTCGTAGGTGTTGAAAAAGGCTACTAAGGGATAACAAAGCCGCTACCACAAGCCCTGAAGAACTACACCACCTCATAATTATAATTATTTAAAAAATAGTCAAACAATTTCCTTTTATTTGTATTGTAGAAAAATAAGAAAATATCTTATTTTAGTTATAACATAATTTTACTTTTGTGTATAATTTAAGTGAATTTATTCATTAGTTCAGATAAAATAAGTTCAACTTAAGAACTAGTATTAAAACTGTTTTTTGAAACTACATTGAACTTTCGCGGAAGTTTTTGCTGGTATTGAATAACTAATCTCTACACAGTGTGCTACTCGTAACTTTCACACCGAATATCTAATATCAGTAGCAACTCTTCATAAACATTCTCTAAACGTATTCCACACTCGCATAAAGGCACTGTTACACACTGAATACATTAAAAACGAAAATTATTCTATCAATTTTCAGATTTTATGTTTACATTAAAATGTATATCGAAGTAAGCAACTACATTTTATTTTACACCAAAAGAAAATAGTGAAATTGACCTATTTATTCAAGTAGCAATTTAAATATATAGGTATAAAAAGGTAGGCCTTATCGTTAAAGTAATCTCTTCTAGATCTCAAATATTTGGGAGGGAATAGAAGAATAATAGGTAGATGGTCCACATCATATATATAATTATTAGAAACATGATATGTTATAAATATTACGTACATACAGTGAAATCAATCAGACATTAGCTTTGCATTTGGCTGAGTGCACACCGATAGTCTACAGTGCGAACCATTTGATTGGGCAATTTGGTGCCAAATTGCCCAATCAAATGGTTATCACTCATAGAAGCAAAGCTCGTGTCTCGTTCTATAATCTAATAAACTAAGAGGAATATACAAAAAATACAAATTAAACACAAGAATATTTAGCGCCGATTTAACCTACTGCTCGCTCTACATACTGTGCAAACCGACTTTAAAACTATGACGGTGTAATAAATCTCGTGGAGACCCTTTATTATTTCAAGAGTACTTGATCTTTGAGTTTGTTCTTATCATTCCTAGGCCGTCTTAAGAACCTTATCTGTTGTCAAGGGGATAAAAAGTGGCTGATCATCAGCAACCGCTAAATCTGAATCTAACTTTTCAATTGTTCGTGTGGTCAATTCAATTGTTTTCTCTGCCTCTTTGTGTCTGAATAAATTCTATACTATTGGTAAATCAGGAATGAAATATTTTTAATAATAACTAAATTACGAAAGATAAAATGCATAAGTGCAGCAAGGGTCGCACTGCACTGTGGTCCCGCCATAGGTCATAATTCCAGAAAACTCATAGTCGAGAATCCAAAATCCATTTACACCTCTTAATAGACCGACAACAGGCTACCTGGAAGTATAAACAGGTCATCAACACACCAGTGCACTAGTGCAGATTTATTTTATACGGTAATTTTTTATTATTGCTTTGTCTCAAATTCTGATGTTCTAACATTGAAGTTAAGCGTGTTTGTATTTAAACAGAATCTTGAAGCAACAATATTTTAAGTTATAAAATCTTAACTAACTTAACCTTCTTTAACTGAACACCGGAACTGTCCAAGTGTCCACTGCTGTACTATCGTCACTTACAATCAACTAGCCCTATTTTATTTCTTTTACCGATGTCTGATGGAACATCATCAGACATCGGTGTCGCTGTCTTGATCAGTTTGCTCTTCGGAAAAGAGGTCTCCTGCCTCGAGTCTTTCTCATCCATATCTTCGATAATGCCTTCAACTCTCCGTTTTACCGTCCCTTTGGGTACCACTCAGTTACATCTTTGTTCTATTTGCTCTTTCCCCTTATCACGTGACCAACCCATTTTCATTTCATACTGTTTAGTATTTATTTTATAACTGTAATCCTTGTCTGCTTCCTAATGTACTTCAATGACAGTTTATCCCCCCTCTTCACATTTAGGATACTTCTTACCATATTGTGCTGGCACGTCTCAAGTTTTTTAATTTTTTTAAAAAATTGGAAGTCAATCTAATTTAACAACAAATCATGATCAACATTTTTGTTTTGAATAATTGATATAAATAACTTTAAGTTACTAAGAATTGCATCACAAAATTGACTTTTTGTTCATTTTTACCAGAGAGACCTAAACCTTCAACACCTTAAAAAAAATCTGCCATCAATTTGTTGCCCATTCAATGTTCTTCATTGAATTATTTCTCCTTTTATTTGCAATAGTTTAAACCCAACCAATTTCAATCGTAACAAATAGAACGAGGGCCATATCTACGTAAATCCCGAATTCAAATTCGATTTAATCGATTAAATTGCCCGATTCGAGATCGATTCTCATCCGGTATTTATCGACACGATTAGCGTGATTGAGGCGACAGATTGGTATTAATGCTGACGTATGGTGGACTGGATTGGGCAGAGTTCCCAATCGATTGTTTAAACTGTTTTCCACCTAGATTTGGGACATGCAATATCGTAAGTTCAAAATGGACCACTTTTTTTCTTCTTAGCGCAATTGGAACATTGTGCCGGTGTCGAGTTTTCTTAGTAATTAACAATTTTAAAGTCAAAACAATGCAAAACATGTCAATGTCCAGTGCAGTCAACGTAAGTTCGCGAGTCACTCAGTAAGTAAATATAAACTATAAGAACAAAACTAGCGCTTCAAAAAAACATTGAAGGTCCTTATTACACACTAATGTTAATAAAAAATATGTCAAAGTATCACTATGTCATTAGTCATGTCTACGTAAGCAAATAACAGCAAAATTTCATAGAAATATACCAAATTATTTTCGCGCCAACGAAATCCTTCTATCAAAATCCTAAACATAAATTTCGAATATGTTATTAATTCCCAATAAATAATTCATAATGTATTTTCATGGTTATTAATTATTCGTAGCTCACTGATAACCAATTATAAACTCTGACGGAAATAATCGAATATTCGAATAATCCCGACCATTTCTTGTTTTTCGATTAATTTTAGTAATTGTATTTATATTAATTATTGTACTCGGAGTTTCTTGAAGTAGCGAGCAAGAAAATAGGACCACCTTGTAAACATGCTATTTGTTTTCTTTTGTATATATTAAATCGTTCAGGAAACTATAGAGAGAGTTGTGCTCCGAATTTCTTTTAGAGATAAAATCCGAAATGGAGAGATTCGCCAAAGACCGATAGCAGCGACATGGCTCATAGAATCAGCATATTGAAATGGCAATGGAGTAGACTAGTTCTCGAATGGAGGCCACGTACTAGATGAGCCGACGATCGTGTGAGCAGCTTTGGAGTATCCAAGCAGTGAAGAAATTGTTTTTCCCTTGTTTGTTTTATGTAAAAGATAAAAATATAAACACTACTGGAGAAATCAAGAGTTTAACGTAATAAGTAGTTTCCGGGGGAGATTCCTGTCTGGTCCATAAACAAACAATATAAAGAATTGACCAACCGAGTGTTTATTAAACAATAAAAAATTTGCGTTCGGAAGTACTTTCCACTGTACTGAATTAAAATTAATATTCGTTTCTCTAATTGAATAAACAGGTTCGTTTTACAACGTTATATTTGCGGTTGACGCCACGCGGCCTATTATCGAGTTTGTTGATAATAAACTGCAATAATGCTTGATAATGATAATGGATATTTGTTAGATCGTCCTGTAAAAATAATTGTAAAGATAACATTGTAAAAATCGTCTTGAATAATTTTCATACAGTATGTATAAACTATGGCACACTCGGGCGGGCAGCGTCGGGTTGGAGCGCAGCGCATCGGCGGATCGCTTGCCAGCTGTATTTATGCGCTCCGACGTGACCCACCTCAATGTGGGTCACACATTGAGTCAACCTCAATGGACCGGCGCAGTTAGCGGATGTAATTCGAGAGTTATTCGCTGTGTGAGAGTTAACTAACTGACTTAAATTATTGCGTTGAGAGGCGGCCCGCCACGTCTGTAATGTGCGTTATCGCAATTTTGCACTGCGATGCGGCTGTAGTGTGCGCGAGCTTTTATTATCCACTGATGGACACTGGCCTCCTCGTGCAGATTGTTTTGTGCATGAGTGATATGATAGCCTTAAAACGTCACACTACCCAAGCTGATTGACGTGTCTACTCTCTTAAAGGTAGTGCAGTTCCTCGGGGCTTGTGGTGGAGGCATTGTTATTCCTTACTCTCTTTTTCGACACCCACGGGAAGAGATGAGATGAGATGAGATGAGTTGAGATGAGATGAGATGACCAACACCACACGTCCGATACTATATAAACCAAATAATATTATCATAGTAACGTAACAACTCTCTGATGCAACCCTAACGAGAATACCTTTTAAAGGATTTTTCAATTATTAATTTGGTATATTTTTACCATCTGTGTGTTACAAAGTATGTTTTAAACAAGACTAATGACAAAAGACCAGACTGTCCACCTAATTGTCTGGAATGGCTCGGGCTTGCCAAAGGAGAATGCCCATTTGCAGGGCCCTAATTTTACGATGGAATACAGTAAGGGTAACTATAATAGAAATTTGAAACATATTTTAATAGTCTGTAAGAAAGATTTTCACGATTTCCTTGTGGGGACAATATTTCATTAATTTTGTTTGTAATTCCGACAACAGTCAAAAATATTCTACTGTATTGATTTTAAATATAGAATATAACGACTTTTAAGAAATAGTATAATAGGATAATCGATACATATAATAAAACTATAGAACCAGCGTGTATGTACATTGAATATATTTACCAAAAACTGATTGGCGGCGATTAAGGAAGAGTATCAGAATACAAAAAGACGATTTTGAAAATTTTTTTCTGTCTGTCTGTCTGTTCGAACACGCCAATCTAAAAAACTACAGGTTCAAGTTCGACAGGTTAATTAAGCTTAGCTTGGCGCTTCGAATAGGCTTTGTTTCATAGAAATCTGCTGACGGGAAGAAAAGATGCTGTATACAATGTAATGTAATATTTAAATGTAAATTAATGTAATATAATGTAAATTTGAATCATATTGCAAGGGAATCTGTAGCAAAGATTTACACAATTTGATTATAGGGATAATTTGTCATTATTTATGTTAGTAATTGTATTGACACAGATTATAAAGACAAGACTTTGACTCTAAAGTGGCATTTATGAATGTTGTTTCAGATTATTGTATTCGTATTTTGACAAATTTTATTTTACAATGTTGGATAAAACCGTTTACTCGTTTTGTAGATATCTTTATTACGAGATAAGATTTAGATACGATTTTTCTTGTTACACAAAAACAAACTAAATAGCATACTTCGTAAATGTTTTGGTGTTGTCAAAACAACAAAACCGACCTAACAATCGTTAACTCGTATATTATTTTCTGCGTAATCCCATATTGGATACAAAAAGAAATATATATAAGTATATTGACATTACGCAAACGTTACATCTTATGAAAATTTTAACACTATACGAAATTTTCGGAAACGGGCTTGAGCTCCATATTTTTGTGGACATTCTCTTTTACCGGACACGAATTAGGAAAGAATTTACGAGTCACGATTTAAAAATAATTTAATTTACACTGCACATCAAATTGATAGCCTAAGAGCTTAAGAGCGGTGATGATACTTTCGTGTGAGTTCTCACGATGAGTTCAAACCCTCGGACCCTACCACTGAGTTTTTAATTGAGTACGGATTTCTATAAAATTATCACTAACTCAGCGGTGAAGGAAAACATGGTGAGGAATACTGCATGCAAAACCCAGAACTCCCCTAGTAAATCACTTGGGGTTTCGGGTTGCAATCTACGAGTACCACGCGAGCCCGGCGCGGATTGGTGTATAGGTACACATATTCCAGACTTTTTTTTATTTCTGGAGCGCATGCTCCTGGTTTCTTCACAATATTTTCCCTCATCGCCGAGCTAGTGTAATTTTTTAAACATTCGTACTTAAGCAGAAACTCAGTGGTGGAGGCCGAAGATTTGAACTCACCATCACATGTGAGCTATCACCGTTCTGATGCGCGGTGCGTGCATACATACAATTCCCTTTTATCGCTAAACTCGCAAACCGCTTAAAATATCGTAAAGAAATTAATTCCCCAAATAAAAGTATCGTGACCGTTAATTCTTCAACTTTATTGCCGTCGTTACACATCGATTTATAGCGATACTTGGAGCGCTTCTATCGTGGTTCGGAATCATAACTCTGATGACGAACAAAAAGTTCAACATTTCAATTGAAGTAGTTATACGAACTCGTTTCTTTGAATTAATTATCACAAGTTAACTAATTACCATAATTGAGTTAGACCTCGAAGTAAATCGAAGTGGAGAAAAGATTACACCAGCTAATTTTTTTTTATGCTGCAGGCGGGCATGCGGTCCACGTGATAGTAAATGACTACCGCCGGCCATGGACACCTGCAACACCAGGGCCATGCGGGTGCTCTATCGGCCTTGAAAAATCTTATTCACAGCGTTCAAGAACCCCATGTCGCAGTGTAGCGTGAAAACCTGAGCATTCATTTCACATCTTTCATGTTCGCGGTATAAAGTGTCTTGACGACCACACTGTGCGCACCGACTATGTGTGAAGGAAGTGAGGATTAACCACACAATGATGACGGGAGGTGCGATGGTAAAACCCCGAAGTTGGCATCACCCGAATTGAACAATCGTTTAGAACATTCCCTGTTATACAGACGGTAGAAGGGCAACGTCTCTCCGGACTCATGAGGGGTTCCCGATAATTCGAACAACTCGTCGTTGGATGGAGTTAAATGGGTCCAATTGATACATCGGTTCAGAGATGTGAGCAGTACTCCATATGGGGAATAACCCGCGCCTTATAAATCATTGGACGTTGCGCCGGGGTGTAGTAACGCTTAGTAGAGTATTAGACTCCTACAACAAAATTATAATTAAGGGTAGAACACAAGCATGGACCGCCGAATGTAACAGTAAAATATAGAAATTAGTAAAGAAGTTTAAGCTCTGTTACTATAGAGCAGGGGTTCTCAAACATTTACCTCCCGTGGGATACGTGATAATTTACCCAAAATTGTACACTTTTCTTGAAAAACCTACTAAAATAAGTATATAGTTGAAAGTTAGGAACCGTCAGTGTTACAAAAAAAAATTATTGCGAATAATTATTGCAATTATTCGGATATATGGTACTCGTATTTCGTCTGCGAGTTATTTTGAAACGATTCTCCCAATTTATATGTAAGTTAATAGTAACTAAGCAAAATATATGTACATATATTCCCTTCCAATTCAATTTGTCCAAACTAGGTAACAAGGTAACTGACACGGCCTTATACTTAATAAATATCTCAACATTTAGCTTTAAATTTAGGGCAAACCTACAGTCTCGATGAATTAAAATTATGTGTATATCAGTCGTAATTTTACTTATTACAGATACCAGTCCACAGATAAAACGATAATACTACTTTTTTATTATTATTTTACTTTTTATTAATGTTAATGTTTGGACAAAATGTAAATTCTTTCCCACCATTACATAAAACTGACCACGAGCCCGCAAACTGAAATTAGAGGTACCCGTACCCCCAAGTACTCACATTGAAAAAACCTGCTGCAGAACAATCAAGTATACTAAATCTTAATTCACCCAAGCAAGTGACAGTAAACAATCATTGAACAACAGATTTACTGTCGTTTGCATATCTGACAAATTACTCCATTCGCTAATCACCAGATTGTGATGGCTTCGCGTAACTCATCTGAGGATTACGCTGAATGGATGTTTAGGAGTTGATTGAGACAGGACCCATGTTAATTTGGATTTTGGGCTGAGATTGGAGCTATTGGTAACCGCTTTTTAGTGAGCCTACTTGAATTGTGAAATTAAAATGTTTTGCGACTTGTTACACAAATGCAGATTAAAATAAACCGAATTTTGGAATTAATTGTCTTAAGTGTATTTATGAGAAATTAACACAAATATTGGCTTAATTACGAGTCCCTATATATATGTTAATTACGAGTATATATATATATATATATATGTTAATTTAATACGTCGGTCGTGTGGCGACGGGCGGCTTTAAAATAAAACCACCCCACTGCTTCCCCTAGGTGTTGTAAAAGGCGACTAAGAGACAACAAACACTGCCTCTTCCACAAGTCCTGACGAACTGTACCACCTCCAACCTCTAAAAACGTGGACTCGTCAACCGGCTCGACTAGTGTGGAGTGCCCGTGACCGTCAGTGGATGTTCAAAGAGCTGGTTACAGTTACATTATTATATATTTAAGCGGGGACATGCTACCGTTTGTGTCATTCACGCGTGATTATAATGACAATTCAGAATTATGACGGCATTGTCATTATAGTCGTGTGTACAAATCGAGAATTGAAAAAAAATCTGTTGTAAAGAAAAAACACCAATCCACCAATCGGCACTGGATCCGCGTGGTGGATTATGGCCCGAAATTTCCCAGGGGTGTACTAAGAAAGGAGTGTGCCCTAAAAAGGGATGTTATGGATAACAATCAATTCATTGTTTAGAAAAATATCTCTGTTCTAAATTCCAGACAAAAATTGCAACTTGGAATTCTCAACAAAATAATAATTAACCGCTACCGCTTAATATTTAACTAATAACGTACTACGAGCGTTTCGCACGTACCGAACTCCACTACAGGCTCGTAAAGAGTTAATATTTCAAACGCGAAGACAAAGAGACCAGTAGTCACCGTGCAAGTTTTAATTTGCTTAAACTTGTTACAAGTTGGAACTGGTCCCTCGTTGGGCGCCAAATTACGTACAGTCACAGACTAAAGTATAAAAGTAAGACGTTACTTTGTTGATAGTTTAATTCGTTCGAATTTCTTTGTTGCATTTTTGCGTGCACTTTTCTTGAATGCGAGACAGTATTCGTTGTTAACTTTTTTGTATCGACGCTTTGGATTCTATTTATTTAAACGAACGCTTATGACATCATTGTAATATCAATAACATAAAACTTTTCTTGCAAATAAACCACTCAATCTATTGAGCTTTGAACTTTTATAATAGTTAGTGTCCACATATGTCTTAGTGAGTTTTTTTTCTTTAATTAGATCCTTTTTCATACAGACTTGTCATCTAGATTTTTACGTGTTTTTAAATCAAATAGTGTGACAGCTATCTAACAAAAGTTTAATAAACCCTTTCATTCAATTGTTATTATGTCAATAAACAGTTCATTCATTCGTTCAATAAAGCAAACAACATTTTTTTTTTTAATTTTTCACTTATTAAATTTTCGTAAGCAGATATATATACAAAAAATACTAATAAGAGTGTTATATTAGTTTTAAACTGTTTCCAATCTAGTGTCTATTGAGCAATGTGTATTTATATTTACTTCAATATTATCAGAATGAAATCGTGATGCTTCATGATGCAATCTACAGTATAACAGATACAGTATATACAGTATAACACACAGTTGCGACTTACCGTATTTTGACTTCTTTTGACTGCCATTCGCTGTGCTTGTCGAAGCTGATCAGAATCGCGGCGATTTCCTGAAACAAGATAAATAACAATTAATATATAATTCTTATTATATGGCGGTGCCCACGGCAAGAGATGGGGTGGGGTGGTGGGAAGAGAGTCTGGAGGCCGACATCACACGTCAAATCTAAGACTATGGAATAACAAATCGCCTACCAGAAACCTTGCGGAACTACTACGCCTCTAAAAAGTGGACTCGCCAACCTCAGCGTGACGTTTTAAGACCACGGAAGGGGTAGCGTGGGACGCCCTTAGGTGGACTGACGACTTTGAAAAAAGTCGTCCGTAGCAGCTGGATGAGGAGAGATGAAGACCGTGCGTATCCTTGGAGGAGGCCTATTATCCCGCAGTGGAGAGACATAGGCTGATGATATGGTAACTATGGTATATATAATTTTTATACATGGTTATTGTAAAAATGATGACTAACTGAATTTCTGACATAAAAAAATCTTTCGCCAATTATAGTATTCTTACTATTAAATATTATATACTCACTTATTCTCGAGGGAGAGGATGGGATGTGAATACACCCCGACATATCTCACTCACTACCGAAACACGTATAGTGATTTAAATTTGAAAATGGCCATAGAAATGTAAGTGGCATTATAAAAACACATTACGATATCACATGAAAATATCTGAATAATTAATATGTACGTAAATGTAAAATGAAAGTTTGTAAATGAAAAGCTTTTAATATCAGCATAACATTTGTTATTTTCCATATTTAACTTGAAATGAGCTTATACATGATGTCCTAAAAATAACAAGTCACACAAATTGGCTTTAAGTTATGTGTTGAATGGATGAATGTATCCACAAAAGGATTTCGCTTTTGGCTTTTATGAAATGTAGAAATTGTTTAATGAAATTCTCTGAGTTATAGGTTAATGAGGCGATCTGAAAATTACATTACATGATGTCCTTGGGAAAAACCAAGAAAGGATTTGTATATAAATATGTAAGCTAGTAATGTAAAAATCAGTATTGAGCGCTCGATGTTCGAGTACGCGCTAATGAAACTGTAATATTTGAGCGTCCTATAACAGTCCATGTTTTAACGTTTGATAGCCTTAAACTTTTGAATTTGAATGCTCGAATCTAAACCGATTAAGGTTCTTTAGATTCACTAGTGCCAACTTAGCTATCGAGCGTTCGAACGACATTCATTTTTACAAAACTAAGGCACCATACAACATCGGATGTATGGTTATTATACCCACATACATAGACTGAAATCGATTGCCTCTTCAAGGTTTTAAATAAATTTCAAATTAATCAAAATAAAAATAATTAAAAAAATAATTTGCACAATTTTTCAAATAAAAGCTTTCAGCATAATTTCATATTCTGTTTACACGTTAAAAAATTCTGTACATGTTTACATGTGGCATGTTATCAGAATAAATAAATGATGCACTCCCCAGTATCGCGAGTGGAATACTGAATAATCGTAAAACTTGGGGTAACGTGAACATCTTCAACGTGTGAGGTTAGAATTTAATCTGTGGAATGTTACAGACGTCGTGACATTTATTAAATCTGGTGACTGAGGGGACTTTTGCTTCAAGTGAAATTTTGTCACACAAAGGCTGCGAAGATTTTGTTTAAGCCAATTTTGTTTTATCATCGACTCGGAGTAAATTCTTCAATCACGGGAGAGAACCAATTTTTATAAAGGTTACGCCTGTGCGTCTGTACATTTAAGCCTATGACTTTACATATGAAAAGATATATTTTAATTATATATTTTGGAGCTTCTAATTTCAAGATACTTTGTTAACAACAATCAAAAACCACAATTTACTTTTCGGTATTATATACTAAACTCCTTTATCGTGTTTAGTAACTAAGTGTGTACACGACGTATTTAGGTTTCGAACTAATAACCTATCCACGAATTAATCTGTCGAATATTAATTGTCGACCTATGGATCGACCATTTAGCTTTTGGAATTAGGTACTAAAATCCACCCACGGGTTTGACCATGAAAAATGGTTTTTACTGAAGTGACCTTCTTTTGAATATTCTGCCAGTGTCATGATTTCTTCGTGGTAAACAATTACAAAGTCTAAAACGTATACTGTCAATGTCCAGTCCCGTCAAAGTAAGTTAGGCGTCGCTCAGTAAAGCGATAGTAGGTTTACTGAGGACAGAAGAGGACTCCTCGGAATCACACGAAAAAAGCAGTCCCGCGTTTTTATTTGATTATCACAAACACCAAGCACGAAAAACATTTAGAAGTTTAATATACTATCACTATTAAACCACAAAACGCCCAATACACATTTTTTTTACAATAATCAAACAAAAACTCAACTTCATTTCTCGAGTTCCCGACAAATAGTCAAGTAACGTCGTACACTTATAAAATATTATTTTAAACCATTAGCAAATCATTATTTCCTCTCTTCGCTACATAATTTAATTTTTTTTTTATAATAAATTTATATTTCACCAACGATACAACAAGTTGTAAAACTCAGTAGTAGTAGGTATTAGACTGCAAATATTAGCAGTAGTGCTCGTAAAAGTGGTGGGTTGTCTGTTACTGTTCCTAAGGGCATAGTAAAATGAGATGAGTAGGTTATCTTCATAGATGCACTAGACACATTTTGTTCACAAGCGTGTATTTGTACACAGACTTTATTATACAAAAAAACTTTACAAAAAAAAGGCACTGCTTTATGAGGGGGAGAGTGCACGCTGCAATCCAACAGCCGCTGGGCGCACTCGACTGGCCACGTTACCCCTCTCTCACAGAAGACTACCTTGAAATGTACTGCATTTCCCACTTAATCTTATTTCCATAATGTACGTACGTGTTTCGGTAGTGAGTGAGATGTGTCAGAGCCCATTCCCATCCTATCCCTCCCAATTTCCCCAACCCTTTCTCCAAATCCAGTCCTATATCCAAAGGTAGGCAGCGCATCCGGGGGCGTGCCAACGTTTGTCATTTTGGACTAAAGTTGGCATGTATCACGAATGTCTACGGGCTACTGTATCCACTTACCATCACCTGGACTGTATGCTCGTCTGCCACCTTCGTCCATAAAAAAAAAATATATAAGCCAATACCGCCACCATATATGGTTTTATAGTCTTCAGCTCTTTTTTCATCCAGCCACTACCGGCACGTTCTTCTAGACGTTAGTCCACGTGACCAGAAGGAATCTACGTTTGCCGGTGCGTGGTCTCCATTCGAGGACTCGACAAACAAATAAATCTGTAACTCTTTGATAAGATAGGAATCAGCTTATAACGTCCTAGTATGGGGCACAGGCCTCCCCTAATTAATCCCTTTTCTTGCCATCATCCACCACGAGAGCCCAATTCATATTGGTGGATACACATATTCAAGTCTTTTTCTTGCAAGAGCTGGCGGGGTATGTCAATTCTTTTCTCTGAGCTTGTAAATATTGAAAAATTAGTATAGTATTCAACATTTCGGCTGGGTTACACCAGCCATGGTCACGAGCTGATTGTCCTGCTGACTGCCAGTACCGTTACCCTCCATACAAGTGGTAAGGGGTGTCAAAAGCATAGTGACTGGATTATAAGAGCTAACAATCTCTTAGACATGGCCTGAGGCTAGGTATAAATTCATCAATGGAACACAGAATTGTATCGAAATATAGGTACTATACCGTATATGGATTTTAAACGCTATATTTATCTATCTTGTTTGATTTGACGATTCGTTCAAGTTACAACAACTATGATCACAAGTAACTAACTGACAAAAATAACCTTGAAAAGACAATT
This sequence comes from Sesia apiformis, assembly GCA_914767545.1. Classification (NCBI taxonomy): domain Eukaryota; kingdom Metazoa; phylum Arthropoda; class Insecta; order Lepidoptera; family Sesiidae; genus Sesia; species Sesia apiformis. The sequence goes on along the minus strand of OU611960.1, from coordinate 2,306,691 downwards.
CCTAATATTTCCTTAATACATTTTCGCTATAATTTATATTCATTCATCCCGTAATCATAATTTACATATCTTATGTGACATATAGATTATGATTGATTGATATATGACACTTGATTCTTCAGTATTTAGGGTATTAATAATTATGATTGATAGATTTATCATAATTTATATAGTCGTATCCGCCTATAACGTCCCACTGCAGGGCAGTGGGGTCCTCTAGTATATCACTGGCGGGATTCGAGCCGTAATCCACCACGCGGCCTCAGAACGGGTTGGTGGATAACATATTCCAGATTTTTTTAATTTCTGGAGCATGCGGACCTCACGATGTTTTCCTTCACCGACAAGCTAGTGACAATTTTTCTTTATACTTTGTATGAATTCTGTAAATAATTGATACAAATACAATACAAAAAAAAATGCTGACGAAAGATCAGTCGAAAGATAAATTCGCTATTACGTTTGAGAAAAAAATATTATTAAAAAGTTGTACACCGTACAGCTAGCTATATGAGCTCTATTTAATATGCAACAAGATAGAGTTTGACAAGCCGAGGACGTCCAAGCCGAGGACGTCCATCTGCTAGATGGACAGACGACCTCATAAAGGTTGCGGGCTCCCGCTGGATGCAGGTCGCTGCCGATAGGTCTAAATGGCGGACAATGGGGGAGGCCTATGTCCAGCAGTGGACGTCCAAGGGCTGAGATGATGAGAGTTTGTATATATTGGAGTCATTTCTTTTTATTTTTTTAATAAATACACTTTTATAATTTTCAAACGTTTTTTTCAGTTTTGTGATTTTTCATGAAATCCGATAGTCAATCTCTTCAATAGGTAGATAAATGTCTTCTATATATTGTGACTATTGGATAGTAACGTACGTAGCGGCACTGCTACGTATGTTACTAGCGCTCTCCTGCTAACAGCGATGCTAGCGTAGTGCTCTCATAGCGTAGCGGTCTCGTAGCGCGTAGCACTTCGTAGCTTGTAGCCAATTTCGTAGCAAACAAGATGAATTTATTCTTATCCCCTTGAGTTCTGGTTTGATATATGTTCGCCATGTAAACCATACCATGGCTGAAAAATAAATTCGGTAACCATTTGGCTGTTAAATTTATAAACACATTAGGACGTCACGCTTCTTTAGATTTATAGCTTGGAATATAATCCGGCGAGCGCTTGGCATACTTAAGTAGCTTGAATTACTTAAGGAAGTTTAGAAAGTTGAACGGGAAATGTCTGTCGGTATGTCTGTTTAGGGAAAGTCTATCTAGCAAGGCCACAATGTCGGTGTTTTTCTTTGAAGTATTAGTTCTTGCTTTTAAATGTAAGTTTATAATAATACTTGACTTAGTGCTCATTGGAGCGATCACGTTCGAATTAAAGCAGAATTAAAGATTAATTAATTAAATTCGAATTAAAGGTAAAGGTTCGAATTAAATTCGAAAAAAAGTTTTTCTTTTATGGACGAAGGTGGCAGACGGGCATACAGTCCACCTGATGGTAAGTGGATACTGTCGCCCATAGACATCCGCGATACCTGACAACATTAGGCACGTTGGCACAACGTTGCCGCGTGCCAACGTTGTGCCAACATGAGCTGGCAGATGCGTTAGATGCCCCAGATGCGCTGCCTACCTTTGAAGATATAGGAATGTATTTGAAGAAAAGATTGGGAAAATGGGGAGGCATAGGATGGCAATGGGCTCTGGCACATCTCACTCACTACCGAAACATGTACATTAGGGAGATAAGATAAAGTGGGAGATGCAGTACATTTCAAGGTAGTCTTCTGTGAGAGAGGGGTAACGTGGCCAGTCGAGCGCGCCCAGCAGCTGTTGGATTGCAGCATGCACTCTCCCCCTCATAAAATTAAAGTACTTAATAATGTTCAATAATTTCACTCTTATTTCAGTCTGAATTACCTAATTAAATAAAATCGTAACATCTTAATAATAATCATTACTTATTCAATCATCTCTCTGTTCTATTGTTGCCTGGAAGAGATCGCTTAAACGATTATATACTCGTATAGTATAGTATATTTTGTTTTTGTTTGTCCTGTACGCAATAAAGAGTGTTATTATTATTATTAAAATGAATTATTTTAGGAATAGCGCCCAGCAGTGAGACGTTAAACATAAAAATGTATTAAATACTACGAAAATCGGGCAATGAATGTCATGCTTGCTAAATTACAATAATAATAATAGATATAAATAAATGAATAAGTACCATTAAGTACCCACATTCCTTCGAATGGCATCTTTAAACTACCTACATTTTCACCCACAAAAACAAACGTTTCCACAAAATACCTTCACCGCACAGTATTATAAAAGCCTCAAACGATACATGTTAGGCACATAAAAATACACGGTTATTTCTCGAACCGCAATTTTTTAGCTACACCAGAAGGGACAGAATTACATCACCCTCTATATTACACGTATTATATACAGAATGATGTATAAACGTTGCTTGTAGAAATAATATACGTGTGTTGTACCGTGTCTTCCTTTGTGTTTTCTGTCTAATTAAAACCTTTTGCCACGGAAATGTTGTTTGCACATTATTCTATCTGTTCGTCCACTGTTAATTAAGGAATGTTGAGATGATTGTTGACGATTGGTTATATCTATATATAACTGAACCTACAACGTCCCACTGCGTCTCACAGGTCTTAAATTGCAATCACGAGGCCATTCGGACCATAATCCAACAGACTATCTCAGTGCGGTTTAATGGATATAACTCCACAACCTACCATCAGCTTGCATCTCTTCACTGCTGGATATAGACCTGTCATTGGTATAGGGCTCATATGGTAATAGAGTAGGTGACACAATACGTTCTTAACAAAGAAACCTGATTGTCAACTTCTAGGGGGGGTGAATAAGGAGGGATCCATTAAAAAGTCAAATTTGGAATTTCAATACTATGTAATAAGAATGTTCCATTTTCAAAACAAATATGAATTGGAGAGATACTGAACATAGAACACTATTAGAGTCTAACGCGCCTGCCCTAGAGTGCTTGTATAACATATCTAGTATGTATTCTCAAATCGATGGCCTCTCCCAACGACCACTACTCCACACAGTCTTCTCTGTTCTTCTCATTCAACTATTACTGGCAACTTTCTTCAAATCTTCAGTCCACATGGCCCGTGGGGCGTCCCACACTGCGGTTTCCAGTACGTAGCCTCCATTCGAGGACTCATCTATCACATCGATTATATCAGTCCTGCAGCATTTATGGCTTGAGTTCGGCCACTTCAGCTTGCTAATTCTTTGAGATCTGTTGGCAACTTTAGTTTTTCGTCGAATTTCTCGTTTTAGGTCTTGTCCAGTAAAGGGACTCCGAAAACTCGGATATAAAACATTTATTTATAAATCTTTATCTAAAGTAACAATTCGATTTAATAACAACTATGGTACAACCAATTTACAGAACTAAGACGAGCAAAATATTTATATGTGATTCCTTCACCTTCAAGTTAACTGATAACTGAAAAATCCGTGTGAAAAGAAACTTAGTAGTATGGGCCAAGAATTAAATTCACTGCAATCGGTTGTCGTCGTTTGACTGTATTTTTTTTTTTATAGAGAAGAAGGCGGTCGAACAAGCGGTCGCACGTGATGGTAAGTGTTACCGCCGCCCATGGACATCTGCAACATCAGGGAGTATGCGGGCGCGCCGCCGACCTTGCAAAATCCTATTCACAGCTTTCTTGAAGAACCCCATGTCGTAGCTTAATGGGAAGACCTCTTGAGGCAGTTCGTTCTACAGCCTACGTAATCAGTCAAATGTCGTTGTAGTCAGAGGCATCTATTGCAGTGCACTTTAATTTTGATTTTTTATTATTAATAATAAATACTTATATACTTTTTATTATTTTTTATGGACGATGGCGGCAGACGGGCATACAGTCCACCTGATGGTAAGTGGATACTGTGGCCCATAGACATCCGCGATACATGCCAACATTAGGCACGTTGGCAAACGTTGGCACGCCCCCAGAAGCGCTGCCTACCTTTGGAGATAAAGGAATAGATTCGGAGAAAGGGTTGGGAAAATGGGGAGGGATAGGATGGGAATGGGCTCTGGCACATCTCACTCACTACCGAAACACGTACGTACATTAGAGAAATAAGATAAAGTACATTTCAAGGTAGTCTTCTGTGAGAGAGGGGTAACGTGGCCAGTCGAGCGCGCCCAGCAGCTGGTGGATTGCAGCGTGTACACTCCCTCTCAAATATTTATATACGAATTAATTATGTTATTGGTAAATAAAATACATATTTAGCGAATTTATTACACAAATCTAAATAATTCATATTTTGCTGTAATTTAAGAAACGTTTACGGAGCAGAAGGAAAAAATTTAATAAACGAAAATTAGGACTCCGTCATTAGAATTCGCCCTGAAGGGTTCTCTATTCTTTGGCAATAACTGATAAGGGTGTGATCTTACTACATATTAGTAGCGTTTTATAGTTAAATTCATAATTAATAACTCGTCCTATCTTTGCTCCGGTAACATAATAGGTTCGAGCTGTTGTCTAATTTTTCTATTTTCGATTACTGATTTAGAAATAATTAATCGAATTAGTTTTGAAATAGTATATAGCACATATAATAAATGGCATAATATAGTATTAGTTTCAAATTTTCAAAATTCGTCTATTCGTTTTTTAGTTTAACTTTAACATAAAAACTACAACAGTACAGTAGCAGAAAGGATGAAAAACACATCACAGCTTTACAAAAACCGCAATTTGAATAAAATGGGAACACATTCAGGGAGAGAAATCAGTGGCCCGCATACCCCCTGGTGTTGCAGACGTGAGACCGCTTGCTCGTCCGCCCACTAGTCTATAAAAAAAATCCCTTCATTGGTATACTATCTAACATTATTAACATTTCTGTTCTGACAGCGTTAAAACCGCTACCACTCATCACAATACACGCAGCCGTTAGGAATGCCTCTAAGGGCCAAAGAGTTCATTCCAACTTTTATGGCGCTAGCTCTACGCTCCCTGTCAAATGTTACGCTAATGACGTCATAAAGGCTTCACGACTGCCAGAGAAAAGGGGCTTATCATAATTAGGACAATTTTATGTGAATATACTAGCGGGACATTAATGGGAATGGTAGGATTATTTTAAAAATTTTAATTGTGTTGGAAACTAAATACAAACAGATCCATTACAAATTATTAAATACAAATTTATTTGTTTTAAGATTTTTTATTTATTTAAACTCCATTACAGAAGTTACTGTATAAATGACGGACTTAATGCTATATGGCATTTTCAACCAGTCGGCCACCAGATCAATAGGAACGCGATTGCAATTTTAGTGCAATAATGTATAAAAATAAATATAATATCTTATTATACATATATTATACATAAGAGAGCAGAAAACCTAATATATTGGTGAAAATTGGGGCAGAAAATATACTTGTAGATCCCTCTGAATCTTTAAATAACGATTATGAATCAATGTCAGTGGGAAGCATATTACACATCTAATGTGAGACTTCTGTTACCAACTGCTGTAACCAGAGTCACGTGATCCCCCTATATCAGGAAATGACACAAATATATAACACACACGTCCTTGAGTGGTCCAATATCCAATATAAACAGAGAACGCGTAAAACGGAACTCGACTAAAATGATCGCAGAGAAAGGAGATGGTGATTTTATTATATCGTAAAAATATCTCCATTTACGTGAAAGTGAGGAATAAAATATTCGTAAACTTGTGCAGTGTAACGTTGCTCTCTTTTACTTCTTATTTATGATGCAAATGACCTCTCGATGGAATGCAGGAGGGGAGCGCACAGGAGTCGATCAGTGTTAATGGAAGAGTGTCGAATTTATATTGTTCGCGCCAATAACATTGGTGACCCCGTGACCACGTCCACTGTTTCGAAACGTCGGGATATAAATAATGTTATATATACGCGATTTAAACCGTTCAAAGTTGTTTAATTGCAATATTGGTGCTTTTATTTTGTAGGGTAATATTGTATTTTATTAACCGACATTTTTAAATAATCACTTCCACCGATCCTTTATATCGCTGCACCTTGTGCATACCCGCCAGTCTAGCGATCGACCCCTCCCGTCGCCGGTCGATTGTGAAACTCACATATTTGGGTGGTCTCCTGGACCCCGGAATTGACACTGTGCCCTTTCTATACCGCGAGTATATCTGCTCTAAGCCGCATATCTGCTTAGTACCGAAGGACGCTTAAACCAAGTGGAATGTCAAGAAGAAGCCGAGAAGAAGCGCTACCAGGCTGGGAAGAACACAAGGCAGCCATAAGCTTGGTCGGAAGGCAGCTATTCTCGGCGTATAGGGTCAGGCTTTCTATTTGGCTGTTTTATCAGCAATAAACCTATGGATCCGCACCTATTAGCGTACGGCTATATTTCTTAGCTGTCGCGTTCACATATATCAATTTGTATTTACTTTTAAAGAAATTGCCGTGTCTCTTTAAGTGATGTTTTAAATTGGATATATGATTATATAAATATACATCTATATGTATGTTACTGTTAAAACCCGTATTCAGTAAAAATGCATTTTTCCTAGTAAAAACAAGTTTTGACTGAACGCGTCCGTTACGTTTGAATTGTTTTTCGAGAACAGTAAACCCAGAAACAATTTCGCTAGTTTAGGTTAGAAGTCTGAGGCTATTACTTCGTGATTACTTTTTTAAACGATGCGATAATCCTTTCTACCCAGAAACAATTCAAGTGCATTCGCTGTTTACCCGGGCACTAATTCATTGATTTCGTTAAAACTAGTTTCCTTAGTTAAAACTGGTTTTAAAATTCAAATTCAAATTTTTGAATTCTAACATTCAAAATTGTTTGTCAGAAAATTCAAGTTTTTACGAGCAAAAACTAGTTGTTACTAAGGCTTTCAGTCAAAACTAGTCTTTACTGGGAAAAACGCGTTAATTAATTTTCCGCAAAGTTCTTAATTTTCATATTGCCGCAAGAAAATAGAAAACAAATGACAGCTTTGAAAATTTAATGACGATTGACAAGCAAAGAGTTCCATTTTCAAAAGTCGATTTTTTTTTCTATCGTATTGTACAGTAGCCAGTCCTAAGAACTTTTAGTTTGACCTATCGTACATATTATAATAATGTTGTAACAGAGCCACGGCTTTGTTACAACATTATTTATATGTGCACTTAATATTATTTTTTTAAAAAAATGTTGGTGTATATATTAAGAATGATACAGAGCTTAGAACATTTTTTTTGGATTTTTTGTCTTTCTGTCTGTCTGTCCGTCTGTTGGCACACACAAGTTACATGTTGTTGGAAACTTGTATGAACTTGTATAGTTCATGAAACTGTACAACTATCGGCTACAATAAATTGTTAAATCTGCGTTTTTAACCAGCGCGTACGTCATTTGACTTTTACTTCTTCAGTCCAGGACGAGTGATTCATATTCAACATTTCAACTACTTAGCTTAGTTTATATTATTTTTATTTTTTACCTTAACCTAGAATACATGTAATATAACTACATATTTTAATTAACTTAACTATTTAATTAAAATTAAAATATAAATCAAAAGCTTAAAATTAATTTAGAATACTAATATAAGCCTTTAATACATACATGTAAGTTCAAGTAACTTGTTCCACAATAATTAGTAGATAAGCTTTACCCGCTCATTACCTAACTCGACCTGGTAACTTGGCTAACAGTTGAGTCGATGTTAAATACGTCGGGTTAAACTCCGAGTTAACTTGTTGGGTGGAGTAATTAGAGGTGTTGCTAAATTAATTGCGTATATTGTTTGTTTTATAATAATAAATAGATATACCTATATTTATTAGATCACTGGACAAACATTCATGCAGTTTGTATGTTTTTATAATCGGTCCTTTGATACGTATATGAACCAGTGATTTATGGAATTATTTATTGTACATAAAACACATACTAAGCTTATGAAAATATATTGGAATTCATTCTAACAAGTTGTGTATGCAGTATGTGGTAAACACTTATACGGGTATATAAAACGGCATATATCTTTTTTTTAATGACAAAAATATATATAATTTATTTACTTGATACATAAAAAAAGATCAGGAATTATGTAAAGTCTAGAGTGCTCAATATACTTTATCTGAACGCACCCAGTTTCTGACCGATAATATCTATATTTCGGAGAGAACCCGCGATATCGTCATATGAATCACACATTCTTATTACGAGATTGTGAGAAGCTACGTTGATAATGTGAACAAGAGTTTTAAACAAATGTACTTTTCGAAACATATGATTTAACACTGTAGCACTAGTACTCATCTGTTTAGCACTGTAGCATTAGTACTAATCTGTTCAGCACTGTAACGCTAGTATTCATCTGTTTAGCACTGTAGCACTAGTACTCATCTGTTTAGCACTGTAGCACTAGTACTCATTGTTTAGCACTGTAGCATTAGTACTCATCTGTTTAGTACTGTAGCACTAGTACTCATCTGTTTAGCACTGTAGCACTAGTAATCATCTGTTTAGCACTGTAGCACTAATACAAATCTGTTTAGCACCGTAGCACTAGTACTCATCTGTTTAGCGCTGTAGCACTAGTACTCATCTGTTTAGCACTGTAGCACTAATATAAACATACGTAGAACAATACTCAATGATTTCGAGCTTTATTTTACGGATTTATATATATGTGTTTACGACTCACTAGTTACGAATAGAAGCCTGTGATTACTGAATATTCTTTAGAAAGATAAATAAAATTCTTTATTAGACACCAAAATAAAATCTTTACAGTATAAAATTGGAATACGACAAAATTTTACAACAATGTTTACAGAAAAGTCCAAATCGGTCCAGTAGCATTTGAATTTACTATATTTAGTAGTTTTTGATATCGTATAAATTGCTAGTACCTGCGACTTCGTGTGTGTAGACGTTAGAATATGTGGGGTTGGCTTGTATGTGTGGGAACTTTATAATTGATCTGGATTAAAAATACCCTAAACGTGAACCCGGCACATAACTTATAACGATGCCAAGCTTTATTAAAATCCATCCATTGGTTGTTGTGTGAAGCATTTAATTGCAAACAGACATGCACGTTTTGCATGTGAAAGACAGACAAAAAAATTAGAAAAACTGTTGTTTCGGGCTCTGTATTATGTTTACGTTACACTGGAGCGACTTCTTTAAAAAAATATTAATTGTACAGACATGGCTTGTTTCGATTTTATTATATGAACACACATAGATAAAGGATGTGCCATATACATCGCCAAACACTGTACCTCATAACATGAGCATGAATAGCATAAGTTGTACGCTCCAGTACAGAGTTCTAGCTGCAGTTGCACCCATTATGCTAACTTAGAAAATTACTGAGAAAACTATAATGTATACTTAGATAAACTTCACTACAGTAGATAAGAAACTTCTCCTAAATGTAAGCATTTAATAGATCCTTTAAATAGGCTTTGGAACGAACTGCCTCAAATGGTCTTTCCATTAAGCTACGATGCACTCTACGAGCCACTCTTTCATTCCTCATGCACATTGTGTTGTGCATGAGGAATGTATGGCCTTAAAATGCTACGCTGGCCTAACGGGTTGGCGAGTCCACTCTTTCAGAGATGGCTCAGCGCTTGTGGTAGCCGGTATATTATCCCTTAGTCGCCTTTCACGACACCCACAAATTCAAATTATTTATTCCCTGAACGAATGGTTTCATACAGATGGTAAGGTGATCTTGACCTCCAATTCATTCTACCGGTGTGCCGGTGTGCAAAATTGATTATAAAATCATACCGAGGTACTAATCAATTCATCACAGTTCATATATGTCAGTTAATACATACCCAAGTCTAAAGTGAATTCTAAATAATTTGCTATTCCAAAGCCGGCATTACACCACACGCCCAATGATATAGTATGTAGGTATGATTGGTAGTATGTAGGCTAATAGGCATTCAGCATTATGCTAAACTGGAGATTCTTTCTGCAGGGCGCCGCCACGCACGGGATGGTAATTATTAAATCTATACATACTTCTATCTTCTGCCATGAACGCCATATTAATGAACTAATGTTCATTAATATGACATTAATATGTTCATAATATTTCATGTTATGTTTAAACAAATAAATTAATGTAATTATTTTCTGTCATTTTGTTAATGTTTTCTTTTTCTTTGTGTGTTTTATGACCCTTGTAAGCGTATTAAATTTTAGTCGGTAATTCCTAGGGATTACAAGAGGAATACTTTATCGATAAAGATTTCAATAAATCTTAATTATTTAAAATATCAACAATTTTAGTAAACTTAAAAAACTAACAAATGTTAATTAACCATAAGTGAAAAGTTGGAGAATAAAAAGCTTTAAAGCTCCAACAACGTTATCTAGTGAGGGTGTCTTTTTGCAGCGTGAACGGGAAGTGCATCGTTTGTTTTAACGTCGCGTTATCAGCTGAGGCGTGAAGTGCTTAGCACTAGTCTTCCGCCCGGTGTCGCCTGCCTTCTTCATCCAATGTCTTTGAAACAACTATTTTTACACTCCACGAATTATAATGATTGCTTTTTCTTAGGTTTTCGCGATTACTATACATTGCAATTAAACAACTTTTAACGGTTTAAATCGCGTATATTTGACATGATTTATATCCCGACGTTTCGAACACTTTGCAGTGGACGTGGTCACGGGGTGACTAATTGATTTTATTTGTCACTTGAGTTATTAAGAAATTATTACTACCGTCTGAAATTTTTTGAACTACCGTCTGAATTTTTGTTTTAATCATAACATTCCCTATGCACGCAGTATTCGCTCACGGTGTCCAGAGGTCTTGCAGTATGGCGTTGGCCTTGTGATTTAATTAATTTAATGACTGGATCCCAAGCCGGTGGTACTTGCCAACCATCTTCTCTATTGAAATTTGGGTGTTTCTTAATTTCAATAGCCTCGCGTAACATTCTTGGCATGTACCGTGACCACGTCCACTGCAAAGTGTTCGAAACGTCGGGATATAAATCATGTCAAATATACGCGATTTAAACCGTTAAAAGTTGTTTAATTGCAATGATTGCTTTTCTTAATGTATGGCAATGGTGCAAATATAATATTCCGCAAGTGTCAAATTTTCTTCGTCATAAACAATTTCAAAGTCTGAAACGTATCCTGTCAATGTCCAGTCCCGTCGAAGTAAGTCAGGAGTCGCTCAGTAAAACTATAGTAGGTTTACTGAAGACAGAAGGGGACTCCTTGCCAGCACACGAAAAAAGCAATCGCTAGCTTTTATTTGATTATCACAACCACCACGCACGAAAAACACTTTGAAGTTTAATAAACTATCACTATTAAACCACAAAACGCCTAATACACATTTTTTACAGTAATCAAACAAAAACTCAACTTCACTTCTCGAGTTCCCCACCAAAAAGTCCTAGAATGAATTTTCCTTCCATTGCTCTGGCCTCGATTTGCAAGTAGAGCTGCCAGTCCTCCGGGTTTGACCCAGAGTCTTCGGGTTCGAAGGATGCTTGTTTGAAGAGGCTATGTGTTAAGATAGTAATTCTCCAGGTGACGCGGCTGTGACGTCAAGCATTCAAAAATCTCAGAAAAATGACGAGTGTAATTTTAAATATCAAACTGGCTCTAATAAACATTAATAATACTAGTAAATATTAATTATTGTTGTGATTAAAATATAATAAATTAAAATATAAATTAAAAACACAGTTTAAATTTATCTTGTGTTAATTATTATTAATAATTTAATATTATCTTTTTCAGAACATTACTATATTGTAGAATATTTTTAAAGGCCCCATTTGAGAGCCCTATTTGAAAGGGATGTTTGGATCTCGGTATTTATTCTTTATAATTCATTGTTTTAACAAAAGTCGGTCTATATACTTTTAGCCTTTTACACAAAATACTTCTAGCCGACCAATTAACAGTTACACGACCAATTAGTAGTGTCCTTCCCTGCTGTACAGTAGGTACTGACAATCATTTGTTTAAAGGCAAGTGTTTGTTCGGGTCTGGTGTTACATGTGTTGTGTTCGTCTTTGTGTGTGTGTGTGTCTCTGGACTCACGACACAGGGAATCCGGTGTTATTTACTTACAAGTATTAATACTATAAAGGATCTTTTGTATTTTGTACGGTATATTGTCTTTGTATCTGATAGTTCACGTTCGAAAAACAGCATAAAAACAAAATTAATAAAAACTTTATTGGAAGGTAAGAAATTGTATACTATAACATTATAATTCTTTCATATGAGTTCATTGCTCATTTAGAGTGTTTTTAATATAGCTTTTTTTTATAAAAAAGGCTAAGGAACGAAACAAAACGGAAAGTAGCCTTGCACCATATAACATACAAGCGAATATGAAAAGTTTTCAAAACGTTTTTTATGTTTTATACTTTTTTTTCCATACAACAGAAACGCATTCAACTTTTTTCTTTCAACCTCATAATTTACAATATACATAATCAAATATTATATTTCCTGCATAGAAATATTAGTACATATACTTTCATATATTTCTTTTATTATTAATATAACAGACAGAAGAATTCCATTTATATAGTTTCAGGGTTGATAATGACTAAAGCGCGCGCCACAAGCAGGAAGAATTTCAATCATTGACATGAGGTCAACCAAGACTAGACGATTTATAGGAATAAAGAGATTTATAGGAAATCGTCGATCACCGACCACTTTACTAGTCCTCTCATATTGAGGTTCAATAATACAATGCCTTCTACGTCTATCAGTCCCGGAAGAACATTGTCATTGAAAATAATTTTTTTTTGTCTAAGTTTATTCCGCGACCGACGCGTCGTTAACATAACATAACATAGCATTAAGGTCGTTTAGCATCCAACTTAAATCTTCCAGCGATTCTGCAATGACGTGTCATCGGCGACACGAAGATGCGAGATGTAATCACCATTCACATTGATTTCACGTCCTTTCCAGTCGAGCATCCTAAATGCATCTTCCAGCGCGGTTGTGAACAGTTTCGGAGATGTTACATGTCTCTATCTCTCTCCTGACGCAGCTGGATCGGCCTGGTCTGCTGGTCTTGAATTCGGACCATCATGCTCGTACAGGCATCTCAGCACCTCGATATATCGCCTATCAATTTGGCACCGCTGTAAAGATTCCAGAACAGCCCCGGTCTCGAGAGAGTCGAAGGTTTTCTCGTAGTCCACAAAGGTAAGACATAAAGGCTGATTATACTCTTCAGTCTTCCGTATCTGCCGCAGTGTGTGAATGTGGTCTACGATTCTGTAGCCTTTTCGAAACCCAGCCTATTCCGGCGGCTCGAACTCGTCAAACCTCCGGACGAGACGATTCATGATTACCTTCGAGAACACCTTCTACACTTGACTCAGTAGAGAAATAGGTCTATAGTACTCCTATGGGTCTATAGAGGTCCCCTAGACTATCAATTATATTGTGCAATTTTACGAATTGCGCAATAATTCTGATAATTTAGGGAGTATATTGAAACTTGTTTGCTTGCAAGGTGCGATTGAATAATATTGTGCAATGACATTATTATACAATTTTATTAAAGGTCTTTATTAAAAAAAATATTTCGTACTATACTTGAATAATCTATAAAAGTATATTATATAAACCGAGCAAGTTAGTCAAATGTTTTCTTAACACATGCAATTTTCTCACGGTTCTGTTTCTTTTCCTAACGTTTATGTACAGGATGTAACTTTTTTTACTAAACTTATTTTATTCATTATCCTTTTCTATATTTTGTCACTCTACGTCAATATTTCAATTATACAATAATAAGTAACAAATAAGAATATGTGTTACTTAAAATGGTTAAAATTTAGTTTTACTGTATTTGTGTTATGTTACTTTTATCTATTGTCTGTACTTTCGACCTGTTCAGATATAAGCGATATTTGCTGCCGCCTGCAGTAACGATAATGCCTAGGCGATATCCAGGCGAGTATTTTGTACCAGTACCACAAATTCGACAGGTGGCGTGAATATGGCCTTTGGCTTTATGGCGTGAATATGGCCAAATGAATATGGCTTTACCGCCGCGGTAAAACAATACTGTTAACACTCGAGTCCAGCCCTATATCTGAAAGAAATAATTATCGCGCACCACCCACGCGAATATCGCTACCGCAGGCGGTAGAGACTATGGCTTATATCTGAGCAGGCCTTTAATGCTAATCCTGTTTGATTTCCAAATAATAAAATAGAAATAAAATAAAAGTTATATGATATAGTTCATAACTTTATTTCTATTGTATTATTTTATTCTATCTTAAACAGTACAAAACAAAAAGGAAACTCAACAATACACAATAAATTATTTGAGAAAAATGCTAGTTGACACCGCTAACATATTTATTGCGTGGGTCCGTGGAGCTGACTTTCAGCTATAAAGGATTATTAGACCTGTTACTTTTGTATATGCTTTATCAGGCCGAAAGCACCTGTTCGATAATTTCAATTTTATAGTATACTGTTATTTTTAAAGTTATTACAAATGTTAGATATAGTTAACGAAGCTGATGTTTGCTTCGCCAGTAAATTATATTATTTTAAAGTATAATAATAATTAAGTTAATTCATCGGGTCCTTTTTACCCGATAATTGCACTAAATGTTAACAATATCGATAAAATTTTAGTGCTGAGTATAAAATGTCGACATCAATAACAAGTCTTTAAAATTAAAAATAATCTCGTACATAATTACACGTTATAATAAAAAGCATAATGTCCATAACAATATTTCTTACATTTTTTTACGAAACATTTTTTTACTTTTTAGCATCTTCGTTGCTATTTTATTTATTTATTGCGTACATCACATTTTATATTTACACTAAATACAAATTTGTTTAAAGCCAAGTATAAGTCGAAAGAAAAAAACTGTGCAAGTCAAATAATTACCCAAACAGATCATAGGTCTGTGCTGGGGTTAACTATTTAAATTAAAAATGGTCTGCATTTGTTTCGTGTATACGTTCACAAAAATAAATTAATACAAATTGATTTTCTACAATCAGTTCCATCACTTTCTAATATCTATATTGTGATTTTCCTCGTTTTATTAAGACAATCGACTAGTTTGCGATCGATGTGAACAACGCTCGAGTACTACAATAGATAAACTGGGTGTAATCTGGTGCGGCTATCGGATTGTCAGTCTATCGGGTCTTTTAGACCCGATATACGCACCGAGGGAAATTATATTTCCCTGATCGGTTTCAGGTCGAAAACAAAATCAGTGACGTTTCTATGACGCAGTCAACGTGTTAAATATGTACTGACATCAAACCCAAAACAACAAGTTATGGAATTATTGTCTGTCCATCTGAGCTTATTTTAGTGAAACTTGACGTAGTTATAGCTCATCTGGCGGATTAACATTTATAGTACTCCAGATCAATTAAAAGGTTTACATAGGAATCAAGCTAACTCTAATGAAAAATATGTATTGATCTCAACCTTTATTGTACCTACAGCCTGTATATAGCGAGGGTAATTTCTTACCATTTCCAACTATTTATTAACCCCAGGGCGGACAGCAAATAATAACTGTGACGACCAGCGGATATTGCCTTTGCTTCAGGATGTGTGGGAACGTGGAGGCGATTACCATCGATCGATGGCCCATTTTGTTGCTGAATAGGTAATTACTCTTGTAAGTTAGTGTAGACTATCGATAAGATAATAATAAACTATCAATAGTTATCGACACCAGCCGATAACGGTAACTAAAGTTATTTATAAGTTTTGTTGTTAATGTTGTGGCCTATGTCCAGCAGTGGACGTCCAAGGGCTGAGAAGAAGTTGTTAATTACACAGTATGGCCGTGTGGTGTCGGCTTGCTTTACAATAGCATCACAACTTCTCTTTCCATGAGTATTGTAAGACCACTACCCTTAGTCGTCTTTCACGAGAATTTATCCCTATAACAAAGCTGCTACCACAATCTCAGAGGAACTACAGCACCTCTAAAAAAGTGGACTCGTAACCTCGCTTGCCAGCGTGGCGTCTTTGGGCCATACATTCCCCATGAACAAGACAATGTGGTCCGCACCAGCAGTGGACGATAAATGACGTAACCAGTTACTATTATTACTTATTATACATTTCTATATGTCAAATAAAGTTATCATTCATTCATTTATATAGTTATATATACCGATATATCAGTGGTAGGTACCACTAACTTTGAAATGTAACGGTCGATGACTGAATCGCTCAGTCACTGTCGCAACAAAACGTTAAATATTTGTCAGCAGGCAGCGCGTGGTCGGAGGGCCTTGCCAAACGTGGGTCAAATGTTTAACCCTAAAATAGTTGCGATAGATCGCAAGCGAACAAAATGGAATATTTACGGTTCCAAATTGCTGAAGGTAATAAACGAAAGTTAACGGAGGTTAAAAAAAGGCACACCCCATGAAGAGTTTACCACGGAATGCGTTTATCGTGTAGTTATTACCATACCATCAGCCTATGTCTCTCCACTGCTGGATACGGACCTCTCCCAAGGCTCGCCACCACACACGATCCTCGGCTCTCCTCATCCAACCATCACCGGCGAACTTCTTCATGTCGTCGGTCCACCTGGCCAGAGGGCGTCCCACACCATGCTTCCCGGAGCGAGGAGTTGGACCTAGGAAGCGGCTGCTCGGTGAGTGCCCTATCCACAATTCTCCGAATTCACTTCATTTTCCAACTAGATATCGAAATATTTCCAACATCAACAATTTGAAGTCAATTCGTACTAAGTTAATTTTAAATTATTTAATTATTTTAAGTATATAGAGAAAGCTGTAGTGCTGTAGTAGTTGAGCCATTGCCCAGAGATTCGAAAGAACTTTTTATTCATTTCCAGTACAGCGATTGGAAAGACTTTTCTATTTATTCTCCGAAATAAAAATGTCTCCAATCGAATATTCATCAACCCGACAATAACAAATTATGATTACTGAAAATATCTTACGGTTAACCAACTTCCAACTACAACATATCCGAATTATTAACCAAAACTTCGGAGCGCATAAAGGCATAGATTTCCCTAAACAGCCTTCTGTAGGCGAACTAGAACAATTGTGGTGAAACTTAGTTCAACTCTTAGCTCGTACTAATGTTTCGACTATTTGTACAGTCAGCAACAAAGTAGTGCATACCCATCCGGTACCTTAATACGCTTGTGATAAGAACTAGAATCGAATGGTTCTGGGTGCATTAGCGTGTTGCTAACTGAACTCTCACTGAAAGTTCCGGTCTCTCCTAGCGACCAGCGAATGGGGCTGCTTGCATTTTAAACGTTTGATAATAGAGCGGTGATAGCCCAGGGGTACCTCAACCTCACGCATGAGGTTCTGAGTTCAAATCCTCGGCCTGTACGTTTCTACTAAAGTAAATGTATTAAATTATATTACTTGATCGGTGGTTAGCCGTATGGTGTCGGCTGGTTTTATTAAAGCAGACTAAGGGATTACAAAGCAGTTACCACAAGCACCTCCAAAAAAGTGGACTGGACGACCCCGTGGCCATGCATCTCTCATGTACAGTTCCAGCAGTAGAAGTTCAAAGGGCTAGTTGCGGTTACGGCTATATCTTCTTGATGCATTTGCAAGCGAGGACGTAACATACAGATACGAATGTTCATTTTATTAAAACAAATGCCCAATCTTTACATTGCTTTAAAGAATATTGTATTATGTTAATAAACATAACACCGGATACTGTTTCTAATTAAATTGGAAGAATAAAAATGGTCCGCCATATTGAAAACGTCGCCATGGGAACCGACCGGAAATTAAAACTGTTCGCCTCATAACCTGTTTACCTTTTTGTTTCTTTTTTACTAATAAGATTGGTATTCCGTGTTCATTTCGTTTGTTCATTCAGGAAGTATGAATTCGTGTAATAACGTTGCACTTGAATGCTCCTGTAACTCATGTTAAACGACTAGAAAATAAACACAAAAACTCGCATATAAAAAGTGACAACGACAGTCGAAAAAAGGATTTTGATATTTTTCGTAAGTTTTAGAATAAAAGTAGTTATTTAAAGTAATAAAGTATTAAGACTTAGGTCTTATTTTTAAGTAATATAAAAGGTCTTAAAATAAAGTAATATAAACTTTTTAAGTATTTTTTACGTAATATAAACTTTAAGACATAGGTCTTAAAATAAGACTTCTAAGACTTAGATTTTATATCTAATTACAATCTTAAAACTATATTCAAATATCGTAATCTTTTTTTATGTCTAAAAATTCGTTATTATAATAAGATTTATTTACCAGACTGTCAAATAACTTTCATAAACGATGTCAATTTAATTTCCTTTTTCTTAAACGATGTCAATTTAATTTCTTTTAAATCGTCAAGTAATTTATTAAATAATTGCCCATATATATTATTTTATATACTTTTACTATAATGTTTGGTCTTTGAAGTGTAAATTGGCAGTGCATTCTATTTATTTGTGTTTTTACCTCGATTTTAAAATATTTTATATTACAAATTTACATGCTTCATAAATGTACATTGAGGAAAGAGTCAGAATCCGCAACCTTTTAAAGTACGACTTACGACTTTCGGTCTATCTCATTCCTAAAATAGCCCTTATACATTTTTTTGTATTTTCAACACCAGTGGAGAATCGATAGAATTTCCACACTGTATTATCCCATATCTTAAGTTGGAAGCGACAAAACCGTGACAAGCACATATGACTGCTTTCTTTGATGTACTGTGTGACAGTTTCCTTAAGGCGAATATGTGTTTCAATATTTTTTGTTTCTGTGTTTCCCTGCTCCGTATGTATAGTCAGCATTACGCATTGGTCGAATACTCTGCGTTTCAAGCATACTGTAATCTGTCCCCTGTGCACATTGAACAGTTTTCTGAATACATTTATCTGAAACTATATAATTGTATATCTTTTTAACACCTAGCTACATATTTGCCATCTAACTGTTTGGTTACCAAAACTCTGATTTTTCACGGTTTCAACTTTTTCATTTCAACAAAGCACAAATAATAAAATTTTTAAATTCAAATTTTAAACTCTGTTTATGATATTGAGCCAATAAATTCAACACCATAAACAGAATCAATTGTTTCAATCTTTGTGAATAATCTGAGACATTCTGTATAATTATTATATTGTTATCGTTATGTTCTCACTACAAAATAAAAAAACCGATATCAGTCTACAACATTCCACTGTAGGGCGCCTCCTCTAGTAATCTCTAGCTGGTTTAGGGCCATAATCCACCACACACGGGCCCTGATGAATTGATTGATAAATACACATGCTAGACATTTTTTTTTCTCCAGCATGCAGGTGTCCTCAAGATGTCTTTCTTCTCCGCGGAGTAAGTAAGTACACTTTACAGCACACCAAAGAATACCGTTAAAGTGATACAAAAGTTTAAGTAACTAGGTATACGAAAGGTATACAGACAATCTGTGAGACATCGTATTTACTGTACAGGCATTTATTGAATTAATTATATGAGCTTTAGCAAAACCTTTTGTAAGTTATGCTATTCCTTAAATTCTCTATTAACATTATTTTCCGATTTCTTTTATCAACAAATCCTTTTCGTAATTTATAACGCCCTCTCGTTTGCAAACTTCATAAACAACATAAGTAGCGTCTGACTTTTGCGACAATATCGAGACAGGAAGTGTTGTGATGTGATGTTAGTCTTGTGTGAAAGGGGAGGCTTGCCGGCGCGGCGCGGATTATAAAACTAAATTGCAGCGGCGATGACGGGAAATGCGGTGAGAGTAGCGTTTGAGTGAACACGGGTCACAGCGCATGTCTCGATACGGTGTCAGTCATGAACTTAAACCGTAAACATAAACATTGTAAAATATATTTTACTATATATTGTATCTTCGAACTAAGTAACATCAAAAAAGTCCATGACCTACCACAAATCTTTATTTGTGGTAAGTCATGGACTTCTTCTTTTCTAAATTTTTATCCGAAAAGCCAAAAGTAAATCAAACAACCATACATCATATTCAAATAGGCCCACATTATCCTATTCACAAGTTTAGGTGCTTAGCTGACGCAAAATGACTTCGGGCCAAAAACTTTCGTCCCAAAAGCTTTAGTAAACATGATTAATGCAAAGTTAATGGCCCATTGTTTACCGCGATAAGGCGAATTTGCAAACATCTTTTATTAAGGTATATTGAAATAGGAAGCTATTTGGTAGATGAGTCTCCGTAGGAAGTTAAGGCGATTGAATTTTCTGATAAAAAACAAGTTTTTTTTTTATAATGTAAAAGTTTAACATTGTCACTGGAATTATTCGCTTTCTTTTAACTTTCAGCTATTAAATTAGTAATTATATTTACAAGTATACTAGTAAAATCCGGAAGACGTTGTCCTGCCTGTGTATATTTATTCACCTCTGTATATAAAATCACAGATTATTCTGTTTT
The DNA here is from genome assembly GCA_914767545.1 of Sesia apiformis. Lineage (NCBI taxonomy): Eukaryota > Metazoa > Arthropoda > Insecta > Lepidoptera > Sesiidae > Sesia > Sesia apiformis. Next base: position 2,286,165 of record OU611960.1, on the reverse strand, counting down.
GTCATCGATGATTTTTGCGATCGATTGAACAGTACAGAAGTTGATGTGCTGCAGCGACATCTAGTGGCGAGTAACAACAAAGTCGATAGCATAAAAATCTTCTCCATGAAAAAATACATATACGTGCCAACTTTCATGGTGATCGGTCGAACGGTGTCGAAGTCTATTAACATCAGATATACAAACATCCATTTATATACATATATAGATAAATAATGTATCCAAATTTTGCATAATTTTATCCCCTATTTTAAGAAAGTTATGGCCAAAATTACATTTCATTCGTTTTAGACATAAAATTAAAATAATAAAAAATGCTAAATTTATACTGCACTTGCTTTAATTTATTTGATTTAACCAACAGTCGATTGAAAATACCTTCAAATCAAATCATTTATTTGTAATGTGAATAGTTACAGATAGTAATCAAATACAACAGCTCGTCAGATTTGCCGGATTCGCGTGCAAAATAAATATAAAATTATTATAGATTATTATATTTTAAAGCATTATGTTAAAACATTAAGTCCGCCTCTGTGCATTGATAGTGCAAAAAAAGAAACAAATAAACCAGTATGATATAGTTTGACATTCACGTAAAGGGGGGGGGGGGGTGCACGCTGCAATCCAACAGCCGCTGGGCGCACTCCACTGGCTACGATACACTCTCACAGAAGATTACCTTGAAATGTACTCAATTTCGCACTATATATCCTATTCCCCAATGTACGTATGTGCTTCGATATTTTCCCAACCTTTTCTTCAAATCAATTCCTACATCTCAAAAGGTAGGCACCAAATCCGGGGCCATGCCGGCGTTTGTCATTCTGGACTGAAGTTGGCGTGCATCGCAAATGTCCACCGGCGACAGTATCCACTTACCAGCAGGTGTATGCTCATTCTTACTATGAAAAAAAACACATACTTTATATTATGTTTTTTACAGAAATGTCAAAAAAATGCTATGCGACTAGCGCTATTTTCGTCAATGGCATTGTTAGCACTATTTAAATTTTTTTACTATAGACTATGGAGACTGTTTAATAATTAACCATTTGGATCCCTTTGACTCATTGTTCTACAAACTTTTCTTTGCTATCTCCATTCTTAAGCCGGTCCCAGACATGTGCACAGGATATGTACAAAAATATTTTCTAAAATATTTGTAAACTATGCAAAGAGCAGCGCAAATATTTGGAAATCAGTTTTCGCTCTATTATATACGTAGAAACAAAATAATCGTCCGCTCTAGATAGCGTCAAACAGCTAACTGACTAAATCTTTATAAATGTGTGGGTTTGCGCCCTTTGATGTACGCCAAAAAACCGACACGGTGATGGCTAATACGAAATATTTGTGAAAAGAAATATTTGTATTTTCAATGAAGACTAATTATTTGTACAGGTATTTGCAAAGTGCGTGTTTCTAGATACACACATTCTACACATGTCTGGGACCGAGGTTACAAAAAAATGCTACACTAATCTTGTTACCACTTTTTAGTCTAGTTGTTTAGTCTTTTTCTATAAAATGCAATAAAGGTAAAGTATTCTCGGAAACGCATTATTATACTTGAAAAACAAAAACAGTCTATTATACTTCAAACGCTTGTATAATCACTCGCTTCGTTTCATGAAAACACTAGTACCAACGAGTTCACATTGTTTTGTCCCACTTCTCGTAGCAGCGTAGCACTTCGTAGCAACACTGCTACGTGCGGCTACGAGAGTCCAAGTAAAGAGGTTTTCGTAGCTTTGTTTTCTATATTATTGTGTTTTATGGCTATATGAACTCTAAATCATGAAAATTAAAAACTGGCGGGTTTATATTTGAAACTTTAGTTCAATAGACATCAATAAAGTCTGAATATACTTGATGTATAATTGACTTCTTTTGAATTTATATACTAAAGAAGAGGTAAATACAAATGTTTAGCTCCCGGTTAATTTTTTAAGAAGTTGTGTCCTATTGAAGACAAGAGACAGAACTAAGTTAAAATAAATTAATATAATAATGCTTATTACATAAACTGCTCTAAATTACGGACCATGTGGCAAAATACCCATGTTGGTGGCATTACTTCGCTGGATCGGGAAGCGCTAGGGATTTTGAAAGAATTTCAGCTGCAGAATAATTTGAAGAATCAATTCTAACGTCTGGAAATCAAATAAAATAAAAATCCAATTGTCTAATTGGACACAGTTTTCTGTATTTTTATTTTTTCATTTTCCTTTCCCCACCACAGAACAAAAATTTCAACATACAATGGATGGTAGATATTTAGAGTAACGAATCATGCTATTAAAAAATATAGCCTTAGATAAATTTATCGATTCATCTTATTCCTCGTTTGGGAATAAGTTTAAGTAGGTCAGTTGAAACAATAGGGAAGCAACCACAATATAGATAACTAAACAGTAAGTCGTTACAATGCTAATCTCTAAATCACGTACACTCACACACCGGCAGTAAAGGTTGTGCGTAGCACAACAACGTATCCCCTGAGTGTAGCTGCACAAGGCAATATGCATGAGGAAATCGATGTCTAGCAGTGGACCATATATGGTAGGGGCTAGTTACACTATTTGCAAGAAATAATGGAAATATCTACATTCTAATAACATACATATGTGCATTTAGATTTATTAACAGAAGAAGTATGAAAACACAGTAGTAATACAGTATGGAAAAATCAGTACCAAATTTATTAGTAAGAGAGGCGAATCAATTTTTAACGCAATTTGCCCAAAATTAAATCAATGAAATATATCAACATTTAGATTTAAATCTAGGGCAAACTTGCAGTCTCAATGAATCTAATTATGGATATGTAAACCATTATCATTTCACGATTTAATTTATGGCCGTATCGGTTATCTCAAACCGCCACGTTTGTTTACATTTTGGACAAATTAATAATAATACATAGTAAATAACACCACACTCGATGTTTTATATTAATAATGTCTCAGTGTTTTTTAACTCGTGACCACGGCTGGTACAACCCGTGGCGAAAAGTCGAGTAGGAATAAAAGGTACACAAATACCTTTATTGTTACGCATGAATGCGTAACAATTTAGAATTAGAATAATGATTTAGATTTAGAATATAAAATGAGTACAAAACGCGAAAGTTTAAAAGTTATACCACACTCAATTTTTTTTTATGGACGAAGGTGGCAGACGAGCATACAGTCCACCTGATGGTGAGTGGATACTGTAGCCCATAGACATTCGTGATACATGCCAACATTAGTCTAAAATGACAAACGTTGGCACGCCCCCGGATGCGCTGCCTACCTTTGGCCCACACTAGGATTCCCTGTGTCATGGGTCCAGAGACACGTATGAAAACGAACACAAAACGTGCAACGATCAAACACCTGTCTTTAAACAAATGATTGTCCGATCGGGAATCCATCCCGGAGTCTACTAACAGGCAGGGTTACTACCAACTGGGCTAATTGATCGTCAAAATTAGATTGGAATCGACTATAGATTCTGTACTGTTTTTTAACTACACTGTCTCAGATTAACTTTGAACATTTATTGGAAAACTAGATTCTTTGTACGTTTTCAGTTTAAATACAGTGAGGCAGTAGATACGAGGAAAAACAATAAAATATTTGAAAAATGTACGTCTAAATACTTGGTTTCTTTTATGCCATTTCTTAAAAAAATTTAATAACACAATATTTGACACAGGACGGCGCAGTGTGTTTAAAAGCTGTTTAACATAAGCTCTTTTAAAATTCTTGTGTTCGTTAGTTAGCAGACGTCTCCAACTACCAAAGAAAGCCTCTGTCACTGAAAACTGATGTAAAATGTACAGCATTTCTCAACTTTGTGCTATTCCACAATGAACGTACGTATTTCGGTAGTGAGTGAGATATACCAGAGCCCATTCCCATCCTATCCTATCCCTCCCCATTTTCCAAACTCTTTCTCCAAATACATTCCTAAATCTCCTAAATTAATTAAGCCTCGTTACCTATATCGATATCGTGAGATATGGCAAAGCCCATTCCCATTCCATTCTATCCTCCCCTCCCCATTTTTCCAACCCTTTCTCCAAATCCATTGCTACAACTCTAAAGGTAGGTAACGCATCCGAGGGCATGCTAACGCTTCTCATACTGGACTGATGTTGATACTCGCTATATACAGCTGATGTCCATGGGCAACAGTATTCACCTAACACCAGGTGGACTGTCTGCTCATCTGCCACCATCTTTCTATACAAAGTGTTGCCGAAATAATTCAGAACCTGAAACATGTCATCAAATTCAAAATATTTAACATTTAGAAAATTATTTGAATGAATAAATTAAAAGTTACAAACATGTAAGGTATTGTTGTCCTGTATAAAACGTTCGTAGATCACTCAGATCGGGCGCCTAGGCGGCGCGTGCGACGCGGCTCGAGCGACGCGCGTAGAATGAAAGACATGGTCTTCCCATTAAACTACGACATGGGGTTCTTCAAAAAAGCTGTGAATAGGATTTTGCAAGGTCGGTGGCGCGCCCGCATACCCCCTGGTGTTGCAGGTGTCCATGGGCGGCGGTAACACTTACCATCACGTGAGACCGCTTGCTCGTCCGCCCTTTTCTCTATAAAAAAAAAAAAAAAATCTGGCAAAATCGTTTCTACCCTCGATACTGAACAATCTATTTTCAGCTTTAGCGTTGTTCCTGTGATACGGTGTATATAAAAAAATCGGTACGTTACTAGACGCTGCTCACTGAAGTGCGATCTAAATTTGTTGAAGAACCTGAACCTGTAACCTTCACGCTTCATTACACCAGAAATCTTTCCACATATTCCCAAAAGGCTTTATATCTAAATCTTTCACCCACTCAAAAGTCATATCAAAGAATTCTCGCGACATCAGTGTGCGATATATCAAACGGAATGAAACAACCTTAACATAATATAACGAGTGACGTCTCAACTCTTTGGTACACCAGTGGAACGTTTTCGCGAGACAAACACATCGCTTTTACCTATACCATCGGTTCTCGATTAAAAACATCGCTTTTTTAGGATAAAGTTCGAGAGTCTTTGTTAGGTATGTGATGTTGACTTTGATTTAAAGCACAATTCGACGATGAATAAAGGTCTGTATTGTCGACACAATTTATGTTAAATTATAAAACGTAACTATAGCATTCAATTAAACACTGCAGTGCGATCTAGTAGCGAAATCTGGAATTAACTATTAGTAAAGTTTCGGTTTATAGTCATTTTCTTCATTTATTTATGCAGACTATTTAGTTATATATTTATTCATACATCAATATTTTCCACAGATATCTGTAATTAGTGCGTCCTGCCATTTTTGGTGTACAGAGACGACACGTGGATACCAACGTTTCGTTTGATCCTTAAGTTTAAAGTAGCTCAGGTATGAAGCGATAAAATACGAAACGAACAGATTTGACAAAGACCAAAGTGATCGACATAGTGACATAGCTGAAGTGGCAATAAGCAGGAAATGTATACCACAGAACTGGACTGATAGGTTAGACGAGTCCTTGAGTTAGTTAAATGGAGACCACGTACCGGAAAGCGCTGTGTGTCAATTGGACCTAATAACTCAAAGAAATTCACCGGTAGTGGCTGGATGAGAAGAGCAAAAGGTCGTGCGTACTGGTGAGCCTTGGGAAAGACCTACTCGTACATTCAGCAATGGAGAGACCTAAGCTGATGGTATGGTATAATAATAATAATCGTTTATTTATCGGAATGCGAGTACAAATATAGGTAACATTATTTACAAGTAGATGCTATACATTCCACTGTCAAAGGGTGTAATGGACCGAAATCGTTTTTTTTGAGCCTCAGTAATTCTAACTTCACGTGTTTAAAATACATGCGAAAATAGTGTCATTTTCTAGGCGAGTGAACAGCTCATGTGTGCCCCGGTCAATTAAATATTTCTATTTGAAGACCTACTGAGGTATTGATTTTATGTCTGGTGTATTTTACAATGGTAAGGTTCTATTGTTGACTTAAAAACTTACGTTCCTATCGAAATTGGATGTAGGTTGGCGTTAATCGTGAACTTTATAATCGTACCCGTGTTAGTGGTCACAATTTTTTGTTCAGTCACACGAGTAACAATAAAATGGAATTATTTCATGAATTCATGAATCGTAGGCGGCCGCTGTTGCGCCCGGCGATCACGTGACCTGACTGTGTATACTGCTAGAACGAGTGGCGTTCGGCTGGCGCGGAATTGTGATGTTTTGGCGGCTCTTTGCAGTTTAGTGAAAAACTTGCGGTAACAAGATGCATTTCTTTGTCTATCTTTGTGACATATTCTCTGTGTATATTTTTAAGTTTATACTCTGAAGGTGTACTAAGTGTACAACTCACGTGGGAGAAATAACGTTGCACTCCACTACAATATTTTTAGTATGTTTAGTATTAGTAATAGTATTTTTTTGTCTTTATTATTGTAATTTAACGAAAATCTTTTTATGTAATCCAAACAATTCGACAAATGTATAATAGAATAACATATTTGTTCCACTATACTTTTCATTCGTTGTAGAATGAACTGGCTACTGAGGATTTCCACTCTTTAAGACAACTGTGAACAGGATTCTCCATGGTCGACAGAGCATCCGCATTTCCCCTGACCTTTCAAGTGCCCATAGACGGCGGTGAGTACTTACCATCAGTATGACCGCCCGACTCTCTGCTGTCCGACTTAATATTAATAACTTTATTAAGAAAAAAAACTTAATTCACATCACACTTCTCAGTATTCAACATTCAGAACGCATATAAAATGTTTCATAAAATTTCCATTACTTACGAACATCGAAGTGGGCCATAAAAAGATTAGCGAAAGTATTAAATTCAGGGAGACGCGCCGAAATTGGTTTTACATTAAGTATCGAGGTACGTATGTTGGTTAGGTCTCTCTAACACTAATGCATGCGAAGCTATAAAAGTTGTATTTTTTAAAAAATATTAGGGCTTTCTTTTTTAGAAACAAGATGGCGGACGAGAAGCCATTGATAAATGGATACTGTGGCCTATGAACGTCCGCGATACATGCCTACATCAATCAAAAATGACAAACGTTATAAAGCCGCAAACCCCGTCTTCTTTTAAAAATTAAGGAGCGATATTGGATAAAAAGTTGGTAAGAATGTTTTGGATAAAAGTTGGATCTGTTCGGATTCCTAATCACTTTGACTCAATGAGATCTTTTGTGTATCCCTAACCCTACCTTCTATTATTAGTGCTCGAATAAAATTCCATATACTTCAGGATATCCAGCACTCATAAAAGCCCATAGTGTTTTGGTCTCGGTTTATGATAGAAGACATTTTGCATCTCGCCAGTCACATTCACAACGTCAAATACTAGTAATAAAAAAAATGTTACTTAGTTATAGAATACCTTATTCAGTGACTCAAAAAAAATCTTTAAATAATTTTGGGACATATTTAGTAAAAAAAAAATAAGATAAACCATAAATACATCCTTAGTTGCTTATGTCTGTTATAGGAAAACCTATTTAAAGAATATTTACTTCTATATCTATCTGTATATAGAGAGGTAAAATTGTGTGTTTGTGGGTATGTTGGGTGTAATCTCTGGAACAATTGAAACGATTTCAAAAATTCTTCCACAAGTAGGAAGCTAATATAGTCTAATAATCTAATATAATTAAAGTCTAAATAAAAGTCTAATAGTCTAATATAATCCGTGTCTAATATAGGCTATATTTCATTTTGAAATTTTGAAAAAAAAAGTTGAGAAAAAAACTTATAAACCGAAGCGAAGCGAGGACGCTAGTATGTTATAAAATACGATTTTTATGCAATTAGGTGAAAAAAAAATTGCATACCTGTGGCACAGAATGCGGGACAGCACCAAGAGAGTCTTAATAGCACTCGCAGATAGGAGTGATTGTCCCATCGAAAAATTTGAACGGGACTGATGATAAGATAGATTCCTTACTAAAATAGTTTTTAAGCCTCTTTTACTAACTTTACTTGTAGATTCCAATTGGTATATTTCATATTATTCGTTATATTCCAAATAATACCAAATACCGTGTCACCAAAATGACACAAATGTCAATCAACTTAGTATAAATGTAACCGTTTGGAAAATTAGTTAATTTTGAGGAATAAATTAAAAGATTCAAACATGTAAGGTTTTGTTGTCCTGTCTAAAACGTTCGCAGTGCTCATTACTCACACCGGGGACCTAGGCTGCGCGCGCTACTCGGTACGGATGACGCGCATGGGATAAAAGATATTAAGCAGATATTAACTAGAATTGTACTAAAAAATCAGGATAAAAGCCTAATGTAAAAACTGATAGAATAGATTCTACTCGCGATACTTGACACCCTATCAAATCTTGCGTTATTTCACTGACACGTATATTGCGAAATTAATAAATATTATTATTAATAATTAAAAAACTCTAAAACAACTTCATAATTATTAGGAGCATATTTAGTAAAAAAAAAGGAAACGCTAGTGTAAACTTCTATACAGTAGGACCAGTCCCTAATCTAAATCCTCGCCGGGTGCACGTTAAGAAGGATTATGGTAAGAATTGCTTGCCTTCCTTCATATATTGGACATTTTTGTATGTCTTTACCTAATGTAGCTACTAAACCGCACAACTTAGCTGCGATTTGAACATGTGTATCATCATCAGCGATGAAGTGGCTGCCACGAGCCCTGAAGAACTACACGACCTCTAAAAGAGTGGACTCTAAAGAGTCGCCAACCCATGTTTTTGAACACAGATATACTATGTCCTTCATATATGCCGTGTTTCTAAGTAACTGTTATGTTGAATTGAGATATTTATTTATTTTAAAATCGATATTTCGGTTCGGTTACACGAACATGGACTTTTTTATAGAAATCGGAGACATACGATTAATAGTTTCAATCTTTTAGACGTCGAATGGTCTTGTGAATTCTTTTAATGTTTAGTGTAAATCAGATCCGAACTCGCAAAATTAAAGATTACCGGTGAATACGCCCGCGGACATTGTTAGTCTATCGCACGCAGCCTTTCCGAATGTGAAGATCAAATGTGGGTAGTTGATAAAACTGAACTACCCGCCTCTCTTCGGTCAACTCATGACCACTGCTGGTGTAACCCATGCCGAAACGTGTAGTGGAAATAAAAAGTAAACAAAAATCCTTCAATTTTACTTCAGACCCTATTTGCAATATAAAATATGTACAAAACCGCGAGAGTATAAAAAGTTTATACAGTCATAATTTAGGAACTACTGAACCGATTTGACTCATCTTCAAACATAGCCAAGGTATAGATCCAAACTATTTTTTAATTAAATTTCATTCGTGTTTTACTCAAATTCAGCTAGTGACCTTCGGGCGAAGTGTAGTGACTTTTTTTCGAAATTCAAGTCGTGATTTACGGAAAATGTAGATTTCTTCGAAATATCCGTATCATCATATAAGAAAACAACTGTACTCGTAACTCCTAGCAAACCTTTCACCAACGTCAATTATCCAGTCCCCCGCTAATTACATTGGTGAATTTTGACAAATGCTAATCTAAACTTGCCGCCGACTGTGCGAATGATGTACAAGGCCACGTCTGCTTTGCCATTACACTGTCAAGTGAAGTTTCAACCATTTCAAAATATGGTAATTTCTGCATATAACACGAAACAAGGCGTCCAAGAAAATTTGAGGCGATTTCTAAAATCAGGTTTCCACTTCAAAGACAAAACCTATTTTATTGACAACAACATACAAGTAATTACAAAAATCTTAATCTTCGTTTTATGCCTACCCTATTTTTTTATATTCGTTAATCTTTATTCACCTTTTATTTCTACTTGAAGTTTCAATCGGGAAAACTGATATAAACTGTGACAGTTTACATCAGTCTTCCCGACATCACATCCTGTGATTAATATGTTTTCTATTTATGTTTTGTAACTTCATATCGTAACAAGACATGCCAGTCCCTTCATACCTAAAATAATATATATACAACAACATATATAGATAACAAGATATCAGCCTATTGGTTATAGGCATAACGTTCCACTGTAGAAGCACAGGCCTCATTCCGTTCATTTCTGTTCTAGCTCATTCTGAACTATTGTTGACATGTATTTGCGGATGTCCATGGGCAACAGTATCCATTTACCACTAGATGGACTGTCTGCTAGTGTGTAATTTATTTCTTTAAAGAAACTGCTACTTGAATTTGTGTTTTTACCGCATCAATTCAAAATGACTGGACTCGACATAAAGAATTTGAATAAACTTGAGTTTAATAATTCAAAAGTATTATAGACTTTGACAGCACATATTGGTACACGGGCACAGTGCACAGTGTGCCAAAATTGACCAAAAATATAACTCCACGAAATTCGTCCAGAAATCGAAACGTACACAAACTACAAAACAAATCCACGACCGCACATTGTAACAGCTGTCTAGAACTTTCGTTTGCGTTCAGAAACTTGTAGGACAGAATCGTAAATCATAATATCTTGTCGTCTGCTTTTTGTACGTAAAAAGTGTGGTTTCTTGAGTTCATCGCTTTACGTAACCTTGTAACGGTTTTTGTTCATTTTACCTGTTAGCAAAAAATCTAAGCTAAATGTTCTTTTCTATAAAAGGAACGCTAAAATCTTTATTTAGCAAAAACGACTTCAAATAACTATCATATTACAAAGTAGCTTAAACTTAATATAAAGAATAAAATAGGCGTTTATTTTACAAAATGCTCGAAATATCGGATTATAGTAAATAATGTGCACGTTGTAAAAATTTGGATCCTGTGTGTACCTTGATGCCCAGCATGCTGGCAGAATTACCTCACTGGATAACAAGTCTGATGCGTTCTGCGAGATAATAACCAGCCCTACAGATAGTGCTGTCGACCAGGCGCTTTGAAAGATCTTTTCTGTAAAATGAATGCGCGCTAGGATCCCATGAACCTAGCATCTCCTAGATCTAGACCTTGGAAGAAGAAGAGTACACATGTCGCAGCGATCTATGTCAATATTAGTCAAAAATGACAAACGTTGGTACGCCCCCGAATGCACCGCCTACTCTGACAATTTAACAGTGGATTATAGGAAAAGATTGGGAAGGGGAAAGGGTGTATGATAAGATGAGAACATTTTTCCGTAAAGGGGATGAAATCAAAGAGAATAACGAGACAACAATATCCTTGAAAAGGAGACAGGATAACCGGGTGGAGAACCGTCTTTAATAAAACACGAAGTACAGTCACCCAGCCCATTTATTGTCCGTGGGATCGGCCTTTTTTAAACCAAAAACATTATCAACATATAACTCGAAGTTGAAACAGAACAATAGCGTATTTTACGTAAGTGTACAGCGCCATCTATCGACCAACTATACGATGGAGCTACAATTCGATTACAAACATTTGCGGAAAAGGTCTATTTATTGTTTGTTAACAAAAATCAGAAGTCACCGATATAGCTCACATAATTAGTAAGCTGAAGTGGCAATGGGCAGATCATATCTGTGGCAGGACCGACCAACGATGAGGTAGATAAGTCCAGGGACATCCAGCAGTGGCTAATGGTACGGTGGGCAGTGCAATGCAGGCAGCCCTTTCAGTATCCAATGCTGGACATGGGCCTCCTCATGCATATTATCTTGTACATGAAGGCTGTATAGCCTTAAAACGCCACGCTGGCCAAGCGGATTGGTGAGTCCACTCTGTATTAGTTAGTATGTTATGTACATTAAAAGACTAATAACAGTGACTAAGTAATTTATTAATATTAGACGTGTATGTGCGTCTTACCGAGGTCCCCTGACAAGAGAGCGTGTAGTCTATGGTCATAGGGTGGTAAGCACTTGTTTGACAAAACCACAGACAATACACACTCTTTTTGAGGTGGTGTAGTTCCTCAGAGCTTATGGTAGTGGCTTTGTTATCCCTTAGTAAAGTTTTACGACACCCGCGTGAAGAGATGGAGTTGTATTATTCTATAGGCGACCAAAACCATACGGCACACCCAGTGATTATGCAGTTGTTTAGGGGCACAGAAGTTGTGTCATAGGTGGCCGTCAGCTGTCGTTGAAACTGATTGCAGTTACGCTGCAGTTTTTGATTATATAGTGTTGAAATAAATGATATAGTACGAGTATTGTAATAAAAAAAATTTTTTTTTTTCAAATAAATTGAGTAGAAATGTTTTTCTAAAACAAAAAACCTTAATAAATATAGCAAAGCCAGACCCCATCTATTAAGCAGGCCACTACGTTAACGCCATTGTGGCTAAATAAATAAAGACAGGATTAAGTCGGCCGCAGCAAAACATTAGAGTCTGTTTCACGTCAAGTGACAAGCGGCGGCATTAGGGAAATTGGTACTCTAGTGATGGGCGTAGTGGATAAAAGTTATCGAGACAACACGACGATAGAGACTGTTTGGCGGGGGAACTCGAGAAGTGAAGTTGGTTTTTGTTTGTTTATTGTAAAAAATGTGTATTAGGCATTTTGTGGTTTAATAGTTTATTAAACTTCAAAGTGTTTTTTGTGCATAGTGTTTGTGATAAAAAGCGTGGGACTGTGGTTTTTGTGTGCTTCCGCTCTTATTCGCTTACGAGTGCTTATGTGCTTACGAGTCTTCTGTCCTCAGTAAACTTACTATCGCTTTACTGACCGACTCTTGACTTACCTCGACGAGACTACACATTGACATGATGTGGACTGGATACGTTTTAGACTTTGAAATTGTTTATTACGAAGAAAACTTGACACTGGCAGAATGTGTTAATTCCACCATTGCCATATACGAGTATTAAGAAAAATGGGCGGCGATATTTGAACACAATGAAGAACCAAAGTTTTGAACTAATATTTTATCTATGTGATACCTTATGGTATTTACTAAGCGCACTCACATAAAACAAATCACTCTTAAGTAAGGGATGTTTTGGGTCGCGTCAAATATAATTTGGGGAATCATGACTTTTTAACTGTTTTTACGAATATATTAATTTTATCAACTATAAGAAATAACAGAAGTAAATTAAGACCCATACAAGAGACTGCCATTAAACAGACAAACGTATTTCGATTGTGGGAGATACCAGTATCCTTTTCCCTTCCCATTTTGACCCATTCCTAAAAGTCTACTTAAATGGCAGTGTAACTGTGGACGTGATCACATTTTCAACTAATCCATTTACTATCAGGCAGATCCTATACGTTCCTCCTATAAAAAATATATCGCTATTTAGTGTTTCCCATCACTAGTTCTAAACTAATTTATCATTTATCTGTTAGTAGACGATCTCCTGCGACATCGTAAACAACACAGATCTAATACTGTCTAATATTTTCAAATTAAAATAAAATTTGTCGTTGAAAATAACAACGACTTTACAAATTACTATTTTATGATAATAGTACCTACATTGTTCACCGAGGGGAGAAAGTGACCGATTACCAACGAGGCCTTAACACACACGAGTTGGGAATCACACTTTCTTCCGAGTGATACATAGTGCTCTATACCACACCTACGAGGTAAACCTCCATGGGCGGCGGTAACACTTACCATCACGTGGGACCGCTTGCTCGTCCGCCCACTAGACTATAAAAAAAAAATCTTTATTAACTGAAAGTTTATTGTTGCATTTATTTCTGGATTTCTCAGGCAATAGGTTCTCAATAACTGCTTGGGCAGTTTCTTTAAATTCTGGTGGTGTCATCAAATCTTCGCTTTCACTACTAGACTACACTTCGAGTATAATATAGTAAACATAAATTGAAAATTCATAAAGAAAAAGAAAGCAAATCGCGCGCGCGCGATTTTCACTTGTTTCTTGATTATTTTCTTTTTTTTAATTAATGTTCAGAAAATGCTAGTGGCCAGTATCATTTTGCGGACTTGGAGATAAAAACTTTGTCTTTTGGCATAATAATATTAAAATAGGTTACCGACTGATATTACTTAAAATTAAAAAAATACAGTACGATAACAGTGGATTTTCATACACTTTTTCTGCCCGCATATTTGTATGATAGTAATGACGTACTTTCTGCCTCATTTTTGAAAAAGTATTAAGGTATTTTCCGAGCGGGTGTGGTATAAAAGATAATTATCGTGTGCTCTTCTAAAAACCAAGTATGAACCATTAAATGGCTTGTATTTAAACAACCAGTGAAAAAATAATAATGAGTATAATAATAATAATGAATAACTAAATGATTTTATGAATAACTGAAATTTATTATTCGAAGATATCCATCACTTGTTGCGTGGAACGTGCCCGGAACCAAGGGGAAAGAGAGACTGGGAATCGAATTCGAGATCGTTTTCAGACAGGAGTACTAAGGTATTAGACAAATCGATTATCAGCCTTAAGTTTTAAATCCAATATTATTCAGCCTGTGTCTCTCCCCTGGTGGATACCATCATCTCAGCCTTTAGACGTCCACTGCTGGACATAGGCCTCCCCCATTGTCCGCCATTTAGACCTATCGGCACCTGGTGGATACAAATCTCTCTTATTAAGGCACAGCGCTATTTAAATTATTAAAATTTTTGCCTCGGGTGGTGCGCAAACAATATTAAATTACTTCACCTTAATTAAAAAAGTTCTTGATTAAAAAAGTAAGAACACGACCTAGAAAAAAGTTCTCCATATCATTATAGGGAATCACAACATCATTATCTCCCAACTTCCAACTAGAAAGTTAGACTTAGGAGTTCAGGATAGTTCATGAAACTTCGGGAAGTTTACACCGACTTCGTTAGCTCCGCTTCTCGAAAGGGAAACACCGATGACATTGTTTTAATCGAACAGACAGCGGGTACCGATAATAACCTAGTTAGAATCGTGATTATCGTTTATTGGTGGAAACTTCTCGTAGTCTGTATTGGGAGTAAGTTAGATTAGATTAGAAGTTGGTATTTGAAAACAACGATTGCTGTCAATAACAAAATACATATTGTGTTGAAAAGAGTTTCAACGCAAATTTAAGCTGGACCAGTAAACTGGCGCTTGACCAGCAGCATGATGTTTTAAGGTCATAACCTTCATGCACAAGAAAATGTACATGAACAGGCCCGAGTCCAATAGTGGACGAACATTCAATGTGCGAAAACACAAACAAAAGTTATAATAGCCAATGTAATAGATAGGCCACGGGTGACAGTCTCGGTCAAGTGTTGCCTACATCCTAAAGATTTTCTGATCGAACATCGTTGCCAATACGGTCCTGTGGAGCCTGTGTCATGAGAGTCTGCAGATACGACGCTGCAGATAGCACTGCGTCGACGGATATTGTGCATAGACCAGAACCACATTCCCAGACGGGCTCTGCATTGCGATCTTGAGAGTAAACGCAAACATCAACGACATTAGCAAATCTGGCAGTACAAAATGATGTCACAGAGTGCTGAATAGTGGTTTTATCTGGAGCGGAATGAAGTGTGCAGACGCAGATATGATTAGATAGAAAACAAGAGGGAAAGAAAGATACATAGATAAATTCTAGAAATCAGCCTAGATATCTCTTCTCCTTCCAGAACTAAAAAATTGTAGACCGGCCAACGGCCAGGTGAATCAATAATATATTATAATCACAAATATGCGACTAGCACAAGGCAGAGACAAATGGCGTGAAGGAGAGGAGGCTTATTTATACCCAGCAGTGGGCTAAATAAAAAAAAAACTGAGAATGATGACGATAATCTCTACTCGACTCAATTTTTTGAAATTGTGACTTAAGTAGTATGGATTTTTAAAATCGTCACTAGCTAAGCGGTGAAAATAGCATAGTGGGAAATTCCGCGTTTCTGAGAATTGGAAAACGTGGGTGCATGCGAGGCAAAGGCGCGTAGTTTCTAAATATACTGAAATGCCTCTTTTGTTCACACAGACACGTCTTAGTGGGTAATAACAAATCTATCATACCCGTGCCCAGTCTTTCGACGTGTTTGGGGCCTATTACTACAAGACGACAAAAATAAAGATCTATAACATCGAGCAGGTGTTTACACGAAAGATAAGAGCCGAAATGTCAAGAACCTTGACAAGGGACTCGCCCTATTTTAGTAGATCTCAGATACGACATAAAAATCAACTAAGGTGTACCGCTACCGAGAAATCTGATTGTATTGCTTCTCAATTGAGATATACGAGTATGTTATCGTTTGTTGCGTTGAACTTTTGATTTGTAAGTATTATTGTATGTTTATTTATGTGTATGTTTATTATATGACGCACCACAGGTATTTCTACACTCGTGCGCTTTCTGCATCACCTAGCGCATTCAACTCTCAATTAATCTCAATTAATTCATTAATCTGGCGCATGCATTAGTTGAATGCCTTAAGACTACATCGTCTACACTAATATGTGTCTTGGTTTCTTCCGTTTTCATTACAGTGTGATGTGTGTGAACGCTAGCGATCAATCGGGATGAAAGATTGTTTGACGAAACGGGAATTTTACAATATTAAAAGATTTGATGCTCACAATGACTCCTTTTTAAAAACTTCACACCACTATGTATAGCAATTTTTTACAAGCTTTTGGAAATAGTGGGGTCGAAAATCACAAAACAGAATAATCGTTTTCGACAAGCGATATCTGCGGGAGATATCAAATTAGCAATCAGCCTTAGATATTTGACTACTGGAGAATCATTTCCGTCGCTGATGTGTCTATTTAAAGTCTCAAAGTAATTTATTTACTTATTTAGTGCATGTGGTCCCATAGTACTTGATAAATTCGATAACATCTTCTATAAATTCCAATATTTTTCTTTATCTTTCGACAGTTTGACTCGTAAAACGCACGTGGATCCACCGGCGCCGGATCGGAGTGTGTTAGAACCTTAGCGGTATGCGCTGTCGTTCAACTAGTTTCGGCGCGTGCGCAATTGCATGCGCGCTTGCGCTACGGGCATGTGTCACAGCGCATGCCTATAGCGCACGTGTGTGGAGATACCTTAACGGATTGAAATGGAGTTTGTCACAAAAAGAGTTACTGTTTATATTTAGGTTAATTTCGAATATGAACTGATCGATTTTTAAGCATCTGAACCCCATTCGCCTGCCCGCGATCGATAATAAAAAAGAGCAAATAAAAGTTCAAAAATCCAAGCCGCATGCTTGATTACAAAATCCAAGAAAAAAAAATACTACTTTTCAATAAACCCTTTTTTAAACGAACGAAAAATAGGGAAATCCCCCTTCTGACTAGCCCTACCATCTGTATCTTTTATATTTATTTTATTTCTAATTTACATGAAACAGTATAAAAACTACATTACAAAAATCTCTAAACACATGCCTATTAATGTTTCAACAAATAAGAAGTGATTGCTTAGATTATACTATACTTTTATTAAACTACCTGTAAAAAATTGAATTTAAGCTTATAAAGACAGGTTACTACTTATAATTATGAAAAGATAATGGTAAGTTAAATAAGTTAAAAAAAGTTAAGTATGGATGCATGTGTAAATTCAGTGAGTATATGGATGACTAACGTTATAAGTGAATTTAGTTAGATACGGATTGCCCAATTTTATCACTCAAATACGCTCTAATTTTTCTCCCAAAAGCCGAACCAGAATCCTTATAGAGCATAATATGTACACAATAAGTCAATATCCGTACATTGTAAGTTTTCATCATTCTTGTTTTAAATGAGTTCGGGCAAGAATTAGTAAGATAAGTCCTTGTAAGATAGCCGTCAAAGGCCGCTTTGAAAGAAGAATCATAACGTTTAACATTCCAAGACTCCATTGTATAGGTGTGGAGTATCTAAGCGTCTCATCTCCAAGTGTTCTTATCTACGTCGATCCTCGAGCACGCGCCGATCAAAGAGAAAGCCGACCGATTAACACAATAGGGTGTAACTTGATTTAGGTTGACACCGATATTTTAAGTCACTTATGAAGCGACATTGTGGTGAGCGACGAAGGTCGGAGTCTTTGTGAACTACTAGTGTATCACTCTGATTCTGTTTTTGATTAGGTCTTTGGTTCTTCTGGCCGTGTAGGGTCAGCCGGCGTTCCAAGGTTTACCTAAATATGTAAAATCCTAATTTAGTATTTAAATCTTAATTACTAAAAAGTGAATTTATATATTATAAAATACTGGATAGAATGACAAAAAAAATAGAATCATTTTCCCAAGTAAATTTAATGGAATCGTTTCTAATAGCAATCTTATCTTCTTTAGTATTTCATGTATCCTCCACTAGCGGCCGCGACGGTATCGAAAAATTGACAGATGTGACAAATTTCACAAAACAAAATAGCCATACAGAAAAAAGAATATTTTTTAAATTATTGAAATAGTTTGTGACATCAAAAACTCGTTAGTAATATTTTTGATACCATTTCAGTTTCATACATGCTAGTATAGTATGTTGATATGATGAAATAGACCTTTGTTAGATACTGGGTTTTTAAATAATAAATACGTTGCGCTTAAAACACTATATTAACTTTTAAACAATTTAAATTGCATTAACGTATATGTAACGATCGTTGGAGCAGATTCTAAGTAAGAAAAGAGGCCTTTTTAGGCAATGACAGTTTTTTGACGTAAACGGCTGATTGGTCGAATCCTTAACGACTCTCAGTGTTGCCAATTCTGGACATGCCCCCGGCCTTGGAAGCACTGGCATCCAACATCCCCTCTTCTGAGTCTTCATAGAACAGAGGACATATTCGAGGAAATGCGCGTCTGATTATTCCTGCACAGGTTTGGATATCTGCGACTCTGGATATTCCATCCTTTCCTGGTTTGGTAGATATGATTCGTCCTAAGCTCCATTTCAATGGATGAGTATTATCGTCTTTGATGACGACCATAGTGTTAGGTTGAAGATCAGGCTTATGATGCTTCCATTTGGTCCTAGTTTGCAATTCGGAGATATATTCTTTGCTCCATCGGTTCCAGAAATGTTGCCTGATTTGCTCCAGGTGCTGATAGCGTGTCAGCCGGTGGACCGGAATTTCAGCCAGTGGTTCTGCTGCAGGTGCTGTCAAGGCACGTCCAACCAGGAAATGAGCAGGAGTTAGTGGTAGAAAGTCAGTGGGATTAGTAGATAAAGGACTAATAGGTCGGGAATTAAGTATAGCTTCAACCTGTGAAAGTACCGTAGTATACTCTTCAAAAGTTAGGCGTGCGTTCCCAACCACTCTCAACAAATGATGCTTACAAGATTTTACGCCACTTTCCCACAATCCACCAAAATGAGCCGCATAAGCTGGGATAAAAGAGAATTTAATATTTTGACTAGTTGCGTATTCAATTATATCATTTGAAATATTTTTTAAAACGTTTTTGAACTCATTAGCAGCTCCGACAAAGTTTCGACCATTATCGGATAGTATCTGATAAGGTTTACCTCGCCTAGCTATAAAACGCTTTAAAGCAAGCAAATAAGATTCCGAAGACAGGTCACTGACTAGTTCTAAATGCACCGCACGAGTTACGAAACAAACGAATAAACAAACGTAACTCTTTGTTATCTTAGAGCCCCTACCCTTACGGTTCAATATGAGCATTGGTCCAGCGTAGTCAACACCACACTGATGAAACGGAAAGGTGGGTGTAATTCGTTCAGGTGGTAAATTGCCCATAATAGGGGATAACGATTTACCTGACAGTCTGGTACAGATGACGCAGTCGTGGACCGTGCGCTTTGCAAGATTCCTACCTCCAATAGGCCAATAAGATTCGCGTATATTGTATAATAGGGCTTGTGGTCCGGTGTGATGTAGATTTTTATGCTCGTAACGAAATAACAACACTGCAAACCAATGCTTAGAAGATATTAACATCGGATGTTTTTTGTCAAAGTTAAATAATAAAGATTGTTTAATTCTCCCCCCTACTCGTAATACTTTATCATCTCCCATAAATATATTTAAATTGTTAAACTTGTGTTTAAATTTTAGTTTTTTATTACAAGAAAGTAATCTATATTCATCTGCAAATGTTTCTAATTGTGACAGTTTTACCAAAGTCTCACTGGCATTTTGTAACTCATCAACAGTAAGAGAGCCCTGACGAATATTATTTTTATAGCGTGTATTGTGTATAAAACGCAATACGTATGCACAAGTCCGCTTCATACGATTAAATTGCGAAAATCTTTTAAATGGGAATAATGAAATTTCTGACGAGCTGACTAATGAATTAATAGGTTTAGATTTGATTTCAGGTAAACAAGAAATATCTACTTGTTCGTCATATGACTGATTGCAATCAAATGCTGGGTCATGAAGAAACGTTGGCCCCTCCCACCACATAACACAATTTTTGAGGTCTTCCAGTCCGACACCGCGGGATACTAAATCTGCTGGATTTTCCTTGCCGCTAACATGACGCCACCTCAACGTATCAGTGAGCTCGTGAATCTCAGATACTCGGTTTTGAACAAAGGTTTTTAATAGATTAGGAGACATGCGCAGCCATCCTAATACTATGGTGGAGTCACTCCAGAAAGTAACGTTATCGAACTGACAGTTTATTGATTCGCGGATTTTATTATAAAGCCTAGCACCCAGTAAAGCGCCACAAAGTTCTAATCTCGGGATGCTAACCGGTTTTAGAGGCGCAACCTTTCCTTTAGAACAATACAATCGTACGATTACCGATGAGTCACGATTTATGGTGCGCACAAATACACAAGCCCCGTACGCGACAGACGAAGCGTCACAGAATATGTGCAGTTGGATGCGCGCGGGGTTGGTAGCTACAACGTGACGCGGCACGCGAATATATTTAAGCATAAGCAGAGAAGTCGCGAAACGGTTCCAAATTTGTGAGACGTCAGCGGGAACCTCATCATCAAAATCTATTTTCAATAGCCATAATTTTTGTAATAAAATTTTAATTATAATCACCGTACAACTCAACAATCCTAAAGGGTCATAAATCTGACTAATCTTTGATAAAATGTATCGTTTTGTAATAATTTTATTGTCAATCTCATAATTTGTGTTAAAATGAAATTCGTCACTAATGTGAAACCAACCTAATCCTAATGTTTTAGCGTGGACATTATTACCTAATGACAATTCCTTAGATAATTCGGATACTCCGTTTTCGACTTCATCTAAATTAAAATTAAACATCCACTTGCGTAGAGGAAAACCACCTGATAGTAAGTGACTAGATACATTTTGACAAATCTTTAATAATTGAATTTTGTTATCATGCGTCGTTAATAAGTCGTCGACGTAAAAGTCGTTGCTGATAATTCTAGTGACATCAGGATCAGTACTCTCAGCTGCCAATTGCTTGAGACATCGACAACTCAAAAACGGAGCGGACGCGGTTCCGTACGTAACAGTACAAAGTTTATAAACGCGAATAGGTTCCGACGGGTCGTCCCGCCACAAGATCAATTGAAGATCACGTTGATCCTCATGAATTAAGCACTGGCGAAACATTTTCTCAACATCAGCACAAGCCGTATACTTGTGCTGCCTAAATCGTAACAATATAGCAATGAGATCACCCTGTATCGGTGGACCGACCATTTGGAGGTCATTCAATGAAATATCTGTGCTGGACTTTGCACTGCCGTCGAACACCACTCGCAGCTTTGTAGTCGTGCTATGCTCGCGGAGTACACCGTGATGCGGCATTATATAATGAGGCTTTCCATAGTTATCAGCTAGTTTCATATGACCCAAGCGTATGTACTCGTGAATAAAATCGCAGTAAAGTTTTTTATACTCCGGATTACGTACTAAGCGTTCTTCGAGAGCTAAGAACCTTCTTTCCGCTTGCGAATACGTCTCGCCTAATTTATCGGGTGAAATTTTGAAAGGAATACGTACAACGAACCTTCCGTCAATCGTGCGCGTAGTATTGTTAACGAAATGTTGTTCGCAAGCACGTTCATCCTCACTGTGCGTATCCCGAGGCGCAAACGTTTCTTCGAGTTCCCAGAACTGTCGTAGCTGGGTATCAATCGCATCTGAAAAATTACATTGAATTCCGTACCCTTTATCGCGTGAAATAGTAGAAATAGGCCCAGAAATAATCCAACCTAGTTCTGTGTCTAATAAGAAAGGCCCATTCGGTAATTTAATTTTATCTGTTTTTATTAAATCCCAAAACTTATCAGCACCTATTAAAATATCAATATTACTTGTTTCATAAAATTGCGGATCCGCTAATTGAATGTAATCGGGTATATTAAATTGCGCGTATTGTAATGGCATCGCAGGTATGGCCGAAGTAATGTTAGGCAAAACAAAACATTGTAAATGTGTTTTATAAGTGTTGGACGTTGATACAATTTCAATGTCACATATTTGCGTTGATTTTGTGACAGAGTTACCAACACCTCGTATTTCGAACGTGGACTGTATAACATTTATGTGTAATAAATCGCATAATGATTTTGTGATAAAACATCTTTCTGATCCATTGTCCAAAAGGGCGCGAACTACATGTAACTTATTTAAGTTGTCCGTTATTTGTATTAGAGCGGTTGACAATAATACCGGTTTTAAATTGGCAGAATGAATACAGTTAGTATCGAGGTGTGCATTATTTGCATTAATATAAGATGCGTGTGTTGACAAGGAAGGTGTGAGCGGGGAGGCGGCCGAGGGCGCGGGTGCGGTCGCTCTGACTATCGCGGGCGCAGGAGGCGTCACTGACAGTACGCGACCATCACTCACTTCAGTGGCGTTACCCGCATGACTTGTGAATGTCGTATTAATATTGTAATATTTATTATCGGGATGTACTAACGAATTGTGTTTCTGATTACATCTCCGACACGGTCCAAACTGACAATCGCTTACTGTGTGACCCAAACGTAAACAATTTATGCATAGCTTTTTCTCATTAATGAATTTAAGTTTTGTTTCTAAGTTATAATCGAGAAACGTTTGACAAGCGTATAGTGGATGACTTGCATTACACAACAAACAGCGCCTTTTAGTGTTATTGTATAATTGACGTTCCTTCGGCTTATTTGTGGAAACATTGCAGTGAACTTTAATTGAATTTTGAGTATTGAGTTTTTTAAAAATCATGATTTTGTTTGCTGTGTGATAATTGCAATGTTTCCAACATATCAGCTCGGTCAGTAAGGAACTTCATTAAGCTATCAAGTTTTAAAGATGTTGAGTTATCATTTTTTGAGCATAGCGTACCTTTATGTTGCTCCCATTGACGTTCTGTGGTGGGATCCAATTTAGAAACAATTAAATATATGAGTAAGGTATCCCAATATTCTACGGGTTCATGAAGGTTTGATAAAGCGCGTATATTCTTTAAAACTGTGTCTATTAAATTGCGTATTTGAATATATGACTCCTTGTTAACACTGTTCATAGTAAATAACGCTTTTACATGACTTTGAACAAGTAATCTTTGGTTGTTGAAACGATTTTGAAGCAATTCCCAAGCGATTAGGTAATTACTTGCCGAAAATTCCACTGAGTTTATAACTAATTCTGCACTACCCTTTAGTGATGATTTTAAGTAATGGAATTTTTCAATATCGCTTATTTCACTGGAGTTATGTACAAGACTTATGAAACTGTCTCTAAACTGTAACCAATTCCCAATTGAACCATCAAATATAGGCAAGGATATGACAGGTAATTTAATAGTTGGCCTTTGTGCGGATGGATTTAAAGTGTCAGTGACCTTACATAAACTTAACAAATATTCAGCTTCAGAGATTGCATCGTAATAGCTGCTCTCAAACAGCTCTCGCTGTGTTAATTGATCATCAATATCAGATACAGATTCTTCTAGCTTGGTTTGTATATTACTAAATTCGCTGAACATAGTAGAAGCTCCCTGAATACGCAACTTTAAATCTATTTGTTTTTTACTACAGATCGTTTCGTTTTTTAAAGTACACACATAATTTGCAAATCTAGTTAACCTGCCTTTGAGTATACCGCGTTTTTTAACTAGCTCTTTTACTAGACTGGCATCACTATGTTTATACGGAGAATTATCGCGAGATTTAGGTGGTAAAGTATCATGACTTGGCTCAATCATTTTAGTGGAAAGTGACAAAAGAGGGTACTCACAGTTTTGACGTTTTCAAATGAGATGCGAAGTACTTGGACACGCACGGCCGGTATTATTTGACTAGTAATTACTGAAACTTAGAGAATTAAATAGCATTAAACAGTTGAAGTGGAAGTGGGGCGGGAATAGATGGGATGGCTGGCCGTACCTATTTGCGCGTTTTCAGATACCAAACCAGCTTCCTCCAGGATTGATTATTCCAACGACTACCCCTTGGCTTCTCCTCTTACTGCATAAGCTGCTATGGACTTGGACGCCTGCTCCCAGACTGCGTGTTTCTCCGATCGCTGCCGCTGGTTTATTCGTTTTCGAATTGATTTGGCTCCGAATGACCAGTTATGTTAGATACTGGGTTTTTAAATAATAAATACGTTGCGCTTAAAACACTATATTAACTTTTAAACAATTTAAATTGCATTAACGTATATGTAACGATCGTTGGAGCAGATTCTAAGTAAGAAAAGAGGCCTTTTTAGGCAATGACAGTTTTTTGACGTAAACGGCTGATTGGTCGAATCCTTAACGACTCTCAGTGTTGCCAATTCTGGACAACCTTATTGCGCGATATGAGACAGGAAAGAATTTTAAAACTGCTGAACATTTTTGGACCGCGATTGTTCAAATATATTTTAATTTAAAAGATGGAGGAATCTGGGTTCCAAGTGAAACCAACAAGGGTTTAATAGACATAGGTATTTCGGTAAGTTGTGAAAATGTACCTGTATTTTGTGAAATATAAAAAAGATAAATTAATAATTGTATTTGCTTGCTTAGCCTCACGCGTGACAGAAAACGGCTCGGTTTGTTATAGTTAAACAAATGATCAATTAAACGAAACGAAGTGCACAATTAGTGTTAAACGGCCGATGAGAGAAAGGACATAACCCGGAAAATGCACAAATCGCGTTTCAGGCAAACCGCTCATTATATGCAAATTCCTAGATATTAATAATAAGTAAGGCAAACGAAACACGATTAGACCTGGGCATTCCTCCGTACCAGCTCGTTATAATAATAACAGGCATATTAAACACTGTTATTCTGAAATTCGCAATTCGTCGGTTTCTCCAGTTCGGACTTGCAATTTTGTAAAGTATTTTTCTATAGCACTTTTGTTAAATTTGCGCTGTCTGCTTTATATCCGTCTGCCGTTGTCTAAACTTATTCTACACTTTTATGTTTTAAGTGGATACCTACAATAAATTTAACGCAGAATTTGAAAACTGTCAGTTACACCATCACCATATGTCATTCAACTGCTGGATATCACTTTCCACCGCACACGATTTTCCATCCAGCCACCGGCATGCTTAAGTAACAATGTGCCCGTTATGACTGTTATGACCTGCTGGTCATATTTGCCGCAGGACCGATGTGGTAGACGTGTCCTCGAATGGAAGCCACGTACCGGGAAACGCGGCGTGGGACGCATGTGCGATTTTTATTTAACAATTTGTTGCACACGCATAACATGAAACAAATAAAAGAAGAAAAAGAAAAGATGTTCAAAAGGCAAGGTTATCTCCTGCTGAGCTTTCTTCCAGCATACCTGGGAAAGTGAAACATAAGTCAAGACAGAAAGGCAAAATTGCGTACGGAAAATTTGTATGTTTAATAATTTAATAGTACAATGATATTAACAAAATACAGTAATATATATTTATACACATATCCAATACATATAAACACATATACCTAAATAATAAATACTACACATATAAAATGTATACATATTATAATATGTATATTTAATACATATTATATATAATACGGACTGTTTAGGAAATTGTCAAATAGTGCTCTTTTAATTGTTTTATTAAGGATGGTCTATCTTGTATCTTATGGTTATGAGGCATTCCATAAGCGTACGGCTTGAACCGAAAATGAATCTCCACAGCTACGAGAACTGCAAGAAGGAAGCATTAACAGGGACAAGGTTTGGGTTCTAAGGAGTCTAGGTCTTGGAAAAATATACGTGAAATGGTCTTGTTTTACTTAGGGAACTGGGTAATAAATCATTAATGTATAAAAAAGCCGTGTTGGTGGATGGTAAACGGATTTTATTTGATTTAATTTGATTTGAATGTAAAGGAAACACTTCCGTGTAGTTCAAATGCTCGACGTGGTCACAGTACAAAAATTATTAACATTTATTTATTTGTGGTAACAACATAACAAGACATATAGTTACATGACATTACAACCAGGGCCGTCTTTACCAGGGGGTGCAAGGGGTGCGGTGCACCCCGGGCGCTCACCTTTTAAAGGTAATGAAAAAATATAACGCTATAGTAAACAATTACACAATAGGATATTTGACTGTCATAGGTTACACAATAGGATATTTGACTGTCATAGGATACACAATAGGATATTTGACTGTCATAGGATACACAATAGGATGTTTGACTGTCTTAGGATACACTCCCGCACCCCGGCGCAGAATAGACTTAAGACGGCCCTGATTACAACAATAGAATTATAACTATAGATAGTACTGTAACAAATATGTAATGTTGTATCTATATACGTTCCTTTGCGAACAATGTTCTCAGACCAGGTGGACCCACGACTTAAAGTCAATTAAACATATAACATATTAATAATACATGTATACATACAACGACAGATAATACAAATAATACAGATTATCTTCTTCTAAAAATTCCTGACCATTTTTCTACTTTCTATTCACATTTATTTACTGTCAAAGCGGTTCGCTTATGGAATGTATAACCTTTAACTATAAACCGCGCTCAATCTCTGGCTAGTTTCAAGACTCGTGAAAAAACACTACCTCGCAGATTAAGAGTTCTCTTAGGCCCAAACTCTTTTCCTTCATCTTTCCGTATGTATATGTATTAATGCACGTATATATTAATGCCTTGTAGGTATCTATATACTTCTGTATGTATTTATGAATGTATATACAGACATCCTTATTGCAACATCTATTTCGTCCACGGACGTCTCCTTGCCATCAAAGGTTGCCTGGAAGAATCCCTTTAGCAATGAGGCCGCCGGTTGTACTTCTAATTACTTCTAATTTCTGTGTATGTTTTTGGTTTACAATAAAGTGTATCTATCTATGCAACGAACAAAGTAGCTACCTATTGGGAAAGAAAATTATCTACTTATTTTTATTTCATTTATCCATTTATTAATTTCTTTACGCCGGACGGGTTAGCGAGTCCACTCCTTTAGAAGTGGTGTAGTTCCACGGGGCTTGTGGTGGCCGCTTTGTTATCCCTTACTCGCCCTTTTTCAACACCCGCGGGAAGAGATGGGATAGGGTAGTGCTATTCTATAGCCGGCCGACACCATACCACATATTTATCATAATAGATACATTTGTGACAGTTATCCCCCATTGTCCAGAATTTAGTGCCTATTTGTTGCCTTAACAACTTAAAATTTTAGATTTAGTGCGTCTATTCTCTCGACATTGGACTTGCCGAGATGGATTACCTGTCTGAAATATACCTATTCGTCTACAAATTCAAATTCATTTATTTGTAGAACATAGGTAGTTGTTACGTTGAGGGAAACAGTTTGCGAAAAATCTTCTGTCAGAGCTTATCTTAAGCTCACAAATATAAAAAGCAACATTATTATTAATATTACTATGAAACATAAACAGGATAATATTATTTATATATTCATCACAATTCACTCAAGAAAAACATCTTTGACTGTTCATCATTCTTCCAAAGTGACATAAACACGACAAATTATCAAAGCGAATCCCTCGATTCAACGTAAAACAAACAGGGAAAATTGACCTATACAGTACCTACACATCCCATTAGATATTTATACGGCCCCCTTTCAAACAGGTGTGCTCGATAGAAAAAGGTTTAGGACTTGGTTGGGGAGAAGGGACGGACAAATGCACCGCCATACGCTACTGAAAGTTTCCTTGCTCGCATTAAGGTATGAGGCTTTAACCCTTCCAAATTTATTTAACTATAAGTTAATTGAAATGAGAGGTTATTAAATGAGCAGCTGAAAATACTGACAGAAAATGGGCAGCAAATCGATGAAATTATTTATTCAATGAAGTCTGATTCTTTTAATCTGTACCTACTCACTCACTATACGCTGTTATGAAAGACACAATTCATTCAATAACAGCTGCTAATCGAACCGCTATTATTAAATGTATACGCTGCTATGAATGACACACTTCATTCTTTAACAGCTGCTAATCGAACCGCTACTATTACATGTATACGCTGCTATGAAGGACACATAAACAGCTGCTAATCGAACCGCTACTATTAGATGTATACGCTGCTATGAAGGACACACTTCATTCATAAACAGCTGCTAATCGAACCGCTACTATTAGATGTATACGCTGCTATGAAGGACACACTTCATTCATAAACAGCTGCTAATCGAACCGCTACTATTAGATGTATACGCTGCTATGAAGGAGACACTTCATTCGTAAAAACAGCTGCTTATCGGACCGCTACTATTACATGTATACGCTGCTATGAAGGACACATAAACAGCTGCTAATCGAACCGCTACTATTAGATGTATACGCTGCTATGAAGGACACACTTCATTCATAAACAGCTGCTAATCGAACCGCTACTATTAGATGTATACGCTGCTATGAAGGACACACTTCATTCATAAACAGCTGCTAATCGAACCGCTACTATTAGATGTATACGCTGCTATGAAGGAGACACTTCATTCGTAAAAACAGCTGCTTATCGGACCGCTACTATTACATGTATACGCTGCTATGAAGGACACATAAACAGCTGCTAATCGAACCGCTACTATTAGATGTATACGCTGCTATGAAGGACACACTTCATTCATAAACAGCTGCTAATCGAACCGCTACTATTAGATGTATACGCTGCTATGAAGGAGACACTTCATTCGTAAAAACAGCTGCTTATCGGACCGCTACTATTACATGTATACGCTGCTATGAAGGACACATAAACAGCTGCTAATCGAACCGCTACTATTAGATGTATACGCTGCTATGAAGGACACACTTCATTCATAAACAGCTGCTAATCGAACCGCTACTATTAGATGTATACGCTGCTATGAAGGACACACTTCATTCATAAACAGCTGCTAATCGAACCGCTACTATTAGATGTATACGCTGCTATGAAGGAGACACTTCATTCGTAAAAACAGCTGCTTATCGGACCGCTACTATTAGATGTATACGCTGCTATGAAGGACACACTTTATTCATAAATAGCTGCTAATCGAACCGCTATTATTAGATGTATACGCTGCTATGAAGGACACACTTCATTCATAAACAGCTGCTAATCGAACCGCAACTATTACACACCTATATAGGTAACTAAATAGAAGATACCAACTGATGGAGGGTCAATTACGAGTGGACTGTATTGATTTTAGGGCTGGCGGGATTTACTAAAATGGCAAAAATGGAAGAAACAATAAGACAAATATAGGGGGCGGTATAATAGATCTAAAAGCTACCTTTTGTACTCCGATATCTTCTGGTTTTATGCCGGCGCCGGCTCATGTCTCTCTTGCGATGGGCACCAACACAACACGTAACAAGGAATTCAGCGAAAAAATTAAATATTAAATTGCCGGAATGGTGATTTACTACGTACTGAGCGGTAGGAAGTTTATAAACGTATACATCGGAATGTATATGCATATGTATGCGACTGACCTACGCGATGTAAGTGAGTGAGTCGTATGTGGCGTAGCTTTTCACTAAAGAAATTCAATGTTAAAAAAGTTTAGGTATTTTTTATTTCGTCCAGTATAGTGTCGCTTCGTATTAACATATTCATTAGAGTGCATGAATTAATACAATAATTATTTAATTTAACTTCAGTTCATTTTTTTCCATCGTATTATTAATATTAATATGTTTAAGTAAATAAATAAATTTTAAATTTTTACTTATAATATTTTTTAACCCCAGTTTTACGTCACAGTTGCAAGACTTACAAGTGGTCATTATTTCACCGATTCGCGTGTAACAATCGCTTAATGCTAAAAGTATTGTATTAATTAGCCGAATACAATTATCGTCACTCACTGCGTGTTCAACACTCATTTGTCATGCGAATCTTTCGGTAAATTAACCAAATATTCCAGTTTTGTTACGCAACGAGAAATGTTACAGTTGATATTAATATAATTAACTTTTTAAATTAAAAGAAATTAGACTCGTATAATACTTGATGCATGCAAGCATGCAGTGATAATTTACCATATTAGTTATTCCGGTATTACTTGTATATATTACTTGTATCCAAACAATACAAGTGCTTCCGATACACAATAATAAATTTAAAAAAACACGTGTAGAAGTAAGTTTACTTCAGAAATTTCGATACGCACAATACCTTCGAGGTATTGTGCGGTATTCAAGAATACCTTACTGTTATCTTCAAGGTAAGAGGAAAAAAGTGAATTAAAAAAGATCTCTATACACAATCGAGTAAAAAATCATCGATTCCAAGGATGTTATTTCCTCAAAATATTGCGTAAACTTTATTTTTCTTTTTATAGAAAAAAGGCGGCAGACGAGCATACAGTCCACCTGGTGGTAATTGGATACTGTCGTCCATAGACATCTGCGATACATGCCCACATCAGTCCAGAATGAGGAACGTTGGCACGCCTCCAGATGCGCTGCCTCCCTTTGCAGATTAAGGAATGAATTGGGAGAATAGGTTGGGAAATGAAGAGGGATAGGATAGGATGGGATGGGAATGGGCTCTGGCATATCTCGCTCACTACTGAAACACGTACGTACTTTGGGAAAATACGATAAAGTGGAAATTCAGTACATTTCAAGGTAACCTTCTGTTAGAGAGGGGTGACGAGGCTAGTCGAGTGGACCCAGCGGCTGTGAACAATAAAATATCAAGGTAATAATAATTTACAGGTTAGAACTTAACGTCAGCAACGGAAGTGAGCATATCGTCCATTATGTAAAGTTTGCATCCCTACCCAGGATGTGTTCAAACACGATGTGTGACCTGACCTCGGGAGTCAGAGGTCACAGGCCTTTTGTTTCTCAGTGTTCGATTTATCTGCAAGTAGGCGGCGAAGGTTTGGCGTTGTTTCGACCGTTGGTTGTAGCGGGATCTGAGTTTCGGAAATCGCTTTTTGGTAGTTCGTAAGTTATTTACTACCTACTTGTAGTTATTACCTATTATACGTTGCCTAATGAAGTTAGGTGGCGGAGTACCATTGAATGGACAGCATGAGGTGATCGGTTATGCTGACGCTTGGGCAGCGTGAGGTAGAAGTAAAGGAATCAACGGAAGCCTTAGAAACACGCCGACAACAGTTCAAAATGATGAACGTTGGCAACTTGGATCCGCTGCTTACGTTTGGAGAATTAGGAATGGGTTTGAAAAAAGAGTTAAGAAAGATGGGGAATAGGAATAATTGGAATTGGGGGTTGGTTTCCTCATATCGTTTCTCCCAACATTACACCTTCTAGGTGGGTCCTTACGGTTTTGTAATTAACAAAACGACTGATTAACCGTGTTGGTAATGCCCCTGTCTGCTGTGTGAAAGTCCCCGGATTAATTCCCGGTCAGACATTATTTTTTTTAAAGACAAATTTATGTTCGGGTCTGGGACGACACAGGGAACCCTA
This sequence comes from Sesia apiformis, assembly GCA_914767545.1. Lineage (NCBI taxonomy): Eukaryota > Metazoa > Arthropoda > Insecta > Lepidoptera > Sesiidae > Sesia > Sesia apiformis. The sequence goes on along the minus strand of OU611960.1, from coordinate 2,254,436 downwards.
ATGTGGGGCGGATATACAGAATATGGCCTTGTTTATTTATATATAGTTATTTGATAGTTCTAATATACTTTGTACACATATGCGCCAGACAAATGACATACTGACATCTATCTTTCATGAGGAATGCATGCGCCCTTCTCTTCGACAGTTACTAACAAGGTCAAGAACTACATAAGAAGTTATCACGCCCGCACCAAACTTCATCGTCAAATAACAAAAACGGCACTTTCGCTCTCTCGTTCAGTTGCAAAGTTTGTACAAGCAAAACTTCCTTAGTCGGTTGTTATCACGAAATAGTAGGTAATCTTTATCGCAAACAAATCTAAGTTATCGCAAGGAGGCGTTCAGGCTAAAAGTTTTATTACAAATGTAAACGCCTTTTTCTCAAACCGCTTTCATACTCGCTGCGAAAGGATGAGACACACTGGGAACAGAATTGATTATTTTATTTAGTAATGACGTCGATCAGACAGAGTGTTACATTTCATAACATATTTTATGTAATATACCAAAAGAAACGATAAACTAAGACGCACGTAAAATATTTCATACGTACTTATTTTATTTAAAACACATTTTACCTCTAAAATAAAAACAAACAAAAATATATTGTCTCTCTTTATAATATAAACGCACGCACACGCTATTCCTATTGTAACAAAATTTGTAGATAATAAATTTTATTAAGTAAATAAAAATGTCAAAGTACAAATGTCATAATTTAAGATACGTGTTTATTTGCATGTAAAATTCACTGTCTAGTGAGATTGTAATTGTATAATGTTATTATTATTTACGGAATGCTCCCATACCATCTCACCTCTCACTCGGTGAGCCAACATAAGAGAGAAACAGTATAACCTCCGATGGAAACACAGTCGGCCGGGGTTCAGGTCACTCGGGACAAAAACCGGCGGATGATACGCGAGGTATCGAGCAGCACCGCCATCTACATCTTCGCCGCAAGCCAGCCGCAACGGACACCCAATTATTGATGTATTCTTTTCTTTGCAAATAAATTCTTCCTTCTTCTTTAACCACTTTTTTAAAAGCCCGGTATACCCCAGGCCTTATGAACCCCATTGCCTGCAGGCGGGACATTAACGAAATTCATACGTCTCTAGTCAAAATCCCACCATTTAATCTGATGGCCTACATACTGAAGCCTAATTGGTGAGCGTTTTATTAAGTGTTACCACATGAAAATGATTTCTATTGCTATAAAAATAATTGCTATTGCTAAAAAACAGTTTCAGTGTTATTCTGCTAATAAAAAAGGTAAGTGGGTCGGGGGCTAAATAGGCAGGCTAAATCCCCGCTGGACCGACAACGGATGGAATAGACGAGTGTTTGAATGAAGATCATACACCGAGAAGCTTAGTGTGGGACGCGCTTTGACCAGATGACCGACGGCTGGAAAAAATTCGTCGATGGTGGTTGGATGAGAAGAGCTGTAGTTCGTGTATGGTGACGAGCCTTGGGGCAGACCTAAATCTAGCAGTAGAAAAACATACGCTGATGATAAGGCATTATTTGCTTACGTGATGCTCAAACAGACAGAAATCTTATAAACTACTGTTTTGGGTTCTATTTTTAATACTCTTATTTACTTATATTTTACACGATATCTTAGTAGTCAAAGCGCTTTGTATAACAATCTAGTACAAACCAAAAATACAAAATTTTCTTTCCTGTAAAATGTTCATTTTTTTCAGTTATATGCAGAATGGTATCCATTTAGTTCTAAAATTAATTAAAGCTACACCACACCGTATTATACATAATCTTATATTGTCACAGGAACGTCTATTCACCCAGCACACGAACTTACTAGCTAGTCGCCGGCGCGACAAGCTCCGTACGATGCTCACAGAACTGAATGTGCCGCCCACGGCCCACTGGAGGGACGTCAAGCCCTTACTGGCTAATGCGCCCGCATACACCAGCCTTGACAAGGTCAGATATTTGATAACCTTTACACGGCAACGATCTGAACCGGTGCTTCTCAACATAACCTTTACAGGACCCAGTGCTTCGCAATATAACTTTTACAGGACCCAGTGCTTCTCAACTAACCTTTACGAGACCTTGCAGGACTCGCGCTGGTGAACGGCGCACAGCTGCGTCCACTTACTGACACTTATAAAAAAACCTTTTCCAGGATGTTAACATATTTTCGTTGTCCGAGCCTGGATATAGGAAGCATATAAGTCAGTGGTAAAAGTCATTGGTATAGATAATGACATATGAACTAATGTAAAAAGATTTTTAAGAATTTTTTGATTTTAATATTAGTGTGCTAATAATATTTTTGGTTTATACAATAATTGATTCTTTTTTAAATTACTTATCTTCTAGATGTTTCATATTCCTGTCAATAGTAAATTGTGGATAATGTATTTGGCTTTACATTTAGTAATTTTTTTATGGACGAAGGCGGCAGATGAGCATACAGTCCACCATGGTAAGTGTATACTGTGGCCCATACACATCCGCGATACATGCCAACATTAGTCTAAAATGACAAACGTTAGTACGCCCTCGGATGCGCTGGAGATATAGGAATGGATTTGGAGAAAGGGTTGGGAAAATTGGGAGGGATAGGATGGGAATTGGCTCTGGCACATCTCACTCTATACCGAAACACGTACTTACGTAACATTAGAGAAATAAGATAAAGTGGGAAATGCAGTACATTACAAGGTAGTCTTATGTGAGAGATTTAGTAGAATAATTGAAATGTACTTAAATTATGTTAAAAGTTAACGGGCCGTTTTCTCAATTAAAAAAATAATAATAATGTACACGTATCATCTCTAATCAATCTATCGTAAAATGTATTTCGGGAATATTACATTAAATTTGTATGAAAATGGTCAGTTTTCTTATCAGTGTATCAGCCGGCTTTAGGATAGCAGCGTCTCATATCTCCCCGCGGGTGTTGTAAAACAGGACTAAGGGAGACCACTATGCACTGAGTGGACACACCAATCCGCTTGACAAGCGTGGCGTTTTACACCCATACATCCCTCATGCACAAGACACTGCGCACGTCCAGCACTGGACGTTAAAAATAGGCTGGTTATAAACCTACATAGCTACATACAATATAGTATGTATGTCCGTACATTTATATTAGTTTCTATAGACATTAGTGTATGTAATTAAGAATTTTGTTGGTTTTGTTAAGTGGAAGTACATTAAGTTGCATTTAACTTGTTTAATATTCTTGTTTCACTTATTTGCATTTCTTATCTTTTTGTTCATAATAATTATGTTTATGTTATTATCCTGACTGACGGCCTTATGTGTATATACGTATGAATGTATGCGTGATTCATCAATATTACAATAGTTTATAAATTAGATTTAATTAATAGTAAAATCTAATGACTTTGCATAGATATAGCTTATGTCTTGGGTTAATATTTAGGATATCTTTTATCCAGATTTATTACAAAATTCCCGCGGAATCCATCATCAAGTTTCGTCACATAAAAACTACCGAATGGAATTTAGTGAAACTTAGTATAGAAGTAATTAATATTCTGAATCGATGTATCTCGGTTGTCATTACGATGCCGGCTCTGCTCATAATGTTTTTCTACACTGCCGAGATAATTATCTCATTCCAATTATCTTCTATATATATATAAAAGAGGATGTTGGTATATCTGATATTAATAGACTTCGACACCGTTTGACCGATCACCATGAAAGTTGACATATATATGTATTTATTCATGGAGAAGGTTCCTATGCTATCTACTTTGTTGTAACTCGCCACTAGGTGGCGCACATCAACTTCTATACCGTTCAACCGATCGCCATGAAAATTGGTATACATAGGGTATTTGAGCACGGAGAATGTTTTCGAACTATCGACTTTGTTATAACTCGCCACTAGATGGCGCTGCAGCACATCAACTTCTATGGCAGGACAGCGTCTGCGGGGTTTTGATAGTAATAAATAAAAGCGGAGATATTATGTCGGAATGATTTGCTACTGTCCGAACTTTTTAAAAAAAATATATAACAAGAATTTCTAGATTTTCGCAAGCGCTATCCGACATTATATCATTTGTAAATAATTGGGAGTGTACGCTGCAATTCCACAGCCGTTGAACGCTCTTAATTTGACTGCATTATCCACTTTATCCTATTCTCCCAATGTACGTACGTGTTTCTGTAGTGACTGAGATATGCCAGGGTCCAATATCATCCCATCCTATCCTATCTTCATTTTCAGAACGTTTTTCAAAATTAATTCAAATATAGGCATATCTTCAAATATAGGCAGCGCATCCGGGGGCGTGTCATTCTGTCAACATTTGTCATTCTGGATTGATGTTCACATGTATCGCGGATGTCTATGGACGACAGTATCTACTTACCATCAGGTGGACTGTGCGCTCGTCTGATGCCTAGTTTCCATAAAAAATGTCCTTAAAAGCCCGTATGTAAAGCGCTACGCTAACGTAATAAGAAAGTTTGAAGTTCATGAGGAAAAGCCCAGCCAGGCTACGAGGAAAAACAAAAAACATTTGCCAACCCCACACCAATAAAGGAAAACAATTTACGTTGCACTTTCTAAAACAGTTCAAACCTAATAAATTAAGTAACCGCATCCAATTCAGCAGTACCATCTGTTTTAACATAATTGTTTTAAAAAGATGTAATTTAATTCAGTTGTGCTAAAATGTATTTGCGACTCACGTTCATCCTGACTTACCTACTCCAAATCCATTCCCATATCTAAAAAGGCAGGCAGCGCATCCGGGGGCATGCCAACATTTGTAATTTTTTACTGATGTTGGCATGTATTACGGATGTAAATGGACGACAGTATGCACTTACCATCAGGTGGACTGTATTCTAGTCTGCCACCTTTTTCCATAAAGAAAAATTTTATTTTTTTATTTTTTTATTGTTCTATCGATTGACCTGAACCATAAGTTTTAAAGGCTGTGGAAAGAGCTGATGTCGAAGTTCCTTTGCTGTATAAGATCCGAAACTAAGACATTCGCCAAAGAATTAAAGTCATCGCAACATAGTTCACAGAATTAGCACGCTGAAGTGGTTATGGGCAGGCTATATTTACCCCAACCGATGGGGTAAACAAGTTGTCGAATGGAGGTTATGTGCCGAGAAGCGCAGTGTGGGACGCGCTTCGACTTTTTACCAATAGTAGCTGGATGAGAAGAGAGAATGAAATAGATGAAACCTCTTGTGGTTTCGAGCTGTAGGAGAAGCCTATATCCAGAAGCCTATACATTAGGGTGGAGTGATAATGTATGGAGTTTTGAAAATTATTTTTATTTCAACGGCATAGCGATAAAAAGTTGTCTTGTAATATATAAAACAAAAGCACAAAATTTCACCCACCAGTCATAACGTTTAGAGGTGCCCCAGAACAGCTGAATATTGAAAAAAAAAACTTTTTTTTCTCTTTTTTTCATTTATTGTAAAAATTAATTAGAAACATTAAAAAAACATATTTAAATATCAAATTGTTTTTTTGTATTGAAACTAGGCATTCATTTACGCGAAAGTAATCTTGCCCTAATGAAACCATCTCGTTTATTTTCCCCACAAACTGCATTTGATGCTTCTGTCACCAACTTGATGCAGCGTTCTACGGCTTGGATGTGGCATGGAAAATCAATAATATTCTGACACATGCCGAGACCATTTTTGACTATGTCTTTCAAGATTTCATCGGACATATTTAAAGTAAGAGGTGGTTCCGTTATCTCAAAATCTCGCCACATAATAATGTCCGTATAATCTTTTGCATCGAAATTAAATGCAGGCACCTTAAACTTTCGAAGCCCTCGAACATTCTCTGATCTAATTTTTATAATTCTTCGGTATGCAAGATCCCTTATAACCTCTCTGTCATCGCCAAGCATGGCAAGAAGAAGATTTTCTGGGTGACCGAAATATCCATTTCGCTGGATTACTTTGTCAATAATTGTCTTCATATTGGCGTTCAAATAGCGACTAAGACTGATAGTTTGCCATAGGTGCTTGGCTCCGTTAATGCACGAAGAATTAGATTTTATTGTAAACCACATCGGTCCATAAACCCTCATCACGTACGTGGCTAATACTACTAACTTTTCTTCTGGGTCAGTTTTAGTGGCATACAACCTTAAAATTCGATTAGCTGTTGTTAGCCATCTGGAATGGTTAAGTTGTCCAATTTCCATATTAGCTAAATCAGAAGGAAATATACCAGTACTGATAGCAGTCATTACATCATAAAGATATTTTTGGTCGGTACTCAGGTCTCTCTTTGTAATTGCAGGTAATATTGTGGGTATAACGGTGAATTTGACTATCGGCATTGTATGACAATTTTGTAGTTGAGATCCGATGGCACCGGAAAAGCATTTGGGCCCTGTAGTTTTGCCATCTAAATGTAACAACAAATGTCGCAGTGGTAATTCGTTAGAATGTAATTGGCAAATAAACCACTGCAATGGTCTGTTTAGTTCTTCTTCCATCAGACGAATAACACCACCTTTGAAACCTGTATTCACCACTGTTCCATCGCAGCCAATTACAGCTATTTCACTCAGTTTTACGGACTTAGATTTCAAGTGATTTATCATAGTATCTTTTATACCTTTAGCAGTTCCCGACTCACAAGTGACGTGCCCAAAATAGTTGCTTCCTGGTTCCGATAATATCACATAATGATCTTCTATGACCCGTTTTCTGTAAAATTTCCCTTCTTTCTCAATACGAACCAAAGTTTTATCTTTTCTCCCATCAAAATACATACCACGAATAATTTTCTTGCAGTCAGATTCTTGTAAAGTTGATCTGACTTTAGTTCGTTCACGGCGCAACTTTGAACGATCAATAACAAGACTTGGATCGTTAGATGAAATAATGCCAACCATCTTTAAGACAGAAGAAGCTATAATGGCAGCGGCTCTATCCGAAACTCCAGTACGATCACAGGCAAGGGCTAAAGATGGTAAATTCAGTCTCTTTTTTTTTTGAGGTGGCGAAGCTTTGTGTTTCAACTGTTCCGGGTTTTCATACTGAGGACTAGAAGATGGCACAAGTAAACTATCGCATGAGCTGCTGCTTTCGCTTGGCAAGTTATCAGTCAAAGAACGAGAACAACAAGGTTTATCAAAATAGTTTACCTCTCTGTTACGCGATAAACTTTTTTCATTTCTCTCTTGTTTTTTCTTATTTTTTACAGTTGCAACCACATCCACACCACCTATCATCACTTTTCTGCTCGTTCTTTGATCTAGTAAGAAATTTACTTCCTCCTTGGGAACACGACTACCTTTAACACAGTTACAATTCGAGATAACTTTGCATTTGCAGCTGCAAATATCAAACAAGCTATGGGATTCTGATATAAATTTATTAATGTTTTCTTGGTATTTAATGTTCGTTTGACGGCCTTTATATGGTTTCATTAAGCGTCTGTATTTGTCGTGATAAGAGCGAATCAATTGTAGAATTCTTTTTACACTTACAGTTGGCAGCGACGATTTTTGCCATATTTCTAAAACTTCTTGAGCCAATATTTCGGATATTTCATGAACTGTTGGCTCTTTTGTTGTTTTATCGGGCTTTAATTCATGTTTGATAAAAAGATAATTGTTCATTACGTCGTTATAAGTTGGTAACTGAGAAACAGGTAACTTTTCTGGCAAACCAAACACAGGACAGCTCGTCATTTGTCGTGTTTTAACTTGAGACATATTTCTGTAATCAAGACAAAGAATATAAACAATAGTACAAAAGTTATGAACAAAACTGCGAGTAATAAAGATGAAAAATATTACTTACTTTAAATATCTCGTTCCCAGGGGTATATTTCGATGCGTCAAGTACTTAGGTGCACGACAAAAAAGTGAACTCTTGTACGCGCGCGAGTTGACTAAATGTCATTCCGTTGGTGTGAGAGAGCGAAATGTAAAATACCCCTCCCCCGCACCCCGTTTACCTACCGATCAGAACACGTACGTTTCAAGTTCAATTTTGTTTATTTTATACTAATAAAGCATCGCTTAAGATGTGGTTCAGCGTTTATAGAATGTTTGCGATTTCATGAGATTTGGTTAAATTATTCAAAAATTTATGATGATGGGGGCACCTCTAAACATAGCGTAAGCAAATTGAGTTTTATTGTGTTTAGTTATGACCTATAATAGCAACTTTTAACAGGTATGCTGAAGCAAAAATAAATAAAAAAGAAAATCGCTCCACCCTACTATACATGGTATAGTAGCCAAATCCTTTAAAACTGGTAGCTGGCCAGCAGCTACCGTGTGTACACAATTAAACAACACCATACACCTTCTTTCGAGCTTTTGGTCGCGGCAACCCCCTGCTCCGGACGCCTGACCGATATCCTTTTAAGCCATTTCTAAGTCTTGGAAATCGTTTTCGGATGAGAGTAGGTATCCCTATTTCGGTAATGCTTGTCACTTCCTACCTTGCTCTTTTATGTCAGGGCTCGTTTTCGTTTGTCCTTTGACAATAAGGTTCTTTCAAAGGCAACTGCCTAATGAGCCATGTACAATGAAAAAGTACGACATCAATTCAGGCGTGACGTTTCTTGCAATCTCACCTTTATGCTGTCGCAATAAGACGTTTGTTTTACTTGATTCGCTCTACGATGTTTTCTTCTGGCACGGCCCCAACACATCGGGAAAGGTCAGCTTCGATACAGTTACGCTAGCCTACGGTAGTCTACGTTTTAGTACGTTAGCCTCCGAGTTTAAATTGGCCTGTACATTACCGAGTGCCACAGTTAAGTGTATGCAGTTTAAATCCGAATTTATAGATAGAAAGTTTGGACTAAGAACGGCTAAGATAACGGATTAGAGAATGGTAAAATGGCGTGGTGCTATTTGGTTTACCTTGAGAAATTAGTTATTGAACATCTGTTTACTTTTTAGGACATAATTCATACAAAAAGAGAATCGCAAATAAAATACTTCTAGAACACTCTTTTAAAGATATATCCAATAAAAAGCAAAAACTATCATTAGCGATTGATTTGCAACCTTCTCATATACATAGTCTGATGCATGAGGGATGCATTACCTTAGAACGGCCATGCGAATTGGTAAATCCATTCTATTAGACGTGGTGTAGTTCCCCGGCGCTTGTGGTAGCGGCTTTGTTACCCCTTAGTCGCCATTTACGTCAACCGCGGGAAGAAATGGGAGCGGTGGTCTTCTAAAACCGGCTATCACCATACGGCGACTCTGCAACACTAGTGATACATAATTGAAAAACTCCGCATTTGAGTAAAAACTCTCATGAACACTCACTGAGAAAGTTAGCAAGGGCGCATCTATCATCACCTGGATTTAACTCCTCGCGAATGTTATTCAAATAGCGCCGGAACTAAATGTGAAACGTTACAATGCTTCCACATTAGCATGTAATGAGCGAAAGACGTAGGGTTGCCAGCTGCAATGAATTCCAAAAAGATACAAATGAATATCTTCCTTTATATTCTATTTAAGATAAGATTCAAATCGTGCCCTGTTTTTGATAAATACCAATAATGGTGGCTTAATTATTCTTTCTTTTGGCAATCAGCTCCGAATATTTTGTCCTGTCTTTCAGCGAGGTGAAACAGTTCGACGGCACTCGCGATGCCAGTCTACTCCCGTATGTTACGCAGCCGGCCACCATTCCTAAAGTACTTCTTCCTAAAGCCAACATGCCTCTTTCCGGCTATCTTTCATGCCTTAGTACATGACTTAGATAAGTGACTTTTCTGCTACTGACGATCTCCAAGAGTTCCCGAGCGACTCGTCGCGAAACTTCCTCATTAATCCTCATTGGTGACCTTCTGCGACCAACTGATGGCCAGCCTACATCCGTACGTCCATTACTAAATATAGACGTTTCCCAAGGCTCCCCACCACACAGGGTATGCCGCTCTTATCATCCATTCGTACAAAATATGTAATATAAAAAATATATATTTGTAAATAATTCTAAAAAAAATATATATTAAAGCGACAACCCTAGGCAGGCGTCCGAAACGTACGGCCTTATAACAAGCCATTTTCGGGGGTTATACCTACAGACGAATACGATGATATATGAACACGTTTTGTGTTACACGGATAGGTACATTTAGCCCTGGATTTTTATATGAAAAATGGTACTGAACCGTTAATTTAATAATACTCGTAGGAGTTATGGATATTAACTGATTTTCATTGATTGAAAGGATCCATTCAGGGGTTAGTTCTTAATGCTCAAATACATGTTTTTCTCTAAAAATACAAAATAGGTAGGTATATAAGTGTAGTATCTACATTACAAAAGTGTGGTGAGACAATGAATACAAGGTACAATTCAATTGGTAACGATAATTCAATTGGTAGTGATAAAATATATTTATAAAACTTAATTTCATACGTTAATTATAGCCATTAGTTTTTTTTCTTCATATATGGCAATGGTGCAATTAGCACATTCTGCCAGTGGCAAGTAACTAAAACTGTTTTAACATATAATAAACAATGTTTTAATAAACAATTTCAAAATCTCTGTCGATGTCCAGTGCCGTTGAAGTAAGTTAGGAGTCGCTGAGTAAAGTTGGAAGCACACGAAAAACGCAGTCCCGCGCTTGCATTTGATTATCACAAACACCACGCACGAAAAACACTTTGAAACTTAATAAACTATCAATATTAAAGCACAAACTTCACTTCTCGAGTTCCCGCCAAAAAACCACGTCACTGGTTTTATATCAGTTTCATTTTTAAAATTATGTTCTAAAGGGTTATAAATCAGTATTTAACATTTCATTTAAATCAGTCAAAAAAACAGCATATTAGCTAGGAATATTAGTTCGATAGTCATCCAATTCTCTAATTCAGTTTATGTGTCCATCGGTGTTAACAACGTGTCACAGATGTATAGCAAAACATGGAAACAAGTCAACTAGTTTAAAATATTAAATCGTTTTAGCCAAAAATACAATTGTTTAACGGAATAAATCAAGAATTACAAACATTTAGTTTTTTTTTGTTTTATCTAAAACGTTAACGTTCGTAGCGCTCGTTTGACGGGCCGCCTAGGCGGGCGCGGCGCGCCACGCCCAGCAGTTGCAATGAATGTATTTGTGTATCTAACTACGCGTAGAATGAAAGATGTTTTGAAAATAAACAGTAAGTTATAAATAAAAATAGTAGCCCGGAAGATTCAATTAATAAAAATAGTCTATTGTAAAAACTGGTGGGATAGATTCTAAATATTCGTCATTCAGCTTTCGTCATTTCAGTGACACATTCTATATTATTATGCCGACCCGCGCCGCGCCGCCTCCGAAATTCAATCGCTCAGTATTCTGCGTGTTGAATTAGCCTTAAGTCTCGTAAAAGACTTTAAAGTCGCACTGTTAAATGAGAACATTGATAAGAACAGTCCCAGATAAATAATTAGATTCCGATATCAAGTGGCCATTAGAATCTTCAGTCAGTTCCGTGTAATTTCTTGTCTGAGCGCTCTTCGTACTCACCACTCTAATTGTAAAACTTAAGGAGATAAGAATATTAAGAAGATAATAGTATTACTTTTTGTTCTGTAACGCCTGGTAATATGCAGCGAAACTGTTATATCATTTATCTTATTTGGGAGAATGAAAAATAAAAATTTGTAGCTTGGTATCCACCAATCCTTACTGGGTTCGCGTGGTGGACTATAGTTCGTGCCATTTAGCATGGCAATAGCGAGCATTTACACCTCCCAACTAATGTACTCGTGTACTAATGTAATAACGATAGTGATACTTGCTAATGTTCCCTGTAATGAGCGAAAATAGCTATCACCAGCGCATCGTGGTAGCAGCCACGTTCGATGTCAACAATTCACCCGCGATAGATATTTTCGTTCATTACAGGGAACATTGGTAACTATACCAAGGTAGATAGATACCAAGACAGTGATCGCTATTGCCATTCTAAATGGCACGGAATATATAGTCCGAAACTCTCTAACGATTTACTAATCTCGCGGCACTGAGTGATGGCATTTTTACACGCCTATCCAGTTTCGAAAATATTGATAGTGACTTGTGAACAAATTATTACCGTAAAGGGTTGGGAAAATAGACAGGGATATGATAGGATGGGATGGGAATAGACTCTGGCATATCTCTCTCACTCCTGAATCACATAAGTACTTTCGGGAATAGGAGAGAGTGAGAAATGTAGCACATTTCAAGGTCGTCTTTTGTGAGAGAGGGTAAACGAGGCCAGTCGAGGCCCAGCGGCTGTTGGATGGTATTGTGCACTTTCCTCCACCCAAAATAAATACATAAAACAAAGTCTATAATCATATACCGACAATAAGGTCCCTCTGTTCGGATGACGTCACATTATATTTGTATCCGGTATCCAGTTTTTAGAAAACCACATGCACGTAATCTCTGACGTACGATGACACCGCACATACATCCGCGTACGGGTTGGCGTGACAACATCCATTAATACACAACCAACGCGGATTTGTTCTGACCTGCCTGAAATTAGAACGGGTCGCGTCGCATAATTACCACAGAACTGTGTGTATATAGAGCGGCCCAGTGTATCTGTTTTTTTTTAAGGAATAATATGGCATCCGAGTTTATTGGAACGAAGTTCCTTTTATGCGGCTTGCGGTAGGTGTGATTCGAGAGAAAATGTATCGTCACGTAAGTTTTTTATCCCCTCCATACGCCTTTCTATTTCTATGTATGTGAGTGCGTGCGAGGGTCGAGAGCGAAACTCGAGCAGAATACTAGACGTGCCGACTAGTGCGTGGCCGGTTATATAACCTAAATTTTTGATTATTGCTTTGATTCCTTATTTTGAATTATTTGTATTGAAAATATGATACAAAATAAAAAAAAAATACATGAACGATACTGATTTTATTCCGAATTACATTAGTAGTTTAAAAAAAAATGCGTGAGGATCTCGTTCCTGACGGGGGGGGGGGGGGGGGCGGCGGGGGTCCCCTGACCGCACATTTAATTTTTTTTCTTTTTTTACTTTTATTTATTTATTTATGAACATATAATAGATTGTGTACGAAATTATTTATTACAAATCTAAATAAAACTAATAATATTGTTCGGTATTGTTCGGGGGCTGCGGGGTGAGGGGTGAATTCACGTGCTGCGCGGGCGCGGATCGCCCATTAGTTAGTTTTTGAACCTTCGGCAGCTCGGTACGATACGATCGCAATTTGTTGTGGTGCAAGTAGGCTGCACATTTTGGGAGACCTTGGGGCACGCGAGTGGCCATAGTTGGATAATAAGTGTTCGGTGTATGGCAGTGACAGTGAAAATAGTGAACGACGACCTTGCAACGGCGCTATTAAGCGCACCCCTGTTCAGCAGTCCCGGGGGCCCCCAGGAAGATCGAGAGTGAGTGAACAGGAGGTTACAAGGTCAGAACTTTTGAATTCCTTTTTGAACGTTGACTCCGCGTCTCGCGGAAAAAAAAAAAAAAAGTAGTCAATAGTAAATATAATAAATAGTCAGTAGTCAGATTGATTGCCGGAATGTTGGCACCCATCTCGGCAAATATTAAAAGTTCCTTCGTGATAACAAATTTAATCACATTAATGGATTTCAAATGAGATTCAATGACATTTAATTAAATAGACACAATTCTCAATAACATCACACTCAATTGAGCATCACACTAGGATTCTTTATGTCGTGGGTCCAGAGAAAAATACAAAGACGAACACAGACACGTGCTATGCTACCGGGAATCGAACCCGGGACCTGTTGCGCAGCAAGCGAGGACGCTACCAATGATTTTCAATTTAGGGCATATGTTGTATTCTATATTCTTCTTGCTACTTTCTGGTGTGATCCCTTTCCCTTTCAAACTTGTTTGTGTATGTTTGTGTGTGTTTCTATGTTTGTGTCGTGTCGGCCGACTATAGAATGTCGCCACCCCATCTCTTCCCGTGGGTGTCGTAAAAGGCGACTAAGGGATAACAAAGGAACTACACCATCTCTGAAAGAGTGGACTCGCCAACCCGCTTGACCAGCGCGGTGTTTTAAGGCCAAACACAAGACAACATGCACGTGGAGGCCAGCAGTGGACATTACGCAGTGTATTATGTACAACATTCATATAAAATATAAAGGTATAATGATGAAGTCTATAAAAGAGATTTCAAGACTTATTGGCGGGAATTCACGAAGTGAAGTTGAATTTCTGTTTGATTACTATAAAAATTGTGTATTGTGCATTTTGTGATTTAATAGTGATAGTTTATTAAACTAAGTGGTTTTTTTTGTGCGTAATGTTTGTGATACTCAAATAAAAGTATAGGATTGCGTGTACTTTCGTGTACTTCCAAGAGTTCTTTTCTGTCCTCAGTGAACCAACTATCAGTTTACTGAGCGAGTGCTAACTTACTCTGACGGGACTAGACATTGACAGGATACGTTTTAGACTTTGAAATTGCTTAATACGAAGAAAACTTGACATTGGTAGAATGTGCTAATTGCACCATTGCCATATATAAAAATAAGAAATACGCGTTACGATGATTTATCTATAATCTTGAAGAGCATATCTATGTGACTATTACAAAAACAACTAAGCAAACCTCCTATAATAAAGGAGTTAGTAATTAAATTCGTGGCGGTCAAGTAATTTGAAGCGAGTGCTACACTGTTGATCTATTTCGTATACTAAAAGACAATTAATTGATTCCCGTCACGCCACACATCAAGTTTGTTTTATATGTGGAACTAGGTCACGTGTCGTTTCCGTGTATTGTGGACACGTGTGCCATTCTATATCAATTGACCATCGATGAACCAAAATACAGAAGTGTAAGTCTTCTGTGAAGTGTAGAAGGTGTACAGAAGCGGTCACAATACAATTAAACTCCTTCAATTCACTCTGTCATTTGACGGGAAAAACTACCAAGAACTTACTATTCATAGTTTTTTTTACAATAACTGCAATATTTTTGACGTGACAGTGTTGTCAATGTAAAAAATATAATAAATATAGAAACATATAGGATTTTTAAATATTGTGAAAAAGAGTATAAATGTACTCTGGGAGAGCGTCTTGTTTGTGGTTGCGGCGGCCACGTTGCTTTTGGGGTCTCTCGGTACACACACAATCACAACTACCCTCGCCCACTATAAATATCGGTGCGTCGGTACACACACAATCACAACTACCCTCGCCCACTATAAATATCGGTGCGCCGGTACACACACAATCACAACTACCCTCGCCCACTATAAATACCGGTGCGCCACAGTCGTCGAGTCAGGACATCACATTCCGCTTCCGACCGCGCCAGCGATCGGACGTCTCCAGCTCCGCTGCGCTCACCGTAGCGCCACCGTAGCCGCCGCCGCCGCAGCTACTGCCATAGCGCCACTGCTACGCCATAGCGCCGTAGCCGTAGTAAGGCTCCCCGACTTCAAATCAAAAGCTGCCTTTCTCAAGGCGGCGGCTGATTCGTCAAGAGCTCCTGCAGCGAAACTGCAGTTTGCCCCTTCTGGGAAAATCCACTGTTTCGTGGTCCTCGGTGGAAACCTAACGGTGCCAACGATCCGAGCGGGGTGTTGACCCAACTACACCCGCCAAGCCCCTTCAGGTTGAGGCAGTCAATTGGACGGGAGCTAGACAATCGGCCTTGGGGAATCTCCTAGTCGGCCTAGTCTCTGGTTTGCCTCCACAGTTGTCCACCTAGTGTCGGTCGGGTGTGTCTACACCCTTCGCACTAGACACCGTAGGGCCCCATCGCACAATAAGATTGGCGACGGATTACAATCTTAGGGCTCACAGTAGGCACTCACCTCCCTGCTTATACCCATCAGGGAGGGTTACACATCCCCGGGCCCACCGATCCGGGGAGACAGAGATAGCGATAGGGCAAATTCCCACTCCACGCTTTTCCCCCACCCCAGCCAACTATGGCTGTTAGCAACAGCGACCTAGTGTCGCTAATCAAGGCTGAAAACCCGGAGCTCTACCAATCTATTTGCCAGAGATTGGCCCCCCCCAGCCCCCCAAAATCCCGCGGCTCACCTCGAGAGCCCGGCATCTCCCGACCCCGACTACCAGGAGGGAATGGACGTAGACCAGCCCTCCTCCGACTCCGACTCCGCATCTGAGGCGGAATCATCATCCGACGATGGCTTCACCGTCGTCGGCAAGAAAAGGAAAAGGTCTACCAAGACCTCCTCCCCTACCCCCGCTGCACCCCCGAAGTCCGCTAAGTCGGACTTCGTAGCCCAGCCTGGCGTGGCTTCCCGCTCTCGCCAGAGCACCCCCCCGCCTGCGGTTCCCCGCATCGAAAAGCCCCCTCTCCCTGTCTTCATTGAAGACAAGGCCCGTTGGGGACACATCCGCGCCGCTATGGAGACGCATAAGATCTCCTTTCCAAAGGCCTCCAACCCTGCGGTGGCCATTAAGGTCCAAGTCCCCTCTCCAAGGGACCTCAGATCCCTTACCTCTTTTCTCCGAAAGGAAAAAATCTCCTTTCACACATACGCCACGGAAGAGGAGCGTCGTCTCCGCGTTGGTGACCTTGTCATCAAGTACGAGCCCGTACTTAGCGCCCTTGGCCTCTTCAAGGCGTGCCCCTAAATCCCCAGTCTCTCTCAAAACACAGCACACAGACACCGTCCCCGCCGGCGGAGACGTGGACGTCCCCCTCATCACACCGTTAACACACACCGGCCCTCAGCCAACACTTTTACCTGCACGTGCCTGGGCGCTTCTCGCCGACTCGCGATCCCGCGGTATCCCCCCCAACGCAACGCCCTAAGCCGAAGTCCGTTCCTTCCGCCGGTTTACCGGCGGGGGAGCCCTTAGGCTCGTTGCAACACACACTTTTTCCTGGCTGAGCGCCTTCTGCGCTCGCCCCACACCAAACACGACCGGTGACTCTTGAAAGGCCACCAGGGCCACAAGAATTTAGACCTACAGGATGTTAAGACAACTCAAGGTTTTTTAGCCGGTAGGAGTCCGGCACTACCTGGGTCCCCTTCCCAGGTGTCCATGCAGGGTTTTCCTTGGTTGTCTTTCCTAACATAAAAAAATAAAATAAAAAAAAAAACGTCGAGTCAGTTGCGAGATAACATCTCTCCGAAAGTGAACGCAGTCGCCACTGAAGATGTCAACCGCAGTTGTTGACGAAACGTTTGGAAGAAAGAGAAAAAATTCCAGAAGACCTCGGCCAAGTAGCCCGGAAGATTCAATTAATATGTTATGTTCAATACTTTATGGATTCCGAAATTTAATTATCTAATTAAATTATTTCCAAAATTTTAATGTTAAATTTAGTTCCTAAATTGACCACCGGCAAAGTTACGTGTGTGTGTCTATAGTTACCTACTTTGATTCTAAATTAGTTATCTACTTAGAGGCAATTAATTAGAGACTGTTCACATGGCTATTTTAGTGTTCAGTTTTCAATTAATGATTAAAAGAAGGATTAATCATGCCATCTTATTTATTACTTACTCTTTGCCCACATTCCCGCGCTTGTTATCACGAATAATTCTAATGAAGGTTTTCCCCGAGCCTTTAAATATTTGAAAATTTTTTTTGTATATAAACCGAAACAATATTAATGATGTATAATTTTGTGGTAAATGTGTTTGCTTAATTTATTTTAAGTAAATAAATATAGTTTAATAAAAAGTATGACAAATAAAAGTTGAGACTAAAAGGAAGAACGAGGGAAATTAAAAAAAAATAGGCTGATTCTAAAAATAAAAATAATGAACTAAAAATAGCGTGAATTAGATAAATTGAATTAAATTATGAAAATAGCCTAACATTGAAATCAAATATCAAAATTATATTTCCCCGCTACTTTTAGTGATAACTTTTTTTTAAAATTTGCCACGCATTACATTTTTACTAAGATCATTCTGTACAATTTCGTTACATTCTGCATTCCGGGTACATATATACTCCACGTTGAGTCGCAGTGCGCTTTAATAAGTACTAAATTCTGTACCTACACAGTTAGAACACAGATTTGCTTTTAGCACTAGACTTAGTAAAAGCAAGATGGATCCCGTACATTAAAATTTAATTAAATATTAAGGAAGTAAGACTATTTAGTCGAAAAGTCAGTGCATTTTTTAGTTAAATAAACAGATGGTATTCTTTAGGTAGGTACGTTAGGTACATTATGACAAAATTAAGAAACAATGTTTTAAGAAGAGAATACAACCAGGTGGTATTATTGCTTTTTATAGATAGCAATTTCTTCCATACAACCTTGAGAAAGGGAGTTGAGGTTATAACGCGGGTAGTGTATGTAGGGGTACAGTATTCACACCGTGCACATAGAATGCGCACGGTGTTTTACGTTATCAGCAATTTTTTAGCCTCACTGTCTACACTATTCTCGCCAGTCGTCTCCCGCACGCCAACAAAAAAAAAACTACGACATGGGGTTCTTCAAGAAAGCTGTGAATAGGATTTTGCAAGGTCGGCGGCGCGCCCGCATACCCCCTGGTGTTGCAGATGTCCATGGGCGGCGGTAACATTTACCATCACGTGGGACCGCTTGCTCGTCCGCCCTCTTCTCTATACAAAAAAAAAAAAACTTACTAGTTACTACTAAAAAAACTTACTACTAATTTACTTTTAGTTAATTTTTGTCATCATTTAATATGACAGTATGAAGGACGATTACAGTTTATTTTACGCAACCTTCAGAAGCTACATAATACATCGAAGATTTAGAACCTCCACAGTGTACATACTCGTGTTAAGTAATGGAAATTATAGATATATCTTAATAATAAATACTTCATATAACTATAATAAATATATACATACATACATATATATAAGAGGTGTATGTGTTTAGAGTGGGCCCAGAACAACGGAAACCTACAATCATGCAGTGAAAATGTCTTACAGAATTTTACAAAGAAAGAAATAAAGACGTTTTATTAGTGCCATGTACCACATTACACACTATTAATAATAATACCTCAACTATATAACCTACTTAAATATACTGACCAGTCAGAGAGGTGTATCTAACGGGCCACGATTTATCGCCTGAAGTATGTGGTACCTAGTCATAACATATGACTTATTAAATCACAATAAAAACAATTAAAACCTTTCAAACACGTAAAAACGCATAAGAAATCACTCGATATAGAACTACTTTAGTAAATTGTCATCAATTCAACCGTCGAGCGATAAGGAATAGCCGATACCGTAGAGTCCTCGAGTGGAACACCCTCGGGTCAGATGAACTGATGACTTGAAGGAATTCGCCGGTGGTAGCTAGATGAAAATGGGCGGAGATCGTGTGTGGTGACGATGCTTGGGGGGAGGCCTATATCCAGCAGTGAAGAGACATAAGCTTATGCCATGGTATAGTATATGCTCCAGTATTATAAATTTGTTGCTTGTTAAATTTTAAAAATAATTCCCCAACACACCAATGGGCCCGTGTGATCCACCACATCATCTGTATCCTGCACGGAGAAGTTGTAGACTTTAGTGAGATTTTTTAAAATTGGAATATAATAATAGTATAATAATTCAGAAAGAGATCACATCTTCGGCTCTTCTCATCCAGCTTCCACCGTCGAGTTTCTTCAAGTAATCCATCCACCTGGTTGAAGGAGTGTCTCACAGAGCGTTTCCCTTCTAGTCAAGAACTCGTCTACCCCATCAATCCATTGCCACTTCAGCACGCTGATTTTTTAAGCTCACTTACATTCTTTGACGAATCCCAGCAGTAGCTCGATTATTTTACAAACTATTAACAACGATCGGATCCAATTGGAAACCAATTCAATTCAGTGTCGATGCAATTCCAAATCATTTCGGTTTAAATTGTAAAAACCTATTTTCGCTGATCACGTAACTAGTGGCCCGCGTTGCCTTTTGGGACCCGCCTTCCACCTCCCTCGGGTAATTCTCTCAATCAGCTTTTATATCCTATATCTACTTATCTTCAAACGTAGTCAGAGGTAGAAAAAATCGGCTTTAATAGTAACAGGACCCATGTGTTATTTTGCTTTAGGATTAAATATCGTTTTTTTTTTCTGCTGTCATTATTATTAACCTTTGTTATTCCACTGCTGGGCAAAGATCTTCCCCTCACTTTCTCCACTGCACTTGGTTCAGTGTATTTGACGACCAGTCTTTGCATTACATCTCAAGCTCGTCCCGCCGTCGTGGGAACCGTTCCGTGGTTGTTATCGGCATTTGGCATTTACTTTTTCATAGAAAGAAAGCGGCAGACGAGCATACAGTCTACCTGGTGGTAAGTGGATGCTGTCGCCTAAAGACATCCGCGGTACATGCATTCAGCCAAAAATACTTCAGCGCAGAATGACAAACGTTTCCACTCCCCCGGATGCGCAACCTACCTTTGGAGATGTAGCAATGAATTTGGAGAAAGGGTTGGGAAAAGGGGAACGGGAAGATAGGATGGGATAGGAATGAGCTCTGCCATATCTCACGATATGGATATACGTAACGAGGCCAGTCGAGTACGCCCAGTGGCCTGTTGGATTGCAGCCTGCCTTCCCCTTCAAGCCCCCTTCAAGCCCCCTTCAAAAACTTTCATGTGGCTAACTCAAACCCAGTTTAACTTTGCGGCTCATTTGAGAGCATCAATTACAAATATTATACCCCCCATGGCTTCTTAACAAACTCCAAGTTGAGACTTCTGGTCATTAGACAAAAACCAGGTATGTGACCCTATAAGTGAGGGCGGGACGTATGCAGATATTTCTGAATTTACTCTTTATTTACTTTGTAAAATCAGTGAATAATAAACTGACCTGACGGTCTAGTGTGTAGTATGGAAACTGACAGTTCTCAAACTACACAACGGGCAGTTTTAACTGTCCGTTTAAACTGTTCAGTCAAACCTGAAAGCTTTGATTGATCGTGTGTGGCGGCCATAATGCAAAATAACATGTTTTTTTTCTTCATATATGGCAACGCTGCAATTAGCTCGTTCTGCCAGTATCAAGTCAAAATTCCCGCCAAAAATTCAAAAATATCATGTTGATGCAAAAAGTTTTGATTTGATAAAATTCTTTAGCGAATTCATATTTTTGTTCGTTCACAAATTAATTTCATTCATTTCATAAGTAAAATTAAATCTTACTAATAAATTAACATCACTCTCTGTTAACCCTCAACTGCTGTATACTGACTCAACCCGCTGGAATCTAGCGGCTAGCGATGTTATACCACCACACGATACTAATATAACTCGATCAATTTTAGGCGTCGTTTTCGTGAAAGCGTTCCGTCTATGACAATTAATATTTCACATCGGTGGATTATATGGTTCGTAATATGTCAAATCCGACCTATTAGAACGGCCCAATCGTAGATGGCATATATTATTTTGCTGCCTTAGAAATGTATGAGAGGGAACTATAAAAAGTTATAAATTTTTACTCGAAATCTGAATGACTTCAACCTAAACGTTGGAATACACCATTTTACTTAAAGGCACAATTCTTGCTTATTTACTAAAACTTAACAGTTAAAGCAAACTTTATGTGTATGTCTCGTCTTAATGTAGATTCCTATCTTTAGGATCGCTTATCGCGCGGTGTAAAACAGTCCTCAGGACAATAAAATGTACTGACGAGTCTATTTCAGTGTCGTGTGTTGCGTGGACTAGCACCCACGATTTCTTGAGCAGCTCTAGTTTTATTTATTAGGGAAATTTCAAATAAATCTAGTGTTTCGAATAAATGTGTGGATTTTTGAATTCCGGAAATGTATCACTATATCATGACTAAGGGTCACCAGTTGGAAACAAAACACTCAGCTATCGACCTTATAATATACTCGTATCTAAATTATACACTTCAAATAAAAACCTAAACACCACCGATTTGATAATACACACTAGATATGTTACGTTACACAAGCACTCTAGGGTGGACTCGTCAGAGTCTAGCATTGTTCTACGAGTGTGTTCAGTAGTTCGCGAATTCTTTAATTCATATGTATGTTGAAAATGCAACATTCTTATTACCTAGTACTTAAGCTTCAAATTCGACTTATTAACGAACCCTTCCTCATCTGCTTCACCCCTAGAAGTTTTCTTCGATTCTTTTCTTTGATAAGAGCGTACGATGTGTCATCTGGTCTATCCCCATATCGATGCTGAATACTTAATTACATTAGTTGTCCGTCTTTTGAAAATTCAGCACTATTTTGTCACACAAACTACTGCCTTTACATACACGTAGGTAGGTATCTTATAGTAGCGTTTCGATTAGAAACTGTTTATGAAATGGTACGTTGCCGTACGAGTAGCGTATAAAAAATACATTTACATACAGCAAAAGTTGTTACTTTCATAATAGAAATTCAGTGTTAAAAGGGTGCAAATATTTTTTTTATTTTAGCCGGTATATGTTATTTAACTCTGTATATTTTATTTAACCCTGTATATTTTATTTAATCTGTCATATACCTATTTTATATGATTTTTGATCTCAGTTTTTTTTAATGTAGTACTGCAGATTTCCCTTATTAAATCACTAGGGAATTTCGGCCCGTAATCCATCACGCGGGCCCAGTGTGCATTGGTGGTTTATTTTTTAACTCAGGAACTTTCCATTGCGCTACGATAGGTTCTTTAAGAAAGCTGTGAATAGGATTTTGCAAGATTGGTGGCGTACCCGCATACCTCCTGGTGTTACAGGTGACCATGGGCGGCTGTAACACTTACCATCACGTGGGACCGCTCACTAGTCCGTCTACATCCCTATAAAAAAGATGGATTTGATACTGCCCTGGCAGCCCATTTTTTTAAACAGGTTGGCACTATTTTTTTTTAAAAAAACCTAAAGGCTCTGTGAAAACATTTATCACAATTACTCATGATAACGAGCGCGGGGGTATGTGGCCAACTAGAGATTAATAAATAAAATAGCATTATTAATCCTTCTTTTAAGCACTAATTGAACATTTATCTCCCAAATAGCCAGTTGGACAGTCTGTACTTAATTACTCTAAGTAAATCACGAATTTAGAATCAAAAATATGAGTGATGACACCAAGTCTCAGGGATTCGTTTTGATCGTGGTCCGCGCGCGATCACAAAAGCCCGATCTCAAGATGGGCGCCGTCGCACAAAAACATACAGACGTTCCGCTATAGTGTACAATTTTCAATAACCAATGATCATTGGCACGCTATAATGCGCCGTCAAACTTATCATGTTATAGAGTTTGACAAAACCGAAATAACAAAAATCACTCTCATAACACATAATACGTAACATAGATACTGATATGAAACAAACATAATAAGGCAACAAATTCTAAAGACATATCTTTTATAACAGACTTCAAAAGAAGGATACGATATCAAATCAAATCTTGTAAGAAAAGTAAGATTTACATCCATTTACTCGTTCAAAGAAAAGCAACAGATATATTTTCACGATCCACATCACCGATTGTGGGACAGTTAAATTTGCATACGTAACCAAACGGGCAATGTAAGCGGAAGGTGAAAACAAAGAGATGTAACAAAAGGGGGACGACTCCGAACGGGTAACGTGTTACACAGGATAGGTAAGAAGTAGTAACAAACCTGAGAATCGTTGTTGAAATAAACTCAAACCTATCTGTGATAAAGGTGAGCAGTCACGCTTATCTTGGCCAAATAGAAGAATTGAAATTTTAAAAACTTTAATGGTTTGGTTAAATGATGATTAGATTCACATAATTGTATTGTACGAACGTCGCTAAAAATCAACTAAAATCTGAATAAACTTTTAAAAGATATAAATCGATTTTTTTTTTAAATCTGTCTTTTAACGTAAACCTCAAATCATATCTAAACATAAAATAAAAAAGACGGAACTACATTAATAAATAGCCAGTATTTCAACAAAAAATATTTCTTTTTGTATGGCAATGAATGAATTGTATGAATGAAAGTATGATCATTTTGTTATTCGATTATAAGTTAATTTAAATTATAAGATAATTTTCATATTTGTTCTGTCTAACAGGAATCTTGAAATATAAAAGTGTAAAGTGAATCACAACGCCTGTATAAATACCCATAGCAATGACAACTCTTTAAATTTGATTACATACAGTTACGTCGCTTTATATGAGGCGGTATGTATATCAAAGACATTGCAATGCCGATGCCGTCGCTCGCACTCGAAGAAACCGTTCGCAAGTCTCTTATTTTTTCCAAAGTAACTGATGTTGTCGAATGGGGCGACTAAAGGATAATCAAGCCTATACTACAAGCCCCGAGGCTCTAATCTACCCAACCGGCTCGGCCAAAATGCCGTTTTAAGGCCATACATCTCTCATGAACTAGACAATGTGCATATGGAGGCCCTTTTCCAACGGTGGACAATAAAAATGGGGTGAGTTACGGTATTAACCTTTACTTTAAATCAATATTAACCTTTATTAACCAATATTTTAACCAGGTTAAATCTTGTTGTGAAGAACATTGAAGAATTAAATGTTCATACCGTTCTTTATTCTTATTGTGCAAGTAACGAAACGAAATATTTTCCTTATACAAAATGCAGTTCCATGTAAGGTAGTTCCATGTTCCATGTTCATTCGTATTAGCCTAATGTTATTACAGTCACGAAAGTATCTGACAGCGGGTGGAGTGTTTTCATAAAATAAAGCCTAATTATTTCGCTAGGTATTAAAATGCAGCCCTTTTCTACCGACAAAACCAGTCAAGTTTTGCTTACTATACCACGATTTTTTTGCTTAATATACTTTCTTTATACGGAAGTAAATAAAATAATACCTACAACCTTTTAACATTGAATTCTATCATTATAACTAACTTTTTTTATATATGGCAATTGTGCAATTAGCACATTCTGCCAGTGTCGAGTTTTCTTAGTAGTAAACAATTTCAAAGTCTAAAACGTATTCTGTCAATGTCCAGTCCCGTCGAAGTAAGTCAGGGGTCGCTCAGTAAAGCGATAGTACGTTTACTGAGGACAGAAGGGGACTCCTTGGAAGCACACCAAGAACGGCAGTTATGCAGTATGATTTTATTTGAGCATCACAAAAATGATGCATAAAAACATTTCGAAGTTTAATAAACTATCATTGTTAAATCACAAAATGCACAATACACAATTTTTATTGTAATCTAACAAAAACTCAACTTCACGTATCGAGTTCCGCCAAAAAGTAAAACAACTTTTGTTACACGATATTTTTCTGAATTTGAGATTTTCCCCCAAAAAAGTTAACAAAGTTTCTAACTTTGTTATTCTTAACTTACTATACATTAATACAAACTGCAATACCGCACACATGCGATGTTGCGAATGTCGGTATTCGTATGCCTTTTGGCGAATATTAGCCAACAGAGGGGTATATCTACACGTATGTAAGTCACTGCGAGGTAAGTTCACGACGCCAACGACTAAAGTGTGTGTGAAAACAGCGCAAAAATCAATATTATTATACAATATATTTGTATACATAGTGAAGTCTTTTGTAGTAGTAAGAGTCGTTTAAACGGTTTGTCCGCTTATGAACAGATACTCAAAAATAATGGAGTGTAGTTTCTTTAGTAGTAGTGTAGTAGTGTGTAGTAGTGTACTTTCTCGGCCGGTGTCCACATTAATTGAATCTTCCCGGCTACTTGGCCGAGGTCTTCTGGAATCTCTTCTCTTTCTTCCAAACGTTTCATCAAGAACTGCAGTTGACATCTTCAGTGGCGACTGCGTTCACTTTCGGAGAGATGTTATCTGTTCGGCTTCTCGAGCAAAACTCGCGAGAAGAAAGAGAAGAGATTCCAGAAGACCTCCGCCAGGTATCCCGGAAGATTCAATTAATATAGATACTCAAAAAGACTGATTCCCATAAAGAGACAAAGCAAGTTGAGTTAATTTTAGTGTTGTCATTGAATCCCTCAGAGATAGGCACATTGTTGGTTTATAATGATTTCTGCATGAAAATAACGTAACCTAAACCTAATCCGATTTTTTTTTCTGTTTACGACTTTATTCTATTCTTTGGAGAATCTGACCTTATGCGAACAATAACTAATTAAACTAACAAAACTTATTTAAAAAAAAAATATCAGATTACTTCGCAAACTATCACTTCATATTATTATTATTATTATTCCCACACTACAAATATTTATTCAAGTGTCTAACAAATCCACTTTCTAACCTTTCAGACACAATAACATGAACGACGTCAGAGAAAAAACTTGGGAGTAGAGCGAGGGGAGGAAACCCTTTAACAGCCGGTAAAAGTGTTATATTGAATGTTGGAAAGGAAGCGGTGGGCCGACGAGCGACACGCTACCACACACAGTAAAATGGAAAAGTAGATAATCTCCATGTTAATGCTTCAGTTACGACGAATTTTAGAAATACAGTTATATTTGTCCTCTTCATGTACATTGTCTTGTGCATGAGGACATCCCAATATAGAGCCTTAAAACGTCACGCTTACCAAACGGGATGGCGAGCTCACACTTCTAGAAGTGGTGTAATTAATCAGGGCTTGTGGTAGCCGCCTTGTAATACCTTTTTTAGGAACAAATGGACCCACGACACGGCCACGAAAACGAAATAACGAAAAAAATAGAATAATAACAAGTCAAACAAAATGTTTACTATTTTAGAGATGTTTAATCCATCGGCAATACTGAATAAATATTACACAGATTATAGTTTATACGCGATATTTTAAATTAAAAAGTACAGTGGCGTGAATGAAATATCTGTGAATCAGTATAATATTGTGGTCTAAAATAGTAATATATATGTAAAGAAAAATATAATTTTCTTTATTTTTAATTAGTCGCGTTACAAAGCGCCTTCATGGTGGACCGCGAACATAGATTTATATTTTTGTAAACTATGATTGACGTTTATACTTTGTCGTTTAACGTGAACAAATTATTAAAGCTGATATTAATATTGTAATATTAGAAATAAGAATCGACATTGCGATTAATAACATTAAATGTCGTTTATTTTATTTACAGGTAAAGTTTAGTTATAAGGTATGTTAACATATTGTAATTATAAAAAATATGTGTAACGTAATAAATTCTTTTATTTACAGAGAAACTCAATTGTGTTTTGATTATCAGTGTCGATCCAAGTAATTAGAAAATATCTTTACATATATATATAGTATAATAAATAGTAATATATGGTATAGTACCGGCGGACGAAGCCGAGGACGTCCATCTGCTAGATGGACAGACGACCTCATAAAGGTTGCGGGCACCCGCTGGATGCAGGTCGCTGCCGATAGGTCTAAATGGCGGACAATGGGGGAGGCCTATGTCCAGCAGTGGACGTCCAAGGGCTGAGAAGAAGAAGAAGAAGAAGTATAATAATGCTGTTCTTAGTTTCTTTGCAGAATAAGATCCCAAACGAAGAGATTCACCAAAGAACGGCCAAAGTAGCAGTGGGCAGGTCATATTTGCCCCGGGACTGATAACTGGAGGGGTAGACACTCCACTCCGACGCCCTTCGGCCTGGTGGACCGCGACTTGAAGAAGTTTGCTGATGGTTAAGATGAGAAGAGCCGAGGATAGTGGGCGGTGGCGAGCGTTGGGACGGGGGCCTATGTCGAGGAGTAGAGAGACATAGGCTGATGATGTGGTACATAATCCAACAAGTAAAATGAATTGGGACAAAATGTTCTCAACCCTAGGACTAATTCAAGCATTTTTTAAGAGTTACGTTACTTATTACCTCTCTGTAATGTGCCGTGATGCAACCGTTATGTAATACCGGATTTGGATATTTTTACCAGTACAGACACTTTAAACCTTTTTATACAAGGACAAATATTGATAGTCAAATGTTAGGTCAAGAAAGATAGATTTTTATATTATTTTACAGAAACAACTTGCAAACACATATATACATAATAATATACAGTTTACCATATACGATATAACAATATCCTTTTATATATAAAATGGTTTATACTCCACCATACATCAATTCGTTTTAAGCTTAATTATATACCTTTTCAGCATTATAGATACTCGTATTTGCCCCTTGACGTATCAAACGATATGTGACCTTTGATCTTCAATTGTCAATGTCAATTTCGTTTCATATTAATTTTAATATATCAGAACATCATTTTAAAAAGATATATAAAACAAGACAGACTATGAAAAACAGTAATTGTTTTGGGGAAATAATTACACTTCCCGGCCGAAAATAATACTTATCGTCCTTTAGAAAGAGACTATCGGCTAGCTTCGGTTTTTTAGAGCGTCGTCTCTGTCGTATGCCGTTACAACAGAGACGCTGTCACTTTCGGCCGGCATGTGTAAATAAACAGCAGAAATACAGCAAAGTTGCAGCAAATCGCTGGCAGCAAATCTAAAGATAATCCATGTTTAGGTTCTCCGGTGACAATAAAGACACACAGGAGTCCCGCGTCGACTTTGTGTTGACACTCGCAGTATTTAGAAAATTGTTTATTTCAGTTATTTAAAAATAGTTTGTTTTGTTTATCATGATTTGCTGCACGTTTAGTTTTTTTTTTTGGTGCTTGCGTGATAAACTTATCACTTTTAGTGATAAACTTATCACTTTTGGTGATAAACTTATCACTTTTGGTGATAAACTTATCACTTTTGGTGATAAACTTATCACTTTTGGTGATAAACTTATCACCATAAGTTCACATTTAAACGCAATAGAAACAAAGCAAGCACGTACATTAAAATAATAGCTAATTCATTCAGTTCAAAAGGAAGCTGTTATTTAGCCGACCGCGCCAGGCGACGAGGGGTAATGTGTATGCCGTGTTCTTTAATTTACGGGATGGCTCCCCTCGCATTAGCGGGGCTTTCCTTTGGGTTTAAAATGCTGGAATTGTGGCAGAATTTATTTTAGGTCCTGCTCCTAAAATAGGAAATGGGCTGGGATAAATCGGGGTTAAGTCTTAGTGTTTGTACTGGGGTGACAGGTTAGGGGTATCACACGCCAACACCACACGGCACATATTTAAACTACATTACGTTCATTTAAATACGTTATAAGGATGTATATATTTATTTATTTATTTTTTCTTGTGTTTTTTTACATAAGGCGGATTTAATGCCTTATCTCCCAGTCAACCTTTGGGCTATGCAGGGCATGAAGTGGTAGGGGAGTAAGTAAATGTAACAAATATACAAGATCGAACAAGGAACTTCTGTAGATAAATATTAAAATATAAACATAATATATCTTATGTAGGTATATGTATACATATACATAAAATGTATATGTATTTGTTTTTTTCTGAGTTTTTATGTGCATGCACACAATACGAGGTTTCAAAGCACGTATTGATTGCATTTTGTTTGGTTTACGCATTGCACCTTAATACATTTTCTTTTTCTATATTATTATTCTATTCAAAAATAATTTCATGTGTTTCAGTGGCCATGTACCTATTCTGTTTTAAATATGTGAACACGCACATGTATTTATGTTTTAAAATAGTATTTTTATTTATGTTATTATTAACTAGTGTATGTACAGTTATTTACTTCTAATGTACATTATGTATGTTTAGTGTACACTACATTCCGTCATGGTTGATCGCGACTGAAAATGGTGGAGTGCTTCACACAAATCTCTCTTCCGACTGGCGCTACCAGATTTACGGTTACGCAAAATTCATTCATTTTAAAATATAAATTTCTGTGACAAGAAAGTACCTCGTTACACCTCACACAAACTTTTATCCCCCCGTTGCACCCAATCAAATACGTTTTCCATTTACAAGGGTCATCGAGTCAACTGCATGTTCCGAATAGGCACCCCATTACCATAATAACCGGTTGCATTGGCTGTACAGTTATTGCAATATAGCTCTTATTATAATGATGTAAAAGTAGTGAGGAAGTTGATACCAGGTTGTATGTCGCAATTTGCGCCAGACGCATTTCATTAACAGAACTGATCTAAACATAACCTTACCATGGTGGTATACAGGTGAAATAAAAAATAACGGCTCTCTCTTAACAATGTTTCTCTTTCATACACATTACAACACATTACAACACATTACAAAAGTACACATTACAACTATTTAAAATTCAACACTTTTTTAAACAAATGATTTTTTTTTATGAACGAAGGCGGCAGACATGCATACAGTCCACCTGATGGTAAGTGGATACTAGTAGACCATAGACATCCGTGATACATGCCAACATTAGTCCAAAATGACAAACGATGGCACGCCCCCGGATGCGCTGCCTACCTTTGGAGATATAGGAATGGATTTGGAGAAAGGGTTGGTAAAATGGGGAGGGATAGGATGGGAATGGGCTCTGGCAGATCTCACTCACTACCGAAACACGTACGTACATTAGGGAAATAAAAAATAAATGGGAAATGCAGTACATTTCAAGGTAGTCTTCTGTGTGAGAGGAGTAACGTGGCCAGTTGAGTGCGCCCAGCGGCTGTTGGATTTCAGCGTGCACTCTCCCCCTCACTAATATGTGCAGCTTCTTAATTTTCGGTGTGAGATGCATCAGGTTCTTAGTTATGTTCTTGTTTGTCGGTTATGGTATTTACCCTGACAACCTAGACTATCACCGCTGTTGAATATCACTTGAAGTATGTTAGTTAGGTTTTAACTAAGTTAGGTTTCAACTAAAAACACTAAATCAAAGTGATGGTAGAGGGCTGAAGTTAATCTACACCAGGTTAAGTAGGCCAAAACATTGCAGAGCCGAGATAGGAGACAACTGTTATGACTGTATGCATAATAAATGAATTAGCAAGCGATTTATACTCGACACGGACCGGAAATACAGTCAATAAGGTTGACAGTAGCTCATTTCTCTACAGACGCTGTAAAATAAAAGTCCACGCACACAGCCGCACAACGTACATTCGGAGTTTAAAAAAAAATGCGTAAGGATCTTCGTTCCCGACGGGGTCCCCTGACTGCACACGTTTTTTTTATAGAAGAGATGGCAAATGAGCGGACGGTCTATGAAATGGTAAGTGGTCACTGCCGCCCGTGGAAACGTGCAACACCAAGGGCGATGCGTGGACCTTGCGGAATCCTATTCAAAGCCCATTTGATGATCGCCGTGTCGTAACCAAGTAGAGGCACCTCAGTTGGCAGTTCGTTCCACAACTTTCGCGTTCGCGTCTTAAAGTCATGCATGTCTTAAAGACCGCACTATATCCATTAACTCTTTGAAGTTAAGAAGACATATAAGTCAATAAGATTAAAGTAACATAAATAAAATTACGTTTGTCACAATTTTCTATGTCTAAAGAGTTTTAAGAATACGATATCAACCAATGAGTAAAAATTCCCTCTTGGGCGGGAATTTATACTCATTTATACGGGCTGAGTAATCGGTGAAATCGGAGAACAACATAATTGGTGAATAATTCGTTGCTTCGATACCTTTCGTTTTTCGGGCAGATTCTGTATTAAGCAAAGTACATACGTAATATAAAAAAGATTAGATTTTAATTTATTTTGTTTTTATTTTCTATATATATATATATATATTCGTATGAGCGTAAGATATGGCGACATAAAGAAAACGATAATCAAACTTATACAATAAGATTCCCGTCTATAAAGATCCCTAAAACACCACTGGATCAGGAGACCTCCTAATTTTACACTTCAAGTGTAGAGCCCGAACGAAGTTCGATCGATCGGACTGCTCTAAACCTACTCTGACTTTCATTCAGTCGGAGCTGTATAAATCGACTAATTCGAATTAACTAAAAAGTATCTCAATTAGTGGTGGGTAATCAAGACTTTTCGGAGTAGTTTAACTCACCTAATCCTACTCCGCCTGCGGATCCAACTCCTCTTAGTAACTCCTTAACTCTTTTACGTGATCACTATCGATGCTAGTGCTGGGTAATCAAGCACAAGGAAAAAAAGAAGCTCTATGGAACAATTAAACAATTTAACTCTTGATACATCTATCTTAAAAAAAAAAAGGTCGCGCCATCGAAGAGTGATGTCCGACGATCGGAGTAGTAAGAAGTAAATGGAACAATTAAGGGATTTCACTCTTGATACACCTATCCTAAAAAAAGAAAGATCGCGCCACAATCCAACCAAAAACAAAACGTCAAAATAATAAGTAAGTCCTCGGAGTTAAATAACTCCTCGGACTTAGTAACAGTTCGGTGGAGTAACTAAAGGTTTCTAGTCCGCTCGCGGATTCAACTATTTTAATTCATTAACTCCGGAGTTACCCATCACTAATCTCAATTATTGTCGTGAAATTTGACCTTTCATCTCGAGGTATCTCTCGTCAAAATCTATAAACTGGAATAAATGTTATTGCAGTTTCGCGGAATCGAAATAAACATTTGTTGGTTGGTGTAAAAACGATTAGATAGTATTCAAAAAAAGACAGTTTGCCATAATCGCTTATTGAAGATAAATCGCTATGGATGCCATGAACACTTTTCACATAGAGAAACAAACATTAGATCGCAACACAAAACATAATCATAGCGTGAAGTACGGTCTCGAAACGAAGTGACATCTGTTGGTGATCTCGGTTAAACCAAACAACATCAATCGATGATCGAACAGTTGGGTTAAATATCGGCCGAAACGTTTTTTGGGATTTCGGACCCCCCGAGTCTAAAATTGAAACTGAATCTTTTATTTATTCTACCCACGTTATGATAGCTGCTGACACGTGCCCCATTTATAATTTCTACATCGAATGTCACTCTTGGACTTATAACTCCAATTTACTTTACTGTTTGTTATTTTAACAGTGTCCTTGATGTTTAATGCTATACGCTGGATAATTAATGCTAATGAAGCACACGGAGTTGAAAATGGCGTATTTTCTACCACTTCATTTAAAATAGACATTTTGCCAGTTGAGCAAATGTAACGAACTTATACCAACAAATGTCAAACCGATAAAATTGGTTGTAATAACTCAGGTCGACTAAACAATTGAAGCTATTAGTAACAATAAAGAATCACAATTTCAAATAATAATACAATCACACACACCCATACGCATTACGCATATATACCTACATACATGTTTACAACTACTTACAAACTTGAACATATAAGTATACATTAACTTATGCATACCGAAGGAATTCACGAAGTCAATATTACATAGAATAAATCAACATTGTAAATATAAGAAGCTGCGAGCGATTCCACATCACAGATAAAACTTAAAAGTTTTCGTGATGCCGATGTTGTTAAACTTGAACAGAGTGTCAACGACGTTGCGTCATCTAGTGCTATATTTTCATTAAATTATACCACTTCCAGCGTTTCGTCGTCTCGTGTTGTACAGAACACAACCATCAAAATGTGTGGGCACTTACCTCGTTCGTGTTCCATCGGTGCCTCTGCGCCGCGAAGTGTTCCGCGCGGGGCAGACTTTCTAAGTTCTCCGGAAGTTTTATGGGTTCGCCGTCTGTAACAAACATTTGAATTGTATTGATCTTTACCCAGACAAAACCTAATTAAGGTGGATAAACCAGACGGGCTAAAGTCTGTAAATAAGATAACAAGGAACGGCATCTGTACAGATGTGTAAGCGAACTTATCTCGAGGCCATGGATTCTGTTCATAAAATTTTCTCTAAAAATAACAATTTTTTTTTAACTTTGACATGGGCCTTCTCAAGAACATTCTCTTATGCATGAGGGTAATTTGCTGGGGGGAGTGCATGCTGCATTCCCACAGCCACTGGGCGCACTCGACTGGCCACGTTACCCCTCTCTCACAGAAGACTACCTTGAAATGTACTGCATTTCCTATTCTATCGTATTTCCCCAATGTACGTACGTGTTTCGGTAGTGAGTGAGATATGCTAGAGCCCATTCCCATCCCATTTTCCCAATCCATTCCTTAATCTGCAAAGGTAGGTAACGCATCCAAGAACGCATCCAATTATTTATTTCTAATGTAATAAAAAAAAATGTAAAATACATGTTAATTTTTAATTACATTTAATAGTTTTAGTATAACTAATTGACATATAAAAATATTTCTCACTATTTTTGAAGGACCTCATATTAGTCAGACTATATCCATAGTCTAAAGTATGCAAACTGCCATAAAAATAGGTGCCATAAACTCTTCAAAAATATCTCCCAAAATATTACACATCGTTAAGAATTAAATGACATCGAACAGTAAGACGCATGTGACAATACCCCGATTCGACATGTCTAACACGTGGGCCAGAATCACGAATTGCAAGAGAAACGGTGACATGATGTAACCGTTTCACATCAATTCCTCACTACGGGTGATAGTCACGAAGGCTTTAAATTCGAGCTTTTTGGATGGATTCCAAACAAAGGAATTATAGCGTATAGGGCGTTGCGAAGGTCCTCCTGACAGTGGGTTCTTGGCAAATCCAGATTCGATTAGAAGCGACTTCCATTATGTGATGTTGTTGTTTTTTAATGTCCCTGTTAAAAGTCTTGTAATGTTTTAATGTAACAAATATCCATTAAACCATCAAACGACATGAGACTTTTGACCAATTATTTTGTATTCATGACTAAGCACCACTAAGAATGGTCAGGTAGAAAATTCGATATTACATATTATTGACATTAAGTAGGACTATTTGGCAGGAACTCGAGAGGAGAAAGGTGACTTTTCATTTGATTATTATAAAAATTGTAGGTTTTGTAGTTTATTAATTTCTTTTTCATATAAGCAACAAACAGTCTTACAAGATTAAAATAGAATGAGAAGGTAAATTACAAACAGACTAATAGTTCTATTAAACTGTACAATCTGTTTATTCTTTTAAGGACAAAATACAGCATGAATTAGGAAACAAATTCAGCCTCATATATTTATTTATCAAACACGTTCTTCTGGATATAAGCACGAAGAGAATATATATAAGAAACTTAGAATCTGTTTTATTCTAATTAATATATTCGATTATAAGTAAGAATATGATATACTTAATTAATTAAATATTTACCCACGCACAAAATACCCAAACTATCTCTTTTATAGTTTATTCTTCAAAATGTTTGTATGCGAAATGTTTGTGATAATGGAATACAAGCATAATACAACGTATTTCGTGTGCTTCCAAGGTGTCTTGTCCTCAGAAAACTATCACTTTATTGAGCGACTCCTAACTTATCTCAACGAGACTGGACAATGACAAGATGCGTTTTGCATTGTTTTGACTATAAAAAATGTTAATTACGAAGAAAACTCGACACTGATAGGATGTGCTAATTGCGTTATTGCCTAATAAGAAGAAAATAAACGTACAACGCATCTAATACAGTCACATGCACCAAAAATATGTAACATCCTTATCTAAGTACTCGTAAATAATGGATTATGTAAAAGAAAATCAGTCTGTGAAATAAAAATCAAGATTAATAATAAGATTACGAATGCTGATAAGACGACTTTCAGGTGGACATTTAGTGATTCTCCAGAAGTATGTATGCATAAATCCATGAATTAATTCGAAAATAGCTTATAACGATGAGAATTTTAATTACTTTTTTAGAATATATTAAAAAAACATATTTTATACATATGATAGGCTACAACCAACCAGACAACCGGGTCTTTCAATCAGACATACTGGGACAACTCACAGCAAACAACGCACAACATATACATATAAAATGTAATATATAAGTTAATTATTAAACGTACTTGCATTTCCCCTATGTACGTACGTGTTATGGTAGTGAGTAAGATATGCCAGAGCTTATTCCCATCCCACCCCATTTTCCCAACCCTTTCTCCAAACCCATTCCAATTTCTCCAAAGGCAGGCAGCGCATTCGGGGGCGTGAAAACGTTTGTCATTCTGGATTGATGTTGACATGTGTCGTAGATGTCTCTGAACGACAGTATCCACTTACCATCAGATGGACTGTATACTCGTCTGCCGCCTTTTATCAATAACAAAAACTTATATGATATGTTAAAGCATGTTTCAGAGTTAGGGATACTGGTTGTTTATGACCAAACAGCCGGCGGCATCCCCGACATCTTTGTGATTCTAAAATATTAAAATTGCAATAAAAGCGAAACGCCGGCAAAACAATAAAACGTAGGTGGAAAACGAGGTGAAAACAGTCCCGTTTTTGGCAACATTCGTCAAGAATGTCTGCGCTGCACCGGCGTACTGCCTTATACACACACCACGAAACATCTACCGCCGGGACCACCTAAAATGCACCTTACAGTTCTGGTACTAGAGACTCATTAGCGGCAAATGTAGGGCAGCTTCGGAGCAATGGTCCAACTTGTTGAAATTCCGCCGCCGTCCGCTTTCCGAACCTACAAATTTAGCGTTCTCTTTGACAAACTGTTTTTGCTCTTGCGGCACAGAGTTTTAAGGTAAAATTTGGGTGTGTTTCCGAGATCAAGGTGCAGAAATATAATGGTGACTTGAACGAGGGAGGAAATTTCGCAAGCCAAGCTTTTGCTCGAGTGCCCACTAATTTTGCGTCCAATCGTGGTTAACAGATAACGTGCGAGACAAATTTTTAGTATTTAAATCTAGTTAGTTAAATTATGTCTCCGTATTTTCTAGAAGTAATTGCTAGTGGTTGCTCCCAATGCCTTTTAAAGATATCAAAGAAGTTTAGAAATTCTGGAAAAATTCACTAACTAAATGCTTGTTCAAAATTACGGTTTAAAACTTTTTTTATATATCGAACGAAGGCAACAGACGACCATACAGTCCACCTGGCGGTAAGTGAATACTTTCACCCTGCGACAGTCCAGAATGACAATACGTTGGCACGCCCCTGGATTCACTGCTTACCTTTAGAGATTTTGCAATGGATATGGAAAGAGGGTTCGGAAAACGGGATCGGATAGGATAGGATGTGATGGGAATGCGCTGTAGCATATGTCACTCACTACCGAAATACATTGGGGGAATAAGATAATGTGGGAAATGCGGTACATTTTGGGGTAGTATTCTGTGAGAATGGCTAGTCGAATGCACCCAGCAAGTGTAGTATTGCAGTGTGCACCCTTCCCCTCCCAGAAAACTTTCAGAATAACTGACCTTTCTGACTGATGCGTAAGAACAGTTTTTTCTGTTCGATTTATCATTATAACGTCAGAGTTCTCTTTTGCTTTCTTACGATAGTCTTAACCCATTTTTTCGAAATCTTGATTCCTTAATCCCAAAAGATAGAATGTGCGCCTGTGGACGTGTCAGCTCTCGTCGTGGATTATCCGTCTTTTCACTCAACTCGTGACCACGGTGGCACGTGCCGAAATCACTAGACATAAAAGACAAAATATTTGAAAAAGAAATCACGATAACTCTGATCATGAAACATGCAAAAAAGAATATACAACAAAAACTTTTTTCAAGTTATCTTGCATGCAAGTTTTTATACGCAAGCCGTTAACGGTGCCAACTTTGCTTCGTAAAGAATTCACACTTCTTTATGACACACACACTAAACATTATTTAAATCCAGGACAGCCTGTGCTTTTAACGCTGTTACAACAAGAGAAGTTTTAGGTCACTATATTTGTACAATTCTGTCTGAACCCGAAAGGTCCAACGTTATCATATTACGCTAGCTATTCCTATTGTTTTGATAATTAATTTTATTTTTATTTGTACAGTACCTAATATCTTATGTATTAGATTATTTTTCATACACAATTGTAAAATCGTTGCCAAAAAATTAAATGTTTGTCTGACCAGTCTATTTTTGAGCAGATTATTTCTTTAAAATTGTAGAATATTTAATGACGCTATAAATTTATTTGCATACTGTATTTGAATATATTTCATTTTATTTGTATTAAATGTATGTATGTATATATATATGTATATATTATTAGCTCCAATTTTAGTTTTTTTATAATGTTATTTCGTTTGCACGTATCGTACCATCATTAATTAGCCCCAAGGTTGGCCGGGAGAAAAAGCTTTATAGCATTAAGTCCGCCTATTGTTAAACAATTAAGGATAAATAACAATTACATTGTACACAACAAAATTTAATCCTTTTACGTCATGAATTAAATTTTCATCATATTTCTATAAATGAATTATACTTATTTTTTTTAATTTCTGCTTAGTGTATTTCTACCACATTTGCTAAATATAAACTCAAACTAACAATTCAGATTTGTGCAGAAGACATTAATTAAAGTATATGTATCTATTTAAACGGGTCTTAACGCGAATGTTTACCTTACGTATCTTACTCCACGTTTCGGTTGGGTTGCACCGACCGCGGTCAGGTAAAATAAGGTAAACATTCGCATTAACGCCCGTTTAAATAGATAAATATGTATGAAAAATGCGAAAATCTCAAATGTCCTATTCATTAAAGTCACATTATCTGAGATAAGGGACCTTATTGTATAGTTTCCCTGATATTGACACTAGTGAAATCTTAAAAAATAAAACACATTTTTTTTATATCTTTATTCTAGAAATCAGATGTTAGAGCAAGTTTCCATTTAAATAGACTCTTAAAACGAAGAAATTTTAAGTTGAAAAACTTACACGTATTCAACAAGCCGTAAATAATGTCCCTGGACGGTATTATGTCGTGTTTCAAGAATACTAAAATGTTATAATTATAATTAATTTCAATGACATGTCGTGCATCCATCTTTTGACTCAAAATTTCGATTTATCGTCGTCTCTGTGAAGAAGTCTAAGCGGCGAGTTAGTGTTTCAAAGATGGTTTGGACCGTGAACGCTACTACATTCCCTTATGTTTATGGAATGAAGACGGCAGGCGAGCAGAAACTCCATCTGGTGATGAGTGAATACTGTAGCCCATGGACATCTGCGATGCATGCCAACGTCACTCCAGAACGACAAGCGTTGGCACACTCCCGGCCTACCTACCTTATTGATTGACGACAGAAAAGATGATAGGTAAAAGTGTGCCAAAAACCAATACATATGAGATATACCTCAAATAAAAGTTTTTATTTCATAGTTATTTTAATGCAAAGGCAGTTAATGTCAAAACTGTGGCCGAACCGTGATATAAACCGCATTTCTATTCGTATATTTTATTTGTTAAAATCTTTTTCTTACCATTTTTAGTAAAAATAACAAATCGCTTTAGCAGTTACAATTGCTTATAACGATTGTGTTAATTCATATCAAATATATTGTCACCAATTTTATGTTTGTAGGTGGGTTGGGACCGCATCTATACATTTCTTCCATCGTTCTTAGGTAATTACAGTTTGTAAATCTAAATAATTCTATCATTACTATGAGCAAATCTGATAACCTGTTGCAATCTAAATACTACAATTACTACATCTAATATAAACAGAGATAAAGATTTTTATTCGAGTTTACGTGTGTAACAGATAAATTGCCTGTACACAACCTTGAAGTATGATTATACAGAATGACTGGTGTATTATATCGACCTAAAATATTCATAGCGATATGTAAGAAAACGTAGGTTGGAGTTGTTGAGAATACGCCTCACTTTATTTGTCATATAACTCTTAAAAGATTCAATTTTTCACTTACTTTTATACAGTATGTTTGATTATATTCTGTACAATTTTTAGGGGTGAATAATGTAATCAATTATATCGATAAATCTACCCCATCTGTAGGGGCATAGTCCAACCCCCTCTGAATCTAAACTATTTTTATTTTTAATCCAGCGAATTAGTACAGGTGTGGATGCTCAAACTGCAATATCCTTGGAATTTGAAGTGATATCAACTTTAAACTGTGTCACTCAAATGCACTTATTTGGTGAAAAGTTTTGAAAAAAAAGATAAATTAAAATTTTATTATCAAAATTAACACATTTTTTATGTTATTCTAACTTACTGTAAAAAAGAGACTGTTGACAGTAACGTACTGTAAAAACAAGACTGGTCTATTCTTGGTCGCACACAAGCGGCCGCAGTCATGACCGTGGTCGCGGTCGTGGACACCCAGTGCGCGGTTCGGAGGAACGGAACGGAACGGTTACTAAGGAACGGTTCGGCCCCCAGTACTACGACTTAAAGATTTTATTAATTACCTACACGACCCATTAGCCCAGTTAGTAGCGCCCCACCTGCTATTTAAAAGGGTCCTGATTCCGTATCGGACATTCGAGTTCGACATTCGGACATTTACGTTACCCCTCTCTCACAGAAGACTACCTTGAAATGTACTGCATTTCCCACTTTATCTTATTTCCCTAATGTACGTACGTGTTTCGGTAGTGAGTGAGATGTGCCAGAGCCCATTCCCAACCTATCCCTCCCCATTTCCCCAACCCTTTTAAACAGTTACTTAAGATGAATACACTACATAAATGCATACATATATACATAGATATATACATACATACACACAAATATACATACATAATATACATATATAATATAGAAAAAAATAGTATTTAAACAAAGTGAGTACAGAACTAAGTAGATGAACTTGTACTGAAATACCTACAGAGAATGTAATGTACCTACAGAGAAATATCTTGTCAGTGAGTCTTTGCGTTAAGAAAGGAGGTTTTGGCTCGGCGTTGAGTCAGTCAGT
The DNA here is from genome assembly GCA_914767545.1 of Sesia apiformis. Taxonomy (NCBI): domain Eukaryota; kingdom Metazoa; phylum Arthropoda; class Insecta; order Lepidoptera; family Sesiidae; genus Sesia; species Sesia apiformis. The sequence goes on along the minus strand of OU611960.1, from coordinate 2,213,875 downwards.
CAGAACATTTGTACCTATAGATTTTCATTCTATTGACAACTCCAGCCGCTCGGCCCGCTAATATCGGATACTACCTATTTTGAACCAAAACTGCACGTATTTACTCATAGAGTATCTACGTAATTATGATAATGGGAATGTTTTTATGAAGGTTTTATACAAAATATATACCTTCTACACGACCAATTGAAACGACAAGTCTGTTGAGAAAAATGTCTAAGTTTGTAATGGGTTACGTTGATCATTACATTCGGTAGATAATTTTTTATACCAGTGTCGACAGTGTCGTGATCTAAAATTTGTTATCAGTAGAGTTGTTAGAATGAGCTCAAAGCACTCGACGCTCAACCGCCAGAAGTAAGAGCACTTTATTGCCCACCAATGGGAACAGTGAAAATGATACAAATTGAACAAATAGGTAGGTTCAAAAGGTGGAACTTATCGCCAAAGCGATTCCTTCCAGGGGTAACCTTTGTACGGAAGATGTACGCGAACATTAGATAAGATAGATGTGCGTATATATTATACGCACATCTATCTTTATTGAAGATAAAATAAATACAAATTAAACACAAGAATAATCAAGATTCGAGGGTTAATCGCTCGTGAGAGTTAAATTTTTTAACATTAACATTTTTGACATTTTTTTAACATTCGATGGTCTTAAATTCTCGAGGTTTTCCTTTTTTTATGGACGAGCATACAGTCCACTTGATGGTAAGTGGATACTGTCGCCCATAGGCATCCACGATACACGCCAACATTAGTCTAAAATGACAAACCTTTGGAGATATAGGAATGGATTTGGAGAAAGGGTTGGGAAAATGGGGAGGGATAGGATGGTACGTACACGTAACACGAAACACGTACGTACATTAGGGTAATGAGATAAAGTGGGAAATGCAATACATTTCAAGGTAGTCTTCTGTGAGGTTTCAAACGCGCTAGGTACTAAACTTTTCTAACACCGGCTACCAGATTTACGTTTTATGAATAGGTACTATGATTTTAGTATCTTCTCCTCTTCTTCGTCCCATAGGTGTCGTAACAGAGGCGGCTGAGGGCTAATAAAGCCGCTCCCGCAACCTGTGAGGAACTACTTCACCTCTAGAAGACTGTACTCGCCAACCCGCTTAACCAGCTAGGCATTTCAAGGGCATACATTCAAAGAGGGCAATTAAAGAAAAATAGGGCTGCGCCCTATTTATTATTATAGGCTTAATATTATTATAGGCTGCAATAATAATGTTGCGGTTACATCGACTATGAACACTCATCTCCAAAAAGACAACATTCTCATATTACCCATCCTTCCCAAGTCCAACTCTTTTTATATTATAAACCCACACCCAAAAAATCTGTAGTTGGGCGACGCATGCGACGTCCTGCGAACGGTTGTCGTTCTTTACTTATGTTGGCATGTATCGCGGATTTTAGAGGGCGACAGTACCCACCCACCAGACAATCTACTTGTGCGTGTGCCACAATTTAAAAACATCGCTTATTTAATCAATCAATAAATGTTTTTGGTTATTTTGTGTTCATTTTATTCAAACTAGCTGACCCGACAGACGTTGTCCTGTCCAAATTTCAATATAAAAAATCCATAATTTCAAATTTCTAAAATTTTTTTTTTTTCTGAATCTTTTCCAGGACCATAACGAACAAAACAAAAAAATAATTACGCATATCCATTGTTCGAATCGTGAGTAATGGTCTTGAGTTCATACAAAAATCCCACAGACAAAAGCACTTTCAGTTTTTCCCGAATTTTCCGAGCAACCTTTCCAATTTTTCTTTCCCTAAAAACCTTATTCGGACTATTAGGAACATTTTAAAAAATAAATAACCAAAGAGGTCGAGCTGTCCTCAAGTGATGCGCTTAAGAACGAACAGCATTTAATTTTTATTTATATAGATAAAATTAAATCTCTCAGATTACCAAAAATGTAATTCTAAAAAAACCTAAGTGAGTTTTCACTGCAATACCTACGAGAACGTAATAGTACATTGTTACCCTAGGGGTGAAAGTGACTTATTTCAGTCCCGAGATTGGGTTTGGTGCCCGAGCGCAGCGAGGGCGCCAATAGGTCGAGGGACTAAATAAGTCCTGAACCCCTAGGTAAACACTGTGCTTTTCATTACGAATACAAGGAAAGTAAACACAAGCCATATATGCAAAAAATATTACTTCAACTTCCCAAGAATTTGCATTAATGTCGCTTACCCACCTTTTTTTTTCTTTTTTACGCGCAACATTTTTCAAGCGCCATAATGCCAGCCAGTCTTTTTGAGTAGTACTTATTGCTAGCTTGATAAAAAGAACTTATCATTATAGATTATTTCTAATTTATGTCAATGATCTATCTAAATTAATTTTGACGGTTTTTAGTTTAATCGGTGTCTTAAATAACATCACAAACAAAAATTCTACAAAGTTAAGAATTAATATAGTATTAATCGAAGTGTGGCTGTATAGGAAGTTACATGGTTACGTAGCAATGTGAAAATAGCTCTTTTTTTTCTTAATTTTTCAGTTGTCTGTCAATTGAAAACGCTCACCCTAGGGTGTATTGGGCTATTTTCACTTCGCTCCACAGGCAACTTCGGACCTACTTTCAGAGTATGAGTAATGAAAAATATTTTATTATTCCCTACTCCGTACTGTCCCACTGGTGGGACGGGTTTGACAGGGGACAGACAGGAATAAACATATTTGATCAATACTTTACCCTGATAATAATTAGATGCAAAAATAAAGAAAACAATTTTTAAAACAAATAGTTTATTCAGAAACAATAATGTGTACTTAAATTATTATTTATATTAAAATTTGTATACAATTAATAAAACTAATGCCACAATATCATTCTCACAGCCTTAGCTATGTACTTAAATGATTAATACATAAGTTTCATTCCATAAATTTATTTGATAACAAAAAAATATTTGTAAAAAAGGAAAAAAAAAATGTTCTTTTATTATTAACTATTTTTTTAATGGCAAATGCAAAGGCAACACTTATTATACGGTGATATACATGTATGTGACTTTAGTGAGAAGTTTGTGTTTTTTTTTTTGTGCAACATTCCAATCTAGCGCCTGACCTATCTTTATCTTTGATCGTTAGCTCGTTTACGGGCATCCCGAAAACACCGTATTTTTATAATGGCAGTCATGTAGGCAAGACGTAAAATGAGAAAAAGATAACTTTTTACAAAACTATGAGTATTATCTATCCATTTATGCATATAATAAAACAGTAAAAGGGTTGATGAGTCTGTAGTAGTCTGTATATTTAAAAAAAAAACATTATTTAAAAAAAAATCGGGTCTCTTTAGAAGCTACAGAACACAAAACAGAAGTTTATTAAAATCAGGTCTGTATGTTTGTTTGTTTGCTGTATGTCTGTCTGTTTGTTTGAGCAATACGTAAAAAACTACTTAAAGGATTTTGATCGGGTTTTCACTAATGTATAGCTAAGTATTCAGGAGGAAAACTGGTATATATAGGTCACCTTCATGTGACACAAAGAAATTTAGTTATAGAAGACAAAAAAAAATACTTTTAATACTCAAAAACTAGTGGATGGATTTTCCTCCGTGAAATCCATCATGTCGGTGCTAGAAATCTTTTACAGCTGCTTAGTCCACGCGAGCGAAGCTGCGGATAGAAGCTAGTCTAGAATATAATGTACATAATCAAGTTATGAGACTCAGGAAAAACATTTTTAAAAACATAATTGAATTACCTAACTTTTAGATCCAAAAAATATTATTAACCGTATGCAGCAGCAATAAGTTGACATAACGAAACAATGATACACTATGTGACATTTTTGATTTAGAAAAAAAAAAAACACTTATCAATCACTAGCTTCGCTAGACGTTACTACGTAGATAATGTATTCAAGATTCCACATAAAACACAACTACATATTATCAACAAACTTGTATCAATGGAAAGCAGTTGAATTTAACGCATGAGCTAGCTGTCCTCAGGCACGGATATAATTAGAGCGCGTTACAAAACGGACAAAAATCACTTTCTGACAATCTAATTGTTTATGGTAAATCTAAAGCGGACCCTAGACCTATAATCAAATTATACAATAATGACATTGCACATTATTGAATTATTACAAGTTTTCAAGTAAATTGAATATGATTGAATCGCGCCTTACACCCAAACGGGATTCAATACATTACCTGTACGGTTAAAAACATTGCGTAATACGTAAAATTGTACAATATAATTGATTATCTAGGGGTCTGATTGATTATCTGTACAATATAATTGATCTGCTTGTATGTATATATATATAAATTTTAAATTTTAAAAGTCAAACCAAATACAATGTTCCGAAGCGAGTTTTTGACAATTAACGCATGCTCAGTCTGTTAATATGAATATTAGATGTATTTTTAAACACAGATGTACATTCAATAAGAGCGGTGATAGTCTAGGGGTATATATACTCTACTCGCATTTGTGTGATCGCGAGTTCAAATCCTCGGCCAGTGCTACTCTGTTTCTACTTAAGCTCGGCGGTGAGGGGAAAATGTAAAGTGAGAGGTCGTGAGGAAACCGGCTTGCACCAGAAATAACAAAAAAAAAACTGGAGTTCACCAATCCACACTGGGCCCGCGCTTTACACACTTTACAGTGGGACATTATAGGCGGATACAAATATGTACAAAAGTACGATTACAAATCAACAAGCATACAATCGGTTCTGTGTTTTGCCAAATGGCGTATAATTATTGGGCTACAAGTGGCATATTAAATTATAACAATAAATTTAAAGTAAGTAAATAAAAGCAACTGAATTATGAGCAACATGTAATTTTTTATGGCGAAGATTGCAGACGGTCATGCGGCCCACGTGATAATACATTCATATAAAAACTAATACATACACAATGAAGAAAAAAATAGTTACAATATTTTTCCCTTGTAATGCGTATGTCAATAACTTTTTACGATGTTAAAATAAACATGGCGTTCTAACGCCAGCATTTTAGCTCACAAAATTCATTTTATATCACAATTCTAAAAGAATTTAATATACAAACTGTTTAGTACTAGTAGAAGAAGCACAGTAGAAGATAACTCCGAATTCCTATATTTGACAAATTTCTTTATACGAGTACGCTACATGGTCGGAGTTGTGAACAAGAATGCGGGACCACCCTCTTCGCAATATTTAACTTTACTTCAAAGAAAGAAATCGAAGAGAATTCTAAGAATGCTGTGCTATTCGAGCCGACTGTGAACTTCGCGATTTGTCACAATATTGAAGTTAAGAATTGCATTCTCATTTTAACTGGCCCATGAATGTGTTGAAAACTGGTACCTATTGGGCGGCATTTGCCAATTTCCAAGTGATTTTTATTTTCAAAATTACATCGTGAGCCCCACGATAATCGAAATCTACCTAAAAGTTATTAAATGAGAACCCTCTTAGACGATCAATTATATTGCGCAATTATATTATTGTAGGTTTAGGGCCCGCCTAACTTGCTGACTGACGCGTAACCTTGGACTCGTTTACATACCTCTGTTATAAATGTATTAAAATGAGCCTCAGATTAGTATAATGTAGTTACGTAAGTTAAATGTTTTGTCATTCGGCATGACTTAGTGATTCTGCATATTTTATTATCTACAAGTCACATAAAGTTACCACAATTAAACTACAAATTTCTCTACAGATATCAATATCTCTATTTCTCCTTTTTCTCATCGACTTTCGACGGCAAGAACGAAACAACTGTTTTTTGCAATATTTCTGTAAATATAAGCGTACCAATAAATACAAGAAGTGTCCCAATCCAATGTCCTAAAGTGAATGGATTTCTGAAATACATTATTGAGAATAGTAATGACACGAACTTCCTCAAAGTGACCGTTAATGTAACGGTCAGAGATGCGCACTCCGTTGTAAGAACATAAACAGCACTGATACACAATCCTTGTGTTACTACATACAATATTAACCATATCACTTGCCTGGGCAATGTCACTCCTAACAATTCAACTGCGGGAGTTTCTGCAGCTAACTTCAAATGGCCAATGATATTTGGTGTTGTTGGTAACCAGAAAACAAGGGGTAACAAATGAGTGTAGTACAACGCTTCCCAGGGATGTTTCCCATATGTTGTATATAAAGATTCCTGGAATATCCCCATTCTTGCTGAGACGAATAGTGCAAAAGTGAGTATGGCTATACCCAAGCACCACCACAGCCAGTCTATGAACTGCAGTCTTGCTTCTTCATCCGCATCTTCGTGTGTTTCTCTAGGCGCCTTAACTTCTCCACTGGATTGTACTGTGCATACAGCAATGCCAGCTGATATCATAAAAATAGCCAAATATTTCAGGGGTGGGTATTGTTTCTTGAGTATCCATACGCCCATCGCCATGTTTGCCATCAAAGAACCAGCTCTGAAGATCATGTGCAAAGGCATTGAGATGTTGAAGTCGAAGGCGTAGTTGTTTGCAACACTGCTGGTCCAGAAAAATCCAACTAGCAACAGATACTGTTTAAAAGGTATACTGCGTTTGGCTGTACCGAATTTGCCAACGGTACAGAAGCCAATAATGGCAATGAATAGGAACTGAAGAAACGTCACCAAGTTTCCCGCGCCTGGATCTTCCTTTACAACTAATTCCAAAAATACTACATTGGAACAGCATCCAACAAAGACCATCGTGATGGCCAACACCGCCATTAAATTCATTTTGAATCTGAAAAAAACGAATAAAATAAGAAAAAGTAAAAAAAAAAAAGAAATATTTCCGATACCGGGAATCGAACCCGAGCCTCCTGGGTGAGAGCCAGGTATCCTAGCCACTAGACCATATCGGATATTGATATAAATGCTGAAAGTATCGATCTTACTTCGCATCAAGCTTTATAAATGATTATAAAAAATTTATAAATTAAGTTAAATATTAACAATAAGTCCGAACTATCACAATAAGTTAACACAGAACTGTATAATTACGTCTTGCGCAAAATGCGCGAGACGATCGTCTCAAGTCAATTAATTGAAGGTTATATATGGCAAGTAAAATGTTATCACTAAACCGTGTACTAGGAAGTATTATTACAAAAGTACTTACGTTTTTCCAGCTGCTCTGCTCTTTTATGAATAAAAACACTAATTTTATTAACCAACACACATTATTGACATTTGACAACTAGTAATACGTTTGCAAAGCAGAACTGTCGGTGCTAGTGTGCGTAATAGACGAAGATTTATGTTTACAATTGTGACCGTGGCCTCGAGTTTATTTCACACATGCGCACTGCGTTCTGTTGGCAAAACAGTCAACGAAAATTGTGTGTATAACTGTCAATAGATGGCGCAATAATTAATTTTGATTATGAAAGGACTGACAAGTTTAAAAAAACTAAAAATTGGTTGAACAACTTCATGCCGTTACGAAATAATAAAATTGTATTTTTAATTGCACGACATACCTCTTCTACAGACTATAAATTGACAAAATAAAATTATTATTTGTTGTATCGTAGTTTGTATGTATCTACCAATTTTTCCATTTTTTCCAGTAATCCAAAAAAATATCTAAAATAATTTTAGGTTTTTAAATTGTCCATTTATGTAACTGTGTGTAAAAAAGCTGTAGGTGTGTAAAATAGCTGTAAAAATGTAAATCTGTAATAAAATTAATGTAATCTCGAGGAAACAGACTTTGATAACAAAATAATTGTCATAAATGAAGTGAAGAATCACTATTTCCACGCGAACGGACTCGCGAAAATAGAAAATTCTATAGGTTTTTAATAGACACCTTGTTTATCTATGTAAAAAATTTGGCAGACGAGCAAATAGAATTGTGAGAGACACAGTGTTCGACACAGAACGATACTCGTATGGTCATTTATGTTCGATAAGCATTTCCTTAATAGAGGTTTTGTTTTGCGTCCCGTGCTCGGCTATCGACAGTCGTGTCGCATGCTCCCTGCAAGGAGGAAACGATGAAAGAAAAAAGGAAAGAAAGAATCATTTATTCAGCAACACACAAAAAAACTAATCAGTAATTGTCATCCCGTGCGTGGCAGTGCCTTGGGTTCCCATCTCAGCATGGGATTGGCCAACGGAGCATTCGCACGATTACAAACTTTTTGCATTCGGAAACGAGTTATTGACAATGCAATCGCCTTCAAAATTAAAATCACCATTTTAAAGTTCATTTTCATTTCTATAACTGAATGAATAGGTTTGTTCTACAGCGATTTATTTTTGCAGTTTGCGCTACTAAGCTGTCCATTGAATAAGTTAATAATGGAGTTTCGTATTTGTGCGAACTTTTGATTGGCCATACTTTAATCTAATTTAGTATCTATTTGTAGTAGCTTACTACCACTAGCACAGAATAACTAATAATAGTACAAGCACCAGTAGTTTAAACTATTTCTTAGATCTATAATTGTACCTTATTATAAGTACCCAATATACTTAGGTAAATTTTAAATATAATTATTTTATTTTTAAATAATAAGAAGCTTCCCTTATAAATAATAAATAAAAAGCAGGAATAAAAACGAATAAGGTCGACTCTGGTAATTCTCTGGAATGCATTAGTACGATTCACATCAGTTTTTTTGTGAGAATGGGATATAATGAGCACCCATACCCCCTGGTGTTGCAACTGTCCATGGGCGGCGGTAACACTTACCATCACGTGAGACCGCTTGCTCGTCCGCCCTCTTCTCTATAAAAAAAAAACAAACCAGTCGGCTGTAGATTACAGCAGTGCCGTCGTCCCTTAGACAAACGCTTCCCATTTTATCGATATCATCTTATAATGTCCCACTGCAGGGTACAGGTCTCCCCTAATAAATCACTGGCCGATTTGGGACCACAATCTACAGGCTAGAATGCGGATTGGTGCATACCATGTGGACTCACATACTCCAGATTTTTTTAATCCTGTAGCTTACGATGTTTCCTTCGCCGGCGAGGTAATGATAGATTTTTAAAAAGTGAAATCTCTGTGGAAAGGGCTTTGAACTCACGACTTGATGAATGAGAATTGAGACACGGATCTCCTCGTGCGCATTGTCTCGTGTATAAGTTGGCGAGTCCATTCTTTTAGAGGAGGTGTAATTCCTCACGGCTTGTAGTAGCGGCTATGTTAGTCGCCTTTTGCGACACCCACGGCACGGGGAGAGATTGGACAGTGTTATTCTAAGATCGACCGAACAAAGTGCCACAACACAGTAAATGACGTGACGCACTGTGTAACACTGATTTCAGTATTTATCATAGTAAAATTCGTATCAGATACATAACAACACACCAGGCTTCGGACACGCGATAAAACTAGATTTATTGCCCTTTTATTACCATAAGAATGAGTTTTGTGGACCTAAGCCTCTGAGAATGGGTTCCGATTGGGGTTAACAAGGGTTTTGAGCGTGGATACTCTAGCTCTTTAGTCGTGATGTTTGCCATTATCGTGTTTTCGATTTGTTGGTGAGTGTTGGCCAGTGGTTTATCATATTAAGTAGTTATTATTGCCCAACCTTGGGGGTAATCGCTAAAAGGGGGGGCAATTTATCATGTAGAGGTACAGATTTTAATTGTATTATTGTCTTCCATATTGTTTGAATAATAAATAATTAACTAAAAGTAAACAATTCAGCTACGGCGGCGTGACGTGCGGGAAGCAACTGGCGGGAACATTACGAAAAATTGATATATAAAGGGATAGATAACTCAAACCGTCCGTCGCTGCGTGCCCGTAGTTGGACCTAAGCTCCTACATCTCGCGCTGACACCACCGGCGAACTTCAAATCGTCGGTGCACGATATTGAAAGAACTTTATTAAGACAGTGTGTTTCAAAGCAAGAAAGCGGCAGACGAGCATACCGCCCGCCTGGTAGTAAGTGGATACTGTCGCCCTGCGACATGCGTAAACTTCAGTTCTGAATGACAAACATTGACATGTTTTCCGGATACGCTGCCCACCGTCGGAGATGTAGGAATGGATTTGAAGAAAGGTTTGGGAAAATGCGGAGGAATAGAATGGGCTCTGGCATATCTTACTACCGATATACGGACGTACCTACGTTGGGCAATAGAATAAAGTGGAAAATGCAGTATAGTTCACGGTAGTCTTCCATAAGAGAGGGGTAACGCGGCCAGTCTAGTGCGCCCAGCGGCTGTTGGATTGCAGCTTGGATTACGTCCCCCCTCCCAAAAGAGTGGAGGAAGAAAAAGAACCCAAAGAAGTGTGAAAAAGAATTCATTACTTCTCTCAGAATTAACTTGGTTCACTACAGCAACGAAAACAATTAAACAGAAATCTCGAGGATTGGAATGGACATAATGGAATGGGACAACAAACAAGAAGTTAAATTAATTTACCCCGAAATAACTCAATGTTTACTTGTACTTATTTATTAAAGGCTGAACGTTCCGAAATAACTTTTATAGAACTTTCTCTCATGCGAGAATTTCTTCGTTCATCCAAAGTGTTTCCAGAAATTAATTCTTCTAACACTAGCTTTTAACAAGTACTCTTTATATGACGCATATAATTAAAATAGAAAACAAAACACATCCTTTTAAGAACTCGATAAATTGTTAGAATACACTATTTTTTTTTTCTGTATATATTTGTATATCTATTTCACCACACCTTTTAAATTGAGTTTTTCGTGCACCTCCAAACTGAACTTGGCTGATCAACCCGAAACTTGGCTTACAGAGAATGCCTTAAGGCATTAAGTTCGCCTTTTGCACGTTATTTTGCGTTGAAATGTACTTATAATAAAAGCCTATGAGGGGGAGAGTGCACTCTGCAATCCAACAGCCGCTGGGCGCGCTCGACTGGCCACGTTACAGACGTCAATCTCTCGTGAATATCTCTTACAGACGGCTACCTTGAAATGTACTGCATTTCCCGCTTTATCTTATTTCCCTAATGTACGTACGTGTTTCGGTAGTGAGTGAGATGTGCCAGAGCCCATGTCTATCGCGGGTGTCTATAGGCGACAGTATCTACTTACCATCAGGTGGACTTTATGCTCGTCCGCCGCCTTCGTACATAAAAAAAAGTACGAGAATAATTTTACATCTACACTACTATCTATTTTATAACAACAGTAAGATAAATGTGAAGAGATCACGATCATATTTATAAATGAATAAATGACGCGACACTCAATTGGCCCCACACTAGGATTCTCCGTGTCGTGGGTCCAGAGACACATACAAAGACAAAACACAAACCCGAACATACATTTGCCTGTAAACAAATGCATGGTCCGACTGGGAATCGAAACGGACCTTTTGCACAGCAAGCGGGGGTCACTACCAACTGCGCCAATCGGTCGACATATTTATCGGTATATTGTACCTAACTAAACATAATTCGCTATCAAGTATGCACCATTATAGTTGTTCAATACTCGTGCTATCTACTGACCTCGTCAAATTGTTGGTTCTACCGTTTGGTTTAATGTTTGATGACCTTATCTGAAATGGTGAAGGTTCCTACGAATTATTTATTAGCGTTGACTGCTAAATTTTACAATATCAGATGAAGATCGTTGTGAAAGGCTTATACCCAACCGTTATCTATTTGGCAAATACAACATTGTCAGTTAAGTAAACGACATTATTTATTTATATAAACTTTAATGTATAACGAAACATTGTACAAAAGGCGGACTTAATAGGCTCTGTCGGTCAATCTTTGGTTAAACAGAAATACGAAGGGCCCATGCAATCAAAAAGAAACAATAGGTACATATAATACTTACGCATATAGGGGGAGAGTGCACGCTGCATTCCCACAGCCGCTGGGCGCACTCGACTGGCCACGTTACCCCTCTCTCACGGAAGACTACCATGAAATGTACTGTATTTCCCACTTTATCGTATTTCCCCGATGTACGTATTGGTTTCGGTAGTGAATGAGGTATGTCAGAGCCCATTCATATCCCATCCTATCCTATCCCTTCCCATTTTCCCAACCCTTTCTCCGAATCCGTTCCTTAATTTGCAAAGGTGGGCAGCGCAACCGGGGCATGCCAACGTTTGTCGTTCTGGACTGATGTTAGCATTTATCGCGGATGTCTATTTACGACAGTATCCGCGTACCATCAGACGAGCATGCCGAATTCTATAAAAGAAATACTTACGCATATTAATATATAATGTATACTACACATATATATATTGATATATATATATGTACTCATATACCTATATACCATAAATTATCATGACTAAACTGAATTACTTAAACCATAATGATATAAGCCCTTGACAAGGAGGAGTTTTACAGAGATAAAAATACTAAGTACCTATAGTTATCAACTCTGTTACATAGTAAGATAATGTTGGCGAAGCAAGTTTTTAAATGAAAATTTAACACGGGCTTTCCTAATATTAGTGGCAACAGTTTTTGAGAGTTTGATAGCCTGAGCTGCGAAACATTTGTACCGAAAGCCGGTGCGACAAAACAAACATAAACGGAGTTTGTAGTTTATTAATCGTCCACACCGCCCGACGGACGCGGCGGATGTGTCGGACGCGTCCGTCAGTCGTCACAAGCCACGCGTTCATCTTCATCCCTATTTATTCACATCGCGACAGAACCGACGCGATACATCAAACGCTGAACTTGCTAATAAATCGTCGCTAATCGCTTGTCAGAGCGATACGATCGTAGTTCAAGCCAATTTTCATTCCATCGCTGGTTCACGCGTTCCGAAAGGCAACGTGTATAACTTAGAATCCTGTTCTAATTAAACCGCAATCAGCCCTTTTTCGTCCATCGCTGGACGTGGGCCTCCTCGTGTACATTGTCTGGTGCATGGGGATGTATTCATGATATTGTGTTCGTGATAATGGCATTGTAATCGCTTAGTCGCTGTCTTAGTTAGGAGATGGGTTGGTCCTATTCTAAAGCCTGAAAACGCTACACGGTCAATTGTTATCTATACATATAACTAATAGGGGTTGAGTCTGTGCATTAAAATAATTTAAAAATAAATTGGGAATAGTTCTGGGGAGAACCCAAAACAGTAGATTTAAAAATTTTCTCGCGATGCCTGTTTGTTTGAGCATCACGTAAAAAGTACTGGACGAATTTTGATTGGGTATTTTTTTTCGGAATTGCTAAATTATTGTCGCCCTAATGGCCTTTCAAGAGTCACCGGACATGTATGGTTTAGGGCGAGCGCAGAAGACAAAGAGCGTTTGCAGTAACGAAACTAAGGGCTCCCCCGCCGCTCGGCTTAGGGCGTTGCTTTAGGAGGGTACTGCGAGATCGCGAGTCGGTAAGAAACGCCCAGGCACGTGCCGATACCTGGTAAAGGTGACCGAGGGTGACGTCCTCGTCTCCGCCGGCGGGGACGGTGTATATGTTTTCACTAATGTATAACTAAGTATCTAGAAGGAAAAAATGTGTCATCTTCAACGAAATTGAGCTATAGAGGAAAATAAAAAAAATACTTTTAATATATATTATGACTTGCGTGAATGTGGGCCATTAATGTCATGTCAGTGCTTTTACAGGTGTTAAAAATCTTTTACAGCTGCTTAGTCTATGCGAACGAAGCCGCAGGTAGAAGTTAGTTTATAATAAAAGTTGATAGTGACATCACCTATAACGTTCATGTTCATACGCCTCCTCAATTAATTGGAAGGAGTTTTCGGATAACAATCCACGTCGAGGGCCCGGTACGGATATATTGAATACATTGCAATTGATTGAAATATGGCTTTATTTGAGTATAGTCCAACATATTCATTCATTTCAGTGTTTGAGACTTCGTGCACTAGTTTTTGGGTGATAAGCGTGAAAATTCCAAAAAAATATTGGTTTGGACTGTGTGGGCTTTCTTACAATTCCATTATATGTATAGATTCTCGACAACGACAAATGGATGTATTACAGTTGTATCAAATTCAATAGCGTCTTCATTTTTTTAAATTTTCATATAATTAATTTATTTTTTACAGAACAAATACGAGCATACAGTCCACTTGATGGTAAGTGGACACTGTCGTCCATACACATCCGCAATACATGCCAACATCAGTCCAAAATAACAAACGTTGGCACGCCCCTGAATGCGCTGCCTTCCTCTGCAGATTAAGGGATGGATTGGGAAAATGGGGGAGGGAGAGGATGGGATGGGATATGAATGGGCTATATCACTTACACTCACATTCACTTACTGGCATATATATATCACTCACTACCGAAACACGTAAGTACATTGAGGAAATACGATAAAGTAGGGAATTCAGTACATTTCAAGATAGTCTTCTGTGAGAGAGGGGTAACGTGGCCAGTCGAGCGCACCCAGCGGCTGTGGGAATGCAGCATGCACTCTCCCCCAACCAAAATGATGATTCCAAGATTCCAAATGATTGCTAGGTGTAAACTATAAAATCTAACTATATTCAAACTCATCACGAAACCGATCATAAAATCAGTCAGACCATCCAGTCGGACAACAATTACGATCCAGAGGAAATCTCACCACCCTACACGAGCCAACAACAACCATACGCAACGATGCATAAAGTTCAAATTCCCTTGTAGTGTTCATAGAAGTATTGGCAACCTTATATAGAGAACTTTATCACCGCCTCTGTTTTAGTATTAAGAGACTTCCCGTTCCATGCGAGACGTGACTTGGAGAGGAATGTGGCTGTTGTTTAGTCAGAAAAATGTATTACGGATATGTGGATATCGGTGAGGTATAAACATAGGTTAGGTGGCAGACTTAGTTCTATTGGGTACTGCATCTTAACAAATAATCTAAAATGAAGACTTAGGGCAAAGAACAAAAGTTATACAATAAAGAAATACATGTTAGTCGTGAAAAACGTGATAAATTGTTTGAAATTTCTGGGATGAAGCTGAGCGTTGCCATGAAGCTGAGGGTTTCCTCTTATTCGTCCTATTTTTTAGGGCGGTCCTGGGAACGTTTGGGTAGAGTTATCGATAGCGTCTGAATAATTATGTGTCCTGTGAAAACTGGTACAACACGACTTATATTACTGTTCGTTTTTAAGTACATTATACTCAGAAAAAATAGTTTTTTTTCTGTCTAATCCATATTATGATACGAGCTATATATTGATCCTTGAGATTGTAGATTGAGCCTAATAATACAAATACTCGAAATAAGTCCTTTTTGTTTAAACTCTGCGTCTAAAATGGTATAATTAAACTCGTCCCAGAGAAATTGTCATATACTCGTATTTTCAAAGCATTCATGTGTAAAAAAATACTTCTTATGTATTATTGTACTACACCTAAAAAAAATGTTCTACCTCAAACCATCTTCGGGTGAAGCTGGTATATGAGTCTAGTGACTATGGGACTGACATGTTTACTGACTGAGAACAAAAGTCCCTGTCAAATATTGAGAATAAAAAAAAGAAAGAGACTCTTACTTCTTCAACGTTTACCATTCTACCAAAAAACCACCATCGTTTTTTATAACCCTATACATAAAAATAATAGTCAAATTAGCTTGCGTAACGGTTTACACAGCTGTTATAATCCTTTTGCGGACGATCCAATTACTACGGCTCGGCGCACACGACTAACGACCTTACCGACATGCTATAGTATTTTGTTTTGTTTAGTTAGACATAAGCGATAAATACGTCGACAATTTAACATGTAAAAGGCTTTAAACTAAAACTTAACGACCGATTGGCGCAGATGGTAGTGACCCCCTCGCTGTGCAAAAGGTCCCGGGTTCGATTCCCGGTCGGACATTCATCTGTTTAAAGACAAATGTCTGTTTCGGTCTGAGTGTATGTTTGTCTCTAAACCCACGTCACAGGGAATCTTAGTGTGGGCCATTGAGTGTGGCGTTCATGAGTATTCATATTTAAACTACATTGGAAGGGGTGGAAACAAGAAAACATGGCAAATTTAAACAGTCTTAAACTATTAGTACGGTGGACTAAGTCTAAGTCTGTTGGGCGAGTTCGTGAAATTATTATGGAAACCAACCGTGTCACTTTAGTGATGAAAAACCACCCACCACTTGAATCGATTCATCTTTTGACGATTTTTTTCAACTGATTATAGCCGAATTAGGCGTTTTTGTTATGTGTAACCATGACTTCTGTAACCATCTGTGAATTCAAAGAGCAGCGCTCAGCTCAGCGCCAATTTCTAGCACGCAGCGGCTCGGCGGACAACATGCGTTATCTCTCCCTCTATATCTCTCGTTAGTATTCATTTTAAAAAGAAAAACGTACTTGATACTTCATATTTTATTTATAAGGAAGACTCATGCTGATTTAAAGCCCGAATAATTGAGTCAAGTCTTCAAAATTAAGACTGGAGGACACGAGTCTTCCACAACACTAGTTGCGAGCGTCCAAGGATAGCGGTTGCCACTTATCACCATATGGTTCATTAATGTTTTACAAATATTACAATCAGTCATATTTATAAAACATTAACAGTTACAATATTACTATATTTACCTCCATTCAAGTGACAATGCCATAATGAATTTATTGAATCCAATTGAAACCACCTGAATTTAAATACTGATTGAAAATGATAAAATTAACACTATTTGATCTGCGGCTGGCGGCCACTGTTCAATGAAAACATTTTGTGTTGTATATGCCACCGGCAATTGAATAAATAAGGGATTGCAATAATATATTATTAATTAATAATTAATATTCAATAAACATTTTGTCATAATTTCAATCCTGTATGACGGAAAGAGGTTGATTTGCTCTTCAACTTTGTTAATATAAAACGGTAAGAGACACAACCGACATGGTAGGACTTTAGTACCGTGGAAAATGGAATGACCACGGGTACGTGGTGCCATATTTATCGATACACTAGCCCCGCCTCACCTTCATGGAACATGCGAGAAAGCTATTAGAACGCCAGAAGGTGCATAATGGCGAAAGATGCTTAAATACCTGGGATATTGACACCGAATACGTTTTCACTTTGACTGTCAAAACTCTTGAGTCCACGGAGTCCTATAGCCCTATCGAGGCGCCTCTTTGACACCACAAACGCCCCCAAGGCCGACAACTACATCGCACATCGCGATTGTAGATACCTTATCACAGGGATCAAAGTACGAAGTTTTCAATATGTAGGTAAAAATCAACGTATATACTGAAAATGTCGTATGGGCTGTAATTAGTAGATATGTTTATAATTTTATTATTAGCCCGTGTGGTGTCAGCCAGCCTTAAAATAGCACCATCCCATCGCTTCCCGTAGGTGCTGTAAAACGCGACTATGCTGTAAGAAAGCCGCTGCTACAAGCACTGAGGAACTACACCACTAAAAGAGAGATTAAGCGCTTTAAGGCCATATATCTCTCGTGCACAAGATATTGTGCATGAAGAGGTCCACGCTCTAGCCGTGGACCTCAAAAGGGCCGGTTACAGTTATAGTTACTTATACAAAGTATTGTGCATGTTAAGATGCTAATTTTACAGAGTATATTTATATTTGTATATTTTTATTGAATTTTAAGTTATTTCATAAAAGTTATCCGCTTTACCGCCGCGCCGATTAAACCATCCCTTCAAACATTCTGTATAATTAGTTACAAACTTTCGCAAGGTAGTATGATTTGAATTACAAATTTTATCTTCTGCCGGTGCATTTAGCTAGGTAAAAATTAAAAAGTCAAAGACATGATCATGAAAAATATCAGCTAAATTAACATTTCCCGACGACTTCATTAAAAATTCTCACACATTTACATTTAATTTAGACTCTCTTCTTCTCTTCTATTTCTTCAGGTGTATCTTTCTTCAACTTCGATGTTGTTTTTTTTTCTTATTATAATAACGTCTAGGCCTTTTATATATACTTACTTAAATGCATATTTGTGGAGATTTTAAACGGCATGTCTACTAATTTCTTTTTTTAATTATATTGTTTCAACAATATTTTTAACGTCTGCAATCATACCTAAAAAGAAATAAATAAAATAATAAAACTGTTTTGAAACTACTTATATTTGACATTTAAAAAAAAAAAATTTTCATTTAATGTAGACTGATTTAACGTGGACTTAACATTGTATTTCTGGTTTGTGTTTTCGATATGGTCGTGTCGTGTCAGTCGACTTTAGAATGTCACGTGGTGGTATCACATGAGTGTAGTAAAATGCGACTAAAGGATAACAAAGCTGTTATCATAACCTTTGAGGAACTACTCCACCTCTAAAAGACTTACACTAACACTAAACACACTAAGGTCCGTTCATATAAACAATTCTCCGTTTTAGAATCAGTCACAGTCATGTTTTATAGCACTTTATACAGTTTACATAGATACATAAATAATGTCAAATATACGCGATTTAAACCGTTAAAGTTGTTTAATTGCAGTTTACATAGAGGTTAGTTTTATAGCACCCTATGCAGTGTGCATAGAGGTTAGTTTTCAACGACACCGTCTAAATCTAAGCAAAGCACGGTCTGATCTTCTATTTATCCGGACATTACACTGAAGACACTAGCTCTAAGGGTTGACGAGTCCAGACCCGCCAACCCACTTGACCAGGGTGGCCTTTTGAGGCCACACAACCCTCATGCACAAGCCAATGTGTATGAGGAAGCCCAGTCTATCGGAGGATGACAAAAGCCTGAAGACGACATTGGAACTATCAAATGAATCAGAGCCAAAAAGCCTTTATCATGGTAAAAACTGCACAAAAATACTCTTCTATTAAATATGAATTATTTTATAAAAAAGAGGCTAAATGGTTTTACAGTATAAGTAAAACCTAATATTTTTATCTTGATGCATTTGAGATGATATTTTTTCAAAATCCACGAGAAAATTCCTAATATGCAACAAAAAATAACCAGTGAAACCAAAGCGCATATGTTGCCCCGAATAAAATAGTACGCCTTTTAACATTCTGATAGCAATCCCGGGGAAATTTTCCATTACTCGTACTCGTAAAATTAATTATTAAATATCTGAACTGGTCTGCCATTTTCAACCCCCAAGCGACATCATCAAAGTAACATGGTCCATGAACTAGGCCAAGACGACGTATAATGAAAATCGGACCCATTTGTCCACTAGCGAAAAAGTTATTATGAAGAAAAATATTTGGACACTTCGACGCAGGCATGATAAAATATCACCCGCTCTCGAATTATTCTCAACTCTCTAGTGTCGCTAATAGAGTTGAATTCAGAATTAGCGTTTCGGACTAGTTCTTTTTAGTGGTCGTTTTAATAATAATGCACCCTAGATTAGTTTGATTTATGGCTGTATCCGCGTATACCGATGCCCCGAAAAACTGTTGACGCGGCAAAGAACCTCCTTTTGAATTTGGAAGTTGATAAATAAACTTTTTGGACGAGGCGTTTGTACGAGAGTGATTGATGTACGGCCGTGCGTTTACGAAGTTTGCTAGTGCTCCAGTTTTAGCTTCTGTTTTTAGTTTCGAAAAACTATTAAATAGGAAAACTATGTAAGATACAAATCTAGTAACTGTAATTTGTTCCTTTTTATATATCTATACAATTATATTTATGCAACGTATTGAATTATATTTATAAACTCGTCTGTTGGATAACCAGGGGTAAAACCGAAAAACATAGTGATAAGTACCTTCTCTGAATTGTATAGTCGAAAAGAGATCAACCTAAACCCACGTGCACCTTAACAGAGTGACAATAAGGGCCAAAATAGTAAATTATTAAACAAATTACTACTTTGGGGTTTTTTGTAGCAACCCGAGAAGTGAAGATTGAGTTTTTTCTATTATTGTAAACGTTGTGTGGGATTTGTGGTTTAATTTAATAGTTTATTAAACTTCAAAGTGCCTAGTGTTTATAATAATCAAGTAAAAGTATAAGACTCCATTTTTCCTGTGCTTCCAAGAAGTCCAACTGTTCGCGACGACCGGCTCATAATCTGTACATAGCATATAAGCCTATAAGTATATAGTGTATAAGTATAGGTTAAGTATAAATACAGTTGATTCAAAACAGTAGGTTAAGGTGCACCTTAACCTACAGTTAAATTATGTTTGTTAGTTCGTTCCATACAGACAGTTATTTCAATCATTGTATACTCATTTTATGGGACGTTGGAGTCGAATAAAGGACGAGAAAGGGTACAACAAACTAACAGTTTACGCAATTCCGCTATTAGCATTGACCAGGACAAAGGACGAGAAATTGCATCCCAGTAGACCGCGTAGACCAAACAGCGCGCTATCGGTCGTCGTAACAATAAAAACGGCCAACTCCAGCGTCTCTCATTGCATCAATATAAATAAGGGCCTATTCCGGCCCACGTTAGTTAACTCGCAGTCACCACAGTAAACACATGTCTAACAAATAGTTAAGTCTGTACTGAATATAAGTCTCAAGAGTGGTTCACGCGTTTTTTCCTTCTTCACAATCCCAGCCACAACACAGTGTGGGTAATACAGGCCGGCACACCAACTCTTCTATCCTCAATAAAGTTACTATCACTACTGAGCGTCTCCTAACTTTCTTCGTGGGACTGGACATTGCATGATGTGTTTGGAATTGTTTTGACTTTAAAATTGTTAATTACGAAGAAAACTCAACACCGGCAGAATGTGCTAATTGCGTTATTGCCATATAAGAAAACAAAACTTGACACTGGCACAATGCGTTAATAGCACTATCGTCATATATGAAGAGAGAAAAAATACTACGGGTTCGACTCAGACTGTACATTAATACAGCGAAATAGGCGCTTTTTGGCGGGAACTCGAGAAGTGAATTTGAGTTGTTTTTTTTATTGGAACGAAGTTCCTTTACGCGGCTTGCGGTAGGTGTGGTTCGAGAGAAAATGTAACGTCACGTAAGATTTTTACCCCCTCCATACGCCTTTCTCTTTCTCTGTGTGTGTGTGCGTGCGAGTATCGAGAACGAGACTCAAGCAGATTAACAGACGTGCAGACTAGTGCGCGGCCGGTTGTATAACCTAAATACTAAATACGAAAAAATTACTTTTTGATTTTTCATTTGATTCCTTATTTTGAATTATTTGCATTGGAAATATGATACAAAATAAAAAAAATACATGAACTATACAGATTTTACTTCGAATTACATTCGGAGTTTAAAAAAAAATGCGTGAGGATCTTCATTCCTGACGGGTGTCCCCTGACCGCACATTTTTTATTTATTGTAAAAATCGTGTATTAAGCGTTTTGTGGTTTCATAGTGATAGTTTATTAAGCTTCACAGTGTTTTTCGTGCGTGGTGTTTGTGATAATCAAATAAAAGAGTGGAACTCCGTTTTTCGAGTACTCTTCTGTCCTCAGTGAACTGTGAACTTAACTGAGCGACTCCTGACTTGCTCCGACGGGACTGGACATTGACAGGATACGTTTTAGACTTTTAAATTGTTTATTACGAACTAAACTTGACACTGGCAGAATGTGCTAATTGCACAGTTGCTATATACCTATGAAAAGAAGGTACCACACACAAAGATATTTTTATTAGGTACTCAGAAATGTAACAAATTACAACTCTAAAAGCCTAAAATTAGTAACTACTCCAGAATGGAATCATGTTATTAGGAGTCTATGCAAAAACTAGGCTAAGCAATTTTGCTAATGAAAAAGAGTAAAGCGACAACAAACCTTGGCCTCAATGCGGTTTTAGTTTAGAAAAACATACATAATCATAATATTAATGGAATTCCATTTTGTATCCGATAGTTTGGAATCGGTTTCTTTGTTATTTTATGAAGTAAACTAATTATTTGCCTCGCGAGCCATTTTTGTCAGCTTTTTTGATAGATCACGGCGCGTGGCAGATGATCCGTCCAAAACGGTCAGTGTTCGTGACTTATCAATTGACATCATTACTTTTTGATATCATTAAAACTTAATATTAAAATAATTTAACAATAAAACTTACTGTACTTTAAGGAATCGCCTGATCACAGATATTTTTTTTTGCATTTTTTGTTACCTAACTACTTACAATTTAATTAATCTAATCACAGATTAATATGCAATATTCATTATATTACATTCATTTATTCAATTTTGAACATACCATTGGACACCCAGTTTCACCTTTTTCGGGGTAGAAATTTGAGAAATTTCTTCTTAGTAAGTATTTACGTCATAAAAGTGAGCCACTATTCAAATTTCATTTTTCTAGCTTCAGGTTTCTAGGTTTCGGCTCGGCGATGATGAGTCGGATGATGAGTCGTTAGGAGAAATGTCGTGACTGTCCAGTCACGACATTTCTCCTAACTCCTACCAGGCTACTCACAAAATTTTTGCAACAAAGAGTTTTGTCTATCAAACATTGGCTGGTTGTGATGTCAATTAAAACTAACTATAGCATAAAAATAAAACATTCCAAATTCAAATTTCCCTCCATATTTTTTATGAGCTGAATCAAAATATCGTGTCTCATTAAAAAATGGATATTCGGCGGGAACATTTCTGCGCTATGATTTTATATTCGATGAACGCGCCCGCTTACTTAGCGGTCACTTGTGACTTTTTTTATTTCCCACAATTAAATTCCAACTAGAAGGGAAGCAGTTTTCGGCGCCGGAAAGGTGCTGGCTACATTCGAAGATACTGTGAAAAAGGTACCCGACGAAGAGTGGAAAAAATGTTCTCAAAATTGATTCAGACGCACGAAACTTTGTATAGATGAAAGTGGAGAGCACTTTGAAAAAAATTAATAAAAAAATTGGAACCCGAAGAATACTTTTTTATTCCTTTCCGCAAAACTTTCCAAGTTCCCCACGTATAGAATGACATTCACAATACTGGATTAGTTGGAAATCTAAAATAAATAATAACAATTCATAGTTTACGGTAAAAATTAATGATTATCGATTACCAATGTGTAAGTTTCCAGACCAAGTTAAGTTAATTGCTCACGCATGCACATTACGAAGTTTAGTATGAAACAGTTCCAACAAAATGTACTCGTATAAAATTTAAAAAAAAAACGCTTAACCGCGATCAAAAATCTCTTAAACTATGAAAAGTTCAAGACGGACATTCATAATGTAAATGTAACTTGATTAAATATCAAAAACGGAATTGGTGCCCTCGAGAACATTCAGAGTGCATTTACGAGTATTCCAATTCCAATTATAAACCGAGACATTTTTTATAGATTAACTTTATCGATAAAACTTGTTACACTTGTGTAATTTTAGCGTAATTTTCATATATTTATAAAACATTTTTAAATAACTCGATCCTTTATTACAAAAAAGGAACTATAGATATTCCTTAATAGCAATTGCTTGAATTGGCAAAATGTAACTAAATCAATGAGAAATACGAATGAAATGTTTAGTGTCGTATGTTACATTTACCTGTAACAACTGTATTTATTTGAACTGTTACATCTTGTAGCTTTACAAAGGTAAACTGCGCATACTACCGGAATTGTTAACTGTGTTATTTTCCTTATACACTACGAAATAAGCACAAAGTATTCAAAATAATTGCACCACTCCGTTTGACAAGCCGTTCATCTCTTATACGTCACTGAAATCGTGTCACATCTGACAATTCCTGCTGACTCTTTCTCGCTTATGCTTTTGTTTATATTCTCTCTCGCATGCTCTGTATTATATCTAGCGATAGCAAAAATTGGCATATGTGATATTCTAGGTGGCGGGCGTTATTAGGAAATATTTCGATGCGCTTACAATCACATCTCTCGACCTTCACCTAAACAATATCTCTCGACAACATAACGCGTATTTTGTCAGCTGGGTTTGTGAGCAAAGGAATGCACGTTATTGCATTCGTACCCACAATGGTTCTGACAATTCGTACGCTCTCTCTCACCTACCATTATACCATTATGTGTGTTCCCACCTCTATTTCGCTAGTGAAAGTGTGCTTTTGATGAATAATTATGTTGGTTATAACATTTTATATAGGTACTCCACGGTATAACTGAAATGAAATAATATTGGTATTTACTAACAGATCTTATGGGTTAATACACATCGTTTTTTAATGATTCGTTAATTCCTTAATTATGGAGTAAAATAATTCGAATGAATGATCTATCTATATATCTATTTGTTATAAAAATACTCAGTAACTAGCCCTTATGTCGTCCAGTGAATTAAGAAATAGTGTAGTTCCTCAAGGTTTGTGGTGGCGGCTTTCTTACGCCTCTAGTGGATTTTGACGACACTCACGGGAAGAGACCAGTTGGTACTATTCTAAAAGCGACCGACACCACATAAAATAAATATACTCGTATTTATTCACTATTGTACTGCTTCATTCTTTTCAAAACTCAAATTACTCGATAATAATCATATCAGCTCAGTACGAACCACTCATTTTGCCACCGCGTGCATGTCCTACATTTGTGGGTGAACATAAATTATACAATTTGTGTAGTAATTATCTGTGAGACGTCACGAAATCGCTGTCGGGGCAATGACGTCACGATATGTCTATATTACCGGGCGGTCACGTGATTGAAACCTGTAAAGTCAAATTAATTCAAATCGTACTCATTAGAGTAATCCCAACAAAATGTAACAATTATGTAAAAATGTTGCCAATCCTCGCGAGTGTTTGGCAGACAAAAGTGATGAGATATAAATGTCGCCAAGACTTATTTAATGGAATTTTACTTCTTGTGGCTTGGCCATTCCCATACATGCATAGAAATGGCAGGTATGGGTAGAGACATGGATGGTAGAGATCATAACCTAACGGATCCTTTATGTGAAATGGCCAAGAGCTACAACAATAGAACAAGTATGCAAGTTCTATAATATGCATTCTATGTGATTCATTAAACACGCGACTTTTTTGTGTCGATAGCTCTCAGTGAATTACATATACATTCTCATTCGTCTCAAAGCTTTACAATTATTACAAAAATCCTAAATTATAAATTGCAATTGAAAATTTATTTATTTTTAAGGAAGATGACAAATATATTAAAAATATTGTTGAAGTAATTAGTAGACATGCCACTTAAAATCTCCACAAATATGCATTTAAGTAGTATATAAAAGGCGTAAACGTTTTTATCATAAGAAAAAAAAACCAACAAGGAAGTTAAAGAAAAATACACCTAAGAAGAGAGCGCAATAAGTTATAATTTAGCAAAATAATTAGTTGCCATAGATTTTTAGGGTTTGTCGCCTTTGTGCAAAACAAATTTTATTCATACCTTTACTGGCTCAAGCAATACGTCTGATTTCAAAGCGGTAAGAAGAAGAGAGTATATTCTCTTGTATTGTATACATTGTTGGTTATCTCAAATAAATAATGTCCACTTACTTGCATTAAGCGGTACGGCGGGCGCGCGCGTGTGGTATGCGCCTGCGCCGCCCGCGTACACCGCATGCCTTCCGTACCCCGCCAGCGTGCTCACACCTCCTCGCCCATGGTTGCACAACACTATATAACTAGGTAACTACTGCGGAAGGCCACTAGGGTTCACTGATGTTCCTGGAACAAATGAAAAGGTAGAAATTAATCTTAATATTTAAGGAAGTATAGATTTTTATATTTGTATAACCGCGTAGGTTGACTACGAGATGGTTGGCTTCCATGACGGCTAGCCGCAAACTTTATGCAATTTCATACTAAAACTGAAACGCAACTAAGCCCGTAGGCGGCCTAGCTATCAAAAATAATTAGATAACAGGAAACCGATCCACAAAATAGCAATCAACCCTTTTATCATCCTCTCTGGACATGAGCCCCCATAAACACCATTGTCTTGTGCATAGGGGATGAGTGACCTTAAAACGTCACGCTGGCCAAGAGGGAGTCCATTTATTGATCAGTAAGTAACTAATTATTAAACAAGTGGGATAGGATTATATGACATACATGTCACGGTACGAATTGCATGTGCACACAGACGCATGTGCACGCACGCTCTCTCACACGTTATATGTATTTTAACATTCAGTGTATGGACTATTTTATGTCTGATATAAATAAATGAATATTTATATTTATAACGTGCTTAGTATTTATAAAAAATAGACATATATTTATGGTTAAATTAGACTAACTACACTTTTACGTCCCTGCGTGAATGCTTGATAAATAAATTATCGCTAAATTTATTCTTTGTATACTCGTATTACAATATATCCACATTGAACTTAACTTAAAATATAACATTTATACTGAAGAAAGAAGTATGTTATTGGCAATAAGATTTAACATACACTGATGGAATATTATCAATATATTTATATAGTTATTGTGTGACTGTGTACATATTAAAAATAAAATAAAGTTTCATTAGCGCTCGAACGGTCAGCCCTCGTGTTTACAACACTAGTACTTCCTCTTCAAATACTAAAGAAGTGATATATTACAAAATTAAAAACCCTTAACAGTAAAGTAAACTCTTAACTAACAATGCAACACTCGCCACTCAACCCCGTAAATAGGTAATGTAAAACATTTTAAACATTCGCGCTCTGTACACACAATTATAACGAAAGGCTACCGAAAGTGCGGAAACATACGGTCAAAGGCGAAAAGGTATTTAAAATCGCGTTTAAGTTTTTTTGTGTGTATATCTTCTATGGAAAGGGCTTTAGTTGTAATATATGTTTTAAGTAATTTAATTATAATGATAATTATTGTATGTATATTTATATGGGTATGTATATATTATGTATTAATGTGCGTAGGTATTATATGTGCATTGTATTATATGTCGTTTGTAGTTGTATTGTATTGTAGTCCCCAATGTACGTAGGTACGTGTTTCAGTAGTGAGTGAGATATGCCATGAGCCCATTCCCATCTTATCCCTTACCACGTCCCCAACCCTTTCTCCAAATCTATTCTTTCATCAACAAAGGTAGGCAGCGCATCCGAGGGCGTGCCAAAGTTTGTCATTTTGAACTAATGTTGGCATGTATCGCGGATATTCATGGGCGACAGTATCCTCTTTTTTTATAAACAAGTGGGCGGACGAGCAAGCGGTTTCACGTGATGGTAAGTGTTACCGCCGCCCATGGACACCTGCAACACCAGAGGGTATGCGGGTGCGCCGCCGACCTTGCAAAATCCTATACTCCATATCGTAGGTTACGTATGTATGATAAAGTGGGAAATTCGGTACATTTAAAGGTAGTATTCTGTGAGTGCTCCCAGCGGCTGTTGGATTGCAGCGTGCAATCTCCCCCTCACTTGTGATAAGAAGTGGTTTTTTTTATGATAATCGTAAACGTTCGTCATATTGATTGAACTCTGGGGACACAGCCATACAATGTCCCAAACGTCTCCATGATAATGCTCGTCCACGTACTGCACGACAGACAGTCTCATAGTTATAGTCTCATAGTTACAGGAGCTTCGACTGGAAACTCTCCGTCACCCACCGCACTCACCAGACCTTGCCCCTACTGATTTCCACTTTATTCAGAATTTCGATAACTTTTCGATAACGTGGGAAGAAATTCAACTCCGATGAGGTCGTGAAAAACGCCTTCAGAGAATTCATCGATTCCCATCTCCAAGTAGCAGAGGCATCAATCAACTTCCATTAAAATGGCAAAAATGCATTGATAATAATGGACAATGCTTCGATTAAATTCGATAATTTTCATACAAAAAAGAATGTTTACATATAAAACGGCAATTTTGTAGGTAAGGACCCTAATAAATAGAATATTTGTTATTAGTTTTACTATCATGTACTTTTGGAAAGGGTTGGAAAGGGAACTATAGTTTCAATCGCATTCCTTCAATGTATGAACTTGCACCTCACCCTATTCTATCCTAACGTATCGAATGAACAGTATTTATTTATTTATCGAGTCACACAAACAGAGTGTTATATTTTATAACACTTAATTAATATTTATACTAAAACATGGTTTGAGTAACATACCAAAACAGGCAATATAACATAATTATTACATAATATGTCGAGCATTTCCATAAACAAGCTATGATAAGTATATAAACTGCAAGTATGAATATAGGGGCTTATGGAGTCTTTAAACATTTATATGCTTGATTACGGAAACACGATATTGATCCAAAGAATATTGATCTAGACTTTTATTGGAATAAAAGAAGTTCCTTATTCTATTTTACTCCTAACTCTCCATCCCCCTAAAGAGAATTGGGAGGTGTACTGGGACGAACAAAACTCTTTGTCCCATTATACTTCCAATTGCCTTTTTACACAGATCCACTCATGTATCTCCAAAGGCAGGTGGTTCAACTAGGGGAGTGCCAACGTTTGTTGTTCTAGACTGATGTTGACATGCATCCGAGAATATCGCAGGACGACAATATCCACTTAGCACCAGGTCCACTTGGGATCTGTACATCTGCCATCTTGTTTGTAAAAAAAATCGTCAAAGTCAGTGAGTCGACAAAAGGCGGGATGTTGGATGACATGACATCAAGACTGTGCCTGGATGTTGACACGGTAAAACTAGTCGCAAGTAAAAAGATAATAAACAAGTGTCCGCGACAATGTTTATAGGCTTGTGTAAATGCACTGTTAGTAATATTTCGCCAAGTGCCGAATAAAACTTAAAAGTATTACTAGAACTTACGAAGTAGCGTAACATTTTGTGTAAGCTGTAAAATAAATCGCCAATGGGACAAGTGTTTCCTATCGCCTCTAACCGGATATAATATCTCACGAACCACACTAACTATCGCGATGGTAAACTTGAAAGAACAAATAAGTTGGTGGCATGTGGCATCTACGACTCTCATCAAAGTTGCACGCGTGGGCCTCTACGCGGCTACGCGACATAGGCTACGGAGCCACGAAGCTACGAATGTTGTAGCGATAGCAAAGCAAGTTTGTTACAAGTAACAATTTTTATGTTCGAAGTGACATTTTATAACCAGTCAATGACAATTTGTAAAATTGTGAAATTAAAAATAGTACAGTTTATGGGTGGTTACGATTTATGGTTTGTGAGGTAGGGTACGTGCTGAATCCCACAGCTGGCGCATTTGACTGGCCCCGTTACCCCTCTCTCACAAAAGACCATGAAATGTACTGCACTTCCCACTTCATCCTATTTCCCCAATGTGAGTGAAATACGCCAGAGTTCATTCCTATCCCATTCTATCCTCCCCATTTTACTAACCTTTCCTCAAAAATCCATTGCTTTATATCTCCAATAGCATCCGCATCCGGGGGCGTGGCAACTTTTGCCATTCTGAAGTGATGTTGGCATGTATCGCAGATGTCCATGGGCGACTGTATCCACTTACCGCCAAGTGAACTGTGTGCTCATATGCCGCCTTCTTTCCATGAATAATACATTAAAAAAAAAAATATAATAACTAATTAATGATTACATATTTTATAAAAAATGTGGTAAATTAATAAATAAAAGTTACAAAAAAAAATGTAGTCAACATGTTTTTTTATGACCGTACCAGAGTTTTCATCGCGACTCGCAAGTTTCGTCGTGTACATTCGACAATAAAATGCATATTAGATAACCGTGTTTTGTAGCCACTACGTGATTAGGCGGGACATGAGCTAGGCGGGAAAATTTATACCACCATAATGCACGAATTACCGAATGTTACTGTACGATTTCGTTTTACTAATGAAATGTTTTTTTTTTAAAAGATTTATGATTTAAGTGCTTGTTTTCTTAGGAATTGCATGTATGTGTATGGGGAGCCGTATGGCTTTAGAATAGCGCTAGCTACACTATCTCTTCTCGTGCGTGTTGTAGAGTAACAACGCCGCTAAGCCCTGAGGGTCTACACCACCTGTGAAGAGTGGACTGTGAGAATAATACGACTTTAAGACTTGTTTTATATATAAATGTTTCTAAAAACTCGAAATTTGGAAGGATGTGGGTGCACATCGCACAGCCGCTGGTCGCATTCGACTGGAAAACTAACGTAATATACTGCATTCCCCACTTTATCTTATTCCTCCAATGTGTAGCCCTAAAAATCCACGCTAACCAAGTGGGTCGGCGAGTCCACTCTTAGAGATTAGAGATGGATAGAGATGGTACTATTCTAAAGCAGGACAACACCACACGGCTACAAAAATAAAGTAATTAAATAAATAAGGGTACCTAAATAAATAAGGGTACCTAAATAAATAAGGGTACCTAAATAAATAAGGGTACCTAAATAAATAAAGGTACTCAAATAAATAAAGGTACCCAAATATATAAAGATAATTAAATAATAGATAATTAAATGGTACCTAAATACCTAAAGTAAATAATAAATACGTATATATTATATTATTTGAACCAAAACTCGACTAGCTATTATAAAATATAATATGTGCGCTCGAGACCGATAAAAAAAAAATTGATTACACGTTCTATCAGAATTGATTATATATCGGGGACCAGAACTCTGAAATATATATTTAGAAGATAAAAGTCTTCTCCATTATATATAAAATTATACGGTTATAAAATTACGTATGGTGGAGAGAGGCCTAGGGGATGGGAGAGGCCCTATATCCGGCAATAGAGAGACATAGGTTGATACTATGTTATGGTGCATGTTATTTGTATTTTTTTCAACTGCCTCAAATTTAGACACGGTGCGTATTATCGACAGAGAAAAACCGGCAGTTAATTTTTAACTGATAGTAACAGTTTTATCTCGTTAACGTTATCATTTTGGGTAAAATATATACTTGGCACTTGTGGGCGTCCTACTGATAACACCGATCAACAGTAGGAGCACTTTATCAATCTTCATCTATGTAATTACTCAAATAGATAACGCAGTTAATATTTTTGAGTAGAGCCTGTAGCTACATTAGCCTATACTTTGTTTAGTTTCAATTTATTTTATTTACGTGGACTAAATAATTACTACAGATAACATTTAAAATATTACACAACTGTTTAACTTCCCGGGCGTATAAATTCTGTTAAAAAACATGCATTACTTATCACTAACTATCTCCCTTTATTAATCTTTAAAAGCCACGTGGATATTTTCTTAGAAAATCCACGGATTTCAATATGTGTCTATATCTATATGGGTATTAGTGTCTATATAGACCCACGACACAGGAAATACTTGTGCAGTGTTTGTGGGGTTAATTGGTATATTTTTTTAAGTACCTACACTTGCTTGCTGTGCCGCCATCTTATTAACTGGGCCGATGGACAGTGGTCCTATTATTATTCAAGTGCATGGGTCCAAAGGACCTATTGAGACTCCTTAGAATTACAGTTCATCCATAAGACGTAGATCCGTAGATACTATATAAATCTGGCGTATTTCACTCACATTGGGGAAATAGGATGAAGTGGGAAGTGCAATACATTTCATGGCTCTGCGTAACATTTTTATTTAGTATTAAAATGACAGTCGTTTACCCCATTGGAGATTAAACAATCTTCAAATTCGGTGACGTGCCAACATTTTCCAATCTGGACTGATGTTGGCATGAATCGCGGATGTGCATGGCCGACAGTATCCACTTACCACAAGGCGGATTGAAACGGCCGTCTATTAAAAAAATAAGAAGCTATTCAATATTCAATGATGACCGTGCTTTACATGGGGCCCCTCAAGAGGGCCAAATTAATTTAGTTCTACTGATACGTATTCTTTATGTATGTGAATTGCATATGTTTTACTGGATACAAATAACTGCTCACTTTTGTAACATTCAAGTATAATAAATAAGTATATATTTTTGTAATAAATGGCGAAAATACACGCACCTGCCTATATATGAATGTAAGGCATTATACATACCAATTTATAAATAGGAAACGATTCTATTCACTGCTTTAATCATAAACACGACTTCAAATGCTTCATAGACACAATCGGTATCGCGGCAGAATCAATCGATTACACTTTCATTATCGCGTATGAAAGGCACAACACTAGCGACGTAGAAACGTAATCAATTTCATGGCAATAGATGCTCTATTCACACATTGCTATTTGACGTAAACGTTTGACAATAAATCAAGGTTATTTATCGACTTGTATCTTCTCCACTGTTTTTAAAACTGTATTATTTAATAGATACATTTATAAAACTTTCACACTGAATTGTGTAGATAGAACTGGCCATTAAAAACGATAAACATTTTCGCGCGTTTATCACTCGTTTGGAACGTCAAAATGGCGTCGTGCGTTTCAAAACTGTTTTTTTTCAGCCAGTAATCTGCTCTTGTTAAAATTGTTATCATGGCGTTGTAAAGATAAGACATAATTATACATATACTGGTGACGAATGTATAAAGACATCTCTAGATACCAGTAAACATAGCTTTAATGCACGCAATGTGTTGTTTAATTGTGAATCATAATATAACACGCCTACATTCCGATTCTACATATATAATTTAAACGTCATATTTTTTTGGGGCCCCTTGAATATTTTTCCTAAATATGAATTTGTTCAATGTGATAGTCTATAAAAATGCGTGCTTCAGTACAAACTCAGTGCTTGGGACCGAGGATTTGAAGTCACTGCCTCACGAACGAAAGTCGAGAATAAGTAGAATCCCTAGGCTATCTGTATACACCGATCTGTATACATTATACACATATTAGTAATATGAAGCAATTTAATGTAATACATTAAATTTCATACTAAATTATACTAAATACTAATAGTATATTGGGTATGTATTTTTATTATCGTATATATTTTTATGCAGTGCACCTTTTGTACAGTAATTGTGAGTAATAAAATAT
Source organism: Sesia apiformis (assembly GCA_914767545.1). Taxonomy (NCBI): domain Eukaryota; kingdom Metazoa; phylum Arthropoda; class Insecta; order Lepidoptera; family Sesiidae; genus Sesia; species Sesia apiformis. The sequence goes on along the minus strand of OU611960.1, from coordinate 2,181,153 downwards.
AAATAAATAAATAAATTATCATTAAAATAAGCAACCTTTTGAAATCTTTTTAACTACAAACGAAGTCTATTTAGCTTAGTATATTTATAATAATACTGTCCACATTTCTTGAAAGCAAAACTCTCCAACTGTCGAAGACTTTAACTGTTTAAATATTTCTCTAGATGCCTTTTAAATGTGCGGATTTCATTGTTTTGCGCAAGTATTCCACGCCGCTGTTTAATGGCATTGTGCTCGAAACCTTCTAGAGCCTTCTTCAACAGTATACAAACGTAAAGTGTCTATTGTTTCGTAGTAAAAGATCGAAACAAGCCTCACGCACACAGGAATGCTGTTTACACTACGCCGTGTGATGTTATCAATGCTCACATGTACCTATGCGTAAGTATTACACTTATAGTTGTAAATCAGTTGACAACGGTTTTTAGCGCATAAACAACGATTGACAGCGGTCTTTTACCCGCTGCTAGTTAAAAAGGGTACTGATTTTACAGTTTATTGAGATAATAATTATTTTTAAATAAGTTCAGTTAAGTACAAATATAGTAATTACTTTAACTTATTGGTCAATTATTGAATATACAATTTCACCACCTTTATTGTTTATCGAAAGCTACTTAATTACCTCATTAAACTGATACTAAATACGTCTAAAATTGTATACCGTTTAAATAAAAAAGGCAATCTTAAAAAAAAGAAAGGTCTATCCATAATTGAAATAATTTTGTTTCAGTAAAAAAAAAGTTAATCAACCATTTTAAGCCATCCATATTGGTTGTCAACCGTTGCTAACGAGAAAAAAGCCGTTTTAAACAATCTGGTTGACAACCGGCTTTGTATTTATAATTACACTAAAATGAATTGCTAACGCGGCATTACAGTATACTTGACTATTTTATCTTACATATGTTGAATGTATAATAACTCATAAATTTGATGGGGTGGAATGAATAGATTAGAGTGAAATGGGATGGGATCGTAAGTAAAACGTATCGTACTGGTCTTCCGTTTCGTAAGTAAAAAGTAGAGTAAGTTGTTTCGGCCAGTCTAACATGCCCCCGTCTTCATTTTTATTTATTGCAATAAACTGTGTACATAAATTCACAGAGATACTTAAACAAAAATACTAATACTATCTATGGAAAATTTCTGGAATAACGTTTTATTATTATTATACCTAGTCTCAACAGTTACACCCATATTGGGCGTGCAAAGTTCGTGGGCTTATTACTACATAATAATTAATATATCGGGATCGGAGCGTTGGCGGTCAAATGCAACATGCTTGTCTGCAGGTTTGCTCGATGTTCAAGTGATGTAAAAATTACACATTTTAAGGCGTATTACCAATTCTTTTACTCTTCAACTGCCTGTGGATAACTGCATACACTTAGATCACTTACTGTTCTCTTTGTATGTCAGTTTGCACTTTACACAAACACTTTTCTCTATGAACGGGGGGAGAATACTAATTCTCCGTTAGATAAACTAAAGACAGTTAGCCGTAGCAATATACAGCAAAGGGATTACTTAAACATTTCTCATGAAATAAATGGCAGAAAGATGGCAGTTGGCTTATAAAATGGCAAGTGGCTAACACTGGCCAAAGCCTACTGCACCGCGATATATATTTATTTATATATACCTACATGTTAATACTATTAATTGATTTTAAACAACAAGTTAATGCTGTTTATATATTTACTACATGTTTGTATACATATTTGTACGTGTGCACATGTGTATAGAAACGTATGTATATATGTTTCTGTATATTGTGAAATAATTTTTAAAATCCAAGGAAGTATCTATAATTCAACACTCGTTTGAAATTGTTATTTTCATACCTACATTTTATGAATGAATTGAATTGAATATTGAATGACTACAACTGTTACATCAGCTTATACACATAGTGTGTATAAATAACCTACAGCTTGTATACCTTCATGAATTTGGATCATATTTTTTTTTACTTTTTCTACCTAAAATATCTTTACATAAATTGTTAATTTTTTAAACTCTTTCATCCTATTCTTTTATACGAGGTACTAAAACAAAAAATTGGATTGTTACAAAAAAACTATACATTTCAATAATCGATAAATACACAGCCGGTATAAACATCTAATTGAAATGCAACCCGTACCCCTATTTACGTGCCCTATCTAGGGCAACAGAAACTGATGAAGGAACCGCAAGCTCAGCACTTGCATTATTTTTCCCGCCAATTGGCAAACACGGCAAATATCGTTGGCACGTTTGCCATCTAAGCATATCAGATGGTACGCCAATCAGGCAAGATGTATTGTCGGAGTAGACGGCCAAATCCGTCAAATTTAATAAAACGAATGCTCCCGCGAATTGGTTTCAAAATTAAATTTGGATGTTTCAATTTTTGCCAACATCGCCCGAGACGTGACCCGCGGACGGACAGGGGGGTTAGGTAGGGTGGCCAAAATACTGATTTAATGTAGAAGAAAAATACTTTTAATATTCGTGAGTACTGTTCAATAACATATAATTTGTATCTACGCATATAAGTTTACATTATGATAATTTTGACACTGCTGAACAGATTTAATGAGGCTTGTATTTAAACATGCAGCAAAAAATACTAAACGGGTAGCAAATCATGATCGGCAAAACAAACATTTTTTTAGTAACTGAAATAAACAATTCTTAATTACTAAGAAGAAAGGCACACAAAGAATTTCTTCACTTTCACCAGAGAATCTAAACCTAACCCATCTTTAAATTTGCTGCCATGGGTTTATTGCCATTTTCAATATTTCTACTGCTCATTTAATTCTTCTCCATTTAATAATGAATTTTATAATGTTCAGTATCAATCAGATCAATAACTTAACTTTATTTTGTAATGAATACGAACACTAAAAGTATTATTTCTCCGATTTCCGAGATGATCCAGCATTCCTTCTTTTTACTTATTCTTTTTACGAAACAGTATGCGAATAAGAAAAATATCGATTTTAAAATCGTATCGAAAAATTTATCGTTTGTATTTATAGATACTTATAGGAAATTATACACTGTCATAATTTAGGAACTACTGATTTTTGTATTGAATCAATTAAAACGCAATCGAAACCCGTATTGTTCTGAAATCCATGCAGCGATGCCAAATCGACTAGTGATATATCGAAGTATTGAGGTCTTTATATAAAGCCGCAACAATGACGGTCAGAATCCAGGACCTGCAGACTAACCGAATTCTTTTACGTTGGGGAGTGAGACGGATGTATTATCCCCGAAACTATTCACAAACACAATGGAGGACGCGTTTCAGCTACTGGATTGTAACAATAGCGGAATCAGTGTTAATGGCTCGAGTCTTAAAGAGCGCTCATTTTTGCAATCTAATTACAGACTAACAAATTATTCGTAAATTTAGTTCCAAACAAGAATAACCGCGTGCACTAGTAAAACATAAATGAAATATTTTCAAGAGGCAATTTTCCAAAAAGTAACAGAATTGATAATAATTTAAAAAATAACTTAAAATACTCTCTGCACAAATGTGATAAGCGATTGTAGTACAATAAATTCCATATAGTGAAAGGTGATAAACCTCATAACTTCTACTAATCAATAAGTGACTGACAGGCTAATGATAACTAACTACAGCGCGTATCAATTTGGAATAGTCGTTGATAAGCTTGTGACCTTGTAAAACCCCATTCATTCTGTATTGTTACACTACCTACTACTACGATCCATGTTAATTCAAAAACTATTGTCATTTTTACTAGTGTCTTATCTTAATATTATATAACACAAGGGACCATATTGTTGGTTCTATTTTTCTACATATTGGGATTAGGGAAATCGTAAAAAATAACGCATTCCTTAATATATTTTCAACAAGTTTCTATCTGAACAGAATCTTGAAACAAATACATATCTACAAATAGTGTATTTATTTATAAATAATTTATTTCAAGTACTGTATTGGAATTAATTTAGGAGCTAATAAAAAATAATTCATAGTGTATTAAACCAACTAAACTATTAAACCAACAGAAAACGCATTTTGAGTATGTCAGGTTTCATAAATTAGCGAGTTTATAGGTGTTGCCAAAAAACAGTGTCAACTCCTCAAACAAAGTCACGCCCATATATAACGTGTCACAGAAATAAGGCAAAAACGGAGGTCGTTTAGTATCGAGGGTAGAATCGATTCTACCAGGTTCTACAATAGGCTTTTTTCATGATTTAGAGTACAATTCTAGTATATCTTTTATTCTATGGGCGTCGCAGGAGCCGCGTCGCACCAGCTGTGTCGCCCGGGCGGCGTCGCACAAGCCACGTCGCCTAAGCCGTGTCATCCGAGTCGCGCCCGCCACCCAGGCGCCCGGTTTAAGTAATGGGTACTACGAACGTTATAGACAGGACAAAAAGCCTTACATGTTTGTAACTTTTAATTTATTCCTTAAAATAATTTTATTTTTCTAGAATGGTTTTAATTATTTTAAATTGGTTATTATTTTAGTTTTTGACACTTTGTATGTAGAGTCGAGTCATTCTTGCAGATATTCAAATTTCTTTACCACAAATAAAACTGTTAGGAGCTGGTATGTTACGAAACAAAAAATAAAAATAAAATTTTATGAGTTATATTCACAAAAACACAATGTTATAATAAAAAGGTTCGAAGGTTCACATAAAACGAGGCGCAACTCGATTTAAAGGCAATAAACGCTCGCTTTTCGAGTCGCATAAATTCTCTCTTTCTTCCCGGAATGCAGAGAATTCCGGAAACTTCCAGACTTTTCCGGTGTCCCAAATTTCTGGAAGCAACGTGTGGTCACTGTGCAGCGCGTTCAAAGTGGGAACACACGGACCGGTATTCCTAGCCCATCCGCTACGACTTTTCCCAAGTAGTTTTTGAGGTAAAGCGGACAAACCTGATTTATTAAACGAGATAAACTTCATAAAGCTTCTATTTATTTCTATAAAATAATAGATATCTTTAAAATGAGATTACGATAACAATGAGTGAAACCAATTTTTGATGTAGTTCAAATGATGTTTATAATACTGCTTACATGAGCAAATCTGCATGTATGTGATATACATAATCTGTGGCTTGGCAATATTGCATGTATTGCAGATATCGATGGCAGTATCCTAGTGAACTGTCAGCTCGTCTACCACCTTTTCCTCTAGAAAAAAATTTTTACCTTAAAAATAATGAAATTATTATTATGGTGTACCAAAACTTTATTTGCATTGATTTTTAGGGATCGACTCATTTCCCTTTCCTCTGCTTCTAAATGTACATGTACATTACAAGTCTGTACACTACAAAGTTCTCTACGAGTATTTGTACTTTCAATTATATTATGTGTTTTCGACAGCAGTCCCGCACAATCTTTTCAATTGTATAATTTACGTTTAGGAACTATGAACGATTTGCTTTACAGCCCAAAGAGCCAAGTTAAATATGGCTCTGAATTTAAAGTATCCCTCTGGTGTTCTATTTATTTTATCAAGCCACTAGCGTATTTCCCATGTGTACCTTTCCCATGCTACGGCAATGGTACTCCATCAATAGCGAAATGATGGACCATGGATCCCGTCCCTACCATCAATATTGTGGTAGGGACGGGATAGCTATAGAAACCTATATAATACATCTTAATTTTATTACATTGGCACGGGATTGGAAATCCTTTTCCAAATGTTATAAAAGTTTGTTTTTGTGAATGAAAATCATTGCGGTGATTGTGAATATTGTTTGTGCATATTTATCGTTTTTTTATTATATTTATTTATATTTATCGTTTGATTTCAAATATAATTGCACTTATTTGTATCGCAATATTTCTATTAACTCATTACCAGTTCTTCCGATAACACGGTCAATGACAGCAAACTTACTTTATTTACTAAGGCCGTTTATCAGTCGGCCTTTACAAAATTCATGAATACTTTTCTTGTAACACCATAAGGTTGAATTTTTAAATCGATTTATTAATTGGTTTAATTAGAATAATTTCCAAACAGTCCATTTTCCTTCAAAAAGGTCATAAATGAAATTGAGAGTAACGTCTTTGTTATATCGGTATTCTGTATGCCTTTGATAGTGTTGCTTCAGTAAATATTAACATCATATATAATTCGGGTCCCTACTTATAGGGGTTGTAACTGAAGGCGGATAAATCTGATAAGGGTCTGAAGAGATTTTGTATACGATAAATGAATATTTCTTTGTATGTATAGTATGAATGATAAAATTGGTAGTCAAGGTGTGGGTGTACCCTAAGGTGCAGTTCTAGGCTCATTCTAAATGCTTCTCCATTAAAGCGTGTTGGTTAAAGATTTTCAAGAACACGGTTAAAAATTGAATCAAATCCTCTCCCTAAAGTTCATCTAAAGTTATCTTTGCCCTAATATAAGTGTAATTAATAAGAATAACAATATAGTTTCAATAAATGCCTTTATTGTTTTAAATGATAAATTATTACTATGATGTGTCTATATTGTTAATGTACTGTTAATAATACGACTGATGTCATAATATTTATATATTGAAGTTGCACAGACTATATCCATATTTTTTTTTATGGACGAAGGCGGCTGACGAGCATACAGTCCACTTGATGGTAAGTGGGTACTGTCGCCCATAGACATCCGCGTTACATGGCAACATTGGTCCAAAATGACAAACGTTGGCATGCCCCCGGATTGGCTGCCTACCTTTGGAGATATCGGAATGGATTTGGAGAAAGGGATAGGATGGGAATGGGCTCTGGCACATCTCACTCACTACCGAAACACGTACTTACATTGGGGAAATAAGACAAATTGGGAAGTGCAGTACATTTCAAGGTAGTCTTCTGTGAGAGAGGGGTAACGTGGCCAGTCGAGCGCGCCCAGCGGCTGTTGGATTGCAGCGTGCACTTCCCGCCTTGTGAATGCTGTCAGCTTGTGACCACGGCCGGTACGACACGACCACGACGTCGAATAAAATTCGATAATCATAATGATCATCGGCTTTTAGGTTAATCCTCCGTTTAATATACAAAAATCTTTAGAATAATGTCGTAATATCAGCGATAAATCTCTATTGTATACAGGAGCGTTTTCTAAAAATACCGAGTAAATAAGTTTTAGTACCATCAAAATATTTTAAGTAAATAACAAATTCGTCCTGACAAATTGGAAACAGTAGGTAATAGATTAGATTTGATTTGACACTAGTTTAATACAAAGCAAACTAAAATTAGATAAAGTTTGAATTTGAATTTAATTCATTTTCAGTAAGCTATATAAATGATACACATTTTTAAACAAACGTTGGTTGAAATAATGGTACACAGCGAGACAGCGATAAGAGCAGTCACGCACCGAGCTGCAGCACAATAGAGATAAAGTACAGTGGCGAACCTCTACACAATAGAGATAAAGTAAGTTACAATAGGAACTAAGTTATCAGTTTGTCACCCATAAGTGGCTTAAACGTGACAGATGATCGTATGCCTTTGTAAAATGAACAATATTTGTTTAGATATTTAAACATTACAGTAATGTACCTAGACGTAACAAATAACAGTATATTAAATATTAAAATCTTTATTACTTACTTTTATTTTGACCTAAAGCATTCTCTAATCATTAGTCCCACCATTACTATAAGAAGGGAGATAAAACTATGGAATAAAGTCCGTGCTAAAATATGCTGAAGCGAACTGCTTAAAGAAACATAAATATTCTGCTAATATTTTATAAATATAAAGAATATAGGATGGTATTTCTGCCAGTCTCACATGCCCTCACTAGATCATTCCACAAAACAAACTTTGAAGTAAAGGCAGAGTTAATACAAGTTAGTAGAATAAATACTATATTATAAAATATAATTTAGCATATAGAGAACGGTCCAGGAACGGTGAAGACTTTTGTCTCTACTAAAATAAAAAAATCAATCATTTTGCTGTGACGACTATATAGCTCCTTACTCCACTTACCAATACATTACAACTCCCTACGAATGTGTGCGTAACGTATATTTTGGGACTTTTACATGCATATTCCATACTGTTTCGTAATTATATCGGTGCCATAGCGCGCTTCTTCAATGCTCCCGACATGTTTAAGACATATTTACAACCCTGACTCACTGTGACCGCGCCTTGGAACGCAGTCAAATATTCAAATACGCTGTGATACAAGTGAATACTATACGTGTTTTGACCCATGCATGTAATCTCCACTGATGCTTTCTTCTAAAATTATTTCAAACGATGCATATTGTCTGCGCTCGTTTTATTTGAAAACTTTCACATTTCGGTCAAGCTTCCTTTAATAGAATAGAGAGCGTTCTTTCTTGTTTTTTCTTTGTTTAATAAATAAATAAATGGAGACCAAGAAGCGCCAGATGTCAAGAAGGTGTTGGACGCCCTCAAGCTAGGTGGACCAAAGACTTGAAGAAATTTTCAGGTAGTGGATTGATGAAAGGAATGAAAGGTATTGGAAAGCTTCGGTCCTATATCCAGTAATGAAGAGACGAAGGCAAATAGTGTGGTTAAAGAATCCTAGGTCTTTAATGGTAAGAGCTCGAGATTAACACCGAGCACAGTGTAATAAAAACCTAAACATTTAAAAGTAAATTCAAACAGCAAGACCGGATAAATTGATTGGTAGTGTCCGCCATATTATATTTAATTAATCACATTTCACGTACTCTTTGACACTCTCGGAATCGTAAAGAACATAACGGCATCTCATTTACTCAAATCGGTTGGACACTTTCGGCTGCAGGTAGGCATATTATACATATATGTACGTAAAAACATTATCCTTCGTTTGCTTTCCCCGTATTCAGGTAACAGTCCCCATAACTGGTAAGGAGAAGGGTGTACGATGCAATCCTACAGCTGCTTGGCGCACTCATCTAGTATCTATCTCTCACAGAGAACTATTGTCCTCACTCCTATTGCCCCTGTTTCGGCAGCAAGTGAGAGAGTGAGTGAGTGAGCCAGAGCCCATTTTTATCCCACCCTATCCCATCCCTTACTATTTTCCCCACCTACTCTTCAAAACCATTTTTAAATTTCCAAAGGTAGGCAGCATAGCCGGACGTATGCCAAAGTTTGTCATTTTATACTAATATTGCATGTATCGCTAATGTCCATTGGCGACAGTATCTACTTACCACTAATATGAAAAAAAGAGATCGACATAAATGGATAAGCACCCAACGCATTTCCCGCCGAGTATTTGTCAAGTCCAAGTATTCCAGACCCATTCAATTTGTAACTCGCGCTGTCCCGCCTTCGGGGACTTATCTCCAGATAATAAAGCAAGATGGCCGACCGTCTAAGCCACGTTCCCTTTAAAACTAAGTGAGTAATTTGCTAAATTTTGACGGATTGTTTTAACTGTGCTGTTAGAGTACGAAATTAATGATTTTACTGTACGAATATGTTTAATATGTTGGTTGAAATGTTTTAGATAATGAAATATAGAGGTAATTAAACAAAATTAGAGGTTCTAACATATCTATTCTGTACTTATCATTTTATGGAAGCATGCGTTATCAGAATTTATTTCTTTTAGATCTCGCCTTGCCGTGTGACGTCGGCCAGTTATGGAATGGCACCACCTCATCTCATCCCGTGGGTGTCGTAAAAGGCGATAACAAAGCCGCTTCCATAACCCCTGAAGAACTACACCACCACTAAAAGAGTGGACTCGCCAACCCGCTTGGTCAGCGTGACGTATTGCAGTCACACATCCCTCGTGCACAAGACAATGTCCATGAGGAGGCCCGAGACCAACAGTGTACGATGAAAAAGCTAAAGCTAAAGATAAAAAAGATAAATAATGCTGGTGACGGTGGCGGACGATTATGAACAAGAACTAGAACTATATTGTAGAAATATATCCGTTACATAGTCCATCATAACGTATTCTTTGCGAAGCATGTTCCTTCAGTCTCGAGATTGAATTGATTCTGATTGCGTTTCTTCGGTCATTCCATAATTAGCCGCTATTATAAAAAAAATCATCTAGGTGTGGTATTAGTAAGTATGTGGTTTGTCTGACATAATGTGTGTCATTGTTTTTATAAACACAGACGTCAAAATATATTCTATATAAGGCTTTGTAGTCCAAATAATTTCTTAATAACTCAAGTGACAAATAAAATCAATTAGTCACCCCGTGACCACGTCCACTGCAAAGTGTTCGAAACGTGGGGATATAAATAATGTCAAATATACGCGATTTAAACCGTTCAAAGTTGTTTAATTGCTAGGCTTTGTTCTGCTACGTACCGCCTTGCGATGCTATGCGTCGAGTACATGTTGACCATAGCAGTTGTGGACGCGCGTTTCCGTCAGTACTATTCGAATTTTAATATGACAACACATAAAATTTGTAGCTTGTTAGTCTTGTTACTCAGTAAAAACATTTACTTCGAGTATGTATATTTAGAAAAAGGTAAGAAGCAAAATAAATTTGACGCACTGTTCAGGTAGGGCGTGCGAAGCGAATGTTTGATAATTAATTTGATGTTTGATCATGCGCACCCCACCCAGCCAGCAGCACATACAGTTAGTTAATAATATCTCACAAAACAGCATTAACCAGCTTAGCACTGACATCGGCCTAATTCTTTTATTCTGATCTGACAAAGCAACTAACCAAATTAACTAAAAAAGTAGCCGCCATAGCAACAATCCAGTTGAACTAGTTCAAAACCTTCCCACCACGTAATTTCTAATTTATAACTTCAGATCGATCGTTATAATGAGAGCCTAAAAATAATTAAGGCTTAAATTCAACTCGGAACATTATCACACTACCTTTACGGCCTAAAAAGCCTAAACCAAACACGGCTCGCCCGCCCTCCCCTGGGACAACCCTAGCTGTAAATTAGTTATGTACAAACAAAGGTACGGCCGACATATTTATGGTGTATTAAACCCATAAAGTGTCAGCGTTGTATTTTACGTGAGAACGTTTTGTTAATTCAATAAGTAAATGTGTCAATTAAAATGAGATGAAAATTTGTTTATGGGACATAGCAACCCAAGTTCACAGCATAGCAACTTAGTTCAAGTATAGCCTATTTCCATTTGCATTAGTTTAGATATCTAAAAGTGAAATTTTCAAAATCATCAAATATTTATCAAAATAATTATAATGGGCGATATAATATTCAACGAGACATGAGCTTTGCATCTGTGTGAGTGGGTGCCGAATTGTCTAATCCGTTTAATGGTTCACGCTGTACACTATCGGTGTGCACTCACACAAACGTCAAAGCTCATATCTCGTTGATTTCACTGTACCACAAGCCCTAAGGAACAACACCACCCCTAAAAGAATGAACTCACCAACCCGCGTAGCCAGCGTAACGTTTTAAGGCCATATGACCCTCATGACCCTCGTGCACAAGACAATGTGCAAGAGGAAGCCCATATCCAGCAATGGATACTGAAAGGGCTGGTTGTAGTTATCATAACGTTCGTCTAGATTCCATCCTATTTCAGAAATAAGTACTACTTCGATTTATGTGTATCAATCCGCGTTGATCATTTCCACTAACCTCACAAGACAGTGTGCATAAAGAATGCATGGACTTAAAACGCAACGGTGGGCAAGCGTGGCTCGATCAGGCAAGTAGTTTGGCCAAGCTGACGTGGAAACCCACGGAATCATAAGTTTCCACGGCAATCACAAGTTCACACGAACGAAGTCGCTGGCACCGCTTGTACAGTAATAAATTCACTAGGCCCATAGAACTACTGGACTGATTTTAATGAAACTTGGTATAGTCATAGCTTATCTACTGGGTCATCATTTGGGGTACTTTTTATCCAGATCGTTTATAGAGTTCCCTCAGGAATCATTCAAATAGTTCACGGGAACGAATTCGCTGACACAGCTAGTGCATTAATAAAATACTATAACTTATTAAACTTTAGCGTTTTGTACACATTTTATATTGTAAATCGAGTCTCATGCGTATAACAAAGGTATTTGTTTACCTTTTATTCCTACTCAACGTTTCGGCATCAGCCGTAGTCACAAGTTGACTGAAGAGGCGGGTAGTCCGGGATGGGAGCTGCGAGCAGTTTTATCAACTACCCACATTTTATCTTCACATTCTTAAAGTCTGCGACACACTACACTAACAACGTCCGCGGACGTATTTGCGAACGTTTAAATTAAACCTTGCGATTTACAGTCGAATACCTTTATTATATGCGTTCAAACCCGATTTAGAATACAAAATACATAAGAAATTGAACAAAGGACCTTTTATACTCTATTGTAAAATACTTCTGGGTAAATCAACCAAAATGTGTAAAACATCTAAAACACGATTTAGTTTAGTTTTCACTATTGAGTAGCCGACTAGTGACGACTCTTTCATAAAATAACTTGGCAAGCGGCCACTCAAATCATATAATTTCATTTAAATGGTTAGCGATCGCCATTTCATTATTAAACTTTCTAGAAAAGTAAGATTTTATCAATAAACGATGCATAAAAATGCTAGTACATTCTGTTTTTGGTGGTAAAACATGGTAACAACGACATTTGTATTGAATTAGCATTCTCAATCGTAATAACTATGTATATTGGTCTTCTATAATATAATAATATAGTATAACACTAGTCAACAAAAAAAATTTTTTTTTTATATCGTAAATAATTTCATGTGATTCGTGTTCTATGTGCTAGAAATAATATAGAAAGTCAAATAAAACATTTCTATCATGTCACAATGTTATGATATATCAATATTTATATTTTTACTTTTTAACAATTTTTAAACTAAATTCATTCTTTTGGACTACAAAAAACTTCCTTTTTCATTTTTTTCGTTTGTCGTACTCTGTGGTTGGGGTATCTCTAATTAATAACCAGTAGTAGTCTGCCTGCATCGCAGGGTTCCATTTCCCTTGATATCGTTTTTCAATAACAGCTATATCTTATTGGAATCGCTCTCCGTGTTCATCACTCCCATATTTTCGGGGATAACTCTTTGTGGATCAACTAAGTAGTCAAATTTAACATTCTTTTGTCTTTGAATGTAGTATTTCTTGAAGGTCATATTTTCTGAATGTAATGTTGATTTCTAGCGCGGCTGTCCCATTCACATAAAAAACAGCAATACTTTGTGTAGCAAGTCTGGAGCCCCAAAAGCAATTTATGTGTATTGTACTTGATTTTTTCCAGGATATGTTTCAGTACATCGTAAGTTTCTTTGAAATGGGCACCATAAGCTACTGGCAATGAAGGAAATTTATTTCCATTGTGGAGTAAAACAGCTTTTAAACTTGTCTTAGATTTGTCAATAAAGAGTCGCCAATCATTTGGTATATGCTCATGACCCATCTTTCCCATCAGACCGTCGACATCAGAATAATAGACTAAGTCTTCATCCGTTGAATAAAAATCTATAAATAAATTGTGACGCTTGCGGTATGCAGTAACATTAACATCCAACTGAAGGAGATTCCATTGCTTCAATCTTGAATTTAATACTTCAGATTTCTCTTTAGGTAAATCTAAATCTCTAATTAGATCCTTAAGCTCTGATTGACTAATCGGATGTGAAATTTTTGAGGTGTTTGGAACTGGAAACTCCTCCTCCATCATAATTCTTATTATCTCCGGCATAATTCTCTTCATAGTTTTCTTAAGAGTCACTTGAAATCGGTTCAGTATGCGGTGGCTTCTTAGGTACTGGAAGGTCGTCCGAATGTGGCACTGTTTTCGTAACAGACGATACATCTGGGTATTTTATTGTGGACTTCGATTTTCTTGAAAATCTTTTTAATTAGTGAGACAAAAGTAGCAGTCACTCACATAATCTTTAGGTTCGCTCTATATTGCAGGTTGACGAAAAGGTTTTCCATTTCATTTTCCTCTAAACCAACATGCCAATTTTGAATGGCAGGTAAGACAACAGATATGTGGCACCCAGTATTTATCTTGATTACGAACATCCAAGTTAAAATATGTACTATAACACTCCTTAATCAATGATGTGATTGCCTTTTTTTGACTTTTTGGTGTGTATAAATCACAAATATAGCAAAAACTATCAAGAGAATTTGTACAAATGTGAGACATGTTGATAGATATATCACCAACTAATTTTTTTACAACGTTAGCGCAACAATAAATGCTTTAAATTTACATCTACCCTCAAAAAAAGTTTAAAAATATGCTTCTTTCGGAATTCAAATATTCTGCCAGTTTTAGACGTGATGTAAGGAAGCTAATATTTTTCAGGTAATAGGAGTGAGTGTGTCTACGAAATGTACTACATACTTTTTACGATATTTTTTTGGTGTTGACTAGTGTAATTGGCCTATAATAAATATAATTTTATTGCTCGTGAAGTATCAGACTTTAGTATAGCATCATATCTTCCCGTGCGTGTCGTAAAATGCTACTAAGAAATAATAAATCCGTTTCCTCTTAAAGAGTGAACCCTCAACTTAAGCAGTTTAACCGTCTTAACCAGTGTGGTGCTTTATGGCCATTCATCCCCCATCAACAAGACAATGTTCATAAGGAAGCCCATGTCCAACAGTGGACCATATAAGGGCTGGTTACAGTTAGCATTATATTAGCATTTTGTAGGGAGAAAGTGCACGCTGCAATCCCATAGGAGCTGGGCGCACTCGACTGGCCACGTTACCCCTCTCTCATAGAAGGTTTCCTACTTTCCTACTTCATCGTATTTCCCCAATATACGTACGTGTTTCGGTAGTGAGTGAGATATGCCAGAGCCAATACCCATCTCATCCTATACTATCCCAACCTTTTCTCCCAACCCATCCCCTTAATCTTCAAAGGTGAGCAGCGCATCTGTACTGATGTTGGCATGTATCGCGGATGTCTATGGACGACACTGTAATATTTACCATCAGATGGACTGTATGCTCGACCGCCGCCTTTTTTCTATAATAAAAGCATGAACTAGCTGCTACTTCTCCAGCGTAGACTTTTGAAATTTAATATGTCATTATTAAATTAGTTTATTATTATTAGATTAATAAACCTGTGTAAGCTAATCGGCTAATGAATAGGAGAAAATAATTCAAAGCTAATTTCTATACTCAAATTTTTAACAAATTAAAAAAAAAATTTTCCTCGTTCATATACTTAACGTTTCTCTGTGTAATTTTTCTCACTATTCCGTTTGAAGATTTCAAAGTTTAACAAACGAATTTTACAAATAAATGCATTGAAATGTTGAAATATATGGAGCCATAGGGACTAAGCTTTACCAAATCCATATCACAGTATCACATTTTCCCATCTAACTGAATGCTTTCTATACCATCCCATCCCAGCTCACCATTGGATTCTTCAACAGAGTACCTGAAAGGTATTTGGCCTTCACGTGAGCACATTTAAAATGTACCTACCGTATTAATTTAGATCTACCTATGAAATCAAAATTTCAGAATAACATTACAACGACACTTGAGGAACAGTTAAAATGATAAAACAATAAGTAATTTATCTAATTGTATTCTTTACGCTCGAGTCGCCTTTTGTTTGTGGGGACAATGAGAGAGACGCTTGGGGACACTAATATTTCTGTTCCAATGCACATTCATAATTCAAAGACAATCTATTTCAAAAGAAAAGAAGTCGAAATGTAAATGGAATAATTGAAAGAGCATTTGCTCTCGAGCGCTAACTTTCACAACACTAACTAGGGAGCATAATTGGATAAGAGACTGACGTTCCTTAATATAAGTCCAAATTAGACCCCATATAGGGTATGGCTCACACCTCTAGGTCGGTGCTGAAATACAAACTGGACTCATTGACTGCGTCCAACGGAGCGAGGAGTGCTGCTTGAATTATCGATAATCCGCATCCGAAGTAAGTAGGTATGTAGAATATCTAAACGTTTTCTGTCATCTGCTAACGGCCTGCCTAACAGGAAATGATCTCAAGAGCTGTTCAACCTAATGCCAACTTCGGATTTTTAGCACCTCTCATCACCTAAAGGCGGTTCACCTGCGCTCCCTTCACACAGAGCTACTACGTACTGTGCGGTCTTCGGTACATTTTATACTGCAAACCAGTAAGTTGTGGAAAAACTGTCTGCCGAAATTTTTTTTACTCAACCACGATACGAAGCCTTCAAGAAAACTATGATTAGAATTCTGCAATGTCTACAGCGCACCCGTATCACCTCTGATGTTGCAGGTGACCAAAGGCGGTGGTGACGACTTATCATCATGTGGACATCTCGCCCGACTTCCGCCTCTTCAATTCCCCAAATTCATTCCTAAATCTCCATAGGTCCAATATCATGCCAACGTTTGTCGTTCTTGACTGATGTTGGCATATATTGCGGATATCTATGCGCAACAGTATCTACTTAGCACCAACTGAACTGTGTACTCGTCTGCCACCCTCTTTCTATAAAAACTACAAACTATAACTGTAACAATATAAAAACCTTCGATATAGAAATAGACTAGATGACACGTCATACGTTCTTATCAAAGAAACCTGGTTGACAACTTCTAGGGGGTGAAGCATATGAGGAGGGTGGTGGCGCGGGTGACTAATGACATCCGAAAGAATCACCATTGTTGGATTGTAGTTTTATAGGTATATACGTTGTTAAGGAAATAAATAAAGTATATGACTCCGCGTAGTTAAACAATGAAACGGTACCGGGAGACACCTTCCACGGTCGTTGTGAGCCTGATACTTCTCTTCCTCTTCGTACAGGGGCACGACGAGCAGGTAGGCACGCGCTTCAAGATCACAACGTCAAGTGCGACACTCCAGCAGCAGACAAGGTCCTCAACCACGCGGTTTCCTCTCGAACCGGTACACGGCCAGCAGATACGAGGTTTCGTCACAAAGACTTGCAGATTTGCAACCGTGGACAGAGCTCACGACCACGCGGTTTCCTTGCGAACGGGTACACGACCAACGGCGGCGAGGGCGGCCAATTGGGCTCATCGGCTCATTTGGGAGACCAAATGAGCGGAATTGCAGCCGAGGACAGGGCCCACAACCACGCGACTTCTTCGCGAAGCAGTACCCGATCGGCGGCAACGAGGGCGTTTCATCGAGTAGCGGTGGGGGGGGTGCAATTTGAAAATAATATGTGGATAATAAGCGGTAGAAAAATAAAAATGACAACGCGCAACATGGTGCGAGGGGTTCATTAAAAAGTCAAATTTGAAACTTAAGTACAACATAATAACAATGTTTCATTTTCAAAACACATATGAATTAAAGAATTCGAATGCTACCGAACACAGAACACTATTAAATTCTAAATTGCCTGCCCTAGAGTGCTTATATAACATATCAAGTATGTATCCTCAAATCGATGATAAAAATAAATCGTCCGTACCGAAAACCATTTCTTATTTCCTCACAAATTTAGGTACAGTCAACATGACAATTCTTGCCGCCAAACGAAATAAATAAAATGTCGACGAGAACAAAATGGCGGATGACGTGGACGCCATCTTGATAAAGATCGCGCGCTCACTTTTGCCGCTGAAGCAAAATGCATCCGTTACTTGACATTGTTTTGGTATCGGTTTTGCTGACGGTACGCTGTATTACGTGAGCTGAGTTGCAATACCTTTTCTACTTCGTTCAAGAAGTGACATGTTCGATATTAATCTGTATTACAAAATCTATACATCTGTGTATATATATCCCATTAATATTATAAGTGCGAATGTTTGGATGCTTATATATTTGTTACATAATCACGTAGAAACAGCTGAACCGATTTCGTTGAAACTCGCCAAATAGATAGATTGTAATACGAATTAACACATAGACTACTACTCATGTAGAACACTCGAACGAAGTCGCGGGCGAAAGGCTAGTAACATAATGAAAACCGTGTCTGTACGTTAAATATTTTTTTTAAAAAGTCGAAGCCAAAAGCAATATTTTTTTAGAGTTATTGTGTGCATCACGCAAATCCACTAGACAGATTTTAATTAAACTTGGCATAATTTCATATATAGGTACGTTGTACATGTACAACCATGATGTGTATTGTTGTTGAACGGTCATAGAAGGCTCGCCATGTCCACGTAAAATTTATAGTTTACCTATTCGATACTAGATGTCACTCCTCACTCCTAAGTCAAATCCTGAAACACGCTATTAAGATTTTTCTTCCTCTACTTAAGACCAAGCCAGTGTAGATTTGCAGTGAACAATAAAGGATAAGAAAAAATGTATTGTTTCATTCGTAAATACGTAGATAATTTAACGCAAGACAATCATTGAATCCTTTTGTTACTAAATCCCTACATATAAGGTCTGTCTTTGAGCCATTTTTATAGAAAAAAGGCGACAAATGAGCATACAGTTCACCTGATGGTAACGGGATACTGTCGTCTATAGACACGCGCGAACATGCTAACATCAGTCTAGATTCTAGATTGTCAACCGTTGGCACGCCCTCGGACGTGCTGCCCACCTTTGGAGATATAGGAATGGACGGAAATAGGCTCCGGTTATGACTCACCGACTACCGAATCACATACGTACGTTGGGGAAGTAGATTAAAGTGGGAAATGCAGTACATTTCAACGGTAGTCTTCTGTGAGAGACGCGTAACGCGGCCGGTGGAGTGCGCCCAGCGGCTGCGGGAATACAACGTGGACTCTCCCCCCTCCAAAAAATTCTGTTTTCTTCCAAAAGAATCCGTTTGTTCAAATGCTGGTTAAAAATCGTACCGCGATCGTACAGCTTAAATTGCTAGAAAAAGTATTTCAGTCCGTTTTATACCAGTCCAGCAATTTAAAACATTGCAAAATCGGAACGAACGAAGCTGCAAGTAAATGATTTATTGCCTATATTTTCAAAAATAAATTATCTTTATTTTTTGAGTTCTTATGTTTTTGGTATCTTGATTCTTACACGTGTGGGCCGAATGGCGTCCGCCAGCTTTAGAATAGAACCACCCCATCTATTCTTGTTGGTGTTGTAAAAGGTGACTAGTAGATAACAAAGCGACTACCACAAGTCCTGAAGAACTATCTTCTTCTTCTTCTTTTCAGCCCTTGGACGTCCACTGCTGGACATAGGCCTCCCCCATTGTCCGCCATTTAGACCTATCGGCAGCGACCTGCATCCAGCGGGTGCCCGCAGCCTTTATGAGGTCGTCTGTCCATCTAGCAGATGGACGTCCTCGGCTTCGTCCGCCGGTACGTTTTTTTTTTTTGTTTTTTTATAGATTAGTGGGCGGACGAGCAAGCGGTCCCACGTGATGGTAAGTGTTACCGCCGCCCATGGGCACCTGCAACACCAGGGGGTATGCGGGTGCGCCGCCGACCTTGCAAAATCCTATTCACAGCTCTCTTGAAGAACCCCATATCGTAGCTCAATGGAAAGACCTCTTGAGGCAGTTCGTTCCACAACCTACGGGTTCGCGGTATAAAATAATTTTTGGACCGAACAGTGCGCGACACCTCCGTATCGAGGAAATGCGGATGGACCGCACTTCTGTGACGGGAGGTGCGGTTGTAAAAACCCGAGGTGGGAATTATATTAAACAATTCTTCAGAGCATTCCCCATTGTACAGGCGGTAGAACACACAGAGAGACGCAACGTCTCTCCGAATGCTGAGGGATTCTAAACCGCCCGTGAGAGTGGGATCGTCGACAATACGAACAGCACGTCGTTGGATGGAGTCAAATGGGTCCAATTGGTATTTCGGTGCGCCGGCCCAGAGATGAGAGCAGTACTCCATATCCATATGCATAAGGAGTTGCCCAGGTTTGAAGTACCGCTTCGCTCTGTTCAGCACACCGAGCTTTTTGGAGGCCATTTTGGCCTTATTTTCCAGATGACCCCTAAATTCGAGAACCCTTCTGCCCCATCGGCCATCGGTTCTTCGAGCTATGTGCCCTGCCCACTGCCACTTCAGGTTGCTAACCCGAAGAACTATACCACCTCTAAAAGAGGTAAAAGTGTTAAATTTTTAAAAAGTTGTAAAAAAATTCAGTCTTAAGAGGGTGCACCCTACGCATGTCTACTTTTTATTTTACCCTGTATATCTATACTAATATAATAAAGAGGTAAAATTGTGTGTTTGTATGTTGGGGGTAATCTCTGGAACTAACCGATTTCAAAAATTCTTTCACAAATAGCAAGCTACATTATCCGTGTCTACTATAGGCTATATTTTATTTTGAAATTTTGAAAAAAAAATTGAAAAAAAAAACTATATAAACCGAAGCTGAAGCGAGGGCGGGTCGCAAGTATACTATATACGTGTATGTGTAGCACTCAGCTTCAATACCTCCTTCAACGGGAAAGGTATTATCGTAATATTGCTGACACAGTCGGCTCAAGAATTATTTGGGACAATGAGTATAAAACACTCATTACAATGGTTTACGATACCTGGCCAGTTTTATTAATACAGGGCCACTAAATTTGCTCACTAACATTCTCGACAAATGTTATTATGAACACTCACTCACTGCGACAAACTCACAGGATAGAGAAGCAAAAAGAGACAGTAAAAGACAATATTCCCAAGAATTGTTACAACGGATCGGAACAAAAAATAAACTTTAACATACTCCATTTGTGAGAAATCGGGGACTTATTATCGGCGTTAAAAATCTAAAAGTGCTTGCCAATCTAAATCAAATGAAAATATTTATTTGTGGATTGTAAGTACAAGGATGTCACGGTAATTACAAATACATAAGTCCCCTACATCCCATCCCGCCCTTAACAAAACAACATAATAATATTTAGTATAGCATACATAATATATTCTCTTAGTCCACGTGGTATCCCGCAGCCCATTTGAAACGTTTTTGACCATACGCTGAATCAATCTACAAAATTAAAAAAAACGTAAAGCCATTAATCATGATCCAGCGATATCAAATAGATGAGTTACAAAAGAAAGCCGCGGGTAACGCCGCGGGCAAAAAGAGAAATTTATTGGAACACTAAATCAAATATGGCGGAGGCCCGTGGGGCGTAGTAAAACGCTTACTTCATGGCCGTACATTTAGGGCCAAGTGGTTTATGAATACGGCCCCTGAACGTTCGTCTCGTGCCTGTCTACTTAGGAACTGTTTTACGACTATAGTACTAGAAACTAAGTTGAACCTAAATAGTAGTAATAAAAGTAAGCGCTATATCTATTGGTAGATATAAAAATAAGGGTTTGTATCTGGTTTTAAAAATCTAGTTTCATTTTGCTCGGCGTTTCGGCTGGGTTACACGAACCGTGATCACAGCTAAAACAGCTACAGCAACTGACTGGACTATCTGACAAAAGCCTCCGCTATAGAATGAATTTAGCATATGCTAACATGTGCGGAGCTTGCAATGAGGGGGAACACTCCATGACGCCTATTCTGTGCGAATATGACGTTCTGGCGAGATGCAGAATGAGTCTTCTAATAATCCGGAGCCAAAAGTCTGCAGGCTTATACGATTGCCGGATATCCTGAAGTACTTGTACATGGATGTAATATTCGGTAGCCAGAGTAGAAGATGTGGATAGGGAAACACAAAAGATTCCATTGGGTCGATGTGCAATCACTTCGACCCAATGGGGATCTTTTGTGTTCTCGGAATCCAAGTAGATGGCTACCCCTAAGATAAGATAACCGCAGTCACGAGCTGACTGGAGAAATGGATAAATCAAATCGAGAAATCAGAATAATTAAGACCCATTTAGATATATACTCGTATGTGTCGAAAATGCGAAAATAGTGAGTTATTTTGTTTAAAAATCTTAGTTTGTGAAGTCCAACATTTCTATGATAAAGTTTAATTAATAGTTAAAGTTTAGTTTAGAGTTAAGATAAATGTTATCTTAATCAAATAATATTACTACACACACAGACATATTTTTCTTGCTTTTAAAATGTTTAAAAATTTGTAACCCATTTTATAAATGATGGTTTTCAGTAACTTTACCGCCGTGAGCGGACAACAGATTTGCCAAGACAGAAATCTATGCATCTGTTATCTATCTGGTTATTCGTTTCATCTCTCGCTTGCCACATACCTTAACCCAAGAATCAAACTTGTACAAAATTCTCAATATACAATTCGGTACCTTGAACATTTTATACAATAAAGGCTTATTACATATTTAAATTTATTTCAAATTGCCTTTCTGTCTTGACCTATATATCAGTTTACCAGGTCCGTTGGATGGAATATTCGCTGGAAGTAAGCTTGCCTTTTGTACAATACATCTTTTCTTTTTGTTTCTTTTTTTATTTATTTCATGTTATGTGTGTACAATAAATTGTTAAATAAATAAATGATTAGGAGGTGGTAGTGCACGCTGCACTCCCACAACCGCTGGATGAGCTCGACTGGCCACGTTATATCCTCTTGAAATGTACTACATTTAATACTTTCTTTCTCCTTTTTCCCAATGTACGTACGCGTTTTGGTAGGGAATGAAATATGCCAGAGCCCATTCCCATTTCGACCTATCCTATCCCGCCGTATTTTCCCAACCTTTTTTCCCAATCCATTCCTATATCTCCAAAGGTAGGCAGCGCATCCAGGTGCATGCCAATGTTTGTCATTCTAGACTGATGTGGGCATGTATCGCGAATGTCTATGGGCGACAGTATCTACTTACCATCAGATGGATTGTATGCCCGTCTGCCGCCTTATTTCAATAAAAAATAGACCATGTGAATCCATGTGAATAATTACACTTAACCGATCGCCATCTAAACGCAAATCACCAGGTTCAATCACCCGGGAGACACGAAACATGACAAATGTTCCGACCCCAGTAAAAAGTTCCTACCCTTATCTCGGTCCCGGGCGAAATCTGCCGGGAAATTCCCGAAAATTCTCACCGGAAATCCCGCGATAACTAGGCCCCGGATTGTTGGAATCTTCTGGAAGGATCTCTAAGCGATTGCGAACAGGTGTGCCCCGGGTAGATTAATTGAGGGAACTTAACAAGGTTTAAAGGTATAAACAGCGTTTTTTGCCAACTTTTACTTGTTTTAAAGAAGTATTAATTATGAAGTTCAAAAAGTTTAAGAGCACAGGATATTTATTATGTGCTTTTAAGTAAAAATACGCCGACGGCAGTCGCCAGTCGAAAGGAAGATTTCATTCTAGATAAAAAGTTTCAAGACAAAAATTATAGAGCTTTACGACGAGCCCTATCCGGTGACATATAGTTTGTATCAGCCTATAACGTCCCACTCTGCAGGACACAGGCCTCCCCTAATAAATCACTGCAGAGTATCGGGCCCGATGTGGATTGGTGAACCACATACTCCAAATTTTTTATTTTATTACCGAAGCGTGCGGGTTTCCTCGCGATGTTTTCCCTCACCGCCGAGCTAGTGTAAATTGTTAAATAGAAATCCTTTGGTGCAGGCCAAGGATTTGAACTTACGATCACACGAATGTGAATCTAGTATAGATAGATGCCCCTAGGCTATCGCCGCTCTATATGCGTCGCAATATATATATACGATTTTTGGAAAATGTTTACGACGTCATAATTTTGAAACTACTGAACCAAACTACCATACGTTAATAAATATTCCCCGCAGTATGTTTACATATTTCGTTATATCTCATATATTGTCGTTATACATTTAACAAATTGAAATAAAATTCAGCAGGAAAATAATTTGGATCTAATTTCGATTTAGTTCGTAAATAATAAAATCGATAAAAAATCATAATTAAAACATATTCAACGCCAATACGATCTTAAAACTCTTGATATAAGTCTAAACATTTATTGTTCAAAAACTTCTGGAAAATTAGCAAATTTTCCCTTTCGTGTGACCATCGGCTTTTTTTTGATCTATAAAAACATCCAGTACAAAACAAACATCCTCCAAGTCAACTTTAAACATCGTTCTCCCAGTTCACATAAATAACATTGCGACAACATGCAAATGAGGGAGCAATTAATTACCCCTTGTTAAAAAAAAGTTGAAATTGAAACAAAGCAGCCTAATACCTCGTAGAGAGGGGCGTTTACTTAGGCGTAACACAAACTCGTTTTTAAAGATTAGCGATGTAATTTTAATTTTGTACCCGGATAATTAGGGATTTGTGCGTAATTAGAAAAGGTGACTGTGGTTTTATGTGTAGTAAATCCAGGTGTGTTTCACTGAAGATGAGTGAATATTTTTGAGGTCTGAAAAGTAAGTATTTGATGTTTAATCTACAGTACGCGACAGCGCAAGACGGGGGTGCGATCGACGTATGAGTTTAATGGGTTTAGTTTTGTTATTTAATTATTTTATATACAAGTATATTAGTTTATTATACAATTGAGCAATTTGTATAATAAACAACTATCATATTTTTAATATTTATTTTAAGTTAGATGTATTATTATGATAGTTATCAGTAATTGTTTCCATGATTTAAAAAACATATTCACAATAATAAACGAAAATTAAAATATTTTTGTTTACATTTTTTAAGTTTTTACATATCGATTTTGACTAACAAACTATCTTAGAAGATCGTATCTTTTTGAACCCCTGTCTTCACGTATGAGAGTCGAGAACAGATGTATTTTCCGCATATTTTAGAAAAAAATTGAAGGCCCTATACAAATTATGTCGTATATTATACATATATTGAAGCTGGATTTTTTTTTTTAATTTATGATGATCAGTTGTCTTCGGCAACCTGCGTGTGAAATGGATACAAATGAAAATCAGCGCCCAAGTCAACCTTGCGGCATCAGGCTAAATTCTGAGACGGTGACTACAAATAAAAATTATAGTTTAAAAGTTTAAAAAGATACCTCTTTTTGTAAATGCATATAGTAGTATTAAATGTCTTTGTATTTTACTAGTTAAAGTTAGTTTTAATCTTAAGTTTAATTTCTATTTCTACTTGTAGCAATAAATAAAGTTATTTCTCTTCAATTCAATAATCTTGTTAGCAACTTAGGCATACGTGCCCTAAATATAATTGCAATACGTCTAGCCAACTAATAGGATTAGTGGCATACTCTGCCGTGGTACAGTACTGACTGCTTTATATGAAGCGACGGGATTTACGTACAGACGTCGTGGAAATTCTGCATTAGACCATAAGCGTTATCCAGAAAACAGACGATTGTATGTATTGTATGGAACTCTTTACCTGTAGCCATAAGACTAGCTCAGAGCCGTGCTTACATTTAAAAAGTAAATTAAGAATCACTAATTAGCATCACATTTCATTTTTTAAAATTTTCATCTGTCTTTACTGTCAATGCTTTAGTAACCAATCGCAGGTGTGAACTTATTTGTTTTTTTTATAGCAAAAAGGCGGCGGACGAGCATACAGTCCATCTGATGGTAAGGGGATACTGTCGTCCATAGATATCCGCGATACATGCCAATATCAGTGCAGTATGACAAACGTTGGCACGCCCCCGGATGCGCTGCCTACTTTTGCAGATTAAGAAATATTGTAGATTAGGAAAGGGTTGGGGAAATGGGGAGGGATGGAATGGGAATGAGCTCTGGCATATCTCACTCACTACCGAAACACGTACGGACATTGGGAAAATACGCTAAAGTAGGTACATTTCAAGGTACGAGTAGTCTTCTGTGAGAGAGGGATAACGTGGCCAGTCGAGTGCGCCCAGCGGCTGTGGGAATGCACCGTGCACTCTCCACCTATAGATAATGTTTATGTAGTATATGCTTGTTGTTTATTGTATTATAAATGTTATAATGTCAATACCTTTTACACCGATCAGATCAGTCACTCTAAATACTTGGTTCTAGCTGAAAACCAGCGCTGTGCTGTGCCCCTCTTTAGTATTACAGGATATACTCGTATACTGAGCCACAGAACTTTTCGTGGACAAACAATTACACCACACTATCCGTGTTCTATGAACAGAATACATAACGTACTCTATAAGGAAAATATTTCGGAAGCTTCGAAGGTTTAATTAATACCCGTTTTAATACCGGCGATGTAAATGATTAATTTTGGCAACATCTGCCCTCGGCTTGCGGTATGCATATTAAAATCATCAAAATTGACTTTTACGGGCCATCATTGGAAATTATTTGTAATTTATTTGAATAACCTACTGATACTCTATTTAAATAACCTCTATAATTATTTATCCCTACTTATCGAGTTAGGTGTATAATGAGAAAAGGAAAGTCTCACACTCCATTATACTTTATACTTCCTATTCAACCCAATTTTTTTCCATCCCAAATATATACAGTTTAAAGAAGTCTTAACACAAAGGGCGATAGTTCCAATGATAGAAATTCAATGTGAAGAGGGTGCAAGTATCTTTTATTTAAATACAATGACAAGTCTAACGAAAAATTCAGTAAATAAAAAAAAGTTGTGCAAGTCTTATCAAAATAAAAAAAACATCATGAATAACAAAGAAAATATATATACTTAATTCCGTCACTGCAACAGCAAATGGATACCTGACCCAGCATGATGCTGCAGCGTACACTGCAACGCTATATTCTGGCAAACCCCTATCACGGATGGACGTCAGCGCGGCGGTTAAAGCCATATAAAGCTATATAGTTAATATACGGTATGATTATATCTAATATACCTATACTTTATACCTAAATTTTACTACGAACTCCTCGTAACACAGGTCAAAGTAATCCGTAGCAATTTAATAACCCTCCTTTTCAAAAGTTTACGGTAAAGTCGGATTTTAGCTATTTTAAAGCTTTAAGGGGTCAGGGCCGTGGTCACCTACCCGAGTTTACTTTACACTCGTGTACTGAATGGAAGTTTTGAGCCAACCCTATTTGAGGTTCTCAAAAGAGTCGGCAAACTCCTAAGTGTTACCTGGGGATCTCTAACGCCCTTTGAGTTGGAAGGTTTTTGTAAAAGTTGTCGGAGCTAAGCTAAAATTGTTTCGTGATTATCATTAACACGGGATTATGTGCCTATGTTTAGGCTCAAAGTACAAAAATGCTTATTAAAAGAAATAACGCACACAACTAGTTCTAACGAATTCCACAACGGGATATTCGTCTCCCTAGCTCATAAAATTTACATGACCAAAACTCAAAATTCACGTCGTAGCTGTTGGCACAAACGTTCAAAATGAATTCCACAAACGTTCAAAACTAATACTGACATAAGTATGCAAATTGTTACGTACTAAGGTTGCAATAAGGTTTACCTGACCAAAGCGCAAAATTTACGTCATGGCTGTTGCACAGACGCTCAAAACCTCAAACCTATATAGGTTTGTCATATTTAAACAATCACAAAGTAAAATTGACGTTGTGGCTCTCATCAAATCAACCACAACTAGTTCTGACAATGAGCGTATGCCAGAATGCGTTATGGATGCTTTTAAAATAGCCACGTTTAGAAAACAAAATAAATTATATGTGATAACTAGCTCAAATAACTTTTTGGCGGGAAGTAAGGAAACGAAAAGAAGAGTCGAGAAGTCAAGTGTGTTTTTGTTTGATTAATTGTAAGAAATGTTTATTGTACTTTTGTGATTCAATAGTGATAGTTTATTAAACTTCAAAGTGTTTTTTGTGCGTAATGTTTTTGATAATTGTGTGCTTTCAAGGAGTCCTCTTCTGTCCTCAGTAAACCTACTATTACTTTACTGAGCGACTCCCAAGGTAGAAATAATTTAAATTCAAAATAAACTGAATAAACAAATCAATACAAACCGAGAGCTATCAAATTACCAATTATTAAATGTAATCAAAATAAAAATAATAACCATAATACACATACAGAAGTATAGCAAATCAATGCTGTGGTAATTCGATCGTAAACATCGAGAGCAATGAAGATTTTTTTATAAAACGACATTTATTGTATTATGAGTATTTATTGAATATTTACAGTGTTATCGTAGAAAGTTTATTGTAAAAGGAACTCTCCAATATTATTGTACTTTTTTATGAAGAGAAATTTGTTATGCAAAGAAGTATATAGTTTTACTAGCAATGCCCGTGACTTCGTGCGCGATGTCGTTAGAGTATCTATATGTGGTTCACGTGGAAACTTCATTCCCGTGGGAACCGTATTAATCTGTATAAAAAGTAACAATGTAACATATCGAGTTTCTTTAAAATGCGTGTTCATAGCGACAGACAAAAATTCTAAAAAATGTTGTTTTTTATCTCTGTCACTGTATCACTCATACTTTATACATTACAACGACTTTCTTACGTACATATAACATATATAATAGGTACAGATAAATATGATTAGTATAAACTGTGCCTTTATAGATAAAAGTTTATTGTAGAAAGAAGTACATAGTTTATAGCTGGTTTGTACGTGGAACAATACACTCAGTTCTATATGGAATGGAATAACGCTTTATTTTGCCACCCCAACACAAATCATCTATATACATACATATCTATATACTATCTATCTATCTATATATATAAAAAAATATGTTTGTTTGTCTGTTCGTCTTCTATGCGCTCCTAAACCGTTCGTCCGATTTCAATGAAACTTTGGTGAGTTGTTATGCACACGTCCGCGAAGGTTTCTGAATTAGTACTTGAAGAGCACGCGATCGAAGTCGCGGGCAACATTAGTTAGAAATAAAAAAAACATAACATCCAACAACAATAGTAATAGATTACAAATGAAAAAAAAATAATGAAATGAATTTATCAAATGAAGAGCAGACTGTGCTGCAGTAGCAAAACGTTGATCTTGACCTTTCTATATCGTTATAATATCTATAAGTAAAAACACCTCATTAGGTGTTTTTACTAAATATCCGGATATCACACCCGTTGGTATTTTTTACTACGAACCTCCACCCACCAAGCAAATATTGCATTACGTGTCCAAATATATATGAAGGGAAACAAGTAAAACTACAAGAGTCTACTAGTACTTGTGTCAGTCTATAACGTCCCGCTGCAGGGCACGCGGGCCCAGTGCGGATTGGTTGATCACATACTCCAGATTTTTTTTATTTCTGGAACACGCGTGTTTCCTCACGATGCTTTCGCTCACCGCCGAGCTAGTGATAATTTTTAAAAATCCGTTTTTAAGTAGTAACTCCGTGGTACATTTGAACTCGCGATCACAGGAATGTGAGTCGAGTATAGATACCCATAGACTATCACCGCTCTAAATCCACAACAGTCTACTAGTATTGTTATAAAATATGCTAATTTAAAAATGTGTTAATCTAAAGCGAAAATATACTGAATTTCCACGTGGCAACCTCTCGGTGCGAGGGTAATGAAAAGATGGAGTAGCCACCTCGTTTGTTGCATCCCTACGTTATAAAAGACCTTTTTATTTCCTAAATGGCCGGGCTAAATGTTCTTTCCTGGCAACCCTGCTATTCTTTTGTACACATGCGGATTTTTGAATTTCTATGTAAATAATTTGAACGAAGTTTTATTAATTTTTTTTTCAAATTCACACGGTTGTTCCATACGTACGTTTTTCTGTAACTGAGTTATTGTATAGTAAATGAAACCAAGAATTAGTACGTTCGATATACATATCTACTCAGTACTTATTTAAACTACATTACACAAGACATGTATGTACAAAAGGCGGAATGCCTTGCGGCATTCTTTGCCTATCTATCGTCAAATCAAACAGAAAACAGAACGCCGTGCAGTTTAATTTAAACTAGCGGAGCCTGCAACTTCGTTCGAGTGAACCTGTGATTCCCGTGGGAACTCTACAATCGACCTAGATAAAAAGCACCCTAAATGTCAACGCGGCACATAAGCTGTAACTAAGTATACCATGTTTCATTAAAATACGTCCAGTAGATTTCGTGTGATTCGTATTCAGACAGACAAAAATTCCAAAAAATTGTGTATTTGGGCTCTGCATGCACTTTACACTGAAATGATTTTTCTTTAAAAAACATTACATGTATAGACACGAATCCGTTACGATTTTATTATATATGTATACGTTAAAAATCAAAATAATTTAAAACACACCTTATCAATGTACAGCCACGTCGAGTCAATTCAGGAGTCGCTCAATAAAGTAATAGTACTTTATGGGTACAGATTTAGGAAAGAACACGAGAAATGTAGTCTTATGCTTTTATTTGATCATCACGAACATTATCTATAAACACTTTATTAAACATTTATTAAACACTTTGAAGTTTAATAAACTATCACTATTAAACACACAAAACCAACTTCAATACATATTTTTTATATTAATCAAACAAACACTCTATCCTGACTTCTCGAGCTCCAGCCAAAAAGTTCGATCGAAAATTGAAGCTATTTCTGAAGCTTGTTCTTTATTTAAGTGGGCTTCTATAGTGTCTCATTAATCTGTACCCACCTCTCTTTTGTTCTCATGTCTCATTGTCTCGTTGTCCTACTTCGAAGCACGCAGCAATACCACTGCCCCCGACTTTCCCTAATTTTGACATTTATAGCTTATGCAAATGTTTTGACCGCTAAAGCATGGCGGACAAAAAACACATTTTCATCCATCAAATTTTAGTAATCCATTACAAAAACGTGACTAAACAACACGTCTATCATAATAAAACAATGCGTTCCGATTAACCGCAAAAGATTCTACCCCATACGGAAGTTTTGATGATACAAACGTTAAAAAAGAACTGTAAAATATTTGAATAACCATAAAAATGTGAGCGTGAATTTAACCGTAAAAAATATAAACGCAGCCATTTTGCAATATGCTTGCAAATTGGCGGTAAATATTATATAGATACCATGTACAGACAATTCATGATCAATCAAGTTTTGTAAAAAGGTCACATTTTTGAAGTCAATGATTTTTTAAACTAATTTTATTTATTTGCCTATATATGCTTATTTATATTTTATCAAAGCAAAAGAATTTAAAAATTCTAAATATTTTCTCTTACTACATATACCTTAAGAAACTGTCATAAAATTTTGAACGAAGCTAGTCTGTTTCATATGCCACAAAAATAACGACACTTAATTTTGCTTAACGACCTCCTAAACAAAGAGATTCCAGATTCAAATATGAGACGCGACTACGCGGCCTCCACTTTGAAGTTATATAAACTTCAAAAATAGAATTTCGTCGTCGCCACCCACTTTACGACTTGGATCGTAAAAGTGGGTGGATTCGGGTGGCTGTATGGGGAACGTAGCATATTTTCACCTTTATTTAGAAAGTATTTTTTGTTTAGTTGTGTTTTAAAACAACAATAGAATGATAATAATAACGAATTTCCGTTTTTTATTTGTCGTTCTTTTTTTTTAATCAAGTTCTATTTTATTTTCTCAAAAATTTTTGTCTACCCGATTATTGTCGGGATGAACTTTTTTTTATGTACGAATGCGGCAAACGAGCATACAGTCCATCTGATGGTAAGTGGATACTGTCGCCCATAGATATCTGTGATACATGCCAACATTAGTCCAAAATGACAAACGTTGATACGCTCCCGGATGCGCTGCCTACCTTTGGATATAGGAATGAATTTGCAGAAAGGGTTGGGAAAATGGGGACTAATAGGATGGGAATGGGCTCTAGCACATCTCACTCACTATCGAAACAAGTAACACGCACGTACATTGAGGAAATTAGATAAAGTACATTTCAAAGTAGTCTTCTGTGAGAGAGGGGTAACCGAGGGTTTTCTAACTTAAAATTTCTTTATTTCAGGATTATATTTAAATAAAAACTTGACCTAATCTGATATTTATAAATAAAGCAAAAAAAAAATGTTTTTAAGATTACACTCAAATGCTTTGTGTACCTAGCTCTTTTGTTGTTCTCTTTTCTTGTGCCAGCGTTTATCATTCTGGACTGATGTTGGCATTTATCGCGGGTGTCCACGGGCGAGTGTATCCATTTACCACCAGGTGGACTGTATGCTCGTCTGCCACCCTGTTACTGTAAAAGAAAATAGGAATTTGACTGCTCGACCGGTCTATTCCAATTTAATCCAGCTATTGTGATAAAGATTATATAAAATGGCTGTCGGGCTTATTAATATTGCAATTTAAAAGTCGTGAAATAAGCACATGATAGAGATAAATGGCGCATGAGAGAGGAACCCTATATATCCTGCAGTGCGCAGATTAAATTGTTAATGATGATAAAATGGGTGTTGAGGAAAGTTATCTGTAACAGACTGTAAAAAAAATATATTCGTTCTATTGTAATTCACGTACGTTTATGTATATCAAGAGAAAATTTTCCATTAATTATTGCTGTGATGCATCCCTATTGGGTTTCTCTGTTTGGCCCAAAGGTTGACTTTCGCCATTAAACCATCGGCTAATCCGGAAACACCCGAACGCATCATCCATGTCTTTGCAATAAACTACGTAGTAATAAAGTACGCAATTAGAGGTACGGTAATTCATAGACGTGGATGACGCGGTCGGGTGTTTCCGGATTAGCCGATGGCCATTGCGTTCGTAATGTATCTGTAATCACATGTGTTTATTACGAAGTTAAGACAAACTTGTTTATGTCTTGAAAATCCTTATCCATTATTCAAATAGTTGTACTAACGGGCATAGATATGCATTTCTTTAAAGTACAATTGGATAGTTGTTCCATGGGTAAAAAAAAATTACATAGCTGTTGTACACGGTTCGTAAGGACGCGCGGCGGGTAACGTGGTATCGCTGCTTCTGCTATCTAAGCAACACTCAACGAACGCCTAAATATCAACTCATCATTACTCATCAAGCACTCACTTTTGACCTTTTATCGTCTTCTATTGTATAACTCTGTTAGGGCAATAATAACTTCAATGTTTATTGAAGCATTTGCTAAAACATCTAAAATAAGTTTCAAACACGTAGAGAACCAATCAGAGCCTCCACGTATGATATAACATATTACCATCCATATCAGAGCGTCATCATTTATCAAACTTCCACCCAATGTGCTGATACTTACCGAGACCTTGGGGGGGACGTGTCTAGGAGAGCGGGGGCGGTAAATTGTGTGGTCTCAGTGAACGCGGAACAGTGGGCGAATTTCATAGTAGTCTGTATAATATACAGTTTATAGTAACCATACCATCGGCCAATATCTTTCTACTGCTGGATATGGACCTGTATCTATTTACTCTTTTTTGTAAATTGTTACATAAGGAGAACTTAATGCCTTGCAGCGTTATCTCCCAGTCAACCTTTGGGCCCATGCGGGACATGAGTTGGTAGGGGAGTAAATAAATGTATTAAATGTAAGACAGAACAAAAAAACACTAAGCAAATATTAAAATATAAACATATCTATACCACACTAAAGATCATTAGAAGAAGGTATTCTTTAAGCCGTCTCTTGAAAATAGTTCGGAAAGAACCTTTTTTAATACTGAGAGGCAGCGTTTCCCAAGGCTCACTACCATACCACATCCGCTCTTCTCATTTTTTTTTTTATGGACGAAGGTGGCAGACGAGCATACAGTCCACCTGATGGTAAGTGGATACTGTAGCCCATAGACATCCGTGATACATGCCAACATTAGTCCAAAATGACAACGTTGGCACGCCTCCGGATGCGCTGCCTACCTTTGGATATAGGAATGGGTTTGGAGAAAGGGTTGGGGAAATGGGGAGGGATAGGATGGGAATGGGCTCTGGCACATCTCACTCACTACCGAAACACGTACGTACATTAGGGAAATAAGATAAAGTGGGAAATGTTCAAGCCTTTCAAGTTCTTTTTCAAGTCATCGGCCCACCTGGCTAAAGGGCGCCCATATAACGCAAATGCCACATTCATTAAATATCACCGTCACCAGCCTTTTTATGTCCACTATTAGACATGGATCTCTTTATGCACATTGTCTCGCATGCATGACGGTTGTATGGCTTTAAAACGCCTCGCTGGCGAGTCTAATCTTTTAGAGGTGGTGGCTCCTCAGGGCTTGTGGCAGCGGCTTTGTTATCCCTTAGTCGCCTTTTACAACACCCACAGGAAGAGATGGGATGGTGCTACTCTAAATTTGGCGGACACCACACTGCACACATTTTGTAAAATTTATGTAAATACAAAATGTAACTAGGGTAGATAATAAAAATAATACATAGATTAGAAAAGCTTTTATAACATTTTTATCCAGGTTTTCGCTCTCCGCTCCGCTTACACTAGCACCACCACCTCATACTGCTGCTAGATGGATGGATATCCATCTATTTGATCACTGTCGGATCTAAGTTATGCGAATCGGACTCCAGCTTATAACCGATGGATTAGTGTTTGGAAATAGTCTAACCTTACGTTGCAAAGTATTCTTTTTTGGATAATTGAAATTAATTTCGGTAATGATTTTTACGAATTATGAAAAGTGAAGACAGTATAAATATTATGTGTATATTTCATTATGTATATTTATTAACATTTATGTATATTTAATAACATTATATGTATATTAGGATTATGTACCAACACCATCAAAATGGAAATATACTACATGACACATCATACGTTTTTATCAATGAAACCTGGTTTGAAATTTCTGGGGGGGGGGGGGGGGGTGAATTTTATGAGGAAGGGTTCATTAAAAAGTAAATTTTTGAAACTTAAGTATTACGTAATAAGAATGTTCCATTTTCAAAACGCATATGAATTAAAGCAATCGAGAGCTAGTGAACATAGAACACTATTAGATTCTAATCTACCTATCCTAGAGCGCTTGTATAACATATCTAGTGTGTATTCTCAAATCGATAACCTAGACACCTAATATCCAACACTCCTTAATGATGTGTTCGAAAAATCACCCAAAACAAAAATCGACAAAGAAAATTAGTATTAAGACTCCAATTTATTGTTTCTACGTATATTTTTCAATTTATTATTTTTATTTCATTTGCACCTACCAAATCATCACTAAATAGTCCCAAAATTGTCTGGAAGTCAACATGAAGTCCGCCTCTTATTAAAAACAGTAAAATGGAAATAGATACATGTGAACATGTTACATTAATAAAATATTAAAAACACGTAAAGACATTTATGTATTTTGCTTAAATGAACTTATTACTATGAGATGTGTTTTAAATTCATTAGAAAAAGTATTTAACGTATAAACTGTTATTTATTCTTTATTACATAGAGCCTACTTAATTATTAAACGGCGTACATAATGCTTTGAACCATTATCTTCTAGTTAACCTTTGGGTTGTGCAAACGGTGCTGTAGGTGAATTAAAAGTTAAAATAAAAGAAAATTATAATACTAAATAACGCCAACACATTATTTGAATTGATTCCACGTTTTTTTATGGACAAAGGCGGCAGACAAGCATACAGTCCACCTGATGGTAAGTGGATACTGTAGCCCATAGACATCCGTGATTACATGCCAACATTAGTCCAAAATGGCAAACATTGGCACGCCACCGGATGCGCTGCCTACCTTTGGAGATATAGGAATGTATTTAGAGAAAGGGTTGGGAAAATGGGGATGGATAGGATGGGAATGTGCTCTGGCACATCACACTCACTACCGAAACACGTAACACGTACGTACATTAGGGAAATGCGCTGCCTACCTTTGGAGATATAGGAATATATTCGGAGAAAGGGTTGGGAAAATGGGGAGGGATAGGATGGGAATGTGCTCTGGCACATCTCACTCACTACCGAAACACGTAACACGTACGTACATTAGGGAAATGCGCTGCCTACCTTTGGAGATATAGGAATATATTCGGAGAAAGGGTTGGGAAAATGGGGAGGGATAGGATGGGAATGTGCTCTGGCACATCTCACTCACTACCGAAACACGTACGTACATTAAGGAAATAAGAACCTGTATATGTGTAAGAAATACTTACACATATATACGAACATACCAATGTCTATTTTTAACAACTGTTCTTATGTATACTTTGTGAATAAATAAATAATTCAATTATAACTTCCACGCGCTCAGTGTTGCTACTAGCTGTAACCAGCTAGTAGAAAATAAACTTGCCAACAAAAACAACATATTTCTTATATTATTGCAAAACTTACGTAAGTACAATTTAATTATTATCCAACCTGAAAACTATATGAAATGCTCGGACGTTATGCTAACACAAAACGTTAACTTGAAACCTCGCGGACTAACCTCAATGGCCGGTTTTCTCATTTTTAAAGCGAAAAAAAAATGAAAAACATACTCAATCACATTAGCATGTCCGTTCCCATTACGCGAAATGCGAAAAGCCGAAAGCGAAACGCGAATGTATACACTAAGGTTTCGTGTTTATACTGGACTAGTGAATAGCCGAGGTTAAGAATATTTTACTTCAAAATTGTTTTTAATACAGTTTGTTTGCCACATATTAATATGCTCGTCTCGAATGGAAAATGAGTTGAATGTTTATGCGCTTGTAAAAATATAATACGAATATATGTTTTAGTTTATCACCTCAGAATATATGACATCGTCTTATTTCATAATGTTCTCATAAGTTTTCCAATAATATTTTTAAGGAGATTTCGAATTTAATGAAAATAATCCAAAAGTTTAAGTTACATTTAAGTTACATTTCTCGTGAATGTCAATTGTTTAATATATCGGGAAATCAATACTAAAACCCCATTAATTTAAGCTGCTATTTCCTGTAAGAAAGGAATTACGCTTTCTGTTAAATCAATACTAAAACCCCATTAATTTAAGCTGCTATTTCCTGTAAGAAAGGAATTACGCTTTCTGTTAAATCAATACTAAAACCCCATTAATTTAAGCTGCTATTTCCTGTAAGAAAGGAATTACGCTTTCTGTTAAATCAATACTAAAACCCCATTAATTTAAGCTGCTATTTCCTGTAAGAAAGGAATTACGCTTTCTGTTAAATCAATACTAAAACCCCATTAATTTAAGCTGCTATTTCCTGTAAGAAAGGAATTACGCTTTCTGTTAAATCAATACTAAAACCCCATTAATTTAAGCTGCTATTTCCTGTAAGAAAGGAATTACGCTTTCTGTTAAATCAATACTAAAACTCCATTAATTTAAGCTGCTATTTCCTGTAAGAAAGGAATTACGCTTTATTATGCCGTGGGTCGTGTGCTGTCAGCCGATATTAAAATAGCACCACCTCGTCCGTTCTAGTGGGTGTCATAAATGGCGACTAAGGATAACAAATCTGCTAACACAAGTGTTGAAGAACTACACCATCTTTAAAAAGATGTACTTGCCAACCCGCTTGGCCAGCGTAGCGTTAAAAGGCCATTCATCGCTCATGCACAAGACAATGTGTATGAGGAGGCCTATTTTCAGCATTGCAGCATTGGCTGGATGGAAAGAGCAGAAGATCATGTTAAGAAAGGTCTATTTAGCAGTACAGAGATACGCTTACTGAACACGCTAATGTCTGTACATGAAGTCTA
This sequence comes from Sesia apiformis, assembly GCA_914767545.1. NCBI lineage: Eukaryota > Metazoa > Arthropoda > Insecta > Lepidoptera > Sesiidae > Sesia > Sesia apiformis. The sequence continues at coordinate 2,143,809 of OU611960.1, read as the reverse complement.
TATTAATCTAAACTAATATCTATAATATAATAAAGAGAAAGTGCGAATTTTGTGAGTCTGTGTGTATGTGTGGAGGGTAATCTCCGGAACCAGTACACCTATTTGAAAAATTCTTTCACCATTTGAATGGTACATTATTCCAGATGGACATTGGCTATATATTATGTGCAAAAAAAAATCCGGGCATGCAACGCTTGGCGGGCACAGCTAATATTTATTAAAAAGGTCGCTGCTGTCTAAAGTACTAAAGATACAGAGTCTAAAACGGCTATTTTATAATTCTTGTCTGTCTGTCAGTCTGTTTGAGCGTGCATCACGCAAAAACCACTGGGCGAACTGTAATGAAAATCACAACAGTTATTACTTATTATAGTTTAACATTTAGGGTACTTTTTATACAAGTCAATTATAAAGTTCCCGCGGGAATCAAGCCAACCAAATATACGTGCGTATACACAAAACCAAATATAAATGGCGGGCACGGCTAGTGTTAAGGTACCAACGAATATTCGCACAATGCAAATGATTTTATTTTTCTATTATTTCATTTCACAAACCAATGTCCACGCCATACATACACCTGAATTGTCAACAGTTGCTGAAAAATCATGAAACATTTTTATTAAAGTACCCTCTATCTGGCAATATCACACGAGATATCAATACATCGCTCACCAAGGACTAATCATTTTTTACCCGAACAGATTTAACTGTATACAGTGTTAGTGTATAGCTATTCCGAACATAATTTCTATAAAAAAACGTGACAAATGAGCAGTAAGTCCAATTTTTGTTAATTATTAGTATTGCACATAATTTATACCAAGTTTCAAGGACCATCAAATTTTTTTTTTCCATACAAACATGACACCTCATTTCATCCCTTGTGACCTGATATCCTAACAACAGAATAAAAAATAGGCTAGTTTTATGGTTAGTACCTAAATTCCAAATTTAATTGCGCTTTAACTGTTAGTTACCTATAGGTAACTAATTTTTGTATCAACTAATGTTAACTGTACAGCTGTTAACGATTAATTAAATCAGATAACATACCAAGGCCATATATAATAGGCCTCTAACTTGGCTCGCCACCATACACGATCCTCGGCTCTTCTCATCCAACCACCAAACCACCACCGACGAATTTCTTTATGTCGTCGGTCTACCGGAGGGTGAATTAAATCAAATGAATTTGTAAAATTGTAAATGCTAGTTAGGAATAAATAAATTGAAATTGAAATATGTGTTACTATTTATTATGAATTGTGAATGTACCGAAGTCGCGGGTAGCAACTAGTGATAAATAAATTTAATAAAATTAAAACTCGCTACTTTTCGTTTGACGCTACTTCAGTACCGCAACTTTCGCTACGCAACGTTAGTTGATGAAACTGCTCGCCACTCTCGACATGGGACTACCCGCCTCTTCAGTCAGCTTGTGACCACGGTTCGTGCAACCCAAAGACGTTAAATAAATAAGGTAAACATACTCGTTGAGACCCGTTTAAATAGATGAAAAAGTGATTTCTGTCGCATATTGACATTTGCGATCATCTGCGACATACGGCAACAGCAGTCAAATGTGACCAATTATGTTGGCACTGGAAATTTAGAGGTGGATATGAAAATATGGCAACAGCAGTCAAATGTGACCAATTATGTTGGCACTGGAAATTTAGAAGTGAATATAAAAATATGGCAACAGCAGTCAAATGTGACCAATTATGTTGGCACTGGAAATTTAGAGGTGGATATAAAAATATGGCAACAGCAGTCAAATGTGACCTAATTGGTTTGTTGTTAATTGTAAACCTAATTGTTGGTACTTGAAATTTAGAGGAAAACATTTTTATAAAAATGTTTTTGGAAAGATGGGGAACGGAATAAGATGATGGGTACCCTTACATTTTCATAACAAAATATATAAAAAAAAACAACAGAAGCCACGGATAAACTTTAGCAAAAATGAAGAATTTTAAACAAAACAGCATGAGAAGAAAAACGAGAAGCTATTTGAACATGACATTCACAGCATTCCGACTGCTGACGGGTTATTGCAATTAAAGAGAATACTGAATTGTAACAATTTCGCAAAACTCCTGGTAAATTGTAAAAGTATGATAAGCGAACATAAAAGTAAGGGTAGCAATGATTTCACAGAACACATTGTAAATAATAAAAGTATGCAAAGATAAAATCTATATCTATATCTATACTTAATATATAAAGAGGTAAAATTGTGTGTTTGTGGGTATGTTGGGAGTCATCTCTGGAATTACTGAACTGATTTTAAAAATTCATTCACAAATAGGAAGCCACATTATCCGTGTCTAACATAGGATTTTTTTTTTTTGAAAAAGTAAGAATTAAAAAAAAATACATAAACGAAGCGTGGGCGGGTCGCTAGTATATTATATACCTATAGATAGAATTAATTAAAATCAATGTTTATGTAAAAGCCTTCTGGCTCCTCTGTACAGATTCTCGACTGGAGATCCTCATATTAATTAACGTTCATTTAATTAAACGTTAATTAATGTTTGCATTTTTTCTATCCATTTTACTTTGTAAATTGTATCCAGTCCACCTTTTTTTTTATGGACGAAGACGGCAGACGAGCATATAGTCCACCTGATGGAAAGTGGATACTGTACCCCATAGACATCCTTGATACATGCCAACATTAGTCCAAAATGACAAACGTTGGCACGCCCCCAGATGCGCTGCCTACCTTTGGAGATATAGGAATAGATTTGCAGAAAGGGTTGGGAAAATGGGGACTAATAGGATGGGAAAGGGCTCTAGCACATCTCACTCACTACCGAAACACGTAACACGTACGTACATTGGGGTAATTAGATAAAGTGGGAAATGCAGTACATTTCAAGGTAGTCTTCTGTGAGAGGGCGAGTAATACCCCCAGCATGCTGGGTGCACTGCCACAAGGTTCCAATCTTTATAATATATACTATAAATATTAGTTTAATTAGTAATTAAGTATATAGATTTGTTATATACATTTGGAGCCGCCGCGTGAATCCTTAGACCTGGATCCTGTGGAATTTCAAAACCCGGTAGCGCGAGCTTACTGTGTCTGAGAGCGATTTCTCGGTATAGGATACATGAGGAACTCTATATATGTATATGTGTAATTGGTGCCGTGTGGTGTCTGCTGGCTATAGAATAGCGCCACCCTATGTTTTCCTATGTATTAAGGCATAACAAAACGAATGCCACAAGTCCTGTGGACCTAAACCACCTCTAGAAGAGAAAATTCGCTTAACCGCTTGGCCAGCGTGGCGTTTTGAGGCTATACACATACACATCATCATCATACACAAGACAATGTATATGGAGAGGCAGGCCCGGGTCCAACGGTGGACGATGAAAGTGGTGGTTACTTTACATAACATAAAGTGAGAAATTTAAAAGTACCAAAGTTTTATCAAAGCACAACAATTTGACTTGTGCGTGTGTGATTTGTGATGTGCGTGATGGCTTCTATTAAAATACCAGTTACTTCATAAGACACAAGTTTAACGAGACTCCGGGCCTCTCTGACTAGCTGAAAACGTGTACCATTTGACAATTCTGACTCTATCTCGATTATTGTCAATATGTTACGGTTTTAATAAAATAAACGTAATTTTCATTCGATCACTTTTTATATTTTTGTACTTGATAGAAAATCTACATGTGTTAAACATAGCGTGGACATATATTCGTAGACATTTTTATGACTCCTTTGGATAATAAAAACGTCAAACTGAATTTCCACAACGACTTGCAAAATATTCAAACCAGTTCATATTACTTAGCTCTGCACGCCACAACCTCACATACGTTTTCAAATCTTAATAATTACATGGAAAAACATATACACCGCTCTCGCCATAAAAGTCACCTCTAGCACAAGAACTATTAAGTAAAACACGCAAAATACCTATTTTAGGGGGTCATGGTTGGGTCAGAAAATACCGTTATGAATAGAACCGCAAACACTTCTCTTTAAGACTTCAACGGAGTTCTTTATATACTGGTCTTTTTGTAGTCCTGCCGACTTAAATTCTCAATGGAATACAGCAAATTAGTTTTTATAATAAGGCGCTTAAAGTCGCTGTGTTAGTAAAAGAAAGTAGTTTAACTTGTTATGTAATTAAAGTATCAAAGAGGTCTTTTGTCAGATTTTGTCTTAATTAAAATTATTAATAGATTTTTCTTTCAAGTTTAATTTTAAACTTAGCGATAAGTTAAATCTAACTCATACTGCAAACAATTCGTTTAGAATCTTTGTCTAACGTAATTGTTACCAGACATTTTTTCGTCCACTTGCGCATGAGGGATGACCTTGGAACAAATCAAAAAGTTAAAAATCTTATCTGTCACATTTTTGACAATTTTAAAATGGAAGTTAATAAGGAGAGAATTAGATGTGTTTTACAATTTTTTTTCGACAAAGGTACGAATGCTTCTAGTGCTCGAAAGGAGATTTTTGATGTTCACGGAGAAGATGCTTTATCTAGAACTACTGCAAAAAAATGCTTCAGTCGATTCAGGTCTGGTAATTTTGATGCGAATGATGTTCCTCGCTATAGTCGTCCTATTAAGGTAAATGTTGATGTTATCATTGAAAAAATTGAAGCAAATCAACACATAAGCAGTCATCAAATTGCTAAGGAACTTAGCATTCACCATGCAACAGTTTTGGTTCACCTGCATAAACTGAATTTTGCAAAAAAGCTAGATGTTTTTGTGCGGCATGATTTAAATAAAGGAAATTTGGTGAATAGAATCTCCATATGCGACATGTTGCTAAAACGAAATGAAATTGATTCATTTCTGAGGAGATTGGTAACAGGCGATGAGAAGTGAATCACCTACGGTTACAATGTTTGAAAACGATTTCGGTCTAAGCAAGGTGAGCCATCACAAATAGTCCCAAAGCCAGGCACTCCGCACGAAGTCATGTTATATGTATTGTGGGACTGGAAAGGCATTGTGTATTACGAGCCTTTGCCACATGCCCAAACGATTAATTTTGATATCTACTGTCAGAAATTAGTAAAATTGAAGCAAGCACTTAAAGAAAAACGCCCAGAATGAATAAATAGAAAAGGTGTAGTTTTACATTACGAAAATGTGAGACTGCGTGTATCTTTGAGGACTAAACAAAAATTGTTGGATCTTGGCTAGGAAGTTTCAATACATCCTCCATACAATTCAAACATAGCACCCTCGGATTATCATTTATTCCGGTCTTTACAAAATTCTCTAAATGGAGTAAAATTACATTCAAAAGAAGCCTGCATAAACCAATTAACTCAGTTTATCGCTCAGAAACCCTTAAAAATTGGTTTATTCCCATGGGATAATGGCTCCGCTAGAAAAATGGCGAAAAATAGTCGAATTAAATGGACAATTAATGGACTTGTATGACAATATAGTTGGGCTTTCTTTGAAACACTTCAGTATGGAAAAGTCTGAAACTATTTGAAATAGAGCAATTTGTTCTAAGGAACCATTGCATCGATTTTAAAGTAAGAAAAAACTCAATACAAAGATTTTCAAAAACCTCATACATAATCGAGGATCGAACCCGTTAATTTTCCTTCAAATTTCGTAAGCTATTTTACTGCATTAATTGGTAGTGTAGATTGTAAAGAATAAATCTTGCTAAGGAACCCCCCCCCCCCCCCCCCCCGTGTCTAGAATAAAAGAAATATAAGTAATGCATTTCAAATAATGTATTTATTTTAACAAATATTCAAAATGATAGCAATAGGTATAAAAAGCTAAGTAATAACCAAATTGCAATTCCAGCTGCCAAAATTGGGGAGTATTCTATTTTTAAAACTTAAATGAAGTGTCACGCACATATTGTTCTTTTTTCAAATGACTGTTAAAAATATTGTTGGTAGTTGCCTCTCCACGTGATTTTTTATAATAGATAATACTGTACGAAGAAGTTCCGGAACAGTGCAAAATCGGTGCAAAAGGTTCCTTAGCAAAATGTATTTCTTAAAACTTACACTATTAATACGATTTGTTCAAGGAAAATGAACGGCTTCGATTCCCGTTTGTGTATGATTTTTATGAAAACCTTTGAATGAAAATTTTCATAACTGTAAAATCGACGTCATGGTTCCTTTGAACAAATTTCTCTATTTCTAATAATTACTTTTCCATACTGTACGGTTGGTACCAATAATACATACACCTGCCCAATGACATTTCAACTTGCTAATGTACGTCGATTTACAAATACGTCGGTGACTAGATCTTTTTCGAGTTTCTTCGTTTTAATTTTTATCTCATAAAGAATCTTCGAGCATAGCTCTCTCCATAGCTCATATTAGAGACAGTGATAAGAGGTGCCGATACATATGCCTCGTCTATTTCCACTTGAATTTTATGATTTTTAAACCCACATCAGCTATTTAATGCAGATTAGTAAAGCAAATGTAGGCACCGTTTACTATATTCCCAGAATCGGAGCCAGGTGGCACGCGAGTGGCCCATCACTTACTCGGTCGCCAATTGGAGAAAATTGAATGTACCTACCTGTTATTTATTTAATTAAATCCCCCATTTACTGAATAAGATAATGATCGTCTGGTAAAAAAGCCTTTTTCGAATCGCTGAACCGCCAGTAATTTTTTAAAAGAACTTTTTCAAATAAGTAATTGCTGAGATAATTTTTAAAAACTGACTAGCAAGATAATTAGCAAAAACATGCTACTTTTCTTTTATTTATTTTCTTTCTTTTCTCAGCAAGCTATGGAGATTGCTTCAAAACTCAAAGCTGTAGTTTGAAAATTCAAAAAGAAGGAATTTGACGAAGTACTTAAGTCACCAACATAGCTCACGGAATCAGCAAGTTAAAGTGGCAATGGGCAGACGATTTGCAGCAGGTCCGACAACCGTTGAGGTTGATGAGGCCTTGAATGTAGACCACGTATTTGGAAGCGCAATGTGGCCAGGTGGACCGACGTCTTAAAAAAGTTAGCCGATAGCGGCTGTATAAGAAGAGCGTAAAATCGCATGTGGCAGCCAAGCCCTGGGAAAGGCCTGTGCAGCAGTGAAAACATGTGCTGATTGTATGATATTGTTACTGTAATTTCAAGAATTAAATTGGTAAAGTTTATAGTGGAATTAGTGAATTTTTCTTTTAGTAGAATTTTTGTCGTTTATTGTTTACAAAGAGAACAAAACATTTTATAATTTCACAAACCCCTATCCGTTATCGCAAAGAAAAAAATATATAAAAAATCTGAAAAACAGCATTTATATTTACGAGATATTATTAAATGAATTTTATTTATGAAATGACATTTTTAGTTAAATAGAGTTATTTACTTCAGTTAATTAAAAATAGCTGTTTCATTTATCATGATTTAATGATTTTTTGCAGCGCGTTCAAATACAACACTTTATATATTTAAAAAAATACTATTTTATTTATATATTTATATACTTTATTGTACATAAAAGTTAAAAATAATTACATTAGAAAATACATACAAAAGGCGTGCTTATCCCCTAAATAGATTTCAACCAGCAAACCTATTTACTTTTAGGATATGATTTTACTGCAATTAACAGGTGGATTTTTACTTATCTAACGAATGTCAGAGCAAGATAAGGTGTATTTCATTATTGCATTACATAATGAACTTTTGCAAACTGACGCCCGATTCATTAATTATAATAAAAATCCCACGGGATCCCAGGAACATTTTTTGTTAACAAAGCGTAGTGTTTTAACGATGAGTATTATGAAAGAAATAGACCGATGACAGGCGCCATTCGGAAAGAACCTTTGCTATTTTTGATAAGTGTTTATACAAAAGCTAAGCTATAAAGTTTAACGAGCTCTATCCAACGCCATAAGTATAGACGTCAAAATTTAATATGCTATTTTTTTTAAAGTTTTACACCATTGACTTGTGCCCCACATTATATGTATATGAGTATTCGTCGATTCTTATTGATATTTTGGATTCAGCTAGTGGACCTTTAGCCGAAATAATAATAATAATTGGCGCATGAAAAAAGTGTACATATCTTTTCACAAACATACATAATAAACATGGAAGAGGTCGTATTTTTAAGTTTTTAAACACTTGCAAACAATACGCGGAATCCCAGCTCTTGCTTTTATAACTTTTTGAGCAATAAAGACTCTATTAACATTAAATAAGTCATCTTAAAGCATATTTCACACACCATATTTCAGCACAGACATGTAGACTTCATAAGCCATAAGGGCTGTTAAATAAGTTAGTTTAATAACAAGAAAATAATAAAAAACTCGTTATTTGCCACTCGGATACAATATAATTTACCCGGAAATGCAAGGGTATATAAAGTTAATTGATTTTTAAACAGCTCTGTGAGCAAAAGGTCGCAAGCTCATAATATCCTGTTACTGCTTTAGAGATTTTCAGTTTCACTGTCACATAAAATACAATGTTAAAGCATTATACAAAGTTGAAATACGATACAACTTTGATGTTCTTTCGAACAAACGGTTTGCTGGATGTTGCGAGATCAAAGGGCGAAGGGATACGGTGTCAATAACAAATGACGATACAACGGTTTCCGAAAAAATGTAACTTGGAATTTTTGTTTTATTACCATGAATTTTAAATACATATTTTTTACTTCTGTTTCGCTGATATATTTTCGTAATTTACGAATAAGTAAATATGCCAATCTATCCTCCGCAAACTGTCAGTCTATTCACATACAACTAAGCGGTGTGAGAAAACCATATTAATGACATTTTTTGCAACACAATATGGAACAGAATTAACATTTAGGGTATTTTTTATCCAGATCATTTATAACGTTCCCACGGGAATTCTCGTACTCTGCTGGTTAATAGTAAATTGTTTAGGTAATAAGTAAGTATCTCAATAATAAATTTGTCTCGGTTCAATTCACTATTTTTACAAGAGCAGTCAATCTTTAATAATAATCCTTTGGTAATAATTAAAATCACAGCGGAAATAATTATACCGTGATTTTAAATTAACATTTATATCATTATTAAGATTTCGAATGCATAAGATTTAATTATATTTTAACGTCTAATATAGTCAGCTTTTGTTGCTAACGGCAAGTATATTTAGTTATCAAAAATAACTAACAACTTTATTGATAGACAGAAACGCGTAGTGTAGTGTGATAATAAACTGCATACATATTAATAAATGTTATTACATTCTTTTCACGCAGTAATGATATTAAATGCATCATTCACTTCCATAAGACGAATGAATTATTCAATTTTCTTTGTAACACTCACATTATTACATTTCTTTACACAAACACAATTTTAATAACAACAATATTAAAGTATCTCTGATATTAAAACTTAAACGCGACTAATGATACCAGAAAAAAATTGAACATACTTGTACTTGTATCAGCGTTTAATGTCCCCACTGGAGGTCACAGGCCTCCTCCTAGTAAATTACTGAAGGATATCGGGCCGTAATCTGCCGCACGGGCCCCGTGCGGACTGGTGGATACACTCTAGTTTTTTTTTTAATTCTGGCTTTCCTCACAATGTTTTCCTCTCACCGGCATGCTGGTGATTTTTTTAAGAACATATGTCATTGAAAAATAATTACATGAACAGCTGAAAATACTACTGAATGTGCAGGAAATATGTCTTCTCTTATGAGGCGGACTTAATGCCTCAAAGCATTCTCTACCAGTTGACCGTTGGTTAAATGTGAAAAATTAATGCGGGTGCAGATGAAATTAAACAATAAAGCTTAATTCATCTGTATAAATAATAATAATAATAATATAATACTAATACATTGATAACTTACTTATACGATAAAATATATAAATTTGCAGACTAAAAAATAGATATCTATAATAATATAATAAAGAGGTAAAATTGTGTGTTTGTGGGTATGTTGGGATTACCCCCAACATACTGTGATTACTCGCTGGAACTACTGAACCGATACCAAAAATTCTTTCTCAAGTAGGAAGCTACATTATCCGTGTCTAATATAGGCTATATATTATTTTGAAATTTTGAAAAAAAAATTGAAAAAAAATCTTATTAACCGAAGGGAAACGAGGGCGGGTCGCTAGATTAATATATAGAGCATACATATTAATAAGATAATATAAATATAATACTTATAATAGATACATACATATAAATATAGAGAAAAATAACATCAGCTCTTTAGATTTCGGAGGTAGTGTTCCCAAAGCTTCTCTTTGAGGCTGTTTTTATTAGGAGCCTTCCTTATGTCAGTAGAGAGCGAGTTCCAGAGTCTTGTTGCCTGAGCGCCGATGGATTTTTTTTAAATGTTTTTTTTTATACAACATAGAAAACCCGCAACTTAAAATTTAATTATCTATATTTCAGACAGTATTGTAACAATACTCTCAGCAGTGGATACTCACCTCAGTACTGATTATGTTTACATCTGTTTTTATTGTTATCAGCATTTGATTTTCGTTAGTATAAGTATAAATTGTGAAGGGCTCTAAGTAAACGTATTGGTAGGAATGCTGTAAAGCCTACTCAGGTAATAAGGGAATTTGTAATTTCTCTTACTTCGCTTATTTGTAAGTTATGCGTCATTGTTTTGCTATCAGGCTTATCGAAAGCATGATCTCGAAAACACGATATCCTAATCGTGAAGACCAGGGTATTATAACAAGACTGGCGATTAATCTATGTCCAAAAAAACGACTTAGATATTATTTATTTAATTATAAAACCTGATACCCAGAGATTCATTTAAGTCATCACATATAGCATTATTTAAAATCGTGCATCCTCTTATATTCTTTCATAAGTAAAAATGAAAACCAAAAACATACAGCACTCCTAGTTTAAGGATCAAAATGGTATCATTCATGACATTGACATAATAAAGGTTATATCCCATATACTTAGCCACATTTTTGCGTACGATTTTATTAACTTTTCCATCGCTGTACATTCAACAATTAAGAATTTTCTCGACTTTGTTAGATTTCCGACATCTCGATTACATCTCTATATCTTTTACAGAGAATAAACTATCTTTCTACGATCGTGTCGAAAACGTTAACATTAACCTTTTTAGATGCGGAAGTGTAAAGGTCTAAAAAGATTGAGTTACAGTTTGGGTGGACATTTTACCAGATCCGCGGTTGACAGTTGTCGAGAACACATGTTCTCGTGTGAGGCCTTCACAAAACCAACCTGTACTTTCGTGATGTAATTTATGACTTTTTTAACGATTTCCGCACGTTAACAGCTATTGTACTGGTATACACGGGTTACACAAAAGATGAGTTGTCTGTCGACGTAGTAGGAGTTAGTTTTTGCTTGAATTAAAGTGATGCTTACCAAGTGGAGCGTTGGCGTTGGTCGGCGCGGCTCGGTCACGTGATCTACCCGCTTTCCATTACTGGCACGTGCAGTGGCAATGTTGTAAACAAATTACATTAGTGGACTCGGCACTGGGTGGACGTACCGTGTGAGGGCGCGCGCGGTCGGTACGCGGCGTGGCTCGCGACTAGCTCTCGGCCCCAACCTCCACTCTCGCGCATGCGCCGGTCGATCACACACTCGGTCACTAGGACGTCTCGCATTGTCTAGTTTGGACTCGAAAACAAACAGCCTTTGTCTTAAACCGACGGTAGACGGCGAGGCGCCGCGCCGCAGTCGGGTAAGCGGTAATGCGTTCACACCTGTGGCTTTTTTTGGCGACTTGTTGAGCTTGATTATGATCTTAATTTGGGTGGGTGCTAATTTGGCCGGTAAAGCACTTGTTTTGGCCAACTTTTCTGCGCCAAATATACATAGCGTAATGATAACTATCACCTATTATTTGATTAAATGTCTAGCAATCGTTAAAAGTTCCATCGAAATTGGTACAGCTTCAAATCAAATAGAATTAATTGAGAACTCTAATGTGAAAAGATAAACCAGACGAAAGCTTTCGTATGAATCGTTCTCAGAGCCGAAAAGGCGTTTACGTTTACTTTTATAGCCATCCTTGTATAAGCTGTCGATTATAATAACAGCCTCGTGTATCTCCTACAATACATTTCATGTGTACAGAAATAAAACATTCTACACAAAATAAAACAAAAAAACTTAAACAGTCGTCCTAAATCGTAGACGTTCGTAGACTTTCGTAGACAAACCGCCTACAAAGAACCGCTACGACGTAGCCCCTCGTAGACCTTCATAGTGACGCCCGTCGCCGTAGCTCCGTAGAGCTACGACGTCGTAGACCTACGAAAGTCGATAAATTATTTTTTATTATAAATATAATGCATTTTTATATATCTAGTCAGAAGTATCAACTATACATCGTTACTAAATAAATATTGTTTACTGATATTTATACATTCCAATTTATACATTGTATACATTTATATTTTTACATTGTTTATGATATTTATTCTAAGAACAGTGGCAAGAATAGTTGTCGAAATGTTCATTGTTCGATCATAATTATATTGGCTTCTTTTATAACGCTTGTAAGTAACAATGGAATATTCATGTTCGAATCTAAATAAAAATCTATATCGTTTTAATCCCTACACTCTAATAAAGATAATTTTGAAACGATGGATTCCACATTTCCGCCTAAATATCTCATCTTTAGCATACATTTTATAGTCCAATATAAGACAAGAAGTCATATACTATATGTATATAGTGTCCACTGAGCCTTAAGAAGCAACACTTTGCTCATATGGCTTTAAAAATATTAAATAAGTCATATTATAATAGGTGTTCATTTAGATTCCTTATGGATAAAAACGGGTCTTAATTATACTTATTAAGGTGCCTGCTGCCCAAAAGATTTGGGGTTCGATCCTCGGTCATTTCTTTGTATTTTGTTCCCAAAAAATATCTAGAGCATGTGTTTCCACCAATCCGCACTGGGCTAGCGTAATGGATTATGTACCGAAACCTCCTGGCGATTCACCAGGGGAAGCCTATGTACTGCAATGAGACAATATAAGTGCGTTTTATCGACATATAGATCGAGTTATTGCTTAAATACTAGTAAACCAATTAAGAAGAAATTCTCCAATAGGTGAAGCTGTTTAATATGTAAAGATGTTGAAGTGGACTACATTAATAATCATAGTTCCTATTTTACATCTCTATTTCACGGGTCTGCTGGAAGAGATCTCCACGAGAGATAAGCTTACGCTGTATACATGAAGATGTATATATGAAAACAATATATTTATAAACGATTAAATAAGAGAAGTCTTATTTAATCGTTTATAAATATATTGTTTTGTGTGTACAGTAAAATGTAAAATAAATACAGTTATGCCACTTCAACAGCAAAAACCGAATACAATCACATACTCTTGCTTAAAACCAGCACTGAATCTGAAAAGTTTCAATTTTGAAAAAGTAACGTCGCGAGCAGAGCGCTTCACGTGTGAACCGGGATATCCAAGGCGAGACGGATATAATAATCGGATATGGTGTCAGTTCACGAGGATTTCAGATGAAGCTAAGATTTGCCATTTTTAAAGTAGAAACATTTTGAGTGTGGCTCTTTGAACTACTCAAATGAGACTACTCTTTGAGATCTTATGACGATTTGTTGGTAGATTTCAAAGATTTTATTGAAGATCACGGAGAGATTATTGAAGAGGTATATTTTATATTTATAGAAATATGGCGGCACACAAGTAGACAGACCACTCGATTGTAACAGGATACTGTCGCCCATGGAAGTCCGCGATATATGTCAAAATCAGTCCAAAATGACATCTATTTTAGAATACATACTAGATAGGTTATACAAGCATTCTAGTGCAGGCACATAGTCTAATAATGTTCAGTAACTATCGATTACTCTAACTCATATGTTTTGAAAATGGAACATTCTTATTACGTGGTCCTTAAGTTTCAAGTGGACATTTTGGCAAAAATCGACCAGTGAAATTAAGTTTTTATTTGATTAATTGTAAAAATTGTGCATTGTACGTTTTGTGGTTTAATAGAAATAGTTTATTAAACTTCAAAGTGTTTTTGTGCATAATGTTCGTTATAATCGAATAAAAAGATGGGACTGCGTTTTTCGTGGGCTTCCAAGGAGTCCTGTTCTGTCGTCAATAAACTATTTTACCGAGTGACTCCTGACATATTCGATGACTGGAAATTGACAGAATGATTTTGTAATTGTTTCGTACGAAGAAAAAATCTTGACGCTGGCATGTGCTAATTACATCGTTGCCATACATGAAGAGAAAAAATATTAACATTTCACTCTTTAATGAACTCCTCTTCATCTGCTTCACCCCCTTCCCCTAAAAGTTGCCGACCGGGTCCTTTTGATAAGAACGTAGATGTGTCATTAGGAAGGGGAGGATGCACGCTGCAATCCAACAACAACCGCTGGGCGCACTCGACTGGCCACGTTACCCCTCTCTCACAGACTTACACTTTAAAACGCACTTGTTTTGGTAGTAAGTGAGATATACCAGAGCCCATTCTCATCCTATCCTATCCCTCGTCAATTTCCCAACCCTTCCTCTAAATCCATTCCTCCACCTTCAAAGTCAGGCAGCGCACTTGAAGGCGTGCCAACGTTTGTCATTGTGGGCCGAAGTTGGCATGTACAGTAGATATCCATAGGCGGCAGTATCTACTTACCTACTTACCAGTATCTACTTAGTAGGATTTACGAACAAATCGGTATATTAAAGCTAGACTTTTTAATGGTGTCATTAACATCGGTCAGATGAGTTTCTATGTAAACCTTCGTAACGAGGTAACAAAGTAAAAGAAACAAAACCTGTTACATTCAAACTGAGTACTTTTCGGTGTACCTAAAAATAGAGCTTTGGTTTGACAAGTTACTTGTGTCTAGTACAAACGGACCGCCCTCAGTGGAGTGGAAAAACTGGGAAGTAGTAGGAAAAACTCGCTGTAACTGTGAGTCTCCACTTACGACTAAAGCATTGACGACATAGTCTCACAAAACAATCTGCCATCTCAGTCAGTCACGACCATTCACAACTTAGAGGGAGAGGATACTTTTCCGCGTGCGATGCCAAAGTCTCTTCGAGGTTAAGTTCCTGCGCGCAATAACTCGTATTCTCACTTTTCGGTATTATAGCAATCATAGATAAACAAACATATAGGTTAAAGCGTCTCAAATCTCAGAATGATCAAGAGAAAGTTGTTGGATCAGGCGAAGATTCCATTCCGTGCTGTATCAGCCAAGAGCAAACATAAAGAACTCAGGAAAATCTCAAGAAATTGATTTATTTCCAACTACCGTTTACAATTTGTTTACCAGTTGTTCTCACGCTGGACATGCCTGTGTCGTGGGAACAGTGGATACCGCTTAGAATTTTGTTTTAGTTCTCGGGACCGGTTAGCATCCATCGCTAATTTAAAATAATATAAAGTTAACAAGATAAGATATTTTTTTTTTTTAAGATTTTAAGTGTTCAATGCATATCACTGTATCAATCAGACCGTTGACCTTGTTGCTATTTCAAAATATACAATTATATGTGTAATATTATATACTCATATATTTAGTGTATAATTTGTAGGAGTGTAAATTTTAAAACCTAAAGTCTAGAGTTGTGAATCTAGAGGAACTTACTGGATTAGACCAATGTCCACCCTAGGCTGTAGAGTCAGTGGTGATGATTGCCGGTCAATAGGATACGAACGTTAATAACGTAGGCAAAACCACACAACGTGTAATTTTTTCCCTTTTTTATTTTACTCGATATTTCGGCTAGGTTACACCAATCATGGTCACGGGATGACCTCGCTCAGTCAGTCAGCTCGTGACCATGATTGGTGTAACCATAGTTGGTGAAACGTCGAGTGAAATGAAAAAGGTAAAACTTACACGTTAAGACCTGTTTAATATATGCAACGAGCGAAAAAATTGCAAAGGGTATATTAAACATCAGAACGGTTTGCAAAAACGTGCTGAATCAGGCCAAAGCCTAACTTTAAAGCCAATTAACATGCTTTAAAGCTTACCTTTAACAGGCTTTAAAGCCAATGATACTGATGGACGGCTGATAAGCCGGAAGCGCTTTTAGTTTGTTTTCTGCAGACAATGTTTGTCGCATAGTGAAAACTTGCACTGTTACACTAGTGAGCATTTCTACACTTGAAAAGTTTCTTTGAAGCTTGTCATTGGAAGATAGGTCAGAGGTGGAAAATGTCTTTGTGGAGAACAATTGACTGTATCAAGATGAAGTTAGGATTATATTCTTCAGGTACATTTCAAAGATAGCTACATATTGCAGAGATTAAAATGTCGCGACTTTCGAATTTTAGGAAAGTTTCACTACATTTTTACTAACAATGAACAGCAGATTCCACAATTAATGTACCTTTCACGTTTGCGGTATAAAGTGCCAGCGACTCTTTATCAAAGAAGTGCGAATACGCTGCAATTCTTTAATAACAATATTGTGTAGCCAGATGTGCGATTTTCAATAAATTAAAGGGAGGTGAAATAAAAAGCCTTATCAATTTTTCAAAAACATTATCTTACTTACATATTATTGCATTACATTAATTCGTTAAGAAATATCTGCATATCATCAATTCTGCAAAATCATCAATTCTGCAAAATCATCAATTCTGCAAAGTCATCAAATCTGCCAAATCAAAATTATATAACCGTCATAACCGATTTATTACCCCCTCATTATAACTGTAACTAACAATAAGATTTTAGCTAAAATCATGATCCCTTTTATCTATCGTCTCAGAGACACTTCTCACAATAAACGATACCTCTTCGTTCATAACAACTTGCCTCATAAATCAGAAAACCACACAAACATTCCAAAAAACTGAACTGGAAGCAATAAGAATTGCGGACGGCGCGAGAACGTACTGTCGAGTGCAAATAAGTCACTAAGAGTTGCTCGAAAGGGCTCTTACAGGTGTTCGATCATCGATTTCAGTTTGTGGATTCACGTGGAATGATGTGCAGTTATCGATAGTTTTAAAAGTCGATAAAATTGACCTAAATCTTTCTTCCAAATGTCAATCATTGTAATATTTGTTATTGCTTATCATATATTCAGGTGCCTATTAACCGCGTTACTTATGTAGGACATTTAAATTTAATGATTGCTTAGAATCTCTTGCCTTTTTCTATTAAGATACCTGCAAACAAAAAAACACGGAATTTTTAGTAATGATTAAATTATAACTGTTTGCGAGTAAGAGGTTAATTATAAAACTGATAAAATGCGTTAGTACTTAAAAAGATTATCATGAACCTTTAGCAGCATATAAAAAGCAAATATAAAATCTTATATAGATTTTATATTAAATGACTCGGAGCAAACGTTCATCAGAATCACTCATGATAACGTGTGTAGGTGATAAAGATAACTCATGATAACGAGTAAATAATAAATAAGATGGCGCTATTAATCCTTTTTTGAGTACTAATTGAACACTGAACACCAGGAGGGACACTTGGACAGTCTCTAAGTGATCACTAATTTAGAATCAGATACAAGTGAAGACACCAAACGTTAGCGATTCGTCTTGATCGCAGTCCGCGCGCGGTCACCTCACTCCAAAAGCCACCACCCCTTCAGAGGGCCGCCGCCCAATCACAAACAAATCGCTCCGCCACAGTGCAGTTTCACTCTCGTTTGACAATTTTTAGTTATTAATCATTATTGACGCGCTATAATGCACCGTCATATATTTAGACCTTGTAAATAAAAGATTATCTATATCTAATAATATAATAATATAATGCTGATATAATAATATAGAATGAATGAATGTAAAGTTTATTTGTTATAAAACGACACACAAAATAATTAATTGATTTGAAGTAGAGGAAATTCTAACAAAATACAATTTCTAAGTGTTTACAGATAAAACTACTTAACAAAGTTATAAAACGTAACAATAAGCATTAGTATGAAATCATGTGAGTGGCAATTACAAAAAGGGCACCTAGCTCAGCATATTCTTACGATCTGTGAAGTAGACCGCAACCTTAGATCAAATCAAAGGGAGGAAGATACGTTACTCACTTACCGCGCGTAACTAACAAAACTGAGTCCAATGGACCCGCTTCGTTTAATCCCGATAGAACAGCGACTTGCCGCTCATACGGTGAACACAGTTTTGTAGTGGAAAATACATTTAACAATATCTGCCTGTACATTTATTCAGTGCACAAATCACTCAATGAGTAAAAACAAAACACGTGGAATCACGAACACCAAAAAGTAATAATTTGTAAAAAAAAAACAAAAAGAAAACTAATTTACACTCGGCCATTAATGAGTAAGCGAGATAACACTATACAAAACCAGTGCGAGCGACACGTTTCGCTTGTCTCACTCTTGCTACTATCCAAGCTCATCGCTCTATCTTTGTCTTTCGGTGTCGTACAACGTTACTTCAATTATAGCTGTACGAGTTTGCGTGTATGTAGTTGTGCATTCGAGCCTATTTTCAGTTCACGCAATGTAAGAACGTAACGTATCTTCCCTTTTTGCATTGATCTAACACCGCAACACTGATATTCTGCTAGGGGTACCGGTCACGTGTCACCGTCATGGACGTACGGCCAGGGAATTGATACACGAAAGGCAAACGCACATATAAAAAGGGTAATACATATACACCAATATAATACAATATATATATATATAAATAAATTGTGACAATAATTCCACATATTATGTCATTAAAATTAATAGTACGAGTAATAAAAAAAACATTATAAAAGTAAATAACTTAATCACCATGTATATATCATATATTTATAATAAATATTATATGTAAATATGTAGACTGAACTATTTGTATATCTCCAGACATAGCACATTCTGATTATCATTTATTTCGCTCTTTACGAAATTCTCTAAATGGAGTAAAATTACATTAAACCGCAATAATTTTATAGCGATGGGATAATAGCTCTGCCAGAAAAATGGCGAAAGGTAGTCGAATTAAACGGACAATATTCCGTTCAATAAATATTTATGTAATACAAAAAAGTCTTTATTATTTTCACTATAAAAGGCCGCGAACTTATCCGAGTACCTAATATTTACAACAAAACTATTTCATTAAATTAATTGTGCAATTGTCTTATGTTAGACCTAACTGGTTACAATCTGTTCCGTTTAAAAAGGCGTAAGTCAAGCGTTCAGACGCAATTTTAATCAGCTTTGTGCAGTGTCACTGTGCTCAAAGTGGTCAACTATTTACCCTGTAACCTAACAAGCCGAGCACAAAAGTAATCAATATCGCGTCTAAGAACAGTTTACGTTGTAATTAATAGTCGTATTGTAGTTTAGGTTTAGATTAAATACTCGTTAATTAAAATAAAGTAAATGACGTCTTGTTGAAATAACTTGGCTAATACACCATAAAATAGAGGTGATCAATTTGTCAAAATTGTCATTTTCTTAATTATTTTAATGAAAAATGGAGCACGCTAACAACTTATAGAAAGCCGCCGGTAGCTGTGAAGTCGGGCCTTGGGGAAGGACTTCTTCTACCACTGGATTGAATGTATGATATAAAGAATAAATATAATCAGTATAATTCCAAAAAATGTTAAAGGTTTAAAGGCTATTATTTACCCAGAGGTTGATCTAGTTTCTTTAAAGTAGGAATATATGGGCTAATGGTTTCATATTAAAAGAATATAAAAAATGACAATTTAATATCACCTAAATAAGTACCTTCACCCCACAACGGTCCCGGCACTAGCACTCGAAACGTAAGACGCTCACGTCAGCCCCCCACGTCGATAGCCCGAGACCGAAGATTAAAACGGATCCTATTATTGTGGAGATTGCAACATGATGGAATGTTGAATTGCATATTTCTTAGGGTTCCCTCGGGAAATGTGATAATTTAAAACGAAAACAGAAAGGAAAATGCGATTTTTGCCGTTCTAAGCGATTCTCTCCCCAATAATAGAACGTTTAATAAAATATAAGACAATAAAAGATCAAAGGTCATATTTCTGATTGAAGAGCTAAGATGTTTCAAACTGACTACAAAGATAATTACTTATACCTTAGTATGTGTGTATGGAATACAATAAAATTCTCTACTGATTGCAATCCTAGGGATTATTCATTTCTAATATTAATATTTAACATTTGGATAAACTCATCACAAAACCGAATCTCGATAAAAAAAAAAAAAAATTTACAAATATTTTATTTTACGTTAATTAGTTTAGATTAGACTCTTAGATTAGAGTGTAACATAGATCGTAGAACATGCAGCATAGATTCTATGCTGCATGTTCTACGATCTCTGTATGCCATAGAGCATAGATCCTACATTCTCAGGATACGCTATGTTAATCACATTATATAACTTCTTACGTTTTAGGCATTCATTAAATTCAGCACGCTCAATCTGAACCTTGACATAAACAGATATGAGTGGAAATCAGTAAATGATTTTTTTAATTAAAGAACAGACATACCGTAGACATTGCCTCATTCACTTTGTCTCATTTCTCATGCACATTCTCATGTGGATGAGAAATGTATGGTCCTAAAACGCCACGCTGGTTGGCGGGGTCGCGAGTGCACTCTTTTAAGAGCAGTGTCATGTGGTAGCAGCTTTGTTATCCAGAACAGACATAGTTGTGCTTAATAAAATATTTGAAATATAAGCAGCACTAGTTGTGCGTAAGCTTTTGTATTTTAATGTATGATTAGTTTTTATTAGATTTATAATTCTGTGTAAGCTAGTCGGCGGTCGCAACTGTTACTGACATTCGAATAATGGTTCTTTCTGTTTCATCAGTATTTGTTTTTATAGTATCGAACCAAGTCTCTATTAACCTAACGGGCTTTGACCAGTTTTGGCTTTGATGTAGAATACAAGTATGGAGCTATTGAAGGATATCGTAAATATTATACATCTCAATCAGGTTGGGTACCTTCAGATATACTATGATTAATCTGAGAACAACTAAATAGATTAAATATGAACTCCCTTCGTGTCTATGAAAGGTCTACAAATTTGCCAAAACTAAATTGCAATACACGTAACAATACGGAATGGGCACACTATTGCATTGAATCGGTTTTCTTCTTGCATTTGAAATAATAAATAGATAAGAATGTCCGATTTCGATGTCTCCTTGTGCACTGTGAGTTGCAGTACTTTCAGCGAGTGTTAACAAAACAAAAATGTGTTACTTATACTTACTATAAATTATGATAATAATAATAAATAACGCCGCATTCGACATCTCACATTAAGATTCCGTGTGTCGTAGATCCAGAGACATACGGAATGACAAACACACCACCCTAAAATACGTTTGTATTTAAACAAATGAATGTCCGACCGGGAATCGACCCCGTTTCCATAGCAGGCAGAGACACTACCAACTAACTGATCATAGAGCACCTGTTAATATACGTACAAGAGTAAACCAGTTCTTCTTTTAATGTGTTAAATTAGTGTATTGTAATTTGAGTATATGCTAGCAAGTTGGCAAACTGTGCAAGGAAATTCTGGAAATAAAATCCGGAGGCTGACGGGAGATGGCTCACATGATGATCAATGGCTTAAATTTTTCTATTGAATAATTGAGATTCAAATTCGGAATTGTTTGTTTTATTCATACAATTTAGAAATTACAATATAAATTGGCAGTTTTGTAGCGGAAACAAAACGGTCATTTCAGATTTTTTTTTTGTGTATGACCACCACAGTTGAACTTGTAGATGAACTTTTTGGAGGGGGGAAGTGCACGCTGCAATCCAACAGCCGCTGGGCGCACTCGACTGGCCTCGTTACCCCTCTCTCACAGAATACTACCTTGAAATGTACTGCATTTCCCACATTATCATAATCCCCAATGTAGATACGTGTTTCGGTAGTGAGTGAGATATGCCAGAGCCCATTCCCATCCTATCCCTTCCCACGTCCCCAACCCTTTCTCCAAATCCATTCTTTCATCAACAAAGGTAGGCATCGAGTCCGGGGGCGTGCCAAGGTTTGTCATTTTGGATTAGTGTTGGCATGTATCGCGGATGTCTATGGGCGACAGTATCCACTTACCACCAGGTGAACTGTATGCTCGTTTACCACCTTCCTCCTATAAAAACAAAAACTTCTCCAACTATAACTATACGGAACCTTAGAAGTGTCCAATTTACTCCATTACATAATTCTCTGGCAAAGTTTTTGTCTTATCCATCTCAGCTCTGCAAGACAAAGATTTGTCTGCTAGATCCGAACGGTCTAAATAGATTTTCTTATGTCATTCCTTAACGGGCCATTCAAAATTGAATTGTTTGTGATGTCGTGGAGAAGTTGTTTTTGTAGATAAATCTTCTGACGTAAATAAGGGACAATCATGGAAACACTATTCAAAGGTTTCTTTGGTTACATAGCAAGGAAGTTGGAATATACCTAATACCCGGCGATATAATATATGGTACGTCATTCTTTCATTCTCCGACTCTTCAAAATGAACGAAACATTGTAATTATATAGAGTAGTTCATTGTGAAAACAACCATAGGTTTTTTGTACTTAGTTTTTAATGTTATTTTCGAAAAGTATTATTAGTAGGAGTGACTCTTGCAGTGCGGTTTTAGTTTATTTTTCTCGAATAATAGATTCAAATCGTGCGTGGGTTGATGCAACATCCCAACGAGCGAAGATCCTCGGAAACCTGATGACACTGTCAGAAACATGGAACAAGATGAGAAGACCTTTAGAAGGATCTAGAGTGGCTTGAGTGTAGCTGTGACACTAGTTTTTAGTATACAATACTTACAATCCGATGGAAATATCTCTGGACCTCGACAGAATGCCCGTCTCCCTGCTCGGCGCCTCTTTAAGCTTCTGTATGTCTTAACATTTTGTTTTTTAAATAAGAGTTGTTACATAATATATTCTTAGGTTTTCGCGATTACTATACATAGCAATTAAACAACTTTTAACGGTTTAAATCGCGTATATTTGACATTATTTATATCCCGACGTTTCGAACACTTTGCAGTGGACGTGGTCACGGGGTGACTAATTGATTTTATTTGTCACTTGAGTTATTAAGAAATTATTACTACCGTCTGAAATTTTTTGAACTACCGTCTGAAATTTTTTAATCATAACATTCCCTATGCACGCAGTATTCGCTCACGGTGTCCAGAGGTCTTGCAGTATGGCGTTGACCTTGTGATTTAATTAATTTAATGACTGGATCCCAAGCCGGTGGTACTTGCCAACCATCTTCTCTATTGAAATTTGGGTGTTTCTTGATTTCAATAGCCTCGCGTAAAATTCTTGGCATGTACCGGGTCTCTCTAGCGAGGATTTGTGGATTGTCAAATCGAATGTAATGGTTGGGTTTGTCCAGAACATGTTCACAAACTGCAGACTTGGTCGAGCGTCTGTTCTTCATGTCAGCTATGTGTTCTTTTATCCGGATACCGATGCTCCTCTTTGTTTGCCCAATGTATGATAACCCGCATTCACAATCAAGCTTGTAAACACCTGCATCTTGTAGGGGGATATTGCTCTTGACAGGTCTTAAAAGTTGGCTAATCTTCTTGTGCGGCTTGAAGTAAGTTTTAATTGAAGCTCGTCTTAAGATATTGCCAATTTTATCAGTGATGCCCTTGATGTATGGTAAGATGGCAGGTTGTCGCTCAACTGTAGGAGGCTTGGGGCGGCTTCTGTGACGCATTCGTGGGAGTTTGTGATTGTTGCTTCGCAGTACTTGTTTCACATGCAGAAGCTCTTCCTCGAGGTGGTCAGTGTCACAGATGCCGTGTGCTCTCTGTAACAAAGATTTGCCTACGGTAGTCAACTGACATGGATGGTGATGGGAGTTACCATTGAGATATTTATCTGTATGAGTGGGTTTCCTATACACAGTATGACCAAAAGAGTTGTCAGGATTTCTGATGACTAGAATGTCAAGGAAAGCTAAGGATTTATTGACCTCAGACTCCATAGTAAATTAGATTTTATCATATAAAAAGTTTAAATGATTTAGGAATGCAGAAACATTATTTTTGGGGAGGACGGCAAAAGTATCGTCTACGTACCGTTTGTAGATCTTCGGCATAGCCACAGCTCCGGTGAGAGCCTTCTCCTCGAAGTCTTCCATGAAAATATCGGCGACAACAGAGGAGACTGGAGAGCCCATTGCTACCCCATCGATCTGTATGTAGAATTTATTATCCCAGAATAGGTAGCCAGATGTTAGGCAGTGTTCTAGTAGTTCTGCATATTCTATGGGTAGGTCGTGCTCAGTTAGTTTTTTCTTGACAATTTCAATGCAATCATGTACAGGTAAGCATGTAAATAACGATTGTACATCAAAGCTGACCATTATTTCATCATCAGTCAATTGTAGATGTTTGATTTGGCTGACAAATTGGTAAGAATCCTTGACATGCGCACTAGTTTGACCGCGAAGTGGAGACAGTATTTTAGCAAGATATTGAGCTAGTTTGTATGTCGGCGAGTCAATTTGGCTTACAATTGGGCGCAAAGGGACGTCATTTTTGTGTATTTTCGGTAATCCATACAGTTTTGGTGGTTTCACACACGAAGGTACCAGTGCCGTGACGTCTAAACCAAGTGTGTCGGAGTGCTTACTAATTATTTCTTTAGTTTTAGTTACAATTTTGGTCGTGGGATCGCTTTTTACTGGTTTGTAGGTGCTTTCGTCCGACAAAAGTTCTTGTATTTTTAGGTTATAATCTGACGTATCCATGATCACGGTGGAATTACCTTTATCTGCTCGGAGTATGGTTATGTCTGGATTTTTGCGTAGGTTGGTGAGTGCAAGATATTGTTCACGAGGTAGATTCGGTGTGGGCACTTTACTTCGACGCAAGACAGCAGAGATATCTTGGCGTAACGCCTCCAAATCTTCCTTCTTTACATTGTTTTTTGTGAGACAATGTTCCACGGAGCAAATTATTTCTTCAAAGGGCACTGATCTCGGGGAAACCGCGTAGTTTAATCCATTTTCGAGGGCCTGAAGGGCGACCGGATTTAATACTGTTTGTTTCGATAAATTTGTAACACTATCAGCTGTTTTTGACGGTCGCGAGGTTACGTTTCGTTCCGAATGTAGCACTGGACACCGTGAGCGAATACTGCGTGCATAGGGAATGTTATGATTAAAAAATTTCAGACGGTAGTTCAAAAAATTTCAGACGGTAGTAATAATTTCTTAATAACTCAAGTGACAAATAAAATCAATTAGTCACCCCGTGACCACGTCTACTGCAAAGTGTTCGAAACGTCGGGATATAAATAATGTCAAATATACGCGATTTAAACCGTTAAAAGTTGTTTAATTGCTAAGAGTTGTTACATTTACACAGAAGGTTTCTGTTTGCAGCGAGGCAATTTTGTTTATTTTTGTAGAGTGCTAGCTCCTATAAGAAACTGGGTGTTCCCTATAAGAACTATAAAACGTAGAGACATGCTTATGGTAGATATATCTGTAACATATTAAAAAAATAATTGTCCTATTGCTATAATTCAGGGAGAAATTAGGGGAATGCGTTTGTAAGGACGACGCTGCTGTCGCCAGCCCGCTTCCGCTAATTTTCCCCTCTTAATACTGTCGCCAAAGCATCACAATTATGTGACGTCATTTGGCAAGTCCACAGATCATTCCGAATGGTTGTATTATATACAGTACATCAAATCTCCAGCGGCGTCTACATTAGACAATATACCCGATTTTCAAATTGCCCAGGTACAAAACCCTAGTTTACAATACAATACAATGTCTAAAAGACCGCCCTATACGCAGCTCTCGCTTCAGTGACGAGAGGTGTGATGGCAAAATTCATGGTTAGCGGCCAATTAAATCCAGCAGGTTGATTCACGTATTGGGTCCGACAATATACAAACACCTATATAAAAATGTAAGCTACGCTTCAAGCGTGCCAGTGCAGTGGTACAAACTGAAGTTGAGGCGATTACCATCTGTACCGTCCACGAATTTATCAATTTGAGTATATGACTTGACTTGTATTTAAAAGATTAATTTTATAATTTAATCTTATAGTTTTATGTATCAATTGATTAATTTTAATTAGTGTATCAATTTAATTTTAAGTTCACTGTGTGTATCAAATTTATTAAATATCAATATTTTTAAAAAAATAATTGAATTGTAATGATATTCATTCAATAAATGAGTATTAATATATGTACTACAGTCGGTAGAAAACTCAGAGGCGTAATATAATATGTTTCCGGACACGAACGATTCCAAACCGAGGAGTTCACCGGCCAGCTAAGCTATGAGCTAAGTGGACAAAGCTTCGTTACGGTTCAGCTAAGTGAACTAGTTAGCTAAGCTGTTTTTTTTTGTGGACGAAGGCGGCAGACAAGCACACAGTCCTCCTGATGGTAAGTGGATACTGTAGCCCATAAACATCCGTGATACATACATGCCAACATTAGTCCGAAATGACAAACGTTGGCACGCCCCCGGATGCGCTGCCTACCTTTGGAAACATAGGAATGGATTTGGAGAAAGGTTTGGGAAAATAGGGAGGGATGGGAATGGGCACATCACACTCACTACCGAAACGCCGTACGTGTTACATTAGGGAAAAAACGTGGCCAGTGGAGTGCGCCCAGCGGCTGTTGGATTGCAGGGTGCACTCTCCCCCTCATAAACGTGTTTCATATACGTGTTTCGATCGGAACTAAAATATTATGTAACGTAGCACCAGTCTACGCTCGTCTTTCTTAAGAAACTGCAGTGTTCCCTGTTGCAAAGTAGAATTCATGAATAATGAAAGTGAGGCTGGAATAACTTGGCTTAACTTTTGTCGTTCCGTCAGCTCACACCACTTAGCTTTGTAGCTCGCGGTGGAAACGAAAGTGTGAAAGGACCTGTTGCTATGTATACTAAGCTAAACTGAGTTAGCTTAGCTCGCAGGTGGACTCCGCGCTTAAAGCCGGCTGTGTTGATGGTTTTCGCGGATTTCTCGCGTGTTTACCGGCTTGTTTCTCGGTCGGACTCGTTAAGTTGTCTGCGACAACGGGTTCTCGGGTGCACCACTAACGCTCTGCACATTCAAGTTTCGTTGTCAGTGCGGCGCGATTAGTTGCTGCGACCAGGCGTACAATCTGGCATAATTTATTCTTTCAAAATGAGTAACAGTTGGAGTAGTGAGTTAGAATTAAAGTTTTTGGGCTATTGCCAAGCTGAACCAATATTAAGGAATGCAAAATATCCGTCATGCAACCAAAATCACAATGTGTGGGTTCGAATAAATATTTTTTTTGGAGATTTCAGAGCCAGAAGATACATGAAGATGGTAGGTAAAGGATTTCATACATTTGAGAATTGATGGAGCTGCTGATACGTCCATGCAAGATTTACTAAGTATATTTAATTATTACCTTACTATTTATCATCCATACTGCTGATATCCATTTGCGAACAAGTGCGTAAATACGACTAAAACGGAGTTTATATCCTCTTTGAATAAGACTGTGAACAATTGTGAGTGTAGAGAGGTGTTCTTGGAGCACGTAGGTTCACCTCGTGAATTGTGGCGGCGATTTCACAGCGCGAGTCTAGAGCCGGCTTAAGCCGCCTATAATATATATATATATATATATATATACACGTATACACGTACGAGTATAAACACTAGGAGAAAACAAACACGTTCCTGTAGTTTTACCGCAACTAACAACTTCACTAGTCAAGTTTAATTAATTATGCTAAGGGCACTCAAAGGGATCGGCAGTGCGGCTCGAACGCTAAGGGGCAGAGGTGCTTTATAGTGTTCGGGGAAACAGATTAAATGAAAACTTACTTCATGATTGAAGTATTTTAGAGCATTTTGATTTCTGTGAAATGTGTATGTGGTTACATAAGCTCTGCTGCCTACGGTTACTGCTGTCCATATCGTTCACTGCTGAACCTAGGTCTGCTTATGCACATTATCGCTTGTGCATGAGCGACGTATGACCTTAAAACGTCACACTGGCCTAAGCGGAATGGAGAGTCCACTCTATTAGAGGTAACGAAGTTCCTTAGGGTTTTGTTGTCCCTTAGTCACCCACAGGACGAGATATCTAGTATTCCTATCTAGATAGGATGGTGCTATTCTAAGGGACCTTATTGACGGTACTAATTTCCCAGTTATTAAGACTTTAGTGAAAACTTATATTTTTTTATTATTGATTAAAAAAACAGATTATATTTTCATTTAAACAGGCTAGGTAGGCTCGCTTGTGTGCCATTTAATCTATAAAAAAAACTGTCGACTTAGTTTGTAATATGGATTTAGGTATATTTAAAATAAGTATCTAAATTTTCATGTCAATCAAACTTCCAATCGACCTTGTAATAATATTTCCCCTAAAATTTTGATTGGGGTTTAATTTGGTTAGGGTAAATTTTGATTTAAGTTTGGTTTAATTTGTAACCCTTAAATTGATTGACACTTCCCTTCCGTACTTGCTACAAGTACCGAAGGGCAGTGTCAATCAATTTGGAAGTTGGAAATATAGTTTATAAATAAAAGACGTTTTTTTATTCTCATTTATTGTACATTTAACGTTTTTGTAACACCATACAATATAAGCATATCTTGAAACAGCATGCTTTTTTATACGAGTGGAATTATCCTTTTAAAATTCCAAGTGTACTCTACAATTAAAACTAATTTTATATTAATTTCTATAACATAATGATATTATTTAAAATATATTATTATATATCGCGTATACATAATATATAACACAATTTATTAAAGGAATGGTATTAGTTGAGGCTAAAACTATATATTGCATGTTTGAAATATAAATACAGTGTAAACTCTATATAGCGACATTGAAGGAAGTGCGCATTTTATGGCGTTATTGAGTTTGTCGTTAAATGGAGAAGAAAAATCAATATTATTTTACTATTATAATATTATTTACTAATAAAGTATGTATAACATTTACAAACAACAAACATGAATAGTGATACAAATAACAATGCTTATTGCGTATAGTCTGTTATCTTCGTTTGACGTTTTTTGTGCGAGTGCGAGTTTTTTTGCGTTTTTAGAGAGACTGAACCCAAAGCGTCTTCCAACATCACTTATCTTTTCTCCCGCCTCCATTGCGCGTATTAATAAAACATTTTCATTAACACACACAAGATTTTCTCTTACTCGCCATGTTCACAGTTTGAAAGTTTGTGAGCAACTAAGAATATGGTAATGTACAGATAATGCATCCTAACAACCTAACGACAGTCTAGTAGCCGAGGTAAACACGTGCAAGGTAATCACAACAAACAAAAGAACGGATTTCTTAGAATCTTCGATACGTATGATACAGTCCCGACAGTCGAGGCAGGGCCGTCTTAAGTCTATTCTGCGCCGGGGTGCGGGAGTGTATCCTAAGACAGTCAAACATCCTATTGTGTATCCTATGACAGTCAAATATCCTATTGTGTATCCTATGACAGTCAAATATCCTATTGTGTATCCTATGACAGTCAAATATCCTATTGTGTAATTGTTTACTATAGCGTTATATTTTTTCATTACCTTTAAAAGGTGAGCGCCCGGGGTGCACCGCACCCCTTGCACCCCCTGGTAAAGACGGCCCTGAGTCGAGGTAAATACGGGCTAGACAATAAAGCAACAAAAAAACAAACAAAAGAACGTACACAGCTGCAGTTCTTATTTCGGCAACTTAGAAAGTACTGTTTATTGTTTAATAATGACGTATCGTTGTCGTTATTTAGAGTGGGTGTGATGCTACATAGAGTGTATCATTGTATGGACAACAAGGTAAACCATCCACAGTCAAGTAATTTCGACGTTTTAGAGAGTTGGTCGCTAAATTGAGTGTCGTTAAATGGAGTTTACACTATATCCAAAACGCAGCAAAAGTAACAAAGAGTGGCGTAATTCGGGGGTGGCAAGAGGTGGCAGTTGCCCCCCAGAATTGTCCAACCCAGTATTTTGAACTGAGATGTTTTTAGAGTATGGATTATTTTGTGGTGAAACTAGTCTTAAAAAGCTTAAAAAATTAACAATTTAACGCTAGTTTTTTTTTTATTTCCCGGACCCCCCTTACACGTGGGGGCATTCCATACTCCCCAGACCGGTACGCCTTGCCACTCCAGTTAAAAAGGTAAAACGCAATTTCATGGTGACAAATAGGAGCAGTGTACTTCTTTCAGTTTTGTTAATGGTCGAATTGGTCACACATAAATCTGGTTTGAGATTCTATTGTACTCCGTTGGCTCCGTAACAACGGAGCATAATAGTATTTCAAGCTTTGATATGAACCATTTTGTAGTGTCTCTTGACACGGAATACTCATATATAAACAGGGTGTAACCGAACCTTTCCCGAAAGCCTGAACCCATACATACTGGGTATGATTCAGCGTTAATTGACATACAATATTAAGTATTTTTTTGTAAAAATAAATTTTGTGGGCTTTATATTGGCTTTGAAAAATTGGGAATAAACTCAAAAACAAATTTGTTGGTAAAATTGTCGTGTCAATGAAATCAGAATCACAAACCATATGGTTTTGAAGATTACTGCACAGGTCCAGTTGCAACCTGTATGTATTCACTTTAAATGTAACACATTAGTGTAATCCTGTATCGACCCATAGTTTTTACCTTCAATTTAAAGTTTTCAATTCAATATGTATACTCTAGGCTACCAGTATAAAACTTTAAAAACAACATTTGAAAACATTAAAAAATAGTCTGCAACAGAATATTTTGAAAATATACACATTTCAGATAATATATTATACGAAAAATATACAACAGAGCGTAAAAGCCTACGAAAGGGTTGCATTAAAGTTATATTTACTTGGGATATAGCAGTTTCAAATATACACAACACTTCTAAACCGATATATTATAATATACAAACGGCATATATGATAGTAGGCTTCTAGTTTTAAGTATCATAGTGTCCTATATCCCTTATAACAATATATGAATGGGTTGATCCAATGGATTTAATGAATATATAGATAGAGATTTTGGAACAAATATGACGCTTAATACTACATTAGAAAAATAAAATATATTTGGACGTGTAACAAACAAATTTTTACGGAGTCTTATAGAAATTAGATCGTTGAATTAAGACTTTTTTTAAACATTGATAGAAACATAGAACACGGATAGACAGAAAGACAATCCACCTCATGATCAGGTTACTGATTGTACCCTATATTGAAACAGCAGACCGGTGACAGCTCGCGTGTTAACTTTACACTTATTGTATGGCGTTTATTTCGTTATGAATAATATCAAAAATCGAAAACGAACATAAACGCGTGATTTGCCAATTTTATAGTGATTTAGTTGTATCAACTTTTCAAATGTTTGTATCAATCAACATTCTACCAGTCTCCTCCAGAAAGAGTTATCCTCGGAACCTCCTTAGGAGATTGCGTTTTCTGATAGCAATATAAGGAAAACTGGTGCGGCCGTGTGGTGTCGTGTGGCTTTAGTGTAGCACCACACCATCTCGTCCCGTGTGCCGTAAAAGGCGACTAAGGGATAACTAAGCGGCTACCACAAGCCCTGAGGAACTCTACACCACCTCTTAGAGTGGACTCGTCAACCCGCATTCATCGTGCACGAGGAAACCTGTGACCAGCGGTGGACGATAAAACGGCTGGTTACAGTGTGGTGTTATTGTTTTAAAGTGGGCGGCCCATTTAAAAACATATTCAGAAATGGGTACGAGAATTTTCTTTATCCTACTTATACACGTACTCTCGGTTTGATGAGATGGTATTGAAGGGATGGAGTGGAAGGTAAGGCTTATAATGACCGGATAACCTTTACATAAGGTGGCGTTTATCACTATGATCTAAGTTTTATAATAATACTTTTTGAATCACTACCAATCTATAGACTCCATTCACACCTATTGCGATGTAAACAACGCCTTGTGCGAAATACCAATCCACATTTTTTGTATGAAAACATGTTTGAGATTCTATTTAACATAAATAAAATTATAACAAACAATATACATGTATTGGTAAGACGAGTGTTCGAGCAAATACAAACTATTTTACGGTTAAGTATTAACTTATTCAACGGGCGGCTAAGTAACGCCGACCGCTAATGTAACATTGTAGAACAAATTTATTCTTTCAATTATAGCAATGAATATGAGAGTCACAGCAATAATTCATTTTGCAAACGCAAAAAGAGAACTTTATTATCGTGCGAACGCTCGATTGGCCAATGCTTAAGACAAGGACTCGTTAATTTGTATACTTTGAAATTTGAAACATGCCATTATTTGTAGTTTTCCTGTGAAAACACGACATAGCTTGCCATATAAATCTCCTGAGAAAATGCATTCGAAACATTTCTAACGAAAGCCTAAGTAACATTATATTGGGAAATTAAAAATAAATAACGGTTATTCTTTTTGTTTTATCCAAAACTCATAAGTTTTTCCACTTAGCTTGATTTTAAATTTTCTTTGCACATTTCTCCGAATGTAATCAAAATGCAATTTGTGCCTTTTTTTTAAGAAGGGCAGAGATGTTGACATGACTTGCCATAAGTTTGCATGATTTTACATTGCGTGACACAGGGTCGGAGAGGCGGACGCTCAAATTTCATCTACCAACCAATTTCAAACCAATCTTATTTTAATGTATACAAACGAATGTCCTCATCTATACAAATAAAAAGTTACTTCCGTATGTCCCTGCATAAAAATAGTAGAAAATAAGTAGTGGTTACTATTATACTAAGGGTTAAAGGGATCGTTTACGAAAATAATCCTTATTATTATGAAATTATATAAAATAGAAATAAAAAAATTTGTAACGCGCCATTTCTTTAATCCAACATCCAATTCGGCTAAAAGAATCCTGAAAATTAAAATTTCATGATCAAAAAAGAGTAAATATGTACCAGTCTCAATTACACGAACAATAAATACATTTTAATTAAAATTATAAAAATGTAGTCTTGTGACTACAAACATTTAAACGAAAAAAAAATATTTAAAGAAGATACGAGTAAATTAATCAAGAATTACTTATTTGTAGGATCTTTCTTACCACTTCATGATAAATTATCCGTTAACAATCTGAAAGATAAATTATCTGACAATTAAATTTAGTTGATAGTGACTTTCTGATAAAGTATAATTGACATACTGATGAAGTATCAGAAGGTGGTAAGTAAGACCTTTAAGGTAACAGATAAATTATAAAATACATGTAAATATTTTAGTTAGATATAATAATTTTAGGGGCGTTCTCACAACCTGATAAAGTAACTGTTAACAATATGGTTATCTGCCAATTAAATTTAGCTGATACTAATAGGCTAGGAGACACTTTATGTGCCAGACACAGTTATCTGCCACTTGTGAAACAGAAATATCACAACTATCCTTTGGATAAATGTTGTATTTACACAGATTTCCCTAGTTTGGGAGTCAGGACATCAATGTATATTTTCTCCTACTTGCTCGGAAATGGCTTCATTATTTTAAAAAAAGGAATACTTTAATCGGCTCTTTTCTGTAAGCACGCCAGCAATTTCCTACACGACAATAATAGAGATTTCTGGACAGTAGCGAGGTTATTTTTAGTGCACACTAACATAAATTAGGTTTTTTTAGGTACACGATATTTATTATTATAAAGGCTGAATGTGCATTTCTTTTCAAAAGTTTAAAAAATGAACATTAATATGAATTAAACTTCTGTTTCTTGAATTAATTTGTTTATTGTTTCCTCGCAAATTAGAGAAAAATACTATACAAGTTTCGGCCGAAATAGCAATTAACGGCCTCGTTTATTTAAAAAGGACTCTGCTTCGCCTCGTCCTTCCAAATTTTACTCGGCCGCCAATTGCTTTATTCCGAGCCTGGACAGTAATGTAC
Organism: Sesia apiformis; assembly: GCA_914767545.1. Classification (NCBI taxonomy): domain Eukaryota; kingdom Metazoa; phylum Arthropoda; class Insecta; order Lepidoptera; family Sesiidae; genus Sesia; species Sesia apiformis. Next base: position 2,109,868 of record OU611960.1, on the reverse strand, counting down.
TATTATACCGTCAGGCTTATTACCCATCTTGCAGACAATTTGCAACAGGCGAAATCGCGCAATTTTTGTTGTCGGATACGAATTTCTCGTATTGAAATTTCATATCTGACAGCAAAAATTGCACGATTTCACCTGTTACAAATTGTCTGCAAGATGGATAATAAGCCTGCGGGTCATATCAATATTTTTTAATATTTAAATCCTTCGAATAAATAGGCTTCGAATAAATATTCGAATAAATTCGAAGAATAGGCTATCAGACTCTTTATCAGTAGGTGGCGAGGTCAACAAGGCCCTCGAGTCTACTGATTGATGTATTAAAATACAGTCAATTCCGCTTAATCGGGACCCATTCGGACTAGAACATTTTGGCCCAATTAAGCGGCTGCCCTAATTAAACGAAGTTCTACAGAAAAGTGTCTTTTCCTGCAGTTTAATTTCAGATTAAATAAAAACACATTTCTGGTATGATCTATATAATAAGAATATAAAGGAATGAACATTTAAATTTAGGTAATAAAAAATAAATATGTACATACATATTTTTTTACATGTAAAAACAACTAAACATACGTGTGATTCCCCGGTGACACGCGTTGGAGCTAAACTGGATTGAAAACAACGGTACAACGCGGCCGTCAAGTGTTCTTATGCACTGCATTTCTTAAAGACCATATTCATAATTGGATATTTAGATTTTTTGTTATAAAATTTTGTAGTTAAATATTAAAAATTTCGATCTTAAATTTTTTGTCCCGATTAAGCGGAATATTGTCCCAAATATCCGTTGTAAATTAACGTTTTCTTCATAATTTGAATTCTGATCTTTAAGATTTGGCCCAAATAAGCGGCTCCCCGAATAACCGGTGGCCCAATTAAGCGGAATTGACTGTATTTACACTATTTGTGTAGTACTTTATATAAGTAAACTACTTACGATGTAACCGGGCGATGTTCAGCATCTGGTCTCGTACAATCCGGATCTTCCGATGTAACGAACCCACTTGATCACATCGTGGTCAGAATAGTTCAATTTGGGCTCAAACACTTTCAAATAGCGGACCTGAATAAAAACAATTGATAATTTGTACAATAACCATAACCAGCCCCTTTATCACCCACTGGTGGACATGGGTCTCTCCATGCACATTGTCCTTAAAACGGCGCAATTACCAGTTAAACGGCGTTACCAGCCCCTTTTGTGTCCACTGTTAGACGTGGACCTCTTTATGCACATTGTCTTGTGCATGACGCTTGTATGGCTTTAATACGCCACGCCGGCGAGTCCAATCTTTCAGAGGTGGTGTAGTTCCTCGAGGCTTGTGGTAGCTTTGTTATACCTTAGTCGCCGTTTACTACACCCGCGGGAGGAGATCGGGTGGTGTTATTATAAAGGCAGCCGACACCATAGGAGAAGAAATTGTACAGCACTACTGGTGCTTTGGTAGTTTTTGGCGTCCAAATATACACTAAATTGAATGGAAGACAAGATACCACATTACAAATACTATTATTTGCTTGTTTTTACTACACCTATATTTTAGTTCACCACGGGTTGAATATAAAACGGAAAGCTACGTTTTGATTGATAACGGATTGAATATAAAGTGGCAAGCTGTATTTTGGTTGATAACGGGTTGAATATAACATGGAAAGCTGTATTTTGGTTGATAATGGATTGAATATAAAACGGAAAGCTGTATTTTGGTTGATAACGGGTTGAATATAAAACGGAAAAGTGTGTTTTAGTTGATCACAGATTGAATATAAAACGGAAAGCTGTATTTTGGTTGATAACGGGTTGAATATAAAACGGAAAAGTGTGTTTTAGTTGATCACAGATTGAATATAAAACGGAAAGCTGTATTTTGGTTGATAACGGGTTGAATATAAAACGGAAAAGTGTGTTTTAGTTGATCACAGATTGAATATAAAACGGAAAGCTGTATTTTGGTTGATAACGGGTTGAATATAAAACGGAAAAGTGTGTTTTAGTTGATCACAGATTGAATATAAAACGGAAAGCTGTATTTTGGTTGATAACGGGTTGAATATAAAACGGAAAAGTGTGTTTTAGTTGATCACAGATTGAATATAAAACGGAAAGCTGTATTTTGGTTTATAACGGCTTGAATATAAAACGAAAGGATGTGTTTTAATTTTAAATTTTAACGGAAGGGTGTGTTTTAAGGGTGTGTTAAGGATGCCTTGAAAAATTTTTAGGAACGTATTGCTACATCTCTGTATTTTGGTTGACCGAAGGTAAGTATAAAGTAAATTTATTTATAAACTGTATTTTAGTAAATATTAAACGGAAAGATAAATGTAATGAAAACAAAAAAACAAACGAGCAACAATACCATGACTCGAACATACTCAAGATAAAAAATAAAGCAACTAAAACGACGCTAAAACTTGAGAAAGGACTGGAAGTTGTCTTGTAATTAATTACCTTAAATCCAGAAGGTGCGAACGGTACTTCGAATCCCATAGAAATAGGAGGTCTAGTCCATTTCTTCTTTGTGTCAGTTTCAAGCAACTCGATCTCAGCGGACAGCTGGGTTTCCTTCATGCCAGCCATGCGTTTGATTCTGAAATAATATTATCTAGTCTTTAAAATTTTACAATAACTACGTTTCATTCCCTCCCATAGCACACTGCTACATATTACTCCTGACTCTTGCGTTAGAGCTCCCATAAAACTGTCCTAAATTTTAAAATTAATATGTATACAAAGTAAAATTGTTTTAAAATTGGCAATAGGTTTGGTCTATCTAAGTTATGGTATGTATTTAACCAAATACATAGTAATTTGGTCAGCTATAAAATATATCTATGGTAGCAAAAACAGCAAAATGTTGGCAGCAAAACGTTATCAGCTTACAATGTTTTTATTGTCAGCAGAATTTTACTATTTTAGGCAACCATTAAGTATTACTTTTTAATTGGAAATAATTGATTTGTTTGATTTGCTTAAATGTCAAAACAAGTAAATTACCTTTGCAGAAGTAGTGGGCAAGAAAATCACATAGAAAGTAGAAGCATACTCACTTCCAAACAATAGCATTCTCCGACGCCTTATATTTCGCTTTTCCTTTCAAACAAATCAGCTGTACTCCACTAGTGTTCAACGGTGTGGGGATTTTCACTTCAATCTTCTGTCCGAGTAGGGACGGCTTGAAGTTGCTCTTCAGTACAACTTTTACCTCCATCTTAGTACGTCCCACTTCACGCACGAGGGGGATTACACGGAATGGTAGGGAAATGTCTTTGGTGGTACGGTATCTGGGGAATAAACATATTGGGTCTATTTTGAAAAAGCTACCTATTTATTATATACATACTGAAATTATATAGATTTTAGTGCCAAAGCTATGAGTTTTAGTTTTAAAGCTATGAGCATAAAAGAAATCTAACAAAAAGTATAAATATCAGTAAAGTAGTGAGAGAACTTCTACTTAGTGTTTGTACCAAAAAAGCAATTTATCTCTTTATTCAACTACTAGCTGAGCCGACAGACGTTGTCCTGTCCAAATTTCAATAATACAATAATTTCAATAAGTTCATACAAAAATCCCACAGTAAAAGCACTTTCAGTTTTTGCCAAATTTTCCAATTTTCCGGGCAACTTTTCCAATTTTTCTTTCCCTAAAAACCTTATTCGGACTATTATGAACATTTAAAAAAAAATAGCCAAATCAGTCGAGCCGTTCTCAAGTGATGCGCTTATCAACGTACAGCATTTAATTTTCATTTATATAGATATTTATATTTATACTACTTCCATAATGGAGTAATTACGTTTTTTTTTTTATGTACGAAGGCGGCAGACGAGCATACAGTCCACTAAGTGGATACTGTCGCCCATAGACATCCACAATACACGCCAACTTTAGTACACGCCCCTGCCTACCTTTGGAAATATAGGATTTCGAGAAATGGTTGAAAAAATGGGGAGGGATAGGATGGGAATGGCCTCTGGCACATCTCACTCATTATCGAAACACGTACGTACATTGGGGAAATACAAGAAAGTGGGAAATGCAGTACATTACAAGGTAGTCTTCTGTGAGAGAGGGGTAACGTGGCCAGTCGAGCGCGCCCAGCGGCTGTTGGATTGCAGCGGGCACTCCCCCCCCCTCATGAATACTGTCAGCTTGTGACCACGGCCGGTACGACACAACCACAAAGTCGAATAAAATTCGATAATCATAATAATCATCCGCGGTTAGGGCTCGTTTACGAAAAATTTAATATTAAAAAGTTATATATTGTATGTCGTCAGCACTCACCTCATGAGCTCGAACTCGTCGTCGGACGGTATGAAGGAGATGGATAGATTTACACTGTGTCGCTATATGTTGTTTATGTATTTGTGTGTTGTATGCATGTTGTACGTGTGTTATATATATGTATGACTTGTATGTGGTATGCGCTCTCACCTCATGAGCTCGAACTCTCCGTCGGGCGGTATGAAGGAGATGGAGTGCTCGGTCTCGAACTTGCTGAGCTTGACGCACTGGTGGAACTGGCAGTCGTCGATCACCACCACCGGCTTGCCGGAGCGCGCCGGGTCGCTGTCAGTGTTGCCGGATATACCGCCTGATAAAGTCCGACATTAATCATAGTTATTGGAACCCTTTGGGTGCATGATGTCCACTTCCCAAAATGACTGTATTCGATAAGTCCATTTTCGGAAATGTCCAATTCCTAAAAGGACCACATCCGTGTAAATGATTATTTTATTAATATTGTTCACCATTGTAAGAGTATTTTGAATAGTAAAATACTTTTACTAGTCTTTAAAATGAACATTTTTTTGTGGTACTTTACAGTTTAGGAAATAAATCACTTCATAGAAGTGGCCATTATTATCAAATATAGAAAAGAGTTAAATATTCAAAACGTGGTCATTTTGAAATGCAGACCTTCTGGGAACTAGTCATTACGAGATATTTACGTAGTGGGAATCATTTTGAAAGTGGTCATTTTGGGAAGTGGACTTCTGGACCTAAAGTATTGGAACTTTAGTTTTTATTGGATCCTATAACACTAATGTGATGGATAAATAGACGATCCTGAGACAGTTTTGGTTATATTTAGACCGTGTGATTGAAAACTAACCTCTATGCAAACTGCATAAGAAGGGAGGATGAGCAGAAGCGAATTTCCATATAGGACTTACAATTGTTTGTATTTAAAATTTGTTACTGTCTCGGGGGCGAGAGATGCAATTGTAATTCTGGACCGATGAGCAGAATTACATATGTTATACATTACGTTATACATATGCCGACACCTGGGGGTTAATGGTTTACCACCAGGTAGATTCCGCTCATCTAACACCTTTTTTTTAATGAAAAAAAAAAACAAACATTTGTAACTGTCTTTTCTGATTTTCATCACTGCTCTCAAAAAATCTGTGGATATATGTAATGTCTACTAATCTATACTTGGTCCACATGGTAGATTATGGCCTGGAACCTCCATAAATGCAAAAGAAGAGTTGTTCCTTACAGTGGGACATAGTAGGCTGATCCTTAGTCTATGTCTAATACAGAAAAGATAATAAAAGATCAAAGATAACTGTTTCAATGGAGTACAAGTTATCTTCTGAAAAGGTAAAACTATGTTCTTATCAATCTTACCATTGCCTTTCCCCTTTGCCTCCATGACGATTTTGTCGTTGATGCCAAATTTACACTCTGGCATGCCAGAGAGGTACGACTTCATCACAACTTTGCCAGCCACGTGTGCGGATAGAACTTGACCTGGATTGGGAAGTACAGAATTATAATAAATAACATAAGGGCAACTAGTCGCGTGTTATGAGAAGATTTGGGTGTTATGTTTGGGCCCAGTCACCATCTGTGTCAAGGTTGAGTGTTATGAAAAAATGTACTTTTAGCATTTGCGTCAGCCTATAACGTCCCACTGCTGGGCACAGGCCTTCCCTAGTAAATCGCTGAGGAGTTTCGGGCCGTAATACATTACGCGGGCCCAATGCGGATTGATGGATCACATACTGCAGATTTTTTATTTCTGGAGCGTGAGGGTTTTCACGATGTTTATCCTCACACCACCGTGTAAGTCACAATTTATAAAAAAAAATGGTGGGAGCCGGGGATTTGAACTCATCACACAAATGCGAGTTGAGTATAGATACCCCTAGGGTAGGTGTTGAATATAGATAGATACTGGTCGAATTGATTAAATTAATTGTAATTCAAAAAAATAATGTTTTCTTTTGTAGCCGCGCTCCAACGTAGGTGTGATCGGGGAAAACTCCATATTTGTCCTTTAGAAATTCATGTAGCATAAAAAATTAACATATACATATATATTTCTTAGGTATATATTTAATAGGATTCTTCTTCTTCTTCTCAGCCCTTGGACGTCCACTGCTGGACATAGGCCCCCCCCATTGTCCGCCATTTAGACCTATCGGCAGCGACCTGCATCCAGCGGGTGCCCGCAACCTTTATGAGGTCGTCTGTCCATATAATAGGATTATAAGTATTATATTGCAATATTCACATAGATTTTTTTTAATGGTAGGTGTTGCACTTAATTTTATTAACTTTGATATTATTTTTTCCTTTTTCTTGTCAAAGTGGGCAAATTTTGTTTCCGTTGTTTGTGTTCGTTTTTATTAATATACATTTATGATTATGACAGCGTTCATAAACAAAAGCGTACATGTGTATTAAACACGTGTGGTAATTTAAGCACACATAGAAAAATATTTAGTACTGTAATTTAGTTAGTAAATATTTTATAGGTGTTTAGTACATAAGGCTATCTCAATAAAAAAAATAAAGGATATTTAGTACAACAATATTACTAAAGACATGGAAAAGTCTAATTCACTATTGTATATGTTAGAAAATTAGGCAAGTTCCATACCCTGTGGCGACATGAGAAGGTTGACATATTCAAGCACATCAAGGAAGAGTTCATTGCGTCTGTATTTGATGCCCTCCCGACGCCAGCCGATCTGACCAGTCACCTGAAATGAACAGTCTTTGGATTACCATTTTGTTACGAATATGCAATTTATTTATTTTTCTACTCATTGATTAGTGAATAAAAAAAAAAATTAAAATATCAAATATAATAATAAATAAAAAAACATGCGAATAAAAAAAGTAAATAAAAAGTGCACAAAAAACGTAAGCATCTTTCATTATTACTCTACTTTGGACATGAACAAAAATTATCTTATCTTTGTAATGTAAAATGATTTTTATCAAGACTATTAAAAACAAACAGTAACATTTAAATCAGTGGTTTCCAACCCCGAAGGCGTTGAAATAACCCAAGAGGGCTATGGAAATTTGGATTGCAATTTTTTTAATATTCCTTTCCCTTGTTTCGCTTAAACTTAAATAATGCACTCTTCTATGAGTATATTTTTCCTGACAGTGGGCGGTAGACCAAATAAGGTTGAGAATCCAGGATTTAAATCTATATTTAAATAAATTCCAACTCGATGTTTAAACATCGAGTTGGAATTGAAATTCTAGGCATAGGACAATTTTTTTTAAGGAAATTGTAAATATAGCAGCAAGTTTTAAATGTGTATTTTATTACCGGTCACTGATAATAGTAAATCTACATTACCTGTGAAGTGATCTGTGCCTGCTCCTCTTTAGATGCTGACTTGATGCCCTGCTGAGTGATGAAAGTCTTCAGTACCCCCGTATCAGAGTTTTGAGGATAGCCAAAGTCCAAGATCTCTGTAAATGTATTTTTTATAGCCTATAATGTGTTCCGCAAATGTGTACTACCACCTTTGGTCAAAAAGGTATCAAGTTGGTCTCATCACATTCACCTAGGTTATTTTGTATAAAAAAATATTTAATTTATTTACTTAAAAGGAAGGCAACATGAATATATACATTAGGCACTTGTACAATAGAATTGCAAGAGTTATACTCATCAGACATACTTCAAGTCCAACTCAGCAGATAATTAAAATATAAATTAAATATAAAATATTATTTTTATATTATGTAAACTCGTCACATACTCGTAATTCCAAAAATAATTTTTTTGTCATCTATACATACAAACTAGGCGTTTGGCAGCGTAACGTGAAAATATTAATATGTCCAATTAAAACGGGTTATTATGATGCCCTTAAGTCACAATCTCCAAAGGTCAAAATGTTCAAGTGTTATAATGTCCAATTGTGAAACTGTGTACATTTAAATAGAAAACCATTATAAACAACAATTAACAATACTTAAATAACAAGCCTCTCGGTTATTGTAACTAAATAAGGCATTACATTAATCTTATAATAAAATGAATCAATATTTTCATTATAATAAAATGAAATTCAATCCTGTTATTTCTCCATCGTATATACACGCTTTATTTCTTGTTTATACTTTTTTATTAAATATAATATACTCAATTATTCAATATAATCAATTTATACACCTTACGCCTTGATTTAAGGTGCTATTTTTTTTATGTTAGACATTACGACTTTTGAACATTTTGATCATGAACGTTGTAAAATATGAGAGCATCCAATGGATTATCCATTGGGTATTTTAACATTTTGACGTTACGCTCCCAGACGAAATTAGAGCTCTACACGGGGCGTGAAGGTCCGGGGGGCGCGTTGAATTGGAGGCGCTCTACAGTCAGACTGGTGCAGAGTTAAAAGGGGGCGGGAAAAATGTTGTGGGTGACGACGTTTTTTTTTTTTTTGCGCCATCAAATGAGCATTAGGAGACACCGTTTCACGTAAGATATTGGCTTGTGGAGGATTTTTTTTCACTATGAAGAAATTTTTAGGAAAGAAAAATACGAATATCGTTTACGATACGGCACGGGGCGCCAAGGTCGGATTCGGCGGCCCACTTTCTAGGCGCCGGCGGCACTCTCACACTCACACTCAATTGGAGGAACACACTCATAAAAAACGGGCGCGGACGCAATGGGGCCGGTCCTAACTAATTCATCATCGGCGAGCCTGAATCATTGAAGCTTGATACATAAAATTTACTCAGTTTATAGGTGTTATGACATATGTATCCGCTAAGGAAGAATTTTTAAAAATTTTAATGGGCAAAGGGGAACAAAGAGGAGAATTTCTTTTATGCAATGCCTCTAACTTAAGAACCATTTAAGCAAGCTATCCAAGCAGATGATGGAACAGGGTAAGATTATAAGGAACTGGATACATCCTGAAACGTCCAGCGAGCAATAATATCCAGTAGAATATGAAATGAAACAATAACACAGTAAGCGGGTAAAATAAAATAAATGTAGAATGTAAAATAAAAAAATATTAAAGTGTTGTTCAAGCCCATCTCTGCATGTTCCTTTATTGATTCAGATTTTGCCAATATTAATTGGCCAATACTCGATATTGACACTAATATTATAAATCGGAAATTGTGTTTGTTTATCTGTCTGTTAGTTTGTTGTCTTCCTACACTAAATTAATTCAATTTCAATGAAAATTTGGCAAAGCTGTAAGCTGAAATCTGGATTGTTTTTCAGGGGGAGTCCATTACTTTTAAAACTAAATCCACGGGGTGGGGGGGGTGAAGAGTCGGGGAGGGGGGTGAAGAGTCGGGGTGGGGGGTGAAGAGTCGCGGGTGAAAAGCTAGTAAATATTAAATAAATAATAATCACACAATTTGTTGTTTCAAACTGACCAAAACCAGATATATTACTAACTCCTTTAAATTATAGCCAAAAATCACTCACCATCAAGCAACTCATAGATGAGAACAAAGTTGTTCTTAATGTTCTCCTCTGAGATCTTGCCAAAGTATGACTGCATCACGTCAATGATCTTCAGCAGAAATTCAAACACCATAGCTGCATTCACATTTTGCTTGGTAACAGCCGCTAGCCAGATGTTAGCTCGCTGATAAAATAGAAATATTATATTGATCATGGTCTAGTATTGACAATAAAGAAATAGTAGAAAAACAAAACACCAGGTGGAAGGATGAAATTATGAGGGTAGGTGCAGTATATTGGGTCTTTGCCAAAAAGCAGACAACCCAGAATCAGGATAATATCAGAATACTATTACAAAAACAATTTAATTAACAATTAAGTACAGAGACAGATGTAGAATGTAGTTGCAATATATGATGAAATGGATGAAAGATAAATGAATGTCAGAGCAAGATCAATAGATACACCGGCACAAGATATAGGCACATCAGCTGCTGGATGCTTGTCTATTATATAATTATTAATAAATAAATAAGATAAGGATTATGTTAGCAAAGCTATGATAGTATTAAAAAGAAATGACAAATGAGTATCAGAATTTAACTTCATGAAATATTAATGATATAATGGAATAAGGAAATCAAGTTATCAGAACCCAAGTATAAGCAAACACAGACATTACATAAAGTTTTTATCTAATATATACAATACATAGTAATTAAATACATGTTCATCTCTAAAGAGGCTATAAAATGCTATAAAATACACTCTTTACCACTAACTTACTTTTTCACAAGTTAACCCCTTTGGTAAGTAATACACACTCGGGGGGTATTATTTAGCAGGGGATTACACTCGGGGGTAGGGATTGGGAACTTTTTATAATGAAATGATGCTCAGCCTAGTGAACACCCGATTTCGATCCAGTTTGGTTATTGATCAAAATTAATTTCCTGATACAAGCCAGGAGGCAAGCCAGAAATCAGCTCCATAGCTGGGCAGCAATTCAGATGACTAGTCAAGACAATAAATGCAGAAATCTTTTTCGTAAATGCGAAAATAGAATGTGCGAATTTTTAGATAATAATAAGCTAACTCCAACACACAACTTGCATTTAAGTATAAAACATACTGAAGGCAACAGATACATACAGATAAGATGTAACAGTTTGTAGCATAAATTGCAAATAAACATACCTTGATATGGAAGAACGATGTCCTCGCGATATTGGTCACGGGCGAGCGTACTTGCTGCCGTGCATGGATGACGTTCACCCTGAACGCATCGACGGCATTCCGCCCTATATCATCCCTATACACCCTGGAGATAAGGACCTCGCCCTTATGATTATATACGAATAGGCCCCCGATCATTATTCCTTTACTCTGCACAAAAAAAAAGAGAATTACCTACCTACACTTTTGTCGGAGGCAGTCTGATGGGCGGATACTCTCGACATTACAAAAACTAACAAAATAAATTATAGATTATTAGGAAATATTGATGATGAAGAATTAGCGGTTTTTTTCCTGACTACGAATCAATACCGACAGGATATGACCAATAAAACTGATGGAGAGGTAATCATTCAGATATGGTTTTTGGCAGTTATTCCACGTACCTTCTACTCTCCAAAGGCAAACATTAGATCCTGATGATGATTTCTAGCCGTAATATGATTATTAGCAATGTAAAGCGACCAGTTAACTCATTTTTTATTTGAAATTCTCCGAAATACCTAGCGATGACCGCCCCCAAAACTGAAACGTCAATAGTAGAAGATAGTGATGTAACCTATTATCAATCAACAACTCAGCTGAAATCAAAGTTCAATTTTCAAATCTAATGAATCTCTAGAAGGAACTCGAGAAATGTAGTTTAGTTTTTGTTTGATTATTGTAAAAATCGTTTTGTGGTTTAATAGTGATAGTTAATTCAACTTCAAAGTACCTATTTTTCGTGCGTGGTGTTTGTGATAATCAAATAATAGCGTGGGACTACGTTTTTCGTGTGTGGAAGCACACACGAGTCCTATTCTATCCTCAGTAAACCTACTATAGCTTTACTGAGCGACTCCTGACTTACTTCGATGGAACCGAACGTTGACAAGATATATTTAAAAATTGAAATCGTTTAATAAAAAAAAAATACACTGGCAGAATTTGCTAATTGCATTATGTCATTTATGAAAAAAAATCGGTCGCCAAGAAAGACCCCATACTTCATAAATTCTACGAGAATATCCTGATCGGAAATGTGAACACAGCAGCCCCGCACACCTTTGTCCATCGCGTTTTCCTATGATCAGATTCATGATTTCTACAGTTCTCACCAAATAGATATAATGCTAGTGCAAGAGACCTTGTTAACTAGCTAACGCTATTCCCAAATTGCTCAGTACGACTTAGTATCAAATGACAGGTTGACAGGACTCTTCTTTACTACAAAAGGTCCTTGCAGTGCATTTCCATACCCACGCCTCCATTGCCTAATATTAGTCAATGGAGGCCATTCAAGTCCATAAGGAGGCCTCGGTCTGCCGCTTAGCTATGACAAGTCATCCACCTGTCACTGTGGCATCTGTCTACTTGACCCCGATAGAGAATTGTTCAGGACTGATCTTGAGTCCCTACTCGCTTTTGATAACTCAGTGATTTGGTAATTGGCTGATCAGGGCCGTCTTTACCAGGGGGTGCAAGGGGTGCGGTGCACCCCGGGCGCTCACCTTTTAAAGGTAATGAAAAAATATAACGCTATAGTAAACAATTACACAATAGGATATTTGACTGTCATAGGATACACAATAGGATATTTGACTGTCATAGGATACACAATAGGATATTTGACTGTCATAGGATACACAATAGGATGTTTGACTGTCTTAGGATACACTCCCGCACCCCGGCGCAGAATAGACTTAAGACGGCCCTGTGGCTGATGATCTCAACTCTAAACACCCTAGTTTCAAAAGTTACACGTCCACCCAGAATGGTAAACACCTTAATAGATTCACTTAACCAACTCGACTTTAACGTCTAATGACGCTGAACCATTACCCTCATAATATTACACACCGACCCGACGTACTAGAAATTGTCCTTTTCAAAAATAGAAACCGTATCCGAGTTAAACACCGACCATCGTCCCGTAGTAATAAAATTATGTCGGCAGACCGACCTACCTTTCCATAAAAGATATACCTACTGAGGTCAATAAAGAGAGCGATTTCCTGATGATAGCCTCAGAATATTCCAAATTAATTGATTGATAAAACATTATCTGCAATACATTTTTTTTTATTTTCAAAAGGAATAAGGTATTGTAATATCACAATCAATCAACGCTTGTTCTATCAAAATTGCTTAGTTCTGTTCTTCGCCAAATGTACGTGTACAATCATATTATATTAATAATTAATTAAAATCAAAAATCGTGTTTGTTTCAGTCATCTTTAGTGAGTATTAATTTCCTTGAGAGAGATCTATATCCAGCAGTGAAAAGACTCAGGCTGATGAATAAACTTTCGCACACATTCAATCCGATTTCATTCTATAGGTTTATTTTGCGTGTGCATTTTAAATCACAGGGCAGTGCGTCAGGAAAGCAGATTAAATTTTAAGACCGATCAGAATTCGTGAAGGCTCCTTTTCCAAACATTGATTATAGCGTGTTGCATATATTCGACCTTTCTCCGGATTTTGCATGAAACTTGCCAAGCATAATTCCAGATGCACATTTGGTGGATTTCTACATAAAAGCAATTATCTGTAGTCACAGTGTATTGATTGAAAACGCTAATACCTTATTCATTTTGGTAAATAAAAATCCTGAATTAAATGAAATTTGGTAAATGATTAAATGAGGAACATTAGCTTCTTCATTTAAATTAAACTTTAAAGATTATTCTATAATATTTACTTTTTTCAAATTAAGAATTTTAGCAATTTGTTAATGAATGTACATCACTAATTTATGGACAAAATATGAAAGGAAAATTTCTATCTTGTTTATGGTGTAGGAATTGGGTCGATTATGTCATGGCGCGTTAGATCTTTTCGCCGCCTGGTTTTATTGAATTTGTTTTGAATTACGTCGTCAATGATCTCGTTTCTACGGCTACTGTTTAAGATTAAGGGTATATTATTATTAGTGATTACGTGGTAAACATTTCAAATGCTGAAACAACTGCAAATGGGCCTTCGCGCGTTCATGGTCCTTGCGTCTAAAGTATGGAGTTGTTTTTGTTATATGTTTAAGAAGCAATACCGAGCGGTAAATATAAATTTTGGACGTGTGTACACGTGTGATTGTTTTAATATTTTCGCTCGGTGGTTTGTGTGACTCACGGAGTGTTTCATTTCAGTTAGCTCAGTACCAGTCCGTCAAGTATGAAATTTATCCACTTTCCCCCGTATCTCGACACAGGCTGAGTGAGTACAATAATCAGTTTTTATCACTATTGTTTTTGTGAGTTGTTACCCGTTTCTCAGACGAGTACTTTAACATCAAAGCAACACTTATTAGATTACCATTTATTATTTGTGAGGAATAAATCTCGCAAAAATAGCAGTAACAGAAAATCTAGCTTAATAAATGTTCCAAATATCTCTTATGCTGAGAACGTAAACGAGTTCAATAAGAATGACATGTAACATGCCCATTATTAAATCTCCAAAGTTGAGCTAGATGTGTCCTCATTCAAAGGTTTTTTTATGTAAAGCACTGTGGTGATATTTTGCAGACAGCCCTGCTAATATAAAAAGTACACTTTTACAATACATCATATTTAAAAAAAATTAAACAACTTCCTTACAGATTATTCATAATTCTTTATTTGTACTAAGTATAACATTACATAGATTTTTTAATATAAAAAGAATCTTAAGAAGGCATTTTTTGATAACTTTATGTATCAAAAAGTTGGCATGTTTATGAGAAAGAGAACTAATTTCTGATTTACTATGTGTGATGTACTGGAGTTATTAACATGTAAACCTTGAAAACCATCAAGCTTTGGTTGAATGTATGTCAAAGATATGACATTCATGGTCTATCCTGAATCTGCCTCTATGATACCTATCAATATCAGTCTCATCCCATTACAAGTCCCATACATGTCTTACATGCCCTTGCAATCAATCAATCACAAATTTCGATCTATAAGCCACTATATACACATAATGGCCTATTGATAAATATTATATAAACCACAGATTTGTTTGATTCTCATGTATGCAAGTATTTTCATGATGTTCTCTTCACTGAAAAATCTGTACAACCCAATCAATGTCATGGTGCATTTTATGTATTTCTATGGAGAACACACAAGGAGACATTGAATGGATTAAATAGAAATTTTATTATACAGGTTGTGCTTCAAACTTAAATATAAGTTGTGATGAGAACTTACCACCTTTACCTGTGTTACCTGGTAGATTACTTGTAAACTTACCAACCAATATGATGTATCAAACTGAAATCAATGTACAAGAAAATTAAAACAACTATCTAAGAACTCTATGAGGACATAAAATGGAAGTTGGATTATAGTATCTCCACCTCCAGTCCCTATAAACATTTTATATCGAACCATGTAGTTAACCAGGGGTACCAGTTGCCAGAAAATGTTATAGATCCACATTGGATGATGCAGTTCAAAAACTGACTAGACAGATACTATGCTTAACAGATGTACGAGTGGCAAAAACCAAATTGGTTGCATAAGCATATGTTGCTTGGCATATTACATCCATAATAATAAAATTACCATGCTGCTCTTCTAATCCGTAACCAGTCTTTTTATCATCTACTGCTATACAGGTCTGCTCATGCGAGTCCACTCTTAGAGATTGTGTAGTTCCTCAGGGCTTGTAGTGGTGACTTTGTTATGCTTTAGTCACCTTTTACCACACCCACGAGAAGAGATGGGATGGTACTATAGCCAGCCGACACCATATGGCTTTTCTAATTGCAACCAATGTAACCAGCCCTCTATCCATAGCTGGACATGGGCCTTCTCAAGCACATAATCTTGTGCATGAGGGATGTTTTCTAATTATTTATCTATAATCATGAAGTACCTATAATTGTTAACCTTATAATAATACCTTATACAATTCAACCCTTTTCATTTTACAGGTCTAGTCAAAAAAAAAATGTTGGTCCTAGACCTGGATGAAACATTAATCCATTCGCACCATGATGCGATGCTGCGGCCAACTGTAAAGCCAGGGACTCCTCCCGACTTCGTGCTGAAAGTCACCATAGATAAACATCCAGTTAGATTCTTTGTGCATAAGCGGCCACATGTGGATTACTTTTTGGATATTGTGAGTATCAATTATTTTATTTTATTACCCATGAAGAACAGATGATATGTTCATTTGAAGTAAGAGAATGTATGTATCTATATTTGTGTACACCTTTGTCTCTGAAAGGGCTTGATTTCAGAGAAGTTTTCTCAAAGGTTTATATAATATAAAAGAAACAAGATGCTTGATCTTTCATTATGTAGGACTAGGTGATAAGTCTGTATTACACTGTTACAGATTGTCAAGAAGACTGCTGACTGGTTTAAATCATATTTTAACTTTTTCAAAAGTATTTAGAGTTTTTTAAATGGGGTTTTATCAAAATCTTTAATTTTGTCTTGTTATGAAGAAGACACCCTCACTTTTTCGCTTGGTATACTGTTGTTTATGCTAGCAGCAACACAAAAGCATTGTCGAAGTGCTAAACTTACACTTATAACTTTTGTCTCTACCATTTTTTTTTACTATTTTCATCTAATACAGTATTAGCAAGTAAAACGAAACAAACACGGCAGTCTCTGCCCTCTGGACTCGGTAGCCACCAGTCCTAAAACTCCAAAGGTAGACAGTGCAAGCGTGCTAATGTATGTTTGTCATGTTGACATATACCACGGATGTCACACAGGGCGACAGTATCCACTTACCACTAGGTGGACTATCTGCTTCTATAACATCCACTTTTTATGAAAAAAATCTATTTATTTTTAACAGTATCTTGAAACAATGAAAATTTAAATTAAGTCATACCAACATTTCTTAAATAACTAACATATCTCATATTTTTTTAAATTTTAAAAATTACTTTCAGTATAGGTTTGTTTCAACTCTAGGTATTGAATTATAATGATACCAATTCATGTTGTAGAATAATAATACCATATCCACAGTCAACTATTGAAGATTACATTTATTATTATTATATTAATATTAGTTATTAGATTACTACAACAAAAAATATTGTCTAGTTGCTATCAGTCCTATCTAAAAATATAGTTGCCTGACATCAATATAGATAACATGATTGATATTATATTTGTGATATACCTCAATATAGCTGTAAACAGGGCCGGCAGGTTGTGTTTAGGCCTGAGTGGGTAGTTGGCCGGGATGGGGGACAGTCCCTCAAGAAATTGTATATAGACGAATGACTCATAAACAAGAGAATTTTATAGGAATAAAAACTACAAAATAAAATCTGGAAAACGGTTGACCCTGTGGGCCCATCCCCAAAACTTTCCGCTATTTTCGAGCTCGAACCGCTCGAATTGTTCATACGTTGTTGACTTTCGAACTCAAAAATATAAATGCCTATATTTTTTTAAAATATGTGTACATACGTTTTCGAGCTCTTCCAGCTCGAAAGCTAAGTAATCCTAATATTTTAGAGCTCACAGAGCAACATTAATTGTGATTGAATTACAATTGACGGGATGATCTATTCAATTTGTTAGATTTTAATTCTGCGCAGTTGTCTATTGGGACTCGATAGATAACCCTAACAAAATGTACCGTACATTAGCTTATATTAGATAATGGCTCTAAATAACAATGAGACCGGGATATAATTTTAAGTAAAATAAGATACAAAGAAAGAAAATGCGTCTAGACATGGATTTTTCGAGCGACGAGGAAATCCCCCATGTCTAGTGACGTCAATAACTTTTCGTCAAAATCTGAGTGGGTACTTTATCCATTCGAAAACTTCCAAACTTTTTACCGCAATACCCACATTATCCGCCAGCCCTGGCTGTAAATATATATTTTTTTAAAAGAATACTTTAATTTTTTTTAAAAGTAGACATATTGGAACTTATTGCAGTTAAATAATACATAATCTTATGGATAAATGTCTGTCTGTTTGTTTATTAGTGCTGACCTCTGGAAGTACTAATCTGATTTTGTTGTGATTTTCACTTTAGGATAGGGTGTTTATTCTGGAAGGTTTTTATTATATTTTTATTTCTTCTGTAATTTGAATAATGTGGTGAGTTCTTAACTACAGGGTGGTTAGAGCTAAGAGTTTTAATAAGAAGTTCTAGCACATAGCATCCACTTTACGTTTACAATAAACAATTCAAATCTGTCAATACTCAATAGCTTCAGAGAAACTGATTTCAACAGTAAAGTAAATTAATCTCGATATTCAAAGCCACATAAACATTAAACTATACTCCTGAAAAACAGTTGTTTTTGACTTATCAACTTATTCCCTCCATGCATGTATGCAGCATGCACTCTATGCTCAATAAATACCTTGAGTCGAGGCAAGGCTTAAAACCTTAGGTTTAGATAATAGACAAGTGGGCGGATTAGAAACCATATCATAAATATACCATTGATTAATATCAGCCTTAATAGGTTAATCGTTATTGTCCCACTGGGTAGAAACTTCCCCTTGCAAGTAATTACGTGGGTACATTATGTGTTGGTAGATATGAAACAGGCCTCAGTTTTTTTACTGCTATCCTGCGGTTTTCTCATTATGTTTTCTTTCACTGTCAAACTAATGATAAAAAATCTGTAACTTTAGTAGAAACCCACTGAGATTCTTCAGCCTGCAGACTAAACTCAAGAACTCACAGTTGTGAGTCTAGGAACACTAGGAGAGGATGCCATTGCGCTACCAAGCTCGTAAAACCCTATCCACTTCAAGAATTCCACTTGTTAACGTGACGGACATCCTATCCCTCCAAAGTCACCTTGTTTTGAATCACATGCAAGCCAAATGCCACATACGTCTATAAAATTGTCAATGAATTAGTCAGTGTGTAGATGTAAATACAGTAATAAAACTAATATGAATATAAATAAACACATGTGTTAAAACTTGCTATGTGAATTCTGTTTTTGAAAACAACTGCCATGTGCCATCATGTGAATTAACTACATTCAAGCTTCGATTGCGCTGCTTCTATTCTTTATGATAAAATTAAATGTTATATTGCGAAATATAACTTATATGCACAATATAATTATTATAATCCAGATATACAATATATTATTATAATAAGATATACAAAAAAAACTAACCGATACATAAAAAAATTAAAATTAGAGCTCCTTGTTGGTGTCTTAGTAAACCTGTAAAATTATGTTAACACTTCATCTTCCAAATCTAACTTGTTCCATTGCAATACTATTGCTAGGATGTCACGCTTACTGAATCTAGTGTCGGATTCCGTCAACGTTTTTAATGATTCATTGACAAAATTTAAAAAAAATATATTAGAGAACTTAAGAGATGGATCATTCAGAAGTTTTTTTTTTATATAATACGCGTACTATGTGAGCATTAGTGTAATTAATCACTGTCTGTCCTTAAAAAAAAAGTATTTTACACATTGACCTCTAAGGATGAAAAAATAAAACACCTCTAGAATTAAGGCTTTACCATACAGACCGCAGATCAGAAGCTAGTGGAACACTTTTTTTTTTTTTTTTTTTTAAATTCAACGTCAAGCGCTATTCCCAGGCGGTCACCCATCCAAGTACTGAACGCGCCCGACGTTGCTTAACTTCGGTGATCGGACGAGAACCGGTGTTTTCAACGTGGTATGGACGTTGACGATAGTGGAACACGAGTAGCGTTGTAATGTATGCAATTATATGAAACCATTGCGAATTGAAAACTTATCGATCGGGCTTTTCTGTGTGATGTTTCTCATCTCATTCGATACAACGCCGCTCACGCCACAACCCGCTTTCTGTTCTGCCATTAGCAAATTTAAGTTGTAATGGTTAGGCAGGATATACTGTAGGACCGACAGCTAAAGGGGTGGACGAGTTCTAGAATGAGGGCCTTATGATGGGTACATACCGGGAAGCACAGAATGTGATGTTTTCCGATATGGGGTTCTTTAAGAGAGCTGTGAATAGGATTTTGCAAGGTCGGCGGCGCGCCCGCGTACCCCCTGGTGTTGCAGGTGTCCATGGGGGGCGGTAACACTTACCATCACGTGGGACCGCTTGCTCGTCCGCCCACTGGTCTATAAAAAAAAAAGGTGTACCGACGACCTTCATTTGTCGGTAGCAATTGGATGAGAAGCCGAAGATCATATACATATCCCATCGAATTAGCAAGTTGAATTGAAAGTGTACCAGCTATATCAGGATTAGCTATATCAGCCTCGGGACCAATAAACGATAAAAAGAGTCCTTGAAAAGGGATTACGTATAGGGAGGCGCAGTGTGGAGCACTCTCCAGTCAAGTGTCCCTTCTTTCGTTTGCCAGTAGTGATTGGACCAGAGGAGTGGAATACTTGAATAGCGAACCCTCTAGATATAATGAACATATCACCTTAAGAAACTTAGTTAAGTAATTTTAACACAGGTGCGTCACATACTACTTTTCCTCGTTCTTGTATTCCTCAGTGTTCATACATCCCATTTCCATAGTCAGCATGCTGACGTATTGCGGAAGGAAATTGAAAGCAAATCAGCTCTTGCAGTTTTCCTCCGGAAATTACAGTCATTATCGCGAATTACGCTCGAACTCTTTTGCATTACATGTGTATAACAGACTAGCGACCCAGCCTCGCTTCGGTTTATAAGTTTTCTTTTTTTTAAATTCAAAATAAAATATAGTCTATATTAGACACGGATAATGTAGCTTCCTATTTGTGAAAGAATTTTTGAAATCAGTTCAGTAGTTCCAGAGATTACCTCCAACATACCTACAAACACACAATTTTACCACTTCTATTACAGATATTTATTATAGATGACAATACAGCCTACGCCTACGCTAACTACACGGGCGAATCTCTCGCGGCGATATTCTCGCCCGTGTCATTAATTTCAATAGTAACTATATGGCTATCGCCAAGCCCGTCTATTGCCATCCTTTCCCTAATCCTAATAGGAGGAGAGTGCACGCTGCATTCCCACAGCCGCTGGGCGCACTCGGCTGGCAACGCTCTTACAGAAGACTACCTTGAAATATACTGCATTTCCTACTTTGTCGTATTTCGTCAATGTACATACGTGTTGCGGTGGTGAGTGAGATATGCCAGAGCCAATTCCTATGCTTCTATTGTGACAGCCATTTTTTCAATATAAAAAGTATCTAAAATCCATAGGTAGGCACATCCAGGGGCCTACCAACAATTATCATTTTTGAGTGATGTCATCCATGGCTGTTTTTCCAGTGTTCACCTGGTAGCAAGGGACTGAGCGTAAGAAAAGAAATTATCACGTGTTTCGTCAATATATTTAATACAGTATTTTATTGGCCGTGTGGTGTCAGCCGGCTTTAAAATACCACCACATCTCTTGCCGTGGATGTCGTAAAACGCGACCATGCGATAACAAATCCGCTACCTCGAGCACCTCTAAAAGAGCCGTCTCGCTTGAACAGTGTGGTATCTTAAATCCATACATCCCTCATACACAGGACAATTATGAGGAGACCTGTGTCCAGCAACAGATTATAAAAAGGCTGGTTCCGGTTACAGGGTGTGATTCTCAAATAGGAACTATATTGTTACAGGTATCCCAGTGGTACGAGCTGGTAGTGTTTACAGCGTCAATGGAGATATACGGCGCGGCGGTCGCCGACAAACTAGACAACGGCCGGGGGATTCTGCGGCGGCGGTTTTACAGGTATACAAACCAGAAACTTGGAATTACAAGACTCACAATGTCAAATTTGACATGCCACTAAAACCTCTCATTTGAGTGTGGCAGATTTGTCATAATATACCGACAGGTTTTGTTACGATTTCATTATATGTACAGAATTGTGATATATAAATTAAGAAATATAAAAAATTTAATCGAGCACGTCATGAACTCAGTTGCGCTCGAGAAGCCAAAGAGATAACATCTCACTGAAAGTGAACGCAGCCGCTACTGAAGATGTCAACCGCAGTTGTTGACGAAACGTTTGGAAGAAAGAGAAGAGATTCCAGAAGACCTCGGCCAAGTAGCCGGGAAGATTCAATTAATATAGACACCGGCCGAGAAAGCCTACACTCCACTACGTCATGAACTGTTGTCAACATGGAATCCAGTGATTAACAAACTTAAACCTTGCCATTTATCGTCGAATACGGACGTAGTCGGACGGTAGCGGACATTGTTAGTGTAGTGTGTCGTAGTCATTCCGAATTTGAAGATCAAATGTGGGTATAGTACTCAGATGATAACGGCCATACTGATATAACTGATAATACGTTGATAAAACTGCTCGCAGCTCCCATCCTGGACTACCCGCCTCTTTAGTCAACTCGTGATCACGACCGGTGTAACCCGTAACATTTTACGCGTTCAGGCACGATATACAATATAATATTTTTCTAAATCGTAACAAAGCCGTGTCTGTACGGCAATTTAAAAAAAAATCGTTGCAGTGTAAA
Source organism: Sesia apiformis (assembly GCA_914767545.1). Lineage (NCBI taxonomy): Eukaryota > Metazoa > Arthropoda > Insecta > Lepidoptera > Sesiidae > Sesia > Sesia apiformis. The sequence goes on along the minus strand of OU611960.1, from coordinate 2,087,489 downwards.
GTATGGGTATTAATCATTTTTGGTATTTTTGCCTGTCTGTCTGAATGCGCATCACGCAAAAACGACTGAACAGATTTTTATTAAACTTGGCATAGAGAGTACATTTAATCCAGATCAATTGTATAGTTCCGACCGGAATCCAGGTAACCAAACACCCAAACGTATGCGCGCACGACGTCTCGACCTATATTAATTATACGAGTACAACGATATGCACAACAGATCTGCAACGTCTACTTAGAGATGTAGCACAGCATTAATCGAAAGTTCTTTATTCGATTATCGATTCTTTTTTAGAACTAATTATAATCACTTTGTAAAAACGATGTAAAGAAAAAGTGTGGTGTTGTACTATTTGTGTATTTGCAGAAATAAATAAAAAAAAAAATATTCAGGTGAACACAAACCCAGATCCTTAACATGGGACTGTCTTATCTGCTCAACTAGCATGCTTATGGCTCTTGATACACACAAACAAGCTAGAGTTTAAGCTCGAGTTTTAATCTATTATTTTCTTTTTACACGGTCATATTTCATTATGCTAGTTGGGCAAGTTGGGTTAATTGTATACGTTTAATTTCAGACAACACTGCACCGCAGAGCACGGCTCGTATACCAAGAATTTGTCGTCAATATGCGACGACCTAAACAGGGTCTTTATATTGGACAATTCACCCGGAGCTTACCGGGACTTTCCAGGTAAATGGACTAACTTGTTATTGTTAAATTTGTTTTTGGCAAATTTTAGTACGTCCCTAATAGAGAAATGCAATTAGATTTTAACCTCGAATCTTTTACTTCGTGGTTTTTTCTTCTCTATTACTTGCTTTTTTCGTAACTTTTAAACGATTAGTCCTAGTGTTGTAAAAATAAACGCTAAGCGTTTAAGTATTTTAACACCGAGTCAGCGCTAATTACCTTAACCGTCTTAGATTCGAACTTTCAACTTCAAGGGTTTAAGACGATTAAGACCTGAAAAACCTCAAAACTCAAACTTTAACACTGCTAGGCTTAAAGGTCCATTAGCGCTCAGTCTTTGAGTTATTTGTATATATTGTTTGAGTTATTTGTTGGTGAAATGAAGCCCTTTTTCCTCTCGCAACGCGAGCGAGTACCGTTCTCCGTCAGGCGGCACGGCGCAAGCCCTGACTGATACGACGCGAAACCGTAGGCTATTTATACCTACCTTGAACGCGTTCAGCACGCGAGTTTCACTTCTATACTTATATTATTTATTATTCTTATGCCGATACCCAGATTGCAAGACTTCACATACATGTTGAAGGGCAAAGAAACATTCTCAAAGCCGAGATACCCAAGAAGCATATAATCTCGTTTTAGTATCGTAAAACGATATACCGAAAATAGCGATTATCACACCGTTTGATTTATTCGAATTCACAAGAATGTCATTCGGTCTACGCAACGCCGGTCAAACAATCCAAAGGTGTATGGATATGGTATTAAAAGGCCTCGACTACGTGTTCTGTTAAGCTGATGACATCTTGATAAGCAGTCCTGACGAAGCATCGTATGAGCAACATCTCCAAAAATCATTGGATCTATTTCAAAATTACGAAATCAAGCTAAACATGACCAAATGCGAATTCGTTAAACGTCAACTCGACCTTTTGGGCAATCATATAAGATGGCATACGCCTACTCGAAGACAAAGTCAACGCCATCAAGAATTACCCCAAGCCACAAACCGTACAAGGTCTACCGTCAATTATTGTAATTATTTAATTTAATTAAAAAACCTTTTATTCTCCAACCACGGTATCTCAATAATCTCCAAATATATTTTTTTTATATGTTTTTGGGCTCTGTTGTAAAATTTGTAAGAAAATACTTGGTTTTGATGTGGGACAGCCAAAGACTCAGCGCAATCTATCACGTGCATATAACGGTGAAACTACTCTAGCTAGGGTATGTGTACAGTATATGCACCATAGCCAGAGTAATCTCACTGCTATGTATGCTATTCTATGTAGATTACATTATGAGAGACACCTTATGAGATTTTTAGTTTGTCGTGAACGAGGCTACTTATCGTTAGAGCTCTAGTGCTTAATACAAGTTTTATGCCCTGTGTCAGATAACGCAATACCAATAAAGTCGTGGTTCTCGGACCCGCTGGACGTGGCGCTGTTGAACCTGCTACCGGTGCTGGACGCGCTGCGGTTCACGCACGACGTGCGCTCCGTGCTTTCCCGCAACCTGCACCTGCACCGCACCTGGTAGTCACCGCCGGTGAGTGGACACTATTACACTGTGTGCTAGTTTGTGTTCATTGTATATCAGTACTATGTAACCTTTCTATATTTCAGTTTTTTTTATAGAAAAAAATTGCCAGATCTGGTAGTATCGGATGAGAGTACACTGTATTATACTGCGTGACTGTATTTGTGTGTGTGTGTGCGTTGTATGTTAGTTCGATGTAGTATGTAAACTACTATATGACCTTTCTGAATTTGGGTTTTTCATAGGAAGACGTTGGCAGTGTTGACTCGGATTTTTAGTCTACGCGCGTAGGTACTTGTATTTGTGTATGCAGACCTATGCGTATATGTGTGTGCGTACGAGGGTGTATTTATGTGTGTGTTTGTATGTCACAAACTGACTTTACCTACTTGATTACTTGACCTTTCTAAATATGTGTTTTATTTGTGTTTATAGGAAGAAGTTGGCAGACGAGTAGACCATTTGCATGATGGTAAATGGTATCTACAGATGTAGCAACATAAGGAATTCTCCTATTTACAGAATCCCACCACCCATTGGGTGGACTGTCTGCCTGTTTATTTTAATTTAATAACCTATTTAGAGATACAAAAGCATACTTTTGATTAATTTTTAATTACTTTTCAGATGTGAACCAGCTTTTGTACAAATGTGGGGCGCCACAGGCCTCCTGAACTTATTTATTATTTTTTCACCCGTTGGGCCATTCAGCGCTTATATTGAAATATACATTTATAGAGTAAATATAGATAAAATAATTTCGTTCTAAGTTTGTTTTTCATAAATGAAAAGTGATGAGTGCGTAATACATACGTGTATTAACATTACCTACACGTGTAGGACACTAGGGCGTTTTTAAAACGCATCGGTTTATTGTGTAGTAGTTGTGTCTCGCTCTAACATTAGGTGAATGAGCGGGATGGAATCACCTATCGTGTATTTGAGGGCCAGTTTATTTAGGCTCTAAACATCGTTAGATGTTACCCACCAAAATAACTACACTGAGTTACTTTGATTTGACCCTCACTTTTGTTTTTTCCTCCAAATAAAAAAGTCGTTTATCTTCAATATTCTAAAAATTATTTGATGTATAATCTGTTAGTGTATATAGACATACGTGTGATATACGTTTAATAGATTTCTCTAATTCGTCTTTATATTATAAAGGCCCGACTACGGTTCTTAAAAGCGCGTTTATTGTATAGTTATTATTAAAATGTAATATTTTTAAACAATGTAAATTAGAACAGTAACTTACTATTCCCGATAGTTGTCAAGAACCCTGTACAGGATTTTCGACGTCATTTCTATGAGCGGTATTTTCGACTACCCTTTTATTCTGAAATTTTTACACATTTATTATCTACGTCGAAACTGCCTAAATCTATTTCATAACATTGCTATTTTGAAATTCTATTTATCTAAAAACTAGTAGAATAATCGCGCGGTTAAAAAGCGTCCGTGCATATAATATCTTATAAAGTAAAGGAGTATTAGACAGACCTCTTGACCGTATTGAATTTGATAGTATTAAAGGGTGATACTTTTTTGAGGGTAGTTTACAATTTTTATATAAAACAAAAGTGAGGCGGTGTGCTCAAATGTAATTAACTGAAGGTACATAATAATTTGTGTAATTCAGTTGCACCAATTTTCAAATAGTAATAGTTTTTTTAATTTAGTTTCCTGAAACAGTAAAATAATTTTGAACTTTAATACTTTGATATAAGGTTCAAAGTGATTTGTAATTCGTATCTCCTAACATACACCCAAAAGTATACTATTCAATAATAATAACAGTTTAATTTAGTTAATATTCTGGAAGCTTCGTTAAACGACTTTACATATCCAATACTGAACTTTAATACATAGTTTGCTATAAGGTCCAAATTGATTTTGCACTCTTCGTCATTTGAGGAACTAAGTTACCGAAATGCGCTTTATACAATACATCCAATATATAACCCATTCATTCCTAAATCTCCAATAATAGGCGACGTATCTGGGGGCGTGTCAACATTTGTCATTATGGACTGATGTTGACATATATCGTGGATGTCCATAAATAGCACCCACTTACCATCAGGTAGACTTTCTGCCACGTTTTATTTAAAAGGGCACCTAAAAAAAAAGTATTTAAAGTTATTTAAAAAGGTTTTACTAACGCAGCGTTTTATTTTCTAGTGTGTTGCCACTCGATTATCGCCGACTCGTAAATAAAAAAGTGATATCTACAATATTCCAACTTTTCAGAACGTTTGAGGCTCTTTTTAAAGGGTCATATGAAGTTATTACACTTGAATAATTGGTGCAACTGTACTTAATAACTACTTAATTATAATTGAACTGTGTAAATTAATTGTAGACAATATGTTGAAGTGGTTTGCGTATATTTCGTTCAGCCGATCTCATAAACTATGCATCTGTGTGATTTTTGCATAAACTTTATTAAATCAAGTATAATGTTAGCAAATAGCATGTTTTCATAAATTTGTGGTCATATTTTTAAGGAATCGTTAATTGAATATACTGATGGTGTTAATTTAAATTAGCATAAGACCTTTACAAAACTAGCAGAAAATCTATCTTTTTTTATAGAACTTATTATCAAAAACTTTATCGATGTAATGAAATTTATTTGATATTCATGAGTTAAAGCTATCATTTTGATATTTAGTGCTTCAAGATCAAAATAATATTATTATCTCTTATATTAAAGTTAGTTTTTGTTAAATAATGGTTTTTAATGCGTTTTCAAAAGAAATGGTTTTTATTATAAATCGATATTTATTAGGAAGAAGCTTCAGGAAAAATGATTCTTTATTAATTCACACGTCATATTTTTACATGTGTAAATTTTATTTTTACAATAAAGATATGAAATATTTGTAAACTCTGCAAAACGCAGCCACACACGTGTCGCAAATATTTGTGGATCGTTCGTCTACTCCATCATATACATAGCAAGTTACAACAACTCTTCGGTGCCGTTCTCCACAATAGCATCACACCCGAAGCGTGGAACAGGAGTGTAGTTGTCTTGTTCTTCAAAAAAAGAGTCAGGATACTACTGAAAAATTATAGGCCGATCTCACTCCTAAGCCACATATATAAGCTGTTTTCTAGGGTTATCACGAACCGTCTTGCCCGGCGGTTAGATGAGTTCCAACCTCCGAAACAAGTTTTCGAAGAGGCTACAGTACCGTAGACCACATTCACACCTTACCACAAATTATTTAAAAGACGAGTATAATCGGCCACTTTGTCTCGCATTTGTGAACTACGAAAAAGCCTTTGATGCAATCGAAACCTAGACTGTTCTGGAATCCTTGCAGCGATACCGAGTCCATTGGCGATATATTGAGGTGTTGAGATGCTATATAGGCCGCAACAATGGCAAGCTAATCCAAGACATCTAAGTCGGGGAGCGAAGCAGGAGGCTGTATTATCTCAGAAACTGTTCACAAACCTACTGAAGAACGCGTTTAAAATGCTGTAGTGGCAGCATTGCGGAATCAGTGTTAACGGCGAATACATCATCTCTCACCTTCGTTTCGCAGACTACATTGTTTTATCATGGCAGAATCTCCGGAGGAATTAAGTTGGATGCTGAACGACCTCGGGACGCGTTCGTCTCGGGATGAACCTGATCAAGACAAAAGTTTGTCAAAATAAAAGACAAAATCACATAGTATTTGTGCGTGTTGTACATTACACATGTCTGGGACCGGTAATGGACAAGTTAACTGAGTTCTCGCCAGCGCCGTTGCAGGGGGGTGAGGCGGTGCAACGCGGCCATCTTGTTTGTCACTTCTCTTATTTATCTATACGTACACTAGGCCAATCTGTATTATAATAGCAAATTTTCTATTACACCAAATAATCTTGAGATACGAATTGAATTTTTCGAAAAATGTTCATCATTCTTCCTAATAAATATATTCAATTAGCGATTCTATACTCGCGCGTATTTAAAAGATCTCCCCTAATGTATGGAAACTATATATATCCAACTTTGTTGAAATTATTTTACAACATTTATACAGGTTGTCTCCGAATCTTTTCCGAGGCCTAAAACCATGGGTATCGTTCATGATTTCGAGTTCATTAACATAAAAATTTTACTAATCATTTTTGCTAAAAAAATCTTTTTATTTGTTCTGCAAATTTTTCACACAAATTTATTAAATACGAAGCCCAAAGAAATGCAAAAAAATATCATTATATATCAATCAACTCTGAATCATGAGCAGAATTGATGGTTTCAAGTTTTGGAAAGGATTCTGTACCAAACTAACACCTATGTGTAGGTACATAATTATTGACAAGATTTTCAATAAATACACTACAATACAATAATTTCAATACAATAATTTAATACGTAATTAAAACGATGTTCAAATCAAGAGCTTTTCTGTACGGAAACAAAGAGATTATGTTATAATAAATTAATTATATGTTAATGTTATTATTAAAATAAACAAATTTCATTAAAACTACATGATATTATAACAATATCAAACCAAGGCCCTAATAATGGTCTAATATCCAAAATCCCATTGTTATAAGTACAATATATATTTGTTATATGATTCTGATTTTACAAAATGCGGGTATCTCTACTATTTTCTTTAATTAGCAAATCACTCCAACAAGTCTTTTCTGTGATTGATTTTTTGACAACGCATTACAAATGGCGCTTGTACATTGCAAATTGTTTTAATTCAATCTTATTGGTCGATAAACAATAAGGCATTAAGTCCGCCTTTTGTACATTTTGTCTGTGCAATAAAGTTTAAATAAATACCCAATGGTAAACAGTATGAATTAAACATATTAGACTAAAAACGCACGGTGGATGAACGTGCGTTTTTTACCCCACATAAGACTGTGACAATATATTTTTAATGGAGCTACGCCTTACGTAGATTTTCTGGTACGAGTTATCAATCAGGCGAGTGTGCGATTTGAAGTTTAAATCCGCTTTGTATAAAAAACGCAGTACGTTTTTAAACTTATAGATGCGACTGACGACCTTATGACAGAGCCCATTACCATCCATCCCCATTTTCCCAACCCTTTCTCCAAATCAATTCCTACATCTCAAAAGGTAGGCAGCGCATCCGGGGGCGTGCCAGCGTTTGTCATTTTGAACTGATGTCGACATGTATCGCCGATATCTATGGACGACAGTATACATTTACCATCAGGTGGACTGTATGCTCGTCTGTCGCCTTCCTACTATACAAAAAAGAGATATAGGTACTTCTAATTATGAAATATAGCTTCTAAACAAGGTCCTATTCATTTTTATGATTTATGATAGCTAAGTCATTGCAGATGGCGCCATCTGCAATGACTTCTAATGACAATAGTGTTGTATACTTTATCTATGTAAAATCATGTACGAAGTACACTGAAAGTTCCAATTGATTCTGAGCACTAATGAACGCTTTATAATTAAAATCTATGTATTAGGTCCCTTACCTCTGAAATTGCCCTTTTATATGGAAAAAAAAAATTGTATGAAAATTGTATATTTAATTAATCGAAGTACTGTCCATTATTATCAATACAATTTTGCCAGTTTGGAAGTTGATTGATGTCTCAATAAACTTATTGTGTAACGATAAACTTTATTGTTTAATAATTACCGTCAATTGAAGGCGTTCAATAGTGAACAAAAAGAGGGAATGTTAAGAGTTTAATATGACTGTTACAGTGTTTCGAGACTATTACCCAATTTATACCTGTATATCTGAACCATTGACCAACCGAGCATTCGCACGATTACAAACACCTTTTTCGTTCGTACACGAGTTATTGCTGTGATTTTAAAGTTCATTTTCGTTGCTGTAACTGCATGAAAAGGTTTCATCAACAACGTTATATTGACGGTTGTCGCTATCTAACCGCTTATGGCATAAGCTGATAATGAACTGCAAAGCAGTTTGTATTTGTGCCAACGCTCGATTGCCCGATGCTGTAAATGTACGTAGAAACATTCTAAAACATTTGATTTGGTAATTTTTCGTAGAATTTCAAAATGATTGCAATGACTTGCGTGCTTTCGGGCTCTGACGATTCTCTGTTTTACAAATAGTGATTCTAATAGTTAGTGCCATTTCGGCTCAACTAATTCTAAATACTCTAAATGTTGATACGGATATGCCTTCGGAACTCCGAGTTACTCAATTTATGAAATACGTTATATTTTTCTTTTAAATACACAGGTTGAAATAAGAAATACCTGCACCATCTTAACGTTATCATTAACACTAACAATTTTTTTCTGATCTTTATTTTTCTTCAAAAAGTTATATTTTTAAATGAAGTCTCTGAATTTGTTAGTCTGTACTACTCACTATTAGTACAGTACAACACAACTCATAGGTGTCATCGCCTAACATCATAAGACAGAACTTTACCAAGTGTAATATGTAATTTATTTATAAAAATAGGCGCCTACATCCACATATAATCATTAACAAAAACCGTATGGACCTTTTTCATGTGATAAACCTATTATAGGTGCACACAGCACTCACATTTTTTTAAAAAGTCATTGAAGCCCACAGCAATAATAATAAACATGAAAAGATTGATAGAAAGTTAAAGCTTAATATGTTTATAGCGACACACACCGGCAAGAAGCAGTCGCCAAAGATGTAAATGCAATTGCTATCATTATAACTGCTTAATATGCGACATAAAGTCAAATTTCGTCTTAGTTTAGTTCCACAAATCAACGTATGACGCACGTGCGATCGTCTTGTCGCGCACCGCGCGCTCGAGGCAGCAGCGAATAGGACGTTGAGGCGGGAAATAAATCGATTTCCATTGGTCGAGCGAATAGGTACATCGTTGGAACCTTTGAGTTGTGTCCTAGTGTACGCTACTACAAACGGTAATATTTCATAGAGAGCTGCTAATCGAACCGCTGCTGTTATATGCCTACATGTATGTAAACCGGTGCGAATGTGTATGCAGGAGTGCGTTTGTATACCTAAATAAAGTGCTGTATTTTTAAATTTTGATAGAACAAATATGTTAGTTTTCACGAAATAAATTCGGTTTTTAACAAGGTGCAGATATTTTTTGTTTAATCTATAATAAATACACTCCAATTTTATTATATGAAAATCCACTTACACATACCATACTCGGAATTTTAGGTACGTCCATATTGAGATTATTAACTGTTTTTATTCCTAAATTGTTTCCTTTTTTTTTTAATTAAATGTGGCTTTATTTAGCAAACACAATATCAAGTTTCTTCGATTATACGTTACGGCATTATTCTATGGGGAAACTTCACTGATATCGATAGAATTTTTATCGCACAAAAGAAATGCATTCGAGCAATCCTTAAAATGAAGTGCAGTGAATTATCTACACCTATATTTAAAAAAAACATAGTCGTTATAGGTACCGTAAACTGGGGTTACTTTATGACCAGCTTTAAGGTTTTTTGTTCATATATTTATTGTTTTTCTAATTACATGAAATTGGAACATTATTTTAAAATATTGATCTATTAGGCTATATATTCACAGAAAAATATTTATAAAAAATTGCTATCTTTTAGTATTTAGACCCTTCCAAAGTCCATCACAAAGTTTGCCAAGGCATGGGGTTACTTTGTGACACTCCAAATAATGCTCAGCAGTTCTCTAGAAAACGGATGCTGTTCTAAAGTAACCCTATAAACCGTTAACATACATGCTAGACTAACAAATAAAATTAAAAAATTGCCAGTTGTACTTTAAAAAAATTACTAAATACAGATGGGGAAAAAAAAAAACAAATTTTTTTACAAGATATTTTCAATTAGGGTATAAAAGTGTAATTTTTATGGCATACAGAACATTATATAAAATTTAAAGATAACGCTTTATTTCCGGGACGTTGTAATGGCCTCTTTTGTAACTATTTTGGGTTCTTTTATTTTTTCTTTTAACATTTCCCCTGTGTACCAAATCTCATCTCTTTTTTCTGACCATTTCCAAAACTTGTTCCCTTTGGCCATGGTGCTAATAAAAAATGTGTCTTCGTCGACACTTGTTATTATTCCGGGATAATATTTGTCATTGTAATTAACAATCGCATAATCTCCTTGTTTGTATGTTCGGACTGTTTCTTCACTAGTGCTCAAATTTATTTGCGACTGCTGCGCTATGTGCGATGTAAGCTGGTTTGGTGGCATATTTTCGATCTCTTCGTTCTCTTTCTCACTTTCTTCTTCATTGTACATCATGTTGATGTATGTTTCGAAGTAGTTGTGGTGATCTAATATGGAGTAACTTTTGTCACTTTCTTCAAAAGATGAGACGCTGTTTCCATAATTCGCCTGTGTATAAATTTTTCTTCCTGCTTTTGTGTTTCTTTCGGAAGGTTCATTATTGTTCGTTGTCTTTTTCTGCAAACTCAAGCCTGTCGACGTTGAAGGTGTCACTGTCTCTTCTAAATTTTCATCTTAATCTAAATTATAAGGGCTGCAGCTGCTTTCTCTCAAAGAATAATTATCGTCACTTCCTTCAGAAGATGAGACGCTATTGCGAACATTCGTCTGTTTTTTTACGTTTTCCAGCTGATTTTGAAGCATTCTTTTTTGTTCTCTTTTTCTGCATTGCCACGCCCGACGATGTTGAAGGGGACAGCTATGTCTGTCATAGAAACGCTTTTTCCAGGAACAACGTTAACAGCTTTACGTTTTCTTCTTGGGTTGACCGTTGTTTGACTGTCTCGTGTTTTTTTCAAAAAATCGATAAATGTTTCACTGACATCTTCTACCTGCCGTAGATCTGTTTCCAAAACATTTTTCGGAAGACTAGCCAAAACGATATCTCTGTTGATAGGTGACATTCCACATTAAAATTGGCAGCATCGTGTACATAAACCAATCTTCAAAACTTTGGCTGTCAAACCATCCAGATTTGCTACAATTATACCTTGACCCTTCAGGGCCTCCCTCAATCCAAGTTTGCCACAATTTTTGTGACTTGTAGTTCACATAAACTGGCGCAGTCTCACCATTAGCATTGCCACTTACCATGATAGATGTACACGCTTTGCTCCAATTTCTGATGATCTCCAGGTATTTGGTGCCCCTTTTGACCAACACTTTTTTTAACCCGGGATCATCAACAAGATTTGTCTCGTCATAGTTCTAAATATTGCTTGGAGGCACGCCTTCTAATTCTCTGTGTACATGGTTAAAAAAATTGTTAAGAACCTTTTCATTTATAGCGGCACGAGCGTTCTTTATATTCTTAGCAAATCAGTGTGATAAAACTGATTTGTGTCGGTCAATAAAACTTCGTACCCAATCAGGACCCGGCAAATTATCTTTGAACCGCGGAACTCGTCTTCCCATCTTATTCAGGTCTGAGCGTGTATTGCATCTCAAATCTAGTGGAGTAATTGGAAAACCAAAACTAGACATAGCAATGACATGACTGACAAAATCATTCTCCTCAGCTTCACTAAAAACCGTTGGGCGTCCTGAAGTAAGTGAGTTTTTCTCTTTAACTTTGTTAAATAGAGTGTTACGATGTATGTTGTACTTTTCTGATGCTGCACGGAAAGTTAATTGCTTATTTCGAATCTCTTCTACAGCGCACTGCAACGTTTCAGGTGTATAATTCTGGTACGTACGCCCACCAATCTTTTTTTTGTATGTTCGAGGCATGTTCAGAGTACTTCTGCAAAGAAATAAAGATTCTAAGTGTAAGTTTGTGACAACCATACTGTAGCTATTGTCATATACTAATAACAAGTAAGGGGGTTACTTTGTGACAAACTGACATGAGTTCTGATTATCAAATTACTATTTTTTGTTCAATCTACATTTTCTTTAAATAAATTAAGTACAAAATGTAAGATTTCTACCATTTTAGATTTGTCGGACTTATCTGGCAACCCTACCGGTACATGTCAAAGTTACACCACGATGTTCTAATTTTTTACATAGATGTCAATAAAGGTGTTTAATGCGTCCTTATCCACACACTATTTTTCATCATTTTCAGCATAAAATTTACCATAAGAAACACATACCTGCAACTCTGAATAAATGTTTGTTTTTTGTCTCCGATAGAAAGTTTGCACGTAAAAAAATTTCAAGTAAAATTTTGCTTCACGTAAAATATACTACAGACTAAAAATTTTTATTGACAATGATAACATGCAAGCTACAACAATACTCAATGACATTTGTTTTTTTTTTTAAGTATGATTAGGTGCGTTCAAAACATTAACATTCAAAGATATGTCAAAAAGTGGGCTTGTCACAAAGTTAGGCTGCTGTCACAAAGTTTACCCCAGTTTACGGTACCTTTTTTGTACATAGGTATATGGAACCGGAATATTTGTCCCTTTTTCAAATAAAGTGACAGACGTGCTGCCATTCAACTTCCTTTGGACATGCCGACATACTCATGCAAATTGCTCACACCAAATTGTTGCTAAATGTTATCATTAATATGTATACAGCCTGTTGTAACGGCCTTCCAAAGAATATTGTAGACTTACCGTCTTTGCCGTAGCCCATCCCATCCCTCCACATTTTTCCCATCATTCCTTCATTTGCAAAGGTAGGCATCGCATCCAGGGCGTGCCGACGATTTGTCATTCTGGCCCGATGTTGCCATGTATCACGGATGTCTATGAACGACAATATCCACTTACCACCAGTCTGACGCCTTTTTTCTAATAAAAAAAGACTAAAATTTTACGGCAACGGTTAATTGACCAATAACTCTTCAAGGACTGCCACGAATATTGTGACTAATTGAGACATTTTTGACATTTCGAATTTAAATTTGCACACCGTTTGGTTATAACATGAGCTCATTGATTTAATACTATTAATTTCTATATTAATAATCCAAATCAAATGATTTTTAGATCGATTCTACCCATTATTAAATCGTGAATTTTCTGTTGACTATTTCTTTGTAAAATACAATGTTGTAAACGTGAGCGTTGATCGTGCGAATTACGAATGAATCTTATAAACTTTAACTGCTTTAAACTCCAGCTTTTAACCTCGATGATTATCTCACGGAAGACTACCTTTAAATGTACTACATGTTCTACTTTATCGTATTTCCACAATGTACGTACGTGTTTCAGTAGCGAGTGAGATATGCCAGAGCCCATTCCCATCCCTTCCATTTTCCCAATCCATTCCTTAATCTGCAAAGGTAGGCAGCGCATCCGGGGACGTGCCAACGTTTCGTCATTCTCGACCGATGTTGGCATGTATCGCGGATGTCTATGAACGACAGTATCCACTCGCCATCAAGTGGACTGTATGCTCGTCTGCCGTCTTTTTTTTATAAGAAAAAACATGAAACGTTAAAAACTTCAACTATAATGCTGTTCAGTGTTTAACGCTCAGGTTTTAAAGGTCCATTAAAACGCTCCATTAAAAGGTTTTAAAGGTCGCTCAGTCGGCGCTCATTTTTACTACACTAATACAATATATATCATTTAAACCAAATATGTAGCTATAATAATAAATAGTATGGTATATTTCTAGTGTGTTGTATATATGATTGTGTTTAATTAAACTGGACATTGAATTGCTAATTAATTCAAAAAGTACATAAGTTTCCATCTATTGGTATTGGATCAACTAGACATTCGAATGGCGTCACATTATTAATTTACAGTTCGTTATCAATTTATTCAATACGTAGCTAAGTTACGCCAACCGCAAAAATAACGAACGATTTTAACTTTACAGTTTAAATCACCAAATATACAGCTAATTTACTTCATATGTGTTGTTTGCGAACTGCAAAAAGACTTTGTGTCTGCTCGAACGCGTGTTGTCATGATAAAGTAATCGCCTACATTAATTACTTAAGGTTTATTCAGACAAGCAATTCCCGTATATTCTGTAAAGTATGAATAAACCATGAAATAATCATCTACTTAAAACAAAGTCTGAATACACCTTAAAATTAGGTTCCCAAACTGTGAGTTCACTCGCACTTTATGAATTGTTTTCTATTGTTTTTGTACAGAAAACGAAGTTCCTTATATTTCTTTTTTGTACATCTCGTGCGTGTGATGCATTATAAATCAAATAGAGTTTGTAACTTTGTAACCATGTATCCTTTGTAAATATAGATTTCAGTAGGTACCATATCAATATTACTTTTGATTGAAACAGGGATTTGGGTAAGTGAGATTAATAACAATTAATAACCATTGCGGGCTACAGTGCCCGGCGATAAATATGGCACGTTGTAAAATGGGAAAGAGACCCATCTATTGTCGTTTTTATAAACTAGATATAAACTCCATTCTAGTTGTGTTAATATAACGATGTACTATATTGTCATTATATTGCCGGCCACTGTACTTATTATAAAGTCTCCATAAATTAGCAGATATCATTTTAAAGGATGGTTTACAATAAATAACAATATATTTGTTGAAAACAATTTTGAAAATTTACGAATACCGCCATTTTTACTCTTGTTATTTTCAATTTTTCTTCCAGAAAAGTATTTAAATATTAAAGTGACATCTTTTACTGATATCCACTAATGGAGACTGTAATATGCGGGTATAACTAAATGTTGTGGACATTGTCATCTGATTAACTACCCGCAAAAACACTTGCAATTGTAATAGCTGATTTTAGAGTCGCGCAGGATAAAATGTCTTGAAACAAGACATATATAGGACTTAGAAAGAGACAGCAATATAGAAAATAACGGTATATTTATTAGTCATCACAACTTCATTTCTCAAGCTCATATTTATCTAATTTTTAATGAATTTGAGCAATCCGTATCCAGTCTCATAATAATGGAGTAGAGAGTGTTATGGGGCGAAGAAAGTTCTTATTCTATTAAACACTACTTCCTATTTCCCATCCCATCCCTAAAAAGTTGGGGAATACTAGTTTTTTTTATCCCATTATCCTAACGGAATGAAAAACTTGTGCAGATTATAATACTCTCAATTCCCCATCCTTTCCACCTGTTTTTCAAATAGCCCATAAATAAAACAACTTTAGTAATATTACTATCTCTTGTTTTAATGTCAAAAGATGCACGATTTTATAAGCAAAATGCTCCGCAACTGTCCCACGACTCTAAGACCAGTCTTTAATATAAAAAAAATGTTCACAAAACGCATAATAGTACAATTAATTTCCAAATTACAGATGTTCCCTTTTTGTTAAACTTGAAGGCGTCGGGAAGACAGTGTAATGAATGATTGTTTATATAAAAATACTTCCATATACGTGTGAATTAGCGACGCCATCTTGAATGTTTTAAACAACATAAGCACACAATATATATATATATAATAAAACCGTAACGAAACCGTGTATCTACATGAAATATTTTTTGAAAAAGTAAGTACGAATGATATATAGCCCATAATATTAATTTTGGTATTTTTGTCTGTCTTGTCTGTCTGAACTACTCTGAAAACATCACACAAAAACTACCAAACGAATTTTTATTGTTATAGCTCAAGTGCCCGGTTAACGTGTACACTTTTTATTCAGATATGGATATACTTATATATGAAGTCCTACAAAAATGATGTAAAATATTTGTAATATGTCAATCGGAACACTAATACTATTTATATCTAACTAAAATTAACATATCTTACATATTTTTGTTTATTAAATTGATGATTAATTTACTCTTACGTGCATAACACCATCCACACTCGCTCCCTAAGGTATTTGACCTCTCAAAGCGCCCGCTTCTTTTAGTAAGTACCCGTAATTTAATTAATTAGTGTACTGCTATGACATATTAAAATATTTTACACTATTTAGGACATTATATTGTGAGATAAAAGGTTTCTTTTTACGCTTACGAACACAACTACAAGAGAAGCAGACGCGCACTCGTTATTTTGAACATACTTGTATAAAATATAATTTCCTTGATAATAAATCATTCAAGATGGCCTTTTTTATTACACGATGTACAGTAGAACATTTTGTAACAGCGCATCAGTGCGACAGTTAATAAATGTGGTCTCAACCGGTTGTTCAAAGTTTAAAAAGCGATTTGTATTATAGCAATATTAAATCGATTTCAAAACTCATTTGTTTTCATTGTTCTACGCATAAACCTTACCTAATACCGTAGACTACGAATTAGGCTCGTTTACGCAAGCAGAGGTTCTTGAACGTTTTGGTCGAGAATATTGTTTATGATTCTCGTATGTGACCATCGATATGGGAATAGACTAGATGACATATACGTTCTTATCAAATAAACCTGGTTGGCAACTTCTACGACGAGGAGGATGATTTCATTAAAAAGTCAATATTTAAACTTAAGTATGACTACGTAATAAGAATGTTCCATTTTCAAAACATACCAATTAATTCGTTATAATTAAAAACAGTGGTCGTCAAACTTTTCTGGTCAAGGGCCAATAGAGACAATGTGGGGTTGCCCTTTGCCAACTGGCCCTTGACCAGAAAAATTGACCAGTATGTTTTGAAAATGGAACATTCTTATTACATAGTCATACTTAAGTTTGATAAGTAGGTTTATTTTGTTAATAAATCGAGTTTTGTTCTGAATCAGTTTTTAATTTTTCGACCTTAGACAGGAACCCAACGCACACCGGGAGCCACACCACGCTAGGCAGGGCCCAGAGGACAGTCATACCGAGTGTACCCCAGAGGAGCTATACAAGTGTACCACACTTACGCATTGGTAACCACAGTACCAATACTAGTTCATTTAGCTGAGTAGGATTAAAATACGGATGAGGGCCGCGGGTCGCATGAATCTTTGATTTGGGCCGCAGTTTGACGACCACGGATTAAAAGCTACTGAACATGGAACACTATCCACGTAACATAATTCTTATACTCGCCCCACTGACGGATTTAGCTCCGTCACGCAGTCGTCAACGACAATCTACCGGGGTGTGTCTATGATGAGGGACGTGCGTCCGAATAGTGGCCGACTTACATCAAATGCCCTACGAATTCGCCATGTCTGTACGACACAATCGAAACAGTTGTACTAGGTCGCACTTGACTTTGCCTGCGTCGTAGGTACTTCCGGCAAAAATCTTATCGTGGACAAAAAAGACTGATTTCGTATGCAGATCTGGCAAAATTCTTACCGTGGACAAGAGGCCTAACGGGCCTGCCATACAGTGGTTGTACATATCTAGCATGTGAATAAAATAGATGTATCTAATAATGTACTCCAACGTCATTTAAAGAAAAACCACGTTGTCTTCTCAACAAGATGCCGGGGAACTGAATATACAAAGTAAATAGAAATAAAAAGATTGTATACTTGATGATGAATCATTTAATTTGAGACTGATTTGATGCAATTTTTTTGATGAATGTTCAGCGGAAAGTTTTACAGAACTACAATATTGTATACAAATAGATTTTTTTTTTGAGAGAGCATTGTATCTTAAATTCTTGCATATTTATATTTTTTTATTGAAAGTTCCCTATTTAGAATTTCAAAAGCTTTTTCTATTCAAGTAATTATTTGTAGGCCAAATGGTATTAAATGCTAACAAAGATAAACACTCTCTTTACAATTTGTAAAAACGTGAATTATTACACCAGCAAAAGGTAGGTTTACGTCAATTTGCAATTGAAAAAGTATCTTTTATACATTTGGTCATAGATCTAAATCGACCACAATTATCAGTATTATCACTGATTACAATGAATGATAACATTTATTTCAACCTAACACCATTTGGTGTATATATTTTTTTTTTTTTGGAAAAGTTGTGAATTCCTCCTTGAAGACGGTTTCGAAACTTCAAGTTTAAACTTCAGTGCACTTTTTATGCACCCACCTCCCAATTGCACTTTTTGTGCACCCCCTCCAATATCCACACCCCTCAACTAATTGATTCTTAGGAGAATAATTTACTTATGAATTCTAATATTCCCCTATTTACAAAATGGCTTTAATTTTAAATGAACTTCGAAATTATATTTATCTTTAAACCAATAATTATATGATTTGCCCTGTAATTATTAACATTAAAGCCTTTTCATTCAATTCAAACTAAAATTTTAACAACTCTAAATGATGAAATTAAATGGCGTTTCAGAAAACATTGTTTTCTCTACTGAAAAAAATTTGCACAAAATTATAAATACGATACATACAATAAACCTAAAGAAACATGTTTTAACTACTTACTTTGTATGTGCATTAAATACAAAATTTAAAACCAAGAAAAAAATATTGTCATTTAAATTAGCAACTATTTTCAAAATCATTTCCTTACTTTTTAAAGTTTATTGCAATAAAATAAGGAGTCAGGATTAATCTTTCTGTTTATGTCAAGATCAAAAATATTTAAAATTCTTGTCATTCTTTACAAGTGCTGATATTGCAATGAAATAGTTAAAACTAACTAAACCTGGTAATATTTAGAGGTGCAAGCATAGTATCAGATTTAATAAACCTCTAGAAGACACCAATAAAAATATCACAAATAGTGTTTAAAGGAATCATCATTTATAAGACTTGTCCAAAGAGGGTAATCACTAAAATTCATTCTCTGTACAGGTTATAATGTTACAGTCAATGGTTTAAACTTATTTAAAAAATACTCTATCCAAACAATGAGTAATAATTACAAAACTAGAGGATCTACACATTTTTTAAAAGGATTTAGACTTCAAATTACAACTGTACAAAGACAACTAGCAACATCCACCGCTCATCACCATGGGAAACAAATTATGACACAGAGTATAACTTTTCCGAGAAAGACTTCACATAAGCTTCATGTAATTTGTTCACAAACTCTGTGTCATGTTTTAATAAGTAGTTGAATGCTTGGATAAGCTGATTCTTGGTGAGAGGCTCCAACTGTGCATCTTCCCTGTTGCTGCTTGCTGTGAACATTGTCGGAGGCATTAGAGCTGGTTTCTGTTGCGGTGTCAGAAGGTGAGAAAGCGAGAAGGTCCCTCTCTCATCAAGCTTGCTGCCATTAAACGTGCTTGATGAAGGACCGTTGTCCTGTGATTGATTCAAAAATGTGGCCAGTGGCGACACAGGCTTCGGCGAGGATAAGTGCATCAGATTCATCTCCTTCTGTAAAGGCCCATTACTTTCTAATCCATCCTTCAATTCAACTTTTTGCTGGCTCTTTGAATCCTTCTCAATAGGTGTAGACTTCATAAAAGCACTACTTTGCTTGAGTGCATCCAGGGAGATGTTGCCATTTGAAACTGGTGTTTCTTGGGGTGTAACTGAGCGCTGTTGCTTCTCTATGTGCTCAACGGAGTGTGCTGGGTTACTCATAAGCCTCTGTAGAAGGAAAGGCCCCTGATTCGCGTCCACAGTTGGTGTGGGGAAAACGCCGGGCGAAGGCAACGACGAAGCATTTGGAATTTGAACTGAAGCTCCACTTCCAGCTTTAGCAAAGAAATCCATGACACTCTTTGAAGCCATGTCGGGCGCTCGAGATGGCGTTGACTCCGACGTGTTGGCCACAACGCCCTGATTAGATTGGTTAGCATTGAAATCGTCTTGCGCCTTGCTCAACATTTTACAAATATTAACAGGTGCGCTAGTAGACGCAGCAGCACTAAAAACAGGATTAACAGCCATATTTTCACCAGAAGCTTGCTTTATGGGCTCGCTTACCAAAGAACTCAATTGCATTGCCAATCTAACACACTCGTCTTTGTCGTAGAACCATATGCCGTAAATACGGAGCTTCGTATTCCGGAACAGAAGGAACGGCTCCTTTAATTGCCACTCTATGCCTTTCGTTATCGGCTCGATTAGGTTATTCCTGTTTAGCCTGTTTAAAATTACTAAACTGTGCCACGGAGAACCGTGTCTACTGTACACAAACAAAGCACCTTCGATGTTCGTTTTCTCCCATTCGTTTTCCTCGAATGTGTACAGAGCGACATGGGAAGCACTGTCGATTATTTCTTTCGCAAAAGGATCTGCCCGTCTTAAAGCAATAATATTTATATTACGTGTACCACTTTCAGCCATTTTTATCCAACTTCTAACGTTTTATAATATAAAGAGCATCACATCACAGGAAAATGACAGGAGAATGAACAAATACGCCATATTTGAAATCGTTCCGTTTCATCCACAATGTTAACTATTTTATCTTCCTCTTCAATTCAAAATTTGCCGCTTTGTGTTATTTTTAATTCAAAAGATGATTTAAAATTGTACTTCTTAAACCAGTACTATCTCTATAATTTTAAATAATTTACGTCGTTAATTTTAATAAACTATGGTGGCGGCATGTAATGAAACGTATTTGACCAACTTCGACTAACACTTACATCTGACTATGAATTTATTATTATTAACTGTCTGGTGTTTAACGGATTTATATCTAGATCATGATGTATTATTTTATTACAAGATAGAAAATAAATTAACCATTTGCATCCAAGACGTCTGTGCAGACGCTGATAACGCGAACGCGTCAGTTCCCGAGTCGAGTGTCACACGAAACGTCAACGTTATTTGAAAGGGACTTTTTGGCGGGAGCCAGAAAAGTAAAGTTTTGTTTGAATAATGTACCCCGCCTTGCAATGCCTCTTTACGATATACTTACCCCTTCTTTTCCTCGCCCTGTAAATGAGAATTACCTATTAACCCTTGTCTTTTCCCCTAGTATTAATATTCTTCACCGATTCACTATAGTTAATAACATTGTTCTTCAATTCTTTTTTAGCTATTACATCATACCTATTCATCATAAGTATTCTATTTGAAGTATATAATTATTAACCAAAAATACTATTTGCTCTATCTTTATATTTATAAAACTAATATCCAATTTAATCTTATATTCTAGGTACTGACGTATATATACCTACGTATAAGGTACCAATCTTATACGTAGTTACTTATATATAATAAATTTAAGTATTCTTTGTTTTAGTGTGCTCAACTGAAACCAGAATATAATCTCCGCATTTTTTAATTTTCTTTCAATGTTTTTTACTGTTTCATTCAACCTTGACATTGGCAGAATCATCGAAGTCTTGATGGGGCCCATCCATATTAAATTTGAATTGGATTGTTGTAAACATTGCGTATTGTGGTATTAGTGATATTTATTAAACTTCAAATTGCCTAGTGTTGGTATGTAAAGATTAGTTTTTGACTATTAATCTCTACAAGTCCTAATCTCATTCACTGCACACATATCGGGAGTTACTTTACAATAAAAGTCTGAATTCCGTCGTATATATTTTCAGTAGAGTTTAGAATACGACCGCACGATTTAAGGAGGGAAAGGAGCGGGGAGGGAGAAAGGGGGACGAGGTACCACCCAGTACCACTCCCCTGCCGCGGAGATCCTTAGTTATTGAGGAATACTAATTTGAAGTTTCTTAGAAACTAACCTCAAAATTACGACAAAGGATTTTTATAAAGGCATTAGACGATTTGAGGGGCTCCAGCAACTGCTCCAGCGCTACGGGAAGTGCAACCCCTTCACCCTTCACAGCACAGAAACCCGTGCGAGCCGTAGCGGTTGAGGTTGGTCGCCGAAGGAGACCAAATAGTCAAAGCTGCGGAGGCGATCCCATCGAGAAGTCCATCATACCATTATATTCCATACTCTCTATCCCATGTCATTCAAAATCGTCGAATGGAGAGTATAACAGGATAAAGGAACCCCCTTAGTCCATTATATTCTCCACTCCCTCTCATCTCTACCCCAAAGATAAGTGGGACGAAAACTTTTCGTGCCGGTATACTCCCTAATCCACATACTTTATCCTCATGAAGTGAATTGGGAGGGGTAATGAGGAGAATTCCTCGTGCTGCTATACTTCCTATAGCATACCCCATGTTCCCAAACCTTTTTCTAAATTCAGTCCCATATTTCCAAAGGCAGTAGGGCGCATTCGGGGACGTGGCAACGTTTATCATTCTCGACTGACGTTGGTTACACGAATGAAAGTTCCACTTAGCATCAGGCAAACTGTTTACCATTCTTATGATAGGAACGTTTATATACAAAGTGCCCTCTGTCCACAAAAATCCACTGCAAAGATCTATTGATGAATTTTTATGCATTTATGAGACTGACTATAGGAAATTGATTTTTCAGTACTCTAAATTGTCCAAAAATCCATTATATACCTAAATAAAGTGGGTGATATTATAGAACCCTTCAACTTATCCGACTTATCCGTAAGCCCGCGACTTCATTCGGGTGGAATTTTAGTTTTTAAACTCGAAATTGGGATATCTTTTCTTCTCGTCCGCCGATTTCGATGAAACAAAGCCTATTCGAAGCGCCAAGCTAAGCTTAATTAACCTGTGGAAACCCCATGAAAGTCCGTTCAGTAGTTTTGGAGGTTAGCGTGTTCGAACAGACAAGCGGACAAAAATTTTCAAAAACATCTTTTTGTATTCTGGTAATACTCTTCCTTCATCGCCCCCAATCAGTTTTTTTGGTTTTTGGCCCCCATTTTGGCCTAATACATTCAATGTACAGACACGCTGGTTCTAGTTTTATTATATGTATAGATATGTATAGATATCATACCTGAAATATTATAGTCATTTTATAGGTTTTTAGTGATTTATGAACATCACGTGGTACACCTGCTAATTTTCGAGACAATCATTATCTCCATCAATGGGTATATGGATGTCTGCATTGTTTGGAAATAAGGCAGTTTTGTAAATGGAATATTGACAAGACATTTTTCTAGTTTTATTCCTTACTGAGGCAGCGGCAGATACATATGTGTGTCCCCCCCCCCCCCCCCCTGACGCGAGCGACGTATCCATCTATCTGCATGCAATTTATTTGTGAGCCGAGTAGTTATTTGCGAATAGTTTATTTGGCAGGAAGAATAGGCGCATGGAATGCATCGTTTAAAGAAGAGAACACAAATTGTTACTTTTGTCTTGTACGTGTGTGTTTTTATTCGGTTGATTGTAATTCTTGTTTTGGAAACAGTTTGAATAAAGTTTTCTTAAGCTTTGCATGTGACTTGATGATTTGTTATTACACCCATAGCTCAAGATGTCTTTTAGCGCCCCCTGAGTTATTTCGGTATCCGCGCTTGTACTGAGGTCGCCGCCAAGATGAACATGGGCTGTTTGTGTTCCCTTATAGTCCGTTCCAATTCAATTTGGCGTAAACAAAACCAAATCAATGAAATATCACTTCGCTATTTAATTTAAGGCCGTGTCAGTTACCTCAGGCTGCCATGTTTGTTTACATATTGGACAAACTGAGTTAGAACAAAGTATACCCACAGGAACAAAGCGAAGTCTGTGATATGTAAAATTTATAGGGTTTTAATGAAATACTTATAAAATGTTTTATTTAAAACAACCTAATACAAATTATATATTTTATTTTTAACAATATACGTCATTCATAACATACTCTTAATAAACTAATATAATTGACAAGTCCATGATTTTAAAAATTCAATCTCTATTTTTATTAAAATAAGGCACGACGTTTGTTATTTATAGAAAAATATTCGAGATGTATTTACATACAAAATATTAGAATCGGTTGCGATAATAGACTCTAATATTTTTTTTAACAAGTATCTTTTTATCGACTGTTATTGCACGAGACTATTAGACGAGCAGATAATTCGCCTGACGCTAAGCGGTTGTAGTCGCTAAACAGTTGTACATGTCTTCAGCATAAATAAATGTCAACTTCTGTCAAAAATTACACATGTTGAAATAATGATACCATGTATATGGCACTCATAAAATGTTTATCTTTGTATTAATACATAAATTATCTAAATAACAGTCGGGCTAAGACATTTTAAAAGGGATAGCACAACAAACTCATTAAAATTGGGAATGTATACTTATTGGCAGTTATTTAATGATGTTGCTTCTGAATCACTAGTTATTCAGTCATTTAGTTATTTAATCACTAGTTATTCGGTTATTGAATCACTAGTTATTCAATGATTTAGTTATGAAATCACTAGTTATACGTGATTTAGTTATTTAATCACTAGTTATTCAGTGATTTGGTTATGGAATCACTAGTTATTCAGTGATTTAGTTATTTAATCACTAGAAATTCAATGATTTAGTATTGAATCACTAGTTATTCAGTGATTTAGTTATGGAATCACTAGTTATTCGGTAATTCAGTTATTAAATCACTAATTATTCAGTGATTTAGTTATTTAATCACTAGAAATTCAATGATTTAGTATTGAATCACTAGTTATTCAGTGATTTAGTTATGGAATCACTAGTTATTCGGTAATTCAGTTATTAAATCACTAATTATTCAATGGTTTAGTTATTTAATCACTAGTTATTCGGTTATTGAATCACTAGTTATTGAATGATTTAGTATTGAATTACTAGTTATTTAGTGATAATTGGTTATTTGGTTCACTAGATATATAGTGAAAACTAGTGATTTAGTTATTGAATTACCAGTATTGAAATAATAGTTATTTCGCGATAGAATCCCTAGTTTTGTGATGTTTAAGAATACCACATGATATTCCCCTGGCTGCTGAGCCGGACGCGTCCCGTGGCGAGCAAGCGCAAAGCGCGCGGATACGCTCGGTGCTCCGCCTGGTGGATACGTTCCGATAACTTATCCACCGTGTCGTTTTTTAATACGGGGACGCGCTCTTGGAGTATTATAGGACCTGTGTCCATGCCCTCCTGAAAAATTACACGTTATAGATTAAAATAATGAAGAAACAACATTTATTTATTGAAAATAATTGAATGAGCGACAGAAATACTGAAAGTGGCAGCAAATCTAAATCTAGGGTGGGGTTGGGTTTAAGTTCTCTGGTGACAATAATGATACAGGAGTCCCGCGAACGTTCACTTTGTGTTAACATTTTCAGTAATTTAAAATTATTTATTTCAGTAATTCAAAAATAGTTTATTTTATTCATGATTTGCTGCCTATTTAGTTTTATTTTTGCTAGTTTAAATAATGAAAGGACAGAACATTAATTAATTAATTTCTTAGAATATCAATGGCATATCCGACCCTGTTTACGAGTTGTTAATTAGACAAAAAGCTTGACACTGGCACAGAAGAAAGAAGTGTACTCACGTCAACAAAATGTATAGTGCAGCCACTTTCCCTGTCTCCAGCATCCAAACACTGCTTCTGCGCGTGGAGGCCCGGATGTCGGGGTAATAGGGATGGGTGGATGTTGATCAGACGACCTTTCCACCTAAAGACCAAGTGGTAAGTTTATATATATATTTATTTAAACTTAAAAGGTGTATAGTACGCGACAGCGCGTGTTCGGTATGAGTGCGGTTGAGATATGAGTTTAATCGCTTTAGTTTTGTTTGATTCTTTTAAATTCTTATATAGGGGGAGAGTGCACGCTGCATTCCCAAAGCCGCTGGGCGCACTCGACTGGCCAAGTTACCCCTCTATCACAGAAGACTACCTTGAAATGGGTAGTACTGCATTTCCTACTTTATCGTATTTCACCAATGTCGTACGTGTTTCGGTAGTGAGTGAGATATGTCAGAGCCCATTCCCATTCTATCCCTCCCTATTCTCCCAATCCATTAATCTGCAAAGGCGGGCAGCGCAACCGGGGGTGTGCCAACGTTTGTCATTCTGGACTGAAGTTGGCATGTATCGCGGCTGTCAGTTATCGTCAGTATCCACTTACCATCAGGTGAACTGTATGCTCGTCTGTCGTCTTTTTCTATAAAAAAAATGGATGGGGAAACTAAACATACTTCTGTACAAATTCAGCGGACAAGATCCTCATGTACCCGGCGAGGCACACGAGGTCTATCTTCTGAGCTTCCAGCTCCGCTGTAATCGCTCTATCGAACTCTTCGCGAGTGCTGTACTCTTTGTGGTTGAACACCTAGAACAAATATTATAGTGTAAATAGTACCGTAACCCCTTTGTCGCAAAACGTCTTATATATATACAGTATACATTATTATACTTAATTAATGTATATAAACCAGCAAAACGGAAATTTTTATGAAGTTAAAGCACATCTTTTACGGACTTTTTACGAGTGAGACGTTGTTTTAAGCGTGTCATTTTGTGAACGGGCCGTTTTGAGACAAAATGACTATAAATAGCACTTTTTTTCGTCCACATATTTTGATTACATAGTAATAGTTCGTAATCGGCTTGTTTGTTAGCAAATACATAACATAATTAACTCATACATAGCTGTGAACTATGTATTTAAAAATAAGTAAATGATTTCCAGTACATACCAAGCTAGTGACTCCGGCGTCATCGGCCCGCTTCAGGGCGAACGCGTCCTTCTTGTTGCTGACCACGAGTGCAATGTCCGCGCACATACACTGTGACGGGTCCCGTGTGGTGTCTAATAAAGCCTGCAGGTTGCTACCGTTACCAGATACTAATACCGCCACCTGGGTGAAATAAAGAGAATTTTCTAGTAAAAATAAATTAAATCAAGCACATCTATATTGATTCTTTATTTAAATAACTTATCTTCAGGATGTTTTCATATTCCCGCCAATAGCAAATTGTGGATAACGCAGTTGGTTTTACATTTAGTACAATAATTGAAACAATTGCGCTCCTTCGTACAGTAGTAATGATATTGAACACCCCGATGTTGCTCCATTATAGAATTCGTTGAAAATTTAAACATTAAATGTTTGAAATAACCAGCGGGATGTGCTTTTAACGATTTTTATTTTTTAATGTGATAGACAGTTGTGAATGTGTATAATTTGTAAATATACGGGTACTGGGAAGTTGAGCGAAACTTTTTCATGTCACCTTAAAAATCGCTTTAAATAATTCATAAAGTAATAGAAGTAGAAAGTTTGTATTTTTTTTTTATGGACGAATGTGGCAGACGAGCATACAGTCCACCTGATGGTAAGTGGATACTGTAGCCCATAGACATCCGTGATACATGCCAACATTAGTCCAAAATGACAAACGTTGGCACGCCCCCGGATGCGCTGCCTACCTTTGGATATACGAATGGATTTGGAGAAAGGGTTGGGGAAATGGGGAAGGATAAGATGGAAATGGGCTCTGACACATCTCACTCACTACCGAAACACGTACGTACATTAGGGAAATAAGATTAAGTGGGAAATGCAGTACATTTCAAGGTAGTCTTCTGTGAGAGAGGGGCAACGTGGCCAGTCGAGTGCGCCCAGCGGCTGTTGGATTGCAGTGTACAATCTCCCCCTCAAAAATAATGAAGCAATAATTAAAGAAGACACTTGTGAAATTTAATACAGATAAACTGCAGAGTGACGTATTCTTGGCTTTGCCCGTGTGCTGCGGCTAGATTTGGGTCCAGTCGTGAACTACAGTTCATATTTTTTTAGCCGACAGCGGCCCCTCAATTTTCCGCTATGGGCATTGCCCGGCTTGCCAAAGACCACTTACCAATTAACCTGTACATGGGCCCTGTCCATGGACTACAGTTTCCACTTACCATCAAGTGGCCCGCATGCTCGTCTGCCGCCTTTTTCCTATAAATAATAAAAATAAATAGTCACGTCTTTACAAATCGAAAATTCGACGGCAGAATGAATCAAAAAGCAATCGAATCAAACAGTTTGGAACAAATTTGAATTTAGATTTTCCTTAGCGGCCAGTTCTTAGGGATTTAGTAGGAAGAACTTCGGTAAAGGACAATACTGGAAAAAGTATTTTTAAACCATCACCGGCGAATTTCTTCAAGTGGTCGGTCCACGCTGCGCTACCCAGTATGTGGAACCGGTCGACAATGTGAGGAACTAGCTTCTGCCCCCACCTTTGCCCCCTTCTAAGTTAAATATCAAAAACTTGCCGATACACGTGGTTAATTACTTTAAATGAATAGTCATCAAATTTCATGTATCTAACTTAAAGAGGCATTGCATAAAAAATCTTCTTACTCCTTCCCAGTAAAATTTTAAAAAATCCTTTCTTAGTTCATGTTCATTTCATGTTTCTAACTTCAGCGATTTCGGCTCGGCGATGATAAATCAGTCGGTCAGGACATTTATTTGTATATGTACGAGTATAAATAATATAATAGAGTTTACTTGCCTTCTTTTTAGGTAGCAACGGCATTCGTCTAGTGAAGTCCAGGGCGGAGGCGAAATTGTCTACAACGACGCGAGCGCCACCTGGTGGACGCGCTTGCATACTGCCAATCACCATGGCGCCGAATGAACGTGTTATGTTCATCACCTGCAAGTTGCACAATCAGTATCACAAATCGCCATTACAGCTGTCCGTCGTAGCGTCTACTTCTCGCGCTGCTCGCCGAGTCCGTTCCGACCCGTGTCGCAAACAAGTTGTTAGCAAGGCGTAGTGCAAATAAAAAATGCCCAATTGCGCTATAATCAATTGTTGCCGTGTGGTAACACCCCACCTCCTCCCGATGGGTGTTGTAAAAGGCGAATAAGGGATAACTAAGCGACTACCACAAACCTTGACGAACTACACCACATCTAGAAGAGTGGACTCGCCAAGCCGACTGGCCAGCGTGGCGCTGTAAAACCATACATCCCTCATGCGCGAGACAATGTACATGGGGAGGCCCGTGTCCAGCAGTGGATACTAAAAGGTATGATTGCATTCACATTAAAAAAAAGTGACATTATCACGCATAGAATAAAAGGAACAATCTAGATTATACGATTTTCTACAATTCTGGAAGTTTAGTTGTTGAACTTCATGAAAATGGCTACCAATTAGAACATTTGTTTCAATCAATACATTATTTCTCTTTTTATGTTCTTTAGCAAGATTTCTTCCTTACAACCTCCACTATCATTTAGCGCAATAATATAACTTATGATTTTTTAAAAAAAAAAAATGAATGGGTTCGATTCAGGACTAGTGTATGAATATTTTGAAAATCTTTGAATGCAGTTTTTCATAACTGTAAAATTGAAACCAATGGTTCTTTAGAACAAATTTCGCTATTTCTAATAATTTCAGACTTTTCCATACTGACCTGTCTCAATAAAGGGTCCTACAAAAATAGTATTAAATATTTTAATATGCCAATAAGTACACTAAAACTATTGTATCTACCTAAAAAATTAGCAAGTATTTCATGATTTTTTATTACATTAGAAATAAATAATTGGTGATTAATTTACTCGTATGGGCATAACACTATCCACACTCGCTTGCGTAGGCTTTTGACCTTCGAACGAGCCCCTCGCTTGGGTCTTTGACCTTTGACGCGCCCTTTTCTGTTTACGTAATTCACGCGTACATACTTAGTAAATTGAACTTTTAAACAGTTAGTAGTTTGGTTTGATTCTAATTTTCCATCACACTTCTACAGGTTTTCTTATCGAATGTCTAAATACATAGATACCTAATTATAACATTTTGTTTAAAAACTCGGTGATAGATGGCTAAACGGGTCGCTAGGTAAGTGATAAATAAACAATAATTTACAGAAATTTGACGTGTTTCAAAATTAGAATAAACTTAATTTAAAATCAACTTACCCATGGATTAGTCCCATTAGAACCATGGTCTTATTTACATTATTCAGAAGAATTGTTGAACGTGCCTCCCGCGTTTTTTAATGCAAAGAGGGGGGCACGTCTTACCACGTGTCCCTGCACTTAATAATTTCAAATGCGTTTAGAATGCTGTTATACAATTGATACACCATAATTGTTAAGACTTAATACATTGTTAGCTGTTACACTTGAGATTGTATGGGCATTGTGGCCGTATATGAGATCTGTAACTCGAACCCACTGGTGTAATCAGCGTGAGGTAGGTCGAGCGAGCTTGCCAAGCCACGGGACCTATCCACTTGTTTATGTAATCACGGTTAGAGGGCGCGTAATTCGACATTTTACTTTTTTCGGTAAAGGCGCGCGGAAACGTCCTCACTTCGTGTAATCGTTTTTACATTTTAAAACTGACGCGTTATGAGCGTGCGCAACGTAATAGCAAATAGGTTGCGCGTAGTCCAATGATGCGGCGGCGTCTTTGATGTCTGCGCCGCCATCGTTCGCTGGACATAATTTATTACGCGGCACCTTTGTCACCGCAGCCGACCGCCTTTACACCGTACCGCTAGTAGTATGCGCGCGTGGATTTGTTAAGCCGTATGCTTTGAAATAATATTTATAAGATCATTTTAACCACAGGATTTGTTGTTCCATGTTTAGGCTGATTTTTTAAAATAAATGTTATCATGAACCCGCTGGATTGGCTTAATAGAATATTTAGGACCTTATATATTTTGTCAGCAGAGCACCTAAACCCAACCCACCTTTAAATTAGCTGTCATCAATTTGCTGCCCATTCAGTATTTTCTGTTGCTCATTTAATTATTTCTCTTATTATGAGTTACCTAAATACAATATTGAAATTGAAATACCTAAATGCATTACGTCTGTGTCTGCCTTGACCAAAATCTTAATTTCCCAGGTCTGCTGGAAGAAATCTCCGCGGGAGATTTGTACATCTTTCCTTTTTCTTTCTTTTTATTTGTTTCATGTTGTGTGTACAATAAATTCCTAAATTATGTGAATTATATTGTGTTTGGGTACAATATATAATACATAATGCTGCTTAAAATATTGAACGAATTACCAACGAACCTTCAGGACTTATACATGAAACAGTAAGTCCTTTTTTACTAATGTAAATATAAATACTTAACATTATCTAAGTATAAATAAGGAACAGCTCGCCATGTACCAATAAACCTATAGGTTTTAGTAGATGGCTACATAGTTTTTGTCAATATATATTTCGAGATAGGAGAAATAAAGAGAAAATTGTAATGTTTTTGTAAATTGAACGATTTGGATTTGAAAAATTGCAATACTCACATCGGCCTGATCCTCAGGAGCGACTATGAGCACCATTCCAATGCCACAATTGAACGTTCGGAGCATTTCGTCGTCACACACGAGACCCGCGTCCGCGATCCAAGCGAACACCTTCATAACAATGTTTCAAATTAAATTAAATCGTTTATTTCACAGCTATAGAGGGATAAATAACGCGAGATTCCGTCGCTGCTCGTCGTTGATACAAAACAGATAAATATGAATAGAGAAGTAGTGAAATTAATCTCTGCAGTATATTCTTAAAAATCGACTTATAAGCGTTTGTAGTTTTGAAAATGAATCTATCAATGTAATTCAACACAATTGTATTACCGGATGCACATTCCACCAGTGTGCGTTAAGCCTCGCGCGCACCGTCTCGGGTATAACACGAGGGATGTTCTCCATGAGCCCGCCACCAGTGATATGTGCCACTGCCTTTACTTTGCCGTGTTGTAGCGCTGGCAAGACGCTGTTCACGTAAATACGGGTCGGTTTTATTAGTTCTTCGCCTGCAGAAAATAAAAGACTTGCATGTACGAGCAGTAAATCACGATCAACAAAACGAACTATTGAAAAATACAGCGAATTTTTCATAATTATGCCGTCCTAAATAAAAGAGAAGTAACTAGTGTTTGTCAAAATTGAATTATGTACATAATACGTAATCAGGAAAACAATTCAATCTTACTAGCGTCTAAATATGTACACTCCACTTCAGAAAATATAACGTGCTAGCTTCTATACTTTGGGAAATAAACAAAAAAATGTTTACATTTTAATATTGTAATCGTTGTGTGTAATATTGTAACACGTAAAATTAAAGGCTCTTGTTTACCTTTTATTTCTACTGTATGGTTTGGCACGGGTTACTCCGACCGTGGTCACGAGTTGACTGAAGAGTCGGGTAGTCCAGGAGGGAAGCGGCTAGTCGTTTTATCAACTACATACATTTGATCTTCTCATTCGAAATACCGGCCTCATCAGTTGTTCGCGCCAATAACATTGGTGCTGTTAGTTTGTAGGGTAATATTATATGTTTATTACCCACACATTAAATAATATCTTCTACCGACCCTTCTTATACCGCTGCACTTTTCGCGTGCAATCAGTCGAGCGATCGACCCCTCCCGTCACCGGTCGATTGTAAATCCCGCGCCTTCGGGTGGTCTCCTGGACCCCTGAGTTGGCACACGCTGTGCCCTCTTTCTGTGCCGCTAACGTGAGTCTGCTCTAAGCCGCATCGCTGCTTAGTATCGAAAGCCGTTCCAACCAAGTGGAAGGTCAAGAAGAAGCCGAGAGGAAGCGCTGCCAGGCTGAGAGCTACAACGAAACCGTAAGCTTGGTCGGAAGGCAGATATTCTCGGCGCATCTAAGGTCAGACTTTCTATTTGGCTTTTACACAAAAACCTATGGATCCGCAAGAGGATTAGCGTACGGCTATACCGCTTAGCTGACGTTCTCATCAGTTAACCCGCGCCGAAACGTATAATAGAAATAAAAGCTTTTAATTTTACACGTTTAGATCCGATATACAATATAAAACAAGCAGTGACTTACCTAAAGTTAGTCCTTCCTTGCTGAAGGGCGCCTTGTCCGCTAACGTGAGCCCAGCTTTTCTCACCAGTTTGTGTATGAGGCTGAACCCGTTGCTGTGTATGCCGTTTGACGGTAGACCTATTATTATGTCGCCCACCTACAAGTACACGTTATGTTGAGAACATCATAATACATATGCTTACCATATGCTTATCATAATACATATAAT
This sequence comes from Sesia apiformis, assembly GCA_914767545.1. Lineage (NCBI taxonomy): Eukaryota > Metazoa > Arthropoda > Insecta > Lepidoptera > Sesiidae > Sesia > Sesia apiformis. Next base: position 2,054,657 of record OU611960.1, on the reverse strand, counting down.
ACATTTCTTACCATATTATTAGGTAGACAGAGACTTTATGATGTTACCTCTTATAGAATAATAATATACAACGCGTCACAGGAATAACGCAAAAGCTAAAAATAGGTATCAAGAAAATAGGTATCAAGAAAATAGGTAACAAGAAAACAGGTATCAAGAAAACAGGTATCAAGAAAACAGGTATCAAGAAAACAGGTATCAAGAAAATAGGTAACAAGAAAATAGGTATCAAGAAAATAGGTATCAAGAAAATAGGTAACAAGAAAACAGGTATCAAGAAAACAGGTATCATGAAAATAGGTAACAAGAAAATAGGTATCAAGAAAATAGGTAACAAGAAAACAGGTATCAAGAAAACAGGTATCAAGAAAATAGGTATCAAGAAAATAGGTAACAAGAAAACAGGTATCAAGAAAACAGGTATCAAGAAAACAGGTATCAAGAAAACAGGTATCAAGAAAATAGGTAACAAGAAAATAGGTATCAAGAAAATAGGTAACAAGAAAACAGGTATCAAGAAAACAGGTATCAAGAAAACTGGTATCAAGAAAATAGGTAACAAGAAAATAGGTAACAAGAAAATAGGTAACAAGAAAACAGGTATCAAGAAAACAGGTATCAAGAAAATAGGTAACAAGAAAATAGGTAACAAGAAAATAGGTATCAAGAAAATAGGTAACAAGAAAACAGGTATCAAGAAAACAGGTATCAAGAAAATAGGTAACAAGAAAATAGGTATCAAGAAAATAGGTAACAAGAAAACAGGTATCAAGAAAACAGGTATCAAGAAAACAGGTATCAAGAAAATAGGTAACAAGAAAACAGGTATCAAGAAAACAGGTATCAAGAAAACAGGTATCAATAAAATAGGTATCAAGAAAATAGGTAACAAGAAAATAGGTATCAAGAAAATAGGTAACAAGAAAATAGGTATCAAGAAAATAGGTATTCGGTATCTCGGTACCAGTACTCTCGAGTAGAATCGATTCTACCAGTTTTTGCAATAGGTTTCCATAACTTATTATGAAATTGCTGTTTGTTCATAGTGGCCACTTTGAACTTGGTTATCTTGCGTTTGACTTGGAATTCCAATATTCAAATAAATTTCAATTTAAAGCTATGACATTCTTTTTCAAAATCAGTTATTCATTTGTTTTTCCATCAAATGACTTTTTGCTTAAATATCGTTGTGTTTGCGACCATGGAAAAGTTGAAAATTCACGTTGTTTTCGAATATGAGTACCGTCGTGGCAGCAGCGCAGCACAGACGGCACGCAATATCAACAATGTGTACGGACCAAACACCGCAAACGAACGCACGGTGGGTTTTTGATTTGATCGTTTACGTTCTGGAAATTTCGACCTCAAGAACAATCCCCGGATGACCGGAGACTAAAGTCTATAACGACGAATTGAAAGCAATAGTGGAAGCAGATTCGTTTTCTGCAGTTCTGCAGAGCAGACCACGTCTGAGTTAGCAGCAGCCTTCAGCGTAAGTCACAAAACGATATTGATTAATTTGCATCAAATTGGAAAAGTGAAGAAGCTCGGAAAGTGGATACCGTATGAGCTTAATGCAATTCATCTGCAAACATACGTCGAAGCTTGCCTGAATTTGCTAAACCGGCACAAAAATGAAGGTATTCTGAATCGTATTGTCACTTTGTGATGAGAAGTGGATCCTGTATGATAATCGCAAATGTTCGTCACAATGGTTAAACCCAGGAGACACATCCAAACAATTATTTCGGTGGCACGTTGTGTATATAGTACGAAACAGTAGTATAGTATACAATAGATAAACAATATTTTTATAAGGTACAGTGGAACATTTTCATTTAAATAAAATAGTTTTACTTACAAAAATATAAATTTATTTTTTGCTTTTTAGTGTTTGTGTGAAGGTTAAAACAAGAAATCTCAGCCAAAGCTGTTTTTAGTCACCCTAGTGCCACTCAGTCGTCGGCGCGTTATCGTCGCGCGTAAACGTCAACCTTGACTCGGGTGGTATAAATATATAGGGCTCATTAAAATAATAACCTGGACGGATCTACGATTAAATTTGCATAATTAATAAAATGCTTAAAATTAATCATCCTACCACCTCCATCATCAGAAGAGCCCACCAAAACAAATCAAATGAGATCAAACTCGATAAGTGTATTTATTAGTCACTAAGGAGTTCTAGTAAGGACTTCTAAGGAGTCTAAGTAGACATTTTTCTAATCGGTACCTTCCGACTAGAAAAATGTCTCGAGGCTCGCCTTGTGTATGACTAAGCACAATAAAGTTTTTTAGATTAAATAATGAAAATAAACAATAACTCACGGTGATGTCGTTGATCTTTGGCAGTATATGTGAACGTTCAACGACTCCTAACGCAAACCCAGCGATGTCATACACGCCCGGCTCGTACATGCCCGGCATCTCCGCTGTTTCACCGCCTACAAACAGTATAGTAATATTTTTTTTCATATAAGTTCGTAACAAAATAGTGTAAAACATTTTAATATGTCAATCAGCACACTAAAACTATTATATCTGACTGAAAACAATATGTATTTTAACCCCCCCCCCCCCCCCCCTACAAGATGCAGGTGTTTACAAGCTTGATTGTGAATGCGGGTTATCATACATTGGGCAAACAAAGAGGAGCATCGGTATCCGGATAAAAGAACACATAGCTGACATGAAGAACAGACGCTCGACCAAGTCTGCAGTTTGTGAACATGCTCTGGACAAACCCAACCATTACATTCGATTTGATAATCCACAAATCCTCGCTAGAGAGACCCGATTCATGCCAAGAATGTTACGCGAGGCTATTGAAATCAAGAAACACCCAAATTTCAATAGAGAAGATGGTTGGCAAGTACCACCGGCTTGGGATCCAGTCATTAAATTAATTAAATCCCAAGGCCAACGCAATACTGCAAGACCTCTGGACACCGTGAGTGAATACTGCGTGCATAGGGAATGTTATGATTAAAAAAAATCCAGACGGTAGTTCAAAAAATTTCAGACGGTAGTCCAAATAATTTCTTAATAACTCAAGTGACAAATAAAATCAATTAGTCACCCTGTGACCACGTCCACTGCAAAGTGTTCGAAACGTTGGGATATAAATAATGTCAAATATACGCGATTTAAACCGTTAAAGTTGTTTAATTGCTATGTATTTTAAGATTATTTTATTATATACTATTATATTTATATGTAACCTAACTAAAGTTTACCTAACTAAAAATTAACATTTCAAGATTTTTTTTATTACATTAAAAATAAGTAAATGGTGATTAATTTACTCGTATGTGCACAACACTATCCACACTCGCTCGCTTGGGTCTTTGACCTTTGAACATGCCCGCTTCTTGCCAGTAAGTACTCGTAAGTACGAGGAGAGGTCTAAAAGTTTCCGGCCTGATAAAGATAAAGGACACTCAAGTTCATGAAACTATTTTTATTTTTCAATATGGTCTCCGTCTATTTGAACACACTTTTCAGTTTGTTTAATTAACATTTCTATTCCAGTATAAAAATAGTCAGAAGTTTTGTCTTGAAAATGGGCGAAAACCGCAGCGGTCACTTCATCATCAGTGGAAAATCTTCTAGCCCAAGTGCGCCTTGAGTTTTGAGAACAAATAGTACAATAATTAATAACTGGGAGCCAAGTCAGGGCGAATTTCCGTGAAGCCACAGTTTGAAACAGTAACTTTCACAACTGCGGCGGCGTGGAGGGGTACGTTCTCATACGGATGTTAGTTTTCCACGACGTTTCTGCCTGTATTGCTTCTCGTAATTGCTATATAGGGTTAGCATAACAGCTTCCAGTCACCGTAGTATTGCGTTTTTTTATGTCTATAACCAATATTCCTTAACAATCCTAGAATATCGAAGCGATAATTTTTTTGGTGGACTGAATCACGTCTGCTATTCTAGGTGGTGCTTCACCATAACGACGCTACTCCATCGAGTCCCTTTTGGAAAGGGGATCATAGTAAAGAACCATAGTTACATCCGCGGTTAACAATTGACTGCAAAAAATCGTTTCCGTTTCTCTAAAAGGCCTCCAAAAGTTCTTTAGAGCACGCTACTTGATCACTTCGCTGCACACTTGAAAGAAGTTTTGGCACTCACCTCGTACTAACTATATTCATTTGAAGATGTTCATGAAGAATCTTAAGGACTGTAGTTTTTTAAAGGCCTGTCTTTGCTGCTATTTTTTTCGTCTTTAGGAGTCGGTCGCTTAGAACTTCTTCTTACATCAATTTGATGTTGTTGGAATCCTCGTACACATTATCCAACCTTTGCTTGATATCGGCCGGGCTAACATATTCCTTTGTAAGGAACTTTTTACTAATTCCAGTTGGAACATTTTAAAGATTTTGCAACTTCCTGTTATTATACGAGTAGATCAATCAAAACTAACTAGGGTTGAACTCTAAAAATTATACACGAATTAGCAGGATAAATCACAATAATAATTACAATGACGTATAATGTTTTTCTAGACATATAGAAATATGTCACAGGCCAGAAACTTTGGACCTCACTTGTAAGTATCAACTACGTACCAATACGTGTGTGTTATGCGCATTCGAGTAATCTTGTATCTGGTGTCGACTTATAACGCCTCAGTGCACATTGGTAATACACATCCTCCAGATTTTTTAAATTTCTTTTTTATCCAAATTATACTATTATTACTATTATTTTATTCACCAATTATTTATATTTAATGTAATAAATAAATAATTAAATACGTGTTACTTTTTAGTAACACATAATAGATTTTTTTTTTAATACGGCAACGACACTTGTTTGTGCATTAGTGTCAATGTCACGAAAAGACGAGGGAAACAATAAAGAGGAAAAAAGGAATTAAAATCATAATAGTTTTAGTGTATTGATTGACATATTCAAATATTTCACACTATTTTTGTAGGACCTTATGTAGGCGCGGTAGGCTGCGACTGTAGGCGATTGGTCGCCCTTGACACCTGTTGAATGAATAAAGGTTTATTGGTATTGGTTGATTGGTAAGTACCAATCAAAGCAGCGGTAGCCTGCCGGCACCCCTCAGCGACTCCAGAGACGACGCTCCTGGCGACGCTCACGTCCAGGGAGCCGCACGCGAAGTAGTCCAGGAACGTGAGGGGAGCGGCGCCGTTGCACAGGATGTCGTTCACGCACATCGCGACTAGGTCGACACCGATCGTGCCCTGCTGGTTGATCTTTTGTGCGACTTTCAGCTTTGTGCCTACGCCGTCTGAGGCTAGAACTAGCACTGGGTCCTGGAAGTTTAATGTATTTTGTGATTTTAATTAATCTATACATTATATGGGCGGGGGAGAGTGCACGATGCAATCCAACAGCCGCTGGGCACGCTCGACTGGCCACGTTACTCCTCTCTCACAGAAGACTACCTTGAAATGTACTGTATTTCCCACTTTTATCTTATTTCCCTAATGTATATATGTGTTTCGGTAGTGAGTAAGGTGTGCCAGAGCCAATCCATCCTATCCCTCCCTATTTTCCGAATCCTTTCTCCAAATCCATTCCTATATCTCCAAAGGTAGGCAGCGCATCTGGAGTCGCACCAACTTTTGTCATTTAGGACTAATGTTGGCATGTATCGCGGATGTCTATGGGCGACAGTATCCACTTACCATCAGGTGGACTGTATGCTCGTCTGCCGCCTTCGTACATAAAAAAATACATATTACATACAAATCTATACATATAATAAAAGCGTGACAGAGCCGTGTAATTACATTTCAATGTAAATTAGAAGTGATAGACAGCCTAAAACATTTTTTTTTTCGAATTTTTGTTCGTCTGTCTGACGCGCATCACGCAGAAACCGCTGGACAGATTTTAGTAAAACTTGGCACAGTTATAACTTATAGGCAGTCGCAAGCAGCGCTAGTATTAATAATAATAATAACACCATTTATTTCAAATTTATAGTTCACAAAAGGCATAGTTCTACATACATAATAACATATATGCAAATATTAATTATAACAATTTATTTGTGGAATGTGGGTTATTTCTGAAGGATAAAAGATTAACGTACCTTATACTCTTGTTCGATAGCTTTGAGCTGGAAGCATCCGCCGAATCCTCCGAGTCCACCCAACACGCCTGAACGAGATGTCGACCTGAGAAACAATACAACGAACTAAACAAATGAGGGTAGTAGTGTATGTGTACAAAAAATATCGATATATAACGTTGCGCGTTAGTCTTTGTAGGCTTAGTCTACTATTACAATTTAATACAATTCAGGCCTTAGAAGTCATTCCAATTTCAATATCAATTCATACCAATAACATTCACTAAAAAAATTAATTTTCACAAGCCACCCCGAGCGCGATTGCATAATATAATCTCATAATCTTTCTAGAAATTTACATTCATTCGCTATATATTCTGGAATGTACGATGCCACTAGTAAAGGGACTCCAAAATAAAAAAAAAAAAAGAAAAAGTCTTTATTGACTCACAGTACAACACAACATGAGTAATAAAATGTTTTTTTTTTTTTGTGGAATGGTATTTGTAACTCTCGACTCTCGAACTAGGTATAACCTGTGTTTCGACAGTCAGTGCCTTCCCTTTTTTACAACGTAACAAAATTATTTATTTACATAAAAGTAGTCTTAATGTTTCGGTAGACCGGTGATAGCCTAGGGTTATCTATACTCAACTCACATTCGTGTGATAGTGAGTTCAAATCCTCGGCCACAGCGCTCCAGATCTTTTAGCTGGCCATCACCATCTCGCCGGGCCTCTGCGAATCCAGACCGGTTTACCGGACTGTGATAGTGTAGTTAGACCCAGACTCAATCGTATCGCACGACCCTTAATTGAATTTCATTGTGTCATTATTATTGTCACTTGTTTTTGTAACATAACTAAATTTGTTATATTTCACACAAGTGTTCTTTATTAATAATAAATCCACATAGGAGCTTCAAATCTAACCGTGACAATTCTCAATACAGTCTTGTGTACTCTGCTGTTGCGTGGATAGAGCGCAATATCCAGAGTTGTCGAACGTCATTGTTGCGAGAACCGTTGGCGAGTGTAGACGTGTGCTCGCAGTGTACGAGTTAACGATGACAACCCTTGCTAAATCACTAAAAAAAAATTAAACACGATCCCATCGCTAGATACAAGCCTCCTCTTGCAATACGAGACGGTAGGTGACGGAGTTGTGCCAACGTTCGTCAATTTCGACATAAGCTGACACTGTACAGTTTAGACTACTGCACGAGAATTTTTGTGTTAACGCGATGATGTGGATAAGGCCGAACGTACGTTTTTTTATATCAATAATAATTGAATATTTTAAATCGAGTAGAAAAGCTACAAACCAAACAAGACGTTTTTTTTTATTATAACTACTTCCTCTAACTTCGGCAATCTTTCTTCGACTATTACTATCAAATGTACGGCATCTCAAACCATACAGACGTGCATCGCAAATATTCATGGGTGAAAGCATTTCATTACCACCAAGTACACTTTGCACTTGTACCTTCTATAAATAATTGATTCATACTTCATACATACCTAGCCAAAGGTTTGATGAGCGATACCAAAGAGTCTCCAGCTTCAATATCCACCCCACTGTCTTTATAAGAGAGTGATTTCTGTGGAGCAGCTTGTCCAGAAGTCAGGAATGGAGTGGTCAAAGGCTGCATCGCTTCTTTGAAGTTCTCCACTAACACTTGATGACCACCTGTAGAAGAGTCACTATTGTAACTTTCTTCACAGTTTTTAATCAGTTTATTATTATAATAGAAGAGAATATTTTTATTTGTTTTAAGTACGATACATCAGTTAGGTCAGTGTAAACATACATCGGTCCAGTCTCCGGTGTAACAATTATCATGTTATACAGATTACAAAATTAAATCATTTTATATCGTAAATCGGGTCTGAACGAGTATAACAAAGGTATTTGTTTACCTTTTATTGCTACTCGACGTTTCGGCACGAGTTACACCAGCCGTGGTCACGAGTTGACTGACGAGGCGGGGATGGGAGCTGCGAGCACTTTTATCAACTACCCACATTTGAACTTCACATTCGGAAAAGCTGTGACACACTACACTGACGATGTCCGCGGTCGTATTCGACGATAAATCGCAAGGTAAATCCACGTCGAAGACAGTTTATATCCATCTTTCCGATTGAAATTTTTATATTTATTATTTTCATATGTCTGCGATAATAGTGACGTTCAGTGGAGAGGATTTTGGAAGCGCAGAGTTCTATCTAGTGATTAATTGCAGCGTTGAGAATGTGTACGAATATTGCTGATTTGGCGGTTTCTTGCAGCTGGGATGTGTGTATACCTTTATTTATACGCGGTAGTTCCTATACAGGCAAAATTAAGAGTACACTTGCGGAAAGACTCAAGGAATACAAATTTATAAATAGTACAAGCATATTATTACAAATGTCAGATGATTTATCTACGTAGACTTATTTGTGGATCATGTATTCATTAGTAGAAGAATAGCAACTGTCAAGCAGTCATTGTTGTAGGCTTAAATGTTATTTAAATACATATTGTGTGTTCTGTGCACCTATAATAGATATATCTACATGGAACAGATCTGTATGATTTATTGTTATCTATACATATAATAAAACCGTCACAAAGCCGTGTCTTACATGAAATATTTTTTGAAAAAGTCATTGCAATGTAAAAATTACAAATGATACAGTACAGCCACCAAGTTTAGGAGATCGAAGCGGTTTGACACCGTTGTCCCCACTGACAATCCTCACTAGTGCGGACAACGGGAATTGTAGACAAAATTATTACTGTTGTCCTGCTGACAATGCCCATTGGTGCGGACAACGGAAATTGTAGACAAAATTATTACCGTTGTCCTGCTGACAATGCCCATTGGTGCGGACAACGGGAATGGTAGACAAAATTATTACCGTTGTCCTGCTGACAATGTCCATTGGTGCGGACAACGGGAATGGTAGACAAAATTATTACCATTGTCCTGCTGACAATGTCCATTGATGCGGACAACGGGAATTGTAGACAACATTATTACCGTTGTCCTGGTAACAATGTCCATTGGTGCGGACAACGGGAATTGTAGACAAAATTATTACCGTTGTCCTGCTGACAATGCCTATTGGTGCGGACAACGGGAATTGTAGACAACATTATTACCGTTGTCCTGGTAACAATGTCCATTGGTGCGGACAACGGGAATTGTAGACAAAATTATTACCGCTGTCCTGCTGACAATGTCCATTGGTGCGGACAACGGAAATTGTAGACAAAATTATTACCGTTGTCCTGCTGACAATGCCCATTGGTGCGGACAACGGGAATGGTAGACAAAATTATTACCGTTGTCCTGCTGACAATGTCCATTGGTGCGGACAACGGGAATGGTAGACAAAATTATTACCGTTGTCCTGCTGACAATGTCCATTGATGCGGACAACGGGAATTGTAGACAAAATTATTACCGTTGTCCTGCTGACAATGCCTATTGGTGCGGACAACGGGAATTGTAGACAAAATTATTACCGCTGTCCTGCTGACAATGTCCATTGGTGCGGACAACGGGAATTGTAGACAAAATTATTACTGTTGTCCTGCTGACAATGCCTATTGGTGCGGACAACGGGAATTGTAGACAAAATTATTATCGTTGTCCTGCTGACAATGCCTATTGGTGCGGACAACGGGAATTGTAGACAAAATTATTACCGTTGTCCTGCTGACAATGTCCATTGGTGCGGACAACGGGAATTGTAGACAAAATTATTACTGTTGTCCTGCTGACAATGCCTATTGGTGCGGACAACGGGAATTGTAGACAAAATTATTACCGTTGTCCTGCTGACAATGTCCATTGGTGGGGACAACGGGAATTGTAGACAAAATTATTACCGTTGTCCTGCTGACAATGCCTATTGGTGCGGACAACGGGAATTGTAGACAAAATTATTACCGTTGTCCTGCTGACAATGCCTATTGGTGCGGACAACGGGAATTGTAGACAAAATTATTACCGTTGTCCTGCTGACAATGTCCATTGGTGCGGACAACGGGAATTGTAGACAAAATTATTATCGTTGTCCTGCTGACAATGCCTATTGGTGCGGACAACGGGAATTGTAGACAAAATTATTACCGTTGTCCTGCTGACAATGTCCATTGGTGCGGACAACGGGAATTGTAGACAAAATTATTACTGTTGTCCTGCTGACAATGCCTATTGGTGCGGACAACGGGAATTGTAGACAAAATTATTACCGTTGTCCTGCTGACAATGTCCATTGGTGCGGACAACGGGAATTGTAGACAAAATTATTACCGCTGTCCTGCTGACAATGTCCATTGGTGCGGACAACGGGAATTGTAGACAACATTATTACCGTTGTCCTGGTAACAATGTCCATTGGTGCGGACAACGGAAATTGTAGACAAAATTATTACCGTTGTCCTGCTGACAATGCCCATTGGTGCGGACAACGGGAATGGTAGACAAAATTATTACCGTTGTCCTGCTGACAATGTCCATTGGTGCGGACAACGGGAATTGTAGACAAAATTATTACCGTTGTCCTGCTGACAATGCCTATTGGTGCGGACAACGGGAATTGTAGACAACATTATTACCGTTGTCCTGGTAACAATGTCCATTGGTGCGGACAACGGGAATTGTAGACAAAATTATTACCGTTGTCCTGCTGACAATGTCCATTGGTGCGGACAACGGGAATTGTAGACAAAATTATTACCGTTGTCCTGCTGACAATGCCCATTGGTGAGGACAACGGGAATTGTAGACAAAATTATTACCGTTGTCCTGCTGACAATGTCCATTGGTGCGGACAACGGGAATTGTAGACAAAATTATTACTGTTGTCCTGCTGACAATGCCTATTGGTGCGGACAACGGGAATTGTAGACAACATTATTACCGTTGTCCTGCTGACAATGCCCATTGGTGAGGACAACGGGAATTGTAGACAAAATTATTACCGTTGTCCTGCTGACAATGTCCATTGGTGCGGACAACGGGAATTGTAGACAAAATTATTACCGTTGTCCTGCTGACAATGTCCATTGGTGCGGACAACGGGAATTGTAGACAAAATTATTACTGTTGTCCTGCTGACAATGTCCATTGGTGCGGACAACGGGAATTGTAGACAAAATTATTACCGCTGTCCTGCTGACAATGTCCATTGGTGCGGACAACGGGAATTGTAGACAACAGTATTACCGTTGTCCTGGTAACAATGTCCATTGGTGCGGACAACGGGAATTGTAGACAAAATTACTACCGTTGTCCTGCTGACAATGCCCATTGGTGAGGACAACGGGAATTGTAGACAAAATTATTACCGTTGTCCTGCTGATAATGCCCATTGGTGGGGACAACCGAACTCGGGCGTGCCTAGTGGCTGCGAGTTCCCCTCCTAAAACTCACCACCACGAGATGGAGTGTCTACTCGCCCGCCACCCTTAATCTACATAAATTAAAATAATTAAAAATATTTCACATTTTGATTAAGATTTATTAAATTTATGTGAAACATGCTGCGTGTTCAAACAGTCAAACCAAAAACTCTAAAAGTGGCTGTTTTGGGGTCTATATCGTTCGTAGATTACACTGCAACGATATTTTTTTTGTGTGTACACGCACGGCTGTGAAGATTTTATTAATATAGATTGTAATCTGTCTGATACCGTGCTAAATAAATTATTAAAATTCAGAGTTTGTACGCCAACAAACTGTGTTCAAACCTTGGCGAAATTATGTTAAATTGGATATATTTAATGTTTGTTTGGACAACGCATCCGGGTCGCGCCCACGGTTTTTTTATTCTGGACTGATGTTGGCATGTGTCGCGGATGTCTATGGACGACAGTATTGTTAGGAAAGCACTTCCAGTACACAGCGCTTCCTGTCTTTTTTATATCCTTTACAAAATAACATAAGAATGTGACGTTGCCATGGTTATGTTTGCTGTTATTCTTTTAGACTGAACAAATATACATTTTATAAAGAAACAACTTCTTGTTATTCCTTAATATGGTAGCAGAGCGTGTAGGTCCGTGTTGAATAGATTAACGATTGTTTATTCGGTGCAATAGTGGACGAAGAACTCGAATATGCAAACGGCAAGCATAAAAATCGAGATCGGTCGGCTCGACGGCTCCACTAACTGGCATACATTGAGGTACAAGGTAAAACTCTTACTTAAAAGTACTCAGGGTACGCTAGAAGCAGTCGAAGGCAAGTTAACTAAGCCAAAAGATCCAAGAGAAACGGGAAAAGCTGAAGATATACAAAAGTATGATCATGAAATGCAATTGTTTCAAAAATGTGACTGTCAGGCGCTTCTTATTCTTACAACCAATATGACTGAAGAAACGTTACAAAAGGTAATGCGATGTCAAACGTCATGTGATATGTGGAAAGAGCTTCATAGGCTTTATGATGGGGCAAAGGAAGACAGGAGCTACGATCTCTGTATGAAGTTCTTCCGCTACCAGAAAAGCAAAGAGCATGATATGGCCACTCATATTTCGACTCTCAAAACTGTATGGTACGACTTGAACAACGAAATTGAAGGAAATGATCTGCCTGAAATTTTATTGATATGTAAAATATTGGATACACTTCCTGAACAATATTTCAGTTTCAAATCAAGCTGGCTATTGATGAATAAAAGTGATCGAAATATAGAAAACTTGACCACACAAGTATGTGCTTACGAAAGATCTTTTCAACAAAAGAATTTAGAAGAAGGCGGAAGTAACAATGAACTTCTTATGCTCAAAGATGAGAAACGGTATGAGAAGCAAGGGCAAAGCAAAAAGAAATGGAAGAAATGCAATTATTGTGGAGAAGGCTTTCATAAAGTCACATCATGCAAGAAGTGGATTGCGGACGGTAAACCTCCCAAACCTCCAAAGCAATCATCAAATATTGGGATGTTGACAGGCCTAGCTTTAACATGCGAGAGTAAGACTGCAGAGAAAGACTCGTTTTATGTGGATAATGGTGCGACAAGCCATGTCACCAATAGAAGAGACATATTCAACATCTTCGAAAACTTTGGTGAACCGCATAAAGTTATGACAGCTAATGGAGAGATAATCGAAGCCATCGGAAAAGGCTCTATTCAAATTGAAGCTGATATTAACGGCCACAAAGAGTTACTGGTCTTAACAAACGTATGGTACGTTCCAAGCATTGAAAGGAATTTATTTTCTGTGCTAGCCGCACAAGATACGCTAAAGAATAGCACCTTTGAATCAACTGCTGAAAAATGCATTGTGAAGAATGATGGCAAAGTCATTTTAGTCGGGAATCGCGACAAGTACGGTGGTCTATACAAACTTAACGTTAAAGTATTGATGCCTAAGCATGAGATAAACCAACTAACGACGTCACAGAATCTTCAACTCTTCCATGAACGTCTAGGACATCAGAACAAAAGACATGTAGCAAAACTGATACAAAAAGAGCTTGGAGTAAAAATAGACTCAAGTTCTGCTGATATCTGTGAAGGCTGCGTCTTCGGCAAGAGCCATAGGCAGAAGTTTGGAGAGAGATTGTTCAAAGATCTTAAAATAAACCTTGACACACCTGCTTTGCGCATCGACAATGAATCTGCAATCAAGCTTGCTTAGAACCCTCTGTATGAGCAGCACCGTAAAACCAAACACATAAAATTGAAGCACTTCTACGTGAGGCAATGTGTTTCGGAGAAGGACGTAACCATTGAGCAGGTACCGACAGCAGATCAACTTGCTGACATTTCAACAAAGCCAGTTTACAAACCAAGATTGGTAAGACTCGGTGAAGAGTTCGGATTAAAAAAGAAGAGGGAATGTTAGGAAAGCACTTCCAGTACACAGCGCTTCCTGTCCTTTTATATCCTTTACAAAATAACATAAGAATGTGACGTTGCCATGGTTATGTTGTCTGTTATTCTTTTAGACTGAACAAATATACATTTTATAAAGAAACAACTTCTTGTTATTCCTTAATAAGTATCCACTTACCACCAGTTGGACGGTAAGCTCGTCTGTCGCCTTCTTCCAATAAAAAAGTACTATCTTTCTATGTCCGCAGTACATACCTTCCCTTCCCATTGTGTCGACAGTGCCGGCGACGGTGATGTCACCGTCGACCGCCTGCAACACCTCGTTGACACATATAGGGTCTACAATAGCTACCATTCCTACTCCGCAGTTGAATGTACGGAGCATTTCAAAGTCGGACACACCACCTGGAAATAGGAAAATAACACTTTGCAGAATGTAATTAATAAATAATAATAATAATCTAATCGAAAACGCCACGGTGTCGGCCGGATAGAATAGCATCACCCCATATCTTCCTGTGGGTGTCGGTAAAAGGCGGTGAGGAACTACACCACTTCTATAAGAGTGGACTCGCCAACCCGCTGGACCAGCGTGCCGTTTTAAGGATGTGCATGAGGAGATTCATGTCCAGCAGTGAATTCTGAAAGGACTGATTAATCGAAAACAAAACGTTTTATGCAGAAAATGGACTGCAATATCGACGTCTGTACACTTTTCGATATTTATTTATATTTTCATGTTAATTAGTGTTTATTAGTAAAATGTTTCATTTCTTTCTTATTTTTAAGAAACTTTTATGCCTTGGCACATGCCAGTTCCATCGTACCCTAAACTTACATTCTACAACATTAATGTAGGTAGCAATATATGAGCCCTAGTGAGGGCTCACGAATCTGTACAAACTAAATGCTGCTCGTGAATTAGGTTCTCCTAGTATCTAATGGAACATACAAACATCATTTCTGTTCAGATCGAGAGCCCTCACCAAGAGCCTCCCGTTCCTGTTGATTCCGGGATACACTCCACAAAGATGTTTCATAGAAATTATAAATTCGTCGATTATAAATTGCCGGGGGTAGGCATACAATATTAATTATAATCACAATCTTAAAACTATATAATCATAATCTTTTTTATTATTTAATATTAAGGTTCTTCTAATTCTGATTTATGTCTTTTGGCCAAAAAATTATCTATACTAATATAATAAAGAGGTAAAATTGTGCGTTTGTATGTTGGGGGTAATCTCTGGAACTACAGAACCGATTTCAAAAATTCCTTCACAGATAGGAAGCTACATTATCAAAACATATAAAATCGTAAGATTCTAACTGACCTTTAGCCTGCAGCCATCCGAAAATCGGCTTTATTTTGAACTTAGTAGCGTCCAATTTAACTTTCACTCCAGATGGCAAGATCCTTGGTATATTCTCCAGTAGACCACCACCGGTAATGTGAGCTAGGCCTTTAATAAGGCCTCTCTTGATGGCCGGCAATAGCGCCTGGACATAAAGGCCGGTGGGAACAAGTAATTCCTCGCCGAAGGTTTTATTTGAGTCGCTAAAAGGAGCCTTTTCGTGGTAACTGATGGAAAATAAATGGAAATGTCAAAATCAGTGACAGTTATATAAATGAGAAATAATTAAATGAGCAGCAGAAACATAATTAAAGAGCAGCAGAAAATACTGGATGGGCAGTAAATCGATGGCAGCAAATTTAAAGGCGGGTTAGGTTTAGGTTCTCTGGCGAGAATAAAGATATAGGAGTTCCGCTAATGTCGACATGGTGATGGTATTCCTAGTAATTAAAATTTATTTAGTTCAATTATTCAAAAATTGTTTGTCAAAAACGTTGATCACGATTTGCTGCTAATTTAGTATATTTTGCTGCTCATTTAAACACAAGCCTTATTTTAACAAAATAATAAACTTGTCAATATTGTTTCTAAAGGCATTGTAACATTTTAACGAAAACTTAATCAACATAATCGGAAATCTAACATACAAACAATAATGTTTGTTTGTTCATCTTCTATGCGTTCCTAAACCATTGATTTCCGATTTCGATGAAACTTTGGTGACTTGTTGTGCGCGCGCCCACGAAGGTTTCTGAGAAAAAAAATCTAACGCATTGCAACGCATGCCGGGACAGCTAGTTAAAAATAAACAAACATAATCAACAATGGTTATTCTGTTTTTTATGCAAAACTACAAGTCTAGTTTGATTTTAAACTAATGATAATTTCACCCAATTTCTTTGTAGTCGTATTCTTCTGGATTGTCATATAAATTCTCTTGTGCCTTCTAACGAGGGCAGAATAGCTTGTAATGGCTTACCCATGCCCACTCTCGCACATGATCCTCTGCACCAAACTGTACCCATTACTGTGGACGCCAGTGGACGGCAACACGAGCACTACGTCACCGGACCTCATTTCCTTGGTCCTTGGCAACTGTTTCAAATTGTCTACCACACCGACGGCAAAACCCGCCAGGTCGTATTTACCGACGTCGTACATTGACGGCATTTCTGCTGTTTCACCACCTGTTTTAAGAAGGTAGTTTAGATAGATTTCCTGTTAATTATTTAAATCGTCTTTTTCTAACATGTGTTGGTGTACAATGAAGTGTTTATACGTATCACCTAAATAACACGAGCGCTGGTAACAGGTTGTCCAATGTCGAAAGTAGAATCGATTCTACCAGCCGCCAGCGCCCGATCTAAGTAAAGAGTGTTACAAAGATTTTAGACATCACAACAAAACTTTACATGTTTGTAACTCTTAATTTATTCTTGAAACCAATTTTATTTTCTGCTAAAACGTTTTTATATATTTTAAATAAATTGTCTGACATGTTTCAACGTTTACGTTATTTAGATGACACGTTGTACAAACTCTTTATTGTACAACAACTTATTGTACATGTTGAAAAAAGACAATTTAGATAAGTAACACGAAAATACAACAGGCGGCCTTATCGCCAAAGCGATGTCTTCCAGGCAACCTTTGGGTGGGTGGAAAACAAATAACAATATCAAATAAAGGTAGATGGTGTAATTTTATACAATATCAATAAAAGGTAGTTAGTGAAGTTTAGAGACGTAAATATATTCCGTTCCAATTCAATTTGCCCAAAATGTAAATAAACAAAAAATGAAATAGTGAGGTAATTATGTAGACCGCCGTCGGAGGAGCGAAAAATAACCAATTTACTAATACTAAATTTTAATTATAAGGACAATATTACTAACTACATTTTAACTACAATATTCTAACTACATGCTAACGTGCGACCCTAATCGAGGTTGGATTATGAGTGCCCGGAATTTTCCATGCTTCGGTGCGATGAAGTCTCTCCACAGCTACACGTGGCGCACCGTCAGCAATGTCCCCGTTTCCAAGTCCAGTTGGTAACACGCGGTAGGTATTGAGGCGTCAGCGGTTTTCCTAATGTGAGCGCGCGTAACAAGGTGACAATTGTTTACATTTATTATCTATAATAATGTGATTCATTGAGAGCGCAAGTTTTCCCTAGATATTTCTTTAAGGCCGTATCAGTTGCCTGAGTCCGCCATGTTTATTTGCATTTTGGACAAATTGGATTGGAATAGGAAAGTGAATACAGTGAAAGTGAAACAAAAAATGAAATAAGTAGGTATACAAAAGGTCGCCCTTATCGTTAAAGCGATCTCTTCCAGACAAGCTTTGAGTGGAAGAAGATGTATGCGAGATGTATTCGCTGTACGCTTTTTACTTAGGACGACGGGTCATGATGATGATATGGTAATTGGCGTATGGTGTCGGCCGTTTTTAGAATAGCATCACCTCATCTCTTCCCGTGGATGTTGTAAATGGCGGCTAAGGCATAAAAAAGCGGCTCCTACAAGCCCTGAGGAATTATACCACTTCTAAAACAGTGTATTCGCCAACGCGCTTGGCCAGCGGGCCGTTTTAAGGCCATACATCCCTCATGCACGAGACAATGTGCATGGGGAGGCCCGTGAATGTATATGCGGCAAGGTGGTTGGAAGACATTAAGAAAGTTACAGAAGGGATAGGGAACAGAATAGCGAAGGACCGAGGGTGGTAGCATAGAGGAAAATCAATTATTAACACACGTTTGTGTACAAGGCGCTATGCAATATGGCGTAATGACTAATGTCATTTGTGCAATTTTATTGTAGGTCTAGGTGGCATCTTGCATTCAGCAATGGGTGGAACAAAACTGACAACCATGATGATGATACATACGGTAATATTTAATACATACCTAACAAAGCGCATCTGGACATTATACAAGCGTCGGCAATGCCCTTCACTATAGTCGCGGCAACTTCCACCTGGAGTCTGCCGCAAGCCATATAGTCCAAAAACGCGAAAGGCTCCGCGCCCGCACACAATATATCGTTGACACACATTGCCACAAGATCTTGACCGATTGTGTCATATTTATTCATCGTTTCCGCTATCTGGGAAGAGTCAAATGATGGAAATTACTAGAAGGCTGAATAAGACTTATTGGCGGGAACTCGAGAACTAAGTTTTTGTTTGATTAATATAAAAATTGTGTATTGTGCGTCTTGTGGTTTAATAGTGATAGTTTATTAAACTTCAAAGTGTTTTTGTGCGTAATGTTTGTGATAATCAAGTAAAAGCGTGAGACTGCGTTTTTCGTGTGCTGCCGAGGAGTCCTCTTCTGTCCTCAGTAAACCTACTATTCTTTTACTGACCGACTTACTGCTACGGGACTAAACATTGACAGGATATGTTTTATTAATTGAATCTTTCGGGCTACTTGGCCGAGGTCTTCTGGAATCTCTTCTCTTTCTTCCAAACGTTTCGTCAACAACGGCGGTTGACATCTTCAGTGGCGACTGCGTTCACTTTCGGAGAGATGTTATCTCTTCAGCTTCTCGAGCGCAACTGACTCGACGACTGTGGCGCACCGGTATTTATAGCGGGCGAGGGTAGTTGTGATTGTGTGTGTACCGAGTCTGTTTTTCTCCCCCCCTCTCGCCTCTCTTCCCTGTGAGCTTGATGTCTTCGGAGTGCTAGATACCAGATATTACGGAGTCTTAGATTCTCTTCTCTTTTGTTAAAATTGTTGGGATGGTTGTAGATTTCAATAGCTTCCCTATTGAGACGGAAATAATAATGATTCCCGGTTGACAAGATCTTTGTGTCGTCACTGAAGATGTCAACCGCAGTTGTTGACGAAACGTTTGGAAGAAAGAGAAGAGATTCCAGAAGACCTCGGCCAAGTAGCCCGGAAAATTCAATTAATATGGCCACCGGCCGAGAAAGCCTACACTCCACTATAGGATATGTTTTATTCATACATTTTAAAACTGTTTATTAGGACGAAAACTTGACATTGGCAAAATGTGCTAATTGCACCATTGCCATATATATCAAAAAAAAGCTGAATAAGGATTTACAATGTTAGTCCCAGGGGACTTATCTTACTCAAATGGTATTGCACTCAAATGGTATCTTTTAGACTCGAATCCATAGCCGATAGTTGGAACATTTCAATAAAGTAAACAAGTGTATTTAAACCAACAGTTTAGTAGCTGTTTAAACTGGAATGTAACTTTTTTACCTTCAACTTGTGTGTACATATTGGTGACCTGTTATTAGCTTTGTATATGTGTTCTATCTATATCACTGTTACTTAGTAATATTAATTAATTTACTAAATAATATTACTTTTTCATATTATAGCTGTTGATAACCTAATAAAAATAAATAAACTCATTTTTTTTCAGTCCACCTGATGGTAAGTGGATACTGTTGCCCATAGACATCCGTGATACATGCCAACATTAGTCCAAAATGACAAACGTTCGCACGGTCCCGGATGCGTTGCCTACCTTTGGAGATATAGGAGAAAGGGTTGGGAAAATGGGGAGGAATAGGATGGGAATGGGCTCTGGCACATCTCACTCACTACCGAAACACGTACGTACATTAAGGAAATAAGATAAAGTGGGAAATGCAGTACATTTCAAGGTAATTTTCTGTGAGAGAGGGGTAACGTGGCCAGTCGAGCGCGCCCAGCGGCTGTTGGAATACAGCATGCACTCTCCCCTTCCCAAAGTCCTCTGCATGACATGTCAGTCCCCCATACTAGATCGGAGTAATAATTAAATTTATTATTAAAGTATTCATGGCAGGTAGTTGGAACATTTCAATGAAGTAAGCAAGAGTATTTAAACCAACTATTTGCGAGTGGAAATGAAAAAATAGGTAATATAACTTTCTTACCTTTAATTTAGTGCCAACTCCGTCAGTCCCTTGCACTAAAACAGGATCTTTTAGGCTCGGATCCATAGCAGATAGTTGGAAAAGCCCACTAAAGCAGCCAAGTCTACCTAACACGCCTCTTCTGTGAGTTGCGGTCGCTAAAGGCTCGATTTGACGGACTAATGTCGCTGCCGCGTCTATATCGACACCGCTTTGTAGGTAGGAGAGACCGTTGATTCTGGGCAGAAAGGGACACATGTTTCTTGAATCGTAAACTTCATTAAGGTTTATTTCTATACGGTCCACCAAGTAGCAGTAGGGTTTCCCTTTCATTGGCCGTGATTGGCGTGCTGAACGGAACGGAACGTAGTTATAATAGGGAACTCACGACGTGTTCCACGGTTGGAGTTGCAGTTTCCCAAGGTTGGAGTTCCATGTTCTTTGGCCGATTTTATGACGTTGTCTTTGTAAGTACCAATATACATGCCCAAAGGTGACAATTATCACTCGGTGGACTGTTGATTTTTGTTTATTCCAACTCTTGTCACGTATACGTATTTTTGTAGAACCGTAACCAGCCCTTTTAGCATCCACTGCTGTATACGGGCTTTCTCGTGCACATTGTCCTGTGCATGAGGGATGTGTGACCTTAAAACGCCACGCTGACTAAGCGGGTTGGCAGGTATCCACTTTTTCGGGGCGGTGTAGTTCCTCAACGCTTGTGGTGGCGGCTTTGTTATCCCTTAGTCGCCATTTACAACAACCGCGGGAAGAAATGGGGGTGGTGCTATTCTAAAGCCACACATATGGCCCACACCTTTTATATACTATTTTATAGCCAGCCTGGTTATATTTTATAGCAGTAAGTGGAGCTGTTATGGACAACATCAGTCTACAATGACAATTGTTGGCGCATCCCGGATATTGAGATATTTAGAAGTGGATTAGGAAATTCACTATACTCCCCAGAATATGGAATATAATGGAATGAAAGACTTCTCGATGGGATAGTGTGGACTCTGGCTAATCTCACTCACTCCCGAAACACGTACATTTAGTATTATTCGGTATTTATACGACAATCTGCTGTGACGGTGTAACCAGTTGAATACGCCCTGGGACTGGATTTCAGCATGCGCCCTGTCTCTTGGATGGAGATGGGGGGGGGGGGAGGTATTTATCATCTCATTTGGAGCAACTTCTATAAATCCTCAGGATACACTTTACAAAATATAAGGGAAATGAAATACAAAAATATATATAATATGAGTATTTATTTATTACAAACATAAAATAATCAAAATGGGCACTTAGAAGATATATACAAGGAATAGATATATGAGATATTCCCACAATAAAATATTATAATGGAAAAGAAGGCACTTAAGTCGCAATTCCCTTATCATTTATGGAATGTGTTTATTGTCCGAGCACAACACTGAAACAAAATGACATACAATCATGCAACGAAACTGACAAAAGATCAAGCAAAATGATACGAAATCATCCGGGAATGAGACACACGAGGGAATGACAATGATATGACAAGGGAGAGATCAATACTGCAATCTTACAGCCGACCGAAGGCGTCCTTCGAGTTATTCTACTCTCGCGTTTCAAGAATGAGTCGGAGATGTCAGAGACAATTTCCCTTCTCACCCCATCCCAGTCCATCTAATCCAAACGCCAATATAAGGGATACAAAATATAATGGATGAAGGAAAACCCTCAAATAATTGTCACTTTTGTCATTTTTGACTGATGTTGGCATATATCATTTTTCATGTCATGTTGGCATTTTAGAGTAGTTATCAAATCAACCTTACAATGCACCCCTTTAAATTGTCTGTTTACTCAAAAATTGACTGGCAGATAATGCTATAAGGTATTAAGTCCGCCTTTTGTACATTTTGGTCGGTGCAATTAGGTTTACACAAATAAATAAATGGTCAACAACTTCGAGACATTTACAGGTCCCGGTAGAACACGTTCATTGACTATAATTTTTGTCTTGTTTAAGTTCATTCTGAGACAGATGCGTCCTGGTGTTGCTTTAAGGCCGCTCAGCATCAAGTCCAAAACTTCCAGTGATTTTTGATCTATTTTATGGTCTTTTATCCTCCCATGATAAGAATTAACATTATGTAATTAAAAAAATTAACAGTTATTTAAAAAGGTTTCTTTCCATAAGTTAAATAGGAACACAAAATAAAATAAATTGCATGACAGTTTAAGTAAAAGTATTTATAATGAGAAGTTTTTCCTTAAGGGACGAATAAATTTAATTATAACTTATTCAATGGGATAAGATCGAAGTAGAGAGAAAAACGTATACACTTTTAAATAACTCACTTGGAGAAGGCTCTGTGTGCAATATCCTTCCTATACTGCTTCCCGGGGAAGTCAATGACAGCGGCGGCAGCGGTGGCAGCGGCAGCAGCGGCGCGCAAGGAAGCAGCTCGAGCGCACGCGAGCAGCACGCGCCCACCCCACGACACCAGGGAACCGTTAGCACCCCGAGCAACGCCGCTGTGGAATATCACGAGGCCTGGGGTTGCGGACACCTGGCTTAAACCTGACGATGATAAATGTTAACGTAACAAGTTGTTTTATTAAACGATTCCGTGGGTTGGCGAGACCTGTCGTAGAAAGATCCAACGCACATTTTTTATATGCAAATATAAAGTGGGGGATTTTTTGGGAATTCGAGAAGTGAAGGTTAAATTAGTAGACCATCTATCTATTATTCTTTTGTTCGCATACATCTCCTCC
Source organism: Sesia apiformis (assembly GCA_914767545.1). NCBI lineage: Eukaryota > Metazoa > Arthropoda > Insecta > Lepidoptera > Sesiidae > Sesia > Sesia apiformis. Next base: position 2,031,735 of record OU611960.1, on the reverse strand, counting down.
CACCCAAAAGTTACCTGGAAGAGATCGCTTTAGCGCTAAGGTCTACCTTTTGTTTACCTATTTATTAAAACTTTTTGTCACTTTCACTGTATTCACTTTCACTTTTGTGGGTAATAAAGTGTACTTACTTACTTATTGGCGGGAAACAGAGAAGTGAAGTAGAATTTGGTTATTATAAAAATTGTGTATTGTGTAGACTTTTATGGTTTAATAGTATTTTTGCGATAATCAAATAAAAGTATAAGTGTGCACTTTACATGTACTTCCAAGAAGTTCAACTCTTCGGTCTTCAGTAAACCTAAGTGAATTGAGCGACTCCTAACTTACTTTGACGGAATTGGACATTAACGAGATACGTTTTGGATTGTTTTGACTATAAGACTGTTAATTGCGAAGTAAACTCGACACTGACACAATGCGTTAATAGTGCTATTGCCGTGTAAGATAAGAAAAAAGAAACTTAAAGTCACAATTTTTTATGTTAACCTCATTAATTAAAGTTATGTTAACTTCTTTATGTTAATTTTACCTCAAAGCACATTGTTCTGTACTATAAAGGCCTATTCACACACGCCTTTGAAAATTAAACTACAGCAGCCTCAACAAGAATAGTATAAACTCACCACTGATAACGCATCCCTTAGTTGAAGTTTCTGGATATCCTTTAGAAGCGATGACTACGCCTACGGAAGACAATTTTGTGTTCCACATTACTTGATGTTGCTTTAACGTTCCATCCACACACGCCTGGAAAAGTACAAGGGAAGTGTATCTATCATCCATCACCATTGTGGTTTTCAACGGGGAGGCCTTCAAACTAAATATGGCTAAGGGAAACTTTCACTTTATAGTGAGATGTAATAAAAGCTATAAACTTCTTTGTTAATTACCTTCATAACAGTAAACAGGTCTGACTCAAGTAGCGTCATCAGCACTTGGGTTTCTGGGTCCCCAAATCTGCAGTTGAACTCCAGGGTTACGGGCCCCGATTTGGTAATCATCAAACCAGCATAAAGGACACCTGGAACCAAGGGTTGGAATCATGAAACGTCTGAAAAATTGGAGTTTAGATGAGCGAACTGTCCGCCTCATGGTTCGCAATAGATGCCAACATTAATCAAAAATTACAATCGAAAATGCGTTGTCTAGCTGTGAGGTTTTAGGAACCGTGGTTTGAATTTACATAGGTCAGCTTGCTAGAAGTGAAAGAATTTTCAAAATAGTTTCAATAGTTTCTGAGTGTATACGTTACACATAAACAAACAAACAACAAGCTTGTTTGTAATATTAGTATAGATGATTAGTTATTATCTCATTACTATAATTAATTAATGATAAATGTTGTCATGTATTGTTATTCACAATTGCCTCAAATAACATCATCCCGACAAACAAACAAGCAGACGCAATTTTTAAACTCTCCTAATACATCTGAAAAACAACCCTATCTCTATAGTAACAAGGTCAATTATCGCATATCTGTAACGATTTCCATTAATTTATCTAAAAATATGTTTGTCGTGAATTATCTTGTGGTTATCTGTCGTACTATGTGTAGGTATGAGCAAATATAGGGTCGTAGGCCAATGATTTGCGGACTTAGTTTGCATAGCAATTGACGTAATAATGTCACAGCTGACGGTGCTACCACTTGAACTAAGATCAATCTGTTGTATACCTACTGCATAACTTGCTCCAGCAAAAAGTAGTGGGTGTTCGAAATATCTTCGGACCAGGGGGGGTCTGCTTCGAAAACACGAAAAACAAAGTTTCAGCCGATATTGCAATAGATTCCTACCATGAAAAGGTTCGTCGTGGCTATCGTGTGATGCCGTTTATTGTATGGACCATTTGAATTCCCAGATATAAACAAATAATCCTAACATACGATCTCACACGTGATTTTAGAGTAAGTATTATAGATCTATATAATAGACAATTAAGCTGCTGGCTAAATAATTTACTTTTGTTGTTATCAAAGTGGACGAACAACTCGTTACGCTATTGAATTCAATAGTGCAATGAAATGACTTGTAAGCCTCAGTCACATTAATTTTTCTATTTTTTGTTTCACACATATTATTTAAAAAGCCCTATTACGAACGTTAGCACGCCCGTGAACAGGGCTGGATAAAGGGCTGGGCAAGCTAGACGATCGCCCAGGGCGCCGATCTATATATATTACCATCTAGGGGCGCCGCGTCGCTAGCGGAAAGTCTGATTTTTCATCTGATTTTATATGTTTCATCTCATTTTTAATTTGATTATATATAAATAAAGTGAATATGCTTCCAAAATACACATTAAAATATCAATCATTAAAAAATGTTTTAATAACGCGCCCATGACGCAAGACACACTTGATCCGACCCTGATTGTGGATGACTTTTCTTTGAAGACTTTATTTATCCCTTTGAAAGAGATTTATCCCTTCAATATGGAGAGTAAGTTATGCTCATTTACTTCCTTCGATGCTACAACCCTTTGTGGGTCTTGGCCTGCACTATCTTCCTCCTTTTTTTTTATAGACGAAGGCGTAGGACTAGCGTATAGTTCACCTGATAGTACGTGAACTCAAAACAACAATTTGAATTTTTGTTTCCACGGGAATCAACTAAAGTTCACGCGAACGAAATCGTTGGCACCGCTAGTCACTCATATTGTTAAATCACCAATAATAATTGATTTGCTTACACCTCAATAGAGGGCGTTGTGCACTCTGTCTAGATCGCGGTGTTAAGATGCGCCGCCACAATGTGACCTGCGGTGAATGTTTATCATTAAAAGTCTATGTCCTGAGCAAGGTGTTTTCTTTGGAACTTCCATAAATACCTTGCAGACTCCTCGGGGCTTTTTGGGAAATCTGTACACATATAATACCCGTTGCAAGACCGGGAACTGAGGCCGTGCATAGGAGAGCAATGATACATTGGAATCTTGCATCAGATGCGTATTTGCGTTTGCGTACAATTTAGGATTACAACGCAAAGTAGCATTCCGATGAGTGAGTCGAGAAGGTGTAGGGACACAGAAAAAGTATCGATACTGTCGATAATCGATATTTTGTGGAACTTTAGGAAGTATCAATATTTTGGACTGTCGACGTTTTTTTCGCTATCAAATGCGTATCAATGGGAAAGAACCTTGTGAGATGTTGGGTTCTTGACGTTTTTGATACTATGAGTGAGTACGATACTTTTATGCAATACTACTCATGAGTAAAGTATCGATACTTTTCATTCGATACAATTTCCCTAGGAAGGTGTCCACGAGCACGAAGCACATTTCCAGTCAGAAAGCTCCTAGATACCCAACCACGGTCCAGACCAACCTAACGAATTAAATGTAGCCTTTATGCGAAGGTAGGTATCGAACGCACTAGGTGACTAACCTCATTGACTAACTTCGGATAAAATCCATTTGATCTTATGAATGAATATTAAAAGTTATACTTATTCTATAAGTATTTTAGTTTCTTCTTAAAAACTGCTAGGTTTAAGTGCTAGGTTTCGGTATCAAAGATTAGCAGATCATATCGCAGACTCGTGGAGTTGCGTACCTTGATGACAGGTCAAGACCCTGGCCCTTGACACCGTAATAGATAAAAGGAAATAATTGCTCTAAAGTTATTACTTTGTGATAAGAGTACACATTGAGATGTCACTCATTGTCTTACTTTGCATTACTTTATGAGGTCTAAAGTTCTGAGTAGTTCCTTAAAGGAAATTTATTTATTGTTTAAGGTACACCAGTGATACACATAACCATCAGTTCCACAATAAAAAAAATATATTACATTCTTATATGTGCACAATTTGAGGTGAACACAATATTGACAAAGATAATTTGTAATTATGTAAGTTAATTTTCAAACACGAGGCATACAAATAAAATATACCTACTTGCGAAGTAGTTTTTTGGTGATTCCAGACCTAGGAAACGAACACTTTTACAGACTCTTTATTTTAAGGGCTAATTGACTAAAGTGATCTCAAATTTTGTATTAGATTTTTCCGAAAATATAACAAGCTATTGAAACAAATCTTACCTCTTTCCTTTCGAATGGAAGTCGTTTACCCCCTTTTTAGCTATCTCTTGGGGTAACACGACAGTTATTATATTTATAGGTAATTATCATTATAGTATCAGTATGGAAAACTTAAGAGACTAAAAAGAAAATTGAAAAGTACCAAATCAACAAAGTGTTTATCTAATATGTAGTCGGAAAAGCTAGCGGCCTTTTTGAACGTATGATTTTAGCGTGCTATAATTCTGGCAACACTGATCACTGGCGGGAAAATGATATACCGTTTGACAGCTGACTTTTTTATAATGACGGATAATTGAAGTTAAAAGTTTTATCTTATCATATTTTTCAACAATTTTAAAATGGACGTTAATGGGATTAAGTTAGATATGTTTTACAATTTTTTTCGACGAGGGTATGAATGTTTACGAAGACGATACTGTGTCTAAAAAAACAGCAAATAATGGTTCAGTCGATTCAGGTCTGGTAATTTTGGTGTGAATAATGTTCCTCGCTGTTGTCGTCCTATTAAGGTAAATGTTGATGTTATCATTGAAAAAATTGAAGCAGATCGACACAAGCAGTTATCAAATTGCAGAAGAGCTTAACATTCATCACTCAACAGTTTTGAATCAGCTGAATAACCTGAATTAGCAAAACTAGATGTTTGGCACCCAAAATTACAGATAATTAATTAATGCATGATTTAAATTACAGAAACTTGGTGAATAGAATTTCCATATGGGAGATGTGGCTAAAACGAAATGAAATCGATCCATTTCTGAAGAGATGGGTAACAGACGATGAGAAGTGAATCACCTACGATGTTCGAAAACGATCTCGGTCTAAGCAGGGTGAGCCATCACAAATAGTCCCAAAGCCAGGCCTCACTACAAACAAAGACATGTTATTATGAGTATGGTGGGACTGGTAAAGCATTGTGTATTACGAGCTTTTGCCACATGACTAAACGATTAATTCTGATGTCTGCTGTCAAATTGAAACAAGCACTTAAAGTAAAACGTCCAGAATTAATGAATAGAAAAGGTATAGTTTTCCGTCACGACAATGCTCGACCTTGGCTGGGAAGTTTTAATGCATCCCCATACAGTCCAGACATAACACCTTCGGATTATTAATTCTCTAAATGGAGTAAAATTACATTCAAGAGAAGCCTGTACTAGAAGCATGTAGAGAAGCATTTAAAACAGTTTTTCGCTCCGAAATCCCAAAATTTTTGTAGCGATGGGATAATGACTCCGCCAGTAAAATGGCGAAAGATAGTGGAACTAAATGGAAAATATTCCGTTCAATAAATATTTGTGCAATACAAAAAAGTATTTATTATTACCACTATAAAAAAGGCCGCGAACTTATCCGACTAACTAATATTTTTAATAATAACTGATAATGAAGTGTTTAATTTGCCTCCGGGTATATTAAGTATCTAAGAGTATATTAAGAGTAAGTATCTATCTATACATATAATAAAAACGTACAAGAGTCGTGTTTATACTTTTTTTTTTAAATAAGTATCTTAAAAAGTGTAAAGTACGAGTGATACAGAGCCCAAAACATTTTTTTTTTTTAATTTTTGTCCGTCTGTCTGTCTGTCCGTCTGTTTGTCTGAATCACGCGAAAACTACTAGAAGGATTTTAATGAAATCAGGCATAGTCATAGCTTATGTGCCGGGTTAACATTTAACCTTTTAACCAGATCCATTATAGAGTTCCCGCGGGGATCACAAGTTCACGCAAACGAAGTCGCTGGCACCGCTAGTATGCAATTGTACATATAATATAATGCTTGGCGTCTGTTGTTCTCTAAAAATATATAAAACATAGATTGTTTCCTTATTATAATGAACATTCTGAATACAAATATCTTTACAGAAAGGAAATGTTTCTCGATAACTTCCATAATCTATAAGTGTCACTGAAATAGCGCAAAAGAAAGTAATTTATTCTGTGCCGAGAATATAATCGATTTTACCAGTTTTTATAATAGTTTTTTTTTCATAATTTATTGTCCATTTCTAGTATTTACCTACATTTTTTATTCGACGCACGTCGCCCACACCGCGTCGGCTCGCTCTGCGTCCGGTCCGTACCCTGTACTGAATAATAAGCGCTACCAACATTTTAGATAGAACAACAAAACTTACGTTTGTATTTTTTTTTACTTATTCCGCCCTAAAATCGTTTTATTTTTCGCTAGAACCGTTTTATCTATATTTATACTAATATATAAAGAGGTAAAATTGTGTGTTTGTAGGTATGTCGGGGGTAATCTCTACAACTACTGAAACGATTTCAAAAATTATTTCATAAATTGGAAACTACATTATCCGTGTCTAATATAGGCTATATTTTATTTTGAAATATTGGAAAAAAAGAAATTATAAACCGAAGTGAAGCGAGGGCGGGTCGCTATATATTATAAATTAGTTGCCGTTTTTCAGGATTTGTGTCATTTCAATGACACGTTAATATATTACGAGTGTAGTCCTTGAATAGAGGTCAAGTACCAGAAAATGTACCACGGGATGTCCACCGACCAAATGGACCAAACAAATTAAAGAAAGAAAAAAAAAAACGGAAAACCGTGTTGGCAAGCTTTGAAATAGGCCTATATTGATATGGGCCTGGAGAAATACAGACTAATGATATATGTCAAATGTATAACTGTACATCAAATGATAACTTGTATGTCAAATAATATTTTAGGGATTAATAGACGCTGGGAATAATATTAAACAAATCCCGACTGGAGCTGCACAAGTATAATAAATAAGTAGAATAATAAATAAGATAACAGTGTACTTTGTGGTTATAAATGGAGACACGTGTGACTTAGATACGAGGCAGGCGGGGACACGCGCCATGACACACGCCTCGTCGCTCGATAAACAATCTCTACAATATTGGGTATATCAGATATTCATAATGAATGAAGGAAAGAAATAAACTTAGTAAAAATAAATTCACAAAGAGTTAGCGTCTTGGTTATTTCTCAAGTTCAGATGTTTAAGTCGGCGACTAACTGTGAATTAACACCCGATTTGGCTCAACGAGATACCAATTAGTTTTCTGGCGTTTAGAAATTTCGTTAGGTACTGACTAAATGGTGTTTTCGATTCAGCTGGTGACAATTCGTCGAGTAGTAGTGACATTTTTTCTGAAATTCAAATGTTGTGATAGATAGATACATAATTATTCATTGTAGAATTGTTACGTTATGTCAAAATTAAGGAACAATGTTATAAGACGGAGAATACAACTAGGCGGTCTTACTGGTTTATAGCAATTTCTACCAGACAAAATTGAAAAAGATAGTTGTGACCGCGGTAATTAATAACGCAGGCAGTGTAAATACTCGTGTTGAGTAACGGAATCAGTTATAAATTATACTTTAATCATAAATACTAACTAATAATAACTGTAATAAAATATATATCCACATACATATAAATATACATGCATACGAACGTAACCGACTTTAGTACACAGCAATATACGCATATATCGTCAAAGAAATTTAAGATAGTGTTGATGAAAGATATAGAAAGTAACAAAGTGAGAGTATATGCTTTTAGAATAAAAGAGAGGAGACAGTTAAATAGGCTTAAGGCGTGATCCCTAGGTACCCTAATATTAGCTATATCATTTTGTAGGAAACATATTATAATAAATCCAGTATTAAAAGGATCTACACTTCCAGACTCTTACAGTCGAGAAATGTCTTTAAATTCACGCATTCTAGTAATTGATACAAAAAAAAATAAGTATGGAATATTTCACAATGAACACGATAACGGCGACCCTAACGCGGCGGTGTGTAAGCCACACCCCACGCGGACTTGAAACGTAAACAATTTTATATAACGACAATTGTTTGTGATCATTTACGTCACAATTGATTCTAATTTTAATAATATTTTCTGCAATTCACTTTAATCGTAAAATAATTGATACGGAATAGGTTACAGCGAAATCAAAGACTTGAGCTTTTCATCTGTGTGAGTGGGTGCCTAATTATTCAATCCGATCGTCGGAACGGTTCGCACTGTACACTATCGGTGTGCACTCACCCAAACGCAAAGCTCATGTCTAGTTGATTTCTCAGTAAATACTCATAGAGTAGGTTAACTCTTTGTCTTCCTATTTATTTATTTAACAAAGTTTATTGCACATTATAGTACAAAAGGCGAGGTTAATGCCTGAAGGCATTCTCTACCAGTTAACCTTTGGGTTAAACAGAGGCATACATTGGGAGGTGCGATGAGAGGTATAAATATATAACTTAAACGAAATCCAGTATAAATAATTTAACTGTGAATAAATATACCCGATGGATACATACATACAATACACACAATACACATACATATAAATAATTGAGTCTTCGATAAATATAACAATCCTTTTACTTTACTAAGCTTAGGATATATTATGAGCGAGTCAGTTTACGCCCTGAAATAAACTGGTTTATTATTTTATATATAATATTATAAATGCATTACAAACAATCTTTGTTGAACGCCATCTAAGATAAACACGGATTTAAAAACTATTAAACCATAGACAAACAAACCAAGCAAAAATCGCTGTTATTTGAATGTCACAATACGAAATAAAACTGTTTTGCTAGGCTGTAAACTGCCTTGCCAGGAATTTGGATGTTTTTATATCAATATTAACGTAAATGTAAAATGTAAGAGCGATGACAAATTACAGATAATCTGTAACGGTAAAGACAGGTAAATTTATTCTTGATTTTCATTCGTGAGGTCGTGCATGCAAACCTGAAGCCGTACAACTAAGTTTCTACCTACCTAACATAGGTTTTTAAATAATCACTAGCTCGGCAGCAAAGGAATCACATCGTGAGATAACTTGCATTCAATATGTGTATTAGCAAAATAAACGATTTATTATTATATTCCAGAATTTAAAAATAATAGGGCTTGTGTATATCCACGGATCCGCACCGAGACTGAGTGGCGTGATGATTACGAGAAATTGGCCTGCAGTGGGACGTTATAAGCTGATATCGAATGTAAAAGTCAATCGATTAGTTTGCACAGATTCCATTAAAATAGAGTACACTTTATTAGTACGTTTGACCGAATTCACCTTGGCATGATGTCAATGTACTGATAGTTCGGTTCGCAACTAAATTATGATAATAATTTAGACAATTTTTATACAATAGTTTTTACTTTAAAAACTACTACTTTAATCTGATTCTAAATGATTTGTTGTAAATTTGAATTCTAATAAAGCGACTAAACTGTGAGAAAGTGTAACCATTTTAAAACTTTCGACCCAAACGTTTGGATTTACGTACCAAACGTAAATCCACAATTCATAATCAACAAAACTGGAACTAGTGAGAATATTTAGTTTCCTTAGTTCCGCATCGTTACGTTTTAATGGAACTAGTGAGAAAAAAGTTTGACTAGTTCCATCGTGAGACTGTAAACTAGTGAGAATAATCCCCTCCTCATCTATTAATAATTATCTATAAAAAATGTATTTTGATTAAATAACAGATGGACGTAAAAATCACGCGGTGGGATCTTGTACTATAAGTAAATTTTGTATAACTTGCAGACCACTTTTTGACGTCGACTCGAGAACTGATTGTTGATTTTCGTTTGATTAATGTAAAAATTGTGTATTGTGGATTTTGTGGTTTAAGGTTGTCAGGTGGGCAGAAGCTTATCCTGATGAATATAAGAAATGTGGTGTGAGGCAGGGCGGTGTCTTGACTCCTAGCTTGTTTAATTTGTATATGAATGAACTGATTGTTGAACTCAGCAGCACCCATGTAAGTTGATAACAAGTGTATAAACAATATTAATTATGCTGATAACATAGTGTTGCTGAGCCTGGGCTTAAGAGCTTTCTAAGAGCACTGATCGCTGGCCATCAATGCTTTTAGCCTGTTGTGAGAGGTATGCTAAAGTCTATGGCCTTAAATATAACCCCCAAAAAGTGAGGTGGTGGTATTTACGGCAGGAACTAAGGTATCTAACTATCTTCCTCCCATCGTATTAAATGGCACACCTTTGAAAAGAGTGACCAGCTTCAAATACTTGGGTCATATAATAGCTGATGGACCTCAGGGACAATCGTGACGTTGAAAGGGAGCGAAGGGTGTTGTCGGTATGGAGTAATATGCCAACTTGTAGGTTTGCTCGATGTTGCAAAGAGGTAAAAATAACACTTTCTAAAGCATCATTTTGTTCGAGCAGCCTATGGGTCAGCTATACTCAACGGTCCTACAGCGCACTTCGCATTCATTATTCAAATTATTAAAGGCATTCAACGCCTTCAGGATGTTGCTGCGGCTCCACAGCTTTTTAGCGCATCAACAATGTTTGCGGAGGCGCGCACAGATGGCTTTAAAGCCATCATGAGAGAAAAAGGAAGCCTCGTTAATGAACAGGGGAAACGGCAATAGCATCGCGAGGACGATTGTGGCCAAGGTCGACTGTTCCTTCCAGACGCAGTGGATGAAGCTGGTTTTAGGTATAAGTTAATATTAAGTACTAACATTAGTTTAAGTTGTAACTTACTAACAATATTAATAGTGATAGTTTATTAAACTTTAAAGTTTGTGATAATGAAATAAAAGCATGATCCTGCATCTTTCGCCATCCAAGGTGTCCATCTCAGTCCTGAGTAAACTATCGCTTTACTAGCGCCTACCATCGCTTTACTGAGCGAATTCTGACTTGGTTCGACAGGACTGGACATTGACAAAATGTGTTTTAAATTGTTTTGACATTAATTACGAAGAAAACTTGAGACTGGCAGTATGTGTTAATTGCACAATTGCCATATAAGAAAATAAAAAATAACTTACCGACATATTTAATTCCTTCCGCCTTCAATCCATCAATAGCCCTCTGTAAGACTTGATCCTTTACATCTGCCAGCTGATCTGGAGTGATTAGTGGACACGGGCAGTACGCCCCCATGCCGCCCGTGTTGGGTCCTGTGTCACCGTCGCCAATGCGCTTGTGGTCTTGCGCTGGTGGCATTATTGATACTGTCTCACCGTCTGTAAAGGCTAGTACCTGAAAGTGGTTATAATCGGCAATAGATTAAACGAATTGGCCAACCGAGTCAACTTCTTTTGCGTTCGTAACGTAACCAATGATCAGAATAGGCGGGATCATTTTATGGGATTTTTATTAGCTATCTGAATAGAGACAGCTAAAAATCTCGGGATTATTAATGTTCGATGTGAGGCAAGTGCGAGACGCGGCTAAGATGTGCCCTATTTTTTAAAATCAATGAATTAATTGTTTACGCAATTGTCTCTGTAGGTACATGTTGAAACAGACATACATCGTTTTTAAAATAAAACAATATTTTCAAACTAAAATATATGTTTATACTGCTAATGAAAAATCTAACTTAACGGTAAATGAAAAAATTAAATACGATTTTTTTTAATGTCTTTAATAAATAGAATATTTTTAAATAATATATAATTATGTGCCTGAAGGCGAAGTACGTTAAGTAGTTGATGGGGATTCACTGAAAGCAACATTTACGGCAAACATAATTACAGTTTTACAATTACAATTCCTTCTGCGTTCATAGGCGAGTTATTATACTAATTATAACATTCATTTTTGATTGTCTAACTGAATTCTTGAATGTTTGATTGGTGCCACCTAAAGTCTTGTTGAATAAGTTGCAAAAGACTCTGTTTTTGGTCCAATGCTGAAATGACCGATACTACAGATAGTTATGGATACTTATATAATAATGCAAGCAAAAGGAAATATTCATTTAGCATTAGTTATCATTATTTCCAGTAGAAGAAGGAATCGGTTTTTAAAGAAGCATCGGAACATCCCTACCTCCGGAACCAGATTTTATTTTATTTTTTGTCTTCAACTCTGTTTTATTTTTATCTCTTTTATTGCACATGGAACATAACCGTAAACCGTAACTAGCCCTTAGGTATAGCATCCACTGCTGGGCATAGGCCTGCTCATATGCACATTGTCTTGTACATGAGTATGACCTTCTTAAAACAGCACGCTGATCAAGCAGGTTTGTGAGTTCACTTTTCTAGAAGTGGTGTAATTCCTCAGAGATTGTGGCGGCTTTGTTGTACCTTAGTCGCCTTTTACGATACCCACGGAAAGATATTATATTCTAAAGTCATCCGACGTTACTAATTAAAGCGCACGCCACGAGCAGGAATAATTTCGGTCAACCAAGACTGGACGCAAAGAGATTTGTATGAAATCACCGCACAACGATCACTTTACTAGACCTCTCATATTACTAAATCTTAATATGAGGGGTCTAGTAAAGTCTAGTCGTGCTCGTGGCGCGCGCTTTAGACGTCTAAAGCCGGCCGACACCAACACAGTCATGGAAGGTAAACCGTCACTAATTATATGTTAAAGTATAGATTAAGTATATAATTAAAGTATATAATTAGTGTTAAAGTATTAGTCACTGTATAGATGTTAGTTATTAAACATAGTACATGGACACAAAATATTTTTTTCTAAACTAGGTACTCATAATATTACCTTACTGCTTTAATCTATTAGAAACGGTTTGTTTGTTAATGGTAACATTTGACCTTAAAAGTTTATCGTAATTTTAATTACCACCAAAAGACTGATTAAAATTTTTCCTTTGATATAACGACATTATTTTAAGACGCAATTTTGACCGTGACATTCGTTCACGTTTTGATGTTTTTTTTTTTACATATTTGGAGCTATGCGTGGAGAGGTCATAAGATTAAGCTTCTCATTAATGGAGCTGCCATCTGGTACCAACCAATTAATTTTTATATATGATGAATGTGCATGTAGTACACATGGGTACCTGATTACCTATGTAATCAAAATACGGCCACTGCGTATTTTGCGTCGCGTACTGTTCGGTCCAAAAATTATTTATTTTATATCGCGAACCCGTGGGCTGTGGAACGAACTGCCTCAAGAGGTCTCCCCATTAAGCTACGACATGGGGTTCTTCAAGAAAGCTGTGAATAGGATTTTGCAAGGTCGGCGGCGCGCCCGCATACCCTCTGGTGTTGCAGGTGTCCATGGGCGGCGGCAACACTTACCATCACGTGGGACCGCTTGCTCGTCCGCCCTCTTCTCTATAAAAAAAGGCATTTGCAAGGCGGTCAAATTTACCTCCTACCAATTCAGTCTGTCAATTGGCGGCAAAACACTACCAAGGTATAAGGTTATTTTTTTTGAAGTAACGGTGTTGTCAATGTAAAAAATAAAAGAAAAAATTGAAAACAAAAAGAAATAAACTGAAATTATTGTATATTAATGGTGTAATATTTCGCGGTAGGTTAAATGTGTTTGCGTATTTGATTTTAAGCAAACAAATGAAGCAAAACCGTTACAACGCAATTATTACTTTTATCATGACAGCAACATTATGCCACACACATCACTCATATACGAGTACACCTACACAGTTTTGTTACAAGGAATCCTCATCATCAATCTATATATTTTGATTGATCGATGCTATGCAAGTAGTTAGTTGCATGTAACTTGTTACCACTGTTCATTGCCACTCGCAATAGCGGAAAGGGTGCAATCGAAGCCGACCATATAACCTTTCTTAAAGAACTATGTTGTAGCACAACGCCAGGAAGTTCATTTCACAACGTAAAAACTTACCGAAACCTCATCTCCTTCCAAAAGTTCCTCAATAACCACAGTCTGTCCAGCTGCACCATATTTGGCATCAGTCAAGATCTCGTCGACTGCTTGACAAGCTTCTTCCTTGTTTGATGCGACCACTACACCTTTGCCAGCAGCGAGGCCTGACGCCTTTACTACTAGAGCTGGGAATGGGGCACTAAAAAAAAGAAAAATTATGTTATTAGGTGGCATTCAAAACCTTGCTGGATATTTTGACTTTGGAATTTCGGCAGAATTTCACTACATCTCAACTAATGATGATCGCAAAACTGCCTCTAGTTCAAAAAGTAATTAGAGATTGCATTTATTTACCAATCATAATGAAGTTTATATAAAGTTTAGATCATAATGAAAATAATATGGGTCCATATCTCGTTGTTTGCCAAACCAGTATAGTAGTCCTAAAATTACGTTTAAGAAATTAGGTTAAAGAAAATCCAAAAAAAAAATTATCCAATGTGATATGCAAAATGTTATGTTGTTAAATAATGCTCTACAACTACAACTACTCTAAATAGTTCTACAACACAATAATATGTCTAGTCAATAACATTGAGAAATCTACCTTTAAGACTGTACCACTAAGGATCAGCGATTCATGTCATATACACCTAAAGTACTCAAAACAAAATAAGGCCCACATAGTTTTTACAGTGTAACTTAATAATATACAAATTTATATATATTTATCTTATAAATTGTGTAAACATAACAAATGGTAAAATTTTTTTTTTTTTTTTTTTAATTACGAATAACAGCATTTAGGGAAATTATCACTAAATGAACAGTAAAAGTAAACTTTGGTTACAACCATATTTCTAAAAAAAAAAATGTTGATAGGTGTCATGTTTAATAGCGTGGTAGGGCCCCCTCGGCTCCGTATGCATTCTCTGAGCCTGTCTGGTGCACTTTTAATCAGATGGCTAACGTTTTCATCAGGTATTCGCTCCCAACAGACTTTTAGAGCGTTTATGAGCTCTTGTTGACTTGTTGACGCTGCTGTAATTTTTTTTTGAGGCTTTTCAATTGATCCCATAAATGTTCGATGGGATTGAGGACGGGACTCATCGCTGGCCATGGCAAAACTGTAATATTGGCGTCAGAGAGTGCTCTTTGTGTGATACGGGCCGTATGCGCGCGAGCATTAACTTGAATAAAAACAAAATCATTGCCCACTCTTTGTGAAAATGGAATCACATGAGGTCGGATTACTCGTTCGATATAATTGGCAGCAGTTACGGTACCTCCATTCAGAATTACCAGTTCTGTTTTGCCTATCAAGTTTATTTCACCCCATACCATCACAATTGGGCCCCTAAAACGGTCTGTTCCGTGGATGCATGGTAGTGAAAAACGTTCGCCTCCTCTTCTCCACACGCGTACTCGTTTGACATCACTAAAAAACTTGACCTTACACTCGTCTATGAAGAGTACAGTCCTTCAGTTATCCATGGTCCAGTCCAAATGCTCACATGTACCTTAAACATGTCCAAATGTACCTTAAACGCGGTGCACGATGACTACTTGTCAGCTTCAGCCGAACAACACGTATTCTGGAACGTTATCCGTCCTCGTGGAGTCGGTTTCGGTGGTTTGATCACTAAGGCGTGTATCGGTAGATTGCCGTAGTCGGTTTTGTAAGGTTCGGGTGGTTGTAATACAATCCCAACATGCAGTTAGAATGATTGTACCGGTCTTCTTGGGCGGTTGTAGCACGAACTCTTCCTTATCCTCGTCTTCTAGCCACACTACCTGTCTTCTGGTAGCGTTTCCATACATTCCGGATAGCTCGTCGCAACACACCGAGACGTATTGCTACAGAACTCTGAGATTTTCCCTCCTGAAGCAAAACAAGCACTTTGGTCGCGGTTTCCATGTCCATGTGATGGCGAGAACCAGGCATAGTAATCAGGACTAATACCGAAACTAAACAGAACAGCTATACAAAATGACTTTCAACAGAAGCGATTACAACGAAACTGGGAACACAAGTGATTAAGAATTAGTGCATAGGGTACTTTCAAGCACCTCGGTTTTTCTGTCTACCCACTTGAGAATAACATTAAAGTTGTCGCTCAAAACATTGATAAGGACTCGTAAATATGTTTACTTTATGTTTTAATGCTTCAAATCACTAATGATTACCTCACGAGTTATTTATAAAGGAGTTTAACTCGAAATGGGCCCTATTTTGTTTTAAGTAGAAATTGATGAGAGATCTAAAAGTAAAGGAATCTGGTATAAGACTATCCAGAATGAGTCTCCCTCAAATTCCCTGGGTTGTCTGTATGAATATTAGCCGAGCTCAACTCATTATAGTGCTTAATCATTATCATTAAGGATTATCTGCATTATTATTAAAGAATCATTGAATAAATTTGCTTATGTCGTGTAGTATACTTTTATTGGTTAAGTTTAGATGTAAGGTTTGACATTATGGGACTGACATGAATCGTAATTCAAAAGCCCCCAATAAAGTCCCTTGGAGACTTAAATTCCCTCTTAATTTTCTATCCTTTTTAACTTTGATTCTTATTTGCGAATTAATATTGGGTGCAGTGCAGATGTAAATAAGTATGTGTGTATGTATGTATTTATATATTATTAAGTTATTTTTATATTATATTATCGATATAGTCAGTAGGTATATACTGTGAACATGATTCATTCTGTGGATTTCGGTCATCATTATGCACTACCTATACCTTTTATTTTCTCTATCCCAAGGTTGCCTGGAAGAGATCGCCTCAGCGATAAGATCGCCCATTGTATTGTCATTTATTATTTGTGCACATGTATAACTATAACTATTTATATGCAGTAAAAAGTATTTATTATTATTATTACAGGAAGAAAAAGTGTACCATTACAATGGTAGTCTTATAGGTAGAATACTTAGAACCAAGAGAGGTCTCTATATTAATGTTACCAATTAGTTTAATAATATGTACTTTGATTTCATATTGTATTAAATTCTCAAAATTGTGTATGTAAATCTATTCATATTTATCGACATATTTATCATAGTGTGGGTTTGACTAAATGCAATTATTTTACAGTTGGTGGGTAAACAGCAACATACGATACACAAAACATATTAAGTGAAGTCATCAAAGAAAGTTCAATAAACAACTTTTATTTAACCACTTGTAAATAAATTAATGAGAATGCGTCAAGGCGAATCATCTGATAAATCGACTGAAGTTCAAAGGACAGTATACCAAGGATATTGTGTTTGTGAAAGAAAAAAATAAATGCCGGCATTGAGGCATATTTTTAAAATATACCACAGAAAGATAAATTTTAGTGGAGCAAAGATAAAGTAACATTTAATGAGACAGTCTGCCAAACTCCATTAAGAGGGTTAAGGGGTTAAAAAATAACACATTTTTTAAAGAATGCAGAGGAAATGTGGCACAATGATAGAATCAAAATTTTAAACAGTGCAACTTTTTTTTTGGACTTTTTGGAGGAAACTCGTGATGTGAAATCACAGTTTTTGTTTGATTATTATAAAAATTGTATATTGTAAGTTTTGTGGTTTAATAATGATTGTTTATTAAACTTCAAATTGCGTAGGTAATGTTTGTGATAATAAAAAAATGGCAGTACACGAAAAACAGTATGTTTTTCATGTTTTTTGTACAGTAAAGGAGGCAGATGGGCAAGCCGCCAGCATGATGGTATGAGGCCACCGCCGCCCTTCCAAGAAGTTCAACTCTTCTGTCCTCACTAAACCTACTATTACTTTACTGAGCGCCTCCTAACTTACTCCGACAGGACTGTGTGTACAGATTTACCAACACATGCAAGCCTGTACGAGTAGTATTCGTCTTTCGCCGCAATGGAGAGGACTATGGTCGGAGTTTCCTTGCGGGATAAAGAACCAAAGTCAGCAATATAGCTCGTAGAATCGGCAGTGAGCAGGTCATATTTGCTACAGGACCAATAACCGATGGGATAGACGAGCCCGCGAATGGAGGCCATGTACCGGAAAGCGTAGAGTGGGATGCCCTCCGGGCAGATGGTTGGATGAGAAGAGCCGAGGATCAGTGGCGAGCCTTGGGAGAGGCCTATATACAGCAGGGGAGACATAGGCTGACGGTATGGTATAGGACTTTTCTAACAGTTCCCTTAAAAGCAACTCACCTATTAATAAACTCCTTTGCAGCATCTGCATCAGTATATGACTTGAATCTAGCTGTTGGTATCTGATATTTGGTCATGAATTTCTTTGACCAATCCTTGTTGGATTCTATTTCAGCACCAGCCTGTGTTGGCCCAAAGCACTTTATGCCGAAAGACGTAAGAGCATCCACAATGCCGTTTGCCAGAGGATCCTCTGGGCCAATCACGACAAGGTTGATTGATTTGTCTTTGCACCATTTTGCGAGACCCTGTAGAATAATTATTCAAATATTATCAGGAATAAACCGCACACAATGCGTCCTGGCCTTATTGAAAATGACCACAAAGCGAAATTCATTTTGCAAATGCAAAATGACCATAGGGCAAAATTTGTATTGTGGTTCTCTCAATAACCAATCACGTGTTTTGGTAATGAAAAAGGAAAAGTAGTCTGTATAATGATAATTTTTATTTGTATAATGATAATTTACTAAAAGGTACAATCCACGTTATATATAAAAAAAAGAATTCGAAGAGATTCCCTATCTTTCCTAATCTTTGTTGTAAATCCTTTGCTAAATCTCAAAAGGTAGTTAGTGCAACTGGGAATGTGATAATATTTGAAATATTCGCGTTTTTCACACACATCTAATTAAATGGGTCTTAACACATGTTTATCTTATTTACTTTACTCAATGTTTAATTTATTTGGCTGGATTGGTTATAATAATGTGTGGCATTCTAAATTGATATTGGCATATACTCATGTTGTGAATGTTCATGGGTGACAATATCAACTTACCACCAAGTTAAATATGTGCTCGACTGCCCCTATAAGACAAAAAATATGATTTATTTCCCTAAATAGCCATACTATGAATCAAAAATATAAATTACTTAGTACTTAAGCACATGGGTGATAAAATTTACTATCCGACTTATATCAAGCAAAAACAACAATTATGATAACCCCTAATACTACACTTTCATATAATGAATTCAATAATATTCAGTTTGATTAATAGGTAACATATCTATAAACTGATACAAGTTAAAATTTGTGAATATGTCGCTTTGTTTATGGCAAACTTATCCATTTTCACATTAAGGATCTGTAAATTGTAGTTTTTTTTATTCATTGTAGATGCAATCTGTTATTTTAACATTCAACCTTGGGTTATTTAAATTGAATTGGTCTTGCTCTGCATGTATACAATAACACATCCATAATGGCTTCAATCTTTTTATTGTAGAATATGGTGTAATGCTCTTCTCTTTGATTTAATGAAGGTGGTTTAATTGAAATTGACACTTAATGACCACACATTGAATAATTGAAAAAAAAATAGTTTTCTCATAAGTAATGTCATAGGCCAGACATAGTCTAATTAAAGTGATTCTGATTAAAGAACAGAGATGAAAGCAAGTTACATAATTGTAACATTTTAAAAAAAAACTGTTTATTTGCTACCAGCTCTTATGATACAGAATATCTCTTTACAAGTTAGAGGATTCATAAACAATAAGTATAACAAGTTAGTCAAGTTTCGGGAGCAAGAAAAATGCTTTTTAAAAACTAAAAATTACCTAATATATTAAAACTAATGAGATTGAAGACAAGTGACAGAGCTTGATGCCAGTATCTAGGTTCCTAGAACTATGGGTTCGGCCGACCACCCGGTTCTGCTGACCTAGCGATCAACAGGAAGGGCTTGGGTGACGTAACTAGTTATTGATAAAGCTTGTATTTGTTATTTTTGTTTAGTTTGTTTACTTTATTTAGATTGTTTAGATAGGTATAAATAGTAATAAGCATACAGACAAATCTAAGGTCTCCAATACACTAATCAGGGCCGGCCCTACCATAGGGCGAACGGAGCGGCCGCTCCAGGCGCCAAGACCCAGGGGGCGTTTCAGTGGTAAAGAAAAAAATTTTGTTTTCGCCTTTCGATATTTTGATTGCGAGCGTGTAGCTTGTATGTGAATGACCATTGACTGGGTATCGACACGGAGCGCGTTTGTCGGTGTGGGGCTGATTACCTTGTATTCCCTGACCAGCGGCGGGCCTCGACTCAATCAAGTTGGGTTGGGGATGCTATGGCGTGGGATATGGGGTTGATGGATATCGTGTTGATGGACCGGGCGCAATCTCGGGTATATTTAGTGGACACTGCCATCCCGCATGACGGAGCCCTCGTAAAAGCCGAAACCAAGAAGAGAAGAAAATATCTCAACCTGGCGCACGAGGTCAAAAACATGTGGCACATGGTGTCCAATGAAATCATCCCAGTCATTTTATCCATAAACGGATTAATCTCAACCAGCCTCGAGACCACCCTGAGGCAGGTGGGTTTCTGCAGCGGCTCGCTTCCGGCGAAGATGTAGAAGGCGGAATGTGGAATACCATGGGAATAGTTTGTCGGTTTCTCTCCTTGGTGTCCTGGACCCCGGTCGAATGTGCTTTAGTTGGGGGTTATACCGTCTCTCCCTCACTTTGACTTATCGAGGAAGAGACGAGGAACTATTTAAGATGTTGTCGAGATCTTCCAAGTTCCATGCTTGCACTCATAACTGGTATGTATTAGGAGCAAGCAAGGGGGCGCCATAAATGGATCTCGCTCTATCCTAAAACTTGCTTCGGGCCGGCACTGACACTAATCAAAGAACTTCGATCATATTTTCATACTAGTTGGTGCCCGCGACTTCGTCCGCGTGGACTTTAATTTATAAACACCGTCTTTAAATTGATATAACTTTTTTATTTATGAACTGATTGAAATAAAACAAACACTAAATTTTAATTGAAGCTTACCACAATACATTAGTGAAAACCGCACCCAAATCGGTTAAGCTGTTTCTAAGATTAGCGTGCACAAACGCACAGACAAACAGGCAAAAATTCTAACAATCATTGTTTTGGGTTCTATTGCATTGATAAAGGCCCCCAATAATAGTTTTTCTCATATATCTTCCATGTACAGACAGCAATCAGTTACATTTTTATTATATGTATAGATTAGATTCAGATTCTATGTTTCAGATTTAAATGTGACAGGCCTAGCAGTCAATCTCTTTAAAAATATAGATCAGTTGTTAAAAATAATATGATTTAACCCTTTAATCTTCAACATATTTTGGCCACTACATTAACATTGTTGGAATTGTGTAGATCTCATACCAAAATAGGTACCATATTTTGGTATGAGATCTTGCGAAAGGCAGTGGAGAAACATAGGCTGATGGTATGGTACGGCAATTATTAACAAGTAACAAATATTCCAATGTGTGTGACACATGAAAAGAGAAGGAACACACAAGTGGAGAGTAGTGGAATGGTACTGAAGAGAAGGAAAAATAAAAAAGGGTAGACAGATAAAAATGTGGGAGGATGACATTTCAAAGGGATAGAGGCGCCTGGAACACGACCGACAGAGATGGCGGGATCTCAGAGGAGGCCTATGTCTTCCGACAGCCTGATAAGATTGCCCATGCCAAACAATAAATAAAAATAACTATCGTCAGTGAAATAAAGGTCTGTTTATTATTATTATTTATTAACAAATATTCCATTAAGCAACTTACCAGATAATCTTTTATATCAACATCAACACTTTCAACTTTGTTCGTGCTCGATATACCGACACTGCCCGGCGAGCAATAGATTTGCTTCACAAAAGGCGAATCGGCTAATTTCCAGCACAAAGCGTGCTCTCGTCCTCCACCACCAATCACTAAAACTCTGTTCTCAGTCATGTTTTATTCAATTAAAATAGGTACCGCTTGTTTAGTTCGCAAAGTTTCTCACGGTAAAGTTTTATTTTGGCGAGACGACCCTTGTTAAAAATTAAGCTAACGCGAATTTATTTAAAAACTAAACTACGTGTCTAAAATACTATTTAGTTTACTACTCTTTTACTACATTAAAATTGAATATTATTTTTGAATTTTATTTTACGCCACAAGTATACACAACACGCGTAAAGTTTCAAATGACGTTGACGTTTCGTGTGACACTGACTCAACTCGAGATTGCGACGCGTTCACGCTATCAGCGTCTTGGGTGCAAATGACAAAAGGTCAAAATAAAATTACATCATGATCTAGGTATAAACCTGATAGCCATCAGACAATTAATGATAAATTAATAATGTGGAACTAATATTAGTCTGGTAAACGAAATTTGTGACAAGAGCTGCAAATTATAAGTGGATTTTTATTTTCAATGCTTTCACTGTACTACGATTGAATTTTTAAAATTGTTATGGATTTTTAATTACATAAGTTAAGTTTTTTACTTTCTGTACACTTGTATCAGTGTCAGGCCCCTCTTTTCCATTGATCACTCTGGGCAACTGCCCAGGGGCCCGCGATCGATGGGGCCCCCCTAGTTCCTGCCAGATCACCAACCTATAACCGATAAATATCTTTATAAACAATTTATATAGGTCATAAACAAATTATAGAAGCTTTGATGTCTATCGCAGAGGATACAGAGCAGCCACGAGAAATTAGGCACCACATAACAGAGAACTTAATTTGTTATTCCGTCCTAGGCACGAAGCCCTTAGTCTGTCCAGAAAAATGGGAAACCTAGAAGTTACTATACTGACCGAAATTTGGAGCTCCATATTGGAAAGAATAGACAAAACAACTACCTAATTGTCTTCAGAAAGAAACAATAATAATGGACGTTGCAACTAATATGTTTACTTCACTTGTTGATTTTATTATTAACCTCAGGGATAAATTTGATTCCTTCGAATCGTCCGCCAAAGAGAAAAATCCGGAATCTGAATAAAAGGACCTATCTCAAAGAACAAGAGGTAGAAGCTCACGCCAGGCATTTTGTGATGGCTCTGCGCCGTCAATCCAACTGAATGGGAGGGAGAAATTTAAAGTAGAAACCGTTCTTCCCATAATTGATACCCTGAGCGTGCATCTAAAACAGCGATTGAGTTCGTACAAGGACATTAATCATCGGTTTGGTTTATTTTTTCGCTTGAAAACTCTGAATACCGAAGAGTTGAGACAAATTTGCAAAGAATTTGCTGAAATCTATTATGAAGACGTTAGCGAGAAATAATTGGAAACGGAATGTCTGCATTTAACAGAATACCTACTGGAAAATTGTCCAGTCTATTAAAAATGAAGAAAGTAATAGTATCTCAGGAATACAATCATCTTTTGGAAGAAAACAAAATTGAAGATACATTTCCAAATGTAGAAATTGCATTGAGGGAAGGCTTCTTCTTCAAATTGAAAAGAATAAAAAATGAATTAAGAAGTACAATGCTTCAAGAAAGATTGACCAGTTTGTCGCTGATATCCATAGAATGTGATGTGCTCAAAGACCATACTGAAGAAGTGATTGACGATTTTTCTTATCTCAAAGCTAGAAGGGTACCTCTTCAATCAACATAGATTTTTAAGCACTAACCTGCGTTGAATGCTGAGAGTTATTTTTCCAGATTATATTATAATTACCTACCTATTCATTTAATGTGATTGTAAAGAAATAAAAATAACGGTTGAATAAATCTAGAATTTCGCTTATCCACTCCTTTTGCCTGTTTTAATAAAATAGTCGTCTGTCATAGTCATAGGGGCCCCATTATCCTAACGTGCCCAGGGCCTCCAATAGGTTAGACGGCCCTGATCAGCGTATAACAGCTTGCTGCAGGGCAAAGGCCTCCCCTATAAATCACTAGGGGTTTCGGGCCATAATCCACCACCCACTTCAGAGCAGTGGGGAATAAGCGTCCAGTGCAGATTTTTTAGCCGGCGAGCTAGTAACAATTTTTAAAAAAGTCCGTACGTAGGAACTGGTACAGGCGTTAGGCTATACCCGTTCTTATGACATATTATATGGGTAATGCGTATTAGGTTGCTTTAAATAAAACATTTTATAAGTACTTATTTCTACTTTTATTTAAATATCTATTAATTCTATATATCACAGACATATGTATTTGTTATAAGTAGCATACTAGTAATCAGCCCTGGTTTCGTTCAGGTGGTATAACTACTGGGGAACACAAACGCAGCCTATGTCCATGTGCATTAATTTATCTTCCTAAAAGTGAAAGAACTTCCAAAATAGCTCTAATAATTTCTGAGTTAAATATAAACAAACAAAAAAGAAAGTCTCTCTTTATAATAGTATTAGTATAGACCTGCAACTGCGATCCTTTTCTATATAATTTGGTGGTTGACTGGTAGAGAATGCCTTATGGCATTGTGTCAGTCTTTTGTAGGTATATGCGGTACAATGAAGTTTAAATAAATAATAGGTGTCGGAGGCGTCGAGTCGGATAAAACTTCTATGTGTTCGACCATCCATCAGCTAGAATGTTCGCATGACAACACGAGGAAACGGCAAAGTTTATAAAAAAAAATTCTGTCGTTATTTTCAAAGTGCTTAAATTAATTTTACCCATAATATATTTTCTCTTGCACAGTTGGTCATAAATCAATTAAGAAATCAATAAAATTAACCAGAATTACAGTGTTAAATGGCAATTTACGACTTCATGATAGATATACACAGGTATAAACCAATCAAGACTTCGTACAAATACAAACGCCTTTATCATCGGCGCATAAATACGCCTGGCAAGCGATCCGCCAGTGCGCTACGTAGCGGCGCGATGCGGTTCGTCTGAAGTGTGCGATGGATTATACAAAATGTATGAAAATTATTCAGGAGGATTTTTGAAATGTTATGCGCTGCGGTGCGGCCCACCTTAATATGCGCGAGCCTTAATACACTATTCACCTGCAGAAAGGCGAAAAGTATACGTCTGGCACCTGCCTTCTAAAAAAATTTTTAATTAACTTATGACACTAGAAATCAAATGAAATTAATATCAAACAATTTTGAAAAATAACCTAGCTTTAGAACATAAAATTCACAAACGAGAAAAAGATCACGTTATTGTATCATGACATCACTAACATAGCAGTTTTTTTTTTATAGACAAGATGGCGGACGAACAAGCGATCCCACGTGATGGTAAGTGTTACCGCCGCCCATGGACACCTGCAACACCAGGGGGTACGCGTCGTCGACCTTGCAAAATGCTATTCACAGCTTTCTTGAAGTACCCCATGTCGTAGCATTACGCATGAGGGAAACATGAGTGCTTCACATCTCAAATATTCTCAAACTCATATCTATTTTTGTAAAGAATTTGAAATATTCTTTTCAGTTTTGAATATGAGTTTGTCTTCAACTTTTATTGTCGAATAAGTTGTAAAACATAAATTTCAAATGCTGTCAGCTACCCTATTGCGACAAAAGTGGCGCGTCTTCTACTTTGATTGTCGAATAAGTTGTAAAACATAAATTTCAAGTGCAGTCAGCTACCCTATTACGACAAAGGTCGATTGTAATGGCATGAAATATAAAAAATGACAAGAGTGACAAGAACCCCTTCGCATAAAACCACCCTAATTTATGAACTTTTTTTTTTCTTCTCTTTTCCAAAGGCAAGCATGTATCCTAGCGTTCTAATTATAATGCTAAGAACATCTTCATGTTCAACAACATTTTGTACTTGCAGTTTAACTTCTACCTTTTTCCTATCAACAGAATGAATTCCAGTTTTCAAAACATCTTCGCATATTTTATCAAATTCAACATGAAGTTTTTGCTTATTTATTAAAGGTACTATTAAATTATATGTATTAATTTTCTTATTAATAGAATTAGCGATGCCTCTATTACTTTCACATATGTGATCCCATGTTCTTTCATCTTCCTCGCTCAATGGATAAGGACCTAGATACATTCTGTCTTTTCTCACTTCTTCTTTTAAAAGTTGAATTTCATTGTCTATGTCTTTGTTCATAGTTATCCATTCTGGGGTGAAACCATTGTTTATAAGTACCTGAGAAATTAAAAATATATAATTTAAAAATGTGAAATGCACAAAGAGCAGTCTTGTGGCCATTAAATTCATTAAAAAATTGGATAAATATGAAATTAAGAACGCTGTTGCTGTCTCTGTCACTCATGCATGATAATAAAGGACTCGTGTTTAAATAGGCAGCATACTAAAATGAGCAGAATATTCGCCATCAACAAAACAAACTATTTTTGAATAAATAAAGTAAATAATTTTAAAATACTAAGAATGTCATCAACTCATCGCATCACTAACTCAATGTTTGCGGGACACCCATTTTGTATTATCACCAGAGAACCTAAACTTAACCTACCTTTAAATTTGCTGCCCCTTCAATATTTTCTGCTCCTCAATATTTTAATTATTTCTCTTTGATAACAATGATAACTCGAATAACTCACCTCGTTCAACTTATGCGTCGTAAAATCAACATAAGGATTTGTGTTGTGATCCTTCAATGGCTTCCCTTTGCCGCTCAAATTTTCAAATTCACCTTTAGACATTGACTCCTGAATTAAATCTTCCACCAATCTATCGAAACCGTATTTCGTTTTTATGTCATGTTTTCCGTATTTTCCGTACTGTCCTTTCTTCATGAGGGTTTTCTCTGAGGCTACGGCTTTTGATATGCGATGTTCCATGACATTGGTCGCTGCTTTTTGAGCGCGAGCTTGAGCCCATTGCTTTTCACGTTGGAATGGAGTACCGTGGCCCACGCCCTCGTAGCTTAGGTATTGACGATGTTGGGGTGCTGTGTGCTGAGAAGAGTACAAAATTATTATTATTTTTTAATGGAAAGAAGAGGAATGCCTGACGAGCAGATAATCCACCTGGTAGTAAGTGGATACTATCAACCTGGGAAATCCACGATGAATGTCAACATCAGTCCAGAATAATAAACATTGCCATGCCCTAAGATGCACTGCCTAACTTTGGATATTTAGGTAGTTGATTTGGAGATAGGTTTGAGGAAATAGAAAGGGACAGATAGGATGGAATGGGAATGGGCTCTGGCATATCTTACTCACTATCAAAACATGTACATTGGATAATCACTACATTATTATAAGGAGAGGGTTATGACTTCCTATGATGGAGTGATACCAATATATCGCAATACAGAGCACAGACTTCCTCTAGCAATCACAAGGGAGTTTCAGGTGACCAGGTGACATTCACCATGTGATTCAATCGATGGAGTATGTTAGGGGATATTACACATGCCCCTTTTTAAATTCTTAGGCATGCAGCACGAACTTGCACGACGAACGCTTTCAAGGTCGCGATAATCGCCTATAGTTTTGCATGGTATCATACAAGCTGTTAGTCGGGGCCGCGCCGCTGACGCCACCTCGATTAGAAGCAGCCCTCACGGCATCTCCATTGTATGTACATGTATTGGTAGTGAGTGAGATATACCAGAGCATATTCCCATCCCATCCTATCCCTCGCATTTTCTCAACCTATACTCCTTTTATTTAGTATTATTATCATATTTAGTATTACTTACTTATGGTATTGGTCAGGGTTTAATTTTGAGTCAAGAGTAGAAACCTTAAGTACCAGTACCTTTAAGTTATCACTACTCTTTTATCCTCATAGTTAACCTTATAAAAATTAAAATGACAACACACTTACCCTAATATCATAAACAATTTTCTCAATCTCCTCATTATTGTTGCATCCAGTATTATGTTTAGATAATACTCTAAATGCATCCTCTATTGCAACAAATTTCTCTATGCAAGCTTCAGGAGAGCCAGAATCAGGGTGGTACTTTTTAGCTAACTTGAGAAATGCCTTTTTGACAGCATCTTGTTTTGAATTCAGTGGTATATTCAGTAGTCTGTAGCATTCCTGTGAAATAAAACTATTTTAGGCTGGGCTTAACATTTTTAAACATTTCAAGAAAAATTTAATTAGTTGTAATTGGTCATAAATAACAAGCATTTTTTTTTAATCTTATTTATTTCAATTTTGTAATTCATTGTATTTAACAAAATGAGGATTTGACAAATTACCATATTGGTCAAAGTTAGACATGAGTAATGTCGTTAAAACCTTAATATGTAAAAGACAGCAAACAATGTACTATAGCTGTTGATAGAATATTAGCCCTACAACATAAATAGACAATTTTTAAGCAATGTGTTTAGGATGTGGGCATGTAGCATGGTATTTTGGGTTCCACAATTTAATGCGTTCAGTAGACAAGCCGCAGCCTCAGTGTTGGATTTAGTCAGTGGTACATTACCCTATGTAGCCTGCATAGAGGTGAGTTTCCAAACCACTCTGTCCAAGTAAAGAATGGTATAAGAAACGCCTATTTCTTCTTCTTCTTCTTTTTATCGTTCCCTCACTAATGAGGATCGTGACCATATGTGATTTGTCTCCACTTGATTCTGTCCTGCGCCAGTTCAATAGATCGTTGTAGAGTTTCTCCTGTTGCCTCTACAATACTTTTACACCATCGTGTGGGATTTCGGCCCCTGGATCGCTTCCCCTGCATCTGTCCCACGATCAACTGCTTCTCCAACTCATGCATATGTGATCGCATTATATGTCCATAGAAGCTTAGTTGACGTTCTCTGCATAGAGAGGTGAGTCGTTTTTTGATGTGGAGCTCTTGTAAAATCGATTCGTTTGTCCTCATGGCTGTCCATGGTATCTTTAGCATTCGTCTCCAGCACCACATTTCAAAAGCGCTTATTTTGTTTATGTCTCGACTTTTAAGGCACCAGGTTTCAGCTCCGTACAGAAAAATAGAAAACACCAAGGAATACACTAGACGCATTTTGGTAGCTCGGCGTATACCCTTGTTCCGGTATACGCCTATTTATCTGGCTTTTAGTCCAGCACATTAGATAATTACTAAAAACTGCTTCTAAAATGCTGGGTCTTCAAGCAGAATTGAAAATTCTATTGAAATTGAGAATTCTATTTTATAAAATGCAATACATGATACATGCATATAATTATGATGTATAAAACACCTCTTTAATAAAAAAATGACAAAATGCCTACATGATTTGTATGAATATAGTGGTCAGAAATACATAGGACCGGATATTTTAAGAATATTTAATAATTTTAATTATGTACCTCGATTTTGTTTTCAGCAGCTTGAGATGTTATTGTCTTTGCCGACAGTATGATTGAGTGAATATTTGCCGGAAGTAATTGCTTTGCATATCTTACGGGGAAGTAATATTTATTCATTTTAGGATATCGAATGCTTCCATTTTTAGATTAATTTTATTACGTAAACAAAATATTTTGTACGATAATTTGACATTATTTGACAGTACACACTACACAGATGATTTTGACATTTGTTAGATTGATTTTTCAAAGATTGCTAGTAAGAATTGATGAGAATCTAATAGTACAATACAAACAAAATATTTAGATTGGCCACAACGCCCACAACATATTTAGGCTTAACTGTATTTTCAGAATTCTTTGCGTCTGGAATATTTCGATTTATTATTCTTTCTTTTGTAGCTATAGATTGAATGGATATTAATTAATTACATTTTACTAATTACTAATTATTATTGAATACTAGTACTCAAATAATAAAAGTTGAAAATATGTAAATGTAATTAGAGAATCATTACTGAATTAGAGAAGTTTTTAAGTATTATAAAATGTCGTTCATTTTCTTCTGACTGTAGGTAGTAATTAACATTCTCTTTTTTCTAATTTACCGTTCTGAATAGACAAATCTTTGTAAACATATAAGTTTTTGAACGATTGACGGATTTTGACGATTTTTTAACCCATCGGCGATGACAAATTGACAAATGGCCGACCTACCAATGACATTTATGTAGAGAGCCGAAAGATTCGATATTCTCTGTTATATTTTTAATTAGTTAATTAGGAAATGTTATATTTAGCTTAGGTATTAACCTGTATATTTGTTTAAAATAATTGTAAATATATTGTGACACAATGGCTGTAAGTGTGAATGAAGTGAAGAGAAGCTACCCTATCCATTGGATGGTATGGAACAACCACAGTGAAGAATTGAGAAGATCGTTAGAAGCTAAACAGGTATGTTATCACCCGTTCTACGTAAATAATCAATGAATATTCTGTGATAGTAAATCTCTTTTAGGTTAAGTTGGTATATTTTGTTTACTAAGCATTTGGGGGCATTGACTTCAGTGCTCCGTTTTTTTTTTCAAACCAAGTAATTGATTACATGAACGTCATGGGTTTTTGTTTTCTTATCAGCTGCCAGTTAATTATACTTGGAAACTAGTGATTCATAGGATTTCAAAATGTTCACAAACTTTTGAAATTACTTTTATTTCTTGTATTTATTCACTTTTTCACTTTTCTTATATGAACGCTAGCTGATTTAATTAATCGCAATTTAGCATGGCTTCGACTACATTTTATTGTGATAAAAAAGATTTAGATTCTTTTTATGAAATTGTGATTAAAACATTACCTATAGTTATATTAATTCATCTCATAAAGTACATGCCAAAATATTTCAACTAACAAATATTTCAAAGTGTACAAATAATGCAGACAAAACTTCAATTAAAAAAAAACAATCATTGTATACATGTAAATTGGTGCAGGGGCATTTTTCTGGACCTAGAGACCTTTGACCTGACCCTTTGGTAGCCTTTGGTCCCTTTGATATTCATTTTTGTTTTTAGAATTCTGTTAAAACAACTGGCATTTATAATACAGTGTAAACTCTATAATTAACTTCTTTATAATGAAAAACTCCCTTTAACATAGATATTACTTGAGCTGGGTTGGTTTACCTTAGAACCCATACATTGATACACTCTATAATGTGATAACTATTCTCTATAAGGAAACAACACATCACTGTTTGGACGTCAATACAAAATTATTATTCTATAATATGATAGCCATTCTCTATAAGGAAACAACACATCATTGTTTAGACATCAATAAAAAAATATTATTGGTTTACAAAAGGTTCCCACAATATCTTTAAGATGCTGAAATTTCTAAGAAAGACACCTGTTCCTTTTGTTTTAAAAGTTTACCATTACGGTCCCATCAGGTGGGTATGCCTTGTTCTTAGACAAGTTGAGTCTAAGATACCAAACACATTATTATATTATCAGTCATGAACTGATTTTTGAACTGTGAACATGGCCATTAAAAAAAAAACTTTGCTGTATGTTGATGAAAATTTTTCTTTGATATGTGCAATAGAAAAGGGACATAAGAAAAGTGATGTGAGATGTTTTGGATTCAGTTGTACATATATTTGTGAAATTTCTGCTCTCCATATAATGTAAAGTCTATAATGAAAGAAAATACTCACTCCTTTGAGTTTTGTTATAAATAGTTTACACTGTATTAGTGTGCATTGAATCTGCATGTGGCCTAAAAATGTTCAAAGTACAGTATTTTAAAATGCTTTATTAAACATATCTCACCATTTTGTCTTTTTCTCATATGTGTTGATTTACAATAAAGCAATATACATATTTATTCCTGAACAAATACTCTACTCTATGGAATAATGAAAATAGTGATGGGACCTGAATGTTCCAGAATTCAAAAAAACTGAGTTGTGTATCCACGTGGATACACCAGTGGCTTCCAGTGGCATGTTAAATAAAGGTTGACATCATTATGGACAACTATGTATAGTTTAAGTTGAACATAAAGTATTCAAACAATATATGCTACCTTACATATCAGTTGAGTCATAATTTATAATCAAGTAGTAATTGTAATGTAAGATAAAATCTGAATAAAAAATATAAACAATGTACATTTAATTAATTATTATATAGTGGGGAATTTTGGAATAAAAATACTTTGTAAGTCAATCATTTCCATCAGTGTAATTGTGCCCTGCAATGGGAGATTATAGGCTGATATTGATTCTTTACCAGTTAACTTTGTGTTGAGCAGAGAGATATGAGGGGTGGCTGATAAGTAATCTAACTATTATTAAAATGTTATTAGATAAAGCTTATTATTCAATAGACAAATTCTACAATGGCATGAAAATATGAATCAACTTTTCCTTTGTTCTTGACACAATATAGACATGATTATTATTATTGGATTTGTTTATTAATTTGATTCAATTAGGGTTATTAAAATTCTATTATTATATTTATTTGTTGACATTGTTATTTATTATTATTTGCTGACAAGGAACATTTATTCAACATTAACTTCATTATGTAATATTCCCACTAACTAATTGCTCATAACATAACGGAACTGCTTTAATTCATATATGCATGTTGCATATATGCATAACTGGCTGCATGTTTTTTATATAATCATTGTACCTATGCTTACAAATAAATAAATCTTATCTAGTTTGATTACTTGTATTGCATAAATGATACTGGCCACTTTGGCATCATTTTATTTGTGTATTCTTTTTTCAAAAATATCAGCATTCATTGGTTTTTGTGTTTAGTTTTACATTATGACTTCATTGTATTCAACATGTAGGACAATAGTAAAATGACTAAGATTGAGCAACAAGCATTCCTAACTAAAGAGGGAAATATGCCATAGCAGATCAGACAATGCATATTGAATCTGATTTCGTCAAAGTTTTGGTCAAAGCAGTTTAAACATGGTTCTGAGAGCTTGGAAGATGATCCCCATTGTGGACAATACGTTTCGGCGGGCAATAACTGTGGATAAAATGAAAGAATTAATACTTGCAGATGGAAAATTAGGCAGTGGGAGATCGCGAGAGATATGGCTTTAGCATTGAATGAGTTTGTGTAATTAGTCATGAACATTTAGGGGTGTCTTAAAGTAAACGCTCGTTTTCCAACATCAGCCCAAAATGCTAACGCCATTTCACAAACAGTTCACATTTTTCCAACCCTTTTTCGAAATCCATTTCTATATCTCCAAAGGTAGGCAGTACATCTGGGGTCATGCTAATGTTTATCATTTTGGACTAAGTTTGGTATGTATTGTAAGGTTTGGTATGTAGACATCCCTATGGGCGATAGTATCCATTTACCATCAGGTGGACTGTATGCTCATCTGCCACCTTTGTCCATGAAAAAAGAGCATTGATTTTGCATGCATTCCTCCAGTCCACATGGCTCTAACTACAAAGTCGGCTTTTAAAACTGCTTTACAGGAATCAATCATCTGCTTTATAGTCCAGACTTCACCCCCTGCGACTATTTTCTGTTTATAAATTTGAAGACAAAATTAAGGGGACACCGATTTTCTATTGATGAGAAGATGACGGCCGATTTTCTTTCATATTTAGGTAGATTACTTAACAGCCGCCCCTCGTACATTCATTGGTGCAATTAAAAATGCACTTGCTGTATTCGTATATTATTAAATATACTGCAGTTATGTATATAGTATGTAGATAGATGGATATACTTTATTGTACCATCTAAACATACAAAACAAAAACACAAAATACAGGTAATTAAAAGTATAACGGGTGGCCTTATCACTGAAATAATTTCTTTCAGGCCACCTTTGGGTGGTAAGGAGAAGTTTGTAGACTTATAGAGGTACAATATAATGCATAAAAATACCTATGTAAGGAACAGAAAAGAATATAACGATATAATAGGTATTGAAAATTAAAACACCATGTCAAGATTAAACAAAAAAAATGTTCTACTATCTATTAGAGATGTTCGAAAGATCTACTAGAAGATTATTCGAAACATAAACCGAAATAGAAGTTTCGGATGTTATTACAAATAACTTTGTTTCAATGTTTCGATAAATTGATTGATGATAGCAGTAACCGTGATTGTTGAAATAATCCATTGAAAGTAAAGTTGCAATTACTCCCTATTTGATTTTATTTTCCTAAGCCTTCAGTTAGTGATAGATTTAAAATAGTTCGTCCCAAAAATATCATTAAGGAAAGAAAAGGAGTCTGTTAAATGATTAGAAGTATAAGAGTATTAAGTAGAAGTATATAAGAGATTATTATGTAATACTTCTAAATCATCTAATAAAGTGCTAATAAAGTTCAAGGCAGACTAATGTTTATACTATACTTATCCTTAACACATTGTAACTTAACGTTAGAAGCCAATCAATGACATAAACACGTAAAAATAAGCCTATTATTGTAGGAAGCCATAGAGACCAGAAAGATGGCGATTGAAAATGTCATTGCCAAACATTGAAATAAATATTTGTAAGACTAATGGTTTACTGGGGTTTGCCCAGGCAGAAGTGTATAGATGGTTATTTAATCTATGTCACCCAACAACACATTTGTATCAACAAAGTTGCCAGACTGTCACTGCCCCTCTTATTATCCACTGTTGGACACGGACCTCCTCATACACATTATCTTGTGCACGAGGAATGTATAGACTTAAAATGCCATGCTGGCTAAGCAGGTTGGTGGTTGGTTCACTCTGTTAGAGGTGGTGTAGTTCCTCAGGGCTTGTGGTAGCTGCTTTGTTATAAAGTTTTATATGAAGGGTATTCACAGTAGTACAGTTGTCTAAAATGAAAAGCTTGTATTTAAATGAGCTGCAAAAAATACTGAAATGGCAGCAAATGATGATCAACAAATGAAACAGTTTTTTTTGTAAATTGAAATAAATAATTTTAAATTATTAAGAATGTCATCACCAAGTCTACCAACTCCTATTTCTTTATTGACACCAGAGGACCTAAACTTAATCCACCTGCTGCCATCGATTTGCTGCCCATTCAGCGTTTTCTACTGCTCATTTAACTACCTGTGTCTACACTGCTGGAAATAGTCTTCTCCCATTGGACTGCTACTTCACACAATCTTTGCACTTTTCTCATAAAGTAGTTTCTCATTTCATTTACAATTCCATTCCAGTTTCGTGAAGAGGATCTGGAGCTAAAGGATCCAAGAGGCCGCACGCCATTGCTTCTAGCTGTAACACTTGGCCACTTAGAAATAGTACGGGCTTTGATTGACGCGGGTGCTGATGTTAACTGTGAGAAGGATGGTTGGACAGGTAAATTCACATTTTTGGTTGAGAATCTATTAATAACTACTTGTGCTTGCGAATTCGTTCGCGTGAACTTTATATACATAGCTTTTTGGCCACGGCTTGGCTCTTTTCCCCGCTACATTTCCCCCCTTCTCGCTACACTGTGAGCACACACTGGCCTTCAGCCAATACTTTTTTACACTCCGTCCACTATGTTATTTTCTATTTGACGTTTACCGCCTATTTGACTATTTCTATTTGACGCCTATCAAGTTTCGTATTTCTTGATAGTCAAGTCACAGTCCAGTGTACTCTAAACAGTGTCATACTTTATTGTTGAGGGCGAAGCAATAGTGACGTTCTCTGAGTCATAACCCCAGACTATTAAGCTAACACACGTAAAATAAATCGAAAATAATAGTTTTGAAATTAAAGTATATTAGAAAAAAAAAAATTATTTGCAAATAAAACAACTAAAGTAATGTGTTATAGTTATTTATTATTCTGAACAGTCAGATAGGCACGCAGTTTAAACTTAAATACGCCGCTCCACAAAATATTTCTTTAAAATTAGAAAATTACAAACAGAATTCCTATATCCCAAGGTCATATCCCTAGTTTATATTGATTATGGATTATATGAACATTTTTGACTAGGTTTGATAGGGTTGCTAGGAAAGAGAGTCGAAATTTGCGCCCCCTGGGTTCTGGGGCTCTGCCAGTCGCCCCTGCCGCCAGCCCCTAGCTACGGCGCTGGCTCCACTTTTAGCATGGATTCATCCACATTCACTCCATTGTCACATAGCCAGTTAATCATTTCTGATTTTTTATTGGCACCTGACAATTTTATTAGTTGGCATTTTATTTTATAAGTTTATTTAGTGATAGGATGCCATTATCCATAAGATAATATATGGTTCTTTCAGCGATAGAAGTAAGTCCTAGAACTACCTTTCGAATACCTTTACTCAAGTATACATAAACGAAAGTTATGGGATTGCTTTCAAATTCTATTTTCTCCTTACAATTTTAATAAATAACAACAGTACCAATTACTTTCTTTTTAAAAGTTGTTATCGATTTTAGGTCACATAGATATTGATAAATTAAATTCACCTTTCTAGCGGTACAAGAAGCGACAGCCACCGGTAACCCAGAGCTGCTCTCCATGGTGCTTTCAAGGCGCGATTACCAGCGCCACGTGGTGCGAGCTGGCGGTATACCGGACCTTCTGCGGCGGTTGAGTTTAGCCCCAGACTTCTATGTGGAAATGAAGTGGGAATTTACCAGTTGGGGTAAGAGACATTCCACATTGACATTTGCCATTCTGTTCCCGACACAGTATATGACAGTGATACTTAAGAAACTTTAAAAAAAAAATTCATTAAAAATCTGTTCAAAAATGCACTGATCAATCCTCATTTACCATACCATATTTTTGTATTGCATAATTACTTTTAGAGGTGATCAAGAAATATTATGTGCAGTTCAAAGTATATCTATCAAAAGTATTTTAACCCTAAAATTGTATTTTTGTTAATTGTTTAATTCTAGAACAGCTCATAATAAAAATAAAATAACAGCCGATAGTTTTCGCTCTGTCCACTGATGTGTGATGTGTGCTCTAATCAAACAATTGTTTTCACTTATCAATATATAATCACAAGGCTTAAAAAAATTACCTTAACTGACCAAGACCGATTACCTCAATCGAGATGCAGCGAACTTTTTTCCGAAATTTGAAAACTGTGATCTTTGCAACGGGTAGAAGGATTTCTTAACAGGGTGTGGGTGGAGCCTGCAATCCCACAGCCCCTGGGCACACTCGACTGGCTACTCACTGGGCACAGAAGACTACGTTAAATATTCTGTATTTCCCATTTTAATGTACATATTTCCCTAATGTGTTTCGGTAATGAGTAAGATATGCCAGAGTCCATCCCCATCTCACCCTATCTTATCCCTCCACATTTTCTCAACACTTTCTCCAAATCTATTACTCAATCTCCAAAGGTAAGCAGCGCATCCAGCCGCATGCCATCGTTTGTCATATTAGATTGACATCGTCATGTATCGCGGATATCGCAAGGCGACAATATCCACCAGCTGGACTGGCAGCATGTCACCATCTATCTATTTTTAAAAAAAATAGATACATTGTTTATTTTCTATATTTTGTGTTCTTCAGTGCCTTTGGTGTCACGGATGTGTCCGTTCGACACATACAAAGTGTACAAACGTGGCGGGAACGTGAGGGTCGACACAACGCTCATCGGTTTCGAGAACAATCGCTGGCAGAGGGGGGATAGGACTTACATTTTTAGGGGGAATGGTGAGTTCTTATCGAATAACATAATACCTATAGTCCTGGAATGAGCTTAATGCGCTAGCGGTGTGAGGTGTGGGGACACGAACACTCGCCACCCCCCAGCCGCTTCGCCGCACTAGTGCTGACTAGTTACGTGATGCGCTTGCTCGCTTTCTATTGCTTCTCTTGCAATAGAATCTACTTGTTAAAATGACTGACCAAACTTATTTCAAAAAACGGTCGGTGATTCGAAGTCGAAGTCGAAATATGGTGCGAAATGTTATTAAGTTGTGTGAAGAAGAAAAGCTATCATTTTTTTTCTTTGTTTCTTTTTTAGTAACTTTAGTTCTAAAATCTAAATATTAAGTAAATACCTATGTAAAGAAACTATATTTCTTTAATTTGTACAGCGCTCTTCTGTCGGTAAACAGTGACCATGTACTTATGTACTCCATAGATGGCGCTGTGAGTAATGGCGGCCAACACGGTTGGAAAAGCAGTTGATGTTTGGGGGTTGACAGACTCACCGTGATTGAGTATATTGTTTGATTATTATAAAAATTATATAAAAAGGAATTGACAATTTAAATAATAGACTTTAAATGTCGTTTCTTTGTTTCCAGGTAGGATAGTATGATTTAAGTTAAAAAAAACAGTGTAATTATTATTGTATGTATGTAAGTACTAAAATAAAAACTTTGTTTTCAGAGCAACACAATTGTTTATTAGAAATTTACAATTCCTAATAAGTTTGGAGATATTGTACTATACTTATTTAAAATTAAGTACACCTACTTATTATATTATCTAATGTGTGATAAATAATAAATAAATAAATAATGAAAGCATATAAAAATATTCAAAAATAAAAATTGACCGCGATATTTAAATTAAAAATATCGACTTTTACCGATATCGATATACCTATCTTCCACTAAGATCATTGTAGTACAACACTAAAAACAAGTGACATAAAACGGTCACATTCCTCCTGCGCGCATTCAACTCGTTCCGCAACTATATGTCCTTATATAACATGTCACTGAGGTTGTTGAGTATCAAGAGTAGAATCGATTCTACCAGTTTTTATTATAATATTTTTTTTCATAACTCATTGTTCATCTCTACTATATCCTTAAATTAACCTTGAGAATAATATACCTACATATTATACTTTATGACATTTTTTTGTTATAATATTTTCCAGTATCTTAAAACTACATGAATGTGGGACGGATCCATTCTGATTAAAGCCGGTCATTTATCTCTTTTCCAGGACGCACAGCGAGTTTAGTAGAACTAGACCACGAGGTAGGTACATCTTGGTGTGAATACTTGGAACCCATGAGTGGGTCCAGGGAATGGCCACCGCCGCCATCGCACGCCATCGAAGCACGATTAACGGCACCTATAGCTCTCAATTACCTGGACACAGACAAAATCAGCTTTGAACGGTGAGTGTTATGTACACACGGCAATATAGATAAGTTTGCAGGCAACTGGCCTTGCTCACTACGTACAACAACACACGCACACAGATAAATACGACATTAACAGATTCATTGAATGTGTGCAAATCCTTATGTTAATATTCTGTTATGTTACTTGTGTATTGCTTTTCTTTAGCTTGAATATCTTAACTTTTTTTTTATTTACGAAGGCCGCAGACAAGCATACAGTCCACCTGATTGTAAGTGGATACTGTCGCCCATAGACATCCGCGACACATACCAACTTAGTCCAAACCGACAAACGTTGGCACGCCTCGGATGCGCTGCCTATCTTTGGAGATATAGGAAAGTATCTAGAGAAAGGGTTGGGAAAATGGGGAGGGATTGGATGTGAATGGGCTCTGGCACATCTCACTCACTACAGAAACTCGTACATTAGGGAAATAAGATAAAATGGGAAATGCAGTACATTTCAAGGTAGTCTCCTGTGAGAGAGGGGTAATGTGGGCAGTCGAGTGCGCCCAGCGGCTGTGGGAATACAGCATGCACTCTTCCCCTACCAAAAATCTTAAATATATTTATATCTTAAATATGTTAATATGAAACATTAAATTGTCAATTTTAATTATTTGGAATGATTTTGTGACACATAGGCTTATCTGGTTGTATTTCAATTAATTAACAAGTTAGAATGGGAATGCTGTGTGCTCCTGTAAGAGGCTACCATATGCGTGTATTATAATGTTTATCATGTTTGTATTATGCAGTGAAAATGTATGGTGTGTCGTTGGCGAACCTAATAAATTAAAATAGGTACAATGATAGTTATTTTTTTTTAATTTTACAAATGTGTGAAAGTACATTAAATTTTCTCAGAAACAAGAGTGGCATCTGGGGCTGGCGTCAAGACAAAACGGAAGCAGTGAATAGTTACGAGTGCAAAGTGTTTAGTGCTAATAACGTGGAGTTGGTGTCTAAGACGCGTTCGGAACATTTGCCGCGAGGGCCTCGAAGGCCGCCGGCGCCTCGCGCGCCTCTTGCAGGGTTACTTGCTTTGGCGGACCGGGATTCTGAACCTTCTACGCCTTCTGAACCTTTATTATCACCGGATAGGGTGAGTTTCTTGAAATTATTCATGTTACATGCTTCACAAAAAGTGTGCAAACTAAAAACTCGACAAACCAAACCAGAGTAGACATTATATTAACCCATAATTAATATAATATGTATGAGACAATAGGCAACCTGCTAATTTGATATCATAATAAAATAAAATTTATGTGTCAAGTTATCTTGTCTACATATATATATATAAAGCCGTGTCCGTTACTTGATGTTTTTTGTATAAAGGTGATTACATTATAAAGTCACAGGCACCGCTAGTTTCTAATACTTAATCATTGTCCATTGTCTTGTCATTGTCCATTGTCATTGTCCAAAATAAACTAATTCGCCCTCGAAATAACTCGCCGAATTGAGTGAGATTTTTTCTTAAAATTAAGTGCTTTCGTGCCTTCAAGTTAAAAAAAGCATAACTTCCGAGCCCTTATTAATTAGCACCAGATAGAGTGAGTTTTTTGAAATTATTCATGTTTCTTGCTTTAAAAAGATATATATCCGCCTAATAACGTGGAGATAGTGTCTAAGATACATTTGGAACTCCCTGGGTTACTGGGAATTCTGAGTCTTCTACTCCTTCCGAGCCTTTATAGACTGGATAGGGTGAATTTCTTAAAATTATTCATGTTTCATGCTTTAAAAAATCGTATATCCGGCTGGCTAATAACGTGGAGTTTCTGTCTAAGATGTGCTTGCTACTCACCGGGTTACTTGCTTTATCCGACTGGGATTCTGAGCCTTCTACGCTTTCCAAACCTTTATTATCATCTGATAGGGTAAATTCATTTATTTTGAAAAACATTGTTTATTTTGAGTGCTTTTTACATTCATGATTCCGTGCTTCAAGTTCAACAAAACGTATATCCGGCGGACTGTTTTACTTTTTTTTTCTTTATTTCTCTGACCTAATAGTGAAAATAGAATAGTGTAAATCTTTTTAATTTGTAAACTAAAAATATTATATGTAACTAAACCTAAATACATATTACGTAGGTATTTTTTTTATTACATTAAAATAAATAATTGGTGATTAATTTACTCATGTGGCTGTAGTTCATGTGACTCACTAACAGAAGCGGGGGCGTTCAAAGGTCAAAGACCTAAGCGAATGTGGATAGTGTTATACACATATGAGTAAATTGATTAACAATTATTTATTTTATATGTTATATTATTGTTTTTAGTTATACGGGTTTAAGACCCGCCTAATATATTCATATAAATTTATAAATAATTTGCCCAATACAGGGCAATACATGGATGACTTTGCCGAGATCATCTATGAGGAAAAGGGTAGGTAAGGGACGCAGTGACATTACAAATACGAGTGCTCCCTTTTTGCCTCCTTGTATATATGCGAGTGTTATGCCAAAGGCACTTCCACAAATCAGATGTTTCACAATGTTTGTAAACATTTGTATGTTGATAAATGTTTATTAACAATTTGGCATCATTTTAAAATACCTGTTGCAGAATGTTGTAAAACTATGTAAACAGAATGAAAATTTCAAATCAGAATTATGTACTAGAATATGTGAAATTCTAATTAAATAAGTTAAGTACTTTGATTTATTCACATATGTTTGTAAATGTAAAGAAACATTTATGATTAAACATTGATAAATATTTCGAAATCTTGCCATTGATAAATATTTTGCAACATTGGTACAGGTACACATTAAGCTAGAAATGTATATTTTGTAGGCTAAATAAGCAAAATATAAGCTAGAAAAGTTAGAGTTTGGTTGCTTGTGATCTCTATACAATGTGTCACTGGAATAACAAAAAAAACTGAAAATTGGTTGTTTAGTATAGAGAGTAGAATTGATGCTACCAGTTTTTACAATAGGCTTTTTTCATAACTTTTGTTCATTTTTAGTATATCATTTATTCTTCGCTCAATAATGCAAAACAAATAATCCTCATTGCAACTTCCGGGCGAGACGAGCCGCGCCGTGCCTCCTCGCCCTGTCACTGAGTAATGAGCGCTACGAACATTTTAGATAGAGCAACAAAACGTTACATTTACATATTTAACTTTACACTTTGATTATTTCCTAAAATATTTATTTTTTATGCAGACCGACATTTATCGGTTTTACATATTTTAATTAAGTTGACGCATTTGAGGTTTTTGTTATTTCGGTAACACTTTGCATATGGCTAGCTTAATTATAGTAAAATAAGTTTTTTTTTAAAGACATTAGCACAAATGCTTATATTATAAAATATCTATGTAAATAGTCCTATGTGTAATACTGGCACGCCTTGTTGTAAATGTTAATGTATGATTGTTTAATTATCATACATTATAACATTCACATTCATTTCTAAAACATTGGCCATCGGCTAATCCAGAAACACCCGAACGCGTCATGCACGTCTATGAATTACCGTACCTCTAATTGCATACTTTATTACGAGATACTTTAGGTAGCATGTAAGCTGATAAAGCTGTAAAGAAAGTACTTTGTAATCGCACATAGCCTCAGCGTTCACCTGCTAGGATTTACATTTATTAGGATACATTTATATTTACTATTAGGATTTACAGATTTTATATTACCTGTGTTTAAAAATAAATTGTAATGGAACGAAATCTGAATTATCATTTTTCAAGTATTTTTACATTCAAACTTGTTTCGATGATGCAAGTTGACTAAAAGAGCGAGATAAACGAATAATTATGCACGCATGTAGGCACGTACTAACGTATGCACGCACGCTCTAACGCAGTGCTTCACAATCTTTTCACTTGTGGCACACTTATATTCTTTTCAAAATTCAGCAGCACTGGAATTAAAAATATAATGAAAAGTATAGGGATTAAAAATAAATAAAAGAAATATGTGCATACTACTAAATTATCAATTAAAAGTAAAAAAAAATCACTGACTAAGTGTGTAAAATCTCTGGAAATTTGTCAAGCTTGTGCCCTTAGTTACACCTCCTTGCTGCGTGATTCAGGGTACACTGCGGCACATTTAACATCCTCTTACAGCACACCAGTGTGCCGCGGCACATTGGTTGCGGAGCACTGCTCCAGCGTACACACGCTTTCAAGTGTGCTGTTATAACACTACAAAAGTGTGTGTACACCGCCCGTTGCCACACTCCGCACAGATAAGGAAAATCTTATTCTATGTGGGCTAATATTCTAACCTTAATCTGGAGTCCTTGTCTATACTTTTTATTTTACAACATAGGTTTGATTTTTTATAAGTTTTATCTCGCACTTGACGTATTACATACCTTCTGGGGTTGATTCGTTTATACACCATAGTTGCCACAAGACAAAAAGTTGAAATATTGCTTTTGATAGCACAGTGTTTTGCTTAGTAATGATCTGTGCATCCTGTAAAGAAGATTTTATAAACAAAGAAGAGTCTCGTCTTAAGACAGCACTATAAAAATATATGAATAAAACACAAGATGTAAGTTTGCACATTGTCATTGTTTGACATGACACACAGGGTTATACTGTAACTTGCAACTACAGACTTGTACAAGAATCACTAAATAGCAACAAATGCTATCTAAAATTACAACTGACAGTGGCGCCTCCAGCGGACAAATTCGGAAATAAACTACACTATTTTAATTGTTATATATGCAAATTAAATGAAGCAATTGACAAAAACAAAGACAAAATACACTTTTTTGTTCCAATAGTTAGTCGTTGGTAGCACTAATGTTTGTGCAACAACCATCGTATGATTCGAGTACAAAGAGTTCTATACATAGTCTGTTCCAATCAAAGGTTTCCAAAATGTAAATAAACATGGCGACCTGTGGTAACTGACATGGCCTTAAATTAAATAGTGAGGTGATAATTGTTTACATATCCATAATTTGCCCTAGATTTAAAGCTAAATGTTGAAATATTTCATTGATTTGGTTTTGTTTTCGGCAAATTTGATTGAAACTCAC
Source organism: Sesia apiformis (assembly GCA_914767545.1). Taxonomy (NCBI): domain Eukaryota; kingdom Metazoa; phylum Arthropoda; class Insecta; order Lepidoptera; family Sesiidae; genus Sesia; species Sesia apiformis. The sequence goes on along the minus strand of OU611960.1, from coordinate 1,988,189 downwards.
TGTACAGTCTGTTATAGTTGTCTTGATTTTAGTGTGCGCAGGACACAACCCTTGTTTTTTTTTTTAAAATGCCTTTTAATATAAAACTAACTTTTACAGGAGGAAGCATCACAAACTCCACGTTCAAAATCGCAAGATAACTTAAGACCGGTCACATGGGAGGAATACTTTAGCGATACGCCGCTAGATAGAGACATAGGGCGGCCGAGAGAGATAGCTACCAAAGTGCAGAAGTTTAGAGCCAATTTGTGGCTTTGTGAGAACTATCCTTTAGAGGTGAGTAGGTTAGAGGTTAAAGAGAAGTTTGGAATAAAACACCCCTTAAGATGTCCATTAATTATCAAATTTATTTTCACAGTTACAGGAGCAAATCATGCCAATCTTAGATCTGATGGCAGCGATGGCGTCGCCACACTTCGCTAAGCTTAAAGATTTTGTACAGATGCAATTGCCTGCTGGGTTCCCCGTCAAGATCGGTAAGTTTGAATGTTAATTATATTAAAAAGTAACGGGTATTCAGTTGGCAGATTTCAAACTTTAAAAAATTGTACAAATTAACTACAGGTTTCGTACAAAATATGTTTATTGGAATTTAAAGAAGATGAATGCATTTTTTTTTTAAATATCGCATTCGTATTGTTTATTCTAAATCGGGTCTGAACGCGTATAATAAAGGCATTTGTTTACCTTTAGATTTATAATATAAAATGTGTACAAAAGGCGAAAGTTTAAAAAATTTGATCACATTCTCTAATTGATGACCATTGAGTTTTACACATTCAGGCATATTTTCAAAAACACGTTTACAAAGCGATTGCTGAATCATACTGATTTAAATTCAGGTATTTTCTTTTAATTGCGATACAGTGATGGGGGTTATCTTTATAAATAACAGATTTGAGGTAGCCCCACAAGAAAATCTTACATGGGCTTAAGCCGGGTGATCTGGTGGTGGATATGACTTCATCAGGAAATAATTGCCTCACAGCATTCATGGACACATACATGCCGTATGAGCTGTTGTTCCAACTTGTTGAAATTTGTGTTACGGTTAAAAATGGACTATTTTCTAGGTCCAGCCTAAATAAACAATTTATCTCAGAATTCATGGTCACATTTTGGCTACACTGATTTTCGAAGAAATAAGACCCTATAATGAAAGATGTATATATCGCACACCACATGCCTTGGGCTTATGTGAAGGCTCCTGATGTATTTCTCTGGTATTACCGACAGCCCAGTAACAAAGATTGTGTTTATTGACATATCCTCCAAGATGAAAATGGGTTTTGTCACTGAAGAATATGTTGCACCATAAGAATTTCAGTGGGAAATCGAAAATCTGTTCAATAGTTCTGGAGATTAGTGTGTTCGAATAGACTGACAGACAAAAATTTTCAAAATCTTGTTTTTGTATTTTGATACTCTTCCTTCATCGCCCCCAATTAGTTTTTGATAAATATATTCAATGTACAGACACGCTGGTTCTACAGTTTTATTATATGTATAGATTAGAAATAATATACATCCGATTACACTACCTTTGGCGTATGGAGCAGTTTACTGTTAACATGTCTGACTGCACGCTCCGCAGTTCAACGGCTTGATAAAAAAAGTGGTCGATTTGCACTTACTGTTTTCTGTTATGTGCAAATCGACCACTTTCATGATCAAGCTAGTGAGCTTAATCTTAAAAGTTATAAGATCATCATATTCAAAGTCAGAATCGTGTAGTTTCTAAATCATTTGAATTTTATTCTGCTGAAACTTGGTTCTGATAAATCACGTAATCAGCATGTTGCTCTTTAGCTCACTGGTCCATGTTCATTGAGCAATCTGCAACAATCGCCCTTCAAACGAAAATCTCACATTACGCGTTGCGAGATTATTTGCGTCCAAAATTTGAAATCTGTCCCTGGACACCTTGTGGTTTGGTACTTACGAGGCGCCACGGACCAAAAATGTGGATAGATAATATAATAGAATTAAATTGAAGAATATGTGAAAGGTTAGTTTAATGGAGTATATAAAAGAGTACAGAATGAATCAGTCCACGACTATAACATTCCACTGCAGGGCACACCCACACCACGGGATTTTTTTTTTTTTTTTAGAGAAGAGGGCGGACTAGCAAGCGGTCTCACGTGATGGTAAGTGTTACCACTGCCCATGGACACCTGCAACACAGGGGGTATGCGGGCGCGCCGCCGACCTTGCAAAATCCTATTCACAGCTTTCTTGAAGAACCCCATGTCGTAGTTTAATGGGAAGACCTCATGAGGCAGTTCGTTCCACAGCCTACGGATTGCTGCTATGGCCTGTTTACTATTGTTTAAATCATTTTTTTCTTTTTCATGTAGTAATAAATAGAGAAATCATAACACAAATTAACGCTTAAATACATAAAAATTAACATTTCTCCCCAGAGATCCCCCTCTTCCACGTACTAAACGCCCGTATAACCTTCGGGAACATTTTCGCTACTGAAACGCCCGTACCGCACATAGAGTCTATCCAGGAAGGCGATAGGTTGTCCTGTATCGTTGACGATGCCTGCTTCGCTATAGGCAGAGGTTACAGAGATGCGGCCACACCAGATGACAGACTGACATGTGGGGTTGATGACGAAGAAGGGTTGCTGCAATATGCTATACAGCAGAGTTTGATGGAAGCTGGCACTCACGATGAGCAGGTAATGTATATTAAGTTTAAGAAACTATGTGTATACACCCTGAAAAGACATGTGACCTAAGTGGCATACCTTCGTTCTGCCATTCTAAACAATTCTCGATTTTGTAGCCGCCAATTAAACCTAAGTAAATCGACAGAAGACATCAAAACAAACAAAAAATGTCTTTAGATAAAAACTCCTAAAACATCTTTGAACTGAAATAATCAAAGTCACACTTACATCCTTACATCCTTTTACATCATTCATTACATTACAAGAGTAATGTGCATGAGGTCCAGCAGTGGATACTGCAAAGCCCGATTGCCTCCCATCGCGTTCACTGTGTTCTTTGGTGTGCAATAAAGTGCATTTATTTACTTAAATGTGTAGAAAGTTCAGCATACTTTAATTTTCAATAAAAATGTCGTTTCCAGGTGGACGTTTGGGAAGCACTTAGAGGCGCTCGCTCGTCCTCACCAGTGCCGCCTCGTTCACGCGACTCGCCTCAAGAGTTACTCGCGCATGAGGAGAGACAGTTGCAGAGGTGAGTCATAACAATCGAACGATGCTATACTCAGTGCCATTTAGCATGGCAATAGCGGTCATTGCCTTGACTTTCACCCCGTACCAATGTACTCTTGTTTACCATAGCGACACTTGCCAATGTTCACCGTAATGAGCGAAAACAGTTATCGTCAGCGTATCGTGGCTATCTTCGATGTCAACATGGCTGCTACCGCAATACACGAGTACATTAGTACATGAATGCTGGCTATTGCCGTGCTAAATGACACGATCTATAATCGCGGCGCCTAAAATATACCACATGTTTTTTGTTGAAATCGTGATTTTTCATTTATTTTCATTGTGAACCTTCTTTTGATTTCGGATACATCTGCGAAATTCGTTTTTTAACATTGTTATTACAAAAATATTTCTATTAGAAATTATTTTCACCCAAATATAGATATTTTCAATCATAAACTGTGTGCGTTTAGAAAAAGAATATTGAGTTCTCTAGACTTTAATATCAGTAATTTCCAAAGTGGTCGATATCGATGGGGTCGACGATAGCTAAAAATATACCCCCTTACCACTGCTATTCGTTTGTTAATTCAAAATATCTATGATTCCAATAGGAAGATAGGAAGGAACCTAACTAGGACTAGGACTAGATGACCTAACTAGGAAGATAAAGATTTTTTTATCTCTATGTACACCTTTTGTCACTCTATGGTCACTGACTGAAACTCAAAAGTGCAAACTCAAGATTTGCCAACGGCCGATGGAGCGTAGCGTACTGTGTATAAAAAGGACCGACCATAATATCAAGAACACCGAACTGCGTTCTAAAACCGCTAAGCTAAAACTAGGCTAATACAAAAGAAAATACAGTGCAAAAAGAGTCACACGTAAGATTTGATGAAATAACACGTAGGACAAACGTATTCTCTGTACAGGCACTGGGGGTTGGGAACGGTTTCAATAGTTTTGGGGAAAGGGGTCTGCGACCGAAAACGGTTTGAGAAACGTAGATAAATTCTGATCTTTTTTTTTATATATATATATTTAAATTTCCTATAAATAGAAATTCTATCCTAATTTTATATCTAAATATGTATACGCAACTTGTTGGTATACATGTATACACATACATACACACTTGTTGTTCAATAGAATGAATTCCAATATAGGGTCATAAGCTTTGTTACGTGTTTTCTAGAGACTAGTTATGAGCGGCTACAGCAGAGGATTAAAAAAAAATCAATTTTAGATTTTATTTATTAACTAAAAGTTCACAATTTATACAAACTAAAATATTAATATAATGTGCTTTAAAATATATTAATATTAAATATATTAATATAATAATGTTGTTCTATAATGTGCTTTAAAAAACACTAGAGACAATGTAGGAATCTCGAAATCAAAAACCAAATTGCGTTGCTCTGAAAAGAGATTGTTTTTATTAAACCTAAGGTGGCAATACATTTGACATCAATTTATAAGGTGTACAAATCTTACCTGAAAAGAGAAACAACATTTAAAGCTATTGAATCTCTCTGTCTATCTATCTATGAAGTTTATTTCCACATTAGTAAACATATCCCTTTATTTGTATTTGTATATGCTGTATTTTGTCACTAGATTCACTTGTAAACACTTCCAATAATATTATATTTAAAAAGACCAGCCCTTCTGTCAAACCTCCATTGCCTCAACCCTAGAGTAACAACAGACTTGCACAAACTCCATAGAGCCACCACCATAGTGCATTCGGAATGAAGTGCACAGATCTTCATTTACATTAATATAAAAATATGCGTCTTGACCGATGCTAGGCCTAAAACGAAGTGTGTCGAAATCCGACCTAGTGGCAGGTACGACGTCATTGCACAAGGCACGTTGCGCGGCGTCAGCGCTTCGTGTACAGTGCCTTTGTTCTGCGACTATTGAGGGCGATGCTTCATAACAAAACAGACTACAGTCTACAGTGAATAAAAAAAATAATACTAAAAAAACGGATTTTGCAGATATATATATATATATATATCCGTAATCAAAAGAGGGCTCGAAATAAAGCCTATAACGGCTGGGTCATGCCCGCTGTCATGTACACCTTTGGTGTGCTCAGATGGTCTCGGACCATATTAGACGCCCTGGATAGAAGAGTCCGTTCAACCATGTCTCTCCCCAGGATACACCACCTAGGGCCCCCCTATACTTCGGCCGACTGTGCTTCCGCCGGTATTTATATTGTCTCTCCCTTATACATTTTTGAGATAATTTTAAAGCAGATATCTCATTTGCTACTTTAGGGCCTTGTTGCCATAATAAAAAATGAAGTTTGTATTAAAAGCATTCATTTGGTATTTATTGGATGTAAGACACATCACTCTTCGGCGCTTGGACTAGTAATGCGTAATTGTATCCATATGGGGGGATTACCAATTAAACCAAACTTATGTATTTTAGTGGGGTTTATGTTAACAAAATGTAGGTATATATAAAACATTATTTGTATCATTGAATTTAAGGAAATATTAATTATTGTCCTTAAAATGTAATAAAAATATAAATAGAAACATGAATATTTGGTTATTTTTGGCATTAAAATTAAGATATTTGGAATTTATTACACGGCAACACACGCCTGTAAATCTGTCCGACTGACATATCAAAATGTGGCAACATTTTAATCTCATTTCCACTACTCTACAAAATTTTGCTGCATCACATTTTTTATTTATTGTTATGTGGATCACTTTAAAAAAAAAATACATTGAAATTAGAATATTTGGATGTTCAATTCGCATGTAATATTTTCAAATACATATTCTAATACAATCTGATTTTTGAATTATTTTTATAGGCGCCGTTCCCGCACCCCTTGCTAGTTTGTTTGCTGTTCTTTATTGTGCTATTGTTATTATACTATTTACAATATTAAAACTTAAATACACACACACTCATATATATATATATATGTTACGGGTAAAGTTAGATAAGCGAGTAAACCTAGGTTTACCCGGGTAAACTGCGTAATACCCAAGACTCTTGGGTAAAGTCCAGAATATATTTGGAATTGTACACGGTTCGGGCTTTACCCGGGTAAACCGCGTTTTATCCGCTTTCGCTTGGTTAACGTTAGGTGTAGGATATTATTATTGCGTAATTACTTATCTGTATAAAAAAAAAAATAACCAAAACCTATTTTCTTCAATAAATTTAAGCGATTTTGTTTCGAAGCGTTTCGATGGGGCTGGCTCCTTCCGGCTTAGCGGCCGTAACCTCGAGACTATCCGCTAAGCCGGAAGGAGCCAGCCCCATCGAAACGCTTCGAAACAAAATCGCTTAAATTTATTGAAGAAAATAGGTTTTGGTTATTTTTTTTTTATACAGATTTAGTCGAGTTCAGAGCTTAGTTACTTAATGTAATATGTAATTTGGCGTGGTAAAAGATATCCTACACCTAACGTTAACCAAGCGAAAGCGGATAAAACGCGGTTTACCCGGGTAAAGCCCGAACCGTGTACAATTCCAAATATATTCTGGACTTTACCCAAGAGTCTTGGGTATTACGCAGTTTACCCGAGTAAACCTAGGTTTACTCGCTTATCTAACTTTACCCGTAACATATATATATAATATTATTTTATGTTGCTCGTTAGTATTTATTTAAAACAACGTTCAGACCAAAATATCAACAGTTATTCCCCATCTGTTCCTGAAAGTTTTAAGTATTATATATATATGTATTTTATGAAATCTAGGTGTTAGAAACGTATATTTATGTGACCATTAATGTGACATCATCTGAACAAAGGTACCTTGTTGTCGATATGGACTTATTCTCTTTGATTTATAATTTACGAGTGCAACACCTGTTTAACCGCTCAGACAATTAAACATTGACTTGCTGTTTAAAATTTCACTTGTGACCACAAAACGACTGCAATGAAAGCAGGCAACCACGTCGCACGTGTTGAAACTAGTTGTCAAATTTGCCAACTAGCTGTCGCCCGCGGCTTCGCTCGCATGGATGTCCGAATGCCTCTTAAAAAACGTTAAAACTTGTGTATTTATTCATATTTACTGAATTTGAATTAAATTAAAAATAAAACACGCCGGCTTAGGATATTTACGTAATTCCATAAAAAAAACTTTGCTATTATTATTAAAACGATTAGAAATATAGACCAGGGCACGGCGACATTTTTGCTAAAATTACATAAAATTCCGATTGATTTTCACATTATCTCTGCATGGAAATAACAAATGTTTTCAAGCGAATGTCTTCGAAATTTCATAAAGAATGCTATTATTTCTCGCTTCGGTTTAAAATTAATGAGAAATAGTCATCGTAAACGACGACAAATTCTGAATTTTGCACGTACACTTGTGTAGGCAAGTGTTTCTTTAATGTTATTAAATACAATTGAAACTTCTTTTCAAGCGAATGCCTAGATGGGGGACAGTTCTTTCTATATCAGCAATAGTTATTGTCACAGCTGCAGTTATTTTGCCACAATTGTCCGTGAGAAATACCAAGGTTGAGCGCGCTGGTAATTTCATCCTTTATACATATCATTGTGCAATGAAGTTTAAATAAAATAAAGTCTTAGTAACCGACAATAAGCTCCATTTTCGCAGATAATGTCACAAATATTTCCCTCCTATAATAGAGCTTAGTTACACACAATTCGGCTAGTGCTTTCACAAAGCTATTCTGTATAGAGCTATAGAAGAGTCGCTAGCTGCTCTCACTCTCCCGCCAGCGGATCCAAAGCCCGTTGAGAGTGAGTCAGTGGAGAGGCAATCAGTGGACGATGAGTTGGCGGCGGCTTTGGTGTTGTCAGCGAAAGAGCAGGCGAGAAGAGAGCAGCAGTTAAAGAATGAGCAGAGGGAGTTGGACGAAGCGTTGCGGCTCTCGCTCATTGATAAATAACCGGTAAGTTTTGCATCGAATTGATTATTTATTAATCATAACAGCACCTACATTATTACAGTTTATAAAAAAACAATCTGTACATTCTTTATAAAGATTTCTCCAAGAATTCCATAGCATACCTTCTCAGAACCCGCTCATTTGAGAAGAAAACATCTATGTCATTACGCCTCGCTAACATTTTATTAATATAACTTATAACACGTGACATTGATGCATTACGTTGGACTGCTTTGGACATGTAAGTCAGATTCCAAGGAAGACAGGCACGTCAATTTACCCTGCATTCCGACTAGTTCAATTGAAGCCGTTTTATGTTAACGATTGAACTACTGGGAATAACCAAAAAAGAAGTCTCACTAGTTCAATATTCTTCTAGATTAATTAAACAAAATTTAAAATAGCGGGTATCTCGTCACTAGTACCGCGGGTAGGCTTATTCGATGAGAACGTGGGAATTAATAGCGATTGGATGATCTAGGTATAAGAAAAAGTTGTTTTACTTTGACCCGTTATTTTAAAGTTGTAGTAAATAAATATGCAAGAATATTGGCAAGAAATTACTGTTCCCGGGATTATTATTCAGAAAATCCCAGAAATGTCCATGTTAATATCAACATTTCGTTGCAAGTACATGATTCACACTACCTAATCCCGACCTCTGCTCATAATATAATCATTTAGTGTCGACAGACTCCAATATACAACGTTTCACCGAAATAATGCAAAACTTGAAACATGTCAGCCGTATTAAAATATATATAACCCTTCTAGCGACAAATATAATTGTTTTAATGTATAAATTAAATGTTACAAACATGCAAGATTTTTTTTCGTCCCGTCTAAAACGTTCGTATGCTCATAGCAGTGGCGGATTAACATATAAGCACGTGCTTAGGGCCCCTGTTCTGCAGGGGCCTTTGATTTTGATGAACTTTGTTTTATTTTCTAATTTCTACCATCCAAATCCAAGCAACAGAGGGTCCATATGGCCTCTATGCTTAGGGCCTCCGAAACTCTTAAGCCGCCACTGGCTAATAGGCGTAGGCGGTGCACGCTACGCGTTGATTAAATTATATGCGTAGAAGAGATGGCGACGCACGTAGAATTAAAGATATACTAGAATTGTCCTATACATCGTGAAAAAATAACCTATTTTAAAAACTGCCAGAACCGATTGGATTCGACTCGCCTATTTCGGCTTTTGCGTTATTTAAGTGGCGCGTTTTATAACATTTTTGTTTTCCCCTTTGCTATGATTTTGATTCGTAATAAAAAAAAATAACTTTTCAGATCTCAAAACACATAGCGTCCACCAAAAGAAGACTTACGCCTAATACTTTGTATACATTGTAGCTAAAATTTATATAGTGATTTCTTAATAAGTGGTTTATTTAGCTTATGTAGGTAAATTTGAAAATTATCTCTACCTTATTTGTATTGTATAAATTAATTAAAATATTCATTTAATCCAAGTTCAAAATCTCACAATATAATCAAACTGCATCAAACATCAAACTGCACTCGCAAGACATTTTCCATACCTACACTGATTTCCCCGTAAACGGGAAGTATTTTTTTTTTTTAAGAAATTATCAAATACACGTTTCTTTTTAGTTAGATATAAATAGTTTTAGTGTACTGATTGACATGTTAAAATATTTCGCACTATTTTTGTAGGACCATATATCAGTTACCCTATCAACAAGACTTCCTCTCTCTATCTCTCTCTCTGTGTCTCTGTCTCTTGGTATCAATCTATCATTAACAGGGCTGTACGCATCGTTACTGCAGCCATGCAAGCGAAGTCCTTGGCAAATATTGGCATAGTTTTTGAAATCGACTTTGCTTATGTTGACGTATTCGCCCGCGATAAGTAGTTCTGTATATTGAGGTATATTTCAAAGTATATAAAGTCTCTTTTTATGTATACATAAAAAGTGAAAATGGTGCGTTTTCAACGTGTTCCAAGGACTATGGTTAGAAAAAGTGTTTGGCTAAATTATCTTAAATTTGTCTTTCGTTGGTCATCAAAAAAAGTTTTTTTTTTATTATAACTTGTTTATAATATTTTTTTACAAACCAAACTATTCATTATAGCTCAACATAACTTTGTTATATACAATAATATATAAACTATACTATAATATAATAAAGAAAGAGTGCGTATTTTGTGAGTTTGTGTGTATGTGGAGGGTAATCTCAGGAACCACTGCACCTATTTGAAAAATTCTTTCACCATTTGAAAGGTACATTATTCCAGATGGACATAGGCTATATATTATGTGCTAATAAAAAATTGCCAGCTAGTAATATATAATCTGAGATATGGAAAATGCAGTTATTTCTCATAAAAAATATTCATTTGATATACCATTTTATATATTTGATATATACCTAATAGCTACCTACGACTTTTTAAAATATATAACTTTTAGTTGTATTATTATATCAAGGGTTTAAAATTATCTTTCCATGAAAGTGTACCATGAAATTTAACAATTTCATTTTAAAACCTGTTTTTTACTGATCCAATATCGATAAAACTGATCCAATGTGACTTGTAAACATTTGAAATAATTATTTAATGTTCGGTGCAATATTTGTATTATTTAACAGTTTAACAACTCCTATATACTGTAGTATAAAGGTTAATATAATTCTATGTAGTTATTTTATTATAAAAAATAATTTAGCGACATCAAAAGTGGAGAGTAAAGGACGCGTCCCGACGGGATCCATACTAGAGATGCCACGAATATTCGGCTACTATTCGGTATTCGGCCTATTCGGCCACTTTTTTTGGTATTCGGTATTCGGCCGAATAATGCGTACTATTCGGCCGAATACCGAATACCAAATCATGAAAAAAAAGACACGTCATATTACTCAAGATTATATGTATTCATTACCAAATTACAATACTTTAGTAAGTAAAATTGATCAGTGGTAAGTTGTGATGAATAAAAACAAGCTTTTCAGCATTTGTTGAAAGCAAACGATTACGCTTTTCGTCGTAAATGATACCAGCTTCAGAAAATAACCTCTCACTATATACGCTACTCCCAGGAGACGAAAGATAAACTTTAGCAAATTTCGAGAGGTTTGGGTATTGTTTTTCGTTTGCTGACCACCACTTGTAAGGATCAGCCGTCCGATCTAGGCGAATTGTTTTCAAATAAAAATCCAACTCATTTGCCACAGCATTCTTCTCCAAATCCTCGTCATTACCATGTCGCATATGTTCTGTAGCGACTTCCTCAAAGCAGTTCCAGAAACTGTCGTGTATTTCAATAGTCTTATCATTTTCATTCAAGTTTATTTTTTTACGAAGTGGAGAAGAATCGTCATCGGTACTACTAGAAGTACTACATTCATTACAATTTATTTTAAGAGCTTCTAGAAGAATTTTTTGTCTTGCTCTTTCTATCTGAACCAATCCTAGGAAACTTGTTTTGAATCGTGGATCAAGAAAAGTAGCAACCAGATATTTGTTGTTTTCATCAAAGTTGAATCGCTTTTCAAGTTGCAGTTGCAGTGAAGATCTCATTGTCACTAAATTTGGTACTCTCTCAGCTGTCTCTGCCTTTCCCAGATATTTTAACAAAGTAACTGCATGGGGAATCACTTCAGAGATGCAGGAGATACCTGAGCTAGTTATTTTTGTAACCTCTTCGAATGGTTTGAGGAGTTTGATACATTGTTCCATTAATTCCCATTGAGCATGTGTTAGATTGTTTAAAGTTTCGTGATCTGTTATGTACAAGGAGACAGCTCGCTTTTGTTCTAATAATCGCTCCATTAAATAATACGTAGAATTCCAGCGTGTGCTCACATCTTGTACTAGTTGGCGGTTTGGCAAGTTAATTTCTTGTTGAATGGATTTAAGTTTTTGCTCTGCTAAGCCAGAATGGTTAAAATGGGTAACAATTCGTCTCGCAGCAGCTACCATCTGTAGTACTTCTGGTTGAGATTTTAGCGACTCCTATATAGCTCGCTGCGATGAATGGATAAAGCACCTGCCTGAATCATATCCTGCATCTCGCACACCTTTTATCATATTAGCCCCACTATCATGGACAAGTAAATGGATCTTGCATTGAGGAATATTCCATCTTTCTGTAATAGCATTGAGTTCTTTTGCAATATTGATACCAGAATGTGAGCCGGGAAACGGTTTCATAGCTAAAACGCCATGTTCCAGAATGAACTCTGGAGATATCCAGTGCGCAGTGAAGCTCAAAAAACTCTCGTTATTGTGCTGGCATGTCCAAATATCAGATGTCACTGATAGTGCTGCTGCCTGCGAAATACTGGCTTCTATTTTAGACCAAATTCTGTTGTATATATCAGGAACAACTTTCTCGGTCATGTAAGTGCGACCAGGTACTCTGTAATGGGGCACAGCGTTTGCCATAAGCCTGTGAAAGCCGACTCGTTCCACAAGTGACAATGGTTCGTTGTCTAAAGCAATCATCTCACCAATCAAGTAATGATATTTTATTGATTTCGGATCATTAATATCCCAGAGCAATTTCCTGTCAGATGTTTCCTTCAGGGTTAGCTGTCGTTCTCTTGGTCTGGACGTTCCTTGTACTGCTGGTATCTTGGAATCGGTGGAAGTAGAAGTACCGCCCTTATTGCTGCCACTTCTCAAGGGAACATCAGTTAAAGTAGAGTACTGCTCAGCATGTTTGGTTCTAAGATGATTTTTTAAAGAAGTTGTAGCTGTAAATAAAAAAAAAGAAAATTAATGACAATTATCTGAGTTATACTAACATTTACTATCCACTATAAAACGAAACTTTAGTTAAAGATGGCTTAGTTATTTAATTTAAACGCATATTTAGTTTTACGAGCGATCGCCCAAAGTTTGAAAAAAATATCTTTCTGCTGTTTTCCTTCCTATAAATTGTCGCACACTCCTCCGTTCCCGCAGTATTTTTAAAAAGGGATCCAACCAAAGTTTTCGCTTAGCGTATTATATTACATATTAATTAATTACGATTTACTTATTTTATTTCCCTTGTCTGTCTTTAATTTTCTTTTACTTGTAGGTACTTACATACGTATTAAATTAACTTAAGGTTTTACTTACTAGCTTTCTTTCCTTCTCCACCTCTTGAGATCTTGCTGTTACACAACAAACATTCGGCCACTTTATTATTTTCACTACAAATCTCATAATATTTCCATATGGGCGATTTTTTATTAACTGGTGTCATTTTATAAATCTTTTGACGAACAAACAATTGAATAAGAACTAACGAACGAACGTCTCTGCAAAATAGTAATGTTTTATGTATTATTATTTATAATAATCTGACAAAGCGTGCCGTGACGTGATTTACTCGCAATTGGATGAAACAAAAAACGAAAACCGCCGCTCGCCCGCGCTCCCGTCAGTGCAGCCAGAACGCCCGTAAAGCATACCCCCCCCCCCCACTTTGTGACTCTTTACCATTCTTGTTTACGCGCTCGACAAGCATGTATTTTGTGCCGAATATTCGGCGCTTCGGCCAACAGCGTTGCCGAATATTCGGTATTCGGTATTCGGCCAAATCACTATTCGTGGCAACTCTAATCCATACATCGCCTACTTGTAGTATTTTAATAGTGAATTTCATTACAACGTTGAAATTGTAATGAAATTATAGTTAGTACATTTTATATTTATACAAGGAACATTATTGTTTCTTATTTATCCAATATTTATTTATTTCGTTATCATTATTTATTTATTTCATTATTATTTATTTATTTATTTCATAATTATTATTTATTTATTTTATAATTATTTATCCAATGGCTATGATATTTATTGATGTGTAGTCGAAACGATCGCCACATTATTATGTGCATAAAAAAATGCAAAAGTAAATATCTCGCACGTATATATTTTATAGTCTATAAACACATTGTGATCTGTGTTTTATATACTGTGACATTACGATTAATTCATGTATTTTTTTTTTTATTTAAAATAAAACAAATATGTAGCGAAATTATTAAAGTTTTTATTTATTTCATTGTCCATCGTGCATGCTTTTAATTTGGACGGTTCTGCGCGGACGCCAGCTAATGCCGACATATACCGGAGTCGCCAAACCGTAGAAATTATTTGCAAACGTTTGCGTTCTTCTGTATGAAGATTTTAAGTTTCTCAATATGACGTAACGGATGGTAGAAGCGCTGTTTATTACAAGTAGAAAAAAAATACCCTTCACACGAACGTGACAGTCACGTTTATCAAAGTAAAAAACTTACGCTAGAGTTTGAGGAATCAATATTTTGTTTGAAAGTGCTCACAATGTCTGTCACTGTTCAGTATAAGACATCACATAAATTCGTGTGGTGACGCAACTGTCGGAATCCTTGCGATTGTCACCGTCCTTTCCGATCACCGCTGAAACACATTATTATGTACACGACAGATGACACATTATTATGCAATGCAATCGCATGTACCGTAATCGTACACACATAAACTTACATTCATATACATTAAGAGTGTGAACAAACCTTTCCAATGTACAATGAATTCTGCTCATCGATAATGAGTTAATTGACATAATGTTTCGTATTTTTTATTTTCTAAAAATATCAATTTTCATGTCACCCGAGAAACTGGAACGAATGCGTGGTTTTCCAAAATTTAAAGCCTGGAAATTGGAAAAGTCTGTAGTATATGTAAACTGAAAAATAGTTGTAATGAAAGAAAGCATTAAATGTAAAATACCTGCGTTAGGTATTATGATCATTTTTTTTGTATACATTTATGAAATAAATTGACGGTTAAAAAGGCAATTTGGTATAAACACTAGGATTTTACGATTATAAATTTGTATAAACGTGGCACAAATAGCCTTTAATCTGTCGAAATGTTCAATATTCATTATAAAATTAGTTATAAGAGTGTTCATTAATAAAAATATATATATATTTCCATTTGTTTCTTAAAAAGGATGTCTTCTCAAATAATGTATCCAAGTGAAGTATTGGACTGAGCAAGCGTTTAGACGATTACAAATCTTTTTGCACCTCGTTATCAAAGTAATCAGTGGACGATTATGAAGCGTCAACCGCAAGACTAACATTGTAGTACAATCTCATTGCATCAGATTTGAACACCAAATATAAACCTTAAATCACTGTAAATAAATTGTATGCGAACTGCAAAAAGAAAACAATGTAAGTTTTCGAACCATCTCTACAATAGTTCAACTCTCCTTATCATTCTAAGATGCTTGTATAGCTTTTCCCAACACAAGCGTATTGTAAATTGCTGACCAATTCAATGAAATTTGACAGAGAGCTAGCCTGAAATCCGGAGATTACTAAATATTGATTGAATCAATCTACAAAACCGCGGACAAAGGCTAGTACTCTTATATATCCACAATGTTTCTTTCATTTGGAGGGAAACTTGTTAGTATAAATTCTATTGTTAATTATGTAACAGTGGGTACTAACAAAACGAATAGAGTCGCATTCGCTCGTTTTCTTCCTGTGTGTAAGGTACACACAGGAAGAAAACGAGCGAATGCGACTCTATTCGATCTGCATCAATTGTGATTAATATACTTTTAGCTAAAAATGTTCGTATGGGACGGATGGCAAATTTAGCTTAAAATGACTTCACTAAACGCACGCCTGAAAAAAAAATACATCCCTGCCCATATCCAATCCTCTCTGGGACCACGTGATGGATTCCGGCCCGAAACCCACTCGTGACTACTAAACGAGGCCTATGCCTTGAAAGGCAAGGATTTTGTTCTTGGACTTATGATTGCATTCCATTAATAAACAGTTGTTAGCCCTTGTATCATCCACTGCGGGATACGAGCCTCCTCGTGCACATTGTCTTGTGCATGAGGGACGTATGTCCTGAAAAGGACACTCTTTTAGAGGTGGTGTGGCTCCACAACGCTTGTGGTAGTGGTTTCGCCATCCCTTAGTCGCATTTTACCACACCCACTAGTAGAGAAGGGGTGCCATACTAAAGCCGGCCCACACTTCGGCCATGTTCCATTCACGCTTGCTACCACTTGCCAATCGTATCATACGACCATCTTAGTCCCAAGTCTAGATCTTAAGGCCCTCGTATAGATGCATGAATTTTATTGTACAGTCTGGTCATCGAAATGTCGTCAGAAATATTCTATTTTTTTTTACATGGCAACGTTTCTGAATTGTCAGTCAGAATTGGCTTCACCAGGAATATAATTAACGGAGGTTCTTGTTCACAAGTTATCTGTTAATAATTATATTCCTAATGAAATCGGTTTTTTTTAGTAAAAAAAAATGAAATTTAAATTTCAAATATAATAGAAGATTTTTAATTAAAACATGAATTTTATTATTAACCCTCGACATATCGATTGATTTATAGTCACAATAATTCGTTGAAAATTATTATGTATCAATAATGGAATAGAATAATGGAAACTGATTTAAAGAAGTTATTAATTTTGAAGATTATAAAACGAGAAGTTCATTTTACGATTAGAAGTTTCGATGGTCAGATGATCGGCGCATGCGCTGCGTATTGGCGCTATTCCTCAGCTGTGATTATAATATTGTGAACGCCTTTACTGTTATGTACCCTTTTCACCATGTATATTAGAATAAGAAGCAAAGTACATTATTTTTCTTTATACCGTTAATTTCCTTTTCCCAAATTAGTTTACTCCCTTCATTAGCATAATTGAACCTGGCAAATAAATTTATTAACAAACTAGATCAACCCTCAAACACTAAATATTGTCTCAAGCCTTTTTATTTTTTGACTCATATTGATTAGATACTGACAAATATTGGGCCGTTCTAATAGGTCGGATTTGACATATGACGTACCATATAATCCACCGATGTGAAATATTAATTGTCATAGACGCAACGCTTCCAAGAAAAAGACGCTTAAAATTGATCGCGTTATACCACCACACGATACTAATATAACTCGATCAATTTTAAGCGTCGTTTTCTTGGAAGCGTTGCGTCTATGACAATTAATATTTCACATCGGTGGATTATATGGTTCGTCATATGTCAAATCCGACCTATTAGAACGGCCCAATAATAGAGCTTTATTAAAGAAGCTTTATTGTTATTTACGTGTAGAAGATCTGTTTTATCGTATTTGATTTTATTTATTTATTTTTTGCATTTAGGTCCTGTCTCACCACCTTCTGCTAAAGTAACCGTTTATCGGATAATTCTAGCTAAAATTGACTTTCTGATAAAGTATCAGGAGGTGGTGAGTAAGGCCCTTAATGCTACTATTAGGTGTGGTACTTAGTTTTAAAGGATTTTTAATAGATGGCGCTACTGGTACTTGGGAATATTTTTGTGACAATAACCTGTGTAGATGTTCTTGTTATAATCTCTAGAATATGTATGATCGGTCACGTTGAACGGAAGCGAAAATAAATAGGTTTTTTTTTATTACGACAAACATCCCAACTAAGCAACATTTGCGGAAAACATTGCGGTAGGTATTTGTGTACTTCAATCAAAATGAAGAAAGTGCAGTCATTTTTACATCGAATGGTGACAGGCGATGAAAAAATAAACTAGTATGTATTTCGATAATTCTAAACCAAATTGTATAGAAAAACAAAGCGAACCACAGCCAATATCGACCCCGAGACGAAACCTTCGTGGCGTAAAAATTATTCTGCATATTTTCTGGCATGGAAAGTGCATGTTGTAATATGACCTGCTAAAACCTGGTGAAACTATTACAGCTGATCATTATGGACAAGAATTAATTGCATTGAAGTAAAAACATGCCCTAAATACTCCAGAAGACACGATCTTCATGCACGACAACTCGCGGCCGCATTTTAAAAAACAAGTTAAAGTTACATTGGAAGTGCCAGGGTGGGATGTCCCAACTCGCCCACTGTTTTCACCAGATAATTCGCCTTCTGACTATCTTTCATTTCGGTCGATGGCGCATAGGCCAACTATACAGCACACTTTCATTTCTATGAAGTCTAAAAATGGGTCGAAGAATGAATTGCTTCGTAACATTATCAATTTTTTCACCGCGGAATCAATTTGTTGCTATAAAGAAGGCAAAAGGATATAAGCAAAGATGGACAATACTTGGGAAAAGTAATGTAAATTTTTCAATGAAAAAAGACAGTTGTTTTCATTAAAAATCCTTTAAAATTAAGTACTACGCCTAATAGAAGTCTCGAATTTAGAAATATACAGTAATACACATGGCGTTAATATACTGAGTATCCAGATCCCCATTATCCTAGTATTCCACGTGTCGTGGGGTTCAATCCCTCCTCTAATTTGGGCAAAAAATTGTCACAAGCTCAACGATGACGAAAAACATCGTGAGGAAACCGGCATGCTAGAGAAATAAAAGAAAATCTGACCCGAAACGCCCCGTAATCGACTTACGGGAGGCCAGATGACCTTGTAGTGTGACCGGCCATATAGTAAAATAATTCACTTGTATAGGTACAAGTACATTATTTTGCTAATGTAATTCACATTTTAATTAACATTAATTATTTCAAAAATTTCAGCGATATATTAACGATGATAATCTCCAGTGCAGTGTTACAGTATGAATGATTCCTTAGTCAAAACATCATTCGTATTGCAGTATTATTATATTAATAATTCAATCATGTGTATTATTAAAGACGCGCATATACATAATATATGAATATATGGTTTATACATAATGTGTACAAAACTATTTCAATATTGTATTCCAAACTATGTACAACTCAGTCGAATTCGGTACTTGACAATTTTTTTGAATTGATTTAAAATGAAAGATTATGTGTGTATATGTTTATAACTTGAAGCGTATATTAAATTGAAGTCAAGGTTTAACATAAAATCGAAGTTTTATAGTCAAATTTCGATTTTCCCGCGAAAACGGCACTCTGTCGTGACGCCATGTTGGTGACGTCATAGTTCTATAAACAAACGATTTTGTATATGTAAGTTGAATCGCTTTACGGGTTTTCTTTCTAATTTTTAAACATCATGAATCCTACATATTATAAGTGCTGTGCAGTCCCTCTGTGTACAAATACTACAATAAGTACAGTACACCCACTAAATTATTCATTCATGCGCCAAAACAACCGAAAATTCGAAGAAAGTGGTTGCTACTTGCAAGAAGAAATCTATCTGACATATCGTTGAAATCCATTCTTTACTTTTGTGAAGATCACTTTGATGTAAGTATTATTTGTTTATCTAAGTAGTTTGCATATTATATATACAAAAAAATTTGTTATATGGAAATGTTATTTCGTTGAGATTATAATATTTACCATAGACATTGAGGTTATAATATTGTTGAGGTTATAATATTTGTCAAGAAACAATCATTCAAAGTTATTTCGTAAAGTGCGTTCTAATATTTTTAGCTACCCAACGACATGGAAAATTACACCAGGTACCGTTTGATGGGCTCAGTTAAACAAATCAAAATGAAAGAGGGATGTGTACCCTCAAGGTTCGAATGCCAGCCAGATAGAAGAAAGCGGACAGCTGCAATCACTACGAGGGCTGTTATCATTAAAAGGCAAAGAATAGCATTAGTTGAAGAGGCGTTAAATGATGCTAAAAAAAAAGAGATAACTGATATTGCGACAGGTATGCTTGCGATAATAAATATTTCATAAAAAATGTTCATATTGTATAAAAATTAACACGGTGACACGGTATATTACCTATACAAATATCAATAATATGGTGAATTTACAGATTCACAACAAGTAGAAGGCCAAGTAAGTCCATCTGAAATACAAGGTACCGCAAACCAAATGGAAGAAGACCAGTGTACACAATTTAGCGCAATGCAGTCTACGCAAGTTGATAAATCGATTCAAGTGTCTATATACAAACAATACAGAAGTAAACAAACGCAATCTTATATCAGTACGATGAATATTGCAACTTCACCGTTAAAATCAACATTTACAAACGTCTCTACTTCGCCTTTCAAGAAAATAGATATTTCGACATCAGGTGTTAAAAAGGCATTAAAAAAACTGGTTGCTGAAGAAACGTCAGAAAGTGAAGCTTCTGTTTTTACAGCTTCACTGTCACGAGACGAATTTTCGACATCTATGCAATCTATTGCATCAGAAGAACAGGTCATACATGAAGAAGAACAAAAAAAGTTGATACTCCAAAATACTCTACAAAAGATTAAAAGGAAACCTCGCTTTTATATTGGAGTTCCACAAGATTGTTATTTTTTAATTGATATAATACAAACAGAGACAAAAATATCAGAAGAACATATTTTATTGTCTAAAAAAAATTAGATTAAATACCAAGTTTGAAGAACTAGGAGATGAATTTAGTATGACAATGTCATACGCAAGTAAGATTTTCTATAATAATGTACCGATTATTGCGAACGCTTTGCGTGCATTTATTGTAAAATTAAATAACAGAAGTATAAAAATGAATTTGCCTACTGCATTTAGGCATAAATATCACAATGTCGGATGCATAATAGATTGCCTAGAAATAGAAATCCAGAAACCTGCAAAAGCCATTAATCAGGCTCTGACATGGTCGGAGTATAAAAAAGCGAACACAGTCAAGTATTTAATAAGCAGTACGCCCGATGGTGTAGTTAACTACATTTCAGAAGGATATGGTGGCAGAATTAGTGACGTACAACTTGTCGAAGATTGCGATTTTCTAGATAGCTTAAATCCAGGGACGTTTATTCTTGCTGACAGAGGCTTCAAACATATTGAGCACTTGTTATTAGTAAAAGGACATCATCTGATGAGGCCACCAAGTGTCGCTACTGGATCAAAATTAACAAAAGCCGAAGCAAAACAGAGGAAAGAAATTGCCAGTTTAAGAATTCATATCGAAAGGGTCATACGTAGGTTACGAGAATTTTCTATACTTAAACTGCACGCAGTTGTATATATCAACCTAACTCGTTTACTAGATGAAGTGATAATAATAGCATGCGCTCTCATTAATTTGCAAGACAGTATTATAAAAAAATAGCGATATGCAACTTTGTATGAGTTATATATTTATTTTATGTAACAAATATCTACATTCTTTGTCTTCGTTATGTATTTTGGTTTAATGACAGGTGAAATAAAAACAATTTCACTAAAGGTAATAATAATTTTTATTTTTCAATGAACCGATCAAATCCCTTCATATCTGAAAAGAAAATAGTAAAATACATATTAGTATTTTAGTACACGTTATTCTATTTTAGTACTTGTAGATAATAGTGGATAAATATTATTTTTCCAAAAATAAAGTAATATATTCAACATATTATTGACATATGTTTCATCATAAGAAATCTTGATTATTTGCACTTTTTCATTTTTTTCAAACTCCCAGTGTGCAACACAAAAGTAGCAATTCTTCAATCCTGTGACATACATTTGAATTTGCACTTGACATAGGAACTTTGCAGTAATTCTTGCATTTTTAATATAATTTTTAAAACTTTGTTCACTTGCAGGACATTTTATTTCGATAATGGCATCATGTAATATACCATCTGGCGATCCTGCTATTATGGGATGTGGTTTCGAGATAAATAAACCGCACTTGTCTATCTTGCCAATTTCTTTTTCGACATTTTGTCTTACTTCCTCTTCTCATTGCTGATGTATCTGGGGTTCGTGCTCCCATGATAGTAGCTATTAAAGACCCATCAAGGGTCTTACAACGGCTAACTTCGTATGCTATTGAAGCCGTTATTCTGCCGTACCTAAAGGCATACCATAATTCATTTTGATGCTGGTCTCTTGTTTTTTCTTCAATCTCTTTTATGCTTTCTTCTGAAAATAGAATGTGTATACTTTCCAGAAAACTTTTGCAATCATTTCCGTCATTATATTGTAAAAATAAATGATGCAGAGAAAGCATTTGCACACCTTTCACTTCGTAATCAGGCAAATGCTTTAATATTTGGCAGTTGTTCACTCGACATCTCTTCGCTTCATTTACAAATTTAGTAAAAACCAAACTTTCTGGTGAAGTGCTTGAACTTTTTTTATTTTTACTTAAATATTTTGCCTTTACAAATTTGATTGTGCTGCCCACCTGTGCTAATTTAGATTTTTTCCAGTAGCACTGTGCAGAGGTACAAGGAGGTTCTTCGCTCCTTCTGTGCATCCACATAAGAAATGCCACCGAATGTTTGCAACCTCCTTGAGAGGCAGCGCAGTCATGACACTGCACACTTAATATACGATCTGCTTCTTCATTCACTATTAAAGTGACTTTATAAGGCTTTGATGGCACTTTGTGTTCGGGACATATTTTACATTTTACTGTGCACAAATTAGTTTTTGTATCCCGATGTAATTGTACATAGCCGACTGCGTCATCACCATATGAATCTCTCGAAGATCTGCAAGAGAAAAAACATTTTTGTTAATGATTGTAACCGGAAAAAACTCGATATATATTTGTGTGAATATAAAGTAACAAACATAACCTCTACGCGTTTACGTCTTTCATTAGCTATGTCACTTGTTAAGTTTCACAAAGAAAATGTAATCTATTGTTTACATAAATAATCCTTTGACATAATAATATGTAATGATTAGTACTTACACTGATGTTTTTACATTTCTAAATTCTGCAGAACAAAAGTCGGAGTTCGTCGCAAAAAAACTTCCCACCATAAGAACGTCGATTTTGGGCAGATTTGCACTGTCTGCTTTTATGTAATCCTTTTCCATAATTGTTGTCCATTATAACACTCTTTTGCAACCACAAAACACCACAAAATTCCTTAAACACCAACAAAATAACTACGAAAAAACACTTGGTACTTTATTAGCGGCGACATGTAAACAAGAACTATGACGTCACGCATCGTGATTGGCGTTCGTAGTCACGTGACAAACAGTTCAAAAACTTTATTTTTATTATTGAATTTCTAAAAAAATATGACTATAAAAAGTCAATAGACCTTGAAATATGACTTTTTAACATCTAATCTATCATTTTGATAAAACCTTATTTTTATCTAAAAATACTGTCAAGTACCGAATTGTGTATAGCAGTGAGTTATAATTATATTTCTGTATATTGACTTTTTTATTGCCGTTTTATTTATGATTGCCATTCCTCCGCTTTCTCCATCCATCCGAGTTCCAAATCAATTTGTTAGTGTCTACGAATTATAAAAAAAGAAACATATTAACAGCGTCGCAGCTAGGGGCTGGCGGCATAGGCGACTACCAGGGCCCCAGAACCCAGGGGGCGCAAATTTCGACTCTCTTTCCCAGCAACCCTATCAAAAATACCTAGTCTAAAATGTTCATATAATCTACACTCAATATAAAACTAGGGATCCCCTGGGGATATAGCAATTCTGTGTTTGTAATTTTCGAATTTTTTAAGAAGTATTTCGTGGGGCGGCGTATTTAAGTTTAAACTGTGCGCCTATCCAAAAATATACAACACAGGTATATGACAAAATAGCTCCAGAGAAAGCTAGAAATGTTTTTATAATGTAAATATTTTAAATCACTAATTTCAATTGAGGACACAAAATTTCGTTTGGCTCAGGGCGCTCATAACCCTGGCTACGACACTGCATATTAATTATGTGGGAATGCACGTAATTAAGAGCACTTTCCCCCTACAGCTACTGGGGTCTAGTTCGTCCGTTGTCTGGTTTACATAATTTCGTACACAACAAGAATAACTCGAGATATATGAAATTTTAAATAAGCTTCTAACACGTTCTGTCAAAAAAATAATTAAAATCTTTCAATACTCGATAGCTTCCGAGAATTTTTTTAGCATTAAAGTAATATGTCGATATTAAATTGAAAACATAAACTATGCCTTTCAAAAACCAGGTGATTTGACTTATCAACGTACTCCCGCTATGCACGAATATTCTCTTTTTTTTCAATAAAATACGATTTCATAGTCACTTGTAATACGTCCGTGCATTGCTTTTTTATACGAAGAACGTTTCATTTATGAATGGAACAATTAAACGGCCCAATAAAATGTCACTATTGGACCTCTCAGGAGGGAGACGAATCCTTGAATGAATACCAAGCGATGGAGTCGTAGCGCGGGACATGTAGATTGATGGATGACTTGAAGAAAGTCTCCGGTAGTGGCTAAATCAGATGAATGAGATCGTGTGTGGTGGAGAAGGCGGTCCGCTGGAGAGACCTATATCCAGCAGTTTGATAGTATGGTATGGCATTGGGATGGAGTTGCAAATTACTTCTGTTGCAGCTGCAAGTGAATGCTCTAGTTTGCACGCGGTTAATTAATCTAAAGGTTCAATTACACAAGGAGAGTTTCTCGAATGCGTGCAGGAGAGAATATCGGGCAAGAATACGTTTATCTAGTGTAAACAACTGTTATCATTCAGTTTTTATCATCATGTGAACGGTTGCACGAAAATCGCATGTATTTTGGTCGCATGCAAGAATCGCATACCTATACAATACTGTTCGACAAAGTCTCCTTATATAAATGAGCTTTTATTAATAGTAAAGAAACATGATCAGTTACCATTTAAGTTCCTATGTGTACAATTAGTATAACTCTTGATTCTATTTTACAAGTAGGCACTTAGTATGCATAGTCAAATTGGCTTCCCATATAAATAAGTAGGTAAATGACCTTGGGATACTCAACAAGTTAAGTTATAAAAGATATTTTTTCACGTTTGATACTTTACTTAGCGGTCGTCGATTTGGGACCTGCTTAGAGGTAGTACTATTTAATATACCTAGTCCTACTTAGAGGTCGACTACCGGAGGAGTAGGTACGAAATAAAAGAAATTAATACGCACAATGTTATCTATGTATTTAAAATTTTAATTTCGTTACTTATATACAAAAACAAATGACAACATTCACTATTATAATATTAGTTCGTCCTATATTTACACATGTAATAATACACTTTAGAAGCGTAATTTCATTTAGTCAATAAATTACATCAGGAAACTTCTGGAATAGTGAGTACTCACGATAATAACCAACAACGTTACCTCAACGGGGATTGACCGGCACCTACCGGTAAATGTCGGTATACAATAGCACGGAATAGAAAAAATGGTATTGTACACTAGAAAAGTAGGACTCACTGAATATTATCAACATTAAAATCTATAACTTGCCGGTATTAGGCCGGCTACATACTTATCGACTTAACACTCCAATCGACTTAAATCCGACATATCGCACATTAGAAAGACTGTCATAACACAAAAGACATATTACTTGAGTTTCTTTATGTAAACTACATTTAATTAAAGGTGTGTGACATTATTTGAGCAAAGGAACCCTGGTATTCGTATGGATTTATTAACTTTGGTTAAGAATTTCTAACATTTTTTTTGTTTCAAGATACGGATAAGCTATAACATCTGGATTTTTAAGATACAACAATAAAACGTTATTTTTAGGATTTCACTAAAATCTCAATATCTGGCAAGCTACATCCGACAATAAGGTCTCTTGCCAGATAATATCACAAATAACATATTTTTTATTGCTATATTTTAAATATCCAACATTAAAACTTTTAAATGTTTCTATTTAAATAATATCTCGAAACTAAAAGTTATAAAATATAAGTTATAAAAGATGTTTTAAGTTATAAAATATTTACTAAAATTAATAAATTCGCATCGATAACAAATCCCTTTGCTTGAATAATGTCATATATTTATTTCCTTTGTTAAAATTTCATTGTACAAATATTTAATATGTATTTAAGAACAGGCGGACTTAATACCTACCTAGCGGTATTCTCTACCTTTCAACTACCAGATCATATATCTTTATAAAGATGCAAAATGAGATGTATTTTGTGTAAACTCTATTTAGATCACACAAATACACATATTTGATTAAAAAATTCTCTAATAGTGTTCTTGTGTTACGACAGTTTTTTAGATGATGAGCGTTATGTCGGTATTCGGTAGTCATGCAAAGCTAAATAAGTGTGCAGCGAGCTTTATGGTACTCGATCCCCGTTTTACATACTGAGAACTGTAGGTACTTACTAAATCTAAATTGATAAATATTCCCAAGGAAAGTAACGAGAACAATTAATTAAAATCATCGAAAACTTAAAAAATAACGAAATAAATAGATTTTTAATACAAAAAGAACCGAAAACTGTGTCTAGTTAACTTTTATAACTCCCTAATATTGTTATGTATGATACAAGAGTTTATAAAAATTATGTTTGTTTAGTATAATCTAATAGTATTGTATGTTCTAATTATAATTTAAATCGTTTTAAATTATTTAAGAATAACGATTTAAATTATGGAATGGCAAATATGTACCTACATATCTGAAGATTTCTGAAAACAAATTATATGTGATGTTAGAAATAATACAAATTGTATAAATGTGAATATAGGTATAGCAAAAGTAAAATTATTTGCTGTCGTTTTTTTATTGCGATCATAAACGAAATTATGATGACTTCATATACGCTACACACTATTGAGGGATGCTCATACTTACTCATATATACTTACAGCAAAGAATTCAACGATGGTCCCTTTACTTTATGAAGGGAGGGAAACTAATAATTATAAGTACGATTAAAAAAAAAAAAATTAATAAAATATCTATGACTTATGAGTGTTATATCGTTACTATAATATAAGTTATTGCCCTTAAGGCAAAACAACAGTTGTAACGCATAAAGTTATAGAGAAATTTCAATAAGAAATCATGTATTTCTTTCTCGTTCTGAAAATTAGTAATTTGTTCCTTAGTTAGGTAGATAAATCAATTCACCATGGCGCTTATGACAGTGCTTAGAAACCGTTTCAAATTTTATAGATAAAAAACAACGGTCAAGCGTGAGCTGCGTACTCTTAAATGTTATTTTTAAATATCAATAATGTTCTATCTAAATGTCAATAGTTTTAATCAAAGAATTGCGTGTTGTGTCCGTTGAGAGAAACGAAATATGTTTACAGACTAGTGACACTATTAACGTGTCCATTCCCTACAGGACTGGTGGTGTCTGACTATAATCCCTTTCCCTCGACAAATAAGTCACATAATTGTACAACTGTTCCTACATAGCAATTAAACAACTTTGAACGGTTTAAATCGCGTATATTTAACATTATTTATATCCCGACGGTTCGAACACTTTGCAGTGGACGTGATCACGGGGTGACTAATTGATTTTATTTGTCACTTGAGTTATTAAGAAATTATTTGAACAACCGTCTGAAAATTTTTTTATTCATTACATTCCCTATGCACGCAGTATAGTATGTTCATGTTCAGGTTCATGCCAATCCCAAGGCCAACGCAATACTGCAAGACCTCTGACACCGTGAGCGAATACTGCGTGCATAGGGAATGTAATGATTAAAAAAAATTTCAGACGGTAGTTCAAATAATTTCTTAATAACTCAAGTGACAAATAAAATCAATTAGTCACCCCGTACCACGTCCACTGCAAAGTGTTCGAAACGTCGGGATATATATAATGTTAAATATACGCGATTTAAACCGTTCAAAGTTGTTTAATTACTATGTATAGTAATCGCGAAAACCTAAGAATATAAACTGTTCCTACATTCAAGTATAATTGTACTTATACATCTATAGTAACTTTTAGATTGCAAATATCTTTATTAAAATAACACATTAATTACTCATAGATCCCATGCATTATGGTAATATATATTGCCGTATGAAACCAAAATTGTCATAATTAACCCAAACGTAATTATCAATATTAAGTAGGTACTGTGATTCATTAAAAAAAACTGCATTGAATTGTATACCTATTTATATAATATATTATATTAAGGTATCGATATTCTATCGATAAAGCAGAAACACAACCGAGTCAACCTCACTATTAACAATGAAGTAAAATTATAATTTATTTACACGTTACTACCAATATTTACGAAACTTGATAGGCGTGTAAACGTCAAAAGCGCCATGATACAGTGTCGCGAGTTTTCGATTTATATCATCAGAATGTTATTAACAATTCTAAACTAATATTTAAAAGAATCTTCGCTAATACAGAGGTACATATACAGATGTTTACAGGAGTTATAAAAGTAAATTGACTACTTTACCCAAACAGATATACCTAGTGGAGCTGAAATGAGAGCTGGCAACACTACACGCAACGTTATTGCAACGCGAAAGAGATCCGAAGAGCTGTTGCCTCCTCTCATTTTAATGATGCATGTCACTAAACGTAGTTTGACAGTTCATAGCGTAATTTACCTACATTTGATTGCTTTCACGATATTCGTCAAATGAAATTATCGTTAGCAATTATTTTTAAGCCATTAGAGACTTATTTTTTATTTAATTTTAGCCTTGAACACTAGAGTTCTAAACTTCTCGAAAATAAACACATGATTTCTTTTATATTTGAGAATTAAATTCTTAGAACCATACGGAAATGATTTTCACAAAGCAGTAAACACACCTGAGAATAAAATGTGAATATAGGTTCCCTAACATGTACACAAAATAATCAACATTATTTCCCAAAGTAGCATACATGAGAAAGAAATTTTTAGAAGTACAGGAATCGCAAAATGATCAACTTTACTTCCCATAGTAATTTTTCTCAGTAAATTCACGAAACTAATGTTGATGGTGATCATAATGCTATTTATAAAAATCGTGACCACAAGGATAGTCTCACTAAAACAATCTCACACAGACGGAAATTAGAAAAGTCTACTGATGTTAGTAAAGTTCAACAATTCACACAGATGATCTTATAAAGAGTTAACGACGTAAATATCTGAACATATCCTGTAATCAATTTTAGTGATTTGTTCATTAAAAGCGCTCTAAAGAATCGTGAATCTATGCGCCATTTAGATGAATACATCTCCGGTATAAAACCCATTAAAAAAGTACGCTATGAACTGTCACACGCCAACTGCGTTGAACAATCACTTTATAAATAATAGGAGAAGTTAATGCATGCCGCTTTGAGAAAACTTCGAATTAAATCACGGTAAAAACAGGAAACAGTTTGAATAGATACAACTTTATTTTCTATCGCATACAAAACAAAATTCTCGTTGTAGTTTTTTAATTACAATAGGTTAAGAAATTAGAATTTCAAATGCAACCTGCATCAAACTCCCCCTTACATAAATTAAATGCATTTTAACTTCCTCTTAACTTGTCTAACTACGATATACATACAGTCCAACATGGATTGCACTTGTTTGGAACTATGCGCCGACAACGCGTTGCTTTTCATAATATATCACAACTAAATAATAAAATTATGCTCTATGCACTTTAGTCCGTCACTGTACCCGATTTGACGCACTTATTTTAAGGGATATGGTATCTGAACGTCTACATTCTTCCACATTTTTAATGTCACTTTTTATAGTACAACGGCCTTAAGTCTTGACACAGTTTTCTGTATAGAAACAGTATTTCAAACATTTATTTCTTAAATTAATTATTAAGTGTCCATATTATATTAAAGTAGGCTTATGTAAAGTTCTGACACAATTACAAAGTAGTTTATAAACTTTATTCGTTAATATTGATGCAAAGAATAAAACCTACTTGGTATCTAGCCTAAGTGCGTATGAACCACTTAAAATATAGTTATTTTTTGCAATTGTTCATACGCGCTTTCACTACACGCGTAAACGCGCGTTTTTTGCTTAACCATAAATACATGCTTAACCATAATATCTTTTACAGTGGAATTAGCATGTATTCTGAAATAGGTCACAATGTTATAAGTATTAATTACACAGGAACTATTATAAATTATAAAAAAATTCACATTGAATGTAGGTACTAATGAGTACTACAGATTTGAATGTAGACGCTCATAAAAGGTGGGTTCTTTATAATAAGCAATTCCGTTCCAGTGATTAAACATAGTGTGAACTTATTTGCATCGATGCTTAGATTACAAAGTACCTGTTCACGTGGAAGTTTTATAAGGGATAGGCAACGAAAATATAAAATAGTACTGTAATTACATAGACAATATAAAATACCCTACGTCAGTATTACGCAACAGCCAGAGACAAGGCTAAATCTATCGCATTAACAAAATTTTGCGATACTTAAAACGGGGTTAAAAGATTTTTATTCGTATTTTGATATAGTCACGTGCTATAGCTATTGACAACTGCTGCCTCCCATGAAACCCATGATAAATCGGCAGGTGACAAGCGTCACATTACTGGGATTTTTTGGAGACGTTCACCTTCTCCAACAACATTTTTGTCTATTGCTGGACCATGGAATATAATTTGTTATAATTTGGTCTGAAAATCTCTTTACGTCATCGAATTGTCAGGCTGATGATCTGTCCACACTTCTTCCCGTCCAGGCTCTTCAAAAGAAAATATATTTGTTTTATAAATCACTTGTCGTTTCAGCAACATAAGTCACTAGCTCATGGCCTAGCTACTAGTCTACTAGCTACTGTCACTCACTAGCTAGTCACTAGCTCATTTAAGTGAGGCTACTCGTATGCCGATATCAGTCGATTTGTGAGTTGTCCGATGATGTCATTCAGCACCGTGTCGCGGAGTGATATTCCTAGCATTTGGCATTCCATGCTTCTCTGAATAACTTTAGCTTATGATAGACATTTTAGGAGGTAAAGTCGGCTAAATAATAAAGATCATGTCTTGGTCTCCAAATATTTCTGTAACACTTTGTCGATTTATAAGGGTTGGCAGCCGCAAGTTTCAAACTATTGCCATAGGTGACTGTACCAAAATCTTAGTACCCCCTTGTTCACATGAATCCACAAGTGACTAAATCCTATTTCAACAACATCAATCACTACATCTGTAGACAAAATATGATTTCTCTGATACACAAATAAGTTCATGCTATGATAGGAGACAGAACGTATAGTCCGGGAGGGACACCGCGTCGAGCCACGCTGTGGGGGTCAGACACCATCGGACGGATCATTTCGTACACTTTACTGGGTTCACGGGGTCATAGGTGACAGAATTACAATGAAGTGTGCTCGTACTTTCGTTAGCCTAATGTGAAAACCTGTAGCAATATTATTGGATAAACATAATGTGAATAATGATATATGTATACTTATGCTCTCTGAATTTTGGAAAATTATTGGCCAAAACATATCGAACGGTAGAACGGCGAAAGAGTTTAACCGATAAACGCCTTGTTTAAAATGTAGCCAGTATGTTTGATGATTTACATCTTTAGATAGATCTTTCTTTAGATTAAGATTATATTATCAGATTATAAAATATCTTCAGATTTAAGAACTTCAATATCTGGCTGTACCTGCAGATTTAAAAGGGGTCGCCTTAGAGCAAGAATGTTGAAATAAAGACACTTTGATTCAAACCAGGAGGGTGGAGATTGTTCACAGCAATAACTGTTTAAGGAATTGATAAAAGCTTAAATGTATAGAAAATCACGAAACAAACAAAGTTCCTATAAACCAGAGTCGAGCCATTCATGCATTCGGAATTGCCTTCATTTGCCACCTTTTTTATATGCAAACGAGATACTTGACCCGCGCCGCGTGTCACAATACTCCTATGTCAAGTGCGTTTTACCTGTGTACGGTAGGTAGCAAATCTTATTTACACAGGCGGTGTTCTCGGCTGTTTTGGTAGTTTTGTGAGATTTCTATAGCTTTATGCCCAACTGCTGTGGCGACGAATAAAATTATTAAAATTAAATAAGTTTTCGAGAAACGAGAAAGTCTATAGTGGATTATTTATGCATGTGGGGGGAGTCGCTCACGCGTCTTTGCTAAGCTGGAATTACTTTCGACTTCTTATTAATAATTGGTGATTCTCTGTACTTATTTTTCATGTCTAAATAAGACCTAATATAAAGTTTCGGCAATATCACAATGAAAAAGTCGCGCTTCAAAAAAAAATCAATTTATAATGTTCACAGTAGGTAAGTATGAACATTGCATTAGTTGTATGATTAACTATGAACATTACGTTAGTTTTATAATGAACTTTGAACACTATTTAGTTTGCAAAGACTATGAACTTTTTATTACCATTACATTATAAAATAAATAGATGAGAAAGTATTGGGAAGAAAGATTGTTATATTTATTGAAGAGACAGAGCTTATTATGGTTCAATATAACCATTATTTAGTACGTGGCGATCTATGTGGCACATCGTGAATGACAATTACATGACCCAATATTGCGACAAAAGCGACCGACGAGACTTCGACGGTAGTGATTGTCTCTCACATTTACATTTCATATGTTTCACCGGGTACCCCTACCTAAAGCTACATGTATTCATCATTATGTGTAACTTCATCATTAGTGACTTTTGGTACGAGTATGTTGTGTCTACGGTCCCCCATGACCCCGTCCCCCGCCTTCCCCGCTGTTCCCCCTCCCCAGTGCTCACTGCGGGTGCGCGGGCGGCCCGCGCGGGGCCCGCGGTCAGTCTCCCGTTGCGGTCACCGTCGTCCAACTCCACGGGCTGTTGTAGCTTTTTTGGCTGGAATAAAAGAGAAAAAATGTTTAGTATTTATTTGTTGGAATGAAATATATCTTATAATTTAAAATCGTGATAGGTATTAGAGGTGTCTATTCGTGTGAAAACGAAATTTCACTTAGTTTCGTCTTAAAGACCGATTTTTCGGTACTAATTTTCCAGTTTTTTTTATAGAAAGAAGGTGACACTAAATGGATACTGTCATCCATGGACATCCCCGATACATGTCAACATCAGTCTAGAATGATAAATATTGGCACGCCGTCGGATGCGCTGCCTACGTTGCCTCACTGCCGAAATACGAACATACATTGGGGGAATAAAACAAAACGAGAAGTGCAGGTACATTTTACGGTAGTGTTTGAGTGTGGGGTAACGTGGCCACTCGAGTGCGCTCAACGGCTGTGGGATTGCATCATACATACACCCTCCTCCTCTAGACTTATTTTGTAGTCGATACTAAACTATAAAGTATACTATTTATTGAGTCTATATAAAGAGAGGTAAAAAGTAAGAAAGAAATACTAATTCGAAAAGTACTGAACCGACTTTGAAAGTTTCTCTTTTAGGCATCTCATGTTTCATGTTCCTTAGGAAATTGTTATATCACATGAGTGAAGCCGAGACGTGTCGCTGTGCTGTATACTTATATAACAGTTGTATACGAGAATCGTATATGCAAGAATCGTATGTAGTTTGGACGTATACAAGAATCATACAATATTCTCGCCCGAACCGTTCGAGTAACTACTTGTGTAAACAAGAGTTTACGCTTTGGTATTCAGTTAAGGATGTATATAGGTACATAACCTAGACAAAACCCGTGTACAGCTTTAAATATAATTAGCAGTTAGCACCCTAATGCACTGCACTAATTGGACAAGCGTAAAATGCATTATGTTAATTAAAGTGGAATTAACTGATGAAATAACTTCTCAATCGGGCCACGGCGCGCGGCGTGACCACGCAACGCATCAGTACCTATCCATGCTTTACTGCTTCGAAATTAAAGGCGTTATCCTACGTTGGTTTAGTCATAAAGTAATCGGACGAGTAAATCTAGCTGTTCTAGACGTCTATACGGACCTACATTTGGTGTAATGAGGCGACTAATAGCCGAGTATAGTAATATAGACGTTGGCCGGCTTTAGAATAGCACAACCCCATCTCGCCCCTCGCCCCGTGGAACACGTAAAGGAGACCAAGGGATAACTACCGCAAGCCCTTTGGAACTATGCCACCGATAAATGGGTGGCTTTTAAGGCCACACATCCCTCGTACACTGAACAAAGTGTATGAGGAGACCTATGGCGATGCATCGTGCAATCATTAAAATGACTACTAACAGTACATATAATACAATACGCATATAATACCTAGGTACAATAATACATAATATAGTGGATTGTAAGCTTTCTCGGCCGGTGTCCATATTAATTGAATCTTCCGAGCTACTTGGCCGAGGTCTTCTTGAATCTCTTCTCTTTCTTCCAAACGTTTCGTCAACAACTGCGGTTGACATCTTCCGTGGCGACTGCGTTCACTTTCGAAGAGATGTTATCTCTTCGGCTTCTCGAGCGCAACTGAAGCCGAAGAGATAACATTTCTCTAACATTACTAATGTTATCTCTACAGAGATAACAGTCGCCACTGAAGATGTCCACCGCAGTTGTTGACGAAACGTTTGGAAGAAAGAGAAGAGATTCCAGAAGACCTCGGCCAAGTAGCCCGGAAGATTCAATTAATATAATACATAATATATTTATAAAAATATATACTTATATACCCATATAAATACATACAACAATAAATTATACCATACATTGAATTACTTAAAATATGATATATTATAAGCCATTGACAAGGGGAGGTTGTTTCAGGGAAAGAAAAAACGTGTGCGGTCAGGGGACCCCCGTCAGGAACGAAGATCCTCACGCATTTTTTTTAAAATTCCGACTGCATTTCGAAATAAAATCTGTATAGTCCATATATTTTTTTTTTATTTTGTAACATATTTTGAATGCAAATAATTTAAAATAAGGAATCAAATCAAAAATTTAGGTTATACAACCGGCCGCGCACTAGTCTGCACCTCTGTTATTCTGCTGGAGTCTCGCTCTCGATACTCGTATGCGCACACGCAGAGAGAAAGGCGTATGTATGGAGGGGGTGAAAATCTTAAGTGACGTTACATTTTCTCTCGAATCACACCTACCGCAAGCCGCGTAAAGGAACTTCCTTCCAAAAAAAATCTAAGTAACTACATTTATCAACTTTGTTGTATAGACACATAATATCGCCGAAGCAACTTTTCCGTTCATACTGTTTCCGTTCCATTTTCCTAATCCCGTGGGTACGGCGCGGTGTGACGGTGCGGGATGCTTTGGGTTTCTCTTATCTAATGGAATGTCTACCGGCGGACGAAGCCGAGGACGTCCATCTGCTAGATGGACAGACGACCTCATAAAGGTTGCGGGCACCCGCTGGATGCAGGTCGCTGCCGATAGGTCTAAATGGCGGACAATGGGGGAGGCCTATGTCCAGCAGTGGACGTCCAAGGGCTGAGAAGAAGAAGAAGAAGAATGGAATGTGGAAAGCTGGATGTGGTTTTATGGGATTCGAACGCTTATTTATCATTCTTCCCCATTTTACAAATCCGCATCCTCAAAAAGGACAGGCGTCTCCGGACGTACCAACTGTCGTCATTTTTTACTTACGTTTGTAATTTGACACCCATCGCTAATGAGCACAGGTGACATTCATGTTATCTATCAATTAGGTAGACATGTGTGTTTGATTACCACCTTCTTTCTATAAAAGAAACTACTAAATAATGCATGTAATTATCGAAATGCACATTTTTTCCTTCACGCGTGGATTGCACCCACCGCGTCGGTACGCACGCGAACTTGACCCACTTATAATAAGTTATGAATTATTTACACAAACGGTTTTAACTTGCACGCAACATTCGAAGACATTCTTTGAACAGTCATTATGCGTCGGGTGTGGTCCCATTGAGAGCAGGTAATATTCTAATGTGAAAGTTATATGTCACTGGTTTTGTTAAATATTAACCAAAAACAAAATATTCCATTTTACATTAACACGTAGGATTTAAATAAAATTAAAAATATTAGAAATTAAAAAGGAATTTAAAATATATATAATGCATAATTAATAATTATACATTTGGATAGCCTAATTAGACAAGTGCTACTTTAATGAAAATGTTGATGATGTATTCTACTTGACTGGATAATATTTGGGATTTGGGATTTGTTACCACCTATAATACCAAAATACTTGAAGTCGAAAATCTTTAAGTAGCACGCCCTGCTAACTGTGACGCACGGTATTGGAACGTGGCCCCTGATCGTAGGCCTGAAATTTATTTACTCAGTGTGTTACGGAAAGAGCCTATACTCGTTAGTTGTATTCGTATGTATTGTACAAAATTCGAAAAGAAAGATTATACAAAGTCGTCGTAAAGACGTCGAAATTGGTTATAAAATTAGCAAGCTGATATAGTTAATGACAGGTCATATGTACTGCAGGATTAGATGTTCTCGTTTTTTACCAACAACACCACTAGTGTGCAGTGGTGTCATTGGTAAAAAACGATTTCCAACGACACCGCTGGTTGTCTGGCTGTGGTAAGAAACGGAGTTTTCCTGTCAGTGGACAGAGACTGGCCTGTGGAGTTATGACTTAAATAAAGCAGTGGTGGGCCGTGGGAGAGGCTTATTTATATCTAGCAGTGCAGAGAAGAGAAACACAGGCTAATAGGGAATTTAAAACACTACTAAATAAGATTCTCAAATCCCCGTGCAGATTCACTAAAGGTACACAAGTTCAGTCCCGCGTTCAGTAACGCCACATCCCTAATGAACACTTGTTCGTTTACAAATATTAAAAGAAATACACTTTTTATGTTTACGGAGTGGTTAGAAATTATCGCTTCGTCAACGCGAAGAATTTTGTCGTGAGTTTTCTTATCTATGTATTTATGTTAG
This sequence comes from Sesia apiformis, assembly GCA_914767545.1. Taxonomy (NCBI): domain Eukaryota; kingdom Metazoa; phylum Arthropoda; class Insecta; order Lepidoptera; family Sesiidae; genus Sesia; species Sesia apiformis. The sequence continues at coordinate 1,951,538 of OU611960.1, read as the reverse complement.
TTGAGGATGTTGAGCACAAACTAGGACTGAAAATGATAGCATAGATGAAAGTAAACTTATATCCTAAAGTGATATAGATGATGGATGGTAAATGGCCAACGATGGTAAATATTGCGTAATACCCGTTTTATAGATTAATCGTGGTTTATTGTTAACTTGAGAATAATTAGAGATTTAACGTTTTTTTTTAAGATCTCGTATCAATGAATTCATAGTCTGTTGTTTTTTAAATACGGTAAGTACTTATTTATATTATTGGCAATAATATACTTAAACTACTTAAAACTATAAATACTTACTTAAATATAAAAAAAGTAATTATACTAATATGTCTATATACAAGAATAACGTTTACTGCTATAAATAGCAAGCGTCTAGTAACGCATCTATCATTAAAAATACCAGCTCCAAGGCTAAAATTGTATAAGAAAAATTGCGTTTACATGGCGTCATTAATATATAATTGTATTCCAAAAATTTTACAGATCTTCAGTGTATGTACTAAGTTTTATTGTGCCCTTTGTAAATTGGTAATCCTAGGGACCTTTTGACTTTTACTCCATTAAGGGTTTTCTTAGAAAATATCCGTGGGGCTTATATAGGTTAAGGTGGGAGAGATAATAAGTTAGTGATTTAAATTTCCACCTTGTTCTTTTTATTTAAAATTTGTACGCTCGCGAGTGCAAAACAGCTGTGCAATAATTTGAATGTCATCTTTAGTTACCTGTTTTTGAACAAATACATTTTAATTGAATTTGAATAAAATATGAGAAATTTTCAGTATTTAGGTTAAAAATTCTTATATATTTAAATGTATCCTACTTATTATTTTCTTCTTCGTCTGTGTGTGTTGAAAGTAAGTGAGATTATAAAGACGTGCATTTGTAGTAGTTTCTTGTTTTTTTTTCTATAGAAAAAAAGGCGGCAGACGAGCATACAGTCCACCTGATGGTAAGTGGATACTGTCGTCCATAGACATCCGCGATACATGTAAACATCAGTCCAGAATGACCAACGTTGGCACGCCCCCGGATGCGCTGCCTACCTTTGCAGATTAAGGAACGGATTGGGAAAATGGGGAGGGAAAGGATGAGATGGGAATGGGTTCTGGCATATCTCACTCGTTACCGAAACACGTACGTACATTGGGGAAATACGATAAAGTGGGAAATGCAGTACATTTCAAGGTCGTATTCTGTGAGAGAGGGGTAACGTGGCCAGTCGAGTGCGCCCCTAAAAATGAAAATGTAATTATTTAATGAGAAGTAGAAAATAAAATAAAAGATTGGTAAAGTTCAGTTCTTCGGACAATTTCTTAGTTTCGGATTTTGTCCAGCAAAGAGACGCCGAGCATGGTTCAGTCGTTATTTAAGCGATTTTCAACTTTTAGATCAGACAGTGAGTGCATGAGTAGAACGGAAGCCGGATGAATGCTGTAGCGAGCCTTGACAAATGCCTATATCCAACATTGGAGCGACACAATGGTACTGCATACAGTCGAGCATACATTCATGGACATCCGCGGTACATGCCTATATCAGTCCAGAATAACAAACGGTGGCACGCCCGCGGATGTGCTGCACACCCTTAGAGATTCAAGAATGTATTTGGAGGAAGTAATATAAATTGTATTTCTTATAGAACTGTGCTGTGCTGAAAATCAGTTGAAGCGATGCTTAGCTAAGACACCGGGATCTAGATTTTTGATGGTTTTGGGCATGTTATTTTATGGGTAAATATAGGAGGTCACCCACTGTAGCGGCCAGGATGAACAGAAGTCAGAACCTTTCCCGAAAACGCGTTGACACAATAAAACACCGTCTCACTTCTGTCGGTTTATTGGGTGATTATCAACTAAAACATTACAGCTGCCTGCTGATCTTAATCAATTTAAGAAAACCACACCACAGCGCATTGTCGCCGACAGGACAGCGACATCTATCCACGAGTGAAAGGAAACTACATCCATTACCAAACATTATCGTTTGTTCTATGGAATCATACACCTACTGTAGATGTTTACCTCCTATAGGATTAAAGAAATGATAATAGAAGCCACGATTATACCTTGTTACTTAATATATTTTATTTACAATTAATATAACACGAGAGTTTAATGATAAAGTGAACAATTAAAAAGTGCAACTTAAAAAAGTGTGTTTATATACTGTCCCGGTCTTCAGTACCGGAAGCCTTTGTTGATCACGTTGAAATTAGACAGCAAGTACGAAAAAGCTCCCTTAATGACATCGCGTAAATATATATGAGCATCTCCGCAATAATTGTCGAGTGGGATGTCGCTATAGTAAATTAAATGAAAGGCAGTTGTGACTGGCTTGATAGCTACTAAATTTTGTATAGTCTATAATTGGTATTTAGTTTCTTCGCTGACATTAGCGAATAGACATTAGCGTGAAATGCCACTATCGGCACTTTACGCTGACATTTAGAACTACTGAACAATGAATATTTACACTTTAGGCTTCATAGAACTCTTTGGCGGCAACTCGAGGTGAAGATACTCGTAAGTTTTAGAACTGAACGGTAATGATTGGCGAACGGTACAGTTTTCTTGCGTTTATGATTTGTAGAAAACGGTTTAAATTGAAGTCGAACGTCTACTGAAACTGAAACACGACTGAAATATAAACGATAGGTATATATGTAAATGAAGATCTGTGCACTTCATTCCGAATGCACTATGGTGGTGGCTCTATGGAGTTGGTGCAAGTCTGTAGTTACTCTATGGTTGAGTCAATGGAGGTTTGACAGAAGGGCTGATCTTTTTAAATATAATATTATTGGAAGTGTTTTACAAGTGAATCTAGTGACAAATACAAATAAAGGGATTTGTTTATTAATGTGGAAATAAACTTTATAGATAGATAGATAGAGAGAATCAATAGCTTTAAATGTTGTTTCTCTTTTCAGGTAGGATAGTAGGATTTAAGTAACAGTGCAATTATTATTGTATGTAAGTACCTATGTAAGTACTAAAATAAAAATTCTCTTTTCAGAGCAACACAATTTAGTTTTGATTCCGAGATTCGTCTCGTGCTTGATAAAGCACATTATATATATATATATATATATATATATAGCAATTAAACAACTTTGAACGGTTTAAATCGCGTATATTTAACATTATTTATATCCCGACGTTTCTAACACTTTGCAGTGGACGTGGTCACGGGGTGACTGACTCAGTCACCCCGTGACAAAGTCCCCGTCAAAGTTGTTTAATTGCTATGTATAGTAATCGCGAAAACCTAAGGTAGGTATATATGTTAGTAGAATAGGCCCCCTGGACGCTATCTAAAATCAGACCCGGTCGTCCTCCAAACTGGGTCGTACCTCGGGTTACCCCATAGCAGCCATGCGTAACATTCACCAAACCGCACTAAGAATTCGTGATTACACGAGAGCCCTGTGCCAATGTGTATGAAGGCCTGTGCCAATGTATGTAAAGGTAATATATTTCTTTGATTTGAATTTTGCCGCGCTGTCGGTAAAAGTATCATAGTGTAGATAAAGCAGAGTAGGTTATGAGAATATGGCGTCAAGTTAAGAGAACCGTGTTTACTGTCAAATTGTATCGAAAGAAAAATAATAGATTTTAAAAAGGAATTGACATATTAAAGAATAAACTTTAGATGTCGTTTCTTTGTTTGCACGTGAGAGTTTTGGTAAGAACGTAATAGTGTAATTTGGTGGTGGAACTTATAACTAATAAAATAGAACTTTGTTTACAGAAACAACACAACCTAGTTTGTTTCATTTGTCAATCCTTTTGAAGAGAAAATAATCAACCTTATATGTACGAGGCGTATTCGAAAAAGAGGGCCGTTTCGTCATAAAAAAAATTATAATCTTATGAAATAGGTTTTATTAGCACATTTAGTTTACTACTAATCTACTTCACTTTTCCACATAATCGCCGTTCACTTCCAAGCATTTTTCGTACCGCTGCACCAGCATCCTTAACCCCTCTGCATAGAAGCTCACCGCCTGCGAGTTGAACCAGTTTTCAACGGCGTTCTTAATTTCCTTGTCGTTTTCAAAGCGTTGTCCACCGAGCCATTTTTTGAAATGTAAGAAAAGGAAGTAGTCACTGGGTGTAAGGTCGGGACTGTATGGTGGGTGGTTAAAAACTTCCCAACGTAAATCTTGAATTTTCTCTTGGGTCTTGGCTGCGGTGTGAGGACGCGCATTGTCATGAAGGAGGATTACACCGGATGACAGTTTACCACGTCGTCGATTTTGGATCGCACGTCTTAGCTTATTGAGCGTTTCACAATACACGTCAGCTGTAATTGTTGTCCCACGTTCCATAAAATCAACCAAAAGAACACCTTTTTCGTCCCACCCGGTTTGCATACTGGGCCTACCACTCCGCTCTTCGTCATGAACATTAGTTCGTCCAGTTTTGAAATCACGACACCATTGTCTAACCTTTCCTTCATTCATTACAGTAGGTCCATAAACTAGGCATAACTCTCGATGAATTTTAGCAGCTGAAGATCCTTTTGCACACAAAAATCTTATTACAGCGCGAACTTCACAGCTGGCGGGAGCAACGATTTTCGTGGACATTGTTTACTGTACGCACAGATAGGCAAATGACTACTGAATCAAAACAACACCGGAAATAGCTGCACGAGTAGTGCACGTACAGATATGCACAAGTTTAAACGTGTTACGACTTGTCGATTTTGAAATATAAGCGAACGGCCCTTACTTTTCGAATACGCCTCGTATATAGGAAAGACCTGTGCCAATGTACCTATATAACATTAATATCGAACATTCATTTTGTAGTTTTAGGTTGATTTCCAAAACGTGGGAAAATCGCACTTTGATAATCTCATTCTTGCTGCGTCCTTATCTGTATTATGAATTTATGAAGATAGAATAAGAGGCATAATATTTGGTGATTAACTGAACAATTAATTACATTTATTCATTTATTTAAACAGAAGGTAGTTATGCTCTCGGCTGGTACAGATAATCCAGTTAATGCTAACACTGTAAATATGCCTTCTTAGAATATTGATAAAGACACCTGAGCGGATGCGCTGGCGCCGCCTTTTTCTAACGCTATGTCGCGAATGTCGCGATGCTCCATACCAAGAGCCGACGGCCACCCGGCATTAAAATATACTTAGTTCTATTGTACTTAGTCATTGAAGGCGGTCCATCGCCAATAAAGTTCCAAATTCAACATTACTGTGTAATTATTTTTAGTTTTTAAAAATGGCTCCCAATCTCTACCAAGATTTGATTACGTACATACCTGTTCAAATGTGATGGATGAATCAAACTTCCTTTACCTTTGCACATGCCGGAAAAAGAATCAATGTCCGCCGTGTCAAAATAAACAACATTAAGTGCCGCGAATATATTTTTTTATTTTAGTATAAAATGTGATATCTAGTAATAATTTAAACCTAAACATAAATACAGTTTATAAAAAAAACAATGTGGTACCTACCTACATTCATTAGAAACACTTCTCTAAGAATTACAAATACAGATAATCAGTATTTTTAACAATAGCCATGGAAAACTATAGGTAAGAAACCCTGATAGCAGCGCCATTGGGAAACATATATATTTCCCCTATTCTCGTACGTTTTATAATTAAAGTGTTTAAGGCAAAAGTTGTGGATCTTTATGAGTCCTAACCAAGATATAGTATTATATAGTCGTTACATTGTACATTGTAATATTTTCATGTCAATAAACTCAGAGAATTCATGGTTTCGGGCTTTGTGAAAAGTTTGATTACAATCTGTATACAGGGTTAAATAAAAAATAACCATACCCTATTAACTAGGGTAGTGATTTTCTGTAATTGTTTAACAAATGAAACAATTTAAAATGATATAAAACATAATAAATATATTAAGACTACATAATATGTATTTTTATAATGAAAAGTTAAATAATGGAAAAGTTGAAATAAATACAATGGAAAAATTTCATCAAAATGTTCAACGGATGGAACAAAAAATTTAACATATTGAAATGGAGATTCGTTATGGGATGAGATACAAAGAAGACTTTGAAATGGCTTCGCCAGGGAATCTCTATGACATTTCGGTTCCTTAGAGGAATCTGCGCGAAGTCAGAGCGGGTCGCTAGTAATCTCAATTAAGGTCTTTCCTGAACGAACAATAATTACGACTGGATTCCTCTACGTTACCAAGCGCTTTTACCTTAATAACTTTAGTGTATAGCCGGTTCAGTGAATAGTTAACCCAAAGAGCCCTAAAAAGGTTACAAACATGTAATTTGAGGTTGGCGTTATCGCAGCTAACGGTACGCGATATTTCATAGTATTTGATGTATTGAGGTTACGTCTACACGCAGCTAACGTTTAACTTTGGTGTCTACAGTCTAAGGTTAGTTGCAGTACAGATAAGAGGGCGTTAATCGGGTATAAACGCGTACAATTAAAGGGTTTTGTTTACCTTTTATTTCTACTTGAAGTACCCGTTGTACATTGAGTATAAATAAATATTTGAACATTAAGATTCATTTCATTGGACACACTCTATAGGCATTTGGTGTGAAACTCACAATTACCCGAAAATTTGCTCAGGTGGCAACTGGCCCGCTGGAAAGATCCGCGGGCGAGTCTAACACTTTTATAAAGTTGCTAATTGTCGACTGGGCCGGAAGCAATTCAAAGACTGGGCCCGTTCACTACATACAAAACAGATAGGGAGAATTAATCCTAACGCATTTTTTTGAGATTTTATTTTAACGCACTTTAGCAGACGTATATGGTGCCGAAACGTGGTCTCTGACGGTAGGCCTGTCACTCAGCGAGCGATGGAGAGAGCGATGTTCGGGATCTCATTGCTGGACTAAATCCGTAACAAAGAAATTTGATGAAGAACTTGTCGAAATAGCAAGAAAAATATCATAATATTGTGTAATAGGTTCCCGCCGGGTTCATTGTGGGAAGGGCATCTGAAGGATACGAAGTAATTTCACTACAACGCAACATCGATCTGTTACAATATTGCGCAATATTTTTTTAAAAAAGAACACGAAAGTTCTACGAGACGCATACACACTTAGGTGACTCACTTAGGCTAATCAAGGGAACTCTTAAATGAAATGTGCTGCGGTTTTTGTTATCGTGTACAATACTTAATTCTATACTTATATTTATTTTTATCAAAATTGGTTCAATAATTTAAAAAATATAGCGATTTTTGTAAGACAAGGTGATCGATCAAATTATCCCTAAAATGCACCTGTCTGTATGTCCGCGATAAACTGGAAAACTGTTCAACGAATTTTTATGTAGCTTTCACTGTTGGGTAGAGTATTTATCGCGGAAGACTATAGGGTAATTTTTATCAAAATCGATCAAGCTATTTTGGCAATATGAAAATTCGTAACACAAGATAATTAAATTCACAGTGTAACAATGCAGAGTTATTGAAATTAACCCAAGATGTAACAAGGCTATCATGAAATAATACACAATACGCTACGCTTACAGCGTAGGAAGATCAACGAAGTAACTCAAGGTGATCAAAGTTCACCCACGGTGTAACACAATAATCATTGAAGTAACTCAAAGTGTAACACAAGGCGATCAAAGTTCACCCACGGTGTTGCACAAGATCATCGAAGTAATTCAAAGTGTAACACGCGGCGATCAAAGTTCACCCACGGTGTAACACAATAATCATTGAAGTAACTCAAAGTGTAACACAAGGCGATCAAAGTTCACCCACGGTGTTGCACAAGATCATCGAAGTAATTCAAAGTGTAACACGCGGCGATCAAAGTTTACATACAGTGTAACACGAGACGATCAAAGTTCACCTACGATGTAATACAAGGCTTTCGTAGTATTCAAAGTGTATTTCACCAAGACTATTTACTACTATAGTAACACGAGATCATCGAAATAACTCAAAGTGTAACATAAAGCGATCAAAGTTCTCCTACAGTGTAATACAAGAACATCGAAATAACTCAAAGTGTAACACGAGGCAATCAAAGTTCACCTACGGTGTAATTCAGGATCATCGAAGTAACTCAATGTGTAACACAAAGAGTAAGTTAATCTACGGTGTAACACAAGGTCATCGAAGTTAACTCAAAGTGTAAAACAAGGCGATCTAAGTTAACCTAGGTTGTAACATAAGGTAATCAAAGTTAACAAAGGTGATTTTTGTGCAGTAAAATCTAATTGTATTGTTAGAAGACGAAACCATGGATAAAACTAGTCTTAATGTAATACTTGGCTCAACCTCTCGTCCGTGCTTCTACCCCACCATAATTGTTTAGGTATTGTACTCGTAGGTAGGTACGTGCTCCTAGCGGGTGCTCGTGGTCCCGCGGTCACATCGCAATTGAATCAATTGCTGGTGACCCGGGGGTCAGGTGCCCGCCTCAATGCGACTATTATTTAACGTCAATAGAGACTTATTAGCGGACATATTGTTTAATGTTCCTTTTATGTTATGTTGAACATGTGAAGAGTTTTGATCGGTTAGCACAGAGGATAGAGTAGTGCTTAAGACATTCGTAAAAAAACGTGTGCGGTCAGGGGACCCCCCCCCCCCCCCCCCGTCAGGAACGAAGATCCTCACGCTTTTTTTTTAAACTCCGAATGTAATACGATATAAAATCTGTATAGTTCATGTTTTTTTTTTAAATTTTGTATCATATTTTCAATGCAAATAATTTAAAATAAGGAATCAAATCAAAAATAATTTTAAATCAAATTAAAAATTTAGGTTATACAACCGGCCGCGCACTAGTCTGCACGTCTGTTATTCTGCTCGAGTCTCGCTCTCGACACTCGCACGCACACACACAGAGAGAAAGAGAAAGGCGTATGAAGGGGGTATAAATCTTACGTGACGTTACATTTTCTCTCGAATCACACCTACCACAAGCCGCGTAAAGGAACCAAATCATTCCTAAAGCATTTTTTTATAATGATTACTTTTATCTTATGAATTATGAGTAATATGTATTCGTTATGATGTTATTTTCTATTTACTGATAATTTATAGGATCAGGAATTTCAATTTCAAAGCATTAGAACTTAAGTAATTTATTGAGTAACTAATTTATTTACTTAGTAGTAAGTACATGCTTCAGTAAGCAGTTAGTTTAGCATAGTTAGCCCGTAATGTAACAATCGCACATACGAACAGCACCAAATCCATATGAGTATAGCACCAAAGGTAGGCAGCGCACCCGGGGGCGGGGCGAGCCAACATTTGTCATTCTGGACTGATGTTGCTATGTATTACGGATGACCATGGACGACAGTATCCACTTACCATCAGGTGGACTGTATGTTCGTCTGTCACCTTTTTTTCATAAAGAAAAAAGATATTCTGCGTATTTTCGTCTTCGACAAGATCTAGTTCGAGAAATTTCCACATTCACCCAACTGCGTAGTCTCTCGTGATGCGGAATCAAACGAAAATCCAATCAGGGCGTTCGACGACGAGCCGCGCCAGTCAAGCGGACCAAATCCGGAGGAATTGATCTCAGATGGACCATTCCAATTCTCGTAAGTGCTCAGCAAACCACTGAACTGTGTTTATGTTATTACTGGATTTGACCAGTCCCGGACAGCTACCTCTAGCTGTTGGTTTCTTAGTCTATAACGATTGAGCAATTCTTAGTATCGGACACGGTGTCCAGTAAATGCCTCGAAAGGTATTTATTTATTTGTTAATTTAAAAAAAACTTTATTACACTCAATCGTAGAGAAGGCCCAGACAACCTTTGAGTTGAACAGAGAGTAGCGTTGGGAGATGCGAGTAAATGTATCTTAAACAATGATTAGTAAATAATTTAAACAAATAATACGTAAATACATACATATAGAATAACAAAGGGTCACGGGCGCTTGTGGGCCTAACGCAGACGACCGCCTTTCTGTAGCTTGTAAGTCGCTGGCCGTCAACTGCCTACTTTTGTCAGTGAAGGTCGGTCACCAATTTTCCACCGGCTTAACGCTCATGTTCTAGAACTGCCGACAGTCTACAGGCACTTCCTTTCTTCGCTGACTAAATGTCTAAATGACTAAACCCCCGACAATAGTCAGATAGAATCGGCGACAGTTAGCCATACTCGGTCCGATTAAAGAATCGGTATGGTAGCACAAAAAGTTGTGAAACGTTTGCGTAGAAGTATTCATTTTCATCTTCACTGTGATTGGTATCCGCTGTTAGTCGAGCTCAGTGACCATTGTACGTGCCCGAACCTCATAGTATGGATGTCCGATGATTTCGGATTTCACCCCAGTTCCCTCCAGAAATGCAAGATCTTTTCCTGAAGGCATCGAGTGTCTGTAGAGTGCCGATGATGGCAATGATGTCGACACATGCGTACGTGTTAAATGTTAAATTTCTATACATTAAACTATGTATTATCATCGATAGTTGTCGGACCTATTTATCTAACATGTGCGACAAGCTTAATAGCTAGATAAATAAACATTTCTTGGTCTGTAATTAGTCCGAGTCGTGTTTAGGCCCTTAGGCAGTCAACATACGTGTCAACTTAGAAAATTTGAGACAACATTGTCTAAGAATTGTCTATTTATCCAGACCTAATGATAATGAGGGGGAGAGTGCACGAATGAGGGGGAGAGTGCACGCTGCAATCCAACAGCCGCTGGACGCACTCGACTGGCCACGTTGCCCCTCTCTCACAGAAGACTACCTTGAAATGTACTGCATTTCCCACTTTATCTTATTTCCCTAATGTACGTACGTGTTTCGGCAGTGAGTGAGATGTGCCAGAGTCCATTCCCATCCTATCCCTCCCCATTTCCCCAACCCTTTCTCCAAATGCATTTCTATGTCCAAAGGTAGGCAGCGCATCCGGGGGCGTGCCAACGTTTGTCATTTTGGACTAATGTTGGCATGTATCACGGATGTCTATGGGCTACAGAATCCACTTACCATCAGGTGGACTGTATGCTCGTCTACCACCTTCGCCCATAAAAAAAAAAAAAAACCTAAGACCATTCTGTATTAACTTGTATCTACACTAAGTGGTTCCAAGTGGTTATAATAACATGTGGTGTGGATGTATACGAATATAGTGGATGTAGATTGCAGATGAATGTGGAAGAAGGGGCACTGAGCAAGTCATATCTGTCGCAAGACAGAGAAGCGAAGGAAAAGGGGTTTTTGTATAGAGACCGTGTACCGGGAAACGTAGCGTGAGACGCGCTCCTGCCACGTGGTCTGACGATTTGAGGAAAGTCGCCGCTAGTGGCTGGATGAGAAGAGCAAAAGACCGTGTGTATTGGGTGGTCTTTGGGAGAGTCCTATATACAGTAGTGGAAAGACTTAAGGTATGGTATGTGTCTGACGCCTTAAGTTAGACACCAAACGTTTAACTCAAACGTAAATACTTATAAGTTTACATTGGATTATTTGTTCTCAAAAAGCTTGTCGCGCGAATTGTAAATGTACCTACTTTTATGAATATTTGGCTACTATGAATATTATTAAAAGTAGGTTCATTTCGCTACTATGAATATTATTAAAAGTAGGTACATTTCGCTACTATGAATATTATTAAAAGTAGGTACATTTCGCTACTATGAATATTCATAAAAGTAGGTACATTTACAATTCGCGCGACAAGCTTTTTGAGAACAAATAATTCAATATAAACATATTTTATTCGTTTTAGTGCATGGCTTGCATAAAAGCTTGTTTTTAAAAAATGTTTTTTTATATTATTTTATTCAAATTAGAATGACTTCACGTATTCTGCTTGAAAAACCCTTTAATCTGATACCCATGTCAAGGAGGTTGTGAAAAAATAGGTAATCCGCCACCTTGAAGCGGCGGCCATTTTGAAAAAAATACATAACTGAGTATACTAGATTGTATTGTCACCAGCCCCAAAAGTGTGTGTAAAATTTCAGCTGAATCGGTTAGGTGGAATTGGTTTAAAATTCAGTTGCAAAATTTGACTCACACATACTAACTAACAAGTCGAGCTGAAAAAAACTTGTAAAAACTCAAAAAATATACCTATACCTACACACAGAATATATCTATAGATACCTACCTATACACAGAATCACGGAAACTCTCGAAATACGAAAAGAGTAAAAAAAGCGTCGAATTTCTCTCAAAACTTTTCCAAGTGCTCACAAAAAGTACGCGGATGGGGTGGGGGTGTGTTGTAACTGGGAGAGGGTTGTAGGTATAGGGCACGTACACACACTGGAGAAATGGGTGTATTAACTGTTCCTTTAAAACGATCGCTTAAAACTTCTTCAGAAGGTTTTCTTCGAGAAAATAAGAAAAATGATGACAGGAAGGAATCAGATAAATGTGTGACTTCAACGACGCGTTCGAACGATTGCAAATTCGTCACTGGTTATCAATTTAATTAATAAGCGGCTATATGAAGTCGACCGCAAAAATAACGTTGCAGTACAATCTTAATTTTCAGTTCTTGGCACCAAATATAATCGGAACGTAAAAAAACGTAGGTAATTAATCATTCAAATGCTTATTTGGTCCATGGTTCGCTACCTAAAAAGTTAGGTCCATATTTTATTTATTTTAGGCTTTACATTTCCACAATGTAATAAATATACCTGAATAATAAAACCTAATCAGTATAATATTATACAGATATTATTAATATTTTGTTTTATCTATTTGCGGTTTATTTTTTATAGAAAATGGCGACTGACGAGCATACAGTCCACCTGATGCAATGGTAAGTGGATACTGTCGTCCATAGACATCCGCGATACATGCCAACACCAGTGCAGAATGACAAACGACACGCCCGCGGATACGCGCGCTACTTGCCTTTGCAGATTAAAGAATGGATTGGGAAAAGAAAATTAATATAATTATTATATAATTTAACCACCAATGTATTTTAATGATGATAATATTGATAATATAAGGTAATGATGATAATGTAGTGACTGAAGATAAACATAATAATTAATACATAAATAAATGTAACATTTTTGCACGCCTATTAAAGCAGAATATAATGAAATGATATGTATGTACCTATCTACTTTATTACCATTTATTGTAACCCATGTTCTTGGGAAATATATGATTGTTAAATATTATTATTTTTCAGGGTTCGTAAAAATTCGATATTTATAATAAATAACAAAATATTCGATATTTATCATGCATATTGAAAAGACCCGAATTTTATTCTGTAAGTGGTTTTAATGTGTCAAAACTGTTAAATGTTTGTTTGAGTTTGATTAATAGACTTATTTATTACAAAACAAAACAAAAAATAAGAATTAAATTAGAGTAACAAAAAAATAGTCTTTGACATTAATAATCAGTCTACTCAATCAACATTCAACTAAATTATAACTATAATCTTTAGTGTTGGACCAATGGCAGTGGCAGTGATCATAATTTCTATTTATGTCAGTATAACAATTTAAAACTTTAATTAAAATTATTTATTTATTTAAAATTCTAGTTTTGACCATAAATATCAATTGATATATATCAATACTTACAAATATTAATTGATATATATCGTGATATGTATCATGATTCATGATATATAACCTATATATATATATATATATATATATATATACATCAGCGAACCCTGTTATTGTTATAATTCGCACTGGTGGTCCCGCCTTGTGGGACGTCATAGGCTCATATTGATTTGATTAATACCTAAAAATGTATACCATAAAGCTCCAAAATTTTCAATTCATAGATTTAAAAAAATACTATTTCCTCTTCAACATCTTTGTATTAGGAAATAAAAAGGGCTTTAGAACAAACGAAATTGGATAGAAACAGCCGAATAAAGTTACTAATTAAAGACAAGAAAAGAATCATTAGCAATTAATAATACCCATTTCAAATTAGAAAAAGAAATCACTGACTAAAACGCATAAAGCGTCGCCTGTAGCGTACACGCACAGGGTCGTAGGGTGGGCCCCCTCGTTAGGGGTGGTGCCGGCGGGGTGGGGCCACCCTGTGACCCAGTAACCACCCCCTGCGTGTAATGCCCAGTGCACACTACACGTTCAGAGAAATTGATGCGTTCGAGGGCTTAGTGTAAAGTGCAAATGAATGATAGTGGTTTGAAATTAACTTTATTCTTTTGAATTACTCAATTATATTAAATTACTGAATTATTCTTTTGAGTTAACTCAAAAGAATCACTTTGCCGATAAATAAATAGTTAAATAACTTCAATTATTAGAAATCAACTATTGAAATTAAATTCAAAATATTCTTAAGTCCATATCCTTTTTTTTATGTACGAAGGCGGCAGACGAGCATACAGTACACCTGGTGGTAGGTGGATACTGTCGCCCATAGACATCCGCGATACATGCCAACATTAGTCCAAAACGACAAACGATGGCACGCCCCCGGATGCGCTGCCTACCTTTGGAGATATAGGAATGGATTTGGAGAAAGGGTTGGGAAAATGGGGAGGGGTAGGATGGGATTGGGCACTGGCACATCTCACTCACTACCGAAACACGTTACGTACATTAGGGAAATAAGATAAAGTGGGAAATGCAGTACAGTTCAAGGTAGTCTTCTGTGAGAGAGGGATAACGCGGCCAGTCGAGCGCGCCCAGCGGCTGTTGGATTGGAGCGGGCACTCTCCCCCTCAATCTAAGGAAATTCTAAAATTGTTTTAATATTATAATATTTTTTTATATTTCATCTCTAATTTAAAATAAAAAAAAAAACAGACACCTACCGTATTCTGAATATAAAAACAGATTTGATTAAATGTCATAATTTTAGGCATTTAAAACGAGAATTAATTATATGAACAGTAAAGATACTGAATTAGCAACAAATCGAACGACGGGAAATTTAAAATTGGGCTAGGTTTAGATTCCCTGGTGAACATAAAGTTCCGCGGAGTCCGTCGACATGGTGATTACTTTCCTATTAGTTAAAAAATATTTATTTCAGTTATTAAAAATAGGTTATTCTGTCGATCATAATTTGCAGCTCGTTTTAATAACAATCCTTTAAAAACTACACAGTTTTGTAGTAGCTAATTATACTGGAAACTTCAGGAGAATCAAACACGTCAACATAAATGGACATATTTTGGTCAACATATTTTGGAAACACGTCAAAATAATGATTTTTTTTCTTTAAACGTAAATACAGAAGTTTTTATTAAAATCGGTCATAAATTGATTACAAATAAAACTCGTAAAACGTACAGGTTATCTATGCTATTATTATTGTTATCTATCTGTTATCTCATTAACGATGAAGTTAAAAACGAACTTTAATCTATTTATACATATAAAAATGGATGTTTGTATATCTGATGTTAATAGACTTCGACACCGTTTGACCGATCACCATGAAAGTTGGCAAATATATTTATTTTTTCATGGAGAAGATTTTTATGCCATCGACTTTGTTGTAATTCGCCACTAGATGACGCTGCAGCACATCAACTTCTATACCGTTCAACCGATCGTCATGAAAATTGGTACCTATACGTAGGTATTTGGCCACGGAGAATATTTTCGAGTTATAGATTTTGTTATAACTCTCCACTAGATGGCGCTGCAGCACATCAACTTCCATACCGTTCATCGATCGCAAGAATCATATCGACGGCAAAACAGAGTAATTTGTGTACCTAATTAATGATAGATATAAAAATAATTATGCTGATTATTAAAAATTCTTACAACAACAGTTGTATTGACGTCAATAAAGTTTTATCCCCTATTTATTCTTGCTTATTTATTCTGAAACCGATATATCGATTATTATTGGAACTGCATTATAAACTTTTGTTAAATTATTATAAGCCACTATTACATACAATTACACAATACGTATTTTGCATACACTAAAGAATATTTTATTTCCATAGATAAGAAACTTGTATAATAAACTTAAGTATTATTAACGTGCTTAGTTGCAGAGTGATTGGCTTTATAATTTTTACTTTAATTGTTTTATTAATGAAAATTAATCTTCAAATGAGGCCAGACTTTAACACCTTTTTATTTTTTTTATATAATTGTGTATGTTTCTACTGTATTTTTATAGGTTGGTTACCCGCAACAAAAGGGACCGCGACTCTGGTCGCGAAAGAGATGGATTGAGTGTGTAAAGGAAGATCCGAGGAGCACGAGAAGAGTAACATCCTGGAAAAAAGACGCTAAGGAACCGAATGAAGGAGAATCGTGGAGGATACCAAAAGCCACAAGTGGTTGTAGCTCCGCGCCGTTGAAAGTAAAGTACCTATCAATGTATATGAATTGTCGTCATAAAGTCGCCGGTGGTAGCTGGATGAGAAGAGCGGTGGATCGTGTGTGGTGGCGGTCCCTGGGAGATCCAGTATCCAGCGATAGAGAAGCACTCGACACTACTTTCATTTAAAATAAATATTAGAGTCAAATGTCGATATTTCACAGCACAGTTCTGTGTGCAACTTTCGGGCCGTTTTCAGGCTCCATTCGTATTTAAAGTCTTTTAAATTTCTAGAGAACGCTAAAACGTTTTATAAAGCCTATGAGTTCCACAGAAGGTTTTCACCAAAGTTTAAAGAGTTGGTAGTGCAAAAGTTAAGCCATTACTGCTCTAAAAAGAGGGAATTAAAATAATTTAAGAAGCTTTTAAGGTTTAGGTAAATGACAAAAATTTACGTGTTCGCATCTTGTTAAAGCTATGGGGAAGGTATACACTGCGGTGACATTTGAAGGGCACATTGCTTAGAAAACGTCATAATTGTCAATTTCTAGTTCGATATCTCGTGTAGACCAACCTTAATGATAGTAACATCGCAACATGAAGCAAGCTTTACAATGACATGATAGAACGCAACGGGATTACAGAATGACAGATAAGCGAGTAATGTACGTCGTGTTATTATGTTTATTCCTTTTGTTTTGGGATGCGCGTTGTACTGTACTGTACAGGCATGGACTTTGCGTAACTTCTTTTAAAGTATATAAATATGGATCAATTACAAAAATAATTGTAGTTAGTTATACTTCGTTCAATAAAATTAATTTAATTTGCGTACATATTTTTTTCGTACTTGATTGCAATATCAATAAAGGTTAAATTATTTGTTTTCTCGTTACCGCCCACAGGTTGTTTGGAGAAGATCGCTTTGGCGATAAGGCCGCCTGTTGTACTTTTCGTGTTACTTAAATTGTCTTTTTGCAACATGTGTTAATGTAAACTAAAGAGTTTATCTATCTATGTACAAAAGGTAATTAAATGTGCTGATGTTTATTTCTGCAAAATATTTAAAAAAATATGTAAAATATTAATGGCAATTACGAGTAACTCATATCATACAGTAACTAAAATATGATATTCTGCAAAAGAATCCACTTTAAATGCTATTTAGTGGTCTATTTTTAGATTCTTGCGATAAAATATAAATTTCCAATAAAAAGGATGTATCAATAAATGAAACCTTTATTTGACCTTTACGTCTGTAACGGTCAAATAAACAATATTTGACAGTATACAATGAGCAACCTTATGATGTGTCTCGCTCAAAAAATTAAGTAATAGAAATTGACAAATATAAAAGTTCGATTGAAGCCAATATTTGGAGCAATGTAATAATTTAATTTTAAAATAAAATAGGAAATTGTAATCTACCTATCTATCTGTGGAAAATGAGAGCATTTTTCCTGTTTCTAAGAATAACTTTTACAATTCTATTAGACTTTTTTATTGATCGGCGTTTCCTAAAGGTCTAATTAGTACTGACATCACGCCTCGTCTCAACAGGAGTTGGACCCAAACGATATAATTTCATTACCACTGCCTGTAATTATAAAAATTCGGAGCCCTCAGTACGTGCCTGGTGCAAATTGAAGCGACCTCTGTTTTGTAGGTCACACTCTGACGTACCAAATTAGTTCATCCGTCGTATGCAATAAGAATTATTTTCCAATGTGTAACTCTACAATTTACGTCGTATATTTATACTAGTCGGGGGGAGAGGGGGGTACAGGATCGATAGGAGACAATACATTAAGTTAGCTATATAAACAATATATGTATATGTTACTAAGAGCGGAAACGGATGTATAATATACATATGTATGCGTTATCTTGACGTTTATCTTCCTTGAGAAAATACAGAGGATATTATATCAGAGCACATCCGGCTTTGCGCTAATTTTATGCCACCATTGACATAAAATAAGATCTCTGTAAATGAACACAGCCATATATATATATATATATATACATATAGAAATAGCTGTGTATAGATGTACATCTATACACATCTATCTATCTATACACAGCTATATAGAGACGTCCGGCTTTAGCTCGGACATGTCATGCTTTTTATCTGCTTGTCCAGTCAAAAGTTCAGGTGACCGGCGCGGCGCGCGGCGTTTCGACGGCTTTTTGACGAGCCAAAATTTAAGCTCTTTTTTCCTAATAGATATTTCATTATAAAGACTGAAGACCAAATGTTTCGTGTTTTATTGAAAAATACACCTACTATTAAACATACGTATTAATGTTTGTACATACGCTCCTGAAAATGGCTTTAACGATTTTGATGAAACATACAGGGTACGGAAGGGCTTTTATGGGACGAAAATTCGATCTATCTCAGATATTTAGTGTAAAAAATATTTATTTCTTTGTGTCTGGTATTTTTTCTACATTCGGGAACGTCCGCCATCATGTCCGACCTTCGAACTCAAATGTTCGGCTTTTTCAATGGCGATGTCCGGCCTAGCGAAAAAATTTTCTGGGTTGCCAGAAAAAATTTGGCAACCTTAACTATGTAGGTATAGATTGTTTCACAAGAGCTGGCATGAACAAACACATTCAATGCTGGAGGGAAATGACGAAATCGGGGATTTCGCGAAATCTCTAGGGACATCACGAAATCACGGATGTCGAATACTTCAACTGATTACCACATTTTACGTGTTACGATGATTGTTTAGTTAGGTGGTCGTCAAATTCATAATTAGTGAAATTCGTTACTCGTCTAATTTCGTTACTCGTCTAATTTGTTAGTTATTAATTGAATCATGATTTGATTATTGTAAAATCAATCGCCGAATATAATATTTCTTAAAATAATGTTGGATTAAGTCATATATGATTAAATATAATTGGGTCAGAGGCAAATGAACTCATCAATCATCGTTACGCTTGTGAATCGATGTTTCAAATTGTATATGGTTGAATGAAACAAAAGATTTATGTATTAATGTATAATTATATTATTGTACACCAATACGAATTATTATATACACGAATTATACTCATTATTTATATAACGAGTAAAATTTTATTTACAAATCTTTCTACTTTTCGAACGCGAGTTTCTCGAACATCGGTCAATCGTTGTCATCGTGTTTTGTAGAAGAGAATTATATATATGTAGTATACAATATTCTCGCCCGAACCGTTCGAGAAACTCTCCTTATGTAAATGAGCCTTAACCACGATATAATTATGTATTGAAGTAAAAATGTGTACCTACTTCCTAAGCCTATTCACGGTTGCAGTGGCGCGCATTGGTTATAAAACTTGATAAACGGTAGTGGCCGTATATCAGGGTATCTACATATATGAAATGGTTTTTAATCGAATGGAAAATGTAAGGAGTATAGTCCGTCCAGAAATAAATGTACACAAAACTCTCTAGACGTACTTGAGATTATAACAATGTAATACCAACAACACTAGCAATCGGCCGTGACTTCGCTCGCGCTAGCGTAGCTTTAGCTTAAACAAGCTTTTAATTAAATGGTAAGCTCTGCTCATTTGCTTATACATATATGTGATGCACGCTTGCATGCTTGTAAATAGAAGTTTCAAGAGCGTTTTCTCGAACGAGATGAAAATATTTGTATAATAAGTAGTATATAACATTATACACCGACGACTTACAAGAAATTCACCGGTTTTGATTGGATGACCCATGCCTATCTATATCCAACAGTAGAGAGGCATAGGCTGACTGTAAGGTATGGTATATAACATGTGGAATGTCACATGAAGTCAGTTTAGTCAGTCACGGGTTTCCTCTTAGTTACAAACTTCCCGTTATATGATTAAAAAAATAATTACCAGTGGGTGGGTACCTTTACTCCCCTATTACCTATTACCTTAACAAACAATCACTTACAATATAGTAACATTCTATATATTATACTAGCAAAACCCGGCAGACGTTGTCCTGCCTGTGTATATTTATTTATCTCTGTATATAAAATCACAAATTATTCTGTTTTGCCATCGATATGATTGCGATCGATTGAACGGTATAGAAGTTTATGTGCTGCAGCGCTATCTAGTGGCAAGTTACAACAAAGTAGATAACTCGAAAATATTCTCCGTGCTCAAATACCTAAGTATACCAATTTTCATGGCGATCGGTTGAACGGTATAGAAGTTGATATGCTGCAGCGCCATCTAGTGGCGAGTTACAACAAAGTGGATAGCATAAAAACCTTCGCCATGAAAAAATACATATATGTGCCAACTTTCATGGTGATCGGTCAAACGGTGTCGAAGTCTATTAACATCAAATATACCAACATCCATTTATTATATATTATATAGATTATACGTTATATAACGTAGTAACCACAATTCAAATAATCGATTCCGAAAACGCTTTTGTTGTAATGTGATGTATGTCACATCACTACTTTTATACACTCTATGCTACTGTCTAGATTATCTATGATCTTATGTCATTCACATTGGAAGTACATAATAAAAATGTATTATTATAATGTTTCTTTTATTTAACTAAATCAGAGATACAACATGGCGCAGTTGTATGCACATCATCTTTTTGAAACAAACAACAACCAAGACCATTTTTTGATGCATCACACTGTAATACGATTTTCTTATTAGGGTCAAACGGCGACAGAGCTGGGGCTAAACTAACCTTAATTTTCAGTTTTTTGAAAGCCTCCTCATGGATTGGCAACCATGTAAAGTCAACATCCTTTTTGAGAACTTTGCATAATGGGGACATTAGTTCCCCCATATCTGGTACATAACGCCTTATATAACTGAAAGAACCAATAATACTTTTTAGTTGATCTTCGTTAGTTGGAGGTTCCAGATTAATTAAAGATTCAGCTCTGGATTTATCAATTGACATGCCATTAGCATTAAATGTTTGACCAACATATTTGACCTCAGTTTGCCGATATTGTAGTTTATCTTTATTGAAGACAATACCTAGTTCTTTTGCTTTCTTCATTACATTATTAAGAGAAGCATCATGCTCTTCTATTGTGCTTCCCATAACCAAGATGTCATCAGCCCAGACCATGACATTAGGAAAGCTTCCAAAATGAGTCTCCAGTACTTCTTGGAAGAGTTCAGGTGCATTCATTAGACCATATGGTAACACTAGATACCTGTATACTCCAAACGGTGTGGCAAAACAGCATTTCCAAGAAGACTCTTCACTCAGCATTAAATGATGAAAGCCTTCAGATAAATCAAGCACTGAAAAAAACTTTTTATTTTTTAGTTTAATGGCCATGTCATCTAAGGTTGGTAACATCTTGGGTTTTTTTACAATGATTTTGTTCAAGTCAGATGGGTCCAAACATAATCTAATTTTCTTATTTGGCCGCTCAACTAATACAATTCTGTTTACACATGCTTTGTTACTTATATTCTCTACTTTTACAATAGCTTCTCTCTTTTCCAGTCTATCTAATTCAGTTCTTAACGGCTCCAACATGGAGTGTGGGATTCTAGGCGAAGGATAACAAATTGGATCTAAAGAACATCTGGTGGGAATTTCAAAAACACCAGGCACCTTGCCAATCCCCTTAAATACTTCAACATTTTCTTGAATAAAATTTTCTTTATTGACATCAGGTACAGTTGCCTGTACATTATGCACCCTTTTTATCAACTTTAGGCTGACACAACCAGGCAAACCCAGCAGCATGGATTTACAGTCAACAATTATAAAATTCTCTAGACATTTATTGTCTCTGTATTTACACTGCAAACTGATCATGCCTAACGGTCTAACCTGGCTGCCCTCAAACGACTCAAGTTTTATATTTGTTGGCAGTAGCTTTAATTTTAAATTTTTATTAATTTTGTTAAATAAATTAACAGGCATTATACTGACATCGGCACCCGTGTCAAGCTTACATTTTATTGTGGTGTCCTCAATAATGATAACTTCAAACCACTCAGATTTTAAGCTATTTATACTTTTAGCTTCCTTGCAGTGAACAGTTTCACAATCACTATCAGAATTTGACTCTTTATTTACTTCACGCACTTTTTTATGACTGCTGACCCTGCAACTCACTGCAAAATGATTTAACAAGCCACATTTCACACACTTTTTACCAAATGCGGGACATGAACGTGGACCATGCTCCGTTTGGCACCTCTTGCACTTGAATATATTAGAAGGTTTCTTATTGATTCTTGCGGCTTCAATGGACACAGGATTCATCGCTGATACTTGTCTTGACGCCTGCTCTTTGGTCTGGCAAAATTTTATTGCCTTATCTAGTGTAAGCTCATCAACTCTGAGTAAGGCTTCCTGTGTTCCTTTGTCATAGACAGTTTGAACTATGTGATCCCTCATCAGTTCGGTTTCCATAGTTTTATATTCACACGATTTTATCAAATGTCTGCAGTCCGTCATATATGCATCAAACGGTTCGCCCTCTTGTTGTTTGCGTTCATTAAATTTGAAGCGCTCGAAAACAATATTTGTTCGAGGATTTATATGCGCAGTGATTGCACTGACAACATTTTCATAGGTCAACTCGGTTTCAACGATAGGGATTGTTGACACGACTCTAGCGGCTTCCGGCCCCATCATGTTTCGCAACAAGGATAATTTTACCGCATCTGGGCTTTTATTTTTACCCGTAACGACCAAGTAATCTTCAAAACTGCACAACCAGAACTTCCATTCTGAAGCTGCATTTTCTCTTGAAATATCTAAGTTTGGTGGCAGTTTAACCGAGACATTTTCTAATTGGGATGCACATTTGCCGGCGTCCATCTTGATATTTTGATCTTGATTTTCGTAAAAATTTTTTGTTGCAAACTTGTAAACTTAAGTTTGTGTCGAAACTTTATAAAATTCACGGTTCAATGTTTAGTTTTATCGGCTGCGCCATGTTGTATCTCTAATTTAGTTAAATAAAAGAAACATTATAATAATACATTTTTATTATGTACTTCCAATGTGAATGACATAAGATCATAGATAATCTAGACAGTAGCATAGAGTGTATAAAAGTAGTGATGTGACATACATCACATTACAACATGTTGTATCTCTAATTTAGTTAAATAAAAGAAACATTATAATAATACATTTTTATTATGTACTTCCAATGTGAATGACATAAGATCATAGATAATCTAGACAGTAGCATAGAGTGTATAAAAGTAGTGATGTGACATACATCACATTACAACACCTCCCTCCCTAGAATTGGAACACGGCTAAATATCTAGGACTTGTCTAGGTTTAACAGTTCTACCACTTCTAGTCATATAGGGTACATTAATATTTGTGGGGAAACTCTGTTCAGTTACATGAGTTTTGTTTTTCCTATCCACTGTCTCATTGTAATCATCAACATCAATCATTAGGTTAGCATTATCATTCACTGTAGTAAATGATTTCTTCATTTGTGATGTATTGCGCCTTAAGGGCTTACAATCATTTTGTTTCATTATAATGTAGGAGCGAGGCTCCTTGGACTTACATATGATCTTAGCTTTATTCCACATCTTTCCTTCCCTAAAAACTACATTGTCTCCAGGCACATAATCTGTGACCTTCATTCTTGCTGTCTTATCAAAAGTATTCTTATACAAAGATTGTCTTAAAACTAGTTTATTAAATGCATCATTCTGCACTTTAGGTCTTAGTACATCACTATTACAGGGTAATATTCTTAACCTCCTGCTGTTTAACATCTGTGAGGGTGTTATATCTAGACCAGACAGTGGTGTGTTATTATAGTGCAATATACCTTCTCTATAATCAGAGCCATCCTCTTTACATTTTTTTAAAATCTGTTTGCAGATGTGCACTGCTTTTTCTGCCAAACCGTTACTCTTAGGGTATCTTGGGGTTGAGGTTGACAAAACAATATCTTTAGATTTAAAGTAGCATTTACATTCATATGAAGAAAATGGTACATTATCAGCAATTAGCTCTACCGGATAACCAAAACGAGTAAAGGCTTCTTGCATGGCACTAATTACAGATTTAGTAGACTTGTCTCTCAGTGGCAAAAGCTCTATCCAGTGTGAGAAGTAGTCAATAATCACTAAAAAGCATTTTCCATTAAAGTCTAGTATATCACAGCCTACTTTAGTATAGCGTTCTTTAGGTATTTTATGGGGTAACAATGGTTCATTATAGTTTTTGGAACTATACTTCTCACACGGTCTACATTTTTGTACATAGTTATGTATATCAGTTCGCATATTTGGCCAATAAAATAAAGGCTTAGCTTTGGAGATACATTTGGAAATACCACAATGACCTTTATGTAGAATATCAAGGACATAGATCTTCAGTGACATAGGTACTATGAGCCTATTTCCCACAAATAATAAACCATCCTGCATGTACATGTCATCTCTAAATTTTTCATAAATTTTGAGCTCAGCTGGTAAAGACTTTGGCCAACCATGATAGTAAAATTCTGCAATTTTGTTCAGGACTGGATCACGATTTGATTCTTTTCTAAAAATTTCTTTACGCTCATCAGACATTGGTAGATATTTTGACACCGAATGAACCATTTGCAGCATCTCACTATCATGTTCTGTTACTTTCAAACTGTTTCTCGATAACATATCAGCAAAATGAACTTCTTTGCCTGGTACATAATATACATTTAAATTATATATTAATAATTTAAGTCTAAGTCTCCTAAGCCGTGGTGATCCCACCTTGCTTATGTGCTTTGGCATTATAGCCATTATGGGCTTATGGTCAGACTGCACATCTACATCAACACCGTATATATATTTATGAAATTTTTTACATCCAAAGTAAATGGCTAGGAGTTCCTTCTCCGTTTGTCCATAATTCTGCTCTGTGCTGTTCATGGTGCGTGATGCACTAAATCTGTAATTAGTGCCATGCAAGAAGCCTTTACTCGTTTTGGTTATCCGGTAGAGCTAATTGCTGATAATGTACCATTTTCTTCATATGAATGTAAATGCTACTTTAAATCTAAAGATATTGTTTTGTCAGCCTCAACCCCAAGATACCCTAAGAGTAACGGTTTGGCAGAAAAAGCAGTGCACATCTGCAAACAGATTTTAAAAAAATGTAAAGAGGATGGCTCTGATTATAGAGAAGGTATATTGCACTATAATAACACACCACTGTCTGGTCTAGATATAACACCCTCACAGATGTTAAACAGCAGGAGGTTAAGAATATTACCCTGTAATAGTGATGTACTAAGACCTAAAGTGCAGAATGATGCATTTAATAAACTAGTTTTAAGACAATCTTTGTATAAGAATACTTTTGATAAGACAGCAAGAATGAAGGTCACAGATTATGTGCCTGGAGACAATGTAGTTTTTAGGGAAGGAAAGATGTGGAATAAAGCTAAGATCATATGTAAGTCCAAGGAGCCTCGCTCCTACATTATAATGAAACAAAATGATTGTAAGCCCTTAAGGCGCAATACATCACAAATGAAGAAATCATTTACTACAGTGAATGATAATGCTAACCTAATGATTGATGTTGATGATTACAATGAGACAGTGGATAGGAAAAACAAAACTCATGTAACTGAACAGAGTTTCCCCACAAATATTAATGTACCCTATATGACTAGAAGTGGTAGAACTGTTAAACCTAGACAAGTCCTAGATATTTAGCCGTGTTCCAATTCTAGGGAGGGAGGTGTTGTAATGTGATGTATGTCACATCACTACTTTTATACACTCTATGCTACTGTCTAGATTATCTATGATCTTATGTCATTCACATTGGAAGTACATAATAAAAATGTATTATTATAATGTTTCTTTTATTTAACTAAATTAGAGATACAACATGGCATCACCACATGACAAAGGTATACCAAGACTTGTCGCATGTGCATCACGCACCATGAACAGCACAGAGCAGAATTATGGACAAACGGAGAAGGAACTCTTAGCCATTTACTTTGGATGTAAAAAATTTCATAAATATATATACGGTGTTGATGTAGATGTGCAGTCTGACCATAAGCCCATAATGGCTATAATGCCAAAGCACATAAGCAAGGTGGGATCACCACGGCTTAGGAGACTTAGACTTAAATTATTAATATATAATTTAAATGTATATTATGTACCAGGCAAAGAAGTTCATTTTGCTGATATGTTATCGAGAAACAGTTTGAAAGTAACAGAACATGATAGTGAGATGCTGCAAATGGTTCATTCGGTGTCAAAATATCTACCAATGTCTGATGAGCGTAAAGAAATTTTTAGAAAAGAATCAAATCGTGATCCAGTCCTGAACAAAATTGCAGAATTTTACTATCATGGTTGGCCAAAGTCTTTACCAGCTGAGCTCAAAATTTATGAAAAATTTAGAGATGACATGTACATGCAGGATGGTTTATTATTTGTAGGAAATAGGCTCATAGTACCTATGTCACTGAAGATCTATGTCCTTGATATTCTACATAAAGGTCATTGTGGTATTTCCAAATGTATCTCCAAAGCTAAGCCTTTATTTTATTGGCCAAATATGCGAACTGATATACATAACTATGTACAAAAATGTAGACCGTGTGAGAAGTATAGTTCCAAAAACTATAATGAACCATTGTTACCCCATAAAATACCTAAAGAACGCTATACTAAAGTAGGCTGTGATATACTAGACTTTAATGGAAAATGCTTTTTAGTGATTATTGACTACTTCTCACACTGGATAGAGCTTTTGCCACTGAGAGACAAGTCTACTAAATCTGTAATTAGTGCCATGCAAGAAGCCTTTACTCGTTTTGGTTATCCGGTAGAGCTAATTGCTGATAATGTACCATTTTCTTCATATGAATGTAAATGCTACTTTAAATCTAAAGATATTGTTTTGTCAACCTCAACCCCAAGATACCCTAAGAGTAACGGTTTGGCAGAAAAAGCAGTGCACATCTGCAAACAGATTTTAAAAAAATGTAAAGAGGATGGCTCTGATTATAGAGAAGGTATATTGCACTATAATAACACACCACTGTCTGGTCTAGATATAACACCCTCACAGATGTTAAACAGCAGGAGGTTAAGAATATTACCCTGTAATAGTGATGTACTAAGACCTAAAGTGCAGAATGATGCATTTAATAAACTAGTTTTAAGACAATCTTTGTATAAGAATACTTTTGATAAGACAGCAAGAATGAAGGTCACAGATTATGTGCCTGGAGACAATGTAGTTTTTAGGGAAGGAAAGATGTGGAATAAAGCTAAGATCATATGTAAGTCCAAGGAGCCTCGCTCCTACATTATAATGAAACAAAATGATTGTAAGCCCTTAAGGCGCAATACATCACAAATGAAGAAATCATTTACTACAGTGAATGATAATGCTAACCTAATGATTGATGTTGATGATTACAATGAGACAGTGGATAGGAAAAACAAAACTCATGTAACTGAACAGAGTTTCCCCACAAATATTAATGTACCCTATATGACTAGAAGTGGTAGAACTGTTAAACCTAGACAAGTCCTAGATATTTAGCCGTGTTCCAATTCTAGGGAGGGAGGTGTTGTAATGTGATGTATGTCACATCACTACTTTTATACACTCTATGCTACTGTCTAGATTATCTATGATCTTATGTCATTCACATTGGAAGTACATAATAAAAATGTATTATTATAATGTTTCTTTTATTTAACTAAATCAGAGATACAACAGCTTTATAGATTTTTCCCCGAAATGTTTTCACAATATATAAAATATAGAATCATGTATACGAGTGGGAATATTAAGTACAAGTATATTGCTATTGATAAACAAAGTTTAATTTGGCATATTCCCCGAAAATCTCTTGTGTTGATCGTTAGTTATTTTTCAACAACAATCCTTTTTAAAGAGGTAATTATATATATCTACGAAATATATATGGATTGGCATCTTCTCGCGGCTTCGTTCAATTTCCAACACTTTTTATTTAATTTAAATATTCATGTAACGAACAGAAATTGTACAGACGGCGAATTTAATGGCGAATGGCGGTCTCTGACAGTCAAAATTTTTTTAAATGAAAATATGGCGTCGGACCTGCATACAATGCTCTTGATGGTAAGTGGATACTGTTGCCCATAGACATCCGCGTTACATGCCAATATCAATCCAGAATGACAAACGTTTCGAGATATAGAAATGGATTTGGAAACGGGGCTGGGAACATGGAGAGGGATAGGATGGAATGGGAATGGGCTCTTATTTAACTCACTACCGAAACACGTACGTACATTGGACCTAATCTAATGTAAAGGGGAGGGGGAGAGTGCACGCTGCAATCCAACAGCCGCTGGGCGCACTCTACTGGCCTCGTTACCCCTCTCTCACAGAACTTGAATACTACTATACTACCTCTATACTATACTACCTTGAAATATACTGCATTTCCCACATTATCATATTCCCCAATGTATGTACGTGTTTCGGTAGTGAGTGAGGTATGCCAGAGCTCATTCCCATCCTATCCCTTCCCACGTCCCCAATCCTTTCTCCAAATCCATTCTTTCATCAACAAAGGTAGGCAGCGCATCTGGGGGCGTGCCGTAGTTTGTCATTTTGGACTAATGTTGGCATGTATTGCGGATGTCTATGGGCGACAGTATCCACTTACCACCAGGTGGACTATATGCTCGTTTGCTATCTTCTGTCTATAAAAAAAACAAAAAGTATAATTACAGTTAATTACACAATTATACTTTACATTCCATTAAAGTATACATTACAGAGAATGGTTTCTTTGTCGCCTCCAATCGAACTCGAATCGATCCCCAAATTCAACGTGTAGCGTCTCAAATAACTGACCGATCACTAGGCCAGTAGGGTCGTCTTAGATTCACCACTACAGTTAGACTGATTCCCCTGGGGACAAGTTACAGCCCTACCCGATTCATTCATCCCAGGGGATCACTCGGGACAAAAGGGTGGATTAGGTAACTATGCACAGAGTTCAATATACTACCATAAAATAGGTATGTGTACGTCATCAACTGACGGTTCTACGCTGGTTTATTCTTTACACTTGTAAATGGAGTATTTGACGCTATAAATCATCATGTAAATTACGTACAGTATCCGGCGATACAAATAGCATATCTTGAATTAAAATTGACTTTATTTGAACAAAGTACGTTGTTAAATAAAGAAAAATAAATTATATCTTTATTTCAGCTATATCTAGTCGGTACAGTACGAATACAATTTTATTAATTTTAAATAGATAAATTTATAGTTGGGTCCTCTTGACTCTTGACCCTCAAACTAGGAATCTGTATCCGTATTATTAGTTTGTAACATATTTAACCTGGAAAGGGGATACAAACTTATTATCCAAAATTTTTACATGGCACACATTGTCGACAAGTCTAGAGAGGCCTGGAGTCCTAACAAATGTGTATAAATGTGTAATACGAAGTTGTAAACGGTGTTTCAGTAAACGCTATGAAAATTAAAATTATAGGCCTCCTTCACTACGTCTGAGTGAAGTTGTGATTAAGCTAACCGACAATTAAAGTGATCGGTAAATGTAACATCACATTTCAAATTAAAAATATTGCCCAAATTAAAAATTCTTTACCCGCTTAGGTATGTCATATTATTATGTGCGACGTTTCTGTCTGTTTATGTCATATAATGTTCAAGACATTTCAAATGTGATTTCAACTTCGAATTTCAAATGATATTTGCGGAGAAACGTCAAAGAACATGGCATGTATAATGAAGACGGCCTGGGGAAATGAAGTAAAATGAGGCCGTGAGATCCCACATTATACATATTAATATTGGAAATCTTAATTTATATTACTAAAGTTGATAGTAGAGAAGTGACAGGACATAGTAATTGTCTTGAATTCTGATTCAGGGGATCCCAGCGGACGGATGGGACTAGATAGGTAAAAAGTCTATAATTAGTCGCAAAAAAACAGAATTAGTCTGTTCGAATACAAATACAAGGAGCACATTCGTTTAATATGCGTATTTAGGTACGGCGCGTTCTATCAGCGCGTATATGTGATTTAAACAAACGCGCGTTTAGAACGCAGCTACTACGCTTAGCTATGCGTTTATAAAACGCGCGTACACGATGCGATTTTTTTGCCTCTGCTACCTCTGCCCTTCTGCAATTAGCATTAACATTAGCAAGCAGACGATACTTTCTTCTTAACTGCAAAAAGTGGTGTTTTCTTGTTGGAATAAAATAAAACGATTTGATTTGGAATTCCTACTACAAATCGAGCGCGCAGACATCTCCATTATCGCGTTTCTTTATAATCGCGCTTTAAAACTCACCAACCGCATGCAATGGACGTATAATTAACGAGCCGAAAACACTTTTAAAAAATCGTTTGTTGTCGTATTGTATGGTCTTGGATAATAATCAATATAAATAAGTAATATGATTAGTTTGTATTAATGTTCATCAGTTTGTTTTCGGGCTTTTGTAAGTTATATAACTTATTTATAAGTCTTATAACTAATAACATTGATATTTTAATAGAATGTTCCTGAAAGTCAGCAAGCAAGGCCATTACCAACTTTCTATAGTTAGGTATAATAAAATTTGCGACGTCGAACTTCGTACTTGCGAAGTAACACACTTTCATAATAGGATTAATTAATACAATTACCGTAATCCTTTAGACGTTGATTGTATTATGTAATTTGAGGCACAGAAGTATCTATTGATGTACCTTATGGCCATGATGATAAGGTTCATGAATATTTTTACACGCATTTTGTGAGATACAGTGTGTCATTGAAATAACGCAAAACCTGTTCAACGCGTCAAGTGAAAAATATAAAAATTGTGTAGCGAAAAATAAAATTGTTTTACGGAATAACTCAATAGTTCAAACATGTAAAGTTTTGTTGTTTTATCTAAAACGTTCGAAGTGTTCATCACTCGACACATGGTAATGACCGGGCGCCTAGGCGGTGCGCGGCGCGGGCGGCGGGCGGGGGCAATGCGCGTAGAATAAATGATAGTAACTACTAGAAATGTACTAATTATGAAAAAAAAACTTATTGCAATAACTGGTAGCATCGTTTCTACTCTCATACTGAATAATCTACATTCAGTTTTTGCCTTATTCCAGTGATTCGTTGTATAAAGCAAATTTCAGCGTGAGTTTGAGCCTACGAGTACAAGTGGACTGAAAAGTTGAACCTTAGCATAAATTATACTAAATGATGTCATCTTTCGTATTCCACTAATTACAACGATTCAGTTTCGATTTAGTCGAAAAACTCTATACAAAATGACATTATGATAATTATTACAACACTAGCGACCCGCCCTCGCTTCGCTTCGGTTTATAAGTTTCTTTTTCAAAATTTCAAAATAAAACATAGCCTATATTAGTCACGGATAATGTAGCTTCCTATTTGTAAAAGAATTTTGGTAATCAGTTCAGTAGTTCCAGAGATTACCCCCAACATACCTACAAACACACAATTTTACCTCTTTATTAGTATAGATTAATGTCGTAATAGTTAGTAGAATACGGTTTCAAATCAAATTCGAATGTCTATTGAAACTGTAACACAACTGAAACAAAAACTGTATATTTTTATTTATTTATTTATTCTACTTATTAGTAGAATACCAACTGTAGAAGAATACCAATAGAATACCAATATAATATAGAATACCAATATAATATATATACAATATAGAATACCAATAGAATACCAATATATTAATATTAGTAGAATACCAATAGAATACTTGTTAGTAGACAACACTGACACTCCCCTGAACGCAATATTGTATTGGAAACACAAATGTATGTGTAAAGATTTCCCCAAAAAATATGAGCAAATCCATGTTATTCAAACAGCCCAGTTTCAAGTGTTCGCCTAACGGCCAACGAGAGTGTATTAACTAAGATTAGGTACAGTTATAATAACCGTCTGTGTGTACAGTTAGCGAGAAATGTTCGCAGGCGTTAACTATTTCAGTGTTTTAAACAATTAATGGTTATAGTTTTACTACCGTAGGCCTGATCCATAAGTACAAAGTCACTCAGCAAGCTATGGAGAGAGCTCGGCGAGTTGCCGGGGTCTCTTTGCGGAGTAGGGTCCGAAGCGAAGAGATTCGCCAAAGAACTAACGACATAGCTCGTAGAATCAGCATGCTAAAGTGACAATAGGTAACCTGTAATCCTATAAGGAGGCAGAGTGCCTAAAGTTTAAGAATATTTGATTTACGTTCTAGATAATATGTAGATTTCTATTCTATTGACTAGGGAGGGACGTGTCCCCACGACACAGGAAATCCTAGTCTAAGGTCTAGGACACTGAAATTATATGTCATCTGTATTAGAAATAAATAATACGTACGTTATTTGCACAAAATTACCTTGTTGTCGATTATTATATGAAGTTATTGACTTTGGTTAAGATTTTCAAAATTAAAATTTCATAGCTTCAAGATTATATTTAAATCGAAATACACTCAACCGTCTGTCTGAGTTTCAATAAATATTAAACAATAAAACAAATATTTTGTTAACATTTCACTAATGTCTCAATATATAGGGAACTAGAACCGACTTTCCTCAAATAACGTCAAATCAAATGATTTGAGTTGATCAAAATATCGATTTATTTTCTTTATAGTAATCTTTTTAAGTCTGGTTACTTTGAATCTGTTATTGACTGTAAAATATTAGTAATTATAATTGTATACCTTATATAATTATTAGATAAGCTGTTGTTTCAAATAAATAAATTATTCCCGTAAAAAGGCATTAAAAATCTCTTTTATTCTAAGCAATTATCTTATTATTTCTACTAAATTTAACTACTTTATGTGTATCGTATATAGATTTACGATACTTATTTATATATTAACTAATTTTGTATATTGTACACCATCTACCTGTGATTAAAATATGTATTTTCTCTCTAGCCAAAGGTTGTCTGACAGAGATCGATTTAAAACATTTTATATGTTTACAATATCCGTCCGTCCTTATTTTTGTTTTGGTGTGTTGTAATAAATAGTTTTATCCATTTATCTAAAAATCTTATCATAAATAATTTCCAACTCATTCATAATTCCCATTAAAGGAATTCACACCCAACATAACATGGGTATTAGAACATGAAAACTTTATTATAGAATTCCTCGGCGCGATGAATCGCTGGGCGCGGCGGCGGTCAACGACCCCGCCGCGTGAGACTGCATGTCTCCATTGCACGACGTCTTTTCTCCGAGTCAAGTGTGTTTTGAAATGGTTTGAGTGATACATAAGACCCATATTGGTTTGAGTCATTTATAAGACACTACAATTCAAATAAGAATAAACATTAGTGTTGTGAATTGTTGTGTCACAAATGTAAATTGTAATTAGAATTTATTCTTTGTATCGTATTGGCACTGTGGTGGTGTTGTTCTTTAACGTTTGTGGTAGCGGTTTTGTTATCCCTTTCTATTTCTTAATAATAGTTTTCTGAAGCCGGCCGAGGAAAATACAGTTGTTTGGGGCCGACACCGCACGGCACATGTTACTACATATACGTAAGTCATCAAAACTAAAGAATTACAGCACCCACTTATCTACGTGAATCTCTGTCTGGTGGCAAACCTTATACATAATGAATTAATGACACATATATGTATAAGATTAATTAATGAATAGTCTTACATAAAGAATGGGACTGTCTCTAGTTAAGTCAATGATCCCAATTTGGTTCAGGTTTCGTGACTTAAAGACCTTTTTATTTTTGGGTCCCTTTCGTTTAAAACACTTGTCCTATTGTCGAAGAGTAACGAACAGCGAGATGGCGATCAGTTGCATATTACTATGTACCGAGTAGTGGGTAGCAATATAGTACCAGTAGATAGTACGTAGATAGTACCAATATAGTAGGAACGTATTATATACGATATCATTAGTCTATGCCTCTCCACTGTTGGATGTAGGCCTCTCCCAAAGCTCGTCAACACACGCGGTCTTCGGTTCTTCTTATGCAGTCATCACTTCTTCAAGTCATCTGTTCATGTGGTCGAACAGCGTTCTACGCAGAGTCCCTCCCTGGCGGACGGGTACCACAAGCCGTGGGGCATAAATAACCTCTAAAAAGAGTCGATTCGCTAACTTTCAATGGGCTAGCATGGGTTGTAGAGTCGTTCCACTTGGTTTGACAGGATTGTCCAACTATTCGGACTTTTTTCATTCGTTAATTAATGATTTCATGATTTCGTTTTTCATTCATTAATATTTTTGTTAGCGACTACGTTTTATCTCGTAGCCTAATTAAGAGGAACCAATGCATAATTCTTCCCGATCAGATCACTTGGACAATGTGGAAAATAAAGTATGCGCAATCCGAGTAGTCGGATAATCCTGTCGGACCAAGAGGAGTGACCGGCGTTTTATAGCCTTTTATCCTCTGATTGTAAGACAGTATACACGAGGACCGTGCGTATTAGATATAATACTGACAGATATATAGGCCCTAGTGAGGGAACGGTAGTTCTATTGCATATGTATCGCGGGTGTCCATGGACAAAACAGTATTCGGTTAGGGTTTCCGGGCCCTAAAATACAAAAGCCGGACTCGGCGCTATATTGGGCCGGACATTTTGCCCTAAAACCCGGACATATCTTTTTCAAAGCTAGATATAACTTTTATAGTAAAAAAAACTCGGTTACCTATTTTAATTAAGTATTTATTAAGTACAAAGTCTTCTGGAGACTAGATAAAATCGAAGAACAAATAAAACACAATGAAATAAAAGTTTTCATTAAACAAATAAAAAAATATATCCTACGAAATATATTTGACAAAAAGCCTAACAAAAGCCGGACAGGCCGGACACGTAAATATTTGGCCGGACATGACTGTAAAAAGCCAAACATGTCCGGTTAAAGCCGGACGCCTGGCGACACTATATTAGCTACTGGTATGCAGCCTTCTATGTATTAAAAAAAAGGTGATGGCAATGCTAGTCGGAAGGAAAAATGGCATATATGAATACATAGTTTGTATGTATAGACTTACATTCCTTATATTTTTTGCAATTTCTTTTAAAGTTTATAGTTCATTCCGAAGTCATTCAACATTTTTTTTTAATTTCATTTAGGAAACAAACGGATAGTTACATAATATGCGAATTTAAATATTAAAAATACAATAATTACAAAGTAGCTTTCACAAATTAATCCCTAAAAATAGCCACAGACTACATACAACTGTTAATTTAGTTTTAATTTCCAAGAAACATTTTTATCGACTTGCATTTCGTGGCACCCGCTTTCACCTATCACGTAAGGTTGAAATTAATTATAAAAACGTTTTTTATTGTTCAAACAATGACGATGAGATTGATTTTAAACGAAAAACGAAAAATAACTTAGTTATTTCGTAATTATTTAGCATTACATTCAAGGTATATATACATTACGACTTAAAGTCGCCGGTAGTGACCAGAAGGCCGTGTGTGGTAGCGGTCCTTAGAAGACATCTATATCCAGTAGTGCAGATGATGCGGTATGATATAGCATTACATTTGTATTTATCAATATCAAAATCAAAGAACTGCACATAAAGGTACAGCACCCGGCAATATGGCATGTAGTAAATGAGAAACCGATTATCTTGAACATTTAGGTACGTATTTAAAGTTTGCATACTCTTTCCAGACTAAATCGTAAAAACTCTTACGACCACTGTTTTCTTGAAAACAGCTTCTGCTCCACCGCAGATATCATCAGATCAAACACCAGGGAGTGTACTTTGATTTTACACTTACGTAGTTTCGGGCCCGACCGAAATGCTATAAACCCTACTTTGAATTTCATTCGGTTGGAGCTTTATACATTGGCTATCTCCGAGTATTTAAAAGGAATCTCATAAATTATCGTGATATTTGATCCCGAAGTATCTTTAATTAAAAGAGTAGAGTAGTTTCGGAGTAGAGTTTTGACGCGAATGAAATTCGTTAAGGGCGATATATCGGAGTGAAAGTTTCCGCAGTGGGAATCGCCCGAAATTTGTTTTTTTTTTGTAATTGCGAAGTAGACTCCCAGCTTTGGCAGGCATGAATCACCAGTAACCACTAGATATTGATACAATTATTGATTTCTAAATTTTTGGACCAAGGAGTTTTTTGCTCGAGTAATTTACCAATTGAGTTTTGAATTTGAGTCAAGTTATACAAACAAACACTTTAAAACAATAATGGTTAAATCAAATCAAAGCGTTTATTGTTGGAATTGAGCAGTTTTGCCGACTATAGGTACCTTTACATCACAATCTAACTAGCAATATACAGGAAGGGTTCGAACTTTGGTACATTTTGCGGGGAACCTAACTACGGGCTGCGTGCGGGCGCGCGGGCGCGATCACAGAGATAATTTATGTAGATTGGGCTTGACGGTGAGAGAGGACTGAAAAAACATATAGAACGAAGTATTGAGCAGTAAATAGACATACGCTGGAGATATAAAAGTACGGAAGAATATCTTGGCGAACTTTAGAACTTATCTAGCAGTGAATACACGCTTATGGTATAAGTATGGTATGGCATATGGTATACGCTTGTGATGGCCATAAAGATCATTCATTGCATAAGGGGACTTTTATGTAGTTATGTAACTTTTTGAGTTACTGCATCACAGCCGTTTTTGAGTTTACATTCAAAAGTACTGGGTCGATTTCTAAAATGATTTTAGTTTTAGAAAGCAATACTAATCCCTGGGAAATTACAATGACATCTCAGCGAAGCAACGGCGTGTTGCTAGTTCTCCACAAAATTTCTTTTTCGTTAATATTCAAGATCAAAGTTCAATCGGAGACCAAAAGTTCCTTAAAAAGAAGAAAAAAAAAGATCAGTACCACGAAACATGTGTGTTCTAAGAAGTAACACACACAAACGCGTGTTTTTACAGACGCTATTATAACTAACTATTATTTTGTTTATTTTATTATATTTGAGAAATAAAAATAACACTTTACAAGTAATATACAATACATAGAAAAATAGAAACAGTTATTCAACAAGTTTTCGCAGTTAAATAACTACAATAAGTGGACAAATATGACATTTTATGTTATAAGTTTATAACAATTTTAAGATTAAAATTGATTTAGATAACAGTTAATTAAAAATTTAATAATTGATAAATTCCAGATAGATTAACATAAGTGACAGCAACGCCTGTCTGTAATCTGTTGGTCAATTCCTGATAGCCCCTATTCTGAACGAGCCGTAGGTAATTAAAGGGTATACAATACACGTAGCCATTCTATCTGTATTTATCTCTGTGACAGCGTCGCTCTGCGGTGGTGTTTTTAGGACACGAGCATCAGGCAGCAAATCTATGCGGTTTTGGTTTCGGTGGGTGTTTGAAAATGTATTTTATTTCGTTTTCTTTTTAGCTGTGGTTCTGGTATTTGCGGTTAGAGGTAATAAAGTTTGATGGACGTATAGAGATTTTAGTGTTGTGTCTGGAAAGAAGGAGAAAGGAAGGAAGAAAATAGATTTATCTGTTGTCACAACACCACAATTACATAATTGTATTCATATTCGTTTTGGAGAACACTCTCCAATTTTCAAGTATTCTTTATTCATATTTACAAATTCACAATTTTTAAAAACGAATACTCCAACACTAATCGTATCGTAAAACCAAACGTAGCTAAAAGAGGTTTACTATAAAAAGAAAACTATATATTAAGAAGCCTACCTAACTCTAAATAGAACTACAACGTTACTAATTGAACTAAAAGTTATTTATTAAATTTAAATTGAACTAAAAAATGGTATTTGGTTTGGTAGGTACCCACTATAAGTATTCGTGAATAGTAATACGTATTCAAAGTTGTATTAGCGTATGTATAGTTAAGGATTATATAGTCTGTGGTATAGTGTTCCTTTTTCTATTTGAAACATGCGTAATACTTCTTCTTTTCTTATATGGCAGAAATGCAATTAGTACATTGTGCCAAGTCAAGTTTTTTTTCGTCATTATTACAACTCGTCAATGTCCATTTCCGTCGAAGTACGAGTAAGTTAGGAGAGGACAAAAGTGGGACTCCTTGGAAGCACGCGAAAACGCAGTCTATTACGCTTTTATTTGATTATCACAAACATCATGCACTTTGAAGTTTAATAAACAGTCACTATTAAACTACAAAACCTACTATATACGAGTAGGTAATTTTTTTATAATAATCAAACAAAAACTCGACTTCACTTCTCGAGTTCCAACATGTCAAATACATATATGGTTACACGTGTAACTTTAGATTAAAATTTGTTTTCCATTACTTTGTGGTAGAGAAACAAATTTGTTTCTCGTTAAAACAATATTTGAAAAGCTAAAAATAAGATAGAATGTGAATTGCAAATACAATTGAACAAATATAATTAGTGGGCGAATGAACAAAACAAAGCCAGCTTTGTGCGTGACCAATTCCTCTATAATTTTTTAATGTATTATGCCTTTATAAAAAGTTTAAAATAATTTATTTCACATTTCATACAACCGACAGGTTTATACAAGAAAAGTTTTCTTATAGATAGTTTAACTTATTTTACTTAATTTTAAACCGACTAAATGTTTAATGAGTATGTATTTGACGTAAATTAATTCAGTTTATTTTATTATTGTAAAGTGGCTTGTTTGTATAATTTTATACAAACAAGAATACTTATTTGCGGAATATGAGTCTCTTTACTACGAGTATATTATATGTTGGTATAATTATGTAAATTACTCGTACAAATTGGCCGTGTGGTGTCGGCGGGCTGTTGACTACCATCACCCTATCTCTTCCCGTGGGCGTCGTTAAAGGCGACTAACTATGTTAGACTAAGACTAACTATGTTAGACTAAGACTAACTATGTTAGACTAACTATGCGACTAAGGGATAACAAAACCCCTACCACAAGTCCCGAGGAACTACACCACATCTAAAAGAAAGGATTTGCCAACTCGCTTTGCCAGCGTGCCGTTTTAAGGCTATACCTATATACGAGTACATCCCTCGTGCACAAAACGTTGATTACGGTTTCGCAGATAATGTCACCTTTAGTCTAGCTCTAGTTAAAAGGAAAGCTATGTAACTAAGGTAAGTATAACTGTGTTAGCTGATGCAATGAATGTCTAAAAATGGTCAAGGCCTTAAATGGATTACTGCCGCTGACACGGGAATTTAGATCAGAACGCATTCAATACAAATTTAAATGGCCGAAAACATACAAAACCATTAACATAAATTGAATTTTATGAGAGTTTTAGTCAGCTCAATGGTCATTTTATTGATACGACCGCCATTATATTTAAATAAAGCCAATTGAATATTGTTGCAGCGTAATATTATCACGGAGTTAGTTCCAAATACTAATATAATGTTATAAATAATACGAATATTATAAACACTGACTAATACAATCTTATCATTGATTTTTAATAATTGTCCTTTTATTATAATAATTAAATAATGATCTTATTGATTTTACTAAATTTAATTACTTTATGCCTATTGTGTATAGATTTATGATATGTATGTATTATACAAAGTTAATAAAAATAGCTGCACTGAATTTGTCATTAAATATAGTAACACTTTTTCTGAAATTTATATTTTCCCTCAAAAAAGTTTTGTTTTTAATTTTTTTTTGTCGTCCGGCTCCTTTCGTATTCTTTGCCTTTATTAAATGCACCGCTCAAATGCAATTTTTGTTTCTGTACCTATAATTTAACAACATTGCATATTTTTTTTCTTCACAGCGTACTTTATCTTTAGGTATCATAACATTTTTTTTCTTTTTATACAAAAATATGTTGAATTTTAAAAAGCCATAGAAATTAGTTATAGTTGAACATAGTTTTTCTTTTTTTCCTATATGGCAATGGTGCAATTAGCACATTCTGCCAGTGTAAAGTTTTCTTCGTAATTAACAATTTCAAAGTCTGAAATTTATCCTGTCAATTTCCAGTCACGTCGAAGTAAGTCAGGAGTCGCTCAATAAAGCTATAGTAGATTTACTGAGGACAAATGAGGACTCCTTGGAACCACACCAAAAACGCAGTCCTATGCTTTTATTTTATTTTATCATAAACATTACGCACATAAAACGCATTGAAGTTTAACAAAATATCACTATTAAATCACAAAACGTTAATCAAACAGAAACTCAACTAACTTCTCGAGTACCCGCCCTTGTTAACATTCATGAAAAAAATTCAGCGGTGATTTTTTATTTAACCCTGACTATTATGTAATTATGTAATATATCCACCATCTATCAGGGATTCAAATATTTATTCTCTCTCTAACCAAAGGTTATCTGACAGATACAGAGATAGACAAACTTGCTGGATAGGGCTCGTCAATCTCTACGACTTTAGTCTAAACTCTTCTTTTCTAAAATTAGAGTACTTTCCTTCCCGACTGGAGATTGTCATCCGCGTTTTTGTTGTATATGTAAACTCAAAAATTGTTTGAAAGATTTCGAAAACTTTTAGTTTGTTAATACATAACTTATGTTTAACTATTTTAAAATTACGCCTTATCTGATTTTTCTCAACAAAAGTCAAATATAAAAATTTAATTAAATAAAAAGCCGAGAAGTAGTTTCGCGGTGGATATAAAATATATATTTAGTTGATGCTAAGATATCTTATAAAGATATAACGAAGTCAGAAAAAATAGTTATACTCATCTAGTCACACTGCAATGAAATATATAGAAAAAGACATGAACGCTACATTTAGAAATTCAATTAAATTTTAATTAATCGTCGCGATATAAATAGATAATTTCTCGTTAGCGTCATCCTAAGATAGAATGATTCATGGTGAGTAAATAGATCAATGTGTCCGTTGCAACAGTGTATACAGAAAACAGCACATATTCTCTATAAAATGACTGAAATGGGCGTCGTCGCACACGCAAACGTAGCGCTTATACGAGACCAGAGGCGTTACAAAATGTCTTTCTCGTTCGCAAACACTAATATTGCATACACTTACAATATTTTTCAATGGTCCGAATGTATTGTTTTTTCTTTTTTAAATGCAACTACAATATTTTGTATCGAGTTTTTGGCTTTCGACTTTCAGAAAAATTTCACCACATCTCGAATGAAGGTGAACAGCAGACCCCAAAACCACCTACAGTTCCAAAGTTTATATACCTGAAATTTGTGAATAATCTACAGATTGCTTTATTTAATCGACTTGTAACAATACTCTTTTGAGTATTGTTACTTTCCGAACTTCTTGCTACTAAATTATAACAACTGGCCACTAACGAAAAACCTAAATTCAACTTTGCTCCAATATCTCATAAAACGCTTGGTTCCGCATGTCACTGATGTTCTGCTGCATAGTCAACAATACATTTATAAAAAAACACCTTATTGGCTGTTTTTTTTTATTTATACCAAAATTAATCAAAAACTAAAATTGCTAAAGTGAGGACTGGTTATATCCATTCCTTGGAACCCTCTACCAAGTTAGCTCACGTCGCAGACTGAAATCAAACCTGACAGAAAAATAGTATCGATATGCGAGCATATCAGTATGATAGAAGGGCAGAAAGAGTTTAGTAGAGTAATTATCAAATTGTTGTTTTGGATAATTTGTATGTAGATGCAAATCTGTTTCTTTTTTATACTGTGATGAGTGGCAAATTATCGTGTTGTACTGTACGTTGTGTTAGTACATATGGATGATTCCCCACGGCCACCACCAAACCGTCGCTACTAGTGGCCGTTAGCACGGAA
This sequence comes from Sesia apiformis, assembly GCA_914767545.1. NCBI lineage: Eukaryota > Metazoa > Arthropoda > Insecta > Lepidoptera > Sesiidae > Sesia > Sesia apiformis. The sequence goes on along the minus strand of OU611960.1, from coordinate 1,909,500 downwards.
TGATAATTTCATTACGTTACATAGATAGATGCGTTTCAAATCCATTTGAAAGCTTTATAGATAGCAACTTGCTGTTTCTACCTACAGTACTAATAGTTTACCACCCCCTTATCGATAGCCGTTGCCAAATTAGTGCCTTTCTGGCATTCGAGACCATTTAAAGTTTGGCAGCCGTCTCCATTGTCAGGTGGACTTCTGTCAGTCCGCCAACTCTCATGCCAAGTGCGTTTTGACCGCAGTCTGAACTTGATTTTCAGGGATAATGGTTGTATAAGATAGAATTAAGTTCTGCTAACTATTCAAATCGGTTTTACATTTTCAACCATTTTTGATTCCTGCATGTAATAGCAATGTTGCTCGTAATATTAGATTGTGTCACATTTTCGATTACCTTACAAGAAAAGTCAACGTAGAATTATATCTTTTCTCCTACTTGCTCGGAAATGGCTTTATTATTTTAAAAAAGGAATATTTAATCGGCTCTTTTCTGTAAGCACGCCAGCAATTTCCAACACGATAATAATAGAGATTGCTGGACAGTAGCGAGGTTATTTTTAGTGCACACTAACATAAATTAGGTTTTTTTTAGGTACACGATATTTATTATTATAAAGGCTGTATGTGCATTTCTTGTCAAAAGTTTAAAAAAAGAACAAAGACCGCGCGCATTCGAATTGGCGGGAATGAAAATCAGATACCTACTCTGTATTGTGGATGTTATGTTCTCATAAGTTTATCACAATTTTAAGTTGTCTAATAAACAATGAGTACTAGTTCGTTGGAAGGTGAATTAGATTTAACGCCACCAGACATAGCTGAAGAAGCAAATCTGTTTCTTGAATTAATTTTTTTATTGTTTCCTCGCAAATTAGAGAAAAATACTATACAAGTCGCAGCCGAAATAGCAATTAACGGCCGTAAGAACTCGGCTTCGCCTCGTCCTTCCAATATTACTCGGCCGTCAATTGCTTTATTTCGGGCCTGGACAGTAATGTAGTAATGTACTATTAATTCGTTCTTTGTGTTCTTCGTTTAATTCGTTAGTTTTCAGAAGTAATTTCCTGAAAATTCTGTAGTTTTATAATTGTTCTGATTTGTATTACGGTATTCCAATACTTATTCTGTATTACGAGTACTTACCGCACTACTTTATATTGGTTTTACTACTTTATAATCTTACTTTATATTGGTTACTTTTTTCATGTATTGCCTAAATTCTGCCATGTGTGCTTTATATAGATGAAAACAAAATCGTAGCACATTCTTTGAAAGCAAGAAATAATAAGAATCAACTGTAAGGTGACACACGTTTACAACTAAGGCGCCACCCGCCTACACGAGCGAGTCTCTCGCGGCCAATCTACACAGGCGATATCCTCGCCAACTATCCACGGGCGATATCGGAAATTAATGGCTTGGGCGAGGATATCGCCGTGAGAGACTCTCTCGTGTTGGCGGCGCCTAAATGCGAGCGATTCGGCGGTCAGAGAAGGCTTTTAAAAAGTCTTTTTCTAGATAGGACCACTTCTTGTAAATACCATTTCTGGATTTGACCACTTTTTAATATGTCCACTGCTTATACAGTATACATTGAATGAGATTCGGCGGTCAAAAGATTAAAAAAAGATAGATTTTGCTATTTTACGTACGAAAAAGTGTTTAAATGAAAGTTGTAGAGACTTACACCCTATCCAACGACGTGTGTAGAATTTGTATGTATAACGGTCAAAATATTTTCTGTTAGAAATTTTTTTGAGAAGTTTATACCGCCATCATTTTGAAACTACTCAACCGATTTGGCTCATGTTTGAAATAAACGGTGATATAGACTGAAATTATTTTTCGACCGAATTTCATTACAATCCGTTTGTACTCAGCTGGTGAACCTTAATCGAGATGTAGGAAAATGTTTATGAAACTCGAAACTCGTGATCACCGCAGTAGATATATCAAAAAATGAGATTTTCGAAATCTACGTAAAAATTCACCGAAAAACGTACCGTATTTAAACTTGCGAACGCACAACCTCAACGGCCAGAGACCTTTGACGTATAATATGCAAGCAACATTGCGCCTAATGGTGAACTACTCCGTCCCCGTACCTCATATTTTAGCTGCATTCAAAATGCACGTGGAATGTTCCAGACATACGACGAGCGAGGCAAATGGCAGGTACTGTTGTGTGTAGCGAAATGTCTTATTTATAATTTTCGAGTAACTTCCACGTTCTGCGATCTCGAGCTGCTCTACCTATTTAATTTTAAAATTGTAATTTTTTTTTTCTCGGATTTATTTATTGGAATGGGAAGGATGAGGGTGCGCTGTACTACGGTTTGTTAGCTAAGTCGGGCTTTTGGGCTTCTATAGCGAAATTCGTTGAGCGAGCGATGGAAATACTTCGAAGCTATATTTGGAGTTTCTTAGCTGGACAAAATCCGTAACGAAAAAATTCGGGACACGTGGAGTGACGACTTGAAGAAAGTCGCCGGTAGTGAGGAGATGAGGAGAGCAGAAGACCGTGTGTGTAAGTGGCGGTCCTTAGGAGAGGCCCATATCCAGCAGTGGATAGACACGAGCTGATGGTATGTTGTGGAAGTATCGCTACTGCAAAAAATATCTTAAAGATTCCACCTGCCATTCGTTACATAAAAATCACACAGAGCAATGAAGTATAGATCTACCAGATGAAGCGAGCGACTGTGTTTTGGGAATTAATTTAATCAGGAAAATATACGGAACAGCAACATCGGAGATTTAAAAGCAATTACATCATGTAATGCCAAGGGGCTTACGACTGATTCACTTATATAAATTGAACTCATTTAATTTAATATTCGTAATGAATCAAATTAAATTGATACAATTCGACGGGTCCTTAGCATTTTAAAGGTTTTTCTGCTATGTATAATAATGTTCAATATATAGTAAGTAAAAAGCTTTTGAACAGCGCTAAGTCATTGGATACATCATAACATTATCCTATGTCGACATTGGCTCTCCCTTGGCTCGCCACCACACATGATCCTCGGCTCTTCTCACGCAATCACCACCGATGAAGTTCTTCAAGTAGTCGGTCCCACACTACATTTCCCGGTACGTGGCCTCCATCCGAGGATTCGTCTACCCCATCAGTTATCGGTCCATTGCCACTTCAACATGCTGATTCTATAAGCTATATCGGTGACTTTAGTTCTTTGGCTAATCTCTTCCTTTCGGATCTTATCCCGCAAGAAAACTCCGAGCATAGCTCTGTGGATGGTTTTTTTATCCTCCAATGGACAGATCGATAAACACAGAACTTAGAGATGTAATGTACATTCGTTTTCGCAACAATGCGAATGATTCGCATATAAACTTTCTCATTTTGCTCGCGTTATGTTTATTGTGAGATTTTTAACATATATTTTTATGCGTAGGCATTACACCCAGACAAGTATATGCAGAATACGCAGCCAAGTATATACCATATAATACGCAATATACGAGCGTTAATACCGTATACCGCACTTTATGGAATTACGCATTCTAACCATTGCCGTGTCTCGAAAGGTGTGTTTTCGTTGCAAAATATCCTAATCTTTTCAATATGAACCATGAAATATATACAAATGTAAGAAGTAGAAATAAAAACAAAAATAAATTATATGTTCCTCCACAAAGGATAAAATTATATAGCAACAGTGCACACGTAGTGCATAGTGCATAAAATATATAATAAGTTGTGTGACGTCAGTAAATTAATGCAAATTTACAAAAAGAACAGACTATTTAAATTTTTAGTTGACAAATGTTATTATAATATTGGAGACTATTTGAATGACAATGAAATAATAATTTGGTGACTTTTATTTTTTTACTTTTGACATATTTGACATTGAAATTTGAATTGCATGTTTATATTTTATTCAATTGATAAATGTCATGTGGTTCGCCAGTCATTTGGCAGAACGTGTAAGGTTTGTTTATTAACATAGCATAAGACCAATATGTAACTCGCATTCTAAAGCAAATAAATTAACGATTGATTTTTTTTTCAAATCACGCGTACCGATGGGAAACACTGTGATCAGATGCAACAAGAAACTGATCACGTGATCAAATGGGAACAAACCTCTTTAGTATGTACAGATAGATAAATTCATTGTCAAGTTTATGTTTAAATTAATTTCTCAACTAAATTAAATTTATTACATTTTGTACTCGCCTGTACACCCGTTCCCGTGTTGTTCTCATTAACATACTGTATCTGGGTTACAGGTCGTCAACTCCTTTGTTATGAAACGTTCAGTGCTTCAACGAGCGACGTTTTAACTTGATGAAAGTTTATTGAACCCTTTTTAAAATTGAAATTTAATGGAATGAGTTTGCATGTAAACACTGGTGTGCATGATTTTGTGAATTTTTTTTAAGGAAATAAGATGGCAGATGAGCAGACAGTCGACCTGGTGGTAAGTGGTATACACCTCGTGGATAGTTAGCGTGTACTTAGCGCAGCCGCTCTATGAGACTGTGAAACGGTTTACAGTTTGCTTGCAAAAGAGGTCAAGGGTTATAGATTGATGGATTAAGGAAATCTAGCGCAAAATTCAAGCCAGGTAAAGTGAGTCAAATCTTACTCTACGAGTACTTAGGTTGTACCTAGGTATCCTACACACATTAACGACCATTTCAAAGCGCACGTTCTTGACAAGCCCGCATTTGGTATTGCACGACGGACATACATATTTATGTTGTAGGTATATACACACCAGTTAGGTTCAACGAGACTTCCAAGGTTGTTGCTAAGTCGCACCACAATAAAACGGTAAGTCGACTTCATACAAAACGCCTAAGATATGTATGTTAGCCCTCACATACGCAAATGCAGAGATTTACTCGCGTCATAGGAATTTCTGGAAGTAAGCATTCATTTGTGTGACACGTTGCGAAATTTGCCTCGTCAAATATTTGTTAAAATTAATTGATTGTAATTCGTATCGTAGTGAATTTAATGATCGTAGTATTATAGCGCTTACTTTCTAGCTGTTCCCCGTGGATTTGCTCGATTGGAATTATAATTAATTAAAAATCATCCTATGTTTTAATCCGTCCCACGAACTTGGTAGCTACGTCTTGTATTTCTTCATGCGTGATTCTCCAGAATTATACATAAATCCATGACTAGACTAACTTGAAAATGGCTTTTAATGACGAGAATTTTAATTGTTTTATCAAACGAATTTATTAATTAACGTCTTGTAATAGTGTTTATTACTTCCAAAGTATTTTGTATCTAGTTTTAAAAAAATACTGATATAAGTCGTGAAACTGGAAACGATGACTATTATATTAATTAGATTTTTTGACGAGGAAAAGTTATACTTAAGTTATCATGTCAATACACCAACGAGCTTCGCGTACTCAGTTCAGTTAACAGACCAACACTACTGATTTATTTTTAACATATAACAATTTGAATAGACGTTTTAGCGGGAACTCGAGAAGTGGAGTTTTTGTTTGATTACTATAAAAAATGTATACTGTGTATTTTGTGATGGTTTATTTATTAAACTTCAGTGTTTTTTTGTGCATAATGTTTGTGATACTCAAATAAAAGCACGGGACTGCATTTTTCATGTGCTTCCAACGACTCCTCTTCTGTCCTCAGTAAACGTACTATCACTTTACTGAGCGACTCCTGACTTACTTCGACGGGACTGGACATTGACAGAATACGATTTAGACTGTAAAATTGTTTATTGCGAAGTAAATTTGACACTGGCAGAATGTGATAATTACACCATTGCCATTATAAAAAAATAAATATTAAAAAATACATTCTTTACTGAGCTTGTGGTAATCAAGAACTAACAGCTGCACAACTAACAACAAACGATAAGTAGGCATTGTATGCGGCGCAGAAAAGTAACCAAAACATTAAAAATTTAATTCGTTTTGAAATAAATCACGATTTTGTATTTTTAAACGCGAGATTGAAAACGGTTAATATTTGTAACATGATGGATACTTTTAAATAATATATTTATTTGTTTAAGCAAAAACACTTCTAAATTTAATTGGTATATTTTAGTGTTTTTTTTAAATCATAACCAAATCGAAAATCAGCCTATAAGGGACAATCCTTACAGTCTGATGTCGTAGTTGACAATATCAAGAATATTGCCTATATTACGTTACTGTATTCTGATCTCCACTGTGGGCATGGTCTGTAACTATGGCGTTAACACACATACCGCGCTATACGTGTAACAAATCTTTGAGGTCGACATTATATACTTCTCCATACATAATATATTTATATATAATCTAGAACTATATATTTTTTCTGTATTAAGCGTTAGTTAGTGATATGGCGGCGTAATAATTATTACTGTTATTTACATACATATATAAATAACACCATACTCAATGGCCCACACCAGAATGTCCTGGGTCCAGAGACACATACAAAGGCAAACACTTCGTTGAGACACGAACATACATTTGTCCTTATACAAAATAATGTTTGACCGGGAATTGAACCCAGGACATTTTACACACAGTTTTGTTGTAGTATCTAAAACGTTCGTAGCGCTCATTACTCAGGGTAGTGCGTGCGCGCTCCGGCGCGCCGGCACCAGCGCGGCGTATCGCGCCCGCTAGGTGCTAGGAATGTATTTGTTTTGTGTAACTGCACGTAGAATAAAAGAAATACTAGAAATGAACAAAATGAAAAATTAAATTATTGTATAAACTGGTAGAATGGATTCCACCCTCGATACCGAATAACCTATTATCAGCGTTTACGTTATTCCAGTTGTATAAGTACTATTATGTAGTCTGTGACCAAGCTTAATGAAGTGCTAAATAGTAAACGCATAAAAAGGTTAAAACTCAAAGAGGTTCTATTGTAAAGGTCTACAAAACGGTCTTTTGTTACGCCGTTACTCTGTACTCTTGTACTTTTTGCTCTGTGCAAGTCCCGTTTAAACACACAAGTAACTTTTTGTCATTTTTACAGTGTACTAACAGTTTTATTGGGACTTTTTTTTATTTGGTACTTCCTAATTTTTCCTTTTAGTCTTAACTTTTCCACACTGATACTATAATGAAAATTACTTGTAAATAAACTTCATGTAAATCTACTTCACAAGCAGGTAGATGTTGTTTGTATATCTCGTGTTTGCTATTTACTTAATTACAATTTATCTCTGTCAATTGTTGTGTTAACCTTAAATTGTGCACTTTTTTTATAGAAAAAACTCGGCAGATAACCCACTTGATGGTAAGTGGATACTGTCGTCCATAGACGTCCGCGATACATGTCAACATCAGTCCAGACTGACAAACGTCCAGGATGCGCTGCCACCTTTCCAGATTAATGACTTGGATTGGGAAAATGGGGAGGGATAGGATGGGATGGGAATAGGCTCTGGAATATCACACTCACTACCGAAACATGTACGTACCAATGTACGTATTTTTTACCAGTCAAAAATGTGAAAATAAGTCCGTTGTTTGTACAATTATTTATGCAATGAGTAATATAATAAATAATAAAATAAAACTCATCGTCTACCTGTAATATTAGTACCTGCAGATAGATTAGGAGAGATGCGACCGAAACCGCGGGAATCATAGTCTATACTTACGAAAGCTCTCAAGTTATAACGAGCAAAAATCAATGATCAAATTGAGAAGGATCCCGCTCACTTGACGTCTGTACAATGGACACGTGCACGACCGGAATAAACAGAACAAATCCAATTGCCGCCCATTTGACCTTTAACACCTTCAACATAAAGACTTAATTCTCCCGTCACGATACAGAATTAACTTGGCACTCTCACGCAAAGTTTGTTTGCGGCCCGGATGGGCGGTAATAACTTGTAATACGGTCGATTTCAGGCTTGTTAGAATGCGTTGCAAGTTTGTGTCGGGATGCATTCCGACAGGCATGCATCCTTGACAAGTATTTTGCAGGGGACCCACATTTTAATTGATAAAAACATGGGGAGCAGCTAGGGCTGCCCCACGAACCGGATGGAATTGAATTGTAACGATCATTTTGCTGCAATTAGGGTTGTACAAATGCAGAAGAAATTAAACTAAATTGGGTCCAATTATACGATAATTGGTTAATAACGTTGCAGATAACAGCAATAATAGTAATATTGGCCTAATAAATGAAATAGCGTGGATGATTTTATATTGTAATATAACTATTAATGCAGAAATGCAACATTGTAATACAACGTTCGCGGTTCATAATGATATACAGCAGTGTTTCCCAAAGTATGGGTCGCGACCCACTGGTGGGTATATATATATATATATATATATATATATATATATATAACTTGATATTGACCCCCAAAAAATCAAATATTTTAACCTTGACTCTGACTCAAGGTCTCTGACTTTGTTAGTCTATACTACTCACTATAATAATTAATAATAATTTATTTATTTCAGATTACAAAAGATCTATATTATCATTGGTGTTAGTAACAGTTTTAACTAGTACTATGTTAGTAGTTATTATTAAGATTTACTAAGATTTGTATTTAGCAATAGTTGAGATCTTATTCGTTTTTTAACTAAATCACAAACTTTTTTAATGTGCTTGCTTCTGGCCACCTAAACATAAGACAGTTTATGTTTCATGTTCTTAATTTAAAATTAAAAAAAAACAGCCCTCTTATATTTTCCATTTTCAAGAAACGCGCTTAAAGCAAAAACTAGCTTAACTTTATCTCAAAATTAATATCATTTTCATCATATTCAATGAGCTACTATGGGAAAAAATAAAAGTTGCGATTCTTCTACAAGGAAGATTATTTTGAATTTTTATGACAAATGTTGTTCATACAGGTCATACACATAATTGCGAGTCACTTACGATGCTCTAAAGATATGGTCATGAATGCTATCAAACATTTCAACAAGTTTAATACAACAGAAAACGTACCTAGGAAACCTAGACCTAGATAAACAACCCCGCGTGAAGACTCCAGAATGATATTGTTAACCAAAAAAGAACCGTTCAAAGGATCAGAGCTTATTCGTTTGGAAGTATTTGGTGCAGAAGGGTCGAGAGGTGTGTCGGCAAGAACAATTAGAAGACGATTATGAGAGGCAAACTTATTTGGGAGAATATCTCATTAAAGGTGTCACTTTTAAAGAAAGCAAATATCAAAGCTAGATTAGAGTTTGCTAAAAAATATGAACACTGGACTGAATGTGAGTGGAAAAATGTACGATTTTCGGATGAAACAAACAATAATATGATTAATTCTGACGGAAAACAATATGTGAGACGTCCTCCGATTAAAGAAATGGATCCAAAGTATACGAAGAAAACAGTCAAACATGGGGGAGGAAATATCAAGGTTTGGGGCTGTTTTTCCGGACATAATGTTGGAGCTGCTAGGAAAATTGTAGGCAATATGGATAAATTCCAGTACAAGAATATTTTAGAGGAAACAATATTACCCTATGCCGAGGAAAGTTTGCCGGTGGTTTGGACTTTCCAACAAGATAACGATCCAAAACACAAAGCAGCAGTGGGTAAAGACTTTCTACGGAACCAATCAGTAACGGTCTTAGATTGGCCCCCGTACAGTCCCAGTTAATAAAAGTATAAGTCCCAGTAAGAATCAGTTAATAAAATCGATTTTATTAGATGCCTAGATCTATGTATATCGGCACGAGTGTACCTATACGGTGCAAGTGAGTGAGTGATTTGTATGAAAAAAGTGGAGAATTTTGGAAGGTTATAAGTTGTTGATTTTCACTAAAGAAATACAGTGTTAAGAGGGTGCAGGCATGTTTTATTTCACTCTGTTACACTAAATAGATATAAATAATAGTAGTAGCGACTTCATGGGCTAGTACAGTCCTGGCAATTAGACATGAACTTTGCGTCTGTGTGAGTGGGTGTTGAATGGTCCAATCCGATTGTTGAAATGGTTAGCACTATACACTATCGGTGTGCACTCACACAAACGCAAAGCTCATGTCTCGCTGAGTGAGCTGTATGACCTTGCTCTTCTTACATTGTGGACAGTAATAATTGTTTTGAAATATAATAATGGTGAATATGTATTATATATTATAACGTTTACAGTAGCCCGTCCCTTACAACGATGCAGGTGAAATTTATTACAACTTATATTTCTGTGTATCGTACCCATTTTTTGACAACCCTAGCCGCGCCTTGTTAAGTTATAAATACAACTTGCTTTGTGTAGCTTTTCTAGTACAAGTTGTAATTGCGGCACTGTAACCCGGTTCTCGATTAAGATTAATCGATACGTAATGTTGTCCCAAGATAGAGTTGTTAATCGAACATTCAATCGATTGCTACTTATTAAAATGGTACCTACAGTGAGAACTAAGCAACTAAGGTTGTCCAAAAATTACGAAATAGATAGTTAGTAAAACAATTTGACAAGATATTCTTATAGAGACACGTTCTTGAGTCGCTCAGGTTCCTACAGATTTCTTTTTTTTTATAGAAAGGTGGCAAACGATCATATCGTCCACCTGGTGGTAAGTGGATACTGTAGCCCATGGACACTAGCGGTACATGCCAACATTAGTCCAGAACGACAAACGTTGGCACGCCCCCGGATGCGCAGCCTATCTTCAGCATTTCCTATCCATTTCAGTACTATGTCTTATACTATTGCACATAGTTCCGTGTAGTTTTCTATAGCTCTATACTATTCCGTACAGTTCCACGTCAGTTCTGGTTTCCAAGATATTAAAGTGCAACTTACGAGCATGTTTCTTGTATTTGAACATAATCATGAAATAAAGTAATTATAACTTAAAAAAAATCTTTATCAAATTCAATGAGTCCATACTAAATCCCTTTCTCTACGTTTGACCTTATAGAAAGCAGAGATATTTACGCATATGTATTATTATTTACATATAAAACCTAACACCCATTCTTTCCACGGACACGGCCCTTCCCTTTGTCCCTACTTGGTGACAAACGAACAGACAATCGCAATTAAAGCCTTGCCGACTTTATTGTTGAACCCATTGTTTCAATATAATGGATAAACTTTCAGATTCACGCACTGTGACGGCTACAATTCACATATAAATGCTATACAACATATACGTATATCACCAAAATAATTGGAAAAATAATTTTGATACTTGAATTTAATAATAACATTTGTTTAGCATTAATATCATGTATCTTAATCATTTTTACAACTATTTTTACTGATAACTCACAGTTATGAATTTGCCGCGCTTTTCCAGTCTCAATTTTCATTTGCCACACTGTATACTTTCGAGCTAGATAAAGTATAGGTAATAATTCGATAAATGAGCTACAGAAATATGTATGTATGTACTCCAAATGGCAAAAATATGGCAAAAGGTGGGTTAAGGTTTTGGTTCTCTGGTGGCTCCGTCGGCTTTGTGTTAATATGCTTAATAATGAAAATTGTTTATTTCAGTGATTCAAATATAGTTTAGTTTTGTTGATCATGAGTTTGCTGCCCGTTTAGTTTTATTTTTTTATGCTCGTTTAAATACAGGCCATAAAATGTTGACTTGAACATTTTCGAGGACTGTTATGTCTTAAATAATAGTCCTTGACCACTTTGGAGAAGGAAAATGCCTTGAAAAAGTCACGTCGTTAACCTAAATGTACACAGGTATTATGACCACAATACAAACTACACAAGGTTAGGTCGTGTAAAGATAATGGTTATTTTTCATAAATAATAGTTGCCTTACTCACGCTGTTTACCTAATAGTCTTTGCCAATTTTTACTGTTTTTGATTATTTTTGGCAGAAGGGGATAGGGTTTTAAGAAATTAGATCGGTGTCACTGACGATTCTTTTTTCTTTTCTTTTTATAGAGAGAAGGGTTGATCTAAAAGATCTTGCCACTCTCATATATAAAAATGGTCCTGTATTTAAACGAGCAGCAACAAATACTAAACTGGCAGCAAATCACGATATCAACAAAACAAACCATTTAGATTTGTAAATCCATGTAATTTTACTCCATTTAGAGAATTTTGTAAAGATCGGAATAAATGATAGCACCTTCGGAGGGTGATATGTCTGGACTGTATGAAGGATGCATTAAAACTTCCCCGCCAAGGTTTCTTTTACCAACATCAATCTTTGTTTAGTTATCAAAGATGTATGCGGTCTAGCATTGTCGTGATCGAAAACTACACCCTTTTTATTCATTAATTTTGAACGTTTTTCTTCAAGTACCTACTCTTTTCAATTTTACTAATTGCTGACAGTAGACATCAGAATTAATCGTTTGGCCATGTGGCAAAGGCTCGTAATACACAATGCCTTTCCATTCCCACCATACACAGAACATGACTTTGTTCGGAGTGAGGCCTGATAAAATTCAGTTTATGCAGGTGAACCAAAACTGTTGGATGGTGAATGCTAAGCTCTCCCGCAATTTGATGACTGCTTATTGTCGATCTGATTCAATTTTTTGAATGATAACATCAAAATTTACCTTCATAAGACGACCACAGCGAGGAACAACATTCACATCAAAATTACTAGACCTGAATCTACTGAACCATTTTTTTTCAGTAGTTTTAGATAAAGCATCTTCTCCGAAAACACCATAAATCTCTTTTCGAGCACTAGAAGCATTCATACCCTTGTGGTAAAATAAATGTAAAACATATCTAATTTTCTCCTTATTAACTTCCATTTTAAAATTGTTAAAAAATATGAAAAGATAAAACTTTTAACGTTTATTTTGCCGCCATTACAAAGAAGTCAACTGTCAAACGGTATAGGTATATTATTTTCCCGCCAGTGATCAGTGTTGCCAGAAATATAACACGCTAAAGTCATACGTTCAAAAAGGCCGCGAACTTTTCCGATTTCTTTTCCGCACGTTACAATTGAAAGTGTATAAAGAAAATGAACAAATCACGTGCTTCTTTTGATTTATTTGTTATCAAATAACTATTTTTGCTTACTTTTATAAATGCTGGTAGAAATAAAACAAATATTTAGACGCTTATTTATAATTTACTTTACACTGAGGTAAGATTTGCTAAGGTCATATAACATCAATCATAATCAATCAATCATAATATCTCGGTAACGTGCCACTGGATTATTGAATAACATTTTATGTTTGTCTATGGATTCTCTATCGATATATGTATGTCTAGGTCCCATTGTGCGACGCAGTTTTGAAAAGAAAATCAAAGTGGTTTAGTAAAATGTTCGAAACTCTTTGCTGTCAATTCAGTATTCTCTTTTTTTAAATAATTTTTTGTGCACACATTACATGAAATAGATAAATAAAAAGGAATAAAAAGAAAATATGTACACAATAATTATTTCTCTTTAAAAATCCCAAGATTTATTTATCTATGGTTCTAATTTAATATATAGCGCCTCAGCTTTTTTCCAACAACAGAAAAGCCAAGATGTTATTACACCTTCCTACATTACAATCGCAGGTAAGATAAGTAGCCATCTATAGTGGCCAAAGTTAAGGGTTTCATGGTCAAGTTGTAACGTAATGCAGGGTAAAGTATACGATCGCCGTAAACCTGGTAGAAGACGGACATCTTAACTCAGAAATCTTGTAGAATCTTCGAGCTGAACACGAAGTATTTCTGATCGCCAACCTCCGTTAAGAGACAGCACCAAAAGAAGAACAGAGGCGGTTCAAGTGGGTATCGCTTTTCAGGATTTGAAGTGCGAGTAAGATGAGCATGTGACGTTTCCAAAATGCTATTTGCGTATCAGATTGCTGGTTGACAACGAGCAAAAAAACAGTCTACGAAGCAAAATGGCTGACGCCGTGACTGTGGGTTCATTATACGCAGATGATAGACAAACTATCAACAAATTGCTGCAGTACAACGATAACAAAAAACTGGATAAGAATAAGCTGAACGAAAGTCTATGGATTCCGTAGCTTTAATTTAATTTAATTCATTCATTCAGACAACACAAATGTTAGTAAGTAACTTAAAAACTATATTTGACCGCTTTAACTTTCTGCCTAGAAATATTGTGTTAATTAATTTTATCCCATTGTATTTCAAACGGATATCTGCTGTGTGATTCAAATTGTTCTGTATTTCTTCAGGCCGGTAAAAAGTAGTATTCAATCCATTCAAAAGAATAGAGCTTAGCAGCTGTCCAAAGACGTCCTTGGTGTTGTGCTCATAGTAACCAGGATCTGTGCCAGGGTTTACTGTTTATTATTAGCCAAATAAAATGTGTATATACGCGGTTTTAGTTCGAGGTAGGTGCGTCTTTATTTGATTATTTCTTTAGTCGCAAGTAATCGTCATAAATTGAATATTTATTGCGGTTGCATTCTAATCTAAAAAAGTATCTGAAATTCCACTTTCAACCCCATTCGTTGGTCTATGACGCGTATGTATTGGGACGGAACTTTTACTCGCGGAACTCTAAAACGGTAGACAGCCTACCGGACGTTGTTATCGGCGATTGTTACTTAAACGAGCGGATAAAAAGTTGTAATGTTCCTCGTTACAGGTGAAATAGCGCAAATAATGCAACTTACCAACTTTAGTAATCTACCATTATATATAAAGAGAATTATCCTGACTGACTTATTAACGCCGAGCTGATACCACTGAAACTGGAAACATGTAGACATCAACATCTCTTATGACATAAAAACATACTGAGAAGGGATTTCTAGACACCAGTAAAGGGATGTAAGATGTGCAACGTCGGATGAAGAAAGGGTTTATTACGGTTACGTTACATAAAAACTGTGTTTCAAAAATTAGCCAATAAATTGTATAATTGCTCTCCCTATGATTTGTAGCGGTCAACTTTGTAAATGCACAAAAAAAGCGTATATTTTTCTACTTAGAAACACTTAGAAAAAAAATCAACGATTGGATGACTAAATAAATTATTTTCTTTAATAACCTGTAAAAACTATAATGGCTATTGGCTTGCGGTTAAATGCCATCAGTTAATCATGAATAGCTGTATTTTTTCCAGTGTTGCGTGTCTGCTAAACAGCTGCAAACATTTACATTGCTTGCGCTTGATCACGCGTGTACTTTAATGTTGAATTTCACGTTTAAAATCATCATTTGAGAAGGACAGTTCTAGTTTCAAATGAAATGTGCTGTTGTTGGGATCTCCTCAAATGTACGGTGGTCACACGTTTCACGTTTGATTTGTATAAAAAAAGAACAGATGATGATGAAATTCAATTTTTAAATTGACAAGCCAAAATCGAACTTATGTTTTAGAAATGACAAATTGAAATTCAACTGTAAAGTGCTCAACATGTTAGCACTTTTACATTGGCCGACTGTACATTCCTATTCATTCCCAACCCACCTCATCTCTTATCCCATCGAATGGAGAAATGAAAACTCCTATTTCATTACACTCCTGACTCCTTATCGCTCTAAGGAGGATTGGAAGGTATAATGGGTGACGAAAACTCGTCCCATTATATTTTGCCATTGCCATGCTTTGCCAATCCTAAATCCTTTTGTCATTCTGGGTTGATGTCGGCATGTATCGCGTATGTCGCAGGGCCATAGTATACACTTACCACCAGCTGGACTGTATCCTCGTAGGATACACGTTATTAATATAAATCTTATCTCTAGACTTTTGGGCCCCAATTAATAGGCGATTCTCGGTGTTAGAATTAATTCGAGTCGTGTTTATAACTATGAACTTAAACTTAAATAAGTTAAATATTTACACTTAAATAAGAGCTAATTTCCAACGAAAATTATATATATTTGTTCCTAACGAAAATTACTTTGTTTTCGGGGCCTTTTTTACAGAAAAAGGTGACCGGCGAGCAGGCAGTCTAACTGGTGGTATTTTACGTAGACTTTTCGTGCTTTTTTTCGTAAAATATTCTTTTATTTTGGGAATTTTGTTAAATGCTACCTATTTGCTGAACACAAAACAAAAAAGTCTTACAAATATTGACCAATTGACTCAAAATCGTGGATAGAATTCATGGACTTACGTCTTCGAGAATATATATAATAATTACGAGTACATCCTGTATATACTATTATCTACTATATAATCTAATCTCAATATTACAGGGTATACATGAATATACTATACTATACTCCGATACTCTCAACTTCCATTTCGGAATCGCTATAGAACTTTAAAGGCAGCTGAAAAATTATAGTTTCCACAATGTAATTTATCACGTTTATAGAGTTTATAGTTTATATATAAGTTTATAGAGTTGACATTAGCTTTAATGGTTTTTTTTACATTTCACGTTTAAATGCCAGTGAGTAGTGATGTATAAATTAATTGGGGACCGCTAAAGGACAAACTCCGCGGGAAAATTACAAACGATAAATAATAATTGCATTATTTCATTGACATTAATTGTGTCTTGGTGAATTTCAATTGATGTTTGAAAATATAGGAGTCGGTTTTATTGGGTTTTAACAAGCAATTGTCAATAGAAACAAGTGGCTTTTCACTTTATTGTAAATAGCCACACAAATAGTAGGTACACAAATAGAGTTGTTAGAACGAGCGTTGAACATTTCAGCGCTCGAGCGGCGCGCGGCGCGCTATGTTAGTACCATTGAATCTTTAACATTAACCAATTTTTGAGGGGGAGAGTGCACGCTGCAATCCAACAGCGGTTGGGCGCGCTCGACTGGCCACGTTACCCCTCTCTCACAGAAGACTACCTTGAAATATACTGCATTTCCCACTGTATCTTATTTCCCAAATGTACGTACGTGTTTCGGTATTGTGTGAGATGTGCCAGAGCCCATTCCCATCCTATCCCTCCCCATTTTCCCAACCCTTTCTCGAAATTCATTCCTATATCTCCAAAGGTAGGCAGCGCACCAGGTGGACTGTACGCTCGTCTGCCGCCTTCGTCCATAAAAAAAAAAACCGTTTTAGACTCGAGCTTTCAACTACAAAAGTTTAATATAATCGAGCATTAAAATTTTGAACTATAACGTTCACTCAAAAGTTATTTTTGGGAAGATAGGTAAAGGGAAAGAACAACTTTTCTAAATATTTTATACTATAAATTACTGTAGGTTTATAAAGTTCATAAAATTCATCAAATAAATTATAAAGTAATCATGAGTGCAAATACCCACCAAGATCTTAAATGTTATAGAATCTGGTCGGCTGTGGTTTAATCAAAGGGTATTCAAAAACATTACATTCTACAGACATATTAAGAGTCACTTAACAGTAATTTTTTTTGCACACACACAGAGAGAGATACATTTTGTTCCTGACTGGGCGCGCTCTGCGCTCGCCCTAAATTAAACACGACCGGTGACTCTTGAAAGGCCACTAGGGCCACAAGAATTTAACCATTACGAAAAAAAAAGTAAATTTTTGGTGGTATTATTATTAGTGGCATTTAATTATTATTAGTAATATTTTTATAAAACCACGGCGGCTAAAAACTTCCGTAATAAACTTCTGGACAAGCGCTAAGTACGTTGATTTCCCTAGACATGAACCCCTACTAAGTTACTTTTGCAATACATCGACATAAATCGTACAAACTAATCACGTTTGCGGCAATATCTACACTCTTGTAGTACCGCCAGGGGTAGAAAAACTGCATGTGGAAAAAATGTATCCATAATTATTGTCGGTGCTCATGAATGGGTCGCGTGAAGCTCGGCAGTGACCTTGTGGAGCACTCGAGTGGGGCAGGCTATTGCTCCGCACGCGCGGTATGACCGCACCTCCCTGGCCCCGCGCCATGCACCTAGTGTAGGGTTGACAAAAGGACATTTCACTTTTTTTAGATAAAACTTTTGGACTTTTTGGTGGGAAATCGAGAAGTGAAGGTCGAGTTTTCAGTTGATTACTATAAAAATTGTGCATAGTGGGTATTGTGGTTTAAATAGTTGTGGTTTGTGACAATTAAATAAAAACATAAGGAGTTATATTCTGGTTCACATTACACCTAGGTACCTATTACTTTACCGAGAGACTCCCAACTTACTTCGACGGGGAAAACGCTTGATAGAAATAAATTTTCATTGGATATTTGCAAAAATAGTCGTCGCGTTTGAGTCGACGACTGATATTGCCATCAAAACAAAGACGAACTAAACATTTAGACAATAAATTAATAGATCAGAAGATGGTAAGCTTTGAGAAAAGTCTATATCTACAAGGGGAGAGGCTGATGAAATAAAATATAAGCTGATAAATAAACAATTAAATAATTTAAATGGCTCCGTGAAATCAGAATATTGATTTTGATAGATTTGATTATGAACATAGAATCATGAACGGAATCTCAGTTTCAGGTTTCGGAGCCGTTCTGTATAAAATTATTAACAACTCTCTAAACTTAAAAAACTCAAGTCGCGTAGTTGGCAGCCCTGGTGTCCCCCCGCGCGCAGTGCCCCCGCACGCAAATTATTGAGCTACCCCGCTCCCCCCGGACTTCCTTCCGCGTCCCTCGCCGCGCCCGGGATTCTAGTTTCACTCGGATTGTGTTAGGTTATGATTCTGTACGTAAGAGTACCTACGTTCGGTTTCGTTTCTATTCCTGTTTGTCGAAGTAGGTGTGTGCGGGCCAACATACTATCATTAAAGTGGGACGATAGCTGAATCTACTACGGGTTGCATTGTCCATAGGTACATTACTTCAATCAGAGCCTAGAGAAAGGTCGCGTAACTTTTATTTTAATAAAGTATGCTTATAAAAGGCGATTAAAATATAAGAAAGTGGCTACCACAAGGTTACTACACCACCTTTAAAAGAGTGGACTCCCCAACACGCTTGGCCAGCGTGGCGTTTTAAGGCCATACATCCCTCGTGTACAAAACAACGTGCATGAAGAGATCCATATCCATTAGTGGATACTAAAAGGATTGGTTATGGGTATATGTTTATAATATTTGGATTCTCAATTGATACACACCCTACCATACCCTTAGCCCGTGTTCCACTGCTGGGTATACACGGTATTCTGCTTTTGTCATCCAGCCACTATCGGTGACTTTCTTCAAATCGTCAGTCCACCATGCGGAGGACCTCAAACGCTACATTCCCACGTTTAAGTCTGTACCTGGTTGAGTTCGTAGATCGGTTCAATAACTTCAAAAATTACGAGTGTAAATCTTCAAAAAATCCCAAAAAATATTTAAACGCCTAATATAATAATAATATACTTTATTGCATAAAAATAAACAATATATAACATAGATATTTAGCACAATCATGAAAAATTTATACAATTGGCGGTCTTATCGCTTAATAAGCGATCTCTTCTAGGCAATAGGATAGAGATAAGTTGGAGAAGAAACTGCAATATATATGTAGTAGTGAAAAAATGACACGTTTACATAAAATAGGTCGGTACGAGTACATAATATATACACATGTAAATACATTTATTATACTATAATTCACTACATAATAATAATATATAAAAATTATAACATATATTATAATACATATAATATATGTACAATACTACATACTACATGTAAAAATATACTACATACATGCCTATATACATAGCAATGTAGAGAATTCCAATATCGCAAGGATATTGTAATTCTTTTAAAATGCCTCGCGGGAGGTATTTTTTCATTTTGTTACGCGAGCTACGAACGCTACGCTACGAGCCACGATAAAGAGTATTTTTGTGGCTTTCGTAGTATATGATTTGTAGATTAGTATACTCGTAGTATCTAGTATCGAGCCGGCCTGGCTTCGGGGTCCACTAGATTTTTCCACGTTCTCCAGATTCCACTTTTACTATCATACATTATATATTTTATTAATATCATACATATATTAATTAAGTTGATATCATACCCTATACATCATCATTGATATCAAGTACAAGATTCACTGGCCACTTAAAATGATAATAAAATTTTCTTTGATAATTACTATTACTGTCTTCTTTCATCACTCATATGCCATATTATATGTCATATCACTCAATGATGGCATCGTTTGTAAAACATGTCTGGGTTCTGGCGGTTGTGAATGAAAATTAACATCTGGCAAAAGTGGAATCTGGTGAACGTAGAAAAAATCGACTACTCCGACATCACAAAAAATGAAGTTTCAGCTGCTTCCTACCACGAAAACGTTCACTAGGATATATCGGCTCGAACGAAGTAACAATTAACATTTGTTGCGTCGAAACTATACTCGGATTGTTCAAGACAACGATCGTAATATAGTTTTGACAGGAGATATTTCGGAATCAAACGTCAAATCTCACGGTAACGAGGGAGATATCTTTTAGAAATTTAGATAGTCGGCGATAACCGATGTATAGAGCTTCGACTGAACAAAAATCAGTGTATGGGTATAGCACTTCATTCGTTTGAACCTCGTTCGGGTCTGAAACTTCGGTGGTTATTTTTTTATAGGAAGAAGGCAGCAGACGAGCATACAGTCCTACAGTCCATTTGGTAATCGGAACTGTCGCTCGTGGTACATGCCAACTGCAGTCCAGAATGACGTGCGCACGCCCCGAATGCACTGCAGGCAGCGCATGCGGGGGCGTCATTCCTACATCTTCAAAGGCTTCGAAGATGTAGGAATGAATTTGGAGAAAGGAAAAATGTTTTTTTTTTTTTTATGGACGAAGGTGGCAGACGAGCATACAGTCCACCTGATGGTAAGTGGATACTGTAGCCCATAGACATCCGTGATACATGCCAACATTAGTCCAAAATGACAAACGTTGGCACGCCCCCGGATGCGCTGCCTACCTTTAGATATAGGACTGGATTTGGAGAAAGGGTTGGGGAAATGGGGAGGGATATAATGGGAATGGGCTCTGGCACATCTCACTCACTACCGAAACACGTACGTACATTAGGGACATAAGATAAAGTGGGAAATGCAGTACATTTCAAGGTAGTCTTCTGTGAGAGAGGGGTAACGTGGCCAGTCGAGTGCGCCCAGCGACTGTTGGATTTCAGCGTGCACTCTCCCCCTCACATGCACTCTCCCCCTCACACACCCCCTCTCGAATTTGGATAAAGTGGGAAATGCGGTACATTTCAGGGTATAGTCTCTGTGCAGCTACTTAGAAATTGACTGCGGTGTAAAATCAGACTAGACAATTTTAGCCCGGATAGGTATGGGTACTTGAAAGAATACCAGTAAGTCACTACAAATAATTGAAAACACTGAAACACACGATCGCATGGAGTCGGCCGGCTATGGAATAGCACCAGCTCATCTCTCACTAAGTTATCACTGAGGGATAACAAAGCGGCTTCCAGAAGCTTTGAGGAACTACATCACCTCTAAGTGAACCCGCTAATCCGCTTGGCCAGCGAGATGAGGAGGCCCGTGTCCATGCAGTGGACGTTAAAAAGACTGGTGACAGACGAAACTATTAAAAAGGTAAACTATATGTATGTATAATATTATTAAACTAATAATTCTAATCAGATGTGTTTTTTATATACATAGTTGTATATATATAACTAATTGAGTTCCATGCGCAAACAAGCACTTCTCTGATACAACATTTAATAGTATGTAGAATATTAACAAATATAAGTAGTTTGGACACAAATGGTTTTAGCGGAGCGCAGTGGGCACGTTCTTCCCGATCAAACGATAAATGAATGAGTCAAAATGCATTTGGCGTTTGGAGCGAATTTGAAATTTAGGAATAGAATCGCAAAATTATTTTTCAAAGGATTTCATTAACGACCAGTAGGATAATTACTCGAAAGATTATCGCTACAAGATACTTATACTATTATTATACTGCTGTACTATTTCCTAATAAACTCAAATATAAATAATGGCAAATGACCGTCACGATACAGGGTACGTCTAGTTTTAGGACCTATGTTGTTCTGAATTGCAATGGTGAACAGGGATAATTATTAACATGCCACAAAGTTAATTTACAATAAATATAGGTGTGTTTGCAATTACCCCGGTTGACCTCATCGTTAATTAACTTTTAATAAAGTAATGAAGTAAAAAAAAACTTCTATGCCCATTTGTTGAGCTTTCTAAAAGTCCCACGGAAGCCAATCGAGAATTGACTGGTCTATCGGCGCTCACCGTACTGAACTAGTTAGTGGTTAGTCAATTAGTGAATTAGTGATTAGTGATTAGTGAATTAGTGATTGGTGAATTAGTGATTAGTGAATTAGTGATTAGTGAATTAGTGAATAGTGAATTAGTGATTAGTGAATTAGTGATTAGTAAATAGTGATTAGTGAATTAGTGATTAGTGAATAGTGAATTAGTGATTAGTGAATTATTTCCTTGTAGAAGTGCTACGAACTACGACTTATTTTAAACTACGATAATCTACAAAATTCGACTCTTTCAACTCACAAGCACCCGTCAATATTGTTTGTGTAATTTTCAAAAGTGACAAAAGTAATTTTCGCGTAAAGGACATTTTTTTTTTAATTGCAAAATCCTTTTACAAGTTCGGATACACACTACGCCACTGTACTCCGGCTATTATAGCATGAACTCTGACAGCCGACAGTTAAAAAGACCACACTGATGAGACTTTGACAATCATTTTTTTTTTAATTATTATTGATTATAACTATGAAATAACTTTCTTATCAAGGATCGATTACGAACCTTGATATTTAATACGAAGTTAACTTTTAATTCGACTGCCTTTTCTATTCAATTTATTATTAAAATACAATCCAAATATAAACTAAAACTAGAAAGTTAGAAGCCAGGAAATATAAATGTGTATAATGATTTGCATGATTATATAAATATAACAAAACAGGATCAAAGCATCAAAATAAAAACCGGACTTTTATAAATTTAAATAAAATATTTTAATCTAATTAATTCTAAATTTAATAATACATATAATTAATTCTATATGTATTATTAATTATATGTATTATTTTAAAGTTTAAATAATCGATAATCAACAATCGAAAAAAAAACTGTTGTAAGCACTAAC
This sequence comes from Sesia apiformis, assembly GCA_914767545.1. Lineage (NCBI taxonomy): Eukaryota > Metazoa > Arthropoda > Insecta > Lepidoptera > Sesiidae > Sesia > Sesia apiformis. The sequence goes on along the minus strand of OU611960.1, from coordinate 1,886,553 downwards.
AGAATTTATATTCCGTTACACGATAATGTGAATTTACATATTAATCAAGGAAAATGAATTTATCCGTTGTGTCGATAAACACTTGACATTTGAATATTATAATTTTGCGACTCGTACGTCGTACATTTTTTTAAATTTTCGATTCATGCGACTGCAACGCCCCAATCTGTTAAGAGCTCATGCTGCACCATTGCTGCACCAACCGCCACTAACCGGACTATAAAAAAGTTACAAGAACTACGAGTTATACTTTTGTAGTACTGTCACTCGTAGCGGTCGTAGGTCGTGGCGTAGCGCCATTTTTTTAAATTGACTTTCGGTTATTTGCGTAGCATTACGGATACTACGTAAGACCTACGACATAAGATGTTTTGTGTGTCATCGCTACGACAGTTTGTTATTTATTGATGTGATTTTGAGAAGGTTTTTCTTAAATATATGAAGCTTCTCTTAAGCTATATTACACCTTCCATTGTTCTCTTTTGTATTATCGCCCGCCGGAGGACGAGTCTTGCTTAATGATACTTTTGTTCACAAAGAAACATTGCACAATAGTCGGGCTTATATAGTGGCATTCATTGTCAGTTAATTTTTGGTTGAACAGAATACAAAGTTAATAATCTTTAGTTATTCAGAATATAGATAATACTAAATATTTTATACTCTTTTAGTGTCTTTTCGTTATATGGAAATATTCTAAAATTATAATTTAATGACATTCGTAAGCTCTATATTGTTGTATATCTATTAGGGATGTTTCGAATAGTAAAAAATCTCTATTCGCAAATACAAATATGAATAATTTGCCCCGCTGTTCGAGAATACCAATAGTAGGTACCTAGCCTGCTACTCACGTACTTGTAAATTAGTAAGTAGGTAAGGTTTTTTTTATGGACGAAGGCGGCAGACGAGCATACTGTCCACGTGATGGTAAGTGGATACTATCGCCCATAGACATCCGTGGTACATGCCAACATTAGTTCAAAATGACTAACGTTGGCAGGGCCCCGGATGCGCTGCCTACCATATATACATATGAAATATCGGATATTTTAATATTTATTATAAATTGAATTTTCACGAACCCTGATTCTAAGTCGATATCCCTACGAGATTGCTTCAAGGTCGAAAGTTTATAATAAATACTAAAATAAGTTGAAAAGATAATAAATTTTAACTGAACTTATTCGTTAGTATTGTACTTGTAATTAGTGTTGCTGTAGAATAGCGTTTTTGATGTTAACTATATGATTAAGCTAATGAAATAAAATATTTTGATTCTTTTATTTGAATAAAGAAAGCAAAGGAACACGCGATTGTGATCTCAAAACCCCGCTTAAAAAGATTAATAATTACTTACAATATAATTATAAGTTATCAAGAAAACACAATTATGATATACCTACCTAAGCATAAGAAACACAGTCCTATCTTAAAATATTTCAAAATTTTCTTCTACAAATCATTTGTCGACCAATCGCAAATATTAATATACCTAAATAATGAGTTGTAAAATCTACAGGCAAGCCTATATAGATGTTCTGAACGTGTCGGGACTTAGGTAGGACTGAAGGGTTAAGGAAAGTGCTTTTTAAAAAGCTTTATTAAAGAAAGCCTAATGCCAGTAGAACGTGTTTGTTAAAAAAATATCAAGCTAATAGAATTACAGTTTATTCCGTTCCAGTTCCGTCCGCCTTTAATCGGATAAGGGCTGTCCTTAAACCCAATGTTTTGGTCCGCGATCTATTTCGGTGCGGCCCTTTGGGACGGGGCGTCACGTTTTTGCGGAATGTTTTGAATTTATAAAACGGAACGAGCAACAGCTGATCGCACGGCGTTGCCGTTCCGTCATAACGCCCCCGCGGCGACGTTGCCGCTACGTGCAGGCCGTCCGGTGAGCCGAGTCTCGGCAAAGGCGATCGACCGCCAGTCCCCCCCCCCCCCTCCCTACATAAAACTCTAGCTCCGGCACACATTGTAGACGAAGGCACACGAAGGCGTGTACTACAACAACTTTTTGCTGCCGACACTGGCGCCACTTTCTATATCCACTCGGAATTTCGCTATATGAAGTTAGTAGTTCCGAATTTCCCCGTGCGCAGAGTTAAATTTGTATTTCGATGCACCCGTTCCCCGAATTTCCTTGCTTAGCTATCAATTTTGTTCCGTCGATCGAACTAATAACATGAAAACAGTAAATTAGTACATGAATTAGGTCATTTCCCATAGATCGAGTGTAGGTTCCCGTACATTGGCACCAACTTTCTTATCTGACATGAAAGTTGAAGGAGAAAATCAATTAACGCTGCGCTGTGTAACGTTTTGTGTAGTTGCTTTAACTCATAGTTTTAACATCGCCTTAATTACAATAAGCGTTATTAAAGAATGATTTTCTTGTTAATAGATTAATACTGCGTTTTTAAAAATACAGAATTTTAATAATATTATGGAATACAATATTACATGTCTCAATATATATTTTCATCGGGACCTCCAACTATCTGAGATAGCGTGCCATTTGACAGTTGATTCTAACTTTTTCTCGTTTATGGTCAAACATGATGTGCGTAGAATTTATTGCTCGAGCGCTTTGCATTTAGAAAAATAATCTGTTTTAACTCCTTAGTGATTTACTAGGGGAGGGAGCCATGTGTTCTGCAGTGAGATGTTATAGGCTGATATTGATATCATATACCTAAGTATTTAATATAAAGCGAAATTTACGAAATTTCCAAATTAGTAAGATTATTACAAGTAGGTATAGAATACCAGAGTATCACCACTCCTATATCACCCTGAGCCCCTGGGATAACAACGTCGCCACCACAAGCCCCGGGGAACTATATCACCCCTAAAAGCCAACCCATTCGGTCAGCCAATGTGCACGAAGACGCCGATGTCCAGCAGTGAATGACAGAAGGGCCGGTTATGTTTATGACACCTATGTATTTTTTTTTTTTTATGGAAGAAGGTGGCAGACGAGCATACAGTCCACCTGATGGTAAGTGGGTACTGTAGCCGATAGACATCCGTGATACATGCCAACATTAATCCAAAATGACAAACGTTGGCACGCCCCCGGATGCGCTGCCTACCTTTGGATATAGGACTGGATTTGGAGAAAGGATTGGGGAAATGGAGAGGGATAGGATGGGAATGGGCTCTGGCACATCTCACTCACTACCGAAACACGTACGTACATTAAGGAAATAAAATTAAGTGGAAAATGCAGTACATTTCAAGGTAGTCTTCTGTGAGCGAGGGGTAACGTGGACAGTCGAGTGCGCCCAGCGGCTGTTGAATTGCAGCGTGCACTCTCCCCCTGTATGAGACAGCTAATAAATTGGTGTATTCCAGGATGTTAAATGCTGACCGTCAGTGCGTTTAATTTCCTAAAAGTATTGTGATGAATTCCGAAAAGATTGAAAATTTTACTCTGTTGTATTTGTGTAGGCATGTGCAATCATAATCTATTGTTAGTTCACGAACTATTAACATTTGAAGTGAATAAGAAAGTTATTAGGTCGTTGTGAGGACGGAATTCATTTAGAGTTCAGAATGTAATAATGCCTTATGCCTAAAAGCTCATATACACAAGGAGAGTTTCTCCAATGGTTCGCTGTTCACTAAAAACTCGATGATAACAGGGATATCACTCATACAATGATGATAACTGTTATACTAGCTTTTGACCGATGTTCAAGAAACTCTCCTTGTGTGAGAGTCTTCAGTCACTGAGGTTTCCGTTCTTAACAAAATAACTTAACCGGTCAAAAAACTAATCAATATCTGTAATGTCCGCATTTTTGATAAATATTGAAACGAATAGCATTCTAAACCCGCCGCTCTAAAACATTTCAACATTCTCAAACCATATAAAGTTTCAATAGCTTGAATTGAAATAGAAAACGTTAGATCGCAGTCATAACTCTCATTGGTCCTTTGAAAGGCTTACAAACGTTCCGCGCAAAGAAAAATGATATGGCATTGCAAAGAGTTCAAGTAGGTACCTACTGTGAGTCTTTCAATTGAATTTGAAAGAAAGAAGATATATTTATTCATTGTCACAACACAGACGTTAAGTAGCTAGCAACAGTATTTGGTACATAGACGATCGCTTTTTTTTTTTTATGTACGAAGGCGGCAGACGAGCATACAGTCCACCTGATGGTAAGTGGATACTGTCGCCCATAGACATTTCCGATACATGCCAACATCAGTCCAAAATGACAAACGCTGGCACGCCCCCGGATGCGCTGCCTACCTTTGGATCTATAGGAATGGATTTGGAGAAAAGGGTTGGGAAAATGGGGAGGGATACGATGGGATTTATTGATACGACACGAGTCAGTAAGGAGAAATCTGAATCTATTAGAAATTTGTTTTAAGGAACCATGGCGTCTATTTTTTTTTTTTTTTTTTTTTTTTTTTTTTATATAGACTAGGAGGCGGACGAGCAAGCGGTCCCACGTGATGGTAAGTGTTACCGCCGCCCATGGGCACCTGCAACACCAGGGGGCATGCGGGCGCGCCGCCGACCTTGCAAAATCCTATTCACAGCTCTCTTGAAGAACCCTATATCGTAGCTCAGTGGAAAGACCTCTTGAGGCAGTTCGTTCCACAGCCTACGGGTTCGCGGTATAAAATAGTTTTTGGACCGAACAGTGCGCGACACCTCCGTATCGAGGAAATGCGGATGGACCGCACTTCTGTGACGGGAGGTGCGGTTGTAGAAACCCGAGGTGGGAATTATATTAAACAATTCTTCAGAGCATTCCCCATTGTACAGGCGGTAGAACACACAGAGAGACGCAACGTCTCTCCGAATGCTGAGGGATTCTAAATCGCCCGTGAGAGTGGGATCGTCGACAATACGAACAGCACGTCGTTGGATAGAGTCAAATGGGTCCAATTAGAGAGGTATAAATAAAAAACAGCATTCAAAGATTTTCAAGAACTCACACACAATCGGGAATCGAACCTGTTCATTTTCCTTGAAAAAATCACAAGTTATTTTATTGCGCTAATTGAAGGGCGTAGTCAGAATTTTATCCAGGGTAGGGCAAAAGCAAACAATTTTATCCCGGGTGGGGCAAAAGCAAACAATTTTATCCCGGGTGGGGCAAAAGCAAACAATTTTATCCCGGGTGGGGCAAAAGCAAACAATTTTATCCAGGGTGGGGCAAATCAAACAAGTTTCTTATAATTTAAATAGAGCCAAAAAGTGTAAAAGTAGTGTAAAGCCAAAAAGTCTCTTACTTATTCTTCCCTATGCCAGGGGGGGGGGGGGGGCAAGCGCCTCAATCTGCCCCACCGTGGCTACGCCCATGCACACTGCCAAGTAAAGGTTATTCCGTGTTTAAAAAGAAGTGTTTATAGGAAAATTTGTTGTCGATAGGGTTAAAGCGTTGTTAAACATTGTTAAAGCGACTGGTTGAGCAAATCAGTGACGAATGGACTAATGGATTGTCGTCAATTTCTTTCTGTGCCTTGTCTAAGGTAAAAAGGAAGAAAAGGTATATATATATACTCATATGATTTGTGATACTCATTTGTGAGGGGGAGAGTGCACGCTGAAATCCAACTCACACTCGCACTCGACTGGCCTCGTTACTACCTTCATTCTCACAGAATACTACCTTGAAATGTACTGCATTTCCCACTTTATCACATTCCCCAATGTACGTACGTAGTGAGTGAGATATGCCAGAGTCCATTCCCACCCTCTCCCTTCCCATGTCCCCAATCCTTTCTCCAAATACAGTCTCTCAACAACAAAGGTAGGCAGCGCATCCGGGGGCGTGCCAAAGTTTGTCATTTTGGACTAATGTTGGCATGTATCACGGATGTCCATGGGCGACAGTATCCACTTACCACCAGGCGGACTGTATGCTCGTCTGCCACCTTCTTTCTATAGAAAAGAAAACAAAAAACTCATATGATATGATTTTGAAGAATGTGAGTGAATGAAATATTTTTAATTTAATATGTTAGAATAGGGTTAACATGTCATACGAATATAGGTACATATATCTTATAGTATTTTTAAATAAAACGATTTAAAATTAATTTGGAAAACGTTTTTTTTTTCGTGGCATGGATAAAGGGAATGAGTTATGAAAATTTAAAAAAAAAACAGTCTTATCTTTGCATACAATAGCATCATATACAATAGCACTTATCTTAGCATACAAATCAATTCCTCGATCAGACTCGTCTACATTTCACCGTATTTGGATTTGTATACCAAAAATTTTGAAAAGACATACGAGGGCTGTATGTTAAGTTATGGCCTAGGCCAGAGTTGGCGCTGCTAGTATTTAAAAAGTGATATTTTTCGTAAATATAACCTTTCACAACAGTACTGTCAAACTATCAAGTCGCTGCGTGGTTTAGTTTGTGAATGTCAGCCATTTAAATAGAACAACTTTTGTGATTTTACAATAATTTTGTATTTCTGGTTCTTAATGAAACATTAAGAATCATACACATATCAAAATATACGGCAGATAATTTTCTATTTCAATGTTTCTAAAAAAACACAGTAACACCTAAAGACTGAAGCACTTGTGTAAATTTGAAATCAGACAATAATATCTCAAATGTTCAACGTTCGTAAATGAACTGGTGTACTATTAACTATAATTTGCATTTTCTTGTATGTCTTGTATAATTGTATAAAAATAACTGTTTTGTCTAATTATATTAGATCTCTATCTCCTTCGCTCCTGATCGTTTGAAGTCGTATACAAACTTTATGAGTTTAGGTAAGGAACTTTAACTGCTTGAGACATAGGTATACACTTACATCTTAAAATAGACTGTTCCACACATTTCACTGCTTCTTGTCTTCGTCTAAATCAGTGCTTCCCAACCATTTTTCGTTCCCGTACCACTTAATAAAACTTTTCATTTATGAGTATCCCTCCCCTGATAATGTCAAAGAATTACAAAGAATCCTTTGCGTACAGTAGCCGCTTAGACAGACGGTATACAAACGAATGTACTGTATTTTACCAACCCAACGCTCATAGTCTAGCACCTTAGTAAGTTATTAGTTATAAGGTTCATTTTAAACTACATATTGTAGACATAACATATTATAATAATGTTTATATAAGTTAACTATTTAACTTCTCAGTATTTCCGCCATTACCAATATAATTTATATATAATATAATGTATATAATACCAATATATAATATAAGGGTACGCGTACCACAGGTTGGGAATCGCTGGTCTAGAGTAATTACAATCAACGTCAACGGGTGACGTAGCTGTCGCATTAGATAACACTAAATATGATGAATGTGTCACAAGTGCGACGATTTTGGATTATCAAATTTTGGATTACCGCTTCTGTACTTAGAGATCTGAATATTAATTCAGATCTTTAAGTACAGAGGCAGTCTTTTATTTGTATACATTACGCCCAGAAGTTGAAGTGTGGCTACACTTAGGTTTAGCCGGCTGGAACTAGGTGCAGCTGTTCGCAGTTGGCCTTAAATAAATCTTGCTGACCTATGACAATGGCAACTTTGGATGCACATTCTTATCATTGAGTATGTTTTTGTCTGAAAGGAGGAGGGAGACATAGGTCAAATAGGTCCTATATATTCCCATTTTCCCAACCCTTTTCCGCCAATCCATTCCTCTGCGGAGGCAGCACATCCGGGGGCGTGACAACGTTTGTCATTCTGGACTGATGTTGGTATTTATCGCGGATAGACATCCATAGACATGGATGACGGCATCCATTTATTATCAGATGTATTGTATGCTCGTCTGCCGCCTTTTTTCTATAAACAAATAACTATGCTTTAAAGCCAAGAGCGACATTGTACAGAAAATATGTGGACATTTGTTGTCTTTCGAGTTAAAACGCAATATGACATATCTGTCGTGTTTGAGTCAAGGTCGCAGGGGGGTCAGCTGAATGTTTTTCTACCAAGGAACTATAAATAATGTTTCTTTTATTATACAAAGTTAAATAAAAATTACTTGCACCCTCTTAACAATGAAATTTTATAATCAAAACTAACAATTTTTAAGTTTTTCTGAACTTAATATTTTGTCAAAAAAATAGTTAATTTATTTTATTGTCCCACTTCCCATGTGTTCTTATGAAGAAAAGTGTTGAATTCTAAACTGTCGTAGAACATAAGTTGTTTTTTTTTTCATACGTATATGGCAATGGTGCAATTAGCACATTCTGCCAGTGTCGTTTTCTTCGTAATAAACAATTTCCAAGTCTAAAACGTATCCTGTCAATGTCCAGTACCGTAGAAGTAATTCAGGAGTCGCTCAGTCAAGTGCTAGTAAGTTCACCGAGGACAGAAGAGGACTCCTTGGAAGCACGTGAAAAACGCTGTCCTATGCTTTTATTTGATTATCACAAACACTACGCACAAAAACACTGAAGTTTAATAAATTATCACTATTAAATCAAAAAACGCATAATACACAATTTTTACAATAATCAAACAAAATCTCAACTTCATTTCTCGAGTTTCAGGATAAACCCCAACAAAGTGGTTAGTTTACACGAAAGAAATTCAATGTTAAAAGGCAGCAGGTGATTTTTATTTAACCTTGTATACAATTGATTGTCCGTTTTAGTACATACATACATGGAACCTTTTTTTCATTAAGAAAATAAATAAAATGACCTCTATTCAACTACCATATCCGGATTTCCCGCTCAATTGAAACGGTGAAAAGGTTCGAAAGAGCTGCGAAAATGAAAAGGCTTTGCAAGGTCGGTACAACATCGAGAATGACCTAGTTTTATAGGGATTCTATATAGGCAAGGCTCTTTATAAACGTAGATATAGGGAAGCCGTGACACTGATTTTCACGTGAATTCGAACCTTAAAAAGCAAACGGGCAAACATAGATATCACATTAGATTACACATTCAAGTTTAACACTTTCAGCCCGACTTTTTTTGTATTTACAACTTTTTTCAATTTTATCAATCAACATTGACAGTATACCGTCTCTGAAGGCTATGATTCGAATGTGCGATTTTATTGAAATGTCAAAATCCAAATTTGAGTGTGGGACACATATGTCCCAATCGGGGTTTTTGATGGAACACATGTCCCAATCGGGGTTTTTGATGGGGCACACATGTCCCATCAGTAAGGAAATACAACAATTTCAATATACATAAAACATCAAATGTATTAGTCACATTACATCGTTAAGTGTGATATGGTGTAAAACAGTTGCTACAGAGAGGTAGATTGCACTCAATACAAATGGTCTTTGTTCTCAGTTCAATTTTCCGTTGAGCACATCTGAAACATCTTCTTCGGGTCGGCCCTTGAGTAGGAAGATGGTCTCCATTATTTATTTGAGTAATATGTAGATAAAATCAGTAATTATTTGTTTGTAGTTACATTTTGCATGCAGAAAATGGATTATACTTCAAATAACCTCTACATAAGTAGCAAGTATTGCAGCACTTGCTGCGACCGCAAACTAACGCCGACAAATTCCAGCACGTTCGAATCTACTGATTAAGTGGTATTCGATCTTCTGACATATGAAACAATGGGTCCTAAATTACGGGTGGGACAAGCGTTCATTGAAATCAAATATCCCACAAGATTGTTTTTAAAAGTCGTTGGGACATATATGTCCCGTTAGGAGCGAAAGGGTTAAGAAAACACTAAGGGATATTATCTCAAAGTGGAGAATATTGCTCTGACACAAAGCAATTAAGGGAAGTATTATTAATCGTATATTATAGTTAAGTATGATATATATGATATGTATTTATACCTGTATGTATGTATATGTTTATTCATGTTACGGTATTTCAATATGCGTCATTATTAACTAAAGTTTTACTCCATCTTACCTACCATAGCATCTACCGCGCCATGTCTGCATAGTCCAAAGATTGACTGGGATATAATGCTACTAAGCATTAAGTCCGCCTTTAGTCACTTTGTGCAATAAAGAATAAATAAACAAATATTTTAGCCCAAAAAATCAATGAGCTTAAGTAGTCATGGGCGGGTCATTTTTGTCGCAGGACCAATGGGGTTGGTAGACCAATCCTCAGATGGAGACCGCATATCGACATAAGACCGGCTCGACGCTCGAGCGCTGAGTAATGAACATTGACTCGAGCATTAAACAATCGTGAGCGTCACAGTCCAAATTTTTAACATTCATTGGTCTTAAACCCAGATGATCTTAAATGGGTTTAAATAGAAAGAAGGTGGTGACATACGAGCAGAAGGTAAGTGGTAAGTGGATATTGTCGTCCATGGTGGTAAGTGGATACTCACAGACGGCGCCGAGTAATTGGTAGAAGAAATCTGCTTTCTTTATGTAAAGTTACTAGCCTGGTAATGTACAGAATCTTGCAGTGTAATAGTATTAAACCTTGTTACGTCGTAATGAAGACGAAAATTGAACAAAATGTAACGCTTGATGTTTTCTCAAGTATTCGCTTGTTGTATCGGATATAAGCGGATCAAAGTATTAAAAGACGAGTGTTTGAGCTACTTTCCACTTTAACAATGCTGTCTACAATCTACAGACAAACAGATCTACACACAAAGAATCTATTGTAATATGCTTAATACAGATATGTGTATATAGATAACGCAAGCTGTCCGTCGCTGTGTGCTCGAAGTTAGCGCTAAGCTCCCTCTTCTCGCGCCGAGCATTCAGCCTGCTTCGCGCTGTGTCGCTAGCAACTCGTTACAAAACACAAAAATGCCTAATTGCGCTATCATCAGTTGTTAAAAAATCGGCGGTGAACCAATTCAAAGGAGATATTTCGTTTCATCGGTGACTGGTTTCCTATCTCTTAAATTTAATCGTGATGTTACATGCTTCGTTGCCATACAATTTTACTATCTATCTCTATGGTATTCGTTTTTCCTGACTAGGATTGATAGCTCCACATAGCCTAGGACTGACATTTGGAAAGTTTTTTTCGTTTTCATATATGGCAATAGTGCAATTATCACATTCTGCCAGTGTCAAGTTTTCTTCGCAATACACAATTTTAAAGTCTAAAACGTATTCTGTCAATGTCTAGTCTCGTAGAATATGTCAGGAGCCGCTCAGTAAATTGATAGTAGGTCCTATTACTGAGGACAGAATAGGCTCTTTGGAAGCACACGGAAAACGTAGTCCTATGCTTTTATTACGCAGAAAAAATACTTTGAAGTTTAATAAACAATTACTATTTTACCACAAAACGCTCAGTACACAATTTTTGTAAGAATCAAACAAAAACTCAACTTTAATTGTCGTGTTCCCGCCAAAATGTCCCATTTGTAAAGTTCGAATATCCCGGACTTTTGAATTTGAAACACGGACATTTTTTAAATATATCTTCGTTTGCAATGTTCACGTTGTACAATAAAAAAACCTATAATAGTTACGAAAAATGTTGTATTGTATCAGCTTATAACGTCCCACTGCCGGGCACAGGCCTCCCGTAGTAAATCATAGGGGGTTTCGGGCCGTAATCCACCACGGATTCGCACTAGACAGTGCGGATAGGTGGAACACATAGGTAGGTACTCCAGGTATTTTTTTCTGCAAGATGCGGGATCTCCCGATGTTTTCCCTCACTGCCGAGCTAGTGACAATTTTAAAAATCTGTACTTAAGTTTCTACTTAAATACTTAAGTTTTACTGTTTCTATTTCGTGTGACCGTGTCACACGAATGAGAGTCGAGTATAAATACCCCAAGGCTATCAGCGCTCAATATTTCGTTTAACAAAATAAAAGTTCAAATAAGTAGTTAGTTATAATAGTTATTTTCTATTAAAAACACAGTCTGTAATTTAATCAGTAATTGTTCAGCTTCAGAACAACTGATTGTTAACACCAAATACCTTCAAATAATCTGTCGAACTTCTTGAAGTTGTCGGTGCACATGGCGGTGCACATGGACCCGCACTGCGCTACCCGATACGTGACCTCCATTCGAGGACCCGTCTACTCCCGTCGGTCCTGCGGCTCCTGCGGCAAATGTCACCTGCCCATTGCCACTCCACTATGCTGATGTTAGTTCTTTCAAAATCGGACTCCCCAAAATACCACTACAGACAGAATAAACTTTCCCAAAATTCTCGGTTAGTTATACTTCTGTTTTCAAAATGGTCTGTGCTCTATTTCAAATACAGTTAAACTACATATCTATAGTGACGTAAATTTGTTAGAATAGAAATTCCGTGGCTGGAAAAAATACGATTTAACACGGTCACTGTGACAAATTATACGCGTGTATAACATACATCTCATATGCTTATAGAGAATTTTTTTTGGTATCCTCTAAGATTAACAAGATTTGAGAAAAAAACAAATTAACAACCTAGAGAAGACAATTGAAAATAACGTGTTCTGATTAGACCAGGTCAATATAAGCGAGAACGAGTCGGAATAAACAGACTCGTAAATGTCACGCGCATAAGAAATTTTATTTAATTCATTTTAAGTACGATTTTATTTTTGGCGGTTGGTTATTGGTTTGTATTTAAAATGAGCAGCAAATCACGACCAAAAAACAAACTATCAAACATTTGAATACTGAAATAAATAATTTTAAGTTACTAAGAATGTCGTCACAAAGTCGATGGAGACCCGATTCGCTGGACTCCCATTTTTTATTATCATCAGAGAACTGCAAGCTAACCCACGTTTAAAATTGCCATCGATTAGCTGCCCGCCCGTTCCGTAATTTCAGTTATTTCTTATAAAGAATTTGAATCACATTCTCTTACCCCAAACCTCATCTTCGTCTCGTCGTGGCTAAAGAAAATTAAATAATCTTTTTCTATTAAAATATTTATTTAAACCGACTTTAACCAGCCAATTTCGAAATAATTTGATTCATAAACTGTGCCAGCCTCGGGAAGTTGAACTGATTGACAGTTAGAGGGTACTCGAGCTCAATCAAAACAAATATTCCCCAATTATCGATTGCGTCGATTGATTTCCTTGACCTAGAAAACGGTGGGTGGACATTAAAGTGACAATTACGATTAATAATGAAAGAATGTTTACTTGAAAAAAGTGGTTTGTCAAAGAAAGTGATGATTTATATGTTTGAAAAAAAGGTTCTTTTTCCGTTAATTCATATTTCTTTTTGTTGATTATTCTGCTTTTATTTTATGTTATTAATAGCGTTGCCAGCGATTTCGTGCGCGTGAACGTTAGTGTATGTTAGCTTGATTCGCGATGGACCTTAATAATTGATCTGGATAAAAAGTATTCTAAATGTTAATCCAGTACATAAACCTTAACAAGTTCAATTGAATTCTATCCAGTGGTTTTTGCGTGATACGCGTTCAAACAGACATACAAACTTTCTAGAAATTGTTGTTATATATCCTGTATCATTCACAATTTACGCTACAATTACTATAAAATAATAATATAATTGCAATTATTAAAAAATTATAAAATGTACATATACTGCTGTTACGATTCTAATATATGTATAGTATGGATGTTATGAAGCTCCGTAGCCGAAACTATCGGATATCTAAATTAAAAAAAATAATTGGAAACCGAACCCGAAATAAAAGATTCCGATGTTATTACAAATAATTTTATTCGTTGCTGTTAGGGGCGGAATTTAAACGAGGCGAGTTTTGACAAATCCTTGCTCCTTGCATTTGTTTTGATTGATTTCTCGTTCGCTATCTTTATAAGAGTAAAGTTGCAATTATTTATAAGAGTAAATTTTCAATTATTTATAAGAGTAAATTTTAAATTATTTATAAGAGTAAAGTTGCAATTATTTATAAGAGTAAATTTGCAATTATTTATAAGAGTAAATTTGCAATTATTTATAAGAGTAAAGTTGCAATTATTTATAAGAGTAAAGATGCAATTATTCCCTATTTGGTTTTATTTTCTTTGCTTGCAGTTAGTAATACATTTCTTAAAATGTTAATGTTATAGCATATCAATAACCGAAACCGTGTCCGATACAATATCCGAAATAAGTCCATATTCGTAACGGAAACTTGTAAAAAATATCGTAATCTGTATCGGGATCCGAAATATCATATGCCTAACAACCATAATGTATAGATAGTTTAATTTTACTATAGCTTTGTACGAGTTTCTTTGTGGGATAAGACCCGAAACTTGCCGCTTTACTGACAACTGATGGGCTGGATGAGTTCTTGATTGGAGATCACCGGCCAGATGGATCGATGTTTTAAAGAAGTTTGCTGTTAGTGGTTGCATGAGAAGAGTCGAAGATCGTATATGGTGGCTAGCCTCGGGAGAGCTCTATATCCAGCAGTGGGGAGACAAGGGCTCATGGGTTAGATTGTAAGTTAACAATAATGTTTTTAACACTACCTACTATGTTTATAAAAGTCAGATTGTTTATTTTTCTTGATAAATTTTAGTGTTTTGACACTGATAAAAGTTGTCGAAATTTTTAAAACACGAAATTTTTAATAAAACGAGATCATCATAGTTAGGTATAGTAATTAGTGGTGGTATAAATCTACGTAAAATTTACGTAGATTTATACCACCACTAATTACTATACCTAACTATAATGATCTTGTTTTTGCATTCGCGTACTTTAACGTGCGCATTAAACGGTCATGTAAGTATAATTACATAAAGCATAAGGTGATCATACTTACTGACCACAAGGCATAGAGTCAATATATCCATATTCATAGTGGTCGAGTCGTGAGGTCGTTAAACTGGAAACCATTGTGTTTTTACGCTCATTATCTATTGAAATATAAAGAATTTTGTGTACAGTCGAGTTATACAAAAAAGCTGTCGTGTAATGCCCAGTTTTATTGACTTTTGTAAGCTATGTTTGATTTCTTTAACGCGTTTAAATTTCAATGTCTTTGATAATTGTGTTATATTTCCCGGCAGGACCACTGTTCCAAAACGCTGTTTCTTTCTAGTGTAAATTCTTGTTTTTAAACATAAGTACTAATTTGTAGTACATTCATTAAAATTTGTGTTAATTTTCTGTAAATTGCTGTAAATCCAACTTTGGTATCGGGTTTTCAGCAGCGGGTGTCGTAAAAGGCGTCTAAATAACAAAGCTACTACCACAACCCCTGAGGACCTGTATCACCTCTAAAGGAGTGGACTCGCCAAACCGCTTGACCAGTGTGCTTTTTTAAAGCCATACATCTCTCATGCATAGGAGAATAGGCTTGAGGATGTCTATGCCCAGCAGTGGATGATAAAAGGACTGGCGACGGTGATTGTAAAATTTGCACTATCAGGATTTATGATATTTAATATGTGATCCTGCTGGGACGTATGCTTCCAGTAGAAGTACATAATAAACCATAATCACGAGCTGACTGTAACCCAGCCGAAATGGCGAGTAAAATAAAAGAGGTAGGTAAGAAAAGTAATTAAATAAGCAGCAGAAAATATTGAATGAGCAGCAGAAAATGTTGAATGGGCGGCAGAAATGTTGAAAGAGTAGCTATTGAGCGAAAATATTGAATGAGCAGCAGAAAATATTAAATGAGCGGCATATAGACATAAAAGGACTAGAAAACCCACGAACCGAGACTCCGTCGACTTTGTGGTCATATTCTGAATAATTTTAAATTATTTCAGTTATTCAAAAATAGTTTGTTTAAAAATAGTTTAGATATGGGCTCTGGCATATCTCACTCACTATCGAAACACGTGCGTACATTGGGGAAATGGGATAAAGTGAAATGCATGTGTGAAATACACGAAAATCTCAAAAGATGTTTGCTTGTTCTCAATAATACCTAGTGGTTTATTCCAATTGACATTTAAACTACCGATTACTCTCATGTAAGGGATACAGTGTCGACACGGTGTCGAAAGCTAGACACAGTGTTTTGTTAACTGACCAGGAGAGGCTAAACGGGACCGTACCGCCTCTGCTATGTTCCTTCACTTTGTGTAACGGTTTTCGGTAATTGTATTCATGTAAAATAAAGTATTTGGAGGATATTGTTTAAGTGTCTTAACTAAATATACGAACACGCAACCTAACTCAATAAACAATTAATTAAGAACAGCCCAGAACTCTTAAATTGGTATCTAACCTTCCGATGTAATTTGAAAAGTGCTAATAAGTATTCGAACATTGTGGTCTATTGAACTTTGGGTATTAAGCGTGTTGTAATAAGTGTTCGCGAAACGGTAACGCAAGATACTGCTCCCTCGTGCCTCTAGGCAATAACTCTATGGTAACCGTCGGCACGTGTACGAGAAAGCAACGGTTGCCATGTGCACATTGTTACAGTATGTTTTTCACGACGGATGCACAAGGACACGCTGCTAACCGACAGAAGGGATCCCAACGTATGTGCCTTGAATATCTGCACTGGATCGACCCTTGTAAGGCATTGTGTTTAGGTGTCAACCACTTCAGCCTGCTGGAGAACGGCAACGTAGTCATGCACTTTACGCTACGACATCTGGTCGGCGGGACTACCGGCGCAGATATCCTGGATCCAGCGATGTTGATATTAGAAGAGACGAATTAGAAGACGAAATGGTCTTGAGAATTGGAATTATACGTAAATTCGGTATTTAGATATATTACAGAAACGTACTAGTCTGTTGTATATATTAGAGACACGTACTAGTCTGTTGTATATATTACAGAAACGTACTAGTCTGTTGTATATATTAGAGACACGTACTAGTCTGTTGTATATAGTAGAGAAACGTACTAGTCTGTTGTATATATTAGAGAAACGTACTAGTCTGTTATATCTAGCTTTGATTAGAATGACAGCTGTTAAACTGCCTCGAATAGAGCTCTATAAAAATAATTAATATATAAAAACCTAAAAATTACACAAGGTTTTTGCCATAGATACACGCACGTATTTTTCACTCAGTCCATAAATAAACATACAACCTCGATTTGATCATTATTGTCCCAGCACTATTCGAGGCACTTTGATAGCTGTCATTCTAATCGAGCTAGATTAAATAAACTGTAAACTCACACGCGCTTAATATGGTTTCAAAGTAATCGTAATCTTGTACTTAAGTCCTAATATATATTTTTTTTCAAGCGTAATTACAATTTAACTTATCGGAAATACATTACCTTTTTTGACTTTTTTACTTAACTTTACTATGAGTTTTTTTTATGGACGAAGACGGCAGACGAGCATAAGTCCACCTGATGGTAATTGGATGCTGTCGCCCATAGTTGGTGAAACTTTAGTCACAAAGACTCACAGTTATCGTGAAATTAGACACCATTCGACGATAAGCAACACTAGTCATAACATTCTGAAACTTAGATATGTTTTGTATCGCTCAGCATTTGTTCGATATACCTACTCAGCTTCTTCAACCAATTCTGATAAGTTGTTAATGTGTTTTGTGTCGTAGTATAAAATTTTGTATCAACATTTTGAAGGAGGTGATGAGCGAGGGGCACACGGATACAGTGTCGAATGTTCGACACAGTGTTCTCTTAACTTAGCTGTTGAGCCTAAGCGGCACCGTATCGCCCCTGCTACCTTCACTCGTATCTTGCGAACCGGTCTGTGTAATCATTATTGGTAATTGATTTTTTTTATAGTGAAGTAGGCGGACTGGCAAGCGGTCCCATGTGTTGGTAACCGCCGCCCATGGACACCTGGTATGCGGGCGCGCCGCCGACCTAGCAAAATCCTATTCATATCTTTCTTGAAGAACCCCATATCGTAGCTTAATGGAAAGACCTCTTGAAGCAGTTCGTTCCACAGCCTACGGGTTGGCGGTGTAAAATGATGTTTTGACCGAACAGTACGCGACACCACGCACCGTATCGAGGAAACGCGGATGGACCGCACTTCTGTGACGGGAGGTACGGTTGTACAAACCCGAGGTGGTAATTGCATGTAAAATTGAATTAATGTAATTCAAATATTGAATTCGGGTAAAATAAAGTATTTGGAGGATATTGTTTGTGTCTCAATTATATATACGAACACGCACCTTAACTCAAGATACAATTAACAAGCACCGACCAAGCACTCCCAAACTCATAAGTGGAAGATATTTTCAAAAGAATTGTCGCCAGAAACCTAGGTTAGTTTGGCTTCGGACAAATTTCTATAGAACACAATACTGTCCGATTGCTTTTCAAATTTTTATTTCTTTTTCCTTCGTCGCGGGGGTTCTTAAAGTTCTATCTAATAAGATAACAATTGAAGCTATCGATAACAATAAACTATTGAAGTTTGACGACGAAAATTTTATCCACCTTCCCCAATGTAAGTACGTGTTTCGGTAGTGAGTGAGATATGTCAGAGCCCGTTCCTATCTCACCCCATTTTCCCAACCCTTCCTCCAAATCCATTCCTTTAAATCTCTAAAGGTAGGCGTCGCATTCGGGGCTACATTACGTTTGTCAGTCTTGACTGATGTTGGCATGCATCACGGATGTTCATGGGCGACAGTATCCACTTACCATCACATGGACGTCAGCTCATCTGTCGCCTTCTTTCAATATATATAGAAAATAATCAGAATTACCAACTGTAGTTGTAAACAACCCTAACAGTATTCATTGCTGGACATGGGCTTCCTTATGCACATAGTCTCAAACCGCCACGCTGGACTAGAGGGTTGGTGAGTCGCACTTTTTAGAGGCGATGTACTTCCTCGGGGCTTGTGACGGCTACGCTTTGTTGTCCCTAAGTCGCCTTTACAACAGCCAAAAGCTAATGTTATTCAAAAGCCAGCCGAGACTAGCCATCCTTTTTATGGAAACTTTAGAATTATTGACTGTTTTTTTATAGAAAGATGGTGGTAGCAGATGAGCAGACGGTCCATCTGGGGGTAAGTGGATACTGTGGTCCACTTAAGTGGTAAGTGGTCTGGGTGGTGTGTTCGCCTTTGGTGTCTCTAGACCCGCGGACACATCATAGTGTGGACCATTAACGATGACGTTATTTGTTAAAAAAATCCGTAGGTATTGTATAAGTTCACTGGTACGGATCGGGGTTTTGAACTCACGAGCTCACATAGGTGAGAGAAACCCTACCACCGCATGTTTGGAATCACAATTATTTAGTTTGTTAGTCAATTATGACAAACGATGTGATACACTTCGAAACTGATTGGTGTTCTAGGTTAAGTTGGTTACTCTTAAATTTGAATTGGAATTCACATCGCTTCAAAATATTAATAAAAGGCTACGTAAATTAGCCGTTGTTCGAAAATACTACACCCGAGACAACGAACTTACTCAAAGCTGATATTTTTGCAAGCTCTGTATGATGTTATGTCACCGAGCGAGGTGAACGGCCCGGGTAGTGAACCTATGACCTCCAATTCACGGATCGACGGCCACGAGCCCCGAATTTTCGTTAACGTAATGGCAACGCTCTTTCAAACTGTTGGGTTAGGCTTTTAGGCTAAGTTCACTCACTTGGGACTTTGTTGGGGTTGCTTTGACCCGAATCTGTACAACCTGATTTATTGAGTAATGTTGTTTCGGTGTTTGTGTAAAAAAGAAATTTTATGTACCGGCTGTGCGAAGTGTATTCCTTCGCGTGTATTTTATTATGGTTTTCGCGGGAGTTTTATGGAGGATCTGGATAAAAAGGATTCTAAATGTTAAAAATATATTCTCACCCAGGATGTTAACTGTAACTATGCTACAAATGTCATTAAAATCCATCAAATGACAGACACGATGGTATGGAATATTGTGTAGTCCACTTAGAAAAGTCGATAGTTTGTCAAATCAAACTTTACATAAAATGGAAACAATCTGTACTGAATTATCTACGAGTGTTAAAAAAATAAAATATCATTGGAAGGGTACGGTGAAATCAACGAGACATGAGCTTTACATCTATAGAGTGGGTGCCGAATTGTCCAATCTGATTGTCGAAATGGCTCGCACTGTACACTATCGGTGTGCACTCACACAAACGCAAAGCTCATGTCTCGTTGATATTCAGGAATTAAATAAAAGTAGTAGTTCGATTGTATTTATATTAATGATTGAAATTATTTTATAGAAGGTGGCAGACCAGCAGAGAGGTCACCTGATGGTAAGTGAATACTGTCGCCCTGCGACATCCGTCATACCTGGCGACATTAGTCCAGAATGAGAACGTTGGCACGCCTCCAGATGTGCTGCCTACCTTTAGGAAAAAGGGTAATAGGAAGTTAACGGGACGGGGCATATACCTAATCGCATTACACCTCCCAACATTCCTTCCTTTTAATATTTTCTTAGGTTTTCGTGATTACTATACATAGCAATTAAACAACTTTGAACGGTTTAAATCGCGTATATTTAACATTATTTATATTCCGACGTTTCGAACACTTTGCAGTGGACGTGGTCACGTGGTCACGGGGTGATTCCTTCCTTTCCTTATAAGAGATCCATCCATATAAAGAGCAGAGGCAGGTATGAAATTTGTCAAATGTTAATGCTAATTTTCTTTTGTATGCCGTGTGGTGTCGGCCGGCTATAGAAAATACCACCCGTACCTCTCACCCCCGTGTGTGTCGTAAAAGGCGCAAGTCCTGAGGAACTACACCACTTCTGAAAGAGTGGACGCGCCAACCCGCTTGGCCAGAGCGTGGCGTTTTAGGGCCACACATCCCTCAGCATTGAATAGCATCGGTTGCAATGCTATTTTGTATAACTGTTTTAGATTTTGAATATAGAATAAGTAGGCTGGGTTCATAGGTATGAACATTGTCGCGTCGTATCTATCGACATCGATACTTTTTGGGGGCGTGCGTATTTTGCATAGCTATCTGCCCATTTCGTGTTCAGTGAGAAGTGACGTCAAACTTCAAAATCAATTGTATATATAGTGAATTGGATAACAATGGGCTAGCGGTGAACAACGTGTCTACGACCAGCTGTTGCCCGTGACTTCAGCTGTAAAAAACGTATGTATTTATTTATGTAGTACCTACAGTCTTTTCTTCTTTTCTTATTCTTCGGTTTGATGGCAGTATCAGTCGTCGACTCGAGCGCGACGATT
This sequence comes from Sesia apiformis, assembly GCA_914767545.1. NCBI lineage: Eukaryota > Metazoa > Arthropoda > Insecta > Lepidoptera > Sesiidae > Sesia > Sesia apiformis. The sequence goes on along the minus strand of OU611960.1, from coordinate 1,865,559 downwards.
ATTTTGCCAATGTTACGCGTAAATGAATTTCAAGTAAATACAGCGTCGCTCAGTAAAGCGATAGTAGGTTTATTGAGGACAGTTGGACTCCTTGGAAGGGCACGATTAACGCAGTCTGGTGCTTTTTACGCACAAACACTTTGAACTTTAATAAACTATCACTATTAAACCACAAAGTCCATAATACATAATTTTTAAAGTACCTAATCAAACAAAAACTCAACCCCACCCCTCGAGTTCCCGCCAAAGAATTCAACAGTCTTTAAATCTAGCTTGATTAGAATGACAGCTGTCAAAGTGCCTCGAATAGTACTGGGACAATAACGATCAAATCACGGTTATGTGTTTATTTGTCGACTGAGCGTTACGCACTACTAATAAAAGAAATCCGTGCGTGTACGCATGGCAAAAACCTTGTGTTTTTTTAGGTTTTTATAGATATAGATATATATATATTTATAGGGCACTATTTCAGGCACTGTCATTCTAATCAAGCTAGATTTAAAAGACTATGCCTACAGCAAATTTTCTGTATTTTATTTAAAAATATAATATCACGCTCCGCTTTTTTCTTGCAGTTGGTGTATGCAATTAATATTAATTTAATTGGCGATAAATTAATTGGCAGAAATTCGTATCTTTGGCCAATTAATCTCGATTAATTGGCGTGAATTCGTAAGACTGATTTTATTTTTATTGTCAAGTGGTTTTTTCGTGAAACTCTTTTGTTACATGATACAGCATTGTATTTGTACAAACCCGCGTTTGGACAAATACAACTCTTTTGGTACAGCTCATTAGCAACATATATAGGCGGCTAGGTAGCGCTAATCGCAAATACAACGTTGTAGAACAAATCATTCATTTGGAAGAGCAACTAACATGAAAGTGTGGTTTCATTTTGGCAATAAATAAAAAAACTTAAATATCTTTTTTCTACCTTGTTGGCGTTTTTAAAGTTGCTTCAAAGCATTTATATCCTCGGGAGCGAAGCCGAGGGGTAAAAGATGGTCCGGCACTTGTATCGGCCTATAACGTCCCACTGTAGGGCACAGAACTCCCCCAATAAATCACCAAGGGGTTTCGGACCATAATCCACCACAGGGGCCATAGGGCCCAGTGCGGGATAGGTGGACACATATTTTTGTTTAATTTATCGAGCACGCGGGTTTCCTCACGACGACGTTTGCCTACTTAAGTAGGTACAGATTTTTAATGTCATGGGCGGTGAGGGAAAACATCGTTAGGAAACCCGTATGTATGCTCGAGAAAATGGTTCATACTAAGTTTTAAGTAGTGATAAATATGTATATCACTATTTCTTTTTAAGGATGAAGGCGGCAGACGAGCATACAGTCCACCCGATGGCAAGTGCATACTGTCGTCCATAGACATTCGCGACACATGCCAACATCAGTCCAAAATGACAAACGTTGGCACGCCCCCGGATGCGCTGCCTGCGTTTGGAGATAATGGAATGGATTTGGAGAAAGGGTTGGGAAAATAGGGAGAGATAGAATAGGATGTGAATGGGCTCTGGCACATCTCAATCACTACCGAAACACGTACGTACATTAGGGAAATAAGGTAAAGTGGGAAATGCAGTACATTTCAAGGTAGTCTTCTGTGAGAGAGGGGTAACGTGGCCAGTCGAGTGCGCCCAACGGCTGTTCGCTTGCAGCGTGCACTCTCCCCCTCAAAAAATTATGAATGACTGATATTAATAATTTTAAATGACTAAGAATGTCATCACTAAGTCGACGGAGTACACCTTATTATTTGTCAACAGAAAATCTAAACCTAATCCAGTTTTAAATTTGCTGCTCATTCGGTATTTGTTGCCGCTTATTCAATATTTCTGCCGCCCATTCGGTATTTTTGTTATTCATTCGATATTTCTGCTGCTCATTCAGTATTTCTTGCTGCTCATTTGATTATTTCTCATTTCAAATCACACTATCACCGCTCACTTATCACGAGCGGTGATAGCTTAGGGGTACTATGAGGACTGTATGCCGTCTGTCGCTTTATTATATAAAAAAAAAGCTAGAGCCAGTTTGAAAATCAAACTTATCATTATTCTGACATTTTTGAATAGTCGAAGCCACTGCCGCGTGGCCCGGAGATTTACGATGTTAAACCGCAGCCGGATAATCAGCCTTCAAACACGGAGACTCCGGCTCAAACGAGTGACAGCCCTAATTATGGCCCAAAACCCCCCAGTGATTTACTAGGGGAGGCCTGTGCACTGCAGTAGGACGTTATAGGCTGATACAAGTATATATACTTAAATCTAATTTAAAACCTTTAAACAAGAGCAGGGTAAAAAGACGTAAAAGTAGCAAGCAACTTCGTACAATAGATTGTGATTGCACCAAAGATAGCCGTGAAAGCTTCGCGCCGACCGGAAGTATGTAATGTAAGGAGGCTCTAATGGTCCGACATAGTACTTAGCGAGAAATACGGTTAACATAGTGCCAGGCTATCGGATTTATAAGTAACAGAGCAGAATAAACTGGTGTAATACGGATTTACCCCATTACTGTAAAGCCAAAAGGAGGGTAATGTTTTAAGGCATGTACTATGTATTCACATGAAGAGTACTCGCTGCCAAGTGAATCTGCCGGTCGGCCATCTTCGCATTTCCTACCATTACCGAATGCTAAGAGACTGTAATATAAAATAGAGTGGTTACAACGTAACGTAATGAACTGTGAGTAGTTTCTTTATTACTCATACATGCCGAAATGATTGCGGAAGGTGACCAACTGACCGTATTGAATTAGTGGTACTACATGTGAATCTAGAATAGCAGCAAGGTAGCACCCAGTACGTAATTCTAGTCTGTTTATAAAATGGTTGGCTAGTAATTTGTCGTGTGTGTAGGCCGGCTGTAGAATAACACCACCGCATCTTTTCCCGTAGGTATAGTAACAAGTGACTCAGGGATAACAAAACTGTTCATGAATGCTGACGACATACAATTGTACTTTTCTTGTAACGGTAACAACATAAATGAAGGCATAAACAAGATTAAGCTTATAGATAGAATATTTGGCATATAAAAGCTCTCCTGTCCTTAATCCGGCTATATTTAAATATATGATTCTTGGATCGAGAAGACAAGTTCAAAACATCGAATCATCAAATGCTCAAATAGTTATACCTACGGGGTCAATCAGTAGAGTACTCGAGGCGCGTAATCTCCTGGACGGTGAACTGCGCTTCGAGATGTATGTGGTTGAGCTCGTTCAAAATTGTTTTTATAGACTCAAAGTTCTTTACCAGATTCGCGATTTATTAAGTGTCAACCTTCGCGAACTCCACATCCTCTCAAAATTGAATCATTGCTTAAGTATTTATGGTCTTTGCCTTTTATCGCGATCTAAAAAGAATATTCAACGTATACAAAATGCTTGTACTGGCTACTGTATCACATCCCTCAACGACCCCCAACTAACGCCATTCTTAAACAAAGCTAGTGTACACAGAAATCTAAATAATAAGAGATTATTTAGATTTCTATGAATACGCATCAACGCCCGGCATTTACTACAGTACACAATTTAGATTTCTATGAATACGCACCAACGCCCGGCATTTACTACAGTACACAATTTAGATTTCTATGAATACGCACCAACGTCCGGCATTTACTACAGTACACAATTTTGATTTCTATGAATACGCACCAACGTCCGGCATTTACTACAGTACACAATTTAGATTTCTATGAATACGCACCAACGTCCGGCATTTACTACAGTACACAATTTTGATTTCTATGAATACGCACCAACGTCCGGCATTTACTACAGTACACAATTTAGATTTCTATGAATACGCACCAACGTCCGGCATTTACTACAGTACACAATTTAGATTTCTATGAATACGCACCAACGCCCGGCATTTACTACAGTTAATATCATTTTTAGGATTCATAAATATTAGTTTGTTTTCATCCATTCTTCGTCGTTGTTCGTGGGCCCTAGTAGCAGAATATCAGCGCTGTGGTTAAATACTTTCTGTTCCACAGCTTTGTGCCGAGCTAGGTATCCTTGACGTCGCGACACACATTTTTGTTCATGCAGCTTGTTGTTATGTTATTTATTACTAAGCATTTCCTGTGTTTTGTGAGTCGTGTTGTGTGACAAATAAATAACTTTTCTTTCTTTCTGTCAAAGTGACTACCACAGCTTTCAAAGCCCTGAGGAATTGCACCACCTATAAAAGAGTAGGCTCGCACAAGCCGGTTGGCCAGCGCGCCGTTTTGAGGCCAACAGTGGACGGTAAAAGGACTGGTTACGGTAACCGTATGTGAGAGTATATTACAATTTTCAGACTTAATTCCACAACCGATTTGAGTAAATGCAGTGTCAATAAAAATCAAACTCAATTCCACAGTTCGTTGTAGTACATGCAAATCATTGGTCAACCAAGTGTACGCACGATTACAAATTTTATTTGCATTCGTAAACGACTTATTATGGCTATTTCAGCGTTCATATTCGTTACTCTAACGAATGAATAGGTTTGTTTTACAACGTTATATTTGCGGTTGGCGTTGTATAGTCGTCCATTGACTATGTTGATAATGAGTCGCAAAGGAGTTTGTACAATGCAAACGTTGTAGTGGCCAATAGATTTTCTACATATATCTATCAACACATTATATGTATAATAATCACCAACCCGGACGGACGCATCAAAATCGATGTAGCACCAACCCTGAAGGCTATCCAGGCATGATGACGTATGTGCAAACGAGACGGCGATACACAATCTTCCTGGAGCGAGACAAGGGAAGGAATACCGATTTTATCGAGGCGTTACAAGCTTTACTGCAGCTCGTTTTTAATTAAAATGGGTAATTAAGATTGTTTTAATGTGTTACGTAAGGATTTTATGGCGAGTCTGGGAATGACTTAAATCGATGTTATGGACCTCCCGGAAGTTTAAGCGATAGCTTTCTACAGCAATAACATTGTCATGGTTTGTATACTCATACAATCGATTTGAGAATACATACTATTAGGGCCTTACCTATGAAATTATAGTTTGTTCATAGTGGCCACTTTGAACTTATAGTCGGAGTCACGGACATTACATGGAGAACTGTCAGTAAAGTGTCATCTCCGTACAAATTTTACTTTGATTGACAGTTCTACATGTCATATCCCTGACTCGAATAAAAAATCCGACTTTGGTTATCACGCGTTTCGCTTAAAATTGCAAATTCAAAATAATTTCAATTTAAAACTTCTGACATTCTTTTTCAAAATCAGTTATTCGTTGTTTTTACGTCAAACGACTTTCTGCTTAGATATCGTTGTCTAACCATGTTTAAGGTTAATAATCGCATTATTAATATTTGTAGGGGTAGAGTGCACGCTGCATTCCCACAGCCGCTGAGCGCACTCGACTGGCCACGTTACCCCAACAATGAACTGGCACAACAATTAATGCAGATGTGTACTGTGAAGAACTGCAACCGTGGATAGACAAGCTCGATATCAAAAAACCGAGTTTGGTGAATCGCTCTAGTCCACTGTTTCTCTATGATAACGCTCGCCCACACATTGCACAACTGAGTCTCAAAGTTACAGGAGCTTCGACTGGAAACTTTTCCATTTTTCCACTGATTTCCAATTTTTTTCCAATTCCATTTTTGAGATGAAATTCCAATTCGAAATTTGGATAACTTTTTACACTTATTCTCCATACCTACTCTCAAACTTTTTTCAAAATCCATTCCTAATTCTTCCAAGGTGGCTGGCACCGCATCCGGGGCCGTGTTTGTCGTTCTGAACTGATGTTGACATGTATCGCGGATGTCTATGGGGGACAGTATCCATATACCACCAGGTGGACTGGCTTCTCCACCTTCTGCTACCTTCTTTTTATAAAAAAAAAACAAATGCATAGCCATAGGGACTATGTCTGGATTGCCACAACGATAAATAAAGCCATATTTTTATATCCATTTGCCGGCTAAACAATAGGATAATTCAATCAGGCACGACACAAAAATTCATTGTATGTATGTGAAGAGAAATGTAAAAGGCATCGTATAAGGCGATTAAAACTTTATCTACCAATCAGCGGAGAGGATGGGTGATATCAGCCAATCGTAGGGCGGTGGAAGATGCCGCTGACGTCACTGTTACAAATAGAAATTAATGGACGGAAAGGTTTGCTTTTATTTTTATTAGATTAGGTTTAACCGCGATTTCGTTTGCGTCAGCGTTTCTTAAAATTCCCTTTAGTATGGAATTTCGTTTTCCAAATAGAGCGAAGATATTCTCTTTCTACCCTTATTATTTTTGGAAAATAGTCGTTAAATTTGTAGGGGGAGAGTGCACGCTGCATTCCCACCGTTGCTGAGCGCACTCGACTGGTCACGTGACCGCTATCTCACAGAAGACCTTGAAATGTATTGCATTTCCCACTTTATCGTATTAATCCATCCGTACGTATGTGTATCGGTAGTGAGTGAGATACACCAGAGCTCATTCCTATCCCTCCCCATTTTCCCAATCCATTCCTATGCAAAGGTAGGCAGCGCACCCGCGGGCGTGTCGTTTGTCATTCTGGACTGATATTGGTATGTATCGCGGATGTCTATGGACGACAGTATCCACTTACCACCAGGTGGGCTGTATGCTCGTCTGCTGCCATTTTTCTAGAAAAAATAAATAAATAAAAAAATTCCGATTGCAGTGCCAGTCGGAAGGAATTTCCAGTAGCTTTTAGAAAAAAGTGTTTACAACAGTTGAACTTTTACAAACTCTATCTAACGATATATAGTTTACTAGCGATCCGCCCTCGCTTCGCTTCGGTTTATAAGTTTTTTTTCTTTTTTCAAAATTTCAAAATAAAATATAGCCTATGTGTTATTCTGATGTATGAACTATATTATTGTAAAGTTTCATTAAAATACATTGAGTAGTTTTTGCGTGACAGTGTAACAAACATCCATACATCCATCCTCACAAACTTTCGCGGTTATAATATTAATAGGATATACGGGTTGTAATCGAATCTTTATTTAGAGTTTTGTAATTTATCTGATTAACTAAAGTAAACATATAGGTATTACAGTAAACTTATTTACTTATTTTCAAAATAACAACGTAAGTATATCTGTACTACAATTAACACACAGCCTGTAACAAAATATTTCTCGAAGCCTGACATACGATGTTAGGAATTTTTTTCTTTTTGTAAAAGTATAAACATTTGGACGTTTCTATTTAAGCAAATTTGTTTGAAAAATTTGGTGAAAACTTAAAAAACAAATGGTGATTTTGGCGAAAAAGATTCGTAATTTTTTTTTTATAGAGAAGAGGGCAGACGAGCAAGCGGTCCCACGTGATGGTAAGTGTTACCGCCGCCCATGGACACCTGCAACACCAGGAGGTATGCGGGCGCGTCGCCGACCTTGCAAAATCCTATTCACAGCTTTCTTGAAGAACCTTTTATTTTAATTTTAAGCTTTTATGTTAATGAAATACAGAGTAAATGAAAAAAATGCACATAGTCACACACACTCAGGTATTCACCATCACACAAACACATAATCGCAAAAGCACATAGACATCGGCAACCATATTACGTTGTACGTGAGTGTAAATTACATTACACAAATTTATTAAATAAAACAGATTTACTAATAAAACTAAATGTAACTACACCTACATATGCATTCCATTTTTTTTATTCATAGATGTACTCTAGATTATATATGTTTATTAAAATTACACAGGTTTTATATTTCAATAATTTTAATGTAATCTTGTTGTATCACTTGCAATGGAAGCCTGAAGCCCGTAGCACAGGTTTAACCTAGTCTGAGGTTCAAGGTAACAAGTAATTTTGTTAAAACTTTCTATAAAGAAATAAAGACATTATTATTAAAATTATTATTATTAAAAACGCTGAAGCCGAATCATCGATTCATTAATGAGTTCAGAATAAATTAAAATTTTAGGATCCTATTCTTCTGAAAAAAAAACGTTTGAGGTATTGCTAAATTTTTCATACAAAATTGCTAAATACAAAGACCAAATTTGAGTTACAAAAAATACATAATACCCTACGTCATTTAATTCAAAAGCATTAACAAAATTCATGGATTCAAGCTTCGGAAATTGTTCGGTTAATTGTAAACTGATTTTTTTTTCAATTTTTAAAGTATTACCTCCCTTAAATACGCGTCCTGATTCGTAACCGTAAGTTGATGTCATAGGTGCCGATAAAGGGCGTGTATCTGCCCCTTTCACAAAATATTCCACAGAAATTCAACAAATGGTGATATCTAAATAGTTTAACATGTTTTTCATTTTCCATTCGATGTCAATAGCATGTTTTCTTCGAAACAAAGAGACTTATTTACGACGTGGTATTAGAAGCAATCAGTGTTCGGGCCATTATTTATTTAAAGCAGCGCACAAAGGTGGTTAGACGCTTATACAAAACAACCCTTAAATGGGGTAGACGTTTTATGTTAAAACAGGGTTCATGAATATATCAATTGATATTTATCGAAGAAACTAGAATTTTGGCAGATCCCACGCTTTTATATTGTTGTAGGTACTGACATAAATAAAAATTATGATCACTGCCACTGCCAATGGTCCAACACTAAAGATTACAATTATAATTTAGTTTAATGTTGATTGAGTAGACTGATTTTATTAATCTCAAAAACTCTTATTTTTTTTACTCTAATTCAACACCTAATTTTTGTTTTGTTTTCTAATAAATAAGTCTATTAATCAAACTCAAAGTTTCATTTAACAATTTTGTCACATTAAAACCAATTACAGAATGAAATTCGCGTCTCTTCAATATGCATGATAAATATCGGATATTTTGATATTTATTATAAATATCGATTTTTTACGAAACCTGTGTTAAAAACTATGGGGCGAGTATCTCATATAAGCAAATAAGCAGAGCCTATCATTTAACTGTACATACTCTTATTCACATTAAGAAAAAAGTGATGTCATCCGTCCGATGTGGCAAAACAGTGTTAATTGGTCAATTGAGGAACCTTCCCTCACATGATTGGTCAATGGGTGGAATCACGTGACTGATAGTGATGACACTTTATTCTTAATTTGAATAAAGATTACTACTTATCTACGATAAGCCTACGCTAACGCCCACGTGCGATCGCTAGTGTTCCTCACATTTTTCGATTGATTAAAAACTTTTTATAGATATCTACATAGATATTTCATGAAAGCGTACAGGACACGAAGAAGACTCAAGGATTGGTAGTCGACCTTGAAAAATATTCTATAGTTTAATGGATCATTAACACGAGGAGATTCTCGTACGATTCGGGCGAAAATACTGTATACGATTGTCGTATACGATCAATCTTCATACGATACCCGCCTGCAACAGTTCACACGATGATAAAAACTCCACGATACCAGTGATCACTTGACGATGATGTTGTTTATACTAGTTTTTGACCGATTTTCTCCCCTGCACGCGTTCGAGAAACTCTCCTTGTATAAATGAGCCTTTAGAGTATCGATATTACCGATAGTGTAGCAAATTTTCGATGCGTAATGTGGGAAGACCGCGAAGCGTTGCGAGTCGTTCGCTGACCAGGTGTTGTGAGTTTTGGGAGAGACCTATCTCCAGCACTGGAGAGACGTGGGCTATTGGTATATGGTAAGGTCAATTATTTGATTAAAATCAGCATCTATAAAATATCTGTCACTGGTTGTATCTGTAAACAGTACGATCGATTTTGCTGTGAAGTTTCATGCAAATATGCCAGAAATAGTAGCGAAAGGCATGTTTTCCCACGGCTATGAATATATTAAAACCTAGGGCTTTCTGTGAAACCTATAAATGTTATAGATCATAGCCTAAAATGACATATATTATGTGCAATTCTGAAGTTTTAATAACTCATGCAAGGAATAGCACATATGTGAAGAATATATACGTCACGGGTAATGTTAGAATCGTGTCTAAAGGTGGGTTCAGTTAATATTTCCCAAGATCTCTAAGTAAAGTCCGAAACACAATCTATAGGTACATATAAAAAGATGACCTGACTGACTGACTGATTCATCATCGCCGAGCCGAAACCGCTGAAGCTAGAAACATGAAATTTGCACATTGGATAGGTTTTATGACATTCGTATTCACCAAGGAAGTGTTTTTAGAAATCTTACTGGGAAGAGGAGGGGGGGGGGGGGGAAATATTTTTTGTACGGCGTCTGTATCTCAAGAACTATATGTATAAGTTAGAGACATGAAATTTAGCATATTAGAATTAACGTTTAAAATAATTAAACAAGTGTATCTGGGTTTTTTGCAATTTGACTTGGAAGGAGGCAGGTAAGGGACATCTATATCTCAAGAACGATTAAAGTTAGAGTCGTTAGATGTTTAGCATAAAAACTTCTCATTTAAAACAATTAAATACGTGTATCGCCGTTTTTTGATATATTTGATAAAAGGGAGGGGCGGGTTTAGGACGCAAAATCTACTTATATATCTCAAAAACGTCACGGTACGTTTATTGAACAGACTTACTCGTTGATTCATCAACACTGAGCCAAGATGGCCTACGCTAGAAATACATATCAAATTTACACAGTAGCTTCCTTTTATAATATAAAGACTCACTAAGAAGGGATATTTCGAAATTCAACCCCGAAAGCGGTGAAACGGGGTATCAAAATTTATATGGAAAAAAGAATTTAATGGTCCTATTAACTAAAAATTTACTATAAATATTCTACAATACAAATAATTAAACCCGTGTTTTAACATTTTTTTAAAAAATATAGGGGGCTTATATACAGGATGTAACGTTTTGTTTGAAATCACAAAACCAATTAAATCCTCGCGAGCTAAGCCGCGGGCAACAGCCAGTTGAAATATATTACCATTCGAACCCTATCCGCATAAAGCGAGCTCTACACAACGCTGGCTGGGTACCAAATCTGCATGTAAATTATTGACATTGTATTTTATTATAAATCAATGTGTAAGGATAACGAAATGTTTAAGATCTACACCAATATCATTGAAAGTGGAACTTCACTACGTACCGACCGTAATTATATTGAAGTATAAGCTATAAATCAATACATAAACACTGTATACTTTTATAGACCTGTATGCTGGTAAAGGGGGCCGGTTAAGTTCATTTATTATTATTCTTCAATTTTGTAAACAAAAGTGTGCCTGAGTGATCATAATTAATTCGAACTGGAGGGAAAAAATCTTATCCTACAGCAAAAGACAACTGCGGCAATTGACTGGGAGTATCTACGGGGGTCACTTCGGTACAAAGGAACATCCTCTATAGAATTAGTTTAGTAGTTGATAACATCTGCGGAGCTTGCAACGAGGAGGGAGAGTCCCGATGCATCTTCTGGGCGAATGCGACGGTCTGGCGAGATGTAGAATGAGTTCTCCAGGTAATCATAAACTGGAGCCAGAAGACTACAGGCTTTTACGACTGCCGGATATGCTGAAGTTTATAGATATCATATATTTGGGGATCAAGAGCAGAAGATAGGGTTAGGGATACACAAAAAGTCCTATTGGATCGAATTGATTAGAGATCAGAACGGATCACCACTTATTTAATACGGAATAGAAAATAAAATGTAAGGAATGGACGTAGGATGTAATTTGCAGCGCAATTAATAGATCGATAAATATATATTTACTTAAGTATTACATAAGTCACAGTTATACAAAAACAAGTTAAACTTGAGTTTAGTATAGGCTAATGTGAGTTCTTTCCACTCTGTTAATTTTATTAAACGTATTTATATTAACGCTATAATGATTAATTTTGTTACAATCTAAATTATTTTCCACTCAACAATGCACGCTGTACGTTTTATGTGATGTATGTGTGTATGTGTGAGTGTGTGCATTCATGTATGTTTGTATGAACATATGTTGATATACTAATGTTATTTTCGGTGTGTCATTAAAGTCATTATAAGTAGTTTAGCTTTAGAAATACTTCAAGTTTTCTTTTGCATGCATTATTTTAGAAGATTAACGTACAACATTCAACCTTAAAGCCATCTGCTGCAAACTACATCAGTTGTATTTAACAAGAATCAGTATGCACTGTCTCTAAAAAAAATATTTTCCTATTTAAACTTGTCCAATATTACACCTAACTATATCTCAACCTTCATAAAGGTTGTTATTCAACGTACTACTTCCTAATAAATGACAAAACCCTTAGTTGACAGCTCAAAAGCGTTACTAAATTGAAGACGTGAACAATGTTCCCGAGTTAGCGACCCGTACCGGTAACCTTTCAATCCCTCTAGCTATTTTGGGCTCGCATCGATTTCCACAAAACCGTCTCAGCCGTCGTCTGACCCATAAACAATCCATAAATAAACATAATTGATGAACAAAACATATTTATTTAAGACTTATGCAATATTGTTTAAGATAAAGACCCATAATTTGGGCAAAGTTCAATCTAAACGCTTGACGACTATTTTTATATTTGAGAGTGGAATCTTCGTAATATGAATAAAGGTAAATATTTCTTCAAACTCAGCAATTGAGTTTGCTGAGCTCAGCGATTGATCTCATCCATTACGGATTATCTATGTAGTTATCAGTCTATTGCGCTAATAGTAAGTTCATGGGCAAATGAAAAGGAAAAATACAATATGGCCGACGCAGTTTTATTTATTTTCGCACCTTTCATAAAATAATTGAAACATCTCCAAACCCTAAGTATTGCCACAGGGAATGTGAGATGTTTCCAAAAAGACATCATAAGGATGTTTCGAATAGGAATTAAATACTAGATATTCGCAAAAACAAATAGGAACAGAGCCTAACCTTTACGCATACACTTGTAAAATTAGTAAGTAGGTAATTTGTAGTTTAATTTAAATGCAGTTTTATAAATTAACTTAGTAAAAGTATTTAAACTTAGCTCTTAAACATATTATTGTATTAGGTATATACTCGTGGTAATAATTGGCTTATTAATTGCCAAATATTATACTTCATGCATTATTTATATTATAAGCTGTGAGCTATTTGTAATAAATAATAACATTACAATAAATAAAATATTTTTTAATTCAATCAGTAAGTACCTTTTTAGTTTAATCTAAATTTAGATGTCTATATAACTTTAAATTAAACTAAAAATTCACTCGATAATTAAACTAAAATATCAGATTGGCAAATTAACATTTGCTCTTAAAAGTATTTCTTTTTGCAAAAAACTTCTTTTACCTACTATTCACATTGGGCTTCACTATTAGAGTATTCGTTTAGAATACTTGAAAATTGGGAAGTATTCGCCAAAACAATTATGAATATTCGGAACTTCCCTAATAGGTATGTATCTTTATTATTAATTAAAACAAATAAAACGTCTTATTTAACAGCACTCAACAGAGAATAGAGCTTAGCAGTCGTCCAAAAACATTGTTCTTGTGGTAGTGCACACGGTAACCCAATTAGACCAACGTGTATGTATGGCCCAGAATGTATATCTTGGCCTGACTTTAGAAAATATTTGCTGAAACATAACATAAACTGACTTTATTTGGACCTTGATCAACACCTAATGCTAGTTATGTATAACATTGTTACCACATTTAACGTTATTTAAGGTAATTATTTCTTAAGGTAAAGTGGAAAGCAAGATGATTAGCGCGGACTCTCGTACGTCCTAGTTTAGATGACCTACTTTAGCAGCAATAACACTGCGAGTGTAAATAATGATCATTGCAGAGCATGGATATTTCTCGCAGGCAGCGGCGTTCAATAAAGATTATTTCAAAATACGTTTCCAACAGACGGCCATTATGCTAATAATAATAAAATGCACTTACTTGCCAAACAGCGGATGCCATAAATGGAACGACGAAGGGTCGTGCGGATGCGGCGCGAGGTGCGGCGTCGGCTCTCCTAACGGCGTAGTACTCCCAACCTCAGGCTCATCCCTCCTCCTGCTCATTGACGCCACGGGAGGGTTAGAAGTCCTCCTAGAGGATCCAATCCCCGACGCTGCGGCCGCTGTAGGCTCTAGAAGATTCTGCAGTGACTTCACACTGATTCGCGGTCGAGTCGCCTCTTGACTGGTCCGCTCACTTGTATTACTGCTCCTCTGATGAGCTTGTGATTCAGAATGTTTCACGGAATGTAAATAGTTATTATTAGGGTAATATGGAGATGTTGGACTCTTCTGCTGTCCAGTTCTAGGACCTCTTTGATTTCCCATCATACTAGGATTGAAGTATGGTATTTGTAGCCCCGGCAACGGCATGTTAGGTCGCATGTTTGAATTCATACCAGGATACATGCCTTGTAGAAACGGATGATGTGCCATCGATCGCTGGTTGTTGTAATTATGCGCTATGGGGCTCGTCCGCGCCGACGAATGTGTTTTGCTCTGTTGGCTTTTCGTCGAATGGACATAAGGATTTTGAACATCACTCGATTTGGACGTCATATCTTTCATGACCTCTGCTGAACTAGGCTTCTGTCGTTGTGATGCTGTAGCGTTCGCATGATTCATTGCTTCTTGCCACATGGCGAACTGCAATCGATTGTCGTAATCCATTGAAGGCATCATTGGGAAACCTGCCGGTGCCATGAACCGCGCGGACGGGTTAAACATTTGTGATAAATCAGGGTAGTTTTGCCCAGTATATCCGGACGAATTTAATGCTTTTAGGAAGTCCATGTTTTGTGAACAGGCTGCCATGGCTTCTAGTTGACTGAGATATGGTAGCCACAGCATTTGATTGAGAGCAGCAGACGTGGCCGCGTCTATATCACCCGCTAACGCGTCCATCGAAGGGATTGGTTTCGGCTGACTTGTTTGATCAGGCTGTGGTGTGTTACATTTATCTGTGCTGGACGAATTGCTCGTTGCTGTCGTAGTTTTAGCTGAATTTTCTTTAGAACTTGAATTCGTAGGCTTTTCACTATGGGACTTCAAGTCGTTCTCTAAAATACTTTCTAACTGTGACAAGGATATGACAAGGATGTCTGGATCCTGTAATACGGCAGGAAAAGCAAAGGCCTCCGGTAACCTTAGTTCAGGCCTTTGAAGGAGAAGGGCCGGAATCTCTTTTCCAGGCGCGGCAAGTATATTGTTCAATTTGTCTTTAGGAACTAGAAGAGGATCTGGAACATTAAACTCAATACTCATTTTCAGTATTTGCAATTGTTTCAGAGGACTAACGGAGTCCAGTGACTTATGCGACGAGCTTTCCTTGTTATGTTTTGAATTCGATATATGATCATCACTAGACTTATTAAATACTTTGGTAATTTTAACCATATTATCTTCGGAGGCTTCTTTTTTCGCCTTTTTCTCTTCGGGCTCCCCAAATTCTTTATTCAACTTCCTCATTTCATCGGAACAGCTGGAAACCGTCGGACTTGCAGATTTTCTGTGTTTACCTAAGTTTAACGGTTCACATTGCTGTTTAGTGATGGTAACTTCCGAAGTGTACATTTTAGGTGACGGAGACGATAAGAGGGTTTCCAAGAACAATGTTTGTTTACTTTTAGTTTGTGGCATAGTAAATATTTCTGGTGAGGATGGCACTGCGGGTATACCACTCGGTTGTGGCGACTGCATCGCGTCGGATTCCCTCGAGGGTGCTCGTGGTATGTCTATTCGTCTCGGCGACGCATGCGGAGTTGGCAACCTTTTATGTACACTTAGATCTTTAGGTTGTTCGTCGCTCTTTTCCGACAAATTGTCTTCCATGGCATTTGAAGTCTCCTCTACATTGTTGACAACTAGAGGCATGACTTTATCTACATGTTTTATACTTAGGTCCGTGGCTACTAATTCAACTTTAATTCCATCATCTGGTTCTTTATTCACGTATTCTGCAGTCTCGGTTTTCGGTTCGAGTATTGATTGTTGATCTTTAGTATCACACGTATCTGTGTCAGTCTTGTCTTCAGGTTGGTTCTCTCCTTGTTCACCAACGTCTGTACTAAGATCGTCGTGAGATATTTCTCTGTTAAGAGTCAGTTCACTCTGATCGGGTAATGTTTCAGACTGTTCTGATTGTTCTTCAGCTATCTTATCATCATAAGTCTCTTGTAGGTCAGGTACAGATTCAGTATACAACACGTCGTTGTGTTCGACGTCATTCGTTAGCCTCTTCTCGACGTTCTGATCGTAATCTACTATATGATTGACACCGCCGGTCTCTTGCAACTTGGATCCCGCGTCTAACGTTTCCAACGAATGTTCTGCGGACGGTTCGGACGCGTAAACCTCGTCTGCCATGTATTGATCTACGGATTGTTCATGTTCCGGGGCAGCAAGGTGATCTCCTATGTGATGTAAATGCAAGAGGCCCTGAGCGGCGGTAATACTACTTCGTCCTGGTGACTCAAGAGATTGCTCTAATCGGTTGATAATATCTGCGACAGGTGCACCACTTAGCAACATATCTTCCTCCTCCTCGGCATAGTCTCCTGATCCATGGACAAGATGAGCGAGCTTGTCCAACGCTTGACCGAGAATCTGATTGTCTTCACAACCTTTCTCGACGAGGGACTCGAGTAGTGCCTCGTCGTGCGGTCCACTGAGTTCCGGTAAGTAGTGAGCTTCACTTAGGGTATCGAAAAGGTCCTTATGTACACCCATATTGCTTTGGAAAGCGTCCTCCACATCGTTCTTCGGTGCTTCACCCAGTTCAAATGACATCACGTCACGCGCTACCTCTTCTGCAGGCAAGAACGCGTACTGTGCACTTCCACTCGCCTCCAGTTCAAGTTCGAGCGCCTCCTTGCCACGCTGCTGATTCAGCTCTAGCTCAGCCACTGCGAGAAGATTATCTAGAGGCGTCGGCTCCGCAGGTATTGGTGTTGGCGATCGCGGTGGCGGAGCACGCGGCACCGCGATCGTGTGTGAAGGTATATGCGACTCCAGGTCGGGAGCGAGCCACCCGGGGGTGGAATCACTAATACTGTGGCGCTTAGATTTGCCGTAGCGTCGGCGCCTGCGCCGCTCCTTGCGCTCGCGGGGGGACGATAGAGGCGGCACTAGGGGGACGCGAATAGAGTTGTATATTTCAGTGCGTGGGATCACACGCCAGCCGTTAGGGGTACGAGCTATACGAATGCGATTACGTGGGTCGTAATCCTCACAGCGAACTTCCTGCACCGTTCCGTCGCGCTGACGCGCCCACAGGAACACGGGGCGCAGGCGCGGAGCGGGCGGCGTGCTGGGAGCGTGGCAAGCGGCCAGGCTGCGCGCACGGCGGCGCGGGCTCTGAGGGGCGCGGGGTGAAGGCACGCTGCGACTACGGGCGGCATCGGCACGGGGGCGGGCGGCGCGAGGCTCGCCGCCGCCGCCGGGAACCCGCGGAGACACTCCGGCGCGCCGCACTGCGGTACAGGCGACGACCGCGCGATCGCGGCCCCGAGGAGGACTGGCGCGAGCCCGGCGCGCGGCGCGCCGGCCCCGCCCCGCCCCGCCCTCGCCCCGGCCCGCCCAGCGATCGATCGCGCACGCCCGCCCGCTGCACCCGCCGCCTGCACCCGCATGTAAACACCGCGCGCGCCTCGACCCCCGCGACGTTGCCGCGCTTACGTGGCCTCGTTAATCTTAAATCCATATCTACGGCATTCCGGAGATCCGCGGACATTAGCCCGCAGCACGCCTCCGATGCTGGGTCGCACACCGTGCAGCTCCGACTAAGCTCGAGCTCATCTTGAGCATGTCGCGTGTCACCCTGTCGGCTGAATGGTTCCGGCGGGCGACCGCAGACCCCTCGACCGTAATTGGTCTCGACACAATAAGCGATCGCCCCTGTGAACCCAACGGGGGGTGTCAGGGCCTCCCGTCTGAGCTTTGCGGTGGAGTAAACGTTCCGCAGTAATCACGCGTACAGACAGACGCAATAATATGCACTACAAAGGATTATTGTTTTAGAGGGTGACAAATGAAAACAGGAAGCTGTCATAAACAGCAGGAGGGATATGAGCAAGGGAGATTTAATTGTATAGGAATGTCATCGACACCTCACGCCTTTCAGAAAACAACATTATAGGCATTCCGTTGGGTGTTTGAGGAAATACAACCGTCTAGCTAGTTATTTAGATGTAGGTGAAGACTTATAGAATCAAAAAATGTGTAGGGTGCTGCCATCTTAGGCGATACATTGCTATCTTTATAATTATTGAAGCTTTTCCTTTCTTGAACTTTACTGAATATCGCATAGATGGCGTTACATGACATTTTATTGCACAAATTCTAAATATTTATGGTGGTGTGAGAGATTAAGAATACCGATTTATCTAGATACAATTTCTGAATCTCTTTTAATGAGCCTTTTATTTTCCAACAAAAAAATACAAATTAAATTACGGTACTGTTAATTACGATACAAAGCAGTCTGGACCAAATTTATTTTTATTGTAATCTGGTCCCGACTGCTTTGAGTCTAATACTGAATTGTCAAAATAGTAGAATATTTCATAGAACAAAACAAACAAACCAGTCACTGGACGCAGTAATCTTGCAATATTTACTGTTGTTTTTTTTTTTGTATTTTAGTTTATTTCAACATGTTCATACTTATAGGTGTAGGATGCAGTCTGTTTTTATTTTTATAATAACATTACAAGCAACGATACTTATGTTTGCACGAATTATACAGAAATCGACATTTAAGTAATATTTATTTCAGTAATTTTTTTTAAATCTTATAAAAATATAAGGTTTTCAAAAATAAAATACTGATTTTGTTCTGTAGTTTTTATATTCAATTTCAATTAGATGAGTTACCCTGTAACTTGCTGGGTGGCGCGAAGCAACGCGCCGCGTCGAACATTACGTCGCGTCGTGAAAACGCGTTGCGCACGCGTGTTAAGCCGTCCTGTGTGAGCGATGCGTCTAATGTTGCGGCGCGTGACGGGAGTGCGTTTAAGACTTAATTTCCTCCTTACCTTTCTAAATATAAATATTTTAAGTAAATCATTTTTCTGAGTACCTAATAACTAATAAGCGACAAATTATATATGTATCATATTAAAATTTGATATTGACGACAATCGCGCGTCAACGACTCCCACGTGGGACAACGCGACGCGACGCAGCGTTCGACGCAACGCATCGCAACGCGCTGCTAGCAACACAAAGCCTTACAAATACAATATTTTATGAATAGACATTGAATTAAACATTCATACATTTTTATGTGTAACTTTATTTCTATAGTTAACGTTTTAATGATTAACGACATCTATTGATTTTTTGTAAAATTACAAGATATATTGAAACATTTTTGTTGTAGAATGGAATGTATTGAACAGGTTCAAATACCATATAAAGTATCGGCCAATTGAAGGTTCGCACAGATACAAATTCCTTTGCAGCTCATTATCAATTTATTCAATAAGCAATTAGGTAGCGCCGACCGCAAATATAACGTTGTTAAACAAACATATTCATTCAGTTAGAGCAACGAATATGAACTTTAAAATCAGCGTAATAAGTCGTTCATGAAGGCAAGTAAGTTTATAATCGTGCGAACGCTCAGTTGTCCAATGGTTTACACTCTAAGAGTAAATACGATGTAGGTCTGGTTTAAAATTGGCAACAAACGATACTACCGGCGCGCGCGGCTGGAGATATAAATTAAAGAAAAATCACATAAATATTTTAGTTTCTCGCGTTTATTCTTTACTTTTATTCACATTTCTGATCAGTATAATTAAATCTAGCAAATAAATTTCTCAACAGTCTCAGTTAACCGTCAACCGCTAGATACAGATATAAGCCGATAGATGGCGATGTTTTTTTTCTTTTGAAATGTATCTTCTTTTTATTTTTATATGTATTTTTGGTAAGAGACGTGTTGTTGGGTCCTGATCAGTCCGTTGTCAAAATATCCATCTACCACTAGTGAACTACTTGCTCGTCTGCCAATTTCTATATAAAATAAATAGAAATACGACTTTCTTTAACACGATCACAGTCCCCATACAAAGAATAAAATTAAGTCCATAATTCCCTTAAACGTTTTTGTTGATTTAGCGTCTGTGTTAAGAGATTATATTAAGAGTATAATTTTAATAGGGAAAACTTGCCATTTATCCAGAGTTTTCCCCATGAACCACATATGGGTCATGAACTTGTGGGTGAGAAACAGCATGAATAGTTAGTTGCTAAATATCTCTGGCCGTATTTCTGGTGATCCTCAACCTTTAAAGATACGAAGATTTTCTGAATACGAATATATTTTTTATATATATGTAAAGAAACTACATATATTTCTTTAATTTGTACAGCGCTCTTCTGTCTGTAAACAGTGACCATGTACTTATGTACTCCATAGATGGCGCTGTGAGTAATGGCGGCCCACACGGTTGGAAGAGCAGCTGATGTTTGGGGTTTGACAGAACTCACCTTGATTTAGTATATTGTTAGATTATTATAAAAAATGTATGTATAAAAAGGAATTAACAATTTAAATAATAGACTTTAAAAGTCGTTTCTTTGTTTTCAGAGCAACGCAATTGTTTATTTGAATTTTACAATTCCTAATAAGATTGGAAATATTACTACACTATATATATACGAAATATTTTTTGAAGAATATTCCTCGAAATACAGGACAAACAAAATAATACAGGAAACACCACTGGTGGCTATATAAGGAATACGGATCAATGTTTGAATGCAAGAAAAGATATTTTTTTCCAAATAAGCGTTTACTGAATATTCTAAAGGAAGAAAATTCCGCGGTATAATTTGCTTCAGAAATAATCATTCTAGCTAATATATGTTTTATTTAAATACTAGCTGTTGCCCGCGACTTCGTTCGCGTGGTCTTCAAGTACTAATTCAGAAACGTTCGCGCACGCGCACAACAACTCACCAAAGTTTCATCGCAATTGGATGAATGGTATAGGAACGCATACGGGACAAACAAAATTCATTTTTACATAAATATTACCTCTGTAAAATTATATATATACATATTTCTTTGTATCGATTTTTTCGTCGTTACATTGTTCAAATCCTTACCAACAAGTTCGAACTTGCTTTACATTTCTAAATTCAAATTAAACTTATTTGTTTAAAATCGGTAAATACAGACGACATTCAAATTATTGCACAGGAACATCTGGCGAAACACCGCCCTCGCGGCCGTACAAATTTTAAGTAAAAAGAAGACGGCGAAGAAGAAAACTTAAATTAAGCATTACTTAACATCAATTTATTATGTACTATATTATTAACTATTTATATATTTCAATTGTATCTCTTAATTAAACGATTTTCTCTAACGTTCCGTACTCTATTTGATTTTATTAACGACAGTATTTAGAAGACGAATCAACAGTTAGTGTTACCAACCTAATCATTACCAACAGACAAAAATAGAGAAGAATACATTTAACATTAGAACTGTAAACTTAGAAATATGTTAGTGTGCTTCGTCTACAGCCGAGAATACTCAGCTATATCTAGGTATGATACAAAATTACATAAAAAATCATAAGTCCAACGAAAGAGAGTATGAAAGCAACCCATACCGTATGTACGATGTGCGGGCCATGGACGTACAGGTTCTATTGTTCACGAACCACATGTGGTTCGTGGGACTGTGAATGTGTTAAGAGGAAATGATAACACAATATTTTACGGTCACCGCTTAGATTTATGTCTAATAAAGGGTTTTCAAATAAGAGCGCTTGGATTTTGACAATGCTTAAGCAGTTTTTTCTCTCTCCAAGTATGAATATTTGACATTTATATTCAGTCAAGTGTACACAGATTAATTGGAAAATTCGAGTCAACTGGTAGGTAGTGCTTGTGAAAGATATGTGGTTTCAAATATGTGAAAGATGGTGCCTACATGCCATACATCTCGTAACACAATCAATTTATTGAGAGAAAAGTTTGGAGAATGTGCCAAATCTCCCAAAATGCTGATCTAAATTGGCCACCAAGATCATGGGATATAACACCTTTGGTTTATCCGAGTAAATTTACAAATAATTCAGGACTCAAAAGCCAACATTAGTGTTCTTGGTGGAATGATTGGTGAATGATGATTCATGTGAAAAAGTGGCAAAAAATTGGTGTTCAAAAATAGAATTTTTATAGATGTGTTGAGGCAGTCATTTACATAAGATCATTTTTAAAGATGTGTCGAGGCAGTCATTTGCATAAAATCATTTTTAAGGATGTGTCGAGGCAGTCATTTGCATAAAATCATTTTTAAATATGTCTGTCATTTCATTAAAAAAATGATTTTATGTAAATGACTGCATTTACATAATTTTTTTTTTATAATGAAACCAATTTTCAAAATTACGTAAAATACATTGTCATTTAATACCGTTCAATTTTTATTTCAAATTCAAATCCCAGCATTGTTATTTGATAATCCAATAGTTATGTCTAAATTTTTGTACAAATAACATTCTTAAACATTTTCTAACCAATCTTAATGAGTCACTTAATTTTATCTCTAAATGCAATTTTGAACTCATGCAATGTCTTCGCCAGATACAAAGAGCCGACAAGTACTACAATTGTAGTGACAGAGGAGACCACGTAATAGTGGTCCAAATTGCCCACTGGTACGTACCAGACCACAGTATCCTCGTTACCCTGAAATGTTATTACATCAATATTATGATATCATCATCATAATTTGGGAGGAAGATGCAATCTCACAGCCGCTAGGTGCACTCGACTGACCAAGTCAACAAGACATCATCACATCACAGAACCCTACCGTCAAATGTACTGCATTTTCCCCCAATGTAAGTTAGTGTTTCGGTAGTGAGTGAGATATGCCAGAGCCCACTCACATACCATACTACATTTCCCCATTATCCTAACCTTTAAACTCATTCCGAAATCTCCTCAGGTAGGCAGCCCCCGGGTATTACAATGTTTGTCATTCTGGACTGTTGTCGGCGTGTACCACGCATACGCTGGTGGATAAGTATCCACTTACCACCAGGTGAACTGTCTGCTCATCTGCCGCCTTCTTCCTATAAAAAAATCTCTTTTCCCATTATATTTCATACTTCCCATCCCATCGAATTCGAATTGAAATCTCATGTTTCATTGTAGGGAGCTACATCTCATCTAATCCTGAGTAGAGGACAAAGGAACATAAAAGATAAAGGAAACTCCTTGTTCCAATCCAGTTTAAGTTCCAATCTCATCTCATAAAAGGAATGGAAAGTGTAATAGGATGATGAAAATTCGTCATACCATTGTATTTCCCATTTCTCATCCCAACTAATCCTTTTTCTAGTTACAACCAAAATAATTCGGGTAGAATAATTTTGGTTGTAGACATAGAAGCATCAAAAACCAAAAGATGCCTATAGTATACTCACGTTAAGAATGCTTTGACTTGTGGAGGATAAGAAGGCGATTAATTAGACGACGAAATATCTTCAAACTTACTTTATTGGTTCGACACGTAATACATAATAGTAATAGACTAAACTATTCAGTTTAGTAATAGACTAAACTGAACTGCCAAGCCGGCCGAGCACAGGACACAGGACACACAAAATACTCTATAGAGAAAAACTCTACTATGAAAACTAACATAAATAAAACCAGTCAACCACCAGATCGAAAAGAATAAAAAATAACAGAATAAATGCCAATAAACATACTGTGTTTATTTTTAGTGTAGATATCTTATTAATTTCAAATACCAATATGAACATGTCTTTACTAGTGATGAGTCACTGCATTATTAAATGTGCTATAATCAGATTATAACTTATAAACATACAAAATAACGGAGACCTCGTCTGCGCGCTTCCAGGGGTGTTGCTCACTTCCCGAGTCACCCCGCCCCGCACCCCTATAACCGCGCAGGCGAGGACTCACTTATCTTGTTTGCATATAAATTAAATGTTACTTACATTATCACATGGAATGTTAGTCCAGCTGCATTCTTCTTTTGGGAATTCATTGCACAGGACCTTAACTTTCTGATAAACATTCTCATTGCATTCATCCAGACTGTAGTTTGAGCATCGGATGTGCACTTTAGGTTTCTCTATATCATTTCTTGCTGTTCTAAAAAATAGTGGGTAATCAAAAAAAACTAAATTGTAGTAATTTTAACAAATAAATAGCAAGGTAGAGGGACACTTTAACCCCAGTAAGACGCAAGTCTGCGCGTTCACCGCTAAGAAAGCTTCATTTGTCGTGGCACATCGATTTCAGAACATTCTTCTTAAGATCTCCGAAGGTTTTGCGATCCTAGGCGTCGATATTTCGAGCAAAGTGGAGTTTTGGAGTCATTTGGAGAGCTAGATAAAACTTGCCAATAAAAAGCTCGATGTACTGAACAGGGCTAAGCAGTACTTTACTCCGGGGCAACGCTTGTCGCTTTATAAAGCTCAAAGTAGACCCCACATGGAGTACTGCTAACACCTCTGAGCCGGTGCACCGAAATACCAGCTGGAACCTTTTGACTCCGTCCAACGACGTGCTGTCCAAATTGTCGACGATCCCACTCTCACAGGTGGTCTAGAAGCGCTCAGCACCCGAAGAGATGGTACGTTTTTTACCGCCTATGTAATGGGGAATGTTCTGAAGAACTGTTCAAAGGAAATGTGTTGAATTTGATGCCAACTTCGGGTTTTTACCAGCGCACTGCTCGTCATCGTCGTACGGTTCATCATGACATAGGTGCACTTCCATGACACAGAGCCGCTGCCTACAGTGTGGTCAAAAAGACACTTTATACCACGAACCCGTAAGATGTGGAATGAACTGCCAGCTGAGTTTTTCCATTACACTACGACATGGGGCGGTTCATGAGAGCTGTGAACAGGATTCTGCAATTGGGAGCGCACCCGCAAGCCCCTGATGTTGCAGGTCGTAACCCGCCCGCTAGCATGCGTAAAATTTAGCACTCGAGCGCTCAGTGCTCATGTCTACAACACTATCTAAGCATAATATAATGAAATTGCAACAAAGCCGTATCTGTATATGCAATAATTTTTTATTTTTTTTGCAGTGAAAAGACACTTGATGGTACATTTTTTCTAAATCATTCTAATCATTTCTAATTATTCAAAGGTCTATTTTTGATCTATTTGTCATAAGGACATAAAACAATCTCTAGAGATAGTGAAATTTAAAAATAGCAGCTGTGAAAATTTTTTGTTTCTGTACAAAAAATGACAAAATGTAGACACATCTACATATTTGGATTTGGAAAAGAATAGGTAGAATGAACAATAAAGAAGATCATTGGTGGAGGATCCCACGAGGTGAAGGGGAGGATATAAATATTGATAGGACCACAGATATAGAGATTTAGATAACGCAGTCTGTTCATTGTTAGTGGCGCTAAGTTTCTACTGCTCCTGCTGATCGATCAGTCTGTTCCGACCCCTGTCGTTAGCAAGTCGTTGTTACAAAACACAAAAATGCCAAATTGCGCTGTAATCTATTGTAAAAATTGTGAGTGTAATAAAGTGAGTCAAGGGAGATATTTCGTCTCACCAGTTTTCCATCACTAAAATTTACTTGTTAAGTGACAGGATTTGTTTCCATACAAATTCACGAACTTGCATTGCCTATTTCTATAGTAGGACCAATTCCTATCTCATCAGTTTCCCTTCCCACAGCTGGTACTGACAAGGGAGTGAGTCAAGACTTGACTCTAATGATTTCATGAAGTTTTTGAGAATCAATCTATTGAAATTATCATTTTTTCATCCCACTAATATTTCAAATGCGAAAGTTTGGATGTTTGTTACTCAATCACGTCGAAACAGCTCAATCAATTTCGTTGAAACTAGTCAAATAACTATATTGCAATCCCCATTAACACATAGTAGCTTATTCATGTGAACCCGTGAATGATGTCGCGAGCAAAAGCTAGTTATACATAAATACAGATACATACCCTCCACCTTTGATAGCTTTGTGATATCTAGCATGGAGAGGTATCCACATATCAACCTTACTGGTCAGCACTCTACGTACAGCATAGACAGTGGTCGGTCCACACATCTCTGCTGGTAGCTCTACATTGACACGATCTTTTGTAATCACACTCGCCTGAAAAACATGTTCTATATGATAATTTTCAAATATTTTTTTAAAGCAGTGTTACATAAGTTTATTGATTATTAAATAAAATTCGTTACAAATCAAAATACATTTTAGTGAACGGCCATTGATTAGTGCAGACAAAATAATTTTACTTTTCGTACCATACAGAATCATAATTCATAAGTTGTTACTGTGATCAGCCCTTTTTTTTTCTCCACTGCTGAGACATAAAGAATCTAGAGAATATAATATGTATATCAGCACCTCGCCTGCTTGATAGATTATGGCCCGAAACCACCTCATTACTAGAGGAGGCCTGGTATGTTATGTTACAGGCTAGATGGTAAGAAATATCAAATGTATAGGGGGATGTACAGATGGTTGCAGGAAATATTAGTTATACAGCTAAAATAACGAACAATTAGAAACTCCAACGATAATATAGATACCTTCCTACTTCTTCTCAAGTCATTCAGTTCATCGGGGTTGCCATATACGCCAGAAGGGAGTCCCTGCTCCAATACCACTAAGCAGTTTCTTTGCAACCAACTTTCTTTAGTGTCTTCATCATTTGAATTTTTTAACAAGACTTCAACTGTGTAGGTTAGGTTCCTGGAATGTGAAAAATGAAACTGATTATAGAATGGTAAAAAATCCTTAAAACAAAAAGTTTAATAATACCTCAAGTGTCTCCACCACTGGATATAGGCCTCGTTCAAGACTCACCCACTGACCATATTTTTTGATAACTTAATAGTGTTCCATTGATTTAAAATTTATTATAAATTACATTTGTCAAATATACAGAAAATCACAGAATTTTTACTAAAAATTTACACTGTATTCCGGAATTCAGTGTTTTATCATAAGAATAATAATATAGTAATAGAGATAAATAAATATAATAATAGAAATACTATAATAGAGTATAGAAGGGAATCTCCTTTGTGCGTGTCCCAAAAGCCGCGAATATACACCCCCCTCAGCCCGTAACGTCCCTCTGTTGCCCACGGATGCCGTGCGAGGTGTTACTTATTTAATATATTTATAGTTATTAATTTAAACGTTCAGTTAAATTAAAAAAACATGAAATCGTTTTTATCAAGTGTTATAAAAAAGCAAGGTAGCAATGTATCAAATTGAGCGCGTGACATCAGGCGGCGCAGCGCGGCCCTAACTGACGGCTTGTATGATACGATGTGAAAGTGATGGTTATTATCGCGACCTTGAATGCGTTCGGCGCGCGAGTTTCTACCCGGTTGGGTTTACTGGTCACCTCGCACCGATGACGTCAAATCGACACTGCTAGGGTGTGAACTAGCAGAAATAAATAATGTGCGATTGATAATAAATAACACATAATTTTATTTTAAAACACTTTAATTAGGATTTTAAACATTGAAACGTACGCCTATCGCTTATCTGTGGGATAGATGAGTTAAGACTCATCGTCAATATATTTTTTTATTTAGATGCCTGATATTGGATTTTTGCCACCTTCGTACTAGCCAATGTACGAATGCCAATCAACTCTGAGTTCTACTCTTTGGTTCGCTTCTTGGAGGTGGTCTTTTTCCCAGTACTCGCACTCAAGCCTTTCTGTATGATTTACTTCTTTTTTCCAATTAGGTGTAATGGAATTTACGGCATCTTTGGTTTCTCGATTTCTTTTTCAGACTGTTTGATATTTTTGTTTCACTAAGTTCCATATATACTGGATTGGATTCAGATTGCAATGATATCAATTTTCATCAATTCATCAACAACATATTGTTTCCGTTGCTTCGTCTTTAATATTATCTGGTACAATTTTGGCTTTGACATGTTCTCATTAAATGAAATATTGTTAGTACATAGCCAGTTTTTCTTTTCACTTTTAAGAGATGATCTAGTGGGTGTTTAAGAGATGTCTGACAGATTGAAATGATAAGGTGTATTATCAATGAGAACAATACAGTTTGGCAGTAAGTTGAAAATAAGTTTCTCTCTTTCTTTTTTTACCTGTTGTTGACAATTTTGGTTCAAAAGTGCACCAACCTGGTGAAGAAGGTGACGTTAATTATTTGCCTTCATTTTGCATATTCATCAGTCCTTTTTGGTATTCCAGTTGCAGCACAGGATTTTTCAATAACTTGGTGCACAGGAATGCTGAACAGTTTATATGTCTTCTCCGTTTCGAAAAATTTCAAAACATTTAGGAAAATGTTTCTTCCTTCACTATGTATAGTCTTTCCCATTTCTTCAGATAATACAAAAAATAGTTTATAGCGAAAACAATTAAAAAATGTAACAAAATAGTCCAAAAACGAAACAATAATTGTCCAAGATCATAACAATAAAAACATGAAAATAACCTAATTGTTGTGATGTGTATCAACAACAAAGATGCTATCCGTACTGATGCAATGGGACGAATGCGGGGCGGTCAGCGAGAAAGTTAGTGGGGTATCGCATTGTATATATGTTGTTGTGTTGTATATATCATGGTATTTATTCTTATGATTTTATGTTACTCAAACAAGCCCTTTTTTGTCCATTATTGGACATGCGCCTCTTCATACACATTGTCTTGTACATGCACTCATGCCTATATATGGTCTTAAAATATCACACTGGACAAGAGGGTTGGTCTACTATAGCTGGTGTAGTGCCTCAGGGCTTGTGGTAGCGGCTCTGTGTTCTTTTAGTTATCTATTAGGACACTGGCGAGAAGAGCTGGGGTGGTAGATACTCTAAAGCCACACAATGATTATTTACGTGGTTGTCAAATGGTAACTGTAGAAATTTTGGACAAGTTCAGAATTAGACAACTAATGAGTGCCAAAATTAGAAGAGTGCTGAAATTAGACAAGTAAAGAGCTGAAGACCGTGTGTTATGGCGGTCCTTGGGTCACTTGGGTGAGGCCTATATTCAGCAGTGGAGAGGCACAGGTGATGGTATAAAAATGTTCTAACAACTTTGACCTGTATTGTATAACTCAACATTTCAACTTCGTCACATAAATGTTCTGAAAATGAAGGTTCTTTTTATAGACGAGGTGGCAGACAGGTCGACGGTCCACATGATGGTAAGTGATAAGTTTCTGATTATGAGTTTTTATATGATTAATTAAGTTTAGTAAAAATGTGTTTTATGTACCTGTGATAACCTTCGTTGAGAAGTTTTTGTGTCACTCCTATTTTGAAATTACAATCATTATGAGTAATTGATGAAGAACTTACTACGAAAGATAAAAAAATATAGACAATCATTTTGTGAAACAGAACTGTTAAAAGACGTGACATTTTGGTAGAAAATGAGATATAAATTATTGGAATACAATCTGAAATGTGAACAGGTCTATTATATCACAAAAATCTACATAAAATTAAACTTTTTAATTGAGAAAAATAAGAAATACCATACAACAAAATACATGAAATGTTTCATAAACAAAGGTCATCATGACAGCTGTCAAGACTGCGTTCCACAACGTGCGAAAATAGCTATTTGACACAGAAAAAAGGATTCATGATTTTACCCGACTGCAGCAGCACGCAAGGATCACCGTTATGAATGTGTGCATGTTTCTCTATTCCATTGTAGAGCTTATTTATCTTTGTGATACAGAGAGATATAGAATAATTTAAATTGTTAAAGAGGAATTTTCATATGTTTAAAAACTCAGACTTAGTATAATAAATGCTTCAAGTTTGAAGGTTGCTTGTCGGGACTACGGGTTAACATCATAAATTTCCGATCTACACAACCTGCATGTGATGCATCAAGCAAGGATGATAAAAATGTGGTATTGCATATCGCCGTTCTGACTGAAACAAATCGGATGAGGTTTACACACCTTTAAATCGGTTTAGTTTCAAATGTTAGTTTTTTTTAAACCGTCATTAACCTATATTTTTAAACTGCTTCTAAGGCTTGAATAAAAGACACTTTCAGTACAAGTATTATGAAAACCATTCAATTCCAGTTCACTGCTCCAAACTGCTTTGTTTTAGTTCATATTATGTGATTCAAATAACTGAAGGACTTTTCATTAGATCCATTTTCCATAATTAATATTCAAATATTTTTTTATTTCAATGGTGTTCTGCGAAAATCTTTATTCCAGCGTAAAGTGACTCGCAGAGGTGGGCCGTTTGGATGTACAGTCAGCAACAAGCTAATGTGTACCTACCTACCGACCGGTACTTTAATGCGTTTGTAATAAAATAAGTAATAGAAGAATCAAACAGTTTTGGGTATATTAGAGTGTTGCTGATTGTATGTTTGAAACCATAGATAATGCAAGTTCACTTATTTTGTACCAAGCGTGTCACTTATTTTGTACAGCCTTAGGACTATGTCATTTTTGGTGTTTTGTAACAATGACGAGCAGCGCGAGGAGTTGAAGGAGGAGCTTGGAATGCTCGTTTTCGCACCTCACCTACAGATGGCGTTA
Source organism: Sesia apiformis (assembly GCA_914767545.1). NCBI lineage: Eukaryota > Metazoa > Arthropoda > Insecta > Lepidoptera > Sesiidae > Sesia > Sesia apiformis. The sequence continues at coordinate 1,835,025 of OU611960.1, read as the reverse complement.
CAAGTCTCATTTTGCAAATTGGGTTCTTTCAAGATAGGTCTAATGGAAGACTATTCTCGCCAAAGCAAGTTCTTCTTGACGCTTTTTCACGCAATAGTCTCGCTCTCGTCTACTAATCCAGTCTATCGACTCCAGGTCTTTTTTGCCGCTGAAAATCATATCGCTGTTCCCAAGCCGCATTAGACACAAAAACCTGGTTCACAGGAGCACAGTTGAGGACATTGTTAGTGCTAGGCTTAGTAAGTTGTTATTCTTAATTTAGTTTAGTTAGTCAGCTTGTGACCATGGTTGGTGCAACCCAATCGAAACGTCGAGTAAAATAAATAAATAAGTAAAATAAATACGCGCTGAGACCCGTTTAAATGGATAAATAATCGTTAGTGTTAGTATAATAAATATATATTACCTACATAATATTTTTGTTAACATTTGTTAAGCCCGTCAATTATATTTATTGGTTGCATGATATCAGTTGCTGTCATTTAATTTACTCCAAGAACCCAAACTGAGTGCAATTACTTATACCCATGTTCATCACAAACTTAGCGCGAACTTCGGGACTCGCAGCAACAGAGAGCTTGCTATGTCTATCCCTCTATTTGAAACACAAAGGCCCCTTAGTTTTGACCTCTAACTGTCTTGTATAAGTTCACTTGTATTGTAGTGCTATGGTCAGGTCCGCCGCACGCCGCACGACTTAAATCACCTACGCCTCGAGTCATTGACGATGGAAGCGGATTGTGGTCACCATATTAACTTTTCTTTTGAGGACTCTATCAAAACAAAAGAAGTTTCTTTTACGAAGCAAAGTGACTTTACTCATATTGGTGGTGTAGGCTTATAAACTTTATTTAAGATTTTAAACTTTTTTATCATGGTTGAACATAATAATTATTATGTGAATACGATTACGATTTATTATTTATTTATTTATAAGCGATATTTCGGAGTACATAGAATCACACTGGGGTTCAATGTACATTGGGGTAATTGGAGTGTTTGAACTTTGCAGGAAAGTAGATGCGGTTTCAAACTCGCTTGTGTGTGGTGATATTATTAATATAGTGTGCAAGAAACTTTAATCAACAAAAACAAGTTCAGTGTGGGCAGGTGAATCAAAAACGAACACGATGGCTGGTAGACAGATTTGTCTGTCAATAGCAACAACAGCTTCACCCCCAGTCTCGCCGCGACCACGGTCCATGTAACTGCCTGGACCGAAATATCGGCTATAAGAAATAAATAATAAATCGTGAGTAACCCGTTTACATAACAATTTTATTTAAGATTTTCCAACACAATTTTCCTTTTTCAAGGTTCAGTTTAAATATAATAGGTCGGGGAGAAAGTCTTTTAGTATTGGTGATTCTGTTTTGCGATTGTGAACCTAAAAACGTAGTCTCAATTAACTTTACGATCAAGCAGTAGTTGCCAATATACATTTACGAAGGAAAGACGTGTTTCTCTAACTGATCCGCCGGCACAAGCCAAACTGAACCTTACGACCTCACCATATGGTCGACTTCGAGCCGCACAGAAGTTCAACATTGCATCGAGGACCGGCTACCGGGAGAACAAAAGAACTGCATTCCTGAGCGATAAGCGAGCGCCGAGTTGAAGCTTAGTGCAATTATAAAGACAATTAGGTATATTCGCGCCGACGCATCAATATTTACAAGTTTTAGTGTGAGGATTTCGACTGTTACGTGTGAAATATGGCCACGGAAACCGAACAAGCAATCAGTATACTGGAAAATACAGCCCTACTATTGAAGAAAACCCAGCTCAATTTATCAAAATGCCCCAAACAACGACTGGCTAAAGTGGGCTACTTACAAACCAGAATTAAAACAATTGAAGAATACTGGATGATCTTCAAAGAAGCCCATAAAAAATTATTGACCTGTACCACTCGTGAGGAGCGTGGATTGCTGCCATATTTCGAGAATGAGGAATTTTTTGTACAAGAAGAGTTGTACTTGTGTATGTTGGGAGACTTGAAAGACATGTTGGCGGCAGTCGAGTCTGCCGAAAGTAAACAATCGCCGCCAGAAGACCTGCAAAATAAGAAAGTTCACCTCCCGGCTATACACTTACCTCTGTTTTCGGGCGAGTACGAACTCTGGCCTAGTTTTAAAGATTTGTTTTCATCACTCGTCCACAATTGCACGACACTAAGCGACGTCGAAAAACTCCATTACTTAAAAACCAGTGTGGCAGGTGAAGCAGCGACTTTATTGAAGCACATTCCAGTAACAAGCGCCAACTACATTCAAGCATGGGGAACGCTGAACCATCGATATGGGAACAAGCGTCTAATAGTGAACGCATTGTTGAAGCGACTTTTTGCCCAGAAGAAATGTACCAGCCAAGCCGCAACCCAACTGAAATCTCTACTCGACACCACCAACGAAGTATTACACAGTCTAGAAAATCTGGAGGTGTCGACGGATTCTTGGGATCCAGTAATCATATTTCTGGTTGCACAGAAGTTGGACCCAGAATCCCAGAAGGAGTGGGAACAAAATTCCTACTCAGAGAATTCCCAGGACTTGTCAACTTGGAGGGATCTGCGCAAGTTTTTGGAGGCAAAATTCAGAACATTGGAATTAGTCAACCCCCCCACTACTACGAAGCTTGCCAAGGAACGAGTCCTTCACGTTACAGCCACGGAAAGACCAAAGCAAAGAAGTTGTGCTTTATGTACAGATGCGCACACGTTATGCCATTGTAACGTATTCACCAAGATGTCACCAAACGAACGTAGAGAACATGTCAAAACAAACAAGCTCTGTTTCAACTGCCTCGGAGTTGGACATTCGGTGTTTAGGTGCCGTTTGCCAACATCATGCCGTGTATGTAAGAGACGTCACCACACTCTTCTACACCTACCTAACTACGGGGAGGCATCGGCTTCTCATGTTGTAGCTAATCAACCGATGTCATCCAATCAAGCAAATGTAGAAGAAGGGGAAGTTCAAGCAATGGTTGCGTCACACTATCACGCAGGGCGAAAACAGACAATTTCACTATTAGCCACTGCAATAGTAATTTTAAAGAATGAACGTGGACACACTACTGCATTGAAGGCGCTGATAGACTCAGGATCTCAAGCATGTTTTATAAGTGAGAAGGCAACTCAGATCCTGAAACTACACAAGACAGCAGTAGATCTTATCGTGTCTGGACTTGAGTCCACGAAGGTTAGAGTCAGGCATGAAGTAAATGTAAATGTATTATCACGATGGAACAATTTCATTTTACCTATTAAAGCCTACGTGATGACGAAGCCCTTGACCTCTAACATACATTCAGGCACAATAATAAGAAGAGATTGGCCGCACCTTGCTGGCATTCAACTGGCAGACGAAACATTTTCCGCCTCCTGTAACATGGATCTGCTGTTGGGTGTCAATGAGTATGTAAACATTATGAAGAAGGGATTGATCAAAGGTCCACCAGGTACACCATGCGCACAAGATACATACCTGGGATGGATCCTTATGGGTGGAATTGACATCAAGGTCAGGAAGCATGAGCAATCCTTAACGGTCATGAAACAAGAAGTTGATATAGAAGATTTACTGAAAACAATATGGGAAGTTGATGAAGATACGAAAAGAAACCTAACACAAAGGGAACAGTTATGTGAAGATATATACACTAAGACACAGAAGCGAGATGAATGTGGAAGATATGTTGTCAAATTACCATTCAACATTGAAGAACCTAAATCAACAGAAGGAAATACGAGAGAAATAGCAATGAAGAGACTAATGCAATTAGAAGGAAGGTTCAATCAAAATAAAGAATTAAAGCAAGAATACAAGAAGGTAATTGAAGACTACATAGATCTAAAACATATCGAAGAAATACCTACAGAAGAAATAAATAATAAATCAGTCTACTTACCTCGCCACGCCGTGATCCGTAATGATAAAGAAACCACGAAGACTCGTGTCGTATTTGACGCCTCGTGCAAGGGCTCCAACGATGTCTCTCTCAATGACGAACTGTTGACGGGTCCTGTACTGCAAGACGATCTGAGAAACCTGATAATGAGGTGGAGAACTCACGCCGTTTGCTTTGTTGCTGATATCCAGAAAATGTACCGTATGATATGGGTTGACCGAGAAGACACAGATTATCAAAGAATTTTGTGGAGAAACGACCAATCTGAAGAAGTCAAAGACTACAGATTGTCGACTGTTACATTTGGAACAGCTTCTGCTCCCTATCTCGCCGTAAGAACCCTTATGAAATTGGCAGAAGATGAAGGCGACCGGTATCCAGAAGCTGCTAAGATATTGCGTGAAGATTTTTATGTAGATGACGCAATGTCTGGAAGTGACAGTCTGCAACAAGCAATAAAGAATAGTCAAGATCTTAGAGCGCTTCTTCATTTGGGTGGATTCGAACTAAAGAAATGGTCATCCAACAGCCGAGAATTCTTGGAAACAGTTGATCCTAGCGATAGATCGTCTAATGCTAATCTGGAATTGAAGATTGATGGAACAATAAAAGCACTTGGCGTACAATGGAATTTAGGAAAAGACAGATTCGAGTACAATTTAAACTTACCTTCAATCAATGAAGTGATCACGAAGCGAAGCATTCTGTCTGACATCCAAAAGTTGTTTGACCCACTCGGCTGGATCGCGCCTAGCATCGTTCTGACAAAGATGTTAATGCAAGAACTATGGCTTGAAAAGATAACCTGGGACGATGCATTGAATTCTAAAATAGCCAGCAAGTGGATCACATTGCGATCTGACCTTGAACATGTGAATGGAATCTACATAGAAAGATGGGTAGGTACGACATGCGCCAACAGAGAGTCCATAGAACTCCATGGATTCAGCGATGCATCCATCCAAGCATATAGCGCTGTAGTATATTGCAGAGTGACTTACCCAGACGGTACGAACAAAACGACGCTTATCGCAGCAAGAACAAGAGTGGCTCCGTTGAAAACAATATCCTTACCTCGTTTGGAGCTCTGCGGCGCGTTGATACTCTCAAGATTGCTTAAGCAAGTTGGTCAAGCAATGAGAATACCTGCAACTCAAATTTATGCTTGGACAGATTCGTCCATTGTCCTGTCGTGGTTATTTGGAGATCCAAACAACTGGAAGGTGTTTGTGGCAAACAGAGTTGTTGAGATTACAACCAATATATCCTGCAGTCAGTGGCATCACGTCCAAACTCAAGATAATCCAGCTGATGTTGGTTCCAGGGGGATGTTAGTAGAAAATCTGAAAAAGTGTGAATTATGGTGGCATGGGCCAGACTGGTTACAACAATCGAAGATACAGTTCACTAAACCAAACATTATGCAAACAGAGATTGAAAGGAAAAGTAATAAAATACAAAATTTAAAAATAACTTACAACACAAATGAACAAGAGAAGAGACTACTTACACAATTTGAAGAATTTGATACACTATTAGAGCTACTTAGAACAATAACATACTGCCGAAGATTCCTGAAACAAAAAACATTAAGAGACAGAATAGATAGTAAAATCACAACTGAAGAACTGCACGTATCGATACAAACCTGCTAAAATAAGCAACCTGACACGTTGGCAATGCACGCAAAAACTGCTGAACGACTTCTGGTCAAGGTGGCAAAAAGAATACTTGACGCGGCTGCAACAAAGACCGAAATGGTTAAAACGCGAAGACGAATTCAAGATAGGAGACATTGTCCTCATAAAACAGGACAATTTGCCACCAGGAAAGTGGCTTATGGGACGAATAACCGACAAGCATCCCGGCCCTGACGGTCTTACCAGAGTCTATAGTGTAAAGAGTGGTGATCATATAACAAAGCGATGCGTAACCAAACTATGTGCGTTGCCCATCGAAATAGATTAGTGCTATATAGTTGTTAACATTTATTATTTTACTATTGTTCTTTGTATAAATTCTTTCTGACCGCACCATATACCGACACCTTAATGATTGTTGTAGATGCAAACTCAAAACATGTGATTACCTATAAATTTTGTTGATTTTACTTATTTTGAAAGGACTTCAGTAGTCCTTTGGTGGGCGGCTTATGGTGATTCTGTTTTGCGATTGTGAACCTAAAAACGTAGTCTCAATTAACTTTACGATCAAGCAGTAGTTGCCAATATACATTTACGAAGGAAAGACGTGTTTCTCTAACTGATCCGCCGGCACAAGCCAAACTGAACCTTACGACCTCACCAAGTATTTTGTATTGTATGAAGTTATGATTCAATATCTTTGATTGAACTGTTTGTACCTGGCTGGTTATGATACCATTAAAAAGGTAATATTTAAAAAAAAGAAACAAACAAATAAAAAACTGTTTCCCGCCATTTTCAATTGTTTTCCTGTCCAGGAAAGTGAGTGAATCTAATGAAGAAATTTGATACACTTTAAAGTTTTATTACAAAAAGGGAAAAATGCGATTCAAGCCGCGAAAAAAATTTTTGCGGTTTATGGACCTAATGCAGTGTCAGTAAGAGTAGCACAAAGTTGGTTTAAGCGTTTTCAGTCAGGAAATCTTAATGTTGAAGATGCAGTTCGCTCCGGTGGCCCTGTTATCGATAAAGTTGATGCCATTTCTGAAAAAGTGCAGCACGATCGACATATAAGTAGTTACGATTGCTGATGAACTGGGCATTGACCACAAAACAGTTTTAACTCATTTGAAAAAGTCTGGATTCACAAAAAAACTCGATATTTGGGTACCACACGAGCTCACTGAAAGAAACCTAATGAACCGTGTACTCGTTTGCGATTCTCTATTAAAATGCAAATAAACCGAACCATTTTTGAAAAGATTGGTCACTGGTGATGAGAAGTGGATCAGTTACGACAAGACCGTGCGGAAAAGATCATGATCTAAGTGCGGCCAAGCTTCACAGACTGTGGCGAAACCCGGATTAACACGCAATAAGGTTATGTTGTGTGTATGGTGGGATTGGAAGAACATCGTCCATTATGAGCTTTTACCGCCAGGCCAGACCATCGATCTCTACTGCCAACAGCTGATGAGACTAAAGCAAGAAGCGAGAAAAACGCCCGGAATTGATCAACAGAAAGGGTGTAGTCTTTCATCATGATAACGCCAAACCACACACATCCTTGGCCACTCAGCAAAAATTGAGAGAGCTTGGTTGGGAAGTTTTGATGCACTCACCATATAGCCCTGACCTTGCGGCCTCAGATTTCCACTTGTATTGGTCTCTTCAGAATTCTTTAGGTAGTGTAAGATTAACATCAATAGAGGACTGTCAAAACTACTTGCCGCAATTTTTTGACAAAATTCCCAAATATTTCTACAGCAACGGGATCATGTCACTACCTACAAAATGGCAACAAGTTATTAGAACAAAACGGAATATATATATTATAATAATAATTAAATGTAATTAAACTTTTAAAAAAAATGTCTTGAATTTGTATATAAAAAATACGAAGAAACTTTTCCCCGACCATGTATATATATTTTTTAAAATATGTATTTTAATATGGTAACTAAAATCTCAATAGCTGTTTCAATAGACAAGAACCGAAAATAAGATCACTTTCCTTAGTTAATATTACAAGTGAATAAAATAGAACAGAAATAGCATTATTCAAAAAATGAAAGGTGGCATTTTTTTTTAATTTTTAATTACAAATCTCATTTGCAGCAATTAAATGGTCCCACAACTCAACCAATGCGACGAATTCGGATTGGAATGATATAGGAGCTGATTTTTATCCGACTACGGTAAAGCCAAAGAGGGTTATGATTTCAGAAGTCTATGTTAGTATGTATGTGTTCGTGTGTTCCCTCGTAGCTCCACCACTCATCACATTTTCACAAATGAGGTGTCGTTGGATTCGTCTCGATGTTCCGCGTAACAGCCCGTTCACACGGAGGTCCGAGTTTGACTTATCATCATTACTGACAATACGTCAAAAACGAATTGATATTGACACGGCGATCTGGATGGTGGTTATTTGCAATTCGTCTATAACGAATATGATGTTAACACGGCGACCTGGATCGTGATTATTTGCAATTCGTGTAAAACGAATATGATGTTGACACGGCGATCTGGATCGTGATTATTTGCAATTCGTCTAAAACGAATGTGATGTTGACACGGCGATCTGGATCGTGATTATTTGCAATTCGTCTAAAACGAATGTGATGTTGACACGGCGATCTGGATCGTGATTATTTGCAATTCGTCTATAACGAATATGATGTTAACACGGCGATCTGGATCGTGATTATTTGCAATTCGTCTAAAACGAATGTGACGTTGACACGGCGATCTGGATGGTGGTTATTTGCAATTCGTCTAAAACGAATGTGATGTTGACACGGCGATCTGGATCGTGATTATTTGCAATTCGTCTAAAACGAATGTGATGTTGACACAGCGATCTGGATGGTGGTTATTTGCAATTCGTCTAAAACGAATGTGATGTTGACACGGCGATCTGGATCGTGATTATTTGCAATTCGTCTAAAACGAATATGATGTTGACACGGCGATCTGGATCGTGATTATTTACAATTCGTCTAAAACCAATGTGATGTTCATGCGAAAAGTCCAGTATTATACTACCTTCTAACAAGATGGACTTAACTCTGATGATTTTGTATTGATACTGTAGCCGTTCCCGTAAACCAAAAGACAATGGGTGCATTCTCTTGTGAGACATCGATCTCGTGTAGGAATCTATTCCGCCGCCACCTAGCACACAGCGTCAGACCAATTGCAATAAAAATGATTCGTCGAAAAAACGACTAGGTAGTGTGAATTCGTTCATTTGTTTCAACGACCTTTGCACAATCGTGATTTTTTGTTGATAAAACCGAATGTCGCATTGGGACGGATTCTTTATTTTTTACAATTCGTTATGCCGTAAGCCTATGTGAACTCTTTCATAGATGTTCATAAACAACTTAAACAATAAAAATGATTCGTTATAAATCACGATCCTAAAAAAAGATGAATCGTCGCCATATGAACGGGCTGAATAACATGGACGTGAAACACAAAAATACGCATAGGTAGCAAAAAAGAAAATGCGGACAAATGTATCCTGTTTAAAGTCAGTTTTTTTATTCGAGTACGGGATATGACATGTAGAACTGTCAAACAGAGTGAAATTTGTACGGAGATGACACTTTATTGACTTTATCCCTGACTCGAATAAAATATCCGACTATAAAAAGTAAACTTTTTTTATTTACAAATAGTTCACAGATAATATAAATTATGTATTAATATAATACTAGTATAATACTTGACAATTAGTAAGCCAATTACGAACTATATATTCCAACAAAGTAAATATGAAAGCTTTATGCGCTTTTATTATTCTAAAAATATATAATTCATGTACCATTTTCCCGTGAAAGTTAAAAAATTGCAATAATATAAAAATGTGTCAAAAAAAAATTAAATCCTTATTTGTTAAATTTAACTCCCTATCTGTTAAACATGTTTGTTACCCCCTTATGGTACTATCCGCGCACGAGCTCCGAGGCCTCTTGAGGAATGTTTATGCATAAGACTAGTGTTGCGTAAAGTTATTCGATAAACTTATCGCTAAGCGACTTTTAATTGGACTATTATCGATAGTGAACAATAAATATTAATTCTCTATTTAGGTCTCTGCCTATATGGGTTGTGGTACTAATAATGAGTGTAAATTGTTATAAAATGTATTATAAATTGCTTAAGTTTTAATAGAAATAAGATACATAAAACTTGTTACATACCTGTACTTATATTAGTCACTATCTGAATTATAGCTAATAATAATTGACACGATTGAATCCGTGTTGTTTTCACTATTGTCATCTTTGACATGAACTATAAATGTATCGAATAGCTTGGAGCGCAACACTATGATTAAAGAGTGCGAAGGGATGACGCGGCGGTTACGGGTGAAGCGGGGTGCTACCTGCTCCTTCTGCGTCGGGGCCTCAGAGTTCGCGCGTAGTGTATAAATATCGTATTTTTTTAGGTAAATAATTATTTCTCAATAAGTATGCTGTAAATATTAACGAAGTTTCTGTTATAAATATTTAGAGTTGGAAGATCACTAAAAAGTATCGATATTAAATAGACCTTAGTTCCAATATATTGAATCATAGATGGCGATGCTAACGAACCTCGAACTCGCTATCGAAACGATTTTTGGTTTGGTATTAAGGAGTTGGGTTCGGGTTTTTTAGAGGAGTTCAATCCGGATACAATTTCAGTTATTAGTAGGTACATTAGTTTTCAGTGGTTTCAGCACAGTACAGTTTCCGTAAGGTCCCAGGATAGTCTCAGGAAAATGAGCAGTACATCAACAATTTAATAACATCCAGTGTGTCTCGTATTGATGTTTTATTCCTCGGAAGCCTTTTTCAAGTAGGCGCGCGGGTTGGCGTTGGAGGGCTAGGAATCCGGATCGGAGGTTCTAGAGTAACATAATTAAAAAATATTATCACAAGCTCAGAAATTTTAGATACGAGTTTTCCAGGATTTAGAGAACTACACAGATCCCTAAATGATTTATAAAAAAATGAAGTTGAAAACTAAAACACGACTACGACTTAAATGCCGTTACAAAAGTTGTAAACAAGATTTCACTTTTTTTATTAGAATGAAACTAAAAATATACCAATTAGGGGTATGCGGCGCGCCCGCATACCCCCTAGTGTTGGAGGTGTCCATGGGCGGCGGTAACACCTACCATCACGTGAAACCGCTTGCTCGTCCGCCCACTAGTCTATATAAAAAAAAAATGTGTGATAAAATCTACCTAATCCGCTCTGAAAAGAAAATTGTTCTTTGTTCATGAAACAAGATGATAAAGATTTATTATGATGGGGCATTAAATATGTATAATGAAAATTCTACCAACGCCATTTGCAGTTATTACATTAATTATTGAGATAAATTTCATTACTTATATAAAAAGCTGCTTTACGTTTCAATAGATATTAGACAAAAGATATATATCTTCTGGGGAATCTTGCAAGTTTAAATGTCAATCTATAAGGAATCTACAAGGTTAAAGGAATTTAATTATATCTTGGCACTATAAATAATTTAAAACATCTAAACTTTACGGAACCATGATTTAATATTACAATCAAGGGGATGCAATATGAAAGGGATGTGGGTGCTCTGGTGAACTTATATTATTTTATTCATAACTCTTTTGAAGAAGCCTATGTAGTAGCTGAGTGGAAACACTTCAGTTGGTACTTACTTCATTCCACATCTTTCGGTTTCGCGGTATAAAGTGTCTTATACATTGTACGGAGTAGCTGTTTGTAAGGAAAGTATAAATACTCGTATTTCAAGCTTCATTACATTTTTGGAAACTAATAATTCCTGAAAGCATTTCTACGTATCATTTTTACTCACAAACACCATTTCATCATTTGCGGCTTTGCACTCATGACTCATTCAAACTCGTCTCACTTCGTTGGAAACGTAACGTCACCCTACTCTGCCGGTATGCGACTTGTACAACTCAGCGTCAGGAACCTCAGTCAGTTTACATTCGAACACCGAACTTGCGAATTGTGTGTTCAAAGTGCACACAAACCCACTAAACTAATACTACATTCAGTGTTTTTTTATAACAACTTTTCCCAGAACCAACGTGTAAAGGTTAGTACAATTATTTTAACAGTTTATTTTAACGTTGCAAGTAACGGTATTGGAGATTGTAACTCTTAGCGTTAGTTTTTGAGTTTTTCCTAACAAAGTTGTTTGAAATTGCTATAAAGCGGTTAATTGCGTACCGTATTTTATGTCTCTAGTATTAGGTTGTTAAGCGTTGATTCGTAACAGAAAGTAAGACCGGCCCGTCAAATTATTTTTTTTGTATATTTTTAAAAATTTCAATGTATAAAATGTTAGGACAAGTTAAATAGAAGATTATCTGACTAGACTTCCATCGAATCGTGTTTTAGTGAAACTAGTGCAGTCTGTAAAGCTTAGGAAAAGGGTGAGTCTTTTATCTAAATTTAGTTCAAATTGTGATTGAAGTTCACGCATTCTGCTAAAACTAAAATCAAAGTTAATAAAGCAATCTAAGCAAAGACACGTCTATGCAGCTAATGCGTGGGTATTTACCAGAGTTATTTAAACTTTATTGTACAGACAAAATGTGGGTACAAAATGAGCACTTAAAGCTGGAATTTTAGGGCAACTAAGGTATAATCAATGTATTTAACATCTAAGGCACACGCGTAAATATCATGTGATCTAGGTCTTATTTTTTATAAATAATGTATTTTAGGAACGTCGTATTCGACTAAATCAGTTAATTTGTTGTCCAAACTACATTTTTTTTTTCATTTTAGCTATCTACTATTAAATAAATAGATAGGATATAAAAAAAAATAGAAAAACGATTTTATTCTTTCATTCTTACCTTTATTTTTAATTTAATCCTCCAATCTCCCAGAAAATACTAAATACATATATTTTCTTCATAATATAAAAAAATAATATTTTATAAATAATAAAAAAAAAATTAAAAAGTACTTAGTTAATCGGGTCATTTTTCCACAGGTTATGTGAAATATTATTTCTTTTATTCTATACTTACGTATTTGGCCTGAATTCACTCAAGTAAATATAGCCAATAATAAAAAACGTCACACTTATTAATAGCCCACGATAGGATTACCTGTATCCTGGGTCCAGAGACATACAGATGCTCGAAAATGTAATTGTTCATACGTTATTGAGTTTGAACTCAAAAATATAAATGCCCATATTTTTCAAAAATATGTGTTCATACGCTTTTAATTAATTAATTATTAACGCAATTAATTGGTCGAAAACTTCAGTGTGATTTTCTAAAAAAATCTTGAGGTGTTCTGAAATTGAAATTTTCGTTTTTACTTTGACTGAGGCGTTTTGGGATTTTGCGCTGACCTTGAACTTGAGGTTCGTCAAGTTCAAGGTCAGCAATCGCTTGAACGCTTTTTACCAAATTTTCCAATATCCCTAACAATAGATATCGTACATTAGCTTATATTAGACAATGGCTCTAAATAACAATGAGGCCGGAATTTAATTTTAAGTAAAATAAGATACAAAGAAAGAAAATGCGTCTAGACATGAATTTTTCGAGCGACGATTAAATCCTCATGTCTAGTGACGTCAGTAACTTCGTCAAAATCCGAGTGGGTACTTTACCCATTCGGAAAATTCCGAGTGGGTAGAACTGCCCACTATACCCACATTATCCGCCGGCCCTGGCAGTAGGTATAGGTTATTTCTATAGGCAGTGCTCATAGTAACCACTCTCTTAAAACTAAAAGGCAGGTTCTAAACTGAACCTGTCACAAATTGTTGACAATTTTCAAGGTGGTCCCTAACTAGGCCATCAGGGTCCATTCGTCAAGTCTTTAATGACAGTTTCATAACGTAATTTGTAGCTCCTAATAGCTTAAGCTAATCAATTATGTAAAACTATAATTCCCTGTGACTTTGCCCGTATAACTTGTTTTAAATTGTAACTTGTCCTAACGAACCTACTGTATTATGACTCATTTACACAAGGAGAGTTCCCCGAACGCTAGTTTCTCGAACATCGGTCAAATGCCAGTTATAAACAACTGTTATCATTATCTGATCACCGTTATTCATGTTATCATCGAGGTTTTATTATCATGTGAACAATTGTAGGCGGTAACTAAAGTATTTACTTGACTAAAGTGTTGACCACGACGTCCCCACTATATAACTATGTTCTAGTTATGTTTTTTTTAGTTATTGACTATAGAATAGCACCATCCCGTCTCTTCCCGTGAGTGTCGACTAAGGCGACTAAGGGATAACAAAGCGGCTACCACAAGCCCTGAGACCACCTCTAAAAGAGTGGACTCTCCAACCCGCCTTTGGTCAGTGTGGCATTTTAACGCTATACATCCTCCACGCACAAGACTCACAGAATTACCCATTTTATCATATTTCCTCAATGTATGTACGTGTTTCGATAGTGAGTGAGATATGCCAGAGCCCATTCCCATCCTATCCTATCCCTCCCCATTCTCCCAATCCATTCGTTAATCTGCAAAGGTAGGCAGCGCATCCGAGGGCGTGCCAACGTTTCTCATTCTGGACTGGTGTTGGCATGTATCGCGTATGTCTACGAACGACGGTATCCACTCGGTGGACTGTATGCTCGTCCGCCTCCTTTTTTTTATATAAAAAGAATGCACACGACAATGTGCATGGGGAGGTCTGTATCCAGCAGTGGATACTAAAAGGGCTGCTTGCTGGTTGCGGCAAGTTTGCACCGTTTAACATTTGATTATACGATATGATTATGATATAACGATAACAAACAAAAAAAAAATCATATATATATATATATATAAGAATATCATAAAACAATGTATTATGCATATGTATATATTGAATAGTGTGATTAAGAAGGAGTAAGAAAATAAATAGAAACAATATTAATAAAAAAAAAATGAGTTAAAAAAGGACACGGACAGAAAAGTCTGTGGAAAGTACTTTTTCTTAATAAAAAAAAAAAAAAACATTTGATTATAAATCATTAATTAATAAAAGGTTTTATTCTTATATAAGTACTTAATTTTTCAACTCCGACCTGTGTATACATGGTCGCGAACCCCCTGGAGATCGCAACCTCCAATATGGAATATGGAAGCTAAGACAAGTTTCATTAAAATCCGTTCGGAAGTTTTTGCGCGATGCGAGTTCTGACAGACGGACAACAATTCTTAAAAGTGAATATTTTGGGTTCGTATACGACTTTATTATATGTAAAGATAATATATATCTAGATATATGTATGCCTAGATACGTTTTTAGATATCTTCGAAAATCTCTAAACTAAACTGCGTACATTTAAATGTGTGTCATAATTGCCAATATTTGTTTTGTCTTTGTTTACCGCGTGTCACATGCAAAGTGAAATCATATGATCGCACTTACATAAGTGGAAACATTACGCAGATTACGTGAGCAACTAGACATGTAAATTGTGTTCATTTGTGACACAAATACATATTGACAACTTGAGAATGGGAAAATTTTGCCTCGTGCGATGATCACAAAGTTGATCATTATCACAAGTTGATAATCATCACAAAATCACTTAGGAAACTTAGTAGTGTTAAAGAAATAACGCGTTGTTTCTGTTGTCGCGTGAAATAAGCGTGTTACGCTACACATTCATTTTAATACTTATTCACACTTTCAATCTCTTCCCTATTTATTTATTTACTCTTTTTGCACTATATTGCACATAGGCGGACTCAATCCCCTACCAGTCAACCGTTGGTTAAATGTGAAAAATTAAATTTAGCGCAGTAGAAGTTAAACAGTGAGCTTAATTCATCTCTATATGTCTACGCTGCTAGGATTTAAATGTACTTGTACATAACTTTTTATGTGTTTTTTTTATGATATATTTTAACAATTAATAATGATATTGCCGATTTTTAATTTATAATAAAAGAAATCGCTTCTAGTAGTACTATATTCGTTTTGTAACTTTGTATCTATTTCTCTGTCTGATTGAATTATAATATCAGGCTGTTCCTGAAAGTGGGCGAGATAACCACATCTATGTTTATAGAGAGTCAATTCGAATATAAACAGTTTCCTCTTAAATCGACTTGTGATAATTTATAAAATCAACCCACAAAATACACAATTATTAGAGCATTTCAACATTTAGCACAGTTACCTGTATTTTGCACCTGTCCGTATCCACTTTACTGCCATCTAAATAGTCTGTTACGAATAAAAACTAATGGCTCATTTACACAAGGAGAGTTTCTCGGAGGCGAGTTTCTCGAACATCGGTCAAAAGTTAGTATAAACAACTGTTATCATCGTCTTATCACTGCTATCATGGAGTTTTTATCATCAGGTGAATAATTGTAGGCGAGAATTGTATGTAGTTTCGTCGCAAACGAGCATCGTATACTCACCTAAAATATTCTCGCCCGAATCGTTTGACAAACCGTCGTGTAAACTCTTGTGTAAGAGCGCCTTAACGTGGTTGACTATATTCGAACAAGTTATGTAAATATCTAAACATGCCCAAGGTCACTTGTTGATACGTAAGCATAATTAAATAATAATTACTTACCGTCTAATTAGCCTAATGAAAGACGAATTCAAACTGTTTTGAACCTCATTATTTCCATACGTAATTAGATTTAGGCCCGCTACAAACATGGCCGTGTGATGTAGGATGTAGGCCGGCTTTAGAATAGACAGTGGACTCGCCAATCCGCTTGGCCACAGAGGACCAACCCTGCCCGTGTTGGGGGACAGAGGTGATCAAGAAGGAGACCCAGTCGCGAGCAGTTACCCTCCACCCTCGTGAGAAGACCTACGGACCGGTTGACTAGCGTGTCGTTTTAAGGCAACTCTCGTGCACAAGACAATGTGCGTGACGAGGCCCATGTCCAATGGTGAATAAGAAAAGGTCTGGTAACGGTGACAATGACAAACGCTGCGGTAGTCTGTAAAACTGACCGACCGTGCTAGACTAGCAATTTCAGAAGGGGACCATACTGCAGCAATAAAATTTACAGCCGATTTACCACCGAATTTTCTGATACCTTTTAGACCAGTCTTTCACAGAAGATTGGCGTAAAATATACTACTCAGGTATTTCGGCAGTCAGTGAGATATGCTAGAGTCCATTACCAATCGTGTTTTTTTTATATATTGACGATGGCAGATGAGACGACCCGGTGGGTACTATTGCCCATAGGTATCCGCGGCATATGTCAACATCAGTCCAAAATGGCAAACGTTAGCACGCGCCCGGATGCGCTGAGAAAGGAATTAATTTCAAGAAAGAGTTAGAAAAATGGGAGGGATAGGATAGGATGGAAATGGGCTCTGGCATATTTCTCGCTACCGAAACCGTACGGCCTTAGGATAAAGTGGAAATGCAGTACATTTTATGGTAGTGTTCTGTGAGAGAGGGGTAACGTGGCCAGTCTTCCCTCTCCCAAAACACGGCAATGGTATGTTTTAAGTTAATAATGTAAGATCAATCGATGAGTTAACAGCAGCTGTGTAAGCACGTAAATTATAAAAACATACTGCAACGATAGCTTACACAATCGCGAACCATCCGTTACACAAGTGAGTCAGTGTTTACCCGTATTGTTTCAAGTTGATTTATTGCCAGGCAATTACGTTTTAAGGTCGTTTTCACATATAGGTAAAAAGTAAGATGTGGCGATAAAAAAAAACAGTGATACTCTCATCATCATCATCAAATATCAGCCCGCTGCAGTCCACTGCTGAAGTAGGACCTCTTCCTGTGCACTCCACTCCATCTTTGTCTGTTGGTCGTCGCGCCAACGGGCGATTGGTGTACTCACACTTCCCCGACCAATCCACGGTCGCCATTCCAGCGCTTACGGCTCCAACGTTCTTAAGCTCCACTTAAGCATAGCGATCTTCCGAGCGTTGTTAGTCATTCCTGTTCGCCTCCTGATCTGACTGTTTGGAACACGATCTCTCAGAGAAATCTCTGCAACGAGTACTTGCAGGCGGTATATACAACCAGAGCTGAGAAAACAATTAACGGGATTTTTAAGCAAACATACTTTAGGCAACTTTTAACGGTTTAAATCGCGTATATTTGACATGATTTATATCCCGACGTTTCGAACACTTTGCAGTGGACGTGGTCACGGGGTGACTAATTGATTTTATTTGTCACTTGAGTTATTAAGAAATTATTACTACCGTCTGAAATTTTTTGAACTACCGTCTGAAATTTTTTAATCATAACATTCCCTATGCACGCAGTATTCGCTCACGGTGTCCAGAGGTCTTGCAGTATGGCGTTGGCCTTGTGATTTAATTAATTTAATGACTGGATCCCAAGCTGGTGGTACTTGCCAACCATCTTCTCTATTGAAATTTGGGTGTTTCTTAATTTCAATAGCCTCGCGTAACATTCTTGGCATGTACCGGGTCTCTCTAGCGAGGATTTGTGGATTATCAAATCGAATGTAATGGTTGGGTTTGTCCAGAGCATGTTCACAAACTGCAGACTTGGTCGAGCGTCTGTTCTTCATGTCAGCTATGTGTTCTTTTATCCGGATACCGATGCTCCTCTTTGTTTGCCCAATGTATGATAACCCGCATTCACAATCAGCATCGGATTTCCAAAAATGCATGCAAATGATTAATAATCGCGCCGCGGCAAAAAATGATGAATTCAAAAACCGTCATTTAGCAAAATATAAAAAACTCGCGGCAAAGCAATTGCTACATTCGGAACGAAACGCAACCTCGCGACCGTCAAAAACAGCTGATAGTGTCACAAATTTATCGAAACAAACAGTATTAAATCCGGTCGCCCTTCAGGCCCTCGAAAATGGATTAAACTTCGCGGTTTCCCCGAGATCAGTGCCTTTTGAACAGATAATTTGCTCCGTGGAACATTGTCTCACAAAAAACAATGTAAAGAAGGAAGATTTGGAGGCGTTACGCCAAGATATCTCTGCTGTCTTGCGTCGAAGTAAAGTGCCCACACCGAATCTACCTCGTGAACAATATCTTGCACTCACCAACCTACGCAAAAATCCAGACATAACCATACTTCGAGCAGATAAAGGTAATTCCACTGTGATCATGGATACGTCAGATTATAACCTAAAAATACAAGAACTATTGTCGGACGAAAGCACCTACAAACCAGTAAAAAGCGATCCCACGGCCAAAATTGTAACTAAAACTAAAGAAATAATTAGTAAACACTCCGACACACTTGGTTTAGACGTCACGGCACTGGTACCTTCGTGTGTGAAACCACCAAAACTGTATGGATTACCGAAAATACACAAAAATGACGTCCCTTTGCGCCCAATTGTAAGCCAAATTGACTCGCCGACATACAAACTAGCTCAACATCTTGCTAAAATACTGTCTCCACTTCGTGGTCAAACGAGTGCGCATGTCAAGGATTCTTACCATTTTGTCAGCCAAATCAAACATCTACAATTGACTGATGATGAAATAATGGTCAGCTTTGATGTACAATCATTATTTACATGCTTACCTGTACATGATTGCATTGAAATTGTCAAGAGAAAACTAACTGAGCACGACCTACCCATAGAATATGCAGAACTACTAGAACACTGCCTAACATCTGGCTACCTATTCTGGGATAATAAATTCTACATACAGATCGATGGTATAGCAATGGGCTCTCCAGTCTCCCCCGTTGTCGCCGATATTTTCATGGAAGACTTCGAGGAGAAGGCTTTCACCAGAGCTGTGGCTATGCCGAAGATCTACAAACGGTACGTAGACGATACTTTTGCCGTCCTCCCCAAAAATAATGTTTCTGCATTCCTAAATCATTTAAACTCATTACATGATAAAATCCAATTTACTATGGAGTCTGAGGTCAATAAATCCTTGGCTTTCCTTGACATTTCAGTCATCAGAAATCCTGACAACTCTCTTGGTCATACTGTGTATAGGAAACCCACCCATACAGATAAATATCTCAATGGTAACTCCCATCACCATCCATGTCAGTTGACTACCGTAGGCAAATCTTTGTTACAGAGAGCACACGGCATCTGTGACACTGACCACCTCGAGGAAGAGCTTCTGCATGTGAAACAAGTACTGCGAAGCAACAATCACAAACTCCCACGAATGCGTCACAGAAGCCGCCCCAAGCCTCCTACAGTTGAGCGACAACCTGCCATCTTACCATACATCAAGGGCATCACTGACAAAATTGGCAATATCTTAAGACGAGCTTCAATTAAAACTTACTTCAAGCCGCACAAGAAGATTAGCCAATTTTTAAGACCGGTCAAGAGCAATATCCCCCTACAAGATGCAGGTGTTTACAAGCTTGATTGTGAATGCGGGTTATCATACATTGGGCAAACAAAGAGGAGCATCGGTATCCGGATAAAAGAACACATAGCTGACATGAAGAACAGACGCTCGACCAAGTCTGCAGTTTGTGAACATGCTCTGGACAAACCCAACCATTACATTCGATTTGATAATCCACAAATCCTCGCTAGAGAGACCCGGTACATGCCAAGAATGTTACGCGAGGCTATTGAAATTAAGAAACACCCAAATTTCAATAGAGAAGATGGTTGGCAAGTACCACCAGCTTGGGATCCAGTCATTAAATTAATTAAATCACAAGGCCAACGCCATACTGCAAGACCTCTGGACACCGTGAGCGAATACTGCGTGCATAGGGAATGTTATGATTAAAAAATTTCAGACGGTAGTTCAAAAAATTTCAGACGGTAGTAATAATTTCTTAATAACTCAAGTGACAAATAAAATCAATTAGTCACCCCGTGACCACGTCCACTGCAAAGTGTTCGAAACGTCGGGATATAAATCATGTCAAATATACGCGATTTAAACCGTTAAAAGTTGTTTAATTGCAATGTATAGTAATCGCGAAAACCTAAGAAAATATTATACTTTAGGCATTTGTGTGAAGTCCATATACCGGGTTTTATTTATACTGTGTATAATTTCATGGCAATTATTGCGCGTAAATTTCATTTAAGAAGTTGTACGTTTTAATTTTCCAGATGTATTTATTTTTTCAATTTACGAATTCGTTTTGGAAAACGCAGTTAGGTATATTGTGAGAATTTCATTCGCCGATAGTCTTTTTATTCTTTTTTTATATGGCAATAGCGCAATTAGCGAACTGTGCCAAGTCAAGTTTTCTTCGTAATTAACAATTCATAAATGTTCAGTTCTGTTGAAATAAATTGCCAGTTGCTCAGTAAAGCGATAGTAGAGGTTTACTAAGGACAGATAAATTGGACTTCTTGGAAGGATACGAAAATAAAAAAACTCGATTTCTCTTCTCGAGTTCCCGCCAAGAACTCCGTCAAATCTTTTAAATTAGACAATCGCTGTTTTATGAAAAAGAGCGAATATCGTTTCTAAACAATATGAAAATCGGTATTATACGTCCCCCTTTTCACATAGACTCGACAAGCGAAGTTGAATTTTTGTTTGATTTTATTATAAAAAAAATGTGTATTTTGGTTTTCGTGGTTTAATAGTGATAGTTTATTAAACTTCAAAGTGCCTAATATTTGTGATAATCAAATTAAGGCATAGGACTGAGTTTTTCGTGTGCTCCCAAGGAGTCCTCTTCTGTCCTCAGTAAACCTACTATCACTTTATTGAGGGAAGAGTCGCTTCTTCAACGGAACTGGACATTGACAAGCTGTTAATTACGAAAAAAACTTGACACTGGCACAATGCGCTAAATGCACTATTACATGCCAAATTTTTTTTAATTCTCGGTCATACGAATTTCCACACGATGATTATATTTCTTATAAAATTTTCCTAATATAAATAAATAATGATTAAATAACGCCACACTCAATGGCCCGCACTAGGATTCTCTGTGTCGTGTGCTGGACCCACAAAGACAAATACACACCCAGACCAGAACAAACATTTGCCTTTGAACAGATGCATGTCCGACCGGGAATCGAATGCGGAACCTTTTGCAGAGAAATCAACTGCGCCTTTCGGTCGCATGTGTATGTCATGGCAATATCCAGTGTCTGAATTATGTATGTTAACCAAACGAGTTCCTAGAAATTGGTATTACGGACCGAGACAAAACGTGTAATCGTACAATGGGGCTACTACCAATTTGTTGCAAAGAACAACAGATGCAGCATACAGATATGGTAGGCCTTGGCTGTCGAAACAGAGGTCGAGAGCTAAGGAATTTGTTTAAACTCTGAGAAAAGGGACCTTATTGTGGGTATACCGTAACCATGTTAATCGTTCAATGCTGGACATCACGCATATTGTTTTGTGCGTGAGGGATGTTTATTTTATTGAAAAAAAGGCGACAGTCGAGTATACAGTCCTGATGGTAAGTGGATACTGTCGTCCATAGACATCAGCGATACATGCCAACATCAGTCGAGAACGACAAACGTTGGCACGCCCCCGGATACGTTGCTTATCTTTGCGGATTAAGTAATGGATTGGGAGAAAGGGTTTTGGGAAAATGGGGAGGGATAGGATGGGATGGGAATGGGCTCTGGTATATCTTACTATTACCGAAACACGTACGTACATTGGGGAAGTCTTCTGTGAGAGAGGGGTAACGTGGCCGGTCGAGCGCGCCCAGCGGCTGTGGGAATGCAGCGTGCACTTTTCTACTACAGTTTAGAAATTTGTAGCTTTAAAACGCCACGCTAGCGAAGCGGGTCGACTCTTTTAGAGTCATTTAGTCGCCATTTACGACATACATTGGAAGGGATGGAGTGATGCTATTTTAAAGATGGCCCACACAAAATGGCCTTGCGTATATTTACATTACACGGCGTACTAGGTTATTGTTGAAATTATGTGGCGGATAAAAAATTCCGTAAGATTTTCCGTAACTTTCATTTCAATTATGGCTCCAAAGTAACGCCCTAAGTCGAGGTCCGTTCCTTCCGCCGGTCTACCGGCGGGAGCGGTCCTTAAACTCGTTGCTACAAACACTTTTTGCTCCCGGCTAAACCATACGTGTCCGTTGACTCTTGAAAGGCCATTAGGGCCAAAATAATTAACCTATTCCGAAAAAAATATTTATATTACGTTGTACCGTATTGTCGGTACAGACTTATTGAATATGGTTAAGATTTTTCTTGTTCAAGGATTCTGTTTAAATAGAAATTTAATCTAACGTTTGATTTGCATTATTGCATATATTTTTTTAAATTTCACTGAAGTAATAATACTTAGGTCCTTTATTTTTATTTACATGATTATTTTTTTTAAACTTCATTGCACGAGTAGGTAATTGTATAAATGGTGGACTTAATGGCATTTATGACATTTTCTACCAATCAACGACCATATCAAACAGAAATAGGAATGCGGTTGCAATTTTGTTTAATTGTAAATTGTACAAATAATAGATATAATATACACTAATAAAATAATATTATACATACACAAAATACACGTATTTGCCTACATAATTTTATAATACACAAGAGAATAGAAAACTTAAAGGGGTCGAGCGGTTAAAAATAGGACAGAAAATATTTTGAAGCAGTTTTTTAAAATATGTGAAAAAATAGAACTGACAATGAAGTACATTTTCATTGATAATGTTGTAATTTTGATTTACTAATGCAGCGTTCACTTTGAACGGAACGTGCGGTAAAGAAAGACGTCTCGACATTTTCTTGCGCGGGCGCGGCGCTCGCTCGCCATGACATACAAAATCTGGCACTGGCGACACTGCCACCTTAACTCTTAAAGTTTAATTACCTTTGGTATTTTCTAACGGAGTTTATTTTAACCGATTGTATTACGAACCACTGTAGACTACTTTCTACAAAGGGCACAATGTCAAATGAAACAACCATTACAAGGCCGGACCAAACGTGTCCTAGCGCTCTGGGCTAAAAATTTGCCTTGGAGGGAAGCGTTTTTCACGCGTATAAAAAGTAGATCGAACATTTTTCAATGATTGACACTTTAATGTGTATTAAAGCATTTATCAAATGAAGAATCAGATGAATAATATGAAATCAGATTTTTCGCTTGCTCCCCGATCACCTGGCGCCCTGGGCAATTGCCCAGCTTGCCGAGCCCTTTATTCGGCCCTGAAATATAAAGTACGGAAGAGGGGGAACTTCTAGGAAGTCGAACTTCGACATCGTACACATCGGACATCGTAGTGCAGGATAATCGAAATCAAAAACATGCTTTCTTTTTATCTTCACGCAAAGGATCCCAAAGCGGATGCCAGAGCGTCTTCTAAGCGCTGATAATTTCGTCCCTGTAAAAAGTAAAACCGAGTGGGTATTTGACAATATATTTTTATACAAGAGGCGGGCACAAGAGGCACAATCTTGATGTTAAGTGGTTTCCGCCATGGACAAAGTATCGCCATGGGGGTTGCAAGCCTGCAAGTGCGCCACCGACCTTGCGGGATCCTATTTACAGCTCTCTCGAAGAATCCCATCTCGTAGCTCGTTATAATATTATTAAATTATCTATAGTTGTAAAATGAACTGCCAGCTGAGGTATTCCATATAAAAAAAGCTTAGTGGAAAATACACAGTTGACATTTCATTTCACAACTCTCGGGTTCGCGGTATAAAGTGTCTTGAAGACCGCATTGTGCGTAACAGCTCCTTGCCCATCATAAGATAATTAAAATATCCAGCTTTTTGAGTTCATCTTCATTTGGTAGGTTTCCGCACTGATTCGAGCTCAGCAACCATTGTGTTGTGACTGACTATTGTGAATGAACGCTGACTATTCGAAAGGTAACCTGCGATCGTTATCTTTTTAATTTTAAGCTAATAATAAAGATAGGGAAAAAGATACAATGAAGTACCATAGCACATGATCGTTGCACAAAAAAAAGAAATAATTAAGATATCCGACGAGCAAAGGTCAAATATGTGGAAATTAGTACGGATATGTATATATACGTATACATGAATTATATATTATCTTGTTGATACCGAGTAGGTACGATCTTTATTAATAGGTAACAGGACGTGTTTAATCGTTTTTAAATCAAAGGTAAAAATATAAATAAAAATAAATAAATTGCGTGTATTTATATATTATACGGGTGTTAAACGCTAACGTTTGCTACATGTATTGGTGTACAGTAAAGTACAGTAAGTACGGTAAAGTACAGTAACGTACAGTAACATACAGTAAAGTACAGTACAGTAATGTACAGTACAGTAAAAAAGACCACGGGAAAAAACAACCGTAACAACAGTAAAAAAACGATAACCACGGGAAGAGATGGGGCGATGCTACTCTAAAGCCCGCCGACACCACACGGCCATACTATACTAATAAAATTGGAGTGTAGTTATTATAAGTATATTCATGTTTCCCATTAATTCAAAATCGCGGAGACCCAAAGGCATAATATCCAAATTAACATATATATGTATGTATATTTGAGTTCATTGACCCGAAAAGGCACAACCTGTCCCGATCACTAAACATAATCAAGAGATAGATCTAAATTACTTTGCAACCAGAATTAATTTCCAAATGTTAAAAATAACCTCTTTCATATTCTGCAGCTATGGATTTAGAAAAAAATAAAAAATATGTAGGTATATGCCCTCGGGTTTTGGACAAACAAATAGACGAACTTACAACTGATTACGTCATCGACGGATCTCTTGTGATTGCTATAACAACAGGTTCATTAAACCTGACAACGACAATAAGATGACGTCAATTAATTAACGTCTTGTTAATTACAATGTATTAACTGTTTATCTTTAATACTTTGTACGAGGGGATTAAGTAAGGATTATTAATAATTTTAAGTCAAATTATATTATTAATTTAGTTTACTTAAATAAAAGTGTTTTAGTAACACTTATTTTGGCAGAAAAATGTAATGGTTATAGAAATCATTTATATATGTGTTATAATTAGCTGTTGCTCGTTTCACTTTGGATTTAATTGTCAAGTATACAACAAGTGGTCATACAAATTTGACTCCTTTATAGCCTTGATATAATTTTGAAATAAGTGAAAAACTTGTATTGGAGAACATTTGTACCAAGTTTAAAGGTAATGGGACCATCAAATACTTTTTTTCTTATACAAACTATGAAACCCCGTTTCACCCCCTTAGGGGCTGAAATTTGGGAAATCCCTCCTTAGTGAGTATTTACATGATAAAAGGAAGCTACTGCTCAAATTTAATATATCGAGCTTCAGCCGTTTCGGCAGCGCATCTAGGGGTGTGCTGAATATTTGTCGTTCTGGACTGATATTGGCACGTACTGCGGGGATGTCCATGGACGACAGTATCCACTTACCACCAGGTGGACTATCTGCTCGTTTGCTGCCTTCTTTCTATACAAAAGTAGAATGACAATTTGCGTGCATACTAGCATTTATAATTGTTCGTAATTATAAAAAAAAAAAATTTTTTTTCGAGTTACAAGGCTTGGCTTCCATGACACCCATAAACAATGGAAATATTCTGCTAGTCACGCAACTTGCCCCACCCTCAATTAATAACAATTATGACCAGACTACCTACTTTATGATACCTACTGACTTTTATATTAATTAAACATTTTTTCAATTCTCCTGTTATGAAAAGGATGAGAAATTAGATTCTGGAAGCGAAATAGAAGGTAATTTTGAGTTGACTCAGCTTATAAGATAGAGCCCGATGAGGAAGTTCTTCCGTCCACTGGACAATCATCGTTATCAGCTGAAAATCAGCGAAACAAGTAGTCCATACTTGTCATAAACCAATGCGTTCAATTCAACTAAACAATCGTTCAACGCGTTAGCGAAGACACCAACTCACATAATTACTAGTTCTTTTTTTATATTCGGAAATGGTGCAATTACCTCATTCTGCCAGTGTCAAGTATCCTTATTCCTTCTTAATTAAAGTCAAAACAATTTAATACACATTTTTCGTCGAATTCCAGTTGCGTCGAAGGAAGCCAGGAGTGGCTCACTAAAGTGATAGTAGGTTTACCGAGGACAGAGTTGAAACTCTTTGGAAGCACACGAAAAGTGGAGTATCAAATAGAAACTTCACTTCTCGTGTTTTCTCGCCATATTAACTAATTGTAGTATTTAATGTATGTATAGAGAGTAGCCAGTCCAGTGTCGATATCTAAACTGTCTTGTCCAAACAACCAACACCTAGTAACTAAAAAATTCCAATCGTAGCACTCCAAGGTGAAGTATAAAGTGTAGGGTATAAGCCTTAAGTTAATAGCTATGTGTAATAATCATACTAGAAACAGGGTGCAAGCATTGTATATATAATATACAATGTTTGTTTACATATCGTTTGCCCACGATTTCGTTCGCGTGATCTACAACGAAGCCTATATGTTAATCCGGGTTACAATCTACTCATATGTCAAGCCTTCGGTAGTTATGATCAGTTAGTATTAATCGATTCAGCCGTTTCTTGCGGTAGTCATGATCAGTTAGTATTAATCGATTCAGCCCTTTCTTGCGATAGTCATGATCAGTTAGTATTAATCGATTCAGCCGTTACTTGCGGTAGTCATGATCAGTTAGTATTAAATTACAATTCATAATTCACTCAAGGAAACCAGTTATTAGTAATTATAATATTAATAAATAATTATTACTACAACTGTTTCAATGTTATTAGATTGTAAACAAACACTTGCGAGGCTATATGGCATCTTAAATGCTCGCAACAATCTATAGAAATAAAAATGTAAACGTTCGTTTGTTCAAAATTTTAAATTTCCGAAAGTTCTTCACCGATTGCTTTGAAATTTTGATACAACGTTGCATTCGAATACGCACGTGTTTTTATATACTTATCACAGGGTAAAAACATGCTTCTTACCCAAAAACAGGTAAAAACAGGGTAAGCGCCATCTGTTGGGCAGCCACAGCAACGCGTGGCCGGGTGCAGCTAGTAGGTTATATTTTGAAATGTTTTAAATAAGATTACAATTAAATTACATAATAATATATTAAAAACCAATTCTTAAAATTTAAATCGAAATAACTTGAAAAATGGTTAAGTTATTGAGCTTAGGGGTTGCAAACTAGTCAAGGACCACACTACTGTTTTTAAGGACGTCATTATCAAATAGTTCTTACCACCACAGACATGTGTGACAGAGATAATCTTAGCCAACTTATCTCAGATATTCCCAAGCTCACATAGAAGAAAGTAAAGTACTAGCCAACTGATTTACACGGTTATTTGGTTTGTTTCACAATATTATTTCACCACTTATTCCGTTTGATCGATGGTACTTTCTTCTTCTGACTGACTGTGCTTTGAAAAGTACAAGAACTATTTTATTGTTCATATTCGTAATTTTCGTCGCTACTTAATATTTGGGCTACTTAATAAATATCTAAATACTTAACCGTCGCTATTCATTACTCCATAATCAATATTTTTACAGTATACATATTCTATTTTTATTAGAAGGAAAGGCTTCTATGTGGTCATTTAAAAATATGGGGTCACATTCAAGGCAGCACAAAAAAATCTTATTCTATCGATATACTATTATCATATATTCATTATCATACTATCCAAATAAATACAAATAACAATAAGCAAAACAAAAAATTTAACGAGCAGTTGGATTTTGTATTAAAATATATTATATTAAGTACAATATATTAAAAAAAGTAAAAAAGATTGTTGCTTGTAAAAAAGGGTGGGAAAAACTAAATTAAATTATTATGTAGAATTATGTAGTTATTGATCTACTCATTCTTAGCGCAGTAATCTCTTGTCTTTTTTTGGAAAAGTAACGAAATCTGAAAGTATATTTGTGTGGGTACATGTTTGTTACATTGTTGATAAGTGACTGTATAATTTCTGAATAAATAAATAAAAACAATCTATACGATTATCAAAGCAATTAGAAATCTATGAGTGAACCTTAAAATTACATTTACAATCGTCGTTCGTTTGTAGTCGCCTTATCTTGTGCCAGTTCACATGTGCGACCTCTATTCGTGCTTCAACAGCCTCGGTATAATGTTCGCCTATAACTAATGGCGAATTGAACACAATTCTAAACGTGTCCCTGTGCAAGCTTAGAACAACAAAACTAATTTGTTATTTTTAATCATTTAATTAACTTTAGCAAAGGAAGTGTTGTGTTTCATATTCTTTGTAAGTACGTATGTAGGTACGGGGTGTGGAGTGAAGAAACCGTCTCGCTCACTCGGCGCTGGACATTGGGGTACCTGTGCGTGGCCCATAACCTCCTCTTTCCAACGATAGGCGTGATTTATATTTTCGACAGGCTCTTGCACGGGCTGAGGCCGACATAATGTACTTCAATACTTTTTTATAGACTTTCTTGTTATTTTTACGTATAAATATTATCCAAATTACACTATTTTTTGCTTAATTCAATTGGTCTAGATAAACTCTATACACAGACGCACTCTATCACCGCGCTATCACGTCTGAGTCGTGTGCTACACTGAATAGAAAGAAGCGAGAGCGCCGGTTTCGGCCATTCTGCGCGGTGCCCCTTCCCCGCCAACTCACCCAACCCCGACGCAAACTCAAGGTCGTAACAGCGAGCTGACTATATAAGCTAAATAATGACACTATATTTATGTCTGTAAAACCAATAGTTTTGTAATTATTAAGGTAAGACGATATAGACCTTTTTGTTACCGTTAACTTTTCTGACCTGGTACTTGTATGTTTCGATGTGATTTTAAAGACGTTTCACGTCAAAAGCCATATTTGGTGACCCACCATTAGTCGAAGAGTCTTTAAAGTATCCATTGTGATACGTTGCCATTTGATGCCACCACATAGTTTTGCAATACTAAATTAATAGTTACAACAGAAAGCATTAAATTATTAAGTGTGGAACTACAATAACGTGGCTGAAATGTATCACTAATTGGCAATATAACTGCGCCATATTCGGTTTGTATAAACGTGTATATAACTTTTATAGAACTAGTTTTTACTAAGTTTTGCCGTTGGGCCATTGAGTCTTCCTCAACGTGGTCATCTAGGTTATTCAGTAAACCACCCCTTGAACTAAAAATGACAGATCCTTATAAGTAATAATTTCCTGCGACAAAAAGCCATTTTACTTTGATTAGAGTGCCATAACGGAACACAACAAATCAATCAATGCTATGACATAATACAGGCAGTCGGCACGCCTTGTTATTAATATGAATAAAGATGTTTTTTGTTATTCCCATTTGGAATTCACGCTCAAATAGAGAATTCATAACGCTTCACGGTCCATGTATAGAATATTAATGTTTATTATAACGAGTACACGTAGCGCAGACGGGGAACAATTCTAGACTGGCTATCCAACAATTGAGAATTTACTTTTTTTTTTATATAAAATAACACAATTGTCTATGGATTTACCTCAAAAAGCAGATGTTAGAACATGTTTTTAAACAGAATTTTTAAATAACAACCTAACTAAGTAAATAATAAATGCAATCGTAAAGTTCTTCCTATATCTACGTGTGTACGTGTGTAATGTTAAAAATGTGTACATATATGTAATGTGTGTATGTATTTTTTTATAAAAGAAGGCGATAAACGAGCGTACAGTCCACCTGATGGTAAGTGGATACTGTAGCCCATTGATATCGGCAATACATGCCAACATCAGTCCAAAATGACAAAAATTGGCACGCCTCCGGATGCGCTGCCTATCTTTGAAGATATAGGAATGTATTTGGAGTAAGTGGCGACATTTTAGTGTACCGATGGGCTGACCCCATCGAGTGTAGAGGTAAGACTTTAGCCGTTAGCTTAGGTATCGCAAAATATCCCTGCGAATATCCCTCGGGTCGAGGTGGAATAGAGATGCGGCATCTGTAAGGGGGAGCGTGCATGCTGCATTCCTACAGCCGCTGGGTGCACTCGACTGGCCACGTTATCTCTCTCTCACAGAAGACCACCTTGAAATTTTTTTTGTATTTTTTCTTTTTTCACCTTTTTTTGTCATTCTGGACTGATGTTGGCATGTATCACAGATGTCTATGGACGACAGTATCCACTTACCATCAGGTGGACTGTATGCTAACTGTATGTGGACTTGGCCTAAACTTAATTTGGTCCTATTTAACCCTAGTAAGACACAAGTCGGTGCATTCACCGCTAAGAAAGCTCCATTTGTAGTGGCGCCTCGATTTCAGAACATTCCTTGGAAGATCTCTAAGAGTTTTGGTATCCTTGGTGCTGATATTTCGAGCAAAGTCGAGTCATCTGGATAGCAAGACAAAAATTGCTAGTAAAAAGCTCGGCGAACTGACTAGAGCGAATCTGTACATCACTCCAGGGCAACGTTTGTCACTTTATAAAACTCAAGTTAGACCCTACATGGAGACCACCTCTGTCACCACATGGCTCACACCTCTGGGACGGCGACGCACCGAAGTACTAGCTGGATCCATTTGACTCCGTCCAACGACGCGCTATCCGAATTGTCGACGATCTCGCTCTCACAGGTGATTTAGAATCGCTCAGGATTCGTTGAGATGTTCCGTCTCTCTGCGTTTACTACCGTCTATATAACGGGGAATGTTCTGGAGAGCTGTTCAATTTGATACCAACTTCGGGTTTTTACCAGCGCACCGCTCGACATCGTCGTGCAGTTCATCCGCACTTCCTTGACATCGAGTCGCTGCGTACAGTGCACTCAAAAAGACACTTTAGGTATACCGCGTACCGGAAAGTTGTGGAATGAACTGCCAGCTGAGGTTTTTCCGCCACGCTACGATGTGGTGGCTGTTCAAAAGAGCTGTGAACGGGATTTTACAAGGTCGACATGCCCCATGGTGTAGCAGGTGTCCTTGGGCGGCGGTGACCACTTCACGTCGCCCGCCCGCTCGTCTGCCATTTATTCTATAAAAAAAAATTTCGCGCTCGGCGCTCATTTCTGCAACACTATCTAAACATAGGTATAGTAAAATTGTAACAAAGCCGTGTCTGTACATGCAATATTTTTTTAAGACGTTTTGAAACTTATATTTTTTAAGACTTATTTAAGTCGTTACAGTGAAAAGTACAAGTGATACAGAGTCTAAAACATTTTTTTTTGTGAATTATCGTCTGCCTTGCTGTCTAAACAACTGGATGAATTTGGATGAAACTTGGCATAGATGTAGCTAATATCTCAGGTTAACATATAGAGTACTGTTTATTCAGATCCATTTCAGAGCTTCTCAGGGAATCATTGTGCAATTCACGCGAACGAAGTAGCGGGCACCAGCTAGCTTCATTTTTACAAGGTTGTGTGGAATATTTCTGTCGACCGGCGACCTCATGCAAGGTCTTCCGGCGCACGGACCTTTCTACTTAATTGTGTAATACACGGTTGTATTGCCGTTAAAGAAACTTCCTTCCGATTCTGTAATACACGTGAATATACAAGATGTAATCGATTATAATCGATAATGTTACGTACCATTATTTTTGTGAAAATATCTAATTCTTTGGGTTTTGTATTTATCAAACATATCATGTATGAAAAATTTATCAAAAACTAAGAAGTTTGTTGCAAGAAAATGTCCCGAGTACCTATGTTTTTGCATGAATTCGCCCTCTCAGCCTCTAAGGTCCAGATAAATCACCTCATTTACTATTAGGGAACTATTATTAAATTGTAATAATTTTTACTGTACTTTTATAAATGTATTTTAATTGGAATTGGAATTGGCTTGTATTTAAATGGACAGCGAAATAATAGATTATGCTTAACCAAATACGAGTATGTAAACTACATATTTCTGAATAACTAAAGTAGGTAAGTAAATAACTTTAAATTACTGTCATTAATCAAGGTTCACTTCGCGGGACTCCTATAATTATTTTTATTGTCACCAGAGAACCTAAACGCAACCCAGCTTTAAATTTGGTGTCGTCGATTTGCTGCTCATTCAGTATTTGGTGTCGTCGATTTGCTGCACATTCAGTATTTGGTGCCGTCGACTTGGTGCTCATTCGGTATTCGGTGTCGTCGATTTGCTGCTCATTCAGTATTTGGTGTCGTCGATTTGCTGCACATTCAGTATTTGGTGCCGTCGAATTGCTGCTCATTCCGTATTTGGTGTCGTCGACTTGCTGCTCATTCGGTATTCGGTGTCGTCGATTTGCTGCTCATTCAGTATTTGGTGTCGTCGACTTGCTGCTCATTCGGTATTCGGTGTCGTCGATTTGCTGCTCATTCAGTATTTGGTGTCGTCGATTTGCTGCACATTCAGTATTTGGTGCCGTCGAATTGCTGCTCATTCCGTATTTGGTGTCGTCGACTTGCTGCTCATTCGGTATTCGGTGTCGTCGATTTGCTGCACATTCAGTATTTGGTGTCGTCGATTTGCTGCTCATTCGGTATTTGGTGTTGTCGATTTGTTACTCATTCAGTATTTGGTATCGTTGATTTGCTGCTCATTCGGTATTTGGTCTCGTCCATTTGCTGTTCATTCAGTATTTGGTCTCGTCCATTTGCTGCTCATTCAGTATATGATAACGTCGAGTTGTTGCTCATTCAATTTTTGGTGTCGTCGATTTGCTGCTCATTCGGTATTTGGTGTCGTCGATTTACTTCTCATTCGGTATTTGGTGTCGTCGATTTGCTACTCATTCAGTATTTTTTGCTTCTTATTTAATTATTTCTCAAATTAAGGTCTCTGTGCCTACTTTATCTAACATATTTTCTTCACAATGTATTTATAAAATAGGCCCAAATAGTGGTAGCTGACACAATAAGGACATCGACAGAAATAAACCAAAACATGGATTTATGAAGCATATTTCACATTAGTTTTATTGATAATGTCAAGGAGTGACAGCTAAATTAGGAGCATATTAAAACATAGGCTTAGATAATGTTTATATCAAAGTATTATGGGTCTTAAAAGATCTTATTTACATAATACATTATGTTACTACCTCTACGCGACAAGCGACTGACCTCGAAAACTTTTGCCCCGCTCAAGGCCACATATATGCAATTGATTAATATATCGGAATATAATTATATAATACCTGTTTTTAAGACATTGTATCAGGTGACTTAAATAACACGAGACATTGAGTGACACAAGAACATAAGGTGCTATTTATTAGACATAAGGCACTTGCTGTTTTTTTTATTTATTAGAAGTATTTGCCCGTGGCTATGTACGGTGGCAAGAAGTAATTGGTGGGCGACTATCCTTTGTTCTTAATTTTGCCGTATTATAAGTACTTGTCTTGTTTGATACGTACCACTGTGATTTGATATCATTGAATTACATATTATACTACGAGTAGCCTGTGCCCGCGACCTCGTCCAATTTTAGTTTGATTTATAAAGCTTTATATACAGCATTTTTTCTTCACGTCAGCCGATTTCGATGAAACAAAAATCCGTTCCGTAGTTTTGGAGATTAGCGTGTTCGAACAGACAGACAGAGAAAAATTTTCAAAATCGTCTATTTGTATTCTGATACTCTTCCTTCATCGCCCCCAATCAATTTGTGGTATATATATTCAATGTCAACAGACACGCTGGTTCTACAGTTTTATTATATGTACCATATAGATGCATGTATATGTATAGATTGTCGATGTTTGTTTTGTTA
Source organism: Sesia apiformis (assembly GCA_914767545.1). Taxonomy (NCBI): domain Eukaryota; kingdom Metazoa; phylum Arthropoda; class Insecta; order Lepidoptera; family Sesiidae; genus Sesia; species Sesia apiformis. Next base: position 1,800,856 of record OU611960.1, on the reverse strand, counting down.
AACAAATTAAGAATAAAGCTTATTGAAAAAAAAGGCGGCAGACGAGCATACAGTCCACCTGATGCTAAGTGGATTCTGTCGTCCATAGACACCCGCGATACATGCCAACATCAGTCCAGAATGACAAACGTTGGCACGGCCCCGGATGCGCTGCCTTTAGAAATTGCAGATTAAGCAGATTAAGAAATGGATTGTGAAAATGGGGAGGGATAGGATGGGATGGGAATGGGTTCTCGCATATCTCACTCACTACCGAAACAAGTACGTACATTAGGGAAATAAGGTAAAGTGGGAAATGCAGTACATTTCCAGGTAGTCTTCTGTGAGAGAGGGCTAACGTGGACAGTTGAGCGCGCCCAGCAGCTGTTGGATTGCAGCGTGCACTAAACCCCCCCCCCCCCCGCTATGGATGCGACTTTGTTAGTTGCTTAGTTGCTTTTTACGACAGCCAGGGAAAGAGATAAGGTGATGTGATTCTAAGGCCGGCGTAACCATACTAAAGTCTACTTTCTTTAAAATTCCAGGTATTAAAAATGGGGGGCATGAAGTCCCTCATCCTGCTCCAGCTGATCTACATCACCAGCTGCATGGATCAGCTGCACATCGTGTATGAATGGAAGCAGGTGGACTTCCAGTTTCTGACTGCTGAGTCTCGACAGCAGGCTATCGATAGCAAAACCTTTATTCCGGAGAACAATATCCCCATGGGCTTGGAGATATATGGGGACAGGCTGTTTATTACTGTCCCGAGGTGGAGATCTGGCGTACCAGCCAGTTTGACTTATATCAATTTGAAAGGTCAGTATTAAAACTTTTTTTTTTTATAGAAGATATGCTGGACAACTTACATTTAACTTAGATTATTTATAGTGGTATTTATAGATACCACTTACATTTGACCGCCGTCCGTGGACACCTGCAATACAAGAGGGCATGCTGATGTGCTACAGACTTTTCAGAATCTTATTCACAGCTTTCTTGAAGAGCCCCATGTCGTAGTTTAATGGATAAACCTCGGTGGGCAGTCAATCCCACGACTTTCGTATTCGTGGCATAGTGTCTTGAAGACCGCACAGTAAGTAGCAGGTCTTAGTCAAGGAGCTACGAAAGTTTACTAGCCCTCAAAATGAGTCAGAAAATGCTTTTTGGATAGAATTACATAAGTAGTTTCGATGAGAAATTCGGTTTCACAATAGAATTAATGTTTAAGATGTTTCTTACTATAAATAAACATTGAAGCCACTTACCTCCGTCGCAATTCTTTCTTCTTTCTGTTAGAATAAGGTGTAGAATACACAACGGCAGATGAACCATTATTCTATCAATGAGTACATATTTAATGCAATGGTCTGTATATTAACTTATTGATATTCTATATTTAACGGACTATTGTAGGCACGTCCCATTCTAAATTGTTGTCTAAATTTGATAATCAGGTATAATTGTGCAGAATAGAAAACTATAAATAGCAGAAACAGACCCTAATTAACAATTGCTAATTTGGAAAAGAAGAAAACAATATAGACTTTATGATCCGAGTAATTTAGATAAAAATGCAGTAGATGATAAGAGTATGTTTAATGTCACATGTCCTGCCACCAATAGAGTAACATTAATCGAATATTGAAGGAAACAATAAGTTCATTGTTAACTACGCAAACAGCAAAACTATTGTTAGATACAGAGGGCGGAGTATTGTCACGGACCGTATAATAGTTAAGGGCATGTAGCAGGCTTTTAGTAACATTTACTTTTTTGCAAATTTGACTTTAATTTAAAAATAAAAAAAAAAACTTTAAACGAATCTAACCAGTTAATTAGGCTTTTTTTTGATAAGGCATATATGTAATTATTTAACAGTAGCTTTTGCTCACAGTTTCACCAGCGTCCCACTGGGAACCATAGATCTGTAGCCTTTGTCCTAATCCCCGAGAAGGTCCATCCGTAATGCATGAAAACATTTGAAACAAATAAACAGACATCATTTCATTTCTTACATATTAGTTAGGATTACATTCGCGTACCTACGTGAATAATAATAAGAGTTTATGTAACCCGAATTGAAGGTTATTCTTCTAATAACACATATCCATGAATGACATTAGCACCAGGATTGCCTGCTAGTTTCGTTCTATAAAAACATTGTCCTGGATATGTAGGTTACAGACAGATTGATTCAAAAGAATCACTATTAATATCATATGCTACAAAATATAAAGTCTCTGAAATACAGTTACGTTAACTAAAGTGGTATTAATTGATTACAATTAATTGGGCATTGTTTTATATAAAAACCAGTCTTGTTGCGAATAATCTGATTTCGTAAAAAGATTGTAACAGTCACAAAAACAACATTATCAGATATTGCATCGATGTAACCCAACTCATATCAATCAGTGAAAGTTGAAAGCGAAAACGATGTTATTTTAACAAATGACAATGACTTTTCAGTTTTACTTTCTGATTGTAATTAACAACTGATCCACTTGATCTTGAGCGGTTTGCCCATAATTTCACTTTTTTTTTCTTATATGGCACATTGCCAGTGTCAAGTTTTCTTCATAATTAAAAATTAAAATCGAATCAATTCAAAACTCATCTCGTCAATGTCCAGTCAGGTCGAAGTAAGTTAGGAGTCACTCAGTAAAGTGATATTGAGGACAGGAAAATTGGACTCCTTGGGAGCATACAAAAAATGAATAAAATCTTATTTGATTATTATAAACATTACCTAGAAAAACACTTTGACGTTTTACTAAACTATAGTATTATAGTATTAGCTATACAATACACTTTTTTATAATTATCAAACAAAAAGTGTAATACAGTCATTACGTATACCTCTCAATAATTCGCAAAGTACCTAATTCTTTATGATCGTTTTAAATTTTACTGAAAACTGTATCTTGTTTCGGATTGGAATATAGAATGACGTGATTTTTATTCCCAGAGCTCCTCCGTATACTGACTCACTATCTAATCTTGTATTTAAATCCTTCTGAGTCACAACTCAAATGTCCAAATTTTTAAAGAATATGTTAATTTTACTTTGCAATTAAACAATTATACACATTGTTTCTTTTTATTTCTTTACTTTAAATGACTTAACTTCGTTCTCAAATTGATAAACAACGTTTAAGATTATGGGCGTAGTCACGGTAGGGCAGGTTGGGGCGCTTGCCCAAGCACAGGGAAGAATATATAACGGACTCTCTGCATTACACTACTTCTATTTAAATTATAAGAAAATTGTTTTTTTTTTGCCCCATCTTGGATAAAATCCGGACTACGCACTTGCATACGACCGTTCAGAGCTCACTTAATACATATCTTCATCTAAGAACGTGTTTAAAACCAAAAAAAAAAAAAAAATTTCAAGGAAGATATACAGTAGGTGGGAAGATATGCGGTAGGTTTATGTTTTAAATAACATAAACAGAAAATTTATCTTCCAATTAGTAAATAGAAAATTTAGTGTGGGTACACTACTGACTGAAAATCCTCACAAATAGTTACTAAATATATGGTAATTATTGTATAGGCCTGATGCAAAAATTATGCTCTACTTAATCATCACTGTATTGTTGTTCGATATGAAATGTACCGCGGGGCTTGTATAAAAGTCCACATCAATGGATAACTTGTTGAAATGTTCCATTAAATGTAATAAATGATTTCAGATAATTCAACAACAATGCCGAAGCTCATTCCTTATCCGAGCTGGGCAGCTCACTCCATGGGGTTAGATGGAAAGCCCCCAGAAATCGTCTCTCCGTTCCGAATACGCGCAGATCGCTGCGGTCGCCTCTGGGTCTTGGATAATGGCAAAATGGGCAATCTAGAAAACAACACCACTAAATATCCACCTGCAATCATCGTATACGACTTAAAGACAGACAATCTCATCAGAAAATACGTATTTCCTTCTGACCAAGTCAAAGAAGATTCCGGTTTTGCTAACATTGCCGTTGAGGATACTGATTGTGCCAAGTCTTATGCTTACGCCGCCGATTTGGGTAAACCAGGCATTGTCGTTTATTCATGGGAAAAGAATGAGTCCTGGAGAATCACTCATCACTTTTTCCACCCCGATCCTCTGGCGTGTGACTTTAGCGTTAAAGGATACAACTTCAGTTGGACAGATGCGTTATTCGGTATTGGTTTGTCAGGTCCTAACGCTGATAATTACAGCACTCTTTACTTCCACCCAATGTCCAGTTACAACGAGTTCGCCGTTTCTACAGAGTACTTGAGGAATCAATCAGTTGCTGACGACCATTTCAGTGCCTTCAAATTGTTAGGAAGTAGAGGTCCTAATGCACAATCCAGCGCATCCTTCGTCGACCAAAAAACTGGTGTCTTATTCTACTCTTTAGTCAATTTAAACGCTGTAGCTTGCTGGAGAACGTCAAACAAGGAGTACAAAATGAAGAATCAAGGCAGAATCTACATGAATGAAGAAACAATGGTGTATCCCACTGACATTAAGGTGGATTACAATGATAATCTCTGGATTTTATCGAATAGAATGCCGATATGGATGTATGGGAAACTGAACTACAACGAAGTCAATTTTAGAGTGTTTATGGCACCTGTGTTAGACGCAATCAGTCATACGGCTTGTGATGTCACACCCAGGTCGGATATTTTGGACAAATTTGTGAATAAAGTTAAGAATATCACCAATAAGATTAGTTCAAGCATCAAACCCAATTCAGGTGCGACATTTGGGCCTGTATCATTGGTTACTCTGCTGTCGAGTTGGCTTGTGGCTTTGATTATATCTCGTGTCTGAAATTCACTGGTTTCCTCGAAAACTCGTATAAAACCTTAAAATGCTACGGTGGAATCTTTTTCGAACGACCGTTTTAACTGGTTGCTTTTAGAAAGAGCATTTAGATCAGTAGTGAGAAAAATATTTTGAGAAGTGGGAACATATTTCCATTTTCACATTTTACGTATAAACTACTTTTTTTTTTAATTTGATGGTCTTTTCTATGTCACGTTTGTCTTTTTTAGTAGACGAGTAAAAAATCGTTGCTGTCGTAAATACATTGAATCATAAGTATGAATTAAACATATACCTAATGGATACAATGAAATACGCTGTGATAATTTACTTATGGCAATGTTTTCATTAAATTGTCTATCCATATATATTATGTTATTATAAATAATATACTAGTCTTGTAACTTTTATGAAAAATCATCATTTAAGGGTTTAAAGGGTTCCACAACAGAGGTTGGAGCTTGGAATTGTATTATATATTTTGTTGTGGAGTCTTATTATCCGTTCTGTAGTATTATTGGCAAAATACCGGTCACCCTTTGATACTGAACTTCAAAATAATAAATTTTTTGCGACAGATGTCATCCATCAAAAACTTGCACATAACTTTTGTCGTGGCGAAATGACTTCTTATATGAAGTTTCTCGTTTCATATCCATTCAAACAAATAAGCTCCCTAGTATAGATAGAGTAATCTCGCTAAGCGATTGGAAAAAATTATACCATTGTGTAGTATAGTGAAAATGAGCGCTGAGAGATCGATGGTCGAGTGCTGAGACTCGAGCGTTAAATGCTCGTGAGCGTTATAGTTCAAATTTTTAACATTTGATGGTTATCAAACCCTCGAGATTAAAAACTCGATTCTAAAACGATTAATGTTATGATTCTTAAGGTTCATTAGCGTTGACTTAATGCTCGAGCGCTCACCGCTCATTATTGCAACACTATGCCATGAAAATTATGAAAGTAGCTATAAAATAGCTACAGTCATATGTAAAAGTTATACACACAACTTATTAATATAATTCCAACTTTATTAATTTATGTTTTAAATTAATAATTGCAGCTATTATAATATGCTTAGGTAAACCTAAAATTAGTTGTACGTGTTACCGCTTTATTTATTTTGATGTTAAAGTACCTATAGATTAAAGAGTGTGTCATTATATTTTGTACTTATTACATAATTTTGTGCCTTTAAAGTGATATTTTAAGCTAACTTCGTTTTACGAGCTTCGTGTTTTTGTAAATAATAATAAAATGTAAATAATGAGCTGTCAAAGCAAACATTCCGTCTTTTATTTTAGTATATCGCAAAAAATTTAAGGGAACATAAATTATTTTAATAAAAAATATCTTTAAATTAATCTTCCTACATAAAAGACACATGAACGATTGTATTCCAATCGGTGGGTTCTATTGAGCAGTGTTCTGCTAGTAAGCGGCTAATGGCTCATTTACACAAGAACAGTTTCTCGAATGCGAGGTTCTCGGACATCGGTGAAAAGCTAGTAGAAATAACTGTTATCATCATCTGATCACTGTTAACATCGAGTTATTATCATCAGTTATAACAGTTGCATCAGTGTTAACAGCTACAGTTGTAGCGGCGACAAAACGCAGCTTTAGTAAGCAGTTGCGAAACCACATTTAAATAATAAAAAGTTTCGCCCTTGACCGTTTACAGCTTACTCAACGAAACGTGAGCTTTACGTTTGTGTGAGTGCACACCGATGGTGTACAGTGCGAATCAACCTGTGGCGCGGCGCGTTTACTTACGCGTGCTGTTTAAATCGGTTTTTACAGGATTTCGACAATCAGATTGAAGCGCAATGCATCCCCGTCCTGCTCCGCAGGACGTGCAGGACTCCGTGCTTCATTTCACCCTCGGTACCGAAAGCAGACAGATATTTTCTTAATTTGAATTGTCTTGTTATGTTAATATTATATGAAAGAAAAACATTATGTCATCACTGAGGACTACTGGAAAAATGTATGTGAGCGTATAGTAAAGGAAGAAAAGAAATTCGATTGTCGAGACGCCGCTATTGATGTCATAATAACAGAGCGATTTATGAATAACGTAGATGATACATCAGTTAAAAGTGACCATGAAGATGACGACACAATGCCAGAGGTCGAACATTTATAACTTTAACACTCTACAAGTATAACATTATTCAAATAATTTTTCTACTAATATTTTTTGACTACTTTCGGCATCCACTCACACAGATGCAAAGCTCATGTCTCGTTGTGAGGACTGTAGTGGTGTGCAGACGTAAAAATAATAATTAGAACGTCAATAATATAATATAATATAAAAGTGTATTATAAAACAGTGATAAGAATAAATGTGTTTTCCCGAAGCGGTGATTCATTTAATACACCAGACACCAACTACAGTCGTAGGCGAGAATTGTACTCGATGTACTTCGGTCGCATACGATATCGTTCGAGAAACTCTCCTTGTGTAAATGAGCCTTAACTGAGCTGATTACCTTAACTTAAGCCTTAACTACGCACTCACGATATACAGTAAACTGTTCGCATAGCGTGTATGAAATTAATTAAGGAACTAAATTAATTATTTAGTTTAAAACCGGCAAACTTTTAGTGCCAAAAATATTAGGCAAATGTGTAGGTGACCTAACTTTTTTTTATGCACTTTGATGCAATTAGCACATTTTAAGAAACAATGTCAATGTTTAAAACATTCTGTCAATGTCCAGTCCTGTAGAAGTAAGTCAAGAGTCGCTCAGTAACGCGATAGTAGATTAACTGTGGACTGAAGAGGACTCCATGGAAGCACACGAAAAAGGCAATCCTATGCTATTATTTGGTTATGATAAACATTCACAAAAATACTTTGAAGTTTAAACTTTCACTATTAAACCATAAAACGCACAATACACTATTTTTATAATAAATTAAACAAAAGTTCACTTAAGTTTTACAGTTCTCGCCAAAAGTCCAATTTTGTTTCAAATGTATATTGCAAATAGCGACATCTATTTTCATTTTCAGGCAAATGCTGTTCATTATATTTTAATTTAATTCTTATTAATTCTACTAGATGGCGCCACTAGTTCCAGGCTAACAAAATAGACGAAAAAATATCGTCTTTCGGAACTTTGAAACACCGATTTGCGGGAAATTGACAAATCAAATGCGTAACAGGGCTGGAAAGGGATTTTTTTGGCGGGAACTCGAGAAGTGAAGGTCGAGTTTTTGTTTGATTACCTGCTTTAATTGTGAATTGTGGGTTTTGTGATTTAACGGAGATGGTTTAGTAATATTAAACTTCAAAGTGCGTCGTTTGTTTCAAACAAACAAATTGTTTGTACCTAATGTTTGTGATAATTCGTGTGCCTCCATGGAGACCTCATTAATCTACTATGTCTTTCCTAAGCGACTTCTAACTTACCTCGATGAAGAAAACGCTCGATAGAACTACACTTCAATTGACACTGGCAAAATAGTCGATCAACAACTGATACTGCTGCCATCAAATCAAAGAAGAAGGTTTGCGAAAATAGGATCATATGGAAATATTGGCGTCCTAGATAGATTTCCATAAAACTTGTAGTATCAGCCAGTGGCGTAACTATAGGGTGGCAGGGCTGGCAAAATGCCACGGGCCCCCGACCCGACGGGGGCCCCCGGTCCGAGAGGCCGCGAGTTCAGAAGAAACCTAACATTTTTAACAAAATTTAGTAAAAATTAAAAATAAAATTTCAGTGTTTTGCAACCTGCCACTTTGCAAAATTTAAATGATACTGAACTATTAAAAAAAGCTCTAGAATTTGTTGATCTTATAAAAGACATATCTGAATCATTTGCCAGGGAAATTCTCAGTTTTCGGTCCACCTTCAGAGACGAAATAGAAAAGTCTTCGTGTATTAGAGAATTTGCTGATTTATTAATGTTGAAGAATCATTTTATGTCGTGCAGTTTTCCTGAAGTATGTACTGCATTAATGTTGTTTGTTACAATTCCTGTGACTACAGCTAGTGCTGAAAGGTCATTTTTGAAACTAAAATTAATAAAAACCTATTTAAGAAACTCTGTGGGACAAGACAGGCTACGTAACTTGGCTATTCTATTTATTGAAAATTCTATGGCCCGATCTTTAAACTTTGATAATGTTATTGATACTTTTGCGGAACACAAAGCTCGGAGAAAAGAATTTTATTAATAAATATCTTGTTAATATTAAATTGGTATTTCATTAAAATTATGTAATACCTATGCTTTTGAAAATAAAATTTATTAGATATTTAACTAAACTGCACACAATATTAGTAATACTGTTGGGTAACTACTTAAGTGATTTATTAAAATTAAATTACAACGTGACGATTTTTACTGGGAGGGCCCCATCCAATGAATTTGCCACGGGCCTCAGATGGTATAGTTACGCCACTGGTATCAGCTATAATGAGAGTTTTGAGTAGATAAATAATGAAAACTGCCACAAATCGAGTGATACACTCTTTTATTTTTGTTATTGATGATGGTTTCAAACACAAACAAAATTTAGCATTTACGGAATAATGAAGATCCTAGCCTACGTACCTACTTTATTTTTAAAATTGAAAGCGCAAAATCTGCTATAACGGGATTGTGTTCCATTTTGTGTTTCTCTGTTTGCTCAAAGGTTGACTAGTAAGTAGAGAATACCATAAGGCTAATACTTTTGTACATTATTTCCGTGCAATGAAGTAGGAATAATAAATAAATAATTACCAACTCGCACGCACCTACGTACGTGCGACTTTCCGTAGTGAGTGAGAACCCAGAGTCCATTCCCATCCTATCCTATCCCTCCCCATTCTCCCAATCCATTCCTTTATCTGCAAAGGCAGGCAACGCATCCCGGGGTCGTGCCAAAGTGTTGTCATTCTGGACTGATGTTGGCATGTATCGCAGATGTTTATGGACGACAGTAACCACTTATCCTCAAGTGGACTGTATGCTAGTCTGCCGCATTTTTTTCCAGGGCCCTAAAAATGCAACATCTGGGCTTTGGCGGAATGGTTGGCAACTCTAGTGACCATAAAGTTTTTAAGGGTTGAATCTGCACCTATAGGTATTAAGGGTGTAGATTGTTGGCCTGAGATCTCGATTTCGAGCGACCGCAGCGCCAAAGTTTAATGTAACATCCGACGGGGCGGATGAATGACCTAGAGAGCGCGATTTTCAAAATGTTTTGCAACAAACGTTCCACGTTGAGAAATTGTTATTGAACTTGAATATTTACAGCATAACAATAACGTTGAATTTTTGGAAACTAGCTGTTGATTCTTTTTAATAGATTAATAAGAGTAGTTGAGACACAATTTTTATGTTTTTCTATCATTTGACATCTGACATTTTTGTATTCTACTTACCTAAAATTCCAACTATTTATTTATTTGTAATTTCACTACCAAAATTTATTCTAATTCGTAAAATATTCATTCAATAAAATAATTGCAAATTCAGTAGGAAGTGTGTTTATCTCTACGCAAGGAAATGTGCCTATTGCGTAAACTCAAATACTTACTTTTTGTTTACGATCACCTCGTCGATATCTAAAAAAAATCCTAGGGTTTTAAAAAAAATGTCAATAAATGAAACACAAGTATAAAAATGATTTATTTACTACACAATAACAAATATGAGTCGCCATTACTCGCTATCTCAAAAGCGTGCTAGGGTTGTACAAAAATTAGTAAATAATTCATTTATTTACTAATTTTAACAGAAGTTTGTAAATTATTAATATACTAATTAAAAGTATGTAATTAAACAATAACGAAATATGAGTTCAAAATTCTAATGGTTTTTCATTCGATTACGGATCAAGTTCTGATTTCTGCTAATTTGATGATAAAATCAATGGCTATCACAAAACCTATCAGAATGAAAACGTTACCAGCTGCCCGATTCACGTAAGTAATAAAAACCGTAGCGCAGTGACGTCACTTCGTTTTTTGCAAATTTAGCCCTTTTAACCGACTTAAAAAAAGGAGAATTCTCAATTCGCTGTATTTTTGAACCAATTTTTATGATTCTTTACACCAGGTAACTCAGAAATTGTATAGTAATTGAGCTATTGGAAGATTTATGACAATCCAAGACTAGATAAGTAAGTGCGTTTAAAACAGAAAACCAAAAGGCGATTTCTAAGTTCCTAAGTTAAAACGACTTTTGGACTGGCGTGTTTACGTGAATCGACTGGCTGGGTAGTTAAGTTACCTGTATCTTTCAAAATCATTAGGCGTTCTTCTCTTTCATAACACGTAAAGCTCTTTCTTTCCTCTCTTTCATAGCCTCTATGATACTGGGCGCGTCACGAATGGGCATGCTTCGTGACTGCCGAGGATCAACTAATTCTGGAAGTAGGCAATCGTAATAAAACCTAACTAATTTCATCTCCATTTTCTCCTCCCAAAATTTGTCGTCCTTTTCTATAATATAAACTTTCATAGGTACAGTAGCACCAAACCAGATGCCAAGCATGCAAACGTTTCTTTTAGTAATATGTACCTGTCCCTGAATTTGGAAATACCAGTTATGATTTTTATTTATGACATAACCCTTGGAAGCCTTGTCCTTAACCCAAAAGGTATGTTTGGCCATTGCTTCATCAAGAGTCATGCCAGCTAAAGAATGTGGGCACTTAATTTCAATTAAACCGTTTGCATAAATGCCATCTGGTGTAGTACCAAGAAATTCATATTGATCGTCGACGAACAAACCGCAACCTTGTATACTAATATTCTCTTGAATTTCTAACTGTTTAATTGCGGTTTCTTCGTTTTCGATACCGTACCGTACAGCAGGCAAACTGGAGATATTACTACCATAAACGATTTTACGAACAAGAACAGCACAACTTGTGCTCTCTCGTTTTTTACAAACTTCCCCGAACGATGATGAGGTTAGTAATTTTCTCCTTGTACTCATCCACTCAGAACTACTTCTTTGCAAATGGGTCGACCTTTCAAGCTCCTCTCTTTCAGCACAAGACAACTTTAAATCGGCTAAAAAAGATGACTTGGCTTTCTCATATAATTCTGGACTCAGATCAGGTTTTTCGCAGTTTGGTCCATAGTGAGCGTCTTTCGATACAGCGCTGTGGCTCTTTTTCAATCTTAATTTAGGTTTAGCAATTAAACGGATTCTACGATTACAATTTTCCACTTTCGCGATCAAAGGATTAGGACTAGATTTAAATATTACTTCATGAGTTTTACTATGAATCGATCCTGTATTAAAAGACACAACAGCAGCTGCGCATCGGCCCGCATAAGAACCACGGGAAGAATAATTTACACGCTTACCCCCTACTAATTTGGCAATCACTGCGTTAAAACTTTCAACTATATTACTTGTACAATTATGAATTAAACTTCTAGAATGATATGACAGTCTTTTACTTAAAATGTGTACCGCGTCCATTAATCCGCATCCAACAATTGCTGGAAGCAACCCAACAGGTTCTATTCGACGAGTATCAGGTCTACAGAAATACTCCTTGCAATATTGGTGATTACCAAATACGTGTTGTGGACCATTTAGGATATCTTCACTAAGATTTTTTATTTTTTCTTCGAGTGACTGATTTTGATCGCCCCAATATTTAATAGCGCATTTTACACCCGTTCTTAAACGCAAATACCTTTCTTTTAGGAATTTCCGCAATTCGCAAGGATACTTAGTGTCTTTCGACAGTTTCTCCAAGCTATTGCAGTAGTTTCGTAAAAGATGATTTTTGCATTCAATTTTCTCTACTGTTAAATTACCGTACGGTCGCGAATCTAATATTTTTTTATAAGTACTGGAATCGCCGTCTGCTACAAATTTATTATAAATTACACCGTGATCAACAATGGAACGTTTAAACCCCTCAACTATTATGGTCGATTCCATACCGGTAGATGATCCCGAATAATTCTTGAAACAACGGTGTTCCGAGGGCTGACTGTCGTTCTTTGCGGCTCGTGCACAAACTACGCAGTATTTATTTTTAACTCCAAAAAACAATACTTTATTAGTTTTAATGCCAATTATCGCAGCTGCGCTGGACAAGGCGGAAAAATTCTTACCATAAGATCTCTTGCTCCAACAACCGTCAACAGCAACAGATATTAATGGTGTACCATTTTTATCAACACTACCTATAGACACTGCGTACTCCGCTTCTTCCTTGACAGCTTCTGCCATGGAATGTGCTGCTGTCTTTTCCCACCAATCGCAAACCGTATTATTAATTTCATTGTATAATGAAGGTGACATGATTGGTAGGGCTACTGCGGCAGTTAATGTTTTTAACTGATAGTAGCTCCCACCAGATGATATGATACCAGATACAATTTGATGATTCACTTCCATTCTATCTTCTTTCTTTTCAATCAAACACACAGTAAATTTCATACTACACATACTACATTTCATGATGAGTTTTGAGTCCAGACCAACTTTTACTTCACCTATTATACTGAGGTAACTTAACTTACAATCCATTGGACCGTGGTCCCCTATGGCCTGAAGAGCTTTAAAAAAAAAAGAAACGTCTACAACTCTACGCCCAACTTCCATTTCATCCACCTTTCCCTCTTGGTCGTTTTCAATAACTAGTTCCTGTAAAGAAAGATAATGGCTTGATTTTTTTTATAAAAAATAATTAAAAATTTAAAAAAATGCAAAAGAATTAATACAATATTAGGTTCCTGATGAATAGAAATTATAATTTCTTTACGCATTAGGTATTGTTTTTTTATGACGTCACCTATTTGAACGTAAATTTTCTTTTGAGAAAGTAATTGAGAAGTATTTCGGTACTAAGGTGTTTGTCTCTCGATGAAAATAATAAATATTGCAAGAAAAATCTATAGGTAGGTATTGAGATTTTGTCTTCGCCCATCACTAACTAAGTAGTTTGTTTATTTATGTAACAAGTCTACAAGAATTACGTATAACAACTTACCTCTATACAGCGCGTAGCATTGTTGCTCAGAGTCTCGGCCCCAAGGTTTTCTTTATTTTCAATACTGGAAATATTATTCATCAATATTATCCACTTTTTATTTATTTTGTACAACCCTAAGCCAGACGCTAGGCGCCTCGCGTCTGTTTGGCGGTATAGGTATGTCGACAAAGTTGCGCTGTCGCCTACCTACTTCCACAATTTGATATTTAGACAATACTAGCCGACCCGGCGAACTCCGTATCGCCTTTTTTTTTTTTTTTTAAAATCCTATTATTTTGATATTACATACAGATACTTCAATTTTATTTATCAGTATAGATATAGATAATACAAACCAATATTTACATGTTATTGTAGGTATATGTCTGAATCGGGCGATCTAAATCATATGACATATTGTATTAGCTTTGTAATGTACCCTGTTCAAATGCGATAATAAATAAGTAGGGAGGAACTTACATTTTATTCCGAGATCTTTTGGCTTTCATATTTTTATAATGCGTACAAAACTTTCTTTTCCCTGGCATGCCACTCAAATTCAATCAGTCCTGCGAAAAAAATAGCCTATGTTACTCAGTGATAATGTAGCTTTCGAATGATAAAAGAATTATTAAAATCAGTCCAGTACTTTTTGAGTTTATTCGTTACATACAAAAATCCAAATCTTTCCTCTTTATAATACCTATTAGTGTAGATATTGTATTTTTTTCGATTTATATCTAGTTCCATCATGGTTTTCTTTCAGACATTCATTATATCGATACTTTCTACTAACTGAAAATAAATTAATTATAAAAATGTTATACTTACAGTTTTTTACAAAAAACACAAATTCACAATACGTAATTCTGCTGTCTGCAGCCGACAAGCGTGATGTCGCGTTCACTTACAGAAAGGAACTGCCGCTGCAGACCACCGAGATTGCACGAATGAAACGAACGTTTTATCCCATACATTTGTGTATGAAAAATTTACCTTAAAATATATCTAGATTTTAGGGCTTTAAAAGAGGAAGTCTTTGTTTGTAAAGGTATAAAAAGAAGTATACAGCTATACTTATTGGTTTCTTCAGTGTTCAAAAAGTGTTTCTTTTTATCAATTTGTGTTGATTTATGGGGTTAAATCTGAAAAATACGAAGTCATGTTTTTGCATTTTTACTCAATTTTGTGCGTTTGTTGACGTTTATTATATAACAACTATTAGGTTTAAGAGTTTAATATAAGCATGAACATACTTATTGGTCTTTGATTGTAATATATAAAAATTATCATTGATATCAATCATATGTAAATAGGTTAAATATGAAAAATCGTAACACTCTTTTCGGTGATTTTCACGATCTACACCCTTAATATGCTTCAATGGTCAAAAATGTCCTAAGCCGCTTCTTCTTCATAATTCTTTGAATACTTTAGAGAGCAATAAGGGATTTTTCTTCCGCAAGTGTAAAGCAACTGTTGACGACCGGCGCACTAATAATGGCTCGGCGGGCCGACCGGTCGTATACGAGCGAAAGACGCGCTAGTGCTCGCGGCGGCGGGTGACGACAGACGGGGCAACTGAGTGCCTAACTGAATGGTAGTATGCCGCTCTTCATGTATGCGGGGGCTCTTGAGGTCGGCTAGTCGGAGGGTTTTCTTGAGGTGCCGGGTGGTCGAAGTGATACTCGTAGGACTGCTGTTTGACGACTGTGTATTTTGGCCAGATTGGCCCCATTTATATTCTCAATACAAGCTGCTCAACAAGGGATGTTTGCAACCGAGGGTTTCCGCCCTTTTGTCCAATAGCACGCTACCTCGCGCAGTCCCCATTGTTACGGCGAGCCGTTTCCGGAGTCGCCGTAATGGTACTCTCGTCTTGTCTTGCTCCCCCACGTGGGAAGCGCCCATGCGTACCTCTCGCTCTAGCGCGTTGGTTTCTACACGACCTAATTCCGAGAAAACGCCATGCGCCAGATGTTGTACTCGGCGTCGCTTCTCCCACGTGAGAAGCGCCCGCATGGGATTTGTTTTCTATCAATATTTAACTTTCCGCATTTATTTACTCAGTAACTATTTGTATGGGGTTTTAGGTCGTGTAGGCCTCTCATGTTAGTGTAGCGTGCTATCTCTAATCTCTCATGTACGTAGGCCCTCAGTTATAACACCTCCCTCGCATCTCTCTTTATTGAGCAACTTGTATCAAATTCTCTTTATTTACTACATCTTACGTTACTATACACAATTATCCTTACATCCTATACATATACATAAGGTTCTTAAGCTACACACGGTACATAATAGGCTTATTCTAGACATGGGGCGTACTTATCGCTACACAATTATACATTATATACATAGTTACGTATCTACGCAATCACTGCACATCACAATACACTGGTTTCACTCATGTCATTTTTGGCTGTCCGCAACAGCAACTTTGTAATAATACCTTCTTTCTTTCATATCTAGTAAGTAGCCACTCCTTACAAAGTACTAAGTACTCCTACTAAGTACAAAGTAGTTATTTTTCAATCGAATACATTTCTTACTTTATGATCGAACTTAAATACTGGGTGAACTTTGTATATACTATGGTATTGAAGAATATAATGAAGAGCCATGAATCATAAAATTAATTGTACCATTGTACCATCGGTCTATGTGTCTGCATTGCTGGATACAGACCTCTCCCGCGGCTCGCCACCGCACACAATCTTCCGTTCGTGTTAACCAACCGTCATCGATACACCGTGTCTCATACTAATGAGACATTTAAATTATAAAGTTTAGCAATTCCTTTTAATGGAAGTTGATTCATCAATCAAGGAAGTAGCTCTGAGCTATCCACCAAACTGTTAACAATGCTCATTTTTTAAATATATTTTATATATAGATACATACAAAAAATGACCATACATAGTTAATGATGCTTCGTGCCATATAAACCATGCCAGGTTTGTGTTACCACTGCGCATTCGCATACAAAATATACATATAATTAAAGTAGTACGTATCCCACATAATTTATATATCATCATCTCAGCCCTTGGACGTCCACTGCTGGACATAGGCCTCCCCCATTGTCCGCCATTTAGACCTATCGGCAGCGACCTGCATCCAGCGGGATGCAGGTCGCTGCCTGCGACCTGCATCCCGCATCATGACCTGAATTTATGACCTGCATCATGACCTGAATTTATATATCATACATTCTTAATTATGTAGGTACTCTTTTTAGGTTTTTTTTTTATAGAGAAGAGGGCGGACGAGCAAGCGGTCTCACGTGATGGTAAGTGTTACCGCCGCCCATGGACACCTGCAACACCAGGGGGTATGCGGGCGCGCCGCCGACCTTGCAAAATCCTATTCACAGCTCTTGTACATATACATGTTGGTATTTCAATGTAAACAAGCGCATTCCTTAGGAAGATTCAGTTATCGCCCGCTCCATATTAGTTGGATTGTTGGAATTTTGAATTTTTGTCACTAATTAAATTACTTATTAGTAACTTAACTTAAGAACAATAATTATTTGTGCTAAATTAAAAAAAAAAATATTAGTTTTAAAACGCATTTGTACTATGGGACACAGTTTGTGATCATAGTGCATTTTTAAGTTTATTGTATTAACGAAGTAACATTTTAGTTTTTGTTTCACGTTTTCGTTTTTGTAACGTCCAGTGGGATTTCGTTTAACATTTTAGGGATTAGAAATATCATTTAATTTAAACCTAATTTTCGTATTATATTAGACTACATTGTTATAAATGACAGAATGGTCCAGGCGTGGGCGTACTCAAAGACGATGTCACAATAAATTGTCACACATGACCGCAGTTATCTATTCGAGTGGTCGGCTACATCAAACGGAATTAACGGCGATATGCAACTTATTTGCCGAACACTTCAAGTACTTGTATCCATCGCTACAGACAGTTCATTCGGTTGAGATAATACATTGGAGGGAAACGTAATTATTTATTGTTTGTTTAACCACGACCACAACTAGGGGATTATAATAATAAATATTATTATTATTTATTTGTTTATAGCTTTTAACAAAAATACTTTTTTCATTACTCATACTCTGAAAGTAGGTCCGAAGTTGCCTGTGGAGCGAAGTGAAAATAGCCCAATACACCCTAGGGTGAGCGTTTTCAACTGACAGACAACTGAAAAATTAAGAAAAAATAAGAGCTATTTTCACATTTCTATGTAACCATGATCTAACTTCCTATACAGCCACTCCATTACAGCGCGATGTAAAATTGAAATAACATAAAGAAACGCACCCATTAATTAAAGAGTATATTTTTTAAATTACTTTCCTTGTATTCGTAATGAAAAGCACAGTGTTTACCTAGGGGTTCAGGACTTATTTAGTCCCTCGACCTATTGGCGCCCTCGCTGCGCTCGGGCACCAAACCCAGTCTCGGGACTGAAATAAGTCACTTTCACCCCTAGGGTAACAATGTACTATTTTACCTTGAACCCCAAATTAGATTAAACCTGTGCTAAGCTTCTATCGCACATAACACAATAAGACTAAATTAAAATTATTTAAATATAGTAGGTACCTATGTAATTTGAATATATATAATTTATAGAATGTGTAAGAATAAAAAAAATGGAATGCATATGTAGGTGTAACAAAGCCGCTACCACAAGCCCCGAGTAACTACACTAAAAGTAAAAGCTGGTCATTCAATTTTATTTTCAATTCAAATTCAATTTACAATTACTATTAACTCGACGGTGAAGAAAAAGGTCATAACGAATCAGTATGGCAGAGGATTAAATAAATCCCAATGAGAAGTATTAACGGAGGATATTCAAATATTCCTGAGGGGGAGAGTGCACGCTGCAATCCAACAGCCGCTGGGCGCGCTCGATTGGCCACGTCACCCCTCTCTCCCAGAGGACTATCTTGAAATGTACTGCATTTCCCACTTTATCTTATTTCCCTAATGTACGTACGTGTTTCGATAGTGAGTGAGATTTGCCAGAGCCCATTCCCATCCTATGCCTCCCCATTTTCCCAACCCTTTCTCCAAATCCATTCCTATATCTCCAAAGGTAGGCAGCGCATCCGGGGGCGTGCCAACGTTTGCCATTTTGGACTAATGTTGGCATATATCGCGGATGTCTATGGGCGACAGTATCCACTTACCATCAGGTGGATGGACTGTATGGCGCGTTAATACATAAAAAAAAAAAAAATTAATTAGAATTATATTTTATTTTATTTATTTAATCGGACAACACATATCCACAGCAAGTGTTAGTATAATAAAAAGAAGAAAGATACTCATAAAACTATGCGAGTGCTACAAAAAAAATGTTAACCTAAGAACTAAAGAGTGACAATTACTTCAGATCGTATGTTAATCAAATAGTTATTTTACTTAATCAACATCCTAAAGAAATGCCTTATAATAGGGGAATCATATTTATCTGCTAACATCCTCGAGATACAGTTGGAGCTGGCCCGCATTCTAAATAAAAAGGACGCGATTTTGTGCGCAATGGTGTGAAAACCATCGGTGCGCTCCTGCGCGAACATGCCCAAGGCACTGTAGAAGCGAGGCAGCCCTATCAGCATCCCGAACACGTTGTTGTACTGGACATGCCTTTTTCGAAATATTGACCTTTTAATCCAGCCAGCGGGCCCTCAATTACTTTTTTCACAATTTCATAACTTTTGTATCTCCGGACAAAGGTAAGATTTTGTACCTCCTAATATGTACCTACTTCCTAAGTCTTCAATGGGAATGCTTTCAAGTATTATATTAATATATATATATATATATATATATATATATATATATATATATATATATATCAATATTATAGAGATTTCTCCTGATAGAGTGCTTACTGTCGCTAATTGACTGCTTTATATAGTGAGCTTTTAAATACTCTATACATATTATAATGCTATGAACGACCGATGTCGATAAATCTGGGGACTTCGCTGCATGTTTTTTTTGCATAGAGAACTTGAACTGAGGGTTGGGAAGGTTAAACGATCAGATCGATAAAAGAAACAGTGACGAGGGAAAGGTATATGACAACTGCAGCAGGCTGTTTCATTAACTTTAGGCTAGTAGACGTGACAATTGCCATCTTTCACATCTCCACATTGCACTATTTGCACAGCGTGTTACACAACGCGTGTCTAGTTCGAATGAGATTGAAGCTGAAAGAACATTTTCTATTCGTGGTTTTGACCTTGCTATTCAACCGTATGACACATCACAAGGGCTAATAACAGTTATCTGCCATATTTCAGGATGTAAACTTTATGATGGAGCTATAAATATTGTAATGCAATATCGTTTTAGCAAAAAAAAAATTCACACACGCTGCCGAAGAGTTAGTGAAACTGCACGTTGATAAGTGAAGAGCAAATCGCGAAGATGGAATAGAATATTCTTGAAGATGTCGGTTAAAATGGAGGAGAAGGTAAATCTTTTAACTATTAAAAACAAACACATACTTAAAATGTTGTTCAACGCTCGCCTAAATCTAGCCTAATCCTCGTCGAGGATATCCTCGACCATCAGATTTGTTAGACTCCTCTTAAACCGTTTAAAAGCGTATTTAGTCTTTTGTGGTAAGTGCGATCAGCCGTTTAGTATCGGTCGGCTTTCGGCCATTCCTTCCCGTGAGTGTAGTAAAAGGCGACTATAACAAAGCCGCTATCACAAGCGCTGAGGAACTGCACCAGCTCTGAAAGAGTGGACTCGCCAACTCGCATGGCGTTTGACGGTCTTACATCCCTCGTGCATAATACAATGTCCCAATGGAACGGAAGCCCATGTTCAACAGTGGACGAAAAAAGAGTCTGGTTACGGTTATGGTAAGTGAGATTATATCTTGTTCGATTTAAGGTTGTTAATTTCATGGAACTATGGAACAGGATCATGGAACATTCATAGAGCGGGTTCATGGTTGGCATGTATTGCGGATGACTATGGGCGACAGCACTTACCATCAGGTGGACTGTATGCTCGTCTGCCGCCTTCGACCATAAAAAAAAACTAAGCTAATTAAACTCCTCTGACGAAAATCCTCTAAGGAAATCTTTACGGAAGATGATGCTTGTGGTGGCGGGACTTTGGAGAGACCTACATCCAACAATAAAGAGACGTAGACTAATGGTATGAAATATAAGTATATAGTTACACTTTTGAGTTAATTTTGATAAAATATTTGCATAAATAGTGAAATATGCCAAATCCCATTACTATCCTATCCCTCTCCATTTTTCCAATCCTTTGTCCAAATCCATTCCTAAATCTCCAAAGGTAGGCAGCGCATTCGGCGGTGTGCCAACGTTTATCATTCTGGACTGATGTTGGCATATATCGCGTATGTCTATGGCTGACAGTATCCACTTACCACAAGGTGGTCTGTATGATCGTCGGCCGCTTTTTTCCTGTAAAAAAAGAATATGTGTTTAAGAATTATTTGCTTAATACAGCTGGAAGAACCTGTTAAAACCTTAAAGCAGAAATGTGCAAAGTGTATCAAAGGGCCGAATTTGATAAAGACAATAGTCGTGGTGGTATGCCTTGCTGTCGTTTGTGATCAGGTAAATTTAATTAAGTATTATTTTATTAAGCGTCTACTTTGAGGAGGTGGTAAACAGGGGCAAGCCCAAATGCCGTGATCTTCAAGAAAACCACCGCAATATAAAATTATATTTAAATACCCTACATCACGAAGAAATAGTATGCGGAACTTTCTTCTTACTTTCTGCTTATTAAGACCTGATGATCGCTTGCCAAAGTGCGTCATCCTAACAGAAGTATTATGTTGTAGAATAATGACTGCGTTGCACCACAAAATACGCTATTAGCCTACAACGTCCCTGCAAGACATAGTCTTCCCGCTGCCATCACAAGGAGGTGTCGGGCACGTTATCCACTATACGGTCCCAGTACGGATTGTGAGATGCATCCCAGTAATTAATTCTGTTGGAATGACGTAGCCTTAGCAGGTCATGCCAATTCACTAAACATTACTGATATTAACTTTTGTGCAGTGGTATTAATGAAATATTTAAAGTACTAACTTTTATGGTGCTACGGGCTCATTATATCTTCTTCGATACAAATCTTACCAGTGACGTCCAAAAGTTTCGGGCCCGACATATTTCTCGATGTCTAAAAAAAACAAATTATACGTCATTGTAATTGCTATTTATTCTAGTAATTCGTGTATAATGTTTAGAGTTCAACCCTCGTTCCTCAACTCTTAAAACAACTCAACTCAACAGATCTTAAACCTCGGTTATCTTAAAAGTATATCTTAAAAGTTATCTTAAAACTCGGCTAAAGACGAAAGCAAGGACAAGGCTTTCAAAAACTATAGTCCTTAGAATTCTTCATGAACATCTTCATATCAATAAAGATGCAGTTCGTGCAATTGTGAACGAAGACGACGGAAGACAAACGGAAGCGATTTTATGGAGTCAATTGTTACTGGGGATGAAACTATGGTTCTTTACTATGATACCCTTTCCAAAAGGGAGTCGAACGAGGTTAGTCGTTCTGGTGAAACACCGCTCAGAAAGACAAAGATGACTCACTTCCACCAAAAAGGTTATCGCTGCGATATTTTGTGATTCTCAAGGAATATTGCGAACATAAAAGAACACAATATTACGGTGAATGGAGCTTATTATGTTAACCTTAGAGAGCAATTACGAGAAGCAATCAAGCAGAAACGTGGTGGTGAACTAAGCAACGGTCCACGCCGCGTCGCCGCAGTTGCGAAAGCTGCTGCTTCAGTGTGTCTTCACGGAAATTCGCCACCCACTATATAGTCCTGACTTGGTTCCGAGTGATTACTATTTGTTGTGAAAACTCAAAGGTGTCCCCCGGGTAGAAGATTTTCCACTGATGATGAAGTAACCGCCACCGGTTTTCGCCCAAGAAGACAAAACTTTTTGAACGTTCTGAAGACAAAACTTCTGACTATTTTTATACTGGGATATAAATGCTAATTGAACGGAGCCGAAAAGTGTGTACATATAGACGGAGACTATATTACAAAATAAAAATAGTTTCATGAACTTGAGTGTCCTTTTTCTGTTGTCAACCCGGAAACTTTTGGGCTTCCCCTCGTATGTTAGATCCGGTACCACAAAGACAAGTATACCGAATGGTGATTCTTTTACAGTGTTTCTCTTTTTTAGGAAGAGGTTTAATTTTTCTTCGGAGGTCGGCTACGTCGGCTATTGATTTAACTCATATAAAACGATTGAATGTATTTGAATAAAAATCTCATCTAAATGTCACCGTAATAATGACCGCAAAATAATAAACACCATATTTCAACTAAACAACTTTGAACGGTTTAAATCGCGTATATATAACATTATTTATATCCCGACGTTTCGAACACTTTGCAGCGGACGTGTTCACGGGGTGACTGCAAAGTGTTCGAAACGTCGGGATATAAATAATGTTAAATATACGCGATTTAAGCCGTTCAAAGTTGTTTAATTGCTATGTATAGTAATCGCGAAAACCTAAGAAAATATTATCATATTTCAACTCCAAATATCTCGGTGCCATGACACTGTAGGATTTTTTTATTGTGTTTGTATGTGCTTTTGACAAAAATCTCCGCACGTTATTGTGTAAAAATTTTCGAACCTCTTTGCCATTCTGTATATTGTTTCAGATAATATCATCCGTACGAAAGTTGATAA
Source organism: Sesia apiformis (assembly GCA_914767545.1). NCBI lineage: Eukaryota > Metazoa > Arthropoda > Insecta > Lepidoptera > Sesiidae > Sesia > Sesia apiformis. The sequence goes on along the minus strand of OU611960.1, from coordinate 1,777,381 downwards.
ATATACCTATAACGACGTATACGCACTTCGATTTCAACCAGACAATACTGTACCCGAGTTTGACATTTTGTAGAGAACCGCCATACAAATTTGACAAACTACTGGTGAGTGATTGAATTTCACTTCTTTTCGTCTACAGTGAGATACTTCATCATCATCTCAGCCTTTAGACGTCCACTGCTGGACATAGGCCTCCCCCATTGTCCGCCATTTAGACCTATCGGCAGCGACCTGCATCCAGCGGGTGCCCGCCACCTTTATGAGGTCGTCTGTCCATCTAGCAGATGGACGTCCTCGGCTTCGTCCGCCGGTACGTGGTCTCCATTCGAGAACCCTTCTGCCCCATCGGCCATCGGTTCTTCGAGCTATGTGCCCTGCCCACTGCCACTTCAGCTTGCTAACCCGAGAGGCTATGTCGATGACTTTAGTTCGTCTACGGATCTCCTCATTCCTGATTCGATCACGTAGGGAAACCCCGAGCATAGCCCTCTCCATAGCTCGCTGTGCGACAGTGAGCTTATTTATGAGGCCCATAGTCAGAGACCACGTCTCGGTGCCGTAGGTCATCACTGGCAACACACACTGGTCGAAGACCTTCGTCTTCAAGCACTGAGGTATTTTGGACGAGAAGACGCTGCGTAGCTTCCCGAACGCTGCCCAGCCGAGTTGGATTCGTCGATTGACCTCTTTCTCGAAGTTGGACCTACCTAGTTGGACCGTTTGGCCTAGGTAGACGTACTCGTCAACAACTTCGAGAATCGAGCTCCCAACTGAAACTGGGGTGGGCACGACATGGACATTCGACATGATTTTCGTCTTGTCCATGTTCATTTTAAGGCCCACCTGTTGGGAAACTCGATTGAGGTCTCCGAGCATTGTGCTAAGATCCTCCAGCGATTCTGCCATGACCACGATATCGTCGGCAAATCGAAGGTGAGTGATGCATTCGCCATCAACGTTGATGCCGAGTCCTTTCCATTCCAGGAGCTTGAAAGCGTCTTCCATCGCATTGGTGAAGAGCTTCGGAGAGATAACATCTCCTTGTCTCACACCCCTCTGCAATGGAATCGGCTCCGTGCTCCCTTCCTGTACTCGGACTGACATGGTGGCGTTGTTATACAAACACTTCAACACTTCGATATACCGATAGTCAATATGGCACCGCTGGAGGGACTGTAGCACTGCCCAAGTCTCGATCGAATCAAAGGCTTTCTCATAGTCCACAAACGCTAAGCATAATGGCAAGTTATACTCCTCGGTCTTCTGTATAACTTGCCGCAGCGTATGGATGTGGTCTATGGTACTATAGCCTTTTCGGAAACCGGCTTGTTCGGGAGGCTGGAAGTCATCAAACCTGCGCTCGAGACGATTCGTGATAACCCTCGAAAACAGCTTATAAACATGGCTCAGAAGCGAGATGGGCCTATAGTTCTTCAACAAGGTCTTGTCACCTTTCTTGAAGAAGAGCACCACCACGCTTCTGTTCCATGCCTCCGGCGTAATACCTTCGAGCAAGACGGAATTAAAGAGCTTCTGAAGGACTTTCAGTACCGGTGTTCCACCCGCTTTCAGAAGCTCTGAAGTGATTCCGTCCTCACCCGGCGCCTTGTTATTTCTAAGCTGTTTGAGGGCCATCCTAATCTCGTACAGGCTGATGTCCGGGATGTCTTCGGTATAGTGTCGGGTCAACTTGGCTCTTGGGTCTTTGGCCAAGTTGCCAACAGGTTTAGCGACCGAGGTATACAACTGTCCATAGAACTTCTCGATCTCCCTCAGTACCTCTTGTTTGTCGGAAGTGACACTGCCGTCCTCCCTCTTCAGCTTCGTCAACTGGCTCTGCCCAATAGATAAGTCTCTTGCGAACACTTTGGAGCCTTTATTCCGCTCTATCGTCTCCTTAATACGATTAGTATTAAAGAGACGGATGTCGTGTCGCAAGGACTGGTGAATCCGTCTATTGAGCTGCCGATATGCTTCCGCGTCATCAGTAGTCTGCAGTGTCATCGAACGTCGTTCCGCCAAGAGGTCGAGGGTGTGGTCGGTGAGCTTTTGGGGTCCATCTCTTCGACGATGTCTGAAGAATTTAGACCCCACCGTATGGACAGTTTCTACCAACCTGTTGTTGATATCGTCCACTGCAACGCAATCCTCTAGGCAATCGAAGCGATTTGATAGTTCAAGCTGAAAGCTTTCGGGATTCTGTATGTGGGCAGCAGTAGGTCGGAGCGTAGACTTCATCAGGCGGGACCTTTCTAACTTGACGTTTATATTCAATGTGCCTCTAACCATTCGGTGATCACTACCGGTTTTCACTCTGTGGATCACGGAGACATCATTGAATATTTGTCTCTTTGTGGCCATAGTGAAGTCTATCTCATTTTTAACGGAACCGTCGGGGCTCATCCAGGTCCACTTCCTATGAGCCGGCTTCTTGAAGAAAGAGTTCATCATAAAGAGTCCCTCTTTCTCAAGAAAGTCGGCCAGCCTCTGGCCCCTCTGGTTCCGGTGCCCACATCCAAATTGCCCCACTCTCAACTCATCGTCGCCTCTTTTGCCCAGTTTCGCGTTGAAATCCCCCATAACAATATTGTAGTGTGTTTTCGAAGCATGTATGGCTCTACTAATGTCCTCATACATTGCTTCCACTTCGTTATCCGGGTGTGCCGAGGTCGGTGCGTAGACCTGTATGACCTTCAACGAATATCTCTTGGATATTCTGAGTATAAGGTACGCGACCCTGCTCGACACACTCGTGATGGCTACAACATTATTTACGAGGGACTTGTGGACGATAAACCCGACACCACCTTGGGACTGCTGGTCGCCCTCCCGGTAATAGAACAAGTTGCCGGATTTCAGGGTTATCGTGTCCTCCCCCTCTCTTCGGATTTCTGATAACCCCAATATATCCCAGTGCAACTTGCCTATCTCCTCTTCCAGCTCAGCGATCTTCTCGTCTGTCCTCAAAGTGCGCGTGTTGTAAGTCACCAGTGACAACCTACGTCGGTGATCCATGTCAAAAGCCCTGGTCGTTCGACGGTGGAATCCCGCCCGGAGATTCTTAGCACCCCTGGCTCCAGCGCTCGACCAGCGCCCGCCAGCGTGAGATACTTACTGAAGTATATTCAGGTCTTCATTTGTAGGAAGTTCATTAAAGAATTCCTATTCCACTTTTTTTATTAAAGGTGGCAAACACAGGCAGACGGTCCACCCCGTGTTAAGTGGTTACTGTGGCCTATGGATGCCTGCAATACCAGGAGGATTACAGATCACTGCCTACCCTGCAAATATCTATTTACAGCTCTCTTGAAGAACCCTACATCGTAATGCAGTGGAAACACCTCAGGAGGTAAGTTTGTTTACTCGTTTCACAATCCTCGGGTTCGCGGTATGAAATGTCTAGTCTCTCGAACTTCCACCTATCAAGAAAGTGCGTATGAATCCCGTTTCTATGACGGGCGGTGCGGTAATATAAATTTGATCTAGGTATGATATTAAACAGTTCCTCAGAGCACTCTCCATTGTATAGCCGATAGAACACCCACAGAGAGGCAACGTCTCTTCGGACGCTAAAGGATTCCGTACAGCACGTCGTTGAACGGCGTTGAGAGGATCAAGCTGATATCTTGGTGCACCAGACAGATGTTGCCCAGAAGTGAAGTACTGTTTAGCTCTGCAATTAAACAACTTTTAACGGTTTAAATCGCGTATGTTTGACATGATTTATATCCCGACGTTTCGAACACTTTGCAGTGGACGTGGTCACTGTTTAGCTCTGTTAAGAATTTCAAGCTTTCTCGAGGCCAGTTTGGCGTTACTCTCCAAGTGGCTCCAAGTTTGTTTGAAATATTTACACCTAGGATCCCTATAGGTACTATTAGCAGTTTTAAGAGGGGCGCTCCAAAATAGAGGCGCTGCATCGAATGGTCCCATTCGATTTTATTCATCATCTCTCCTCTGTTTTATATTTCTACTATATATTTAATATAATATAATATACTATGTATTTTAGTGTCGTCAAGTCGATTATCCAGCTTAATCTGATTTTTCTCCTCTATACCATTTTCCTAGATTCTGCTTTAGTTTGAAATTATTATTCTCAATTCATTCATGACTGTTATATTGTCAATCAGTTTATTAGAAATAGTTTCTGGTTGGGTTTTTGTAAAATTTGTGTTTACAAACACAATAATAATTAAATAAATGATATTTAGATTTGCTTGAAAATCTAAAATTAAAAAAAGAAATATTGAAAAGAAAAACGAAGAAATTTCAAATTGATACAAAGTAATACAGGTAATACAACCCTAATTTTACTTTGAAAAGCTACAGATGCGCTGGAGATTGCAAAGCCTTTCTTATAATTTATCACTGCAAGGTGCTGGATATTTTAAAACCTAGTAAATAAAAAGACACTTATGCTTCGGGCCCATATTACCCATATTACCCCTTCATTTCTCATTGCTAATGGTTCAATCCTTTTTAACTTTTGTCATCAACATAGTTTTTATTATCCGTTTCTTTTGATATATAATACGTGATTTTTTTCAAAATAACATGTTTATTAGTTTATGTATACTGTGTATATACGTATTAGACTTATTCTTATGGCTGGACAGCATTTGGGAAAATGCGTCGGCTCTTCTCGTCGCCTATACCACAATGTTTGAAAACGAAAGTCTTCAATTGGTGCGTCCTGCCGATTATGACGTATGATGCTGAAACGTCATATTTGCCGCAGGACCGATAACCAATAGGGATGATGAGTCCGCGAATGGAGGCCACATACCGGGAAGCGCAGTGTGGGACGGTGGACCACCAGCTAGGTGGACCGACTACCAGCCAGGTGGACCGATGAGAAGAACCGAGGATCGTGTGTGGTGGCGAGCCTTGGGAGAGGCCTATATAGAGGCCTGATGGGATAGTATGGTATGTATATGTGTAGGTTTGTATGTATATTTAATAATATGTACAGTATAATTTGTGTATTTTATATTTATTTCATCATACCATCTCATTTGAGTCTTTCATGCACCTCCCAGTTGAACCTGTAGGATGATCAACCTAAAGGTTGGCTCGTAGAGAATTGTCGCCTTTTGTACGATAATGTGAAATTAAGTGTATAGATAAATAAATATTAATTGAATCTTCCGGGCTACTTGGGGCTATAGATGTTATCTCTTCGGCTTCTCGAGCGCAGTTCTCGAGAAGCCGAAGAGATTACATCTCTCCGAAAGTGAACGCAGTCGCCACTGAAGATGTCAACCGCAGTTGTTGACGAAACGTTTGGAAGAAAGAGAAGAGATTCCAGAAGACCTAGGCCAAGTAGCCCGGAAGATTCAATTAATATGGACACTGGCCGAGAAATCCTACACTCCACTATATACAAATAAACTTCAAGCTTTTTTGATTTCAGGAGTACGGCCTCAGTTCTCATCCCCGCTTTTCGTCAACGTGGAGAAACTTCAACTTCTCCGGTGTTCCTCTCGATTTCCTCTGGAGCGAAATCACGTATGACGCTGACGACTTCTTCGTGCAGTATGGAATAGATGGACTCCCGCAAAGTATGTTTTGGGAACGTTTTTATGCAAGTTAGACAAAATATATTGGTTAGTTACGTACGTATCTAAATGTACGTAAACACTTACGATTGAGTGATAGTGATTGAGATGTGCCAGAGCCTATTCCCATTCCATCCCATCCTATCCCTTCCCAAATCTATTCCTACATCTCCAAAGGTAGGCAGTGTATCCGGGGGCGTGTCAACGTTCGTCATTTCAAACTGAATTCGATATGTACCGCGGAGGGTGATAGTATCCACTTAACACCAGGTGGACTGTATGCTCGTCTTCCGCCTTCTTTTCTATAAAAAGAGGTTATTTTCTAAGATTATTTTGAAAGAGATTTCTCTCTCTCTCCTCCATGCTTTAATCTTTAATAGGGGTTCTATTTAAGTTCCAGATAGAACTTCTAGAGAGATAGAAATTGTATAGCTATTTCGTACACACAAATGATCGCATACATAATTATTTCAAATTCTCAGATGTCTTGAACATACACAGACGACAGCAAACAAAAACTAAAGATTAAACAAGGTAATATAATTGTGCAGTCCCATGTGTGTCGAAAGGGCATCAGTCTTCTCAGCACAAGCTGCATACCGTAAAAACGGCACACAGCGCTGATTTTCAGACGGAACCAAGACACTGAACCGCCGCTAATTTCCAGGTCTACGTTTTTCTACACCATTTTACCCCATTTACCCCATCGCGCGGCGATGTCGTCTACTAAGAAAGGTCTCAGATTGAGCGCTGGATTTAATTTAGAAAAAAAAATGACATTGTTTCTCTGGCTGTGTGACATGTGGCACAGTCTTGTTAGAACCACAGTTGATCGAGGTCCATATCTTCCAATTAGTACCAAAAAAATCCTGTAGCATGTTCCGATACCTCTCTATGCCTACTTAAATACCGATACCTAATAAAAATGGCCCTATGATCCCGCCGAACCAAAAGCCCCACCAAACTATAATTCTTTGAGGATGCATCCGGTTTTCATTAATCTCACGAGGATTCTCCAAGCTCCAGATACAACAATTTTGCTTATTGACGTATCCGTCAAAGTGGAAATTGGCCTCGTCAATATAGACGATGTTTTCGCCAAAATGATGGTTCACTTCATACTGCTCTAAAATGCATACTGGGTTGTTCTTTCGTATAGCGTTTCATGTTGACTAATTGCAACTGTCATATGTGACATCTGTAAACAAACCAGAGTTTCCAACTGCCAAACAAAAAAATAGTGCGAAATTCAAATCCGGCGCTCAATCTGCGACATCCTATATTATATGTACATAAACATTTATCATACAATTATATTCAGTGCATCGATTATTCACATAGATTAATTGAGTTATGATTTGTATCAGTCTGGTTTCGGTTTTATGTAAATTGCATTCTTTGAATTAAAATAAATAAACTTGTGACCACGGTTGGTGTAACCCGTGCTGAAACGGCGAGTAGAAATAGAAGGTAAACAATAACCTTTAATTTTACTCGTTCAGGCCCGATTTACAATATAAAATGTGTACAAAATGAGAAAGTATACAAAGTAAGGTATTTAAAGTAAAAAAATATTATAAACAAATTATGAGACGTTTTGTAGCTGCCGAACGATATATTTTTAGAAAACTTTATTTTCAATAACCGTGTTCTGTATTTTCTAGATGTGGAAGTGACCTCAACCCTCGGCTTCGTCCTTGGTCGTTGCCACACGCTCACACCCAAGAACCATAGCACCAGAGCGACCAGAGAGACGGGGTACTCTATAACTCTGAAGCATAATGCAGTTGATATTGCAACGAGTTCCAGTATCTACCCACCAGGATACCATGTCTATGTGCATTATCACAGGGAGCCTTTTACTGGTGTGTATTATTTATTTAATTTGAAATTAAGATTTATTTGTAGAAAGGTTTGATGCTGTCGTTCATGGACATTTGCGATACATACTGAAATAATGTATGATTTATGTTAATAGCATTCTATAATATTTATAAATACCTGTGACATTATTTTTATTCTCTAATTTATTATTGCTGTTCTTCTGTAATAATAATTAATTTAAAAAAAATCCAAAACATTTTGCACGCCAGAAATGGCAAATGTGTTGGCGTAAACCATTTAGGTATTGTAAGATCATCTCACTCAAATTTTTGCAATTTTGATCATTTGAATCATTTTGATTTTTATTTTAACTGGAAGTATCAAATTTACTTATTACTCGAAACTTTTCATTCAAATCGTCAAACGTCATTATGGGCTTCCGCTGAAAATCATTTAATGGTTTCCGACCAAATGCTGAGCTCAACACTTTTTCAATACGATGCTGCGACACGCAGAATTACTATTAGGGCCTTACTTATGAAATTATTGTTTGTTCATAGTGGCCATTTTGAATTTAATTATCTTGCGTTTGGATTGGAATTCCAAATTCTTATTAATTTAAATTTATGACATTATTTTTCAAAATCAGTTTCAAATAAACGACTTTTTGCTTAGATAACGTTGTGTTTGTCGACCATGGAAAAGTTAAACTTCGCGTTATTTTCGAATACGAGTTTCGTCATTGTGGACGCAGCATATGCGGCATGCAATATCAACGATGTGAACGGATCAAACACCGCAAACGATCACACGGTGCGTTTTTGATTTGATCGCACGGTGCATTACCTCGTTTGTTTGCTAGGTTGAATCGTTGTGAAAGATAATGACCAGCCCGAGGGTCGCCCTTACTGTCGACCAAGCGCTATGAGATGTCTTTGAAAAAATTGAGTTTGAATTGAATTGATTTGAAACCATTTAATTACTAAATCCATCTATTTTACCTATTTTCGTGTCTGCAGAAGTGGAAGTATACAACGGTGGGCTCGTTGACTATATGTACATAAACACCGGAGATACCATCACCGCGAAGCTCACAGTAGACGAATACGTGAAAATTAGTGATGAAGACGAGCCTTGTACTAATCAGGAGAACTACAGTGCCAATGCTGTCAGTATAATTATAGTTTTTTAATTTGTTGCGGCTTTTTCCATGTTCTGTTTCAATGTTTAACGCATTTTAACGAGATAAACTCTGTTTATTACTCTGTTTTAACTGGCTCTCACTAAACTGGCTATGTTTAGTGTGAGCTCCTTTGTTGTGCCTAATTGTAATGGTGAGCATTTATTGTAAATGTACGCATATTTACAATTGTCCTGATTGGTCTTATTTTCTTGGGAAGCATTGTCTTCTATATTTATATTTGTAAATTGTAAGCACATAGGACGGTATATACTATTTAAATGTATTATAATGTAAACACAATTCTAAACACTGATGGGGAGAGTGCACGCTGCAATCCAACAGCCGCTGGGCGCACTCGACTACTGTAGTAAGTATACTGCATTTCCCACCTTATCTCATTTCCCTAATATACGAGTACGTACGTGTTTCGGTAGTGAGTGAGATGTGCCAGAGCCCATTCCAATCTCATCCTATTCTATCCCTCCCCATTTTCCCAACACTTTCTTCAAATCTATTTCTATATCCAAAGGTAGGCAGCGCATACGGGGGTGTGCCAACGTTTGTCATTTTGGACTGATGTTGGCATGTATCGCGGATTTCTATGGGCGACAGTATCCACTTACCATCAGGTGGACTGTATGCTCGTTTGCCGCCTTCATCCATAAAAAAAACAAATAGTTCAAATAAAACAATTTGGTTTGAATGTAATAAACATGGAGTAACCAAAAATCGTTTTCTTTTAGTATCGTAAAACGTAGTTTGAAACAGTATTTTGACGAGTGGATTGACGACTTAAAGAAAGCTACTAGTAACTGGTTGAGAAGAGTGGAGATTATGTGTAGTGGCGGAACAGGTCCATATCAAGGTCCATCCATATCATCCATCGGCTGTTGAATAGCAGCGTGCACCCTCCACCTCCAATTGGTGGACGCTAATTAATAATAATAAAATTAATTGGTGTATAATAAAGAATTTAAATTTTCTATCTACTGGCTTATTGTACGTAGCTTGGCTAGCGAGCATTTAATTGCGTTTCATTTTAGCCCCCTGGATGATAAACTGGCTGATAATTCTGATGAATTGTAAAATACGTATTTAATTATTTGTATTGTATTCATACCAAGTTTCAGGTTAATATTATTTGTCGATACAAACTTTGACAACCCGTTTCACCCTTATAGAGGTTGAATTTCTAGAAATCCCTTCATAGCATGTCTTTACGTCATAAAAGTACAAATCTCATGTTTCTAGCTTCGAGCGGTTTTGGTTCGGCGTTGATGAATCGGTCAATCAGTCAGTCAGGACTCTTCTCTTTATATAAATATGAGATGTACTCCCTCGTTAAGTAGTTACACACTTATAAACACAATTGACTTGCTCATCAATCTCCTGGTTTTCAGTGTACTGAACAAGTCGTCTGGAACATGGTGGGAGATCAGGCTGGCTGTTCAGGACCCTGGATGACCAGCGATTTGCCGCACTGCAATAACTTTACAAGCATGAGAAGTCTCATCTCTGCTTATATGAAGTAATTACGATTGACCATGCATTGATATACTATATATATACTTTTTTTTTATGGACGAAGGTGGCAGACGAGCATACAGTCCAGCTGATGTTAAGTGGATACTGTAGCCCAGAGACATCCGTGATACATGCCAACATTAGTCCAAAATGACAAACGTTGGTACGCCCCCGGATGCGCTGCCTATCTTTTTTGATGAAAGAATGGATTTGGAGAAAGGGTTGGGGACATGGGATGGGATAGGATGGAAATGGGCATATCTCACTCACTACCGAAACACGTACGTACATTGGGGAATGTGATAAAGTGGGAAATGCTGTACATTTCAAGGTAGTATTCTATGAGAGAGGGGTAACGAGGCCAGTCGAGCGCGCCCAGTGCACTCTCTCCCCCCAAAATACTTGATATCAGTCGAGAATTTTAAATATTTACACGCCTCCAGATGCGCTGTCCGGATTTGGAGATTCAGGAATGGATTTGAAAAAAGTGTTGGGAAGCAGAGGAACGCGACGAAGAGTTACCATTATCACATTTCTCCTTAGGAGATGAGAAGTAAAGAGTATAATGGAATGAGTTTCATTTATTTCATTATAATCTCCATTCAATGGAGCAGGAGGGTAGCATACGATGGGATCAGATGGCATAGGAATGACAACAATATAATGTACAATAACGTCATCAATTCGAGCACAAGGACATTGTAATTCCTCGTGCTTCACCCAGGCGGAGAACCTAGGTGAAGCTCGAAGGAAGTCTCATGGTTTTGTATATTCTATGAGCCTTGTTTGATGCTTTGGAGTTTTGATTTTGGAGTTGCTAATAACTTTTTTTCTTCAAAAAATAAAGTCAAAGGATTATGGTTTTAAAACAATTACTCCCAAGAGAATATTTCAAAACAACAATATTTTCAAACTTGATACTTGATACCTAAATGTCCAAAGGAAAGTGAAATTGTCAACATTTGTTACTTCTGATTAATTTTACCATGTATTCCAAATGGCTATGGACGACAGTAACCGCTTACCATTTCCGATGATGGTAAAGATTCGTCTACCATATTTGTTCTTTTAACATCATTTTTCATGCCTATTAATTTGGAATCAAGACTGCAATCCATCAACGGTTTCAAGCTTCGGGAATAATTCTTCTATCAGCACTAGTTTTCTATGTTAACTTATTCTTTCAGTACGTATGAGGAGCACAGCTACAGTATCTGCCCTCGATTCTGCCGCTCCTACATGTACAACGCCTATGTCATTAACAGGCAGATAGGTTTTTCCTGGGACTCAAATTCGAGACAATGGTACACGGTAACAGGCAATGCTGCTTTGCAAATGCAGGTAATATATTATTGACCTTTAATAGAATTTGTAAATACAATATATCAAAGTCCGGTGAAAACGATTTAACAAATCATTTCGGCTTCACGAAAACATTTTTTTTAATTATTGACCCAGGACGCCTAATGCATTTGAATAATTGTACATATAATCACTTCATTAAAATGAGACTACACATATAATTGTACATATAATCACTTCATTAAAATGAGTTTACAACATATAATTGTACATATAATCACTTCATTAAAGTGAGTTTCTTTTATTTCTTACAAATGAATTAGAATTTCTTTACAAAGCAAATAATCCCAAGTCCATTGGTGTTTTGGATTAGGTACATGGATTAGGATTAGGTATACCTTAAAGGCGTCCCTAGCCTGCACCGCTTGGTGACCTCATAGTTTGTAGTACATTTTCTGAAAATCTTAACTGTGAGGTTAGACGCGATATAAACGGAAGATAAGAAACCCTACCAAGAGGCTATACTGCAAAAAAATTGCGGATTGCAAACGCACCATAGCGGGTGGGGAGGGGCGCCTGGAATCAGGTGGTCTGTTTGCTCGTCTGCTACTTTCTATCTATAAAAAAATCCCACTCTACACGGCAAAAGATTTTGACGAGCCTTTTTAACAGTATTAATTATTTTTGATATAGAATATTGGTTTCAGCTCTATCTCAATTTCAACACGATGATGGTGTCGGTGCACGAGGAGCGTTACAATTACGACTGGAACTTGTTCATATCGGACCTTGGTGGTAGTATTGTAAGTACACATATGCAAAGGTTGGATGCTTGGAATCTTCAGTTTCCAAGCCATTGACAGCAGATACCGTCCACTGGATCTGGAAACCTTAAAAACTAACAATATTGTATACCATCTGCTTTAATGACATGAAGGAAGAGGGTAGCTGGTTAACGTTTGTTTGATAGCCTTTAAGAATCTTTAAGAGCCGGAAGTACGCTCCATGGCTTGCGTTCTCCTCTCGAACATATGCAAGGCACCGAGTAGTGGAGTGTAGGCTTTCTTGGCCGGTGTCCATATTAATTGAATCTTCCGGGCTACTTGGCCGAGGTCTTATGGAGTTGCGCTCGAGAAGCCGAAGAGATAACATCTCTCCGAAAGTGAACGCAGTCGCCACTGAAGATGTCAACCGCAGTTGTTGACAAAACGTTTGGAAAAAAGAGAAGAGATTCCAGAAGACCTCGGCCAAATAGCCCGGAAGATTCAATTAATAAGGCACCGAGTGTTTCCACACTACGCGAACTTGTTCTTGTACCTTATACAAAGTGACAAATAATGCAGAAGCCGAAAATAGGTCATTCGGCATCGAGAGTAGAATAGATACTACCAGTTTTTACATAGATTCTTTTTCACGATTCAAAATTCAAGTCCGGTTACTACAGGAAGACCTCTAACAGCTGACATAAATCTTTAACGTATTTTTAAGAATATTTTTTTTCTAGTTATTTTATTGTGTTGTGTTTTTGACTTAAAAAAACGGTATTTACGTAAAATGAATAAATACAGAACTGTCTTATTATAACCGGACATTAGTAATCTTTGATTCCACCCACGTCGCTCAAGCCGCGAGCTCGAGCCGCGCGCCGCCAGTGCCAGCGCGCCCGATCTCAGTAATGAGCGCTACAGACGTTTTAGACAGGACACCACAACCATATACGTTTGTTACTTTTGATTTATTCCTTAAAATCATTTATTGTTTGCTAGAACGGTTATATAACCTATATATTAAATTAGTTGGCGTATTTCCGGTTTTGTTATTGTGCTGACACGTTGTATATTTTCTGATTTCTATATGGGAGTATAGACAATTGTTAGCACACGAATTGTATGCACAGCCGCTGACCGCACTCGATTGTCCAAGTTACCTTTCTCACAAAGAATCCTACTCCATTTCTAATTCTTTAGGAAACGGATTCAGAGGAATGGATTCGGAAATGGAAAAAGATTTTCCTAAATCTTTTTCTCCGGAGGCAGGGAGTCCGGGGTGGTGTCAACGTTTGTTATTTGGCTGTTAGCATATACCGTGCACGGCGCATAGGTACCACCAGGTGGACTGTGTGCTAATCTGCCATCTTCTTTCATTAAAAAAAACTTAAATACTTAAAAATTAAAAAAAAAACTAATCTGCCATTTGGCAGTATCCAATACATTATAATCTACCTGTGAACAGTGAAATTGTGGTGTTAATGACGGTCTTGACCTTCAGTTCGGTTGAATTCCTCTCTAGGTAATCAACACAGACGTCTTCACAGATCGACCTCTAATTCATACAAGCGATAAATATTTCGCTACCGAGCATTGATTATTTCAAGATATTCTGGCTTCAAGCCAGCAGATTCTGCATGAGAATTGGAGAGACCTGTTAATTTTGTAGATAATTTCCAAGGATCGCTATCGTTTGGTAAGCTTTAACTCTGATTGTGCTGGATTCGAGGTGAAGCAGATGCGGAGGGGTTCATTAAAAGGTCAAATTTGAAACTTAAGTACTTCGTAATAAGTGGGGGTTTTACGTAATAAGTTTAGAGGGGGAGAGTGCACGCTGCAACCCAACAGCCACTGGGTGCGCTGTCCACGTTACCCCTTTCTCAAGAAGAGGGATCACAAAGAAGACTTTCTCACAAAGAAGAGGCAGAGATAAAAAGAGGGACGCACGGACAGCAGTAGTCCGCTGTCCGTGCGTCCCTCTTTTTATCTCTGTCTTTTGTTTTTCTCTTTTGTCTCCCTCGTTATTCTAGTTTTCCGAAAATTTCTCTGCTGTTATGTGCTTAAATATTACGTGCTTAAATGTATTTGCTTTTGTAACTGTAGTGTCGTGTACCAGTTTTCTGATTAAATGCTAGAACGCATGATAAATTGATAAGTCAAAATCAATTGTTTTTCAAAGGTACAGTTTAATGTTTGTGTTTTCGTTTTGAATATCTGAAATCAATGTTTCTGAAATTAATAATCACTTTTATTTTGCATGTGAGCGAGAATTTAAACTGTAGGAAATTCTTGCTGTTGAAAAGATTCCGGGTTCGAGTCCCGGTCAAATGTATGTTTCTAGTGAAAGGTATGTTTGGATCTGGATGGTGTGTTCATTCACCGTTACATCAAACTCATATATCTATCTATCTATCTATCTGTAAAGGATACATTTTAAATAAATGACCGTAATCAGCTCTTTTTTCGTCCACTGCTGACATAGTCCTCTTCATGCACATTGTCCCTGGCCAATCGGGTTAGCGAGTCCACTCTTTTAGAGGTGGTGTAGTGTTCAGAGCTCATAGTAGCGACTATGTTATCCCTTGGTCGTTTTTTAAGGATACATACTGGAAGAGACGGGTCAGTGCAATTCTCAAACTGGCCGACATCAAAACATTGGCTGGTTTTGGTTGAGTTGCAAAACCACAAATCACATTTCAAAATTTCTATCCACAGGGATTTCTGCTAGGTCTTTCTGTCATCAGTCTCCTGACAATTGCCGGTAAGATCTGGTCTACCGTCATCGGGCCATTCTTCAGAGGCTCCAAGAATAAGGACTCCATCAGTGTCATCACTGCCAGCACCACCGACGTGAAGACTGTCTGCAAAGATGATTATTACTTAAAGAAATGCAATGATTGGAATATGAAGAACAACTTGCTCAACATATAAGTGAGTTCTGTATACTTTAATATTTTTTTATAGAAAGAAGGTGACGAACATTATAATATGAAGTATACGAGTAGCTATCCATTATACATCGATCAACCAAAATACTGAGATGGATAATTCTTTATTTATTTTATTGATGAACAAAATCCACAGAAAACCAGGAATGTGAATGTTTTACTATGTATACAATGCAAAATAGATAATTTATTGTAGGCGATGGACTTGAACTGTCGCCTAAGACTCAAGTGAGTGTATGTACAAGTATATATATGTATGGGTGTGTGTGTATGTGTGTATTTATGTCTAAAAGAACTAAATAAATGTAAAATGGAAAGCATTGTATATGCGATAATTAAAAAAAAACGCAAAATATTTTATTTTTAAGGCATTTTAATGGTCGAATTAGTGTAAACGCTATCAAATTTAAACTACAGCTGCATGTATTTAGTTATTCATATGGCTATGGCTTTTTCTAATGCCTAATGGTAAATGTCCACATTATTCTGCAGATGATTTGCCGACTTTTGAGGATATAGAAATACATGGAAAAAATATGGGTAAGATTGGATAATATTATATATTAAGTTTTAATATATTCTGAGCATCGTGAGACTGTTTCATTTATTAATTCTAGTTTAATTAATTCATAGTCAAGATTTTTTTGAGGGGGAGGGTGCACGCTGCAATTCAACAGCTGCTGGACCCGCTCGACTGGACACGTTACCCCTCTCTCATAGAAGACTACCTTGAAATGTACTGCATTTCCCATTTTATCTTATTTCCCTAATGTACGTAGACACGTGTTTCGGTGGTGAGTGAGATGTGCCAGAGCCCATTCCCATCTTATCCCTCCCCATTTTCCCAACCCTTTCTCCAAATCCATTCCTATATCTCCAAAGGTAGGCAGCACATCCGGGGTCGTGCCAACGTTGGACTAATGTTGGCATGTGTCGCGGATGTCTATGGGCGACAGTATCCACTTACCATCAGGTGGACTGTATGCTCGTCCGATCTCTTCTCTTTAAAAAAAGTTACCTTTTTTAAAATTAGGTATACAGCTAAGGCTGATATAGACACCGAACCGAAGAAAGTCACCGACACATCTCAAGGAACCAATATGCTTGGAGTGGCACTAGATAAAATAACTACGTCTTCTTTATTTACAGAAAGAAGACTTAGCATGATTCCCATTGGTACTCTTTAATGAATCTCGATAAAAACTACCGTAAATTTCAACCCTACACATAACTATGCTTATAACTATGCCTCGTTTTATTAAAATCCATCCAGTACCTAGTGTCACGTGATGCGCGATCAGAAAGACAGACAAAAATTATAAAAAAATGTCCATTTGGATTCTATATCATTCGTACTTTAAATTTGCAATCGCTTTTTTCCAAACATATTTCATGTACCTACTTACATACACTCTTTTGTTACAATTAAAATGTATACATTATTCGCTACAATGTGATAAACTTTTTTGTTCCGTGATTCAACTAAAATGCAAAGAGGTTATCCAAAGATGTATGTGCAAAGGAATATATCTGACTCGTAAAACGAAGATGTTTATTTAAATTGAACCGCTACAAATCGATTGAATTTCAAATAACCGTTTGGATTCACGGTTATTGCGTCAGTATGGTATCGTAAACGTAATTGATTATTTTGTTTGAATTAAGTAATAAAATTAGAGAACATTCCACTTGTTTGTTCACAGATAACAGTAGATACAATTTGATAGCTGATTGGTAGAAACTATTACTTTAAATTTAAATAAATGGCTTCGGAACATTTTAATGGGATTAATAGGATACTAATTTTGCGCTTTAAATCGATAGATAGGATGAGAGATAGCTTTAACTGATTTAACAGGATTTCGCAAGGTCGGCGGCGTACCCGCATACCCCGCGTACCCTCGTGTTGCAGGTGTCCATGGGCGGCGGTAACACTTACCATCACGTGGGACCGCTTGCTCATCCGCCCACTTCTATATAAAAAAAACTGCGATGTGGATACCCGTACGTATCGTAGGCTACTAAGGGGCGACAAAGCCTTGAGGAACTGTACCGCTCTAAAAGATTCTATGCTTGTTTCCATGGTATATCCATTTTCATAATAAAACTTTTCCATCGCTCAGCAATCGATAGAAAAACTTAGGTTTCTTTGATAAATTAAAGAATCAGTATGCTGAAGTGACAATGGGTGGATCACTTCTGTGGCAGTGTAATGTACGGGCAGTCAGTAAGGGGTTTTTCTAATGAGAACAGCTGAGTTATGAAGTAAAAGTCTTATTTTATTGAACGAACGTTACATAATGGGTTGGCACTTGTACTGTAACAATAAGTTAACTAATAGCACTATTATAACACAGAATGCGACTTACAGAATTATAGGATCGACCGTTTCCTGAGGACTAATCCATAGGACTGCCTCTAAAGGACTCTTGAACACAACTAGGGACTCTCTTCAACTAGGGTTGAAGGACTATTTATAGGACATCTTGCTGTCTTTAGTCTTAATGATATACAAACAATTTATCTCGTTAGCGTATAGACTTAGAACATCATCATTAACTATCAACAACGAATACATTTTCTAAACCGAAGGTCTTTACTTGAATATAACTAAATAGTCATTACTTTATAAAATTACAAATAGGATCTAAGTCCATGTGATCTGTAAACAATCAATAACTAGAATGGTTATAATAAATGGTGTTAAAAACTTAGGAACATTACAGCAGGACCGACTACCGATGGGGTAAAGTCCTCAAGTAGAGAGCGCATACAGGGAAACGTAGCGAGAGACGCCCTGTGGCGAGGGGTTGGTCTTGGGAGTTCTTAGTGTTATTTTTGTCTTCTCTCCTTAGGAGTGCTGTAGTACAATTAAATACAGTTAAAAACTAAAACTTTTACTGCAAAGGAAAGTATTTTCAGACTGCTTTTCCTGGAAAATGACTCAAATTGACATGAAAAACTATCTAGGCAACATTCTAAAGAAGTACTAGTACACTAACAGCCATGTTTAGTGAACATGGCATACGATTTTAGTCAATCTTATTTTTATATTTTCAGATTGCATCAGGTAAGAATTAACACCCGTATTGCAGTCACTGTTAGATATTTTATTTATAAGTCGCGCCAGAATTGATTCTTGGCAAATGTCAAACAATTGCATTGCGTGACGCATGCGCCGGGTGGTGTAGCTGTTGTAAAAGCGGAGCGGGAATGGGTGTAATCGCGGTATAACCATAGATTTTTTCTAAGAGCAAAAATTAACAATTTTTAATCGTAGGCGGAAGTTATGTAAATAAAATTGATATTTCTTTCACAAATTATTTTCGATATACATCTAGTCAAACTATCGCACGCAATAAGTACTCAATCGTAATTTATGGTTCCTTCCACTTCAATGCTCACTTTGTGCAACTGATAAGATCTCTCTTAAAATCCATCTTATGACGATGGTTCTAATAATTGATTGTCTGATAAACTATCACATAATAAGTTGATAAGTCAAAATCAATTGTTTTTCAAAGGTACAGTTTAATATTTGTGTTTTAGTTTTGAATATCTGAAATCAATGTTTCTGAAACTAATAATCACTTTTATTTTGTATGTGAGCGAGAATTTAAACTGTAAGAAATTCTTGCTGTTGAAAAGATTCCGGGTTCGAGTCCCGGTCAAATGTATGTGTCTAGTGAAATGTATGTTTGGATTTGGATGGTGTGTTCATCCACCGTTACCTCAAAGTCATACACGTTGTCATTTTTTGTATGTGTCTCTGGATCCATATGTTCCGTTTATTGGGCACAATGTATGTTTGTTTATCGTTACACGTACGGGGTCGGTTTCTATGACTTACTTTAGCATAATTCTATTATCTAAAATTTTATCAATCGCTTTTCTTATCCACATGGTCGCTACCATATAGTATTAGTCACCACAACTTTGTGTCGATAACCCAAATTAGTGACAATCTATTTAGTCGATATCCCGATGAACGCGAACGTTCGGCATTACAGTTTACAGGCGTTTACAGGCCGAATTATCATTTGGCAACCAGTTCAATTCACAATATTAGTCAACATTACATTCACGAGTACATTTAGTCCATATTTTAATAATTAATATTTATTACATGATTAGTCATAAAGTTTTCATAAATAAAGTTTTAATAACCCTTTCCATTCCAAATGTCCAAAGGTAGGTAGCGCATCCGCAGGCATGCCTACGTTTGTCATTCTGGACTGATGTTGGCGTGTATTGCGGATGTCGCAGAAAGACAGTATTTACTTACCACCATGTGAATTGTCTGTTCGTTTACTCGTCTTTGTCTTTCTATGCTCCTCTGCTGCCTTCTTTCTATAAAAAGTATATATTTTAATATTTATTACTAGACTTATTAGGATTTACTATATATGCATTATCAAAGTGTCAAAATATGCATGTAAATATGCACGAAAAAAGATCTAAATATGCATTATATTTATAATAGATAGCCAGAAAAGTTCTCGGCCTTTTTGAACGTATGTCTTTAGCTTGTTATATTTCTGGCAACACTGATCACTGGCGGGAAAGTGATATACCGTTTGACAGCTGATTTTTTTTATAATGGCGGCAAATGGGAAATACAAGTTATAAGTTTCATCTTTACATATTTTTTAACAATATTAAAATAAGGAGAAAATTAGAGATGTTCTTACATTTTTTTTTGACAAGGATATGAATGTTTCTGTTACTCGAAAAGAGATTAGTGGTGTGCTTTATCAAAAACTACTGTAAAAGAATAGTTCAAACGATTCAGGTCTGGTAACATTTAATGTGAATGATGTCCTTTACAAACGTACAAAACCCGCCTGACTTTATTTTTGCGGACATGGCGACAAATTTAAATTTTGGCCTGTCACGTCGTTCGACGTGGGTCGTTCATTTTCGGCCTACAAATTAATTTTAACTGACAAACGTCACAAGCTTGAAATTGATAATTTAGAGAAGTGTAGTGCAGAGATAGCCTATCTCGGCCGGTGTCCATATTAATAAAATCTTCCGGGCTATTTGGCCGAGGTCTTCTGGAATCTCGTTTCTTTCTTCCAAACGTTTCGTCAACAACTGCGGTTGACATCTTCAGTGGCGACTGCGTTCACTTTCGGAGAGATTTTATCTCTTCGGCTTCTCGAGCGCAACTGACTCGAAAACTGTGGTACACCGGTATTTATAGTGGGCGAGGGTAGTTGTGATTGTGTGTGTACCGACGCACCGATATTTATAGTGGGCGAGGGTAGTTGTGATTGTGTATGTACCGAGTCTGTTTTTGTCCCCCCCTCTCGTCTCTCTTCCCCGTGAGCTTGATGTCTTCGGAGTGCTGGATACCAGATATTACGGAGTCTTAGATTCTCTTCTTGTTTGTTAAAATTGTTGGGATGCTTGTAGATTTCAATAGCTTCCCTATTAAGACGGGAATAATAATGATTCCCGGTTGACAAGATCTTTGTGTCCCTGAAGCAGATTTCGTGGTCCCCATCCGACAAGGCATGTTTAGCTACGGCCGACTTCTCAGTCTCTCCTCTTCGACAATTGCCTTTATGTTCTTTAATGCGGGTATTGACACTCCGTTTTGTAGTGCCAATATACACTGACCCACAGGAGCATGGTATTTTATATACTCCAGTCGAGGACAACGGATCTCTGGGATCTTTGACTGATCTGATGATATTTCTGAGTTGGCTCGTAGGCTTGAAAATGGTCTTCACGTTTTTCTTTTGTAAGATCTTGCTGATGCGATCTGTTACGCCTTTTAAGTAAGGTAAGAACGCCCTGCTTCTCTCTGGGTTGGTGTCGATATTGTCAGCTTTTTGGCTCCTCTTTTTGGTTTTTGCACCCTCTTGATTTCGGAGACTGTGTATCCGTTGCTTTGAAGGGTTTGGTTTAAATGTATCACTTCCGATTATAGATGTATCGATTCGCAGATTCGTTTCGCTCGGTTCATCAGCGTCTTTATCATTGCTCTCTTTTTTTGAAACTCTCTTTCAAAAAAAAAAACTCAAAGTTCAAAAAAACTCTTTGCTCTGTTTTTTTGCTTGAAATTTTGCTATGAGATATGTTTCATCTCTCACCCTACAGGTAGGGCCGCCACCTTCAGAATGCTCTAAACCCGGAGATTAAAAAAAAATGTGTTACGTTGTAACAAGGTTCTAAAATAAAAATATAAAATAAAATATCTTTACACACAAGCAGACAAAATAACTAATTTTTACATTAGAACGGAAACCGCGCGCTTTGACTAGTGTTAGCGTCAACATGACCATATAAGGTATTCGTTTGGTGCCGGAAGGCAAATTCCTTCTAGAACATCTAATAACAAACGCCCACAAATAGAACTATCGTTTGTGAGAACAATTAATTGAAATTAAAATAGTTGTTGCGTTTCGGTCTCTGTCTACGTTGTCTTTGATGAATTAAAACAAGCCTACACACACGAATTTTGATGTTTTGATTGGGAGTTTTGTTAGTGTTGTATGACTTCTTTATAGGTCTACACACGTTTTGTTTTAATTGCGTTTTGCAATTTTTTAGCGGAGTATGACAGTTTCTTGGTATAGGTCTACTCGTCTGCTGCTTCGTCGTGTTGTTTTGCGTTCTGCGCGTATAGAGCGGGGTAGTGACTCTTTAACTAAGCCTACACTAAATCTTCTAGTTACAGCGGGTCGTGACTGTAACAAATTCATCAAAGACCAAATGTATTTCACAGTGCCGATTCGTCCGAATGTTTTTCGATAGTTATACGATAACCTACGATACTTACCTACGATTTGTGGGCGTTTGTTATTAGATGTTCTAGAAGGAATTTGCCTTCCGGCACCACCAAACGAATACCTTATATGGTCATGTTGACGCTAACACTAGTCAAAGCGCGCGGTTTCCGTTCTAATGTAAAAATTAGTTATTTTGTCTGCTTGTGTGTAAAGATATTTTATTTTATATTTTTATTTTAGAACCTTGTTACAACGTAACAAATGGGACAAAAACGAAACAGAAAATAGTAGTAAATTTTTAATTGATAGTTAGTACTTTAAGTTATAATATAACCTATAATATATTACTGAGATAATAATAGGGGTTAAAGTATGATATTGCCGTTTTATAGTAATAGATACTTTGAATTTATAGTAATAGTAATAGATGGTGTGAGATTTTCGAGTGAAACTTTTTTCACATGATACCTATGAGGTTCTTGTTTTAAAAAATGTGCAACATTCGATTTTCGACTTTCAATTGTTTTTTTTATTCAGCTTAGACGGGAAAGATGGATACTTCGAAAATCCGAATAATCTTTGAATACGAGTTCCGACGCGGAACTAACGCGGCAGAAACGGCTCGCAATATCAATGCTGCGTTTGGAGAGGAGACTGCTAATGAACGAACCGTGCGTTTTTGATTTAAACGCTTTCGTAATGGAAACTTCGACTTGAAGAACGAACCACGTGGAAGACCGCCCACACAGGTGAATAACGCTGAATTGAAGGAGATGGTGGAAGCCGATCCGAGTCAAACTACCCAGGAATTAGCGGCATGGTTAAACCACATGGTTACCTTACCTACAATATTGACTCATTTGCATCAAATCAATAAGATAAAAAAATATGAAAAATGGGTGCCTCATGATTTGACTGATCTGCAGAAAGAAACGCGTGTTGAAACTTGCGTTGCCTTGTTGAATCGGTACAGAAATGAAGGAATATTGGATCGAATTGTGACATGTGACGAAAAGTGGATTCTTTACGATAACCGAAAGCGAAAAATACAATGGCTGACCCCAGGTCAAACGCCGCAACAGTGCCCTAAGGCAAAGCTTACCAATAAAAAGGTAATGGTAACTGTTTGGTGGTCTATTCATGGTGTTATTCACTATAGCTGTCTCAGGTCTGGTCAAGCAATAACAGCAGATGTTTACTGTGCCGAACTTCGAACAATGATGGAGAAATTAGCAGTGAAACAGCCCCTACTCGTGAATCGATCTTCACCATTATTGCTCCATGATAACGCAAGACCTCACACTGCACGAGAAACCGTTGTAACTCTACAGGAGCTGCAGTTAGAAACCATACGTCATCCTCCGTACTCGCCAGACCTTGCTGCAACGGACTACCATTTTTGTCGTGATTTGGACAATTTTCTACGTGGTAAAAAATTTTCTTCCCAAGAGGCAATACAAAATGCTTTCACACAGTTTGTCGAATCTACATTCCCAGAGTTCTATCGCAAAGGCATAAATGAACTTCCGATTAGATGGCAACAATGTATAGATAATGAGGGTAAATATTTTGATAAGAAATACCACAAATAGGGTAAAATACCACAAGATAAACTTATACTGTCTTTGATACACACAGCACACAGCGACGCTTTAAATTGTATCTTTGCATTTGTCACATAATCTTTAAAGTAATCTATCTTAGTGGGTATTAGGTAATGTTTACTAGAGCCGGTTTACTAATCATATTTCTATTTTTCTGAGATTTTTGAATGTTCAACGTCACAGCCGCGCCGTTCGGAGATTTAAGATGTTAACCCGTAGCCCGGACAAGCGTCCTCCAAACCCGGAGACTCCGGGTCACACTCGGAGGGGTGGCAGCCCTACCTACAGGTATAGAATTAAAGTTAAAGAGTTGATTTCCCAAATATAAACCTTTTGCTTATTGTAAATTAATTTATTGTTCCTCACTGGTGTCTATTATCTGGTATCTATGGTAACTATATCTATTAAATATAGTATTTATTAATACCGATTATTTCTTAAAATTATCATAATCTATTTATACTAATTATACTATTTATTTAAGTATTTAAGGATATTTTTTTAAGTATTGCTGGATATTGCTAATTTTTAAGTATAACGTATTATTTACAAGATGTTCTGTCTGTTTCCCAAATATAATAAAATAAAATGTAAAATGCACGGAGCTTATAGGTAGATACCGTCCGTGCATTTTACAATTGTTTTTCAAAGATAGTTACACAAACAATAAAAAATTATTCAAATCCGGCATTCTTACGTGTGAAACAGATTACATTGAACAAATATTTTTGCTTTACGATGTTGCCGCGTGAATCAGAGGCGGCTATTCTTGCGGCTCGGTGTGTTGGTACGCTATTTAAAGTAACAACGACCTGTTTATCTGCTAACCCTCTGAACGGTAACGGGAGGGACTTGCACAAAAAAAAACGGAATAAATTATACTACCAATTATAAATTATTGGAATAAATTGTAAAGTATATTATCACCCAAAGGATCAGCAATGATCGGCCATATATGCTGGAGACCATGTATCGGCAAACGTACCTTGGGACACTTCGGCCATGTGGACTGACGACTTCAACAAAGTCGTAGGTAGTGGCTGGATTAGAAGCAGAGCCGGCTTTACCTATGGTGCAGGGTGTGCAGCGCACACGGGCGCAGGGTTATAGGGGGCGCTCTCAAAGACCCTGCGCCCGTGTTCGCGCGCCCACTAGAGGGCGCCAGGGTATTGATTGCACCCGGGCGCTACATGGGCTAGAGCCGGCGCTGCTTAGAAGAGCTGAAGACCGTGTCGGGTGGCGGTTTTTAGGTGAGGCCTGTATCTAGCAGTGGAAAGAGGCAGGCTGATGGTATGGTACACATTTTGTGTTGTCGAATTACAATCTAATCAGTCAACTCGTGACTACGTGCGGTGCAACCCGTGCTCCATAAAAATAGTAGAAATAAAAGGTAAACCTAAATCACAGGAGTTTGATAAATGCGGCCAGTTGCGTCAACCAATGACGCAGATGGTTGCGTGGTGGTTGGATGGTTGATCGCTGCCGATCACGCGACCTATCGCTATCGATAAATGAAACCATAGAGGAGTCAATTGTATTGTCATCTGTCATCCACTAACATTTAAAAAACAAAATGAAATAATTTAAATGACCAGCAGAAATATTGAAAGTGACAGCAAATCGATGGCAGCAAATTCAAAGATGGGTTAGGTTTAGGCTCTCTTGTGATAATAAAGATATAGGAGTACCGCGTCTGCTTGGTGTTGACATTCTTATAGTAATTCAAAATTGTTTATTTCAATTATTCAAAAATTGTTAGTTTTGTTGATCATGATTTGATGCCGGGTTAGTATTTTTTGCTGCCCGTTTAAATACAAGGCACAAAAAAGGCTCCCGTGTATATACATAGAAAAAAAAAAAAAACACTAGACTAACTGCGACTGCTTAATCGCGCAACTAACAGGTTGATATTTTTTTTATCCGAACGTCAAAAATATGCTTTGTAGATAAGTTAGTTACATTGAACAACCACCTCTCAAAAATATTTAGAGCTGCTCCTTCAATATACAAATATTTTTTTATATATGTTAACGGAAATGTATCAAATACGGCCATTATGTAGGTATATAATTCCTAGGAAATGTGTACCTCTAATACCTAAAATAGTCAGGAGATATATAAAATAAAATTTACTAAAGCGCGCGCCACGAGCAGGAAGAATTTCGGTCATTGGCGCGAGATAAGCCTAGAATGGACGACGAATTCATACAAATCTCTTTACCGTCCAGTCTAGGCTGATCTCTGCTTGTGCAGAACCCACTACTGCTGAACCCAAACTTCCTGCTTGTGGCGCATGTTTTAGACATATTTCCTAGGAGTTGAATATATTTCCTAAGAAGAAATTGAAAATATGTTAAATTCGGGATAGTGGTGAGCGGAGAAACTTTTGTCAAGGTCATTTCTGGCTGCGGTTAACCCCCGCCGAGTTAGGGATATTTAGAGTGACTATTGCGCTTTCCTACCCTTTCTTTCCTACCCAGAAACGATTTGGCTGGTTTAGTTTGATTATTACTTTTCAAAGAACGCAAAAATCTATCTTACCCGGAACAATTTCATACATTTGCATACATTTCCATGTACCAGTTAGTAATTTTATAAAATTCCTGGAAACTAAAATTTCCTAGGTATGTAATAATAACGTGTCATTAATACAATATATTACAAATTGTATAATATTCCTGAATTATATTACATTTCCAATAATATATACATAGGAGAGAATACTCGTACAAGAGAGTTGAGTACACAACATATTCGCTTCGTAGATTACAACGGAAATCCCATTTTTTTTGCTTTTTTTAATCAAGCAACTTTGAAATCGTCTTATTAAATGATTTTTTTATTAATAATATCCCATAGGGGACAATTATTCCCGTCAGCGGTTTCGGGTTAGTCGTTTATTCTCGTCTGTCAGGTGTCGTCGCGTGTGACGTCACCAGCGCCCGACAAATATCTCTCCAGCGCCATATTTCTTTGAAAATCACGAAAATAAGAAACGTTATGCTTTTCTGGTTTGTATTTTTAATAAAATAAATAAATTCTTTTATGAAATATGTAATGGGGAAGCAGACAGTTCTGTTGTTAATTGACTTATCGCCGCTTATGACACCCCAGAGAATTATAAATAGTCAATCGATATTTGGATTTAGCAGTAACTGATATTATTATGTATTCTGTGTCTATGTATTCACTAGAATTCCCCGTGTCTCATGTTCACAGATACACATATGTAGACGGATATTTATTCGAGTCATGGATATTACATGTAGAACTGTCAATGAAGTGTCATCTCCGTACTAATTTCACTCTGACAGTTCTATATGTTATATCCAGGACTCAAATAAAAAATCCGACTTTAGGGGATGTTTGAAGGTATATTATTATGTTGGTATTGTATCAGGTATGTATTGTGAATACTTGATACAATTCCATAAAAAAATGTATGGATGCCATCAAAAACGGTGTATGGGACGATATCCATACACGCATACATGCTTAACAAATATAAAATGAGTGAGAATGTATTATGATGTTCCATAATCGTCAGCGCCGTAGCCTAGCTAGGGGCTGGCGGCAGGGGCGACTACCAGGGCCCCAGAACCCAGGGGGCGTAAATTTCGACTCTCTTTCCCAGTAACGAATCGAAAATACCTAGTCAAAAATGTTCATATAATCTATACTCAATATAGAACTAGGGATATAGGACAAAATGGCTCCAGAAGTGTATTTTTTTAATGTAAATGTCTTAAATCACTAATTTCAGTCATTTCAGTTGAGGGCGCAAAATTCCATCTTGCCCAGGGCGCTCATGACCCTAGCTGCGACACTGATAATAGTAACAAGTAAGCAATTGTAACAAGTAAGGTTTTTTTTAGTAAAAAAATATGAAAAGTATTTTAACCAGTAAAAGATAAGAATAAAAATCGGGTTTATATCACGGTTCGCCCACGGTTTTGACATTTACTGCTTTAACATTAAAAGATCTATGAAACAAAAGCTTTTATTTGACGTATACATACATATAGACATTTCTAGTGTGTTGGTACACGTTAAATTTTTTGGGACATTTTTACCCATCGTCCTTTGGTACACAAATAGTTTCGATCTACACATATCTCGGTCAAGTTCGTATATGTTCCAAACCAATTCCATAGTTTCGAAACTATAACGGTATAAACTTTTCAGTATATCCCAAAAAAGTATTGCATAGCAAATATATAAATGGCTATGTACCATAAGAATAAATATGTAAGTTATTATTTATTTTTGTGGCTCTACTATGAAATTAATTATGTACGAGTATACTAATTAACATAATTATGTATACTATAATTATTATCTTTATATATATAAAACAAATTCGGGTTAGTTACACCATTTATAACTCAAGAACGGCTGGACCGATTTTAATGATCTCTGATTTGTTGGATTCGTCTACGCCTCGAATAGCAGAATAACTATTAAAATATCTGAAAAATTCACGAAAAAAAAAAAAGAAAATTAATCTAGAAATATATTGAAATAAATAGAAAAAAACTGGGTAAGCGCCATCTGTTGAGTAGCCACAGCAACGCGTGGCCGGGCACAGCTAGTATTAGTATAATTATGTATTCTGTTGCTCTTGCCTGCGGTTTAGCTCGATTTTTTAAAAACAAACTGATACCCCGTCACGTGTTTATGGGTTGGATTTCGAGAAAGCCTTTCTTTACCGTCTTTTATAAGTTTGCACCATAAAGTTGCAAGTCTGTGCAAGCAGTTCAGTTACCCTCAACATACAACATGCCCTATCTTTATCCAGCTTCAAAAGTCAATCTGCAATGCAATGCATTATGCAACCAGCCCTTTCAGTGTCCACCGCTGTCACTATTTAGCTTTATCATTAATTATTATTATATATGTTCTTGTCTTATTTTTCTTTTATTATTTAGTTATAGTTATCTCTTGTAATATCACCTTTATTAATAACTTTATTTATATCTATCTTTCTTCAATCTATTCTAATTATTCGTATCTTATTTCTTTTACTAGTGTAATTACACTTACTGTAATTACAGATACTGTACTGTACACTATCTACCTGTCATCGGGGGGCAGCTCTATCATTGATAACCCAACAGATCCCCTATGTGAAATAGCTAATCCTCAAGAAGTAAGATTCCATTGAACAAGTCTTGGCGACTTTAAGGTCTCAACACTTTTATCGGTCAAACAGTCGCGAGAATTGGCAACATTTTTACAGAAATGTTTTTGTTGAAATTATTTCTTCTCTATCCAAAGGTTGTCTGGAAGAGATCGTTTTCAGCGATAAGACTCCCTTTTGTGCATTTCGTGTATTTGCAATGTCTGTTATTGTTTTATCTTGTTTTGGCGTGCATTAACGAATTTTATCTATCCAAAAGGAAGCTATTGTCTAATTTTCACGATTCTAACTTCAATTGTTTAAGCTCGACATCAATGAGTCAGTCAATCAGTCAGTACTTCAGGAACATTTCTTTTCATTTGTATATAAGATATTATGTTGTTGGATAAAATTCTACAATTTATAAGGTAAACATTTCTTCTAAAATTTGCGGAAAATTGTGAAATCCATCTTTCGGGCTTACGCGTGCCATTGGCGTTTTCTTATAACGTAATTGCCGAACACGACGGAAATCAATAAAACCCAGGATATCTAATTGTCAAATACTAAGAGCACTGCGTTTTCAGTTTTATACCTGATACGGTAATACGTTCCCAGGTTGCTTCTAAATAAGTCCAGCGAGCGAATCGTAGCGCGTCACTTGGCTTTATTTAATCTAGGGCAAACGAATTCCATTTTGAGAATTCTAATTCGAGTCTCCTTAGAACCAGCTAACACATTTCGTTTCCATGCATTCCCACCTTTGCCTCGGCTACTAAATATAGCCATTAGACGTAAAATCAGACAAGTGCGGGATGTCACGGTGCGGTAAACAGCGTGACGTAGCCAGGCGTAATTATAGCATGGCCACTGAGTCATAATCCCTAAGATAGGGACGGAATGCCGTTACAATTGTCTCTAGGACAATCGAGTCGTATATGACAAATTGTAGATGAGTAATTATGAAGTTAGAAGCTAATAGACTTGGTAGTTGCTGGGCTCTTAATTCCTACGCATAGAGTTGCGATTCCCACGTCACCTGCGTGTCGGACTGCACCCGAATAAGCCGAATATGAGAAAATGTTTGGCAACTCAAAGAACAGACATTTTTCCACAAAAATATGAACATACGGATTATACATATCTACCACTGTGCTTGCGCATTATTTGCGTTTGTTTTTGTGAATGGCACCATAATATACAAACCTACGATAACATATCGTCAGCCTGTCTCCCCGCTGCTTGATATAGGCCTCTCTAAAATCGCCACCACACAGGGTCTTCTGCTCTCATTCAGTCAATAAACAGCAACTTTCTTGAAGTTGCCAGTTTTACTGGTACTGATCAGTTTGTTTTTACTGGTAATTCTCTAAATACGTCAGAATTTAACACGTCCAGAATAAAGAATGTATCGCTAAGTACATTGCGGTCAGCAAGACACTTGTTGAAGACTGGTGGAGGTATTTAACTACAACATAATACAATCAGCCCATGTCTCTCCATTCCAGTCTCTAATATAGGTTTCTCTCAAGACTTGCCAACAGACACGGTCTTGCACTCTTCTCATCCAGCTAGTATCGGCAAACTTGTTGAAGTCGGCGGTCCATCTGGCACGAGTCCTGCGTTGCTATTTCCGGTGTGGTCTCCATTCGAAGTCTCGTTTATCCCATCAGTTATCGAGGACTTCTGCAGCATATATGACCTGCACACTGCCATTTCAACGTGCCGATTCCTACGAGCCATGTCGTTTTAGCAAACCCTTTCGTTTCGGAGCACACTAGGAGTATATAGGACCATGCCAACCGTTGGAGACCACGTTTCAGCAGCGTTTGTCATAACTGGCAAGACTCATTAATACAACGAATTAACCTTTATTGTACTCAAAATTAGCCATTTAGTGTTTTCAGATCCTGCTGAAGAGAATGCATTGTGAGACGTTCTCCTCCTCATCGACCAACTGGTCAGTACGTCAGTACCGTTAATTGTGTCGTCGGGAAATCTTCATCAAAATTTTTGCCCACGATAGAATTATCTAGTTCGTCGATCGATAATAGTAAATTAATGCACTTTCATACCTGTAAGGAACAGTTAAATTTAGGCATGTATTTAAACGAAACAGCAATTTTAAAGCAATTCTGTCAGCTATAAAATATAAGGCAGCAAAAATAATAAGTCGGCACCAAATTGTTATCAGCATCATTGTATTCTTATTGTCAGGGGAATTTTACTATTTTAGGCAGCCATTAATTAGTGACGTCAGTTACAAAATAAAATCATGTTGAAATTTATAATATGCCCTCAGACTAACAGGATCAATTTTACCAAAAATAGGCATCTTCAAATGTTAATGTTTAGATCCTCATTTTCTTAATTTGTCCAGCAAATAATGTGAATTAGCAGAACTTCTTAAAACTTCTTAAAATACCGCACTTCTTAAAATCAATGAAATGACGTCAAAAAATACTAAATGAACGGTGAATTATGATAAGAACCTATTTTTGTATAACTGAAATAAAATTAGTCATCGTCTGTCATGGACTAAAGAGGCCGCGTTCAAAGACGTGGTGGAAACAATAATCGGCGCGAACAATTCCTGTACGCTACGCCACTTTACTCTCTACTCCATGCTCTGCTCTACTCTATTCATGACACCACAAAGTTGACATAGTCCAATTCCTGGATTGTCACTAGAGAACTTAAATCTAACCCAACTTTTGCTATTATAGATTCTCTGCTCATTCAGTATATTCTCTTGTTCATATAATTATTTTTCATCGTTGGCTTTATCGGCCGCCGCGGCCGTACCATGATACTCTTTTCCACGAAATCAGATGTCCAGAGATAAAAAACGAAACTTTACGTGGAATTTGAGAATCCAAACACAAATTTCAAATAGGAGTTAGAAATAGAAACAATGCAACTATGTATTTTAATATATGCTGCCAAGACACATTTTTGAAAATCTATATATAAATTATGCCGATACGTATATGAAATTTGGCATACATTTTTAGTTTTTCTGTACGGATTATTCTGCAGCTAACGCGATGCACACGGGATAAAGTATTTGCCGTTATTTAATTTTCTTGCCGACTGGTTCTTGAGGATTTTCTTTTAATTGGAGTTAATTATTTTGTTCATCGATTATTTATTTGCTGCCATAAAAATTATATTCCGTTAAATTGTAAGGAACAGTGAAATACTAGACAGAAGTAGTATGACTAGTATTGCTGGGCCGTGGTGTTGGTTTCTTAACGAGCTGTGCTGTACTGAGCTGTGCTGATTATAATTTAAAAGATTAATATATAACCGATTTATATTTAAGAAATTAATGGTTAAGAGGCTGGCTACCGAACGACCGAATGACAGCGCAAAAGGGTGGGAAGGCTTCGGTCACATTCATTCCGGTTCAGGGTTGCGAGAGTTACGGAACAAAAGTTATTTTTTTGGTTAAATTATCTACGTCGTGTCATTTATCATAACTTCCTTTTAATATTTAAGGGAAACTATGCAAGTTTTACTTCTGATTTCTTTATACAATATCTATTCGTTTGTATGTAACGCCACCGGCGCCAGCGACTTCTTCCGCGTGAACTTCAGAGTAAATCCCGCGGGATATTTATAACGGATCGGTATAAAATGTACCCTAAATGTTAACCCAGGCCCTAGGCGCGTTCATAGACAGACAGTAAAAAAATCTAAAATTGGTTGTTTAGAACTCTTTATCAATCGAAGAGTGTACTGCAATGATTTTATCAAAATATATTTCATGTACAAACACGGCTCTGAGATTCCATGCATAGATATAACTAAGATATATCTATTGTACCCATATAGTAATTACGTAATACTTACTTATTTCATCTTTTCAGCCCTTGGACGTCCACTGCTGGACATAGGCCTCCCCCATTGTCCGCCATTTAGACCTATCGGCAGCGACCTGCATCCAGCGGGTGCCCGCAACCTTTATGAGGTCGTCACTTACTTATAATGTACTTATACGTGGAAAAGTGTATGTGTACACTTATACGTGTACTTATTTAACGAAATAAAAATAAACTTTTTAGTAGTTACAGATTTATGGAAAATTTTGAAATAAAAAAATCGTTTGCCGTACCCCAAAACCTAACATTACGCACGTTGATCCAGTTCGCTGGTCCAGTAATCGCGGCACATTGCATCGATTAATAAAAAATATTAAGAGACACTTCGTGACAACACACAGCTTAGGTTAATATTTCCTTTCGCACAATTGATGCTATGCATTTTATGCATAGCAGGCGTATGTTGGAGTCACTGTCATCTACACTTGCAAACATAGTAAAATATACTTACGTAAAATAGCGCAAATAAATGTTTGCCTTAGCGTCACACCTAGATACAGGCAGGCGTGTTATGATGTAACACAGATTCTTTCTGAGAATGACAAATGTGTACCTACCTACATCTGTTTTAAAATACCGTTATATTCGTAGATCGTCTGTGCTTTGTCCTGGCGTCGGTCGCTTAATTTATGTTTCTCAAAAAAAGAATCAAAAGTAATTATTATAACAATGCACCAACACATTGTCATGTTTAATAAAGAACGTTCTTATGATATAGTATCTACTAACAATAGACTGGTCAAAAGGTCCCGGGATTCGATTCCCGGTCGGACATTCATTTGACATTTGTCTTTTGGGCGTGTGGTTGGTTGGTGATACTAACGTATTTGTATGTCCCCGGGGGACACAGAATCCTAGTGTGAGCCATTGAGTGTGGCGTTATTTTATATTATAATTGTTTACGATGCGCACACTAGGCGCGCACCTGCCTCGCGTTACGCGAAAGCAGCCCGAGGAATGTGCACTCGGGCCCAAATGTAATCTCAATGTACTCAATATATCCACCAAAATGGTGGGTAAGCAAATAATCAACAATTTACACAATTTAAAGGTCTCACTTACCCCAGGTGGTTTTGCCCACACACAAATCTGGAAAGTGTACCTACGCTAGTCCCTACTAGACGTGACCTATCTTAGTGTGATTGAATAAATACATACATTCCCAATAGATACTTATGTAGTAATCCAAGTCTCGTTCCGTGGTGAGCCGGTGGCCGCTATCGTTCGGCAACTCACACCCGGCAGCAAATCACCTCGAGAATCACTTCCAAACCACAAGCACAATCACAACAAATCCAACCAAAACACTCGCGTGGCACAGGATATCAGCGAACAAGACCTATTACTAGGCGCTAATAACAAATAACAACTGTCCGAAGCCGCGGTGTGAATTTATCTCAATTTAACTCTGCTCGCCGCCGAGCGCGTGTTACTACTCCAAAATATCAAACCGCCTTCAATATGGCGGGGACAAAAAAAATGTTGCTTCAAAATATTCAATGTATGCGGGTATGCAAAGACGCTCGCGCCAATTTCAAACAATAATCTTTTTATTAATTATCTGTGGCTCAATTCAGAAAATTGACATATCTATCAGGTGATATTTTGTCGCTTTTTACGCTGGTTTGGTCTTATTTATTTTTGCATCACAAAGCAAGATATCAACACACCAAAACACAATTTAATATAGTGTGTACAGAAGTGTTAAATCTAATTGACATATCAGTAATGTGACGACAGTGTTATTTTCCGAATGATTTCGGAACTCGACTTTGGTGGAAATGTCGACACCGACTGTTCTAATACAGGGAGTATCTTGAGAGGATTGTTCTGTGCCATGGAGGAGGAACGAGGTGCCATGGCAAATTGGGGTTTGTCGTTACACTTCTAACCACTGGCCCTTAATAAAAATATAACTGTAAACTTCATTATCTGTAAAAACAGTGATAATAAAGTCTGAAGCGAAAACAAACTCTAGATCAAACTCTTTATTGCACACAAAACAAAATACGACAGTAACAGACATTGTAACACATGAAATGCACGAAGGGCGGTCTTATTGCCGCTAGCTATCTCTGCCAGACAACCTTTGGGTGGAGAGAAAATGAATACTTTAATCACAGGTAGATTGTATAGTGTATATAATTACATATAAAACATACATATATATATACCGCCGTCCATGGACACCTGCAACACCAGGGGGGTATGTGGGCGCGCCGTCGACCTTAATATATACGACCTATGTGTATATATGAAGTCCTTTATCCCTTGCTTCTCCAGTTGACCTCTGATATTTCTGAAGATGCACATACAACTGATTGTGTGAAGTACATACCACATAAACATTGTATTACCATAGGACAATTTTGATTAATCCAAGTCTTTTTTTTTTTAATTGTTACAAGGATCCATAATGATGAGACTAAAGTATCCATACTGGATACTTAGTGGTATACTTACCATAATCTTCGTTTAGTGGACAACGCATTAGAAACTTGCAATAATTTTACTTAAAACTTATAATAAATTTACTTAATTAATAATTTACTGAGAGTAAACTAAATAAAAACTTTTCTAATTTGTCGCTCCAAGTGGCCGGGGGACGTTTCACACAACGCTTCCCGGTACATGGTCTTCATTCTAGAACACCTGGTCCTGCAGCAGATATAGAGACTATATAGCCTGTCTATTACTATTTCATCTCATTGGATTTTGTTCCGTAAAGAAACACCGAGCATAAGTGTTTCCATAGCTCGCTGGTCCTGCAGCAGATATAGAGACTATATAGCCTGTCTATTACTATTTCATCTCATTGGATTTTGTTCCGTAAAGAAACACCGAGCATAAGTGTTTCCATAGCTCGCTGGTCCTGCAGCAGATATAGAGACGATATAGCCTGTCTATTACTATTTCATCTCATTGGATTTTGTTCCGTAAAGATACACCGAGCATAAGTGTTTCCATAGCTCGCTGGTCCTGCAGCAGATATAGAGACTATATAGCCTATCTATTACTATTTCATCTCATTGGATTTTGTTCCGTAAAGATACACCGAGCATAAGTGTTTCCATAGCTCGCTGGTCCTGCAGCAGATATAGAGACTATATAGCCTCTCTATTACTATTTCATCTCATTGGATTTTGTTCCGTTAAGAAACACCATAAGTGATTCCATAGCGCGCTGAGCGACTTTAAATCAACTATTAAGTTCACGTTTCCGCACAGTAGTAATAACTGACAGAACGCACTGACTGAAAACTTATGACTTCAAGCGTGATATGGGCGATGATAAGAGCTGACGTATCTTCCTTGCTGTCCAACCGAGCCGAATTCGTCTGTCGAGCTGACAAATAAATACATGATACTCTTCAATCGTCGGCCGTGTGGGGTCGGTCGGTTTCAGAACAGTACAACCCCATCTTTTCCAGTGGGCGCCGTAAAAGGCGACTAAGGTATAGCAAAGTTGCTGCGACAAGCCCAGAGGACCTACTCCACCTCTGAAAGAGTGCACCCGCCAACCCGCTCGGCCACCGTGCGTTTTAAGATCACACATCTTTCATATAAAAGACAATATGTATGAGGAGATGTTTGTTCAGCAGTGGACGATAAAAAGGCTGGTGGGGTTAGCGTTGATATGCTGTTCAGTGTATTGTCTTCCAGGGATTCACTTAACTAATCCTGAAAGTTTACAGCAACGGAAGCATACATCTAAATATAACACAACAAACGCTCAAATCTTCCGTCCGTGCGCTACATCGAGAATAATAGAGGAAACGATGATACATGCCTTAGACGTGGAGCCAAGAAACTCAGGGGCATTCAATCTTTGTTAATTATTCAGTGATTGAAGCCAGTTGTCTGTTACAGTGTTACAGTACCATCAACAATGTTACAGTGAATGCAAGGGCCATTTTATGAGACATCTTAGATGTTGAAATGAATAAGTTTATTGATCATGTTTTTTTTATGGACGAAGGCGGCAGTCGAGCATACAGTCCACTTCATAGTAAGTGGATACTGTCGCCAATAGACACCCGCGATACATGCCAACATTAGTCCAAAATGACAAACGTTGGTACTCCCCCGGATGCGCTGCCTACCTTTGGAGATGTAGGAATGGATTTGGAGAAATGGGTGGGAAAATGGGGAGGGATAGGATGGGAATGGGCTCTGGCACATCTCACCCACTACCGAAACACGTACGTACATTAGGGAAATAAGATAAAGTGGGAAATGCAATACATTTCAAGGTAGCCTTCTGTGAGGAAGGACTAACCTGGCCAGTCCAGCTCGCCCAGCAGCTATTGTATTGCACCGTGCACTCTCCCCCTCAAATTGTAACCGTTGACAATCATTAATAAATTTACAAACATTTTTAAGCCCTAAGAAGCACTTTAAGACACTTTTTGCAACATCAATTTTTTAAAGGAGTTTTCTGTTACAATAGCAAACATAAAACTGCCATGTCCATGCGATGCATACATTTTTTTCCATTCTCTACACTATTTTTAGCCAGCCGCAAGCTATCAGACATACCGCCAGCTGGAGTAACTCCAGCTGAGTTACGACTCATTCACGGACAACCTTAGTGGCGTTGAGTAGATGCCATTAACGAACCGTGGCAATAAGTCAATGGGTCGCTGAACTGATTTGGACGTGGAAAGAGTAATGAGAGTTTAGGCAATTATCATTTTTCACTTTTGATAATGTATTTTAAGCTTTAGAAACACGTCAACAGATTGACGTAAGAAATAGAATGCATTACGAAAGATATTACGGAAGATATCGCGTAAAGTTCTGTTCTCAAAATTATTCACGCCACAAAATAATTTGTGGCAATTATTTGGTATTTATTTCTTGGTTTATTGGGATATAGTATGTATATAAGTATATTTATCACAATAATTGTAATATGTCCACCACCATCCACCTAATATTCTTGTGTTCACAAACATTTCCCGCGCAAAGTTTGCCTGGAAGATATCACTTCACCGATAAGGCCCCACTTTTTGTAGGTATATAGGTTCTTATTTACCTAAACTTTTGTGTCAATTTCACTGTAATCTTTGGTGTGCTATAAGTTGTACTTACTTACTTGCTATTAATCGAGGTTGTTCCATCGAGATATGACTTCGAGCTGGAGTAGACGAGTCCGCGAATGGACACTAATTACAGGAAAACCTAGTGTGGAACGCCCTCAATCCAAGTGGACTAACGACTTGAAGAATGTCGCCGTTAGTGGCTAGATGAGATGAGCAGAAGACTCTGTTGTGTGGCGGTCCTTGGGAGAGGTGTATATCCAGCAATGGAGAGATACAGGCTGATGGTATTGTATGACATGCATTTATTCAAGGGTGAACAGGGTTCTGCAAGGTCGGAATAGTTGCATTGCATTCCATTTGTACTCGCAAGCTCCTTAGTGTTGTAGGTGTCTATGGGCGGCGGTGACCATTTTAGCATCATGTGACTCGCCCGCTCGTCTGCCATCTATTCTATCCCTCCAACGAAGCACAGTCCAATAGAACTATTATCAATAAGATGATATGAATAGTATAGAGCGGCAATGTCGAACAATTCTATATAAACTACTGGTTCAAAAGATTCCATTTTCTGTAGATGTATGACCGAAAAAGACAATTGAACAATTGGATGGTTAAAAATGTACAATGATTTAAAATTTCGATATTAATTCAAGTGTAATTGAGACTAAAGTTTTGAACAATATTTATGGTAAATTCTGTTTTTATTTTCTATATTTGTTAAGTTTTTGTACTTGCCTTGACACTTTACTTTCAGCAAAACCTGCAATAGGTATTGGGTTGACTGGGAGATAACGCTGCAAGGCATCGAGTCAGCCTTTTCGTAAAGTTTTACACAGAAAAGTAAATAAATAAATATCTAAATAAATAGTTAAAAATTAATTTCTGACTTTCCAGGCTTCCATAAAAGCAATGGCAATTTGTGAAACTATATAATAGAATATTTCTATTAATAATTAGTTACTAAATTATTAATATAGTGTGACTGCTTCATTATTAATATAGTGTGACTGCTTCATTATTAATATTGTGTGAGTGCTTCATTATTAATATTGTGTGACTGCTTAATTATGTCGTATATAATATTCAATGTTTAATCAGAACCAAACTGGCAACGATTGCTATAATTTACCTCTAAACTGTCATTATTACTTAAACAATTTGATTATAATTTAACATTTGCAAATCTCAATCATTTACCATTTTAATCCCACTTTAATTTAAGATTTTGAATCTCAAATGCAATTGCCACCACCGGCAGTAACATAACAAAGAAAAATGTACAATACATTCATAATAATAAAGTTGAAAATTGTTTGCGGAAGCGGTTACCTGTTCTTTAAGAATAGATTTGGCAGAGTCAGATCCCGAGACTGGATATTGGGTTTCTGACGTTGGCAGCTGCCCGCTGAGTCATTTGTTTGACAGGTCAGTTATCCAGCCTTCTTGATACATGTGCCCCAGAAACACCATAAAATTTTGTAGTTGAATGAAAATTAGGACATGATTATTTTACGGGTGGTATTTAAAAGGGTAGAACATAAATACTAAGTGAGAACTAAATCACTGAAAACCAGCGCTGAGGTTCACTGCAGCTTACGCTGAGTTAAAGTCAATTTCTGGCATCACAATACACATACCATACATCGGCACGATTGTACTTCCTACTGTATTGCGGGCACCTATTCTGTGTATATTTCTATCTTGTTTTCTCTTTATTTTTCATGTTAAACACACACAAATTATTGTGTGTTGTGTTGTCCTTAATAAAGTGCTGTCTAATCATTTAATTATCATGATGATAGTTATGATTTTAATATCACATAGTCGACCGAGATCCGCTTTGTGCAAATCCTATGCCTTT
Organism: Sesia apiformis; assembly: GCA_914767545.1. Taxonomy (NCBI): domain Eukaryota; kingdom Metazoa; phylum Arthropoda; class Insecta; order Lepidoptera; family Sesiidae; genus Sesia; species Sesia apiformis. The sequence goes on along the minus strand of OU611960.1, from coordinate 1,738,020 downwards.
ATTGACACCAGAGAATCAACCACCTGACCCACTTTTAAAGCTACCATCGATTTGCGCTCATTTAATTAATTCTTTTATTTTATTTTTATTTATACATTTAATAATATAATAAAAATAGCCTTTATTTACAAACTTCTAAACTCATAAAAAAAATCATGATATTTATTCTTCGGTAGGACAGGAATGGGCCAGCCCAATTTTTCTCATTTTGTTTATTTTCTATTTTTCTCTCCCACCTGGCACCTTATGTTTTTTTATATCGTCCATCCATTTCCTCCTTTATCTGTATCTTTATTCACCATGATATTGACCTTTGCCAACGAGAAAATTGTATAAAAAAATGAGAGATAACTAAATGAGCAATAGAAAACACCGAATAAGCAATAAACCGATGGTAACAATATTAAAGGTTTTTTTATATAGATAAAGGCTAAAGACGGCCATACAGTCCACCTGATGCAATGGTAAGTGGATACTGTTGTGCATAGAAATCCGCGATACATGCCAACATGTATCAGTGCAGAATGATAAACGTTGGCACGCCCCCGGATGCGCTGCCCACATTTGCATATTGGGAGAAAAGGTTCGCAAAATGGGGAGGGATAGGATGGGATGAGAATGGGCTCTGACACATCTCACTCACTACCGAAACACGCACGTACATTGGGGAAATAACATAAAGTAGGAAATGCTGTACATTTCAGTTTAGTGCGCCCAACGGCTGTGGGAATACAGCGTGCACCCTCCTCCTACAATCTACATTATAGAAGTAGTGATTTTTTTTCTTATCGGACCCTGTGTAGGAGACGGGGCCGGGGACGCGGGAACTGCCAGGGTGTTGGGGATGGTGAGGGACTCTGTCGTAGTAGCGTCGGGTGGAGTCTTTCACGTATTTGACGATGGAGGGAAGTTCCGAGTCCTTGTGGAGGTCGACATTGCGAGAGTATTATGGGCCAGCCACGACTTTACGCACCAATCTATTTTGGAGGGCACAAAATGGTTTCATTGCATGAAAAAGTGTATCGATTGTCGCGGAGAATACTTTGAAAAGCAATAAAACAACATCCATCTTTATATGGTATATCTGATTACATTTTTGAGATTCTAAAAACTGTCAGCGTCACCCACGTATTGGTTAAAATAGACTGAAACATTGTACATTTTTTCGGGGAATTTTTCCATTATAATTTTTACCGGATCTCAAGATAAGCATTTATTTACATAATTACATCTGACAATAAATGAAAACAAGAAATTGTAATTGAAATGTAAATGAAATTTTTTTTTTTTACTTTTGTTAATGAATATAAGTACAAAAAATAGAATTTTCACGGGCATAAAGTAAATAATGCAATGGCATTTCATTGTACAAATGGCAGGTTTAATGCTGTATGGCATTTTTACCTGTCAACCAGAACACACAGAAACGGGTGTTTTTACACCCGCACATCTTTTTTAAATACTTATTTAAAAGTATTTAAAATAAGTATTTATACGTGTTTCGATAAATTTTCAATAGTATTTGGTAATTTATTATATACTAGCTTATATCCGCGGCTTCCCTCGCGTGGACTAAGCAGCTGTAAAAAGATTTTTAACACCCGTAAAAGCACCGACATGATGGACTTCACGTATGAAAATCCATTCAGTAATTTGAGTCATTTTTTTAAATTCCTCTTATAACTTTATATTCCTTGCGTCATATAAAGATTACGCCTATACCAGTTTTCCTTCTAGATACTTAGCTATACATTCGTAAAAACTCAATCAAATTCCGTTCAGTAGTTTTTACGCGATGCTCGAACAAACATACAGACAAAATTTTTAAAAACTACTGCTTTGGGTTCTGTAGCTTCTAAAGAGCTTCCAATTTTATTTTTTAAAATAAATCAATTCAACCTTTTTACTGTTTTATTATATGTATGTAGATTTATTTAGTAATATATACATATACTCGTATATATAGTATATTTTTTATAGTAAGTATAGTTTATTTGTACCGTAGATTCATTTTGGATTGCAGACGAACGGGCGGGCCACACGATGGTAAGTGGTCACCGCCACCCATGGGCGCCTGCAATACCAGGGGGCTTGCGGGTGCGTTGCCGACCTTGCAGAATCCTGTAGATATTATATTATAGATTTTTATAACCGTACAGTAAGCATTCCATTTATACAAGTTTGATCGACATATCGGTAAATTAAGTGCGTCATGACGCCTCGCTCCTGATGGTGGCACATGTGAACACCATTTACAGCATTCGGGATTTTCCCTTCCAAAAACGCATAAGATCGATTTGCTGCGACTCTAATTGGATACAATTATGCATAACTAGTAGAAGCGCCAAATTTGATAGTTTTTTTTCTGTGCCATTCGACTCAGTTTAGCTTAATCTACACAAGCCTTAAAGATAATTTTGAATTTTTACTTATATTTTAGTAGTACCTAGTCCAAGCGCCTTGTGAAATAGTCTAGTACAAATATAAAATGTGACTATGTATTTAACACCTTTTGTGAGGAACATTGCAGATAAACAAATTGGAAATTGATATCGAAATTGAAAATCTTTTTTCCTATAAAATGTCATATTTGTCGCTTGGATCAGTTATGTAGAATGGTATCCAATGCTGTCTCGTATTGACCACTTTTGATTGGTACTTAAGTTCTAACCTCATAATAGCTCCAAGAAAAAAACTCTGTGAAGCGGCGCCATCAGCGACAATCCACAGAGAAACTCGACCGATCTAATTCGGCCAAATGCCCTGCCAGTTATTTCAGCTCCGCACACTATTTTTAACCCCGCAAAGATCGCTACAGCAATGTGGGTCGAGATGCCTTTCGCTTTAGTTCTACAATAGCGGGAACACGTGCCGGACTTTGCGAAATACTTGAAGGGACTTTTTTAATACATTTTTCGTGTATTTATCACGTATACAGACTAAGAAATTTGGTCGGTCTGGTTTTATGATAAATTAAAAATGACGAGAGGCACAATGTGAAAAACGTGGAACAAAATCGCAATGATCAATGTGAAATTCAACGTGGCACACTATATGATGTGCGTTATGATGCAGTAAATAAACCCGCCAGTTTGAAGGGACATTCCGTGCATTATTCACTTGAATGAATTTAAACACGACAAAATTATTAAAATTATTTGACTTGTATTTAAACGGGATCCAAACAAATACTAAATGAAAAAGGCAAACAGAAAACATTTTTGCTAAAAATATTTTACTTACATTGAGGTAGATATGACCATAAGTGTATTTTTAGGGATTGTTGTCTTGTTCAAATTTATTGTTGTAAATGTTACGCTAAAATTATTTACCTAACTTGCTGGCAAGTCCGAAAACACAATATTTTCTTCAATGTTACTAATATCATTTTTAATAAAGGCTATTATTAATACTACTGTTTAATATTCACTAGAAATAAATGACGATATGTGTTGTAGTTCAGGATAATATTTAATAATAGCATTTTAATGACTTTGTTTTCTAATAAACTTTTGTTAAAATTTTGTCTATGTCAGTTTTATAATGAATGTGTTATTTTTTCGCGATCGAGCCCGTAATTTCTTCAAAAGGTCTCCTACGGATTTTTCAATTATCTCCAGCTCAGCGGTGAAGAAAAACATCGTGAGGAAATTTGCAAGGAATAAATTTGGGGCATATGTAACATTCACCAGTTCGCACTGGGCCAGCATGACGGATTATATCCTGAATCCCTTCTCGAACGATTGAATTGAATTGACAAGTTACGATATCTAATTAAATATTTTTATTTTATTGTACACACAAAACAATATAGCTAGCTTATACATGACTAAATGAGAGAATATGTACAAAAGGCAAGCTTATCTCCTGTTCCTCTCCAGATATCTTACAGCAGACTCGCGAAATAAGAGACATAGATGATACAGTATTGATACAGTGAAGAAATAGAAACGTTAAAATGCAACACAATAAAAAAAAAAGGTTGAATTCTTGATTATGTATCAGCAAATAACGTCCCATTGTAGGGCACATGCCTCCCTTAGTAAATCACACGGGCCCAGTGTGGACTGGAGGATCACATACTCCAGATTTTTTTTATATCTGGACGATGCCGATTTCCTCACGATGTTTTCCCTCACCACCAAGCTTACTTTTTAAAGTCCGTACTTAAAAAAAAACTCAGTGGTACGGGCCGAGGATTTTCAAATCACGATCACACGAATGCGAGTCGACTATAGATACCCCTAAGCTATCACCGCCCTTATGCGTAATGCATACTTAAATGAAACTAGAAATAATAATACAAATGTACAGCACGTCCCACTGCAGGGCACATGCCTCCCCTAGTAAATCACTGGGGTGTTTCGGGCCGTTATCCACCACTCGGGCTAATGATAGATAGTAACTACCCAGGTGCTATATATAGTAATTACCAGGTATGTTCCTAAAATAAATCGATTTAATTGACAAAGAAAGAGTCCGAAAGTCAGCTGATTAACAAAACCAGTTTCGTTCGCGAACTAAAATAACATCGAAACGTCCGAACCCAACAATCGAGCATTCCTGACGTCGTCGGCCGATCGTAAAGAGAATTTTTGCGTTTCGTCCAAATTCTAAGTGAACGGTTAGAATCTGTTTTGCTAGTTTAATAGCGGTACAAACAAACCGCCACAGAAATATTGTTGTAGAAACAAAATAATAATACATTAAATGACAAAAGGGTCCTTATCGTCCGTTTAGTTTAATTTTAGATATCTTTTTAACCCTGATTATCTTTTATCTATCTATATAATAAAATCGTGACAGCGTCGTGCCTGTATATTAAATATATTTTTAAAGTGTTTGCAATATAAAGTACAAACGATAGATGGTCCAAAACAACAATTGGAATTTTTGTCTGTCTGTCGTTCTGTTTGAACGCGCATCACACAGAAACAACGGGACGGATTGTAATGAAACTTGACACTTTTATAGCTTATGTGTCGGGTTAACTATTAACTTATTTTTATAGAAGAGAGTCGAGCGGACGGGCCACGTGATGGTAAGTGGTTACCGCCGCCCATGGACACCTGCAACACCAATGGATATGCGGGTGCGCTGCCAACCTTACAGAAACATGTTCACAGCTCTCTTGAAGAGCCTCAAGTGGTAGCACAGCGGGAATACCTCAGCTGGCAATTCATTCCACAACTATCGGGTTCGCTGTATAAAGTGTCTTTTTGACCGCACTGTACGCAGCGACTCTATATTAAGGAAGTGCGGATGAACCGCACGACGATGCGATGATAAAAATCCGAAGTTGGCATCAAATCGAACAGCTGTTCGGGTTATGAAACTGAAAATTATTAGCTCGATGTGAACGTGGTCTAGGAAATATGTACTTGAATAAAAAATATTACATGCGATGACGTTCCTTTGTGCTGGCGTCACAGCGCAGCGTATTCGCATCGTTATATATCTTGTGAATAATAACGCAGTACAACAATAACATTTTGTTTGCGCGGTTATTTTTAACTTACACGAGCTCTATAAAGCCGACTGTGAGCTCAAAACAAAGCAGTTACCCAGACAATTGTCCCCCCCTATTTACGGAGTTAATCTCATTGGTCTCATGAAAAAAGATGACGGAATCAGACATATCGCCGTCCTCTTTTCGACGAATCGCCTCCTAAATTTATATAAAAAACATACTCCCAACACTACAATCAAATTAAGAACCCACGCAATGGCTGCGAAGCGGCCACGCATGCTCTCCGTGCATTCATTAATAATGATCAGTGTGAGGTGTTGCTGAAAGTTGATGTAAAACCCTTTCAGTTCTGTTGACGGGGATACCCTGCCGAATGAAGCAAAAATCAACAAAAAGGATATTTACAATAATTATCTGCACCAATGTTATTTCAAACCATCCATAATTCTGTATAGGAACCATCCACTCTCTCCGGCCACCGGCTGTCGACAGCATGACCCACTCGGACCGGCCATTTTCAGTATGTCCATAAACCCGACATATAAAACCTAAATTCCAAATTAGGAGGCAAGGCGAACACGGTACTTTCTCACTTGATCAGAATTATAAATATCGACTACTAGTTTCAGATTACAAAACTTCAATGGAATAGCTGTAAATATAAAATTAGTAAACCAAGCCTCACTTAGCCAGCCCTCTAGGGTCACCAATATTTGAAGAATGCACTACTCCATTAATCCAGGACAAAATCACAAAATTCAAAGAACACTATTCCCGCTTATTAAATTATCAACCCATATTTCGCCTGTTGTCTGCTTAAATTCCTGCCTTTTTATTCCAAAACTTACTATGTTCTTGAAAAGTTTGGAAATATCAAAATTTGTAACTAATTCTCATACATCAAATTGTTTATATCACATGAAAACCCATTTGGAAAAGATCATCAATACAAAATTTAACGAAAATTCCTGGACCCAGGCGTCCGTTCCCATCCGTTATGGTGGAGCTTGGGATCAACAAAATTTCAATGTACAAGTAGCACTATCAGCTTTCCTATCTTCCTATTTTCGATCCACCCACTTTTAAATCTTCCAAGAAATCCCACGAATCCGAGGAAATGCAAGTGTATTCTTGCATAATTTTTGACTGATGTTGACAAGTAACATATCGGCCAATCAAGCATTCGCACAAATACGAGTACAAACTCCTTTGAAGTTCATCATAAACTTACCGAGTGGTTAGGTAGCGCCGAAAGATTTTTTTAAATTTGCCACGTCGTGCTGCCGGCTTTAGAATAAAACCACCATTTCTTTCCGTGGGTCTCGTAAAAGACCCACGGGTTTTTACGAGGATAACATAGCTGCTACCACAAGCCCTGAGGAACTACCTCTAAAAGAGTGGACCAGCCTAAAGCAGCTTAGCCAAACGAGTGGAAAGGCGTTTTCTATCAATGTTCAAGAGGAATCCTTTATCCCAGCAGTTAATACTAAGAGGACTGTTTATGGTTACGTGCGAACGCTATTATAAAAACCCTACAACTACGCTTTACTAATTGTTAATGAAATAAGTTCGGTCAAACATCAAAAAGATACATTAAAAACTGTTTTCATGTAATCCCCGAAACTGTTGAATGCCCTAGTTTGAATGGATTTATTTAGCCTGTGAATCACTCGAGATCACCGATTACAAAGTAATCTTCTCTGTAACTCGTAAACGTTTAGCAGCTTGTTAATGTCAATTAGAAATTTACGATTAGAGTTTACTAAAGATAATGTTAATGTAGGTTCGTTAAATAAATTGTAAAACATTGTGTAGATTCGATGGAGCAACCAATGTCGTTTTAACAACTGATATTATTAGAAGAATGCGCTATAAATTTGTCTTGATATGTACCCCTATTATTTTAGTTGATGTTAATATTTTCTGCTGTGCAAGTGTTGATTTCTTTTTTTTATACAACATATAAGTGGCAGACGAACAAGTTTAACCATGACTAGCCCTTTCAACGTCCATTGCTGGACATGGGCGTCCTCATAAACAGTGCATGAGGGAGATATGGCCTTTAAACATCACTCTGAACAAGCAGATTGGCAAGTCCATTATTTCAGAGGTGGTGTAGTTCTGGAGAGAGAGAGGGTGTTCGCTGCAATCCAACAGCAGTTGGATGCACTTGACTGGCCTCCTTACCCCTGTCTCACAAAAGACAACCTTGAAATGTATTGCATTTTCCATTTTATCATTTTCTCCAATGTATTCCAAATGTATGTGTTCCGGTAGCGAGTGAGAGATATGCCAGAGTCCATTCCCATCCCATCCTATCTTACCCATATCCATTTTCCCAACCGTCTCTCCAAATCCATTACTACATCAACAGCGGTAGGCAGCGCATCCGGTGACGTGTCAAAGTTTGTCATTCTGGACTGAATGGCATAAGCTACGATATGGGGTTCTTCAAGACAGCTGTGAATAGGATTTTGTAAGGTCGGCGGCGCGCCCGCATACCCCCTGGTGTTGCAGGTGTCCATGGGCGGCGGTAACACTTACCATCACGTGGGACCGCTTGTTCATCCGCCTACTTTACTATAAAAAAAAAGAAAAAGTAATGTATGGAGGGTGTTCATGGGCGATGATATCCACTTACCACCGGGTGGACTCTATGCTAGTTTGCCACCTTCTTTCTATGATTGCGGGAGCGCTATTTTATCACTTATTCGCCTTTTACGATTCCCACGGGAAGAGAAGTCGGCGGTGGTATTTTATAGCCGGCCCACACCACACCGCTCAAAAATATCGTATCTTTGTTGAAAAATATCAGTAGGCAGTTCATTGTTTTAATGTAAAATGAAACAATGAATTATGCATCTTGTTATAAGAAGTCTACATATCTATATATACTAATATAATAAAGAGGTAAAATTGTGTGTTATGTTGGGGGTAATCTTTGGAACTAATGAAGCTATTTCAAAAATTCTCGCACAAATAGGAAGCTACATTATCAGTGTCTAATATAGGTTATATTTTGTTTTGAAATTTTGAAAATAAAAATTGAAAAAGAAAAACTTATAAACCGAAGCGAAGCTAGGGCGGCTCGCTAGTAATTTATAACAAATTTGGTGTTGGTTTTTCCTAGGACAAATGTAAAAAAAATGAATGGACAATTATTCTGTCAGAAATTTGGCTACGAGCAATACAAGTGGAAGTGCCGAGACAGATTTTTGTCACGTTCACTCGTTGTTTCATACTTTGTCATATGTATTTTCTAATTCTAAAATGTTAGATTTTAATTTACACTAATTTTATTTCTTATTCTGCTTCAAATTGCAAACTTTTTCAAGTTGACAGTCCCCCTGGCCAGAGGGCGTTTCACACTGCACTTTCGTTCCATTTAAGGAAGCGTTTACTCCATTGGTTGAAGGTCCTGCGGCAAATGTGTTCCAAAGTTGTTTCGAACTCTGTACCAGTCTTACTTTGGCACTGCGACCAATTTCTTTTAAAAATATTAAATGTATAAACACGGCTTTGTTACGACTTTATTGTACCTATGTATAGAACAAGATTTTTTCAAGACAAAATCATTGGAGAGTGCACGCTGCACTCGACTGGCCACGTTACCTCCTATCTAATAGAAGACTCTTGAAATGCACTGAATTTCTCTCCTATTATCCTATTTGTTCGATGTACGTACATGTTTCGTTAGTGAGTGAGATATGATACAGCCCATTCCCGTCCCACCTTATCCTATCCCACTTCATTTTCCCAACCCATTCTCCAAATTCACACCTATATCTCGAAAGGTCCGGCCAATATTTGTCATCCTGGACTGATGTTGGCATGTATTGTATATCCATTACCATCCTTTTTTTTCATAAAGAAACTGTTCATCGTGATTTTGACATCGCTAGCTTCTTTACCTACTAACATGTTGGATACATCGAATCAACTGGTAGATTGGATAAAGGTATCACGGCGCAGACTAACTGGCGTCGCGCCAGGCCGCTCCAATCGAGATGTATCATTTACTGGGCTCTCATAGATTAAGCAGGTGTTGGCAGAAGGTGTTTATTAAATTGAAATCTGCTGTACATCCAGTAAGATAGGCAGGAATAATCTGTCATAGATCAATGATTAAACGTCAAGCGTCAGAAGAATTAAATGCGTTTCTTTGTTTGGAATACACATTTGTCAACTGCCATCTCATTATATTTGTTTGTAGTGTTGTAAAACTGAACACTGAGCATTGAGTGTTAAGCGTCGAGCTCTGCATTAACGCTATTGAACCCTTTAAGGTTCGAGCATCAAATATTCCTAAGCGTAATAGTCCAAGTTTTTAATGCTTGCGACTCATAAACCGAGTTAAACCCTTGTGTGTTTAAAGCCCGAGTCTACAACGCTTACGAGTATTTAACGTTAGAGTCAAAATTCGACGCTCAGTATTCATTTGTTCAACACTACCTGTTTACCATCTAGAGGAGTGGTAAACAGCTTAGCTATATGAAGGGGGTTATCCCCATGCCACTTACACTCCTCCGAAGTGTTCTCAAAGGGCTTCGAATGTTAAGACAGTTTTGCGCATTTGTAATACCAGAGAAGTTGAACTAACTTCCTTCAAACCGTATATAAGATTTACAACCTCAATAGGTACAATACCGCCCATGCCTATGTCGTAACACGTCACAAAAGGTTGTTTATCCGTTTCGCATAAGCATGTAAACTTTTTTTAATTTATTGCTTATATAACACGAAATAAATAAAACGGATAGAAGAAGAAAAAATATACAAAATGTAAGATTACCCGCTGCTGAGATTTCTTTCAGTAAACCCGGTAAAGTGAAACATTGATCTAGTACAAAGTTTTACATGTCCTATTGAGACTAAAGGCTCGTTTATACAAGGAGTTTCTCGAACGGTTCTCTTATGTGACCAAACTAAATACAATTCTCGCCTACAATTATACATTTACATGATGATAAAAACTCGACGATAACAGAACAGTGATCAGATGATGATGATGACAGTTGTTAATGCTAGCTAGTTTTCCATCGATGCTCGAGAAATTCGCATTCGCGAAATTCTCCTTGTGTAAAAGAGCCATAAGTATACATGACTAAATAACATAAAAATCATTCAAATGCCTGATACCGTTATTTAGTGCAAATAAAATAATTTAAATTCACTATGTGTCATATATGTCGCGGGGTACTGTACCTAAACATCTATTTCAAAAGTAAAGGCAACAACTATCCATATATTTGTCCAATCTGCATGCATAATAATCTTTGGTAATCGTTACCCGTACATGCTTCCGTATGTATTTTAGAAGTAGCGAATTTCTCATTATATTATTTGTGAATTACACGAAATATTAATTACATTTTTTGAGTTTGAAATTTTTGAGTGGGAAAATGCACGCTGCAATACAACAGCCGCTGGGCGCGCTCCACTGGCCACGTTACCCCTCTCTCAAATAAGACTACCTTTATTTCTTATTTCCTTAATCTTATTTCCCCCTTCTATATCTATATCTATCTTCGTATACCTACCATTAAGGTGTGTATTAAATTGTTTTGATTTCAATTACGATGAAAACTTGACACTGGCAGAATGTGCTAATTGTATCTTTGCCATATATGAATGGAAAAAACTGATACTATTCTGATACTGATTACTATTGATACAGTGAAGAAATAGACATTGACATGTCAAAATACAATAAAACCAAAAAAAAACGGTTAAATTCTTGATTACGTATCAGCCTATAGCGTCCAACTGCAGAGCACAGGCCTCCCCTTAGTAAATCACAGTGGGGTTCCGGGCCGTAATTCACCACGCGGGCTCACTGTGGATTGGTGGATCACATACTCCAGATTGATTCTGTTATTACTTCTGGAACATGTGGGTTTCCTCGCGATGTTTTCCCTCACCGCCGAGCTGTATGAAAAAGTATGAAGAAAGTATGAAACTCAGTGGAACTGGCCAAGGATTTGAACTCACGATCACACTCTAGGCTACCCCCTCTAGGCCATTAGCGCTCTTTCTTGATTACGCACGAGAATATAACCTCAAAATAAACAAAATTTTTGTTATTAACGAAAATGTAAAGCATATTTTAAAAACATTTCAAGGATCAAGTTGGTGTAAAATTTACCCATGTCTGTTCAAGCCACTTTATGTTAGACCTAAATAACAGTAGGTGTTGGGCCCTTTTGAGTGATTCAGACCTGATTTCAAAGTCATAAGCTCTCAAAAACATTCCCCTCACCATGCAAACATAGTACTAAAATCCAGTCATCATTCATGTATCCCACTCATGCTTAACCAATGACTCATGTTTGTTTTGCTCCAAAAATAAGAGCATGCGCTGGTATTTTGAGTGCTTAATGTAAACATGCTAATTCACGGTGAAAACATCCTTTGGCAGACAGACAGGCAGGGCAGGTTTTGGTTACATCTATAAAATGAATAAGTAAAGTAAACAAATATATTTCTCAACCTGCATCAATTATGGGCGACAGTATCCACTTACCGTCAGGTGAACTGTATGCTCGTCTGCCGCCCTTTTTTCTATGAATAATAAATAAATAAAAAAAAATGCAAAATTCCTATATTCATTTTAGTGATTATTCAGTCAAAAGTTATTTAAAATTGAGCTTTTACAAAATTGTTCATAGCCGAAAACAAAGTCCAAAAAAATGATAGGTTTACAACAAAAAACAATGAATTACTTAGATCTGGCTTGGTTTCGGGCTTCGGGATAAGTTCGGATACACCTTATATATATTTATATCGACGTTTGCATTTGTTGGTCGACCTCTAATTAGTAATTAAAAATTATTAAAGGTTTTTTTAGGAATTTATTTTCAAAAGTTTTTCTACGACCGTCTAACTTCCTTTAAGATGTATAAATGCCGCCGGCACACAAACAAACTAATTTTTGTTATATAAAGTAAAAATCTTATTGCGAAGACGGCCAGTACGATTGCAAACAACATCCGCGATACAACCATTTACTTCGTAACCAACCCATTTATTGTCCACTCTGGAGTTGGGCCTCCTCGCGCACATTGTCTTGTGTCAATCCGGTCAAGCAGGTTGGCGAGTCCACTCGTTTAAAGGTAGAATAGTTCCTCAGGGCTTGTGATAGCGGCTTTATTATCCCTTAGCCGCATTTTACTCTTGAAAGTAATTATATCCCGTAAATTAAGTGGAGTGAAAAACTTAGTGCTAAAATTAATTATTCTATCGTTCCAAATACATTGTTGAATAACTTCAGTTAAACCTTAAAGTACCTATATCTTTAAATTAAAAAAATACTCTCCGGATTTAGGGTATTCCGAGGGTAGCAGCTCTAGCTGTCACCCCTTCGGGTTGCATATACTCAAAATCCATCAACTGAGTTTCGAATGAGATCTCTGATTATTCCAAAAAACTCCAGTAGCGGGTTTTGCCACGAACTGCAACTCCAAGGGTGGAATCTCCCGATGGGTTTTGCCTAAGAACTATAACTACGCTGGTGCATGTTGCTCTCCTTATGTTTCTTATCTCAATTTTTATGAATGAAACAATATTATATTGAAAAAAAAAAAAATTTAACTTCAACTAATGGAGCTAAGCGTTACCGACGTTCTTTTATATTATAACCCAAATCGTGCGGTCAACCATCTACCAGCCGATTTCATCCTCTTATGATACCAACATTTCGCCTGCTGATGGCTCTTGGTTGAACACGAATGGTTACTCATTTGTGTCTTATATAAATAAGCGCTCCTAATTTTCACTTTATGTAGTCTTTTGTAAAGAAATTTCCATCTTCCACGATAACAATACGTTTATAACAATACGTGCTATACAGAAATTAGCAACTTGTTAATCCTACGTCCTCTTCCCTCGGCAGCTTACGATCGAATGATCTCAGGAATGAGTCTGATCGTGTTTATAATCCCTTTCCTTTTTTAAAAATATTTTTCCGGTCACTGACATTTGTTAGTATTGCCATTATAATAAACGATATACCACGATAATTATGACCGAGAAAAAAAAACCGTATTACGGTCAAAATTATTATTAAAAATTGCTAAAAATATTTAAAAACATGACACTTCGGAGGCAACGTTTCAAAAGAAGGGTATTGCACCCAAACTTTTAATTTTTTGAACCCATCAATCTGTCCATTAAATAATTTTCATTTGATAATTGTGTTGATTTTACAGGACTTAATGTTCAGCGCTGTTAGATTGTTTATTCGCTTGAAAAGAAATGCATTAGGAACTTGTTAGTTTATCATCGTTGAGTTTATTTTTTCCGATGACAGTCGAAATCGACGATTCACAATTGAGATATTTTGACTCCTGATTTTTTTTCATATGAACTATGATAGCAAACGTAGTCTTTCCTAGACTGAAAAAATTTTTTAAAACTAATTCTAAAAACGGTACTTATCTAAATATATTACGGAAACTAATACAGTTTGACAATTATCAATCAACATATTCATATTGATTTAACAAATAATAAGGTTGCAAAAAGAGTTTAAAAACTTCGCTGTGTTGCACGTTTCGATCGCTGTACAATACATTTTGTTGAGTTTATGTTTCCTGATTCCTTAATCCACACTCCACACTCCTCAGAACTGTTTAATTTTGCAGCAAAACTAACTTCTCCGTTCAGTTCTCGACTCTCAGGTTTGTATTCGCAGTATTTGGAAGGTTTAAGGACATTTTAAGAAACATTCAGTCACGTGCAGGTATCGCGTCCGAGAACAATAAACAACTAAAGCATTTGTCAGCGCAAATTTCACAAGCGCAGTTCGGTTTTTAGGCAAAACCCACCGCCTGAGTGGTTAGCGCGGTGATTGGTCGTCTCAAATTCAGTTGGTGGATTGTGCAGGCGAAGCTATAAATCAGAGAGAGCATTCAAAACTCAGTTGATGGATTTTGCTTATATGCCCCCGGGATTGACCCGGAGTTCTCCAGGCGAGGCAATTGTGATGTCGAACATTAAAAAATCTTAGAAAAATGAGAAGTATAATTTTAAAAATATTAATATACACTCGTTTAAAAATCATATTGTGATTCAAATTCAAAGGTATAATTTAAAGCGTTGCTATACACACACCAAACACCAAGTGTACGAAACACAGTATAAGTTGATCTTAAGTAAAGTATTATTAATAATTTAATATTATCTCGTCGACAATATTAATATGTTGTAGGTTAGAACTTAAGGAATGAGTTTAAATTAGAAATTTACTACTATATTTTCTGTTTTGCCCTTTTTTTCTCGATTTCTTTAATCCCAGGGTTTACGGCATTCCAAAAGTGGCAGTCCTGTGAGGTCGGGGTAACGTGATCAGTGGAGTTCGCCCCATTGTATATGCATGGGTGTCAGTATTCACTTACCTTGAGGCGGAAGGGCTGCTCGTCTGACGCTCTCCTACCTTTCAAAAGGTAATGAGTTCATTACCTTTTAAAAGGTTAAAATAAAAATCACCAGTCACGACGACAGTGACAGATTGTATTAAACTATTACTGATCGTCAACAAGACTGGTTGTTTTTATTTTATAACCTTTTCAAAGCTTAGGAGTTGTTTTAGGTGTCGGGGATTTTATATAAAAGACATATTTTGTCTTTTTATTTTTAACTATGTAGTTAAGAACATGTTAATTGCCTTATCTATCCTCAAACATGCTCCAAGGTATGATTCCAATCGGTCCACCGTTCCAGAGAATGGTGGTAATAAATGGGTACGTAAACACGTACATACGAGTACATTGTCTTACCCCAAATGCATATACCACTTCCATTCTACAATTAAAACCACTTCTACAATTAAAACCACTTCTACAATTAAAACAAATGTTTGTCAATGTTTTTGTATAGACAAAGATGGAATTAAGAAATAAATCTGTTATTAAGAACTTTGATATTTTTACGTAAGTGTTCTCTAATTTGGAATAACGTAACGCCACTAGCGAATCAACATGCCTTGTGGTGTAATATCTTTAGACATGTTGATACAGCAGAGTTGCGATGTCCTAATTCAATATTTCCAGTGAGGTGTAATGTGTAATATGAAAAATTGTGTAATTCCGCCTACATTTATATGACAACGTACGGCCCATGCATTTGATGTAAACTGTTTATAATATCTTATAAGAGGTTACACACATACGTGTATATACACATATATACAAATGTTTACATTTTGATTCATTCATGATTTAAAATATTTGTAAATATTATTAAAAACAACGTAATAAAAGTCAATGGCCCACGCTAGGATTTCCTGTGTTGTGAATCCTATCGTGGGTCTTTGAATGACCTGTGTTGTTATAATTATAAAATATTTTGTCTTTAAACAAATATTTGTCTAAGATTAATATTTTAAACTTTTATTTATTTATTACGAGCTCACACTGCAATGTTAGCTCAGACAGTAGTGGGATCTTCAAAGAAATAATACAGCCAGTTCTCACTGTAGCAACTTATTCAAAAGTAAACGTAATAAAAACAAAAAACACCTATTTACATATATGTATTTATAATTGTATGGAACTAGTCGAGTTGCGCATACAAGCGATCGGTAAGATACTCAAGCGTCACCAAATTGATCAGGTTGGCTGGTAGAAAATGCTTTGCATTAAGGTCGAATTTTGTATAAAGTGTATAAATAAATAATAAACAAATATTCACAAAATACGCAGTACTGTCACTGAAGCCTTTATTAGAGTGCAATGGCCACGTGCTTAGGATTAAAAAATAGATAGCAGAATGAGTCAGAGCTGTCATTTGACGTTTGGAGCGAATTTGAATTTAAGTTTTCATTAGCGGCCAGTTCTTAGAGATTTACAAGAAATTCGGTTAAGAACAATACTCGAAAGAGTATTTTGTTATAAGGTGTAACCGAACGTTTCTGAAGTTCTAAACCATACATTATGTTCATTTACCACTTAAATAAACATTTTACAATTATCACTAGCTCAGGGGTGAAGAAAAACATATTAAACATAGGATAAACAATAGTAAAGAAATAAAAATATTAAAATAATTATTATATTAACTGATGTTGGTACGTATTGCAGATGTCCACTGGCGGTCGAATCCACTTGCCACCATCACCATTTAGCATAATTATTCACTAGGTGGACTGTCTACTCATCTACCGTCTCCTTTGTAAACAAAGAAAATATTTAAAAAAAGAAACAATATCCTTTGTAAAAAAACAGATAGATAACTTTTTGGCGGGAACTCGAGAAGTTGAGTTTTTATTTGATAATTGCAAAAATTGTGTATTAGGCGTATTTTGGTTTAATAGTAATAATTTATTAAATTGTGTTTTTCCCGCGCTTCTAAGGAGGCCTCTTCTGTCCACAGTAAACCTACTATCGCTGTACTGAGCGACTCCGGACTTACTTCGGCGAGACTGGAAATGACAGAATACGTTTTAGACATTGAAATTGTTTATTACGAATAAAACTTGACACTGGCAGAGTTTGCTAATTGCACTATTGCCATATACGAAGAAAAAAAAGATTAAAATCAGGCAACCCTCTCGTTTTAAAAAAACTCTTAAAGGAAACATAAACTGCCTTTAAATGCACTGCATTTCCCACTTTATCCTATTTGCTTAATGCACGTGCGTGTTTCGGTAGTGAGGGAAATATGCCAGAGCTCTTTCCCGTGCCACCCTATCCTATCCCTCACCATTTTTCCAACACATTCCCCAAATCCGTTCAAATATATCCAAAGGCACGCAGCGCATCTGCAGGCATGCCAACTTTTGTCATTCTGGACTGACGTTGGTATGTATTTGGTATGGTATGTACAGTGGATACTGCGGACGACAGTATCCAATTACGATTGTAACAATACTCTTATGAGCATTGTCCTTTACCGACGTTCTTGCTGCTATATCCCAAAAACTGGCCGCTAATGGCAAACCTAAATTCTTTACTTCAAACGGCTTTGACTCGATTGCTCTTTGATTTATTCTTCTGTCTAATTTTCGACTTGTAAAGACGTGCCTATTACACTTCGGTAAAGCCTTGTGTATCTTTATGTCTGTGAATATCTCATAAAACGCTGTATAACAATTTAATTGTAAAAAAACTTTACTAGGTGTTTTTTTTTTACTATTTTCATACTTGTACTGATAAATAAATTTCTGGATTGAAGATTGGGTTTCACTTCTTTCTCAGGAATTCCTCTACCGTCTAATCAAACTTCGCACCATCAGGTGGACTGTATGCTCCTCTGCCACTTTTTTCCATAAAGATACTTGTAAAGAAACAGCTCGATGAGAAAAAAAAAAATGACGAAGAGAAAGGCAGAAATAGTGGCCTTGGCCGTTGTCAATGATAAGGTCAAACAACTAAATCTGCACAGAACAGCATAGCGTACATCTTCTGTTAAAAATATTATATCAGTGGCCAAATAGCTAAATCAGCACAGAACAGCAGACGTCTTCTGTTAAAGATACTACCTATATCAGTGATGAAACAACTAAATCTGCACTGAACAGCGGACGTCTTCTGTTAAAGATACTATATCAGTGGCGAAACAGCTAAATCTGCACAGAACAGCGTACGTCTTCTGTTAAAGATATTATATCAGTGGTCAAATAGCTAAATCAGCACAGAACAGCAGACGTCTTCTGTTAAAGATACTACCTATATCAGTGATGAAACAGCTAAATCTGCACTGAACAGCGGACGTCTTCTGTTAAAGATACTATATCAGTGGCGAAACAGCTAAATCTGCACAGAACAGCGTACGTCTTCTGTTAAAGATATTATATCAGTGGTCAAATAGCTAAATCAGCACAGAACAGCAGACGTCTTCTGTTAAAGATACTACCTATATCGGTGATGAAACAGCTAAATCTGCACTGAACAGCGGACGTCTTCTGTTAAAGATACTATATCAGTGGCGAAACAGCTAAATCTGCACAGAACAGCGTACGTCTTCTGTTAAAGAAATTATACCAGTGCATGTTACTGTACCAGGTATATTGTAAACAGACAGTAGTAGGTCAACTATAATACCGGTATTGTATCCACCACAATTCAGTGTGTGAATAATGTAGAAATGTCAAGGAATGAAGATAAAGATAAAGAGAATATATGAGTTCATATCCTAATATGCTTGATCTATTAGCCCAGTTGGTAGTGCCCCTGTGCAATAGATCCCGGGTTCGAGTCCCGGTCGGACCATCATTTGTTTAAAGACAGGTTCGGGTCTGGGTGTTGCACGTATTGTGTTCGACTTTGTGTGTCTTTGTGGGTTTGAGCGTGGCGTTATTTATTTATTACAATACAATATGGCAAGATATTACAATCGCAATCCTGTTTGTGTAATCCCGAGGTTGCGGGATTTTTTACACTCGGTACCGGAATCTAAGGATAATGCCGAGATTCAGAGTGATGTAAGACAGGAGCAATAATGTAAAAATACATTAATATTATAAGTATTAATAATATTATTAATTATTTTATATCGCGAACCCGTAGGCTGTGGAACGAACTGCCTCAAGAGGTCTTCCCATTAAACTACGACATGGGGTTCTTCAAGAGAGCTGTGAATAGGATTTTGCTAGGTCGGCGGCGCGCCCGCATACCCCCTGGTGTTGCAGGTGTCCATGGGCGGCGGTAACACTTACCATCACGTGAGACCGCTTGCTCGTCCGCCCTCTTCTCTATAAAAAAAAAAAGTTACTATTTCTCTCCCGGGATTGTTAGCGAGTGTTCTGTGTCATTCGCAAAAAGAAAACGTGTTGTTTAAAATGTATAAATGTACTTACACGTCACGATCCCAAAAATCCCGGCATTGGTGGCTTTTAACGCCGGGGTTTTCATAGCCAGAAATCGATCGGGATTCCGGAACTGTATCTCTGGGCGGGGCGTAGCGATACATATTAAATTTTTGATTTCACATTAAGTGTTCTTTCTTCTTCTATTTTCTTTGTTAGCTCTACACTCGGTCTTGAAATTCTAAATTTATTATCTGTATATTTACTTGTGTTTATTTTATGTTTGTCTGTGTATATTATAGCTATGTATTGTGTTTATGTAAAAATATTTAAATTATACATAATATTATAATCGTTCAGTCTTCTTACCACCCCAAATTTGGCCGAAAAAATCGCTAAATAGCAATAAGTGTGTTTTCAATTACTTAATTTTTCATTTTCTTACCGACATGTGTTAATTTACAACAATGTGTGTATATTATCAATCAAAATTTTTAATATACCTAAAGTCCACTAATAAATGAGAATCTTTAACAGTAAAACAATTGCCGAACAAAAGTTAACCTATAGGTACAAGACAGATCATCGCGTCTTACATTAGGTATAACATAACAGTCAAAACAACAAAACTGCAGTCTAATGTATGAATGTAGCACACACATACATAGTATGTATGTGTGTAACCTAATACTATATTGGTTTCCATTTAAATAACAATTATTTTTCCGACTGTTCGCGCCACTGTTCTCCTTGGTAAAATTTAAAAAAAAAACGCATTTTGATGACATTCGTAAAAATGCAAAAAAAAACAGCACAGACTTGGTGTTTTGGATAAAAAAAAGAATAACCATTGATTATTATCAATTATTTATATTTTTTTTTATAGACGAAGGCGGCAGACGAGCATACAGTCCACCTGATGGTAAGTGGATACTATCGCCCATAGTTATCCGTGATACATTAGTCCAAAATGACAAACGTTGGCACGCCCCCAGATGCGCTGCCTACCTTTGGAGATATAGGAATGGATTTAGAGAAAGGGTTGGGGAAATGAGGAGGGACAGAATGGGAATGGGCTCTGGCACATCTCACTCACTACCGAAACACGTACTTACATTGGGGAAATAAGACAAATTGGGAAATGCATTACATTTCAAGGTAGTCTTCTGTGAGAGAGGGGTAACGTGGCCAGTCGAGTGCGCCCAGCGGCTGTTGGATTGCAGCGTGCACTCTCCCCTCTATATATATTATTTTTAATATATATAAATAATTGAATATTTATTTTTAATTTCCGAATGTACTTAGGCTTTCGTTAAAAATGTTACTAATACCCTTTTCTCTCAGGACGACGTTGTTGTCACGTACCGCCTTGAACAGCCAGTCGCCGCTCGAGAGGGCATTTGAACTCCTCGACTCCTTGCTCGCCTCAGCACCAGAGTCAGTCGTCAATTTGTGTGACTGGGATGTGACTGTGACATAGCCTGTTTGTGACTGGGGTGGGTACACTGATGACTGAATTTAAGAGAATGTTTGAAGCCAGAATACGAGTGAATAATTATATTAATATTTAAGTCATATTATTTGCAACGTTTTGGTTTATAATGGTAATGTTACAAATTTAATAGGAAATAATTAATTAGACTTGTACTCAATTGCAAATTTTATAAAAAAAAATGAAGTATCTCAAAATTAAATTAAATGATAACTAAACAAACACTTGACATTATTAATATCATAAATATTCACAAAATAGATTATGTCGAATATAAATATAATTCTTGTTAAATAAAAACCACAAACTTAATTTGTTAATCAACGTTTTCCATTTATGAATTTCAATTTAATATAAGGCAAAATATGAATCACTCCAAAATTATCTCTAGGGCAGACCGAAATCGTTGAAAATCATGGTCAAATTCAAGGTTTTAATCGCCACGTAATCACATGCAAGTTTACAAATTAACGTTTCAACACTCATAACCATTTTAGAATCAAATATTTGCTTCTAACCGTAATCAATACTTACTCCGTAAACATTAGGAGCATACGCGGTAACATGGACATACGAAAATGCATAAAAATGAGATTTCGGATGCGCGGAGCGAGAGCTCCCGCCCAAGTGAAAGCTAAGATCGTCGGAAAATTGTAGCGCCTAGCTCGGCAGGCATCCACCTAAAATGGGGTGATCGCGCGAGATGGTATCGTATTCCTGGTATAAAAAGCGTCAGAGCTTCCCGCCGCCGGTCAGAACGGCTTCAAACGTGAGTACGCACGCACGTTATCCGACCGTGCGTCTATTAGTGCAGTGTAGCATCGTGGCCACGCGAGTGCATAACGATATTGAAAGTGACGTCGCCCGAAGGACGCATCAGCTGATTTATCGATTGGATTTGGATTGATTGTGAAGTGGTTTGTTGACTGTGTTTGGTTTATGGTTGGAAGCTGGAAGATAATTATAGAAATTGAAATTTGGTTCAGTGATTGATCGATTGGTTAAATGTTTGATTGTTAACAGATAACAATAAAATTGAGATAACAAACTTTGAAGGTAATGGAAATGTTGAAGTTTCAAAAATGTATTATTTCTTTATTATTCAAGTTGCAACTGTAATTCAGTTTTAAATTATTTTAATGTAACTGAAATTGTAAGTAAGTTGAAACTGAATTGAATTGAAAATTTAATATAACTTCATAAGATGAATAAACGGCTGTGATCAACAAAATACACTAGCCGCAACTTTGAATTATAGATAGTTATGTTCAATTGATCCATCATCAACCAGCACCATAAAAGTCAATAATCAACAATCCACGATTGAATAAATCGGTTGGCGTCTCTCCAGGCGAGCATTCCTCGTGACGTAACATCCGCGAAGGGCCGAGCGGGATAGCTAATAAAAACGCGTATAAAAGTTGGTGTTACGCAAACGGTGTCCGCGCTGGCACAGTTCCCAAACCGGCCACTACTCGGGTTACAGCCACAAATAGACGCACGCGCCGGGCCAGTTGCTCCCTCGGGGAAATACACAACGTGTACTAACGTGTACTGTGTTTCGCAGGACGGCTCCAGGGCTGTGTTCTTGTGTCTCGACTAGCCCAGAAGTCTCGTCAGCCCTCCGAAAATGCCGAAGCCCGCGCAAAACGAGGAGGATCCCGATCCGACCCCATACCTGTTCGTCTCACTCGAACAGAAGCGCATCGACCAAAGCAAGCCCTACGATGGCAAGAAAGCTTGCTGGGTTCCGGATGAGAAGGAGGGCTTCTTGCAGGGAGAAATCAAGGCCACCAAGGGCGACCTGGTGACCGTCGGCCTTCCTGGAGGCGAGGTAATATACCGAATTTAGCTTTTCGACTAAAGGAGTCCTTGGAAACTTGATTTGTAGCTATAAGATTTTAATTGGAAAGTAAATTCAAATAATATTGATTGTTACGATGTGGTAATTTGCGAAAAAGAATAAAACTGTCCAAATACTTATTATATTATATTATTATTTATTATAATTATAGAAATCGAAACGCTAAAATCAACCAAAGATGAAGCCCTTACGGTCAATATAAGTTTCAAATAAGTGGATGATAACATCTAAACCAGTTGAATTTATGAAAGAACTAACTTAACAATTTGTAATGTAAACAATTATTAAATCTATGTATTAAATGAGCAGGACAAGACACTTAAAAAGGAACTCATATCACAAGTAAACCCGCCCAAATTCGAGAAAGCTGAGGACATGGCTGACTTGACATACCTAAACGACGCCGCTGTGCTTCACAACCTCCGACAACGATACTATGCGAAACTTATTTACGTAAGTAGGCGCGAAATGCGCCTTTTCCACTACTATAGAACTAATGATTACATCTTTCCCACAGACCAAAGACTTCAAGAAGGATCTTGTAGCACAAGTCAACCCACCTAAGTACGAGAAATGCGAGGATATGTCCAACTTGACATACCTCAACGACGCTTCTGTATTGTATAACCTGAAGCAGAGATATTACCATAAGCTTATCTACGTAAGTCGGGTGTTAGGACCGCGTTCAGGTGTTGCAGTGTGCATGTTACCTCACCTTTCCAATCTTTCATCGTAGACACGTACCCGTTGATAATATTGGACCGCTACCAAGCCATAGTGCAATAGCTGTCCATGAACGACGCAATTTATCTTGGATTGATACATCAATTTGTTTGTTAAAAATAGCTCGTCAACTTGCAGCACATCTATTTTGAATCTGTTATTTCGGTACCGTTCAAGAAACTTCTAATGATTTAATTGTTGCTGAAATCAAAAGTAAATAACTTAATAAAATTATAAACAATATACATATTTGGATGGTAATAATTGGCACTCAATAGTCGATTGCGCCATTAATTTATCAAATATTATGAATTATTTACAAAGAACAAAACTAAATAATTGTGAAAAGATATCTAGATAAAATCTATAACTGCTTAGCTACTTTCTATATGGAATGAAGCTATAGTCAATTGGAAATGTATACAATATTTAAATAAGAAAAATTAACTTGAAAGTTATCTTGAGTATACTCGTAAGTGTCTACACTTCCTTCAATATCCCTTTATCCTCGATCTCCTAGAACCGCACTTGAAACCTTCTACACAGGACAAGTCGGTGGCGACGGACTTCAGAGCGTCCGGAAGGATTCTTCTTTCGTTTTCTCTTTCTTTAGAATAGTTATTTTTATTGTTGTGATTTTAAGGGTCCTTTTACTTTCGAAACAATGTTTTCATGTGTTTTATTATTAAGTAGACTTGTTCATTTAGATTTCAAATGTACATCAATTAATACATTGCAAACATATTTGAAAGTAAATGATTCCTCTCTTTTGTGTCTTTTAGTATCCATGGAGCAATAAGGTATCAATACAATACCCATGCTCTCTATTTGATTTTAAAACAGAGAACATCATGACGTTCTATTGTTTTACTCGATTTATTTGGTTTTCTAATTACTTCATGAAACTGTAACAGAATTTTCCATAAAATTAAATTTGCTTATAAATAATATGCCCATTTTTTTATAGAAAGTTCTGTTTTAATATTCAGCACAGAGACCTAAAGTATCGATACAATACTCTCTCTGTGTTTGTGTGTTTGATATTTGTGTGGAATTAGTACCTATCATAAACAAAATTTTTACTTCAAATTTTTTTTTCTACAAATCTCTTAATTTTTAATTCATTCTTACCACGACATGTCCTTCTGTTTTATGATTTCCATCTAATTCATAAATATTTTCTTATAGATAGGTTTCTTTATTTTACCAAATACTAAATTAATGTATTAAAAATCATAAATTAGCACACAGTGCAGTGCATTTCGACATCTATCGCTTTGTAGGTCATAATTTCATCTTCCTTTTGGCTATCTGTTAAAGCTAAAAATCAGTCATTTATTAGCGTATATTTTTTCCACCCTAAAACTTGTTCCTTCCTGCTCCTTTATCCCTCACTTCATCATCAATTTTATCAATATCACACACCTGAGATTCCTCACATCGAAACTCTTCACCAATTTGATTAATGTCATCACCAACAGACGTACTCGGGTCTCTTCTGCGTGGCCATCAACCCCTACAAGAGGTTCCCAGTGTACACGTTCCGATGCGCCAAGCTGTACCGAGGCAAGCGTCGTTCGGAAGTGCCCCCCCACATTTTCGCCATTTCCGACGGCGCTTACGTTAACATGTTGACCAACCACGAAAATCAATCCATGTTGATTACGTAAGTTTAAAATTTGTATAAAACGTTCCCACAAGTTACAATTGAAATTATCTAAATTCTAGTGTACGATTAAAAATATTCTCACGTTACCAAATTTCCCTATCATCTACAAAAAAATCACATTAATTATTTTGTAGTTAGATGGCCTTTAAGAGCATATTATCATTACAGACAATTTCAGAAATACTTAGTTATAGAAATTTAAACTAATTTACGATTATTTCGTACCCAGTAAGAAATCTAAGTCGATTGTCTAGGAGATTCTAAGTGAAATCTTCTAAATTCAACAGCGGTGAGTCTGGTGCCGGAAAGACTGAGAACACGAAGAAGGTAATTGCGTACTTTGCCACCGTCGGTGCCGCTCAGAAGAAGGACCCTAGCCACGATAAGGGCAAGGGCTCTCTCGAAGACCAGGTCGTCCAAACTAACCCTGTACTTGAAGCCTTCGGTAACGCCAAGACCGTGCGTAACGACAACTCCTCGCGTTTCGTAAGTACTTTTCAATTACCTTAAACTACGCAAACACATTACAAGTAATCAAAATAATAATTTCACGATATAATTTTAATACAACTAGTGTTCTACTTTCATATTGTCATAATAGTATGCATAATCATTTGAGACAAGTGAAAGTTTTATCAAATAGGATCATCATTTAATAGAAATGCCACAAAATATTCCGCAATCTTATTCTGTTTACATTCATTGAATATTTATTGAATATTTATTGAACATTTATTGAATATTTATTGAACATTTATTGAACATTTATTGAATATTAATTGAACATTTATTGAATATTTATTGAACATTTATTGAATATTTATTGAACATCTATTGAATATTTATTGAAACAAATTGAAACATGAACTATTGTATATACCATGTCATGCCATAGAAGTCCAAAAAGCCACGGGTTATGGTAAGGCTGTCTGCAAAAGAATGATAAAAATACTTCAAAATATCAGTCGATACCGATATTTTGATGCACTGTGGAATATTAATGACACAGATAGATATTTATAAGTAGTTTATGAACACTCATTATAAAATAAAATCACGTGAAAACTGTCAACTACGTTAATGGTCTGATGAAGACCAATTTGAAGTATTTAACATTTATTTTTGTGAATTTGCACAATTTAATTATGTGACAAGTGAATATATTTTCTTAGGTTTTCGCGATTACTATACATAGCAATTAAACAACTTTAACGGTTTAAATCGCGTATATTCGACATTATTTATATCCCGACGTTTCGAACACTTTGCAGTGGACGTGGTCACGGGGTGACTAATTGATTTTATTTGTCACTTGAGTTCTTCCTTAATAATTCAAGTGACAAATAAAATAAATTAGTCACCCCGTGACCACGTCCACTGCAAAGTGTTCGAAACGTCGGGATATAAATAATGTCAAATATACGCGATTTAAACCGTTAAAGTTGTTTAATTGCTAAGTGAATATATTCTACATAATAACAATAAAATAAAATGAACGCTAAAGACGAACAGACGACAGAGTAGACGCAATTTTTTAAATATAAATTTTCAGAAAACTACATAATATTTAGTTAGACATTAACTTTAAAATTCTTTTCCTTCCTTCCCCAGGGTAAATTCATCCGTATCCACTTCGGTCCCTCCGGAAAACTGGCTGGTGCCGATATCGAAACCTGTAAGTACTAAAATACAACGTCATCTAATGTAATTTTTGCATCTACATGAATCTTACCTACATACTTAAATACAATTTTGAGATGCAAGAATTACTAAAACTTGCTTCCTCACTTGACTTAGACATGTTCATAACCATATGATCTATTTCACACTAGATCTGCTTGAAAAGGCCCGTGTCATCTCCCAGCAGGCTCTTGAGCGTTCTTACCACATCTTCTACCAGATGATGTCTGGTTCCGTTTCTGGTCTTAAGGGTAAGTACACGGCTTCAGTTTCCTATTGGATAGAGAAGTGTCTAATTTATATTTATATCTCAATGTTTATTTCACTTCAAATTCAATTATTCAATTTATTTTCTTTTGTTTATTTAGAGAATTATCACAATTGTAGTTTTTAAATTATAATTTTGAAATTATTATACATGTTTATAAATATTAAATTTTGATTATTAAACGTACAATTTGAGAAACACTTTGGCAATGAATATTTTATTTTCAAATCAGTATTCCACAATTCGCTATATTATAGTTTTTTAAAAAACATTGCCTATTTTTGTTACTGTATCAATATTTTGTTACTTTACGTTAAACTGATACAATACCACAAACACTCATGCCAACATCACACCCCCACATGTACATAATTCAATGGTAATAATTAACCTATGTTTACGATATTTAGACATGTGTTTGCTGTCGAACGACATATATGATTATAACATCGTATCACAAGGAAAGACCACTATCCCCAACGTAGATGATGGAGAGGAATGTAATTTGACCGACGTAAGTTCAGCCTTCCATGGATCAGAAGGCTCATGACAATGTCAAAGTGTTCATTTCTTACCGACCTCCTACCGTATGAAACGGTCAGCGGTCACCGCGTCTCGCCCCGGAACGGTCCGAGACATGAGTAGTTCGCTTCTCTCTCCCAACTCGTTGGCATGTTTAGTTTTACCCGTATCAGTGGCGCACCAATACCATTAGTGAAAATAATTGGTGTCATTTTGTAGAAATCTGCTTGTTGTCCAAGGACGTTAATGATTACAACATCGTGGCGCAAGGCAAGACCGCCATTCCCGGCGTCGATGACGGCGAGGAAATGAGACTTACCGACGTGAGTCCAGATATAAGACACCTGGCTCATCTCATATTGTGAAGTCACTCGCATTGCAATTTTCTTCTTGATACTCCATCTTTATGCTTGCGCTTCGCTTAAGGCTGAGCAGTTCAGTCTCTGTATGTGTATGTCAGATAGCTTGCTGTTTTCAGAAATAACGATGCTAAGCAACCGCATCTCGGACTATCCCCTCATAAGTCAGGGGAAGACACGAATACCTGGGATCAACGACTCGGAAGAGTTTGAACTGATAGTCGTAAGTCTCAAATCTGCAAGGAGCGTGTCTTGATTCAGATATTCGTATATTGGGCCGTTTTTTAAACAAAATTTCTAATCTGACATACATATGACATGCCCGCTCCCTGCAAAAGTTCAACCCTCTGCACAGATGTTTACCTCACAAGTAGAGAGTGTATCCCGATCCAGCACAAGCACCTTCACACATATACTAACTATGTGTGTACACAAGACACGGACATTTAGGGCGTCTCCACACTTTCCAGGGTATTATTATCAAGAGTTGTAACTGTCAAATCTTTAAATTAAACTTGATTATTTAATTCTGCAGAGATGTGTCAGTTGTCCAACGACATATACGATTACAATAGCGTCTCGCAGGGTAAGATTACCATCCCAAACGTTGACGACGGCGAGGAATTGAAACTTACCGACGTAAGTGAAAATCAACGATAAATCCCGAGAGTTCCAGAGTCCTATTGGAGTAGCAATAGTAGCTACAACAACCCTGCATTATGGTAGCGGGATGAAAACCTTAGACCTCCAACTTAGTTCCAAGTAGTAATATATAGATACCATTAAATTTGACAATAATGGATTATATGTCCGCGAAATTTTTGTACCCCGTCAAGCCGCAGTTTTAGACTTAAAGGCGTCTTGTCCTGAGTAGTATTCTTAGGTACCATTGTGACGTTCAACCTTTAAAATAGTGTCCTATTTTCTGTTTCGAAATTAGGGATTCAACCCTGTGCACCAGTCGCCGAAGGGCGACTAACTTTTATATTCACTGCTTACTCTGCTCTAATGCTTTTATTTACATCATTAACAAATGTGTCAGTAAGTATGTCGTAGACTGCTTTTCACGAATTTATACCTATATTGTTTTAAATTTGTTTATATATATGTCTTCTCTGTATCTTAGTATTTCTTACAAGAATTTAAATATACATATATATTAGTTTTCTCCCCTTTGTCAAATTCATTATTTGCAAAAGTTTTTAAATCACGTTAAACTTAATATCAGTAATACAAAATTTATTTTAAATTTCTTGTGACATGTGTTTGTGCCGTTATAGGAAGCTTTCGACATCTTGGGTTTCACCCAAGAGGAAAAGGACAACGTATACAAGATCACTGCCGCTGTCATGCACATGGGTCGCATGCAGTTCAAGCAGAGAGGTCGCGAGGAGCAGGCTGAGGCCGACGGCACAGAGGCAAGTTGAATAAAATACTCACCTGACTCTCCATAACGCCATTACCATTCAAGTGTCGATAAAAATGTTCCAAAATAGGGCAAGGCGATTCATGACAGTTAAGTGTTACCTACGTGTTACTTCATAAAATGAAAGAAAGCGCTAGTCGAAAGATTGTTGTTTTAGATTCTAATGGTGACTATTTGTCCAAAGTAGTGATTTGTTCCGAAATTCTTAAGAAATCAATTCGATATTTTCAGCTGTTCTGTGTGCCCGAATGTAATGTAATATAGCTTCTAATAATCCCGTTATTACAATATGTCACACTTGCAATGAACTGTCAAGAAAAGGCATCTTGCCTGAATAATCTTTAATTCGTCATTGGGTGCATTTAGATGCAATCTCCTGAAAATTCTGTCGTTCTGATAATTGTACTGATTAGTTTAACGCTGTTTCAATAAAATTATTGTATTACTTCAGTTACCTACCTTGATATATAGTGATTTCTAAAATTTTGGAATATATTACTTTTATTAAATTAACTTGTGCTTGCTAGGTACGAGTATATATTCATTCTAAGGAACTTTCTTTAGTTATTACTGGATTTATGATTGATTATTTTCTTACATGTATTGTCTAATATTTTTTATAAATATATAAATGAATTCTAAATCTCTCTCAAATACATACCTCATATTTCAAGGGGACTTATAAAGACATAATGCCTCAAAGCATGCAAGACATAATAAGAATGTCAATTCTTCTTTTTCTAAACATCACTTTAAAAAATCATTACTTACCTACTGCTGTAAAAGTCTTTATTTAAAGGGTTATCTATTTATGTGTTTAATTAAAATTTTATTAACATTTTGCAGGATGGTGAGAAAGTCGCCAAGCTTCTTGGTTGTGACTGCCAGGACCTGTACAAGAACTTGTTAAAGCCCCGCATCAAGGTCGGCAACGAGTTTGTCACCCAGGGCCGTAACAAGGACCAGGTCACCAACTCCGTCGGTGCCCTTTGCAAGGGCATGTTTGATCGTCTCTTCAAGTGGCTCGTCAAGAAATGTAACGAGACCCTAGACACCAAGCAGAAGAGACAGCACTTCATCGGTGTACTGGATATTGCTGGTTTCGAAATCTTCGACGTGAGTATCGGCGAACTTAGGCAGGATTCTACAGTAGTTGTTAAAGATTTTAAAGAATTTTAGGGGAAATTTAAAGAATACCGAATTAATTTCCTCAAATTGGTGCCTTTTGTTTTATGATTAAATATCATAGCGTTTAGTAATGGAGTAGTGGTAGACAATAAAAACAATAGGTTTAATTTCATGTACATTAATGTCAGTTTGGTTTCTTAGTACAATGGATTTGAACAACTTTGCATTAACTTCACAAACGAAAAACTACAACAATTCTTCAACCATCACATGTTTGTGTTGGAACAAGAGGAGTACACCAAGGAAGGCATTCACTGGGAATTCATTGACTTTGGAATGGACTTGTTGGCCTGCATTGATCTCATTGAAAAGGTACACCGAGTGTGCAACACCCTCGGTTGGAACCATCTAGAAGCCCTTTAGTGATATACACGATTGTTTAGTTAGAACATCTGAAATCCCCTGACTAATTGTTGTTACTTAGAATAGATTATGTTCCTAACTGTTTTTACCTGTCCATTTATGTGAGTCTCCTGTTTTCTACGAAAGTTTAACGGTTTCGAGCAACTCTGCATTAACTTCACCAATGAGAAGCTGCAGCAGTTCTTTAATCATCACATGTTCGTACTCGAACAAGAGGAGTACAAGAAAGAGGGCATCAACTGGGCATTCATCGATTTCGGAATGGACTTGCTCGCTTGTATCGATCTTATCGAGAAGGTAACTGTCGAGTCGGGTTAGGACACGCCTGTCGTCGCTGGGAGCGCTCGTGACGGGACATAACTTGTTGTTCTAGACTACACTTCGTTTATCAAAGCCCTTGAAGACTGGCTAGGTTCACTTCCAGGTTTATTAGATCCACCTAACTGCGGAATGTGATCCGTGGTCATGTTTTCTTACCCTCACCAACCCATAACTTAACCTTACCATATTAATCTCCCTGCAGTTCAACGGTTTTGAGCAACTCTGCATTAACTTCACCAACGAGAAACTGCAGCAGTTCTTTAACCATCACATGTTCGTTCTCGAGCAAGAAGAATACCAGCGTGAAGGCATCGAATGGACTTTCATTGATTTTGGCATGGATCTCCAAAATTGCATTGACCTTATTGAAAAGGTAGATGGCGTTAAAGCAACGAAGAACGCTTGCATCACGCCATTAGAACTCTCGAATAAAGTCGCCAAAATTAAGTATGTCGTGGCTTTTATCAATTTGTAATTTTTCAATTGGCATCATATTCAAAGACTTTATTCGACTGGTTCTCTCAGTGCTACCGCTCACTGTGTTGGATCTTTCTTTTGTGTGTTTCCTATCGTGTGACTTTCTTTATTTATAATATTTTTTCACTCACCTAGTACATGTTTTAGGACGCGCGAAAAAACCTTTAAACCAATAGCCACTATTATAGTTTCTAACAGAGAACTTCGATTATCTTTTACATGTCACCCGCGGTCCAGATGAACGGATTTAACCAACTGTGTGTTAACTTTACAAACGAAAAATTACAACAATACTTTAACCATTTCATGTTCGTGCTAGAACAAGAGGAGTACGAAAGAGAGGGGATTCGGTGGACCTTTATAGATTTTGGTATGGATCTTCAAGCGACAATAGATTTAATAGAAAAGGTATTAGAGGTATAAGATATTTAGCTTGAAGATAGGCGCGAATAGAAGAAGCTTCGGGCTGACGTTAAATCATTGCCTACAAGTGCGAAGTAAAATGTTATTGGCGGCTGCACACCCTTTAGCTCTGCAGGCATCAACATAGCATAAATTTAAGAGCGAAAAATGCTTCTTCCACACGCAATACTTAAAGAATCGAGCCTAATGCACACATACAATCACGCGCTATTTTTAAAGATATATAACTTACATTATAATAATTATGTTGCCGCGTATCCAAAAACACCGCTGTTAGGATTGCACATTTTAATTAACTAAGACATATTTTTTTCTATATTTGGTAAAATTAACCGACGTCTACAACGGGCTTATTTTTAAAATAGCAGTAAATTGCTTTATTATACAATATTAATTATTTAATTTGCGTTAAGTCATTATAATAGGCATTGTAATAATTTGACAAGCAAAAAAGTAAAATGCTACGGAATTTCCACTACATTTTCTTTTGCATGATGCTTATAAATTTAACGCTTTAACACGTTTATTTTTCAGATTTAGATTGTATAGTCAATTATATTTTATTTATCAAATTCCAGAGTTATAAAACTGTAATAATCTTTAACCTCAACTAATTGGTACATATGGAAATATAAATTAAAAGTTTTTAAAGTATCTTGCATCTCACAAATAATCGTATTTAAAAGACTTTTATTTCAAGCAATAAATCTCATGATTCTCATTTTTACGAGCCATTAAGAAATGTAACAACAGCTCAATTCAATAAATTATAATTATGTCAAAATTTTGATTTTGTAATCCAATTTCTGACAATGCATATAGCTTTGGTAGGGTGTAATTACCTTTGAGAAGACATCGTGTTCTAATCTCGTTGGTACGTTTCTAGCCTATGGGTATCCTCTCCATCCTTGAAGAAGAGTCTATGTTCCCGAAAGCCACCGATCAGACCTTCGTTGAAAAGTTGAACAACAACCACTTGGGCAAGTCTGCTCCTTACCTGAAGCCCAAGCCCCCCAAGCCCGGCTGCCAGGCCGCTCACTTCGCTATTGGTCACTACGCCGGCAACGTAAGTATGATTTCTAAATACAAATTGTTACTCTCTTTAATCTAGACTGCTTATCAATTTGTCAAAGTATTTTACATGATAAAATTGTAGACGATATCCACAGTTTTATCTACAAAGTCTTGGTCGAAACAAAGCAAATCCAAATTCAATATCTTAATATTTGTTCATTGTTAATATTAATATTTGATATTTCCTCGTGATGTATTTTCTTTAGGACGTCGGTATGTAACTCAGACAGGACAATGCCTCTAATTTTGTTACCCAAAAGAGAGTACCTTTCTAAATAAATTGTATGCCAACTTTGTTTCACAATAGGTCGGCTACAACATCACCGGATGGCTTGAGAAGAACAAGGATCCCCTCAACGACACTGTTGTCGACCAGTTCAAGAAGAGTCAGAACAAATTGTTGATTGAGATCTTTGCTGACCATCCTGGCCAGTCTGGTGACGCTGGTGGCAGCGGTGGCAAGGGTACGTATACTTGAATAGTTAAATCCACAACAAAAATGAAATATGTGTTACGTTCATTTAAAATTATTGATATTAATTTTGTTTATGATCCCAGAACTTTATTAGATGAATATTGTGAGCACTGAGTACAACGTTTAAGAGACAGGTATCATGAGCTGTATACACACACACCAATGTGAACATACTTGGTTTTAAACTCATGCCAATTTTGTGTAACTAAAAAACCTCGTTACACAAAATACATCTTTTATTTTTATATCATCTTTTACTTCAACCGGACTCACAATAATACCTCTGTGAGTTTGGATTCATTACTTTCATCAATCTTTTTAATTGGTGATAGCATTACAACTTTTGCTGATGTCTATACAAGCCTCAGCAACTATCACCGTTAAAAAAAATCTTTTCATTCTAAACATGTTTTAAATGGAATAGGCGCTGGAGGCAAACGCGCCAAGGGTTCTGCTTTCCAAACCGTATCATCGCTCTACAGGGTAAAATGGAATACATATCAAAATTTGCTTTTGTGCCGTCTACATGGCTTTACTGTCCTCGTCTGTCAACACGCTTGAGGCTGGCTTCTAACACTACTGCACCGTCGATCCTTTTAATAAAACCATCATCATCTGTGGTCGACGGTGTATTCCTACATTCACGATGCCAGCCTTCCACGCTTTCAAATTAATCTCGCGTCC
This sequence comes from Sesia apiformis, assembly GCA_914767545.1. Lineage (NCBI taxonomy): Eukaryota > Metazoa > Arthropoda > Insecta > Lepidoptera > Sesiidae > Sesia > Sesia apiformis. Next base: position 1,703,798 of record OU611960.1, on the reverse strand, counting down.
ATGTCAGTGTATGTTTTACAGCACAGCTCATGTCTCCGCAATTGTCTCGCAGATTGTCTTCAAGTATTGTCCAGCGTGTAATGTCTAGCTGATATTGTGTCCGTCTTTACTAATAAATGCTTGTTAATTGTACATCCATAGGCGGTCGCGGTAAGAAGGGCGGTGGTTTCGCTACTGTGTCCTCCGCTTACAGGGTACCTAGTATATTAAATTTATTTAGAAGTTTTTCTTAGTCACCCTAGTCCTGGTGTAGAATACAATACATACCTAATCTACACCAACTAATTTTAGATCTGTAAATTTTATATTCGTACAACCTTTAAATGTGGTAGAAAGGTAATATAGAAATTACCCCCTCATTAACATTTGTAATTAATTGTGTTAATATTAAGAACATAATTTTTAACAAGGCATTGTCATTTTTGGAAGAACACGATTTATAATGTGTTTTAATTTAACGTAGCAAAAAGCATACGGCTGCAAATTAGTAACTGAAAGTATTCGCGCTTCTCATTATACTAAGTTTTCTAGTGTGTTTTGATTTTTTTAACTAAAAATATTACAATAATAGTAATTTGTGTGGATACGTTTTTGTTCATTTATTATGTGTACAAATTAATTCTCGGCCTTAATAATAACCAATTATATAAAATATTTATTTGAATGTTTGTGGTGCCATCTTTTGTCACGTATTAGTACTAAGATTATAGACCATATAACTCGAATATTTACAAACATAACTGTAGATAATTATCAGTAAACGCAGTTAAAACTATGGCCTCTGATGTATTCTCATATCGATGGAGTGTGACAACCAACATATTGACACTGTTTGCTCTTCGCGTTCCAGTTAAAAAAAAAATACAACTGAGGCAAAAAAGACATGTGAGGCATTAGAAGAAGGTGGTGTATCTTCTAGTACATGTAAAAAGTAGATTTCCAAGTATCGATTTGACGGATGAAAAACTTCCTAAACAATCTTAAAGTTTGTGAAAAAATAAAATATGTTTTATTAAAAAAGGCCGAGAATTAATTTGTACACCTATCACATTAAAACTACTTCATACTCGCACAACCATTTATGTGTCGCTTTACATGTTTTACGTATTGTGAAATTCATATTTGAAATGAATGTCCAAAAAATGATTGCTTCATTTTCCAGAGAGCAACTGGGAAAGATACAATAATTCTAATTATTAAAAAGAAGTACGAACAAAATATGTTCTAATGCTTAATTTACTAATAAAAGCTAATGTAAGCCTTGATACTAATGTTATTACTTTCACAGGAGCAACTGAATAATCTGATGACAACGCTGAGGTCCACCCAGCCTCACTTCGTGCGTTGTATCATTCCCAATGAGTTGAAGCAGCCTGGTAAGTTTACTTTCATAGTATAGTAACTTCCACGAATTCAGTAATATAATTTAGTTCGAATTGAGGATATTTAAATCGACGATTTCTTGATAGCCTAAATATCTACCATAAGTTCATTTTAAAATGAGAACTATAATCAACTGTAATGTTAATTATTCCCCGTAAACTTCTGTGTGTACAAGGTAATTTTCTTAAGAAGTTTACTATCATCAATATGTCCAAAATTTGGCGTGTGGTGTCGACCGGCCATGCAATAGCACCATCCCATCTCGTCCCGTGGATGTCGTTAAAGGCGACTAACGGATATAGCAGCTACCACAAGTCCTAAGAACTACACCGAGTCTAAAAGTGTAGACTCGCTAACCCGTTTGGTCAGCTTGGTGTTTTAAGGTCATACATAAGACAATGTACATTAGGAGTCCCATGTCTAGCAGTGAATACTAAAAGGGCTGATTACAGTATATGTCCAAAACTATTACTTCATATAAAAATGTTGTCTACTAGGTCTCATCGACTCCCATCTTGTGATGCACCAGCTCACCTGTAACGGTGTGCTTGAAGGCATCCGTATTTGCCGTAAAGGTTTCCCCAACAGGATGGTCTATCCCGACTTCAAGCTCCGGTAAGATTCTAATTTTAACCACTAGACATACTTTGATCCTTGAAAAATATTTATGTAGACATCGAAACAGATTTCAAATCTTATTTTTATATATCAAATGATTATGTTTACGTCGACCTCATATTTTCGATTGCTGGATATAAACAAATTCTTTTAGCTCTGGAATATTCGACTGGATTTTATTCCTGTACCGCAGCTGATTCTTGACGTCACTGTAAACAGTCGTACAGAAGTTGCCTACACTTAATGCTCTGAGTCACACATTCTGAATTTATTTTGAGTCGGCCCCTTTCCAACCCCCGCAAAAAGATGTTTCATGAATTATATTTATGACAAGCGAATACAACATTTTCTTGTTTTGAGTAATCATTAAGGATTTGTGTAATGACTTGTTGTTTAATGAACAGTTACATGATTCTTGCGCCAGCCATCATGACTGCCGAGAAAGATCCTAAAGAGGCAGCTAGGAAGTGTTTGGAATCAATCGGACTTGATCCTGAAAGCTATCGAATTGGCCACACAAAGGCAAGACTATGGGAAACTGATATTATCCTCGAACGGTCTAAGCATGGAATAGTTCTCCATATATATGTTCATACTCTAAAACATAGAGCTGTTTTAAACCCACCAATAGTTTCTGACTGTGTATGTTATGTCCACATTATAATTTAAAAGTCAGTCATTCCTTGCACTTATGTCTTCTGCACCGAATATTTGTCACATATGCCTATTAGCCCATATTATTATTAATTATAAACCATAATGAAACCTAAAAGTTTCAAATAAGCGATATGAAATAGTTTTAGAATGTTTAAACATGAGTTCTCCCATTCGTGCCTTACGTGTATAACACTACCTTTGTTTTATGTACACATATTGTATCAACATTCCCTCACTGTGTTTCCATATATTTTGATAATGTAGCTACAAGATCCTGGCCCCTAAAGCTGTGGAAAAGGAGTCCGATCCTAAGAAAGTCGCCCAAGTTATCCTGGAAGCCACCGGTTTGGATGTCGAGTCCTACCGTCTCGGTCATACCAAGGCATGTCTTAAATCCCTTTGGTACTCGTAGTTAGCGGTTTGAGACAGGAGCGATCCGAACACACCTGAGGATTGCGATGCTTGAAAATGCTTGGTCGAACTATCACACCTTTGAGACTGGTGTTATCGTTCGACGCCAAAACCTTATTAACTAAGGCTGCTTTTAGAGCCCAAACTACACAAGGCTCTCGTTTGTTTTCCTTTCTCCTTATTATCCTACACAGAGACATGTATAGGTACACTGTTTATCTTATTTTGTTGTGCTCCTCAAACGCAGATACAAAATTCTGTGCCCGCAACAGCTCAAAGATCCAATTACACCAGAGAAAGCCTCGGAGAAAATTCTTGAACACACTGGCTTGGACTCGGAGTCTTTCAGACTCGGAAAGACTAAGGTAGCATTAGAAGCATGCATACACGTCACACTATATCGTGTCTAACTTCTTCTCTAATCAACTGCATGAATTTTCACCTTAATTTCTATGCGTTTGTCAACCTATTTTGTATGTGTACGTACTGTCTATTTTAAGTCTTGTTTAAAAGCCTCCAGCTTTTGCCAAAAATTACTATGAATTCCGGGCAAAAGCAAAAATTAAGAGTTACTATTTAAATAAAATTAACATTTTCAAATTTCATTGATGTAGCACATAAATGTTAGAAACTCGCGGAAAGGTCACTGAACCATTCTTTGTGTTAAACAATTATTTTTTGAAAATAAAATTTATGTGCCTAACATTAAAATAAAGTCTAAAATTAAAATTTTCTATAACATTTTGATTGGCTATTCTAACATATGTTGTTCATATGAGATGGGGGGCTTATATTAACTGTATACATGTACGAGCAGGTGTTCTTCCGCGCCGGTGTCCTGGGTCAGATGGAAGAATTGCGTGACGACAGATTGTCTAAGATCGTGTCATGGCTCCAATCTTACATCCGTGGTTATCTGTCTCGCAAAGAGTACAAGAAGCTGCAGGAACAGAGGTAGGTTCAACAACAATCTACAAGTCTTAATTTTTGTAATATATTAGATATCAGTAAACATTAAATTGTACAACGTAATTTGTATTATCTCTTCTTCATATAACGTATTTTGCGTGTTTAATTTTGAACAATAAATTAATATTGAAAATTTAATAATTCAAATTTTCGATGCTTGTACAATATGTTTATGTTAATCTGTCAAGTGATAAACGTATAAATCTTCTTATTCAGAATTGCTCTCCAAGTTGTCCAGCGCAACTTGCGCAAATATCTCCAGCTCCGCACCTGGCCCTGGTGGAAACTATGGCAGAGGGTCAAGCCCCTCCTCAACGTCAGCCGCATCGAGGATGAAATGGCGGTGAGCATCTTTCATCGCCACTACATGATTAAAATGATTAAGTACTCTGACCCAATAAATAACTCTGCGAATATAGCGCGCATGATTCAGAAGAACGCGAACGTAAATAGAAGCGGCCGCGCCCACCTGGTGGTTACGTGACACCGGAGCACCTGCCGGCCATTTCTGGATCCCTCCCCCTCCCCGCCCGCGCACTTTTTCCAAACAAAATGTAAGGTGCGTGGGCGCACACCTTGCTGGAAAACTCCAGCGGCGCGTCGCTCAGTAGAGGAGCGGTCGGCGGCGCGCGCACCACCCTTCCTACCCCTACGAACGATCCGAAACACTATTGCATTCCCCAGTGATTTGATTAAGAGTTATATTTAAATTAATGGTGTTTTAACTTATTAAACAATGGCGACAGTGGTTAATGTTACCGATTACTTCGGTGTGGATTTAAGTCGTGAAACTTTACAGAAATTGGAGGAGAAGGCACAGAAGGCTCAAGAAGCTTTTGAGAGGGAAGAGAAACTCCGCAAGGAACTTGAGGTCCTTAATGCCAAGCTGCTTGAGGAGAAGACCAACCTGTTGGCCAACCTTGAGGGAGAGAAGGGCTCTCTCTCCGAGACCCAGGAGCGTGCTGCCAAGCTACAGGCCCAGAAGAACGACCTCGAATCTCAACTTAGGGTAAGTTATTAATTTTTTTATTAAATTAAAAAGGTATTGTGTAAAAAAGTGGTAATAATAGTGTAGTAAGTAGATTTTGAGTTACACTGATGACCAATGGCATAGATCCATAGACGAACAAAGAAGTGTATGTAAAGAGAATTTGGTTTTAGCGGAACCCTAATTTGGTAGCACGAAACCTATAATTTATAACAGGAACTGAAATAGCATCCTAAATTTAGGTCGCGGAAAACTAATTAATTTAATTAATTAGCAGCAAAGCTGCTGGCAATATGTAAACAACTAACAAGTGCTGCAACCCGGATAAGTGGAGATACAAAGTTGCAATTTTACACACATACAGTTCCGTGTTTGAGGTGTTTCTTTAAATAAACACGGATTTGTTTATACGGGAAATAGTTTGAGGAGTTAAAAATAAATGGCACATCTGCGAACTGCACGATTTTATTGCAAGCAATTAATTGCCACTATTATATGCCGATGGATATGAAGCAGACCTCTAGTCACGAACCCAGGCGAGCGATTAAATAAATACACTTGCAAGTATTTGCGCAACTAACTAAAACTTTTTTTTACTGTAGGACACTCAAGATCGTCTCACCCAGGAAGAGGATGCTCGCAACCAGCTCTTCCAGGCTAAGAAGAAATTGGAACAGGAGGTCTCTGGCTTGAAGAAGGACGTTGAGGATCTTGAACTGTCCGTCCAGAAGTCTGAGCAAGACAAGGCTACAAAGGATCACCAGATCCGCAACTTGAACGATGAAATCGCCCACCAGGATGAGCTCATCAACAAGCTCAACAAGGAAAAGAAAATGCAAGGCGAATCCAACCAGAAAACCGGAGAGGAGCTCCAGGCCGCCGAAGACAAGGTTAACCACCTCAATAAGGTCAAGCAGAAGCTCGAGCAGACCCTCGACGAGCTTGAGGACTCGCTTGAGCGTGAGAAGAAGCTCCGCGCTGACGTTGAAAAGCAGAGGAGGAAGGTTGAGGGCGACCTCAAGCTTACTCAGGAGGCCGTCTCCGATCTCGAGCGCAATAAGAAAGAGTTGGAACAGACCATTCAGCGCAAGGATAAGGAAATCTCATCCCTCACTGCCAAATTGGAGGACGAGCAATCCCTTGTCAGCAAGCTCCAGAAACAGATCAAAGAGCTGCAGTCCCGTATCGAGGAACTCGAGGAGGAAGTCGAATCCGAACGCCAGGCCCGCGCTAAGGCTGAGAAGCAGCGCGCTGACTTGGCCCGTGAACTCGAGGAGTTGGGTGAACGCCTTGAGGAAGCCGGTGGCGCCACCTCAGCTCAAATTGAGTTGAACAAGAAGCGCGAGGCCGAGCTCAGCAAGCTGCGCCGCGACCTCGAGGAAGCCAACATCCAGCACGAGTCTACCCTCGCTAACCTCCGCAAGAAGCACAATGATGCTGTTTCCGAGATGGGCGAGCAACTCGACCAGCTCAACAAACTCAAGGCCAAGTAAGTATCATTTTCATTTCTATGTTATTTTTAGGTCTTTGAAGAAGTAAACTATAATTAATAATTTAATCTATAATTGAAGGATTATTGAATCCATAATTTTTTACTGAACTAAAATGCAAAATTCAGGGCTGAACATGACCGCGCCAATTGCTACAACGAGCTAAACAACACTCGCGCGGCTGTCGATCAAGTTGCGAGGGAGAAGGTACATGTCGTCCCGAAGGCATGTCTACCGCCTGGGGTGACCCTTGCATGGACCCTCTCTAAACTTCCAAAGACTTTTTACACACAATTTTACAAGTCATAGACGAACTCCAGAGAAACTTGTTATGTCCCTGCATTCTAATGACAGGATATTGTACTAAATTGTTTTTGTAATATTCTATCCATCCAGGGCTGAGAAAGAGCGCTCTCAATACTTTAGCGAAGTCAATGACCTCCGTGCCGGTCTCGACCACTTGTCCAACGAAAAGGTACAAAAAGAGAGAAATGTGTTGGCATCAGCAGGACATACTTCGCTTCGCAGCTTTCGCAGAATAGTGGACATAATACAAATAGATAGGACACTGAACATCGAAACACGACACTTCATAAAAATCAACCCTAACCTACTTAAATCAATAAATTAACATCCGATATAGTAAAATAGTGGCTAATGCTCTAACCTAATTTGACGTGAGCTATAACATACGAGTACCATAAGTACCATAACATTATTTTTTATAATTAAAACAATAATTAATCAAAACATAAACTAATATTGCATGATATGAGTTTTGATTTCGTACTCTAAAAATAAACACATCGATGTAAAAAAGATATCATAGATCACTTTAACACGTTAAAAATAAATAAACTATGTAAAGTTTTTAATGTTTTTTATATAGTCTTTTATTCATATAACAATTTCTACTCAGGCTGCCCAAGAGAAGATCGTCAAGCAACTGCAACACTCACTCAATGAAGTCCAGAACAAGGCTGATGAGGCCAATCGCACACTCAACGACCTGGATGCCGCTAAGAAGAAGATGTCCATTGAGAACTCCGACCTCCTCCGCCAACTGGAAGAGGCCGAGTCCCAGGTGTCGCAGCTGTCCAAGATCAAGGTGTCGCTCACCACTCAGCTGGAAGACACCAAGAGGCTCGCCGACGAGGAGGGCAGGGTTAGTATTGCAAACACCTTCATATTACTGGCATATTTTATAAAATATAATGAAAATGGTAAATGTACCCAAACAAAAAGTAATCGTGGAAATTAATTTGTCAACAGGAACGCGCTACCCTCCTTGGCAAGTTCCGCAACCTGGAACACGATCTCGACAACATCCGCGAACAGGTCGAGGAAGAAGCCGAAGGCAAGGCTGACTTGCAACGCCAGCTGTCCAAGGCCAACGCCGAGGCCCAGATCTGGCGTTCCAAGTACGAATCCGAGGGTGTTGCCCGCTCCGAGGAACTCGAGGAGGCCAAGCGCAAGCTCCAGGCCCGCCTCGCCGAAGCCGAGGAGACCATTGAGTCTCTTAACCAGAAGGTTGTTGCCCTCGAGAAGACCAAACAACGCCTCGCCACCGAGGTCGAGGACCTGCAACTTGAGGTCGACCGCGCCACCGCTATTGCCAATGCCGCCGAGAAGAAACAGAAGGCCTTCGACAAGATCATCGGCGAATGGAAACTCAAGGTCGATGACCTTGCTGCCGAACTCGATGCCAGCCAGAAGGAGTGCCGCAACTATTCCACCGAACTGTTCCGTCTCAAGGGAGCCTATGAAGAAGGCCAGGAACAACTTGAGGCTGTCCGCCGCGAGAACAAGAACCTCGCCGATGAAGTCAAGGACCTCCTCGACCAGATCGGCGAAGGTGGCCGCAACATTCATGAGATCGAAAAGGCCAGGAAGCGCCTCGAGGCCGAGAAAGACGAGCTTCAGGCCGCTCTCGAGGAGGCCGAGGCTGCCCTCGAACAGGAGGAAAACAAGGTCCTGCGCGCTCAGCTCGAGCTGTCCCAGGTCAGACAGGAGATCGACAGGCGTATCCAGGAGAAGGAAGAGGAATTCGAAAACACACGCAAGAACCACCAGCGTGCCCTCGATTCCATGCAGGCTTCTCTCGAAGCCGAGGCTAAGGGCAAGGCTGAGGCCCTCCGCATGAAGAAGAAGCTCGAGGCCGACATCAACGAGCTTGAAATTGCTCTAGACCACGCCAACAAGGCCAACGCCGAAGCCCAGAAGAACATCAAACGCTACCAGGCACAAATCAAGGACCTGCAGACCGCCCTAGAAGAGGAACAGCGCGCCCGTGATGATGCTCGCGAACAGCTCGGAATCTCAGAACGTCGCGCCAACGCCCTCCAGAACGAACTTGAGGAGTCTCGTACCCTCCTGGAACAGGCCGACCGTGCCCGCCGCCAGGCCGAACAGGAACTTGGAGATGCCCACGAACAGCTGAACGAATTATCCGCCCAGAATGGTTCCCTGTCTGCTGCCAAGAGGAAACTCGAATCCGAATTACAGACCCTGCACTCTGACTTGGATGAGCTCCTCAACGAGGCCAAGAACTCTGAGGAGAAGGCTAAGAAGGCCATGGTTGATGCCGCCCGCCTCGCCGATGAACTCCGCGCTGAGCAGGAACACGCCCAGACCCAGGAGAAATTGCGCAAGGCACTCGAACAACAAATCAAGGAGTTGCAGATCAGACTCGACGAAGCCGAGGCTAACGCACTCAAGGGAGGCAAGAAGGCTATCCAGAAACTCGAACAGAGGGTAAGAGAGCTCGAGAACGAACTCGACGGTGAACAGAGAAGGCACGCCGATGCACAGAAGAACCTGCGCAAGGCCGAAAGACGCATCAAGGAATTGACCTTCCAGGCCGAGGAGGACCGCAAGAACCACGAACGTATGCAGGACCTTGTCGACAAACTACAACAGAAGATCAAGACATACAAGAGGCAGATCGAAGAAGCAGAAGAAATCGCCGCCCTCAACTTGGCTAAGTTCCGCAAGGCACAGCAAGAGTTGGAGGAGGCTGAAGAGAGGGCAGACCTCGCCGAACAGGCCATCAGCAAATTCCGTGGCAAAGGACGCGCAGGATCCGCAGCGAGAGGAGTCAGTCCGGCGGTAAGTTTTAACATATGTCATTCCTAATCTTCTTTGTTTATAACTGCAAATACTAAATCATATTCTTTCGTTTAGGCGTCCATTAAAGGGCGTCCATAAACAACACTGGAAACTATGTAAGTTGGCGACAATTGTTGTACGATACCCTACTGCACCTGGAACAGTGCTGTATCCTTAACCTTTACGTATATAGCCTTATCGACTCCATTTAGTAGCATAGTACCTTCAAGAACTGACCTATGTCGTATATCCACGATATCGATGATCCCAGCTAAAGAACACGAGCATTTTGCATGACTCTTGCGATACCTATTTGCGTTAGAACAAAGTTGCTAGGTAATATATCCAAAACGTAACAATTTTGATCGTTCTAGTTGTAGGCATCTTTTTAATCTGGCATGTGCCCTGCATGTCACCAGTATTTCATGTTTGATTGGGCAAAATTGTAATATTGTTCCGTTTCTTTTGCAGCCCCCGCGCTCGCGCCCCGCCTTGTCTGACGGCTTTGGTACCTTCCCACCAAGGTTCGACCTGGCGCCCGAAGATTTCTAAACGTTCCACAAACAAACAAAAACGGACTGTACAGATTTTTCGTTGATATGTAACTCTTTTTATACATAGCAGTTGAATGTTACGAAAGTGTGAAACGAGAAACTGTAATTTTTATTTAAATCACAAAAAAATATACACTAGTAATCTTAATCTTTTTACGAAGGGCTATTTTGTAACTTGTTGATATTTATTTATACTATTTATTACCGTGGACTATGTATCGAGTGTGAGAGGAGCGTCGGAGGTGCGTCGTTGTGCGTGCGCCGCTGGACTCAAAGAGACACACCCGTCACCCCCCGCACCGGGGCACGCGCCAGCGCCCTTCCGCCACGCTCCTTTGACATCCAATAAAGCGATATCGTTGTCATAAAATATGAATACTTGCAGTTTTATTTGAGAGCTCTTCCAGACCCTGAATCAAACTTCAAATAATACACAATACAATGTAAATACATTAATTGCTATCACAAAACGACGGCTAAAGCTGCTAGGCCTACATCGCAAAGAAATAACAATTGTAGTTAGTATAATAATCGCGTATAGTAAGCAGCTAATTTTGAATCATAAAATATGAATGACCCTTTAGTTAATGAACTTGTAAAGACTTGAATAAAAGTAAAGTTATTTCCACAAAGGCGAAACATATTGACAAATACGAAATAAAAACAAAAACATATATAAAAATATAATATAATAATAACAACTTACATACTATTATATCCCATTTACAACTCATTTATCTATGCTAAATTCCAAATTGGAACAAGAAATAACTGTAAGAGAAGCAGCCAAGTCGTTGCTTTGTAAAGCATGGCACTGTCTTTCACTGGAACGGAGAAGTCTAAGCTGCAGAAGTCCAGAGAACTGTTGTAGCCCTGGAATTTGTCCTGGAATTCTTCCCAAGTGCACCCAGAGAGCGGACATAGTGGGGTCTTCTTCTCGTTGATGAAGAACTGCACCCGATAGGTCTGAGAACCGGATTCCGTGCAACTGAAAATTTATAGGATATACATATTTTAAAAAAAATGGCTGAGGGTTATATTACCTGTAGAGAATTTATCTACTGACAACGTTAGTCAACAGTTTAACTACTACAACTGTTAGTCAACCATAATTAGACCTTTATTTGGTCCACAGCTGGACACGGGCCTTCTCATACACATTGGCTTTAAAACTCCACGCTACGGTGAAGATGGTTAGCTACTCCACTCTTACAGATGTGGTGTAATTGCTCAGGGTTTGAATTTAACCGATTCATTTATTCATTATCTTTGACTCAATCTAGATACTATCAAAACGCAGAATGGCATCACCCTATATTTTCCCGTGCGTGTCGTAAAAGGCGACTTAGGGATCTGGGATGCTACCAGAAGCCCTGAGGAACTACACTATCTCTAAAAGATCCACACTGGCGTCCACACATCCCACTATCTGGCGAGTCCACACTCGCCAACCCATTTGGCCAGCGTGCCATTTTAAGGCCCTACATCCCTTATGCACAAAACCTAATATCCATGAGGTGGCCCTTGTCCAACTGGTCACGGATATAAAAAAACTAAGATGGTTCCAAAAACACCATCAAAATTCCTTTTGGGGTCGTAACCAAAGTACTTAAAATTTAGGACTTTGAAATCAACTTACCTATTTAGAACAGCTACAACATTAGTAGAGAACGCTGCAATATAACTTGTTCTCCAAAGTCTAGAAGTGTCCCTGGTATTGCCACTCATCTGGAAGTTATCCTTATAGAGTCCCATGGCGCAAAAGGCCATCTCCATCATCGTGTCATGGGTGAAGTAGGAGACTACGTTTTTCCCTTGACCGTTGACAGCTGCTTGGAAATTGTCGTAGAGATCCTTCAGAACTGGAGCACCCAGGTTTATGTTGACCTGAATAATATTAATAAAATTAGTGACAAACTCATTAGGGATATTATGTCCCCTTGCTCTGCCAGATTGCGCTTCCTGGTATGAAATCAGGAAGGAGAGTTTGTATTAATTTCACGTGATCTTTATACGAGAACAGTAGTATGAGAAGAAGATAAACATCGGCTATAGTTGCGACTCTAGTAGAGGCGTTATAACTAGCGGACTTAGTATATAATAACGAAAATTAAATGGTCTATTATTTATCTATAGATCGTAAACGAAATTTCAATAGATTAAATTGTCGATGGGCCATTAATATGTCATTAAACTTTAATAGGTTTATTCCGTATACCTGTCGACAATTTATTGACGACATATAAACCCGTTAACATTTCGATCTTTAAACTATCGCCAAATTAATCAGTCTACTTTTTTCTTCTTTATTGGGGGATTCGAATTACGAACTCATGTCAATCCCATGATATCAATCTATGGTTGAGAACAGCACGGGACTGTGAAATGGTGACACAGACGGCAGGAGGGTTATACTCAGAAGGGATGGAAACCGGATTTAAATAATCGTGATGCTAATGATGTCTTTTTTGTGGTTCCCAAGAAGGTTTATGTAAATTTTTAATTCGATTCGTCCATGACACGTGAAAGCGTTTCGAATGAACAGATTTCGTTTCTTTTTTATATATTAGGACATTGACCTGGCATCATAAAGTCAATGTATTAGGAAGACAAAATTTATGCATGTAAGTATATTTTTAATAATCACATTTCTTTTCTTAACCAATTGAAATACCATTTTGGCACAATAAGTTTCAGTCGGGTGGGTCAGTTCGTAGATGGGCCAAATCGATACAGTAGTCCTAAAATCATGACAGTATAAACTTTTCATTTCATGTTTTTTTTTTGTACAGCATACAAAATAAATACATATTTGTACGTAAAAACGTTGTCTTGGATAGAATTCATGAAGATTGACAATTCTTTTCAGTACATTTTGTTCCAAAATGTACTGAAAATAGCGAAACTACCGTCTGGTGCCATCGGCCTTTATAATGAGAGCACGTACATTGTTTTAGACTTACGAGTAATCTAGAGTTCCACGTGCATGCTGGTAAAATAGTTTTCCACGTGTACGATGGGGAAATTGGAACAGAAACTATAAGTAATCGTAGATTTGAAATTAGGTCCTTACCAATGAAATTGCTGTTTTAAATGGAAATTTTTTTTTTGGTTGAAGTTATATATTTAATCGAAGTATTGTCCATTATTATCAAGGCACTTTTACTGTTTTAATAGAAGTTATTCTAATTCCAAAAAAAAGGTAAATCAGTAGGGTTAGGGTACTGGCGCGTGCGATGGGTGACAGAGAGTTTCCAGTCGAAGCTTCTGTAACTTTCAGAGTGTCTGTCGTGCAGTGTGTGAGCGAGCGTAATCACGGAGACGTTTGCGACATTGTTTGGCTGTGTGTACCGAGTTCAATTATTGTGACAAACGTTTATGATTATCATGCAGAATCCAATTCTCATTACAAGTGACACTACGATTCGGAATCCCTTAATTTTTGTGCCGGTTCAGCAAAATAAGGCAAGCTTCCACGCGTGTTTGCAGCTGACTTTCATAATCTCATACGGTACCCACTTTTGTGAGCTTCTTCACTTACCCGATTTGATGCAAATGAATCAATGTCGTTTTGTCACTTACGCGGAAGGCTGCTGCTTATTCAGACGTGGTTTGAGATGAATCCGCTTCCACTATTGCTTTCAATTCGTCATTATCGACTTTAATCTCCGATGGTTCACGGGGCTTGTTCTTGAAGTCGAAATTTCCAGAACGGAAAAGATCAAACCAACTGACCACGGTCCGTGCTGCACATCGCTGATATTGCGTGCCGTCTGTGCTGCATTGCTGCCACGACGGAACTCATAATCGAAAATAACGCGAATTTTCAACTTTTCCATGATCGCAAACACAACGATAACTAAGCAAAAAGTCGTTTGATGGAAAGACAAATGAATAACTGAAAAAGAGTGTCATAGCTTTATATTGAAATTAATTTGAATTTAAAATTCCAAACCAAACTCAAGATAACTAAAATCAAATTTGTCACTATGAACAAACGGTAATTTCACAGGTAAGATCTTAGTATAGCATTCTGGTCTGCCCTTAATATAGCATTCTGGTCTGCCCTTAATATAGCATTCTGGTCTGCCCTTAATATAGCATTCTGGTCTGCCCTTAATATAGCATTCTGGTCTGCCCTTAATATAGCATTCTGGTCTGCCCTTAATATAGCATTCTGGTCTGCCCTTAATATAGCATTCTGGTCTGCCCTTAATATAGCATTCTGGTCTGCCCTTAATTTTAAGTTAACGTAATTTGTCATTGATTAAATTCACGTATTGTTACGTTTTTTGTAAAAAAAAAAAATTTTTTTGTGTCTTGTGCATTGTAACAAATGTAGTAAAATTTAAAAAACAATGAGCATTTTTTACAATTGCTGTGTGCAAAAAGACGGTGTGCTGGGGAGTCTAAAGTATAATAGAATAAGGAGAGTTACATTTATTTCACTATTCTCTTCATTCAGTGGGTTAGAGGAGATGGGATAGGATGGAATTGGATCGTAATGGGTATCTCACTTACTATCGGAATTAGTCCGTACATTGGAGAAATACGATATAGTAGGAAATATATTATTTACGGTCGTGTTAGTGGGGTAACTAGACCAGTCGCGTGCTCTCAGTGGTTGTGGAATTGCAACGTGTATCTCACCCTTCCGATTAATGGTAGTATACTATTTTTAGTTAACGTTAATGATAATGTTGTTAATAACGCCAAGTTATTCATAGCGCTTCAGCGCTCAGAGTTCATTTTTGCAACACTAAAGTAAACTCACTCACCGACGATCCATATCCGTTCCTATGGTAATGTCTGACGTCATCCCTGTACTCCAGAACTACCAGGTCCTCATCAGTAAAGACCGAACACCACGGTGACTGTTTAGTTAGAGTCCAAGAACGGTAGAAGCGACATATTTCATAGAAAGAGTAAATGTCGTCAACCGATAACTGGGTTGTGATGCCAAGTGTCTCCTGGACGCTTCTTTGAACCTAAAAAAATAGGTACAGACGGCAAAATAGATAAGTAGAAAATAGAAGGCCCTTATCGGTAGAGTGTGACAGTCCTTTCACAAATAAAGAGAGTGTTCACAAGAAATTGAAACAAGGGACAAATAAAGATATATGCTTGCAAGATATTTCTGTATGCACATCTAAAAATACTTAACTTTTTAGAGAAAAATACGACGAAGAGACCCATGAAGTTCCAATTTCACAGGATACGCGATCTAAAGAGAGGGATAAAGGAATTAGGAAATGTTATAGGAGTTTTAAATAAGATTATGATAAGCATGTAAAAGTTGGGAAAAGAGGAAAGGCAAATAGAAGAAAGGCGACAAAGTTGAATGTGAAAATACAGATCCCAATCATTTTAAAGCTCAACTAACCGACAATTTCGATGAAGTTAACAGCGTTATTCTTTATAGCGATTCAACCAAAATGTTCAGTGAGTGGTGTAGTGCCGAAAATTAGTTGAATCTTCACCGCAGAAATGACTAAGTGATAAATTTGGAAGAAAAGTGTTATTAGTAATGTAACATACAAAAATGCATAGTATGCAAGTTAGTCTAACAATATAATCAATGTTGGCAATCTAAGTAATTAATATTGATTTTATCATGATTCTACAATTAAAGTGTTTTAAAAAAATGACTATATAAATCCATGTTACTTACGATTAGTTGCAGTTAAAAATCGATTTATTTTTTAAATAATACTCTAATTTAACATTACAGTTTAAATCGTATGAAAATAAGCATTCTGATATAATTTACTTGCTCTAATTTTAACAGGACAAATCAGTTAGCTTACCGAAATGGTGAGCTACATACTATTTATCATGCATATGTTAGGACATAAACTCTAAAACAATAGCGATAAGATATTAAATCCCATATTTTTTGGTTTATCTACTTTAATTTGACAAAGTGATAAAGGCTTACATCAATATCAACAGTCAGTTTTTTTCACGGACATGGCACTTTTATTTATATTTGGCTGAAATTTTGTTACTCTAAGGGACCATCTTTTATTTATTTTTGTGAGGTAGAGGACACGCTATCTCCGAAACTAGAAGATCAAACAATTATTTGAAGAAACAATGGTGTTAATCAGAAAAATCTCACAAATCTTTCTCATAGACGTCATTTTAAAAGCTTGAGAAATAAAGAAGTTATAGGACATTATTAAATATATCTTTTTTTGACTCTCCTCAAAAGTTTTAATTTGTTAGTTTTATTTCCGGTATCGCGACGTTAATTGATTCACTGAATGTGTATTACAATTTTACTAACGGCTCTCGTGGCTTCCGTAGCTCAATTGAGAATCTAGTCTGTAAACAACGTCTATTGCATGCAAACTTATCTATTTTGTCGTTTGTACACAGACGTTGGAAATGAAAAGTCTGTATTTTTAATGACTAGATGACAGACATATTGACAGATTAGTTTTTGGAAAGGTGACTGACTGTCGCGTCGCTTGAATGCTGCAAATTTAACATTGTATATAAGGAAACCTTTGAAATCTTTGGCATGTATAACCTATCTACTATAAAATATGAGTTTATTTTACTTTATTATTTATTAAGACACACCAACACTTCACTTGATAACATTTGTTAAAGACATTCTTTAATCATATTTTATACTATTAATAGCTTAATGTGAGGTCAATATGGCCGACAACTAATTTGAGCGCATTTTTAACAGTATTGTGAGTATTTTAATCTTATTTTTGGGGTTATTTATGTTTAATGAACTATAATCAATGAAATACCAAAAAATCTGTATTGTTTTTTATCTTTTTAAACAATTAACAAAAATTGCAAGCTTCTTGAGAAAATCAACTAATAAAAATAATATCTGGTAAACTTCAACCGACAATTAAATTTGGGTACAATAACACGGCACGGGCCGCTTTGAAGGTTGTTACATGCATTTCACTCAATTGAAGGTGCTATATCAGCCATATCGACAGGCTCAGGCGTGTGGTGTCGGCTTTAGAATAACACCACCCCGTCTGTGCACGACAGAATAATGAATAGTGAAAGTGCGGTGCCTATATACCTATGTGTACAATATAGAATCAGTGCGCGAAATATGTACGTGCTAACATCACACATTTCGGAGGAAAAGAGGGCCGTCTAAACAGAGTTCCGCAAGTAGCAAAATTTAAGCGGCGCAATTTTGGTCAAGAATGAAATTCACGTGCCCTTCCTCCGAAATAATAAAATGTTAACACATACATAACACGTTATCATAAGATGTCGATATTATATAAAATGATTAGATAAGGTATTGATATAATGTAAAATGTTAAGGATTATGATATACTATTGTTTTTACGTATTTACAACATCTCATTTACTTATGTTTATTGTGTTGTCTTATGTTTTTGTATGTCTTATTCTCGCTCTCCAAAGTACTAGGATACCTAGGTTATAAGTCAGGGAATTAGAATAAGGTTTAAAATAAAGACTACCGCCCGCAGTGTGTTTCATTTAGATATAAGATCTAGAACAAAAAGTTGCGGGCTAGGTGGCGTAGTTCCGGTATCGGCGCCACTGAAAAGCCGTGCACCCCCGGTCCTCCCACACCTCTTGCTACTCACAGAGGGGGGGAGGGACGATAAGGAAAAAAGGAAATTAAAAGGAAAATACCTAAACTTCGCCACCGAAAATAGTCTTTATCCTCCGTGCAATAAGAGGACCGGCCCAGATAAATAAGGCTTGTAACCTAGATATTATGTACAAAAGTGGAGAGCTAATAGCATTAAATTTTCCTCAGGGAACGGGGGGATCGCTGGGGCAGCAAACTTCTATAAAAAGAGAAAGGCCTAACAGCCAGCAAGCCAGTTCGTCCTCAGCACTTGAACAGTGAAAAAACCTAAGAAGAAAAGTGAGCTTGCTGCCCGTTGCCGCTCCCTCCGCACCCCTGTGTTTATGTAAACCAGAGCGGCGTTTTATTTCCGTATTCACCCCAACACCTGATCTACCGAGATCCCTGCACCAACATCAAGACCGGCAAAGCCTAAATTCCTACACCCCCCGTTAAAGCTAAGGCGTGTGGCCTGCAACATTGGCCTTCGATAGCCATCGGCGTGTAACTTTAACATCTGGTTCTCAGAGCCAGATTGCTGAGCCAACACCCTATCGCCAAATCGGCGTACACCTTTAACACCGTCTCTTCTCGTGGGAACTACCAGCCCTGAGGAACTACACCATCTCTAAAAGGATGAACTCTCCAACCATGCCGTTTTAAGGTCATACATCCCTCATGTATATGAGAAGGCCTATGCCCGGCAGTGGATACTAAAACGGCGTTACAGGATATTTATTTTTTTTATGGACGAAGGTGGCAGACGAGCATACAGTCCACCTGATGGTAAGTGGATACTGTAGCCCATAGACATTCGTGATACATGCCAACATTAGTCCAAAATGACAAACGTTGGCACGCCCCCGGATGCGCTGCCTACCTTTGGATATAGGACTGGATTTGGAGAAAGGGTTGGGGAAATGGGGAGGGCTAGGATGGGAATGGGCTCTGACACATCTCACTCACTACCGAAACACGTACCTACTTACATTAGGGAAATAAGATTAAGTGGGAAATGCAGTACATTTCAAGGTAGTCTTCTGTGAGAGAGGGGTAACGTGGCCAGTCGAGTGCGCCCAGCGGCTGTTGGATTGCAGCGTGCACTATCCCCCTCATCAAAGAACTCTTTTCAATATTTCAAGGAACCGTAGATGTACTTGTATAAAATATAAATATAAAATGAAATACTATAAAGCCCTTAACACGCACAAAGCTGGCGTAGAGAGCTAAAAGTGAGAACGCAATCAAGCATTAGAACCGTAAACAACGGTTCTTGATAATGATGATATCGACAGTGACACTTACGGCAATGTATTCATCAGTCTTGGCGTACGCATCCAGTTCTTCATTGAGAATATCGCTCTCTTTAACTTCCACCTGATACTTCACACAATTTTCATACGGCTGCAGCATTAACATAAATATAAACTTAATACAATTTACAAGAAATACAAAAAAGATAGCAAGAGAATTGAAGAGGGAGAGCGTATTAATTGAGAGCTTTTGTTTTGTAAAATCTCTTCGAAACGCATCAATTTTTTATTTCCGAATTCGAATTCGGTTTATATGAACCGAATATCGTCTGTAACGTTCGTTATACCTAGTTATTATTAGTTACCTAATCTTAAACCCAACCTAACTCATCATTAGTTAGTAACAGCTACTAAACAATCAGTTTAGTACATAATTAACCAAATTTTTATGCAGCTCTAACATGTTTGTTGTAAATTATAAGCACAGCAATCTCTTTTATTTTTTTCTGTATTTCAACCACTTTTCACTTTTAATATCCACTAATTGAGTAGGTATATTTTTATTTTGATCTTTATTTTGTCATTCTTTGGCGGTAACACTTACCATCACGTGGGACCGCTTGCTCGTCCGCCCACTAGTCTATATAAAAAAAAAAATATTGGTCTGCAATATTATGTACCCATGTATGTTTATTTATTTATATTTTTATAAATGCATTATTATTTACCATTGTAAGAAATAATTGGTGAGCCACTATCTTTTATTCTTAATTTTGTTGTGTTAAAATACTGTCGTGTTTCGTGCATATCATTGAATTATATTCAAGTATTATGTTGTTGATGTGTGTGATTGTACATTTGAACTAAACTGCACACACATTCTTTTTATTGTTTGATCTAGTGGAGATAAACGTAAGGCGATTCTGCGCATCATTTAGTAAAACTTTGGCCCATCAAGATTTAGCAATATGTACTTGAAGAATGGGCAAAGTTCGCAAAGACATGATTGTAATCGACATCGTCAACTACTGATTGGACAGTGTCATAAAATGTGGCAAAGCCCGCACATTATTAATATTTGCCAAGTTTGCCCGAAACAGACGTATAATGCCGAAATTGCCTAGGCAATGCTGATTCTGCACCTCAAGCGGACTTTGCCCGTGACATATACACTGCACGCGTATTATATAAATTTCGTGTGTAGGTATAGTGAAAAACAAATGAAGTGTGAATCGTTAAAAACAATTCCACCAACTTACCCTGATTATGTCGTCTCTTTCCCAAGGACCATCAACCGCCAAAGTCAAATTGGTCCCTTCAGTAAGACCATGAACGAAGGCTATGGAGCTTGCGATGGTTCTCTGCTCATTGGTCGTCCTGAAATAGTAGCTGTCTTCGGAACCCCTGACAAGTTGAGGGTACCTTTCCCGGATCCTGGAGGCGATATTATAGAGTTCTTCGTAACCAGTGCCAGTGAGGAAAGAGTGAGATGTCTCCATTGTTTCATTCCAGACAAATTTACGGAATTCTTCAATGTCCTGTTAGAAAAAGCATATTTGATACTAGCGGCGCCAGCGACTACGTTCGCGTTAACTTCAGAATAATTCCCATGGGAACTCTTTAATGGTTTTGGATAAAAAGTATAAATGTTAACCCTAAATGTTAACCCGTCACATAAGCTATAACTATGCCAAATTTAATTAAACAGGCGTTAAGCGTTCAGACGGACAGGCAAAGCTTATAAAAATGGCTGATTTGGGTTCTGTATCGTTCGTACACTGCATTCAACCTGTGTCTTTCTACTGACGAATATAGGCCTCTTCCGAAACCCCTCACCATACCAAAGTCTTCTTTCTGCTCGTCTCATCCAGTCACTACCAGCGACTTTCATCAAGTTATCAGTCCACCTGGCCGGGGAGCGTTTAGCAGTACTTGTACTTGTATCAGCCTACTCCTCATACTGGAGACTCATACTCATAGAGGTTATCCTCATACTGCAGGGCACAAGCCTCCCGTAATAAATCACTGGTTTCAGGTTAGTTTCGGGCCGTAATCCACCCCGATGATAGCCTCAAATTCAAATCCTCGGCCCGTACCACTGAGTTACTCCTTAAGTACGACTTTTTAAAACTTTTAAATAGCTCGGTGGTAAGGGAAAACATTGTAAGGATGCATGCTCCAGGAATTAAAGAAAATCTGGAGTATGTGATCCATCAATCCGTTTAGCAATACTTGATCTCTTTTTTGGAAAGCCGGGGGCACTACGAGGCACTACAGCAAGCTCAGAAGACTATTTGACTTCTGGAAGGAGCTTGAAAGTAGTAGATACTCAAGTAGAGAATCCCTCACAAAATGGTCCCGCTGTACAACTAATTCTGGATATAGTGCGATTGAAAATGAAGTGGAATATGATTTGAGACAGATATAGATTAGGATTTCTTTCTTTATCTGGAAGTTTAAATTGAAATGTGAGTTCGGGTTGAGTTAGAAATCTAAGTAATTCCAAGTTGAGGACAAAGGCAATGAGTAGACGGTCCTAAAATTGTTGTAGTGCATTTTCTTTTATTTCTATTTCTTTGATGGCTCAATTCAGTACTTTTGTCATTTCAATTTATTTATTTGTCATTTAATTACTTATTCATTTATAAGTAATTAAGATGTATTTATTTCTTTTTTATGTTATTTTATCACAAAGTAGATTTACCTGTGCACAAAGCTGACTCCTGCCTGCATCGTAGCTGGCAACAATCTCGTCCCTTAATGAGGCTATCACCTTAATGCTTTCAGTCACGCTGGTCCCAGGGTTCCTGTTGCCATGTCGGTGTAGAGACCATAAGCTCACTGCTTCACAGTCTACAAGTATTTTAGAACTGTTAGTCATTTGGGAGTTGTTTGCAACATGCAACTTTCACTGCTGGACATGGGTCTCATTGTGCATGCAGCATGAGGGATGTATGACCGTAAAACGCCACGCTGGTCAAGCCGGTTGGTGGGTTCACTCTTTAAGAAGTGATGTAGTATCTCGGGACTTTTACGACTCCCTATTTTTTTATTTAGTCTTAATTTGGACGGTGTTTATCAGTACTCAATAAATAGACTATAATGACTATTAAACGACGGATTAACATGATTAGTCATTGATTACTTTGATTAGTCTGTGAATAATTGATTAGGAATTATTTTTCCATAAATCAGTTCACAGACACCCATTTACAGAGTAATTTAACTTCGATAAACTAATTGTTTTTTTTTTTAAATTTATAAAACAAAATTTCGCCGCTGAGAATACACAATAGTAATCTGCAGCAGAAATAGTGAAATCGGCAGCAGATCGATGGCCAGTAAAATTAAGTAAAATTTTAAAATTAGTTTATTTAATTGTTTTTTTTTTTTTTTTATAGATTAGTGGGCGGACGAGCAAGCGGTCCCACGTGGTGGTAAGTGTTACCGCCGCCCATGAGCACCTGCAACACCAGGGGGTATGCGGGCGCGCCGCCGACCTTGCAAAATCCTATTCACAGCTCTCTTGAAGAACCCCATATCGTAGCTCAATGGAAAGACCTCTTGAGGCAGTTCATTCCACAACCTACGGGTTCGCGGTATAAAATAATTTTTGGACCGAACAGTGCGCGACACCTCCGTATCGAGGAAATGCGGATGGACCGCACTTCTGTGACGGGAGGTGCGGTTGTAGAAACCCGAGGTGGGAATTATATTAAACAATTCTTCAGAGCATTCCCCATTGTACAGGCGGTAGAACACACAGAGAGACGCAACGTCTCTCCGAATGCTGAGGGATTCTAAACCGCCCGTGAGAGTGGGATCGTCGACAATACGAACAGCACGTCGTTGGATGGAGTCAAATGGGTCCAATTGGTATTTCGGTGCGCCGGCCCAGAGATGAGAGCAGTACTCCATATGGGGCCTCACCTGAGCTTTGTAAAGCATAAGGAGTTGCCCAGGTTTGAAGCACCGCTTCGCTCTGTTCAGCACACCGAGCTTTTTGGAGGCCATTTTGGCCTTATTTTCCAGATGACCCCTGAATTCGACTTTGCTGGAGATGTCGATACCAAGGATCCCGATACTCTCCAAGATCTTAAGAGGTATGCTCTGAAAGCGAGGTGCTACAACAAAAGGGGTTTTTTTAGCGGTGAATGCACAGACTTGCGTCTTACTGGGGTTGAAATCCACTAGGTTCAGAGAACCCCAAATCGAGACTAGATCTAAAGAGTCTTCGATTTCAGACACAAGCCTGGCGCGACTCTCTTCCACTTCGACCCGAGGGATGTTGGCGCGGCCCCTGTACAAGGCGTCTCCAGTACTGTCATCTGCATAGCAACGTATGTCACCAATTTGCAACAGGTCGTTGATATGCAGAAGGAACAGAGTTGGAGACAGCACGGAGCCTTGCGGGACGCCAGCGTTAATAGAAATTAATTAGTGTTACAATCTATAAATTAAATTAGTTGGTTTAATTGTTACAAACTATAAATTAAAACTATAATATTAAACTAATATTTATATATTATTGTGTATGGTATAAAGATTGGGATCTTATGACAAGGTACCCAGCATGCTGGCGGCATTAACCCATTGGATGGCTATGCTTATGTGTTAAATGAACATAATTGGTTAAATTAGTAATCCTTTGTCGGACATTCTAGGATCTAAAAGGTCATTTGTTTTCCTTTTTTCAATTTTATTTTTAGTTTTTTTTTTTTGCTGTTACACCTACACTATATAGTTAGGTACATTTTATATAATGTCTACATTATGCAAAAGCGGACACTAATTATTATACAGTAAAAATATAATTAAATAATTTCTTAGTACAAAGTGGTTCACCTGGACCTCCCAATGACCCGGTGTCAAGTACGACAATTATTACGTCATGTTGTATTTCAAAACGAAATAACAAGTATTGGTATCTTCCTGTACAAATTAGGTTCCGCCTTTGTGCAATTGTTTTTTTTTTATTGTAAAAAATACTTACTTTCTGGATTAGGATAGTCCCTGATATCGCCTCGGATAGTGTCGTAGGGTGTCTTTGAAGAATACAATTGGAAGGGACACTGGGCGTTCCAGTAGCAAGCCCTTTCACTTAATACTACGTTGGCTAATAGTAATACCAAAATTGAGATCATTATTCCCATTAAAAATAGAAAAAAAAGAAAAAAAAATAGATTCTTATAAGTTTTACTACGCAAGACACGTATTTATAGTGATTATGTAATCTTTATTCCGCGTAATATAGAGTGAATAAAGGTGCGTCCTTCATACGCAAATTTATTGATATATATTTTGTTTATTCTTATTCATTGCTGTAATCATATACAATATGTATATATATGTCGACGCAAAACAGTCAACATCTTTTATTTTAGATTTTAAGTTTGATTACATAAAGTCTATTTAAGAATGATAATTAATTTTAACCTATTTTATTACCAATGAAATAGGTAAGCTTCATTTTTTAACCTAAATCAAATAATTTTTAAAATGAGTTTGTTAACATTTGAATTTACTTCCTTAGAAGTTACGAACATTCAAAAAGTTAACTTTAAATTAATAAGTTTAGCTCAAAATTAATTATAAATCAAATCTTTAATTTACAAAACACATTCACAATTTAATCATTAATAATTCTTTAAATTGATTTTTAATAGTTGCTTTTTGAATGTTCGTTGGAGATTGTTTTGAACGATGAGTGATTAAAACCACGTGTGATTTTATGAAATTATTTGCGTTTATAAGTGTTTAAATAATGTTTTAAAATTATTTCACGAATA
Source organism: Sesia apiformis (assembly GCA_914767545.1). Classification (NCBI taxonomy): domain Eukaryota; kingdom Metazoa; phylum Arthropoda; class Insecta; order Lepidoptera; family Sesiidae; genus Sesia; species Sesia apiformis. The sequence goes on along the minus strand of OU611960.1, from coordinate 1,678,987 downwards.
ACTATAACGAAATATTCGTATTAAAACCATTGTTTAAAAATGATTGTAAAGAAGCAACATGGTGGGAGGCCACCATGTTGTTGGCTCACTTTTCAAGTGGCAGCTGCTGAGAACGGTAGTTTGGTGAGTGCTTTTTGAAATATTGCTATTCGAATTATTTTTACTGTTGTATAGAAAATAAGGGTAGACTTAAGATCTTAGTTGAATCTATAAGTTAAGAAAAGTATTGATTATAAAACGATTGTAACAAAGAGTTTATTTCAAGTGTATAGTTGTTTTATTTCGTTATCTGTTGAATATGAGTGACGCGAATAATGGTGACGTCAGCAATGCTGACGTCACGCTTTCTAAAAACTTGCACGATAATAATTCTCCGTTATATATATTTTTATTTTATTTTTTATGGGCACACACAGTATAATAGAATCACCACAGATTTTGTAACTAAACATTAGTTCTAATTTGAAAGTAAATTAAAAATTACACATCCGTTTACAAATCCAAAGGTTATCATTTTTTTTAAAGGTAGATATCATTCTAAGTATTCTATAAGAATTCTACAGCTCAGAATCCGCTCATTTGAAAAGAAAACATCTATGTCATTACGCCTCGCTAACATTTTATTAATAGAACGTATACTTAGCACGTGCACTTACGGTGCATTACGTGTCTATCAACATGTATGACGCATCGTGATCGCGTTTAATACAGACACGTGCGAAGGTAATAATGCATTTTTTTTATCTTCGATGAATTATGTAGCGATAAATTGACCATTATTTTAAGTAGGTACATATAGTATTTACTTTTATAAAATCTGTGGTCAGGATCGAAATAACTTAAGTTATCTGGTTTTTAATAATATATGAATGTTTTTAACTTCATTTTTTAAAATAAAATAGTTTCGTTTGAGTATAATTTACCATCTTCAATATTTAAGATTCTTTCCCTCCAGAATCCTTTTATTTATTTTTTCCAACCTGTGCCATATTTGAAACAATATGTAATGTTTGATAAGCTTCAAACTTTGCAAACAGATGGCGGTGTCACCGAAGATAGACCGCTCAAACTTTAGTACTCAAAGTTTTTTTTAAATAAAGAAATTACAGATTTACTTTAAGCTTCTTCACAAAAGCAATATATTATGTCAGACACTAAAGATGAAATTCACTTCAACACAACAAAACACAAGTTCATCATTGATTATTTCACATTACACAACGTACAGTGTCCGGTGCCTTGATTAAAAATGTTTCTACTATCACGTATTTATCAAAGAGCAACCATTTTCTAAGAAATGGCGCAAAATATAGCTACATAGTCTTGAATTCCCACGTTTTGTACCGTCTCATCGTTTATCTATAGACTAATGAAGAATTTCTGAATCAACTGACTTCCATGTCTAACCACAATACATAGTTATACTAATAAGTTGTTATGGATTGTTGTTCAATACGCTTCCGCTTATGAGGAAAACACTACGGAAGATCAAACATACACACGCACCCAAACACAATCGAGTCATGTTTACGACAATCGTGTTGTAAACTACCGACATGTAAAATTTAGAACACATTGTAAATATGAGGTAGAAGCCTCCGCGCACTAGTTGATATTTAAAGTAGTATTCATATATAGTAAAGAAACTATATTTCTTTAATTTGTACAGCGCTCTTCTGTCTGTAAACAGTGACCATGTACTTATGTACTCCATAGATGGCGCTGTGAGTAATGGCGGCCCACACGGTTGGAAGAGCAGCTGATGTTTGGGGTTTGACAGAACTCACCTTGATTTAGTATATTGTTAGATTATTATAAAAAAATGTATGTATAAAAAGGAATTGACAATTTAAATAATAGGCTTTAAATGTCGTTTCTTTGTTTTCAGGTAGTTTTCAGTAGGATTTAAGTAACAGTGTAATTATTATTGTATGTACCTATGTAAGTACTAAAATAAAAACTTTCTTTTCAGAGCAACGCAATTGTTTATTTGAAATTGACAATTTCTAATAAGTTTGGAGATATTACACTATATAGGTAATAGATAATATTCATTATCTTTCAAATAGTTTCTCTATCTCTTGGGGGATGTAATTAATTTATACATTCGCTGTATGCGTTATTTTGCCAAATATTCACTGCACTCAAATAAAAGATGCTACATGCCATGAACTCAATTAAAGGTGCTATATCAGCCATGTCGACAGGTTCATCCGTGTGGATCGGCTTTATAATAACACCACCTCATCTCTTCCCGTTAGGTGTGACTTCCAGACAAACCTACCGACTTCGAGTTTATTATTTTTGCTATAATTATACAATATGATTTAACCTTTTTAATTAACTGTCCCACTACAAGACAGTTAATTCTACCTGAAATCATTATTTTATAGAAAAAGACGGCAGACGAACATACAGTCCACCTGATGGTAAGTAGATACTGTCATCCACAGACATCCGCGATACATGCCAACATCAGTCCAGAAAGTCAAACGTTGGCACACCCCCGGATGCGCTGCCTACCTTTGCAAATTAAGGAATGGATTGACAATTGGGGAGGGGGCTAGGATGGGATGAGAATGGGCTCCGGCATATCTCACTCACTACCGAAATACGTACGTAGCTTCGGGAAATACGATAAAGTTGGAAATGCAGTACATTTCAAGGCAGTCTTCTGTGAGAGAGGGGCCAGTCGAGTGCGCCCAGCGGCTGTTGAATTGCAGCGTGTACTCTCCCTCTCTAAAGTGTCCATCTGCTGAGTTCAAGTCCAGACTAAGCTTTGATAAGTGTATCTAGGCCATTCGGCTATCGTCATTTCCATTTGTCTATACGTCGGGAAGTATCCTGTTGTAGCATCCACTGACGATTTTACATTTAATTGTTTTAGTAATACAGTTCTATGTTCTCGCAAAATGGGGAGGGGGATAGGATGAGATGAGAATGGGCTCCGGCATATCTCACTCACTACCGAAATACGTACGTAGATTGGGGAAATACGATAAAGTTGGAAATGCAGTACATTTCAAGGTAGGCTGTAGTCAGTCTTCTGTGAGAGGGGTAACGTGGCCAGTTCAGTGCGCCCAGCGAATGTGGGAATGCAGCGTGCACTCTTCCTCTACAGTCATCACATTCGGGATGCTATAATAAAGATTTTTTTTCAATAAAGCAAAAAAGCAAAATTTGTTTTGACATAACGTTAAATTGTCAATGTTCACCGTATGACCAGACCTCAACAATCCGGATTATCTATCTGAAACGCCTGTCACTGATAGCGTTATCTGCCTTAATGACATATCAGCAATTGATGTGACGTGACAGTCATGTCTCCAGTCCGTTCCTTTATAAAAAAATCTGCGGTCTGGGGATCCCCGTCAGGAACGAAGATCCTCTAGCATTTTTTTTTAAACTCCGAATGTAATTCGAAATAAAATCTGTATAGTTCATGTATTTTTTTTATATTTTGTATCATATTTTCAATGCAAATAATTTAAAATAAGGACACAAATCAAAAATGAATTAAAATTTATCAAATCAAAATTTAGGTTATACAACCTCCCACGCACTAGTCTGCACGTCTATTATTCTGCTTGAGTCTCGCTCTCGATACTCGCACGCACACACACAGAGAGAAAGAAAAAGGCGTATGGAGGGGGTAAAAATCTTACGTGACGTTACATTTTCTCTCGAATCACACTTACCGCAAGCCGCGTAAAGGAACTTCGTTACAAAAAGGTCTTAAAATCTTAAAATAAATGTCTTATAATAGTAGAGAATATGTAATTCTTTAGATGAAATAATAAAGTGATAAAAATACGATGAAGATAATATTATGTGTCAATAACAACATGATAACTACTTCTTTTATTTTATTATAATTACTGCTTATAATCAATCAATCTTTAATAAATTAATAATATAAATGTAAAAAATGGCCAAGTTCCGTCGTTATAAAAAAACACGAAACGTGTTGTCCACGAAAAGGATTGAGGTCTAGAAAGTGCCAAGTTCTAATAATATCGTTATATAATAAAATCATTGAAATAAAACCTCTTTTCTATTACTTTGATTCAAACTTGTCATTTCTAAGTTTGCAAAATATTATATTAAACTGCTTTAATAATTCATTTATATTTATATGGTTGTTCAACCATAAGGCAAATCATTTATTTATTCTTTTACTTATAAGGATTGCAGTAATTAGTGATAACAAATATTATTTAACAATAATTCAAAATAATATTTATATAATATAACAATAAATTATAATTATAACAAAACGGGAGCTTTACAAACAAAACGTAAACAAGCAATTTCTGTATTGTTTTGTGTTAATATTCGTATGTTTTTCTTGAAGTTTTTCGTTATTTCGTTATATTTCTTATTGTTATAAGTTGTTCTCAAATGTTTTACCGTCACCAAAAAAGAAGCGACAAAAATACTGTACTGTATTTTTGTCTGTACTGTACTGTACTAATACTTTACTGTACCCTGTAGGCCTATTTGCTACCTCAGTATCTATACTCCTTTATTTACGTTTTGTTAAATCTTAAGAAAAACGGATTATAGATGTTTCCGATTTTGGACTTTTTTTTGGTGGAGAATTAGTCCTTAATATGTAGCTTAGCAATAAGGTCTACATTGGAATGATTTTAGGTAGCTTTTTATTGTAAACGCTACTAACAACTCCACATTATTTGAAGGAAAGTTGTAGGGGTGATGAAAGTGACTTAAATTGGTTCGTGTGAATAGGTGAACGGTAGTGCTGCCAGCCATGTTTCTTGTGAATTTGGCCTGGTACACTGTCGTGCACCTAGGATAAGGATCTTGCGAGATTGCTATCTACCAGCATTAGGCTAAATTATTATATTTTTTATGTCCTACACAATTATGTTTATTTCTAATTATTCATTCATTTGCTTCATCACCGTGAATAGAGAATACGACGCTTTTATGATCTGAAAAAGATATAATGAAAGTCAAAATTAATTTGCTATTTATTTATAGAAAAAACATATACAACTACCGACATTGCAAAATCATATTCACAGCTCTGGAAGGTCTGCGAAAGACTATTTTCAATTATCATACCATACCATCAGCCTATATCTCTCCACTTCTGGATATATGTACGTGTCTCGGTACCGAATGAGATACACCAGAGCTCATTCCTAATCCATCCTGTCCAATCTCTCCTTATTTTCCCGACCCTTTCTCCAAATCTATTCCTAAATCTGCAAAGGTAGGTAGCGCGCCCGGGGGCGTGTCAACGTTAGTCATTCTGGACTGACGTGGTCATGTACCGCGGATGGACATGTACGACAGTATCCACTTACCATTAAGTGGACTGTATGCTCGTTTGCCACTTTATTTTTACGAGAAAATATAAAAAAAAACCTGCAACACCCGAAGAAATGCGCGTGCGTTGCCGACTTTGCAAAATTTGAATCAAAACTCACTTATAGAGCGCTATAGTATAGCATGGTGGATAAACCTCAGTTGGTGGTGGGCATTTTTAATTACCTAATCGTACCATCAACCTATGTCTCTCCACTCTGCACAGGCCTCTCACTTAAACATTGTTGGTGGTTAGCAATTTTAAGTTAGCACAATCTTTTGATTCGCAAAATCAATAGACTATATTAATCTAAAATTTTTAGGCGTTTCCAACATACTTTGTTTTACCTGAAATAAAATAAAATTCTTTCGGTTATCAATGTTTTTTCAATATGTACATAATAGACGGCGTTCGTACATTGATTGAAATTCTGAAATTATTTAGTCTGTACCTCAAACGTTGTCTGGCAGAGATCGCTATTAGCGATGAGACCGCCTTTTGTGCATTTGATAATAGCGATCTCTGCCAGACAATCTTTTGGGTACAGACTAAATATTTTAATCACTGGTAGATGATGTACAGTATACATAATTACAATAACGAGTTTATCTGTCTAAATTAAAAATATTATTAAACTACTTACAGACGTGAAAGAAGCCAGTGACAATGTGGTAATGCCACCAGCAGTGAGCCGAGTGATGCGGCAAGTTCGCGACATGATTATGAGGAGGGGTTGTCGAAGCTTCGCTGAGAACGTGTACCAGGGACATTCATACGCTGAGTAAGAGATTTCTGCACTCTGTAAGGTCATTTAAGGTCAGTCAATTAATCGATCGGTAATAAGTTATTATTACTAATAACATATGCCTATATATTTATTTTTCAGAATTCATGCGTTTTCGTCTTTTATCATGAATGTAACAAAGAAACACACAAGCAGACTTTGAGATTGCAAGAAACAAAAACAAGAAATTGCTGCGCTAAGAATGAGTAAATAAACTATTAATTACGTGACCTCAAAATGGGGGGGAGGGTTCCGGCAAAATCTCGCCAAATCTCATTTAAAGGGAGTAGCGGGACATTGAAGATCTCACGTCAACTTTTGAATTCAAAAAATATTGGTACATTATTATTACAGATAACATTTTGTATTACAAAATCAATCCCGGGCATAGACAATATTAAATATTTTCTATGCCCAGAATTCCCCAAATTGTGACTTGTGGTGCACAAGTGTCATTCACAAGATTCCATTCGCGGAATTAAAATCAATTCGTTATAGTGCACCTTAAACGTAGTATTATTTTTCTCCTCTTATTTCATCACTATTAACGCTTAGGTATTTAGTGGTATGTAGCAAAATACACGAACATATCAAATAAAAAGGCCGTGTTTCAACAATACCCATGCCACTACATGCTTACTTAAGAACGGATTTTTCAGTTACCACTATCACGGCAGTGAAGGAATATGGTACATGCATCGACAGAAAATCTGAGTGTCAGAGAACTTAAAAAATCTAGAAAATGTGAAATAACCACCAATCCCCACTGGGTTATGTACCTACATTGTATTTATTTATATAACTCGGAACCAAACCGATACATGTAATTGCTGTATTTTAATAGTGAACTTTATATTCAGGGTATATAGTTCAATTTGCGTATCGCTCTGACTAAAGTCAACGGTTGTCGACGTACGTCTCAATATAACGTTTATTCGAAACGTTCACCATTTTCTTTTATACAATCTTTCAAATGTGGCCAGTGTTCGATTGAAACGCGTACCCTTTCCAGAGGGAAAATTGGCAACTGCCCTTACGGAATGTTTTAGGGATTCAATAGTATCATGACGTTTAGGGCATGCCATGCTCTCTAAAACAAACCATAAATCATAATCGAGCAGATAAAGATCTCTAGATGACTATTAATTCATTAACTCTATTAAGTATTAACTAGCCAGTCCAATGAAGTCGAGAATATTCCTTTCTAGTCACGCCTGTGTTGAGCGAGCTTTATAACCTGGTATTGAGTCTTGCTGAAAGAACCATTTTTGGTTATGGAACAGAGTGTAGTTAAGAGGCTTTATGACCTTTGTCAAGAATCGTATCTTGATACACTTGAGACGACGTTTTAACACCTTTTTCACAAAAATATGGTTCATTCACTCCTTGATATAATAACGCCCCACCAAACCACCACTGAAGCCAGATAATGGCCACGTTGCACCCTTTTGACCAATTGAGCATCTTCTCTAGAATTATGATCATAAACTTAATCATTCTGCTTGTTAAAATGTTCCTCAATGGGGAATATTTTCTCATCCGTAAGATAAGATTTGTCGGTGAGCTCCCTTTGTGTACCGTCGAAGAAGTTGTTTTGATTTGTCAAACATATTTTTCTTTTTCTTGTCAGTTAAGAAATTGCCAGAACGTCTTTTATAAACAGCAAGTCTTAAATCATCTTCTCAAATAGGTGGCATGGTTCTAGGTGTTATATTCATCTCTCTGGATAAAATCTTTTGTTTCCAGACGAGATTTCTTCGTATTTTCTCCTTCACAGCTTTAATCGTCTGTTAGGAAGAATAGTGTGTGGACTTTTTCTGTCACAAATATAGGACGTTTCAATATACCTACTGTAATGTAGTGTTGTGTTCAATGTAATAAACAGCCAGGTACACAAACATTCGACTAATACCAAGCTGATGGAGAGTCTTAAAAATTGCATTTGGCTCCGTGCCTACTCTGTACACAGAGCTATTACAGGAATACGGATTTCGTTTTAACCCCACTCAATTTTAATATCAGTAAAATATTTAATTATGATTGGCGCCAAAATGAGTAAAAACATTTATTTTTCACGTGAGAATGACATCGATTCCAAATTCAAATTCCAAATTATGTTTCTTCATTGTAACGGTATTTATGGCCGGACTTATACTATTTTCTTTTTGTCTTCCATGTCTTCTTCATTTCCTATTTATCTTCCATCAAGTATGTATTTCCACTGCTAGATATAGTCCTCTCCCAAGGCTCGAATTGAATTTCTATGTTTTTTTTAATTGAGGTAGTTCAGCGGTGAAACGTGATACGTCGCTATAAAAACTTTTGTCAAAAGCCAAAAAAAAGATTTTAGTCTAAATTCACCATTGGACCTGTGCGGTGGAAAGAAGAGATAATGTAAAAAAAAGGATATGAATTTGTAGGTTATTAAAGGATATGTGAGTCAAGAATGTGTGCGTCGGAGAGAACAGGTCCGAATAACCACGAAGTTGGCAGGACCATGAGAAAATGGAGGGAACTAACCCCTATGGTGGAATTATTAACGAAAACTCTCTTGCAATTCCAAACGCTTATGCTCTGCACAGGAGGTTATAGTTACCTCTATTGCAAGTTGATTTCCTTCGTAACAATATAAGAATACTTGCAACATCATATCAATCAAATAGGCCATTGTTGAAATCACCCAAATCATATTCCTCATTGTTTTCTGAAACATAAATGACATGTTCACAATATGACATTACGATACCCATGTTTGCAATTTTGGGAAGAGACGTGTGCACGCTTCAATCCCCGTGATTGGGTGTACGTCTGGTCGTTACTCCACATTAAGAAAACGCTACCGTAAAATGTACTACCAATTCTCATCCATATCCATCAAAAGTATGTACCTGTTTCCGTGGAGAGTGATATATGCTAGAGTATATTTACCATCCCTATTCATCTCTCGTATCTCATCTAATGAAGTGTGAAGTGGAATTAAAAGAAACTCTTTATTCCATTATGTTCTTGACTCCCCATCCCAACCCAACCTCGCAAAGAGGATTGAGAGATGTAATAGAATGAGGAAAATATACAACTTCCTGGTACTCTCTTAAAGGGTATCAGAAAGTCGATTATACTTTATCAGAAAGTCAGTATCAGCTAGATTTAATTGGCAGATAATTCATCTATCAGATTGTTAACAGCTGTTTTATCAGGAGGTGGTCAGAAAGGCCCTTAGGGTCCTCTTCAAAACCCCCTGATACCTTATCAAGAGGTGGTAAGCAAGGCCCTAAATCTCCAAAGATCCGCATCGGGAGCGTGTCAACGTTTGTCATTCTGAACTGATGTCGGCATGTGTCGTGGACGTCCATGGGCGACAGGTGGACTATCTGCTCGTCTGTCAACAACTTTCTATATAAATATATAAAAAAATGTCAAAATATTAATATTCATCATGATATTCACTGAGATCTCTACTGCGATTGCCCTCCGCGGTTGGTCCCTTATCATTATCACGTGAGATACTGTCAAGATTGAATTGACGATTATTCAAAGTAATCACGCCACTGATTTTTATTACCACTCCCAGGTAGATAGTGCATCCGGTGGCATGTCAACGTTATTCATTCCTGACTGATGTTGGCATGTATTGTGGATGTCTATTGGGGAAAGTGTTCACTTACCATCAGGTGGAGTGTTTGCTCATCCATCACCTGGTTTTAATAAAATGTAATTAAATTTATAGTCATTAATAACTTATCAAGTTGATGACTTTCGTCCTTTATTTACTTTTGCATCAGCGGTCCTGTTGAGCCAACTTGCTCTTGACTGATAATTATTTCTAATTATCTCAAATCATGCTCAGATCATGGATTCATGCATAATTCTACAGAGTCGTCTTTGTAATTTCAATTTCAGTCACGTTCGACTTTCGCATACATCATTATGATGCTCGTGAGCAGATTGGCTTATGATACTACATCACACCGTAACATACCATATCATCAGTTTTCGTCTTTCCAATGTTGGATATAGACCTTTCCCGCGTACCGCTACCACACAGGGTATTACGTTGATCTCATCCAGCCACTTCGGGCGACTTTCTTCAAGTCGTTAGTTCACCTGGTCAGAGGGCATTGCATGCTACATTTCCCGATACATTTAGTTTATGATAGATACTCACAAACGCCAACTCATAAGCCGTGAAGCATATAATGATCATCGATATGGTGAACTGTCCCAGGATAGGCATTGAGAAGTTGTCCTGGAGCTCCTGTGCTGTGTTCAGGACAGCTTGGTGTTGCGCCATACAACGTCGGAGGCGGGAGTTGACAATTTTCTCTTGTTCTGGAGTCAGAACCTAGAAGAAGTCATCAGAAACATATCGGAAACTATTAAACGTCCACGGCTTCTCTCGCTTCTCACCTCAAGGCTTCATCTTTGTAATCACGAGATGTTTTTGGACGATAATGACTGCTAATAATAAATAGTGCAACGATATTTTTCCAAGAATTGCCTAGTACTAAACTTTTTGCTTCTAAATGTCTCATAACTTCTACTATCGGCGTCGGAACAAACATGTCTAACGCCCAACCTCCCCCCCGCCCCTTTAGGGCAACGTTTTTTGTAAACCACGCGTATCACTTTAATGAGTATCTAAATTTTAGTGATGGAATACCACTCACCGATGAAACGATACATCTCCCTTGAGTCGGTTCACCACTTTTGACGAATTTCTACAATTGATTATACGCAATTAGGTATTTTTGTGTTATGTAAAGACTTGCTACCGTCACGGCTAACAGCAAACAGAACTATCAGAGGAGCTTACGAGAAATAGGAGCTTAGCGCAAACTACGTCCACTCAGTTACGGACGATTTGCATTATCTATTCCTTTATATCTATGGTTAACTGATATCTTTCAATAACTTACGTACAAGCAGAGGTTGCTTTAATAAGTGTCGGTGAGTATTCGAGTGTAATATGTCTATCAAAGCGTTTTCCAATTATTGTACATAATAACTATTATGGCAATCAAAGTCTTAATTAATATTAATTTAGTATTAGATATTACCATCACGATAAGTATGCATATTATAAATATCAAATATCAACATTTATTTAACACTTTTCTTATTGTCTCTATTAAGGGAAAGTCACTTTGTTCTTGCGATATTTATTGCATTTATTTCACTAAGTACCTACATGATATTAATACTACACTAACTCAAAAGGTTTCGTCCTTTTCAGTCCTCTCACTATGTCCGTGTTATCGAGGAGTGGGATGGCGTCAACGTACACATGGTGATGAAGTCTTCATTCATGAGCTTCGGTGTATTTTTTAATAACGTTGGCAACGAGGTCCACTTTAAGGACCCGATGGAGGTAGTCATTTTTAATGTACCAGGGCGCATTGACTAAGCCCCTGAGTAGTTTGTTCTGGAATCGTTGGATAATGTGGATATTACTTTGTTTGGTGCAGTCCCACAGCTGAATACTGAACAGTCGATTGCACTGATTTTATTTAATACATGAACCTAAGGATCAAGTGAACAAATAATAAATGCAACGTAGAGATTATATTCTAACCTAAATGCTCACTGTTCGCAAAAGCCTTTGTTGATCACCTTGAGATTAAAACTCAACTAAGAAAAAGTACTTTTTCTGAATAATATCACGTAAATTTATATGAACGCGTCCGAAATAACTGTTTTGGTGTTAATATACTTATATTAAAGAAAATATGGCGATTTACCTCAGAGTGTTTCAAGTCATGACATAAATTCCTCAGTGACAAGCCAGTGAGTCTTAGTCGGCAGCAACACTGGGCTATCAATGATACGACCAGTGTGTCAACGCTTATGTTGAGAAACGCAGTCACAATTAGAACTACGCTCTGAAACATAAATTGTAATTAAGATATGAACATATAAGTTTGTAACTTATCATTCCTTATTGGTTTCTGTGTCCTGATAAATTCTTTTTGACTTTTTGATCAATGCTTTTTGACATACCATCGTATCGCTCCAGCTGACTGAGTTATATATACGATTTTCGTATGCGACCAAACCCCATACAATTTTTGCTTACAACTGTTCACGTGATGATAAAAACACGATGTATAATTTTGATTTTAAAATATATTAATTTTAAAGTCAAAGCTGCAATCCACCAGCTGCTGGGCGCGCTCGACTGGCCACGTTACCCCTCTCTCACAGAAGACTACCTTGAAATGTATTGCATTTCCCACTTTATCTTATTTCCCGAATGTACGTACGTGTTTCGGTAGTGAATAGATGTGCCAAGAGCCCTTTCCCATCTTATCCCTCCACATTTTCCCAACCCTTTCTCTAGATCCTTTCCTATATCTCCAAAGATAAGCAGCGCATCCGGGGCGTGCCAACGTTAGTCATTTTGGATTAGTTGGCATATTAATTTCACTACATTGTATTTAATTACATTAGGATCAAATCAATCAAATGTGATATATTTGTACGCCTTACGGTAGAACTAATACGTTCACGAATAAACGGATTTGATTTGATGATAACAGGGATAACAGTGATCACATGTGATAACAGTCTTGGACCGAATGTTCGAGAAACTCTCCTTGTGTAAATGAGCCATTACTGTTGTTATTGTTTCAGCAAGGTTTATGAGCTGTTTCTTGCTGATCTTCACTGTGAACAATTTATTTACTTATTCGTTGCTATCATGTACACAGGCAGGAACTTACTCTAAGTACGTGGCCCTGCTAAGGCATTGCGATTTTATAAATAACTAGCTGTGCCCGGCACGCGTTGCAATGCAGATTTTTTTTGTCAGAACCTTTGCGAGCGCGCGCACATCAACTCACCAAAGTTTTATCGAAATCGGATGAACGGTTTAGGAACGCATAGAAGACGAACAAACACACAGACGTTATTTTTTATATAAATAATACAATTGTATAAGTTGATTTCGCCTTATTTCGCCTACCATAGCATAACTATCAGCCTACGTCTCTCCACTACCAGATATAAACTAAGGCTCGCGATCATATTCCGCTTTTCTCATACAGTTATTACCGGAGAACTTCATGAACCTGGGCGGAAGGTGTCCCACGCTGCGCTTCACGATATGTGATTTCCATTCAAGAACTCTTCTAGCCCATTAATTGTCGGGCCTGTGGTAGATGTGACTTGCCTTCAGTTTATTAATTATTTGAGCAATTTCGTCATCGCTTAGTACTAATGTACCAAGTAATTAGTGTACTACTAAGGTTAATAATAATGTTTTAAGGTATCGAGTGGGTTGTAATTTAATATGTTATAAACATTCTAATGTCGTAGGTAAAGAAAATGTCGTGCTCAAGCTAAAAACTTACAAATCTAAGCACAAACCTGGTGTATGTAAGTTAACTCATGCGCTGGAGACTTGGAAGTATCGTAGGGATACCTGACAAAAAAATATAAAATAAAATTATGAAATCTAAGAAATGACATTTCAGATAGACACTTATCTGAACCAATTAGCCCCAACAACTTTGCAGGCGGAGAGTGCATGCTGCATTTCCACTGCCGATGGACGCACTCGACTGGCCACGTTACCTCTCTCTCACAGAAGACTGCCTTGAAATGTACTGCATTTCCCACCTTATCGTATATCGTCAATGTATGTAGTACGTGTTTCGGTGGTGAGATATGCCAGAGTCTATTCCCATCCCATCCTACCCCTCCCCATTTTTCCAATCCGTTCCTTAATCTGCAAAGGTGGGCAGCGCATCCGGGGGCGTGACGACGTTTGTCAATCTGGACTGATGTTGGCATGTATCGCGGATGTCTATGGACGACAGTAACCACTTACCATCAGGTGGTCTGCGTCTGTCGCCTTTTTTCTAAAAAAAACTCAATTTTTAATAACATCTTATCTTATTAACTTAATAACAACTAAAGTTTGTCTTTCAGAAGCCCCTTTTAGCAGTAAGACCCTGCCTTTTGTACATTCTATTTTATCTTATTTTGTTAGGTTTGCAATATTTATCTATCTACATCGCGGATGGCTGGTGGATGTGAAATGTCAATGATCATATGTAGTGGAGAGCGTTAGGAGGGGTCAATATCCCATACCAGTGGAGATTTTATAAGAAAGATTAATAGCAAAGTAGAAAATGTAAGCAAAGCTTCGTAGGAATATCATAAAACCGCATGCACTATTGTATTTTACAAGTACATCTGTAGACATACCAAGCTCTCAAAGGCAGTCCGTTGTCGGGGCTGGCTGTAGCTGCCCAGCCGAGGAGGTAACACCAGTCAACAGGACGTAGAGAAACAGAAGAACGTTGGTCTCATGATCGCAGCTTAAACATGGAAGTGAAAATATTGGATTACGTATAACGTATAACTGCTAATTCCTAATTCCTTTTCGGATTCCGTATTCCACAAATAGTTGTGTTTAATCTAGTTAAATATTTATGTTTAGGGTATTACTTGTAAATAATTGAGTATGGGGAGTTTTAGGAGTTTCTTCGATTAAGAGCTAGTCCGATATTACACCATATCATACCATCAGATTATGTATCTCCACTGTTGGGTGTAAGTTTCTCCCAAAGGTTGTAACCATACACGAGCATCCACTCTTCACATCCAGCCACCTTCTTCAAGACATCGGTTCACTTGACCAGAGTTGCAGTTTTCGGTACGTGGTCTCCATTCGTAGATTCATCCACCCCATTTATCAGTCCTGACGCCACTATCTTCTTTAATCTTCTATATTCTTTTGCTAATAATAACATTTGTTTCATTCACTGTGCGTTCGTGGGTGGTGGCGAGCTTATATAACATTCACATAGACTGATGGTATGGTATGGTATGTGTCAGTCCTGATTCAGTTTCTATTTACAAATAATAAATTTTGACTGAGTTTTTTAGTAGTTTTTAGTAATGATAATTTTATTTATTTGCTCAAGAATGCGGATACATACAGGTCTCATGGTAAGTTATACAAGCCTTACACATTCCGCCAGGTAACTGGCGTGCAAATGTTCACATTTCAAAGTTATATTAATAACAAGTTTATATTAAAAAGACTACATCAACAAGATCACATTTTACTTGGAATAAATAAACAAATATTTCGAAATTAAATGTCAAATTATATCGCGTCAAAACAAAATAAAAAAAAATATGAATGTCATTATATTATTATTTTTATGTTATTGTCATTAATACCAATTGTCATTAGTGAATTGATTAATTGAAAATTAATTGCCATTAAATAGGAAACTCTTTGTCAATGTGTTCACATTTAGTGCGACCAGTTTCCATCCATAATTCATGGATCCATCGTAGCTCATTTTTAAACATTCCCCCATTTACCTCTTAACAATCTTCCTGGCCTCGTCACTCTCTACTTCTCTCAGCTCCTCATCACATTCGTCAACTATACGTCGGACGGTGCGCTTCCTCCCCATGATGTTCAGTACCTTGGCGCTCAGCGCAAAGTTAGTGAAGAGAAGAAAAGCGTTGCCCGTCATCAGGGCCACGTTGCCCCAAATGTTGATCATGTCGGCCACTTGGATGACGTGGTAGATACCTGATTTTGTTATAGAAATATGGTAGACCATCAGACACTCCGTCTAATGATAAACGACTACATGTTGGCATTGTGATACATCCTATTATCAGAGGATTAAGAATCAGAATTTGGAGGATAGTTTTCCCAGGAAAATATACATAGACATAACTTTATTTCGACATCACGATACACAATAAAAGGTAAGAGACAAACAAATTACACATAAGAAAAAAGAATGATCATAAAATAAAGAAACTCAAATAAAAATACCTACTTAATCTATAACATTAAGACAGTGGCGGATTTACCAGCAGGCTGAGTAGGCTGGAGCCTAGGGCGGCAGATTTTAGGGGGTGGCAAATTTGGCCCAACATTTTTTTTTTGTTTACAGAAATAAAAAAAAAACATTATTATATACATGGAGAAAATGAGTCTCGAATTTTAACAAAAATTACAATATGTTAGTATTATACAGAATACTCCAACGTCTGTATATGAAAAATTACTAAACGCAATGGAAAAAGCTGATGTAATGAGGACGATAGTGCACAAATCATAAAGTTGCAATTTCATTGACAAAAAAGTGTAATTAATATGATTGTGAACTAGGGTATTGAATTGCAGAGGTCACTAGGGGCGGCAAAATTTGAATAGCCTACTGGCGGCAAATGTGTAAATCCGCCACTGCATTAAGATGTATATTGCGACGTTGGTAACAACTCTAATTTCGTCTTAACATTCGATTTATTTCGTCTATATATTTTTTCCTGAGGCTATCTTGTAAGATTATGTATCGTGTAGATCATTTTGTAAGTAGATATTTACAAAAAATGTTCCAAGATTACATTATAAATTGCTTAGTGACATAATGATTGTAACTGTATTTGTCCAAAAAAATAATCTCGGTTCACTCAATAAATATCTTATACACTGTAATTGTCTATACTCAAAATTATAGTTTAAGGTTTATAGATTTCCAGTAGAAAGGTGAAATTCCAAAAACTATTACCTAGTCATTGACATACTTAAACGTTTTTTTGGGTCTTCTGTAAAATAGGATGATACGTCACGTCTTTCAAGCTGTAAGCCGCCGTTATAAAAGTTTCCTTTACTTACCCAATATCAACATATACGAAAAGTACGAGTAATATTTAAATACTACTTTTCCATAATCCGTCAAATTACGGGGTTCGCAACCCCCAACAATAGTTATCAAAGATAAAGATAAACGTAAAGATAAATTCGAATTATCTATAAGTATCTTCATTTTACAAAATATATATTTTCTTTCCGCTGTGGACGCGATTACCGTAAAATGACAATTAAGAAACGCAAGGCGTAAAAATTGACGCATTTCTAGACTTTTTATTTTAATAATATTGTACCGTTTTCAGGTGTTGTGAACATTTTGTTACCAGTATTTATTGTCGACTCTCATTCGCGAGTTCAAATCCTCAGCCCCGTATACTGAGTCTCAACTACGGATTTTTAAAATGATCATCGGCTTGGCATGATTGAAAATTTAAAAAAATTCCAAGTGTATTCACCAATCCTCACTAGGCACAAAAGATTACCGTAGTTGCCGTCAAAGATTCTCACTTTATCCTATACCCCAATGTACGTAGGTGTTTTTCGGTAGTGAGTGAGATGTGCCGGAGACCATTCCAATTCACCATTTTTCTAAGTCTTTCTGCAATTCCATTCCTATATCTCTAAAAGGAGGCAGCGTATCCGAGGGCGTACCAACGTTTGCCATTCTGGACTGATGTTTGCATTTATCGCGGGTGTGCACGGCCGACAGTATCTACTCACCACCAGATGGACTATACAGTCCAGGTGTTCGTCTGCTGCCTTATGTCAATAACAAATAAAAAAAACGGTCTCAGCGTTCGATCACTATAGGAAATATGAATTTGCTACAGTTACTCATCTCTGACTTAACTTCTCTTAATTGTATGTTGAAGCTATGTTACACGCCACCTCCTAATTATGTCATTATAAATGATTGTCGATGGTAAAAATACGTTTGTCTTGTGTATTTATTATCTGAATAATAAATTTAATTCTTTATGTTTGTTGTATTCTGGTTTATACAACACTGCTATAAAATTTGATTTATTACCCAGTAAGTAGATGCGATTACTTCTGTAAGTACTACAACGAGAGAGGAAGAAGCTACATCCCACAGGCTCTGAGTATGACCAATTCCCATCCTCCATTGCGGAATAGGATGGTCATTAAAGAATAAAGTCAAATATTCAGTTTTTTTTACCTTGTTAAACCCCCTACTCTATGGGATAGGATGGAATTGGAAATTTGCACTGGAGTCTGGTATGTTTCAAATGGGAATTTATTTATTTTTACATCGGCCCTACAACAGAATAACCCTCTGTATTATTTATTAAGGAAAATTGAACACAATTTTAAATGTCTTCGTCTTATAACTTAATAGAATGGTGTAGACAATTAAAAAATATACCAAAACACACTACATAATAAATACAAATGTATGTAATTATGAAGTGTATACATTATACATACCTAGATTAGGTTCATGCGACAAAGCACTTCACATTTTATGCGGTATTCGTTTTTTACCGAACAAACACACAGCAAGGAAACGCGCATTTCTTCCGAATTTGAAACGGACTAAATTTTAGTTTGAATCAGACGAGTGCCATGGATACATGTGGGGTCTACTCTGAAATCACAAAAAACGAAATTTCGGCCAATATTTCGGGCGATTCCTACCATGAAAACGTACAGTCCTATATATCGGCCCGAAAGCAGTTCATTTGCGTCGATACTCTACTTCAGTAGCACGAGACTACATATTATTACAGATTTATTACACGAGTGCCAAAGATTGTGTATCATTCGAACTTTGATCAGGCCCAAAACTTTGGTGTTGTAAAATCAGAATAGATCCCCTGTATTGGTGTCATAATAGTATAAAATAAAAAAAACTGAATTGGAAAAAGGATCAATTAGTTAATCTTATCCACGCTCTATGCTCTAACGAGAAATCGTCCAGTACACAGTGTCTGCCAGCTCAAAAACTGATCCTTTTGAAATGTTGAAATATTTTTTATACCAAATACCGAATTGTAATAATAATAACATTTATTTTAAGGAATTCAAAGATATCAGTCACGAGTATTCATTTAAAGGTATATTCCATTGTGCTAAGTATAGTAAATTTCTTTGTGGTGCTTTATTTTCATATTATAATTAATTATTATCGTTCTCCTCCACTTGCTGCAGCACCGTGAAGAACGAATATGACGCTTTTATGATCTGGAAAAATAAATTGAAACTTTAATTTACCATTATCTTTGTTTACCTTGTATTTCTACTGGACGGACGTTTCGACACGTCCTATACCCGCCGCTGTCGTGAGTCGACTGAAAAGTCCGGTAATTCAGGACGGCAGTTGCAAGTTTAATCAGCTACCCGCCTACGATGAGGAAGAAAGTAACGTGGCTAAAAGATTGTGTAAAAAAGGGTTTCTAGCGATATCAAAACTAAACTCGTTATAAGTTTTAATTTTTTTCTAGAAATTTCGTCGCTTAAAAGCGCCACGACAACCTTTCCCGGGCCGTCGTTAATGCTGACGTCATCTCCGAATATTTTAGGTTTTCGCCGGCTGAAGAATATGCTTTTTTGATAGGTACGGATAAACATACGCAGCGCAGTTTAATGTGCCTGGATCTCGCACCTATACACTCACTCAGTCATCTTCACAGTTAGATTCATGGACGTAGCCACGGTGGGGCAAGTAGGGGCGGTTGACCCGGGGGGCATAGGTAAGAATAAGTAACAGACTTTCTTCATTACACTACCTCAATTTAAATTATAAGAAAATTCTTTGCTTTTGCCTCACCCTGGATAAAGTCTTGACGACGCCCGTTATTAGATTCCATGTTATGTAATCGCTTTGGGTTTTAATGTTTAGAAACCGCGATTAACTCCAGCTCCATTCTTATTAGCATGAAAACCATTGCTTTCACGTTATAACTTAAATATCTGACGTCAAAGACCTTAAAGTCTAAGACACTGCTGTTCAGCTACGTTTCGCTCGGGGGATATTATATCATAATTGCTACATACTAAATACACTTTTAAAGAAGTCAGATGTTTTACTTCTAGGCCTGTGACATTTTGATACAATTATTTAACAACAACTTATGGGATGTGTATTACGATATGAGGTTCTTCAAGAGAGCTGCGAATGGGATTTTGCAAGGTCCCCCTGGTGTTGCAGGTGTCCATGGGCGGCGGTAACACTTACCATCACGTGGGACCGCTTGCTCGTCCGCCCTCTAATCTATAAAAAAAAAACTTTCTGTAAAGTGATATTTTTATGTTCATTATTTTTTACGGACGTCTTTTTGAGAAAACAAAATGACAAACGAATTTGTGGCCAAAATTTTCTCAAAGCTGACGATAAAATTATGAAAGAAATTGGGTACGTATGTGTAAAATTCTCTTTTGAATAACAGTAAAATCTAAATTTCGACATAAGACGACTTACGGCTTTGTTAAACTGAGTGTGCGATATATAGTTCACTACAAAAATTAAGTGTTTTTTTTTTATTTACCGCCATAAAAGAAGTGAGTGAGAGCGTGGTGAAGCCGCCCGCGCTGAGCCGGACTACGCGTCGGGAACGCGTCATCACAACCAGGAGGGAGCGCCTCAGACGTATGGGGAACGTGTACCACGGACACTGGTATGCAGCACCAGCTATCTCAGTGCTCTAAAATATATAATTATTAAAGTAAAAATAAGGCAATTATCGACAATACAGACAGATGCTTGAAATATAAATAAATATAAAGAAGTTGTATAATGAAGCATGTATGCTTCATTAACTTGGTTTTTTGATGTGATCACGTTTAAAGAAAATGAAGTGTATTAAAATAATTTATTGTGTTTATGTTCGCAGTCACCTTGAATACGCTATATATAAATAAATTGAAATAATTCAACGGGCATTTATACGATTCATTCACTACAAATTCAAAATATTGGAAGCTAATTATGATCTACGTTGTGTTCGGTTACATTTACTTCCACTTCATATCCGTAGAAATATAGCTGATATTATATTCTAATGACGATTGCTATGGGAGTCATTGACAGCACAGATTTGTTAAGTAAGCTTGCTTTTAGGATTCCTTCTCATTACTCTCGCTCCAATAAAGTATTTCACGTCTCCACTATTCACTACAAAAATTAAGTGCTTTTTTTATTTACCGTCATAAAAGAAGTGAGTGAGAGCGTGGTGAAGCCGCCCGCGCTGAGTGAAAATAGCTTTTTATTAAGGGCCTGTCTACATTCAATGATTTGTGTGGCGAAGATGAACGCATCGACTTGTTTTTTAATGGTATAAATGCAATTAAGCGTACTCTTACTGCTAACTATACGACTAGCGTAGTCACGAGTAATACTAAGTTGTGATCTAGCAGTGTTGTGCAAATTGTTATATGTTTTGTAATTGTGGAAGCTTTGTTTTAGCTATTAACTTTATCAATCACTCATATAGAATATATATGTAATCACAATAGTTGATAAGCTTAATGAAAAAGAAATAAAATAAAAACAAATATTATTTAGACCTTGTAATGTAAAATTTATTTATTTCTTTGCGTGAGTAGGCTTCACATTGTTCCCATCAATGCTGTCTGTACGTGAAACTTGGATAACATTTTGTTTTTTTTTTTATAGAAAGTAGGCGGCAGACAAGCGTACAGTCCACCCGATGGTATGTGAATACTGTAGTCCACATACATCCGCGATACATACCAACATCAGTCCAAAATGTCAACCGTCGCCACGCCCCCGCATGCGCTGCCTGTCTTTAGAGATGTAGGAATTGGATTTGGACAATGGTTGGGAAGATGCTAAGGAATAGGATAGGGTGAAATGGGAATGGGCTCTGTCATAGCTCACTCATTACTGAAACACGCACGTATATTGGGGAATAGGATAAAATGGGAAATGCAATACATTTCAAGGGGGTCTTTTATGAAAGACAGATAACGAGGCCAGTCGAGTGCCCCCAGCGGTTGTTGGATTGCAGCATCCTCCCCCTCCAAAATGTGCCGAAAAAACACTTATGTGCAAAAAAATAACATATTTTGGATATTTTCTGTATGTATATGCTTCTGTCCGAGAAGGATTAACATTTAGAGTACTTTCAGATGAGATATAAAGTTCCCACGGGAAGCCAACCACATATACTCTATCGCTTGCGAGCATGAAGTCGCTAGCACGGCTAGTTTTTAAATGATATCTTTATGACGTACCTCTTCCGAAAGCTGATTGCCCTGGTAGCAGTACAAAAAAACTTGGAACGTCATGTTTAGAAGATACGTGCACATGGAAAACAGACGCACCAAATTTCCGGTATGCTAGAAATAAAATGAAATGTATTATTTCTGCGCTGTGATATCCTTGGGAGTGTCATCTATTCTCGACTCTTATTAGTGAAGTCCTGAGTTCAAATCATCGTGTTTTGTTGCCTTAATATCCCCACATTTATTACATTGTTGGGAGGAACTGTTGTATTGTTGTTACGTTGATAGAACTTGTAATTTAAATTCATATAATACTATGTGAAACAATTGATGTTTTATGACTTTTGTTTAAAATACTTCGACGTCAAATTTTATACGTCAGGTGTTCGCACTGATAATGGTAGCAATTTTTATATTTTCTATACTCAAAATTTATATTCTAACATTAAGACCTGAAGAGGCTTTTTTAATAACTCATAAAATATTTTTAGATCAGTGTTGGCATTAGTGGGACGTCAGACACCACTAATGGACAGCAGATCGCCACCAAATTTGCGGGTACGCTGAATTTTCCGATGATTGGAAATTCAAAACAAACAGAAAAAACTAAAAAAAGAAGGATCAAAAATAATACAAAAAAGGCATTTCTAGAAATATCAAAACTAAACCGCTCAATTTTACGTTTTATGAAATTTCCCGCTCTTAACAGAGGGCGGGCGCCACGACAGTCTTCCCGGGCCGTCATTAAGACTATCGCCGGCACTGATTGTGAATAAACTGTTGATGAACTGAACTATATGGAGCTAAAAATGGACTGAAAACTGAAACAGAATCGAAAACTGACCCCTGAAATTGAATCCCCAAACTGAAAACTTTTTGTTCTAAACTATACACGTTTCGATAGGTTCTAGATTATTTGACAGCGCCATCTGGGGACCGAGTTAACAGCTAAGCCTTTTTTATATACATATATCAATAGCACAATTAGCACAGTGTCAAGTTTTCTTCGTAATTAACTATTTCAAAGTTAAAAACGTATCCCGCCACCGTCCAGGCTCATCGAAGTAAGTCAGGAGTCGCTCAGTAAAGTGATAGTTGACGGAGGACAGACAAGGACTCATGGTAAGGACATGAAAAGCGCTGTCCTATGCTTTTATTTGATTATCACAAAAATTACGCACAAAAATAATTTTGAAGTTTAATAAATTATCACTACACTATCAAAACCACAAAACAAAATGCCCAATTTTTATAATAATCAAACAAAAACTTCACTTCTTAAGTTTCCGTCAAAAAGTCCATAGTAACGTTTACTTAAAATTGATCTCTATGAAGTTCCAATAAGACATTACTTAAGGTTAAAACTTACAGACACTGAAGCCAACTGGAAAGCAGTTACACAGATGATGACCAGAGATACGGTGAACTGCGCGAGGGTCGGCACGGAGAAGCAAGTCTGCAGTTGTGTGGCCGCTTCTAAAGCTGACTGATGCTGCAGAACACAATTACGTAGACGGGCGGTGACGATCTTTTCTTGGTGAGGAGACAGGAGTTGCTGAAAAGGGTTTTTTTGAAAAGAGAAGCAAATAAGCAGATAGGCCATCTGGTGACAAGTGGATACTGTTCCTCTTGGACTGCCGCGATAGACATCCGCGATACATGCCAACGTCAGTCCAGAATGGCGAACGCTGGCATACCCCCCGGATTCTCTGCGTACCTTTGGAGATTTAGGAATGTATTCGGCGAAAGGGTTTGGATAATGGGGAGGGTTGGAAAAATAAGAAAGACCGTTTTTTTTTACACTTCACACCTTGTATAATTTTTAGCAGCATGCTGATCGATATAATAGGTACTTTTGACATTTCATTTACAAGTATGTATGAAAGCCCACACAAAAAATTTGCTCCATCGGAATTATTCCGACATTCGTACTTTTTCTATCTATTTTGACTAGACTTCTATATAGCAAATTCGTACTTTTATATATGAATTCACCGCCATCTATCCACTAATATAGGTACTACATGCCACGACTGGTGATATCTTACGGGCTACGACTGCTACAAGTTTATCCGTAGACACTCGTAGCGCTACGAAATGTTTAGCCGAAGCTCGAAGAGATGACGCTTCAACTCTATTATAATGGCTGTATTATAATGTTTAATTATATATGTATATATATTATAAAGAAATATGTACAATAATTGCTTAAAATAAATTGAATGTTTAATAACTAAGAACAACATAGGTAATAATCTTGAATAATATAATAGTAATAATAATCACGTTGTTCACTAAATTATATAGTTTTGTATAATGTTTAAATGATTGGTATTATAGTATAAATGTTACGCTCTGACAGGGTACATGTACCTATAATACTATTTACCAATAATATATAAACCATGTATATGTATGCAAATAAATAAATTAAACCCATACGGAATTGCGGTGCATCCGCATTTCCTCGATACGCAGGTGTCGCATACTGTTCGGTCCAAACACCATTTTATACCGCCGACCCGCAGGCTGTGGAACGTACTGCCTCAAGAGGTCTTTCCATTTCGCTACGATATGGGGTTCGCGCCTTAATCACTGGCCGAAGATGCGCAACTACGAGCGCCATGTATTTTAAGGTCAAAGGTCATATAGCTTGTAATTGCTAGTTAATGTAACATCTAACACTTTTACTTTATGTATTCATTTAAATGTCATTGCACAGTTAATTGCAATGCCCTAACAAGGTCATGTACTTATGGTCCGGTTATCATAGGAAGAGCGCTGACAGTTCTGTATTTAATTAGTTTTATGTAAATAACGTTTCTTTCTTAAGTGATAACATAATAGAATCGATAAGAAAAAAAATCTTAAAGGATTATCGAGTTGTAAAATGTTTTTTATTACATGTTAAAGATTTATATCAACTGTTAAAGTTCTTCCTATAATAACCGGACCATAGTCTAAGTTCCTGCCTATCTACATGATAGCAATGGATAAATAAACAAATTGCACAAATGGCGGACTTGTTAAAAAAAGGCATTGCTACCCATCATCCACCAGAAAAAGGAACAGAAAAAGATTATACAGAAAAAGTATATCATTTAACCAGGTTTCGTGAATGTTTATCACACATTTTATAAATGATTTTTCATTATGATTGATATTATGATTGGCAACACTGCTCGCTGAAGCGTAAAACTCGGGTCAAATTAGCGCTGTGGTCTGGTGACTTTATGCTGAGTCAGGGACCTTTTCGATCCACTGCACTTTACACCTAAGTTTAGTTTAATGTTATATGAATAACTATAAATTGTTGTGTATTGTGTTTTGGAAGCAAAGAGCAGTCTCATAGAAGACTGCGGTAAAATTTGTTTACCAGATAATATGTAGTAAGTGAGATTTGTTCTTATTTTATCCGCAAGGGCGTTGCCGGGATTTTATCTAGTGGGGAAACGTAAATTCTTCCCAATGCCAGGAAGGGCAAGCACTCCACCCTGCCCCGGGGTGACTACGCCCACGCTTATCCGTAAACGAAAACGTAACCAGCCCTTGTATCGTCTACTGCTAGATATGGGCCTCCTTATGCATACGGCATATGGCATAAGGAATATCTGGCCTTATAACGCTATGCTGGCCAATTAGCGAGCTACTCTTCTAGGATTTGCTATCCTTCAGTCGTAATTTAGGACACCTATCGGGAGGAGATGGGATAGTTCTATTCTATAGCCTTACCTTGTCAGTAATCTTCATATCCCGACACAATGTCCTCAACTCAAGTCCAAGCAGCATCAGCCTGTACCGGCACTGAGCTATCAGCGCTGTCACCAGCGTGTCCTTGCTCACGTTCAAGTAAGCAGCTACTAAAAGCGCTCCCACTTGATGAATGTATGTCAGCTCGTATGCAGGTGACTTGGATGTGTCGTATGGATACCTAAATAAAAACACTCTACAAGTAATAATATATCAAGAATACGGTAGCCAATCACCACGCGGGGCAGGCGGGTTGGTGATCGCTAGGCTTTACACACCGGTGATGCTGCTGCCCGTCACTGAAAACGTAGCGTGACTCACCCTCCGGCCAGGTGGACTGATGAATGGAATGGATGAATGAATAGAATAAGAAAGAGATGGGAATGGGCTGTGGCATATCTCACTCACTACCGAAACACCTACATTGGCATTGGCGAGTACATTGGAGAAATATGATAAAGTAGCAAATGCAGTAAATTTCAAGGTAGTCTTCTGTGAGAGAGGGAGTGACGTGCCCAGTCGAGTGCGCCCAGCGGCTGTGGGAATTCAGCGTGTACTCTTCCCCCACAGCTGAGATGAGATGAGCTGAAGACCGTGTGTGGTGATGACCCCTGGGAAAGGCCTATATTCGACAGTGGAGAAACACAGACTGATGATATAGTATATATAAACGGAACTTGTTTTTGTAAGTTTTCACCCGATTACCGCTGCCAATGCGGTGTTTAGACTGCACACAAACACACCATCCCCGCCAGCGGAGACGTGGACGGCCCCCTCGATACACCGTCAACACACACCGGCCCTCAGCCAACACTTTTACCAGGTATCGGCACGTGCCCGGGCGTTTCCCACCGCCTCGCGATCCCACTGTATCCCCCCAATGCAACGCCCTAAGCCGAGGTTTGTTCCTTCCGCCGGTTTACCGGCGGGGGAGCCCTTAGGCTCGTTGCAACACACATTTTGTTCCTGGCTGAAAGCCTTCTGCGCTCACCCTAAATTAAACACGACCGGCGACTGTTGAAAGACTACTAGGGCAACAAGAAGTTAGCCATTCCGAAAAAAGAAAAAAAATACCATCAATATCACCTCACGCGCCTCTGTCTTCAGCTTATGTCGCCTATGTTCACTTAATTTGGCTTCAGGTCAGAGCGAGTTTAGTGAACTGTATCAGTTCCTACGCTAGCTACTTTTACATATTCTATGGGAAACTATTGGGCATTCTACTAAACCAACGTCATTGATAAATAACAACTCGTACAAATAAACACTTATCAAAAAATAGATTAGAACAGCTCTAAAAAGAGAAAACTGTAATAAAATGGAATTCAGACATTAGTCAATAGTTTCAGATAACCTATAGAAGAAATGGGCAGAATTTGTACATTGAATGTTGTATGTTCGTGGTCACCGAAGGTCTGCTCTGCAGTGGGACACGGTATGTGTGTGTGTTGTGTATTTAGATATACAGATGATAACTATCGCGACACTACTAACCAAGCTCTAAGAGGCAGCTTGTTCTTCTCAGCGCTGCCAGCCCAACCGGACACCGTCACTGTTGTTAAGCATAGATACAGCAGCTGTTGAAGTTTCGTCTCACGATCACATCTTTAAATAAATTATTATTATGATTATTATTGTAATGGGATGGAGTAGAAAAGAGTGGAGTGCAAAGATATAGTATGAGAGGGGAAACGTGTTCTGACCACTCTCTCTTAACATATTATTATAGATACGAGTACTAAGTAATACGGTTTAGAGTAGTCTTTTCTTCTCTTGAAGTTTCCACTCTCACAAGGGTGAACCCACTATCGACTAGTTAGTTAGATCGACTAGTCCAAATCTGTTAGTGATTCAATAAACTATCAACATATGATATTCTATCTAAGGTCACGTAAATGACAGTATTCAAAAGAAAACTAAGTGAAATCTTGCTTACTCAAAAATAGTATGTTTTTGATCATTGTTTTGTATATAATTATAGGTTACATTAACTTGAACAGTACATGAGGCTTAATTATTACAATATATAGATTAAGTTTCATGTTTTTAAATTCATCAACCCATTTTTTGTACTTATAGATTGGTTTTATGTTTTGGTTTAAACATTGCACTACACGTACATTCCACTTTCTATTTCCCGAATAAAAATAATATGATGTTTTTCAGTGAGCACACACACACACACACAAACATATATGAATATATGTTTCCTTAAATGAAAATTAAACGCTGGTGAAAAAAAATGATAAAATAAAAAATGTTGAATACTAAAGCAAACCTCTTAATAATTCTCTTTTCTTGCTCACTCTCCACTCCTCTTAGGACCCCATCAGCATCATCAATGATCTTCTGTATCATATCCTTCCTCCACAGAATGTTGAAGATCTTCGCGGCCTGCGCCAGATTGGTGAAGAGTACGAAAGCAGCGCCGGTCATAAGCTGCAAGTCTCCCCAAATCAGGAATAGGTCTACCGATTGGATGATTAGGTAGGTTCCTGGGAAGACGAAAATAAATAAATAGGAGGGATTGCACATTGCAAACCAACACCCCAGGAGGCTGCCCCGCCGCACGTGAAAAATCCCTTGGGGTAGCAGTTGTGCCGGAGGAGACCGGAGTGGAACCCGACTGCTGCCCCCGGGGGGGGGACCGGGGGCCCTTCCGTACCCCGCGCCAGCAAGTCACACAACCTTTGTGACCTGATTTTTTCTCCGCCCCGTGCTTTGTCCTTTGATCCACATGCGACCATTTCTCTCTCCGTCCCCCCTCTTCTTATTTTTCCTATTCACACTCACAATGGCCAGGAACAAGAAAATGTATAATGTGCACTCAGCGGCCCATCCTGTAAGTTCCACATTTAAAGTGGACTTTTGCAACATTAGAGGGATGCATAGTAACATCGACGCCGTCCACTACCACCTTGAGACGGCAAAGCCGGCCTTACTTTTCTTGACGGAGACACAGATTTCCTGCCCGGCCGATACATCATATCTTCATTACCCCGGTTACAAACTGGAGCACTGTTTTGTGCGACGTGCCGGGGTATGCATGTACGTCCGGGAGGATGTTTGTTGCCGCCGCCTCAGCCATTTTGAAGACGGGGACCTGTCGATTCTCTGGGCGCGTATTGACTACGGACGTTCCACTAAAGTCTACGCTTGCCTTTACAGGTCCCACAGCGGTGATACGGAGACGACTCGTTTTTTTGAGCGTCTACAAGAAACGACTGACAGAGTGCTCGAGCAGTTCCCTTGCGCGGAAGTGGTGATCCTTGGTGATTTCAACGCTCACCACGAAGAGTGGTTGGGATCCCGAACTACCGACCGCGCAGGGAGAGCAGCCTATAACTTTGCACTGGCCTATAGTTTCTCGCAGTTGGTGTCCTCACCTACGAGGATACCTGATATCGAGAGCCATACTCCCTCCTTACTGGACCTCCTGCTGACTACGCGGCCGAATGACTACAATGTTGTTGTTGATGCCCCGTTAGGATCATCCGACCATTGTATCATTCGAACTGCTGTGCCAGCCAAGCAATCCGTGCGGACCCATTCACAGGGAACGCGCAAAGTCTGGCACTACAAGTCAGCAGATTGGGATGGGTTGCGCGAATTTTACGCCTCTTATCCCTGGAGGCAGCTTTGTTTCTCGTCGGGAGATCCGGATACCTGTGCAGACTCCGTTACCGACGTGGTGTTGCAGGGCATGGAATGTTATATTCCTTGCACCGCGATACCGGTAGGCGGACGGAGCCAACCATGGTTCAATCAATCCTGCAGAGAGGCCCGTCGTAATAAACGGGCCGCATACAGGGCCTGGGCCAGAGCACAGGTGTCCGAAGATCCGAATACCTCCGACTTGAGGAAGAAATTTAACGCTACCTCGAGGTGCAGCAAGAAGATCATTGTCAGAGCAAAGAATGAGCACATCCGCAGAATTGGCGACCGACTAGCTAGCTATCCTTCTGGAAGCCGAGCTTTCTGGTCGCTCGCTAAGGCTGCTGAAGGTAACTTCTGTCAGTCGTCACTCCCTCCACTGCGGAAACTCGATGAGTCACTGGCCCATGGGGCGAAGGAGAAAGCCGATCTCTTGGGCTATCTCTTTGCCTCAAACTCGACACTGGACGATAGAGGTGCCTCACCACAGTCTATCTCAAGGTGCACAAGCTCCATGCCGGAAATCTGTTTCACACAGCGTGAAGTCCGGCGAGCTCTAGCATCTCTTGATGTCCGAAAATCGAGTGGGCCTGATGGTATTCCTGCAGTGGTGCTTAAATTTTGCGCTCCCGAGTTGTCCCCGGTGCTTACGCGACTCTTTAGGATCTCATACTCTACAAAAAGCTTCCCGTCAACATGGAAGGTAGCTCATGTTCACCCTTTACCTAAAAAGGGTGACCGCACAGACCCGGCCAACTACAGGCCAATAGCGATCACCTCCCTCCTCTCCAAGGTGATGGAGCGTGTCATAAACACACAGCTCCTTGGGTACCTAGAGGATCACCAGCTGATTAGCGACCGTCAATATGGATTTCGCCATAATCGCTCCGCTGGTGATCTTTTAGCGTATTTAACACACCGCTGGGCTGACGCCATTGAGAGTAGAGGCGAGGCTCTGGCTGTAGGCCTAGACATTGCGAAAGCTTTTGACCGGGTATGGCACAAATCGCTGCTTTCCAAGTTACCATCTTTCGGGATACCCGAGGGATTATGCGAATGGGTTGCCAGTTTCCTGACTGGACGGAGCATCAGAGTCGTTATCGATGGTAGCTGCTCCGACACCATGTCCATTAACGCTGGCGTCCCGCAAGGCTCCGTGCTGTCTCCAACTCTGTTCCTTCTGCATATCAACGACCTGTTGCAAATTGGTGACATACGTTGCTATGCAGATGACAGTACTGGAGACGCCTTGTACAAGGGCCGCGCCAACATCCCTCGGGTCGAAGTGGAAGAGAGTCGCGCCAGGCTTGTGTCTGAAATCGAAGACTCTTTAGATCTAGTCTCGATTTGGGGTTCTCTAAACCTAGTGGATTTCAACCCCAGTAAGACGCAAGTCTGTGCATTCACCGCTAAAAAAGCCCCTTTTGTTGTAGCACCTCGCTTTCAGAGCATACCTCTTAAGATCTTGGAGAGTATCGGGATCCTTGGTATCGACATCTCCAGCAAAGTCGAATTCAGGGGTCATCTGGAAAATAAGGCCAAAATGGCCTCCAAAAAGCTCGGTGTGCTGAACAGAGCGAAGCGGTGCTTCAAACCTGGGCAACTCCTTATGCTTTACAAAGCTCAGGTGAGGCCCCATATGGAGTACTGCTCTCATCTCTGGGCCGGCGCACCGAAATACCAATTGGACCCATTTGACTCCATCCAACGACGTGCTGTTCGTATTGTCGACGATCCCACTCTCACGGGCGGTTTAGAATCCCTCAGCATTCGGAGAGACGTTGCGTCTCTCTGTGTGTTCTACCGCCTGTACAATGGGGAATGCTCTGAAGAATTGTTTAATATAATTCCCACCTCGGGTTTCTACAACCGCACCTCCCGTCACAGAAGTGCGGTCCATCCGCATTTCCTCGATACGGAGGTGTCGCGCACTGTTCGGTCCAAAAATTATTTTATACCGCGAACCCGTAGGTTGTGGAACGAACTGCCTCAAGAGGTCTTTCCATTGAGCTACGATATGGGGTTCTTCAAGAGAGCTGTGAATAGGATTTTGCAAGGTCGGCGGCGCACCCGCATACCCCCTGGTGTTGCAGGTGCCCATGGGCGGCGGTAACACTTATCACCACGTGGGACCGCTTGCTCGTCCGCCCACTAATCTATAAAAAAAAAAAAAAAAAAAAAAAAGCCGCTGGGCGCACTCGACTGGCTTCGTTACACCTCTCTCACAGGAGACTACCTTGAAATGTACTGAATTTCTTAACTTATCGTATTTCCCCAATGTACGTACGTGTTTCGGTAGTAAGTGAGATATGCCAGAGCCATTCCCATCCTATTCTATCCCTCCCCATTTTCCCAACCCTTTCTCCCAATCCATTCCTTAATCTGCAAAGGTAGGCAGCGCATCCGGGGGTGAGCTCAACGTTTGTCTTTGTAGACCGAAGTTGGCATACCTCGCATGTCGCAGGGCGACAGTGTCCACTTTCCACCAGGTGGACTTTATGCTCGTCTACCGCTTTCTTATTATAAAAAAAATAAATAAATAACACCACACTCAATTGCCCACGTTAGGATTCCCTGTGTCGTGAGTCGAGCGACACATACAAAGGCGAATACAACACGTATACCCAGCCCCGATCAAACACCTGTTTTTAAATGATTGTCCGATTGGGACTGGAACCAGTAACCTTTAGACAAGGGCACTACCAACTAGGCTAATTTATCGTCAAATTAAATTGAATATCTTGCAGTGGGACGTACTAGAAACCCTCCAGTAATTCACTAGGGCGGGCCTGAGCCCTGCAGTGAGGCGTTATAGGCTGATTATAAGAAAGTATAAGTATGTTGCAGTGGAAAACTATTTCTTTCGGCGCGACCTCACCACGTGGGATTTCACTGTAGCTGTCTCCGCTGGTTGCTTACTCCCAGGGAACCGCTACGAACGAGCGAAGAAATCTGGAGGCAGCATTACGGCCCACAGGGCTAACCCAGCGACCTGTCCATGTTGGCGGACAGAGCAGACGTTACAGAAGGGGACTCAGTCCTGAACAGTTACCTCCACCCTTGTGACGGGGTGTGAGAAGACCTATGGACTATTGATTTACAGATATATCGCGTTCTTTTACTCGTTTTGGTTACTAAATACATATTTTTGTACAGTCTTCATAGAGTGATTGAGGCATTTTCTTTTAGAAGTAACGTAACAGACAAGCTTACAGCATGCCTGGTGTATGGCTAGTATGTCTTACAGCAGTTACAGTATATCAGTGTAGAATGGCGAACGTTGACACACCCCAGGACGCCCTGCCTATTTTTGGAGATTCAGGAATGGATTTGAAGAAAACGTTGGAAAAATGAGGAGGGATAAGATAGTATGGAATGGAAATAAGCTTTGGCATATCATACTCACTACAGAAATACGTTATAATTACGTGGGGAATGCAGTATATGTGACGGTGCGAGATCACGTGGTCAGTCGAGTGCGACCAGCGGTTGTGCATCCATCCCCTACAAAGAGTGGGGCAGTTGAACGTAACAGACGATGCTCACAGCCGTTTAATGTGATCATCGTCCTCCCTTGTTCCATATTTCGAAGTTTACTATATATAAGATAGATAAAACGCTTTATTGCACACCAAAACAGAACAAGGCAGTAACAGACATTGTAACACATGAAATGCACAAAGAGCGGTCTTATCGTTATTAGAGATAAGACTATTTCAACTTATTTATATTCAACTTACCCAACAAAAACATGAAGGAGAGAAAAGAGTAGCAGCTATACAGCAATCTTCCATTCCCACTCAAGTTACTGGGCGTCCAGAACCCAACCAGTTTCAGAGCCGTCAAAGACACGCGAATGGAATAGTTCGCATTTTCGACGAATATTTTCATTTTTAACCTTTCCCTATAACAGGAATTTTGAAAGGGCAACTTATGATTAAGTCACTTTTTATTGAAAAAAGGCGGCAAAGGGACATATGTACAGTTTACCTTGTTGCAACTAAATGGATACTGTCGCCCATAGACATCCGTGATCACGGCAACATCAAACAACAATGACAAACGTTAGCATACCCCCAGATGTGCTGCCTATCTTGAGAGATTCAGGAATGGATTCGGGCTGAGAAAATGTTCTCTGAGCATATCTCTCTCACTACTAATCGAGTGCGCTGGCGTTGGAGTTGGAACCGCAGTTCAAGCTGCAATTGCAATGCACGCTGGAATTGTGATTATTAAGAAGTTTCACTCAATGTCGCTGAAGTAAATTTTTTGTAACAAAAACATGTACCAAACAAAATAATGAAATCTAAATGAATAAAACTGATAATAATCACTTTCAGACGAGCAAGTCTGTGTGATGGTAAGAGGATACCATCACGCAGTTCGCTGATCTGTGATACACGTCAACCTAGATCATTAATTAAACGTTCGCAGATGTTCTGATTACTTATTTAGGAATCAGTATTTCGAAAAGAGGATTGAGAAAGATGGACATAAAAAAATCCACTGGATGACGGAAACAGGACGGGACGGCATGTGGCTGGATTCATACCATCCCAATTCTATTGTATTAGGGACACGGGAATTGATTGTACAAAATGGTATATGAAAGAGTTTCTCCAGCGCGAGTTTCTCGAAAAGCTAATATTAACAACTGTTATTATCATCCGATCACTGTTATCCCGTTATTATCGAGTTTTTAGTATCATGTCGCGTTCATGGCACCATAGCTGTAGGCGAAAATGATGTAGTTTGCTCGCATACGAGAATCCTATACAATATACTCCCCCGAACCATTTGAGAAACTCTCCGTGATTAAATGAGCTTTGAATGTAATTAATGAAAAACGTATTTAGTAATCTTAATATAGAATTCGTACTGCAACTTTAAGAAATTGTACCAAACCGATTTTTTTTGATATCCAATCTACTGTTACGTTGAAGAAATCAAAATCAAATGTTAGAACATTCAAGCTCAAATCACACAATTTCAATTTTACTTTAATTACAGATTTCAGGGATTCTAAACATTTTGGCAGACTTTAATTACTTATTATAATAATTTGTATACATTTTTGAATACGCATTTTAAATTCTCTGATGTTTTAAGTATTATTTATTCATTTTACCAGTCTTCTCTCTATCTCCACAATATAAAAATAAAAATAAAAAATATTCTTCTTTTTGAAATTCATATATAATTAAAATCCTCATAAATTATTACCGATTTAAGGGAAGAACAGATCAGCTGACTGACTTTTGCATTTTAGAGCCATTGGGGACATAATTCAAAAGTGAAAATGTAAACCTTTGTTTTTGACCTGTAGTACCATAGTGAGCCATAAGCTTGTTATTTCTTTTTATAAGCAAGTGGGCGAACGAGCAAGCGGTCCCAAGTGACGGTAAGTGTTACCGCCGCTTATGGACACCTGCAACACCAGGAGGTATGCGGGTGTGCCACCGACCGTGCAAAATCTTATTCACACCTTTCTTGAAGAACTCCATATCGTAGCTTTTTACGGAAAGACCTCTTGAGGCAGTTCGAATTGGCAAACGAGCAGTCCTAGTGGTAAGTACGAGTAGATGCTCTCGCCTATAGGCGATACATGCCGACATCTTCATGTTTTGTTCAAAAACGATAACAAAAGATGAAGATGTCGCATGTAATATGTTCGTCCAGCGCGGTATCCACCATATCCCGAAACCCCTCAAGCTTACAAGGGAATACCTATGTCCTGCAGTAGCATTTCATACTTTAGATCAGTGAAATATCCCTTAATGGAACAAGATAACGCCCAATAATTGATATGGGAGAGTATGAAATAATTCTATTGCCTAAAATACAAGAGAAAGAAACACTGACACTCTTGTTCTGTGGGATTTACCTGAATATTTTGGATCAAAACGACGCTCTTTGACTAACGGAAATGAAAACGATGATGAATTTTTAGTTATTGTCTAATAATTTTTATTAATAATATTATTAATATTTAAAAATGATTGAATATTAAAAATTTGGTGAGTTGTTTTGCGCCACTGACCGATCTAGAGTTTTCTTTCCTTACGTTAGCTGTTTGCAGTTAATTAACAGTATTGAGTTTCATCATCTGTTCTAGGTATAAATTTCATCCTTTTCAATCACCCTGCTGGACATGGACCTCTTCATTCACATTATCTTGTGCATGAGAGAAATATGACCTTAAAACGCCATGCTGGTTCACTCTTTCAGAAGTGTTGTAGTTCTTCTGAACTTGTAATACGACCCTTACGACACAGACGTAAAAAGCTTAAGTAAAAAAAAGACTTAAAAAGTTCGATAAGCGAACTATTAGTTAATGATGTTAGTCTAAAACCGGCCGACATCAAAATATAAATAGACCGTATACTGAAACGTAATGTTGTCAACACCTGAATACTTCTTGATAATGACCAGTTTGGGTCCAGGTTACACATCGCACACGGCAATAACAATTATGTCATTAAATTAAACACCGCCTTTGGTTCTGAATTTACAATTGTCTTTGCCTTTCGTCGATCTGTAATTAAAACTATTGAGTGAAATACGCGGTGAGATTTGATAATAAAAATGAACAAAAAAAAAAGAAAAATTAAGTTTCATCTATACTAATATAATAAAGAGAGAGTGCGAATTTTGTGAGTTTGTGTGTATGTGGAGGGTAATCTCCGGAACCACGGCACCTATTTGAAAAATTCTTTCACCAGTTGAAAGGTACATTATTCCAGGTGGACATAGCCTATATATTATGTGCAAAAAAAATGTCGGGCACAGCCAGTATTTTCATAAAGAAAGATGGCAAAAGGGAGAGGTTAACATGACGACAAAAGAATATTCGTATTAAGGCGATTAGCCTTAATACGATTAGCCATACCATACCATTAGCCTGTGTCTCTCCAATAGACTTACCTCGCAATATTAGATCTGTGGTCTCTCCACTGCTGGAGATAGACCTCTCCTAAGGACCATCTTTAAGTCGTCACTCCCCGATATGTAGTCTCACTAATTACATCAAATAAAATTGAATAATTTGTTTTGCAAGGACATAGATTACTACTTTATGCTTAATATGGCATTACATTGTATATGTTTCCCATTATTTTCTGCCTCAATAGACACCTAAAGAATATATGTGAGGGGAGAGTGAACGCTGCAATCCAACAGCCGCTGGGCGCGCTCGACTGGCCACGTTACCCCTCTCTCACAGAAGACTACCTTGAAATGTACTGCATTTCCCACTTTATCTTATTTCCCTAATGTACGTACGTGTTTCGGTAGTGAGTGAGATGTGCCAGAGCCCATTCTCATCCCATCTTATTCTATCCCTTCCCATTTTCCCAACCCTTTCTCCAAATCCATTCCTTTATCTCCAAAGGTAGGCAGCGCATCCGGAGGCATGCCGACGTTTGTCATTTTGGATTGATGTTGGCATATATCGCGGATGTCTGCCGCCTTCATCCTTAAAAAAAATATATTACGATTTATTACAAATTAAATACTAAATCAAACAATAGTATTCAGAATAATAATTTGTTAAATGTTTAAAGTTGATCTATAATCATTATTAATTTTAAAATCCATTTAAAAATTCGTCAACAGTCTAATAAAATATAAATCTTGAAATTTTTTAGTGAAATCATTTTTAAATTTCTTTGATTGATTGACGGTTGATTGATAAAAAAATGGCTTCATGACATAAAAAATCGGTAATATAAAGGATAATTTTAACATTAAGGCTAGGGTAAGATGATAACAGGATGGCTCTGATATGATAACAGGATGATAACATGCATGCCATTATTTTTTATCGGTACATTTACCATAAATAGGTATCTTAAATGTACCTTAACCTACTATCACTTTATTGAGCGACTCCTGACTAACTTTGACGGGAATGGACATTGACAGGGTACCTTTCAGACTTTGAAATTGTTTTTTACGAAAAACCTTACAATGGCAGAATGTGCTAATTGTACCATTGCTATATAGGAAAAGAAAAAAACTCAACCTTCACTAATCGGGTTCCCGCCAAAAAGTCAATTTGGTTTTATAATCATATTTATTTGTTTTGTGTCTTATTTATACACCAGTATGTAATTAACATTAATTCATTTAAATCAGTGAATATTAGCTATGAATTTTAGTTCGAAAGTCATCTAGTAATTTGCTGCTTACGTGATCTATGTAGTTGACGTGTACGTCAGTGTATATAAGCGCGAATATAAATACGTACGCCAAACAGCGAGATATTTATGTAAGTTTTAAAAATAAATAAATAAAAAGCCCTTTTTGGCATAGTCTGGATTAACACGTGTTTTTGGACAAAACCAGCCCTTTGAATATCCATTGCTGGGCATGGGATATACGGTCTTAGAACTCCACACTGGGAAAGCAGATTGGCGAGTCCACTCTTTTGGCTTTGGGCCTTGGTCGTCTTTTACCCACGAGAAGAGATAGGATGGTGCTATTATAAAGCCGGCCGACATCACACGGCAAATTATAATTATAAACTATATTTGTTTATAATACTTACGAGTATTATAATAATAGGGGTTAAAGTATGAAATTGCCGTTTTATAGTAATAGATACTTTGAATTGACATAAAACCTTCATGGTGTGAGATTTTCGAGTGAAACTTTTTTCACATGATACCTATGAGGTTCTTGTTTTAAAAAATGTGCAACATTCGATTTTCGACTTTCAATTGTTTTTTTTATTCAGCTTAGACGGGAAAGATGGATACTTCGAAAATCCGAGTAATCTTTGAATACGAGTTCCGACGCGGAACTAACGCGGCAGAAACGGCTCGCAATATCAATGTTGCGTTTGGAGAGGAGACTGCTAATGAACGAACCGTGCGTTTTTGGTTTAAACGCTTTCGTAATGGAAACTTCGACTTGAAGAACGCACCACGTGGAATACCGCCCACACAGGTGAATAACGCTGAATTGAAGGAGACGGTGGAAGCCGATCCGAGTCAAACTACCCAGGAATTAGCGGCATGGTTTAGCGTTACCTTACCTACAATATTGACTCATTTGCATCAAATCAATAAGATAAAAAAATATGAAAAATGGGTGCCTCATGATTTGACTGATCTGCAGAAAGAAACGCGTGTTGAAACTTGCGTTGCCTTGTTGAATCGGTACAGAAATGAAGGAATATTGGATCGAATTGTGACATGTGACGAAAAGTAGATTCTTTACGATAACCGAAAGCGAAAAATGCAATGGCTGACCCCAGGTCAAACGCCGCAACAGTGCTCTAAGGCAAAGCTTACCAATAAAAAGGTAATGGTAACTGTTTGGTGGTCTATTCATGGTGTTATTCACTATAGCTTTCTCAGGTCTGGTCAAGCAATAACAGCAGATGTTTACTGTGCCGAACTTCGAACAATGATGGCGAAACTAGCAGTGAAACAGCCCCGACTCGTGAATCGATCTTCACCATTATTGCTCTATGATAATTGATAACGCAAGACGTCACACTGCACGAGAAACCGTTGTAACTCTACAGGAGCTGCAGTCAGAAACCATACGTCATCCTCGGTACTCGCCAGACCTTGCTCCAACGGACTACCATTTTTTTCGTGATTTGGACAATTTTCTACGTGGTAAAAAATTTTCTTCCCAAGAGGCAGTACAAAATGCTTTCACACAGTTTGTAGAATCTACATCCCCAGAGTTCTATCGCAAAGGCATAAATGAACTTCCGATTAGATGGCAACAATGTATAGATAATGAGGGTAAATATTTTGATTAAATAAATATGTTACATTTTAGAAAAAAACGAGTTTTCATTTTTCAGTACAAATCGGCAATTTCATACTTTAACCCCTAATATAATTGTTACACGTTACATGAATATCATTGTACATTCTGCTGATAAGCCAACCCGCATGTCTTGCCGCTGACCTCTACTTATCTCATTTTGTATACCTACACTTTATATACATACATGGATACCTACACTTACAATCGCCCTCGACTTCGTTCCATGAAACCAAATGACTCGCGAAATGTCCTTGTCTTTGAAACCCATCCTTTAAAAAAAAACGCCGGCAGCACACGCCAGTCGATAAGACCTTTCGCAAGTGAGGTTATCTAAGAAAGGGACCTTATTGTCGGTACCTACAGACTTATTGGTTAACATCTTCCAACTTAAATTTTAGTTGATTCAAGATTCTGTTTAATAGATTTAAGATACAAGCCTATAAACTGAATGGTATTTTAGATTCAGCTGCTGACCCTGAGCCCCGACTCAGGATCACCAGTGACCTTTACTACCTTTACTACTGGTGACCTTTTAGTGATTTTTTTCCGAAATTCAAAAGTATATTTCTTCCAAATTTCCCTAACAGCAAACACAATCTGGGAAGAGCCCAACACGAACCTGTCGCACTCCCAATCAAATATCAGCATCACTTATTATTCCCTGACTCCTCATTTCTTCCATCCTTTCCAATCAATCAGCGGGATAAGTTGGAAGCAGTGGGTCCGTTTATTGGTCCAATCTGCGAAGATCACAGGAGATCGCGGGGGCGTGTCTGGCGTAACCGTGATGTTTATTTATCTAGAGCAACGTGTTAGGGCAGGTGGAGATTATTTTTTATTTTTAGGAATATTTATCAACTAAACTCTAGTAGACAGTATTCGTAATTAATAAATGATGAAGATAAACACTAAATTTTGATTTTACTTTGATTATTTGAGAGAGAAACGGATTGTGCGCCGGATTTAATTTAGAAAAAAATAATAAAGTCATGTGATACCGTTCTGCTGGAACCACAGTTGATTCAGGTCCATATCTTCCAATTGGTGCCAAAAAACTACTGCAGCATACCTCTCTATGCCTACCTAAATACCGATACCTAAAAAAATAGCCCTATGACCCCACCGAACCAAAAGCCCCACCAAACTGTAACTCTTGGAGGATGCATCCGTTTTTCACGAATCTCATGAGGATTCTTCAAGCCCCACATACGACAATTTTGCTTATTGCGGTATCCGTGAAGGTAGAAATGGGCCTTGTCACTAAAGATGATTTTTTCGCTAAAATGTTGGTCCACTTCATACTGCTCTAAAATTCATACCGCGTCGCTCTTTCGTGTAGCGCTCCATGTTGACTAATTGCAACTGTCACGTGTAACATTTATATACAAATCAGAGTTGCCAACCGCCAAACAAAAAATTGACGCGAATTTTTAATCCGGCGCTCAATCTGGGACATTCTATACAATTACATTTTATACTTAGGTCAGTTATTGTACTAAATGCAAAATCACTACCAGCCCATTTTTCATCCACACTGGACGCGGGCCTCTTCATGAATATTGTCTTATGCATGAGGGCTGTATAGACGTTGACCCAGCTGTTTGACGACTTTCAGGATGATCATGGTTCCTTCAGGGCTTGTGGTAGCGGCTTTGTTATCCTTTAGTCGCCGTCTATGACACCGCGGGAAGGGATAGAGTAATGCTGCTCTAAAGCATACCAACTACGTCATCCACAATTTACCACGATGATGAAGGTGTATGAAATGTCCAAAAAATAATGATGTACAATGTCCAGAAGATAATGCTTTGAATGCTGCATAATGTTTCGTCATTCGTCGTTTCATTTGAAGCCGCATGCTTAAACTTCATTATTTTTTTAATCATTTTTAATAATTCAAATTTATTTTAAGCTAAAATATGTTTACAAAAATGTTTTTTTGGTATAGTATTATACCAATTTAGACATTTGCTTATTTGTAATCTTGAACTAAAATCTTCATCTAACTAAAAGTTTCAATCTGTAAGTTTTCCACAAGTTTCAAAGTTTCTTATAAATTTCAATTGACGACCGATTAGCCTAGTTGGTAGTGATACTTGCCGTGAGAAAGGTGCCGGGTTCGATTCCCGGTTGAACATTGATTTGTTTAGAGACAAATGTTTGTTCGGGTGCGCATTTAATGGAGGTATAGGACCAAACTATTGTGCCGAACAGAATGTCAGGACCAAATGAGATAATAGTGTATGCATTACAAAAATTTAATACCTATTTGCTACTACCTATAATATATACTTTATATATGTGCTTTTGGTACCTATAAACAAAGAAAAATAATTAACCAGTGGTCAGCAATTCTGACGTCGGGATGTCTGGGCCATTTTTATTTCCTTAGTTCTAGGCTTTATATTTTGATTTTGTATTCAAGAAGGTTTAGTACGTAGGTGCTTACACATTATATTATTCTCAAAGTTTTTTGTAGCAC
Source organism: Sesia apiformis (assembly GCA_914767545.1). Taxonomy (NCBI): domain Eukaryota; kingdom Metazoa; phylum Arthropoda; class Insecta; order Lepidoptera; family Sesiidae; genus Sesia; species Sesia apiformis. The sequence continues at coordinate 1,637,355 of OU611960.1, read as the reverse complement.
TAAAAAATGCAGGCAATAGAAATTTTAAGGCTTAATTAGTTTTCAACTAAATACTAGACAGTTCTTTTTATTTTATTTTCAATTTGTGTTTTGGTGCTCAGCTGGTAACGCTAGTCTGTAAAAACTAGAAAAAATTAAAAGTGATATGTTATTTCCAACAATCATTCGTCTAAAACCAGCCTTAGATCAGACATGAGCAAAGCAACAATGGTACAACTTGTTGCTGGGGGCGTGTCGTGGCCACGCCCACCTCTCCAGCAGACTCCCTCGTGGTCCACGGGCACAGTTCCATCGCCGACGCGCCGCTGTGAACACGCTATGGCACACCTACTCAGATTCGACATGAGACTCCTCTCGCCGGAACGCTGACGACTACTCAAACCTAAGGTAGGTAATTTAATAAGAAGTGTCAAATATATACGCATTATTTCCTCTCGGAAGCTGCCGAAGCCCTAGCACAAACCGTAGGTCTAACTTTTTTTTACTTATTTATTTTTTTCTTCTCATCATATCGTGTGATTCATGCTTACTATTAAACGTAGGCTTCAAGGCTTAATTCATCAGCTTAGAACGGTAACAGTAAAAAACAAACAAACAGTAAAAAGAACAGTAAAAAAATACTAATTGTGGTCAACAAAACAAACTATTTTTAATAACTAAAGAAAATTAATATTTTCTTAGGTTTTCGTGATTAATATACATAGCAATTAAACAACTTTGAACGGTTTGTGACTGAGTCACCCCGAGACCACGTCCACTGCAAAGTATTCGAAACGTCGGGATATAAATAATGTTAAATATACGTGATTTAAACCATTCAAAGTTGTTTAATTGCTATAAAGAAAAATTATTTAAAATTACTAAAAATGTCACCGGCAAGTCGCTTCGCAGGACTCCCTATTACCTCATTGTCACCAGAGAACCTAAACCTAACCCAGCTTTAAATTTCCCAGCATCGATTGCTGGTGCTGGAGGTGTCCACGGGCTGCGGTAATACTTACCATCACGTGGGACCGCTTGCTAGTCCGCCTAGTCCCTATAAAAAAAAACAAAATCTGATGCTTATTTAATTATTTCTCTTCTTTAAAATATTACAAGCTTGGTGGTGAAGGAAAACATCAGTCCACGTACTCGAGAATTAAAACTAGTTTTTTCCAGATTGTTAGCTACTCCGCTAGATTTACTAAAGCAAGCTTGTGCCCTATAAATGATTTGTTCATTTAACGACTTAGATGTGTTGACTACTTGGTCATTTTGCGGTATAGTCAATATGATAGTAATCCATTCGGACGTTAAAGAGAGCAATCGAATATCCAAAGTTTGTTAGGATACTCCTTTCAGCAATTATCCTAATTAACAAACTTTCATATTTACCTTTGCGTATATATCTATCCCATATCCATTTCCCATTAGTCAAACACCGCTGTTTTTGTACCGTCCCCGTTATTAACATATAAAAGGTGATGTCTTGTCTGCTCGTTTGCGATAATTCCAAAAACTTTCGAAAGGGTTTTTTGGGTAACTAACTTTCATTAGCCATACGGTGTGTGTCCAAATTTATCACGAAGCTTGTAGTTTTCAATGAGTTCGTAGACATAAAAATTTCAAAAACCTGTTTGCAAAAAAATCTATTTTATAATTATTAACCGATTTTTTCATACTTTGTTAAATACATGGCGCAATCTTATCTAAGAAAATTTAGTTCAATTCAGGTTGATGAAATATATATCATTTAACTAACGGTGAACTGGTAGAGAATGATTTAAGTCATAGTCCGCCTCGTACATAAAGAGTAAATAAATAAGAAAGCCGCTATACTATACCATGGTATCTATTTACTTGATTATCTAACCCCAAAATTGAACAGTCAAGGCTTCAGGTATCCGTAGTTGTTATCAGAACTAAGTTACCAACTGTATCCAACTTCCAATGAGGTGTTTAAACTTCATAGTTGTACAGCTTGTAAATAGATATCAAGCAGGAAATTGAACTGTTTAAGGCTTTGGTTCCTTGAGGTCTTAGGAATTTCAGAATGATGCCTGAAAAGCCACTAAAATATTTTTGTCTTGTTCACACTGTTTGCTTCAATTTAAATTTCTTTTTTTTGGTATTAATCTTACTGCGGCTCATTGACTATAACCAATTTATAATTATGTACGGGTTTTAAAAATGTAGGCAACCGATATCAAGGACCAAAATATGGAATAATGTATAAGCGCCATTGTATTGATAAAGCCAACGTGCGCCAAAATTCTCTATCAATTGTATCATCTTCAGGTTATTGGTCCATCTAGCTGGGACACGTCCTACACTGCGCTTACCAGCACGCGCCCTCCACTCGAGCACTCGTTTGCTCTAACGGTTTTCGGTTGTACGACATTCGTGACCGGCACACTCCCACTTCAGCTTGCTTCTGCTACTCAACTTTAAACCTCACTTTTCTCACTGTGAATCTCCATCTACTGTCATAAGTTAGCTGTCAATACAATATTAGAAATATCGTTTAAGTAATGAGAGTTTCGTGAAAAGATTACGTCACAAAAACATATGTCAGCAGCGCTGCTAAATCAAGTGTAAGAGCGCTTACGTCGATGTTTTATGGCGAATGACGACTTAAGAGCGTCTTGATGATATGGCTGCGCTCTGCAGATGTTGTCATGTGCTAACATGTGGACACTGACCTGTGAACACTTCGCTCAAACTTCGATATTGTCTTTTACTGTAGGATGTTACGATACATACACACCAGATTTTTTTTAAATTCCCAACTAAATAGTAAATAGCCATAATATGGCTAAATAGCCATAATGCATTCTTCACCATAGAGTTAATGATGAGGAGTCAGTCAATACAGACCGGAAACGAAAGAAAAACGATGATCATTGATGATTGAAAAAATCGTATTCAATAGAAACTCAGTGGTGTAGGCCAGGGACTCTACCCCGAAATTTAAAAGGTAGGTCGTTTTGGTCGATATGTCGGACAACTTCTATCACAAAGACGTTCATTCCGATACGTCGGAAATTAGCCGTTTTATCTCGAAGTATCTTTTGTCAAAATCTTGTCTTTGTCTGACATTTGTTCCGTCTAAATCCTACTTCGATCGCATGAGACAAAAATTAAAAAATTGACAAGATGAAACTTGATAAAACCTCAAGAGATACCGATGTATCCAAAACTCCTCCAGAAGTAAAGTCATGGTAGGGGTTATAGCAATTAAATCGTTCGAACTTCGGACGGTCCCCCAAATTTCGGAGGTGTAAAATCAGAGTAGACTCCCAGGGTTCAAACTAAGATGAATAGGAGTCGAAAATTGATAACCCTAGGCTTTTTCTCTGTTCTTTATGTTATAACACAAAGAAACTCATTTTTGAAAGCTACGATGCAGCCCCCTTTGACTTACATCCGGTGTATTCAACAACCGAAAATCCGGTCACAGATTACTTACGTGATACAAGTACATTTGAAAAAAATGCTAATGTGTAAGTCTTCAAAGATTAGTAGTGCATTTACAGACATGACAAAGTTTATCATTTTTGACAGATATTGCCATGAATCGCAGATAGATATGGGCTGTTCGATTCCTATCTGTATTGTATATAAAAAGTGTAACAGAAATTATTATTATGACCAATCTAACAAAATCAAAATAGGTTAACATAGGTTATCAAAATTAAAACATAGGAAGTTAACATAATAAATTGTTCGTTTTACACACAATATTTACACACAATTTCTCATACACACAATCGACTTTGTTGTAACTTGCCAATAGATGGCGCTGTAGCACATCAACTTCTATACCGTTCAATCGATCGCAAAAATCATATCGACGGCAAAACAGAATAATTTGTGATTTTATATACAGAGGTAAATAAACATACACAGGCAGGACAACGTCTGCCGGGTGCAGCTAGTAAAGTATAAATAAATAACTAACAACAAATGATTTTATTAAATCCCAAATTGAAAACGTCACAATCTACTTCTAATTACCGTGCCTAACTTGGCAAGAACTAAAGCAACGTAACCTCATACATCGCGACATGTGCCCGGTATTCGGTTTGCATGCCTTTGACCTTGACGGGCCACAATACCGGGGATAATTCACATAAACTTAAAGTGTGGTCAAAGCGTACAGCGGGAGCGGTTAGAGTAAACATTGTTTTTATCAACAGGCTACGGCCATTGGATAGGGAAGTTATTAGGTAGTAAGCTATCAGGAAGAGTAGCAATAGGTGTAACTATTTTAAACCCTTATTCGTGACGTTTTGTGTTCCAAACCAGTTTCTACTTAAGTTGGAATCTTTTAATTATCACTGGCTCAGCAGTGAATGAAAACACGGCGAAAAATCCGCGTGCCCAAGAATTAAAAAGAAAAACGGCGTAGGTGTAATGTAATATGTGTAATAGAAGTGGCTTGTGTCCTGCGGATATTATGGACTTATTTAATTAGTGCCATTAAAATTAACACCTTTTATTATTAACATGGGATTATGCTGGCGCATTGGTGCCGTTTTTTAGTTGTCAATAGATCCCATATCGACTTCTCAAACTCTGCCAATCTTTACATATCTTTTCTTATAAAAGATGAGCAGACATTCTAGCGTCATCATGAATGTTACTGTGCATGCCAATATCAGTCACTTATGAACGAATGTTGACACATCATCAAATGCGCTACTCATTGGATGCTAAAATATTTACTCAGCCCTTTTATGGAAGTCATAATTTGGAAAAAGGATTAGGAATAGGAAGGATAATATGATGAGGAAAGAGAAACTCATGGAATGAGGGAACAGAATCTGACAACAATCGTTCCGTGCCGAAACTAACACAGTACAATGATATCAACGAGACATGAGCTTTACGTTTGTGAACACCGATAGTGTACAGTGCGAACCATTTCAACAATCGGATTGGACAATTCGGCACCTTACACAGATACGAAGCTCATGTCTCATTGATTTCACTATATGTCGTTATCAAATTAAAAACAAGAATGCAAGAATCTAGTTCACACAAACGAAGCGTCCACGCTCCTTTTGCAATTAACAGGTGAAAATTGATGACCGTCTTTTCCGTCGCGTGCCTTTTATAATTTGAAAAGCAAAATCGTGTCTCGACTGTTATGCCACCGTTTGTGGAAACATGACAACCATCTGTGTGGATTATTTTTAAGTGCAAAGTGTTATTATTGTGGAAATGTTTAAATTTTTACATTCTTTCCAAAATTGATTTTTACTTAAATGTGACAATAAAAATACAAAAATTGTCCCGTCTCGAAATGTTTCATTTTTTTTTGTATTAAGCAACAAAATTATTGAATAAACGTCATAGACTATTTTATTAGTCACAAAGATTCCCTTTGAAAATGTTTGTCATAATAACAGTTAGGGAAATATGTATATCGAAATGATTTTCAAGATGGTGGTTTTAAAGACAGACGGCATTCCGACAAAAAATACTCCTAAAGATCCAAAAAATCATTTTCTACCCAAAATGTAGGAAGTAATGATAAATTGACTGTACTACAAGTTTAACTTTTAAAACAAACTTAAAAAGCAGACAAAAAATGTCTGAAAGTATTTACGGGGGCGAAAAAGTAATTACCCCTAAATTCCTGAAGTGTATTGCCGCAGTCGAGCAGAGGGTCAACAGAGTTAAGTTTTTGTTACACCCAAGCTCTGTGGTACTAGGTACTGTTGACAAACAAAGGAAACAAATTAAAATTTAGTTTTTCAAAATTGGTATCACATTGATATCATTTCAATATCACCTTTAGTTGATATAAAGATTATTTACTTCGACAATAATAAATAAAAGAAGACAATGTACTAAAAACTGAAATAATACAGAAATCACATTTCTCAATCAATTTAATGATGGTTCTTGGTTTTTGAATTTTTGATGTGAAAATGATTTTCTTCGACAATTACACAAGACCTTGTAATAAAATTGACTATAATAGTCACAAATGTCGTCTTCTAATTATTTATTGGTATTTTATTGAATCGATTTGGAAACAATTGGAATACATCGATATATAAATAAGTCCAGTGGATAGTCCAGATCGATTCAATAATACCCCACTGCCTTCAAGTCTTCAGTCTTTCAGTCAGAAGATTGTGCCATGGTACGTTTCCCAGTACATGATTATCATTCAAAGATTATCATTACTTTATCGGTTATCGGTCCTGTGACAAATATAGTTTTCCCATTGCCACTTCAGTTTGCTAATGCTTTGAACTATCTCGGCAACTTTGATTCTTACTTTGGTGAAAACTAAACTTTTGACTGGTTTTAATCTTTGACTGGATTCATTTCGGATAACCTCCGATGGTACTCGAATAACCAAAAGTCTTTCTCAAACACCGACCGAAAAGAAATCAAATTTATAATGCAAATAACGTTTTGATTAATTGAGAAGGAATTGACATGGATATTGCAAAAGTTGTTAACTTATTCATAGATGTAAGAATAATTGATCGCCGATCTGGCTCTTCGAGTATAGGATGATGCTTTTTTAATTGAAAAAAGATGACAGAAGGGCAGATAGTCCACTTGGTGGTAAGAGAATTGTAAGGTGGTAAGGTGGTATTATCGTTCATGGATACAAATATAAAAGGAAAGATAATGCAAGCTGTCCGACGCTGTATTCCCGAAGTGGGTTCTAAGCTCCGTGTCGCTTGTGAGTTCTTGTTACAAATAAATAAATTGGTCAAAAGTGATAAACCGAGTCAAGGGAGACGTTTCTTTTCAGCAGTGAGTGGTTTCCCATCACTAAAGTTTACTTGTGACGGTGACACGCTTGATTTCCATACAATTTCAGGAAATTGCATTGTCTACCATATCTATTGCCCATGTTCATGGGCATTCGCAATAAATTCCAACATTAGTGAATAATGGCAATTCCATTGCGGTAAACGAAAACGCAATGCAAATGGATATCCTTTTGGATATGTAGAAATGAATTAAAAAGAAGTGGTATTGATGATGAATAGCTTTACAACGAAAGTAGCCTTTTGCTCGCGGCTCCGCCCGCAGGATACGCTAGCGAACTTCTTCAAGTCGTCGGTTCACCTGGCGTGTTCCAGGTTCCAGGCGTGCCAGTCGTTTGGCTGGCGTTATCATCGCCAATACCCCATAGCTTGTTGGTGCCCTTTAACTGAACTGGACAACTGAACTAGTGGAATTTTTTTCTCACTAGTCTCACGGCTAATATGACCCGCACATTGTCACTTCAACCTGCTGCTTCTATGAGCTGTGAGCTTTCTTTGCGGGATAAGACCAGAAACTAAGAGATTCTTCAAGGATTCTTCAAGTCTCTGCTCATTTGAAATGAATTCACTAATTCACTCATTTGATTTGAATCCACTAAAAAGTAAATATATATCTAGACCCCATATTTCACATTCAACGCATTTTAAGCGCTTCTATTTAGCGTTTAAACTGTACGAATAAATGATGGCTATCCAAGTTTTATCGCCAATAACGTTTGAATACGCCGTAAACTGAGCCATGAGCACAAAGCTTCTCCAAAAACCCTTACGTCGCTGTTTTACATATTGTCTATCTATTTCAGATAACGCAATTGAAGTGTTGACACTGAAACTGTTTATTTTTTACACTCATATGTCTGTGATTCCATTTGCGTGTACTTCATTGTGCTTCCCGCGGTAATTTTGCACTAGATCGGAATGAAAGGTATCCTTATATGTTAATCCAGTACATTAACCGTAATGATGCTAAGTGTCATTAAAACCCGTCAAACATCAATCAGTTTTAAGGTGACTACGGTTGCAATTTTCCTACATTCCCACTAGTTCAATTGGTCAGTTCAATCATTAAATTAGTGAGAGTTATTACGAGACTTTGAAGCCTTGTAACCAACCCTTTGAGTATCCACGCTGGGCGAGGACATCACCTCATGCACAGAACAATGTGTACGATGGGTATATGCCATTAAAACGCCACGTATTTTTATATTGTATTTAATTATATAAAGTTGCTCAACGTATTCTCCAAGTAACCATCACAATATTTTGCCCTGTGTCCGTAACATCTAAAGATATATAAAATCTTGTATATATCTTATATATCTAGTATATGTAAGATTATCTTGTATATATCTTTAACCACATAATTTTTATGCAGTTATTGATTACATAATTTTAAGAGGGCCGTCTGCTTCATCTCGACGCAATCGCATTCATCCAAACAAAAATATTGTACAATAAACAAAGCCAAATAGGGTCTGAGCAGCGATCAAAAGGTTCCTCGGTGTAAATCAGTTTACTACTCAATTGGTAGCGCATAAAAAGGCTTTTCTCGTACGCCGGATTAGTCACAATTAATTCGGTTAGTCAATTATAGCCCTGTGTAGAGACGCTCTCTGAAGACGTAACGAATGGGTAGTGGGGGACCAGTCACGTGTTACTCTACGGATATAATGAAAATAGACATTAATGACTATTTTGGTTTGTTTATATTCGGTTTCTTTGTATTATCTTTGTGACGTGCGATGAAGGTATTTTTATGGTATTATGTCAATAATGTTAGTAGGCTTATTACCATCGGTCCTCTTGACACTCAAGCGGAAATGAAATGAAATTTTATTTGCATGGAACATATACATATAAAGCAGCTGTTAACAAATCCACATGAATACAATGTTCCGCCGTTTATTGTCGTGCAAATATTTAGATAGGTACTGACATGTTTTTTCGTAGAAATAAAAAAAAAGTAAAAGTACTTGGAATCATTGGGTCATAATATTGTATCGATAGGATCAATGGATAGACGATCGATAGGAATGATTTCCTGCCCAACAGAGCCCTCCTGCCATTTCCATGTAGGCCGTGGAAAAAAAATCGGTCCAATGTGCCCCCTGTTAGTTATTAAGTAGGTACTATTATTTATTTATAAATCTAAATGTATAAAGTTAGAATCAAAGAGTTTTAACAAAAAATAATTCTTTTAATTTGAAAAATGCGATATCCTTTCCGAAAGATGGATTCTACTTTGTTTTCTAGATACAGTCGATATCGGCTTATAACGTCCCACTGCAGTGCATGGCCTCCCCTAGCAAAGAGGTTTCGGGCCATAATCCATAACACGGGCCCAGTGTGGATTGGCAGACACGTATTTTTTTTATAGAAGTAATGCGGCAGTCGGGCATACAGTCCAGCTGATGCTAAGTGGATACTGTCACCCATAGACATTCGCGATACATGTCAACATCAATCGAAAATGATAAACGTTGGCACGTCTCCCGTTGCGCTGTCTTCCTTTGAAGATATAGGAATTGATTTCGAAAAATGGTTGGTAATATAAGAAGGTACAGAGATATCAACGAGACATTAGCTTTGCGTTTACACCGATAGTGTACAGTACGAACCGTTTCGACAATCGGATTGGAAAATTCGGCACCCACGCATCCAGATGCAAAGCTCATGTCTCGTTGATTTCACTCTACGTACATTGGGAAAATGGGATAAATTAGGAAATGCAGTAAAATCAATGTAGTATTCTGTGTATTATAACCTCAAACGCTATATCCAACAATATAACCCAAATATTCTTTGATCACATTCATTTTACTCTCTTTTCTTTTTTTATTTACTTTTAATCACTAGCTTATTAACAATTAAATTTATTGCTAAGATATCAATCGTGCTGTTTCACTTGTTTTGTGATGGAAAAATAAATAAAAATATAGGTACACCCATATGACATTTGTACATTATATTCATTTTAATTGGCTACACGATTGATCACCAGTTTCACTGGTCAGAAATACTTTGCTACTCTAATCGCACCTATAGTTACGCTGTAGAATGAAAGTGGTCATGTGAAAAATATAACTTTTTAAATCCCATTATTTATATTTAACAAACATAATCTCGAACTGAAATAACCATAACGAGTTCTTTCGTCCGCAAAACCAGGCTGCGTCAGCGGGCCACTCTCCATTACTTATATTTGCCGAGCAATTCTGTTTCCCATCGGGCCGCAGTTTATTTGTCCGGCCCGTCTCGGTAAACAGTGCGAATTGACAACAGTCATTGATGTGTTTTTGTAAATTTTTCGCTTTGATCAAAAAAAAAAATCTAGGTTTGTTTTGGTTGGATTTATTTACAAACATTTATAACTTGCACGAAATTGTAGACCAAAATATCCCGTGGTACTACAGTTTGCCCTACTGGTAGTACCGCAGGTAATTTTATTTACGCAGGGGATTCCCCATCAATCGATACATAAAAACATGACAATATTGCAATGACGCGTGCAAATACAACTCATCAAAAATGAGATTACATCAGAACGGGCAATAAAAAAAATTGCATTGATTTATGTTTTTTCAATTGGATCTTAATTAAACCCACACTTTATTTGTTTCTTGTTACTATTTACGCATAAGCATAAGAATAAATATTTAATCAGGTCGAATCGTTTAGAAAATTGTGGATTTTTTCTGTAGTATTAGTGCTAAAATGAATCTCGCGCGATACTACCAGACTGGTCACTAGCAACACGACCAAAAAAAAATAACCTGCTCTTTTATAGTTCACTTTTACATTGCCTTGTGCATAAGCGATCGTTGTACTTACAACGCCACTCTGTCGCGCTGGCCAAGCGAGCCCACTCTATCCGAGGTGGTGAAGTTGTTCAGGACTTGGATATTCCTTAGGCACCTTTGACGACACGCACGTGAAGAAACGAGGTGGCAGTATTCTAAAGCCAGCCGACAAGACACGGCCGAAGAGTAAAGGATGCCAATTACTCAAAAATTGTTTATATAGTTTAAACATATCATAAATCATCATACCGCGAAACAGAAAGTTTTTCCGCTTTTCAAGATAGCTATGAACTGGATTCTGTAAGGTTGCCAGCGCATTCGTATATAATTATCGATGGGCAGCAATGACTATTTACCATCATGCAGTTCGGCTACTTATCTGTCATCTTTCTGTAAGAAGAAAATTCATTTTTGCACAGGGGGAGAGCCCCGGGCCGGAGAGGCGAAACGGCGAGTGCGATCCGCCCGAGATGCCTCCGACGGACGCGCCCTCCGCTCCCTCTGCGCCGCCCGAGAATCCACCACCAGTCAACGCTGTGAGTATCATCTCTTATCAAATCTGTATAGAACTTCAATTATATTTGTGTAGTACATACCGTCCATTTGCCTTTGTTCCACTTAACAACGCATTGTCAAATACCTACCTTCTCACCTTCTATATATTTTATATCAGCCACATTGCAGGCTTGTAGTCACGAGGGGATTTAAAGGAAATTATCTGAAGTGCTCGCACATTTCGAATAATTACGAGAATGGTAAGAAAAAATTTATCTGACTGCCATAAGGTTACAGTTGTTCTGGAAGACCAGAACGACTGTAACCACAATTGTAAGGTTGGCAACGTATCCGCAGCCATTGGTTTTGCAGTCCAGCGCCTGTGTCCGCTAATAAATCTGCCAACGATAACTTAAAAATCGAAACTAAATTAATTTTTAATCTGTTTTTTTTTTGTTTTTGAGGATAATCCAAAAGTTTTTTTTTTTTATTTAAATCCAAAAACATACACCGAACTATTACAATTTGTAACTGCCGAATAAGTAAGTTTCACTTTTTGTGAGCTACAGACTCGGGAAATTAAATTCTTCTCAATCTTGATACAGCTTGCTATTAGCCGTGTGTAATAATAACATTATGACATTACAAAGGGTACTGCAATTAAATTAATGTCGACCTTCAAAGGTCGTGCAGGAGTTTCGTCGTATGAACTTCACTCAAAAATGGACCCGGAATTCTTATGAAATAACTGTTTGCAATTTTGCCAAATTTTCAAGTAATCTCTATCTGGAACCTAAGTATCCTTCGTTAGTTTTTTTTATAAAACTACATCGCATATAGAAAATAATTATGGATGTTTCTTTACAAGAAGACAGATCTCTTAAATATATTGACAAAGAAAAATTGGTTATGGGCAATATTGCAGTCCTAATATTGTGCTGCAAATAAAGCCCTAACACTCTTCTTTGAGCTCTAAAATCTCTTACTACATATATCTACTGAATTACTCCATATAGTAAAACCGTAGGGAAGTGTACATGTTGCATTGCAGAATGAAGCATTGAAAGAGATTGAGATCTTCAGAACCTGAGAATAATTAATTGGGTTACAAGAAATTTAAATAATAATAAAGTATAATTTAATTCAGATCAACGTCAATAGAAAACTTTGAATAAATCCAGAATAATTGGAAAATAAAATCTTTATTATTACCTTTTAATTATAATTTAAAAGATAATTCAATTCGATTACACAAAATTAAAGCTAAATTAATATTTAGCTAACTTTTCTTTTTCAACTTCCGTTCTTTTGGAGTCGTTGTCTCCACCGCGAAGAGTTCTCAATTAGACCGACAGATATGGTGAATGCGGTGAACGTAAACAGCATGGAAACATTCCTACCGCTCGATTATGGCGCAACGAAAAGTGTTCCGCGGTGGGCGGGGCTTAAAAACTGTTCCGAGGTGGGCGTGGCTTAAAACAAGCGTGCGGAACAACGCGGTTTTAGTTAAGTCGCGACGGCAAGTGAGTAAGGACGATTTACCGATAATGTTTTTCGATTAAAATGCCTTCTTGTGTGGTAAAGTGGTGTAGGACTACGATCGGGGGATCAGGGTGCCCCCTGATCGCACACTATCCGATGCGGCGTTATTGATTACATAATATATTATTGTTTTACATTGTAAAACGGGTCTAAACGCGTAAAATTAAAGGCTTTCTGTTTACCTTTTGTTTCTATCTGACGTCTCGGCATGGGTTACACCAGCCGTGGTAACGAGTTGACTAAAGAGGCGTGTAATTCAGGATGCGAGCTGCGAGCAGTTTTATCAACTGCCCACATTTGATCTTTGCATATTCGACGATAAATTGCAAGATTCGATATTTTTTAATTGCTGGATTCCACGTTAACGACAGTTTATATTCATCTTTCCGATTGAAACGTGCCGAAATGTGTCAAGTAGAAATAAAAGGTAAACAAAAATTAAATTTTCCACATTTAGACACTGGTTTACAATATAAAAAGTGTACAAAACACGAAAGTCTAAAAAGACAATATGTTTTTGTGTCAGTGCCCGCAACCACAGAAGACGCGTTCAGTGGTGGTGTCCCTGACGCCGGCGCGGCAGCGGGAGACATGGGCGAAGAAGGCAGAGTTCCTGCTCGCGGTGGTGGGTTTTGCCGTCGACCTCGGCAATGTGTGGCGGTTTCCGTATATCTGCTATCAGAATGGCGGTGGTAAGTAACGACTGGAAAGGAATACACGTTTTAGATAAATTGAAGACGGCGAAAGTTCCTTAAGAAAACCTTTCGTAAGAACGTCTAGTCTTTTTCAACATTTCATCATTCTTCAGGAAAGTTAAAGAATAGATTCATTCCCTAACTGTCCTTACTAGTTCTGTGCCTAAATGATTGTTTAGGCAGTGATCAGAATTAAAAAAAATGGAAATATCCTAAAAGCATCTCCGTTCACAGGAGCATTCCTGATCCCATATTGCGTGATGCTGCTGTTCGGTGGGCTCCCCCTCTTCTTCTTGGAACTTGCTCTTGGACAATACCATCGGTGTGGCTGCCTGACGCTTTGGAAAAAAATCTGTCCTGCTCTTAAAGGTTAGTCCGAAATGAATAACCTGGTTGAATACTTTTAATTATTTCGAAATTTTAAGACGGTTCATTGAAAACATAAGGAAATATTAAAGCTATTAATAGAATTGACAGGAAATGGAAAACTATTGATAATAAGTACCGATGCCTAGCGAACCAATTAATTTACTACACTTAAAACAAATTATCTTATATTCTCTCACGTAATGACAAGTTGTGTCGTGTCGGCCGGCTTTTGAATATCATCAGCACCATCTTTTCCCGCGGGTGTCGTAAAAGGCGATTATGGGATAACATTGCCGCTACCACGAGCCCTAAGGAACTACATCACCTCTTTTGAGTGGACTCGACAACCCACTTAGGCAGTCGTGACATTTTACATATATATTACATACATTCTTCGTGCACGAGACAATGTGCAAGGAGGATAGCTTACAATTATGAATCAGATTAAGTAAAGTTTCCGGTAAAATTTTAAAGGCTTGTATTTAAAGGTGCAGCAAAAAAAACTAAATGATCGGGTAATCATGTAGGTAATCATGATCAACAAAACTATATGATCAGGTAATCATGTAGGTAATCATGATTAACAAAACTAAATGATCGGGTAATCATGTAGGTAACCATGATCAACAAAACTAAATGATCAGGTAATCATGTAGGTAATCATGATCAACAAAACTAAATGATCAGGTAATCATTTAGGTAATCATGATCAACAAAACAAACTATTTTTTAATAGCTGAAATAAATATTTTTTTAATTCCTGAGAATGACAACACAAAGTCGCCAGAGAACCTAGCCGACCTCTAGATTTGCTGCCAGCGATTTGCTGCCGCTTTCACTATTTCTGCTGCTCATATAATTAATTACTTTTAAACGTAAATGTGTTTCTAAATGTGTGTATTTTCATGTAACACAGTGGTAAGAACTGTAAATAATTCGGATTCAATAATCAATTACAAATTTAAATTCGCGATAAATTCCCAGTAGAACACCGTGTCTTGCTAAACTCCTATCTAATGGATATACTTCACATCAATCACAGTTCACGAGTCATTACTACAAGCGATCTTGTAAATCCCATACGGCAAGTCGCTCAACAGATCGCAGGTCTAAAGTCTAAAGTTAACAAATATTAAGGAAAAATGTACTATTTTAAGTAATGATTAATATACAAAATAAATTATATATACAAATACACTGAACTGCTAAATTATATATACAATATTTTCAGTATGTAGGTACGAGAAAGTTAACTGATCTAATTCAATCAATTTTATGATAATGCATTTATTAATAAATTGTTTCAATTATTTTTTAATATTGCAACTAAAATTAAGTAACTAAATCTATTAAAAATTAACTTATTAAAAACTAGAGAATAAAAGGGTAACTTAAATATAAAGTATCTGTAATTATAATAATAAACTAAAATAATGAAAATAAAAAGTTCAGTCCATTATTATTATAGAAAGTGCTCAATATATACCGATATATTGAGCATGTTGTACCAAATGTATGGTAATTGCACACAAAAAATATTTCGACCAACAATTCGTCGCCCTACTGTACTTTCGGTGGGACCGGAAAGGTATTGTGTATTATGAGCCTTTGCGACATGCTCAAACGATTAATTCTGTCAGCAATTAGTAAAATTGTAACAAGCACTTGAAGAAAAACGCCCAGAATTAATGAATAAAAAAGGTGTAGTTTTTCAATACTCGACCGCATACATCTTTGATGACTAAATAAAAATTGATAGACCTGGGCTGGAAGTTTTAATGCACCCTCCATACGGTCCGGACATAGCACCCTCGGATTATCATTTATTCCATTCTTTACACAATTCTCTAAATGGAGTAAAATTACATTCAAGAGAAGCCTGTATAGAAAACCATTTAAATCAGTTTTTCGCTCACTAGAAACCCAATAAAAAATTACAACGATGGGTTTAATGGCTCTGCCAGAAAAATGGCGAAAAATAGTCGAATTAAATGGACAATATGTTCAATAAATATTTATGTAATTAAAAAAGTCTATTATTTTCACTATAAAAAGGCCTCGAACTTATCCGACTACCTATTATTTATGTATTTTCTGGTATTATTATACTGTTATATATTTAAACATGTTTTCTTTATATACATATACTTATATTTTACTCTCCCGGGTCTACTGGAAGAAATCTCCGCACGAGATAAGCTTGCGTTCTATTTCTTTTTTATTTATTTCCAGTTATATGTGTACAATGAATTATCAATTAAATTTATTAAATATAAGTCGATAATAAGTATCCCTGGGCCATAGCAGCTTTACTCACTTGCATTTAGAATATCAAGTAAATAAATAATACACCGCTCTAAATAATTATGCATCTGAGTGACTATGGTATTACTCTATCCCGAGGGTAATGCTTCCAATCTGTTTATTCGTCGCTCGGGTATTGGGGATCCATTATGATTGTTTATTTTTTTATTGAGGGAGCGTCTCATCTCGTGAACAATGGTTAACAGGTAAATACTTGTATATTGAAACATGCTTCTGTTTTGATAGAACATCTTAGAGATCATGGTGTTGATATTGAATAGTTCGGTAGGGCTTGGTGTGTAAATTGGTCTGATTCTGTTTCTGTGTGGGTCCGTATGTTCGAAGTACTTTTGTGCGTTTAGACTCATTAGTCTAGTGCAGTGGTCGGCAAAGTGCGGCTCCAGAGCCGCATGTGGCTCTTTGGCTCCTTAAGTGCGGCTCTGGCACAAATATCTACATATATATGCGAACAATCTTTTTCAAGCATGAACATTATCAAGAGTAAACTGAGAAGTCGTCTTATTGATGAGAACTTGGAATCATGCCTAAAATTAAAAACAACAACATACAAACCTGACTTACTCAAACTTTCCAAGGAGATGCAAGCACATTGTTCGCATTAATAAATATTTATTAAATATGAAATTTAGTTTTATTTAGTGTACTACTTATTTAGTGTAATAAAAGTTTACTAAACAAGCAGATTTGGCTCCCAATTTTTTTTAAAATTGTTGTAATGTTCATATTTGGCTCTTTGGTTAATAAGTTTGCCGACCACTGGTCTAGTGTAATGTAAGCATTAGCCTATAGTGTAATGTAACTAGTGTAATGTAGCATTTAGTGTAATGTAATGTGAATACTAGGAAAATACATCGACGCGAGTGATGATTTATATAAATTTACTTCGTTAGAAAGGGTAGTAATCAATGGTAAATCTTTGCCCCGAGGCCCCTGTATACGTTTAAATCTATAGTTCACGAAACGCGTTCGCGCATTACTACCGCGGTCGCGTCTACTGTTTTTATTCTCTATAAAGATTTTATGTTACTCACTACGACCGCAAGTTGCTATACGGGAAATCTGAGAATACAGAAGAATAGAAAATTATCTTTCCAGAAAAAAAAAACACTAGACGCAATCGCGACAGTAAAGTTTGCAAAGGAAAAACTCACACTCAGGCCTCTGATCAGTCTGAAGGTGAAGCTAAAGTTAGTGCTTGTTACGGCTTGCTACGAGTGCTGCAGAACATAGTTATTTGAGGCCGGATAAGTAAATGATTCGCGATTTTAAAATCCGAGTCATGTTTCTAAGTACTTTATGCAGTCTGCATAAAAGCTAATTTATGCATTCGTTATAACCAATATTTAAACTGATTCTTTTTAATAAATCAATTTTCTATCATTTGTTTAAACAACTAAAACGCTGTATATTAACATTAATTTGTCCATGATATCAATACAATTTGTAATTTAAACCGTTTACTAGAAACACAGAACGAAAAATACAGAAAATATAGTTTGTCATTTATTAATCTACCTCGTAACCGATGCAAAAAAAATCTGTCTCGTCACGTAGTACAGGACAATAATTCGTGTAACAATAAGTGCAAAGTAAAGTTTAAAAATGACTATCGTAAAGTGAAATAGTCGTGAAATAAGTACTGTGTGGCCTCATTTATTTGACCAAGCCTCACTTTTGTATACGTCCAGACATTACCACGATCGGCCTTCATAAATATACAGGAGGCAATGCTTTTAACGCCAAGACAAATGGTGGGCGAAGAGTGGAGATAGCCCTTGTTAAAATGTATGAAAGCTTCGTGAAATCAATTGTGTTTGCCTCTTTCCGAGTCAACGATGGGTCGAGTGACTGGTTGTGTATTCATGGAGGTGGTGTGATGGTTAGGACTTGAAATATTTGTTCCTATTGGCTAAGCATTGGACCACAGCTTGCTCTAATACAAGGGCAATAGGAAATGAAACAACCTGACTGTTTTACTGTTATGTAGTGGACTTAATGGTTATATTAGGGTAATTTATTTATTTAAACACTAGCGACCCTCGCTTCGCTTCGGTTTATGAGGTTTATTTTTTCAATATTTTTTTTAAATTTCAAAATAAAATATATCCTATATTAGACACGGATAATGTAGCTTCCTATTTGTGAAAGAATTTTTTAAATCAGTTCAGTAGTTCCATAGATTACCCCTTACAAATATACATACAAACACACAATTTTATCTCTTTATTGTATTACTATAGATATAGATTACAGAAGGTACATTACAGTTTATAAAAGCAATGAGTACATTCTTTATAACGATTTTTCTAAGAATTCCATAGCATATGTGGGCCGGCGCACTGAAATACCAATTGGACCCATTTGACTCCATCCAACGACGTGCTGTTCGTATTGTCGACGATCCCACTCTCACGGGCGGTTTAGAATCTCTCAGCATTCGGAGAGACGTTGCGTCTCTCTGTGTGTTCTACCGCCTGTACAATGGGGAATGCTCTGAAGAATTGTTCAATATAATTCCCACTTCGGGTTTCTACAACCGCACCTCCCGTCACAGAAGTGCGGTCCATCCGCATTTCCTCGATACGGAGGTGTCGCGCACTGTTCGGACCAAAAATTATTTTATACCGCGAACCCGTAGTCTGTGGAACGAACTGCCTCAAGAGGTCTTTCCATTAAGCTACGATATGGGGTTCTTCAAGAGAGTTGTGAATAGGATTTTGCAAGGTCGGCGGCGCGCCCGCATACCCCCTGGTGTTGCAGGTGTCCATGGGCGGCGGTAACACTTACCATCACGTGGGACCGCTTGCTCGTCCGCCCACTAGTCTATAAAAAAAAAATATCGGCTTAGAAGTCGCTCATTTGAGAAGAAAACATCTATATTATTACGCCTCGCTAACATTTTATTAATATATATATCGTATAACACGTTACATCTGTGTATTACGTTGGAGGTTAGTACAAGATGGAACCACTTCCAGTAGGTGATCAGTACGCGCACTTATATACCGAATTGCAATACTTACAATTTGGCGGACTATATACATACCATACCCTCAGCCTATGTCCCTCCCCTGCTGCATATAGGCCTCTCCTAAGGTACGCCACCACATACGATTATTTAATGAAACCTCTGACATGGAGGTCAGAGACAGTTTTTACAAGTGATGTTATAATTACTTACTACTATGCAATATTACAGACAAGTATACTTAATAATATACTTGTATAATTATTTCTATTCTTTATTGCTTTATTTACATAGCTTATATACTACTTATTTCTACCTATTGCTCTAGTTGCAACCTGTATGCAGTATTCTACAAAGAGTCCTCTTTTCTTTTTATTTGCCATTAGTTGGCTTGCACTCTCTGCGCACAGTGTGGCATCCAGCTTTTGTTCGGCTTCATGTTTTAGGAGCGGATTTGCGGGGCAGTCGCACAGCAGGTGCGTGATCGTCTCCTGAATACCTTGTTCACAGATGCACGACGCGTTCCGCTTGCACCCAAACCTGTATAAATACTCGGAGAACCCGCCGTGCCCCGTCAACACCTGTGTCAGTACACCTGTTGGCTCGCTCTCACGTACAGTCTTGTAGGCTTTCACAGTCCCATCGGTTATTGGACCTGTGACATATATGGCCTGCCCACTGCCACTTCAGCGCGCTGATCCTTTGAACTACGTCGGCATCTTTAGTTCTCAGGCGAATCTTCTCGTTACGGATTTTGTCCAGCATAAAAACTCCGAGCATAGCTCTCTCCGTCGCTCGAAGAGCGACTTTGAATTTGTGAATCAGACGACCAATAAAAATAAATTACATTACAGATATAATTATCAAATATTTTACAAATATTTAAAATTTAAATTTGAAGAAATTTTTTAATGCACTGATAGTTTTCATCTGATAATCTTGCGATAACATTATTCAATACCTATGCTTTTAATATTAAAATTATAGCAGCAAGTACATATATATTTTAAACATAAATATATAACCTTTCACAATATTAATAGCAGTTCTTTAGGTCGATGTGGCCAATTATTTACAAGCTTAGCAAGATACAGATCACAACTACCTATCACAAAGCATTTCTGTTCAAATAGCAGGCATGTAGTTGGCCACCGCGCAAATATCTATAACACATGTCAATTTTCAAAAAGTTTTCAAGATAATGCTCAAGTTTTTAAATATGTAACTTCACTAAATGTAGGTATATAATTTTAGCATATTTAATTAGGGGATAACGAAACATCTACCAGAAGCAATGCGGAACTACAGCCCCTCTAAACGAGTGGACCCGCCAACCTACTTAGCCAGCGTGATGTTTTAGACCATATAGCCCTCATGCACAAGAACAGTGTGCGTGAAAAGGCCCATTGCCAGCAGTGAAAGACAAAACGGGCGGTTAAGTCTTGTGTCCTTATATAAGGTGCACACCACTGATAGTAATATACGTGACATTACAAACCGACTGAAGCCTGCGATTCAATGAAGAGCGATTCAAATATTTACGTAACGGATTTATGTCTCACCGCACGCGTTCTTTCATTCATTCACATTGATACTTGCAAATGTATCCATGAGTCTAATAGTTCGCCTATGTCTGATAGTATTTGATCGTTCTTTGTCCCGTTATTTCACAGTCCGTGAACTATGTTGTTATAGTAATAGCCTAGAGATATCTATACTCTACTCACATTCGTGTGGTAGCGAGTTCAAATCCTCGGCCCGTTCCACTGAGTTTGTACTTGAGTACGGATTTAAAAAAATGTCACTATCTGTGTGATGCGGGAGAGCATAATAAAAAAATATCGAATTTTCAAAAATGTGCGCTATATGTGTATTCACCATCGATATGGGAATAGACTAGATAACACATCATACATTCTTATCAAAGAAATCTAGTTCATTGAATAGTCAAATTTGAAACTTAAGTTGGTACTACTTAATACGAATGTTCCTTTTTCAAAACACATACGAATTAAAGAATTCTGAAACTACAGAACATAGAATACTATGGAGTCAAACATGTCTGACCTAGAGTGCTTGTATAACATGTCTAGTATGTATTCTCAAATCGATGATATTCACCAATCCGTACTAGGTCCACGTGATGGATTATGGCCAGAAACCCGCCCAGCGATTTATGTTTGTCGTTGAAGTTATATATTCATACGACTCATCGCACTTCTCTGTGTCTCTCTGTATAACCCAAAGGTTAATAGGTCGGAAATGCCTTAAGATATTAAGCTCGCTTTTGTACCATAATGTGCAATAGAGTTCTTTAAATAAAAAAACAATTCGGCCTCCGTTAGCCTGTGCCCTGCACTAAGTGATGCGTTATGGGCTCATATAAATATTAAGAAAAATGTTATTTTGACAATTTTTTCCTTCTTACCGCTCTCTGATAAAGAAAATCTTCTGAAAATAAAAATGTATTCAGTTCGTGACCGATTAGCCGTATCAGCGCGGTGACACTTGACGGATAGATACCTATTGAAATAATTTAACCAATCAGAGAAGCACCTTGCGACATTCGGACTCAATTTAAATATAAGAAAGTTTACCTTGATGGAGGTCAAAGTAAAAAGTAAGGTTCAAATGGAAGTGAAGGCATTAAAATGATTGAAGATGTTAAATTGATTAACTTCTTTAGCCTTTTCGATAGATAGATATACCTATACAGAAAAATAGAAGTAATTAGAAGTACAATCGGCGGCCTTATCAGTAAAGCCATTTCTTCCAGTCAAACTTTGGGTGGTAAGGAGAAGTCTGTAAACGTAATTGAGGAAGATGGTGGAAAAAAATGTCTTTATATACGTAGGTATATATGGTAAAGACATGTAAATACATATATGTAGATACATACCTATGTTAGATACAGTAGATACATATACATACAGACATATGTATGTAGATACATACCTATTAGCGTCACTGTAACAGGAAATGAGTATCTGACTCAGCATAATACGGTAGCATACACTGCAGTGCTGATATTCTGTCAAATCACGAACGGACGTCGGCGCAGCGGTTGAATAATGAAATAAAAATACGATTATGAATGTTAACATTAATGAAATGTTAGCGACGCGTAATGACATATACTTTTTCTTCTCAAATGAGCTAGAACCCGCTATAAAGCATCATAAATTAGAATTCGTTATAAAGAATGTACCCATTGATTTTTATAACTGCAATGCTCCTTCTGTTATGTTCAAATAAAGAAATGATTTATGATACATGTATCGCTATCGGCGACAGTATCCACTTACCACCAACCGTCTGATCGTCTAGCACGTTCTTTCTATAAATAAATAATCAAAAAACCAATCGCAACACTAGCCGATAGCGAGCTTAACCTATTTTCTTTATAATTATATTAAACTTTATAAAATCTTTACGACTCCTATGCAACAACATACGATAGGTCAAACTAAAAGTTTTTAAAACTGGCTACTGTACATTACGATAGAAAAGAAACAAAATCGAATGTTGAAAATGGAACTCTTTGCTTGTCAAACGCCATAAAATTTTCAAAGCTGTCACTTGCTTTTCTTTCTGGCAACAGTTAGAAAATTAAGTGTTATAAATAAATTTAACAAGAAAACATTTTCGTTCAATGTTTTTTTATGACTTTCATTGCGCTATAAACCGAAGTAGACTTAAGTTAGCAGTAAGTGATGAAGCCCCATCCAGTGCCACTGTTTATAACTGGTTCAGTGTATTTGTAAGAGCTTTCTAAAAGCTAAACAAATGTTATTGTGTGTCACACACTGTGACCTTACAGGAGTATAACAGTGTGAAAATGAGAAGTTTCAAAGCGAATTGAGAAAAAAATCGTAATAATAGGATGTACAACAGAAACATTAACCCCCTTTTGTTCATAAAACAATTTTATTTCGTTTATTTATTAATTTAACAATAAATAAATAATAATAATAGTAAATATATTAGTAGTCAATATAAATACTCCTCTAATGATATTTAACGATTAGAAATAAAGAACAAAATAAATCAACAATCATTTTCGTTTCAACACAAACATGTTCAAGGTCAGAGGGCGCTATAAACGCGCACATTCGCGTTATCGTGCATTTCCTATGAGGGTGTAACTGTTCCTTTCCCCACGTTCGATGCCTTATCTACACCAATCATACATATTCCCTACCCAAGTAGGTGAAAGTAGCGTATAACGTCTTCATTTCGCGTGGTAACTCGGTACACGAACGGACGTATATTAAACCAGAAAATAAAATGTATTTTTTTGTTCTATATTGTACATTAACCACACAGATAATTGACCTTAGATCTTTTATTGTTTTGTTTAATTTTTCACCGGTAACCACAAAAGTACGAATGGATTAAAAAATGAAATCGTTTCAATACTTATTTTGTATTTTCTAAAAAATTAAAAGATTATGTCTCATGGTGGTATTTTATGCCTCTAACCGAAACAATGTTAGTAAAAGATTGAAAGACTGAAATAATAAACTGTAAAGTATTTGAACCTTCGGCCGGCGGTTCGTGAAAATATCGCCGATTTGAGAATACTTATCAACAGGGCCGTCTTTACCAGGGGGTGCAAGGGGTGCGGTGCACCCCGGGCGGTCACCTTTTAAAGGTAATGAAAAAATATAACGCTATAGTAAACAATTACACAATAGGATATTTGACTGTCATAGGATACACAATAGGATATTTGACTGTCATAGGATACACAATAGGATATTTGACTGTCATAGGATACACAATAGGATGTTTGACTGTCTTAGGATACACTCCCGCACCCCGGCGCAGAATATACTTAAGACGGCCCTGCTTATCAATGTGATAAAATAATAATATTATATTCAGGCATGTTCCTAATATGCAATTGTAACTTAATTTGTGTACCGTATTATTACAAGTGTATTTGAATCGGAAAGACGAAGTAGTGGCAAAATTATTAGATTTCAACATTCGTAGAGTTATCATTGGCAATAAATCGCGCCATCTCGAATTTTGTAAACTAATTAAGGACGCGACTCGATATCATTTGATTACCGACAGATGGCGCTGTGATTTGATTTCAAACATGGCACCGAGAAACGTCAAAGTTCCCGCCAAGTTTGCGCGGGAAATTGACGCGACGGGATGATTAATTGAATTTTCAACGCTTGGAGATTTATTGTGACTCGATAAAGGGATGAATGCTGTTTAATTTCCACTTATCGCAGCACTTGGTAACTTTATTTGTGTATTAATAATGTCGATTAGGTTCTATTAAACATTTCATAAATTTCATTTCATGGAACACACATAGACTATTGTAATAAAGTTGTCAAACTATTTGAGTTATTTTTTATTTATATACTTATTAAAGGCCAAACAGAGCATACCTATGTCATGTAAATAAAAGGGTTACATGAAAGGGCGTTAATTACATGTCACTCTTCTTAAAGGCGATGACAACATGGCTTAAAAATAAAAACAGCGAAGAAAGAATTAAAATTAAAATTGATAATCAAAATTCAAATTTAAATTCAATTTTAATATTAAAATTGTGTATACAAATAAAAAGAAGTTATAAAGAAAGTGTCGTAGTGATTGCTAAAATAAATTGCCTAATTTTATCTATCAGAAAAACAAGTCAACCTGAGAAGTAACCTGCTGAGGAAGTTACCTTGTCTTATTAGGCGATTTATTGGTAAAAAGTGGCCAAGACTCGTCCCAGCTGTTTTCTCCATTAACAGCAAATATTTGCCTGGTCTAGAAGCACTCCTCAACATCTTGTAGAGGAACATGGTATCTAGCAGCAGTCAACGATTCCGAAGAGAGCACATCTTATAATACTCATACTTTAAGGGTGTAGATTGTTGGCCTGAGATCTCGATTTCGAGCGACCGCAGCGCCAAAGTTTAATGTAACATCCGACGGGGCGGATGAATGACCTAGAGAGCGCGATTTTCAAAATGTTTTGCAACAAACGTTCCACGTTGAGAAATTGTTATTGAACTTGAATATTTACAGCATAACAATAACGTTGAATTTTTGGAAACTAGCTGTTGATTCTTTTTAATAGGTTAATAAGAGTAGTTGAGACACAATTTTTATGTTTTTCTATCATTTGACATCTGACATTTTTGTATTCTACTTACCTAAAATTCCAACTATTTATTTATTTGTAATTTCACTACCAAAATTTATTCTAATTCGTAAAATATTCATTCAATAAAATAATTGCAAATTCAGTAGGAAGTGTGTTTATCTCTACGCAAGGAAATGTGCCTATTGCGTAAACTCAAATACTTACTTTTTGTTTACGATCACCTCGTCGATATCTAAAAAAAATCCTAGGGTTTTAAAAAAAATGTCAATAAATGAAACACAAGTATAAAAATGATTTATTTACTACACAATAACAAATATGAATCGCCATTACTCGCTATCTCAAAAGCGTGCTAGGGTTGTACAAAAATTAGTAAATAATTCATTTATTTACTAATTTTAACAGAAGTTTGTAAATTATTAATATACTAATTAAAAGTATGTAATTAAACAATAACGAAATATGAGTTCAAAATTCTAATGGTTTTTCATTCGATTACGGATCAAGTTCTGATTTCTGCTAATTTGATGATAAAATCAATGGCTATCACAAAACCTATCAGAATGAAAACGTTACCAGCTGCCCGATTCACGTAAGTAATAAAAACCGTAGCGCAGTGACGTCACTTCGTTTTTTGCAAATTTAGCCCTTTTAACCGACTTAAAAAAAGGAGAATTCTCAATTCGCTGTATTTTTGAACCAATTTTTATGATTCTTTACACCAGGTAACTCAGAAATTGTATAGTAATTGAGCTATTGGAAGATTTATGACAATCCAAGACTAGATAAGTAAGTGCGTTTAAAACAGAAAACCAAAAGGCGATTTCTAAGTTCCTAAGTTAAAACGACTTTTGGACTGGCGTGTTTACGTGAATCGACTGGCTGGGTAGTTAAGTTACCTGTATCTTTCAAAATCATTAGGCGTTCTTCTCTTTCATAACACGTAAAGCTCTTTCTTTCCTCTCTTTCATAGCCTCTATGATACTGGGCGCGTCACGAATGGGCATGCTTCGTGACTGCCGAGGATCAACTAATTCTGGAAGTAGGCAATCGTAATAAAACCTAACTAATTTCATCTCCATTTTCTCCTCCCAAAATTTGTCGTCCTTTTCTATAATATAAACTTTCATAGGTACAGTAGCACCAAACCAGATGCCAAGCATGCAAACGTTTCTTTTAGTAATATGTACCTGTCCCTGAATTTGGAAATACCAGTTATGATTTTTATTTATGACATAACCCTTGGAAGCCTTGTCCTTAACCCAAAAGGTATGTTTGGCCATTGCTTCATCAAGAGTCATGCCAGCTAAAGAATGTGGGCACTTAATTTCAATTAAACCGTTTGCATAAATGCCATCTGGTGTAGTACCAAGAAATTCATATTGATCGTCGACGAACAAACCGCAACCTTGTATACTAATATTCTCTTGAATTTCTAACTGTTTAATTGCGGTTTCTTCGTTTTCGATACCGTACCGTACAGCAGGCAAACTGGAGATATTACTACCATAAACGATTTTACGAACAAGAACAGCACAACTTGTGCTCTCTCGTTTTTTACAAACTTCCCCGAACGATGATGAGGTTAGTAATTTTCTCCTTGTACTCATCCACTCAGAACTACTTCTTTGCAAATGGGTCGACCTTTCAAGCTCCTCTCTTTCAGCACAAGACAACTTTAAATCGGCTAAAAAAGATGACTTGGCTTTCTCATATAATTCTGGACTCAGATCAGGTTTTTCGCAGTTTGGTCCATAGTGAGCGTCTTTCGATACAGCGCTGTGGCTCTTTTTCAATCTTAATTTAGGTTTAGCAATTAAACGGATTCTACGATTACAATTTTCCACTTTCGCGATCAAAGGATTAGGACTAGATTTAAATATTACTTCATGAGTTTTACTATGAATCGATCCTGTATTAAAAGACACAACAGCAGCTGCGCATCGGCCCGCATAAGAACCACGGGAAGAATAATTTACACGCTTACCCCCTACTAATTTGGCAATCACTGCGTTAAAACTTTCAACTATATTACTTGTACAATTATGAATTAAACTTCTAGAATGATATGACAGTCTTTTACTTAAAATGTGTACCGCGTCCATTAATCCGCATCCAACAATTGCTGGAAGCAACCCAACAGGTTCTATTCGACGAGTATCAGGTCTACAGAAATACTCCTTGCAATATTGGTGATTACCAAATACGTGTTGTGGACCATTTAGGATATCTTCACTAAGATTTTTTATTTTTTCTTCGAGTGACTGATTTTGATCGCCCCAATATTTAATAGCGCATTTTACACCCGTTCTTAAACGCAAATACCTTTCTTTTAGGAATTTCCGCAATTCGCAAGGATACTTAGTGTCTTTCGACAGTTTCTCCAAGCTATTGCAGTAGTTTCGTAAAAGATGATTTTTGCATTCAATTTTCTCTACTGTTAAATTACCGTACGGTCGCGAATCTAATATTTTTTTATAAGTACTGGAATCGCCGTCTGCTACAAATTTATTATAAATTACACCGTGATCAACAATGGAACGTTTAAACCCCTCAACTATTATGGTCGATTCCATACCGGTAGATGATCCCGAATAATTCTTGAAACAACGGTGTTCCGAGGGCTGACTGTCGTTCTTTGCGGCTCGTGCACAAACTACGCAGTATTTATTTTTAACTCCAAAAAACAATACTTTATTAGTTTTAATGCCAATTATCGCAGCTGCGCCGGACAAGGCGGAAAAATTCTTACCATAAGATCTCTTGCTCCAACAACCGTCAACAGCAACAGATATTAATGGTGTACCATTTTTATCAACACTACCTATAGACACTGCGTACTCCGCTTCTTCCTTGACAGCTTCTGCCATGGAATGTGCTGCTGTCTTTTCCCACCAATCGCAAACCGTATTATTAATTTCATTGTATAATGAAGGTGACATGATTGGTAGGGCTACTGCGGCAGTTAATGTTTTTAACTGATAGTAGCTCCCACCAGATGATATGATACCAGATACAATTTGATGATTCACTTCCATTCTATCTTCTTTCTTTTCAATCAAACACACAGTAAATTTCATACTACACATACTACATTTCATGATGAGTTTTGAGTCCAGACCAACTTTTACTTCACCTATTATACTGAGGTAACTTAACTTACAATCCATTGGACCGTGGTCCCCTATGGCCTGAAGAGCTTTAAAAAAAAAAGAAACGTCTACAACTCTACGCCCAACTTCCATTTCATCCACCTTTCCCTCTTGGTCGTTTTCAATAACTAGTTCCTGTAAAGAAAGATAATGGCTTGATTTTTTTTATAAAAAATAATTAAAAATTAAAAAAAATGCAAAAGAATTAATACAATATTAGGTTCCTGATGAATAGAAATTATAATTTCTTTACGCATTAGGTATTGTTTTTTTATGACGTCACCTATTTGAACGTAAATTTTCTTTTGAGAAAGTAATTGAGAAGTATTTCGGTACTAAGGTGTTTGTCTCTCGATGAAAATAATAAATATTGCAAGAAAAATCTATAGGTAGGTATTGAGATTTTGTCTTCGCCCATCACTAACTAAGTAGTTTGTTTATTTATGTAACAAGTCTACAAGAATTACGTATAACAACTTACCTCTATACAGCGCGTAGCATTGTTGCTCAGAGTCTCGGCCCCAAGGTTTTCTTTATTTTCAATACTGGAAATATTATTCATCAATATTATCCACTTTTTATTTATTTTGTACAACCCTAAGCCAGACGCTAGGCGCCTCGCGTCTGTTTGGCGGTATAGGTATGTCGACAAAGTTGCGCTGTCGCCTACCTACTTCCACAATTTGATATTTAGACAATACTAGCCGACCCGGCGAACTCCGTATCGCCTTTTTTTTTTTTAAAAATCCTATTATTTTGATATTACATACAGATACTTCAATTTTATTTATCAGTATAGATATAGATAATACAAACCAATATTTACATGTTATTGTAGGTATATGTCTGAATCGGGCGATCTAAATCATATGACATATTGTATTAGCTTTGTAATGTACCCTGTTCAAATGCGATAATAAATAAGTAGGGAGGAACTTACATTTTATTCCGAGATCTTTTGGCTTTCATATTTTTATAATGCGTACAAAACTTTCTTTTCCCTGGCATGCCACTCAAATTCAATCAGTCCTGCGAAAAAAATAGCCTATGTTACTCAGTGATAATGTAGCTTTCGAATGATAAAAGAATTATTAAAATCAGTCCAGTACTTTTTGAGTTTATTCGTTACATACAAAAATCCAAATCTTTCCTCTTTATAATACCTATTAGTGTAGATATTGTATTTTTTACGATTTATATCTAGTTCCATCATGGTTTTCTTTCAGACATTCATTATATCGATACTTTCTACTAACTGAAAATAAATTAATTATAAAAATGTTATACTTACAGTTTTTTACAAAAAACACAAATTCACAATACGTAATTCTGCTGTCTGCAACCGACAAGCGTGGTGTCGCGTTCACTTACAGAAAGGAACTGCCGCTGCAGACCACCGAGATTGCACGAATGAAACGAACGTTTTATCCCATACATTTGTGTATGAAAAATTTACCTTAAAATATATCTAGATTTTAGGGCTTTAAAAGAGGAAGTCTTTGTTTGTAAAGGTATAAAAAGAAGTATACAGCTATACTTATTGGTTTCTTCAGTGTTCAAAAAGTGTTTCTTTTTATCAATTTGTGTTGATTTATGGGGTTAAATCTGAAAAATACGAAGTCATGTTTTTGCATTTTTACTCAATTTTGTGCGTTTGTTGACGTTTATTATATAACAACTATTAGGTTTAAGAGTTTAATATAAGCATGAACATACTTATTGGTCTTTGATTGTAATATATACAAATTATCATTGATATCAATCATATGTAAATAGGTTAAATATGAAAAATCGTAACACTCTTTTCGGTGATTTTCACGATCTACACCCTTAAGCGTAGCCGGGTAGTTTTCCGACCATATTTTAGCCGTAAGATAAATGCCGTAGAAACCGCTTCTGTAATGATTCAATGTATTTAATATAGATATCGTAGTGAGGGTTCCATAAGAACAAACAATACTCCAATCCAGAGCGAATAATTTTTAGTATTCTTTTGAAAAGCTATTTAAGAAAACCGACCTCGGTGCAACGCACTAGAGATCTGTAGCAATCTAAGTCAATGACACACTATTAATCCGACATAATGGTAGTGTAGCTAATTAAATAGCTGTGAGCTAGAGCTAGTGGCAAAGCAAACGATTTTAGTTTAGGACGTGAACAAATGTAATGCGTTAAACAAAAGAAGTAGCTACTACAAATGTCGATGTATAAAAGTGAAACTATGGAATTTGGTCGTATAGGTGGCAGTATGAAATTGTATGATATCCAGTACACGATATGGTATTTGATCCAGAACTAATTATGAACCTATCATAAAGTTACTTTAGTAAGTACTTCATTAATCATAAAAATACTTCCACTCGTAACGTATACCTACAAAATAAACGGTCTTATCGCTAAAACCGTCTTTTTCAAGCAACCATTGGGTAGTGAAATGATTTAGATGAACAGGTTGACTATTCAATGATCACATTAAGACATACATTACAATTGTGTCACATAAAGAACACCCATGAAGTGAAGATCTCAAGTCACTATTAATTAATTATTTAAAAAACAAAAACCCGCCTGTCAAAAATTATTTAAAAAACAAAAACAAAAACCCTTTATTTGATTTGTTTTATGAATTACCCTACTATTTTAACAATTCACTATCAGACTCGAAGCAATCAGTACCAGATTATTAAAATATCACTAAGTCTATTACTAGCAGAAAATAGATAAATCTAGTCACTTCGTTTAGACTCTGCGAGGCCACAGTCGGGTAAAACGTAACATTTTTGTGCAGGTGTGGGCTATGCGATATGTATGATCGACATCTACATGGGCATGTACTACAACACGATCATCGGGTGGGCGGTGTACTACCTAGTGGCGTCCCTCGCCTCCATCAACTCCGTACTTCCGTGGACCAGCTGCAACAACGAGTGGAATACACCTTTATGTACTCCTGTGACATCGCCGCAGATCAATCCTAACTCTAGCACACCGGCTAAAGAGTTTTTTGAGTAAGTTATGATATTATCTTGATGACGATTTTGTATAAATAAACATAATATATATGGAACGCAAATATAAATAAATATGGCGCCGTGTAGACTCGCCGCGTCACTAAATATTCACACACACACACAGGCACACCATGCTCTATTACCTACTTATATTTTTAAGAACATGATACACATGCTAGTAAAACAGCATGCCAGGCGGAAGTACATGGCATACTAATAACAAGCAATGACGATGACGACTCAATGTACATACCAGTAAGAACCATGACAGTAACACACATGTATATCACGGCCCATATACGCTTTCAGTTTTTCACTATCACATACACGCACGCACAAACAACCACACTCATACACTTACATTCATCTGAGTCTATTTTGTATTGTATAGATCAGGGGTGGCCAACTTATTTAGAACAGTGTTCTACTTTAAAAAAATCTGACGTCTTGCGATCGACTTAATTGTGCTTTAGTGGGATGAATAAAACAATAATTAGATAGCTTTTTATGAATATCAATAATATGATAGTAGAAATAATATCAATAGATAACAAAAAAATAATGAGAAGTTTGTGCTTTCATTGCTTTGATAATGTCAACCTTAACGAAAATTTTGATACCGGCCAAAAATTTTAATTTCTTTTCGCGATCGACCGGTATGGCTTTGGTGATCGACCGGTCGATCGCGATCGACTTGTTGGCCACCCCTGGTATAGATCGTAAAATCAGTTTTTGGCAATAAGCTTAACATACAATGTGGGAGTAAAATAAGTTCACATCCCTGTTTTGCTGTGGGTTTTTTTGTTCATAAATAAGTATTAAAAATACCAATGGCCTCTCTTGTGTTCATTAAGCAAGACCAAATAAAATTAATTCAAGAGATCAGGATAGTAAGCTAACGGAGTAGTGACTCTGGCGTTTTACCGAATCCGTTGTTGTGAATCCAATTTTCTTAGCTGATGTAAGACCCATTGTAATTAGTTTTGAGATGAAAGAGATGAGATGAAAGTATTTGAGATGAGACATGAGTTACACTCATAAGATAATCAGTAGAAATACATATATGATTTCTCATCATACAGCAAAATTATTGTATACAAATAAACAGCGTGGCACCGTGGTGTCGACAGGTTAGATACCTGTTGATTGATAGATTAGCTAGAAACATACAAAATGTCCAACTTATTGGCGCAGTGAAATGAGCCAGCAGTTATTTTTAATGTAAACATGCACAGAAGTTATTTTTCTTTTTGTTATTTTTTTTTTATTGTTGCTTTGCTGGTGGTTGATTAATCAGTGTTGATACTACTGAGCAATAGCAGATGATCACAATTTAAATGACAGTTCATAATTTTACACAAAATCTCGTCACAGGCGCAATGTTCTGGAGCAGCACAAATCTAACGGACTAGACGATATGGGGCCAATAAAACCGTCGCTCGCATTGTGCGTCTTCGGCGTCTTCGTGCTCGTCTACTTCTCGCTCTGGAAAGGCGTCCGGAGTGCTGGCAAGGTCAATAAAATACTTTACGTCTCTCTTTTTATTTAGGAAACCCCATGTCCCTAATGTACGTTTCATAGTAATAATATAGCTGTGTCACAGCCCGAAGATCCTATGCTCAATATTGGCAGATTAGTAAACAAACACACTATATAGAACTTACGAGCAAAATATGGGCAAAAATATTCAAGCCTGGAATCGTTTTTTTTATAGAAAGAAGGTGGCAAACGAGCATACAGTCCACCTGGTGGTAAGTCGAATAAACATCCGCGATACATGCCAACATTAGTCCAAAATGACAAACGTTGGCACTCCCCCGGATGCGCTGCCTACCTTTCTTGATGAAAGAATGGATTTTGGAGAAAGGGTTGGGCACGTGGGAAGGGATAGGATGGGAATGGGCTCTGACATATCTCACTCACTACCGAAACACGGATATACATTGGGGAATATGATAAAGTGGGAAATGCAGTACATTTCAAGGCAGTATTCTGTGAGAGAGGGGTAACGAGGCCAGTCGAGTGCTCTCAACGGCTGTTGAATTGCAGCGTGTACCCTCCCCCTCCAAAGTGTCCATCTGCTGAGTTCAAGTCCAGACTAAGTTTTATTAAGTGCATCTAGGCCATTCTGCTACCGTCATCTCCATTTGTCTATACGTCGGTAGTCCTGTAGCATCCACTGACAATTTTACATTTAATTGTTATAGTGATGCAGTTCTAGGTTCTCGCATATCAATAATATTTATTAAAATGCTATTATCTTTTATTATAACTTTACATTTTACAATTTTTGCTTAAATAACAATATTCACAACGCTTATCTCACGATGATGTCGTCATTGTAATTGTAACTCATTACAGGGAAATCATTGTTACGATTAACGTTTCGTAGTTTATTTTTCCGTCAGCATTTTTGTCTACCATTTCTAGAAGCTCCTTGGACTCTTTATCAGTAAGTTTCTCCCCGAGGTTGAGTCACGAGATCTCAGGACAGTTGCTACTTTCTCGATTGAGATAGTGTTGTCTTCATTCATGAACAGTTTGAAAGCATCTCTGCAATCTTTTACTTGCTCTTCTGTTAACAATTTAGTCATTGTGAACTAACTAGGTCGATGACTAACTTCGTAGAAGATTCATATAAAATTTCTTGTGTAGAAAACTTACATACATATTTAAATATGTTTGTCCAATAATATATTTGTTCTCTATTAACAGTATTATTATCTTATATCCAGGTGGTTTGGGTAACAGCTTTAGCGCCGTATGTGGTTCTACTGATTTTGCTGGCGAGAGGCGTAACTTTGCCCGGAGCTACAGAGGGAATCCGTTACTATCTGACGCCCGAGTGGCACAAGCTGCAGAATTCCAAGGTTTGAAGCAAATGTTTACGGTTATCATTTAAAAGTAGAATGCACAAGAAAGTATAGGTTCTGGACTTTTTTTCGAAAATCTCGTATAGTGTTAAAATTTTCATAGATGTAGCACTGTTTGCCTTCTTAGCACTTCTTTATATACTCGCATGGATCCAATATGGGAAATTAAATTGCGCAAATCTTTCGTACAGATTCCTTTAAAAATGCTTTGAATTTATATTTCAGTGATCCTACTCACATCATCTTCAGTATACTCTCTCGTAAAAGGAAGAGCCTATAAACAGGCATCCTACGTAGTTTTCTTAAACTGTAAAACATGAATATTTTAAAAAGTGATCGTAGTCATCACATCATCTTGACGTGTACTAAATATATTTCATAAATTTTCAAGAAAACTGAATTACAACATCGACAGAACTCACTTATCGGTCTTGTAATAACATTAATAATCCCAAAAGAAATCAAGGAACATCAGGAAGATTCAATAACTTAGATTGACAATAAAATATAACTAGGGGGCTTTTTGGGTGGAACTCGAGAAGTGAAGTAGAGTTATTGTTTGATTACTTATTGTGTATTGTGCGTTTTGTGGATTAATAGTGAAAGTTTATTAAACTTCAAAGTGTTTTTTTTTTGTGCGTAATGTTTGTGATAATCATATAATAGTGATAACTTCTGAGGGGTCTTCTTCTGTCCTCAGTAAACCAATTATCACCTTACTGAGCGATTTCTCCTGACTTACTTCGATGGGACCGGACATTAACAGAATACGTTTTAGATTTTGAAATTGTTAATCGCGAAGGAAACGTGACACTGACAGGATGTGCTAATTGCACCATTGCATCAGCCTATAACGTTTCCCTAGTAAATCACTAGGGGATGTCGAGCTCCACCATGTGGGGTTCCACCATGCTGGCCCAGTTCGGATTGTTAGATACTCCAGATTATATATTTTATTTCTAGAGCACGTGGGTTTCCTCGCGATATTTTCTCGAAAGGTTTAACACAAGAAACTTATACGCACCGTCGAACTAGTGACAATTTTTAAAAATCCGCACTCAAGTAAACACTCTGGTGGTAGGGGCCGAGGATTTTAACTCACGATCACCGTGCCATATATGAGCCATTTTATGTGTAGGTGTGGATCGATGCCGCATCTCAGATCTTCTTTTCCCTGGGCCCCGGGTTCGGCACGCTACTGGCACTCTCCAGCTACAACAAGTTCAACAACAACTGCTATCGGGACGCCCTCATCACTTCCTCGATCAACTGCCTCACCAGCTTCCTCGCCGGTTTCGTCATATTCTCTGTTTTGGGGTCAGTTGCTTGAATGTTTTTATATCGGTGGTACATTTTCATCAAGTTTTGTTGTAGTGAGACCTGAGTGATTTATGCAATGCAACCGGCCCTTATCCACTGCTGGACATGGGCCTCCTCATGCACATTATCTCGTGCATGAGGGATGTATGACCTTAAAATGCCACACTGGCCAAGCAGGTTGACGAGTCCATTTTTTTAGAGGTGATGTAGTTCCTCAGGGCTTATCCCTTAATTGATTTATACATAATAATTGGGTCCTAATTAAGTATATTGTATATTATATTGTATGTTTGTATATTGTGTGTATATAGTATATTAAGTAAATTAAGTATATTAAGTATCAAAATTGTTATATTTATACACGTATTCCATCAATATATGCGGAGTCCACTTAATACTTTTTGCATTTACGAGTAGTAGTTTTTAATCAATATGAAAATTCAAGAAAATTAAAAACCCATAGAGATAAAAGATAAACAAAGACCTTTCAGACCCTATTTGCAATATAACATGTGTACAAAATGGGTTGACAGAATGCTCATGTGTACAGAATTGCCAGGAGTGGGTTCCGGACGCGAAATCGACATGGTCAACTATATATTTTTATAAGTTATATATATATATATATATAAGTTCCAATACCAATCCAGCCATTATTATAAATATCTTACAGCTGTAATTAGTTTTTGTATACTAATTCTAGGTTCTTCGTTGCCACTAGTGATGAAATTGTTTAAGTAGTCAGTCCCGTGGTCCAAGGGGTCCACGCTGCACTTCTCGTTTAATGGCTCCCATTCAAAGACTCGGGTAGTCGGTCCTCCAATAGATATATACCCTAACATGGGCGTGACCACGGTGGGACAGGTTGAGGCGCTTGCCTTCCCTCCCCCTGGCATAGGGAAGAACAAGTAACAGACTTTCTGCATTTCACTATCTCTATTGAAATTATAAGAAAATAGGTTTTGTCCCTATCTGGATAAAATCCTGACTACGCCCTTGTACCTTAAAATATCTTATACCTTATGTACGGAAAAAGATTTTATTAATTATTTTATGATGTATAATAATCATATTTTCAACGGTAAAAAACATAATTAGTACTAATTACCAGTGAAGGGCTCCTGAAGTAGCGACACTAAACAGGTTGAGAAGTTATTTAATTGTTTAAAAAGTTATTTAATAAAACATGTGTTAACAGCGAAACTACCCAGATATTTATCTCGTAGATTGGTCACTAATTGTACTGAATCTATTCATGAAAACTGAAAGGAAGTCTTTAA
Organism: Sesia apiformis; assembly: GCA_914767545.1. Lineage (NCBI taxonomy): Eukaryota > Metazoa > Arthropoda > Insecta > Lepidoptera > Sesiidae > Sesia > Sesia apiformis. The sequence continues at coordinate 1,600,622 of OU611960.1, read as the reverse complement.
GCCACAGTACGACTGCGACTAACCTTAGCGGTACAGTCAAATCATCGATTTGAGAATACATACCAGATATGTTATACAAGGCACTGTATGTTCGAATATTTATTCATATTTGTTTTGAAAATGGAACATTCACATTTGTTTTGAAAATGGAACATTATAATGTAGCATTTAAGTTTCAAATTTGAATTTTTAATGAACTTCTCGTCCGCTTCTAGCGCCCCCTAGAAGTTGCCAACCAAGTTTCTTTGATAAGAACGTACGATGTGTCATCTAATTCCCATATCGATGTGTTCAACAGATAGATAGATAAAAGTATTTCTTGCAAACAATAACAGACATAGTGGACACAAAATGCACAGGGCAGTATAATTACTAATAGACAAAGAGAAAATATAGAGGGAACAGTCTTGAGGAGAAGATTTCAATGAACACCAACCGGTTTAAAAAAAATAACTTAATATGTGCCACAGCTGTATTGCTGTTTTATTCTCAATAATAAACTTTAACCAAGTATACATTTTTTTTTTTATAAAAAAGTGTCAGACAACTCAACAGGTCACTCAGCAATGTCATCTGTGGACATCTGTAATGCCAACATCAAACATCGTTGTTGTATGAGGATACGACAACGAAACCCACTGATATTTTGAGACTGCGGCTTCAAGCGAGTAATCGTATATTTTGCACATTCGCAAATGTGTTGTTCACCTTTAGGCATTTAGGACAAAATAAGGAAGAGTGAGGACTAAGAAGTATATTGGAATTAAGAGTTTTCGTCATCTTATAATTCCATTATGAGGTGGAATGGGATTGATTTGGATAAGGAGATTAACATACTCTGTTCTCTCTAGTCCGTAGTTATTATCAGTCAGTAGATCAGTAGTACTCTGATGGTCAGTAGTTAAAAGCTAGAGTATAAAACGGTTATGGTTCAATAGGTATTAATCTAGCGCGCTAGCCCTCGAGCGCTCAGTGCTCGATTAGACAACACCAGTTCTCTCAATCACTCCCGAAAAACATCTACACATCTCACGTCAGTCTTCTAGAGTAACTCGGTCATTCAGACCTGCCAGTTGACTATAAGACTTTATCAAGAAAGCAAATTGTCAAGAAAACAAATCTGCTTTCTTGACAAATTACCATTTCAACGTTATATTCGGAATCATAAGATTGAAGCATCATCTAACTCCGTCAAAAATTCTTTTATGTTTTAAATTGGGTTTGAACGCGTAAAATTAAAAGTTTTTGTTTTTTATCTTTTATTTCTACTCGACTTGGACGTTACTTGTCACGTGTTGACTGACGAGGCGAGGAGTCCAGGATGGCAGCTGCGAACAGTTTTGTCAACTACTCACATTTGATCTTCCGTTCGGTAAGGCTGCGACACACTACACTAACAATGTTCGCGGGCGTATTCGACGGTAAATCGCAAGGTTCAAATCACTAGATTCCAATTTGTCGACAGTGCACATCTTCTTGATTGAAATTTCTATATTTCTTAATTTCAATCGCTTCACGTACAATCCTGGGACAATATTTATTACATATCCTATCTTTTCTCATCTGGGATTTTTTAGTGCAGAGTTCTATTCTTTTATTTGGTCTGATCTGCAACACGTTTTGATATAACTTGATTTGCAGTTACATGGCGCACGTTCAGAACAAGAGCATCGAGGAGGTGGGGTTGGAAGGGCCGGGGCTGGTGTTCATCGTGTACCCTGAAGCCATCGCCACCATGACCGGCTCCGTATTCTGGGCCATCATCTTCTTCCTCATGCTCATCACTCTTGGCCTCGACAGCACTTTTGGAGGTGAGTAATGGAATTGTAAACAGATGGTTGATATATTAAGCTTAAATTAATTATTTGTAGCTTCATTGCTGTGACTGACGCGTTACTTGTGAATGAAGTTCATTATTCAATTGCCAGGAGTGGGTTCCGGACGCGTAATGACATGGTCAACTATATATTTTTATAAGTTATATATATATAAACAAGTTCCAATACCAATCCAGCCATTATTATAAATATCTTACAGCTGTAATTAGTTTTTGTATACTAATTCTAGGTTTTTCGTCCACCCACTACTGATGAAATTGTTTAAGCAGTCAGTCCTGTGGTCCAAGGGGTCCACGCTGCACTTCCCGTTACGTGGTTCCCATTCAAAGACTCGGGTAGTCGGTCTTCCAACAGATATACAACAGATATATAGATATATATGTATGGGCGTGACCACGGTGGGACAGGTTGAGGCGCTTGTCTTCCCTCCCCCTGGCATAGGGAAGAATAAGTAACAGACTTTCTGCATTTCACTATTGAAATTATAAGAAAATAGGTTTCGCCCCACCCTGGTTAAAATCCTAACTACGCCCTTGTACCTTAAAATTAAAATATCTTATACCTTATGTACTGAAAAAGATTTTATTAATTATTTTATGATGTATAATCATATATTAAACAATAAAAAAACCTAATTAGTACTAATTACCAGTAAAGGGCTCCTGAAGTTAGTCCCTTAACTTTTGTCCTTTTCAGGGGGTAGCGACACTAAACAGGTTGAGAAACGATGCTATAGGTCAGGGGTGGCCAACAAGTCGATCGCGATCGATCGGTCGATCGACAAAGACAGAGCGGTCGATCGCGAAAGGAAATTAAAAATTTTCACCGGTATCAAAATTTTCTTTAAGGTTGACAATATTTTCGAATTATACTCCTGATTTTGTTAATTTGACAGAAGAAATGAAAGCACAACACTAACTGCTCATTATTTTTTGTGACCTATTGATATTATTTTTATCTATTAATAAATAATATAAAAAACTATGTAATTATTGTTTTAATCATCTCACTAAAGCACAATTAAGTCGATCGCTAGTAGTCAGATTTTTTTAAAGTAGAACACTGTTTTAAACAAGTTGGCCACCTCTGCTATAGGTGATAATGTCCGCTTACCAGCATACAGACGGTCAACTCACAAACCACCTTAGATAGATAAATAAACTCTTTATTGTACAGCAACGCATGTTGCAAAAAAACAATTTAAGTAACACGATTAGTACAACAGGCGGCCTTATCGCCAAAGCGATTTTTTCCGGGTAACCTTTGGGTGGTAAGGAGAAAACAGATAACATCAAAAATAATTAGATGGCGCAATTTTACAGAATATCAAATCGATTTATAATAATAATATTTAACTATACATATTGTACAATCGTCACAGAGCCGTGTCTGTACATGAACTATTTATTGAAAAATATTATTGCAGTATAAAATACGAATGATAGATATAAAGGGTTTTATAAAGGATTGTGGAGTGAAACAAACTTATTTGGTGTTGCTTTGATATTCAAATTAACGACATCTAATGTTTAATCTTCAATCCTTTTTTAAAATCTATTATTTTATGTCTACCTACAATTTTACAATTTTGTCTACCTACAGAACAATTTCTTCACTTGACGCCCACACTGTTTTACCGACACCATAATACGAGTAGTTTTACCGACAGCGCGGAACGCCGCAAAACTCAGATGAAAGAAATATATTTTCTTTACATAGATATAAAGCCCAAAACAACATTTTTTATAATTTCTGTCTGTCCGTCTGAACGAGCATCACGCAAAAACCACGGGACTTAATTTAATTAAACTTGGCACATGACTTGGTTCACGGCTTGGGTACATTTTAACGCGATCCTTTGCAGAGTTCCCGCGCGAATAACTCTAAAGTTCACACGAACGAAGTCGCTGACACCGCTCTGCGTTCTAAATAACAAACTGGTATTCGCTTTCAGGTTTGGAAGCGGTGACGACAGCCTTATGTGACGAATACCCGCGGCTGCTGGGACGTCACCGGGAGATATTTGTCGCGGTGCTTCTCCTTTTCATCTACATCTGTGCATTACCCACTACTACTTACGTAAGTTTGTACACGTTATTTCTAGATTTTTCTAAGTCTAATTCTATGTCTAATCTCTTTTTTTACAGAAACAATTTGACAAGTTGACAACAACAGACAGTCCGTAAAAGTAAGTAACATTGTCGCTGCGATAAATGTGTCGGGCGCCTCGTTTGGCTTAGCCTTTATCGCTTATATCGGCTTAGTAGCATGCTCGATAGAACTTTTTAAGCTAAAGTTCTTGGGGACTACGAACACTGGCTACGAAACTAAGGTTTCCGTGGCATAGTTAGCACATGAACGCTAGCCACTAGTAGAATATAAAATAGGGGAGTGTAGGCTTTCTCGGCCGGTGTCCATATTAATTGAATCTTCCGGCCGCTACTTGGCCGAGGCCGGCTTCTCGGATGTTATCCGAGATGTTATCTTTCGGAGTTGCGCTCGAGAAGCCGAAGAGATAACATCTCTCCGAAAGTGAACGCAGTCGCCACAGAAGATGTCAACCGCAGTTGTTGACGAAACGTTTGGTAGAAAGAGAAGAGATTCCAGAAGACCCGGGGCCAAGTAGCACTAAAGATTCAATTAATAATAAGAATATAAAATATTTCAAAATCAAACTATATTTCGTGGGACAGGGCTTGTCAAAGTCTGTAAATTATATCTAAACAACTATTTTCTTGAAACATATAGAAAATAGTGAAGTTTACTTTTTCTACTGCCGCATACCATCAACTTTTTAAGCTGCTTTTGAAGTATTTATCTATTTAAACAGGTCTTAACGCGAATGTTTACTTTATTTATTATATTCGAAGTTTCGGCGGTCCTGCACCAACCGTGGTCACGGCAGTCAACAGTCAGTCAGCTCGTGGCCAACCGAAACGTCGAGCAAAATAAATAAGTTAAACGTTCGCGTTAAGACCCGTTTAAACAGATAACTACGTGGGAAAAATGCGAAAATCTTATAAATTTAATGTGTTTACTAACACTGTATTATTATGATTATGGGTCTTGTAAATAACATGAAATGAAACTTTTTATTTATTTTTATTTACTTACATAGTGAAAGAAAACAAAACCTCAGTATCAAATGAAAAGAAATACTAAGAGAATTAAATGCGGGTAAACAATTCGATGAATTACCTTCGGCACGTTATCTGAGCGCAAATGTATTCCGATGCATAATTCATCGCGAGCGCCACTCAGGGGGATGACCGACACTACTAGAGATGGACGGCTATTTGTTAAGGATGGGAAAAATTCGTGTACGAAAAGTGTTTCGCCTGCGCTGGAGGATTGTTTATTCGTATGATGTTATATTATGTCGCAGTGAGATAGGGCAATCAAGTAAAAATTGGCTTAGCTGCCAACTTGCCTGTTCAAAATTTGGTCGGCACGCGAGGTTTTAAAATTGTTGCTGCTCAAATAGGCCGGAAGAAATCCAAGACAGTATACAGGGTGGAAAATATGAACGGGACATGGAGGAAAAGTACATTAAATATTGAAGATATCAATTTTCACTCAAAGGAACCATTCTTTTGTTTTTCAAAATAAGAATAACCGCATTCAAACGTTTTTTAAAAAGATTACCTGAGCCGGGAATCGAACCAACTAAAAATGCAAAAAATAGACAGTCACTATTTTATTGAACCAATCGATAGGGTCTATGATGAGGATAAAATCTCTCGACAAACATTGTATCTTACAATTAAAGATGACCTTGAAATCTAATAATTCTTATCTATCGAATTAACTTGAAAGACACGTACCTAGATAGATAGATAGTAGAATATCCACTGCTTATGTTAATAACAATTTCAATGTGTGGATACGTACAAACGGGACAATTAAATGGCCTGCAAGATCTCCAGATCTTACACCGCTGGATTTTTTTTTGTGGGGCCATGTAAAAAAAATAATTTACAAAAAATCCTATGAGTCTGCTGAAGAGTTAAGAGTTCAGGTTCAAAATTTTATCACGAACATTCATCACAACCCATTGCAGAAGGTTACACGAAATGAATTTTTGAAAAGACTCAATCTCTGCATTTAAGAACATGGTTCGCATTTCGAGCAATTGTGTACTGGACCCTTTTTTTCAGTATGGCTAAATGTTTGGGGCCCTAATTGCCTTTCAAGAGTCACCGGACATGTATACGAGGACCGCAAAAGGGAAGGTTATACTGGACCCGTTTCTATCAAGATCTCTTACACTTCTCAAGAGTATTAATGAGGACAACAGATTTGATTTGTTTTAGCAGTAGCACCAACAACATACAAAAGTTCTTCGTGTCCAAATGTCTTGACTCTTTTTCTTTATATACCTACGAGATTACATTCCTTTATAGAAGAAAGGCGACAGACAGTTCACCTAGTGAAGTCGCTGGCTCCGCTTGCAGATATATAAAAAACATCTCCTTCTATCTTCTTCAACGTCTTAAACGTTTTTAAAATGTCGTTCTCCAGGGCGGTGTATACTTGGTGGATCTTCTAAACGTATACGGTCCAGGGCTAGCCATACTGTTCGTGGTGTTCGCGGAGGCCGCAGGCGTGTGCTGGGTGTACGGAGTGGACAGGTTCTCCGAGGATGTGAAGAGTATGCTGGGACATACACCAGGCTTGTTCTGGAGGGCTTGCTGGACTTACATCAGGTAAAATTCACTATAATCTGACTTCCACAGAGTTAGCTATCTAAGGGCCTTTCACACCACCTTCTAATAAGGTAACAGGAGGTATCAGAAAGTCAGAAATTAAATCTAGCTGACACTGACTTTCTGATAAAGTATTAAGACTTACTGATACATTCTAATAAAATATTGTGGGAAAATCCCATAATTGACAGATAATAATTTATCTATCAGATTGTTGACTTTATCAGATGGTGAGAAAGGCTCTAAAATCTAGCTGATACTGATTGTCTGATAAAGTATAACTGATTTTCAGATACCTCTTAATACTTTATCAGGAAGTGGGGAGAGAGGCCCTGATATTTTTTTTTTAATTTTTCCATTTTTTACATATTTTATATTATAAATCGGGTCTGGACGCACGAAATTAAAGGCTTTTGTTTACATTTTATTTCTATTCGATGTTTCAACACGCGTTACACCAGCCGTGGTCAGTAATTGACTGTAGACGCGGATTGTCCAGGATGAGAGTTGCAAACAGTTTTATCAACTACCCACATTTGATCTTCACCAAACCTTACGCGTTCAGACCCTATTTACAATATAAAAGGTCCAAATAGTCACAAGGTTACATTTGTTCCTCCCACAGCCCAGTGTTCCTGCTCGTGCTGTTCGTGTTCTCGGTGCTGGCCCACCAGGAGATGCTTGGCGGCGAGTATGTCTACCCGCCGTGGTCCATCACCGTGGGGTGGGTCATGACGGGCACCACTGTCTCCTGCATACCACTCTATATAGTGTACAAGCTGCTCATCACGCCAGGGAATTGCATTAATGTTAGTTTATATGAAAATATTTTTCTGTAGTTTAAATTCAAATTAATTCAGTTAGTCTCTCAGAAGACTACCTTGAAATGTACTGCATTTTCTTCTTTATTCTATTTCCCCAATGCAGTGAGTGTTATATGCCAGACCCCATTCCCACCCCATCCTATCCCACCCCATTTTCCCAACCCTTTCTCCCAATTCAATCCTTAATCTCCAAAAGTTGGCAGCGCATCCGGGCTCGTGCCAACGTTTGTCAATCTGGACTGATGTTGGCATGTATCGCAGATCCACTTACCATCAGATGGACTAAGTATATGCTCGTCAGCCGCGTTTTATATCCATAAAAAAATCTTAAAATAATTTTATTTTTCGTTAGAACGTATATATTTATTTATTTTAAATTAGTTTACACGTTCCAGATTGGCGCGTTATTTCGGTGACACGCTGTGTAATTATTTATATTTTTTGTTACATTCAGCCCCACGTCCGATAAATATTGTTTACAATTAATAAATTGATTGATTGTACTAACTGAAAAGCATAAAGCATCGTCACGTGTTATTCATTCATCGTCACCTTATATTCATGAAATGTTAGCTCGCGTACTGACATAGATACGATACGAGTATGTCCTTCTCAAATGTTAGCGCGCGTACTGACATAGATACGAGTATGTTCTTCTCAAATGTTAGCGCGCGTACTGACATAGATACGAGTATGTCCTTCTCAAATGTTAGCGCGCGTACTGACATAGATACGAGTATGTTCTTCTCAAATGTTAGCGCGCGTACTGACATAGATACGAGTATGTCCTTCTCAAATGTTAGCGCGCGTACTGACATAGATACGAGTATGTTCTTCTCAAATGTTAGCGCGCGTACTGACATAGATACGAGTATGTTCTTCTCAAATGTTAGCGCGCGTACTGACATAGATACGAGTATGTTCTTCTCGAATGTTAGCGCGCGTACTGACATAGATACGAGTATGTCCTTCTCAAATGTTAGCGCGCGTACTGACATAGATACGAGTATGTTCTTCTCAAATGTTAGCGCGCGTACTGACATAGATACGAGTATGTCCTTCTCAAATGTTAGCGCGCGTACTGACATAGATACGAGTATGTCCTTCTCAAATGTTAGCGCGCGTACTGACATAGATACGAGTATGTTCTTCTCGAATGTTAGCGCGCGTACTGACATAGATACGAGTATGTCCTTCTCAAATGTTAGCGCGCGTACTGACATAGATACGAGTATGTCCTTCTCAAATGTTAGCTCGCGTACTGACATAGATACGAATATGTCCTTCTCAAATGAGAAATTAGAGAAATCGTTACAAAGAAATCACGCATTGGTTTGTAACATCAATTTGAGAATACATACTAGATATCAAGCTCGTTTGAGTCTATAGTGTTCTATGTTCAATAGTTTCCGAATTATTTAATTCATATTTGTTTAGAAAATGGATCATTCTTATTACGTAGTAGGTACTTATGTTTCAAATTAGACTTTTTAATGAACCCTTCCTCATTTGTTTCACAATCTGTTTTAATAAAATAAATTTTTAATAATCTAAAAAAGGTTCTTCCTTTTTGCTCTTTACATTCCTCGGGATTGAAATGCATTCAGTTCATTGAATAAAAAAATATATATAAATACTGGACTTGTTAATTAAGGATCGTGAACAAACGATTTTTCTTAATCTCATTTTTATTTTTTACGAACGGATAAACAAACCTTCATTAATAGAGTTTACGTAGGTACTATTGTAAACTGCTTTTCTAATACTTGAACGTATTGAGCGGTTATTGACTTCGTGTTGGTTACCAAACATTTGAATTCCTATCCGATCATAGATATTCAACTAATAGTAAGTAAGAGGTAAGTAGAGGTAAGTAGAGGCAGGTAGAGGCAGTTAGAGAAGATAGAGGCAGGTAGAGGCGGGTAAAGGCAGGTAGAGGCGGGTAGAGGCAGGTAGAGGTAAGTAGGGAGGTAGTTTCGATTTTTTTGCAACAGACAACGATATATGACTTTAACAATCTTATCAGGTCAACTTGTATCTTTCAGGGTAGACATTCGTCCGAATTCTTAATCATTTCGACCAAATAGAGTCTTTTGTGTTCCCCTAACCCTATATTGTACTCCTGCTCTCTAAGGGTGATACTTACCTGCTTCAGGATGTCTATCAATCGTAGCAGCCTACTGGCTTTTCTAGAAGATTCATTCTGCATCATCATAGACTTCCTCCTCATGACAGGCTACAGATGTTGTCATCAGCTAAAATATTATAAAAAATCTCTTGTATCACACTGATCTATGAACACTTCGGGCCGATTTCAAAATTATCTTTTGTTAGTACTTTAGCCATCCAAATCAATTACTTAAGAAACCTTGAATGTTTTAGGATGTTGCTCCAAAATTGTTGTAAATGATTGCAGCGAATCAAAACAATCATGCGTCCCGAGGAGACGACCATACCTCCGGTGGAGCCGACGCTCTGCAGCCTGTGACCGGACCTGCAGGTCGTCGCCCTCGAGACCAAGCCAGCGGCCCTCGAGTGGCTCGTCTAGGTATATGCGTGAAGCCGGCTCTACACTCACGGCCTGACCCGCGTGCGCCGAGAACACCTCTCTAAACTCGCAATTGTTCGCGACCGTTGCGAGAACGCGCGCGAAAAAATCTGATTTTAATCATTTTAAAATTTATACAACATGCTCAATATATAATCCAATCTTTTGAGCATTTCGTACAATAAACACCTACTTTATTTTTAATATTTATTTTAAGTTAGGTACTTTTAAATTATTCTGTTATATATTCTAACATTTTAATCAAAATGTGTAAAAGTATTAAATTTGATTAAATTGATAAATCTTATTGATACCGTGCAGAGTAAAATGTAAAAAATGTGTTCACTGTTTGGCGAAACTGTGTGTAATGTTTGAATAATGTTTCTTTCGAAAATAAATTTAGAAAAAAAAAAAACCCTTTGACAGACTATAACGCTGCGTACCGACTCAGAGCGGGGAACGAGAACCGCGAACGCGCAACAAGTCGCAAAAACAATCGACACTCGCGTTCGCGGCAATTCGCGGCACTTCATGGCGTGAGTTTAGAACTGGTTTTAGACAATTTTTCCATAGGCAAGTAATCTGATAGAAATGACTGATACCGTAACCAGCCCTTTAGTATCCATTGCTGGACATGGGTCTTCTCATGCATATTGTCTTGTGCATGAGAGGTGTATGGTTTGTAGGAGCCCCCTAGTTATCGCTGCAGTCGCCTTTTGAGACTCCCACGGGAATTATAACGGGTGGTGGTATTCTAAAGCCGCCACCACACGGCACAGAGTCAGAAATGCTATCATTATTAAAATATTAGCTATGTTATTACGATTATGCAGTGTAATCAATTTGACAGCGAATCTGACATATCTATCAGGTCTATATTGTACAATAATCTTATCAGAATTATTGTACAAAAACAGATTTTCTACAATAATCATATTCAATATTTAAACCGCTATAATTAAAATTTATAAAAAACTAGAATAGTAGATATATTCTTTATTATTATTAGATATCTATCTATTTATTTGAAATTCCAAACACGACACATACCTATTAATAGTTATATAACTTAGAATAAGTATAATGCATAATGTGTGTTACATATATATATATATTTATTTATTCTGTCTCTATGTATGTATAATCAACTCTTGTTGGTACTTAACCACATTTTAAAATGTACAACGAAAACATATACCTATAGATATAAAAATGTAAATAATAAAAGATATGCTGGAGAGACTATAACCTTTTTTGAAAAAAATAGCTTGATATTTAAAAAAAATACCATTTGTTGTTAAGTGTTAAGCGAAACTCTATGTAAATATTCTTTAATATATCTTTTTTTTTATATTCCTCAATATAAAAATGTGTAACATTCCTGTGTTCCAGGGCAATGAATGCAGAAATGTTAGTTACATATACGATTGGAACAGCCGCTGGGCAATAGGTCCTGGGTTCGATTCCCGGTCGGACAGTCATTTGTTTAAAGACAAATGTTTGTTCGGGTCTTTGTATGTATCTAGAGCCACGGCACGGGGAATCCTAGTGTGGGCCATTGAGTGTGACGTTATTATTATTATATAAACTATAACTGATGTTTCGACATGTGTTGTAAATATTGTGGATGCTAATAAAGTTTCTGGGATCACATATTTAGGCATAGGCAGTAAATAGGACACATTGGTTAAAGTCAACGGTTCGTCGTGTGCATATATATATAGACCTATCATTTTAGGGGTCAATTTCATGTCGTCTGTTTCTTAAGTCTATGGAGAAAAAATAGTCAAAGTAGTCTCAATTCGTCTGATATTAATCTCATCTTAAGTCAACTGGACAGATTGCGACTTCTTTTAAAATATGTATTGATTTTTGGAAAAATAGAAATTGAAACCAACGGCAATTATTTGATGAGTTAATAGACCGAATATTGCAAAATCCACTTCTCATTAATCTTCTCTTAACTCTTATTTCCTTTTTAACTAAAGACACATTTCAGATCAAACCACTTCTATTTAAAAAGAAGTTTAGAAATACAAATACATACAAATTTAACTTCACTATATGTCAGTTTCTATGGTTTCTAAGTTTAGACAAATTAAGACTTAGTTTGACTAATTTTTCTCATTTGTGATATATCTATCATACAAGCATATATATGTATATGTATATATATCATTTTCCTAAAGGATGGAGCAATTTGCTTACTTACGTAGATACATATGTTATTGTATTTTTCTTAAATCAATTCTTAATCAATATCGTTACTCATAATTTTAGTTTTTTTTAATAAGTTTAAACATTCGTTATTAGTATTAAATTAGGAAATAAAATACATTTTATATATACATATACCTATACTTATAGAAACGTAAATCTTTAGAAAACATATTACATATTATTTTCTAGAAGTATAACATAGTATATTATTATACTATGAAATCTTCCTGTTTTGCTTGTTGCATTAGAATATTTAGAGAACGTTACACTATTTATCAAATATATTATACTTACTCATATATACAAATATTCTTATATACCTGTAGAGTTGTGATTTTATATAGGAAGTAGATTGTTTCATCGATCAATATATTCGTGTTTAGATTTAGATAATTAAAGTTTGGCCAGAGTAGACATAGTATATATATCCGGCCGATATATAACGCCGGGAAAAGTAGCGTGTCCAAAGTAATAAGTACTATAGGTACACAATATACTCACTGTACCCTTACTGTAGTAAAATACGTGTTTTTATAAAAAAAAATATTGAAAAAATGTTCATATACCCACAAATTGATTTTTTTTTTTGAAAACTTTGTGTATCTATATATTATTTTTATTGCAAATTTTATTTTCATTGTCGCGAGTAGTTTAATGTTGATGTTGTCGATGTTAGAATTGTAATCTGTACCTTTGTGAGGTGTTTAAAATAAATATAAATATTAACAGATGCTTAGACATGGCCTGTAACAGCCATTGCAGGTCATTCTGTTCGTTTGTTCGCCAAAAAGTTGTTTCATTTTTAGATTAGAAATTGGTAAACGCCCTGAACACGCTTTATATGTTAAAATAAGGTACCAACGCGTGCAATTTTTTTTATAGAAAGATTGTGACAGACGAACAGACAGTCCACCTGATGGCAAGTACTGTCACTCATGGGCATCCACGATACATGCCAACATCAGTCCAGAATTACAAACTGTAGGTACGCCTCCGCCTACCTGCTCTGCCTACCTCTGGGTATTTAGGAATGAATTTGAAAAGACGATTGAGGAGTTTTCTTCGAACCATTACACCTCCTAAGAGTCAAGAGTAGGTACTCCATAATGAATAAAGAGTTTCTTTCATAACATCGTACTCACCATTCGATTGAATACGATGGCATGGGGAAATAGGCCCTGGCACATCTCACTCTATTGGCAAAGGCGGGCTATTCGTAATTTTATAAAATTGACACATTTGGACATACATCAATTGGCATCTGATGTACCTACCCTACTTCCCACGACACATATGGCGAAGCTGCAAGACAGATTTTGTCGGGCCTTGAAATAACGTCATTACATCAAATTAATTAAAATTACGTACGGCTGTCTTTTTATGCGCTGGCATTGGCACTTTATTTTGAGATGTAACGTGACTAAAGTTGACAACGATCTTGAGAAAACCGTGACGTCCTGATTCTAGTGTATCCTCCCGATTAACAATTTTAGCTATTTTTTTTAAAAAGAACACATAGTATGGATTTACTTATCAAAGTGGAGATTCTCAAAAGTGGTTTATAAATCTCTGACTTTTAACTACATTCACAATTACGAATACAAATAGTGTAGTCATGTGTTAAAAATAAATTAGACGTGAAGCTCCTTTAATGTCCTGATTTAATATTGGCGACAAAATGAAGCTTTATAAATTCTTAAAATGCATTACATTTACCTGTTACAAGACTTTTATTCGTTTTTAAAACTAAACTAAACACAAAATACCATTAGAAGTATCAAGTAGTGTTACTTGACAGTAGTGTTTATCAGTAGTTCCTGAAATTAATTTCTTACAATAATGATGTTTCTAGGTAATATCAACTATAGCAAAGTTTTACATACTAAACAAGAGTTTGAAAGGGCCTGAGAAGAGTATGTTCGCCAACAAACTGCTGAGCAGTTTGTTGTTATATACCTAATATATAAATTATATAAAGAAAGCTGTGAATAGGATTTTGCAAGGTCGGCGGCGCGCCCGCATGCCCCCTGGTGTTGCAGGTGTCCATGGGCGGCGGTAACACTTCCCATCGCGTGAGACCGCTTGCTCGTCCGCCCTCTTCTCTATAAAAAAAAAATATATATAAATATGGCATGGCATGTCTTTATAGTAAAATCTATGGCACTTTCCTAAAATTGTCACCTATTTTTAACCAAAAACAGTTCCTATAGCCATCTAGATTTCACTCTATTTTCATCAAATACGTCATCTGTCAATCAAGTCTAAGATTAGGTGCTTCACAAGTAAAATCATTAGACAAAAATAGAATTTAAAATTGTTAAGTTTACATAGCGTCAATGAAATCTTCAAGAAGATGTTAAAGCACGTGGGGGCTGGTCGCTTAACACTGCCAACTGCTCCAGCTTTCAGCGTATCATATGTATGGCGGGGAAAAGCGTAAGCTTTTACCAGCATTGTGTAAGTTCAGTAGCCAATTAAAGTTATTATGTGCTTTGATTGCAAACGGCAGTAGGTATAAATTGTTGACTTTGAAAGGATAAGAGGAATGATGCACCATCTTCGGAGGATCGGGAAGAAAGACGTGTTTACAGTAGTAGTTTTTCAAATTTCACATAGCACTCGTAACATGATACCGTCAAGTGTTATGTGTCCTCGGCCCCGTTTAAGCATTATCGAAGTTGACGAACTATAGTGATAAGCCTGATTACCGTCAACTGCACCCTAGGAGACTCAATATCTTGATGTAGAACTTGACTAAGAAACTCGCTATTGATCCAGCGCAGCTTTGTGCTGCACCATTAAAACTCCTCTCTGTCTAATTCCTCCAGCGGCACCTGGCACATTCGATCGGTCGCTGACCACTCGATATGTGCTCGTTTCACGACGAGATTCGCTCCACGTGACCAAGTTAACGACGTTAAATTCTAGTTTCCATAAAAATAGCGTAGGTGTTATTATGTCTGATTTATGAAAAAAAAACGCCTGGTTTGATTAGAGTTGCTATGCAAAAAACCAATACTTTACCACTGGATTAACCCAAAAAGATTGGCAATCTCTTACACTTCCAATGGAGATTGAAATAGAAAGAAAAAACTCTTCGCCCTGTTATACTCTCTATTATTGATTCTCACTTATAAATTTCATTTCTACGAGATGGCAATCTATGAAAAAGATGTGAACCGCTTCCGTATTTCTTTGATAAGGTATTGTTACAGCTAGGACAAACCACACATAACGACTTGAAAATCCCGCATATATAAAATATAATACCATACCATCAGCCCAAGTTTGGATTTAGGCCTTTCTCAAGGCTTGCCACCATACACGGTCTTCCGCTTGTACAAAATTTTGAGGGGTATTGTTGCTCGCATCCGTAGGAGTTACCTCACAGCTCCTTACAAGTGTTCCCGGGTGGTGCTAAATGGATCAACTAAATGCCAGCTAAATGGGTTAAATGGCTAGTGTCGAATATGGGCGGTGATACGCCGACAACCTGGCTTGACAAAGCGTCTTCCACAAGCGGTGAAGACTAAATAACTCTAAAAAAGAGTAGGCTCACCAACTCGCAAGCCCAATGAGGTGTTTAAAAGCCTTCACACCTTTCACGACAAAGTACCACAGCCTGCGTCTTCTCACAGGATATAAGGTTGGGTATAGGCTCAAGGACCGCCATCATACACGGTTTTCTACTGTTTTCATCCAGCCACTACCGGCGAGTCTACCAGGCTGGGGTGTCCTACCCTGTTACTCGGTACGTTGTCTCCAAAAACCATAAACCTACATTAGGGCGTAAACCTCCGTAACAAAGTAAATACATAAAATACTAAAGGCTAATGGCTCAACTTTAGAACCTCAGCGAATCGCAATTGGAGTCGCTCACGAAATGGCTGAGCTGCAACGGCGAAATATGGGGCATGGGTCCAACTGTCGTATTCGCGAGTGCCGCCGCTCTCTTCCTTTACAACGAGTTGGAAGCCACCCTGTTCCTACCCGGAGATCAGATCCACGTGTCCTTGATGGAAAAGTCTATGATTGTAAGTTAACACAGATCTCTCTTGTCTGGTGTAAGTATCGTAGTTAATGTAGGTTTTGAAAGAGATCATCTTCTAAATAACTGTTCTTTGAATTGGATCTAGGGGGGGTTAACTGAACTATAAAACGCTAGTCGCCAATAGCCAAAACCGGCGTATGTATGCTTAAAGTGCAAACATAAGAAAGAAAAAAAAAATACTTAAAGTTGTAGAGCTTTATGAATCTATCCAACAACATATCGTTTGTATGTAAAGATGAATAGTTTTTGATTTCTAAAGTTTACACTTTTGTATTTTTGAAACTACTTGGTACATCTACCTATTTAATCGAAACATACACTCAAACAATTTTTTTGGCGAATTTTATTTCAATTGGATAAGAAATATGTCCCTCAATTTGTCCCCAAATTTCCTTCTAAACCCCCCTAAATGGTGGCAGACGAGCGGATAGTTCGACTCATCGATAAGCGGTTGCAGTCCATGGTCATTTGCTACACAACTTAATCATAACGAATGACGGAACATCCGCAGACGCGCTGCCTATCTTATGAGACTTAGGAATCAAGATTGGAAAAGATAGGGAATATAAACGATAGCGGGACCACGGAGAATGGGTTAGCTCTATCAGTAAGGTGTATACAATGATTGTTAGATGCAGAATCTCCCTTTCTATTTAACCTCAACTTTTAAAATGATATCTTAACAAAATCTCTTCTTTCAGTTGTCAATGGTACTTGGCATGCTGGCCCTGATGATCCACCTCTGGGTCTGTTCCATGCGCTTCTTCCAATACTATCTTGATACACTTATTAGAGATGTATGTATACGAATACTATATCTAAATAATATATAAAGAACAATGTCTGTTATTGGCCCCAGAACTACTAAATCGTTTCTGTTGATGTAGGGTTTGTCAAATAAGGCTATGTCTTGACACCTTTTATTTGATTTTTTTAACATCTTATTTTATCACCTTGCTACACTTTTCCTGCTTGACATCGTAAGTAAGAGAAAGAGAAAGATCTTTCGTTCCATTACAGTCATTTGCTTCGGTCACCTTACACTTACCTACTCGTACATAATTCCTTCCACTTGCATACCAATGTATCTAGATAATGTGTCTTATGGTATTTATTTATTCTAGCACAAATAAAGGTTTCAAACTACAAATTTTCTTGTGGAAACGAGCATTGCAGGACTACGAATCTACAAGTACATTACTCATTATATGCAGCCCTTTTACATCCACTGCTGGATGCAATAGGCCTCTTCCAAATGTCATAATCTTCATTGATAGTCCATTTTTCCAATCCAATGGGCTCTTACGTTACTCCACACCGGGGGGTCTAGTTTAACTTTATGCTTCCGATGGTTCGGGCCCGACCGAAGTGTTATAACCCTACTCTGACTTTATTTGTTCGGAGCTCTATATATCGTGTATCACCAATTATTTAAAAGTTTACATATTGTTATCGTGATATTTGATTTCAGCGCCGGCTCTAGCCCATGTAGCGCCCGGGTGCAATGAATACCCTGGCGCCCTCTAGTAGGCGCGCGAACACGGGCGCAGGGTCTTTGAGAGCGCCCCCTAAAACCCTGCGCCCGTGTGCGCCGCACACCCTGCACCATAGGTAAAGCCGGCTCTGTTTGATTCCCAAGTATCCCTTGCCAAAATATATATTACAATCGTTATTTCGTTCGATCGAAGTAGTTTCAAATGTCAAATGAACTTCGCTCGGGCCGATATATCATTGTGAACTTTTTCGTGGTAGGAATTTACCAAAATATTGGTCGAAACTACGCTTTTCGTGTCTTCGGAGTAGACTCCCGGGACCTTATAGTTATAACTATTGAGGAGTTTTGTGAAATATATATTATGTAGTCTATAGTGTGGAATTTTGATGCACACTAGATGACGCATATGGTCAAGATTCGACTTTATTCAGCAATTACGAGACACAGACTCATAATTAATAAGATATAGTGCAAGGAAAGTGTATTCAATGCTAGCTTCAGCTATGCGAAAAAGTACACCATATTTTTGTTTGCAGAGCCCAAACGTATTTTTAGAGTTGACAACAGCAGGTATACTCGGCAGTCAGGAAATCGTGCCCCTCGGGCCTCTGACAAGATTTCTGCGGCAGCAGCAACCTCAAATCCACATCACCTTCTGCTGGTTTCTCTCACTGTGCTACGCGGACTACGTTAGGAAGAACTACTGCCAGAGGTTCAATATGCCATATTTGGAACAGTGGTAAGTAACCTACTTTCAAATAGATATCTCTTTACCGTTAAAAATTGAAGAAGTGTCAAAATAAGACGGGCTGCATTTACCATATCATGCTGTTGGGCACGTCCGACTGACAGCGTTAACTCGGTCATTAGAAGACTGCCGGGAAATGTACTAGTATTTTCGTAACAGGTAAGTAAGAGTTTCTGATCCCATCCGTTTTCCTCTTCCATATTCGAGTACCATTCTTATTCCTTTCCATTTCTAAATCTCCAAAGATATGCAAATCATTTGCGAACGTGTCAACGTTCGCCATTTTTAACTACATAAATAAGTGCCTAACTTACTTGCAAATGGTATTTAATGACGAACAGTGCTCGTTACTTTTAAACAAATTAAGGGTTCAGTTTTGAAAAAAAAAACGACTGTAGAAGTCTTGAATACGATAAATGACCAGAGTTCTATGAACTTGTATCAGAAAGTTTTACCGTAAGCTTTCGTCATTATTATCAATTATCAGGATACCAAGGAAGTGTCACGAACGCATTTTAGTTGCACAGATCACGGCCAATGATTTATTTTTAAATATATTCTCCACTCGGATTATCTATTCTCGATTCTTCTCCGTGAAGTTGTGAGTTCAAATCCTCTGCCCGTACCATACTCAGTAGAAAGAATTTTTAACATTATTTCTGGCGCGGTGGTAAAAGAAAACATCGTGAGATAACCAGCATGCTCGAGAATAAATGAAAATCTGGAGCATTTGCATTCATCAATTCGCACTGGGCCCGCGTGGTAAATTGAGGCCCGAAACTTACTAGTGATTTGCTAGGAGAGGCGTGTCCACGGATACGTTACAGGCTGTTCGATTTGTAATTCTTTATTGAAACAGTGGTGTTAAAAAAATTGTGACCTATAACTTCTTTAGAAAATTACTCAAATAGACATTTCTGGCAATGATATTTATCACTTCATTCATTTTTTTTTCCGTTAACCGAGCGACTATGTAATATTTTTAACGTTTCTGGTGGGGCCAGGCAAGCGGAATTGCACGGGCGAGCCTATCGCGCGGTGCGTCTTACTATAGAGAGGGTCAACAGCTTCGTCGGAGCCGTCCACCAGCGACTGCGCGCATACGTGCCACGTGAACCACCGCACCAGACGCATGATGCAAATACGTAATATCTTTCAGTATTTTAGTATTGTTTAATTTTCTATTTACTCGTATTGATTTTTTCATTGTATTAAGATCACAGATCAGCAAACAGTCCACATGGTGATAAGTGGATACTGTCGCCCACAGACATTCTCGATACATACTAACATCAGTCCAAGATGACAAACGTTGGTAGCCGGCCAGATGCGCTGCTTGCTTTTGGATATTTAGGAATGGATTTTGAAGAAAGATAAAGTAAAGAGGGACAGGATAGGATGGGAATGAGCTCCGGCATATCCCACTCATTACCGTAACACGTACGTACATTGGGGAAATGTGATAAGTTAGAACATTTTACGGTAATCATCCGTGAGAGAGAGGTAACGTGGCCAGTCGAGTGCGTCCAGCGGCTGCGGGATTATAGCTCGCACTCTACCGAATTTACCGTAGGAAATCGAATAGGAAATATTTTAAAGAAATTTAATTGTTTGATCATGAAACTGCACCTTATACAGTTCATAAGCAACCAATATTTCGTAATGACCCAACTACATAGCAAAACTTGGTAAAATTTGGTCCTATAAAAATCATATACGATACAGGATTTGGCGTAAATATACTTAGTTATCACGCACATACAGTTCCACACGTGACAATTTAGTGCTATAATTGTGTTATAAGTGTCGTTACAACATAATTATAGCACTAAATTATCATAACAAATTCTTTAATATCACTTATTAGTTATACTTATATCAAATTTTATTTTATTTGTATTGTTTATGTTTAAACCAAAATTACACCCGTATTCTTATTTCTGGTTGATCCGGTGCACGGTGGTTGACTGGTAGATAATGTCAGAGGGCCATATATAAAATGGCATTAAGTCCGCCATTAGCATAAATACTTGTGCAATGAAGTTTAAATAAATAAAAGAAAAAATGAAATAATTTGGTTAATATAAATATCTTTAATACCACTTTTTTGTCATACGATGCATTCTATAAATGTCATCAATCGGTGTTTTGAAGTTTTCAAGAATTACTGTATCATTTGTATACTCGTAGCCTTAGGCAAATTATTCATTACTAGAGTGGGAGCTTTGGGCCGAAGCGGTCCTCCGTGGAGATCGACGGGACCACAAGCAAGATATCTTGGGGGGACGTTCGGTGCGGGGGAGGGAGTGAGCAGGACCTCTGCAAGAACGATAATCAGCTGTGCGTGCGTCTCGTCAGCCAATCAAGTGAAACAACTGCTGATGCGATTGAGAAGCTTAGAGCATTTGTCACGGTGAGATGTACACGTATTTTGCATGTAAATTGCATTCGTAAATGTAATTCGACTTTGTTGGAGTCTGTGTTCATCTGTGCTCATCCATGTGCCCGACAACTATACTCAGGTCGCTTGTTAACTACACGGTTTTCCGTCGTGATAACCTACGGCGGAAAAACGTTAAACTGACCGCGTCGTCGCCATTGTTGTACGGGCCACTATGGGAGCTTGTTAACACTCAAGGCGATGCGATCTATCGAGCAGTGCTATATGGAGCTCTATGAGTATTTGTTAACGACGCCGGACGTTTTCACGGCGCTTACATATCTGGTGACCGCTTACCTGTGCTGATTCGAGTTTTGTGTTATTTTAATTATTTTATATTAGCTTAGCACTCAACAATGACACATGAAGTCCGCACCTAAAATACGCTAGTCGTGCCTCCACTGGCGGCGGTTCACCGTTCGAGCTCAGACTTGTTGCAGGGCATTGTTCGACGTCCCCGGGTGCAGGCACCCGGATTTAGACCTGTCTAAATACTCATTTTAAACACTTAAAGCAACCCGATGGTAAGAGAACACATCATAATAAATTACGAGTACAAACAACGAAGTGGTATCGTCTGTCAATTGGTTACTGCTACTTCGCGTTGTGGATGACTTATAAATGAGAAATAGAAAATTCTTAGGCGCTGGAAAGCCTCAAGTCCTTTACTATGATCAAGTTTAGAAAAATTTATCGATAACACATCTCATTGCTGTAACCCACCACTAGACACGATGTTCCAATCTTCTCGTCCAACCACTAACCATGACTTTCTTAACACATTCATTGCCAACGACACGCCTAGCGTGTTCGTGTTAATTTTCGTCAGATGCCGAGAAGTGATCACGTCTATATGACCGGAAGGCGTATAGATTGATATCAATCAATATGATCTTCTTCTGAAGGCTTCTGTGTGCTTCTGAAGGCCACCAGAAGCGAATTCATACATCAACAGCCTGATAAAGTGTATTGCAACCCTATAAATAATCCTAATGCATTTCCCGCTCATTCCAGGCCAACAGATGTTCGTGTAGCCCTCCACAGGACGCCGGGGTCATTAGTTCTGAGGTCCCATTACCCACAAACGAGAAGAAGTCTTGAGATCTTTCCTTCGGGGAGCATCAATACGTTTCCATTCGAATGATATTTGGGATGCCAATGAACTACACCAACGTGTAGTTATGAGTCGATGATACTTATCAATAAAATCAATCAATTTGTTCTTGTGTTATTTCTAATTTATCCATGGCTTCGCTCATGCAGTGTCCCTACTGATATATCTTTCTTTTAAAAATATTACATTGCAAATGCAGCTTATGTCTCCAAGCCCGACTAATTCCGAGGCAGTAGTGCTTATGAGTTATCTTCAATACATATAAAAGAGATGTCCTGGCTGACTGACTGATTCACCATAGCTGAGCAGAAACCGAGCGAGCTGTAGCTAGAAATATGAAATTTACACAGTGGATAGATTTTATGATAGACGTATCCAATAAGGAAAGATTTTTAAGAAATCTTACAGAGGTGAAAGAGGGTGAAAAAGCGGAAGAATATTTTTTTATGCAATCTCAAGAATTATTTATGTTAGAGACATGAAATTTAGCATATAGATTTCTCATTTAAAATAATTAAACAAGTGTATCGGCATTTTTTGAAGGAAGGGCATAAAAGGGAAGAGCGGGGGGTTTTCGACGCAAAATCTACGTCAATTTTTTTTAATTTGGGGACTTTAAATTTGGTATCTATATAGATTTCTCATTTAAAATTAATTAAACACAATTACACAAAATATTTAACGTTTTAAGTTATAAACATAAAATTAAATAAATAGCGTTACCTAAAGATTAAAATAATTAAGGACATTCGGGGAAAGGACGAAAGGACGTAACGCACCTAAACGATCTAAACGTATAATAACGTTGTCAAATGGACTCGCGATAATGGCATTATACTGAACATAAATAAAACCAAACGCATGCACATGCTCTCGCCCTGTAATGTGGTAGATGGGACCACAGTGCGCATTTGTAAGACAATCAAACCTTCAAATCATAGTCTTTTTCTTGATCAAAAAGGTTGAATAGGTATTTCACGGTACACACGTAGACTTGTCATTTATTTTGTCACGAAAACTGTCACTACAAACATGGTGAGCTGATTTTATAAAGTGTTTGCGCTCAAATCTATACAAAAACATTGACTTGCCAGATGTTAAATTCCGTTTGTGTTCGTTTGTCAGCAAAACCGTGTGATGTGGCAAGACGCCTTATGGAATTATGTGCTGACTGAAAGTTACGAGGTGAGTCCATCGATTTGAGAATACACACTAGATATGTTATACAGGCACTCTAGCGCAGGCACATTACAGTCCAATAGTGTTCTCTGTTCACTAGCTCTCAAATTATTTAATTCATATGTGTTCTGAAAACGGGACATTCTTATTTGTAGGTACTCAAGTTTCAAATTTGACTTTTTAATAAACCCCACCTCATCTACTTCATTCCCCCTAGAAGTTACCAACCAAGTTTGAAATGTACCGAATTTCCCACTTTATCACATTTCCCCATTGTACGTACGTGTTTCAGTAGTGAATGAGATACGCGGAGGCCCATTATCCAAATACATTCCTAAATCTCCAGAGGTAGGCAGCGCATCTGGTAGGTAGGCAGTAGTGCTAACGTTTGTCCCTCTGGACAGATGTTAACATGTACCGCGGATGTCCATGAGCAACAGTATCCACTTACCACCAGATGAACTGTATGCTCGTCTGCCGCCTTCTTTCCATAAAAAAACATCCCATCATCGAAGGGCGATTCATCCGCCCTTCCTTGACAGAGAGCTACTGTGTACTGTACGTACTGCGCGCACTTCAGGATACTTTATACTTCGAACATGATAGTTGTGGAATGAACTGCGTACTGAGGTTTTTCTACCAGATGGGGCTCTTCAAGAAAGCAGGATTCTGCAAGATCGGCACCGCATTCACTATCACCCCGGTGTTTCAAGTGTCAATAGGCTTAGTCAATAGGTACTACAGATAGATATATTTTGTAGATGGTGTCATTATTTCTATGATATCATACAAAAATCATACAAATGATTCAAAAATGAAGCTTGAAGCTGCCGTGAGCATGGCAGGGTTGCACCATATACGTTGCAGCTCCTTACGATCTAGTGGTCGCAAATATTTGAAATATATACAAAAAATGTAGATTAATTAATGGTTTTTATTGTACATTAAAATTCTTTACAAAGTCTATCGAAATATAAGACAAATTAAAAATTATATTGTAAATCGACAAAGGTATTTGTTTACCTGTTATTTCTACTCGACGTTTCGGCACGAGTTACACCAGCCGTGGTCACGAGTTGACTGACGAGGCGGGTGGGTAGTCCGGGATGGGAGCTGCGAGCATTTTTATCAACTACCCACATTTGATCTTCACATTCGGAAAAGCTGTGAGACATTACACTAACAATGTCCGCGGACGTAGGTATTCGACGGTAAATTGCAAGGACTAAATTTGTTAATCACTGGATTTCACGTCGACGACAGTTTATATCCATCATTTCGGTTGAAATTTGTATATTTCTTAATTTCAATCGCTTCACGTATAATCCTGGGACAATAGTGATGTTCAGTGGGGAGGATTTTTGGAGTGCAGGGTTCTATCCAGTGATTAATTCCAGCGTTGAGAATGTGTTGGGCTATTGTTGATTTACTCGTTTAGCGATTTCTTACAGCTGCGACGTGTTCCTTGACTCTTTCCGCAACTGTACTCTTAATTCGGCCTATATATGAACTACCACAGCTACAGTCTATATCATTGACACCTGGCGTCTGGTAACGTACAACATCCTCGGGTGTGAAAACAAATACCTTTGTTAATGCGTTGAGCACCTTTTTACAATATAAAATTAAAATTTATTTCTGAACTTTGATTAAGCGCCTACTAAATTAAAAGAAGCAAACTTTACATAAACAAACCCGTGTTCATTGAGTTGTTTTGCGTTAATTTAAATCGATACTAAAGAATCTCAAATGTATTAACCGTAAAACATGAAATTAGTTTGAATACTTAAGTAAACTTCTATAAAACATATATTTTTATATAATAGTAAAATTATTTAACGATTTATACAAAAATGTAAATATTGATGACCGGATTGGCAGCCAGTGGTGCCCGGCAGTGCTTGCTGTACAAGAGGCCGAACATTCATTTGTTTAGAGACAATAGTTTGTTCGGGTCTGGGTGTATTTGTCCTCGTGTGAGTCTCTGGAGCCACGACACAGGATAATCCCAGTGTGGGCCATTGAATTTTGCGAGATTATACTTAGCGGCCGTCGATATGTGTAACGTATTTTTCAGTTAATTGAATGGGCCAAGTGCGGCGATAGCGTGCTGTCGACGATCCCGACTGCGCTGTGGGCGATGGGCACAGTTGCGCTTGCGAATCGAGTGTTGTCTGCTCTCTTCAGAAGGTCTCTGTTCCGCAGGGTTCCGCTTTGGGAGACGATGCTTCAAGTTAGTGTTTGTAAAGAAATATTTAGGTAAGTATTTTCTATTTCAATCCAATTTGTCCGAAATATAAACAAACACCGAGGTGGCCTGAGATAACTGACACGGCCTAAAATTAATTACTGAGGTGATAATTGTATACATATTCATAATTTTCCCTAGATTAAAAGCTGAATGTTGAGATATTTCATTGATTTGGTTTTGTTTTCGGCAAATTGGATTGAAATGAGCTATATAAGGCAGATAGATAAAACGCCTTATTGCAAAATAATACAGGAAGGATATGGGTTGAATCTCAAAATTTTCTAGTCACTCACGTAGGCTGAATAGGTAAATTTTAAGGTAAAAAAAAATATTTGGGTTGAGACACTAATTTTTATTACAACTTCTCAAAATACTCTCCATTCGTATACAGTGATTCATATTTAAACCAAGATTTAAAGCACTGGCGACATTCTTATTTAGCGAGGTCCTCAACAGCTGCCATAAAAGCATTCCTAGCATCCTCAGGGCTGTCGAAAAAATGCCACGGAGTCCAAGCTTCACTTTTGGAAAGAGAAAGAAATCGCATGGAGCTAAATCAGGGCTATTAGCGGGGTGGCTCAATTCTTGGATCTCTATGGTAAGTTTTGCTTTGTGGGATGATGCATTGTCATGATGCAAGAACAGACTTCTCAAACTCGTTTTAGGACGTTTTGATTTTTACAAATCGAATACAGTTGGTAAACACACATCACTGTACCATTGGGCATTAACAGTTTCTTGAGCGTCTAAAGAAATTGTCGCTAAATGGACACCCGCAGAGAAGAATGTTGCCACCATTTTTTTGCCTACACTGCGCCCACGGTTTACCTTCCTGGGGGGGCACTTCGTTTCGAAACACCCAAGCCCTTGATTGCCGCGTTGTTAGTGGGTCATACTGATAGATCCAACTCTCATCTCCAGTTATAATATTAAATATTTCCTTTAATATTTATAATATTAAATTAAATATTAAATATTTACGAATTTTACAATCATTTCTCTTCACCGTGTCACGCGAGCTTGTTTTTATTCAGTAGTCAGTGAATGACGAACCCAACGCGAGTAAAGCTTCTTGACTTGAAGGTGTCGGTGTAAAATTTCATGAATAATCGGCGATGAAATCTCAAGAGCCTCCTCTATCTGTTTGTAGGTAGTTTTGGGTCTTCGTGCAACATTTTCTTTGCCGCCTCGAGGTTTTCATTCGCTACAGAAGTCGCAAGACGGCCTACTTCTATCATCTTTAAAGGGAAATTTTCCTTCTTTAAATTGAGAAAACCATCTAATAATTGTAGCACGGGACGGTGCGAGGTTCACAAAAGCTGACACTAATCTATCTTTACATTCACTTTGATTTAAACCAACTTTAAAATCGTAGGTATAATAACATCATTGCACAAAACTGTTTTCAATTCGAATTCCATTGTTGCAAAGAAAACCGCGCGAAATGCAATAAAAAAGTGGATACATTTTTATTTTTTTCGTTCAGACTAAATGGCTTTCGGAATTCGAATTTCAAATAAATAATGTTTTGAAAACGGTACAGGTCAAAAGAGTTCTCTTTCTGAAATTTGAGTATCTTAAAATTTATCTAGTCACCCTATGTACCAAGAGACTGGTCGTCCCAATGTGCCTCGACGAAAATAGTATAAAATTATAGAAAAAATCTTCTAAAAAAAATATTCCATAATTTTCACTTCTGGCATTTATTTTACGTATCTGCCAACATTCGTTAGTGATGCGTCATCAGCATCACATCACTAACGAATGTTGGCATTGATGGCACGTATCGCAGATGCCCATGGACAAATATTGACTTATGGCTGATTTACACAAGGAGAGTTTTGTCGAAAGTGAGTTTCATGACCAACGGTCAAAGGATGTATAAACAACTGATACAATCATCTGAGCACTGTTGTAGGCGAGAATTGTGTGCAGTTTGGTCGGCATACGATAATCTTGTACAATATTCTCGCCCGAACCGAGTCTCCCTGTGTAAATGAGTCTTTAGTAAGGTGGACTGTCTTTTCGTTATTTATAAATATCTTTTTTATTTATTTTACAGCAATTGCTCTTCATATGGATGGTGTTATATAGTCTCTACTTCTGGGCTGTCATTGTGAAAATCGTCAAAATTTTCGTTGAATACTGTTATCAGGACGTAAGTACGCTAATCGTTTATATGATCCT
Source organism: Sesia apiformis (assembly GCA_914767545.1). NCBI lineage: Eukaryota > Metazoa > Arthropoda > Insecta > Lepidoptera > Sesiidae > Sesia > Sesia apiformis. The sequence continues at coordinate 1,573,021 of OU611960.1, read as the reverse complement.
CATTATGTGGGACGCCCTCTGACAAGGTGGACCGAGCGATTGAAGAACCTGGCCGGTGGTGGCTGGATTAGAAGAGCCGAAGATTGTGTGTAGGTATATCCAGCAATGGAGGCAAAGGGCATGTTAGTATGGTATAATTTTTTACATGCGCTCGCGACTAGCGTGGATTTTCTAATTCAAGATGAAATTATGTAATTTTAGTTCCTATTTAGACTAATTAATTCTTCTATTATTGTGAGCCAGAATCCTAACGAGCACGTACAGAGATATATTTATAGAGTATTTTTTTTTATGGACGAAAGCGGCAGACGAGCAAACAGTCCACCTGATGGTAAGTGGATACTGTTGGAACGCCCCCGGATACGCTGCCTACTTTTGGAATGGATTTGGAGAAAGGGTTGGGAAAGTGAGGAGGGATAGGATGGGAATGGGCTCTGGCACATCTCATTCACTACCGAAACACGTAGTACGTACATTAGGGAAATGCAGTACATTTCAAGGTAGTCTTCTGTGAGAGAGGGGTAACGTGGCCAGTCGAGCGCGCCCAGCAGCTGTTGGATTGCAAAACATGTGCAAAACAACTCTCCCCCTCATAACATGTGACCCAGCTATAAAAAACTTCATTGCACCATGATATGTACAAAAGGCGGACTTAATGCCATAAGGTCTTAATTAATAGTTATCTATAAGTCAACCACCAGATTATAGAGAAAAAGAATCGCTGACGCAGTTTCAAATTAGAGAATAGCAAAGATGAAAAAATAGTATGTGATAAAGAAGACTCTGTTATTGTCATGACTCCCCAAACAATTGGGCAGAATAGAGAGTGAAATGGGTTGAGGAAAAGTCCTTCCTAACTAAACTCTTCGAAAAAGTATTGGTAAAACTTCTCAAGTCTTTCTAATCCACTTATCCACTCATAAATCTCCAAAGGTCAGGCGGTATATCCAGGGAGGTGCAAATATTCGTCATTCTGAGTGATGGCGTCATGTATCACACGATGGACAGTACCACCAAGTCGACTGTCAGTTCGTCTACACACATTGTCTTGTGCACGAGTAATGTATAGCCTAGTGGGTTTTAGAGGTGGTGTAGTCCATCACGGCCCGTGAAAGGGGCTTTATTAACGGCGGCTAGAACAAATACGAGTATATCAAATAAGACATCTCTCAATCTTGTCATATAGACTGGGATGTCTGTTTACCCAGTCTTCAACCTACAATATTAATTTCAGATGGATCTACAGAGTCAGGCAGACGACGTGGAGGGTCAGAGGTTAATGCAGCAATGGGTGATATGGGTTCTCGGCGTGTTGCCACTTGCCATCTACATACACACCATGCCGAAGCCGCAACCACCGCCGCTTATGATATGGTATCTCCTTGACATCACTCAATAGTTAGGAACTTAGGCCGCGTTCACATATAAGCAAAGAATTAGAATTACTGTGAGCAAGCAGCGTGAATACAACTTTGTAAGACACTATCATTAGTTGTCAAAACATTTTATTGTTTAAAAAAATGTTATTCTCTTTCAAAATAATCCAAACACGTTATTTCGACCAACATTTAGGCTATACGAGTATACCTAACTGTAGGTACGTATAGACTAGGGATGTTTCGAATAGCAAAAAAATCACTATTCGCGAATGCAAATACAAACAATTTGCCCCACTATTCGTGAATACAAACAATTTGCCCCACTATTCGTGAATACGAATGTATCAATTTTCCCCACCATTCGTGAATACGAATACAAACAATTTGCCCCACTATTCGTGAATACGAATACAAACAATTTGCCCCGCTATTCGTAAATACGAATACAAACAATTTGCCCCATTATTCGTGAATACGAAATCAAACAATTTGCCCCACCATTCGTGAATACGAATACAAACAATTTGCCCCAAATACGATTTCGAATAGTAACTAAAGCGCTACTCACGTAAATAATAAATATTACACGTATAAAATATATACGTTATAATTTTGGCCATAAATACCATTATGTACCTGCATTAAAGAAAAAATAAAATTACATTTTGAATTTACAATCTGTCATTCTCACGTGAAAAATGTTTTTTCTCATTTTGGCGCCAATCATTATTAAATATTGTACTAACATTAAAATGGGTGATAACGAAAACCGTATTGCTGTAATTCCATTACACAAAGTAGGCATGGAGTCAAATGTAATTTTTAAAACTCGACATCTGCTTGGTATTAGCCGACTGTTTGTGTACCGGTATTGTAAGTTCTCTGTTTGTGACAGAAAAATGTCTGGCCGACCACGCACTATTCGTACTAAACAAACTATTAAAGTTGTGAAGGAGAAAATCCGAAGAAATCCCGTCCTGAAGCAAAAGATTTTATCCAGAGAGATCAATATAGCACCCAGAACCATGTCACGTATTTTAAAAGATGATTCAGGACTTACTGCTTACAAAAGAAGTATTGGTCATTATTAATTGAAAAAAATAGGGTTGACAAATCAAAACAACTTCTTCAGCGGTACGCAAAGGGAGCTCACATTGACGAACATTTTAACAAGCAGAATGATCGAGTTTATGCTCATAAGTCTAGAGAAGCTGCTCATTTGGTCTATAGGGTGCAACGTGGCCATTACCCGGCTTCAGTGATTGTTTAGTGGGATGTTATCTCTCAAGGTGTGACTGAAGAATATTTTTGTGAAAAAGGCATTAGAACGTCGGCTCAAGTGTATCAAAATACGATTCTTAAGGAGGTTATAAAGCCTCTTAACGACACCGTTCCATAACCAAGAATGGTCCTTTCAACAAAACTCAGCACCAGATCATAGGGCTCGCTTAACACAGGCGCAGCTAGAAAGGAATATTCCCCGACTTCATTACAGCTGAAGACTGGCCGTCATCTAGTCCTGATCTTAATCCGCTCGATTATGATTTATGGTCTGTTTTAGAGAGCATGGCATGCTCAAAACGCCATGATAATATTGAAATCCTAAAACATTCCATAAGGGTAGTAGTTGCCAATTGTTTGGAATTGGCGCGAGCATCTTTGCATACATTGATTATTTGAAGCAACATTTTTTTTGTCCCCGCCATATTGAAGGCGGTTTGAGAATTTGATATTTTTGAGTAGTAACACGCGCTCGGCGGCGAGCAGAGTTAAATTGAGATAAATTCACACCGCGGCCTAGGACAGTCGATATTTGTTATTAGCGCCTAGTAATAGGTCTTGTTCGCTGATATCCTGTGCCACGCGAGTGTTTTGGTTGGATTTGTTGTGATTGTGCTTGTGGTTTGGAAGTGATTCTCGAGGTGATTTGCTGCCGGGTGTGAGTTGCCGAACGATAGCGGCCACCGGCTCACCACGGAACGAGACTTGGATTACTACACAAGTATCTATTGTGAATGTATGTATTTATTCAATCACACTAAGATAGGTCACGTCTAGTAGGGACTAGCGTAGGTACACTTTCCAGATTTGTGCGTGGGCAAAACCACCTGGGGTAAGTGAGACCTCTAAATTGTATAAATTGTTCTTTATTGTGCTTACCCACCTCTGGTGGATATATTGAGTAAGTTTACTACACTTGGGCCCGAGTGCACATTCCTCGGGCTGCTTTCGCGTAACGCGAGGCAGGTGCGCGTCTAGTGTGCGCATCGTAAACACCAATTTTCCCATGGAAAGGGTGCGCCTTTCAATCGAAAACTGGCCACAACATTTGAAAGATTGTATAAAAGCAATTGGTGACCATTTGGAATAAACGTTACCTAAATTTTTAAAATGCTTACCTATTTATTTCAAAAATAACACAACTTCTTCTAATAAAATGATAATGTAAAAAAAATAACAATGTTTTCTTTGTAACAATATTTATGGCTAGACTAGATATATTACATACAATACGGAGTATTTAAGAAATTGATAAATACTGTTCTTTTGATTGATTCGTAACTCATTGGACAATTGAAGTTTTATTGATTTCCTTTGTTTAAAAGTTCATCGGTGGCCCTCAGCCGCAGTAAAATAAAAAGCTTTTCTAATGTTTTTGTTATTGAGCATAAAGATTCTTCAAATAGAAGCAAATTGTGAACCATTTTTCCGGCTCATTCCGGTCTTTCAACAGTTTACTGAGTACGGTTGAAAGTGTGTGGGTGCACGCTGCAATCCTGCAGATGCTGGGCGCACTCGACTAGCCAGGCCACTCTCTCACAGAAGACTACTGTAAAATCTTCTATGCTTAAAATTTTAAATTTATTTTATACTATTCTATTCCCTCCAATATGTACGTACTCTTTCGGTAGTGAGTGAGATAGCCCATTTCCCGTCCCATCGTTTTCCATTGCCTATATTATGTTCCCTCCTATCCCATAACGCAGAGTATAATGGAATAATTTCCTTATTACATTATACTCTTGACTCCCCATCGTGGGATAAAGAGTCAAGAATATACACTTGTCATCGACCCAAGGAGATCTGGAGGTGTAACAGGATGAGGATTTGGCGTAATGTTGGCGAAGTATAATGCAAACATGGCCTTAGGCGTGCTACGTGATTATTATATCTTTGGGACATTGTAAATTTTAATTGTTAGGAGTATGTCGAGTTTTACAATAATTACAAACCATAGGCGTTACAAGTGAATTGAAATCCAGTGTTACCTCTACAATCAGAATAAAATACGACTAGGTATTAAAAATAGCAAAACTGTTGACAGTCAAATAAATATTTATCATATCCCACCCACACATATGTGAAAGAATTACAATAATTGTAAGTTAAAAATACTCGTATATACGCTTTTTCGGTTTTGTGATTTAGCATTATGAAATTTAGACATCACCTATTCAAAGGACTGTTCAACTAACAAAGGGGCGTGTACCCATATTTCGCATATAAATTCTGACAACAGACATAGGTACTAAGGGGCGGCACACGCTACATTAACAAGGTCGAGTTACATCCATGAAAATAAAACAGGAAGAGATAATTGCGCATGAATTCAACTCCCATATAACTTATTTACAGATTATATTGTTACATTCAAATAAACAATACTTTTAATCCCGCAGGATCGCCACAAACCCGTGGCATCGCCGCGAGATGGGACCTCACGGGTACTACCTTAACCGGCCCCTCTCATCCCTCCAATCAACCACAAATATCAGCCAGCAAGCTGTGACTCTGCGCAAAGCATTCAGTGACTCCAAAATAATTTTAAAAGAACCGCCTAAAAAGAAGAGATATTCAAAGTCTATATAATAACAAAAAAGATTTTTTAAGGTTGTTTTTGTGGCTTTACCTAACCTGAATGAAATGTAAATAAAATGTGATACAATTTGTTAATAATTTCTTTTTAATATGAACTTTAAAACAGATATGAATTCAAAAAATAATGATATTAAGACAGTAAGAGTAATTTGCACCAAAATTGGTGCATCTATTTGCTGCATAAATTCATAAAAAAGTACAGATCAAAAATCATAGATTAAAAACTAAAGCATATCGAAAATGCTCTTTTTATGGCACAAAAAAGTATAATTTTGACGTTGCATAAAGAGCAAAAAACACTTCTTTTTTTATTTATTTTTTCGCCTGGCAGCATTAATAAGGATTACGTTTAAAAATAGATTATTGAATTAACAATAGATGTCACTATCCCGGTAGTTAAAACACGCTATTAAGATTTGCCTGCAAAAGCATATAAGGATTTCGTATATCGTCGATTCTTCATACTAACCTTGCGTAGGGTGTACCGTGATCAGGAAGGCGGTTGCTCCGGGCCGACTCCGGTCATTGCACTGCGGCCGGATGTAGTCGGTCTGTGACTATCTCAAACTGGGGTATGTCGTACGTGTAATTTTTGGTAGTGGGACATGCGTCCAGCGCAGTCCCTAACATCAGTTTATCAAACATAAATTGAAAAATGTTGGTTGAATTTCTGTAAATGAAAAATATCTGGGTTTCTTTCTAAGTTTAAAAAACAACGAAGGTTACGAAGCAAATAACGAGCCAGTTCAAACAGGTTATAGTTTAGGAAGGAAATAGAACGTTTGTGTTTAATAAGCAGTATATCTAACAAGTACAACTACCCCTTTGTGTACAAAGGTTATAAAATACAACATGCAAAAAGAAGTTGTATAGAAATAAATGAAAACTAGCGGTGAAAATTCGTGGTTAGATACCGGCTAGATATCTAATGCCGGCTCTACAATGGATGGTTCAGAAAAAGCCTTGAACGCACGACAAGTCCGTGATACATCCGTTTATGTTTTACGGCTGTTTGTGGGGCTTCACGGCCCGAGTGTAGAGCCGGCATAATTTTCTTTTATGGAGGGCTTATTATTTTATATTTTATAAATTTATTTTATTTTATATTTATTCATTTATTTATTATTTATTAATTTATTTTATTTTATAAATTTCTTTTAAGGCGGCAGACGAGAATACAGTCGCCCGTACTGTCGGCAAAGTGGCTACTGTCGCCCATAGACATCCGCGATACATTTGGCATGTATCGCGGATGTCTATGGGCGACAGTCCAAAATGACACACGTTGGCATGCCCCGGGATGCGCTGCCTACCTTTGGAGATATAGGAATGGATCTGGAGAAACGGTTGGGAAAATGGATAGGGATAGGATGGGAATGGGCTCTGGCACATGTCACTCACTACCGAAACACGTACGTACATTAGGAAAATAAGATAAAGTGGGAAATGCAGTACATTTCAAGGTAGACTTCTGTGAGAGAGAGAGGTAACGTGGCCAGTCGAGCGCGCCCAGCGGCTGTTGGATTGCAGCGTGCACTCTCCAATCACAATATTTATGAAAGCGTTATATAACTGCGGATGGAAGTTTTCTAGTTTCACCTTTATAATCCGCACTGGGCCCACATGGTGGATTAAAGCCCGAAACCCCCTAGTGATTTACAAGAGGTGGTTTGTGCCCTGTAGTGCGACGTGATAGACTGATACACAATATTGGTTATGCATTGCCACCAAATGTCACATAAAATTGGCAATAAAACATAGAATTAATAAAATGATTTAATTGTGATTTAATTGGTAAACATAGAAGTAATAAAATTGGTTTCAACAAACCAAAAAGGACCTATTCAAGAGGAATAGTTTGGGGCTTTTGGCGTAATCGGGGCACAAATTCAAAAGAAGACAATAAAATCTCATGCAGATCAACGTAAAAAAAGTTCATTTTGCATGCTTATCTGAAATTAACGTTTTTTTTTCGGAACGGCTAAATTCTTATTGGCCCTAATGGACTTCCGAGAGTCACCGGACAGAAAAAAAACGTCTAGACACGAGCCGAATAGGCGTTCGAACAACCTTTTTGTGCGGTTCACAAACAACATATATGTATAACTGTTAGGTAATTTTAAATTGACAAAATAAAATCGTATTACAGTGTAATTTTTGCTGTTAGCGTCACGTATTCGCATATCGACTAAGATGATAACAGGCTGCAAAATAAATTGTAAGTCGAAAAGCGCCTAGTTCGCCAATAGGTTGTGTAATTTCATTATGTCTACATTATCGACAGAATGAGTATGGCAGCCTAAACCGAATTTTGCACATTATCTGTCGAGAGGAATATTTCGTCACCAGCAGTGGCCGCGACTTCTCGTACGCGTAGACGTTAAGGGTAGCTTGATTCCCGTGGGAATTTTAAATTAATCTGAATAAAAAGTTAATCCGACTAAATGTTACCCTAAAAACCTAAATGCTAATCCGACACGTAAATTATAACTGCATAATTTCATTAAAATCCATACAATTGTTTTTGCGTGATACGTGATAGACAGACAGACAGACAAAAATTCCAATAATTGTTGTTTTCGGCTCTGTATTATTTGCACTTTACACCGGACTTTTTTTAAGAAAATATTTCATGTACATACGGATTTTTTTACTTATATGTATACTTACTGTCAAATAAGTATCGGTAATTTTGAAAAATGCCCGCGTAAAAATATATTGCTGTTAAGTTGACACTATTGTAGCCAATTTTCATGTAAAGTTTAGGCGCGATCTGTCGAATAGTTTTTCATTTCATGAAAATTTTCATATTTGCTAGACGACCTCGAGTGTACTTTGCGAATTTTACAATGGATAAAAATATCGAACAAAGAATTTGCCTCAAATTTTGTGTTGCCAACAATATTTCTTGTTGGAATCATTGATAATGTTAGAGAAGGCCTACGGGGAGTCGACTTTATAAGAAATAAGACCATATGAGTGATATAAAGCACTCATATGGCAATTTAGACGATTGAACCAATGTTTTGTTTTATTAAATAAATCCCGAAACTTATTTGACAGAGTAGTATATTGTAATTAGGTACCTACTTATTTGTGCAGTATTGGCTTATGAAGCGATATATCCCGAAGAGTACTAGTGTACTAATTCTAGTCTTTGGGATATTAATGAAACAATAATTTTATGTGGTGTTAAGGGCAACACGTTATTCAGGAATTTAAATTCACTTAAGAGACCAAATTCAGGATGGTGTAAAAGCAGCTAGACTATTACACCCCCCGGTGAATTTAGTCACTAGTGAGTTAGGATTCCTGAATGACGTGAAGTGTAATAAGCTCTTCAGTCAGTTTTAATGTCAGCTTGCTATAATTTCAGACAAGCATTCGTAACAACTAGCTAAGTAACACTTTATTCTACTACCTACTTACATCAGTTATTAAGTGTCACTATTAGAAATCACTGCGTAGCATAAAGTTTGTGTGTATACGCGATAAAACTCTGAAAGTACTGGACAGATTTTGATGCGATTTTAACTGTTGTATAGTGTATTAAAGGTTCACTGGCGCTCGAGCGCACGGCGCTAATTTTTTACAACAATTGAGGCATCATTTCTAGTTTTTGGACCTTAAAATGCTCTAACAAAATACTAACTTTTGTGGTGGGACGTGGTTATTTTGAGAGCGTAAATTTACTAAGGATATTGGCGTGAAGTTATTAATTACTGTGATACAAACGCGACATCAAATAAATTTTCCAATTATACATTTTTGGGCCACCATTTCACCCTTATAACTTAACTTTTAAACGGCGAACCCACTAATACTGCTTTATTGCCATTTCTCTAGTCACTACTTGAATCCTGATGAATTTGAGAGGCACAAACACATTGATATGTGGCCAAGTCAGAACGACATCAATTTCTGTTCATCATTTACATTCTACTTAAATATTGTAATAATTAAAATTAAAAACTAAATTAAAAATTACAACACCATGGCTGTCAACATGGCAGGACGTTTTTTAATATACAACTTGCAGGATGCTCATGTTGTCTTGATTTGATACACTAACAAATTCAGTTCCGGACATCCATGATATGTATTCCCATCCATCGTACTTCTAAATTTCCAAGGGCAGTAGCGTATTTGGAAGCGTAGCAACTTTGTCATTTTTGACAGAAGTTGGCATATATCGCGAATGTTCAATGTGACCGATCTGCTTCCCACCAGGTGGATTTGCCACATTCTTTTGCATAATTTTTTATAACATTAAAACTAGCCCTGCTGTAACGCACACATATAAGTACTATGTACACATATATAGGCCCCAAATAAGACATGCAATAAACAAAATAATAACGTAACATTATTTATAAAACTCCAAATAAATCAATGCTATTTTACACGAGAATAGAGTCTCAAATCAATTGACAATAACAATCTATTTATTTTATTAGTGTTGAAAAAATGAGCACTGAGCGATCGATGTTCGAGCGCCGAGTGAGCGCTAATGAATCTATAGACTAAACGCTCGTAAGCGTATTGTCAGTTTTCAACGTTTGCCGGTCCTAAGCGTTAAACCCTCTAGTCTTAAGGTTGATTAGTGCTTATTTTTACAACATTTATTTATAGTCACGTGATAAAAAGTTATCAAAATCAAAGACACTACGAATAAAGACTTAGTTCTCATACAAGACGAACCACCGATGGCAGCGCCATCCAGCCGGACGGGAGATTTTGCTATTTTCCGTAAATTTTAGGAAAAGTGTTTCGATTAAAATTATCCAGCGACATACAGATATATGTATAAAGATCGAATTTTTGTTTTTCGATTTTCCGAAGGTTGTATCTACATCGTCATAATTTCATGTACAAATTTACTCAAAAGATAGACTCAACTGCTATTTTTATGCTAAATTTGATTTCAGTCCGTTGAAAATTAAGCCTTAGTTTTCTGCAGACAAACTGCTATTTCACTTAAACGTCACATTTTTGAGAGCTTACGTTCTTCGATAAAACGAATGTCTAATTTGCTATATTTTTAGGATTATATGCTATATAGCCTTAAAGACGATTAAAAGCGAAAGCTTTTTTACGAGCAGATGAGCTAAAATGGTTCAGTAGTTGAAAAATTAACCAGTGTAAGCTTTTAAAAAATAATTCAATGAGAAGCCACAAGTTATGTAATATGGTTGGATAGGGCTTGTGAAGGCTTGTTCAGATATAAGCTGATATTCGTTGCCAGGCATTACAGGTCTTAAAGTTCTAACACTTTTTTTTTCTAAAAATACAGAAAATAGCGAAATGACCCTTCAAACTGTCTTCTGCCATCTATTTTTATATTTACAACTCCAGCCATACGCGCCGCTAGTAACGTTTGCAGTCAATTTAAAGCGAGACACGTATTTACTGGTAAATTATCTATAATATTTGCTGTAATCGTGTAAAATAGCCCTTCTTAAGCCCTTGGTTTAGTACTAACCAAAAAACTAACCAATTTGTTGCTACCCGCTAGCGCCGCGCGCACTGTGTAAAAGAAAAACACGACATATAATACACTTTATTTTAACAAATATATCTTAAAATACATTTTATTTTAAAACTGTGTAATTAAAAAAACAACAATAGTCATTTATTACAAAAAATATTTTATTTCAATTAGATTTTAACAAGCAGAGATGTGCCGGATGATATAAAATATTGATACGCAAATAGGGCTTCGGATACGCATTTTTTGCGTGTTCATCTGCACATTCAACAAAATATTAAAAATTCTAAAATAGATTATTATATTCTGAAATACATTTTCCAAGATCAGAAAATTTATAAAATTTTAAGCTGTTAGAAATATTTTAAGCCGTCTTAAAAATGCTCTTAAATTGAAATAATACCTAATTATAAATTGACCAATAATATTTCATAAACATGTTTGGTTTTGATATGCACTTGTTTGCACTTGTTGCAATTTCGGCGACTTCAGGATGCGGACAGAAAATCAAACAATAGGAAACAATAAAAGGTTGATCAGGCGCTTGATTGGTTAAAATTGACCATTGGTAGAAGGACGGAAAACATAGGAAGGTGTTGCCAACACAACAGCCTAATTTTCATATTGCAATCATTTCGCAAATCACCCGGCACATCACCATTAACAACGAGTGGTATAAAAACAGTGGGTAGTTATAAAAGTTTCATCCAGTCGGATACTAACAGGTTGCTATGTGTCTGTTGCGGCTTTCTTTGGCTTCACTTCGAAACTCCTCAGGGGGTTGCTTCTACGTGCCTGCAAATGAAATGCAATTTATTTATTATTCTGTCAATATTTCTTGACATTCAGCGCCGGCTCTAGCCCATGTAGCGCCCCCGGGTGCAATCATAACCCTGGCGCCCTCTAGTAGCCGCGCGAACACGGACACAGGGTCTTTGAAAGCGCCCCCTAAAACCTCGCGCCCGTGTGCGCTGCACACCCTGCACCATAGGTAAAGCCGGCTCTGTTGACATTCTGTGAGAACTAAGGGGGAGGGTGATAGCCTGGGAGTGATAATAGTGATAATCTAAGGGCATGTATTAACAATCGTGAGATTGTCAGTCATCCTCAACCCACACTATACCCATTGTTTCTATTTAAGTACATCGGAATTATAAAAATATAATTATCACTAGCTCAGCACTGAAAGAAAACGTCATGAGAAAACCCATATGGAATGTCCACACCATAGTCACAGCAGATCGACTGCAGTTCTAAGGCGGTTGCTGAAAAATCTTAGCAGTTCTAAAAAGGCGGTTGCGAAAAAATCTCAGCAGCAAAAGATTCATATGACATTTCAAGTTTAATTGGTAAGTTGGAAATCAAATTAGAAAATAATGTTGACATTAAATTCTACATAGAAGTTGTCCATGTTGGCAGCCATGAAGAACCACAAGCTACAATCTGTTGTAACTAATTAATTACATTAAACATAATGAGTTATACAGAACCAATAGCCGGCCTTATCGCTAAAAGCTATATCTTCCAGGCAACCAATCACTGAAAGAAAAATAGCATTATGAAGAAGACTAAAACATACCTGATATTTATGTCTCTTAGCGCTTCCAAAGTGAGCCGGCTGCTTTCTTTTCTTTGAAACAACTGTCTCTTGTTCATCATCCATCATCTCATCATTTCTCAAAGCCGCTGGCAGCAAATATTCTGGTACATGAGCTAAATGGTGCTGAATTTTAACCGTGTGAAGAGCCTTATCCCTCCTTAAAGCTGCCAAATCCGAAGGGTTTTCATCAAAGTAGCCCTGGAAGGTTGGAATGAAGTTTAATTTGGGCTTGAAAGTGGGTAGTCTGTGTGTGAAAATGGGTTGGTCAGAGAGAAGATTAGGCAGTCATCAATCATGTCTTAACATGATATGCGATTTGTGATTTGTCATCATTTGGAAGTTTATAGGGACACTATGACATGATACTATCAAAATGCATGTCAAGCATGCACATTAAGGTTGACAGGGCATCTGGGAGTGTACTAATCTTTGTCAGTCTGGACTGATATTAGCATGTATCGTGAATGTGCACAGGCAAAAGTACTCACTTACCACCAAGTGGAATACTTTTTTTATATAACGAAGGCTTCAGACGAGCCTACCGCTTACATTATATAAAAAAAATACAACATAGTACATTCAGAATAACATTCTGAAACAGAACTTCCATTTTATACCACTAATATTATAAATTCGAATGGTTGTTACTCAATTATGTCGAAATGGGTGAACTAATTTCGTTGAAACTTGGCAAATAGGTAGATTGCAATCCGAATTATCACACTAAAAAGATAGTAGATAATAGTCTAGCCAAGGAATTGTGCCACAAGTAAAGAGGGACACATGTCTAAAAATCGTGGGCTGTTATATTATATATGGGCGATATTTATATTTGTCTTTTTTTTTATCGAACAAATGTATGTCCGACCGGGGATCGAACACGGGACCTTTTGCACAGCAAGCAGGCCCACTACCAACTGTGCCAATCAGTCTGTTCTGTTTCACCTCGTTAGTTTAGGGGTTGAATTTCGAGAAATCGCCTCCTTAGGCGAATAAATGCGTTATAAAAGGAAGCTACAGCCCAAATTTTATCACTAATTTTAGCGGTTTCGACTCTGCGTTGATGAATCAGTCAGTCAGTCAGGACATCCCTCTTTATATGTATAGATTATGTTTCGTACCGACCTGCAACTTCTTACAATTGAGCAGTTCCTGCTTGATCTCCTTTAACCTGGCTTCCCTCACCGCTATCCTAGTGACGGCCCTCCATGCATCCCTCGACCTGTATCTGAATCCTTCCACCTCTTCTAAGGCGAACTCGTACTTCCTACACACAAGTATTAGTTTACGATAAACCGTAACCGGACTTTTTATGGTCCACTGGTGGACACGGGCCTCCTCAGGCATATTTCTCTGAGAATTCCACAGCATGTGTGCTCAGAACCCATTCATTTGAGAAGAAAACATCCATGTATGTATCTACGCCTGGCTAACATTTTATTAATATACTACTTGTGAGGATTCTTAACTTTTCATATGCTGGAAGTGCATATCTGCACTCTCATTTTAATACAGTTCGTCTGCCAGAATGCACTAATGCGCTGTGTGTGGCACACAATTTTATTTTCTATATTTAAACGTTCAGAAATCGTAAAATAGATCATTCAAACTAATCATGTGCTAGAGCGCATATGTGTGCGCTCCGGAAAACGAACGGAGCGCTTTATAGCGCTCAAAGCACAAGGGAAGGTAATCAGTAGTATGTGGTTTATGTAAATTTTCTATTTACGTGTACTTAGTATAGAATAATCACTCACTATATTTTCCTTGAACATGGAATAAATAACGTAATAACCATGTGACACCATGTAATAAGCTCATGACACGGTGCATTATATTGGAGATTAGTATGGAACATTCAGCTTTCTGATACGGTTGCAAATACGAATATGGTTGACCATATGCTTTATTTAATTACTATTATTGTACAGCTTTTAATATGTACTAATAATATTGTAGAGGATAAATTTGATCACTACTTTTGAATTTGAGAACAATTTCACTATATCTCTCTTAAGGAATCACCAGCCAAATCCAATCAATTTCTAATTCCAAATTCAGTTCAATTACGTTCGAAGTACGTTCAATTCTCATGGATGTAGTCCTATTTATTACTTGGCAAAAATATCTCAAAAGAACTTAACTGCAAAACCTTCTGCCCTTTGAAACTCTTGGATAGATGCTCCTCCACTTCATCCATGAGTGGCTTCTCTCGTATCGACACAAAGGACAGCACTGAGCCCTGTGTCACAACAAAATGTTATTTGCACACAAGTATGTAATTTATGCTTTTCTATGAAAAATGTATGCAATATATGTGTTTTCCATGAAAGAGTGTACACGATCTTTATACTTTCAAACATTTCAATGGTCCTGGTACATGGTCTCCATTCAAGGACTCCTCTAAATCACTCTAAGAGAATCAACATTTTGTCATATTTTTTTTAGTTTATGCATTTTATAAACTTATGTACAACATTATTTACACTTGTTCAATACAGATCGTATTACTGCAGATTGGACCAACAGAGTTTCTAATACAAAAGACAGTCAATTGTTAATTGAAGATATTAATTTAGTTAAAACTCTAATTAAAATTCAATTGAAGGTTTTATTAAATAGGGGTGAATTAAAAAAAAATATATTCATACCTCATTATTTCCTCTAGCAGTTCTGCCAGCTCTGTGTACATAAGAGTTGACGTCTAACGGGAAGTCAAAATTGATCACATTTGACACGTGTTGGAAGTCAATGCCTCGAGAAACACCTGATTCTTTGTCTTTCTTACGTTTTGATGTTTGCTGTAATACAAAATAAAACCTAAATTCTAATTCGCTCCTAACGTTTTCACCTCATTTGTTATCTATCATTTAATCCAGGAGGCTGTGCCTTCTGTATTCCGCTAAATTCTTCAATGTCAATACTACTTATGTTTATGGAACTTTCACTATTAAATAGTATATCTCACGGCTCGAGAAGCCTTCGTTAGGGACTCAACTAGTTCTATACAACTATAAATGTAACTATAATGTATAAAGAAACACCTTATTAGGGTAAGTAGTTTAATTAAATAACAGACTGGTTTTATATATGTGCACATATATAAAACCAGTCTGTTAGTTTTTTTTTATAGAAAAAGTGATAGACGAGCATACAGTCCTACTGATGGTAAATGGCTACTGTTGTCCATAGACATCCGCGATAAATGCCAACATCAGTCCAGAACGACAAATGTTAGCACACCGCCGGAAGCACCGCCTACCTTTGCAGATTTAGAAATGGATAGGGAAAATGGGGATGGATAGGATGGGATGGTAATGGGCTCTGGCATATCTCACTCACTACTGAAACATGTATGTCTACATTGGGGATAAAGTTCCTACTTTATGTACTGCAGTTCCTACTGCAGTACATTTCAAAGTAGTTTTCTGTGAGAGAAGGGTAACCAGCGGCTCTGGGATTGCAGCGTGCATTCTCCCCCTACAAAACTTTTAATCGTTTTAATAGTTAAGTTTTAGTTACAGCCGTTTTAAAAGGGGTTTTGTGATAGGGTGTGATAGGGGCATTAATGATTCATGTTTGCTACAAATAAACAATAATAGAATAAATAATAACAAAGGATTATTTTTCAATATTGTCTATTTGTTTGCTCCCGCTAATCTCAAGGTTCACTGGGCCAATTTTGTTGCAATTGTACCTACATTTGGCAATTCCGACTGATGTTGACATGTCTGCTGCTTTTTTCTACAACAAAGAGCATTAAACACAAAACTTAAAAGGCTTTACCATTTTCTTCTTCTTCACCATTTCCTCAGGTGGTAGTAGACCACCATCAGGCTTTTCCAAAGCCTTCTCATCAGATGCTATGATAATTTGATAGCGGCCTCTATTGAATTGTTCTACTGAGAGACATCTGACAGCGGCTGGCAGTTCAGAGTTGAGTACACACGAGCCGATTTTAAACTGTTCCAGGTATAGTTTGAGCCTAAAAATGTTATACAAAGTGTAATGTGGTTGTATAAAATTAAATTTATTTGCTGATCATACAACATTTCTCGATATCTTCACATATAATAAAATCATAACAAAACAGTGTCTGTAGATGACATATTTTACGAAAAAAAGTGATCGCAACATAAAGTATGAATGGTATGAAGCAAAAAGCAACAATTTTGTCTAAAGTGCACCACACAAAATCCATGACGGATTTTAATCAAGTTAGATACATATTTAGAGTACTTTTTATCCAGATCCATTATATGTAGTTCCCACGGGAATTACAAGTTCATGCAAAGGAATTCGCGGGCACCTCTAGTATTCGTAATAATGGAGAGAAAATATAAACACTCACTTATAACATCTATCAACGGTCCTCACAAAAATTATGCTTTTCCCTCTAATAAGGTTTAGTTTTAACAATGCATATAATATGGCAGCTTTATCATCCTCCTCTGCAAACAGATGGTAGTGCTGTAGCTGTGATGAATTTGCCAATTCTGGCTCCTCAAGTTTCAGGGTCACTGGATTACGGAGAACGATTTTCTTGAGGCTCAATACATCATCAGATAGGGTTGCTGAGGCCAGCACTGCTTGGTAGATTTTTGGTAAGTGGCTGTGGAATTATTATTATTTATATATTAGACTAACAGCTTTCGCTGATGCGCCCATATCAATACACTTGTGCTGCCTTCTTTCTGTCCAAAGAGTTTTTGAATTTATTCACTCCTACTTTGTCTCCTGTGGTAGATTATTCCATGAATTGACCACTTTAATTTAACAGGGATCGAGGTAGCGATAAACATAATAAATTAACATTTCATATAAAAAATACCTGCAACATTTTAAAACAGAATATCTTTAGTGAAAACTAATGTCAATAATAGTTGAAGTTGTTAGTTTTCATGAAAAAAAATATGTGTTAAGAGGAAGCATGTATTTTTATTTAACCCTGTATAGTTCAGCAAGCTGAAGTGGTAATGTGGCAAGTCATATCTGCTAAAGTGGCAGGTGATATCTGCCACAGGTGTCGGCAACAAATGATGAGGTAGACAAGCCCCTAAGTTAAGACTATACACTGGAAACTGCTGTGTGGGATACTTTCTGGTGAGTTGGGCCTCCAACTAAAAGAAGTTTATTGATACTTGGTGAATAAGAAGAGTGGAAGACCATGTGTGGTTGCAGCGAGTGGTATCTAGCTATGAAGAGACATAGGTATGGTATGGTATTCTTTTAGTTCTAACTTTACTTAAAATTTTACAAACTTTACACATTATCTAACCATCACCCCATTCGCATGGGTGATGTAAAAGACGACGAAGCCAGGGATGACGAAGCCGCTACCACAAGCACTGAGAAATAAGAGTAGCAATAAGACTTATAACATTGTTTCTTATTTTTGTCATAATGTAACAATTATACAACAAAGAGTTTTATCATCTACCTATCTCAATAACCCGCTTAGTCAGCGTGGTGTTTTAAGCCCATACATCTCCCACGCACAGCACACTGTACAAGTTGAAGTGTGGACATACTTCCAAACTGACAGGATACAGGGTCACAGAAATCACATCTGCTAAGTGTTCGCCACACTGAACTACAAAAAATTAACCCTTACCCCAATAACTCCTTAATTTCATCTTCATATCCAAAGGAGAATATCAAGTCTGCTTCATCTACAACCAGCATAGCTAAATCTTGCTTCAACTTCATATTATAAGCTTTCAAATGTGCAAGTGCTTTTGAAGGTGTTGCCACTATGATGTCTGGTTTATCTGCTAATAGAGACTTTTGTGCCTGCATGTCTCCATTTGATGATATATCTATACAACGAACTTCCCGTGCACATTTTAGAGTTAGTTCTCCTATCACCGAGGCTATCTGTAAGTGATAGTATGAAAATTTTAATGTAATATGACCTTCTGAAGTCAATGAAATAGCTATAAAACTTTTTGAAACATTCATACACAAGCAAATTTTAATAACTTCAACTAGCCTTATGTATACCACAACTAGCATGCGAATGGCTTAACTTGTGTAGTACATAATACACTGATGTCTTATTGTACACCAGAGATAACCTACATGAAAAAAAATCATCAAAAGCAGTTATACTAGTTTTTGACCAATATTCGGGGAACTCTCCTTGTGTAAATAAGCCATTATGGTATGGTACTTTCCTAATCTACTAATTCTATTACATGTATGTATATTACCTGTCCACACAATTCTTTACTCGGAGACAAAATTAGAGCTTTTATACACTGATGAGTGCTACTGTTTTTCAAATTCAAAATCTTCTGTATAACTGGTATAGCGAACGCAGCCGTCTTCCCCGAGCCGGTCCTTGCTCTCATCAAAACATCTTTACCTTCTAATAATAAGGGAATTGCAGTTTCTTGGATCAATGTGGGTTCAGGCCATGCCAGGTGTGCTATGGCCTAAAAAAGTAAAAGATGATATATTGCTCATTATTTGAATATAGCTCTGTATGTAGTATACATAAATAGAGCCAATAAAGCATTTGGTACCTTCAAAATTCTGTCGTCCAATTCCATTTCATGAAACCTAACCTTCTTCTCTTCATCCATGTTGTTTCAGTTTCACCGAAACAATACGTTACCCTTTACAATGCAAAAATTAATTTCTAGAACACTTCTATAATTGGAATACAAAATGCTTTACAATTATAAAATTTTGGTCAATATAGTAAATCATTTGTGAGTTTTATTTCTGATCGATTTGATTGACAAAATAATGGCAGAGATTAAAGACTTTCTACTACGCATAATCAAGTCAACGCAATAAATAAGCATTATATAAAGCTACCTGTTCATTATCTGAATTGCTTGTCCACAAGCAAGTTGGTCTCCATCAAAAGTAACGGTGCGGCAGGTAGTAGAAACCGCCGCCTACATTGATAGCACGTTACATCTCGTTCATTCCTTCAGATGTGGTATAGTCCTGTCTCTATTTTACTCTCAATTTTAAAATCGCTCACGCTTTTGTGATGAAGCAATTATAAAGAAATTAAATTTAATTATAGAAATTATGTACAAAAATGCATTTATTTTAGCTTTTTTACCTTGTCCAACACGAAAAACATTTGAGGCATGTGACAAACGAAAAGTGAAATGTGATGATGATGAATTTATGGCGATAATTTTGTTTTCAGGTAACCCTGGATTTATCGTCGAATTGTTTCTGTCTGCATTGCTTTATTGTAAAGTAATAGAAAGTTATTTTTATCTAATCTAGTACCTTTTAATTGTTTTACTTTAAACTCATTAACGTATTAATATTAGTCGCATCATGCGTAACATCTTTTTAACATGTTTTACGGCAAAGGCGTTACGATCTACAGTTCATTGCCTTATGTAAAACTCGAAATGGTGTTTCTTCCGTGAATACCCAAATATACGGTGACTTATGTGTATAGTGTTAGTATTAATGCGTGTGCTGTGAAATTAATAGTGTAAAAATGTCTACAACATCTAAAACTACGACGCAAGTGTTGATGAAAAAGGGAAAGAGGGGCGCAGCTGCCTACATACACGCGGATTGCGCCAGTGGATCTCCCCAGCACTTGGGTCCTTTGCTGGACGTGCTTCTGAACCCTAGTAAAGCTATAGACGAGTGGGAGACCGCGGACTGGTGTCGATGGCTGCTCGCGGGCGGCAGGACACCAGACGAGTTCGCTACAATCGGTGAGTTCAAACACTATACCTAACTGTAATCTCGACTTCTTTCTAGGTTAAGAACCGTAGTCGTTACTACACCATATAG
The DNA here is from genome assembly GCA_914767545.1 of Sesia apiformis. Taxonomy (NCBI): domain Eukaryota; kingdom Metazoa; phylum Arthropoda; class Insecta; order Lepidoptera; family Sesiidae; genus Sesia; species Sesia apiformis. The sequence goes on along the minus strand of OU611960.1, from coordinate 1,552,893 downwards.
GCATACAGGTGCATTGTTTAAGTTAAATTTTGAATGAAATACAGTCATGTGACCTCATTTTGTCATGACCATAACCTTTGCCGTTGTCAAAGAGTACATAGTATATATACAATATGATACATGAATTACATGATTGACCTACTATATACTCAAAACATATTATGGATTATAACAATAACACTGTTTTGCCATGTCATGTTTTATATAAAGTTACATTTCCCATTGAGAAACATAATTTATTGTAATGGTAATGTCCCATAAGTAAAGAAGCTATAATAACAATAAAACATTTTTATTTCCCTTAAAAAATTAGAAAACTTAATAAAATTTTAATTTCAATACCTACTCATAATATTGGGAGTACATTTGGCTACAGTATAGGACAGTCAGTAAAAGATTCCTGCTCACATTATTGTTAACTGTGAAGTCAAATTACAACATTGACGACAAAGATAAACAAAGGGCTATCCCTTTGTTTATTTTTGTCATACAGTGTGTTTTATAGATTTCATAGTAATAAAAATTTCTTAGCTGACTGTCCTGTATAGTTAGCCAGATGTACTATACAAAAATAGTATACTAAGAGGTATTGATTTGTATGAACACTTGCTACTTTAAAAATATTATACATTTCTAGGTAAATTGATTTCATGTATGTATAAGGTGATTAATACTTTGTATAAAATGAAGAAACATTGTGCAAGAATAATACTTGGAAGACAAAACCACTTTCTCAACAGAAATTCTAGTAAATGTTGATTACAACATTATTATTGGCTGTCAGACACTTAAATGTAATTTAGACACCTGGGAGTAATCATAAAACTGAAGTTTTAAAACTTAACGTAAGTTTTAAACTTAAGTTTTAAAAAGGTTTTCAAACTGTCATATAAGAGGCCTCCTGTGAATCTGATTGGATGAGAGGCACCTTGTTGAAACCTTTGTTTTGCTAAGGCGATTAAACATTGAATATAACTGTTTAACTGCTTCTTTGGACACTTGTTAATAAATTTATAATTTCCAGGGTTCATAAAAATCCAATATTTATAAAAATATCAAAATATGTTCTGAAATGAAACATTGAGTTTGATTAATAGACTTATTTATTATAAAACAAAACAAAAAATAAGAGTATCAAAAAGTGTGAAATTAATATCCAGTCTACTTAATCAACATTCAACTAAATTATAATCTTTAGTGTTAGATCATTGGCAGTGGCAGTGACCATAATAACTTTTATTTATGTCAGTATAACAATTTAAAAGCATGGGATCTGCCAAAATTCTAGTTTTGCTGATAAATATCAATTGATATATATATATATCAAAATAAATATTAATTGATATAATATATCATTCACATTTATATATACCAGCTAACTCTGATAATTTCAATCTTTAAATCTGTTGTATAGTGCTTTAGCTTGTGGCTTAGTTCACATAGTATATAGAATTGACATCTTTTAAATTTAAACCTTCTAGAAGATATAATGGTGGAAACCACATCAAAATCCTTTTTGTAGAACCCGAGTTATAAGCAAACAGGCAGACAAAAATATTACATTTTAATTTTATAATATTATAGAGAAGATGCTCACATACAATAATTACATGACATATTGCTCACATACATTACATGACGTATTACATATATATTTAGAATATATTTATATTTAGGCTTACATATATTTAGAAGGCATGCTACACATAACATAATTTTAGATTCTGTTTATTTGAAAGATGCAATTTATGCATGATTTGCATTCAATCCAGTGACTCATTTTAATGTTTATATTAGACTTGTTAATTTTATTATCCTTTGTATGCCAGCTCTCATCCAGGCAAAAATTTCCAAAAAAATAATGACTGTCATTGCTCATTACAATAAATAGACTTTGAGCTGTAAACAATGTTTCTGCTTTATAAGAAGACTACTGTGAAATTCACTGATGAGTTTTTGGATGTATTTGTAGTAGAATTATTACGGCTGTCACAATAAATACTTTTTATATGCATGCAAAGCAGGAATAAGCTCTTTTATCGTCCACTGCTGGACACAGGCTTCCTCATGCACATTGTCTTGTGTATGAGGAATGTATGGCCTTAAAATGCCATGCTTGCCAAGCTTGTTCACGAGTCCACTATATTAGAGACAATGTAGTTCCTCATAGTTTGTGGTAGCATCTGTTATTCTTTAGTCACCTTTTGCAATTCACAGGAAGAGACATGATTGGTGCTATCCTAAAGTGGACCAATACCTACCACAGGGCAGTTGATAACTCGATTTTTGTTATTTATCAGGTCTTTTTTGCATTCACATGGGAGTTATAGGCCACAATCCATCATAAAAATGCTATACATACATTGAAGAAAGCTTGAAGAACACCACACTGGTATTCTGATGATGTTTTCATTCACCAATGTTTTTAGAGATAGTGATAATTTAGAAATTCATAGTTGTGTAGAAACTTATTGACATGGGCCAGAGTATGAAGTCATAATTTCAAAATCTAGAATAATTACTCTTCGGCTATCACCCAGGTGGGCCGATGACTTAAAAAAATTTGCCATTAGTGGTTGGATGGCAAGAGCCAAGGATAGTGTGTGGTGGCAAGCTTTGAGAGAGGCCTATATTAAGCAGTGGGGAGACATAAGCTGACAGTGTGGTATGGTATCACCACTCAATGAATTCATACAGGCATTTTTTATATCAAATATGTAGTGAAGAGGCTGCTGCAGTAAATCTATTTTATCATAGCTCTAATGTGTATTTAAACAGACATGTTTAAACTGTTAAACATAATGAACTAGTATACATAATCATAGTAAAAATTTAACAGTGGTTTAATTCTGCCCCATCAAGATTTACCTACTCCTGATTGTTCTGTCACATACTTCTGTATAAAATATTGAGCAATCGAGATTTTAAACGAATTCAAATTCCCTTGAAGCTCATTTATTACATTTTCAATTGGGCTATAGGTGGCACCAAATGCAAATAAAATGTAGAACAAATGCCTTCATTCATTTAAAACTATCTGTTGGTATGTTTTAATTGTGTGTACATACACCGCACACAGATAAGCAAACCGCGAGTCATGCGTTTGTACGAAGATAACCTGCTGTATGTTTTTACTATGGTACAACATTACACATACCACTCATGTTTTCAAAAGTAGGCGGCCGCGGGTTATCCATTTTCGCACTCTCAATGTCATCTGTGACACATACCTTTTCTTTAGTAAAGATTTCTTGTATTTAATTACTCATATTTTCTGTGATGTATATTTATTCATTTTATAGACTACTCTTTGATCGTGGCTTCGCCCCTAGAACTATCTTACGAGACCTAAAGGTCACGTGACAGGCCTATGGTATGAAACTGGATACGATACTAGGGTCTTGTAAACTCATGCCACGACTTGGGAAGAGCTAATTTTTACACTTTAAAATTTGGTTCAACGCGCTTACTAAGGTTTTAAATTTGCATTGCTGGGCATCTAGTGCCTGTGTATGTTGATTTTTTATTATCATCTACATTTAATTTTACAATGAACCAGTTTTTTTCTTTTTTTCCTTTTTTGCGGGAAATAGGAACAGTTAAAAAAGTTGGGAGGATGACCTTGCAAGGGGATGGATTGACTGACAGAGGTGGAGGGATCTAGAGGAGGCCTATGTCATCGGACAGTCTAACAAGATTGCAGATGTCAAATCGTATAATTAATGTATTTATTATTTAATAGCATAAATACTGTTCCGTATTATCGTTTTCACATCTCTTCACTACTATCTGCTAGTACTTCCGTATTTTGTCAAAGGCATTTCCTTATTATTAGTTTTCTTTTGTTATTTAATATATTTATTATTAATATATAATGTATATTCATATATATTTATGTAAATATAGATATTTATTGACATGATTTTTAATTATATTAATATCCTTTATAGATTTAAACAATAACAAAATAGTACATCACTGTCCAGGCCCGAAATAAAGCAATTGGCGGCCTAGTAATATCGGAAGGACGAGGCGAAGCCGAGTCCTTTTTAAATAAACGAGGCCGTTAATTGCTATTGCGGCCGAGACTTGTATAGTATTTTTCTCTAATTTGCGAGGAAACAATGAACAAATTAATTCAAGAAACAGAAGTTTGCTTCTTCAGCTATGTCTGGTGGCGTTAAATCTAATTCACCTTCCAACGAACTAGTACTCATTGTTTATTAGACAACTTAAAATTGTGATAAACTTATGAGAACATAACATCCACAATACAGAGTAGGTATCTGATTTTCAAACCCGCCAATTCGACTGCGCGCAGTCTTTGTTCTTTTTTAAATTTTTGAAAAGAAATGCACATTCAACCTTTATAATAATAAATATCGTGTACCTAAAAAAACCTAATTTATGTTAGTGTGCACTAAAAATAATCTCGCTACTGTCCAGCAATCTCCATTATTGTCGTGTTGGAAATTGCTGGCGTACGTACAGAAAAGAACCGATTGACGTATTCCTTTTTTTAAAATAATGAAGCCATTTCCGAGCAAGTAGGAGAAAAATGTATTTGTGTTATTGTTTCATGCACACCGTTTGTGATTCTCCGTTTACTCAAAGGTTTACTGGTAGAGAATGCCATAAGGCATTGGACTTAATTAATGCGTTTTGTTCAGTGTTTCTGTGCAATGAAGTATAAATAAATAAATACATATATTGGTTATTTGATTTTCAGTCACTTTATACCGCGAACCTGAAACATGTATAATGAACTGGCGGCTAAGGATTTTCCGTTATGCTTTGACATAGGGCTCATCAAAACAACTGTGCACATGTTTTTGCAAGGCTGGCAGCACACCGGCAATAAGGCCGGTTTTTACCTATCCTGTAGACAATTTGCAACAGGCGAAATCGCGGCGTTATTTCGCCTGTTGCAAATTGTCTACAAGATAGGTAATAAGCCTGCCGCATGGCCCGTGGAATTGCAGGTATCTATCGGCGATGGTGGTCACTTATTATCACGTGGCACGCTCGCTCGTCGCCATCTATTCGTATTCTATATAAAAAAAACAACTTACGTAAATTGTAAGTTTATTAAATCTGCTGTCGGGTGTTGATAAACAGTCGACAGCACACGAATATCGGACGGCGACCTCTTGGTTTGATAGAGCGGCTACAAGACTTCGGTTACATAGGCCATAAATAACCCCAAGAAAAAGTGTACTCGTCTACTCATTTCGAGGTATCACGACCTATTAACGCCCTTAAATCTTCTCGTCACTGCAAAGCAAGGCTGTAGTGGAACTTCATAGGCTGATTGAAGTTACCTTTGTCCAGTTTAAGCATTTGTTTTGTTAGCCGAGTATTTATGACTGGCAAGGCCATTTCTTTTGGAGTTATTTAAACATTATGCATGTGATTGTCGCCCTGACTAACCAGACAGTTGAGTTGGTTACCGCATTCATTTTGTTGTTGGAAATGTTAAAATAAGTCCCATATTTTTGTGGTGAATACCAGGAAATATAACTACGTTCAATTAACCACGACTAAAACAGAAGCAACGATTCCACTTGTATCATGACAGTCTATTATTAAAGTACGCAGGGCGCGTCGCGCGCAAACCGCTCGTTTTTTGCTACCTGTCTCGTGCCACGCGACCAATGTCATCGCCCTACCGCGCTTGACCTAAATGCCAATTATGATGACAGCGGCTAGTTTTGTGCCACTCAAAACTATTTACGTCTATGTAATAAACGTTGGCCGCGTGGTCCGCAGGCTTAAGAATAGCACCACTGACCATCTCTTCCCGTGGGTGTACTAAAAGGGGATTAAAATAGGTAACAAAGTCGTTAGCATAAGCCCTGCGTAACTACAACACTTCTAAAGAGTGGACTCGCCAAGCTGCACGTTAGAGATTGTAACGGAATATGAACTTTGACAGTAGCCTTAATGCGTAAGTTCAAAATAGTTGAGTGACTGATGTATCCATTCAAGTGTATATTCAATGATGATTTCAAGCATAGATGTATCTATCTATGCTTGAAGCGTATTTACTGTACAAGAATCGAAACTAACGAAGTCGACGATGAACTTTAAGTTGCCGCTGTAGCTTAATGAATCAGCAATTTGTAGTGCAATTGGACAACCGATGGGGGTAGATAAGTCCTCGAACTGAGCTTGCCCAGCGTGAGACACTGCCCGGGTCGAGAGACGACTTAGTCGCCAATAAACGCTGGATGAGAAGAGAGGAAGATCGTCTGCGTTGGCGTCTGGACGAGCGCTTCTGGTAGCGGATTTATTATCCCTTAGTCGCATTTTACGATACCTACAGGAAGAGATTGTATTATTATTTTTACCTAACACTTGAAAAAAAATATTGCCTATTTCCCAAAGTGTAGTTACTTGTTAGAATATAACGTTAAAATTGGCCTTGTGGTCAAATCTGGATTCAGTAAGGGCGCCGAGAATCTAAAAAGTTTGGAAACCACTGGGATAAACGATCCCTTCACATGGAGACCACTGGATGTACTGAAAAGTGCAGTATAGAATGACGTCCAACCAGGTTAAAAAAAGATTATAGTTACATTTAAATATACTTGTATTTTTTATTTAATTTTCTTCTGCAGAGGTCGCATTTACCGATAACACCCGCCTTTTGTGCATTTCATGTGTTACAATGTCTGTTACTGTTTTTTTTTTTGGTTCAGTATGCAATAAACACTTTTATCTATCTATCTAACGATACGAATTAATCATACTTAATTTTCTATTATATTTTTATACGATGACGTTATTACTGCTTGCAACTTCGATCGACATAATTTGTGCTGATTGAGCAAAAACAAAGTAATGAGATACTGATTGAAACATCCAATGTTATGGGTGTAATTACCTTCATATGTTGCGCGGGCGTCTTATCGTTTCCGCGGTTTAATACGTTTCCTCCTTGAGAAACGCTATTTATAATCATTGCTTATTTTTTTAGTCAATTTCCATTAGAGTTGCAAATTATAATTGCTAAAAAAGGCAAAAAAATCTGTTGAAAATTCAAGTCATGATTAAATTTATACAATACGTTGGGTGACACTGAAAGTTTTTAGAATTTCAAAAATGAAATCAGATATATAGATGAGATGAAAGTTGTTTTATTGCTTTTCGCAGTAGTCATATTCTCCACGACAATCGATTCACTTTTTCATGCAATGAAACTATTGTGTGAAGCATTCATTCAGCCCACCACCCTTTTTTAGGCACCTATACAGGCGTTTGGAAGGCTGTTCCTGCCTCTTCTGCATTCGTAAAACGTATTCCTGAGTTTATCCTTTTTAAGGAGCATATAAAAATCACAGGGCGCAAGGTCTACTGTATGGCGGATGACCTATTAACTCTGCATTTACAGTACTCAAAAAATGCTTCGATTGTCCGGCGGAGCTGGGGCATTGTCGTGATTGAGGATCATTCTGCGTCGTGGGCGTCGTTCGTTGACTTTTTCCAAGACAAAGGCAAGCAGTTGTTCACATACCAGTCCACAGTTACTGTTCTTTCATTTTCTAAAGTTATAGTAGCAAAGTGGTCTCGATATGCCAAAGAATGAGACAGTCATCTTCTTTTCAGCACTCCATCCTTTCTTTCTTCACTTTCGTCGGCAACTCTTCGAAAGGAAAGACCCACTGCGCAGATTGACTCTTAGTTCCAGCCACATAGCAGTAGATCCAGGTATCATCACCTCTTACTATATCAAAAACAGCATTCAATTGACCGTTGTCGAATTTTTCAAGCATTTGGAGACATCATTCCACGCGGCAGTGTTTTTGAGCTTCGCTCAAATTGTAAGATCTTACATAAAAATTCCTTACCCGTAGGTGGTCGTGTAAAATAGTTTGAACTTAACTCATACCAATACCTAATGATGCCCGTATCTGGCTGATATGTCGTTCGTTTGACTGCTTCAATCATGATCCGCGCAGTTTGGATATTTCCTCCGTCACCACCGTCGCAGGACGCCCATCCCTACCATCGTCGCTGAGCTGGGTACGACCACGTTTAAATTCACTGAACCAGTTATAAACTTTATACATTATATAAAGTTATGACCTTGTAAATACCATATTAATTGAATCTTCCGGGCTACTTGGCCGAGGTCTTCTGGAATCTCTTCTCTTTCTTCCAAACGTTTCGTCAACAACTGCGGTTGACATCTTCAGTGGCGACTGCGTTCACTTTCGGAGAGATGTCATCTCTTCGGCTTCTCGAGCCTACACTCCACTTGTAAATACCACATTTTTGGAAATAAATTAATTGAATTGATGATGTTGGACTGTTGAATAATTTACATGTCGACATTTCCCTATCCAATTACACTTACACCTAACTCCCGTCGCATACCAACCAAACATGCTATTACGAAAATGAGTCAGAGCGACGTTTGATAAGCGCACTTATCTCGCATCAACCCCGTCACATCCAAGTCGCCTCCATTTTGGTGCTAAGTGTTATTGACTTTCTCGGTTCTGCAGCGAATGGTGTTACTCACCGACGGCGGCGGGCGTTGACCTTCGGCTAACAGCTGATCGCAGTGTCACGTGCGCTCCCCACCGCCCCCCACCGCCCCCCACCGCCCCCCACCGCCCCCCACCGCCCCCCACCGCCCCCCACCGCCCCCCACCGCCCCCTAATTTCAACCCCTGATACCTAGAATACGAATACGTAATTGACTGTTCCAGATGTTGATGTTCCGTGTGTTTTTATTTATTTACTTGAACGTCATTGCACAAGTAATTGTCCCTTTTCTCAGATAACGTGTACATGCAAAGAATTTTCCTTTATTAATATAAAAATAGTATTTGACTAAAAATATGATAAGTTAATACTTTGCCGCGTGGTGTCGACAAGCTTTAGAATATGACCACCCACGGTCTTCCCGTGGGTGGTCATAAACGTGTCGACTAAGGGGTAACCAGCGGTCACCACAAACCCTGAGGAACTACGTCACGTCTAAAAGAGTGGACTCGACAAGCCCCTTGACTAGCGTGTCGTCCGTTTTACAATACATACATGCACAAGACAATGTACTTATACATGAGGATGCCCATGTCCAGCAGTGGACAATCTGGGCTGGGAACTGTTTAAAAAAAAATAGTTTTCTAATGATTAGACACGTAGATATATATACTTTATTGTACACCAATACATACAGAGGAGGAACACAAAAGTACAATATAATGTACACCATAATTAGAAGTGCAATGGCTGTCTTATCGCTAAAGCTATTTCTTCCAAGCAACCTTTTGGTGGTATAGAGAAGTCTGTAGACGAATTGAGATAGAGATGGTATTTATTTATCTATTAGTATCTACCATACCATCAGCCTGTGTCTCTCCACTGCTGGCACGTGGTCTCCATTCCAGGACTCTGTTATCGGTTCTGCGGCATATATGGCCTGCCCATTGTCACTTCAGCTTGCTGATTCTTTGAGCTATATCGGCAAATTTAGTTCTTCATCGAATTTCTTCTATTAGTACCTATCTATATTCAAGTAACTCGGGTCACTTGTAGAAACAAGTACAAGTGAGTAAAAACAAGTATAAGTAGATTTATACAGTGCTGTAGAAACGTCCTAAGATGGAATAATTTTGCGTAGCTCAACACGTTGCTTTTGTTTCGTATAGGTCGTGGATCCTATTGTGATGCAAGTTTGACTCGGAGAATGCCTAACGAAGTAATTATTTCGCACGAAATTCAGAACACGAACGGTTCTGAATTTCGTGATGACCGATTAGTCCAGTTGCTATTGTTCCTGTCAAAAGTTCCGGCATTACCGATTTTTGGGCTTTTATAGGAATACAGTAGGGGGTTTGGTGCCGCCGTCTTCCGTGGATAGTAGCGAATCCCATTTTTCGTCTAAATAAAACGTGCCATATAATATTTATTTAAAATTACCATGAAACTATTATTCTTAAGCTGTTATAAACAAAATGTATCTTACGTCATAATTATGTAGTACACAACAAGGAAATCTGCTAGAAATAATAATAAAATCGTTAATAAAAAAAAATCTTATAGGGCGCGATCAACTGAAAACAGTCCTCAGTAAACCTACTTCTTAACTACTAACTACCTAACTTACTTCGATTGAATTGGACGAGTTATAACATTACGAAGAAAACTTAACACTGGCACAATGCTCTGATTGTACTATTGCCATGTACGAAAAAAGTCTCAAACACCAAATTCGCCTGTTAAAAATACGCGTTCTCATTGAACATGTCATAATTATTAAGAGGTTTTAGTCTTGTGCTTCATAAGTATGAGGTGAAATATAGTAGCCTCCATAAATAAACTTCTGATAACCTGAACGTTATGGCATGTTTGTATTGCCACAATAATCTTTGTTTTGAAGTTATGACACGTACTGCTACGGATATAACTAAGTAATTGTATATAAATCTTTCGTAGTATGTATTACTTAATATTCACATATATTGCCGTATACCGGTAGGGGGAGAGTGCATGCTGCATTCCCACAACCGCTGGGCGCACTCGACTGGCCACGTTACCCCTTTACAGTAGGGAATGAACTTTAACAGAAACAGAAGAACCTCTCTAACAGAAGACTACCTTGAAATGTACTGAATTTTCCACTTTATCGTATTTCCCCAATATACGTACGTATTTCGGTAGTGATTGAGATATGCCGGAGCCCATTCCCATCCCATCCTCTCCTTGCCCATTTTCCCAATCCATTCCTTACTCTGCAAAGGTAGGCAGCGCATCCGGGGCCGTACCAACGTTTCTCATTCTGGACTGATGTTGGCATGTATCGCGAATGTCTATGGACGACAGTATCCACTCACCATCAGGTGTATGCTCGTCTGCCGCATTTTTTCTATAAAAAAAGAAAAAAAGTATCATGTTTGTTTAAAATTTAATTTTACCCAGAAAATTGTTTAAAATTATCACCCTAAAAAAACTGGCTATATTTTCCAAAATACTCGACCGATTTTAATAAAAAATACACCAAACAAATTATTTATTAGATATCCGTATGCAATCAAGTATTTAAGTAAACTTTTGACTAATAATTGTAAACAGGTTAACTCACCATTTATAAATAAATAACCCATGTACTTAACAATTATTATGTTTAACCATCAGAAGTTTAAATTCTTATAGAACGTTTGACTAGTCTCATGATGAATCTTATGTGTTGAAACCACCTGATAATTGAATACTTATAAAACATATTTAATTTTCGACATAAATGGCAAAATGTTTCTGAAAATTTAGTCAAGTAAAAAGTTATTTTGGTTCGTGTTACTTCATAACCAGGCCAAAGGTGGACATTCTTTATCTGCTGGTTAGTTAAAATCTGTATCGCACACTTGTAAAAATAACGCATAATATAATTTAATATTTCCTCATCAGCATCACTCACCAAGTCACTATGCACGCTAACGTCTATAAGTGAATAAGTGGTGATTACTTACAGTATGAAATGTCAACGGAATACTCCCCGCCATGACGGTCAGGGCATTAACCACCGATACGTGTACAATGAACGTTGATACAAACGATCGCTTCGGCGCACGCGCGGTAAGGGCTAATTCACATGTCACTGGAGTTCGCTTTTAATCGGCGTATGTATGTATTTTACAAACGTATGAATTTATTCAATGAATTTTGTCAATTAGTTGGCATGTCGTATTTTTATTATCAGTCATATTTTTTATTTAAATGTTACTATAATGTTCAAATATCGGATTCTTCGCAAAAAAAAAACCATTTGCATAACGACCTGCAAACGCAAAATGCAGAAAGACCCATTCGCAGAATGTCTCATCAGCAGATTGTCGGACTCATACAAGATAATGGTTTATTATTTGTTCTAACTACATAGTTACTTATAGATTGTTTGATAAAAAAAACTGGCAATATCAAGCATATGATATTATAGATTTTTCATATTATTATGCTTGACGGCATTTATCGCTGTGTGGCATTCGGCCGATGGTACTCGTATTATGCGACTTTTTAGAAAGAAATAAAAGTTTAATAAGCCGCAATTACTACGTAACAGTTGTCCCACTGTGTCGGTCAGTGAGTTAATCAGAAAACAATCGCTTCGACAAATCAATATAATGCGCATATGTACCAAACTATGCGTTTGCCGGACTAGCTGACGTTGCGTAATGTGTTTACAAGCGATGCGATTAGATATTGATGTAAAAAATAAATTATACGTCAAACTTAACTTTCATACTTCTAATAAGGGGATTATGACTCTATTATGTTAGCAATAAGACGCATTATGAGTGCATCAGTTATAATAGCTGCTGATTCAATTACTGGATTTATCTATCCAACTATTCCATGGTTCATAATATTTATGGGATTATACAATTAGAAACAGCCCTTAAGGGCCCAAATGCAATTATCGGCATTAATTCGCATTTAGCCCATTTACAACTGACCACTTTGTATAGAGAACCGTCAACTTGCATTCGCATTTTCACATCGGTTCAGATTAGTGTAAAAATGAGCACCAAGTCGCGTCTACTCGTAATGAGCCTTAACAGTGTTAGACTCGAGCTCAACGGTAAAATTTTGAATTATAACGTTCACTAGCGTTGAGCGCTCAGTGCTCCTGAGCTCCTGACTACATTAGTTCAGATTTCTTACGTAATAGAGTTAATTGTAGCTATCACCTCAACGACACCCTAATGCAAGTTACGCACACTGACGTATACCAAAGCATACTTTCGCTTGCTTTTATAGCACAGGGCAGCGTACTTCAGCATTCTAAAGTATGGTGTACGCAGTTGATCCCAACAATAGCAGCTACAGAGTACTCAATTGACTCTTAACAGTCGTAACCTCTTTAGCAGTGTAAGTAATTGCATACGATCTCATTCTTTCGCAGCTGACATAATACAATCAATGCTTTCACAAGTGACGCAATACGATCAAATGTATTTGCAGCTGACAGAATACGATCGAATGTTTTCGCAACTTACGATCGAAGTCTTTTCCACCTGTAGAATATACGATCAAATGCTTTCGCAGTTGATAGCATTCGATCGAATGCTTTTGTAGCTACAATCATATGATTGATTTTAGCAAATATCATACTGATTCATTACCATGTCGCCGACCGTACTAACTGCATACAAGGAGGATAAGGAAAACTAATTCAATATAAACAGTACACCATTACGTATAACTACGTCACTATTACGTAACATACAAATGTGATAGCTTTAGAAGCACGAATATTATTGTAACAAGGTGTTGCATGTAATTCTTATCTGTTGTTTTGTCAATAGAAATTCTGTCTGTTCATTTGCCTTATCTCGGTTTAGGAGTATCGTTTCATGTTAGCGCAATATATAACTTTTTTTTATATAAAAAAGGGCCATGGCGCAACGCCAGTCAGAAGGGGGAGTTTTACGAGAGGGGGAGTGCACGCTGCAATCCAACAGCCGCTGGGCGCACTCGACTGGCCACGTTACCCCTCTCTCACAGAAGACTACCTTGAAATGTACTGCATTTCCCACTTTATCTTATTTCCCTAATGTACGTACGTGTTTCGGTAGTGACTGAGATGTGCCAGAGCCCATTCCCATCCTATCCCTCCCCATTTCCCCTATCCCATTCCCCATTTCTCCAAATCCATTCCTATATCCAAAGGTAGGCAGCGCATCCGGGGCGTGCCAACGTTTGACATTTTGGACTAATGTTGGCATGTATCACGGATGTTTATGGGCTACAGTATCCACCTACCATCAGGTGGACTGTATGCTCGTCTGCCACCTTCGTCCATAAAAAAAAAGAAGAGAGATTTCAATATTATTTGGCGCGTTGTAGAAAAAAATGTTTAGACAAAAGTTGTAGAGCTTTAAAGGCTCGCGCACATTACAGCCGCGTCGCACCGCAGCGCGCCGCACTGCAAGACTGCGACAACGCACATTACAGACGAGGCGGGCCGCAGCTCAACGCAATAATTTGCGTCAGTGAGCCGTTGTCATTCAATCCTTCGCGTCGTCGTACAGCGAGTATTCGAATTACTTCCCTACGAACTGCGCCCGTTCAACGGTCATTGAGGTGGGCCGCGCAATGCGCTGCGTCACGGCGCGATGCGGGCCCGCCTCAAGTATGCGATGATTTATACAAAATGTATGAAAATGATTCAGGAGGATTTTTGCAATGTTAACAAGCGGGCGCAGTTAACGGCCTTAATTCGAGAGTTACTCGCTGTGCGACGATTTTTATTGTGTTGCGGTCTGGCCCGCCACGTTAGGCCAAGTAATAGAACAAGGTATTAGCGATTGTGTGACATAAATCCTAGTAGGAAACCGACTGTGGCATCATATGAAGGACAGTCTGTTGATGAATTCAGTTATGTTTTCCACTCGGAAATGTTGTCTATTAATTTGTTATAAACATTTTTAAACAAAAAAATGTTTTTTTTTTTTTTTAAGTATTTTGCTTATAAAATGGAAACTAATGAAGCAATCTTAATGATGTAAAGGCGATTATAGAGAATAAAAATATGAACAAAATGAGAGGTCGTACGACTCGTTCGGATAATTAGCAACGGAGAAAATCCGGAAAAACCGAAAACTACAGCGTTTTTAAAAAAAAATCATTGATCGGCTATTTTAACACTTCGGGGCTGAAACTTTGCGAAAATGTAGTAATTTATAGGTATTTTGTGTGTGCAAAACCCCGTACTTTGTCCGGCTATTAGTTTTGGCACAATCGTAATTTTAATTTTTGAATGCGCTATTTTGCAGCGGGTCTGGATGCCTTATAGATCGTCCGATGTTAATTTTGTAAACAGAATTGCGTGAAGCAATCGAAATAGAAAAAATAGAAATTTCAATCGAGAAGGTCGATACAAATTGTCCTCGTCATGGAATCCAGTGATTAATAAATTTAATAAAATAAAACCTCGCGATTTTTCGTCTAACGCTACTTCTGATATTGTTAGTGTTCTGTGCCGCAACTTTCCGGACTATGAAGACTAAATGCGGGTAGTTGATGAAACTGCTCGCAACTGTCGACGTGGACTACCCCGGCACTTCAGTCCACTCGTGACCATGGTTGGTGCAACCCAACCGAAACGTCAAATAAAATAGATAAGGTAGACATTCGCCTTAAGACCGGTTTAAATAGATAAATATATGTCGCCTATAGACATATGACATACATAACACAAGTCCTTTTACATATATCGCAGTTTGTAGTAGATTTAGAAAAGTAATGGCAAGGATGGTCAAAATATAGCAGTGATATTATTAGGCAAATATGATATTATTTGCTTACGTAATGTATCCTATTTAATCCACTTGGACATAAAAGAAAGTTAATATTTTTGATCGCAAGCCAAATGCGTAGGGTGTTATAAATGTGACAGCCATATTGATCAGCGCAGTTGTATTTTTAATTCATTAATTTAGACTCTTTATTGTCAAAGTTTTTGCGCCTAGTTTTTAATTTACGAGCCTTTAAAGTCTGATATACTACCAATGCATTATCGCTGCTATATCATCGAAATATGCATTTACTTGCATGCGAGTTTTCGCTTTTTGTCCGAAAATCATTAATGTCACAGAACTTATAGGTAATATTTTAATATTTATTAAAAAAATATCATGACACTGATATAAAAAACTACACTAAAATCTTCCAGAATATCTACCGAACAGTACGAATACACAAACATACTTTGTTCTATATGTGTATAGTGAATCTCATCGATATAAGAATAAAATCGATGAGATGACCCTAACATTGGGTTAGTCATTTTGGTTCATTTCATAGTCGATATCAGGATATAACATTCCACTGTATGACATAAGCCTCCCATTGCATTCAATTGGAGTTTCCGCGAACCACGCGGGGCACCCGACTTTTCTCTTTAACCTATCAAGCTGTATGACCTTCAACTTTTAATTGTTTTCTTTTGTATTAATGGTCGTAATGGGCCAAGCTGCATATACCTCACGATGTGTAATGTCTACTTAAGTAGATACTCAGTTGTTTAAATAATAAGTTTCAAACCCATAAATAAACTTACGAAAGTGAGTCGAGAATAGATTCCATATCATACTTCACCAATCAGCATGTGTCTATCCACTGCTGTACTTAGTCTGGCCGTAAATGTCGTTACATTAAAGAAAAAAATATATATTTGAATTTGGAATCTATCATATTTAAGTGAAAAATAACCTACCTACATTGAAACGTCCTTTGTTTGTGACAGAAAAAAGTCTAGCCGTCCACTCACTATTCGTACTAAACAGACGAAGGAGAAAATCAGAAGAAATCCAGTCCGGAAGCAAAATATTTTATCCAGAGATACGAATATAGCACCCAGAATCATGTCGCGTACTTTAAAAGATGATTTGGGCCTTGCTGCTTACAAAAGAAGTACTGGTCATTGATAATTTAAAGAAAAATAGGATTGAAAATCAAAACTACTTCTTCAGCGGTGTACGCAAAGGAAGTTCACAGACCAATCTTATTTACGGACGAGAAATGTTCACCATTGAGGAACATTTTAATAAGCGGAATGATCGAGTTTATGCTCATAATTCTAGAGATGCGGCTCAATTGGTCAATAGAGTGCAACGTGGCAATTATCCGGCTCCAGTGATGGTTTGATGGGGTGTTAGTGTTAAGGCATGACTGAACCATATTTTTGTGAAAAAGGTATTAAAACATCCGCTTAAGTGTATCAATATACGAGTCTTGGGAAGGTCGTAAAGCCTCTTAACATCACCGTTCCATAACCAAGAATGGTCCTTTCAGCAAGATTCAGCACGAAGTCATAGGGCTCGCTCAACACAGGCGTCTCTAGAAAGGAATATTCCCGACTTCATTAGAGCTGAAGACTGGCCGTCATCTAGTCCCGATTTTAATCCGCTCTAGCATTATTTATGGTCTATTTTAGAGAGCATGGCATGCTCTAAACCCCACGATAAAAACAAATGGTGACCATTTCGAATAAACATTATATTTTTTAAATGGTTACTTATTTATTTCCAAAATAACAAAAATTCTAACAAAATGATAATTTAAATACAGAAAATGTCAATGTTTTCTTTGTAACAATATTTATGGCTAGACTAGGTACAAACTTCCCTCCCAAGACCTGCCACCGCACCGCAGTCTTCTCCTCTCATCCAGTCCACTCAACGCGGAGGACGCCCCACGCTATGTATGTCATCACCTGGTCTCTATTAATTAAATACCACAGTCGATATATTAGAGTTGCTAATTTAATGTATTCGAAGCTACTTTTACCTCATATTGAAATAACAATAGATACCCCTAATTACTATACCATCGGCCTATGCCCCCCACCGGCAACCTCCTTGCAGTCGTCGGTCTATCTGGCAGGAGGCCGTCTCGCATTGCACTTCCCATGGTCTCCTCTCAAGTAATAAATTTTAAACACTTGAAATACTTTGGATAATCCAATAATAAATACATAATTTGCATGTCTTTAACATGGAAGGGAACACTTTCAATCCCCATTGACATTTATAATTGCATGTACCAATGTACCATAGATCTTAATTACTCCTAAGACCAGCTCGACTTTGTTTATAATGGGATACTGATTATAATTAAACGCAATGACTATGCACTATCGTGTACCATTCGCGTCGTCGGCCTCTCTATGCGAATATTTTTTTTCTCTATGACCTGTTGATATAGAAAGCCTTAATAAATATGATTCTCATGGCTCTAGTAAAAACAGTTTAATGAAAACCCGAAGAACATTACAAGCTTTTAGGTTGATTTCAAGAGCTACAAGAGAGAGCTTTCAGAACTATCTATTGCATAGGACACTACTTTTGTATTTGGGAAAATTTCACTACTTTGGATAGAATAGTTCGTGGATAGGCCAAATACGTTCAGTAGTTGCAAAGTTATGATTGTTAAAATTTTTCAGTAAATGTTAAAATTCACGTATTTATTAACATTATTGAAATTAACTTTGAAATTCTTAAGTTAATTTATTCTCATATGTGTGGGAATCATAGTGTCTGAATCTCATGGTATGTGACTCTCGTAAATTAAGAGCTAACTTGTGAAACTTATGGATAATAGGCATCCTCCGCCTAATTCTGGCCATCACACACATTCCTCCATTCCTCTAATACAGCCATTATATCAGCCTATACCTATTTGTAGAGAGACACAGACTGATGATGTTCGTGAAAGGGTCTAACTGACACGAGTAGTAGTCCTAATCCCGCCAATTCTGACCAGGTATACTCTCTCAGGCCTGTTCAAAATGAGAAATGATACCACTTACCTTGACACGCCCTTAAGTCCAAGCCGTACTCCTGGGAGTCCAAAGCAGTCCATATTGTTATAGTTTATAAAATATACATGGATTAAAATTGAATAAGAAAGAATAAGAAAATTGGAGGGCCGTCCGTCACCGGCGCATCTTAGTTTGTGGAATACCCTCTAATTCTTATTTAAAATATACCAATGCCCGAACAGATGATACACTATCAGTCCTATCTCTTGCCGCTGCTGGGTATAGGCCTCACCTAAGATTCGTCGCTAATAATATAGTCTATACATGTAATATATGCGATAACACCTGAACTGTCTTGTCCCCAGTGCGGAGCTATGACAAGCACGACAAATGCGGCCTCGTGTGGATACCGCGGGTCGTCGCGTACCGGTGTCGCACGTGCGGCATATCGCCGTGCATGTCGATATGTCGCGAGTGCTTCCACCGCGGCGACCACTCCACGCACGACTTCAACATGTTCCTGTCGCAAGCGGGCGGCGCGTGCGACTGTGGCGACAACTCTGTTATGAAGGAGGATGGGTAAGCTTATAAGTTGGATATTTTCATCAGCGCATTCCACATTGATTAACAGCTCCCGGCGCCACTGTATTTGTAGTCTTTCGTCATTTCCAAACACTTGTTCTAATTTTAATTATTTATTTATTGCACAAAGTGACACAAGGCGGACTTATCCTTTGAAGAATTATCTCCCAATCAACCTTTGGACTATGCAGAGATGGCGCGAGATTCTTCACAAGGCACCTTGTGAAGTATCTCAGGCTCTCCACATTCTTCAGGCCCCACAAGAGTTTCTTCTTGTGATGCCTCTCCAACTAATGAGGGTGGTAATCACCTCAAATATTTTGACCTGTCTCTCGCGAGGCGAAACTAATACTAACAGCACCAAATGAGCGTTCGACTTATGTTTCTACGGTGCCTCGTATAATTATTAATTATACTCAATCGGAGAAATTGGCGAGGAACAATAATATACAGTAACAAGAACGTAATA
Source organism: Sesia apiformis (assembly GCA_914767545.1). Lineage (NCBI taxonomy): Eukaryota > Metazoa > Arthropoda > Insecta > Lepidoptera > Sesiidae > Sesia > Sesia apiformis. The sequence continues at coordinate 1,533,568 of OU611960.1, read as the reverse complement.
GTTATTTGTTATACAAGAGTGCAAAGTTGCTTTTTAACCGCGTGCTCAATTTTGATGACCGAGCAAGCGAAGGATTCTAAAATTGAATCACGAGCGCAGCGAGTGATTCAAAAATTAGAATCCTGAGCGTTAGCGAGGGAATCAAAAGAGCACGAGGTGAAAAATCTTTGCACTCGAGTGCAACACGTAACTTTTCATCCCACCTCAGCGAGGAAATGACTAAATGCAAAAAAAAAAAACATTTACAATCACAAGATACTTTTAGTTCAGTTTAGACTGTTTTCAAGTTTCTTGTTTTTAACCTAAGGTTTTAACAATATGACGTGAAAAGAAAATGGCGCGCGCAAAGCAAATTAAAAAAAAGTACACCAAGAAGGTTCCGAGTCTGAGTTTTTAACAAATTAAAAAAGGTTGTATGATAAATTCGGCACCATGGAGGTAGAAGTAAATAGGTTTAATGATGTTTTGAATTCACAAACTTAGTGCACACGATGTTCTAAATTCAATTTACTTTATCCTCTAGCGAATAAAAACGGTTTTTGCACTCAGATATGGAAGAGCAAAAATACTCTTTCCGAGATAGGGGGATGAAAAAAATATTAATATATGTTTTATGAAATTAAATAAAAAATTGAGGCTTAAGAAAAAAAAGAGTTATATTCCTTTCCACGAAATTGCGCTTGAGACATTGCAATTTTATATGAAAGGAAAATTTTGACTTACACTTAATATATGTTTTGAATCAATTAATATATACATACAAGTTATCAAAATCGCATAGACGTTAAATAACAAGAAATAAACTATATTAAGAACATATCCCGAAACCAAAAAAATGGATTGAAGTATGACAAATAAAACTTCAAAATCGTGATTCAAAATTTTTCAATCCATGTACAATTATTTTGACCACAGCCCATATGATAACGTCTGTCTAAAACTTATAAGCCACTCTATAAGAGGGACTTCTGCCTTCTTCGACTTGGTGAAGCGTTGGTTCGCAGGACATTTTGCGAAGTGGACGTTCTGCTACTTCGTCATTGTACTATGTAGACCTCTCGATATTAAAGCGATTGGTTCTGCTATGGGGAACGGTACTGCACACACATTGTTGGTCTTGGCGGTTAGCAAAAAAAAGTCCATGGTTTGATTCATCCGAAAAAAGCCGTCACACTCTTTTCATGTTACGCTCCAATAAAAAGTTCGCTATCAACGTCTCGAACGCAAATCGACATGAAATCGAGTAGTTTGCGTTAATTCTTCAGTTCGATGGTTTTCTTACGGAAAGATTTTTTTTCGGAGACTTCATTTAATATCATTGCGAGCGCATTGTCAGTTAATTTGCCAAATGTTGATAATACAGACTACCATACCCATACGATACGCCTTTCCCAAGACTCACCACCACCCACGATCTTCCACTCTTATCTAAATAAGGCTGGATATACAAGTTTTTAAAATTTTTTAGCACACGTCTTTTTCTCACGACATTTTCCTTGATTGCCGAGGTAATAATAAAATTGAAAAAAATGTACTAAGTAGAAGGTGCCTCATAACCTAACGAATATGAATCGGGAATATAAATGTGCACTTCCATTAAAAGGCAGGACACAATAGACGACCTTATCCCTAAGACGATCTCTTCCAGGACCATCATTTGCATAGACAAATACGCCTACATTATCACCGCTCTCGTTCTTTCTAATCTATACACCTCGATAAAGATACATTAAAAATGCGTAGACGATAACTTCTCCAAGTTCATTACAACTGCTATAAACCGGTTCAGTTTAAGTTCAATACATTTTTGGGCGACAGGACAACATTGAGCACAAATATTAAAACGTTGCGAACTATACCATCCGGCTTGCAAGATTTTTTGTAAACACCAGTGTTTTTTTTAGAATAAACATAAGGTACGTACGTGTAAAAAAAGGCTTTTAGAAATAGGATTGCGACTTGCGACACGACAAACGTGAGCGTGACCATTCTAAGTTGATTTTGATGTCACTATTGATGACGTGGCGTCTCGCGTCATTCTTTATCCCGTTGATGACGGATAAGTAGAGTGGACATGTCACATATTAACATACTATCAGCCTCGCCACCACCAAGGCTCGCCGCCACACACGGTCTTCTGCTGTTCTCATCCACCCACCACCGATGAATTTTTCAAGTCGTCAGTCCACGTTTGCCGGTGCGTGGTCTCCATTTGAAGACTGGTTTTTCCACGTCGGTTATCGGCAACGGCCACTTCAGCTTGTTGATACTTTGAGCTATGTCGGGGAAGTTCTTCGTCTTTGCCGGACACTTGTATGGTATTACATGTTGATCATCGCTCGTGCCAATTTTTACAGCTCTTGATATTTTTAAAGAAAATCTGCCTATTGCGGAAATCACGGCATTCGAATTTCGAAATATATCAATTGCACCACGATTAAGCGTTGCCCAGCTGAACAAAAAAAATACAATTCCAAAGTTTAAAGTTTCAATCAGATTGCCCCACACTACGCTTACCAGTATGTATGGTAGTCTCCTATTAAGGTTTACTCCATTAGTTATTAGCCCTACGACTGTTATGACGTACCAATACAGAATATACCATAACTGTAACCAGCCCTTTTATCGTCCACTGTTGGACTCGGGCCTCTTCATGCACATTGTCCTGTGCATGGGGGATGTATGGCCTTAAAACGGCTCGCTGGGTATGCGGGTTTGCGAGTCCACTCTTAGCGTTGTTCCTCGGGGCTTGTGGTTGCAACTTTGTTATCCCTTAGTGGCCTTTTACGGTACCCACGGGAAGAAATGGGGTCGTACTATACTAAAGCCGACCCACACCACACAGCCAAAATCAGACTATAAAACAGAATATAATATCCTGGCTAATTAAAATTCTGTTCCGTTTCAGTATGAACTGGAAACGGATTCAAACATACGAAGTAGTCACTTATCCACCTTCTCTATCTGACTTCCCTTAAACAAAGCCTAATTTAGAATTATGCTTTGAGCGATTTTCTAGTCCCAGAGGTTTGTAGTGAGTCAAGGTAGCTTGTCTATATTTAGATATAACTAGGTCGCCGCATACACGAATCACGACTATGCAAATGTATGAGTCGATGAGTGCTGAACTCGTCTTAGCGGAGTTTTAGTCACGGTTCTGCTCAAATTAAGGCCAAGAGCACAGTGGGTGTGCAGGGGCAAAAAAAAACCCGTCCCGAGAATTGATTCTATAAGTCGATAAATTGAACATTTTCAAGACGTTTGCTTGAGGCTACCATTCCAAAATTTCATATTGTAAATCGGGTCTGAACTCGTTAAATTAAAGATTTTATTACCTTTTATTAGAATATAAAATGTGTACGAAACGCGAATGTTTAAAATGATATATACCTTTACAAAATGTTCATTTCTAAGCGCCCTGTCACCAGATGCGTGAATCTAAAGGCGTTTGATTATACTGACTGGAAACAAGACGTAAACAAAAGTCAACACAGTTGCACAAACTACACACATCCTCACTAATATAAAAATAGACAGATCAAAAAAACTCTTTATTGTGGTGTACAATAAAGAGTTTTTTTGTACAATGCATTTTTAGAAAAAAGGCGGCAAACGAGCATACAGTCCACCTGATGGTAAGTGGATACTGTCGCCCATAGACATCCGAGATACATGCCAACATTAGTCCAAAATAATAAACGTTGGCACGCCCCCGGATGCGCTGTCTACCTTAGGAGATATGGGAATGGATTTGGAAAAAGGGTTGGGAAAATGGGGTGAAAGCCTATAGCACCTCTCACTCACTACCGAAACCAGCCATTGGAGAAATAAGATAAAGTGGGAAATGCAGTACATTTTAAGGTAGTCTTCTGTGAGAGAGGGGTAACGCGGCTAGGCGAGTGCGCCCAGCGGCTGTTGGGTTGCAACGTGCATTCTCCCCCTCTAACAATGATAATGATCGTTCATTATATTAAAGTTGGTACAGCAGCGCACCCTTGTGAGTTAGAACCACAACACCTATCCAGAAACAGCTCAAAATACGATTAAACATTTGCAAAAACCGCATGAAAATCGGTCCAACCGGTTCAGAGTAAATTGGTAACGATGGAGTACAAACATAAACATTCTCTCACCCCAAACGCATATACCACCTCCGTTACGTCGTGTCTAATAAAAATTAAATGTGTTCGATGTAGCGTAAACCCTTCTGCTAACTTTTCATCATTTTCGTAGGTAGTTTTTACATAGGAAACTACCCGTCCTGAGCACACTATGTCCGCATCCTAAGCGGGGGCGGCATCCGTGACGTCATTGCTAAGGTCCTCTAATGCTAAGTTGCGTCCAAAGGCGAGCAGGAAGCCTGCCTACGCATATCCATAAATATGTATTAATCTACCCATAAATAAATATGATTAGAGGGGGTTATAAATGTTGCATAAATTATTCTATTAATATTATTTCTAAAAAAGTAGTTCAAAACCTGCCACTTTGTAGTGGCAGGTTTTGAACGAAAAGAAAGGGATTTAGGACTTGTAAAATTCAATTCTCTTGTAATCTGCCAAATTTTACCACACTCGGAATAATGTAGAGATAAAGACATTCATCGCCACTGAAATTCCCTATTCTCATTATACATAAATATGGGGCTTCCCCATATATCATTATGAGACCCCTTTATCTTTTTTTACGAAAAACGTTGGTTTTTTAATTCCCCGATCGTCCCGTCCCACCTTGATTTCTATGGAAGTACATTTATTTTATTTATTCATACTTTACTCCATCTAAATATTGTACAAAAGGCGGCCTTATGCCTTTATGGCATTATCTATCAGCCAATCTTTTTGGGCAAACAGAAACACAAAGGGCTCCATTAAAACAACAATAAACACTTATTGGGGCCCGTGGATACCTGGTGAGTGGTGTTGCACTTGCTATCTCGTGGGCCGCTCGCCCGTCTACCGCCTGTTCTATAAAAAAAGAAATGTGAACCTTTTCAGCTGGCTAATTCTATGAGCCGAGTCGGCGACTTCAGTTCTTTGTCAAATCTCTTCGTTTCGAATTTTATCTCGCAAAAAAACTCCGAGCGTCGCTGTCTCCATACACGCCAATGAAGGTTTTGTCCAATGATCCAATGGCCAATGATTTTGGCCAATGATCGTTTAAGTAATTTCAGAGATTACTTATGAGGAACAAACAAATATATATTTTATATAAATATTTAGATAAGATTATTTTTTTAATTTCAATACGTACATTGTCGCTATCAAGGTCTAGGACAAAATGAAGGTCAACTTCTAGGTGAAGTTCAATGCTGGATGAGTCATTTCATTGTTTTGTTTCTGCGTACGGGACAATAGCTTCGATGCATTCGTAATGCATAACAACCAGGTTAGGACCTAAGTAGGGTGACGTACTTAGAAATGCATATTTACTAAATCGTGGGTTCAAATAGACAGTTTTGCAAGGTCGGCGGCGCGCCCGCTTACCCCCTGGTGTTGCAGGTGTCCATGGGCGGCGGTAACACTTACCATCACGTGAGACCGCTTGCTCGTCCGCCCTCTTCTCTATAAAAAAAAAAAAAAACCTACATACTGAATTATTAGGTCCTTACCTATGCAATTGCCGTTTTGGAAGAAATCAATTTTTTTTGTATGAAAATTGTATATTTCATTAATTGAAATATTGTCCATTATTATTTATCAATGCACTTTTGCCTTTTTATTGGAAGTTGATTGATGCCTCTGTTATAGAACTCCTGGGGACGGGAATCGATGAATTCTCTGAAGGCGTTTTGCACTGCCTCATCGGAGTTGAATTATGTCACTGTAAAAAGTTATCCAAATTACGAAAAAAAAAATAAACTCAGTTGTCCCTACAAGGTCGGGCGAGTACTGGTGGGTGACGGAAAGCTTCGACTCAAAGCCCCCTTGTAACTGTGAGACTGTCTCTCGTGCAGTTTGCGGGTGACCGTTATCATGGAGATGCGGGGGACTAGAGCGATTCACCAGACTTTGTTGTTTGATAGCGAGCTTGTCCATCATCGTTTTCCGCTCTTCATGTTTTCAGTTTCAGGGAGGATGCACGCTGCATTCCCACAGCCGCTGAGGGCGCTCTCTACTGGCCACATTACCCCTCTCACAGAATACTACCTTGAAATATACTGCATTTCCTACTTTATCGTGTTTCCCCAATGTACGTACGTGTTTCAGTAGTGAGTGATATATGCCAGAGCCTATTCCCATCCCATCCTATCCCTCTTCATTTTCCCAACCCTTTCTCCCAATCCATTCCTTAATCTGCAAAGGTAGGCAGCGCATCCGGGGGTGTGCCCAACGTTTGTCATTCTGGACTGATGTTGGCATGTATCGCGGATGTCTGTGGCCGACAGTATCCACTTACCATCAGGTTGACTGTATGCTCGTTTGCCGCCTTTTTTTTAAACATGTAATGTTATTGATTTTGGTTAAGATTTTCAAACTTAAAATATCGTTGTTTAAGATTATGTTTAAAAAGAATCGTGCTCTAACATCTGATTTTTAAGACAAAGTAATAAAAATATGTTATTTTTGACAGATTTCACTAAAATCACAATATTTGGAAATCTAGAACACGAGAATAAGGTCCATTCTGTCACATTACTGTCGCATTTATCGTAAAACATCTACGTACAAGTTTGCATAAAATCTGGCAACAATACACCCACTTTCATACAATTTAGTCGTAATACATTTGTTATGATGACGTAATTCGGTGACGTCACCACACTGAGCCGATCAAGGTGAAGGTCTAATGCCAAGTTCAGCTAGTTAGGGACACTAGAAGGTCGATAAGACTATCTCTTTCTAACTAGTAGTAATTTCTTTGTAAACGCGCTGCGAACTGGACCCAAAGCTAGAGCAGGTTTAGTATTTTTTAGCAATAAAATCGGCAAAGAGCGTGTCGTGCACGCATATCATAGGATTACATAGACCTACAGGAGTTAATAGAGTTATCAAAATGTTGATCTATAAAAAAAAAAATTCATGTCCTATTTTTATAGAAACTCGCTTTTCCCACAATGGCAAGGGGTTGTTTCCATAACCTCAACCGTAGTCATCCTTAATCATCCATACAGAGTGCAAGATTTATACAATCCCGACGCGATAGGTACACTACATAGCGCAGCTGTGTCCGTAACCGCTCACCAACAGGTTCACGTACGCGCCATGGACCGGTTCCATGAGAGGACAAACATCAAGTGTGTCGCACGCGCTCTTTTATTTATTATTTTTTAGGTTTATGTTGAATTATTTTTTATTATTGAAAAATGTATCGTTCAACACACATGTTGAAAAATTGAGTTACACTTGAATAGATCTGAACGAGCAATAAATACAAATGAGTGAAAATTTTTTATTTAACCTAATGACATAAGTATAATGAAAGCAATAGATGCAAGCACGGTTTATATCTTATAATTCCTTGTAAATTTTGTAACTTCTAGCAAAAGTTCGTTAATATTTTGATCTTAATATGCAAATTATTGATATCGGTAATGATTTTTAAAAGAGAATACAGTTTTGTACTTTTGAGATGCCACGAGAGTGTTTCCCGGCAAAATATTTAAAGAAACTAGAGTAAGAATTTATCACACCAATAATAAACCAAAAAGAATAATAAACATTTGAAAAACAAAAATTTGAAGATTTTTTTAGAGTATTTTGTAATTTAATTTTAAATGTTATATTGGATTGATTAATAAAACACAGAATTCATAAAATTAATTTTTATCTGCGTGTAAGCCCTACCAAAGTAAGTATAAATGTTCGACGCCTCAAAAAAGCTGTTATTCTGTACGGATATTTACTCACGTGGTGTAGTGAAGCCTCATCTTAGAGCTTCTTCTAATTCTGATTTAGTGTATATTATAGGTACGAGTACAATGTTCTGAGTTACCATTTTGTAACGCACATTGCAAATAAATGAATCATTTTAAATTAAATCATTTCTTTGCCGAATATGGGTATAGAAATAGTCAATACAATAGGCCGCCATATTCCACCTGCAATCTAGGGAATGCAAATGTAAACAATTGAATTGAAAATATAACTTGAAAAAGTGTAAATTTTAATTGAGTTTCGAATAATTTATCTAACGATTCTTTAAAATGTATTCTTTAAATGTATTAAAATGTAAAAAGGTATTCTGTAAAATGATTTTTCTAAATATTATGTACTTGTTATTCTAAATATTCTACTATTATTTGTATGCCTATTATTATTATTTGTATGAAATAAAAACTTCATCCGACATTTTTATTTCAATTTACCAATTTTATTATTCTACAAATAAAAGAATTTGAATTTGAACTATGTACGAATTTGCCTTTTCCGTAAACGTTTCTTTGTCGGAATATACTTTTAGCGATTTTCGTATTTGTAAAATTCTTCAAACTTCGCGCTTATTACAAATAATGAATCGTACAATCTATTATATTTGATTTTTCCTGGTGGCAATGCCCTCACCACCGAGAGGTTAAAATGATTTACAGATAAGCCATAGATAACTATTTACGCTGTCTCTAATTTGTGACGAGAAGGAAATTAATCTACATACATATAGATATTAAAGTCAACATCGGTCAGTTTATTTGTTTGTTCACACCATCCGGAATCTACTGGGCTGATTTTGGTGCAGTTTTCATTGCTGTGTAGCGTATTTCCCCCCAATAAAGGCTGTGAAACGAACTGCCTCAAGAGGTTTTTCCATTAAGCTACGACATGGGGTTTTTCAAGAAAGCTGTGAATAGAATTTTGCAAGGTCGGCGGCGCGCCCGCATACCCCCCGGTGTTGCAGGTGTCCATGGGCGGCGGTAAGACTTACCATCACGTGGGATCGCTTGCTCGTCCGCCCGCTTTTATATATATATATATAAACAATATATATATTACAGGATACATTTTTTTTATGGAAATCAATCCAGTAGCTTTGATAATAATGATAGGGATCACCGTGATCTATCTAGATCATGGTATATCATAGGACCTTATAATGATGTCATCTATATAGCTATGCCTATCTACACTCACAAACTATTTTGGAAATCGTTCATCAGTTCAATTTAACACAATATAAAATAACAATGATAACATAATAACCCGGCACGTGCCAGCCCGATATCTTGCTATTTTTCGTCTGCTAAGGAAAAAATGCTTAAACAAAACTGTACAATTTCATAAAATGTATCCAATGACCGACTTTATTTTTTCTTTTTTATTAACTTTTGCTATTGAGTTATATGCTGAGCGGAGTGGCTATCTACGAACATATTGACAACAATAGACCCAAACTGTTTATGTGCTTGTCATTTCGTTGTGTTAAACCGTTTGCCTTTTTACTCTTACATTCACCGTGTAGTGTCTGCCGGCTTTAGAAAAGCACCACACCATCTCGTCCCGTGGGTCTCGTAAAAGGCGACTAAGGGTTATAACGAAGCGGCTACCACAAACTCTGAGGAAATCTGAGGACACCACCTTCAATAAAATGAACTTGCCAACCGGCCTGGCCAGCGTTTCGTTTCAAGGCTATACTATCCTTGGCCTTGAAACGCACAAATGGCATAAATCCTTGTGCACAAACACATACATAAAACAATATGCACGTGGAGGCCCTTATCCAGCAGTGGATATTATAAGAACTAGTTACTCTCTACTTGTGTATTGTCTCTCCGGCCTCCTCCAGATCTACTGACTTGCCCTTTGGAAAGTGATTCTTTACCAAAAATAAGTCAAATTATACGTATATGTCGACCGAGAAGCTTTCAAACTCACATTGTGTTAACCATGTAAATATCCGTTTGTGTTGCTTACTTATTTCATTATTTTCCATATAAGATATCTAATAAATATGTCTTAATTGTTTTAGATTCTGCAGTAACCATGGCAACAAATGTCCTCGGCCAGGCACGGCGCCAGCGGAGCTGATGTGTGTAGCAGAAGCAATGATGCCTCGTCTCATACTGCGACTGTTACAACACTTTAGAGAAAATAGGTAAGCGACAAATCTGTCACATTATTGATTTATTTATTTTTACACTTCATTGCACAATATCGTAGAAAAGGCGAGCTTAATGCCTTAAGGCATTCTCTAGCAGCCAAACTTTGGGTTGATCAGAGAAGTTCAATTAGGAGGTGCATGAAACACACAATTTACGTTGTACAATAAATATAATACATACAAGGCAATGGACAACTTGGATCAGAATTGAGGAGAGGGTGCAGAGCATTCTTACATATCGGCGCTGTCGGATAGGTAGCCATAGAAGCTGAGAACGGTAATGAGAGATGTCGTATTTACGTAAACCGTAAACGTAAAACGTAAACAGTTGTTATGAAGACGATCCAATTAGTTCCTTATGTTCCTCATATGTTACTTATACGCAGTTTATACTGTTTGTTATTCGTTTGAAAGCGCAGCCTTTGAACTATGCAATGCAACAATCGATCGAAGTGCGTAGGTCTTGTGGTACACAGTGACATTTAAAACGTACCACGAATGAGTTTCCATTATCGAAATGTAATATTTTAAAAGGACCACACAGTCTACAGATCAACCTCCTCTTCAACCCCTCTAGCTGATCATCACGGCTACCAATTAAAATATAATCTATTTGGAATGTCAATTGTGACAATGCTATGCTGAGCTTTTCTAACTACTATTTTAACACTAAACTTGAGGACAGTAGAGAGAAAATTGCTTTAATAATCTTCCTTTCATACAGTGCTTTCTACCTCCATTCAACTACTATTTTGTTGGGGGTAAGAAAGTCGTTTTTAAGAACTCTTATGTTGCCACATGAAATAAATTATTTTAGTCGATACTTTTATCAACTAAAAACATTTCGAAAGAGTCATTTAAAACGAGTATCTTACAGTCTTTTAAATCATCTTTCAGCTCATTTAATCATCTTTAAATGTATTTAGTTTAAAATCTCTTCTCCTTTAACTTCCAGTCACATTATCCTACCGCACCAAGACGCGATGACGACATCGGGGATATACAGGCTAGCAGTCCAGGATTGCGAAATGTTTGTGCAAATGCTGATGGAGTTTAATAATATGGGAGACTTGATGCGCTCCGCCATGACCAAGGCGCTCATCAACCCGCAGGTAAGTCTCAGAAAAAATAGGCATTATTTCCAAAAGAGAAATTATTAAATGAACAGCAAAACATACAGAATGGGCAGCAAATCGCTGACAGCAAATTTAAACGTGGGTTTGGTTTAGATTCTCTGGTGACAGTAATGAAATAGAACTTCGACGAAGCGAAACTCTGCTTCGGCGAAGCAAGACTCTGTCGAGTAGATGATGACATTCTTAATAATTTAAAATTAAACAGTTTGCTTTGTTGATCATGATTTGCTGTTGGTTTAGTATTTTATGTATGTACACCTTTCGGTAGTGAGTGAGATATACCAGAGCCTATTTCCATCCCATCCCTCCCCATTTTCCGAATCCTTTCTCCAAATACATTCCTATATCACCAAAGGTAGGCAGCGCATCTGGAGACGTGCGAACGTTTGCCATTTTGTACTAATGTTGGCATTTATCGCGGATATCCATGGGCTACAGTATTCACTTACCATCAGATGGACTGTACGCTCGTCTGCCGCCTTCGTCCATAAAAGTCAAAGAATTTTTGCTGCTCGTTACATACATCCCAATGGTTCGATCAATCAATCCCGTGGTTTCTTCAAGTATATTTTTATAGGTGGATGTACTTGAAGATTTCCATACGAAGTCCCTGAAAAAAACTCTTTATAACACTTTAGTGAAGCGACAAATTAGCACGTGGCTACAGAATTACATAACAGTTTTGTGCTCACCACCTTTACAGATGTACAGAAACCTGACCGAGCCTCCGTTCCCGGACACAGATTATGGCTACTTCATGGCTGAGTCCTACAAGATGTACGAGAAGGCCATTGAGTCCTTCCCAGCACCTGAACCGCCTGACGAGTGAGTCTTTCTCACTTAATTATTATTATTTTTTTTCTTATTGTTATTTTCATTATTTTAATAGGGAAAGGAAATGTATTCCACATACATTTATGCCACTCTTACCGCAAAAGTGTCTTGAAGTGCTGAAGTGTACTAACGTATTATGATTAAAATAACTTTTTTAAAGTGACGATGTTACTTTATTATACATCTGCAATAGGTATTCATATAAGCCCTAATAGCAGTAGTCTTAATTTTACAATAGTGTTAGATTGTACCTTATATAAATAAATAAATGTGTTATGGTCCGGTGAGGAGGACATGGGGAGGGCGCTGACAGTTCTGTATATAATTCATTTTATGTAAATACTTTAAGTCAAAGTCATAACAAAACACAATAAAATGAAGAAAAAATCTTATAGGAGTATTGAGTTGTAAAATGATTTATACTACAGGTTAAAGATTTATGTCAGCTGTCAGAGCTCTTCCTATAATAACCGAACCATAGGTTTATTTATTTGTAAACATAGTTACAACGATGATATAAGCAAGCATGCAGTCAGTTCTCTATCTTTTGCCAAATGGCGTACAAACATTGGGATAATAGTGGCATATTTTGCCAATAAATGGCAGTGATTAAGTGGCAATAAATGTAGTGTACATAAATTAAAAGCAACTTAATTATGAGCAACATGAAGTTAGTAACAGAAGATTTTATAATGAAGTAAAGGAAATTCCAATAATTACAAAAAAAATGATTGCAGAATGCTCCCTTTTAAAAGTACCGAAATTATCCGAATATATCAAAATATTACTAATTTGTTATTAATGGATTTATTTATTATTTACAGATATCGGCACCTGCCCGCGCTCGCGCCGAAATTACAACACAGCACGTTACTGGACGAGTTCATATTCTGGACTTTTAAATACGAATTCCCTCAAAATATTGTCTGTTTTCTACTCAACATGCTGCCCGATCAGGAGTATAAGGTAAAATTTTAGAAAAATTTCACACTACTCAAGAGGAAATTGTTTTTTTTTTCCTTTCATATATGGCAATGGTGCAATTACCACATTCTGCCAGTATAAAAGTTTTTCTTTATAATAAACAATTTCAAAGTCTAAAACGTATCATGACAATGACCAGCGACTGCTGACTTCGACGGGTCGAAGTCAGCAGTCGCTCAGTAAAATGATAGTAGGTTTACCGAGGACAGATGAGGACTCCTTGGCAGCACACGAAAAACGTATCCTATACTTTTATTTGATTATCACAAACATTACGCACAAAAACACTTTAAAGTTTAATAACTATTAAACCACAAAACGTACAATACACAATTTTTATCACGATCAAACAAACACTTCACTTCTCGAGTTTCCGCCAAAAGTGACAATTGACTATGATAAAATGAAGTTAAAAGAATGACAAAATTAACTCTTACTTTATACTTTCATCAGCGCTACAACCCGTTGTGAGTTGTAGCGCCTCCTCCACGATCCTTCTCCATTTGTTTCTATCTCTGGCCTCTCTCTCCCAGGATGTTATTTGCCTCATACTCCTCAGATCCTCCTCTGCACACTTGATCTATCTATTTCGTGGTCTGCTTCGTGGCCTCTTTTGTTGCGAGATCCAGCCTGTCATGATTTTTGGCGCTCTGCAACATACGCTCTATATCTCCAGCCCATCTCAGACGCTGTGATTTGCAGGACTTCATTAAGGTTTGCTTATTATGAATCAGTGTATCGATTTCGTGATTCATTCGTCCGCGATAAGTTCTATTTTCCTCTCTCACAGGACCAAATAACACTTTTCTCTCGAACTCTGCAGCAATGCAGCACTTTTCTCTCGAACAGCCAGCTTCTGCTCCTCCGCAGACGTCAGACACCAGGTTTCGCAGTCATAAGTTACAACTAGACGAATTATAGTTTTGTAGAGCGCAATTTTTGTTATTCTTTCGCGCCCTCACTTCCTCGCCGACCTTATTTTGCGCATTAATAACAGACCGCAGGTATTTAAAATTCTCCACCTCTTCAATATTATTCTCACCGAGCCCTATGTTCAGTACTTGAGTTGGTTGTCGCGTGTTCGGAAGGTATTTAGTTTTGCTTGCGTTTATATGCAGCCCAAACATTGCAGCTTCGTTTTCGAGATTCAAACAAAATTATCTCGCTATGATAAATTACAATTATAACTAAATTCTCGCTTTGGTTGAATACAAACGTTTTAACGTATGAGCATAGTTTTTAAACAATCTAAATGAAATTGTATAGAATATTAATTATAAATATTGTCGGTACATACTTAATAATTTTGGCTGACATTTTCAACTTAAAATTGTTGTTGTATTAAAATTCTGTTCAAATAGAAATATGCTCTAACATCGCATTTTTTAGATTTCTCTAAACGTAGAAACTAATACCGATCTGTCTTTCCCTATCTCGTTTCACACATAATATTTTTTTATGAAAACAATAAAGGGCACACGTGCAATCAGTCCACCTGATGGTAAGTGGATACTGTCGTCCGTAAACATCCGCGATACATGCCAGAATCACAAACGTGGGCATACCCTCGAATGAGCTGCCTACCTTTGAAGATATTGGAATGCATGGGTTATGAAAAATAGAAAAATACATACGTACATTGGGGAAATAGGATAAAGTGGGAAATGCAGTACATTTCAAAGCAGTCTTCTATGAGATACATTACTATAAATTAATATTACATTTAATTGTCTTAAACTATTTCTGAATGAACTATTTCTTTCCAGGAGCACCTAACACGAACATTCGTGATGCACTACGCTCGCATACCACTAGTTCTGGAAGCTTCCGCAGACCCGGACACATTATCCAACCGAGTTGTACACATGTCCGTACAACTATTCTCAAACGAAGCACTTGCACTACGATGTGTTCAACAATTGCACTTATTACACGTCATGGTGTTATCACTGCGGCTCATGATGGGAAAAATTTTAGTGCAAAACACCTTGCACGATCCGGAAAAGAATTTTCACTATGTGATAGATTGTACGAGAAGAGTCATGAAGGAGCATTGCTATTGGCCCCTAGTATCGGACTTTAATAATGTACTATCCCATAAAAGTGTGGCGTTATTGTTTTTGAAAGACGACGCATTGGTTGACATGTGGTTCGAGTTCTTGTCTATGTTGCAAGGTGAGTTTTATATATATATATATGAGGACCCCAGAGGTAAAGGGGTCTAAGTGACAAAATTTATGTTTTGAGATAATTGAACCAAGTCAACAAAATTTTGTAAGAGGGAAAGTTATTTTTTTTTTTGTTTTGACCATTTTAGGCCAACACTTAGGCCATTTGCTTCTAATTAGTACTAACAATAGATTATTAAAATCACCTGTGTTACATTTATAGGTAATGAAAGGTAGATAATGTGTACTTAGACCAAGCAGCTTAGACCTTAGCGCTCTAAGCAGTGTTAGCATGCACTACTAGTGGTGAAGGGGCAACACACCAGGTAGCAGCACCTGTCAGGGAAATCACTTGGATCTCCTCACCACTAAAAAGAATAGTATTTTAACAGTCTGTTACTGCATCTAACTCAATTCTTTCGAAAATATCACTTAGACCCCTTGACCTCTGGGGTCCTCATATATAGTTTGTAGGTGAGTATTATATTCTTGGAAGTGTTACAGATGACTCGTCACGACAAATATGAAACAAAATTTATGAATTGGTTTACAATGTTATTATATTATTAGCTTTTTTTGTTCGGTGGGGCCAACCAGCCAACTTATCGGTCCCAATAAATTGTGTCGTCTATAGGATGATTTAGATACATAGATGTAGAAAGTAGAATTCAGTGATTAAAAAATATATTGTCCGTTTCATGTCACACTAATATTCTCGATATGATTCCTAAATTCTAAATCTATTGTATGATTAGCAAAGTAATTCAAAATCTACATTGCCAATATCTCTTTGACAATAGATGTCTATGGGCGACAATAACCTCTTACCATCAGGCAGAGTGTATAGTCTGCAAAAGTAATAAAGTCTAGTCTACTAATCCGTGACCCAACACCTAGTTGACAAGAATGGCTCTTCACTATGGTAGATGCAACTCAGACCATACTACCATACTACAAAATACTACCATGAGTGCACTACATATATATATATTTTGGTAGTGGATCTGCCAGAACCTATTTCTGGTCCTATGCCTTCGAGCGTGACATGTAATTAGACGAGACAACTGTTTCATTCCATTATATTCCCTGCTTTCTAATGTCATCCCTTTCAATCTCATCAGATGGGAAACGTGGTGGGATAGGGTCTCATCCCAATTTACTCCCTCCTTCCCATCTCATACAATCGTAATGAGTGGAGAGTGTAATAGAATAGGATAAAATATAAAGGATCATTTGTTTCTTCATACTCCCCGTCCCTTACTCACCAAAGAACAATGGAGAGTGTAATAGAGGAAACTTTCTCATTCTGTTATACTACCCATGTTCCATTTTCCCAATCCTTGATAGAAATCAAGTCCACTTCCAAATCGCCAAAGGTAAACGACTCATACGAGGTCGTGCCAATATTTGTCATTGTATTGTGGACATCAAATCCATTTACAATCAGGTGATTTTTCCCCCCTACATCAGCCACAGCGTTGCCCACTTTACGGTTATAACGACCGTAACGTGGGAGGTGCGCGTCTTACTTTCGTGCATTCTTCCTGGCGCGCACTTTCTTGATTGCTCACAAATTCCTTTAGTCTCTTATCTCGTATCTACACTACACGCCCCATTCTGGATTGTGCACGACACATATACAAGTTCGTTGCTGGGTAGTTTTAAATATTCATCTCTTTCGAAGCCACGAATGTGTGAATAGTAGCTGTCAGAAGTTCGCTTCCGATGCTACCGAGTCTTTTTGTCAAAAGGTAGACTTTTGACATCTGTAGATTAGTAAATTTTGTAAATCTGTCAATAGGATTTTGCGCGGTCGGCAGCGCACCCGCATTTCAGCTGGTGCTGCAGGTGTCCATGGGCGGAGGTGACCACTACTAGCAAGTAGCCTATAATGCAACTAGCCCTTGCAGTATTCACTGCGGGACATGGGCCTCCTCGTCCACATTGTATATGAGGGATGCATGGCCTTAAAACGCCACGTTGCCCAAGCGGGTTGGCGAGTCCACTCTTATAGAGGCGGTATAGTTCCTCATGGCTCGTGCTAACCTTTAAGCGACGTTTTACGACGCCCACTAGAAGATATGGGGTGGTGCCATTCTATAGTCGACACCACACCCATAACTTTATTATTATCATTGTTTTTTTTTAGTTGTTTGAGCCAGCCACCTCCGTGTACCAGTTTCTTTTTATTAAAAAGCTTGTATAACGTTTGACTTTATCAGGCATGAACGTGAACGTGCGAGAAGTGGGCGGGCACATAGAGTTCGAGCCCTCATCTTACTACGCGGCGTTTTCCTGCGAACTGGAAGCGGCTGCGTACCCGATGTGGTCGGTCCTAAGCCATCTTACGGGCCCGGAACAGGCGCCTCTCGCGAGACGCTTAATTGGTTCCGCTCTCACCTACCTGCAGGAGTGGCTTGACGCCGTGCACTTCACTACGCCGCACATGGAGAGGGTGAGTGTTGTTAAGGCAGATGTACTCGGTATTCAACCACCTGCATATTTTCTGATCGCCTATTTTGTCAATGTTTTCTTTGGTCGTTGATGTTAAAAGAACATAAATCATCTATGAACTTCTCGACCGCGTTTTAATTTTGCCCACTTTTTGACTGATAATTCTAATGTGCTCACCATGTCTTCATGTGGATTTCCATTGCATTACCTTCTTATTGAGGTACTTGATGACGGTATGATGTTCAATTTTGTCCAATCTTTAAACAAGCGTCCGTCTCAACTTTGCGAGGTAAAGATGTCTATGCGCTTGCATTTTAAAGAACTTGCCTGTGCTCAAAATACGTCCGTGGATGGAGATGGCGATAAAAAAACGACCGCAGGTATTTTGTAAGCATTGTGTGAAGTAAATAGTAGGTCATTTGATGGGAATGTGAATTAAAACGGACAATAATTAAACGGGCAGCAAAAAATACTGAACGGCAGGTGGGTTAGGTTTTAGATTCTCCTATGAAAATACAAAAATAGGAGCCCCGAGCTGGACTCCATCGACTTTACGTTGACTTTCCGTCGACTTGGTCATGAACATGGCATTTTTAATAATTTATAATTATTTATTTCAGTTATTCAAAAATAAGCTGTTTTGATGATCATGATTTGCTGCCCATTTAATATTGTTTTTTTCTGCCCGTTTAAATATAAGCCATTAATAACTAACAATTATCCGTAGACGGAAGTGATGCACGCGTCATTCCACTTCCCGCTACATCGGTACTTGGCGGCATTCCTGTGCGCAGGAGTGCGCAGTATGGGGCTCTGCGCAAAGGACGTGTTACCGCCCACAGACCTGCTCGCTCTGCTTGCGGTACATCCGCTTAGAGTCCAGGTTAGTGCTTAACATGTATTAATTATTGGTTTACTGTCAATGCAATAGGTATACGGCAAAGGATTTATTTTACAGATAAACGAATACGAATGTTTCAACGTTTACAGATCTTAACATAAATACATGGATTGCTTGGTGCCATCAAACTGAATAGTTTATCTTGGCACTGCACATTCACTCTATTTGTTAAATAGTTCAAAATATTCATATATCCATGGCTGGAGGGTATGGAATACGGGTATGGGCGTCTACATTTGATGATTTTGAGTTGACTGTTATGTGGTTGCTTTTATAACATTGAGCAAGTCTATTGGGTTCTTTATGAAGGAATTAAAAGTTATTTTCAGAATTTATATGTTGTATACAGAATGGTCAGTAACAAAGTGGTTACCACAAACCCTGAGGAACTACACCGCCTCTGAAAGAGTGGACTCGCCAACCCGCCTGGCCAGCGTGGCGTTTCAAGGCCACGCATCCCTCATGCACGAGGAGGCCCATGTCCAGCAGTGGATACTGCAAGGGTTAGTTGCATTGAATACAGAAGGGAACCCTGCGGGACGCTTCAAGTGACACCCTCATATTCTGACCTGAAGCCGCCCACAATAACAGCTTTAGAGCATTTAATCATACATTGACAGTGTATTATTTTAACTACCTTAATATATCACCGCATATACCGAGGGTTTTGGGACCCAATACACCACACAGGCCCAGACCATAAACTGGTTATTTCAGTTTTATGAAACGTTTGCTTTATTGTAATACACCAACATTAATCTTTGTTAATCTGTTTTTTTTTTAAACTATTCTGAGCTTTTAAGTGACTATTTTCAAGTATATGCTTGAAAATCGAAAAGAAGTAAATTTTCAATACAAATGCCCTAATTATTAATTTCAAATCGTTTTAAGAATTATCATTTCCAGGATTGATCTGGTAATGTGACATTTATAATAAGATCTTCAAACATAATTGAACTTTCGCCTTTTTTTTTGTATGTGCAAGATTTGTGGTATATACTCATAACTCATACAGATTACTCATATACATTTACGTCATAATACTCCCTACATGTTACTGCAGTAATAAATAATAAAAATAATAATATGCCAATCATCAACAATGATCGTCACCAATAACATTATCCCGTTTTATTCATAAAGTACCCCCTTCCCTCATTTCCCATAAGAATATCCTTATGTGTCAGCATTATCTACTCAAATAAAACTACAAATAATTTGGACACTACTTTATTTATCAAAACCTTAACCTAAATTACAAAAGTACATATATGAGTATATAAAAATTAAATCTAATTAATGATTGGTACAAACTCTGTCGTCTCGCCGTCCTCCTCGATCGCGGTAGAGGGCGCCTCTGCTACCACGTGTCTTGAATAATCGTACGTGAACAGTTTGACGGCTATGAAGCCACCGCTGCCTTTTGCTCCTCTATGGATTATACCTGCCCCACTGGACAAGGAAGTACCTGAGAGGAAACAGTAGAAATAGAACATTTATTGTAACACGACACATTACAAACGAATACAAATTATACAAAAGTTTCGCCAATGTACGTACGTGTTTCGGTAGTGAGTGAGATGTGCCAGAACCCATTCCCATCCTATCCCTCCCCATTTCTCCAACCCTTTCTCCAAATCCATTCTTATATCTCCAAAGGTAGGCAGCGCATCCGGGGGCGTGCCAACGTTTGTCATTTTGGACTAATGTTGGCATGTATCACGGATGTCTATGGGCTACAGTATACACTTACTATCAGGTGGACTGTTTGCTTGTCTGCCGCCTTCGTCCATAAAAAAAAACTAACAGCAGAATATTATTATTAAATATAAAATAATATATTTTAGAAGCCTATGGCTATGATACCTATTTTTTATAATTATCACTATCCTCGGCGGTAACGGAGAACATCGTGAGGAAACCTTCGTGTTCTCCCTCCACCAATCCGCACTGGACCTGCCTGATGGATTTTGGCACGAAACCCCCAAGTGGTTCACTAAGGGGAGGCCTCTGCCCTGCAGTGGGACGTTATTGGCTGATATTAAATGCTATGTCTCACTGCCGTATAAAGGTCTCTCCCAATCTTTTTCAAGCCTTTCACTTGCGAACTCGCAACCATATTTCATGAGAAATTTTAAAAAGCTACCTTTCAAAGGCATGACATGTTGTATATCAACGAACGGTATGGTGCTCTGGGCGGCGTCCGCTTCGAAGTCGCTGTGAGTGAACTCCACGTACTGGTCGTGTTGGGAGTCCACTGGCAGAGGCGTATGTGAGCGGGTTGGAATATCTGGCTTGTAGAGGTCGAGGCGAGATCTGAAAAATTTAATCGAGATGAGAAAATCTATGTACCTAAACCCAGAACGCACCCGATGGAGACAATACTTTTGTAACACGTGTTTAATTTTTTCCTAAGTTTGCAAGTTCAAAATCACTTATTCGGTATATGACAGATTCTGTCTACGAACACATTCTGGAAAAGACAGATTCCCTAAAGAAAGAAGTGCAGTGAGACATGTTTCAGTTTTATTTATGCCCTACCGAATAGAAAGTTTGAAACTTTAATACAACTTACTATACACAAGCTAGTACTCAAATTTCGTATTTCATTGCACTTGTAATTATTTTGTCATTTTTAATAAATATTTTTAAGTAATTGTACACTATGCTGCCGTTTGCAATACCTTTTGCAATACGTTTCAGTTCTTAAATTGCCGTCTTGATATTTCTTAATAATTTTATGAACAGATAAAGTGGCGGTTTTATTGGAAATATGTTTTTGTACCTCTCGTGTGCCCTTGGAACCCTGTAACCGGGTTATTTTTCTTTGAAACAACAGTGTTATAATTAGTCACGTCCATTGTATTGAAAAATAACTATTAAAGCCAGTAGAGCCTTTACCAATCCTGGGATGGCACTTTCGGGGATCAGAATTAGAGGGAGCAAAGATAGTTGCTTATAGTCTCGTTATAATAACGTGCTGAGACATATTTCTTTTACATTTTCTCTACCTACGTAAACACATGCAGTGTTCACCGTAGGTTCCACATAATTAATTGTATTGAGTACTGACAACTGTCTATGTACTCATATTTGACAAAGAAATTATTTGATTTGATAATCAATTATAATTCAGTTGAATGTACAATTTCTGCCTTTAGCGATTCTGCTATAACAAGAATTTGCCTTTTCCAGAATCTGTCATAAACCGAACAAGGGTGAAAATTACGTAACACTTTCTTACATGCGTTAAAATCTCCAATACTAGGTTTCATTTTCGTAGTAATTCCGTATTTATTGTACATAATATTAGCTGCGCCCGCGAGATCGTTCACGTGTTTAATTATTTTAATCAATATTTCGGGTGAAAAATATTCTATGTCCTTCTCCGGATTTCAACTTTCGGATTGGGCAGCGGGGTGGGGGGTAGTCATCCCGCTGCCACAATTCATTGAAATCGTTTAGTTTATTCGTGAAAACGTAACAAATAAACAACCGAACAGAACACTTTTCTTTGGAAATAATTATAATATGGATTACATTTATCTATTTTCTTACCCGAATGTACAAATATACATAACTTCTTTTAAGAATTGCGATATACCTCTTACAACTGAATTGTTTGATTATCCAGCGAGGCAGTGCTGCCAGCTTGTTATGTAATTTGCAGCAGATAATTGATTTGTACAATTTCTTCAATAAAAGAGCTTGCTTACCTAGGCGTCTCAGCACCATCAGTATTGTCATTGCTGATCCACTGGCTCTTTTCTTTTGACAGTCTGCCTGTAGTGTAGTTGAACGGCGTGGAGCGGATCTCGAAGTGTATGTGAGCACCGATCATGCGGAATCTGAAAATGAAAACATATGGAAAAGTCAAGTTCGTTGCAAATCTCTCGTTGGTAATATGGGCGCCCTGTTTGGCTCAATGTGTAATTAATGTTTGCTATATATCCTTTGAATAAAATTGACAGAGTAAGCTCCTGCCTACTCTGTCAATTTTGTTCATGTCTGTTTCATTGTTTTAATTCTCATCCTCGTTGATTGAAATGCAAAACACAGACGCTGCAGTAAAGTTAAAGTAACAGGAAGGTTCTTTAGTGTAGTGGATAAAATCGAATCTTACCTGACACCGGTTAAAATGTGTCCAACCGGCGAGTCTAGTTCGTCCAGATCAATAGCTCTTCTCTCGTAAGTCAGGGTGTGGTAGTCTACGCCCTCTCTTACGTCTGGATCCAATGGGTCGAACTTCTGCACTGGTACCCAGTTTCCTGGCTCCACAGACCCTCGTTCTTTCAACGTACTTTCATGAATCTGTAGATGGAACACCCTCCCAAGTTTCACTAGACGTACTCCAGTCACGATTCTGGAAATTGTCAATGTTGTATTAACTTATGAAGATGACGATAAAACACTTGTAGAACAGATTTGATCACCCGCACACCCATGCTTGTTAATAAAAGATTCCTTAAATACTCCCGAAAGACCCAAAGTAATAAATAGAACCAAAAGACCGATATGTTAGTCCAAAAATAATCACATAGGATTCACAACAGTGATTAATGAATCTTCTATATAAGTGACATCTACTTTCTGAATGTTTTGAAAGATGGAATTTGTGAAGATAGAAACTCAAATATAAGGAAGCGTGATATATCAGTTCTGCAAGTTTCAAAGAACTGAAATAGATATACGATATGACAAGGAAAATGCTTGATTCTTGCGTTCACCGAGCGTAATCCTTAAATGCACCAAGCAGTTGCTACCAAAGATGTGAAAGAATCATCAGGTTATTATAAATTGGAATGGTCGAAAAATCTAGGCTCCTGCTCCAATACTGACTTGTTCTTCTCAAAGTCTGCTACGGCCTCCCTAAGGCCGAAGAACCGTTCGCTCAAGTTGACCTGGTCTTCACATAGACAGAAGCAGTAGGAGCAGTGAAGGAGATTCCACCTCCACCAGGAGTCCACCTTTGGAGCAAAAATTTATGTTAGCAAGTCCTGTGCAATAAGTAATAAAATTTTATAGCTCTTTACTCCATCCCTCTGCCGTGCATTCTCGTCTTAGTCTGTGAAGAATTTGAAAAACACAAAAGCAGTGAAAAATAGGTAGAAGGAATAGAATAGAAGTAGGAAGGAAAACTTCTTGTCCGTCACCTTTACGAGCTACTACAACGAAATAATATTTCGGCCACAAATTCCGAGTAGGTACCATTTTTTTATCGAAAATATCGAAAAATTTAATCGTTTTCCATTGTAGATGCCCTGAACTTATCAACAAAAACAAAAGCCGGGTGTGCGGGTGTCCCATAGCGACTGGACACTAACTTGTTCCTCCCAACATCTGCGGTCGCGTCCCACAAACTGAAGTATCGGTCAGAGTCGTGGGTTGTCTCGTCGCAAAGGCACATGCAATATGAACAGTGCCAGAACAGCCAGCGCCACCATGAGTCAACCTGAGGAAACCTTGGCTCACGTCACTCGTATAGACTTCATTTTAAACGTTTGTTATTTGCAATTTAAAGTCTGAATTTCTTCATGTACCGACCTCAGGAATGAAAACATTCCTGATACTAAAAAGAAAACTTCCCGCGAGAATTGTGTTTTAAAATCTTTGCAAATTGTTCTTTAATCATTAATGTTATCTTTTATTTGCTTCGTTTAACATTTCTCCGATTGTTTTCTCTGTTTATAACTGCCTTTGTATATATTAACGTCATTGTGTTCCCTACACATGCAATACTGCTTACAGTCGCAATCTATATCGGTTGATGGTAGGAGTATATAATTAATGCGGTGTTTGTGATTTGCTTTATAATCAGTTGACCCGGTTTGACATCGGCGTCAATATTATAAACTATACTGCTTGATTACGCGTAGATTTCCGACTGTCTGCATTTGCCATTCAATATATCAAATTGGAACCAAATGTTTGATCCAATTGGCGGCGTTACCGCTTTCATAACATTTGCGTGATCGAACATTTGGTCCAACATACGGCACGATTATAAAATTGTTTTCACCTTGGTCGTGCCCCGCTTGCAGCTGCCGACTCGGCCGAGAGTCCGTCCGTTCTCGTACTCGATCCATTCGTAGCGGCGATTGCTGTGGCGATTCTGTAATCAGTTTTTGCAATATTATTATGAGTTACTATAAAAGATTAAGGCTTCATTATAATCGTTAGTTTTGGCTGGTTAGAGTTTGTTAGAAGATTGTTTTTTTTTTGTTAAATATCTCCTTTAGAATGCATTTCCGTGTGAGAATTGTTTTTTTTAATTTTCCAAATGTTTTTCAATGACTTTAACCGTTTACTGTCTAACGAATGTCCGAATAAGAGGCCTCCGGAGGATGAGTTGCCCATACAAACGCAATACCAAAATAATTTATAATTAGTACATATTTCCACCATATTATGATATTATTCGGATTCGAATAGCATTTATCTAGGTTCCTGCTTCTTTTTTGATTCAACATACTTACCTAAAACGAAATGTAAGCGAATTGCATTTTGCATGTTTTTACGGCGTAAATGACATGTTTTCTTCTTATTTGTTTCGTATTAAAAACATTAATATTTATAAAATGGTTCAAGCTATAACATAGCATATATTGTCAAATTACGGATTATAAAATAAAAATTGAAAAAACATTAAATTTTCATTCATCATTCTTGGTATTACGGAACACGTCCAAATTTACAACAAATTCCGAACGACTGTAGTGCTATCGCGTCAAGCACGGGGCCTGAGCGGTCAGTCAAACAGAGATAGCAATTCTATGCCGATTTTTGCACTCGCTTTGAATTGTAGTTGTGGGCTTCGTACGCCGTACCCTTAAAATTCAAATACAGTAGAACTCCAATTATCCGAATCAATTGGGACCGGACCCCATTCGGATAATTGGAGTTTTTTCGAAAAAAGGGTACATATTACATATTTTAAAGAAAAAGAGCTTATTTTTGGTACTGTAAGCATTTTTAATTAGTGATTGAATGAAATATACATATGGTATACGTACATTATATGTACATGAAATTCATTTTTTCCTGAACATCTCAGTCAAAGTTAGTTGTTTGGATGTCTTCATCCGTTTTCGTGCAGCCAAGTCTCGCATCAGCTTGACTGTGAGAAGTTGGATGTGATCACATATTACTTTAGCGTTGTGTTATTTGCGTTGTTTTTTTTTTGTTTTTTTTCTTCCTGAAATCGATTCGGATAGTCGGAGTTCGGATAATTGGAGTTCTACTGTAAACCTATTAAATTGTATGATCCATAAACTTCACTCACCGCAGGACACACCCACATGTCCGAGTCAATGTACTGACAGTTGATGATCCTGCCGTTGCATATAGACTGCTTCCTGCAGAACTGGTCCTTGTAACAGTCATAGTTCTTGGCTAGGGTGTAGGCAGCGCAGTTATCCCTGCACGTAGCGTCAGGATTCATGTCTACTTCGTTTTCTATGTACCCTTGGAGAAGACGCGTCACTGTTCCGTATGTTACTCCTGAAATTGATAGGATTCAATTGTTTTGGTAGTTGTATGGATATAGTAAGTTGCCAGTTGTATTGGAAAGTTGTGTTTATGTTTTCTATCTGCCGTGCATATCAAGCGGACGGCGGTAACCCCGTTAGTGACCATCTTGATTTGATACTATATTTAGTAAAAATAAATTTATTAAAAGATATATAAGATGTAGATAAATTAACGGCGAAATGTGCTGTAACTAACATGAACTAATTCTGGTTTGCAACCTCTAAGAACTCAAGTACCTATATATTGTCCGACTGCTGAGCAAACTGTCTCTCCTTAATTTTGCCCCTTTCAAAATATGTAATAAAAGTAATATAAATGTGTATATAAAGGGTCTGATGTTGTATTCAATTGTGCTCAATTGAACAATGAATGTTAATTGAACATTACAACTGAAATGTGTAAACTAAAACAATTATTATAAGATAATTATTATATTAAGATTATTTATTTATTAATCGAGATAAAAAAAACTTCTCTATAACTTTTTAAACTTTCGCGTTTGGTACACATTATTCTAAATCGGGTTTGAACGCGTATAATAAAGGTATTTGTTTACCTATTATTCCTACTCGACGTTTCGGCACGAGTTACACCAGCCGTGGTCACGAGTTCACTGAAAAGGCGGGTAGTCCAGGATGGGAGCTGCGAGCAGTTTTATTTACTACCCACATTTGAGACCACGTTTTATCAACTATTCAATTAACAATAAGTTTTACGTAATATTTATTTGAAACTACATACATGAAATACCTATATGAACTCGAATAATATTTTTATCCAGCTCTCTAGACCTTTATCTGTATTTTAGTGAACACAGAAGTTTTTAACTCGTCCATGCGATAACATAAACTTTGGGAATATTTATTTTTAAAAAAATAACCGAAAAATAACTGGATAATGATTCAGTTGAATATGCGTTTACGTATATTCGTCTTCATTGATCTATCGTCTTTGATAGATCAACATGTTAATCATTCTTTGGACTATATCAATGTATCTCACCTTCTTCGTGTACTGGTGGGTCACATCGATAAAGGTCTCGTCTGGCCACTGAAAGGGCAGCTCTCGCCGCGGCGGCCGTCTTTGCTGATCGTTCGGCATACCTTTGCCTTGTTAGGCTCGCTTCTTGAGTGAAGTTTCCTGGAAGAATAGTAAATTGAATTATATTTCTGACAAGAATTGAATAACGACCGTCTCCTTCCTAGGGTTGTTAAAAATCAAATCGAAATTGAGAGAGATTTAAACCTACCTAACCTTTATTAAAGACCGTATGATATGACTGATCTTTATTAATTTTCTGTTATTATTATTATGTATTTTTGTTTTATTATTTATTTATAGGTTTTGTTTTCAATGAACAGTTTGTTCAGTGGATAGCTGGTACTATTTACTGCTTTTAGTTTTTAGCTCTTTTCATTTCTCGTCATTAATATTTTCATTAGATATTTAAACTTATTATTTTAATTCAAAGAATATTTTATAATGCGAATATCTTGAAGATAGGATGCTCACAGCTTATTCTCACGTGTAACTACAAATGAGGCGTGAATACAAAATAATGTAATTACAATGTCATGTGAACGCGACTCACTTACGTAATATAATAAATGCAATATAACCGGGAATCTATTTCGTGACTCATTAGGACGTGTTGTTATTTAATTTAGTTTTGTTGTTATTTATAATAATAAGTACCTAGTTTAATTAAATAATAATCTTCTGCAACGCAAATTAATGTTTCTAACGATTCTGGTTTGATTTTTACTTTTCCTTCGCTAATTACGCGGGCAGGCATCCTACACCGCCCCTTAGACCTTGACCGGTCTGATAAACTACTCGCAGTATGTCACTTAGTGCCTCTTATGCTAACTGCCTAAACCGTTCTGGCTTCATACTCGAGTTGAGTTAAGCCAGTTCGTATCATTTTTTAATAGAAATAATTTGGCCAAGTATTTTACAGTGATGGGTATTTAATGATCGTTAGCCAATAGTCACCCGTGGACATATGTGATATATATACCAATCTATCATGTTGTATATTTGTAGCTTACGTGGGTAATAAACATCATGTCAGGTGTCAACGTTTAGTTAGTGTCAGTTAATTAAATGGTCTTGCGCAGGCACCCGTTGTAATATTTTTAATGGTACTCTTAGATGTTGGGATGTATCTAATTATCTATTGCATTTGATATCGGCCTATAATTTTCCAATGTTAGGCACAAATTTCCCTTTGCAATCAGGAGAAGGTTTTTGGGATCATGCATCACTACGCCCACATACGAATTGGTGGATAATTAATTAACTAGATCCGCTCCAGATATATATTTTTTATATTTATTATTATTTAAAATATTTGCTTGCAATCCTTTTTAAAGAAAATTTTGAACCAAATTGATGTAAATTATTATAAACATAATTTGCAATGATTTTGTCAAGCTTCCAAAAACGTATAGATTTTTGTTATTTATGAATACCATACCTTTCCCATAAATTTTGAGCAGCATCCACGAGAACTGCATCATGGCGTACCCCTTGACCTCTGTCAGTGATATGGTGTTGTACATGTCATAGACCACCTGGTGGGGTGACAGTTGGAGCTCGCATAAGTCTGGATGCTCCTCCTGAATAGGGGAAAGGAAAAGTACTTTTATTTACTTAGAATGTAGGATCCTACGTAAGAATACAAAGGTGAACAACCACATTTAATGAAAACAATTTTACAAACAACATTTATATGTGCTATCAAACTTAGCAAAACAACACATTACGATTTCAATTAAAAGTATAATTGGTCAAGAACTTTCACACTTTTGAACAAATAAAACAAAATAATATATATAAATAAATGATAAGAATAAAATAAAAAAAAAAGTAAAAGAAATCATAACAAGTTTCACCAAAAAAATTGGGGTAATGTAAGTTTCATATCCCTCACCGGCGAGTTAGTGAAAGAAATCTAGAGCATGTGTGTCTACCAACAATCTGTATTGCGCCCGAGTAGTGAATTTTGTCCGGAAACCTAGTGATTTGCTAGGACAGGCCTGTGCACTTTAGTGGGACGTTATAGGCTGATATCGACGCTTCATATGTAAATATTAAAGTTCGTAACAATTATATCAAAACAAAAACAACAGTCAACGGTCACGTCATCGCGTCAATCACAACGACAGTTAATATTTGTCGTTAAATATCCGATAAAATTAAATAAACAGATTATTTCGTGGAAGTATCTATGGCGGACTTTTACGTGTATGCAATAGGTATCACTTGACCGGAATAGTGACGAGTCGTAACGGTGTCACGATGCAAGTGTCATCATCGTCAAATACCATATTACAGGTGTGGGTTCCGTGATAAATGAAATCATGTTTAAGATGTCTTCTGCTGTTAAGTACATAGTTATATACCTATAACTTTTTTTTATCTTTCATCGTATTTCCTACATACATTTCAAAAGTTTTTTATTCTCATTTGAACCGCATGTAACTATCATTAGTACGTGCTGATGCAACCCATTCCGTTAATTCTGACTACCTACAATATCCGTTTATTATGATTAATTAACATCAATAGAACAATAGCGTACATGAGAATTATCTGTCGCAAACACTACGTGTTAATTTTTTGCAGATTAAATGTCATCAAACTCGCTGAATTGTTTCACTGCATTTCCGAAACCTAACGCGATGAAGTTATTATCCTTATCATACTATCAATAAACAACGCGGATTTAACATAAACTTCGGTCCACTGACACACGATTTGCCAAACATGGCTCTTGTAACGGCTCCAGTTAGCTTTTGTATCTATAATAATCAACATTGCGTTTGCAAATACCTCTTCCAAAGGGGAGAACATGCCCGAATTGTAATTCCTCTCACGTCATAACTCGTCAATGGAACACATCCTATTTAAATGTACCTTAAACGACGTCCGGAATACGTCGCCGTGTTCCAATAAACCATCCAATTTTCGGACTGCCTGTGCCGCTGATTTAGGGTCCATCAGCACGCTCTCAGCCAAATCTAACCACTCTCTGACCGGCGCAGGAACAGCTCCAGGCGCGGCCTGACGTCTCACGAACTCCATAAAGCTCTTGTACATCCCGTCGATAACTTGCATTTTCTCCGTCGCTTTCGTCCACAGCCAGGAATTTAGGGGAAGTCGCGGAGATCTCGTCACGCCTTCGAGCTCCTCATCGAAAGTTACGAACGCCTTTGTTAACTCGATGTCCCCGCCGAAGCCGGCTTCCAACCAACCAGGATTCGACACGTTTCTCCATAATTCTTCTTCTAACGTGAAGAACTTCTTGCGTACGCTGTCCACAGGAGAAGGGTCGCCAGCGAGAGTTACTGCGAGCAACGCAAAAAACGCTGCCAGCTTCATTGTCTTGTGACACGTTTGGAAAGCGAAACGTTATACGTCGCGGTCCGAGGTAAACTAAACTGCCGACCGCGGAGCGAGGGAACTGGCTCCGAGTAAGTGGGGTCGATGTAGTGATGCGAAATTACCATTCAATGAGGTTATCGATAAAAACACTTTTCCTTTGTTTAAACTCCAACATATTTTCTGAGTGTTTAATTTTAAAACTATTTCAATAATTATGTGTAAAATTTTTTTTTGGTAAATTTACACGTGTAAACAAACATCTAGCGAACAAGACAGACTGAAAGAACAAAAAGCTTTGTTCTCTAATTTATTGTGGTTAGTTAACTCGTTGTTTCCTTTGACCTTACAGTTTGTTTAATGAATGGCGCATTGTCAATTTGGGGATGTATGGATGATTCCGTGAAAAAAAATGCGTTATTGTTTAATTGATTATGTATTGTTATTTAAAACTATTCCTTATGCCGTTTGTGATGCGTCTTCTATGATTTATATAAAAAGTGACGTAGTTTGATCAAATAAGTCCCATAATAATTTATATAATAGTTGATTTTTATTTAATAGCTTAGAAAAGCAGAGAAAAGCAATGTGTTTTCTAAACTTTCACTCTACTTTAATATGCACGTTTCTACATACATATCTGTGTTTTAGCATTCATTTTTTTTTTTGCAAATTGTATAAATCAAAATACCTAACTAATATTTCCCCTGTTTAACGTAACGTGAATGTATCTTCCCTAATGTAACTTTATTACTCTACCAATGATCAGCGACCCTTGTCGAGGTCGTTTAGTGACGCTCATAAACACTGTCCCATCCCTATCGACCCGCATGTTAATACTGTTAACTCATTGCAAACTTATCCGTATATCTGCAATGACCGTTATTGTTGCGGCTATAAAGCATATTTCTCATTGGTTTGATCGGTTGTGTATGTTGTTCTGGTTATTATTATTGCTCATTATGTGGTGTGTCAACTGAGATCGACTCCCGCGCAATCTGTCATACGTATGGTCGTTCAGGATGTTTTTATATGTATTTTCTTTTGTTGTGTTATAAACAATCCACAATTATTACGTCACATCTCACTGGAGATATTGAACAGATATAAAGATTATGTAAAATACTTATATTAGAAATTCCCAGAAAAACAATAAGACTTGTTTTTACCACTGATCTATATGCAGCGATAAAAATAGGTATCTAAAAAATAGTTTGTTTAAAATGTCATTTTATCTGACAAAAATCCTTTTGTTCGTGTTTTTCTTATCGTTTTTTGTCTCGCATGCTCAATTGTTTAAGCAACGGGCATTGTTGTTACATTACTAATACGAATCGGTTGCAAAATTAGTGCTGTAATTGTTTACAAATAAGCTTATCGATGAAACTAAATGTTATCGATAAAATGTGAGAGCGCGTAGTGTCACAGTACTGTAATTTTTTTTTATTTTTAGTTTTCTTTGTCCTCGTCTTTATTATTCATGCAAAGATTATAAATAATATAGACGCCCCAAATACCTGTTTTCTTTGTAAAATTGTACTTGATAGCGCTCGAACTTAGGTAACTTTGAAAATTGTGACAAATTTTTTTTTGCAATGTTTATGTAAATAATGGTATCTATTCTGGGATTTTCTTTATCAGTTAGTAAACATACGTCTGGCTGTCCTAAGCACCTGGATAATTTGAAAATATCTTTTTTTTTCCTCTGATATTCTGAACATTTAGATTCATGATATTTGGACCGTGACGAGATTTAAGAGATTTCAAATTCGGATATTACATCACATCGGTATTTTTATCAAAGCTAATATCGTGTGTAATTCTAAAATCGACCAAATAATACTAAACAACAATATTTTTTTTGGGAATATGCACTGTATCAATTGACCAATCGAGCGTTATTAAGGTGATTTTAAAGTTCATTTTCGTTCCCTGAAGTCGTTTTAAACTTTCTAGGGGTCGATAGTTTCAATAAAAAAAAATTAGAGGTCGACAAGAGTTAAAAATAGGCTCCCTTACCACTTACCGTTTTAGTTCCAAATATCTGCGATTCCAATGGGTAGCTAATTAAGAAGATGAAGATTTTTTATCTCTATGTACCTACACCGCAATAAGAGTCACACTTAAGAATGCATGAAATAACACGTATTAGTTTAAGTGAGTACATTAATTACTTCACCGTTTTTAATAGTTTTTGGGACAGGGGCTGCAACCGAAAAAAGTTTGGGAACCCCTGTTCTAACGGAATGAAGAGGTTTGTTCTACCACGTTACATTTGCTGTCGGCGCTACCTAACCGCTTTGTTCAATAGATTGATAATGAGCTGTAAATTAGTTTGTATTTGTGCGAATGCTCGATCGATCGGTAGTGTGCAATGTACATATTTCTTATAGTTTTCTAACCTACTAAAGTCACGATCAACACGTTTCCAAGAACCGTGGTTATCTGGAAACCATTAGTGCGGTTACGCGCCATTGTTCAAATTAGACCTTCACGCCGTATTGTCTAAATCTGAATGAAAAATACTTGACTGTGTCATGACTACTTACACTGCCTTTCAATTTTCAACAAAAAAAAATCAATAAACAAAATTTAAAAAATATGCTTAAGGGTAGGGTTGGTAGGCTGTTCCTAATAATACCTTATATGGATTTTACCCATTTTTACGGCCACTGCTGGACATGCTGTATTTCCCACTTTTTCATATTCCCCAATGCATGTACGTGTTTCGGTAGTGAGTGAGATATGCCAGAGCCCATTCCCACGTCCCCAACCCTTTCTCCCCAAATTCAATGTTTCATCAACAAAGGTAGGCAGCGCATCCGGGAGCGTGCCAAAGTTTGTCATTTTGGACTAATGTTGGCGTGTATCGCGGATGTCTATGGGCGACAGTATCTATTTACCACATGGTGTTTTACCTATGCTTGTTTGCCATCTTTTAAAACATGCATTATGCTGTCTTGTTTATATGTGTTGGCCTTAAAATGCCACGCTGATCAAGCGGGTTGGCGAAGCCGCGTTTCTTAGAGGTGGTGTTATTCTAAAGCCGGGCCCACACAGAACAAATCACGCATACTCATGTAAGAGGTTTGTTTTGCGTCAAACTTAACACTCCGTCTTGTCTGAGATATGAACTTCAAGAGTCTGTTAGAAGTCTGTGAAAATAATTGAGGTGCTCGCCACTGAATAGTTCAGATATACCATATACTATAATATTACCTATATACTCGTATTATTATTAGATATTTTTATATCAGGTTTGTTAATTACATAATTATTTTAATTCCTTGTTACTTTTGTGTACTTTCTCGTAGATATATAATAATTTAATATCTATTGTATGTGTATTGTACTGTATATGTATTTAATTATGACACGCATTCAACTTTATTACCCCTAACGAGCGTTGTCTCCTGTGCTTTATCAGTTCTCTGTCGGTACATCCGTGACACGTCACCGGTGGCTCTTTATATATCAACGTTGCAGACTGCCTCACAGGACTCGGCAGTATGCTGAGCTAGGTGTCCATTTTGTTATTGCGACACACATAATTTCATACTGAGATCATTTTGTTACTCTTTGTGCATGAAAATTTTAACGCCTCGGCGCATATTTTTTAAATTTGTTTTTACTTCAAACCAAATGTTTAAAGATTGTGTGTGTCGCATTATAAGAAATAAACCATTCATTCATGTAATATGTGTATCTACCAATCGCATTGGGCCCGCATGGTGAATTCTGGCTTGAAACCCCTCAGTGATTTACTAGGGAAGGCCTATTGGGACGTTATACGTTGATATCGAATGAAATCATAAAAATATACTTCTTTATCTTAAAAATCACATATTAAAACATGTTTAAATAAAATAAATAACGCCACACTCAATGGCTTACACTAAGATTATGTGTCGTGGATCCACAAGACACACATGTCTATAAATAAGTGAGTGCTCGACCGGTATCGAACCCGGGACCTCTTGTTCAGCAGGCAGGGACACGACCAACTGGGCTAATCGATCATTTCTATTTAAACAAAATCTTGAAACAACGAAATTTTAAATTAGGAAATCTTAACCAGTCTCTAAGCCTATATCGACAATAAGGTCCCGTTACGTAAATAAATATATGTCCTTATATAATGAAATGAACACGTGGGAGTCGTGGGACCCCCCGCGGCCAGGTGGACTGACAACTTGAAGAAAGTCGCCGATGGTATCCGGATAGAAGAGCTGAAGACCGTGCATGGTGGCGGTCCTTGGGAGAGGCCTATATCCAGTAGGGGAGATACAGGCTGATAGTATTATAATGTATATAACAAGTTTTATACAGGCTAATATAATAATACAGTATAATAACAAACCCGTAGTCGATACGTTGTTGTCGTCCTTTCGACTCGAGCTGTATGAATTCAATTATTCCACATTGTAGCGCTGACCGTATGTTTTATCAATGAACATAGTTTCTTGACCCGTCCAAATGATTCATTCAACGGTTAGTGCCCTGTTAGAAGTTACTTCGCGACTTTTTGACCCTTACAATATATTTCGTCTTACTATTTTAATGCCGAAAATTTTTGACGAATTTCTTTCAAGATTGAGGCAGAATTTATGGCAACTCACATTGTCAGAATATTGATTCTTCCAATCATTTCCAAGTACCCGTTATTAGTTCCAAATATTTCTAAGTTCCCTTACATCACAATTTATTTTTATGCAATATTGGCTGTCGTCCGCGGGTTCGCTCGCCTCTATTTAATTACGTTTAATTATCGCGTGGTATTTGGTGCAACCTTTTTTTTTTATTATATCACGTTTCTTCGGAGGCAGCAAGTGCAATAAATACGTGCATTAACTGGGCTAGTTCAATATACCGAGATATTGGTAATTCCATTCTAAACCACCATGAGAAATCCCTTCTTACTGCGTCTTTAGCTTATAAATGGAAGCTGCTGTCTAAAGATTGTTTCTAGCGTCAGCGGTTTCGGTTCGGCGTTGATGGATGAGTTAGTCACGACCCTTTCCCTTTATACCTATAGAGCCTGTAATACAGGCTTTCACCTATATTTATATTTTAATAAAATCAACTCATAAAAATTATATTTGTATTACTAATTCTTGACGCCGCAAACAAGTTTGCGCCATTCGGACCCTACGTATGTGATGAGATGAGTCATAGTTAACTGTATCCTACGGCATTACTCATTGCTTTCGATTTGTGCCTCTTGACTGTCGGCGATGATCGTACAGTAAAATTCACAGTCTCTGCCTCTCTTAACAATTAATTAAACAAAACACACGCAGACGGAATTTCTTACATTAAAATGATCAATCCAGCGCGAGCGTTGGAACGATTACAGATACCATTTGCAGATACACATCAATTAATCCAATATGCACCTACGTTACGACAATTGCAAAAACAACATGTTTTACATTTACAGTTACAACACTCCTATGTTTTTCATTCTGGATCACCAAGTATAAACCTGTTACCCCAAAAAAATTGCTTGTGAGCCGAGAAAAAGCATTGCAACTATTTCAACGCTAGTTTGGTTCAGGTGATCCAGATCCTCCGAAACCCTTCGAACTTATTAGAAGCATATCAATATAACCCTTATAGCTACGAATAGAAGAGATTGGAGCTGTATACCTCCTAGACCCTACTTTTCATTCACTGGGTTATAATGTGAACCAATTCAGTTTTAATTCAGAGTTATGTCGAATATGAAAACGCCGCTTTATAAATGTTTCGTTTGCGTTGTAGATATTTTGCGTGTTTCTTATCTATTCAGTTACAGAGACTTGTTTCTCCTAGAAACTAAAGTTATATCTAAAATATACATATAACTGGAAAGTTATTAGCTGAATATCCTATTGAAGGTGAATAATAATGCTATAAATAGGGACTAAACCATTAGTCAGTCTTAGTTACTAATGTACCCAGACCATATTGTCTTTTATCACATTTTATTGTTCTTGATTTTTAATAATGAATCATAATTAAAAGTTTAAAGGTTAAGACCCGTTAAACATTTAAATACGCATATGTGTGCAAAACAAATGTTGATTGATCACGATCAATAAATAAAGCACCTACTAAATGAATTTATTACCTACTCACAATTACAATTCAAATTAGTGTATAACCCTAGACTAGTATACAAATACTATAAGACCTTGAACTCAAATATCGCCGTCACGGTTTCGCACAGTTACTGTATCACAAATACAAACTCGTTAGTTTCTTTTCAGTTTAGCCAAAATATTTGACAAATATCGGATGTGTCGGTAATTGTTTACAGCTACTTTCGTTACAAGAATGATGGCGGACTTTTATGGAATGTCGCAGGCGTCTGAAACGATCATCGTGTAAATTTATTAATATCCCTTTCATTAATCAAATGAGTGATTATCCATAATTATTAATTCCCCAAATTTATTGATTTCCCTTTCATTAATCACATGAGTAATTATCCATTGAGTAATTGCAGATAAATCTTTAAAGGTAGTGCATTATAGAATATGCATGCCATCGTTATTTTTGTAAGGGTCTACCATTACCTCTTTAATAATTACATTTTTTACAAACCTTCAAGTCATCAAGAACCAAATTAAACAACCCTCGACCCAGCAATTGTTTATGGGGAGGCACTACTAGCGAATGCACGCGTTCCATCAACCCCGGCAACGCGCCGGGGTCATGCGACACACACCACGTCGCGAAATCTTCTAGCGTAGTTCTCTCTAACTGGTACTGCAGCCTCACGTATTCCCTCATCTGCCTCTCAGCTGCCGCTACGCGACCCAACAAGTCTGCCATCTCATGAAGCCTCAGCTCCAACCTCGTGCCCCGCCCCCCACCATTAGCCAGCAACATAGCCACAGTGGACATTTTGTCCACGCTCAGCTCCAGCCTCTCTATAGCCCTCGTAACGTGAGCTATGCGCGCCAAAATGAGCCGCTCCTTTCTTCTTATAACAGGTAATTCTACGCCTCCGGAGGCATTGAAAGGTTTCCCTAACACGTCCCATGAGTTGAGCACTTCTTCGCCGATTTCTTTGCCTAGTTTGATCACTTCGACGACCTCGTCGATCAACGCGCGCGAGGCGGCCGCGAGTACGACGACCGCGAGAACGGTGACGCGGACGTACATGGCGGATGCCGCGCTCCCACTGTTGCACCGCTGTCGAGGTCTTAGGGTTGCCAGCTACCGAAAACACGTTTTCCATTCTCACTGACAATCTTACTATGTTACTAGTAAACGTTTTTTTCGATTTAGCTGAAAGTTTTAATAGTGACTTTATTGTATTTGGTTTGCGTCTTGTAACGAAGGAACAAAGAAACCGGTTTTGTATTACGCAAAACATGATTCCGTGTAACTTCACGGACCAGTTTAAAGAGGTCATTTGCAATGCTTGTTGTTGTAAACAAGCCCTTTTAGAGATAGTAAAATATTTTTTATATAACTACTGAAACTATACTAAACAGTTTAATAAAAATTAACTACAATTAGTACTAAACACATAAAATATGTTTTGATGTATTCGACTTTTCTCGCGGCCGGTCGGGTTATGCTCGGTGCTGTGCTACCCGACAAAAACATTGAATAATAAAATATTGAATGAATTATAAGTAATATATATATACATTATAAAGCCCAAAATACGATTTTATTTACCGTTAACGTGGGTAAAATGCTAATGATTGCAACACTCGTTGCTAACTTCCCTTATATTTGTCAACAAAGCGTTTTTGTTGTATCTACCACAGAACAGAGAATACGTTATTCCGTGGTATCTACTGTCGATATCAATGCATCCACGCCCATTTTTGTGTTGGAAAGAATTCCTGGTTTTGTTAAGCGCTTTTAAGAACACCGAGGCTTTGTAATATTTATTTTGTTGATAACACGTTACCAACAAAGCGAAGATTGTGACGAGATTGTTTTTTTTTTAAAGTACTCGTAATTAACAAATGCTTTGTATATGTATGCACCGGAGTGGTCTGTCAACTGTATTTTAATAGTATTTTTCATTATGTGAATACTTTAGTAGTATAGTAATTAGTGCTGTAATATAATAAATACTATTATATCCTCCTTTGGAATAAAAATGTCACAATTGCATTTTGATTACATGAGATTAAAAATGCAATAATTTTTAGCAAAAGTTTCATTAATTAAAAATCAAGGTAGAAACTTGGAGTTTTTTTTTTGGATAAACATAAAGAATAACCATTATTTATTTTTAATTTTCGAATGTATTGTAAAATATAAGCTATTGTATTGCTTAAATATAAGCTTTCGTCAAAAGTTTTAGTAATGCCTTTTCTACTTAAGAGGGCACTATAGGTATTTTCCATTGCGTTAATTTTTATTGTTTTGAATAAATTACAAATTGCTTATTTTATTTATTTTATAAGTGCTTATTTTACTAAACATGTGTATATATGAACAATAATGTAATTCATCGAAAAAATTAAAAATTCCTCCTCATGGGATCATTTGTTTTTGTAAACTGCAAATTGTTGGTGTCCTACGTAATATAATCATATGATATTTTTATCAAGTTAGTATTTGTGAGTCTGGCAATATCGATATTGATTGTTTTTTGGGTCATTGGGAACACCCCAAAATCAATAGTTTTACCTACCTATAGATATGAGAGAGGGAGACTTGCGAACATTAATAACGGTACAATATGGGGGTGGCAACAGCTAAGGGTGCATTTTGATAAACTGGGGATGTAATAACAATAGTTATACTGAACACGAAAGACAAAAGTTATATTGCGAAAGCGTACACACAACTGAAAATAAGGAATGTCTTTTTTAACTTGGAATTATTAAATTGGACGAACTTTGTATTGTATTTATTGTACTAGCTAGTCATTAAAATAAAACTGCACCACTGCGTGGGCGGTGATCCGCACTAGCACCTAGATCTATAGACAAAACTATTGTGTATATAGGTATATAATAGGGGTTAAAGTATGAAATTGCCGTTTTATAGTAATAGATACTTTGAATTGACATAAAACCTTCATGGTGTGAGATTTTCGAGTGAAACTTTTTTCACATGACACCTATGAGGTTCTTGTTTTAAAAAATGTGCAACATTCGATTTTCGACTTTCAATTGTTTTTTTTATTCAGCTTAGACGGGAAAGATGGATACTTCGAAAATCAGAGTAATCTTTGAATACGAGTTCCGACGCGGAACTAACGCGGCAGAAACGGCTCGCAATATCAATGCTGCGTTTGGAGAGGAGACTGCTAATGAACGAACCGTGCGTTTTTGGTTTAAACGCTTTCGTAATGGAAACTTCGACTTGAAGAACGAACCACGTGGAAGACCGCCCACACAGGTGAATAACGCTGAATTGAAGGAGATGGTGGAAGCCGATCCGAGTCAAACTACCCAGGAATTAGCGGCATGGTTTAACGTTACCTTACCTACAATATTGATTCATTTGCATCAAATCAATGAGATAAAAAAATATGAAAAATGGGTGCCTCATGATTTGACTGATCTGCAGAAAGAAACGCGTGTTGAAACTTGCGTTGCCTTGTTGAATCGGTACAGAAATGAAGGAATATTGGATCGAATTGTGACATGTGACGAAAAGTGGATTCTTTACGATAACCGAAAGCGAAAAATGCAATGGCTGACCCCAGGTCAAACGCCGCAACAGTGCCCTAAGGCAAAGCTTACCAATAAAAAGGTAATGGTAACTGTTTGGTGGTCTATTCATGGTGTTTGTTGAGGACACTTTTGTCAACTGCGATCTCTTCAACAGATCGAGGACAGTATTGTCCTACAACCTTATAGGTCGCCGGGGGATATGGACTATATATATAGGATGGTTTTCTACGGTTCGGTAGAAACAATAATAACGCCTTATTTTCTTCTCTTCGATAATATCAGCAGAGCCGGGGGCAGGGGGCAGAGGTACTTGTTGTTCTACTACTTGTCCTAGTCACTTGGTTGACCGTTTGTAGTGTTCGGAGTGGTGCCGCTGATCGGAATGGCTGATCGGATCGGAATGCCGGGAAGCCCAAAATGGTCCGTCTTTTATTCCAAATGGGCTTCCCCCACTATTTGTCTACATGTGTACCCCTCCCGCTACCCGCGGGGGATCATTTATTCGTACAACACACATTTTATACATATTCATACATTTACAAGATTCTTATAGGATTCTTATTAGATAAAACTTAACCTAAGATGGATCTAATAAGATCATGACGCTATAACGTTCGGTTTCGAGTGGACGGGGTGCGCGGTTTGCGCGACATATTTACGTAACCCCGTCCCCCGTTTCAGGATTATAAATATTATATTCGTCCGCCAGGTGGCGGAGCGCTCAGTTGTTCCCCGAACGCCATAGCGCCCACAACTTATCCCTAGCATGCCCTACTTACCCTATTCACCAACAATTATCCTAATAGGGTAATAAAAGACACACTAGGGATCATTTTAATATCAATTACACAACAAATAATTATAAAATGGACATATAGGTCATTAAACAGACAGTGTAAACATAACGATATTAAGAGATATTCATACATTTATAAGACACTAAAGAGAAACAACTATACAAGCGAAACTATTATCTATACATATATAAGTACCCTAGCTTTTTACATCGTTTATTCATTCCGTCGTTAACAGTGTTATTCACTATAGCTTTCTCAGGTCTGGTCAAGCAATAACAGCAGATGTTTACTGTGCCGAACTTCGAACAATGATGGCGAAACTAGCAGTGAAACAGCCCCGACTCGTGAATCGATCTTCACCATTATTGCTCCACGATAACGCAAGAAATCACACTGCACGAGAAACCGTTGTAACTCTACAGGAGTTGCAGTTAGAAACCATACGTCATCCTCCGTACTCGCCAGACCTTGCTCCAACGGACTACCATTTTTTTCGTGATTTGGACAATTTTCTACGTGGTAAAAAATTTTCTTCCCAAGAGGCAGTACAAAATGCTTTCACACAGTTTGTCGAATCTACATCCCCAGAGTTCTATCGCAAAGGCATAAATGAACTTCCGATTAGATGGCAACAATGTATAGATAATGAGGTTAAATATTTTGATTAAATAAATATGTTACATTTTAGAAAAAAAACGAGTTTTAATTTTTCAGTACAAATCGGCAATTTCATACTTTAACCCCTAATATATTGTTATAAGAAGAAAATACAACTCTGTCTTATTGCTTAGCAATCTCTTCCAGACAACCTTCCGAAAGAATGGTGGATACGGGACTTTTTGGAGGGAACTCGAGAAAAGAAGTCGAGTTTTTGTTTGATTATTGTAAAAGCTGTGTATTACCAATACACTATTAATAGCAGCTATCAATAGGTATTGGTATTAGGCACTTTGTGGTTTAATAGTGACAGTTGTTTTTTTCATTTCAACGTGATTATTCATGCGTGTTGTTTGTCGTATAATCAAATAAAAGCGTGGGACTGCGTTTTTCTTGTACTTCCAAGGAGTCCTCTTCTGTCCTCAGTAAACCTACTATCGCTTTACTGAGCGACTCGAATCCTGACTTCGACGAGACGACATTGACAGGATACGTCTTAGACTTTGAAATTGTTTACTGGAAAGAAAACTTGACACTGGCATAATGTGCTAATTAAATTACACCATTGCCATACATGAAAAAAAAATGGTGGATATGACCTAATGCTGGATTATTTATGACTCAAAACCCCTCGTGATCGGAGGAGACCTGTGCCCTCCAGGCTCCAGTACGTTACAGGTTAATATCTACACTAAAAGAAAAAATACTAATTGTTCAGTGACTACATTAGTCAAACGAAACGGATGCTCAAATACCACAGTATCGTGTTCCGTCGACATGACAATTCCTAGAATAGTTTTTGCGTTGACACTACTTGCAATGCGAGTGGATGATATCGGTGTCACGCAAACTTCAATTAGTTAGTTAACTGTTCCTGAAATTCATGTGTTTCACAGCTCATATGACGATTAGAGATGAAAATAAACACAAATATAACAGATTATTAGACGCTTTTAGATAAAATATAATTAAGTAACTTAATTATTTGTTAACTTACCGATAGCGCTTGAATGAGAAGAGTAGAAGCCCGCTTGTAATGGCTTGATTTAAGATACGTCTATATCCAGTAGTAGAGACATAGTATGATGAAATTGAAGGGAAAAAGTACTAGAAATTAATTTATTAATCGAAATGATAGTATCTTGTAGAATTAAATCGGAATCACAAGTTAGAAAAAGCCTTACTACGTCATCAATGTCTATTAATACTCCGCACTGGGCCCGCGTGATATATCATTGTCAAGAATAGTAATAACTTTGTATAAAGATTACCAAAATAAACTGTATGGAACTCCGCGGGAGATTCGACAGATCAATGCCCCATAGTCTCTAATATTAGAGTCTACTACGTAGTCTTTGAAGGGGTGAGTGCATGCTGCAATCCAACAGCTGCTGGGCGCGCTCTACTGGTCACGTTACCCTTCTCTCACATAAGGCTACCTTGAAATGTACTAAATTTCCCACTCTATCTTATTTCCCTAATGTATGTACATGTTTCGGTAGTGAGTGTGATGGTGCCAGAGCCCATTCCCACCCTATCCCTCCTCATTTTCCCTCTCCAAATCCATTCCTATATGTGCAAAGGTAGGCAGCACATCCGGGGCCGTGCCAGCGTTTGTCATTTTGGAATAATGTTGGCATGTATCGCGGATGTCTATGGGCGACAGCATCCACTTACCATCAAGTGGACTGTATGCTCGTCTGCCGCCTTCATACATAAAAGATATACTAAGGTTTCTAATCTACTATGTACCTACTTATAAAATCAACCAGTTTGATTCTTTATTAATTATCTTTATAGTTTTTCTATTAATATCCTTGTTACAAA
Source organism: Sesia apiformis (assembly GCA_914767545.1). Taxonomy (NCBI): domain Eukaryota; kingdom Metazoa; phylum Arthropoda; class Insecta; order Lepidoptera; family Sesiidae; genus Sesia; species Sesia apiformis. The sequence continues at coordinate 1,490,218 of OU611960.1, read as the reverse complement.
CTTTTTACTGTATATTTACCCATTTAAACGGATCTTAACGTTAATGTACCTATACCTTATTTACTATTTATTCGCGCTAAGACCCATTTATATAGATAAAAATGCGAAAATTTCAAATGGATTTTTACAGTACATATATTGTTGAACTATTGCTTATTTTTAATGAACGGTTGTTTTTTTTCATCTCGTTTGTTATATTTTAATATAGATGAAGAACGTGGGTCGTACCACAATGCATACTGTTTTTTTTATATAAAAAGAAGATTATGAATAAGCAGGCAGTCCACCTGTTGGAAAGTTGGAGTATATATTGTTGTGGGCCTGCTACATCCGCGATACATCAATCAGTCTGGAACGACAAACGTTGCCACGTCTCTAATGCGCTACCTATTGCCGGAGATTTAGGAATGGATTTGGAAAATAGAGAGGGGTAGAATGACATGTGATGGGAATGGGCTCACTCGCTACCGAAACTCGTACTTACATTATGGGAATAGGATAAGGATGGAAATGCAGTGCATTTTACGGTATTTTGGCACAGAGGGGTATCTTGGCTCGAGTGTGCCCTACCGCTGTCAGATTGCAGCCTCATCCTTTTCCTTCCCATTGAGAATTGGGAAGGATGGGGAATAAGAAATATTATAATAATGTATTATTATTATTATTAATCTAATCAAATTATGTCTTGTCCACAGAGCTTATTCTACGAAATCCTAGCAGGAGTATGGGTGCGCAACGGCCTCCAGATCAAAGGGCAGGCGATGACGTACATCCAGGCCAACTTCTGCAACTCCATGGTCGACATGGACATTTATTGGCTTCAAGTATGCGCCGCTCACCTCCCCGCTGATCAGTTCCTAGACATGTGTATTGATATGTAAGTATTGCTTAAGAACTTGTATGAAGTCTACATTATAGACTTGTGTATCCAGTACATCATATGGAAACCTTCAAAGACTTCCCTCATGTTAAACACCTTTGTTCATCGTAACATCTCATATAGACATCTATGCACTTACTTTATACTGACAAATGTTTTGCGAAAAAGAAAAAATGTTCTACGGGTTCCAATTTTTTCATTACATTTTTTCAAAGTAGGTACTCTCCACTTGCATCTGTAAAAAGTGTAAACATTTTTTCCACTGCTCCTCAGGTACCTCTTTCACATCCTCTTCGTTGACATTAAAACCAGTCCGTGTTCCATAGATAAAAACTTTTTGTCGCAAAACTTTGAGTGGTGTGATTATGCGCGGCGGTGCCGGTTACTATTATGTGGGCCGCCCATCCGTCTGCCGCGCCTCTACTATAAAAAATTAGAGATTTTCGAATCTCGCTCTTCATTCAGGCCGAGGTCCCGATTTTTTTGGATGTCTGTCTCGATTTTACATATAGCACACCTGGCAGTCACCTACAACACCAATGCAACACATTTGTTTCCAACTTACCGGATTATGTTCACAGTAATCTATTGTTTGTGAACTGTTTGTAGGGGGAGAGTGTGTGCTGCATTCCCACAGCCGCTGGGCGCACTCGACTGGCCACGTTACCCCCTACAGAGGACTACCTTGAAATGTACTGCATTTCTTACCTTATCGTATTTCCCCAATGTACGTACGTGTTTCGGTAGTGAGTGAGGTATGCCAGAGCCCATTCCCATCCTATCCCTCCCCATTTTCTCAATCCATTCCTTAATCTGCAAAGGTAGGCATCCCATTCGGGGGCGTGCCAACGTTTGTCATTCAGGACTAATGTTGGCATGTATCGCGGATGTCTTTGGACGACAGTATCCACTTACCATCGGGTAGACTGTATGCTCATCTGCCGCCTGTCATCCGTAAAAAAAAACTTCATAATGTATCTATCTAATAGGATAAACGTGTGGCTCTAAAGTCTAATAATTGAACCAATTAATTGCAAGATTGTTGACAGAAATGAGCTGAATGTTATTATTAAATTAAGATTACATACAAAAACATTTGATACTCTTAAATCAGGGGTGGCCAACCTTTTTGGAAGCAAGGGCGCAATTAAAAATTTTCATGAACGTTGCGGGCGCAACAATATGTAATGACATCATATATGTTTATTATTAAAGTTATTTTTATTATTTTTTAAATTCTTAAATACCTGCTTTCTTAAGATTTTTTTTATTTAATTTTTGTCATTTTTAATTTAGATTCTTTTTGATTTTATATTATAGGTTAAAATAATAATAAAAAATTGTAATAACAATTTTATTGAATGACATTTATTACATAATTGCACAATTTTTTAATATTGGATATTTACGTGCTGCAACTAATTTCCAAAATTCCTTGTCCATGTTTTTTGTAGTGGAACTAAGTACCTACTTAAATTTTATTATATATAGAGTTATTTAATTTGTCAATAAATAATTACTTGAAAATTTCAATTAATAAATAAGTAATAAGTACTTTCAAGAAAATTCTGCTCAAAAGCTGGATCATGAAATTGATTGGAAATAAAATAAAATTTATCGGGAATCGTGTCATGGGCGCATAATAAATCGCTTACAGGCGCGCTTGCATCCGCGCGCGCGCGGTTGTCCACCCCTGCTCTAAATTAATGAGTCAATAATTCTTGTAAATCAGTAATCACTTATGCTTGTCTTATATTCAACTACAACCCAATTATTGACAATTATTCGACGTGACATAATTATTGTAATTTTAAATGATTCTGAACTGAACTCCCGGTCTAATCGAGAACCCATTAAGCCAGTGAATAATGATTCTGCTTACCCCGAAGAAGGTGCCAGGGTCATATTTGGACAAACTCGAGACCCATTGGATACTGTTACGCGTTGGATTCTATTTGTAATGTGGGCGAAATTTTAACTTTTCTTAAACCGTTTTATACAATTACAAACACGTCCGTTTTGATATTTCTGGGTAATTTACCCATAAATATCAAAACGGACGTGTTTGTATGGTTTCATTAAATTTAATTACCAACAACAGATCTCGATGCAAAGTAACACGTACCCTATATTAGCAGATAATTATTTTACAAAGAAACCATTTAGAAATGCTCGTACTTCCTGTCGTTATTTCGGTTTCCGATAAATGAAAAACGTACTTTTTTCGGGGTTGGACAGTTTGTGTACATCTATGGACCCACCGTTAACACGAATATGGGTCATTAAGTGTGGCGTTAGTTATATAACGTGGTATGTTGTTCTCAGGTTCGGAGTCCGCGAATGGTTGAGCATGTCGCCCATGTCTCCCGTGCAGGCCGGTGAACAGGACTCCATGGTGGAAGGCCTACTAACCTTCCTCGCCATACTCGTCTCCTCGCGGACTAACCTCGGTAAGTCAATATATCTGCAGTGTTCAGATTTGTCACATAATCCACCTGCATAAACCGATAATTGATTTTTTTACCGGATGTGGAAAATTCCGTCATTGAAAAATAGGCTAGAAAATCAACAATTTTTATTTATAACTAGCTGTGCTCGCGATTTCGTACGCGTGGAATATTAGTTTGTATTTATCTATCGTAGGATATCTTTTCTTCCCGTCAGCCGATTTCGACGAAACAAAGCCTATTCGAAGCGCCAAGCTAAGATTAATTGACCTGTCGAAATCCCATGAAAATCCGTTGAGTAGTTTTGGAGATTAGCGTGTTCGAGCGACAGACAGACAGTCAAAAATTTTCAAAATCGTCTTATAATATTCTGATACTCTTCCTTCATCGCCCTCAATCAGATTTTGGTAAATATATTCAATGTACAGGCACGGATTCTAAATTTTTATAGATTATAGTTTTATATATGTGTATAGATACTTCCTGAACCCGTAACCATATACTAACTACCCTTCCAATGATATTTTGGTCGCATTTATAGATAATTCAATACAGTTTTTTTTTTTCATTTTACGGTAAAGTTTGGTTTTGACATACTAGCGACTTCTTTAGTTGTGACTTCTTGTACTCATAATGATTAGTTTAATCATATATCTATAAATATGTTAATCATTGTCTCTCTTGTAATAATAACGACTTCGGAACCGGTTAAATTGTCATACCGGTTTTAGCTTAACGTACATGTGCTTGTTTTGCTGTTACTCACATAAAACCTATATTTAAACGGTTTTGTCAATGTTTCGAACTTTAACTTTTTACGTCCATTTATCGGTACACATTTTATTCAACTCTGAAGTTGAGATATAATAAATCTTCATCAATTCTGTCTTGATGCCTCGCTTGACAACTATAAACGCTGATGCTTTATGCGTTAATTAGTAGTTTTTTATGGACGAAGGCGGCAGACAGTCCACCTGATGGTAAGTGGACACGTGGATACTGTCGCCCATAGACATCCGCAATACATGCCAACATTAATACAAAATGACAAACGTTCGCACGCCCCCGGATGCCGCTGCCTACCTTTGGAGAAAGGGTTGGGAAAATGAGGAGAGATAGGATGTGAATGGGCTCTGGCACATCTCACTCACTACCGAAACACGTACGTACATTAGGGAAATAAGATGAAGTGGAAAATGCAGTACATTTGAAGCTAGTCTTCTGTGAGAGAGGGGTAACGTGGCCAGTCGAGCGCGCCCAGCGACTGTTGGATTTCAGTTGGATTTGTGTTTCGAATAATAAAATAAATATTAATCCACCAATGCGGATCCACCTATACTCACTGGGCTCACGTGGTCCGCAATTCCCCAGCGATTTACTAGGGGAGGAGATGTACGCCCTGCAATAGACGTTATTCGTTATAGGCTGATGTAATTCTACATCATAGACATCTGATTCAATGCATTAAAAATGTGTAATAAATACTCATATACACATGCAATGATGAAAGGAAAAACAAAACAGTATCGTTTATAAACGATACCGCTTTATGTGTTTTTCCTTTTATAGCTGTCTCGATCCTCACCATTCCGCGCGGAAACCACACGAGTATCACAAACGAAATTGTCGTACAATAATGAAGATCTAATTTTGATGCTGTATTGTTGGAAGCATCTGCTAGATGGACAGACGACCTCATAAAGGTTGCGGGCACCCGCTGGATGCAGGTCGCTGCCGATAGGTCTAAATGGCGGACAATGGGGGAGGCCTATGTCCAGCAGTGGACGTCCAAGGGCTGAAAAGAAGAAGAAGAAGATTGTTGGAAGAGTAGTTAAAATATTTGCTTACTGTGCAGGTAATGACGAACTGACCCAGTCTAGACTGGAGGTGAGCACGCTGCTGGCCGCCGGCGACAAGACGCACTCGCAACTGCTCGAGCTGATGCCGGAGAGATCTGGCAACGCACACACTAGGAACTTTGAAACGGTGCTCAAAGAGGTCAGTTTTGTCATTCACTGATAATATAGTCTACGTGAAAATTCACCAAGCAAACATGTACCTTTATGTAACAAAAGTTAAATTTGTACTAACTTGATCCTTAAAATACGAGTATCTTACAATCAAAATGCTTGAATTTAAAAAAAAAATCCCATACAATATAAATATGGGAAATCAATGCGAAAAAAAAAAAATATATTATGAATTCTATTTTAGTTTGACCTACAATATTTGTACGTCTTCAAAGCATTAATTTTCTTATATTTTAACGTTTTTATTTCGTAACAGTATCAATACTAATTACGTAACATATAATGTCTGTGACCAGGTGTCAACATACCGTCCGCCTCCGAAGGGCTGTGAAAACCTAGAGCAGGGCCTGTTCGTCCCAAAACCTATAGTATGGGAACAATACTACGACCCTTTACATGTACTTAGGAGGGCTGTGCACAGGAGGGACTATCATGCCTCCATGGATAGGTTTACAGCCCAGTAAGTACATTAGTGCATATTATAAATTCGTATGCAAATTATATTTTATTAGATTGAGTAGATTATTGACAATGCCAGATAGGGATTCTGTCTTTTATTTAAAAAAAAATATTTATTTAAATCTCCAAGTCTGTTTTTGTATTTGTTTGTTACATTGTTGATAATTGATAAGTGACTGTAGGATTTCTGAATAACTAAATTACAAAATTGATTTGACTCGAGATCCTTTTTGTTTAGAGCAATATTTATTAAAAGAGCAGCAGAATACTGAATGGGCAGCTGAAAGAATTGTAGTTGAAGTTGGTTCTTTGGTGACTCCGGTCAAGAAATGACATTCTTGCTATTTTAAAATTATTTACCTTGAACGGTTTAAATCGCGTATATTTAACATTATTTATATCCCGACGTTTCGAACACTTTTCAGTGGACGTGGTCACGTTCAAAGTTGTTTAATTGCTATGTATAGTAATCGCGAAAACCTAAGAAAATATTATTTACTTTATTCAAAAATAGTTTTTTTTACCACGATTTGTTGCCCAATTAGTATTTTTACGCTGCCCGTTTACAAGCCCTTTGTTTTTACGATTTATACGTTGTACGTTAAGACTTAAAAACACGTCATAAAGTTTAAAAAAGACTACATAAAATCTTAAAAAGATTATTAAAATTATGTATCAAATAGCCTTTTAACCGCGTTGAATTATAAATACATTTGAATGCTTATTTCAGTGTCCAGGAAAGGCAAAAGGCAGAAAGTAGTCCTAGTACAGTGAATGCAGAGGGCCCCACGGCCAATAACACACTGTGGCCGCCCTTGAGACCGGCGACTGCGCCGCCAGAGGGCGCCGGTGACCCTAGGGCGCTGTGTGCTTCAGGTGAGCAGTTTTTTTGCACCTTTTTTTGTTTTTAGGCTGACGAAAACCCATATGTAGCGGATATCACGATTTTAGAATGTGGGAACATTACACTACATCTCGACTAATTAGTTAGATATCACTGATTAGAGTGTGAGCGGATATCACTCACAGGATTAGAGTTCAAATCCTCGCCCCGTACCCACTAAGTACGGAAGTACTCAGTGGTGCGGTCGAGGTAGTGTCAATTTCAAAAAATCCGTACTCAACTACTCAGTGCACCGTACGTGGGTACGGTGCACTGAGTAGTTGAGTACGGATTTTTTTAAATTGACTCTACCTTGACGGTGAGGGAACATTCGTGTTGTTTATTTCGATACTATTGTTTGTTTCTTACTACCTACCTTCCGATTTATTTTTTGTCGCCTACAGACCTGTACACTACTTAGGCCTAAAATGGTGTTATATAACACTTTCTTTTATCATGTAATAAGTGAATATAATTCTTATGAGAAATAAATGTTTCTTAAACCAGAAACCCCCCAGTGATAGGGACACAGAACTGGAAAGTAGGGGAAGAAACTAGGGGAGGCTTGTGCCCCGCAGTGGGACGTTTTATCTGCGATATGCGGAGTCAAAATTGTAAAAGAAAACAATACTTCCGACCTTGTAAGCGTCTGCTCACCCACTCTCGATTTTCTTGGGGGCCCCCGGAACTGCTGAACAAGGAGACGCTTAATGGTCTTTGCAAGGTCTTCCGTACACTACAATATTAAATACAACAATAATCACGACACACGCAAATGTGCACAACAAACAAATTGGTATCGTACCGCACAAGGATCGATGGCCGACTCGCCGCCGGGTGATTCGCGCCCGCGCAGCACGTGAGCTCCCCTCTCACCTTGAGAGGTCCACACTAATACAATACAATATGTGTGTGCAGGCGTCCTGCACGGCGCGCTGGTGGCGGTGCTGCATCGCGGCGTGCACAGGCGGGGGCCGGACGCGAGCGCGCCGCATGCGCCCGCCGACCACGTGCTCGCGCTCGCCGTCTACCTGCTCGACGTCGCCGCGGACCTGGCCGCCGAGCGCGCCACGCAACACAACGTACGTACACATTGATCCATAAGCCACTGATTGGTGGATTTATTTAACTAAAATTTGCTATTATTATTTACTGCTTTATAATGAGTTGTATGCAGTACTTATCAATGTGCGCGACCAGTTATATAAGTGTGGAAACCTTGATGTGATTGTTATCAGCTAAGTATTATATAGTAAAACGTAAAATTATGTATGTGCTGTCTGGTTTTCTAACATAATGAATAAATATATAAATAAACAGTACACTACTTAATATATACCATTGTGGCACCGCATCGACTTCTCGCTACGAATTGCTACACCGACCACATTATTGTCCATGTTCCGCCTAAATCGCAAGATCTAGCGCATCAAAGCGAACATCAACCTCGAGAGTAGATCTGCTGGAGTCGCGCCACAACTTCAATTTAACTGTTTTGCGGTGCGAATTCCGTCGCCGACCTGGAGAGGTACACCAGGTTGAATTTCTGGCCCAAGGGTGTAATCAAAGCATAGTGACATATTTAGTTTTAAATATATTTTTGTTTTGTATGTAAATTCTATGGGCCTTGTTGCCTGAGGTAAATAAATAAATTAAAAATAATGTTTTACCCTCGTAGCGCGACGTGTGCGTGTCCGGATGCGCGGGCGCGTCTCGCGGCGCGGTAGTATCGGGGCGGCCGCTGCTGGGCGCGTTCGCGGGTGCTTCGGTCGCGGACAACGCGCGCACATTTGTCGGTGCCGCCACGCCCTGTCGACACAACGCCGCGCAACAGAAACACGTGTATCCGGTCAACTACAGCTCCGACAGTGAGTAACAGTCTAAATACATAGTCAAGTCTAATACAGTCTACGACAAGTCTAAATACAGTGTGTCGACGCGAAGGGGGATACCCTTCACGTCGACACACTGCCGAGTAACAATACACGTGTTAAACTACAACTTGGATAGTGAGTAATACATTATTATACTAGATTCTACCCACAATTTCGTTCGCGTTGTCTTCACGAATAACCTATGTGTTATCGTAAGATATCCGGATTACAATTTACGTATATTTATCAAGTTTATACCGCCGCGAAACAGAATTATGTGTATTCGGTCAACTATAACTTCGATAGTGAGTATTATTACCAATATATTAAAAAACAAACATTTAGTAGAAAGTGACGTGGGTCAACGCGTTTGCGGGGCGCCTCGGGGCGTTTTTTATTTGTTTTGAAAATACGACGTTTTTTTTTTTGTCAGGTGACACGGAATGGGAACCATCCGAGTCGGACACGGCAAAACTACCCTCACTCAGCAAATCAGTTTCCCTACCCTCCACCAGCACTGCATTGGCTGTGCCGCCGTCATTGGAGGTGAGAACTGTTATTTTTTTAGAATCTTATTATAGTTTTTATAGAATCGGACGTCGGGCAATTGCGTAAACAATTGGGCCTCCTCATATGCACATAGCCTTGTGCATGAGGGATGTATGTCCTTTAAACGCTACACTGGCCAAGCGGGTTGGCGAAGACTCTCTTGTAGAGGTGGTGTTGCTCCTCCGGTCTTGTGGTAGTGACTTAATTGTCCATTAGTCGCCACCACATGTCTTTTTATACCTTTTTTATACCTATTGAACTTTGAACATTTGTTAAAATTAATACATTAGATATATGATATTTTATTCTTTATTTTGGTTTCTTAGTAAAATTTATTCCTTACAATTAACACACTATCAATTGACGCAATAAAAAAACTCGAAATAAAAATTCTCGATTGTGTATGAGTTTTTTTTTGAAAATCTTGAATGCAGTCTTTCTCTAAAATCGACGCCATGGTTCCTCACAACAAATTTCGCTATTTCTAATAGTTTCAGACTTACATACTGACACATCTCAAAAAAAAAACATGCTGTATATCATTATTTATTAATGTCACTTATAAAATTTTTGCTTCTGTTTTATGATGAACTTTACATGGCCTCAACTTTATACAAATGTATTAGAGTAGTTGATAATTATGTTATTTTTTACAGTTGGCACGAGGTAATTCTATACAAGAGGTGCAGTCTGACGCGGGCGGTGACGTCCCAATGCTGGCCATTACGAGAGCTTTAGAGGTAATTGTGTTTTTTGGGTAATTTTGTAAAAAAAAAATGGAAATTAAAAAATTGTTTTACTTCCTTCCACACTTGATAGGTTCTGTTTATACGTTGCTGTCAAATCAGTTTTTGTCATTTTAAAATCACTTATTTGTACCATTTAATATATTAGGCACACTCACACGTCCGTTCGCGCATTTTGATGTTTTTAAGATAGGTATTAACAGGAACGCAAAAGAAAAAATCGTGAGGCCGAATACGGACATATTATATGTCCAGATATTATCTATTATATTAGGCTAATATTATCATTGAACATTTCATGTTATGTTGTTAATATTTTTAAAACATAACTGCGTTTTTCATTTGGAAATCCTTGTCATTTTGTATTTGGAACTTTGTCACTGTTTGCCTTTTCAAACGAATCGGCCGCTAAATTGCTTAACATTTTCACGGGCCCACCGTCCATTGATTGCCAAGTTTATTCGTGACTGATAAACTTTATAGGTCCTTAGCTGTAATTCCATTTTTTTTATGTTCCATTTTTACATATCAGGACGCAGGCAGCAGTAGCACAAGTCAAGCCCTAGCATTGCCAGGGGCGGAATTAACAGGAAGTGAATTGACAATATCCCTAGGAGGGCTCCCGCACGCGCCGGAAACGCCCCCTTCTACGGGGGGCACGCCCCCTGGGATTGATTGTAAGTAAAATGTTTTTAATTTCTATCACTGTATAATTACTCTGTTCTGGTTGCCTACCTTGTATAATGTTTGTATAGGGTTACAGGTTGTACAATAGTGTAGTTAACAGTACATAATATTTGCCTTGCTAATTATAAAACAAAATCCTGTTAGGCTTTTCTCTTTGTAAAATGATATGAATAATACAGTCTTTGTAATTATAGTTGAAATTGATGTATTTTATTACTTCAACGACCTAAATGCGACCTTTCAACGTGATGGTTTTGGGATGAATCTGAGCTAGACAAACGTCACGTTATACGAACACGTCGTCCCTGGACCGAGCCTCCTTGTGTACATTGTCTTGTACGCGCGCGTTGTGTGGCCTTAAAACGGCACGCTGGTCAATCGGGTTTGCGAGTCCACTCTTGTAGAAACGGTGTAGTTCCTCGGGGCTTGTGGGAGCCGCTGTTATTCCATAGTCGCTGCGAACGACATCCACGGAAGGAAATGAGGCTGGTGTTATTTATTTTTTTACAAGGAGGCAGTTGAGCACACAGTCCACCTGGTGTTAAATAAATACTGTCCTCCGTGGACACCCGCGGATATGGCAACTTTATTCCAAAATGACAAACATTGGCACGTCCCTGGATGGCGCTGTCTATCTTTGAAGACGTACGAATTGATTTGGAGAAAGGATTGTTAAAATGGTGAGATATAGGATAGGATTTCAAAATTAGTGAAGTCAGGGTAGCTACTATAAGAGCCTTTCTCACCACCTCCTGATAAAGCAACTGTTAAAAATCTTTTAGATAAATTATCTGCCAATTAAATGTAGCTGATACTGACTTTCTGATAAAGTATAACTGACTTTCTGATACCTTCTGATAAAGTATCAGGTGGTGGCGAGAAGGGCCTTAATGTGTGCACAAAGACAAAGACGACGCAATAAAACGTGGGAGTGGTGCGGTGACTATTTCGCTCTCTCTCCCACTTACGTGTCTTACGGGCGAGCGTAGAACAGAATTACTGCCGTAGATGCGTGCTGTACGAATTCTATATCGGATTCGTCGTCATTTGTATCGTCATCAACATGTATTATGAGTTGTTCACTTAAATGTGATTTCCTCAAGTATTCGTCTTGTAAGCCTTCTGTATGCTTAACATATTTATGCCAGTTTTCTTTCAATACACTGGCAATTGCTTCTTGAAGCAATTTCTCGTCGTCAATAATTTTAAAAAAGTAAATGAGTCACATTACCAAGCGTGTTGTTTATCGATAACGAGGTTTCGCCCGTGACGCAAATCGCACAACACTGGTCTTACTATGATTTATAGTCTCGCCTACAGCGAGTGTTTGTTTCTAATTTAAAACTATTTTCTCTTACAGATTTCATGCCATCGCTAGTGAGTTTGGAGATGATGCGCAGCCCCGATGACGAGATGTCCCCGCGCACGCCCCCTGCGCTGCCCGCACCGCCCATACGCTCCCCGCACCCCTCGCATAACACGCAGGTAAGGCACACAAGCGCGCATACACACGCACGCGCTCGCACACATACGGTTGTGTTAACCTTATGAAATTATAATATATATATAAATCTTTAATAAACTTCTTGAGATCACACCTATAATTAACATCATCAAATTACATCCTTAATTAACTTTACATGAATATACGTTTGGTATTATACCCTTGATCAGCCTTATTGTTGAAAATGTAGGGCCAAAGGGGATTGTAGGGGAGAAGATAAAGAAAACCCCACTAATTCTACACAACTCCGGGTGCAGGGGAAGCGGCAATCGGCAACGAACTCACATTCCAGCAGTGGTTCCGCCTACTAATTACGTTTAGATACTGAAAGGGCAAGAGATGAAGTCGAACTGTCACGGGAGGGTCGGCCCCCGCGTCTTTATATGGTACGTTTTGCCAGCGATCCTCCCGTTCTCTGAGGACTTCAGTACCATTAGGTTGTAAGTAGGCTAACATGTGCATAAGTCTTCGCACATTCATTTCAACATATTTTTGTGCTTAGACAAGACAAATGATAACCCTTTAATTAATCGTAACGTTCCGTCCTCCTCCCTATAAGTATGGGGGGGGGGGGGTCCAAGAGGACCCGGACACGAGTATCCTGTGGCTTTTTATTAGTTTTCCTAGACTATACTTAAGATCTAACTTACAACCTAAATGAATATACAAGCAAATAAAACGCAGTGAACAAACAATACATTATGCACATAAAATACATGGCATTATAACATCTTATTCTAGTAAATAGGCATGTAAATAAAATCACACAATCTCGGGGTAAAGAGGTCGCAACTTCTTACTCACTACAACATAAGCGTTGACGATGCACTTTGCCTGTTGCGTCATCACATGGAGACAACCCCTTTTTCTACGGATTTGGGACGTTTGTACACATTCACTGTATCGTCCATTTCACTTTATATCACACACACACACACATACATACATATATGTATATATATTACATTGAATTGTATGCGCTCGTGGTTTCGTCGTGTACTCTTATAATACTATACCCTTGATCAACCTTATAATATTACACCCTTCATCAACATTATGACACTTGATCCATGTCGTGTGTTCGTGCAGGTGGAGCTACACTCCATGGAGACGGACGATCGCGTGATCCACGTGAACGAGTCGATAATATCGCTACTGTTGAAGTTGCACACGCAACTCTCCGGACGACTCGACTCATTCTCACTTGACGAGCCTGCGCCCACACCCACTGCGCCACACCAGCCAATAGGCAAGTATTTTTTTTTTATAGGAATACGGCGGCAGATGATATACACTCCACCTGGTGACAAGTGAGTGACTGTCACTCAGTCGGACATCCGCAGTACGTGTCAACTTCAGTCCAGAATGACAAACGTTGCGGAGTGCGGGTGCGGGTGATCCAAGGGTGCGGACCCTTGGATGGGCTGCCTACTTTTGGAGATGTAGGAATGGATTTGGATAAAAAAGGTTGGGAAAATGGTGAGGGATAAAGTAGTATGGGATGGGAATGGACTCTGGCATACCTTAGTTACTACTAAAACATGTACGTACATTGCGGAATAGTATAAAATTGGAAATGCGGTACATTTCAATATAGCATCAGCCGACATTAGTAAATTGGGATTAAAATACGCAATTTCTTTTATATTCAAATGTTGTTTGTCACAGATTCCACTATAATGCATTTGTCTTAATTTTGTTTTGGTGTGCAACAAAGTGGTTTTTTTAAGGCCAGGCTATATCTATATTTATAAGGTTTTTTGGCCTCCACCATGCATGGCCCTGCCAACCTCACGGTTATAAGGATTAAATCGCCGAAGAAGCGCGCCGTACTTGCTTAAGCTCTTTCCAGCACTCACTTTCTTGACTCCCTCGGCATGCACTTTTTTTATTATAACGCTTGTAGGTTCGTAGCACTGCTACCCTTAGTGACGTTAGCAACGACCGCTATGAGTGCAACGATAATGCTATGAAGGAATAAAAGGCGCCGCCATGCGAGCAATGCGATCCGATTGTTCTTTTCTCAGTCTTATTTATGACGCCGCGCTAACACGTCTTTGTGTTTTAATAATGTTGCACAATTGCATGTTGTTTGTTTATTTATTATGAGGTATGGCTTTGAAACGTGCCTTCTGATGGTAGGTCTGATCCATAACTTTTCAAAGTTACTCAACTAGCTATGGAGAGAACTATGCTCGGAGTTTCTTCGGAGGATAAGATCCGAAACAAAGATTTGCCTAAAGTACTATACTCGTAGAATTATCATGCTAAAGTGGGACCATCATATCTGCCATAGGACCAACATTCGATGGTGTAGACGAGTTCTCGAATGGACGTCACATTGACTAAACTAGGTATTTGTATGTGTGTATCAATGTACATATATATTTATGTGTATTATACTCGTACATTTAAACTATGGTCACGTTATTTAGCATTGTAATTTTAGTATTTTTTCTTTATTTTTTACTGTTATTGTACCTACCGGACCCTCTCTGCATAGCCCAAAGGTTGCCTGGGAGATAATTAAGTCCGCCTTTTGTCAGTTTGCGCAATAAAGAATAAATAAATACCGGCAAACGCAGTCTGGCACGCTTTCCGGCCTAAGGATAGAAAACTGGAAGAAATTTTTCATTGGTAGCTGGATTAGAAAAACCGAATACCGTGTGTGATGACGAGCTTTGAGAGAGGCCTATATCTAACAGTGGAGAAACATAGGCTGATGATATGTTGTTGTTTGATTTCGCTGTCATCCCCCGTTTTCAACAATATGTACTAGAAGTAACTAAGTGTGGATATATTTGTGTATGCAGGCGACGGTCCGCACTTCATCGGGCAGGTGCTGCGCAAACTGGCGCGACTTGATGCACAATGTGCAGCCACCATTGACCACCTGCGGCATACGCTGTGGCCGCATCAGAGGGAGAGGCAGGCCGAGCAGAGGGCCAGGTGAGTGTATACAATGCGGGCCCACTGCGGATTAATGGATCACATACTCCAGATTTTTTTACTCATCAGTGTTTTCCCTTATCGCCGAGCTAGTAACAATTTTTAAAAATCTATACTTATATCTATACTCATACTCATATCTAAACTCAGAGTACGGACCGAGGATTTGAGCTCACGATCACAAGAATGTGAGTCGAGTATAGATACCCATAGGCTATGGGTATCTATACTCCGTTATCTACACACCCACTTGTCATCTATTGTTAATAATAATCTATTGTTCTATGTTATATAATCTATTGTTTCTACAACCGCACCTCCCATCACAGAAGTGCGGTCCATCCGCATTTCCTAGATACGGAGGTGTCGCATACTGTTCGGTACAAAAATTATTTTATATCGCGAACCCGTAGGCTGTGGAACGAACTGCCTCAAGAGGTCTTCCCATTAAACTACGACATGGGGTTCTTCAAGAAAGCTGTGAATAGGATTTTGCAAGGTCTTCGGCGCACCCGCATACCCCCTGGTGTTGCAGGTGTCCATGGGCGGCGGTAACACTTACCATCACGTGAGACCGCTTGCTCGTCCGCCCTCTTCTCTATAAAAAAAAAAAACAAAATTCAGGCTAGATTTTCAGAATTCACACCCTCAGTTCGACAAAGCCGTAAGTCTTCTTTAACCGTATTTGAAAGAACACTAAACTATTTTTTTCGTATTTTAATCGCTAAATATGGCTATAAATTCGTTTTCGCCATTTTGTAATTATTTTTTTTTAAAGAAGTCCCTAGGAACTGAGCATATAAATGACATTTTACTGATAGTAATAATGATTAAGATTTATTATTTTAATGGTATATAAAGAAAAGGAATGTTACCGCTTGCCCGTCCGCCTACTTATTATTTTTAAATTATTTTTGATTATTTTAAAGAATATTTAAAATATTATTATCGGCTTGCGCTTTATTTCACTGAGGGTGCGAATTGGCTTCCCCTGTGAAAACTACCTGGTCATAGAATGAGGAACAACAAATATGAGCTCCTCCAACTCACACAAGGCAAAATCCATGGCCGGAAGCTCGAAAGGCGAAGAACATCCCGACTGAAGAACTTACGGCAGTGGGCAAAAGCACTTGGTCGCTATTTCGTGCAGCAGTTTTAAAAGTGCAAATAGCCTTGTTGATTGACAATCTTTGTTAAAAGACGGACTTACAAGAATAAGAAGGAAGAACTTAATCAGTTTTCCTAAAGGATAAAAAATATCTATCTAGTAGTTTCTAGGGCTTTATATATAGTGATGATTTTGTTATCCCTTAATCGTCACGACACGACACCCAGGAGAAGACATGGGTTCCGACTATTCTAAGGCCGCTCGATACTACATGGCCGAAATTCATTGTAGTTTTTATATAATTTGTGTATGCGACGTGGGGATACAAAATAAAGAGAAATGACTATTAAATGTAGGCGCGGTGCGAGGTGGCATAACGATCGAAGATTACCGAATATTCCAGATGGCCAATATTTACGTGCAAGATGTGTACCAAATTTAAGTAATTCGATCATAACTTATTCTTTAATTTTTATTTTAAAATTGAGATTCTTCTGTATGTGAATGTAGCCTAAATAAGTTTTTATCCATGTTGTACACATCTATAATTAGAAATAACTTTTCTCATAACAGAGAACGTCGCGATAAAGAGGAACGTTCCCGTCGTGCCCGTGAACGTCAACAGCAAGTCATGCGCGATTTCGCGTGTCGGCAACAACAGTTCATGTCCGCCATGCAACACATGGAGGAGGGCGCCGCCGCCATGGAGTGGGAGGATGAGCTGGTCGAGAAGGACTACGACTGCGTCATCTGCAACACAACCACGCCTACCACCCCGAGCAATCCTATAGGCCTGGCCGTGCTGCTGCAGGTACGTTGAAACATAGATATATTTTATTGTACACCAGAACGTACAGAAGAAAAACAGAAATACAAGTAATTAGAAGTACAATCGGTGAGCTCATAGTCTCATTAGGTCTCGAATGGACCTAAAAATAAGCTGCTGCGTAGGTTTGTCACGTGATATCGCCAGAGCCCAAGAAGTTTTGTGTTATTTATACCCGCCTCTTCAGACAACTCGTGACGACGGCTGGTGTAACCCACGCCGAAACGTCGAGTGGAAATAAAAGGTAAACAAATACCTTTATTGTACGCATTATTATATCGCCTATATGTGTCGATTATGTTCGATGAGCGAAATAGGTTCAGTAGTTTCAAAGTTATTACTGTTTTGATATTCAAAGTATATGTAAAAAAAGAATGCGCTTTCATATATCACCGGCGCACGACCCCGTCGAGCTCCAAATCTGGGCTTAGAAACAGCTTCTGGTGCATTGTAGCGCAACCTTGGAGCACATAGGTCTTAAAATTGCTAGACCTATATTTGAAGTCTACCTGCCACAGCTGCATCTTCAACGGCGCATTTCTGGATTCTCTGATGAATGTGCTTGATCTTGATTTTATTCATCTTATCTCGTCTTTTAATGTTATTCTATAACTTATAAAACCTTAGGCTTTTGTTATCGTTCTTTTTTTAATAAGGCTTGTTTTCAAACGAGCGACAGAAAATACTAAATGAAGAGCAATTCATGAACGGTAAAACAACTTAGTTTTGAATAACTGTTTAGTAAATAATTTTAAATTACTAACGGCGTATCACCACATGCCCGGCGGCACGGCCAAGTATCAAGAAAATGAACTATTGTGGAACTCAAAAAATAGAGATTTTAAGAATCGTAATAAAAGAAGTGATGCTTTAAAGGATATTGCATCTATATTCCAAATTGAACATACTGAGATTGAGAGAAAACTAATGAATTTAACCAGCCATTTTTTTCGTGAAAAACGAAGATATGAAGAGCGAATATGTCGTTGTTTTAAGTCATCCATTCTATAATCTTCAAGCATAAAAGAAACGTTACGCCTATTTCGTAAACTTGGTCTCACCCAATATCTTCTCTTCATTTTGCGTTTCTTTTTACGAGAAATAATATACACCAAAACTGCAATAGCCATTACGATATTATCGTCAAACATATTTCACACCTACGTACATCACTAACTTCAACAATAGTCACAACAACACTGCGGCAGAGTGCGGCATATGCGGCTTGAATCGATGCCGATATGAAAATTAGTGGGATGCCGGCGGCATGTGTGGATACGCCATAAGGAAATCACGGATTTTTTTAGACCCATACTTCACTGGGAAGCCATGGCTACGTCGCAAGTAGCATCGCCAGACAAAACCTATGAAATTGTATGGCGGGCTGGTGATGCTTTCAAATAGGTGACGTCACCAAACCGTAGTAAGGTCGCATATCCGTCACACAATTTCATAGGCTTTGTCTGGCTAACCTACTAGCAACGTAGTCATGGCTTGCCGGTGAGGTATGGCTTTTATTGTCACAATTTTTTGCTGCTTATTTCTCCTTCGATAATGTGACAAGCATGTTATCGTGTTGCAGTCGACGTCAGTCCTCGGTCACCGTCGACGGTCGGGCGCAGGCGACGCGCGGCTGGCGCTCTCGGAGCCGGAGCGCGCGCGACTCGTGGCGCAGCACGACACCGCTGCCGCCGCGCACCACTACCGCTTCCATGACGACCTCGACACTTGCTTCGACAAGGTGAGCATTTTTCGACTTGCGTTGTCGACATTGATGTTTTTAGCAAACAAACGTCTATTGCGGTGGTGTGAAAACGTCTTGAAGCAGCGCTGCGCCGTTTGCTTCTTCGTGCGTACGCTAGAGACACTTACTAATTATAGCCACTCGCAGCGCCAACGTTCACGTTTTTAGGGAATAAGTCTCTGCTGTGATGTGAAAACGTCTTGTAACAATGCCACGCTGTGTTCCTCTTCTTCGTCGTGTGCTCCGTGTGTGCGTGTCGAAGACTGCCTGCTACAACCTCCAAACAGTGAACTGTTTCACTAATTAGAGGTTGCAGCAGACAGTCTTCGACTATTATTTCTATGGAAAATAATCAATCCATCTTTGCTTGAGAACAAAGCTCCTTTTGGAGCTAGTGACATCAACTATGCAAAATGGCTCCGCAGAATCAGTTATTTTTTATTTTCATTTTCCAAATGCAATGTGTCGCGGTTATCGTAAGTATACTATCGTATCGCATTTACCGCCAAGTGGACTGCATGTTCGTCTGCTGCCCTCTATGTCAAAAAAATATCTAAATGTGAATTGATGTCAAAAAAATTGTGAGAATACGTTTTTTTTTAGCATTTCCAGCTATTTCATTACATAATTATTTAAGAGGAGTTAGTTAAATACTCGTACACTATCTAAATCGTGCTGTTGTCCCCCGTATAGGAGTCGTGGCTGCTGAGCGTGAGTGTAGGGTGGGAGGGCGGCGTGCACGTGCAGTCGTGCGGCCACCACGTGCACGTGCTCTGCCTGCAGTCGTACCTGCGCAGCCTGTCTGCGCCGCAACGACCACACAACTTGCACGTGAGTATTTACATTAACCTATCAAGGTATGATCTTTTTGACTTTCAATTGTTTTCTTTTGTATTAATCACCCAGTTAGATCGATACGCACTTGACCTTATAACAGTCAAACTATTTGAAACTAAATGAGGGCTACTGTTTTATCACCAGAGAAATGGAGGAAAGCATAGGGACTAAACGAACGTTGACACTGTTATAAACTTTGCGTTTTCAGACGTGTTATTGCGGTGTTGCATTTCATATTCGTTGCTCTATTTAAATTACCAGTTTACGTTGTATTATATTTGTATTTGTGGTTAGCGCCACTTACCTGCTTTTTAAATATGCGGATAATGAGTTGTAAAGAAAGTCAATACTATGGAAATATAGTTTTTGACAGATGTTATCGCTTGCTAGTAGCGTCCTCTGGTTGCGTGACCTATTTTACATACGCAACTAATCTATATTTTTACAAGCAGCAAAAAGACAGTTTAAGGAGATGTGGTTACTGAAATGAAAAGCGTAACTACATGCAGAGCGTAAAATGCAGGTGATTAATGAATAGACGGTATAGACAGAATAGACGAGACAAAGACAATATAAGGCTGACGGCACTCGTTACCGTTTCCATGTGGCCTATGACCTATACTTACCACGTTCGGTAGTCATTTCGTAACCCCCTCACGAGTTCTGTTCTTAGGCGAATTGCCCACCTACAGAAATTGTATGCACGCTACTGCGGGCAGATACCCGTGGGCGCCTTGGTTTCGTTTTCTTTCTTCATTCCGCCTCCATGATTAAATTCATCCGCTTGTGGAAAGTCCAGTAAGCGACTCGGTGTAGACGGTGAGTTAGGTGTATGTCCGTAGTTTGAATGGAGCATCGCGTGAAGTCGCGTCCAAGGACGACAAGATCGAGCAGCGCCGTTGCCACTTTGGCGATTCCCCGCCATTCCATGCAGATACATTGTTTACTTTTTGACGGCAACTCGAGAAGTGAAGTTGAGTTTTTGTTTCATTTAATTGTAAAAATTGTGTATTTTACGTTTTGTGGTTTAATGGGGAGAGTTATTAGAGTTCAAACTTTTTTGTTCGTAATGTTTGTGATAATCAAATAAAAGAATAGAGGACTGTGTGTTTCGTGTGCTGCCAAGGAGTCCTCTTCTGTCCTCAGAAAACCTACTATCACTTTACTGACTTATTTCGACGGGACTGGATATTGACAGAATATGTTTTAGACTTTGAAACTGTTTATTGTGAAGAAACCCTGACACAGGCAGAATGTGCTAACTGCATCATTACCATTTATGCAAATAAAAAAAAATAACAGATATACGAGAATAGTAACGTGTATGTTCGCAGGTGGACCGCGGTGAGTTCCTATGCCCTGTGTGCCGCCAACTGGCCAATAGCGTGCTGCCATTAGCCCCCGCGCCCCTGCGGCCTCTGCGCAACCCCGCACCCGTCCCCCACGCAGTCACCGCGCAGCAGATACAGGACATGTTGGATACTACGCACCCGCAGCCGGTGAGTGAACAGTTAGGGTATAAAACATGTTATACAAGGCCGTTATTACGCAAAATCTAAACACTATCGATCTCTCCATCCCCTCTTGTTACATTTTTTTATTTAATATACTTTACATATATCTTGCTCCCTTCATTACAGTTAAAATGTTTGGTATACGCGTTTATATTTGGGCAATAGTATATAAAGTATATTTAATAATAACAGCAACACTGTTAACTTTGTTTCATCGAATTAAATAATTAACTAGTTACCGATTTACTCTTGTTTCATTGTATACCTTGTTGGCTGTTCCATAAAAATAAATAAAATAAAATAAAATTTACAAATAGACTAACAGTTTCATTAATAGATTTTGTAATATTTTTGTTCCTAGGAAAGTTTAGCTTTCCCATCACCATGGAAGAAAGCTCATGTTTACCCTTTGTCTAAAAAGGGTAACTACAGACCTGATCAACTACAGACCAATAGCAATCATCCTTATCCATCATCTTGGAGAGTATGGCTCCTTTCCAAGATGATCGAGCGTGTTATAAATACACAGCTCCTTGGGTACCACCAACTCACTAAAAGTACCAAAGGGGATCCCCTTTGATTCCTTTTAATATATCGGGTTTCCATAAGTCAACAGACACCATTTCAAAAGGAATAATTTTCAATTAATAATTGAACAGATTTGTTCTAAAAGAATGTTACAAAATTAGTGATAATAGTTTAAAAAAACATCGTTCCATATTACCATAAGCTTACATTTCAGCTGCCAACCCGTCTCTCAGAAGAAATGGGCAAATCAATGGAGGACATGACGGTAACAGCGTCAATGAAGCTACGTCAACGGTACGGCTTATCCCCGGCCGCTATATTCACGTTCGTCGCGTCGCTGGCACGCACCAACCTGGAGTGCGAGCTGGTGCAGCGCGGGGGCACATTGCTGACACACCCCGCACCGAGATATAAGCCCAGGAACGACACTATTGGTGAGTCACATCCTAACTTACTAATATTTAGACAATATGACAGTGACGGCATCATTGAAGCTACGTCAGCGGTGCGGGTTGACTCCGACCGCCATTGCACCGCGATATAAGCCCAGGAACGGCTATCGGTGAGTCACGTGTTTACACAGTTTACATAAATGGTAAGTTGTGTTGAAAACAATGCAGGACATGACAGTGACAGCATCAATGAATAGTTTCGTTAAAATAAGCGTTGGCACGCTATGTTTGTGCTACTGAACCTTCAACTTAACCGTTTCTTTTTCTTTAACCTTTTTTTCATTATTTCTACATTGAAATCGGAAATTGGAATCGGAAACTCGAGTTTTTAACTACAAGGTTTTATAGATAAAAACATTAAAAATTTGGACTATAACACTCACTAGCCCTTAACGCTAGTCTTAAAAGTTCATTAGCACTCGAGCATCGAGCGTTCAACAATCTTTTTTTACAACACTAGTCACACCCCTATTTCGCATTAAATAAAGTTGTTGTCTGTACGCAGTGCCCCTCCTAGTGGTGGCGGGCGCGCACGCTCGCGTACTATGCTCTGCTGGCTCGCTGGGCGTGTCGGAGACGTGGCGCGCGCTGTGCCCCCACGAAGTGTCCACACCCGGCGGGCTGGCGTCGCTGCCCGTGCCCGCACCCTCGCCACAGGCGCGCCCCGTGCCTATGCTCCTGCGGGACCCGCTCGCCCTGCTCGTGCAGCTGCTGCTGCTAGCGCCCGCCGAACCACCGCACTTAGACATCCGTGAGTACATACTGGATATACCTATTGGGAAAATCACGGAAATAATTCTCTACATCTCTACGGACTACGCATGACCAGGTCAATTTAAACCTAAGGAGTCTCAAGTTAAGGAGAGGGACGCTCTGAGTTTCGCTCTTTGCGAAGCTCGGCCTGCGGCTTCGCATAACTTACAAATTACAAATGTCGCTGCGGAGGAAGAAGCGCTCCAGTCTTCGTCCTCCGTAGAGTTTGGTCTGTGACCTCGCGAGACTCGGCTCGGCCTTCGCCCTCGCAAAGCTGTTATAGAGTCGAAATTTCCAAAATGTATTGGTTTTAAAAAATGGTGGAAGCGGGAAACTGATTGCAAATTCATAATCAAGGCCCCTGAAAACCTCAAATATACATATTTATCCGAATCGAATGCTGGAAAACATGGTCATCACTTCGAATTTCCTCCCGATAGGCGCCATGCTATCTGCCTTTTTTATTCACCACGCAAAGTTTATTGTGTATTCGATCATGTTTTACTTGATTTTAAATTGAAATACTGGCACAAGAGCCTATAATTGAATGAGATTAAATACAACTGGATATTAAATATTTTGTCTTTGAATACACTTCACTGCCTCAAGAGGTATTTCCATTGAGCTACGATATGGGGTTCTTCAAGAGAGCTGTGAATAGGATTTTGCATGGTCGGCGGCGCGCTCGCATACCCTCTGGTGTTGCAGGTGTCCATGGGTGGCGGAAACACTTACCATCACGTGGAACCGCTTGCTCGTACGCCCACTAGTCTATAAAAAAAAAAGTCAACTTTATAATTTCCCAGCTTATTTTAAACGTGTTTATAAAATACGTATCTTCAACTTCTAAAAACTCAATTACAGAACACTTCACATGCATAATCCGCGCCCTATACGCCCTAACCTACTACCAAGTAGTGTGCCAGTTTTGTGCGAGTACGAGCGCGGAAGGCCGCGCGGCCTTAGCCGCGACCCCGAGGCCCGGCGAGCCGGCCGGCTTGCGCCGCGCGGCGCGGCAGCTGCTGGCCGCGCTGGCCGGCTCCGACCTCTTCACCGAAGACGGCCCGCCCGCCGGACCCTCTGTTGATGACCAGCCTAATATTGCCGAGATGGAAAACGAGGTACGTGAAATGTGCAAATCAGTAATAGTACATTGTTACCCTAGGGGTGAAAGTGACTTATTTCAGTCCCGAGACTGGGTTTGGTGCCCGAGCGCAGCGAGGGCGTCAATAGGTCGAGGGACTAAATAAGTCCTGAACCCCTAGGTAAACACTGTGCTTTTCATTACGAATACAAGGAAAGTAATTTAAAAAATATACTCTTTAATTAATGGGTGCGTTTCTTTATGTTATTTCAATTTTACATCGCGCTGTAATGGAGTGGCTGTATAGGAAGTTAGATCATGGTTACATAGAAATGTGAAAATAGCTCTTTTTTTTTCATAATTTTTCAGTTGTCTGTCAGTTGAAAACGCTCACCCTAGGGTGTATTGGGCTATTTTCACTTCGCTCCACAGGCAACTTCGGACCTACTTTCAGAGTATGAGTAATGAAAAATCAGTTACAGAATACTTCACGTATATAATCCGTACCCTATACGCTACTGACCTCCTACCATCAATCAACCAAAATACATAAATGGATAATTCCTAGTGACAATAAACGACAATTCCATTTGACAATTTGACAATTCCATAAACGAGTAGTAATAATTCAGTTTTTAAAAGTTTAATTTGTTTATTTACTTAAAATCAATTATTACCAAACATGTAACCGGGAAATATTGCGTCATAAATTTTATTTCTGATTACCTAATATATAGAAATGTTTTGCTTTTCAATTACATATTTGTAAATTGGCATCGCGAGTGCCGCCGAACGGTTTCGCCTCGCGATAGACGGCAATATTCGGAGCCGATTGCCAACTCCCACTAGTTGCAGAGGCACCACAAGAAGAAGAGGAAATTTCTTATATTCCATTTTTTTTTCATATTCATTTATTTGCGGGTTACAAAAGATGTCATATATTATAACTTTTTAAACTTTCGCATTTTGTACACATTTTATATTCTAATCGGGTCTAATATAGTCAACTCGTGACCACGGCTGATATAGCCCGTGCCGCAACGTCGAGTAAGAATAAAAGGTTAAACAAATATCTTTGTTGTACTCGTTCAGACCCGATTTATAATATAAGATGTCATATTTTAATCAAGTCCGTGAATAATCTGCCTCATCGGCGTGCAAATTCTTATACATTTACATTGAATACACCGTTGCTTCATAAATTTTGCAGTTATTGTAAAAAAGCTGAACTAGCAATAATACATTCTTCATAGTTTTTTGCCGTCAAATAACGGGCTGAAATGACAGTAGGTAAATTTTACCGCATTGAGACGCCTTTAAATGCCTCGGTCGTAATGTTTACATCTCTCTACTATGGTTGATCGATGGCCACTACCAAGTAGTGTGTCAGTCAGAGATGGAGAATCACGTATGTGGAATATGCTAATGATTAAACAAATATACGTATAAACATTAAAATCACCATATACAATTTTTCTGTTGGGTAATGCTTTCAATTAGCCGTTTGGTGTTGGTTCAGTTGGTTGCCTATGTGGTGTCGTGGTACTTTACCATAGCACCTCCTCACCTCTTTCTTTCCCTAGGTATCGTAAAAAGCGATTAAGGGATAACGAAGTAGCTACCACAAACTCTGAGGAAGTACACCACCTTTGAATGAGTAGACTCGTGAACCAGCTTGGCCCCAGCGTTCTGGCCAGCCCATACATTTCCTTGTGCACAAGATAATATCAATGAAGAGGCCTATTTATTTATTGTATTTCTTTATGTCTAACAATGGACGATAGAAGGGTTGTTTATAGTATACGGTAATGCTTTCAATGTGGTGGCATGCATGGTAAATGAAGTTTCATTCCCTTGCAAAGTAAAGTATGTTGGGTACGATAGTTTTCTATAACTTGTCCAGTTTCATTGTAACTTTTTCCTTCCACAGTTACAAGAGCTCCTCCTGCCATTCCTGCGCATCGCAGCCCTACTCCGTCACCACCTGTATGGCGGTTCCCTACCCGAGGTGGACAGCACTCGTCAGGAGTTCGTCCGTCTCGCCTACTACCTAGAGTTGGTGACGGATGGGATGGAGTGGAACGAGTGGTCTGCGTGGCGAGGGGTACACCCCGATGCTGTCCACGCGGCACGAGCGTGGGCACGGCAGTTGGGACACGCCGCTGCTAGAGGACAGCTCGTGGTCAGTGCACTCATGTTTATTGTTTACACTTTTTTAATAATCTAATAACCTACACCTATAATAATAGTATAATAATTGCCTCTTTTAACCTATATAACATAATAATTAGTTACATATATACATATTAATTATCTAAGTATAAGGAATAGGTTTTATGTAAGCAAAGAGTTACTATTGTATGAGAACCCCAGAGGTAAAGGGGTCTAAGTGACAAAATTTATGTTTTGAGATAATTGAACCAAAAGTCAACAAAATTTTGTAAGAGGGAAAGTTTTTCTTTTTTTGTTTTGACCATTTTAGGCCAACACTTTGGCCATTTGCTTCTAATTAGTACTAACAATAGATAGCTATTGTTAGTAGCTATCTATTGTTTATTACTAGCTATCTATTGTTAGTAGCTATCTATTGTTTATTATAGTAGATACTAACAATAGCAGTGTTAGCATGCACTACTAGTGGTGAAGGGGCAACACACTAGGTAGCAGCACCTGTCAGGGAAATCACTGGGATCTCCTCACCACTAAAAAGAATAGTATTTTAACAGTCTGTTACTGCATCTAACTCAATTTTTTCTAAAATGTCACTTAGACCCCTTGACCTCTGGGGTCCTCATATCTAATTACGTGTGTGACGGAAGCTACCTAATTTCGCATGTCGAATAATTTTATTATCGAATTAATTAGTTGCACAGCGATTGTTGCGATTATGATCTTACTCTAACGTGTGACTTGTCTACCAGGTGCGTCGCCTCCTCCGCTCGCTCCACGTCCCATGGGCTCCCCCCGCTCTGCTGTCGCTGCCGCGCGATTACGACCGCCTGTTCACGTACTACCACGAGCGCGTGTGCCTGCAGTGCGGCGCCGTACCCAAGGAGGCCTCCGTGTGCCTGCTGTGCGGCACGCTCGTCTGCCTCAAGCAGCCCTGCTGTCGCCAGCAGAAGGTCGCCGAGGCGGTGCAGGTGAGTTGAGTATACACACACAATACACACACACAGGCAGAAACATAGACACAGAGAAACATACACATAGACACTCGCAAAGACACAGACGGACACATAGACACACAGAGAGACACCCTGGCACACACAGCCAGACACACAGAGAGACACCCTGAAACACACAGCGAGACACACAGGAAGACAAACACACACAGAGAGACACATACACATACTGAGAGAGACATAGGGTGTGGCTGTGTCAGACACCCTGCTAATAAATATCTTACTGTCTTACACAACTTTACAAATCTATTCTTGATTGTTTTACATTAAAAAAATATTGAAAACAAGATTATGAACATAGTTTATTTTATGATAAACTAGCTGACCCCACAGACGTTATCCTGTCCAAACGAACGAACAAAACAAAAAAAGAATTACGCCATATCCATCGTTCGAATCGTGAGTTATCGTCTTGAGTTCATACAAAAATCCTATAGAAAAAAGCACTTTCACTTTTCCAATTTTTCTTTCCCTGAAATCCTTATTCGGATTATTACGAACATTTTAAAAAAAAAGTTAGCCACATCGGTCCAGCCGTTCTCAAGTGACGCGCTTACCAACGAACAGCATTTAATTTTTATTTATATGGATATGAATTTATTTGATTACCTTTGCTTAAGAAGGGTAGTCTGCACGCCACAGTCCCACAGCCTTGGGGTGCACTCGACTGGCCCATGTGACCTCGCACTCTCTATACTACTCTCACATTTACTACATTTCACACTTTATAGTGTCGTGCCCTGCTTTATATAGTGCTGTGCTTTATAGTACAGTATCGTCTCACACGTTCGTGTTTCGATAGTGAGTGAGATATGTCAGAGTCCATTCCCTTTCCATCCCGTCCCTCCCCATTTTCACAACCCTTTCTCCAAATCAATTCGTAAATGTTTAAAGTAGGCAGCGCATCCGAGAGCGTGCCAAAGTTTGTCATTCTATTATTTATATCAAATGGATGTCCCGATATCAAATTTGATGCAGCACTGAAAATGTCTCCATTGTTTATCCGTAATTTGTCCGATAAAATACCGCCTATTCCTAATACATTTGACCGAACTTTGAGCCTCTATGACTAGTTTTTTTTAAGAAGGGTGCATTGTGGGCGGGCCGTTTCCGTGATGGTAAGTGTCTACTGGCATTCATAGACTCATGCAACATTAAGAACATCACGTGCAACATTTTTAAAAATGGTGTACGAAGGCCGGGCGGTTCATGGTTACTGCCATCCATATATGGAACATTAATAATATGTAACATTTTTGTGCGTGCATATTCTAGCACGCAATGGAGTGCGGCGGCGGCACGGGCATCTTCCTGGTGGTGACGTCAACGTACATCATCGTGATCCGCGGCCGCCGCGCCTGCCTCTGGGGCTCGCTCTACCTCGACGACTACGACGAGGAGGACAGGGACCTCAAGTAAGTATACAGACAGACAATACGACAAACGACCGAAAAGGAACATCTTAACAAATGCTCGATACTCCTTTTATTCCTGGAGCTGCAGCTGGAGCGGACGCGAGGCGAGACGGCAGAATACGTTGCGTCCTTTTCAAAGGCTTGTATTTAAACGAGCAGCACAACAATACTAACCTGGCAGCAAATCATGATCAACATAACAGACTATTTTTGAATACCTGAAATAAATTATTTTAAATCACTGAGAGTGTCAACACAGTCGTCGGAAGTGAACAAGTGAATACAACATTTTTATTTTTTTCGTTTTGACTATATTCGAAATACGAATTTTTAATAAATGTTGTTTTAAAAACGGTCCAGCTGAAATGAGTTCTCTTTCTGAAATTTGAGTATCTCAAAATTTACCTAGTCATCCTATGTAGATATGCGTCCAGTGAGTGGAGCGGGTTCAACGAGTAAAAATAAGTTTAAACAAGTCCACTCTGGTGCTTCCCTCTCTCAGTAGAAGGGCAACATGTCTTTATAACTGTAAACCTTTTCAGTATCCACTATTGGACACATTGTCTCTTGCATGAGCGAGGTATAGCCTTAAAACGGCACGCTGGCAGCGGAAGGCAGGTTGCCGAGTGAACTCTTGTAGATGTGGTGTAGTTCCTCAGGGCTTATGGTAACGGCTTTGTTATCCCTCAGTCGCCTTTTACGACACCTGTGGGAAGAGTTGGGGTTGGGAATAAACGTCTTTACTTTTAAAAGAAACAATTTTTATATGTCAAGTTAAACCTATCGTATTTTACAAGTTTGCACTCCTTTTATCTCAACTAATTCCCACCCATTTCCTGCTCACGGTGGAAAGTTTACTTAAGATTAGGATTAAGATTGACATGAAGTGGGATTAAGGCGTGAGCACAGCTAGTTTATTTATACCATACCATCAGCTTATGTCTCTTCATTGCTGCATATAGATTTCTTCCAAAGCTCGCCACCACACACGATCCGGCTTCACCACCGGCGAACTTTTTAATATCAGCCATCCACCGCCGAAGGGCTTCCCACGTGACCTCCATTCGAGGGCTCGTCTACCCCAATGATTAATCTGTCCTACGACAAATATCACCTGTCCACTGCCACTTCAGCATGCCGATTCTACGTGACTTTAGTTCTTTGGTAAATCGTTTCGAATCCTGTCCCGGAAAGAAAGTCCGAACATAGCTCTCTCCATAGCTCGCTGCGTGCTCTGCTTTATATTTAATCGATCAATCATTAAATATAAATGTAATTGTTCTGATTTTCAGACGCGGAAAACCGTTATATCTAAGCCAAGACCGTCTGGAACTGCTCCAAGCACAGTGGTTGGCACACCGGTTCGACCACACCAAACGCACCTGGGTGTGGCACCGCGACTCACTTTGAGCCGCCGGTGTATGAAAACACCACCAATCACACATCTACTGAAATTTAATGTGACATGAGGAAGCGCGGTTGGGGGGATCCAGGTGTCTGGGTCGCTACTGGAATTGACTTGAACGCCTCGGGTCATAATGTTCTCTTCTACTTCTAATAAATTATCTTCCTCCTAAAATGTTGAAACATTGACATTTTAGGGAAATGGAAAGAGAAAAAGTCATTTTAGGAACGACCATTTTAAGAAAGAATTTAGGAAGGAGACATTATGACCCGAAGCGAATTGGCATTTGATACGACATTATTAAGATATATGTGGGAGTAGGCGTGTGTCTAGACCCCTTAGAAAAACTTTGAACTTAGAACGAAATAGGCGACTTTTTGCACTAATTGTATGTTTTTTTTTTAAATTGATGGACGGCCCCTAGAACTACAATAAGATTGTACAATGTCATTGCGCAATATTATTGACTCTCGCCTTCTATTCAAACGAGTTTTAATACACTCCCTAAACGATCAAAAACATTGCGAGCGTCTAGATAGCTTCTTAAAAAAATGATTTTTTTATTTTAAAAGAAAGACCCCTTAAAGAAGGAAGGAAGGAAGTCTATTTGGAGCACTTTTTGTGTTTGTACACCCCTTCTTCCCTGAATCTTTGGGCTTAACCGTATTATGTATATCCTGAGGATTTCATATAACATGATGGCATTACGTACTGTCATTTATCTATTAAAATCTTTCAATATTGACATTTATATACTTAACTCTCCCTTTTAACTACAACTACCCCGCCCCCCTCTTCAACCCCCTCACACCTATATTGAAGGATGACATTGTCATTAAATTACTCGTTACCCATAATTTTGCTCACCTTCTAAAGTCGAAAGAGATACATAATGACGTCATTTGACATCTTAATATTTATTAAGCTTAATAAAAATGATATGCCGCGTTTTAAACCATATTTTTTGTGACTTACTCAATTCACTCCAATAGATTGACTGTTCAATTCTAATAATGGTCGTATATCGTATAGCCATTTACATATATTATCACAAATATATTTTACTGAAATATCTAATCGAGCGTTCGAACAAATACAAAATACTTTGCAGCTCTTTGTCAACGTTATCAATACGCGGCCAGGTGGCGCCGACCACAAATATAACTTTGTACACCACACATATTCATTCGGTTAGAGGAAACAAATTTGTACTCCTTTCCGAATTCCGAACGCAAGTGAAGTTGGTAATCGTGCGAATGGTCGGTCGGCCAATGGTTTAAAGGAGTACAATTAGCCAATCAAGTGGCACTTTCTGATTTATTGCTTTCATATTGGTGTTTTTTTTTTGTGATTTTCTTATATTTGTTATATTTAATATACGTCACAAACGAAGTTAACATTTTTAAAAATTAGTTGTGTCAGTTATATAAGATAATACATCTTATAGATTAAATATGGATAAAATTTTGATTCATTGTACAAAACGTTCAATGGAGGTGTTTTTAAGAATGATTATTCTGTAGTTTATCGATTTTGACATTTGACAGCAATAAACTACGGTAGCCAAACGTTGCCACGTCGATAAATCACTAAGACCTGAAATTTATTGCGAAAGCGCGGGAGAATTATTATTACTAAGGCGCCCCCTACACGAGTGAGTATCTCGCCGGCGATAGAGGATATCGTCGAGAGCCCGAGCCATTGTTTTCAATAAAACTATATGAGCTATCGCGGAGCCAATCTACGCGGGCGATAAATTCCACCCGTGTACATTAACTGGGCGATAGCTCCGTCAATCTACACAGGCGATAAATTCCATCCGTGTAGGTTGGCTCGGCGATAACTCCGCCAATCTACATGGACGTTAAATTCCGCCCTAGACAGGCGATAAATTCCACCCATGTAGATTGGCTCGGCGATAGCTCCGTCAATCTACACGGACGTTAAATTCCGCCCTAGACAGGCGATAAATTCCACCCATGTAGATTGGCTCGGCGATAGCTCCGTCAATCTACACGGACGTTAAATTCCGCCCTAGACAGGCGATAAATTCCACCCATGTAGATTGGCTCGGCGATAGCTCCGTCAATCTACACGGACGTTAAATTCCGCCCTAGACAGGCGATAAATTCCACCCATGTAGATTGGCTCGGCGATAGCTCCGTCAATCTACACGGACGTTAAATTCCGCCCTAGACAGGCGATAAATTCCACCCATATAAATTGGCTCGGCGATAGCTTATATAGTTTCTTTGAGAAACTAATGGGTCGGGGGAGGCTATAGCCGGTGAGAGATTCGCTCGTGTACGCCGCCTACGACATCGCTGTGTGCACAAAAGGGGCGTTTCAGTGCATTTAAAAACCCATATAGCACGCACTAGTTGGAAAGAACTTTTCCTTATTATCAGTACGTTTAAAAAAAAAATGTTTAGACAAAATTAGTTTTATGAGCCTTATTCAACGACATATAGTTTATATAGACTGAAATTTTCGAGATTTTTTTAAAAAGTTTACATTGTCAATTTTAGAACAACTGAAGCAATCATTACTAAACTAATCTTCATCTCTTAAGTATTTTTTTTTTTATAGAAAAAAGATGGCGGACCCGCATACAGTCCACTTGATGGTACGTGGCCACTGTCGCCCATAGACATCCGCGGTACATGCCAACATCAGTCCAAAATTACATACGTTGGCACGTTCCTGGACGCGCTGCCTGCCTTTGGAGATGTAGGAATGGATTTGTAGAGAGAGTTGGGAAAATTGGGAGGGTTAGGATAGGAAGGAATGGGCTGTGGCATATCTCACTCAATACCGAAACATGTATATACATTAGGGAATAGTTTAAAGTGAAAAAAGCAGTACATTTCAAGGTAGTCTTCTGTGAGAGCGGGATAACGAGGCCAATCGACAACGTACAATCTATGCCATTGGTTAGGGCTCTTAAAACTTTTGTTCTTTCGTCAACATTTATTTCAAAATGTAACGAAAAATAGTTAAATAGCTGGCGTCTGTCATCGGACTTGTTTGACTTGTTTCAATGCTTTCTTGGCCCCATAGGATCATTAAAACAAAAAAAGATAATAAAAGAAGCATTGCTGTGATAAAGCATTCGCTGAACTGCGACCATTTAGCATAATGGCAACTGCTCATTCTTACCATAAAAATCCTTAAATTCATTATGTTTTCCTCCAAGGTCTAACAAAGTTTTCGTTGTATGAAATGAAAAGAAATTCTTTGTACCTATTTTGTAGTACATTTTTCAACAGCTGTAATTTTGATAATAATCACTTTCCCCAGAAAACGACAAAAAGAGTCTCGAGAGAACGACAAAAATATGTCTAGCTAAATTTTTCCCAAACACGATCAAACAACATAAAAATAAAGCTTCACACGAAAATTCAGTTGTATGGCAATTTTTATTTTGTCCACCCTAATTTTGTCTAACCTCTTTCAAACATATTTCTTTTTAACTTATTTTATTCAATCCTATCTATGTAACTTACAGTCTATCCAGTCTTAATTTTTTTTTATTCAACACTAATGTTGGAATAATTCGGGGCCGATTTATTTATTTATCCATTCTTTCATTCGTTGAAAAGTCCAAAGTCCATACATATAGATTCTATAGAGGGGGAGAGTGCACGCTGCAAGCGAACAGCCGCTGGGCGCGCTCGACTAGCCGCGTTACCCCTCTCTCACAGAAGACTACCTTGTAATGTACTGCATTTCCCACTTTATCTTATTTGAACGTGTTTCGGTAGTGAGTGAGAGATGCTAGAGCCCATTCCCATCCCATCCCTCTCCATTTTCCCAACGTTTTTTCCAAATCCACTCCCATATCTCCTAAGGTAGGCAGCGCAT
This sequence comes from Sesia apiformis, assembly GCA_914767545.1. Lineage (NCBI taxonomy): Eukaryota > Metazoa > Arthropoda > Insecta > Lepidoptera > Sesiidae > Sesia > Sesia apiformis. Next base: position 1,456,498 of record OU611960.1, on the reverse strand, counting down.
CCGGGGGCGTGCCAACTTTTGTCATTTTGGACTGATGTTGGCATGTATCGCGGATGTCTATGGGGCGACAGTATCCACTTGCCATCAGGTGGACTGTATGCTCGTCTGCTGCCTTCGTCCATTAAAAAAAAATATAGCTTGATTGGATGTACTGTAACTCCCCTCTCGTTAACACATTACGCACGGGGGTTTTGTCGGCCAGTTACAAATGTTGAACGAGGTGTTCAAGGCGTACGGTTATCGTTGAAGCGCGAATATTCGGCCAAATATTCGACTAGACACTTGTGACAAATGTTGCCACAAGTGTCAGAAAGTGTAAAGTTTGTAAATAAACGTCGCACGTTAGGGGTGTCCACTGGGTGTTGTTAGGGCTGTGAATATGTACATTTTTGACTTCTCTGTTACACGCTCGACGACGTGACTTAGATTTTAAATATTTAAATTATTTTTTCATATTTTTGTTATTTTAGATTTAATGCTAAATTTGTAACAATGTTTAGCCAGTAGCCGCTTTTCAGTGCATACCAAATATTTCTGCAATGAACGGTGTTTCAGTTTTCCGTGTGCTGTATTTTTTTATAATTAAATATATTTTTGGTTGTCGATTGCTTTTTGTCATCAGAAAAATTCTTGCCTGAAACATTATAAAAGCTGTCCGATGTACTGTTAAGGTATTTTCGATTATATTTCTAATCCCACTTATATTTAATCTTTATTTTAACTTCATTTCATTAACATGGTTAAATTAAACATTGAAATAGTGGGATCTAGATTTAGACAACTCAGTGTAAATTCGTTTTTAACGCGATAGAAATAAACGCTACATTTGCTTATTAATATACGCAGGTTACCTTGTAAGCTGGATTTGATATAAATACGGGGAACAATATATCTATCTCTGTTACATCTAAGAAACAGTACAGTGACAAAAAACGAGCGACGCCGCGGGCGGTAAGCAAGCAAGACAATAACTGCTTATTGGCCAATAAGCATTCTAACAATTACAAATTCATTTGCAGTTCGTTGTCAACTTATTCAAAAACATCAACCGCAAAATAACTTTGTAATACAATCTCATTTATTTTTTCAGTTTATAAATACCGAATACGTTCAAGGTTAATCTTAGATGAGTTGTTTGCGAACCGCATTTTTTTTGTACTTTTTCGAAGTTGCTTGTTTGATTCACTCTTCAAATTTTTGCGTTATTTATAAATATTATGGTATGACACATAGTTAGGGATCTGATTTTGAAATAATTTTGTGTGCAATTAAAGTGTTTATATTATCATTTACGTTGTTATTAAAAGTACATTATTATTAGCGTGTCTAAATTTTAGTTGTAGCAAAAAATTGTATAGAATCAACGAGGGTAGTTTTAAGCGAGGGTACTTGTAATATACATGCATTAAACCGTAGATACGCTCAAACTCACGCTAAAATAAGTCTTTTTTTTTGTACAATTTGATAATGATTCCTTCACTATATCCATCTGGGGCTCAGATAAAGATTACTGAAATTAACATATTTTACAACAAAAAGAAATTAAAAGAAATTATATAAGATACTACGAAAGTTGCAACTAAAACAGCATGAAAAATTACTGGTATAATTAGAATTTACAAATTAAGGACTGAATTATAGAAAGATGACGTCATTATTGAGTGATAAACATAGCAACGTATTCACCTCAAATACTAGATCTAACTAGTTTTCACTAGATCTAACTAGTTTTCAAAGGAATGTTGGATTATATTATCTTTTCGAATGGTTTTGTTTACTGACGATAACACTAGATATGAAAACGATTTCATATTAAATAGATTTTTTTGAAATACATTACATAATTAGCTAGATGTAAGTTTAGGGACATCTAGCTAAATATTTAGGAATATTTAATGTGGCCTAACGTTGAGGAACTATTTGCTATCCTTGTCACTCATCCCTGTTTAAAATGGCGCTATTGAAGAATGACGATATTATATTGCAATTCTTTTCCGACTTATGAGTTGTTGAGTAGTTGAGCGCGCAGCGGACGAGGGTTAATGAACCTTAGGAATCTTAACTTTAGCCAGTTTAGACTCTAGTTTTTAACCTCAACGGTTCAAGACCGTGAAACGTTAAAGAATTAGATGGTAACGCTCACGAGCGTTGGACGTCTGACTCTTGAAGCTTCATTAGCGTTTAAATGTCGAGAGCTCAGTTTTACAACACCAGTGTTAGGGTATAACAATATGAACCCAGTTTAAGATGACCCTTGTTGTGTACTTATCGCGAGTGTTTAGAAACGGTGTTATCTCTGTATTAACAACGAATAGATGATTTGTAATTGCTCATTGTTTTTTTTGTCGTGCAATTAAATGATAATAATTTGTCCGTTAATAGTGAAGCTAGAGCCATTAGAATCGCAAAGCACAGATTTATCATTCATATAGTCAATTTATAGTGTGTATTTATAAAAAAACTACTTGAAGAGGGTGCAAAATACGATATTGTTAATTGACAATTGAAATAAATTGTTCGAATTCGATATTTATTTTATTTTTTCAAGAAAATAAATTGAATTTTTTAAACCTAGCGTTAATCATTGTAATTGTAAACATAAACCTTGGTCATTTATATGAATTATTAAACCTGTTTATAACTAGCTCGATTGATTTTACTTATTTACACGTTTGACATACATACTTAGGCAAAGGCAAATCGTTTTTGCTAACATAATACAAATATGTCTACAATAATAACTCGAGTAGCTTTTATAATAAAATAAATATCTGTCATCATTACATACTGTTCTTTAAAATAATTCTAATAAGGTTTAGCTATAACAATCGCCTTTTTTTAATTGAACGAAATTGTTACGATATACAGCAAACGTGTTATAATTGTAATAAATTTTATAGGAACGGAGCTAATGCGCCTACTGCGTCCATTTCTCATACATTTTATACGGTTCATAGTTAATAAGAACGCTGTATCTGTAAACATCCTTGATTACATTTGTAATTGTGTAACTAAATTACAGTACATATGAAAATGTAACTAAATTAATATCTAAAAGTTTGTATATTTGCAGCCGCCACGCCCCCCACCCGCCATCCCTCACCCCTTACCGTGCGTTTCCACTTTCCGACATTGTCTTGTCTCATTTGTGTTTACATTTACAAATTTACAACTAATTTTACAGAAGCAACATCGGACAATGTCTGACTTTGCTTCGTAAGCAGGAATAGAATGAAGACAATGGCTACGATAATATTCATATTGTAAATCGGCTTTTAAAATGCATACGCTTTTATTTACCGGGTCGTATCGATTGTGGCCACGAGTCAACTAAAGAGGTGGGTTGATACAAATTGCGTAAAATTTTAGCAATTACCCTCATGTGCTTTCATATTTGGCGACTTTTGTTTGTCTTTCTATGAAGTAAGAGGTAAATCAGTAAGTTTAATAATCAAATTTATAAAATAAAACTCGTAAATCTATAAAGTTTTGGCGACATTTGACGGATAGTGAAAACGCACACGTGTAGATGCCTTTTCGCGGAAAAACAACAATTGTGCGTATTTATAGAGTCCCTCGGGATTGTACATACAATAATTTCATCCGCGGAAGCGTGTACATGTAAAGGAGTTTCCAATGACCAGGGGCTAGTATGCACTTTTGTTTCCACTCACTTTACTGAATGAAATAATCATTCTCTCATTCTCGAGGCAGTTTAACTATAAATTGACTTGCTTGCAACTTGATGTTGTATTAAAAGTTCATAATAGGCCCCTGGGAAATTAAAACCAATTTTTACATAACAGAATTATCTACATATAACAATTTTAATTCAGCTAAAAGTGAAGTGCTGACATTTTTTTCTGATTTAATTATACTCTGTGAACAATTTATTTGCTTATTATGTTTACGTGTCCCAGCAGCGCCCGCGCTCGCACCATCCCAACATTTTTAACACTTGTACGTATTGTTCTTGTATATATTCAAACATTAAAGTTGTTGATATTTCAGTTCTGTGGTTTCATTTTTCAGAATTGGTCCAACCTTTAAAAGTAATGAATAAAACAGAAGCGAAAATTCTTAAAAAGAAGCTGATTTTTACCCAGCCTTTTCAATGTCCCTCTGCAGGGTATTAGGGCCCCTAATAAATCACTAGAGGGTTTCGTGCCATAATCCACCACAAGGGTACAGTGTGGATTCACATGCTCTAGATTTTCATTCTATTCGCTATTACATACCGCTCACCAGTAGCAATCGGGGCCGGCGGTTAATGTGGGTAGCTTTTGACGGAAAGTTACTGACGTCACTAGACACGGGGATTTCCTCGTCGCTCGTAAATTTCACGTCTAGACGCATTTTCTTTCTTTGTATCTTATTTTACTTAAAATTATATCCCGGCCTCATTGTTATTTAGAGCCATTGTCTAATATAAGCTAATGTACGGTACCTATTGTTAGGGATATCTATCGAGTCCCAATAGACAACTGTGCAGAATTAAAATCTAACAAATCATATTTATAAAAAATATAGGCATTTATATTTTTGAGTTCAAACTCAATAACGTATGAACAATTACATTTTTGACCGGTTCGAGCTAGAAAATAGCGTGAAATTTTGGGGATGGCCCACAGGACAACCGTTTTCCAGATTTTATTTTGTAGTTTTTATTCCTATAAAATTCTCTTGTCTAAGAGACATTCCTCTATATACAAATTCTTGAGGGACAGACAGGCCATAGCTTTGTAACACTAGTTTACACTACTGTGTCTATATTTGGAATACAGCAGTATTGATTTAAGTTGTCATAAGTTTTCTGTTTAAGTGAACTATTTAATGCTTTAAGAAATAAATTTCTTTAAACCAAATCGAAAATCACAGATTCAACCTTGTAAGCGTCATATATTTTTTTCTATCTACAAAATTACGGAATCAATCTTCTCTGTTCTGTTGTAGTCGTATTCTATTTTTATTTTAGAAATAAAATAATGACATAATACATATTGTAATAATCGTATTATTTATCTAAAAACAAACCTGGTTTTTCAATGAAAAAAATAAAAACTTCCATCATACTTCTAACATTTATAAGGTATTTTTTTTTTGGTATGATATATTTTGAAACAAGCATGATAAGAGGTATATTACAATCGGGAACAGTAAAAAACAGGCGAAGAAAGTTATTTCGTCGCGGACGAAACATTTGGCGCCAAAAATAGACGTGGGACACAAACTGTTTCGAAGCCTCCCACCCAAGATTGAATGCACCGACGCACACAATGGCTTTTTATTTGTGCGTGTCTAGTAACAGTGGGTTTTATTTCGTTAGCGGATCACAGTTTGGAGATGTGATTTTAGTATAAACAACAAGGGAACACAGCACATATTAAGTAAGTCAATTTGAAACCGCCATCACGGCGCCAGTACGTGTTACGTCATCAGCTGTAAGTGCTAATATTCACACTGTGTTTCTTAGATTGTGTTCCATAACGTGCTAAAGTGTCAAATGGCGAAATTCACACATTTTGCACGTCGACCTTAGTGATCTGAGAATCTTAAATAAAGAAGATGCATAAGAATAAAACAACGTAGAAATTTTGTTAAAAGTTTATATTGTACATCAACTATGATTTGTTTAGAGGTAGAACATACTACACCTAAACGGCTAAAGTGGTTACAATAAAATAGTTAATTGCTCGACCGCCGCGACATATTATTAAATTATAGGCGGAGTGAGTACATCGAAACTTAAATATACAATTCATTATAATACAATACTTAGATCCGACTTGAGAGCAAAGAGCACTGCACATTTTAAATAGTACTTAAAGAGTCTTGTAAAATTTGGTAAATATAGTGTGTCCAAACCTTCCTCGAAGTTCCCGAAACTATTCTATTCACGACTCGCGAGGTTAGTGACAAGAAAATAATGCATACATTTTTTCATACATCGCTCAACAGTCAAGTGTAGAAAATTTGACACATCTATAAAAATACATACCGTTATATATCATCGACCTCGGAATCATGAGCAAAATTACACCCTGCATATCGTTTTTCTATTTACACAATGTAAAAAAGACACTCGGCATGCATCAACTATTAAACGAATTAATATTGAAACTTATTTCAAGCTGTGAAATTTATTTGCTCGAGTCGCGCGCACAACATAAATAAACTGCACTACTGATTTTAAGTCTGATGAAAATACTCAACTTTTATAAGCAAATGTACGTACCTATCGTTATTGTTCTAACACCCACAAGTCAGTCTTTACCTGTGTGTTAGCTATGTGCACAGGGTCTTAAAAATGAAAAGGATATAATAATTCAAGTTCTTTCAACAATCCGAGCGTCCGATTTCACCAATATTTTAATCAAATTCATTCCTCAAAAGTTTAATTAGTTTGAACTCTTTTACATGTATTTGAATAGGCAGTGCTCTTTGCCACGGTCTGAATTAAAGGACTGCATACAAAATTTCATCTATGATTGGCAACGAATAAATCTAACGCCCTGTTTAGTTACCATGGCTACCACACGGAGTAGGGACGAAGCGAATAATTCGATGACAATCTAAAATGAGATTTAATCTACCTATTATACCGTTGACAATAGCCATAAAAGTAAATTCAATTAATTTTGAAACGTATAATTAAAGTTTCGTTTAAATCGCCATGGAATTGTTCGCTTAGCCGTCGCTCCGTAAGAGAATGGACCAAAAAACACTGCTTTTTTAAAAAAAAAATATCAAGAGATCATGTTCGCATGTACTATTACTATTACGGATCAAAACTTTTAAACGCCTTACTATCGTCACAATTATAATACAAAAGGTTTAGTAAAAACTGCAAATACCCACAAAAGCAATACGAGTTGCCGTTTCACGTGAGCTAAATTGGATCTAAAAGCTAGGGAAGAGCGCTCATATTTCACTATGGAGAAGTCGCCGCTTGCGTCATCTCGTGCTCGCGACACCGATATCGATTCGAGGCGTAGTGTCGATCGAATTTTCTATTTCGAAAGTGGTTCATCACGCGAGAATAGTGAATGATCACGCATACAAAATATATAAAATGTTTAATAAATACTGTTCAGTTTTGTCACGTGTCACGTGTCACGTGGGCTGCCTAACTTCTGTACTAATAATAATACGGGTTAAAGTATGAAATTGCCGTTTTATAGTAATAGATACTTTGAATTGACATAAAACCTACGTGGTGTGAGATTTTCGAGTGAAACTTTTTTCACATGACACCTATGAGGTTCTTATTTTAAAAAATGTGCAACATTCGATGTTCGACTTTCAATTGTTTTTTTTATTCAGCTTAGACGGGAAAGATGGATACTTCGAAAATCCGAGTAATCTTTGAATACGAGTTCCGACGCGGAACTAACGCGGCAGAAACGGCTCGCAATATCAATGCTGCGTTTGGAGAGGAGACTGCTAATGAACGAACCGTGCGTTTTTGGTTTGAACGCTTTCGTAATGGAAACTTCGACTTGAAGAACGAACCACGTGGAAGACCGCCCACACAGGTGAATAACGCTGAATTGAAGGAGATGGTGGAAGCTGATCCGAGTCAAACTACCCAGGAATTAGCGGCATAGTTAAACCACATGGTTACCTTACCTACAATATTGACTCATTTGCATCAAATCAATAAGATAAAAAAATATGAAAAATGGGTGCCTCATGATTTGACTGATCTGCAGAAAGAAACGCGTATTGAAACTTGCGTTACCTTGTTAAATCGGTACAGAAATGAAGGAATATTGGATCGAATTGTGACATGTGACGAAAAGTGGATTCTTTACGATAACCGAAAGCGAAAAATGCAATGGCTGACCCCAGGTCAAACGCCGCAACAGTGCCCTAAGGCAAAGCTTACCAATAAAAAGGTAATGGTAACTGTTTGGTAGTCTATTCATGGTGTTATTCACTATAGCTTTCTCAGGTCTGGTCAAGCAATAACAGCAGATGTTTACTGTGCCGAACTTCGAACAATGATGGCGAAACTAGCAGTGAAACAGCCCCGACTCGTGAATCGATACACCATTGTTGCTCCATGATAACGCAAGACCTCACACTGCACGAGAAACCGTTGTAACTCTACAGGAGCTGCAGTTAGAAACCATACGTCATCCTCCGTACTCGCCAGACCTTGCTCCAACGGACTACCATTTTTTTCGTGATTTGGACAATTTTCTACGTGGTAAAAAATTTTCTTCCCAAGAGGCAGTACAAAATGCTTTCACACAGTTTGTCGATTCTACATCCCCAGAGTTCTATCGCAAAGGCATAAATGAACTTCTGATTAGATGGCAACAATGTATAGATATAATGAGGGTAAATATTTTGATTAAATAAATATGTTACATTTTAGAAAAAAACGAGATTTAATTTTTCAGTACAAATCAGCAATTTCATACTTTAACCCCTAATACTTGCGTTAATCAAGTGGAATATGTGGCTATTAATATACCTATGTATATTACTAATATGGTATACAATAAGAATAAATTTACGTTTTAGGCGTGACCAAACGCAACTATTTTTGCGTGTAGAAACACTTCCGAAATCGAATTCTCATCATGTTGGGACGAGCCAGACCAGAATTTATTACTAAAGTAGAGAGACCAGTCCGAAATTTCGGCGTCCAAAAGTTTTGGTCTATTAATAGTAAGACGTTATTTCTATCTACTGTTGTGTAATATTCATTTCATGTCAAAATAAAATTGTTTATCACAGAAAATAATTAATACTATTAAAGATAATGGCAACTCAAATATGCACCATATCATAAAACAAAGACTTTTAAACATTTTTGTCAAATCCAACGTTTTATAAATACATATAGTATTGAACAATCGAGCGTTGGATAAAATACAAACTTGTTTGCAGCTCATTAGCAATATACTCGTATTGGCGGCTAGGTAGTGCCAACCGCAAATATAACGTTGTAAAACAAACCTATCCCTTCAGTTAGAGCAAGGGATTTCAACTTTAAAGTTACTATAATTAATTCCTTTACGAACTAAAAAACTTTGTAATTATGCAAACGCTCGGTTGACCAATGACCTATGTTAAATATTGGATTTTTGTAAATACAATTTAAAAATATATAAAAATAAATCTAAATAAAATTTTCTAACCGAAAGGAATGATTTTGAACCAATTGTGATTACATAACTAAATTTATAAACGGAATATTTTCTAAAATTCATAGGCAATAGATATTAGTACTTACTTAAAACACTAATAATATTAATGTAGTCCGACTAGGACTTAAATGAAACTGTATAAGAGCGCGACAGTCGTATATAGGTTACTAATTAAACTTATACAATGCAGTTGTATATCATAAGGGATTTATACTAACAAATATAGACATTAGCTCTCAATGAGATAAAAACACGAGAAATGTTATTTTCATTAAAGACATGAATAGTTATTTTTTATGTAGAAATTTTAAAATTGACACAATTGTAGCAAACAATTGACAGGTTGACATTCAAGATGGCGGCCATCAGTTCATTTCACCGCCACGTTCATTTAAGGCCTTGTTGGACTCTAATATAATTTATAAACATTACAAATGTGAATAATCAAAATAAACATTTTACAATATGTCGTTCCGTTTTTATTCTTAAGAAAAATATTTGATAATACATTTACTTAGAACAATAAAATTATACGTATACAGCCAATAATAATACAGCCATAGATAAAAGGTATAAAAGATACACAGTGCGCCGTTCGGAACTGTTGACATAGAAAGTGCGCTATATGAGGTTGTCCGGCGCACTTTACCAGTCACTATTGAGACTTAAGAATTAATTTTATTGTTACGAATTATGATGTTTACAGTCGAAAGTGTCATGCATATGTTATACAAACTAATTGGCAGTGGCGTCTTATTTTATTCCCATCTCATTCCACCCTATCCCATCGAATGTAGAATGTATGTGTGGAAAAATATTCCCCTGTCAAATCTCAGTCGGCAAAGTGAAACGATTATAGTTACAAGAGCAATGTCCGCATTGCTAATTGGCAACACTTTTTATGAGCGGTGTATCTATTATGCTTATATCAGTGTGCACTGCATTAACAACTTGGTATTTCAATATAAAACTTTACAGTCTACTTCTCACACTAAACAAAGTAGACATGAACATTCACTGAACACATTTTATTTTAACACAAATATACAACACAATTTTATTGTTATTTCCATCGTCTACAACATACAGCTTTAGCATAGTAAAAAAAGACATGTAGGCTATCTTTATAGTTAATGTGCTTCTGTGTGCGTGACATATTCTTATGCACAACTACACATAATCTTGTGTGATCATCGTGAAATATTCAATTCGTCGTTTCTGTAGAGATAACCTACTCGTTTTTTTCTACTATAGCTTTTTAGTATGCTAGTATGATGTACTACATAATTATAAATATTTTTGTTTATACATTTAAACAGGGTCAAAACTTTACACGTCCCTGTTATGTATCGATAGTACAGTCGCGTTCACAAATGTTGACGAGATTACACAGACACGTGTACACACATCAGTACACAATATAAATGGCAAAAATATCTGTACCTATTTAAGTTTGCCGAAAAAAAAAAACAAATGTTACAATAACAAATGTTTATTTTCGGTGCCGTACGGAAGTAGGGGCTACAAATTATGTAAAATGACTTCTCTCTTGAAGGTTCAAGATTCAATTTTCAATATTATACACATTCGTCAACGCATCTAAGGGAAATACGTCACTTCAGAACACTGTTACTCCCAGGTGTTACTACTGATTGTTCGTATTGTTTAACAATAATACAATAAATAAATCAACTTAACAATAAATCAGTTAGCAACCGCCTAGTATTTTTGACATTGCACTTTAAATTATAACCTCAACGTCTCTATTGTATTTACTGTTGGTCCAACAATGGAAGTATCTTTATTGGATATGCAAAGACTACACCCCTACATACCGTCTAATATTTGGTATACATATTTACTAAAACGATGTGGGAAAAACTGTATATTGTCAAAATGAAATGGTTACATATTTTTGTTCACTAAATGATTAGGAACATTGGAATTGATCTATGATTAGAACATGTCTAAGAGGATTGAATTGATTTTTGTACACGTGTATTTGTAAGCTCGTCAACGTATACATATTAGTGAAAGCGACTGTACAAATTAAAAATAATAACTTACTATATACACAGAGCTATCATTACATGTATACCACGTCTAAAAAATTTCTGAACACATTTTTCAATAAGATATGACAATTTTTAAGTCTAAGTGTGCATGCCGTCCGCCATTCGTTTTCAATATGGCACAAATAAATGTTAATTAAAAATATTTGCATCTTATATAAAACTAAATTAATATCAATATAGGCAAGCAATTATTACCAATAGGCCGAGTATGCGTCCTCTAAAAAGCATTATTTACGTATATACGTGCCACTTCAATATTCAGTAGGTTTATATAATTCTTATTAAATTATAAATTCGTACCAACTAATTCATATTTTTATATCTAACGAACTAAAATGTTAGGGCGTTTCTCCAGAATATTGTTATAAATACCATAACATTTTTGAAAATAGTTTTAATGGCCAAAATTGTAATAATCGGTTTTTTTTTTATAGTTATTAGAAGCTTGTGACAGTATCTTAGTTATTTATCGTTATCGTCAGTTCAAAAGATGGTCCCTCCGCCATCACAAGAAAACAAACACCACAGAACAGAGAATACGAGTATAAGTATACATTATGACTTATTTTGTATGAAAACCAGTGTAACCAAAGTAACAAATTCACACGCATCTGAACTAACACACACTAAGAACAAGAAATTATAATTGGTCAAAAGGGACAATTGAGGAAGGACTTATAACACAAAATTTATCAAACGAAATCCAACCTTATTAAATTTAAACACGATCCAACAAATAATTTAAACCGAAAACGCCATCTAGTGTACTACTTGAAAACGAAAAAAGTGCTAACCCTTATTCGTTATCGCACACAAGGTGAGTAGCGGTTGTACAACATGTGACAGTTGGAAAATCAACCTTAATGTCATAGGAATAAAATTGCTTTGTGATGGTATTTTTTTAATTTTCTGAATTCACATTTATTTATTATTTTAATGAAAATTGTGTGAAATTCTACTTACCGATGGTATGATATGCCACTATTAGTCACATGTTTTGTGCGGCCATCGTGCTTGCAGTCTAATATAGCACAATATGGCATTTTTGTATTTTTTGGAACGAAGTTCCTTTACGCGGCTTGCGGTAGGTGTGATTCGAGAGAAAATGTAACGTCACGTAAGATTTTTACCCCCTCCATACACCTTTCTCTTTCTCTCTCTCTGTGTGTGTGTGTATCGAGAGCGAGACTCAAGCAGAATAACAGACGTGCAGACTAGTGCGTGGCCGATTGTATAACCTAAATTTTTAATTTTATTCCTTATTTTAAATTATTTGCATTGAAAATATGATACAAAATAAAAAAAAAATATACATGAACTATACAGATTTTATTTCGAATTACATTCGGAGTTTAGAAAAAATGCGTGAGGATCTTCGTTCACGACGGGGGTCCCCTGACCGCACATTTATTTTTTTTATATTTAGATTGTTCACGTAACAGTACTAAAAGGCAACTGAAGAGCGGGGAGATCAAGTGTGCGGAGCTACGCTTGTTCGTTGCGCGCGGGTACCGCCCACTTGCTTTTGCCTCCTAATTTGTTATTCCGTGACAAACACAGTTGTAAAACAATGCTTGACTAACAAAATTGCATTGATTGCAACAACTTGTTGTTGGTTTGCAAGGACAGGTATAATATTAAATGTCACGTATGGAGTTACAATAATGAGACTATATTGCTAAATTGTAATATAACTGCATCGAGTCAGCCATTTAAATGTATCAGTACGTAATTCTTTACGTAATCAGGAAAACACCGTTTTAAAGCATGTTCTATCTTTTGTGATAAAGAGGATTGTTTAATTTATATATCCAAAAAAAAACAATGATTGAAACAGTAAATGTGATTAATTTTGTGAATTTGTATCATAAGGCTTCATCATTGTAACCCGTCAAACACAACCGATTTATTTGTAACACAAAAAATTTACTTTTTAATTTACTTAAAATTTCTTTGATTTTATCTATAGATCTAGCAACTTTTAGACCTATATACTCCCAGTTGTTACACTTCAGAAACTTTCAGAAAGGCGATACCGAATAAAAAAATTCCAAATAGTGGTGTATGTCAAGTATTATATTAAATGTATGTGTTTTATTTGTCTTAGAATAATCTAAATTTATTTAAATAAATAAATAAACGAAATTATTGTTAAGTAATTTGTGGAGCCTGCCGGAGAAACGCCCCACCAACCAATATGTTACGTGTAACTAATGCACACCTATTAATTATACTCGTAGTGATCTAATATAGCTTTACTATAATATACTGGTCGCTCTGAGATCTGTACGTCACCAATCCGGCTCCAATACTGTGACAACGATTCTTAAATTATTTTAACACTTTACAATGAAATGCGCTATTTTTAAACTACAAAGATCGACAGATAAATGCTGAATCGATAAATATTTTAAAAGTAACACAATAATATCAATCGATATGTAAATGGAATATTTGCAGGAGTAAGGATAAGTGAAAAAAATCATAAGTAGGTATGTATTATTCGCACGATAGCTCTATGCACTAATAATATTTAATGCTGGCCACATTATAAATTATTTTTTGAGGGGGAGAGTGCACGCTGCAATCCAACAGCTGCTGGGCGCGCTCGACTGGCCACGTTATCCCTCTCTCACAGAAGACTACCTTGAAATGTACTGCATTATCACTTTATCTTATTTCCCTAATGTACGTACTTGTTTCGGTAGTGAGTGAGATGTGCCAGAGTCCATTCCCATCCTATCCCTCCCCATTTTCCCAACCCTTTCTCCAAATCCATTCCTAAATCTCCAAAGGCAGGCAGCGCATCCGGGGTCGCGCCAACGTTTGTAATTTTGGACTAATGTTGGTATGTATCGCGGATGTCTATGGGCGACAGTATCTACTAACCATCCGGTGGACTGTATGCTCGTCTGCCGCCTTCGTCCATAAAAAACAAAAAAAAATTACATTATAAATTATCACATTAATTGGGCCGCTCTAATAGAGATCGGATTTGACATATGACGAATATCGTATTAGTATCGCGTGGTGGTATAACTCGATCAATTTTAAGCGTCGTTTTCTTGGAAGCGTTGCGTCTATGACAATTAATATTTCACATCGGTGGATTATAGGGTTCGTCAATGTCAGATCCGACCTATTAGAACGGCCAAATTATAGTAATGGTCCTAGTCGATAAGTGATGTCGATACTAAGATTTATTAACAAATATTCAGAAAACATGTTTTTTCGAAATTCCTGTGCAAGGATAATTTCTAGTGATGGGTAACTCCGGATTCAATGAATCAAAAGATCCGAGACCGTGAGCGGAGCCGAAACTCTTAATGATTCCGGCTAACTGTTATCGACTCTGAGGAGTTATTTTTTTCTTTCATTTTTGAATTGCTGAGTTACATGAACGAACATGATGCAAAGCGAATGAGTCGCTCTCAGGCTCTTATAAAATATAAGTAGTTGAATCAAAGGAGTCAAGGAATCGTTAAGAGGAGTCGGATCCGCGAGGGGAGCCGGATTAAGTGAGCCGAAACACTCCGAGAAGTCGTGAATACCCCACGACTAATAATATCCAGGCAATTGTTTATATTAAACTTTACCCCGAATACCGGAATTACTATTTTTATTCTGGCCGGAATAAAAAATCTTTTTCTTACAAGACCGATAATTACATGAATCCCTGTTGTTAATAATTGAAAAAAATAAGGTGTTCATTATTGAGGCGCATTAATTTGAGAAACCAATGTGAATTCGATCAAAAATTGTAATCAACTATGTAAACCATAGTCACTTCAACATAGACAAGTGTAATGTGACGTGATGGTAGCGAAGGGGATCCCGACCCGATGGCATGGATTGAACTTGTGACTATACTCTGTTCAAGTTAAGATGTCATCACTATCCGTCACGTGATTTCATCTATTGACCAATTAAAGTCGTGTTTATATTACATCGGACGTGTGACGACATGTTGAATAGAGTATAAGTAATGTTTTGTTCGCATATCATTAAAGGACATTTTAAACATTTTTTTTTTTAAATATTATTTTGAAAAATAACGTTCGTCCTATTATTACCGCTTATCGGTTAGGAAGTAAAAACTACTCCAAAATGGTTTCCTGTCAAAGTAATGTCATGGTTTCCTAGTTTTAGTTGAAAAATAGCGTATTTCATTTACTACACGTTATTGTACAGATTGATTGGAGAAATATCCACCAATTCTATACACTACATTCCCAAAAGACTTTTTTTGGTAAATCTTTTTTTTTTCACAGACTATCATTGTGCATTGGAGTAGATCTTTATATATCCCAAAATTGGGAGCTTTCTTTGAAATATCTATAACTAAATAGTAGAATAAAGATTGATTGTTTTGATTATGATATTTTCCAATCATCCCGTACACCGGTTCCGTTTACTGCATCGCGTCAGTTCACTCACTATACAATGTATATCTATGGTCCTTTTTGTAACATATAACAATATGTGTATACGTCACGGTATACCTACTTGTAGGTACGGTATTGGCCAATCACAGTTTCAATCGAATACAAACTCCTTTGCAGCTCATTATCAGTTTATTCTATAGGCGGTTAGGTGACGTTAACCGCAAATATAACGTTGTAGAACAAAATTATTAATTAAGTTAGCAGTCATTTTTCAAAGTGGTCGATTTGAACTTAACTAGGGGTGGATAGTTTCAATAAAAAAACTTTGGGAGTCAAAGATAGCTAAAAAAAAAAATATACTCAATTACCACACTGCTATTCGTTTGTTAGTTCAAACTATATATGATTCCAATAGGTACTTAATTAAGATAAATATTTTTTATCTCTATGTAAAGCACAAAAAAGAGTTACACGTAAGAATGCATGAAATAACACGTAGCACAAACACATGCACAAACATACTAGCATTCTGTGCATTGTCTCATCGAACCAAGTGGGGCCATGAAAAACCGTTGTATGTCTGCAGACATACAACTTGCTCACATGTTGCATGTCAGTTTGAGTTTTAATAGTTGTTGGGTCTGCTACCGAAAAAAGTTTGGGAACCCCTGAGTTAGAGCAACGAGTATCGACGGTAACGTCACCCGTAATAATCCTTTTTCAAACGCAAATATAGTTTGTATTCATGCGAACTGCCCAATTGGTCAATGCTTGAGCTCTACAACTACGATATATAATTTCAATTATTGTAATTGGCAGATATGTCGGTGATCTTCAATAATAATTGCATTTCTAAAAAGTATTCAAAATAACCTGTTAATGCAATCTCTATTATTATTATTCATTATAAAATTATATTATTTTTCTATACATGATTATTATGTTATACAATACTATGCAGTGTTGTGTAATTTTAAAATTAGGTTCCGTTCATATTTATTTATATACTTAGTTACACATCACATAAATTTTCATAAACACTTTAGACGCACGAATTTCAACTGTATACTCACATATATATAGAGTCGAACTCTAATTTGTATACACATGGATTAAAATTTCCGGGGAAAAATAAAATTGGTTTTTAAAATTGCCTCCAGGGCAAAGTCCTAATCTAGTGTATACAGAAGATAATTCGTTGTAGTAGCGGTTTAAAAAATTGCACAATATTTGCTGAGAAAAAATTCAGAAAATCTATGTCATGTGCATTTCACACATAATTTATAGCTACTGGCAAGTCCACACGTCGCCGGTAAAATTGTACAAGGGATATCAAATGTTTTAACAAATATTTGGCCAACGTGCGGAACACAATATAGAACATGTAACGTGCCAAATACCAACGATACGTCATTTTTTTATGAGAGCTTCGCAGTTTTAATGTATGGCTTGTGATTGACACATTTTTTTTTGTGGTTGTCAATTGTTCACATCTATAATTTATTTGTATACAAGCTGTAACTGATAAATTTATTTGTATACAAGCTGTAACTGATAAATTTATTTGTATACAAGTTGTAACCGATAAATTTATTTGTATACAAGCTGTAACCGATAAATTACATGGATGAATTGTGTTCACATTCTAAGATAATTACATAAAATTAATTAGAATTAATAATTTGCATATATTTTTTGCATATTGCATATATTTTGTATACATATATGCTTGATACAAGTAAAATTTTATATCAATCATTTATATATCAATTAACTCAAAATTACGAACAGAAATAATTCAGCTTTTGGGAATCGATTGGTTCCAGCCTGTATCACAATTTTTTAACAATTACATACACAGTACGATATATAAATTAGCACATGGACGAGGCAGTGTTCTCAGTACTAGCCAGTTTTAAAACATCTACTGTATTTATCTATTCAATGGTCCTCGGCTTTTGGATTATGGCAACCCAATAGCAGCCACACACAATCAGTTAAAACAGTCAGTTTTAACGCTATATAGTATGAAAACTGTCAGTTTTTCATACTAGGAACGTCAGTTTTATTTATTAGTGTAAGTAAATTATTCAGTCAAAACTGACAGTTTTAACCGATCGTGTGTAACGGCCAAACTGCGGGTAGTTGTAAAAATTGCTC
The DNA here is from genome assembly GCA_914767545.1 of Sesia apiformis. Classification (NCBI taxonomy): domain Eukaryota; kingdom Metazoa; phylum Arthropoda; class Insecta; order Lepidoptera; family Sesiidae; genus Sesia; species Sesia apiformis. Next base: position 1,438,717 of record OU611960.1, on the reverse strand, counting down.
GCAGCTCTGGACGTCGACTGGCCGCTTCCAGTCACCTCGTGATCGCGGTTAGTGTAACCCGGCGGAAACATCAAGTAGAATAAAAAAGGGCATTTGAGACCGTTCAATATATAAATATGAATAAAAAAGATGCAAAAATCAAATAAACATCGACAAAACTGCGACAAAGCACATTACAGACGAGGCGGGCCGCAGCTCAATGCAATAATTTAAAATTTTTTTTTTTGGAATAGCTGAATTCTTGTGGCCCTAGTGGCCTTTGAAAAGTCACAGGACGTGGCAATAATTTAAGTCCGTTAGCTGTTGACATTCAATTCTTCTCGTCGCACAGCGAATAACTCCCGAATTACGTCTGTTAACTGCGCCCGTTCAACACACATTCAGGCGGGCCGTGTGGCAGCGCATAACATCGGCGCATAAATATGGCTGGCAAGTGATCCGGCAGTGCGCTGCGCTGCAATGCGAGCCGCCTCAACTGTGCGATGGTTTATACACAATGTAAGGAAATTATTCACGAGGATTTTTGCAATGTTATGCGGTGCGCCACGCCGTAATATGTGCGAGCCTTAATACAGTCAATTCCGCTTAACCGGGACACATTGGGACCAGAACATTTTGGCCCAATTAAGCGGCTGCCCTAATTAAACGAAGTTCTACAGAAAAGTGTCTTTTCCTGCAGTTTAATTTCACATTAAATAAAAACACATTTCTGGTATGATCTATATAATAAGAATATAAATGAACATTAAATTTAGGTAATAAAAATAAATATGTACATACATATTTTTTACATGTAAAAACAACTAAACATACATGTGATTCCCCGGTGATATGCGTTGGAGCTAAACTAGATTGCAAACAACGGTATAACGCGGCCGTCAAGTGTTCTTATGCACTGCGTTTCCTAAATACCATATTCATAATAGGCATGATGACAGTATTAAAGAATTAAAGAATAAATGATTTTAGAGAAAAAAATATGTTGAAAGAATTCTAATAAATTAACCAGTTTTAATGTAAACATTGAGATTAATAATATTTTCCATAAAATAAAAGTATAAAATACTGCATTCGGCCATGTTAACTAAAACGCCAATCAGAGCGAATGACGTCACGCCTCATGAAACATCACCGTGTCCCTTGAACTTCGATTGATTTACCTACCTACGTTTACCTAGGTGTAACGTCACAAGCGACGCCATGACACCTGCGAGTGTTTTCGCGCGTAATTCAAAGTAGATAGAAAAAAAATGCATAATTTGCGTTAAAACTTATTTTATTGCAGAAATAATGTTATTTTCGGAAACATTAGACGTGAATCTACATTATAGAAGCGGATTTCAAAATCCGTCATCATGCCTATTGGATGTTTAGATTTTTTGTTATAAATTGTTTTTGTTGTTTTTGTAAATAGTTAAATATTAAAAATGTCGATCTTAAATTTTTTGACCCGATTAAGCGGAATATTGTCCCAAATATCCGATTGTAAATTATAGTTTTCTTCATAGTTTGAATTCTGGTCTTTAAGATTTGGGCCAAATAAGCGGCTCCCCGAATAACCAGTGGCCCAATTAAGCGGAATTGACTGTACTACCAAATTAAGAATAAAGGATAGTGGCTAAACAATGAAATATTATGACTGTACAAGTATTTGTACAGATTCTGATCAATGGCATTTGAGTGTTGCTGAGACGGATAAACTTTTTGTCTCCAGGTCATACAGTTGTAGTTGATTAGGTAGGCAAATACAGCATTTACTTACAATTTTTATTGTGAACTTTTGACAAATAAAACATTTTCTTTTTCTGCAAAAAAAGTGGTCGCGATGTTATTTGGCGTCGCCACAAGCTGTGCACGTTAACTAGCAAGTGTACTCACGTGTACAGTGTTATAATATCTGGTGTTGCCAGTAGTGTGTGTACGTCTGTCCGTGTGCGGGTGTGTCGTCGTGTGTGTCGGGCGGACAGTCGCAGTCGTCGAGACGCGATGCGACGAAATTGCCGTAGTCGTCTGTTAGAGAACTGTGGCGTAGTGCGCCGCAAGTGTGCCGGCGACCGCCGTCGCACCATGACGCCTCTGCCAAAATTAAATATATAGGTTATTTTTTGGTTTACATGCAAAATAGATTTTAGATTATGTTTTCTTGCATTATGTTTGGACTGTTTAAAAACGATTAAATATAATGTGTTATAAGAAACTAGCGGTAAATTCGTTCGCGTAAATTTGTAATTCTCGTAGGAATTTATGGGTGTACCCTAAATGTTAACCCAACGGATAAGTTATAACTGTGCCATGTTTCATTACAATCTACGTGCGGTTTCTAGTGAAATTCCAATTAAAATTAAATTGTTGTTTTTGGCACAGTGCCTAATGTATCACATGTATTATGTATCACAGCAATAACTTTTTCAAAAAAGATTTCATGTGCATACACGCCTCTGTTGCTATTTTATTATATGTACAAATTTATTAAACATATGAGAGATTTATTTAATAATTTATTTAACAATCAAGAACTTAGTAAAAAGTGGCAGGTTTTATGTAAAAAAAAATGTCACATAAAATGCAGAAATTTGTATAATATCTAACAATCGATTTTTTAGGAATCAAACGTTTCGGGATTCGGGACATTCAGCGAAACAGTCGACGTTTTGCAGTTGGATGAGATTTTGTGAATTCTGCACCTAAACCAATTATTTAGAATACTTGACCACTTTAAATAACGCCACAGTCAATGGCTTAAACTAGGACACCCTGTGCCGTGGGTCCAGCGACACGAACAAGACGAACACAACACATGGAACACCCGGAGCCGAACAAACACCAGTCTTTCTTTAAACAAATGTATGTCCGACCGGGAATCGAACTGGGGGGCTATTGGACGGCAGGCAGGTTCACTAGCAACTGGACTAACCTAACTTACCTCTGTATGCTATTAGATTGTAAAACGAAGTAGTCTTAACTTAAGGAAAATATATATTTTTATAAACAATATAACTCCGCTCGCGAGATCCGATCTTTTGATTCATTGAATCTGGAGTTACCAGAGTTAGGAGTCAGATCTGCGAGCGGAGCCGGATTATGTGAGTCGAAACACTACGAGGAGTCGTGAATACCCACGACTATCCACCAGTGAACTTCTTAATTCGTCGGTCCACCTGGGAGGGAGTCCCACACCGCGCCTCCCGGTAAGTGGCCTCCATTCGAGGACATGTTGTAACACTTTTGAGCATTGTCCTTTACTGAACTTCTGGCTACTTGCCCAATTATTCTTTTTATATTTATAGTTGTACAGAATGGAACTCGTTCCATGCGCAAACAAGCGCTTCTCAAGCCGTGAATATTTAATAGTGGAATATTCACAAATAAAGGTGGTATTGACACTGAAGGCTTTAGCGGAGTATAGTAGGCAGTATGTGATAGCAGTAAATGAAGCGCAGAAACCTTTGACAGTAAAAGCCTTACTCTGCTCCTTAAGATAAGAAGTCAGCTGTCATAGAAGATCACCATGTATAGCATACATAATCATAGGTTACATAATGTATGTAGCTTGCATAATAGTAATTGGTGGGAGATTTTATGAAATACCTTAAGAGTACCATTAGTCTCAATTATCAAACCTCTTAATGAATGACTTACCTCTGCTAATGTCAACATCTGTCAGTTCTTCATTCATGAGTGCTGTCAGTGCATCATCTGAGTGTTTTGAATCTGAAACAATTATAATAAAGTCTAAAATGCCAAACTAACCTACACTTCGAAAGCTTGATTAAAAGTCTGTTTCCATATTCAAAACGTTGATGATACACCTCTTGTAGTAGGTCAACGATCAGTAAACCTTCAACCGTTTTATGTATGTCTGTCTCCTTATGTTCCGAGGTAGCTCAACAGCATTTTTCGAAGCAACGAAGCATTTCAAGCCTAAACTGAATCTTTAGTTCTTGTTTATGTTCTATCTGACATAAAGGGGATAGATAACAAAACTGCGATCACGAAATTATAAATTCATTAGCAATGTAGAAACAATGATATTTACCCATCTCCTCCTTAACAATGGGCTCCTCCTTGACAACAGCAGGCACTGTGGGCGAGGTGGGGGTGGTGGGGGTAGCAGGGGGAGTTGGCGCTGCGTCCGCGGAGGGGGGTAAACCACCCGTCGTCTCCCCGCTGCTGTTAGAGCTGCACTCCGGGCTGTATGGCGCCATCTGGCGAAGAACACATTAAAATTGACTTTTTGGAGGGATTTCGAGAAGTAATGGATGAGTTTTTATTCGATTAATGTAAAAATTATGTATTATGACTATTATGACTTTTGTGGTTGTGGTTTAAGGATGAGATAGCATTTTTCATGTGTTTCCAAGGAGTCCATCTCTGTAATCAGTAAACCTACTATCACTTTACTGAGCGACTGCTGACTTGCTTCAACAGGACTGGAAATGGACGAAATGTGTTTTGATTTTAATTATGAAGAAAACTTGACAGTGGCAGACTGTGCTAATTACCATATATGAAACAAAAAAAAACTACAAACAGGTAAATATTATCAGTAAATTTATTTATTTATTTACTCATTTCTTTGCAGGATAAGATTCAAAGTAAAGAGATTTACCAAAGAACTATAGTCGGAATTTTAATTCGATTCCAGATTTGACAATTTCAGTGTTGCAACGTTATGACAAGTACTAAATAGTAACGTTGCGAAATTATTCGATACGGAAATGGAATATTTCCGGATCGATTCTTCTCGTTTATAATTTTATTCTCGTAAACTAAGTATATCAGGAAATTAAATATTTGTGAACGGATAATTTAGTTATGACGATTAATTTTATTACGGATCTGAGAGTTTTCTTTAATAATTGTGTGTGAAATAAATAAATAAATGTGATCATGAAGGAACATGAGAAATAAAACAAATAGATGTATTATGGTAATATTTTATTTTATAAATCGTCGCCGTCATCGCTATCGCTATCGCTGTCACTTTCTGTAACATTTATTATAAATGTGTCTGTGATATTGTCAATTAACATATCTAGCCTACTCATTTTTTCCTCTTCTTTGACAACATGGGATACGCATTTAGACCATTCGGTGGCCGTAATTTTTTGAATGCCTTCCTCAAATAAATTTCTCACGTCTGTCAATTTGAAGGTTTTATTATTTTGAGCTACATGCCCCTTTACCTGAGCCCATATCAATTCGATAGGGTTCAGCTCGCAATGGTAAGGGGGCAGTCTTAAAACCGTGATCCCATGTTGTGCTGCCATTTCGTCTACAGCGTACTTATTAAAAGACTCGTTATGTGGAATCAGTTCTAAAAGCGTAGCTTTAACCATATCTGGTTCGTAATGAATATTTTTATTTAAAAGCCAGTCTTGAATGGCAGCTTTTTTCCAGCTCATTTTTGGTGCCGTTTCCAACTCCAGCGAACCACTCCTCAAAACAAACTGCATTCATCTCATCATGGTAATCTTCACAATTTTTCTTTGCTTCAAAAATCATGAGCCCCTCTTCCAGGAAGCCTTCTTCACTACCTATATGGCTAATTATGAGACGTTTGCCTTTTCCAGATGGGTTTTTTAATCCAGTGGTCAGTCCCTCCAAAAACGCTTACCGAGATGATGTGACTTGCTTGTCCACCCAAGTTTTTTTTACAGTATGACCTTAAATCACATATAGTACATGAACATTCAATATTACTATTAAATTTAATGTAAATGTATATTAATTCAAAATGTTAGCCTTACCTGCGTTAACCCAAGTTTCATCTTGATAATATATATGTCTCCCTTCTCGTCGAAACTGACATATAGATCGCAAGTAACGCTGGCGCCATGTTATTATATCATTTCGATCAATAAGTGTGCTCTTGCGTGACCGTGCAACAAATTTAAAATTAAGATGCTTCAAAATTTTTCTGAGGGTGTCTTTGGAAACCTTGGGCATTTCTGAATCATCGTTCATCACTTGTAAAATCTGAAATAGTAAATTTTATAATAGTTTGGAATCATTACTTATATATAAAAGATGTAGGTATAAAATAATACTGTCTGACTGATTGACTAACCTTTGCAATGGTTGGAGGTTCATTTCGGTAAAAGAACTGATGAACTATTCGTCGTATTGCGGAGAATGTAAATTCATCAATTTTATCTTTGAAACTTCGCTTTGGTCCAGTTTTTTTAGGGGGAGTTGGCGGCGCACCTTTATTTACTTCCTTCAAAACGTTACAAACAGAGCGTGAGGTTATTCCCAATATGTGAGCAACTTTGTTCATACATTCATTTTCTTCCACAACTTCAAAGGCCTCCAATTGCGCAGAAGTTTCATTTTTCACGTACTTATATGCGTTGCGGATCATTACTTTTTCAGTAACAGTGAAAGCTTTTCGTGGACGTTTTTTTCTTGGAGACAAGAAAACATCCACGTCTTTTTGTGATGTACTTGGCGGAGGATCCATTTTGATGGAAAACCAAAACAAATAGATTCACTCAAAGTTCACAAAAAACTATAAACGTAACAACAAACACAACGTAACAAAACTTTAACAAAAACCCAACAAAATAACAAAATATCGATTCGCAATGAAACGAGATATTCGTGCAGTCAGACTAGGAGAATGAAGCCGAATGACAAGATAAACAAAATGGCGATAGCTGCACGAGCGCGCACGGGTTGCCAATACAGAAAACTATCTAGGCTCTTTTATTATAAGTTTTGTTTTTAATATAAAAAAAAAACAAAAATATTAACTTTTTATAAAATAAAGCAGCGGTTACTGATTAATAAATAATTGTTATGAATAATTATGTATTTATTTAAATAAAAATCAATAATTTAGTCTTTAATTGGCACACCAATATTATGATTAGATAAACATAAATCGCGATTGTTTATCGATTTTTGTGTTCATCACTACACTATTATATGTGGTATCATTATTTTACAAAATGACAGTAGCTAATGTCAAATGTGGAATCGAATTATAATTCCGACTATAGTCACGAATATAGCTCATAGAATCAGCATGCTGAAGTGGCAATGGGCAAGTCATATTTATTTTCTATGGAAAGAAACCAACAGACAAGCACACAGTACAACTGATGATAAGTGGACACATATCTGGTGACATATGGGATACATGCCAATATAAGTCCAAAATAACAAATGATGGCATGTCCGCGAATGTGATGCCTAGCTTTAGAGATTTAAGAATGGATTTAGATTTGTGTTTCTTTATGATCATATCCTGTCCTTTTCAGAATCTGTCTTTTTGAGAATCCGTTCTTATGCGAATGATCCGCTTATACCTACCTAGTCTGGCCATAAATATCATTACAATACAATAATTTTAAAACTCTCCATCTGCTTAGAATTAGTCACTTGTTTGTGTATCAGGCTATTGGTAGATACATTGAAACATCCTCTGTTTGTGACAGGAGAAGGTCTGGCCATCCACGCATTCTTGCTATTAAACAGACAATTAAAACTGTGAAGGAGAGAATCCGAAGAAATTCCGCCCGGTTGCAACAGATTTTATCCAGAGAGATGAATATAGCACCCAGAACCATCACATATTTTAAAAGATGTTGAGTGCTGCTTACACATACAGGTCATTTCTTAACTGATAATTTATAGAAAAGTCAGATTGACAAATCAAAACAACTTCTTCGGCGATGCTCAAAGGAAGCATACAGATAAATTTTATTTACAGACGAGAAAATGTTCAGTATTCACCAATGAGGAACATTTTAACAAGATCACGTTTATGCTCGTAACACTAGAGAAGCTGCTCAATTGGTCAATAGGGTGCAACGTGACCATTATCCGGCTTCAGTGATAATTTGGTGGGGTGTTAGCTATCAAGGAGTGACTGAACTATATTTTTGTGAAAAAGCTATTAAAATGTCCGCTCAAGTGTATCAGATACGATTTTTGAGAAGGTCGTAAATAACCAAGAATGGTCCTATCAGCAAGACTCAGCACCAGGTCATAAGGCTCGACAGGCATGGCTATAAAGGAATATTTCTGACTTAATTAGAATAAAGACTGGATTAAAGTCAAGTAAGAGCTAAGGTCATCAAGTACCGATCTTAATCCGCTCGATTATGATTTAGGGTCTGTTTTAGAGAGCATGACATGCTTTAAACGCCGTGATAATATTGAATCTCTGAAACATTTCATAAGGGTGGCAGTTGCCAATTTTCCCACAGAAAGGGTGCCTGTTTCAATAGAAAACTGGTCACAACATTTGAAAGATTGTATAAAATGAAATTGTGACCATTTCAAATAAAGTTATATTTTTAAAATACTTACCTATTAATTTCTAAAATAACACAAATTCTTCTATGAAAATGATAATGTAAAATAAAATACGAATGTTTTCTTTGTAACAATATTTAGGGCTTGACTAGATTCACAATTCAATGATCTTTTGTGGTTTATTCCATATGTCTGCAACTCTGTTAGTTAGCATGTATATTTAAGCCTAGATGAATGGACCAAATTTCATAGATGTATTTCATTATTAAAGTGAAAAGTGAACCAATATTGCGTATTTTTTTCCATCAAATCTTTTGCAAACTTACCCTAAGACTTTTACGGCGTCTCTGGGTGACCTCAGCCATCTTGTAGCTGCTGTCCATCGCCCAGTACGAGCCTTTGCCAGGGTCGTCCTTACTGCGAGCCACCTTCATGAAGCATTTGTTCAGGGACAAGTTATGGCGAATTGAATTCTGAAAATTATATTGTTCAGTGAATTTAAGTGATTAAAATATGTACGAAAAGGAATACAGTCCCATCTAGGGATGTGACATTGAATGAAAAAAATTGATTAATTAATAATCGATTTCGCTTAGCTACTTATAAATAGATTTTTAAAAAAAACGATTTTTTTTAGACAAAATCGATTTTTCGGAAAAATCGATTTTTTTTTTAAAAATACTATATAATAATAAAACCAAGCTTAAGGTCTTAAGACGAAGGAATATGGGTATCAATAATTGGGTTGGGTTGGGTATCTATCTATGATAGCTTTTTCTCAGGACAAAGAAGTACTCACAAGTTACTAGGAAATAATCACCATCGGCCTCAGCCGTCATGTTTTATAAACGTTAGTTTTAAGGAATAGACGACATAGAAATTATATTAATACTTTATTAAAATAAAAATAAACGAAAACGAAATAAATAAAAAAAACATCTCTCCTCAAAACTAAAAACACCATTCAAACACCAGCTGTTTGATATTAATTGTGTGAATTATTTATATTAATGAAAGTTATTGTGTTTTCGAGCTCACAGTGTTTATTTTGGTCCCTTTATTTTTTTTTTTTTGTCCCTAGCTTGGACAACAAAAAGATAACTACAAGTGAAAATATTTATTTTAAAAAGTGTATAAACAAGTACGAAAAGAATCAGTTACGTAGATTTTAATATTTTTGTAACAAAATACGACATACTCTAACTTTGATACTAACACGTAGTAAAAAGATGTTGTATTTTTAATTTATTCCGAGTGCTGTGTACCTGTGAATGTAGAAAAGTGAGTAAAGTAATTATTTACGAACATTTTCATGTATAGCGAAAACGGAGTACCTTTAGTTACCCTGTCTGTATGAGCCCTAAAGATGACGTCACAATGGCGTCGACAGGTAGAAAAATTAGGCGATAACTTTTGAAAAATTATGATTTGTGAACTCGAAACCATGATATTTCGTAATGATCTATACATGAAAATGTTCGCAAATTGACTAATACTTTAGTTTAATTACTATTAATTACTTTAGTAATTGGCTAGTCTGTACCGCTTTACCGATGGTACCTACCCCTAGCCCTACCTATTTCAAACATATACATACAGATGGCGCCGTTCGATTTATTTGTTCCCGTTAAGTGAACGGGAACAATTTCTTTCATCCGGCGCATAGATGGCGCTGAATAAAAAAATCGATTAAAATGTGTATTTTACATAATCGATTAATAATAAAATCGATTTTTTTCACATCCCTAGTCCCATCACATAAAGAATCTATCTACTTTCGAAGAATGTGGCAGACAAAGTGTTCTGATGGAGACTAGACAGCAGACAAGCTGATGGTATATGAATAATCGCTCTTGGGAGACTTATAAAGACCAAAAAAAAATCTGTTGCTATGAGTGATAGCAAAATGATTAATTCTATAACAATTTAAATTCAACTTTGAAAATGGCATCACAATGTGTGCACGGAATGTTGATTTGAGACCCTCAATGTAATGGCATTTTATAAGGATATTATTATGGCCAGTAGTTAATTGAAACACATTGTAAGTCGAGATCTTGTATTCCGCTCGGTGGCCATTACAAATCACCCCCCCTGTCATCGTTTTATGAATCAACCCCTTAATCCACATTGTTTATTAGCAAAGCAAAAAAGTGTACTAAACTACCCACATTAACATATATGACAGATATATTAAAGAATCAAGGAAATGAGATTAAATTGTAAATAAATTGGCCTTTTCATTGCCACTCTGTAAGTTAGAATTGTCTTCAGATATACATAATGATGACAAAGAATAGAATTAATTGGAAACTTGAAGTCCTATATACACCATTTTAGTTATCAAAACATAAAAGTCAAATTAATCAATAAAATATTACCCATAAAATATTAATCAAATTAATTCTCCCATAGAATTACTTAGTTGTCTAGACAATAATGCAAATACATACCATCCACCCTTTTCCCGCTTCCTTGTAATATGGGAATGCATTACAGATGTAATTGTATATCTCATTGAGGGTCATCTTTCCATTGGGTGAGCTGCTGATAGCCAGTCGGATCATGCTAGCATAACTGTAAATACATAAGGACAAAATTAGGAAATGGAACTCCTAAGGGACCAGAATAATTTACTTTAAAATTAAGATTTATAGTCTTTTTGGTAAACAGTTTTTTTGAAAATATTTAAATTTGATATTAGTTTTTATTTATTTATATATATAAGAAGAAGGCAGTGAAAGAGCATACAGTCGACCTGGTGGTAAAAGTGGATATTTTCGCCTATGGACATCCACAGTACATGCCAATTTCAGTCCAAAATGATAAATGTTGGCATATCCTCAGATGAACAGCTTCAAACCCGAGTCCCTTTACACAATGGGTAGAGTCACTACCAACTGCACCAATCGGTCATCACATAAATACATCTTGTGACTATTAAATCACATAAATCCTTCCAGTTTCACATGTGATTTACTTTTTTACCCTTTCCACCCACACTTCAGTGCACTTGTCACCTTATCAGATCCATAGTTTATATAGTTAATAAATATTATTTTATTGAATGAATTATATTAAATTATTGTACATTTGTTGATCTCCAGGTTATGTACTGTAAAAGCTAACATGTTATTTCAAAAACTTTTTGGTACTTGTTAGCTTATTTTTGGTTCTCTTTATGAAGACTATGAATGTATTAAGATATACTTGTAAACTTATAGTAGATACTATATAAGAATCAGAGATTAATACATATTTATTAGATCCTTAGAAATTCTCAGAACATATTTAGACTTAGAACATATTTATAAATACTAAATTTAGACTAAAATGAAATTATGGACTCTCAAGTTATATTGAGACTGTGTAAGTTCTATGAAAAGACAACTTAGTGTATGACAAAATTATTTATAAAAATTGCCCTTAAATTTTCTACTATGAGAAATATTCATATTTTAAAGAGGGTACCACGAAAATTCCTAATTCGAAAAAAAAATGGCCACCATACAAATTTCAATTGCTCCTACCTTGGGAACAGTAAGAGGTAAGTGGGCGATGCTCGACCAAATGTCATTCGGGGAGGCCCACTCCTCCCCGAATAACATTTAGTCTTATAGTGGTCACAAATTTATATTGACGGTGGAAAGCAGAAATGGGATAACCGACATACAACTTACTTTAAAATGTAGACCGCAAACAAGAATTTGTGGTTGGATTGTGTTGTTTATCCCATTTCTTATTTCCTAGGTTGATATTATTAATAAAAAAAAGTTTCATTATAAACATACATACATATTCTGATTGTATCTGATCTGATTTTGTATTCTATATCAGTCACCTCATATAAATTAGATTAGTCTTTTATCAGACAAATCAAATTTTAATGTCGCCTTTATGTTAATACTGTTATGTAAATAAACACAAGAGTATGCAATTGTCATTGACTTTCATCACTTAGTACAGAGGACCTACATAAATGACTCACTTGTATCTAACTGGTAGGTTTCAAATATTTATTCAAGGAAAATCGGTGTATTACCTATACGCTGGTTTGGCATGTTTAATTTTGTTCGTATTCTCCTTCTGGTCAGCTTCCTTGTTGTTGTTTTCCTGCTGCAGGCATGGAGGCTGCACGTCTTCGTACAGGAACCGCGGGATGGGGCCCAGGGGGCTGTGCCGCGGCGGCCCCGGGCTGTACGCCGGCAGCCACTCCACGCCTGGCGAGTCACTCATTGTCCCATCCAAAATGCACCACGCACTAATGCACTTCACGACACATCGCCATCACTACACTATAGATAACAAACAAATAAAATCCCAAGTTTCGCACACTTTATCGTTATAATCACCACTGTGGGCGTGTATCTAACTCGCTACCTTTTATGAAGACGATCCTCGCTATTCATTGTAGAACCTCAAGGATTCTTGAAATGACGAATGATCAGAACCACTATAGTATAAAACTAACGAATAAGATTTAACGCAATAAAAATGTGATTACATTGAAATATATTGAAGGGCACCAATGAAAGACCGAAAATAACATAAGAAATGAAAGAAAATTAATTTCCTAAAATTATTATGACATTTGAGGCACCTACAACAAGGAAAATGGCGGAGATCCATGTGTGTTCAAAATCGGCTATCGATTCTACTAATAATATCAGTTTCGTTACAAAATTATTTAATAGAATTTATATTTGAAGACATCTGTCATATATTAATTAATCGATAATTTGATTTGGTTATTTAAATATAGTTGATTTTGTTACCATTTCATTTTTGTGAAATAACATGGAAGTAATAGCAACATTCTCGGGTTGCCATAATGTTGAAAAAGTTTTAAAAAACTGTCAGTTTGAATCGAATAGAGGGAAGGAGAACTTGTGTCGAATGTTATTTTATTTTAACTGTTTGTTGACAATAATTACAAACTAAGTAAATAATAGTGTGTGAACCACCTGTTGTTGTGAATTCAAAAAGGACAATGGCGACTCAACCAGAAGTCGGCGTGTCCGATTTTGTCCTGTTGGACAATTTGACTACGGACAACTTTATCGAAAATTTGCATTTGCGGTAAGTGCTACTTTTAGTTGTACTATAATAATTCTACAAGCCTTTTCGCTTGTATTGTATAGCAGCCCACAGTTGCATCGTCTTAAAGCCTGTATGTAGTGCAAGCTTTTCTTCCAGCCCCACCTCATTAAAGTTTGTCCTAGATTTTTCCACCCTGATTATTGTATAGAATTACAACTCGGAATGTTTAAATACAATTTATTGTTAGCGAATGCTGTAATGGCGTTTAATTCTGACCTTGTGTTTTCCACCTGTATAAACAGACCAAAATAAAATCTTAAAGAAAATTATGAATTCATGTGTTAGAGCTACCACCATTTAAACGGTTCCTTTTATCTCTGTTTGCAAAGGAACAGGTATCAATTGTAGGTACCTATATCCAATTTGAAATATAGTAAATTTAACAAAGGCTATGTATATGATTAAAAACAGAAAAGTATAAGAAAATACTTATAACCAGATTTCAATTTTGAACAATAAAGTTTCTTTTTAGTCTTTTTACTCTTCTCAAATGTAAACAAACTCTTTTTTTTTAATTTCGCGTATTATACATTCATATAAGAAAGGCAACAATGAGTTAATAGCATTGTAGTTAGCTGAGGATATAAATAATAAATACATAAATGTGGTGGAGGGGGTCTCCTTTTAACTACTTGTACGAAATACCTGTGTCTGGGGACTCCACCCTTCCATAACCGGTTATAATGTTAAGTTACTCAATTATGAGATTTAATATATAGTAAAATGTGCAATTCTCAAAATGGCAAATGAGTCTCAAAATAGCAAATTCTCAAAATGGCAACAAAACAGTTATTTTACTTGCAAAACAGCATGCAAAACAGTCTGGCACTCAGGATAACCTGAGTGCAAGACACATATGTTTGTTTTATTGCTTGCACTAGCAAATGATCCCCAACTACGCCTCTGGTTTTTGATAGCCCTCCAGCTTGATGGCTATATTATCTTATTGTCAATTCTGTGGTATTTTTCTCCTACTCTAAGAGTTCTTCTGATAATTGAACCAATAAATCTTTTATAGTGCATTTCTGGTTCACTTTTTCTCTATATAGAACCCAAGAATTTTCTACTACCATCTTTAGTAATCTATAAAATAATTTCTTCCACCACTTTGTTGACTCCATCCTTGTCACTTCATTCCTATTTTCTGTATCTGCACACCTATTCAGGAAATAGGTGACTACCTTCAGACTGCAGAATCTTCTTCAAGCGGGTCTTGTTCTTCAAAAATTGCATGTTCATTTCCAGAATCATCAGAGCTGAATAGTCTAGCACTGGATTTCTGAGGTGGAAAATAAATGACATCGCTTTCAACAGATGCATCAAATTAACTTTCACTCTCCTCAAGATATTCACAGTTTTAGTCATCTGTTACTAGTTTGTTAGATTTTTTCGTGTTGGTGTGTGTCCATCCTAAAATAAAAATCAGAGCATATATATAAATTGCACTTTGGGGTTGGCCTATGTCCAGCAGTGGACGTCTTTCGACTGAAACGATTATGATGATGATTCATTTCAATCCAATCACCATCACCAGCCAAAAGTGCAATCGTATTCACACAAACTAAATGGAAAACTTAATAGAACCTATTTTTCATTGTAGGATAAGTATACGGAAGACGGATGGGGCATAATGTCCCAATGTTAATATTTACAAGAAACAAGAACAAATTTCATAATATGCGTAACATAATCAGAAAGATTTTAGAGTATAATAGAATAGAATAAATGTATAATAGAATAAATGTAAAACTCCATTAATTAATTATAATTTTCATAACCTTTCACACACGTGCTCAATATTTCGACCATAGACAAAACTAAAGATGGAGGTCGAAAGTTATCAATGTCAATCTATCAACTGATATGTCTAGGACTATTAGGTGCATAATATCTCACTTACAAAGGGAAAACGGAGCCTCAGACCTTTACCAAACATTTATGGGGCGTATTGTCCCATCAGTCTACTGGAGCATGGGACAACTGTTGCCAACCATCTGGTGTGAAAGGGTTAAGAAGCTAAACTAGGGCAGATGGACATACCATAGGCTATATTTTTCAATATAAAAGAAACGCCCCTTATAATAATAATAATCAAAAGATAATTTTGTTTTATGAAAAACACTACCTGGATATTAAGTGATGTAAGATGACAAAAGACAATGAGATGCGGTCACAATGATGTCACTACTCAATGTGTCCACTGTACCTCCTTTCATATCTTTTCCTTATACATCGTTGTTTGTAATGCCTCTGTTATTATTATTGTGTCATCATCATCAGTGTCACTTGTTATATACGTGTGCTTGTTTCCTCTCTAATCTCCATGAATTCATTTATAAAATGTTAATTTTATTAAAATTATATAGCTTCTTACACATCGACGTAAACTGTAACTATTTATCGTGCACTGCTGGACACGTACCTCCTCATGCACATTGCCTTAAAACACCACGCTGGCCGAACGGGTTGGCGAGTCCACTATTTCAGAGATGGTGTACTGCTATAGGGTTTGTGGTAACAGCTTTGTTATCCCTTAGTCGCCTTTTAATATAAACTTTACGTGACTTACGTCAATAGAAGCTAGCGTGGTGCTTTTCCGACCGACCGACCGTCCGACACCACATGGCAGCAGAAAGTGGTTAGCCATGAAAGCCGACATGGAGCTCATTTCAGAAAAAATATTAAATTTAGTCGGTCCTAAAAAACCCACTATTTAACCAATGCTGACATGTCTGCCACATTCTAATTTTTTTTTAATTTAATTAAAAAAAAATTAGAATGTGGCAGACAGTCCAACAGTCCGCATGATGATAAGTGGACACCTGCAACGCTAGAGGGCTGTGCGAATGCGTCGCTGACCTTACTATCACAGCTGTAATCTGGGAACAGATCCTATTCACAGCTCTCTTTAAGAAGAAAAAAAAACTAGGCAGTTCATTTCACTGCTTCTCAGTTTGCAATATAAGTAATATTTTCAAGACCGCACTGTACGCAGCAGTTCCTTGTCGAGAAAATATGGATGCGCCTTATAACACCTGGACACATCAAAATTCGATAAACAGTTTTCGACATATGGAAAAAAAGAATTTGTTATTAATATTCTTTAACAACTTATATGTTATCCTATAGACAAATAAGGTAGTCTTACAGAAGACTATCTAGAAATGTCTTGCATTTCCCACTTTATCCCCTTTTCCCTATGTACGTACGTGTTCCGGTAGTGAGTGAAATATGCCAGAGCCCATTTCCATCCCACCCTATCCTATCCCTCACCATATTCCCAACCCTTTCTCCAAATGTATTCCTACATCTCCAACGGTAAGGTAGGCAGCGCATCCGGGGGTGTGTCAATGTTTGTCATTCTGGACTGATATTGGCATGTATCACGGATTTCTGTGGACCACAGTATCCGCTTACCATCAGGTGGACTGTATGCTCGTCTGCCTGTTTTTTACCATAAAAAAAAAACAAAATAATTGAGAAGACAAAGTAATTCCTTTACAAACAAAATAGTAAGTTGCAGGGATGCGGAGCGTTGCGCTGAGAGCATATTGCAACCACCCGCGTAGGCGAGGACTCATTTATCTTGTTTGTCTATAAAAGGATTTGTAAAGCAAACGCGACAAGTGCCCGCTAGTTTAGAAAATTTTGAGGCTCCAAATCTCGGATTAGGCATGCCCATGTTATACTGAAGCTGACTGTGAATAAGGGTGCGTGGGTGGGTGTATGTGTGCGTCACACTGATGTGATAAAAGAGTATAATACATTTTATGGTAGTCTTCAATGAGGGAAGGCTAGCGGCCAGTCGCACATGCACCCTCTTCCTCAAATAATTAAAAACTTGTGTAACGTTTGATTCGTAACCGTAAAAATAGGGCCTTTTTACGGGAGTGCGTTCGACGGTACATCCACCTCGTGCACTTAAAACTACCAAGCGCATCAATAGAACACAAATTACTGTGTCCCTTCTATTCTTTAATATATTATGTACCTATACTTGGAAGTATCACACTACCTAAGCCACATTGCTGGGAGATTGAAATATTGAGGTGATTTGAAATTCAGGCAAAATTTGAAAATGTCGCTAAGATCCAACACTACCGTTTTCCTCCTACGACCAAGGTCAAAATGTGGTGTCGTAAAGGCTAATTGTCTGGCCAGTCGCATTGCTAATTAAGTTTTTGTTATTCTCATTATCTAACATTCTTTAAGCGGTTCATAAATTAGCGCTATTTTATCTTATACCCAAGTACTCGTAATATAACTAGGTTATTGTTCCACCTGTGCGGATGGCGTACTAACCTACCTTTCTTGGAGCGTGGTCTCTACTCTAGTACCGGCTCCACACTCATGCCGTGAAGCTCGGCGAACAACCGTAAAAAGTGTGGATTCACGGCTTGTTTTCCCGGTCAGAAAACAAGCTGTGAACGCCTAGAAGTCCGTAAAAACCATCCATACTTGTGTTGTACGGCTGTTCACGGTGTGAGCGTAGAACCGTCATGGGACCCATTGGTTGTCGATCCTGTGATTTTTTTTTTATTTAACAAAGGCAGAGGACTAGTGTACAGTCCACCTGATGGTAAGTGGATATTGTTGTCGATAAACATCCTCGATTCATGTCAACATAAGTGCAGACTGACAAACGTTGGCGCGCCTCCGCATGCGCTGCCTATCTTTGCAGCTTAAGGAATGGATCTGTTATAGAAAGGTTGGGAAAATGGGAAGGGATAGGGTGGGATGGGAATGGGTTTTGGCATATCTTACTCACTACCGAAACACGTACGTACATTGTCGAAATACGATAAAGTGGGAAATGTAGTAAATTTTAGGGTAGTCTTCTGTGAGACAGGGGTAACGTGGCCAGTCGAGTGCATTTTCCCCCCCTACAAAATTACAAATATGATCTGCTCATTGGAACTTCAGTACTGTTTTTATTCTTTGACCTACGTCGATAACTTTGGTTCTTCTACGCGTTTCATCGTTCGGATTTTATTCATCAAAGGAACTCTGAGCATTACTTTTTCCACTGCAGCATGACTTAACTAAGTCACCGATATTGGCTGGATGAGAAGAGCGCAAGACCGAGTGATAGGTATCACGGACCAACTATGCTAATTGGTCCGTGGTAAATATCCTCGAAATTTATCTAAAAGCGCTGCGATCCTTTACAGCTTATAATAAAATCTAAAAGAACCCCTGGCGAACTACTTAATAACGTTCAATTCACATTCTGTCATTACGTACAATTCATACCTACTAAGATACCAGTTGATGTACTGCAAATACAAAATCGCAACACTGTACCACAGATAAGGCAGTACAAAAGGCAAATAAAGACAGGGCTTTAGACATAAATGATGATTACATTTTCTATAGCGTGCACTATAGTTCTTGCGGTGTTTGTCTAAGAAACCGCTATGTAATAGTTATAACTTCATCTGAATAGCTCTTTTACTAACACGCTATAGGCAGATTTTATTATCGATTTTGACAAAGTATCAGTAAAGCTAGAACTTCATTAGAAAACCCACGCGGCGAACCGCAAACAGTTGTTCTGTCTTATAACGAATATTCCAATGGAGAAGCTATACTCTGTGGGAAGTCCCACAGAGTATAGCTTCTCCATTGGAATATTCGTGAAAAATGAAGTTTTGGTAATTTTCTTAACACTAGAAAGACCGGCATTTGTATCATACCTAGAAAGACCAAGGTCGTCATTTTGACGCTAGGATGTCCGTTGACGTTGATATGAAATTATTGTTAGGTTGTTATTAGACGCCATTGTCTTTGCCGTGTAGGTACATTTTTTTTTTGCGTAATTTGGCGTTATTTCTACTAGAACGTCATAAACCACTTTGTGATACACAAGTTTTTAGACATTAGTCTAAAAACTTGTGTATGAGGATTACCTCTCCCGACTGGTTGATAAGCGTGTACCATTTGACTGTTTGGTCCTGACTATTTTATGCTCACGCTGTGTTGAACCTTGCGGTTAACAAAATATCTTACAGCTTCATAGCTGTAATCAAACAATCAAAATTTGAAAAAAAAAAAATGCAAAAGAAAAGAAACCGTGGAAAGTACTACAATGTTGGTGACAAGGCATAAATAGTAATGTTGAACAGTTAAAAAATTAATGTTTCAACTATTTAATAATTTGTACAAGTTTAAACAATATTTCGATTAAATATCTGAGTATTCGGAAACAACGGAACTTTGGCTCCATTCTCGACAAGAGATAGCC
Organism: Sesia apiformis; assembly: GCA_914767545.1. NCBI lineage: Eukaryota > Metazoa > Arthropoda > Insecta > Lepidoptera > Sesiidae > Sesia > Sesia apiformis. Next base: position 1,419,108 of record OU611960.1, on the reverse strand, counting down.
GTTCGCCCCACGGCTGCCTGTAATGAAATCCCAGCTTTACAGCTTTATAATAATAATAATAATAAAATACTTTATCAAAATAGTAAATTGTCAGTTTTGTCATAAAATTGTTTACTACATCGCAAATTGTTCCAATCTTTACTTAAGCTACATTTACTATATGTGATGTAAACGGTGAATGCTTTGAACTATTCTATATTATTTGGTACTAACCTGCCGTTACTTCAATGCGTACATCCATAGGTACTTCTTAATTAAAGCTCATTGTTACACTGTGATCTTTAAGACGGTATTAACGTTATGAATGCTCGATAACCCGAAGGCTATCGATTGGCTTGGACCATCGATATGGGAATAGACTAGTATGTATTCTCAAATCGATGGCATGGACTAACTCCAAGTCAAGTTTCGCTAGCTACCCTTCGGGGTAGTGAGTATACCTGACGAGGCGAGGATACAGTTCGTTTGATTGTGAGATTTGTGAATGTTCATAGACATTTGCGATAAAATATCAGTCGATATAACGACGTTGACACATTCGACCACCTTCAGGGGCGTATGAAGGTGGGGCTTGACGGACTATAGCCCAGCCCCCACGATCTAGAGGGCCCCATCGCAAGAAACTTTTTTTTTTATTTAGATAAAAGGCGACAGACCTGATGGTAAGTGGATACTGTAGCCCATGGACATCCGCGCTACATGCCAACTTCAGTCCAGAATGACAAACGTGGGCACGCTACCGGATGTGCTGCCTACCTTTGCGGATTGAGGAATGGATTGCGAGAAAGGGGTGGGAAAATGGGGAGGGATAGGATGGGATGGGAATGGGCTCTGGCATATCTCACTCACTATCGAAACACGTACGTATATTAGGGAAATACGATAAAGTAGGAAATGTAGTTCATTTCAAGGTAGTCAAACCTGAGAGAGGTTACGGTACCAATCGAGTCCGCCCAGCAGCTGTTGGAATGCAGCGTGCACTCTCCCCCTACAGAAACTTAAATGGAATAAAAAAATATGAAATAAAAACTGCTTCGCTCACCTGCCCTGGCTTTGGACGCGTGACGCTCACTTACCCCTGTCAAGTGTTTTTGGAAGTTTGGGGGGCGTCAAAACAAATTTCCTTCAAAAAAGGGCGCTGAAGGCAAGCCCAGACCTCATAAGACTTTAATCCTCTCCTACCCACCTTTGGGAACTTGGGAATCATGATTTTGGAAAAAATATCCTAAAAGGGGGCAGCATCAATATCTAATTCCATACAAGCTCACCTCATCTACCATCGAGCGAAGGTAACAAAACGAAATGGCAAAGAACCATATTATCTCAAAAAAAAACATCCTATTATACATCTACGAGTATTTCTCATACTCTGAAGAAAATTCCTTGTAGATACAGCCATCGAATGTGCTCCAGTCGTAAAACTAAAAGGTTTATGTTAACAATAATTGAATTTGCGGCACACCACTGTCAAGAATAGTTTATGGTCATTGCTGGTACTAAAGCGAATTAAATTAAGAGTAGAGGTTACATGTTACAAGTTACAGGTTACATGAGCTGCCTGACGTGCGTCAGACTTGCCCTGCCCATCGACTAGAGCCATCTGCGGCTCCTCACCGCAGGTTAAAGATTACTTTGATCTGTTGACAGAGTTCAATCAAAGCATATTGCACTTGCGTAAAACACAGTGAGTAAATAATACGGATTTTTACACATGTGGCACAATATTAGGCCTAATGACAAATGAAGGAGGAATTACTGGCAACTTACTAAGTTGTTTTTTTATTTGTCTTTGGCTTTGTGTGTGTCTGGACCCACGACACAGGAAATCCTAGTGTGGTGTTATTTATTATTTACTTCGGATAACTAAAACTCGTACAACACTTATAACTGAAGTAAATAATTTTAAATTACTACTGAGAATGTCAATCACCAAGTCGACGTTCGCGGGTTTTTTGTCGCCATCGATTTGCTGACCATTCAGTATTTTTTTGTTGCACATTTAATTATTACTCATACTTTAACCTACTCATACTTTTATTCTTGCTCTATCTCACTTCCTTAAAGCCGCTTCTGACAAAGTCCAGACTGAAGAACGGCTTCTGATGCACTGTAGCAACCTGAAGCATATAGGTTCAGGAAAGAGACAGAATCTGTTGAGTACTGGACTCGCCATGCAAAATATAAGGTACCACAGACTGTCTTATTGACCTCAATTACTTTGTTAAAGAAAGTGCACTTGACTTCTTATTGATAACACAGACTTACGTTGATTACTGAAAAACCGTCCTTCTGGTTGTACGTATACTTATTTATATTTGCTATATTATATGTATTTTTATATATTTGCCATCAGAAGTATGAGTATATTCAGATTCAATAAAACTGTTCTTGTTCATTGAATCTTACTACACCATAAGATTATGTCGCTTCATTACTGGATATAGGCGTCTCCCAAGGCTCGTAACAACACTACATTTCTTATCGTAACACTACCGGTGAACTTCTTCAAGTCGTTGTCAAGCCCTAGCCGGCAGTGCACTTCCCTGTTCGTGATCTTCAATCAAGGACTCGTCTACTCCATCGATTTTCAATCCTGATTTACGATATTTACGAAGTATCAGAAATTCAAAAATATTTTTTTAACATGTTGCAATATACATTTGGTTTGCCATGGTCATTTCAGATAATACTGAGATTCGAGTGCCTAAAGTAAATGAAGTAATTATTATTCTCCGAACTAAGAGGAAGTTAGAACTTCTTTTATCTAGACTTAACAAAAACTCCTACTTGACCTTGGATCATAAAAAGTTGGATAATTAAAAGTCACGCTTATAACCAACTATATAGCAACTATTAGACGATCTTGTATCTGTTCAATCTTTGATGGTGAATTGAACCGATGACGTCAGATTAAACGTGTAAAGTGATCATTGATGGACTGATGAAGTTAAACAGAATAAAGGATAGTCCAATATGATACCAGCCCGTTCAGTATCCACTGCTGGACGTGAGCCAGCCTCCTCATGCACATTGTCTTATGCATGACGGATGTATGACCTTAAAACGCCACGCTGGCCAAGCGGGATGGCCAATCCACTCCAGGCCACTAGAGGCGGCTTTGTTATCCCCGCTTTTTATGACACCCACGGTAGGAGATAGTCCTATTGTTTATTTATACGTACTTCAACCTTTTATTAGTTTGTGGATTGACACTGAAGTGAATCCATAATAACGGTATACATATAATTTTATAAATATATTTTTCGTAGTATGTATTCAAATAATATCTAAAATATTAAATCCTATTTGAATATTTTTGAAATTATGATTACAAATACGTTCGGTTGAAATCATTAGACAAAATTCAGAAAAATCTTTTGTAGAATTTACTGTAATAGGTAACTAAAATACTTAAATGGTCATGCATACGTGTTGAAGCAGCACTAACGACTGTTCACTTATCAAGTTATCACTATCATTATCGAAGTTATGCGGGTTAACATGGCGTTGGCTATATACTAAAAATATTTTGCTGTCCATAAACGTTATCGTGAAATCATCACCTGAAATTGCATTGAATTCCAATCAAAGATTGCAAATTATTATCCTCACCAACATCACCGGGTTGTCTCCATCGCCTGATATATAGTTATCAGTAAAACGTACAAACGGCAAAATAGATAAATTTGCATGCAATAAACTTTGTTCGCAGACTAAACGTTCAACCATCTGAGCTATGGGAGCCCTCGGTAAAATTTTGTTACACATTCATGAATCAGTTAACGTCGTATTTATCCATGTATGCGTGTGTTGTTGTACGTAGTCAGCTAGGTCAGTTGCCTGAAAACTTATCTATTTTCCCGTGTGTACGAAAGACGTTCTTATTTTCTTCTGTGTATTTTTCATAATTTATGCTCAGTTTACTAACAATAAAAATGTACTTAATTTACAATACTTTAATGCACTATTTGATATATTTTGTTGCTTTTAAAGCACACTACAATACGTTGTACCTAGATTCGGTTATACTCGTAGGTATGCCTGGCCTTACTAAAAGGGAACGTCAGACGCAGTGTTATATCGAATAACAAAATCGAAGAGTTTATAAAGACCTAATATACCATTAATACCTTTCGTATAAAGGTAATTGAATCCACAAATTTTCGATCGATTTTTAAATGAAATCCAAATAAGTGAATATCTACAGAAATAATGCTACTTAATAAATAAACTTTACGAGTTTTGGAGTTTAAACAGGATTTAATTTACCGAAGTCCATCATAAGATCTTTCAAGAATTATAGAAGCTAATATATATGTTTGTCTCACAGTAACTATAACAAATTACTTGTAACTCGAATAATGTTTTTGCGATTTTTACTAAATTTATTTTGTTCTGTAATAAAACGTGATCTAGTTCCAGTTCACATAGATGTCTCACGTCTAGACATTTTCTATCTTCCCAAAGACTTTTTCATAAACACCACTAATGCATACTTCGTGCTCTGATTCCCGTTTAAAGGTCAAGCTATGCGAACTGAACGCCCCGATCTAAATGATAAGCGTTGGCGGATCCGCGGGATGTTGTGCAAGGCAGGATGAATTGTATCGTGCTGTATACTGAAATAAACCGATGACCCAGAAAGATGGAAAACTGATATCTCTGGAGCTAACAGAATTATACACCGTTTAAGTTAAGAAAAAGTGATGTCATCACTATCAGTCACGTGATTTCACCTGTTTAGCAGCGTTCCTCGATTGACCATTTAACGCTGTGTTATAATAGCAGTTAAATGTTACATTGGACGGATTACGTCACTTTTTTTCTTAATGGGAATACAGTGTAACGTTGAACAAGTTTGGTTTAGCGTCTAACATCCTTATCATTTTTAATGACTAGCTGAATGACTTATCAATTTGTCATTGGGTTGTTTAATGTACTTTTCCTCGAGGTTACATTAGATTAGATAGGATGCATGACTTAAGTTTCTTCAAGAACCGTTTCTAGTATTAATTGAATCTTCCGGGCTACTTGGCCGAGGTCTTCTGGAATCTCTTTTCTTTCTTCCAAACGTTTCGTCAACAACTGCGGTTGACATCTTCAGTGGCGACTGCGTTCACTTTCGGAGAGATGTTATCTCTTCGGCTTCTCGAGCGCAACTGACTCGACGACTGTGGCGCACCGGTATTTATAGTGGGCGAGGGTAGTTGTGATTGTGTGTGTACCGAGTCTGTTTTTGTCAATAATTTGTCAATTTTGGAAGATTCAATTAATATGGACACCGGCCGAGAAAGCCTACACTCCAACCGTTTCTAGTCTTACACTATACCCGACAACGGTATGTTACATTTGTTGTCAGTTTTTTTTTCTTATATGGCAGTAGCGTTTGGCACATTATGCCAGTATCGAGTGTCTTTATAATTAACAATTTTAAAGTCAAAACAATTTAAAACTTATCTCGTCAATGGCCTTATCTCGTTACTGAGATGGAACAATTGAAGTCCTTGGAAGCACACGAACAACGCAGTCTCATGCTTTTATTTGATTATCACAAACACTAGAGGCACTTTGAAGTTTAATAAAGTATCACTATTAAACCACATTCACTGACCCACAATACGCATTTTTTATAATAATCAAAATGTCTACAAAAACAAAATCTCGACTTCTCGAGTTCCAGCCGAAAGTCCTTGTTGATTTACATTCCATTAACAGACATAGCCCACTGTTCTGTCAGTTCATTACCATCATAAATTTAAATATCTTTTTCCTCATTCCATTCTTCACTTGCACCGAGCCGTCATAGTTGGTCGATGACGGCATTAAGACGTTTGTTTTGTTCCATAATAGCCCATATAATGGTTGTTTCAACCATGAATTCACTTAGAATTGAATGTTAAAAGTAAAAGTAATTCAATGTTAATTGATGAGTTTACATAATAGCTCTAGTAAAGTAGATTGTTTCCGACTGTTTTAAAGTATTCTCATTTCACGCCTGTTGTTGTTGTTGTTGTTTTGAGTTATTCTATTTAGATTATGAATATTTACGTTACGTTATACTATATACCCGCAAATTTCCGTGATATCGTGATTAATTGTTAAGAAATTGATTTGTTAAGGAAGAAATTGAAGATCTCATCTCTATTTGACTATTCAAAACTTGAATTTTTACAATTTTCGACTGCAGACATGGGCTTCCTCGTGCACATTGTCTTGTCCACCATGGACATTAATTATGTATAGCATTAAAACGCTACGCTGACCAAGCGAGTGGGCGAGTCCATTCTTTCAGAGGTGATGTATTTCCCCAAGGCTTGTGGTAGCGGCTTTGTTATCCCTTACTCGCCTTTTACGACGTCCACGGGAAGAGATGGGGATGGGGTGGTGCTATTTTACAGCCTTTCCCACACACGGCCAACAGATATCTGCTAAAAGAGTACAATGCTAACAGCTAATTCGTCATGATTCCCGAGTGTTTCTTGAAATCTATTGCTAAGCTGGTTAATCATTTGCCTGTAGATAATATGAATCGATAAGATTGTTAAATGTATGGTTAGTAAGACCAAATAGATAAAGTACGATAAGTGTCTTTGATAATAATGAACAACCAGAATCATTTTAAATGACTGCTATCCAACGTTTCTATAGACGATAGCCAATTTACAAAAAAAAAAAAATATTATGCCTTGTATCTCCTAGAAGTCATAAAAACGTGTCCTTCTGTGTACGCAATTATCGCTTACCATCTTCTGTATAGGTTCCGTATGTCCAAAAAATACAGCTGGATAATTTTGTAACGTCCATCGACCATGCGATTTTTAGGGATCGCTGTTAAAAAGTAAAATTTATTAAAACTGCAATAAATTCTAAGACGTGTATCATTGCTCAATGAACCGTGCAATGTCTCGTCTCACTTAGGTGTTGTAATGAACAATAAGTGGTGGAAACATTAGCGAGGTCACCGACCGCGGTCGCGCGGTTCCACAGGTCAGGCGCCAAGCGCGAACCTTGCGGTATACCGCGACAAATCTATTGTTCAGTTCCTATACAATATGGTGTTGATGCTCAGTCTATCATAGGAAAGGTTAACTTCATTGTTCAATCAAATTCCTTTTTTACATGTATATTCTTTCTTTGTTGTAAGGAAATGTACGTGGAGAACTCGGAAAGTTATGCGAAAAAGAACAAAAATTTTCTACGGGATTTGTTTTTACTACATTTTTTCAAAGTACTCTCTACTTGTTGCAAAGTTTCATGCGTCTGAACCAATTTAGAAAACATTTTTTCCAATCTTCCTCAGGTACCTTTTTCACAGCCTCTTCGAACGTAGCCACCACATCTTTTAATGAAAACTACTTCCATTTTACTTGGGATTTAATTTTAGGAAATAAAAAAGTCACACGGTGACATGCGCTGAATGGACGGGCGCGTTGTCGTTGTTTCATCAGCCAAACTTATTCGACCACCCTTAAATTCATTGTACCTACCAACGATACACATTTGCCTTAGAAGGTCACCTGTCTGCAAACGCCATTTGAAGTCTATTAAAAGAATCTTCAGGTTTTAAAGTAGATTTAAAACCATACAAAATCGTAGCGTGGAAATGTTCCCATCGAATATCCATTTTTTAATGACGCACGATATTTTGATTCAGCTCGTAAAAAAATATAGAGGGAAATTTTAATGTTTCGTTTGAATGTTATAAGATAGTCATAGTTTTAATTGCAATCAAAACCAAACATTGTTCCATAGATAAAATCACTTTGTCGCAGAATTTTCTGAGTAGGCTGGTACTAGCGCGTAATAATTTTCTGAGTAGGCTGGTATTAGCGCGTAATAATTTTCTGAGTAGGCTGGTATTAGCGCGTAATAATTTTCTGAGTAGGCTGGTATTAGCGCGTAATAATTTTCTGAGTAGGCTGGTATTAGCGCGTAATAATTTCAGTCAAATGCAAGCAATTCTATACAACCGTAACCAGCCTTTTTATTATCTACTGCTGGACATGAATCTCCTCGTGCACAATGTCTTGTGTCTGAGGGATGTCTGTCACGCTGGTGAAGCGGGTTGGTGAGTTCACGCTTCTAGAGATTGTGTAGTTCGTTAAAGGTTGTGGTAGCCGCTCTGTTATCCCCAGTCGCCTTATACGACACCCGCGGTAAGAGATGGAATGCTGCTATTCTAGAACGGCCCCTCACCACACTGCAGATTCTATTTACATATACATGTGCACTTCCCGGCCGAAAGTAATACACATCGGCCCTTAGAAAGAGACCATCGGCTAGCTTTGGTTTTGTAGAGCGTCGTCTCGGTCGTGTGCCGTTACGACAGAGACGACGCTCTATCGAGCTAGCCGATCATAGTCGATGTGTATCACTTTCGGCCGGCATTGACGAATAGAAGGATTGGCATAACTATAATCCAATGCAGTATCGATTTTCCGTGACCACAGCAACACTAGTCGCGCACACTTATCTATTGATAGCGTTTGTGTATCTATCGGTCTGTTTACGAAAGCTATACAAACATAAAATTTTTCACAAAACGTTTTAACCTATATCTATACTAATAAAGAGGTAAAATTATGTGTTTGTGAGTATGTTGGGGGTAATCTCTGGAACTACTGTACCGATTTCAAAAATTCTTTCACAAATAGGTAGCTACATTATCCATGTCTAATATAGGCTATATTTTATTGTGAAATTTTGAAAAAAAAAAATCTTATAAACGAAAGCGAAGCGAGGGTCGCTAGTAAGTTATATAGAAGACGATGGCTATAAATCTACTCAAACAGTCTCACTCATTAAATATTAGGGGTTAACGTATGAAATTGCCGATTTGTACTGAAAAATTAAAACTCGTTTTTTTCTAAAATGTAACATATTTATTTAATCAAAATATGTACCCTCATTATCTATACATTGTTGCCATCTAATCGGAAGTTCATTTATGCCTTTGCGATAGAACTCTGGGGATGTAGATTTGACAAACAGTGTGAATGCATTTTGTACTTCCTCTTGGGAAGAAAATTTTTTACCACGTAGAAAATTGTCCAAGTCACGAAAAAAATGGTAGTCCGTTGGAGCAAGGTCTGGCGAGTACGGAGGATGACGTATGGTTTCTAACTGCAGCTCCTGTAGAGTTACAACAGTTTCTCGTGCAGTGTGAGGTCTTGCGTCATCATGGAGCAATAATGGTGAAGATCGATTCACGAGTCGGGGCTGTTTCACTGCTAGTTTCGCCATCATTGTTGGAAGTTCGGCACAGTAAACATCTGCTGTTATTGCTTGACCAGACCTGAGAAAGCTATAGTGAATAACACCATGAATACACCACCAAACAGTTACCATTACCGTTTTATTGGTAAGCTTTGCCTCAGGGCACTGTTGCGGCGTTTGACCTGGGGTCCGCCATTGCATTTTTCGCTTTCGGTTATCGTAAAGAATCCACTTTTCGTCACATGTCACAATTCGATCCAATATTCCTTCATTTCTGTACCGATTCAACAAGGCAACGCAAGTTACAACACGCGTTTCTTTCTGCAGATCAGTCAAATCATGAGGCACCCATTTTTCATATTTTTTTATCTTATTGATTTGATGCAAATGAGTGAATATTGTAGGTAAGGTAACGTTAAACCATGCCGCTAATTCCTGGGTAGTTTGACTCGGATCGGCTTCCACCATCTCCTTCAATTCAGCGTTATTCACCTGTGTGGGCGGTCTTCCACGTGGTTCGTTCTTCAAGTCGAAGTTTCCATTACGAAAGCGTTTAAACCAAAAACGCACGGTTCGTTCATTAGCAGTCTCCTCTCCAAACGCAGCATTGATATTGCGAGCCGTTTCTGCCGCGTTAGTTCCGCGTCGGAACTCGTATTCAAAGATTACTCGGATTTTCGAAGTATCCATCTTTCCCGTCTAAGCTGAATAAAAAAAACAATTGACAGTCGAAAATCGAATGTTGCACATTTTTTAAAACAAGAACCTCATAGGTATCATGTGAAAAAAGTTTCACTCGAAAATCTCACACCATGAAGGTTTTATGTCAATTCAAAGTATCTATTACTATAAAACGGCAATTTCATACATTAAACCCTATTATTAGTACAGCTAAAACTAAAGATATACTAACGCAACGTGGTTGAATGTAAATAACACGGCTCGTCTTTTGTTATGATTCACATTCTCGTGGCGGGGTGACGTAATATTGATGACTGGTCGACGATTATCATGTCTATATTAGCTTCCTACATTAATGACTTTGTGAATGACATGTACTTGCTTCTAGGTCTTCAGTCTCGTACGTACTTGTCTACCGATTAGAAGTTAAATTAACATTCACGAGCACTGTAAAAATGTCGCTATTCAACTATATATCTTAAATCTCTTAACATAAACTCGCAACTTACTAATCATACCATACAGCTTATGCCTCTCCACTGCTGGATACAGACCTCTCCCCAAGGTTCGCCACCACACCACGGTCTTCTGATCTTGTCATCCAGCCACTATCGGTAGACTTATTTATTTATTCTTTATTGCACAGGCATAAGGCACAGACTTTATTTTATGGCATAAGGCGAACTTAATGCTTTGAAGCATCTCCCAGTCGACCTTTGGTCTATGCACAGATGGTACGGTAAATGCAATAACAGTTAAAATTAAGCAGAATTATAATAACACTAGGTGACGCGAATATATTACTTGACGAAAATGAATCTTGTCTCAAACGAAACCTGTAATTACTTTCTCTGTAATCTACTAGTTTTTCTGACTGATTAGAACATATTTTTGACCCTAATCTTTCATAAAAGTTTTCTTATTCTGTTTATTATATAAAATGGATTCATATTGTGGACTTGAATTTCATATTTCGAAATATGCAACTCATCTGACGAGCAGAGTCAGAGTGAATGGGCCGTCCAACGCTTCATTGATTGACGACTATATTTATTAAGAAAATAGGCCACAAACGACTTGGGTGGGCCGTAAATTGTAAACTTCAAGCGGGCCACGTGCTACCACAAAAATAACATTAAGGGCCTTTCTCACCACCTTCTGACAAAGTAACTGTTAACCATCTGATAGATAAATTATCAGCTAATTAAATCTATTTGATAGTGACTTTCTGATAAAGCATAACCGGTGGTAGAAAGGTATAAAGGTGGAGAGAAAAGCCCTAAATAGCGTAAAAGTACCTAATATACCGACCTCCTACTTAATCCGACTTCCGAGTTTTTTAAGTAATGTTTAAATAACGTTCTTCGAATTGAAAGATGCAGCAAAGTATGGCTTTATTTACTTAAGATGTTATATGCAACTCTTCTCCATCCCGTCACATCTCCCAATCCTTGGTGGGGTAGGATGGGGAATCAAGAGTATAATGGAATAATTTTATTTTAATGTGTTAAGAAACTTTCATACACTTTGTCCACAAACGTTATAAACTTTGAAATATATTATAGTTTTGAAGTATGCTGTTTACTGTGAAAATTATTCGATAATTCTCTATTGTACAATAGGTAAATATCCTCAAAATCTTAAAATATATCGCCTTTATAATTTTTTCGAGACATCTTAAATACAATCTTTTAAAATAACATGACACAAACATACGTCTTTCATAAATAATTACCTGACTCTACTTTAATATCATGATACAAAATACGTATCATTATTAATAATACAAAAAACATTAACATTTCCCCGAAAACTGAAAACATGTACGTACGTCATACGGGCAAAAAGCCAAGTGTAAAGTCAGGCAGGTGATACACTTCACGTGAGCTTCGTAATGTTTCTTTCTACTCATCGATGACAGCAACACAATATACTCACGTAACGTTTTTATAAACATGATTACATTTTCTTTTTTCGTTACATTAAATAATCACTTTCAGGATCACCGATTCATTTATGAGCAACACTCATAAATGGCTTTGGAATAGCACCACTTCACCTCTTCCCGTGGATGTTGTAAAAGGCGACATGATAACAAATTTCTCACAAGCCCAGAGGAAGTACACCACCTCTAAAAGAGAGGACTCGTCAACCTGCTTGTCCACCGTGACGTTTTAAGGTCAGACATCCCTCATGCACAAGACAATGTGTAGTCCAGTAAAAGGGCTGGTAATGATTACGGTTCTTTCCGAATCATTCCTTAAGACTTCTGAGGCCAAGATGTCGGGCTTTTGCCACGTTTACGGTGACCGTGTACACTCCATTACAAATTGAAAGATATAGTATCAATCACTGCGCATGTGTCCAAAATATGTATGTCAATTTTCACTGTTTGATGTCACTGTTTTGATGTTGCATTACAATCTCTCCTAATCTCACCAACCTACCCGTGAACCGCCGCTCTTCTCGTATCATTTACAAACTAAAGAAAACCATCAAATCTTTAAAACTCATTCATTAATATTCCTCACAAGTATCGTCAAGTAAACATACTTGTTACTTATAACATTTCTCGGTAATTGTAAATCACTCGCCAGTAAGTGGATTTGCTTTAAAAAGAAACATGATTACACAACTAATCTTTTTACCTTCAATTGATGACTAGACTTTACACCTTGTCCTTTAGAAGGCGCACTTCATAGGCCTCTAACCCTGATGTTTAACACACGGCTACCAGGTCACTAGCACACATGCAAGTCACGTACGAAATCATATAGATAATATGTAGGATACATGCATTTGTGTGTGACGACTTTCCTTCAGCCGGAAATAGAAGTGTCTTGGTGTGTGTAAATCGTAATTTCCGCTGCGCTCGTCCTTGCTAAAAGAATGTCAGTGAGGATAAAATGTCAGTTTAATGCATGGAGATTTACATGAGTGAGTATTCTTGACTTTACGAGTACGTTTTATGGCTTTTGCAATTTACTCGAGCAAGAAAATCCTTAGAAAAATATTTTTGTGAAGTTGATGTTTGCTAAAGATCCATTATTCGCTGTATGCATCACATAAAGTTACTGTTCAAATGTATCCCTATATTTATGGTTTAGTAGTAATATAACCAACAACCATAAGTATTTAACATAGAACGTAATACGTGGAAATGTAGCCTCGTAAAATATCTACAACTCTATCGATTGATATCCGATATCTGCATTTTTGCCGGTCCGTCGCGTGCTTAACTGCTGTATTATTGACATTTGATGGCAGGGGTGAAAATTCCCATGTCGGGACCACCGATGAGTCATTAATGTAGTTATTGATTTTTCCTAACAAAAACTAAAAACGTAGTAAATAATGATAATACGCGGGTCGATGAAAAGTTTCGTCGGTTGCCAATAGTTTTTTCAGTTCGTTGACGTATGAAGAGTGCGTAAGAGCTGTTGAATTGTTATTTACGTCACTAGGAGCATTGAGCTGAAGCAGTCAGAATGAGCAGTATGTAGTAATAAATTTGGTGACTAAACTAAAATTAAACCGTAGCGTATTCTTTAGGTAATAAACAGAAACTTGGAGAGAAATTAGTTTAAATACTGTTTTATAGTAATTACAGCACACGTCAAATGCATTTTTAAGTACATTAATTATTTGTAGAAACCAACTTTTTTGTTACCAAATTTACTAACAAAAGCATAAAACTATCATAATAATTGTATGTAATAAAATAAACCGCAAACCTACCTGTGAACAAATTATAATTTAGACAAGTAATTTATATTTTAAATTTTTTTTCACTGATATCTATTTTATCATTTATAGTAGGTATAATTATTTATTATTCACTTCAGGATTTTTGTATTTTCTAATAAGCTCGCATACTCGTATTATGTAACTATGCGATTGTTTCCTAAATAAAATAAAAAAAAGAAATCTTAGTTTTTATTAATACGCTGTTAGTTAAGTTGCATATAGTAATTGTAATTATAACTGAATGAGTGCCCGCTACTTCACAATGATCTATTTCCGTAGTTGCGTGTTCTGTCGCCACTAAAACTCACCCCGGTGTGTCGTAATGTGGTTTATAAATAAAATCCTTTCATCGAAACCCATGTTTTTCGAACTACTTTTTTCTTGCGTGTTGTTGTACGGATTCGTGGTGGATTCTTCGCAGTCATTCATGGTGGATTCTTCGCAGTCATTCATGGTGGATTCTTCGCAGTCATTCATTGTCACTATTTAGGTTTGCTGATTTTTAGCTAAAAATGGTACCTATCGTTGTTATAAAAATGATTCCGTGATATATATCAATTGATATTTATGGTCAAAACTAGAATTTTGGCAGATTTCACGCTTTTAAATTGTTATACTGACATAAATAAAAATTATGATCACTGCCACTGCCAATGGTCCAACACTAAAGATTATAATTATAATTTAGTTGAATGCTGATTGAGTAGACTGATTATTAATGTCAAAGGCTCTAATTTTCTGTTACTCTATTTTTACATTTTTATTTTTGTATTGTTTTATAATAAATAAGTCTATTAATCAAACTCAAAGTTTCATTTAACAATTTTGACACACTGAAACCACTTACAGAATGAAATTCGCGTCCTTTTTATATACACGATATTTTGATATTTATTATAAATATCGGATTTTTACGAACCCTAGTTGTTTCATCTCACGAAGACGGGATACGCTTAGTAGTGGTTATACTCATACAAGTACATTGTTTTGGTGTGTGTAAACTTGAGAATGTTCCGTAGGTAGGTTGCCGAAGTCGCGGCGCACACTAAAACAATGTACATGTACGAACACAATTTACACAATCACCACTATGCGTAACCCTCACCTCACCTTCGTGAGATGAAATAACTATAAAGAAGCATTATTTGGATTGACCTTCTTAATAAGGATTAGGGAGTCTAAGCAACACCTACTACTAAAGGAAGGCCGGAGCGCTGGTCGCGTGACGTCACGTATATGAGGCCGATGCGCAGTCAAGCATGCCGCGCGCATTCGTTTTTTGACGAAGTTTAAAATATTTGTGGAGTTATTTTCAAATTGTGATATAGATTTGAGATTTTCTTAGTATTATTTTTATAATATAATAGATTTAAGATTTCTTATTATCATTTTAAATATTATAATAGGTAGGCATATCAAATAAAACAACAGAATTTTACATGTACTAAAATAAAAAAAATGTTTTTTATTAATCCACCGATTCGATTACAACTTTTGAGAAGAATCGGCAAGAAACTCAAAAGTGGTACCTATAGTAATTTATGCAAGCAGGTATTTATTATACGAGTAGGTAACTCCTTGTATAAATTAATATCATATTCTTAAGGACCAAACTGAAACTTCATTATAAAATTGAATTACAAAAATAACAATTTAAATTTATATAATATCACTGTTGATAAGAATGTTGGAATAATATATTATCCAATTTCAAGTACATACTTACCCATAAAATGGTAACAAGTTAATTTTATTACAATACCTATTTTGATAGAGTACACAACTTTCTTTTCTTTTTTGTTGGCTTTACACTAATAATATCATTTTTCTTTTTAATATAATTATTTAACAATATATTTGCAGAAGTTTTTATCAAATGATACATAATAATACTCACAGAGTGCTCTGGTACATTGCAATAAAAATCTAAAAGAAAGAAATCTTCACGAGCTACAATTGAAGATGTTATATTTATTACAACTTTTCTTTGATTTTGACAATTCAAAAACCCTTGTTCAAACTCCATACTAATTAACTTATTCACTACAATATAACTAAACAGAACTAAATTAACAACATCATTATGTGGCAGTAGTAATCCTCCCCTATCTAAACTTTTTATTAGTTCATAATTACAATTTTTATCAACATTAATTTCTTTATCTGATACAACTAAGTAACAATAACAATATTTGCAGCAATTTTTTTTAAGCAATGTTTGTGTACAGTAACCAGCAATGTAAGTGAGAATAGGTAACTGATTTTTAGTATTTATGAAATCTTGTTCAGATACAGAGATATTAAAATTTAAGTGTTCTGTTACTAAATTGCAATTATCACTATGGTTGTCAGAAATATTGTCTGTAAAGTCTGTAACATCAACATTAAATTGTCCAAAAGTATGAGATTTTAAAGTTAAGGGCAGTAAAGACTGGATTCTGAGTTTAGACTCAATTTCATATATCTGTCTCATTGAAATTAAATATTGAGACCCAGCCATACCTCTATATTTTCCAAAGCGGTCTTCTAAACTATCAGTTTGAATTTTACCAGGCAATAAAAATTTAAAGTTTAATTCATTAACACAGTAATCTGTTAATTGGATTAGGGCATATGTAGAATGACTAAATGCTAAATGTGTTTGTTTTGTTAGTTGATAGCCAACACACTGAAAATTTGCCCAGTGATCTAACCAAGCAAGACATTTAATTAAAAAATTATAATTGTCTTCATTGGGTGAGAGGGGTGACATATAATTATCCATTAATCGCTTGTCTTTATACAAAGTTTTAACATTCACTGTATTCCACCACTTTAAGATGATGTCTATAAAAACAGCGGTAGTGTAATAATTTGGTAAATTATTCTGCGAACCAATAGCAATTAAACCATTGTATATATGATTGTTAAATATATTTAATGCTAATTGAACATTTTGACGTTCAATGCTAGATGGATTTAAAGATTTTACATTTAAAGTGTAAGCATATTTTACTAAATTACTTTTTTCTAAATCATAAATTGTCTTAAGAAGGTTGAAGTTAGCAATGTCAGTACATGTATTATTTGTTAATTGGTCAAAATTTGGATAAATTAATGTTTGGTTTTTCTGATTAAGCCAATTATTTCTAATGCATTTTAATATATGCACTGTATCAAAAACAAAAAATAATGGTTTGTTTTGATCCGCTGGATGTTTATATACTATATCAAATTTAGGCGGTGAATTAAAATATGACATAGCTTTTTTATTGATAGCATTATTGTCACTAACTACGCATATAATGTGAAAGCCAATTGAATGTAAACCAATTATAACTTTCTTAATATATGCATTTAAATCTTCACCTTTAATATTATTTACAGGCAAAATATGAACCACATCTTTATATGAACTCAGTAAACTTTGGATCATAAAAACATAAGCGGTAGTCGCAGCTTCTTGACTATTACAAGAAATCCCTACAATATTCCCAGCTTTGTAATCAAAATATGGTTTAATATGAATTTCATCTATCATAAGAGAAACAGTAATGTCTGAATTTCTTAATAAATTAAACTTTTCTTTACTATATCTGAGGAAATTATAATTGTTAATCTCATCCTTTGGATTACAATTATATTTTAAGCAAATCTTTTTTACAGTTTTAGGATGTGGAATGTTTAAGAAACCGGTACTGCGTATGTAGCGATAAGCGTGAGGCGATATGGAA
Organism: Sesia apiformis; assembly: GCA_914767545.1. Taxonomy (NCBI): domain Eukaryota; kingdom Metazoa; phylum Arthropoda; class Insecta; order Lepidoptera; family Sesiidae; genus Sesia; species Sesia apiformis. The sequence goes on along the minus strand of OU611960.1, from coordinate 1,401,751 downwards.
TATAAGAGACTAAAATAGATTAAAAATTCTGTGGAATATCTAAATGTTTCCTTTTTCATGCATAATAAAGATAACTGTTCACACAAAAAATCTAATTTTTTCTTTGTTATTTCATCATGATCTTTATTTGAATTTTGTAACATTTTAAGAGCATTCTGACAAACATCTTCAAACGACATTGCAGTTTCACTATGGCTTTCAAAGTCATATAAAATTGCACATATATCTTTAATATTATTAATCTTTTTTGGATAAGTTTCCCCACCAAACTTCTTTACTTCATTGTGATTCTTAAACAATTTCAATTCTAAATTGTGATCAAAAGTTGCAGACACTGATATTTTCGGAGTGCTTGAAAATGCAATAACAACAAATATAACTACATCGTCTTTTTTAACAGTTATCCATTCTCCACTTACCTCACATTTAGATAAACAAATCAAAAATTCACTAAAATCACTGAACATGTATCTATTTTCATATTCACTTTGCGTCTGAATACTTTCACTAATAACAGATTCTAAATGTTTATTTTCAATGCGTAAACGTTTTTCTTCCACATTTTCTCTTGAATGTCTGGGAGCACTTAAATAACTGGGGCAATTATGGAACAATGACGGTATTGCACTAGGATACAAACGCGGTTTTTCTAAGTTAACAATTATTTTCTTGCCAGATTTCTCGTCATACTTCTCAGCAGTACGGCGAATGTCCTTTTCTGTGAAATGGAGTTCACAAACCTGTACGAAAATAGTTAGATGTTAGTACAAATAGTTAGATGTTGTGTGATACAAAGATAAATGGACAATATTATAAATAAAATAAAAACTTACTCTTGAGTGTTTGCTTGGTTGAAAGTTGTCTCGTCTAACAGCACGAGTCCATTTCTTCTTGAGATCTTCATCTCGCGGAAAAGAAAATACTACTCCCCCTTTACCACTTAAATAATTCGTTTTACAATTCGGGATACAACATTTATTCACCATATTTATGTTGAAAAAAAAGAAAACGAAAAATACAAACACTTTACACTCGCTTTTGATAAAGACGTTTGCAGATGACATTATAATGTGTTTATGGAGTTGGGTAATCGACTATTGTCTATAATCAAATACATGATTTTACTATGAGTGAATATTGGTTCGTCCATTAAAATACAAATTTTTGTCTAATCTAATTTACTTATTTATATTTATTCAAAAACATTTATAATCAAACCGATTTAGAAGCAATATTAAAAATGACATCTAATTTTCATTGTACAACAACGAACTTAATAAATGTTCATGGACATCAAGTTTACGTTAGTGGCCGCGAGCCCCGCGGCGCTGGCTTCTATGCGATATTGTATGGCCTCATATTGATGACGTAGGGCCTCTCCTCTGACGTCAGCGCTCCGGCCTTCTTTAGTAGTAGGTGTTGGTCTAAGCCGCCTCAGGAGGCGGCGCATTCGGGAATGTGCCAATGTTTGTCACTTTTGACAGATTTGACATGTATAGGCGATGTTCGGTGGGCTCACGATAATGATGATCAAGGTTCGTTTGATTAGTTTGAAAGAACAAACACTGATAAGGTTTCCAATACCTATAAATTGACAAGTTAGATTTACAAGCAAAAATCGCTCTTATTTTTAAGAAAATATGTCAAAAACTTAACTTTGAACCGCTCGTTATTATCATTGGTCGACTATACACGGGCATCAGATTTTTGGACAAAAATGGAAAGGTTTTCAATTATCCACACCAGTGTGGATGTCAATGTGAATAATTGGAATAATCCGTATCCACGTGGACGTATACGTATAACTTACCACCAACTACATTGCTTATTCGTTTTCTCCCAACTTTTTTTATAAATAAATTAATCCTGAGATATCTTCTGGATTCTCCTTCAAATTCCAAAACTACCAATAAATCAATTTCGACGGGTTTTAAATTACTCCTACAACTTACGTTGTGATGTTTGCTTATAAAAGATATAAGTATTATAATTTATCGAGGGATAACCCTTCAAATTTATAGCATCCCTGAATTTACTGATGTTGAAGAGCTTGCTGTAAATCATGCTGAAATAAGCAGTAAACCAATGACCCACGTCTCTGGCTATAAAACAAGCCATGCTAATTAACTAGCAGAATGTGAGTAAGACAGCCCCTAGACCTGCAATAAAGTTGTACAATAATGCCATTTTACACAATGTTGAATCGCGCCTTGCGCCCAAACGAGTTTCAATACACTGTCCAACCTATCAAAAACATAACATCAATACGGAAAATTGCACATTATAATTATTGATCGTCTAGTGGACCTCTAATGGAGCTAATAAGTTATTGGATTTATGCGATGTGCAGCGTCATCTTACAGTTGACACGCTTGACCTAGAATTAGATCGCGGGTCGCGATGTGCATGTCGAATACGATGCTGCTTACGATGTTAGTACAGTCGTTTGTACGAATTTATTTTGAAAAATTTTGAAAAATTATCGTCTTAATTGTTTAATATGCGAAAAGGATAATGGATAGAACCTTACGCTGGGCCGAGAGCTTAGAACAAACTTAATTAGCCAAATAGATTTAATTTATTGAAGATTATTTTGATTGTCATTAACTTACTTGGATGCAAAGAGAAAGTACCGTGTAGAAAAGCACACGCTTATCTCATTTATTTACTTTTTTAGCATTATAACATACAATGTACAGAGGCGGACTTAATGCCTTAAGACATTCTCTCCAGTCGACGGTTGGCCAAATGTGAGCAATTAAAGCGGGTCGCAATTAAAATTAAACACTGAAATGTCTTACAATTGAGAATATCTGAAACTTGAAGTCTGATTTATTTTTCACGCCAAATCGTCTACATTTGCTATGCTAGTGTGACAATAGATGGTATAATAATAATACATGTTTCATTTCATAACATTAACTAGAAGTATAGTATGCAAAATGTATAGCATTACGGTGTTATTTGTACATTCATATTATTTTTAATTAAAATGTTTGGTTTATACAGTTGGAAACATACACTCAATGTCATCATTAGGTTGGAAATACGTGAATAATGAGTAAAATTATATATCAATCGGTCTAATATCTTAATTCAAACTCAATATCCTAATTCATGTATAATAAAAATATTAATAATTGTTTTAAACCCTCACAAGAAAATTATCAAGGGCAGACTTTGCTTTGTGAATTGCAACATTTTGATGCGTCTCACAAGGTCGAGCTTAAAATAACAAATTCTGATGATTGTATTTCTCTTTGTATTCAGAGGACTCAGTAGACGTTGAACTGTTTTAGCTTATTGGTTTGGCAATAACATCTATGCATACTGCATTTATACTTTAGTATAAGACACGACTATAATTTTAAGGGCCTCAGAACATTATAAGATGTTGCCTTGCATGTTAAAATAAATCGCAGTGCCGCCCTTTTGACACGCTTTCTATAATCAGTGTGAACCTTTGGATGCGTGCCACGTACTCAATATGGCGGTGACTCCCAAGACTCTGTGACGCCAACAAAACAATGGTTGATAGGTGGCATCTGATGCCATCCCAAGTGATTGGGAGTAGATCGATAGAAATTTTATTGCATTCAAACAACTGCAGATTGTTAACATCAGCCCGTGTCTCTCCACTGTTGGATAAAGGCCTCCAGTGAATTACCACCACCACATACGGTCTTCTGCTTTTCTCATCCAGCCACTACCGGCGACTTTCTTCAAGTCGTCAGTCCCCCTGGCAGTAAGAAGGGCGTCCCACGCTATGTTTGCCGGCACGTGATCTCCATTCGAGGACTCGTCTCACCCATCTTAAATTGTCACTTGCTCGGCGGTGAGTGATAACATCGTGAAGAAACCGGCATACTCTAGAAATAAACAAAAATCTGGAGTATGGGATCCGCCAATCCCCACTGGGTCCGCGTTGTGGCATACGCCCCGAAATCGTCCAGTGATTTACTAGGGGAGGCCTGGGACCTGTATAGGTTGATACAAGAAGATTCAGTCCTTACATAGGGTCGTTTGGCTTAGATAATGATTTTTTTTATTATTATAATATACATATATTTCATAATATCATCGATAAAGCATATCTAATCATTTATCTCAATCCTCGAAAATACATATACACTGATGGTATGTGTGAATCATCATAATTCATAAACTCGTATAAAATCTTTATCATTAAGTATTATCTACTTTTATTCATATTATCTCATTTTATCTGCTGTCCATCTGTTGTTCACACATGTGGTCCTGAAATTTTATACCATATGGCATAACTAGCATATTGCCTATTCGCCTGGAATGGAAAACCCTTATATTTTTCCACTTCTTCCTAAAAAAAAAATCGCTCTATTTTTAAAAATACTGGATCAATTTCGATATAAAATGAAAAAAATTAAAAACTTCTGGAATTTGCCTTCTGAAGTGCACTCTTTTTGGCATTAATTAGTTGCCACGGCTCCTGGTAGTCGCTCTCCTGCGAACGCGCCTCCTTTTTTTTTTTTTACAGGGAAGAGGGCGGACGAGCAAGCGGTCTCACGTGATGGTAAGTGTCACCGCCGCCCATGGACACCTGCAAAACCAGGGGGTATGCGGGCGCGCCGCCGACCTTACAAAATCCTATTCACAGCTCTCTTGAAGAACCCCATGTCGTAGTTTAATGGGAAGACCTCTTGAGGTAGTTCGTTCCACAGCCTACGGGTTCGCGATATAAAATAATTTATTAATTATTTATTTATTAATTTTTACCCTTCATTCCTTGAGTTCAAATATAGAAAACATGTCATAGACCGGGATACTTGTGAACAAACGTTTCTCGAGATTAGAATTAGTTAAACTCCATCCCATCCCCTCCTATCCAATAGAGTGTAATGGCAATCATCTTATCCCATTGCCCTTATCCTCATTCCACTCCATTCTTCCCATGAATGTGTAATAAGATGAGGATAACTTCTCATCATATTATACTTCCTATTCCGCATCCTTTCCAACCCCTTTTTTCAAAATCTGTTTAAAAGTATTAATTTCCGAAAGTAGGCTTAGTTAGGTGTACCAGCGTTTGTATAATCAAGTCTGATGTTGCCAAGTATCGCGCATGTCGCAGTATGATAGTATCCAATTACCACCATTTTAACTGTCAGCTCGTTTGCCATCTTGTCGTTTATCAAGCACTAAGGTCCGAGTCCAAGCAAAGAACTGTCTCAAAATGTCTATTTATCTGAACTTCAGAGATTTAGCTCAACGATCTAGTTCCTACAAACATTTTGTATCACACATCGACAGCGGAACAGGTTTGCAATGGCATTATGACGTCATCTAGGCTCGTCGTGACGTGAGTCATCCGATATTGAATACGAAGCGTTTTAATCGTTGAGAATGAGTCATCGTGGTCACTGGAGATGCTCATTTTTTTTGTGCATTTTTAAAAGAACTATCCTATTTGCTATAATAAGGAAATCGACTATTCCGTTCCAATCCAATTTTTCCAAAATGTAAACAAACAGGACGGCCTGAGGTAAACTGACACGGTCTTCAATTAAATAAATATTTCATAGTAGCTATAAATAAATATCTCATAATGGCTATAAATAAATATCTCATAGTAGCTATAAATTTAGAGCAAACATCCACACTCAAGCGTCAAATTATGGATAAGTAAATAATTATTTATCAGACACTAAGTTCATGACACTATTTTTATTTTCCAGTATAGTCCCCGTCTATTAGAACACACTTTTCGGATCGTTTAACTTATTAAATAGCACTTCTGTCCCAGTTTTAAAATAGTCAGAAGTTTTGTCTTCAAAAAGGGCGAAAACCGCAGTGATCACTTCATCATCAGTGGAAAATCTTCTACCCCCTTAAGTCCGCTTTGAGTTTTGAGAACAAACAAACAAAAACACTGGGAGCCAAGTCAAGACTATAGGATGGATGGCGAATTTCCGTGAAGCCACACTTTGAAACAGCAGCTTTCGCAACTGCGGAGACGTGTAAGCACCCGGCGTTGTCATGGAGAAGCCGCATACCGTTGCTTAGTTTTCCACTTCGTTTCTGCTTGAGTGCTTCTCGTAATTGCTCTATAAGGTATCCAATCACCCTAGTATTCCGTCCTTTTATGTCTATAAGCAATATTCCTTGACAATCCCAGAATATCGAAGCAATAATCTTTTTGGTGGACCGAGTCACCTTTACCTTACTAGGCGTAAGACTAGACTAGACAGAACGACTCCACTCCATCGACTCCCTTTTGGAAGGGCGATCATAGTAAAGAACCATAGTTTCATCCCCAGTGACAACTGACTCCAAAAATCCTTTCCGTTTCTCTGAAAGTTCCTTAGAGCACGCTACTCATTCACTTCGCTGCACACTTAATAGAAGTTTTGGCATCCACCTCGCACTAACTTTATTAATATGAAGATACTCATAAAGAATCCTATGCACTGTAGTGTTTGAAAGCCCCGTCCTTGCTGCCATTGGTTCCGTCTTTAGCCGTCGGCCGCTCAGAACTTCTTCCATTAATTTGATGTTGTTTGGAGTGAGCACCTCAACGGGTCTATCGGACCGAGATGTGTCGTCGATGGACTCACGTCCTAAACGAATTTGCTTACAACAATCTTTGATGGTGGAAAATGATGGAGAAGAATACACGAATTAGCAGGATAAATTACAATGACGTATAATTTGTTTGTTTAAACATCTAGAAATATGTCACGCCAGAAACTTTTGGACCTCACTCGTATATGTAGATCATCCGTATTGCGCTGTTTACAAAAATTGCAGGACTCCTTTTAATTTCATAAACTTGAACATATTCTCGTATTACCAATTGCATGCAATATTTATTTTATGTTGTTTTATGTATCGTAAAATGCAATCTTCATAGCCACTGCAATGCAGAGTGCATTTATGCAGGTCTTATGGAATTATTTACTTATCTACATTTGTTATCGATCTATAAACTATAACATAGCTTATGTACATAAGGAAACTTGCTCCTTCTAGACGGTTATTAAAACTACTTTGACAGTAGCCCTTTAGATCCATGGAGATAAAATACTTTATATGAACTACCAATTTGCCTGAGGCCATAGTAAAATAAAATAAGATAAGTAAGTTATGTCGTGTGCCTTTAGAAAAGCACCATCCCATCTCTTCACGTGGGCGTCGTAAATATCGACTGAGAGATGACATAGCCGCTACAGTGAAATCAACGAGACATGAGCTTTGCGTTTGTGTGAGTGTACATTAATAGTCTACAGTGCGAAACATTTCGACAATCGAATTGGACAATTCGACACCCACTCGCACAGGTACAAAACTCATGGCTCGTTGCGAGGACTTTCAAAAATCGGATTGGACAATTCGGCATCCACTCACACATATGTGAACGCTCATGTCTCGTTGATTTCACTGTACCACAAGCCCCAACGAATCATCATATCACCTCTAAAGGAGTGAAGGTGCCAACGTTTTAACGGCATACACTCCTCATCATGGCGCTTTTTTTATCAGATTTTTGGTTTTCGTGTCCTGTAAAATAAATTGTTTAATATATGATAACTTGATAAGTTAAAAAAATACTCCTTCAATATTCTCGACTAATATTCGCGTTAACAATTCGCTTTCGTACCGATATAGTTATGTCACACATAACTAATTCTACATAATAAAAGCGAATAATAATTTGCATTTATAAACAAAAACTGTTAATTTGGCTTTTAAATGTGATGTTCTTATTGAATCATACTTAGCACTTCTAATGATAAGTGGCTTATAAAAAACACTCGACTTCAAAGACATGCTAAAGTTTAATATGTATTATACTTTATGTTATACTATTTACAAATTACGATTACTTATTTATTCTTATTTTACACTTCGTGGCACATTATCGTAAAAAAGGCAACCTTAATGCATGAAATATTGTGTACCAGCTAACCTTTGGCTTGATCAGAGAGGTTCAATTAGGAAGTGCGTAAAAAACTCAGATGAGATGGTATGATACAATAAATACTTTATGGAAATATGTACCTCAGATGGCAGTTCCTTCCCCAACTTTCGGATTCGCGGTGTAAAGTGTCTTTTTGACTGCACTTTTTGTGTATATACATACATATACACACACACGTACATGGGACTATTTGAAGTCCTTTCCAACTTGTGATTATTTTATTTTTGTACGAGTTAAGGAATTCGTAACCAATAAAAATAACATTTCATTTAATATTTCGTCCGTAATAGCATAAATGTCCAGTGGCCCTTATATAACCTTATTTGTTCACTGCTTTACATGGGCCTCCTAATAATGTGCATGTGATAATGTGCACGAGGGATGTATGCCCTTAAAGTGTTACGCTGGGCAGATGGGTTGGTGAGTACACTCTTTTAGGTGTGATCTAGTTCTTCAGGGCTTGCTGTAGCGGCCACAGGGCTTTGATTAATATACATACAATACATATGCAGGGCTTTGATTAATATACATACAATACATATGTGTATGCATACAGGTCAAACAAAGAACCTCTTTTTTTGGAGTCTGTTAATTAATATTGCCATTAGAAATATTCCAGATCGTGAGTAAATAAGTGATGCAACTTTCACAACAAATTTAATTTCGTAAACCGGTCCGTCTGGTGCCAAAGATGAGTTCTTTCTTGTTTATTTTTATTGCACTTATAAAATGTTATTTCATTAACGTTTTTGGTGGCCCCTAGCTAGGCCTGAAATAAAATTGTACAATAATGTTTCAGCTAGTGAAGAATTAAAAGAAAACTGATCATAAATCATAGACTTCAGACCGCCAGTTCTAAAACTATGTACATTGGTGTGCAGACATTATTGCAAATAGGAGTACAACTAGTACAGTGAGTATACAGTGAGTACAGTGAACTGTGGTTTCATATTTTGGTAACGTATTTTTAACGGTCGATGTGCAGACAGCCTATGTCCATCCAAACGTTGTCAATGTATGTCCATTTTTATTAGTTTAGCTTCCTAAAAGTGGAAGAATTTTTAATTTGTGAAATTATTAGTTGTCTGGTGTCGACCGGCTTTTAGAATAGCACTACTCAATCTCTTCCTGTGAGTGTCATAAATTGCGACTAAGGGACAACAAAGCCGCTATCGCAAACGCTGAGAAATTACACCACCTTTAAAAGAGTGAACTGGGGAACCCGCTTAGTCAGCGGACCATGCATACCTCATGCAGAAGACAATTTGCATGAGGAGGCCCGTGTCCACCAGTGGACGATAAAAGGGATGGTTATAGGCTGGTTATAAAAGGGATGGTTATAGGCTGGTTATAAAAGGGTTGGTTATAGGCTGGTTATAAAAGGGTTGGTTATAGGCTGGTTATAAAAGGGATGGTTATAGGCTGGTTATGAAGGGTTGATTATAGGCTAGTTATAAAAGGGTTGGTTATAGGCTGGTTATAAAAGGGTTGGTTATAGGCTGGGTATAAAAGGGTTGGTTATAGGCTGGTTAGAAAAGGGTTGATTATAGGCTGGTTATAAAAGGGTTGGTTATAGGCTGGTTATAAAAGGGTTGATTATAGGCTGGTTAGAAAAGGGTTGATTATAGGCTGGTTATAAAAGGGCTGAAAAGTAGACACTTCCACCATTCTGACCAGCGCATGTTCTCTAAGTTAATTAAGATCAATCGAAATCGCAAATGTCATATCCAACAAAATAAACTTCTTTAATTAGACTAACTGGTTCTTCTACTTGTATATCAACACATCATATATGAAAAAACATCATTTTTCAAGCGATCTCATACAGCTGTCGACCTCACATGGTGATCTTGAACTACAAACCGGCCGAGGTGCGCGTGGGCACGATGACGTCATGCGCGCACCGATCGATAGCTTTTGAAACTTATAAACTCATTACGCGCCGATGGATTTGTGGCTTGCGTAGAATACTGAATACTGTTTGTACAAATGTGTTGACGCATTGCGCGAAGAAAACATACTAAAATGTAGCAATGATGAGTGAATAAACATATTTTGCGGTATCTACGTTGTGCCACTTTTTTTGCTTGCGCCAAAGAGCGAAATGCGCATAACCATAATTTTAGAAAAGTCACCCCCTCTAGGATTGAAACTGAACTTTGTGTTTACTTATTCTTAGTTGTGGTCCATAAATTCCTGGACTAATTGATTATATCCTTTTGATTACTGTAAGCGATTTGAAAGTTAGTTGTTTAAAACTAACCGTTGAACTGTTTGTTGTTGAAACGTTTAAAATGAAAGCTATTTTTTAGTTTAAAATTTACTTGTTATTTTGCCCTAATATACCTATATATAACAGAACGCCTCTTGTAGAATAGAGCGTTCTCAAATATATAAAGTTTTTAAAGTTTGAGTAAGCTCAAACTGCATCAATAGGTCTTTCCATTAAGCTACCATATGGGGTTCTTCAAGAAAGCTGTGAATAGGATTTTGCAAGGTCGGCGGCGCGCCCGCATACCCCCTGGTGTTGCAGGTGTCCATGGGCGGTGGTAACACTTACCATCACGTGGGACCTTTCGCTCGTCCGCCCGCTAGACTATAAAAAAAAAGCTCCGAAAGTAAAGACTTATTTTATGAAATGTCTGTTCTCTTATATCTCTAATACAAACAAGTTTTGTCGAAACATTGAAGTGTAAGTAGGTTGTTTGTTCGGAAAATATTTACTTTACAAAATATCCCAAGGCCGTCTACATTTCTTTTATCTAAAGTTCTTTTTCAAGAGCAATATCTAGCAATGGCTTCATAAAAGCACAACTATTATCCGAATAGCTTCATTCGTTTCGCTGTCGCATCTACTTACACGGTGAGCTTAGGCCAATGACCTCTACACGAGTTATGATTTCTGGCACGCGATTCCTCTGAAAGTTTCCAATGTTTATCCACCATTGTGGCTTTGGCTTAATTCTGGACTCATTAACCAAAGAAAACAATCTTGAGTGACATTTCGACGGCCATTATATGTGCTAAAATGATGCGCTTGGAGGTTGTTATGTTAGCTTTTGTGAATAAAGGAATTGGCCCAAAGATTAAACTTACACATTAAGAGAGAGACAAAATCAAACAAAACGTTACTAGACTAAACGAGATAGATTATTCAGATTGTTTTATGAGGGGTGTCTTGAACCCCAAATTGAGATAAACCATGGCTTCCATGGCAATACATACGTAAATAAAACACTAAACTATATATACCAAGTTGATAACAGATTGATCATGTTGATCGATACGTTAATTAATGAGACCGATCTCATTCCCACTTTCCATCCTAATGGGGAGTAAAGGGTGTAATGGGAAAGGGAGTTTCCTTTATTTCATTACACTCAATGGGCCTGGATGAAAATAGATGCGAAATTGGTTCTGACAAATCTCACTCACTCTCGAAACCGACATTACGACAGACAGTCTTTTGTGAGACCGCATCCGCGGAACATAAGCTTTAAATTGAATAATGGCTGAGAACAATTAATTTTCTAGCATATTTAACAACAGTAAATTGGCTCATCTAAAAATACTTCGGCCGTGTTGAGAATTGTTTTTAACAAGGTGTAGAATTGCAAATCTTTCTTGCAAGTTCTTGCAAAGAACCGGAGATGAAATCAAACAACATTTTAGATTGTGTTTTGTTTAAGTCTAACTAAAGTTTAGCTACGGCCTACAGTTGAAGAGCGAATTGTTTGGTAGCAGATTTGTTATAATGTAACCTCTAGATAATGTGTGTGGTCTTATGTATACAACAACTTAAAGATATATCACACCATACCATCAACTTATTCCAGTTTGCTGATTGTTTGAGTTCTATTCAAAGATACTTAACAATATTTCACAAGCATTTTAATTCGTTCGTTAAGAGAGTTACTCGTTGACAAAAAGAGTTATTACATGAAATATCTAGTAGTTTAATTGCGTAAATACAGTTATATATTTTTTATTTATTAGAAAAGGAGGCAGACGGCCATGAACACCCCCAACACCAGGGGGTATTCGATTGCGCTCCCGACCTTGTATATAAAAAATCTAACAAAACTACAATTCTTAAGCCTTTTGAATTGTGTTCTATTTGTTTTTATGTATATAGAAGAAATTTATTTACGACAAATATTTATAATTTTCTATGTCGTTACTACAAAAGTAAGAGTATACTATAGCGGTAAAAATGACATCAAATACCTATTAAATGTTAAGATTAAAACCTTTCAAGGCGACTCCAGGGGACCCTACCGTTAAATATTTTAGTACTTACATGTAAAATATGAAAATTGTCAAGCCCTTCAAGCGATATTACTAATGACGATAGCGATTTTATGAACACAGAACTCTAATTAATTTTGTAGTCTCATGAATTTATTATTTACGTGAAGAAAATAACGACTTTACTTTATTAGTTTTAATAACTAAAATAACGAAGTGCTTTCACAGGACACGCTGATATATGAGCTTGGGAATGTTTGAAGGTTGAAGCTACGGTTATCTTTATCAGTGATGCGTGGTTTTAACTGTACTTCTGTGGAGTGGTGTCATGTCATTTTTTTACTTCAAAGCCCCTTTTATCGTAGTTATTTTTCAACATTTTGGATTCGAAATTCACTGATCGCGTTTATCAAAACATCATATATAGTTAATGCTTCATCTGCAGATTTGATTGAACAGACTGACTCATACCATACCATCTCATCAGTCTATGTCTCTCCACTGCTGTATGTAGGCCTCTCCCAAAGCTCGCCATCACACACGATATTCGGCTCTTCTCATCCAGCTACCACACTGTGCTGACCCATGCACCGACGGGGAATTCGAAGACCTTCTGGATTTTTAAGGAGTTGTTTTTAATGGACGAAGGCGGTAGACGAGCATACAGTCCACCTGATGGTAAGTGGATACTGCAGCCCATAGACATCCGTGATACATGCCAACATTAGTCCAAAATGACAAACGTGGGCACGCCCCCGGATGCGCTGCCTACCTTTGGAGACATAGGAATGGATTTGGAGAAAGGGTTGGGAAAATGGGGAGGGATGGGAATGGGCTCTGATACATCTCACTCACTACCGAAACACGTACGTACATTAGGGAAATAAGATAAAGTGGGAAATGCGTGCACCCCCCCCCTAGAGTTAGGAGTTACAAAATTAATAGAAAATATCACAAATCACCATACTTTATTCTTTGTTGTTATCTATAAATAGTTCAATACCGTATTTTATAACGTACAATACCTAAAATCATCATATTAATTCCAGTTTCTTTTGTCTTCAGATTCCAACACAACAAAATCTACACATACATCGGCGAGGTGCTGGTGTCGGTCAATCCGTACAAAACCCTGGACATCTACGGACCACTACACATGGCCCAGTACAGAGGGCGGGAGATGTTCGAAGTGCCTCCTCACGTGTATGCCGTTGCCGATGCCTGCCAGAGGGTTCTTAGGCAACAGGTGAATCTAAAGGAATAATAATTTTGTATTACTCTATTGCACGGCCTACTTCCTGCCGTGTTGTGTCGGCCGGCTATAGTATAGCGACACTGTTATCTCTTCCCGTGGCTGCTTAAAAGGCGATTAAGGGATAACAAAGCGGCTACCACAAGGCTTAAGGAATAACACCATCTCTAAGTGTACTCGCAAACCCACCCACTCGGGCAGCGTGCCGTTTTAAAACCGTAAGCGTTTAAAACCATAGACTACTGTATATACTTATAGACTATAGACATTGAGCCGTGTGGTGTCGGTCGGTTTTAAAATATCAATTTAAATTTAAAATACCACCCATCTCTTCCATCTCTACCACAAGCGCTGAGGAACTACACCACCTTAAAAAAAAAGTGGATTCGCAAACCAGCTTGACCAGCGTGGCATTTCAAGGCCATACATCCCTCACGCACGAGATAATATGCATGAGGAGGCAATGTCCAGCAGTGTATACTGAAAGGGCTGGTTACATTGCATTGCATAGCCTACCTCTGCCTTGAAATTATTGCATTGCCCATTGGTTGCCTGGAAGAAATCTTCTTTAGCGGATAAGGCCGCCTATTGTTTGTGTATATGTTACGTTTATTCTGATTAATTAGTTAAAACAGGAATGCAATAAAGAATTAATGTACTCATTTATTCGTAAACTTGTATAGGATCTGGACATGTGACTCAGTAAATAGGGCAGAGTATGTTCAATATCAATCAATCCACGTGGGTTGGTGGCATTTCGATGTTGACCACACATGGGCGTAATCACCCATTTGAACCCACCGTTGAAGCTTTTGACCCTTCAAGTTATAGGTTTTTAATTTACTCGGACCTACCGTTCCCTTTTTAAAAAACGCTCCTGCATTACTTAAGTTCGGAGGGGGAGAGTGCACGGTGCAATCCAACAGCTGCTGAGCGCTCTCGACTGGCCTCGTTACCCCTCTCTCGCAGAAGACTACCTTGAAATGTACTGCATTTCCCACTTTATCTTATTTCCCTAATGTACGTACGTGTTTCGGTAGTGAGTGAGATATGCCAGAGCCCATTCCCATCCTATCCCTTTCCACGTCCCCAACCCTTTCAAATCCATTCTTTCATCAACAAAGGTAGACAGCGCATCCGCGGGCGTGCCAACATTTGTCATTTTGGACTAAAGTTGACATGTATCGCAGATGTCTATGGGCGACAGTATCCACTTACCACCACGTGGACTGTATGCTCGTTTGCCATCTTCTTTCTATAAAAAAAAAGAATAAGGGAAAAATACAGCGACAATACGCAGAGAGACCAAAGTCTATGTGAGGAAAAGTCGCTGGCACAGCTAGTAATTTTGAACTATTAAGTTTTAACCGTCCTTCACGCTAATTCCCTTAGTTTACCCAAATAAAAGCAATCGTTTACGACCCCATGAAATCTTTCTTCAAAATAATAAAACGGCCAGTAAGAGCCACTTAAGTTGTGGAGGTAATAACTGTTACTACTGTTACTGTCCATTGTTTGCAGCCAACTTTTGTTTCTTCTCGTTTGTTTCACGCAGCACCTTAATTATAAAATGGTAATAACTTCCAATAGTTTTTCTGATAGACCACACATTCAGTCAAATGCAAACAAGAACTTTAGGCATTTCGAAGAACACCTTTTTGAACAATATTGTTTTTTTTTTGGGAGGACATACCAAAACTCTATGCTTAATTGATCGTAGCGCTAACCTTCTTCGTATTTCTTCACCACTTCTACCTCTCGTCGTATTAAGTGTATGTAACTTTCAACCTATATTTAAGTATTTTAAGCCGATAACGTCCCAAGGGCACAAGCCCGAACTAGTTCACTTACTACGGATTGAGGACAAATGACATGTATCTGTAATGACATGTGGGCACCAAGACCGATACGGAGAAGTGGTGAAGGTTAGTCCTGTGATCAATTAAGCATACAGTTTTGACACATGTCCTTCCAAAAAGTACCATCACGCGAGATTTTAATCGGAAGCAAGGATAAGGCCGAGTATTGATAGGACTTGCCCAATTTTTAATTATACCATTGAAAATCTACAGGACCCGGTTGGATTTCCAGCTTTTGCACCTAATTCAATGTCATAAATGACTTACCTAAGACCTTGCTCTATCTAAGGTTGTTTGGCAGAGATCGCTAACAGCAATAAGACCGCCGTTTGTGAATTTCACATGTTACAATGTTTGTTACTGTCTCGTTTTGTTTTGGTGTGCAATAAAGACTTTTATCTATATATCTATCTTTCATTTTCAGGGCAAAGACACATGCGTCCTCATATCAGGGGAGTCCGGGGCCGGTAAAACAGAAGCGTCCAAGTTCATCATGAAATACATAGCAGCTAATACCACGCAGGTCCACAGAGAATATATTGATAGGTGAGTATTATTACGTTTATACATTTGCAGTTCCTTACTAATAGCAGTTGATACACTTATGTTTATTTCATAACTGGCAACTAAATAGCTAATTTGGTATCACCAATGGATGGTGGTCTTAGGTCTTAATCTTAAGGGGGATTTTTACTACAGATGGAATAGAGACTAGAGCCACCACTTCATGCCAAAGATAATTGTTGACGGATGTTGGCGGGAATCAGGCGAACTGTCTGCTTGCTTGCCACCTTCATTGTTTATAAGGAAACAATTGTATAAAGAGAAACTGAATTGTCACAAGATAATGGAGAATATAAAAACTGGACACCCTTACGCCCTAATTCTCGGCACAAATCGCGACAGAATTTTGTGGTGGCATTACTCTGTCCGTCCATCCTGGAATGACGTACCATCATGTGGCTCGCTCGCTCGTTTGCCATCTATTATATATATAAAAAAATCTCATGTTCTTTTTTTTTAAATTCCTTCTACAAGGACCAACTTGGGACGTCATTCCCCACTTGTGTGACCAATGGTAACTTATAATGAAATTTGCGACGATTTGGGAACATTAAAGAGTAGGATGCTCCCCCCCTCCTCCTACCAAATCAATTCCAAAATCAAACATCACAATCAGCACAATGATCTAACCTTATTTCAAGTTCTTGTCTACAGGTTAGCCGGGTTGTAGGTATAGGATTAGCGATGCAAATTGAAGCACTCCACGTGCAT
Source organism: Sesia apiformis (assembly GCA_914767545.1). NCBI lineage: Eukaryota > Metazoa > Arthropoda > Insecta > Lepidoptera > Sesiidae > Sesia > Sesia apiformis. Next base: position 1,385,160 of record OU611960.1, on the reverse strand, counting down.
TTGTTATGTCTTTAAATTTAATCATATTTTTATGATAATAGCTTCATGTACTTGTTCTATATAATTCTCTCTTACAGTACCATATATATATCATAGTAAGGATTTTTAGTTATTACAATATTTTGGTTTAACTTTTTACCTATCTGGCTTAACACGAATACACAAGTATTCGTGTATGTAATATTTACTTGTATGGTTAAAAATGTTTTGTATGTATATTGTTGTGTGTACCAAAATAAATAAATAAATAAGTTTTTAGTAGGCTATAATATGTTCTAGTATTACCCCATTCCCTTCTAACCTTTCTGTATCCAACTAATTCCAGCTATTTCGCACAAAAGGCTTTTAGATAGCTTCGCAATTTCTCCTGTTTTTGTCTCTGTCTCTGTCCGTTCAGAGTAGAATCTATTAAGAAATTACTTCTGTCCGTTTTTCACGCATATGTTAGAATTTCTCAATGGGTCCTTCAGACGATTACAAACAATTTTTGCATCCGTGAATGATTATTATAGTGATTTTAATTATCCTATTTGTTGCTCTACCTGAATGAACAGGTATATTCTACAAAGTTGTGTTTGCGATTGGCGGCACCTAGCCGTCTATTGAATATGTTAATAATAAGCTGCAGAATTATTTGTATTATTTTTTTTATTTCCAGAGTAAAAAACGTCCTCATCCAGTCAAACTCGATACTAGAGACATTCGGCAACGCGAAAACGAATAGAAACGATAATTCTTCTCGTTTTGGCAAATACATGGACATACACTTCGATTACAAAGGCGATCCAGTTGGCGGCCACATCAGTAATTACCTACTGGAGAAGAGCAGGGTAGTCAGTTTGCAACCTGGCGAGAGAAACTTCCATTCGTTTTATCAAGTATGTGGCGATTTTAAAGATTTGACTTTACAGACATTATGACATATGGTGCCCAAGCGTTTATTTTGTAGTTTTATTAATTTTTAATTAATAGAAAGGAATTCGGCAAATATTTATATTCACTTGTTTATCAAAAACATGTCTTTTTGGTAATAATTTAAAGTCTAATCTGCCCACGTGTAAGACCTATATCGTTTAATTCTCTTTGCTGGACAGAATTCGACGACAAATTAAAGGTGCCAACATAGCTCAAGAATTAAAAAGCGACGTTTTTTTTATGGACGAAGGTGGCAGACGGGCATACAGTCCACCTGATGGTAAGTGGAGTGCGCCCAGCGGCTGTTGGATTGCAGCGTGACATTGGACGGGCCATATTTATTGCGGGACCGATAAATCGATCGGGTAGACACAATCATTGCATGGGGAACAGTCGTTGAATGGAAAGCACATACTGGAAAACATAACGAGAGACGCCCTACGAGCAGATGAAGATTGAAGACTTGATCAAGTCGCCGGTAGTGGTTGAATGCAAACAACGGAAGATGTTGTGTAGTGGCACAAGCCTTAAGAGAGGCTTAGTATGAATCTCTTCAAATGGATTGAAATATCAGCTATATAGAATAAAAATCTTCAGTAATTCGTTAACAATTCCGTTTACATATATCACTAGTTGACAGTTGTTACTGTAAGCGAGGACTCTTTCCGCGCGGCGATAGAACTATTATATCGGATAGTGGAATGATCACATTTTAATTCGGCAAACATTTTTATTGTAAACATTCATATGAAACAATCATTTCCCATATCTGCTATTGCATATCAATTGGCAGCATTGCGGACTACATTCCTTAACCTTGTCAAGAAAGAACAGATCATGTGGGTACCTATATTGCCTCAACTGTCACCGGCCTACTTATCGAATCCAGTATTTGCTTGTCATTCACTCGTTACTACCATTCTAAACCAATGAGTCTCCTCACTGCTGCTCACTACTCGTCACTACTCCTCACTACACGCGATCTTTCGCTCCTTTCATCCAGTCACTACCGGCGACTTTCTTTAAGTCATGAGTCCATCTTTCCGCTGGGCGTTCCACGTTACGTCGCCGTAGGGAATCCCATGCTACATCACGCGATACATGGTTTCCATTCAAGGAGTCATCGGTTATCGGTCCTACAATGCATGTGATCTTGCCAATGCTACTTTAGCTTGCTACTTTTTAGAGTCGTTACTAGTTGATAGCCAACTCGCTACTCATTGGCGGTGGGACATGTGCCTAAAATGATCATTTACGTGTATAACCACAATATTATCTAAAAACCACTTCCTCACCGCAAACACTGGTAACCCTGAGTTTTCTAAATGGGTGGCGAAATACTTTAGCAATGTTATCCCTAAATACAGGAAGGTTTGAGGAAATTGCCATGATATTAGCCATTCGGTAACCAAATTTGTAATAATCGAATGGGTGATGCTAACCTTGAACACGCAATATGTTGGTCATAATTTATTATTCCACAAATAGATATTGGCGACGTATTGTCCTGACTGACTCATCAATGTCTAGCTTTTTTGTCGCCCGTGGATATTCGCGATACATGCCAACATCAGTCAATAATGATATACGCTAGCACGCCCCTGAATGCGCCGTCTACTTTTGGCGATTTAGGAGTGGATTTGGAAAAAGGGTTGAGAAGAAAGACACTCCATTCTTCAGGATGAGAGATTTTTCGTTGTCCTATTATACTCTCCATCTCATGGCATTGCAAGGGAATGGGAAATAGAAAAAATAATGAGAATAGTTTTTCCTTATTCAATTATGCTCCTCACTCGATGCAAAGGGATAGAATGGAATATGCGCTCTGGTCTATGTCACTCCCTCCTGAAACATAGTAGGTACATTTCATGGCTGTCTGGTGTCAACTGGCTTTTAGAATAGCATCGCCCCTTTTCTTCTCGTGGCTATTAAAGCGACTAAGGGATTACAAAGCCGCTACCACAAGCCCCGAGGCCACCTCTAAATGAGTGGACTCGCCAACCCGTTTGGGCAAGCGTGGCGATTTAAGGCCATACAGCGCTCCTACATAAGACAATGTGCATGAGAGGAGGTCCACCCCCAATAGTGGACGATAAAAGGACTGATTAGGGTTTACATTTTACGGCTGTCTTCTGTAAGAGAGATTTGACTAGGCCAGTCGGCCACGTACAGTCTACTGTGCAAGCCTCACCCTCATTTAGAAGTTTAAAAAGAAATATGAAAGTAATCAATTAGAAATTTAGAATTAATTGAAAACTGAAAATACATATCAAAACAATTGGAAACTATAGCATTGTTGAATTATATCACATTGATTGTATTATGTTAGTGTAAATTAGTGTCGTTTCCAATGTTTGTAAACTATTACCGTATTATGGACTATTGTCTTTAATATATAAGGTTTGTTTGCATTAAAATACGTTAAGTGTATTACATCAATCCATAATATGCAATCAATTCGTCTTTGTAGGTCATTGATTACATTTAAATTACAGTCACATTGCTTCTGCTGTATATTTTATATGAGGAATTTAATTGATGATCAATGATGGAAAACATCGTGTGGAAACTCGTGTTTTTTTATATTAAAGGGCCTCCTTTAAGGAGGTTTTTATTAAAGGAGACAGACGGGCAAGCGGCCTACATGATAGTAAGTGGCTACCGTCACCCATGGACACCTACGGTGTTGCAGGGGTATGCGTGTGCGCTGCCGACCTTGCAGAACCCTATTCACAGTTTTAAAGAATACATGTCGTGGCATAAATGGAAAAACCTCTTGAGGTAGTTCGTTCCACACGCAGTATAAAATGATTTTTGGACCGTAGGTATAAAGTACACGACACCTCTGCACCGAGGATATGTGGATACAGCGAAGTTCTGGGACGTGCGGTTGTAGAAACCCGAGGTGGGGGAGTTACATCGAACAATTTTTAAAAACACTCTACGTTATACAGGCAGTAGAACGGGTAGGGCGAAACTGGATCCGATATGTAATCCTAATGCACACCTAAATCTCCAAAGGTCCTAATACACCCGACCCGGAGCGTGTTAATTTATTTATTCATTTACATGTCCATGGGCGACAGTATCCACTTACCACTAGGTGGACTGTCACCTTTTCGTAGCTTCTTTTGCAGTATAAACATGTTTTCTCTTTCCATTTCAGTTCCTTAGCAGTAGCAACGCTCTAACTAAAAAGTACGGGCTATCATTAAGCGCTCAGTACCAAATACTGGGCAGCGAGAGAGCAACAGCCCAGGATACCAAGTTGTACTCCGTGACGAACAGTGCTTTCAACGCGCTGGGCTTCCCGCAGGCGGTGGTCGATGACATATGGAGTGTTGTCGCTGGAGTTATATTACTAGTAAGTGTGTTACTTAGAATGTAGGTCATACTATAGATAGGTACCTACTATAGACATTGAACCGTGTGATGTCGGTTTGTTTTAAAATAGGACCATCCCATCTCTTCCTGTGGGTCCTTACCCTACCACAAGCGCTGAGGAACTACACGACTTCAAAAAAGTGGATTCGCAAACCAGCTTGGTCAGCGTGGCGTTTCAAGGCCATACATCCCTCATGCACAAGACAAGGTGTAATCCAGCAGTGGATTATAAAAGGGCTGTTTAAGATTTTTATAGGCTTGTTTTTGAAGCTAGGTACACAGTTGTGGCAATTGCAATCAGCGTGTACTACCTACGCATGCAAAGGCTTGGAGACTAGTGGAATTAGTGGAGATTCAGCAATACTTGATGTCTCTCTCATAAATAGTATTCCCAGACTAAAGTCATGGAAACGAATTGCTACTTTGTAGTAGAAATGTTTCGCACATTCGAGCCTCTAGTATCAAGTGAAAAATGGACGGTGCCAGTGAATGACCGCCTAGAAAGGGACATCGAAGTATTGGGAGGCAGCTTGCAAGATGACATATTTTTATATATAAGGAATTCGACGACAGTCCATTTGGTGGTAGGTGGATATTGTCGTCCATGAACCACGATGTGGTTCATGAAAATAAAGCAAACATTTTTTTTATAATTACAATAGAGCTAGTGTAATGCGGAAAGTTTGTTATTTATTCTTATCTATGCCGAGGGGGTCAAGCGCCACAACCTGCCCCACCGTGGCTACGACCATGTGGATATTGTTCGAGTATGACTCTGGATGCGCTGCCTACCTTTGAAGTAAATCTCTCTGGAATGGATTTGGAGAAAAAGTTGGGAAAATGGGGAAAAGGATGGAATGGGAATGGGCTCTGGCGTATCTGACTTATTACCGAAACACGTATGTATACCCATGAAAATGTTCAGTAATTTCGCATTTGATTCGTTTGAAAGAACATACAGAGTGATAAAGTTACATATATTTTATATATATATATATATATATATATATATATATAAATGATGCTATTATGGTATGGTATTTTATGGTAGTCTTCTGTGAGAAATCTATTTTAAATAAATACTGAACTTTTTTCTTGCAGGGCGAATTAACCTTTACAGAGACAGAAGATTCACAACTTATAATCGGCGGACCTCTTCAACAATGTGTAACAGCACTGGGAGTCTCATCGGAGTCTCTGAAGACTTCTATGGCGGGGCGGGTATTGTCTGCCGGTGGGGAATTAGTCAGTAAGGAACATAACCTGGCTGATGCTAATTATACACGCCTAGCGTTGGCTAAAGCGGCCTATGATAGGCTGTTCACATGGATTGTGCAACAGGTATGTTGAATTGGTACAATCAAATTGTCCAATAATGTCATTGCACAATATTATTGGATCGTACCTTGCACTCAAACTAGTTTCAGTACACTCCCTAAATGATCAAAAACTTTGTGCAATCCATAAAATTGCACAATGTAAGTGATCGTCTAGGGGGCCTCTTACAAACTTTTTTGTGTTTATAAGGTAGCATGAGATTTTCCTATTGCCACTTAATCAAGTTTTTTTCTGTTTCTATATTGTCTTTTGTTTTGTTATGACTTTTATATAAATGGACAGCAAAAAATACTAATTCGGAAGCAAATTGTGAACAACAAAATTAACTATTTTTAAATAACTGAAGTAAATCATCCTTAGCCTAAGTTTAGGTTCTCCGGTGATAATAAAGATATAGGGAGTCCCCCTATATCTTTATTATCACCGGAGAACCTAAACTTAACCCACTTTTTAATTTGCTGCCAATTTAGTACATATTACACTCTCTTATTTTTTTTATTTTTTCTTTTTATTATTCTCTTATTTTAGACATTAATTTGTTTTAATTATAACAGTGCCAATGAACGGCCGTTTGGTGACGGCTAGCTATAGAGTAGCACCACCCCATCTCATCCCGTGGGTGTGGTTAGAGGCGACTAATGGATAACAAAGCGGTTACCACAAGCCTTCAGGAACAACACCATCTCTAAAAAAGTTGACTCCCCGTCCCGCCTGGCCTGCGTGGCGTTTTAAGGCTTTACACCCTTCATGCACAAGACAATGTGCTTTTTTAGGAGGCAGCAGTGATAAAGAGCCTGGATGAATTGTAATAAATGTTTGCTTTCCTTGTTTCTTAAACCTATGAAACGCGAAGTCCCTCTAACATAACCAACCCATTCTTGTGAATGACTAAAGATCAACACAGCATCGAGTGAGATTCATAAAAGCTTTCATAAATATCTTTGTTTAAAGATCAATTTTCGGTGATTGTTCCTATTGAAATAAGTACTAAAGTTATTCATATGTTTACCGTCAGATCAACAAAGCGATCGACGTGCCCTCTGATACGTACAAGAACACGTTGATCGGCGTGCTCGACATATACGGGTTCGAAATATTCGATAACAACAGCTTCGAGCAGTTCTGCATCAACTACTGCAATGAGAAGCTGCAGCAGCTGTTCATTGGTGAGTTTACAAACAATCACAACAATTCCACATACTTTGTAATTCATAACCATTCATATTATTATTCATACGCTTGTACTCGTAACTCTAATAATACTAAGCAGTGATGACCTATTTTCGACATTCGTGTAATCGTAAGTACCACGTACGTACGTAATTGTACGTACCGCTGAGTTTTTAAATAAGTACGAATTTTTTAATCTCGTCTTCAGTAGTGAATTTAAACATAGCAAGGAAATCGGCGTACACGAGAATTTAGAAAGAAACGTTTAAGTGTAGTTTTTTGACAATCCCCAACTCCACGCGGGCCTGCGTGGAGCCCTTCCATTTTATCGGCCATTTTTATGGAAACGGTAACTGTACATTTGTTACATTTCAGAACTGGTGCTAAAGCAGGAACAAGAGGAGTACGCACGCGAAGGCATCAAATGGACGCCCATACAGTACTTCAACAACAGGGTCATATGTGAACTGGTTGATGCACCTCATCAGGGTATCATTGCCATCATGGACGAAGCTTGCCTTAATCCCACCAAGGTAAAAAAATCCCCATAAGTATCTCTCCTATCTCATCGAATGGAAAGTGTAATGCAATAAAAGTCGACTCTACATCAAGGAACATGTAACTGTAATTAATCACTATTTTACGAGTACTGATCGTTATTCATAACATACAATGACATAAAGTTGAAGAAAAACTAATTCAGACATAATTATTGTCGATGAACACAGTTTATATCCAACTAAATAATAATAATAACTAATTCAGCGATTTTATTCTCAGTTGGAATAGATACTAATTAGTTGGAATGCGAATGTGTAGTGCCGCCACAAAGCTTCCATGTTTAACGGTTAAGGTTTTTATTTCATGATTTATAATACATCTCTAGAGTATATTATCTTTCATAATACGCGCATTGTTAGACTGGCGCCGCGCGCGCCGCTTAGCCGCCTGTTCTGAGTAATGAGCACTACGAACGCTTTAGACACGACAGTAAAACTTAATATTTCTAACTTTTAATTTATTCCTTAAAATAATTTTATTTTTCGATAGGACGGTTTTATATTTGTATTTTAAATTGGTTGACATGTTTCAGGTTGTACATTATTTCGAAGACACTTTTGATAAATGAATAAAAAAAAAAATTGGATGAGCAAAACTTGCTCTGTAATACTTCCTATTGTCCCTTTTCTGAATCCTTTGCTAAATCTCCGAAGATATGCGGCACATCCGGGGGCGTGTCAATATTTGTCATTGTGTACTGATGTTAATGACTATAAAATGACTATAAAATTGTACAATAATGTTATTCACAATATTATTCAATCCCGCAGTGGACAGTGCTCATATTCAGTTGTGTGGCTTTTGAATAACACCAACCCCATCTCTCGCCGCGGGTGTCATCGTGGCGACTAAGGGATAACAAATCGGCTACCACACGCCCCCGGGAACTACAAGCCTATATAAGGGTGGACTTGCCAACTCATTTGGTCAGTATGGCGTTTTAAGGTCATACATCCCTCATGCACAAGACGATGTGCACGAGGACGACCACGTCCAGCAGTGGATGATAAAGTGCTGGTTACGGTTAAGATTTAGTGATTTACAATATGTTTTTATTGCAGATATCGGACAAGCAACTATTGGAGGCGATGGATAAGCGGTTAAATGGTCACAAACATTACACGTCGCGACAATTGTCGCCCACTGATAAGAAGCTGAAACATGGCGTCGATTTTAGGATCACGTGAGTATTTATTTTGAAGATTGTTTATTTTTTTTTATAGAAAAAAGGTGAGGTACAAACAGTGTACCTCGTGGTAAATACTGATCATTTCATTACACCTCACAATCCATCTTGGGTCCGAAGTAAAGAGTGTAATAATAATTTTTATACGCCATTATATTCCATTCGATGGGATGGGATCTGACTTATTTCACTCACTACCGACACACACGTTATACGTACATTGGAAAGTACAGGGAAAATTTGGTGTAATTTTTATCTTTTAACTCAGTTATTCACTTAGTTCAACAGAAATTAGCTTCAGATGCAAAATACATTGTGAAACCATAAATATATGTTTATCTGTACGATAAGAACTATAAAAATACAGTGGTTTTCCATTAATAATATAAAAACAAGATTATTTGTTTTGAAAAGTATAAAAAGTTTGTCACGAAACAAACAAATTCTCTAGCTGTCATGTTGTAGTGACGTTACTGTGGCGACGACAACATGCACTATGATTACGGGCTTAAACCAGTCAAGCAATGACCTTTGTCCTTTTATTGTTTCGGGAACGCAGAAATCCCAACGCCGCCGTACGGGATAAACTCAACCTCTATACCTATACACCTTAAGGGGCTACCCTATCCCAATGGCCTTGGACATTCCGTCATTCTGACACCCCACCCTACCTTCCTCACCTCTACATTATTACGTAAAATATATGCGCTGCCATCTTTAATGACAATAACGACATCTTACGGATATCCGTCGTACTTCGAGAAAGTAAAATAGTATAAATTTTTTATGGTCCAAGAGCCCACATACTTTATTCGGTGGTCAAAATATATTAGAATTTTTATTTTTCTATTTTTTTTTTATTAATGAACTAATAATCAATTGCAAATAGCAATAAGTAAAAGAGGAATAGGTAGGTAGTAGAGATTATACACCTTGCACTTTTAAAGCGTTTAAAGCGAAAAGTATGGGTATTTAGACCGTGAAACTTAATAACTTTCTCAAGGAATATATATGTATGTATAATAAAAAATTCAGACCCCCTCTTACTCAATTCAAAATAAAAACTTTTCACTTTAATTCAAAAGTCATATCACGGTATATTAGTGTATATAAGGTATATAAGCTTATAGTTATATAAGGGTATATAGGTATACGGTATATAAGCAATGGGCAAGGTCAAATTTTTTAGAGATGTGCTTTTTATATTGTATTTTTTACATTTTATTTTATATTGAATAGTTCCCTTATTGCCTGAGTTACACTTACTTTCGATAACAATACAAATAACTTGCAAAAGACAAAAACGGAATCGTACGATTTTAAAACCACAACGCATAATATTTTTTATTAGACAGTGAGTAGAAATAGAGGAATAAGGCTAAGAACAAAACTTGGCGATAAAAACTTGGCAACAAAATGTGATGTTAGTGTTCTTTTAAAATTACACGATTCAATTCAACAAACTATGTAGTTTGGTCCCAACGAGCGCACAACCGAGCTAATGCATCCAGCTAGTACTTGGCAGAACCATCCCACAAGTGCCATACGTGGGGCACACTATAAGTTTCGCGTAACTTATAAATAAAACAGTTTATGAGTATAGTAACATATTTATTGTTTTTCAAAATATTCTCCGTTGCATTTTAAACATTTCGTATTCGGCCGAACCATTTTTCAAAACATGACGACCACTGATCTGAGGGCATGTTTTTTACATGTTCATAGCAATTAAACAACTTTGAACGGTTTAAATCGCGTATATTTAACATTATTTATATCCCGACGTTTCGAACACTTTGCAGTGGACGTGGTCATGGGGTGACGAATTGATTTTATTTGTCACTTGAGTTATTAAGAAATTATTTGAACTACCGTCTGAAATGTTTTGAACTACCGTCTGAAATTTTTTAATCATAACATTCCCTGTGCACGCAGGCTTGGGGCGGCTTCTGTGACGCATTGTTTCACATGCAGAAGCTCTTCCTCGAGGTGGTCAGTGTCACAGATGCCGTGTGCTCTCTGTAACAAAGATTTGCCTACGGTAGCCAACTGACATGGATGGTGATGGGAGTTACCATTGAGATATTTATCTGTATGGGTGGGTTTCCTATACACAGTATGACCAAGAGAGTTGTCAGGATTTCTGATGACTAGAATGTCAAGGAAAGCTAAAGATTTATTGACCTCAGACTCCATAGTAAATTGGATTTTATCATGTAAAGAGTTTAAATGATTTAGGAATGCAGAAACATTATTTTTGGGGAGGACGGCAAAAGTATCGTCTACGTACCGTTTGTAGATCTTCGGCATAGCCACAGCTCCGGTGAGAGCCTTCTCCTCGAAGTTTTCCATGAAAATATCGGCGACAACAGGGGAGACTGGAGAGCCCATTGCTACACCATCGATCTGTATGTAGAATTTATTATCCCAGAATAGGTAGCCAGATGTTAGGCAGTGTTCTAGTAGTTCTGCATATTCTATGGGTAGATCGTGCTCAGTTAGTTTTTTCTTGACAATTTCAATGCAATCATGTACAGGTAAGCATGTAAATAACGATTGTACATCAAAGCTGACCATTATTTCATCATCAGTCAATTGTAGATGTTTGATTTGGCTGACAAATTGGTAAGAATCCTTGACATGCGCACTAGTTTGACCGCGAAGTGGAGACAGTATATTAGCAGGATGTTGAGCTAGTTTGTATGTCGGCGAGTCAATTTGGCTTACAATTGGGCGCAAAGGGACGTCATTTTTGTGTATTTTCGGTAATCCATACAGTTTTGGTGGTTTCACACACGAAGGTACCAGTGCCGTGACGTCTAAACCAAGTGTGTCGGAGTGCTTACTAATTATTTCTTTAGTTTTATTTCTTTAGTTATTCTTACTAATTATTTTGGCCGAGGGATCGCTTTTTACTGGTTTGTAGGTGCTTTCGTCCGACAAAAGTTCTTGTATTTTTAGGTTGTAATCTGACGTATCCATGATCACGGTGGAATTACCTTTATCTGCTCGGAGTATGGTCATGTCTGGATTTTTGCGTAGGTTGGTGAGTGCAAGATATTGTTCACGAGGTAGATTCGGTGTGGGCACTTTACTTCGACGCAAGACAGCAGAGATATCTTGGCGTAACGCCTCCAAATCTTCCTTCTTTACATGGTTTTTTGTGAGACAATGTTCCACGGAGCAAATTATCTCTTCAAAAGGCACTGATCTCGGGGAAACCGCGTAGTTTAATCCATTTAATACTGTTTGTTTCGATAAGTTTGTGACACTATCAGCTGTTTTTGACGGTCGCGAGGTTACGTTTCGTTCCGAATGTAGCAATTGCTTTGCCGCGAGTTTTTTATATTTTGCTAAATGACGGTTTTTGAATTCATCATTTTTTGCTGCAGCGCGATTATTAATCATTTGCATTCATTTTTGGAAATCCGATGCTGATAGTGCTTTTTGAATCTCGATGGATTGAATCTCAATGATTTGGTTGATTTGCCATGTTGATGACTACTTCATTGGCTTGACTTTCCATTGCTTTGTGGGTAGCGCTGAAAAAAAGAACAAATTCTTTTGTAGATTACGTTAAGGATATTACGGTCCCACATACTTGTTAATACTCTTTATATGAATGGCCTTTCGGTCTATTTCACTTCTATCTTTCTTTGCTACAAGAAACTTACCAGTAAGTAGAATTAAAAATTAACGTTCCGAAAATATACATGGGCTCCCGGTCTATTTTACTTACTTCGTGACAGTATCAACTCGAGGCTGAAAAGATTCCGAGTTTTGATCTTGGTTTTCGCAGTTTTCGTCAATTTTATGTAAAACAGACCTTTTCCTTATTCTGAAAAAAAAAAACAATAAAATAATACCAAAAAAAAAATAAGTTAAAAAGGCATGATATTTGACAATGGGTATCGTCATCAGACTTCTCGTTTGTGATGCACACTATTTAGTTACTAAATAATTAGACACTATTTAGGTACTAAACCACTCGATCGCTATCAGAGTGGGTAGGTACCTAGTCGAAATTGTGAACTATATTTGAGAAATATTTCCAAGTATAGAATAAATGGGAAGAAAACCCCGATCATTTATATCATTTATCAATCTATAGAACCAATAAAAAAGTGAATTATGATTCATTAGAAGTTACTAGCCCATGAGTAAATTACATTATTATAGAGTATGATGAAAAGGATACTTACAAGATGTCATTCACTTTCTGCATCTTTTGCTGTCTATATCGTTTTACTTTTGATATTTTAGGCATTGTTGATTTTTATACTCAAAAACAGAATTTTTACTATGCTAAATATCAATGAAGTGTCCTGTCACAATTTTATTTCAAGAGAATAAAATCAAACCTGAACAATGTGTCTTTTCGCTAATGTAAAATTAAAATTAATAATAACTAAAATGTGTCCTGTCACTTATATTGTCCGCACTAGCACTAGGTAATTAATATATACGCTAAATAACAAATAAAAGGCAGGATTTTTTCGCGCGCACAGCGTAAAGCGACACGGGTTCCCCGTCCAAAGGCCACTGGCCGACTGCCGCCCGTCGCCCCCGCAGAGTACCGCGAGCCAGAAACATGCGTAGAAACAAAATACATTTTCTTTTCAAAAACTACAAATAAATTCAAAAATCCAAACGTCAGGATTATAGTGAAAATTGTTGTCTAACATTGAGTATAAGTTTCATCTGTATAACTTCCACAATGAGGGAGGCTATCGGGATTTAACACGAGAATAGAGGCTCACAGATGATTTATTTTCTCTTAAATTATAAATATTTTTTTAATTCCCGACGTCGAAAGCGAAGATTAAATACCATACTACATCATATATTTTTTAGAGAATTTTTGTACCATGTTCAAATATACTTTATAGGATTTAAAAAACAGCGAAATTTGTCAGGTAGCCCCTTAAGGAAGCTATAATAAAGTTTAAAATAGTTCGTGAGTTTTTAAGAATTTTAGCCTTTTCAAAAGTAATCTATATGCATGTAAAACCGGTCTATTAATAAACTACTTACCCTGATAAGGTGTTTTTTTTTTGTACTGGATTGCAGTAGGCATATCTTACGAATCAAAAGATAGCAGAGCGGGTTAGAGCGCACGAATTTGACGTTTGGAGCGGATTTGAATTTAGGTTCTCGTTAGCGGCCAGTTCTTAGAGATTTAGTAGCAAAAACTTGGGTAAAGGACAATACTCGAAAGAGTATTTTTACAACCACTTGCCATCTGGTGGGCTGCCCGTCTGTGTAATAACTCTACTATAAAAAATAAAACTTCTATTGTGTTTTTGCAGCCACTACGCAGGCGAAGTGACATACGCAGTACTAGGGTTTATGGACAAAAACAAGGACTCATTATGGCAGGACCTCAAGAGGTTACTGCATTCTTCCACCAACAGGTCACTGTCACAGATGTGGCCGGAGGGCGGCACTAACATACAGAAGGTAATCACATTTACATTGTTTTTCTCGGCTCAACCAGTCTTGAAGTGTGTCTTGAAAAAGGAATGAGGTTTTGACACATGACGTTTAGTATTATAGTTATTCTATATACTGGTAGTTGGTCTATCGGCGGTCGAGGAGTGGGGACGTCGATTAGTCGTAAATAATAAAATTTATTTAATTTAACCGGCCAATTAATTGGTTCTGCCATTGGGAAAATTTAAGCGTTATATTTTTCCACACTGCTCAATTAGTAGAGGCTTGCAGTTGGTCCGTGGGTCGGAAACGGTTTCCCCAATATAATAAGTTAGAGCATCATTTCTCAACCATTTTAGTGTCGCGACCCCCTAAAAAGACCAAACTAACCTAACGACCCCCTTACTAATAATTAGGACCTAATTATGTTTTTTCTTATAGTTAAAACATTCTATTATAAATCATTCATCATTCGTTAATTAATAAAAAGTTTAAGTACATGAATGCTTATTTTTTTCTGACCAACTACGACCGCCTGTATATCTGATGGCTCTGATGGCTGATGGCGACCGGCTGTATATCTGATGGGGGTCGGGATCCCCAGGTTGAGAAACAAAGAGATGATATTTCGTTGTCAATTAATCAACTTTCTAATACAATACCAACATCTATACATATACTAAAATCGTATCGGACCCGCGTCTGTACAAGAAAATATTTGAAAGAAATAAAATGTTGCAGTCTATAAACGATGCAGAACCCAAAACAGGCACTTAGAATTTACTGAATGCGCATTACGCAAAACTACGGGACGGATTTTAATAAAACTTGGCATAGTTATGGCTTATATACCCGGCTTACCATTTAGGGTGCTTCTTATCCAGATTAATTACAAGGAATCACATGTTCACGCGAAGGAAGTCGCGGGAACCGCTAGTAGTAATATGCAAACATTCTCTACAATTACATTATGTATTTGTTTTTGTCAATAAAGTAATTTTCTCTCCTTCTGTCTAGATATTTATCTTAAACCTCGTATTTCTTATATTTTTTTGTTCCAGACATCAAAACGTCCTCCATCAGCGGCCACACTGTTCCGCAACTCGATGTCGGCGTTAGTCACCGGATTACAAAGCAAGGAACCGTTCTACGTACGCTGTGTCAAACCGAACCCCTTACAGACGCCCAACACTTGGGACGACCAGCTCGTGAGTTCAGCTATTCACAATAACATCGCAATGCAACTGACCCTTTCACTATCCAATGTTGGACACGGGCCTCCTCATACACATTATCTAGTGCATGAGGAGCCGGTTGGCGAGTCCACTCTTGTAGAGGTGGTGTAGTACCTCAGGGCTACCAGGGCTAGGTGCACGATACCAATGGCAAGTGGTGATATTCTAAAGCCAAACAACACACGGCCCAGAGCAATGTAGTCACATTGCTTCTGCTGTACATTTCATATGAGAAATTTAATTGATGATCAATGATAGAAAAATGGTCATAGCCTAAGGGTATCTATACTCTACTCACACTCGTGTGATCGGGAGTTCCAACTCTCAGCCTGTACCACTAAGTGTCTACTTAAAGTACGAAATTTTAAAATTATCATTAGCTCGGCGGTGAGGGAAAACGTGACGAAACCAGCATCTTCGAGATATAAAAAAATTCTGGAGTATGTGTATCCATCAATCCGCACTGAACCCGCGTTGTGGCCTGAACCCCCCAGCGATTTACTAGAGTACCCTGCAGTGGGACGTTATAGGGTTATGCATGCACGCATACTCTCTCAAAGCAGGATTTTGAAGCTCAAAACTTTTGCTCTTTAGCTTAGCTTAAACCCCCAAACAGTTCAGCTTTAGCTTATAAGCCAAAGAGACAAAGTTACCGATATAACTCACAGAATCAGCATGCTGAAATGGCAATGGCCAGGCCATGTATGCCGCAGGACCGATAACCGACGGGGGAAACGAGTCCTGAGTCTGAATGGGCTTAAAGGCTTAAACAATTCTATCTATCTATCTACTGGAAAATATAGCGTGGGACACCTTTCGGCCAAATAGACTGAATAACTGAACAGATTCACGGGTTATATGGAAATGAGAGAGTGAGTGGTCGTGTGTGGTGACAAATTGCGAGATGAAACTGTATATTCAGTAGCAGAGTAACAGTGGAGAGTGGTATCCAAACCGTGATTCTTGAATCCTAAAAGTAAGCAACACGTCTGTGGGCCTACAGATTCCTGCATGTTTGAAATTATTTGCATTATCACACACGTCTGAATGATTGATTCGTTATTGTCTAACCAAAATGGTTTAGTTACAGAAAACTGGTATTCGAGATGTGTATAGTTTTTAGTATATTCAATTTTGTAATAAAAATTAACTACAACTTGGTGTAAAGGAAGGAATAAAGAAAGTTTTTATAGACTGAGCACACCTAAAACTACCAATGTGCACCTACCACTACCTAACCTAAATTTTGTGGTTTGTATTCGTGAATAAAACCGCGGAAACAAGCTAGTATACGCTAAACCGTTTATCACTAGGTACGTCACCAAGTAGCGTATCTCGGTCTCGTAGAGAACGTTCGCGTACGTCGCGCCGGGTTCGCTTCCCGTCAGCGCTATGACCGCTTCCTGAAGCGCTACAAGATGCTCTCCCAGTACACGTGGCCGAATTACCGCGGCCGCGGCGACCGCGACGCAGTCGCTGTTTTATTACGTGACTTACGCATAGATGACGTGCAGTACGGACACACCAAGCTATTCATCAGGTATGTGCGACCATACACAACACCGATATTGACCAACACACACATTAGGGCATACAACACAAATGTTTACTGTGCACATTAGATCATACAACACACAATTACAGTGTGGACATTGTGCCATAATATAGTCAAATGCTTACGGATTAGACTGTGGACAATAAGGAATTCAACCCCCGATATAGACGATTTAGCATTTAAAAAAATAATTGTGGAGATATAATTTGAACATGTTTATGAGCGCTATCCAATTGTCTGTTTTTACAAACATACGAAATATCTTTTTGTAATTCTTAGATAATTTACATTTTTTTTGTAATTTTAAGACTACTGAACACATTTGACTCATCTATCACCAAGATAAAGACCCAAAGCATTTTTGTGCTAAATTTCATTAGCATCGGTTTGCTTTGCAATTTGTTCATAAATTTTGTTAACGGTAATTGATGTTTTGGTTTACTAGTCACTTTTAGTTTTATAGATTTTTTCCGAAATTCGAAAATCGTGATCTCCGAAAATCGTAATTTTCAAAAAAATGGGTGGATATTTCTTTGAAATCTCCCTAACGCATAATAGAAATCTCTCTCACACACATAGCTCACACATAAATATGACGCAGGAATCGACTGCCCAATGTGAAATTAGATGATGACATACAGCTCGGAGAAACAAAGTTGTTTATCAGGTACCCCACGTGTTGAGGTGGACTGTATTTTTTAATGTTATGTAACTGCATTCATGTTGTACTAACAGCTTGTATAAAATTGGTCCAATGATATGCATTAGGGCCTAAAATATAAATATCAATTTAAATATGAATGTAAATATAAATATGAACACCGCACATAGCGCAGGCGCGGGTGCGACAACATCTGTGTTAAATTCCTCTCGTTGACACGGCATAGTTTTGATGAAAAAAAGACATTTGGGTTTTTGAAAAAAAAAAATTATCATTTTTTTTTATGTATTTTAAAACTTTATCATAAATTATATTAATAATCGATGCGAAATACTCTTAAAAAATGTTTATTTAATTTATTATAAACAATTTAAAATTAATAAAATTTTAAAAAGAATCACGTGACTACAAACGCGCTACGATTGGTCGCCATGTTTGTGACGTCATAATGTTAAAAGGATTTCTCGATAGTACAGTATCACAGGCTTCTACATGTAAATTGACGACAAATATCCGACATTTAGTTTAAAAAATTATTTATATTATCTACTTTTATTTAGTTATGTGTGATAAAGGATTTATAAAGGCTAATTCCGATAATATACCTGATGTGGATATATTTATGATAACAGATTTTCTTAAAAATGATATTCGGTTTAATTCAGCTGAAGTTCGAGGTGCTAAAGCATCAAGGTAAGTTTATAAAAAAATAATATTGTAAATTAAAATATTAAATTATTTTTCGTCATTAAATATAATTAATTTTTATTTATCGAATGCTATTTATTTCATTTATACGTTTACATAAATATTTTTTAATTACTATATTATTATAAAATACTTACATCAAAATGATCTTCACAACAAAATAAATTTGATGTTGTTTTGGAATTAGGTCGTCGCACTGCTTGGAACCATTTATTTCAACGTTTAACATTTTGTGGAACATTTAAAAACATTTTTTTCAGGATTTGTTTTTGTAGTATTCGTACATAATGGTACGAAGCAAGCACGATAACTTTTAAGGTTAGACATTTTCGATATATTTATTAATACATTGACGATAATAACAAGATTTAATCGATTAATAGTCAAAATACTGTATCAGTTGTATCAGCTACAATGAGTAGAAATTAACATTGTGACGTCACACCCGCTCGGGTTTGTTCGGGAACTGTCCGCGTGTTTTCGGTACTGGATTCAAAAATTTATTTGTAATTAAATATAACTTTTTAATTAAAGCGAAAAAAAAAACTAAAAATAGTTTTGTTGTAAAATGATCTTTCCATTAATGATAAAAAAATTTTTTTTTCAAAAACCCAATTCTCCTGCTTGAGACATTAAGCGTCTTTGGAAATCTAACATACTCGTATGTTAAAATTCAAGAACTATATATTGAGCACTTTGTAAATAATGGAACTTCTTATTTTGATGTATTCTTGTGTTTGTCTTTGTATCTGTCTCTGGATCCACGACACAGGGAATCCTAGTGTGGGCCCTCGAATGTAGCGTTATTTATTTTTATTATTCTAACTCTCGCCGCGATATTCTCGCCCAAGCCATTAATTTCATTAACTATATTATAAGCTATCGCCGACCAATGTACAGGGGCCTTAGTCTTGAATAAATTAGTTTAATTAATAAGTTAATTTAAAATCCTCGAATCTATTCTCATTCATGAAATCACGTGTCCAAATTCTCAGCCCATGCCACCGAGTTCCTACTGAAGTACGGATTTAAATATTAAATTATATAATCACTAGCTCGACGGTGAAGGAAAACATAGTGAGTGAACCCACTAAAAATTAAAAAGAAAAACATGTGTATCCACTGATCCGCACAGGGCCTGCCTGGTGAATTATATGTATCTACCAATCCACTGTCTAAAACACAAGTGATTTTCTAGGTAAAGCCTATGCCCTGCAATGGGACATTATAAGCCAATATCGAATAGTAATACCCAGTCTATAAAGGCTATAATTCAGACGACTATTTCGTCATTATATCATTTTAATCAATATACTAACATTTAACTAATTATTGAGGAAAATAATAACGTACCCACATTTATATGTTTTTGATCGTTTTTATAAGTGAGCTGTTTGTGTGATTTCGTACTTAACACTCTTACTTGGTTTTTAAGACTATTGATATTGTTTTATGTAAAGCTTTCTTTGTTATTAATCTCATTTCAAATGTTATGTTTGTATTAAAGTAATCTCACACAAAATGTTTTACAGCATTCGTGAACATTTGCTATTCAATGTTGAGCAATCTTACTAAAAAATCAGTTGCAGTATGTTGTGGAAATGTTTATAAACATTAAGGAATATTTCCGCTATTATTCCGTATTTAAGCGAAAAGTCTCTCATCCCATCTCTTCTCCTCATTCTATTCATTCCAATCAGGTCGAGTAATGGAAAAACTTTTCTTGAGTATGATTTATGAGAAAAACTCTTCTTGATTATGATTTATGAAAAAAACTCTTCTTTAGGTTTTACTTTCCTAATCCCCAACCTTCCCAATATTCTTTCATAATCCATTCATAAATCTTCTAAGATAGGCAGCGCATCTGGCAGCGTTTGTCAACCTTGACTGACGTTGGTACGTGTCGCAAATGCTCATCTGCGATATCATCCACTTACCACCAGGTGGACTAATCACTCGTCATTAGATAGATTTTCAATGTTGAGAAACATTTTTATCTATTGGTTTGGGAAATGATCTATAATTATCTATTGGATCTATATCTTTATAATTATCTTTAACAATAAATTGTCTATTGGAGTCTGGTACAAAAATTGGGCTTAGTGTTTCTATGACCATAATATTTAACCAGTTTATATATCTGACGTTTGACGTTCAATTATACTTTTGTGTATTACTTGGCCCTGTTGGGCCAAGACGCTCTTGACTTGTTAACAAAGATCCTTCCAACAATGCAATTATATAGTAACCATAATTTCTGCTCACAGGAGTGCTAAAACCCTTCACCAGTTGGAAGCGGCCAGGGCGGAGCTAATTCCGTCGATCGTGATTTTACTGCAGAAGCTGTGGCGCGGAACCATCGCGCGCATGCGTTACAGGAAGATGAAAGCTGCACTCGTCATATATAACGCATGGAAGTGAGTAGTTTTTTATTTATAATTTTTTAGGAGAACTTTTAGCTAAAAACTTAACAACAAACGCAAAATATTGATTTTATTAAAGCTAAAGTATTTTTTTTAAGTAAATTCACACATATGTATGTATATATATAGCTAAGTAGTAAAAACACTTGAAACACATCTAGATTGAACAAGAAAAAACAAATTACAAACTCAACGGAACTTAGTTAAAAGTTTAATTTAGTTAGCAGGCCGTGCCTGCCTTACCGGAAGACGCCTTCCTTCTAGATGGACTTGACAAGTTGAAGAAGTTGCCGATAATGGGTCAATGAGAAGAGCGGATGATTGAGTGTGCTGGCGGGCCTTGGCAGAGGCCTATATCCGGCAGTGGAAAGATGCAGAATGATATGGTATAATCAGCAGAACTAGAGCCTTCTTCATTGGAAAGGAAGTTGACAGACATGTGATCCACGTAATATTTAGTGGTCACCGCCGTTCACGGACATTTCTAACACCAGCGATGCTTCTCTATGTGTCTCGTTACCTTTTTGATGTTTGTAATGTACTGCCTTAGTGGAAAAACCTCTCTCAGTCTACATGTAAAGTTTTGTTGGATAAAGAAGGAAACAAGTTTGTCGCTATTAAAATTATTCAGGAATAAATATAATACCGATATGAATTTCTTCCTTACGCTATCTTCTTCGGGATTGAAGGTGATTTTTATGCTATTTCACTAGATTAGCGATTTAGCTTTGCTGTGATTAATTACTAACGATCGGATATTTGGGTGCATATTTACATAAAGTTGAGGTGTTGGATAAGTATGGAGTGCACTTTTGTATCGGGCGTTTATGTTTTGTGTTCCGACTATAGAATACGATGCATATACATAAAGTTATAAAGTTAATCCAAAAGGCCCTCAGAACTGCATTCCTACAAATTGCCATTAGAACTAAGAATTTGAGTCCAAATCCGAAGGTTATATCTACAATAGTACCTTAGATCCTATCGACTCTGCCCTGGTCACCTTCAGACCTTCAAAACTGCTGAGGAGCGGTTTTTCAATAAATTATTTTAAGAAACCGCTCCATGCTTTATACCTTGTAGGCATTCTCTATCATAAATATTTTTTTCATCAATGATAACCTATCATTATTCTTCATAGGGGTAGGATGTATTAAGAACACAATACCTGCTTAGTACAAAAGTACTGCATTTCCCACTATCCTATTGGAGTAATATAGTAGTGAGTGAGATATGCCAGAGCCCATTCCTATCCTGTCCTATCCTATACACCCTATTTCCCCAACCCTATCTCTAAATCTATTCCTATAAATCTCCAAAGGTAGGGCAGCGCATCCGAGGCGTGCCAACGTTTGTCTTTCCGAACTGATGACGTTATGTATCACAGATGTCACAGAGCGACAATATCCACTTATCACCAGGTGTACAGTGTCTGCTCGCCTTCACTCTATAAAAACCTATTTTACTTTTACAGACGTTACCGCTGCCGCCGCTACATATCCGAGTTACAAACCCAATTGCAACGAAACCGCGGTCTCATAAAACACTGGCCTCAACCGCCGCGGCGCCTCAACGCAGCCCTTATCCAGGCCGCGTACCGTCGCTGGAGGGCGTACCTTACCCTTAAGCCCGTGCCCAGGGATCAGTGGCCACAGTTGAAGATGAAGATCAGGTCAGTTTATATTTAAATATCACAAGTGTGTATGTGTGCAATTACACATTCACAACGTATGTTATTATGAGGCATAACTTTATTAATATTATTGGTATTAACCAAAAGATTGGCAGCTTTTCCTAATGTATCAATATTTTTATTCACTGCACTTGGGTTAGTCTTTTGCTAAAACGTCGTAAATTGGATTTTAATGTCATTTCTAACAAAAAAAGGTCAGAACAAATAGTATGCAACAAAATCGATAGTATTGCTCATCAAAATCGATAGCACTGCAAATCGATATCTACTAACGATAGCACTGCAAATCGATATCTACTATCGATAGCACTGCAAATCGATATCTACTATCGATATTTGCAGTGGCAAATCAACACTTTGCAAATAGCAAATTCGTCGCACTATATCCAGAGGTTTATATGCAACATTGGAGAGACAGCTTGTAATGGTGACTGTTTTCTTTATACAAAAGAAACTTGATTCCTAAACCTGATTCTAGCAACTAAATTATTTCATTATTTTAGAAACAGCTAAAAACTATCCCCTACTATTATTATATAAAACTACCCCCTATAAATAATCTGTGACTAATTACATTTGTGTGTCAGTGCGGCGAGCTCATTAAAGAGCCGGCGGCCACAATGGGGAGCGTCGCGAACATGGCTCGGGGACTATCTCACCGACAACAAATACAACGCCAAATCAGGTCAATATTGAATAGTTTTTTTTTAGAGGGTAGATATGAAAATGTTGTTTTTCAATGCAATAATTTAAACTTACACCTTAAAATGTTCTGCATTTCCCACGCCATCCTATTCTCTAATGTACGTACGTGTTTCGGTAGCGAGTGAGATATCTCAGTGTTCATTTCCGTCCCATCCTATCCCTCCGCATTTTCCTAATCCTTTCTCCAAATCCGTTCTTAAATCTCCGGCGGTAGGCAGCGCATTGGGCGCGTGCCAAAGTTTGTCATTCTGGACTCATGTAGACATATGTCGCGAGTCTACCGGCGACAGTATCTACTTACCACCAGGCGTACTGTATGCTCTCCTGCTGCCTTCTGTCTATAAAAACAAACTCATGCCCTCACGAGTTGTAAACTGAAATTCTCAGCCTGTACCATTTATTTCTATTGAAATACGAATTTTTCAATAATTACTAGCTGAACGATGGAGAAACACGGTCGAGAATAAAAAAATCTAGTGTTAAAAATTTAAAGTACCAACGCGTTTGGCTCACCCCGGAATAAGTAATCAATTTTCCGAGTTAAAAAGTACCCTTTGTCCTTCTCTGAATTTCAGGCTACCTTTCCGCCGAATTTCATTGAAATCGGTTCAGTACTTTAGACGTAAAACAGACTCACAAACACAGACGATAAAACCTTCGGAATTACTATAACCTTACTCACTTACTCACTTAACCTGAAACCGTGGAAACCGTTCATAAGTCCATTGACATGAAACTGGCGAATTTACTTTTTTGCAATAAAATTTTTTTTTTTACTTTTTTCCAAAAAAATTCATACAAATTTGCTAAATTCAAAATCCAAAAATTTATAATTTTACGCAATACTACGTAATATTATATTTCAATTAACTCGGAATCAAAACATTTTTTTATTAATTACAGCAATTTACCAATCAGCTATAATGACATTACAAAAGTCGCAACACATAGGCAAACCACTGTTTTCATGTAAAGTGCACAAATTCAACCGGCACATGAAGATGGCGGAGCGATGCGTTTTAATTACGGAGTCTTTTATATACAAATTAGATGCTAACACTTTCAAACCGTTGAAGAAACCCACGCCGATCACCGAGGTGAGTGTTTTATTCATGTTTGTAGAATAAAAATCCATTATCTCCTAGGTTATAAAATACTACGAGAACCGCTGTCTTAAAAAATAGCTTTTGTTATCTTTATTCAGATTAAACATACTCGTACTACAAAATACGCAGAAATAGATATGTATTTTAGACACGAGATTTTTTTGCATGTCTATTTTACTTTAAATACATCATTTTAATAGCCTGTATCAACGCACTCGAGAAACCGGTTTTCGAAAACGAGTTTAAGAAAAATTAATTCCGACATCATTGTGATTGAACCAGTTTATATCCAACTATGTAACAATAATAACCAATCCAGCAATTAATTCTTTGAAATTAATTTTAATATAAATGTGCAGTGCCTCTACAACCCTTCCAGGTTTAAGGGCACAATGAAAATAAAATTAATATATTGTTTTTTGGTATACAACGTGTCACTTTAACGCAAAAGCTGAAAACAGGATGTTCCGTATCGAGATTAGAATCTATTCTACCAGTTTTTATAAACAATATGAAAACAAATGTAACAGTTTTTTTTTTCATAATTTTAGTACAATTCTAGTACATCGTTTATTCTATGCGCGTCACTCGAGCCGCGCCGCCTGGTCTGAGTAATGAGCTCCGCGAACGTTTTAGACAGGACCACAAAACCTTACATGTTTGTGTCTTGATTTATTCCTTAGAATAATTAGATTTTTCTCTAGAACAATAACATATAATAACGCGAATCTCTAGAATATAATAACGCGAAATAACGCGAAAACATTTTAATCAATTTAAAATATATAAAACCGTTCTAAAGAAAAATATTTTTTTTAAGGGATAAATTAAAAATTACACGCATGTAAGGTTTTATGGTCCTGTCTAAATCGTCCGTAGCACTCATTAGTCAGACCGGCCGCATAGAACACTAGAATTGTACGATAAATAAAGAAAAAAAGCCTATTGTAAGAACTGGCAGAATCGATTCTACTCACGATACTAAGCAACTTATTTACAGGTTTCTCGTTATGTCAGTGACATGTATAAATAAAAAAATAACAATTCTATACCAGGTTGGCGCAGTCCGTATAATGAGCACGGACGTGCAATTAGTGGTGATCAGCATACCGTCAGCTAAAAACGACCTGGTGGTAGGATTAGTGACACCCTCCCCGGCCGCCGACCTTGTGGGGGAAATGGTAGGGGTGCTCGCCAATAGATACCACATGTAAGTATAATGTCTAATATTATATTATAATAGAGTTCTCGATAAATCTTTAAAGTCCCGACATATCAATTTTCAGCTGGCGGTGGCCATCTTGGATCTTAATATCATGTAATATATACATATAATAAAATCGTAACAGAGCCGTCTTTACATGGAATATTTTAGAAAAATAATCATTGTCTCTCTGTACGTCCCTCTGTCTGTCTTATCTGAATGCGCATTACGCAAAAACTCTAGTCAGAAGAAGTCGAGTTAGTGAAATTTACCATAGGTATATAGGTTATGACTTGGGTTAACATTTACAGTATATTTTATCCCGATCAGTTTATCGCGAACCCGTTTGTAGGATACATTCATCGTCAACAAATTCGCTGGCTTTAGTGAACTTTAAAGTGATTCCCGTGGCAACTCTAACAGATTGGGTTAAAATTTACCCTAAATGTTAACCCAAGTCATAAGTTATAACTACGCCAAGTGTCATAAATGATGTCTAGTGGTTTTTGCGCGTTGCGCGTTCAACCTTAAAACTTTTTAATATTTGAAGCCTGTAAATTCTAGTTTTATCTTTATGAAGACAAACTATCAAATAAAATGTGTACTGGTAATAGTGCCTTTGCCCCCGTTCACATAGATCCACAATCAGGCTCCACCGGTGAATCCATGGATAATTTTTCTTCCTCTTCGATCCGCAGGCGGGGATTCATAGATAATTATTTTTCCTCTTTAATCCACAGGTGGTTACATTTGTGCGTATGTATACTTCCCGGCCAAAAGTAATACACATCAACCTTTAGAAAGAGACTATCGGCCAGCTTCGGGTTTGTAGAGCGTCGTCTCTGTCGTGTGCCTGTACGACAGAGACGACGCTCTACAAAACTGTAGATAGCCGATGTGTATTACTTTCGGCCGTGAATTCAATAGTATGAATGATTGATTTATATAATAAATGAGTATAATCAGATACAAATCACTCAATTGTATCATGCAAATACCTAGTTTTGCCCTAGTTTTTCTCCCAAAAGCCAAATCTGAATTATAAAACAAATCAACATAATATTGGCGCATTATCCACTTACCACCAGGTGTACCATCAGGTTACTAATATCAAATTATTTGCTCCCATATCAAATATCATTATTTCCTTCAGGTTAACAGGTTCAGAACTAACAATAGAAGTCGAGAGCGGTGCAACGACCCGCTGCACCCTGGGGGGCAAGACACGCGCCGTTCAGCTCCCCGCCCCCTCTCCCCCGCTCCCCAGCCCCGCGCCGCCCTTTACGCATGCGCACAACGTCATCACTTACCACCCCGCATCCGCGAGGGCATAGAAACTACCCACAGTAAGTATGTTGTGTAGAAAATTACTCATCTGTCCAAAAGGAGCGTATATAAAAGAAGATCAGAGCGAAATCAAACCACATGTACAAGTATAAATCGTCACTTAATGTTCAGTACTGTTGAATATTTTCGCAGTACCTATCCTGAACATTATGCATGGCGACGGTATAAATTACGAGTCTATTTTGTAACAGTAACAAAGACACGTCCGCTCGGCGCCGCGTCACAGTCGAGACTGACTATCGAAGTATCGAAACTATCGGGCGCATTACTCGCGCCTCCATTCCTTCATAGTACTGTTGTAGCACACAGCGTTGCTGACGTCACTAAGCGTAGCACTCGCGCATCCAATCATTTTAATCCTATTACCGGCTGTACACACTCGGCGAGGCACTGTACATGGTGCTCTCGTCTCGTCCCCCCTCCCTCGTCTAGCCTCGCCACCCCTCGATTGCGTATCGGTTTTTTGCGCCCGAGTCAAAGCGTCTGATACAGTTCAACTGATACAACAAGTGTGTAGATGGTGTGCTCTCGCCGAGTGTATACAGCCGGCATATCATATACCTGCCCTTCCATTCCTTCGTAGCAAACATAGCGGTCTTTGATGACGTCACTAAGCGTAGCAGTGCTACGCGCATCCGATGTATAAAATACTGTACATGTCATTTAATGAAATCCAACATTTTAACGTCAGTAGGTGAAATCTTAAGTATTATTTAATGACAGAAAGTGAAATTACGCGAATAATCGATCATTATGATGAGTGATTTTCTTTTAAACATTATAAGTAACAGTTATAATTTATAATAATAAATAATATAATTGACGTATTTTGTTTGTAAATAAAAAAACGTCAATAGTCATCACAATTTAAAAATATAATAATGAGTTTTTTTTTTTTAATCTAATTTCAACTGTCAATTGGCATTTTAGAAAAGCTTTCTGAATAATTATTACGCTTCAATTAGTAAGTTTTCGGATAGACTTTAATAAAAAAAATGATGAGTCCAAAAATGTGCCGTTTTTTGTCAATAAGACGTTACAAAAGTCAAATTGTAATGAAATTGAATAATGTTAAGTTAAATCTATTATTTAAAGTGATATCGCTAGTTGTTTTATGTTAAGTTTATTTTTATTTGTTACTATACAGAGTGTCCAGAAGCCTCAAACCATGAATTCCGTTAATGATTCCGTTTTCATTTATATTTGACGAAACTTTTTTTTGCAATATATTCATTTTTTTCCGAGTTTCAACAAATGTTTCATACAAATTAACTAATACAAACCGAAATAGTTGATATTTTTACAAACATTAGATATTTGTCAATTAACTCGGAATCGTGACTAGAATCTATGGTGTTAGGTTTCGGGAAAGATTCGGACATCCTGTATGCATTATTACAAAATACTGTTTAAATTAGCTATCTCTTAAAAAAATATCCTATAATAAATTAGAGCGTTGAACTGGTTACAAAGTAAAAAAAAAGAAATCATTACCTTTAAATAACATTTATGAGTATGGCAGTATACAGGGTGTGCTCAATCAGTTTCCAAAGCTTGAAACATGGATTCTACTCATGATTCTGTGGCAATGGACACGAAATAATACATATTTTTTTTTGTAAATATATTTTTCTTTCTGCTTCGTATTTAGGAAATAACGCAAAACTAATTCCGACCCACCTACATTAATACGATCGCGTGAGTTTTTTTTAAATTCATATCTTTTTCGAATTGAAATATGTTACAACATATAATATAGCTTTATTTACTTGAACTGAAATGAAAATTAAATGAAATTTATTTTTTAAATAAATAAATAAAAAATAATATAAATAAAACAAAAAATAAGATCATAGATATTTATTTATTTTAATAAATAAATATCTATGATCTTAGATCTACTATTTGTTGCGTGCATATGGTATAACTTACAAAGCTATATGCAACATATCACTTCATTTACTTGTGAAGCTAACGCTAATGAAGCTATCCAACTCTTCCAATTCGAAAAAGTGCCCACTTAAATAGATATTATCTTAGGTTTTCGCGATTACTATACATAGCAATTAAACAACTTTGAATGGTTTAAATCGCGTATATTTAACATTATTTCTATCGCGACGTTTCGAACACTTTGCAGTGGACGTGGTCACGGGGTGACTCGGGGAGGTGACTCAGTATACGAATATACGCGATTTAAACCGTTCAAAGTTGTTTAATTGCTAGATATTATAATGGATAAAAAACGTCCGATCGAAATTAGGTCGGTAAGACGTAGCTTTGCGTTACCTATAAAAAAAAAATAGAAAAATGAGTTTTATTGCAAAAAGTCGCCAAGAATTTTTGTCTTTGGAATTATGTCAGGAATACACGATTCCAGGCTTCGCGTATTAATTGTTTACAGCCTATATATATGAATGTTCAGCGTAATGGCGAATTAGGCTATAGTTAAATTAAGGTGTTATTTTTTGATTTTTTTTTAATATTGTCCCCCTAACTTAATGTAGTATTTGTTACTTAAAGATCATTTAATCTGGCACCGCCTTATTGTCTATAAGACTTTATGCAATGAATTTTAAGATTTTCCCATTTTGTATACATTTAAGGCTTTCGTTTACCTTTTATTTCTTAAAAATATTGTATGATAAAGGTAAAGAAAAGCCGCACATTTAGACCTGATTAACAATATGAAATTCATAGGAGTTGTGAATGGCATTAAACTTGTAAATAATACATACATACATATTTTATTATATAATTTATTAGCCTTTCAAAAAGCTGTTAAAATTACTTACGATCCCACAAAGTTTTTAAATAAACGGTTGCGAGAAAAAAATAGCGGCCATGTTGAAGTGTCACTCTATTGACAAATGACAAATCAAGAGGCGTGTGTTGCCGTGTCCCGTTTATATTATCATTACTTTTTAATGTCAATAGTATTCCCCTCGTTAAAATTTTTATTTAGTTTCGTTTTGTTAATGTCTTCTAATTAAACTTGTCCGTATAAATTCCTCTAAAATATGAGTTAGGTTTATTTGGTAACCCTTATACATGGTTAAATAAAAAAATGTCTGCATTCTCATTTACAATTTCATTTGTGAAAACTAAAAACTTATGTTCTACAACTTTTTAAAACTCAACACTTTTTATGTTACCTAAAATTTAATTGTAACTCTGTGAAACAAAAAAATACGAAACGTTGTCAAACTGTTGAACAAAAATTGCAAGCCGACGGTGCGTTAGATACAAAACACAAAAAACAAAAGGAAAATACAAAAGAAACGGGCTGTAAAAATATTTAACTTCTTTTTTGGGGAAAATATCAAGCGCCAAATAAAGTTGTAGTATAAAAGTGTTCAAAATGTTATTTTTAATGATTCCGTGTCAAGAGGGTATCTTACCTAAATTCATATTTAAATACTTGTCGGACTTTAAAACTAGCTTTACTATTAAAAGCTACATTTATTTATTTATTACCTTAAATGTGGTAAATTACAAATAAAGTCCCTATGTATACATTTTTTTCCATGAGTTTAATTCTAACACCAATCTAAAGTTTTATTGCATTTTATTAAATATGTATTAATAATTTATAAATAACGTACAAATTATCAGTGATTACTATTTATTAATCTAGGTCAGTATTAGTTTGTAACGGTTACAACGAAATAACGGTTAACGTAACGTTATATGTATATAGATGTTTTATGTTGAATTTATTAATCGTGCCTTGTTATGGTGCCATGAGATTTGTATTAAAATACATTACTTTTATATAACCTATCGTGTTATTTTATTTCACATTTGTCCTTATTTTATCCTTCATTTATCCCTTGTAAATCTCAAAAATCCAATTTAATTTATTGAATACAGCAATTATGATAACAACAGTAAAGTTCAGAATTGTTAAGTGACATAGATATTATTGTTGATTGTGAATAAGTAAAAATTTCATAGAACATATTTGCATCGTTATTCTAAATTCAAATTTCAATTCAAACGAATTTGCGTTGATTTATATAGAGATTTTTATACAAGTGTGATTTTAATCGACCAAGTGTGACAATGAAATTCAGAGTACTTAATCATAAATCATTTGTAACGTGAATTTCTATTATTTATGTGTTCGTGAGGGATATATAGACGAATTTGGTAATGAAATCAGATTCACAATAATCTTTTTTAAATATATATTTTATTAATTTGAAGGAAAGATTTTCTTTATTTAAATAACTATATAGCCGAGCTTGTGAATGAATATTTTTTTCTTAAAATCAGGTTGTACCATAATGGTTTTGTAATTTATTTTAAACTGCTCTATATAAATATTCGTAATTTTTTTTTTATGGACCAAGGTGGCAGACCAGCATACAGTCCACCTGATGGTAAGTAGTAATTGATCGCGACCTACTCGTGTACTGTATCAAATGCAGTTAAATACGATTCATGTAATTGAGAAAAAGGAATTGAGAAACAAAAGTACACGATATGTACCATGGCCTTTTCATGTTCTCGAGGACTGTAATTAGGGTGTAGAGGTGTCACTGTCATTACATTAGCTGACTTACATTACTTATTCCAAACTATCGGGTGATGCTTGATATTCTAAAGGCACCAATGTACTTCGCATAATTTGTTATAGTGGAACTTTCGAATTACTCCCATAAAATTCGAGATATGCCGATGGGACGTCTTTAGATAATTATATTGTACATAGGTATGTACGTACGTAGTACCAACCTACATAATATACATATGTATTCAGTAACAGTCATAGACTTACCTACTAGACGTACAATGTCGACTCTCACAGCGATACCAAAAATCTCATTCTTGTGTGTGTGATAATGTTCCTTTAGGGATAGAGTATTTAAATATGAAACGTCCAACAAATATAGAGACATGAAATTACTGTTACATAAAAAATAAAACAGCTTTTTATTTATTCATTAATCATTATATATATTTAAATTTAATTACTTAATGTACATTATGTGAAAATTAAAAATTTAATTGTTTAGCTAGAACAATAATAATGTTCGTGTATGTACACGAACATTATGTAGGTATATTACGATAAAAACTGCGATAAAATTAATATGTACGTATATTTTTATAACAATAAATGTCAAAATTTTATGGATGAAATACATAAAAATCATTAAAAACAGTTTCCTTTATAATTTGTTTGATAAAATAATCATTTAGCACTAATTAAAATTAGCATATATTGAGTAATTATTGTTTCTCGCAGATTTGCCGCAGATTAAAAGGCCTTAATTACAATATTTTGTTTGTATTTTTTTAAAACAATTAAATTTAGACACAAGTATTGAAGGATTCTTTGTAAAATTCATTGTTTTACAAAATATGTCACAAATGAATTTGTTACTTTTTGAAAACAATTGTATAGGACCGAATAATTTAATTACACTGTAAAAAATCACATATCCGTAGATTTTTGCATTACTTTTCGATAAAATTAAAACTTATTTAACATTAAAACTCGAGAAATTACGTGATCACAGATTGTTTGCAATGTTTTTTTTATTAAAAAACTACTTCCAATTTAATTAATCACAGATTAATATGCGGTATTCATTACATTCATTCAATTTTCAACACAACATTGTATACCTACCCATTTTCACCTCGTTAGGGTTTGAACTTCGAGAAATTCCTTTTTAGAAAGTATTTATTACACTAGATAACACTAGTTACCGCCGCCCATAGACACCTGCATGCCCAGCTCATGGTTCGCGGCATAAAATAATTTTTGGACCGAACAGTGCGCGACACCTCCGTATCGAGGAAATGCGGATGGACCGCACTTCTGTGACGGGAGGTGCGCTTGTAGAAACCCGAGGTGGGAATTATATTAAACAATTCTTCAGAGCATTCCCCATTGTACAGGCGGTAGAACACACAGAGAGACGCAACGTCTCTCCGAATGCTGAGGGATTCTAAACCGCCCGTGAGAGTGGGATCGTCGACAATACGAACAGCACGTCGTTGGATCGAGTCAAATGTACTAGATAGAACAGAATTAGATATATGTTTTTGGGTCCCTTTTCGGCTATTAACAACAAGGTAAAATTCTTATTTACGATAAAATTAAAAAAATGAATCATTCTTGTTTACCTAATGTGTAAGTTTCCAGACCAAGTCGATTACTCACGTATGTATGTACATTGCGTAGTTTAGTATTGTCAAGGTGTAAAATTAAAAAAAATGTTTTCATTTATATTAAAAGAGAACGTTTTCACAAAATGTACTTGTATAAAATGTAAAACAGGCGTTAAGCCCCGTTCAAAAATCTCTTCAAAATTTAAAAATAAGTTCAAATAATTTCTAACGGGTTAAGCACTTGTTTAGAACCCAATTATTATAAAATATAACTATAGATATTACTTAATAGCAATTGCTTTGATTAGCAAAATGTAACTAAACGAAAAATCGAATGGAATTTTTAGTGTCCTATTTTATATTTACCTGTGAAAACTGTATTTATGTAGATTGTTACGTCCTGTAACTTTACAAGCATATACAGAACACGATACCATTATAGTTCACTATTTTCCTTGTAATCTAACAAATGAGCACTAAATATTCTAAATAATGGTACCACTCCGTTGACAGGTTGATAAGGTTCTAAAATCACCGAAATCGTAACTCATTTGACAATTCCTGCTGACTCTTTCACGCTTATGGTGAACGTGCTTTGATTTATATTCTCTCTCGCATGCTCTGTATATCTAGCGGTAGCAGAAATATTAGATCTATGGTAACAGTTACAGAAATAACCAAATACTGATGATATTAGTTCCGGGAACTAATCAACAAGGCCCTCTGCGTCTTAACAAACACTCGAGTAAGTTTTGCACGGACACGCAAAACTAGAGGAAACTGATTAACGCTCATATCCTGTCCTAATATTTTCTCGTGATTTATTATGAGAATATTGTATTGACATAGTGAATCTAATAACTGGGAAGATTTCTAAGAAAACGCAGAGATCACCGAGTACCTTCATCTTGTAATCTGTGAATATAATAGGGGTTAAAGTATGAAATTGCCGTTTTATAGTAATAGATACTTTGAATTGACATAAAACCTTCATGGTGTGAGATTTTCGAGTGAAACTTTTTTCACATGATACCTATGAGGTTCTTGTTTTTAAAAATGTGCAACATTCGATTTTCGACTTTCAATTGTTTTTTTTATTCAGCTTAGACGGGAAAGATGGATACTTCGAAAATCCGAGTAA
This sequence comes from Sesia apiformis, assembly GCA_914767545.1. Taxonomy (NCBI): domain Eukaryota; kingdom Metazoa; phylum Arthropoda; class Insecta; order Lepidoptera; family Sesiidae; genus Sesia; species Sesia apiformis. The sequence goes on along the minus strand of OU611960.1, from coordinate 1,351,269 downwards.
TCTTTGAATACGAGTTCCGACGCGGAACTAACGCGGCAGAAACGGCTCGCAATATCAATGCTGCGTTTGGAGAGGAGACTGCTAATGAACGAACCGTGCGTTTTTAGTTTAAACGCTTTCGTAATGGAAACTTCGACTTGAAGAAAGAACCACGTGGAAGACCGCCCACACAGGTGAATAACGCTGAATTGAAGGAGATGGTGGAAGCCGATCCGAGTCCAAACTACCCAGGAATTAGCGGCATGGTTAAACCACATGGTTACCTTACTTACAATATTGATTCATTTGCATCAAATCAATAAGATAAAAAAATATGAAAAATGGGTGCCTCATGATTTGACTGACCTGCAGAAAGAAACGCGTGTTGAAACTTGCGTTGCCTTGTTGAATCGGTACAGAAATGAAGGAATATTAGATCGAATTGTGACATGTGACGAAAAGTGGATTCTTTACGATAACCGAAAGCGAAAAATGCAATGGCTGACCCCAGGTCAAACGCCGCAACAGTGCCCTAAGGCAAAGCTTACCAATAAAAAGGTAATGGTAACTGTTTGGTGGTCTATTCATGGTGTTATTCACTATAGCTTTCTCAGGTCTGGTCAAGCAACAACAGCAGATGTTTACTGTGCCGAACTTCGAACAATGATGGCGAAACTAGCAGTGAAACAGCCCCGACTCGTGAATCGATCTTCACCATTATTGCTCCATGATAACGCAAGACCTCACACTGCACGAGAAACCGTTGTAACTCTACAGGAGCTGCAGTTAGAAACCATACGTCATCCTCCGTACTCGCCAGACCTTGCTCCAACGGACTACCATTTTTTTCGTGATTTGGACAATTTTCTACGTGGTAAAAAATTTTCTTCCCAAGAGGCAGTACAAAATGCTTTCACACAGTTTGTCGAATCTACATCCCCAGAGTTCTATCGCAAAGGCATAAATGAACTTCCGATTAGATGGCAACAATGTATAGATAATGAGGGTAAATATTTTGATTAAATAAATATGTTACATTTTAGAAAAGAACTAGTTTTCATTTTTCAGTACAAATCGGCAATTTCATACTTTAACCCCTAATATTGCAAGGCGTATTGTTTAAGGGATTTAAATAAAATTTGTATAAAAATAGTTTGGGTTATCTCGGTTAAGTTCATGAGCAATAGGTTATGTTCCTAGATGGTTCAATAGTTTTAAAAGAGAAGAAATTAAATGGGCTACAATAAACTACTGAATGAGAGCAACAAATCGATGCTAACAAATTGGGGGCCTTGTTTAGGCATTCTGATGACATTAAACATAGGACTTCGCCCACTCGGTCATTCTTAGTAATTTAAAATTATTTAATTTAGTAAACTCTGTAGGTTTTTGTACTATCTAAAGGTTGTCCCAGATTGAGCGCCGGATTTAATTTCAAAAAAATAAAGTCTTTGTTTCTCCGGCTGTGTGACACGTGGCACCATTCTGTTGGAACCACAGTTGATCGAGGTCCATATCTTGTAGGTCCATAGCGTGTACCGATACCCCTCTGTGCCTACCTAAATACCGATACCTAAAAAATTGCTCTATGATGCCGCCGAACCAAAAGCCGCGCCAAACTGCAACTTGGAGGATGCATCCGTTTTCCATGAATCTCATGAGGATTCTCCAAGCCTCTGACAATTTTGCTTATTGACGTATCCGTCATGGTGGAAATGGGCCTCGTCACTAAAGGTGATTTTTTCGCCAAAATGGTTCACTTCATACTGCTCTATAATTCACTGCGTTCTCGAACGTTCAACTGCGTTGCTGTTTCGTGTAGCGTTCCATGTTTCCACTAATTGCAACTGTCATTTAGGACATCTATAAACAAACAAGAGTTCGTAACCACCAAACAAAAAATAGCGCGGAATTTAAATCCGGCGCTCATTCTGGGACATCTATACAATCTGATCTTGGAAAAAAATATCTAGCAATTAAACAACTTTGAACGGTTTAAATCGCGTATATTTCACATTATTTATATCCCGACGTTTCGAACACTTTGCAGTGGACGTGGTCACGGGGTGACTGACCACGTCCACTGCAAAGTGTTCGAAACGTCGGGATATAAATAATGTGAAATATACGCGATTTAAACCGTTCAAAGTTGTTTAATTGCTATTTATAGTAATCGCGAAAACCTAAGAAAAAAAAATATCTAGGTTGCTACATTACTAGCTAATCTAGCTATATAGCTATATTACTTGTTACTTGCTAAAATCGATACGTAGGTACCTCAAATGGATAGTGTCTATTAACCCTAAAATTGCAGTGCCCTAACAGGGTTTCATGTTGAACGAATATTTGATGTACCTAAGGATTTTTGGAATCTCTATGTTAACAATCGACATGAACGCAAAAAACAAACCACAAGTAGTATTGATATTATGACAGTGTTAACTTTTTAAATTCAAAAAAAGAAATCAAAGTTGATCATAACAATTGTAATGTTAATCGTAACACGGGTTACCTGGATTTTAATCAAAGAAACTCCAAGAATAGCTCCTACCATTGCTCGCTGATAGACTTTGAAACCAATATATGCCAATTTATAGTTACAATAGACACTGAATGAATAAACGGTTCATTACGTGTAGATGTAATTAAATCAGTAGGTACATCACACCTCTCAACCAATGATTATCTGAACAATAGAATCCTAAATATGTCGACTCGCAACGTGCTAGCAATAAGCAAATAGCTGTAAATGAGAACCCATAGATTTCAATAGATACCTTTCTGGAACTTTCGGGGAATTAAGCAGCGTACACACCAGGAGTGAAATCTGTGGAGTCTGGCTGTGGAGAGGTGAAACGTGCCCTTTTTATAGGATTTCATAGAAAGATCAGCCTACATACAAATATTACAAATGTTTATATAAGTTGATAATACCTATAATATATGTTAACGACGAAATGTAAATAAAGCTGCGGCACTCGTATAGTTAGCCATGTATAGTTAGTTTATAACCTAGTATGTAAGTTTAAAATGTGTGTTATTGTATCTTTGATATTAATATATACCCTAGTGTGTCTTTTACTTATTAGGATAAATGTTGGTGAACAGCATAAGTTAGGCATACTAGGGATAAGTTACACGACGCTATGACGTCCGGAGAATAAGTAACGGCCCGCGTTTTTTTTTTTTTTCCGAATTGTTAAATTCTTGTGGCCCTGATGGCTAATAACCTTTCAAGAGTCACCGGTCGTGTAAAACGTCAAAGTCTATCTAACGTCCAATAAGTAAGTTAGTTGAATAATTCCTTTACTTTTAACGATTTTACATTGTAAAAAATCAGAATTTCAAGAAATTTCGTATAAAATTTGGAATGAATCCTAATTTGGTAAGTACAATCAGCAACACGCTAATTTACCCAAAATCGTTCCATTCTACTCCATATTACAAGCGCAATAAATACATTACCTTGTTGCTAACCGTATCTAATAATAAGATCTTTTGACAATTTGATCAAGACTAGATATTGGTACTATAGTGCTTCCTGGACTTGTTTACCGTACTAAAACTTAAACATTTTCTTTCGCATTACAAATCCCTTTTTAATTTTATAAATTCAAAATATATAATTTTATAAATTATATTCAACTATATTACAATCATATACCTACTAGCTGCGCCCGCGACTTCGTACGCGTGGTATTTTAGTTTTGGGATATCTTTTCTTCCCGTCAGCCGATTTCGATGAAACAAAGCCTGTTCGAAGCGCCAAGCTAAGCTTAATTAACTCGTGGAAACCACATGACAATCCGTTCAGTAGTTTTGAAGATTAGCGTGTTCGAACAGATAGACACTTTTTGTATTCTGATACTCTTCATTCATCGCCCCTCCCCATCATTAGTTTTTGGTAAATATATTCAATGTACAGACACACTGGTTCTAGTGTTTTATTATATGTAACTAGGTATAGATTAAATTATTTTAATTTTATACAATATATGTATAATTTCATAAATTCATACACTATGCCAGTTTTCAATCAGTATTTTCTACCAGCTGTGACAATGAATGAATTTTGATAAGAAAATAAAACTACGATAATTATTATTATTCTAAATATCTATGATTATTAGTAGGTAACTATTGATGTGGTGATTAGTGCGCCGGCCAAATACAATGCCGTGTTTCATCAGCACTTGTTTAATTAAAATTCCAAACTAAATTGATGGCGGCAATATTTCAGACTACGGTGATATCGTTAAACATTTTCATTGCTAAGTTTACGTCTTTCAAAATAGCGCTAGAAATAAAATTGGAAATATTTTAGTAGAAACAATTATTTAAGTTTTATTGTCGTTACATCCTGTTTTGAGACCTTGTTTATGTTTGGATCAGCGAATGGATAACATAAATATTAGTTAATTTCAGTATCTATAACAAACTAATAATAAATTTGTAGATCCTCTAGCCATCGTGTCTCAACCTGGGATCGCGACCCCCAGGAGGGTTGCAGTTGGTCAGGAAAAATTAAGCACTTTATGTATGACAAAACTTTTTATTAGTTAATTAATGAATTATATTAACTGTTAAACGGAAAAAAAACTTAATTATTCTCTATTCATTGACGCATGAGACAAAAGGTAAACAAAAATTGAAAATTTAGAAGTTTTATTTTAATTAAAACCTAGACCGAGGCTTTAGACCTTGTTTAGGTTCTACGTAACATATAGGCTATAACATGCAAGCTTTATCCCAGGAGAATGCTAGTAATACGAATTAAGTATTGAAACTACTGCGTTTTTCTTTAGCTTTTGTCTCATGCTAATTGCTCATGCTTGTATATGGTATAGGATCTAATTATTAGTGTAGGGATCGTTGAGAAACAACGTTCTATACGCTTATTTACTAAATCTGTCAATACCGAACGCTCAACGGCTCGTAAACCTCGTAGCAAACCGCTACTAAGTCTACGAGTGTGGTACTCTGAAAGAATTCCTAAAGTATTGGTCAAACGTGTGTTTCTCATACATTTGCAATACATGATCGGTTACCTATCAAGATATAATTTTATTTTTTCATTACCAACTAATGCTAAATTCGTAGTTTCGTAGCACTGGCCCGTAGATGTCGTGGTAAACCGCTACGGAGTCTACGACAGTAGTAGGTACTCTCCCCCGTAGATTTCGTAAAGTATTGGTCAAGCGTTCGAACAAATAACAACAAATGCTTTTCCAACAACATACTCTTTGCAGTACGTTAACAACGTATTTAAGAGGCGGCTAGGCGGTACCAACTGCAGATACAAATGTAGCTGAACAAACCAATTCATTTATATATGAACCTTAAAGTCAACCAAATAAGTCAGTTACAAAAATAGCAACAGATCTGTCAGGTGTTAACGCTAAGGGTAAGAATATAACTAACGGTTTGCGATATCTATTTCAAAATTGAACATAGTTAAAAAAATGCATTATAAACAAATATTGTCCTAGCCTATTAGATTTTCAATATCTTTAATATTCTTTGCTTGTAGTAGATTGCTAAGAAACGTTGCGTTTAATTGTCTTTTTGATAATAAAATTAAGTAGATTAAATAGACTTTTTACCTAACTGTACATCCAATTCAATTAGCTTTTGGGACGACTTAAGGAATTAAAATAATAATTATTTTAAATTTCAATATTTAGTCCCATGGAACTAATTTGATGTGGGACGGTCTGTAATTGCAGCTTGCAGTTTATACTCATTCTACGTCATATATTGTCACTCAATAATAATCGTCGTATACGAGTATTATTGAGGTGTAGTTTCATGCAAAACTAGCTAAATAATATAATTATGTGCAATAAATCAAATAACATTATGACTTTATCGATTTATTTGAACATTAAGCTATCGAAATTTGCAGCTAAACTGCAATCAGTTTCAACAACAGCTGATAGCCACCTCTGACAGCTTCTGTCCTCCAAAACATTTAAACATTAGATCATATATTGACGGAGGATCTGAGAAACGATCTGGATATGGAAAGAGACAGGAAGGCCCTGACTGACATGTGCAACATGCTCGCGTGCAAGTATCGCAGGTTTCGGACTTTGTTTAGAGCTTTCTGTCAGTCTCTCTATACCTGTAAAAGGTCACACAGCACCATGAGAATACAGTATAATAATGCATTCCGTGTGTTCGTGAAGTTGCCGCGGTCCTGCAGCGCGTCGGCCATGTTAGCTGAGGCACAGGTGACCGACTTCTCCATTATAAGGACGAGCTTAGCGTCTTTCTGGAGCAGACTGTGGACGACTGATAATGCACTTCTAAAATCCCTAAGTGGCGACTTCACTGGCAGAATTTTTAAAACATTGCTTGTTCGTCCATCGGACCGTAAACGTAACATAAATTTTGACGCCAAAGTTACTATTATAATTTTAATTACATACGTAGTTATAAGTATTGGCTTTTTGAGTGCATTTATTGTCCGTATTTTTATCTATTTTATTGTATATGGGTATTTTGACGCCCCTAATAAAGATATATTAAAGAGCTGTGCATTCACTTGATATACAACATAATACATAGACCATACACTAATCCACACTGGGCACGCGTGGTGAATTGTAGCCCGAAATCCCTTTGTTACAAAGGTTATAATCGTGTTGAAATTAGAAAAAAAAATACAAAAAGGTGATTCAATTTTTTTTACCGCAAATTAAACAAGGTAATAAGAAGAAATAAAGGAATACAAATAGGAAATTCTTTAAATGTACGCCTTTAAGATCGGATTTGCAATATAAAAAGGAAATAAGAAATGGCCCCTGAAAAATCCTCGACTCATTCTCACGGGAAAACTGACTTATCTTCCTTGTCAATAAACAAATGGATACAGGTTGAACTTGAAACAAGTTGAATTATATAAAATGAGAAGTTTATTACGGAAACAAGCAAATACAATCACACTTTTGAAACTCTGTTTACGTAACTATAGTCAGATTTGTTTTTCCATATTTTCTGAAAGCTTGTTGACTTTACAAAAAGTCATCGTACATACAATGAAGGTGGAAGATTGTGAGATGAGTGTTAAATGGCTGCCTCGAGTCGAGCGTGCTCAGTCAGACGGGGAACTGAACACGCTCGACCCTAGGCATGATCGAAGATGTTTCAATTGGATCACGTGAAATATTAGCTTAGAGGATAGGGATTATTAAAAAAAATAGCTAATCTTCTTGTTTATTTATATGAATTGGGGGAGTGCATGCTGCATTCCCACAGCCGCTGGGCGCACTCGACTGGCTAAACATTATCCCTCTCTCACAGAAGACTACCTTGAAATGTACTGCATTTCCTTCTTTATCGTATTTCCCCAATGTACGTACGTACGTGTTTCGGTAGTGAGTGAGGTATGCCAGAGCCCATTCTCATCCTATCCTATCCCTCCCCATTTTCCTAACCCGAACTCCCAATCTATTCTTTAATCTGCAAAGGTAAGCTGCGCATCCGGGCGCGTAACAACATTTGTCATTTTGGACTGATGTTGGCATGTATCGCGAATATCTGAACGACAGCATCCACTTACCATCTAATAACAATAACAGAGCTAGTCTCCAAATGCAATGCAAAGACACCCATATTAAAATCCGTATTTATGGAAATATGAATATCTTGAAAATTAGTTGGTGTAACACATATTAGGGGTTAAAGTATGAAATTGCCGATTTGTACTGAAAAATTAAAACTCGTTTTTTTCTAAAATGTAACATATCTATTTAATCAAAATATTTACCCTCATTATCTATACATTGTTGCCATCTAATCGGAAGTTCATTTATACCTTTGCGATAGAACTCTGGGGATGTAGATTCGACAAACTGTGTGAAAGCATTTTGTACTGCCTCTTGGGAAGAAAATTTTTTACCACGTAGAAAATTGTCCAAATCACGAAAAAAATGGTAGTCCGTTGGAGCAAGGTCTGGCGAGTACGGGGGGTGACGTATGATTTCTAACTGCAGCTCTTGTAGAGTTACAACGGTTTCTCGTGCCGTGTGAGGTCTTATCATGGAGCAATAATGGTGAATATCGATTCACGAGTCGGGGCTGTTTCACTGCTAGTTTCGCCATCATTGTTCGAAGTTCGGCACAGTAAACATCTGCTGTTATTGCTTGACCAGACCTGAGAAAGCTATAGTGAATATCACCATGAATAGACCACCAAACAGTTACCATTACCTTTTTATTGGTAAGCTTTGCCTTAGGGCACTGTTGCGGCGTTTGACCTGGGGTCAGCCATTGCATTTTTCGCTTTCGGTTATCGTAAAGAATCCATTTTTCGTTACATGTCACAATTCGATCCAATATTCCTTCATTTCTGTACCGATTCAACAAGGCAACGCAAGTTTGAACACGCGTTTCTTTCTGCAGATCGGTCAAATCATGAGGCACCCATTTTTCATATTTTTTTATCTTATTGATTTTATGCAAATGAGTCAATATTGTAGGTAAGGTAACGTTAAACCATGCCGCTAATTCCTGGGTAGTTTGACTTGGATCGGCTTCCACCATCTCCTTCAATTCAGCGTTATTCACCTGTGTGGGCGGTCTTCCACGTGGTTCGTTCTTCAAGTCGAAGTTTCCATTAAGAAAGCGTTTAAACCAAAAACGCACGGTTCGTTCATTAGCAGTCTCCTCTCCAAACGCAGCATTGATATTGAGATCCGTTTCTGCCGCGTTAGTTCCCCGTCGGAACTCGTATTCAAAGATTACTCGGATTTTCGAAGTATCCATCTTTCCCGTCTAAGCTGAATAAAAAAAACAATTGAAAGTCGAAAATCGAATGTTGCACATTTTTTAAAACAAGAACCTCATAGGTATCATGTGAAAAAAGTTTCACTCGAAAATCTCACACCATGAAGGTTTTATGTCAATTCAAAGTATCTATTACTATAAAACGGCAATTTCATACTTTAACCCCTATTATAACACATGTGTAAATGCTCGTATAGGGTGTCCCAGATTGAGCGCCGAATTTAAAAAGTTTTATCTATGGAAAACTAAGTGGTTTTGATGTCAATTAAAACTATGACTATCTATAACATAAAAACTCACTTTTTAGCGGGACCTTGAGAAGTCAAGTTGAGTTTTTGTTTGATTATTGTAAAAATTGTGTATTAGGCGTTTAGTGGTTTAATAGTGATAGTTTGTTAAACTTCAAAGTGCTTTTCGTGCGTGCTGTTTGTGATAATCAGCTGCTTGCAGTGCGATCAAAACGACACTTAACACCACGAACCCGAAAGTTGTGGAATGAACTGCCAGCTGAGGTATTTCCGTTACGCTACCAAAAAAATACTCTCTTGAAGAACCCCATATCGATATGTGGTTCTTCAAGAGAGTATATTTATGGTAAAATTTTCATTACATAGAATCGAGCTAGAAATGTGGAGATTTGGGTAATACAAAAAGAATAACCATTGTTTATTTCTAATCGTCCGTTATTTACGCTTTCGTTAAAAATGTTACTTATGACTTTTCTTCTTAGGAGGGCAGAATAGCACCACCCGGACCCTATCACATTACTTTGGTGTCGTAAAAAGCAACAAGGAAGCGACTCCCACAAGCCCTGAAGAACTACACCAGTTCTAAAAGTGTGAACTCACCAACCCGCTTGGCTTGCGTGACTTGTTAGTCCACACATGCCTGTTGCACACTACGAGGCCTGGATTGGATACTGAAAGGGCTTGTTACGGTCATGAATATTTTTTTTTTATGGATGAAGGTGGCAGACGAGCATACAGTCCACCTGATGGTAAGTGGATACTGTAGCCCATAGACATCCGCGATACATGCCAACATTATGCGTGATGCACGCCCCCGAATGCGCTGCCTACCTTTGGATATAGGAATGCATTTAGAGAAAGGGTTGGGGAAATGGGGAGGGATAGGATGGGAATGGACTCTGGCACATCTCACTCACTACCGAAACACGTACGTACATTAGGGAAATAAGATAAAGTGGGAAATGCAGTACATTTCAAGGTAGTCTTCTGTGAGAGAGGGGTAACGTGGCCAGTCGAGTGTGCCCAGCGGCTGTTGGATTGCAGCGTGCACTCTCCCTGATATTAAACCCTAAACAATTATATTTTGCTAAACAGATAACTATAATGATTAGATGATATGATAATCTACAAACTACGGATAATCTTCAATTGATATAAATTTTAACAGCAAATTTATCTTGTTATAATTAATTACATCAAATTCCTAAATGATACGTATCTTTGTTCCGCTAATGGAATCGTCTGATTGTTATCGTCGGACTGGCGTCATCGCCCTTTGTGGTATTTGTTATTAATCACGCCGAAATAACAACGATGTAATGGGGTAACATGAACAAATATCGACTTCATACGCGCTGATTACGGTTCAATCACATCCAACTCCTTTCAGAGGTATCAATCACTCTTGGTCTTTAATTTAATGATTAGTGTCACTCAAGAGAAGACCAGAAATGATTGATTTTTTAATTTGCTATATTTCTTTAGTAGTTTAGCTAGTACATCGTTTTTTAACCTGGGGGTTGCGACTGCTAGAGGGTGCGGCGGTCGCACGGACGCGGGCTCTTCCAAAAGTTTTTAGCTAATTTGTTAGTATTAATCAATTTGACCTATATTTATAACAGATTGGAGGGTAATTTCAATGTAAACCCCTATGGTAAAAATCACTGGCCACCTTCATTTAGTTCTTTTTATTTTATTTTTTTTCGACACGACGTCAGTCGGTAGTTGATTGCAACAATTAACGTATCGCGTGAAGCATTTCGTGCAATGATTTTCTATGACTACAAACGAGGTTTAACGTTTCAGGAATCTCACATAAATTCACAAACAGTTTTTGGTGAATTTTCTCCTTCGCTAGCAACCATGACCTATTGATACCGTGAATTTAAACGTGATCGGGAAAGCTTCGAAGATGACTCTAGGCTGGGACGACCGCCGACTGCGGTTATCCACGATAACATCATCAGGGTGAAGTGGTTAATAAAGGATCATCGGAACTGTTTGAAATTAGCGCGAGCGTCTTTGCATACCCGCATACATTGATTATTTGAAGCAACATTTTTTTGTCCCCGCCATATTGAAGGCGGTTTGAGAATTTGATATTTTTAGTAGTAACACGCGCTCGGCGGCGAGCAGAGTTAAATTGAGATAAATTCACACCGCGGCCACGGACAGTTGTTATTTGGTATTCGCGCCTAGTAATAGGTCTTGTTCGCTGATATCCTGTGCCACGCGAGTGAATTGGTTGGATTTGTTGTGATTGTGCTTGTGGTTTGGAAGTGATTCTCGAGGTGATTTGCTGCCGGGTGTGAGTTGCCGAACGATAGCGGCCACCGGCTCACCACGGAACGAGACTTGGATTACTACACAAGTATCTATTGGGAATGTATGTATTTATTCAATCACACTAAGATAGGTCACGTCTAGTAGGGACTAGCGTAGGTACACTTTCCAGATTTGTACGTGGGCAAAACCACCTGGGGTAAGTGAGGCCTTTAGATCTATTATTGTGCTTACCCATCATTTTGGTGGATATATTGAGTAAGTTTACTAGATTTGGGCCCGAGTGCACATTCCTCGGGCTGCTTTCGCGTAACGCGAGGCAGGTGCGCGCCTAGTGTGTGCATCGTAAACAGGAACATTACACATAGTGAGATTCACGCTGAACTGAAGATTGGATCACGGGTGGATCCCACTATCCTGCATGAACATCTTAAAGTCAGGAAGGTTGCCTCGCGATGGATACCTCATTCTCTTGCAGAAGAGCAAAAATCCCGACATGTAGATTGATGCAAATTTATGCTGGAAATGTTCGATGGAGGGAGTCCGCAACCAGTATCCTACATCTTAACTACTGATGAATCTTAGATCTACAGATACGGCCCGTTTACAAAGCCACAATCTATGGAATGGCTGTTCGAAGAGGACGATTTACCTACTCACCAAAGTTGTTCGCCGCCGAAGTGTAAATAAAAAAATGATTGCTGTTTTCTTTCCGACGCAGTGGTCCAGTAGCGATAATGCCACTAGAATATCGTAAAACAGTTGCTAATGAATGGTATTGCGAAGTTTGCCTGCCCCAAGCCTTAAAGGAGTTGAATAACGACCGCCCAAGAAGCGGCGCTCGTGGTATTTTCACCAAGACAATGCTCCTGCTCACATGGCCGCTAGAACGATAGACTTTTTAGTCATTATGGGCGTTCAATTTTTACCCCATCCACCCTTCGGACAAGATTTGATCCCGAGCAATTTTTCTATTTCCCATCATAAAAAAAATGCTACGTGGACGAAAATTTAAGACTTCAGAAGAGGCTGTCGATGAATTTAGGCGACTCTTTTTCGACCTTCCGCAAGAATCTTTTTCAAAATATTTCAAAAGCTGGTTCAGTCGAATTATCAAGTGCATAGAGGCTGGAGGGGCATATTTTGAAAAACTGTTAATATTTTTTTTTTGATATACATGATTTTTGGTTACACTAACAGGTATAATTGATTCGGGCCGCATGCGGCCGATTGACCACCACCGGGCTGGAAGTATCTATTCCCTACTCTCATATATGAGGTAAAGAATTATTAAAAAAATATTACTAGTTCGGCGGGTGAACCGCTTTACCCGCTTGTACGGGAATGCTAAATTATTATTTTTAAAATGCGAATGCATTTAAACAAACAAAAAGCCATTATCATTAGGGGGTTTCGAGCACAGGCCACAGGCCTGCAGGCTGTAGTCTACAGTCCTGTGATCTGTGTCATTATACTGCAGGCCCTGCAGACCTTAATCAGTGTAGGCTGCAGGGCACAGACCCTGCAGTGGCACGTTATAGGCTGATATCGCAAGTAATTAGGTCAAAATCAGGTTTTAAAATATTTACCACCATCACCTCCGACACTTCCCAGAGAGAAAAGCTTACGGGTGATTTACTTCAACAAGAAAAATAATATCTATTTTCTAGTAATACGTTTTTTTTATGGAAAGAAGGCAACAGTTACAGTACGGCGAACTTACAGTCCACATGGTGGTAAGTGGATACTGTCGCAATGCGCCATGCGCGACACACGCCGACAAACGTTACGGGATGTGTTGCCTACCTTTGCAGATTTAAGATGTATTTGGAGAAAGGGTTGGGTTGGGAATGGGCTCTGGCATATCTCACTCACTGCCTAAACACTTACGTACATTGGAGAATATGATACAGTGGGAAATGCAGTACATTTCAAGGTAGTCCTCTGCGAATGAGGGATAGCGTGGCCAGTCGAGTGCGCCCAGTGACTGTGGGGTTGCAGCGTGCACCCTTCCCCTAAAATGTGCTGATAATATATCATAATATCACCGTAATAATATTGTGTACAACCAATAAACTTTAGCCAGTTCTTTATTAGACTATTTTTCATGTTTTCAGATGATGAATTTTCCTTGCTTTGTGCTCGAAGAAGGTTTCCTACTATCTATTTTTATTACATTAACTAAATTACGAATCATTGACTCGCATAACTATATATTATTAGTATGTAATAATCGTATTATAAAAGTAGTTTTTATGGTAGTTTAGAAAGGCACTATGTCTACCCATTTCATTGACTACCAATCGCTCTGGTAGAAATTTCCTAAGGGGAAAAGTACGCCTTTTGTATGTATTTCCTTTTGTAACTATTTTTATCATTTGTGTGTACAATAAAGTATATAACCAAATAAATAAAATAAATATTTTAGTTACGGATAGCGCGTACCTACTATAAAAAATATAAAAATATGCGGTCAGGGGACCCCCGTCAGGAACGAAGATCCTCACGCATTTTTTTTAAACTCCGAATGTAATTCGAAATAAAATCTGTATAGTTCATGTATTTTTCTTTATTGTGTAGCATATTTTCAATGCAAATAATTTAAAATAAGGAATCAAATCAAAAATTAGGTTATACAACTAGTCTGCACGTCTGTTATTCTGTTTGAGTCTCGCTCTCGACACTCGCACCCACACACACAGAGAGAGAAAGAGAAAGGCGTATGGAGGGAGTAAAAGTCTTACGTAACGTTACATTTTCCCTCGAATCACACCTACCGCAAGCCGCGTAAAGGAACTTCGTTCCACAAAACATTCTTTAGAAGTGTCATATTTCCGGGCAGCATCACAGTCTCGAAACTCTTTCCTTGGAGTAAAAATTCTTGTTTTCAACACATTCAAAACCAATAGTTTGTACCAAAATATAAGTAAGTCATAAGGACCACATAAGATATATAAAATCTCGTAAATTCATTGAGTAGAAATTATAATTATTGAATCTTCTTGGACGTAAATAACGTAAATGATTGTTTTAAACTGAATAACGATTTGCGCCGTCTCTCGGAATATTACGCTTTAAATACAATCAAATCAATACGAATGTATGTCAATTTCTTTTTTCTTCCAAAAAAAAAAAACATATTCATTGATCATACCTATTTCATTGAAGTGTACAGGGTGGTAAAACAGAAGCTGTGCGCGATATTTATTTTGATTGTAAACTCACTATGAGCGAGCACGTTGACACAATAGTAAATAGAGCCTGCAAAACTGTAGGCTTCGTTATACATTCGAGTATTTTGCTTAGGGACGCTTCTTATATCGAAGTCGATATATAATGGCTACGTACACAGTATTCTCTAATACGCTAGTGCCATTTGGGATCCACGATACGACACCTACATACATCTGATTGAACGGATTGAATAAATTGATAAATACGAGAATGGCTGTACATGGCATCGTATGGCTACTCACATCATGATCATTGATTATTCTGCTTTGGGTCGGCGAATTGGGTTTAAATGTGCCTAGTCGTCGCAACCGACACACTAGTCTATTTCATATGCACAAAACAGTGTAATCACTCGATTAGCTCACTAAAACAGAAAATTTAAAGATATTGATGTGTTTTACGTAGCAAGCAATCTCTTAGATCACTCGCGGATCAATAGGAGCATATTTGAATGAATGGAAACGTCACATACATCACAATCCTGTATAGTTCTATACAATGAATGGGTGTACACTCATCCGATGCTAACGCCTTCCTCTTTACGAGGTTGCAGGACTTGCAGAGCTTACAGGACACACGCACACAAAATCAAATATATGTACTTACGAGTATTTTTGTTTCTGTATTTTCTATATTATGTTATTATTGTGAAATCTGTAATTGGCTATACCACGGTTGTTATTACCTTAATCAAATCTATATTTCAACGAAAGCTGTAGATTTCTGTATATATAAATAAATAAATGGAATACAAATTAATATATTTAAAAACAAGAATTTATACTGCAAGATAAAAGCATTTTGAGACTGTGGTCTTGCCAGGAAGTATGACACCGTTAATAAGTCGGGATTCGAATCCAGAATTCCTTTGTTTGACAATACAATGCACATTTAATTATTAAGGCATAAAATGTTGTAATACGACTGACATTTATGTAATTATTTTATCTAACAACGATTGGTTCAAAAATAAAACGTACGCTGCATCCCGCCTACGGCCAAGGGCAGCATAAAAGCTGGGGCGGGTGGCTTGAGCCCCCAGTCGCCGGCGGCAACGCGCTACAGTTACCCTTACCGCGACTAAGTGCCGCTGAAACTTCAACAACCTTCAGGTATGTAACTTTTTCTTAAAGCTCTTGAAATACTGAGTGCATTAAGATGCATAATATAGTAATAAGTAATTTAATTCACATAAGTATTAAGTAATGGACTTTTAGACACAGGCAAAATGAAAGATCCTATATTTTGTATCCCATCTCGTGGAATTAAAGGGAGATGAATTAAAGTGCCCCAAAAAATCAATATGCACCAACATAGGTGCACTTTTATTTCGTAGGTATTTTAACGTTGAGGCAATTAATGTTAAAACCGTGGGCGAACTGCGATGTACACGGGTTTGCTATTCCTATCTGTATTTGTTAAAATCTTTTTCACATTTTTAGTAAGAAAACCCTATCGCTTTAGTAACTGCAATTGCTTATAACGATTACGGTAGACCAGGAAGGTGTAAGGTATAAAAAATAATGTACGTGTAACAATTTGATTACCATGCCATACCATCTGCTGGATATAGGCTCGCCACAATTTCTTCAACAATTTCATTTCTTTTATGGACGAAGGTGGCAGACGAGCATACAGTCCACCTGATGGTAAGTGGATACTGTAGCCCATAGACATTCGTGATACATGCCAAGATTAGTCCAAAATGACAAATGTTGGCACGCCCCCGGATGCGCTGCCTACCTTTGGATATAGGAATGGATTTGGATTTGGCACATCTCACTCACTACCGAAACACGTACGTACATTAGGGAAATAAGATAAAGTGGGAAATGCCTTCAAGTTATTCAAGCATTCAAGGTTCATGCATTTCAAGGTAGTCTTCTGTGAGAGAGAGGTAACGTGGCCAGTCGAGTGCGCTCAGCGGCTGTTGGATTGCAGCGTGCACTCTCCCCCTCATTACATGTTGACGAATTTTAATGAATTACAAATATCGCTTAATTTGAGATAAATATTGTAATTTTGTAACCTAGTAATCATTTTCTTTTTTCGAAAAATTCCGATATTCTGTTTATTTAAACATATAATGTCCCGTGTCCTAAGCTACACATTAGTGAAGCTTGTTAAAGGTGAAAGAATTGTCGACATCTGTCCAGTGGCTCTTAAGTTTATATCTTACATAAAAACAAACAAAACCCAACTTCATAGTTCCTCTTTATAAAATGAGCCCGAGAATAAATGTTATCTCAATTATCCCATATATAAATACTAAACCAAAGTGCACCCGCACTTTCTGTTTGTTCTGGTTGTCGACTGGTAGAAAATGCAATAAGGCATTGAGTACGCTATTTGTACAATTACCTACTTGTGCAATTAAGTTTCAATAACTAAATAATACAGATAAGAGACTGTGTAATAAAATCGTCGTCTCCGATATCCAAGTCGGTGTTTCTTCGTAGAAATTCTTAGTGAAATCGAGTTATATCTTTGACTGAAACGCGAGACAGTTCTAGAAACACTATATAGAGTTCTTTATTACTTTCAAACTAACTCAAACATAATTAAATACAGTCCACCTAATGGTAAGTGCCAACATCAGTCCAAAATGACAAATGTTGGCATGCCCCCGTATGCGCTGCCTACCTTTGGAGATATAGGAATGGATTTGAAGAAAGAGTTGGGAAAATGGGGAGGGATAGAATAGAATGCGATGGGAATGGGCTCTGGCACATCTCACTCAATACCGAAACACGTACGTACATTAGGGAAATAAGATAAAGTAGGAAATGCAGTACATTTCAAGGTAGTTCAAGGTAGTTATCTGTGAGTGGTAATACACTCACAGATAATTATGAGTGTATTATAGCGTCTAATTTTGCAGAAAAAGCATATTCAAATAGCTCTCCCCATAAACTTTTATATGGGAAATCACTTTCATGAAAATTTCTGAGTATTTATGAATGTTTAAAAAGTTTTATAGTAAAAGTCATTCAGCTACACAACAAACTTTTACTTAAATTATAATAATATACTTATACTTAAATAATAAATTTAACTTCCAAAATACAAATTTCTTAAACAACAATATTTCAGACTTTTGTAATAAAAATGTTTGGAATAAACTAATATTGTGGAGTGCAGGCTTTCTCGGCCGACCAAGTAGCCCGGAAGATTCAATTAATATAAACTAATATTTTATACAAAATCAATTTTCCTTCGCCTACGTCTACAATAAGACTATACAATGTTGAGAAATACAGACGAGTATTTAACAGTGTATTCAAATACAGACAAGTATTTAATAGTGTAATAAAATACAGACGAGTATTTAATAGTGTAATCAGATACAGACGAGTATTTAATTGTGTAATCAAATACAGACGAGTATTTAATAGGTTTTGAAACTACCCCAACAAATTCCCGACTATGTTAAAGGGAAGAGGTATGTACTCACAGGACGATGAGTGCTTGTCTCCAGCCCCGGGGCACCTCGTTGTGGGTTATGAGCTGGTTCAGTAATATTCTCACTACACAGACACCACTATTTTTTATATTACTCGATTTTTGAGTCTAAGCGTAACAACTGCACTAGCGGACGGACATCGAACTGTCGGTGTTGCCAAGTTTTTTCGGAATAGGACGAGGCGGGAAAAAAGGAACACAGTCGGTTTCCTAACAAATAGTGTAATCAAATACAGACGAGTATTTAATAGTGTAATCAAATGCAAACGAGTATTTAATAGTGTAATCAAATTAAATACAATATACAGTAATCCCCCCTATAACACGGTACTCTTATAACGCATTTTCATATTACGCGATTTCAATCCCCCGTATAGCACTGGCATTCCCCCATATAACGCGGGGATTTCCCACATTATATTTCTGTATGTACTGTGAAATTTATAATGATAGTGTAATTTATTTGAAATTAACTGTTTTTTTAGTTCATATGCATAAGTTTTTTATTTAAAATGTTCTTAGTTTAGTTTGATTTTAATAAAACGTACACATTTCGTCCATAATATAGTATTTTCTTAATATTCGATTTAAACCCCTTTTAGCGAGAAAAGTTAAACGTGAATAATTTATACGTAACGCGTTATACGGGGTCGTAAAAACGCGTTATACGGGAATACTCCTACAACACGTTTTCCTATAACGCGGAACCAATCTACCGTGTTATAGGGGGGATTACTGTAATTATTGAAATATGATCCCATAATAATCAGAAATATTTCAGTTTTCACTAAAACGCTTTAAACTAAAAATGAGAACATGTAATTGTCATCTCTTCCCATGGGTGTCGTAAATAGCGACTAAGGGGTAACAAATCAGCCATCACAAGCCCTGAGGAATCACTTCTAAAGGAGTGGACTCGCCGACCTGCTTGGCCAGCGTGGCGTTTGGCTCATGCTCGAGACAATGTGCAGGATGAAGCACATGTCCAGCCAATGGATACTGAAACGGCTGATTACATAGATACGCATCTCAAGAGTATGGATATGTCCCCATACATCTCCAAAGGTAGGTTCATGGGTGACAATATCCCCTTACCATAGGGTGGACTGTCTGCTTGTCTGCCACCTCCATTACATAAAAATGCTGGAGCTTTTTGCAGGAAAATAACTCAAAATTGTTAAGATAATTATGGTATATGAATATCAGCCAACACCCCACTGCAGGACACAGATAAATCATTCCCCTCAAACATTATAAAACAGAATACGAAGGCATAAATTAAATTTAAATATAAAAAATCAAGCGAACATTATTTTATTTTGAGCACATTATATGAGTATATAACTTAACCCGTTTGAAATCCTATTTGAAATTCAATTTATACAACTCTGAACAAATCATAGATATGTACACATCACAAGAGACAAAAGACGGAATGAAATTGAAGAATTCACAGCACAAAGGACTATTTACTAACTTTCCTGAAGCCATTATAGCGCCTTTACTCGAGATCCCCACTCGAGTAATACATAAATTTTGTAATCGTTAAAGGTAAAAATTGTTCATGCATATCTAAACAGCTATTTATTTAGTAACTCTTCATTTTCCCGCCTTGAAATGAACCGTTTTGTTGGAAAATAATAATATATTCTTTACACAAGATTATAATAAAATATGACATGAATTTCATATCTGCTGTAGTCTATAAAGTATTAGATATACTGGACGTAACTACTGTTATCTTATTTTCAATTTTTTTTTTTCTATTCCTTTTTGCACTTGTTTGGATAAAAATCTTACTTGAATGACCCTATTGGTAGTGCTCTGGTTAGTGTGGGGACCCAGTTCATTTTCGATGACTGACCAAACAGAGGGCTTCAGAAGAGAAACATGCCTCCAAAGACTTGTGAGTCTCCCAACATTAATATGAGTAGATATGTCTCCTAAGTCCCACCGCTTACCGTTGCGATATTTTTGTATACATATTTCATGCTATGCAATGTTTAGTGCCGTGTGGTGTCAACCGATGTTACCATAGCACCATCCCATCACTTCCCGTGTCGAATAAGGCGAATAAGGGATAACAAACCAGCTACCGCAAGTCCTGAGGACTTACACTGCCTCTAAAAGTGTGGACTCGCCAAGACACCGACCCGCTTGGCAACCATCGCGTTTTAATACCACACATCCTTCATGCACAAGATTAAATAAGATTACGGTTACAGACTAGCAGTGCTTGTGACTTCGTGTGCATAGATGTTAGAATACCATATGTGTGGCCAGCTTTATTCCCGTGAGAACGCTGTAACAGATCTGGATAAAAAGTACCTACCAATCCTAAACGTTACCCAGACACATAAGCTAGAACTATGTCAAGATTCATTAAAATTAGTCTTGTAGATTTTGCTCGATGTGAGGTCAGACAAACGGACAAAAATTGTTATGGTAATTCGTAAATCGTACGTATCAAAAAATATTTAATGAAAAGACACGGCTTTGCTACGATTTTATTATGTATGGTTTGTCGTTAAAGTTATCCAAAGTCGGCCATTTCATGCTTTCTGAACGTAAATTGAAATGACGCCGACTGAACCTAAGTATATCTCATCCCTAATGGAAATTAAACCTGCTTTGTCACGAATTAAAATGCTCCAGAAAACTGTGAAAAATAAGATACAAAGCCCTCTCAGGGATTAAAGTGAAAAGGGAGATTTTGTTTAATTGGCCGTGAGTAACAAATAAATGCTGAGATCTGTTGTTATTTGTATAAAAAATGAAGAGGAAGGTAATTTTGGAAGTGGCCTTTTCTGAGAAAGTTGTGGGAGGTGAAGTGGCGAAGTAAACTTGACAAATTAAGTAGGTAGGTATCTTAAGAATAATTGTTTTCTAACTTTTCCGTTGTACGGCTTCTCTAATTTTACTGGACGTATCGCTGGTCATCCCGCGCCCAGCCGTTTCGTGTGAGGCCACGTTCACAATAGTTTAATATGTACCGGATAAATCAGGACAGTTAATCAGGACTTGCACCACCCTCGTGGATTCCAGTACAATTTCTATGCAGTAAAGCTTATATAAATAGCGAGCAATAATTGTAACGAATCAAGTAAGCGTATTTAAAATGAAGATGCCTAATGAAACAAAATGGCGGTACCTCGATTCGAGATGACATGTGCCCGATTCGAGGCGGCATGCTACTTGCCCGATTTGCGACAGCATGCCCGATTTGACACAATATGATCTGATTTGAGATTACATGCCCGATTTGACATACTCGTACCATGACTTGATTCAAGATGACATGCCCGATTCGAGACGGTAAGTAAGGCTTGGATGACATCTTTAAGCCTACCTACCTGGCCTACATTTAGTTTTTTAATATTTAAAAGTAGTTCCAATAATTTTTACATGCATACCACTTATCTCGGCATACTTGTCGATCGCCATCTCAGATGGGACAAATATGCCACAACTCTTTCCAATAAGATAAGAAAACCGAGTTATATGTTATATCAGGAATATAGTTAATATATGAATATAAGGCGATATATGCCAACGTCAGTCCAGACTGACAAACGTCGACACGGCCCGGATGCTCTGCCTACCTTTGGAGATTTAGAGGAGTGGTTGGGAAAATGGGGTGGGATAGAATAGGACGGGATTGGAATGGGCTCTGGCATATCTTACTCCCTACCGAAACAAGTACTACTTACATTGGGGAAGTTGGTTAAAGCAGTCAGGGCCGTCTTAAGTCTATTCTGCGCCGGGGTGCGGGAGTGTATCCTAAGACAGTCAAACATCCTATTGTGTATCCTATGACAGTCAAATATCCTATTGTGTATCCTATGACAGTCAAATATCCTATTGTGTATCCTATGACAGTCAAATATCCTATTGTGTAATTGTTTACTATAGCGTTATATTTTTTCATTACCTTTAAAAGGTGAGCGCCCGGGGTGCACCGCACCCCTTGCACCCCCTGGTAAAGACGGCCCTGAAAGCAGTAAATGTATATTTAAAGATAGTCTTCTGTGAGAGAAGGGTAACATGGCCAGTCGAGTGCGCCCAGCGGATGTGTCGTGGGTCCAGAGACACACACAAAGGCAGACACATCCAGACTAGAACAAACATTTGTCTTTATACAAAGAAATGCCCGACCGGGAATCGAACCCGAGATATTACATTACATTACTATAAATTGTACTTCCATTATATTAACCATTATTTAATTATTTACCCTTATTTCCATTATTGAATATGAAAAAATAAAATTTACGATATAAAAATAGCAAATAAACAGCCAGTAGAACGCCTGAATAAATGATATTACTCTTTCGCGACCGCCTACCTGTTATTTATTGCTATAACAAACAAGAAGGCGTCATGTGTTGACCGGAGAATTAAGATTGTCGTCAAGATAGCGACAGGACATCGCTCAGACACCATTATAACGAAAATAACTTGAAAGGGAAAAGAGGCATTTTTGTGTTCGTACGTAAACAATTAATGTCATAACTACATTACGTGGTATTATTGACATCGCATGACTTAGTAATAGTGTAACGTGGGTGATTTGATGAAATTTTGTTTTACGTTTGAAGACACGAATCTGATGTCTCTAGATGAATCTAGAGCTAATAATCTAATCTATTTAGACAACAAAAGCTCTTTCGGGAAAAATTGGTTAGGCGAGGTGATGTTTTGCCTCTACAATGTGTGGCTTGTAGTGACTTATATATGTATGCAATTAATATATTGTTAGTCAAATTTGTCTGTAATGAAGAATAGTGAAGATTAGTCAAAGGTTTTCTCTGTCCTCACATAAGTTTTGGGGAGATGATCTGTTATTAACGGATTGAAATGAAATTTTGCACAAAAGTAATTTGGGGTATGTGTCTCATTTAAGTTCTTATATGGCCCAAATCCGATTAGCAGTTACAAAATTACTATACCATACCATACCATACCACACACGATATTGCTCTTCTCGTCCAGTCGCCACGGGTTAATTTCTTCTAGTCACTGGTGGTGTTGGCGGGAGGGCGTCTCACACGGCGCCTTCATTCGAGAACTCGTCTACCCTATCGGTTATCGGTCCTGCCTGCGACAAATATAATCTATTTCAGAACGTCAGTCTGCTTCTTCCATGAGCTATGTTAATGGTTTTTCTTTAGCGAAGTTCTTCGGATCTTATCCCACAAGGAAACTCCGAGCGTAGCTCTCTCCATTGTTCGCTGGGCGACTTTGAACTTATGGATAGGTACCACGTTTCGGCACCGTTCTTGGCCGTTACAAAATTGCGTTTTTTTTTTAAAAAAACCCTATAAACATTAAAAGCCAGTAAGTATTTGGGTGATATGTTGCTGGATAGGGCTCGTGAAACTAGATTGTATAAAGATTTTAAACGTACAGAAAATGGCAAAATCATTTTTTTAGACTCGTGTTTGCCATCAGGGCTCGTGAAACTAGATTGTATAAACATTTTAAACGTACGGAAAATGGCAAAAGCCATTTTTTAAAGGCCAAAAGGCAAAGGCCATTAGCGTTTTATTATTGGATAGTGTAATACGTGTCTCTTTATGCATATTATCTTGTGCATAATGGATGTACCTATTGTCTTATAACGCCACGCTGTAGTTCTTACTCAAAGATAAACACAATTTTGAAAAATATTTTGAAATGTACGTATCGTAAAATGATCTCCAAACGTAGATATAACGTGTTTCTGTCCGTTTGGCTGCGCTAATCTCAGATAAGTACCGCTGAAGGGATTTCGTAGAGATTTCCATTGTTGTGTCGGATATTCGTTGGATTTTTATATTTTATCAATTACAGTTCAGTAGATATCTAACTGGTATGACAATATAGCGGATAGAATATAAATATACCTAATATATAAAATATGGTTCTTTCGAGCCATAATGGAAAATACTATTTTCTCTATTTAACACTGGCTGGTTTCGATATCAGTTAAAAATATGACTCTACAATACTAAAATAAAACGTTCCAAATTCAAATGTTTTTCCATATTTTTTTACAATTGCTGTATCGAAATATCGTGTCTCATTAAAAAATGAATATTAGACGGGAACATTTCCGCGTTATGATTTTGAATGATTTTAAACGTTCTTTAAAACCTTCAGACTTCAAATGAAGCTTGCAGACAAGTGCCCTTCTAAGGCAGCTGTGTATCGTTGTCACAATGAATTTAAGCGCGTTCGAATAACTTTGGCTGACGAAGAAAGAAGCGGTTGCCCTTTAACGGCTGTTACGGTAGAGAATGTGGTGGCAGTGAAAAATTTAATTTGTGGAAACAGGCGAATTACATAGAAGGAGATACAGGAGAGATTGCAGATTCGATCGGGGAGTGTGTATGAAATATTACATGGGCATCTATGTCAGGAGTCAGGAGGTTAATATCTCGCTGGGTGCAGCACAATCTCACCGAGGCTCAAAAACAAGTCCGTGTCGAATGGTGCCGTCATATGATAAAAAAATTGAAGCAGGGTCGCCTTGGCGCGTTTACGACATTGTCATAGGTGACGAACCTTGGACCAACCAGTATAATCCAAAAACTAAGCGTCGATTTACTGTTTGGCTGTTTCAAACTGAGCCAACGCCTACCAAAGTGAAGAGAGCAAGAAGTGCTGGATTTTTTTTTTCACTTAACTGACTACCTGATATCTGTACCTTTACGAAACCAAAGCAGCATTAACGCAGAACAGTACGAAGCTACGTGCTTACCAAACGTTTTTACTGAGGCGAGTAACAAAAAAACTGTCTTCCAAACACAGGTCTCCGCATTACAGCTGATTCTGCACCACGACAATGCGCCCGCTCACTCAGCGATTAAAACGAGGGACTTTTTGGACAGTACTCTTGTTAAAGTTTTGGCGACTTGGTACCATGATACTTTTTTATTTCCAAAAATTAAATTCCAACTAAAAGAGAAGCAGCTTTCATGGTCCGAAGACGCGCTGGCTACGTATCAAGGAGTACCTACCCAAGGAGTAGTGAAAAAAATGTTTTCAAAATTGGTTCAGACGCATGAAACTTTGTATACTCGTACATGCAAGTGGAGAGTAGGTACTTTGAGAAATGTAATAAATACGAGTATATCGGAACATTTTGTTTCTTTTTTGCCCCTGTCTAGACGTTATTTTAGCAACTGACATTATTTGATTATTTTACGAAAGATTTATAAATCATGCCATTAAATATTGCTATTTAAAAAACATGCCATTAAATATGAATTTAACAAAGCAATAAAAGTTTAAAATCTTTAATATAGGTACCAGTATTCTGGAGAAATAAAGGATATTATTATTATCAAGAACAATGACAACCTACGCTTAGGTTTGCTCACCAAAGCGTAGGTTTAGTGTAGATACTTATCAGTAACAGTAGTGCCGCGATAAATAAACTGCAACTACTACTAGTTACCGCTTATTTACCGTGGCACTACACGGTACAATTGGTTTATCTGCAATTTCCATAAGACTGTAAATGTGGCCCTCCACAGTCTCTCGTGATTTTCGATTGCAAGCTACTTTTCGCGACATTCTAACTTCTTATAATTGTTATTATTCGCGAAAGTAATATCTTATATTTTTACGTATCACGACATCTTTCTTACTTATCTTGCTTTCGTTAATCCAGAGTCAAATGGTATCGCGAGTGAAGATGGCAAGAGATCGGCTGATGTATTTTTGATTCCGTGTAGTATGGGGTGACTTTTAGTGGGATGCAAAATAAAAGACACAATATGTTTCAATGTTTTCCTAGAATGCTGATCTGCGAACGACCCTATCGCCGCGGCCACGTGGGTTGCAGTGCAATATTCTGGATGCTACTGGTGTTCACGGCTTCAGCGTCAACCCTCGAGGTCTACGACGAAATACCCGTCGTTGATATGGATGAGGTATTACCCGAAATATCATCTAGAATACGTCATTGAACTAAAATCAATGATGTGTTCTAGATATTTATTTATTACATCCCTGTTTTTTCAACTACCCGGTTTTATCCAAGTCCTTTATCCGACCGGATACGGCTAGATAGCGAAAATGTGGCCGAATAAGTCGTTAAGGGTACCGAATGCAGGGGTCTACTCTGATTTTACGATTCCGATGTTTCGGGCCCGACCGAAGTTCCAACGAACGAAGTGCTATAACCCTACTCTTACTTTCCTTCGTTCGTAGCTCTACATATCGTGTAATACCAATTATTTAAAAGGTGACATATTGTTATCGTCAAATTTGACGTTTGACCTCCCAAGTATCTCCTGCCAAAATCTATATTTCGATTGTTGTCTCGTGCGATGGGAGTAGTTTCAAATGTCAAATTAAGTTCGTTCGGGCCGATATATCGTAGTGAATATTTTCGTGATAGGAATCTACTGAAATATTGGACGAAACTTCGTTTTTCGTGTTTTCGGAGTAGACCCCCAGGTTCGATTAACGGATATTCGCTGCATTTGTAATGATCATAGCATTCGTACATATTTATTACTTATATGCAATCAGCTTTTTCCATATTCACTGTTGGACATGGGGTCTTCTCATCCACATTGACTTGTGCATGAGGGTTGTATGGACGTAAAACGTCACGCTGGTCAAGCTGGTTGGTGAGTCTACTCTTTTAGAGGTGGTGTAGAGTGGTGTCTTGTGGTAGCGGCGTTGTTATTCCTTAGTCGCCTTTTACGACCCTACGGGGATAGATGGGGTGGTACTATTCTTTAGCCGGCCGACACAGCACGGCACTAGTTATTATTTAGATGCACAATTTTATATACCAGCTTGTTATACCCAACTGAACTGTTACCATATTAACCCGCGATACCTTCGTTAACACGGAATGTGAAATTGAACGCGGAAACCGTCGTATTTTTTAGGAAGGCAATTACGTTGACAAACCTTTGAAAGTGGAGCAGATACCCGACCCGCGCTTGTACAAAGATCCTCTATTCAACTTGATAAGAACACTGCAGATGCAGGATGCTTTGAGGACATTTCAGGACAGGTAAGCAGATATTAACAAATGAAAGCGAACAAAAAGGAAATTAGTGGAAAAATAAGTACAAATTGACAAGCTCCAGAATGGGTTTTCTTATGATGATTTCGTTCACCGCCCAGTTATTATTAAAAAAAAAAACTAATATCTCAGCCCAGCTATTATTGGGACATTTTAACATAGTCTTCTGTGACTGTGTGATAACATGGCCAGTTGAGAACGCCCAGCGGCTGTGGGATTACAGTGTGCACCATCCTCCAGCTATGCTAACTTGAAATAAATTTGCCTATTCTTAAAAAAAATACGTAGGGAATGGTAACTTGGGACTCTCTCCGGCCACGTGAACTAACAACCTAAAATAAGTCACTGGATGATAAGAGGTGATCACCGTGCGTGGTGGCGGTGCTCGGGAGAGGCCTATATCCAGCACACAGAGACAGACACACAGAGAGACAGACTGATAAAAAAGCAATCTGCTTAGTAATCTGTTTTCCTGAGAAGTAAATATTGAATTTTGTATCTTATAAAGGTCAGACACAGTAGACTCATTTTGATATTTAATATTGTTTATTTACCTGTAGATACTTGTTGTACAAATGAAAGAATTGTACTTGAAGTTATTAATCAATGTTATTAATTATTAAATAGTTGAAATTAAAACATGCCTGTCCATTTGACAATAATTATTCAACATTCTAGGCCAATCTGGGACGACGTAAACCCAATCAACAGCAATGCTATTCAGAGTGCACCCGACATGCACACCATGAAGGGTGGTATTGTGAAACGATTGGGTGATGTGCTACATGGCAGCAAGAGCTACCTGGCACCGGTCATCCCACGCTCAATCAAACCACAGCGCAAATGGAAGACCAAGAAGGGGAAAACTATAGGTAACTCACGGATATGTTGAAGGTGCAGGACATGTCAATTCAGCTTCAGATGGAGGCTGCTTTATATTTAATGATTTCTTATAGCCCCTACGTTATTATCATACCGACAAGCCCCTTTTTTGTAAAAAACAATATTGAAATCAAAGCGCACTGTAGCG
Source organism: Sesia apiformis (assembly GCA_914767545.1). Classification (NCBI taxonomy): domain Eukaryota; kingdom Metazoa; phylum Arthropoda; class Insecta; order Lepidoptera; family Sesiidae; genus Sesia; species Sesia apiformis. The sequence goes on along the minus strand of OU611960.1, from coordinate 1,323,212 downwards.
CCCCCGCCAAGACTTGCCGCACCACCGAATATTGATTGATTACTTGAGATTATGTATTATTTGAATAATATGAGTAATTTTTTAAGTCTGATATCTGCTTGTTCTTGGCACCTTCTTGACATAAAAATAGTCTGATTTTTGTTGAAGAATTTTCATCAAAAACGATAATACGAGTATACGATATACGGCGGCGCGCCCGCATACCCCCTGGTGTTGCAGGTGCCCATAGGCGGCGGTAACACTTACCATCACGTGGGACCGCTTGCTCGTCCGCCCACTAATCTATAAAAAAAAAAAATATGTTGAGAATGTAATCGTTTACTTGTTCAACTATACCAGAAGACTACCTTGAAATGTACTGCATTTTCCACTTTATCTTATTTCCCTAATGTACGTACGTGTTTCGGTAGTGAGTGAGATGTACCAGAGCCCATTCCCATCCTATCCCTCCCCATTTCCCCAACCCGTTCACCAAATCCATTCCTATATCCAAAGGTAGGCAGCGCATCCGGGGGCGTGCCAACGTTTGTCATTTTGGACTAATGTTGGCATGTATCACGGATGTCTATGGGCTACAGTATCCACTTACCATCAGGTGGACTGTATGCTCGTCTGCCACCTTCGTCCATAAAAAAAAAACCATCAGCCTATTATTCTTCACTGCTATTTTAATGCTTACCCTTGGTTTATCGTCAAATGGTATTTCTGTTCTTTTTACCAGTTAGCACAGGTGAATTCTTTGTAATCTCTGTTTGTTTTATTCTAAGTATGCTAAAATTCTTTGACGCAAATCTACAATGCGTATCTAATTTTCTGAAAGAATTTTTTGTCTCGGTCACGTCTAATTTTCGTATGGTCATAAGAGTTGCGTATGTGTGTACGTAGGTAGTTATGTATGTAGTTTTTTTTTTCAGGAAGCTTATAAACGTTTGTAATTATATAATCACTATATGAGTAATCGATAAAGTTAATGGCTTAAACAAAGCTACTACAATTAGAAAATAAATAACAATTTGCAAAACACTACTAGATCACAACTCAGTATTACTCGTAACTACGCTAGTCGCATATTTAGCAGTAAGAGTACGCTTAATTGCATTTATATCATTAAAAAATACGTCGATGTGTTCATCTTCGCCACACAAATAATAATTGAATGTAGATAGGCCCTTAATAAAAAGCTATTTTACTACAGTTAGTGTGAATAGTGGAGACGTGAAATACTTTATTGGAGCGAGAGTAATGAGAAGGAATCCTAAAAGCAAGCCTACTTAACAAATCTGAACTGTCAATGACTCCCTTAGCAATCGTCATTAAGAATATAATATCAGCTATATTTCTACGGATATGAAGTGGAAGTAAATGTAACCGAACACAACGTAGATCATAATTAGCTTCCGGTATTTTAAATTAGTAGAAAATGAATCGTGTAAATGCCCTCTGAATTCTTTCAATTTTGTTTATATGCGTGTGATAGCAAAGATTCCAAACCTTTGAAGCATATTTAAGGTGACTGCGAACATAAGTACAACAAATTATTTTTAGAGACTTCATTTTCCTTAAAAGTTGCGATAAGCGCATTACATAACTAAGAGCTTTGTATGCTTAACTATTAACTTTATTAACAATGTCATCGACACAGTTATTGAAAACTTAAACTTGTGGTCATGAATAACACCTAAATCTTTACTTTGACTTGTCCTGGTCAATCATCAGTCCTTTATTTTATAATCATAGAATTAAACATTGCTCTTTCGAGTTGATGTTGTAGACGAACATTTTTCGACATTCATGTCTAATTTATTGAGTTGACATTGCTTCCTCGATTTCCTGTTTCCCGCCCTCACATTCTGAGGCCATTCTGAGTCGCCTATTGTTGTTGATTAAAGAAATTGTAAGCGGTTACGGTCACTTATATCTGCGATACGTGGCAACATCAGTCAAAGACGACGAACGTTGGCATATGCGCCTCTTACTCCTGACAATTTTAGAATTAGGATTAAGACAAAATATTGGGAATGCTGGGAAATAGAGAGCGAAATGGAAGAAGGAAAATTAGATGGGATGGTATTGAATTGGATATTGATATAAGATAATTTGTATGAGCTATGTTGGAACTAAAGTTCCTGACATGGGGGGACGGTGCACGGTGCAATCCAACAGTCGCTGGGCGCACTCGTCTAGTCTCTTTAGCCCGCTCACAAAAGACTACCTTGCATTGAATGTACTGCATTTCTCACTTCATCCTTTTCCGTAATTTACGTAAGTGTTTCGGTAGTGAGTGAGATATGCCAGAGCCCATTCCCATCACATCCTGTCCTATACCTACCAACCGTTTCTCCAGATCCATTCCTATAATATCTTCAGAGGCAGGCAGTGTGCCCACGTTTGTTATTGTAGACTGAAGTTGGCATGTACCACTGAAGTCCATGGGCGACAGTATCCACTTTCCAGCGGGTGGCGGTATGGTCATCTACCGCCTTCTTCTATAAAAAAACAGCTCAACGCATCAGCAATGTAATCAAAGTGGGCAGACCATATATGCCGCTGGACTGGTAACTGGTGAGGGAGACGAGTCCTCTAATGGAAACCATGTACCGGGAAACGTAGCGTGAGACGCTCTTCGGCCAGGTGGACTGACGATTTGAAGAGAGTGGCCCCGTAGTGGTTGGTTGAGAAGAGCAGAAGCTGCAGAAGCAGATGCAGAAGCTTATATCCAGCAGTGCAGAGACAAAGGCAGATGGTATGATATTATATAATTAGTAATGGACGAGAAGCGACTGATAAGTTTATTATTCAATATCATAAATCCTCAAATATTTCTTCTTTTTTCCACAGGATCCCAAATGGTCTGCTACTTCAAGCTATGTGCGTTCCGGTCACCAGCCTAAACTGACAAGCATCAAGCTCATATGTTACCTACTGTTACCTTTGATCTGTTACAATACGACATTTGATAACTTCGTGTACTGAATAGTGTCACTATAATTGCCATTCTCTCAGTATTCTGTTTAGAATTGTATTGCTTAAACTTCCAATAGAACCAGCTTCATTACGAAGATGGCATCCCACGATGATAGTATCAACATAGACCCGAGTAGACTGCAAAAGATAGTGAGATACATTTCTTGTATAAAGCTTTCCACGATGCTCGTCACTCGGAATTCTTATCCAATGTTTTGCAGTGCAATCATGCAATTGCAATGCGGTCTTGCATGTTTGTATGAAGGCATGGCTGGAACAGTGTCCTAATTCTAAATGTTTTCTTATTTTTCATAATTAAGTAGCTGCAGTCCACAATTGGATTTGGGTTCCTCGTGATCTCCATTTTTCACTTTTAGCATTCATGTTTATCGTCCAGCCAATGGGCTGGCAGTATGCTTACACTTGGCCCGGTCCACGGTCGCCCATCCACTTCACGTTACATCGATTCGTATAGTGAACGTTTCGATATGAAAGGGTTTACTGAGGAAGGAAAGTATAAATAAAATCCATTATATTTTTAAAGCAATTATCGTCAGACCTCTGGTTGGTATCTATTGACATTGTTTTTTTCTAAAGAGTTCGAAAATATATCATTAACGCCATTTTTGAAAATTGCTGCCATTGATGAAATCCGTATAAATAGCTAAGGGACTTACAGGATGTGATCGATCAATTCCCGAGGATTAAAACCATGGATTCTTCTCGTGATTGCGAGTTAATAAGAAATGTGAAATGTTACATATCATTTTTAGGAGATATTTGCAGAAAATATTACCTATATATTACCTGGGTGGGAGTATACCTGAATAAAATAAAAAATTGTAGAACTACTAACAATACTAACCTAGATTTATTTATTTGCAATTGTTTTGCTCATGTTACTAACAAACTAACAATTATAGACTTGTGTATGATGGTCCAAAATAAAAATTATTATTATTATTAGAGTATATGATAACCCAAATAAAGATTATTATTATTAAATATCTCGGTGAGGTTACACTAGATTCAGACCAGCTTTCTTGCGGGGTAGGATCCGAAATGAAGAGATTTGCCAAAGAACTAAAGTCACCTACATAGCTCGTAGAATTAGCATGCTAAAGTGGAAATGGGATAACCGATGGGATAGAAGACTCCTCCGATGGAGGCCACGTACCGGGAAGCGCAGCATGAGACCCCCTCGGGCCAGGTGGACCCACCACTTGAAGAAGTTCGCCAGTGGTGGTTGAGAAGATCAGAAGATCGCGTCTGGCCAGCCTTGGGAGAGGGTATATTGTATAGAATGGTAGGGTATAAGATTTACACGGATTTCATGGGAGGTCGCAGTTTAAAAAAATAGCGGCTTGTGACTACGCCGATCCCCCTAGAGATCTACAAATCCCTTAGAAGTTCTAAAAACTTTAGAACCTCTTTCATCTGCATCGTTTTTTCGAATCTACTTGTTTAGTATAGATTAGTTATACAGTTATACTTAAATTATCTAAAAATATACCTTGAAATATTTAAATAAATATGTAATAGATTGCAATTGATATTTTATTATTATCATAAACGTGTTGTTATGAAATTTATTTTTCAAATAAAATTCACCAAGATTAATGCACCGATTGTTTTATTAGCACTATCTGCCCACACCCATGCCAACATCGCTTATTCTTGACAAGAGTTGGTACATGGTGCGGATTTAACAGTAAAGACCAATTTAGATGTACTAAGTAAAAATTTAAAATCTATGTACGGGGGAGGTCCAAATGTTTCCGGCGTGACAAAGAAAAAGGACACTCAAGTTCATGAAACTATTTTTATTTTTCAATATAGTCCCAAAATATCAAAGCCATAATCTTTCCATAGCCTTCCGGTCTTCTTATCCAGCCACTACCAGTCGTCAGTCCAATTGGCCACTACCGGCGTCCCACGCTACGTTTCCCGGTACGTGGTCTCCATTCGAGGACTCGAGGACGGTTATCGGTCCTGTGACATGGCCCGCCCACTGCCACTTCAGTTTGCTGATCCTTTGAACTATGTCGGCAACCTTGGTTCTTTGGGGAATCTACTCGTTACGGATTTTGTCCAGCAAAGAAACTCCGAGCATAGCTCTCTTCATCGCCCGCTGAGCGACGTTGAATTTGTGAATTTTCTGGACTATCTACGTAGGTATTTATCATTTTTTGTTTTAAAAAACCTCACTGCTGTTTATGGTACTCGCAGTTTTCCGAGGTTTGTGTATATTCTGCCGACCTCTAATGCAATGACGTCTTTGTAAATATTAGGAAGATGTTATGTAACCTACACGTGCAGTTCACGCGGAACGTTATACATAATTATAATACTAGGTTGATCAATATATTTTTGGAAAAGTATTGAAACTTTAGGAAACGTATATCTAAATTGGATTTATTTTTCAACGTTTTGAAAGTTGCTCAATTCCCTTGGAAAAATAGGCTTCATCCTGCCTATCGAATAAAGACTTTACAGCGCACATGACCTCATCATCTGCGTGAAATTTTATACCACGCAAGTGTTTTTTTAAATTTGAGATTTTTGATCAATGTTGCGTAATACTCTCCAGTTATTGTCTGCCCTTTAGTTAAATAATCGATCATAATGATACCTTCCGCATCCCAGAAGACTGAGGCCATTATTTTGCCAGCGGGCTCAGAGACCTTGAATCTCTTGGCTGGCGGGGAGGACGACCTTTTCCACACCTTACTCTGGTTCTTCATCTTCGGGTCAAAATGGTGAACCCACGTTTCATCAACGGTCACGAAACGTAGTCGAAAAGATTCTGGGTCTCGGTCAATAATTGCCAAATTTTGCTTTGAAATGTCTACTCTTGCTTTCTTTTGTGCGTCTGTTAACATTCGAGGAACCCAACGCGCGGCCACCTTTTTGAATTTTAAGGTATGAGTTAAAATGAACGGAATTGTCCCGAACGAAAGCTTCATAATCTCAGCTAAATGACGAATGTCGATCTGTCTTAACAATTTCTTAAATTTTTTTAACGTTGTCTTCAGTAGCAGCGGTTGTCGGGCGCCCAGAGCGTCTCGTCGTTACAGACGGTTCTGCCGCGTTTAAAATTCCGCGCACCAGTATGCTACTGTAGAATAAGACAGAGCATTGTCTCCCAAAGTAGACTGCAATTCTTCAAAAACACATTTCATAGAATTTTTTTTCAGGCAGAATTATTTAATAACCGCACGAACTTCGATTTTCTCCATTTTGCACACTAATAAAATTCCCGCCAAATGTAAACAACGAAAATAGATATTGGTGACAGTTTGATTTTATAATTCTTTTGGCACTGGCTACTACTGCATTTGAGATTCGAATGAAATAGAATGTATTCCTATAATTTAATTGTAAAGTATCCGATTCCAGAAACTATTGATCAACCTGGTACATATACCAGATATTAAACTGTCAAACTTTATACTGTGAAATCGTAATTAGCAACATTAGTCTTTTGTTCTACAAAATTGTAGAAGATTTTATTCCTGTGAACACGACATATTATCAGTTATTATATTACGGAGATTCTATGCAGCACTAGCGTTGAATCGCAGAATCGCCTGGACACTTACTGGATTAATAGTATTACCGAGGAATGTGCACTCGGGCCCAAATGTAATAAACTTACTATATCTCCACCAAGATGTTTACGATGTAGCAGGAGCGTGGACCCAATATACGCAAGGCCCTTAACACGTGAAGTTACAATTATCACGAACAAATATTGAATAATGACAAAACAAAAAAAAAACAAAATAATGGTTGATGACGGTATCAACCACGCTCTGCTACCAGTTGTTTACGATGCGCACACTAGGCGCGCACCTGCCTCGCGTTACGCGAAAGGAGCCCGAGGAATGTGCACTCGGGCCCAAATGTAAACCTTACTCATAATATCCACCGAAATGGTGGGTAAGCACAATAATAGGATATACAGGCCTCACTTACCCCAGGTGGTTTTGCCCACGCACAAATCTGGAAAGTGTTCCTACGCTAGTCCCTACTAGACGTGACCTATCTTAGTGTGATTGAATAAATAAATATATAAATTCCCAATAAATACTTGTGTAGTAATCCAAGTCTCGTCCTGTGGTGAGCCGGTGGCCGCTATCGTTCGGCAACTCACACCCGGCAGCAAATCATCTCGAGAAATCACTCCAAACCACAAGCACAATCACACCCAAACAATTCCAACCAAAACACTCGCGTGGCACAGGATATCAGCGAACAAGACCTATTAATAGGCGCGAATATCAATAATCAACTGGTCGCCCGGGCGAGTGAACTGGTAGCAGAGCGTGGTTGATACCGTCATCAACCATTATTTTGTTTTTTTTTTGTTTTGTCATTATTCAATATTTGTTCGTGATAATTGTAACTTCACGTGTTAAGGGCCTTGCGTATATTGGGTCCACGCTCCTGCTACATCGTAAACATCTTGGTGGAGATATAGTAAGTTTATTACATTTGGGCCCGAGTGCACATTCCTCGGGCTGCTTTCGCGTAACGCGAGGCAGGTGCGCGCCTAGTGTGCGCATCGTAAACAACTGGTAGCAGAGCGTGGTTGATACCGTCATCAACCATTATTTTGTTTTTTTTTGTTTTGTCATTATTCAATATTTGTTCGTGATAATTGTAACTTCACGTGTTAAGGGCCTTGCGTATATTGGGTCCACGCTCCTGCTACATCGTAAACATCTTGGTGGAGATATAGTAAGTTTATTACATTTGGGCCCGAGTGCACATTCCTCGGGCTGCTTTCGCGTAACGCGAGGCAGGTGCGCGCCTAGTGTGCGCATCGTAAACATACTCAATCAATGAAAGAAATCGACACCTTGCGATTCAATTGGCGTAAAAGGCAAAAGGCTACTTTTCAGGAGAAACAAAATACGCCAAAAAATTGTGAAGATGAATAATGCTAATACCAAATTACATTATATGTAGTATTTATATGTGTTTTACGACCCAAAAAATGTTATTCTGTGGAGTTTACGTCCCACTAAATAGCTATTAAAAAGCATTCATTGAAGTAAGTGTATTTGTTTTTCTTGAATTCTTTACAAATCTGTGGTGTATACTCCAGTAGCATACGTTTACTCACCCTATTGACGTTAAAGCCATACTTTATTATAAAAATTAAAAGTTTATATTTATAGGAAAATCATTAAATAAGGTCATTAATACGGGGATGGACAAGTTTCTAGTCTTACTATTTGGTACAATTTACAATTTATAGATACATTATTACTTGTGAATTTGAATGATTTCATCTATATTAACATTTACAACAGATATGTAACAAGAATGTATAAATAAAAGTTACTATTAAACGTTTTTAAAACACTTTTACTTAGTAAAAAAAACATCTATTAATTTATGGTCGTAAAAGCCATTTGGGTTAAGAAAGGTGGCTTTCAAAACTATTTGAAATTTAAACAAACTGTTTTCACATCCCAGACGAACTTGTGGCAAAAAATTTCGTTTTTAAATTTCGTCTAGAATAATATGAACTGCGAAACTGACTGGTATCTTGGATTCAGGGTCACCCTTAGTCGGAAAGTAGTAAAATTTTTCTGATAGAAAGTCGTAGTCTCCGTGTAAGTAGGTAGATTTCTTCGAAATATCCCTAATGTTATTAAAATACTCTGTCATACAACCCTGATTTTAAATCCGCCTCTGGGTATTAAGGGTGAAAACATAAAGAAAGCAGGTCACCTGCTTTCAAGTAGTTGGCGACGATGAGATGAAAATATAACAAACCCTACGTTTTGATTTCAATCTTTCAGCGCAGACTTTACGTTTCATCCTTCTGTTATTTATGTTTTCATCCCGAACACGTGAACACTTAAACACGTGTCATTGATTGTCTTTTACTCTGTGTCCTGTTAGGCGGAGCGTCCATTTACGACATATTTTGCTCCTTGTCTTACCAAATATAAAATATACTTAAGTAAATGTTTTCACTGAATATTAAGTGACAAATGTTATGTGTTGTCATATTAAAATTTGAAAGTACTGGCGGCAATCGCAAGTTCACGACTTTTACTTACGTCAATTCGTCCTCGACGCGAACGCACCGCGCCGCAATGATCTAGATTCTAGCAAGACAAAGCCTTATGAAAGTAGAAGACTCCTAGTGATGCAGGATTTTTAAATATATTTCATACTTCAAAATTTTCTTTTACAAACAAACAATTCTTTCAATATATTTCTCACTAATTCATATGCCCATCGCTAATATGAATAGACTAAAATTTGATAACAATTTACCAAAATTTTCAATGACCTATTGTTCTGCTCGTAATAGGCATAAAATTTATTTACATTACAACATACGAGTTCCGTAATATATTACTAATAACAGAAATACGGCGTAAGTTAGAAAAGTCGTAAGTATATTCTCTTATCGATATTATCATGTGGCACAATTCAAAAGAATTTCTTAAGCAAATACAAATGGCTTTATTATCTTCAGAATTTATAATATTTAGATATCCATCATCTTTTCTATTAATTTAGATTTTATCGCCTTCGACTAGACAGCCATTGTGGCGTTCAGAAAGGCACTATGCAGGCTGAAAATAATTTATCTAATTTATTTTTAATGTATAGAAAGAAAATGGCAGACGAGCAGACGGTCCCACCTGGTGGTAAGTGGATAATGTCGTCCTGCGAGTCCAGAATGATATGACAATTACAATATACCTGTAGATTATCTACCCATTACCTAAAGTAGGTAAACTATTGCCCCAGATTTGTCAAATTTGATTAATTTTATACTGTTTATAACATATTTCTGATTTTCTCAACGCTTACATCATAAATACAATTTCCAAATTGAATAATATAGGAAAATACTAGGTTTTTTTACTTTGCTCCTGTTGTGGCTTGTTTTATTATATATATATATATACTTGCCTTTGGTTTGTCCTATTGCTTGTATTATATATACTTTGTTCTATTGACTTCAGTCATCTTACGCCTTACGAGATGCCTATTCCTCAATTTAACTACGTCGGTTGATTATTATCAAAAGAGACTTAGAAATGAATTAGCTTATAAAATACTAGCTGTGCATATGTATACATAATATGTATATAGCCTATGTCCATCTGAAATAATGTACCTTTCAAATGGTGAAAGAATTTTTCAAATCGGTGCAGTGGTTCCGGATAATTACCCTCCACAATACTCCACATACACACAAACTCAAAAAATTCGCACAGATTCGCGCAAATTCGTATAGATTACGGAACCACGATAGCTGTTATTCGCATGTGACCTGACGAATCCTTTGTGTACCTACGTATAAATACATGTAGCTTTGCAATACCGACACTAACAATCAGATTAGTGGTATTAGCAACAAGCCAGTTGATAATACTCTCATAATGAAGAAATTTGGAACAGGTATAGTAGTCATTCTGTTCTTTTATCTAACGGCGCCAGCGCAATGCACCTTCGGTATCGGTCAGAGTATATTGGAAAAAAACCTCCCCGAAGACGCCAAACTTAACTTCACGGGGCTTGCGGTGAAGAATGGACACACGGTTGAAGAATTTGAAGTCGAAACAGCGGATGGATATTTACTGACAATGTTCCACATCATCGGCACTAATAAAACTTTGCCTTTCCTTCTGCTACATGGCATCGCTGACTCGTGTGACACTTTCATCATTAGAGAAAACATATCTCTGGCCATAACCTTAGCAGACCAAGGCTACGATGTTTGGGCGCTAAACAGCAGGGGTAACAAGTACTCACGAAAACACAAGACGCTGAACCCTGACAAAGATAAAGAGTATTGGGACTTCAGTTTTCAAGAAGTCGGTTATTACGATCTCGCGGCTGGCATCGACTTCGTCCTAAACGCTACTGGTCAGGAACAGGTGAGGACGATTGCACACTCGCAAGGTACCACCGCACACTTCGTCTTAGGCTCTACAAGACCTGAGTACAATGCCAAAATTAAGGTCTTTCTAGCGCTGGCTCCTGTAGCATTTCTAAGCAATGTTAAACCCCCTCTGTCCCTAATCGTAGCCTCCTATCCAGTATTGAACACAATTCTCGTGACTCTTGGTAAAGAGGAATTATTCAATAATTACTCGACTTCGATCACCGTTTTGAAATTGTTATGTACTCAATTAGGAACTATCAGTTATGATATATGTGTTGAGGGATTAGTGTTTCTAATCGCTGGCGCCGATCCTGAAGAATTTGAAGAGGAGTTTCTGCCGTATGTTTTTTCGCGTTATCCTTCTGGAACTTCGAGGAAGAGCTTGGTGCATTTTGCACAAAATTCCCTTGATAAAAGATTCGCTCAGTTCGACAACGGTGTTGTAAAGAACCTTTTGAAATATAAATCGGTAAGCCCCCCATCATATGATTTGAGCAAGGTCACAATGGATGTGGCTCTGTTCTGTGGGAAAAATGACAAACTGTCAGAATTAGCAGATGTGGCTTTATTGAAAGAAAGACTTCCTAATGTCGTTGAATACCGCTTGATAGAACCTGATGAGTGGAATCACATAGACCACGTGTGGGCTCTTGAAATGCCTATCTATTTAACTCCTTATATATTAGATTTGATGGAAAAATATTAATAAATTGAAATAAAATGTGAATGTGAAATGCAATGTACTTAGTCCGTTTTCTTAAATACCTGCACCTTTTTAACCTAACTACATTAGAAAAAAGTTTTTTAATGCCTTTGGATTTTGGTTTTGGTTTGATTTTTGAATAAGATTTGATTCTTGGAATTTCTTGAGACAGACACTTATAGCATTTCAGAAGTTGATTTCGAGAACTGGGAAAAGTTCATGAATGTCTAAGCGACGGTCGTCTGGCGGTGTGGGTCGGTGAAGTTACAAAAAGAACTGCTAGAAGGATATGATTAAGAACAGAGCAGGACTGAGCAGGATTTATTTCTTTAGAGATTAACAAACCGGATTGAACGTTTGATAAACCATTACAATGAAATTTGACATATTTTGACAATATAGTTTTAGACTAAAGGTTTTTTTTTATTTGAAAAATTTTTTTTTCTTCGATCTTGTTTTAATAATTCGAAGTAACGTATAAATAAAGTCCATGAGTTAACCAATTATTTTGTGATCTTATAATTATTTAAATTTTCCAAAGATGTTCAAAGATTTTCGGATATTGGCCATTTTTGAAAACTGCGACCTCCGATTATACCTATAAAAATCGCTAAGGGACATACATTGTGTAATCAATCATTGTGCCTGATGCCTTAAACTATGGACTCTGCTCACGATTCTGAACTAATTAAAGTGAAATATTACATAATTTATTCTGTAAAATATCTGTTATTTTGTGTATTGAAAAATTTAGCACCAACTCAAAAAAATAGAATTATTTTTACAAAAAAACTGCGAACAATTTTCATGCCAATGAATACAGAATAATGAACAGAATATATGGTTTAAGATTTTGGAAATTAATCAGTTACATCTTGTAAGTATGAATAATACACATACGTAGATTATCTAAAATATACTTTGCAGTAGGTAATTAAATATATATTTAATAAATTACTATTCATATTATTGTCATAAACGTATTTTTTCATGGGATATATTTTTTTAAATAAAATTTATCAATATTAATGCACCAATTGTTTTATTGGCGGTACGACGGGAGGTCCAAAAGTTTCCGGCCTGACAAAGTAAATGGACACTCAAGTTCATGAAACTATTTTTATTTTTTAATATCGTCTCCGTCTATTCAAACACAGTTTTCCGATCGTTTAATTAGCATTTCTATCCCAGTATAAAACCAGTCAGAAGTTTTGTCTTCAAAATGGGCGAAAACCGCAACGGTCACTTCATCATCAATGGAAAATATTCTACCCCTTAAGTCCGCCTTGAGTTTTGAGAACAAATAGTAATCACCGAGAGCCAAGTCAGGACTATCGAGTGGGTAGCGAATTTCCGTGAAGCCACACTTTGAAACAACAGCTTTCGGAACTGCGGCGGCGTGGACGGGTGCATTGTCATGGAGAAGCCGAGCGCACACCTTAGGTTAGTTTTCCACGACATTTCTGCTTGATTGCTTCTAGTAAATGCTCCACAAGGTTAGCATAATAGCTTCCAGTCACCCTAGTATTGAGTTATTTTATGTCTATAAGCAATATTCCTTGACAATCCCAAAATATCGAAGCCATAATCTTTTGGTGGACTGAGTCACCTTTGCCTCTCTAGGCGGTACTTCACCAGAACGGCACTACTTCATCATATTTTCTTTGGAAAGCGAATTATAGTAAAGAACCATAGTTATATACCCAGTAAGAATTGACTCAAAAAAATAGTTTCCGTTTCTGTGAAAGGTCTCCAAATATTCGTAGAGCAAGCTACTCGTTCACTTCACTTCACACCTACCTGAAAAATGTTTTAGCACCCACCTCGCACTAACTTTATTCATATCAACATGTTCATAAAGAATCCCAAGGACTGTAGTTTTTCGAAGCCCTGTCCTTGGTGCTATTTCTTTCGTCTTTGTCTTGAGTAGCCATCGGTCGTTCAAAACTTCTTCCACTAATTTCATGTCTTTTGGAGTGAGTGTCTCATCGGGTCGACCAGGGTGAGGTACGTCGTCGATGGACTCTCGGTCTAAACGAAATTGCTTACACCAATCTTTGACGGTGAAAAAAGATGAGAAGAATCTCCGTACACATTATCCAACCTTTATTTGATAGCTGTCGGGCTAAAACCTTCCTATGTAAGGAATTTAATCACGAAACTATAGTCTGCGACGATATTCAGGATTAAGCGACTCCTGTTGTTTTAAGAGTCGAGGAATCGACACTAACGAGGGTTGAACTCTAAAAATTACACACGAATTAGCAGGATATACGACAATTAGAATGATGTATAATTTGTTATTTTAGACATCTAGAAATGTGTTAGGCCAGAAACATTTGGACCTCACTGGTATTTGTAGATATAGTTACAAATATTTATTAGCGGTATAGGTACCAATATTTTCCATTCTTGGCGGCAGTTCGCATATGATGAGTAGGTATATGTACCTATGGCCGAAAGTAACCGTTTGCCATAGGAATTACTGTCTACTTTTGAATACTTTCCTTATTAAACTGATTCCAAAAGTACAAAGGTAAGAAGCATGACAGTCGTATCGCAATTGACCATGAGCGACAGTATCCACTTACCACCAGACAGTCCACCACACGTTTGCCAATCTGTTTCTATAAAAATCGCAGCTATTCATACCACTCGCAGTTTTCGGAAGGCTGTATGTATTCTGCCAACCATTGACATTGATCAATATTTCTACTTGTCTACACGTGGAGTTCAGGTAGAGCCGTTTCCACATGTAACGGATTAGACAATGACAATCCTATACACTAAAATAATAATTAGCAACACTTCAATTTCCGCTTTTTGTTCTACAGCTGAATAAAGATACGACTCACGAATACGCAACATGTATAAGAGTAATTATGTTATGGTATTTCTATGTAGCACGATTATGTGACGCGTGGCGACACCACGCTATACAATAGCATCCACCCCATCTTTTCCCGCGGGTGTCATGAAGGCGACCAAGGGACAACTAACCGGCTACCATACGCCCCGAGGAACTAATACCTAGTCCGGCCATAAGTTCTGTTACAAATGAAAATGAATTTTTTTTTTAATGAAGTAATATAATATTACTAAAACTTATATGTACATATTTATGAAAGTCTCAGCAAAAAATAAAAACAATATTCTATTCAAAATGGCCACCTTTGGCTTTTATACAGGCCTTTAATCTGTCTGGCCACGAATCTATGAATTTACGCACTGTTTCCATGGGAAATTTCGCCACTGCTTGCTCCAGAGATTTTTTAAGAGACTCAATGTCGCCGTGTCGTTTAGAGCAAGCCATGTCCTCTAAAACTGACCACAATTTGTAGTCTAAAGGGTTGAGGTCTGGGCTAGATGAGGGCCAGTCTTCAGCTCTTATAAAGTCCGGAACGTTGGTTTAAAGCCAGGCTTGGGTAGTTCGTGCCTTGTGACCAGGTGCAGAGTCCTGCTGGAAAGTCCACGGTACATTTTTAAAAAGTGTATTGCTGAGGGGTTTCACAACACGATCCAAGACTGTCTCTTGATACACTTTGGCTGAAGTTTTCACTCCTTTTTCACAAAAATGTAACTTTGTGACGCCTTGATAAGACACGCCCCACCAAACCATCACTGACGCAGGATGATGACCACGTTGTACCTTTCCGACCACTTGAGCAGCTTATTTAGAACTGTGAGCGTACACTTTATCATTTTGCTTATTGTAGTGCTCTTCAATCGTGAAAATTTTTTCATAGGTAAAGAGGATATTTCTGTGCCCTTCACCTGCGCATTGCGACAGAAGGCGTTTTGATCGATCCACTCTCTTTAATTGTAAAGATTGATTTAGGGCATGTCCTGTATATCGACGATAAGCACCGAGCTTCAGGTCTTGTTTTATAATACGCGACAGAGTCCTAGCGGGAATCTTCATTTCTCGCGATAAGATTTTTTGCTTCCTAATGGGATTTCGACGAATTCTGGCTTTAACAGCATTAACAGCCTTTGTAGTTCTAACAGCACGCGGCCGCCCCTATCTTTTATGGTCTTCGACAGAGGAAGTGTTGTTGTATCTGTTGATAGTACGATATACGAACATACGGCTGATACCAAGCTTTTGAAGTGTCTGGAATATGACCGACGGCTCCATACCCACTTTGTGCAAGGCGATCACCGCAATCCTATTTTCTTTAACACCCCATTCCATATTGTAATTTGATAATGAACACGAAAAAATATGTGAAATGGCGCGAAATCGAAAGAATTTTTAAAAATAATAAACGCGTTCCAAATTCAAAATAATTAAAAAGTTGAAAAAAAATAAAAGTTTTTATGTAACAGTATTTATGGCCAGACTAGTTATACCTAGTCTTGCCATAAATACTGAAACAAAGAAAAAAAAACATTTTCTATTGCAAATAACATTTATTACTTTTATAGTGTGTTAATTTAATACATAAATATAAAACAATTTAAAATATAAAAAGCTTATTCGAAGTAGTCTCCATTGGCTTCAATACAGTCCTTTAAACGTTGAGGCCAGTTATCAATAGAAGCACGCACTCTTTCCATGGGAAAATTCTTCACTGCCAATCGTACGGATTGTTTTAGGGACTCCAAATTATCATGGTGTTTAGAGCAAGCCGTACTCTCTAAAACTGACCATAAATCATAATCCAGCGGATTAAGATCGGGACTAGACGACGGCCAGTCTTCAGCTCTGATGAAGTCCGAAACGTTCGTTTCCAACCAAGACTGCGTAGACCGAGCTTTATGACCCGGCGCCGAGTCTTGCTGGAAGGACCATTCTTGGTTATTGAACATGGTGTTGTTAAGGGGCTTCACTACCTTCTCAAGAATGGTATCTTGATACACTTGTGCCGATGTTTTGATACCTTTTTCACAAAAGTATGGCTCAGTCACTCCTTCATAGCTAATACCCCACCAAACCATCACTGAAGTCGGGTAGTGCCCACGTTGCACTCTGTCGACTAATTGGGAAGCTTCCTTAGAGCTTTGAGCATAAATACGGTCATTTTGTTTGTTAAAATGTTGCTCAATTGTAAAAATTTTCTCATCCGTAAACAAAATTTTTCTGTAACCTCCCTTTGCGTACCGCTTCAGTAGTTGTTTCGATTTTACCACCCTATTCTTTTTTAAATTATCAGTTAAGAAATGACTAGTACGTCTCTTATAGGCTGCAAGTCCTAAGTCATCTTTTAAAATACGCGACATGGTTCTAGGTGCTATCTTCATCTCCCGAGATAAAATCTTTTGCTTTCGGAGAGGATTTCTTCGAATTCTTTCCCTTACTGCTTTGACTACCTTTTTCGTACGAACACTACGTGGACGGCCAGATGTCACAAACAGAGGAGGTCTCATTGTACCTATTAATAGCCCGGTACACAAACATTTTACTAATACCAAGCGTATGGAGAGTTTTAAAAATTGCATTTGGCTCCATACCTACTTTGTGTAATGCAATCACAGCGATTCGGTTCTCTTTATCACCCCACTCCATTTTAATATCGCAAAATATTAGCTTCGTTCGCGGTA
Organism: Sesia apiformis; assembly: GCA_914767545.1. Classification (NCBI taxonomy): domain Eukaryota; kingdom Metazoa; phylum Arthropoda; class Insecta; order Lepidoptera; family Sesiidae; genus Sesia; species Sesia apiformis. The sequence continues at coordinate 1,306,074 of OU611960.1, read as the reverse complement.
AGGATTCAGAACTGATTCCGAACTATACGCATGCGCAGTTCAAATAATGCCGTTCGCGGAACACACAGTTCAGAATTTCTAGTTACAGTTCTGCGTTCGCGGAACCGTCGAACTCGGTTCAGGATCGGTTCAGAATTAGTTCTATCAGTTCTATAACTTTGGCAAGAATCCGTAGTTCCAGACATGCGCAGTTTTTACCTAACGACATTTGACATACATGCTGCGGCTATATTCAGTTGGTTAGAAACTAATAAACTGGTTAAATAGTTAAATAAAATATAAATTTTATTAATTTATTAAGGGTTAAATAAAATATGGTTAGTTTTGTTTGTTGTTTATATAAATAAGTTTATATAATACTCTAATAAGAGTAATGTGTTTTGGTGGGTCCACTTAAATACTTGCCAACTTAGGGGTTTTCCCCCCAAATTTAGGGGGTAAATAAGTGGGATGGGTTTTTTTAGGGGTTTTATATTTTTAGGGGTATTTTTAGGGATTTTTTGTCTCTTCATATATTTTTTGAATATATATTTTTCATATATTATGTGAAAGTATAGGCCCTGGGACAATCCAAACTATAATAGCTAATCATATTTATTTGTTGACCCAGCGACTTAACGACATCTAGTACAAATATATTACAACTACTCTGTGGTGACTGGTGGTTATTGTGCCTATGCTTACTGGAAATACATATGTACGTTGATTATTGTTTACTTGTTTAATTCGATTTTGTTGTTGTACTGCTGTGCCGACAATCAGAAGTACACGTAGATTTGGGAAACAGATCCAGATTTAAAAGGTAAAGAAATTTCATTGCATTTTTGTAATTTATATTTTTTCTTTTATTATATATTTTTTTAGGGGGATTTCTAAGTAATTGGGGCGATTTTGGGGGTTTTTGACTTAAGCTGTAGGGATAAATATTTTTGAGAGTTGGTAACACTGCCGATGACAGTAGATCGTACGCAGTTTGGTTCCGAAATCGTTCGCGGAAATAAAAATCACGAATCGGTCTACGAGTCGCATGCGCTCTACTACGATTCCAAATTAGTTCAGTACTAGTTCCGAATTAGTTCTGAATCCTTACCACGAACAAAGCTATTGTACAATGTATTGGCGCCAAAATGAGAAAACTCAATGAACAATCATATAAAAATGACAGATTCCAAATTCAAATGTAATATTTAGTTTATTTTTAATTGTAACAGTATTTATGGCCAGACTAAGTATATAACCTCTAAAAGAGTGGTCTCGCCAACTCGCTAGACCAGCGTAGCATTTTAAGGCCTAACACCTCTCACGCAAGAAACAATATGTATGAAGGTGCCCTTGTGCAGTAGTGGATACTGAAAGCGATGGTTGTATTTCTATGTAGCACTAGTGTCGAACCGTGGATTTGTCCTGGTACAAGCAGGAGCTAGGTTTGAGTGATTAACTAATAGATTAATATTAAATCCATACATTAGTATTATTTTCTTGTGGGAATGCAACGTGCACTCCCCGCACGTTGCATTCCCACAGCCGCTGGGCGCACTCGACTGACCACGTTACCCCTCTCTCACAGAAGACTACCTTGTAATGTACTGCATTTCCTACTTTATCGATTTCCCCAATGTACGTGAGATCGCTCGCTCGTCCGCCCTCTTCTCTATAAAAAAAAAAAAACGTACGTGTTTCGCTAGTGAGTGAGATATGCCAGAGTCCATTCCCACCTCATCCTATCCCTTCCTATTTTCCCCCAACCCTTTCTCCCAATCCATTCCTTAATCTGCAATGGTAGGCAGCGCATCCGGGGGCGTGCTGACGTGGGGGCGTGGCGAGACATGCTGAGGGTATGGTATGATATGGTATACATTACAAAAAGAAAAATTAGTTGCATAAATAATAAACTACATACAACTGAAATAATGTAACTGAATACATGTAACTGAAATAATAAATGTTTGTTATGTATACTACATAAAGAAATGTTAGCAGGGTCAGCGGAATCAAATCATGTGCGGTGGCGAGCTTCATTAGAGGCCTAAAGCAGAGCCGATGGTATGCTCCTTCCGGGACATAAACACGAACAATATTGTAGGTATATTGTTTATGTAAATTAAAAATAGTAAAGGACCAAAATATATTCCTGTGGAACACCGTAAGTAATTTATTTATTTTATTACGTTCTCTAACAAGCTACCATACTTTTGCATTATAAATATAAACTACTTATATATAAACGTGTTATTATATAGCAGCTTCCTTACAGAAGAACACAGCATGCAAAAAGTGTTCTATAAGAACAGATGGACTGCATCACAGTTGATTTGAAAAAATAGTCTAAAATCTAAATAATTGCCATAAACAACTGACCATAGACAACAACTCAAGAGTAGTATCAATAACATTATTTTCAGCTTTTTTATTATCAAATAATCCTTGTAATTCGGGAAGGTGTAAGCTTTCTCGTGGTCAAAAAATTTTTTCAAGATGGCGGCCGATTTTCAAGTTTGTCCGAGGGGGGTGGAAATCGGCACCCGGGGGGTCGTGGGGGCCCTGATTGCGAATTTCGGGTCGGTTTTTCGATTCCGCCCTTTCCAAGATGGCGGCCGTCAATTGAAATTTCAAATTTCGATCGGCCATAACTCCCGCGAGGCCGGAGGCCGAGCAGAGCGGGCGAGGCCGCAGGCCGAGCTCGCCCGGGACTTGCACCCGGAGCGGGCCCGTCCTCATCCGGTGGACCTTCAGCTCGACGGTCGACGGCCTGCCTGAACGGTGAGAGATAGTCCCACGGTGCTTGACCGAATGTCATGGAGAACCGCCGGCACTGTGACGAGAGCGCGATGAAAATTCAAAATGGCGGATTCAAGATGGCCGCTATATAAATTTATTTTGACCGTCGCTCCCGAACGGTTGGAGATATCGGATCGGGGCACAAACTAATATGGTGGGGCAAGTCGATATCCTTCCACTGGACCAATTTTTTTTTCCAAGATGGCGAATCCAAGATGGCGGCCATTTTTAAAATTCCTCCGATCGGGATGAAATTTAATACCTGGGGAGTTCAGGGGACCCTGATTTGGGATTTTGAAACGTTTTTTTTATTCCGCCATTTTTCAAGATGGCTGCCATACAAAGTGGAAATTTCGATTTTGGGGTCCGAGGGCATTTCCGAGGCCGTAGCTCGAATTGGGCAAGGGTCGCGGGGTGGAATTCCCCCTCGTTGGAAACTCTGGTCTATGGGGAAATTAGGCGGAAAAAAAAATCCAAGATGGCGGACACAAAATGGCGGAAATTTAAAAAAAAATTGGGAAATTAAAAATTTCTGAAAATCGAGAAGGAAATTGGCTTCCGGAGGGTTCCGATTGAGGATTTAGGGTAGGTGCCGAAATTTTCCAAGATGGCCGCCATACGAAATTATTTGGGCGACAGCTCCGAAACGGTTAGAGATATCGGATTGGTGCTCAAACTAATATCATTTATCATGACGATTTCTTTCTACTGAGGGGAAAATTTTTTCAAGATGGCGAATCCAAGATGGCGGCCATTTTTCCAACTTCATCCGATTCGGATAAAAATCCATATCTGGGGGCTTAGGGGATCCTGACTAAGGATTTGGGATTATTATTTATTTTCCACGCTTTTTGAAGATGGCGGCTATACAGCGAGGCCGCAGGCCGAGCTCCGCGTAGGGTGAAGCCCGGAGCGTCCGAATTCGATCGCTGTGTAACTTACGCGAGGCCGTAGGCCGAGCTGCGTCTAACGAGGCCGCAGGCCGAGATCCGCGTAGGGCGAAGCCCGGAGCGACCGGGCTACGGCACCACCAGCCGCCGCGCACGCTGTGTAACTTACGCGAGGCCGAAGGCCGAGCTGCGTCTAACGAGGACGCAGGCCGAAGGCCGAGCTGCGTCTAACGAGGCCGCAGGCCGAGATCCGCGTAGGGCGAAGCCCGGAGCGACCGGACTACGGCACCACCAGCCGCCGCGCACGCTGTGTAACTTACGCGAGGCCGAAGGCCGAGCTACGTTTAACGAGGCCGCAGGCCGAGATCCGCGTAGGGCGAAGCCCGGAGCGACCGGACTACGGCACCACCAGCCGCCGCGCACGCTGTGTAACTTACGCGAGGCCGAAGGCCGAGCTACGTTTAACGAGGCCGCAGGCCGAGATCCGCGTAGGGCGAAGCCCGGAGCGACCGGACTACGGCACCACCAAAGTTTCAAGTCGTCCGATCTGGATGAAAATTGATATCTGGGGGGTTCAGGGGACCCCGATTAAGGATTTATGATTATTTCCAAGATGGCCGCCACACAAAATTCTTCGGAAGACATCTCCGAAACGGGTAGACATATCGGATCGGTGCTCAAACTAATATTGTCTATCATGACGATGTCTTTATATTGAGGTAAAAATTTTTTTCAAAATGGCGTATCCAAGATGGCGGCCTTTTTTCGAATTCATCCGATCCGGATGAAAATTGATATCTGGGGGGTTCGGGGGAGGCTGATTAGGGATTTGGAATTCTTATGCAGGTCCCGCACAACATCCACTACAGCGATCTCTCTCAGTGTGTAATTTACGCGAGGCCGAAGGCCGAGCTCCGCGCAGGGCGAAGCCCGGAGCGTCCCCCCCATTAGGGGGAGGCCGGCGCCCGGGGGGCGCCGCCGAAACCTAGTTCTTTTATAAACCCAGATAACGGTCCAGGACTAATGAGTTTGGGGGTGCTTTCACAGTTTTCGATTTTACACAACATTTATTAACCTATTTGGTAACAATAGGTGACTGACTGTTACCAAAAGCTTTTTGTGTTTTTTTTTTATTTATCTACTTATATAAGTTTTTGACACATGCTTTTCAATAACTGTAACACGCCTATGGCAGTGACTTTAAATTATGATTTCCAATGACTTTTCAATGACAAAAGTTTTTTAAATCTTTTCAGACATCACAATTCTCCTCCACAAACCAACAATCTTTCGATAAATTACTCTGTACGTACTTCACGTACGTAATTACGTACTTACGTAATTCACGGAATATACATATGAATAAGAAATTGCACATCTGCGTACATACCTATAATTGATATACCCTAAACAGAACAAAAAATGTTACTAATTTGCGAAGATTGGCAACAAACAGCTTTTATTCTGTTTTTAATTAGCATAAAATTTATTTACCATACAACATTCTGGAGTTCCGTCGTGAAGAGGTATGGCGTGCATTAGAAAAGTCAATTGTAGATACTACGAGTAGTTTGTGTTGTATGGGACTTCACCTGTATTGTATTGACCTAGACAAGATAAAACTGAACCTGGACACTGGACCTTTTATTTCGATTTTATTTTATTAAGATTATAACGTCAAAAAATCTGAAATAAAATATATTTTTAAACGTCTTTTTTAAAAAATATTATTTTTTTCTTAATAAAAAATATTTATATAGGTTTAAATATTCTTATCATTTACATAAGAATGTATTTAAATAAATGCCACATATTCCACATATTTACGAAAATAAATCACGTTACAACGACGAATCTTAAATGGACTATAAATTATGATTATTTTTCTATGGTTAATCTACAATCTAAAATAAAATTTTGTGACTGTCTTTGAAACTATTATCGAAGTTTTCTGTTTTAATTGTATATAGGTTATTATATTTTATTAACCTTGAGATGGTTATTCCTCAGTTCGGTTGATTTTTATCAAAATACTACGGAATCACGCCAGCTGTAATTCGTATATGTCTTGACCGGATTTTGGACTGGGTACATATAAATAATACGTGCACATTTGCAAATTCAACATTAACATCTGGTTAGTCGGTATTAACGTCAAGCAAGTTCATAATACTTTAACAATGAAAAGTAGACCAGGCTTTGTAGCGATTCTTTTTCTTTACTTCTTTGCGCCAGCGCAATGCACCTTCGGTATCGGTCAGAATATATTGGAAAAAAACCTCCCCGAAGACGCCAAACTTAACTTCACGGGGCTTGCGGTGAAGAATGGACACACGGTTGAAGAATTTGAAGTCGAAACAGAGGATGGATATTTACTGACAATGTTCCACATCATCGGCACTAATAAAACTTTGCCTTTCCTTCTGCTACACGGCGTTGGTGACTCGTGTGACACATTCATCATTAGAGAAAACATATCTCTGGCCATAACTTTAGCAGACCAAGGCTACGACGTTTGGGCGCTAAACAGCAGGGGTAACAAGTACTCACGAAAACACAAGACGCTGAACCCTGACAAAGATAAAGAATATTGGAACTTTAGTTTTCACGAAGTTGGTTATTACGATCTCGCGGCTGGCATCGACTTCGTCCTAAACGCCACTGGTCAGGAACAGGTGAGGACGATTGGGCACTCGCAAGGTACCACCGCACACTTCGTCTTAGGCTCTACAAGACCTGAGTATAATGCCAAAATTAAGGTCTTTCTAGCGCTGGCTCCTGTAGCATTTCTAAGCAATGTTAAACCTCCTCTGTCCCTAATCGTAGCCTCCACTCCAGTATTGAGTACAATTCTTGAGACTCTTGGTAAAGACGAATTATTCAATAATTATTCGACTACAGTCACCGTTTTCAAATTGTTATGTACTCAGTTAGGAACTATCAGTTATGATATATGCGTTGAGGGATTAGTGTTTCTAATCGCTGGCGCCGATCCTGAAGGATTTGAAGAGGAGTTTCTGCCGTATGTTTTCTCGCATTTTCCTGCTGGAACTTCGACAAAGAGTTTGTTGCATTTTTCACAAAATTCTCTTCATAAAAGATTCGCCCAGTTCGACAACGGTTTTGTAAAGAATCTTTTGAAATATAACTCGGTAAGCCCTCCATCTTATGATTTGAGCAAGGTCACAATGGACGTGGCTCTATTCTGTGGAAAAAATGACAAACTGTCAGAATTAGCAGATGTGGCTTTACTGAAAGAAAGACTTCCTAATGTCGTCGAATATCGTGTGATGGAACCTGATGCTTGGAATCACTTAGATCACGTGTGGGGTTTGCAAATGCCTACTTATTTAACTCCTTATATATTAGATTTAATGAAAAAATATTAATAAATTAGACAAAAATTGTAAAATATGTTGACTAAATTTCTATGACGTTCTATAACCTGTAACTATTTAACTCTGTGACGTTATAATTTTCTGAAATATTTTGTGTAATTATATGTAAGTAATATAATTATTACTTACAACGTATAAAGTGTGTAAAGTGTGTTAAAGACCGTCCACTCCGTACGTGTATAAAGCGTTTTATAATACGTATTATACAGTACCTACACTGTAGTTATCTGTCAAAGAAATGCGGTTAAAACTCTAAGGTTCTAGATTAAACAGCTCTTCAGAACATTTCCAATTATAAAGGCGACAATAACACAGAGAGATGGTTTAGATTTTTAAGGGCATATAGAAAAAAATGCAAACGAATGAGCTAATCGAAGATCAATCTTTCGCACATCGATTTAGGGGAGAATAGATTCTTTGGCCTTCGATTTGAATCGTTTTTTTTTTCAGAAATAATCACCATCCCTATTTGTTTATTTAATACTGAACTTTAACTCCAACATAGGTACATGGTTTAAATTTGTATAACGCTGCAAGTATAATTAGTACTCTTATGTTAAACTTGGAAGAAGGTAAGTATGTTTAATAAACGTAGGTAAAATGTACCATTAGTTATGGTAATTATCATCGGCAATTATTTAATATATGAAATTATTTATTTTTGTACCGTATCAATTACTAACAGCAGGTTTAAATGGAATTATGATTGTAGATTCTATTCTAACATTTCATATTGAATTTTAGTGTAATGAAACATTTTAACCTACGAATATTAGTTGACGTCCAATTACTAAATAATACTCAAGTGTCCAATTATTAACAATACGTAAACATAGACATATAATGTAAAGGTCCTGGCTATTGATACTTCAATTTGACGAATTGAAAAAACGAATGTGACTCCTTTGGGGCTTTAGCCTATTCCATTGGCTCCACAAAAGCGGACCGTGACATAAAATGACAAATGGCGCTGGAAATAAATGTTACAACATGAAAGAAAACGTAGAAACAAGGAATATGGAATGTCTTATCATTAATTAGCATCGATCAGTTGAATTACTCGGCCTTTTTGTTAATATTATATTACATCAGAAAAACTTTTTTTTATAGAAAACGAAGGCTGCAGACGAGCATACAGTTCACCTGATGGTAAGTGGATACTGTCGACCATAGACATCCGCCATACATGCCAACATCAGTGCAGAATGATAAACGTTGGCGCGCCCCCGGATGCGCTGCCTACCATTGCAGATTAAGAAATGGATTAGGAAAATGGGGAGGGATAGAATGGGATAGGAATGGGCTCTGGCATATCTCACTCACTACCGAAACACGTACGTGCATTGGGGAAATACGATAAAGCAGGAAATGCAGTACATTTAAAAAGGTTCTTGTGAGGTATTTAAACAAATAGGTATCACAATTATAACAGCAGGAGGAACAAGTATTCACGAAAGCACGAAAGACCTAATTAATATATATTAGATTCTTATATTTGATCAAAAAGACATTAATCAATTAAAGATAAATTGTAAAATCATTACATTGTATTTATGTAGTTCGTTTTATACCAAATACAAATTAGATAGTATGTCCAGAACAGTGAAATCCACGAATACCTAAATACGTCCAAATACGTGAAGTAGGGCGATATAAGAGTAAATACCGCGAGCGAACGTTCAACCACCACCCAAACCCAACCCAACCCTCTGGCAAGCATATTGTTACAGCCCAGCACGGTAAAAAGGTTGCGCTTCAACCTGACGGTTGACTGATGGAGTGTCGAGCGATGGCCATCTTTTATAGTCAAAAATATCTACTATAGTCTTGCGGCTGATCACAGATCCACAGATAAAAAAAAAGATTATCTCGATGACGAAGATATGTTTCTGCCCGAGTTACCCCGGACATAAGCCTCTTCATGCACATTGCCGTGTGCTTGCTTCAAGCCGCACGCTGGCCAAGCTGGTTGGCGAGTCCATTCCTTTAGAGATGGTGTAGTTCCACAGTCTTCAGTTCACGAATGTCTAGGCGACGGTCGTCTGGCGGCGGTGGGTCGGTGAAGTTACAAAAAGAACTGCTAGAAGGATATGATTAAGAACAGCGCAGGACTGAGCAGGATTTATTTCTTTAGAGATTAACAAACCGGATTGAACGTTTGATAAACCATTACAATGAAATTTGACATATTTTGACAATATAGTTTTAGACTAAAGGTTTTTTTTTATTTGAAAGGTTTTTTTTTCTTCGACCTTGTTTTAATAATTCTCAATTAATTATAATTTTAATAACGTATAAATAAAGTCCATGAGTTAACCAATTATTTTGTGATCTTATAATTGTTTAAATTTTCCAAAGATGTTCAAAGATTTTCGGATATCGGCCATTTTTGAAAACTGCGACCTCCGATTATACCTGTAAAAATCGCTAAGAGACATACATTGTGTAATCAATCATTGTGCCTGATGCCTTAAACTATGGACTCTGCTCACGATTCTGAACTAATTATATAATTGTGAAGTGACTGACTGAAGTGATATAATTTATTCTGTAAAATATTTGTTATTTTGTGTATTGAAAAATTTAGCACCAACACAAAAAAATAGAATTATTTTTACAAAAAAACTACGAACAATTTTCATGCCAATGAATACAGAATAATGAACAGAATATATGGTTTAAGATTTTGGAAATTAATCAGTTACATCTTGTAAGTATGAATAATACACATTTATCTAAAATCTAAAAAGATTATCTAAAATATACATTGCAGTAGGTAATTAAATATATATTTAATAAATTACTATTCATATTATTGTCAAAAACGTATTTTTTCATGTGATATATTTTTTTAAATAAAATTTATTAATATTAATGCACCAATTGTTTTATTGGCGGTACGACGGGAGGTCCAAAAGTTTCCGGCCTGACAAAGAAAAAGGACACTCAAGTTCATGAAACTATTTTTATTTTTTAATATCGTCTCCGTCTATTCAAACACAGTTTTCCGATCGTTTAATTAGCATTTCTATCCCACTATAAAACCAGTCAGACGTTTTGTCTTCAAAATGGGCGAAAACCGCAACGGTCACTTAATCATCAATGGAAAATATTGTACATGTTCATGTTCTGTGAACAAGTGCTGGCAAAGCAAAGATATTGCAGGTCCATCTAAAAGTATTTCACTTAGAGCGAGCGAGGTGGATCATTGTAAACGCTGGTGGAGAAAATGGCTTTGTACCAAATTGTTGTCTGGTGTACAGGTCAACAAGTATATCTGCTGACTATCACCACGATATGAATAAGGACAATTTTACAAAATGGGTGACAGAGAAGCTAATTCCAAATCTGACAAGACCTTCACTAATTGTTATGGATAATGCTAGTTATCATTCCGTACGGATGAACAAACCGCCCACACAAGCCAATCGTATCGCTGATATAAAAGAATGGCTTCGTGCAAATGATGTACATTATGATGATCTTTGGCGTAAATGTCAACTACTTGAAGTAGTGAAACAAAACACGTCTGCGCCCTTATATGAGATAGATGCAGTATTAAAATCGCACGGTCACGAAGTTTTAAGTTTACGGTACCTTATCATTGCACATTGAATCCCATAGAAATGATTTGGGGTATAATGAAGCAAAAAGTTGCTGATAAAATGTAAATAGGCCTGCAAGTGACATTAAATTATTAACAGAAGAAGCTTTCTCACAAATTGGTGCAGAGGAATGGCGAAAATGTTGTGAACATGTAAAGAAAATTGAAAACGATTTCATCGAACAAGATAGAATAATTGAAATGCTGGAAGAGCGATTTATAATAAATACCTCTTTATCTTCATCATCTGATGAAGAACAAGAAATGCAAGTGGAGTTCTTGGAATCGTTTTCTAGTTCTGAATGAGGTGTTAAGTTATTAGTATGATTTAAATGATATATAATAAATTAGTACATAAAGTAATATACGATTGATAACCCAATGTATAACAACATTCTTCATACACATACCTAATATACTTCATGTTCATTAATACTAAAGACATAAATAAAAATTAAACAGTATTAAGATCGTTTAATCCAATTTCCCCAGTATTGCACACAACAAATTTTTATTTCCCCATTTGCCATGAGATTCCGGTAGACCTATACTAAGTAAAAATTTAAAATCTATGTACGAGGGGAGGTCCAAATGTTTCCGACCTGACAAAGAAAAAGGACACTCAAGTTTATGAAACTATAAAATATCATATAAAATATCAAACTATAAATGAACTATGAACTATATCAATATAAATCATGTCAAATATACGCGATTTAAACCGTTAAAAGTTGTTTAATTGCAATTTATGAAACTATTTTTATTTTTCAATATAGTCCCAAAATCCCAAAATATCAAAGCCATAATCTTTCCATAACTTTCCACTTTTCTCATCCAGCCACTACTGGCAACTTTGTTCAAGTCGCCAGTCCAATTGGCCAGAGGGCGTCCCACGCTACGTTTCCCGGTTCGTGGTCTCCATTCGAGTACTCGTCTCCCCCATCGGTTATCGGTCCTGTGACATGGCCCGCCCACTGCCACTTCAGTTTGCTGATCCTTTGAACTATGTCGGCAACCTTGGTTCTTTGGGGAATCTACTCGTTACGGATTTTGTCCAGCAAAGAAATTCCGAGCATAGCTCTCTTCATCGCCCGCTGAGCGACGTTGAATTTGGTGGACTATCTACGTAGGTATTTATCATTTTTTGTTTTAAAAAACCTCACTGCTGTTTATGGTACTCGCAGTTTTCCGAGGTTTGTGTATATTCTGCCGACCTCTAATGCAATGACGTCTTTGTAAATATTAGGAAGATGTTATGTAACCTACACGTGCAGTTCACGTGGAACGTTATACATAATTATAATACTAGGTTGATCAATATATTTTTGGAAAAGTATTGAAACTTTAGGAAACGTATATCTAAATTGGATTTATTTTTCAACGTTTTGAAAGTTGCTCAATTCCCTTGGAAAAAAAGGTTTCACCCTGCCTATCGAAAAAAGACTACAGCGCACATGAGCTCATCATCTGCGTGAAATTTTATACCACGCAAGTGTTTTTTTAAATTGGTAAAAAGGTGAAAATCACTAGAAGCTAGGCCCGGAGAATATGGCGGATGCTGCATCAACTGGAACCCAGCCGTTCGGATGGCATCGCCTGCAACATGAGACCGATACGCAAGTGCATTGTCATGATGAAAAAGCACCCTGGTACGCAATTTTTCACGTCGTTTATTTTTTATTTCCTCGCTTAGTTTTTTGATCAATGTTGCGTAATACTCTCCAGTTATTGTCTGCCCTTTAGTTAAATAATCGATCATAATGATACCTTCCGCATCCCAGAAGACTGAGGCCATTATTTTGCCAGCGGGCTCAGAGACCTTGAATCTCTTGGCTGGCGGGGAGGACGACCTTTTTCACACCTTACTTTAGTTCTTCATCTTCGGGTCAAAATGGTGAACCGACGTTTCATCAACGGTCACGAAACGTAGTCGAAAAGATTCTGGGTCTCGGTCAATAATTGCCAAATTTTGCTTTGAAATGTCTACTCTTGCTTTCTTTTATGCGTTTGTTAACATTCGAGGAACCCAACGCGCGGCCACCTTTTTGAATTTTAAGGTATGAGTTAAAATGAACGGAATTGGCCCGAACGAAAGCTTCATAATCTCAGCTAAATAACGAATAGTCACATGTCGATCTGTCTTAACAGTTTCTTAAATTTTTTTAACGTTGTCTTCAGTAGCAGCGGTTGTCGGGCGCCAGAGCGAGTCTCGTCGTTACAGACGGTTCTGCCGCGTTTAAATTCCGCGCACCAGTATGCTACTGTAGAATAAGACAGAGCATTGTCTCCCAAAGTAGACTGCAATTCTTCAAAAACACATTTCGTAGATTTTTTTTTTCAGGCAGAATTATTTAATAACCGCACGAACTTCGAATTTCTCCATTTTGCACACTAATAAAATTCCCGGCAAATGTAAACAACGAAAAAAATATTGGTGTCAGTTTTTTTTTCTAATTCTTTTGGCACTGGCTACTACTGAATTTGAGATTCAAATGAAATAGAATGCATTCCTATAATTTAATTGTAAAGTATCCGATTCCAGAAACTATTGATCAACCTAGTACATATACCAGATATTAAACTATCAAACTTTATACTGTGAAATCGTAATTAGCAACATTAGTCTTTTGTTCTACAAAATTGCAGAAGATTTTATTCGTGTGAACACGACATATATTACGTTATTATATTACGGGGATTCTATGCAGCACTAGCGTTGAATCGCAGAATCGCCTGGACACTTACTGGATTAATAGTATTAGGTACCTACTGAATCAATGAAACAAATCGACACCTTGCGATTCAATTGGCGTAAAAGGCAAAAGGCTACTTTTCAGGAGAAACAAAATACGCCAAAAATAATACTATTTTTAATACAACTATTATAAAATTGTGAAGATGAATAATGCTAATACCAAATTACATTATATGTAGTATTTATATGTGTTTTACGATCCAATAAATGTTATTTTTTGGAGTTTACGTCCCACTAAATAGCTATTAAAAAGCATTCATTGAAGTAAGTGTATTTGTTTTTCTTGAATTCTTTACAAATCTGTGGTGTATACTCCAGTAGCATACGTTTACTCACCCTATTGACGTTAAAGCCATACTTTATTGTAAAATTAAAAGCTTATATTTATAGGAAAATCATTAAATAAGGTCATTAATACGGTAATGGACAAGTTTCTAGTCTTACTATTTGGTACAATTTACAATTTATAGATACATTATTACTTGTGAATTTGAATGATTTCATCTATATTAGCATTTACAACAGATATGTAACAAGAACGTATAAATAAAAGTTCCTATTTAACGTTTTTAAAACACTTTTACTTAGTAAAACAAACATCTATTAATTTATGGTCGTAAAAGCCATTTGGGTTAAGAAAGGTGGCTTTCAAAACTATTTGAAATTTAAACAAACTGTTTTCACATTCTAGACGAACTTGTGGCAAAAAAAATTTCCTCACAAAAAAAGTGCGTAGTAAAAGGTCTCTTTTCAGTGAATATCGACATTTTAAATATACAGATCCATAGGGCGTAAAAAATCGATCAAAACTACAATATAAATGACTTATTTTCGCAAAAATGGCTTTTACACCAATTGAATCGGTTTTTTTAGTTCGGTTTTAATAATAGTACAAATGTCAGCCTATGAAATTCCACTGCTGGACACAGACTCTTCTGGGTAGTTACGCGGAGGTCTTAAGAACTTAAAACGAATGCCGTTGTGATTTTTTTGGCGGTAGACGAGCCTACTTACCACCTGGTGGTAAGTGGGTACTGTCGTCGCGGTACGTGTCAACTTCAGTCCAAAATGAGTAACGTTGGCACGCACCCGGACGCGCTGTCTACCGTTGGAGACGTAGGAATGGATTTTGAGAAGGGGTTGGGAAAATGGGGAGGAATAGGATAGGACGAGAATAAGCTCTGGGATATCTCACTTAATACCGAAACATTGGGAAACTACCGTACATTGTGGAATATGATTAAGTGGGAAATGCATTAAGTGAGTAAGTAAGTCAGTATGCAGGAAGGGAATGCAGCAAGATAGTCTTCTTTGAGAGAGGGGTAACGAGGCCAGTCGTGTGCGCACAGCGGCTGTTGAATTGAAGCGTGCATTCTCCCCCTCCAAATTGGCGAGTTCACTCTTTATTTGAGCCCTACAGCTTGTAGTAGTCGTAATTATAAGCTCAGGTTAGGCCCCATATGGAGTACTGCTTACATCTCTGGGCCGGCGCACCGAAATATCAATTGGACCATTTGATTCCACTCAACGACGTACTGTTTGAATTGTCGACGATCCCACTCTCACGGGCGGTTTAGAATCCCTCAGCATTAGTAGAGACGTTGCGTCTCTCTGTGTGTTCTACCGCCTGTAATGGGGAATGCTCTGAAGAACTGTTCAATATAATTGCCACCTCGGGTTTCTACAACCGCACCTCTCGTCACAGAAGTGCGATTCATTCGCATTTCCTCGATATGGAGGTGTCGCGTACTGTTCGGTCCAAAATTCATTTTATACTGCGAACCCGTAGGTTGTGGAACGAACTGCCTCAAGAGGTCTTTCCATTAAGCTACGATATGGGGTTCTTCAAGAAAGCTGTGAATAGGATTATGCAAGGTTGGTTTTGCATACCCCTGGTGTTGCAAGTGTCCATGGGCGGCGGTAATATTTACTATCACGTGGGACCGCTTGCTCGTCCGCCTACATCATAGTAAAAAATAAAAAAAAAACTTCGTTAAGAAAGCTAAGCCTGATGTTGCAGGTGTCCATGGGCAGCGGTGACCACTTACCACCATGTGGCCCGCCAACTCATCTGCCACTATTCTATAATAAAAAAAAATTAGTCCATCAGTTTGTCCCTAAATTTCGTCTACAATGATATGAACTGCGAAACTGACTGGTATCTTGGTTTCAGGGTCACCCTTAGTCGTAAAGTAGTAAAATTTTTCTGATCGAAAGTCGTAGTCTCCGTGTAAGTAGGTAGATTTCTTAGAAATATCCCTAATGCTATTAAAATACTCTGTCATACAACCCTGATTTTAAATCCGCCTCTGGGTATTAAGGGTGAAAACATAAAGAAAGCAGGTCACCTGCTTTCAAGTAGTTGGCGACGATGGGATGAAAATATAACAAACCCTACGTTTTGATTTCAATCTTTCAGCGCAGACTTTACGTTTCATCCTTCTGTTATTTATGTTTTCATCCCGAACACGTGAACACTTAAACACTTGTCATTCATTGTCTTTTACTCTCTGTCCTGTTAGGCGGCGCGTCCATTTACGACATATTTTGCTCCTTGTCTTACCAAATATAAAATATACTTAAGTAAATGTTTTCACTGAATATTAAGTGACAAATGTTATGTGTTGTCATATTAAAATTTGAAACTTGAAAGGCGGCAATCGCAAGTTCACGACTTTTACTTACGTCAATTCGTCCTCGACGCGAACGCACCGCGCCGCAATGATCTAGCACAGGTATGGGCAACCTTTGACATGTTGAGGGCCAAACTTTAGCGTGCAGATACGTTCGCGGGCCGCGTTTAAAAGTACTTAGTGCATTTTAAAGTAGTGATAATATTTTTTGCGATAGATATTAGACATGAAATAATACGACAATGTTATTATAGTACAATTTATTAAAATAACAAAATGAAATTTAAAAAAATGGTACATTATAATTAAATCGTTAAATTTGCAATTGTTACAAACTACGAAAGTTAAATACACCGAAATCAATGAGACACTTGAGCTTGAATTTGGGAAACTAATCCATCGATATTTGGATTAATTCCACTGATACAAAGACGTAAAGAATTTTCCAAATTATCGTCAGTCAGTCTTGTACGATGTGTTGATTTATTAACTTTCATCAATGAAAAGAACTGTTCGCATTTATAAGTACTGCCAAACGCACAAATCAATCTTCTTGCGAATTTTCTAAGCTGCGGAAAATTGTCTTTTTCTAGGTATTTTTTGTAGAATACGTAGAGTACGTAGAATATGTAGAATAGAATATGTAGCTCTACGTCTTCAAATTTGGATTTTAGGAGTGTGTTTTCTTGAATCTCGATCAACTCCATTTGTAAGTGTATTGGAGCATTTTGTACATTATATTTTGTAGGAGTAGCAAATAAACTGAAACAGTCTTCCATGTTTTTGAAGTCGCTAAATCTGTTCGAAAATTGTTCCGACAGTAACTTGAGTTCTTCAGCATATTGAGCATAAGCAATATTTTCATACGCAGAGAGCGTGTTGAAATGGTAACTGTTACCAGACAGCATCTGTGACTCCCACAAGCGTAGTTTGATCTGAAACGCTTTCAAATGGCTGTACAAATCATTTACTAACTGTCCTTGTTTTTGTTTCAAATTTAAATCATTCAAATAGCCTGTAAGATCGACCAGAAATGCTAAGTCACATATCCATTTTGGGTCACTTAATTCAGATAGTGGTTTATCTTTTATTTTCATAAAGTCTGCTATCTCATTTCTAAGCTCGTAAAACCGTTTCAACATTTTTCTTTTGCTCAGCCATTTGACTTCACAATAATATGTTACGTCGTTATATTCAGCTGATATTTCATCCAAAAACGCCTTGAACTGACGATGGTTAAGCCCTCGGGATCGAATAAAGTTGATGGTTTTTACTACCACATTCATAACATTCTGGAGTCGAATGGACTTAGAACACAAGTTCTGTTGGTGGATAATGCAATGAAGGACTATCAAATCATCTTTTTGCACATTTAATTATGTTGCTTTTTCATTCAAAATTCCGATGAAACCTTTACGTAAGCCGACCATAGAAGGTGCACCATCAGTGCATACTCCAATTAATTTTGACCATGGCAAGCCAAAACTTGTGAATACCTTTTGAACTTCAATAAAAATATCCTCTCCAGTAGTGGTTCCTTTTAGCGGCTGTAAAGCAAGCAATTCCTCAGTAACAGTGAACTCCTTATCAACACCTCGAATAAATATAGCCAGTTGAGCTGTGTCAGACAAATCGGTGCTCTCGTCTAATGCTATGGAAAATGATTCAAAACCAGCCATACGGTCAGTCAATGTTGTTTTTATATCATTAGCCATCATTTCTATAAATCGAACAACAGTTCGTCTTGACAAACTAATTTTTTCAAATTCATTTTTCTTTTCAGGACACAAAATACCGCAAATTTCTAACATACACTCCTTGATAAATTCTCCTTCGGCAAATGGTTTTAATGCCTTTGCCAATTTTGAGCTAACTATAAAACTAGCTTTCACAACATTATCAAGTTGTGTTCTTTGTTTATGAAACATTTGTTGCTGTTTTTCCAAATTTGCGGTAAGCTTCTGGATTTTGTCTGTTCTTAATTGTCCTGTCAGTGAGTGCAGCGTAGCATGCTTAGTTGAGTAATGCCTCTTTATATTGAATTCTTTCATTACTGAAATGGATTCATTACACAGCAAACAAATAGGCTTACCATTGTGCAAGATAAAAAAGAATTCTTCAGTCCATTTTTCTTGAAACTGGCGACCCTCTGTATCTACTTTTCGTTTCTTTCCACCAGACATCATTTTTGTTTACTTTTCGTTCAATAAACTTAATAACAAACTATAGTTAGTAACCACTCAAGATGCACACAAAGTCACAAAGCAAGTTGACGGCTCGAGCAGTTCGCTAGGATATCGCTTGTCCAAGTTATCACCTCGGTAGCTCAAATAGAACTGAACTAACGTTCGGGCCATCCACCCGCTTATATAGGCAAAATGAAGGAATAATCTGGAATAAACTAGTTTAGAATAATTGAGAAGCAATAAATCTTTTGATGTGTCGCCCGTGAGGCGGCAAACCTCAAAGAATTTGATCGAGCAAGCCGAGTGGCGGCGATTATCAAAGAGTGAGGCGGCAAACATCAAAGGATTTGATGTTTGCCGCCTCACTGTCACTCCCGTGAGTATAAGTACCTAATGTAATATTTTTTTAATTGGGTTTTTTCAAAATGTCTCGCGGGCCGGATCATATCTTACAGCGGGCCGGATCCGGCCCGCGGGCTGGTTGTTGCCCATATATGATCTAGCAAGACAAAGCCTTATGAAAGTAGAAGACTCCTAGTGATGAAGGATTTTTAAATATATTTCATACTTCAAAATTTTCTTTTACAAACAAACAATTCTTTCAATATATTTCTCACTAACTCATATGCCCATCGCTAATATGAATAGACTAAAATTTGATAATAATTTACCAAAATTTTCAATGACCTATTGTTCTGCTCGTAATAGGCATAAAATTTATTTACAATACAACATAGAGTTCCGTAATATATTACTAATAACAGAAATACGACCTCATAAAGGTTGCGGGCACCCGCTGGATGCAGGTCGCAACCGATAGGTCTAAATGGCGGACAATGGGGGAGGCCTATGTCCAGCAGTGGACGTCCAAGGGCTGAGAAGAAGAAGAAGAAGAAGAACAGAAATACGGCGTAAGTTAGAAAAGTCTTAAGTATAGTCTCTTATCGATATTATCATGTGGCACAATTCAAAAGAATTTCTTAAGCAAATACAGGCTTTAAAATTTTCAGAATTTATAATATTTAAATATCCATCATCTTTTCTATTAATTTAGATTTTATCGCCCTCGGCTAGACAGCCATTGTGGCGTTCAGAAAGGCACTATGCAGGCTGAAAATAATTTATCTAATTTATTTTTAATGTATAGAAAGAAAATGGCAGACGAGCAGACGGTCCCACCTGGTGGTAAGTGGATAATGTCGTCCTGCGAGTCCAGAATGATATGACAATTACAATATACCTGTAGATTATCTACCCATTACCTAAAGTAGGTAAACTATTGCCCCAGATTTGTCAAATTTGATTAATTTTATACTGTTTTTAACATATTTCTGATTTTCTCAACGCTTACATCATAAATACAATTTCCAAATTTAATAATATAGGAAAATACTAGTTTTTTTTACTTTGCTCCTGTTGTGGCTTGTTTTATTATATATATATATATATATACTTGCCTTTGGTTTGTCCTATTGCTTGTATTATATATACTTTGTTCTATTGACTTCAGTCATCTTACGCCTTACGAGATGCCTATTCCTCAATTTAACTAAGTCGGTTGATTATTATCAAAATAAACTTAAAAATGAATTAGCTTATAAAATACTAGCTGTGCCGGCATGCGTTGCATGCCCGGTAATTTCTTTGCACATAATATATATGTATACATAATATGTATATAGCCTATGTCCATCTGAAATAATGTACCTTTCAAATGGTGAAAGAATTTTTCAAATCGGTGCAGTGGTTCCGGATAATTACCCTCCACAATACTCCACATACACACAAACTCAAAAAATTCGCACAGATTCGCGCAAATTCGTATAGATTACGGAACCACGATAGCTGTTATTCGCATGTGACCTGACGAATCCTTTGTGTACCTACGTATAAATACATGTAGCTTTTCAATACCGACACTAACAATCAGATTAGTGGTATTAGCAACAAGCCAGTTGATAATACTCTCATAATGAAGAAATTTGGAACAGGTATAGTAGTCATTCTGTTCTTTTATCTAACGGCGCCAGCGCAATGCACCTTCGGTATCGGTCAGAATATATTGGAAAAAAACCTCCCCGAAGACGCCAAACTTAACTTCACGGGGCTTGCGGTGAAGAATGGACACACCGTTGAAGAATTTGAAGTCGAAACAGAGGATGGATATTTACTGACAATGTTCCACATCATCGGCACTAATAAAACTTTGCCTTTCCTTCTGCTACACGGCCTTGGTGACTCCTGTGACACCTTCATCATTAGAGAAAACATATCTCTGGCCATAACCTTAGCAGACCAAGGCTACGACGTTTGGGCGCTAAACAGCAGGGGTAACAAGTACTCACGAAAACACAAGACGCTGAACCCTGACAAAGATAAAGAGTATTGGAGCTTTAGTCTTCACGAAGTTGGTTATTACGATCTCGCGGCTGGCATCGACTTCGTCCTAAACGCCACTAGTCAGGAACAGGTGAGGACGGTTGGGCACTCGCAAGGTACCACCGCACACTTCGTCTTAGGCTCGACAAGACCTGAGTACAATGCCAAAATTAAGGTCTTTCTAGCGCTGGCTCCTGAAGCATTTCTAGGCAATGTTAAACCCCCTCTGTCCCTAATTGTAGCCTCCTCTCCAGTATTGAATACAATTCTCGTGACTCTTGGTAAAGAGGAATTATTCAATAATTATTCGACTACAGTCACCGTTTTCAAATTGTTATGTACTCAGTTAGGAACTATCAGTTATGATATATGTGTTGAGGGATTAGTGTTTCTAATCGCTGGCGCCGATCCTGAAGGATTTGAAGAGGAGTTTCTGCCGTATGTGTTCTCGCATTTTCCTGCTGGAACTTCGAGGAAGAGTTTGTTGCATTTTGCACAAAATTCCCTTCATAAAAGATTCGCTCAGTTCGACAACGGTGTTGTAAAGAACCTTTTGAAATATAAATCGGTAAGCCCTCCATCATATGATTTGAGCAAGGTCACAATGGATGTGGCTCTGTTCTGTGGGAAAAATGACAAACTGTCAGAATTAGCAGATGTGGCTTTATTGAAAGAAAGACTTCCTAATGTCGTCGAATATCGTGTGATGGAACCTGATGCTTGGAATCACTTAGATCACGTGTGGGGTTTGCAAATGCCTACTTATTTAACTCCTTATATATTAGATTTGATGAAAAAATATTAATAAATTGAAATAAAATGTGAAATGTCTGCAATGTACTTAGTTCGTTTTCTTAAATACCTGCACCTTTTTAACCTAACTACATTAGAAAAAAAGTTTTTTAATGCCTTTGGATTTTGGTTTTGGTTTGATTTTTGAATAAGATTTGATTCTTGGAATCTCTCGAGACAGACACTTATAGCATTTCAGAAGTTGATTTCAAGAACTGGAAAAAGTTCATGAATGTCTAAGCGACGGTCGTCTTGCGGCGGTGGGTCGGTGAAGTTACAAAAAGAACTGCTAGAAGGATATGATGAAGAACAGCGCAGGACTGAGCAGGACTTATTTCTTTAGAGATTAACAAACCGGATTGAACGTTAGATAAACCATTACAATGAAATTTGACATATTTTGACAATATAGTTTTACACTAAAGGTTTTTTCTTATTTGAAAGATTTTTGTTTCTTCGACCTTGTTTTAATAATTCGAAGTAACGTATAAATAAAGTCCATGAGTTAACCAATTATTTTGTGATCTTACAATTGTTTAAATTTTCCAAAGATGTTCAAAGATTTTCGGATATTGGCCATTTTTGAAAACTGCGACCTCCGATTATACCTATAAAAATCGCTAAGAGACATACATTGTGTAATCAATCATTGTGCCTGATGCCTTAAACTATGGACTCTGCTCACGATTCTGAACTAATTAAAGTGAAATATTACATAATTTATTCTGTAAAATATCTGTTATTTTGTGTATTGAAAAATTTAGCACCAACTCAAAAAAATAGAATTATTTTTACAAAAAAACTAGGAACAATTTTCATGCCAATGAATACAGAATAATGAACAGAATATATGGTTTAAGATTTTGGAAATTAATCAGTTACATCTTGTAAGTATGAATAATACACATACGTAGATTATCTAAAATATACTTTGCAGTAGGTAATTAAATATATATTTAATAAATTACTATTCATATTATTGTCATAAACGTATTTTTTCATGCGATATATTTTTTTAATTAAAATTGATCAATATTAATGCACCAATTGTTTTATTGGCGGTACGACGGGAGGTCCAAAAGTTTCCGGCCTGACAAAGAAAAATGACACTCAAGTTCATGAAACTATTTTTATTTTTTAATATCGTCTCCGTCTATTCAAACACAGTTTTCCGATCGTTTAATTAGCATTTCTATCCCACTATAAAACCGGTCAGAAGTTTTGTCTTCAACATGGGCGAAAACTGCAACGGTTACTTCATCATCTGTAGTTTTAGTTTTTCGAAGTTTTTCTGTAGTTTTTCGAAGCCCTGTCCTTGCTGCTATTTCTTTCATCTTTAGCCACCGGTCGTTCAAAACTTCTTCCATTAATTTCATGTTTTTTGGAGTGAGTGCCTCATCGGGTCGACCGGGGTGAGGTACGTCGACGATGGACTCTCGATCTAATCGAAATTGCTTACACCAATCTTTGACACACATGTACATGTACCTGTTACACATGTAACAGAGGGTGCAATAACAATTTCATACAGTAAAATAATAATTAACAACACTTCAATTTCCGCTTTTTATTCTACAGCTGAATAAAGATACGACTCGTGAATAAGCAACATGTTTAAGAGCAATTATGTTATGGTATTTCTATGTAGCACAATTATGTGACGCGTGGTGTCGATCGGCTATACAATAGAATCCACCCCACCTTTTCCCGCGGGTGTCATAGAAGGCGACTCAGGGACAACTAAGCGGCTACCATACGCACTAAGGAACTAC
Organism: Sesia apiformis; assembly: GCA_914767545.1. Taxonomy (NCBI): domain Eukaryota; kingdom Metazoa; phylum Arthropoda; class Insecta; order Lepidoptera; family Sesiidae; genus Sesia; species Sesia apiformis. The sequence goes on along the minus strand of OU611960.1, from coordinate 1,282,887 downwards.
TAGGTTGATCAATAAGTTTCTGGAATCGGATACATTACATTAAATTATAGGAATGCATTTTATTTCATTCGAATCTCAAATTCAGTAGTAGCCAGTGCCAAAGGAATTAAAAAAAACAATTGTCACCAATTTTTTTGTTTCGTTGTTCATTTGTTACTTGTTTGTTGTTTATTTGTCGAGAATTTTATTAGTGTGCAAAATGGAGGAAGTCGAAGTTCGTGCGGTTATTAAATATTTCTGCCTGAATTTCTTTTCTACGAAATGTGTTTTTGAAGAATTGCAGTCTACTTTGGGAGACAATGCTCTGTCTTATTCTACAGTAGCATACTGACTGGTGCGCGGAATTTAAACGCGGCAGAACCGTCTGTAACGACGAGACTGGCTCTGGGCGCCCGACAACCGCTGCTACTGAAGACAACGCAACATTGATCAAAAAACTACGCGAGGAAATAAAAAATAAATGAGGTGGAAAATTGCCTGCCGGAGTGCATTTTCGTCATGACAATGCACCTGCGCATCGGTCTGATGTTGCAGGCGCTGCCATCCGAACTGCTTGGTTTCAGTTGATGTAGCATCCGCCGTATTCTCCGGACCTAGCTTATTTTACCAATTAAATCTTTGACCATCTTACCAATTTGAAAAATCACTTGCGTGGTATACAATTTCACAGACATGATGTCATGTGCGCTGTAAAGTATTTTTTCGATACCCAGGATCATGCCCCTTTTCCAAGGGAATTAAGCAACTTTCAAAACGTTATTCAAGGTGTTCATTAGATTAGAAGGTGATTACGTTGAAAAATAAATACAATTTAGATATACGTTTCCTAAAGTTTCAATACTTTTCCAAAAATATATTGATCAACCTAGTATATCACCTCTAAAACAGTTTTCTCGCCAACCCGATAGACCAGCGTAGCATTTTAAGGCGAATATAGCAGCTCCCTTACAGAAGAACACAGCTTGCAAAAAGTGTTCTATAAGAACAGATGGACTGCATTTGATTTTAAAAAATAGTCTAATATCTAAATAATTGCCATTAACAACTGACCATAGACAACAACTCAAGAGTAGTATCAATAACTTTATCTTTTCAGCTTTTTTATTATCAAATAATCTTTGTAATTCTTTTATAAACCCAGGTAACGATCCCCCACTAATTACTAATGAGTTTGGGGGTGCTTTCACAGATTTCGATTTTTACCACTTGCTGTTTTTGAGACACGACTACACTAACATTTATTAACCTATTTGGTAACAATAGGTGACTGACTGTTACCAAAAGCTTTTTGTGGTTCTTTTTATTTATCTACTTATATAATGTTCAATTTTTATTCAGTTTTTGACACTTGCCTTTCAATAACTGTAACACGCCTTTGGCAGTGACTTTAAATTATGCTTTCCAATGACAAAAGATTTTTCTCCTACTTGCTCGGAAATGGCTTCATCATTTTAAAAAAAAGAATACCTACGTCAATCGGCTCTTTTCTGTATGCACTCCAGCAACTTCCAACACGACAGTAATAGAAATTTCTGGACAGTAGCGAGGTTATTTATAGTGCACACTAACATAAATTAGGTTTTTTTAGGTACACGATATTTATTATTATAAAGGCTGACGGTGCATTTCTTTTTAAAAGTTTAAAAAAAGAACAAAGACCGCGCGCAGTCGAATTGGCAGGAATGAATCTTCTGTTTCTTGAATTACGAGTAATTTGTTTATTGTTTCCTCGCAAATTAGAGAAAAGTACCATACAAGTCTCGGCCGAAATAGCAATTAACGGCCTCGTTTATTTTAAAAGGACTCGGCTTCGCCTCGTCCTTCCAATATTACTCCACCGTCAATTGCTTTATTTCGGGCCTAGACAGTAATGTACTATTAAAAATCTTTTCAGATATTACAATTCTCCTCCACAAACCAACAAATCTTTCGATAAATTACTCTGCACGTAATTACGCACTTGTACTTATTTACGGAATATACCTACATATGAATAAGAAATTGCACATCTGTGTATATACCTACCTATAATTGATATACCCTAAACAGAACAAAAAAATGTTACTAATTAGCAAAAAATTGCTATTATTCTATTTTTTTAATTAGCATAAAATTTATTTACTATAGGGGAGTAAGGGGCAGTGGCGCTCATCGGGCAATGGCGCTCACCCCAATAACTTAATAGATACGGTGCATATGAACACGTCGCGCAGATTGAAGTACGGGGGGAGTGACGCAGGAGCAGGCAGCGACAAGTTACATCAGTGCGCTCACATGACGGGAGAGTGAGGTAAGTTTGTTTGATTGCGGCCGGGCTGATCTAATTTTCGGTCGGAGATTTTTATCGGTAAGTCCAGATTTATAGTATTTATTTATTATTGGTTTTATTACTCGGGATATTAAAACATTCTATTTAGCTATAATGCTAACATTTTTGAACAGTTATATCTATATGTTTTCAAATTTCAAATCTTATACAAGACGATCGTTTGGGGTTATGTCGCTCAAGTGAACGCCATTACCCTTTAGTGATGAATTTTTTTTAACAGATATGCTTAGAAATCGTCTAAGGACCACCGCCAAGGCGGCTCGGAGCGATGAAGACCTACTGCACGCTAAAGCTGCGATTGAAAGTGGGATGTCCAAACGACAAGCAGCGAAATCATATAACATCCCATTTACCACGTTGAGAGATAGACTAAAGAATGAGAACACGAGCGGTTCTGAATTGGGTCGTAAGCCGGTTTTCAATCAACAGCAAGAAAGTGAAATAGCTGAACAGGTAAAACTACTGGGATCAATGCATTATGGACTGAGTGTCGCAGATTTACGTAAATTAGTTTACAAGTATGCCGAGCTTAATAATATCATAAATAATTTTGATGATAGAAGTAAAACGGCAGGATTAGACTGGATGCAAGGTTTTATGAGGCGTAACCCTTCTGTTGCTGTACGAAAAGCTGAAGCAACGAGCTTAAATAGGGTTTCTGCCTTTAACAAAGAAGAAATAACTCATTTCTACAATATGCTTAGTAATCTGATGGAGAAGCATAGGTTCCCACCAAATAATATTTACAGTGCTGACGAGACAGGTATCACAACGGTCACAGATCCAGAAAAAGTGCTTGCAGAAAGCATATGCACAAGTTGCAAATATAAACAAGGGAGAAGCTGGATTCTGAGCCACGGGAATATACTCTTTGAACCCAAATGTTTTTACCGCGCAAGACTTCTTGGCAGCATCGCTGATGGATGACTCAGAACAACCTCCTCAAAACAAAGACGAAAATGTCAACAATCTTGGAGCTGCACAGTCCCGTGATATGATTGTGAATCAAGGATCTATATCCCCTATACATAGTCCATCAAATGAGTCTCGGCGTCCTGATTCTGAATCACCTATGCCTGGTCCATCTAATCCGGTACTAGTTGATGAACAAACACGAACTCCTGTGCCTTTTGCTGCTATAGCATCGACTCCTACTATTAAGCCCTCTTTAAAGCCAGGTCCGAAGAAGAGAAAACAACATGCTGCCATATTAACAGCAACCCCATTAAAAAGTGTTTTGGAAGAGAAAGAAAATAAAAAGAAAGCTAAGATCAATAAGACTAGGAAATATGAAAAAACAAATAGTAAAATAATAAACAATTATATAAACATGAAAGGAAAATCTTACAAACGTAAAGTTTCTGCAGAAAGATACATTTCTGATTTATGTGCCTAAGATGAAAATTGTTCCTATTAATAAGGATAATAAGGATAAGGATTAATAAGGATAATTTATGCCCAGTTGTAATTTTACATTTTAATTTAGTTGATTAAGGCTGATCTCTCTTGTATTTGACTAAAGTTTGTGGATCTCACTTGTTTTATTTAAACAAACAGGTCTGAGCGTTATTACCCCTTTGCCTGAGCGGTATTACCCATAGTCAGGGGCAATGGCGCTCAAACCTGTTTTTTTTTGGAAGTTTCTTTTACTGATTATAAATGACAGATAAATACGTTTTGTGTTAAAATGTTGATTACTGATTAGTTAAACCTTTATTATTTCTTCATCCTTTTAATATAAACCAAAATATTAAAAAAATAGATGGATTTTCCTTTAAGTGAACGGCATTTCCCCTGCTTAATCTACAACGGTCTGGAGTTCCGTGGTAAAGAGGTATGGCGTGCATTAGAAAAGTCAATTGTAGATACTACGAGTAGTTTGTGTTGTATAGGACTTCACCTGTATTGTATTGACCTAGACAAGATAAAACGTATTCTACCCATTGGACCTCGCTGGATCCAAATGTTTCTTGCCTGACATATTTCTAGAAGTAAAGACAAATTTATACGTCATTGAATTTGTCATTTATCCTGCTAATTCGTGTATAATTTTTAGAGTTCAACCCTCGATTGTTTTGATTCCTCGACTCTTAGAACAACAGGAAGTCGCAAAATCTTTAAAATGTTTAAACTGGAATATCGTTCCGTGATTAAGTTCCTTGACATTGATCAATATTTCTACTTGTCTACACGTGGAGTTCACCGTTTCCACATGTAACGGATTAGACAATGACAATCTTATACACTAAAATAATAATTAGCAACACTTCAATTTCCGCTTTTTGTTCTACAGCTGAATAAAGATACGACTCACGAATACGCAACATGTATAAGAGTAATTATGTTATGGTATTTTTATGTAGCACAATTATGTGACGCGTGGCGACACCACGCTATACAATAGCACTCACCCCGTCTTTTCCCGCGGGTGTCATGAAGGCGACCAAGGGACAATTAACCGGCTACCATACGCCCCGAGGAACTAATATATATAACCTCTAAAAGAGTGGTCTCGCCAACTCGCTAGACCAGCGTAGCATTTTAAGGCCTAACACCCCTCGTGCAAAAAACAATATGTATGAAGACGCCCTTGTGCAGTAGTGGATACTGAAAGCGATGGTTGTATTTCTATGTAGCACTAGTGTCGAACCGCGGATTTGTCCTGGTACAAGCAGGAGCTAGGTTTGAGTGATTAACTAATAGATTAATATTAAATCCATTCATTAATATTATTTTCTTGGGGGGAGTGCACGTTGCATTCCCACAGCCGCTGGGCGCACTCGACTGGCCACGTTACCCCTCTCTCACAGAAGACTACCTTGTAATGTACTGCATTTCCTACTTTATCGTATTTCCCCAATGTACCTACGTACGTGTTTCGCTAGTGAGTGAGATATGCCAGAGTCCATTCCCACCTCATCCTATCCCTTCCCATTTTCCCCCAACCCTTTCTCCCAATCCATTCCTTAATCTGCAATGGTAGGCAGCGCATCCGGGGGCGTGCTGACGTTTGTCATTCTGGACTGACTCCCGCCAGCCAGGCGGACCAACGACTTAGAGAATTTAGTCGGTGCTGGTTGGATGAGTAGAGCCGAAGATTATGTGTGGCGGCGAGCTTTGGTAATGACCTATATCCAAAAGTGGCGAGACATATGCTGATGGTATGGTATGATATGGTATACATTACAAAAAAAAAATTAGTTGCATAAATAATAAACTACATAACTGAAATAATAAATGTTTGTTTTGTATACTACATGAAGTAATGTTAGCAGGGTCAGCGGAATCAAATCATATGCGGTGGCGAGCTTCATTAGAGGCCTAAAGCAGAGCCGATGGTATGCTCCTTCGAGACATAAACACGAACAATATTGTAGGTATATTGTTTATGTAAATTAAAAATAGTAAAGGACCAAAATATATTCCTGGGGAACACCGTAAGTAATTTATTTATTTTATTACGTTCTCTAACAAGCTACCATACATTTGCGTTATAAATATAAATTACTTATACATAAACGTGTTATTATATAGCAGCTTCCTTACAGAAGAACACAGCATGCAAAAAGTGTTCTATAAGAACAGATGGACTGCATCACAGTTGATTTGATGAAATAGTCTAAAATCTAAATAATTGCCATAAACAACTGACCATAGACAACAACTCAAGAGTAGTATCAATAACATTATCTTTTCAGCTTTTTTATTATCAAATAATCTTTGTAATTCTTTTATAAATCCAGGTAACGATCCCGCACTAATGACTAATGTGTTTGGGGGTGCTTTCACAGTTTTAGATTTTTACCACTTGCTGTTTGTGAGACACGACTACACTAACATTTATTAACCTATTTGGTAACAATAGGTGACTGACTGTTACCAAAAGCTTTTTGTGGTTCTTTTGTTTATCTACTTATATAAGTTTTTGACACTTGTCTTCCAATAACTGTAACACGCCTTTGGCAGTGACTTTAATATATGCTTTCCAATGACTTTTTCAATGACAAAAGATTTTAAAAATATTTTCAGACCACAATTCTCCTCCACAAACCAACAAATCTTTCGATAAATTACTCTGTACATAATTACGTACTTCACGTACGTAATTACGTACTTACGGAATTCACGGAATATACATATGAATAAGAAATTGCACATCTGTGTACATACCTATAATTGATATACCCTAAACAGTACAAAAAATGTTAATAACTTGCGAAAATTAGCAACAAACTGCTTTTATTCTGTTTTTAATTAGCATAAAATTTATTATTTATTTACTATACAACATTCTGGAGTTCCGTGGTGAAGAGGTATGGCGTGCATTAGAAAACTCAATTGTAGATACTACGAGTAGTTTGTGTTATATGGGACTTCACCTGTATTGTATTGACCTAGACAAGATAAAACTGAACCTGGACACTGGACCTTTTATTTCGATTTTATTTTATTAAGATTATAACGTCAAAAAATCTGAAATAAAATATATTTTTAAACGTCTTTTTTAAAAAATATTATTTTTTTCTTAATAAAAAATATTTATATACTTTTAAATATTCTTATCATTTACATAAGAATGTATTTAAATAAATGCCAGTTTCAATAATTACATAGGTACATATTCCACATATTTACGAAAATAAATCACGTTACAACGACGAATCTTAAATGGACTATAAATTATGATTATTTTTCTATGGTTAATCTACAATCTAAAATAAAATTTTGCGACTGTCTTTAAAACTATTATCGAAGTTTTTTGTTTTAATTGTATATGGGTTATTATATTTTATTAACCTTGAAATGGTTATTCCTCAGTTCGGTTGATTTTTATCAAAATACTAAGGTACAGTCGCCAAATATCGCCCCCTTTTTGTAAAAAAATTGTAGAAAAAAAAATATTACAGGTATAATAATAAATAAAACGTCAAACATTAGGTACAATATTCCTTTATTCTTAAAAATAATCAAAACCTTGTTAACTTTGTTACAAATTCTATAAAGATAGCTTTAACAAAAAAGTGCAAATTCTAAAAATATATTTTTGCGGACCTAATTCCGTCCCGGGGACGATATTGAGATCGCAATAATCAGTCCGTGAACTTAAATTGTATTCATAATAATATTAGTACTTAGTAATCATATTATAATATCTAATCAGACCTTTGTCAATCATTGATATGGTTTAAGTAATTCTAATTTTCCAGACAAGTTGTACAGATAAATTTAGGTCCTGGATTTTCAACGCAATCCTCATGCATCCATTGGAAACATTTGATGCATCTTATCCATTTTTCTCCCTTTTTGTCTTCGGAAAAGCTTTTATGACAAACTGGGCATTCAGCGTCATCATTATCGCTATCTTCTTCGTTATTAGAGACCAAAATTGGGTCATCATCAGATGTTTCCCCGTCAGAAGACTGTTGCTCTTGTCGCTTGTTGGTTTTATTGTTATTTTTGCTGTTTTCTGCTGTTTTAGTTTTTTCCACACTTCTGACCCTTTTTTTCCCGCTACTATTTAATGCTTCTCCTTCCGCTTCTTTTCTGCATACATTATTTCTTGTTTATGCGGTCATAAATGACATATAATGACGAGCCATAAATAACTTCATCCTTTTTTTGCCCGCCTTCTTTTTGGTCTGTGAAAATGGATGGCCAATTGAAAAGCCATTCGTTTTAAATCAGAAGCGGTGACACAATAGTAATTCTTCTCCATTTGCAGGCAATAGTTTACCAGCTCCTCTTCTGATTCTACCGGCAAAACTGGTTTTCTTCCCATTTTCACAGAATCTACATTTTCTACAGATTTTTCAGAATTTTTCACGTAATCTTTCAAACTAACTCTTGGGACGTTAAATAACTTTACTGCCTTTTTATAACCCATTTCTTTCGTTCGTACAGCTTCAACAGCTTTTTTCATTGCTTCAGGATCCCACAGCTTTCTCTTTGGCATCTAAAATATAAAGAAAAATATTAACTAAATATAGAAAACAGCTATAGAAAATAAACTTAAAAGTAAGGTGAAGTTACCTAAATATCGTCTCGGGGACGATATTAGGTCCACGTAGGGGGACGTTATTAGGAATTTGTTATTTGTTTTAATAAACATGCATTTAACAAAAAACACATGTCATAACCTAAAATTTTTCCTATCGTTTTAAATCATATGTAATAATGTTCATTTTGACAAAACTTTCGTTTCAAGAAATCAAACATATCAATATTTAATCAAGGCCGAGAATATTTCAATCAAAAACTCACCTTGAACAGTTTTTTTCTTTTTTAAATATCTTGTTGTAGGAGCGACGTTTTACCGCTACTTTTCTACAATGGCCGAATGAAGTAACTAACTTTTGATTCGGGATATCAAAATTAGATGGCGTTTGTTGGAAGAAAAAAAACGGAAGGGGACGAAATTAGGTTCGGGGACGAAATTTGGCGACTGTATCTTACGGAATCACGCCAGCTGTAATTCGTATATGTCTTGACGTGACTTTGGACTCAGTACGTATATAAATAATACGTGTAGATTTGCAAATTCAACATTAACATCTGGTTAGTCGGTATTAACGTCAAGCAAGTTCATAATACTTTAACAATGAAAAGTAGACCAGGCTTTGTAGCGTTTTTTTTTCTTTACTTCTTTGCACCAGCGCAATGCACCTTCGGTATCGGTCAGAATATATTGGAAAAAAACCTCCCCGAAGACGCTAAACTTAACTTCACGGGGCTTGCTGTGAAGAATGGACACACGGTTGAAGAATTTGAAGTCGAAACAGAGGATGGATATTTACTGACAATGTTCCACATCATCGGCACTAATAAAACTTTGCCTTTCCTTCTGCTACACGGCGTTGGTGACTCCTGTGACACCTTCATCATTAGAGAAAACATATCTCTGGCCATAACTTTAGCAGACCAAGGCTACGACGTTTGGGCGCTAAACAACAGGGGTAACAAGTACTCACGAAAACACAAGACGCTGAACCCTGACAAAGATAAAGAGTATTGGAACTTTAGTTTTCACGAAGTTGGTTATTACGATCTCGCGGCTGGCATCGACTTCGTCCTAAACGCCACTGGTCAGGAACAGGTGAGGACGGTTGGGCACTCGCAAGGTACCACCGCACACTTCGTCTTAGGCTCGACAAGACCTGAGTACAATGCCAAAATTAAGGTCTTTCTAGCGCTGGCTCCTGTAGCATTTCTAAGCAATGTTAAACCCCCTCTGTCCCTAATCGTAGCCTCCTATCCAGTATTGAATACAATTCTCGTGACTCTTGGTAAAGAGGAATTATTCAATAATTATTCGACTACAGTCACCGTTTTCAAATTGTTATGTACTCAGTTAGGAACTATCAGTTATGATATATGTGTTGAGGGATTAGTGTCTCTAATCGCTGGTGCCGATCCTGAAGGGTTTGAAGAGGAGTTTCTGCCGTATGTTTTTTCGCACTATCCTTCTGGAACTTCGAGGAAGAGCTTGGTGCATTTTGCACAAAATTCTCTTCATAAAAGATTCGCCCAGTTCGACAACGGTCTTGTAAAGAACCTTTTAAAATATAAGTCAGGAAGTCCTCCGTCCTACAATTTGAGCAAGATCACAATGAATGTGGCTCTGTTCTGTGGAAAAAATGACAAACTGTCAGAATTAGCAGATGTGGCTTTATTGAGAGAAAAACTTCCTAATGTCGTCGAATATCGTGTGATGGAACCTGATGCTTGGAATCACTTAGATCACGTGTGGGGTTTGCAAATGCCTACTTATTTAACTCCTTATATATTAGATTTAATGAAAAAATATTAATAAATTAGACAAAAATTGTGAAATATGTTGATTCAATTTCTATGATGTACTTATGACCTATAACTATTTAACTCTGTACGCTATAATTTTCTGAAATATTTTGTTTAATTATATGTAGTAAATAAAATGAACACAAGTCATTCAATAACAAGCAGCGCCACCTAGCCCTATTGAGAGTTACTAGCCTTGACATTTTTCTCTTTGTTCTATGATCGCCCGACGCACACATGTGATATTATTTGCTTTCAATATATTTAAAATTTCAATATTCTTTAAATTAAACTTTAGCTCCGTTGTTTCATTTCCACATTATATTACAACGTATAAAGTGTGTAGTGTGTTGAAGACCGTACACACCGTACGTACGTACCGTACACCGTACGTGTATAAAGCGTTTTATAATACGTCTTATACAGTACCTACACTGTAGTTATCTGTCAAGGAAGTGCGGAAGTGCGGATAATAACTGAGGTTCTAGATTAAACAGCTCTTCAGAACATTCCCAATTATAAAGGCGACAATAACACAGAGAGATGGTTTAGATTTTTAAGGGCATATTGAAAAAAATGCAAACGAATGAGCTAATCGAAGATCGATCTTTCGCACATCGATTTAGTGGAGAATATATTTTTTGGACTTCGATTTGAATCGTTTTACCACTACCACTAGTTATGGTAATTATCATCGGCAATTATTTAATATATTAAATTATTTATTTTTTTACCGTATCAATCACTAGCAGCAGGTTTAAATGGAATTATGAGATGGAATTATTAGTTGACGTCCAATTATTAAATAATACTCAAGTGTCCAATTATTGACAATACGTAAACATAGACATATAATGTAAAGGTCCTGGTTATTGATACTTCAATTTGACAACCATCCAACGGAGCGAAAAAACGAATTGGTCTCCTTTGGGGCTTTAGCCTATTCCATTGGCTCTACAAAAGCGGACCGTGACATAAAATGATAAATGGTGCTGGAAATAAATGTTAACACCATGAAAGAAAACGTAGAAACAAGGAATATGGAATGTCTTATCATTAATTTACATCGATCAGTTGAATTACTCGACCTTTTTGTTAATATTATTTACATCAAAAAATCTTTTTTTTTATAGAAAACGAAGGCGGCAGACGAGCATACAGTCCACCTGATGGTAAGTGGATACTGTCGTCCATAGACATCCGCGATACATGCCAACATCAGTCCAGAATGACAAACGTTGGCGCGCCCCCGGATGCGCTGCCTACCATTGCAGATTAAGGAATGGATTGGGAAAATGGGGAGGGATAGGAATGGGCTCTAGCATATCTCACTCACTACCGAAACACGTACGTACATTGGGGAAATACGATAAGGTAGGAAATGCAGTAGATTTAAAGATATGCTTTATCTAAAGATATTTTAAAGATATGTCTTCTGTGAGGTGTTTAAACAAATATCTCAATTATAACAGCAGGGGTAACAAGTATTCACGAAAGCACAAGACCTAATTAATATACTTTCTTATACAGGGTGGAAAATACTAACGGGACATGGAGGAAAAGTACATTAAATATTGAAGATATCAAATTTCACTCCAAGGAAACATTCTTTTATTTTTCAAAATAAGAATAATCGCATTCAAACATTTTTTTTAAAAAGCTTGCCTGAGCCGGGAATCGAACCAACTAAAAATGCCAAAAATAGTCAGTCACTATTTTATTGAACCAATCGATAGGGTCTATGATAAGGATAAAATCTCTCGGACAAACATTGCATCTTACAATTAAAGAACACCATGCAATCTAACAATAACCTAGACATAATTAGAACAAATGCTTACAAACAAACAATATTACAATCTGAAAAGGTACAATCGGCGGTCTTATCGCTAAGTAGCGATGTCTTCCAGATAACCGTTTGGTACTGAAGAATTCTTAAAAAAGATCGTAGAGTGCTAGAGAGATTATATCGACTAATACAAAAGTTAAACATAGGTAATCTACTCTTAATAACTAGGTACATTAACCATTGAATATGCAAATTATTACCTGATGTAGACTATTGTAAATTGTTCCTTAAATTAGACATTGATTAAAATTATCATTTCGATACAACATTTTTATAATTTAACTGATAAATTGCTCGAAATGCGAACCATTTTCTTGAATGCAGAGATTCGAGTCTTTTCAGAAATTCATTTCGTGTAACCTTCTGCAATGTGTTGTGATGAATGTTCGTGATAACATCTTGAACCTCAACTCTTAACTCTTCCACAGACTCATAAGATTTTTTGTAAATTAATTTTTTTACATTGCCCCACAAAAAACATCCAGAGGCGTAAGATCTGCAGATCTTGCAGGCCATTTAATTGTCCCGTTAGTACCCATCCAGACGTTGAAATTGTTATTAAGATAAGCAGTGGATATTCTACTATTATGGGCAGGAGCAGCGTCTTGTTGAAATATGATATTATTTCGCTCCTCCTCTGGTAGACAGTTCAATTCATTTCGTAGAAGAGATAGTAAGTGGATCGTATCGTAAGTGGATTTTAAGTGACTAAGGTGAATAATTACTTTCAGTAGAGGAAGGGTGTATTTTACGTGGACATAAAGTAGTTATACCTTCTAAATTTCGAGTGCAATTATTGGATGAGCTCCATAGTTCCCATTTCGGAGTAGTTAAAACGAAGGCAGAAGCTAGGTCACGTATGTGGTGGCCAAACATTGATCAGCATATTGAACAGAAAATAGGAGCACGCGATGTGTGTAGCACTTTACGCAGCGCACCGCCACGCGCGCCGCTCGCTACATGGCCATACCCTAAGGGTCCGTGGGAAAGAGTGCATTTAGATATGTTTTCTATTGATGGAAAACCATTTTTAGTAGCAGTAGACGCTCACTCGAAATGGCTGGAGTGTTCTTTAATGGCTCGTACTGACAGTGAGGCGGTTAAAGCGAGGTTGGATGACATGTTTAGTAGATTTGGTTTGGTGCGAACTTTGGTTACGGACAATGCTACTAATTTTAGTTCTAATACATTTAAAGGGTATTGTGCGCCGAATGGAATTCAGCATTTAACTATCACTCCCTACCATCCAGCATCAAACGGGCAGGCGGAAAATAGTGTCAAAACCATTAAAAGAGCTGTAAAAATTATACTCAAGGGGAACATATTGTGGACTCAAGGGAACTCAAGGGACTTAAGGGGAACTCAAGGGGAACAACATAACATTAACAACATATTGTGAATAACGTATTCACAATATGTTGTTAAAAAAAATTAAATATTTTTTTATTTCAATATAGGAATTCGGTGCACGGTACAACAGGTTTTTCGCCTGCTCAGCTGTTGATGGGACGCCCGTTGCGCTGTCGATTCGATTTGTTGCTGGTTGGAGATTCCACAAATGACAATGATTTACAACATGAATCCTTGTCGTCGATGGCTAAACGGAATGTTGTTTCTCAACAGATCTCGCAGCGTAATCAATATGGCGGGCGCAGGAGAACTGTTTTCGCTCCAGGTCAAATTGTTTTAATTAAACACTGTTATAATAACGGAATGAAACATATGTGGAAAAAAGGCATTGTAAAACAAAAAATTGGCACTAGAATGTACCTAGTTTTTGTACCGGATTTTAAAATTAATGTTAGGAAACATCTAGATCAATTGGTGGCATACAAAGGGTCGGATATTTCAGTTAATCTCGAGGATATTGGAAGTGTGCACTCATCTCCAAACGTCCTCGAAAATAGTACACCACCCCTACAAGATTCGAATTCAGTCTCTGAGCGTGAACTTTCTGTTTGTTCGTCAGGAAATAGTTTTAACGAGAATAATTCTTCTCTATCTGAATCTTTTGCCTCTCCGCCAGCAGAGACGGAGGTAGCACCAGAGTCTGCACAAACAAAAGCCATCCAATCGGAGGTTTTGGAGAGGAGTGCACAGTCTGTAGAGGAGGAAGGTAGTTCCGAATCAGCGGACGAACCTTTGGAGGAGAAGCGGCCGACTCCTCCGCCTGTACGTCGCACGAGAAATAAGAATCCCCGGTACAAATAGTTAAAGCTCGTCCTGATCGTAATTGTTGATGCTTAGTGTTATTTGTTTTAAGTGTTTAAGTCCTAATGTTTTTAGTTAGTTTTAGTTGTTTTAAGTCCTAATATTTTAAGTGTACTGTGAAGTCAACATGCTAGTGGTGGAGGGATGTAGTGTAGGTATGCGGATACTGTCACTATATCCGAGACGTGGGTAGTTGGGACGGCAGTCTGGAACCGACAAATAAACGTGTAACATGTTTTCCGTGCTTTCATTATTCAATATCCCTAAAATACGGGATAATTAGATATGTACTTATATTTGATCAAAAAGACATTAATCAATTAAAGAAAAATTGTAAAATCATTACATTGTATTTATGTAGTTCGTTTTATAGCGTTTTCTTTATTTACTATCTATACCAAATACAAATTAGATAGTATGTCCAGAACAGTGAAATCCACGAATACCTAAATACGGCCAAACACGTGAAGTAGGGCGATATAAGAAGAAATACTCGTACCGCGAACGAACGTTCAACCACCACCCAAACCCTCTGGCAAGCATATTGTTACAGCCCAGAGCGGTAAAAAGGTTGTGCTTCAATCTAACGCTTGACTGATGGAGTGCCGGGCGATGGCCTTCCTGTTATCTATAATAGTTTTTTTTTTTCGGAATGGCTAAATTATTGTGGCCCTATGGCCTTTCAAGAGTCACCGGCGCGCGGTCCTGTTTAATTTAGGGCGAGCGCAGAAGTCGCTCAGCCAGGAACAAAAAGTGTGTTGCAACGAGCCTAAGGGCTGTAACGAGAACTGTAACGGGCTGTCGGAAGCCTAAGGGTGTTGACGGTGTAACGAGGGGGACGTCCATGTCTCCGCCGGCGGGGACGGTGTATCTGTGTATCTGTGAAGTGTGTGAGTGTGGTGTAAGAACCGCATTGGCAGCAGTAATTGGGTCGACGGGGTCGTCTAAGACGTGCGGTGGACGACGCGCGACGGTAGCGGGGAGGGGCACTCCTATCTGGGACATACGTGAGGGAGGTAACGATCAGGGGGTTAGGATGGTGCGGAATCGCGTCGTAGTATCGTCGGGCGGTGTCTTTCACGTATTTGACGATGGAAGGAAGTTCCAGGTCGACATTGCTTGAGTACCATGGGGCAGCCACGGCCTTACGCACGAATCTATTTTGGAGGGTTTGGAGAATTTTGATGTTGGAGGGAGCTGCGTGTGCGAACACAACGCTGGCGTAGATCATTATAGGTCGGACAAGCGTTTTGTATAATGTCAATTTATTTCTAAGCGATATTTTACTTCTCCCGCCTAAGAGGGGGTTGAGGCGACCGAGTATGAAGGCGGCTCGGTTCCGGACGGCTATAATGTGTTCTCGGAAGGTCAGTCTATGGTCTAGAGTATGGTACTAGAGTCTATGGTAAGTCCGTCTAAGTCCGAGATATTTGGTATTTCTAACCAGATCTAACCAGTCTTTGTAGTCAAAAATATCTACCATAGTCTTGCGACTGATTACAGATCCTCAGGAAAAAAAAAGATTATCTCGACAACCAAGATATGTTTCTGCCCGAGTTACCCTGGACATAAGCCCTTTCATGCACATTGCCTTGTGTTTGCGTCAAGCCGCACGCTGGCCAAGCTGGTTGGCGAGTCCATTCCTTTAGAGATGGTGTAGTTTCACAGTCTCCACTGCCGAGAAATGTACTAGAGTTACTAACATGTTTCGCGAGTGGGTGAGATATGTTAGAGCCCATTTCCCATTTTTACAATGGATCTTCCAAATACACTCCTAAATCTAATACACTAAATCTAGTACACGAATGCGCTGCCTATATTAATAGGTAGCGCATTCGTGTACGCATATCAACATTTGTCACTTTTTAATGATGTGGGTATCTATCGCGATGTCCACGGGCGACAGCGTCCATTTACCTGGTCGCCTGCCACATTCTTAATATTATAATAATAACCTAGATATTTGTTATTATTATGTAATTTATACGTGGAGTTTTTCACTTGGAACCGATTGCTTTCATCTATAGTATTGACATAATGTTATACATTACAATTGTAATTAACAATAGTTTAATTCCCGCCTTTTGTTTTACAGCTGAATAAACATTTGATTTGTGTAAATACAGCGTGTTCAACATAATTATCACGGTGTTTTTCTATGTAATATTAACGATAAGCTGCCGCCGATTCGCCTGACAACGAATAGCAGCTACGATGGGTTAATATAAGGTCCACGAATTAAATATATATATATATATATATTTCTATATTATTGGAGGCAAACAGGCAAGCGGCCCATATGATGGTAAGCTACCGCCGCGCATGGACATCTGCATCTGGAATCCTATTCACAGCTTTCTTGAAGAACCTCATGTTGTAACATAAGGGGAAGACCTCACGAGTCAGTTCGTTCCACAGCCTACGGATTCTCGGCAAAAAACGATTTTTAGACCATATAGTGCGCGACACCTCCCTTTCGAGGAAATGCGGATGCACCGCACTTCTGTGACGGGCGGTGCGATTGTAGAAATCCGACATACACTAACGTACATATAATATATGTTGAGGACACTTTTGTCTACTGCGATCTCTTCAACAGATCGAGGACAGTATTGTCCTACAACCTTATAGGTCGCCGGGGGATGTGGACTGTATATATAGGGGATGTTGTACAATAATAACGCCTTATTTCCTTTTCTTCGATAATATCAGCAGAGCCGGGGGCAGGGGGCAGAGGTACTTGTTGTTCTACTACTTGTCCTAGTCACTTGGTTGACCGTTTGTAGTGTTCGGAGTGGTGCCGCTGATCGGAATGTCGGAAGCCCAAAATGGTTCGTCTTTTATTCCATTTTGGCTTCCCCTTCTACTTTTCTACATGTGTACCCCTCCCGCTACCCCGCGGGGGATCATTTATTCATACAAGACACTGTTATACATTTTTATACATTTACAAGATTCTTATTAGATAAAACTTAGATGTAAACTAGCCTAAGAGGGATCTAATAAGATCATGACGCTATAACGTTCGGTTTCGAGTGGACGGGGTGCGCGGTTTGCGCGACATATTTACGTAACCCCGTCCCCCGCTTCAGGACTATAAATATTATATTCGTCCGCCAGGTGGCGGAGCGCTCAGTTGTTTCCCGAACGCCATAGCGCCCACAACTTATCCCTAGCATGCCCTACTTACCCTATTCATCAATAATTATCCTAATAGGGTAATAAAAGACACACTAGGGATCATTTTAATATCAATTACATAATACATACAGTTATAAAATGGACATTATACAAATAGTGTAAACCTAATGATATTAAGAGATATTCATACATTTTCATACATTTTTAAGACAGTAAAGAGAAACAACTATACAAGCGAAATTAATATCTATACACATATACAAGTACCCTAGCTTTTACATTTTCATTCATTCCGTCGTTAACAATATACATATAACAATAACCAAAAGAAAAAAAAACAATGTAGGCAATAAGAATAACAAAAGAAAATCACAAACATTAAAAAATACAAAAATTAACAAAAAATATATTAATAAAACAAACGTTGCTATTTCAGGAATGTGTTGTGATGCCTGAAATGGTCTCCAACTCAGCATATGCTGTGACAGCGCCAATTTTCAATGGAGCGATCGGTGACGCACGGACAAAAGTATATTATATAATAAATTCGTAACTAAATAGGCATATATAGCATATTAAATAAAGGATAAATGTAAAATGTTAGGGGGAGAGTGTATGCTGCATTTTCACAGCCGATGGGCGCACTCGACTTTCCCACCTTATCGTATTTCCTCAATGTACATAGGTAGGTGTTTCGGTAGTGAGTGAGATATGCCAGAGCCAATTCCATCCTATCCCTCCCTCCCCATTTTTCCAATCCATTCCTTAATCTGCAGCAGTAGGCAGCGCGTCCGTGGACTTGCCAACGTTTGTGATTGAAGTTGGCATGTATCGCGGATGTCTATGGACGACAGTAGCCACTTACCATCAGGTGGACGGTATGCTCGTCTGCCGCCTTTTTCTACAAAAAAAATGTGTACTAAAATTAAAAGTAAGATAATTATAATAACGTGAATAATCAGTATATACTTAAACACATGCCCGTGACTTATGAAAGTAAAATATTTCCAAGAGTTCTAAATTATTTTTTATTATAAGTACCTATTTTTTATTTTATTATATGCTCAGCGACTATCGTGACGAATATTCGCGTTTTCGAGCCGTAAATGTTAATATGGCCACCAGTTTATCGGCATTCGCTACACAAATGCGCTGCGCGCTGGTGGTCTCTCGGATGGCGACTATTCCGCGCGCATCAAAGGAATTTAGCGCGCTACGTGTCGTGTAGCTGCATTTTTCATTTAGTGCAAAGTTTTCATTTGTGTCAGATGTATTTTCGATAATTTAGTTTCGTGGGTACTTAGAAACCTTAATTACATTCCTATAGCTCCCAAAGGTAGGCAGCGCATCCGGGAGCGTGCCTACGTTTGTCATTATGGACTGATGTTGGCATGTGTCGCGGATGTCTATGAACGACAGTATCCACTTACCATCAGGTGGACTGCATGCTCGTCTGCTGCTTTCGTACATAAAAAAAAATTGTCCCTTTTGAATAGCTATTTATTTAAATTTTGTTGTCACTCATTGTATTCTCAGGTGTGCCCACCCTAAATTGTGCTTCAGTAGTCGTGGTTACGTGAGCGTTTGTTTGAAAATGGAGTTTTTTTTCAATAGTAGTATTATATATGTATAAAACCACTCGTATCAGCTAAAAAAATTAGTCTTTAACTGCAGCTAGAAATGCGTAGAAAAAGGGGGTAGGCTGTAACTACGATACGGCCGCAGGGTTTAATGCGTGACAACGTCAACATGTAGCGCCAATTGAAATGAAACGATAGTCATAACTAAACAGATTTATTTATGATTATCACAATTGTAAATTATTGGCTAACGGTTTCATCACAGACCGGTGATTAATTGGCTACTCGTCAGACTCAGACGGCTCAGACGATGTCGAAGCGGACAGCGTCAGTGTGTTTTTCTTCACAGCTGCTAATATGTCGCTCGCTCTCTCGCTGTTTTGCGTTTGCAGGTTATGCAAAGGTCTCGTTTTGCTCGTTTATTATGCCGAAGATGTCACGCCGCCTCACAAACTCGCTTGCGTTTAGAATTCGGCGGTGACATTATATTTGAGTGCGATGATGTCACCCACTTTGTAGCTGTAAGACGAAATTTGAATGTTTTAAATTTCCAGAATTGTTCTGGTATTTGTCGGATTTTTGAAAGTTTGAAAGTCTTTCACAATCTCATTTATCTCAATTAAGCTATAAATTTTAAGCTATCGCAATTCATAAACATCGGAAATTTTGCATGTTTTGTGTTTTGAAATTTTCAACTTTGAACTTTGGACGTGAATAAGAAATACAAACGTCCAATGTGTCTCGTACACTCTTATTTCGATCACTGCACTCGCTGATATTATTTTGACACCAAAATCACTGCGATCGATAAATCCACTGACCCACACCACGACCGAAAGCAGAATGAGGCGCGCGCGGAATGCGCCAAAAACGTGCCTTACCTAATATTATACGTATATATGCTATATATATAGTATTGAGCATCTTATATCTTCTTTCTCGATTTTAGAAGCTGTCGCACTACTCTGGAACTTCTATTTAACTGATTCCGCTTTTTTCGGAATGGTTAAATTCGTTTGGCCCTAATGATCTTTCAAGAGTCACCGTACATATAGTATATGGTTTAGGGCGAGCGCAGAAGACGCTCAGTCAGGAGCAAAGAGTGTGTGGCAGCATCGAGCCTAGAATTCGCTTCTCCTGCTCTTATATCGCCATTTAGTGCTATTGCTATTGTTACCCCAGGCCCTAAAATTTTGTAGATATAGCAGGGTTAGAGCGCTGTAGCGCTAATAATTTTAGCGCTGCTGTTGAAAATCTTAACGGCCTCGATTACACCACTATTCAGCTCTTTTAGAGCTTACTTTAGGGCTATTTTGCCCGTTGTGATTTACCAAAATATTTATTTATATTTAAAAATTATTTATTATTAATTTATTATTAAAAAAAAATATTTATATTTTGCAAGTATCCTAAATTTTCATATCAATTAACATACTAACGGAATACTAACATACTAAACTAAAACTCACTAACGGAATCAATGGTTTCAGGCTTCGAGAAAGGTTCGAACACACCCTGTTTACCAAACATTATTAAAGCATACAAGAAAAAAGTGTTAATAAATTATGGAAATTAACAACATGCTATTATTTTATTAAATTTATAATCAGCATAAAATAATGTGAAAAACAAGTTTTAGAGTTCCGTAACAGAGTTTCGGCTTGCATTAGATAAGTCTGAAGTATATTCCCATATCGATGACAGAGAAGTAATGATTAATGACACGTTCTCAAACCCACACGGTCTCAAACTGCTTCGCGGGACTCTTAAGTCTTTATCATCACCAGAGAATGTAAACTTTAAATTTAAATTTGCTACCATTCGATTTGCTCCCCATTCAGTATTTTTGTTGTTATTTTAATTATCTCGTTTTATGAGGTATTATAACAATACAATAGATATAGGTACAGATAATATTCAAAATTCAATAATTAATAATTCTACATTGTTTTGGCCCTAAATTGATACAAAGTCAAACAGAATTGTCAATTCTGTTACGAACTTTGTCCAGCAAAGAAGCTCCGAACATAGCTCTCTCCACCGCTCGCAGGGCGTTAGAGCACGTGGGGGCACCATACGTCATAACGGGTTGGACCAACACCTACTACTAAAGAAGGCCGGAGCGCTGACGTCAGAGGAGAGGCCTACGTCATCAATATGAGGCCATACAATATCGCATAGAAGCCAGCGCCGCGGGGCTCGCGGCCACTAACGTAAACTTGATGTCCATGAACATTTATTAAGTTCGTTGTTGTACAATGTAAATTTGATGTCATTTTTAATATTGCTTCTAAATCGGTTTGATTATAAATGTTTTTGAATAAATATAAATAAGTAAATTAGATTAGACAAAAATTTGGTTTTTTAATGGACGAACCAATATTCACTCATAGTAAAATCATGTATTTGATTATAGACAATAGTCGATTACCCAACTCCATAAACACATTATAATGTCATCTGCAAACGTCTTTATCAAAAGCGAGTGTAAACTGTTTGTATTTTTCGTTTTCTTTTTTTTTCAACATAAATATGGTGAATAAATGTTGTATCCCGAATTGTAAAACGAATTATTTAAGTGGTAAAGGGGGAGTAGTATTTTCTTTTCCGCGAGATGAAGATCTCAAGAAGAAATGGACTCGTGCTGTTAGACGAGACAACTTTCAACCAAGCAAACACTCAAGAGTAAGTTTTTATTTTATTTATAATATTGTCCATTTATCTTTGTATCACACAACATCTAACTATTTGTACTAACATCTAACTATTTTCGTACAGGTTTGTGAACTCCATTTCACAGAAAAGGACATTCGCCGTACTGCTGAGAAGTATGACGAGAAATCTGGCAAGAAAATAATTGTTAACTTAGAAAAACCGCGTTTGTATCCTAGTGCAATACCGTCATTGTTCCATAATTGCCCCAGTTATTTAAGTGCTCCCAGACATTCAAGAGAAAATGTGGAAGAAAAACGTTTACGCATTAAAATAAACATTTAGAATCTGTTATTAGTGAAAGTATTCAGACGCAAAGTGAATATGAAAATAGATACATGTTCAGTGATTTTAGTGAATTTTTGATTTGTTTATCTAAATGTGAGGTAAGTGGAGAATGGATAACTGTTAAAAAAGACGATGTAGTTATATTTGTTGTCATTGCATTTTCAAGCACTCCGAAAATATCAGTGTCTGCAACTTTTGATCACAATTTAGAATTGAAATTGTTTAAGAATCACAATGAAGTAAAGAAGTTTGGTGGGGAAATTTATCCAAAAAAGATTAATAATATTAAAGATATATTTGCAATTTTATATGACTTTGAAAGCCATAGTGAAACTGCAATGTCGTTTGAAGATGTTTGTCAGAATGCTCTTAAAATGTTACAAAATTCAAATAAAGATCATGATGAAATAACAAAGAAAAAATTAGATTTTTTGTGCGAAATCTTTGTTATGCATGAAAAAGGAAACATTTAGATATTCCACAGAATTTTTAATCTATTTTAGTCTTATATTCCATATCGCCTCACGCTTATCGCTACATACGCAGTACCGGTTTCTTAAACATTCCACATCCTAAAACTGTAAAAAAGATTTGCTTAAAATATAATTGTAATGCAAAGGATGAGATTAACAATTATAATTTCCTCAGATATAGTAAAGAAAAGTTTAATTTATTAAGAAATTCAGACATTACTGTTTCTCTTATGATAGATGAAATTCATATTAAACCATATTTTGATTACAAAGCTGGGAATATTGTAGGGATTTCTTGTAATAGCCAAGAAGCTGCGACTACCGCTTATGTTTTTATGATCCAAAGTTTACTGAGTTCATATAAAGATGTGGTTCATATTTTGCCTGTAAATAATATTAAAGGTGAAGATTTAAACGCATATATTAAGAAAGTTATAATTGGTTTACATTCAATTGGCTTTCACATTATATGCGTAGTTAGTGACAATAATGCTATCAATAAAAAAGCTATGTCATATTTTAATTCACTGCCTAAATTTGATATAGTATATAAACATCCAGCGGATCAAAACAAACCATTATTTTTTGTTTTTGATACAGTGCATATATTAAAATGCATTAGAAATAATTGGCTTAATCAGAAAAACCAAACATTAATTTATCCAAATTTTGACCAATTAACAAATAATACATGTACTGACATTGCTAACTTCAACCTTCTTAAGACAATTTATGATTTAGAAAAAAGTAATTTAGTAAAATATGCTTACACTTTAAATGTAAAATCTTTAAATCCATCTAGCATTGAACGTCAAAATGTTCAATTAGCATTAAATATATTTAACAATCATATATACAATGGTTTAATTGCTATTGGTTCGCAGAATAATTTACCAAATTATTACACCAAATTGCTGTTTTTATAGACATCATCTTAAAGTGGTGGAATACAGTGAATGTTAAAACTTTGTATAAAGACAAGCGATTAATGGATAATTATATGTCACCCCTCTCACCCAATGAAGACAATTATAATTTTTTAATTAAATGTCTTGCTTGGTTAGATCACTGGGCAAATTGTCAGTGTGTTGGCTATCAACTAACAAAACAAACACATTTAGCATTTAGTCATTCTACATATGCCCTAATCCAATTAACAGATTACTGTGTTAATGAATTAAACTTTAAATTTTTATTGCCTGGTAAAATTCAAACTGATAGTTTAGAAGACCGCTTTGGAAAATATAGAGGTATGGCTGGGTCTCAATATTTAATTTCAATGAGACAGATATATGAAATTGAGTCTAAACTCAGAATCCAGTCTTTACTGCCCTTAACTTTAAAATCTCATACTTTTGGACAATTTAATGTTGATGTTACAGACTTTACAGACAATACTTCTGACAACCATAGTGATAATTGCAATTTAGTAACAGAACACTTAAATTTTAATATCTCTGTATCTGAACAAGATTTCATAAATACTAAAAATCAGTTACCTATTCTCACTTACATTGCTGGTTACTGTACACAAACATTGCTTAAAAAAAATTGCTGCAAATATTGTTATTGTTACTTAGTTGTATCAGATAAAGAAATTAATGTTGATAAAAATTGTAATTATGAACTAATAAAAAGTTTAGATAGGGGAGGATTACTACTGCCACATAAATGTTGTTAATGTGTTACATACATACATGTTGTTAATTTAGTTCTGTTTAGTTATATTGTAGTGAATAAGTTAATTAGTATGGAGTTTGAACAAGGGTTTTTGAATTGTCAAAATCAAAGAAAAGTTGTAATAAATATAACATCTTCAATTGTAGCTCGTGAAGATTTCTTTCTTTCAGATTTTTATTGCAATGTACCAGAGCACTCTGTGAGTATTATTATGTATCATGTGATAAAAACTTCTGCAAATATATTGTTAAATAATTATATTAAAAAGAAAAATGATATTATTAGTGTAAAGCCAACAAAAAAGAAAAGAAAGTTGTGTACTCTATCAAAATAGGTATTGTAATAAAATTAACTTGTTACCATTTTATGGGTAAGTATGTACTTGAAATTGGATAATATATTATTCCAACATTCTTATCAACAGTGATATTATATAAATTTAAATTTAAATTGTTATTTTTGTAATTCAATTTTATAATGAAGTTTCAGTTTGGTCCTTAAGAATATGATATTAATTTATACAAGGAGTTATAATAAATACCTGCTTGCATAAATTACTATAGGTACCACTTTTGAGTTTTTTGCCATTTCTTCTCAAAAGTTGTAATCGAATCGGTGGATTAATAAAAAACATTTTTTTTTATTTTAGTACATGTATAATTCTGTTGTTTTATTTGATATGCCTACCTATTATAATATTTAAAATGATAATAAGAAATCTTAAATCTATTATATTATAAAAATAATACTAAGAAAATCTCAAATCTATATCACAATTTGAAAATAACTCCACAAATATTTTAAACTTCGTCAAAAAATGAATGCGCGCGGCATGCTTGACTGCGCATCGGCCTCATATACGTGACGTCACGCGACCAGCGCTCCGGCCTTCCTTAGTAGTAGGTGTTGGTTGGACGCACTGATTGAAGACTTTTGTCTTCATACATTGTGGTACCTGTATGCGACGAGAAGATGCGACACATTTTTCCAAATGCTGCCCAATCGAGTTGAATGCGTCCGTCGGCCTCTCGACTGAAGGAGAATGGATGGAAACTGGATTAACTTACAAAATATTACGGAACCATATCATCTCTTATTTGTATTGACGGATTTGTATTTTATTTGTATTGTATTGACTTATAAATACGTGTAGGTACATTTGTAATACCAACATAATAACAATGTTTTCAGCGGTATAAGCGACAAGCTTGTTATTAATACTATAACGATGGAAGGTGTTGGACCAAGTTTAGGAGCTATTCTTTTCTGTTACTTCTTCACGCCAGTGCAATGTACTTTCGGTATTGGTCAGAACATTTTAGAGAAAAATCTACCTGAAGACGCCAAACTTAATTTCACGGGGCTTGCGGTGAAGAATGGACACAAGGTTGAAGAATTTATAGTCGAGACAGAGGATGGATATTTACTCAAAATCTTCCACATCATTGGTATTAATAAGACTTTGCCGTTTCTCCTGTTACACGGCAATACAGATTCGTCTGACACCTTCATCATCAGACAAAACATGTCTTTAGCTATTACCTTAGCTGACCAAGGCTATGACGTTTGGGCGCTAAACAGTAGAGGTAACAAGTATTCACGAAAGCACAAGACGCTGAACCCTGACAAAGATAAAGAATTTTGGGACTTTAGTTTTCACGAAGTTGGTTATTACGATCTCGCGGCTGGCATCGATTTCGTCCTACACGCCACTGGTCAGGAACAGGTGAGGACGGTTGGGCACTCGCAAGGATCTACTGCACACTTCGTACTAGGCTCTACAAGACCCGAGTATAATGCCAAAGTGAAGGTCTTTCTAGCGCTGGCTCCTGTAGCATTTGTAAGCAATATTAAACCCCCTCTGTCCCTAATTGTAGCCTCCTCTCCAGTATTGAATACAATTCTGGTGACTCTTGGTAAAGAGGAGTTATTCGGTAATTACTCGACTTCACTAACCTTATTGAAATTGCTGTGTACTCAGCTAGGAACTATAAGTTATGATGTATGTGTTAAGGGAGTACTGTTTCTGTTCGTCGGCGCCGACCCTGAAGGGTTTGAGGAGGAGTTCCTCCCGTATGTTTTCTCGCATTTTCCTGCTGGAACTTCGAGGAAGAGCGTGTTGCACATTACACAAAATTCCATTCATAAAAGATTTACAGAATTTGACTACGGCTTTGTAAAGAATCTATTAAAATATCGATCGACAACCCCCCCGGCTTATGATTTGGGTAAAGTCACAATGGATGTGGCTCTGTTTTGTGCGCAAAATGACAAATTATCTGAATTAGCAGATGTAGCTTTATTGAAAGAAAGAATTCCTAATGTTGTTGAATATCGCGTCATGGAACCTGCTGAATGGAATCACATAGATCACATGTGGAGTCCCCACATGCCTATCTATTTGACTCCTTATATATTAAATTTAATGAAAAAATACTGATAATTTAATATACCCAAATCTCCTCAATGTACTTTGTTCGTCTTGTTGTGTATTTCTGTGTATAGGGTATAGTTCTTTCATCTCATGAAGGCGGGTTAGCCTTGTTTGTAATAATGCAACATAAATAGACGTAAGAATATTTTTATTTAATTTTATTTTTGCTAAAATAAACGTAAATTGATAATATACTAAATATTGCGTCATCACAGGATTAGTGCTTCTGAATATTTATGTCATGTCATCGTGTCATCGAATTTAAAAAAATATAAAACCTTGTATATAAAAAATATAAAACTGTTGTCCTGTCTAAAATATCACAGTGCTCATTACTTGAGACCGAGCGACGAGGCAGAGCGCGCGACGTGGCGCGAGGGACACCGATACCTACATTAAAAGATATACATACTAGAATTTTTCTGCAAATCATGAAAAAAAAAATGATTAAGTTATTTCAGTGACACCTTCAATAAGCTCGTACAAAAATAGTGTGAAATATTTTAATTCTGTCATTCTATATACAAAAACTACTGTATGTAACTAAAAATTAAATGTATTTCATGATTTTTTTATTACTCCGGTGTTTAATTTCATAAAAAGACCATAGATGAAACGTGTGCAGTTATTAAGAAGACGATCCAGTTTACTTAAAAGAGTTTGGCTAATGTCAGAGTAACATACATCGGCGTAATCAACGATAGGCAACACAAAGGTCTGTACAAACAAAACTTTGGTAGCGGTCGGGAGGAAATTTTTGAAACGGTACAGACTTCGTAATGTGGTCGTGATCTTGCGACTTACCTCAGCCACCTTCGAATTTCAACTGATGGTCTTTAGCTTGAGAGTGATAAGGAATGATTGTGTTGTTATTTAATAAATTAAAGGTTGCATTGAGTTCCACTCAAGCGTAGCTAGGCGCCGGGGACTACCGAGGATCTGTTGGAAGGTCGTGATGCTGTCCACGTATACTTGTCTATGATGCACTGCATTTGAATTTGTATTATGTTCTTTTTTTTTATTTTGATGTGCGGTGTCATTAGGATATAAATTTTCTCATATACAAGTAAACACAATGTTTTCAAGTATTATTTACGTTTTAATTAATTGCTATAGCCGCTATTCCACCCTATCAGTGGTAGCAGAGCGTGGTTCGATGAATATCTAGTGGCAAATGGAAGAAACATATTTAAAATAGTAAGTAAATGAGAAAATAACAATTTTTAAAATGAGCTCGAGTATCAGAAGCATGGAACCGTTGACAAAATCAAATTACGATACCTGGTGCTTACAAGCACAGGCGATTCTCATAAGATACGATTTGTGGGAATACGCTAGTGGTGAAAAAACGTTAGCGGCAACTGCGACTGCCGAAGAAAAGAGTGCGTTCCTAAAGGAAGACTTAAAGGCAAGGTCAGAGCTACTTTTACTTATATCTCCACCAGAACTTAAACAAATTAAAGGGTGTAATACATCCAAGGAGGTATGGGACAAACTAAAGTCTGTTCATCAAAGTTCAGGGCCGGCAAGAAAGGCTACGCTATTAAAGCAACTAGTATTGAAGAAAATGACTCCACAAGAAGATGTGAGAGACCATCTCAGTAATTTTATGGATGTAGTAGGTAAATTAGAAGACATGGATGTCAAAATTCATTCAGAATTATTAAGCATAATGATGTTGTACAGTTTACCTACAAATTTCGATAGCTTCCGAACGGCAATTGAGTCGAGAGATGTTCTGCCAAGTCCTGACAATTTAAAAATAAAAATCGTAGAAGAATACGAAGCAAGAAGGCAAACCGAAGCGAGTGAACCTCAGACTTCAGAAGCATTCTACACAAAGACGAAGAAAAAGGTACAATTTTGCAAGGATTGCAATAAGAAAGGGCATTCCACAGAAGCTTGTTGGTCAAAGAAGAGACCCAATAACCTCAATAAAACTAAAGGTCAAGAAAAGACATATAACATCTGTTTAACAACAGGAACGTCGAAATGTAAAGGCAATTTATGGTGTCTTGACAGTGGCTGTACGTCACATATGACGGGTGATAAAAGTATACTCCATAACTTAATCCCCGCGACTGACACTCTAAAGCTAGCTTCAGAAAAGCATACGACCGAAGTTAAAGGGAAAGAAAAAGCTGAACTTTATACAAAGGATCGACGCTATAAAATTAGTCTTTCTGACACATTATATGTACCTGATTTGTCGAATAATCTAATTTCTGCAAGCAAAATTACGGATCATGGCTATAAGGTTCTATTTGAAAAGGAACAAGCCAGTGTCACAAAAGGCGGGAAAACTGTATTAAAAGCTAACAGAAGAAATGGATTATACTATCTTGAATTTGATAAACCGGAAGAGACAGCAAACTTCACGCCTAGTGATGAAAGCGAAATTATGAAATGGCACAAGAAATTAGGTCACATCAATGAAAGAGACCTAAAAGAAATGGTTAAAAATAAAATGATGCGAGGACTCGACTTTAAATAAAAAACTTTGGGTACCTGTGAGACTTGTATCAAAGGAAAATTTTCCACTCTACCATTCCAAAGCCTTGGACAAATAATCTCTACCGAATTCACAGTGACGTGTGTGGCCCAATTGAGAATGAATCAATGGCCGGATCAAAGTATTTCGTAACATTTATTGACGATTATACAAGATACTGCTGTGTATATTTCTTAAAAGAAAAGAGCGAAGTAATCGATAAATTCAAGGAATATAAAAACTATGTTGAACTGTTTCATAAGAAGAAAATTCAAAATCTACAATCTGATAATGGAGGCAAATACAGGTCTAAAGCGTTTGACAAATTTCTCAAAGATAACGGTATAAGCCGAAGTCTATCTGCACCTTATACCCCACAGCAAAATGGCATGAGTGAAAGAAAAAATCGGTCGCTGATGGATAAAAAATGTCTGATGCTAGATGCCAATATCCCTCCAAAATTTTGGGCAGAAGCAGTAAACACTGCAAACTATTTGATAAATAGAAGCCCAGCAAGAGCTCTCAAAGGCAATTCCCCATATGAGAAATGGGTACAACGAACACCATCAGGAAATCACCTACACGTATTCGGAAATAGAGCGTTTGTGATGAACAAAAACCGAAGAGGAAAATTCACAGCAAAAGCCACAGAAGGCGTATTCTTGGGATATGCGGAATATACAAAAGGTTTTAGAATCTATATACCCGAAAGGAATGATGTTGTTATCAGCAGAGATGTAAAAGTAATCGAAAAGATGCATTATGACGGTACTCCTGCTGAGAAACGCGAAGATCTTACTCCAGAACCTGAAACAGAACAAATTGAAATTGAAATTCCAGAAAAAAGAAACAAAATTAATGAGAACTTACCTTTTCAGGAACCTAACCCCCTTTATTCCAGCTCTAGTCAAGATCCTGTTGATGAACCATCTCCCTCAAGTGGAAGACCACAAAGAGACGTGAGACCACCAGCATGGACCAAAGATTATGAGTTAAGTCGCTGCGTGACCATGTTTACGTCAGAAAATAATGACGACTATGACTGCTCTTTACTCACATACAAAGAAGCTGTGACTGGCACCGACAGACGAAATTGGGAGAAGGCGATACAATCTGAAATGGAATCATTACAGAAAAATATCACCTGGGTATTAGTTGACAAGTCAGAAGCCAAAGGACACAAAATACTGTCGAACAAATGGGTATTTCGGTTTAAAGATGACGGTACGTACAAGGCTAGATTAGTCGTACGTGGATGCGAGCAGAAAGGAAACCTGGATTTCGAAGACATTTATAGCCCAGTAGTAAGTCAATCTGCATTAAAAACTTTATTAGCAATTGCCGCATCTAAATCTTACTACTTCATGACATTTGACGTCAAGACAGCTTTCTTATACGGAGAGTTAACAGATGAAGTTTATATGAAATTACCTGTTGGCTATGAGACTGACTGCAATACTACTGAAGTAGTTTGCCGATTAAAAAAATCGTTGTACGGATTAAAACAAGCTCCATTTACATGGAACAAAACTTTTACCCAAGCGATGTTTGATTTGGGATTCAAGACAATCAAAACAGATCGATGCGTTTTCATAAACGAAGATAAGTCAATAATAATCGGACTATTCGTTGATGACGGACTTGTCATAGGAAAAGACAAGAAAAAGATCGAAGTTATTTTGAAGAAACTTGAAACCAAATTTGAAATGAAAAAGAATGAAAATCCAAGTACTTATCTGGGTATGGAAATAAAAAACTCAAAAGAAGGAATAATTCTTACTCAGAGATCCTACATAAATGACGTACTGGAAAAATACAACATGAAAAATGCCAAACCTTGTGACACGCCCGCAAGTAGCGATTCAAAGTCGATACAGGGAACTGCCCAGGAGAAGGAATATCCCTATAGGGAAGCAGTGGGAAGTTTACTGTACCTGCCAACCAGAACCAGACCAGATATCGCACAAGCGGTCAATCTAGTTAGCAGGAAGGTCGAAAACCCCACTAGAGAAGACGTCACAAAAGTCAAGAAAATATTCAAATATTTAGTGGGAACCAAAGAGAAAGGCATTTTGTTCAAACGAAACAAACCGATAGAGAACATCGATGCTTACAGCGACTCGGATTATGCTGGAGACCCATTGACGCGAAGAAGTACGTCTGGCTCCGTGCTAATGATAGCCGATGGACC
Source organism: Sesia apiformis (assembly GCA_914767545.1). Lineage (NCBI taxonomy): Eukaryota > Metazoa > Arthropoda > Insecta > Lepidoptera > Sesiidae > Sesia > Sesia apiformis. The sequence goes on along the minus strand of OU611960.1, from coordinate 1,251,711 downwards.
AATATCATGGGCATCCAAGAGGCAGCCTATAGTAGCGCTATCGTCGACTGAAGCCGAGTACATAGCCGTAGCAGACTGTTGCAAAGAGGCATTGTATCTCAAATCTCTATTACAAGAAATAACCGGTTTGGACATAAAAATAAATTTGCATGTTGATAATCAAAGTTCGATTCAACTTGTGAAGTCTGGATCCTTCAACAAAAGGTCGAAGCACATAGACGTGCGGTAGCATTTTATACATGAACACTTCGTGCATGGATTAATAAATATTAGCTACTGTCCCACAGAAATTCAGTTAGCTGACGTAATGACAAAACCATTGTCAAAAGTAAAGTTTGAAAGACACTGTGCAAGATTAATGCATGTATAGAAACGTGTCTCGGCAACATGAGTGAACATCAGGAGAAGGTGTTGGAAGGTCGTGATGCTGTCCACGTATACTTGTCTATGATGCACTGCATTTGAATTTGTATTATGTTCTTTTTTTTTATTTTGATGTGCGGTGTCATTAGGATATAAATTTTCTCATATACAAGTAAACACAATGTTTTCAAGTATTATTTACGTTTTAATTAATTGCTATAGCCGCTAGTCCACCCTATCAGGATCATCGCTTGACACTTGGAGGGATTGATGGCCACACCGAATGTCTTGCACCACTCAGAGATATGCTGGAGGTCGTCATTTAGTTTTCAAATTAATTTGTCGAGATCACACACAGAAGAAGCATGCATTATATTGAAATTGATGAAAGAATAAAAATCGTGAAATCTGTGTAAAGTTCTATGACGTTCTATGACCTGTAACCTTTTATATGTGGTGTAATTTCCTGAACTACTTGTCGCGTTATTACTATGACAAACTGCAATGTTATAACTATGAGGTAACTGAATAAGGTGGTAAACAACTCTAACTATGTAGAAAGGAAAGAGGTAGCTAAATTTGTTCCAATAGCTTGTATAATTAAATTAGTAACTAAAAATCTAATACAAAATTTAGAAAAATGTCCATAAAATTTTACAAGTCACGCAAACTCACGGTAAGTCGGCAGGAGAGGCGGCGCCAGCAAGGCGCACGCTCCAAGCGATGAAGAGCGGGCACAACCGCCAGCCGGAAGCAACGGCGGTCAAACGGGGCGGTGGAGGCCCGGCACAAGAAGCAGCACCCAGCAGGAGCACCAGCGCCCAAAGAGCGACGGACTAGAGCTGCGGTGACCGGCGAGAGTAGTAGGCCAACCCAACGTCGTAGTTTTGCTACTCTGGTTGCATTTATATTTTTTAAATCGCACTCGAGGCCGAGACTTTCTTCCAACCCTCCAATTTTCATCTCCCTTCCCCCCTTCATCCCGCTGCCCTCTAGATTCTTTTGTTTTTCATGGCCGCCTAGATTTCTTCTTTCCACAGCGTGGCCACCTAGATTTTACAAGACGGCATGACCGCCTAGATTTAACACGACGGCATGGCCGTCTAGATTCCTCCTAGCTGGCGTGGCCGCTTAAATTATTTGTTCATTGACATAGCCTACTAGATTTCTCCTGGCGTCCTCTCAGAATTGAATCATTTAGGACTGTTTCCAGCCAGTACTATATATTAATGAGAAGAGTAATGTTTCAGATACAAAGACAAATATAATGAAATACAGAAAAATACAGAGGTTTTAAAGAATGACCTATTGGAACAAATGTTACATATTTCGTTTAATTGTAAAAGCAAATCAAGAGCACGACGAGATTGAAGCTATCTTTGCTATAACTAAAAATTTACGTAGAATGATTATAAATAGTCATTTCATTAGTGAAATGAGTTGCAATTGTTATTATTATTTAAACCTTATATATTTTTACATCTGTGTACCAGAAAATATTCTGTTTGTTCACGAATTGAACATTTTTTTGAATTAAAAAAAATAGTATGATGCAACATTGCCCTTAGATTTCTGCAACTCTTTTTAAAACTTCATAGCAAACTTGACAGTTTATCAATAGGTAGCGTTGTCATCTCGTCTAACGACTTTCTGTATTATTCGTTATGTTGTGTCTAATAATAATATTTTAACTAGAATTTCAAATTTGTTTTCTAACACCTGAATTTTGTATCAAGTTTTTTGGCAGTCAACTGGTCCTCATCACAAGGGTGTGAACCTATTAACACGAAAGCGTTTTGAGCTATTGTACGTTGAAATTCAACGGATTGGTATTTTTTTTATAAGAAATATAACTTTATTACTGTCATGCTATTATTTTGATATTGATATTAAAGCTCTTAAGTTTAAAAATATAGCTAAAATATTGTTAAAATTACAAATAATTTTATAATGAAAAATTGTTTCCAAACACAAATGTAACAAAAGTTTGTTATAGTTATGATATTATGTGAGAAAAGGGACTCTCAGATATTGAGACTTTAGTGAAATCTTATAATAAACAATTTATCCTATCTTAAAAATCAGTTCTTAGAGCTATCTTCTTAGAGCTTCTATTTTAAAACTTGTAATAACCAAATTTTCAGTTAGAAAATCTAAACCAAAATACATAACTACACATACACATATAATCTTGATCAAAAAACGCTATAAAACTTAGTTGCAACACTAGCTGTACGAGAGAAACGTCAAAGGAACGTCAAATAACAGTCTAAATTAAACAGCCAGTACTTTATGAATTGCATGTCCAATTAATAGAAATTCTTCAAAACTGGCGTTATTTACTAGTATTTGATTTATTGCAGTATATTTAACTATTTTTTCTGTAAACATTTGTTCAATTTGAGAAGTATTATCGTATTTTATAATATTACTGAATCAGGTTAGGTGTAAAAAGGTGTCGATTACAAGAAATGACATTTCCCGGTGAAAATGGTGTTACAAACTATGAAAGTATACATGGTCGTAATGAGCAAAAGTACACAGTGAAACAGGCATACGAACATGGTGAGTGTTTGTATAATTAGTCACAAAATGAACTTTTTTATCTACAATTCGTCGGCTTACTGCAAGAACTCATTAACTACAAGAAGTCACTAAGTACAATTAATAGTACCATTCGATTCGTCGCCATGGAAATCGCGTCAAAAATGATTTGTGCCTAATGTCGTGGCTGCCCCATGGTACTTTCTCAATGTCGACCTCCACAAGGACTTGGAACTTCCCTCCATGGTCAAATATGTGAAAGACTCCGCCAGACGCTACTACTACAGTCTCCCACCATATCAACCCCCTTACCTTTATGATGTACGATTACCTAGTAGTTGCGAGCCTAACCTATGTCCCCCCACAGCAATGCCCCTCCCCATTACCGTCATCGTCGTCGCCCTCAGCACGTCCTATACGACCCAATTACTGTTGCCAATGCGGTTCTTATACTACATTTACAGGCTACACATATACACCATCCCCACTGGCAGAGACTAGGACGTCCCCCATGAACCATTATTATATATGTCTGGTGACTCTTGAAAGGCCATTAGGGCCACAAGAATTTAGCCATTCTGAAAAAGCCATGGATACCATATTACAATAATTACAGTGTTATAAAGTTGATAATTGCATTTACTGTTAAGAAATATTGAAAGAATTATTACATTTTAATACTTTTTTAATCTAATATTAGTTCAATTTGCATTTAGTGACAAAACACATTAAAGCAGTCAATCTCAAAGTGGTCGATATTAATCCCCTGGGGTCGATTTGAAGTTTCTAGGAGTCACAGTTTCAATAAAAAAATGTCAGAGTCGAGACAGCTACATGTAGACCCCCTTACCACTGCTGTTTGTTTGTTAGTTCAAAATATCTATGGTTATAATGGTACCTAATTAACAAGATATTTTTTATCTGTATGTACTATGCAAAAAGAGTCGCGTAAGAATGCATGAAATAACATGTAGCACAAACATATATTGTCTATGCATTGTCTTGAACATAGCAAAGCTAGTGGGGGCATGAAAAAACTGTAGCATGTCTGCACTTGCTCACATGTTGCATGCCAGTTTGAGTAAGTAAAGTTAATTACCTTGGGTTAGTTAAAGGGTTTAATAGTTTTTGAGAAAGTGGTCTGCAACAGAAAAAAGTTTGGGAACCTCTGCATTAAGGGATTTGGTTACTTATGTTGATATAAACCATGAAGTTTATGACTGTCTCATGCATTTGTATTATGCATGGTTAATGAATGAATACATATCAATGTAAATGCACCTTACATATTTGTTTGAAATCTTAATGCTAACTGCTCCAATAATAAGGTTCATTATTAGTTTGAATATGTAGGAATTCGCTGTGACACTTGTGTGAGTTCTCTAATGTGCCCATGATTTCATGGTGATAAGCGGTTGTTGTCAACTGCATTATTTCTAATAATTTACAAACTTCTATCATAGCTACCAACTATAATGCAGTCCATTCAGTTCAGTCCACAGTCAGTGGATACTGTAACTTAGTTTTCGACAAAACATTTTTCTACCAAATTTGTGTCTTTATTTTGTAAAGGATAAGCTTCAGTGTACTTTATGAGTTCACGCTGGAACGTTAAAGTGTAGATGTTACCAAATTTATCTTTATCAAAGATCCACCAATGTACAAATAAATTTTATCAAACTCTGATGAAGCAATTGTTATGTTTAAAGGCTTAATGTTTAAATTGTTATGTTTTCCTACAGTGACTACTGTGCTTTTGAGTCTGACTCCTTACATTTCCTTACATACTCTTTTGCTTCCCTTTCTAAACCAGGTCAATAATATTTTCTTTTGACATTATTATAGGTACATTCTTCTTAGGCCAGAATGCCCACTAGTCGGCAACAGATGAAAATTGCTTAAAACTACAAGTTTTTCATCTTTATTTCTTTTCATTACTCATACTCTGAAAGTAGGTCTGAAGTTGCCTGTGGAGCGAAGTGAAAATAGCCCAATACACCCTAGGGTGAGCGTTTTCAACTGACAGACAACTGAAAAATTAAGAAAAAAAAGAGCTATTTTCACATTTCTATGTAACCATGATCTAACTTCCTATACAGCCACTCCATTACAGCGCGATGTAAAATTGAAATAACATAAAGAAACGCACCCATTAATTAAAGAGTATATTTTTTAAATTACTTTATTATAATTTACTTTCAATTATTTCTTCAAAATAACATAGATTTCGGCAAAATATATAAAAAAAACATTTATGAAAATGAAAAGTAATTGGCTGAAAAGCTGGCTAACCGCGCGGCCGCGTGGTCGCGCGGCAGAAAAGAAACAAAACAGGCGGGAAAGCGGCAATTCGATTTTCATTTGTTTTTCCGAGTGGTAGTGTTTTGTAAACTTTTGTACTCGTAGCAGAGATTTTTTAACACTATGAGTTCAACAGATCGGACATGGAAACTCAAGTATCCCAGAAAATATCAAATATGAAAATACCCGGAAAAAACATTTCACTAACTATAAATAATTACTCTAATGTCATAAATATCTCACCAAAGTTGTTGATTTATGAAATAAAATTCATTCATTTTTTATTTTGCTAATTAGTAGTTTTATTTTTACTTTCCTTGTATTCGTAATGAAAAGCATAGTGTTTACCTAGGGGTTCAGGACTTATTTAGTCCCTCGACCTATTGGCGCCCTCGCTGCGCTTGGGCACCAAACCCAGTCTCGGGACTGAAATAAGTCACTTTCACCCCTAGGGTAACAATGTACTATTGTACATTACTTATTATTGCTATACTGGGCTGGGACCAGTTTTTCATTTTAATGTTCCTCAACCAAAAACATAATAAAATCATTATTTATGTTATCTTTTAATATATATGTAGTTATATTTTTTATTTTATTTTGTGCACAGACTGCCAGAAATTATTTCATGATTAATATTATTATAATGATTAATAAAAATAATCCTGTTGGTGGGTTCATAAGAAAAATTACAAGTTTAATGTCATTCTTATCCTTTTCTAGTATTTATACTACAAGTGGTTCATCGGGCTGCCCCGAGTAAGAATATTTTGGATGTAAAACTAAAACTTTTTACACTCCAAACGATAGACAAAAACTCTTTCTCTATTGTTGGGTAATTTTTCTCTCCTTTATTTAATCTATGATTTTAATCTATGAATAATTACGAAAAATTACTCGAATACTTAATTACTCCTACATAACACATAACCAATGTCAATACTCCTACATAACACATAACCAATGTCAAAAAAAGAAGCATCAGTTTTTTTGTTTAGAGATAAATTTGGATATTCAAGTGTAGGTTGATTAACATTTTTACATTTTAATTTTTACTTCTGACCGAAAAAGTTTTCTTCCGCGTAAATTATTCAGTTTACGATATCCCAAAAGCTATAAATCTGACATCATCTACTGTTATTGGCTGTGGAAAATCATTCAAAGATCTGTTTTTTTCGGGATCTGGAAAATTACCTTCTGACGAAATAACATGTAAGTATAAAATCTGTTCTTTTTTCTTCAAAAAATCCCATTTGTTTGGATTCAACTTCAAGTTTACTTTTCTTAATCTTTCAAAAACTGATCTTGATCACGATCTTCAAGGTTACATCCAAAAACAATCAAATGATCCATGTATCCATATCGCATAATTTAAGCCAGAATAAACTATAGACATTAATCATGAGATGACGCTAGGGTTTATATTGAATCTCATATATTATATCACTCTTATATTGAATCATTATATTGAGTTGATAGTAGCTTTGGGCTAAATCAATACAGCTTCTGACAATGAGTCGAGGATGTTCGTAATATTCGGTAATGGAAATTTATCACCATAAATTATCTGATTTAATTTTCGATAATCCACTATCAATCGCAAATTCTTCTCACCACTATTGTCTATCTTTTTAGGAGGTAATAAAATGGGGCTAGACCAGGGGTGGGGAAATAGATTTAGAGAAATGCCATATAAAATAATTACAATATTTACATGGGCCAAATAGATTTATTTTTTAATTTATTGTTTGGACGTACCGGGTCCGTGTGAGAAATGATGAGAATGACATGTGAAAATGACGTTTATATAGATGACTGTTACCGATCGCGGGCCGGATCAAATCATGTCTCGGGCTGAATTTGGCCCGCGGGCCGCCATTTCACCATCCCTGGGTTAGACCATTCGCTATTCGATTTTTCAATGAGGTATAGCATTTTTAACATCTCGGTAATTTGTTTTCTATTTATTCCTTTTAAGAAAACGGTATTCGATACTGTTTGACATAGACAGGACTACAGTTCTCCTTAAGTCTTATCTTTTTATTTATAAATATTAATCACGGATAATTTATCTTCGTAAATATATCCCGATATTTTGCACATTACTTTTCTATAGGTAAATGTTAATCCTTATCGAAGTACCTATGAAGTTTCAATGAATCAAAAATGGTTTTAATTCTTTGCGGATTAACACTGTCTTTCCTCCCAAAGCTACATATTATGTTACACTTAAACTCCTTGTTTCCAGTTCAAAATACCGTAAATAAACTTTCCCTTCTTTTGTATTTAAAATTTTAACAGGAATGTGATTGTTTAAGGAGTACCCTTGAAACCCAGTAGAAATACACTGTTGCATAATTCATTTGCGATAACGATGCACTCCTTAGTAAGGTATAGCACTCCGAAGTAGGTATCGTGAGACTTTTTTTTTTATGGACGAAGGTGGCAGACGAGCATACAGTCCACCTGATAGTAAGTGGATACTGTAGCCCATAGACATCCATGATACATGCCAACATTAGTCCAAAATGACAAACGTTGGCACGCCCCCGGATGCGCTGCCTACCTTTGGATATAGGAATGGATTTGGAGAAAGGGTTGGGGAAATGGGGAGAGATAGGATGGGAATGGGCTCTGGCACATCTTACTCACTACCGAAACACGTACGTACATTAGGGAAATAAGATAAAGAGGGAAATGCAGTACATTTCAAGGTAGTCTTCTGTGAGAGAGGGGTAACGTGGCCAGTCGAGTGCGCCCAGCGGCTGTTGGATTGCAGCGTGCACTCTCCCCCTCATAAGCACTCGTGCACTTGGGTGGAATACATATAACTTGGTTTACAAATTGTGGAATTTCTATCTGCTCATTTTAAACTTTTGTTAACGTTAATAATTTACTGTCATAATTTAAATTTCCTTTGTATTTTACTAAGAAATCCTGACCAAATATTCCGTGGAATTTTGTTACATGGCAAGCTTTTGAAAACAGAAAAATTTTGATGGAAAAATTAGCGCTGCACCCTGCCCCGCCGTGGCTACTCCCGATGGCTCGGCCTCTTATCATACACCTAATTATCTGGAAACCTGTGTGTTCTAAACAAATCCCGTCTTTGTGGTACATACCAGTTCAACTCCAGTACAATCAACAATGAACTACGCAGTACTCATATCTGCCAGTAAATGATAAGTAGTTTGAATTTAATGCCGTGTCAACATCAATTTGCGGTGCGATCATAATCAATTGATTGAAGTCGGAGTCTCGTTTCCCAATCTGAGCAATTGCCAGGTCGTTACTCTTCAGATAGTACGAGTACTCAGTTTCGATGGTAACTTTGTGAAGCTTTCTTGTGTCAGGTTGTGACATGTGGTGTGTGTTGAGTAAGTTTATTTATGTATTTTATCTTACAAAAAACTTGTTACTGTTTATTTTTATTTGTTCAAAGAATATATTTATATATATAAAGGCAAATGTCTGTTTGTCTAGCTGTTGGTGCTACTTGAGATTCACTACGCTGATTTTGTCGAGTGTTCAATGTTGTTTAGCGTGTTTATCCCAGAATGTTATAGGATACTTGAGTGAGAGAGTAAATACACACAGTATATACATAACAAGTAATACATATAGACTCACTTCGAGAGTGAGTGAGGTTTACCACAGTCTATTTACCATCCCATCCCATCCAGTAGAAAGTCCAGTCTGGTTATAAAAGAGAGAGTTATCTTTGCTGTAGATTATATCTCCTGATAATAGGTCCTCCTCGAGTGAACAATTTGTTACTTATCGCCTTTTCTTTACAAATACATGTGTGTTCAGGACTTTTTCCAAGTGTGTCTTATCTGATGTTTGCCGATTTTTCATCCAGTTTACTCATGTTATGCTAAGTCAAGAAAATCACTAGCATACCATGATACTTGTTATGTGATTATTCCATCAGCGTGTTTCTCCACAGCTTAATATAGGCTCGCCACGACATATGAATTTCTGCTGTTCTCATCCAGCCGCTACCGTCGGCTTTCTTCAAGTCGTTAGTCTCTACCTAGCCGGAGGGCGGAGATTGCGAGTTGCCATTTTCAGAAATATCTCACTACATCTCAACTGAGGGTAACCGGTTGAATCAAAAACGCCAAAATTAATGGTAAATTCTGGTGTCCAGAGGTTTTAACTTTTGTGTATCGCTTTCCATTCCACCCGTTCGAAGATTATGTAGCATTTATAGCAAAAAGTGAACAAATTGTCTACGATAGAAGTTTACATCATCGCTCAGCTCTTTTTTATTATATTTTTATCTAAGTTTTTTGTTGTTATACAACTGTATTAGATTTCAGTTTCTTATGTATCGCATACAAAGCGCCAGTTTCTTGCTATCGATGTCATTAAATTTATAATAGCGTGGAGCGTTTTCTGATAAAAATATGAGTGTAGTTCTTTATTTTATTTATTTGTTAAACTCTGAACATTTTTTTTTTACTTCATTTGTCATAGTGACAAACCTCATTTCATATTCCCTTTTCTTACTGCTTTGAAAAGTGCTCTAAGCCTAAGTGTAACTTAATTTACCTGCGGTGTTTCTGAGATTGCTAGAAAGTGGACAGCATTCATATGGCAGTATTGCTTTATCCGTATCACATTCGGAGTCCAACTAAAAACGATGAGCGAGCAGGCGAGTTGGTGATAGTGGTGACTGGATGAAAAGAACCGAAGATCGTGTGTGGTGACAGGTTTTGGTGGAGGCCTATATACAGCAGTGAACAGACGAGGTAATCGCAAATTTGTGAGAGAGACCTACACTGATGGCAGTATTTTACTTTGTACAACACTAACGACTGTTAATTGTCCCACTAAAGTGGGACAATTAACAGTCGTTAGTGTTCAATGTACTCATTCAATGTACTTTTTTAATTCTGTTAATGGCATTTCCTTAATAGAAACATTTCAACGGTTCTGCAAAGGTTGAAATGTTTCAATGCAAAGGAGATAGAGAAGCGATCCTTAGGCGCCAACTACAATAGCGAGTTTCTCGCCATGCCACTAATATACATGTATTTATTCTTTCTTTACAAAAACTTACCTACAGCTTCTTCCAAATAGATGTGTACTGATGTTACATCCAGTTTAAACGAGTTAAGTTCAGTTGTACCTACCTACTATTGCTTGCCTTTGCAAATTGCATTTCCATGACCTCCATTTTACAATTTGCTACGTAAGGATAGCTGATCCGTTGACATCTTTTATCTAGTTTCATTAGATTAATTCAAAATAAACAATCTTTAAAGCAGAACGCGGTTCAAAAAAAAAAAACATCTGAAAAAGATTTTATTTGGAAAAGAAAATGGTTTTAGAAACAGAGGCAGCTGTGCAGAAGAATTTAGGAGGTGTATATTTTTATGGCACACTTTCTCCCGAAGTCATTCGTTTTTTATACTGCTTCGTATTTCTTTCTATAAATATCTCCTTATTTTTTTTTACTCTCAATTCGTTCCGCATGGACCTTGAACCATTTGGAGAAACAATTGTAGGAAACTTGTAAATGTTATTTTCGTCTTTTTCAGGGGGTATCAAGGCTGGAGCTGCCCGGGCGGCAAGTCTAACTTACAGCGTGCTCTCTCGACGCAAAGCTGCAGAAGAAGGAGCAGCACGTCTGGCCCGTGTGCTGTCTGCCCTTGACCTGACTGCTTTGGGAGTCGGAAGTACTCTAGGAGTGGGAGTTTACGTATTGGCTGGTGACGTAGCGAAGAATTATGCGGGACCGGCGGTTATACTGTCGTTTCTATTGGCTGCTGTTGCAAGTGTATTTGCCGGTAAGTAATACATATTCTTTATTGGTTGGGTTATGGATTTTAGAATATATTAATTAATAGTATTGTACTTGTTGAACGTTAATTGGCTTTAGGAGTGGGCAGTATCTTGAGAATGGGCGATTTTGATTGATAACGCGAACAGCTAAAGAGGAACAGGTTTACGGTATTTTGTTAACTGTTTGTCAGTCTGTTTACTTAGTATTCTACAAATAATAGTACCATCGGCCTATAGTTCTCCATTGGTGGCTATGGCTGTACACACACGATCTTCCGTTCACCTAGCTAAGAAGGCGTCTTATACTTCGATTCCCGGTCTCCATTCAAGCGCTCGTCAATTCAATCGGTAGATGAGCGTAGATGTATAGAGCCTTATACGGTGTTTTTTACGGGAAAAAATTCGACAAAGACCCGATGCCACAGAATTAGCATAAAAATAATTTTAAAGTACTCTACGACATAGAGTCAACAACAATATTTGCATTTTTTTTTGTCTGTCTCTTTGACCTGCACCACGCAAAAACTATTAGACACATTTTAATAAAACTTGCCATAGTTAAAGTTCATTTGTCGGATAAAAAATTAGGGTAATTTTTATCCAGATCTATTACCACGTTCTTTCGGGAAACTGTCTGTTCACGCGAACGATGTCGCGGACAATGCTAGTGGTGTATGTGATTGTATTAATTTGTTCTTATAAAATCTGTTATAATTTAATATTTTTTTCGAACTTGTATTTGAGCACCAATAACAACGTATGACGCAAAGCTGGGTCAGGTGTCGCGTCAGCGGTATATTATTTGTGACGCAGTGACAAATAAATAGCGGCATGTTAAATGGGTCGCGCCAGATGCGCAACCACTACGCAAATATTTACCAATTCATTGTTTGATATAACGCCCCACTACATAGTACAGTCCCATTGTAATGAGCAGTTGTCGGGCCATAAACTACCACAAAGGCGTAAGGGATTGTTGAATGTTACACAAACCCTAGGATAGATAGATACACTCTCTATTGTACACCAATATAGTTGCAAAAAAGACAATTTAAGTAAGTAACACGAAAAGTACAACAATCGGCCTTATCGTCAGTGCGATCACTTCCAGGCAAGCTTTGGCTGGAAAGGAGAAAACAGATAACAAAACGTATATATTAAGAGAGATTTCGAAGAAATATACATCTGTTGCGGAGATCGTCACCAGCCCTTTTATCGTCCAGGATACGGGCATTTTCATGCACACTATCTTGCACGTCGTGCTCGAGGGATCTATGGCTTTAACCTTAAAACGACATGCTGACCATGCGGGTTGGCGAGTCCACTCTCGGCTTCTGGTAGCGGCTTTGTTATTCCTTAATTTAATGAATAAATAAATAAATATTGCGCTGCACTGTTCTCTTAAGGATCCCACATACGGCATTTCGCTCTTCTCATCCAATTTTAATATTCATATTTTTGATTTTTTTTATAGATGTCAATGCAATATATTAGTATTCACCAATTAAACATAAACAATACCCTGGTTATATATAATCCTATATCTTTTTGTTTCCAGGTCTTTGTTATGCTGAATTCGGTGCGCGAGTGCCTAAAGCGGGTTCTGCTTACGTCTACAGTTATGTGTGCGTCGGCGAATTCATAGCGTTCATTATTGGATGGAATCTGATACTTGAGTACATTATTGGTCAGTTTCTTTTTATAGAATAGATGGCGGACGGGAGGGCGGGCCACATGATGGTAAGTGGTCACCGCCGCTCATGGACACCTGCAACACCTTGCGAGTGCGCTGCCGACTTTGAAGAATTCTGTTCATAGCTCTCTTGAAGAGCCTCATGTCTTAGCGTAATGGAAGTACCTCAGCTGTAAATATAGCCTGAGGAACCACTAATATCAATCTTTGTGACTTACTTTTGTTGAGATAACCATACTATTACCATCAGGCTGTCTCTTCATTGCTGGATATAGGCGTCTCCCAAGGACCGACACCACAATACGGTCTTCAGCTCTGCTCATCCACCCACTACCGTCGAATTTCTTCAAGTCGTCAGTCCACCTGGCCTTATGATGTTAGCTCAGGTGGTAGGGGTTTTTCAAGTAAGAATACCAGTAAGTGAGTAAACTGTATATAAAACCGGTATTCTTACTTGAAAAACCCCACTTCAACCAGCAATTCAACCAGTTCAGTGCATTCAATTCATTTCAATTCAATTGCATTCAACTAGCCACTTCAGTATCCACTGCTGGACATGCGACTTAAAACGCCACGCTGGCCAAGCCGGTTGGCGAGACACTCTTTTAGAGCTGCTGTAGTTCCTCCGGGCTTGTGGTAGCCGCTTTGTTATCTCTTAGTCGCCTTTTACGACGGTATGTATCAAACTACAATAAGGTGTTATTTTTTATAGATAGGTAGCTGTAAAGAGGTGTTATTTTTTGTAGATAGGTAGCTGTAAAGAGGTGTTATTTTTTGTAGATAGGTAGCTGTAAAGAGGTGTTATTTTTTGTAGATAGGTAGCTGTAAAGAGGTGTTATTTTTTATAGATACGTAGCTGTAAAGAGGTTATTTTTTATAGATAGCAGTAAAGAGGTGTTATTTTTTATAGATAGGTAGCAGTAAAGAGGTGTTATTTTTTATAGATAGGTAGCAGTAAAGAGGTGTTATTTTTTATAGATAGGTAGCAGTAAAGAGGTGTTATTTTCTATAGATAGGTAACAGTAAAGAGGTGTTATTTTTTGTAGATAGGTGGCTGTAAAGAGGTGTTATTTTTTGTAGATAGGTAGCTGTAAAGAGTTAGGGGTGTAAGGGGTCCCAACCTACATCTCTGGGACCCAAGCCAACCTCACCGGCTCGTGGTGCACCCTGCCGACCAACGAACGAGGCTCTGACGACCCGCCACCACGCACTGGACCAGCGCGGCAGGTTACGGTCCACCCCCCCCCCCCCCCCCTATGACAGAAAAAGTAAAACGGCCCCAAGTTCCCGGCGGCTCCAGTCGCAACACCGGCGTGAACGACGGGCGCTGGTCGAGCGCTGGAGCCAGGGGTGCTAAGAATCTCCGGGCGGGATTCCACCGTCGAACGACCAGGGCTTTGAAAACGGATTACCGACGTAGGTTGTCACTGGTGACTTACAACACGCGCACTTTGAGGACAGACGAGAAGATCGCTGAGCTGGAAGAGGAGATAGGCAAGTTGCACTGGGATATATTGGGGTTATCAGAAATCCGAAGAGAGGGGGAGGACACGATAACCCTGAAGTCCGGCAACTTGTTCTATTACCGGGAGGGCGACCAGCAGTCCCAAGGTGGTGTCGGGTTTATCGTCCACAAGTCCCTCGTAAATAATGTTGTAGCCATCACGAGTGTGTCGAGCAGGGTCGCGTACCTTATACTCAGAATATCCAAGAGATATTCGTTGAAGGTCATACAGGTCTACGCACCGACCTCGGCACACCCGGATAACGAAGTGGAAGCAATGTATGAGGACATTAGTAGAGCCATACATGCTTCGAAAACACACTACAATATTGTTATGGGGGATTTCAACGCGAAACTGGGCAAAAGAGGCGACGATGAGTTGAGAGTGGGGCAATTTGGATGTGGGCACCGGAACCAGAGGGGCCAGAGGCTGGCCGACTTTCTTGAGAAAGAGGGACTCTTTATGATGAACTCTTTCTTCAAGAAGCCGCCTCATAAGAAGTGGACCTGGATGAGCCCCGACGGTTCCGTTAAAAATGAGATAGACTTCATTATGGCCACAAAGAGACAAATATTCAATGATGTCTCCGTGATCCACAGGGTGAAAACCGGTAGTGATCACCGAATGGTTAGAGGCACATTGAATATAAACGTCAAGTTGGAAAGGTCCCGCCTGATGAAGTCTACGCTCCGACCTACTGCTGCCCACATACAAAACCCCGAAAGCTTTCAGCTTGAATTGTCAAATCGCTTCGATTGCCTAGAGGATTGCGTTGCAGTGGACGATATCAACAACAGGTTGGTAGAAACTGTCCATACGGTGGGGTCTAAATTCTTCAGACACCGTCGAAGAGATGGACCCCAAAAGCTCACCGACCACACCCTCGACCTCTTGGCGGAACGACGTTCGATGGCACTGCAGACTCCTGATGACGCGGAAGCATATCGGCAGCTCAATAGACGGATTTACCAGTCCTTGCGACACGACATCCGTCTCTTTAATACTAATCGTATTAAGGAGACGATAGAGCGGAATAAAGGCTCCAAAGTGTTCGCAAGAGACTTATCTATTGGGCAGAGCCAGTTGACGAAGCTGAAGAGGGAGGACGGCAGTGTCACTTCCGACAAACAAGAGGTACTGAGGGAGATCGAGGAGTTCTATGGACAGTTGTATACCTCGGTCGCTAAACCTGTTGGCAACTTGGCCAAAGACCCAAGAGCCAAGTTGACCCGACACTATACCGAAGACATCCCGGACATCAGCCTGTACGAGATTAGGATGGCCCTCAAACAGCTTAGAAACAACAAGGCGCCGGGCGAAGACGGAATCACTTCAGAGCTTCTGAAAGCGGGTGGAACACCGGTACTGAAAGTCCTTCAGAAGCTCTTTAATTCCGTCTTGCTCGAAGGTATTACGCCGGAGGCATGGAACAGAAGCGTGGTGGTGCTCTTCTTCAAGAAAGGCGATAAGACCTTGTTGAAGAACTATAGGCCCATCTCGCTTCTGAGCCATGTTTATAAGCTGTTTTCGAGGGTTATCACGAATCGTCTCGAGCGCAGGTTTGATGACTTCCAGCCTCCCGAACAAGCCGGTTTCCGAAAAGGCTATAGTACCATAGACCACATCCATACGCTGCGACAAGTTATACAGAAGACCGAGGAGTATAACTTGCCATTATGCTTAGCGTTTGTGGACTATGAGAAAGCCTTTGATTCGATCGAGACTTGGGCAGTGCTACAGTCCCTCCAGCGGTGCCATATTGACTATCGGTATATCGAAGTGTTGAAGTGTTTGTGTAACAACGCCACCATGTCAGTCCGAGTACAGGAAGGGAGCACGGAGCCGATTCCATTGCAGAGGGGTGTGAGACAAGGAGATGTCATCTCTCCGAAGCTCTTCACCAATGCGATGGAAGACGCTTTCAAGCTCCTGGAATGGAAAGGACTCGGCATCAACGTTGATGGCGAATGCATCACTCACCTTCGATTTGCCGACGATATCGTGGTCATGGCAGAATCGCTGGAGGATCTTAGCACAATGCTCGGAGACCTCAATCGAGTTTCCCAACAGGTGGGCCTTAAAATGAACATGGACAAGACGAAAATCATGTCGAATGTCCATGTCGTGCCCACCCCAGTTTTAGTCGGGAGCTCGATTCTCGAAGTTGTTGACGAGTACGTCTACCTAGGCCAAACGGTCCAACTAGGTAGGTCCAACTTCGAGAAAGAGGTCAATCGACGAATCCAACTCGGCTGGGCAGCGTTCGGGAAGCTACGCAGCGTCTTCTCGTCCAAAATACCTCAGTGCTTGAAGACGAAGGTCTTCGACCAGTGTGTGTTGCCGGTGATGACCTACGGCACCGAGACGTGGTCTCTGACTATGGGCCTCATAAATAAGCTCACTGTCGCACAGCGAGCTATGGAGAGGGCTATGCTCGGGGTTTCCCTACGTGATCGAATCAGGAATGAGGAGATCCGTAGACGAACTAAAGTCACCGACATAGCCTCTCGGGTTAGCAAGCTGAAGTGGCAGTGGGCAGGGCACATAGCTCGAAGAACCGATGGCCGATGGGGCAGAAGGGTTCTCGAGTGGAGACCACGTACCGGCGGACGAAGCCGAGGACGTCCATCTGCTAGATGGACAGACGACTTCATAAAGGTTGCGGGGACCCGCTGGATGCAGGTCGCTGCCGATAGGTCTAAATGGCGGACAATGGGGGAGGCCTATGTCCAGCAGTGGACGTCCAAGGGCTGAGAAGAAGAAGAAGAAGAAGCTGTAAAGAGGTGTTATTTTTTATAGATAGGTAGCTGTAAAGAGGTGTTATTTTTAGCAGTAAAGAGGTGTTATTTTTTATAGATAGGTAGCAGTAAAGAGGTGTTATTTTTTTATAGATAGGTAGCAGTAAAGAGGTGTTATTTTTTGTAGATAGGTAGGTGTAAAGAGGTGTTATTTTTTATAGATAGGTAGCAGTAAAGAGGTGTTATTTTTTATAGATAGGTAGCAGTAAAGAGGTGTTATTTTATAGATAGGTAGCAGTAAAGAGGTGTTTTTTTTATAGATAGGTAGCTCTAAAGAGGTGTTATTTTTTATAAATAAGTAGCTGTAAAGAGTTGTTATTTTTTATAGATAGGTAGCTGTAAAGAGGTGTTATTTTGTATAGATAGGTAGCAGTAAAGAGGTGTTTTTTTATAGATAGGTAGCAGTAAAGAGGTGTTTTTTTTATAGATAGGTAGCAGTAAAGAGGGGTTATTTTTTATAGATAGGTAGCTGTAAAGAGGTGTTATTTTTTATAGATAGGTAGCAGTAAAGAGGTGTTTTTTTATAGATAGGTAGCAGTAAAGAGGTGTTTTTTTATAAATAGGTAGCAGTAAAGAGGTATTTTTTTATAGATAGGTAGCAGTAAAGAGGTGTTTTTTTTTATAGATATGTAGCTCTAAAGAGGTGTTATTTTTTATAAATAGGTAGCTGTAAAGAGGTATTTTTTTTATAGATAGGTAGCTCTAAAGAGGTGTTATTTTTTATAAATAGGTAGCTGTAAAGAGTTGTTATTTTTTATAGATAGGTAGCTGTAAAGAGGTGTTATTTTTTATAGATAGGTAGCAGTAAAGAGGTGTTTTTTTATAGATAGGTAGCAGTAAAGAGGTGTTTTTTTTATAGATAGGTAGCAGTAAAGTGGTGTTTTTTTATAGATAGGTAGCAGTAAAGAGGTGCTTTTTTTATAGATAGGTAGCAGTAAAGAGGTGTTTTTTTATAGATAGGTAGCAGTAAAGTGGTGTTTTTTTATAGATAGGTAGCAGTAAAGAGGTGTTTTTTTATAGATAGATAGCTGTAAAGAGGTGTTTTTTATAGATAGGTAGCAATAAAGAGGTGTTTTTTTATAGATAGGTACCTAACTTTAAATAACTAGTTTAGTAAAATGCGCAAACAATATCTTCTCTAGCCGTGAGGTAGGTATATAGTATTGATACCCAAGTATTTAGCGGAGTGCAGAAGGCACGTCTATACGGATGAAACGATAGCAAATGAGTCTTGACGTTTGAAGCTAATTTCAATTTAGGTTTGCATAAACATTGGATTACTGGATTTGCATGAATTGCATTAAATATTAAATTAAATTTCAGGTGCCGCGTCAGTGGTGAAGGCTTTAAGCGAATATTTGGACTCGCTGCTTGATAAAGCCATATCCTCGCACATGGAGTCGATAATGCCGATGGATTCGCCGCACTTGGCGCGGTATCCAGATCTGTTCGCGTTCTCTGTTATTATGTTATTCTCTGGTGAGTGTCTACTACTAAAGTCTTGAACACATCAATAATTATTGTTCCTGACATTTAAGCCTGACATTTGTTGCTGACAATGTCAATATCAGTTATTGTTTCGGGCCATAATTCACCACACGGCTGCAGTGCTTAATACCCATGTCAAAAATTGTTTAACCTTTCGATATGCCGGTTTTCTCACGAAATTTTAAAGTGTTGGAAATCTATTATTTGCTTTTTTTGGTCTTTACACTTTACTGCTCTTATTCATATTATAATTTTTTTTCTATATCGCAATATTTTTTTATATTGTAATATGTTTTTTTTATATTATAATAAAGAATCACCTTTACTTGCCCACAATCTATTAAATACTGTATTTAATGTCAGTGTAATCTGTAATTTAATGTCAGTGTAATTTAATGTAACAACAAAAGTTACATAAAAACTGTAGATTACATAAATAAATAAGTAATCAAATTTAAAAAAAATCTATTTCAGTGGTCCTCGCTTTCGGGGTGAAGGAGTCAACAAAATTCAACAACTTTTGTACTGGAGTCAATCTGTGTGTTGTCGTGTTTGTGATTATATCTGGATGTTTTAAAGGTCAGTATTTTTTGTAATCTTGTTATGTTGTAGGGCTGTTTAAAGATTTTTTTCCATTATATATACTTTTTTCAGTTTATCATTTTTTCTACTGACTTCTTTATTGTATATTGAGGGCCTTTCTCATCACCTTCTGATAAGGCATCAGAAGGTATCAGAAAGTCAGTTCTTTTTAAGGATCCAGCTTTTGAAATTGAAGGATTATATTTTATAATATGATTAATTGATCAATTGATTGAATAGTATGATTAAAAGTGAGCACGGAAACCTTGGCGTTCGAGTGCGGAGTAAGCTTTATTGAAGCTTTAAGACTTAAACATTCAACGATCCTGAGTTCTTCTACAGCTCATTCAACGAGACATGAGCTTTGCATTTGTGTACAGTGCGAACCATTTAGAGAATCGGATCAGACAATTCCGCATCCAAACAGATGCAAAAACTCATTTCTAGTTGCGAGAACTGTATCAGCCTATAACGTCCCACTACCAAGGCACGGGCCTCCCCCTAGTGAATCACTGTAGGTTTCTGGCCGTAGTCCACCACGCGGGCTCACTGCGGATTAGTGAATCACATATCCCGCTTTTATATCTCAGAAGCATGCGGGTTTCCTCACGATGTATTCCTTCACCGTCGAGCAAGTGTATTTTTTTTTTTCAAAATTCATACTTAGGTGGAAACTCAGTGGTACGAGCCGAGGATTTGCACTCACAATCGCACGAATGTGAGTCGAGTTTAGTACTCGTGAGTGCAAATTAGAACGTTTGATGGCCTTAAATAAACCCTTTAGATTAAACATTGCGCATTCCGTACAATTTCACAATATAATAGATTGTCAATTGGGTCTTGGGCCAGATCGAGTGGTTCGAAACTTTTAAGTGGTTAAGGTCTTTTGAAACTCGATTAAGACTAACTTTAAGGTTGAGAAAACGTCTATATCCGGACTTTACTCTCATAATAGTCAAATTTCAATGGCAAATGTGATTAATAGCTGATACGAAAAACTGGCGGATTCCATCGTCGGAAGTGCCCAAATCGGATACAAAAAACTTTGGCAGCGGAGGATTCGCACCATACGGCCTCGCTGGAATTATAAAGGGTGCTGCTGTTTGTTTCTATGGCTTTATTGGTGAGAATACATTTTTTTTATTATTTTCTTCAAAACACAAAATGTTGTACTTATTTTTTCAAAATGATATTGTGTTATATATATATTTTTTTTATAAAAAGAATGCAGCAGACGAGTACATAGTACAAGTGGCTACTGTCGCCCATAAACATGCGCGACAAATGCCAATATAAGTCCGGAATGACAAACGTTGGCACGCGCCCAGATGGCTGCCCTGCCTTTGGAGATTTAGAAATGGATTTGAAGAAAAGGTTGGGATAATAGGGAGGGATAGAGTAGGATGGGATGGGCTCTGGCATATCTCACTCACTACTGAAACACATACATACATTGGGAAAATAGGATAAAGTGGAAACGGTAGTCCATTACACGGTTTCTTCTCCTTAAAGCTTTTCATATAAAAACATTCATTTTAGTAAAATAAAAGCAATTGATTAAAAAGTTAGTCAACCAAACATGCGCATGATTCCAGATTTTTTTGCGTTCTTAAACGAGTTATTACGGTTACTTTAAAGTTCATATTCATTGTTCTTAACTGAATGAATAGGTTTGTTTTGCGGCTGGCACTACCTTGTCGCCTATGGAAGATATTGATATTGAGTTTCAAATTAGTTTGTATTTATTCAAATGCTCGATTAGCCCGTACTATAGGAAAATTAAATGTTCTATTTCTAATAGGGTCTTAATGAAAACATACATTCATTCATACAGGGTGTCCCGGAAAGAATGGATAAGCCTGAAACACCTTATAGTAGAGCTATTGGGCGCTCAAAATAAAATACAAAAAAAAATCTATCCCAAGTAGTATCTAAGATATGTCATTTAGAAAAAAAAATCTTTTTTTTTTCACATTATTTTACGTATCTCTACACCACGGCTACAATTAAATGAAATCCGACGGTTTTTTGGTGTTATAATATTCTTCATGGACTATACCAATAGATATGCAGTAAATAGTATGAATACATAATATTACACTTTTTTTTAAAAAAAAACTGAACTTTAATTTTCAGCATGAAATGTGGTAAATATTTTTTTTTGTAAAAGTTCAAGCGTCTTGGGTGTAAAAAAAATGTATGAGGACCTAAGTGGCCAACTATTTTAAAAAAATGCGTGTTTAATACAGATTTCAAAATGGTATCATACATCCTTTTACCTAATGTAAATACGAGGTTATTGCTATTAATGTGCAGAAGGAGTAACGTCTTAAACTGTACCTGACCATAAGGGTTTAATAAAAAATAATGTTAAACATTAATAAAACTTTATTTGACGTGTACATTTACAGTGAATGCTCAAACTGTCTGCCACCGACTCTGATACACGCCCGACATCTCCGAATAAAAGCTCTTTTAAGCAGTCGCGCATAACGCCGGTGAGTAATTTTTGAAGCGGCTTCTCGGACACGGCTGCGTAACTCTTCTAAATTTCTAACCGGCTTGGAGTAAACCTCTTCTTTTATGCAGCCCCAGTAAAAAAAATCCAGCGGATTTAAGTCCGGGGAACACGGAGGCCACTAAATGGGCCCCAGACGGCCAATCCATCTATCTGGGTATGTGGAATTCAAATACGCACGAACGTTTACTGCATAATGCGCAGGACATTCATCATTTTGGAACCAATGGGATTCTCTCACCTCCTCGGGCACCTCTTCCATTAAATTTGGCAGATCATTTCGAAGAAAGTCCAAATAGCTTTGGCCAGATAAGTTTCCGGGCAGTTCAAATGGGCCAATTATCTTTCCGTTCAATAAGCCGGTCCAATAATTTATTTTGAACTGGTACTGGGATCTGTCTTCTCTCATTAGATGCGGATTCGATAGTTGCCAGCTGTGGAGATTGTGCATGTTGAAGTATCCATTTCTCTTCAGTGTTGATTCATCGCTCCACAGAATATTATTAAAAAATTGCGGATCTTGTTCTATTTTCGCAAACATCTGACGGCAATGGTAATCTCTCGGTTGCAGAGTTTGCAAGCGTCTAATATGGTAGGGGTGGAACTTATTTTTTTTCAATGCACGGTGCACGATCGATTTTGCGATTCCAGTGCGTCGTGCTATTGCTCTTGTAGAGGTAGACGGATCTCGTTCAATTTCCTCAAGCACCATCTCTTCAATGTCAACATTAGCGCCTCTTCCAGTGCTAGTACCACCAACACCGCTGCCAGGTATTCTTCCTTCCGAGTAACAACCGTGGACTCTGATGAATACGCGGTAATCCGGGTGACGTGCGTTAGCGAAATGGAAACGAAATAAACACATGCGATGTCGAACAAGTCGAGTGACGCACTAAAAGCTTACCTTACCAGTTATTTATTAACGGCGCTGTTTATTACATTTTACTCTTTCTCGCTCGCTCACACTTAACTAACTCAAACTCTCATTGTCTCACATGAAGAGGGGTAGTGCAGAGCACGCTCAGGTAGCAAATATCAAGGGTACACGACCTCCACGAAACTATTTTAAACATTATCAAAAAATAATTTCATTTTGTTGAACTTGAACTAGCTGTGAAAGTAGGTTAAATAAAGTATTTTCAATGTGTAACGTTGTTTTTTTATGAAGCCCTTAGGATCAGGTACAGTTTAAGACAAGAAATGATCTAGTTTTTTAAATTTTGTAATTTAGTTGAATTTACTCCTTCTGCACATTAATAGCAATAACCTCGTATTTACATTAGGTAAAAGGATGTATGATACCATTTTGAAATCTGTATTAAACACGCAATTTTTTAAAATAGTTGGCCACTTAGTTCCTCATACATTTTTTTTACACCCAAGACGCTTGAACTTTTACAAAAAAAAATATTTACCGCATTTCATGCTGAAAATTGAAGTTCAGTTTTTTTTTTAAAAAGAATTGTAATAGGTATTCATACTATTTACTGCATATCTATTGGTATAGTCCATGAAGAATATTATAACACCAAAAAACCGACGGATTTAATTTATTTGTAGCCGTGGTGTAGAGATACGGAAAATAATGTGAAAAAAAAAATGATTTTTTTTTCTAAATGACATCTTAGATACTACTTGGGATAGATTTTTTTTTGTATTTTATTTTGAGCGCCCAATAGCTCTACTATAAGGTGTTTCAGGCTTATCCATTCTTTCCGGGACATCCTGTATAGTCGAAAAATCAACATCACTCAAGTTTGACACACGTTGGCACGCATTGAGAAGTCGACATTAAGTGCATTGACTTTTTATTGTTATTCTTAGGTTTCGACTGTGTAGCCACAGCGGGTGAAGAAGCCCGTCGTCCGCAAAAAACTATCCCATTTGCAGTTGTTGCATCACTTTTGGTCGTGTTTTTAGCTTACTGCGGAGTATCCTCTATACTTACCCTCATGCTGCCTTATTACATGCAGGTAAGTAGCTATATTGCACGCGTAATATATACAAACTCCCATTGGGCCCACTTGGTGGGTTATGGTCCGAAAACTCTTGGTCCGAGCCCTTCACAGTGGGACGTTATATTGATATTGAAATTCAATGAATTGTCTGTGACTCGCAAATTAGATTAAAAGTCTGTAAATTGATATGAATTGAATTGGGAATATTATTAAATTTGATTATATGTATTTTTTTTATGGACTTAAGCCGCAGACGAGCATACAGTCCACCTGATGGTAAGTGGATACTGTCGCCCCATAGACATCCGTGATACATGCCAACATTAGTCCAAAAAACAAACGGCACGACCCCGGATGCGCTGCCTACCTTTGGGGATATAGGAATGGATTTGGAGAAAGGGTTGGAAAAATGGGCTCTGGCACATCTCACTCACTACCGAAACACGTACGTACATTAGGGAAATAAGATAAAGTGGGAAATGCATTACATTTCAAGGTAGTCTCTGTGTAATCTATTTATTATGGTTTGTGTGTTGTCGGCCGGATATAGAATAGCATAACACTATCTCTTCAAGGGATAACAAGGTCGCTACCACAAGCCCTAAGGAACTACACCAGCTCTAAAATAGTGGACTTGCCGTTTTATGGCCATACATCCCCCATGCAGGAGGCAATATGATGAGGAAATGTCCAGCAGTGCTGAAAGAGCTGGTTGCATAGATACATTTAGCGTGGTAATTATAAAATGTTAAGCTTTCTTGTACGAGACGCTCGCCTATATAATAACGTTTTTCAATGATCATTATTGTGTTCTAATCCCTTTATAGGTTGATGTCCAAATTGCACAATATTCGTATTAATGACAATAATGACATCATTAATTAATATTGATGATAATAATTAATGATTGCGTTATTCCAGGACGAGAAAGCGCCTTTCCCTCACGTATACGATCTTCTTGGTTGGACTTGGGCGAAGTACGCTGTCAGTGTTGGCGCTATCTGTGCTCTGTGCTCCAGGTATGGAAATCAATTTTTTTTAGAAAGATTTTGAAGAATTTATGGACATTCGAGTTTCGGAAAAATTTCACTACATCTAAGAGTAACCAGTTGAGAGAAAACTTATCCCCGCGAGCTAATCCCTCGGGGTACCGTTAATCAACCAACATCGGTTTAAACATGTATAAATCTAATTCACTTTTGTATTATCTTTCTATCGTTTTTAAATTTTCTTTTTAGCTTTCAAAATGTATTATTAGCAAATTTTCGATTTTAAAAATAAATAAATAAATTTTGTGTTCTAAAGTCGCAATTTAGCCTATATAAGTTTTTGTCCATGTGATTCATGTCTTTAAGTGTGATACATACTGGACTTTAGTCATTAGCAATCAGTTTCACGAACCGCATTGTTTTTTTTTTTATGTACGAAGGTGACAGACGAGCATACAGTCCATCCGATGGTAAGTGGATACTGTCGCCCATAGACATCCGCGATACATGCCAACATTAGTCCAAAATGACATGGCACGCCCCCAGATGCGCTGCCTACCTTTGGAGATATAGAAAAAGGGCCAACCCTTTTTCCATATCCATTCCTATATTCCTATGGGGAGGGATTGGATGGGAATGAGCTCTGGCACATCTCGCTCACTACCGAAACACTTAATGTTTAAATAATTTTATCATACCTAATTTTTCTTGTAGTTTGCTAGGCGCGGTGTTCCCTCTGCCACGGATCATATACGCTATGGCTTCAGACGGTCTTCTGTTCAAGTTCCTCGGCACAGTCAGCGAAAAGTTCCAGACGCCTTTGATTGGCACTGTAATTGCCGGACTGTTCACCGGTTAGTATTACTGTTATCATTGTCGACTAATGTGCCAACATTAGTACAACCTTGTTTTTTTTTCTTCATATATGGCAATGGTGCAATTGGCACATTCTGCCAGTGTCAAGTTTTATTCGTTAACTTAGCGTTAGCACGTATCGTAGACTAATGTTTGTATATATAACATGTAACAAATATAACGCAGAACCTGAAACATGTCAACCAATTTAAAATACAATATATAAAGGAAAAATAAAATTATTGAAGTAAAAGTTACAACCTTGTAAGGTTTTGTGTCTAAAACGTTCGTAGCGCTCATTACTCGGTTACTCGGACCGGGCGCCGACGAACCACGTGGAATAAAAGATATACTAGAATTGTACTATAAATCATGAAATAAAAACGCTATTGTAAGAACTGGTAGAATTGATACCAGCGACTATCGATAGAATCGAGTGACAAAATTCAATCCTAAACAGGTGATCGGGTCAGCATTACTTCTAAGATTACTAGTGTTTCTAAAACTCACTTGATTCTCGTCCTTTTGACACAAATGATTCTTTATTCAGACTATAGAAAATTATTTCAGCGGTGAGGTGTATATAGTAATATTACTGACGACTTCGATTATTTCATCATTAAAAGATTTATTATTCTGTTTCAATAAGTTATTAATTGTGGTGATAAAAAAGTGAGTTCAAAAGTTTAGTAACGCTATTGGCGGGCGGTGTACGTAGATCAGGTAGGCACGTTACGCGAACGAATTGCGTGTGCATTAGGGTTGACACACGATGAAAAAATATTTATTTTGATAATAAAAAATTACAAAACGAATTATGTCTAACAATTACAAAACGATTGGACATCTGTAATAAATATAATACAATATTGTCGGGAATGTCGGTCGTTCTGTTCCACCCAGTATAATTACTGATAATGTTGACTTGCGTCATTGTTGACTTTTTAATGACAGATTAAGTAATTTGTCATTATGTGGCATTTATTGGTGTACAATAAAAAAGATATTTATCTATCTACCTATCAAATATTTTATAATTTTGTATATGCAGGTACCCTCGCAATGATCTTCCGTCTGGAGCAGCTCATCCACATGATGTCCATCGGCACGCTTCTCGCATACTCTATGGTTGCCGCCTGTGTGCTTTTGCTCAGGTGATTTATATTGATTTTTGAGTATATTATTCAAAATATAGCGTATAATTGTATAACTCGTCTCGCATGGTGTTAAAAACTTGTTTTATTTGTGTTATTATAATGAACTTATCCTAATAATAATTGTTGTAAGTGTTTATAATTACGCATTTGTAATAATCTATACATAACACAGTCGTGTCTGTACATCAAATTTTTTTTTTTATAAAAATCGTTGCAGTGTACTCCGCGAACTAAGAGCTCAGAAGGGATTTATCACGATCCGTTACAGAGTTCCCACGGGAATCACAAAATCACGCGAACGGAAATCGCAGGCATAGTTTATAAAAATTATATCGTAATTATAATAATCTAATCACTGTTTATAATATTATTTATAATCAACTTTCGCATTATCAACAAGTGTGCATTGTTACAGATACGAACGCACCCAATCCCCTCACAAGGCCGTCGAACCCCTGACCCTATCGTTCGCGGCCGTGTTCAAGCAGTTACTGAACAGTGATGCACATGAGACACCAACACGTTTGAGTTCGTTCATGGTTTCCGTACTGGTTACGCTTTATGGTAAGTATATGTCGGTGAATATGTATATATTTATGTGTGTATATATATATATATATATATGTAAATACTAGCTGTTGTCCGCAGTTTAATTGCTTTTAATTATGATTCCACGCAAAATTTTACACCCTCTGTATTTTAGCCCCCTGACAGAATTTTGAAAAAATGGCAATGCAAGTGTAGTTACTTGTATTGTAGAATATATATACTAAGTTTCACTAGATATCCAAAAATATCAAAAATTGGAGCCTAGAGATATTTATACTTGACTCACATTCGTGTGATCGTGATGAGTACGTATCTTTAAAAATTGACACTGGTTCGGTGGTGAGGAAAATATCGTATGGAAACTCGCATGCTACACGAATGTAAAAAAATCTTGAGTATGTTAAAATTTCACGACAATGAACGCAGAATTTATGGTTATTTTCGTAGGTGTGTGGTGCTTTATTATGATGGCAAGTATCAATCAATACGGCGAGGAGATACTATCTGGAAAGACTGGTCCCATTGTGATGTTAATTATTGGAACTACATTAGTTATTGCCACACTGTACGTCATATGCAAACAACCCGTTTCGGAAAAAAAGCTAGCGTTTTCGGTAAGTGTTTGTTTTTTGTTTTTATTGTTTTGTGAGTAGATAGCTTACTTTGATTCTGTGAGATTTTTTATATTGCAACTCAATCCATTGCTTGAAGGTGGATTTGAATTTAATTATAATTTATTTTGAACTAATATACAACGTGTTACCGAAATAAAGGAAAATTGATTAATTTAAAATATTTATAAAGCCCTACTACCAAAAAAAAAAAATATTTTAGGGAAAAATCGAAGTTTACAAACGTTCGTAGCGTTTATTACTCAGTACAAAGTAATGACAAGATAATTGTTGTAATGTGAGTTTTCCGTAACTGCGCGTATAAAGAAAAATATGGTGAATAGGCGGCAGACGAGCATGCAGTCCACCTGATCGTAAGTGGATACTATCGTCCATAGACATCCTCGATACATGCCAATACCAGTCCAGAATGACAAACGTTGACACGCCCCCGGATGCGCTGCCTATCGTTGGAGATACTCATAGGAATGGATTTGTAGAATTGATTGGGAAAGTTGGGAGGGATAGGATGGAATGGAAATGGGTTCTATCATTTCTTACTCACTACCGAAAGTACATTGGGGAATAGTTATACTGAAAATTAACAACAAGTTATGAAAAAAACAAACCTATTGTAAAAACTGATAGAATCGATACTGAATACTTTACCGATACTCCGTTCGCGTAGTCTTTAAGTACTAATTACTAAGTAACCTTCGCGTGGGTGACGCACAACAACTCACCAAAGTTTCATCGCAATCGGATGAATGGTATAGGAACCCACACGGGACAAACAAACAAAAAAACATTCATTTTTATATATATAGATAAAAAACTAAGCACTAATAAAACAATATTTGAGTAGAGAGTTCACACACGGTTATCTAAGGTCGCAGCCATAAGTAAGGATAAAATAACGAGACAAAAAAATATGTATGATTATTGAAAGACTAGTATGCTGGCGTGGTGGAAAACCAATAACCCAGTTTTTCTTTCTTACCGCAACCCGTCTAGTGTGAAACAAATCAACGTCTAAAGATTGCTTACAGAACACATTGTATTCTGACGTTGCTCTCTGCAAAATAAAACAATTTTCCGATAGATAGTACTACAAGATGTACGATATATTCAATGATTTTTCCAGGTACCTCTAGTACCCTGGTTACCTGGACTGAGTATTCTGATCAACGTTTACTTGATGCTGAACCTTGACTATATGACTTGGGTGCGCTTTGCAGTATGGATAGCCGCTGGTGAGTAACAGACGACAAGCAAACACTTATACGAACAGACAAGCACACACGCACATAAACAGGCAAACAAACACGTACGCAAATATGCATGAACGTCACACAAATATACATTGAAATATAATATATGCTCGCATACACGTATTTGTTATCTTATACTAGTGTGTAATAAAAGATGGGAGGTAGACCAGACCTCCCATCTCGTCTTCATTCATTTCACGTTTCTTCACGGACTCTCACCGGACTCCATTTTTTTGTATGTACTAGTTTAACCATCAAATGGACCGTCTGCTACTTTTCAATAAAAAAACAAAACATTTTTAGGTCTTCTAATCTACATAACATACGGCGCATGGCACAGCTCAGAACGGCGTCGAACTTTGGACTCTGTGCAACTAGCCGAGTTACATAACGACAGCCAAACCGCTCTACTTAACAGCGGTCTCACTCACGCACTTGGCTGACACGTAAGTCTTAAAGAGATAGAAGATGTTAGGGACGCCTGTGGGAGTGAAAGAGATGGTCCTATTAGTACTAGTAGTACTGTATTTTCGTTCATATCTAATATATAGGTAGATCGCAGTATTAGGGTGATTTTCCAAAGTGGTCTATAAATCAATTCTGACTACCCTGAAATTGTGCAGGGTTCTTAAAATTCTTCCAGTTCCTGCCAAAAAGCATTGGCAGGAACTCGAGAAGTAAAGTTCTGTTTCTCTTTGGTTATTATAAAAATTGTGTATTATGCGTTTTGTGGTTCTAATAATGATAGGTTTATTAAACTTCAAAGTGTTTTTTCTGCTTAATATTCGTGATAATCAAAGAAACGAGTCGGACTGCGTATTCCGTGTGCTTCACCTTCCGTGCTCACTAAACCTACTATCATTTTACTGAGACGACTTCTGACTAACTTAGACGGCAGTGGACATTGACAGAATACGTTTTAGAATTTGAAATTGTGCTAACGTTGCTGGCACTGGCAGAATGTGCTAATTGCACCATTGCCATATGTGAAAAGAAAAGAAAAAGTATATATTCAAACTTTTGTGTATTATGACTAAATAAGTAACGGCCTTAAAGTGCTTCCCGCCAAAGTCCTGCGGAATTTAAGGGAACTAAATATGACAGGTCGCCCGTTCTGCAAACTAAATAGTATTATGTCCGTTTATAATTTACTTCCTAATTTAGACACATCTTTATTGGTAGGTGTAAATAAAAATACATAATTTGATAGGGTAAATTGAAACCAATAAGCTGTGGAAGTCTTATGTCGGCCGATCACAGCACCGCGTCTACCGGACTTCTTTTGTGGCGCCTACTTTAAATCAAGTACTTGAAGCTCCCTTGATATACCGAATTTTTTTATACTAATTGGTAAAATATTTGTCATTGCCAGATACAGAACTATAGTTGTAATTTAGAAAAAAAAATGCAAAATTTGTTTGTAATTAACATGCACTATTTACAATACATTAATTTTATATACAAATTTCCCAAAAAAGAGTATAAAATTGTCGTCATTAAAAGCTATTTTCAACTAATTAAAGTCATGAATTTATGTACATTTCTGGAAAATCACCCATTATTAATGGTTAAAATGCTTTTTGCTTTAAGTAAGAAATTACTAAGTGAGGAACGAGCAGAAGATCTAAAGGTGGGTTAAGTTTAGGTCCTCTAGTGATCATAAAGATATAGGGAGTCCGTCGACGTGACGATTAAAATTAGTAATTAGCGTTTAATAATCTTTATTCTCATAAGAACAAGTTCACTAAAATGTTCACATTCGAAATGTTGGAACATTCGAAATCAAATACACCAAAATAACAATCGTATTCATATGAGAATAACTATTGTTAAATTTAGTTATTAGTTCTTTGTAATGTAAAATTTATTTACTTAAGTTATTCAAACCCTATTTCCTATCCGATCCAATCGAGGAGTACAGTAGCCGGGGTGTTGCTACGGGTTTCACTCTACGCAGAGCTCGGCCTTCAGCCTCACAGTTGTTAGGGTCGAAATCCGGCTCATAATATTTTAAAATTCCGCCATTTTGAATCCGCCATCTTGAGATATTATTTTACTGGCCATGGTGTTGATGTACCTACTACATATTTCAAACAGGGAAAGCTTCAAGCTACGTCCCGGAGCTCGGCTTATGACCTCATAGAACTGTTCGTGGCGTTATAAGAATTCTTTCACGCCATTATACCCCTTTCTTCCTATTACATCTTATTCAATCCCATCCCGTCTCATTGAGTAAGGGTTGTAATGGGACAAAGAAAATGCCTTACTTCCATCCTATCCTTCTCAAGGATATATTCCCCTTTCAAGGACCCCATCCCATTGATGCCAAGGATCAATAAGATGGATGAATGATCCCAGGAATGAATCACAAAGATCAGATCCTAAGGATTCCTTTACACTTTTATAAAAAGGGCATATCTCATTTCCAAATTCCCTATCCTTCCAAACCCACTCATAAAGATAGGCGACGTACCTATCCTATAAAGTGACAATGTTTGTCATTTTTTACTTATATCGGCATGTGTCGCGCATGTCGCAGGGCGATACCACCAGGTGGACTGTCCGCTCATCTGACACCTTTTCATATTAGGCGAATGCCAGCTGATGTTATGATTATGAAACTGAATGTACTTATTTTCTTTTATTTCTTAATACCATTTTAAAGTACTTACATCGTTTTTTTCGAATTTCTAGATAAAAACTGTGGTTCCTAAAAACTGTATTATAGATATTAGGTCTCTTCTTAATTTTAAGATACATTAAAATTTCAGTGTATGCAGTAATTTTTTTCTGCACATCTAAGATTTCCGTAATTGTATTAAGTATATTATTATTGTACTATTATATTATTATTTCCTCTCAAAATTATAATTAAGATTTTAATGATTACATTATTTTTTTGAGTTCATAATTAAGATTTTTGTGATTGCACTATTTTTTTTCTTGACATCGCAATTAAGATTTCAACGGTTGTGTTCCTAAGTTTTTATTTAAACATTTTAATTCAGATATCAATATCAACTTGAACAATTTTGACTTTTTTTCTTAATTAAAATTTCCACAATTGCACTGTGTCAAGTTTTTTCTTGACACTTTAGTGGTAGGCATTATCAAGTGTTTTTAACATTTTAGTTCATATTTTAGCGATTGTACTATTAAGTATTTTTCGGATGCTTTAGTTAAGATTTCAACCACTACACTTATGTTTTTTCTTGATATTTTCATTAAGATTTCAGTGATAGCACCTTTTACGTGGTTTATTGACATTAAGCCTCCGATTTTGGCGCTAATTTTGTGATCATGCTTTATTAAATAGATTTTTTGGTTATTTAATTATAAATTAAAAATTATTTAGGCTTATATTTATAAGTTTATGCTTATGTATTGTATACAAAATACATGTATTGCATTGTATAATTAAACTCGAAAATATATTGTGTAATATTATTGGCCAAACGAACGGCTTTATTAATCATTTGGCGGCTAGTTAGCGCCAACTGGTAATATATTATAACTTTGTAGAACAAACCAATTAATTCATTTATACAAACAAATATGTACTTTAAATTTATAGTAACAACATGTCGCAAATACATTTCGTTAGTTATTAAAGTGAGTCATTACGGTGATTTTAAACTCCCAAGTTATCGATTTGAGAATACATACTAGATATGTTATATAAGCACGTTACATAATCTAATAGTGTTCTATGTGCAGTAGCTCCCGAATTATTTCATTCATATGTGCTTTGATAATGTAACATTCTTATTACGTAGTACTTAAATTTTCAAATTTGATTTTTTAATGAATCCCTCATTTGTTTCACCCGCGCTAGATGTTGCCAACGAGTTTTTTTGTTTGATAAGAGTGAACCCCAAAAGTGAACCCAGTGAACCCAGTGATTCCCAAAGTTATATGAACCGTGACTCACCTAAAAAAGTTCGGGTCGTACCCTACGCCTTACATGAAAATAGCATTGTGTCGCTGCCGCAGCATGTTCTCGTTTACGTAGCGTAGTTATGTGAAGGGTTGTACAATTAAGAAAATAAGAAAAAACCCAGTATCCAGTGATAATTGAAATAAGTAAAAGTAAGATAAATCGGAACACTATACTTTAGATTAGATTAAAGAAAACACTGATCTAGTCTATTCCCATATCGATGCTCAACCTGAATGAACAGGTTTGTTCAACAACGATATATTGGCGGTTGCCACTACCAAACCGCTTATTGAATAGATTGATAATCACCTGCAATGGAGTTTGTATTTGTGTGAACGTTCAATTTGCCAATTATTAAGTAGAATTTGAATGATATGGGCCGGTTTGGAACTCACGACCTCACGTTCTGTAATATTAATAATGACTTGTAATGTTATTGTATTGAATATCGAATCTTATTGGCTGTGAAACAGCATTACGAACAGTATTTTCGTTCCGTATTACGCAGTAGCCGTGTGGTGTCGTGTGGCTTTACAATAGCGCCATCCCGTCTCTTCCCGTGGTGGTCGTAAAAGGCGACTAAGGGATAACGAAGCCGCCCTTTAGGATTTCGATGTTGACTTCTCAAAATGTTGAATCCTCAAAGTCTTGAATTAGCAAAATGTTGAATTCTCAATCTGTTGGTTCCCAAAATGTTGAGTCTCCGAAATGTATCTTCCCAAAATGTTAGATGTTGGTACCCAAAATGTTGAATTCCCAAAACGTTGATTCTCAAAACGTTGAATTCCCAAAATGTTGAATTTCTAGAGTAAGGATATCCTAAACACATTCAAAACAACCTTTTTTAACCATAACCCCTGAGCAACTACACCACCTCTATAAGAGAATGGATTCACCAACCCGTTTGGCTAACGTCGCGTTTTAAGGCCATACATCCCTCATACTTACATATAAGACAATGTGCTTGAGGAGGCCCACGTCCAGCAGTGGGCGATAAAAGGGCTAGTTATGGTGATTACGCAGTACCTATCAGTTTTCCTTCATATCCTTGCTTGTGTATAAATGTCCGACGCGAAAAGTAACTACAGGTTATTATAATAATATGACGATCGCTGCGTTATACGAGACTATGAAAGTGTTTTTCGCGACAGGTCGACAGGCGGCAATCGGGGTACGCTCGATTCGCGCGCGGTTTACGTCCCACACCCCCGCGTTGCCCCGCCGTAGTGTTGTACGCATCATGCTCACGTAACCAACTATCGATAACATTTCTGCACTTTCATCGCGTCTATAATAAAATATTAACACGCTTTTAAGTTATATAAAATGCTCGTACAATGACTTCTCCGAGTGGTTCAAATACAGATTCCTCGGCCGTGAAAAAACGAACATTTATTCAATTACCAAAACATTCAATTACATTTATTTACAAAACGCTAAGTCAAGCACGGGATTTAGCTAGAAAAGTATTACAGAATTGTTAGTTGGAACGCAAGAAATTGCATAATTTGCACAATTAGAGTTATATATTTAACATAAGAGTCAGTACCGAAAGACAGTCAATCATAATTACGTCAAATGATTAACCAATGTAATAATAAGAGAAAATCATTTAGAGAAATGTTAATCTTATTCAAGCGCTATAAATTCAATCAAGTTATAATGTTAATAAACACATTTTACATTATTTTATTTTTTTTTTAATTTAAAAGTATCGATAACTACAGTTCTCGCTGTCGCTTCACTAAGGAATTGTCAAGTCGACCTGTCGCGAACGGTAGCTTGTAATTAATATAAAAAAATGATTTAATATTAATACCAAAATTTTCTCTTAAAATTCGTTCCTATGACCATTTTGCATGTAGCAAGCCGCAGAGGCGTTAAAATAAATGTTAAACATTTTAATACAAGTATTTTATGTGACGTCATCGGATGAACCTTATTGTCGGCATGATCTTATTGACTGGTTAAGATTTTCTACCTTAAAATTTCTTTTATTCATTGTGATATTACAGATGTTACAAGTGCAATTTATAAAGTTACATTAAGGTTTTGACACTAACTGCCTCAACCTTAAACAAATCTATGAAATATGAGCTTTCATATCTCAAGTGTGTCGGTACAGATGTTTTTGGGACACATTTATCCATCGTTCTTTATTAATAGACTTTATTTATTGACACGTTATTTATCTTTATTAACCCTCAACCGCTAGATACCGACACAAGCCGCATGTTGTTGGAGTTGTTTTTTATGTATGAGAACTGTCAAAAGCAGCACGTGTTTACTCGCAGATTGCCTAAGGCATCGATTCTCAACCTTTTTAGTGTCGCGACCCCCCAAAGGCCAAATACAAAATAAATAACCTCACGACCCCCTTTCTAATGAATAAGTAGGTCCTATGTTCTTTTCCGTTTAATATGTAAATATAAATTACAAAATGATTAATAAAACGTTTCTTTTTAAATAAATGCTTCATTTTTCCCGATCAACTGCGACCCCCTTTATATGCGATCGCGACCCCCAGGTTGTGAAACGATGGTCTAAGGTGTACGCTGTTAGATTATTAAAATTGAGTGTACTTATTTGAAATACGCTTTTAATAAACGCATTACTGAACAAAAAGTTTTTATTTATTTTAAAGTTACTGTGTGGAATACACACACTAAAAATAGTCATAGAGACGTGTTCACTATCTGCCACCTTTCTATAGTTCCTAACCACAAATTTACCCAGTTTTAGTAAAGATTTGTGGAATATTCTATTGACAAAATTTTATCTGAATATGGACACACTGTATTGAGATTACCGCCATATCATCCAGATTTCAATCCGATTGAAAAAATATGGACGCATTATTGGAAAAAAATGATGTGTATGGTCCAGATGAATGGAAAAAAGTTTGTGATCACGCAATCAAATGCGAAGATGAATATAGAAAATATGAACATGCCATGGATGATTTTATGGATAGGATAATAATTAATACTTCTGAGAGTTCTGACGATTCTGAAAGTGACGATGAAGATTTTTTTTTTTTTATTTTTTTTTATTTTTTTTTATTTTTTTTTATTTTTATAGATTAGTGGGCGGACGAGCAAGCGGTCCCACGTGGTGATAAGTGTTACCGCCGCCCATGGGCACCTGCAACACCAGGGGGTATGCGGGTGCGCCGCCGACCTTCCAAAATCCTATTCACAGCTCTCCTATTACTATTATTATGATTATGGCATGGAAGATATTGAATACATACCACCAGAGGGTCAACCAAATCTAAACGATCTGTAACGTTTGACTGATAAGCTGTTGATTTTTCAAAATATAATCTGAATGAGGCTAATAGAAGCTTTACAAAGTTATATTTACATATATTACACAAAATATATACTTATTATAATTATCTAGTATGTAAATATACATAAATAAATAGGATCTAAGTAAAAAAAAAAATACGATTATCTAGCAATATAGTGACTTATTTAGTAAAAATATAACGTCATAGGGATTGGAACACTGAGTGAACATTATGATACTGTGGACCTTGTGATACTGTGGCCCCTATGATCTATGGACATTATGATACTGTGGACATTTGGATACAGTGGTCGTTTCGATAGAGTCGACCTTATGAACCAAAGCGATTAGTTTTTCAAGGGAAAATAACAGCTCCATATATTTCTCTACACTGACACGTGTCATTCTCATAGTTTTGTATTTGTCTCATAATAAAGTATGCAATTAGAGGTACGGTAATTTATAGACGTGCATGACGCGTTCTGGTGTTTCCGGAATAGTCGATGACCAATGTTTTCGTAATGTATCTATACATTCTACGAGTATGTACAGGACTTTATTCTTTATAAGAAAATTGAAAATGATTAAAACTTATAATTATTTATTGATCATAAATAACTTGTATCTCTCGATTTCTCCATTAAATCACAGCTTGTTAATACTTAAGTCTAACATTACTGCTAAGTTAATCATCACAAAATATCATTTTAACTATCAAGAAAAACAATCACACTTCTTATCACAATCAATAAAGCCGGAATTATATTACTGTCGTTTGTCTAAATGATCTCACGCTAGGAATACTAACAATTTCACAAAATATGCAATAGGCGGACTTGATGCCTTATTTATGACATTCTCTACCAGCCAACCTATAAGAAAACCACCCTTCGGTTAAATTCATGTTTAAGAATATTTAAGAATTTATTTTAATACAGACATTCATGTATATTCTGTTCCAATCCGATTTGTCCAAAATGTAAACATACGGCGACCTGAGGTAACAGGTCAATTAAAGGAATGTCTCAACATTTAGCTTTAAATCTAGCGCAACGATGCGTCGTTGCGCTAGATTTATATGATTTATAAACAAATCTATTATCGTATATTTATTTCTTTTTATATGATTTAAAATCATTTCCAATAAGAAAAAAACATCAATTAACATTTTTCATAATTATGACTGCCCTTTTTCGGCGGCTAGACAAAGTGCGATGAATCAAATTATGAATACGTAAACAATTATCACCTCACTACTTAATTTGAGGCTGTAGTAGTTACCTCGGACCCTCGTGTTTGTTTACATTTTGTACAAATTGGATTGGAACGGAATATAGGGGACTCATATTGCTGTAAGACCTTTGTTTTAAATTTATTTTGTTGATCTTTGCGATAAGGAACATGTATGGTTTTTGATATCTACTTTTAAGGTAGATACACACACCCACACGCAGATAAACACGTATGTACACATACAATCTTATTCCATACAAATACAATCAATTTGTGACAAAACGCAAAAATGTAATTCCGATTTAAAATATAAAACATGAACTCTTTTAAAACAAATTATGTTTAATTCCCTGTTATCTTAATTTCATTTAGTATTAATTTTAAATATCTATTATTAACTAACGATCTGGCTCGAACGTGTTTAGTTTTGGGTAATTTGAATCTAAGTTTTAGAACATTTCCCGAAGCCGGAAACCATGGATTATATTCATGATTCTGATTTATTTAGCGTAAAAAATTCAAAATCTTTTTCGCAAAAACAAAAAAACAGTTTTACCAATTTTTTCATACAAATTTACCAAATAGCGCAAACATTTAGTGAAAAATTAGTAAACATTTTGCAAAAAATACGTTATATTATATGTCAATTAACTCAGAATTATGAGTAGAATCCAGTTTCAGGCTTTAGGAAAGGTTCGTACTCACCCTGTATCTTTTTTTCGGTAGTAAATTTTCACTATGGCGTATAGGAATAACCCACTCTAAACTGGGGTCACCGTGACCCTTGGACCCTTGATACCTCAAGGGCCGTTAACTAAAGTGTGTCAAACTGTAAAAATTACATTGATGCATAATAATAAACAATGTTGCCACGTTAGTGGTGAAGGAAAACATTCTGTGAAAATCCGTATGCTTAATAATTAAAACAAAATATCTATGACTAGTCGCGGGTATTCACGACTCCTCGGAGTGTTTCGGCTCACTTAATCCGGCTCCGCTCGCGGATCCGGCTCCGCTTAACGATTCCTCGACTCCTTTGATTCAACTACTTATATTTTATAAGAGCCCGAGAGCGACTTATTCCCTTTGCATCATGTTCGTTCATGTAACTCAGCAATCCAAAAAATGACAGGAATAAATAACTCCTCGGAGTCGATGACAGTTAGCCGGAATCATTATAAGTTTCGGATCTCTTAATTCATTGAATCCGGAGATCCATTGCTATCTATGACATGTGTATCCACCAATCTGCAATGGGCGCGTGGTGGATTATTCATATTAATTTATTATTGATGTGTACTCCTTTTTGTAAATTATTACAAAAACCTTTGCACTATGCAGAAATTATGACCCGAAACTGCTTTAATTTACTAGGGGAGTTTTTTTTAGCTATATTCTTTTACCAGTAACGTAAATCATCAATTTTATTTATGTTAAATGCAATAATAAAAATCCTGATATACCTACATATAAATTTTTGTCAGATATAAATGTTTTAGTGTACTAATTGATATATTAAAATATTTCACACTATTTAAAATATTCACTATACACTATTTTGTTTTTTTTTATATTCAATGGGGTTCCTTTTTACTTGACGAGTGGCATTCTCGATTTTAATAAATGGACACATTAGTTTAATTATGGCAGATAATTCCATCGATTCTAAAAGTCACTAAAATCAGTGGCAAATTGGCAAAATGTAATCAAAACTTGGTGGTGACTTGGTGTTTCTCGTCAGATCTGCCGTTGCTGGCGGCCACCGGGACTCTCTTCTCATTGAGGGAACTGTTCCTGAGACCATACATGAAGTATATCATGTAACCTGGAACATGAGATGAAGGTTCAGTTATTAGGTAATAATGGACCAGTGTAAAATGAACATACGAGTATATTGTACATATATATATTTAAACGGGTCTTAACGCGAATGTTTACCTTTTCTATTGTACTCGACTTCGGTACTTGGTCATGAGCTGAAAATCAACTCACACCTATAGATACCTACATGCCTCCTCACATCACCACGAGTTATGATTATGAAGACCAAATGCGTGTAGTTGATGAAATTGCTCGTAACCCTCGACGTGGACTACCCGCCTCTTCAATCGGCTCGTGATAATGGTTGGTGCAACCCAAGCGAAATGTCGAGTAAATAAAAAAGTTAAACATTCCCGTTTAAACACGTTTAAATAGATAAATATGTGCGAAAGACGCGAGCATCTCAAATGTTACATAGTATTATATGTTCTATTTTGTGACGTTGATAATTATGATAAGTTTTAGAAAAACCATTTCCGACGAATTTCTTCAAGTAGTCAATCCTCGTGGCTGGAGTACGTCCCACACTGCTGTACGTGGCCTCCATTCGAGGACTTTTCCGCTTATCGGTTGTTCCTGCGCCACAAAGGCCTGCCTACTAACTACATCTTCAGCATTCTGATTCTATGGGCTATGTCCGTGAATTTGGTTCTTAGTATCTGTTATAGAAGTCCGGCTTAAAGGACCAAATATATTAAGATGTTTTGGTCCGGCTCGAAGGACCGAAAAGATGAAGATGTTGGGTTTGTGCGATACAACTTTATTGTAAGGACTAAGAATTTGTTTAGTTAACTGTTTATTGTTACAATTCTGTACTGTTATAATGTTATGTTACAGGACGTTGTTAAATGAATCCAAGCTGTGCGTTTTGTATCTGCATTGTGTTCACGAACTGAACAAGGATCCTAAAAATCAAAGAAACTCGGACATACTACTTTCTCTCCCTGGCTAAATTCTAAGAATTAAATAAACTCCGAACGGAACTATATCCCTCTCCATAAACCTGTGGATTGCAAGTTGACAGTTCTCACCTATGATAAGCCAAATGATGAACCGGATCCAGGTCTGGTAGTCGAGCTGTACCATTAGGTACACGTTCATGCACACGCTGAGGTACGGTACCAACGGTACCAGTGGCACCTGTAACACATTCAATTATTGTTACTATGAGTGTGTAATTATGAGCTCTAAGCAACGTTTTAGCTTCACAGAGTAGAGTAGATTTGCCAATATCTTAAACTTTGAGTATTAAAATATTGACAAAAAAATCTAGGAAATGTCAACAGATAGCAAAAGTTTTTAAACACTGATTGGAGACATAATTCCAAGACAGGCCGATAGTGAATTTTCAGCTTTTTGACACTGTGTAGAAAATCCGAAATCTGCATTTTGTCATTTAGCCGCCTTTTAGTTAGCGGACGGCAGTATTGTATTCTGTGATGTGTGCACATGTAGGTAATAACAATGCAATGCAACTGCAACCAGCCCTTTCAGTATACAGTGCTGGACATGAGCATAGAGGGATGTTTGGCCTTTAAACGCCACGCCTGGCCACTGCTATAGTTTGTGTAGTTCCTCAGGGCTTGTGTAAGTAATAAGGAGTATTTATTATTATTATTATTTACCTTGAATGACAAGTGAGCGACCGACTGTCTAGGCTGTCTGTAGAGCACGACGAGGAGCACAATGAGTGCGGCGCCGAGCACGCCCAGCACCGCCCCCATCACGCCGCCCGCGCGCTCCCACGTCACTAACGCACACGTTGCTAGAGCTAATACGACTGTAATGAAACGTAAAAACCATTACGTTTAGAAACACGCTATCGAATGAAAAGTATCGATAATTGTAATTATAATTGTCTTATAGTCTTATAAATTGTTTAATGTTCAATTAATATGTTAAGTTTGTAGCTCTCGATTGAGACCATTTTACCACCAGTGTGTTCATAGATATCGTTTTTTTATTAGTACATATCTATCATACCTCGCATACCCCCTAGTGTTGCAGGTGTCCATGGGCCTGCGGTAACACTTACCATCACTTGAGACCGCTTGCACGTCCGCCCTCTTCTCTATAAAAAAAAAAAAAATCATACCGGCTGATTAAAAAAATAAGATAGGTGAGATAGGTAAGATAGGTCACCATTCAAGGTGAGGTGTGAATGGAATAGGTAAGAAGGTGGTTTTATAGATAAAAATAATTGTATAACTAAGACTCTCTTAAAATATCCATAATCTGTCCCCTGAGAGCTAGTATAGAAGAAGTAGCAGATGAGTGCGCGGCTGTGAACACCTGCTACTAGACCTGCTAGAAAGGGAAGTGGGTGCGCTATTGTCCTTGCAGAATCATGTAGTTTAGTGGGAAAACCGCAGTAAGTAGATATTCCGCTTTTCTCATTATCTTATTATCTATATATATAAACTTATAATACTCACAGAATATGCAAATGGTGGCCTTCGCGATATTGGCAGAAAGTTGTGTGGGGTGTTTAAGGCCGAGCAGATTGAAGGCTTGTTTCGCTACGGA
The DNA here is from genome assembly GCA_914767545.1 of Sesia apiformis. Classification (NCBI taxonomy): domain Eukaryota; kingdom Metazoa; phylum Arthropoda; class Insecta; order Lepidoptera; family Sesiidae; genus Sesia; species Sesia apiformis. The sequence continues at coordinate 1,209,922 of OU611960.1, read as the reverse complement.
GTACGGAGTCTCCGGCACCGGCTTGGTGGCTTGCAATTGGAGAGGAGTGTCTTCCTCAAATCTGGAAGTTAAAAGAAGTCGAATTTTTCAACCAGTTGCAAGCTATAGCTTCTTGTACAATGGCTTAGAATATTAGGGCTGTGATTGCAAATTCTGCTCCACATTATCACGCAGAGATGGATAAACTTTTTGTTGTTGTGATACATAGTCGAAGGTTGATTAAGTAAGTTAAGATAGCTTTATGTCATTAACTATATGTCTGTGTCGTGTTGTGACAAATAGAATCTTTTCTTTCTTTCTTTATTCTTTCTATTATCCAATGGTGTTCCACTGTAAAGCAACAACTTTCGAACCAAAATCCACAACGTGGGCACCAAGTCCCCGTTTTTAAATATCTGTAATAGATATAAGATGATAGACGAACAGATAGTTCACCTGATAGTAAATGGATGCTGTTAGCTCATGAACTTCCGCGCCATCTATGCCACTTTAGTTCCGGATAGCTTCCGGATGTGCCAGGTGCTCAAAAGTAGATTAGGAATGGATTTGTAAAGGAGTGAACTGAATAAGTATTTAGACCAGTTGTTTTCCTCATCTCATTGCCGTCTCTATTCTTCTTCGAGAGGAAGGGATGGAACGGGAAGTAAAGAAAAAGGGGTTTGGATAGAGATGGGTTGGGTAGATATTTCAATAGAGATCTTAGAGGAGTTTATTAATTTCTTACCGTAGAATAAGTACGCTCGTTGCTACGATGGTGTAGGCAAGTAGAGTTCCAATTGACATCATGTCTATGAGCTGGTTGAGGTTGAAAATTGCTGCCATCGTCGCTGTAAATTAAAATGGGAAGTTAAACAGGTGTTTTTGACGGCCAAAATTCCAGTCTACTTATTTAGAATCCGTTTTAATTTGATATCGAATTTGAACAATACCTGCAAACAATCCGCTCAATATAGTCGCGAGCACCGGCGTCTTAGTCCTGCTATTGATAGCAGACAGCGACCTGAAGAGTACTCCGTCGCTGCCCATTGCGTACAGAACTCTGGGTAAAGGGAACATGGCGCCCAGTAGGCTGGTGCACAGCGCGAACACTGCGCCGATAGTCACTATCCACTTAATCACTGGGAGACCAGTCTCCATAAACACGTGGGGGAAGGGAGCGTCGGCGTCCTGGAATTGAAGAAGTTTTGTTTAAGAGCTGGTCAAAGTGTGACTCATCTTATTTAATATTACTTCGCTGGCTCAGCGACCTGGATGACTAGGGATTGCGAACAGTCCCCCGAGAATCAGGACGCACCATCTCTATTACTCTAGGTGATGAGTCCCGCATAAATCTGCTTATAATGGGAACATGGTACACAGTAGGCTGGTGCTCAGCGCGAACACCGCGCCGATCGTCACGATCCACTTGATGACCGGGAGGCCAGTCTCCGTGAACACTTGAGGAAGGGGCCGTCGGCGTGCTGGGATTGGAGGAGTCTTGTTTAAGAGCTCCTTGAACACTTGGGGGAAGGGGCCATCGGCGTGCTGGGATTGGAGGAGTCTTGTTTAAGAGCTGGTCAAAATGGTTCATACTTTTTAATTCCGCTCGCTCAATGACCCGAAATCGGTTTTGGTCTCACGCTAAGACACACCAGACCTAGTGCAGCTCTTCATAAAACACTAATGTCTAGACTATATTAGGTAGGAATACCAAGATACAACTGTCATTAGTCAGTGGAGCAGTCTTGGTGTACTCTAATCCATAAGGAAAAAGAAAACTGGGTAACGGAAAAAAAATCGGACCGATTAGGAGAGGCGCTCTCACGTTTGTGATGAATCACTCGTACGCAAATATAGGCAAGTGTACATAGGCAGTGGTGACCATCATGTGAATCACCCGCCCTTCCGCCACCTCTTTTATAAAAAAGAGAGATTTGTTTTGTGTCACGCTGAATTTGTCATTGGCTTCATTTTATGTACTACCTACCTATAGGTATGGTAAAAACTAACCTGCAGATAATAGGGCCACATCATCGTCAATACCGTTGCAATACTGAAATACGACACGAAAATCACGACCAGAGACAACACTATGGACAGCGGTATATCTCTCTTGGGATTCTTGGCTTCTTCCCCAGTGGTCGCCACACAGTCGAATCCCACGAATCCGAAGAAACATTTGGCAGCACCTGCCATGACGCCTGCCAACCCCCATGGCATGAAACCTCCTTCCCCTGCCTGGCTTTTGTACTCTGGCGGTATGTCTTCTGGTTTGATCTGCCAGTTGGCTGGGTCGCCTGCAAAACAATCGTGATTTTAGTATGCACTTGAGCTTGGATAGATAATATCTTATCCCCCCCCCCCCCAAGGAGATGAAACAACCTCCAATTCCAATTCTTCCCAATCCACTCGTACCTAAATCTCCAAATCTCATAATAAGCCATCAAGAAACCTCGGAAACACTTCGTTCAAAATTGAATTGATAATAATTCAGTTATAAATATAAATGATAGTTAGTATAATATAAATTTCTAGTTTTAGCCGTTGTTCTTTATATCGGATTGTGGCAATCTTAACTTTAGAGACTGCTGCTTGCAACAGGGATTTGGTACCGTAACCACCCTTGACCCTCGTGCACTTCTGGACACGAGTGTCCTCATACACATTGTCTTATGCATGAGGGATATATAGTCCTTAAAACGCCATGCTGGCCGAGTCCACTGTTTTAGAGATTGGCGAGTGCGGTCTTTCAAAGTTAGTGTAGTGGAAGCGGCTTTGTTGTCCCTTAAAGCCGCCTTAAAGAGTAAAAGGTGTCGTAAAAGACTAAAGCCGACCGACACGGCCAACGGGGATCTGGTGCTCAACTTAAACCACTCCCGTAGATTTTCAACCAGGGAGTCTTTTGCCAGATCTTTGACTTCCTTCGATTTTTGTCCGTCGGCGAATGTGGTATTTCTCTTTGCGCATGATATGACTAGAGTACAAGAAAATATAATTAAATTGTGAAAAAGCAATTAACACAATTAAATAGTATATTAAAATCTATAAACTATAGTTTTTATAGCCATTACTTTGTGACGGAAAATTGGGTTGAGAACAAATCATGACCATCTGAGCCCGTAGCAAAACGTATAGCCCCGAACGAGTTGAATGCGCGCGGAAGCAATGTGACCGTTTTTGTTTTTAGTGTTGTACCTACCTACTACAATGATCTTAGTGAAAGATAGGTATATCGATATTGGTAAAAGTCGATATTTTTAATTTAAATATCGCGGTCAAAAATAAAACACAATATGTAATTATAAAAAACATCACTTATTTTTTACTATTTTTATTTACTTTCATTATTTATTATTTATTACACATTAGATAATATAGTAAGTAGGTATACATAATTTTTAGTTTTGAAAAATAAAGTTACTAAAAAACAAAAAGAAAAAAATATAATAATTACTAATTGAGAGAAATATAAAAAAAAAAACAATATTAAAACAAAAATCTACTACGCATTACATTATTAATAATAATAAAAAATAATTTAAAAGTACTAGAAGACACAAAAGACTCGTATTGTTTTGAATATTAGTCACTACAATCATCACTTGTAACACCTGATGCAGACAAGTCAGATTCAGGTTTGGTCGCTCATTTTAACAAGTAAGTATAGTAAAAAACTACCCAACACGTGTTATATCGATGACGCGAGAGAAACAATAGAAAGCGAGCAAGCGCATCACTTAACTAGCCGGCACAAATGCGGCGAGGCGGCTGGGAGGGGGGTGTGCTCGTGTCCCCACACCTCACACCGCACGCGCATTTAGCTCATTCCGGGACAGTGGGTATTATACCATTAAATATGTAGCATTATTTTTATTATCAAGGTTATGGAAGGATTAAGATTGAATATTGACACATCCATAATTTCCGCTGGTGATGAACAGCAGCATCATGAGAGTCATAGAGCTGGCCTGTAATGATGAATTAGACGTAGAAATACTTACTCTTAATAGCTCCAGCGATGACAACGATGATGACTGTCAGCATATTGAGGGCAGTAAAGACATTGTTCAGTTTCGTTGACTCGCTCACTCCGACGGTGAGCAGACCTGGCGAGAAAGAAAAAGAAAAAAATGTTCAGTAACAAAAAAATTTGTATCCAAAATTATTAAAGCTACTAAAATAGAAACTTGACAATTCGATGGTATATTAGCTTCGTTCGCGGTAAGGATTCAGAACTGATTCGGAACTATACGCATGCGCAGTTCAAATAATGCCGTTCGCGGAACACACAATTCAGAATTTCTAGTTACAGTTCTGTGTTCGCGGAACCGTCGAACTCGATTCAGGATCGGTTCATAATCAGTTCTATCAGTTCTATAACTTTGGCAAGAATCCGTAGTTCCAGACATGCGCAGTTTTTACCTAACGACATTTGACATACATGCTGCGGCTATATTCAGTTGGTTAGAAACTAATAAACTGGTTAAATAGTTAAATAAAATATAAATTTTATTAATTTATTAAGGGTTAAATAAAATATGGTTAGTTTTGTTTGTTGTTTATATAAATAAGTTTATATAATACTCTAATAAGAGTAATGTGTTTTGGTGGGTCCACTTAAATACTTGCCAACTTAGGGGTTTTCCCCCCAAATTTAGGGGGTAAATAAGTGGGATGGATTTTTTTTAGGGGTTTTATATTTTTAGGGATATTATTGCGGATTTTTTGACTCTTCATATATTTTTTTGAATATATATTTTTCATATATTATGTGAAAGTATAGGCCCTGGGACAATCCAAACTATAATAGTTAATCATATTTATTTGTTGACCTAGCGACTTAACGACATCTAGTACAAATATATTACAACTACTCTGTGGTGACTGGTGGTTATTGTGCCTATGTATAGGCCTATGTGCCTATACATATGTACGTTGATTATTGTTTACTTGTTTAATTCGATTTTGTTGTTGTACTGCTGTGCCGACAAGCAATTTGTTAATGATGCCTAAAGAAACTAAAAATAATAAAATGTACAGTCAGAAGTACACGTAGATTTGGGAAACAGATCCAGATTTAAAAGGTAAAGAAATTTCATTGCATTTTTGTAAAATGTATTTTTTCTTTTATTATATATTTTTTTAGAGGGATTTCTAAGTAATTGGGGCGATTTTGGGGGTTTTTGACTTAAGCTTTAGGGATAAATATTTTTGAGAGTTGGTAACACTGCCGATGACAGTAGATCGTACGCAGTTTGGTTCCGAAATCGTTCGCGGAAATAAAAATCACGAATCGGTCTATAACCGAGCATGCGCTCTACTACGATTCCAAATTAGTTCAGTACTAGTTCCGAATTAGTTCTGAATCCTTACCGCGAACAAAGCTATTGACACACATAGGTAAGCTACGAGATATGGTTAGCGATTCTTGAAGTCCAAATGCAGTGGAGAATTAGTTTATCATAATGTACTCGTACTTATAGAGTACCTACTCTATTATTAATATATACTTATCTATCATGTACTTCTAAAGAACATTAAAAAATAGACTCACAAGTAATTATTATAACCAGTACAAAGGCGAAGAAATCCGGATAGTCCGCCAGAAAGGGCACATCAATAGGCGCTATTTCTTTCATGGTCTTCGCCATGGTGTTGTTACACAGGCTGTCTATGTAATTTGCCATGCCTTTGGCTACGCTGGCTGTGCCTATGACGTATTCTAAGATGAGGTTCCATCCTATGGAGAAGGCGATAAATTCTCCAACGCTGACATAGCTGTAGACGTACGCTGATCCAGCCTTTGGGACGCGTGATGCGAATTCCGCGTAGCAGAGACCTGGAAATGATGTAAAGCGGAAATGTAGTTCTGGAAATGATTTGGGATTAGATTAGAAGTATAGTTTATCCTTGCAATTAAACAACTTTTAACGGTTTAAATCGCGTATATTTGACATGATTTATATCCCGACGTTTGTCGGGATACAACATTGTCTCACAAAAAACAATGTAAAGAAGGAAGATTTGGAGGCGTTACGCCAAGATATCTCTGCTGTCTTGCGTCGAAGTAAAGTGCCCACACCGAATCTACCTCGTGAACAATATCTTGCACTCACCAACCTACGCAAAAATCCAGACATAACCATACTTCGAGCAGATAAAGGTAATTCCACTGTGATCATGGATACGTCAGATTATAACCTAAAAATACAAGAACTATTGTCGGACGAAAGCACCTACAAACCAGTAAAAAGCGATCCCACGGCCAAAATTGTAACTAAAACTAAAGAAATAATTAGTAAACACTCCGACACACTTGGTTTAGACGTCACGGCACTGGTACCTTCGTGTGTGAAACCACCAAAACTGTATGGATTACCGAAAATACACAAAAATGACGTCCCTTTGCGCCCAATTGTAAGCCAAATTGACTCGCCGACATACAAACTAGCTCAACATCTTGCTAAAATACTGTCTCCACTTCGTGGTCAAACGAGTGCGCATGTCAAGGATTCTTACCATTTTGTCAGCCAAATCAAACATCTACAATTGACTGATGATGAAATAATGGTCAGCTTTGATGTACAATCATTATTTACATGCTTACCTGTACATGATTGCATTGAAATTGTCAAGAGAAAACTAACTGAGCACGACCTACCCATAGAATATGCAGAACTACTAGAACACTGCCTAACATCTGGCTACCTATTCTGGGATAATAAATTCTACATACAGATCGATGGTGTAGCAATGGGCTCTCCAGTCTCCCCCGTTGTCGCCGATATTTTCATGGAAGACTTCGAGGAGAAGGCTTTCACCAGAGCTGTGGCTATGCCGAAGATCTACAAACGGTACGTAGACGATACTTTTGCCGTCCTCCCCAAAAATAATGTTTCTGCATTCCTAAATCATTTAAACTCGTTACATGATAAAATCCAATTTACTATGGAGTCTGAGGTCAATAAATCCTTGGCTTTCCTTGACATTTCAGTCATCAGAAATCCTGACAACTCTCTTGGTCATACTGTGTATAGGAAACCCACCCGTACAGATAAATATCTCAATGGTAACTCCCATCACCATCCATGTCAGTTGACTACCGTAGGCAAATCTTTGTTACAGAGAGCACACGGCATCTGTGACACTGACCACCTCGAGGAAGAGCTTCTGCATGTGAAACAAGTACTGCGAAGCAACAATCACAAACTCCCACGAATGCGTCACAGAAGCCGCCCCAAGCCTCCTACAGTTGAGCGACAACCTGCCATCTTACCATACATCAAGGGCATCACTGACAAAATTGGCAATATCTTAAGACGAGCTTCAATTAAAACTTACTTCAAGCCGCACAAGAAGATTAGCCAATTTTTAAGACCGGTCAAGAGCAATATCCCCCTACAAGATGCAGGTGTTTATAAGCTTGATTGTGAATGCGGGTTATCATACATTGGGCAAACAAAGAGGAGCATCGGTATCCGGATAAAAGAACACATAGCTGACATGAAGAACAGACGCTCGACCAAGTCTGCAGTTTGTGAACATGCTCTGGACAAACCCAACCATTACATTCGATTTGATAATCCACAAATCCTCGCTAGAGAGACCCGGTACATGCCAAGAATGTTACGCGAGGCTATTGAAATTAAGAAACACCCAAATTTCAATAGAGAAGATGGTTGGCAAGTACCACCAGCTTGGGATCCAGTCATTAAATTAATTAAATCACAAGGCCAACGCCATACTGCAAGACCTCTGGACACCGTGAGCGAATACTGCGTGCATAGGGAATGTTATGATTAAAAAAATTCAGACGGTAGTTCAAAAAAATTTCAGACGGTAGTAATAATTTCTTAATAACTCAAGTGACAAATAAAATCAATTAGTCACCCCGTGACCACGTCCACTGCAAAGTGTTCGAAACGTCGGGATATAAATCATGTCAAATATACGCGATTTAAACCGTTAAAAGTTGTTTAATTGCAATGTATAGTAATCGCGAAAACCTAAGAAAATATTATAGTTTATCCTCTTTTAAATTATGGCTATTAAGATTACTTCGATTCTTTCTCCTTACTTAGACAATTGCTTAAGTTGATATGTGAGGAGTCCGTTTCTACTCAGTGCAGCAGTCGTAGGGGGTAGAGCTGCACAGTGTCTGCCCCCCCAGTGGATGCACAGTCCCACTGGGGCCCCAGTTTAGGGACACAGAAACTATGTCAGAGGTGGCTATCAGCTGTCATTGAAACTGATTGTAGATATGCCGCAAATCGCTGTTTCCTAGTTAATATCTGCAGGATTCCTTATAATGGCTAAGGAAATAATTGTTCCATTTCCTGCAAATCGACACGAAATCAACTATTTTCTCACTCAAGAAACGTACCGATTACGTAAGTGGAGATAACATACAATACCTACTAGTTACTGTTTACAAAATTGAGAAGCGATTTTCCTTCCCAGTAAATTGTTCATAATAAACAAGCACTCGTCCTTTCGAGCAGTTTCTTTTGGCAATTAGAAGGCTCGCTGAGCGACATTCGCTTGCTACATCATATGTTACAATAACCAACATTGGCCTGCGATCAGAAAGACTAAATAGAGTAATTAACAATAAAGAGTATTAGAGTAAGTTTGACCACCGATTAGCCCAGTTGATATGGCTCCAGTCTATTCCTTATTTGTTTAAAGGCAAATATTTGTTCGCGTCTGAGAGGTATGTGTCTTTTTATGTCCCCAGAACCATGGCAAAGGAGAATCCTAGTTTAAGAGACTGAGTGTGGCATTTCAAACAGAAAAAATCTCTGTTTAAACAGAAGCACCTCGCTAGTCACAACTTCATCTATTAATCACCAATTCACTACTCATCGGCAGTGCGACAACTGTTTTAAGTTTTAGTCTCAGTTACTATCAATCACCTTTTGTACACGACGGACCCATTACAGCGTTTCATGAACAGAGTTGTGAATCACAGTTTATTAAACAACCGTTATCATTGTTTGTACCTACTTATAGCACGTCCATTTGAATCTTTTTATAGTCTTTAAAGTGGGAATGTTGTTATCCGTCACCTATCATAAAGCAACTGTTTAATTTTGCCTTTTTAATTAATTAAAACTGTTTCAATTTAAAAGCTGTTGCATATAGTGCAATCCTCAAAATTATTCACGGCGAGAACTCGAAGGTTGTAGATTGAATCACTGTCTAAGCTTTTTATAATTTATTTATTTTCTAAAGCACGGTAATAAAATAAGATGAAAATTTAACAATAGTTATACGTGTAATTTTTCTATCTAGACATCATGAATTTGATCCCAACGAAAACATTTCTTTAAAAATTTTGCCATTCCTGGCTATTGTTTGGCCGATAAACGACGTGACAGGCACTACCTTGCCCTTTGAACAGCAAGCTAGGATTTTGAAAGACTGGCAGCGCGTCCACTTGTCCAAGGATGAGAGTAATCACTTTTCATCACCTGAGGCGCCCGTTAGTCTGGTCCTTCTTCTATAATAATAAAATTAACAAGCCCTTTTACTTACCAGCAAAAGCTGAAGCAATAGCAGCGACAAGGAAACTAAGCGTGACCGCCGGCCCAGCTACAGTCTTTGCTACTGCTCCAGCCAATACATATACTCCCAGGCCCAGTGTGCTGCCGATACCTAGTGCGGTCAGGTCGAACAGACCAAGGCATCGATCTAATTGCGTTGTGTTGTCGTCCTGGAGTTGTTTACAGCGGCGGAGAGCCGCTAATATGCGAGCGCAACCCATCTGAAAAATGAAAACACCAGTTGATTTAAATTGATCCTGGGGTGTCTTCTTGATTCATATTTGAGAGGTTTGTGAGTTTAAATCCGGTATCGAGTACATATTTTGCAATTGTTTTGGTGCGGATTGATGGATACATATGCTCCAGATATTTTTTTTATTTCTCGAGCATGCGGGTTTCCTTAAGATGTTTCCCCTCACTGCCGCGTGCGCCGATCTAGTGACAATTTAAAAAAAATCCATACTTCAGTGATATACCTCTATCACCGCTCTCAGTTTATTACATACATCTAAATAAGCCAATTTAAGTTTATTTAGATGTATAGTGTAAATTATAGTTATTTAACTATATCATTTACAAAACTAGTATGTATGTATATATATATATATATTAATGCCTGTAGGTATCTATATATTTCTGTATGTATGTATCTATGAATGTATATACAGACATTATTTCTTTATTGCACCATCTATTTCGTCTACTGACTTCTCTTCACCGCCTAAAGGTTGCCTGCAAGAAATCGCTTTGGCGATAAGGCCGCCGCTTGTACTTCTATCAACTTATACCTACTTTGTATTTCTCTGTATGTTTTTGGTTTACAATAAAGTGTATCTATCTATCTAGCAACAGCAACGATCACTTACATCGCTTTTAATAGACACTCGAAATCGGTTTGATTAGATCAGCGGTATCGCAAGGAAATTCCCGTGACCGAGAATTTAAAAAAATCTACAATGTAGAATCTACGAAACCGGACTTGGTGGACTTGAGTATATTGGTGGATTTAAATTTATTTATTTGTCACAACCGTATTACAAAAACGAAATTAAGAAAATTTAAATCTATTTCATGGTTTGTATACAGCGGAGACTGGTTGTTAAAACGACGCTATTATATTAGGTATTATATTATTATATTATATCAGCGGTATTAACCTGTGCTATTATATTAGGTTCAGCATTCCTTCAAAACTGCATTGAAACAGATTATGGCTTAGGACTCTCGTGGTTCCAGAGATACGAACAGATCTCTGTGGCCCTTATCTATAAAATCCAACTGCACACCGATCTCAGATTTGACTTGATAAATTAGTTTAAGGCAAACTTGAGTTTACCATCGCTGTAGCAATACACTTGGAACCTCCTCGAATAAATACTCTGTACTAGTGTTCTTCAAGATTTTTACACGTAGGTACCAGCGGAAATCAAAGAATTATTTTGCACACCGGCTAATTAACTAAGACTAATAAAAACCAATATAGATCATAATAAAACCAATACAGATAATAAAAACCAATATAGATGATAATAAAAACCAATATAGATGATAATAAAAACCAATACAGATAATAAAAACCAATACAGATGATAATAAAAACCAATACAGATAATAAAAACCAATATAGATGATAATAAAAATCAATACAGATAATAAAAACCAATGTAAATGATAATAAAAAACCAATAGGTATAGATGATAATAACAACCAATACAGATAATAAAAACCAATATAGATGATAATAAAAACCAATATAGATGATACCTAATAAAAACCAATACAGATGATATTTTTAATTAAATAATAATTTAAATTTATAGTGTATGATGACGTTCTTTGTTAACAAATCGGACATACGTGGCTGCAGTATTGTTTCTGAGAGACGAAGTGCTACATTAACATCCATTTGATTTCCCCGCTTGATATATCGTAATTCATAACATAAATTGATAACTTACACGATTCGATTAAAATTCTTCACGGATCGGTAGAAATTTTTTGCTAACCGGCACCGGTCCGGAATCACCGGGTAAAAAACACTTACTCCTATAAACAATTATACACCTATATCTACACCTCCGAACAAATAATAGACAGATAGCCAGATACACTTATCTAAGTCAATCAATAATTTAAACACCTGTTTGAAGAATTAGCCTTTGTTTGCATTATGACGTGCACGTGATGAGATGAGCCACGTAAACCCTATAAAACCACAAGGCCAGTTTAAACTGGTTACAGCTCAATATTTTAGGAAAAAAAACGCTTAAAACAGAATACAGAAGAATGAACTCCAATAAATTTGACTCAAGGTTGAGAATGCGAACTCCTAAATGCTCTTCCTAATAGTACTAAGTAGTGATTACTAGTCGATATTAAATAGAAGTCATTTACATTTCGTGACTATGAAAAATTTCAGCTGTCCACTAAATAGATCTGGTACACAAATGACTCTAATTACACGGTGATTAGCTTGAACCGATTGAACGGCAAAGTTATTCGTGCGAGCGGCGTAATGTGCAAATAATATATGGCGTTTAACTTGGCCACAAATTATTTAATTTTATTTGCCAGATATCGTGAAATCATAAAAATAGTGTTAGATATATAAACTGTGTTATTACTCGTAATTATATTTCGGTTTTATTAACTTTAATAATTTCTACTCAAATGTCGATCAAGTAGTTATAGATCAACATCTGAACGAAAATTTTAATTAATAATATGAGTCATGTCTCTCACTCTGTTCTCGTCTTCAGAATATTATCGGACTTAGTACACATTCTAGCCAATGACATTATGACGCGTTTTTTATTAGAAAATAGTGAAGATTCATTGACATAAATTCAAATCTTAACTCGTATACTAAAATATACAATGTAAATTTACATACACATGTTTATAAATATTTGAGTATGTATGGATTTTTCAAATTTTCACTAATCCGGCATCAAAATTAATTAATTTCTATCGCGTAAACGCGGTGTTCGAAAATAATAAAATAAACCAGCGTTATGTATGGTTGGGCACAATTGTTGATGAGTTGTGGTTTGAAACACGTTTGTTATAAAATGGGATAATATTTCACGGATATTTCAATTCATTAATAGTTTTAATATTAGATATTAACATTAATGTTAAGTTTAATGATAATGTTGTTTTAATGTTAAGCTGAATAAGTGATATTTACTAATGAAAAATTACGTATGGTGCCACCATCCAATCTTCACATTGTTAACTTGGACGCTACAGCGTCCTATTGGTTCCACTTTGTACGTCGTACGTGAGTTGTTGACGTGTCCACGGCGCGTGACGGTCATCGTCACTGGCGACGGTAATGGCGGAACCTTTGGATATGCACGGCATTATAGTTTAAAGAAGGTGGGTATAGCAAGCCAGATTGAAAGAAATTGCGCGGTTTATAATACTTTTAGACAAATGTTAAGATAATTGGACCGGGCCGTATTGTCGGTATGGGCTTCGGCTAAGAACAGCAAAATAGTAATTAAGAATTATCGATTTTTTTAAATTAATTATGAATTAATGCCATCTGGCTTTAAGTCCGCCTTTATTACAATGTTTTCTTTTCCTTAAAGTTTAAATTATTATTAACAAACATTTCAATTTAAGTAATAAATTCAATAAATATTAAAAAATGGGTAGCTCTTCAAATTATATAACCAACATAACTGTAAAGCTATTTTTTTATACAGAAAAGGTGGCAGACATGCTGGCACCCACAAGATGGTAAGTGGTCATCGCTGCTCATGGACACCTACAACATCAGGATGAATACGGGTGTACATCATAGCTTTCTTGAAGAGCCTCATGTCGTAGCTTAGTGGAAGAACCATAGTAAGTTGTTCATTTCACAACTTTCTGGTTCACTGTATAAAATAAATTGTTTTAGAGACTTAGGTACCTACGTAGTGTAGGTCTTTGTCAAGGAAGTGCGGATGAATAGCCTTTCGATGACGAGAGGTGAAATGATAAGAACACGAAGTTGGCATTAGATTGAACAGCTTTACAGTAAATTCCCCATTCTTCAGGTGGTAGAAACGCAGATGCTACGTCTCTTTTGATAATGAGCGAATATAAAGCGCCCGTGAGACAGGGATATAAGAGACAGTGTAAGTTTTGGACTCTATTGTCAGTTCTTCTACTGTAAACATTATACTATAAACAGTATTTATTCATTATAGTATATAAGGTAATTACAGGTATTATGCGATTACAGATTTTATAAAGGCGAAATCATTCTAATTTCACGGATGCAGTAAGATTATTTAGGTAAGTAGATCGCGCAATAATTAATAACTAAGCGATATCTGAAACTACACAAAGAAAACAGAGATTTTGTATATTTTATAAACAAAGATTGACTCGATATTTGAGTGTGTAAATTCGTTCATGAACCATGAGAGGATTCCATGGTTTTAGGCGTCGGGAAAGACTTGACCCTTACACCCTAATGCAATACAGGTTTGAATAACAAATATTTAAAAAAAAAAAAAACTAAATAATAACTTACCAAACACATTTTGAAAACTCTTTGGAATTATAACAGAATACAATATTAATAGTGATGTATATTATAAAAAATATCGATGTAGGTAAATTAATTTAATTATTATTTGTATATTAAAAATGAATATTAAATTTATTTGAATATTATTATTTGTTGAATATTAAACAATTAAACAAACAATGAATTAAACAATGAATTAAACAATTTAAAAAGTTCAAAATCACGTCGTGAGTGGATATCAAACAGTGACAGTGTGCAAGTAAAGTGCTCGTCATATCGCTTCTGTTTGCACATCTGTGTAATCTTTATAACACCTAAAACCTTATACAAATTGACAGTATCTAATGGCGACATGTTCAAAAACAAAAATAGCGTGGAAGGAATACATGTTTCTTTAGCAACGTTATACTAACTCTATCGTGTTAATAAGTGAATTTATCAATGTTTAATTTTTTATTATATTTGTACGCCGGAAATGATTACTGTTCTCCATAGGTGTAAGTGTTATTATTTTTTGCCCCTGGCGAATGAAGGAATATTGCTGAGATCTGCTATTTGATGAATCTGTATCTGCTGTTTTTTGAGGGTGAGAGTGTACGTTGCAATTCAATAGCAGCTGGGCGCGCTCGACTGGCCACGTTACCCCTCTCTCTCACAGAAGACTACCTTGAAATGTACTACATTTCCCACTTTATCTTATTTCCCTAATGTACGTGCGTGTTTCGGTAGCGAATGAAATGTGCCAGAGGACATTCCCATCCTCTCCATTTTCCTAATCCTTTCTCCAAATCCATTCCTATATCTTTAAAGGTAGGCAGCGCATCCGGGGGCGTGCCAACGTTTGTTATCTTGGACTAATGTTGGCATGTATCGCGGATTTCTATGGGCGACGGTATCCACTTACCATCAGATGAACTGTATGCTCGTCTGCCGCCTTCGTCCATAAAGAAAAAAAATAATATACCCGATGGAACAATTGATTGTTATCTAAAATAAACCTACCGGTACACGCAATCAGAATAAAGATACCCTTCTTACTTCATGCCTTCCTGGTTAAAACTATCATAAATATAGGCAAAACGCATTTTTCACGAGAGCGATCAACAATTTTAACAATTTACCCACCTGTCGAATTTGATCTGCACTCGTATCAACACTAGCAAGAGGTTTCTTTAATGAAAGAACTTAGCCCACTGGTTAAATAACCATTTTTTATTTTATTTTATAAACATTGGGCCTATTTAATACAAAGTCACTAGATGTGGAAATTTTGTATATCTTTAATGACACATGGAAATAAATAAACTGTAATATACCATCCTGTTACTCACATTAATCAAATAAATAATTGATTGATTGATGGATCATCAGGGATTGTATTAACTCGTAAAGGGATTAGAGAAACTCCTCATTGTCTAACAGTAGAGGTTATCAGCAGATTGACAAGTAGTCCGCGTGTTAGTTAAGTGGTCACAGCTATCTTTGGACAAATGCAACATCAGGAGGGTTGTTAGTTCGCCGCTGACCTAGCACGTTATTCACAGCATTCTTGAAGAACCCCATGTCGTAGCTCAGTGGAAAAACTTCAGCTGGTAGTTGATTCCATAACCTTCAAGTTCGCGGTATAAAGTGTCCCGAAGACTGCTCTTTGGGGAGCTTCGTAACAAGGTAATGCGAGGTAATGACGAGATGTGATATGGTAAAAACACGAAGTTGGCAATCAAAATAAAAAAAGAGTTCTTCAGATCATTCTCTGTTATGTTAGCGGTAGAAGACACAGAGAGTAATTCCAGAGATTCTAAACTACCAAGTGAGAGTGGCACCTGTGAGTTCGGACAACCGGAGGTGTGAACAATCCACCTGTGAGAGTGAGATCGTCTACAGTTCGGACAACGCATCGCCGTTAGACGTAGTCAAATTTCTCCGATACCCTATCGTTCCCAATCCTTTGTTCAAAGCTTGTATCTTAAATCTATCAACAGTATCCGCTTACCATCAGCTGGAATGTCTGCTCCTAAATCACTTTCTTGTTATATATAAAATATGAAGATCTAAACAAACTAGAGAAAGTAGTTTTAGAAATTACTTCCTTTTGTTACGGCGAAAACGGGTTGATAAATAAGATGATACTACATTAATTAACACATTATTAACATCGTATATTTACATAAATTTGTATCTCACAAAACATCGTATCAAAAATTGTAATATGTATCATATTCAACGTTGTAAATATAAATTGGCGTAATGGACAAAGCAGGACATTGAACAATTAATTTTAACAATTAAAACATCGGTCTCTTAAGCTACATATACATAATTTGTTGTATAAACCGGTGCTTTCTTCTGGAGACTTATCGATTTTAAAAGTTAATGAAATTTTAAATAGAAATTTTATCCAAATTCAAAGAGTAAATGGAGTAGAACTGTATATAAAGCGTATTTTGAATGATATCTCTCACGTCTATCGAAATTTACGCAGTCGATATAGTAATGCCATTCAAAAATATGTTTATGGCAACATACCTACTAGTACATATCAATCTGAAAGTAACAAAGAATTTTTTTCTCGCTTAACTGACACAGTAATCAATCAAAACATCACAACAACAAACAGATAACACGATCTTAATGTACTAGTAACACAAGTCTACCATAAAGAAACATAGTGGCTTTAAGAAACATAGACAAAAACATCGACAAGACAGTTATGTTTTTTATTTTATTGTATCTACCTTTGTAATAAATTAAGCAATTTAGAATTGAGGTCTATTATGCATCAACAACAGTTAGAAACCGGGTCGCCAGACTAGTTCAAATGAATAAAAACAAGTGTATAAAAACAGACAAAACTTAGAACAACTTATGCAATGAACAATTGTGAGAGCAACAAATTCTATATAGTGGGTTTCGTCAACATCTAGGATGTGTTTTGTTTGCACTGTATAAATTATTAAAATTAAATATTATACTTTTTGATATTTGCCAAAAAATATAAATACATCTAATAATCAGAACTAGCCCTTTTATAGTCCTAGTGCTGGACACCGGCATCTTCATGCACGTCTTGTGCATGAGGAATGTATATAGCCTTAAAACGGCACGGTGTCCTCTTTCAGAAGTGGTGTTCCTATTGTACTGTTCTTTTAATTTTCTATTGTGACTTGAATTTGAATTATTGTTTGACTGTGTTTACTTTTAAGCCATGTTATCGTCGCCTTTAAGTAGAGTGACATTTATACGAGTATAATTAACATTGTTGCATGTAACCCTTTCATTTACATGATATATGCTCTGTTGGTGATTTTTAATAATTAAAGACTCGAAGATCATTAGAATTTAGAATTTCGTTAACAGAGTTCCTATTTGGCAGAAACCAAAATGTTTATTTAACTTTTCTCAAATTAAAATAAAAGAAATCATAAAATTTGGGAAGATTATGAATGTCGACAACTGTAGATATACCTAAAAGAGAACACGAAGGAATGTTTTTTGTCTTTAAATTGTTTGGAAAGACTTTAAAGATTAAAATAGAAGTTGCAATCGTCATTCGTTTTTATTGTTTGTTGAGACTTTGATAAGAGCAACGACCTGCTCTTTAGCATGAAAGTAAGTAGGTTTGTAAGTGTTATGTTATGTAAGTGTTGTAAGTGTGTATATATAAGGAAAAATGTTTTGACTGTCTGATTGAGTCATGTCATAAACGCCACGCGCCATGCCGAAGCCGCGCGCTGGAGCTAATAGCCTAGGTTCCCCAAACAGACGCGACATACCCGTCGGTATTATCGCAACGCGATATTGCGGTAATTAATCTTGTAGCTCTCTACTTTTACCGCAGTGCGTTAATCGTCGCTGTGTGTAGGATTTCATGCGGTACCATACAAAGTGTGTTAAGATCAATTATCGCATTACCGCGTTGCTATACTACCGGCCGGTATATCGCAGCTGTGTGGGAAGAACCTGAAAAACATGATTATCGCAAACATTACGCACTTACTTCATAGACTATTACTATTGAACTACAAAACCCAAAATACCCATTTATTTAATAATCAAACAAAAACTAGATTCCCACCTTTTTTTTATAGACTAGTGGGCGGACGAGCAAGTGGTCCCACGTGATGGTAAGTGTTACCGCCGCCCTGCAACACCAGGGGAAATGCGGGCGCGCTGCCGATTTTTCAAAATCCTATTCACAGCTCTCTTGAAGAACCCCATATCGTAGCTCAATGGAAATACCTCTTGAGGCAGTTACTTCCACAGCCTACGGGTTCGGGGTATAAAATCATTTTTGTGTGATACCGAACAGTGCGCGACACCTCCGTATCAAGGAAATGCGGATGGACCGCACTTCTGTGACGGGAGGTGCGCTTGTAGAAACCCGAGGTGGGAATTATATTAAACAATTCTTCAGAGCATTCACCATTGTACAGGCGGTAGAACACACAGAGAGACGCAACGTCTCTCCGAATGCTGAGGGATTCTAAACCGCCCGTGAGAGTGGGATCGTCGACAATACGAACAGCACGTCGTTGGATCGAGTCAAATGGGTCCAACCTTTTAGAGTTCCACCAAAAAATCCTAGAATATTGCTGTAATAAAGTTTTTTTACTAACCGTAATAATTATTTCTTCAACGACATAACAATTGGACAGGATCCGTAATTATAATTGTTACGTTATTATTAAGAAGAGTATTGATTTTTTTTTATGTAAACAAAGTATCTTTAAAAGTATTAATGTCAAAGGCAT
Organism: Sesia apiformis; assembly: GCA_914767545.1. Lineage (NCBI taxonomy): Eukaryota > Metazoa > Arthropoda > Insecta > Lepidoptera > Sesiidae > Sesia > Sesia apiformis. The sequence goes on along the minus strand of OU611960.1, from coordinate 1,191,118 downwards.
TTTTATGCAAAAAAAAACTGTGTTGAGGCTAACCTCTTTTACGTTTATCTTGGAATTTAATTGTTTCCGAAGGTTGACGAATCCTTTTATGACTTTTAATTATGTGAAATCGAAGAGATGTTAACACTGACCTTATCTTGACCCTCGGTTGTATTATGGAAAAAGGTGTTTTTTAACAGACAATTATTATTATTTTCTTAATTTTAAATACTTTTGTGTACCTTTTATTTCCATTCGACGTTTCGACACGGACGTTTAATTTTACGCGTTTAGGCCCAATTTACAATATAAAAGGTGTACTTACACAACGCGAAAGTTTAAAAGTTATTTTTTTTCATGAAAACGGAAGGTAGGAAGGTTCAATGACCTTATTCTCGGCTTATTGATTTCGTACTTACTCGAGATATGGAATATAATGGAAGTTGGAGTTCAATCGGTTCAGTAATTCTAAAATTATGATGCGGTAAACTTTATACAAACACATCTCGTTGAATAGGGCAATTAGCGGATAACAAAGCTGTTACCTACCACAAACTCTCTCCAATACACCTACATAACCTCTAAAAGAGTGGACTCACCAACCCGCTTGGCCAGCAGCGTGGCGTTTTAAGGCCATACATTGCTCATGCACAAGACAATGTTTATCCCGTTCATCAGACCCGTGTCTATCAGTGGATATTGAAAGGGCTGATTTCATTGCATTGCAAACTTTAAAAAAAAACATGTTTTCTATACATATGAGTATAATATACAAACATATCTCTTTGAATAGGTACAATTTTTTAAAAAATACTTTAAAAAAAAACAAACTAGCGAAGTATCCCTTCCTACTGACGCTGCTGATGTCATCAGTTTTTTTAAACATTAATACTCTGCGAATATTCCTAAAAACACAACATTTAATGGCCAAGAACACGTCATTCAAGTTACTAATACTTTCTCTGTCAAACACGCTCCTAGAATTTTGATTAGCCTTGTTTGACCGCCAACGTATCACTTCCTTCCTGATTGTCGAGTATAATTTCTACAATCATAGATATTTTTGTTAGTCGAGTCAATGAAGGTTTTTACTTCTTAAAAACAGAACCGACTGATGCGTTTTTTTTTAAATATTTGTTACTTCAAATTATTCAAAATCAGAAAAATTGTAGCGGTATTGTATTGTAATTGTATTTGTTTTGTAATTGTATTGTAAATGTATTGTCATTGTATTGCAATTTCATTGCAATTACATTGCATCCGGGGGCGTGCCAACGTTTGTCATTCAGGACTGATGTTGGCATGTATCGCGGATGTCTATGGACGACAGTATCCACTTACCATCAGGTGGACTGTATGCTCGTCTGCCGCCTTTTTCTATAAAAAAAATCAAGGCGTGTGAGTGACTAAAGAACGACTGAAAAACAAAAAAATTTTTGTTAACACATTTCATTTATTTTCTTAGGTTTTCGCGATTACTATACATTGCAATTAAACAACTTTTAACGGTTTAAATCGCGTATATTTGACATGATTTATATCCCGACGTTTCGAACACTTTGCAGTGGACGTGGTCACAGTCACCCCGTGACCACGTCCACTGCAAAGTGTTCGAAACGTCGGGATATAAAACATTTCATTTAGTACGAAAATAACAGAAGATGTTAAAATTGTCTACAATTTGCCCCGATGCAGACTACATCTTCGCTTGCTTATCTCTCTAGCAACTGCGGCGACACGCTCGCGCAACCCATTTACTGCAACTGTCTCAAGGCAAAAGATGATGCAAGCCAATTTGTATGAAACGAAAATTAAAGACTGTTATATTTTAAAATTGTAAATCAATAAACCTTCAATGATTAATAAGAAATTTTCTTTTATAATTCTATTTATCAATTTATATCTCCCTAGATCTACTATTTGAAAAAACCTCACAGCTCCCAATTTTCAGTGCAAAGTTAATTTCTATTTTATTTTTTTATTATCACTCTTTTTATAATTTTGTAATGTAAGAAAGATCTAAAAATACATACTTCTATTAAAAAATTCAAAGTAGATAGGAATTCTAAAAAAAACATTTTTTTGATATCGAGGAAAATTTTCAAAAATTCAGAAATTTCAGAAATTCTGACAATATATTTATAATCGGCGACCCCGAGTAATATTTTCTCCTGGAAAATCAGATATAACACAAAAAACCTATAAAAAAATGAGTACAAAATATTTTCTGCCCCCACGATAATGTTTCTGATTTCAAATAATAAATAATACCTAAAAAATAATTAAATTTGCATTTGCTCTTGAGGATTATGAAGTTTTGACGATTTTTAAGCATTATTGGTTCAACTATGTTTATCGTGAAGATCAACAAAAACCCTGAACCAATATTCAGACCGTAATGCTTAAATTACAAAAAAATAGTCAGTAGGGCGATTTCACTAAGATGTTACTGTTTCATTATTTTCATTATTTTGCAGTTCATTATTACATTATTCATTGGTTTCATTATTTTCATAATCTAGCTGTTCATTATTACATTATTCATTGGTTTCATTATTTTCATTATTTTGCAGTTCATTATTACATTATTCATTGATTTCATTATTTTCATAATTTAGCTGTTCATTATTACATTATTCATTGGTTTCATTATTTTCATTATTTTGCAGTTCATTATTACATTATTCATTGGTTTCATTACTTTGCAGATTACATTTTATGGTCCGGTTATAGGAAGAGCTATGACAGCTGACATAAATCTTAACATGTAGTCAAAGTCATTTTACATCTCGAAGAATATATTAATTCTATTTTATTGTGTTATGTTATTGATGACTTAACAACGGTATTTACATAAAATGAATTAAATACAGAACTGTACCTACAGCGTTCTTCTTATGATAACGGGACCATAGATGACGTTCATAAAAAAGTAGTTCATATAGTGTTGTGTGGTCTAATAGGGCCATTAATAAAAACCAGAACAATTGAAGATCAAATGTCGTATAGCGCATAACTCACAGATCTAGGATAGTAGATATGTAAATGACTTGATTGATCAATAAAGGAAACATCAGTTAGGCACTATTGTTTGTAATGTCAATTGATGTGTTTAGAATAACGTATACTTGGTGAGCATCTTTTTCCCGATCATTATTTTAACAGATTCGCAATTTGTTTCTAATTTTTAATTATTATTTTTTTTTATTATTATAGGGAATAATTATAGCGGGCCCACATGGTGGTAAGTATTACCGCCGATCATGGACACCTGCAACTAGGGTTGCCAGGCCCTAAAATACAAAAGCCGGACTCAGCGCTACATTAAGCCGGACTTTTTTCCCTAAAAGCCGGACATATCTTTTTCAAAGCTGGACATAACTTTAATAGTAAAAAAAAACTTGGTTACGTATTTTAATTTATTAAGTACAAAGTCTTCTGGAGACTAGATAAAATCGAAGTACAAACAAAACACAGTAAAATAAAAGTTTGACAAAAAGCCTAACAAATATTTGGCGGGACACAACTGTAAAAAGCCAAACATGTCCGGCTAAAGACGGACGCCTGGCATCCCTACCTGCAACACCACAGGGTATTCGGGTGCGCTGCCGACCTTGCAAAATTCGTATTCACTCGTCAAAAATTGATAGTAAACTTAATTAACTAGTGGAATTAATGGTTGTAGTAGTAGGTAGACTAAGTTAGTAGTAAGTAGATCAAAGTTAGTAGTGAGGTGGTGGTCGGGCTTAGAATAGTACCTACCACCCCATCTCTGCCTGTGGGTAACGTAAAAGGCGACTAAGGCATAACGAAGCCGCTACCACTTTTCTTTGTGTATATGTATATGTGTGTGTGTTGTGTTTTAGATTGTATGTGTATATATAATTAGTAATAACATCTTAATAATAAGTATTAATAGAGTCTATAAGTTAAAATTGTGACTATCACTAATGATAGAATGAAATATGGATCTTGTCTGAAATAAATGAATTAGATATTATTATTTTAAATCTACGAGTACATCACTTTTAAAAGAGTGGCCTCACATCACCTTTAGTAAGCAGTGGCCTCGCATCACTTTTCAAAGAGTGGATTCGACAACTCGCTTGACCAGCGTGTCGTTTTAAGGCCATTCATCTCTAGTGCACAAGACAATGGGCATGAGGAGTTACAATTACGGTTAGCAGTAGAAACCCAACCCTGGAATATAAATATGGATATGATATGGATGGAACTATATAACATGGAATATAGTGGAATATAAAAGATGTCATTTGGTACAGTTTCTGCTATAATTCAGCTTACATTTGTCAATTTTTTGTTCGTATAATCGACCGCTGAACTAAATGTCCAAAATCTAGTTTTAAAAGAAAAAAAACAGTTGCACTAGCCTTGCGAACGATTTTACGCTTACGGACCGGTTGGTCACTGCAAGTTTCCTTCATTCTGACCGCGTTATCTGCATTTATAATGAACAAACTGGTGTCCTAGAATGTTTACCTAGAGAGCGCAGGTTCTTCACCGCGCAAATGTTTGGGCTTATACAATTACTGTTAACTTTTCCTTCCTTAGTTTTATGATATATAAGAAAACATATAAGAATAACAAAACATAGGTATATCGATGAGGTAGACCCGATACCGTACCGCGTACCGGGAAACGTACCGTGCGACGCCCTACGGCCAGCTGGACTAATTACTTGAAGAAAGCCGCCGGTAGTGGTTGGTAAGAAGAGCAGAAGACCGTGCGTGGTGGTGGTCCTTCGGAGAGGTCTATATCCAGCAGTAGAGACACACATAACATTTGAAATTTTCGCCCATTTCCCACATATTTATCTATTTATATAAACGGATCTTAACACCAATGTTTACCTTAATTATTTTACTCGATGTTTCGGTTGTGTTGCACCAGCCATCGTCACGAGACTCACGGGCTGACTGAGGAGGCGGCTAGTACACGTCGAGGGTTACGAGCAGATTCATCAACTAGTTGATAAAACGTCGAGCAAACTAATTAAGGTAAACATTCGCGTCAAGACCCGTTTAAATAGGTAAATATGGAGATACACACAGCCTGATATGAACTATGAAAAAAACTGAAGTTAGGAACGCAAAATGAAATTTGCAATCGTGCAAATGCGAACTTAGGCAATGCTTTATACCTAATATTTTGTCACATTTATTGCGTGACTCAGAGATGATCGAAACCAATTGTCCATTACATGACTTATCCGGATTATTAAACTGTAATTATAACTTGTGAGATAATTACAATAAATGATTCACTCATTGTGTATACACGTAATTTGAGTAAATTACTTTTATTAGATATAATTATATTCGTGAGTATTACAAGTAAATAACGTAGGTACATATAATAAATAGGTAACGAATCTAATAAAGCTTCAGAATGCGTTCGATTACTTTTACATTTTTTAATTGATAATTTTTTCTACTTGCGGTTCGCTTGAAATGTAGTGTGATTCCAGTGGGTACAATGGATCTGGATAAAAAGTACTCTAAATGTTAGAGTACATAAGTTATAATAATGCCAAGTTTCATTAAAATCCGTCCAATATTTTGTGTGACACGCGTACAGACAGATAAATTGACGGACGGGCAAGAAAATCCAATAAATATTGTTTTGGGCTCTGTATACTTCGTACCGCAACGACTTTTTCCAAAAAAATATCAAATATACAGACATTGTTACGATTTTATTATATTATATATTAATCAGGTACCATACATAAGTATTATTATTAATAATAATATTAGAAAGTACAATAAATACAGCACAAATTATACACAAGGATATTCAGTCAGCTTTTTTTATAGAAAAAAAGCGGCAAAACTTGTCCATCTGATCGTTATCCATAGACATGCCAACATCAGTCTAGAATGACAAATGTTGTCATGCCCTCGGATGCGCTGCCCACCTTTGAAGATACAGGAATGGATTTGGAGAAAGAGTTGGGAGAATGTGAAAAATAACATATCTCACTCACTACTGAATCACGTACCTACGTACATTGGGAAAATAGGATAATGCATCGGGAAATACGGTACACGAGAGAGGGATAACGTGGCAAGTTGAGTGCGCCCAGCGGCTGTGGGAATGCAGCGTGCACTCCCTCCCTCCAAAAGCTGCAGACTAAAGAAATGGGAATGGTAAAGGCAAGGTGAGGAGAGTAAACGGGGATTTAAGGGCGGTATTCCCTTAATTACTCGGCCGATGTCAAGTAACAGCAAGATAACTAATTGACCACGTTTCATCTTCAGAGAAAGTGAGTTCCATGGCTTGAATGATAAAGAAAAAGCGATGACAGTTTGACGGTGCGGTCTTCACATCTAGTGGTCAAGTAAACCTTATAATAACATTCCCGGGACCAGCCAACTAAGTACCGTATTCTAATCATCAAAACCTATTTTAAATGAAGCCAGGCTATAAATTCTTAGTTTTGAAGAAATACGTTGTATCTATTCATAGTGATACTTGTGTGCCGAAATAGGATGAGAATGATATATCATAATAATTACAATACACGCGTCCGGGAGGGGGGAATTGAGACACGGCACCTCGTGGATCTTCCTGCAGTCGTTTTGGGAACTTTCCATCAAATAATACACACAGATATTATTTTTATAATACTAATAATAGAGTTTTTAATATTATAGTAGACATGGGGTAGTGCTATTTTTTTTTATGGACGCTCCCGGCAAACGAGCATACGTCCACCTGATGGTAAGTGGATACTGTCGTCCATAGACATCCGCGACACATGCCAACAATAGTGCATTAGTCCGGATGCGCTGCCTACTTTTTTTTTTATAGAGTAAGAGTTTTTATAGACGAGCAAGCGGTCCCACGTGATGGTAAGTGTTACCGCCGCCAATGGACACCTGCAACATCAGGGGGTATGCGGGCGCGCCGCCGACCTTGCAAAATCCTATTCACAGCTCTCTTAAATAACCCCATATCGTAGCTTAATGGAAAGGCTTCTTGAGGCAGTTCGTTCCACAACCTACGGGTTCGCGGTATAAAATAATTTTTGGACCGAACACTGCGCGACACTTCCGTATCGAGGAAATGCGGATGGACCGCACTTCTGTGACGGGAGGTGCGGTTGTAGAAACCCGAGGTGGGAATTATATTAAACAATTCTTCAGAGCATTCCCCATTGTACAGGCGGTAGAACCCACAGAGAGACGCAACGTCTCTCCGAATGCTGAGGGATTCTAAACCGCCCGTGAGAGTGGGATCGTCGACAATACTAACAGCTCGTCGTTGGACCTTTGGATCTTTGGAGATATAGGAATAGATTTGGAGAAAGGGTTGGGAAAATGGTGAGGGATAGGATGGGAATGGGATCTGGCACATCTCACTCACTACCGAAACACGTACGTATATTAGGGAAATATTAGGGTACATTTCAAGGTAGTCTTCTGTGAGAGAGGGGTAACGTGGCCAGTCGAGCGCGACTAGCGGCTGTTGAATTTCAGCGCGCAGTGTCCCCCTCAAAAATATTATGTAGCCGGCCGACACCAAACCACCCATCCCTTCCCCACATAATAACCACAAGTCGCTAACCATAAGCGATGAGGAACTACACCACCTCTCTAAAGGAGTGGACTCGCCAACCCATTAAGCCAGGTGTGGCGTTTTAAGGCCGTACATCCCTCATCCGTAAGCAAAGTGCACGAGGCGATCCACGTCCAGCAGTGCCCACTTGAAGGGCTGGTTGCATTGCATTGCATTTATAAGTAGATATATAGTTGGTGCAATTATTTTCCACAAGTGAATATTTACGTCATATGTATAGATCTCATCGCACCTCCCAACGTACGCACCCGTTCAACCCAAAGGTTGGCTGGTTGGGAATGAGAAGGCATTACATCACCGGTCTTTGGTATTTGATATCTGGCGAATTGGATGGTTATACCGCCATTGATCGGTCGTCAGAGTTCCGTCCGTTATTCAGTAGGGTGCGCCGTTTGCAGGAGGTGATGGCTTGTGTCCTGTATGATGGTAATTGGGATCCGTGTTTATTTATGCCGTTTTGCAATTTTTCTTTTGGGCGTGGCATCAATTTTTATTTAAGAATTTTATTATTTATGTTTATATTTGAAGGGTCATTTTTATAAATTAATTTGTAATTGTATCATTTGTTAACTTAAGACTATGTTGTGTTGTAATTATAATTAAGTACAGTAAAGATTTTCAAATAAATAAAAATGACCACGAGAAAACATACACTATATCTCCCCTGATATCAGTTCATATCATGATATCAAAACGATATGCAGAGGTTATAGGGCTAGTAATTATGGAACCCTAAAATGAAACAATGGTTCACAGATAACTATTGTTAATGATTGCAATGCCATTAACAATATACTTAATACATTCATTGTTTAGTGTTTTGTAACGTCGATATCGACTGGTGTGTGTGTGGCCTACCTACGAACTTGGTAGTTATTACAATAACATTTTTTCATTACAATCATTACCACTGTGGGTGCTTAGGTAACTCGTTACGAAACAGCCCTTTTCACGCACAACGACTTCTCTGCTGAAAATCCCTTATGCAAAATGGCGTCTACGCAAAAAGACCCTTGGTTATTAACATAATCTATCTATCTATACATATAATAAAACTGTAGAACCAGCGTGTCTGTACATTGAATATATTTACCAAAAACTGATTGGGGGCGATGAAGGAAGAGTATCAGAATATAAATAGACGATTTTGAAAATTTTTGTCTGTCTATCTGTCTGTTCGAACACGCTTATCTCCAAAATTATGGAACGGGTTTCCATGGAGTTTCAACAGGTTAATTAAGCTTATTTGTTTCATCGAAATGGGCTGACGGGAAGAAAAGATATTCCAATTTAGAGTTCATAAACTTTAATAATATTCAGCTAGTCTTTAATAACCTTTTATTTCAAATTAATTGTTCTCTTTTCTACTGGTGGTTCTATAGAGCCAAGCCGTGCTTGATTGGTCAAGTAGAAAATTGGTTAAACTTTAAAATATTTCAGGTAGGGATAGGGATTTCAAATATTTAGCTGTTGCTAGCTCCGTCAACCCATGCGTGGTTATATTGACACCATAGAATGCCGTTGACGACATGGTTCAACTCTTCGTCCATTGACTGTTTTTGGACACACAATTGTACGACTGAAATAAAGAATTTAACATATACCTACTATATATAATGCGGGTTTAATATAAAAATATCGGACAACCTATTGAAACTTGGAAATTCTGATGTCAAAAGATTGAAATTTTATTCTTGAAGTAATTACCATAAATAAATGAGCAGAAAAAATATATTGAATGGGCAGTGAATCGATGACAGCAAATTTAAAGATGAGTTAGGTTTAGGGTCTTTGTTGATAGTAAAGAAGTACCTAGTCCCGTAGACTGTGTCGCCTTTTTTCATCTGGCGATGGCGCAATGAGCACATTATGCCAGTGTCGTTTTCTTTGCAATAAATAATTTCAAAGTCTAAAACGTATCCTGTCAATGTCCAGTCCCGTCGAAGTAAGTCAAGAGTCGCTTAGTAAAGCGATAGTAGTTTTACTGAGGCGAGAAGAGGACTCCTTGGAAGCACACGAAAACCACTTTTATCTACTCTCATATCGTAAAATTCGAATTACAAACTTCAAAAACGAATTTATATTGACATACTTTATAAACACAATACCGAAATTTAAAAATAGAATCATATTATAACACCTTTTCTCAAACAAAATAATGTTATAAAATAATTTTTTTTTTCATTACGATACAGTTTTACTTGTCTGTGGCAGCGCCCACTTTAGCGCATGCGCGGTGATATGCTGGGTTTTGGCGCCATTCATACGTTTTGTTGTACTGAATTTCGTAGATATTGTTATTTTTGCTTAAAAATGTCCGATAGCAGTGATTGTGAAGAAAATTTGACTCCGCCCGATATTTTAAATGCGGCGACGGAAATGACTAATAATCTATTACCAGCAAAGTCGAGAAAATTATATAATAAATGCTATGAAGACTTTATGGAATGAAAAATGAAAAAAAAGGCTACTTCGTTTTCGGAAAACGTGGTAATGGCCTATTTTCAGGAATTGTCTGACAAGTTCAAGTGTTCCTCATTATGGTCTAAATACTCATTGTTAAAGAGTACATTAAGCATATATAACGAAGTCGATATATCCAAATATTCAAAACTAATTGCGTTTTTAAAAAGAAAATCTCAAGGATTTAAAGCGAAGAAAGCCAAGACGTATTCACCCGAACAATTAAATAAATTCATAAACGAAGCTCCTGGACACGAACATCTTTTATCGAAGGTACGTATATATATATTTAGATTTTAGTTATATAAACGTGAAAGTCTAATTAGCGTTTGTCGTTCTTGGGTTTTCATTTAAATTCATAGTTTGTAATTTCATTTGTTCCAGATTGCACTTATTTTCGGTATCATGGGTGCCTGTCGGAGACAGCAACTCTATAATGTGCAGTTTCAGGACGTGGAAGTTTATGAAAATACAATATTAGTAAAAATTCTTAATACCAAAAATAAAAAAGACCGCTCTTTTAGTATTACAGGGAAATACTATGAGTTATGTAAAGAATACATATCACTACTTTACAATTCTTGTAAAAATCCCCGTTTCTTTATAAATTTCCAACGTGGAAAATGCACTCAACAGAGAGTTGGCATCAATAAATTTGGAACTTTAGGTAAAACTATAGCCGATTATCTACAACTTCCGAACTCAGAGCAGTACACTGGCCATTGCTTTAGACGAACTTCGGCAACCCTGCTAATTGACGCCGGTGGGGATATTACAACATTGAAGCGTCATGGTGGATGGATATCGACGGCAGTGGCAGAAGGTTACATAGATGATTCTATGACTAACAAAATCTTAGTTTCAAATTCCATTCTAAACACCATAGAAAACAAAAAGAACGAAATTAATATTAATTTGCCAATAGCCCCGACAGCAAGTACGAGCACCTCTAATGCCAATGCCTGCCCAGCAAAACATATACAATTCCATAATTGCAACATACAAAACTTGAATAATTATTATAAATAATAAATTATTTCTTACTCTTTTAACTGTGATCTTTTATTTAGTACGTTCAACAGCAATGTATGAGAGTAGATAAAGTGGTGTATGAAACTGCACATAACTAGGTATTAAAACACTCCTGTGATACTATTAAAAACCTCGGCTACGGCTCGGTTTTTAAACACACACTCGTGTTTTAATACCCCTCATTATGCAACAGTTTCATAAACTACTATTATATGATTATCACAAACACCACACACGCAAAACACTTTGAAGTTTAATAAACTATCACTATTAAACCACAAAACGCCTATGTAATACACATTTTTTTCAATAATCATGCAAAAATTCCACTTCTCGTGTTCCCGCCAAAAAGTCCCCTCGGTCGACTTGCTGATGATATCTCTAGTAATTTAAAACTAGGTTTTTAAAAAATACTTTGTTTTGTATGATTATAATTTGCAATTAGTATCATCTATTTGTTTACTGCTCGTATCAAATATAAGTTGTTTTTTTCTAAGAATTAATTTAATCGATATTTATTTCTTTTATACAAAAAATAATGATAATGTGTTTGATAATGCATTTTTAACAGTGCACTATCTATCCTCGATTACTATAATGAGTATCACTTTAACAGCAGGGATTTCTGATGACGTCAACACACTACTAAGTCTCTACTTCTTACGTCACATTTTCTAAGTGTCTATTCTGTTTTCCTTCTCTTTAGCAGTGAAAACTTGTTGTTAAACGTGATTTTTTTAACCTTAGTCAAGGGAATTTCAATTGTGACACTAATAACAGGGTTACAGGGAATTTTTCATAAAAAAAAGTATTTTCTCGTCCAAAGTATTAGTTTGTTCGTACGCTAATTAATTGTATGTTTTTCCCCGCATTTCTTTCGCCCGTCATTTTATGACTGTGCATCCTACTGGGTTACTAGTTATTTATTTATCAAGGAGACAATAATGAGACGTTGAATGTTTTTTTGCATTGATTCACCGTGACCACCTGATGGTAAGTGGATACTGTCGTCCATAGACATCCGCGATACATGCGAACATCAGTGCAGAATGACAAACGTTGGCACTGCCCCGGAAGCGCTGCCTACCTTTGCAGATTAAGGAATGGTCTGGGGAAATGGGGAGGGATAGCATGGGACGGGAATGGGTTCTGGCATATCTCACTCAGTACCGAAACACGTACGTACATTGGGGAAATACGATAAAGTAGGAAAATGCAGTACACTTCAAGGTACATTTTTTCTATAGAAACAAAATCGCCCCACCGTAAGAAATACTTACTGTAAACATGTGCATTTACACCTTAAAATGTACAGGAGGTGAAAGAATTAGATGTAGCCCCGTCGTAAATATAAATTTGTCTTTTACAAACTTGGAGAGAATACTAGTATGCATTTATAACTGTTCAAACTTTCGCGTACATCAAATATACATAGTGTACAAAAATTTTATATCGGATCACAGTAGGAATAAAAGGTAGGTACCTATACATAAAACCTTTAATTGCGTTAGCGTTCAGACCAGATTTACAATATAAAATAGACATATTCTTGTTCTATTTGGCGGGCACGTCGCACGCGGAATGTATCAAGTCTTACGAATGACAATGTACGTGGTTAAACGGTGCGGCATTACAAGGTTCTAACGAGGTCATATCTACAAGTTTTCCTCTAGCATCAGCTCATTCACGTGCACTGTAGTTTAAAGTGAAACAATACTTTTGTGGTTTTTGGAATAGTTAATATGGTAATACTTCCACCATTATATTCCCATGGTGTAAACGCAGTTTATACCACCCAACTAGCATAGTGACATTGATGGAATGTTGATGGAACACAAAAAAATGTTATTAAAGATTGTTATTTTAGCCATTTAATTCGCATATAAGATATTAAAGATATATTGGTGTTTGTTGTGATAATTTGTTGTTTGTTGCAACGAAACAGTTATAACACTATACTCTATATATAAAACGAAGTCGGGTTAGTTACACCATTTATAACTCAAGACCGGCTGCACCGATTTTAATGATCTCTGATTTGTTGGATTCGTCTCCGCCCCGAATAGCAGAATAACTATTAAAATATCTGAAAAATTCAAGGAAAAAATAAATAAAATTAATCTAGAAATATATTGAAATAAATAGAAAATACTCGAATCGAAATTTAAACAAAAATATAGAGTACAAATGACAACAACTGTCAAATCTATTGGTCTCATGCGGTACGAATTTCGCCGGGCCAGCTAGTAGTACTATAATTAGCATTAAACGTATGGAGAAGGATAAGAATAGCATTATAATTTATTTATTTATATTGCTAGTGCTAATGGCCAAATACAGATTACACTGACATTATATACAGTATTTAATAGATTGTCCGCAAGTAATAGGCGATTTTTATTTTTTGTTTTTTTTAATAATACTAGTGGATGTGTGTTTGTATTGGTGTGTCCGTTTGTGTGCGCCGTGCGTATGTGTGAGGGTGTGTAGGTGTAATTGCCCGAAATTCAGCCCGTGAGAACGTATCACCGAAATAATGAAAAACCTGAAACGTTTCAATCAATGTAATATATATAAAATCGTTCTAACGAAAAATAAAGTTACTTTAAGGAATTAATTAGAACATTAGAATCATGTAAGCTTTTGTTGTTCTGTATAAAACGTTCATAGTGTTCGTTACTCCCCATTTATAGAGATCTTAATCCAGTTCTGAAATGACGGATTTACTTTCAGTTCCATACTTGAAATAATCGCTCAGATTGTGTTCACAGTTTCTTTGATGGGTAGAATCTTAAAAGAAAATATTCGTGAAAGAACCAAGTCCACAATACGACTCCTTATTACATTATATTCTTGACTTCCCATCCCATCACTCCCATCCCATCAAGAAAAAAATATTATTTATTTGTATTGTCTTGTAACGTGATATCTTGCACAATTTATTAATTTTAATTTTATTAATTTAATAATTTATTGCGTTTTATTAATTTCGTTTATTTTTGATCTTGTATAACTATAAGCCTATAACGTCCCACTGCGGGCCACACGCCCCCCCCCCCCCCCCCCCCGATTAAATCACCTGGGGGGTTTCATTTGTTAGTAACAATCAATTATATCCTAGGTTGGTAATTAATGTGTGCGCTTAATTCGGTGTTAACCTGTGTCGTGTGGATATGTCTATATGTTGTTTTGGACTCTGTATTGTATGTACTTTACACTGTAATGATATTCAATATTTCATGTTCGTGTCTTATGTACAGATACTTATAATTAGTGTCCGACCGAAACACAATTTTCAGCCGAAACCGAAACCGTAACCGTAACCGAATATTCGGTTCCTCTTCTAGTTTCGGCCGAAACTGTAACCGAAACCTATGTAGTTAAATTTACATTATACCCTGAAACCTAGTGTTATTCCTAGCTTTGTAATGAAAACGCGAGAACAGACACACCTAACAATTAAACACCGGCCGCCGAACTGACTAGCGATGGGTAACTCTGGAGTTAATGAATTAAAAGAGTTGAAACCGCGACCGGACTAGCAACCCTTAGTTCCTCCACCGAACTGTTACTAACTCCGAGGAGTTATTTAACTCCGAGGACTTACTTATTCTTTTGACGTTTCGTTTTTGGTTGGATTGCTGTTCGCTCGCCGTGTGACCGCGTATCGACTAGTGCTGGGTAACTCCGGAATTAATGAATGAAAAGATGGCATGACCTTTTTATTAGGATAGATGTATTAAAAGAGTTAAATCCCTTAATTGTTCCATTTACTCCTATTGTCCGAGATCACTCATCGATGGCGCGACCTTTTTTTTAGGATAGGTGTATCAAGAGTTAAATTTTTTAATTGTTCCATAGACCTTCTTTTTTTCCTCGTACTTGATTACCCAGCACTAGCATCGATAGTGATTACATAAAAGAGTTAAGGAGTAACTAAGAGGAGTCGGATCCGCAAGCGGAGTACGAATTAGTGAGTTAAACCACTCCGGGAAGTCGTGATTACCCACCACTAGAACTGACTGAGGTAAAGCGGTATAGGCAAGTGAATGAGTGAACCCGTTCCGAACATGACTCGACTTCATTCGACAGCTCACGAACGCTAGTTTCGGCTGAGCCGAATTTTCAGCCAATTTTTGGCCGAAACCGGAACCGAAATTTCGGTCGGTCTTTACTTATAATATGATGAAATACACGCCCCTGCTCGGAAGAGAGCGTTTACATAGATAGCGACTGGAGCGTTCTACATCCAGCAGTTTGGATACGAAGACTGTTCGGTATGATACGAGTGCACATTTTGGAAACCGTTGTGACGTCACTGACCACACGTGACAATACTATTTGCTCAACAATATGTTTGCATGTAATCCCCTCGTGCACTAATGAATGGAGCTAATAATGTTTTCATTCGTCAATTACACGTTCGTGTAGATTTTATTTTTATCGAGATTAATTATGAAGTTCCCACGAGAATCGCATGTTCACGAAATCGCTGGCACCGCTAGTTACAGTTGTAAGTGTATTTCATCTTCTGAACTCCTTGAAAATGTTAATATCTGCGTTCCGCACAGTGGTTTTGGAATATAAAGTTATAGAGCCCAAAACAATATTTATACATTTTGTCTGTCATTTTGTGCATCACGCAAAATCTACTGGACGGATTTCAATGAAACTTGGTATAACTATAGCTTATATATAGCTTAACCGCATCTCCCGTCACAGAAGTGCGGTCCATCCGCATTTCCTAGATACGGAGGTGTCGCGTACTGTTCGGTCCAAAAATTATTTTATATCGCGAACCCGTAGGCTGTGGAACGACTGCCTCAAGAGGTCTTCCCATTAAACTACGACATGGGGTTCTTCAAGAAAGCTGTGAATAGGATTTTGCAAGGTCGGCGGTGCGCTCGCATACCCCCTGGTGTTGCAGATGTCCATGGGCGGCGGTAACACTTACCATCACGTGAGACCGCTTGCTCGTCCGCCCTCTTCTATATAAAAAAAAAAAAAAAACTGTAGCCAGGTTAATTATTAAAGGTAGGTCCTGTTTTATCCAGATCGATTATAGAGTACCCACGAGAATTACAATTTGACATGATAAGCAGGTACCACTAGTAAGTAATAAATATGTAAGTAGTGAGTTTCTTAAATAAATAAGTTATAAGTAATAATTATAGAAATAATAATAAGTATTCTTTTTATAGAAAATGGGGAGGGACAGGATAGGGTGGGATGGGAATGGGCTCTGGTATATCTCACTCACTACCGAAGCACGTACGTACATTGGGGAAATACGATAAAGTAGGAAATGCAGTACATTTCAAGGCAGTATTATGCGAGAGAGGTGTAACGTGGCCAGTCGAGTGCGCCCAGCGGCTGTGGGAATGCAATATGCACTCTTTCCTACCAGTTTTTATTGACGAGATGACAGACAAGTAAATAAATGTAGCTTACCATTTCACTAATACCATTTCACTGAGCCGCGCTAACGTTTGCGAAGTCATTGAATATCGCTGGTGTCGTTAGTGCTCCCTACATATTCCAGTCGATTAAAAACGTTTATCAACTTTCGAAACTAATGCACGACACTGCTTCCTAGGCTCGCTATTCTCATCCAGCTAATTTCTTCAAGCCAACTAGCACATTTCTCCAAGTCACCAGGCCACCTGACCATAGGGTGTTCCAAACTGCGCTTCCCGGTACGTGATCTCCGTTAAAGGACTCACTTATCTCATCGGTTGATGTTCTTGCGGTAACCATGGCCAATCCATTGCCATTTACTGATTTAATAATAATCGTTAATCAAATTATACGTAAACAGAGATACGTGTCCAGAGATTAGTAAATAGAAAAACTTTTAACTACGTTAGTGCATATTAAAAAAATAAAAAGTTAATAATAAAAGTAAAACCTAATGAAAAATAGTGAAAACCTGAGGCACTGTATTTTCAAATTCATATTGAAAATCCTTTTTGGTTTATTTTGAGAGTCAAAATCAAAGATTTTTATGTTGACTGTATATTGTAAGCGGCCTGAATAAAAACAAGGTATGCGGCTCGCCTTGTGCTGATAAAGAGTTAATTTCCGGGTGCGACCACCGTTTAATAACAAACTATAACACTTTACTTGTTGCAATCTGACGGCATTGTACACTAAGTTTGTTTTTACACGTTTTGCCTTAAATTTTTGGCTATGTTTTTGACAGAACACAATATTATGTTCTGTCAAAAAGATAGCTAAAGTTCAGAGTCATTTCTTTTGTTATAACAAAACGTTGGAATATGCAAGGTGCACTAACGACACCAGCGATATTTAATAACTTCGCAGACGTTAGCGTGGCTCAGGTTTAGCGTATATAAGTATTAGTGAAATGGTAAGCTACATTTAGTTACTCGTCTGCCATCTGGTCAATAAAAACTGATAGGGGGAGAGTGCATGCTGCATTCCCACAGCCGCGAGGCGCACTCGACTGGCCACGTTACACCTCCCTCACAGAATACTACCTTAAAATGTATTGCATTTCCCACTTTATCGTATTTCCCCAATGTACGTACGTGTTTCGGTAGTGAGTGAGATATGCCAGAGCCCATTCCCATCCCACATTATACCTCCCTATTTTCCCAATCCATTCCTTAATCTGCAAAGGCAGGCAGCGCATCCGGGGGCGTGCCAACGTTTGTCATTCTGGAGTGATGTTGGCATGTATAGCGGATGTCTATGGACGACAGTATCCACTTACCATCAGGTGGACTGAAGGCTCGTCTGTCGCCTTTTTCTATATAAAAATATACTTATTTATTACTTACTAATAAGAAACTTACTACTTACATATTTATTGCTTACTAGCGGTACCTGCTTATCATGTCAACTTGTGATTCTCGTGGGAACTCTATAATCGATCTGGATAAAACAGTACCTACCTTAAATAATTAACCCGCCATTTAAGCTATAGTTATACCAAGTTTCATTGAAATCGGTCCAGTAGATTTTGCGTGATGCGCGTCCAGACACAGACGGACAGATAGACAGACAAAATGTACAAATATTGTTTTGGGCTCTATAACTTTATATTCCACGACCACTGTGCGGAACGCAGATATTAACATTTTCATGGAGCTCAGCAGATGAAATACACTTATAATTGTAATTATAATTATAATTGTATTATAGCAGATTGTATAATGGAATAGAATCGTGGAAAACTTTACAGTGTAAATTAAATGTAAATTATTATTTTAATTTTATACAAGAGGTTCCAAACGGACAAGTTCACACGACGGTAAGCGGTTACCACTGCCCGTGGACACCCTGGGTTGCGATTGCGCCGCCAAAGAATCCCATGTCGTGGCTCAATGGAAAACCTCAGTTGACAGTTCATTCCACAACCTTCAGGTTCGCGGTAGAAAGTGTTTTGAGGACCGTACTGTACGCAACAGCACCTTTTCAAGGAAGTGCGGATGCACCTTCCTTTCGTTGACGAGATGTGCCATGGTAAAAATCCGAAATTGGTATCAGATTGAACAACTCTTCAGAACATTTCCTAAATTACACAACCGGTAGAAGTCGCAATTATAAACCGCTATTACAAAAAAGTTATCTACAAAAGTTGTCCGTAGATCTAAATTTGGTAGATCTACCATGGCGTTTATGGCGTTCACGACTCTCTGTAGTGGCACTGTGGTGGCAATCATAGAATAATTTCCGTGATATCTATTCACCTTGAAATGGACGGTCTGCTCCGAAAAAAAAATTTAGTTGGCTAATTGTTAGTTTTTTCAACGGAAACAAGGCGAGGCAAAACATTCTGGCGTTGAATGTTGTTTGCAAAAATGTCGTTTTGTTTTAGAATACGTCACCAATAGAAATTTCGTTGTTTTGAAAGTGGCATGCTTCTGGCCAAAACTACATTACGTACACTAGTTTACGTAATAAAATAAGTTTTTTTTCGTATATAAAAGATGGCACACGAGCGGGCGGGCCACATGATGGAACGTGGTCACCGCCGCCCATGGACACCTGCAGCGCCACGGGACATGTGGGTGCGCTGTCTATGTTGCAGAATCCTGTTCACAGCTTTCTTGAACATAATATAAAATATTCATCTATTTAAACGGTTGGGTTGCATCAACCGTGGTCACGAGCTGACCACTGAAACGTCGAGTAAAATAAATAAGGTAAACATCCGCGTTTAGACCTAAGTTCATTCCAGTTCATTCCTAAGTATTTGACCATATGTAACTAAAATTATTGCTAAAGCGAACCTTTAGTTGCTATGGAGAAAATTTATGACAAATAAAGGTAGATGGCGCGAATTCATTACAGAAGTTAGGATATTTTACATAATATTTTTGGTCTCATATTCTCCCTGTTATAATAAATCGTACATAAAATCTGTGGTAGTATGGAAAAAAGAGATGAGTCACGGAAATTTTAACAAAATTAAAACCCGAAAAAGGGAGATGCGAAAATATGTCTGTTTTTTTTACCAATAAGTAAAAAAAACATCGGTACTTAATTTTATTTTGACTAATTTTTGAGATTAGACTTATATACTAAGTAATTATTGTCAGTGACTAATTCAAATAACTCATTGTTTAATTTTCGTGACTCGATCTCTTTTTTCCACACTAGCACAGAAATTTCAGTAGCTTCCACGTCGAGGTGTGATTTCGTAACAAACAAAGAATTTCTCTTATAACCAACCTATCTGATGTCTCAACCTTAAGTGCGTATCTATAATTCCACTCGGTGAATCCCCATCCAATGTCAAGTAAGACGCAATCTTTCATAAGTAGTACAACCGTTAGGCGAAGATAAAGTTAATATACACCTTTTAATACTCGTAATAAATGAGGATTGCAATTCTTAAGGTGTGCTGAGGAGTACATGAGGAGTACAATTAATACGATTATAATTTTAGTATTTGGCCCCTACGATATAGGTTAGATATAGGTGGTGTCAGCTGGTTTTAGAGTAGCACCATGCATTCCTATCTCATGAGTCAGAGTCATACATCCCTCATGCACGAGAAAAAGGCACGAGGAGGTCCGTGACTGTGGACCATAAGAAGGCTGGTTACAGATATAAGTAGAACTTAGTGCGGGGACCATTATAAAGATTGTCCCAGATTGAGCGCCGGATTTAATTTAGAAAAAAAAATAAAGTCATTGTTTTTTCGGCTGTGTAACAGGCACCGTCCTGTTGGAACCACAGTCGATCCAGGTCCATATCTTCCAATAAAAATTCCTGTAGCATGTTCCGATACCTCTCTATGCCTACCTAAATACTGATACCTAAAAAAAATTACCCTATGATTCCGGGGAACCAAAAGCCGCAGGAAACTGTAACTCTTTGAGGATGCATCCGTTTTTCATAAATCTCATGAGGATTCTCCAAATCTCAGATACGGCAATTTTGCTTATTGACGAATCCCGTCATAGTGGAAATGGGCCTCGTTACACTTCATACTGCTCTAAAATCCACACTGTGTTGCTCTTTCGTGTAACGTTCCATGTTGACTAATCTGTCATATGTGAGACATCTATAAACAAACCAGAGTTGCCAACAGCCAAACAAAAAAATGGCGCAAAATTTAAATCCGGCGCTCAATCTGGGACATCCTAAAGCACAATTTTCGCACAATAATATTTATGTTTAAAAACAAACTATATGATTTATGTATTACTAAGTATATAACTATTATTAGGTATGCTATTCACACGGACAAAGCCACTGACGATAGTAATTATTCACAACCTGTTTTGTGTAGATTATGTTGTAGATTGAAAAGGCATTGGCATAGAAGTTTCGACTGACTCAAGTATTTTTTTTGTGAATACATTTAATTATATATACGAGTATTTTAGGTCTGTTTTTGCGGCAAGAGCATTAAAGGATTTTTTCTTTATATTATTTTTTTTCTGTCTTTTATTAATATGTTTGATGATGTGATTCAAAATCCGCCTGCATTATAAGAAATTATGAATATTCGGAAAATCAATTATGTGGACAGTAAAAATAGATTTTAATCGTAAATTTTCCACCCTCTTTCGAAATTAGTCGCGGTACGGTATTAATGGAGAATATTTTTTTATAGAAATTTTATATAGACAGATTCAAGGATGGCCCGCACATCGGATTGGTTGAGTATATGTATATGTAAGAGCCATAGGGAGACTGCGTATGAAATGGGAGAAGATATTAAGAGAGTGGCGGGCAGCAATTGGACTCTTAACTGCCCAGAATAGTAATAAATAGAGAAAGATGAAGGAGGCCTACGTCAAGCGACTGGCTGAAGAAGGCTAAAGAAGAAAAACCAGAAGTATAAGTATGTATGTATATTTTAAGTATTTATTACCATTTATATTCGTATTTTTTATTTTTCACTAGCGGTGCCAGCGACTTCTTTGGCTTGAACTATTGATTCCCGTGGGAACTTCATAATTAATCTGGATAAAAAGTACCTTATATGTTTACGCAGCATATAAGTTATAATTGTGCCAAGTTTAATTCAAATCCGTCCAGCGGTTTTTGCATGATGCGCGTTCAAACAGACAAACAGACGGACGGACAGACAGACAAGCAAACAATCCAAAAATTATTGTTTTGGACTCTATATCATTTATAATTTAAATTGCGTTCAAGTGCAACTTCATGTACAGACACGACTCTGTTACGATTTTGTTATATGTATAGATATATTCCAATTTTTGTTTTCTACTATACTGTATCACTTGCTGGTTGGCTGGGAGAAAATGCATTAAACATTAAGTCCGACTTTTTTTTATAGAAATAAAGCGGAAGACCAGCATACAGTCCACCTGATGGTAATTGGATACTATAATCCATGGACTTCCGCGATACATGCCAACTTCTGTCCAGAATGACAAACGTTGGCACGCCCCCGGATGCGCTGCTTACCTTTGCGGACTGAGGAATGGATTGGGAGAAAGGGTTGGGAAAATGGGGAGGGATAGGATAGGATGGGATGGGAATGGGCTCTGGCACATCTCACTCACTACCGAAACACGTACATTGAGGAAATACGATGAAGTAGGAAATGCAGTACATTTCAGGGTAGACTTGGTATTTCAAGGTGGGAAAACGGACTCAAATATTACAGAATGGCGGCGGGTGGCAAGTAGTTAAGTAGATCTCTTAGATGTAGATAGTACGTAGTAGATAGGATAAGTAAAAGTTGACCAGCATACGTCATTCGTTCTAACGGCATTCGATCTGGCGTATAAACTCCAAAAGTTATCAGTCTATATAAACCGGTATATAGACTTTATTAGAGGATTTTAGACTTTATAGACTTTATAAGTCAGTGTTCCGCAACTTTTTTTCACATGCGTCACACTTATATTCTTTTCGAAATTTCGTGACACACCTTGAATTAAATATATGGGTTGAAAGATAAGAAAAAAAAATTACGTGAATTCTATACTAATTAACTAATTTAAAAAATTAAATATTCACCGAATAATTGAAAAAAATGTGTAAAACGGCTGGAATTTTGTCACGATGCTGGTGCCCTTAGGTCCCTGCTGGGTGATGCAGGTTACACTGCGGCACACTTAATTGCGCAGCAGTGGTCTAATGCGAGGTATTGTATCAGCCTATACACCCCACTGCAGGGCACAGGCCTTCCCTAATAAATCCCTGGGGAGTTTCGGGTCGTAATCCACCACGCCGATCCGGTGGCGAACTAATAATTTTTAATAAGCTCACGTTTTCGAGTACACAACAAATTTCTTAACAAGGTAAATATAATACTAAAAATAAAAAAGATCATTTTATTTTTCCTAATTACATTACATTTTCTGGCTAACTGTAACAACCTGTATATGCAAGCACTATCGTATACTAACTGTAGCAACCTGTATATGCAAGCGCTATCGTATACTAACTGTAGCAACCTGTATATGCAAATATGCAAGCGCTATTGTATACTAACTGTAGCAACCTGTATATGCAAATATGCACGCGTTATCGTATACTAACTGCAGCAACCTGTACATGCAAGCGCTATCGTATACTAATTGTAGTAACCTGTATATGCAAGCACTATCGTATACTAACTGTAGCAACCTGTATATGCAAGCGCTATCGTATACTAACTGTAGCAACCTGTATATGCAAATATGCAAGCGCTATTGTATACTAACTGTAGCAACCTGTATATGCAAATATGCAAGCGTTATCGTATACTAACTGTAGCAACCTGTATATGCAAGCGCTATCGTATACTAACTGTAGCAACCTGTATATGCAAATATGCAAGCGCTATCGTATACTAACTGTAGCAACTTATATAATATGCAAATGCTATCTTATACTAACTGTAGTAACCTGTATATGCAAGCATTATCGTATGCTAACTGTAGCAATCTGTATAATATGCTAATGGTATCCACTAACTGTAGCAACCTGTATATGCAAGCGCTATCGTATACTAACTGTATCAATCTGTATAATATGCAAGTGCTATCGTATACTAACTGTAGAGCAACCTGACTAACTGTAGCAACCTGTACAATATACAAGTGCTATCGTATACTAATTGTAGCAACTTGTATAATATGCAAGTGCTATCGTATACCTATTAACTGTAGCAACCTATATAAAATGCAAGTACTATCGTATACTAACTGTATCAATCTGTATAATATGTAAGTGCTCGTTAACCAAACAAGTTATAATTTCGAGAATATCCACTTCCGAGAGACATAATACCGATGCGAATGCGATGTCAAGTTTACATATCCATTTAATATCCCATATATTGAATCCTGTATAGTTTATATTAAAATTACTTTGCGAATGTGCAGTGCCAGGACAAACCCTATCGGTTTTTATGGCATAAAGATGTGTATAATAAAAAAAACAATCTTTATAAATAAATAAATTCTAACGAAACATAATTCAATACAAAATTACAACATGTAATTTATAGGCACTTGTTTACGAGTACATCTTTGATTAGGTTCTGATTATATCCAATAATTATATTGTTTTGCAATAATTAAACTCTGTACTTAAAAACCTAATGGAGTGATGACAATGAAATTAGGTCGCAAGATAAATCATAAGTGGTCGCAGATAAAATAGAAATACTTCTTTATTAAAAAAATAACAACCTTATACATTTATATATATTGTAAAAGTAGTAGCTCAGGTGTTGGGAATGTATTTCTAAGGGTTAATAATTGTGTTATTTTTTCAGAATCATTAAATTCTTGTGGCCCTAGATGCCTTTCACGAATCACCGGACATGTTTAGTTTGGGGAGAGCTATGAAGAGCTCAGCCAGAAAAAAGTATGGTGTAACGAGCCTAATGGCTTCCACGTCGGCTAATCGGAGGAAGGAACGGAGCTCGAGCCTGTGTTAATTATTTTGCTTCGGAATGACTAAAATTTTTTGCAGCCCTAGTGGCCTTTCAAGAGTCACCGGACATGTATAGTTTAAAGCGAGTGCAGGAGGCGTTCAGCTAGGAGTAAGAGTGTGTGCAGCAATGAGCCTAAGAGCTCCCCCGCTGATAAATCGCCGGACGGAACGGACTTCGATAGACTGTGTCAATAAAAAATAGATCCTATTTACATATAATTTTATTGGTTCACAATTAACGTAGCTAATTGTGAACCAATCAATAGTATTTACTATAGCTAATCAATGATCATTGCATGTTCTGTTCTAATTGTATCTGTCCCTATCTGTCTTGATATCAGTTTTGTACGATCGTGCCTTTCTACTTGAGTACGATTTTTCAAATTGTCACTAGCTCGATGGTCAAAAAAACCATCGTGAGGAAATCCGCGTGCTCGCGTGCTATATAAACTAGAAACCATGGATTCTGAAATAATTAAGAATCATGAACATTAACCAATCGAGCGCTCACATGATTAAATTTTTTATTTGCATTCGTAATCGAGTTATTAGTGTTATTATCGTGATTTTAAAGTTCATTATTTTTTAAATTGCTCTAGCAGAATGAATACGGTTTTTTTACAACGTTAAAGATAGCCTAGGTTACGCGATAGCCTAGTTTTAAATAGGGTTGGTTTAAGAGCCTAGGGTTGATAGCCTATATTCGACACACATTCGTGTAATCGAGAGTTCAAATCCTCGCCCCGTACTACTTAAGTACGATTTTTTTAAATTTGGCACTAGCTCGCCGGTGAGGGAAAACATCGCGAGGAAGCGCGAATGCTTCAAAAATTAAAAAAAAATGGAGTATGTGATCCACCAATCCCCGTCGGGTCCGCGTGGTAGATTACGGCCCGAAAGCTTCCAGTGATTTACTAGTGGAGACCTGTGTCCTGCAGTGGTACGTTTTAGGCTGACACGAGTACAAGTACTTCGTTATAATTGCCGTTGTTATTATCTAACCGGTTATTGAAAATATTTATCATCTAATTAGATGCGGTTTGGTGGATTCACATTCACCAATTTTTTTATAATTCTGAAACATGCATATTATTATGTGTTCTCTCACGATGTTTTCCTTCATCGCCGAGCTAGTTAGTGTAAAATTTTGGTTGATCAATGTCACTATGTGGGAATAGGGACCTAAGGACAATGGGATCTTATTGTCGACTATAATTTTCCAGATATTCAGACTTCAGTAAAATATTTTAAATTATCACATTATTTTATTACTTGGTGTTAAAAATCAGAGTAATTGTATCGTGAAATAATTTTAATCTTGAAATTTTAGGTTTATTTTAGTTATTAATCAAAATTTATAAGTTTTGTTAAAATCGATAAGAAAAAAATATTTGCCTACAAGTTAAAAAATCATCTTAAAATATAAATCTATATAAATAAAAATTAAATGCTATTCGTTGGTAACCGCATCACTTGAGAACGGCTGGACCGATTTAGCTATTTTTTTAAATGTTCGTTATAGTCCGAATAAGGTTTTTAGGGAAAGAAAAATTGGAAAGTTGCCCGGAAAATTGGAAAATTCCCGAAAAACCGAAAGAGCTATTTTCTATGGGATTTTTGTATGAACTCAAGACCATAACTCACGATTCGAACGATGGATACGCGTAATTCTTTTTGTGTTTCATTCGTTGTGGTCCTGGAAAAGTTTCCAGGGAAAAACCAATATTTATTGTATATTTCTATTTATAAAAAGGTAATTTGAAATTACAGATTTTTTTTATTCAAATTTGCACAGGACAACGTCTGTCGGGTCAGCTAGTATCGAATAAAATATAATTAAATATCACTGCACATATACATGTTTCCAGTATTTCCGATTTTCCAGTTTAAACATTTTGCGACTTCCCGTTGTTCTAAGACTTGAGGAATCAAAACTAACAAGAGTTGAACTCTAAAAATTATACACCTACTAACAGGATAAATGACAATTATAAAGTCGTATAACTTGTTTTTCTCGTATATCTAGCAATATGTCAGGCAAGAAACTTTGTATCTTATTCAAAACTAATTTAATGTATCCACTACAGTAATACAGTAATTAATATAAGAATAATAAGTAGTAATAATACAAGTAATAATAATCATCTGTATGGACGTGAAAACAGTTGCGTGTTCGACACAAAATTAAAAAGTAATGAGTAAAAATAAAAATAAGTATTTTAAAAGTACCTAATTAATAGACAAAAAGAAATAATAGCAGTTTAAAAACTCACCTTGTACTAAAAAATCTCGGTAAAAATTAATCACTTAAAAAACACTGCACGCACATATAAATTCTTTCTTATTCACAAAACTAAATTTAATTTAATTTAACCACTTTTACTTAAAATGCAATATAAAACAATATTTAAATTATGGCTGTATGGGTGTAAAAACTGTTCCCTATACTATAAAAAATAAAAAAAAATATCGTGTTTTACGCGCGCTCGACTGTCATTGGTGGAACGGACCGCCGCAGACGCATGCGTTTTCATTACTGACGCCATGTACTACTTTAACTGCAGGTGACAGTTCATTTTTGCATTTTTTGTTTATTATTCTATTCAAACTGTGTCGTGACGCAAAATTACTGGACATTATTGTAAGGTAACAATTTTGTAATAAACTCTGTTCGTTATTACTCGTAATTAATTGTAACTTGGACTAAGGGATTGTATTGTCGGTACTTTGTTTTGATTAAGATTTTCTAACATGTTTTACGTTGTTTCAAGCTTCTGTTTAAATAAAAACATGTTCTAATTACTGATTTTTATGCTACAGTAATAACTAATAACAATTTTCATAGATAACTTTTCTTATTTAATTTTACATACCTACCTATTATGTTATGGTTAAATGAAATAAGTGTTAGGGATTGTCTAATGTTAAAAAATAAGTGGCTGCTGTGAATCTCAAACACACGGCTGCAGTGTGTTTCCAATCTATATAAATAAGAATGTAAACTTTCGTTTGTTAAAAATCTTAAATCTGCGAAAGTTCTTCACCGATTGCTTTGAAAATTTGACACACCATTGCATTCGAATACGCGCGTGTTTTTATATACCTATCACAGGGTAAAAACATGCTTTTTACCCAAAAACAGGGTAAGCACTATCTGTTGGGCAGCCACAGCAACACGTGGCCAGGCACAGCTAGAAAATCTTCAAATTATAGTTGTTCTTTGCTAATGAACATATTACGAGTATATAACAGAATACCTACATCCCACATGCAATTGTTGTTAGTAATTACGTATTATATCTTTAGCATCTAGCGGTAATCCCCGAATTCGCTTGTCTGTCATCGTTGACTGATATCGGCATGTATCGCGGACGTCACAGGCTCACAGCGCGACAGTACTCATTACCACAGTTCATATTGGACAGTTACAAGTTTACTATAATGCAGTAGGTAACTAAAAATAAAGAAGAAATAAGAGATAAAATAAAATAATTAGCTTCACATTTATATGAATCCGAGTTACAATTTGGTTTTCTTTTACCTATATCAATGTTAACTTCACGTTTGTATGAATCCGAGTTAGAATTTAGTTTTCTTTATATCTATGTTAATTCAGACAAAAGGTTAATAATATACTATATTTATCAAAAATGTAACTGTGAAATATAATTTTTCATAATACTAATTTTAATGGTGCAGTCACCATTTTCCAATATTGAACCGATGAATTGGAACACGAATTCCCATTCTTTAAACTGGTATGACATACGGGATTAAAACCTTCCACTGGTCAGATTGATCGGACAATCGATCGGACCACCAGGAAAAACCCCGGCCAATCCGGTCTTCTGGATATAAGGCTTCCCAAGTAGGTACAAGTATGTACATACAAGTAGGTCTGTTTGTACAGGAAAAAAATAAGTACCTAATTACATACATTTCGAAACTAGATATTTTTACTTGTTGAATACTTTCTAAGTGTTGATGTATAGAACCGTTAGTAACGGTTACGCAAGTAACATAGAAAAACAAGGTCGTATGTACAATATTCCATTTTTTATTTACTTCACTTTAATTATTACCAATAACTATCATATTACAAGATAACTTAAAATGAATATTAAAAATAATATAGGTGTTTCTTATACATGTTGAACAAATTTGGTCCCTGTGACAAGATACCTACCATGCTGGCGGCATCACCTCGCTGGATGGCAAGGCTGATGCGTTGCTCGAGATACTGGCCAGGCCTAGAGTCCCCATTACTGCCGACCAGGCGCTTCGAAAGATCTTTGATAAACGAAAGCACGATCACAAATACAAATGAAAACTTTTATTTCATAGATCATTCAAAGGGGAGAGTGCACGTTTCATTCCCACAGCCGCTGGGTGCACTTGACTAGCCACGTTTAACCGTTTACCCCTCTCACGAAATACTATCTTGAAGTGTACTGCATTCTCTACTTTATCGTATTTCCTCAATATACGTATGTGTTTCCGTAGTGAGTGAGATATGCCAGAGCCCATTCCCATCCCATCCTATCCTATTTTTTCTTCAGCAACGTCAACAATTAATTGCAATAAATACATAAATTGTGTGTTTTTGCATGTATGTGAATGTGGTTTGCTTAAACAGAGGCAACTTCGGAATGTGAATTGTGGTTATACTTGAAACTGCGCTCGAGTGTACAAAATTGATCATGTATGAGTATAGATACGAGTACGTATAAACAAAGTCGCGTAAGCCTCAGATCAAAGCAAAAGGGGAAGATACGTTCTAACATTGCGTCAACTGAAAATGGGCTCAAATGCACAACTACATAAACACAAACTCGTTCAGCTATAATTGAAATCACGTTGTACGACACCGAAAGACAGAGATAGAGCGATGAGCTTGGACAGTAGCAAGAGTGAGACAAGCTAAATGTGTCGCTTGCACATGTTTCGTATAGTTTTAACTCACTCACTCATTAATGGACGAATCTAAACCAATATTTAAAAAAAAAAAACTACAAATGATTACTTTTTGGTGTACTTACGCGTGAAAAGTGATTCTATGTGTCTTGTTTTTGGTCCTCGAGTGATTTGTGCACTGAATAAATGCACAGGAAGGCATTTTTAAATGTATTTTCCACCACAAAACTATGTTCACCGTGTGAGCGTATCATGTGTAAGTAAGTCGCTGTTCTATCAGAGACTAAACAAAGCAGGTACCGGTACATTGGACTCAGTTTTGTAGGACCACACGCCGTAAGTGAGTAATGTATCTTCTTCCTTTTGATTTGATCTAAGACGTGAGCGAGCGATAATACCTTCACCTTTACAAAGTATTATGTACGAGGCCACCATTTTATTATACGCTAGTTTTACTACGGTTTTACTGTTTTAAAGTTGATTAAATGTTTTAAAGTTGATAAATATTATTAGCCATACGTGTAGACAGTTTTAATTGACTCCATACAACTCTTTTCGAACTACTGGTCGCCTGGTACGGTCGCCAGTCCGCGCGACTAGCGACACCGTGTGCCTGACGCCGAAACTCCATAAATATATATTATAATAAGATATTATGCAATGCAATTAGCCCTTTCAGCATTTAGTGCTGGACATGGGCTTCGTCATGTCTTGTGCACGAGGTCTATATGGCCTTAAAATGACACGCTGACCAAGCGGGTATAAGCTAGTCATATCCATTAAAAAGGTTTTTCAAATTATGTAGGTAGATGGGGAAATTTCATTCAAGCGTAAAATAATGCCACTACTGTATTAGTGACGTTATTAACACAGTATCACGTTCCCTTTATAATTTTGATTTATAAGCCCTAGGTATATATACCTACCTAATTTAGGCATTTTTCTAGATTCTTTAATCTTGATTTCTAGTACATATTTCTATTTAATTACCTATCTAAATAATTATTTCTGTCCAGACTTGGCAACACTGAGAGTCGTTAAGGATTCGACCAATCAGCGGTTTACGTGAAAAAACTGTCATTGCCTAAAAAAGGTTTTTCTTTCTTACTTAGAATCTGCTCCAACGATCGTTACATATACGTTAATGCAATTTAAATTGTTTAAAAGTTAATATAGTGTTTTAAGCGCAACGTATTTATTATTTAAAAACCCAGTATCTAACATAACTGGTCATTCGGAGCCAAATCAATTCGAAAACGAATAAACCAGCGGCAGCGATCGAAGAAACACGCAGTCTGGGAGCAGGCGTCCAAGTCCATAGCAGCTTATGCAGTAAGAGGAGAAGCCAAGGGGTAGTCGTTGGAATAATCAATCCTGGAGGAAGCTGGTTTGGTATCTGAAAACGCGCAAATAGGTACGGCCAGCCATCCCATCTATTCCCGCCCCACTTCCACTTCAACTGTTTAATGCTATTTAATTCTCTAATAATACCGGCCGTGCGTGTCCAAGTACTTCGCATCTCATTTGAAAACGTCAAAACTGTGAGTACCCTCTTTTGTCACTTTCCACTAAAATGATTGAGCCAAGTCATGATACTTTACCACCTAAATCTCGCGATAATTCTCCGTATAAACATGCTAGTAATGCCAGTCTAGTAAAAGAGCTAGTTAAAAAACGCGGTATACTCAAAGGCAGGTTAACTAGATTTGCAAATTATGTGTGTACTTTAAAAAACGAAACGATCTGTAGTAAAAAACAAATAGATTTAAAGTTGCGTATTCAGGGAGCTTCTACTATGTTCAGCGAATTTAGTAATATACAAACCAAGCTAGAAGAATCTGTATCTGATATTGATGATCAATTAACACAGCGAGAGCTGTTTGAGAGCAGCTATTACGATGCAATCTCTGAAGCTGAATATTTGTTAAGTTTATGTAAGGTCACTGACACTTTAAATCCATCCGCACAAAGGCCAACTATTAAATTACCTGTCATATCCTTGCCTATATTTGATGGTTCAATTGGGAATTGGTTACAGTTTAGAGACAGTTTCATAAGTCTTGTACATAACTCCAGTGAAATAAGCGATATTGAAAAATTCCATTACTTAAAATCATCACTAAAGGGTAGTGCAGAATTAGTTATAAACTCAGTGGAATTTTCGGCAAGTAATTACCTAATCGCTTGGGAATTGCTTCAAAATCGTTTCAACAACCAAAGATTACTTGTTCAAAGTCATGTAAAAGCGTTATTTACTATGAACAGTGTTAACAAGGAGTCATATATTCAAATACGCAATTTAATAGACACAGTTTTAAAGAATATACGCGCTTTATCAAACCTTCATGAACCCGTAGAATATTGGGATACCTTACTCATATATTTAATTGTTTCTAAATTGGATCCCACCACAGAACGTCAATGGGAGCAACATAAAGGTACGCTATGCTCAAAAAATGATAACTCAACATCTTTAAAACTTGATAGCTTAATGAAGTTCCTTACTGACCGAGCTGATATGTTGGAAACATTGCAATTATCACACAGCAAACAAAATCATGATTTTAAAAAACTCAACACTCAAAATTCAATTAAAGTTCACTGCAATGTTTCCACAAATAAGCCGAAGGAACGTCAATTATACAATAACACTAAAAGGCGCTGTTTGTTGTGTAATGCAAGTCATCCACTATACGCTTGTCAAACGTTTCTCGATTATAACTTAGAAACAAAACTTAAATTCATTAATGAGAAAAGGCTATGCATAAATTGTTTACGTTTGGGTCACACAGTAAGCGATTGTCAGTTTGGACCGTGTCGGAGATGTAATCAGAAACACAATTCGTTAGTACATCCCGATAATAAATATTACAATATTAATACGACATTCACAAGTCATGCGGGTAACGCCACTGAGGTGAGTGATGGTCGCGTACTGTCAGTGACGCCTCCTGCGCCCGCGATAGTCAGAGCGACCGCACCCGCGCCCTCGGCCGCCTCCCCGCTCACACCTTCCTTGTCAACACACGCATCTTATATTAATGCAAATAATGCACACCTCGATACTAACTGTATTCATTCTGCCAATTTAAAACCGGTATTATTGTCAACCGCTCTAATACAAATAACGGACAACTTAAATAAGTTACATGTAGTTCGCGCCCTTTTGGACAATGGATCAGAAAGATGTTTTATCACAAAATCATTATGCGATTTATTACACATAAATGTTATACAGTCCACGTTCGAAATACGAGGTGTTGGTAACTCTGTCACAAAATCAACGCAAATATGTGACATTGAAATTGTATCGACGTCCAACACTTATAAAACACATTTACAATGTGTTGACGACCGGCGCACTAATAATGGCTCGGCGGGCCGACCGGTCGTATACGAGCGAAAGACGCGCTAGTGTTCGCGGCGGCGGGTGACGACAGACGAGGCATCTGGGTGCCCAACTTGAATGATTGTATGCCGCTCGCTCTTCATGTATGCGGGGTTCTCTTGAGGTCGGCTAGTCGGAGGGTTTTCTTGAGGTGCCGGGTGGTCGAAGTGATACTCGTAGGACTGCTGTTTGACGACTGTGTATTTCGGCCAGATTGGCCCCATTTATATTCTCAATACAAGCTGCTCAACAAGGGATGTTTGCAACCGAGGGTTTCCGCCCTTTTGTCCAATAGCACGCTACCTCGCGCAGTCCCCATTGTTACGGCGAGCCGTTTCCGGAGTCGCCGTAACGGTACTCTCGTCTTGTCTTGCTCCCCCACGTGGGAAGCGCCCATGCGTACCTCTCGCTCTAGCGCGTTGGTTTCTACACGACCTAATTCCGAGAAAACGCCATGCGCCAGATGTTGTACTCGGCGTCGCTTCTCCCACGTGAGAAGCGCCCGCATGGGATTTGTTTTCTATCAATATTTAACTTTCTGCATTTATTTACTCAGTAACTATTTGTATGGGGTTTTAGGTCGTGTAGGCCTCTCATGTTAGTGTAGCGTGCTATCTCTAATCTCTCATGTACGTAGGCCCTCAGTTATACCACCTCCCTCGCATCTCTCTTTATTGAGCAACTTGTATCAAATTCTCTTTATTTACTACATCTTACGTTACTATACACAATTATCCTTACATCCTATACATATACATAAGGTTCTTAAGCTACACACGGTACATAATAGGCTTATTCTAGACATAGGGCGTACTTATCGCTACACAATTATACATTATATACATAGTTACGTATCTACGCAATCACTGCACATCACAATACACTGGTTTCACTCATGTCATTTTTGGCTGTCCGCAACATTCTCCCCCCGGCGAAGACTCGTCGCAGCCTCTCGCTCCACAGGGAGGACAGCCAGTCTCGTCACCGGCCTCAGGAATGATCCTCCGCCTGTCCGCACCACCGCCGTCCGCACCTTCCCGTCTCGCCCAGGGAAGACTCTCTCCACGATGCCGCGCGGCCACACGTTGCGCGGCAATTGTGCGTCGACGATCACCACGAGGTCCCCTTGCTGCAGCGGTCGCACGTCGTCCGCTGCTCGTCCTCGTGGTACTAATGTGGGCAGATACTCCGCGACCCAGCGCCGCCAGAAGTGGTCGGCGAGCGCCTGGGTCCTTCGCCATGTAGATCTGTCCGCTTCTGTGCACGAGCCGGTGAGAGGTAGGCCCGATGATGACCCCAACAGGAAGTGGTTTGGGGTCAGCGCCTCCGCGTCGTCGGGCCCAACAGCAACGTGGGTCAGAGGCCGGGCGTTGACTGAGTGCTCGGCCTCCGTCAGCAGTGTCTGTAGCGCCTCCTGTTTAGGCGCCTTCTCGTTCAGTGTAGCGTGGAGTGCGACCTTCACGCTGCGTACCAGGCGCTCCCAAGCGCCACCCATGTGTGGCGCGCCTGGTGGGATGAAGATCCACCTCACTCCCCGCTCTGTTGCGTAGTCTCGTAGTTGCGGCTCCCACTCGTTGTAAGCCGCACGTAGCTCGCTGTCGGCGCCGCGGAAGTTAGTGCCATTGTCCGAGTACATGGTACCCGGCCAGCCGCGGCGCGCTGCCATCCGTCGTATTGCCATGATCGCCGAGTCTAATGTCAGACTAGCGACCAACTCCAGGTGCACGGCGCGCGTCGCCATGCAGGTGAATAGCGCGCCCCATCTCTTCTCGCGGCGCCTCCCGATCGTCACGGTCATCGGGCCGAAGTAGTCCACGCCACAGTGCGTGAACGGACGTTGATGCACGGTGACCCGCGCGGGCGGCAAGTCGCCCGGCGCTGGGGTGCGCGGCGTCGCTCTTCTAACGCGACACCACTGGCAGCTGCGTGCGGCGGCCCTCACTGTAGGCCGCAGCCCCAATATGCAGTACCGTTGCCGCAGATCGTTGACCACGCGCTCGTTGTTCGCGTGGCCCGCTTGACGATGCGCGTCGGCGACTAGTAGACGGGTGAATGGATGTCGCCCGTCCAAGATGATCGGCGACTTCGTGTCCGTCGGGACGTCGGCCGCCTCGATCCGCCCTCTGACGCGCAGCACGTCCCCTACCAGGTAGGGGTCTATGGTGAATAGGCGACTCGTCCTCTTGATGGAGTCGCCTCGCCGCAGGGCTTCCACCTCTGCCCCGAAGCTGTCTGCCTGTGCCCTGTTGACCCACAGCGCCGTGGCTCGCTCTATGTGTCTGGCCTCTAGCTGCGTTCCCCTCTTCCTCAGCTTATCTGTAAAAAATAGAACATATGCGGTGCTTCGCATTAATCGCCGGAAGTTGGAGAACCTGGTCACGTCGGGTAAGTGGTCGTGGCTTCTCTCGACGTCTTCCACGTGGAACACTGCTTCGGGTGGTGGTGGGTAGGCCTCTTCGTCTTCTCGCGGCCACTCGCTCTCTTCCAGTTGCAGGAAGGCCGGCCCGGTGAACCAGCGTTCCGTTGCGACGGGAACGTGGTTATGCGACGCCCTGGTTGCGTCGTCCGCCACATTCTCTGCCGTCGGAACCCACCGCCATTGTTGTGGGTTTGACTCTTCTTCGATTTCGCCGAGACGGTGTGCGACGTACGGCGTATACTTCTTCGCGTTTGTCCGTATCCATTGCAGCACCGTAGTCGCGTCGGTCCAGTATGTAACCGAGTCGATGGCACGGAACCTGTGCTCGCCGCACACGGTTTTGGCGAGCCGGACTGCGATCGTCGCCGCCTGTAGTTCCAGTCGTGGCACCGTCAGCGACTTCAGCGGCGCCACCTTTGCCTTGGCGGCGGCTAACGCGACTCACACACCGTCCCTTGTTGTGACGCGCCAGTACGCCGCCGCTGCGTACCCCTCTCTGCTGGCGTCGCAAATAACATGTAGCTCGAGTCGGTCCGGCGTCGAGGTGTAGTAGGCGCGTGGGATGCGCAGGCTCGCCGTCTCTGTTAGCGCCTCCAGCCACGTGCTGAAGCTCCTGGCATCTTCCACGGGTATGGCCTCGTCCCAGCCGAGTTTCAGGCGCCACAGTTGCTGCAGCGGTATCTTCCAAGATGCGTTCCGCGCGCTTGTCCTCGGCGCTCACCTTCTCCGCTCGCGACACGCCCAGCGTGTCTATGCGGAAGTGCTCACGCACAAGATCCTCCACACGGTCCCTACTTTGTGTGGCTGTCACGTGCAGCACTGTGTCTTCGCTCTCGCGTATTACACGGCGTGGCATCGTGCCGTGTAATACCCATCCCAGGCGCGTCCTCGATGCTGCGGGCTCGCTGTGTCCGCCGACCCGTAACTCACGTGTTACGATCGCTGCCCAGTTATCCGCGCCCATCAATATGCGCGGCGTAGCTTCTCGACGTGAAGACAACGGCAGATCTCTCAGATGGTCGTATCGGCGCACGCTGGGTATCCGTTGGCCTCTCAGTTTGAGGCCGTTAAGTGTCCGGGCGGTTATTTGTAGACTCCTCTCGCCGGGACCGCGTATTGTGCATGTGACGCGCTTGCTTGTTGCCTGTTCTAGGCTAGTAGTGCCCACTCCTCTTATTTTTAGGGCTTGTGTCGGTCCGTCCAATCCGACTTCCTGGGCCAGGGCTTCATCCATCAGGGTCACCGTGGAGCCCTCGTCTAGTAGCGCGTACGTGTGTGCCTTGCCCCGCGGTCCGCTTACTGTCACCGGACATACCTTTAGTAGGACGTCGCTTGCTGTGTCGCTGTGCGTTGACAGTACTGCTTCCGCCGGCTCTGTTTCCTCTCCCCGCTCTGGGGCCGGTGGGGCTGGGCCTGCTCGCTCGCTGTGAAGTAGTGGGTGGTGGGGGCGGCGACACCCGTTGACGCCGCATGCTCTAGCGCGGCACGATGATCGTCGATGCCGCTCGCCGATGCACTTGAAGCAGACGTTGTTCTTCTTCGCCCACTCCCATCGCGAGTCCATTGCCATCTCCTTCAGCTTCTTGCAGCTGGTGGTGCGGTGCCCCTCTCCGCAGCAAAGACATGTGACGGCTGCGTCGGCTGTGTGGTACGCCGCTTTATAAGTCACACGGCGTGGTGCGCTTGCGGGAGCTGCGCGCGCCTCGTTCCTTCTGGGCGCGCTCGTTGCGATGGGTAGCTGGGCCGGGCGGGTGTATAGGGCCGCCCGATCCGCTTCACGTGACAGGAACCGCGATAAGGTGACGATCTCTGCTTCGCCGCCTTCCCCGTGTTCGTGGGCGTAGTCGCACCACCTGCTCATTAGGTGCGGGCTGAGCTTTTCTACCACTTCTTGGGCGAGCATGGGGTTTTGTAGATAGCCCCTTTTGTCCACTGTGGCCAACACGCTAACTATGTTTTGGACCCGAACTGCGAATTTGTTTAGGTCCGCTGCTGAGTTCAGCCGCGGCAGCTTCTTTAAATCTTCCAGCGCCTTGTACACTATAGTCTCCGGCCGGCCGAAGCATCGTTCCAGGGCTTGGACGATGAGCTCTGGATCTGAGGCCGTGTATAGCAGCGCCGCTACCGCTTCGCGCGCTTCTCCCCTCAGGCTTGCGCGCAGGCGCGCTAAGTTTTCCGCCGGCGTGAGTCGACATAGCTGCGACGAATCTCTCAACGCCGCTTTGAATGGCAGCCACTCTGTTGCTGCTCCGGAGAATGGTGGCAGCTCCATGGCTTGGCGTGGCGGTGGACGCATCCTCGTGATTCTGTCCAGCGCCTCTGCGAGCTGCCTCGTGCCCCGCTCTCGTTCCGGCGTAGGCGATCTGGCGCGACGAATGTTGTCTCGTCCATTCGCCCATCGTGGCCCCTCTGTGGCCGCGCCTCTGTCCCCGCTGGGTTCTCGTCGACAGTCGTCTCCGCGGCGTCGGTGTGGCTCCCTGTCGATCCGCTTCTCCCGATCTTCCCATGGTGCTGGAGTTGCAGGCCAGTTCTCCCTCAGACACACGTTGTCGAGGTCCCCGCGCTCCCCCCGTGGATTGACCGGGTCCGTCGCATTCTGGATCCAGCTGCTGACGCGTGAGTGTGCATCAACAGCGCTGCCTCGGTCCGATTCCTCCGCGTCTATATTAGCCAAGTCCAATTCCAATTGATTCCGCACCAGCCTAGCCTCTATTTCTAATTCCTTCTTCTGTATTGCGGCTAGGCGGGATTCTGCGGCTACTTCGGCGGCTTTCTTCTGCGCCGCTAGGCTAGCTGTGGAGCGCCGTGATCGTACAGTGCGCCTTGATGCACTGTATGTAGGCGATGAGGCGCGACGACTCGTTGACGCGTCCTCCCCCCGGTACGCTAGCTGTAGCGGCATGTCCCCCCCCCCTGATGTGTCTGTACCCCTCCGGGGATGGTACTAGCGACGACGCGTATGGCTCTCGCTCGCGGGCGGGCAACGCGGGCTGCACGGTGCTGCCCGACGTCCTCGACGGCGAACGCGGCGGCTCGGCGAACGTGCGCATGCTGGGCCCTCGCTGGGAACGCTCATCCAGCGCCGCCCCCTGCGGCGGGACGGTAGCGGCGGCATGGCGGAGAGCCGGCTCTCTCGCGGCTTCCCTCGTGGAAGTGGCGATCGCGTGTTGTGGCAACACGTCAGCGGTGACGGTGCCCCTCGCGGCGTCGGAGGCGACGGCGGTAACGCGGGCCGTCGCGGCGGGCGACGGCTGTGCGGGCGGTAACGCGGTATCGTAGCCCGACTCGCTTCGCGAATTACTGCGCGTCTTCATGGCCGGAAAGTTGTGGTGCTGATGGTGCAATGTAGCTGCACAGATCCGGCTCGAAGGACCAGCTTGTTGACGACCGGCGCACTAATAATGGCTCGGCGGGCCGACCGGTCGTATACGAGCGAAAGACGCGCTAGTGTTCGCGGCGGCGGGTGACGACAGACGAGGCATCTGGGTGCCCAACTTGAATGATTGTATGCCGCTCGCTCTTCATGTATGCGGGGTTCTCTTGAGGTCGGCTAGTCGGAGGGTTTTCTTGAGGTGCCGGGTGGTCGAAGTGATACTCGTAGGACTGCTGTTTGACGACTGTGTATTTCGGCCAGATTGGCCCCATTTATATTCTCAATACAAGCTGCTCAACAAGGGATGTTTGCAACCGAGGGTTTCCGCCCTTTTGTCCAATAGCACGCTACCTCGCGCAGTCCCCATTGTTACGGCGAGCCGTTTCCGGAGTCGCCGTAACGGTACTCTCGTCTTGTCTTGCTCCCCCACGTGGGAAGCGCCCATGCGTACCTCTCGCTCTAGCGCGTTGGTTTCTACACGACCTAATTCCGAGAAAACGCCATGCGCCAGATGTTGTACTCGGCGTCGCTTCTCCCACGTGAGAAGCGCCCGCATGGGATTTGTTTTCTATCAATATTTAACTTTCTGCATTTATTTACTCAGTAACTATTTGTATGGGGTTTTAGGTCGTGTAGGCCTCTCATGTTAGTGTAGCGTGCTATCTCTAATCTCTCATGTACGTAGGCCCTCAGTTATACCACCTCCCTCGCATCTCTCTTTATTGAGCAACTTGTATCAAATTCTCTTTATTTACTACATCTTACGTTACTATACACAATTATCCTTACATCCTATACATATACATAAGGTTCTTAAGCTACACACGGTACATAATAGGCTTATTCTAGACATAGGGCGTACTTATCGCTACACAATTATACATTATATACATAGTTACGTATCTACGCAATCACTGCACATCACAATACACTGGTTTCACTCATGTCATTTTTGGCTGTCCGCAACACAATGTTTTGTTTTGCCTAACATTACTTCGGCCATACCTGCGATGCCATTACAATACGCGCAATTTAATATACCCGATTACATTCAATTAGCGGATCCGCAATTTTATGAAACAAGTAATATTGATATTTTAATAGGTGCTGATAAGTTTTGGGATTTAATAAAAACAGATAAAATTAAATTACCGAATGGGCCTTTCTTATTAGACACAGAACTAGGTTGGATTATTTCTGGGCCTATTTCTACTATTTCACGCGATAAAGGGTACGGAATTCAATGTAATTTTTCAGATGCGATTGATACCCAGCTACGACAGTTCTGGGAACTCGAAGAAACGTTTGCGCCTCGGGATACGCACAGTGAGGATGAACGTGCTTGCGAACAACATTTCGTTAACAATACTACGCGCACGATTGACGGAAGGTTCGTTGTACGTATTCCTTTCAAAATTTCACCCGATAAATTAGGCGAGACGTATTCGCAAGCGGAAAGAAGGTTCTTAGCTCTCGAAAAACGCTTAGTACGTAATCCGGAGTATAAAAAACTTTACTGCGATTTTATTCACGAGTACATACGCTTGGGTCATATGAAACTAGCTGATAACTATGGAAAGCCTCATTATATAATGCCGCATCACGGTGTACTCCGCGAGCATAGCACGACTACAAAGCTGCGAGTGGTGTTCGACGGCAGTGCAAAGTCCAGCACAGATATTTCATTGAATGACCTCCAAATGGTCGGTCCACCGATACAGGGTGATCTCATTGCTATATTGTTACGATTTAGGCAGCACAAGTATACGGCTTGTGCTGATGTTGAGAAAATGTTTCGCCAGTGCTTAATTCATGAGGATCAACGTGATCTTCAATTGATCTTGTGGCGGGACGACCCGTCGGAACCTATTCGCGTTTATAAACTTTGTACTGTTACGTACGGAACCGCGTCCGCTCCGTTTTTGAGTTGTCGATGTCTCAAGCAATTGGCAGCTGAGAGTACTGATCCTGATGTCACTAGAATTATCAGCAACGACTTTTACGTCGACGACTTATTAACGACGCATGATAACAAAAATCAATTATTAAAGATTTGTCAAAATGTATCTAGTTACTTACTATCAGGTGGTTTTCCTCTACGCAAGTGGATGTTTAATTTTAATTTAGATGAAGTCGAAAACGGAGTATCCGAATTATCTAAGGAATTGTCATTAGGTAATAATGTCCACGCTAAAACATTAGGATTAGGTTGGTTTCACATTAGTGACGAATTTCATTTTAACACAAATTATGAGATTGACAATAAAATTATTACAAAACGATACATTTTATCAAAGATTAGTCAGATTTATGACCCTTTAGGATTGTTAAGTTGTACGGTGATTATAATTAAAATTTTATTACAAAAATTATGGCTATTGAAAATAGATTTTGATGATGAGGTTCCCGCTGACGTCTCACAAATTTGGAACCGTTTCGCGACTTCTCTGCTTATGCTTAAATATATTCGCGTGCCGCGTCACGTTGTAGCTACCAACCCCGCGCGCATCCAACTGCACATATTCTGTGACGCTTCGTCTGTCGCGTACGGGGCTTGTGTATTTGTGCGCACCATAAATCGTGACTCATCGGTAATCGTACGATTGTATTGTTCTAAAGGAAAGGTTGCGCCTCTAAAACCGGTTAGCATCCCGAGATTAGAACTTTGTGGCGCTTTACTGGGTGCTAGGCTTTATAATAAAATCCGCGAATCAATAAACTGTCAGTTCGATAACGTTACTTTCTGGAGTGACTCCACCATAGTATTAGGATGGCTGCGCATGTCTCCTAATCTATTAAAAACCTTTGTTCAAAACCGAGTATCTGAGATTCACGAGCTCACTGATACGTTGAGGTGGCGTCATGTTAGCGGCAAGGAAAATCCAGCAGATTTAGTATCCCGCGGTGTCGGACTGGAAGACCTCAAAAATTGTGTTATGTGGTGGGAGGGGCCAACGTTTCTTCACGACCCAGCATTTGATTGCAATCAGTCATATGACGAACAAGTAGATATTTCTTGTTTACCTGAAATCAAATCTAAACCTATTAATTCATTAGTCAGCTCGTCAGAAATTTCATTATTCCCATTTAAAAGATTTTCGCAATTTAATCGTATGAAGCGGACTTGTGCATACGTATTGCGTTTTATACACAATACACGCTATAAAAATAATATTCGTCAGGGCTCTCTTACTGTTGATGAGTTACAAAATGCCAGTGAGACTTTGGTAAAACTGTCACAATTAGAAACATTTGCAGATGAATATAGATTACTTTCTTGTACTAAAAAACTAAAATTTAAACACAAGTTTAACAATTTAAATATATTTATGGGAGATGATAAAGTATTACGAGTAGGGGGGAGAATTAAACAATCTTTATTATTTAACTTTGACAAAAAACATCCGATGTTAATATCTTCTAAGCATTGGTTTGCAGTGTTGTTATTTCGTTACGAGCATAAAAATCTACATCACACCGGACCACAAGCCCTATTATACAATATACGCGAATCTTATTGGCCTATTGGAGGTAGGAATCTTGCAAGGCGCACGGTCCACGACTGCGTCATCTGTACCAGACTGTCAGGTAAATCGTTATCCCCTATTATGGGCAATTTACCACCTGAACGAATTACACCCACCTTTCCGTTTCATCAGTGTGGTGTTGACTACGCTGGACCAATGCTCATATTGAACCGTAAGGGTAGGGGCTCTAAGATAACAAAGAGTTACGTTTGTTTATTCGTTTGTTTCGTAACTCGTGCGGTGCATTTAGAACTAGTCAGTGACCTGTCTTCGGAATCTTATTTGCTTGCTTTGAAGCGTTTTATAGCTAGGCGAGGTAAACCTTATCAGATACTATCCGATAATGGTCGAAACTTTGTCGGAGCTGCTAATGAGTTCAAAAACGTTTTAAAAAATATTTCAAATGATATAATTGAATACGCAACTAGTCAAAATATTAAATTCTCTTTTATCCCAGCTTATGCGGCTCATTTTGGTGGATTGTGGGAAAGTGGCGTAAAATCTTGTAAGCATCATTTGTTGAGAGTGGTTGGGAACGCACGCCTAACTTTTGAAGAGTATACTACGGTACTTTCACAGGTTGAAGCTATACTTAATTCCCGACCTATTAGTCCTTTATCTACTAATCCCACTGACTTTCTACCACTAACTCCTGCTCATTTCCTGGTTGGACGTGCCTTGACAGCACCTGCAGCAGAACCACTGGCTGAAATTCCGGTCCACCGGCTGACACGCTATCAGCACCTGGAGCAAATCAGGCAACATTTCTGGAACCGATGGAGCAAAGAATATATCTCCGAATTGCAAATTAGGACCAAATGGAAGCATCATAAGCCTGATCTTCAACCTAACACTATGGTCGTCATCAAAGACGATAATACTCATCCATTGAAATGGAGCTTAGGACGAGTCATATCTACCAAACCAGGAAAGGATGGAATATCCAGAGTCGCAGATATCCAAACCTGTGCAGGAATAATCAGACGCGCATTTCCTCGAATATGTCCTCTGTTCTATGAAGACTCAGAAGAGGGGATGTTGGATGCCAGTGCTTCCAAGGCCGGGGGCATGTCCAGACTTGGCAACACTGAGAGTCGTTAAGGATTCGACCAATCAGCGATTTACGTGAAAAAACTGTCATTGCCTAAAAAAGGTTTTTCTTTCTTACTTAGAATCTGCTCCAACGATCGTTACATATACGTTAATGCAATTTAAATTGTTTAAAGGTTAATATAGTGTTTTAAGCGCAACGTATTTATTATTTAAAAACCCAGTATCTAACAATTTCCATATAAACCTATAACGTCTCGCTGCAGGGTACCTACAGACTTCCTATTGTGCTGTCCTCCCCTATTTCAGGGTTGGTGGATACTAGATGTACCCGGCAGACGTTGTCCTGCCTGTGTACCTATATTTATTTACCTCTGTATATAAAATCACATATTATTGTGTTTTGCCGTCGATATGATTTTTGCGAAGGATTGAACGGTATAGAAGTTAATGTGCTGCATCGCCATCTAGTGGCGATTTACAACAAAGTCGATAGCTCGAAAATATTCTCCGTACTCAAATACATAGGTATACCAATTTTCATGGCGATCGGTTGAATGGTATAGATGTGTTGCAGTGCCCTCTAGTGGCGAGTTACAATAAAGAGGATAGCATAAAAACCTTCTCCACAAAAAAAATCATATATGTTCCAACTTTCATGGTGATCGGTCAAACGGTGGCGAAGTTTATTAATCTTAGATATACCAACATCCATTTATATGTGTGTATATATATATATATATATATATATATATATATATATATATATATATATATATATATATATATATATCTACTTACTTACTCTAGATTTTTTAAATCCCAGAGCTTGCAAAGTTCCTTATTGTGTCATTCTTTCCTACATCGTCGGTTAATGGATACTTTAGAGATTATTAAATTGTATATAATTACTTAAAAGAATCAAATATTCCATTGGTACGGCAGATTTTGAATATTATGCTACAATTATGTAATTATTTTGTACAATTATTTAGTTATATAGCAATATTAACTATATACGCAATACCTTGCAGCTAAATATTTAACAGGCGCTTATAATAAACTTCTCCTTTTTCATCATTCCACGTTGATGCAATGAAATCATCGTTATTATCGGTATTTATACAAATGTGCAGCCATATACATACGTATACGCAATCACATCGCTTTATCTAATCAGGATTGCGTGTCATTGGACCAACTCACCGAATAATAGGTATTTATATTTGCGATAACAATGACGCTAAGTAACATTATTTTCATATTAGAAAGACTAATGATTCACATCAGTTTTATCCGGGTACATCTACATGCAGCGGTTGCAAAACTTCGTCATATCGTGCCCTTTCCAGGATAACTATTTATCCTTTATCCATTAAAAAGGTTTTTCAAATTATGTAGGTAGATGGGGAAATTTCATTCAAGCGTAAAATAATGCCACTACTGTATTAGTGACGTTATTAACACAGTAGCACGTTCCCTTTCTAATTTTGATTTATAAGCTCTAGGTATATATACCTACCTAATTTAGGCATTTTTCTAGATTCTCTCCTTTCCAGCCCTTTCCAGGATAAATAGGTACCTATTGAATATAAAATAAATCCATAGTGAATTATTATTAATACTTATGGAAATACCTCTGTACTTCCATAAGTACTGTCACCCACCGTCTTCCACTTTACTTGGGCATGACATTGGGAGCGAGGGCCAATGTGGGTCATTCTTGACTGACAGTGAGTGACATGTATCATGGATCTCCATGAGCGACAGTATCCACTTACGATTGTGTACTCGTCTGCAATCATTATACAATAAAATATAAA
The DNA here is from genome assembly GCA_914767545.1 of Sesia apiformis. Classification (NCBI taxonomy): domain Eukaryota; kingdom Metazoa; phylum Arthropoda; class Insecta; order Lepidoptera; family Sesiidae; genus Sesia; species Sesia apiformis. Next base: position 1,146,165 of record OU611960.1, on the reverse strand, counting down.
AAGGCCGACAACGGCAGGCGCTAGCTGGAAGAAAAATTTTGCTATGCTATAAGTTATAGAAAAAAAATATGTTTAAGTAAACAAAACTTGTAGAATTTGATAAGAACTGTCTATCAAGATATGTTTGTATGTATAGGCGAATATATTTTATAAAAAGTTTACATTTTTTTTGTTTTTTTTTTTATAGACGAAGGCAGAAGACGAGCATACAGTCCACCTGATGGTAAGTAGATACTGTAGCCCATAGACATCCGTGATACATGCCAACATTAGTCCAAAATGACAAACGTTGGCACGCCCCCGGATGCGCTGCCTACCTTTGGAGATATAGGAATGGATTTGGAGAAAGAGTTGGGAAAGTGGGGAGGGATAGGATGGGAATGGGCTCTGGCACATCACACTCACTACCGAAACACGTACGTACATTGGGGAAATAAGATAAAGTGGGAAATGCAGTATATTTTAAGGTAGCCTTCTGTGAGTGAGGGGTAACGTGGCCAGTCGAGTGCGCTCAGCGGCCGTTGGATTGTGCAGCGTGCATTCTCCCCCTCATATATATTTGTAATTGTGTAATTACACAACCGATTTGGCCTATCTACGAACTTAATCCAGATTAGATACTTAGTCAAACTATTTTGGAGCCGTATTTAATTACAATTGGTTATGAAATGTACCCTGTACTGTGTCCTCAAGTTTGTTCAAAAACTCCCTGAAAAATTATAATGTAAGGCCTTATTGTGTAAGCGCACTAGCTTCTGCTACTGCAGTACGGTAATTAGTAATAACGGTTATCGAATTATAATTGCAAATTACCGAAACGATATCAAGGCGCTATTAGATATTAACCGTAATTCCATCAACAGGTACAAGAATGACGATAATAAGCAAATACTAATCAACAGATTTGGTCCGATAACTGATAACAGCATTCCTGTCCTCGCTACTCCAGTACATGCGTTATTGTTCTGTGAAACCACCGCGTTTTGTTCTAAAAATATACTCTATCTTTTATAAATTTTAATAATTCCAAAGATAAAGTTAATATTCTATTAACTCGACAAGTAAAAACACTGGATCGTAATACAATAAATGATATAGAAAGAAAACTGTAAATGGATTGTATTAGATTTTCATGTGTGGTTCTAAAATTGAGCAAATTTAGTTCCAGTTTCTCAGTTATGTGTAGATCTTGAGATTATTTTTATTATCTTATCTAAAGTGGCACAATGTTATCTCCCAGTTCGGTGTAACCAGCGGGAGATGTTAGTGTGATATAGTCCTTTAAGAATCCTTGATTGTAATTAAAGGAATTTATAAAATACTGAAAAGTTTTGTTGAAACATGTTTTCAGGTACGTATATTTCAATACTGTAGTCGCTTATCATTAATATCGTCTTGTCTTAGTCACTCAATCGGCATTTTTCTATTATTTTATTATCAATAAAGATTCTTAGATTTTGTATTGGAATTTGGAAATGTTAAATGTAAAATCAAATATTTCGTTGGTTGACATTGTATTCAGTACATATATATTATTTAATATTCTTTATTTGTTAAAACAGAAAAGTTACGTTAACGACACGTGATTGTTAACTGGAATATAATCTCAATCAAGAGATGTAAATGATACAGTGCATTCATCGGTTTATTTAAATCACTTTAATTGATAATTTGCATCACAAGTTTAGTACTACCGCAATTGCACCTTTCTGATTCAAACATTTGCATAATAATCGCTGAATTTTCTGCTTTATCTTAATAGTCAGATGTTAGAGCAAGTTTCTATTTAAACAGAATCTTAAAATAAAGAAATTTTAAGTTAGAAAATATTAACCATAGTCCACACCGACAATAAGGTCTCTTTGATATTGTATATTATAAAAGTTTGTCCCTAGACTGTTCCCCGAAAATGCATATTCCTAAGAAGCACCTTCAATTCATCATCATTCTCATGAATCATGATTCTTATCTTAAGTATGGAGGCGTTATTTCGCCACTCCTTTAGCATAATACGAGTAACCCGTAAGTGCCTTTTTTATAGTTCACTGCTGGACACGGCCCTTCTTATGCACGAGGAATTAGGGAGGGATTAGGGATTAGTGGCGGGTTGGCAAGTCCACTCATTTAGAGGTTGTGTAGTTCTTCAGGGTTTGTGGTGGCGACTTTGTTCTCGCCTTTTACTGTACCCACGGGAGAGATAAGGTGGTTCCAGGTTTAATATTTATGGAGAAGTGACAGTGATCGCTTTCAACCAACAAGTCTTCTTGTATTGAAAAGTGGTTCGAGTGAATAAAGAAGTGTTTAAAATTTAAACGGTGAATATTTTGAAAAGAAATAAATATATGAATTTCGTTATGAGAAATTTTCTTTAATTATGAGTTGCCCAAAATTTGTGCTCCACCTATTTTAGGTGAGACATACGGTTGCCATTACTTTTAAATAAATCTCGTTTAAAATGGTGTCAGAACCATGAAGATCAGTTGAAAATGGACATTATCGCGTCGCACCACTCGAAACATGATTTCCGTAACTTTTGGAAGTCCACAAATAAGTTAAGCAGTAAACCCAGTCTCCCTGTGAGCGTAGAAGGTATCGGTGATCCTAAATGTATAGCAGATTTGTTTAAGGATCACTTTGCCGTAAAATCACCGTTGGGGCCATCTCAGTCAGTGTGTGATGCTGGGTCGTGGGGTCAGGAGCTGTCTACTAGATTTACAGCTAAAGATGTTAAAAAGGCTGTGGACTCCATGTCAGGAGGCAAGTCTCCTGGGCATGACGGTCTCAGTGTCGAGCACCTTCGACATGCCGGCCCTCACCTACCAAGAGCGTTAGCCATGTTCTACGCCCTGTGTATAGGGCATTCATACTTGCCTTCCGAAATGACGAAAACTGTGGTGGTGCCAATTGTGAAAAATAAAACCGGTGATGTATGTGATAAGAGTAACTATAGACCAATCTCGCTGGCCACGATTGTTGCCAAAGTGCTTGACAGTCTGCTTGATTCACAACTGGACAAATATCTGAAATTACACGATAACCAGTTCGGTTTCAGACCGGGACTCTCTACAGAAACTGCCATCTTGTGTTTAAAGCGGACTGTCAGGTACTATACTGACCGAAAAACACCTATTTATGCCTGTTTTCTCGACTTATCGAAAGCATTTGACCTGGTTTGTTATGACATCTTGTGGCAGAAACTGGAAAGTATCAAGTGGCCAACAGAATTGAATAATATTTTTAAATACTGGTATAGGAGCCAGGTCAATGTCGTGAAATGGTCGAGTGCGTTTTCTGAGCCGTATGGGTTGGAGTGTGGCGTGAGACAGGGGGGTTTGACCTCACCTAAGCTCTTCAACTTGTACGTAAACGCACTTATAGAGGAGCTCAGCAGTGCTCGTGTCGGCTGCCATATTGACAATGTGTGTGTAAATAATATTACCTACGCGGACGACATGGTGCTGCTGAGTGCTTCTGTCTGTGGCCTTAGGAAATTGCTAGGCATCTGTGAAAAATATGCTGCTAGTCATGGATTGAAATATAACGAAAGCAAAAGTGAATGTATGGTCTTTCGGGCGAGAAACAAAGATCCACATGATGTTCCACCTATTAAACTGAAGGGAACCCCACTAAAGAGAGTAGAACAGTTTAAGTATCTCGGACATTTCGTAACCTCTGACCTGGGGGACAATGCAGACATTGAAATGGAACGCAGGGCGTTGTCTGTGAGAACCAACATGATAGCTCGCAGGTTTGCTCGTTGCTCCACTGAAGTCAAGATCACTCTGTTTAGAGCTTTTTGTACATCCTTTTACACGAGCAGCCTGTGGGTTAATTACACTCAAAGACAGTATAGCGCCCTCCGCGTGCAATACAACAACGCATTCAGGATGCTGATGGGGTTGCCCCGATTCTGTAGCGCATCGGGGATGTTTGCCGAAGCGCGGGTAGATTGTTTTTACGCGATCATGCGCAAACGGTGTGCATCCCTGATGCGCAGGGTCCGGGCCAGCGCCAACGGTATCCTGGAAATGTTTTCGAACAAGTTCGACTGTCAGTACATGAAGCGTTGTTGTATGCTACATGTGCTGACAAATAAATTACTGTGACCCACCTATTACGATGCATTTCATTCGGATGTTGATAAATTAAAATAACACTTGATTAACATCCCAGCTGAAGGGTCACTTTATTCATTTTAAGTTAATATACTTTAATTCGTAGCACTAACATAGTTTTATAAGTCTTTTTCTTTAATTATTTTATTATACTAACACTTGCTATGGATCTGTGTTATCCGATAAAATAGAATAAAATAAAATAAAAAAAAAAATTACTCGTATATACGAACTGGTACAGCTATTTCCGTATGCTTCTTTTATAATGATTCCTGTTATGTCAAGTTTGACAGTCATTTACTGACAGTATCAGTCAAGAATGGATAAAGATTAACTTCAGTATAATTATGTGATTTATTTTTATAATAGTTTGTTTTTAAGTATTGAGGGTTTAATTAAAACCCAACGGAGGTTCACTCGTAGATCAGATTGACCTATAAATTATTCCACAGTTAATACATGTAATTACAGATAATAACGGTAACCGGCCCTTTTATCTCGCCCACTGCTGGCACGGGCCTCCTAATCCATATTGTCTTGTGCATGAGGGATGTATGGCTTTAAGACGTCAGAGTGGACTCGCCAACATGTCGTTGGCTAGTCTACTCTTTCAGAGAGGGTGTTCCAAGGCTTGCGGTAGCACCTTTAGTCGCCTTATACTACACCGACGCGAAGAGATGGACTGGTGCTATTCTAACGTCGGCAGACGCCACTCGACCATATTGTATGTCAGTTATTAAACTAAATAATTTGGTGTGGTTTCCAGGAATACAGAAGTCCAAATGTGGTATTGCGTGACGCACCGCGCTGATCAATGGCTGGCGGCAAGCTGAGGGCGATTCGGAGGGTCCTACAGAGGAAGCTTGTTTTTGACCCTGGGCAGGTCGACAAGGGCAATTTGAAAAGGTATGGAAAGGGAGGTTGTGCGTCAGATTGATTATTATCAGGACTGTTTTCGAAAATAACCTAAGTTCGCTATTTCATAATCTAACTACGGTGCATTTTATTCTACGTCCATTATTATAAAAACAGACGCAGTATATTATGCGTCACTCTCGTCGAATAAGAATTGTACGCTTCAGGAATAACCCAGATTTATTTACATCTGTTAGAGATTGTAGGATGTTTTTATTTCCTACAAGCCTTAAGAGTTGTAGCCGTTACAAGTTAGCCTTATAATAGCGCACTTTTTTTAAGAGCTTGTGTCTGCGCTCGGATACATTGCGAGTCCTATTTCTTAGGTGAAATAAAACCCGAAAATTTGCTTGTTGTCACTGATTTAATTTCTTGATTTGTTGATACAAATTATGATGGGTCTTGTTGTAAGAATTTTGATTGATTATTTTATTGGATAGATTGTTAGTGCGTCCCGGCTCACATCCTTTTTAGACTGACTGTTGACAATTTTGTGTTAAACATGTAGGTAATCACCAAAGACTACCCATGCCTTGGCGGTAGTTAAATAAAAATATAAATTAAAATGAAATGTTGAAGCGGCGATGTGGAGCCGCGACAGCTTGTTTAGTTTTCTATATGTTTTGGCCGTATGTTGTAGGCAGGCGTTAAAATAACACTGCCCCATTACTTTCCGAAAAAGGCGACTAAGTGGATGTCGATAAAGGCGACTAAGGGATAATAAAGTCGCTACCACAGGCGCTGAGGAATTACGCCAAGTCTAAAAGTCTAAAAGCCAACCGACTTGGACAACGTGTCGTTTTTTTTTTAAAGTCATACATCCCTTAAGCACAAGACTGTATGCATGAGGTCGCCCATGTCCGCCAATGTACGATGAAAAGGTTTGTTATGGTTTAGGTGGAGAGTTATTGTTAATATCTGTCACTCATAATTTATTATAACAAGAACTTCTTAGTGTGCGTCGTTTTATGTTGCTAACCCTTAGGCTCTGGAAGGAACTGCCTCAAGAGGTCTTTCTCTTATGTTACAACATGGGATTCTTCAAAAAACCTGTGAAGAGGATTCTGCAAGATCGGTAGTGCACCCGCATACGCCCTGGTGTTGCAGGTGTCCGTGAGCGCTGATGACCACTTACTACCATGTGGGTTGCTTCATAGCCTTTAATATATATAAAAAAAATCTTATGGCACTTGTGTAATTTCTCCTTGCAGATGTTTGAATCAGTGGGATCTGACCGCGTTGGGCGTGGGCAGCACACTAGGTGTAGGAGTCTACGTGCTGGTCGGCTCTGTAGCGTTACACATCGCTGGACCTTCCATTGTCATTTCCTTCCTCATAGCCGCTGCTGCGTCTCTCTTCGCAGGTATTTTATGAATAAAACATACTTGTCCGCTCTTAAATTTCTATCATTAAAACTAATGACTTGAACTTTTCGGCGGGAACTCGACAAGTGAAGTTTGATTTGTGTTTGATTATTGTAAAAATTGTGTATGCGTTTTGTTTTTTAATAGTGATAGTTTATTAGACGTCAAAGGGTTTTTGAGATAATGAAATAAAAGCGTGGGACTGCGTTTTTCGTATGCTTATCTTCTGACCTCATTAAACTTACTATCATAGCCGCAGAACAAAAGTTATTATTTTTCACGAAAGAAGTCGTTAAATAGTTTATTTTTATGTGGGCACACATGTGTTTTGATGGGGAGAGTGCACGCTGCAGTCCAACAGACGATGGGCGCGCTCGACGTTACCCCTCTCTCACAGAAGACTCACTCACTCACTACCGAAACACGTACGTTAGGTACGTACGTGTTAGGGAAATAAGATAAAGTGGGAAATGCAGTATAGTTCAAGGTTCCCATTTAGTTTTGGGAAATAAAAAAGTCACAAGAGGCATCTTGTCCCGACTAGGCAAAGTCGGGACTGTAAGGAGGATGGCTTAAAACTTTAACCGGACTACTGTCCAAAAAATTCCTTGTTGTAAGCAGTGAGTGAGCACGTTGCCGTGATGCAGCAGCAGCCCGCGGAGACCTCTGTTTTGGATGGCTGTTACTCACTACAGTAAAAACGTTTGGCAAACACGTGGCTACGTAGCATTCTACACAGTTCGGTACACAGATATCGGGTAGCCCCGTTAAAGTGAAAAAAACTTGCAATTAAAATTTTTCCAGTGTTTCTTGCTCTTTTCACTTTGGTAGGCGTTGGCTCACTTTGAAACAGCCAAACAGTAGATTGACGCTTAGTTTGTGGATCATACTGGTAGATACGAGATTCATCACCTGTGCAATGTCGTAAACGTGCCGAGACGACCCTGCTTCGAATTTCGTTTTCATATCTCGTCACCATTCGACTGGAACTTGTGGACCTCGGTGAGGTTATGCTCGTACTCGTAGATGCTCATGTAATATTTCGTACACACTCCCCGATACAATCTGCAATTTCTCCCGTATCTCCTCGTATGTAATTCGCTTTCTTTCATAAATTACAATTTTCACTGCCTCCACGTTTTCTACCGTTACATTCGTTAAACGGCGACCGCTTCTTTCTTCGTCAGCCAAACTTAGTCGACCACACTTAAATTAATTGTATTTGTTTGTACCAACGATGCACAGTTGCTTTAGAAGAGCACATGTCAGCAAACGCCATTTGAAGTTTATTAAAACAATCTTCAGTTTTTAAAGAACATTTAAAATCACACAAAATCATAGTGCGGAAATGTTCCCGTCGGATATTAATTTTTAATGAGACAGGATATTTTGAGTTAGCTCGTAAAAAATATGGAGGGAGATTTGAATTTGGACGTAGTTGCGGGCCATATAATAATACTTTAATTTAAACTTTAAATTAAATTATTATTATATACTTTTAATTTTAAAGTATCAATACCAATGTAAGGTAAAGTTATTAATAAAACCAAAAGTAGTAATATTTCTTTATATTGCTCAAGTATTTGTTTTAAATATTTTATTTTAATTAAATTATAAACCAGCATTTTTGGTAAAAGTTTGTTTATATTAAATTATAAAATCTTTTTCAACAGGAAGGCATTTTAAATTAATTTTCTAATTTTTTTGTCTAATAAGCTTTGGACAACCCTGTTGTAGATGGTCATAGTTTTAATTGACAACAATACCAGCCAGTGTTCCATAGATACAAATTTTATCGTAAAACTTTATCGTTTTATCGTATATATATAAATATGTGTGTATATATATATATACATATATGTATATAGCTACATATTGTGACTTATACAGTTTTGTAATTTGACTTATCAAAACTTGTAGGAATAAATAATAGAAGGAAATTATACATGACATGATAATATCATGTACATATCAAAAATCCCATTATGAGCCCATGAAACACCCACATAACTTCTGTTTCGTAATTACAGGGCTATGTTACGCAGAGTTCGGCTCTCGAGTGCCAAGAGCGGGCTCAGCATACGTCTACACATATGTGGCTGTCGGTGAACTGGCGGCCTTCATCGTTGGATGGAACCTGATACTCGAGGGGATATTTGGTATGATATCATTTGACCCCTACTTGGACTGGTCTATTTCGACTCTCCTAACGATGTGGTATATCTCGAAGAGTCCTAGCGTCAGAATATTTGATGAACTGAGCCTTTGTCTCAAGCATGTACTCGGGAAGGCTTTCCGAGAGAACTGAGCTGGCCTTCCTGATCGGTGTAGCGTTTTGGGCACCATTGTGAAGTGAACCTTGTTCACCATTGTGAACAAGGGCACATGAGTTAAGAAATTGGAACACGACACTTTATAAAAAATATACTATATTTCGAAAATCTTTCCTGACTGACAGTATAATGAACCCTTAAGCTATTTTGATAACTTTATATTCTAAAAAAAATTAAGCCTAGTCAGCCAATCCGAGAGTCTGTATCGTTAGACTTTACCACTGCTATATTTGCTGACGAAGCTGATGCCACAAGGGTTGCGACCCTTAACTTATGCTCCACATTTGTAAAACGACAACGGCGACTGCCTAGTTAGCGTCATGCTTCCACGTGAAGGCAGGTTCTCGCTCACAATCCACATTCTCCAATCGCCGTTTTGTAGCTTATTCTGTTTCCATTGTTATTCTGTTTCCATGTTTTTTCACATTTACTGTCGTATCTGCGGATCTTTTCTTGTTCCATGGTTTTCAATCTAGCATTCTTCTGCACCAGTAGTCAGAGCATATCCACAATATACAAACGAATGTTGTTGGACTCTAACAACATTGTGGTCTTGTGCTAGAGGAGAATAAGCATAATAATGCGCTCGAGGAGTCCTCTCCTCAAGTTCTACCACTGTTTTGTTAAACATTTATTTACCAAAAAGATATTGATATGTACGTTCAGTTTTGTCGTGTGGTTTAGACCGCCTTTACAGTAGCACCACCCCATCTATTCCCGTGTGTGACGTACAAGGCGACTAAAAGTGATAACCACTCGGCTACCACAAACTGAGAGACTAAACCACTTCTGAAAGAGTGGACTCGTCAACAAGCTTCGCCAGCGTGGTGTTTTAAGGTCATACATCCCTCGTGCACAAGAGTGCATGAGGCAACCCACATTAAACGGTTATCTTTCCGATTTGTGCGTGGGTCTATGGGTCTATGAACGTTGGAAGCTGAGTTATAATTGAGCATGATGTGCAGGCACTGCGAGCGTGGCGCGCGGCCTCAGCATGTACGTGGACTCGATGGTGCACCGCAACATGTCGGGTTGGTTCACGAGCGTCGCGCCGCTACACTCCGTACACCTCTCAGAATACTTCGACTTCTTCGCCTTTCTCTGCGTTATCATTCTTGGCAGTAAGTAGTGTTTAATATTTTTTATTAAGAGAAAAAAATAGTTTCAGAAAGAGTGCATGCTGTAGGTATCTCATCCGGTGTCGTAAAAGGCGACTAAAGAATAACATTGGCGTTACCATATGCTTTGAGAACCTACCATATACTGGAGGACTCGCTAACCCGTTTGGCCAGCGTGACAAGCATGCACAAGACAATGCGCATGAAGAGGCCCGTGTCCAGCAGTGAATACTAAAAGAGCTGATCATGCTTATGGTATGCTGCAGTCTCATAGCCGTTCGGGCCGACTGGCCGAGTTAGTCCGACCTCACAGGAAACTATAATGAAAATACACCACGTCCAATGTACCATGTTTTGAAAGTAAGTGAGATATGCCAGAATCCATTTCTCAAAGCACCCCATCCTATCCCATTCCATCTTGGAGGATCTGTCCCTTCGATTAGTAAGTATAGTGTGATAAATTCCCATTTAATTATCTTCTAGAATGGATGAAGAGTGTAATAGTATGAGAAAAACTCCTCGTCTCCGCTCCCTGTTCAATCTTCCTAACTCTTTTCTTCCAAGGTTCGCGCTATATCTGATCGAAAATATGTCACATGACGCACACTTGACGTATGATCCGTCAGTGCGTCGAGCGCCATACGCGACGTTTTTCGGTCAAATGTGGCCGGAGCCTTAATTTCCAAAAGCAGATGGCGCAACCGAGGACGTTTGTGACCACTTGAAGTAGTTTCTCGGTAATAGAGGGCTGAAAACAGGATCGTGTGTGATCTGGAAACGCGGAAATTATATACGGCAGTGAAGAGATAGGTTGTTGTACGTGGTGGCAGTACAAACATAATTATTTATGGCTTGTATTTTAGCCAGCAGCTAGAAAATACTAAATGGGCAGCAATGATCGGCAAAATAAACTATTTTTAAATAATTGAAATCAACAACTTCTAATTACTAATAATGTCAACGCAAAGTCGATGTTCGCGGTTCTCCTCTATCACCAGTCACCATTTATTGTTACCAGAGAATCTAAACGTAACCCACCATTTAATTTGCCGCCACTTTCATTGGGTATATCTGCTGTTCATTTAATGATTTCCCATTGTTTTATTTGTGTGTTAGTTCTGCTGGCTGTGGGCGTGCGCGAGTCATCGATAGTGAACAACGTGTTCGCGATGCTCAACATGGTCGTCATTGTGTTCATCGTCGTCGCCGGGGCATTTAAAGGTAGTATGAAAATATTTTTTTAATGTTTCATCTATTTTCCTTGTTCCTAGAATATGAAACTCAAGTTACATTTGGATGGAAGGTCCATGTCCTCGATACCATTATTTATTATGTGTTTAGCGTTTTTCCATCATTTCGTCTGCACGAATAGTTGATTGCTCTTCACACACATTGTCCTTGATGTTATGATCTTAAAAAGCCACACTGGCCAGTTTGCGAGTCCATTCTGTTAGAGGTGCTATAATTTCTCAGGGCTTATTGTAGCCGTTTTGTTATCCCTTAGTCACCTTTTAAAACACGGAATGAGAAGAGCGAAGAGAGGGGAAGAGATTCGGTGGTGCTATAGAGTACTATAGCCGACCCACACACATCACATTCACTATTAACAATTAAGTTACTGATTAACGGTTAATGGGTAAGAATCACATCATTTTGCGATGGTTGCTAGATCCTTTCACTGTATTCGATCATTAATATAGCCTGTTGTAATCACTAATCACAGTAGCTATAAACATCTCAAATAAAAAGAAATATATTCCAAATTATATACATATAAGCTACCCTTAAAATTCCGTTTTAACTTTAAGAGTACCTATTTACTTCATAATTTGTAGCTTTCACAAATGTTCATTGGATTTAACCCACTCCTTGTCGTTGTACTGTAAGGCCCTGACAGAATGCAGCGCTGTGGTTTATTTCCTTTTGTTCTACAGCTTTATGCTGAGTTAGATATTCTTTTTGCCGCGCGACACACAGTTGCACAGTTATTTTTTTTTTATGCACACTTTTTGTTATGTTATAACTTATAACTAAGTATTTCCTGTGTTTTGTGTGTTGTGTAGTGATAAATAAATATTTTTATCTTTTTTTCAAAATTTCGCATATTTTTTATAGCCGACTCAAACAATTGGTTCATCGCGTCATCTGAAGTGCCGACAGGCTTCGGCGTAGGTGGTTTCTTCCCGTACGGAGTGTGGGGAACGTTGCGGGGAGCAGCGATTTGCTTCTACGGGTTCGTGGGTTTCGACACCATCAGCTCCACTGGCGAGGAGGTGAGCTTATAGTGTTACAATTACATTTCTTTGAGACATTTCTTTGAAAATCTATTGAAATTTCTTCGAAGATTTCTTCGATGGTTCAAGTAGATTTCTTCGAATTGCGGAGATCGTAACCAGCTCTATTATCATCCACTGTCGAAGCGGGCCTCCTCAGGCACGTTGTGTGCGGTCGGCAGGTTGACAAATGCACTCCTTTAGAGGTGGTATAGTTCCTTAAGGATGGAGTGGCGCTATTCTAAAGACACTACACGGCACTATAATAGATCGATACCGGCCTATAACGTCCCACTGCAGGGCACAGGCCTCCTCTAGTAAATTAGAGGGTTTGGGGCCATAATCCACTATAAAAGAGGCTTATGTCTATTTGTACTTGTTATTAAATTTCATGTCCTTGTTAATTGCAGGTGCGTTCGCCGCGCAGGACGATCCCGTGCGCGATCCTGTGCGTGCTGGCCATCGTGCTGGTCGCGTACACCAGCGTCGCGCTCGTCATCACCATGATGGTGCCCTACTACCTGCAGGTACCGCCGAGTGACTGGTGAATGAAGTGTGAACGAGTGAATAGTTATATGTATACAAAAAAGTTTTAAAAAAAATTATAAAGTTCCATATTTGAAATTCGACAATTCGCCAGACAACGATTTCTGTATACTCAATATCAACAAACAACAACAACTGTTTCTATATATACTCAATACCAACGAACAACGACAATTGTTTCTATATATACTCAATACCAACGAACAACGGCAATTGTTTCTATATACTCAAAACCAACGAACAACGACAATTGTTTCTATATATACTCAATACCAACGAACAACGGCAATTGTTTCTATATACACAATACCAACGAACAACGGCAATTGTTTCTATATACTCAATACCAACGAACAACGATAATAATATAGTTTCTATATACTCAATACCAATAGGCACCGCGATCTCCAAAACCAATACTCGAAAGTGGTTGAAAAAATAATAACATTTCTTCAGATTCTTGTAGATGATCAGATCAATGACAACCCATTATTTTGGCCTAACATAAAATGTTTCGAACGAAAATAATTTTTACACCAATTTGATCCTTAAAATATTTGAAAATTAAAATTCTTTGCATGACAAACGTCACCGACAGCGCTGCGTACCTTTGGGGATATAGGAATGGATTTTGAGAAAGGGTGGGGAAAATGGGGTGTGATAGGATAGGATGGGATGGCAATGGGCTCTGGTATATCTCACTCACTACCGAATCACGCACGTACATTGGAAAAATAGGATAAAGTGGGAAACGCAGTACATTGCTATGTAGTTTCCATGAGTTAGGTCATCGCGTTATTAAAGGGCATCTGAATCGGTAGTGATTGTTAAAACCACCAGTGAATCAACGAATTAATTAAAATGAATTAGAATTATGAATTAATGATTAGAATTAATCATTAATTGCTGAATGATGCCGAAAATAAATTCAGTAATTTTCATGCAAAAAATATTTTAGCTCATGTTACAATACTTTATAAACAACATTCCTCAGTGTGGCATTCCTCTTTGTAAATAAAATGTATTAAGGGTTAAAAAAGGGTTTTGATCTTAACACGATAGCTGTAACATTAATAAAGCTAATGGATGTTCTAAAGTTATTTTTTGTAGCACATACCATATTTAACTTGTCCTGAAAATTATTCGTCTATCTCACGCCAATTGAAATTGTTATTCGCCTATCTCACGCCAATTGAAATTATTATTCGTCTAACTCACGCCATTTTAAATTATTATTCGTCTATCTCACGCCAATTGAAAATGTTATTCGTCTATCTCACGCCAATTGAAATTATTATTCGTCTATCTCACGCCAATTGAAATTGTTATTCGCCTATCTCACGCCAATTGAAATTATTATTCGTCTATCTCACGCCAATTGAAATTGTTATTCGCCTATCACACGCCAATTGAAATTATTATTCGTCTATCACACGCCAATTGAAATTGTTATTCGCCTATCTCACGCCAATTGAAATTGTTATTCGCCTATCTCACGCCAATTGAAATTGTTATTCGCCTATCTCACGCCAATTGAAATTGTTATTCGCCTATCTCACGTGAATTGAAATTTCCGTGAACGATGATGGCGGTGATAGTCTAGGAGTATTTATTCTCGAAACCCATTAGTGAGGTCGCCGGGTTGAAATCAAATCCTCGGCTCGTGTAGTGGATTATGGTCCGTAGGGTTAGTCTTTACTTTCAAAAAGTATAATTTACTGATGACAAGGATAGCAAAACATGAAAAAAGTACATTTTGAAAAAAATGGCCAATACCCCTTTGAACAATAAACGATTATCTTTAAAGTGGATGAACTTAACCTATAGGTACTTACAGGATAGCGTGGCGTCTGTAGCGACTGCGTTCGCGTTTGTCGGCTGGAACTGGGCGCGCTGGGTGGTGGGTATCGGAGCCATCTTCGGAATCTGCGCCAGGTACAACACCAATCAAACATTTATTAACAAAATAGGCATGATGACAGTATTAAAGAATTAAAGAATAAATGATTTTAGTGAAAAAAATATGTTGAAAGAATTCTAATAAATTAACCAGTTTTAATGTAAACATTGAGATTAATAATATTTTCAATAAAATAAAAGTATAAAATACTGCATTCGGCCATGTTAACTAAAACGCCAATCAGAGCGAATGACGTCACGCCTCAGTGAACATCACCGTGTCCCTTGAACTTCGATTGATTTACCTACCTACGTTTACCTAGGTGTAACGTCACAAGCGACGCCATGACACCTGCGAGTGTTTTCGCGCGTAATTCAAAGTAGATAGAAAAAAAATGCATAATTTGCGTTAAAAGTTATTTTATTGCTGAAATAATGTTATTTTCGGAAACAGTAGACGTGAATCTACATTATAGAAGCGGATTTCAAAATCCGTCATCATGCCTATTATTCAATTTGTCTCATATTGTAACTTTATTGCACATACTAAATGTACAGACGGCGGATTTAATGACTTATAATAACATCGTTTCGCAACCTTTTTAGCGTCACGACCCCCTGAAAAGGCCAAAAATAAACGACCTCTTTACTAATAATAATTGAGTACTAATTATCATTTGATTATATGAATATTTCTATTAAAAATTATAGATGGTTTTTCTTTCCATTCATATATGGCAATGGCGCAATGAGCACATTATGCCAGTGTCAAGTTTTTTTCTTAATAAACAATTTCAAAGTCTAAGATCAAATATTTCGCACAAAAATACTTTGAAGCTTAATTAACTGTCACTATTTAAATCACAAAACGCACAGTAGGTACACAATTGTTGTATTAATCAAACAAAAACTCAACTATCATTACTCGAGTTCCCGCCAAAAAGTCGCCGTATAGTCGGTCGTGATTGCAGTTTGTTCGGCGCCATGTTTCCTCTGCCGCGGCTGCTGTACGCGATGGCGTCTGACGGTCTGCTGCTTCATTGGTTCGCTAACGTCAGCTCCAGCAGGAAATCCCCAGTACTGGCCACACTGTTCCCAGCTGCTATTATAGGTGAGTACTACACTATATACTTTAGAAGGTGTTCTCTAGCTGTGTGTAAAAAATATTCAACAAAATTTCTAATGAAATCAAAGAAGCTCCAAAAAGATCTTTTAAAATTAAATTATACAAATGTCAGCTCGATCAATGCTATTATTATTACAATTTTTATGTAGTATTAATTGCGCTATTAATATTAAATGTCAGAATACAGTAGGCGAGCTTATCGCTAACGCGATCTCTTCCAGACAACCTTGGGATAGAGAAGAATGAGAGGGATATTATAGGAGTTAAAAAGGAAAAAAATATTTTTCAGATTTAATAATTCTATTTTTAATAATATTTTATAACGATTTCTTTCATTGGGCTTGCAGCAATCCTGGCGGCCATCTTGGAACTGGAGCAGCTTGTGATCATGATGTGCATCGGAACTCTCTTGTCGTATACTATCGTAGCAGTTTGCGTTATTTTGCTAAGGTATGTGTATACTTGAGTGCGCTTGGGCAGCGTGAGGTTTTACAGCCCTACATCTCTCGTGCAACAATGTCTACCAGCATTGAGGGAGGCCTGTTTCAGCAGTGGCTTAAAGGGAGTTTGTTTTAACGACACCGGACGTTTACACGGTGTCGTGACCGCTTACCAGTGCTGATTTGAGTTTTGTGTTATTTGTGTAATTTTTTCTTAGTTTAGCACTCAAATAATTTAATTTAAAATTTTCTTTTTAGCATTCGAAATTGATCATTTGTAAATATCCGATTTAAAAATATAATAATTAATTTTATATTATACAAGGAGGGTGAGAGTGCATGCTGCATTCCCACAGCTGCTGGGCGCACTCGACTGGCCACGTTACCTCTCTCTCACAGAAGACTACCTTGATATGTACTGCATTTCCTACTTTATCTTATTTCCCCAATGTACGTACGTGTTTCGGTAGTGAGTGAGATATGACAGAGCCCATTCCCATCCCATCCTAGCCCTCCACATTTTCCCAAGTCTTTCTCCAAATCCAGTCCTTAATCTGCAAAGGTAGGCAGAGCACCCGGGGGCGTGCCAATCTTTATCATACTGAACTGATGTTCGCATGTATTGTGGATGTCTATGGACGACAGTATCCATATACCATCAGGTGGTGTGCTGTCTATTTCTACAAAAGAAAATGACAAGAAGTTCGCACCTCAAATACGCTAGACGCGCCGCCACCGGCGGAAAATCGCGTCGTGAATAAGCATAGACGGTTTCTTCACGACACGGCAAACTCGCCGAACTGTATAGGAAAACCGTGTCGCTAATAATGGGGCTATAAGGGCTGGTTATGGTTTTACGACTACGAGGAAAAAAGGCAATACTAATCGCTAAATTGTTTTCAGATACAAATCCCATTATTCAACGCTGGTGACGCCCACACTCCTGCGGCAGATGTTCGGGTGCGGGGACAGCGCGCCCACAAAGGCCACTGCTAAGGTCGTCATCATCGCACTTCTACTCTTCGGTGAGGATTTTTTTAATTAATATTTTTGAAGCAATATCATTTTGGAAGTTTGCTGTGAACTCATCTCCACCACGAGCGAGAAACAACTGACTCTTACTATTTTCTTGTTTTGATATTATAAAAATGTAAACTTGGAATTGAAAATGTCTAACAATATCGCTAAATGAATGTCTTTAATATTCCCACAATCAATCCGGCAATATTGAAGATTGTTGTACTAATCAGTAATGTGTGTTCACAGTGACGTTTATAATAAGCGAAAAAGAGTCAGAATCAATTGTCAAATATGACATGTTTTCGACTATAATGGGGCCGTTTTAATAGGTCGGATTTGACATATGACGAACCATATAATCCACCGATGTGAAATATTAATTGTGATAGACGCAACGCTTCCAAGAAAACGACGCTTAAAATTGATTGAGTTATATTAGTGGTATAACTCGATCAATTTTAAGCGTCGTTTTCTGGATGGATCGGTGGTTATATGGTTCGTCATATGTCAAATCCGACCTATTAGAACGGCCCAATTATAGTCGAAAAGACCCGGAGTCTCTTTTTTTTATTTATAGAAAGAAAGCGTCAGACGAGCATACAGTCCACGCGGTGGTAAGTAGATACTTTCACCCATAGACATCCGCGATATATGCCAACATTAGTCCAAAATGACAAACTTTGACACGCCCCCGGATGCGCTGCCTACCTTTCCAGTTGATGAAAGAATGGATTTGAAGAAAGGGTTGGGGACGTGGGAGGGGACAGGATGGGAATGGGCTCTGGCATATCTCACTCACTATCGAAACACGTACGTACATTGGGGAATATGATAAAGTGGGAAATGCAGTACATTTTAAGGTAGTATTCTGTGAGAGAGGGGTAATGAGGTCAGTCGAGTGCGCCCAGCGGCTGTTGGATTGCAGCGTGCACCCCCCCCCCCATAATTGTAATGTATATTATGAAATGGTTTATGGTGTTTGTTTAGGCACAATCCCATATTTTGATAAGTCAAGTACACTCAATAAATATTTCGTGCCGCGTCAAATTTAAATCTGAAAGTCAATTTAAAACTTTTTAAGACAAGAGTTGAATTGAATTTAAAAGTCAGTGGTCCCTGATAATGTTCGCAGCAACTGCGACTACTGCGATATAGACTTGTCCGGATTATTGTTGTATGACATTTGACCACAAATTTTTCTTTTACGCACCAGTGGCCCTGTTAATCGCCTTTACCAGTCAAGATGAAGCGCTTGGCTGGCCAATGCGGAGAGAAATAGGCGTTGTAATAGCGAGGATCATAAGATTAATTTAGGTGTATTACTTTGAATTAGATATGTGTATATTTGTATTAGAATGTTGGGCCCTTACAAAGTATCATGTCCCGTAATCATTTCCAGTCTGCTCATGTATCGCCACGGCGCTAGTCACGGTGCACGCGCAGAACCCTTTGATACCGGTGGTGGTACTTCATGCGCTCGCGCTGTCGCTGCTCGCAGTAATGGCGCTGCAGCCGCAGAACAAGGAGGAGCTCTCGTTTAGGGTGAGTCCATTTCTTCTCTAGAAATCATTTGTTCCGTCGCCGCGCATAATGTTCCCCCTGATCCGTTGAGTTCTTCGGCTATTATGAATAGAACACGACGAAATTTATTTTCTCCCGAGTTCTACTATTTACAGTAAAATGAAATTACTAAATGGTGAATTATAGGTTCCTCTTTTTTTTCGGTTAATTAAGAAGAACACAGTTTTAGTTACGTATAAATCAAAATATAGTTTCACCTATTTCGTTCACGTTTGTTTCATATTTTGTTATTGGAATTGATTATAATAATCTCCAGAATGATTACGGTTCCTCGTGTAGTTACTGGTGGCGATACAACTATTCGGAATTACAGTTTTAAATAGAACTAATGGTGGAACTCAACAGGTCAGAGCTAATGTTGAAGATACTGCAAACTGCGAAAATATTAAATTACGCAAAATGTTCAACGCATAGGCATATGTGATATTTTGCGTATTGAACGTTATGCGTGGCCACGACTTCCTTTAATTCGACTACAAATAATTTAGTACACTCCTTTTGTACACCATTGACTAATGGCAACAGACAAAAGTTATTGCAAACAGTACAATACACGATGGGGCTGACATACACAATAGTGTAAAAGCCCCTAAAGAAAATAAAGAGAGAGAAAAAAACAAAATAATACACAGTTAATTGAAATATTGAAAAGAGAAAACATCACAGGAAGAATTATACAGACGACACATATACACAGAAGAATTAAACTGGTATTGTATTGCGATGCCATAAATGCAGTTCAGTCAGAATAAGCAGTGAACCACATGCTGGTTTTAGTGGAACGATCATGATGGTCAGTGATAGTCGAAATAGACGTTGATTTAAAGTCAGTTTGCAGTGGGAGGTTAGAAAGGCTGAAATAAATGATGCAGATAGAATTGATATCCACATTGGCATTTTCAACAAATTCATCCTTCATCCTATTGTCCTCCTCATTCCCTTTTTTACAAATTAGGATTCCTGAAGCCAAAGTAGTGAGAACGCATCTGCTGATAATTAACATAGGTACTAGAACATACGCCACACTAAATAACGCATATCGGCATATGCTATGTCATTGGTCCAGATCCCTAACACTTATCTACAAATACTAATTCGTTAAAATCTAACCTAGAACCTTGCACAATAGGCAATGACACTAGGAAATTATAGGTTTTAATTGAGATGTTATCTTTCAGACCCCTCTCGTTCCTGTAATTCCTTGTCTCAGCATCTACGTCAACATTCATTTGATGATACTAATCAACGTCCAGACTTGGATCCGCGTCGTTATTTGGTGTTTAATTGGTAAATAATGAATTACTTGATTGTCATGTTTGTGGCGTTTGCTATAGAGATTAGGCTAGTATTTACATGATCAGCAAAAAAATACTAAATGAGCAACAATCGTGATCAACCAAGTAACCGATTTTTTTAATTTCTGAAGTGAATAATTTAAAATTACTATGAATGTCATCACGAAGTTGACAAAGTACCACTTCGCGCTACTCATATTACTTCCTTTCTCTTAAAATTTTGTTAAAGACTATAGTATACTTTTGAACATTTTGGGCAAAAATAAATTATCTTAATCATTGGTATTTTCGGTTCTCAGGTATCCCGATCTACATTATGTGTGTTTGCATCTATAAACGAAAGAGCAATTTAGAAAATAACATCAAACAAATACACCCCCAAACAAATGGAAAAACCCCAATACAGATCGTAGTCGAAGCTCCCACCCCTCCAGATACTATGACACGAGTTAATGATGTGGGAAAAGACGATTTAGATCGAAAAGAAGAAATCAAACTAGAAACCAAAGAGGATACTAAAGCCAAAGATGGCGAAGAAAGTATTTCAGAAATTAATGAGATTTATAAAGTAGAAGAGATTATACAATACCAAATTATCGAAAGTAACGAAGAGAAAGAAGCAAAAATCATTGACTTGTTAGATCAGGTGTTACAAGCGGAGGAAGACACCTATAGTGAAATAATAAGCTTCAAGGAAAAGGAGGATGACGTTTTAGTTTCTACTGAATCAGAAAATATACCTCACAGACCATCTTTGAGCGAGTTATCTGACGCCGGATCGGACGCATCTTTAGGAAATCTAGGATTATCTAAATACGATGTTATAGTCCAAGTGCATAGAGAAGATTTACCTAAACTTACCGAAGAAGATGACAAAAAGAACAACGAAGCTAATATCGATGAAAATTATCGAGAAAATGAAAACTATTACGAACAAAACGAGGATATGACAGAATTTAATGAAAGCGAAACAAACTCAAGAACAGATGAATCAGGATACTCTGATACTTTAGACAGGAATCCTTTAAATGAATCTGTAGAAGATGTGAAGGAAGACGCTCCGTATATACCGGAACCACCGCCGTTAGACGAGAACTATTTTAAAAGTCCGACATTTAAGAAATCTTACACGATATCAGCAAAACCAAGCAGAAATAAAGAAGAAGAAGAGAATAAGCCTAGAACGAGTAACCTTTCTAACACTTCTCAAGATGATGGAACTATAGTCTTTGGTAGCGACCGACAAATGAGCTTCATGTCCAAGTTAAATAACATATACCAGAATAAAATTTCGACAAATCCTGACGTGGAACGTACAGAAATAGAAGAAGGGCCAAGGAGAAGATCACAGTCGACGGGTAATATGGCCGAGAATACGAATTTATCTGTAAGTCGGAAACCACCACCATTTTTTTTGGACTTAAAGAAGGAAATTGTTTTGAGAGAAAAGGCTCAGAACTTAAGACATGTCAACGCAGAAGAGAGTGAGAACACCGGTGATGAAGATGATGACGCAAGTATGAGTAGAAAGGATTTGAAGTCTAAACTGGAAAGTATATTTGCTCTCAATGGACCCGGTCTTTTAAAACCGAGGCTCATGAGATCAAATCCACCGACGCCTGAGGAATCGTATCCAACAGATACTTCAAGTATAGAAAGTATACCTAAAACAACAAAGATAGATAAGAATGATACGATAGGCAAACAGAAAGCGAAATTTGGTGAAGTTTTAAGCTCTTTAAGAATTAGCATGAATAAGGACGATAATGTGTGATTTTTCGAGTGCTAAAGAGTTAAGAATTGAATTTTAAGACAGATATAGTTAGGGATTTAGCTTTTAAACTATAGAACAAAAATATGTACTCGAGAATATTCTGTGTTGTAATGAATGTGTTTTATTAGACAGTGTATTACTTATTTTTATACAAAGTGAATTCTATGTTCGGGTATTTTACCTAGTCTTAATTAAGTGCCTTTTAAATTATACTAAGTGTTCATAATGTATTGTTGTATACAGTGATCAAGATTACTAATTATCTTACTAAATAAGATTAAGCACTTTTCGAAATTGTTTGAATAATATTACAAATTACAAAGACTGAAGTGTCGCGAACATTATAATGTAAGGTGAATGTTAAAACCAAATCGACAGTGCAATGTTTGTTAAAAGCAATAATTATATGTTCATAATTAAAAAATGCGAACTTTTAAATGCTGTTTCGTTTCTTCATCTTGTGGTGTCTCTCCAACTAGTGGAGGAATCAGCTCCGAATATTTTGCCGTGTCTCTGGCGAGGCGTGTCTCTCAGCGGCACTCGCGAAGCCAGTCCACTCCTGTATGTTGAGCAGCCATGACTTAACCTGCGACCAACACGCCTCTTTCCGGCAATCTTGCCCTTCATAAATAGTTGCAAAAGTTCCTATCTTTCATGCCTTAGCACGTGACCCAGATACGACTTTTCTGCACTTAACGGTCTGCATGTGTTCGCGTTTCCGATCTGCTCGTCGCTGTTCGCCTATATTTTGAACAATACGTTTACGCTTCATGTTCATTGTCCAGGACTCGCAACCGTATCGAAGAATAGGCCCGATGTAACACTGGAGGAGACGAATACGCAAGGAGATCTTCAGATTTCGCTCGCAAAGAACTTTTCTCATGTTGGTGAAGGCATTTCTACCGATTTCAATGCGGGTTTTTATATCCATAACACTATCCTAGTCTTCATTCAACCAGGAGCCCAAATAATAATATTTAAATTTGCAAACCGTCTCAAGTTTTCGGTCTGCTACCGTTATAATGGAATCTAAGTCGGCGTTTCTTGAAACAATCTTGGATTTTGTCTTGGTTACATTAATTCTGAGACCAGCATTGACATTACACTCGTTGACAGAATCCACTATATTCTGCAGTTCCACCTCTGTATACGCGCTATAAGGACTGTGTCGTCCGCATATCTAAGGTTGTTATTGATATGCCCATTTACCTTAACACCGCAGTCCCATAGTGTTTTCGCTACAATGGCCTCTGAATGCAGGTTAAAGAGTGTAGATGATATAATGCAACCTTACCGAACACCTCTTCTGATTTTCACCCATCCTCTTCCTCTCCATCAACACGAACAACCGTTTCCTGTTAGCACGAACATCAGCAACGGCTGTTTCTTTTAACTACTATTAAAAGGAATACTCGCTTAATCTCCAAGAGGCCAAATATCCAATACGCATAATTTCCAAATTAACGCCACGCAGAATGTATAACAGGCGGCAGAATGTTCAAATTGATGCCATGCAGAATGTGCAGCAGGCAGAATGTTCAAATTGATGCCACGCAGAATGTGTGGTAGGTAGAATGTCTAAATTGATCTATTAGTTTAATTAATTGGTAGAATCTCCAACAGAACCTCTAATTTTTCGCAGTCCAACAGAACTTAAGTCTTTCATAACTTTGTTTCTGGTTTAGACCGCAACGAAAGTCATAAAAATACTTAATACAAATACGCAATTACTGAATTTTCAAACTGACGCCAGAAATAGAAAAGGAATTACAGCTTTGAAAATTTAATGGCGTTTAACAAGCAGAGTTCCATTTTCAAAATTCGAATTTGTTTCTTTTCCATCGTGTTGTATCGTAGCCAGTTCTAAGAACTTTTAGTTTGACCAATCGTAGTAGCGACCCGCTCCGGCTTTGTTCAGGTGGCTTAACGATTCTCTAGCGAACCCAAACATTGCTATCTGCAATAATTTTGCTTCATAAATGTGAATAATTTTCAATCGTGGGTTTGTTTCGTGAGAATAAACTCACAGTCTTTCTTCAGTGTAAATAAATAAATAAATAAATAATCAACCAATAACGAAAAAGTCGCCATAAGAACAGTACAATAAAACTAAAAGTGATGAATAATGAAATGTTTTTATTTCGAAAGATAAAATTGATAAAAAAGTATATAAAAATCAATAATCATCGCGTCTCACATTTGTATAGCTCATTCACCACATCACGGATCTCCATCTCCTTTACACAGCTCATCAGTATCTCCTCGGTTATCTTCTCTGACAGGCTGGAAGTTGATGATAGCATTTGTTATTTCTCAATTAGTTAATAATTTACAAAAAGATAATAATAATAATATAGTTAAGTAATAATTACAAGATGCGTTGCGATCGAAAGAGAGAGGGCTATGGAGATTTTGTTACTGTCCGTACGGTTTTAGAAAAAAACACCAAAACAAAACTTGTAGAGCTTCAAAAGTCCAACGACATACAGTTTGTATTTATAGATGTCTAATTTTCTTTGGGAGTTATTGAAATATTTGCACCGTTAGGGATTACTGAACAATATAGACCTTATTACAGTCTTAAATCTAGCTTGATTCGAACTGTCAACAGCTGTCAAAGTGCCTCAAACAGTGCTCTATAAAAGTAATTATCTTTAAAACCTAAAAATCACCGAACGTTTTTGCCATCGTATTTTTTTAACACATTACTTTTGATCGATTTGATCATTATTGCCCTTATTATTGTACAGTATTCGAGGAACTTTGACAGCTGTCATTCTAATCAAGCTGGATTTAAAAGACTGTAGTGTTTCGGATTCAGCTTCACTTTGTTCGAGATGTTGTGAAACTTTACCATAATCGAGATCTCTCTAATGCTCAAATACCATAAATTCTCTAGTAAATATGTAAAATTCTGACTTATGATTAAATACATTTAATTGAATACCTTCGTGATTACTACAAATTAAACTTAGCAAATATTAATTAATAGATTCTCATTAAAGCCTCACACTCAGAATGAGGAGAAATTAAGGATGAAATAAGGAGGTCCTGCGTACCAGGGAACTTAGTGTGTAATCACTGGACGAGAAGAGGGAAAGATCATGTGCAGTGACGGCTCGTAGGAACATTAGTAATGTATTAGTTAATTAGGACTATAAAATATTTACACAAATTTATGTTGGAATTGCATAAAAATATCTACTTACTTGCCAATCGTCTCCCAGGGCTTCCCGACAGCGCTGTTCGCGTAGAGCGGGCTGGCGAGCATGTGTTGAACAAACTTTGTGCGGTACTGGAAGATCTTGTCAGCGGTCTGCTGTGAGATGTTGAACGTCAACCGCAGCTTCTCCTGGTCATTGATGCTCGACTTGGCGTAGTAAGGCCGAGGGGCTTTCTTCTGAATCGTCTCTTCTAGTATCTGTAGAATTATAATCAGTTTTGTGATTTGGTCATAAATCGTAATCCCCAGTGGATTGGTACCAGTGGCACCGGCATACTACTGCGACCTCGTCTCCTCCGAAGTGAATTTCCGCGAGCTCAGAGAGTTTGCACACCGATGGCACAGGAAAAGAAGCCCGAAAGAGCTGCTCGGCACTGAAGTGGACCGTCGAGTACGTAGAACAGCCCCAGAAAGGGGAGAGTGACGAATGGGACACAGGAAGGAGAATACTTGTAGGGAGGCAGAGCAGATACGCGCCGCAACATAGCCCTCAGCAGGCGAACGGCGCGTACCTCCCGACGATTCGGTCCGTATAACCAAAAGGTTGGTAGGACCATGGGCGGAGGTGGGTCATGGTACTCATTGGTAATACTCGCAGTCATTTATGGCATAATTATCATTGCAAGTCAATTATTTTTAAATATTGACATTAAAATTTATGTTGATTTAACAATCGTTTTTTTTAATTTAAGTATATATATACAAAGATTTTAAATTGTTAAGTTACATACATGTCACAAGGTTTACTCTAATTGATAAATTCGTTGACAGTACAGAATGCTTGCTCGACAAGTCATCGCCTCAAATTTAAGCGTCGGTTACATTTTAAGGTATATAATGTTGAATTTAATGTCACAGTGAGGGCTACAATGAATGTTTATTTGATCAGAGACGATGCCTGCTGTGCAATGGTTCCCGGATTCGAATCCCGGTTGGACAAACATTTGTTTAAAAACAAATGTTTGTTCGGATCTGGGACCCACAACTGGGAATCCTAGTGTGGACCATTGAGTGTAGCGTTATTTAATTGAAATACAAATTGCTCTGTCCCCCTGTTTATCACTCTAGAGAGTGAATTGTTGAACGTACTCGAAGAAGTTGAGGTGTACTCGGCTGTCGAAGATTGCCGCCGTTAATGCAGACCAGCTGAGCATTCTTCGCTCCAGATACTCTCTCAATTTTGCTTCTGTAACATGAAACGAGATACATGTTATTAAAGTATTGAATCAACAGGCTATTAGTAACTTTTCGGTGTATCTAAACATGTTATTTTTTTTGTAGGAAGATGGCGACAGACGAGAATACAGTCCACCTGATTGTAAGTGGATCTTAAGTTCAGTCCAGAATGACAAACGTTGGCACGCCCCCGGATACGTTGCCTACCTTTGAAGATGTAGGAGTGGATTTAGAGGAAGGGTTGGGAAAAAGGGGAGGGATAGGATGGGATGGAAATGGGCTCTCGTGTATTTCACTCACTACCGAGACACGGTATGTATTTACATTGAGGAATACAATAAAGTTGGAAATGCAGTACATTTCAAGTACATTCTTCTGTGAGAGAGGGGCAACAAGGCCAGTGGAGTGCGCCCAGCGGCTGTTGGATTGCAGCGTGCATCCTCCCACTTCTATTATGACATACATATTCAAGGTTTATTTTCGTTGTTCTACCTGAATGTACGGGTTTGTTGTACAACGTTGTATTTGCGGTTGGCGCCACCTATTCGCTTATAGACTGTGTTTGTATTTGTGTAAACAGCAGAGTTTGTATTTGATCAAACGCTGGATTAGCCACTTGTCTACAACCTTGTAAGACAATTACTCTTTTTGTCCTGAATACAGTTTATATTTTTTATTGCAATATTATGCAGAAAAGGATAATAAAGTGCTTTTTTCTAGATGAATATCTGCGAGTTATGTCGTCCTTAGATCAAAAGAATAAGTGTACCCCATCTTGCCCTATAACATCACCCCATCTTGCCCGATAGTTCGGGTAAGATGGGGTGATATCTAGTGTTCTATATATTGTAATTTAATTACCAGTGCAGTGGTTAGATGTTCCTGATTTCATGTAATTATTCAAGACTGATAACAAAATGATTGAATAAGAATAAATACGATTCTAAAACTACTAAACCCTGTGAATAATTGCGATTTGATCCTTAACTACCCCATCTTACCCGGCCTTCCCTACGTATATTTATTTTTTTCCATATAAAACGCCAATTTCATAGATACCTAAAGTCCTAATATGTAGGTAGGTATGACATTCATGACGTGTTTACGTCTTGCTATACTAACAGGAAAATTTACGATCGTTTGGTTATACGTGTAAATGACTTAATTTAGAGCTGGCCGGAGAGTTCGCTAATTTAATTACCGGAGTATAGATACAGTTGAATTCAGGTTTACATAGCCAATTGTGCAAATTGTAAATGATTTGTCGCAAAACTGACTACCAATGCGGTAAAAGAATTTTTGAGAGGAAAAAGCATAGCGAGATAAGACGCCTGTCCATCAAGTGGATCGATGAGAAAGTCACCGGTAGACACTAGATGTGAAAAGCTAGGTATGTAGAGTCGGCCGGCTTTAAAATAACATCTCTCTCTTCCCGTGGGTGTCGCCAGAGGCGACTGAGGGTGACAGAGCCACCACCACAAGCTCCGGGGAACTGCACCACCTCTAAAAGAGTGGACTCGCCAACCCGCCAGAGTGACTTTTTAAGGCTATACATCCCTCATGAAGAGATATGATGAAGAGGCCCGTATATATGAATGTTCATATTTTTTTTTAAAGTAGGTATTTTTTTTTTTTTATTATAGATTAGTGGGCGGACGAGCAAGCGGTCTCACGTGATGGTAAGTGTTACCGCCGCCCATGGACACCTGCAACACCAGGGGGTATGCGGGCGCGCCGCCGACCTTGCAAAATCCTATTCACAGCTCTCTTGAAGAACCCCATATCGTAGCATAATGGAAAGACCTCTTGAGGCAGTTCGTTCCACAGCCTACGGGTTCGCGGTATAAAATAATTTTTGGACCGAACAGTGCGCGACACCTCCGTATCGAGGAAATGCGGATGGACCGCACTTCTGTTTGGCCGTATTGGACCCATTTACATGTAAAATGAAGTAAATGTCTTTGTAAAATAATCTTTGTCATTCAAAGAAGATTTCTTGTCACCTTTCATCAAAATATGTCCAGTAGTTATGATGCAAGAACCTTATTGTAGCTAATTATGTATTCTTAGTAACTACGCTTAGTTCAAATATCAAACAAAAGGATAATGTGAAAACTTTAAAATGATTTTAGTGCCGGTAAAGCCTTGGGATAATAACTGTTATCAATTGGCTTTCGTGAGGTTGTGACCTAATTAGAGCCGTGACCTTTACCATACTGTGGCACTTCCTGTCTGTTACTCAACATAGTGCAAAAAAGTTATATGCATTGCATACAAATTATAAATAAAAAAATATATAAAACTCATTAGCAAAAGGCTGCTACCGGCAAGATGGAACTCTTATGATACTCGTAAGACTGGAACATGGAACTGGACCCCTAAATTTGGAACATCTCTTAATTCGGAACAGAAGGGAGGCTATATTTTTCAAACTAGTCATCCCACTATAATAATTAAATTTACTCGAAATACTCACTAATTTACAGATCCCACAAAATAGTGTAAATTGCAAGTAACATTCAACCAGTAGATTTCTCCATTAGCATAATAAAAGATACACACATGTTCTAACAATTGTAAATAAAGCATTTACTACATAGAATTCAGTATGTGTTTCAGAAGAGCTGACACAGCTCGAATCTGGTAGGTATACACGGCCATGTTCCTGGCGAAGCCAACGGTAAAAACATGTTCACATTAGGCTAAAAGTTTGCAGCAAACAGTCTGACAAAATTACGCCAAATCATATATTGTTTCACACAAACTATGCAAGCAATTGTGCCGTGGTGGTATAGGTCATCTATAAAAGAGTAGGCTCGTACACTCACTTGCAACGTGGCGTTTTAAGGCCACACATCGACCATGCACATGACAATGTGCATGAAATATCCAGCAGTGAATACTGAAAGGTCTGGTTGCATTGGATTGCATGCAAACAATTTGCTTAGACTCTGCTTATTCAACCGATGGCAGTGAGCGGTTACTCGGTTTAGTCGGCCGCTTATATTAAGGGTGTAGATCGTGAAAATCACCGAAAAGAGTGTTACGATTTTTCATATTTAACCTATTTACATATGATTGATATCAATGATAATTTGTATATATTACAATCAAAGACCAATAAGTATGTTCATGCTTATATTAAACTCTTAAACCTAATAGTTGTTATATAATAAACGTCAACAAACGCACAAAATTGAGTAAAAATGCAAAAACATGACTTCGTATTTTTCAGATTTAACCCCATAAATCAACACAAATTGATAAAAAGAAACACTTTTTGAACACTGAAGAAACCAATAAGTATAGCTGTATACTTCTTTTTATACCTTTACAAACAAAGACTTCCTCTTTTAAAGCCCTAAAATCTAGATATATTTTAAGGTAAATTTTTCATACACAAATGTATGGGATAAAACGTTCGTTTCATTCGTGCAATCTCGGTGGTCTGCAGCGGCAGTTCCTTTCTGTAAGTGAACGCGACACCACGCTTGTCGGCTGCAGACAGCAGAATTACGTATTGTGAATTTGTGTTTTTTGTAAAAAACTGTAAGTATAACATTTTTATAATTAATTTATTTTCAGTTAGTAGAAAGTATCGATATAATGAATGTCTGAAAGAAAACCATGATGGAACTAGATATAAATCGTAAAAAATACAATATCTACACTAATAGGTATTATAAAGAGGAAAGATTTGGATTTTTGTATGTAACGAATAAACTCAAAAAGTACTGGACTGATTTTAATAATTCTTTTATCATTCGAAAGCTACATTATCACTGAGTAACATAGGCTATTTTTTTCGCAGGACTGATTGAATTTGAGTGGCATGCCAGGGAAAAGAAAGTTTTGTACGCATTATAAAAATATGAAAGCCAAAAGATCTCGGAATAAAATGTAAGTTCCTCCCTACTTATTTATTATCGCATTTGAACAGGGTACATTACAAAGCTAATACAATATGTCATATGATTTAGATCGCCCGATTCAGACATATACCTACAATAACATGTAAATATTGGTTTGTATTATCTATATCTATACTGATAAATAAAATTGAAGTATCTGTATGTAATATCAAAATAATAGGATTTTTTAAAAAAAAAAAGGCGATACGGAGTTCGCCGGGTCGGCTAGTATTGTCTAAATATCAAATTGTGGAAGTAGGTAGGCGACAGCGCAACTTTGTCGACATACCTATACCGCCAAACAGACGCGAGGCGCCTAGCGTCTGGCTTAGGGTTGTACAAAATAAATAAAAAGTGGATAATATTGATGAATAATATTTCCAGTATTGAAAATAAAGAAAACCTTGGGGCCGAGACTCTGAGCAACAATGCTACGCGCTGTATAGAGGTAAGTTGTTATACGTAGTTCTTGTAGACTTGTTACATAAATAAACAAACTACTTAGTTAGTGATGGGCGAAGACAAAATCTCAATACCTACCTATAGATTTTTCTTGCAATATTTATTATTTTCATCGAGAGACAAACACCTTAGTACCGAAATACTTCTCAATTACTTTCTCAAAAGAAAATTTACGTTCAAATAGGTGACGTCATAAAAAAACAATACCTAATGCGTAAAGAAATTATAATTTCTATTCATCAGGAACCTAATATTGTATTAATTCTTTTGCATTTTTTTAAATTTTTAATTATTTTTTATAAAAAAAATCAAGCCATTATCTTTCTTTACAGGAACTAGTTATTGAAAACGACCAAGAGGGAAAGGTGGATGAAATGGAAGTTGGGCGTAGAGTTGTAGACGTTTCTTTTTTTTTTAAAGCTCTTCAGGCCATAGGGGACCACGGTCCAATGGATTGTAAGTTAAGTTACCTCAGTATAATAGGTGAAGTAAAAGTTGGTCTGGACTCAAAACTCATCATGAAATGTAGTATGTGTAGTATGAAATTTACTGTGTGTTTGATTGAAAAGAAAGAAGATAGAATGGAAGTGAATCATCAAATTGTATCTGGTATCATATCATCTGGTGGGAGCTACTATCAGTTAAAAACATTAACTGCCGCAGTAGCCCTACCAATCATGTCACCTTCATTATACAATGAAATTAATAATACGGTTTGCGATTGGTGGGAAAAGACAGCAGCACATTCCATGGCAGAAGCTGTCAAGGAAGAAGCGGAGTACGCAGTGTCTATAGGTAGTGTTGATAAAAATGGTACACCATTAATATCTGTTGCTGTTGACGGTTGTTGGAGCAAGAGATCTTATGGTAAGAATTTTTCCGCCTTGTCCGGCGCAGCTGCGATAATTGGCATTAAAACTAATAAAGTATTGTTTTTTGGAGTTAAAAATAAATACTGCGTAGTTTGTGCACGAGCCGCAAAGAACGACAGTCAGCCCTCGGAACACCGTTGTTTCAAGAATTATTCGGGATCATCTACCGGTATGGAATCGACCATAATAGTTGAGGGGTTTAAACGTTCCATTGTTGATCACGGTGTAATTTATAATAAATTTGTAGCAGACGGCGATTCCAGTACTTATAAAAAAATATTAGATTCGCGACCGTACGGTAATTTAACAGTAGAGAAAATTGAATGCAAAAATCATCTTTTACGAAACTACTGCAATAGCTCGGAGAAACTGTCGAAAGACACTAAGTATCCTTGCGAATTGCGGAAATTCCTAAAAGAAAGGTATTTGCGTTTAAGAACGGGTGTAAAATGCGCTATTAAATATTGGGGCGATCAAAATCAGTCACTCGAAGAAAAAATAAAAAATCTTAGTGAAGATATCCTAAATGGTCCACAACACGTATTTGGTAATCACCAATATTGCAAGGAGTATTTCTGTAGACCTGATACTCGTCGAATAGAACCTGTTGGGTTGCTTCCAGCAATTGTTGGATGCGGATTAATGGACGCGGTACACATTTTAAGTAAAAGACTGTCATATCA
Organism: Sesia apiformis; assembly: GCA_914767545.1. Taxonomy (NCBI): domain Eukaryota; kingdom Metazoa; phylum Arthropoda; class Insecta; order Lepidoptera; family Sesiidae; genus Sesia; species Sesia apiformis. Next base: position 1,114,039 of record OU611960.1, on the reverse strand, counting down.
TTCTAGAAGTTTAATTCATAATTGTACAAGTAATATAGTTGAAAGTTTTAACGCAGTGATTGCCAAATTAGTAGGGGGTAAGCGTGTAAATTATTCTTCCCATGGTTCTTATGCGGGCCGATGCGCAGCTGCTGTTGTGTCTTTTAATACAGGATCGATTCATAGTAAAACTCATGAAGTAATATTTAAATCTAGTCCTAATCCTTTGATCGCGAAAGTGGAAAATTGTAATCGTAGAATCCGTTTAATTGCTAAACCTAAATTAAGATTGAAAAAGAGCCACAGCGCTGTATCGAAAGACGCTCACTATGGACCAAACTGCGAAAAACCTGATCTGAGTCCAGAATTATATGAGAAAGCCAAGTCATCTTTTTTAGCCGATTTAAAGTTGTCTTGTGCTGAAAGAGAGGAGCTTGAAAGGTCGACCCATTTGCAAAGAAGTAGTTCTGAGTGGATGAGTACAAGGAGAAAATTACTAACCTCATCATCGTTCGGGGAAGTTTGTAAAAAACGAGAGAGCACAAGTTGTGCTGTTCTTGTTCGTAAAATCGTTTATGGTAGTAATATCTCCAGTTTGCCTGCTGTACGGTACGGTATCGAAAACGAAGAAACCGCAATTAAACAGTTAGAAATTCAAGAGAATATTAGTATACAAGGTTGCGGTTTGTTCGTCGACGATCAATATGAATTTCTTGGTACTACACCAGATGGCATTTATGCAAACGGTTTAATTGAAATTAAGTGCCCACATTCTTTAGCTGGCATGACTCTTGATGAAGCAATGGCCAAACATACCTTTTGGGTTAAGGACAAGGCTTCCAAGGGTTATGTCATAAATAAAAATCATAACTGGTATTTCCAAATTCAGGGACAGGTACATATTACTAAAAGAAACGTTTGCATGCTTGGCATCTGGTTTGGTGCTACTGTACCTATGAAAGTTTATATTATAGAAAAGGACGACAAATTTTGGGAGGAGAAAATGGAGATGAAATTAGTTAGGTTTTATTACGATTGCCTACTTCCAGAATTAGTTGATCCTCGGCAGTCACGAAGCATGCCCATTCGTGACGCGCCCAGTATCATAGAGGCTATGAAAGAGAGGAAAGAAAGAGCTTTACGTGTTATGAAAGAGAAGAACGCCTAATGATTTTGAAAGATACAGGTAACTTAACTACCCAGCCAGTCGATTCACGTAAACACGCCAGTCCAAAAGTCGTTTTAACTTAGGAACTTAGAAATCGCCTTTTGGTTTTCTGTTTTAAACGCACTTACTTATCTAGTCTTGGATTGTCATAAATCTTCCAATAGCTCAATTACTATACAATTTCTGAGTTACCTGGTGTAAAGAATCATAAAAATTGGTTCAAAAATACAGCGAATTGAGAATTCTCCTTTTTTTAAGTCGGTTAAAAGGGCTAAATTTGCAAAAAACGAAGTGACGTCACTGCGCTACGGTTTTTATTACTTACGTGAATCGGGCAGCTGGTAACGTTTTCATTCTGATAGGTTTTGTGATAGCCATTGATTTTATCATCAAATTAGCAGAAATCAGAACTTGATCCGTAATCGAATGAAAAACCATTAGAATTTTGAACTCATATTTCGTTATTGTTTAATTACATACTTTTAATTAGTATATTAATAATTTACAAACTTCTGTTAAAATTAGTAAATAAATGAATTATTTACTAATTTTTGTACAACCCTAGCACGCTTTTGAGATAGCGAGTAATGGCGACTCATATTTGTTATTGTGTAGTAAATAAATCATTTTTATACTTGTGTTTCATTTATTGACATTTTTTTTAAAACCCTAGGATTTTTTTTAGATATCGACGAGGTGATCGTAAACAAAAAGTAAGTATTTGAGTTTACGCAATAGGCACATTTCCTTGCGTAGAGATAAACACACTTCCTACTGAATTTGCAATTATTTTATTGAATGAATATTTTACGAATTAGAATAAATTTTGGTAGTGAAATTACAAATAAATAAATAGTTGGAATTTTAGGTAAGTAGAATACAAAAATGTCAGATGTCAAATGATAGAAAAACATAAAAATTGTGTCTCAACTACTCTTATTAATCTATTAAAAAGAATCAACAGCTAGTTTCCAAAAATTCAACGTTATTGTTATGCTGTAAATATTCAAGTTCAATAACAATTTCTCAACGTGGAACGTTTGTTGCAAAACATTTTGAAAATCGCGCTCTCTAGGTCATTCATCCGCCCCGTCGGATGTTACATTAAACTTTGGCGCTGCGGTCGCTCGAAATCGAGATCTCAGGCCAACAATCTACACCCTTAAGCCACTGAGCCTGCAAATTGGCTTACAGATAGCTTGCTTGCTTATAGTAAACTTCTAACTCCTTGCCTGCGTGTGTGAACAAGGCCTAATTACAGTGTGGTTTGTTGTCAAAACACGAAACCATGCGTTCAACAGAGTTGCCTTTCCCGGGAAAACAATACGAAGACTGCATTCTATGTGTCAATGTCTTAACAATAAAATTCTCGTATACTTTTATATACGTTATAAATTCTATCTGAGTGTACATTGCTGTAATACGCAGTAGGGTGCGACCCCCGAGGGTGACTCGTCTAGACACGAGACATGAAATAACCATTCTTCATGGGATGCTAAACAACATAATATGCATATTTATCTAATTAAACGGGTCTCAACGCGTATGTTTACCTTATTCATTTTACCTGACGTTTCGGTTGGGAACAACCGAACAACACTGATTGCACTTTTTTTGGGAAGATATCAAGTTTAGAAAAAATCGTAGAACAAGTTATTAGTTTTAATGATACATAGAAATTCAATGATAAGAAGTGCAGGTAGTTTTTTTATTTAACCCTGTACCTCTCTATGTAGTTTTTTATTTAACCCTATACCTCTATGTAGTTTTTTATTTAACCCTGTACCTCTCTATGTAGTTTTTTATTTAACCCTATACCTCTATGTAGTTTTTTATTTAACCCCGTACCTCTCTATGTAGTTTTTTATTTAACCCTATACCTTTATTTAGTGTTTTATTTAACCCTGTACCTCTATGTAGTTTTTTATGTAACCCTGTACCTCAATGTACATTACTATTTAACCCTGTACCTCTATGTAGTGTTTTATTTAACCCTGTACCTCTATGTAGTGTTTTATTTAATCCTGTACCTCTATGTAGTGTTTTATTTAACCCTGTACCTCTATGTAGTGTTTTATTTAACCCTGTACCTCTATGTAGTGTTTTATTTAACCCTGTACCTCTATGTAGTGTTTTATTTAACCCTGTACCTCTATGTAGTGTTTTATTTAACCCTGTACCTCTATGTAGTGTTTTATTTAACCCTGTACCTCTATGTAGTTTTTTATTTAACCCTATACCTCTATGTAGTGTTTTATTTAACCCTGTACCTCTATGTAGTGTTTTATTTAACCCTGTACCTCTATGTAATATTTTATTTAACCCCGTACCTCTACGTAGTGTTTTATTTAACCCCGTACCTCTATGTAGTGTTTTATTTAACCCTGTACCTCTATGTAGTATTTTATTTAACCCTGTACCTCTATGTAGTGTTTTATTTAACCCTGTACCTCTATGTAGTGTTTTAATTAACCCTGTACCTCTATGTAGTGTTTTATTTAACCCTGTACCCCTATGTAGTTTATTATTTAACGCTTTACCTCAAAGTAGTTTTTTATTTAACCCAATAGGCAGTGTTTGGTCACGGTTGGAAATACTAAGACGAAGACGTGAAGTGTCTGTTGGTAGCGTCAGTTGAGTCTTAAACAAAAACGGATTGATTTTCGCTATGTCACAGTTTTATTATCACGTAATGTCGTCACATCCTGGGTAGTTATGAAACCCAGGTATTGAAACATTTGTTTAAAGGAGTAAACAATGTGTTATAAGATAATCGACGCAGTTGATTTGTTGAATGCATTTTATATTGATTTGACCTCGACCAATGACAGTTGATGTCACTAGCGTATCTTCGAAGATAGCTTCAGTTTTTATGGCATTCGTTAAAACGGTATTAATAACAATTTGCAGCTAGCGTTTTAAATTAACTTAATACGAAGTAGGTAGAAAAATATGGCTTGAATTTAAGTGAGCCGTAAAAATACCAAATGAGCAGCAAATCATAATCAACAAATCAAACTAAGAATATCATAGCCACGACCAAGTCGACGGAGTCCTATTTCTTTATTGTCACGTACAAATTTGTTGGTTGAAGCGGAATTATAAACTGACGGCAACTAGTGAAATGACGGAAAATAAAAAATGCACATATCATCAGGTTGGGCAAGCGCAACGACGATACATACCTACCATCAGCTTGTCTCTTCCTGTCCTGTTCAAAGACTCGCTATCATACACGATCATCCGCTTTTCTACTCTGCTTAAACAGATAAACTTTTGCATATAGTCGATCCACTTAGCTGGAAAGCCTTTTGTGTAGATAGTTTAAAAATAGTCATATACGTAAATGCAAAGTGAAAAAGTGTTTTTTGATAATCTCACAATGTAAAATTCAAGATATTTTCCGCATAAAATTAAACATTACCGATGGCGTACAGTGACAAATATGAATGAGTCACGAAGGGAGCTTAATCTACCTTCCGACCTTGACCTCGCTGAATATAGCGGGGAAGGGACGAGATGTGGTGTACAGACAAGCGTAGTTAAATGGTGCGATGGAACGGGGTGGTACTGTCGTAGGGTGGATATGGTTTCCCAGCAATAATAATTTATTTACTGATTTTTGGTATCTGAATATAAATGATATGCTTTTAGGTAAGTGGTGATTAGGAGGAGGACTTAAGCCACTTAGAGACGTCTGGCATGAGTGAATTGGGATTCGCTCTCACCTGATGGTAAGTGTTACCGCCGCCCATGGACACCTGCAATACCAGGGATTATGCTGGTGGGCCTCCTATTCACAGCTTTCTTGAAGAACCCCATATCGTAGCGTAATGGAAAGACCTCTTGAGGCAGTTCGTTCCACAGTGTACGGGTGCGCGTCGGTTCGGTACGATACCGCGGCATGTGCGCGGGTTACCATTAGGTACTGTTTTTATTAATTTATCAAGTACTTGATGGTACAATAAATAGCTTATTTACTGTGCCTATGTTCGCAGATACTTCGAGTAAGCTTCACAAATTTGGAACCCTCGTTACCAAATACATATAGATAGGTTAGAGAAAGTTTACTAGCTTCATGTAAATTCAAATTGCCTTATACTCAATATGATCCACGCTGTGTTCGGCTTCACTTATTATCGCTCAGCGTGCGCAGAAATATTGCAGAAAAATTGCTTTCCCTATGAAAATTGCGAATGGGTATATTGATTGTTCTGAACTACTGGGTAAACTTTCACTGTGGGTCCCAGCGCACTTGTCACGATCCAAACTATATCCTACATTCCGTGTGTTAACACTAATTACCGGAATATAGTTTTATAATCAGAGTCTAGCGCTGCATTTAATCTCATATGAAATGATGATATCCTTTGTAGTATAAAGGGAGTTAAATATTTACTTAATAACAATTATGTATTAGTAACTAATGCTTCCGAAGTTTAAACTCAAAGTTTTATCTTTTTTCTTTTTATCCATTCTATCATTTTAAATATCACCATTCTAGGTGTGTATATATAATAATATCGTTTCTAGTTAAGGTAGCTTCCGAAAAACTTTTAAGTATGTATTTAAATATGTTATATTTCAAATATAATGTACCATAGTGTCGCGGCTCCACATCGCCGCTTCAACATTTTTTTATTTAATTATGAAACTACCGCCACAAATATAGGTAAGGTGCATTGGGGTAAGAGCGGACGGGTTTTTGACGAGATAACGAAGGTTTATTTCATGCCGTTATCATTGAGTGTCACTGTCATTCAGCGTGAATGTATAATTACTCCCCCTAAGTAAATTAAACAAATTTTCAGAAAATATAATGCTCATTGCGGTTCGATGTACCATTTTACGATTATATTTAAAACAAAACAAGTTAATAGAAAAAAAAACCTTGGGGTAACACCGCAAAGTAGTGGGGTAAGACCGGCATTTATGCCATTTCTTTAAATATTAACATTAGAGCTTTTTGTCACTTGACAACACAATTGACGGTATATTTGTTTAAATATGAGCTTTAATGTGATAAAGTAAAGTGGACTGGTAAGCGAGGAAGACTATATTTAATTTTTGTAATCCGATCTTATCCCGTTTCAGTCAATCAAATACTTGACATTCTCAAAGTTTTAAAATCGCTAAACAGCAAATATAGAAATATTAACTACACACAAAATTAAAATAATACTGAAAGCATGTAACAAATTTATTTATTTTTTTACACTGTACCTACAGATAACGTTGTGATTCCTAACACAAAATAAAAACATAATTGAAAGTAAGAAACAATGAAAACTTTGGTATCAATCAAATAAAAAAATAAATACCTCCAAATTAGGTAAAATTTTAATAAAATTAAACTTTTTAAAATGTCAGCTACTCTTATTGTATGTTGTATCTATTAAAATCCACATTAAATAATATTTGGCCCCGTCGAGAAATCTTTGGTTTGGGCAATACTGAAATAATGTCATCTAAATGTTTCATAGTAAAAATGTCATCTACTGTCGGGTAAGTGAAAATTGTTCCATTTTTAGATGTCAAATCTTTAACTTTTCCTAAAAATTTAACTGTTGGAATTCTCTCTTTAAGTGACAACACATTCCCCATAAAATACTTCACACTTTTTTTTGAAGAAAATTTTGCTACTATCCAGTCATCTTCTTTTAATGGATTCTCTTTTTCGGTTAAATATTCTATTTCACTGATTCCTAATTGTTCTATATTTTCTTTTTCTTCCTCTTGCTCTTTTAAGCATGCTTCTATGTAGTCTTCCATAGTTTCATAATCTGAATGGTCAGTGTCAGCTATACTCATTTCAATATCAGAGTCCTCAGATGTTGAGTCAGATTGAAGACCAATTTTTCGACATTTCACCGAAGTGGGCTTTTGAGTTCTTTTTCTTTTCTTGGTTTCTATTTTGCTTTTCATTTTTCTTTTTTTAGTTATATCCTTGTCCTTGTTCATTTTAATTTTATTTATATTAATTTCTCCGAAAACTTTCTTTGGGTTCGCTTCCATTCCTTTTTTGTTGGGAACAATTGTCATCTGTAAGGCTGTTTGTGTTATGACTTCAGCTCCATGGGCCACTCGCTTCTTTTTTTCGTAGTATTTTCCCTTTTGGTCTGCTGCACTCTTTGGAGAAGTATTTCTTCGAAAGTATAGTTGTAATTCTGATTTGAAGATCCAGGCTCGATAAGTATGTCAGAACATATTACTACTTTAGGGGATGTCGTCTCTGTAACTTTTAGAAGGTTACCAGAAATTAAAAGATCAATGTGTTCATCTTGTTGTATGCATTCCGGTATATCGCTAGTTTTAAGAGCAATGAATGGCAAATTAGCGTTATTGCTCTTCGCATTACCCAGATAATGAACATCCGGTGTTTGGAAGGATGATGCATTCACAATTGATAGATTCAAGTAATTAATAATATCGATACAAAGCGTTTTTAGACTGTCTGGAGTCTTGGGCATTAGTGATGACTGCAGATCTGAGGCAGTATTTTCTTGAGAAGAATCTTGGATAGAAATAGTCATGCTTTCCTTTTGCTCTTTACTTTTCTGCCATCTTTGATAAGCATTTGGATCAAATTTATTTTTGGGAATCACATTGGAATTGAAAGGAAATATCCCCGCTTTTTTAAAACCGTTAGATATTATTTCCGGTTTTGTGTTGTGCCAAATTTCGCTAAAAATTTCTGCAAACTCTTTCTTTGGCAGTTTAATCCCAATATTTTTTCGTTGCCATATCACCAATTTCGCATCCCAAGACGTTTTGAAAGATTTGAACACAGCTACGTCCAGAGATTGGAGCAAATGAGATGTGTGAGGTGGTAGTTTCAATATGGTGATGTCATGACGCTTTGCTAGTTCAATCACCTTGACATCGACATGCGTGCCATGACCATCATAAATAACAAGCTGAGGTCTAGCATTTCCAAGTCCTGGAATTAACAGTTTTTCCATATAATTATGGAATATGTCCGTCTCCATCCATCCTTTCTTACTAGCAGCGTAAGATAATTCAAACTCATATTCCTCGTTGCGTTCAGCCATCCATTGATCCCAAATATACTTGCCCTTGAACACGATCAGGGGTGTAAGCTTTACACCATTAGCGTTTACAGCCGTTAAAACAGATATGTTTTCTTTCCCGGTTCCATGTGTAGTACGAGAACAGGGCGCTCCTTTTTTACCCACTACCTTAGTCTTTGATGGATCCAAGCACACGGAAGTTTCATCTAAATTCCAGATTTGAAGGGGGCTGTTCATCAAATTCGGGCTTTCTAAAGTTGCTTTCAATAACTTGAAATATTCGTCAATTACAAACGGATCTGTCATTTGCCTTCTCACATATTCTAAACATTGGGCTTTTTTTATAGAAAGTCCATGACGTTTCCGAAAACCGATGAACCAGTCTGGCCCTGGGGTGTCATTTTTAAACGGGGTTTTAATGTTATTAAGTCGAATAAATTCTGCGACAATATGCATTACTTCATGCCGTGATAGTCCAAATCCCCACTTTTCTAAAGTAATTAGGGCATTTGCTAACCTTTCTTCGACTTCGTAAGGAATAGCAGTTGGTCTGCCTAGTGTTTTGCTTAAATAACCGGTTTTCTCTTTCAAGCGGTCATGCAAAGTAGAAGTAGGTATATTATATTTTTTCCCCGCTGCACATAAAGTCATCTTACCACTCTGCACATCTTTAAGAGCAGAGCTTAAATCTTCTGGAGTATAACAAGTAGCGCGAAGCGTTTTTCTATAATAATTTCGTGGCATGGTGAACCTATAACAAACCTTATTTTCAATATCATTAAATAGCTACGTTATCACCAGCGTTACTAGTAAAGCATAAGACTATAGTCAAACTGAGGGCGTATATGCCAAAAATCTATACAAACCCAGTGTGGGTTAGCAAACTCTAGATAACCCTCGCATGTTTTCTTAGGCCTGTGCAATTTATAAGTAGGATTAAAAAACACTATTATATTTTTATTGAATCCACGACCTTTTAAATAAAAGCCAGTGTCACTTCCAACTAGCTTATCATGTGAAATAATATTGCTCTATAGATCCTATTTTATCATATGTGTAGGCAATTTATGCTCACTATACTGTTTATTATTCACTTTATCTTTTGAAGTACCATGTTGTGGTTTGGCAGAAAGAAGAGCATTGCCAGGCCTCAAAAACGTTTATGAGTAAAAAAATATTGAAACGTAAATAAATGGACCATAAATATTAACATTTATCATCAAAAGTGGTTTCTATAAAAAAATCAAAACTTTGAGAAGCTGTGGCATTTTATATGAAAAATCTAAATGGGGCAAAATCGGATAAATCATATTCCGATCTTAACCCTTGGGAAAAGATCGGAATATTTTTTAAATTGTAAACGGTGACAGATACATCTTTTCCAATACAATAACACCTTTACAAATAAGATATCTTATTTCAGGAATTTAAAAAAGCTATAGAAACTTACCTGGATAAGAAGTTATAGACCACGGGGTTAGATCGGATTTCTCGAATATTCGCCAAAAAGTGCACACTCCTAAAAACACTCTCATAACATAAGACCTCTCGCCAACAGCGTCTGCAGCCTACTGAGGTGGGGAGCGTTACGACTTTGTCATATCGACAATGTTGCCATGCTTAGAATTGTTCTAACGGTTTTAGAGTTATGAAAGTTTTACGGTCTTTCCCCATTTCCGATCTTGCCCCAATGCACCTTAGCTCGCTTTTTTGGCGCTTACCTACATGTTTCTTACACACAAAATTGTCAACTAACAGTCAGTCAAAGTCGTCAGCCGAGACGCACTGACATTAAGCCAGCCAATAAAACCAGTTACAACAAACAACCTTTCGGGTTTAATTTCGACAAAAGGATTAGACTCGTAGTGTCTCCTCGAGTAGACACATAGAGCTATAAGGTCCCCAAATAAATAAAAAGAAAATCCGCGATACATGCCAACATCATTAAATTGGCAGATTGGCTGTATAGGTCTGTCATTTTTCTATAAAAATGGTCACCTTAACTTTAGCTTTAGCTGCTATAAACGTTGTTACGAGTGAGATCATCGTATCTGAAGTTAGAAATAAATTTGTGTTTCGGTCTCCCCAATGTCATATATGTTTTAGTATTTTTTTATAGTAGTGATATTTGTACGCCGTTGATGGTAAAGCTTGGAATGCCACGCGCAGGGTCGGACTGGGCCGGAAGGGCCCGAGTGGCTCCGCCCGGGGCCCGAGACTGGATAATGGTAGATGGGATACTATAGGAAAATATCTATTTCATTTCTCTCTAATTGTATGAACGAACTATCTTATCTAGTTTATATTTAGGTTGCAAGAGCTGGGACCTAGCCTGCGCGGGCCTCCTATCCTACCTACCGCCTGGCTTGCGGCAAGCCCCGCAAGCCAGGCCCGTGGGGGGCCTAGCGCACGCTGGGGCCCGGCTGGTAAACGCCACCTCGACTATATGGCCAGTCCGACGCTGGCCAAGCGTATTTTAACATCCTCATGTCTACCACCCATGTTTGCAACAATACAATGAAACCAGCCCTTTCAGTGTCCCCCGTTGTACATGGGCCTATTCTTGCATGTTGTCTTGTGCATGAGAATACGTGGTACCATTGATTGAGTTTTCCAAAGCCAAACAAGTCAGTTATCCAATTCGCGCGCGTGTAGTGTTATTGTTAGTATGACCCAAAACAAATTGTGTGGGCAGCAGAATAGAAAATTAACGAAACAGAGGATAAACAGATTCGTTTGTCAATAGCAAGAAAGCAAGAACCACCGCAATCTCGCCGTGACCACAGCTCGTGTAGGGGCACCACGCCCCACCACGGCTCTATTTTGTAGGGGGAATGTGTATGTTCCCACAGCCGCTGGGTCGACTGGCCACGTTACTCCTCTCTCACAGAAAACAACCTTGAAATGTACTGCATTCCCTACCTTATCGTATTTCTCCAACGTACGTACGTTGTTTCGGCAGTGAGTGAGATATGCCAGAGCCCATTCCCATCCCATCCTATCCGTTCCCATTTTCCTAATCCATTCCTTAATTTGCAAAGGTAGGCAGCGCATTCGCGGTCGTGCCAACATTTGTCATTCTGTCGTTCTGGATACGTTGGCAATTATCGCGGATGTCTATGGACGAGAGTATCTACATACCACCAGGTGGACTGTACGCTCTTCTGTCGCCCCTTTTCTATAAAAAAAATGTAACAGGACTGATATATTGACTTGTTTGGTCAATATATTTGTATAGTATACTTGTGTAATAATTAATAATATTATAAAGGCGAAAGTTTGTGAGGATGCATGTATGGATGTTTGTTACACTTTCACGCAAAAACTACTCAATGGATTTTAATGAAACTTTACAATAATATAGCTCATACATCAGAATAACACATAGGCTATATTTTATTTTGATATTTTGAAAAAAAAAAACTTATAAACCGAAGCGAAGCGAGAGCGGGTCCCTAGTCAATAATAAATGTAAATTACGAGTAATTCGTTCACATGAAAATTACTTTTCGTCAATCACGATAGTAAATATAAATAAAAAATTAAAATTAAACTATTCTTGACTCTCATGCTTTTTCGAAGTACCTACTAATTACTAATATTAAAAGTGCGAATTTTTAAATTCATGTTAATTCGGTAGTGAAGGGTGTGTCCGAGAAAGTAAAAAATTTTTGGAGATATTACACATGCCCCAATAAACAAAACCGCTGCCCCTATCTGACATATTGCAGATGGTGGAATGTGGCCCGCAGAGGGATTAAAGGCTAAACAAAATGTCAAATGTATATAAACTTCATTGATAAATTAAATTATTATTGTACAATTCATTAGCAATAAACGTAGGAATCACGTAGGAATAAACAATACAACTTGCATTTTAATTTATAGAACAAAAACATATACCGATCGCATGATAAACAGGCGTTCCCGATGACCTAAACGCACGTGAGACTAAGGCTTATAGGTTTTATTGTGTCCTAATTGGAAACAATGATGTACGCATAGTCTAAAGAAAAATGGTATAGATTCTTTGCAGAAACGCTGAATAACAGCGCACACGCAGATTCAAAGCTGGCACGGACTCTGCGTCCGTCTAAACTGTAAACTCTAATGTATTTTGCAATTATACGTTATAATGAACGAAAATAATATAATACTAATTTAAAATTCCTAAAAATCCTATATTTAATTACTGTGTTGCTCTTGTTTGCAAAGATTATTATTATGCTTGTATCAAGTAGATAGTCAAGTTTCGGGAGCAAGAAAAATGCTTTAGAAAACTAAAAATTAATATATTAAAACTAATGAGATTGAAGACAAGTGGCAGAGCTTGATGCCAGTATTCAACTACTTGTTTAATTAAATCTAACTTACAAAGTAATCTCTTATGGCTACATCCTAAATGCTAACTAAGCGCTAGGTTCCTAGAACTATGGGTTCGGCCGACCACCCGGTTCTGCTGACCTAGCTATCAACAGGAAGGGCTTGGGTGACTTAACTAGATATTTACTTGTGTGTCCATTTTTGAAGTTTATCAATATACTCGCTAGAGGCGTCTGCTTGATTCTTTATGCAAAACAGGACAGGTGACACTCACAAGCCACAGCAGGAAGGGCGACTTCGCCATTGTCTGTACGTTTTAGAAATAAAAGCTTACACAAAAATTTTACAGCTTCAAAGTTTCATAAATAACCGCGCAAGATTTTGAGTTATGTTCTTTCTTTATATTTTTAAGTTGTGCCGTTTGATGCCGGCCGGCTATAGAAGTCTTCCTGTCCTTCCCCGCCCCACGTCTTCCTGTGACTGTCGTAAAAGGCGACTAAGGGATAATAAAGCACTATCACAAGTCCTGAGGAACTGCATCACCTCTAAAAGAGTGGACTCGCCAACCCGTTTGGTTTTAAGGCGATTCTACCCTCATACACAAGACAATGTCCCCGAGGAGGCCTACGCTCGGCAGTGGATACTGAAAGGGTTGTTTGCTTATTTATAAGTTAAAAAAAGTGCATCATACCGCCTCAACATACCCTATTATTTTACTGTATTCGACTATACCATTGATCCTGCTTTTATTGCTGCAGAACCAACAACCAATAGGGATGAAGTGTCCTTGAATGGAGATCACGTCCTTGAATGGGACGCGCTCTAGCCATATGCACCAAACGACTTGAAAGAGTTTACCGATAGGCTAGATGAGAAATGCGGAAGACCGTGTCTAGTGGCGAGCCTTGGGAGAGGCCTATATCTCAGTAGTGGAAAGTCTTAGTCTGATGGTATGGTATCATTTGGAGATATTCCACTGTGACTTCTTTCTATTGTGTCACAGGACATAAAACTCCAGGGAAATGTGGGCAACAACTATGGCTGGATAATGCAATATGATGTCATTGTGGAAAACTGGTGTTTTATATGGCATCAAAATCTGACTTTGAACTGTTTATTTTTTTTAAAGTTTTTCGCAGTTTGGCGACATGTGAATATTTTTTTGTGGAAATAAATTAAAAAATTACGGAAATTCTAGGTTATGTTCTTATGTTATTTTAATTTCAAGGAAAAAACTAAACGAAAAGTAAGTACCTACACATTTATCACATTTGACATAAGCAAGTTTAATGTGTTTATTACAAAATATGATAAGTGCGATTATGGTAGGAATTTACCGGCGTCATTTTCATAGGAAAACCGAGCAAAACAAATTAATAAATGTTCATACTTCCTTCGATAAAAGGTTTTCTGGAAAGATATCGATCGATAAGTTGCCCGATAGAGTGTAACCACTGCGACTAGTGACCACTTCAATTATGCTAGTCAGGGTATTAGAAAATCCTTTGTTAAATATACATATATAATGAACTATTGGAAAAAGTCTACCGGTGGAAAGAACAAACTTTATTTTATTCTATCGCTTTTAAAAAATTGACAAAATGCATATAATGTTATTAAATTAAAATTTGTTATATTAAAATCTTTGGAAATAATAAGACCGATATAAATTACGGCACACTTGCCAGTATCCTAAGATTAATTGGTACAGAGAAAAAAAAACAGTATACCCACAGACAAGATCGGATGTCGGAATTAGGTAGTGTGATTTATGTACTTGCAACGAAATGTTGATATTAACATGGACAGTTCTGGGATTTTCTGAATAATAATCCCGAGAACCGTAATTTATTGCCAATAATATATTTATTTACTATCTTAAGGTACCGCGATGGTTTTCAGACCGTGATCGTGATCGATACGGTTGATTGGTTGTAATGATCGTAATGTAATGAGTGTTGATCGATATCCCAGAGATAAGATAAAGAAAACAAAATTATTTAGTAGTACTTAATATATTAATGATTTGCACACGTTAACATTAAGTTTCAGTTTTTATATGATTATGATGTAATCTGTGCCTGCAGTATTCCTTAGGACGCAATTTCAATACTGAAAAAAGTCAATGAATAAAAAAGATTGATGTTGTTTTCAGGAATTCGGTATAAATAGGTTATGAGTATTTTTACAAAAATACTGAGTATACATATTTTTTATTAATTTTTCCTTTTCTGGTGGCTGACTATGTCATTCGAAACCTTACTTATGCAAGGAAACCGATAATATGTAAAAGAATTTCTGAAAAAAAAAAACTGCTTACTAATCGAAACATAATAATATTATTTCTTCCTCATACAAATAAATACTTATCTACTTAGAAAATAAAAAGAATGGTAACATTTTTCATTCACAGTGCGTCCTTCTTTATAAAGATGTTACATGTTACACATATATTTTGAACAGAGAAACTGAAAGAAAGAAAACGGTGTAATGTGAAATTTTAACGAATATACATATGTGTGAATATTGAATGTGAATATGAACGTGAATGTTCACGTTATAGAAGTTCGCATTTTTATTGGTCGTACTTAGCAATCTGATTTTAGTATACGATAGCATAGTGACAATAGCTGTTTTAAAAAATATATGTCAGAATTATAGAAAACAGTAATTCATTTTCCTTTTTTTAAGGGATCTCCGTTATATCGGTATCTACCGAAGAAATCTAACAGAGTACCTATAAAAATAATGTATAACTATGTGGCGATACATATACTATATATATTAAATAGTATTAAGTGACAGTGCCCTGACGGGGTTAAATGTACATTGTACACATCTATTTGTCATATGATTATTATTTGTAATTTACACAGTCCGTAAGTTTAAAGTAGTTCCGCGACCTACGCTCGAACTGAGATAGCGAGCTACGAGCTATGCTTGGAGTTTCTTGGCGGGATAAGATCCAAAACGAAGAGATTCGTCAAAAAATTAATGTCACTGACACAGTTGGTAAAATCGGCATGTTGAAGTGGCAATGGGCTAGTCATATTTGCCGCACGACAGATAACCAATGGGGTAGACATGTTCACGAAAGGGAGCGCAGTGTGGCGCGCGCTCCGCCCACTTGGACCGACCATTTGAAGAAGTTCGCTGGCGATGGTTTGTTATGAGAAGAGCCGAAGGTCACATGTGGTAGCGAGTTTGTGGGAGAGGCTTACATACAGCAGTGGAGAAACATAGACTGATTAATAATAATAAGTTATGAATATTCATTCATAACTTTATATTTACATACACCGCGCACGGTTGGCGATTCGTATTATGAGGTTCTACTGTATTTTGTATCTTTTTATCTAAATATGAGTAAATATCAGTAGATTAGAGGGATTAAGATAATGAAATATGAATGTTAATCTTCTATATTTTCCAAGACTTGACAATGAACCGGGCTTTATCATCGCAACTCTTCATTGAAGCGCGCACTTCCTTAACAAAAAGCTGTTGCGTACAGTGCAGTCTTCAAGGCACATTATACAACTAACTAGAAAGTTATGAAGTAGACTACTGAGGTTTTTCTACCAAGATAGATAGATGGACATATATATCGTACAGCAAAACATACACAAGAAAATAAAACACAAGTAATTAGAAGTACAATCGATGGTCTCATTGCTAAAGCGTTTTCTTCCAGGCGATCAACCTTTGGGTAGTTGGTTGGTGTTTGGTGGTCAGTAGATGGTGCGATAATGAAATAATATCTGTATATAAATACATAGCTACATACATACATACATATACATATACATACCTACAATAGATTCTACAATGAGATTCTACATTGAGAACCCCAGCTACCCCAGCTACACCCCACGATATTTTTTATAATTTTTACTAACGAGCGCAAATCGATTTGCGCTCGTTAATAAAAATTATAAAAAATATCGTACCTAACATTGAGTCTTGAGGTAGCACCCATTGTGATGCCCAAGGTTTTCGAAAAGTTATTGAAGGGTAGTTTGCTAAGGTATTTAAATCTTTATAGAGTGTAAAACAGACGACAGTTCGGCTATCAGAAAAGTATAGAAATTTTAACTTTAGTTAATGACGTAATAAAAAAACTCTATGCCAAAATGAAAGTAGTTGGACTTTTTTGGATGTAAGTTATGCTTTTGACTTAGTTGCCTGCGTATTGTTATTAAGGACACTGAGTCACTATGGGGTGAGAGGCGAGACTTTACAACTCTTCGAATCATATTTGCATAATAGAAGACTTGTTGTTGTTTGTTTGTTGAATTGAAGACCACAGGGGATGATGGATAACAACTAACAATACAATTTTTCCAATTTTTCTGTAAAATCATAAACTATTCTAAAATCGTCACGGCATAATCTTGTTATTTTAACTCGGAAAAATATCAGCAAAAACCTAAACGATTGCCCAAATAAAGCAGCATTCGGTACTAGTAAAGTTTAGGGTACGCCCACACTGACAGGTGTCATAAATTCGTAATTAGTCAGAGCACCCGATACGGACGATGTGTGGGAGTAGACGCACGTGGAAGTACACGGATGGATAAAAAGTAGCTTAACTCGCTGTTAATTATACTATATTTATTTATTTCAGTTATATTATGTAAAACTGCATATCGTTACTTGTTATTTTGATGTGTTTTCTCCTTACTATCCAAAGGTTACCTGGAAGAGATCGCTTTGGCTATAAGGTCGCCTGTTATACTTTTTGTGTTATTTAGGTTTTTTGTAACATGTGTATATCTCTATCTATCAAACACAGACGTATATATGAGAGGAGTGATTACACCCGAAACTATGTGACAACATTGTGATGATGGGATTTACTCGTACTTATTCCTAACACAATCGTATCAATTATTTATAATTATTCGTAGTGAATACTTATTCCTAATGCAATTAAACTGTATTCTGAAATACATACTAAGTAATATATATATATATATATATATATATATATATATATATATATATATATATATATTACTTGCTGTGCCCGGCATGGGTTGCATGCCCGTCAATTTTTTTGCACATAATATATAGCCTATGTCCATCTGGAATAATGTACACGTTTCAAATGGTGAAAGAATTTTTGCAATTGGATTAGTAGTTTCGGAGATTACCTCCTACATCCAAACTTACAAACTTTACCTCTTTATAATATTTGTGTAGATAATGGGAAAATAACTGATCATACTTTCGCTTGGACGTTTGGAGTTAAAAAGTATCCCAAAAGCCACATAATTCATATAACTGATTTGAATTTCACTTATAAATCGATTGAGTGCGTTTGAATAGTACATTGTTACTCTAGGGGTGAAAGTGACTTATTTCAGTCCCGAGACTGGGTTTGGTGCCCGAGCGCAGCGAGGGCGCCAATAGGTCGAGGGACTAAATAAGTCCTGAACCCCTAGGTAAACACTGTGCTTTTCATTACGAATACAAGGAAAGTAATTTAAAAAATATACTCTTTAATTAATGGGTGCGTTTCTTTATGTTATTTCAATTTTACATCGCGCTGTAATGGAGTGGCTGTATAGGAAGTTAGATCATGGTTACATAGAAATGTGAAAATAGCTCTTTTTTTTTTAATTTTTCAGTTGTCTGTCAGTTGAAAACGCTCACCCTAGGGTGTATTGGGCTATTTTCACTTCGCTCCACAGGCAACTTCGGACCTACTTTCAGAGTATGAGTAATGAAAAGTACTTTAATTACTCGTATTATGAGTAAGTAGCTGACTATACTAGTCCTCTCTCATTCTACATCCTAGTGTTAGAAGGAGATCGACCTTACCATATGGGGAAATTATACCAATATACATACAATATATAAGGTGCAGAAAAAGTGTATAAGATTCCTGTGTGGCTTCGCCTTAAACTTACGGGTCTGTATATAAAACTTCACGTCTTTGTTATAAAGAACACCCTGAACATTTTCCAATGAAACAAGCTATTTATGTAATAGAGCTCCGCAATAGACCAACAAAATAAAGTGGTAGCGGCCACATATAAATTTACAATAGCACAAAAAAAAATGTGTAGCTATAGCTATAGAAACCTTTGCGTTTTGTACACAATTCATATTCTAAATCTTATCCGAACGCGTATAATAAAGGTATTTGTTTACCATTTATTGCTACTGGATGTTTCGGCGCCGGCGCACCGGTTACACCAGCTTTACATCAGCTCATACTTTCTTGGGCGACTTTAATCGGAATGGAACCAACCTATAACCATACCTACTGTTTCCATAATACCTAAAGAATTGTGTGACAAATAACTAAAATATCGTGCATATTTTTTCAATCAAAACGCCTTTAAAGCTTACCTAAATGAAGACATTGGGAATCATATTATATTGCACTCTATCACAATATTTTGTTTTTATATAGGTACGTTTTATATTTTTAATTTTTTTTTTATAGGGAAGCGGACGAGCAAGCGGCCTCACGTGATGGTAAGTGTTACCGCCGCCCATGGACATCTGCAACAACAGGGGATACGCGGGTGCGTCGCCGACCTTGCCGACTTTCCTTTTCACAGCTAATTCTCCAGCATCTTAAAACTATATACTCGTATATGAATGTGGGTTGGATCCATTCCGATAAAAGCCGGTCATATGCAATAAGTATAGTTTAAGTTATTATAATATGGGGCATTATCTGAAAAAAGGACCTTATTGTCTAGTTTCCCAGTAATGGAGATTTAAGTGAAATGTTAAAAAAAATTCATTATCTTAAAAAATCAGATAAAGCAGCAAATTTCAATTTAAATATAATCTTGAAACAACGAAATTTGTACTTAGAAATTTTAATCAGTTTTTTTTATAGAAATAACGTTTTTTATTATACAGTCCACCCGGTTGGATACATTCGCGGTACATGCCAACTTCAGTCGAAAATGACAAACGTTAGCACGCCCCCGGATAAGCTGTCTACCTTTGGAGTTGTAGAAATGTAGAATTGGAGAAAGGATTGGGAAAATGGAGAGGGTTCCGTCAATGAGGTCCCTTGGCTCAGATAACGTCACATATTATTATATAGCTGCAAATAGTAATAAAAAAAACTCACCCCGTAGAATCTCCGCCGCACAATTTTTTCAGAAGTGTGGTCACATCACATACTTCTGGACCAGGCACCTGAAAGTATAGGTACTTATTTGCGTACCAATAATTTGCGATCGTTAACAATTTTTGGAATTTTCATCTGTCTGAATTAAGCATCATCCAAAAACCACTGGACGAATTTTAATGAAGCTTCGCGCAGTTAGTTTTTTTTTATCCAGATCAATTAAAAAGCTCCTTCGGAAATAACTCTAATGTCTAATGACAACGTAAAGGTTTACGTCCACCATGCTTTTGTCACCAGAGCGCGCCACTGGGGCGTGAGGTATAAAGGAATGCCAGAGAAATGTCAAACGGGTGCTAAATATTTTTTCTTCATAAAATATTATGCAAATACACAGTAAAAAATAATAATCTATCGTGAAGAGGCGGTCTGCTCAGGAGTTATAAGTTTTCTGTCTGTGGTTCACCCATTGCTCGTTTATTGTTCAATAGCTACATTATTTAAAATTAATAACTACCAAAAAAAATCTTCAACATAATGGAAATAACAAGATTTTCATCAATTATCATCAATGGAGATCAAAATCAATTAAATATACCTTCAGAGTTAAAGCATGTAATTATTTATTCATTTAGAATATAAATACTTAACTTTCATAACTGTACCCATGACCAGCCCTTGTCCACTGTTGGAAACGGGCTTCCTCATGCACATTGCCTTGTGTATATATAACTTATCACGGTACAAACGGGTTAGCGAGTCCCAGTCCTTTGAACTTCCAAACACATTATTGTTAGTTTTGAAAACATTTTTAATGATTGTATTTTTATCACAGCTTTATCTAGTCTATGGTGATATCAGTCTATAACGTCCCACTGTAGCCTATATAGGGGAGGTACAGACCTCCCCTAGTAAATTACTAGAGGATTTCGGGCCATAATCCACCACATGAGCCCAGTACGGATTGGTGGAAGGAGATTTTTTTTTATTTCTCGAGCATGAGGATTTCGTCACGTATTCGCCAAGTAACCACCGAGCTAGAGACATCTTTAAAAATCCGTACTTAAGGGAAACTCAGTGTGGTACGGGCCAATTATTTGAAGTCACGCTCACACAAATGTGACTCGAGTATAAGCTATCACCGCTCTAACCTATAATGATACACAATACAGATCATTTATATTTGACTATTGAAAGCTCTGTGCCAGAAGGTTACGGATATAACCAGATAGATGATAACAAGTGCATCGCCAGTCTTGCCGATTGTTACAAAAGGCATATTTCCCGTTTCACTGTAGTATTGCATTACGTCATATTCTGTCTGTATGCCGATAATGTGTTTAGGTATAATCCGTCGGCGACGCGAATCCCGCTCAGTCCTCGACGCGACATTGAGCTAAGTGTACGTTTGTTTGTGGGCCAAGTACTACGCGACTCTACGACTATTTTAACACGATGGTAAGTGTTTATAAATTTCGCTAATTAGTCTGAATTATTTTGAAAATAATGGCGGTGCTAAGGTCAGTTATGACTTGCATAACTCAGTATATGTTATGTTCGGAATTTCGCCAAGATTGTAAAAAAAATTGACGGGAATATACTTAGAATGATTAAAAATGTTCTTTAAAAATATATTGTCGTTAATATATATTAAAATGTTAAAACAATAAAGTCAGCGTTATTTAATACATAGTTAATAAACATGTTAATATTAAAATTTTATTTTGTTTTCAAAATTTAATACGCTTTAAAGTTTTCAACGCTTTAAAAATATCAACTATTTATTGTAATACGAATTATAAAAATAAACCACACGAGATGATAAAATCGATCACAATCAGATTACAGAATCATTAATAATAAACAATCCTGTTTGAAATAAAACAGTTGGTGAAAAGTCCAAAATTTAAATAAAAAGCTTTAAATACATATCTAATATGTTTTGTAATAATTAACCATTATTTATGAGATTCATTTCATACATTTCTTTCTGTTAAAAGTATCCTCTCTGTAAAAAGCAACATTTCCCGCTGATTTTTTTTATAATTTATTTGGCCACTGGCATAGCCATTGGTCCACACACAGCAAATAATTAAACAGAATTGTTTTTATCATGTCATTATTCAGTCCCATCGAAGTAGGATTCGCTCTGTAAAGTGATAGTTGGTTTGCTGAGGACAGAGTGGGAATCCTTGGAAGAATACGAAAAATGCATTTTCACGCTTTTACACATTTAATTATCACAAACATTATGCACTAACACTAGACACTTTGAAGTTTAACAAACTATTACTATTAAACCACAAATCCCACAATATTTTTTATACAATAATCAAATAAAACTCCACTTCTCGGGTTCCCGCTAAATAGACCTTCCTGATGACTTAAGGCGTTCGTTTAAAAATTTACGGTCAGACGTCATTCGAATCCCGATTAGTTCAAGGACGTTCTCTGTTATGCAGTCTCTGTTATGGTGTGACATAGAAATTTGCAAAAGTTTTGCATTGGGTATGTTATAAATAATTATTGTATTATGTACTATGTATTATGTACCTACCGCTAATGTACCTACTCTAAGCAACGTACTCTTCTCTCTTTAGCTATTAATGAAATCAGTCTTCTAAGTTGTTGGTCTTGTAAAATTTGTTTTGTATTGGAACATCTAGGTCATATTACCTGTTCATACTTTCTATTATAAAATAACAGTGACAGTTTTTTTTTTTCAAAATATTAAATAAAAATACTACAGATTATATTGGAGATGATTCTAATATCGATCAGTTACTGTTGATTTTTTGTTTGTTTGAGATATATTTCGGAACTACTGAAGCGATTCCATGAATGATGTTATAGTATGTTTTATCTTGTTGCGATTAAGGCGAAGTCGGATTGATTTGTTATACTTTATACTTGTACAACGGTCACTGATATAACGCGACACCTGAAAATTGATTGTTTAGTACTAAGAGTAGAATCGATTCTACCAGTTTTTTCAATGTTTTTTTTAAATATTTTAGTACAATTCTAGTATATTCTACGCGCATCGTCCGAGCCGCGTTGCGCGCCGCCTGGTCGCCCCGTTCTGAGTAACGAACGTTTTAAACAGGACAAGAATGTTTCTAACTTTTGATTTATTCCTTAAATAAATATATTTTTTGTTAGAGAATGGTTCTATATATTTTAAATTGGTTGACATATTTCAAGTTTTGCATTATTTCTCTAACACGTTGTATAGTTATTTACTAAATCTTTTGAGTTGAATTCTATTATTGTACAAAATTACGTCCCGTTTATTTAGTTGTTCTTATAAAATCTCTATTATAAGAGACGAAATCGCTTACGATCTGGGTTACAAAAATATCTTTTACTACTTTCAAAACTTCGCTGAAAATATTTAGGTTGACATTGTTGATATTATACATCTTGAAATTAATGTCTCCATCATGTTCTAAGCCGCATATCAATTAGTTTAATACGCCTTTATTAGGTTACTAGCTATTACAGTAGCTATTAGTATATTTATATAGCCGAGTTTCAACGAAATCGGTTCGGCCGTTTTGACGTGATTGAGTAACAAACATCTTACATGGCAACGCACCCGGGGGCGTACCAATGTTGGTCATTCTGGACTGGTGTTGGCATGTGTCGCGGATGCTCATGTGCGACAGTATCCACTTACTATCAGGTGGACTGTCAGCTCGTCTGCCGCGTTCTTTCCATAAATAAATAAAAATAATTCCAAACAATCGCATTAATTATATTTTTAGCGGGATATAGTTAATAATGTCGTCTTGGATGGAAAATAACAACCGTTCCAACTTGGATTAAAAAGTAACAGTGATATTTTAAATGTATTATGTATTCATCTTTTTCAAAAATATAAAGTCACGACACAAATTTTTCCAATCACCAAAAATATTAGTTTTCCTTTATTTTTAAACAAATAGTAACAAGTGAATCCTTGACTGTTATATGTATATATGCATGTATTGCATCACAGATATTCATGGGGAACAGTATCCACTTACCACCACGTGGACTGTGTGTTTTTTTGCCATTTCAATTTATAAAAACATAAATAATACAATCTGGAATTTTTTTCTTACCAAGTGGGCTGTTAGACGAAAAAAGACTTATAATTAGTCAAATAAATTATCCTAGTGTTGTTAAAGGCGCCTAGCCCTGGCGCCATCGTCACAAACGTCATATTAGTTTTTTTATTTTTTTGAAAACTATTGACCTAAAGAAGGCGATCCAAACAAACAGTTTATGAATTGAGCTCAACTCCAAATCTACTTAACCTGGGGATAGCGAGTGTGACACGTCCGAACCTAGCTCTAAAAACCAAGTACTCCCCGGATTATGTGATTTTGGAAGTTTGCGAGGCCCCGACGGAAACCATAGTCCAGGTCTCGATGAGTCTTTAATCCGCCCCTGGTAATATGAAAGTCTTTGGAAACCAAACAATGTATAATAACAAAGCATAGGATGTACGTATTGTACGCAGGCCGCTTACACGGGCAAATACTAATAGTAGATTAATGTAATTGACATATCAACCGGTAACCAGAAAAATAAAGTGATCAAGAACAACACATGTCACTTTTAATCGGAGTCATGCTAGGATTATTGTCAAGATGTACTGTCGGCAAAAAAATACAAAAATGTAGCTTACAAATAATTGTTCACATTTTCTTCGGATTAAGTATTCGTTTACGTATTAGGCCGCTTGATAATGACACGGTTTTCTACCATAAAAACCTAAGGTCGTCAGAGCTGTATGGGCCACTATGGGAGCTTCTTGACACACATGGCTATGCCACGGCGCGGCCCATTGTCAAATAAAGTTCAAAAATGAACTTAATTTTATCTTTAAAAAGCTTTCCATTTCTACGGAATTTTGACTACTCGTACGCTATAGTTTGACCGTGGCACGACCGGCGGAAAACCGTGTCGTGAACAAGCATATGCGGCTTCTCTACTGCGGCGCTGGGAACTCGTTGTACTGTAGGAAAACTGTACTTTGGAGAATTTGAAAAAAACCTGTTAAATAATAAAATTTATTAATTATAACTGTCACAAATATAATTAATTGCATATTATCATTTGTTATTTAACCCTGCAGCTATTTGATCTCTCTGTACTGCTTTGTACTTAATATTTTGTTAGGTCAAGCCGGGCTAGTCTGATCGAAATAGCCGGTGGTATGCGGCTGAGAAAAGGGAATGACTAAAGGCTCATTTACACGAGGGGGAGTTTCTCGATCGGTTCGGGCGAGAATATTGCTTACGATTCTCGTACCTATGCGACCAAACTACATATAATTCTCGCCGACAACTGTTCACATGATGATAAAAGTTCGATGATAACACGGATAAAAGTGATCAGATGATGATAACGGTTGTTTATACCAGCTTTTGACCGATGTTCGAGAAACCCTCCTTGTGTAAATAAGCCATAAGTGTAATGACGAGTTTTGAGACAGATATATCCAGCATTAGCTTTTACTATTGGATATAGGCATATCCAGCAGTAGAGGCTGATTGATGTCTTGTGGTATAAAGGGTTACAACCAACTTTGAGTGAAATCGGATAGGTAATTACCAGCTCAATGATGACGAATACAATCATTACAATGATAATGATGGATACAGTTATGGTAATGATAATGAATACAAATGTCGCTGCAGTCGGTACCGGTTACGTCAAATTATGTCATTCGTACAATCGAGTTTTTAACGCCTACAGATGCAACTTTTTACTTCAATAAATATCACACATTAATCCATTGTTAACTAACTAGTCGCCCCGCCCCGGCTTTGCTCATGGTAGTATCTTGTATCTATAACTATCAAGAACGAATCCTGGTCAAAATATTCCGTAGATTCCAGGGTTTTATATATTTTTATGTCATGGCATAATCAATTCATAACCAAAAAACGGACAACACCCGTTTAAGAGCACACGTGTAGATAAATGTATGTGAAAATATACACATATTGACAGATATACACACACACACACATACACACATACATATATATATATGTATGTCAAACGCTAGACAAAACGCTTTATAATATGGCATAACAAAATAAGAGAAAACAAAGTTTGTAAACGCAAAAACTCGCGCAAAGCGGCCTTATCGCTAAAAGCGATCTCTGCCCGACAATATTTGGGTATATTCACCACAGGTAGATAGTGTACAGTACATAATATAGTAAGTGTGTTTGTTATCTGCAGCTAATGAACGAATTACTTTTTAACATATCTATTAAACTGGTCTTAAACGCATACGTTTGTTTACCCTTTCTATTGATTCTACGTTTCAGCTGGGCTACTTACACGAACCACTTACTGGTTACACCGGTCAGTTAGCTCCTGACCATGGTTGGTAGTCTTTGGAACATAAGTCTTTGGAATCTAAATTTTAACAGATAAATTTGGTACGAATCGCTATCAAATTTGACGAACGTATACTTCGTGCATTAACACAGAACCGGCTTTTTATCCTAATTCTACTCGAGTGAAGGCGTACACCTGGTATAAATATTCTAATATTTATATTTTAACAGCTATCTAGTATGAAATATATTATTGTTTCGTATTCCTTGCGGAAAATAAATAACTGCATGCTATTGGGGTTTTCAGGCGACGTAATAATTAAGTAGAAATACATAATTTAAGTAATGACACATAGGTACTTTTATGTGAAAAAATATTGCCTTCTACATTCAAAGTTATTGGTGAAATGAATTACTTAATTAAATATTATTATGTAAATCCTTTCTAATAAGGGCTGTATTTTAGAATCCATTATCGCCGAGTCGTCTTCGTATACTTGTGTTTAAGTATCCATTACAAGAAAAAATTGAATTCAGGTTAGCATTAGCGGCCAGTAGGGATTATTTAGGGATTTAAAAGCAAGAAGTTCGGTGAAGAACAATACTCGAAAGAGTATTATTACGCTGTCAGATTACTCAATTTCTTAAAAACATTATATTAAGAAAGCGAGTCTATTTTCGCCGCGGTCTCGCGGTTCAAATAATTATAAATACTTGAACACCTCACGATTTCACACGGATCGCGGAAAATCTCATTGTTACTCATACTGCTAGTATCACAGTGTTGGCGGTGCTGCCATCTGTCAATTTGTCACCTGAATCATCACGCATATTTTAGAGCATGAAATAAATTTGGAATACGTAATACGTTTTTTTGATGATTTTTGCGTGTTACACACATATCGAGTCTGGAAATTTCCATTGGAATAAGATACAAATCACAAATTTAGCTTAGTTACAGCTATTGTTTTAAATTTAAACCTATTAAAGCCAATTTCGGTCACGTGTCAAGAATCAAAAAACTAGTTTTAAGATTTTACTATAAAGGTATTGTAAATCGGGTCTGAAAGCGTAAAATTAAAGGTTTTTGTTTACCTTTTATTCCTGCTCGACGTGTCGGCGCGCTAGTACATATTCTTAAAAATGTGTTTAGAGTTCCTTAGAACCATTGAGATTTCGTGTTACTATGCCGGAACAGTTTCTTTTCGATAGGATCTTTGTCGAACATTATCTGACATATATATCACTGTCAGTTGCCGGTAAACAATATCAGAAAGTGTAATATCACACACAGGTGAAGTTCAACGAAAGTGTTCTAGGAAATGGAAGCGGGAAGTGTAAACAAGGGACCACTTCAACGTTTCTACTGCATTCTCCATTATCAAAATCTTCGCCATACAATTACGAGTAAGTATCGCGAATTTTAAAGAAATACACGACAATTAAAAAATTAAGACTTTAAATCAACTCTGACAATCTGATATACCTATATTGGAAATATAGAGTGCAACGAAATTATTCGGTCAATACAGGAATACCGAACAGGGTTCGTGGAATCTTAAAAAAATTCCGAAAATATCGTACAGTAACGTAACATTTATATCATAATAGCTCTCCAATATTGTATCCAGCCCGTGTAGCATCCACTGCTGGACGTGAACCTCCTCATCTCCCAATGCACATTGTCCTGTGCATGAGAGATGTATGGCTTCGATGTATGTATGGCTTTTTGGGTGCTATTGGAAAGCCGGCCAACACCACACGGCCCAGTATGATTGATTACTGTATACGCTATCCACTGTTATTTACTTTTCAATGCCACGTCACATGTCTGACTCGTACCTGTATTTCAGTGTTTATGTAACATCAGTCTTAATAATAATGTTCCCTTTGATCAGTATTTGCGTAAGTGTTAGTCTTATATATTCATATATTTAATTGTACAAACACACAAAACAATATTGCTATACATGTTTAAGTGACAGAAGATATACCGAAAGGTAAGCTTATCTCCTGTGGAGATGTCTTCCAGCAGACTCGTGAAATTAGAGACATTGGTAGGAACATAGAAGTCTTCTTTATGTTACTATTTTTTTCTTTTCATATATGGCAATGGTGCAATTAGCACATTCTGCCAATATCAAGTTTCCTTCGTGATTAAAGTCACAATAACTTAAAATACATTTTGTCAATACATTTGTTTGTCACATCAAAGAAAGTCAGGAGTCGTTCATTAAAATGATAATGGGTTTACTGAGGTCAGAGATGGACTCCTTGGAAGCACACGAAAAATGCACTGTTAAAGTTTCATAAAATATCACTGTTAAACCACAAACCCCATACATATTTTATACATTAATCAAACAAAAACTCAACCGTAATTTCTCGAGTTCCCGCCAAAAAGTCCTTCTCTACATTACATCGATTTGATCTTTACTTTATTGACGTTCTTGTTTACAAATCATTCTCATAAATACTTTTAATTATTACTCTATCGCACATAGACATAACTGTACAATTCCTCGATGTAACTAATGTTTACATCTCTTTTAGGTTTCTACATATCGAATAATTTTTATTCACTCCAATATCTCTTACATTCTAGTCACGTTCTTAGCATAATCTCAACGTCAGTAGATAGTTTTGCTCCGTGATGGATACAAGAAACAAAATTACTGTTGGGGCACGGGTAGGTCGTGATACGTTTATAGTGTGATATCGATCGATTACAAGAATCAATGTAAATAATATAAACTGTCAAATGAAGTAAAATGTAAAATGACGTTACACCGTCAGCAACTTCTAGCGGTCGCTGTCTTTGCCTCAAATCTTTCAATAAGTCTTTAATGAATAAAAAAAAATACGATATTTGTAGATACTTTTGTGCAATAGAAGTAATATTTAAAAAAAATCTAATTATAGAGGTAATATTAGGAAAAAAAATTGTTTCGTATCCGTTTATTTTTTAAATAAATAATGATGTCGTGTACGTTATTATTATTATTATTCATTTTATAAATTAATGATTAAAGTACCTACCATTAACAGAGTGTAATTTTGTTCCAATATATTTGAGTTTATTTCGTAAATAAAAAAAAAAAACGTTAATTATAATTTACAACTTTATCACATTTCCAGTAAGTAAGTATCAGTAGTGAAAGT
This sequence comes from Sesia apiformis, assembly GCA_914767545.1. Taxonomy (NCBI): domain Eukaryota; kingdom Metazoa; phylum Arthropoda; class Insecta; order Lepidoptera; family Sesiidae; genus Sesia; species Sesia apiformis. Next base: position 1,084,933 of record OU611960.1, on the reverse strand, counting down.
GTAAATATCTTTGCGAATACAACGCAAATGCCGCGTCCGGTGGAATTAATTCTGGAGTGAGCGCGAGATCACAATGCCGCCCACGTCAAACTATTTCTGTTTTGGGGTTACCTCGGCGGAACAGAGATGCAGGAGAGTCTGCAAGGTCACTTGGCTATTAGTATTTTTGGATTTCACTGCTTTGTCCTTAAAAAATAATAATTAATGGTTTAGCGGTTATTTCATTGCTATGAAGTAACCTTTGATGCTGTTGCTATCAAAGCTTTGGAATGTGCGTGACGTTTGGACTTGAATTCGTTAGTTTTCCTATTCAATTTTCATATTCAAAATTTGAGATTTTTCTTTAGTTTTTTAATCATCAACTTATTTATAATATCTATTGCTTTATTTTTGTAACTATAAAGTGTATATAATAAATATCTTATTATAACAGATAATAATAAATAATTAAACCTCAGATTGAACTATAATATTGATACGTCTGATTCTGTGAGCTAAACATTTTCTGATAGGTAACTCGTCAATTTTTACAGTTATTTTTACATGGCACGGTGATTAAGATCACACATTATAATCGGATATTTATTTGCGATTAAATATTCATTTGTTTATGTCGGATTACTGAATAAATTCTTGCATTCAGCAATCGTGGTGCGGTTAAGGCGAGATATCATGATAGTGAAAATATTTTTGTTGAAGGTGAAATTATGCTTTACGTAAGCTTTTAAGTTTTTAATAATAGTTGTTATTAAAGAAAAATGGTTCCCAATTGCAACAGCCCAAATGTCGATCACCTAAAGTATAAAGGTTACGTTAAAACCCGGATTTCTGCCGCTAATAACAATATTTTAACGAGATAATTGTAGTTACTGAAGGAGATGTTGAGCTTGCGATAATTTGTTTTCTGTTGAATTAAAATTAAGATCCATTACAAGCATTTCTTAAAAGTCAATTGTCATGGTGTTTAAAATGAGAAAACAGGCTATACAAATAATGCAAATACAACATACAAACATAATATACATAACGTAGATATTGTCGCACAGAATATGTTCAGACTCTTTCCAAAGCCTCAAGTCATAGATTCCGTTCATGATTTCGAGCATTTTTTTTTGCAAAAAATCAATTTTTTCCAGTTTTTAAAGAATATTTCATGCTTTAATACAAAGCCCATTTTTTTAGATATTCACAAGAAAATACGTAACATTATAATAATTATGTCAATTAACATAGAAACATGAACAATTCTTGTACGAGTAGGTACATTTAATATAGTTAATTTTTGTATGTTAAGGTGTACAATTAAATCCACTCGTATTTATTTAGCTATCTTTAAGATAAACCTAAGAAACATTAGATAGCTTAAGAAAAAATTTAAAGGGGATTGTAATCGCCATTATTATTTTGAAATTATACAACTGTTTTGTACTTTGTTCTATGAATTAGATTACGTACGTATTATCTTGTTGTTACGGATAAATATGAATGTTGATAATGGGAGTTTATAATGTTGTGGAATACTTTTTTTCCACAAAAAACTATAAACAACATAGTAATTACAATAAAAGTGACTAAATACCGTAGTAGAAAGATAGATAACAAGCATTCATACATTATCTCTAGGGGGATACAAACAACTCTAGCTAAATGTTTAAATTTTACAACTGTGATTCACTCTCGCTACATTTATAATGTTTATTGGTTTTTATATGTTTTCCTTTTAGATAAGAACTCGTAAATGAATAAGTCGGTTTGGTCAGAATTTATTTCAGAATTCAGTGTACGAGTAGATACTTATTTTATGCACACTGATATATTTCGGTACTCCTTCATAAATTAGTATTATATTATATTATGTAACTATAATGAATACAACGTTTTTATTAAGTATAATTATTTTTGGGAGATTTGAAATTTTCCACCCATTATGGAGATCATGACTATTGGAAAAAATTCATTATATTTCGACTAGTGTGACCGTAACCGTAACTCGTCCACTACTTGACCAGTGGATACGGGTCTTCTCATGCACATTGTCTTGTACACGAGGGGTGTATGACATTAAAACGCCGCGCTGGCTTAGCGGGTCGACGAGTCCACTAGTTTAGAAATGGTGTAGTTTATCAGGGCTTGCGGAAGCGGTTATCCCATTCGCCTTTTACGGCAACCACGGGAAGAGATGGGGTGGTCGGGAAGACACCACACGGCCACCGAGACAGATAAATATATTCAAATAGATCTAAAGATTCGATTCTCAAATAGATCCAACTGTGTTGTTAATTTTTCTAAGTGCAATCAACTGCAGCGGATTAATTCCGTATTATGACGGTACTGAGTGCAAACAATGACCACTTAATTAGTGGATGACATTAATGTATTGCCCGTCTTTTTGTTACACTGTATCTATTTACTAGAACAATAAATTGAGTAGCGCGGTGAGTAGAAACATTGTTATAAGGTTTTGTACTAAAGTTATTCTGATGCCCAGTTTAACTTTGAACTAAATTAATATGAGGGAAAACACAATGCAACCAGCCCTTTCAGTATCCAGTGTAGGACATGGGCCTCCTCAAGCACATTGTCCTGTGCATGAGGGATATACGACCTTAGAACGTCACTCTGACTAAACAGGATGGCGAGTCCACTCTTTTAGACGTGGTGTAGTTCCTCAGCGCTTGAAGTGTGTCGTGTGGTGTCGGCCGCTTTTACCACCATCCCTTCCCGTGGGTGTCACAAAAGGCGGCCAAGGGATAACAAAGCGTCTACCACCTTAGGACCTTATTGTCGGTATGGAATTACTGACTATGGTTCAGATTTTCTTATTTTAAATTTCGTCGTTTCAAGATTATTTTAAAATAAAAACACAATATACCTTTTAAGATTTCACTAATGTAATGACTCAATATCTGTAAAACTAGAACCGACAATTAGGTCCGTTTATTCAGACAATGTCGCATATTATGACTATCGTGCTCTTCCTCACTTTAGAAACAATATTTTACAGATTAACACTTTACAGATTAATTAATATACACATGCATTCTCTATCTCTATGTTTATAAAACACATAGTCTGTCCCGTCTGTCTGTTATCTTTGAACCTGGGTTCTACTAGACGAATATTCATGTTATTTTCACTAACGTGAAGGTTATTTTTGCCGAAAGGTTTTATGTACATAAAACATCAAAGTACGCACCAGGCGAGAGGAGCAGCAGATAAGAGGCTTATACATATGTCAAATTTAGTTATTAGCTCGTATTTAACTATACTATATACTGGAATTCGTAATGAATTGAATGTTCAATTCATTCAAACCTGCCTTTACAAGGCAACGACAAACAAACATATTAAACAAATCTGGACAGATAACAAAATTATCACAACAGGAATCTGGACAAAATCTCGTAACAGCATAGAAAATGCTAAATACGAGGGCGGGCTGATAAGTACCTGACCTAGGAAAGAAATACTCAGTTTAACGTAACGAAGTGGTTTTTATTTTTCGACATAGTCTCCTGTAAGCTCTACGCACTTAGTCCATTTTCGCTCCAAAGCAGTTATGCCCTGCATAAAATGCGTTTCTTCAAGGCCGGCAAAATACTCCTCTACAGCAGTTATAACGGCATCATTCGTCTCAAATTTCTGTCCGCCTAAAAAAGTTTTGAGCTTAGGGAACAGGTGGAAGTCGGACGGTGCTAGGTCACGCGAAGAAGGTGGATGGGGCAACAATTCGTAGTGTAATTCGTTGATTTTTGCCATTACCTTAACGCATGTGTGAACCCTTGCGTTGTCTTGGTGAAAGATTTTTTTTTTTCGAGTCAAACCTGGTCTTTTTTGCTAAATGCATTCCTGTAACTTGTGTAACAGATCAGCGTAGTAGTCGCCGGTAATAGTTTGACCCTTCGCAAGGTAATCTGTCATCAAAATTCCCTTCGCATCCCAAAATACAGATGCCATCACTTTCCCTGTCGATTTCACAGCTTTGGCTTTCTTTGGAGCCGAACACCCAGCTTCTGTCGACTGCTTTGATTGAATTTTGGATTTAGGTGTATAATGGTGGACCCACGTTTCTTCTGTTGTTACAAATCTTCGCAAAAAATCTACTTTATTACTCTTAAAACGATTCAAACAGTGTTGGGAGTCTTGCATACGAATTCGTTTTTGATCGAGAGTAAGCAAGCGCGGCACCCAACGGGCGGATAGCTTTTTCATATGCAATTCTTCACTCAGGATGTGATGTACCCGTTCTTTCGAGATACTTACACTTTCAGCTATTTCGGATAATTTCAATCTTCGATCGTCCAAGACCATCTCATGGACTTTGGAGATCATTTCTGGGGTGGTGACGCTTTTTGTACGTCCGGATCGGGATTCATCTTGGACGCTTGTACAGCCGCGCTTAAATTCGGCAACCCAGCTCTTGACTGTGGCATATGAAAGAGCACTTTCACCTAAAAAAATTTTAACTCGTCAAAAATTGTTGATCCCTTTAAACCCTTCATATGAAGAAACTTTATCACTGCTCTTTGTTCAATTTTATTCATTTTGTGAAAAATTTAACACAAGATTTTCTAAAATGTCAGATTATTAAAAAGTATTGGAGCCGTCGATTTCAAATTTAGAATATGGATAGCTAGAAATCTCTTTTGTAAAATGAGATATTTTTTTTAAATATATGTTCTTTTTAAATAGTTTAGGCCAGATACTTATCATCCCGCCTACGTATCATCTGAAGGACAATGTCATTATTCGATACGTCAAAAGCGGAACTATACGCTGTTCAAACGATTAGAAACTGTATGATCGCGTTTATGAATAATGCCATTAATGGCAAATCAATAAAATCATTAAGCGGTCCCCACAATGTGTACAAAACACGCATGTTTGGATCCTCGCCCTAAAAACACAAAACAATTAGGTTCCCATTCGCCTTGACCTTGCGACGCGCCCTACATACAAACAAATGCAGTGAGTTATAAGCGGATAGCGGAAATATTATCACAATAAAACATCCATGTTTCTATTCAGATGAAGCACGTTACGATTAATACATGCTAACAAAAGCCCGTGTTGCGTCCACATAATCCGTTAAACATGATAGCATTTGGGGCAAGATTCGGATCCGGATATTTATTTCTTCTCTACCCAAAGGTCGCTATTAGAGATTAACCGACTTTTGTGTTTTAAATATTATAATATCTGTTACTGTTTTGTTCAATCAGTATTCAGATCTAAAATGGAGTTAGATAAGTATTGAACAATCGTGTGTACAAACTACTCCGCTTATGAACGCAAAAAAAATTAAACGTGCGAACTCTCAGTTGGTCAATGATTTAGAATGCAAAAAGATCTAAAACAAACATGACGCGAAACGGAATTAATGTCGGCCATCTTAAATTAATATAAGACTGACAACCATGTAAGTTGACAAAAAATTCTCTATTGGTAAACATTATCACTATTCTAGTGATATACCTCTTGTTCCTATATTCGTGCAGTTCTTTTCAGCGTTATTGTAGTTTAGCGCATTTACGACGCATAAGCATACGACGCATGTATTATAATATACAATAAGTTTACATAAGGACACAAGAGGAGGATATGAAAGGAGACGACCGTTAAACGCTTGTGAGCGTTATCGTCCTTTTTATCATTTTATTTTCTTAAACCCTTGTGGTTAAAAGTTCGACTCTAAGACGGTTTCTTTTGAGCGCTCATTTTTGCTAAACTATTTATTTATCTAACAGAAGATAATATAGGTACCCAATATATGAAAAATAACGAAACTTACCAGTAGGTACTCTTGTAAATATCGTTATTTGTAATGGCGAACAGAAAAATAGTTAAGATGCGCGCCATCTCGACTTTTTGGTTCAATTTACACTATTTCACTAAAATTATATCACCACACGCTAATTCCCTATGCCTTTGCGCCAGCTTCAATTCAGCGATGATGCGTACCCATTGTTCCCTTAAAGTAACTAACTCACTTCCGAATACGAACGGTGACACAGTTGCGTGACCGAGACGCGAGTTTCTTTAATTGTTCTCATAATTAGTAAAGCCTATTACGGTGTGATGTTTATTTTGATTACCGAAAACTACGCCGTTGGAATACTTATTATAGTTTTTACATATTAAAATTTAATGATAGCGGTATAAACAAAATTATTAATTATTACTGTACGGCCGCGTGGAATTATGATTAAAAACGGCTCATATTTAAACTATCGGCAAAAAATACTAAATTAAATTTAATGAAATTAAATTATTATTTTAGAACTTAGAGCAACTAAAGTATACGAGTGTAATTTTACTAACAATGTCATCACCAAATCGATGGAGTGCGAGACTCCTATATCTTTATTGTCACCAGAGAACCCAGTACTATTTTAGGAGAAGGAGGATGCACGCTGCCATTCAACAGCCGTTGGGCGCACTCGATTAGCCTCGTTACCCCCCCTCTCACAGAAGACTACCTTGAAATGTGCTGCATTTCCCACTTTATTTTATTCCTCAATGTACGTTCGTGTTTCGGTAATGAGTGAGACATGTCAGAGCCCATTTCCATCCCATCCTATCATATTCCTGCCCATTGCCCCAGCGCTTCCTCTAATTCCATTCCTATATCTTCAAGGGCAGGCAACGCATCCGGAGACGTACCAACGTTTGCCATTCTAGACTGATGATGGCATGTACCGTTGATGTCTACGAGCGACAGTGTCCACTTACCACCAGGTGTATGTGTATGTATTTATGCATGTAGGTACCACCAAGTGGCAGACTGTATGCGGGATAATTGAAAAATTCAACATTTGTTTTAGTTTCTACTTAAAAAAATGTTTAAAAAACTACAAAATTACTCGTTAAAATTGCTTTCGATATGTTTTTAAAACTTTTCTAATATTTTGTAAAAGTTCCACTTAAGAGTATACTTTATTCAAAAATTCAGTTAAGTTTTATTGCAAAATTTTTATATCGTATACTGAGTGTAGGTACCAACTTCTCCCCATGACAAATAACCAATACAAAAATAGATCTATTTGCCATATTAAATATCCATTATTTCTAATATAAAGTACATAAAATGGCCATGTCCCCCGCGCTCGTTACAACTAAACGTATCTACTTATTTATTGCTATGGAACTACTAATGGGTAATTTACGCAAATATTTTTAAACGCTAAAACGGAATGCAATTCAAATGTTTACAGAATATTTTTCTTAAAATTATTGGATTTTTTTTCGGTAAATTACCAATCACTAGATGTGATAGAAGTGTTTTATAATGTAAGCAAAACAGGAATGTCTTATTTATTTTTAAATAGAAGCGAGAGTGGAAATAGAAGCAGAAATCATGAAAAAAAATAATTTATTGTAATTGTAATAATACTCTAATCCCATTACTCCTGCCTCAAGAGGTCTTTCCATTGAGCTACGATATGGGGTTCTTCAAGAGAGCTGTGAATAAGATTTTGCAAGGTCGGCGGCGCACCCGCATACCCCCTGGTGTTGCAGGTGCCCATGGGCGGCGGTAACACTTACCATCACGTGGGACCGCTTGCTCGTCCGCCCACTAATCTATAAAAAAAAAAAAAACTTAGTTCTATCAATTAAAGACAATATATTAATATTAACTTTTTCACCCCGGGCCCCCTTGTACACATCAATATCTCACAAGATATTAAGTTTCAACTTTAAAAAAGCGGTCTTATGTCTTAACTATTTATGGAGTACATTCGTTCTGTACTAGCATGGACTCAGTACATAATGTAGTAATCGACTTACAATAGGGGCCACCTTTAGATACGTTAAATTTCTATATCAAAGAGATACATTGAAAATGAAAGCAGCACATATGCTCCTCAATAGGAGTACATCCGATTAAGTAAAGGCACATATCAGTAGCTCTAGTCGTTGGGGCGGGCCAGTTTGACGCACGTCCCGCTTGTCCATCGAGCGTAGCGTTGGCCATGCATCATCAAAATACCAATGTGTATGAGAAAGCCCATGTCCAGCGGTGGATAAAACGTCTGGTTACGGTTTTATTGTTTGGTCACTTTATCCACAATAATGATAAAAATAGGAGTATATCAAAATGAATGGAAAAATACCACTGTTATTTGTATTAAACTGTCAATATGCACTATTTGATTAAATATCTCTTATATCAATCCGCTTATACTGATAACAGTGATAAATAATATAACACAATATTAGCGATAAATATTTCGACATGAATCGTGACTGTTGAAGTCGTGGATAGAAATTTCCTACGGATAAAAATGTTTCTAATTAATATTGAAGCGGATATTTGATATAAATTAGAACATTTATTTGTACCCGGATTACAGTTGATCCAGTATCTAATTTTTATCACATATTTTAACTGTATTAAGTTAAAATTATCGATCTTTCGTCATTTAGCATAAATGATAAATCTCAATATAAAGATATATACACGAATATTGTCTTACCCCATACGCTATACGAGTAAACAATCTCCATTCTGTCGTGCGTGAAAGAGCGAAATATCTTAAAAATGTTTGGTAAAAAATCCACATAGAAGAATTGATTTAATCAAAAAGAAATTCTGGTCAAATTGATTGACCTTGACCGATTGATGCGATACGAATATCAAATAATACAATGATAAGGCTTGGATAGGTACGAGTTTTAGTTATGACATCACCGTGTCATACAAAGTGGTTAACAGGAAGAGGTAGGCGATGCTCGGCTTACGAGCAAATAAAAAAACTAACAACTATATAACTTTAATAAAAATGATGTGTCCTAAAGTTGTTAAGCAGTAGGTATAGTTTTGGCTTTAGACAGGCCAACAAATTTAAGTGTATTATTACTGTTTAATAATAATAAACTTAAAAGGAAATATGCACTATCAAAGTGCCAAAATGTGCATGCAAATATGCACGAAAAAATGTCTAAATATGCATTATATATGCACTATCAGAAAATAAACATCAAGTCGTGAGATCAATTTTATATTGCCAAAATAAAAGTTCTGAACATAAATTTACACAATCAATTATAGTTTTTATGATAATACCCTTCTCCAAATTATCAATTTCAAACTTGTGACGTTTCTCAGTTAGACTTAATTTGTAGGCCGAAAATGACCGCTCCATGTCGACCGAACGTGACGGGGCAAAATTTGAAATTTGGTGCCATGTCCGCAGAAGTCAGGCCCGTGTTATTAATGTACGCATTTATTTGTTTAATTACCTCAAGGCCCTGATTTTTAACAAGAACGGCGTCTAACTAGTTTCGGATCATTTCCGAAAATAAGTTTTTATGTCGAATTATGCACTATAAACGAAAAATCATAGATATATGCAATAGAGTGTGAAAACCGACAAATATGCATTTTACATATGCAAATATGCATTTTGAATATGCAAATATGCATTTTGAATATGCAAATGCATATATGTCTATGACTAATTATTGTTATAAAAGAAGGCGGCAGGCGAGCATACAGTCCACCTGGTGGTAAGTGGATACTGTCGTCCATAGACATCCGCGATACATGCCAACATCAGTCCAGAATGAAAAATGTTAGCAAGTCTCCGGATGCGTTGCCTATTTTTGCAAATTTAGAAATCGATTTGATGAAAGGTTTGGGAAACTGGGGATAAGGGATAAGATAGAATGGGATAGGAATAGGCTTTGGCATATCCCACTCATTACTGAAACACGTTCGTATATAGGGGGATTGGGTTAAAGTGGATAATGCACTACATTTTACGGTAGGGTTATGTTTTTTAATTGACATTAATCTGTTTCAAATGAATTTGTTACAATATTGCATTCCCTTGTTTCAGGCAGACGGTCCAGCAGTGTGCAACAGCTGCAACGCAGTTATTAACGGCAGAGTAAGTTCCTATAAGCATCATTTTCATCCGTGATTCTCAATGATAATTTCGAACCATCTTTGCATATGTTTGTCCATTACTAAATGTGTATGCGAAATTATGGGAGAAAATAGACCTTATTTTTTTATTCCACTAAATATTAAGACCACTTTAAATAAATAAAAAAATAATTTTATCTTAAAAATCCGATCAGAAAAGTTTCAAAACAACGAAATTTTAAGTTAGAAAATCTTAACCAAAGCTCATAAGTCCATACCGACGATAAGGTCCTTTAGCTCAGATCAGGAGGGATCAGATCAAATCCCTCTCTATCAGGAGGAACACACAACAATATTCTATAAAAAAATCTATGTAACTTTATCAATTACGTTTTGACCTTAAGAAGTAATGCTAAGGTTTTCTGGACCGATCTTTTAGGTGATCGTCAAATTTGTAACTACACAAATTCGTTACACGTCTAGTTTTTGGGATACATCTAATTCGTGTACAAATACGCTATTAGTACAGGCAATTAGAAAAGTGAAATTATTTACATTTATTTATACCATGGATACATACAACCAAGTGAACAGACCTTAATGAATGAAAATTATGACTCATGTTATGAATTAATAAATTAAACAAGCAACAGGATTTTGAATGAAATTCAATATTAGGTTTAAGTTTCTTGAAATTTTCACAATATTCTTTTTTTGCTTAATTTTTCAAACCCGCAAAGGTTTTCTCAAAACAATTAAGTAAAATGAATACTAAAGACTGTATAATCTTTAGACGAGTTTCGAAATTAGACGAATAACGAAATTGACCACCATCTGAAAGAATGTTTGGACCCAATTAACCATGTGTACAATAATGTTTCTTTTTATGTTAATAAATTAAATGATAATCAAATACCACAAGCTCCGAGGAACTATATACCACCTCTAATAGAGTGGATTCGTCACGCTTGACCAGCTTGACCTTGACCATTTTCAGTCCATATAAAATATATATCCCTTATACAGTAGTGGATACTAAAAGAGCTAGTTACATTGCATTGCAGTACAAAATATAATGTATCCATTTTTACTGTATACAAATTAGTGTTCGCCTCTGTATTTGTATATATTTCTAATGATTGAACCCATCAAGGTACTCGGTATCAACACGTTTTTCGTGGTATGAATCACTCGATTCCGTTCTTCACGGAAATATGAATTGCAAAACATACGTAATCATTATACATACATACTGATAAAAGTATATATATATACGGTCATTTGCGATGATTAATTGTAAATAATAATAAGAGGACAACTGTTGCACGCGTTCTTAAAACTCATCTTTCAACACCTTACACGTGTCTTTCCGGTTAGTGCTAAATGTGCAACAATAACTGTACCGGAACTAACCCCTGTATCGTCCGTTGCCGGATATGGACCTCCTCACGTACATCGTCTTGTGCACGAGAGATGTGTGGCCTTAAAACGTCACGCTGGCCAAGCGGGTTGGCGAGTCCACTCTTTTAAGAAGTGGTGAGTGAGGCTTGTGGTAGCGGCTTTGTTAACCCTTAGCCACCTTGTATGAGATCCAAGGGGAGAGATGGGATGGTGCTATTCTCAAAGAATACACCACCACCATAAATACTACATCACCACCATAAATACTACACCACCACCATAAATACTACACCACCACCATAAATACTACACCACCACCATAAATACTACACCACCACCATAAATACTACACCACCACCATAAATACTACACCACCACCATAAATACTACACCACCACCATAAATACTACACCACCACCATAAATACTACACCACCACCATAAATACTACACCACCACCATAAATACTACACCACCACCATAAATACTACACCACCACCATAAATACTACACCACCACCATAAATACTACACCACCTCTAAAAAAGTGTACTGGCCAATCCCAGGAATTCATTGTGCCTACCTAAACGAAGCCAGTGCGAGTTGCTACTTGAATTATAAATTAAAACCTTTCGATATTCCCACACGCAAATCCGGGACACCCCACTAACTAAAATAGTCCAGTTCGATCACGTCACCTCTCAATATACTTATCAGAGCAGTATCAGTTATCAGAGATAAGTTTCTAGCTCGGCATTATTAGTTACGTTGGCTATATCAGCAATAACAATTGATATTGAGGTGAGTGCCGCGTGCAAAAGTGCAGTTTGGCAACAGCAAACACAAGTTGTGTATGAAATTTACTATGTTATGTTGATATTAAATTGTTATCAGTGGCGTGCATATCATACCAGTAGACAAGCAGAGCCTATACCAGGAATATTAGTAAGAATTCTACCAATTTGACCTTCGCATTTCGAGAAAAGTTCACTACAACTCTACTAAGGTTGACCAGTTGATTCCAACAAAACATCATTGAAATTCAAATGATTGAAATGAAGTTTGGCAGAATAATAGTTTGAGTCTATCGACTCCATTGCTGAATATAGGCCTTCGCCAAGGACCGCCTCCATACACGGTCTCCTGCTTTTCTCATCCACACAATACCGGCGATTTTCCTCAAGTCGTCAGATCAGCTGGCCCGAGGGCGTTCCGGTACTGATCCATTTGGCTCATTTTTTAACTTAACCGAGATATATCTCGGGCCAGGTGGTCTGACGATTTGAAGAAAGTCGCCGGTATTGTGTGGATGACAAAATCAGGAGGTATTAGGTGGTAGCGATCCTCGGGAGAGGTCTATATCCAGAAAAGTAGAGACAGGCGCTGATAGTATGGTAAACAAATGGTAAATTTCCATTCCGATTGGCTATTATCATCGGCGTTATTACGTTTAGTTTTTTTTGGTTCCTAAATGCAACAATAAAATGCATTTAATTAACAATAAATAATCAGAATGATTTAGCTGTAAACACGTGAGCACGTGACTACGATTTAAGTCGCGATTTTTAATACAAACTCAAAATGCAGCAGTTCCATATGCAGATTAGTTTTAATGGCGTCCATTACGGCAATGTCAACCATGAACAAGGTTGCACTGATCGTTAACTGATCGGTACCTGAAGTTGTTTATGGATTCCTATGGATTAGTTTGTTAGTGGCACTACTTAGACTTGAAATTACAGTTTAAAGTCCATTTTGACATTTGAATTCGAAAAAGCGCCGTTTTAATGAATATCTTTAGATTCTTTATTTAAATAAAAACTCAGTGGTCGGATCCTAGCTTTGCGTTAGTTCCAAAACTGACAAAGTTACAAAAGATTCTGTCAAAACAAAAACAATTCTTGCTCGCCTTAAAAGTATGCTTAAAAGTGAGGGCCAAAGCCCTTACGTTAATTGGCATTAAAATCATTCACATGACTAGTTACAATTCGAGAGATTGAAATAGCCAAGATTCAGAGCACAGACGGATAAAACCCAAACATAACATTTCTAAAATACCTACGTCTAAACAATAGCACCGCGTGTTCTCAATTTATTTATATCGATGCCCATAACCCTGAAGATTGCGACATCCATCTGTCATCCGTTTCCCTAGTCTTGATATATTGCTGCCAACTTCATTACCAGCTCCACTGTTCTCACCTTGAACCTCCTTGACCTGCTATTGTTTGGTCTTTTCTCGCAGATCATCTTGTTTAGTTAGTTTAATTACAATCATTGTTTTTGCTGCATTTTTTTTTCATGAAGTTTTTGTACGTTAAACGTATTCTTAACTGATGTTATGTCTTATTTATAAACTATCAACTGTCACTGATATATCACTGATATACTGACGTTAACAACAGCTTCAAAGCTATTCACTCTTTTATAAATTACACAATCAACTGTAATGTGTATAATCAGCTTAATCAATAACCATGAAGAATGTTACGAAGTTTGAGATAATATGAAAATTAGAATCACCACTCACACAATCACTATACAGCCCTGACGATATCAAGATGCTCTAAGAGACGTAATAATTTCATAGAACATGTTACAAAATAAAATATCCTTAACGAAAACCAGAACAATGAGGGATTTAGTACATTTTGGAAATACATTTCGATTTTCTCGTTAGCATTTCAGTCAGACCCACAAATCATATTGTGGTCAGACCCTGTACAGTTTGTTTGAATGTTAAAATCCACCTACTAAATATTTATTCAGTACATTAATTGTATTAACTTTATTGTATTAACAAGAGGCGGACTCAATGCTACAAAGCATTTTCTCCCAGCCAAACTTAAGGCTATTTAGTGCAAGTGGAACAGTTTGTATGGTAGACTAAAATTGGAATAATATATTTTATTGCTAAATTTGTTCACGCTGTCAGAGATATACTCCTATGTTGCAATGATGTAAATATTCACACACCAATCAACATTATCAATATCAACTCAACCTAGCAGACTATAGCACAATTAATTTGATCATCTTAATTTCAAGGTTTTCCATGTTCAATACACTTTCCTAAAACATTCCTTCTCATATTTTTTTTCCATTTCCAGATCGTGACAGCCCTTAACAAGAAATGGCATCCGGAGCACTTCCAGTGCTTCACCTGCCACAAACCCATCGACGGCGCCAAGTTCCACCAGCACGATGGTAAAGTCCACTGCGTCACGTGCTACACCCAGCACCACAGTCCGAGATGCCATGGCTGCGGAGATCCCATCACTGATGTAAGTACTAACACTCCCTTTTCAATACCTTTTGAGTTCCATTAGTCTTTCATTTAGATCAGTGCGTTAAGGTTTGCCTTCTGTAATAGATTTTATAGGCTCCTTTATGTGAGATTCGTATAATATATAAAAATTGAGAATATAAAAACAATGTCTAGTTTTTCCTTTTGTGTAACGTTCCTCCGCACAACAGTTCCTTTGTATGCTGCTGTTGCGTTCTCCTTGTTTTTGTTCTGCTTTTGTGTTTGTTTTGGACCCGTTTTTAATTATCTAACGTTCTGATCTTATTCTTATCAATTACACGAATGTCCTAAATTTTAAAAGTTATAATATTCTCTTTATCTGTAGGGTTTCATATTTGATTTCTTTATAAAATAAATTAAATGTCATTATAAAAGCTTTTCTGTTAGAAGGTTTTCTGATGTCGGCAGGGAGAGCATTTTATAACTTTACATGTTGAGTGGCGAATTAAACATAAAGCCATAACTGGTAGAAAATATCATAAGGAATTAAGTCCGTTCTTTTTGGTTGGCTCCCAGGTTTGCTCGTTGCTCAATGAGGGTTAAACTCACATTGTTTAGGGCTTACTGCCAGACATTTTAAACTGGTAGCTTGTGGGTCAACTAGACACAGAGGGCCTACAGCGCCCTGCGTGTTCAATACAATAATGCATTCAGGGTGGTGTTGGGGTGGCCGCGATGCTGTAGCGCATATGGAATGTTTGCGGAGATTAAATTATATGGCTTCCACGACAACGAATCGCCTTTATGATGTGCCGGTTTCACGGCGGCACCAATACATATAATCCTGAGTAAGCTAGCCGGGAAGATAGATGGTTCCCACGTTAGGGTACTGGGTAGCCACTCACCTTTACACCTGAATAAATAAAATGTTATTGTGGAACTTCGAGCAAACTAACGATTGTGGACATGTACATGATGGTCCGAAATAAAGTTTATTATTATTATTATACATAATTTTTGACCACTATTCAGTTGTTCAATAAAAAATGAATAGAATTATATCTTTTTGTATCACGAGCAATCTAGCGACGGGCAGCACGATATATCCGGGATGTACATACGTGATTATAAAAAAAGAATACAGTTCGATATCTTAACTACTTTGGAAACCGTGAAGTGCACTTCATAAGATCATTTCGATTTAACTGAACCTTGAAATTAAAAGAAGGGTAATGTATTTGTGGTCATAACTGTTAATCAGTTTATTGATCAACTTATATTATATACAACGATAGCCCAGTTAGTAGTCTGACCTCCATTTTAATAGATTACGCCTTTTAACTATGCCGGTCATATATTTAGTACTAGAATAGGTAATTATAAATGTGTCACCCCTTCAGCCTTGTGTCATTTAGCGTAGTTTTAAGGGTAATAAACTTGTATTTATGTACAAATAAATCAGACAATACAATGTAGAACAATGTTACTTTTGAAATCAACTGGTCAGCGTTTACAAATTCCATAATAATTTGTGAAAGCACCAAATAATCTACTGCAGCGGTTTGTGAAGATGGCGCAATAATATTTCTTCTTCTGTATCACTTTTGTGTTGTAGTGTGACACTCGTGAGGTCGTGGGTTCATGTCCTTGGGTAGTACCAGTAAGTTACTAATGAAGTAAGGATTGAAATTATCACTAGCTCGATGGTGAGAGAACACATCGTGAATTTTACAAATATTTTTTTTTAAAATGAAATTTTTCGGTATACATATTACGTTTATATGTACCTACATATTACATATAAGTGCTATATGCGGGTATATATGTATACATTAAACATGGTCTATAGAGACGACATTGAATTAGTTTCGTGAAACTCAAAGGACCCGCTAAGAGGTTCCCTGTATGTATTGCTTCCTGGTTGCAATGCAATAGATAGCTACTAACAATAGATAGCTAGTAATAAACAATAGATAGCTACTAACAATAGCTATCTATTGTTAGTACTAATTAGAAGCAAATGGCCAAAGTGTTGGCCTAAAATGGTCAAAACAAAAAAAAAATAACTTTCCCTCTTACAAAATTTTGTTGACTTTTGGTTCAATTATCTCAAAACATAAATTTTGTCACTTAGACCCCTTTACCTCTGGGGTCCTCAAATGTAATCAAATGAGATTTCTTCTAAGTCGTTGACCCAACTATAGTAACACACCTACTGACATGCCCTTGACAAATTAGTCAATCTCCAAATTCAAGCGAGTACATACCACGATGACTAACGTAGTATCTTGTGGAAAATGACACAAAAATCATTGCCATTTCATGACGCAGCGAGAGCCGTGTGTAAATTTTATGCGAACCTGCCTACACACCCTAGAAATTTTGACGGAGGTGTAGAATTTGAACTGTGCGAATTATTATCAGCTATATTATTCCATTTAATACTACTTCTATATAATAATAGTATAATGTATAATATAAGGAAGTATAATGTATGTTGGCCGTGTGGTGTCGGCCAAGGCTAATAAGAGGCTACCACAAGCCCCCGAGGAATTAAAAGAGTGGACCCACAAACCCATTAGGTCCGCGTGCCGATTTAACACCATATATCCGTCGTGCAACTCTCTCAACATATGAATATGAACATGAATTTTTCGAAAAAGTGATTTCAATATAAATTACGAATGATATGTAACCCTAAACAAGATTTTTTTAATTTTTGTCTGTCTGAACGAAAAATGTACTGGACGGATTATAATTAAACTTGGTGCGTTTATAATTTATGTGCCGGTTTAACATTTAGGGTACTTTTTATCCACACGTTCCCACGGGAATCACAAGTTCACACGAATTAAGTCGCAGGCACCGCTAGTAAATAATAATAATAATAAAATAAGTATTGCGAACGTATAGAATGACTTGCTAACATTTATTAATTCCATTTGATCGATATTAAGCATTAGTTCAACTAGATTAATTGATAACTTGATTCTTATATCGTTCTCCGCCTTAAAAATAGTTTTAATAAAAACTAATATAAAAACATCTTATCTTAATCCATTAGTCTATCATTAAATGAATGTAAGCGATTTAATAAAACTATAATATAATACATAATTATCAGCGTTCCATACATAGTATTGTAGTTAAATCCTTAATAGATGACCTTGGAATATAACGATAGAAAAAAAATATGAATCACTAACCGCACGAGAGGAAATCACTTTGAATGATTTTGAGAACAAACTGATGGCACGCGTCAGTCGTTTATATTTTTTACAGAAAAAAAGTGTCAATCTGACAGTCCATCTGATGATAAGTGGATACATGACGACAACAGTCCAGAATGACAAACGTTGGCACGTTCTTGAATGCGTTACCTACCTTTGGAGATTTAGGAGTGGATTTGGACAAAATGGGACAAAATGGGGAGAGATAGGATGGGAATGGGCACTGGCATATCTCACTCACTACCGAAACACGTACATACATTGCGGGAATAGGATAAAGTGGGAAATGCAGAACGTTTCACGGAAGTTTACCTTTTTGAGATTTAGTTTCTCTATAAAATTATTGTCATTATGTCACGAGTTAAACCGCAAACGAATCGCTAGCGAACAAACCACTTTGTGAGTCATTAGCCGAGTGCTTATGTGTCAATCGACACACTACAATGTACACAGTGTGTTGTTTACAACAATAATGGATAAATAAGGAAGATAATTTGCGATAAGTGGTGTCGCCAACATGATCCACGGGGCGTGGTCGAGCGAGACTTGACAGATACAAATATCGAGCTAAACGTATCTAATATGTATAATATGTATCACTAGCGACTAAACGTAACTAGCCTTTTTATCGTCCGCTGCTAGGCACGGGTCTCCTCGTGCAAAGCATGAGGGATATTCACGCTGACCAAGCGGGTTGACGAGTCCCCAGGGCTTGTGGTAGCCTTTTTGACTTTATCTCTTTATTCCGTAGTCGCCTTTTATGACTGCCACGGGAAGACATGAGGTGGTGCTAGGGTTGCCAGATTTGCTGGCATGAATCTCGGGACAAAGAAATAAAGCCAATTAACAAGATACAAACATTGTTTAAATTATCTTACCTACTTATATTTGTCACTACTTCTGGCAGCTGATAATAATTTTGGACCGTCTGGTCCATCTAGCATTTGTGTAAATTCGGAACAAGATAAACTAAAATTTACTCTTGTCTGCAGTTCCGCCTTTACCAGCTCCATGGATAGGCGGTTTCATTCTTTCGTTCATAAGTTAAACACGATACTAAAAATTCATTCACAGAAGACATTGCTGACTCGTATGGATAGAATGAACGAAACCACCTGTCCAAGGTTTGGACAAATTTCTTTTTTCAAAAATTCGGCCCATATTTTTTTTCGTTTGTCCTTAAACAGCAAAATTCACTGTAGGTACAGTTTGTCAGTGTCAATTCCAGCATGGATATGGATCCCTAGATTTTTTGGAATTGAGGATAAGTAATTCCAGTTGAACAAAGACTCATTTGCTAAATCAAATAGTTTGTGTGAATTTGAAATTCCCGGGACATTTTTGGAAATTCCGGCACCCGGGACATACGCTCGCATTCCGGGACAATCCCGGTGGACCACGGCCATCTGGCGACCCTACTTGGTGCTATACTAAAATCGGCCGACACCGAACGGCAGACACAATACAAATAAATACAGTACTAAAACGTACTTAATAAAAATTATAACGATCTGTTATATTTATTACACTGATTTGTATAACATGTGCGTCTGTGTAAAATAAAGGTTAAAATAATGAGTCATGGCAGTCTCTCCGTACCCGGAGTATAGCTAGCCTTATACGGATAGTGTTGTATGAGTAACTAGATTTATACTCCCGGTTTTAGCTGCGGTAAAGGGAGATTTCGAATAAATCTCTTAATGCAGATTCGAAAATTAAGTTTGCAGATAGATGTGTAAAATCGGTTCAGTAGTTCCAAAATTGTGACCACGATAAGATAAGGGCAAATTACGGTTACAGCTACTCGCAGAACGTACAGAATAGGTACTACGATTCGCCTGATACTTCTATCCTTTGTAAGACCCCTAATCTTCCGAATATTTTATTTAATGAAACCACTATGTAGAGTTTCAGAACGAACAATACCATACCCACATTAGGCGATTCGTTTGGAGAAAAAATTCAATAATGTATCCCCCGGGGGGATCTTATCGGGGGATCCTAGTGGACGGAGGGAAATAAACACAACATATTAATAACTATTGGAACTACATGTACCTAACTACACATTTCGTGTAACTATTTTTTCCACCGCAATAACTCGTTTACGAACGCGACAAATGTTTATAATCGCGCGAACGCACGGTTGGCCCATGCTTTCTTTATCTTTGTGACTTTAGAATAGACTGCCGCCTGCCATCGATCACTTAGCAAAAACGTATTATGTATGTATCTAATTGTTTAGCGTCTTTAAGAAAATAGTTTCGGTAGAAATATTAAACTATTTAGTTAATTCGGAGTCATTCTTTTATTATTAAAACTTCTTGTCTATTCAACAGTAGACAAAAGATAGAAATTAACAAATCAACAAAGTGGCGACCACAAAGGTTATATCCATAAACGAACTCCCGCCATAGACGTGCGGCAACGTTGCGCCGAAGCCGGTAGCGGTGACCTTGCACCTGCGTTTCAACTCATTAGAAATAACATGCGACTGCACTTCGTTTAATTATGCGTTGTCTTGAGGAAAGTAATGACCGTTTACACTAGATTGATTCAATATAAGATCCCTTCTCACAATTCTCGTAGCTGTGGCGATTCATTTTCGGTTCAAGCCGTACGTTATCGCTTATCGAATGCTCTCCCTCATACGATACGAGATAGTCCCTCTCTTACTAGTTTTAAAAACCGGCGAAAAGAGCACTATTTGTCAATTTCCTAAATAGTCCGTATTGTATATAATATGTATTAAATATATATATTATAATATGTATGTATTTTATATGTACAGTATTCATTATTTAGGTATAAGTATGTGTTTATATGTATTGTCTATGTATTATAAGTATATATTTATGTATTTTGTTAATATTGTTGTAAGTAGGTACTATTAAATTATTAAACAAATTTTCCGTTTGCACCACGTCTGCCATTCTGTCTTGACATATATTACAATTTCCCAGGTCTTCTGGAAGAAATCTCCGTAGTAGATAAGCTTGCTTTTTCTTTTTCAGAACATGTTTTCTTTTTCTTCATTGTTATTTGTTTCGTGTTATGTGTGTACAATAAATTGTTAAATACATAAGTTTTGCAGGATAAATAACACACATAAACATACATGCAGGATAAATAAGCCAAATTGGTTCAGATCGTTAATTAATGTGACAACTACCTACTTAAATGGGCTACTTTCAATTATTTTAAATTACCTAGTAAGAATGTCATAACAAAATCGCGGAACGCCTGTTCCTTTATTGTGACCAGATAACCTAAACCCAACCCATCGTTAAATTTGCTTTCATCGATTTGCTGTATCTAATTTTTTCTCCAATGAAATATATTGATTTTATATTATAAAATTTTATCGCTTCAGTCCTATGCGCAAACAACTCAACACCATAAGTTCTAAAATATCTTTGTTTTGACGACTGACAATCGTAAAAACTCATCAAACGTCTCGATCGCGCTATATAAGTGCAAGACATCAATGATAATTCGTCACAAGCCCATGCGAACACCATTGTTTTCGCAGACTATGGCGATGACATCATGGTTGGTTTTGTAAAAAACGATTTGGTCGACGTCTGAGAAGCCTCCTATGGGATGTTTATGATATTACTAAATATATACTTAAATTTTATGTTTATGATACATAAATCGAAATGTTTATTCAAAGCAATTAGTTTTTGACAGAGCAATGTTTAATTATTCCACTGAATCTTGAGTCGTTTATATTTATGTTAAGGCTGATTACAATACCCGACAATATATAAGGTCGGGGAAAAAGTTTCTTCGTATTTTATATACAAATTCAAGACAGTTTTTTTAAAGCTTAATTACATTTAATTATAATATATACGAGTATGTGCCGTTTTGTTCTATAACTTGTTGCCATCTTGTAGGTAGTGACATGATCCCGTTGCTGTAGAAATTTTGGGATTTTTGATCAAAAAATTGCGACAAGTAGTTTTGACAGTCCTCTCTTGATGTTAACCTTACACTACCTAAAGAATTCTGAAGAGACCGAAACAACCGAACAAGGAAATCTGAGGGCGCAAGGTCAGGGCTATATGGTGGGTGCATCAACACTTCCCAACCAAGCTCTCTCAATTTTTGCTGAGTGGCCAAAAATGTGTGTGGTCTGGCGTTATCATGATGAAAGACTACACCCTTTCTGTTGATCAATTCCGGGCGTATTTTCTCAATTTCTTGCTTTAGTCTCATCAGCTGTTGGCAGTAGAGATACGAATCGATGGTTTTGCCCGGCGGTAAAAGCTCATAATGAACGATGCTCTTCCAATACACACAATATCACCTTATTGCGCGTTAATGCGGGTTTCGCCACAGTCTGTGGAGCTTGGCCGCACTTAGACCATGATCTATTCCGCACGTTCTTGTCGTAAGTGAACCACTTCTCATCACCAGTGATCAATCTTTTCAAAAATGGTTCGGTTTCATTGCGTTTTAATAGAGAATCGCAAACGTTTTAATAGTACACGGTTCATTAGGTTTCTTTCAGTCAGCTCGTGTGGTACCCAAATGTCGAGCTTTTTTGTGAATCCACACTTTTTGAAATGAGTCAAAACTGTTTTGTGGTCAATGCCCAGTTCATCAGCAATGTCGTAACTACTTATATGCCGATCTTGCTGCACTTTTTCACAAATGGCATCAACTTTATCGGTAACAGAGCGACCGGAGCGAACTGCATCTTTAACATTAAGATTTCCTGACTGAAAACGCTTAAACCAACTTTGTACAAAGTTGGTTTACTGACACTGCATTAGGCCCATAAACGGAACAATTTTTTTTCGCGGCTTGTGTCCTATTTTTCCCTTTTTTGTAATAAAACTTTAAAATGTATCGAATTTCTTCGTTTGATTCACTCATTTTCTTGGACAGAAAAACAATTTCAATCAAAGATATTGGATCACAACTTCATACATGCAAAATACGAAAAGACTTTCTCCCCGACATATTTATATGACACGTTATAAAGGCGAAATCAATCACCTTTCTCGTAGGCATGCAAAAATTTCGGTATATACACTTGCATGTCCTCTCCAAGCTAAATATATAGTATATGCTATTATATTCCCTCGGGAGTGGGTGGTGTAATAGGATTCAATGAGGAAATCTCCTCGTCCTGCTATAATTCGTATTCCCCATTTTCCCAACCCTTTATCCAAATCTATTCCAGAATCTTGAAAGGCAATGTTTGTCAGTGTGAACTGATGTTGGCATGTATCGCGGATGTTCATGGACGACAGTATCCACTTACCAGCAGGTGCTCTGTCAGCTCGTCGCCTTCTTTCCATGAATAAATATTAATTTATCTCAATCCAACGAGAAATCCGTCTTATTTTTTAGACGCGCCTCTTATTTCTTTTCATTATTAATGATTAATTTTTTTACAATATTAATTAATAATTTTGTCTTATCGTTTCAGCGCGTGATCCAAGCCCTTGGCGTGTCGTGGCATGCTCACCACTTCGTGTGTGGCGGCTGCAGGAAGGAACTTGGTGGAGGTGGATTCATGGAACAGGTGCGAACTTATTTTATTTAGTTATTTAATTGGTCCGCAAGCAGTTGCCACATTAATACATTCTTAAGTAATAAACACAAAAATAAAAGCTTTCAATTTTCATAAAAGTTTGGTAGACTATGGTACAAATTTTAAAAAAATCTGACCCGAATTTCGGCCCCCTAGTACTAAAGCCGTCCTCGTAAGTTACGCTGAGCTGAGTGTAGCGAGACCGCAGGCCGAGCTCCGTGCAGGGCGAAGACCGGTCTTAAATTAAATGTACTTCAAATTTGTAGACATTTTGTTAGTAGGATCAACAGTTAGTGACTTATTTCGAAAAAATCATTTTTTTAGGTCTTTAATCGACTATGGCGGCTGGCGTCTCCCATAGGTAGAAAACTTGGATTTTTCATTAGGGGTCCGACCTAAACAATGTATCACACAATCGTATCACAATCACAATTTATCACAATCGCTACTACCCCACCTTTTACTAGGTAAAGGTCTTTTTTATTGGACTGGACTATGCAAGAAAACGCATATTTTTATGGTATTTTATTTATTTTTTTATGGCACTTTATTCCTGATAAATAAATGCTAACACAATTCCAGAATGACAAACGTTACCACGCTCCCGAATGCGCAGCCAATCTTTGGAGATATAGTAAAGGTTTTGAAAAAAAGGGATGGGAAAATGGAGAGGAATAGAAGAGAATGGTATAAAGAATGGCATATCTCGCTCACTACTGAAACACGTACATCCTCGTACATAATGCAGTACTTTACTTTATTTTTACATAATGCAGTCGAGTGCGCGCAGCGGCTGTGGTATGCACCCTCCCTGTCCCAATTTGTTTAAATATAATATTAATTAAAAATGTGATTTAACAGTTAGTTTTAAACATAATGTTTGCTTTCTATTGCACCTGCTTTAATTTATCTCTTTTTAACAAAGAGTCTATTGGTAGGATGCATAGAGACGTTGCATCTCTCTGTGTGTTCTACCGTCTGTACAATGGGGAATTCTCTGAAGAATTGTTCAATATAATTCCCACCTCGGGTTTCTACAACCGCACCTCCCGTCACAGAAGTGCGGTCCACCCGCATTTCCTCGATACGGAGGTGTCGCGCACTGTTCGGTCCAAAAATTATTTTATATCGCGAACCCGTAGGCTGTGGAACGAATTGCCTCAAGAGGTCTTCCCATTAAACTACGACATGGGGTTCTTCAAAATAGCTGTGAATAGGATTTTGCAAGGTCGGCGGCGCGCCCACATACCCCCTGGTGTTGCAGGTGTCCATGGGCGGCGGTAACACTTACCATCACGTGAGACCGCTTGCTCGTCCGCCCTCTTCTCTATAAAAAAAATTACATTACGTCTGCCTCTATACACTATTACAAAGAGTTTTATTAAAAGTTTGGTTGTATTTTCCAGGCCGGGCGGCCATATTGCGCGAACTGCTACGCGGATAAGTACGCGGCGCGATGTGCTGGTTGCGGCACTCCTATCGTGGACAAGGCCATCATTGCGCTCGACGCTAAGTGGCATCGCGAGTGCTTCAAGTGCACGGTAAGATAATAATAATATTCATAAATAACAACAGGGGTAACTGTTACTGTTGTCCTTAGGAGTTAACTCTCAGCACGCCAATGTTTTGCGAATGTAGCCCTTTGATATACAAAAGATACACGTAAGTATATGGGCGCTCATCTGCTAAAGCCGGAAGACGTTCAACGACTCGCTGCTGAAACTATTCTGCGATATCTGCAGGCCATATATATTCATATTATTGTCAGCGAACCATAAAAACGGCGGCGATCACAATAGATGAGCAATGATCGCAGTGATACGAGGCTGTATTGATTCGCAGAGCCCATGATCCTCAATAATAACTCTTGGTACCCCACACGACACACGTGGCCCTAAATGAGTAACAATATAGCGCAGAAAATCTGGAGACGATATCTGACCAGGAATTCTACATTAGATTCACTCTATAATATACCAACGATAAAGAAAGTTCTTTCAGACCTTATGTCTAAATATTAAAGTTTAAAACTGCACAAACCAAAATTACCACGGCTATGAATATCTTTTGTCTCCAAGTGCTTCAATGTGTATGTCCTGTCTTTTGAATAGGTATTTGTAAATGTTTCGGCCACTACCACGAGCCGAGCCGTGAACTATAAAAAGAGTGAATTCACCAAGTCGCAATGGCGAGCGCGACGTTTCAAGCCCTTTAAACCTCCTCTCCTCGTGACTACAAGGAAGGCTTATACCCTCAGTGGAACTTTAGTTTGATATCGATTGATTGATTGAAATAACACCAATGCTTAATTAATTCCGTGGACATAATTAATTATGGCAGCAGAGACTATAGATAGGATAGATATGAGTTCGGGCCTTTAAGTACCTTTTGCACGTTGGAGTTATACTAGCGCAGTTTTGGGTAAACCAGGCCAATCATATTTACCAGGAGATCAATCAGGGAGTTTTTGTGAAATAACTTAATACAACCGCACCTTCCGTTATAGAAATGCATCCGCATTTCCTCGATACGAAGGTTTACTGTCCGAAAACTATTCTATACCGCGAACCCGCACACTGTGGAACAAACTGCCACAAAAGATCTTTTCATTAAGCTACGTGGGGTTTTTTTCAAGAAAGCTGTGAATAGAATTTTGCACGGTCGGCGGCGTACCCGCATACCTTATGATGTTGCAGGATTCCATGGGTGGCGGTAGCCACTTACCATCACGTGGACCGCTTGCTCGTTTACTTACTTTCATATAAAAAATATGATATCATATACATATGTTTATCTCCTTTTACAGAAATGCAGAATTCCGGTCACAGACTCCACCTTTTCTGTGTTGGACAACAAGCCGCTCTGTGGCAAATGCGCTTAAATCAACACGTCACTCGTCATCGCCCACCGAGCGAATAAATTCTATGTTAAGATTCACTTTATGATATACCAACGATAAAAAGTCTTTCTGACCTTATGTCGAAATATTAACGTTTACTGCACAAGCCAAAATGAGCTATGTAGTGTATATTATAATATATTTTGTAGTGTGTAAGTGCTTTAATGTGCGTTAAAAAATAGAAGCGCTTTGGCAAATGAATTTGAGAAGGACCAAAGGGGTTTGAAATTATAGTCACGTGAAGGCAATTTTAAAAAACTGAGGCCGGATTTGTTAATTAAAAAGAGCGAAAAAATCTTCGATAGGGTCACCGCTAAATAATAATAAAAACCTCGTTTTTATCTCCAATTATATTTCTAACATGACCATTTAGGATATTTTATCACATAACTCAAAATCAGTTTTCAAAAATGGCCACACTTTGCACACTTTTTTATTTACTGATCTTACGATGCACCTTACGTATATTTTGTTCAGTGAACTGAAAACTTATCAGCAGAAAATGCCGCTAGGCCGTCTGTACAATACTTTTCTGTATTAATTAAATACAAATTAAATATATTTATAAAGTACCTACACTGCCTGAATGTATTTGAATTTAAGATAAATACATACATATTTTTAAAAATATTGCGACAGGTCGCATTGAATTTGTCAGAAAAAATATTATTGATTCATATATGGAGATTATAAACACTTATTTTTCTTAGCTATATATAAGTAGCAACATGTAGTAATTAAATCAATTTGATGTATTTTTTTTTTTAAATGTCGGTAACTCGTAGCAAACCGTCGCACAAGTAAAATGAACTTTTATTATATATTTAAAAAAAACACAAAGACATTTTATTGTATATACTTTGTATGTTAATTATATAACTAAGTCAAAATGTGATGCTCAGTGGGCTTGCAATTTAAAGATATAAAAATTCATTATATATATTTGTGTATTGACATTAAAAATGGCTAGATTTATTTATTGTGCTTATTCAGAAAGATGTAATGTTTTTTTTAAATAAATTATTGTTTTCGATATGTGTTCATTTCTATTTAGAAAAAAGAAATATATATTATACGAATGAGAAAAGTTAAGATATTTATTTAAGCACTAGCTGTGCGACTTAGTACGCATGGAGTTTATTTTTAAACTCTAAATTGGGATATCTTTTCTTGCCGTCAGCCGATTTCGATGAAACGAAGTCTATTCGAAGCGCCAAGCTAAGCTTAATTAATCTGAGGAAATCGCGTGTAAATCCGCTTAGCAGTTTTGGAGATTAGCGTGTTCGAACAGACAGACAACATTTTTCAAAATCGTCTTTTTGTATTCTGATACCTTCAGAATACTGATCCTTCTGATCAGTATTCCTTTTCTGATCCTTCATCGGCCCCAATCAGTTTTTTGTAAATATATCCAATGTACAGGCACGCTGGTTCTACAGTTTCATTATATGTAGGTATAGATTACGTAGGATTGCCAGTGCCGTGAGAACCAGTTTATTTCACTTTGAAAATTTTGGCATTAATTATTAAAATATGCCAATGGCAAGTCCAGAATAACAAACGTTGGCAGACCTTCGGATGTACTGTCTACCTTTGGATATTTAGGAATGAATTTGGAGATAGGGTTGGGAGAATAAGCATAGATAGGATGGGATGGAAAAGGGGTCTAAAGACTGGCATATCTCACTCACTACTGAAACACACACGTGTAAATTGGGAGAATAGTTTATACTATCATTTTATAATGGGAAATGCAGTAAATGTGAGGGAAGTGTTCTGTGATCACGTGGCCAGTCGAGTGCGCCCCCAGGCTGTGGTATTGCAGCGTGCACCTACACCCTATCATAAATTAAATTAAGTATCTAATTAAATTTATCGTTTCTAGGTATTCTTAATGCAATGGAAGTAGGTAATTGAATGATCTGTGATCTTCCGCAATGAATGAGATCTCTGAGATAATTTACTAATTGTTTGAAACAATTCAAACAATCAAACAATTCAAATAGCATACTTATTTTTAACAGTTAAATAACCTACTAGATATGTTTAACAATATTTAACTTACCTTAGGACTTTCTGGAGGGAACTCGAGAAGTGAAGTTTAGTTTTGTATTATTATTATTATGAAAAAATAGTGTTGTGTGTTTTTGTGGTTTAACAGTGATAGTTTATTAAATTTCAAGGTGTTTTTTGTGTGTTAATGTTTGTGATAATCAAATAAAAGCGTAGGACTGCATCTTTCGTGTGCTCACAAGGAGTCTTCAGTGAACCCACTATCGCTTTATTGAGCGACTCCCGACGGTACTGGACATGAACAGGATACGTTTTAGACTTTGAAATTGTTTTTTACGAAGAAAATATGACACTGGCAGAATGTGCTAATTGCACCATTGTTATATATTTAGGTATGAAAAAAAAAACTTACCTTATCAGCATCTCTTTCCATCTCACTCTCCTTCTCTTCTGCCGCGGGGCGGGGTGTGTCCACCTTAACGTCATCCTTATTACCCACCAATTCTTTAACACCTTCTCTCACATCTGGACTCGATATATTGGACATGTTCTTAGCTTCTTGTTTAATACTTTGATCACCTTTTAACTTAGTCTTCAGCTTCAGAATTGTCTGACAATGTTGACTATTTTTCAGTCTATTGGGCGAGTGTTTAGTGCACCTCGGTGTGCAAGTTATGGAAGTCCTCGGTGTTATGGAAGTGCGTCCTCGAGGGGATACTTTTCTGGGGACTCTTTTAGTAGTAGGGTCTTTAATAGGGCTTTGTATGGGGGTGACGTCACGGCTGAGGATAGCTGATTCGCACTGCAATGTTTAAATGGTTTTTTTATATTCAATATAGGTATATCTTTTTCATTTACTATAAGTTTTCATATTTTTTTACTCCATCGTGTAAGAAACAATCTATATTTTATTTAACCTTCTTATACAGTATTGGAGAATCGAGCATTCGGACAAATACAAACTATTACTACTTTGCGGCTCAAAATCAACATATTCAATAGCCGGTTACGTGGCGTCAACAGCAAACACAACGTTGCAGTACAAACGTGTTCATACAGTCAGAGCAATGAATTTAAATCTTAAAGTCATCGTAATAACGCATTTACGAAATCAAAAACAGATTGTGATTGTCAGAACGTTCGATTGGTAAATGGTATAGAGTCATTACCACAGATACGGATTGCACCATGGTCTGTACGTCGCAGTCGGCGGCCGCACGGACCCTCTGTGCGCGACGCAACCTGACAGTGACATTCACAGAATAAACTTTCACCACAGGAAAAATACATTGCAATAAGGGAATAATGTGAATAGAAAAATGATGCATATTTTTTATGGGCAGAATGCGGCAGAATACCTGGTGGTAAGTGGACACTGTCGCTCATAGACACCTGCGATACATGCCAACATCAAACCTTTAACATGCGTCCAGACGTGCTGCCTACTTTTGAAGATTAAGGGTTTGGAAAATATAGGAAATAAGAAGTTCAACAGACCGAGGAGTTTTTCTCATTCCATTTAAACCTTCTATTGCTTTTTGGGAGATGGGGTAGGGTTTAAAGTGAAGAGTATAACAGTATTTCAAAGATTTTGTTTGATTATTATAAAAACTGTGTATTGTGCGTTTTGTGGTTTAATAGTGATAGTTTATTAAACTTCAACTCGAGTTTTGTGCGTAATGTTTTTGAGAATCAAATAAAAGCGTGGGACTGCATTTTTCGTGTGCTTCCAAGGAGTCCTCTTCAGTCCTCAGTAAGCCTACTATCCAGACTTACTTCGACGGGACATTGACTTTTAGAATTTAAATAAACAAAACTTGACTCCTGACAGAATGTGCTAAATCATTATTGCCTAATCTATATAAAAAGAAATTGTAAAATGTCAGTGTTTATTTAGTATATAGGAAGCGCACACGTACTCGGGCGTTTTTCTCCGGCTGTTCGGTCCTTTTCCAGACTTGTATTTCTTGGCAGTGGCGTTCGTTGTGGGCGCTGCATCAGTTCCGACATGAGTTCTGCTCGTGCTGTTGACAAACATACTCGTATTTTTTAATTAATTTTCATTCTATGCCCTCTTGTTCCATCCAATGGAGAGTAATTATGAAATAAACAGAATAAACGGATATAATTGGTATACCAAATGGATTATACTTTTATCTTCCTATTCCACTTCATTCCCCTCAAGGAGGTATACTTAATGGGATGAAGAAAACTCATCATGCCACTATACTTCATATTCCTTACTTTCTCAATAGTTTTACAAATACCTTCCTAAATCTCCAAAAAGGGTAGGCCGCGTATCCGGGCGCGTGCCAACGTTTGTCATTCTGGATAATGTCGGCATATATCGCCAGGGTCGGATTAAGGGGGGACTTGACGGGCTATTGTCCAGGGCACCGCCGTCTTGAGGGCGAGCGAAGCAACTTTTTGAGGGAAACGGATTTCGTATTCCCCTGTTGCGGAGGCAAAAGTGTTTTTTTTTTTCTCTGATTTGCATTAAAGAATAGTTTCTCTATATTGATACGTATTGCTTTTATAAATAACAGTTGTTAAATTTGCACACTGCGCTTCATTCATGTAACGTTTAAGCGAGGCAATGTTTTGATATTTTGAGCATTCTAGCTGTTATAACAAACAACAAATAAAAAAAAATTAGCACGTAGAGCTATGCTCATGGTAGATATCTGTAACATGTTAATAAATAATTACCCTATTGCTAGAATTAAGGGAGACAAGCGTCATCCCGCTTCTGTTCATCCTCACCTCTTAATAACTCGAGTTCACTTGAATCCACATAACCGGGAGAAAGCGAGTGTCACACATCCAAATCCAAACAAGTGAACTTGTTTTATGCAAACCCTGTTATTTGGTAGTAGAAGTTTGAGGGCGCCGAAAAAGTGTTTCCTCCTTAAAAGAGCCCCGAAGCAATATGTGTGTCTTATTATGAGCCTTTACTCCGCCCCTGTGTATCACTATGTCTATGGCCGACAGTATTCACTTACCACCAGGTGGACTGTCTGCTTGGCTGTCACCATTTTTCTATAAAAAAATATTAAATAACGGCAATGAGACACGCTCTTAGAAACGAATGTTTCGCTATTATAAAAAACGTTTAAACTTTATATTTGAACAACATATCGTTTGTATATATTGGTATTGGGATTATTTGGGATTGTCCATCGGATATCGCCAATCTACAAACTTAACCGCGATATTAGACCATTTCGATCGGTTAAGAAATTGCCCTCCATTTTTTTTTTAGCTTTTTTACACAGCGTACTTTTTACACAGAACTTCTCCCGGAGCTTAAAACGTGACGCCTGACGTGATACATCGCCGTACACTATATGGTATCTATCTACGATATAGAGTTACCTGCTTTCTTTAGGATTCGTCGGCTTTGGGTTGAGGTTGATGCGGAGTGTATCCATGGAGTACATGGACAGGCGCTCGTCTAGAACTTTTCAATGTCAAACATTAAACACAAAGTTAATGTGGCAGTGACAAGGGACAATTACAAAGACTATTTACGTAATTGCATTTACGTATAGTGTTACAAATAAGTATAGATAACGATAATAGCCTAGGGGTACCTATTCTCGACTCATATTCGTGAGGTCGTCAGTTCAAATCCACGGCCCGTAACACTAAGTTTTTACTTAAATACGGTTCCTTATAGTTATCATCAGACCATAAGGAAAACATCATGAGAAAACCCAAAAGCACGAGAATTAAAAATACAATCTGGATCATGTGTCCGCACCAATCCGCACTGGGCCCGTGTGATTCATTATGTCCCGACGCCCACCCTAATTTACTAGGGCAGGCTTGTGCTCTTCAGTGGGACTTTATAAGCTGATATCGTCACAAATAGGTTAACCTTTATTACCATTATTTAACTGACTTAAAAGTTAAACCTCTCAAAATGTAATCCTTGAGTTATCGCTTTAACACCAATTGAGTAACCAGTCCTTTTAATATATCCACTGCTGGACATGGATTTTTGGGACATGCACTCTTGTGCGCGAGGGAGACACCCACGGTAAGAGATGAGGAAGAGAGAACAGCAACAGTACTTACAAGGCAACTCCTACTATTATCTTGTACAAAGAGGAACACATATTAGGAATCTCACCGGATTTAGATCCAGATTTGGACAAATTCCCGATTGGCCTTTTCTTTCCTCTGATCTTTACTGTTGATTTTCTTTGTGTGCACTGAAATAATAAATAAACAGAGAGCGGTATCAATAGTCGATTCACAATCGTGTGATCGTAAGTTCCAATACACGGCCCGTACTATTCTGAGTTTTTAATCTTTTAAAAAAAGAGCTTCTTTTTAAGCTCGGCCGTGAGAGAATAACATCACGAGGAATAACAGCATGCTCCAGTTTATCAAAAAAAAAATCTGGAGCATGTGATCCATCAATTCGAACTGGGCCCGCGTAGTGAATAACGGCTCGTAATCCTCCAGTGATTTACTAGGGGAAGCCTGTGCCCCGCAGTAGGACGTTATAGATTGACACAAGTCATCATCATCATCATCATCTCAGCCCTTGGACGTCCACTGCTGGACATAGGCCTCCCCCATTGTCCGCCATTTAGACCTATCGGCAGCGACCTGCATCCAGCGGGTGCCCGCAACCTTTATGAGGTCGTCTGTCCATCTAGCAGATGGACGTCCTCGGCTTCGTCCGCCGGTACGTGGTCTCCACTCGAGAACCCCTCTGCCCCATCGGCCATCGGTTCTTCGAGCTATGTGCCCTGCCCACAAGTACATTTACAATAATCAATAATCACTTAATAGCTCACACTAGGGTGCCCTGTGTCCTGGGTCCCGGATGAAGACATACCCAGATGCGAACAAACATTTGTCTTTAAACAAACGAATACCGAGACTCGAGACCGGGACGACCTTATGCATAACAAGCACGAGCACTACCGACTGGGCTAAACGGTGAAATGAAGAGTTTGGATGAAATGGTTTCGGTCAGAGTACTAAAAATTGTACTTTCTTCAAAATTGTATTTATTTATATATTTGCTGTTGAGGTAAATGTTGATTGTCTAGGGCCTAGGGCATAACCTCCCAACCTGGAGGCCGCGACCCCCCAAGGGGGTCGCAGTTGGTCGTGAAAAATGAAGCACTTATGTACGAAAAATCATTTTATTAATTAGTTCATTATTGACAATCACATTTTAGACAGTAAAAAACGTAATTGCAACCTAATTATTAGTAAGGGGGTCGTGATGTTATTTCCTTTGTTTCTAGCTAGGGGTGTCTACTCGGTGTTGTATTTATACGCACTGAGCGCTCGACGCTCGAACATTTAAGACTTAAAGTGTAAAAACACTGATTAGTGTTATAACCCAACTTATTAAGCTTTGATGGTCCTAAACCCTTGACGTTAAAAGCTCGAGTCTAAGACGGTTAAGGTTAAGTCTTAAGATTCATTAGCGCTGACTTAGCGCTCGAGCGAATATTTTTACAACACTATTCTCGATTTACATGAATCGGTTCAAATCCGGTTGGGACCAATGACTTCCT
Source organism: Sesia apiformis (assembly GCA_914767545.1). Classification (NCBI taxonomy): domain Eukaryota; kingdom Metazoa; phylum Arthropoda; class Insecta; order Lepidoptera; family Sesiidae; genus Sesia; species Sesia apiformis. The sequence goes on along the minus strand of OU611960.1, from coordinate 1,051,177 downwards.
ATTTAAGTATGAGTTTTCCAATGAACACATTTTTGGCGGTGAAAGAAAATATTATGAAGAGGCCCACGTAACAAAAAAATCTGTTCAGATGTAGTGAGAAAACCTTATCCATCGGAAATATTCGTGCACACGATAATTTCCGAACGCGTCAATGGGAAAAGTTTTCTCACTACATCTGTAACATTCCGCACTGGGCTCGAGTGGTAGATTATGGTCCAAAACTCCCTTGTGGTCGCCTCTGCCTTGCAGTGGGACGTTATGAGCCTTCGTTATGATAGGGCCGTACTTAGTACTATCATGTATTCTGTGGTACTATCATGTACTTACTAAACGTTCAGAGTTCTTCAGTATACTGTCAGACTTTATCGCGTGGTTTTCGAGCGCGGTGTCCAGTTTATCGCACGACACCAACACTTCCTGAAATATATGCTCAATTATAATGAAGTTTAATATCCCCCCGAAACATACACTCGTTTAATTATAAAGACATTAAATATATTCTAAAATAAATATTTACTCAATTATAAAGACATTAAATATATTCTAAAATAAATATTTACTCAATTATAAAGACATTAAATATCTTCTAAAATAAATATTTATTCAATTGTAAAGACATTAAATATCTTCTAAAATAAATATTTATTCAATTGTAAAGACATTAAATATCTTCTAAAATAAATATTTACTTAATTATAATGACATTTATTATCTTTTAAAATATATACTCAATTATAACGACACGTTAAATATCAATGGTAACCACATTAGATACGTCAGAATTATGAATGCCTTTTGCATATCGTTATCAACTTGTTCAATGCGGTGATGCAGGTGGTTGAAATGGAATACTAGAAAAATCTAGCTCGATTGAATCTTTATATTTTTCTCTCCTTTCCAATTCGAAGACAGGAGCTCATGCCGCTGCGCTCGACTGACTCTCCGACTATAACGGATTAACGTGGCCAGACGCTTGCGCCCAGTGGCTGTGGGAATGCAGCATGCACTCTCCCCCTTGCAAATATTAACCGGCTACATACCAATACTTAACCTAAGCTTATATGAATTGAACCTACCACAGAAAACTAAATTAAGTGAAAATATTATTGTATAAGTATACACTAAAATTTATATAAAAAAGACAATTATGTGTTCTTAGGTTTTCGCGATTACTATACATAGCAATTAAACAACAACCCCGTGACCACGTCCACTGCAAAGTGTTCGAAACGTCGAAATATAAATAATGTTAAATATACGCGATTTAAACCGTTCAAAGTTGTTTAATTGCTATAGACAATTATGTGATTATGTTTCACGCTATGTATTGAAACATTTTGTGTATGGACTTATATCGTGTCCCAAATAAATAAATAATAATAATAATTAGTTGTATTTTAATGCTGGAACGGCTGTTCATAATAACAAAATACCAATAATGTGAGTACTATTTGTTTTGTGCAGAAATCTATTCGCTCTGGACAAAGCTCCGCAGTTTTTTTAGGTGTATATTAATTGTATTCTCATGTGTTTGATAAATATTTTTATAATAAACTAGCTGTACCCAGCAGGCGTCGTCCTGCTTGTGTATATTTATTTACATCTGTATATAAAATCACAAATTATTCTGTTTTGCCGTCGATGGGCAAATACAACAAGTCGATGGTTGATGGGCTGCAGCGCCATCTAATGGCGAGATACAACAAAGTCGATAGCTCGAAAATATCTTCCGTGCTCAAATACCTACGTATACTAATTTTCACGGCGATCGGTTAAACAGTTGACGTACTGCAGCGCCATCTAGTGGCGAGTTCCAACAAATTGGATAGTACAAAAACCTTCTCCATGAAAAAGTACATATATGTGCCAATTTTCATGGCGATCGGTCAAACAATGTCGAAGTCTTTAATCTCAGAGAGATATATCAACATCTATTTTAATATTTTTTATATATATATAGATATATAATAGAAAAAATAAAACGTACATCATCATAGAGTTCCTTGGCGGTGGCGAAGTGTCGCGGCGCGGGTGACGCGCGACACGCGTCGGCGGCGTCACGCGCGTGTCGCGTCAGCGTGTGCAGCGCCGCGACACTGTCGCGGAGGCACAACGTCTGCTCGAAGGATTTGTGGAACACCTACAAAAAATGTAGTGAAAAAACCAATGTAGTCAATTGGTGACAGTAGATTTCCGTAGTACACATGTGATAGATAGAAAGTTTTCATTTGCATTTTTTTCCAAATTTAAATACTTACATTAATGTTTATAAAACATGTAAAACACAAAATTGTGCGGCGCCTGCGTGCTTCAATTATCGCCCTCTTGTGGATGTATGTCAACGTCAACCATTAGTTTTAAGTAGTCGGGTAAGAATATCGCCGAAATTCACGGATTATTATATTTATAGCTTTGTAGGGGGAGAGTGCACATACCCACAGCCGCTGGCCGCGCTCGACTGGCCACGTTACCCCTCTCTCACAGAAGACTACCTTGAAATGTACTGCATTTCCTACTTTATCGTATTTCCCCAATGTACGTACGTGTTTCGCTAGTGAGTGAGATATGCCAGAGTCCATTCCCACCCCATTTTATCCCTTCCCATTTTCCCCCAACCCTTTCTCCCAATCCATTCCTTAATTTGCAAATGTGCAAATTTAATCTCAATGTGCTTAATTGTAGACAGCGCATTCGGGAGTGTGCCAACGTTTGTCATTCTGGACTGATGTTGGCATGTATCGCGGATGTCCATGGACGACAGTATCCACTTACCATCACGTGGACTGTAGGGCATACAGCCCTACAGTCTGCCTCCTTTTTGTATAAAAAAATGGGAACGCCACATGTCGTTTTTCGTGATTTTAGTGATCGTTCAAAATTTATTATCTCGATAACCGCGATAGTTGTGTTAAATCCGGAAGATACATGATGTAGCTAAACTCTTTAAATATTCATGACGTTTTTTTTCTCTTTGAAATATTACGATTTAATATGTGTAATTATGGGAACGCGAGAGCATGTTTCGTGTCAGGGCCCCTAAATGGTCTCATTAAAAAATGGATTAAATAATGATTTCCCATCGATTGTAATTAACGGTTTTCTTTAAAATATTCCTAAAGGCCAATTTGGATGATCACTAAATCACACTTGTGGTGGCGATGACGGCGGCTCCCTTGAAAAAAAGAAATGAGTGCTTGGTAAATGCCATTCCGCATTTGTATTAGTGTAATTTGTTCATAAGTTAGGCTTCACAAAAGTACTAAGAACCTCCTTATCCTGTTTCTAAATCACGGATATTCCCATGCGTTTCCTACTTATGTTTTATAGAAAAGGTGTCAGACAAGCGGGCGGACCTCATGATGGTAAGTGGCCACCGCCGCCGATGGACATCTGCAATACCAGAGGCTTGCGAGTGCGCTGCCGACCTTGCAGAATCATGTTCACAGCTCTCTTGAGGCCCGACGTCGTGGCCGTTATTTAAAAAACGTACTAAAATAACGTACGTGTCATCAGAGTTATTATTATTAATGGAGATTAGGAAATCTGAAGGTATAATAAAGTCTACGACCAGTGCTGATCATTGTGATCGCCCCCTTTCTTATAGTTCGCTACCAATGTCTATGGCCTGCAGATATCGCAGGGTCGTTTTAGCGGCTAGTTGTTGGACCACTTTCGGTTCTAGTAGATGAACGTCCATATACGGTCACCTTTTGTACATGAAAGGGCCACATTTGTTTTATATTGCTCGGATCAAAATCAGCAGGCTTTGGAAACCTTTACTCTCAAATTAGTCATCAGAATTATTATTGCACTTGTTATAATTAACAATTCATCCGTTGTGACGCCGACTCTTGCGATAAGCTTGCGGAAAACAATCGACCTGATTAGGTATTTTTTACATTTCCTCTATGAAAAATTATATGAACTGAAAACACTGAAACCATGTAAACGATCTGTGAAGCGCGGGTAATATTCTGCTGCAAAGAGAACAACGATACATCTGTTCAATTAAATAAGGGTCCACCAACCTGCAAAGCCTGTAGAATATTCTGATGCAGCGACGTGATTCTGACCATCTGCGACTGGAACTGTGTGTGCTGGGCAAATGGTAATGTCACTTGGTTGTTACGTCTCACGTCCTGGATCTATGGGCAAAGTCAAATGAATATTTGAGAAATGAAATGTCAAATGGCAGCAAAGCAATGTCAAATGGTAATAATACAGTCACCGATCGATAACATAATATAAAACGTGTCACTGAAATAAGGCCAAATGTGAAACATGTCAACCAATATAAAATATACATATAGCCCTTCTAACCAAAAATACAATTATTTAAAGGAATAAACCAAAGTTACAAACATTTTAGTATTTGTTGTGCTGTCTAAAACATTCGAAGCGCTCATTACTCTCACTCATTACTAGGCAGCGCGCGCTCGAGGCTCGAGCGACATGCATAGAATGAATAATATACTAGAATTGTACTATAAATCATGGAAAAAATTATTGTAAAAACTGGTAGAATCAATTCTATTCTGGAAAGTGAACACCTTGTTATCAGTTTTTGCGTTATTTAAATTCTATGTATAGAATCTATGTATGTATACTATGTATAGTAAACGTTCTATCTATAGTAAACATTTTACTATAGTTTAATCAACAACGAACAAAAAAGGACGGCAAATCTAAAAAATCTTGTACTGTTGAATGAAAGAATGAATAATTTACTTTTAATCATAGGAACAAGTACATACAAAAAGTCGCGCGACTAGCCACCTTGTCGTACGACATTGCAATGCCGTGTGAGCACTTTCAAGCGACCCCATGCAACTCCTTATGCCGCACTTACGCCTCAAAGTCACTGCCAGGATTCACGCCGTGAACCTGCGTGGCCCTAGAACAACTCTCTAAACTCACAATTATTCACAGTCGTGCGGTACGCGCCTGCGAACTCTTTGACACGGACACACCTTAGCGACTGTCCTCCTACCGGGAAATAGGAGCTGTGAACACGCGAGAAGTCGCGAAAACCAAACAGCGAAAATCGCGAAGCGTCCGCGGTTAATCACGTCGCGACCAGCGACACCGCATGTCCAATGCCTAACCATAAAAGTCTAAAAGTCGTTATTCACAATTTACAAGAAATTCTATCAAAAAGAGTCATACCTGTCTTTGCAACTGATACATATATATGCGATTGAATCTGGCGCAGAATTCATATGAACGTTTGCATGTCTTGGACAACACCGCCGGGTCCACAGTTATCAAGTCCTGAGTATCCAATGACGTTCTGTAAAAAAACATTATAAATAACATAGGTTACGATTTAAAATTGTGCCGTGTGCGCGCGTGCGAGCGTGACTGAGTGCGCGCGTGCGAGCGTGTCTGAGTGCGCGCGTGCGAGCATGGCTGAGTGCGCGCGTCCAATAAATATGTCCAATTAAAATCGCGTCTGCATACTTCTGTAGACTTCACGTACACCTATAAAGATTTATCTACATGGAACAAGCCTGTGCATTTATTTGTTAATTATGTATATGTGGTGCGCAAATTTGAATAAATAAATATCCTGGCTTGGTCGCCATGCAGTATGTTCCGAAATCAAGGATGTTGTTGTACAGATTACGTGGTGTATCGCTAACGATTAAGTGATATGAGATCACACATAATAAGTATAATATAAAGATAGCATAGGTGAGAACAATACATGCGTGCGTGCGTGCGTGTGTGTGTGTGTTACTCACATTATAGCGTTCAGTTCCTCGTCGATTTTCAACCTTATGTCCTTCACTTTAGCACAGTATATGCTGCTCTGAATTATACATGCCACGTTTTCTGACGATTTTCCTGCAGGAATCAATGTCAAAAATATTTCATTCACATGGAGAAATAAACTTTATGGACTGCTTATTTTATCATCGAAAATATTGTCATTGAATGGCGGTGCATTCGTGTTTCCCTGACAAGGAGCTGTTGCGTACAGTGCAGTCTTCAAGACCTTGTTACGTTGTAACAAGATTCTAAAATAAAAATATAAAATAAAAATTTTACACACAAACAGACAAAATAACTAATTTTCACAGTAGAACGGAAACCGCGCGCTTTGACTAGTATTAGCGTCAACATGACCAAATAAGGTATTCGTTTGGTGCAGGAAGGAAAATTCCGTCTAGAACATTTAATAACAAACGCCCACAAAAAGAAACATCGAGAAAGAATACAATAGCGAATGTTTACATCTCGCTCTGTTCGAGTAGCAATCTCAGTTCCACCAGAATTTAAACAATAGAATAGGGCGTGACTTGCTTCGGTCAAAATATCTCTAATTCGCCTGATACAGAAAGTCTAGAAGCCGGAAGTGCGCATGACCGCCTCAGGGAGGAAGTAGCAGTCCCGAAAATATAATAATCAACAGGCGACTAGAAAAAAGAAGAATACCAGGCGGCCATATAACGTGAGTTCGCGGCAGGGCGAAGAGACAGAGAAATTTTGACGCCGGACGGTTCGCACGACGATTGAAGGCAATTAATATAGTGTTGCTGCCAGTTTATCTTCGACCAGTTTATTTTCTATAACTATAAACTATAAATTAAAATCAGTGCGTTATTTAAATAAGCGAGAAAGTTAAAAGTGCATCATTTTTTCAACCCCCTTGAAACTGGGGGTTCTCCGTACGGACTACGAAGCCAGGGCTGCACGTTCTCCGTACGGATTGGAAATTCAGGCCTGCCCGTCCACCGTACGGGTAGTGACTGCGGGCTGTACGTCCAGCGACGAGCCGTGAGCCGGCGGGCCGCTCTCCTGGCCATCGACTCCAGCTGGCCTCTGCGGCCGCAAGGCACCTCCGAGTTCCCCACCAAGCCAGTGGAAGCTTCCTCGCCGAGGCCCCCACGCGTCACGGGATAGCGACACCGAAGCTAAGTCCCAGTGCACTTAGGGTTTTTTTTATTGAGTACCGGAGGGCTTCCCTGTGCCGCGAATCCACACCCCGGGTGTAGTAGTCGAGAGATTAGCGCTCGTTCTTAAAATTTAATTTCGTGACTTACCTAATTCTCTAATTATAAATTATTCATATTCCATTAGTTTTGTTTGATTATTTTTTATTGTTTTTTTTTATTGTTTTTATTATAAATTTTTTGACAATCGTAATTGTGTTTTTTTTTATTTGCACCCGCCGTCAGGCGGGCGTAGCAACCTCGAAACAGAAAGTTGTGGAATGAACTGCCGTTTGTTGTTTATTCACTGAGCTACGACATGGGGTTCTTCTTGATAGCTCTGAATAGGATCCTGCAAGGTCGACAGCGCACTTGCAACCCTACTGGTATTCCAGGTGTCCATAGCCAGCGGTGGCCATATACCGACACGTGGACCGCCCGCTCGTTGGCCATTTATTCTATACGAAAAAAATAACAATAAAAAAATAGGAGTCACAGAAGTGCCGTCCATCCGCATTTCCTCGATACGGAGGTGTGGCGTACTGTTCGGTCCAAAATCATTTTATACCGCGCACTCGTAGGCTGTTGAACGAACTGCCTCAAGAGGTCTTTCCATTAACCTACGATATGGGGTTCTTCAAGAAAGCTGTGAATAGGATTTTGCAAGGTCGGCGGCACTCCCGCATACCCCCCGGTGTTGCAGGTGTCCATGGGCGGCGGTAACACTTACCATCACGTGGGACCGCTTGATCGTCCACCCACTTGTCTAAAAAAAAAGTCTCCGTCAATTTGGTGATGAAATTCTTAGTAATTTAAAATTATTTACTTTACTTATTCAAAAATAAGTTGTTTTGTTAATCACGAAATCATTATTTACTGCCCACTTAGCATTTTTGGCGCTCGTTTAAATAAATATGAGCCATTCTTTATGTCGATATAGTCCATGTGGTTGAAGGCAGTCCCGCGGTACATTTTGTATGAAAACGAAAATAACGAAAAATCTAACCCGATTCAGATATTGGGACAGCAATTTCTGGTTCTCTATCATCAGTTCCGGTTGTCAATTTAGGACTATCTTCAAACTTTTCTTCGAGCGATGAATTTGATGTCTTGTCATTCTCATTGTCACTCTCTTTTATTTGTCGGACTGTGCATGGACTGTCGTTTATTTCCTCGTCTTCTTGCCCTGAAAATGGTTCCAATAGACCTTTCTATACTAATACAATAAAGAGGTAAAATTGTGTTTGTAGGTATGTTGGGGGTGATCTCTGGAACTATTGAACCGATTTCAAAAATTCTTTCACAATTAGAATGCTGCATTATCCATGTCTAAGGCTGTATTTTCTTTTGAGATTTTGAAAAAAAAAACTTATAAGCCGAAGCGAAGCGAGGGCGGGTCGCTAGATGTGGACTAAAGTGGACTCTTATGGATAAGATCCAATGTATCAGAATGGCCGGAGTATCAAAATATCATCACAAAAGTCCAATTATACAAATTATACAATACAAAAAAAGTCGTAAGACTGGACATTTTGTATAATTGGACTTTTTTTTATGGACGAAGGCGACAGACGAGCATACAGTCCACCTGATGGTGACTGAATACTGTCGCCCATAGACATCCGCGATACATTTCAACATTAGTCCAAAATGACAAACGTTGGCACGCTCCCGGATGCGCTGCCTACCTTTGGAGACATAGGAATCGATTTGGAGAAAGGGTTGGGAAATGGGGATAGAATAGAGGGATAGGATGGGAATGGGCTCTGGCACATCTCACTCACTACCGAAACACGCACATACATTAGGGAAATAAGATAAAGTGGGAAATGCCGTACATTTCAAGGTAGTCTTCTGTGACTTGTTGATAGTGTAGTCCTTTTGTATAATATGACATTTTGATAACCCGGCCATTTTGATAAATTGGACATTATCGAGTAACGGGCCCAGCTGAGACAGCCAAACTGACGTATGAGAACTCATTGGAGCGCATGCAATAGGTGACCAAGAATTTGTGGGAGCGGTAAGAAAGAACGTACTTAACTACACAAGCAGCTATTCATTTGTATTTATTTATTCAATGTAACAATTACAGAATTGTATTCGAATATCCATTATAAATGTCATCGTAGCTATTGGCTGTGTGCAGCCAAGAGCGAGACAGACAGAGCTTAAACCTTTAGATATAGCAAAATAGATAAGTTTGCGGGCAATTGGCCTTGCTCACTACACACAATAACACACGCAAACATTGATAGCTATGATGAAGTTAACAGATTCACTGAATGTGTCACAAAATTTTACTGACGGCTCTCATGAGTCTCGTAGTTTCAGTGGCTCGGTTGGTTGAGCGTTTAATCTTTGAACAAAGTCTATTGCAACTTATCTATTTTGCCGTGTGTACGGTTCTTTTTTTAATACGTACCTGACAATTCATCATCTTCAAAAATGTGGAAGATATCGCATTCCGTGTCAGCTTCGTCGGCAAGTGGCACAAAATGTTTGTACTGGCTACCCTCGTTAGGCAGTTCTACGTTGCTGCTTTCTTGTTGGTTTGATTCCTGCAAAAGAATTTGTAAGTTTTCCTCTTTGAACCGTTTCGATAAGAGTAACATATAGACACCCCAATAGATTAGAATAGCCTAATAATAGAGCAGAAAATATAGAGCCTAAGTCTAGGCTAAGATAACCTCCTCTCCACAATGTTCCACAAGTACTTCCACTTTATTTTATCATTTTATTCTATTCTTATGTCTAACTTGTGTCATATTTATTAATCCGGTATTTATTATGTACGGACTATGGTATTTAATATGTATTATTATTATTATTTGGGATATATATCTTAGTTTATTGGTATATAGTGCAATGCAACCAGCCCTTTAAGTTTTCACTGCTGGACATGCGCCGGCGCATGCACATTTTCTCGCGCACGACGGATGTGAGGCGAGTCCACTTTTTTAGATATGGTGTAGTTTCTCAGGGCTTTCGGTAGCCGCTTTGTTATCCCTTAGTCGCCTTTTAGGGGGAGAGATTGGGATGGTGTTATTCTGTACACGGCACTATTGGTATACAGTATGTTTATAACATATTTGTTTTTGGTAATTTTAATATGTGCACCATCTACCCTATAGGTATATTATTGTGTTCGCATTCATGTCGCCCCGCCCAAAGGTTGCTTCAAAGGGGTCGCTGTAGTCATAAGGCCCACATTTTGAATATATATTCGTTTGAACTTTTGTATAATTTTCACTGTATTTGGTGTGGTACTTACTTCCTAGTTTACGGCAAGTCTAGGGTATACTCGGGTGTAGGGTATATAGATATCCCTACTCGTATTAGTCTGGTAGGGTAACGGTGTCCAAGCACTAGGCCAAACAAGTGTTCGAACAATTACAATGTTTTCTGCTGTACGTGATAAACTTGACGGTTTAAAAAAAAATATTTACAGAAAAAATGTGATTGAATTACAATACTGATTTTGAATTACATTCTGGCGCCATTTAGTCGCCTTTTAAAAAAGGTGACAACAAACCGCATGTAGTTTTGTAAGTAAGTGTATGTAAATTTGTAAGTATAGCTTTGTTTGCTTACATTTGCATTGTCAGGTACATTCTGCTTCTGCATTTTCTGCAACTCTTTTTCCAAGAGACTTTTCAATGTTTCTTCGGGCAGATTTTGCAGAAATTGATATGGATCGGCTGAAAAATTTCATTTTAAATATTGTTTAACAAATATTAATAACACCTGTTATTAAAATATTGCAATCATAAAATCGATCGTAATCAGAATCATTACAGTCGCGATTGGTGATACCTATTATAATCGCATTTTCTTTAATGAGACGCTGCAATCCCACACACGCCGAGCGCGTCCAACTGGCCGAGTTACTTCAACCTCAAATAAGACTACCGAGAAATAAACTAGTTATGTTTTAGGAGTGGTTAGGATTTACGAGAGCCCATTTCCCATTCCTCTCTATCGAATGGAAAGTATAACGATCAAGGGGATGTTTATTATTGCATTACATTTCTTACTCCTCAATAATATACTCTCAATTTCCCATTCTTCTCAATCCTTTTTCCTGATCCACTCTTCAATTTAAAAATGTACGCTACGCATCCGGGGACGTGCAAATGTTCGACCGATGTGGGTAATACATAAATCGCGGATGTCTATGTACGACAGTATTCACTTGTGATCAGATAACTTTCCACGCATCTCTTGTTACCTTCCATAAAGAATGCACCCTGTGTGGTATGGGTATGTGTGGTATAAGACCCCACGCTGAAGTGTCGCTTTCAACCTTCCCCTTTAAAATATTAATATACGAGTATGTAAGTCTAGTGGTGGGTAATCAAGACTTCTCGAAGTGTTTTAACTCACTTAATCCTGCTCCGCTTGCGGATCCGACTCCTCTTAGTGACTCCTTAACTCTTTTGATTCACCTACTTATATTTTATAATTTACCTACTCTGCTTTTATAAGAATCCGAGAAAAAATAATGATCGTTACATAAGTAAAAAGAAAAAAAGGTCATGCAATTTGGGCCCACGACAAGTGCCGATGCGCGATTACTCTCGCGATCATGATCGGCGCCGGAATCGGAATGAATAACAATTCGATGGAACAATTAAGGGATTCTGCTCCGCTCGCGGATCCAACTCTTTTAAATTCATTAACTCCGGAGTTACCCATCACTATTTGTAACACGTAATCTAGTTAGCCCAAAACCTTTCAGTCAACCTTTTTACAAGCAGTAAGTTATGTTTATCTTCAAAATAATTAAAAAAAAAACAAACACGTACTCTGACAAACGTTTTTGACAATATCGTGTTCTTGGACAAACTCGTCCCATATCTTCTGTTCTTGCTCCTTCTTCCGCTGTCTTCGAGACGTTTTCCAAGCCTTCTCTAATTCATCGCCTTCTATGTACTGAAAAAATGTTAATACATTGGTACTTATAGTTTATTGATTGACTATATGTTATCTGCAAGTGGTACGGTATATTTACACATATTACGAATATATTTGACGACATTTCGTTTGACAAGTGACTAGCTTTTTATTGGTGCTTGTTATGCGAAAGGTCACGGGTTCGATTTCCTTTCGAACTTTAATTTGTTTAAAAACAAATAGTTATTAAAGTCTGGTCGATTCATCATCGTCGGTATAATACAGAGAATCCCAGTGTAGGCTATTAAGAACAAGTGTGGCGTTGGATATTCCTAAATAATTCTTCGAAGGGGCGTTACCCTATGTCCTGTTGGGTGGCGTGAAGCGACGCGTTGCGTCGAACGTCGCGTCGCGAAAATATCAAACATTCGCTGCGCACGCGTGTCGTACGTGAGCAGTGCGTCTAACGTTGCGGCGCGTGACGCGCGACCGCTTACGACTTATTTATTTTTGCATCACAAAGCAATATATCAATGCACATTTTAATATAGTGTGTACAGAAGTATTAAATCTAATTACCATCTCAATAACGTGACGACAGCATTATGATTAAATGCTGGTGGTTAAAAGTAAATAAAAAGAAAGAAAAGAAAGTAAAAGGAGTGAGAATAAAAGTGAGTGCAACCTAATTATGACGCTCTGTAGTCAGAGCGCGTTTGACTTTATTCTTGAAAGTCAGCAAAACGTCTGCGAAAAAGTCCAGTTCCGGATGTTCGGAAGCTAATAATTGGTTATATTTCCTACACATTCAATTGTACGATTTGCTTTTCCAAATATAAATACCGCAAGTAAATGTTTTCACTGTGTAGTAACGACAAATTGTATATGTTGTCATATTAAAATTCATCTAGTACTGACAGCCATCGCGCGTCACGACTTCCGCGTAGAATAATGCGTTCACGACGCGACGCACTGCAACGCATCGCACCAAGCTGCCCACCCAGGACAAAGCTCTTTCAGCGCTTAGCGCTATTGCGGACCATCAACGTTAGCGCTTTTACTTTCTACACAACAGTTCTACTTTTAGGTACATGATAACAAACGCCATTTTGTTGTCATAAGAAAGGAAGTTCACCTATTTCATAGGTTAATTTTCAAACATGATTTAAAATACTGACAACTTACTTGCATGTCCATTACTTCGATTTTATTATCAGGCATGAAAGAGAAGCCTCTAATACAAGTCTCCATTTTCTCTCTCTATATGTAGGAAAATCCTTGTAAAAACACAAAATGTAGTTAATAAATTGGTTAAAATTCAATTTTATCTCATGTCGTCTTCAAAAACAAATTCGAATTAGACAACTGTGGTGTCACAACAAATTGTTATCATGGTTGCCATGGAAACATTTTCAAAACAAATGCTTTTTATTTGACTATGGAAACTAAAGACATGTGAAAAATGTTGATATATCCAAATTAACAGACGCAAATATAATTCGAAATACTCCATTTGATTTTCGTGACGCAGACTATGATCTAAAGGCAGAAACGTTTAAAAATCATTTACTTTGGACAATATAATTCATACTGTGTTCTTTCTGAATTACAAAGATGCATCGTTTTCAGATTTAATATTTTTGCTACCACAATTCATGTTGGAGAAGTAGTAAAATAAAGCAAAGTAGAAAAGATCTGTGGGAAAAGGATAGTAAATTAAAAAAAACAACTAAAAATACTTGGATAAATAATAACAAACATAATTATATTTTAAATAACAAAATTAGCCTAGCAAATGCTTTAATACAATATGAAAACTATTTATCCAACTATTTTTTTCTGATAACTTATAAAATTTTCTTGAATTTGCCGCGCTTTTCCCTTCTCACCTTGTTTTTGTTTTTGTTTTCATAAATGGCAATGATGCAATTAGCACATTCTGCCAGTGTCAAGTTTTCTTGGTAACAAATTTATTTGATATTAGCAAAATTGTGCTTCTCTGAAAGCGACAAAGCCATAAAAAAAAAAACAATTTCAAAGTCCCGTCGAAGTAAATTAGGAGTCGCTCAATAAAGCGATAGTAGGTTTACTGAGGACAGAAGAGGACTCCTTGGAAGTCACGAAAAACGCAGTGCCACGCTTTTATTTGATTATCACAAACACCATGCACAAAAAATACTTTGAAGTTTAATAAACTATCACTATTGAACCACAAAACGCCTATATAATACACAATTTTTACAATAAATAACTCAACTTTACTACGCGACTTCCCGCCAAAAAGTGCGTCCCTTCCATCTTGTGTTGTACTCGTAGGTACATCTGTTTGATTCCGTCACCTGTTATGTCGTTGCTAGGCGACGTAAAATTTTGCCTGTCGAAAACAGACACGGGAAACTACAATTACTTTTATCGAAGTCAATACCTCATTTTATTACTCATTTTCAAATTAACACGCGACACAAACTATCTACTTGTGATAAAAAGTATTTTATCGTGAACAAATGCAACGGTTGATCGGTTATGACCAGTTTGCTAGTGACAGGTGCGATTTTTACCGCGAACTTAACGTTCATTGCTATCTGTTGAACTTAAATGTGGGTGTGTTACAAGGATGTTATTTAGCGCGAGATCGCTGCAAGGAATGGGGGCCCCGCCGGTGTCACTACAGTCGCTAGCGAGGCACTTCCCACAATGGAGTAGGACGGCTATTTTGACTATAACCAGCGCTTCGGAGGACGATGTTATAACAGAAGTGAGTTTTATATTTTTGTTTAATTTGGTTTAATTACTAATTAGTCACACTTTAATTAGTCAAAAATTAATAGTTATGTATAACGAAGCTACGAAGCTAAGTGATAATGCAGTAGGACGGCTATCGTTTATATCCAGCGCTTCGGCGGGCGATGTTATAATTGAAGTAAGGTTTTTTTTTCGCTTAGTTTAACTTCTAATTAAGTTGTCACATATTCATTCAAAATCATCAGGTATTGAATAATAAAAATTAGCTAAACCTATAATTAAAAAAAAAAGGCTTTACGTTACGACCGCAGGTTATCTCGGCGCGTTTTTTCTTTTAAAAACAAAAAAATATTGATATTTTCACAATTTAGATGGATTTGTTCTACAAGACACGAATACTTTAGAACTTTTACAAAAAAAAAAAATGTTTTCTCTAAGAGTCTCAAAGCCGCTTCAGAATTTGCCTGATGATCAGATTCTGATGATGTCTTCAATGGAATTTTATTATTTCGTATTATCAATTGCGACTTACGAAGTTAGACTCCACTCTAGACTATAGCTACATCATTCACAAAGATAGGTTGCCGATTGCCAATTCGATTGTTTGTTTTGGCGATCTCTTTAGGTCAGTAGTTTAGTGACCGCTTTTATAGGAATCTGGTAGTGTTACGTTCTATGAGTAAAGGATTTCTGTGTAGTAGTGTATTGAACGCTTCTGAAATCTCTGAAATACATAGGCCATACGTTTCTTTCATTATTGGCAATATGAAAAGGAAAAGATAGAAAATACATGTATTTATTATCATATAGTTAATAAGGTAGCTGTAACGAGCCTTGTAATTGTCGTTCACTGCTGGTCATGAGCATTCTTATGTACATTGAGTTATATATGAGAGATGCATGACCTTTAAACGTCACGCTTGCCAAGCGGGTTGGCGAGTCCACCCTTTTAGAGGTTAGTTCTTGAAGGTTTATTTTAGCGGCGACCCGCGACACCCACTGGTGGTGGCCCTAATCAAAAACCGTCCTACACCAGGCGGCCAACAGTAGTTATAAAAATAAATACAATTTGTGCGTATTCGGGAGGATCTGGGTGCATACCGCAAAGCCGCTGGGCGCACTCGACTGGCTGCCGTTACCATTAACTGACATTACGACATTTACATAACGACTTCATGATATGAAGTTGAGTGAGATTAGTCTGTGTGAATGCGGAATGGCGGATGAGGACTTGCACCATATTCTAATGCCCTGTCCTCTATACGAGGAGGATCGACAGAGAATGCTAAAGGGGATTACAAGGCAGGAGGAGGGACCGGTATTTTACTGCGATCTTGTCTCTTTAGAAGCGAACTTCCGCGGGTTGCGAGAGTTTCCACACCGCTGGCACAAGAAACGGAGCCCTAAAGAGCTACTCGGCACTGAAGTCACGTTATGTGGAGTATGACAGCCCCAGAAAGGAGAGAGTGACTAAGGGACACGAGTAGAGAAATTACTTGTAGGGAGGCAGAGCTGATATGCGCCGAAACATAGCCCTCAGCAAGCGAGTACGGCGCGTACCTCCCGACAATTCGGTCCGTATAACCAAAAGGTTGGTAGGATCATGGGCGGAGGTGGGACATTACCATCAGGTGACTGCCGTTATCCCCTCTCAGAGAAGACTACTGTAAAATGTATCGCATTTCCCACTTTATCCTATTCCCTCAATTATGTACGTGTTTCAGTAGTGAGTGAGATATATTTCATCGCCGATCATTCATGAAATTTTACACCAACACCTTTAAGTCAAGAAGCTTTGCTCGCGTTGGGTTCCTCATTCACTGACTGCCGAACAAAAACAAGCTCGCGAGACATGGTGAAGAGATAATTGTATGATTTTGTATGATGGTGATGATTGTAAAATTCGTAAATGGAGAGGGATGAAAATATTTAACATTATAACTGTGTATGAGAGTTGGATCTATCCGTATGACCCACTAATTAAGCGGCAATCAACGGCTTGCGGCTTGGGTGTTTCCAGATGAAGTGCCTCCCAGGAAGGTAAACCATGGGCGCAGAGTGGGCAAAAAAATGGTGGCAACATTCTTCTCTGCGAGTGGCCATTTAGCGACAATTTCATTAGACGCTCAAAAAACTGTTAATGCCCAGTGGTACGGTGATGTGTGTTTACCAATTGCATTCGATGTATTAGGTAACTCAAAAACGTCCTAAAACAGGTTTGAAGATCACAGCGATCCAAGAATTGGGCCACCCGCCCTAATAGCCCTGATTTAGCTCCATGGGACTTCTTTCTTTTTCCAAAAAGACGCTTTCCAGAAGCTAAGCATTCTTTTGGACAGCCCTGAGGACGCTCGGAATGCTTTTATGGCAGCTGTTGAGGACGTTGCTAAAGAAGAATATCGCCAGCGCTTTAAATCTTGGTTTAGACGAATGAATGGCTGTATAGAGACTAATGGAGAGTGTTTTGAGAAATTGTAATAAAAAAGTGTTGTAACTCAAATATTTTTTGTATCTCAAAATTTACCTAGTCACTCACGTACGCTGAAAAGTGTATGTGCTCGTATATGTATATTGTTTATGTGCGTAAATTTGAGAACACTCAGTTGGGCTCCCGACGCCGCGGCTGCGTACATTAAAACGATGTACGAAACAAGCACAGCCACAACTAAACTTAATCCGCCTTTGTGAAATGAAAGAACTCTACAAGTGTAGTTAGTACACATGTTTATATTAAAAGTTTATTATCCAAGTAAAATGGACAGAATTAACATTGCGCCTCGAAATGTTTGTCTGCCCTTTTCAATACTTATCTCCGTCATTATCCATGTTTGCTGTTGATTGACACGGTGCACGCTACAAGAACTGATTCTGTTGACCTAGGTCAATTCTAGCGTGTTATTAGTTGGTTCATTACCTAGATTGTAATTGGAGTTAAAAAAAATACTTTATTTATGTAATACTAAGGAGTTTTCGGTGAAATCTTCGTATTACGGAGGTTATTTTACAATTTCTCTATTTTTTTTGTTAATTTTTATGGACTAAGGTGGCAGACGAGCATACAGTCCACCTGATGGTAAGTGGATACTGTAGCCCATAGACATCCGTGATACATGCCAACATTAGTCCAAAATGACAAACGTTGGCACGCCTCCGGATGCGCTGCCTACCTTTGGAGACATAGGAATGGATTTGGAGAAAGCTTTGGGAAAATGTGGAGGGATAGGAATGGGCTCTGGCACATCTCACTCACTACCGAAACACGTACGTACATTAGGGAAAAAAGATAAAGTTCGAAATGCAGTACATTTCAAGGTAGTCTTCTGTGAGAGAGGAGTAGCGTGGCCAGTCAAGTGCGCCCAGAGGCTGTTGGATTTCAGCGTGCACTCTCCTAACTAACTCTATTAAGGGTGAGCAACTAAATCGAAAACAAATAACCAGTTTTGAAGTTTATAAAGTGTGTCATTAAAATAATGCAAAAGCTTAAAATATGTTGTTCATTATCGAGAGTAATAAATGTAACTGTAGTAAGTAATCGAGAGTAATCGACAGTAACTGTAATAAGTGGAATCGATTCTACGTTTTTTTTTTTCATAATTTAAAGTTCAATTCTAGTATATCTATTATTCTACGCGCGTCGCCCAAATCGTGTCATGTGCGCCGCCTGGGCACCTAGGCACGTCTGAGTAGTGAGTATTACGAATGTTTTAGACAGGACATCACAAAACTTTACATTTTTGTAACTTTTAATTTACTCTTTAAAATAATTCTATTTTTCGTTAGAACACTTTATATATATATTAAACTAGCTGACCCGACAGATGTTATCCTGTCCAAATTTGAATAATTTTTTTTTTTTCTCTGAAAACTTTTCCAGGACCATAACGAACAAAACAAAAAAACAGAATTACGCATATCCATCGTTCGAATTGTGAGTTATGGTCTTGAGTTCATATAAAAATCTCATAGAAAAAAGCACTTTCAGTTTTTCCTGAATTTTCCAATTTTCCGGGCAATTATTCCAATTTTTCTTTCCCTAAAAATCTTATTTGGACTAATACGAACATTTAAAAAAAATAGTCAAATCAGTCCCGCCATTTTTTAATTAAAAACGTAGTAATTCAATCAAACGCAATGACAAATATTGAAATTGACAATTCTTTATTTGAAACACTGGTTATATCAACAATATAATAGTCAAGTATTACTGCGATCATTATTGAAATATTGAGATCCCTCCCTTTCTCATAGGTAGGGAAATATGTTTTCTAGTTAGGTTTTAGTTTCATTTATGCCCCCGATACTTTTTGACACATAAAGAGTGCAGTTAACTTTGGTAATTATCAATACGTGTCAATAAAGCGATTACCATAAAGCTAACAGAATATTGGACCTAATTTAGTCAGAGTTATATTTAATGCTATCAGAATCGATTGATATTCGAATGTGGGTGTTAGCAGCCTAAATTATCATGTCGTGTTGGTACGAAATAAATTGTAACGAAAACTATACTCGTATCAATTTTTGTATAAAATATATTTTCATTTTTCTAGTCCACTCTTTTCGAGGTGGTATAATTCCTAAGGATTTTTCGTACTTGGCGACACCACACGGCTAGATATCAAGAAGGGATAATTTGAGAACCATTAGGTAACTGATTAATGCACAGATTATGATGAGGCTTCATGCTAATGAGAATTATCTTCCAGTCTTGGAAGCATAAAAAATTGTAAAAAGTGGATAAAGTCTATGCCATCGAAACGGGGAAAAGAAACGAAAAGAAATAAAATAACTTTTTTTATAAATGATATTTTGTGAACTTAGTGCCCTTAACCCTAGGACTCTAGGAGGTTTGTCGTGGGTACTGCACATTCTTAATAAACTGGACTCTAGGAGGTTTGTCATGGGCACTGCACATTCGTAATAAACTGGACTCTAGGAGGTTTGTCATGGGCACTGCACATTCGTAATAAACTGGACTCTAGGAGGTTTGTCATGGGCACTGCACATTCGTAATAAACTGGACTCTAGGAGGTTTGTCATGGCCACTGCACATTCGTAATAAACTGGACTCTAGGAGGTTTGTCATGGCCACTGCACACTCGTAATAAACTGGACTCTAGGAGGTTTGTCATGGCCACTGCACATTCGTAATAAACTGGACTCTAGGAGGTTTGTCATGGGCACTGCATATTCGTAATAAACTGGACTCTAGGAGGTTTGTCGTGGCCACTGCACATTCGTAATAAACTGGACTCTAGGAGGTTTGTCATGGGCACTGCACATTCGTAATAAACTGGACTCTAGGAGGTTTGTCATGGGCACTGCACATTCGTAATAAACTGGACTCTAGGAGGTTTGTCGTGGGCACTGCACATTCGTAATAAACTAATTAAAAAGGAGTAATATTGATTGTGTCGGTTACGTATTAATTATTATTGTTACGTACTTGTATAATACTTGTACTTGTATAAATGCTGATGGCCGGCTCTAACCAAAAGTTAGATTTTATATTCTTGCGTATAAAAATGTTTTAATAAATATGAGAGTAGCGCTAATGAAGTCCATATTAAAGTCAATAAAAAAAGAATTCTTAAATCATAATTTGTTTACGGTTCCAATTCGAGTGCTTCTACAAAGTTATTCGCTAGATCTCTATGTCGTGTTTGTTTACTATATTTAGTTTTCCGAGCGTAATTCAAATCTGTTTTCTGTGTCCTCGGCAATTCAGACGACGCTTGTTAGCTCCAATGTCATTTTGTTTCAATTTTAAGAAAAAATGATCGTGAAAGATTACTAGACTACTTCGAAATTAAGCTACAATCCGCTGATGACATGCCGTAAAGCAATCAGCACAGTTGGCAGCGCGCCACGGAGTAGTGACAGAAGTGAGGTCTGTGAGTCAGCGATACGCGGAACCTGTGTGCGACGGCGCGATCGATAGATACTGCACACCCCTCCCCTAGCAGCACCGCGCAGGGCCCCGCCTGCACCTGCCCCGGGCCATAGCTGGCTTACCGTCCGACAAGCAAACTAGAAAACCACCACCAAATACACCACAAAACCAAGTGCTTTTCTCAAGTCAATTTCGGTCAAACTCTAGTTCAAGGTCGCGCCGGTCAACAACCCGGTTCAACATCTACCTCATGATATAGTTGAAGCAATACGCGTGTGTTTATTATTTAGTGTTACGCGGCGAATTTTATTTTTAATTATTACGTGTAGTGGGCAAGGTCGTCTTGTGTTTTGCCGTGCAAATGTTTGATCTTTATCATTGCAAGCGCACGCGTGCTCCGTGGTAGTCCACAACAAAGGAGGTTTGCAAATTGTGTTGAGTTTGTTAAACTAGGCGAGAAATTTAGTGATGGCTTCGAAAGTACTCGTTCCGGCCGCTCCCTTCGCCAAATTAAAAGTGAGTACAATCGTTATTACAACCCATATTGGCATCTAAATATTATTCACGATTTACTCCTTCAGTCAATAAAGTCGCCGGTGCAAAGGATTTACAGCCGGTCAGTCACATTATCGAAGTCATTGCTTTTAACACATAGGCTTTTCCCACCAATTATGTGTTATTCGAGCGCCGGCAAATAAAGAATCAATTTTCCTGTGTTGCCAGTTCATGAATCATTGCAACAAAGGAAATTAAATATCAGGTCGAAATTTGTTCTATGACGAGTTCAAAAAGGACGATATTTTTAGAAGGATGTGTAAATTTTTCAGGTAAAGAAATCGCCTCCAGAATCAAGCGGCAGTGGCTTCATCATCGGTGGTGATGCAGTTGCTAGGGTCGCGCATTTGGAGCACAGCGTGCGGTTCTTGCAAGAACAGCACCGTCTGATGCTGAGCGGCCTCCACACTGAGATAGAGGCGCTGCGAGAGAGAAATCGAGGTAACATGGCTGTTTTATGAACTTGAATTAGCATCAAGACATCAGTAGACTAGTTGTATAACTTCGCGGTGGCTGCGAAACTACATAGAAATATAGAATAACGTGTGAAAGTAGATGCTTTGCTATAATTTTTATCAGTGCATTCCTGATGGTTTGTTTGAATATCAGCGCTGTAATTAAGTCACACAGCTTATGTTGAGCTGCAGACCATTTCAAGTTGAGCAGTTGCAAGATAGGTACATATTTATCTAGCATTTGACAAATTGTTTTATGTCAATTTTGTTTAATGTCGAGACTCCCGGGCTCTGCTAGTTTCAGTATGTTAGGTAGGTTAACAAGGTACACTGACAAATCACCTTCCTGTAGGTGATTGTACTTAATGTCTGATGTAATGTATAAGATAATAATTTACGCTGTAACATAAATAACACAATAGACTTGACTCATCCTTATAAGCGCGTACACTCCTACAGATTATCACGAGGTTAAATAACGACACTAAGATTATTTTAGCCCTTTTTGGTCTTGGACGTTCTGACCGTAACCTACTTATGGGAGTATTCCAGTGACTTACATGGATTATTCTGAATGTTTTCCTACACAACTGAAGCATATACGGGTATGCAGTATAAAACAAAGTACAATCATAATACAATATAATTTAAAACCTAAAATAACTGATGGCAATAATAATATAATAATGAGAAATGATTAAATGAGCAGCAAAATATACTGAATGGGCAGCAAATAAAGGATGTCCGAGACTGAGCCCCGAATTTAATTTTTAAAAACAAATAAAGTCATTGTTTCTCCGGCTGTGTGACATGAGGCATCATCAACCTGTTGAACCACAGTTGATCAAGGTCCATATCTTCCAATTAGTGCCAAAAAAAACTCCTGTAACATGTTCCGATACCTCTCTATGCCTACCTAAATACCGATACCTAATAAAATGGCCCTATGATCCCGCCGAAACAAAAGCCGCACCAAACTGTAACTCTTTGAGGCTGCATCCGTTTTTCATGAATCTCATGAGGATTCTCCAAGCCCCAGACAAGACAATTTTGCTTATTGACGTATCCGTCAAGGTTTAAATGGACTTGGTTACTAGTGATTTTTTGCGCCAAAATGATGGTCCACTTCATACTGCTCTATAATTCACACTGCGTTGCTCTTTCGTGTAGCGTTCCATGTTGACTAATTGCAACTGTCATATGTGACATTTATAAATAAACTGGATTTGCCAACAGCCATACAAAAAAATGGCGCGAAATTTAAATCCGCCGCTCAATCTGGGACGTTCTATATTACGATGGCGTTAGGTTTAGGTTCAATGGTGATAATAAAGGTATAAGAAAGTGGGACTCCGTCGATATGATGATGGCATTAGTTCTTGCAATGCAATCAGCCCTTTCAGCTCATGTTCCACTGCTGGACATGGACCTCCTCATGCACATTGTCTTGTGCATGACACATGTATGGCCCTAAAACGCCACGCTGACCAAGCGGGTTGGCGTTGTTCATTCTTTAACAGGTGCTGGTAATTCCTCAGGGCTTATGGTTGCGGCTGTGTTATTCCTTATTCGCCTTTTGCGACACCCACGGGAAGGGATGGGGATTAATTCTTAGTAATTCAAAAGATTTATTTCAGTTATTAAAAACTAGATTGTTTTGTTGGCTAGTTAATAAACCACCAGCAATTACAAATGTTGTAAACACGCCCGCGGCCCAGTTTTTAACCAGGCCAGTTGCCACCTGAGCCGTTTTGTTGATCGTGATCTGTTGCTCATTTAGTATTCTTTTGTTCATCGATTAAATACAAACCTTTAATAAATATGCATTTGTATTACAAAAATACCAATTATTCATTATTATTGAGTTGAATAGTATATAAATATCAGAATCAAGTTCAATGACTTCGTTGACAACTTAAAATGTTAAGCCACTTGCGAAGTATCATAGAAACAATTAGATCATGTCGTCTATTTCCGACATAGGTCTGAGCAATTTCCAGGAACATGGCTAAAACAACACAGCTGTCCTGAAGAGTGTCAGCGACGACATGCGCTTTCATTTACTACTTGGTAGAAAGGAATTATTAGAGGTAGGTCCATTTAGTTTGGTCCAAATCGCGGTTCATCCAGAAGCAGTAGGTATACATATATTTGCAGTGTCCTATATAATAGTTTGTGGTGGCATAAAAGGTGAAGTATAACATTTGAGATTTTCGCGTTTTTCACACATATTTATCTATTTAAACTATCTTAACGCGAATGTTTAAATTATTTATTTTACTCGATGTTTCGGTTGGGTTGCACCAACCATGGTCACGAGCTGACTGAATAGGCGGGTAGTTTCATCAACTACCCGCATTTGGTCTTCATATTCCGGAAAGTTGCGGCACCAACACTCACAATATCAGAAGTAGCGTCAGGCGAAAAATCGCGAGGTTTAATTTTATTAAATTTATTAATCACTGGATTCAATGTCCAGGACAATAATTTGTCTCCATGTTCTCCATTGAAATTTCTATTTTATTTATTTCAATTGCTTCACACACAATCCTGGAGAAATAGTGGCGCTCAGCGGAGAGATTTGTGGACTATGGAGTTCTATCCAGTGACTGATCCCGGCGTTGTTGTGTACATGGTCCCCTAGCTCCAATTTATTCGTCTGGCGATTCTTCACAGCTGTGATATGTTCTTTGACTCTTTCTGCTACGGTGCGCGTGGTTTGGCCTATGTAGGAACTACCACAGCTGTAGTCTATCTTATATACACCTGGCATGTCATAGGTCGAGTAAAATAAATAAGATCAACATTCGCGTTAAGACCCGTTTAAATATATAAATATAAAAGACCAAGTATTTGTTTTAAGAATATATACATTTTTGATTAAGAACCTATAAAATATTTATTTAATGTGTTTTCATTTTATTTTCATCTGAACTGTACTTAAAAATCTGACGTATTGGACTTATTGTATATACCTAAATGAATATATATTTGTACCAACCGCTAAATGGACCTATTGCAAAAAAACAGTGGAAAATCGAGGCATAGTCCTCGTCATTTCAAACTCAACAATTTAATTTTAATTACACTAAGTATATTGCTTCGATTAATTGTCTATGACTCGGCCGATTTGAGAATAGCACCCACTATCTTACCAATAGACTACCGGTAGATTAATTTTACGGAATTGATTTTAAGTGAATAAAAGCAACGTTTTTAAAATATAATTATTATCTATGTAGTTTGTTCATTTGGGCACTACTGCCAAGAAAAAGTTTTTTTTACTTGTACCTTCAGAATTAATTACCTTTTTATTATTAATTATTTTCAATTCTTAATTACCCAATTGTAAGTTTTATTGAAAATGTATTATGTTTATGTACGTAGTAACATTTCTTTTTGTCTTTATTAACAGATCTTTGACATCTTCTAGGAAATTGAAAGTAGATTGAAATCTCCAAAGGCAGCGCATCCGGGGATGTGCCAACGTTTGTCATTCTGGACTAATGTTGGCACGTATCGCGCATGTCGCAGGGCCACAGTATCTGATTACCACCAGGTGGACTGTCCATTACCTACCTTCTTTCTATAACAGAAACATCGATTGGATAATTAACAGTATATTTTTTTATCGCTTTCCAGACTTGCAGTTTCAACTGATTTTCAACAAGGAATCGTCGCCAAAGATAATCACGACACCCACGACTCCCGCCAATGAAGAGACTGTCGGAAACAATGAGGTAACTACCTCAGTACACTTCCCGGCCGAAAGTAATACACGTCGGCCTTTAGAAAGAGACTATCGGCTAGCTAGCAGAGATGACGCTCTACAAAACCGAAATTAGGCCGATCATAGCCGATGTGTATTACTTTCGACCGGGCTGTGTATCTGTTAACATGAAACATTAAATAGTTAATTTTAATAATTTAGAGTGATTTCGTGACGTACTCCGGCTTATTGTGTTGTATAAGTTACAATATGAATGCTGTGTTCTCCTGTAAGAGGCTACCATGTGTGTTTATTATAATGTTTATCATTTTTGTATAAAATGAAAATGTATGTGTGTGTGGCACACCGTGTGTATGGTGTGTGTCGTTGGTGAACCTAATAAAATAAAAATAGTGTATTGTATCTTTACATTCTATCGCTGAAACTTAAACTGGTGATAAAATCACAGTCGACATTTTAATTTTTATGATTTAGTATTTATCTACACAAGAATTAAGAGGTTTTAAAAAAAAAATACTTAATTTATACAAAGGAGAAATTTTAAATTACACAAAGCAATATTTTAAACTAATAAATACCTTTTCATCCCCCTATCTCGGAAAGAGTATTTTTGCTCTTCGATATCTGAGTGCAAAAGCCGTTTTTATCCGCTAGAGGATAAAGTAAATTGAATTTAGAACATCGTGTGCACTAAGTTTGTGAATTCAAAACATCATTAAACCTATTTACTTCTACCTCCATGGTGCCGAATTTATCATACAACCTTTTTTAATTTGTTAAAAACTCAGACTCGGAACCTTCTTGGTGTACTTTTTTTTTAATTTGCTTTGCGCGCGCCATTTTCTTTCCGAGATAGGGGGATGAAAAGTTACGTGTTGCACTCGAGTGCAAAGATTTTTCACCTCGTGCTCTTTTGATTCCCTCGCTAACGCTCAGGATTCTAATTTTTGAATCCTTCGCTTGCTCGGTCATCAAAATTGAGCACGCGGTTAAAAAGCAACTTTGCACTCTTGTATAACAAATAACTATTAGTCTAAATATGTAGCTTCATCTTTATGCTAACTGAAAACAGAACAGTTTTAAAAAAATAAACAGAAATAAAATTGAGAAGATAAATTACAGTGATAAACCCTGTTAAACAAGGAAAGTGTTTAATGAAAAGTTTAATGTTTTTCATATAAAGGAAGCAGCGAAACTAAAATTAGAGGTGAGCCGCTTAGAGCGGGAGGCTGCAGCAGCTCGCGGAGAGGCCCGTGCTGCGGAAGCTAGAGCATTGCAGCTGCAGAGACTAGTGGATGCTCAGGCTGAGTAAGTATTAAATACTTCAAGTAATTTTACTGAAAGCAAAAATTTACGAATTTATTTTTGTAATTATTAAATAAGGACATAGTATGTGCACATTCTTTACGTGAGTGTATCATATTCACATTAGTTACAATTAGGGCTGCCATCTTCCGAGTTTAGACTCGGAGATTAAAAAAATGGGACAAAAACGAAACAGGAAATAGTAGTAAATTTTTAATTTACTACTATTGTTAAAAATATTAATAACAAGGAAAGGAATATCCATATCTTGATATAGAAAAGTGTGCTTTCCTATGCTTCCTATAGCTGGTGATTGATGTACTCATAATTATGTGCATATAATTCGTCATTTAGTTTACACTGACGTCTATTCACAAAACAGTGCGTTCAAAGGGCAACGATCTGATCGAGCGAGTGTGGATAGAGTTCTGCACATACTCGTACGAGGAAATTGATCACCAATTATTAATTATAAATTTAATAAAAAAAACATTATTATGACTAAAATTTTAGTCAGAAGAATAGTTTTCGTGATAGACATATTCAAATATTTGCGTAGGCAACATATTTTGTAGATATGGAATCTACGTCCCAGAGAAGTAATTTCTACGGACGCTGGCAACAGATTTCCTCTTAAAAAGAAGATAAGATATAAGAATATAAGCTGTTGTACTATCGTAGGTGTTATGTATTATGGTTTTGTGTTGAGCGGGTACGAGCGACTGCGGCTTGCTGTCACTTCAATATATTTGGTAATGGATAAGTTTAAATTTAGTGTAATGTATGGGGCCTTGGTTTATAACTTTAATTTTTGTTTATATAAGCTATGTATCGCGGTTGGATTACAAATAAAAAGAAATGTGATAACTTGTAGCGTCTTCAGAATTCAAGTTCCCTATAAAATAACTTAAGCAATCGTTATTTTCAAATAACTTCGCGTGTCCTCCTCTAAGTGAAAACTTGTAATGCCCTCAGTATTTATTAATTATACTTGTAATGCCTCAGTCTCAGTATTGAAAAAAAAAACGTTATTCTCAGAAAACTCCGCGACTTAGAACTGCAGAAATGCGAGACATGCTCCACATCCGAGAACATG
This sequence comes from Sesia apiformis, assembly GCA_914767545.1. Classification (NCBI taxonomy): domain Eukaryota; kingdom Metazoa; phylum Arthropoda; class Insecta; order Lepidoptera; family Sesiidae; genus Sesia; species Sesia apiformis. The sequence goes on along the minus strand of OU611960.1, from coordinate 1,023,570 downwards.
GAGAACGTGGAGAGCCGCGCTGAGCTCCGCGCGCGTCTGGCGGAGGCCGAGCGCTTAGTGCGGCGGCTGCGGAGTGACGCCGAGCGGCAGCGGAGAGAGGTACTGGCGAGCGGCGCGGGTGGGGTCACTAACCTCTTGTTTGACAGCGCGGCGGCAACACACGCACACGTACGTCACGCACGACGTTTTGCGGCTACGAGCACGGTGTTGCAAGGTTTTAAAGTTGAATGCAAAATGGAAAGTGCGATCGTCTTTTCCGCCCGTCATGTTAGAAAATTAGCTGTGCCAGCGACTTTGTTTGCGTGAACTTGTCATTGCCGTAGGAACTTCATTATTTATCTGAATAAAAAATGCCCGAAATATTAACTCAGTATATAAGTTATAACTATGGCAAGTTTTATTAAAAACCGTTCAGGGGTTTTTACGTAATGCGCGTTCCGACAGACAGACCAAAATTCCAAAAAAAATTGTATCACATGATTTTTTCGAAAAATATTTCATGTACAGAAACGGCTATATTACGATTTTATTTTAAATAAATTTATTATAATAAATATACGAGTATGATAGAGTCTACAGACTGGATTCTGAATTAATTGACATTTCTTATAATAAGTAATCGTAAAAAAAATCGTAACCAGCTCTTTTATAGATCACTGCTAGACATAGCTCTTAAAATTAAATAAGATAATAAGTTATAATGACTTACTAAGTAAGTACACTATAAACCATACCAGAGATTACAGTGAAAATGACACAAAAGTTTAAATAAGTAGGTATACAAAAGGTAGGCCTTATTGCTAAAACTTTCTCATCCAGGCGACCTTTGGGCTTTACGTATTTTTTTTTTGTAAAAATACTGATTTTTTGTATCTATTTAACAAATCTGTATAAACATTTCCCAAAACCAAAAAAAATAATTGAATTTTACAAAAAACAGATTCGTGATATTTTCGTGTCGAGGAACTCAGGATTATAAATGGAATTCATGATTTCAAATTTCTTGCTAGTTTAGGATACACCCTGTGTACGTCTTTTTGTGGGGTTACAGCTATCGTCAATACATGTAACCTTAAACTTGAGGGTTCGTACTCGTTTCTTTGTTACTCAACACTAATAGTCCAATTTTCTATGATGTCATGATTGTTCATACCTGCAAAACATTACTTCTTTGCAAAACAGTCTTAACAGATAATAGCTGCTGATCACTTGTCCAAACTAGACAACATGTAAAAGGAAATTAATGAAGCAATTATATAAGAATAAATAATTTCTGGTATATTGCAAGAAAACTGTACAGTTAAAAAGTGACCCAATGACTTATTGATTAGGGTTAAAATACTGTGTGACACTGTGCCGTAGCTGTGAAACTGGCGCATTAAGCGCGTCGGCGCGGACGGGGCGGCGGCGCGACGTGTCAATTGGTATGTGATTTCGAAATATTGTTTAATTAATGTGATAAAATATATCTATGTACTTAAAAAACAACACTTTAAAACACTAATACGATAAACTATTTCTAAAAACATATCGATGATTGAAATTTCAATTGAGTTCTATACCTACTTTTCAAGACGAGGTAGTGAATATTAAACTCACAAATAAACTTTCGAATTTTGGAAACATTTCTCTACATCTGGACTAAGGGTAATTAGTAAAACTCAAAACACCAATCAGTTTCGAGAAATATCAGATACAAGATCAATTACAAGCGAGTTTCTTTGTTCTTAATTCTGCAGATGCAGTTAATCACATATCAAGAATTTTGAAACGGGCTTTTACGGTCCCCGGGTGGGCTTCCTCACCAACCTTGAAACGAACCAATAGGTTAACTAAACTATTAACGAGAATCCCACTAGTGACTACGGATTTAGGGACACTATTTAACCTTCATATTACTGCTTGAGGAGTATACTAAATTCGGAATATACCAGCTTAACAATGATAAGTTGATAATAAACCACCACCATCACATACCACCACACTACGGACTTCACACCGTAAGACTGCACCGAGACTGCGCACTGATCATGAGTTTTATAATCAGTCTACCCACTAGTCTATTTCCGATATACCTATATAAATATTTATTTTATTATGTTTTATAAATGGGGATATAACGAAAGTAAACAAATTGCAGGGCACATTTCTTAACGGATTGAAATAAAACTTCGCAAATAATAATTAAGATATCTTTTAAGTTCGAAGATGAGCTAAATCGGTCCATTAGTTTTGAAATATTCACGTTGTAAACTGAAAACACAAAAAATCGACGTCTATACACAAACTATAGGGTTTGTAAAACTCTACTTATGTATAAACACTTTTTTTCTAAAACGTACCCAAAATAGCGACTCCATTTCGACTGGTGCTGCCACCTATATTTTTTATTACAAAAAATCCTCTGTAACTGTGTCGGTGTTAGAGCTATTTGACATTAGATAGCTTTCAACATAAATGATATCTTTATACACTGAACAATCGTTTTCGTGAGTCGTTTCAATTGAAATTTACATCATCGATAATAGTGTAATAAATGCAATACGTAGTTTATATTTTTTTAAATTAAAGTACTTTGTTAACTATTAAGTATCAATAACACGCACCTTCATTTAGAGAATATGACATACGTCAGATTCACTAAAAGAAGGTGCGTCAGTTTTGGCCATATAAAAAAAATTCGAAATTGCATACTAACAAATCGTGTGTCACTTAGCTTTACCATTGCACATTGCAGTGGCCCAATATTTAAGCATGATGTCCCGTCCCCGTTCCGTTGCGTTTTTCTTTTATATACATATATAAATTAGTTTGTACTGTATTTGTAGGTGACTATACATCAAATGTGACGTTATCTCAGCAAAGGGACCTTACAATGACTTTCTTTAAGATTTCTAACTTAAAATTTTGTTCGTTTCAAGATTCTGTATAAATAAAAACTGATATTTTAAAGTATTTTTTTTTTAAGATTTCAATATCCGTAAAACAACTCGTAGAACCTACCATAAGGTCCCGTTTCTTAGATAATGCTACAAATATACAAAAAAAATGGTATTCCGATAAGCTACATGTTCTTTTTTTTATAGAAACAAATTGGCAGATATGCAAACAGGCCACTTAAGTGACAAGGAAGACTGTCACATATGGACATTCGTAGTACATGCCAACATTACTCCAGAATGACAAGTGGTTGCGCGGTCTACCTTTTGAGATTTAGGAATGGATTTAGAAAAAAAACGGTTGAGAAAATAGGGGAGGGATAGAATAGGATGGGGTGGGAATGGGCCCTGGCATCTCTCACTCACCACAGAAGCACGTGATGCAGGATGTGTGCTGGTTCCTTCTTGAAATAACACAGTTGCCTGAACCTTTAAGTGGACTTTTATTTTCAAAATTATTTTTTACAAGGCAATAGCAATGCAAATCGTGACTTGTACTCATAGTTATACATAAGAAGGAAAGATTTATAACTTATAAACTTTCGTGTTTTGTACACATGTTATATTGTAAATAGGGTTTGAGCGCGTAAAATTAAAGGTTTTTGTTTACCTTTCATTTCTCTACTCGACGTAAATCCTCTAAGAGTCGGGAGGATAGTATCGCGCTGGGTGCCACACAACCTGACCGAGGCTCAAACACAAGTTCCTGTCGTGATATGATAATAACATTTGAAGCAAGGTCGATGCGTTTACTACATTTTCACAGACGAATCTACCAGTATGATCCAGAAACTAAGCGTCAATCTACTATTTGGCTGTTTCAAAGTGAGCCAACGGTTACCATATTGAAAAGATCAAGAAGCGCTGGAAAATATTTAATCGCAATTATTTCCACTTCATCTGGCTACCTGTTATATGTACCTTTACGAAATCAAAGCAGCGTTAACGCAGAATGGTATGTGGCTAAGTGCTTACCAAACGTTTTTACTGCAGTGAGTAGCAATCGTCCAAACACAGGTCTCCGCGGACTACTGCTGTATCACGACAACGCGTACACTCACTCAGCGTGAGACTTTTTGGACAGTACCCCGGTTGAAGTTTTAGGCCATCCTCCTTACAGTCTTGACTTGGTACCGTGTGATTTTTTTTATTTCCCAAATAAAAGGGAAGCAGTTTTCGTCGCCAGAAGACGCACTGGTTACGTTCGAAGAGGCCGTGAAAGAGGTACCCGAGGAAGAGTGAAAAAAATGTTTTCAAAATTGGTCCAGAGGCATGAAACTGTCTACAGATGCAAGTGGAGAGTACTTCTTAAAAAAGTAAACATAGGAGTAGGAGTATAAAAGAGTAGGAGAGTAAAACATTCTTTTTCGCAAAACTTCATGTACCTATTTAGTTCGGTTATTTATCTACGCCAAGTCGCCGACGCTACTGATTTATTTTTAACAAAACAATTTGAATATATTCAATTTTGAATATATTAACAAAACAATTGTAATGAAAAGTCAGTAATTTATGGACCACTTTGAAGAATAGGTAATTCCACTTTGTGCACCTGGTTGATAGGTATCACCTGGGTCAATAAACTCTACTCGATTTTATTTCCTTTTTTTTTACACGTATATTTTATTCGCCTACAAATTCCAACACCCATAAAATTACATAAAAAGTAAATAAAATCGAGTAGACTTTATCCACCCAGGTGATTTATCATTGGGTGATCATGGGACACCGATCAGTGGACTTTATTCACCCAGGTGCACAAAGTGGAATAGCCCCTGAAGATGTCATGATGTAATCACCACACATTACTGTGTACACAACAGTTGCAGTGCATGAAGAATTCCCTGCACGCGAGTCTGCGCGGCGTCGACGCGGGTTTCTATAATCACTATCACTTCCCGCCCGTTCAGAATCCGGAGTTTTGGCGCGAACCGCTAAGAGAGTAAGTTAATTTTAAGTCACTCTAATATTATAAATCCGAAAGTACCTCTGTCTGACTGTTTGTTTGTTTGTTACATCTCCATGACTACACTAATGAACGGATTTCAATTAAATTTGAGAGAGAGGCAGCCTCAAAAATCCGCAGAAGGACATAGGATACTTTTTATCCCGGAAAAAATTATTAGTTTATCTAAAACAAAATCCACACGGACGAAGTCACGGGCAAGTTTTTTTTTTTTGTAATTACGTCCTGCGGCAGATACAACTTATCTTTTATTCTTAACTAGCCCTTTTAGTATGTCGTGCATGACAGATATGTGGCCTTAATAAAATGCTGGCCAAGGGGGTTGGTGAATTTACTCCTTCAGATGTGGTGTAGTTTTTCAGATCTTGTGGTACCGACTTTGTCATCCTTTAGTCGATTTTCATAACGCTCACGGGAAGAGATAGGGCGGTGCTATTCCAAAGGCGGGCGACATCACACGGCCAACCGACCTATTGCTAAATATATATTTATATTTCAGAGATTACAACATAGCCGCCAACAGAGGGCGCGGTGCGCGGCGTCCCCTCACACTACCGGAGCTGTCCGGCCAGCAGATCCAACGCTCCACCGTCTATGCCAATAGTAAGTGTTCGCTAAATCATAACTTTTTAAAGCGGATTTTTTGGCGGAAACTCGAGAAGTGAAGTCTGGTTTTTATTTGATTGATTGTAAAAAATGTGTAGGTATTTTGTGGTTTAATATTGATAAATAATTTATTAAACTTCAAATTGTTCTTTGTGCGTAATGTTTGTAATCTATACTAATATAATAAAGAGAGAGTGCGAATTTTGTGAGTTTGTGTGTATGTGGAGGGTAATCTCCGGTACCACTGCACCTATTTGAAAAATTCTTTCACCATTTGAAAGGTACATTATTCGAGATGGACATAGGCTATATATTATGTGCAAAATTGCCGGGCATGCGTTGCATGCCGGGCACAGCTAGTAATCAAATAAAAGCATAGGACTACGTTTGTCGTAAGCTGCCAAGGAGCCCTCTTCTGTCCACAGTAAAACTACTATTACTTCACTGAGCGACTCCCGGCTTACTTCGACGGTATTGGACATTGACAAGATATAGGTTCTACCTATTTAAAATTATTGTGAATTTACGAAGAAAACTGGACACACAGAATGTGCTAGCTGTACCCCCAACTAGCAAATTACTCCTATAACGAACAACTTATAAAACCCAAAAGTCTATAAAAGTCTAATTTATAGATGTTATAATTTTGACTGTCGAACATATACCTAATAATAACTAAAATGACCCTGTTTTGACCACAAGAACATTCATTCTTATTACATAATCTTGTAAACGCCTAAAGCCGGATTTATATGACGTTTATAAGTCATGTTCCGTAGTCTTATAAATGAAAGATCTTATGACTGTATGTGTTAAGATTATTTGATCTCGTTAGAGATTTATCTTTGTTATTAATTAGATATTTTTGGTTATTATTAAAGGTTAGTTATTACTTATTTTTGTAGAGGGGGAGGGAATGCAGCGTGCACACGCTGCATTCTCACAGGCGCTGGGCGCACTCGACTGGCCACGTTACCTCTCTCTCACAGAAGACTACCTTGATATGTACTGCATTTCCTACTTTATTGTAATTCCCTGATGTACGTACGGGTTTCGGTAGCGGTAATCAGATATGCCAGAGTCCATCCCTCCCCATTTTCCCAATCCCTTCCTTAATCTGCAAAGGTAGGCAGCGCATCCGGGGGCGTGCCAACGTTTGTCATTCTGGACTGATGTTGGCATGTATCGCGGATGTCTATGGACTACAGTATCCACTTTACATCAGGTGGACTGTATGCTTGTCTGCCGTCTTTTTTTTATAATGAAAAAAACAAAAAAAAAGATGAATTGTCTTGTAAAAGCAAAACATTGCATAATTAGGTACTCCTGTTTGCGACTTTATAAGACTGCCTTTTGAATGAACAAAGTATTTACAAGATAGAAATTACTTATAACTGTCCTGTAGGTATATGTTTTATATGACTAATTTAATCATTTTCATTTTGATTTTTCTCGTGGAATCGCTAAAATAAAGTAAAGATGAATTTTAATTATATTTAAACAAATAAAAACGAAGAAGTGGTTTTAAAAAAGAAATATTAAACTATCGAACGGTGTCGATTCTCACTTTCCGTTTACTAATAAATAAAACTTTTGATATAGACTTGTAACGGACCACATAGTATTTTCATAAGCGCTCATTTCATAAAACGGCTACTATTGGTAGCAGTGATACAATAAATAATTTAACATTAATAGTATACCTAATATAATATTTAAAGAGGGGCGTTAAAAATTTAAACTAAAATAAGTAGATAGACACATATTACCGAAAAAAATGATTCCCCGTATGAAACTTGTGATGTAAAACATGCTGTAAATTAAATTGATTTTACAATAAAAATTACAAATATCACCACAACACAGAAAAAAATCTCACACATACATTATGGTTTAAAAATAATCTTATAAGGTACATTTATAAAACGATCCAAAGAACATATTGCATTTATAAAGTTTGTTAGATGCCCGATAACACCCCGTTATAAGAAAAAGAATGGCTTATAATATGCGCCTAAATGCAGTTTTATACACGTTTATTATGGGACTTTTATAGAGTGATAAAATTGTTGTCTTGAGATATTTATAATTTTTTGCTAGTTGGGTTATTGACATGTATATGAAGAAAAAAACTTTTTAAACTTTCGCGTTTTGTACACATTTTATATCAATTGTAAATCGGGTCTAAACGCGTAAAATTAAAGGCCTTCGTTTACCTTTTATTAAGAATAGTTGAAATAAAAGAAACAAAATGTTATAATAGAAATAAAGTAATGTAATAAAAGTAAATATAATAAAGGTAAACAAAAGCCTTAAATTTTACGCGTTTACAATATAAACAATATAGTATGTTTCCAAGTACCGACTCGACTGGTGGTCGGTGTTAAAAGCTTGTTGTTGTTTCTGTGGCAGTTTCAATTGTCATGAAGACTGATTGTCAATGTCAAGTTTTTCTCACTGTCTAATAGTCAAGTAGTTAAAGACATGCTACACGCATGATGCGGTACAATAGTACCGCATCATGCGTGTATTCTTGATAGTACCATAAGATGTCTATCAAAATTTATTTCTGGGGTTTTTTGATGTTTAGTTATGAATTTCTGAACCGATTTGGCTCATCCTCGAACTTAAGCCACATCAAATTATTTTTCTGTCAACAGGCTTCTGCCGACCTTGCAAAATCCATGTCGTAGCATAACGGAAAAGCCTCAGCTGCCAGTTTATTCCAAGCTTGGTGCTTTAGAAATAGAATAGAAATACAGTTTGGTGCTAGTGTTAGGTGTTTTCAATAATGGTGACCCTTAAGGAATTTTTCCCGAAATTCGTTATCTCCCCGATAGGCAGATGTCTATTCAAAATCTCCCTAGGTAAGTCTGTAAAATGTTTTCTGTCCAGCAATCTGCATTGGGCGAATTGTGACCCGAAACCCGTCGTGATTGGGTCTTTGTCCTGTAATGGAACATTATACTTAGGCTGTTAAAGAAAAATAATTGTATGTTACGTAGATCATACACGGCCTCGAGCGTACGGATATGAAAATAAAAGCAAGAAGCCTCCAGGCGTGAATGGGGAGAGTGTCAACACTAAAAGTCCAGAAGAAACGTCAGGTGATACAAGCACGAGTAATGAAAATACACGTATGTTTAAGCATTGGTTCAACGAAGGTTGAAAGTGATTACAAACATTTTTGAATTTGATAAAAAAGTTACCAAGGAGCATCCTTTAGCCTGATTTCCATCAAACGTACGTCACGGCCCTGCGGCGATGCGTCAAGTAGATCGTGTAAACTTTTTCTCCAGCGCAGAGTTGATAAATATAGTTACTTGTAGATTTTATTTTCTCTGAAAATCTCCCCCTTTTATATTGTAAATCGGGTCTGAACATGTAAAATTAAAGGTTTTTGTTTACCTTTTATTTACAGTAGAAATAAAAGGTAAACAAAAACCTTTAATTTTACGCGTTAAGACTCAATTTACAATGTAAAATGTGTACAAAACGCGAAAGTAAAAGTTAACCTCCCCCTTGTCAATGGCTTAGATTTGTTTTAAGTAATTCAATTTATAATGATAATTTATTGTTGTATGTATTTATATGGATATAGATATATGTATGTATATGAGTATATATGTTTGTCATTATAGATATTATATATTAATGTAAATATGTATCTATTATATGTGTATTGTATTATATGTATTATTTGTATTTATTTCTTATTGGTAGCACGATGCACGGCCTTTCGTATTTCTGTTTAACTAAATGTTGACTGGCAGAGAATGCCACTAGGCACTAAGTCCGCCTTTTGTACAATGTTTCTTTGTCCATTCAAGTTTAAATAAATAAATATGTTTTAAATTTGTATGACTCTGTGAGTAGGTATGGCCAGCGGCTGTCAATAAATACAAATTTAAATGTACTTACATTAGAGACATTAGAGATATAGATACACATTAGAGACCTACATTAGAGATATAGATACACAGGTACAGTAGTTAGTAGGTACATATAATTAGTACAGGTACATTGGACTATTAAAATACACGACCTACTCGTCGTACCGCGCCGCCGCCGTCCCGTGCAGTTGGTGGAAATCGGGTCAAAGAGACACATTTTTTATTTTGTCTAATCTTGTTGTGTTTCGGTTGGGCCAATGCGGAAAATAAAAAGTGGCTCATTAAAGTTCTTTTGTCAAAGCTCTTTAGAAATATTAGACATTTATTGGAAATTAAAACGAAAAAATATTATGAATCTTTATAGCTATGTGTATATATATTTTTATTCGATGATACTGCTTCTTAATACATTTAAGCATTATTATGGAAGCTTGAAAATCATCGTCGTTTTCACCAAAGAGATGCACAACAAACCAATTTTCTGTTCCCCTTTTTATATAATTTCAGAAATGCACCGATTAAAACCATTATGCACGAACGATTTAGCGACAGATAAACATATTTTGGAACCTATACCCACGTATCCAGAGTTGAAAATTGTGGTAACTAAGTTATTACCACAAGAGCAGGGTGAGGATGCCTTTTTTTTTTTTTTTCTAACACTTGTTTGTTAACAAATTTTGTTGTGCATGTTTTTGGTAACTAACATCTGTTATAAAACGCTTTTTATGTTCATAAAATTTTAACGGTTAGGTCTGCAGTAATTAGCCTATGATCGATAATATATTAATAAAGAAGCAGCTGGTAGCATACGATCGAATGCTTTAGCAGTTAATAACATATGATCAAATTCTCTCACAGCTGATGATAGCATACGATCGAATGTTTTCACAGCTGATAGCGTCCCATCAAATATTTTCGCAGCTCATAGCATATAATCGAATGTTTTCGCAGCTGGTATTATACGATCGAATGTTTTTATAACTGACAGCATACGATCGAATGCTTTCGCAGTTGATAGCATATGATTGCATTTGTACTTACAATTCGATTTCGTTTGCATAAGAGTTATCATATATTTATCATTTACACATACAAAAGAAGATTAAAATACAAATAACTAGCTGTTGAAATATATAGCTTTCTTCGTCATGAACTGTACTGTATTGGGACTGTACCAACACCGCGTCTAGACTATACAGGGCGTATCCGATTTTCCTTTTTTTTATAAAAAGAGTATTTGTTGTGCTTTATATTTATCAGATATTTGGGAATAATTCCACAGCTCGTTCCACAAAAATTTTGTCCCATTAGGATGAAATGCAAATATTAAAAATAAATAATATATTTGTATACGCTTGGTTCAGCAATTTTTTTTGTATTAAAAATAAAGTTTCCTTTTGTGTACTTATTAACACAGAATATATTAACACTTATTATCAATCTATTAAACATGGTAATATTATATCTGTTATACCTTGAACAATAAAGCTATAAAACCATGTTTTTGTAACATGTTGTAACATTAATGTTGACTGGCCTTTATGTTACCATTAGGTTGTCGTGTGTTCTCAACATTTATGTTATGTATTTATTTACGAGCCCTCTCGTGCACAATGTCTTGTGCACGAAGTATGTATGGCCTTGAAACGTCATGTAGTCGAAGCGTTTTGGCCCAGGCTTGGGCTTGAGTAGTGGCTTCGTCATTCCTTAGTCGCCAGGACACCCACGGGAAGGGATGAGGTGGTGCTATTCTAAAGCCACACGTCTACGCACGGCCAATGTTATAAAACAAATCTCTATTTCCAGTAACCAACATACAAACGGCAGAGAGTAGTGGCAACCGCACGCGACCGCGTCGCAACCACCACCGCAAGCAAGCCACCACCGACCACACATAATAACTAATTAATATATATAATCAATACCCTTGCACACTCTCACAGATGTAGCTGAATCGATGAATTTATCGATTATTAACGAAGTCGAAATATCGACATATAATCCATTTAATATACATAAATTTGTGTGTAAATAAAACTATTATAATTAGTGTCGTCATAATTTAAAATACTGTTTTGAACATAGATTTTTGTTTTTTTTTATATTATTGTATTTATACAAGTACCTACAGTAGAAAATTCTTAAAATACGCCTGTTTTTTATAAATATATACATATTTTCGATTAACTACACGTTCCAAACTATTCCATGTGTATTGATGTAGCTTCCACCGTTTCTATGTGTTTTATTGAAAAGTATGCATTTTAGTTTATTATAATCTGTTCAGTAGTTAAGAATACATACTAGGTTCTGCGATGATTTTTTGATGATGATATTGAATGGTTTTGAGTCAAATGAGTACAATGAGTCGAGCAATTGAGTCAAAATCAGGCTCTATATAGTTGAAGCCACTTGGCTAACACAGAATAATCTTATACCCAAATCGTTTTTGTTTCAATTATCCTTGTATACCCAAATCTAAAACGACTTTAGTGTTGTCTTTGATTACTCTTCCAATACTGTACTTTTACAGTGGGAGGACCTATAGTTACTGAAGTTTCTCTCTTAGAACCTTAATGGAATTTATAATTATTGGCCCATTTTCTAATCAACCTTTATATTTCATTAAAAAAAAAAAGTAATACTAGAAGTATTAGTATTGTGCATTTAAGACTTATTAAAAAGACATCCGTTTTTGCTGAGTAGCTCTTTAAATAGCTAAGCCAAAAATGTTCACCTACGTATTTAGCGGGAGGGTTCAGGGGGTCCAGACCGCAGCTCTCCGAATTTGCACTTTTTAAAATTATTATTTAGAAAGCAGTTATTAAAAAAATGAATTCATCGAAAAACAGAAAAGATTTTTTTTTTTCTGTAATTTAAACTGTCATCTTTGGCTAGTGACACGCCGCTTGTGCGTGACATCCGCGCGAGAATACTTCGAGAATCCTTTCAGTTCAGTGAACAACTTAGTCACACAATACTTGCTTAATTTTGTTGGTGCGATTATTCTGCAACTGGTCTGGTAGTTTTTAATGACCACATTATTATCAGATCAACTGATGTCAAATATGAACAAACCAACAGATATTAACATACTAAAATTTAGCAACAAATATTGTTTGTGTGAAACAAACAATATTTCTTTCTTTTTATCTTGTATTTTTTTTATTGTTTATATTTTACTAAATATTCACGGACGGGAATTTTGGACCCTCTTCAAAAACAAATTCAGAGTACGCGCATGGTGATGTTACCATTCCATAGCAATATCTGTAACTGCCATTAGTATTTATTAAACATTATGATTATTAAATAAAATTCTTGGCGTTTATTACCTCAATGTTTATGTGGAAAAATTGTAGACGCACTCATGTCGTATTTTACTCGCAAGTGCGTACGAAAACTTAGATTTATTTCACGTCCATCAGATATTAATTTTATTCCACATTCGTCACAACAGACATGTTTTTGAAAATCTGGCAACAATGGAATAGAAGGAAAAAAAAACAATAGATGGAAAAGATTAATTATTTCATTTAGACGTAATACTACAACGTTTTTATTAACATTTTATGTGGCAAGTGAATCTAGGAAGTACTTGGGGTTGATACTCATACATGCATATAAATGCGAAGTATTCCCAAGTAAAAAAAATCTAGCAAAAGTAGATTTCCATTGTTGTTATATGTGGTGAATGGGGAAATTTGGCAAAAGTGGAATCTGGTGAATGTGGAATAAATCAAAACTTACGATTAAACATACTACATCTGCGAGAGTGTTGTAAGTTTTTAAACGCTATGTTTGTAGCCTTATCCATAATAATCTATTATTTATTATGACTATTATAATATATTTATTGCAAAATTACTTTGTTCTTTTATTTATAAAGTCCGTCCGCGATTGTGCCCGGCTGGGACATGGTTTTGGACACATTTCTTCTGAACGGTCCCGCACATTTCTTTTTGAAAACATAATGAAACTCAAAAAACGTACATACGAAAATAAAACAATACCGAAAACATATTTATTATATATCAAAATCATCTTAACTAAACGACAAGATATTTCTTAATTAAACAAATTACTGAAAAATGAATGTCTTTCATTGTAATTATAGAAGTTTCCTAACAACCATAATAAAGACTCATTCACACTGTCATTTGAAAGTAAAATTACCTTAAAATAACTACTAAAATTGTTAACTACAAAATAATTCAATATATCATTATACATATGTACATCTAAATTAGCCAAAATTTTCAATAAATATTGCAACTGGCAACACATTTTCGTTTGCTGGCAATCACTATGTTTTTGTATAAAATTTGGTAGATTTTCTAGTAATTTCTGCACAATTTCTTTTAAATTCACCGATGTTAAAAAGTCTTTATGGCAAGATAAAATGAAAAGTAGTTGTGATGATGTCATTGTGTCAAATTTGGATAGACTTTGGAGTATTTTTGTTAAGTATTCTGCCCTGGAATTAGAAAAAAAAGGTTGTGAAAATTTTATCTGGATGTAACATTTTGTAGGGGGAGAGTGTACGCTGGATTCCCACAGCCGCTGGGTGCACTTGACTGGCCACGTTACCCCTCTCTCACAGAAGACTACCTTGAAATGACTGCATTTCCTGATTTATCGTATTTCCCCAATGTAAGTACGTGTTTCGGTTGTGAGTGAGATATGTCAGAGCCCGTTCCAATCGGATCCTATCCTATACCTCCCCATTTTCCCAACCCGTTCTCCCAATCCATTCTTTAATCTAGCGCATTTAATCTGGTTGGCTGCCGCCATTTTTCTATAAAAAAAAATGTATTTTCGATGTCTGTAATTTCGACACGAAAAATTTACATAATTTTTTTGTAATACTTTTTCTTCAGCAAATATGTAGCAGCAAAATTTAGCAAAAAAGGAAAGAAATGGAACTTCTTTTAATTTTTGCATCTGGGGGTCAACGTTTGTCATTTTATACTGATGTTGGCATGTGTCGCGACAGTATCTACTTACCACCGGGTGGATTGTGCGTTCGTCTGCTGTCAACGTTTGTCTACAAAATAAAAAATCCAAGGAATTCCATGACAATTAACGCAGTTCTTAACAGAATTCATGGTTTCATGCTTACGGAATCAATTATTCAATGTTTACACGTTGTATAGAATTATAGTAAGTAGCAGATCAGCAAACTATATATGCTAGTGCAGCTATATTTAATAAACTAAACTTTAAAAATGTGTTAATGATCCTCAGAGCAAATAAAATAAACAATAATCATACCTAAGGTCATCCTTCGTTTGATACGCAAAATGTACGAGAGCATAAAGCGCAGCATCTTGCATCTCTTCATTATTGATCAGTAGTAGATCTATCAATTTGGCAAGGGCACCTTGAGCTATGAGGATTTCACATACTTTTGTGCCAGAGCCTGCCAAGTTACCAATAGTCCATGCACAGGTCACCTAAAACCAATATTTTCAAAACAATGTAGGATATTACTGTGTGGTATTGGCCTACTTTAGAATAGCACCACCCCATACGATTTAGGAATAACAAAGCTGCTACCACAAGTCCTGAGGAACTTACACCACCTATAAAAGAATGGACTCGGCAACCCGCTTGGCCAGCGTGCCAAGGCTTTAAGTCAATACATCCCATGTGCACAAAACAATGTGCATGCATGAGACACGTGTTCAGCAGTGGATAATAAAATAAGCAGTTGTGGTCTTACAGTTACGATGATGCTTCATGTTGAAGACAAAGCTTAATCTCAAAAAGGTTGTCCAAAGATATATATTACTCACAGTCAAATCTAAGCTAAGATTGCCAAGTGCAGTAACGAGATAGGGTCCCGCTGCTTTGGCAACAGTGGAACAAGCACGCGCATCACCCAGAGCCAGATTACAGCAACAACCTGCTGCTGCACATTGTTTGTTCACTTCATGACCTGTAAAAGACATCTTTCATAATTATTTCAGGGATGTTAATTTGATGGCAGCAAAGTAGAAATGGACATGTGCAAAATAAATATCCATACTGAAATGACCCAATAGTTGGGTAGGTATTCCTATGGGTTGTGTATATAATTTATATGGGAATATAGATCTACAGTACAATAACACAAAAATAATAATAAAAAATTGAATTATACCAACATAGGTATAATTCACTAAAATGAACCCCTGTCGTTTAAGCAATGGATTGGGAGGGATAGGATGGGATGGGAATGGACTCTGACATATCTCACTCACTACCGAAACACGTACGTACATTGCGGAAATACGATACAGTAGGAAATGCGGTACATTTCAAGGTAGTCTTCTGTGACAGAGAGGTAACGTGGTCAGTGGAGTGCGCCCTGTGTGCGGCCTGAACTATCCTCTATAAAAACATATAAGTTTATAACACTCAGATTTAAATATAGGAAGGGAGGTAAAATTATGTCTAATCCATTAAACTATTACAATGGTGACTATATAAGTTTTGAGATACTAGAAATTTAAAATGGAACACATTTATATTATACTTACATTGCATTTGAAAATACAACACAAATGGCCATTTACTCTAAATTAAAAAAATAAACATATTTGTTCACATTTTCGAAAGCACTTCCCGCCTTTTGTCTTTGGAACTATGGAGCTAGGGAATCATCATCACAGGCAACCATTTTTAGATAGATTGGTCTGAGGAAACTTTGTTGTCGTAGGATACCTCATTTGCTCACTGAAATGGAGAGTCAGGCTCGTGTGGATTGGTATCAAGAAGTGCAGCAACATTTTGAAAATGGGAAATGGAGACGTGTTCCCGAAATCGTAACTGGTGACGAAGGCTCAGAGGGATCTTGCTGCACCACGATAACGCGTCTTCTCACAGTTCCCTAAGAACAAGAATGTTTGAGGAACAAGAACAAGGAACAAGGAAGAACAAGGAGGAAGGACTGTGAAGAACAGCATTTCACAAGCAATAAGACACTTATTATTATTTATTTTTATGATAAATACCATTATTTGTTAAAATATATCAATACAAAGAGTTATCTATACATATTTTTAAATCTTAACAGTGTATATACAGCCATATAGTCTGGCGAATGAAACATGTTACAAGAAAAGAGATTGAAACCATATGTTGAAATGTGAATATACTGGCATCCTGGAATATGCATTATACTGGGTCTAATGAACAAATGTGGCTTACTGTAAATATTATATAAACAGTCAGTGCATTGCTATAGGTACAGCCTATCACCCACAGTGGTTAAACGTAGACATATTTTTAGACACATGTAGACGTAGACAACATCATTCCTTTCAAATGTAATAAAACATAATATTACTACATTACAGTAGGTTTTGTACAGTAATATCATAATGTCTTATTATAACCATTGATTATAAGTACAATAAAAAACAACAACAAGTAAATAAACCTTATAATCACACGTGTAAAGAGAAGATGGTCTAACCTGATATCTCCCTCACGAGTCCTCTCAAAGTCCCATGAGTGTTCAACACGACTTTAATATTCTTCTCATCTTCTATAAGAGCATTTTTCAGGATTTGCAGCTCCGATGCTGTGATTGAGGACTTTGTTTTCAACTTATTAGCAATATCTAATACACTTTCTGATGATATTCTGAAAAAAAATTAAGTGATAATCAAGTATAAAAGAATATAACTTAATTAACGATCATACAATGTTCTATAAGACCCCAGTGATTTTCTGGGGAAGGCCTGTGCCCACCAGTGGCACATTATACGGACATTATGTGTTGTTTATGGTAATAACTTAAATGTGACAGATAATGTTAGTCATACTTCAAATAGTTTTGGGAGAGGCAGGGTGCATTGTGCAATCCTACAGTCCGTGAGCGTTTTCCCACTTTGCATTCACAGAACACTCTCTTAAAATGTACTGCATTTTCCATTAATGATTTGTAACACCAAGACCATCAAACATAAAAAAATTAGGGCTATAATGATTACCAATGCTTAATGCTCGAGTATTACAGGTTCATTAGCACTCATTTTTATAACACTAACATATCACTATCTGGAGGGTAGTAGTATATGACCTTTCAAGGGGATGAAGGTGCCTACTGACCGGTAAGTTGACATAATGATATAGTTTTTAATGATATTATTCCTTAGTAGAGCAAATAAACGATAATAATATTTTTATCGTAAATTCTTCTTCGCTACTTCAAAATTACATCCTCCATTCTCTCACAACCTGTCAGGAACGCATTCTCTCAGCGGCCAGAGTTTAGCACTTGACCAACACAGATAATGGTATCTGGAGGAGGCCTGTCTTCGGACAACCTGACTTGCAGATGTGATATATAATAGAAAATGATAACAACTAGAAGTCACAGAAATAAAGATTTATTTATTTAATATACCAATATGCTTTCAGAGCATTTAAAATTGAGGCTTTCAAAGCCCTGGTTTTTAATCCCTAAATTTACTGATTTTATTCATAATATTGGTTCATAATACCTGATTATGAACCAATATTATGAATAGAATCAGTAAATTTAGCGATTAGCTTTGGTAGAGGCCGTTTCGATTACCTTTTATCATAATGTAACCTAAAAAATAACGAGACAAATACAAGACCGATTGTAGCTTTTAATATAACGCCCATTCAACTAAAAGATATATGCACCAATACTTTTAGAGGTGCAGGTTCTTTATAAGATAATTTATACTGAGTTTACTAACTTTAAATCGCTGAAATGACGCCGGATATCGCTTTCCTCGTCGCGAAGAGTTCGTCGGTTTATTTTGATTAAATTCCGTGTATTCTCTCTAATAAAGTACACAGGCTCTTCTGCCATGATAGATTGGTGTTATGAAATGCTATTATATAAAGAATTGATAAAATACATGAAATAGGAAAACATTAGTTTGTTTTCATAACAAGAAATTATAGCTGGGAATGTCTAATGTCAATTAGACATTTTTTTATATAATTTATTTTGATACTGGGTTAGCTATTGGTCCACACTATTTTCACTATATTTATTACGTCATTGTCCAGTCCCGTGAAAGTAGGAATCGTTCAGTAATGTAATAATATAATAGGTTGATTGAGGACAGAGTTGAACTACTTAAAGAAATACGAAAAATGTAGTCATAAGTTTTTATTTAACTATCACAAATATTATAAACTAACACTCGACTTCGAAGTTTACTAAACTATCCCACATACAATTAATATAAATACCAAAATACACAATTTTTACATCAATCAAACTAAAACTTAAATTCATTTCTCGTTTTCCCGCCAAAAAATTGACATTTGACAAATGTGGCCGCTTTCCAAAATGTCTGATCGATCAACACTCTTTCTAAAATAGTTATTTATTTAACATATCCTTATTTTATAAAACTATAATTATCTTTAAATATATTAGGTCTATGTTTATATTATAATAATTATTATAAATGTAAAAAGTAAGTAAATATGATCGGCATCGATTGCCATTTTATTTTCATGTTTGGCAATGGTGCAGTAACACATTTTGCCATTGTCAAATTTTTTCGTAACAAGTGTATCGTGTCGATGCAATGTCCAGTATCCGTAATGTATAGTCGCTCAGTAAGTAGGTTTACTGAGGGCAAAAGAGAACTTCTTGGAAGCACATGAAAAACGCAGTTCTATGCTTTTATTTAATTATCACAACAATCCACAAAAACACACTTTGACTATCACTATTAAACTATAAAACGCACAATACATAAATATTGTAATAATCAAACAAACTCAAGTTCCATTAGACCCATTTGACTCCATCCAACGACGTGCTGTTCGTATTGTCAACGATCCCACTCTCACGGGCAGTTTAGAACCCCTCAGCGTTCGGAGAGACGTTGCATCTCTCTGTGTGTTCTACCGCCTGTACAATGGGGAATACTCTGAAGAATTGTTCAATATAATTCTCACCTCGGGTTTCTACAACCGCACCTTGTTGGTTATTGATACTTAATGGTTAGCACAGCTAGCGCAGGGTTCACTGTTTATTTAATATAAACTAAGAAGACATAATAGACAAAACATATTAGATATTTATTACAAGGCTAAAACATGTTTTAATAGTAAGAGAACAAACGACGGTCAGTGAAGAATAATGACGTGTGGCCTAGTGATGTGACACAACAACAGTGATGTACCCATCACCAGTCTTATGCGAGGGATTGAGAAATACTCGATTTCCAACACACCTCCCGTCACAGAAGTGCGGTCCAACCGCATTTCCTAGATACGGAGGTGTCGCGTACTGTTCGGTCCAAAAATTATTTTATATCGCGAACCCGTAGGCTGTGGAACGAACTGCCTCAAGAGGTCTTTCCATTAAACTACGACATGGGGTTCTTCAAGAAAGCTGTGAATAGGATTTTGCAAGGTCGGCGGCGCGCCCGCATACCCCCTGGTGTTGCAGGTGTCTATGGGCGGCGGTAACACTTACCATCACGTGAGACCGCTTGCTCGTTCGCTCTCATCTCTAAAAAAATAAAAAAAAAGTTCACTTCCCTAATAAATTCGATTGGACATTCGACATGACATTTGTTTGACAGCCAGCTGATTCGTTTTTTTTACTTAACCGAGATGTCTTAAACGCATCTTTATTCGTCGATTCGAGTTTCGTTTGAGCTTTGAACGTAAACGTTCTGGAAATGTGCTTTTACCTACTACTAAATACTATTAAAGATTCTAAACCGATTTTTGAGTCTATATTTTTTATTTTTAAAGCATGACTTAGGGCACTTTCCATAAGATTACAAATTGTACAATTTCTTTTATAGAAAAGATTGTGAACGGGCAGTATGAAGCTTAATTTAGAAACATTTTATTGTTTCAATAGGTTAGTCGGGTCAATCGGATAAAGTACATTATTATTATTATTATATGTTTCGTTTCTCGACCTCTTGGGTTGGTATTTTCCGTTCCTTCCGCCTCAGTTCCTCAAGGAAGATAAGGATCGGCTCTACCAATTTCTTCACTCAAAACTTTTGAAACTATTGTCATTGTGTTTAAGGCTGCTTGTTTTTTGTAAGATGTGGGTACCATTTATTTTTGATTTCAGCATGTCACAGTACCTATTTCTTTTATGGACGAAAGCAGCAGACTAGTATACAGTCCACCTGATGGTAAGTGGATACTGTCGACTATAGACATCCGTGATACATGCCAACATTAGTCAAAAATGGCAAACGTTGGCACGCCTCCGGATGCGCTGCCTACTTTTGGAGATATAGGAATGGATTTAGAGAAAGGGTTGGGAAAATGGGAAGGGATAGGATGGGAATGGGTTCTGGCACATCTCATTCACTACCGAAACACGTACGTACATTAGGGAAATAAGATAAAGTGGGAAATGCAGTAATTTCAAGGTAGTGTTCTGTAAGTGAGGGGTAACGTGGCCAGTCGATCGCGCCCAGCAGCTATTGGATTGCAGCGTGTACTCTCCCCCTCAAATAAACCTCAATGGTTAAACTTTTAGCAATCAGGCCGGTTGCTCCTATTACTATGAAGATAATTACTGTTTGTGTGTTCCATAATCTAGATATTTCTATTTTGAGTAAGTGGTATTTACTAAGCTTTTCTACTTCTTTTGGACCTATGATGTAATCTGAGGGTCATTAGTATCATTAGGGTCATTAGTAGTCATGTAGTCTGAGGGACCTCATTGATGTCACAATGACATCAATGAGGTAGTGTTATTTTCTGTTTGATTTATGTAGGTAGATGATATCCGGTTTATTGTGAGCTATTGTTACAGCAGTTTGCACCGGTATCTCCCACAGTATTTAGTGGAGCAATTCATTCCTTGCGACAGGAAATAATTAAAATTGTAGCGTAATTTACATTGATGCTTTCCCATAAAATTATATTGTCATTATCTTTTACTGATTATTATTATGAATAACGGAGACAAGTCCTTGAGTGGTGGCCATGTAGGTAATTATCTTGAAAAATATCCTTCCTGCCAGATGGATTGACGGCTTAAAGAAACGTCTGTGGTGGTGGTCCTTGGGCTCTCCCTGGGCTCTATCAATATCCAGCTGTGGAAAGACGCAGGCTGATGGTATGGTATAGGCACTGCTGGTATAGTATGATACCATCGTAATCCAAACTGTTAATTCTATGTAACACTATGTGTCGTTGTTTTCTTGATCGTATTAAAAATAATTAAATACATTACTAGTAGGTTGGTACTAAGCACATGGCACAGTAGCTGTACCTACTGTACACGTCGCTTGAATTAATTATTGTCAGATTACTGCCTGCTTTCATCATAGTATCGCTTCACCGCCACAGATCAAACACGTCAGCGATATCCTACTAATCACCTTGATGAATTACAGTAGTCTAAGTGGAGCCTTTGAAAAGATCCATTATAAATTGCCCTCTTCCTCTCTTCGTGTTTAAACACTTGAGGGTTTCTGAGGGGTGTTTGATCTCATTTCTGAAGCTCAAGTGGAATTGGACGGTTTAGGCATGGATTGTTCGAGTTCCCATTAATCAATTTTCTTTTGTTGGGTGTTCTCGCCCGCATCAAACGTCACATTTTGCTTATTACAACTGAAATATTGAGCTTATTCAATTTCGAATACAAAGTGTGGTTCAGGAGGATGCTTTGAATTATTTGTTACGGTTCTGATCGTGTAATTTCAGAAGTCTCATTTAGAACAGCTTGATATCTATATCAGGTGCTACAAAAATAGTGTAAAATGTTTTAATATGTTAAACTATTGTCTAACTCAATTTTCTATTAAGTATTATTATGATTTATTATGTTGTTTTTGGTACATTAGAAATAAATAATTGGTGATTAATTTACTATATAGTAGGTATGTGCATAACACTATCCACATTTGTTCGCTGAGATCTTTGACCTTTGAGCGCGCTCGGTTCTGTGACTAGACGCCAGTAACGTGTTATGTGCTAAATTAAATTAAACTAAATAACGTATTACGCACACATCTACGTGATGAATAACCAATTATGAATTATTAATGTAATAGAAATACTTATTGATTATTAGTTAGATATAATAGTTTGAGTGTACCGATTGACATAGTAAAATATTTAATACTATTTTTGTAGGACCTTATAGTTCTTTGTAGATGACATTGAATTGTTACTACAGGTAGACCACACGGATCGTAACTATGCTAGGGCCACTATTTGCGATACATACAAGCATCATCCAAGGTCTGGCAACATAAATGTTTGGGTCTATTACTCTGATTGAACTGTGCGCCTTCCTGGTCTCCTGCTTCCCAGTTCTACGGCTGGTAGAGTGTAGAAAGAGATGGACATTTCGTTATAAAAATCTTCTATTAGTAATCTATATCTATACTTAATATAATAAAGAGGTAAAATTGTGTTTGTTTGTGGGTATATTGGGGGTAATCTCTGGAACTACTGTACCAATTTCAAAAATTCTTTCACAAATAAGAAGCTACATTATCCGTGTCTAATATAGCTAGTTCTTAATATGTTGAGATATTTATTATTTTCACTGATTGGCCGATACTAACTATTAAGTCTGCAACTTTTTTAATTCATCAGACTGGAATTGACTGCATTGAATTGTCGCGTCCAGGATGCAGAGTCTAACTTTGGAGATTTAGGATTAGATATGGAAAAAGGATTCGGAAGGATTGGATTATGGAATGTACCTGTTCTTGATACTTTGCAATAAAAAGAAATCTATAAAACATCAACACAATTTATTTATGATAGATACTTATTTAATTTTTACAATAAATAAATATATACAGGGCGAGCAACAGACAGTAGTGACTAAGGGCTTTACGCTATGCCTATATTATAGAAATTATACTCGTAGATATGTTCAAATATAAATTCGTGCAATATTTGTATCTCAAGAAGTCCCTTAATAATGAGAAATCTCATACATAGCGATCTTGATTGTCTGAATCAAAGACTGCGTTGAGGGGTAAGACAGAGAGATGTAATATCTTCAAAACAGTTTAACAACGCTTTGGAAGTTGCATTATTAAAATTCTGGACTGCAAAGGACTTGGATAATTCCAAGTGAACGGTGAGCACATTGCGCATTTTCGTTTTGTCGATGACATAGTCATCATGGCAGAATCGCTGGAAGATTTGAACTGAAAAACCATACACATTTTCATCACTGCGACCATTGCTGAATGGTCGCAGTGATGAAAATGTGTATGGTTTTATACTATATTGAATGACGTACGGATATTGCATGTTAGTTCGTCAGATATGTGTTCGACTTCTTTATTTTTTAGCAAGTGTACATCAAAGTACCACATTCGTAAAGCTATTAAGAAGTAACTGCAACTCATAAAGGACTATTAATTTGTTCGTTTGGACCATTTGCCTTAATTCTATACAGGATGTAATCGAACCTTTCTCGAAGTTTGAAACCATGGATTTCGCCCATAAAAATACTCTTTTGAAATTTTACCAAGTTTTTCATAATAATTTCGGGAGAAATTCGTTTGAACACACCATGTTTGTACTTCCACAACAAGTTGTCTAGTTTCACAGTAGTTTTATATGAGCGTAGATCTATTATAGTGCTGTTAATTGTCTATTACTGTTTGGCTATCTTTGTACTCTGAACAAGCGAGAAGAAATGATCAATAAGTAAAGAAAGAAACAAACATTCAAACAGTTTATTATATTCCATCGTAACCATTCTCCAGTCTGTTGCTAACTGAACTCTTTGTGTCACCGTGGGAAATATGAAGATAACCATCCTGTATTATTTAATTAGCAGTACTGTATTTGTTTGGAATATACAATATATTTGGCAGAGACTTCTTGCGATGCTTCATTGTTATTTATTAACATATATAAAGCTGTTTAAGTTAAGCTGTTTTCAGATTTTTAATTATCACTTATCTTAGCCCCTACTGTCCTGGCTCAATGCTTCGCCTCGCATATATTTTTATAAATAACTATAGATAAACTTTTATATCGCATATTATCAAACATATTTGATATAAATACATCTAGATACATTGTATATACAACAACATCACTATACGTCTTTGTTATACATGTACTCGTATATACAGTATGTTTTAAATTTATTCACATAAAAGTATTAATACTTAAAATATATTTACAAATAAGCTTAGAATAAGTGATACTGATAATATTTAGTGATAATTCTTATTGATAGGAAGCGTCATACAAGTCCTTATAATATAAACACAGCTATGTTGAGTTATATAATTTATTTATTTATTCAAAATGGAAAACATTTCAGACAATAATCGGTTTCCTTCCTTTAACTTTGCAAGAGCAACTTTTCTTTTTAAAACTAATGTTATTGTTTTTGCTAATGTCAAAATCGCTTAGTGACCTGGAAGAGTCCCGTTGCTATAATCTTTCTTTGTTTTGTACTCTATTTGTATCATTATCAACCCTGTGTACTGGTTTGATATTGTTACATTCGGTTTTGTTAATTATCTTCTCTTCTTTTACAGTTTTATCTTCTATCTTAGTTTCTTTAGGTTCGTCTGTTTTTTCGTTGTCGTTTATCTTGCAGCCCTGACCATTGAGCAATTTGAAGTCGGAAGGGTCTGTTTGAGTTTCCTTATCTGCGTATGTTATCTCTGTAAAGAAAGAAAAATTATAAACTGTTGTTCAAGAAATGTGTCTGAGGCGGCCTTAGATTTATAATAAAAATTGTACTATAATGTCATTGCACAATATTATTGAATCGCGCTTTGCGCCCAAACGAGTTTCAATATATTCCCTAAACGATCAAAAATATTGAGCAATTCGTAAAATTTTAGTAGAATTTTAGTTAACTATCCAATTTCCAAACAAGTCAATTTACGGCTGTAAACTGTCTTGTTTTGTTTCGTATTAATAGAATTAGGTAAGCAAGTTCTGTTTCGATTTTTAAGCACGTTCTTTATTGTTAATAATTAAAAGTTTAACAATCCAGTGTGTAAATAGGAAGGCGTCTACAAGGCAGTTTGTTTCTGGGCGTAAAGTTACAGGCAATAAGACTCTGTTATACGCCCCCATTAACGATGTGCGAATCGATAATTATTATCGACTTACGCATCGATACTAATTAATCAGTTGTAGACAGCTGAAGCTCGTTAACCTTTGCTTATATGTATATCATAATTTCCAATAGATTTGGATAGAAAATAAAAGGAAAAAATATTATGTAAACTAAATAGGTATGTAAATAAACTAAATTAATAATTTAGCATATTATTATTCAGAGTCTGGCAAATGAAACATGCTAGAAATTTCTGTTCTAAAATTAGTATGAAAATGAACGCAGAAAGAAAGAACTTATCATTTTGGATAGATATTGGTATGCACATGCGGGAGTGTTCACTTACCACCAGATAGACTGTCTGCTCGTCTGCACTTTTCTATTATTTTAAAATACTAGTGTCTACTGTACAATACTGTCCAAAAAATTAATGAAAAAGTGACTTACTTTTACTTGAACAGTGGGCATTTGGCTGAATATGAACAGGGGGAGGCTTCCGACTGTATCTCACTGGCATTATGCTCTGGCGCACATTTCGCTCTGGTCGGATTAGGATTATGTACAGCTGGAAGTATATAAATAGTATAAATTAGCGTTGATTAAATTTAATAATAACTGATTATTCATTTCTTAAATGACTATCAGCGTTCAGTCACGGTCGGAAATACGAAGCGGACCGCATTATTATTATTTATAAAGTAGGTAGGTACTGTATCAATTTGTAATTTTTAAAATATTGCTTTGTAAAACTTATCACTTTGTAAATGGAGTGCCTAAAAGTTCGTTACAGGTCTATTTTAATTTTGGGACGACATACTTCGTAAAAAATATCTTAATCTTCATTTTGTATGACAAGAGATGAAATATGATAGGATAAATTAGTGCCTGGACTGTCTGCAGAGAAGTTACACAGGTGGATTATAGTAGTCTTTATAGGGGCATCGTGGTATGTCATTTGTGATATTATTTGATAAAAACCTTATTGTCGACTCTAGTTTCTAAAAATATAGTGAAATCTTAAGAAAAAATATTTCAATTACTTCATCTTAAGAATCGGATGTTTCCGTTTGAACCGAATTTTGAAACAGCAAAGTTTTAAGTTTTAAATTTTAACCATAATCAATTGGTCTGACAATAAGGAGGGAATACATGCAAATACTTTTTAATAAATCAGTTTCTTTACTTCGCTGTCAGTGAAGTTCACTTCCCCTCATAATATTATTGTCTAATTATTTATTTTCATTAATTCTCTAGCATTATAAAGACAAGAGATATACATTACGAAAACATTGGCCATCATCTTATCCGGAAACACCTGAACGAATCATCTACATCTATACAATAAAGTATCTGGTAATAAAGTATACAGTTAGAGATACGGTAATTCATCGACGTGGATGACGCATTCGAGTGGTTCCGGATTAGCCGATGGCCAATGTTTTCGTAATGTATCTGTAATTAATCCATAAATAGATAAGACTTTACCTTAGGAGAGAACAGACACACTAGCGTGACGCTGGCGCTGAGTGAGATGGTGACAGCCATGCTGGTGACTCGTAGGGGCACGTGGCTCGCGGTGCCGAAGTATAGCGGAACAAACGCGAGCCAAATCACGCATGTCGTGTACATTGTGAAACCTGGATACACAGACATTGCCTAGTCAACTTGAAGAATCACTGTTTAAAAAATTTGTTTAAATAAAAACAGGTTCTATTATTGGATTTTTAAGATAAAGTCAAAAAGGAAAGTATTTAGTTGAACATTTTATCCGTAACCAATGCTTTTGGCATTGACTCCTGGACATGGGTCTCCTCATGCACCTTGTCTGGTCCACGAGGGATGAATGGCCTTAATACGGCACGCCGGCCAAGCGGGTTGGAAAGTCCACTCTTTTAGATGTGGTGTAGTCCCCCATGGCTTGGGGTAGCGTCTTTATTATCCCATCGCCTTTTATGATACCCATGGAAGAGATGGAGATCGGGTGAAATCTGTTTAGTAGTTGTAAAATTATGGCAGTTTTATAAAATCTTGCTGTGTCACCTCATTTAGCTTCAGTCAGTTCCGTCGCGGTGGAAATCCGGCTTTAACAACTTTGCGGACCGCGAGCATTGACTAATGTAGTTGCAATTGAATTATCCATTTATCCTTAGCTGAAAATTGCCTACACTTAAGTATCTAATAAGATTTTTACGAATTTTATTATTCTATTATACCCTCGGTATTCATTTAATTGAATAAAATTGTAAGTTTTCCTATGAAAATAAAATTAAATGAGATATTTCTTTTAGTTCCTAAGTACTTGAACTAATTTTTAAGTAAAATTTCTGCAAAAGTATTAATGTTACGTGAATACAAAACTGAATTTTGTAAAGTTTCGTACAAAACGAAGTTTTGTAGGCAAATGTAATTACGTTTTCAAACTTTTATAAAATTGGGCTGGATACATATTGAAAAACTGACTGGTCTGGTCATTTATTATTGTGAACTTTTTCTAATCAAATAGAGAATTAAGATAGGTAGACTCTGGCCAACGAAAAGTGATAAAAAGACCGGTTAATTTAAAAAAAAGATCATAGTTTCTTGACATTTATTTTAATTAAAAAAAAAACTAATAGGTACTTTTTTAATAGTCTATGACTTTCTTATTCTGTGCTACTCGTACTACGAATGGCAACGCCGCATATTCCATTCATGAACAGCTGCTAATCGAACCGTTGCTATTAGATACCTATATCCCTCCTCTACAGTATACTGTATAACCCGTTGACATTCGGATACCTTAAAGAAAATCTTTCTTCACATCCTTTCAATCTGCGATCTTCAGATTACCCTCTCCTTAAAATTCCTGACCACTCATCTACTTTCTATTTACATTCATTTACAGTCAAAGCGGTTCGCTTATGGAATGCATTATCTTTAACTATAAAGCGCGCTCAATCTCTGGCTGGTTTTAAAAGACTCCTGAAAGAACACTATCTCGCAGATTAAGAGTTCTCTTACGCCCAAATTCTTTTCCTCTTTCTGTATGTATATAAGTATGTGTGTTTATATGTATGTATATGTACTCGTATGTGTGTATGTATGTGTATGTATTAATGCATGTATATAAATCGTCTACTGACTTCTCTTCACCACCCAAAGGTTGTCTGGAAGAAATCGCTTTAGCAATACCGCCGCCGGTTGTACTTCTAATAACTTGTACTTTGTATTACTCTGTTAGTTTTTGGTGTACAATAAAGTGTATGTGTCTATCTATATTTTTTACTTATACTACATACTATATTTTATACGTATATTTACATACATCTATGTAAATCGTTACGAGTGTACCTATGCGGTGTGAGTGTACCTGTCCAGTGCGAGTGTACCTATGCGGTGCGAGTGTACCTATGCGATGCGGTGGGAATGGGTGAGTGGTTGGTGAAAGAGTGCTGATTTTTAAAAAGTCGCATAACAAATATTGTTAATACAGTGCAGTTATTTTTTTATTTAACCCAGTATTAAATAATAATAATAATAATAAAAAAAAAAGATAAAAAGAAAAGAAAAATCTTTATTTGCGTCAAACATGGTACCTATATTACAAGGTGTCATTGTTGATTATTTTCCCCATGCTTGGCCACAGTATACATGTGACATTCAAATATAATATATTTATTAGAAAAGTATAAGAGCCTAAATATTATAATATAAATTTATGACATAGTATACAATAGTATACGTATATAATAAACACATTAATATATGTCTAACTAATATAATTATTTTCTACAATGTTAGGTCAAGTAATTCCTTATCATAAAATTTACGAGTAACAAGTCAAATGTATTTATTTTATATAGTGAATTATTTAGTTTCCTTATAGATTTTAACATACACAACAATTGAAATAACGTAAATTGATTACTTTTTTATTTCACGAGGCTACCCATAAAAAGAAATAGAGCTGAGGTACTAGAGGAGAATGTGAAGTCGGCAAATAATACATTTTGCTACCATAAAAGCTTAGTGAATTATTTACAAGCATCCGCTAACATTTCCTATTCTCGCATTTTAACCCCTGAATGAGGCGCTGTACTTGCTTATATGTACAGCTGTATATGTCTCACGAAGAGAATTTTTAACTTTCAATGGTTTTCAAAAGCGGTTTCAGGCGTCAAATCCATTTGAAGTTTTGACAACACTTGACGCGTGAGAGAGAGGGACTCTCAGATAGACCGAGATAAAACGGGACAGTGCGTTTTAAAATAATGTTCCTAGTTTAAATTTACTAAATACTCGGTCAGCGGGATGCGGCTAGTCGGTAGTGATGTGAAATAGGCGCTGAGCGCTCGAGCATTAAGTCAGCGCTAATTAATCTGAACCATAATAATTTTAGACTCGAGCTTCTAACTTCAAATGTATATTGAGACAATTAAACGTTAAATATTTGGACTACAACGTGGAAAATGTTCATTAGTGTTTACTGGGCGCTGTAGTCACAACGCTTTTCAACACTACTAGTTGCCTATGGGATGCATTATCACCTCCTTTAATTATTTTACTCGTACCAGTAATTGCTTTTAAGGTGTCTAAGTATAGAGAAACCATAGCCATAGCTAATTAATCTATACATAATAAAATCGTAACAAAACCGAGTCTGTACACGTAATAATATTTATAAAAAGGCATATAAATTATAAGGCATATAAAATAAACAATATTTCTTTGCAATTTTGTCCCTGTCTGTTCCGAATCACGTGTTCAAACGAACGAAGTCGCAGGCGCCGCTAGTACATATAAGAAAATAGTAACAAAATCGTGTCAGTATATTTATTAATTTAGAAAAGTAATTAGATCATTACAGTGTAAAAAAACGAATGATACAAACCCTAAACCAACAATCTTTTCATTTTTGTCTCTGCGTTTGAATGCGCAGCACACAAAAACCTTTACACGGATTTTAATGAAATTTCGCATAGTAACGCATCAATATTTAGGGTACTTTTTGTAAATATCAATTATAGAGTTCCCACGGGAATCAAGCTGACCATACTCTAGCGTCTTCGTGCACGAAGTCGCGTCGCGAGCACTGCTACTTAGCAGTATGTTACATCACTATTCAACAAGCCGTGAATCCCTTTGTCTTTACCACAATGGATTCCAAACAAAGGCCCCTTGTTCCAAGTAATCGAATATCTTTCTTGAACGCTGCTCAGAGAAACAGCAATTATTGAATAACACTCATTGGAACACAATTACCTACGGTAGTAAATATAATTGGTGGTTATTTGATTAGCTATTGATAGTGTTGTAAAAACTAGCGTTAAGCGTTCGACGCTCGAGCGCTGAGTGAGCACTATATTTTATGATTCAATTTTAAGATTGTTAAAGGCCAGTGAGCGTTATAGTTCAAATATTTAATGTTTGGTCTTAAACGCTTGTAGTTAAAAGCCCGAATTTAAAACGGTTAAGGTTAAAATTCTAAACCGTTAATCAATGTTTCAAACGGTTTAAATGCTATGCTCAGTACTATTGCTAGTTCAATTCAACCAACTTCCCTAATGTAAGTACGTATTTCGGTAGTGAGTGAGATATGCCAGAGCCCATTCTCATCCTATCCCACCCTATTTTGCCCACACTTCCTCCAAATACATTCCTCTAAATCTCCAAAAAGGTAGACAGTATCAACGTACTTATCAACGCACTTACGCCCCGTATCAACGTTGGTCAGTCTGGATTGATGTTGGCATGTATCATGAGCGAAAGTATCCACTTACCATTAGGTGGACTGTAAATTCATCTGCTGTCTCTCCATAAATAATTAATAAAGAAGTAGCACCAACATAGCGCGCCAGAAGCGCTCGAGTGCTGAATTCCGGTTATTATAGGAAGAGCTGTGACAGCTGACATAAATCGTAACATAAATCTTGAACATGAGACCTTAACATGAGACATAAATCAACTTTTGTCCCCTGTTATTCAGCCGGCTCTCATGCACATTGTCTCATGGATCAAAACGACACCCTGACCAGGCGGGGTTGGCGACTCCAATCTTTCACGAGACGGTGTAGTTTCACAGGGCATGTGATAGCGGCTGGGTTACGTTTAGAAAAAAAGTGTTCAAACAAAAGTTGTAAAGCTTTATAAGCTGTATACAACGCCTTACAGTTTTATTTGTATAGAAGACGAATTATTTTGTTTGGATATTTTGAAAATTTGAAAATTTATTGCCAAAAACTTATTTAAGTATGTTATACAATGTTAAATCTATTCTATATGTAACTGATCGCTGTCTGTACATGGAAGATATATGAGAAAAACTATTATTGGGGGCAATTATCAACGCAATAGAACACAAAACAATGATTGTTAGAATTATTGTCTGTTTGTCTGTGCATTTGTGCGCGCTAATCTTAGAAACGGCTTAACCGATATGGTTGTGGTTTTCACTAATGTATTGTGGTAAGCTTCAATTTAAATTTAGTGTTTGTTTTATTTCAATCAGTTCATAAATAAAAAAGTTATAATTTAAAGACGGTGTTTATAAACTAATAAAGTCAACGAGGACGAACTCGCGGGCAACAGCTAGTAAGTAGATAATATGGGCGATGGGCTTATAAATAAATTATTGCGTAAGACTTCAGGTAAATGTATTTCTCTTACGTGTCTCTGACGCGATTCAAACTATTTTTTCTGTCTAATTTTATATGTCAAGAATGCGACTTCATACATAAAATATGTATGTGTCTAATAATATCAGCACGTTCAGTCCTGGGATGTCTACATCCCATCCTCTTCGTGCACATTGTCTTGTGCATGAGGGATGTACTCGTATAGCCTTAATCGCCACGCTGGCCAAGCGGGTTCGCTGGTCTACTTTTTTTGAGCTGGTGTAGTTCCTCAGCGCTCGTGGCAGCGGTCTAGTTATCCCTTAGTCGCCATGTACAATACCCTCGGGAAGAGCTGGGATGGTGCTACTCTATTGCCGGCCCACACTACACGGCCCACTGTTGGCCAGTAGGACCCACAGTTCGAGAATACATCTGACATATTGTATATTCAATGATGCAGTACATCGATTTCAATCTATAATAATGAATTTGCACAATGCATAATTGCACAATATAATCTTCTAAACTGATTGGTGTTTTGAATTCTGTTGATGACCCTTAATCCAGGAGTAGCTACTGATTTTTTCAAAATATGTTTGTACAAAAATCGTTTTGGACACGTTAAGTATCTACGAGTACTTATGCAATGAAGAAATCGTTTTGTACACGTTAAGTAGGACCGCTTGCTCGTCCGCCCACTAGTCTATAAAAAAAAAGTAGTTAAGTATTTAAAAAAAATGCTTTATGTACATTGTAAAGGCATCAATGAATCTTTCTCCATGTGTTCATAGTCTTTCATCCTATCGAGCTAAATAACTTTTGAAATTCAATCGTTCTCTTTAGTATTAGTGAGCCCTATTGGACGCACTTGTCTGTACAAAAATGTAAACTCACCAATATGCTTGCTCTCATTAAAAGCCTCAGGTATCTTCCTAGTCAGCACCGCGTATACGGTGCAGACGAGGATCAGAACGATGGGGTAGAAGAAGGCGATCATGTAGGAAGCGTCCACGTACGAGTCGCAAACGAGCATGTTGTCTTCCCGAGTCGGGTAGTGGAACATGGCGCGAGCTGGGGCCACGATCATCCAAACGACCACAATTAGCACCTGGAGAACATCAATAATATTAAAGATAAAGTAGTATGTATGTAAATGAAGTATATTATTATGTATATGTTTGTATTTGATATATTTACTTAAGTTTATTATGTCTTGTGCATGTATGTTTATTTATTATTATTATTTATAGAAAAGGTGGCAGACGAGCATACATTCCACCTGGTGGTAAGTGGATACTGTCGTCCATAGACATCCGCGATACATGCCAACATCAGTCCCGAATGACAAACGTTGGCACGCCCCCGGATGCGCTGCCTACCTTTGTAGATTAAGGAATGGATTGCGATATCTCACTAACCACCGAAACACGTACGAACATTGAGGAAATGTGATAAAGCAGGAAATGCAGTACATTTCAAGATAGTCTTCTGTAAGAGATGGGTAACGTGGCCAGTCGAGTGCGCCCAGCGGCTGTGGGAATGCAGCACGCACTCTCCCCCTACAAAATGATTATTTTGTACGAATATTTATGTATTTAAACAAAAACTGTAAGTACCGGCGTTCTGTTTTCTGTTTGATCTGTTGGTTGACTGGTAAAGAATACTGCAATGCATTAAATCCGGCTTTTGAACATTTCAAATACTTATGCAATGAAGTTTAAGTAAATATTAGCGAATGAATTAGCATCTGGAGTAGATAATGTGTCTGTTTCTATCTACCGGTCAGTAGACCTTCCACCAGTCTACAGTCTACAGTTCTACAGTCCTTCTATCGGTCAGTTTCTATCTACTAGCGACAGCGAAACGACTATTTTATTATAGAAAGACGAGCATACTGTCCACCTGGTGGTAAGTGGATACTGTCCACCGCGATACATGCCACCATCAGTTCAGAATGACAAACGTTAGCACGCCAACGTTTGTCATTCTGGATGCGATTGGATTGAGAATTGGCTCTGGCATATTTCTTTCACTCACTAACGAAACCCGTACGTTAAATGGGAATAACCGAAACATGTAGCCTGAAAGTCTGACTCGTGGCGTAGTAAAGTGCTGGATAAGAAAGACCTACAAAGAGACTGCAAATGCGCAGGAGAGCGCCAACTGGACCTTGAGCCCAAAATAGGAACAGGTGGAGAGAGTGAACCAGGGAACTAGTTCAAGAAAGCTAAGGAAGAATAAGACCATACCACCAGCCTGTGTCTATTCACTGCTGCATATAGAGCTCTTCCAAAGCGGTCTTCCGCTCCGCCCATTCAGTCACTACAGGTGATTTTCTTCAAGCCTTTACTCCATCTGACTAGAGGGCGTCCTACACAACTTTGATTATAATTGCATAATTATGTATACTCTTAATTATCGTATTTATTATGAAGGATCGTATCGTATTTATTACGAGTAATTATATTATGCTGAGGACCTGAATCTTTAACATTCCATTATTTATTTGACTTTCTCATGTTCAAGGACAAAACTCTCAATACTTCAAGGTGAGCGACATCTAACTTAATAACGTCTGAAGATCTCATCACATCGAATTAATTAATTCAGTTACAAGGTGTCACTCGGAATTATACAATTTTATCGGTATTTGGGAACTTAATCGCATTATCGATGCGATTAGTGTCTGAAATGTAGATTTACTATACTAATGCTAGATATATTAATAAATCGTCTAGAATATATAAGCCAAAAAGACTTTCCAATTCCAACAAGTCGTTTTAAATTATCATACATGTAATTAAACAGCTGAAGATACTGAAAATCGACTTGTGAAATCAAAATACGAGTATATAGAAATGTGATTGAGTTATAGGGCTTATGGTTATACAAGAAAACGAATAGTCAGAAAACGATACCGTTACTGTTTTTTTTTATTATTATTATTTTATATAGAAGTGGGTGGACGAGCAAGCGGTCCCACGTGATGATAAGTGTTACCGCCGCCCATGGATACCTGCAACATTGCGGCGCGGGCGCGCCGCCGACCTTGTAAAATCCTATTCACAGCTCTCTTAAAGAACCCCATATCGTAGCTTAATGGAAAGACCTCTTGAGGCAGTTCGTTCCACAGCCTACGGGTTCGCGATATAAAATTCTAGGGAATTTTGTCGCGATTCTGTGAGGGGAGGTGCGGTTGTAGAAACCCGAGATGGGAATTATATTGAACAATTCTTCAGAGCATTCCTCATTATACAGGCGGTAGAATACACAGATAGACGCAACGTCTCTCCGAATGCTGAGGGGTTCTAAACCGCCCGAGAGAGTCGGATCGTTAACAATACGAACAGCACGTCGTTGGATGGAGTCAAATGGGTCAAATTAATATAATGGATTTATATAATGGACTGTGTAATGGATTTGGTAAATACCACTTCGTAATGGATGTATCTCTTAAAGTAGGCAACATACTTTTGGAGCTCATCCGGAGGAGTGCTAATGTTTGTCATTTTGGACTGACGTAGGCAAGTACCGCAGATGTTGCAGGGCGACAGTATCCACTTACCACAAAATGAATTGCCTGTTCGTCTCTTACCTTATTTTTATATAAAAAAGAAGTTCGCCGATAATAGCTGGATGAGAAGAGTCGACGACTGTGTGTGGTAGCCGTCCTTGGGGTCTCCCAATTTGGATTAAGCTCTGCCTATATCTAGCAGTAGAGATACATATGATGATATGGTAGGATGTGTATGATTAGCAAATTCACAACAGTCTCCAATGACACAAGTTATCCAGGTTTTAGACAGGAAGAAAGATAACAACCTAATATTGAAGATCATTAATTCAATACCTGTATAGAAACAAGTGCAGCACATATAGCGAGTTGTGAACTGGGAGATATGAGAATAGGTCGTTTGGCGGAGTGTTTGCTGGCGTTAAAGATGCGAGAGATCCGGTTGGTCTTCGTGAGGAGCGCTGCGTAGACCACCGTGAAACAGAACCCGGTGCCGAATCTGGTGAAATTAATTGAGAGTTATTTAAAAATGTTTGAGTACCGTCAAGATATTATGAGAATTTATATAATATCATCAAGGATGACATGATTAAGGCTACATTCAAATATGTAAAAGTATTCTCAGCTTATTGCGGGCAAAAAATTAGAAATTCGATTACGAAGTGGTTTGAAAACGCCTCACCTATGATAAAAGAGTATTTTTTTAAGGGAAATTTATGAGGAGCAGAAATACTGAGAGTGGCAATAAATTTAAATGTGGGATAGGTTTAGGTTCTCTGGAGACAATATAAGCAAATTTAGTAATTAAAATTTGTTTATTACAGCTATTCAAACAAAGTTTGTTTTGTTGATCATTCAGTATGTTTTTGCTGCTCGTTTAAATACAAGCCTTTTCTTAAATAACTGTATTTTTTTGGTCCTATTGATCTTTTGTGAGCTATCAGGTGTGTATAATTTATGGAGAGCCTTAAAGACATTGAAAGAAGTAAAGCGTGCTGTATGAAGACTCAAGGGTTCTTTTGCTGGAACACCGACGGAAGAAACTAGCCTCAGCTGAGGTTATTGCTAAAGGACAGAACGGGGTCGCGGAGTTATGAAAAGCGTCTATGTAGGTGCTATCCGTGTGGTGTAGGCAGGCTTTAGCATAGCACCACCCCATGTCTTCTCGTGGATGTCGTGAAAGGCAACTATGGGATAACAAGTGGCTACCATATGACCTCTAAAATAGTGGCCTCCACTACCCCCTTGGCTAGTGTGCCGTTTTAAGGCCACATATCAGTGATGCATGAGACAATGTGAATGAGGTGGCCCATGTCCAGCACTGGATACTGAAACGGCTGGTTATGGTTATTATGGTTAGGTGCTATCATCTGTAGAATGTGTTATCGTTGAATATGTTGTACGTGTCGTGATAAAATGGATGAAATCAGAGAACTTACCTCTGAATAGAACACAAGATGTCAGTCGGTCGGAAGACAAGAGCGAAGGTGACGAGGTAGCACATGAGGATACCCGCGAGCAAAACGTACGATAGCTCCCTCCCGCTAGCACGTACCACCGGAGTCGAGCTGTGGCGAAACCATACGCCACAGACGAAACTATGGCGAATAAAATTAAAATTTAATGAAAGATGCTATAGGTATTTTCGAAGAATCTACTTACTATGACGTACACATTTGCAAAGTCTATCATAAGACATAATACGCGGAGTTGCAATTAGCCAATAGTGAACAAGCACACAGATACAACACCAATGTGTCAATGTGTTTTAAGTAAGTACTAGAACAACCCATTTTTAAGATAAACAGTTTTAAGATACATTTACATTTTTAAGATACGCAAACAGATTACGATCTTAAGATCTCCATACGCAGTCTTTAAATATTATGTGAGTCTTGAAGCATATAATATTACAAATATATATATATATTTGTAAGATTTTCTGATTTAAAATTTCGTTATATCAAGATTCTGTTTAAATAGAGACAATATATACATGTAATTTTTTGAATAATGCAATAAAAAACAGTTTTTTAAGAGATCGCTAATATCTTAGTATCTTGGAAACTAGACAATAAGATCCCTTTTCTCAGATAATTATTTTAATAAATATGTGTACTTTGCTCATACGGCAAAAACATTCCTTTCGAACACTGAACTGCCGATTTTGCTTTTAGTAAAACACTTGAAACAGAACCATTTTTAACGTTATTTTAATAAGTATATATTTTTTTAAATTTACTTATGTACACGTGCGGGATACTAATATGAGATATTCTGCTCCGCTACACTTTTGAAAATAGTTTACCGGATGGATCCTTCAAAGTCACTAGATGCTAAACGTAATTATCTTTCATAGTATAATATAGCTTTGATGCAGGCTTTATGCCTCGATACAGCATATCAGTTGTATAAAATATGCAAATAACTATCTCTCACTGGGATTTTATTGTTCGGTTTGGCTTCCCTAAAACGTCGGAACACTACCCTCTCGGGCCAGAAGTCTGGACTCAGAAACAGCTTGCAGTGCACTGCAGTAACTCGGAGCACATAGGTATTAAAATTGCTGGACCTATATTTGGACTTCAGATGCCGCAGCTCCATCTTCAGCGGCCCGTTCCTCGTCCGACACTGGAGTCTCTCCTGGATGGATGTCTATACAGGCTTTTAGAATGGTGTTGGAATCCAATTAGATATTTAGTTTATATTTTAAATATTTAGATGTTTATTTGAGTAACAAGATATTTGTTAGAAAATCCATCAATAAAAATTGTAACAATCTTTGTATAGTGTTCGAACTGTCTGCTGGTTGTTTATTGAATATTTCCATTTGTTCCACCCTTTAGTCCTTTCATAGTTTCATAGTGCTTAGAATGGTCAGACATAGCTGATTATTTTAGATACCTAATCTATCGCATTTACCAAACCATTGTTACCATTTGTCCGTTCCAATGCATTTTTTCAGGAACCAAACCTAATTAGTAAAATATCTCAACATTTAGTTTTAAATATAGGGAAAGTTGCAGTTTTAATGAAACAAACTATACAAAGAGTAAACAATCACTCCTCACTATTTAATTTAAGGCGTTGTCAGTTACGTATTTGTTTACATTTTGGAGAAATTGGATTGGAATCGACAATACATATTATATTCCACAAATAAAATAATTTGTATTTAAATATGTAAAAAATCCAGCGCGCATCAAACCACTTCACCCGCAAAATATAATCTTATTACACGTTGTATAGAAGACTTACGCAGTAAGAAGAATGCCGACAGAAGAGAAGGACATGGCACCAATAGCCCAGGCGGAGTCAGGCCTCAGGTAGGCCTCCGGGATCGGTCTGCAGTGTGTCCTGGTGGGGTCGGGGAGGGTTCCTCGAGGACACAATATGCAGGCTGTTTCCACGTACGGGGAACGGATCTGTGATAGATATATGCGATGATCACATTGATTTGTATTGGCTTGTATTTAAACGAACTGCAAAAAATACTAACTGAGAAGCAAATCATGATCAATAAAACAATCAATCTTTGAATAACTGAAATAAATATTTTTTCTCCTACTTGCTCGGAAATGGCTTCATTATTTTAAAAAAGGAATAGGTATGTCAATCGGCTCTTTTCTGTACGCACGCCAGCAATTTCCAACACGACAATAATGGAGATTGCTGGACAGTAGCGAGGTTATTTTTAGTGCACATTAACATAAATTAGGTTTTTTAGGTACACGATATTTATTATTATAAAGGCTGAATGTGCATTACTTTTCAGAAGTTTAAAAAAGAACAAAGTCCGCGCGCAATCGAATTGGCGGGAATGAAAATCAGATACCTACTCTGTATTGTGGATCTTATGTTCTCATAAGTTTATCACAATTTTAAGTTGTCTAATAAACAAGGAGTAGTAATTCGATGGAAGGTGAATTAGATTTAACGCATAACTGAAGAAGCAAAGATACTTTCTGTAAACCTGTTACCACCGAAATCGAGAGAAAAATATGAAAAGGCATATGAAAATTTCATCAAGTGGAAAACTGAAAAAAAAGCGAATTCTTTCTCGGAAAACTTCTGTTTCTTGAATTAATTTGTTTATTGTTTCCTCGCAAATTAGAGAAAAATACTATACAAGTCTCGGCCGAAATAGCAATTAACGGCCTCGTTTATTTAAAAAGGACTCTGCTTTAATACTTTATTACTCGGCCGTCAATTGCTTTATTTCGGGCCTGGACAGTAATGTACTATTAAATTACTAAGAATACCATCACCAAGTCGACGGAGACGTTTTCTTATTGCCACCAGAGAAAGTAAACCCAAACCATCTTCAAATTTGCTGCCATCGACTTGCTGTCCGTTAAGTTTTTCTTGTCGCTCAGTTAGTTATTTCTCACTTTATCGTATATTAAGGTTCTTCTTACACTAAGGCGTTTCTGGTCCTAATCCACGATATGGGCCCAAAAATGATGATTTATATTAAAATATTATCATTTTAATGGACCGTGTGGTATCAGCCAGCTATAGCACAATCCATCTCTTGCCGTAGATGTTGGAAAAGGCGACTAAGGGAGAACAAAGCGGCTACCACAGGCCCCGAGGAACTGCACCAGCTCTAACAGAGTGGACTCCCCAACCCACTTAGCTAGTGTGATTTGAAAGGGCTGGTTGCAATGATTATAATATCATTGTATGTTTTTCATAGATATTTTCTAAATAAAAAGTCAAAAAATACATTTTTACAATAAATATTTGGAGATTCTAGGTTTAGATGTGTGAAGGGCAGCACCAGAGGGTGAGGAATCAACTTTTATTATCCTCCATATTATTGTATATTCTGAACACATGAATTATCTAAAAATACACAATCCATTTCCTCGTACGGGAGACGACCGAAGAGCACATTGTGAACAATGACGCTTTACCTACCGCAAATTGCTGACAACGTAAAACACCGTGCACTGTGTCAACGGAATCTATGGTGTCAAACTACGGGATTTGATTGTATATTTCTCTGGGCCTTGTATATTTCTATTATTTATTTTATTAAAATAATAAAATAAACTATTACTGAGAAGTTTGTAATGATATACCTCGTATTGAGTGCAGTTGAAGCAATGCCAGCAACAGCTTTCCCCCTCAACGTATTGCTTCGCTTGTCCGAGCTCGCATTCCGCGCTGCAAACGGACTCTGGCGGCCGCCGCTCGCCCCATTTGAACTGGATCTCTGAACAATATAATCATTTATTTAATAATAGTCGTGCGGTGTTGGACGGCTATAGGTTAGCAAAATCCAACCTCTTTCCATGGGTGTCGTAATAGGCGACCAAAGGATAACAAAGCGGCTACCATAATCCATGAGGAGTTACTCCACTTCTAAAAGACTGGTATCGCCAACCTTCATGCACAAGACAATGTGCACGAGGATGTCCGGCAGTGGATACTATAGGGGCTGGCTGCATTGTAATTAAATATAAAGTGAAATCTTGTCCGTAAACATACAATTCCATTA
Source organism: Sesia apiformis (assembly GCA_914767545.1). Taxonomy (NCBI): domain Eukaryota; kingdom Metazoa; phylum Arthropoda; class Insecta; order Lepidoptera; family Sesiidae; genus Sesia; species Sesia apiformis. Next base: position 982,517 of record OU611960.1, on the reverse strand, counting down.
TTAAGAAATTAATTCTTTATTTCACCATCTACCGCTATTCGTCTACGGACTTCATACCATCCAAAAGTTGCCTGAAAAAAGTCGATTCAGCGATAAGGCCGCCGATTGTGCTTCTAGTTACTTGTATTTTGTGTTTCTCTGTATGTTTTGGTGTACAATAACCAAGTCTTTTGGCGCCGATACCAGAAATTAATAGGAACCACTAACTAAGGTGACAAATTGCCAAACCATTGTCACGTTAACTTAAGACGCAATACGACTCAGTGATAGGATAATTATGAGTTTTGTGAGATTTTAGTTAGCATATGCTACGATGGTTTAGTTCTCACTTCTTCTCTTCTTTCAGCACAATCACTACTAAGGCCGGTTACGCTTTTTGTTTTAGTATGCGTAAAATTGAGAACGCACCGTTGGGATCCTGATGCTGCGGCGAATACTTAATATCAGTACAGAACATTTAAAAATTGAGATTAAGATTAGAGCTGGTAGTCTTAATCACATATATAGAGAAGAAATAATATCTCTAAATCACGAAGTATAGAGGTATATTCTAGAAAAACTCAACGGTCTAAAAGTGCTGTATTTGTGCCAACTTGTGTCAAACGGACATATACAGACTCCCGCAATTAAAATTAGATTAATTTCTTTATAGCAAAGGTAACATTCCCTAATACATATAAAGTCACCGTACCGTATATTAGAGATATAATTAACCGCGAGGGATTATTCAGTAACAATAGCAATGAATACTTGATTAGAGCAACGAGAAATTAGGTATTTATGTAACAGAAGCCCTAATTAAATCAGTTGCATAATTGAAAAGGGCTTGATCCCTTTGTCGTAAAACTAAAATCATTGACATAGCTCATGGAATCAGTATGCTGAAGTTGTAATGGTTAGGTTACATTTGCCGCAGGATCAATAACCGATGAGGAAGACGAGTCCTCGAATGGAGGCCAGGTACCGGCAAGTGCAGTGTGGAACGCTCTCCGGCCACGTGGACCGACCATTTAGAGAAGTTCACCGGTGGCGGCTGGATAAGAAGAGCCGAACATCGTGTGTGGTGACGAGCCTGGGAAGAGACCTGTATCCAGCAGTGGAGGGACATAGGCTGATGGTATGGGATGGTAATTTAAAAAGAGACAGACACACATAAACAGACTAAAAAACTAAAACGCGTACAAAACAAAATTTACACACAACAATAAAATGTTTTTTCTGCGAACTTGTTCAAGTTGTAGCGATCATTACAGTACAGAGAAGTGACTGCAACTGCACGCACATTTAAGATAAACTAGAAATGAACAAATAGTTATGAAAAAAACTGGTAAAATTGTTTCTACTCTCGATACTGAAGAATCTATTTGCAGCTTTATTTCAGTGAATGTTGTATAACATTCGAATTAGTTAGTACATGTTGTGTTTAGTACATGGTCTAAGTTTACCGTCAAGGTCAAGCTGCAGCTCTCCATCAAAGTACTGTCCAACCTTCAGCCACCGGTAAGTACCCTGGGCGACTTGCTTGAAGTGTAGAATGTTGTATCTAGCAGGGCCGTCTCCATTATTGTCGAAGCGAAACTCGTCGCCGCTCAAACCTGGAAAAGGACTTGTTTTTAGTTCGGTAACCGTCACCAGCCATTTTGTCATCTACTGCTGGACATGGGCTTCCTCATCCACCTGGTGGATACCAGTGGATACTGTCGCCCATGGACATCCGCGGTATATGCCAATATCAGTCCAATCGTCATTTGGCACGTACCCGGATCCGCAACCTACCTTTGGAGATTTAAAAATGGACTCGGAGAAAGGTTTGTAAAAATGGGAAATAGGAAATTACTGATACATATATAGGGAACATATAGGTACTTTTAGGTAGGAAGGTATGCACAGTAGGATCTGTATAGTCTGTATAGGAAAATCTTATTCCATGATACAGAATTTGCTATCAGACAATTCGTTATTGAATCTTTGTATAAAGAGATACTTGTGAACAAAGTCACTTTGCATCAGGCATGCTGCATTTATTTGTAATTGCTATTTCTGACAGAATTTGACCTGGTACCAGCCTCTGCAAAAACAAAAACAGAACAATGAAAAATACGTATTATTTCTGACAAAGGAACTTTTCATTCATCGAAAATGCGAGCCGGAAACAAGAGACTAAAATTGGACATGACAGTGAAATAAAAAAATGTTCCCAGGCCGATATTTGTTACTTTTTTCGTCACATTTGCTATCCTCGACAGTCCTCGTTTTAGGGCGCTTCATATTACGTCGTTTCGTTTTATGTCAGACAACGTTTTGACACCAAGTCTCTTGATTCGTCTCACGACATAAAAAACATGTAGCAACATGTACAAAAATCATTAGGTGATCATTCAAATTTGACTCACACAGAGTTCGAAAGCAATGAAGAGGCGGAACGCGTGTAGTTAGCATAAACATTACAAACAATTTGTCAGGGATTGAAATCGATAGCGATGACGTTACTAAATTATTAGCTTCACATTCTTAAGAACTGTCTAATGAGGATTTAGTAGAGTTGGAGGAATAATTAGGGGACATTGAGTTCGTCCAGCATCGAGAGTTAACAATTGACTTTAAAGAAATTAATCAAGGTTTTAACCACTTCCAGGCTGCAATGCAAATATTTGAATTAAATGATCCTTTGTGCGAAATTTTGAAGTTAAGAATAACATTTCTCTCTCCTATTAATGTTACAGAGAAATTCATGAGAATGAAAGAAAGAAGCTACACAAAAGCTTGTACAGAATATTTTATTTTTATAGATGTTCCATTTTCAGTAACATCACTGGTAGATTTCTCAAAAAAATGTTTCATTTTCCTTCCGGTCTAAGAACCTAACTATATATAAATGTATGGAAAAAATTGTCTCGTTTTAAATCGCTTCGTTTTACGTCGCTCATTTATGAAACGTAAAAGCGAGGACTGCCTGTATTTCGAAAATGTACAAAGTAGTATGTTTACATTATGTGTGAATAGGCATGATGACGGATTTTGAAATCCGCTTCTATAATGTAGATTCACGTCTACTGTTTCCGAAAATAATATTATTTCAGCAATAAAATAAGTTTTAACGCAAATTATGCATTTTTTTTCTATCTACTTTGAATTATGCGCGAAAACACTCGCAGGTGTCATGGCGTCGCTTGTGACGTTACACCTAGGTAAACGTAGGTAGGTAAATCAATCGAAGTTCAAGCGACACGGTGATGTTTACTGAGGCGTGACGTCATTCGCTCTGATTGCCGTTTTAGTTAACATGGCCGAATGCAGTATTTTATATTTTTATTTTATTGAAAATATTTTTAATCTCAATGTTTACATTAAAACTGGTTAATTTATTAGAATTCTTTCAACATATATTTTTCTCTAAAATCATTTATTCTTTAATTCTTTAATACTGTCATCATGCCTATTAAACTGAAATAATAATAATAATAATACTTTTTATTTCAGAATACATAATTAAACTAAAATGCACATTGTCTTGTATGAATGTTTGGCCATTAATTGCCTCACTGGCTAAGCGAGCTGTCAAGTTCTTTAAGACGGGGTGTAGTTCCTCAAGGCTTATGGTAGCCGTTTAGATATAGTCGCTTAGTCGCTTTATACGACACCCGCGGGACGAGATAGGGTTTTGCTATTCTATAGCAGACATCACACGGCTAACTATCTTACTTACGTCTATTCGGGTACCGACATTGTACGACAACAGTAGTTGAAATGAGATCCTAAATAGGACTTAAAGTAAAATATTTTCAAAAGAAAATTCTAGAAAGTATACGGAGAATCTTAAATTGTGAAAGATTGTTTGTTGAGATTTTCAACAGTAAGTAAATAATTTTGGTCACGTTCAGCGAGGATACGACGTCGGGTTCGACGTTGCTGTGTATGCCATTTTAAGTATCTGTACTTTAACAAAAGTAGTATATCTATGTCACAGTCCGCCCGGGGTGGGGAGGCAAAATTTGTGACATCACACTTTATTGGGATACCTCATTTCCGTAGAGCTATCGGAATTTTATACTTTAGCGTTCGTTGAATTTTTTCTTTAAAATGTTTATAACAGGACGGTGATCTTTTAGAAATTTGAAAATGAAATTTTATAAAAGGGTTTTAGGTTATTAAATCGAAGGTAGCAAATTTAAAGTTTAGATTCTCTGGCGACAATAAGCAAAATACGAGTAGGAGTCTGTCCGTCCGAGCAGTAGGCGAAGCAGGACTCCGTGGACTCAGCGGAACTCAGAGCAGAGCATGCAGGACTCAGCTGAACTTAATAATTTAAAATTACTAAGTATTACATAATTAATTAATTACTCTAACCACATTTAAATTTACTGTCATCTATTTGCTGTCACTTTCAGAATTTCTGCTGATTATTGTATTATTTCTCTTAAAAGTAGATTACTTTGTTGATCATGATTTGCTGTTCTCCTTTTTGGGAATAAAAAAAAAAAACATTTCTCTCCTTTCTCGTGACAGACAGTACAGCACAACATAGGTTCGTCGTCGGGAAGTTCTAATAGCGGTCTCTTTCGGTGCTGGGGGTATACGATGCTACGAGTAGCAGCCGTGAGAAGTTTACATACGTAATTGTATCGGTGTTTAAGGTTTCTTACCGGTAAAGTTGACCTTCCTCAAATACCGGAGCAGGTCTGAGCCACTGGCCGGTCGCATCGCATCGCAAAGACCAGCTCGTCCCCCGCACACGGCCAGGTGCATGTCTCTGCAATAATGACATTTTTGAGTATTGGAGTGTAACAGACTGAAGAATATATTTACCCAACCCTTCCTTCTTATATCTCAAAACGTAGGCAGCGCATCCGATGGCCTGCCAGTGTTTGTCAGGCCGTCGGACTGATGTTGGCATGTAACACGGATGTCTATGGACGACAGTATCCACTTACCATCAGGTGGACTGTATGCCCCTCTACAGGCTTCTTACTATAAAGAAAAAAGAATATTAGGGAAATTGTAGGGTGCATGTCTTAACCGATTGAAATGAAATTAGGCACAAGAGAGTTTAGGTTCATATATCGGTTCAGTGCAGTAGTTTCAAAATAACAAAGTGTCATCTTTATCCCACTGGCCGAGTTACTTCGACCTTACAGAACACTTTCGTAAATACGCTAAGTATAGGTCTTTCGGAAGTGAATGACATAACAGTATGCCAGAATCCATGACACATCCTATTTCCTAATCACATCTCTCGTCATTCCCTAAGGATCAATAAAAAATGTACTTGGATGAGGAAAACTCTTCGTCCTGTTAATGTTCCTATTTCGCATCTTGGCAATCCTTTTCCAAAACTCTTTCTTACTAAAACTCCAAAGGTTAAGGCTCACATCCGGGAGCGCGCTAACGTTTGTCATTATGGACTCATGTTGGCATGTATTGCTGATGTCCATGGACGACGGTATCCACTTACCACCGCGTGGACTTTCTCCTAGTCAGCCTTCTTCTTTTTATATATAAAAAAAACAAGTGATATATTGTTGAATAGAATGAATCTCTACAACTTTGTTCAAATATTTTTTCTAACGCGTACGGAAAAGAAGCGCATTCTGCCCTACTGAAAGGCGCGAAAATTGGCGTTTTTCTAAATAAAACAGCATTATTTTCTTGTTACTAGATTAAATAAAGTGTGTGACGCGTCGCCCAGAGTCCCTTAATGGGTTCAGCCTATAAGTTTTCCACAAATAGAGCCACTCCATTGTGTCACGATCTGCGAAAAAAGATTTGCGATTCAAGTTGTTGGAATGAGGGCAGTCGCTCTGAATGCATTGAGGTCGCACACGTAAGACCTCTTTTGGTCGACCTTCTCACACGCGGTGTTATTCATAAATGACTGATTGCCAGTTCCCGAGACCCTACTTTATTGTAGATTTAAATATCGAAGGACTAAAATGCGGTAAAAGAAATTATCTTTTCTTGTGGGATGCGTAGAAAACACAGTAAACCGTAGCCATAACCAGCCCTTTTATTATCAACTGCTTAACACAGGCCTTCCCATTCAAATTGTCTTGTGTATGTGGGATGTATGGCCTTATAACGCCACCCTGGACAAGCTGATCGGTGACTCGGTTTAGAGGTGGTGTAGTTCCTCAGGGTTGGTGCTTTTGTCTTTTGCAGGAGGGGTTTTGTGGCCTTTTACGACTGTCACGTGGAGATATGGTGTGGTACTATACTAAAGCCGGTCAACACCATTAACATTATATCACCCAATTCATGACCTATTTTCATTTTATCGTTTCAAATTATCATGTGAGGAAATATAGCAACAGAAATACTCTCGGCAATTAAAAAAGATCGGATGATTGACTTTTTAATATTCGAAAAATCGGAAAATTGGAAAATATATTGTGCTCAATAAAATGGAATTATTATGAAGCTGTAAAATACAAAGTATCTCCCAAACTTTCTATTGGGAGATGTCTGAGAGCACGAATTGAAGTAAAAAGGATAGGAAGTATTTTAGTCGTCCCCATTGAATTAGGAAACAGTGATTGTTGTAATGGCGTCACTTTATGACCTGAGCGAACATGGAAGTCTACTTAGAAATCACAAAACACAGAGTTTCGGCCGATATTTCCGCCAATTTCTACAACAAAAAAACATTCACTCCGATATACACACATACACTTGCTTATAACGATTATGGTATGTAATAAAATAATAAATACATTGTCACTAATTTTATTTTTGTTGGTCGGTCGGGACGACTTCCATACATTTTTTTGAATCATTCTAAATGTTTTATTTGTTATGTGTTGCCTTCTTCTGTAAATATGGAATAACTTAGGACTAAGTAATTATGGATAGTTAAATTTATATAGGTATATATGTTTATCTTATATAGGTATATAGTATATAGGTATATATGTTTATCGATATATTGGGGCCTTACCTATGACATTTCCGTTTGTTCTTAGCGGCCATTTTGATTTAGTTATCTTGCATTTGGCTTGGACTTACAAATTCAAATTAATTTCAATTTAAACCTATGACATTCTTTTTCAAAACCACTAGTTACTCATTTGTTTTCGTCAAACTTCTTTTTGCTGAGAAATCGTTGTGTTTGTGACCATGGAGAAGTTAAAGATTCGCTTTTTTTCGAATACGAGTTCCGTCTTGGCAGCAACGCAGCACGGACGGTGTGCCATATCAACGATGTGTACGGACCAAACATCGTAAAGGAACGCACCGTGCGTTTTTGGTTTGATCGTTACCATTCTGTAAATTTCCACCTCAAGAACAACCCCCATGAACGACCGTGGACTAAAGTCGATAAACAAGATTTGAAAGCAATTGTGGAATCGGATTCATCTCAAACCACGTCTGAGTTAGCAGCAGCCTTCGGCATAAAGGACAAAATGATATTGATTAATTTGCGTCAAACCGGGAATGTGAAGTAGCTCGGAAAGTGGTTACCGTACGAGCTTAAGGAAAAGTCAGATGTAAACACACGTCGAAGTTTGCCTTAGATACTTTGCTGAACCGGCATTAAAACGAATGGATTTTGAATCGTATTGTCACTTGTTATGAGAAGTGGTTCCTATATGATAATCGTAAACGTTCGTTACAATGGCTGAACCCAGGAACCCAGGAGACACAGCGAAACAAAGCCAAAAAATTTAACTCCGATGAGGCAGTGAGAAACGCCAGAGAATTCATCGATTCCCGTCCCCAGGAGTTCTGTAGCAGAGGCATCAATCAACTACCATTAAAATGGCAAAAGTGCATTGATAATAATGGATAATACTTTGATTAATTAAATAGGTAAATTAAATTTTCATACAAAAAATATATTTGAATTTGTCCATATAAAACGGCAATTTCATAGGTAAGGACCTAATATGTACATTGTATGTGTATGTGTATTGAACTATATGTATTTATTTCTTATTGATGGCACGATGCACCGCCCTTCGTATTTAAGTTTAACCAAACGTTGACTGGCAGAGAGTGCCACTAGGCAATAAGTCCGCCTTTTGTACAATGTTTTTTTGTGCATTAATGTTTATTAATAAATAATAAATACCTAACCGATAATACATGAATTTCAAGAACAGTATCGTATTGTAGTTACAATAATTAAATCTTATTAAAGACCGTGAGAAGGACTTAAAAATATTGATTAATGATTAAAATTAAAGCCCTAAGAAGTAAATTCAGGGGCGATATTAAATCGCCGGCAGCCTCAGAACTCAGATTATCTGACGGCAAAATTCCATTCGCTCCAGCGACGTAGATCTCTTACCTCATTATTATTACGTCATTTATCTGGGATAAAACCGGGATTTACCTGAATAAGTAACGGCTAGACTTTAAGAACAATGACTGTCTGTCCTTCCAACAATGCTGGGATAAATAAAGTGGGTATTTAAGAATGAAGCAAGACAAAGGTCGGACAATGACAATGAAATTTTTTTAGAAGTGTGATAAACGGCGTTAAATTCTTAGTGTATTATGCGATGATTTTTTTGAATATTTTATGTACAATTTTGTACATGGCTTTGTTACAACTTTGTTACATATTACTGTAAAAGCTCGAATAGTGGTAGATAGATAGATTTCTAATGGGAAATAATTAAATGCGTCGCAGAAATACCGAAAACGGCAGCAAATCTAAAAGTGGGTTAGGTTCTCCGATGACAATAAAGATACAGGAGCGAACGTCGAATTTGAATTAGAAATTGTTTATCTCAGTTATTCAAAAATTGTTTCATTTGTTGATCGCGATTTGTTGCCCATTTTGTATTTTTTGCTGCTCGTTTTAATACAAGCCATTTCTAATACTTACATGTCTTACATAAACAGAGAATACCTAAATAAAAAAAAAATCGATGAAACAATAAATCTGCGCGGCCGTTGTGTATTGAAGGGCATTCGTCTTAGCACAATTTGGAAAAAAACTACGTAAATGTTAACTGGTAAGTTAACTGTTAGATCTTACGTGTAAATACGTGGAAACGAAACAGATTTTCAAGGCTTTTACCACTTTGATTTGGCAGAGGCTAGGATTATTTACCAATATCGATAGGTAAAAGTTGTTATTGAGGATATTATAATCTGTGCTTATTCTAATTTGGATGTAATATAGACTCAAATATTAAAAACACGAGTACATACATATATACATAGATAAAACTCTTTATTGTACACCAAAACAAAACAAGTCACTAACAGACATTGTACCACATGAGATTCACAAAGCGAATTCTCATGGCCGCTAATCTCTGCTAGATAATCTTTGTGTAGAGAGGAAGAAGATATTTAAATCACAGGAAAATAACGTACGGTATATGTAATTACATATAATACATACACATACACACATACATATATTATAGAAGCGAATTACAACACCTAAACGTGCGTAAACATTCAAACTTGCCGACTAAGTAACAAAACATAATATTTATGGACAAAACTGAGCCCAAAGATTTGGTTGGGTCGCACATGAGTTTTTAATAATTACCAATTAAACTTATGATTTACACTGGTAAATCATAAGTTTTACCTCAGGCTTACGCCACCCCTCACTGGAGTGTTGATAAAAATACGAAATAAATAAATACTTTAATAACTTTTCGACGTTTCACTACTTACTTGGTTTTATTGGATAATTTTAGGATCTACCATTGTTCGGGCTTTCACAGTAACGTTTACTTATACAATAACACATGCAACAATAGACAATTAGAAACATGTGTACGTGTACAATCTCTCACTCACGACAGTCTTTTACAAGAACCGTCGAACGTGACTAAAGTCAACTGTGAGTTAAATGATTGAAAATAAATAATACGGGCAAGGGCAAGTACATACTATTCAGCGGTTTGAAGGCGACACTGTTTGAGCCAAACAAGGGTTTACGTCAAATATGTTTCAACACTGAGCCTAAGCTTGTTTTGAGAGAAAGAAGTTTTAAAATCAGGGGACCTACTATGAGCTCTTGCTGTCTGTCACTATACTCTGTAAAATTACAATGTCCTATTAGGAATACCTTACAGACAAAGTCGCTACCACAAGCGTTACTCATTGGGAAATGTTTGATAAGAGTTGTTGATTTAATTAATCGCGAGATGAGTTGGTGAGATGAGTTTATCGAACTGGCGGCGGCCAGAATATAGCGCTAGTTGTATCACGGGAGTGTCCAACAATTTTGTATTATATTTTGTTTAGGAAAGTTTGGGAATATCTTATAATCATTCTTAGATTGGTGTTAACTGTACGAAACATGGTTTTCAGTTTCGACTCAGACTTACCGAATGGCATAAGCGAAGGCCATAACAGCATCGGAGACGAACTGCAGCTGACCCTCAAACTCCGTGTTGTTGACGGTGAGACGCTCATGCCCGGAGCAGAAGTGGTCGAACTGCCCGTTGTACGGAGTCCGAAGACTGACATGGTAGCGACATTGAAAATGGTCTTCCCAGAACTCTGTAAGAAAAGACTAGACTAGAGATGGGATTTTTTTTATACAAGGCACATAGGCTATTTGGTGTAAGTGGATATTGTCGCTTATGGACATCCGCGATATATGTCACCATCGGTTTAGAATGACAAACAATGGCACACTTCCGTATGCGCTGCCTATCTGTGGACATTAAGGTGGAGATTGGAAAAAAGGATTAGCAAATTGGAGAGAAGGATGTAAGAGACGGGTTTTTCTCATCCTATTACACTTCCCGTCCTCCTTGGGAAAAGAGGTAGGTGAGACGTAAAGTACAATGGAATAAGTAGTAAGTATCTTTTATTCCATTACACTTTCCTTTCGATGGTATAAGAGAGGATAGGATGGAATGGGGTGACACAAAAAATTGGCTACATCCATTTCATTGGCTCCATGGCTCCATATCTCACTCACTATGCAATTCCTAACTCAATACCCACTGGGTCATTATTATCCATTCGGTGACTCAAATTGACGTTAGTCCTTATTGGTTACTGTTTTTGTTAAATAGATTCCAAGCTTAAGCAAAGTTTGGAAAACAAAAACTAATTTTGGCAACAAATCATGAACCGTATCTCCGTGATATAATCCCAAACAATTTAAATCTCTCATTATGTAGTCCACTCACGGTATTTAATATCAGCGATACTGTAAAGAGACATGTTATTTCATGCCGTTGTTGGCAACATGCCAAGTTGTATTAAGTCCATAAATCAGAACAGGCAATACCTAGGTTTGGCAACGCGTGGCTGTAACTGAACTTACATTCTGAACGACTTGCGCCATAGGTTTCGTTCAGGGTCTGTGAAAAATATGGGCACTATTTTTTTCGTTTTACTAAATAGTTGTGTTCCAGTCTCGGACAGTAATAATGAATGAATGAATGATTTACTAAATGATTAACTTTTTGGTTATCATGGATAACAGTGGAGCGGTGGTCGGTGATAGAGCTGCTCAAATTCTGCTCAATAATAGTAATTGTAACCAGCCCTCTTAGTATCTCTCAGCACTGGACATGGGACCCTCACATTGTGTCATGCACGAGGGATGTATGGCGTTAAAACGCTATGCTGGTCAAATAGGTTGGCGAGTCCACCTTTTTAGATGTGGTGTAGTTTCTCGGGGCTTGAAGTCAGGCCTTGGACGCCTTTTACGACATCCACAAGAAAAAATGGAATCTAAAGTAATCAACATTAAAAAAAAGTCACTAAACATTTCAATATCAAAATCACAAAAACAAAACTTATAAAAGGAATAAATACTCTTAAAAAGAATTAAATTAGCAGCTCGACCAAAGAGGTCGGCTCTCGACGCCACAAAATCATTAGTGAGTTTAAGGAAAATAGCACTAAAATTGCTTTGTTTAACTCCTTGGTCCGTAGTATCTCGGAGTACGCGAGCGTGATTTGGGACCCGTACTATGTATTTCATTCAAATCGAATAGATCCTTCACTCAGCACCTTGCCTTTCGTAATCATGACATCGGTACAAGAAGTGACTATGACCTGGCGACCTGGACTTATTATTCTTAAGTAATAGCATGCACAGCAGTGTCCAAAGTGCCTATGCCAGGATATTGATGAGATTTTTTTTTCTACTTACTCCGCTACCAATCTCTCGACATAATTGAAGAGTCCAATTCTATATCTCTCTAAGGAGCACAAACGTTGGTCGCAATGCTCTCTTGACTCGTATGTGTCACTCCTACAATAGTTTTATGAAACAGATTTCTGAGATCCATTGGGACATTAACGATAAAATACCTAATTTCAAATTTTAATTACAATATTATTCCGAGGTCTAATCTCTCGGGTACCGTTAATCAACCAACATCAGTTTAAAAATCTGTAAATCAACTTCACTATTGCATTTGTCCGTTTCAATTTATCTAAAAGATTTAAAAAGTCTGAAATTCTAAATTCCTTATTTATTTTTTTGTTATTATCAAATTTAGATTCTTTGCTGTGTCAGATACTAGCCTAAATAGGTTTCTATCCATATTGTACACGTCTATAATTGGGATACATTATTGGGACTTCAGTCTTATCTTAATTATATACTCAAATCATATTTTGTATGTGTTAAGTTGCCGTGTCTAAATAAATAAACGAAAGCACTGGTCTCCATTGATTTCCATATGGTTGTAGTGGAAAACTTCCATTTTATTCCATGTGGTGAGATGACTTTGCAGGTTTTCGAAGTGATTATTTCCATTTAGTGGAATCACAAGCACAGTGCAGACTCTTGAAACTACGGAATTTTATTAGTAACAGGATCGATAAAATGAAATAACCATTGGGGCAGACGAGTCCTCGAATGAAGGCCACGTACGTACCCCCGTACGTGGCGCAATGTGAGACGCGCTCCGGCCAGGTGGACCAAGGACATGAAGCTGGTCAGTGGTGACTGGATGAGAAGAGTCGAAGTTCGTGTCATGGGCCTATAGACCTATAGGGATATGAATATATCTAGCAATTGAGGAACACAAGCGATGGTATGGTATCGAAACTTTTCTCATGTTTCTAACAATCCATAACGATCTGTCGGCTATCACTACCTAAAAGTAGACATAAAGACAGATGTTGTAATTCCAAGTGTAGCGGACTGTATAAAAAGCCTTCCGCTGTTGTGTACAAATGTATGTAAATTCAGTTAGGATGATGTACTGCCGGCCTCGAATGTTGTAGGGCGTAGGGGGAGTACACGTGTACGAGGAGTTTTGAATACAGTTAGATATAGAACTATGTATTATTTGCCGTTAAAATCAACAAGGAAAGTAGGAAGAAAAAAGGAAAGCCAATTATGGCTACATACGCTTATTTAACACCTGACAACATTTTATTTTATTTATAATAAGTGGCACTAGGCTATCCTCAGCTAAGGCTAAGGCTATCCCTACCTAAGGCTAAGGCTAGCCTTAGCTGATGCTAGATGTGCTAACAGTGACACGAACGAGAAAGAATCAGAAGCAATTGTTAAATGACACAAGTTATCAACTAGTTGGAGAGGCTAGAAGACCAGACAAACACATGTATTCACCGTCATAAGCTCTCTTTACGTACACTGCTTGATATGAACTTCCTCATGCACATTATCTTGTGCCTGGGGGATGTATGGCCTCAAAATACCACGCTGGCTAAGCGGTTTGGCGAGTCCATTCTTCGAGAGGTGATGTAGATTCTCAGAGCTTGTGGTAGCGGCTTCGTTATCCCCTAGTTGCCTTTTAGTACACTCACGAGAAGAGAAAGAGTGGTGCTATTCTAAAGTCGGCCGACATCATGTACCTATTGTGATATCACAAATGACGTACGGTCGACATTTGCGACAATTCTAAAAAATAAGTGCAGATGAAATACACTTATGCGACGGACGCTGTAAGAAAATAAAGCAGTTGGTGTTAATTTTACAATTATCTCGTAGCATCACAGTTAGGAGAATCTCAGAGCATTATTTCATACCATAAAGTTATTTAAATTATCCAATCGAGCTGTGTTATCGTTCAACGGTTCGGGATTTTGATTACGGGATCCACGCCGTCTCACAATTTGGGCAAGCGCGTAAGCTGATAAGCCAACAAGCAGGCCTCCGTCACTCCTTAACTAAAAGATTTCCCGGAGGCTTAAGACCTACGACGCAATATAAACTCTCGGTACTTAATCATTAAGTAGAATTTAGTTTTATTTAGCTCGTACGCTTCTTACAATATAGAAGAAGAGAGTCTCTTATATAGTAACCATTAGGTAATCTTGGAAGGAGGTCATCAAATTTTAATGGTCTGGAAAAAATCTGAAGAGTCCCGTATAAAAAATGTATAAAATGAACATAAGTTTTATACATTTTATACAACGTTTGTTTTATACATTTTTTTGGGTTTTGGTTAACCTTGTAGAATAGTTCTTCTACTTCACAAGTAGCTGGAAATTGGGAATCGTGAATTTTAGAGGTCCATAAAACGTATTTTTATGCGTCTGCGTAAAATGAAGGAGCGTTAAAACGGCTATTGACAGGAGATGAAGTCACTTATGTTGTTTTCTATTATGCTTTCAAGAATCTCCCATAATTATTTCTCGCAGAATGTTATTGTTTTTAAGAATCACTTGAAAAATAAAAAAAATAATCTCCGGAAAAACCACAACCGGTAAAAATCTTAATAAAACTCCACCTGGCCCGGGGGTTGCCCCTCCTTGTGCTTCCAGGTGTGTGGTATCCATTCCTCTACCCCATCGGTTGTCGGTCCATCGGCGAATATGATCTACCCATTGTCCCTTCGGCATGTTCAGAATAAAGTTATGTCTTTGTTTAATTTATGGTATTCTTTATAATGAGTTTGGAAAATACACTTCTATCCGTACTAAAGTTCATCATATAAGAATTTGTTATGTAAGTTTCTGGTTCCATCTTTAAGAATAAGAAGGCTGCTCCTGGATTGTGATCTGTTGCATAGTCAAAATTGTAGAATTGTTTGTTATCCTTAATAAAATAAAATAAATGAAGTTCGTGGTCATGATAAAGGCATAGTACTTACCAACAAACCAAGGATTCCTTTTATTATTCTTCACGTTTAGACCCAAGAAGTATTCTTTGAACCCTCTCACGTCATTGGCTTGGGGCTGGACGCTGATAGTGCCTTCGACTGCTCGTTCGTTTCCATCAGACACCAGGGCCCTAGCGCTCCATCCGTCGGAACCAACCCAGCTGAACGATCCAGTCGCATTTGCACGTTCAACTGCCCTCATAACTCCTGCGACTTCTTGATCAGATCCGAAGATGATTGCTCCTGGTTAAGAAAAGAATGAATTTGAATAATTCGCACCAGTTACACTCAGTACTGCGTACTAGTTTATTAGTACTGCGACTGTAGCACTAGTATAGTTTGTACTGCCAACTCGAAAGTTATGGAATGGACTACCTACTGAGGTTTCTCCACAAGCTACGAAATGATCTTTTCAAAAAAATGTGAAGAGGATTCCGTAAGATCGGCAGAGTTTCCGCATCGCTTTTGGTGTTGCAGGTGTCCATGGTCGGTGGTGGTGACTACTTGTCACCTAGAGTGGCGTGCACCTACCCATAAATTAAATAAATATTTTTCAAGTCACCACATCCCTTGTTTGAGGAAGAAAATATATACTGGTACTTATACGAAACTTAAGGATTTTTTCAGGAAATCCTTTACAACAGATGGAACACTACGGTTGATCGCTATCAAAATGAAGTATATAACACGGGGAATTTGGATTTCTTTATTCACCGACGGCTGTTAACATTACAGTAAGTTGCGGATATCAAAGATTTTAATAAGTGTGCTAACTAATATTTTGAATTTTGCACAACTACAATGACATTGGAATCTTAATGAGAATATTTTTAACAAGCATAATGACACACGAGTACAGTCCATATCACCGCTTGAAAAACTTTAGTGCTTGTCATATTGTCAAAAATAATCAGAAGGCAGTGAAAGTTTAAAGGTTTACTAAATTGAAATATGATTGTAAAAATCCCTATGTCACTTGAAGATTGATGGTCGTTGTCATGTCGTCTATTCATAACTGTTCATTACTAAAGTGGCCAGGTCCTTGGGTTGATTATAAGTTAATCGATATTGCGACTTTGGGATCATATCGTCTTAGATGCCGTTAACATTTATGTTATACATATATAGTTCAGTAATTACCCAATATTTTCTATTGTCGGCGCTCTTGCTGGATCCAGATTTTACAATATTCACTTAATTGACAAATACATATATATTTTTGTCCAACTATTTTTTTTTCTTTTATAGAGAAGAGGGCGGACGAGCAAGCGGTCCCACGTGATGGTAAGTGTTACCGCCGCCCATGGACACCTGCAACACCAGGGGGTATGCGGGCGCACCGCCGACCTTGCAAAATCCTATTCATAGCTTTCTTGAAGAACCCCATGTCGTAGTTTGATGGGAAGACCTCTTGAGGCACTTCGTTCCACAGCCTACGGGTTCGCGATATAAAATAATTTTTGGACCGAACAGTACGCGACACCTCCGTGTCTAGGAAATGCGGTTGGACCGCACTTCTGTGACGGGAGGTGCGGTTGTAGAAACCCGAGGTGGGAATTATATTGAACAATTATTCAGAGCATTCCCCATTGTACAGGCGGTAGAACACACAGAGAGATGCAACGTCTCTCCGAACGCTGAGGGATTCTAAACTGCCCGTGAGAGTGGGATTGTTGACAATACGAACAGCACGTCGTTGGATGGAGTCAAATGGGTCTAATTGGTATTTCGGTGCGCCGGCCCAGAGATGTGAGCAATACTCCATATGGGGCCTCACCTGAGCTTTGTAAAGCATTAGGAGTTGCCCAGGGGTGAAGTACCGCTTCGCTTTGTTCAGCACATCGAGCTTTTTGGAGGCCATTTTGGCCTTACTTTTCAGATGACCCCTAAATTCGACTTTGGTGGAAATGTCGATATCAAGGATCCCAATACTCTCCGAGACCTTAAGAGGTATGCTCTGAAAGCGGGGTGCTACGACAAAAGGGTTTTTTTTAGCGCTGAATGCACAGACTTGCGTCTTACTGGGGTTGAAATCCACTAGGTTCAGGGAACCCCAAATCGAGACTAGATCTAAAGAGTCTTTGATTTCAGACACAAGCCTGGCGCGACTCTCTTCCACTCCGACTCGAGGGATGATGGCACGGCCTCTGTACAAGGCGTCTCCAGTGCTGTCATCCGCATAGCAACGTATGTCACCAATTTGTAACAGGTCGTTGACATGCAGAAGGAACAGAGTTGGAGACAACACGGAGCCTTGCGGGACGCCAGCGTTAATAGACACGGTGTCGGAGCAGCTACCATCGGTAACGACTCTGATGCTCCGTCCAGTCAGGAAACTGGCAAACCATTAGCACAATCCCTCGGGTATCCCGAAAGATGGTAACTTGGAAAGCAGCGATTTGTGCCATACCCGGTCAAAAGCTTTCGCAATGTCTAGGCTTACAGCCAGAGCCTCGCCTATACTCTCAATGGCGTCAGCCCAGCGATGTGTTAAATACGCTAAAATATCACCAGCCGAGCGATTATGGCGAAATCCATATTAACGGTCGCTAATCAGCTGGTGATCCTCTAGGTACCCAAGGAGCTGTGTGTTTATAACACGCTCCATCACTTTGGAGAGGAGGAAGGTGATCGCTATTGGCCTGTAGTTGGCCGGGTCGATGCAGTCACCCACCCTTTTTAGGCAAAGGGTGAACATGAGCTACCTTCCATGCTGACGGGAAGCTTTTTGTGGAATATGAGAGCCTAAAGAGTCGCGTAAGTCCCGCAGATAACTCGGGAGTGCAAAATTGGAGCACCACTGCAGGAATACCATCTGGCCAACTTGACTTTCGGATATCAAGAGATGCTAGAGCTCGCCGGACTTCACGCTGGGTGAAACAGATTTCTGGCATGGAGCTTGTGCACCTCGAAGTAGACGGTGGTGAGGCACCTCTATCGTCCAGAGTTGAGTTTGAGACGAACAGACTGCCCAGGAGATCGGCTTTCTCCTACGCTTCATGAGCCAGTGAGCCATCGAGTTTCCGCAGTGGTGGGAGTGACGACTGACAGAAGTTACCCTCAGCAGCCTTAGCGAGCGACCAGAAAGCCCGACTTCCAGTAGCTTGCTAGTCGATCGTCAATTCTGCGGATGTGCTCATTCCTTGCTCTACCTATTTAAACTAGAAAGAAAGATAGAAACAGTAGTTCGACAAGCCACAAAGGAAGAGAAAAAGATAACAGACACGCTAGTTATTAGTTTCACGCTGTTAGTATTTAATCGGAGACAGTTTAAGTGGTGATTGGAATATTAATAAATTTTGTTTCATTTGGGTTTATAACCAAAGAATTGCATTCTGATCAGCTTGCAATTCTGCTGGGATCTTCATTTATGGCTTTAATAGCAGCTTTTGAGTTACGAGTATCAAAGGACAAGTATACCTGGAGGTCATCAGCATATAAGTGGTATTTACAATTTTGTAGACAAGAAATAATGTCAGCAGTGTACAAAATTAATAATAAGGGCCTTGAAATAGAACCCTGAGGTACTCCACCCTCAAGGGGAAGAAGATTGAATATTTTTTTAATACTTTTTTTAAATTAAAGTATAATTTACTATAGTGGAGTGTAGGCTTTCTCGGCTGGTGTCCATATTAATTTAATCTTCCGGGCTACTTGGCCGAGGTCTTCGCCTTCTCGAGCGCTCGAGAAGCCGAAGAGATAACATCTCTTCGAAAGGGAACGCAGTCGCCACTGAAGATGTCAACCGCAGTTGTTGACGAAACGTTTGGAAGAAAGAGAAGAGATTCCAGAAGACCTCGGCCAAGTAGCCCGGAAGATTCAATTAATATAATTTACTATAGTTATATTTATGCGTACTACTAACCAGCAGCTAACGGACAATCTTATACATCATATACTGTTGCAATCGCTTCCATCAAATCAAGATCAACAAAACAAGCTATTTTTGAATAACTGAACTAAATCAGTTTAACTTACTAATTATGTCATCACTAAGTCAACAGCTTTCCTTTATATTCTCACTAGTTCAATTGATCAGTTCAATCAATGAACTAGTTAAATAAAATAAAAGCAGTTTAACTTTTACCCGCTGTTTTAAATTTTGTTTAATTGAACAAGTGGGACCACCTATTTCGCCTATTCTCAGTAGTTTAATCGTTGACATAAAACAGCTTCAATTGAACTGCTGGGAAAAAATATTCCCACTAGTTCAATGATTGAACTGATCAATTGAACTACTGGGAATACACCCTGATTTATGGGACCCCTATATATTTATTGTCACTAGAGAACCTATATCAAACCCACCTTTAAATTTACTGCCATCAATGCCGTCCATTCAGTATTTTTTGGCGCACATTTAATTATTTCTCATTCTAAAATCCTACAATAATCCAATCAACTATCTACATGTTAAAACAGAATCCCTACTAATCTTTACAAAACAATAACCTCGATCGATAAAAATCATCGATCCAAATGTAGCCAACGCCGCGTGGCGAACGTAATCAATGGTTAACCACGCTCCCAATGGATTCAATTTGTGTACCCATTTCAGCGAAAAATTGTCTCGCCCCGCGCAGCTGCTTATCAGCAACCAGTCTACTTCAGTAACAATTTATCTGCAGGGTATTGGCCCAGCAATATTATGAGGCAGATAGACAGAAGTACGCAGTGTTTTATTCCCCAATTTTCTTTCACGACGGGGATGGGAAGATTTTTTTGTTTACTCTCGGTCACGTAAGAGATTCGTTTGGTAAACATGACGCGGAGTTTTGACGCTGTGCAAGTGACGGCGTAAAATTGTAAATGATGACGATGTGTACTGTAATTTCAGACTCATTACTGATGCCGCTGTGAACTGTCTAGATGAACATTCGGATTATTATAAAATCGCTGTGCAGATAAAGTCCGACACACACTTGTGCCGACACGACATAACGTTTGACCGACACGACGATTAATTGAAACCACGTTGTAGAATATGTTAAATCGACAAAACGTTTGACAAACATAATATTTTCTTAGGTTTTCGCGATTACTATACATAGCAATTAAACAACTTTGAACGGTTTAAATCGCTTATATTTGACATTATTTATATCCCGGTAAGACGGTAGTTCAAAAAATTTCAGACGGTAGTCCAAATAATTTCTTAATAACTCAAGTGACAAATAAAATCAATTAGTCACCCCGTGACCACGTCCACTGCAAAGTGTTCGAAACGTCGGGATATAAATAATGTCAAATATACGCCATTTAAACCGTTTGACAAACATGACCGTAGATCGATATAAGGTTGATACGAAGAATGATTTTCCGACTGAAGGTAAAACGTTATGTCGTTCTAATGTGGTGTCGCTCAAACGTTATGTCGTTCTACATTTGAGACTTTCATATATTTTTAATAAATAAATAAGGTAAACATACGCGTTGAGACCCGTTTAAATAGATAAATAAATAGATAAAATCTTGGGTATTTTAGTTAGGATCATCAGATGATGGAACCCGTCTATTCCATGTCCTGCAGTATCCACATTTCACCAGGTGGACTGTCAGTTCGTCTGTCAACTACTTCCTAGGAAAACAAAAATAGTAATTCAGCTTTCTCGTAATCATTATCATCATCTAACATATAACATCTAACATATAAAAACAGATGTCCTGACTGACTGATTCATCATCGCCGAGCCTAAACCGCCGAACTTAGAGACATGAAATTTGCACGGTGGATAGGTTTTATAACATAGGTACGTATCCACTAAAGAAGGATTTTTAGAAATCGTACTGCGAAGATGGGAAAAAAGGCGGACGATTTTTCTTGTAATGCCGGTTTCTCAAGAACTATTTAAATTAAAGACATGAAATTTAGCATAGAGACTTCTCATTTACAATAATTAAACTAGTGTAACGGCGGTTTTTGATATTTGACTTGGAAGGGGGCATAAAAGCAAAATATATATCTCAATTTTTTTTAAGTTGGAGTCTTGAAATTTCGGCAGAGAGATAGCCTAAAATTACACTTTTTATCCCAATTTTTTTTTGCAGTGAGGTAGCCTGAAATTACACTTTTAGTTCTTTAATTTTTTTCCAGGGCGAGTTCATTACATATATATAGCGAAGCCGTGGGCTTAAGGCCAGTCTGTAATATGAACCCAGAATTGAACATTTCTTATTCAATTATTTTTTAGAATTTAATTGACAGGTGAGTGACAGTCCTGGTGGTAAGTGGATAGTGTCGCTCATGGGCATTAGCGATACGTACCAACAGCTGTCCAGAATGACGAATTTGGGAATTTAAGAATGGATTTGTAGAAACAACTGAGAAATTGGGGTTTATTCCCTTTTATTGTTAAAATAAATAAAATGTTTTCCTATCTGATCACTAGTGATCACGCATGAGTTATTAACATTCCAAGCTTATAATTTTATATACATAGCGTTCTATGTATAAAATTATGTTTTAAGTTATCAATGACGTATAACATAAGAATAATAACACGGCCAGTCGAGAGCGCCCAGCGGCTGCGGGACTGCAGCGTGCACCCTCCAATTTCAAATTCCTTGAACTCCGGACCCTTTCTACAAATCCATTCCTACATATCTAAAGGTAGGCAGCGCATCCGAAGGCGTGCCAACGTTTGTCATTATGGCCTGATGTTGACATGTATCGCGGATGTCTATGGACGACAGTATCCACTTACCATCACGTGGAATGTATGCTCGTCTGCCGCCTTTTTATAAAAAAAATCAAACTTTTTGAACTACCATTGGTTTAATTAAGTATTTCATTTACTCCAAAATCGTAAATGTTAAATTTTAAACTTCTTTCATTACAAATATGTTATGAAAATACTCAATTAGATTACAAATTCATAGGTTCGCTTAACACAATTTTCGCATAGTTGCGCAGAGTAATAATGTTGAATCATCCATTTGGTCGGAACCAAATTATTTGCCAGTCACTATGCTCATTAACCTTCTGAAACGTCTGCAAATAGCATCATAGGCTACGCCCTCATCTATAACCATATATCATCGATCAACCGGAATACATAGATGGATAACTCCTTGTGTGGACATTTTGGCGGGAACTCGAGAAGTGAAATTGAGTTTTTGTTTGATTATTGTAAAAAATGCGCATTATGCGTTTTGTGGTTTAATAGTGATAGTTTATTAAATTCCAAAGTTTTTTTCGTGTGCGGTGTTTGTGATAATCAAATAAATGGGTCTGCGTTTTTCGTATGCTTCCAAGGAGTCCTCTTCTGTCCTCAGTAAACCTAATATCGTTTTATCCCGACCCCTAACTTACTTTGACGGTACTGGATATTGACAGGATACGTTTTAGACTTTGAAATTGTTTATTATGACGAAAACTGACAGCGGTAGAATGTGCTAATTGTACCATTGCCTTTAATTAAGATAAAAATCCTTGTGTCCAAACTGTTTTTTTTTTTCTATTCATATATTGGCATATTCTGCCACTGTCGAATTTTCTTCATCAGTGTCCAGTCCTGAAATTCAGTCCTGTGTCCAGTCCCCTATCCTGAAGTAAGTCAGGTGTCGCTCAGTAAACAGCAACTGAAGACAGAAGAAGACTCTTTGGAATAATTACCTTTTTAAGAGTTTTGTTATTTATTTACTTAAAATAAATTATGCAAATACGTTTAATTCGAAATATAACATTATTATATTATTTCGGTTATTGTAGAAAAAAAATTGTTTTTCAATTATTTGTATAAAGTCGGATTTTTTATTCGAGTTATTTGAGGGATATGACATGTTTACTCTGTTTGACAGATCTACATGTCATACCCCTAACTCGAATAAAAAATCCGACTTTATATCTTATATTTTTTTACACTGACAAAACCTTTACGTAAAAATAATGCAATTATTGTAAAGAAGGAAAACTCTCAATAATACTTTCTTGGTATTTTTTCGCCGCCAAATGATAGACTGAATTGACAGAAGGCAAATTTGACCGCCTTGTAAATGCCTTGCTATACATCACTGTATTTTGGTTGATCGATAACATATAAGTATATACTTATAGACATTTGCTTGCATTTATTTTCTTACCACGACTTTCTTATACGAGGTCGACAGGAACCATTCATAAACGATTTTACTTATGAAGTCCACAAATCACGCGAATCAGGGCTGCAGATTTTGCTGCAGCACATGCTGAGTTGTATGCCTCAGCATGTATGTCAGCATGTAACTCTTGGAGTTGTTGTATGCCTATTGGGACCGGTGGCAACGCACACGTTTGGGTTAAGTAGGCTTATATAGTTTACGCTTTAGGTTAATAGTGTGTAATATGACCTGGTACCAATAAATAGTGTGTAGTGTTACCTGGTACCAATAAATAGTGTGTAGTGTAACCTGGTACCAATAAATAGTGTGTAGTGTTGCTTGGTACCAATAAATTTCTTTCTTTCCTTATAATCCTTACCTCTAGCTCTTGGTTTGGTGAGAAGCTTAGAGACGATCTCGTCATACGCCTTCTCGTCTGCAACGCCTGAGTCCTTCACCAGCTTCTCTTTCACTGCTATACAGATTCCACTTCTGGCTAACAACGCTTCCAGTTCTTCAAAAGCCTGCAAAGAGCAGTGGTGTAATAGCAGTTTGTTAGCAAACGACATGTCCATAAACATGTCCATTGTAAAGAGGGGCTTTATAACGGGCTCTGGCACATCTCACTCACTACCGAAACACGTACGTACAGTAGGGAAATAAGATAAAGTCGGAAATGGAATACATTTCAAGGTAGTCTTCTGTGAGACAGGGGTAACGTGACCAGCGGCTATTGGATTGCAGCGTGCACTCTGCCCCTGACAAATTACATTGTTCATGCTCAATTACAATGATTGGATTCCACATTCATTTATAAATCATACTTAAATGTCGGAGGGCAGGACTTGTAACCAGATACGGTGACATCAAACGGATTAAAATCCTAACTGGTGGCCAAAAGTTGGAAAAAGGCGTGTAAGCTGTCCCGCAGACAGATCGGTCGATGATATAAGCGGACTAGCAAATAAAATATAGATGTGACTAGCACAAGAGAGAGACAAATGAGAAATAGGAGAGGCTTATTACCCTGCAGTGATCAGACCATAAGAGCTGAAAATGAAGAAAGAACATTTATTTATTCGTACAGTAATACATTAACTAAAGATATATATAAGTAGCGGTGTGATGTCGGCCGGCTATAGATTAACACCTCCCTATCCCTACCAGCGGGTGTCGTAATAGGCAACTAAGTGATACCAAAGCCGCTACCACAAGGCCTGAGGAACTACGCCAACTCTAAAAGAGTGGACTCGCCAAACGACGTGGCCAGCTTGGCGCTTTAAGGCCATTCATACACCATGCACAAGACACTGTACATAAAGGGCCCCGTGTCCAACAGTGCACACTGAAAGGGCTCATTGAATTGCATTGCATATCTAAGTATATTGGGTGTCGCGACAACAACATTTAACTGGTTCATAAAACGTTGCAGATTATACACACCACTCATATTCTGCCAGCACTGTGTATGGGCAGTCAGAGAAGCAGGCCACTCTACTTTAAAATAAAAATAAATTGAAAAGTGGATAAATTATAGAAATAACATAACAGGAACGATGATCTTGATTCCAAGAATAATGCGTATATCCTCTCGTGCACATTTCTACGTGTGAACAAAAACCTCAAATGATACCTCAAGGACAGCGGTCGTTAAAAGCGGCAACGTGTAAAACTCATACAATTGTAATCAGGGGAAGGTAAACGTAGTTTGCGAATAGTTTGACCTCGAACTTCGGCGACAACTTAGATTACTCCAGTTTTTCCAGGCTCAGTACCTTGGGGTTTTGTACTGCTTCGTTTTCGATTTGTGTCATACGTCTGTAACTGAAACATGGATCAATTTATTGTCGTGTTGCGTTTCATTGGTCGCCAAATATTTTCACCGAGATTGTCAATTTTGATTCACATTTATGACTCATGCTAAATATTAATTTAAGACTAATCCGGAACTGGACTTATTCGCAGATGGTTTGCTGATTCTCAAGAACAAAGTCAAACGCGCTCTGACTACAGAGCGTCACAATTAGGTCTCCCTTTGTTTTGTTCTCATATATTTTACTTTCTTTTTTTAATTACTTTTAACCACCAGCTTATTTACAATTCAATTTATTGCTAAAATGTCAATCATGCTGTCGTCACATTATTGAGATGTCAATTAAATTTAACTCTGTAGCACTATTGATCTGTAGTTCAGACAGGTGGCAGCTTGGAGATAGATATCTATCCCTGCAATTGAAAATCTAGCATTTTTTAAATTTCTGTAACCTCTCGGATCAAACTCGTTATTTTAGAGTTGTGCGATTCAATCCAATGATTGGTTTCTGCTGATCTGCTATTGCTGACTTGTATTTGCTATTATTTTGAACACCTTTGAAAACATTGCATATGTCGAGAGTATCCACATATCATCAGGTGGACACGGCTGCCCAGTATCAAAACCTAGTAAGGAATAAATTTAGAAAAAAAATTAATTTTGACAAAATTTGATTTAGAAAGCTAGCCTGGAAACTATACAGAGACGCTCATATTAATATCTTTTGTATTTATGGATTTATTAAGGTCTCGAAACTTAGTGCATCGCGTGATGCACATAAATCACTAAAAATCATTTAAATTATGTAATATACGAGGAAACAATAGTATTTTAAGAATGATATATAAGGTCGGGGAAAAAGTTTCTTCGCATTTTATATACATACAAATTTAAGACAATTTTTTTAAAAGTTTAATTTCATTTAATTATAATATACGTATGCCGTTTTGTTCTATAACTTGTTGCCATCTTGTAGGTAGTGACATGATCCCGTTGCTGTACGAAATTTAGGGATTTTTGGTCAAGAATTTGCGACAAGTCGTTGTGAGAGTCCTCTATTGATGTTAACCTTACACTACCTAAAGAATTCTGAAGAGACCGATACAAGTGGAAATCTGAGGGCGCAAGGTCGGGGCTGTAAGGTGGGTGCATCAACACTTCCCAACCAAGCTCTCTCAATTTTTGCTGAGTGACCAAACATGTGTGTGGTCTGGCGTTAACACGATGAAAAACTACCTTTCTGTTGATCGATTCCGGGCACTTTTTCTCAATTTATTGCTTTAGTCTCATCAGCTGTTGGCAGTAGAGATCCGAATCGATGGTTTTGCCCGGCGGTAAAAGCTCATAATGAACGATGCTCTTCCAATCCCACCATAAACACAACATCACTTTATTACGCGTTAATTCGGGTTTCGCTACAGTCTGTGGAACTTGGCCGCACTTAGACCCTGATCTTTTCCGCACGTTCTTGTCGTAAGTGATCCCCACTTCTCATCACCAGTGATCAATCTTTTCAAAAATGATTCGGTTTCATTGCGTTTTAAAAGAGAATCGCAAACGAGTACACGGTTCATAAGGTTTCTTTCAGTGAGCTCGTGTGGTACCCAAATATCGGGCTTTTTTGTGAATCCAGACTTTTTCAGTCAAAACTGTTTTGTGGTCAATGCCCAGTTCATCAGCAATGTCGTAACTACTTATATGCCGATCTTGCTGCACATTTTCACAAATGGCATCAACTTTATCGGTAACCTTTTTACTAGGTTTTGATATTGGCCAGTTTGATTATCTGACATGACACCTTCTTTCCACAAAAGAAACATTATAGTATGTAACATATTATGTGCTCATTATTATTATTTAAAATTTGGTTTTAAACCATCACGTCGCTCCTTTGATGAGTTGATATGAGGGAGAAACCAACGGCGGAAGCACAGCCGGCCAAGGTTCAGGACCCCGATGAGAGAAACCGGCAGATGATGCGCGAAGTATCGAACAGCATCGCCTTCTACACCTACGCTGAGAGCCAGCTGCCACGAAAACCCTTATTATTATTACAATTTTATTTAAGTTCCAAAAGTAGCTAAGCCCAGTTTAATGGAATTTTACTTGTCGCTTCACCATTTCACATAAGAGAGTCGTTATGTTATCAATTATAGAGATTCACGAATGGAAATAGCCAAGCCAGAAACAACAAAACTCCATTAAACCAGTCTTGGCGACTTTTAGATCGCACAACTTTTATCGGATAAACTGAAATGTTTTTGTTAGGATTTCTATTATTATTACAATTTGAATACGCTAACCGTATTAAAGCCGCACAAATGATCGAAAACAATGGGACCAAACTATATCTTAACTAAATTCGTTTTAAAATAGAACATGTAATCACAAAGACTCATTCATATTCATGGGACAATCTGCATTATCTGTTCGTGACTATTGTAATTTATCATTAATATCCAATTTGGTATTCGAAATCTGTTTTTGTTGTTTAGTGGGACACAGTTACCGATCGATTTTAAAAAAAATATATATTATTCGTATTTTTTTTTATAGAGAAGATGGCGGACAAGCAAGCGGTCCCACGTGATGGTAAGTGTTACCGCCGCCCATAGACACCTGCAGCACCAGGGGGTATGCGGACGCACCCGCCGACCTTACAAAATCCTATACACAGCTTTCTTGAAGAACTCCATGTCGTAGCTTAATGGGAAGACCTCTTGAGGCAGTTCGTTGCACAGCCTACGGGTTCACGATATAAAATAATTTTTGGACCGAAAAGTACGCGACACCTCCGTATCGAGGAAATGCGGATGGACCGCACTTCTGTGACGGGAGGTGCGGTTGTAGAAATTGTTGTTGTCGTATTATATTATTGGCCTTAAAACGCCACGATGACCAAGCGGAGTTGGCGAATCCACTCTGATATAGGTGGCGCAGTTCCTCAGGGTTTGTGGTATGGACATTGTTATCTCTTAATGGCTTTTTATGACACCCACATAAAGGCAAAAGGCCAGGTGTCCAGCAGTGGTTAAGGTATGACACTAGAAATTATTCATTGAAATAAAAATTTAAATATCTTAAAAAATGGCTGAAATAAAAGACTTCGAAATCACAAGTTAGACGGGGAAAGCATCAATGAATATTAATAACGTCCATCTTTTAACGTATGTTACTGTGATGTCCAAGGTATTCATGGATTGAAAAGGACGGAAATAATTTTATTTCATGTTGCTTTCAATTCCAAACCGGTGGCTATTGACAATTATTTTGACACATTTGTGGATGATGAAAAACATAATAATTGTTTTTTGTAGTAGGTGCGTATAAGTCAACCAGCCAGGTTTTTATCGACGCTCACTAATGAATGATGACATTCATGGATGGAAAAGGACGGAAATAATTTTATTTCATGTTGATTTTAATTCCAAACCAGTGGCTATTGACAATTATTTTGACACATTTGTGGATGATGAAAAACATAATAATTGTTTTTGTTTTGTATAAGTCAGCCAGCCAGGTTGCATTTCACGGGCATGTGGATAAACATATTAATTTTTAATTTGCGTATAACTCGTATTGATAATGATATAGAATGCGCAACGTGATATGCAGTGCAACGAGATTATCAGTCACGTTTATTAGATCTGTATCCAAAATGGATATTTCTTTTTATTTTATTTACTATAAAGGAATATGATTGATTCTATCGCCTACTTCAGTCCACATATTACTAACAACGTATAAGTAAGACGCGCTATCATAAGCTGACATGCAGGAAACATCTCATAACAAAAATAAAAATAGTGCACTCTATAATTTCATCGTGGGATATATCTAAGAAGATAATAAAATTATAGGAAAATAATAAATATTACCTTTTAACTATGAATGTAGACAGTTATCGATTTCGTACATTCACAGTAACATAAACATTAATATCCCTTAAAAACACGAACCTTTATTCCATAACTAGACTCTTCATAGATGATGGAGACGTAGCTCCAACCCAGCCTCTTGACGATCTCGACCATAGCGCGCACCTGGTGAAGGTCTGATGGTATGGTACGTGTGAAGTACTCGAACCGCGCCTTGTTGGAGAGCTCCGGAGAGGTCGAGAAGAATGATACCTGGTCGAAAATATAGATACAGTTTTATTTTTTCTTTGCATTTTCCACCGTCTATAAATTAGGAAATGTTCTGAAGAGCTGTTCAATTTGATGCCAATTTCGGATCTTTACCATCGCACCGCTCGTTGTCTTCATGCGGTTCATCCACACTTCATTGACATAGAGTCGCTGCGTACAGTGCGCTCAAAAAGACAATTAATACCGGGAACTCGATAGTTATAGAATGAACTACCAGCTGTGGTTGTCCCATTACGCTACGATATCAAGAGGGCTTTTCAAGAGAGCTGTGAACAGGATTCTGCAAAGTGAGCAGCGCAGTCACATGCCTTCTGTTGTTACAGGTGTTCAAGGGCGACAGCGACCACTTACCATCATGTGGCCCGTCCGCTCGTCTGCCATCTACCTATAAAAAATATGATGAAGATGCAGCAATCCCCCCTGTCGCCTTATTATATTATTCTCTAATAATAGGATAAAGGACACTTCTTATCACATTTTATTTATTACTGCCCATCCCATCCCCCAATCTCCTAATCTCGTTTTACTCCTTAATCCCTAGTCTTATCAATCTTTTTTCCTAAATTCATTCTTAAATCCCTGAAGATAGTCTGAAGAGATAGTCGGCGCGTCCGGTGTATTGCTAACGTGGCCTGCTAGTTTTTTAGTTATGTTGGCATGTATCGCGAATGTCCAAGACTTACATACACGTCCAAGACGGTCTGCTCATCAGCCTTCTTTCTATGAAATGAAATAAAGAAGCAAGATTCGTGAACACATCTGTTGGAAATATCAGTGCTCTAATCACTCGTAGTCAGGCTCACTCATTTATCACAGCCCAGAAGTGGAGTTCAAAATATAATCTCATTAGTGATATCTAAGTTTTCAGCTTAGTGTGCGTTGACTCTCGGCTAGATGGGCCAATGATCTGAAGAGGATAGCAGGTGGTGGCTGGATAGGTAAGGCAGACTATATAGACAATAAACGATAGACAGGCAACTTGGGAGAGGCCTATATGCAATAGTGAACAGACACAGGCTGACATAGAAGAAAAAGAAGAAGTTTTTACCTGCGGTATCTTGAAGAGTCGTAGCAGGTTAGCAACTTGGACGGAGGTGACGCTGGACGCGGCGCCGACCACGCCAGAGATCACCTTGCGTACTGCTGTAGCGTTGCAGGCGTACTCCGCGTCGTCGATGTTACTGATCGAACCTGACGGACACCATACTGTGTTACACATTTGATTAAGGAGGAATTCTTGTGTGCGTAAATAAATACATACTTAGGTTTTTGGTTCTCTTTTCTAAGGAGTAAATGTTGGTTCGCATGGTACTTGACCGAATGCTAAATAGTTTCCTAAAAGTCTCTTTGAATTAGTTTCCATGTGTTTAACACTTAATGTCAAGTCGATTTTCTAATTTTAATTATACTTTAAGAGACTTTCTAACTCTTCAGAAAAGTACTCGCATATACTTTCTTACGCGTGGACCTGATGAATTGGATGGTCCGAATTTAAGGCAGCGCACGGATGAACGTCTTTTTCCGAAGTCGTTTTTGCTCACCAGTCCGAACGGTTAGTGGTTCATGAAGGTAGCATTTGAACCGTTTGACTACTTACTAGTATCAATTAATCTAAATCGGCACTTCGTCTAAAGCCCATCTTCGTCTGGAAACAGAACGGTTGTTGCACGAGTTTTCAGTGCCTGAAAATCAGCCCTTGGCTTTACCGAAGCGATAACCATTTAGTAGAGATTTCATTGGATCTTCCGTAGGACCAGTCGCTGGGGTCCAACTGAATAGGCCTTCTTTACTCAAATCAAACAACTACAACTAATCAATCAGTCGAAACAAGCATGACCTGTTTATGAATGGAATGGGTTAACTAATGGCTGAGTGTAACTAACTAATACAAATGATAATAACATGTGAGTTAATATCATTTGCCTTGGCTCGTTACTGTAAAATGTGTAAAGTGTATACATTTAATGATAATTGAATCAATACTGGAAACTGTTTTAAACCAATGGAAAATTACGGACGACACAATTGTCGGGATTTGATTTATTTCGGTGAAACATTGTATAGTATAGAATATAGAAGCAACCACCATGGAATGTTGGAATAGATAATCCAGTATTTGGAGGTTAGTTGGTTGTTGATTTTGTTGAGCCAATATTGTTAGTTAATTAATGATTTTATCGTATTACTCTCAGATTAGAAGAAAAATTGTAATTATTTACTTTATAAATAACTAGAAAAATCCGGTAGACGTTGTCCTATCCGTGTATGTCTAATTATCTCTGTATATAAAATCACAAATTATTCTGTTTTGCCGTCGATATGATTTTTGCGATCGGTTGAACGGTATAGAAGTTGATGTGCTGTAGCGCCATCTAGTGGCGAGTTATAACAAAATCGATAGCTGGAAAATATTATCCGTGCTCAATAACCTATGTATACCAATTTCATGGCGATCGGTTGAACGGTATAGAAGCTGATGTGCTGCAGCGCCATCTAGTGGCGAGTTATAACAAAATCGATAGCTGGAAAATATTATCCGTGCTCAATAACCTATGTATACCAATTTCATGGCGATCGGTTGAACGGTATAGAAGCTGATGTGCTGCAGCGCCATCTAGTGGCGAGTTACAACAAAGTCGATGGCATAAAACCTTCTCCATGAAAAAATACATATATGTGCCAACTTTCATAGTGATCGGTCAAACGGTGTCGAAGTCTTTTAACATCAGATATAACAACATCTATTTTTATATACATATAATAATATATAGATGAGTGGAAAACAAGTGTTGTATTGACTCTTGCATCAGTTGAGGCTTATTGCTCGTCGTTCCACACTGTAAGGCAATTATTGTACGGTGAATGGGTCCAGTGTTCCGATTTAATTATTACATGTGTTTCGGATTTTATGAATAATTATTAATAAATAGCACAGATTTAAAAATATTAGTTTCAAAACACATTTCAGTATGAAATTTCTAAACTTTAAATATACGCCTCTCTATCACACATTCCTGTTTAACTCTCTCTATCTCTCACGGCACGCGTTTCAATACAATACAATACTTGAGATTGTGTAAAAGCCATCGTGTAAATGCGACGAGGCTTCAGTCTCTTCATATATTCACGAATGTATACTAAATGAATGAAAAATCTTAAAAACCCTATTTAAATTGATGAATAAATATTTTATGATAACAACAAGTTTAGAATTGTCATGTCACGTGTGTTCACTTGTTGTCGTTGATTGTGAATAAGTAAAATTTCTAAAAGTTCATAGAACATTATTTGAATCGATATTCTAAATTCAAACCTAAACATGAATTTGTGTTGATTTATAGAGAGCAATTACACATGTGATTTTAATCAACTACGTGTGATAATGAAATTTAATAAGAGTACTTAATCATAAATATTTTGTAGCATGAATTTCCATTCTTTATCTGATCGTGGGGTGTATACACGAATTTGGTATATATTATGTAATGACAACAGGTTCACAATAACCTTTTTGAAACATGACTTTATTAAAAATTATCAATTTTTAATTTGAAGATAAGATTTTCTTCAATTATATTCAATTATGATTACTTACCTTTTCATTATTTCAATTATAAGTTATTACTTGCCGAGCTTGTGAATAAATAATTTTCCCTCTTTTAAAATCATGTGGTGCCATTATTATTTTGTAATGTATGTTATATATACTGCTCTATATAAATATTGGTAATTGAACGCGACCCCACTTGTATACTGTTTCTATGGCAACTAATTACGATTCTTGTAATTTCAAAAACGGGACGAAAGCATATGATGATGTACGATGGCTTTTTCATGTTCTTGAATACTGAAAACACCTAAGATGTAGGCTCTTCGATGTGAAATCTTTTTATTGAGCTAGTTCATTAAAAAAGTGTTGCTACAAAACCAAGGAAGGATATACTATAGTTTTACTTAATCTTATCTATCATTGCACCTACCGCGCCAGCTCTGCATTGATTGACTCCGAAATAATGCTTCTAAGCATTTGAGTACGCCGTTTGTCACTTAGTTTTTTTTATGAACGTAGGCGGCAGACGAGCATACAGTCCAACTGATGGTAAGTGGATACCGTCACCCGTAGACATCCGCGATACATGCCAACGTTAGTCCAAAATGACAAAACGTTGGCATGTCCCCGGATACGCTGCCTATCTTTGGAGATATAGGAATGGATTTGGAGAAAGGGTTGGGAAAATGGGGAGGGACAGGATGGCAATGGGCTCTGGCACATCACATCAATCAATAGTTAGTACAATAAATAATTAAATAAAATAACTGTATTGACTAATGAGACCTACCAACGTTTTAGATAGAACAACAAAACCATACGTTTGTTACTTTTGATTTATTCCTCAAAATAGTTTTATTTTTCGCTAGTTTTTTTATGTAATTTATATCGTTTAATAATTGACGTCGGGATTTGATTTATTTCGGTGAAACATTGTATAGTATAGAATATAGAAGCAACCACCATGGAATGTTGGAATAGATAATTCAGTATTTGGAGGTTAGTTGGTTGTTGATTTTGTTGAGCCAATATTGTTAGGCTAATTGCTATTTCTGTTTGTTTAAACTATACCCAATCTTCGATTAAATACCTGTGCATATTAGCTGTAAGCTAAAAGGCACAAATATATGTATTGTTGGAGATAGAATGTGATAATATCAACTTTAATCCACGGTACTAAGAACAGTATCATAAACTTTTAACGGATTGGAAAAAAAATAGGCAATGAAAAAAGAAAATCGATGGTGATCGAAAGAGATATTTCCGACAACGGGAGATATTTCGGGACGACCTTCGGCCAGGGTGGACTCACGACTTGACGAAAGTCGTGGGTAGTGGCTGGGTGAGATGAGCCGTAGACCGTGTGGTGGTGCTTTGGAGAGGTCTATATCCGACAGTGGACAGCTGATGATGTGAAAATTTCAAAAAATCCCAAAAGTTAATGTGTATTAGAATCAGCAAGCCGAAGGGAGTCCAGCGCTTCGTTTCCTGGTAGATGGTCTCCATTCGAGGACTCTCCTCCCCCATCGGTCCTGCGGCATTTAAGGGCTGTGCAATGCCACTTCAGCTTGCTGATTCTTTGAGCTATGTTGACTTTGAAAAGCTCTGAAATGTTTATGCAGTGGTAATTTTCAAACTATTGATCTGATTTGGTTCATCAGCTAATATTAATCTTGATTTAGACACAAACTATTTTTCTACCAAACTTCATTTCGGTCCGTTAGGAACACACCCAGCAGTTTGTATACGAATAATACAATACATTTAGTAGTACTACAATATAACAACACTATTTCAGTTCACATGTAACATGACACACACAGACCAATTTCAAGATAAAACTCCATGGCATGTCTGGATATAAGAGCTAAATTCCCAGTTACAATTAGTAAGTAGTGCAAGCTCCA
This sequence comes from Sesia apiformis, assembly GCA_914767545.1. NCBI lineage: Eukaryota > Metazoa > Arthropoda > Insecta > Lepidoptera > Sesiidae > Sesia > Sesia apiformis. Next base: position 948,003 of record OU611960.1, on the reverse strand, counting down.
GACAATTGTGTCGAGAAAGCATCGCGTTCTTTTGTTCCCGGTCCATAAATTCTGACCTCCGGTTTACGAGTACGAGTGTAAATACTGATTAAAAAAGTGTGCACTGAAAGCTCTGGCATTTGGATTTTTTAACAAAAGCAAAGAGATATTGTTTTAGCCGCAGAGATATAAAGGTGGGTGTTTAAAACGAGATCATAATGAAGGTCTGATCCGTGGGATAACTGTCAACTGATACAACAAAAGATTTTTTGCCCTAAATTTGGAGAATGAGCTTTTTTAAAACGCCTACATGTAACCTTATAACTAACCCCGCTACATGTAAGTAATACTACATAAAAGGGGTTGATATTGTTACCACCGCCATTGCTTGCTTCGTTGGAATTTTTGGGACTAACCGTTATCTATTTTTATCATAGCATAACAGAATATCCTCTTGGCACCTCCGGGTTCTGGGTATAAAACGGTTATTAGGCCACAGAGTGCACGAAATTCCTTTGTTGAGGAACTTGGGATGCACCACATTTCGGTGATGGGAGGTGTGTTTGTGGAAACTCTATGTGAGCATTATGTAGAACAGTTCTACAGAGCAGGCAGAAATATGCGCACAGGAATGCAACAACGCTTTGGATGCTAAACTGTCTGTGAACTCCATGACAGGACGATTATAATTCGAATACCTGGTCATTGGATGGAATTGGATGGATAGCTCCATTTATACTTAATTTTTTATTGTAACGTCATACTCTAGCTATCATTAGTCCGTGTCTCTCACCGTTGGATATAAACTTCACTAATTCGCCCGCTTGGTCTTCCGATCTCATATCATGTAGCTTTTACCAGGCCAAACCCACTCCGCACTGTAGGTACGGAAATATGCGTACAGCGGCGAGCCGCTGGGCAGGGGTTTATTTCATTCGGTTGCCGCGAGCTCTTTGTAACGTACGCGCTATTAAAAGCGTTTAAAACCTACAGGTACAATACTTTTTATTTCATTTTATTTCGGAACAAATTATGCTTTAAAAGGAATAAAACTACCATACAAATAATTATGGGTGACAACCCTTGCTATTCACGCACGGAGTGTTATTGTGTGCGTGATTTTTAGCAGTACAATGTAATATCGCCTTTCCCCGATGCGCTTAGGAATCAGTTTGGCTCGCGACGAACGAAATTTTATTTTTTAGGCATGCTTGTAGGTTTTCTGGAGCGTTCTTAGGGAGAGAGTCTTCTGTACTTGTACTATTAGTTATTCTGTGCCAGTGCTGGTAAACTTCTTCATGTCGTCGGTCCATCTACCCCATTACCGGTCTCCTCGTTTAACCTAATGATTTATTGTGGATCTTTATTCCCGCCAGCTATCTTCGCATTCCGTTGGGACCCTTCTGTAAATTCCACGAATACATTCACGTTTGCATTTCCATCGCTTTGTTCGAGTAAAATATTTGACGAATAACATCATGGCTTTGTAGTATTCAAAGGAATAATGTACCAGCGGTTGGGAACTGGTTGCATTTTTAGTTTTGTTGCCTAAATTTGCATATGAATCGAGCCTACATGATGTTGATGAACCTTTTGTTTCTGTTTCATTATTCGCATGGAACCGTTATGTAATCCGATTTCGTCCATGACTAGTCCTCCAGGCAGTATGGAAATGCTACACATGATGTTCCGATTTTTTCTGAAGCCTAAAACCATAGATCCTGCTTGCGATTCTGAGTATATCTATACACATATACCATATCTGTCGATCTGTCTGAATGCGATCACTCAAAAACAACTGGACCGATTTTAATGAAACTTGATATAGTTATAACTTATGTGCCGGATTAACATTTAGGGTACTTTTTATCCAGATCAATTATAAAATTCCCACGGGAATCAAGCTAACTACACATAAACTAACATCTACGCCCATGAATTCCCAAACAATGCTAAATTTTTTATATATTTTTTCTATATTTTTTCTAAGTATGTTCATCATCATCATCATCATTTCAGCCCTTGGACGTCCACTGCTGGACATAGGCCTCCCCCATTGGACATAGGCCTCCCCCATATGGCCATCCCCCTAAGTATGTTACACACTGCAAAATAGATAAGTTTTTTCTATATTTTTCTCTTTTTTTTTTTTTTAATTTTTACACAAATTAGTCGCTTAATCAACTGAACTACGGAAGCTATGAGAACCGTCAGTAAAAGTTCAGTGAATCAGTTAACGTCATTTCTGTTTGTGTGCGTGTCTTGTTGTAAGCAGTGGGCAAAGCCTGAAAATTGATCTATTTTGCCGTGTGTACGTTTGTTTTTCGCTAAAATAATAAGCGCTAGAACGAATGGTTTTGACATTAGCGTGTTGCTGACTGTACGTCCAAAGATACGTTGCATGAAATAACTGGAGGCGTATTAACCTATGTTTACATAGGTAACATAATTCGCAGTAGTATGTAGAAATGGGTTACATAATATTTGGAGCACTTACCATTTTTTTATTTAATGTCATAAATCTTCTCAGCAGTAAAAATATGGAGTTTCTTTGTCATACAAAAACATTTCCGTTAGGACTATTTTAAAGAGCATCGTCAGTACTCTAACTATAAACTTTTTCTGTATATACCTATACACCTAGATTATATTAACAGCAATCCGACCTTTTTATTGTCCACTGTTGGACATGGGCCTTCTCATTTTCTGTGCACGAGGGATGTATGGCCTTAAAATAAAAATATAAATAAAAAGTTATAGAAAATAGAAATAAATCCAATATGGCGGCTGTAATCTATATATATAAAAATGAATGTTTGTTTCTTTGTTTGTCCCGTATGCGTTCTTATACCATTCATCTGATTTCGATGAAACTTTGGTGAGTTGTATTGCGCACGCGCGCGAAGATCACGGGAACGAAATCGCGGGCCACAGCTAGTTTCAATTAAATATCAATAAATTATTTACTAAAAACCTGTATACGTCAATTAACTCAGAAATAATAAAGTAATTAACTTAGAATAACTGGAACCCTAGCAACATTTGTAAACGTGATCAGCGACCGTCATCCAGAAGCGCAACCTGAATATAATTAATTTGCCTAACACGGAGCTCGCTTCCTGAGCTCTTGATTGCAAATTCGCGTCTTCAACACTTTACGTTGTTCGATATTTGTCTCGCTTGCTTGTCTGTATACTAGCACTTACAGAAGAAAAATGGTTTCACAAAATATACCATAGCATACCATTAGTATATCTCTAAAAAGGTGGGTTTCGAAAGAGCGTGATAGTAGGCGTCAGTTTAAAAGCAAATTTCAAAAGGACAAAAGTTTGCAGAGCTCGTAACGTCAGGGGTCTGGTGGAGAGTTCTTAAAATAATGAATACCAGCCAGCCCTCAGTTTAAGAATGATTTAAACACAAAGGTAATAAAAATGAAAAAGCCTGATTAATTGATTTTTACATACATATTTATAGTTGTGTGGAATTAGTCGAGTTCCATGCTCAAACAAGCGGTCTATTGATCTAGCGATATGGAAATAGACTAGATGGCAGAACATACGTTCTTACACCTAACATACATACACTAACATACACCTGGTTGGCAAATACTAGGGGGGGGGGGGTGGCGGGGGGGGGGGGGGGGGGCAAATGAGGAGGGGTTAATTAAAAAGTGAAATTTGAAACTTAAGTAATAAGAATGTTCCATTTTCAAAACACATATGTATTAAAGAACGAAGCTAGGCTGCCCGAGAGTGCTTGTATAACATATCTAGTATGTATTCACAAATCGATGTGTCTATGAGATATTCACAAATATAAGCAGTACTGCAGCAGTAGGAATGCAGGCTTTCCTGGGAGTGCAGTAGGTTCGTATTAGCGACCGGTTTTTAGGCATTCAGTAACAAGAACTTCGATAAAGGACAATATTTCAATTCTTATGCTTTACGTACCCCATCCAACAACGTATCGTTTAATCATATTGGTACTGATTTGTTATTGAGATTTATTAAATAATCATAATTTTGGAACAACTGAATCGATTTGGCTTATCTTCGAATTCAACTGAGATGATAATTATACGCTAACAAATTTTTCTATCAGATTTCATTTTAATGCATTGAGCAATGTAGCCTGTAGTTTGTCGATAAATTTCATTATATCCTACATCTATATCTATACATATATCATATATATATATATATAATATAAAAATCTAACTGATCGCTGTCTGTACATGGAAGATATATGAGAAAAACTATTAATGGGGGGCCTTTATCAACGCAATAGAACCCAGAACAATGATTGTTACAATTTTTGTCTGTTTATTTGTTTGTCTGTGCGTTTGTGCGCGCTAATCTTAGAAACGGATTAACCGATTTGGGTGCGGTTTTCACTAATGTATGTGGTAAGCTTCACTTTAAATTTAGTGTTTGTTTTATTTCTATCAGTTCATAAATAAAAAAGTTATATCAATTTAAAGGCGATGTTTATAAACTAAAGTCCACGCGGACGAAGTCGCGGGCAACAGTTAGTATAACCATATAAACTAATTGTAATTCTGTAGGCAGCTTAGTCGTTATTTAGTGATTTTTTTTTCCGAAATTCGAAAGTGGTGCAAGAGATAGATTTAGCTGAAGCTTAAGTTAAGAAACCTTAACTTTACGAATGATATAATCAGCCAATTTCTCTTCTGTTTAATTTTGATAGTTTATACAGAATTAGATTACACAAAATTTTATTGAAATCTAGCCAGATTATAATTTGTATGTAATTTTCATAATTTGGTTAGATTTAAATCTATGTATTTTATTGTGACCTCAGATGGAAGACATGATTTACATATATAATTTCGCCTTACATTTTGCTCGGCTCTGTTTTGGCATAATAGTGGGGTAGTTATCATATGAGACTTCCGATGAATAATTTAAGATATTTTACGTTGAAATTTTAGATAATTTAAGCACTGATTCAGAATAAACGGTTCCTTAGGGGTCGATAAAACTCTTGTCGATGCAAGGAATTAGTACGAAGAAGTTATTGATGATGTGAGGAAAGAAAAAATAGGAAAATTGAAATAGAAATTATTTTTCATTACCTGCTGTAATACTAGTTCTAGTCTCGTCACCTTCTAGTATCGTCTCATGGCAGACTGACTTCGAAAAAACCCATATTCAACCGAAATATTAACCATACAATATAAACAAAAATGGTTATCAAGACCATAAGATTGATTATTTATTTCATTTATTTATTTCATTTATTTTTTTAATTTAATTAAAACGGCCGAAGCCAATTACATCAATTAAATACAACAATAAACAATTACAAATAATGCAGTAAAATAACCAAAACAAATAAAATAAAGAAGAACACATCAAAAGAAAATAAAATTAAATTAAAATAAAATAAATACAACTGAAAAATGAGAGCCACAATCACACATGCTCACAAAAGCTCAGACACTTTGACATGATGTCCAGCCAACCATCCGCAAACAGATCGCTTTCAGGACATGCGGTCAGGAGAGTGTTGAGTGCGCAGAGGGAGCGCGGTATGGGCGAGTTAGCGCGCGCTGATGTGCGACAAGCTGGCACGGCAAACAGCTGGTGCCTTCTATTACGGCGGTAATTGTCAGGAGTAAACAATCGACACAGTTTCTCATGCAAATCTGGCACATCGAATTTTCCCCTTATATTACATCCCCTTATATTATGATTATATTACATACCTTTAATAAAATCCACAGCCATTTCCAATCCATAAGTGTCTTTATCACAGTCGTCAAGTACATGAGCGCCCAGCACAACGCCCGGGATCAGCTTCAGTTCATTATTTATAATATCAAGTGTGTACAGCATTGTCTCCAATGCTTGGACTCCTCCCTGCGGCATGACCGGTCCACAAGTCATATTATCGGACCTCTCATGAACCATCATCAGACCACCTAAAACCAAGTCTCCTTCAATAACTGCTTCTCTCTTTATGGGCCAGTGGAGATGCTTCTTATCTTTATACTCAACTTGGTCATTCGACATGTTCATCCAATCATTCTTCCTATTCTCCGGCATGAATTCATAGACAAAACTCCTGTCAATATATCTTGGGCCTTCTTTAAATGTAAGAGAATCGAAGAAGTGGTCTTTCAGTTCGTCGACGAAATTGGCTGTATTGCTGAGATGCTCCACTTTATGCCTGTGTCTGTGGTGGTGCTTTAAGTTCTTCTGCTTATCAAAGCCGTCCATATGTTTCATTTCCGTGCGATTCAGTTCCGTGTGCGTGATTGTGAGAAGGAGGATCGCGGTCGCCAACCAGCGCCGGTCGGGACGCATGATAGCGTTGTCTCTCTCATTCCATTGCCATCGAATGTTCGCTCCATTTTATTGGGAGCATGCTCATTGTAATCTGGAACAATGGAAGTTACATTTTAGATTTCTGTAATAGCCTTGTAATAACAAATGTCGACAATAAATACCTCTTTATTGTCGTCATTTCTTCCGGGGTTGGTAAAGATGTTTCGCTGTACCACCGAATAGTACCACTTAATGGTACTATTCTAATTTTTTTAGAATAGTACCATTAAATGGTAATAATTTTTTAATCAGTAACTCAATGATAAAACAATCACTTGTGATTTCAAATGGGCCCGAGAATTCGATTTTTTTTAGTAATTTTGAACATTGTACACAAACGTACATTACTTAAGTGGTAAATTTTGACCTTAAACTTCCTCGCGATAACAAGGAGAGGTCTTTGTCTTCTAAAGGGACTTTCTAAACTTCGATAACAATCTTAATTTGTACATTCATTAGTTAGCGAGCAAGTTGAAATGACTTACAAAATGACTTATACATAACTTTCATGTCAGTTTTGTGAATCAAAATATGAGCGAACGTCTGGAAAACATTTTTGTCTAAGTATAAAATATAAAATTAACACTTAAATTAAAAATAAAAATTTTTGCACAAAAGGTCATGGAAAGTTTATGACACATTTTCAACCAGAACAAACAAGTAAATAAACTTTTGATTTATCTCGCTGCTACACGTCAAAAGTTGAGGCAAAAAGTATTTAACAAAGACGGTTTTACTTATAATCTTTCCACTTTACATGGTTATCTAACTAAAGTAATTTAAAAGTTCCTTCATACATGTAGTTTTAATTCTGGTAATGGGATGTGTTATTTGGTTGTTATCCATAGAGGCCGTGTTTATCCTTAATCAATTTTGACGACACCATTGATTGTTTGCCCAATGTAAGTGAAAACAGTAAGTTGTAGTATAGCTAAGTTAGGTTCGTAGTAACACAAAAATTTGTGGGCCGTTTCAATGTTTATTCATGTTCAAACGGGAGTGAACAGGCGTCGTTTCTGTACTATGTTACAGAGGAACCATACATGTTGACAAACCTTCCTGTTTAATAATTTCCAGACTCGACTCCCATCGCGACCATTAACAGAATTTAATACGACAGACACGGTTAATATTATCATTCTGAAATAACAGACCTTTTGGTGGAAATTGGGGCGTCCGTCCTTCCAACATAAAATGTATGGAACATCGCTCCGGTATAACTTTTTAATTGGGTGGCTTGGTCCGAATGAATTGCCTCGTGTTATTATTAACTTTCTGCTGCCTTTTCATGTTTCTAATCGCTACTATTATGTTTGCGTCAAGTTTAAGTAAGCAGCGTCTCTTCCAGACGCAGTAACAATTTAAATAGAATCTTCATATAGACAATAGCTGTCAATCGGATGTATAGATTTCATGTTCTATTTATTTTTCTCCTATTGAAGAAGGAAGTTGAAATGTCTTTTTTCGAAATTTTATAATGTTTATACCGTCATAATTTTGAAACTGAATACTAAACCACTTAACACTTGCGCACTTAACAGAGATATGAGTATAGACTTTTTATGCCAAAGTATAAAATTGCCAGCAAGCGTTAGCGACGCTTGCTGAGTTTGCTTGAGTGAGCGCGTCTGGAATTCAAAATTAAATAAAATTGCACTTAATGAAATATTTCCTTTTCTTTGTTTTCAAATTAGTTCGTGATTAGTATGATTTTATTAAACCTAGCAAATAAATTTATTCCTTTGAAGTATATAGCAACTGTCTAATTCATATTTATTTATTTGCATCAATGTGAGCGGTATCACTGGATGTTAGGTAAGTAGATAAAATCAGTTACATAAAATTACGAATAGCTACAATTATTGTAGCATCCAAAATTTATAACAATCAGAGTAATAAAGAGTTATCTTTACGGAAAAAAGGTCACAGACCAGCATACAGTCCACCTGATGCAATGATGCGTGGATACCGTCGTCCATGGGCTTCCGCAATACATGCCAACATCAGTCGAGAATGACAAATGTTGGCATGGACCTTTGGACCTTTGGAGATATTAGGACTAGATTTGGAGAATAGGTTGACAGAGGGATTAGATGGGATGGGAATGGGCTCTGGCATACATATATCACTCACTACCGAAACACAAACGTAAAATAGGATAAAGTGGTAAATGCTTCTATGCGAGAGGGGTAACGTGGCCAGTCGAGTGTGTCCAGCGGCTGTGGAAATGCAGCGTGCGTTAAATAAATAAATAAATTAAAGAAAATAATAAATTATTTTCCAGAGTTATGTTATGTCAAGAGTTAAAGCGTACATTATACATGTACGAGTACATATTTATTAGTAGACTAGTAGATTACTTGGTACGTATTTGGTACCAGTTTCCAACTTACGGCCCGTCTACTCATTAAATATTGATACTTGAAGTCAATATTTTTTTACCGTACCCTTCCTGTTTGCTTTTTAAAAGTAATTAAAGTCACGCTTTTCAAGGATGTAATTTAGACATTAACATACAAATATTTGAGAAGATTATCCCGGAAAATTGTGTAAAGACCCTTTTTCCGTTTCGAAAGACTTTTGGAAAATTGACCTGGATATAAAATAATTTTAAGCATTAATACATTTTAGTTTCTAATTTGATTGTGATTCGTTTATTTGTTATACAGTTATTAGATAATAAACAAACAAATTGAATTTCCCCATTGTATTAACTAGAATCTTTTGATATACACGTGTACAGCCAATAAACCCCTATGTACTCAAAATAATCTGATTCTAATAGCCTTTCTTATTGAGCATGCGGTTATACAAAGCTTGTTACATTTTATTTAGTTTCTGTACCATCAGCCAATGTCTCTGCACTGTTGAAGGATACAGGGCTCTCCCGAGGCTCGCCTCTATACGCCATCTTCGGATATCGTCATCCAGCCACCAGCGGCGAGTTTCTTCGTCGTTGGTCCACTTGGCCAACTGGGACGTCCCATACGCCGCTTCCCGGCACATGGCATTCATTCGTGCACTCAGTTACTACATCGTCCTGCGAAAATATGACCAGCCCACTGCCACTTCAGCCACTGCCACTTCCACTGCCATACTGATTCTGTGCCATGTGCTATGCCGGTGAGTTTAGTTCTTTGGGGAATCTCTTAGTTTCTGATCTTATTCTGCAACGAAACTAGGTGTATAGCTCCCTCCACAGGTTGCTGAGCGACTTTGAACTAATCAGGCCTAACAGCCTTCATCTAATCTAAACCTAATTATTTTTTAAAAAGCCACCCCCTTTCCTATACCTCCACAAGTTTAATTTTATGCTTATAGCTTTTTATATGCTATGCAAATGCGTTCAACCTCTCCTGTGTTTCCTTCCCCCATCATTTATATTGCACGTAAAATAAACCTGCCCACCAGCTTTGTTTGCCTTCCATTAACTAATCACTTCCCCCTTAATAAAGTTGAAACACGGGCTTGTATAGATGAGTTTTGAATTTGAGTGGTGCTTTATGTCGTATGCGTATTAGTATACCGTAGCAAGACTTTTTTTCGCGTCCATTTCTGGACACGGTCCTATTCATGCACATTGTCTTGTGCATTGCCATGGCCTTAAAACGCTACGTTGACTAAGCGAGTTGGCGTCTTCACTCTTTTAGGGGTGGTGTATTTTATCAGGGCTTGGTGGTAGCAGCTTTATAATCCTTCCGTAAATTTTAAAGACACTCACAGGATGAGATGGAGCGGCGTTATTCTATAGCCGATCGACACCATAAAGCCAATCAGTATAAAGGATACTAATCTACTTATTTTTCCAAAGATGACATGCCTCGTACTCCTAATCCTAGCCTAAAGCTGTTAGTATTGGCACGGTTCTTCTTATTGCTAGTTTTGCAGATTTTATATAGAGTTATACACATACGCGCTCACACAAACACGCACTCACCCACCCTCTCAAAAGTGTATATACACGCATAGCACACACACACATACAAACACACACAATCGGAATTAATAATTGTAAAGTATTTAATAAGTTACGTAACAATGTATGTTTAGGAAATCTATATTAGTTGGTTGAAGTGTTTATTTTCCAATTTCTATCGATCGTAAGTTTCGGAATAAGACTTGTATTTAAACGAGCAGCAAACAATATTAAATAAATAATAAATCATGATCTAAAAAACAAACAATTTTTTTAGTAATCAAATTAAACAATTTTAAGTGGCTAAAAATGTCGACAGTAACTCGACGGACTCCTATTTTTTTTTGGTTACCGCAGAACTTAAACCTGGGTTAGGTTAGATTTACTGCCCATTCTCGCTCGTTCTTGTATTTGCTCGCTGCTAATTTAATAAATTCTCTTGACATGATGTTTAAAGAAAAGTTCTGGCGCTCCATGAGACCCTATCGATAAACAATTTGTTAGCTTTGAATTTTTTGGGAAATCCTTTGAAATACCCAAAGCGTCGCGTAACTTTAGGTAGACATCTACGAAGTAGACAGAGATAAACCGAAACTATTATTGTGCTCGTTCCTATAAAATATCCTTTGAAATCTACTGACACAAGTTGACATAAAGCCAATAGAAACGTTGGCAAAAGATAAAAACTTACACGAGAGCCCGAGAGGAAAGTTTTTTGGAAAGTTAGGCGGAGCGATAACGACGTTATAATAAGGCTTCTTCTATGTTTTCGGCACCTCAGATACATTTTCGAAGTTACACACTGCCGTCAATAAGAATGTTTCAAGTCGAATTCCAGGACAATATTTATCAACGTGTCACCGAAAAAATGAAACACATCAAATAATTTAAAATATATAAAACTATTATAAGGTACAAAATAAAATAACAAACATGTAAAGTTTAGTTGTTCTATTTGAAACGTTCGTAGCACTATATAAGTATGTACTGATTTATATAGTGCTGATAACGGTCCGGCGCCGGCGCGCGGCGGCGCGAGTATGGACGACGCGCGTTGAATGTCACTGCGCGTAGAATTGAAATAGGTATTAGAAATGAACAAAAAGAAAATCTTTTGTGAAAGTTGATAGTATCCATTCCACTCTCTGCTAATTCTAAGCTTTTGCGTTATTTCAATGACACTTGTAAGATAAATAAATGTTCTTTCTGAATGACACATCATTGTTGAATCGAAACTACTAAGGCTAGAGACATGATTGTAGGGGGAGACTACGCGCTGCATTCCCACAGCCACTGGGCGGACTGGCCACGTTTCCCCTCTCTCACAGAAGATTACCTTGAAGTGTACTACACTTCCTTCTTTATAGTATTTCTTAAATGTACGTACGTGTTTCGGTAGTGAATGAGATATGCCAGAGTCTATCCCATCCCATCCTACCCCTCCACATTTTCCCAACACTTTTTCATAATCCATTTTTTAACCTGCAAAGGTAGGCAACGCATCCAGAGGGGTGCCAAAGTATGTCATTCTGGACTCATGTTGGCATGTATCACGGATGAATATGGACGATAGTATCCACTTACCATCAGGTGGACTGTATGTTCGTCTGCCGCCTTTTTTCTATAAAAAAAAACATGAAATTTGGTCTGTTATAGCGTAAGTAGCTTCCTTTTAAATAACGTGAAGTTTTATTAAGAAAGGATTTCTGTAAATTCAACCCCTAAATAGGAAAAGCCCGGTGTCAAAACGTATTTAAAAAATTATGATTCTTTTATCTTGAGGTATAAATATTCTATTAACCGCAATCGTTCACTGCTGGACATGAGCTTCTTCGTGCATATTGTCTCGTGCATGAGGGATGCAGTGTGATGCATGGCTTCGAAACGTCACGTTGGCTATGTGGATTGGCGAGTCCACGCTTCAAGAGGTGGTGTAGTATCTTCTCAGGGCTTGTGTTTATCCCGCCATCTACACGATCGATAGTTTCTCGCGGCGATATTCTCGCTCGTGCCACTAATTTCGATAATAGGTAACTCTATGTGTAATCGCCGAGCCAATATGACACCCAATACGATGGGACGGAATAGTACCATCCTAGAGTCGGTCTATACCACACGACCAATAATATATTAGTTTATCATTTTTAAATATTGTGTCTGTGGCCTAAAATATTTTTTTTTTTTTTTTTTTTCAGCCTTTGGACGTCCACTGCTGGACATAGGCCTCCCCCATTGTCCGCCATTTAGACCTATCGGCAGCGACCTGCATCCAGCGGGTGCCCGCAGCCTTTATGAGGTCGTCTGTCCATCTAGCAGATGGACGTCCTCGGCTTCGTCCCCAGTTTCAGTTGGGAGCTCGATTCTCGAAGTTGTTGACGAGTACGTCTACCTAGGCCAAACGGTCCAACTAGGTAGGTCCAACTTCGAGAAAGAGGCCTAAAATATAGCATCAAATATTTGTATAGGATTGCTTAAATTTTTAAATATAGCATGATATATTTCTTGAATCAATTCGGTAAATATACTGTTTTATACGAATTTTCGAATTTAAAATAGTGTCAAATCAGTATATACATACTGATGTATTTATATTTAGAACTTATCAATCATTTACTTTATACCATTATCTAAGTCTACCCACATTCAACCCTTCAGTCTGAAAAATGTCTTATTTATTTTGGACAATTCATATGTTTTCCTTTCAACTTTTCCGTTCGAAGGCTTTTGCGAACAAGGGAAGGGCTGGGTAGAACCATTCATAGCTAATGGCGACGTTAGGCTCATGTTACTGGTCGTAAATTAAAAGCTGAAGCGTTTTTACATTAAACTTAAATCCGAAGGTAAACTTGGCGAAACAAAAACACTAACTAGAGTAAGCATAGGTTTGTCATAAACTCATGATTTTGTCACAAGTTCATACTATGTCATAAACTTATAATGATTATTAAACCAGCTTATTTGAGACTGTCAGATAAATTGTATGGACTATATTGACGTTATTAGCTAATAATTGGAATCCTTGAATATTGATTGGTATTGACTTATTTGACTTATTACTTACAATTTATGAGGGAGACAGTGCACGCTGTAATCCATCAGCCTCTGGACGCGCTCAACTGGCCACGTTACCCCTCTCTCACAGAAGAATACCTTGTAATGTACTGCATTTCCCACTTTATCTTATTTCCCTAACGCACGTATGTGTTTCGGTAGTGAGTGAGATGTGCCAGAGCCCATTCCCATTCTATCCCTTCCCATTTTCCCAACCCTTTCTATAAATCCATTCCTATAGCTCCAAAGGTAGGCAGCGCAAAGGTAGGTTTGTCATTTTGGACTAATGTAATCGCGGATAGTATCTACTTACCATCAGGTGGACTGTACGCTCGTCTGCCGCCGTCGTCCATAAAAAAAATAATTAAATAATAATCGCTAATTTTTTTATTGACTTAATAATTAAATTTTGCCATTACATATTTGTGTTGTTACATCTAATTTTGTTACCGATATTTTTTAACAATAAATGTTTTGATTTGCCTCTATGCAAGTCACTTTGTTTATGAATGGAGTCCTACCGTCTCCACCTTGCTGACTGACAACCGGCAATGGACATAGACAAAACTTTTATAGTGATTCATTTTTTTTTTATGGTTGAAGGCGGCAGACGAGCATACAGTCCACCTGATGGTATGTGGATACTGTAGCCCATAGACATCCGTGATACATGCCAAACATTAGTCCAAAATGACAAACGTTGTCACGCCCCCGGATGCGCTGCCTACCTTTGGATATAGGAATGGATTTGGAGAAAGGGTTGGGGAGGGATAGGATGGAAATGAGCTCTGGCACATCTCACTCACTACCGAAACACGTACGTACATTAGGGAAATAAGATAAAGTGGGAAATGCAGTACATTTCAAGGTAGTCTTCTGTGAGAGAGGGGTAACGTGGCCGGTCGATCAAGATTAATTTATTAATTTTTCTAAAGAATCAGACATTTACAACATCTCAGAATGAGTTTTATTTTTGGACATTTTTGCTGAAAACCGGTATTAACCGTAACATATACGAGTTACGTTCACGAACGCAAATAGTTTGTAATCGTGCGGACACTCGGTGGTCCAACGAATGAAACAAAGAAAGTTGTTTTATTGACAACAACATATGAAATGAAATGGCTATTAAAATAATAATAATAATTGAATATTTTGCCAAACGCCACCAACTTTATGGGAGCGTTCTCTCCTGTTTTCTTACCCAAGCTTCAGTCAGTATCTTGCACCATGGTTTAGAATACCGTTCATTAACGAAGGCGGTGTGAGGACATTAATTAAAGATAATTAAGAGTAGGTAAAGTATAGAATGACGAGCTAAGTTTATGTAAATAATGTTACTTCAGTAATACGGATGAAGTAAACAGGAAATTAATTTAATGGGTTTCCACGTGTAAATAAATACGTTTTGTAAGATAAAACGGATATTAGAAGGAAAGAAAATCCATATAGCAGTTGGAAAGGTAGAATTTTTCATAGATGAAAAAAAATAGATAATACATTTGAAAAAAAAAACCGTGTGCGGTGAGGGGATCCCGTGAGGAACGAAGATCCTTACGCATTTTTTTTTAAACTCCGAATGGTATTCGAAATAAGATCTGTATAAATCATGTATTTTTTTTTTGTATCATATTTTCAATGCAACTAATTTAAAATAAGGATACAAACCAAAAATCAAAAATTTAGGTTATACAACCGGCCACGCACTAAATGGAATAGTTTAATGGAAATAGAAAAAAGTAAATGTGCGATGAGGGGAGCCCCCCCCCCCCCCCCCGTCAGGAACGAAGATCCTCACGGATTCATTTTTAAACTCGGAATGTAATTCGGCCACGCACTAGTCTGCACGTCTGTTATTATGCTTGAGTCTCGCTCTCGATACTCGCACGCGCACACACAGAGAGAAAGAGAGAGGCGTATGGAGGGGGTCAAAATCTTACGTGACGTTACATTTTCTCTCGAATCACACCTACCGCAAGCCGCGTAAAGGAACTTCGTTCCAAAAAAACTTAAACGAAATTGTGGCGCTATTAGGTAGAGAAAATATAATCTGTCTATTTCGACTGATAACTTCTGAAGTTGTATTTCAAAAATTATCCAAATTTCGGCACACTTATTTCTTTCAATTCGACGATTGATTTTGTGAAAGTATTTCCTTTGTTTTTTAATGATTAACGTCAAAAATATATGCAAAAGAAACGTAAAACGAAAATGAATCTGCCTAGTTTCTAAAAAATCATTTAGTTAGGTATCAGTCGATATTGACTTCGAATATATTTGTCATTTGATTTTTTTTTTAATTTGATTATCTAATTGATTATCAAAATACATAATACAACAACAGAGACTCAAAAAAAACACGGAGGTTTGTCCTGGGTTTTCCGAAGGTCTACGTTGTCACATTGCAAACGTGTCAGTTTCCGTGTTAATGGGGAACTCTGTATTTTTTTATATCTCTATATTCTGTGACACATTATCTATCTTCATGAAATAAATAGCACTGGCTGGAGACTGCTCGAGTAAAGGAAAATTTCAGAATTTAAATTTCCGACAACGAAAAAAGAGGAAAATTTAAGGCGCACGGCAGAGTTTTTGTTTTGGGAGCGATCTGGGGAAGACGTTTCGAGGAAGTCACACGCCTGTTCCGAGACTCAACTGTCCTGGACACAAAATCTGGCCGCTACTCTAGCCGGCCGCCGGAGCTCTGGTCTGACGCTCTTTGGGCGCTGGTGCTCTTGCTGAGCGCCGTCTGTTACACCTAGTCTCCATCGCCGTCTGACCGCTGGCGGTAGTGCCGTTCCTCATCACCTCTGGGCGTGCGCCTTGCCAGGCCCCGCCACTCCTGCAGTTTTACCGTGAGTTTTTGGTGCTTCGTGAATTTGGAAACAGACACTATTTTACAGAGTTTACTTTCCGAACTATTTTTATAAATTGATCTTAATTTTTTGTATTAGGTTTAACTGACTAATTATAACAAGCTATTGAAATAAATCTTGTCTCTTGCCTTTGTAGTAGAAGTCGTACCCCCGTAATTTAGCTCTCCCTCTGGGGAAACGCGACTACGTACTATAGGTACTGCCCAGCCGAGGACAATCTGCACAAGTGTCATTTTTAACGATAGCGTCGGTAATACTAAGTTAATATATTCGTATGGTTTAAATGGATTGGAAGTACTGTTTTGACGAAATCAACGGAGATTATTGTTTTTGTGGCAATTACGATTATATTCTCACAAATTTAACTACTTGTCGATTATAAAATATTAAAATAAAACATTCCTTTAAAAGCAGTCTCAACGAATACTACCACTCGACAAAATAATAATCCCTTTTTGTCAAATTTCTCTGCTTCTCTTCAATTTCTCTTATTAAAGGTTAGTCAAAGGTGTTTCCGTTTAGTCTGTACTATTTATACATATCTATCTGGGTATAAATTTTATTAATATTGTGTATCAAAACAAATCATTTATTTTACAAAAACATACGTAACAAATATAATGGTGGAGGCGGACGTCTATATTCCCACCTCGGGTTTCTACAGGCGCACCTCCCGTCACAGAAGTGCGGTCCATCCGCATTTCCTCGATACGGAGGTGTCGCGCACTGTTCGGTCCAAAAATCATTTTATACCGCTAACTCGGAGGCTGTGGAACGAACTGCCTCAAGAGGTCTTTCCATTAAGCTACGACATGGGGTTCTTCAAGAAAGCTGTGAATAGGATTTTGCAAGGTCGGCGGCGTACCCGCATACCCCCTGGTGTTGCAGGTGTCCATGGGCGGCGGTAACACTTATCATCACGTGGGACCGCTTGCTCGTCCGCCCACTTGTCTATAAAAAAAAATATAGACCTACCTATTCTATTTTATCATAATACCAACTTTATAATGCACTCCCCTTGATTCTCTATTTGGCCAAAGTTTTATTAGTAGAGAATGTCACACGGCATTAAGTTTGTACATTTGTACAGCCTTTTGTACATTTGGTCTGTGCAATAACGTTTAAATATATCAATAAATAAAAAACTAGACACAAATATAAACGATCTAAGGCACTGTACACTCGCTGTGTGTATTGGCTCCACAGACTGGACTTGTAATAGAATTGACAGTGTGTTTTAAAAAGTTTCACTAACTTCCCTAGTATATACACTATTGAAACCTGCGGGCCAGCATGTTACTTCAAACAGCCAACGCCCTGCATTCCTTTTCCAAATTATCTAAAGCGCGCGCCACGACACATATTTTTAATACGATATGAGAGGTCTAGTAAAGTGGTCGCTTATCGACGATTTCATCCAAATCTCATTACCGTCCAGTCAATGATCGAATTTCTACCTGCTCGTGGCGCGCGCTCATAATTAAATAATTTAAACTCATAATTTAAAATAAGACCAACACATTATTAAAGTGCTATATAAACAGTGTATAAAGTAACGTATTAAAATCAATTTTCCTTGAACTAGAACCTTCGTGGAAGCTGATCAATAAAACAACATCGTTCTGCTACCTTAGCATATAAATCGTGTCACATGACATATCGTCGGCGATGTCACCCTTTTCAGTAGCTACCCTCCTACATACAACCTTCAGTACATAGACAATACAGTAGTTGTTTTAGAACAAATGTTTGAGATATGTCACAGCGTCGTGGAGTACATTAATCCAAGAAAATTTCAACAGATTTTTTTTATCAAATTTCAGTCTATACATACACGTTAGGAAATCACTGTGGCCGAGTGGGCGCGAACATTTCCGATTGGTAAAATTTTTCACTTCATCTGTAACGATCACTCAAACCTCACGTGTCAGGATTCAGACACGTGCTGGGAAAATAATAATGAATAATAATCCGCTATCAAACACAGCAGTCACTACAACGTTATGCCAAACTACAAATTCCACAGAGAAAACCGGTGCCTGGATGCGTTGATGCAGTCTGCCCTAAATTTATAACTGGGGCTGGTGTTTCCTCAGCCTCCACGCAGATTCCTTAATTTAACACTTTAACTTTAATATTTTAACAGGTGCATACAAGTTCAACACAAAGACATGAGAGCATGATAAAATACAAGTATAAACAAAATTAAGTTTGGATGAACACAAATCCAATTTAATAAGATTAAATTACAATTTACTAGAACATTAAACCATTTATTTAATTAAACAATTGATGGCAGGGATTTTTCGAAATCGATTGTCCATAGACATCCGCGATACATGCCAACATGAGTCCAGAATAACATACTTTGGCACCCCCCTGGATGCGTTGCCTACCTTTGAAGATTAAGGAATCGATTGGGGGAAAGGATTGGGAAAATGGGGAGGGATAGGATACGATGGTATGGGAATGGGCTCTAGCGTATCGCACTCACTACCAAAACATGTTACGTACATTGGGGGAAATGCGACAAAGTAGGAAATGCAGTACATTCCAAGGTAGTCTTCTGGGAGAGAGGGGCAACGTGGCCAGTCGAGTGTGCCCAGCGGGTGTGGCAATTCAACGTGCACTCTGGGGGAGAGACCAAACCTGAAACTTAGTCTTAATAACTAGAAACCCTTCAAATTTGCTGCATATTCAGTGTTTTCTGTAACTCATTTAATTAAGTCTCTTATCTATTTATAAGTTCTGTTTTAATCTCCACTCCTTGATTAAGTCATAAAACATATTTTAGGATTAGTCAAGTGTTGTATTCTTAACGTCGTTGTTAAATTTACAAGTTTCCTTATTACAACCTAAGTTTTGTAACCCGTGTCAGTCTGCCAAAAACGAGGGCGGAGGACCACCCTTGAACAATGTAAACTAACTGGTAATCGTCATGCTACAAGTCCGTGTTCACAGTATTCAGTGTTGAAACTTAATTCAAAAACTTCACTCAAATACGTGTCTTAGATGGTACAGCTTAAATTTTCGGCGAAAACATCCCATACTTTCGGAATGTAATAAATTATGTAATAAAATAAAAATAATAAAAATGTAATAAAAATAACTATATTTTTACAGCGGACGAATTTAGGTATACCAGAACCCAAATTAGAAATTTACATAAATAGTACTTACTACAGGCTAATAATAATTAATAAACACAGTGGAACCAATGAACGGGGCTATGAAGGAATTTTCTTTAATGGATTGAAGGTGTCAGATGATCATACAGTCCACCTGGTGGCAAGAGGACCTCCCATAGACATCCCTAACACATGCCAACATCAGATGACAAACGCTGGCATGCTCCCGATGCGCCACCCACCATTGGAGAATTAATAATGGATATGTAAAAAGTGTTGGGAAAGCGCGGACGGATAAAACAGGATGAAAAGGTTGACTTTGGTCCAATTTACATGAAACGTATACATAATTATAATTAATCGATAGATTTATATAATTAATCGATAGATTTATATAATTAATCGATAGATTTATATAATTAATCGATAGATTTATATAATTAATCGATAAATTTATATAATTAATCGATAGATTTATATAATTAATCGATAGATTTATATAATTAATCGATAGATTTATTTAATTATTCGTTGTTTTTAATTAACAAAATAAGAAACAAAATTCTTGCAAAATAAACAATTTGACATAAATCGACATCAGTTTTAAAAGGTTGACATTAGACGTCATTATATTACGCTTAGTCGCTGATGGTTCAATTAGCAGTCCATTTACAGCTAAATTAATATTAACACACTTCTCATAATGGACATTTCAAGTTAACCACTTTACTAATCTCTTATCATAAAAGAAAGGTTGAAAAATTCCAAAACATCTGGTGAATTTTTGTTAGGATATCTTTACAAATGAGCTGGTCTTTGAGGTTCTCTTCTAAACCATTATTGAACTCGCATGTTCTCCCCAAATTATGCTATCGTCTAGTTTATCTCCTGTATGCGTTTTCTAAATTTGTATCTTTCGGCGAGTACTGACAGTGTCGGCTGTATGTGTTTCTTTATCAACTCTACTAAAATCTTAATATTTCATACTCGCGGGCTTCTCTGAGTTACGTAAATCCACCACCAGTTCGAACGTTATGGTTCCTCAGCTGCAAGTGCTACGTTAAAAAAGGAAATGTCAAAAAAAAATCCAATGTCATGCCAGTTTGTTTGTCAAGGCTCTATGGTATTTTTTTTTTTTGTCATAATACAATATAAACTTGGGTGTATG
This sequence comes from Sesia apiformis, assembly GCA_914767545.1. NCBI lineage: Eukaryota > Metazoa > Arthropoda > Insecta > Lepidoptera > Sesiidae > Sesia > Sesia apiformis. The sequence continues at coordinate 927,535 of OU611960.1, read as the reverse complement.
AAGAGTTCATTCTGGTTTCTCTATAAACTGTTGCCTTACGTAATACTAAGCCCAGTCAGTATACGAGTAGGTACAACAGCGTCTAGCCAACTACAAGGGTGTATTAGGCACTCCCATTTATTAGATTTGGAAGGTTACGAACTACACAAGACGTATTTTATAGATACGGAAATGTACGTATTTTATAGATACGGAAATGTACATATTTTATACGAAAACTTATTAAAATTAAAGCTTATTAAAACTATTGCGATTACATATATCTATACTAATATAATAAAGAGGTAAAATTGTGTGTTTGTGGATATGTTGGAGGTAATCTCTGGAACAACTGAACCGATTTCAAAAAATCTTTCACAAATAGGAAGCTACATTATCCGTGTCTAATATAGGCTATAATTTGTATTGAAATTTTGAAAAAAAAAAAACTTATAATCCAAACCGAAGCGAGGGCGGGTCGCTAGTATTATATGTGAGTGATCGATGTAGTCAATAGCTTAAACTGTTAATAAACAAAGCTATGGTCATAAGTGTTAATGTATTGATGACAAAAATGTCACGAACATCTGTTGAAGACATTCAAAGAAAATGCAAATAAAAATTGTCAAATTTTCATTGATTTAAAATTCAAGCTAGAAACTTGCAAGCATTGGAAGAACCAAAAAGAATTACCATTGTTTATCAACCTTATTGATTTTTAACTAGCTGACTCGACAGACGTTGTCCTGTCCAAATTTCAATAACACAATGATTTCAATAAGTTCATACAAAAATCCCATAGAAAAAAGCACTTTCAGTTTTTCCCGTATTTTCCAATTTTTCGGGCAAGTTTTCCAATATTTCTTTCCCTAGAAACCTTATTCGGACTATTTCGGACGAACATTTAAAAATAAAATAGCCAATTCGGTAAAGCCGTTCTCAAGTAATGCTCTTGCAAACGATTTTTATTTATATAAATATAGATGTATATTTATATTTTATTTATGTATAAATATATAGATTTCCGAATAAAATGTTACTCATGCTTTCGTTACAAATGTTACTAATGCCTTTTTTTCTTATGAGGGCAGAAATCAACTATACTGTACATATTTATTTTGATACTTAGTCATGTTTGGACAAATGCGACACATCAAAACCGGCTTAGTTCTAAACGAGTACAAATTGTATTTCACATTGAAAGCTGTGAAGTACATGCCAGGGATTCCGAGACACGTTTCAACCCCCTGTTTTAGCGGGAAATTAATTAATAAATCAATCGAGATCGAAGCCTCACTAATTTATTAGGAAAATGCTAAGGCTTTAGACATGACTAATGTTCTTGATAGGATTATGTTTTTGGCTGTTAGGAATAGTTTTAGATCGTTTGATAAGTATTTTTTTAAATAATAAATTTAACGATCTCTTCCCGCGGATGTCGTAAATGGCGACTAAGAGCGACTAAGGGATAACAAAAAGGCCATACATGCCTCGTGCACGATACCCATGACCAGCAGTGGATGTGAAAGGAACTGATACGGTTATGGTATATAATATAAAGCTCGATTTTATACATAAAGTTACAATCTAGCAACAAAATGTCTTACAAAATCTATATTCTTAATTTACATATAATTAATAGAAAGAAATTAAGATGCGAATAAATTAGAAACTATCTCAAGTTTAAAATATTAATATACTTAGTAATTAATTTGAGATAATAGCGTTATTAGTTCTATTAAGCGCTATCGATAACGAGTGATTTATGTAATTTAATTAATTAACGGCTACGTGATGTAATAATTATGTGTAACAGTTATTTATATAGCCATTAACGAGGTATCAGTCTTCATAAGCTTTTCTGCTAAATAGTGATTTCTTGTTTATCCTGAAAACGTTTATTTTTAATTTTTCATTGAATATTCGTCTATAAAGTGGTCTCTGACGGTAGGTCTTCAGCCTACTCTAGACTCACGCCGTGAAGCGCCGAAAACAGCCTTCAACGTGACTATGAATAGTTTTAAAGGACCTTTCGTGCTTTCGTGCTCCACATTCACGCGTCGTGTTCAATGCGGCGCGAGAAACAGTTGCGAGCGGATTACGTCTTGCATTTATTTAGTATGGTACTCGTAGTAGAGTATTGGCATATGATTGAAGTTTTTGTAATATTACTAAGCGGAACCGATATTATGGCATCCAAAATATCCGCTATACAACAAAAATGACTATGCGTGGCTTCGAATAAGTGGCTCCTTGGAAATTTCAGAGCCAGAATTGGAATGAAATCCATATCGAGTTAGAGGTAATACATGAAGATGGTAAAGGATTTCATACATAGTAGAGTTGGTGCAGCTACGGTTACGACCATTTCGAACAAGTGCCTGAATAGGACTGTGAACAATTGTGGTGTGGAGAAAGGTGTTCCCGGGGCAGGCATGTTCACGGCGTGAATTCTCACCGCGACTTCACGATGTGATTCTAGAGCCGGCTTAATTTACAAGTACAAGAACTACGCCCGGACAAGAACTACCAGACAAAATCCAAAACGAAGAAATTCGACGAAGAATTATACAATTTTTCACGACGCATGGTACAGGTGACAAGTCCCATGGAATATAACCATACACAGAGTGGAAACTGTTCACTTAAAATAAAGAAACTGAAATATTTCGTAGTTTATGTTTTATAAAATATAAACAGTTACAAAACGCTATATTTCCGTCTTCTAGTTTTTACTAGTGAAAATCAAATTACATAACTATATTAATTTATTCTGTGGTCTGCATATCCTGTGCCAAGCTAGTGACGCGACTAACAAAATCGCTGAATAATCAAATGTAAAACAATAAATCCATGGACGCGGATTTTTTTTTTATATGAGTACTTATATAGTGTTAAGATAATAATCAAAATCTTTTCAATACTTACGTTCAGGAGGTCGCGTTTATATATTTAATAATAATATTCATGTCGATTTAATTCATGTTTTATTAATTATTTTTTATATTGAACAAAACACAATATTTTACAAAGTATTTATTGTTTTTTAGTTTAACGGTGGACAATCTAAATTCACATCTGTGCCACTACTGTCCTTAATTAATTAATTCACGAATAGTCGATCGATTACAAACAATTCACAATCTAAATCGAAAATCGACAATGTTTCGACTCAAGTTCCGTACATCACATGTCACAGTCAACTGACAGGTGTCAGCCGCACCATGCTAAATGAAAATGATTATAAGTTGCCGACCTAACTCTTATTATCAGCAACTTTCTTAATTCATTTTTATATCAAGGGACAAAAAATTATTACCATCTGTATGAATAAATGGGAACAAGCGATATAATTACGGTAAAACAGTATTCATGTTTAATATTCACTAGCAGGATTATGTCGGGATTGTGTGCCTTACATGACAGTTGACAAAATAATATTTCACGGCGACGACACATTTTTTCAGCGAACGTACATTTTTCAACTGCTCTACAGTCATTTGTCATGGGCAGAGGCATTAATTAAAAGAAATGTCAAGTGTAAATTATACAATATCACTAGGATTCCGTAGTCTTATTTAGTACTTTATTACAGGACAATTAGGAACTTGGGCAATCTGAACAATTTCAAAAGAAAACTCAGTGTTAAAACAGAGATAACTGTAAATAAATAAATAACTGATATATATATATATATATATATATATATATATATATATATGGTATATACATCAAACTTATTGCCAATAACAGATTCTACTGTGTATTATTTTATTACACATATTTATTTTTGAATTTAGGAAAGGTACGCGAGCCCTGCCTCAAGGCTTAGTATTGTAACGTGCGTGTGTTTGAAAGGGAGGGAATGAAGCGAAATACGAGCATATATGAGTGAAAAAAAGATAACAAAAGGGTGTGTGTCCGTGTGTGTTAGATTTGTAATGTGCGTGTGTTTGAAAGGGAGGGAATGAAGCGAAATACGAGCATCTATGAGTGAAAAACTAAAGATAAAAAATGCGTGTGTGTCCGTGTGTGTTGGTTAGCATGGATGTGGCAGTGTTAACGGTGTGTTGATCGGCTTTGTACCACTTTAGGTTTGGTTTAGATGGAGGAGTTTTAATAATCAGGTATGTAAATATTTTATTAATGTTCCTTACAATAAGATAAAAGAGAATTCGAGAACAAAATAGGAGCTTGAGATTTTTCCATTGTTCCATGTTTCTATCGTATAATGGCAATTTGACAAACTGACAGTACTGAATGAACTAGAGAAATAGATATGTATACAGTATGTATATATTTAGATACGTATAAAAAGAAATAAAATGCGTTGGCTATTAGATTACGGAACCATACTCAATTTTAAATTAATTTATTTTTATTATCATTTATTTTTATTATATTTATATTTATTATATTTATATATATTTAATATTCTCTCAGTCAATGTTTGGGCTATGCAGGACATGAAGTGGAAAAACAAATAAATATAATATATAATAATTAATATAGAAGATAGAAAAAAGAACTGGTGTATATAACTATTAAAATATAAATATTCAAATATATATGTAATACATATATCTAAATATGTGATTGTTAAGCACATATTTATCTAATGTAATATCTTGTGTTATAGAACAATTTTGAAAAATTCAATCAGTACACAATAGCCATTTTCAACCAAAGGGGTTCTTTTCTATGACACGCGGTATCCTAATATTCCACATTTCCGGAAAAGGGCGGAAACATTAGTAAAAAAAAAAATTCTCAAGTATATTCCCGAAAAACATATTTTCACTTTCATTCACTATTCATTAATTATACTTTACTGAGTTTTTTTGGCGGCAAAAATGCGTCTGGAAGCCTTAGAGAATATTTCGTAATTATTTTTTGACAAAAAGCCACTTCTGCGCTTCGTATTTTAAATCCATGTTAATTAAGCCGTGTCGGATTTAAAAACATATGTTAGGTGCAGCTTTATACCTCGTCAAAAACATAAAATTTGCAGACTGACGAATTTAATACATTTAATTATCTAGGCAATTAAAAAGTTACATACCGTCGTACGTGCAAGCATATGTGCGTTCTACAAATTTTAGTTTAACTACAGTTATTGACCATTTCTAAAGCCGAAATGTTTAAGGGCACAATTGTTAACTAGCTACAAAAACAAACCTATATTTTTTATAGAGAGAAAGCGGCAAACGAGTGGACAGTCGTTTGCCGTTGTTGACAGTTTGCCGGACAGTCGTTGACAGTAAGTATATACTTACATACTATACTTTGTAGATATCCGCGATACATGCTAACATTAGTAATAAATGACAAACGTTGTTACGCCTCCGGCCGCGCTGTAGATATAGGAGAAAGGATTGTAAAAATGGGGAATAATAGGAATTACTTAAATAACGAGATCAGCAGTTTTCCTTATCCAATTATATCTCCCAATCGTACTTGGGGGGATGGGATATGATGGTGAATCAAGAGTATAATGTAATAAGCGGTTATTTTTACTTCATCATACCCTTCATTTGTCGGGATAGAAGAGATTATGGTAGGACGGGGATGGGAATTGACATATTTCTCTAACTACCGAAACCTTTACGTTCATTGGGGGAATAGGATAGGGGGGGAAATGTTACGATAGTCTTCTGTGAGAGAGGGGTAACACGCCCAGAGAGGTGCAGTCATGACACTCGCAGGAACGTAACAAAGTACAATAAGAATACGTTTACTTATTTGTATAAACAATCAATTCCATTACACGTACCAAACCACTGTTTTAAAACCTTCGCTATTTGTTCCCCGAAAGGAATGTACAATTCAGGTGTTTGCATGTTTTCCGCTCTCCCGGTCTACCGTGAAAACGAACGCGTCCTAAAAAAACTACACTTTTTTCGCCGATTCCTTGATCCCTCTACACGCCAGAATTTCGTGAACCAATAACGATAACAAACATAGCTGCTGAATCGGAAAAAGTGTCATCTGTCGTCCGTACTCTGATTTTCCCGAAATCTGTAAATTTGTTAGTTTTTAGCGTACAGGTAGGATTCCGAGACACGCTGCAGATAGCAGACGGCAGCTGTCGACGGCAACCGGCACTCGACGCGACGGCAGACGAGCACTACTGTCCACTATTAAATTATATGAGAGCGTTTCGAACATACGGCTGCAAGTGCCGCTCGGCAATTCGTATTTTGTTGTGATGCGTAGCGACAGACGGCACAACCTCTCAAAGATAGTCTGCCGTCTGCAGTCAGACAACATTGAGATGTTGAAAGATGAAGAAAGCGAAAATTTAATTAACTTAGTGCCTAAACACTCTACATTATTTTGATTAGTCTACTTCGGTTACATGTACGGTTCACGTACATTGGGAGTATCGGTTTTCTGATTTTTAAATACATACACACATAAACAATACAGTCTTCTTCTTTTTCTAATTAAAACTGCTCAATTATAATCACTACTGAGACTCGTGAGAGGAGAAAGTAGGAAAATACTACCGCCTGCTTAGGTGTGCCGCGCTGTAATTGACGTCGGCTTGCGAATATATAACGGCACCGTCGGCCGGTGACGTCTACTGCCGGACACCGCGACTGTCTCGGAATCGTACCTGTGGATTTCACACACGACGCCGCGACGGCAGCGACACCGTCACCGCTGCGGCGCTGCGTCGATAGTAGTCTATATAGTTGCATATGTAACTACTTACATATGTGTTGGGAATCGCTCGCCGCGAACTCAGCGTTGCAGCAGCGGTGGCGGCATAGTGACAAAGAAACCTGTTTCTTTGATTTATGAACATTTAAGAACGAACTCTTAATGATATTGATGTTAGAAGATCTTACAATGCATCTGTTAGATAACCGACTGTGTACTTACTATTTACTCCCGAATTAAATTAATTACACAAAAATTAATTGTATGGCCACACTCGTCAACGGTCCGACTAGCGCGGTCATAACGTATTGATTTAATAAATCAAATAAAGTGGAGAAATTAATAAACCCGCAAAGGAGCTGGGGCTGGAAATTCTACAACAACATCTCACATTTTTCGCCATCATTTCCCGATCCTCGTGTCTTCTAATAGACACGCGGCCATTGCCCACATATTCACTGACCTTTGTTTTCCTTTTGTATGAAAACATTTATAGAAACAGAAATCTGAGGGCTACTAAGAGAAGGGTCTAAAGTGCTTGTTCATTAGCATCCTTTGTCGGTATCAAAGGGCCGTGGAAACAAACGGAAAGATGAATGACGTAGACATCACACATACAAAGCTCAAAGATATTACTCACCAACAGTTTTGTTCGTGATTCTTTTATTCTTCACTACAATTAACCCTATAGGTACTTACATATGTTCAGATGTCTATATTGTAGATGTTTCCTTTTTATTTTATATACACTTAACGCAATTAGGTTTTAGGTAGATATATAGATGCATAAAACTCTTTATTGCACAGCAAAACAAATTGTTTTCGAAACAAATTGGCATCCGACTCAGCATGATGCTGCAGCATGAGCATACACTGCAGCTCTGATATTCTGTCAGATCACAGTCACGGACGGGACGTCAGCTTAGCAGTTGAAGGTATGAAATAAATAAATACAATGCATCGGGTATTACTATCATAAACAATAAATTATAATCGATTAGCTACAAGATTGACAACTTTGATATTATATTTGGTACATCAACAGCTGAGTATAAAAAATTTATTACTTTGTTAAAAGAAAATATAATATAACGTATAAAACACAGTAAAAGTATTTTTTTCTTTTGTTACCGTTAACACATTTGAAATCATGATAATTCCAATGCGCTTACTGAATCATTGTTTCTGTTTTGTATAACCCACATGTGAAAAACAGTGTGGATTGTGCAATTATTAATACTCACACCTACTTTAATGAGTAATTATTTATTGTATTCCCCAAATAAATAAAAAAAGGATTATAACTTTACAGTTTCTGTAAGCTTTGATGATTATTGTTTATTGAGACCCAGTCAAGATTTTCGTATCCCTTCAGTTGCAAATCGCTTCAAGTTAACCCACCGCTTTACTTTGCTAAAATATCGTTACAACGAATCTAAAAAAATATTTATTTATCCAGCAAATTTATTTGGACTCGGCACAAACTGCTGATAAACGCTAGTTCAGCATAGTGTAAATTAACTGGAATATATTGTGTACCTAATTAGTGTTCTGGTATGCGCTAACATTACTTGAATAGCGGCATTTCAACTACGAGTAGCTAACTCCTAGGTTTTGTTTGGAATTCCGCCAAAATTCGACTAAAGCGTTCCCGCGTATTCTCATTGCTGCATAAAGTGTAACATAAGTTTTCTCGTTTAAGAGTTGTTATTACGTTTCTCATAAACGAGGTGTTGGAATTGTTTATCGCTTCTATTTTCATAAATTATAATAACGTAATACCTAGTATAAGTATATTGTTATTATATTAGTAGGACGGAATATCTTTGCGGGATAATGAACGCAACGTATTAATACGTAAGACTAACATGTGACTCACAGAGGCACCGGGTACGTAGACTCACAGAGAATACTCTCGTAAAATTCCTGCTCAATCCTATTCCCCCAATGTACGTACGTAAAACGGTAGTGAGTGAGATATGCCACAACCCATTCGCATCCTAGCTAATCGTATCCCCCATTTTCCCAATATTTTCTCCAAATCCATTCTCAAATCTCCAAAGCGCTGTCGGGTTCATACCGGTGTTTGTCATTCTAGTCTAATATTGTCATATATCGTGGATATCCTGGACGGCAGTATCCAATTACCACCAGGCGGTATGTCTGTCGACTGCCACATTCATTCAATAAAAAAAAATACGAGAAATACATTGCAAAACCCACCTTACAAACTAATGCGTGCCGTCACAGCTTTTCTCAAAATAATTTAAATTTAATGTCACGGAATAATTTCAAGTAATTTATCTAATTATACGATTTTCTAAAATTAGTTTTATTAAATTAGTTTATCAATCAATCTTTTATTTGTATAATATGAGTTTACAGGATGGTATATATAATTAATAGGACATGTCACACTAACCATTTTTGGCATATAAACATAGTAGTAATGTTAATATAAACTAAACAGTGTAAACAATAATTATAATATATTTAAAATAACAAATTAGTCCACATAATAATTAAAAATGTCAAGAAATAAAAATGAATAAACGTATAGGGTAAATACAGTGTGAAATGTCAAATAGAAGAATAAATGTCAATACGCAAACAATCAATTAATGTCAAAAAAAAACAAATAAAATGTCAGTATGTGGTCCAATTGCCCAATTAGTTTTTAACGGCGGGAAAATCAATAAGATATCCAAAACTCGTTCAGAAACGATATCTAAAATTAATTACTCGTCCAAAAACTCCAACAAAACTATCGGACAAATCCTTCCAACTTTCCTGACCGTTATTCCATTAAACCGGAAAAGAGAAATGGAAATGTTGACAAACATTGATCTGTCCGAGGACGATTTGAAACGTGACTGTTTGTTCGACATAACTATGGATAAATCAAATATTTGACGGATGCTGGGACACCATGTTTATAGTACCTCTTTATTTTAAATGTGTGAATATAATGTGATGGTAGGTGATAATAATTGAATGTGATGGTAGGACTCCCCCTGCACGCTGTATTCCCACAGCCGCTGCGCTCACTCGACTGGCCACGTCACCCCTCTCTCACAGAAGTATTCCCCAATGTACATACGTGTTTCGATAGTGAGTGAGATATTTATTTATTAACACCAATTCACAGCGAAACCAATTATAACAGAAACATACATCAGTATAAACTATTGAATACACGTAGGTAGGTTCAATACTAACGCAATACTTGGGATGTGTGTGTGGTGTATTTTTATATTTATAGACTAGTGGGCGGACGAGCAAGCGGTCCCACGTGATGGTAAGTGTTACCGCCGCCCATGGACACCTACAACACGAGGGGGTACGCGGGCGCGCCGCCGATCTTGAAAAATTCTATTCACAGCTCTCTTGAAGAACCAATACTACAATGAGGTATGTTCCTTAGTTCGGTTATGTTCGGTGTTTATGATGGGTTATTCGCATAAGGACATATTCTCAAAGAGACAAATGCTAATTTAGTGCTAGTTAATTTATTTTAATTAATTAAAAACAACCAAAAGGACAGAATACAGTCGTAAACAAAATATATATCATATCAGGATTAGGTTACGTTATTTTGAATTCATTAAAATAAGTAAATTAACTTGCACTAAATTAGCATCTGTCTTTCTGAGAATCTGTCTTTATGATCCTTTATGATATAGGTGTGTGTTTGTGTATGTAAATCTATGTACGTTTGTGTATGTATTTCGGAATTCGTTTTCGTCCAAGTGTGATAAAATACATGGAGGATTATATGTTATATTTACTCGTAATGAAAATATGCCAGAGCATATTGCTGTTTCCATCTTTCCTTTCCTATCCTTTCTCCAAATCCATTCCTAAATCTCCATAAGGAGACAGCGTGTCCGGGCGTGTTTGTTCTGGACTGATGTGGATATGTATCGTGGACGTCCACGGGCGACAGTAACCACTTACCATCAGCTCGACTGTATGCTCGTGTGCCCGCCTCCTTTCAATACAAAACTTAAGTGAGTCTGAACTCACTTAAGTAAAATGTTTCACTGTATTTGTTCCTTCGTTCCTTTGTGTCCTCTTCGCTTTGAAGAGTCACAATTCGAAGTACTTATATTTTTAGGTTTCGTAGAAAACAACAAGATTTCTCAGTTTCCGCGAAGACGCCGAGAAAATGAGACGATAAAGAAATTGTTTCCTATTTCCTTTGTTAAAATTATTATTGCCTTTGTTAAATCAAAAATCCATCTCTAGTTCTCTTTTCAACTTGATAGTATACTTTTACCCATTACCCAATAATTTGTAGGGCTCACTATGACCCTTACAAAACAAATAGGCAAATCAAAATAAATCAAACCAAATAATTTGTTTGTCGAATATGAGTACATAAATATTAGTCAATATTCAATAAAATAGGCCGCCTGTATAACGTTAATTATAAATTTTATTTTCCTGTCTAAACTAATTATTGATTTACATTAGTTACGCGTGGTGGCTACTAGATGTCGCTGTAGTGAGTACCTAAATGGCGCTATCGTTTCGTTTTCTGTGTGTGAAGCTTTGTTGTAAAATCCAAATTTAAAATGTTTCACTGTGAGTGTCACTGAGTTGTAGTCTTGTCATTTATTGAAGTACATCAGTACATCCTTGGGGAGACCCTTCATTCGGTTTTTATACGTCGCCATATTCCACCTCTAATCTAGGGCATGCAAATGTAAGCAATAAATACAATTAAAAAATAATACAAACTCTTTTTTTGATAAAGAAAGAAAAGGCGGTAGACAAGCATACAGTCTATCTGATGGTAAGTGGATACTGTCGTCCATAGACATCTGCGACACACGCTAACATCAGTCCAGCATGACGCCCGTGGAACACACTAATTTTTAGAAAAGCTGTCGTACATTGCACATAATTTGAAAACATTGCACGTTTGATTTTGCATGTAAAAAAATCATCAGGATTACTTCGAATAAAAATTACTCTCATAAATGTAAAGTGACGTCAGAGTCAGAAATTTTATTTTTTGAAAATTCTGTCTCTATCCTGCTTATAAGTCGAATTTCCCCAAAATGTCAAGATTGTAAAATGTCTATTTTTGAATGTCATTATATTGGTTTAGTCAGGGTTTAGAATTAAATTATTATTATTATTCATCCAATTAAGTGCATTTAGTCATTACACCGTGTACAGCGTAATGACGTCACAGGCTTGTGGTCGCGGTGGCGCATTGCTGGCCGAACTCCAGTTGTGCTTGCGCCTTAGTTAAGTTTGCATAAGGGATGGGATGGTGCTATTTTAAAGCACTGTTCAGTGGTTATACTCCGAAAACACGAAACGAAGTTTCGGTCGATATTTCGATAGATCTCTACCACTAAAACGTTCATTACGATATATCGGCTTGAACGATGTTCATTTGAAATTTAAAAAACTAATACAATCGCACGTGACAACGATCGAAATACAGATTTTGACAAGAGACACTTAGAGAGATCAAACGTCAAATTTCACGAAAAAAATAACTCACCCTTTAAATAATCCGAAATGAGAGCTCTGAACGAAGAAAAGTCAGAGTAGGGTTAGTCCGTTCCAACTTCAAAGTTCGTTCGACCCCCAATACCTGTTCAAAAAATAAAAATCAGTAGTACGGACCGGGGTTCGAATTTTGACCTTGTAATTGTGTCAAGGATACTCCTAAACTATCATCTTTCAACGATACCATACCATATACGTACAATTCTTAAGGGTTGGAACTAAGTACTTACCGGAGCCCTACGGGAAAATTCCGATCCGAACATAGTACGGCATAATAATTCAAGATTAAACGACACCGTGTGATGATTTATGATACATACGTCGCTTACAGAAAAATCTTATTTTACAATAAGAATCTATAAGCTTCCATAAAGGGTGTTAAGAACCTTTGTGTGTTATATAAAGCCTTGAAATGTTCAAGTTTTTAATGAAACTATAATAATCAAAGTAATGTTATTTTGGTGGTAACTTTTTTTTATTGCATTTAAATGTGAAATAATATGTATTTATAAATGTACATGTGTATTTATTCATTATTTATATATGTTTTTGTATTTACGGTACATTTGTATATTATGTATTCACTGAGAATATTTAAGAAAATTTCACTGTTGTCGTTTAAGTTACCTATATATTTATAAAAATACTTCTTCCCAATTCTTCCCAATGTATCTCTCTGATCAACCCAAAGGGTAGCCGGTAATGCATTAAGGCATAATCTGCTTTTGTGCGATAATTTACAATAAAGTTTATTAAATGAAAATAATTAATTGTATTAAAGTCGAACTTAATGCCATAAGGCATTCTCTACAAGTCAACCTTTGGGCAAATACTTAGAGAAACACAAAAGAGAGTGCATCAGAGCGATACAATTAGGAAATCTTCTGCTGACATACGTGTACGTACATGGAATACAATACATATACATAATAAAATCGTATCTGAATTTGAAATATTTTTTGTAGGGTTCCCACGGGAATCACTCTGAAGATGGAACGAAGGTGCGGGCATCGTTAGTTAATAATAAATAGATTAAAAATCGTACCTTATCGAAACATGAACTCTGACTGTTAATATTAATATTATTAGAGATCTGTTGTTTTCGACTGGAGTATATAAAATACCATGCTCCTGTGGGTCATGTATATTGGCACTACAAAACGGAGTGTCAATACCCGCATTAAAGAACATAAAGGCAATTGTCGAAGAGGAGAGACTGAGAAGTCGGCCGTAGCTAAACATGCCTTGTCGGATGGGGACCAATAAATCTGCTTCAGGGACACAAAGATCTTGTCAACCGGGAATCATTATTATTCCCGTCTCAATAGGGAAGCTATTGAAATCTACAAGCATCCCAACAATTTTAACAAAAAAAGAAGAGAATCTAAGACTCCGTAATATCTGGTATCCAGCACTCCGAAGACGTCAAGCTCACGGGGAAGAGAGACGAGAGGGGGGGACAAAAACAGACTCGGTACAGACACAATCACAACTACCCTTGCCCACTATAAATACCGGTGCGCCAAAGTCGTCGAGTCAGTTGCGCTCGAGAAGCCGAAGAGATAACATCTCTCCGAAAGTGAACGCAGTCATCACTGAAGATGTCAACCGCAGTTGTTGACGAAACGTTTGGAAGTAAGAAAAGAGATTCCAGAAGACCTCGGCCAAGTAGCCCGGAAGATTCAATTAATATGGACACCGGCCGAGAAAGCCTACACTTACACTATACTCTGACTGTTAACCTAATCTATGCTTATAGTTTCTATACTGGATACATTCCGATAATTATCTACATACATAATTATCGTGCAGAATTAGCAAGTTAATGTGGCAATGGGCACGTCATATTTGAGTGGAGACTATGTAATGTACGTACTTGTAAAAAAAATATCAGTATTATTTGGTCTTAGATTCTCCGGAATTAACAGTTCGCTTTTAATTAACTTGAATTGCAGCTTATTCTCTCAGCTGTTTCAAACCAGAGTCAGGATATTGAAGCGTCATCTGCAAAAATAAAATTAATTTCCATCTATTTACATACATAAAAGGCAATAATATCTGTCGATCAGCTTGTCTGTTTGTTCGCGATAATCTTTGGCTAGATTTTGTTGACATTTACTTACCACCTTAAGAATAAGATTGTATGAAAATGGTTTTTGTTTATATGGATTTTGAATATAATTTTGTCCTTTCTCCAATGTTTATTATTTATCATTTTTTTTAAGAATTAACAAAGTGGAAGTATTAATTTCAAAATCAATATACAACACGTGACACTTTACGAAATAATATACAAAACCGTCTCAGTATTCAGACAGATGTGCATAATATTTTGAAACGAACTGTCGAAACACAGTGTCGACACGGTGTCCAATGCTAGACACAGTGTTTTGTGAACTCAGCAGTAGAGGCGAATTGGCACTGTACCCGCCCCTGCTACCTTCAGTCGTCTCCTGCGCACCGGTCTGTGCAACCGTTACTAATAAATAATTAAATGTATTCATGTAAAATGAAGTAATCGGAGGATATTATTAATTGTCTCAATTAAATATACGAAAACGCAACCTCACTCAATAGTCAATTATAATTAATTAGAATCGACCAGAACCCCAATCAGACCTAAGAATTCTAAGAAAAATGTCAACAAATATTGGTAATCTAGGAAATTTCCTTGGCAATCTTGCCAATAACAGATAGCTTAGCAGCTGTTTTCACATTTCCATTTTTCGTATAATAATTTATCACAAACAAACGAGGTGACGTGTTAAAGTGCGAAAGAATTTGACTTAATGACCCCTCCATGATTGTCACAATATTATACATTAGGTTTACAGTGGGTAATCTCGTAAAACCGATTGATTTGCATCACACACACATGGACACGCGCCCTGATTATAGTGTCTTAAAAATTGCAAAAGGTTTTTAGTTGCGTAAGCGCAATAGCGATATGTCGTCTGTACTTTTTTATATATAGAAGGTGGCAGATGAGCAGACAGTCCACTTGGTTATAATAGGATACTTCCACCTTTGGACGGGTGTCCTATGGCGGTACATGCCGACATCAGTCGCGATTGACAATCGTTGGCACACCCCCGGATACGCTACCTTTACAGATGTAGGAATAGATTTGGAGAAAGGGTTGAGAAAATGGTGAGGGATAGGATAGGATGGAATGGGAATAGGCTCTGGCATATCTTACTCACTACCGTGGTTAAGTGGAAAATGCAGTTCATTTTATGGTAGTCTTCTGTGATGGTATTAGATGATATTTATGGTAGTAGAGATGGATAATGTGGACAGTCGAGTGCACCCAGCGGCTGTGGGATTGTAGCGTGCACTCGCACCCTCCCATATAGTAATGCGAACGTAGTATTACCGTTCAAATGATGACACATACTTACGAATAATAACCCCATATATAATTATTACAGGTTGATAAAAGTTTCTCATCGATTTAAATTTATTTTAAATGAGCATCACTTGAGATACGATAATAACAAAATTGTACTACTTATAAGACGTTGGCATATCCCGCATGCCCCCTGGTGTTGCAGGTGTCCATGGGCGGCGGTAACACTTACCATCACGTGGGACCGCTTGCTCGTCCGTCCACTAGTCTATAAAAAAAAATGAATATAAAATATTATGGGCCACTAATTGGATAAAATACATAATAAATGGTGCAGAAAAAGTAAGAATAAGAGAACGAGGAGATGAGTGGAACAAGGGAAGAGGCGAAGAGAGAGATAGAGCCAGAGACAATTTTTTTATTTCCATTATACAATGACTAAACACTGAACGAAAAAGTAAAAAAATAAATAAGTATTTATGTCAATGTAGCGGGAAATCAGCGTATGGCTCATCAGTATACCGGGCTACTCAGAAAGTTTTGCGACAAAGAATTTGTATATATGGAACACTGGCTGGTTTCGATGTCAATTAAAACTATGACTATCTATAACATAACAACTAAACATCCCAAAGTCCAATTTCCCTCTATATTTTTCACGAGCTGAATCAAAATATCGTGTCTCATTAAAACACGAATATTCGACGGGAATATTCCCGCGCTATGGTTTTGCATCAATTTAAATGTTCTTTAAAATCTGAAGATTCTTTTATTAGACTTCAGATGGCGTTTGCAGACAAGTGCTCTTCTAAGGCAATCTTGTATCGTTGGTAGAATGAATTTAAGCAGGTATCGACTAAGTTTGGCTGACGAAGAATGAAGCGGTAGCACTTTAACGGCTGTTACGATAGAAAACGAGGTGGCAGTGAAAAATTTAATTTGCGAATACAGGCGAATTACATAAAAGGAGATTCAGGAGAGATGGCAGATTGGATCGCGGAGTGTGTATGAAATATTACACGGGCATCTACGAGTCAGGAGGATGGTATGCATCTGTTGTATGCCGCACAACCTCACCGAGGCTCAAAAACAACTTCGTGTCGAATCGTGCCTTGATATAATAACATAATTTGAAGGAGGGCCGGGTCGTCTCGGCGCGTTTACGACATTGTCACAGGTGACGAATGTTGAATCTAGAGTATTATTCAGAAACTAAGCGTCAATTTACTGATTGGCTGTTTCAAAGTGAGCCAACGCCTACCAAAGTGAAAAGAGCAAGACCTGGAAATAAAATAATCGAAAGTTTTTTCACTTTATCTGGCTTAATCTGTACCTTTACAAAACTAAAGCAGCATTAATGCTATGTACCATATGGCCACGACTTCTGCAGTACCACGCGTCCAGCACCACTCAGTGCTTAAAACGAGGAACTTTTAGGATGCCCAGGTTAAAATTTTAGGCCATCTTCCTTATAGTCCCAACTTGCCATCTTATTTTCCTTTATTATTTTCCAAAATTAAATCCCAACTAAAAAGAAGCAGTTTTTATCCTCGGAAGACGCGCTGACTAAGTTCGAAAAGGCTGTGAAAGAGGTAACTGAAGTAGAGTGGAAAAAATGTTTTCAAAACTGGTTCAGACATATGAAACTTTGTATAGATGCAAGTGGAGAGTGCTTTAAAAGAAAATCTTTTTCGCAAAACTGACGGATCTCCATGTATACCTACTAATATTGTGCGATATACATAATGCTGATATTTTCTTTGATCCTTGCATGGATCATGGATGAAATTAGTACAGAATTGGGTGAAATGAAATGAAGAGTAAAAAACTATCACATATTCAGGCAGGGTGTAAGTAATTTCGAACAATCGTTAAATTAAGGTGCTGTTGGACTTACGTATTGGTGACAACCTTGCTTGGAAAATTACCAAAACGCTTGGGGAAGTTATTCAACACGCCGGCATCAGATCTTTACTCTCCATCACCGCCGGTTCATTCAGATGTCACCACATTTATGCAGTTTGTACGCCCAAGTTTGCTCTTAGCTTGTATATTATTTAAAAAAAATAGCTGGCTATTGATTTCGAAGCTATTTTACAGTGGAGTTAGTAAAATGTGTAAAATTCTAGAGGGAAATAATCTAGAAATTATGCTTTTTCGCCCCGATTCATTATGGAATCATTTGCATTATGGAAGGTAGATGAAACTTTTTATAGGACACCAAAATTGTAGACACAAAATGCACGAAAGGCGATCTTTCTGTCAGACAAACGTTAGGCGGAGAGGAAATACACGAACGTGTGTATTCATTCATACACGTACATTAATAGGGCTACTTACAGGACATTGCCCATTATACAAACATCTTTACATTACAGGTACAACCGACAGTCATCTATGGAGAGCATGCATGGAGGCTGAGGTAACACCAGCCATCAGTTGCTGGGACGCCCGGGTGTCGCAACACACGTCGTGCCAGTATGTCGCCTGATGGGACTGTCGCTACACATCGGGCAAACATCATCGGCACTATCCACTTCCTCCTGGAGGCCTTGAGGACGCCAAAAAAGCTCCTGCATTTCTGGAGGAAGCTGGGATAGTTGGTGTAGCCGTATTGATCGAATATCGGGTTGAGATAGCAATGATCGGGTTGTAAAAATGGCAAGGGATAGGATAGGAATGGGCTCTGCCACATCTCACTCACTACCGAAACACGTGCGTACATTGGGGAAATACGATAAAGTAGGAAATGCAGTACATTTCAAGGTAGTCTTCTGTGAGAGAGGGGTTACGTGGCCAGTCGAGTGCGCCCAGCGGCTATGCGAATGCAGCGTGCAATCCCCCCTACATCATGCATACATAAACGTCATAAATCTATATACAATACACACGGGAAAGTTGCTTGACTATATCTGTACATGCTCTGTACATTTACCACCAGCTTGAACTTGCATGGTTTCTATACAAACAAAACAGTACTTGGAGTTATTCCCAGTATTGTTTCTTCGTCATGACTTTTTCAAACTGAATTCGACTATCGCATAGCAGTGGTTATTACGCCGTTATTTGTCGATTTCCTTACGGCGGGAAAGACGGAAATTGGACGAGGCGAACCAATTAAGTAGCCACACTATGGAATAAATCATAGCCAACATTTACTAATAATAGCTATCAGGTCTACGTCCATCTGGTGGTAAACGGATACATGGACTTCTGCGATACATGCCAATATCACTCCAGAATGACAAACGATGACACATTCCCGGCTGTGCTGTTCACCATTGGAGATTTAGGAAAGGACTTAGAAATACGCTTTAGAAATTTGTGACCAATACGTAAGTCCTAATTTAACGGTTGTTCGAAATTACTTACACCCTGCCTAAATATGTGATTTAGAACGGGAAATTATAGGATAGGACGGGATGAGAATGGTTTTTGGTATATCTCATTCACTACCGAAACATGTACCTAGAGGGATAAGCTATTCCTGTGGGAGTAGGAAATATAGTCTTCTGTGAGGTCTTGGTAACACGGCCAGCTCCCAGTGGCTGTGGCATTGCAGCGATCACCTCAAAATTTTCTTCTGATATGTTGTTATTAAAGATGCTTAAACACTATCTTTTTGGAAACAGGAGTCTTTTATAGCGTCAATCACTTGTTCTATATTTAAAATAACAATTACATATATGTATCTATAAGTACAATGTACCTGTTGGTTACGTAATAACACGCCCCTTTTGACATCGCTTCAGAACCATTAATCTTGACATGTTCTCCTAATTGTGTTAAAACTTGCAACTTGTACGAATGTCTAAATTACACGCGAGTCTCTTCTGTAATTTTAACTGAAAAATAAACTTTTGCCGTTTTGAGGGAGAATTTGCACTTTGAATTATGGCAGTAATTATTTAGGGTTGCGCTAAATTTATGGCCTCCGCGGAACCGTTTTTCATGTAACACTTGGACAAGTCCAAGTGATGGCTTATCCTGTCACACAATACATTTTAAACAACGAAAGGGTTGAAAGTTTCACCAGAAATACGGATCGCAGGACCACTGTTAGTTTGGCTGAGCCCGAATCAAAAGATTTGCCTTCACAGAATAATTAGGTTCTCTATCTTTATGTCTATTGGCATAAGACTGACCTGGAATATCATGCCATAGCATTAACCTGTGTCATTATACTGATGATTCCATATCTATCTTGGAGAGACCTATGCTTCTCCCACGACCACCATTTTCCCAAGACAAAGACCCGATTTTGGTCGACACCCGATTTGGTCGATTTTCCTTTATTCTCACTCGACCACCATGGGCGAATTTCTTTAAGGCATCGATCTACCTCGCATAAGAGTATCCTACACGAGCTTCCCGATACGTGGTCTCCATTCGCGGACTCGTCTACACCATCGGTTATCGGTCCTCTCCAGTGCCACTTTAACATGCTTATTCTAGAGTTATGTGGATCAGTTTTGTTATTTGGCGAATCTCTTCTTTCGGATCTGATTTAGCAAAGAATACGTCATGATCTGGTATACAAATTACAATATTTTAAAAATAATTAGACCGTCAATGGATTATAATTAGCGAAAATATGCTGAAGTCTTCAAACAAATGATTGTTCAATTGTATATTGATTCAAACAAACGTTTGTTCAATTGGTTATTTTTTGCACCATCCGGGTTGATATAATTGGTAACCAAATTTTTATAACGAGCACAGCATTTAGACATCTAAATATAAATGGCATAACTGTAATTGAACCCCGATTTAAAACGTGATGAATGAATGAAGCTGTACCGCATTTAAACTCGGGACAAATGAACCCGGGAGCGGACAGTGAGCGATGGAACCCGCTCTCTATTGACAAATGAACGGAAAGTTCAGAGTTTTGGTAATGAGCACTGTTAGTAATAAGGTACGTTTTACAGTGATATGGCTCCACACATTCATTCATGATCATTTAAGTAAATTTTCAATAGAAAGTGCTTGTTGAAACGCAGGCACTAACCTTCAGCCTATGTCTGTGTACTATATAGACCTCTCCCAATGCTCGCCATCACACACGGTCTTTCGTTAGCTACTTCTCATCCACCACTGGCGAACTACTTCAAGTCGTGGGTCTACGTGGCCGGGGGTCATTCCGCACTGCGCTTCACGGTCGTGGCTACCATTCAAGGACCCGTCTACCCAATAGTTATCGGTCTTGCGGCAAATGTCACACACATAGAAGACTAAATATAATCTGGTTACCAAAGAAGTGGTAACTCTTAACAAACAACTTAGGCCCACTCGATTAGCACGTCCAAATTTTCCTCCATAAATTATTTACAATTTCTCCAAGAGATTAAAATACCATTCAAACTTTGAAAATTACTTTCCAGTTGTTCAGTTTTTGGGTACGACATGAATATCGAATTAACCCCCGGCTGTACTTTCTTGATACCGTACAATTGTTTGTATCATTTTTGGAATTTCACAAGATTGTCAGTCACTCTTTGATGTCCAATTTAACTTTAAATTCGGCTAATACATCTTGACTGTTTTGTTGCAAGCAAACTTTGTCTAAAAGACAATGAAATAAGGTCGCCGACTGAATCCGTGATTGGTTCGAAGGTTTTCCATTCTACAGAAGCGTAAAGTTATAATAAAATGACTTAACTAAGAGCGCCGTCGACGGCGGCCCTCTTCTTTGGAAGTGTCTAAATTCAGGTCTTTTGCAAATGTATTTTAGTATTGTATTGACTTTGTTTTTCTCTTCAATTGAATTTTAACAAAAAAAAAACTTTCTTTTTATTATTTTATTTATCACTTTTCATGTATTCAGGATGATCATCCGCAACGAAAATGAATTGTTTATACTCTGAAACAGCAGAAGTATCAAAAACGATATATAGGTTTTGTTTTAAAGAAGCTGACAGACGGTTAGATGTTCCACCTAGTGATTAATGGATACTTTCGACCATACATGCCATCAATCACGAATTACACACGACGGCAGCCCCCCCCCCCCCCCACCCTCTGATTTACAAGGGAAATTCAACATTTTGTGATCACCTATTCAATATTTTGTGAAAAATAATTGAATAGGTGAAAAAAATATAATTAATTTAGAACAAACATTTTGTTTCAGTTATAGAAACGTGTACCATACCAACAGCATATGTTTCTCCACAGCTAGATATAGGCCTCTTTCAAGGCTCGCTACCACATGTGATCTTAGGCTCTTGTCATCCAACCAATTTCACCAAATCATTGGTCCACGTGGCGGGAGGATATAAATGTATTTATATAAATATAAATGTAATTTAAACTCAATATAAATGTATATTACATTTTATCAAACCCTCGATTGACGAGTACTATAAAAATCGCACTGCTTTCACTTTGTTTGTATGAAACAATAGCACATTTAAGTTTGTATAAACGATAGCAAATCTAAAGAATATTCTTAGGGGGTCATCCATAAATTACGTCACACGTTAAGGGGGAGGGAGGAGGTCAACAAAGTGTGACATCGTGTGACAAGGGGGGGGGGGGGACGAGTCATGAACTTCGTGACGTCACATGTATAAATCTAAAGTATTAAAACTAAACTTCAACTCCTCTCAACGAAAACGTTTAAAATATTACCAACTCTATCAATATTATTTTATAAGGTTGTTTTAATTTAATAATTTCTAAATTTAAATTTGCAAAATATGTGACGTCACACCAGGGGGGAGGGGGGGGGGGGGGTCATACAAATGTGACCACCTGTGACAAGGACGGGGTGGGCGGGGGACTCCAAAAATCATGAAATTCGTGTGACGTAATTTATGGATGGCCCCTAGTTAC
Organism: Sesia apiformis; assembly: GCA_914767545.1. NCBI lineage: Eukaryota > Metazoa > Arthropoda > Insecta > Lepidoptera > Sesiidae > Sesia > Sesia apiformis. The sequence goes on along the minus strand of OU611960.1, from coordinate 905,175 downwards.
AGTTTCTCGACCGAATGAAATTGTTCTGAATTCGTGTTGATTTTTTAAAGTACTTTTGTATTTCTAGTCATTGTGCGTATCTTCTATTTATTTTTAAAGTTACAATTTCTGAAATAAAATATCAGTGTTTAATTTCAAATGGAATAATATTAGACATTTGAATGGAAGTTGGTGGTATTGCTATATGGAGTATTGCTCTCATCTCTGGGCCGGCGCACCTAAATACCAATTGGACCCATTTGACACCATCCAACGACGTGCTGTTCGTATTGTCGACGATCCCACTCTCACGGGCGGTTTAGAATCCCTCAGCATTCGGAGAGACGTTGCATCTCTCTGTGTGTTCCACCGCCTGTACAATGGGGAATGCTCTGAAGAATTGTTCAATATAATTCCCACCTCGGGTTTCTACAACCGCACCTCCCGTCACAGAAGTGCGGTCCATCCGCATTTCCTAGATACGGAGGTGTCGCGTACTGTTCGGTCCAAAAATTATTTTATATCGCGAACCCGTAGAATACTGCCTCAAGAGGTCTTCCCATTAAGCGACGACAAGGTTCTTTGCAATGTCGGCGGCGCGCCCGCACACCCCCTAGTGTTGCAGATGTGCAGGCATGAGCGGCGGTAACACTTACCATCACGTGGGACCGCTTGCTCATCCGCTCACTTTTTTATATAAAAAAAAAGAAATCTCCGCAGCTTGCATATATATATATTTTTATGTACGAAGGCGGCAGACGAGCATACAGTCCACCTGATGGTAAGTGGATACTGTCGCCCATAGACATCCGCGATAAATGCCAACATCAGTTCAAAATGACAAACGTTAGCAGGCCCTCGGATGCTTTGCCTACCTTTGGAGCTATAGGAATGGATTTGGAGAAAGGGTTGGGAAAATGGGGAGGGATAGGATGGGAATGGGCTCTGGCACATCTCACTCACTACCGAAACACGTACGTACATTAGGGATATAAGATAAAGTGGGAAATGCCGTACATTTCGGTAGTCTTCTGTGAGAGGGGTAACGTGGCCAGTCGAGCGCGCCCAGCGGCTGTTGGATTGCAGCGTGCACTCTCCCTCTCAAATAAATCCTTCTTCGTCTTATTCTCAAATATAGCAATATTCTCAAATATCTTTCCTTCTTCATCCTTTTTTAATTATTTCGTGTTGTGTACAATAATAAATAAATACATTTAATTTGAACGATTCTCCTCCCGCATTCAGTCACTTTCATCGCATATCTTTACTCTAGTAATCACATCAGATTTTCGACTTATCTCAGAGTTGCAGTCGATTGTTCAATGTCGCGGACGTATTGCGTACTGGGCGGTCCAAAAACCGTTTTATACTCTCAATAAACTTTGAATAGTCTTTGAATAAACTGCCTCAAGAGGTTTGTCCATTACGCTGCGATATGAGGTTCTTAAAGGAAGCTGTGAATGTGATTTTGCAAGGTCGGCGGCGTATATACCTCCTGGCGTTGCAAATGTCCATCGGCGGTGGTAGCTACGTGGGCCGCTTGCCCGTCCTTTGCACCTACCATACTTGAGAAATAAACACCATAATCTTAGCACATAATCCCAAAATAATAAAACAAAAATTGACTGTGAAACTTTCGGCATCAAAGTAATAAGTAATTTTGGCGTAAAACGCAATCAAGTCTCATAATTAAATTTTACGACCAGTAAATTTAATAAGCTCCAACTTTGAAGGCTATTAAAGGCGGCCTTTCGGGGACGTTCGGTCTTCATTTTATTGCGTACTCTGTACCAAATGATTATACCTACTATAGGAAAGAAGTTATGACAGATATTCAAAGAGCTCTTTCTCATTAGCACTACGCCTATCTGAAAACTCCTAAATGAAATCCTAGAAATGAAAAATATGGACATTTTCCGAAAAAATAAAGAAATTTCCAAATAATGTCCACAGGATTTCGTTAGATACAGCTTGTACAATTTACGACTGCCATTTTTGATTTTTTTTATTAGGTATATTCAGCAATCTGTCCACAACATAATAAGAAAAATTACCAATAAACATAAAAGCGACATAAAAAGACTTTCTAATCTCAAAAATCCTATAGAAATTATTACGTCAGTCGAGTCGTAAAACCTTCGTGCCTTTGTGGCGAAAAACTCGATTAGATCGAGCGATCGAGCCGTTTAATCTACTCAAAATGCAAATGACGTCCGCTTTGATCGTAAGTATTGGGAAGTGAGGTACATCCTTGACGGATACTTGTAACGGTTAACCGGGACTTATTTGCGGGATATTTATATGCAAGACGTTGGCAATGGCGGGGGCGGATTCGATTCGTAATTACTTGTAAAATTTGTGACCGGATGGCCTAATTCGCCTGTCCCTGACTGCCGTTATTGTCCCGGGTCGGACACACATTTGAACTCATTATGTTTGTTTGTGTATTTCTGAATTAATAACATTAATAGTCTTGTTGATGAAGTTTATACGAGTATAAAAAAAACTATAACCACCTTAAAAAAGCCCGCCACAGTCAATTATGCACACTGAAATGATCACGTAATTTGCGAATTGTAACTGTGAAATTTTCTCCATTTTTGTAATAGGTTTTCACTACTAATTAAACGTTCTTTGTCAATGTCAGTGTCAATGTTTGTCAATGTCAATTAATGTCAATGTTTCGATTACCAAATGTGATGAACAATCGATAATAGAAAATGGCGCGCTATTCGAATTTCAAGTTCTTGTTGTCAATACATCCTTTATATCTTTTATCATCAAATTATTTCTGTCTTAATATTCGTGTAGTAACTAACCGAATACTATTATAGTAATAATTAGATTTATATAGAAAATATAGGATTTTGTAAGTGGAAAAAGAAAGCAATTAAATCACAATTGGGCAAGTTTTAGCAAAGGTTTCTTGTAGTCAACGAGGTCTTTGATCTTTGTCGTCAGTATTTCGAGTCGAGTTTTGTTACTTGTTTGTAACTAAAGACGCTAGTTATTTACTGAACATTTTCAAAGTTGCGTTTGTATTAATATCGAACTCGTTTGAAGTTGTAATTAACTGTCAATAGCAAGAACGGTATTTATTTTTAATGATTCTATTTTATTCCCGTCAATTAGACGTCACTGATGGCCCTAGCAGAATATTAGCGTCCTTTGATCCTTGTAGTAAAAACAACCGACTTGTTGGAATCTGTACAACATAACTACTGAGAACAAAGCATCGACGTTGATGTGTATTGTATTCTTACCTACTTTTTGTAACCGTAACTATTAGTTTAGTAATTTAGTTCTTAGCTTACTAGCCATATGCATGGGGAGAATACAAGAGTACAGTGAAACATTGTGTCTAACAACCTAAAAATTTTGAAACTCAATTATCCTGGTATATTAATTAACAAATACTTAAGGCATGTTAAAATTAAATACGGGTATGTACAAAACTGTCATGATATTAAATTAGCTTGTCCTTTATTAAGAGGATTATTAATTATTATTTTCGTAAATATTAAGGCTAATTTAATTTATTAGTCAAACATACTATAAATTCTGTCCACTGTTTGTGCTATTTTTGCTGTAGGCAATATAAACCTAAAGGCGAGTACAGACGTGCGAAATGATTTGGTAAACGTGAGATGCTCATTCGTTGCGTTACGAACAGCACCGTTCAGAGCAAACTGAGCATTTCGTGGACGAATTTATTTAGAAAATTAGTAGAAATGATAAGACTACCTATTCTTCCGTGTATTGTCTATTATTGAACTTCTTGCTTTTAAATTAACCAGAACTCCTTTGAGTGAACTCGTGATCACGTGACCACGAGTAGAAATAAAAGGTAAATAAATACCTTTGTTATACGCTTTCAGACCCGATTTACAATATAAAAAAAATGTGTTTGAGAACAACATATATAGTGTGCGAGCTCTACATGTTTTAAGAGGTTTAAGAGATGTTTAAGAGAAATTTTCAATGACGCCGTGTTTGACAAATATGTTTGAAGTATTCGTCAGTGTTTGTCAAATAAGACAGTGTTCCAAAACGCGCCAAAATCGTTCTTTGAAAAATTAATTAAGGTGCATTTTTGTCTATTTTTAATAATAAAGTTAGAGACGCGGCTTGAATTAGACTACTACAAACAGACCCTTCTGATCGTCCACTGCACATGAGTGTGTTGTACATGAGGGATGTACGGCCTCAAAACGGCACGCTGGCGAAGCTGATTGGCGAGACCACTCTTTTAGAGAAAGAATAGTTCCTCAAGGCTTGTGGTAGCGATTTGTTCTTCCTTAGTCGCATTCTATGACACGAACGGGAAGGGATGGAGTTTGTGATATTCTAAAGCCCGCCGACATCATCTCTTTATATTAATTAAATTATCGAATTGTACTCGCAAGTGAGTTGCTCACGTATTGGAGCGAAACGATGTTTGGATGAATGACAAATTTGATCCTACGTTTGCGCCCTTGTTTGTCAAACACTCATACCTTGTCTGTATACCACTTAAGACAGAATTTGTAATATTCTAACGTACGTAATATAAGGTTATGTCATCTTGAAGTTTGGTGAAGAAAAATTATAGTCTTTTAACATTACGTAATATTTTAGACGGTTACACGAAGAAAGTTTTTAGAAACTTCACCGCAGGGTACCGTGGATGAGAAATGAGAAAGAATAGAACCCTGTAAGGGGTAAGGAAGGGAATCATTGATTTAGTAGGCGATGCGTGGCTTGGTAAGAAGGATTGTAATTCTGGTTTGAATTTTAATGGTTCTCTATATACCGTATCAATAATCAGGCCTTTTTGTTCATCCACTCCCAGACATTAGCCCCTTCAAGCATATTGTCTTGTGCACGAGGGTTGTATAAAAATGTGCTGTCAAACGCCACGCTAGCCAAGCGGGTTGGAGAGTCCACTTTTTAGAGGTGGAATAATTATCAAGAGACAATTGAAGATCAAAGGTCTTGTAGCTTGATAGGTTAAGCAGATTGTGAGGCAAATATCGAAACGGGACATGAACAATAAGAAGAAAATAAGGATAAATTTAGTCCAATTATAATATACGGGACCCATTATAAGGAGAATGTTCTTCCTCGGTCGGATTTCTTGTAAAAAACTCCGTCTAAATTCGTAAGTACTCGGGCTCAAGTTTCGCGATCATTTATTTGATGATGGCCGAATTTTTACGTCGGAGACGAGTTTTTTCTTCCTTCCATTTAACTTGTTCCTTCTCATGAATACTTTTAATGTCTTTTAATTTGGGAGATTTTAATTGTAAGCTTTGATTTAAGGTAATCAACTGATTTTAGTTTCATTTTGGTAGTTAGATTATTATCGATAAAACAGTATCCAAAGAATGAAAATAATGACTCTGGATAATAATAATGTGGCGTTATTTGAGCAACGGAACCTGTTGGTGTGCCGTGTGGTGTCGGCCGACTATAGCGGGTGTCGTGAAAGGCGATTAGGAGAGAACAAAGCCAGTTACTCAAAGTAACAAAGTATGGTGTATCTAGAAGAGTGGACTTCCCAACCCGCTCAGCCAGCGTGGCGTTTTAAGGATCTCACACGCACAAGAGGAAAGTCATTTCATAAGATTAATACGAGTATAGAAGGGAATCTCCTTTGTGCGTGTCCCAGAAGCCGCGAAATCAACACCTACTTCCCGCCCTCAGCCCGTAACATCGCTCAATCGCCGACGGATGGGCTGTTACTTAATTAACAATTTATTATATGCGTATACTGTACGAATGAAACGCTACATTTCTTCTCGTTTTTTTATTGTTACTACAAATTTACACTGGCATGGTCTTAAGTATAGGAAGAAAAATCTTAATAGCGTGTTACAGGATTTGACTTAGGAGTGAGGAGCGACATCTAGTATTGAATAGGTAAACTATAAATTTTACATATTGAATTGTTAATCATTATACGTGGACATGGCGAGCCTTCTATGACCGTTCAACAATAATACATCATGGTTGTACATGTACATATACTTATTAGGTTAGTTAATTATATTGTTAATTCTATTGTATAGTTATATACTTAGGTAATTATAAAAAAAACATGAAATAGTTTTATCTATAGTTTTATAAAAAATAAAGGTGACAATATATCAAATCGAGCGGGTGGCATCAGGCGGCGCGGCGCGGCCCTGCTTGACGGCTTGTATGATACGATGCGAAACTGTAGGCTATTATCGCAACCTTCATCTTCACCTTTGTCTTCCTTGTGATCTTTTACCATCGCATGGATACCATTTTGTTATTCTACCTGACCATCAATGAACAACAAAGTACCTAAACACAGATAAATTCACGGGCAAAAGCTAGTAATAACATATTTCATAATAACATCTTCTGTTAGTCTAGAATTTTCAAATAAATATTTCTTTAGAAGCTTCATACTACAGCGGTAAAAGAATAACAAACTATTTTCTACAGAATCCCGGTTGAACTGGGGCCACGCGGGAATTTTATAATAAACTTTAAATTAAGTTTCCCTGTCTAGACATGTCCAGACACGCCCAGACATGTTTCTCTTTTTTACAACATTATATGTATTTATGTATCTATTTATAGAAAAACAACAACGTGTTGGTGTTGGTGGATAATAAAAATGTCAGGCAAAATTAAGCTAAAATTAAGTGGATACTATCGCTTTTGAATACTTGCGGTATATGCCAATATCTGTCAAAATTGACGAACGATAGTGAATAGGAACTTTAATTCTACGTAATTCGTGTCTTTATTTCATGGTCACGACCGCATAGCACATTGACACTACACGACACGATAGATTGGTTGACACGCCAAATTTAATATGATATAATGACACAAAATTTGTTTTTGATCATTTTTGGAAGTTTTTAATTAGTGCGAGTGCTTTCATCGCACAAAATATTTATAAATACTGTAAAGGCGTATATATCAAAACATCTTCTCATGCGGAAATTAAAAAAAAAAAACCTATACATCGTTCGAGGTCACGTCAATACGAGAAGCATTCCGATTAACAAGCAGGGATATTGGATGAATTTTTCCCATATTCTGGAGCAACGTTGAGTATTCTCTGCGATAAAATTTCGAATCTTAGAAATTAAAAAAAAAATACTAAAATGTTTACTGCAAATTTTGCCTGTCGTCGGAATTCAATAATGTAGATCGCACCCTCAGTAGATAAAGGCAATCCGACAATGATAAATTTTCAGTAGGGGAACGGAGGGTAGTACCGTACACCTAACTTTAAGCGTCATTTTGTTCGAATCTGTTGTGTAAAAAGCTAAGTATTATATACTAAGTCACCCTAAATTAGTTACATTTTATGAGCCCAGCAGATTGAGAACCAAAGTTACCATAGAACCGTCAAAATTAAGTCTTTTTTTAAAAATAGGAAATAAGGAATTACTCGACACTTGCGTGTAATTCCGTACGTGATTCGTCTAATTTCGTACAGTCTCTTAAGCCTCCAACAAGCACGATTAGAAGTATTTTTATGCAATTTAAAAGAATAATTTTTAATCAATTAAGCATTTATTAAAGTTATATAATTAAATTATTGGCAAAATCCACACAAATAATTGTCCGCGGATTCCTCACCACTGCACAAAGCGTGTGCCCACTTTCCGCATGACACACATCTGTACCATAATTCATTATTTTTGCCAAATTCACCACATATTATGCACAATTCATCAATTCCTGATTGTCCTTCATCATAAAATCGTCCATCGTTATCATGATCATCAACACATAATATGTTTTCATCAATTTCAGAAGATGAAGTTGAATAATTCCTTCTTTTCTTGGTTTGTTTTTTAATTCTCTCTTCAATTAGATTTTTAGAGTCTCTTATTGCTTTCTTGCGTTCCTTTAATTGTTTCTTTATGTTATTTTCTCTTTCTTTATTTATCATCTTTTTCTTCTCTTTATTTTCCAAGAGTGTCTTCATTGGAGTGGAAGTGAGAATTATTGAATGCTGTTTACTTCTCTTGTCTTGCCCTTTGCTCTTTTGTTGTTTTTTGTTTTTATTCGGCATGAGACATATATTACAGAGTCCTTTTTGAGCAAGAATATTTTCAGGCCTATGAACGCTATTTATTCCAGTTTCATCCACATTGAAGATTCGATGTGGAGGAAACTTGTGTTTCATCATGCACGCGCTCAAGTTGTCAAAATATAAATTAACTTCCTGGGAATTGAAAGCAAGGATCCTATTAACACTTGTTGCTTCTGGTCGTCCTATAGATATTTCGGGATTTCTTTTGAGAAAACTGTATAGCCAGTCTTTTCCAGCTTCTTTTGAAGTTTTATTAAAAGGATTTTTTATTTGATTTTGTTCTGCATATTCGTATACAAAAGTCTTCAATGAATGTGGTGTCAGTCCGTAAAACTTCCTAGAAAGACACAGAATATGCTCTTTTATTTCATTTTCTTGCTGTGTTGTAAATACTGGTTTTCTTCCCATTCTCTTGAAACATACTGTACGACAGTTGCGTGATTGATTCACATAATCAGAGAGTGTCATCACAGGAATGTTGTATAAAGTAGCCGTTTGCCGCAATTTAGCCCCACTTTGTACAGCCTTCACAGCGATTTTCATTTTACGTGGCGACCAAGTACATTTCTGTCTTGGTGCCATCTGAAACATACAAAAAAATCAAAATTAATTCATTGCCACACAAAAATTTGATTATAGAAGACATAACGGAACGAAACGAAGAATTTTTTTTAATGCACGTGTGACAAATTATAGCGGGTAATACCGTACAGTGTACGAGATAACCCGAAACAGAATTTTGAACTTCAACGACAAAATAGTTACAGAAAAATATGCAACACAGTTATACACCGGCTGCGATCTTCTGCTAAATATGCTTAAAAAATGAAATACAACACAGTCACTGCAGAATTGTGTAAAAATATGTACTTACGGCTTATTTTCTGATGTTAAAAATGTGTAACATCGAGCGCGAAATCACTTTTCATCCAAACACATCGCTGTCACTGCGCGGACTGACGCAAGAACTTGCGGGGTGCGATTCTACACGAAACCCACGAGTGTGACCAAGACAAACGTATTTATCTTGCTTCTTTCCTACTAAACATTGCTGTACGGAATTGACCGCTGTACGGTACTACCCTCCGTTCCCCTACGCCAAAAAATCTGTTAAATGTTGGAAAACATTTAATTAATTTTCTTATTTTTTTTTATTGATATCATTAAAATGGTATTGTAAAATTCTTATCATAATTACTTTCTGCAGAGTCATAATAATTTATTGCTTATTATTTTTTAAAGCTTTTTTTACAAAAAAATTTACAAAGTCACTAAAAAATTAATTTTCAGCCCTATTTTTTTTTCAAATTTAAAATTGTATAACGTGTAGTATAAAATGTTATTTCATATAACGGTAAAATCTAAATTTGGACATAGGAAAGAGAGAAAAAAAAATATTGTACACACCATAATACATAAAATTAAACGTATAGCACGGATACGAGATAGTGCCGTGTAATTTTGTATCGACGAAAACGTATGCAGCTCGGCATATATGCTGCAACCCCAAAGAGGGTTGCAGCGCTAGTTATTAGCGATATCCTGGGACTTAGGGTGACACGGACCATCTGATGTAAATACCCGACAGCTAAAAAAGATGGAATATAATAAAAAATCCTAAAGTAATTGCATTGCAGAAATCAAATACGACTTATGGCTTTGTTAAACCGAGGTTGTGACATGACATAGGTTTTGAAAATAGGTGGAGATAGGTGTGGAATCTCTTCTCTTTCTTCCAAACGTTTCGTCAACAACTGCGGTTGACATCTTCAGTGGCGACTGCGTTCACTTTCAGAGAGATGTTATCTCTCCGGCTTCAGTCGAATCGTCGAATCAGTCATCCGATCACCGCTGCCAATGCGGTTCTCACACTGCATTCAAACACAGTACACAGACACCGTCCCCGCCGGCGGAGACGTGGACGTCCCCCTCGTTACACCGTTAACACACACCGGCCCTCAGTCAACACTTTTACTAGGTATCAGCACGTGCCTGGGCGCTTCTCGCCAACTCGCGAACCCGCGGTATCCCCCCAATGCAACGCCCTAAGCCGAGGTCCGTTCCTTCCGCCGGTTTACCGGCGAGGGAGCCCTTAGGCTCGTTGCAACACACTTTGTTCCTGGCTGAGCGCTTTCTGCGCTCGCCCCACATCAAACACGACCGGTGACTCTTGTGAGGCCACTAGGGCCACAAGAATTTAGACATTCACGATGTTAAGACAAATCAAGGTTTTTTAGCCGGTAAGAGTCCGGCATTACCTGGGCCTCATTCCCAGGTGTCCATGAGGATTTTTCTTGATTGTCTTTCCTAACATAAAAAAAAAAACGTCGAATCAGTTGCGCTCGAGAAGCCGAAGAGATAACATCTCTCCGAAAGTGAACGCAGTCGCCACTGAAGATGTCATCCGCAGTTGTTGACGAAACGTTTGGATGAAAGAGAAGAGATTCCAGTAGACTTCGGCCAAGTAGCCCCGAAGCTTCAATTAATATTTGAAAATAGGTACTCGCTACAGCGAGAAGCAGAACTAAAATTAAACTAGAAGCAGAATTAAACCATATTACACCATTAGCCTATGTCTCTCCACTACTGATTATAGATCTTTCCCAAGGTTCGGCACCACACATGATCTTCGGTTCCTTCTCATCCAACCATTACTGGCAAATTTCTTCAAGTTGTCGGTCTACGTGGCCAGAGCGCGGGGCCCCACCGCACTTCCCGGTAAGTACCATTGCCACTTCAGCATGCTGATTCTATGTTAGGTATGTTTATGACTCTCCTGAATCTCTGAATCTCTTCGTTCTAGATTTTATCACGCAAAGAAACTTCAAGCGTAGCTCTCTCATTGCACAAATCAAACACTCCATAGCTTTGTAGTTATGGATCGGGCCTTCCGTTAGAGGCCACAATAAATATATATGAAGCTAAAAAAGGTCTCGGTACTAGGAACAATTACGCCGCTCTCACAAAAGACTCGTGAAATGTACTACCGCATTTCTGGAGCGACTGATATAGTAGATATAAGGAGTTAACCTACTGTTGTATTTACTATGGTCCTAGAAAACGCTACTTAAACTTTAATCAGCAAGTAAATCCAGTTTAAAGATTCCGGTCCCTTCGCCCTTACAGTTAGAGGTAACTTCGCAGGAACCTGGCAGGAAACTTCATTGGGGACCACTCTGATTGTAATTAGGAAAGATCAGTAACTGGGTGATGTTCTGAAGAGAACCTTCAACAACCTTATACGATCACTCAACTTATGCAGAGATGACAGATGATGATCAACCTCCAATAGAGTAGAAAGAAGCATTATAAGAAAAATCTCTTTGTTTCTGACCTTATCCCACATGATGCTAAAAGTGCACCGTCGCCCATAGAGAACTGCAAATCGAGGGAAACGCGGTTACGCTGCTCACTTTGCAGAATTATATCCGTAACTTTCTTGAAATGCCCCGTGGCGTGGAAAACAGAAGTTAACAGCCAGCTGAGGTTTCTCTACTTAGTTACGACATCGGGCTCTTCAAAAGGGTTGTGAAGGTCAACAGCGCACCATTTACCATTTTGTGGGCATTTACTTTTAAGAAAAACAAAAACGTCAGTAGACAGTTCATTCAACATATTTCAGCTCTACGGTAGATAAGTGTCTTGAAGACTGCACAGAACGCAGTAGATCAACCGCCCTTTAGTAACAAGAGGCGCGATGGTATAAAATTTTGAATAGTTTGAACGGCTCTTCAGAACTGATATAAAAAAAGTTATCTTATGTGGTATAATCCGCTTCATAAAAAAGTAAATATAAAAATTAAACAAGGTACGACCTAATTAATAAAACATGAGATTTTAACCTCACGTAGCGCGGAAAAATTAAATCCGTAAGAGAGCTAATTAGTAATTTATGACATATTATTCTGCACGAACAAACTTTCGAAGGAGTGAATTTAATAATACCCTTATTAACCCAATTTTAGGAGTGTCATGTGTATTGCGTGTATGTGTATATGCTTCGTCATTTTATATATATATATATTTTTTTATGAAACGTAGCGGACGGGCTAGCGGCCCAAGTGATGGTACGTTGCGTCTCTCTGTGTGTTCTACCGCCTGTACAATGGGGAATGCTCTGAAGAATTGTTTAATATAATTCCCACCTCGGGTTTCTACAACCGCACCTCCCATCACAGAAGTGAGGTCCATCCGCATTTCCTCGATACGGAGGTGTTGCGCACTGTTCGGTCCAAAAATTATTTTATACCGCAAACCCGTAGGCTGTGGAACGAACTGTCTCAAGAGGTCTTTCCATTAAGCTACGATATGGGGTTCTTCAAGAGAGCTGTGAATAGGATTTCGCAAGGTCGGAGGCGCACCCTGCGCAAGGTGCAATACCCCCTGGTGTTGCAGGTGTCCCATGGCCGGCGGTAACACTTACCATCGCGTGGGACCGCTTGCTCGTCCGCCCACTAGTCTATAAAAAAAAAGTGGCTACCGCCGCCCATGGACACCTGCAACATCAGGACCAACTCGGATGCGTCGCCGACTTTGCAAACTCCAATTCACAGCCTTCTTGAAGAAACCCACATCGTAGAATAATGGAAAACCTCTTGAGGCAATTCATTCCACAGCCCACGGGATCGCAGTGTAAAAAGGTTGTAAGCGACACCTCCATATCGATAAAATTATGACAGACTTGTGTATCGGATCTTAATTTTTTTTGATACATCTACTTGTGTAATAATAATTATAATCAAAATAATAATTGTTTTTCCAATTGCTTTTAGTGATAAACTTGTTATTTTTAATTTGATGCATTTTTCCAGTGTCAACTTTCATATTTTGTCAGACTCTAGCCGATGCCACACACATCCCTCAATTTTACGATTGTGTTTGTGGAATTATTCATGTCTTGGTGAATCACTTAATTAACGTAAACAAACCCTAAGGATATACTGGCATTATAACGTATAACTTCTAACATTTTCTTTGTGATAATAAATAATTAGTGAAAATATATTTTGGAGAGGGAGAGTGCACTCTGCAATCCAACAGCCGCTGGGCGCACACGACTGGCCTCGTTACCCCTCTCTTACAGAATACTACCTTGAAATGTACTGCATCTTTATCATATTCCCCAATGTATGTACCTACGTATTTCGGTAGTGAGTGAATATGCAAGAGCCAATTCCCATCCTATTCCTTCCCACGTCCCCAACCCTTTTTCCAAATCCATTCTTTCATCAACAAAGGTAGGCAGCGCATCCGGGGGCGTGTCAAAGTTTGTCATTTTGGACTGATGTTGGCGTGTATCGCGGATGTCTATGGGCGACAGTATCCACTTACCACCAGGTGGACTGTATGCTCGTTTGCCATCTTCAGCCATCTTCAGCCTTCAGCCAGCGTGGGACTCCCTTCGGCCAGGTGGACTGACTACTTGGAGAAAGTCGCCGGTAGTGGCTGGACAAGAAGAGTAGAAGACCGTGTGGGGTGGTGACCCTCGGGAGACACCTATTTCCAGCAGTAGAGAAACACAGGCTGATGGTATGGAGTGGTGTGGCGCGGCGTGGCATTGCATCGCATGGTTTAGTATCCCTAGTCTAGCAGTATATATTGTTACAAAAAAAACATTGATATTTACATTATCATTTTGTTAGAAGAATTTGTTTTATTTTAGAACCTATTGTAAGCAATTTAAAAATATAACGTTTATTCGGAATGTTCACCATTTGCTTTTATAAAGACTGTCTCAACAAGGATTTGAATCTATAATATAAAACAAAGTCTGGTTAGTTACACCATTTATAACTCAAGAACGGCTGGACCGATTTCAATGATCTCTGATTTGTTGGATTCTTCTCCGCCCCGAATAGCAGAATAACTATTAAAATATCTGAAAAATTCAAGGAAAAAATAAATAAAATTAATCTAGAAATACATTGAAATAAATAGAAAATACTCGAATCGAAATTTAAACAAAAATGCTTTTTACCCATAAAACAGGTACAGGTAAAACAGATAAAAACTAGGTAAGCGCCATCTGTTGGGCAGCCACAGCAACGCGTGGCCCGCACAGCTAGTATTGAATAAATGGAAAAAAAAACATATTTGAATGAATTTCATAGCATTTTTTATTTACACAGATTAGTTATTAACATTACACTTGAAATAAAATGTCGGTCAAATGACCACCGCGACTTTGTTGGCACGCATGGACTCTCGACGATATTTCGGAATACTTTTTCGAGTAAGAACCGCGCGATTTCGTTTATTTGGAGTTCAATTTCGTCATGAGTTCTTCAATCATCTCAGGGTGGTTTAGACCTTGCTTGCTAGAAAAAAACCTTAGAAAGAAATCTAAGCAAATTAAATCACAACCTCTTGGCGGCCAGTTTTGGTCTCCAAAACAAGAAATGACGCGTATTTATCTATTTAAACAGGTCTTAACGCGAATCTTTACCTTATTTATTTTAATCGACGTTTCGGTGGGCCTGCACCAACCGTGGTCACGAGTTGACTGAAGCGATTGGTAGTCGACGTCGAGAGTTGCGAGCAGTTACCGCTACCGCATTTGGTCTTCATAGTCCGGGAAGTTGTGGCACACAACACTCACAATATCAGAACTAGCGTCAGATGAAAAATCACGGAGTTTAATTTTATTAAATTTACGGACTTCGGACTCCATGTTGAGGACAATTTGTATCCATTTTCTCGATTGAATTTTTTTTTTTTATTATTTCAATTGCTTCACGCACAATCCAGAAGAAATGGTGGCGATCAGTGGAGAGGAAATTTGGACTATTGAGTTCTATCCAGTGAATGATCCTGGCGTTGAGTAAATGGTTCGCTATCGCCCATTTATTTGTCTAGCGATTCTTCACAGCTGCGATATGTTCTTCGACTCTTTCTGCTACGGTGCCTAGCGTTTTGTTTGGTCTATGTACGAACTACCACAGCTGCATCCTTTGGTGCAGTATTACATCCTTTGGTGTGCATAGGTTTTCCGCTATCCTGAGCATTAGCATAAATCATGGAAAAAAACCTAATGTCAAAATTTGCAGAATAGATTGTAATCTCGATACTAAACAATCTATTTTCAGCTTGTGCCTTATTTCAGTGACCCGTTGTATATCTTCGAGATCAAAAATTCAGTCCCCAAAAATGCTATAGTAAAAATGTTCGCCATAATAGTATTTGATGGTCGATTTTACGATCCTCCGCGTCGAAATCTCCGAAAACACATAATCGGGGATTACAGGGAGTTTTATAACTTTCCCGAGACTTTATATCCCATTCCGTACTTCCTGAGATTGTGTGCTCGCCAGTGTATTATACGGTTTATTCTTGTCATATTGCTGTTTATTCTTATATAAATGGTCCTTCCTTTCAAGCGTATGATGACGCTTAATGCTCGGATACGTCTCAATGTAGGTTATCAGGTATACAATTACAATTAGTTTGTTATTCGTAAAAACGAAACTTTTTCTTTTTATATAGAGTAAAGGTGACAGGCGAACAGAAAGTTCACTTGAAAGTGTGTTACTTTGTCTGTCTTCATGACTAAACTACTGAACCGATTTCAATTTTTTTTTTTTTTTTTATAGATTAGTGGGCGGACGAGCAAGCGGTCCCACGTGATGGTAAGTGTTACCGCCGCCCATGGGCACCTGCAACACCAGGGGGTATGCGGGCGCGCCGCCGACCTTGCAAAATCCTATTCACAGCTCTCTTGAAGAACCCCATATCGTAGCTCAATGGAAAGACCTCTTGAGGCAGTTCGTTCCACAGCCTACGGGTTCGCGGTATAAAAAATTTGACAGAGAGATAGCCTAATCAGAAAATGTATTAGTTTTTCAAGAGATATCCAATTAATATTTACATACAAATTTCACGCGGACCAAGCAGTTGGCGAAAGCTAGTTTTACTTAATTACAAACCTATTGTTGTTTCGTCCCAAATTAGTTTTCTTTAACGTTGATTAGTACATTTAAACCTAGCAAATAAATTCATTGACAGAGTCTTAGTTGCCCCTCAACCGTTAGATACCGTCTCAGGTCGCTAGATGACAGTTTTTTTTTATATATGATAATGCAATGGTGCAAGTACCACATTAAGCCAGTATCGAGTTTTACAACTTGAAAAACTTGACAATAAACAAGTCTATAAACGTATCCTGTCAATGTCCAGTCCCGTCGAAGTAAGACAGGAGTCGCTCAGTAAAGCGATAGTCAGTTCACTGAGAACAGAAGAGGACTCCTTGGAGGCATACGAAAAACCCAGTCCTATGCTTTTATTTGATTATCACAAACGTTACGCACACTCTGGACGATAGAGGTGCCTCACCACCGTCCACCTCGAGGTGCACAAGCTCCATGCCAGAAATCTGCTTCACCCAGCGTGAAGTTCGGCGAGCTCTAGCATCTCTTGATATCCGAAAGTCGAGTGGGCCAGATGGTATTCCTGCGGTGGTGCTCAAATTTTGCGCTCCCGAGTTGTCTCCGGTGCTTACGCGACTCTTTAGGCTCTCATATTCCACAAAAAGCTTCCCGTCAGCATGGAAGGTAGCTCATGTTCACCCTTTGCCTAAAAAGGGTGACCGCACCGACCCGGCCAACTACAGGCCAATAGCGATCACCTCCCTCCTCTCCAAAGTGATGGAGCGTGTTATGAACACAGCTCCTTGGGTACCTAGAGGATCACCAGCTGATTAGCGACCGTCAATATGGATTTCGCCATAATCGCTCGGCTGGTGATCTTTTAGCGTATTTAACACACCGCTGGGCTGACGCCATTGAGAGTAGAGGCGAGGCTCTGGCTGTAGGCCTAGACATTGCGAAAGCTTTTGACCGGGTATGGCACAAATCGCTGCTTTCCAAGTTACCATCCTTCGGGATACCCGAGGGATTATGCGAATGGGTTGCCAGTTTCTTGACTGGACGGAGCATCAGAGTCGTTATCGATGGTAGCTGCTCCGACACCATGTCTATTAACGCTGGCGTCCCGCAAGGCTCCGTGTTGTCCCCAACTCTGTTTCTTCTGCATATCAACGACCTGTTGCAAATTGGTGACATACGTTGCTATGCAGATGACAGTACTGGAGACACCTTGTACAGGGGCCGCGCCAACATCCCTCGGGTCGAAGTGGAAGAGAGTCGCGCCAGGCTTGTGTCTGAAATCGAAGACTCTTTAGATCTAGTCTCGATTTGGGGTTCTATGAACCTAGTGGATTTCAACCCCAGTAAGACGCAAGTCTGTGCATTCATCGCTAAAAAAAACCCCTTTTGTTGTAGCACCTCGCTTTCAGAGCATACCTCTTAAGATCTTGGAGAGTATCGGGATCCTTGGTATCGACATCTCCAGCAAAGTCGAATTTAGGGGTCATCTGGACAATAAGGCCAAAATGGCCTCCAAAAAGCTCGGTGTGCTGAACAGAGCGAAGCGGTACTTCACCCCTGGGCAACTCTTAATGCTTTACAAAGCTCAGGTGAGGCCCCATATGGAGTACTGCTCTCATCTCTGGGCCGGCGCACCGAAATACCAATTGGACCCATTTGACTCTATCCAACGACGTGCTGTTCGTATTGTCGACGATCCCACTCTCACGGGCGGTTTAGAATCCCTCAGCATTCGGAGAGACGTTGCGTCTCTCTGTGTGTTCTACCGCCTGTACAATGGGGAATGCTCTGAAGAATTGTTTAATATAATTCCCACCTCGGGTTTCTACAACCGCACCTCCCGTCACAGAAGTGCGGTCCATCCGCATTTCCTCGATACGGAGGTGTCGCGCACTGTTCGGTCCAAAAACTATTTTATACCGCGAACCCGTAGGCTGTGGAACGAACTGCCTCAAGAGGTCTTTCCACTGAGCTACGATATGGGGTTCTTCAAGAGAGCTGTGAATAGGATTTTGCAAGGTCGGCGGCGCGCCCGCATGCCCCCTGGTGTTGCAGGTGCCCATGGGCGGCGGTAACACTTACCATCACGTGGGACCGCTTGCTCGTCCGCCTCCTAGTCTATAAAAAAAAAAAAAAAAAAAAAAAACAAAAATCACTGTGAAGTTCAATAAGCTATCACTATTAAATCACATTACACATATATAGAGTATTTTTTATATTATTTATAATAAGCCCAAAGTCGGTCATTTTTTTTGCTTTTTTCTTAAATGTATGAGAACTGCCATGAGTTGTATGTATTGACCGGTAGTATATCTAAGGCTGTGTCTATGGTATTCGCTGTTTATGATTAATTTTAGCTTAAATTTCGTAGTATTTATCTACTTAAACTTTATTGTTTTAACAAATGGTGAAGAAATGCTATAAAGTATTTTTTCTGCTTTTTATCATGTAGTGCATGCTAGAAAGCAGCATTTCCCACATTTTCCAATTCTCTCAATGTACGTATGTGTTTCGATAGTGAGTAAGATATGTCAGAGCCCATTCCCATCCCATCCTGTCCCTCCCCATTTTCCCACCTCTCAAATTAACTCCTAAATTACTAAAGTTAGGCAGCGTTTCATAAGTTTCCAAAGCACTTCCAACGTTTGTCATTCTGGATATATGTTGGCATATACCTTGGATGTCCATGTGACATGGAAGCCATTTGGTGTGGAGGCATCGGCAGCACGTATGCGACTTTTCAATGTATAATCGAGTTAAGATCTATATTCGTATATTACAGCAATAGATTTATATTTGATTCGAATGTCTCCAAATATTTTAATCGGGAATTTCACAATAAAAGTCCCTGCGAGGGCTCTATAAACAAATGGCCAAGTCCAGTCAAGAACAAGCAATCAACGGTCTTGGAAATTGTCAGTTAATTGAAACGTCAACGGGACATGTCTGCCAAGTTTGACGAGGCCTTACAATTACATTTCAAAAATATTGTACTTCACTTGTGTTAACTTTATTACCTTCCTTTCAATTATTGTCATGTTATTGATTGAATCTTCAGTACCGTGCCATTATGTTTCAGTTTCAGTAAATGTCCGACTTCGATTTCAAACCGTATTCTATCATTATACATACATCAAAACTGAACCGTACCCAAACCACTCTACCCCAGATTATTTTATTTTATCTTTTACGAAATTGTAAAACAAAAGATGTAAATCCCACGAACATTAAAAAAGTCTCAAACAAAAACACTTTTAATAAGTGCATCTGGATCACTATTTAAAGAATCAGACTTCTTGTTCTATATTCCCTGTTTGGTTCATTTACATATTATGTATTTATTATAATAGTGTGTATGTATATCTACATATATTCTTATGTATATGAGTCTGAATTTACTAATTTATATCTTATTTGTTACATTTTTATTTAAGTTTATTTATGTAAGTAATTAAATTGAAACTGCACTCGCATTCTGTTTTCTGTTTGATCTGGTGGTTGATCTGATTGACTGCAAAAGTAAAAAAAAAAAAACTAAATTTAAATAATTTAAACATCAATAAATGAGAAATGTGTATGTAATAATCTCAATAAAATTCTATTAGTTTGATAACATTGCCTAAATTATCGAATCACGATTCGCGGTACAGTGTAGCATCAAACTAAAGCATCTAAAACCGGTTTCGATCGGTTCACGCCGCTTTTTACCGGGATCACTCGCGTGTCTGCGACTGACAGGTCCCGTCGCGGTCGGTTCATTCGATACGGGAATAAATTTGAATAATGCCCGCTCTCGGTACTGAACGCTTTTTGATAGATAACGCGATCCTTGGAGAATGTCAGTCAATAAGGATATGTATTGTTCAATTGACCTAGATTCGGATACTGACTATTCTTGGGGAAGTCATACTCGTAAGTTATGCTGAAGGAAAAGCATTAGTGACATTTTTAATGAAAGCGTAAGTACATTTATATTCGGAAATCAAAAATGAACAAAGAGAATAAACAATGGTTATTCTTTTGTATTTTATTCAAAACTCCAAGTTTTCAGTTGCAATTTTCTTGAATATCATCGAATGCACTTGTGACTTTTTCTCTAAGGAGCACAGTATGGTTATTGTTGCGTTTTGGATTCGCCGGAAACCAAATGCATACGCCGCGGCATCGGCTAATTAAATGCCCCGATTTCCACACCGTTCACATGTGGAACCGGCAGTTAAAAAAAACTAGTGCACAAAATACGAAAACCCGCCACTAGCGCTGGGAAAGTATCAGTGTGTGTATTCCTGGGAAGGAAGTCAAGCCCATAGGTTGAAATCTTGTAAGTATTTGTCTGTGTCAACAGATACTAATGGATGGACGTACCAGAAAGCGCAGTGTAGGAGTCGTTTCGACCACATGCATCGACGACTTGAAAGAGTTTGCTAAAGGCTAATTTACAGAACGAGAGTTTTTTTAAAGTGTGCATAAAAGAAAATCGGTCCAAAGCTAATATAAACAACCGTTGTAATCATGTGATCAGCGTCATTGCTGTTATCGACGAGTTTTTATCATCATGTGAATAGTTGCAGTCAAGAACCGTATGAAGTTTCGTCGCGTACAAGAATCGTATACAAAGTTCTCGCCCGTTGATGAAAATCTCCTTGTGTGGATGAGTCTTAATAGTGGCTGGATAAGAAGAACGCAACATCATATCTGCTGGTGGCAATGTATCGAAGTAAATGGGGAGTTTAATGGAAATAGAAAAAAGTAAATGTGCGGTGAGGGGAGCCCCCCCCCCCCGTCAGGAACGAAGATCCTCACGGATTCATTTTTAAACTCGGAATGTAATTCGGCCACGCACTAGTCTGCACGTCTGTTAATCTGCTTGAGTCTCGCTCTCGATACTCGCACGCATACACACGCAGAGAAAGAGAAAGGCGCATGGAGGGGGTAAAAATGTTACGTGACGTTACATTTTCTCTCGAATCACACCTACCGCAAGCCGCGCCGCGTAAAGGAACTTTTTTCCAAACACATCGTCCTTTTAAAGGTTTAGACAGTACGGTTTTGAGTATTGACTAGCTGTCATATTATATAAAAAAATGTTAATTAGGTCAGCACTGTATGTATGTGTTCTCTACAAATTTAAAGGGACATGTCCTTTATCTGTAGTGTCGGAAGTCTTACGATACGATACGATACGATACAATAGGGCACAGGCCTACCCTTGCAAGCCCAATGGGTCCACAAATACAAAAGAGAACAATTAAAGGTGACCAGTGGAGAACAAGTGGAGAACCAGGAGGACTCTTCGCTTGTCTAAGCGGAGAGTCCTCCTGGTTGTAAGTGGGTCTGTTACACATGGACATGCCATGATATATGCCGACATCAGAATAACAAACCTTGGCACGCTTCTCTATACGCCGTCTACTTTTGAAGGAGGAGGAACGAGGAGGGACCTATCCCATCCTATCTCAATCGATGGGATGGAAATGGATTCTGTGAAAATATCTCACACTGCTGAAACACGTACATGGATCGGGTGTATAGCATCAAGTGGAATTGCAGCACATTTTACGATAATGCTCTGTGAGAGAGGGGTAATGTGGCCAGTAGGATGCGCCCAGTAGCTGTGGAAATACAGCCTTAACCCTCGCCGTCCCATAGGTTTACTTGATGGGTTAACTTATTCAAACAATGTTTTTCAACATTATGGTACAAAATAACAATGTAGCGTGACTTGAAAGACGTATCATATCATACAATCAGCTTGTGTCCTTAATATAGGTACCTTTTGAGGCTCATTATCCGCTGACACGCTGATATTGACAGATACGCAGACATATTTTTTCATTTCCTCCAAAAATGTTAGAAGATTAATGGCCTAATGGAGTGTCGCTAGATGGTAATATCAGAGGCTCGATTTCGCTAGATTTAAAGGATGTTTGTGTACCATCAAAACGAATATCAAAGGACGGAAAGATTTGTTTGTGTGCTACAAAAAACAGTGTTGTTAAAACGAGCGCCAGCGCGCTATGAGCTTTAACCTTAACCGTTTTAAACTGAAGCTTTCAACTACAAGAGTTTAAGACCATCAACAACTGACAAATTGGGCTTTGATGCTCACTAGCCTTTAACGCTAGTCTTAAAAGTTCATTAGCGCTCAATCAACGCTCATTTTCACGACAATAGTTGAAACACTTGGCGTCTTGAAAGTCTGCGCGGTGTGGAAGGGATACGAGTAGATGTCCATTGTTGTGTCATCGAAGTTGACGTTCAACTCTTACTTCTCACGCTGCTGGTTCAGTCCGTTCCGGCTCGTGTTTGACTAAATGCTACCATATATGTAATCAATTGTAAAAAATCGTCAATAGTTATCTAAAAATTGCTGTGCTAGAACGCAGGCCTCCCTTATAAATCATAGCAGTGGGACGTTATAAGCTGATATTGATTACAAAACGGAGAAACGGTAATCGATGAATATCAAAAGGCTAAATGAAAAGGCATCAAATTTATGTGGAGCAGTGAAAAGTCCGCGGCTTTCAATGGAAAAATTGAGATATAAAATTGGGAACACAAATCAAAGCAAATACTGATATCACAGTAAATAGAGGACTCAGTAATGTAACTGCATATAAACGCTATGCATTATACATACTGGCTGTGCTTACACCATGGGACGATATACTCTAATATTTATCTTTACTTGATGGGCACCTGCAGAAAAGTATTACCAGTACAAGGTGCATTTTAAGATTTTTAGTCTATTTCAAAGGAACTATCATCGTTACATATTTAATTATTAATAGTTTATTTTACATAAAATTTTACAGGTATTTATTATAAAAACTTAGTAAAAGTAACAATTTATCACTTGTTGAGAAATTTATGTTTCTCGTTTAGTAGTACAGTCATTTGGGAGTTTTACCTGGAAAAAGTTTTCCGGGAGTTTTTAAAATTGGTATTTTTATAGATTTCGACGTGCTCTTTTCCAATTTTCACTTTGCTACCTCGTATCTTTGCCGCTCGCGCCGCCATATTGGAAAAAATGGCGCCACAAACGTTTTTTTGACAATTACTCCTTTCCAACTCATTTTACGATAAAAATAGTTATGTGATAAATTAAACTAGAGAAAATTTTCTATAATTAATGTACTAACCTATTTTGTTGTAAAATGAATAGTTTCAGTGTACGAGCGCCGCAAAGTCTACTCCAACACGCGTACTATAAACTATTTTTATCGTAAAATGATTCGGAAAAGAGATATTGTCAAAAAATCGTTTTGGACGCCATTTTTCCAATATGGCGGCGCGAGCGGCAAAGATACAAGGTGGCAAAGTGAAAATTCGAAAAGAGCACGTCGAAATCTATAAAAACACCAATTTTCAAAACTCTCGGAAACTTTCCAGGTAACCCCCTTTTTAAGCACCAAATGACTGTACTATAGAGATTATCTTTTATGTAATTATTGTACTGTATTTAAGCTGATGTTTCATGTAAAAATAAAAATAAATGAATACGTAGCAATTAAACAACGAATACAATACGGTACAATAATAACAATACGAATACAATAATAAATGAATACGGTTTTAAATTTCATAATTATAATACATATAATAACTGTGTTTATTCTCTCGGTTTTTATTTACGTACGCGGGAACGCTCCTTTCTCCCGGACAGCATTAATTAAAACTGTCGAATCTCTACCAACATTTTATTTACTTTTTTCAACACTTTAACACGACATAATTATTAACAACTCCTTTGATAACTGCTCGTGGGTGGGAGTGCGGGGGGGTCCACACGTCCACACGCTAGTTAGTGTTTTTTTTCTTCATACATGGGCAATGGTGCAATTAGCACATTTTACCAATGTCAAGTTTCCTTATTAATAAACGATTTCAAAGTCTAAAACGTATCCTGTCAATCTCCAGTCCCGTCGAAGTAAGTCAGGAGTCGCCCAATAAAGCGTTAGTAGGTTTACTGAGGACAGAAGAGGATTCCTTGGAAGCACACGAAAAACGCAGACCGACGCTTTTATTTGATTATCACAAACACCGCGCACAAAAAGCCTAATACACAATTTTTACAATATTCAAACAGAATGTAATGTTCAATTAGATAGGGACTTTTCGGCGGGAACTCGAAAAATGATTTGAGTTTAATTTCTCGAGCTCCCGCCGAGAAGTCCCTGGCTAGTAAGTAGTGTTGCACCACTACCGGTTTTATAGCGATAGTGATGGGACGCCATCATAGTAGGCTTGTATATAAACGATCGGTGTAAAAATAATATAGATTGAAGAACTATTTTTGATAACTTATTTTTGAATAACTAGTGATCAATTTTAAATTAGTAAGAATGTCGTTACCGAGTTGATGCGGAACTCCCATTTTTGTATCATCTGCATCGCCCAGGAACTTAAATTTAACCCACTCATTAAAACGTCTACTATAAAACGTCACAGATATAACAATAGAAGTATATTCCGTAACCTTAGCTTCGTCTAACATTTTTCGTGTTATATTTAACCACTTTGTCGTCCCGATAACTTTTTAAGCGATGCTCTAACGAAGTTTTATCACTTTGATCCTAAAATATGGAGGGGAAAATTCAAATTACACGTTTGGCAACACTGGCTGTTTAATTATAGTCATTGGTAGTCTCACTTGCCGTTGTTTCAGGTAATTCCAGGAATTGGCTTTGAAGGAAAAGCACGAAGAGACAAGTGGGTTACACTTTGATAATCGAAACATGTTACAGAGTATTCATAATTCAAAGCCCCCCCGTGAAAGACACGGTTTTCGGGTGGTACGTCGAGTTCTCCGCGCCCCGTAGGGAAACGTATTTTAGGTGCAAACTGCCCGTGTCATTATTGAGTGCTAAGCTAAGAAAAAATAATTAAAGCAACACCAAACGCGAATCAGCACAGGTAAGCGGTCACGAAACCGTGAAAACGTCCGGTGTCGTAAACAAACTCCCATAGACTGTCATACAACACTGCATTGTCAATTTTCACGGCTTTCCGCCGCGCCGTGGCTTCGCCGTGTGTGTTAACAAGCGTTCATGGTGGTCCATACAACACTGACGACCGTAAGTTTTCACGGGGGAAAATCGTGTCGTCTGAAGCCTAAAGAAGTTCATGAAACTTTTGAATTGACAGATGAATTTATAATGTACGAACATCTTGATCCTTCCACTTTTCTTCTTGTTTCTTTTTAATTATTGAATGTGTAGGTTTGTAAATGTCTGCGTCAATTACGGAATAATAGAACAGACTAGCAAAACCCGGCAGACGTTGTCCTGCCTGTGTATATTTATTTACCTCTGTATATAAAATCACAAATCCTGTACTGTTTTGCCGTCGATATGATTTTTGCGATCTATTGAACGGTATAGAAGTTAATTTGCTGCAGCGCCATCTAGTGGCGAGTTACAACAAAGTAGATAGCATCAAAACCTTCTCCATAAAAAAATACATATATGTGCCAACTTTCATGGTGATCAGTCAAATAGTGTCGAAGTCTATTAACATCAGATATATCAACATCCATTTTTATATATGTAGATAAATTAACTGAATTAGAAAAGTTATTTTTCTATATAAGTTTCATTGAATATACTTAATTACACGGAAATGACACGTAGACATTGGATATTGAAACCGATAAACGAGACTATTAATCCTATTCCATCATCTGACAGCACCGACGGGACCTGGTGACATTTAACAAGAGAGTGTGCAGCAGGGTCCTGACAGGGAAGCACGAGGGCTGCAACTAGACGGTAAGGTTACACCTGTAAGAGTATAAACAGTAGACGCCACCTTGCAGCCTTCCGTAATAAACAGGCATTTCTTTATTTAAGACAAACAAAAAATCTTAATTTTGTGACATGAAAACTGTGTTCAGCTTGTTCCTGGTTTGAATGATCACCGTGAAAAGTCAATAGTTCTATAAATTCGATTGATTTTTGAAAAGAAATGTTTTTGGAAATGTTGTAATAACGGGCAAGCTGAAAATCAACGCTGTGTAGGCGGGTGGGTACTCACAGCATACGCTGAGCTTGCCACCTCCATTTTTCTGTAGTTTACATTGTTTCACTGTGGCAAATAAGGAATTAATTATGTTTTTTTTAATTAATAAAATATCAAGATCATTTTTTCAGTCAGGCAGGCATCTTGAAGTAGGAATAAGTACGATAGAGTGATATAAATGCTAAATCAGAACTATATCAGAAGTACTTAGGCCTTTTTCTTCACACCGAAATACATAATTCAATTTTCTATCGAACCAATCACACCACTTCTCGCTAAAAGCCATTCGCAATACAACATATCAAAAGAATATATTTTGAAAGAAGAAAACAGCCATTCCTTACATTGAAGCAATGTAAACTCGGCGGCATACCAAATTACATAAAACCCTTGGATTTCAACACTTATTGCTAGTGTGTTAAGATACTCAATAGTATAAATTAATCTGTTACGAACTATACACCATTTTTCCACATGAGCTCGCATTGAAAGAAACATGTAGAAACGCCAAAAGCCTGGTAAGTGTCTGCATAGTAAAAACAATAACAGTAGGTTATCTTTACACAAACGCACGAGTGAGAATTTTCTTGCGCTGGCGATGTGTCAGTGTACTCACAATACAAAGTGATGTGTGCCCTAAATTTGTAATTGACATCGCGCTGCCCTTCACTGCGGATGGAGTTATAATTATCTCGACAAACAGGGTTGATGAAGGTTGAATCTTGAAGTTGTTACGTTCGTCCGTGATAGGGATCTGACAGAATATCAGCTCTGCAGTTTATGCTGCGGCATCATGATGAGTCAGGTACCCATTGCCTATTAAAGTGACGCAATTAAATATGTATATACATTTTCTTTGTTGGTCTTGCATGATGTGCTTGCATCTGACATAGAGTCGCTGCGTATGGTGCGGTTAAAAAGACACTTCATACCGCGAATTCGCAAGTCGTGGAATGAACTGTCAGATGGGGTATTTCCGTTAAACTACGACATGGGGCTATTCAAGAGAGCTTTGACAGGATTCTGTGAGGTCGGCAGCGCACCCGCTAGCTCCCCGCTGTTGCAGGTGTCCATATCCGGCGGTGACCACTTAAAATTCTATAAAAAAATATTTGTTGTGAGACTTGCATGTTTTTTTTTGTATTTTCGTTACGCTTGTCACTGAATACAAGAAATAATCTGATTTTCATTCTTCCTTTCGTGCTTACGGGAGTAATTAAAGAATTTGAATCCACTCATTCTCCGAATTCTGTCAAGGCTAGGCGTTTTATAATCCGGAAGCGTTTTAATGTTCGTGACTGATATCATATGTTATCAAGGATGATCATAGGCGACAATATTCACTAACTACCAATACTCTGCCTGTTCGTTTGTAAACTTCCTTGTATAATCTTCTTTCATTCTATGATCTATTAACAAAAAATATCAAACGGAAGCCGTGCGACGCCATGGTTAAACTCACCAGTTATACTACTGCTTCGTTTTTACTATAGCGTCGGGCGAAGTTAATAACGTAATAAATACGTAACACACGAACATAAATCAACATTTTTTCATTTGTACTGAAATAAATCCCCACAGCGGATACACAGGTGTATTTTGTAAGAAATATTTCGCCGTAATTCTCCTAGACTTATTGTGTGATAAGTGGCTCTTTAGGAATAGATTATAATAGGAAATCTTATGCTCCGAATATGAAGTAGATTCTGGCAAATGTAACTTGGCGCAATAAGAATAACGAACTTATTATAAATAGTTCTTTGATCTCACGAAGGCTTTAGTGTGCGTAAACTTGAGTACACACGATTGGGCTCCCGACGCCCGCGCCGCGGCGCACACTGAAACAATATACGTGTACAAGCCTATTGATCGTAACCCGTCTTATTAATATGAATGGACTATACAATACACACTTGTATACAATTCAGTGCACGGGGCTTCATTTGCGTGGTCTTTAGTGCGTCTGGTTACTTTGAAATGATTCCCGCGGGAACTTGTAACCGTGTGGAATAAAAAAAATCCCGTGACCCAGGACATAAACTATCATGGTACTATATTTCATAAAAAAAAAACATGTAACGGTTTTTATTTTAGCTCTAATAATGATAATAATGGCCGCGACAAGGATTCTCATGGAAACTTTATAATGGATCTGGGTAAAAAGCATTCGAAATGTTAATTGAGCTGTAACTATACCAAATTTATTATAAGCCATCTAGAATTTCTTGCGTGATGCTTGCGTGAGGACAGAAAAAAAAGTAAAAATTTGTTGTTTTGGGCTCGATGATAGATAGGTACAAATGATAGATCATATGTATTGGACACTACAATGACATTTTCAAAAAAACATAAATGTATTGATACGGCTTTGTTACGATTTTATCATACGTATAAATATTTTCCGTTCTAAAACTAAGTACTTAAAATATTAATATAACAACATGTCATAGAAATAACACAAAATCTGAAACATGTCAAACAGTTACCCCGTGACCACGTCCACTGCAAAGTGTTCGAAACGTCGGGATATAAATAATGTCAAATATACACGATTTAAACCGTTCAAAGTTGTTTAATTGCTATGTATAGTAATCGCGAAAACCTAAGAAAATATTATGTCAAACAATTTAAAATATATAGCGATAAATAAAATATACTCGTACATAGCGATAAATAAAATTATTTTAGGCAGTAAATTAAAAGTTACAAACATGTAACGTTTTGTTGTCCTGTCTAAAACTTTAGTAGTGCTTATAAGTAGTATAGGCTATAGGTGCTATAGGCGCTAGTGCTTATAAGTAGTATAGGCTATAGGTGCTATAGGCGCTATAGCGCCGGGCGGCGCGCGCGATGCGGCTCAGGCGAGACGTGTAGAAAAGATGTACTAGAATTCTACTATAAATCGTGAAAAGAAATACCTATTGTAAAAACTGGTAGAACCGACTCCACTCTCCATACTTTTGCATTGTTTCAGTGACACGTTGTATATACGAAAAATCAAATGTATATTTGCCTCTGTAGACAGAAGTAGACCAATTTATAAAATAATTGAATGAATTATAACGGTAGACAGAAGTAGACCAATTTATAAAATAATTGAATGAATTATAACGAATGAATTGGATCCGTCGCATAAATTATCCAAATCCGTTTAAAAGCGGCGCCGACTCGGAATAAAATGGTTAGGACGCGCGGCGCGCGGCTGGATGACTTCATTTTTATTGAAAACCTAACTGAAAAGGATGGAAGTTAATGATAAAATAATTTAATAACAACCGTTGTTAGTTTTAAAGACTTATATTAAAAGCAGACTGTTTTTTCTGCAGCGGCAAATCGCAGCAGAAATACTGAAGAGTGGCCGCAAATCTATGGCGATATATTTAAAGCTGAGTTTAGGTTTAGGTTCTATATTAATTATTAGTTCTACAAAATAATTAAAATAAACTTACCAGTATACTTAAATAACAGAACAGAGCTCTACTTAAATAGCAGAGCAGCTCTGAGAGCAGAGTATACATCCAAATTATGGCATTACCTGAAAAACCAACAAAACACAGATTATTTCATAACATAATTTTATTAACACACATTAGTATGCTCATGACTGAGGCTTATGTACTAAATACATACAAAACAATTACTGAATAGATTACAATGCAAAGTATTTTTCTATATGTGCTTCATTGCTTTTGGATAGTGTACGCTGCATTCCCACAGCCGCTGGGCGGATTCTACTGGCCACGGTACCTCTCTCATAGAAGTTTACGTGTTTCGCTAGTGAGTGAGATATGCCAATGCCCATTCCCATCCAATGGGTATCTTATCCCCCCATTCTCCAAATCCATTCCTATTTCTCCAAAGGTAGGCAGTGTAACCGGCGGCATGCCAACATTTGTCATTCCGGACTGATGTTGGCATGTATTGCGGATGTCCATGGACGACAGTATCCACTTACCATCAAGTAGACTGTATGTTCGATTGCCACCTTTTTTCCGTAACGAGAAAAAAACATAGACCAGTGTTCATAAACGGAATGTACTATTGTAAACAGGAATAAAAATTGCCAACAACAAAAAGAAAAAGTTAACAGTTAACAAACTAAATGTCATCATACTTTAGTAAGAGAAAGTTAACAGTTGAGAAACTAAATGTCATCATACTTTAGTAAGAGAAAGTTAACAGTTGAGAAACTAAATGTCATCATACTTTAGTAAGAGAAAGTTAAAAGTTAATAAACTTAATATCATTAGGCATGATGACAGTATTAAAGAATTAAAGAATAAATGATTTTAGAGAAAAAAATATGTTGAAAGAATTCTAATAAATTAACCAGTTTTAATGTAAACATTGAGATTAATAATATTTTCAATAAAATAAAAGTATAAAATACTGCATTCGGCCATGTTAACTAAAACGCCAATCAGAGCGAATGACGTCGCGCCTCATGAAACATCACCGTGTCGCTTGAACTTCGATTGATTTACCTACCTACATTTACCTAGGCGTAACGTCACAAGCGACGCCATGACACCTGCGAGTGTTTTCGCGCATAATTCAAAGTAGATAGAAAAAGAATGCATAATTTGCGTTAAAACTTATTTTATTGCTGAAATAATGTTATTTTCGGAAACAGTAGACGTGAATCTACATTATAGAAGCGGATTTCAAAATCCGTCATCATGCCTATTAAACAACTTTGAACGGTTTAAATCGCGTATATTTGACATTATTTATATCCCGACGTTTCGAACACTTTGCAGTGGACGTGGTCACGGGGTGTCACCCCGCGATTTAAACCGTTCAAAGTTGTTTAATTGCTATGTATAGTAATCGCGAAAACCTAAGAAAATATTAATATCATCATATTTTAGTAATTTAATGCAGTACTTAATTTGAAATATCTATGTGAATATTATAATTTAAGTAAACTATACATATTAACATATTAACTATGTACATATTAACTAAATACATATGGATGTTTGTATGTATGTATTTCGGCGTTATTATTATTATATTTTCCTATTTTTTAATGAGATAACTCATCTCGGTTATTCTAACCGTGCGGTGTTTAGTGGTCGGCTTTAGTATGGCATCATACAATCTCTTCCTGTGAATGTCCTAAAGGGCTCCTAAGGATAATGAATGCGCTGCCATAAGCGCTGAGGAACTGAACCACCTCTGAAAGAGTGGACTCGCCCGCTTGGTTAGCATCGCATTTCAAGGCCATATATGCCTCATCCGCAAGACAGTGTGCATTAGGTGCTGGTCACGGATAGGGTACGGTTATTCGAAGGTTGACTGGAAGAGTTTTTTTCTAGGAATCAGTCCGCCTTTTTACTTATTGTAATGTTGCAATGTCTTTCAATAAAGATAGAGAGAAAAGGGCTGACGAGCAAGCGGTCCCACGTGATGGTAAGTGTTACCGCCGCCCATGGACACCTGCAACACCAGGGGGTATGCGGGCGCGCCGCCGACCTTGCAAAATCCTATTCACAGCTCTCTTGAAGAACCCCATGTCGTAGTTTAATGGGAAGACCTCTTGAGGCAGTTCGTTCCACAGCCTGCGGGTTCGCGATATAAAGTAATTTTTGGAATTTAAGTACAAGTATAATACAATTAAGTAGAATAAAGAGTAACAACAACAACAACAACAAGATATTATGACTTACAAATTCCGCTATTTGCAAATATTGCAAAACCATTTTTTTTTTAATATTCATGAAAGGGCGCTGTGTTATACGAGATCGGTTTTACAGCGAACGCGTTCAATACGAAGCCTTAAGTAGGCTTTCAATATCTAATATCAAAATGATCAAATATATAGCTATATACCAAGTGTATTGTTCACAATGGGTCACTTTTGGGGTATCCCTTTTTATCACATTTTGTGTGTGAGAATTTTTTTAGCAATATATGAACGTTTTACAATAGCTGAGTTTGGAGATATTTCCTTTCTATCCCGTTCCAATTTTTTTCGTCCCATTATCCTGTCTATTCTTACGCTTCCTAAACGTTTTTTCCCAAATTTAATTTCCGAAGTCCTAAATCTGTGGAGAGCTAAACCGATACACTATGTAGCCGAGGGATATCAATTCCCAAATTTCTGTTGTAAGGTCGTGTAAAGTTTTGTAAGGTTTAAACTCCGGCCCGTACCATTGTATTTCCACTTGAGCATGGATTTTACGGAGATTTCGGAGAAATCTACCAATTGCGGGAAATTACAAATTTTACTTACAAATTATTTATTTATTTGTTTTCCAATTGCAAAACTACAAATTAAATAAAACTAAAAACAATTACATAAATACAATTTCGATAAATATGAATTTACAATAATTGGGTGGTAAACAAAACTAGTCAGGGTCTAAACTTAGGGAGTCCAACTTAGTCTGTAACTTAGGGACCGTGCCACGTGATGTCATAGATTATTCTAAGCCGGACTGATACAAATTCATAAGCCCAATCAATTTATATAAATACGTCGAGACGTTACTTTCGGACATCGGAAAAAAATCAGTAAATCTCGGCTAATTTGAATTCAAAATACACTGCAAGGTGCCCTTCTCAATGGATTGAAATGACATTCGGCAAAAAAATACAAATAAAATGAGTCTATATATCTGTTCAAAGATGAGCCAAATCAGTTTAGTAGTTCTAACGTTCTTCTTGTTGTGGTGCCTCTCTAACTAGTGGAGGTTGGCAATCAGCTCCGAATATTTACCGTGTCTCTCGCGAGCCGAAACAGTTCGGCGACACTCGCGATGCCAATACACTGCCGTATGTTAAGCAGTCATGACTTAACCTGAGACCAACACGCCTCTTTCCGGCAATCTTGCCCTTCATAAATAGTTGCAAGAGTTCGTATCTTTCATGCCTTTGCACGTGATCCAGATACACAACTTTTCTGCACTTGATGGTTTGCAAGACTTCGCGTTTCCGATCTGCTTCTGGACTTCCTCATCGGTGACCTTCTACGTTCAACTGATGGCCAGCATACGTCTGTTCGCCCATATTTCGAACGCTTCTATACGTTTACTAAGCTCCACACTCATGGTCCAGGACTCCGTACAGTCAATAATTATATCAGTCTTCGCGACTGAAAAGTTCAGTCTTCGGGGTTCAATCTTCGAGATATTACGTATTACACATATTATATTAAGTATTATACATATTATATATTATACATTCTGTAATAATGTAGTAAGATAAATCGAATGGTATTTTATCTTCGAGTTCACGTGGTAATACCCCGAGTCCTCGCTGAAGTGGCCAGTTTCACGAGTTCTCACACTCTGATTTAGAATTTAATTAACATCTTTGTATTAAAATTGGTGTCGGCGTGAAGTTGGGTTGGCTCAAGTTTGTCGCAATGTGGACAAGGGACAGTATGGTATGTTTGATTTTAATTTATTTTTTCAAACAGTATGCACTATCTACCTATTCACCAAGTTTCAACGAATCGAACATAACATAGTTATAAACATCCAATCGCAGGCGATAGTTGAATGAGAAAAGCGGAAGATCGTGGGAGGCGAGCCTTGAGACAGGTCTATGTCTAACAATGGAGAGACATAGGTTGATGGTATGGCACCCAAAGAAATTCATACAAATATTTGTAACAAAAACTATGTTAGTACTATATAATTAAATTAACTCAACATAACCGGTGACCCCAGGGTCGGTTTTTAATTACCTCGCTCAGCGTATAACAATGGGGTAATACCGCCAGCATGTTGCGTACAGAAAGTACCAGTATTCATAATATATGCAATATATAAATGGAGAGTGCACGCTGCAATCCAACAGCCGCTGGGCGCGCTCGACTGGCCACGGTACCCCTCTCTCACAGAAGACTACCATGAAATGTACTGCATTTCCCACTTTATCGTATTTCCCCAGTGTCCTATCCCTCCCAATTTTCCCAAACCTTTCTCCAAATCATTTCCTATATCTCCAAAGGTAGGCAGCGCATCCGGGGGCGTGCCAACGTTTGTCATTTTGAACTAATGTTGGCATGTATTGCGGATGTCTATGGGCGACAGTATCCACTCACCATCAGGTGGACTGTATGCTCGTCTGCCGTCTGGTGATTTTTAAAAATGGTTATTTTACACGTAACCATCAGTATCTGATAGTGAAGCCGAAGGTGGGTACTCCCGGGAATTTGACAGTATAATTAACTATTGTGTTTGGACTCATTTGTTTTAATGTGTTTTCTTACTTTATTTCAACGGTACTGTGACGTCATGTCAAGTGGGTTTCGGATCGAGTTTGTTTTGGGTTCTGTAATTATAATGTCAGCGTTAATTGTCTGAACGATGTTTCGTACCTGTCACGTTAAGTTTTCCTCCATGTTCTGATAATCTGATTTTAATGTTTGATGTTGGGTTTTGGGATCGGCTTAAAAATTAAACCTACGCCGCGGTGTTGGCTCCTTAAATGGGCCGGTTACCACACCAGTAAACTTCAGACCGGCAGTTTAAAAAAAATAACTAAGAACTACCCCAAAGTACGGTATACATATGTTCGCGTCGAAGTGAATGTGCTTCGAGAAGTAAAATTTAAAAAAATAAGACAAATCTGTCCCAGTGTAGAAGTGCAGTGTGTATTCCCGGAGACCCTTACACCCTAATCAGCTGAGTTAGCGTGTAAGTCGAGCCCATAACTTTAAAATTATAATTAACAGCGTCGCCATCTGACTTTGATGTTTCGGACTCTACTACAGGGTTCCAAAATCGTGTAGGTTTGCTGAAACTTTTGTTAGCTTCTACGTAACGGTAGGGTTTTAATTAAAAATATCTTATCGCACTTCTGTAACCAGTCCGTTTATTGTTCACTGCTGGACATGGGCTACCATGGCTTAAAACCCCACGCCGGCCTAAAGGCTTTGTGAGTCCATTCTTTTAGTAGTGGTGCAGTTTTTACGCTGGTATCGTTTTTGTTATCCCTTAGTCGCCTTTTACGCCATTCACGGGAAGAGATGGGATATTAAAAAGCCGCCCAACACAACACGGCCCTTAAATATCCCGCTCTTACAGTGCTGTTTGGGGCCTAATATATTCAGAAAATTGTATCACAAAATCCTTTCCAAGAAAAAATATTTAGTCCAATTTATCGTAAAATGCGGAAAGTTACTAATACAACAATTTCCATATATTTACTTTCGCGAAATATTTCAATTTACTTTGGCGAAGAAAACTACATTAAAGGTACTTCATTAAAGATTATATTACAGAAGTACTTTCCCATATTTCAATCGCAAATGTTCCATCTTATTCCGGAAAAAGTTATTGCCGTATAATTATTTTTTTATAACTCAGGAAAAAAATATGATTTCAGGGACTCTCTCGTAAGCCTATGAATTATTTGCAAGTACCTAACTTATAAGTAGGTAAGGTGTCCATACACTTTGTATTCATCTCTGAGTTATTTTTGATGTAATCTTGGGAATTACTGAAGCAATTGGAAAAACAATTCGTTAAAGGGATGGTGAAAATATGCCGGAAACGTGTTCAAATTAAATGTAAATAAATTGTAATTGTATCAATCTATGCGTTATAGTGGGACGTTGTCCCACTGCAGAACACAGGCCTCCCCTAGTAAAGCCATACTACCTTGGGGGTTCGGGCCGCAATCTATCTTGCGGGCTCGGTGCGGGTTGATGGATGCGGGTAGTATATAGTATACTACAGATTTCTTTATTTCTGGAGCATTCGGGTTTCCTCGCGAGGTGATTGCCGGCTCTGGGGTCACCGGTGATCGACCAGTCGCTTCACTATATCTTTAAAAATATATCTTATTTCTACGTCTTTATCTTTTTATATCTTGAAAGTTTACAGAGTCATAATTTTGGAATTACCGAACTGTTTCGGCTTATTTTCGTACTTGAGAGAGACTATTTTTCTGCCAAAAATTTCAATCCTGAAAGAAATCGAGTCTTTGATATTTACAATATTTAAACATCAGTCCTATCCTGCATTATGACTTTGACCATTGCCTTATTTTGTATTGCGACCCCCATTAAGCAAAAAATAATAAGTCAAACTGTACAACTAAAACCGTGACAAAACGCCATATCAATTCTATGGGCCGTAAAAATCGTCAGGGTAATAATTTAGATAATTTAGTTTCGGCTTTCCTATCGGCTTTCATTTATGATCGTGTAGTGGAGCTTTAATGACGTAATTAATTCAAATTATTGCCCGTAATTAATCCTGTTCATAGCTCTTTTGAAGAGCCGTTGGTTATCGTAAAGGAAAATTCTCAGCTGGCAATATCTATTTATCTACGAGTACCTGTATATTTATTCACAACAGCGGCGATAGCCTAGAAGCGGGTGGTGCATTTCAAGTACCATCAGCCTATGTCTCTCGATTGCTGAATACTTGGTCGCCACTACACGCTCATGCGCGCTTCTCATCCAACCACAACCGGTGAAGTTCTTCAAGTCGTCAGTCCACCTGGCCGCAGAGCTTCCGTACGCTTCCCGATACGATATGAGGACGATGTCCTGCGCTTGTCAGTACATTTCATATCCCACTAATATACCTAATATTCCAAAATGCGGAAGTTTGAATGTTTGTTACTTGATCACGTTAAATTTCATGGAAATATGACAAGTAGGTAGATTTCTAATTCGGATTACATTACATATATACTATTACTTAAGCTATATGTTAATTAATTAAACTACACATTCGTATATTGAAAACTTCGGCCCGTACCATTGTGTTTATATTTAAGTACCTACCTAGTTTTAAAAACTTGTCACTAGCTCAGCGGTGAGGTAAAACATCATTAGGAAACCCACAAGCACAAAAAAATCTGGAGTATTTGTATCCGCTAATCTGTACTGGGCTCGCGCGGTGGATTGTGGTCCGAAACCTCCCAGTAATTTAGTAGGGGAGTCCTGTGTCTTGCAGTGGGGACGTTATATGGTAAGTTGATTTGTGACTGCGCAACCAGGTCAATTTACGTGCATTGTTCGTCAGTAAATACTTCCATCTTCACGACTTCAGACGTGGAGGGAGGAAGTTTTCCTTAAAAAAGATTTCATATGCTTCCGGCTATGACAAATGTTATGGGGTGTACGAGCAGGCCCCTGCGATATATTCGAGATATTTTAGGATGTTTGTCGCCTATTTACTGCCAACTTGACGACCAAATAGCCCAGTTGGTAGTATCTCTGTCTGCTGCGGTTCGATTCCCGGTCGGACAATCATTTGTTTAAAGACAGGTGTTGCACGTGTCGTATTCACCTTTGTATGCGTCTCTGGACCCACCACAAGGTGGGCCATTGAGTGTGGCATTATTTAAAAAAGGCAATTTCAGTAACAAAGCCTCAAATTGAAAGTTAATTAGGTAATAAGACTGTTAGATATAATCGAATGCAATATTTATGAGGTCGCTTTTAGGGTGTGGCCAGGGGCATGCGACCGCCGGAGCCCTTGTCAAGGGCGGGCCGGATGTTATTGATTGAAATCGATGTTCTTTATCATTGAAAATACTGCATGTAACAGATGTATTTCCGATGTCGGAAACTGGTAGTGGAACCCTTTTGTAGGGGGAGAGTGCACGCTGCATTTCCATAGCCGCTGGGCGCACTGGACTGGCCACGTTACCCCTCTCTCACAGAAGACTACCTTGAAATCTACTGCATTTCCCACTTTATCTTATTTCCCTAATGTACGTACGTGTTTCGGTAGTGAGTGAGATATAACAGAGCCCATTCCCATCCCATTCTATCCCTCCCGGTTTTCCCAAACCTTTCTCCCAAACTCGGATGCGCTGTCTACCATTGTAGATTAAGGAACGGTCCTTAATCTGCAAAGGAAGACAGCGCATCCGGGGGTGTGACAACGTTTGCATTGTAGATTGATCTTGGCATGTATCGCGGATGTCTATGGACGACAGTATCCACTTACCATCAGGTGGACTGTATGCACGTCTGACGTCTCTTTTCTATTAAAAAAATCATTGATCTCATGACAAAATAATTTCAAGTTAATAGACATATTTTTTCTGCTGTTTTTATCATACACAAATTGACCAACAGTAGGCCGTGTTTAGAATAGCCGTAGGTGTCGTAAAAGGCGACCAGGAGATAACAGACCAGGAGATAACTGGCTAGTGTGGCGTTTTAAAGCCACGCACATTCAAAAATTGCAATTTTGCATAAAGTGTGTTTAGTGTGATCTGAATTGTCATTGGAAGTAACCGGATGACCTGATTTTATACCTGCAAAATCAGAAAATATACTCGTACCTACGAGTACCTATATTTTCCCACTTAAAGTGCGGAATGGATCAGGTGTGACTGATTTGAATTTGGAGAAGTCTCTAGGTAATTTTCTTAGAGGAGTTTTCTATGTTTGTCTATCACGTTCTCGCTTAAAGTGCGGAATGGACCAGGTATGACTGATTTCAATTGGAGAAGTCTCTAGATAATTTTCTTAATGGAGTTTTCTATGTTTGTCTATCACGTTCTCGCTTAAAGTGCGGAATGGACCAGGTATGACTGATTTCAATTGGAGAAGTCTCTAGATAATTTTCTTAATGGAGTTTTCTATGTTTGTCTATCACGTTCTCGCTTAAAGTGCGGAATGGACCAGGTATGACTGATTTCAATTGGAGAAGTCTCTAGATAATTTTCTTAGAGGAGTTTTCTATGTTTGTCTATCACGTTCTCGCTTAAAGTGCGGAATGGACCAGGTATGACTGATTTCAATTGGAGAAGTCTCTAAATAATTTTCTTAATGGAGTTTTCTATGTTTGTCTGTCGCGTTCTCACTTAAAGTGCGGAATGGACCAGGTATGACTGATTTCAATTGGAGAAGTCTCTAGATAATTTTCTTAATGGAGTTTTCTATGTTTGTCTGTCGCGTTCTCACTTAAAGTGCGGAATGGACCAGGTATGACTGATTTCAATTGGAGAAGTCTCTAGATAATTTTCTTAATGGAGTTTTCTATGTTTGTCTGTCGCGTTCTCACTTAAAGTGCGGAATGGAACAGGTATGACTGATTTGAATTTGGAGAAGTCTCTAGGTAATTTTCTTAATGGAGTTTTCTATGTTTATCTATCGCGTTCTCACTTAAAGTGCGGAATGGACCAGGTATGACTGATTTCAATTGGAGAAGTCTCTAGATAATTTTCTTAATGGAGTTTTCTATGTTTGTCTATCACGTTCTCGCTTAAAGTGCGGAATGGACCAGGTATGACTGATTTCAATTGGAGAAGTCTCTAGATAATTTTCTTAATGGAGTTTTCTATGTTTGTCTATCACGTTCTCGCTTAAAGTGCGGAATGGACCAGGTATGACTGATTTCAATTGGAGAAGTCTCTAGATAATTTTCTTAGAGGAGTTTTCTATGTTTGTCTATCACGTTCTCGCTTAAAGTGCGGAATGGACCAGGTATGACTGATTTCAATTGGAGAAGTCTCTAGATAATTTTCTTAATGGAGTTTTCTATGTTTGTCTGTCGCGTTCTCACTTAAAGTGCGGAATGGACCAGGTATGACTGATTTCAATTGGAGAAGTCTCTAGATAATTTTCTTAATGGAGTTTTCTATGTTTGTCTGTCGCGTTCTCACTTAAAGTGCGGAATGGACCAGGTATGACTGATTTCAATTGGAGAAGTCTCTAGATAATTTTCTTAATGGAGTTTTCTATGTTTATCTATCGCGTTCTCACTTAAAGTGCGGAATGGACCAGGTATGACTGATTTGAATTTGGAGAAGTCTCTAGATAATTGTTTAATAAAGTTTTCTATGTTTGTCTGTCGCGTTCTCACTTAAAGTGCGGAATGGACCAGGTATGACTGATTTGAATTTGGAGAAGTCTCTAGATAATTGTTTAATAAAGTTTTCTATGTTTGTCTGTCGCGTTCTCACTTAAAGTGCGGAATGGACCAGGTATGACTGATTTGAATTTGGAGAAGTCTCTAGGTAATTTTCTTAATGGAGTTTTCTATGTTTATCTATCGCGTTCTCACTTAAAGTGCGGAATGGACCAGGTATGACTGATTTGAATTTGGAGAAGTCTCTAGATAATTGTTTAATAAAGTTTTCTATGTTTGTCTGTCGCGTTCTCACTTAAAGTGCGGAATGGACCAGGTATGACTGATTTGAATTTGGAGAAGTCTCTAGATAATTGTTTAATAAAGTTTTCTATGTTTGTCTGTCGCGTTCTCACTTAAAGTGCGGAATGGACCAGGTATGACTGATTTGAATTTGGAGAAGTCTCTAGATAATTTTCTTAATGGAGTTTTCTATGTTTGTCTTTCGCGTTCTCACTTAAAGTGCGGAATGGACCAGGTATGACTGATTTGAATTTGGAGAAGTCTCTAGATAATT
Source organism: Sesia apiformis (assembly GCA_914767545.1). Classification (NCBI taxonomy): domain Eukaryota; kingdom Metazoa; phylum Arthropoda; class Insecta; order Lepidoptera; family Sesiidae; genus Sesia; species Sesia apiformis. The sequence continues at coordinate 864,870 of OU611960.1, read as the reverse complement.
TTCTTAATGGAGTTTTCTGTTTGTCTATCGCGTCGTCGAAGTAAACAGGTTCGAAACAGTCTTCTGGGAATATTTCCATAAGGCAGTATGGGTTTTAATAATGACGGAAAAAACGTGAGAAATTAATTCTTGTTTATAATTTTTTCTAAGAGGAAATGTAGAGAATAGATACTATGCGAAACTTTTTCATGTTTTTTCGAATATCACATTACAAATTGTCAGGATTTGGCGAGTTCTTGGATGAAAACCGCGGAATATTTAGTACAAGATTACATTCTTATAGGTGTACTCTAGTGTTCACTTTATTGGACAGGTTGTTACTGCTTGTGTGTAGGAGTCGTAACCTTTACCCACAATGCTACAGCAGTGAGGGATATGTATTGGAATTGTTAGGTATGTCGACCGCCACATCTAGTCTCAGACGTGGACCCAGCGATGTTGGGCCAGATAAAGTAGACTAGTCCCGGCCAATAGATTGGAGTGAGGTAGGTATAGGAAGGATAAGCGCCCGGTACGGACAACTACTGGGGTAAATTTGGGCGGAGTAACGAGATGCAACACGGTCGGTACCTCCAATATCAGTAGTAAAGTTAGGATACATTTTTATTTTTTGACTTTGTCATCTGTTCCTTTGCTTGTATGATTATGTTTCTCTTTACAATAAATTTCACTATTACGTTCTCCAAATTCAGTGTATTTATTGAAATATAATTTCTTATCATTAGTCGTCGATGTTCACTGAATTTCAGCGACTACTTCGCTGGGATTTTAGTGATAAATTTCGTGATGTTTCTGGTTCAGCGTTTAGATGTACTCAAAAATATGCCGGGGAAGAGACGTATTAAAACTTCCGTTGTCATGTTAATGTTTTCTGATAGCCTTACAGGGGATTTAACGGCCTGGAAAATCGAAGGTTGACATGTTCGAAGTGTAATTAAATCTGAAAGGTTCGAGACTCAAATGTTATCGTCTTGAAAATGGATTGTGCTGAAATCCGAAACCTCTATTTTCTTATAGAAAGGTGACACCGAGTGGTGGTAATTGGATATTGTCCATGGACATCTGCGATACATGCACGCCTCCCATTAAGATTAAGGAATGGATTTGGAGAAAAGGTTGGGATAATGAAGGGAGATTGGATAGAATGTGTTGCGAATAGGTTCTGCCATATCTCACTCACTATCGAAACATGTACGTACATTGGGGAAATACGATAAAGTAGGAAATGCAGTACATTCGAGATAGTCTTCTGTGAGAGAGGGGTAACGTGGCCAGTCCAGTGCGCCTAGCGGCTGTGGGAATGCAGCGTGCACTCGTACAAAAAGTTTCCACTACAAGTTTCCGTATTATATTTATTATTCTTAATATAATTAATATAACGTGTCTATTTATTTATCAAGTTATTAAATATACATTTGTCCGTGCGTCTCCAATGACTCCATTGCAAATCAGCGCTGTGACTGATACACAGTCATAGCATATGCTGAGTTGGAGACAATTTCCGGCATCACAACACACACATTCACGAATTGGCATTGTTCATTGCAGAGCACAGACCTCCCCTAGTAAATCACGGGGGTGTTTTCGGGTCGTGATCCACCACGTGCTCAGTGCAGATTGGTGGATCACAAACTCTAGATTTGTTTTTTTTATTGTTTACTCTAGATTTGTCTCTATTTAAGATTTCTTCACGGTGTTGAGCAAGTGACAATTTTTAAAAATCCGTAATTAAATAGAAGCACCGTAGTACGGGCCTAGCATTTGAACTCATGATCACGTCAACAATGTGAGTCGATTATGAAAACCCTAGGCTATCACCGCTCTTGGCTATCACGAATTGGCTATCAGCATTATTTGTTAATATACTTTTTGTCTATTTTTGTACTTTTCTAGCGTTTCTTTACTTTTGTTATCATTTCTTCCCCGCCCCCCTGTAAAAATGTAGAATTCACCAATACCAGTCGAAAATACATCCCTCTAGGCTATAACTGCTCCAAATATATGCGTTTAATTAATCCCACAAAACAGATTAACATTTTTCCAATACGTAATTACTCAGAAAAGACAATTTAGCCGAAGGCAGCAAACTTTTTTAATCAAACCACTTCATTATTGCGGTCCCTTGGTACTTTTTGCGAGTTCAAGCCTTTAGGTCGCCAAATATTTTGCTTTTTTACAGAGACCCGCCCCAGGGACTAATTTTCTTAAGTGGAGCCGAAATTGGGTCCCTTGTTTTTTAAGTGATAAAAGGGAAAATAGACCTTCTAGGGCGTGGTTGTAGTTTTTAGGGAGTTAGTAACGATTCGTCGATTTATTGAAAATAGAGTTCATCAACTTCCCAATTAAACGTGATACATGGCACAAGAAAACGGAAAATTAGAAAAGTAGGTTGTTGACATTAATTTTTTTTACAGAACGAAGGCGACAGACGAGCATGCAGTCCACCTGGTGGTAGATACTGTAGCCCGTGGACACCCGTGGTAAATGCCGACATCAGTCTAGAATTACAAACTATAGCACGCCCTCGAATAAGCAGGCAGCTTACATTTGGATATGTAGGATTAGATTTGGAGAAAGACTGGGGAAAATGTAGAGAGATAGGATAGGATGGGATGGGAATGGGCTCCGGCATATCTCACTCACTATCGAAACACCTACATACATTGGGGAATAGGATATAGTGGGAAATGTAGTATATTTAAAGGAAGTGTTCTGTGAGAGAGGGATAACGAGGCCAGTCGAGTGCGCCCAGAGGCCGTTAGATTGCAGCGTGCACCCTTTCCCTATAGAAAAAAATAACTTGATATTTTATTTCTGGTTCCGCATACAACTAATATCAAACTGAAATATAAATTAATTAAAAATAATTACATCAGTATTTTATGTCTAATTTTAAAGTTTTAAGAGCGTATTTTAAGTCGCTGTTTGTTTTGTTTAAGCGATATACTTATATTTATTTTCTACAATTAGTAACCTCTATAATTCGTTTGTTTGTTTTGTTTAAGCGGTACACTTATTTTTATTTTCTACAAGTAGTAACCTCTATAATTCATTTGTTTGTTTTGTTTAAGCGGTATACTTATTTTTATTTTCTACAAATAGTAACCTATATACTTCGTTTGTTTGTTTTGTTTCAGCGATATACTTATTTTTATTTTCTACAATTAGTAACCTCTATAATTCGTTTGTTTGTTTTGTTTAAGCGGTACACTTATTTTTATTTTCTACAAATAGTAACCTATATACTTCGTTTGTTTGTTTTGTTTCAGCGATATACTTATTTTTATTTTCTACAATTAGTAACCTCTATAATTCGTTTGTTTTTTTTGTTTAAGCGGTACACTTATTTTTATTTTCTACAAGTAGTAACCTCTATAATTCATTTGTTTGTTTTGTTTAAGCGGTATACTTATTTTTATTTTCTACAAATAGTAACCTATATACTTCGTTTGTTTGTTTTGTTTCAGCGATATACTTATTTTTATTTTCTACAATTAGTAACCTCTATAATTCGTTTGTTTGTTTTGTTTAAGCGGTACACTTATTTTTATTTTCTACAAGTAGTAACCTCTATAATTCATTTGTTTGTTTTGTTTAAGCGGTATACTTATTTTTATTTTCTACAAATAGTAACCTATATACTTCGTTTGTTTGTTTTGTTTCAGCGATATACTTATTTTTATTTTCTACAATTAGTAACCTCTATAATTCGTTTGTTTGTTTTGTTTAAGCGGTACACTTATTTTTATTTTCTACAAGTAGTAACCTCTATAATTCATTTGTTTGTTTTGTTTAAGCGGTATACTTATTTTTATTTTCTACAAATAGTAACCTATATACTTCGTTTGTTTGTTTTGTTTCAGCGATATACTTATTTTTATTTTCTACAAGTAGTAACCTCTATAATTCATTTGTTTGTTTTGTTTAAGCGGTATACTTATTTTTATTTTCTACAAATAGTAACCTATATACTTCGTTTGTTTGTTTTGTTTAAGCGGTATACTTATTTTTATTTTCTACAAATAGTAACCTATATACTTCGTTTGTTTGTTTTGTTTCAGCGATATACTTATTTTTATTTTCTACAATTAGTAACCTCTATAATTCGTTTGTTTGTTTTGTTTAAGCGGTACACTTATTTTTATTTTCTACAAGTAGTAACCTCTATAATTCATTTGTTTGTTTTGTTTAAGCGGTATACTTATTTTTATTTTCTACAAATAGTAACCTCTATAATTCGTTTCTTTGTTTTGTTTCACCGGTATACTTATTTTTATTTTCTACAAATAGTAATCTCCATAATTCGTATAATTACTTGTTCTATAATTCTATAATTTACTTGTTCTGTAATTTATAACTTACTTTCAATAATATCAACATTTTTATGCGATCAGTGTATTTCAAACTTATTTCAACGTCGAGATTTTTTTAAATAGGAGACGGACGTGCAAGCTGCCCACGTGATTGTAAGTGGTTGTACTAGGTGGCCCACGGACACCTGCAACACCGGGAGGTATGTGGGTGCGCCGCCGACCTTGCAAAATCCTATTCACAGCTTTCTTGAAGAACCCCATGTCGTTGCATAGTGGAAAGACCTATTGAGGCAGTTCGTTTACAGCCTACGGGTACGCGACACATACGTATCGAGGAAATGCGGATGCACGGCACTACCGTGACGGGAGGTGCGCTTGAGGAGACCCGAGGTGAGAATTCATCATCATCATCATCATTTCAGCCCTTGGACGTCCACTGCTGGACATAGGCCTCCCCCATTGTCCGCCATTTAGACCTATCGGCAGCGACCAAGTGAGAGAGACCAAGTGAGACCAGGTGAGAATTGTGTCGAACAAATCTTGAAAGGTAATTGAAAGGTAACGAGATAACTGAAAGGTAACCTAGTAACCATTTCTTTCATCTCCCAAATAATAACAGAGTTTAATCAATTCGTGCCACTGACTGTATATAATTCGACCAATAAATACAAATTTCGACATCCAATTATATCGCGCATCGAATCAAAGTCGATACGGGTGCAAAGCGGTCTCCGGTACAAAGAAAAACGTAAAAGTATTTCGTCCCGTGCTTGGTACCTATCAAGGACGCTCGAAGAACGGAGTCTTACATAAGGACATACTCGTATTCTTTAGAACAATACAGACATATGCTGAACTGAAATCGCTGAAGTTAGAAACAAGAAATTTATACAGTAGCTTCACTTTATGACATAAATACTTGAGGGGGAGAATGCACGCTGCAATCCAACACCCGCTGGGCACGCTCGACTGGCCACGTAACCCCTCTCTCACAGAATACTACCTTGAAATGTACTGCATTTCCCACTTTATCTTATTCCCCTAATGTACGTACGTGTTTCGGTAGTGAGTGAGATATGCCAGAGCCCATTCCCATCCTATCCCACCCCATTTTCCCAACCCTTTCTCCAAATCCATTCCTATAGCTCCAAAGGTAGGCAGCGCATCCTGGTGGTGCCAACATTTCGTCATTTTGGACTGATGTTGGCATGTATCGCGGATGTCTATGGGCGACAGTATCCACTTACCATCAGGTGGACCGTATGCTCGTCTGCCGCCGTCGTACATAAAAAAAAAGAAAATACTTACTACGAAGGGAATCTTGAAATTCAGTCCCCAAAGCGATGAAACGGTGTGTCAGTTTGTATAGAAAAAAATTTGGATAGTTTTATGAATTTCAAAATTAGTATATTATATAGGGGTTAAAGTATGAAATTGCCGATTTGTACTGAAAATTTAAAAATCGTTTTTTTTCTAAAATGTAACATATTTATTTAATCAAAATATTTACCCTCATTATCTATACATTGTTGCCATCTAATCGGATGTTCATTTATGCCTTTGCGATAGAACTCTGGGGATGTAGATTCGACAAACTGTGTGAAAGCATTTTGTACTGCCTCTCGGGAAGAAAATTTTTTACCACGTAGAAAATTGTCCAAATCACGAAAAAAATTATAGTCCGTTGGAGCAAGGTCTGGCGAGTACGGAGGATGACGTATGGTTTCTAACTGCAGCTTCTGTAGAGTTACAACGGTTTCTCGTGCAGTATGAGGTCTTGCGTTATCATGGAGCACTAATGGTGAAGATCGATTCACGAGTCGGGGCTGTTTCACTGCTAGTTTCGCCATCATTGTTCGAAGTTCAGCACAGTAAACATCTGCTGTTATTGCTTGACCAGACCTGAGAAAGCTATAGTGAATAACACCATGAATAGACCACCAAACAGTTACCATTACTTTTTATTGGTAAGCTTTGCCTTAGGACACTGTTGCGGCGTTTGACCTGGGGTCAGCCATTGCATTTTTCGCTTTCGGTTATCGTAAAGAATCCACTTTTCGTCACATGTCACAATTCGATCCAATATTCCTTCATTTCTGTACCAATTCAACAAGGCAACGCAAGTTTCAACACGCGTTTCTTTCTGCAGATCAGTCAAATGACGAGGCACCCATTTTTCATATTTTTTTATCTTATTGATTTGATGCAAATGAGTGAATATTGTGGGAAAGGTAACGTTAAACCATGCCGCTAATTCCTGGGTAGTTTGATTCGGATCGGCTTCCACCATCTCCTTCAATTCAGCGTTATTCACCTGTGTGGGCGGTCTTCCACGTGGTTCGTTCTTCAAGTCGAAGTTTCCATTACGAAAGCGTTTAAACCAAAAACGCACGGTTCGTTCATTAGCAGTCTCCTCTCCAAACGCAGCATTGATATTGCGAGCCGTTTCTGCCGCGTTAGTTCCGCGTCGGAACTCGTATTCAAAGATTACTCGGATTTTCGAAGTATCCATCTTTGTCGTCTAAGCTGAATAAAAAAAACAATTGAATGTCGAAAATCGAATGTTGCACATTTTTTAAAACAAGAACCTCATAGGTATCATATGAAAAACGTTTCACTCGAAAATCTCACACCATTGAAGTTTTTATGTCAATTTAAAGTATCTATTACTATAAAACGGCAATTTCATACTTTAACCCCTATTACTTATTTTACAATATATTTTTTGTTTTGTTTTTAGTTTTTAACACAGGGAATTCACTAGAATTCTCGTGTGTTCAGAGACACTCACAAAGACAAATACAACACACGCGACGCCCAGACCCGAACAAACACGAAAAACGAACCATAGTGCGACCGGGAATGGAACCTGGGACCATTTGCACAGCAGGCAGGGGCATTGCCAACTTTTCTAATCGGTCATCTTAAACACGAATTTTACTGTTTTTACAAAATTGAGTCAAGGAGCTAAAAGGTAATAAGTTTAGCTAAAAACCTAAATTTTGTATGGAATCTCAGTTAAATTCATGCGAGCGAAGCCGCAAGTAACATCTAGCATATAAATATATAAAATTACTGACAATTATTATATATATATATATTGGAAAATTCCACTCGGTATAGACGTTCGACATTACAACCGATCAGCTTCTCCGTCCAAACTCATTCCGCTCAAGTTGAGCGACGATAATGCTTAATGTGACGAAATTTATATTCACTGAAACTACGTGTATTGATTTTGTTCACAGATTATTCTTCAAAACATATTAATTTAATACTTTTGTGTTCATTGAGCGACAGCATAGGGCTTCAGTTATCGTTATTTTCAGCGTAAATATGGAAAATATAGGCATTATGCAGTGCTGTTGTCTTTGCCCACTAACTTAGTAAAAAAAACGTTCAGTGACATATGTTATAATTAATTTAGTAATACCATGTGAACAAATAGTAAATTATTGTTTATTCTTATGGTAATACCAAAATGTATCATTCTTAGTATGTTCATAGTATATGTAAAAGAATAATACTTAGAAATGAATCACATTAATAAGAGAGTGCATGAAAAAGAGGGTCAAAAATACCTACATTTGTTTTGTGGCTATTAATTGACATTCCAAATTTTATATCATGCGGCACTTACCACATAAACGCAGGAGGCTAGAATTTTACATTTTTAAATGTTACCAGTACCACTCAGGTGAACTGTTAAACATGCAGGAATGAAAAAAAAAACGATTTGTCTGTTGCACTCCACCCTAATATGTACTTATACAATATATAGTATATAATATCAGAGTAGGAATTATTTATATCACATTTTTGTAGACTTTATTTTTATTAGTCTATAAAAAAAATAATTAAAAAATAAACTGTAGTTATTTAAGTGAAAACTGATTGGTACGGGCCGAGGATTTGTGAGTCAAGTTTAGATACACCTTGCTATGCTATCATGCTATCACCGCTCTTTCTCTGTTATCTAAGTATCTATTATCTACTTAATAAAAATCTAGTACTTACTGACAAATCTAAGGGTGTGAAATAAGGGACGAAAGTTTGTATGAGAGAAAAGTCGGATGGTTGCTGAGCTGTTGGCGATGAGAAATCTCATCGGGCACACGGCTAGTATGTTACTAATTTTATTACTACTTAGGTACATATAATAGATACTTCGTTCCTAAAAATACGGCCCGTTTTTTCCTTAACCGCCACAAAAGGTAATTTGACAAAGAGAGTAATTTTAAATAATTGACGGATGATGAACAGAGTTCTTAAAAAAGATTAAGGGTAAAAAGTACAATAGCCGAGAGAGGGGGTGAGAGACCTGTTGAGGTGGGAGGTTTCCTAAATGGCTTAGTAAAGGTCAGTGGATACATCAGGCAATATATTATATTACAAGCTTACGAGTACTTAATTGTACGAGTTACAAGAATCCACTTTCTTTCTCTTTTCATTCCATCCCACGCAATTTCATTCCATTTTCTTTACCCAGAGAAAGCGAGATTAGGTGATATGAGAGGAATTAAATTCGGCTTCAATTCCTACATTTCCCGAATGTGGGAAGCGAATATTTTTCTCGAATGTGTCAGTATTCAAATACTGATTCTTAAATTTCCAAAGGCTGACGACGTATCACGGTTAGAAAATAATTTCAGATAAATATACAATTTTATCAGATGCAGTTATAATTCCTATTCGATGGGACTGCAATGAAATGGGATGGGATGACATTGAATAGAATTGGATGGGGTGGAAATTTAGCTGTGGCAATTCTCACTTATTTCAGAAACACTATGTAAACGTTTCATGATAATCTCCTGTGAACTTCTGTTAACGTCGATAATGTTTTTGATAAAATAAACTAACAATTTATACTTTATAGTTTAAACGAATGAAGCCACAGGCTTAACTAGTGCATAATACAATAGACATTTGATACCTACTATTTGATTGATACATACCATTGGTATGTATCAATCAAATGGGGTGGGTAGCAAATATGTTCTTCGATTTTCGATACAATGACTTTCCTTCAGGACGTCTCAAATTTAGTCGATGTAGGTTCGTACAGACGTTTCCATTTAATTCCCAATCTACTTACAAATTGGCAACATTAACTAATGACATTACTACACAAGATAGATAAAGATAAGAAAGAGACATCTCTTACGCAGTTGTCTGTTGATACAGTCTAAGACCAAAGGTAACCCTCACAAGATACGGACATATAGAAACAAAAATTAAATAACTTGGAAAATTGTCATTATTACAACATTTCAAAAACCTTTTTTGGTTACGGTGAGTACTTTGGAAAATTGGAAGGTCGGGAGCAAACCCAATAAATAAAGGGACTACATACTAGTTTCGGAATATTATTTAAGTAAAAACAAAACGTTTGAGCCGATCCCTTCCTGCGTTCAAGGTCGTTTGGACCTAAGGCGTATGAAAAGGACTTTTGATTCTAGTGAATGAGAAATGGATATAGATAAAGAAGTACAGTTGAAGAAGGTAATATTGTAGCTAAAACATATAAATGAATGGAAAATGAATAAAATAAAAAAAAACGAGCAATTGGACGAATATAAAAATGGTATATAAGTATTAATAAAACAAACAAGAAAACAATTGAGGGGGAGAGTGCACGCTGCAATCCAACAGCCACTGGGCGCTCTCGACTGGCCACGGTACCCCTCTCTCACAGAAGACTACCATGAAATGTACTGCATTTCCAACTTTATCTTATTTTCGTGTTTATACTTTATTTTATACGTGTTTCGATAGTGAGTGAGATATGCCAGAGCCCATTCCCATCCTATCCCTCCCCATTTTCCCAACCCTTTCTCCAAATCCATTTATATATCTCCAAAGGTAGGCAGCGCATCCGAGGGCGTGCCAACGTTTGTCATTTTGGACTAATGTTGGTATGTATCGCTATAGACATCCGTCTATGGGCGACAGCATCCACTTACCATCAGGTAGACTGTATGCTCGTCTGCCGCCTTCGTTTATAAAAAAAAACATACAAATATTGTATAAGATAAATAGATGTTTGATGTTGTCAGTACGTCTATAGCTCAGCACTATGCTGCTGTGGAGCTAAGCATGCAGCGCTGATTTTTACCCAAAGTCTTAATTATTTAAGTCATTTCTTTCATTCACCCCAATACCTATTCTAATGGTAATTCCTTTTATATCGCGAACCCGTAGGCTGTGGAACGAACTGCCTCAAGAAGTCTTTCCATTAAGCTACGATATGGGATTCTTCAAGAAAGCTGTGAATAGGATTTTGCAAAGGTCGGCGGCGCGCCCGCATACCCCCCGGTGTTGCAGGTGTCCATGGGCGGCGGTAACACTTACCATCACGTGGGACGGCTTGCTCGTCCGCACAATTGTCTATAAAAATAATAATAATTATACGGCTAAAATAATTTGTAACGTACATTCATTTTATGACTTTCTTCTTTTAATATTTCTCAATGTTTAATAATTATATGTCACAGAATCTTTGAAAACATAGTGATTGATATATTGCTGGTAATCGACAACCGTACACTTCCATCTTCTCCTTTATGAAACAAAAAAACAAATTTTAAAGATTCTCCTTTGTGTCATCTTCTTAAAATTAATAAATGACAATATCTGTCTCTTCGGTTGTCTGTCTGTTTGTGTGTCTGTCTGTTGCCCTAATTTTGAGAACTAGCACAGGTTCAACTTCATCACAGTTTTGATGTACTTTTTCAAATTCGGTCCAGCAGGAATATAGCGGACTATATCCGTTGTCAAGGTGATCAAATCGGTTTTTAAGTGAATGAACCCGCAGTAAAAGCTTGCTTATTGATAATGCAGAAAAAAAGAGCCTCAAACTGAAAGTCGATCGATGTCTCATCACATTATGAGGAAACTTTATCTGCATACAACACCCCGAAAAGCCCAAGGAAAACCAACTTAAAGGCTTTGACGGAAATTTATGTGAGCAATAAAAGTATTCGGCTATCTCATTCGCTCGCAAATTGAGGGAAGCAAGAAGTTATGGTGATACGAAATTGCGTCGAAAAATCTAGACGATAATGGGAGAGTTTATAGTACAGTTAGTTTATGAGAGAGTTTATTGAATAATGGTGATTATGATTTAAAAAGTTGGTGGTTTGATTCACCTGTTGCACAGGTTTGGTAGATACTTTCCCCGCAGATAAATTATCTCGAGTGTGGTGAAATGTGCGACCGCCAATAAAAAATATGGAGATGCATTGTGACTCCCTTCTGGCCCTATGAGTAGACACAGGAAGAGAGAAGAGTGGAGTATCACCACTTCAGCATCAGCATTGATGCTGATTTTGTTTCGGATCTTACCCCGCAAAGAAACTCGAGTATAGGTCCATAGTTCGCTGATCGAATTTGAACTTATGAATCAGATTTTAAACTTTTGTTATCAAGTTTTTTTTTATAGACAAAAAGGCGGATGAGCAAGCGGTCCCACGTGATGATAAGTGTTACCGCCGCCCATGGACACCTGCAAACACCAGGGGGTATGCGGGCGCGCCGCCGACCTTGGTTACTGGGTAAATGGGTAAGTGGTAAGTGTAAATGGGTTACTTAAGATTTATTTTTTATTTGTGTCGGCATATTTTCGATCCTGTCCGACCCATATTGTTTTTTTTTTTCTTTCGGAATGGCTAAATTCTTGTGGCACTAATGGCCTTTCAAGAGTCACCGGACATGTATAGTTTAGGGCGAGCGCGGAAGGCTCTCAGCCAGAAGCAAAGAGTGTGTGCAGCAACGAGCCTAAGATCCATTCCTTCCGCCGGTAGACCGGCGGAAGGAATGGACCGCGGCTTAGGGCGTTGCTTTGGGTACCGTGGAATCGCGAGTCTGTGAGAGTCCATATTGTTGAAATTATTTATGTTGTATCTTATTATGTTATTATAACTTATTTATGTTGTATGTTGTTCCCAACGCACTATACTAACAATATAACCACAGATGCGCCAAATTGAAAATGCACTAGGTATTTGATTACGTGCCAACTTCAAATCATTCTAGCAATTGAAATTTCGGTATTTTTTAAAATTTCTATAGCCTCAAGGATCAAACGTGGTATATAGTGGAGTTCCGTGGAAATTACTGTTGGTTTATTTAATTCAATCCAATGATTGATTCCTGCCTGTAATAGATACTTATGATTAAGGCCTACCGGCATAATTTGCAGGATGCACTGATTGGAAACTTTGGATTCCAAGCTTTTGTATTTCAGTATGAATAAAATACAAGCAGTATTTATTTGTTTTAATGCGTCCCGGCTTATCTAAATATACGCATGACTGAATATAAACTCATCACATTGGCACCTAAGCTGCCATTCAAAGCCGCCTACATACGAATACACACAACAAGCATTTGAACATATTGTGAAGGTTGCGTAATTTATTTCAGCGTTTTTTTTAATTAAATGATGGTGGCAGACTAGGTAAGAATTCATTATTAACAAGGTGAACGTCTTTCCAACAGCATTCGGGGAGCCATACTGAGTATTGGTATGGGATTTACTCATATTGCATAATAGAATTTGGCGTCCCATTCCTATCCCTAATATTCTCTCTATTCACCCCTTTATTACCTCTAATGCACGTACATACGGTAGGCCAAAGTTTGTCACTCTGGACTGATATCGGCCTGTATCGCGCCACAGGACACAGGAAAGGACAGGCCCGAAGTCACAGGACGACAGTATCCACTCAGCACCGGGAGAACTGTTTGCTCGTCAGCCACCTTCTTCCTATATACAGGAAAGAATGAGTAAAATGAATTATGAAGTAAAATGAGTGATATGAATGAATTGAGTATCAAGATTGTTTGAGGCACACTGCAAATTTAAATATTTCCCAATATTTTTTGTGAATGTATTTCGATTGAAAAACTATAATATATATATTTGTATTCATCTGACATTCATTGATTTATGTTTACTGTGCCGAACTTCGAACAATGATGGCGAAACTAGCAGTGAAACAGCCCCGACTCGTGAATCGATCTTCACCATTATTGCTCCATGATAACGCAAGACCAACACACTGCACGAGAAACCGTTGTAACTCTACAGGAGCTGCAGTTAGAAACCATACGTCATCCTCCGTACTCGCCAGACCTTGCTCCAACGGACTACCATTTTTTTCGTGATTTGGACAATTTTCTACGTGGTAAAAATTTTCTTCCCAAGAGGCAGTACAAAATGCTTTCACACAGTTTGTCGAATCTACATCCCCAGAGTTCTATTGCAAAGGCATAAATGAACTACCGATTAGATGGCAACAATGTATAGATAATGAGGGTAAATATTTTGATTAAATAAATATGTTACATTTTAGAAAAAAACTAGTTTTAATTTTTCAGTACAAATCGGCAATTTCATACTTTAACCCCTAATACTAAACCATACCAGACACCATCAACCTATTTATCTCCACTACCGGATAGGCCTCTGCCATAATCACGATATCCCGCTCTACTCATCCAGCCATCGCCGGAAAACTTCTTCAAGTCGATAGTTTTCCTGTTTCGTTTTTTCATTCCCAAAATAGATCTTAAAACGAAAAATTAACAAAATTAAATCTAACGTATATTTAAATATGTCCAAACGTTGTACCATTTGACATGGGAACCGGAATTACAAAAAGATAAGTTTAAAAACGTCGGATGTACACAAATCGCGGTCGAATCTGCGGAAGCCGGCGGGTGGCAGCCCTATTCAAGCGGGTAGCAACCCTGTTATATAATGTGTCAGAGATAACGACGGGTCGCGAGACAAATACAACATCTCTGGAGTACTTTTATCGTCATAAACACGATAGATTTGTCTGTGTGTGTGAAAGGGCTTGCGAAATATGCTAAACATTTATATAATAGTTGCATCTAACTTCTTTAACCAGCTTCGTAGCTACGGACTGGCGGCAGAGGCGACTACCAGGGCCCCAGAACCCAGGGGCGCAAATTTCGACTCTCTTTCCCAGCAACCCTATCAAAAATACCTAGTCAAAAATGTTCATATAATCTATACTCGATATAAAACTAGGGATAACCTAGGGATATAGGAATTCTGTGTTTGTATTTGTTGAATTTTAAAGAAATATTTTGTGGGGCGGCATATTTAAGTTTAAACTGTGCGCCTATACAAAAATATACAGCACGGGTATTTGACAAAATGGCTCCAGAAAAAGCTAGAAGTCTTTTTTTTTTGTAAATGTATTAATCACTAATTTCAGTTGAGGGCGCGAAATTCCATCTAGCCCTGGGCGCTCATGACCCTAACTGCGACACTGTCGTTAAGTCGTCGGTCCACCTAACCGGGGGGTCGAAAACCTTATCTACTTTTTAAAAATATATTTACCTCAAAAGAATGAAAGAAATTACGTTAAAAAAACTAACGTTAACTAAATAACTCCATAAATGTATTATAAAGTTTGAAAGCCTGTAAGACGAATCGAACTTTTAAAAAATATTATGTTTTTAAAATCATCACTTCAAAATAAAGTTACGGAATAATTTTGAAACAAACAACGACAAACAAGTTAGAAGTGTTTTGTTTTGTTGTCTTAAAATTATGACGTCAGCAAAAATTTGTTTACAAATATGGCTTCCATGTACCCAGCATAAAGTAGCAGTACATGAATTCTCCACAATAAATCGACAATTGGTTTAAATTTTTTAGAAAACTGTCCGCACTCTACTTTGTTTTGTGTATTTTTGAACTTGAAACTTTCCTGTAAAAAAATCTCCGTATTTGTCACTGCACTACTCGTACCAATGGCAACGCCGCACAATCCATTCATAATGCATTGGGTCGAATCGCCCACTAATACTTAAAAATCGTTTAAGGATACGTTTAAGGCTTTGAAATTGTTTATTACGATGAAAACTTGACACTGGTAGAATGTGCTAATTGCACCATTGCCATATATGAAGAAAAACAAAAGAAATATGGGAATCTGAAGAAACCCGGTTAGCAACTTTGAGTGAGGGGGTGAAGCAGATGGAGAGTAAAATTTTAAACTTAAGTACTTCGTAATAAGAATTCGAGAGCTACTAAACACAGAACACTATTAAAGTCTGCCCTCGAGTGCTTGTATAACATATCTAGTATGTATTCACAAATCGATGGAATGAACCTACACGGTTCAAGTGATGGTGAAGCTTAATAGAAAAACCATGTTGAATTTAACAAAAAATCGTGGGTCAAATGTAGTTTGTTTCACGAATGAAATTCAATGTTGGGGGCTTGTAGTATTTCTATTTAACTCCACAAAATTAATATAAAAATAAAGCTTTTCTTTCCAAAAATGAAGTCACATTGAAATTACAATGAGTCCTATCATATTTATTAATTTTTAAATAATTATTTGTTAAATATTTATATTTGCTACATGTTTTTACTCTATTTTATATTAAAGTGTACAATATTATTAGAATTTATTATTATTATTAATTTAGATTATTTACTTATTATTAATTGATTCATTACATAGTGGACCCCCGGTAATCCCGCGACGCACCTTGCAATCCGACACGCCAATCACGGCAAGAGGTCAACATGAAGACTCGGTCCGGATGTAGTCGTCATTTATTTATTATTAAATAATCAATTTTATTGCTTGGTCACCGTGTAAATTTTAAAATATTAAAAATAATGGTAAGTAAACCCAGGCCACGTGACTAGTTGCAGGCGTGAGAGATAACGATGGGGTTTCAAAACAAATGCGATACGTCGCGTCGGCTCGTTGCTGGATAACTTTTATGTGTCGCGCCGCCGCGCTCGTTTGACGTGAATAAAATGAGTTGTGGTTATAGGTAGGGTTACAGGATTATACTCCTTATATTTCTATCTCCACGCCTGCAGAGGAAATCCACCGCTTTGTTTGTTATTACATTCGTTGCGTCACAAAACAAGTAAATATTTGTAGGTGTTAAGTTTTCTGTTACACTGTTGGTCACGAATGCTAGTCCTTAGGAAGAAAGGCGCAAGTGCATTTTGATAAAATCGAGATTATTTTTTATTTATTTATTTATTTATTTATTTATGTAATCTACAGCCTTTTATGTTGTTTAACAATTATGTTGCCAATGCTAATGGCCAATACAGATTACACTTACATTAAGTACAGTATTTAATAGATTGTGGGCAAGTAAAGTATGATTCTTTATTATTAATAATGTTTGCGTTGGTGTGTCCGTTTGTGTGTGTTGTGTGTGTGTGTACACAGTGTGAGGGTGTGTAGTGTGTGTGTGTGTATTTGTTTAAGATGAACTTTAAAATATTTGTGAGGAAATGGGTTTCAGGAGGTATTATAATGATTTTGATGCTTTTTTATGATTTCCGTTTTTAATTTTTTCTTACTTAATAAAAATATATCAAGGTCTGCATAATATTTATTGTAAATCTGCAGAATGCGAGAAAGGACTGAATTTTGGGCGTACCTTGTTTTGACCAGAGGAACATCAAACAACTCGGTGTGCCTAGTACGGCTAGTTGGCGCCCGTAAGGACACTTCGGTCAGTAGCTGGGGACAGTCGACTTCGCCTGACCATAAAGCGCGCAAAAGCAAAATTCCATGTTGACGACGCCTAAGCTCCAATGGGTCAACATGGAAGAATTTACAGTTAGTTAGAAAACAATCAACTGATTTATTATCTTTAAAACATAAGAATTTTATAAATTGTTTTTGAACATGTTCTACTGAGTCTATATAGGTTAAATATAATTTTTGAGAAGGACAGTGCTCAGTGCTGTCCAACAGCCGCTGGGCGCGCTCGCCTGGCCACGTTACCCCTCTCTCACAGAAGACCACCTAGAAATATACTGCATTTCCCACTCTATCCTATTTCTCTAATGTATGTACGGGTTTTGTTAGTGACTGTGATATGGTAGAACCCATTCCCATCCCATCCTATCCCTCCCCATTTTCCTAACCCTTTCTCGAAATCCATTCCTATATTTGCAAAGGTAGGACGCGCCAACGTTTGTCATTTTGAATTAACGTTGGCACGTATCCTGGATATCCATCGGATAGAGTATCCACTTACTATCGGGTGGACCGTATACTCGTCTGTCGGCTTCGTTCATAAAAAAAAAATGCAAAACAGTTTGTGTAAAATTTTCAATAATTTAACATCAAGTTGGAAACTTGGAGTTTTAGATGAAAGAAAAAGAATGTGATGTTCTTTATGTTTTCGTTAAAATATTCGTCTTCTCATTTCTTCTTAGGCGGCAGTGTTAATGTGACATTCCCACCTCGGGCTTCTACAACTGCACCCCTAGTCACAGAAGTGCGGTGCATCCGCATTTCCTCGATACGGGGGTGTCGAGGACTGTTCGGTCCAAAAGCCATTTTATACCGCGAACCTGTAGGCTGTAGAACGAACTGCCTCAAGAGGTCTTTTCACCGTGATATGGGGTTCTTCAAGCTCCTGGTATTGCCGGTGTCCTATGGACGACGGTAACACTTACCATCACGTGGGACTGCTTGCTCATGCGACTTCTTCCCTACAAAAAACCTATAAATTTGCTGTGTTTAGATTCCGTATTGTCAGGCATTATTTTAAATGAGAAATAATAAAAATAGCAACAAAAAAGTACCTCCTGAACGGGTAGCAAATCGATGGTACCAAATTTAAACCTTCACATTTTCTACCATCGCTGTTCGCT
Source organism: Sesia apiformis (assembly GCA_914767545.1). NCBI lineage: Eukaryota > Metazoa > Arthropoda > Insecta > Lepidoptera > Sesiidae > Sesia > Sesia apiformis. Next base: position 846,867 of record OU611960.1, on the reverse strand, counting down.
GCCTAGTATTTTGAGTATTTTCTGCTGCTCATCAATTATTAGTCAAGTATCATAACACCACGAAATATCCGACTCTTAAAATTTTCTATTACACAAAAAATAAATATTTTTAACAAAAATGTTTATACCATTAAGAAGTTGGCTTACTCAGTGTTCCAGGTACGGATTCAGGTATCGAAATTACTTGGAAATTGGAGGGAAATCTGTGTAGATGGAGTGGCAGTAAGATCCCATAAATAGCAATCCCGGGAAAATTACACGCCATATAATTCCCGGGATGCTAAGTCCTCGTGGCGATGTAAACAAAACTGTATTTGATGAGATTTCAGAAAGTTAATTGGAAGAATTTTCCTTTTAATAATTGTGTCGATGAAAACATATTATGACTAAGGCTATGCCTGCTGGGGATTGCGATCTGGGATTAATGAATAAAAAAAATATTTTTTGATGTTTTATAAAGGCGATAAAGCCTCTCGGGTTATCTGTTCTCTATTTCTCTATCTACAATATCAGTAGGTATATTTATGTAAATATATATATTTATTTATATATGTATTACTATCAGAACATAATAAGACTATGGAAATGGTATCATACCAAAATGATAAGAGAACCGACGTCGCCAAACTCATACACTTGTTGAATACAATAGTATATTGTAACAATACGAAACTTGTCATAAATCGTAGATTGAAAAAGGACACATAACATTATAGTCGGATTGAAATTGAACTGTCTTTATAAGTTCATTGAGTGGATACTGTCTTACGCTTAAGCATTTTATACTACAATTTATCCTTGAACTCAAAACAAGAATAATGTACTAGCAAGTTCTGCTATTCGATGCTAGATGTCTCTCGATGTGATTCAATTTAAATTATAACCTTATCAGTATAAAAATACGTTTGATATTTACTTGTCAATACTGTTGGTGCAAATGTTAATAATTAGGAATGTATAAGGGTAAATCGATCGACTACGGCTTTGTTGTGCATGGACAGTCACTAGTCACCCCCTCCCTCGTAACACACTACTAGAGAAAAATACGGTATTATGAAGTATTATCAATTTATCACCACGCTCGCTATCTATCTCGATAACCTATAAACGTAATAATTGTGACAAATGTGATTTTAGAAGATATAGGGTAAGTAATTTTGTGATTTGTTTTATGCGCAACAAATACGTATAATGTTCTTTCATTGTTGCTATTCAAGTTAGGGGTGAGACATTCATGGTTCGTCGATATTATAGATATATTTGGTAGGGATAATAAAAGTATAGTATTTCATATCAGTATGCTAAATACAATCCTATCCCTCCCCATTTCCCCAACCCTTTCTCCAAATCCATTCCAATATCTCCAAAGCTAAAGCTATATTAAAATAAATTAATTTAGAGCTAAATTAATTTAAAGCTAAATTTTGAAATATTTCACTGATTTTGTTTTATTTTTATTGATTTGAATAGAATTGGAACGGACTACCTTATACATAACATTATAGATATCTCAATGAACTCAGAACTATGGGCAGAATCCATAATTTCAGGCTTCGGGAAAATTTCAGACACAACCTGTACGCTTAATATATTCCCCGCAACAACATTTAAAGGTACAATTTAAGAGAGCAAAATTTGAACTCACCCTTCAACAAGTGTCAATAGCCTGACCATTTGTAATCAAACAAACGTGGGCAGTAAGGTGAATTATATCGAACCAATTCAGAGCATAGTTTATAGAATTGACTAACTTTAATTGAGAGGTGGGTGTTCGATTTTCACATAGCAACAACATAATACATTATATTGTTAAGTTTGGAACGTAGGCGAAAATCGTGAATTGAAGTTTAATAAACTTTTCGTGAACAATGTGCTTTGATAAACTTTTGGATGTTATCGATAGAGTGGTTCAGGAAAAGAGCGGCAAATTTAAAAAGATCTGAGATCGCTAACAGTCATTTCATTCGGTAAACAAACTTGACGCTAAAAATAGTATGAAAATAAATGTTATGAATTCCGAAAGATGGATATTACTCGCTTGGTTTCGGTAGTTAGTGAGATATGCCAGAGCCCATTCCCATCCCATTTTCTCCCAATTCATTCCTTAATCTGCAAAGGTGGGTAGAGTATCCGGAGGTGTGGCGGCGTTTGTCATTCTGAATGATGTTGGCATGTATCGCTGACGTCTATGGACGACAGTATTCACTTACCATCAGGCAGACTGTATACGTTTAGGAAGTTTTGGTTTTTTTTTTTAAAACAGCTTATTTTTATTCTCTACAATTATTAATAACTGCTATAATTTAGTTTCTCTTTAGTTATTACTTTTATTTCATGAAATTTATTATGCGACTAGCCGTGTGCCCGATGCGATTTCTCATCGGCAACATCTCAGGAATCATCCGACTTTTCTCCCATACAAACTTTCGTCCCTTATTTTATACCATTAGGGGATGAATATACGCTACTACGAACGGCAACGACGCACGATTCATCATTAAACAGCTGCTAATTGAACCGCTACTATTAGATATTTACATCTAAACAAATCGGTGTGAGTATAGATATGAGTTTTAAAAAGAAAATGAATTTTCAAAAGTCAAAGAATTCATAATTTATTCAGTTTGTCATAAAAAGGACATGCAATAATTAAATGTAAACGCGTTAATGAATTTAACATGATAAGGCAATTTTCATGGTTTTTATTAGAATTACATAATTAATATAAGAGTCAATACCGAAAGGCAATCAATCATAATTACAAATGTCAAATGGCTAAAATGGCTAAAGAATGAAATTGTAAGATAGGTGGTAAATCATTTATTGGCTGTCAGTGGTGTCCATTGTCAATGTCAATAATTAATGTTAGTTGCAACAAAACCATAGATAATTCTTGTAAGCGTTGTTAGGTTGTTAGTTTTCACGAAAGAAATTGTATGTTATGTAGCTGTAAATTTTTTTATTTAACGCGCACAACTGGGATATCACCACGTCATAAAGGTAATAAGCTCTGAAATAGAAATTTTATATTAAAACGGCTCGTTAAACGCCCAAGCTCTCAGGCTCAAATTTAACACATTTACTCCTACCCGCAACGTGAAGTATTCTCCAAATGACACACGTTAATGTGAAGTGCCAAGACCGCAGACTAATGTACACTTCGTCGGAAAATCTGCGGAGAATTAAGAAAGAGAGTATTATTATGATATTTATTATTCATGACGTCAAAAAAGATGCTTTTGAGGCGTCTTTTAGTTTGTTTGTGAAACATACGCGGAAACTCAGAAAGTTATTACGTCGTGTGCTTCCAAGGAGTCCTCTTCTGTCCACCGTGAATTGGACGGTGGACATTGACAGGATACGTTGTAGACTTGAAATTGTGTATCGCGAAGAAAACTTGACACTGACACAATGTGCTATTTGCACCATTGCCGTTAATGAAGGAAAAAAAAAAATTAATTAAAGGGAGAAAAATAAATATTTCAATGACAATAACTTATCAATGAAATGACAATTAAAAAGCACAAAAATAATATTGATTGTTGTGCCAATCGGCGCCAATGATTTTCAGTTGGAGCCGCACCGGTGACCATGAACTGCCCACAGAAGATACCGTGACATTTATACATCAAACCTTGCCATGTAATAAGCAAAGATTTAACAGAAAAATAGACATAAAAATATAAATAAATATGAAAATGAAAATAATAATACTACAATAAATTTGAATAAAAATAAGATAAAATTAAGATGTATAAATAATAACAGTAGATAATTTGTACATATTTCTTTATAAAAAAACTATCTACAACTTCAGCCTAGAATATCATTTTTCTTGAAGAGTTATTGAACGTAAACATATCATATATCGCGACAAAAGTTTTAGAAATCTACCTTCCGTGAGTTTCTCCTGAAAGATAACTTTTATGGTTGCTATAGAAACCGCTCTTTGTAATAAAAGTACATAACTAAATAAAGGGACTTTGGATAAAGGGATCTTTGGAGACGCCCACACTGACTAAGAAGAAAATGTATCGATAACATTTTTAACTAAACCTTAGGTAATACTATATTCATAAATTAAAAGAAACACAGATATAAACAATTATTATCTATAGTGAATGAATGGGATGGAATGCCAGGACCCATTAACATCCCATTCTATCCTATCCCTCCCCATTTTCCCGACCCATTCTCCAAATTTATATCTCCAAAGATACGCAGCGTAACCGGGGCCATGCTAACATTTGTCATTTCTGGATTGATGCTGGTGTGTATTGCGGATGTACATGGACAACAGCATCCACTTACCATATCGAAGGTGGAATGAACGCCAATCTGCCACCTTTTTTAAAACAAAATCCATAAAGAAAGAAAAAAGACAATTTTACCATTTTTTTTTGCTTTCATTTGAATATTATCAAAATGCACTGGTTCCATTTTTTAAAGGAAGACAGTATATGCAGCAGTGGATATATTACTTAAGCAAAAACTATCAAAATGCGTTGAAAAGTCAAAATATATGACGCATTTAAAAATCGATTAAAACCCATCAGTAGCAAAATCGATGCTATCAATATTTGTTTTACTGCTAACTCGAAATCTCAATAATTACCCACTTTGGTATAATAGCCTGGCTATTAACCGATTCGGAATGCGGTATGAAGTGTCATTTGAATAATTAAATGCGCAGTTTCAATGGAAGGTACTTCAAATAAAAGGGAATATTGATCATTTAACTAGCTCTGCGGTACCGTAGCCAGTGAGTCAACTCCGACATTACGCCTCCGAAGTTTCGGGTGCGACTAAAGTTCGAATGAACGACGCGCCATAACTCTATATTCCTTCGGTCGGAGCTCTATACATCGGATATCTCCTAGTATATTTAAATATCGCCCTTGTTATCGTAAAATCTGATCTTTAATCCCGAAGTATCTTGTGTCAAAATCTGTATTTTCGATCGTTGATCGTAAAGTTGCGGCTCAACGAATGCCAAATAAACTTCGTTCAGGCCGATATATCGGAGTGGCGTTTTCGCGGTAACCGGCCGGCCGAAACCGAACAACCGAATAACCGAACAACCGGCCGAAATTTCGTTTTTTGTGGTTTCAGAATAGACCCCCAGTCCCTTTTGTCGTAAACTGCTAGACACTGGGTTTCTCATGTACATTATCCCGTGCATAAGGGATGTAGTGTATATAGCCTTAGGACGAAATTCTGGCCAAGCGGGTTGGCGAGTCCATTTTTTCGAGATGGTTTCCCAGCGCTTGTGGTAGCGGATTTGTTGTCTGTTAGTCGCCTCTTACGACACCACACTCTCATGTACTGTACATTATTTAATTGCAAATTAAATAAGAGAAAATATACTTATCTCATTTCAACTATGAGAGCGGAAATAGCTAATTGGTAAAGCTATCAATCCTTGGCCCTTGACACTGAATTTCTATTTATGTATTGTTTTTTCAAATTTGTCACTAGTTCGGTCGGTGGTGAGGAAAAACATTGCGAGGAAAATCCAAATTTTGAGCTTTTTAAAAAAATCTTGAGTACGTGTTTCCATCTATCCGCAATGCGTTCGCGTTGTAGATTATGGACGTCATAATGGACATGGCCCTGTAGTGGGACGTCATAGGCGATATTAAATTATATTAGCGAATTGAAAACTCCAACTACCGTGCCGTGTGCAGTGTATAATGCCGTGTCGGATCGTAATCGGGTCGTCAAATGTAAATCCGTCTTTTTCGTTCATGTCACTTCAATGAAGATGGATAAATCAATTATGGACGCATGTGTTCCGTTGATTGATTGATTGACTGATTGAACCGAGGAGCAATCCTCCATTCGTTCCCGAGTTAAAGCCTGTCTGACAGTAGAAATTGTTTCGAATGGAAAGGAAATATGACAAAGGCCCTTAGAAATGCTTTGCAGAGTGATAAAACGAAATCTAATAACGGAATATTTCAATACAAGCGACCAATGTTGCTTTGGTTGTGGTCTTTAAGTCTGTTTACGGAAAGTTCGTCATGTAGAAGGGGAGGGTGCACGCTGCAATCCCACAGCCGCTAGGCACGTCAGTCTGACTGAGTTACCTCTCTCACACAGAAGAGGTTTAGATACCATACCATCATCCTGTCACTCCACTGCTGTATATGGGGCTCTCCCGCGGCTCGCCACCACATACAATTTTTGATTCTTTTCATCCAACCACCAGGTTTAATTGCAGTAGTGTAATACCAGGTATATTTTTGGCATAATCTATGTATGTAGTATATTTGTATGATATAACATATCATATAATATATGATACTAACAGTCCCACCAGTCAGTCCTGTCCTGGTATTAAGAGTCCTGGTAGTCCCACCAGGTGTCAATATGTATCTGGATGCTTTTTACCGGGCAGTGATTTCGCCCTGCTCTCCCGATGCAAAACCCTAAGCCGAAGTCAGTTCATCCCCCTTTTATCGTAGCACCTTGCTTTCAGAGCATACCTCTTAAGATCTCGAAGATTATTGAGATCCTTGGTGTCGACATTTCCAGCAAAGTCGAATTTAGGGGTCATCTGGAAAGTAAGGCCAAAATGGCCTCCAAAAATCTCGGTGTGCTGAACAGAGTGAAGCGGTACTTCACCCTTGGGCAACTCCTAATGCTTTACAAAGTTCAGGTGAGGCCCCATATGGAGTATTGCTCTCATCTCTGGACCGGCGCACCGAAATACCCATTAGACCCATTTGACTCCATCCAAAGATGTGCTGTTCGTATTGTCGACGATTCCACTCTCACGGGCGGTTTAGAACCCCTCAGAATTCGGAGAGACGATGCATCTCTCTATGTGTTCTACCGCCTGTACAATGGGGAATGTAATATTCCCACCTCAGATTTCTACAACCGCACCTCCCGTCGTAGAAGTGCGGTCTATCCGCATTTCCTCGATACGGAGGTGTCGCGTACTGTTCGGTCCAAAAAATATTTTATGTCGCGAACCCGTGGGCTGTGGAATGAACTGCCTCAAGAAGTCTTCCCATTAAGCTACGACATGGGGCTCTTCAAGAAATAAATGCTGTGAATAGGATTTTGCAAGATCGGCGGCGCGCCCGCATACCCCCTGGTGTTGCAGGTGTCCATGGGCGGCGATAACACTTACCATCACGTGGGACCGCTTGCTCGTACACCCTCTTGTCTATAAAAAAAAAAATCCGCCAATTGTCCGGCTTGTCACCATTTTCTTCCTGGTTATGCGTCTTCTGCATTCGCCCTAAACTAAACACGTCCGATGACTCTTGAATAGTCTCTCAAGCCACAATAATTCAGTCATTTCTAAAACATGCAAAGACTCTGAACTATTCAGACCCAAATCAATATTTTGTTCAACCGCGAATCGAATCCAGGATCTTTGAACTTATCATAGTATTATTATCAACCATTCACGGCGAGACTGTCTCGTGATAGTTTTGCTGTAATCACTTTTCGTCCAAGTGGACCGAAAAATCATGCACTAGTGCAGTAATTTTATTTTCTTGTGGTCATCCACGGGGAAATAAAATTATCCGTGGTTCCACCCGTGGGTCAAAGTGGTGGAACCACGGCTCCTGAACGGAAAAATCGACTATATCAAATTCGTTAGTAACTAACATTTATCATCTATCGAGTTCACTCAATGCCTAATTATAGAAGTTTTCCCCCTTTTATCCATCCCAATAATGGTTCAGGCGCCCTCCAAAACTTGTCATAACTTGTTACAGAAAGGAACATTGTTACAAAGGCTTTTATTATTTTACCTTTTCGCTATTCAGTTATTGGATTTGATTTATTTATTTGCGAATATTTGTACTGACAATACCTGAATAAGCCCAATGTTTGCGATGTCATAACGGTATTGGATAATCCGAGAATTCATACATTCGAGAGTTGGTGCAGCTACGGACGTAAGTTCATCTTGAACAAGTGTGTGAATACGACTGTGAACAATTGTGAATGTAGAGAATGTTCTCGCAGCTCCACGACGAGAATTCTCATCGTGACTTCACGACGTGAGTCCAGAGCCGGCTTAAATTCGCTTGTATCGATTATCTATCAAGCTATTGTTCGTTATTGTTTGCCATTGTTTTTCTCATCGAATAACGAGCTGACTACATTTACAACCGCATGCAGAGGTACTCTTTTACAAATCCCTTGAAAAATCCAGAATGGTATGCGACGGTCGGAAAGCTGGGTTTTGTTCTGTTCAAAAATTGTGTGCTGTGACGCAGCCGGCCTCAATGGATGCAATTCGAGAATTATTCGCTGTGCGACGACGTGAAGAATTGAATATCAGCAGTTAACTGACCGTTAAATTATTCCGTTGAGGTGCGGTCCGCCGCGTCTATAATGTGCGTTGTCGCAGTTTTGCAGTGCGACGCGCTGCCGTGCGACGCGGCTGTAATGTGCGTCGTCGCAGTTTTGCAGTGCGACGCGCTGCCGTGCGACGCGGCTGTAATGTGCGTCGTCGCAGTTTTGCAGTGCGACGCGCTGCCGTGCGACGCGGCTGTAATGTGCGTCGTCGCAGTTTTGCAGTGCGACGCGCTGCCGTGCGACGCGGCTGTAATGTGCGTCGTCGCAGTTTTGCAGTGCGACGCGCTGCCGTGCGACGCGGCTGTAATGTGAGTGAGCCTTCAAATGCCACGTTGGCCAGGCGGTTTGGGGAGTCCACTTTTTTTAGAGACAATGTAGTTTCTCAGCGTTTGTGGTAGCTGCTTTGTTCTTAAATTTGGCTTTTATGTTTTTAAAGAAAAATTTAGACTTCTTCACCTCCTTAGTTTCATTACACAATACTCGAACGTCCCCTGGCGCCACTTATCGGCATATTATAACTTTTTAAACTTTAGCGTTTTGTACACATTTTATATTCCAAAAAGGTTTGTATTTGATGAGACTGCTCGCAGCTCCCATCCTGGACTTTTTTTTTTATAGAGAAGAGGGCCGACGAGCAAGCGGTCCCACGTGATGGTAAATATTACCGCCGCCCATGGACACCTGCAACACCAGGGGGTATGCGGGCGCGCCGCCGACCTTGCAAAATCTTATTCACAGCTTTCTTGAAGAACCCCATGTCGTAGTTTAATGGGAAGACCTCTTGAGGCAGTTCGTTCTACAGCCTACGGGTTCGCGATATAAAATAATTTTTGGACCGAACAGTACGCGACACCTCCGTATCGAGGAAATGCGGATAGACCGCACTTCTACGACGGGAGGTGCGGTTGTAGAAATCTGAGGTGGGAATTATTATACTTACCGCCTCTTCAGTCAACTCGTGACCACGGCTGGTGTAACCCGTGCGCCGGCGCCGAAAGGTCGAGCAAGAATAAAGGGTAAACAAATACGTTTATTATACGCGTTTAGACCCGATTTAGAATGTAAAATATCGGCATATTGTTACGTATTGACCATGAGTTAAGAGTTTGCATTTCTTCAATTAGTCGTTCAATTACAAGTTCGATTAGTCTTTTTATTTACATAATTATAAATTTCTTTTAACCCGCAAAAGTTACTTTCTTCAACTTCTTTCATGGCTTTTTCACTGGCAGCATTTTTTGTTAAAAGTTAAACATAAACAATTTAACTTGGCAACAAGTTCACCGACTCTGGAATTTTATTTGATAAGTTTTCTCGGGTAAAATTGAACAAACATTTTATTATTTCACCCGAAATAACTTGCGAGTATGATAATAAATATTTTAAAGTCTGAAACTAATTCGCCTTCTCATTCCTTCTAGTTTTTGTTCAACAGAGAGATGCTTAACATTTTTCCTACAGCTAACTGAGCGACTTCGAAATTGTGAATAAAGCCTAACCACAGTGACCACACTTTCTACAAACAAACATATTCCCAGGTTAATATTGCGAGCGCCGTATGCTTCATAAAACTTCTCAAAGCGCCGGGAAAAGGTAATCCGTTTCCACAAGGAATACTCCGATTGGAGTTAATGTGAGCCACAAAATTAGCGAAGAGGCAACAAACGGTTAGGTTATTTAATGGGGCGGTCCATTTGTTCCGAATCCTCGCGAACGTTCAAATTTTAAACTCAGATAAAACCATATTTTTTTGGCTTCTTGGTTTGAAAGTTTTATTTTTGAATTCCCATATTACCCGTATATCACGGAAACATTTCACACATCACATATCACGGAAAATGAGTACATGAAAGCAATAAATAACGGTTTTAAAGAAGATTACAGACATGTTAAGAATATTAAAATAGCAATATAACTAGAAATAGAAATTATTAGACATTCTCACATATATAAAAATGATATATATACACACACACAAACACATACATGACCTAAAAGTTATTATAATAAAAAAAAACAACAATAAAAACTAAACTATACCTTCAAAATTTTGCAAACTGCTTTTTTAATTGAGACTATCTTAAGAGGTTTACTCTCTTCCCTCATACTTACTCTTTGAATACTAAATGACTAAAATGAATTTTATTTAAATTAATTAAAATCCTGTACATGATTCTACCGTGCATATGTTTATTTTTCAGTACCTTATTATGTAAAAAAATGGTTACTAACAGGTTAAAATATCAGAAGTTGCCTTTCGGCTTTAGATTACCCTTTTTATACAGAAGAGTTGGCAGACGGGCTACATTGTGATAAGTGGTGCTACATTTTGCGGCTGCCCATGGACACCTGCAACACCAAAGGGATTGTGAGTGCGTTGCCGACCTTAAAGGATCCCATTTGCAGCTCTCTCGTAGAACTCCATGTTGTAGTGCAGTGGAAAAACCGAGTGATTTAATTCAATCATCGAAAAACCTTGTTGATTTTCCGATAATTTACTGGCCTCGACTAAAGAATAACGGGCTTTTCTCTCGACTAAACGGTCTTAGTTCCTACATTTCCTTCGGGATCCCTTCGCAAGCATTTTTAAATACGTAACACTCTTCTGGGCGTACCATTTTCGGAAAGATATATGACTTTATCTCTGCTAGCGGAAGGTTATGGACTATGTATGGAATTCGTTTTTGTTTCGTGATTTATTGCTTAAGACCCGCTGTCCACTATGACATTTTATTACATATGTAATATATTATATATATACACACACACATATATATATACATATTTATTACATATATTAATTTGTCGCCACCCAGTGCTGGAAGGAGATACCTCCTCCAAATAGAGAATGAAAATTTACTTATTTATATCTAAATTAAATAAATTTCTGTTATAAATGGCGGCCTTAGTGGCGGCGTGCGTGACGCATGGTCATGATACGTAATATATATTTATTAAATATATATTCATATTAATATATTATTAGTTTAACTTAAAGTAAGGAAGTAAGCTCAGCTGGTCTAATATCAGACAATTTTAGCAGTAACACCGCTCTAAATTCTATTAAACAAAAGACAAGTTAAACTAAACATATCGATATCTATCCATAACATAACATGTATCCCTAACATATCTATTAAACATATCCAATTTTCCGCTAACATCCACAAAGGCAGACTTACTACATTAATTCAATCAACATAATCTGCTTATATTTTTACAGCCAGCCGTTGCCTATCCGACTACAATAATAGCCTACTATAATAGTACTAACTACTAATAATAGATTCAATTACAAGATCAGTGATCCGAATTTGGAAGCGAGACAGGAACTAAAGCGATTCGTATTAACTGCCCCCACCGCGCTCCCGCCAAATTAATGACTATCGTCACTCAGTGACAGGGCGCTGGGGACATACGGAATGAAATATCGGACGTTGCGTCGGACAATTCACACATCGGAAATTTTATTGACGGAAAACAAAATATTTCTTAACTATGTTATTATTATTTATATATTTAAACGGGTCTAAACGCGAATGTTTATGTTATTTATTTCACTCGATGTTTTGGTTGGGTTGCACCAACTATGATCACAAGCTGACTTAAGAGGCGGGTAGTACACGTGCATTTGGCGGGTACTGCATTTGGCCTTTATACCATAGTATATGTCACATTGCAAACTTGTAGGTTTCCTTATTAATAGGGAAATGCAAGATTTGTTACAATAGCAACAATTGTTACAAGATATTTTATAAATACTCTGTATATTTTTTATATAATCTGTGACACATCTTAATAAAATAATAGCACTGGCTGGAGAAACTAATTGAAATTTGAAATTATGAAAAACGAAAAAGACAAAAGTCTAAGGCGCACCTCAGACGAGTTTGGTTTTAGGAGCGAGCTGATAAAGACGATTTCAAAAAGTGACACGCCTGTTCCGGGTCTCAACTATCCTGGAGACGAGTTTGGTTTTGGGAGCGAGCTGGTAAAGACGCTTTCAAAAAGTGACACGCCTGTTCCGGGTCTCAACTATCCTGGAGACGAGTTTGGTTTTGGGAGCGAGCTGGTAAAGACGATTTCAAAAAGTAACACGCTGTTCCGGGCCTCCACTGTTCTGGAGACGATACCTAGCCCGCTACTCTCGCCTGCCGCCGGAGCTCTGGTCCGACGCTCTTTGGGCGCTGGTTCTTTTGCCGGGCGCCGCCTGTTGCGCCTGATCTCCATCGCCCGTCTGACCGCGGATTCCGGTTGGTGGTTGTGCCGCTCGTCATCATCTCTGCGCGTACGCCCCGTGGGCGTAGCCCGCCACTCCTGCAGCTATACGTGAGTTTTGGTGCATCGTGAATTTAGAAACAGACTTTATTTTCCGGACTATTTTTATAAATTGATTTATCTTTTTGTATTAGGATTTTTGTATTTGTATTGTATTTATTTACTGATTTCCTTTAATACAAGCTTTCCTTTTAATACAAGTCGTACTCCCTAATTTAGCTCTCTCACTGGGGAAACGCGACAAGTACTTAAAATTTCGGCACACAACACTCTTTTTGAGAGTTTTTTGAGTTGACTTGACACACAAATTTTTGAGGGGCAGAGTGCACGCTGCAATCCAACAGCTGCTGGGCGCGCTGGACTGACCACGTTACCCCTCTCTCACAGAAGACTACCTTGAAATGTACTGCATGTCCCACTTTATCTTATTTTCCTAATGTACGTACGGGTTTCGGTAGTGAGTGAGATGTGCCAGAGCCAATTTCCACCCTATCCCTCCGCATTTTCCCAACCCTTTCTTCAAATCCATTCCTATATCTCCAAAGGTAGGCAGTGCATCCGGGGGCGTGCCAACGTTTGTCATTTTGGACTAATGTTGGCATGTATCGCGGATGTCTATGGGTGACAGTATCCACTTACCATCAGGTGGATTGTATGCTCGTGTGCCGCCTTCGTCTATAAAAAAAAAACACAAAATATCTAAAGACGACTAAAGCGTTAGACGAAAAATCGCTAGCTTTAATTTTATTAAATTTATCAATCACGGGACTCCATGTCGAGGACAGTTTATAGCTACCTATCTTCTCGATTGAAATATATGTTTTTTTATTTCAATTGCTTCACGCACAAACCTGAAGATATAGTGGTGATCAGTGGAGAGGATTTTTGGACTATGGAGTATAAATAGATAAATATGTGTGAAAAACGAGAAAATTAAGTTATTTAAACAACTGTTTTTTTATAGACTAGTGGGGGGATGAGCAAGCGGTCCCACGTGATGGTAAGTGTTACCGCTGTCCATGGACACCTGCAACACCAGGGGGTATGCGGTCGCGCCGCCGACCTTGCAAAATTCTATTCACAGCTCTCTTGAAGAACCCCATATCGCAGGATGCTGATTGATCCTGTTACATAATAGGATATTAATTTTTTTTGAAATCACGGTCAGGATGCTGTCCCTTGTTCTCCTTAATAGTGAGGCGGTCTTCTTCCACAGGAAAGCCTCAAACATCGAAGTTATTATACTGGAGCCGCAGAGCATTGTACTACTTTTGGGTATCCGAGTAAAATGAAGTTAGTTAGTTTTAAATAGTTAGTTTTAAATTGTGCTCGCCTTCATTTATTACTGCAAATATCTGTCAATTTTTTTTTTGTTAGAGTTTCCTAAATTGCTTACAAGTTGCATATCAACAAACATCTGTTCAATATCACGTATGTCTTACCTACCTGTTTGTATGCCCGTACAGGCATACACAGTCATACAGGCATACAGGGGCATACACAGACATCTGTGAGTTTTATTCGAAAAACACTAAAGTTGTATACAGATGGTCTCTAATTCGTAACACTAATCTCTAATCTCTAACACTTTGAATTTTGAAAAGATATTTTGAAAATATTTGTCGTATTTCGTCTTGTAACACAACATTGTTGTCGTATTTCGTCTTGTAACACAACATAATTGTCGTATTTTGTCTTGTAACACAACATAATTGTCGTAGTTTAGCAAGGAATTATCTAATATCATATACACGTATTTATATACATGGTGTATCCAAATCTTACCCGAAGCCTAAATCTATCGATTCTGCGCTCATCGATATTATGTAATTGTTTTTTTTTGTAAAGAATCAAATTTGGTACCCGTTTAAGCCATTTATAAATGAAAATGTTTTAAACTGAAACAAAATGCATGCAAAAAATCTTCATGAAAATTAATTCAGAATCATAAACGGAAATCATGGTTTCAGGCTCCTGGAATGTTTACAAATCCCTTGTATATTAATTACATGTGTTAATTTTTTACTATATACAAATAATTGTCCGTTTTTGTAATATAGCTATGATTAGGGTTGCCAGGCCCTAAAATACAAAAGCCGGACTCGGCGCTATAATTAGGCCGGACATTTTGCCCTAAAAGCTGGACATATCTTTTTCAAAGCAGGACATAACTTTTGTAGTAAAAGAAACTTGGTTACGTATTTTAATTAAGTATTTATTAAGTACAAAGTCTTCTGGAGATGATAAATTCGAAGAAGAAACAAAATATAATAAAATAAAAGTTTTTATTAAACAAATAAAAAAATATATCCTATGAAATATATTTGTCGAAAAACCTAACAAAAGCCGGACAGGTCGGACACGTAAATATTTGGCCGGACACGACTGTAAAAAGCCAAACATGTCCGGCTAAAGCCGGACGACTGGAAACGCTAGCTATGATAGAAGTTTTTAATCGTTTAATCGATATACACTCAAATTTGAGAAATTCGTACCACCAACCTATATGCATGAGGGATGTATGGCCTTAAAACGCCACACTGCTCAAGCGTTTAGCGAGTCTATTTTTTTAGAGATGATGTAGATCCTCGGGGCTTGTGGTAGCCGCTTTGCTATCCTTTACTCACGACTGGGTGGTGACTGGGGAAGATATGGGATGGTGCTATTCTATAACTGGCAAACAACACACGGCATGCCTTACTGTAGCGGAATCGCGCACAATGTACTCCCGTATATTCCGCCGCTGCGTTACGCGTCGCTTGCTGATTCAGCCGCTGACTGATTACTGGTCCCTTAACTTTCACGGGCACATTCCCAGTAACTTAGTAGCGTTCCTCTCCTGTGGTACAAAAAGATGTTAATTGCCGAATAAAACGGCCATTTAGGGGATTGCGCAGTTTGACGTCAAATCTTTATTTTATGTAGGAGATGCGATTGTCAGCCGGCGATATATAGGTACTTGCAGCGCTTGCATTACATAACACTCTATCTATAATTCTTGTTATTTTATTGCTTCTACGATATATAATTAATTTTATGTATATTGTGTAACGACTTATGATATGTATATATATATCGTATATTCTATACTACATAATTATGTATACTGAACACCAATATTTATACATATAAAAATATTTATACCCAGTAGTTTTCTGGCAGTGATCGCTTTCAGCGATAAGACCGCTTTTTGTGCATTTCGTGTCTACAATGTCTACAAAATCTTATAAAAAAAAAGGCGGCAGACGAGCATACAGTCCACCTGATGGTAAGTGGATACTGTCGTCCATAGACACCCGCGATACATGCCAACATCAGTGCGGAATGACAAACGTTGCCACGCCTCCGGATGCGCAGACTACCTTTGCAAATTAAGGAATGCATTGGGAAAATAGGGAGGGATAGGATGGAATGGGAATGTGCTCTGGCATATCTCGCTCACTACCAAAACACGTACATACATTGGGGAAATACGATAAAGTAGGAAATGCAGTATATTTCAAGGCAGTTCTGTGAGAGAAGGGTAACTTGGCCACTTTAGTGCGTCCAGCGGCTGTGGGAATGCAGCGTGCACTCTCCCCCTACATTATCCATTTTATACATTAACCATGATCAGAGTTTTACAAAATTATTTTTGTTTTTATTTTTGTTTTGTCTCTTGTGTGCAATAAAGAATTTTGTCTGTCAATCTACGAGGGCGGGATGATAAGTACCTGGCCTAGGAAAGAAATACTCAGTTTAACGTAACGAAGTGGTTTTTATTTTTCGACATAGTCTCCTGTAAGCTCTACGCACTTAGTCCACCTTCGCTCCAAGGCAGTTATGCCCTCCATAAAATGCGTTTCTTCAAGGCCGGCAAAATACTCCTCTACAGCAGTTATAACGGCATCATTCGTCTCAAATTTCTGTCCGCCTAAAAAAGTTTTGAGCTTAGGGAACAGGTGGAAGTCCGACGGTGCTAGGTCACGCGAATAAGGTGGATGGGGCAACAATTCGTAGTGTAATTCGTTGATTTTTGCCATTGCCTTAACGCATGTGTGAACCCTTGCGTTGTCTTGGTGAAAGCTGGTCTTTTTTGCTGAATACATTCCTGTAACTTGTGTAACAGATCAGCGTAGTAGTCGCCGGTAATAGTTTGACCCTTCGCAAGGTAATCTGTCATCAAAATTCCCTTCGCATCCCAAAATACAGATGCCATCACTTTCCCTGTCGATTTCACAGCTTTGGCTTTCTTTGGAGCCGAACACCCAGCTTCTGTCCACTGCTTTGATTGAATTTTGGATTCAGGTGTATAGTGGTGGACCCACGTTTCTTCTGTTGTTACAAATCTTCGCAAAAAATCCACTTTATTACTCTTAAAACGATTCAAACAGTGTTGGGAGTCTTGCATACGAATTCGTTTTTGATCGAGAGTAAGCAAGCGCGGCACCCAATGGGCAGATAGCTTTTTCATATGCAATTCTTCACTCAGGATGTGATGTACCCGTTCTTTCGAGATGCTTACACTTTCAGCTATTTCGGATAATTTCAATCTTCGATCGTCCAAGACCATCTCATGGACCTTAGAGATCATTTCTGGGGTGGTGACGCTTTTTTGGACGTCCGAATCGGGATTCATCTTGGACGCTTGTACGGCCGAGCTTAAATTCGTCAACCCAGTTCTTGACTGTGGCATATGAAAGAGCACTTTCACCTAAAACATTTTTTAACTCGTCAAAAATTGTTGATCCCTTTAAACCCTTCATATGAAGAAATTTTATCACTGTTCTTTGTTCAATTTTATTCATTTTGTGAAAAATTCAACACAAGATTTTCTAAAATGTCAGATTATTAAAAAGTATTGGAGCCGTCGATTTCAAATTTAGAATATCGATAGCTAGAAATCTCTTTTGTAATTTGAGATATTTTTTTTAAATATATGTTCTTTTTAAATAGTTTAGGCCAGATACTTATCATCCCGCCTACGTATATATAGGTACTTATATGACATACACATCCTCTGCTGCGGACAGTCCGTGGTCACCGGTGCGGCTCCAACTGAAAATCAGCGACGCAGTTCACTCTGCAACACGTGCTGAGGTGCCGATTGGCACAACAATTAATATTTTATTAGTTTTTTTTTACCCCCTTTAATTCCAAACCCTGATGTCAATAACATATTTTTCCTTCTTTCTTTATATAGATATATATTTACTTTTATTAAAAATCAATTAACGTCATGAAAATCTCACAGAAGACTAGATTAAATTTATTTATTTGTAAACTTTGGTTGCGCATAAACAAATAAAAAATCACTTTCCTCCTTTGCTTCCTGCAGTCCACAACCTTGACAGGGCCCGTATCTTCAAAATCACACTTATCACGATTATTTGGTTTCTAGTTATCGAGATAGCTAAGTTAGCGCGGTGTTCACTGCTCCAGTCTCAAACGAGTAATGTGTTACGAGAGAGGGGGTGACTAGTGACTGCCCATGCACAACAAAGTGGTGATCGATCGATTTACCCTCAGGTACATTACTAATTTTGAGCGTTTTTCACTAACAAACATAGGTACAAGGATGATACAATTAGTTCTTTTTGCCTTCGTGTTTTGCCAAATGATTTTGCTAATAGACTTTAATGATGCAGGTAATTAAGAGTACATAAATTATAGCTATTTGATTACGAGCGACTTGAAGTTAGTTACTGAGAAGATTACGTAATGGTAAAAGTATATCCAATACATTTTCCTTGTATGCGTAGAGGTATATACTTATGTCAATAGCATTTTATGACTGCAGTGAAATGCATTTGAATGTTTTGGAACTATGTGCAATATGCTACAGCCCATTTCGAAACCCAAACCGCCCTATCCAGTGTAATGGAATAAGGTAAGACTTTCATCCTACTTGATTTCCTACCATACCTTTTCAGTTGTATCCCACCGGGTAGAGTAAAACAAAATCCTTCCTTTACTTTCTACTTCAAAATCGGCTCATTACACAAAGGTATAATGATCAGAAGGTATCAGAAAATGAGTTATACTTTATCACAAAGTCAGTATCAGCTAGATTTAATGGGCAGATAATTTATCAGATTGTTAACTGTTACTTTATGAGCGGGTGATGAGAAAGGCTCTAAATTTTACGTTTACCACTGACATAAAAACAAGAAACAATTTCTCGTTATAATGTTATTATAAGTACTTATAGTATTATTATAGATATACGAATATCCCCGAGGAAATAACCGTTTCTCTCATGTACATTACAACGATGTTTCATGAAGCACTAAACCGTCGACTGCCGCACAGACTGGGAATCTACAAGTAGGAACAGAAGTATTTATTTTTGTTAATGGAAAATTAAATTTATTGATAAAAAATATAATGATGCTTCACGATCACTTACTATCTATTTTTTTTATGGAACAAAGACGGCAGTTAAGCATACAGTTCACCCGATGATAAGTGAATATATGCCAACATAAGTCTAGAATGACACACGTTGGCACGCTCCCGGCTGCCCTGCCTACCTTTGGAGATAAAGGACTGGATTTGGAGAAAAGGTTGGAAAAATGGGAAGGGATAGGATTGGATGAGTTGGGAATGAGCTCTGGCATATCTCACTCACTACCTACTGAAAGAAGTCCTTCAAATCCCTTCCTAAATTTCTAAAGATCGGCATCCAGGCACAAGCCAAAGTTTGTCATTGTGGACTGATGTTGACATACATGGCTCATGTCCACTTACCATCAGGTAGACTGTCTATTCGTCTGCCGTTAAGGTTTTTTTAAGGTTAAGGTTCACTAGCGCTTATTTAGCGCTTGAAAGCTCAACTTCATTTTTAAAGCACTGAAAATATGTCCCTTCTGTTATTTGATATCGAGTATTTCGATGGTAGAACTACATTCCATGAATTTGTTTATTTATAAACAAAATCACTTTTGTTTTGTTCGTTATATAAACAGCAATCGAGAATCCCGCCACTTATGTCGGAGCAAGCAATTTTTATCATGAAACGATTTGTTCAAAACAAGATTTGAATAACCCAAAAGTAGCCGATTGTTGACTTTGAGAGGTTATATAGCTGGATAGGAAAGACTAGACTACAGAAAAGACTAAGATCTGACTTCACATCATGTTTTTATATTTTCTTTATTCACAGAGGATGCAGGAAAGAACTGGTGGCGGCGACTTTTTGGCGGGAACTATAGTAAGTGTAGTTCAGTTTATGTTTGATTAATTGTGCGTTTGTGGTTTAATAGTGATAGTTTATTACACTTCAAAATGCTTTTTGTGCGTAATGTTTGTGACAATCAAACGAAAGCATAGGACTGCGTTTTTCATGCGCTTCCAAGAACTCTGTCCTCAGTAAACCTACTGTCACTTTACTGAGCTACTCTAGTCTTATTTACTTCGAGATGGTACCGGACATTGACAAGATGTGTTTTAAATTGTTTTGATTTTACGATGAAAACTTGACTCTGGCAGAATGTGCTAATTGCACCATTGAAATATATGAAGAAAAAAAAATGATGTATGGATGGTCTTCTTAAAGTTCACGTTTCTGTGAGTTATATCTACGCTTGAAAAATGTATTTTCCTATAGAAAGAAGATGTTTGTGCTACGGTTGTTAGGGATACGTACGATATGTCGCATTTAGATTAGGATATAGATATATTTATTATATTTTACCGGTTTCGGTTACGCATACGGATATAAAATTATTTCGGATAAGGTTTCGGTTACGGATATATGTTTAATGAAGTTTTTTAAGAAATGTATCAACTAACTGAAAGCGATGTAAAATAAACCCAAGAAGGGTGTGATTGCAACTTTACTTTCAGGATATTAATTAACAATACACAGTTGCTGCTATCATCGAAACAAAATTATTTGTAATAACATCCGAAATCTATTTCAGATTCGGTTACGATTACGGAGCTCTATAACTAGAGATCTAGTTCAGACGAGCAGACATCCAAGATACATGCTAACATCTAGACAGAAATAAAAATCTTGTCTTGCGTCTAATGAGCTGCCTTTGTAGATTTGGAGAAATGGTCACGAAAATGGGGAGGGACAGGATGGGATGGAATAGGAATGGGCTCTGACATATTTAACTCACCACCGAAACACGTACCTACGTACATTACAGAGCCATTCCTATTATATGATAATGATAAAATTTATCCCTTTATAAAGTGGGAAATGCGGTATATGTCAGACATTTCAACACTATAATATATCGCCAATTGACTTGGCAACGCCGCCGCTGCAAAGATTCCAGACCAGATATTACAGCGGTGCCAAATCAGAAACATACATATGAAAATATTTGCACAGAAATATACATCGACTTTTCTTTAAAGATTCAAGGAAAATATTCTTTAAGAACATGGTAATTCTGTTTTCTAATTAGCATATCTTTTGAATTTGTTTATGATTTTCTTTGTTATATTGCTGTATTGTTCAAGATTATTCTTCCCTTGATTTAATTATCAAGAATAAAATAGATACAGAGTGTACGCTTCTGTCTGGAGAAGGCCCGGGGCGTGAAGCAAGAGCGGGAAGCCTGGCGTCGCGATCGTCTGTTTTTAAAACGAGGCCGCAGTTATGATCCGGCTATTACGGGAAGAGCTTTGACAGCTGATATAAATCTTAACATAAATCTTTAACATGTAGTAAAAACATTTATGAGGGGGAGAGTGCACGCTGAAGTCCAACAGCCGCTGGGCGCACTGGGCTGGCCACATTACCCCTCTCTCACAGAAGACTACCTTGAAATGAATAACTTCATTTCCCACTTTATCTTATTTCCCTAATGTACGTACGTATTTCGATAGTGAGTGAGATGTGCCTGAGCCCATTCCCATCCTATCCCTCCTCATTTTCCCAACCCTTTCTCTAAATCCATTCCTATATCTCCAAAGGTAGGCAGAGCATCCGGGAGCGTGCCTACGTTTGTCATTTTGGACTAATGTTGGCATATATCACGGATGTCTATGGGCTATAGTATCCACTTGCCATCAGGTGGACTGTATGCTCGTCTGCCACCAAGGTCCATAAAAAACAGAAAAAAAAATCTAGAACTCGATAGTCTTTAAAGAATATTTTATTTTTATTTTATTGTGTCATGTTCTGACTTAAGAAAGAAACGGTATTCACAAAAAAACAATTAAATACAGAACTGAAAGCACTCTTCCATGATAAAGCGATTCTCGCTGTGGAGGAGTTTCTGTTTTGTGTAGGCAATGTCTCACTCAAAATGTGACTACAATAAGTAGAAGTTTTATTTAAACTTTACCGGATAAAAATTGTACAGAGAGCGGACTTAATGCCTAGAGGCATTCTCTGCCAAGATTTATACTGTCGCAGTTTAGTATTAGCTTAGTCGCAGCTTAGTATTAGCTTAGTCGCAGCTTAGTATTAACTTAGTTGCAGCTTAGTATTAGCTTAGCCACAGCTTAGTATTAGCTTAGTCGCAGCTTAGTATTAGCTTAGCCGCAGCTTAGTATTAGCTTAGTCGCAGCTTAGTATTAACTTAGTTGCAGCTTAGTATTAGCTTAGCCACAGCTTAGTATTAGCTTAGTCGCAGCTTAGTATTAGCTTAGCCGCAGCTTAGTATTAGCTTAGTCGCAGCTTAGTATTAGCTTAGTTGCAGCTTAGTATTAGCTTAGCCGCAGCCTAGTATTAGCTTAGTCGCAGTTGAACTTAGTGAGAGAGATACAAAAACAATTCTTAATCACAATTCTACAACGACACGGCCTCGGTCGACTTGGTCAAAAAATATCACTGACTATTCCAATCATTACTTGATTAAAAGTCATTACACCGTAAAAGTCACCAGAATATAAGGAATCTATATCTATATATTATAGCAAAATCGTAATAGAGCCGTGTCTGTATAGAAATATTTTTAAAAAATCCACACAGTGTACCCAAAACAATACAATACAGACAATACAATACAATACAGAATCAAAAATAGCCATTCTTGGAATTTTTCTCTCTCCGGTTGTCTGTTGGAAAGCGTATCACGCAAAAACTATTGGATGTAATTTAATCAAACTTAGCACAATTATAGCTTATGACTTGGGTTAACATTTATATTTCTTTCCGATCCGTTACAGAGTTCCCACGGGAATGACTAAAGTTTATGCGAACCAAGTCGCAGGCACTATCAGTAGATAAATATAAGCTATAATGTTTTTTAGTTATTTATAGTATAATTATCCCTAATATGAAATGTGGCACTAACGAGCTCAACCTTCTAGGCTATATCAAGCTACCATTAATATGTCAAGACAGTGTATGTCAAATAACATTAGATATATAATAGTGAAATGGACGCAGATGTATGAAATAGCATAGCTAATATTAAACGACACGCTCTCAGTATAATAATATATAAATAACATAGGAGTAAATACGAATAAATATTAGGTGTACCGGAAAGTGTCATGTTATTTTGGCCGGCTATAGAATAGCACCACCTCACCTCCTCCCGAGTGCCGTAAGAGGCGACTAAGGGCTACCACAAGCGACTACACCTACTGACTATCTGAAAGACTACTGACTATCTGAAAGAAAGCGACTACTGAGGGACTACACCATATCTGAAAGAGTGGACTCGCCAACCAGCTTGGCCAGCGTGGCGTTTTAAGGCCTCATTAGCCTGTCTTTCCACTGCTGGATATAGGCCTCTTCCAGGGATCGCCACCACACACGGTCTTTAGCTCTCATCCAGCCACTACCGTTGACTTTCTTCGACCTGGCTGAAGGGTTTCTCACGCTATGTTTCCCGGTACGTGGATTCCATTAGAGGACTCGTCTCCCATGGTCGTTAAGGTACAGTAAGTATAATTTATTATTTATAAAATATTATTTTATAACGTAACCATAGTAACTTATCTCCAATGAAAATTTCCATCTCAACGACTCGCGATCCTGCGGTATGCTCCCAATGCAACCCCCTAAGCCGAGGTCCGTTCCTTCCGTCGGTCTACCGGCGGGGGAGCCCTTAGGCTCGTTGCTGCACACACTCTTTGCTTCTGGCTGAGCGCCTTCCGCGCTCGCCCTAAACTATACATGTCCGGTGACTCTTGAAAGGTCATTAGGGCCACAAAAATTTAGCTCGTCTAATTTGAGGAAAATATTTTCAATATAATTTTATTATTACATGTATTTGCAATGACAAGGAAGGATGTATAAAAAATGTTTCTTTGCTTCTGAAAATAGGCTTTCCATATAAAAGACTCGCGATAAGACCTCAGAAGACTGATTCCCGTAATTTATTTTCCGTTACCTCATCGTCCCGAACGGGGAATATCGGGGATTTCTCGTCCGTAAGAAATTTCAAATCTCTGGCGGGTAAGGGGTTAAAGTAACGTCGATGAGTTAGTAGATTGGGAGGGCGTCCTGTATACTTAAGTAGGAACATCCTATTTCTTAAACTGTATACTCGTGTTATTTTTTTTCATACAAAGATGGCGGCTGACGAATAGACGGTTCACCCAGTAGTTTTTTAAAAAAAAAAAAAACAAATAAACAATTGACTATGACTGAATGATACTAACGGTTACTACTATTGACTATGACTATCACATTGTGATAGATGATATGATAGCAATAGTCATGCAGTTTGTAGTAGATATTAATCTAAGAAATAATGTAATATAAATTCAAGATTTCTTATCACAATGCAAAATGCGAGCAGAAAATAAATTTTAATATCCTGAAACATTTCCCATTTCATTTAATAGGGGACGTCCTAATTGTATCCCTTTAAATTGTCAACAATTTTGTCCATTACACCGCGTCCCCTACTCTACTCGGGTACGATTAATATGTTTTGAATAAAGCTCTAAAAAATAATTGTAAATATTTTCCCGGCTGGAAGCTTGGATAGAAGAGTATTTTAATTTTAATAATCTCCAGAGAAGGGTATACGGTATAAAATCTTATACCATATATCTTGGTTTTCGGAGTCTAATAGGAACCTGATAATCGTTATGTGAACGGATTATCTACTAACGGTTTACTGTTTATTTATTTATTATGGCCGATATTTCGGTCCAGTTACGTGAGCCGTGGTCGCGGCGGGGATTGCGGAAGGGACTGCGGAGGGGGGGTGAAGGTGCTGTTGCTATTGACAGACAAATCTGTCTACCCTCCGTCATGTTCGCTTCTTATTCACCTGCCCACACTCAACTTGTTTTTGTTGACTAAGTTTCTTGCTCACTATACTAACAATATCACCGCACACACGCGAGTTTGAATCACGATAACAAAAGTTTTAAATCTTATGTATATCAATAGGAGCCTGGTTGTTAGAGCTTTAATGTTTCAGTATTTATATAGTGTAAATTTTATATAGTATTACCTATAACCAATAAATATTTATATAGTACTAGCAAAACCCCGCAGATGTTGTCCTGCCTGTGTATATGATTTTTGCGATCGGTTGAACGGTTTGACGTGCTGCAGCGCCATCTAGTGGCGATTTACAACAAAGTGGATAGTGGATAGAATAAAAACTTTCTCCATAAAAAATACATATATGTGCCAACTTTCATGGTGATAGGTCAAACGGTGTGATTGTGAGTTCAAATCCTCGCTCTATACTATTAAGTTTCTACTTTAGTGATGGTTTTTGAAAAAATGTCATTATCTCGATGGTGAGAGAAAACATTGTGAGGAAACCCGCATGCTCTAGAAATAAAAATAAAAAAAATATAGTAGGTAATACACAAATCCGAATCGGTCCGAAACACCCCAGTGATTTACTAAGGGAGCCCTGTGCCCTGCATTGGGACGTTGTAGGCTGACACAAGTACATACGTTAAAATATTACTTACTATGAGAAATAAAATTGAAATTCGTTGAAAAATTACCGAGATATATCTATATATAATTATTCATTCTTTAAATTAATAGACCTTACATTGCAATATATATAAAAGGAGATTCAGTTAAATTGTATATGTTTAAGAAAAAAATAAGGTCAACATTGTGGAGCTTCATGAACACTATATCGTTTGTATTTAAATGTCCCGTGACGTCACACGCTGCTCGGCCCTTGTCAAAATCCACATTTGAAAGGCTTTAAATCGGTCACTTTTAAGGTATCGAATTCAAAGCAGAATTTAGAAGCTGGTATTTATAAGTAACTTAAATATATAGTGATCAGGAAATATTAATAAATATAATAGTGTTTAATGTAAGATCAAATATATATATATATATTAGGGTGTCCCTTATATGGGTGAAAAACATTTTTTTCGGATATCGAAATGCATACCCCCTAATTCTTTTTAAACTACCCAGACTTACTCAAATACAAAATTTTATCTTTCTACGTCAACATTAACCCGTGCCGACAGAGCTTTGAAGATTTTGAAAATTGCTGTTTTTAACCCTTTCCGTTATGTAGCTAAATCAATTGAAATATTTATATTTTAGAAAAATAATAATCAAAAAGAAAGTTAGTAAATAGGTACTTATTTATTAAAAGAAGATAAAATTACAGATCAACCAGGATATTTTTTTTTGAGGGTCTCTTTTTTACAGTCTGGATACAGATTTCTATGCTCTTGCACACAGCATAGCAAAAATTGCTTTTGTTCTTCGTTTGCAGTGATCAAACCATGAAAATCTTGCATAAGTTTTATTTATAGCTCTTTCAGCTGTATCATTAACTGCCCTTAAAGAAATAGCCTTTCTTTTTGCCTCTAAATAGGCAACATCTTCTTCCCACGTAGAAACGGGTTTCTGGAGGAAGTTCTCATCAATTTTTAATCGAGAAAATAAATTTGTGCTCTTGACAGACACAAAATCACTTAATAATTTTCCTGCAACAATAAATAAGGCAGTGTTATTATCAGTTTAGTGAAAACAGTGTAAAAAATAATACTATGTATTCCCACTTACGATACAAATAATCAGACATATCTTCTTTCGATGGAATGTATCTCTTCCCAGAATCATATAATCAGAATCAGAATCCAGCCTCTTTAAAAAGCACAAATCTTGATTTGGTGCCTTCACCGCCAGACTACATCCAAACCATGGTTTCACATATATAACCACAATGAATAAACAAACATCTTGAAGTGCTCGTTTATCTTTGTCGCTAATTTTGAGCTGGGATTGCAACAAAACATATTTTTAAAGAGTAAATAGCTCTAGCCATCCCCCTTGCTTGATGCATCGCTCCAGGAGGTCTGATTTTAATTTTTTTCTCAGTATCTCCTTCTAAGAAAATAATAGATAGTTCAATCAGTTCCCGATAATCGTCACGTACAATGGATTTTTGCAGTTCTTGATTATAAAATGTCAACAATTCTTCTATTGTTGTATTACAAAAATGTTGTGTGACGATATCGGTGTATGTTTCAATAGCAGCAGGATTAATAGTTTTCCAGTTATCTCTAAACTTTTTGAATATTGGGATATCAGGCCTACTTGTGATTTGGTGGATTTTTGTTTCGAACACACATTTTAAACCAGTTCGTAAACGTGATGGCGGCAAGCAAAGAGTACTAATTCCCTGTCTAATTTTTGTTCCAAAAGTACACAAGCTCCTTTCAATCGCCCTGATTAGACGCAGTTGTATCACAGCATATTATTTGTACTTTGTCATCGAGGTTCCAGTCGTAAAGTGCGTTTAACACAGCTTTAGCTTGATCTTGACCAGAAGAGCTCTCCAGTTTGGGCACAGCCAGAAGTTGTTCCTTTTCTCCAAATGAAATAAGAATTGGCAGGCGTTCTTCTTTAGAACTTCTCACGTCCAGTCCAGGTAATAATTTCCCATCCCAGTGAACGGTCAGCATTTCAGGCATATTATTCTGAAAATCTGATTTTATAGATTCCGCTCTATCTTTTCTACTCTGTGTACGAATGCGTTGAATGG
Source organism: Sesia apiformis (assembly GCA_914767545.1). Lineage (NCBI taxonomy): Eukaryota > Metazoa > Arthropoda > Insecta > Lepidoptera > Sesiidae > Sesia > Sesia apiformis. The sequence goes on along the minus strand of OU611960.1, from coordinate 819,367 downwards.
ACGATTTGTTTATCGGGAAATCATCACAGTTAAGATCTAGTGCTTCTACTACAGCCTGAAGTATATAGACAGAATCCCTTATGCTTAATTGACATCTATCTAAAACTGCAACTAACTTAGGCGTGATAAAGTCTTTCCTTCCTCTTTTTGTAGTAGTTCCAGAACTTACCGTTTGATATGTCGATGGCAAGGGTTCCTCAAGGCTTTCATCAGAGCTGGTAGGTTGATCGTGATGTCCTTGCGTTTGTATAAAATCTTGTGTAGTAAGAGATGACGATAAACTCTGAGAACACATTTGCTCATGTCTTTTTTTCTCTTCTTTTAATTTTCTCTGTCTTGCCCTTTCTTCTTTCTGTATCTTCAGGAAGATTGTCCTGGGTTCTCTTTGTTTTTGTAAAAAGATTTTATCTTCCTCTATTTTCATCCGTTCCACAGCATCAGCGTGTGCTATATCGAATAAATTATCTAAATTGTTTTGAAAGTCCTCCTCACGGCGCTCGTAAACATCTTGTGTTTCTTTGGAATTTTTTTGCAACTCTCCAAGCATGGTAAAGATCCACAAGTTTTTTTACACAGTTAAGTATAGCTCTGGTAGGGATTCTAGCTTTTTCCCAAAATATAATACACTCAAATATAATACACTCTCGAATGACGAGATTTGCGCTTTCACTAACAGTCAATTTAACTTCGCGAATGTTAGAAAAAAGTACTGCAAGAACGTTTAGACGTTTAGACGGTAACTTTGCGGCTGTTATTTGATAATTTACCTCACCAACTAAGAAAATACTTTTTTTATTGCTTCTTAATTCCACTGTCATCTTCTAAATGTAAAACAATGCGTGTTAATCACGAGAATAACTGAGAACAAATGACAAATACCGCGAGTACGCGCTGCTACTTCCGCGCAACTTGTATGAACATGATTCGACGCAAGTCGGCACGGGTTATCGTACTCCAAATAAGGTTAAAATTTATTTCCGAGTGTTTTAAGAGCAAATGAACAAAACTAAGACCTATGCGTTAGAAAATAAAAATTTTGAAAAATAAGGGACACCCTAATATATATATATTGAATACATTAACTCATAAACTCATGATATAATTTAGTTCGTACACTTTACGATAAAGCTTTTTGAAAATTATTTCAATAAGGTGTCATCAATGGCCTAAAAGTTTGGCCTAATTTTTGTAAATATTTTGAATAACCAGAGATTGTAATAAAAATAAATTGCTCTACGCATGAAACAGTATTGTTTATAAAATACATTTATTTGCATAATTTAGGAAGATTTATGAAATTACTCGAGTAAATAGAACCTTATTGTCTGTAATAGTTTTTATTTTAGCTAAAATCTAATTTAGATTTCACTAAAGACTGAATAATCCATTATATTGACGTTTTTATGGAATCTCAAATAACATAATTGTTTGGTCTTCAAATCAGATGTTAGACAGAATATACAAAAGCAACGAAATATTGAGTTGGAAAATCTTAATCAAAAACAATAAGTCATCAAGTCCATGAATGAGGCCCCTAAGATGACGTCACAACTGAACATTAATTGTAAATATCTTATATCAATAGTTAATCAATACTTGTCTTATTAATAAGTAAATACACTTCTCCTACCTTATTAATATCGCTTTTTGGCTTATGATATTGTTAAAATCAATTATAAAAACAAATTCCCAGTAACAAAAAAATCTCTTATATTATTAAATTACGGTACTGTTATATTATTATATTATTCACTATTCACTAATTATTATTAAATTTTATCTAGTATTATATTCATATGTTATTTATTATTAAGTTTTATTTTATTACATTAAATAATTTTTAAATTAATTGGGTACCTATTTTTGAGTAATGACCTACTCCATCTTTTGCCACAAACCCCTATCAGTGGTCAGTCTTGTCCAAGTGATGCCGGTTACCTCTAGGATGATAAAATCATTTATTATAAGTAAAATGATTAGACAGATTTCATTAAGAGTATTCATGTTTCGTTAGCCGTCGTAAGGATTTCTTGTATTTTTCCACACTCATATTTCTACAGATCACTTTAAATTCTTGGCTGTCACTGAAAATCAGTACCGCAGTTACCGTGTTACACATACGAGTATAATGTACACTGATTTATGGACCCTTTTATCATCTACTAACCACAAGGTATTTAAATTTGGTAATGTCTTATGTTTTTTTATTTTAGTATTATGGGTCTTATTTAGATATTTAATTTTGGTCTACAAATACGTAAATGTTCTTTACAATAAATCGTCTTTTCTAATCCTCTAAGGCTTCCACGTGCTCTCTTCCCTCTGTTTCTCTTTCTAAGTCACTTTCTGATTCCACTTGGCGAGCTGGTGGAGTGAAAACACTGCAAACCGTGCGTATATAACCACATATAACTATATGTGTGTATATATAAGTGTTCGTATACTATAACGTGAATATTATGAAGTAACCTAATTTATCAAATAATTTATTGTGTTAATACCAAATTCAAAATTTCGCTATCTATTAGTAATTTTAAGAATGCTTTTTTAGTATCAATATGTAATGATAAAAATACAAATTTCTAACCAATTTTAAAAATACATAAAAATCACAATATAACTGTAATTAAAACTACATAATTGACGAATTATTATGCCTTCTAACATTCCTACACAACTAGACATTCAACTCACCTTTCAACTTTCCCGCGCTCGCATCGCAAAAAAATCCAGCACACAAAATCCGAAAACACAAAAAATAATACAGAACACACAACACAATTTCAATATCACTAATAGTCTCGCGGAAGTTTTGTCACAATACGTTTAGGTGACGCCTGATGTGAGCGCCAACAGACGTGTGCTCAGCGCGACAGTTAGCGTGATACTGAGTACTTCCACAGCTGCAAACCCGAAGGGCGGCGAAGGGATGTATATCGAAGTGGCTGTTAGCTGCACGCGGTCGAACCTCGAGGTAGGGCTCTATCTTTGCTACACAATCACACGGGATAGACAGTTGAGGTCAATGGAAAAATTGATAGTGATCATTTATTAAGGTATAGTTTGGACATATTTCGCTGGACCTATAACCGATGGAGTAGATGGGTCATCGAATGGAGGCCACTTACTGGAACTTCGGAAGCGTAATGTGGAACTTCGGAAGCGTAATGTGGAACTTCGGCCAGATGGACTGACGACTTGAAGTTTACATGAAGTTTATCTAACAGTTGAGGCCCATGGGTTGATGATAGGACACTGTGTAGTTTGGTACCACCACATACCACTGAATCATATGACAACGACTGAAGACCGCATGACCAACGATAACAAATTTACGACAATTGACTAGTGTGAATTTCTACGACGCACAACAAGTCAGTGTGTGAGTATAGACCATACAGTTGCAATGTATTGTTTGAAAATTTGAATAAACGCACGCTCTAGGCACTCGACTGACGACTTGAAGTTTATCTAACAGTTGAGGTCCATGGGTTGATGATAGGATACTGTGTAGTTTGGTACCACAACATACCACTGAATCATATGACAACGACCGAAGACCGCACGACCAACTATAATACATTTACGACAATTGACCAGTGAATTTCTACGACGCACAACAAGTCAGTGTGTGAGTGTAGACCATACAGTTGCAATGTATTGTTTGAAAATTTGAATAAAGGCACGCTCTAGGTCTGACAAGTGAAACGTGTCACTGGAGAAGAGCGGCAAAATTTAAAAATCTCAAGCTGTTAATAGCAAGTACCCACGTGGGAAACTCAGAAATTATTGTGGGAAAAAAAAGTTCTATGGGTTTCAATTTTTTAATGAGACACAATATTTTGCTTCAGCTCGTAAAAAATACGGAGAGAAATTTGAATTTGGAATATTTAGTTATACATGGTCATGGTGTAATTTAGTTTATGAGCGAGAAATTCGATAACAGCTTTAAAGTTATCCAATAAAGCCTTTTATTACATCCGACATTCATCCTGAATGTCTCTTTCTATCAATGTACGTTTCTATCAATCAATCTAATTTGCAAAAGAATCAGAGCAGAGACAATTAGATAAAAGGAAAGTAGGTCTAAACGTCTCACAAATTATGAGAACAGTTTTTAATGCTAAGTGCTAATAATGTAGCGAGAGCTACGCGATTTGAAAACAGCTACGAGAGCTACGCGCCTTGAGAATAGCCACGAGAGCTACGCGCCTTGAGAATAGCTACGAGAGACGTGCTTTGAAAGTGTAATAAATATCTATGTAGCGCCAACTGCAAATATAAGTTGGGTAGAAAAAACCTGTTTTGTTTGTTAGTGCAACGAATACAAACGTTCAAGTCACCATCACCATGAAGTCAAGTGTGAAGTAATAAATGTTCTGTTGACCAATTAGTGTTGCAATCGTGGAGCTGCAGTGGGTGCTAGTAGACCGCGGGGCTACGACAAAAAAAAACCTACCTCATCGAGTTACTAGATAAGTCAATTATATGTCGCAGTAAGATAGAAATAACCGAGAAATAGACATGTCCCTAGTAATTTAGCTATAACACGGAAGATAGATTAAGCGAACCGTTTTCGTTCTATTTCTTTGAGATATAGCCGGGATATAAGATCGATGTTTTTGTTCAGCGATTTAACAACGTTTTCGAATGTATCAATACAGACTATTGAACCAGGCTTTTGTTAACGATTTCTGGATATTTTCTGGAGGAATACAATACAACTTTGAAGTAATAAAACTAGTTAATTTCCACTAATTATTATATTGTGTAAAAACATTTTTTTTAATTGTCATTGTTTTCACTTGAAATTATTATTAATTGTCTTTTTTATAGAAAAAAGGCAGACGAGCATACAGTCCACCTGCTGGTAAGTGGATACTGTCGTCCGTGGACATCTGCGATATATCATCAGTCCAGAATGACAAACGTTGGTACGCCCCCGGATGCGCTGCCAACCTTTGCAGATTAAGGAATCGATTGGGAAAATGGGGAGGGAGAGGATGGGATGGGAATGGGCTCTGGCATATCTCACTCACTACCGAATCACGTACGTACATTGGTGGCCGGTTGAGTGCCGGTCGAGTTTTTAAAATAATAACTTTAGTTTTAATAAAATTAGTAACACCGAATCAAATAGAATTAAATAAAAGATTACAATAACCATTTCAATAGGTACTGCAGTTTTCACATAAAATCAAATTATTATTATATGCACAATGCACATCGTTGCACGGAGACGATCATAATTCTAAATCACTGAACAAATCTAGTGAAATAGTAACAAAATACATATATTTTTATATCACTAAACTGATCTCGGGATATGTATAGACATATCTAGGAAAAAAGAATGACATAGAATGAATATGTATAGAGCTACGAGCGTAGCTTGATGTATGCTACGAGCTACGGGCTACGAGCTACTAGAAAAGCAAGATTGCTTAGTACTGAGGCGCCAGTGTAGTTTTACATCATTAATTCCAAAGCTACTTGTGGCGGACGCGTCAAATGTTTATCTCTATATTATCTTTTTAAATTTCTCTGTATATCGTCTATCTAGGCTTTGCTTGATTCTCTACACAGAAAAAAATTAACACTTAAACTTAAATCATTAATTCCAAAGCTACTTGCCCTCGGTGACGCGTCAAATGTTTATCTCTATATTATCTTTTTAAATTTCTCTGTATATCGTCTATCTAGGCTTTGCTTGATTCTCTACACAGAAAAAAAAAACACTTAACTTAAATGCTATAGTCGAGTTTAGAAACGGATAATTTTATACTAAGTACAGCTAATGTTAGCTACGAAAAGGTTACATCGCGTCGTATTAAAAGCTATAAGTGTGATAACGCGTATATGATATAAATAATTAACACACTATTATTTTATTGGTTATTATACTATAAATAGCATATTTAAATAAGTATACACAGCCTCCTTGAGCATTTCTCACTAAGAAATATACACATAAATTAGATGACGGTTGTTATGACGGATAATGAAAAATAATTACATTTATTCTCGGAACAGACTTAATACCTAATTATGTTGTTTACATAAGGAAAATTGAGAAGTTTAACTTTCATATTACACTGAATTTTGCGTTCAAACACCGGAGTTGAAAATTGTTTAAACATTATCATTTACTACGAAACGAAACGAAACTTTTGAAACGAAATTGAAATTTTATAGTAGATATTAGCTGAATGCAAATATCGCCTAGTAAATTTCGTCTATAGTTTCGATTACGCGTCGCTGTGTGGCGCCACTTGTTTCTCTCAAGCTAACCTGAATAATATCCTTTTGAAATGTGTAATACATATGTGTATCTTTTATTGTATTTGTACTGTTGAGAGAAATAAGTAACCATTAACGGCTAACCTTAATTTAAACTTACGTGGGTGACTAGGTTAATTTTGAGATCCAAAAAAAATATTTGGGTTACAACACAAATTTTTATTACAACTTTTCAAAATACTCTCCAATAGTCTCTATACAGCGATTCATTCCTATAAATCAAGATTTAAAGCACTGGCGATATTCTTCTTTAAGGAGGTCCTCAACAACTGCCATAAAAGCATTCCGAGTGTCCTCAGAGCTGTCAAGAAGAATGCCACGGAGTCCAAGCTTCACTTTTGGAAAGAGAAATAAGTCGCATGGAGCGAATTTAGGACAAAAACTCAGAAACTCTCGGGTAAGTTTTTCTTTGTGAGATGCATTGTCATGATGCGAAAAACCCCTCTCAAACCTGTTTTAGGACGTTTTTAATTTAACACATCGAATACAGTTGGTAAACACACTTCGCTGTACCATTGGGCATTAACAGTTTTTTGAGCGTCTAACGAAATTGTAGCTAAATGCCTATCCGCAGCGAACAATGTTGCCAATATTTTTTTGCCCACACTGCGCCCACTTTTGACCTTCCTGGGAGGCTCTTCGTCTATAAACACCGTTAATTGCCACTTAGTTAGTGGGTCGTACTGACAGATCCAACTCTAATTTCCAGTACTAATGTTTAATATATTCCGTCCCCCCAATTTTAGAACTTTACAATAATTTACCTGCAAAGCCGCTGAGCGCATTCGACTGGTCACGTAACCCCTCTCCCCACCACGTAACGCCACGAAAATGTTATCGTTTGAATTCCATTGTTGCAAAGAAAAGCACGCGAAATGAAATAAATAAGTGAATAAAACATTTTTATTCTTGTAGTGTTGACTAAATGTTCTAAAAACGATACAGTTCAAATGAGTTCTCTTTCTGAAATTTTAGTATTTAAAATTAAAATACGTAGTTTAATCCATACATGGCGGACGGTGCGGTGCATTGAACAAAAGTAAATAATACAAAAGAAAAATAAAACGAAATAAAACGTTTTCTGGGATAATATTAAGTCTACTTGTTGGTAAGTGGATACTGTTGTCCATTGACATGGATCCATAGTCCATAGAGTCTACATGCCAACATCAGTCCAGAATAACAAAGGTTGGCACGCCCCCATATGCGCCGCCTACCATTTGAGATGTAGGAATAAATTTGTAGAAAGGGTCAGGAAAATGGGGAGGGATAGGATGGGATGGGAATCCGCTTTGGCATAACTCACTCGCTACCGAAATACGTACGTAAATTGGGGGACATACGAAAAAGTAGGAAATGCAGTACATTTCAAGGTAGTCTTCTGTAAGAGAAGGGTAACGTGGCCAGACGAGTGCGCCCAGCGGCTGTGGCAAAGCAGCGTACGTACACCGTCCCCCCGCAAAGGTCCAGCAAAATTCCAGCTGTCCAAACTGCTGTTCGTAGAATTGTTGAAGATGTCCAACGCTTGCTGGTGGAGTGTGTCCTGAATCAATAGGAATGGGAGTCGTTAGTGAGGGCACTCTTAACTGAGCAAAAATGATATCTATATGTTCCGTGAGATACTTGAGAAATCTAATTCACGGGCAGCATTTAGTTTGTACAGATTCGTGGGCCCTCACTAGAACCATCGGTACATGTATGTGCGTGTAGACTGTACCGCCTCATCTCTTTCCGTGAGTGTCATGAGAGGTGACTGAGGGACAACAAAGCCGCAACCACAAGCGCTGACATACTGCACCACTTCCAAAACAGTGAGTTCGCCAACACGCTTGGCCAGCCTGACGTTTTAGGCCCATTCATTCCTCATGCATAAGACAATGTACGCGGCGAGTGTGGGGATCAAGCGGTGGATACTGAAAAGCCTGGTTGCATTGGATGGCATTGCAGTTGCGTATGTACCTATTATTGTTGTAGAATGTAAGTTTAGGGTGCGATAGAACTGACATGTTTCAAAGCATTAAAGTTTCTTAGTACAAACTTATTGTTTCAATGATATCAAATTGAATGATAAGAAAATGTAGATATTTTTATGCGACGCTATAAAGTTTGTGACAGAATTCAACGGTTTGCTCGTCTACTTTCGCTGATCAAATGTCCCATAGAAAGTTAAATACAATAGTTGCTCAAGTCTTTATAGAGAAATAAAATAGGGCGAAAGCTTAAAAGCTTTAGTTAATTGAATCTTTCGAAGCTAATGGCTATAGCCCAGTAATAGTTTTGTAGTCATTTTTATCAACACATATTTAATGATTCTGTGTATTTATTTGAAACTAGGGGCTGCCCACGGCTTCGCCCTAGTTAGATAGATATTTATTTATTTAAACTTCACCGTACAACAAGTCTAAGGAGGCGGACTTAAGGTCTAGTGGCATTCTTTTCCAGTCAACCTTTGATCACACAGATATGTGTAAGGGTGGAGGAAAGCAAATATACAGTCGCAAATATAAATATACGATATACAGTCGGTAGCATTATCACTAAAGCGATTTCTTCTAGATAACCTCTAGTAAGGAGAAGTCTGTAGATGAAATAGAGGTAGATGATGCAATATAGAAATAATGTCTTTATACATATCATACAAGCATACATACATACAGATACGGTATGTTTAACAGTTGGGAGAATTAAAAATTTGTTTCCAAATCTAGAACCCGTCGGCCGGCTATAGCACAGCACTAACCTATCTCTTACCACAGGTGTCGTAACAGGCGTCTAAAAGAGTGGATTCGCCGATCTTGGTCAACGTCGAGGTTCAAAGCCATACACCTGCCATACACGAGACAATGTGCATGAAGTGGCCCGTGGATACTGATAGGACTGGTAGCAGTTGCGGTATTGATCAATCAAACCTGACTTGCCCCTACTGGGCCGCTAATAAAAAGACAATTGAATGTCAAAGGCAATTGAAGTCAAGGTGGCTTGATAAGTTAAAACAATTCCCCGCGTCACCAAAATTACGAAGGAGAAAACAAGCAAAACCGCTGACGTGTTGCTAGCAAAATATAATTACTTTCAAACAAAAGGCGTGCGTTTCAGGCGGTTGTTATAATGTTCCCTTGATTGGCACATGAAAATTAAATTAGATACACACTGTTGACATAAGCGAAATACGCTCTCAAGTTTCGAGAAGGTTGACACACAATTTAGGTTCAAGACCACCTAAAGTGTGTGGTAGGGATGTGAGGAGCTACATACATCGATTGTGAAATCTAAGCCGAAAGTAAAGATAATATTTTAAAAAAAAATTAATTATCTAACCACAAAACAAAAGAATTGTTTTAATTTTTTGAATAGATAATCTTGTAATCTTATCATGCAAGCAAAGAATATATATATATATATTTTTTAACGCAATAATTTTAACACGAAAGTAAAGAAATATCTCTTTATTTCTTTTTATTTTTCACCACGAAAGAAAAGAGTACCTTAGAGCAGCGGTTCTCGAACTTTTTTGGCGACGGAACCCTTTTGAACCATTAAATAATTTACGGAGCCCTAAAATAAGCGAAACTTGATTTTATTGTTATTCTTTAATGAAAATCACACAAAAATAGGTACATTACGTAAATTGATGAAATTGTTTCCATTCGATGTTTTTAAACTCTTACGTTACAACGGTGTGCATAGTTTTTGATCGTAGCATTATTGTAGATTTATTATGCTACGTGTCGTCTCATTTTCGGCTATTATGTGATAATACTTGATGTGCTTCGTTCTTTAGGTTGATATTATTTCGGCGGAGCCCTCGTAGAGGCCTTGCGGAGCTCCAGGGCTCCGCGGAGCACACTTTGAGTATGGCTGCCTTAGAGTATCAGAAAGCCGTGTCTGCACATGAAATATTTATACAAAAAATTTGGGTAAACATTGAAATATTGAATTTTTTACTATAAATCAATCGAATTAATATATCACTATGTATTAAGATTATTATTAAAAAAATAATTATTCAATGTTAACTTTTTTATTTAATAAGTGCGCATCTTTATAATAATACGTCAGTAATATGAATACGAAACTTCATCACACGAGTCAGTGGACTATAGAAATTTTCGTAAAAGTGTACGTACGGTCTTGCAACCAGCCCTTTCAGTATCCACCGCCGGACATGGGCCTCTTATGGGTCGTACGGCCTTAAAACATCACGCTGGCCAAGCGGGTTGATGAGTCCAGTCTTTTAGAGGTGGTGGACTTCCTCAGCACTTGTGACACCAGCGGGAACAAATGTCCCATCCCGGCACCATTCTGGTGCCACCAACAAAGCGGGCCGACGACAGACGGCACTTCATTAAAGAACACATTCCGGTCTTGCACACTATTTGTGTGCACTATTCGCTGAAACGTTCGCAACGATATTTTCGCAAAGCGAATGTCCTCACATTCCTATTGTGTGCTTCCAATTACGACGTACAAGGATTCTAATAAATTTTGCTTCCAATTTCGATTTACGTGCGGCGGTATTCAGTTCGTGGAACTTCAAGAGGAAAACAGTAGATCATTTTTTTTTTCTATCAATCGTAAAAATGAACGAACCGTGACCGGATATAAACCATAACTTGTTCCCTGGAAGAGCGATGATAGCCTAGCAGTATACAGCATGGAATCCATGGGAATCCGTTCCTGATTCTAAGTTAATTGATATGAAAATTTTTCAGTCATATCTTACCACACACGATCCTCCGCTCTTGTCAACCACCCATCACCGGTGAACTTCTTAAAGTCGTCAGTTTACTTGGCCGGAGGGCGTCACACACTGCGCTTCCCGCTACGTAGACCCCATGCAAAGACTCATCTACCCCATCATCATTGCGATATCAAGCCTCAGGAAGAGGAGAGTTAAAAGAGGGCCAGACAAGAATTTCTGAGGGGTGATAAAAAGCGCGTCGAAAAGAGGTTTTGCAATTACGGCTCGCTCCTACCACGATTTGGTCCGAATAACCGCAAGGTTGGTAGGACCACGGCAGATAGAACTCTTTATTGCACACTAAAACAAAACAAGGCAATGAAATAAACAAACAGTGGTTTTATCGCTAATAGCGATCTACTTTGACCGAAGAGGAAATTAATATTTTAATCACAAATATTGTACAAAATACTTAATTATATATGTATAATACTAGCAACCCGCCCTAGCTTCGCTTCGGTTTATAACAGTTTAATTTTTTCTAATTTTTTTTTCAAATTTCATAATGAATTATAGCCTATATTAGACACAGATAATGTAGCGTCCTATTTGTGAAAGATTTTTTAACATCGGTTCAGTAGTTCCAGAGATTACCCCCAACATACCAACAAACCCACAATTTTACTTCTTTATATATTAGTATACGAGTACAATATATGTGTAGGAACCTTGCCTACACTGCAATTAATTTAATTAGGCAAGCAAACCCGCCGGCCGATGCTAAATTTGCTTAAGGAATGTGCGCGCGGCCGCTTGTAGAAGGCGCTTGCGCAGAGCGGAGCGAGCGGGCGCCGCACAGTCACTACCGATATCCGACGGCGAATGCGTGCGCATTTTTTAGTTTCTGTTGATTATAAATTTCTATTCAATCTTGTTCTAGTCAATTTCTAATAATTCATTATCCGATCAGTGACATCCTATGTGTGAAATTCATGCTCTTTCTTCTAAAATCTAAATCGCTATTGTAAATCTTGACATACCTACGTGAATAAAGTGTGTCAAATAAAGTGTGGACTTTTACTAGCCAAGAACCCTAGTAGACACTTTATATGTATGTATATATATAATAATAAAATTAAGTATAATTAATAAAATAATTGCCGTATGGTGTCGGCTAGCTATAGAATATCAACACCCCATTTCTTCCCGTGGAGGTCGTAAAGGCGACTAAGGGATTAAAGCGGCTACCACAAGTCCTGAGGAAATACATTACCTGTATGAGAGTGCACTCGCCAACCCGGCGTGACGTCGCAAGGCCATACATTCCTCATGCACAGACTATGTGAATGAGGAGGCCCGTACCCAGCAGTGGATATTGAAAGGGCTGGTTGCATTGAAATAAAATAATTGAAATAAGTGGAAGAGATTTAGAGGGATTGTGTCTTTGTGATTACGGCTTGAAACCTATATGGCCTGAATAAGGGCAGGCCTGTGCCTTACAGTGAGATGTTATAGGCTAATATAGTATATAGGTCTTAAATATCACTTCAGAAATATGAAAGAAAAATAAAACACGAATGTGGAATTCCAAGTGAGTTGATTTAATTAAATGGCAAGCTGTAAAATGTCTTTTTTGAATTATTTCTTCATTGAATAAATGTATTTAATATAATTACTTGCTAATTGGCTCCATTCGCTTTTTGTTCCAATGTTTTCCTTGTATTTGATAACGAAAATATATTTTATAGTACAAAATGAAATAAATATTTTTATTGTTTTTAATTTAAAATTCACATCTATTATTAGGCAAATATTAACAATAGGCGTAGAAAAATTTATATTATGACTTTTCGGTATTGCGTTTGTATCAAACGTGTACGAAACTAATTTGATAAGTATATACATTTCGTTATCTTAAATTATAAATATTATTATTTAAAATATGGTTCTGAACCATATCATCTCTCTTTCGATTAGCTAAAATGCGGGACAGGCGGTATTACCCCGGCGAAAGCACAGTCGGCCAGGGTTCAGGACTCCACGTAGAGAAACTGGCGGACGATACGCGCGGTATCGAGCAGCACCGTCTTCCGCATCTTCATTGAGAGCCAGCCGCCACGGAAACACAACCGCCTTAAGTTGGTCTCGAGGCTCCAGCAGCTGATGTGCCTATATCTTGCGCTGGGGCATGCATTGATCTTGCTCCGATAACCCTTTGTCTGGTCTTTATTTGAAAATCCCCACAAGTTCTGTGGAAATCTATTTCAAGTATTTACAACTCTGTACGTCATATGACATTTGCGAGATCAGAGACCTTTCCAGTTGTTTGATATTGCAGTGCCTGGTTCTGTATTCTGTCCTGAGCTTAAAGATCTACAGTCTACACCATTTTTATATTAATCAAGTCTTTACTCGAGGACTTCGTCCTGCTTCTTCATTAAAAAAAATGTCCTGCTTTATCTCCATTGTCCATTTATTCTCCATTGAATATGTATTCTTGAAAAGCCTTATGCTCATCAGCTCATTCTTTGGTGTGCAAAAGGTGTACTTACTTGCTGACTTCTTGTATACATTCCTTTCTTGGTGTGCCTATGTTTTATTTATTATGATTTCTTTTTTTTTTAATAATGTATGGGCATACAGAATATATATTTTTTAGAATTTGTATATAAATATTTATAAGTACTTGTTTTATATGTATTTATTTAAGTATGTGTGTATGTACCTATACATATGTGTGTATATATTTGTGTACAATTTCAAAATTAATATAAATATCAGGCGATATCATAGGGTGCATCATAGCTATCCAAATAGGTAAAGAGCCTGTGCTAGGATACGCGATAAATTTTTGTCATATAGCTCACGGACAGATTTTTATTTTACATTCAATAGAACTGAAGTCGTGAAATAGCGTAATTCTAAACAGTGAAAAAATTTATGCAGTATATACAGTATAAAAGACGGTATATGACAAAAAAATATAGCGTTTCCTAGCACGGGCTCATTGCCTATTTGGATAGCTATGATGCACCCTTTCTTTCTGTAAATTGAGGTATAACTTGGTCCGTAGGTTGTTGTTGAAATAAATAAATGAAATAAATTTCTTCTTGTTACTGGATAGTACAAGTCACAAAACTCGAATATCCATATTGGTATCGCCATCTATCGTTCAATATTGAAGAGCACATTTTTATCTTGACAACTGTCGATTGTTTTTTGCTCGTGCAACCTACAAGGGCCTATCGCGCTAGCGCATAATATCTAAGAGTCTCCAAGATCCCAGCATCATATAGATTTCTATCCATATGGTGGTGGGATTTCTACCCACAGATCTTCTGATCTTATCGAGCGGCGCCATAAACAATTTACAATTTCCTTATACCTTATACAATTTCCCAACATTCTAAATAATAACAGATATCGGCTTTTTGTTTAATAAACTGTGATAAATAAAGCGTATACGAACTTTTCATGTACCGACTTAGTTACTAAGTGGTAGTTCCTTACTTCAATCGCTCCGGTTTTACCATCTACTCACATTGAGAAAACTTTACTAAAACCGGCCGAATTCTCCGCCTAAAACACATTAGACACATGTCTCATTGCTGGCGGCAAAGCAATAAGAGAATAACAATTTTCCAGCTTAAGACATTGACAAGATACCTAATTAATATATTGTAACTAATTAATTTATCGCTTCACGGGATGTTTTTTAAGAAATAAAAGATCTTTACGGCTATAAAAGGAAACTACTGTCCATATTGCATATTACTGGCTCTAGAGTTTCGACTCAGCATTCATAAGTCAGTTAGTCAAGTTACGCAATCAGTCAGTCAAGACATTAATCATCTTTATATGTAAAAATGGGATAAAAAATAGAAGTATTACATGAGTGCGGTGCGCGCGGAGCGAGCGTGCGAGGTAAAAGGACCCCTGTCCCGCAGGCTGTTTTTGAAACATTAGCGTAGTCAGGTTTTAGCTTAGTATCTTTTCTCGTTACTCGCCGGCAGTCGGACAGGTGCCTTAAGCCTATCCATCCCAAAAGAGAGTGTCGTCTGCAACAATAGTAACACAAAAAGCTTTGTTTGCCAAAACGATGTGTGTTTTGTCCCTCCACTAATGGGCGACTCGTCACTACATTTGTCACCTACTTTGTCACACTAATGGGGGGTTAACACGGACGTCTATAAATAGTTTTACTTAAAAAGATTGTTTTCCGATTGAAGATAAGGAAGTCATGTTAGGTTAGTCGGAAAGGAGATTTCGCAATTTTCCGTACCGTAACCAGCCGTTTTATAGTCCACTGCTGGACATAGGCCTCCTCATGGATGGCCAAGGTAATGTATGGCCCCAAAACGCAACATGGTGTAGTTCCTCAAGGCTTGTGGTAAGACAGATAAGACACCCACGATAAGAGAATGGGTGGTGTTATTCTAACGCCGACGGACACCATACGACCCGTAATGCGATTAAAGATTAAATAATTGATTAATGAATAATAATAAGTGATTAAAGATGTCAAGTGATTAGTTGTATGGGACGAAACTGACTTCTGAATTACAGGTTGTTCTAGTTGGAGTTTAATTTATCTGTGTCGTTTAATATCTTGTGTTAGTTTTTTTTCATGGATTAAGGTGGCGGACGAGCATACAGTCCATCTGATGGTAAGTGGATACTGTCATCCGTAGACATCCGCGATACATGCCAACATTAATCCAAAATGACAAACGTTGGCACACCCCCGGATGCGCTGCCCTCCTTTGGAGATATAGGAATGGATTTGGAGAAAGGGTTGGGAAAATGGGGGGGATAGGATGGGAATGGGCACTGACACATCTCACTCACTGCCGAAACACGTACGTACATTAATGAAATAAGATAAAGTGGGAAATGCCGTACATTTCAAGGTAGTCTTCTGTGAGAGAGGGGTAACGTGGCCAGTCCAGCGCGCCCATTGGCTGTTGCATTTCAGCGTGCATTCTCTCCCTCTGTAAAGAGTAGTGAGTTAGAGAGTGAGTGGTGTATTTATACCTTTAGTCTAACGATACAATTGTTTAACAAGACATTTGTTTCGGATTTGGGTGGTGTTTTCCTTTTTGTATGTCTCTAGAGTTGGACTCACCATACAGGGAATCCTAGTGTGGGCCGTTCATTGTGGCGTTATCTATCTATCTATCTATATATCTATATATATATATAAATAAAAAAAGGGATGTTGGTATATCTGATGTTAATAGACTTCGACACCGTTTGACCGGTCACCATGAAATTTGGCACATATATGTATTTTTTCATGGAGACGGTTTCTATGCTATCCACTTTATTGTAACTCGCCACTAGATGGCGCTGCAGCACATCAACTTCTAATATCGTTTAACCGATCGCCATGAAAATTGGTATACACAGGTATTTGAACACGGAGAATATTTTCGACCTATCGACTTTGTTGTAACTCGCTACTAGATGGCGCTGCAGCACATCAATTTCTATACCGTTCAATCGATCGCAAAAATCATATCGACGGCATAACAGAATAATTTGTGATTTTATATACAGAGGTAAATAAATATACACAGGCAGGACAACGTATAATCTATTAAAACGAACTTATATACATAAAGATAATTTGTATTAATTGCAAATTGTAATTCCTAAAGTTTTTTGCTGAACTTCTCTATGTGGCCCTTTAACCCTAAGTGTCATTACGTAAAACTCAGTCTCATAACCCGGCACATATGTGAACTGTCTCGTTTCCCTTATGTCAGCGATTGTACATCCATTCTTCCCGATTCCAGCCGCGAACGAATTTTCCGGTCACTGGCAACCCTTCGACCTGACGTGACTTGCATACTCTAATATGCTTTCACCGAAGTGACAAGGGATTTTTACTACAGCCAACTATTGTGCCTCTGCAATGGTTATTTATGAGAGAATATTTTAGTGGTATTTTCTTGAAATCCTGGCTCATTTTTTTATCATATAGAATGATATTTTTTTTTTTTATTTAATAGGCATATTATTAAGTATCTATACAACTTGACTCAAAATCTGAAAATAGGTTGTTCATTATCGGGATTTGAATCCATTCTACCAATTTTTCAAAATTATTTCATAACTTTTTGTCCATTTCTAATATATTTTTTACTCTACGCGCGTCGATCGCGCCGCGCCCGGTCACTATAAGTATCGCAAAACTTCATGCGCTCTGGCGATACCACGTGATAAATCTGCGCAGTAGCTTATTTTTAGGTCCGTTTTGACGTTTAATTATAGTTTTGCAGCATTATTTACTCATTATTTCATCACCTTTTTACTCAAATTCTTTGTTTTTATAAGAGCGATACGATAATTTGAGGTAATCAAAATTTTCATATATTACCCCCGCACTCAATTTGTTATTGTATGTTTAAGTCAATTATTCTCCCAACTGATTATTATTTCTTGTACAATTTTGTATTTTACATTTTACAATGTTGCGATGTATGATTATTCTCATTATACACAAGTTATTATTTATTTTAATACTTTCGTAAGTAATTATTATATTTTCTGCTCCTCCATTGTCAGATTTTCTTGTCCACATTTAAAGTCTTAAGTACAGTGTCCGTTTTCTGTTAACTAATTATCCGGAAAACCATAATTTTGCTACAATCAACTATTACAAGTAGTTTCCACGAAATATATTTTAATTTATGCTCGTATTACAAAATTGCGTACTTAAAAATGTTCTCGAAATCACTTCCAGTATACATTAATTTACACATATAAGTAGGTATATAAATTCAAATATGTGTAGGGTTGCTATTTACATATGTTCGTATTTATTCACAATATACTACACTGATTTTAATAGGTCCGCACCATCGTTTTAGTGGTGCGGGCTGGAATGCGACGGAGGGGGTATTTACAATACAATATGCTCGCAAATTCGAGCGAGACGCAACAATACCTTCCTACTCGTACACTCGCCTTATTGAGTGTTGTTTGAAATTGTGTGTGGGACTGTTGACGCCTATTCAAGGTCAAAGCTCAAGAAGTTTTGCGAGGATCTATACTGAGTTATGAGCCCTACGAGTACAAACGTTTACATGTTTGTAACTTCTGATTTATTCTCTAAAATAACTTTATTTTGCTATAGATCGATTTTAAATATTTTAAATTAGTTGACTTTTTTTAGATTTTGCGTTATTTCAATGGCATGCTGTATGATCTTTATCTATATCTTTGAAAGAGAATAAACTTAATTTCATTTCAATTCTTAGCAATCCATTCGTATGCATTCTAATTAATTTTAGTCCATTCCGATCTGTTCCAAATCCTCCAATTGGATTAGGCGTAGAAAAATACATAAACGTCAGGCAGATACAAAACAACCTATTCCCAGAAAGTCCCATTCGCAGAATGTTCCATTAGCAGAAAATCTCGTTCGCGGAATATCCCATTAGAAGATTAATAAAAATAAAATATAATATTTTAGAGTCGGTCATTTAAAATTCAAATCAGCGACAAACTTTGTCGCTTGAGAATTAGATTATGCTGAATTTTAATAGAGTTTTTTAATGTTCAGTAATGGTTCTAGGATGTTCTGAGGTTGTCTGGATTAAAATTATTTTTAGGTATATTACGAAGAAACTTACCTGCTGCGAAGATCAAAAGTATATCAAAAGTGAAAGTGTATTTCTGAGCAGATTGAAATGAAATTTGGAAAATAATATTTGAGCATTTTTTTTGGCTCCAATATAGACAGTTGTAACTGTTTGAAAATATTGTAAACGATCTTAACGAGAACAATATTATATTAACTAAAATACATACATGTGAACCCATATGAAACGGTTTGCAAATGATCTTAAATCGGCTCGACTTCAGTGTTCCGCAACCGTTTGAAACTGTTACCAAATGATCTTATATTGGCTTTAATACAGACATTTGCAACCTTATTGGCCCTAAGAGACATTTTTGTAACTGTTTGAAATTATTTGCAAAGAGTTTCATAAGGTTGCACACCATATGACAATATTTGCAAACAACGTTAAATCGGTTCGACTTCAGACATATGCAGCTACATACTCGTATAAGCTACAAGATCGTTTACACGTGGTTCCAACCACGTGTAAACGATCTTATATCGGCTAGAATTTAGACGTTGAGAGCGACATTTTTAAGTTTTACGTTTTTTAACACATTTGCAAAAGATTTTAAATCTGCTTTTTAGATGGAGAAGTATTTTTCAGGGCATCTTAACCGGCGTATTCCGCGAGCACGAAATGCCTGTGGTTTTAGCATGAAAAATAAGCCGACTAAACAAAAACGCCGCCATCTAACCACAATTGTGGAGGGCTTAGTCTATGGAGTCTATACTAATATAATAAAGAGGTGAAATTGTGTGTTTGTTTGTACGTTGGGGGTGATCTCTGAAACTACTGAACCGATTTCAATAATTATTCCACAAATAGGAATCCGTGTCTAATATAGGCTATATTTTATTTTGAAAAATAAAATTAGAAAAAAAAACCTATATACCGCAGCGAAGCGAGAGCGGATCGCTAGTTGAAAATAAAAGTAATTGTAAATCTCTGCTTCATCGGAAAATATATTTGTCGAATAAGGATATGGTGAATTATTGCGCAATGATATGTACACAAAGCGGATTTAATGTCATAAGGCATTCTGTACCAGTCAACCACTGTTGAAACAAATTTATCTGACCTTCTCTCGCGATGCGACCCTATCTCACAGCCTAATAACTAGTGCACTCCATATAAACGGCCTGATTGTAACACATACACGCGCGCGTCTGTGTATGTTTGCGGCACACATTGCAATTAGCGAAACAGTAGCAATACATATATCGGCTAACTTTTTTTACATTGTTCGTTTTAGTCCGAATAAGGTTTTTAAGGAAAGAAAAATTGGAAATGTTGCCTGGAAAATTGGATAAACTGGTGCTTTTTTCTATGGGATTATTGTATGAACTTATTAAAATTATTGTATTATTGAAATATGGACAGGACAACGTCATACACATATATATATATATGTAAAGAAAATCACCTCACTCGTGTGCTTTTCACCAATTTGAATTTGCCGCGTCACCGCTTATTGGTCGACAAGAATATTGGCTATCGACAAAGATGTCACAACTGACAGTAGTGACATTTAATTTTTATAACTACTTATTGAGAGGAGAATTTTTCCGTATTTGTTAAAATATAAAGAGACCTGAATTAAAGGCATTAAATGTTGTTTCTTTTGTCTTTACAGGTGAGCTAATATTTGTTAATTGATAATGTACGCAATGATTTAAATGTTAAACTTCATGTATCGAAATAAAACCACTTTTGTCTTTACAGAGAAACGCAGTTTTGTCTTTATTTTCTATTCAAAGACCATAATATCATTATATATATATATGTATGTATGTAGTATATACATATATATATATGTATATGTACATATATATGTATGTATGTAGTATTTAGTATGTGTTACTATTTTGTTTTTAGTTAAGCAAGGCCTTTGCTTTGCATCAACCCTTATGCATTTTTCACCTAAAATTGACAGACGGAGAATGTCATTAAGCATCAAGTCAATCAAGGAATTTATCGCCATCACGGTGGCAAAGTGAACTAGCTGTTCGATAGAATAAGTTTTGCCTATATATATATATGTAAATATATATATATATAAATGGATGTTGGTATATCTGAGATTAATAGACTTCGACACCGTTTGTCCGATCACCATGAAAGTATATGTATTTTTTCATGGAGAAGGTTTTTATGCTATCCACTTTGTTGTAACCCGCCACTAGATGGCGCTGCAGTACATCGACTTCTATACCATTCAACCGATCGCAAAAATCATATCGATGGCAAAACAGAATAATTTGTGATTTTATATACAGAGGTAAATAAATATACACAGGTAGGACGTCTACCGGGTTTTGCTAGTATGATATATAGTTATATATATAGCCTCACATATATATATATATATATATATATAGTTACTGATGTGTTTCATGTGCGATGCCTCTCTAAACTCTAAGTTTCAAAGTCTAAAGCGTACAAATGACAGCCCGTCTACCTCAACACTCCACTTAACATAAAAATAAAGATAAAAACACCACTTCAAAACTTTTCTCAGCCACAAGCTGTCGCATCATTCACACGATGTCACTGAATTCACTCAAGTGGCCAACTTTTCGAGTGGGACCCTTGAAGTATTAACATAATGTACAAAATGCGGAGTTACGAGAAGTTAACTCTTGCCCTGTCCACATCTGCATATATTATCATAAGTACGTTTAGTCTGCACACTTTTTTCGAAAGCCATTCCATATCAGACTGTTTGCGCCGCTTTATTATTTTGGCCACGTTTTTGAACGGCGGCCTTTTAGTCCATAACAGTATAACAGTCCATACTTTTTGGCGGAATTTCGAGAAGTAAAGTTGAGTTTATGTTTGATAATTTTTAAAATTGTGTATTGCGGGTTTTGTGGTTCAATTGTGATAGTTTATCAAACTTCAAAGTGAATGGTGTTTGTTAGTGCATAATGTTTTTGATAATTAAATAAATGCGTGAGACTTCATTTTTCTCATTCTCCAGGGAGTTCAACTCAGTCCAATATAACTTATTTAATGACTTATTCATTCAATATTCCATGACGGATGACGTCTGACAAATATCCCCCGGAAAAAATGCGCAATTAACCTCGTTTCGTCGGGCCCGCGCGTTCTTTTTGGTTGGATCCTTGGAACCATCCTTGGAATCGCGCAAAAATAAAGTGCATTCAGTCATTGAAACAACAATAGGGGTCGACCTCAGTAACGTGATTATAAAGTGTATGGTCACGTGTTTGCCGGTTGCCGGTTGCGCTGCGCCAGCTGTTTGTGAGTATTTACACGACAATTTACTATAACTTTCTATTTCTCATTTAGTAGTCAATGTTCTATAGTTTCACACCCTTTTCATACAGTGTTCAATGTTCATACATATCCTTTCAATGTTCATGCAGTGTCTATCCCATCCCGCATACATTTACTGCTCCAGTTCCAGTCGGATAGAATGCCGTCCTCAGGATATATCCTGATCGCACGTATCACAGTTTATTTTCTAACATTTTGGGTTTTATTATCTTTACCTTCGCTTCACACAGGTCCTTCATGGATCGAATTGCATATCTAGTGGCATTATAATTTAAGCCACTGGTCCCGCGATAGCACCATACCACGAGTCTATCTCCCTATACTGCATGCACCGTTGGATAAAGACCTGTTCCAAGGACTGTCACCATACACGGTATCAGGAGAAGACGGGAGTCCGCAGTTTGTTAAAGAAAAAAAAAGATTGAATAATTTTACGACGTAGTAATTTGGACAAAGTAATAAGATTTATTGTACGTACTATGTTAGATTCAACGCAGAACCGAATCGGATAGTTAGGTAGCGAGGAGCGACCGAAGCAAGCGAAGCGAGCGTGCCGCCGCGCGATAGCGGCCCGCGAGTGCTACAATCGAATTGCCGGTGTCGTAATTTGGACAGTCTTGCTGCGAACTAAACTAATTTATCATAATGATACTTGCCTGTAAATAATTTGCCCAGATGGAATTGACAGCCTTGCAGAATGATATTTTCAAAATTAGATCGCAAACTGTGAGTTGCTTGCTGCCTTTACGAAGTCCAGTATACACACTTTTGGTCGCTTATTTTTCGTTTATTTATTTTTTAATTTCAACAAGTTCCTGTTTGTTATTTTGTTAAATAAATTTTAAGAGTATGAGAAATGATTACATGGTGAAATAAAATATGCACTAATGTTTATTTGACGTTTTTAAAAGTTGTGTCAAGATACCTACATTTGCCGACAGATTAGTTTTGTAATAAATATTTTTGAAAATATCAGTTTTTGAACAGTTGCTTGTGAAATAATACTTTGACAAACGTAGTCTGATGAAACATTAGTAAACCGAAGAAGCCAGGTTCTAGAAAGGTTCTAGGTTCTAGAAGAAAAAGTTCCAGAACTCTTAAGGTTCCATCTGGTCGGGGGACATCCCACGCTTTGATAAGTGATAATAAATTATTGACTAACTCAATTTAATGGTTAATTATAAATAAATCGCAGGCGATCTTTGTAGCGCGAACAATCGTTCCACAAAAAATGTCTGTGATATCTTCATACTACGAAATTTCAAAGTAATTCATTTCATGGCGAAAAGTGACTGAAAATAAACGGCTCATATTAGATCCCTCTGTACTAGTATATAAATATTTTTGGAGTTGAATTTTTTTTTGTTCTTTTTGTCGAGATATAGTGATTTTCTTCGGAAATTCGGAACCTTTTCTTATCTCTCTTCTCTTTCACTCAAGTGATCTCTGCAATATGTAAATTATTGAAATTGATAATTAAACATTATCCCTGTTCGCTGAAAGTTCATCTATTGAGGCAAATTCTGTATACTGTCATCCACTTGACGTGAAGGATTTAGGGAGCTTCCACAAATTAATCAAGTCTGAGCAGGGACGTCTTAACAGGTTCAAGGGTTTTATTAGATATAGGGAGTTTTGATTGATACTAAATAGGAAGACAACGTCAGGAGGTCAAAATCGAAAGTAAATATTTTTGTAAATTTCGTTTAAATATACCGTAAAACATTCTCCACAATGTACAATAGCAACGGTTTAAACTTTCACAAATCTCAAAAAAAAAACCAAGTTAATATCTGTATATTAACTTGGTTTAATGAAAAATATCTTCATCCTCACAGCAATGAATTTCTTTCGTGAAAACAGACAACGTTTGTTGCAAGACTTTTTAAAATTTAATATTCTTCTTCTTCGTTTTCTCAACCCTTTCTCCGATTACTTTTCTAAATCTTCAAAAGTGGACAGCGCATTCGGGGGCGCACCGACTTTTGTAGTTCTGGGCTGATGGTGGCATGCACCGCGGATGTTTTTGTTTTAGAAAGAAGATGGCAAATGAACACACAGTCCACCTGGTGGTAAGTGGATACTGTCGCCCATAGACATCCGCGATACATGCCAACATTCGTCCTAAATGACAATCTTTGGCACGCCCCCGGATGCGCTGCCTACCTTTGTTTATGAATGAATTAATTTGAAGAAAGGGTTGGGGACGTGGAAAGGGATAGGATGGGAATGGGCTCTGGCATATTTCACTCACTACCGAAACACGTTGGGGAATATGATAAAGTGGGAAATGTACATTTCAACATTTCAAGTACATTTCATACAGGAAAGTACATTTCAAGGAAGTATTCTGTGAGAGAGGGTACCGAGGCCAGTCGAGTGCACCCAGCGGCTGTTGGATTGCAGAATGCACTCTCCCCCGAATACAACGACTAAATAAAGGTCCACGGACTATGGTATCCACTTACCATCAGGTGGACTGTATGTTCGTCCGCAGTCTTCTTCCTATAAAAACAAAATATAATGTTTATTATACAATCATATTATGCAATCAATCAACTATCAAAATATTTTATTTGTAACTTATTGTATTTGTAAATATTTGTACAGCAGAAACAAAATATATACAAAAGGTATACGTACGTATACAATACGTAAACCATACAAGACTTGGCGGGGGCACTACAGTACCTCCTGATAGAAACTTAAACATATATGTAAAAATATTGGTACATTAATATAAACTATACACATTTATACCAATATATACCTACATAGGTACCGTGATTAGCCCTGTTTACGTCCACTGCTGGACATGCGTCTCCTCATGCACAATTGTGCCACGCTGGCCAAGTGGGTTGGCGAGTCCAATCTTTTAGAGGTGGTGTAATTTCTTCAGGGCTTGTGGTAGCCGCTTTGTTAGCCCTTTTGATCACGAAATCCAAGGGAAGAATGTAGTGCTATTCTAAGGCCAGCCCACACCATACGTCCATCCATACATAGCAATAATAAAATATTTATAAATAAAACGGAATAAAGGAAAACGACTTGAGAGAAATTTAGTCGAAAAAATAAAAGTACCTGATAAATCTATTAGATAACGCGAGAACAGCGCGAAATCTGCTCAGCCAACAGATGTCGCCTCCCGAAAATCGCCAACTAACCGAAACCGGATTAAACCGGACTAAACAACTGAGCGATTCGCAAGCCCTCCCGAGCCTATATAAAACGATTTATCAATGATGACTAGAGATAAATTTGAGTAGAACGGCCCCGATTTAATTTTACGGAATTATTTTTGAAATTTGTTCCGTCATTCTCCTTTCTTGTCGTGTCGACTAATTCTTGTGTGTACTTACTTCGATTACATTTTATCAGAATTTTTAAAGATATTGATATTGTTATGTTACGTTAACTTTCCAAATTATTGTCATTTGTTTTAAGGCTTTTTTTTTCAATTGTGACCGCATTGTAGAAAAATTGAGGACAAACAAAAACAAAAACAAGGCTCGCTAGAGAGTCCACAAAACAAGATGTTTTCAAAAAGTCTATTTGAAAATGTTTATTTAGAAAATTAAATATTTTTTACATACTGGGCAGGTCTGCCCATAGTGACATCATTAATTACCATAGTATTTTTAATACCATTATCATTATCATTAATACCATAGTTACTGCTTTTTCCAAAAATAAAAAATAATGTTACTATATCGATATGTCCATACCATTTGTTTGGTCGACCGGACTATTATGAACCTAGCCCAATTTAATAAACAG
Source organism: Sesia apiformis (assembly GCA_914767545.1). Lineage (NCBI taxonomy): Eukaryota > Metazoa > Arthropoda > Insecta > Lepidoptera > Sesiidae > Sesia > Sesia apiformis. Next base: position 793,675 of record OU611960.1, on the reverse strand, counting down.
TATACACTGGGCCATTCTATTTCAAAATACAATTTCAGTGGCAACACCCGATCGAGTCGCAACGATAAAATATTTCATCCTGCTCGAGGGGCCGTCCCTAATCGCAATATGTCGATCCTTACTCGTATATATCGAAATTACGATCAATCGGTCAATCGTGAACGCTTTTCAACTCGATTCCGTTGTTGGAAAGGCTGGAACGAGTAATGAGGCGTGTAAAGGTTTATGAAGTGTGATGGCAATCTTTAAAAGTTATAAGGAAAATGTGCTCTATTTTTTATATAGGAAACTAGGCTGAAGAGTAAGCGGCCTACATGATGGTAAGTGGTTACTCACGGACGCTTGTAACACCAGGAGGTATGCGGGTAAGCTGCCGACTTTGCAAAATCCTATTTACAGCTCTCTTGAAGAACCCTCTATATATCTTTGCGTGATGACTTATTGAGGCAGTTCGTTCCACAGCCTACGGGTTCACGCACATCATTCAGGTGCACAATTCACCTAGGTGACATCACCCGAGTGCACAAAGTGGGATAACCCGGCGTCGCAGATGGTGTTGCAAGCGAGTTGCTAGGGATTGTAGATATACCTATCTTGTGAGCGAGTAGCGAGTAGCGCGTTTGAAATTTTTGAATGACTATCTATATCTCAGTCATTTTTCAACGGATATCAAAAATAGATGAAATCAGGATTTTTGTATAAAATAACCATTTCTAAAATGCATATTTCTTTTGTGTGTTAAAAACAAATAATGAAATAATAATAATAATAATGGAATTTTCCTTATCTCATCTCTTATCTCTCTTATCTTATTCATTTCTTACGAGGTACATTGTCAATAGAGTTGTTTATTTAGTGCTATCACATAAATTTTTGAATGGAAAAATCCTTGGCCCAGTGTCTTTGTCCTGTATAGCAGCAAAAACAGGGCATGAATAAAGTATGTAATGAAGTTCAGACCCCAGTTTCACGTCCCATTTTTCCCATTCTCGGGAAACGCAAAACGTCCCCGATCACTGTTTTGATAAAAGCACGTTATTTATCGTATTATCCTAGTACGTCACTGAAAAAGTAGTTTTCCCTCGTAAAAGACAACAAATGGCTTTTATATATGTGTGAATAAAGTACATCATCCGTCTGTGTACCCGGAGAATCGTTAATTCAACTGAATCGTACCTATTTACAGTTTTCTTACTTATGTAACATGTATCAGCATTTAATGTCCCACTGTGGCACAGGCCTCCCTGTAATCCAACGTAATCCAACGCTGGGGCCCAATGCGGATTGCTTACTTACTTATTGTGTTACTTAATCCTAACTGTCATTGCACCCACCACGCCATCTCTGTATAGTCCAAAGTACAATTAGTTATTCTGTGATCAAAGGTTATCTGGGAGTTAATGCTTCTAAGCATTGAGTTCGCTATTTCTCACTTTATGCATTAAAGAATAAATAAATTCTAATTATTTTTTACACTAGCTACAATTTTAATAGTACATTAAACCAACACATTCCAATTAAAAAAAAAAATCATGAAGAGCGTGACCTTTACTAAGCGTGACCAGCTGTTGAATGTGGACACCTTGCTGTGCCAATTCTTTTTGACCAATCGCCTATGAAATTATCCACAAAAATAGTATTAAAAATCCCCAAAAAAGTCAATGCCAATGCATTTAAACAATATTTCGTTATCGTTTAAATATATTGATTTGGTATTAAATTAATTATTTAAATATACTATATGTATTTAAACCATAGCGATATAATTGAAGCTAGCTTTGTCGGCGCAGACCTGACAAAGCGAATTAATCGCCACGCACACTGCGCCATATGCGCGAGCATAAGCGAGCCTGTGTATTACAAAATGGAGGTATGAGTGCGCATGCTGGTGACCGAAAGCGGTGGCTCGCGAAATAGCGCATATGCTGGCGCAGCCGCGCTCCTACCCGCTACCGCGCATTAGCGCTGCGCAAATGAATGCGTTCAACGGTTGTGGGTTCAACAGCGTGTACCCTACCCCCTCCCCCTTTTTACGAAAGTTAAGTTAATTACTGTAAATTACCACACTCCCAAGGTCGCAGAAGGTTCCCAAGGTCCCAAGGTTCACATAGTCGGAGCGCGTCTCACGGTCCGTGGTCGCCACTCGAGGATTGGCTACCCCATAGACTGTCGGTTTTGCGGCAAATACAACCTGTCCATTGCCATCTCAGCATGGTGATTCTACGAGCTATGTCGGTGACTCTAGTTCTTCGTACGTAAATTACTTGCGGTGGATTCTTAAATTGTTAAATTGAAAGGTCGAGCACCAGCATAGCTTAGAAATAAATAAGAAATTTTTAGATGAAAATAAATAAGAAATCTGTGCCGCGTCACCGTTGGCTCCGTAATAAAACAGTAGAATTATGAGGGTCCATTCTGTATCCATGACAACTAGGAAATAATTGGACACAAGCGCTGTCGTTCGGATTAAGTGTGTATTTTTTCTTCAGGGAGATAGTTTGGATAATATACATTCTAGAGAACACGATTTTAAATTTTGAAAAATTTAATTACATCTTGACTAAGGTTACTAGTTGAATTCAAATTAAAAATAAATTTAAACTAACTGTACAAATAAGACTAACAAAAGATTTATTATATTACAAATAAATTATATTATTATAATTAAACTGGGGCCGTGTTTTTTTTAACAAATTGTAGTGATTAATAATTAATAATCATAATCTTTCGTCACTCAGTAATTTTATTACTTTTTTATTTTAAACAACCAATATTGTGTGCTTTAGTATTTAATTGGTATTAAGATGTTAATTATTCTTTGCACGCCTGTTGAGGCAGAACACAATGGAAAATATTTTCAACGTAACGCTACCTATGTTCTTGCAAACATAGGATTTGAATAATGCGATTCGGCACTAAAATAGTTTGAATCTATATTTCAATTAATTTCGAAGATGAGAAAAATCGGTTCAGCAGTTCCAAAATTAGGACAGTCTAAACTTTTAAAAATATCCCAAAATAATGACGGTGTAAATTTTTAACAAATCCCAATATTATAACGGTGTAAACTTCTAAAAATTCCCAAAATTATGACTGTGTAAACTTTAATAAAAATCCCAAAAAATGACGGTGAAAACTTTAATAAAATACCAAAATTGAGACGGTGTAAACTTTAAAATAAATCCCATAAAAAATCCGACGTCTTTACATAAAATCTATATGTGACTAACGCTGAAAGTTTTTAACATCTCAAAAATGAATTCATATATAAAGATGGAAGTTATTTTATTGCTTTTCGAAGTATTCTCCGCGATAATTGATACACTTTTTGATGCGATGAAACCATTGTGAGAAGTATTCAGCCCACCCTTTGGCCACTTCTTCAACACCCGTTTGGAAAGCCGTTATCGCTTCGTCTGCATACATAAAACGTATTTCTCTGAGTCTATCCTTAGGGAATAAATAAAAATTAAAATGCGCAAGGTCGGGACGCAATGGCGGATGAGCCATTTACTTTACATTTACAGTACTCAAAAATTATTTCGTTTGTCTGGCGGACTGAGCTCGGGCATTGTCGTGATGAAGGATCAATCTGCTTCGTGGGCGTCGGTTCTTTGATTTTTGCTTCTTTCTTTCTTTGCTCCGCTCAAATTGTGAGGAATCCATCTAGCACAAAGCTTTCATACCTATAGGTGATCGTGAAAAATAGTTTGAACATGACTCATGCCAATACCTAATGACGCCCGTATCTACGAATATGTCGTTCGTTTGTTTGATTCAATCATGAGTCGCACAGTTTTGATGTTTTCTTCCGTCACCGCCTTCGCAGGACGCCCATCTAACGAAGTTAGCGTCACCAAGGTGCGTATGAGCACGTTTAAATTCACTGTACCAGTTGTAAACAGTCGCACTGGATAAGACTTCATCACTAAATGCTAATATCAGTCTACTTTGTTTCTGGTTTAGACCGCATCGAGTCATAAGGGGTCATTGAACAATAATGTTCTTGTGTTAATTTTTGCGCAAATGCTTAATTTTCAAATTGCCGTCACAAATAGAAAAACAAATGGCAACTTTGTAAATTTAATGGCGTTTGACAAGCAAAGACTTCCATATTCAAAATTCGATTTTTTTTATTATATTGTATATTAGCCCGTTGTACTTTTAGTTGAAACTATCGTATGTCGTTGGATAAGACTCAGAAAATATTAGTAAAACATCTTATTTCCACATTTTCTCTATGAATAAAACGCACTCGCGTAATTAATGTCCTCCCATTTTAACTGTTTTTAAACAGTCGCCTTTGCTTTGATTTACGTTTATAAACCAGGAATTAAAAACAAACTACACCGCGTATTGACACAAAACGACTCAAATATAAACAATTAAATATGACAACAGGTGTCACCGTTAAAATAATTAAATTCAGTCTAAAAGGGTGATATTCTCGCCCTTTGTTTATTTTAATTATGAAGGAAGCCGGATCTGTGCGCACATTTGTCTTTGCTGAAATTGTGAGTTTGTACTGCGGTTTTCATTACAGGTATGATTTCAGGTTTGTGTCGACGCTATATTATGCTAATACTCGTATTTTAAAAAAAACAGTTACTTTAGTTAGAAATAACATTGTGAATTTATTCAAAAGCAAACGTAACTGTAATTAATTATGTGGAATGTGGCATTGAACGCTGACAACTATTTATGTACACATATTCGGTAAATAAATAATTTGATTTGATGTGATTCGTCTTAGATTTTCCGAATTTTAAAGAAATCCGCTCGCATAAATTGCGAGTTTTGAGTTTCGGATAAAAATACTGGACATACATTCATAGGCATACAGATATACATATAGTGATTTATCTGAAAATCGAAGTTATGTACATAGCTATTTATATACATATATTATATTATATATACATTGGTATTCAGTAGAAATGTTTATTGTATGGCTATCAAAGAAACTAGAAATCTTTAACAAACTGTCAAAAGAATTTATAGATTCATCTACTAAGTCAATGGCTCACGATCAATTGTTTTTATAGTTTGAATGATTTTTTAAATTTTAAGTAATGGAAACATTTCTCAATTTCTCACATTTCTCACTATACTCAATTGATGTATAGTGTTCTGTATTGATGTGTAGTGTTCTGTATTAATATGTAGTGTTCAGTATTGATGTGTAGTGTTCTGTATTAATATGTAGTGTTCAGTATTGATGTGTAGTGTTCTGTATTAATGTGTAGTGTTCTGTATTAATATGTAGTGTTCAGTATTGATGTGTAGTGTTCTGTATTAATATGTAGTGTTCAGTATTGATGTGTAGTGTTCTGTATTAATGTGTAGTGTTCTGTATTAATATGTAGTGTTCAGTATTGATGTGTAGTGTTCTGTATTAATATGTAGTGTTCAGTATTGATGTGTAGTGTTCTGTATTAATGTGTAGTGTTCTGTATTAATATGTAGTGTTCAGTATTGATGTGTAGTGTTCTGTATTAATGTGTAGTGTTCTGTATTAATATGTAGTGTTCAGTATTGATGTGTAGTGTTCTGTATTAATATGTAGTGTTCAGTATTGATGTGTAGTGTTCTGTATTAATGTGTAGTTTTCTGTATTGATGTGTAGTTTTCTGTATTGATGTGTAGTGTTCTGTATTAATATGTAGTGTTCAGTATTGATGTGTAGTGTTCTGTATTAATGTGTAGTTTTCTGTATTGATGTGTAGTTTTCTGTATTGATGTGTAGTGTTCTGTATTAATATGTAGTGTTCAGTATTGATGTGTAGTGTTCTGTATTAATGTGTAGTTTTCTGTATTGATGTGTAGTTTTCTGTATTGATGTGTAGTGTTCTGTATTAATATGTAGTGTTCAGTATTGATGTGTAGTGTTCTGTATTAATGTGTAGTTTTCTGTATTAATGTGTAGTGTTCTGTATTAATATGTAGTGTTCAGTATTGATGTGTAGTGTTCTGTATTAATGTGTAGTGTTCTGTATTAATATGTAGTGTTCAGTATTGATGTGTAGTGTTCTGTATTAATATGTAGTGTTCAGTATTGATGTGTAGTGTTCTGTATTAATGTGTAGTTTTCTGTATTGATGTGTAGTTTTCTGTATTGATGTGGATGTATGTTAACTGATGTCAGTTATGTATGTACTTATGTATGTATGATGTCGTTATGTTGTATGTATGTACATGAACTATGATGAATTGAACAGTACCTTTGTATATGACATGGATGAATCATTTTAAACTTTATAAATAATTTTGCGCACTGGTACACCGGTGGAATGAATTGGGCGTCAAGATCACATTTCCATGTGTACAAAACCTTTCGTTCAAAAAATAAATAATTTGAATTTGAATATATATACACACATATATATAGCACATATATACCATATACAATGTATATACACAGTGAAGGATAGCTATATATGTATGTAATATACTTGTAGGAACCTTGCCTACACTTAATTTAATCAGACAAGCAAACCCGCCGGCCGATGCTAAAGTCGCTTTAGACCGTTATGCGCGGCCGCTTGTAGAAGGCGCTTGCGCAGAGCGCAGCGAGCGGGCGCCGACAGTCACTACCGATATCTATAGGCGAATGCACGCGCAATGTCATTCATATAAAGTACGAATAAAGTATTTCATATAAAGTGTGGATTTTTAATAAAGAACAATAACAACACTTTATACTGAAATTTGTGGACAAGCTGCAGGACGTATTTATTAGCCGATAAAATATAAACTTCGATACAAAAATATATAGGGCCTCAGTTAAGATTTATTATTTTTATTATTTACTAATTAACTGATAAATCTTATATAACATGGTAAAATAATCGACATTCATATATTCCAATTAACTTAAAAATAAATTATGATGACTTTATTTTTCCAAAAGTCTTTGGTCAAATTATGTAATCAATGCTCATTCAAAGGAAGGCCACCTCGAAACTGACATAAACTAGAAAGAGGTCTTATTCTAAATACCTTGTAAGAACCCTTACAATTACAGCTGCCCCACAAAAAACTGCTGCAAAAAATTGTGCCCCACCAAGGTGTATAGTCCTATACAAACTATACAAAGTATAGTCCATGTTGGCTCTCAAACTTTTTAATTCACCCCATACTTAGTTCTCAGGGGAAATTAGACCAATGAAGGTTGGTTAGGAACGTTTTATTACAACGCATTGTTTGTCCTCAAACAGCCTGCGTAAATACGGCCATTTTTGGCTCACAAATGTGTCAAATTGACCTCATTTGATGTAACTCGCAGGTTTTAGATTAGTTAGAACATTCCGTTTTTTTTTTAATTTGTTTATTTCAATTAGCAACTGATGTCGTATAAAGTATATAATTACGGTTAATTAACATTTTATAGCCAATAATAGATTTAACCGATAAACAACAAAAATATTGTATAATTAATAAATAAATAACGCCACACTCAATCGCCCACACTAAGATTCCCTGACTCGTGGGTCCAGAGACACTTCTTCTTCTTCTTCTCAGCCCTTGGACGTCCACTGCTGGACATAGGCCTCCCCCATTGTCCGCCATTTAGACCTATCGGCAGCGACCTGCATCCAGCGGGTGCCCGCAACCTTTATGAGGTCGTCAGTTCATCTAGCAGATGGACGTCCTCGGCTTCGTCCGCCGGTACGTGGTCTCCATTCGAGAACCCTTCTGCCCCATCGGCCATCGGTTCTTCGAGCTATGTGCCCTGCCCACTGCCACTTCAGCTTGCTAACCCGAGAGGCTATGTCGGTGACTTTAGTTCGTCTACGGATCTCCTCATTCCTGATTCGATCACGTAGGGAAACCCCGAGCATAGCCCTCTCCATAGCTCGCTGTGCGACAGTGAGCTTATTTATGAGGCCCATAGTCAGAGACCACGTCTCGGTGCCGTAGGTCATCACTGGTGCCGTAGGTCATCACTGGAGACACATCCAGAGACAGAGTCATCCAGAGACACATACAGAGACAAACACAAACACACACCCAGAAACGAACAAAATTCACATTAAACATTTATTAAACAAAAGTATGTCCGACCGGGGATCGAACCCGGGACCTCTTGCACAACAAGTAGGGTCACTACCAACTGCGCCAATGGGTCGGTCAAATTTCTATATATCTATATATTTTATGTTAAATTACATACAAACTAGAATTTTAATTATTCTTCCTAGTTACAGTTTAGTAGGTATACAGGTTCAATCAAACGAATGGGCCCTTTAGGGTAAGGGTAAGGTAATATTAAAGATGGCAAATTTGACTTAAAGGAAATTTTTTACTTTTAAAAATCGGCAACACTTCCCTCGTGGATTTTTGAAAATTCGCTTGTCTGAGCCAGGAATCGAACCGGCCAAAATGCGAAAAAAATCACTCTGGATATTCATAGCACAAAATAAACCTAATTATTTGTCAGTAAAATTTATGTCGTGTCAGTATCTCAGTATCAGATGCATGTTGTTGTTGCATGTTGCAGTTGTTGATAATGATGAATGATAAAATAGAAAATAGAAATAGATTTGAAAATGGAATGTAGTGTGTAACTGGCATTAGGACCTGCTGATACAAATTGTTTTTTCATACAATTGCAGATACAATTGTCAACTATCCACTTGTATTTATTTGGACAAAATAATGTTCCATATTTGGCATTTCCATATTATAACATCGATTGGTACTATAAAAGTTACAGATTTTTTTTCGCATTTATCGGTTCGTCTCCCTGTTCAGACAAGCGAATTTTGAAAAATACATGAATGCAGATTTTCTTATCTTTAAAAATAAAATAAATAAACTTTGTTCGCTCCAATAACATCGATGATTTTATTTTGTAGGGTGATATTATATTTTATTACCCACATTTTTAAATAATCACTTCCACCGATCCTTTTTATATCGCTGCACCTTTGCATACCGGACAGTCTAGCGATCGACCGTCCAGTCACCGGTCAATTGTGAAACTCTCGTATTTCGGTGGTCTCCCGGACCCCGGAATTGGCACATGCTGTGCCCTTTCTATACCGCGAGTATATCTGCTCTAAGCTGCATCGCTGCTTAGTACCGAAGGACGCTCAAACCAAGTGGAAGGTCAAGAAGAAGCCGAGAAGAAGCGCTACCAGGCTGGAAAGAACACAGGGCAACCGTAAGCTTGGTCGGAAAGCTAGTTATAGTTAGGCTATAAAGGCTAGTTAGGTTAGTATTTGGATAGTTTTATCACTAAAACCTATGGATCCGCACGTAGATTAGCGTACGGCTATATTGCTTAGTTGTTGCGTTCACAAACTTTGAGTAAAATTTGTCATCTTCAATATTTAGGGTCAAGACCCTATTCGTTTGATTCAGCCTGTATTTATGTAGGTACAATACCTAACATCGAATAGTTTTGTGAGTTTGTTTTGTGTGTTTGTGTATGTATATTATGTGGAGTGGTGTCTTGTAAAGTTGTGAGTGTGTGTTTTTGCATGTTGAATTGAATTTAAGTTAAACTTTACAGTTATCGTAGGAGAATGACAGCATTTTCCAGGATATATCGACAAGTGGCCATAGTAGTATAGTTAGAGGGAGAGAGTGAACGCTGCAATCCAACGGTCGCCGGGCGCGCTCGTCTGGCCACGTTGCCCCTCTCTCACAGAAGACCACCTTGAAATGTACTGCATTTCCCACTTTAACTTATTTCCCTAATGTACGTACGTGTTTCGGCAGTGAGTGAGATGTGCCAGAGCATGGGCTCTGGCACATCTCACTCACTGCCGAATGGTCCCATCCTATCCCTCCCCATTTTCCCGACCCTTTCTCTAAATCCATTCTTACATCTCCAGAGGTAGGCAGCGCATACGGGGACGTGCCAACGTTTGTCATTTTGTACTAATGTTGGCATGTATCGCGGATGTCTATGGGCTACAGTATCCACTTACCATCTGGTGAATTGTATGCTCGTCCGCCGCCTTCATCCTTAAAAAAAAGTATTCAGTGGTGTTGACAAATATATTTTTAGTTTTGAATTTTTTTTAGTCAGGCACAAAGGCTCGCGGCTTATGAGGTTTTCTACGTAATGAAACTGCACGGAGATGGAATTCATTATAAACAAATGACCAGCTGTAACTCAACGGCAAAAATGCAATTTACAATACAAATACAAGAATTCAGAATACAGCGCGGGTACTTATAAATAATCTCGTATTTTCCTACAATAAATAATCTAGTATTTTCCGCGAACATGACGGGAAAATGATGGATTGAAGATAAACGTCTTAACTAATGAATTAATAAATTATAGAACGAATGAATGAAACCTTTACTTGGCACACAAATTGTGCAATCCTTGCATATCAGGCTGTAGACCTGGGAACCCGAAGAGTGAAGTCGAGTATTTATTTGTTTATTATAAAAATTGTGTATTGTTTTTTTTTTTTTTATGGACGAAGGTGGCAGACGAGCATACAGTCCACCTGATGGTAAGTGGATACTGTAGCCCATAGACATCCGTGATATATGCCAACATTAGTCCAAAATGACAACGTTGGCACGCCCCCGGATGCGCTGCCTACCTTTGGATATAGGAATGGATTTGGAGAAAGGGATGGGGAAATGGGGAGGGATAGGATAGGAATGGGCTCTGTCACATCTCACTCACTACCGAAACACGTACGTACATTAGGGAAATAAGATAAAGTGGGAAATGCAGTACATTTCAAGGTAGTCTTCTGTGAGAGAGGGGTAACGTGGCCAGTCGAGTGCGCCCAGCGGCTGTTGGATTGCAGCGTGCACTCTCCCCCTCATTGTGAGCTTAATAGTGACAGTTTATTAAATTTCAAAGTGTTTTGTTATCCTTAGCCGTCTTTTACGACCCCACGGGTAGAGAGGGTGCTATTCTGAAGCCGGCCACGCAGACACCACTCAACCACGTTTGTTATTGGAACGAAGTTCCTTTACGATGCTTGCGGTAGGTGTGATTCGAGAGAAAATGTAACGTCACGTAATATTTTTACCACCTCCATACGCCTTTCTTTTTCTCTGTGTGTGCGTGCGTGCGAGCGAGTATCGAGAGCGAGACTCAAGCAGAATAACAGACGTGCAGACTAGTGCGTGGCCGGTTGTATAACGGAAACTTTTGATTTTTGCTTTTATTTCTTATTTTAAATTATTTGCATTGAAAATATGATACAAAATAAAAAAGAAAATACATGAACTATACAGATTTTATTTCGAATTACATTCGGAGTTTAAAAAAAATGCGTGAGGATCTTCGTTCCTGACGGGGGTCCCCTCACCGCACATGTTTTGTGTTTGTGGGAAGCTGAATTGACTCTGCACAATGGTAAAACTTTAATACTTAAGCTATATAATTAATGATGATAGACCGGGTAATACACATAATAATGCTTTTAATTACGTTTGATAATGAATCCTTATAAGAAGATTACCTAGTATTCTTTAATGAAAATCACTACTTACTGGACTAATGCTCCGAAGGTCATTGCACACGAAAGAAGGACACCTAATGGGAACTATTGTCAGTTCTAAGAGAATTATTCAGTGATTCCCGTGGGAACATCACAATGGACCTGGATAAAGTGCAGATGTACGTTGGCAAAATGTCACGATTAGAATTAGTTTGTTTAAATACAAGCTCTTAGAAATGTACCAAGAACTATTCCAGTACAACAATACTCGTAAATAACCATATTAAGCCTATTATAGTCCACCTGCCTCAAGCGACACACCCGTAACGGCTCACATGTAAATGGAATTTTAACGCCACCCTCGTTTAGTCACATCTGTCACCCTCGCTCTGCAATCTAGATCGCGTCGTGATATATAAATTGCTTTCTGGATAACAATCGGAAGCCGACAAGGTGATTTCACGGATTATGAATTAGTTTTCTTAAAACATTTTATAAATTTCCTGTTTTTGCACTATATTGTACAGAGATGTAGGATCGATAACTGATGGGGGTAGACGAGTCGTTGTGTGGAGCTCATGTACCGGGAACACTGTGGGACGTGACACTGTGTGACACTGTGCACGTGGACCGACGACTTGAAGAAGTTGGCCGCCGGTGGTCGGATAAGAAGAGCCGAGAATCGTGTGCTTCGGGAGAGGCTTTGGTATGTACAGAGACGGACTTAACACCTTAAGGCATTCTCTACCAATAGACCGTTGGTTAAATGTGAAAAGTTAAAGCGGGTGCTGTAGAAATTAGTGAGAAATTAGAAAACAGTGAGCTTAATTCATCTGTATTAATAGTAATAATAATACATTAATAATTTACTTAAACAACAGAATATATAAATATATAATTTTACTGGTTTATTGTATACTTATAACGTTTATTGTTTATTAGAAATGTCCGCGACTTCGTGTGGAGTTTAGACTGATTCCCGTGGGAACTCAATAATGAATCTGGGTAAAAAGTACCCTAAACGTTAACCCTGCACATAAGTTATACTTATACCCAGTTATACAGTGGCTATTGCGAGATGCTGGTTCAGACAGACAGACAGACAAAATTTCTAAAAATGGCTGTTCTTTGGTCTTTGTATCGTTCGTAATTTATATTGCAATCATTTTTTTCAATAAATATTTCTTGTACAGACAGGGCTCTGTTACGATTTTGTTATATATACATAAATAGATTTGTTTGTTGCATAATTTTGGGGAATGTGGGTGCACGCTATAATCCCATAGACAACGGAAGGTGGCAGTCGAGCGGACAGTTCTCCTGGTGGTATGTGGATACTGTCGTCTATGGACATCCGCGATAGATGGATGGAGCAGCCCAGAATGGCGCCTCCGGATGCGCTGCCTATCTTTGGTGATTTAGGAATTATTAGGAGGAGATTTCTAGTCTACAAAGTATCCAGTCGACTCACGTGTATGCTACTTGTATGCTTTAGTATAGACTATGTGCCAATGTTGGTATTAATAACTTTAATTAGCTTGAGTAAATGAATTCCAAATAATCCGTTTAGCGTTTATTATTATTTGCATATTTAATAACTGGCGTATAAATAACATTATATGGGAAGCTCATATTTACTCAGTGTTGGGATTTATATCTGTGGCGTAAGTCAGAGGCCAATGGCTATTCCCAAAAATTGTTGGAGCGAAATATTATTATTATAGACATCATAGTAATCCATATAGTAGCCGAAAATATACAGCATGTATTTAAATGTAATTCCGAAGCCTCAAACTGCTCGTAATTTGAGTTATTTGACATGGAATGTTACACTTTCATATTGTAAAAAAATAGTTTTTGTACTTTGAATTTAGCAAATATTTAGCTCGTCCGCCATCTATTCTATAAAAAAAGGAAACATTTATGCAAAATGGTAGTAGGTACTTACAATTTTCGTGTTCTAACTTGTAATCATGAATTCATGGGTTCAATCTTCGAGAATACTTCTTACATACGCTACATATGATGTCATAAAGTGGGTGTAAGTAAGAGTCGTATTAAGCAAACAAATGAAGCAAGCGAATCGACATTGTATGTCACTGAGTCCGTGAAAAATAACACAATTATTTATTCATGTTGTTTTTATAGAAACTAGGCGACAGACGAACAAATAGTTCACCAAACCGTCCAGCTAACAATCAAGTGGTGGTAAGCCCTGTACCATCTGCGATATATGCGCGATACATCAGTCCAGAATGATTAACATTGTGTCGCTCCCGAATGCGCTCGCGCTTCCTACCTTTGCAGGTTTGAGAATTAATTTCGAGAATGGATTGCAAAAATCGGGAGGGATAGGATGTGATAGAAATGGACATATTTCACTCACTATCGAATCACGTTGGGGAAGCACTCGACTGGTCATCGAGTGCACCCAGTGGCTGTGGGATTGCAGCATGCAACCGCCCCTCCCGAAAATTTATTATTAATCGAACTAAAAATGAGATATATTCCGCTTTACTCTTATCATTTGATCCAATTTTAAAGTCGCAAAACGTCATTACGAAACATTTCGAATTGCTAGCAGAACTGAGACCTCATTATATGGTGTTGGATGTAGTGCTAAGAGCTGAGGTTTGGGAGTTATTTCATGCATTGCGTGTAATTTAAACCATGTTGAAAATCAGATGAGAATTATCATATATGTAGATATAGTAGTGGAATTGGGTGTCTCTCACCTTAATTTTACAATTAAGGCGTGAGATAGGCAGATGGTAAGTGGTCATCGTCACCTATGGATTCCTGTAATGTCAAGAGGATATCAGACCTGTTACCGTCACCGCCGGGTATCTATTACAGTCATAGCGCTATTGAGGTATGCCGTTTTGTAACGCACATCCAAACCGCCCGTGAGAGAGCGATAGTCGATAATTCGAACAGCACGTCGTTGGATGGAGTCAAATGGGCCCAATTGATATTACGGTGCGCCGACCCAGAGATGTGAGCAGTACTCCATATGGGGCCTAACCTGAGCTTTGTAGAGCGTAAGAAGTTACCTAGGGGTGAAGTACCGCTTCGCTCTGTTCAGCACATTGAGCTTTTCGGAGGCCATTTTGGCTTTATTTTCCAGATGACCCCTGTTTACGATGCGCACACTAGGCGCGCACCTGCCTCGCGTTACGCGAAAGCAGCCCGAGGAATGTGCACTCGGGCCCAAATATAGTAAACTTACTCAATATATCCACCAAAATGGTGGGTAAGCAAATAATCAACAATTTACACAATTTAAAGGTCTCACTTACCCCAGGTGGTTTTGGCCACACACAAATCTGGAAAGTGTACCTACGCTAGTCCCTACTAGACGTGACCTATCTTAGTGTGATTGAATAAATACATACATTCCCAATAGATACTTGTGTAGTAATCCAAGTCTCGTTCCGTGGTGAGCCGGTGGCCGCTACAGTTCGGCAACTCACACACGGCAGCAAAATCACCTCGAGATATCACTTCCAATACAAGCACAATCACAGCAAATCCAACCAAAACACTCGCGTGGCACAAGGATATCGCGAACAAGACCTATTACTAGGCGCGAATAGCAAAAAACAACTGTCCGAAGCCGCGGTGTGAATTTATCTCAATTTAACTCCAATTCCAACTAAATTTAACTCCGCTCGCCGCCGAGCGCGTGTCATACCCAAAAAATATCAAATTCTCAAACCGCCTTCAATATGGCGGGGACAAAAAAATGTTGCTTCGAAATAATCAATGTATGCGGGTATGCAAAGATGCTCGCGCCAATTCCAAACAACCCCTAAATTCGACTCTGTTGTAAATGTCGACACCATGGATCCCGATCCTCTCAGAGATCTTAGAGGTATGCTCTGAAAGCAAGGTGCTACGACAAAAGGGGCTTTCGCTATTTTGAACATACGTAGTACTTAAGATTCAAATTGGACTTTGTAATAAACCCCACCTCATCTGCTTCACCCCTCGCCCCGTACACGTTGCCAACCGGGTTCATTTGCTGTAAACGTATGATGTGTCATCTACTCTATTTCCATGTCGATTCTATTTGCCAATAATTGTATCATCAATACGCACATTCACAGTTCACTGACATCATATATTCAGTATACTCAAACTATATTATCTATTCATGGTTTCTTAATGTGTCTATCTCCATTGGATGAACGCGACCGGCGAAACTGCCAATAACTGGTTATCACCGGACGTAAGCGGTTTCGGACGTTGCGTGGGCCCCGGAATAAATCGAAGATTAGGCGTAATTATGGGTTTCGACACTAAGAGATTCATTTCTTTACATTGCCATTTTAAAAGAATTTTGTATTTTTCGTGTCACGTTTTATTTTAATATATTTTATCACGTTACCTATCGACATCCAAGATACACGCTAGCTACAATCATTCACATCGTCGATTTGAAAAGGGTTGAGAATTATGAGGAAAGGAAGTATAAAGTGACGAGGAATTTTCCTCATTCTATTAGACCTCCCGTTCCTACTCGTTTGTAACTGTGATAAAAAAAAGCTGCAAAATATAATCAATTGTGTGGCAACATATTTGGTATTTCAAAAATGTGAAGATGATTATCCGGATAAAAAAGTATGGCACACCCTTTTCAGAGACTAATGTTTATAAATTTCAGTCTGCTATTTAATATGTCTGGCTTTTTGCACAAATATTGGGGTGCGCAGTGTGGGACTCCCTCGGCCAGGTGGATTTACGACTTGAAGAAGATTGGCGATGGTGACTGGATGAGAAGAGTCGAAGATCGTGTGCGGAGGCGAGCCTTGGGAGAGGCCTATATGCAGCAGTGGAGAGACATAGGCCGATGGTATAGAATGACATTGTATGATAGACAAGTATATACTTGTATCGGCCTATAACGTCCCCCTATAACGAGGGTTTCGGGCCGTAATTCACCACACGGGCACGGTGCGGATTTGTGAATCACATACTCCAGATTTTTTTTATAATTCTGAAGCATGCGCATTTCTGATATTTTCCCTCACCGCCGAACAAGTGTATTTTTTTTTAAATCCTTACTTACGTAGGAATTTTGTAGTATGGCCCGAGTATTCGAACTCACGTTTTTTTTATTTAATTCTGGGTTAAAATGTTCCGTAAAATGTTTTCTATAACCACCGAGGTACTACTAATTAATAAATACTGTTATTTTAATAGAAAGTTTTCTCCGAAATCCACCTGAAAATAACAAGAGTTATTACAAAGTTGATAAACAAGGTAAAGGCCCTTTAACAACAAAACAATATAGAAACAATACACAATACAAAGTATTGGGTTTCATGAAATTGTTCATAAAGCTCATTTTAGACGGGACGCTGTATTGTTTGCCTATCATTAGCAGTTGATGGAGATATCCTGTTGAAGGTATAGGCCCTACTATTGAAAGGCAGCGTTACTAGATTGGCGGTTTATTTCGTGATTTAGCTTCCAAACTGTTAGCTTTGGTGGGGACTGTCTAGCTGATATGGCTTAATACCGTTGCCTATTGGAACGGATCAATTATAAAACCACTGAGTACTGTCAATAGAAAAACTAAATAAAACAATAAATATAAGAAATATAGGACTACAATATATTTCAGTTTCATTTGCATTTTAACGCATAAAAATTTAACACGGGGCTGACTTAATATACTTATAGCACCCGGAAGCGTGCCATCGTTTGTCATTCTGGACTGATGTCGGCATGTATCCCTAATGTCTATGGACGACAGTATCCACTTATTAGACTGTATGCTTGTCTGCACCTTTTTCTATAAAAAAAAAGTACTTACTTATTTCTTTTTACAAAATGAAATATATATTTCGAAACCCGTTCAAAACATGATCTACGGAAAATATCATAATAACAAAAGTTGAAACATCAAAGCGTAATCAGGGAGGGTAGGTGGAGATTTTTTTTCTTTTAATTAACCACCTTTGTTCCCGACAGTTTTGTCGCACAAAGCGAAAGTAGGCTTATTACCGCCCTTCATTAATAGCAAACAAACGGCAAAGTTAACAAGAAAGGGCCTAGTTAATTGGAAGATGTTAGTATCGCAACCTTACTTGGGCTACTGCCCATTTCCTCTTATTAGTCAACTAGTATTTACTCCTGAAATCGTTACGTGGGACGCCCTCGGGCCTCGGGCCACGTGAACCGACCACTTAAAGAATTTCGCCGGTGGTAGTTGGATGAGAAGAGCCGAAGGTCGTATGTGGTAACGAGACTTAGGAGAGACCTATATCCTTAGTAAGATTAGCGTGTGTCTCTCCACTGTTGATTACCTATTCTCTCCCAAAGACGTTTGGGGGTTTGTGTGACCAAAAATTCAACTTAATCAGAAAAAAATTACGTCGATATATACGTAGATGTTATCGTTTAGATGTTCAAATATCGCGTGGCGACGGACAGCTTTACAATAACATCACCTCATTTCTGCCCGTGGATGTCGTAAAAGTCGACTAAGAGACACTATCACAAACGACTAACAAAGATACTATCACAAACGGCTAATAAAGACATTATCACAAACGACTAACAAAGATATTATCACAAACGACTAACAAAGATATTATCACAAACGACTAACAAAGATACTATCACAAACGACTAACAAAGATACTATCACAAACGACTAACAAATATACTATCACAAACGACCAACAAAGACACTATCATAAATCGTACTACCCCAACTTTAAAAGTGGACTTATCAATTCACTTGGCCAGCGTGGCATTTTAAAGCCATACATACTCATATACAAGATAATGTTCATGAGAAGGCCCATGTCCAGCCGTGGATACTAAAAGGGCTGGTTGCATTGCAAGCATACAATTTTTGTATAAACGTTTAAAAAAAAAAACACCAGTAGGAGAAAAATCTCTCTTCCTATTGGCGCGTACCATCGACATTAAAACGACTTTCAATCGATTATCTACTCTACATGTTTTTTTTTTAAACTGACAGGGGTGTGACTCTCAACGTAACTAAAAGCAATACTTTAGATATACTGCGAACATAAACACAAGCATGAAACCGGAAGTTTGGAAACAGTTCGCGTAGACTCGTAGAAGGTCTACGAGTCACGTAGCATTTTAATGCGTGCTACGAAATCTGCTACGAAGCGTATTTTATGACACGGGTTATACTATCAATAACATTTATTGATGTAGCGATATGGACGGTTGACATGTAATTTGACGTAATAAATGGAACTGATTTGTTTTTATATTTATCTTATATTTGCCTGTCCGATTCAACAAAACCGACAACAATTAAATCGATTCATACCGATTAAATGTTTATTTACCACTGCATGTAGACCCAATGAACATATTAGGGCATTATTTATTTGTTTTTATATTATTAGAGTATTTATATTTTTGGCAAGGTAGCAAATTAAGAGATTTAAATTACAAGGGAGCGTGGGTGGCAGGACACACATAAAACCGCAAATAATTTATGCTATTTATATTATAAAATGTATCTATTGTTATTTTGGTAGAAATAACCATTATTCCGGTGGCGTGACAACGTTAGTCGTTCTGGACTTACGTTGGCATGTATCCACTTACCACCAGGTGGATTGTATGTTCGTTTGCCGTCTTCTTTCCATAAGAAAATAATAGACGCAGCTCCTCAACATATAATCTTTCCTTATTATATGTTTAGGCAAGATGTAAGAATGGCACCATCTATGCTGTGGACAGTTGGTGCCGTCTGGTACAACATTCAACATTATTTTCATTTCTGTTTTTAATTGCCATTTCATTTCGTATGTTGTTATAAATAAAATAATTTTCTTCCTTCTTTTCTATTATTTCCGCATACATCCCATCGTGACACTAACCACCAGACACGCATATATCACTTCGTTTTTACGCGTCTTAGACCAGATAATCCAATGGAAACGTTAATCAACCTTTCCGGAAAAGTATGGCCTCCCAAATCCATGTCAAAGTTTCAATAGTATTTGCCGACATTAGTCAATCGCAAAGTTGGAACGAGCGATAGTAAGTTCCGAGAAGACGTTAGGAGTAATCTGGGTATGTAAGATTTTTTGCCGTAGGTAATATGAGAGCAGAAGTTTTGTGAATGTAAGGTTTTGGTATATTTTTGATGTTGTTTATATTGGGACTTAAAGAAATATACATTGCATATTTTATTTACTTACTGATTTAAACTTTGTAAGCACTAAAATTGTACAGAGGGCGACCGCCAACCTAGTGGCATTCTCCGCCTATTAATTTAACAGAAACGCAAGAGTGTGGTGCAAATAATAATAATAATAGCTTTTCCATGGAAAGTAAATACATAATTAGCATTACATTATCCATATGTGTTAGTACAAGAAACAGAAGAAAATGACTTATAACCTGCGGTTAGTATTGGCGACGTGCAGCTGGATCCATTGGACCAGCATCGGCGAGTCCCACCAGGATGCTGTTAGTGCTGCCGCGGACCAACACATTCTGTGTGTGGTAGCGGTCTTTGGGAGGGGCCAATATCTAGCAGTAGAGAAATAGCGTGATGGTGTGATATGGTATGTTTGTAGCGGAGTCAAGGGTCAACGAATTGAGAAGTAAAGGATTTTTGAAATGTCGAGTTTTGCTTAAGTTCTCATATAGGTGCGCTTTGTCTTGCTTTCTGTCTTGCTTTGTGTCTTGCTTTATGTAATGATCGATAGCTGGCACACGGTAGGCTGACCGTTATACTACTCTATTAACATTAACAGAAAAGTTACGTCATCCGTCAAATGTAACACTAACACAACGTCAATTGGTCAATCATATAGTAAAACACACATCTAAACGCTGTTCCGTTATCATGTTTATATTTAAATACCATTTTGAACGAACGAAATTTTACTATTGAAAATCTTAATTAAAGTCATTAAGTCCACGCGGCCCTACGCTACTCTACGGACTCTATTGAGTCGCTCAGATAATTTCACATATAGCTTAATGTTATTTTATAAAAAATCCTAAATAAATAAATCAGTATCACTCAATAGAAGTGACCTGTTGAATATTTCATAAGAGATTCTGATGCCAAGTTAAAGATTTAAGATATACGAAAATAAAGGTCGTGATACATATGCCAGTGAAAAGCATGTCAGACGGAAGCACCCGTCATACTAAAAACTAGTGATGACGACTCAATACACATGCCAGTTACTACAAACGTTTCGTCAATGCCAGTTGATAACCACAAAATGCAGGCTCGTAAGATTCCCGTTTCCCCGCAGAGGAGACAAGCACGCAGTGGACAGTAGGCTTGCTATCTACTGTCCACTGGCGTGCTATTAAAACACATGTTTATGACTGGCAAAATCTGAATACACATGCCAGTAGCACGCACTCGCAAAGGTATCAGTATGTTTTTGTTAACACGCGTGTGTATCATGGTCCTAATACTGTAATAAACTTTGCGAACTGAATACATAAGTGGGTGTCTAGAGGTGACAAAAATGCCCAATATGCTGCTTTTCAAAGTTCGACGACTTGTCAAAGGGCAATCATATTTGTGTCGATTGTTTTGAGAAGCGATGTTTTATGACCGAATAACAAAAATGGATATAGGAAATAATAAGAAAATTCAGTCCAAAAAAGTAAATTCATTTATCATTTTTATAGACATCGCTTTCAAAATCAAAATATTTGGAAGGATGTTTGAAATAGACGTTTAGTTAGAAACAATTGTAATGAGTTTGAAGCAAGAGGATGCACGCTGCAATCCCACAGCCGCTGGGCGTACTCGACTGTTCAAGTTATCATTTTCTCACAGATGACTATCGTAATATACTGTAATTCCGTGTTTCTGTAGTAAATGAGAAATGTCACAGCTCATTACCCACCCCCCCTCATCGTATCCCATCGAGTGGAGAGTATAATGTAATTATTCAATTATTCTCTCGTACCGTGTGGTGTCTTGTGGCTATAGTACCACAGCATCTCGTCTCGTGGGTGTCATCAAAGGCGACTAAGGAATTACGTCACCTCTAAAACAGTGGATCCACCTGGCCAGCGTGTCGTTGTAAGTCAATATATCCCTCATGCATGAGATAATGTGTATGATTTATATAGACTTAGTCTTTCAAAAACTAAAATATGTTGAAGAAAGTCTGAAATAAAGCATTTAAAAATCACAAATTAGAGCGGAATCCTTATCATGTTGTACAGTTATTATCAGATATAATTGGCAGAGATGACAAGAACTCCTGCACTACATCAAAACTATAAATATTCTCAAACGGATATCTGATTGAAGTAAGGAATTCGAGAACGGTATAAATAACACAAAACTTCTTGGGCTCTGGCGATAGCACGTGACAAATATGCGCAGTAGCTTATTTTTAGGTCCGTTCGGTGGTGCGAGCTGGAATGCTACGGAGGGGATTGTATCTACAATACAATATTTTCGCAAGTTCGAGCGAGACTCAACAATCCTACTCACACACTCGCCTTATTGAGTATTGTTTGAAATTGTGGGAGGGACATGCGCAAACTGTTGACGTCTATTCAAAGTCAAAGCCCAAGAAGTTATGCGAGTATTATAAGTGGTCACAGTCGCCTATAGACATTTACTAAACAAGGGGAGACGCTGGTGTACTTAACCGTACCCAGCACTTTTATCTTCCACTGCAGCGCTGGTCATGGGCCTCCTCGTGCACATTGTCTTGTGCATGTGAGACGTATGGTTTTGAAACACCACGTTGGTCAAGCAGGTCGATGATTCCACTCCTTCAGAGGTGGTGTATTTCCTCAGGGCTTGTCGTAACTGCTTTCTTTTCCATTAATCGCCTTTTAAGAGACTCCCACGTTAAAAGATGAAGTGGTGATATTCTAAAGCCGACAACGACTGGCGGCCTTTTAAAATCCTATTTTAAGAGGTATCGCTACATCTTACTGTTCATGAATCGGTGGTAATCACTTACTATCAGGTGAACGACCTGCCCATCTGGCATGTGTTCGATTAAAAACAAAAGTTAAAAATGAATAATAAAGATCTAGATTTAAATCTGAAAATGTCCCTGGAAAACATTTTCAATGAAATATCCAATTACAGAAAAAGGCTCCGGAGCCATATTCAAGATATTTCAATTAAAGGCAATAAATATATCAATGAATACATTACATTTTTCGTTGGGTTTCAATCGAATAAGATTTATGGCTGATTTCGATAGGAATTGCGAGATTTATTATGTGAGTTATTTTTAGAAATGCGACACGGTGTCGACACAGTGTACGGTGAACATGTAGGAAGTATTATGTGGTCAACGACTATTGGTAGAGCATCACTGGTTTATTACCATCGACTCTCTTAACACAGGCTCCTTAAGTGAAGTGAGTGACATGAATGAAGTCACGGGAATGATTTTTTTTCCATGTCTCACGGCCAATGCCAGGTGGGTCGATGGAACAAACATTTTCCCATGTGTTCCCTTTGAGGGACCACTTGAAGGGCCCGTCACAAGGGCGATGACAATAAACCGCGTCACTGTAGGGTATGTGGATACTTTCGACTTGTGACATCCGTGAAACATGCTACCTACCACCAGTTAAGAATGACAAACGTTGGCGCGCCCTTCGATACTTTGTCTACGTTAGAAATTGGGAATGCATTTGGAGAAAATTTAAGAGAGTAGGAAGTGAAACGGGACCAGGAATTTTCCCCATCTCATTTCATCTTCTAATATTAAAATATTATACGGCTATATAGTACAATATCTCCAAACTTATTAGGAATTGTAAATGTCTAATAAACAATTGTGTTGCTCTGAAAACAAAGTTTTTATTTTAGTACATTACATACATACAATAATAATTACACTGTTTAACTTAAATCCTACTATCCCACCTGAAAACAAAGAAACTACATTTAAAGTCTATTATTTAAATTGTCAATTCCTTTTTATACAATTTTTATAATAATCAAACAATATACTTAATCACGGTGAGTTCTGTCAACCTCCAAACATCAACTGCTTTTCCAACCGTGTTGGCCGCCATTACTCACAGCGCCATCTGTGGAGTACATAAGTACATGGTCACTGTTTACCGACAGAAGATCGCTGTACAAATTAAAGAAATATAGTTTCTTTACATATATACAGTGCTTTCGAAAAGTAACGAATATATTCATTATTTCTGATGTTTGAGAGTTTTTCGAAAAAATCCTCTGACACGTCGATTTTGTTTTAAACAAAGCCACTTTTTGACATACGACCCGTATTTGTGACGTCATCGTTGGTCGAGATATGACGTCATCGACATTTTTTTTAAATCGCAACACCCAATTTTGGCTACGCCATTTGAAAGAGCGTGTCATTCTACGTACACATCGTCAAAAATTATGGTTGCCTGACAGTAGCCTAAGCGACCGAGAATGTTTTATTATTGCTGTCAGATAAAAACTTGAAATCGTACTTCGGTACAGTTTTTTTTGTTTTTTTGTGTTATTTCTTTAGTTCTTATCTTTTGTTTGGTAAAAGCAGTGTGTTTGAAGTGTTTATTGAGTAGCGACTTTTGTCATTTTATAAAAAAATGGTTAAATTAACTGAACGAGAACAAATTGAAATTCTTTGCATGATCGGATTTGGAGACAGGATGCGCACCCAAAAAGAAGTAGTTGAATTGTTCAATGAAACTCATCCTGATCGGCTTCCCATTAGCCAAAGCATGGTAAGCAATATTAAGTCTGAATATCCTAACTTTGGGCATGTTCGTGATCTTCCTAAATCTGGTCGACCTTCAAAATCAGAAGAAATCATCACTCAACACTTAAGCAATTGGCTTCTGATTTCAATATGACAGCGTCCACAGTTCACAAAATTATGAAAAAAGCAAAGTATCATCCTTATAAGGTATGCCTTGTTCATGAGCTATCTGAAGACGACTTTGATCGGCGAAATCAATTCTGCGAGCAAATGCAAGAGCTATGCACCAATGTTAATAATTTCGTAAAAAACGTATTTTTTTCTGACGAGGCTACGTTTGTTTTGAACGGCCATGTCAATAGGCAACACTGCCGTTATTGGGCTACCGAGAATCCCCGATGGATGATGGAGTATCACACTCAACGTCCTCAGAAAGTGAATGTGTGGCTTCTGCAGCACCTGTCCGTGCTTATTTAGATGAGGTGTTCCCGAATCGTTGGCTAGGGAGAAGGGGGCCGATTGAGTGGCCAGCCAGATCGCCAGATTTGACAGCCCTAGATTACTTCTTGTGGGGATACTTAAAAAGCAAAGTATACGTCACTAGACCGGAGAATTTAGAAGATTTAAAAGCAAGAATTCGTCACGAGATACATCGTATACCTCCTGAAGTTATTGACAATGTTCAAAAAGAATTTATTAATCGTCTTGGCTACTGTCAGGCAGCCAACGGTGCACAATTTGAACATTTAATTTAGTTGCTGAAATTTAGTATTTTGAAATTTTAAATCGTTTTTCTTCATTTTTTTGTCTAACCTACATACTCACGCTAATGTAATCATACCATATTTTTTGGCGATGTGTACGTAGAATGACACGCACTTTCAAATGGCGTGGCCGAAATTGGGGGTTGCCGAAGGTTGGATTGGGAAATGTCGATGACGTCACAAATATGGGTCGTATGTCAAAAAGTGTCTTTGTTTAAAACAAAATCGACGTGTCAGAGGATTTTTTCGAAAAACTCTCAATTTCAGAAATAATGAATATATTCGTTACTTTTCGAAAGCACTGTATAACAATATAACAGTATGGAGGATGTTTGGATAACATTTTCGCTGTCTGTTCAGCAGAAAATAGTTTAAATAATAGTTTTTATACAAGAATAATTTAATTATTAAGGCCCTATGTATGTCTATTTAACCAAAGGTTGACTGACAGAGAATTCCACTAGACATTATGTCCGCATTTTATACAATGTTTCTTTGTACATATTTATTTAAGCTTTAAATTAATAACTAATTTTTATGAGTCAAAAATCAATAATACAATATTCTAATAATAATGACATATGAAATATATATATATATCTATGTGATAATACAAAACATGAATACATACACATAAAGTGAATAAAGTAGAAGGAAAAAGTGATATAAAAATAATTACAATGAAGAAAGATAATTTGCTAACAAGAACAAAATCATTGTACGCTCATATTTTTTTTTTTTTTTTTTTATAGATTAGGAGGCGGACGAGCAAGCGGTCCCACGTGATGGTAAGTGTTACCGCCGCCCATGGGCACCTGCAACACCAGGGGGCATGCGGGCGCGCCGCCGACCTTGCAAAATCCTATTCACAGCTCTCTTGAAGAACCCCATATCGTAGCCCAGTGGAAAGACCTCTTGAGGCAGTTCGTTCCACAGCCTACGGGTTCGCGGTATAAAATAGTTTTTGGACCGAACAGTGCGCGACACCTCCGTATCGAGGAAATGCGGATGGACCGCACTTCTGTGACGGGAGGTGCGGTTGTAGAAACCCGAGGTGGGAATTATATTAAACAATTCTTCAGAGCATTCCCCATTGTACAGGCGGTAGAACACACAGAGAGACGCAACGTCTCTCCGAATGCTGAGGGATTCTAAACCGCCCGTGAGAGTGGGATCGTCGACAATACGAACAGCACGTCGTTGGATAGAGTCAAATGGGTCCAATTGGTATTTCGGTGCGCCGGCCCAGAGATGAGAGCAGTACTCCATATGGGGCCTCACCTGAGCTTTGTAAAGCATTAAGAGTTGCCCAGGGGTGAAGTACCGCTTCGCTCTGTTCAGCACACCGAGCTTTTTGGAGGCCATTTTGGCCTTATTGTCCAGATGACCCCTAAATTCGACTTTGCTGGAGATGTCGATACCAAGGATCCCGATACTCTCCAAGATCTTAAGAGGTATGCTCTGAAAGCGAGGTGCTACAACAAAAGGGGTTTTTTTAGCGGTGAATGCACAGACTTGCGTCTTACTGGGGTTGAAATCCACTAGGTTCATAGAACCCCAAATCGAGACTAGATCTAAAGAGTCTTCGATTTCAGACACAAGCCTGGCGCGACTCTCTTCCACTTCGACCCGAGGGATGTTGGCGCGGCCCCTGTACAAGGTGTCTCCAGTACTGTCATCTGCATAGCAACGTATGTCACCAATTTGTAACAGGTCGTTGATATGCAGAAGAAACAGAGTTGGGGACAACACGGAGCCTTGCGGGACGCCAGCGTTAATAGACATGGTGTCGGAGCAGCTACCATCGATAACGACTCTGATGCTCCGTCCAGTCAGGAAACTGGCAACCCATTCGCATAATCCCTCGGGTATCCCGAAGGATGGTAACTTGGAAAGCAGCGATTTGTGCCATACCCGGTCAAAAGCTTTCGCAATGTCTAGGCCTACAGCCAGAGCCTCGCCTCTACTCTCAATGGCGTCAGCCCAGCGGTGTGTTAAATACGCTAAAAGATCACCAGCCGAGCGATTATGGCGAAATCCATATTGACGGTCGCTAATCAGCTGGTGATCCTCTAGGTACCCAAGGAGCTGTGTGTTTATAACACGCTCCATCACTTTGGAGAGGAGGGAGGTGATCGCTATTGGCCTGTAGTTGGCCGGGTCGGTGCGGTCACCCTTTTTAGGCAAAGGGTGAACATGAGCTACCTTCCATGCTGACGGGAAGCTTTTTGTGGAATATGAGAGCCTAAAGAGTCGCGTAAGCACCGGAGACAACTCGGGAGCGCAAAATTTGAGCACCACCGCAGGAATACCATCTGGCCCACTCGACTTTCGGATATCAAGAGATGCTTGAGCTCGCCGAACTTCACGCTGGGTAAAGCAGATTTCTGACATGGAGCTTGTGCACCTCGAGGTGGACGGTGGTGAGGCACCTCTATCGTCCAGAGTCGAGTTTGAGGCGAAGAGACTGCCCAGGAGATCGGCTTTCTCTTTCGCCCCATGGGCCAGTGAGCCATCGAGTTTCCGCAGTGGTGGAAGTGACGACTGACAGAAGTTACCCTCGGCAGCCTTAGCGAGCGACCAGAAAGCCCGACTTCCAGAAGGATAGCTTGCTAGTCGATCGCCAATTCTGCGGATGTGCTCATTCCTTGCCCTGACAGTGATCCTCTTACTGCACCTCGAGGCAGCGTTAAATTTCTTCCTCAAGTCGGTGGTATTCGGATCTTCAGACACCTGCGCTTTGGCCCAGGCCCTGTATGCAGCCCGCTTATTACGGCGGGCCTCTCTACAGGACTGATTAAACCAAGGTTGGCTCCGTCCGCCTACGGGTATCACGGAACAAGGAATATAACATTCCATGCCCTGCAACACCACGTCGGCAACGGAGTCTGCACAGGTATCCGGATCACCCGACGAGAAACAGAGCTGCCCCCAGGGATAAGAAGCGTAAAATTCGCGCAACCCATCCCAATCTGCAGACTTGTAGTGCCAGACGTTGCGCGTTCCCCGAGAATAGGTCGGTGCGGATTGTTTAGCTGGCACAGCAGTTCGAATGATACAATGGTCTGATGATCCTAACGGAGCATCAACAACAACATTGTAGTCATTCGGCCGCGTAGTCAGCGGGAGGTCCAATAAGGAGGGAGTATGGCTCTCGATATCAGGTATCCTCGTGGGTGAGGATACCAACTGCGAGAAACCATAGGTCAGGGCAAAGTTGTAGGCTGCTCTCCCTGCGCGGTCGGTTATTCGGGATTCCAACCACTCTTCGTGGTGAGTGTTGAAATCACCGAGGACCACCACTTCCGCGCAAGGGAACTGCTCGAGCACGCTGTCAGTCGTCTCTTGTAGCCGCTCAAAAAAACGAGTCGTCTCCGTATCACCGCTGTGGGACCTGTAAAGGCAAGCGTAGACTTTAGTGGAACATCCATAGTCAATACGCGCCCAGAGGATCGACAGGTCCCTGTCTTCAAAATGGCTGAGACGGCGGCAACAAACATCCTCCCGGACGTACATGCATACCCCGGCACGTCGCACAAAACAGTGCTCCAGTTTGTAACCGGGGTAATGAAGATATGATGTATCGGCCGGGCAGGAAATCTGTGTCTCCGTCAAGAAAAGTAAGGCCGGCTTTGCCGTCTCAAGGTGGTAGTGGACGGCGTCGATGTTACTATGCATCCCTCTGATGTTGCAAAAGTCCACTTGAAACGTGGAACTTGAGGGGTGGGCCGCTGAGTAAACATTGTACTTTTTCTTTTTCCTGGCCATTGTATGTGAGTAGGTGTGAATAGGGGAAAGAGGAAGAAGAAGAAAAGGGAGGACGGAGAGAGAGATGGCTGCATGCGGATCAAAGGACAAAGCACGGAGTAGAGAAAAAACCAGGACACAAAGGTTGTGTGACTTGCTGGCACGGGGTACGGAAGGGCCCCCGGTCCCCCCCCGGGGGCAGCAGTCGGGTTCCACTCCGGTCCCCTCCGGCACAACTGCTACCCCAAGGGATTTTTCGCGTGCGGCGGGGCAGCCTCCTGGGGTGGAGATTAAAGTAAGATCCCCAGGCTCGGGCCCCCTACAACCCGCGGGCGGTCAGCGGATAACCGTTTCACCGGGTCTCCCGGATCCCCGCGCCACCATGCCACGCCCATGCGCGTCTGTAATTCCCCGCAACCGCTGGTCCTCCTTTCCACACGCAACAATCTCTCTCTCGGGACGGCTTCTTCCGCTCACCGCCGGAACACGATGCGGGCCTCGCGGCTAATAGGGCATCATTATGGCGGCGGACTCCGACGGAAGGGTGGTAGCTATGCCGACGGAGTAACCCTCCCACCGCAAAAAGGGAACGCCATTGCCTCGTTAGTTAACAGCAGGGTGCACCACTAGCAGGTGAGGTTGGCTTAGGCTCCAAAGATGGTAGGTGAGCCTCTTACACCCCAATATTATACGATCGTTATAAATTTGTATATTACAGAATTTACAGAAGAGCATTTTACCATACTAGCATACCAGTATACTTCTAACATCTTTTTACCTGCAATTATTACAGTTGAATAAATAAATTTTGAATTAAAAATCAAAATTGTGAAGTCGAACATAGCTAAACCCCAATTGCTCAAGTCGGTCAGTGAATAAAGCTGTAATTGGTTGGCAGGATTGACTGCAGATGAAAACATACGTGTGAAAGACGTGTAAAAAAAACACCCTTCATTCAGTACCATCGCAGTTGTACCAAAAAATCATCCTTTCCCTGAAAACCTTTTTAACTCGCCTATTCACACTCACATTTGTTCCCAAAGTACCACTATAATCCTTATACCTAATACCGATAAAGCGCATCCCGACCCCAATACATCACGCGGATAAGCAAGCAATCAATTTACACGTAACCAAGCTCACCCCTACCCCGGGATTATCAGGGTAATAAAAATGGCTTGTTGTATCCATAGACTTAGTTTTTATATATCGCCAACGGCAAAGTCAGCCAGAGTTAAAACCGTTGTAGTGTATCTAAACATATTCCTTAGATGTTTTTTGTAAATTATTACAATAGGCGGTCTTAATACCTTACAGCATTATCTCCCAGTCAACCTTTGGGCTATGCAGGACATGAAACGGTAGGCGAGTAAATAAATGTAGCAAATATAGTAGGTATTTACAAACGTATACTTACAATTTTAATTTGTATTACAAAACTGGGATCTCGCGTTTCACACTTTTTTTATATAGAAGTGGGCGGATGAGCAAGCGGTTCCACGTGATGGTAAGTGTTACCGCCGCCCGTGGACACCTGCAACACGAGAGGGCATGCGGGTACGCCGCCGACCTTGCAAAAAACAAGGGAAACAAGAAATGTCATATCAGTCACCGATGAAACGTATTACAATAAAGAGCTATAAAATATATATAAAAATGTCTTATTGTGAATTTAAATTGCATATAAATTGGGAAGTGAATGATCAAACGTGGGTCACGATGACGCTTAAGTTTACCTTATTTATTTTACTCAACGTTTCGACTGAGTTGCATCAAACATGGTCAGCCGAGACGTCATGTACCTACAATAAATAAGGTAAATACTCGTATACGCATTTAGATCCATTTAATAGCTATATATGTGTGAAAAATGAAATTTTGAGAATTGAAAAGTAAAAATGTTGTTGAATAAAGCTGATGAATTTCTATGACTTTCATTTTAGCATTTATTACACCATTCATACGATCAGGCCTTTCCGAAGGCTGTGAGCCTTCGGAAAGGCCTGATGTACACACACACACGTAACGTGCCCAACACACACGTATCGGGAAGCGCAGTGTGTGACCTGCCCCCCGGCCAGGTAGACCAACTACTTAAAAAAGTTCGTCGGTTAAACATTTATTATTCTAAAACTTCCCTAAAAAGGTGCCTGACAAACGCGTGCCGACGTTATTTGAAAATGCAATCGGTTTACAACCCCTGCATTATTTTCCCAGGAATACCGTAAACTCGAGAAGTTATTCGTCAAGTATTTCACTGGAACACCAAAGCGATGGAAATGCAAACTGACGCATTACAATCGAGGAATGTACAGAAGGGGACCCAGCGGAATGCGAAGATAGCAAGCGGGACTAGAATTCCGTAGTGATTCCATAATAAATTATTTGCGTATTTATTTATTAAGAAAAAAATTATTTGAACAACCTTTATTTACCCTTAAAACTTCGGCACTAATTGCTTCGTGCCATTAAAGTATACATTTAGTCAATGATGGTACTGTATATTAGGGAATATTTATGTATCGTATATGTACGAATTGCATGCTTCATCACAAGATACTACTTCTTGTACCTTAACGATTCAGTGACACGGGTACTGCTCGACACCTTAACGATTTACTTCTCGTTCCTGGTTTCATGGCTATAGTTATCTATTTTCTTTATGGAAAAAAGGTGGCAGACGAGCATACAGTCTACCCGATGGTGAGTGGATGCTGTCGTTCATCCGCAATACATGTCAATATCAGTCCAGAATGACAAATGTTGGCATGCCAACGGATGCGCTGCCTACCTTTGGAGATATAGGAATGGATTTTATAATACACAAACAAAAACTTGACTTCACTTCTCGAGTTCCCTCCAAAAAGTCCTAATTAGTATAAAATATGTAAAATTTGACAGTTGTTTCTGACTCTCTCTAACTTACGGTAAACATATTAATGTTTGCATCTCGCTTGCGTGCTGTGCTAATCCTTGCGAGTAGCAACAAAGTTCTATATCTATGTCATATGGTCGCATTGGTCAGGCTCATAGAAATGATGATAGATGGGAGGCGCACGTGATTAATATGTGTAGTCTGTTTCTGATTGTGGTAATGGGAGGACAGAAGTTAGGTGTGATTTATACGTATAGGCACTAAAGGGTCGCTCAAAGCGAATTAATTACGAGTACATGCGTATTGCGGTAATAAATTAATAAATAATACTTTAGACCCTCCACCACCCATGGCCCCGCCATGGCCCTTAAGGTGGACCTAACTGAGATTCTACTTATGTACGGATTTTTCAATTATCAATAATTCTTCAGCGATGGAAAATATCGTGAGTATGCCTGAGTAATAATAATGACGGCGTCAATCAGAAAGGATTTTCTTAGTCGACAGCAGCTGAACTGAGGTTCCCCATGCACATTGTCTTGTGCATGAGAGGTGTATGGCTTTAAAACGGCACGCTGGCCAAGCGGGTGGGCGAGTCCACTTTTTTAGAGGTTATGTCGTTTCTCCTATAGTCGTTTTTTACGACATCCGAGAGGAGAGATGGTGTAATGCCATTCTACTGTCGGCCGACACAACACGCCTCCTAAATTATTAGCATCTCAATTAAAATGTACCCGAGTTCTTGAAGTACACCGATCCGAGTTTAGATTTAACCTGCACATTAATCGAACGAGTTGCTCTCCAACTTTCGTGACTCTCTTCTGATTAATAGCTCTCCGTGGGCATTGAAATCTTAGAACATTATAAATTAAAGGGACATGTGTCCTTTAAAAATAATGTAACCTAAACCTAAGGGGTCATCCATAAATTACGTCACACGTTAAGGGGGAGGGAGGGGGTCAACAAAGTGTGACATCGTGTACCAGGGGTTGGGGGGGGGGGAGGGACGAGTCATAAGCTTCGTGACGTCACATGTATAAATCTAAAGTATTAAAACTCTAAACTTCAACTCTAACGAAAAACTTTAAAATATTATAATTTTGGAAGTGCTGTGCTGTTTTAATTTAAGTCACACCAGGGGAGGGGGGGTCATACAAATGTTATGTGTGACCACCTGTGACAAGGACGGCGCGGGGGGGGACTCCAAAAATCAGGAAATTCGTGTTACGTAATTTATGGATAGCCCCTAACCTGTCATTTTTTGTTCATGACCATCGATGGAACATTCTTATTACGTACCTAGTATTTAAGTTTCAAATTTGACTTTTTAATGAACCCCCTCCTCATCTGCTTCACCCCCTCAGACGTTGTCAACCAGGTTTCTTTGATAAGAACGTATGATGTGTCATATAGTCTAGTATTCCTCAGTCTAGTAGTTCTAGTATAGACCGACCGATTGGCGCAGTTGGTAGTGACCCTACTCTTGCTGTGTCAAAGGTCCCGGGTTCGATCCCCAGTCGGACATACATTTGTTTAATAAAATAAAAATGGCAAATGTATGTTCGGGTCCGCGTGTGTATTTGTGTTTGTCTCTGTATGTGTCTCTGGACCCAAGACTCGGGGAATCCTAGTGTGGGCCATTTGTGGCGTTATTTATTTATTTATTCCCATATGGATGCATATATTGTATCAAACTCGTTTACAGACTGTAGCCGACAATACTTCTAGTTTTAAGAAAGCTCGTATGCAAAATACAATTATTTTATCAATACATACAAATATGATTCAATAATCTCTGTTAAACCTGACTTGCCAAGAGTATGGTAATAAAGAAAAGGAAATGTCTTATCTGTGACGTCATGAAAAGCAAAAGCCAACACTGTTGTGAAAGACGTGTATGTAGACAACTCAATAAAATTCTATTGGTTTGATCACAACTGTATAGTTAACTGTGTAACCTCAGCTTAAGAGGCAGTACTCATAAGGGAGTATTGTTACAACACTTTCAAAAGTTACACAGAATTGTACTACTAAAAGTGCATTACTTAATGACTTCAGAGCTGTTACCACGTCAGTAATGGTTAAAGTAACAAAGTGTTACCAGTAAGCACCACTTACCCACATCAGTGTGAAATACTCGTTACTTGACTGTATTATGATAGTAATGTACTCTTGCAGAGCAATGTGCACTCCAATTGCATAGAGTAGGGGAGACCGGGGCAAGATGGAATACTTAAGAGAAAAACCGTCATAATATCAAAATCAAACTGTTTATTAATTATCTTTTACAACAAAAGCAACATTTATGGTTTTAATTAACATAATTATAATCTTTTATGGTGCTAAATCACATATTTTTTTTGGCAAATAAGAACTAAATGGCACATGTCAAATATCCCGTCTTGCCCCATGATCGGGGCAAAATGGGAAACGCTATGGGGCATAATGAGTACACATTTTAATCTGGTTGGCAACGTTCACATATATGTGCCTCTTCATCGTCATCGTCTACACCTGCGCAAGAATTATAGGCCCAGCCATGGCACACGCTACAAATAACCCATCCTTCAGTGGATTGTAAATAAAAGTACCCACAATATATGCAAGGACAATCATTTTCATCGTCTTTAGTTGAACTAGTATCCGTGTCACTTTCTTTTTTGCGTCTTTTGTTTTTATTCTTTTTTTTCGACTTCTTTTTTTCAGGTCTTTTCTTTTCAGTCTTTTTATTGTTAGATTTCTTTTTGTCAGTCGTCTTATTTATTTTTTGTTTTTTATTTATGTCTCTAATGAGATCATTCTTGTACGGAGAAGCTGTAAGTATTGCAGTTTTACCGCGTTTTCTTGTTTTTCTCTCTTGGGTTCTTACTTCCTTGGGAATAGCTATGACATTTTCTGGGGTCACGGAAAACGAGGATTTTGTTGGCTGTATTTGTCTCTCAGGGGTCTTTTCTTTAACTAAGTGTACAGAAGTCGAAACCTGAGGCGAAAACCTAGTGCTCATTGGTTCCACAGCTGCAGGATCAGCAGAAGTATCTTTTTGTGCTGAAATGGATGGTTCATCTTGAGTTACTTCCGATATAGCTGGCGTTGAAAGTGTGGGCTGAAATGTCAATTTTATATTTAGATTTTCAGATGGTAGAGACTCGATGACTGATGTTCTAGCAGATGTAGGTTCACGGGCAATCTCATTATGAGCTGGAGTGGATATTTGTTGGGTTGCCTCTAAAGAACTTGACGTCGAAGTTGTTGTGACCTGAGATGTTAACTCAAGATTTAAATTTTCAGACGAAAATGTCTCGGTGTTTGTTGTTTCAGCCGCTATGAAGTCTGCGTCTGTGAATACATTTCTGTCAAGTGGCCATATTCCACATTTTCTAAATCCGTTTATGGCTGTCAGCATAGTTGCCGCTTGTAAATATGCTTGCCCAAATAGCTTTGCCACTTGGTAGGGTGAAACTACGCGTCCAGGATGGTCTCTTAGCCACTTTTTCACTTCTGCACCATAGTATATACTTAGCGGTTTCATAAATGCTACGTCCAATGGCTGTAATTTATGTGTGCAGTGGGGTGGTGTACACAACAGTATCACATGATGCTCCCTTGCGTAATCAATCAAATCAATATTTTTTGTGGGTGACGCATGACCGTCTAGTAGCAACCAGACTGGTTTTTCTTTAGTGGGTTTTACGGTTTCTACAATTTTTTTGAACCAATCATAGGATATTTGTGAAGTTATCCACCCATTGTCACTACAGGTCCCCCAAAATCCCGGTGGTGCGTCATCCAGCAACTCATTCTTCATCCGTTTTCGGGCGTAGATCAGCATTGGTGATATATAAGTTCCAGCGGCGTTAAAACCGATTTCAGCCGTAACTAATTGTCCTCTTTCTGCAGAAGACAAGCAGCCAACTTGCTTTTGACCCTTGAGCGACAATATCTTCGAATGACTTTTTAGCACAGTACTAACACCGGTTTCATCTACATTATAAATTTTGTCAGGCGTAAATCCATGCTTTTCTACAACACTTTCCAACAATGTGAAAAACTCATTTACTGCCACTTTGTTAAAACCCATAGCCCTCGCAGCAGAAGTTGGCTCTGGTCGTCTAAATGAAAGTTCAGGATGCCTTTTTAGGAATCCACTGACCCAGTCTTCTCCAGCCATTCCAGTCTCTGCGTTGAATGGGTTCTCAATATGGTTTCTTTCAGCTAACTGGAAAGCTAAAATCCGAAGCTCTTTGCCAGTTATTCCGAAAAGGCGCGCTTCCATTGATTTAATGTACTGAGATAATTCTTCTTCCTGTTCTTTATTTAAAATTGTTTTGTAACGTCCTAATTTCTTTTTCCCATAGTCATTATCTGAATCAGTGTCAGCATCTTCAGCAAATCGAGCCTTTCTCACTCGTCGTTCCAAGGTCGATTTAGGCACGTTATATGTAGCTGAAGCTCGAAGAAATCCCATTGTCTCCCAAAGCACAGCTCTAACCGCTCTTCTCATATCGTCTTCTTTCCATGTTCCACGATCTGTTTTACGTTTATAATTTCGCACCATTTTAACTGCAAACAAAAAATAAACTTATTATAAAATAGGCATGAAACATTTTTCTACCTACACGGGGCAAAACGGGATACTATTCCATTATGCCCCGACCTTTTTGCCCCAACAGACACAATTTTCAAAAGTAACAACAGTTCTAACCTTCAAAATTATTCTGCAAAAATATAATCTAAATTCGTTAGTTTTACAGTACTACAACAAGTATGTGGTAAAATATTACAATAGCACTAATACCTACCTTTGTACCCATGAATTCAAAACAGAAAACTTCGTAATAATCCTCCAATAAACTGTTTTTTCTCGCCGCGCAGCTAACACACGCAGTGACACGTACGCGCCGCTCGGTCTCGTGTGACGCGACTGAACATCGCGCGAACGGCGCTGTGTTAGGCTCTGTTGAGTTCACCGTTCACACACACAAGCACACTTCCCGTCCTGCCCCGAGCTTCGTCTTGCCCCGGTCTCCCCTACACGGCGGTATATTTTATGATACGTCGTAAATGGCGTGCCGTCACTCACAGAAGATAAACGTTGAAATGTACATTCGGCTGCAGAGAATTATTAAAATCCCCCCATGTATTAATGTTACACGTGCATTCACCACATTTATTTATTTATTTTTCATTACACAAATTCACAAAAAGCGGACTTAATATTTTTTTTTTTTCGGAATTCTTAATAAATAGTTTTAGTAGACATTTTTATTATAATATCAATTAATAAATACAATAATTATCATTAATGTAATGTACAATAATCTAAAATATATTGTTTGTTTGTTCGTCTTCTATGGGTTCCTAAACCATTCATCCGATTTCGATGAAACTTTGGTGAGTTGTTGTGCGCAGGCGCTCGAAGAATTTTGACAAAAAAAATCTAACGCATGCCGGACACAGCTAGTTAATAATAATTACAACGAATACTAGTTAAACATTTGAGATATAAGCCATACGGATCAATAATATATTCTGTGAAGATCAAACCTATACAAAGTCTTCAAAGCCGACACACTTAAAGATCAACTATGTATTTCTGCACAAACTCCCATAACAACAGGATTGGCTCCAATTTGCTAAATGAAACATGTTTTAAGTGTCCACGACTAAATATTAGTTAATTTATATTTTGCCCGATGTAACTATTAATTTACATTTTGTCCGATGTAACTATTAATTTACATTTTGCCCGATGTAACTATTCATTTACATTTTGCCCGATGTGACTATTAATTTACATTTTGCTCGATGTGACTATTAATTTAAATTTTGCCCGATGTGACTATTAATTTACATTTTGCTCGATGTGACTATTAATTTACATTTTGCCTGATGTAACTATTAATTTATTTATTTAGTTGAATTGTATGAATTAGTTATAATTTTTATGTATCCATATGTACGATTGATTGTGCCCAAATAATTTAAAATAAAAAATGTTAAATTAGGTAAGTATATTGTATATAATATTTTCTTAGGTTTTCGCGATTACTATACATTGTCCACGTCCACTGCAAAGTGTTCGAAACGTCGGGATATAAATCATGTCAAATATACGCGATTTAAACCGTTAAAAGTTGTTTAATTGCT
Source organism: Sesia apiformis (assembly GCA_914767545.1). NCBI lineage: Eukaryota > Metazoa > Arthropoda > Insecta > Lepidoptera > Sesiidae > Sesia > Sesia apiformis. Next base: position 756,027 of record OU611960.1, on the reverse strand, counting down.
ATATTGTATATATTTTAATATTTACAGTTGAGCTCTTATTACTACCATATATATATATATCCAAGATTTTTGGATCGGACAATCTGTTCTTACGGCGACTACCTTCAGAATTCTGTTATTGCAGTCTATGCCACAGGGATGCTGTTCTCTTACGCCTGATCACATGACATCTGTGCGTTCCTCGGCAAACATCCCTGAAGAACTCCAGAAATGTAGCCAGGGCCGTCTTAAGTCTATTCTGCGCCGGGGTGCGGGAGTGTATCCTAAGACAGTCAAACATCCTATTGTGTATCCTATGACAGTCAAATATCCTATTGTGTATCCTATGACAGTCAAATATCCTATTGTGTATCCTATGACAGTCAAATATCCTATTGTGTAATTGTTTACTATAGCGTTATATTTTTTCATTACCTTTAAAAGGTGAGCGCCCGGGGTGCACCGCACCCCTTGCACCCCCTGGTAAAGACGGCCCTGAATGTAGCTCTAACAGCATCCTGAAGGCATTATTATATTGTTCTCGTAGGGCGTTGTAGGCTCTATTAATGTTTAGAAGCATAACCTCCCAGTCAATCTTTAGGCTATGCAGAAATGCCGCGGTAGGTACAATGATAGATAATTAAATTATAGTATAGTACATTTAATTATTGAGTCGTCATCCTTTATTACGGGTCGAGTGCGCCCAACGTCTGTGGAATTGCAGCGTACACTCTCTTTCTCCTACCACTCTTCTGACGGGAGGTGCGGTTATGACGATCGATAATGGTGTCTGGAGAGGCGTTGGGTCTAAACCGCCCGTGAGAATGGGATCAGCGACAATTCGAACAATCAAGTAATAAAGTTGAAGTTATTCTTCGATTAATCGAAAAAAATGTGTAATGTACGTTTTGTGGTTTAATAGTGATAGTTTACTAAACTTCCAAAGTGTGTTTGTGCGTAATGTTTGTGATTATCAACTAAAAGCATAGGACTGCGTTTTTCGTGTGCTTTCAAGGAATCCTCGTCTGTCCTTAGTAAACCTACTAACGCGATTGGATATTGACGGGAATTTGAAATTGTTAATTAAGTAGCAAACTTGACACTGGCAGAATGAGCTAATTGCACCATGCCATATACCTATATGAAAAGAAAAAAAAATAAGGGTCAATCTATCGGTCGAGGACGTCCACCGAATACAAGATGCAAAATGCACCCATCCCCCTCGTCATACGCCCACCCCCGAAACATGTTTAATTACTTATAACATTTAAGTAACGTTCGTCTATAGGTACTTAAATCGCTTCCATAGTAACTTCCCGAAGGCTCTCCAAAGTTATGTTCTTGAGACGGTTCCGAATTTTTTCAATTAAAAACTTTTCGATGTCTCTCCAGACTCCGCCAGTTACATGACGGGAAAGCCAATTCGCTTCTTACATTGGTTATCTTGGTTACAACAATTACTGTTCTCGGTAAAATGATATTAGTAATATCACAATTAGTAATAACGATTATTAATATCATTGTAAGTGTTTATATATTAAACTAGTCTTAACGCGTATTAAATATTTAACTTTTTATTTTACTGGTTTTTTTTTTCTGCCAGGTTACACAAACCGAGGACATGAGCTGACTGACCAGTCAGCCACCCAGCTGTATGTTCTTTGAGAGAAGAGTAGAGTAGAAGGGTATGTAGTCGGGCTTGCCCAGTCGGTGAAAGTCTAGAGTCTCCACTAAGTTTCGAATTTTAATTTTAATTTTAAAAGGTATTTAACCCTCGATTAAAGACTTAAATCTCAAGTTCAGTCTTCTACTACAGACAATGTGCACGAGGAGGCTCATGTAACCTTAAACGTCCACGCTGGCCTGTTGGCGAGTCCATTTTTGTTGAAACATAGGACGCAAAGGAAATATAACGCCTGTCAAATTGGAATAGCAACAATGTAGCTAAACGACTTTTGTAATTCTCACGGTGTTCCGGCGCTCTCTCTCTGGTCCGTACGTTTTGTAAGACATTTCACTGCATTTGTGATATGAAAATAAATAGTTTCCAATTGTAAATTCAAAAGTCTCGCGATTCATTTTAACAATTTTTGTTGAATTAGGAATAACACCCATTCCTCAAGACTTTTGGTAGCAGTTTTTCTCTTAGTCACTTTTTAGGACACCAACAGGACGGGATGAGGTTCTTAAGACGGCCGACAACACACGGTTTGGATCGCTCGTATATTTTTGAAAAAAAAAGAAAAGTTGAACTTGGAAATGAAATAAAAACGAATTGTATCAACTGGGTTAAGATTCGACTTGATTACGCGCCGACGTTTATAAAATTAAGTTTACCGAGGTGTAGGCGGCGATTAACCCACGGCCATAGTCTGCGGTGGACCCATGATGCAACATAATAGAGATTTTAAGTTTTAACGGTTTTATTTTGTGGGTTATTTATCAGCGGTTTGGTAGATACGGTGAATAAATATGGGAAATAATTAAATGAAACTGGTAGAAAATCGGTGGCAGCAAATTTAAAGGTATTGTTTGTTTGTTTGTTTAATTTAATTCCTACTCGACGTTTCGGAACGGGTCACACCATCACCAGTGTAGTGTGTCGCAGCCTTTCCGAATGTGAAGATCAAATGTGGGTAGTTGATAAAACTGCTCGCAGTTCCCATGCTGGACTACCCGCCTCTTCAGTCAACTCGTGACCACGGCTGGTGTGCCGAAACGTCTAATAGGAATAAAAGATAAACAAATACCTTTATTATACGCGTTCAGACGCGATGTACAATATAAAATGTGTACAAAACGCTAAAGTTAAAAAGTTATATAACAAGTTTTATTTTTAAATTCTTAGCCATTGAAAAGTCTGTTGAAGTATATGTATAAGTATATGTTTAAGTATGCAGCGAAACCACGGTGGGTTCTAATATTTATTCATTAAATGTCCAGAGTTGACCTATGCGCTCGATAGATGGCGTTGACATCTAGTTAGATCTCGCTATGGTTTCGTTATCTCTGCTAGTATAAGTAGTGTAATTTTTAAGGAGAGAATCGTTTCACCGAATAAAAACTAAAGAGTACTAGTCAGTTGTACTAAAGTATTATTATTCCTCGCCTAACGGAGCCCTGAGTGTGTTCAAGTCTTTATTTCACTTTATTTGTGAATAAGTGTTTAAGTAGATGTTTAAGTATGTAGCGAAACCACGGCGGGTTCTAATATTTATTCATTATTAGAAGTTTTCCTATGCGCTCGATAGATGGCGTTGTGACGTCGAGGTTAGAACTCGCTATGGTTTCGTTACCTCTGTTAGTATAAGTAGTGTAAGGAATATTTTTAAGGACAATCGTTTCAAAGAATAAACGCTGAGTGCTAGTGAGTTGTACTGAAGTGTTATTATTTCTCGCCTAACGGAGCCCTAAGTTTGTTCATGGTCCTTCGAGCCGGATATGGCTGGGCGTGTTTTTTGGTAATCATCGGTGGTGGTAGTGGTTACTACCCGTTTCGTCGCTACTGGGCAGTGGATCGCTGTCCAGATCATCCCCACAGCAAGGCGGCTGGAAAGGCGTCAAGGCAGTGGTGGAGCCGGGTGGCAACATCTGGAGGAGTGGTGAATTCGGGAGGTGAAAAGCAGGTTGCGGAGCGCCAGAGGGCGCCACTGGTAGCAGGCGCGTGTCGTCGAAGAAAATCAGTGACAGTGAGTGCAGTGTTCAATCGTGAGTACATTTTCGCTCTTATTTACTAGAAGAAATAAAGTTGAAATTTTGAGAAGTACATGCAAATTTGAACTTTAAAGTCAAGACTAGGTGGAACTTAGAAAAATTCAAGAATCCTGCAAGATAGTCAGATTTAACTTAGAATAATTTAGTTAGTTTGGACTTGTAATAGTTTTAAGTAATAGTTGGTTGAGACGGGGAATCCATGCCCAATTTTTACCAGAATTACTTGCAAAAAGACTTGTAAAATTTTGCCCAATTTGTGTTTTAACTTGGTATACATTTATTGGAAGTACGGACAAAAAGACTTCTGCTCATTTTTCTGTTTAGCTTTGTTTTTATTTGTTGTGGTATTGTGAGACTATTGTGTTTGAGTGTTTTTAAGTCAATTACAGAGTTTGATAAACAATTTAAAATGGAAGCGTTTAACGATTTACAGGAGGATATTAGAGCAAAAATGCTGAAAGTTAAGACTAATTTTAAAAAGTCTCCTAAAGAGCGTTTGACTGTTCCATATATTGAAACTAGACTAGATAACTTAGAGAAACAGTGGAGTTTATTTACAAGCACTCATACTGAGATTATTAGTCAAGTTAAGCGAAGTGATTTGTATAGTTCGGATTATCATAAAAACAATGTCTATGATGATGTAGAAGAATTGTATGTACAATTTAAGACTGATTTAAAAGAAATGTTATATAAGTTAAAAACACCAGAGGCAGAGTTAAATTCAAGTTCAAATAATCAATGTGAAAGTTTAGCTAGACGTTTCAAGTTGCCAGAAATTAAAATACCAACGTTTTCCGGGAAATATACTGAGTGGCAGACGTTCAGAGATCTGTTTTTAGGGCTTGTGCATGAAAACAAGTCTCTGGATGATGCTCAAAGGTTCTACTATCTCAGGGGACATTTAACAGGTGAAGCGGAACAGTTGTTACGAAACATTAAAGTGACATCTGATAGCTATCAAGTTGCTTGGGAGAAATTGGATAGTATGTACAACAATAAGCGGTTTTTGGCTAATGGCATTTTGAATCGGCTGCTAAATCAAAAAAGTTTGTGGTCTGAATCTGCCTCTGAAATTAAGAAGTTAATTAGTACAACATCAGATTGTTTAGAGTCTATAAGAAATCTAGGTGTAAATATTTCCTCTTGGGATATTTTGATTATCCATCTAATAAGCGCTAAATTAGATAAAGATACCCGAAAAGCATGGGAATTAAAAGTGGCCTCAGATCCAACTGATGAATTTTCAACGTTTGTGCAATTTTCTGATTTTTTGATAGGGCGTTTTAGAGGTTTAGAAAATTTAGATTCAAAGTCTAACAAAGTAGAGAGCAAAAATACAAAATCTTTTCACATTGTGAAAGAGAATAAAATTGCGTCGTGTGCGTATTGTACTGCAGATCATAAAATAACTACATGCAAAAAATTCGCTAAAGAACCTAACGACAAACGACGTGATATTGCAATGGAGAAAAGGTTATGTTTTGTGTGTTTGAACAGCAACCACTCTGCTAAATATTGTAAAAACATGGTCCGATGCCGGGTGTGCAAACGCCGCCACCATTCATTATTGCACCCTAGTGGTGATTCTGGTTCTGTTAGTGCAGAAATTGAGACGGTTCACGAGGGAGCTTCATCGACGAGTAAAAAGTCGATTGAGGAAAACGCTGCATCAGACAGCAATAAGTTTACCGCGCAAGCGGAGGGGTCTAGTAAGCCACTTGTATCTTGTCTTTCGACAGGGAACTGTTGTAAAACGGTTTTATTAACTACAGCTGTGGTGCAAGCTGAGTCGAAAGACGGGACTTATCTTCAGGTTAGGGCATTATTAGACCAAGGGTCGCAAGGATCTTTTATTACAGAAGCTATGGCTCAGTACTTAGGATTAAAAAAGATTGCGGCCAAACACACTGTAGTAGGTGTAGGGGGTGACAAAAGTGTGACTTCGAAGTCCACGGTCAAAATTAATATAAGGTCGAGAGTAGATCCCCAGTTTCAGGTTAAGGTTGATGCTTATATCTTGAAATCAGTTACGTCCCTTCTCCCAGTTACCAAAGTAACCAGGGTAGAATGGGTGAATCTGTCAGTTGATGATTTGGCTGATCCTGAATATCACAGACCTAATAAGATCGATATCTTATTAGGTGCTGAGGTATACAGCCAAATCATTCAAGAAGGCATTCAAAGAAATCTGGGTGGTTCTCTCTTGGCGCAGGATACTGCGTTTGGATGGATAATATCAGGGGTCTGTGAGGTAGATAATTCATCCAATATACATTCTCACATCCATGTGATGCACTCAAGTTTTGATGCTGACAACATGCTGAAAAAGTTCTGGGAACTGGAGGCTGAAACATCAGGAACAAAAAGAATGCTCACAGAGGATGAAATTAAATGCGAAAAACTATTTACAGCGTCCACGATTAGAAATAAGGAGGGCAGGTATATTGTGAAATTACCGCTACGTGACGCTGACCCGGTCAGCAGGCTTGGTGAGTCCAGGAGTATTGCTGAAAAAAGATTAAAAGGTTTAGAGATAAGGTTAGGAAAAAACCCAAAATCAAAGGCAGATTACACAAAGGTCATGCAAGAATATTTAGAATTAAATCACATGGTCAAGGTTATCGATAAAGAAAAGGATAATAAAGCAGCAATATATTTACCTCACCATGCAGTTGTCAGGGAGGATAAGGACACGACGAAGGTCCGGGTCGTATTTGATGCGTCCTGTAAGGGAACCAATGGAAAGGCATTTAACGATGAATTGATGGTTGGCCCGGCGTTGCAACCTGAACTCCGTCATACCATTATGCGCTGGAGATCACATAAGATAGGTCTGGTAGCGGATATCATCAAAATGTATAGGCAAGTGTTGGTAAATAGGGAAGATACTCCATTCCAAAGAATACTTTGGAGAGATAGTCCTGAAATGGAGCTCCAGGAATATGAGCTGATTACCGTTACTTTCGGTACTGCATCAGCACCATATTTGGCGGTAAGGTCGTTACAACAGCTGGCCTATGATGAGTGCTTGGATAGGCCAGGTATTGCAAAAATAATCTTGGACGATTTTTATATGGATGATGTGATGACAGGAGCTGACGATATGGAAGGTGCTTTTAATATTTACTCAGAGTTAAGTACGGTGCTAGGCAAAGGAGGGTTTCCATTGCAGAAATGGAGAAGCAATTGCCGAGAATTGTTAGATAAGATAAGGAATGAAAAAGGTGGCAAGGATGAGGGTTTAAGTATTAAGGTTGATGACATAACAAAGATTTTGGGACTTACCTGGAATCCAAGTGGTGACTTCTTTCAGTACTCCGTCGATCTCACGCCGCTAGTTGAACCTGCAACAAAAAGAAAAATTATTTCTGACATTTCACGTTTATTCGACCCACTCGGATGGTTAGCGCCCAGTATTATTTTAGCTAAAATATTAATACAAAAGCTGTGGCTAGCTGGAATTGGGTGGGATCAAGAAGTTCCAAACAATTTATTAAGTGAATGGCTTACTTACCGTCGAAACTTGGCTGCTTTAGTTGAGATAAAAATTCCGCGTTGGTTACACACGTGTAGTAAGAATAAACGCGAATTATACGGGTTTTCGGATGCCTCAAAGGTGGCATATGCTGCTGTCGTATACCTCAGAGTAGTGGATGACCAGGGAAAAATCCACGTCTCTTTATTGACATCTAAAACGAAGGTCGCGCCTATAAAGCAAGTATCGATACCCAGGCTCGAACTTTGTGGGGCTGTACTGTTGGCTAAGCTCATTGTGGAAGTAGCTGAAGTTATGGGAATAGCCAAAGATCAGTTGCATGCTTTCACCGACAGTGAGGTAGTTCTGGCCTGGTTAAATAATCATCCGAGCCGCTGGAAGACTTTTGTGGCGAATCGGGTCTCAGAAATTTTATTAACTCTAGACACCCAGCACTGGTCTCATGTACCGACCAAGAAAAACCCAGCGGACTGTGCATCACGAGGTATATCTCCTGCAGAGCTTTCAACAACTTCCATATGGTTTGAAGGTCCGGATTTTTTAAGACAGGACTTGATTATTTTTAAAAGGCCTAAGCACCTCATCACTAATCTCGAAGAAGTTAGAGTACAAACGGCTGTCTTTGACGTTGCTTTTTGGCAAAGGTTTTCCTCGTTCTCCAGGCTTGTTCGAGTGATTGCCTACTGTCGAAGATGGTTGAATGTAAGAGGAAAGGTAAATATCAGGCACGACACTAAATACTTGTCCAGACGAGAAATCGAGGAAGCCGTAGAAGTTTGTGTTATAAGATGTCAGGAAGAAGGATTTTCGGAAGAGTTGGAAGAACTGATAAGAAAAAGAAGAAGCTAAGATCCTTAAACGTATTTTTAGATTCAAACGGTATAATAAGAGTTGGTGGCAGATTGGAAATGTCTTCTTTAACATTTAATGAGAAACATCCGATTCTTATACCAAAGGAATCCTTTTTAACAGGTCTTTTGATTGCAGAAGCGCATCAAAAAACTATGCACGGTGGTCCACAACTCATGATCACGTATTTGCGATCAAGGTATTGGATTGTAGGGGTCAAGGCTTTAGTTAAAAAGTGTTACAGAGGCTGTGTCACTTGTATTAGGTACTCAACAAAGGCCACGTCTCAGCTCATGGGACAAGTACCTTTATCCCGTGTGACCCCAAACAAGCCCTTTTTCATTAGTGGCGTAGATTACGCAGGGCCTATCAATATAAGAGTGTCCAAGGGTAGGGGCAATAAGTCTTATAAGGGTTACGTTGCATTGTTTGTATGCATGTCGACAAGAGCGGTGCACCTCGAAGCTGTCAGCGAATTAAGCACTCCAGGTTTCTTGGCTGCCTTTAGAAGGTTTGTCGCAAGACGAGGCAGATGTGCTGAGTTGTACAGCGACAACGGCACAAATTTTGTAGGAGCTGCTCGCGAGTTATTGTGCTTGTTTAATGAAGAAAAATCAAACTTCAAACCGGAACTGGCAGAATATCTCGCGAGCAACGGGACTCATTGGAACTTTATTCCTCCTCGCGCACCCAATTTTGGGGGACTTTGGGAGGCAGGCATAAAGTCCATGAAGTTCCATCTTAAGCGAGTCATAGGGAACTCTACGTTGACTTATGAGGAGATGGCCACAGTGTTAACGCAAATTGAGGCATGTCTAAATTCGAGGCCAATGTCACATGTAGAGGATCCAAATGAGCTTTTTGTATTGACTCCTGGTCATTTCCTGGTGGGGGAACCACTCGTCGTAGTACCAGATTCAAATTATGAAACTTCGAACATCCATACTTTGCGTCGATGGCAACTCCATCAGCGAATGATGCAGGACTTTTGGCGCAGATGGTCGCAGGATTATCTTCATCAATTTCTGCAAAGGAATAAATGGGAATACCAGAACCCGGAACCATCACTAGGCGATGTAGTTTTAGTTAAGGAGGACGATCTACCTCCTGGAAGGTGGTTGTTGGGCAAAGTGGAGCAAAAACACCCTGGTCCGGATAAAATTACACGGGTAGTTACCATCCGTACCAAAAATGCAATAATTAAAAGACCTACATCAAAATTATCGATATTGCCCATAGCAAAATAAGATTTCTGTTTAGCATTGCTTACCTTGACTGTGGCATGGTGGGCGGTTTAAAGGACATTCTGCATTATGTCCTTGGTGGGCGGTATGTTTAAGTAGATGTTTAAGTATGTAGCGAAACCACGGCGGGTTCTAATATTTATTCATTATTAGAAGTTTTCCTATGCGCTCGATAGATGGCGTTGTGACGTCGAGGTTAGAACTCGCTATGGTTTCGTTACCTCTGTTAGTATAAGTAGTGTAAGGAATATTTTTAAGGACAATCGTTTCAAAGAATAAACGCTGAGTGCTAGTGAGTTGTACTGAAGTGTTATTATTTCTCGCCTAACGGAGCCCTAAGTTTGTTCAATAAGTGAAATAAAGACTTTTCTTAATTAAATATTCTTAAGAATATTAAAGAATTAAATAACTTTTTGTGAATGTTTGTTTTGTTGATCATGATTTGCCGTCCGTTACAAGCCACTAAATATTATGAATACGAATGTGAATATGAATATTAATGAATTTCGGAAATTAATTTTATCCTGGATTCCATATGTCGAAAATGTCATAATTTTAATCAAATATCCGACTAATTCAATTTATTTATTTTATTGCACAAATTGCAGTGGACGGGCTTAATACTAATGACAAGAAAGATAATAATGACAGGCGACGCAATCAACGAAATAAATTAATAAAATATAGATATATAGATACTTATATACATACATACATTTAACGTCATCCATACATCAATTATAATTATAATTACTGGAACTATTAATCAAATGTAAAAGTAATAACACTTTTCATTTGTTTCTCCTCTTCATGTTACGTAATGGATGCCAGACCGAAAAGGAACTGACTGGAATGGAAGGAAACGTGACGAATCACAGCATTGAACAGGACAGTCTGGCATATTAAATGGGAGGCCTTTGCCCAACAGTAGGACACAACTGCAGGTTAAATATTGTAAAAAAAAAATCTGTTGTATATTCTCAAATTAACCCGTATCGCTTACCGCTAACACCACATTATAATGTTACAAATAACCGTTAAAATGATTGTTATTAACATTATAAGCGGAGTTAGCTCGATTTAACTGCGACCCCGCGTTGAGAACGATGCCATCCGCAACGCACCAGACTAATTGTTTCAATTTAAAATATTCCCCTCGGGGGATATTATTTTGTAATTAGGTTTCCAGATTTAAATTTTCAGCTGAAATCCTGGCACTGAATTTAAGTAACGTTATAGATAGTCCGTTTCAACTATGTTTAAAGTAATTATGATTTTCATATACTACGTAATCCTAAATGCCCATGGCCAGAGTGTTAATGTCAAAGTTCGTCATTATTGATTAATTTTGACATGTACTCGTATCTTTAGTCGCTTTATGCCTATCGTCAGAGCAATCCAACTGAAAGGTCGAGTAGACAAAGGTTTTTTGCGTTCATAAATGAGTTGTTACCATTATTTTAAGATTGACATTTGTAGCTATCATTGAATGAACAGGTTTGTTCTACAATGTTATGATTGCTGTTCACGCTAGCGCCAACCGCAATACCTAACCGCCAATACCAACACCCAACCGCTTATTGAATAAGTAGATAATAAGTAGTTGAATAAGTGCAAAGAAGTTTGTATTTGTGAGAAAGTTCGATTGAGCGTGGTGAAGATTTATTAAGTATTAACTTTTGCCTGCGTCATTGTTTGCGTGCACATAGTGTGCCTAGGCAAATTATCTCTCGGGAGCTATCGCACAGGAATCACTCTATGGTGAGCTCAGGTTCTGTAGTAAATGTCCTTTTTATGGTCCATGCAAAATTTTATCTCTATCGGTTCATCCGTGATAGCAATTGAAACAAAGATTAAACTCACGACTTTAAGATTGAGAATCGATAATAAATACTCCTAGGCTATAAACGCTCCGTGTCCGTCTAATAAAATATTTATTTAAGTTTTTGTAAAAACAAAACCCCGTAATTGTTGAACCCCAGTAAATCCTTTCTAATTGCTTCCATCGTTAGTATACTATACGAGTACAAATATTCACGAGGGACAGAAATAATAGAATAAATAAAGCCATTGAAAACTGTTACAGTGATAATTTAGGTTCAAAGAGAGTAGATAATTTGGTTGATGTTCCTTTTCAGCCTTATAGGACCTAGAAACTGGCGTACGTTGTTACTAAGAGAACGCCTTGCGTCCGAATTCTAATTTGAATATGGTTTCTATAGCAACGAGAATCTTATAGCTTTAGACATGTTTGCGACTACCTACAAATACTATTAGATATATAATGGTAAAATTTCTAAATGGGAAGACTCACATCACTCACATCACATGTTTCTCACATCTGGGAATTTTCCCGAAAAAATCGATAAATTCCCAAATGTTTTCCCGAGAGCAGGGAATATAATTAACTTTTAACTCTAATTAACTAACTTTTTCTCTGATCATTGTTATATACAACGTAGAAAACTCTTTTTCTATGTTCCGAATATGAATATAGCAGACTGATTAATTTTGATATTTGAATTCAATAATTAAATTGGTCTAGTATTGATTTCTAGTACCAAAATTATTTTTCCAAAGATTTTTAGTGATACCCCCTTTTTTTTAATTTGCCGCCATTTCCTTGTCTCAACATACATTTGCCAGACAGTAGTATTATAGTATTGTGCATTGCATATACTCGTAAATAAATTGAATACATATTGTGAGACTGCCAATGACTGAAGATATATTTCGTACCTAATTAGTATGTCATTGTACAAATGCAATGCAATGCAGCCAGCCTTGTGCATTGTCTTGTGCATGAGGGATGTATGGCTTTATAACGCCACGCTGGTCATTCGGATTCACGAGTCCTCTCTCTTAGAAATGGTGAAGTGACTCAGGGCTTGCGGTAGCTGCTTTGTTATTATGCCTTAGTCGACTTTTACGACGCTCACGGGAAAAGAAGGAAGGAAGAAAAAAGGGTGGATAGGGGGGAGGATGGGATGGTGCTATTTTATAACCGACCGACACCCCGCGGCACATTATACAAAGTATCATTGAAATAACGCAAGTAATTTATAAATAATAACATATGAGGACCCTAGAGGTAAAGGGGTCTAAGTGACAAAATTTATGTTTTGAGATAATTGAACCAAAAGTCAACAAAATTTTGTAAGAGGGAAAGTTATTTTTTTTTGTTTTGACCATTTTAGGCCAACACTTTGGCCATTTGCTTCTAATTAGTACTAACAATAGATTATTAAAATCACCTGTGTTACATTTATAGGTAATAAAAGGTAGATAATGTGTACTTAGACCAAGCAGCTTAGACCTTAGCGCTCTAAGCAGTGTTAGCATGCACTACTAGTGGTGAAGGGGCAACACACTAGGTAGCAGCACCTGTCAGGGAAATCACTTGGATCTCCTCACCACCATAAAGAATAGTATTTTAACAGTCTGTTACTGCATCTAACTCAATTCTTTCGAAAATGTCACTTAGACCCCTTGACCTCTGGGGTCCTCATATATAAAACCGATCCATCTAAAACGTTTGTAGAGCTAATTATTCATTACGCGTGGGCGATGCGCGTAGAATTCAACTGTGCGTAGAATTAAAGATATACTAGAAATGAACAATAAGTCATGAAAAAAAACCTGTTGTAAAAACTGTTAGTTATACTCTCGATACTGTGTTGAGAGTAGAACTAACAGTAGAAGAACTAATCGATACCAACAGTTTTTCAGTGTTTTCAACTTTTGCGTTATTTCAGTAACACTTTGTATATGAGAAGCCGACTTATAGAAGACAAGCTTCTACCCGCGGCTTCGCTCACGTGGACTGAGAAGCTGTAAAAGATTTTTGACACCTGTAAAGCACCGACATGATGGACATTACGGATGAAAGTCCATTCACTATTTTTCGAGTAATTCTATTAAAAGTCATTTTCTAATTTATTTCTATAACTCACCTTTCTTGTATCATATGAAGATGACAGATATACCAGTTATCCTTCTTAATACATCCGTCTTAGCTATACATACACTAGTGAAGACTGGATCAACATCCTTTCAGTACTTTTTACGTGATGGTCAAACAAACAGACATACAGACAAAAAATTAAAAACTACTGTGTTGGGTTCTGCAGCTTCTAAAGGGATCGACAATTATGTTTTTTAAATTAAGTCAATGTACGGTCTCAATTTTTTTACTGTTTTATTATATATATAAATAAAATGAAATGTAATTTTACCAAGTATTTTCCAATTTTGCCTCCACTTATAAATTCAACTATTTCAATTTGCGACGCCCCCATTCAACTAGCAATATTTCAATTTGCGACGCCTCCAGATTGTAACAAAATTAAATGGTATACTAAATTAAATTGCCGAGTAAAATGCAGTCCGAAATGCAGTGTAAATAGTTGACCAGTATGACAATTGCGTACAAGTTGAAATAAAAAACCTGCAACCTCTTAATATTGAATTTTTTTCGCGAATACTAATAAGTTTTGTTCAATGACTTTTTAAAATTCGGCACTTTTTTCACACAAACCACTCACGCGCACCACGTGTAGTCCTCGCAAGACTTCTTGAGTTTTGATCGTGAATGAGCGTCAACAATCTGCGCATGTTCCTCTCACAATTTCAAACTACACTCAATAAGGCGAGTGTGCGAGTAGGAAGTAATTGGGAACATATTGTATTGTAAATACCCCCTCCGTCGCATTCCAGCCCGCACCACCAAACGGACCTAACAATAAGGTACTGCGCCGGTTTGTCACGTGAGAGCCAGAGCCCAAGAAGTTTTGCGTTATTTATACGCACACTCGCACAGATTCACATATATGTATGCGTGTTAGTAGCCGTGAGTCACCGCACGCGGCTACAGCTGAATGTCTGTCTACGCTATAGTTTCTTGTGACCACAGCAGAAACTCAGCATGTTATTGTGGCCCATTAGATGGGTGGCAATATAAACTATTGTGGTTGTATTATTTTTAATATAGTGTTTGTTACCTGGTACTAATTAATTTCTTTTTGTCTTTCCTCACTTCTTCTCTAATCAATCTTGCTATTGTCTTAACAAGCACGCCTATGTCAGATGAATATCTCATGTACACAGACTTTCATTTGTATATTGATTTTCATTTGGATTTTGAACCCCTAAAGTGAATAGTGGTATCGCGGAGAAACGTCTATCCTATAATATCTCACCACATTTTCTTATACCTTTCTCCTAAATTCATTCGTAAATCTCCAAAGGTAGACAACGCATCCGCGAGCGTGCTGCGACTGCAGCACGTATAGAATGACTATTCTATACTTATATGGACGTGTATCGCGGATGTCCACGAGATACAGTATCCACTTACCATCAGGTGAACTGTATGCCCGTCTGCCGCCTTATTTCCGTATAGAAATAGAAATAAAGTTTAGCCTGACTCTTATCTATACTGTGTCGGATTGCTGGACTGTAAATTTCAGTTCCATTCGTTAGTACCCTATTAATTTCACACAACAATGGCCTATTCCTGAAACCAGTTCTAATGGTCTAAGTTCAGAGCAGCAGCGGGCATAAGTCTTTGATTAATTGGCGTATATTTTACGATACAACTCTTTATACGACATGGTGTCGGCCGTCTATAAAATAGAAACTACACCTCCACCAAGAACTACTGGGACAAAAATGATTAGGGCTTTTGAAGAATTCATTGATACCCGCCCACGAGACTTTTACAATAGCGGCATCAATCAAGTGCCCTTGAGGTGGCGAAAGTGTGTAGATAATATGGGTCAATATTTCGACTAACGTAATAAATATTTTTATAACAAACAAACAAAATTGAGTTTCTCATACAAATCGGTCATTTCATAGGTAAGCATCTAATTATCATTGAATAGGCTTATGAGTTCAACAACTTTAAAAGTCATTTGTTTTCTTATACGTATGGGAAATATCAAAATCTATAGTTATATAGATACACACACACACACACACACATATATATATATATATTTATGGCAATAGAACAAGTGCGCTGCCGCCCTTGTAGAATCCTGTACAAATCTTCCTTCCAACTGTTTCTGCCATAGGGTCGTTTTCCTTCCGTACATAATGTGGCATTTCTTGGTCGTCTGTTTAAAATTTCTTTGTCTTATGAAGGGTTTTCGTCATGAGTTTTCTAACAGGTGGCTTTCTAGTGCCACTAGGTTTTACTAGTGCATTGTGTTCACAGTGTCGCTCCAATACCAGTAAAAGCAAACATAATTTTCCTTCTGAATTATTCAAACCGACTGCGCTCCTGTCTTGCACCAAGTGGTGGCAATCTAATGCATTGCTTCACGGCTGCATTTAAATGTAATCACGTTTAATGCGAGCCAACATTTAAGAATTGCTGATTTATATTTCTGTGCCATTCTGGACCGAAGTTAGCATTTAACGTATAGCAGAGCGATAGTATTTACTTATTCACTGTCCGCCGAGCGGACAGTGAATAACAGTTTTCAATAAGAAAAGTTAAAAGATTCCAAGTAGGTAGCCTGTTGAAATAGTTTTATTCAAATAGACGTTAGTCTTCTTTAGAGTCCTACAAATGTAACAGAATCGAGGTAAAGAATGTGTCCCGGGGAATATAGATTTTAATTCTTGTTTAAACGAGTCGACGTTCTCTCAAGAGTGCTAACCGAGAATATCCGGTGTCGCACGGTATAACTGCTTATAAGGCTAGGAAATCAGCGATTTCATGAATAAGAATCAGCGATTTGGTGAATTTCTTTTATGAACAGAAGATGGCATACAGTCCTACTGGTGGTAAGTGTATACAGAATGAGAAAATTTGGTACGCTTCGGATGCGCTGCCAACTGTCCAAGATTTAGGAATAGATTCTATATTGTAAATCGGGTCTAAACGCGTAAAATTGAAGGTATTTGTTATTTCTACTCGATGTTTAGGCACGGCGAGGTAAATAAAATTCTTTAAATCCGATTTACGATTTGTCGAGTGCAATTAGGTTTTTACCTCGGAACCTAATTATATTGAATAGATATGTATAATTTGTTTTTTCTTGTATTTCTAAGGTCAATTACTTATACTTATATTACTTACTTACTCTAAGGTCAATTTATGCTTTAGAAATTGCCGCTAATGTTTTTTTTCACTCAGGCTGTTCAATAAGTTCTGTTGTGTGTTCATATACCTTGTCAAGTAATACATTTCCCCATAAGATCAAATCACTTATCAATCACCTTCTCATTTTTCTTTGGTCATTAAAGAGAGTTCTTCCTCAAACGCACCTATCAACTGCTACTCTGTTCAGAATTTTCGGTCTTTTGTACAGCCTTTTAATAAGCTGTTAAAAGTTATTGAGAAAAGGATTATTTGGTAATAAGATTAAGAAGATGACAAGTGGAATATATAACGGGACGATGAGTTTTCCTCATCCCATTCCTCCTTAGAGGGGATAGGGTTGCATGGGGAGTAATGAGTGTAATGGACAAGAGGATTGGGATGAAATAGGGTGGGATTCATGGAATGGGATGGGATATATTGGGATGGGAAATGAGCGCAGGCGAGTCCACACGTTTTTGATGTTTTTAGATCCCACGGCTCGCGGTAGCCACCTTGACAAACGACAATTGACACCTTGACAATATTTCACTCGGGAGTGAATAGGCTGATACATTATCAGCCCATTCAGTCCCGAGTGAAATATAGTATATAGAAAATATTTATGTGAAAAAGATATGTGACTGAAATATTTGAAGGAAGAACTACTAGTGAGGTCCAAAAATTTCTGGCCTGACGTATTTCTAGATGTCTAAATAAATCATACGACATTGTAATTGTTATTTATCCCGCTAATTCGAGTATAATTTTTGGAGTTCAATCCCCTTTCCAAAAGAGAGTCGATGGATTGGCGTCGTTCTGGTGAAGCACCGCCTAGAAAGGCAAAGGTGACGCAGTCCACCAAAAAGATTATGGCTTCAATATTCTGCGATTATCAAGGGATTATTGTTTATAGACATAAAAGAAGCCAACACTGCGGTGACTGGAAGCTATTATGCTAACCTTATAGAGCAATTGCGAGAAGCAATCAAGCAGAAACGTCGTGGACAACTAAGTAAAGGTGTGCTTCTGCATGACAATGCACGCGTCCACGCCGCCGCTGTTGCGAATGCTGCTGTTACAAAGTGCGGCTTCGCGGACGGAGATTATATTGAAAAACAAAAAATTGTTTCACGAAATTGAGTGTCTCTTTTCTTTGTCAGGCCGGAAACTTTTGGACGTGCCCTCGTATATTCCGAGGACGTCCATCTGCTAGATGGACAGACGACCTCATAAAGGTTGCGGGCACCCGCTGGATGCAGGTCGCTGCCGATAGGTCTAAATGGCGGACAATCGGGGAGGCCTATGTCCAGCAGTGGACGTCCAAGGGCTGAAAAGAAGAAGAAGAAGGTATATATGATTTTCTAATTTCGGAATAATTTCATTACATCTCGTACTAAGTATGATCAACTGAATCGAAAAATATTTTTATACTGGATTGTCTCGGGAATATTTATTATGAATACACATTTATATGAATGTGAGGGCACATTGAGTATACACACGCGCACAACACACTCAAACCTACACATCAATGCAAACATAAATCAGCATGCTTTCTTAATAAAGAATCAGCCTTTACTTGTCCACTATCTATACATATAATAAAAATGTAATTGATCGCTGTCTGTACATGGAAGATATATGAGAAAAACTATTATTGGGATAACTATCAACGCAATAGAACCCAAAACAATGATTGTTAGAATTTTTGTCTGTTTGTCTGTGCGTTTGTGCGCGTTAATCTTAGAAACGGCTTAACCGATATTTAACTAATTTCGGTTTTCACTAATGTATTGTGGTAAGCTTCACTTAAAATTTAGTGTTTATTTTATTTCAATCAGTTCATAAATAAAAAAGTTATATCAATTTAAAGAATCACGTCGAATAAAGACGGTGTTTATAAACTAAAGTCCACGCGGACGAAGTCGCGAGCAACAGCTAGTACTGTAATATAATGTCAGTGTAATCTCTATTGGCCAGTAGCACTAGCAACATATTTGTTAAATAAGTTACATAAAAGGCTGTAGATTACATAAAAAAACAAAAAAAATATATTACAGTGATTACCTTTAAATATTTTTATTTTAAAATTTATTATTACACAGCGATTACCTTTTGGGAATTGATTGGCAGAAATCGGTTCAATATTTAGTGTTAAAATTACGACGGTGTAATCTTTTCAATGAATCTCAAAATGATACAAATGTTTTTGTATCATTTTGCTATCATCATCTATACCTATCAGCTATCATCTATACCGAATTAAAAATTTTAAACAGTTTTTTTTTCCAAAACAAACGAAATACAGCTTTGCAACTGGGTCCCAATATCAGCGTTTTTTTTTTAAATACAGGTTACCTGCACTTTCCGTGGCCCCACAACAAACCGAGCTCCAGTGGCTGAATTAGATTTGTTAAGAAGTTATCTCCAGGTTTACGCGAGGTAATAGGATTTGGCAATACTGTAAGGGAATGTAAGTGTAACTCTGTAAAAGTGTGCACTTTTTATCACGCTTTAAGGGTCGGAAGGTGAGTGGGGGGGGGGGGGGAGGGTATTTTTATTGGTTTAAGAGGAAAAGGAGAAAGTATATTTATGTTATTCTATAACATTAACACTATAGACTATAGGTAAAATTACGTATAGTCCAATTTTTAATGGAAAAAAAATGATGGAATTCTGAAATTTGTATTTGCTCGCTCACTACCGAAACACGTACGTGCATTGGGGAAATACGATGTAGTAGCAAATGCAAGTACATTTCAAGGTAGTCTTCTGTGAGAGAGGGGTAACGTGGCCAGGTTTAAGACAACTGGAACGTCATGTTGTACGGGGAGAGTGCGTGTTTACCATCAGGTGGACTGTATGCTCGTCTGTCGCCTTTTTTCTATAAAAAAATTAAATGGACCCCTGTCAGGCACGAAGATCATCACGCATCTTTTTTTAAACTCCAAATGTAATTCGAAATAAAATCTGTATAGTTCAAGTATTTTTTTTTTGTTTTGTATCATATTTTCAATGCAAATAATTTAAAATAAGAAATCAAATAAAAAATAAAAAAATTAGGTTATGCAACCGACCACGCACTAGTCTGCACGTCTGTCTGTTATTCTGCTTGAGTCTCGCTCTCGATACTCGCACGCACACACACACACACATAAAGAGAAAGGAGGGGATAAAAATCTTACGTGACGTTACATTTTGTCTCGAATCACACCTACCGCAAGCCGGGTAAAGGAACTTCGTTCCAAAAAATCGCGGGACTGTCTGCTCATTCGTTGACTTCTGTGTGTCACCGAAATAATGCAAAACCTTCCACACATCCACTAATTTAAAATATATTAAACCGTCCTAGTGAAAAATTAAAATAATTTCCTGAAAAATCAAAAGTTATAAACATGTAAGGTTATTTTGTTCTATCTAAAACGTTCGCATCTTTCATTGACCAGGCTTCTAGATGGCGCAGCGAGGGCAATGGCAGCGCGCCGTAATGATTGCGTAGCTGCGCGTAGAATAAAAATTATACTAGAAATGATCAGTAAGTTCTTAAAAAAAAATATGTAAAAACTGGGAGAATCGATTTGACTCTGGATACTGAAAAACCTTTAGTCAATTCTTGCGTTATTTCAGTGACACATTGTGTAATACACGCCCCATGCATATACACAAGTACACATTATACTTATCTATAGGTATACCAGTATGGCAACTAATATCATTCCACAATTAATATTTTCCTACATTACCTTATCTCCGTCAACAGCTCCATTTGAAAGGTCTATTTCGCAACCTTTTAAAATTAATCTCTGCCTAAAGGTCCTCGGTCCATTAGTAACAGATTTTAAGTAAAGCTGGATACAGACTAAGTTGATGTGACGCTATACAACGGTCGAAAGATATAATTGTTGAGTCACAATCCTTAATTCCTAACTAGCTTCGCTCGCGTGAACTAAACAGCTGTAAAAAAATTTAACGTCTGTAAAAGCACTGACTTGATGGATTTCACGGATGATAATCCATCCAGTAGTAATTGTATTAAAAGTATTATATTTTTTTATATTCCTCTATAACTCAACTTCCTTGTGTCATATGTCATGTGTCATGTGAAGATGTCACATGTGCCAGTTTTCCTATAATTGTGTGTACGTATAACTAAGGTGAGTTAATATATCACGTCATTAAAATTACTGATCTCTAGTGTTCCATGTTTTTTACTTTGATAAAGATGACACTTACAATTGATCTTCGTTATTGCACTAACTATTATCATCTTTTGACTTAAGGAGGAACGGCCCCGTCAACAAGGGATGATGTGAAGTTTGACCCGAAGACCGCATGGTTTCCATCTTAATTATTTACTAGAAATGTACTTGCTAAATACCGCTCGAAGAAACTCGCTAATAGCAGTTAATATGAACTACTCGGATCTAACCCCTTTGTTTTCTATAAATATATGGCATTTAATTAAATTATTATCAATTAATTATTTAATTTATTTAAACTTCATTGTTACATCTTAATAATCACATAAAGCATGCCGCTATCGAAAACATTCTAAACAAATACATTTCTTGCGAGCAAACGACCGCTCCGATCAAATGTTCATACTCAATAGAAGCATGTGATTTAGTAGAGTCACGTCGGCGCAGTGTGTTTCCACCTTGGCCCTACTTGTTTGTAAGGCAATATTACTCTTAAAGGGTCATTCTGAGATCGCTAATCTGCTGACGTTTCCACAGGGTATTAGAGTGAATGGGGCGCCCTAATGGTCTAATTTCGTTGGTCACTACTCAGAGAAACAGTAGAAATCTCATGAGTGTAGAATATTTTTGCTAAACAAAAATAATAATTAAAGTAGCTAGCGTAAATTCACATTGACGACCGATTAGCCTAATTGGTGGTATGTGACAGTCTTAGTATGTGTCTCTGGACCCACGACATAGGGAATCCTAGTTTGTGCCATTGAGTGTGATGTTTATTTATTTACATATACGTTTATAAAAGTGATTTTACGTTTTCAGACCTGATTTATCTATACATATAGGTACATATAATAAAACTGTACAACCAGCGTGTCTGTACATTTAATATTAGTACCAAAAACTGATGGGGGCGATGAAGGAAGAGTATCAGAATACAAAATGACGATTATGAAAATTTTTGTCTGTCTGTTCGGACACGCTAATCTCGAAAACTACGCAGCGGATTTTCATTGGGTTTGCACAGATTAATTAAGCTCAGCTTGGCGCTTCGAATAGGCTTTGTTTCATAGAAATCGGCTGATTGGAAGAAAATATATCGTAATTTAGGATTTAAATACTAAAATTCCACGCGTATGAAGTCACGAGCACACACAGGGTTTCATGATAATATCCTCTATACTCTATTCACGTTACGTGACGTCACTATTGATGACATGACGCATTGAAACTGTCCCACTGAGTCATACTTAGTCGATCGCTGTCATTGCAACAAATAGTAAAGTTTTTTAACCTTCAGACATTCTTACTTTAACTGATACAATTTGTTGTCCATTGACACACCATCTATATTATTCTACTGTCTGTGGGTGAAGCATGGACCGAGAAAAGGTTGAGAACCACTGCTCGAGAACAAATTTTAATTGGCCTGTATTTAAATGAGTAGAAAATCATGACCAACAAAACAAACTATAGTTGTTTATAACTGAAATAAACCATTTTTAATTACTAAAAATGTCAATAGGCTATGTTTTTATTGTCGCCAGAGAACATAAATCTAAGCCTGTTAAACACTGTATTAATGTCAGAATGCGATGCGGTGTTAATGCGAACAGATGGCGCTATATCGGTTCTGTATCGCGCTATGGTTATGTTCCTATGTAAACCGTAAATTGAGAATCTTGGTTTTATTTATTTTATGTGTTTGCCAATATAGTGCAATTTATATCACCATGCTTCTGGTTTTATTGGTGGCACCACTCTCTCATTGGAACAGAGTTTAACACCACCTTTAAATTTGGTGCCACTTTCAGTATTTCTGCTGGTAATTTAATTATAATAATTTTATGTAGATGTATTGCTGTTGGTCTTATATAGGTAGTATACTACAGACCTAATTTCAACGGACAATTGATAGCCGGGAGGGAAGCTCTGGCGGTAAAAATGGACACATACTTTTAGGAGCATAAGTTTCATTACAGTGATTCTCAAGGGCTTCCTGATTCTATTTTTCCATTAGAACCATGTCATAAATTTGTGTGTCCCCGAAAGTATTTAAAAAATTACCAGAAAATTTCTCATAAAATCCTATAAATGCCGTGTCCGTACATTTTTTTTAAAATCATTGCAATACAAAGTATGAATGACACAGAACCTAAAATAACGATTTTTTGGAATTTTTGTCTGTCTGTCTGAAAGCGAATCGCGCAAAAACCGCCCTACGGATTTTCACTAGACTCACCATAGTTATAACTTATGTGCCGGGTTAGTATATAGGGTCCCTTTTATCTAGATCAATTATAAAGTTCCCACGGGAATCAAGGTAACCACACAAACTCTAAAGTGTACACGCGCGAAGGAACAGCCACTGCTAGTTAAAGCAGTGTGTATAAATAATTCTCACATACTCGTACATATATATTTTGCATTTATATACATGTATTCTTAGTAATAGTATAAACATAAATCGTATGGAGTAATTATAGTAATACATTAGAGCCATTCGATATCTGTCTTGCGATTTCTTCTTCCGAGGAAGTAATCGTATTTCATGGTTTTTAGCCATAAATACAGGCTTTTAAAAACTCGTAAACTCGTTAAAGATTTCTGTAATGCATATATTGATAAATAATCTATACTTAATCTCTTCAACATTCTCATCGTTAACTGAACTAGAACATGATGTCCGTTAGAACTATAATACTTCTGACACGATGTAGGTCTACGATCAAGTGACCTTTGTAGCAGCCGTTTGTTTTTATTTGCGTGAACGTGTTTGGCGTATTGATGACTATTACGGTGAGGCTTTTAATATCATTTTAGTCCTAAATATTAAGGGCATCAAAGACAAATAAATAGTAAGTACTTCAAGGGGTAACAAACCATAAACGTCTATTCAACTGTACAAATTCATAGTGATAAATCGTGCTTCTGCAGGAAAGGTCTTCCTCTATTTTTCAATTAATTATGTTATTTATAATAATATTTGGCATCGTGAATTTAGTAAACCTTTTGTGATATATAAACGTCTATTCAACTGCACAAATTCAAATGAATAAATCGTGCTTCTGCAGGAATGGCTTTCCTCTATTTTTCAATTAATTACGTTATTTATAATAATATTTGGCATCCTGTATTTAGTAAACCTTTTGTGATTTAAGCACTGTATCTGGATCTGTGGCCTCTGTGGTTTTATATATAGTGGCAAGAATCACACTTTTATGGCAATTCTAATTAAAAAGAAAAAAACGAGGCAGAGTTTGAGTGTACTCAATTAATATGTACAAATAAATATGTGAAGAATGTACAAATAGAATGTGAAGGAAACCAATTATGTACCTATTTTCTTGAACATTTATACCTGACCCAATAATTTAGGCCACGTGGAAACCAAAAAAATATAATATATCGGACCACGTTGCTACCAAGCCAATATTTAAGGTGGAATAATTGGAAAAAAAACATAGCCCAAAAAATTGTTAGTTTCAATCATAGAATTATAGAAAACCAATGTTTAGAAATAAAAAAGTTGAGATATTTTTTATTTAACCTTGTACAAACAGAATATTGGAACAACGAAATTTTAATTTAGAAAATCTTAACCAAAGTTGGACAATAAGGTCCTCACCTGGACAATAAGGCCCTTTCACTCTGATCAAGTTAGATATTTTTTTTTATGGACGAAGGCGGCGGACGTGCTGCCTACCTTTGGAGATATAGGAATGGATTTGGAGAAAGGGTTGGGAAAATGGGGAGGGATAGGATGGGAATGGGATCTGGCACATTTCACTCACTACCGAAACACGTACGTATATTAGGGAAATAAAATAAAGTGGGAAATGCAGTACATTTCAAGGTAGTCTTCTGCGAGAGAGGGGTAGCGTGGCCAGTCGAGCGCGCCCAGCGGCTGTTGGATTTCAGCGTGCACTCTTTTATGTATACTGATTATTTATTAGGATATTAATCATCAAACGCAAACTTCAAATATTATTACACTGTTGTTTGACCATAACTTGTACAATTTGTCGACGAGCTCAACGCTACAAAGTTTCCAGCGACAAATGGGCTGACGAGATTAGTCTAACGACCCCTCGACTGACGCGACTTTGATTCCAACTTTACGGAATATTAGGTTGAAAATAGTGATGTAACGGATGTTCGCTTTCGAAGTATTCGAAGTATGCAAGTAATTCGAAGTAGTGAGTATTCGAAGTATTCAATATTCAGCACGAGGACAGAATCAGCATCGGCAGTGGGGAGGTCATATTTGCCGCAGGACTAATAATCGACGGAGGAGGAGAGTCCTCGCATGGACACCACGTACTGTGAATATGGGACGCCTTCCGGCCACATGGATCATTGACTTGAAGAAATTCATCAGCGGTGGCTGGATTAGAGGAGTCAAGATCGTGTGTGGTGGTGAGCCTTGGGAGAGGTCAATATTCAGTAGTGGAGAGACTGGGCTGATGGCATTTCGCATTCGGTTTCGCTTCCTTTTTTTATGAGAAAAAAGCCGGCAACCGAGCATAGACTTCACTTTTGCAAGGTCGGCGGCGCGTCCGCATACCCCCCGGTGTTGCAGGTGTCTATGGACGGCGGTAACACTTACCATCACGTGGAACCGGTTGCTGGTCCGCCCACTAGTCTACATAAAAAAAAACTGATAGTAAGCGGATACTGTCGCCCATAGACGGATGTCTATGGGCGACAGTATACATGCCGCCGAGTATACTGATGTTGACGATACATGCCAACATCAGTCCAGAATGACAAACGTTGGCAAGCCCCTGAATGCGCTGCCTATCTTTGGAGATGTAGTAATGGATTTGGAGAAAGGGTTGGGGAAATGGGGGGGGATAGGATGGGATGGGAATGGGCTCTGACATATGTCACTCACAAACGAAATACGTATCGTATGTACATTTGGGAATAGGATATAGTGGGAAATTCGGTACATTTCAGGGTAGTCTTCTGTAAAAAGTTTTATGCCAAAGATTTAGCGAATATGCAAGACGAACCCTAGATAGTTATTTCTTACTGAAATCCTTTTGTAATTGATTTATTTCATTTTCATTTATAGTGTGCGTAATTGGCCGTGTGGCGTTGACCGGCTTCCGAATAACACCACCATGATACCATCCCATCACTTCCCGTTGGTGTCATAAATGGCGATTAGGGGATAACAAAGCCACTACCACAAGCGTTTAGGAACTACACCGCCCCTAAAATAGTGGACTCGCCAACCCGATTGGCCTGCGTAGAGTACTCATGCAGAAGACAATGTGCTTGACGAGGGTCATGTTCAGCAGTGGGTGATAAAAGAGCTGATGATGGCGACGGTCATAACTAAATGAATGTATCAATTAATGAAATAATTCAGCACGTCTCACACTGTGTTGAGGGTTTAATTCTGTAGTCACGTTCTTGTAATTGTAATTTACATTTGTACACATCACAGCAGAACTAATAAGTTCACAAATAAATGGATTTGATTTTGATTTTTTTAGTCATTTTCGATATACGAGTAAATATCATGGTTACATCACTAGTTGAAATCGCTTGCGACAGATGAAATATAAGTTACGGAAGAGAAAATGTCATATTATTGGGTTTTCCTCTTGATCACATTAGGGTCACCAGCAGGTCACACCAAAGGACAATAGCAAATAAAAGTTGATGGCAGGAACGAAGGTCAGCGTCCGGAGAAATAAAGCATCTCCCTGTATTTTCACTCGTGTGTATAAAGATAAATATTCTGAAGAACAGTCTGATGCTAACTTCGAGTTTTGAACATCGCACCTCTTGTTACCGAAGCGCAGTTCTTTCGCACTAATTTGACATGGAGCTGATTCGTACGGTGCGGTCTTAAAGACACTTTATTTGAGATGTTTCTACTGAGCTACGACATAGGATTCTGCGTCTGTCTTAGCGCTGCAGGTGTCCATAGACAGCGTGATGCCCTAATCTCGTACCGTGGGTGTAGTAATAGACAACTAAGGAAGCCCTGAGGAACTACACTATCTCTCAAAAAGTGGACTCACCTTATGCCATACATCTCCTATGTACAAGACAATTGTGCATAAGTACGTCATATTCAGCAGTGAAGGACAACTAGCCTGGTTACAAAATTAATTGAATTTGATTCTCCGACGGCGGCAAGAGTTTTGCGAGCACAAAGCAAGAAAAATTTGATAAACTGTAGTATATGAAGGCTAAAGCCTTTACTGGTCTTCGTGGCTCTCTTGAGGAACTCCATGTTTTAGTGACAAGTAAACTATTGTAAATGAAATACTTTTGACATAAATCATTCCATTAATTGTTTTAATTCGAAACAACGTTGTTTTTTTCTCTCCAAATATCCAAAAAATCAATGAAAGATGGGTTAAGCCAGTTCGATCACTTATCTAACATTTTAAATATTACTTATTGTTCTGATTTGTCACTTACTATTCGCCGATAGATATCAGTCCATAATATCCCATAGCAGTCCATAGTAGAGCACAGGCAATCATATAATCTTGTGGGTTATAATTCACCACGCGACCCCAAGGCGGCCTCATAACCCACGCACAGACCGTCTAAAAGAATAAACTCGTCAATCCGCTTGGCCAACGTCACGTGTTAAGGCTATATCTCCTATGCTCAAGACCGTTTGAACGAGGTTGAGGAAACCCATGCCTACCAGTGGATTGGTTGTGGTTACGCTTATCGTTACGTAGGTACTCTATATTTTTGAATTCCTTTCATCAAGTAGGTATAAAATATAAAATTCTAAATATCGAAACAAAAATTATTTTGCTGTATTTGTATTATTTTGCTACAAATCGACATTAAATCTACAAAAAAAAAAAAAACATATTCATGCGACAAAACGAAACCAGTGACCAAACGGATCTAACCCGAGAAAAAGGGGTTTTAATTATAAAAACAATGACAAATTGAGTGATGACTAAACTTGAAAGGCTCCGTCACCCGATCAAAAAAAAATATTTCAAAGTTAATTAAATTTTTTCGATTCGGTCTTCATTAAGTCTGAGGATGAATGGTCTTAGCGTTAAAATACTAGCGTTTCTAAGGTTTATGTAGTGTTGAATAATATGAATTCTAATCCTAGTCACTGAATTTCTTCCTAAATACAGATTGGCCAAAGAACTAAAGTGACCGGCATAGCCCATAGGATCCGCATGCTGATGTGGCAGTGGGCAGGTGATATTTGAAGCAGGACAGATAACCGATGGGATATAAAAATCCCCGAGCGGGGGTCACGTACCGGGAAGCGCACAGTGGGACGTTCTCCGGCCACGTGGAAGACCTGAAAAAATTCAGTCTGCCTATGGCCCGAATCTGCCTAATAATCGTATAGGACATTATTAATTTGATTTTACGCCTCCGAATCCTACGAATCCGAGAGGAAGGCTCTGATAGAGACTCTAAATTTAAACAGGTGTGATGTAGGGATGTTCCATAGAATTCTGTCCGAGCCAACATCGAAAGCTGCAAACATTCTGTGCGAGTTTGCGAGTCGCTATCAGAGTCATAGATAAATTAAAATAGATAATTAAGATAGACAGATAGACGTAATTATAGTATAGATAGATGTAGATAAGTAAGACAGATAGATAGTGAAATTGTAACTTTTAGGGTACGATGGGGCTGACATATACAATAGTGTAAAAGCCCCTAAATAAAAGAAAGAGGAAAAAAAAACGCCTCCGAAGTTTCGGCGTCGACCGAAATACTAACGCACTAAGTGCTATAACATTACTCTGACTTTCCCTCGGTTGGAGCTCTCGTCGGGTATATCAGAACATCCAAAAGGTCTAAACGCATCTACCTTGTTATTGTGAAATTTAAAGTATACGTAATTCCGAAGTATCTCTTGTCAAAATCTATAAAATCTTTCGATCGGAACTGCGTGCGGTTTGGCCGGAACAAAATATCAAATGAACTTCATCTCCGTTGATGTATCGGAGCGAACGTGTTGGAGCGTTCCCACCAATAAACTAAAACTTGAATAGACAATGATAAATGGCAAACCAAGCGACGAAAGTAAAATAAAACAGACGTTTGAAAGTTAAACAACGACGTCCAAAAAACTAACGAAAAAATATATGTATCTTCTTCCTTTCAATACTGCACAAATAAATTATACAAAAAAGTCCTGTTGTGAAATTCTTCTTTGTCCGTGTACTATAAAGAAAATTGCTGGCCAAGAGTATGTCTTTCGAGCCATATATATACGAGTTTTCAAAGCCCTTATACCTCAGTGCTTGAAGACGAAGGTCTTCGACCAGTGTGTGTTGCCAGTGATGACCTACGGCACCGAGACGTGGTCTCTGACTATGGGCCTCATAAATAAGCTCACTGTCGCACAGCGAGCTATGGAGAGGGCTATGCTCGGGGTTTCCCTACGTGATCGAATCAGGAATGAGGAGATCCGTAGACGAACTAAAGTCACCGACATAGCCTCTCGGGTTAGCAAGCTGAAGTGGCAGTGGGCAGGGCACATAGCTCGAAGAACCGATGGCCGATGGGGCAGAGGGGTTCTCGAATGGAGACCACGTACCGGCGGACGAAGCCGAGGACGTCCATCTGCTAGATGGACAGACGACCTCATAAAGGTTGCGGGCACCCGCTGGATGCAGGTCGCTGCCGATAGGTCTAAATGGCGGACAATGGGGGAGGCCTATGTCCAGCAGTGGACGTCCAAGGGCTGAGAAGAAGAAGAAGAAGAAGATATACGAGTATATGGTGTGTGAACTGTGCATGGTGGGAATCGCCCGAAATATCGGCCAAAACTTCGTTTTTGTGATTTCCGAGCACATCGCCCAGCTTGAGATAATACAACTGAAATAAAACAGTTTTTATTAAAATGGAAATTAATGTATTTACTTCGGTTTCAAATTTCAAAAATACAATCCAACCTCCCTGAAATTATATAAATAACTATACCTATATAAGCTATTTATAGTACTACCTCTTTCGGGTTTATCTTTTTAGGAATCAAAAATAATTTGTCCCGACTTACAAGAGGTTTCATTCGCCCTTTTATTTTGAAAATAATATTTTTGAAGTAAAAAGGGATTAAGCGGAAATTAAACCCTTTGTTTAATGCTCAGACAGAAAAGGAACGGAAGAAATGACTTAGGCTGCGGCCACATCTAGCTCCGTGTCAGCGGCTCCTTTAACGCGGGATTATTATTTGTCGTAGTTTGTCTAAAAACGATGTCGTGATTTCGATTCATACTTACATATTATACGCAGTCCTAAGGCTGGGGTTCGACCAAAAAGGAGAATCAATAAGCGATGTACTATTTTCTCGTCCAAATCCAAGACACGTACAAATTCCTCAAGACAACGTTTGAAAGACAGAGATAGAAAAAAATATTCAAAGGTCATATTCGATGATCCTTACACTTTGTAGTAAATAAAGTAAATTTGTAGTATTGCAGTGAATAAAGTACAAAGTGACTTCCCCTTAATAGAGACAATAAGTCAGGGGTGGCAAACTTGTTTAAAACAGTGTTCTACTTAAAAAAAATCTGACGTCTAGCAATCGATTTAGCAGCATTTATCTAGCAATTTTCTCAGCCGACACGACCGTACGCAACTACAATGGTTCATTAAAGAAATACCTTAGGTTAGAATAAAGACTGTAATTAATCAATTTACATGTCATGTGTTACATGTGAGTGTATTTAATAAATATACATGTTACACGTTACAACACGCTTGTTTTATCGCCCGCTGAGTTACACTGCATTGTTCACTTAGCAACACTCATTTGCAATGTGACCATCAACTATAGTGTATGGGACGTTTCGGTTAAAGTAAGTGAGTGGCTTCTAGCTTATCGCTAGAAGTTAGGTTTGGCGGTCGAATTGTCGAATAGTCGAATTGTTTTAGTTGTATTATCCGCTCATCATTTTTCGTTTTTGGTAGGACCCCAGCCTAATAGTCAGCGGCTCACTGTACGCCAGTGAGCGATGAAAAACCTAGAGAAAATCTCGAGTGTTTAGTTGAATCGGCGCGCGTAACACCCGCTGATTTAGTATCTACGACAGAAATAACTTTCTACTACACTCATTGTGAACTACGCACAGCGTAATGGCCGTCTTAATGTGATTCAGGATCCTAATTATAATTGAAAAATTCATATCTAGCGTGACGCTAGCGGATTGCTGCCGCTGAATGAGCTAGATGTGGTCGCGGACTTCATTTGTATGCTGACTGAATATTTAATATACAAGGTGTAAGTTGTTTTAAGTTGTATTAATGTACTGTGTTTACATGGAGATATTCTCGTGTGTCATTTATTCGTTCGGTCGAGCGTCATGGCGAAACGTTCGGCGAGAATCTTGCTTACACGAGCACCTAAGAAAAGTAGAAAAAGGAGATGGTGGATGGTAGTCTATCACCGAAACAGAACTCTCGACAGAGACCGAACGGTGAATAACGTCTCGTACGCTCGTGTTTCGTCCGAACTTCCTTTGACTAGAGGACAAAAACACCGACATCGAGGCGGGCGCCCGAGGCGAATGCCGGGCCGGGGCGAGCGTCCGTTTACACGTTCGGGCGATTTCGTTTGATTTCGTTTGATTTCGGTGAACTTGTAAACTAGCCATCATAGTGCTAACATCTCCGAATATACACAAAATAATCTTTACACTTGTGTAGGAACCTTGCCTACACTGCAATTAATTTAATTAGGCAAGCAAACCCGCCGGCCGATGCTAAATTTGCTTAAGGAAGGTACGCGCGGCCGCTTGTAGAAGGCGCTTGCGCAGAGCGGAGCGAGCGGGCGCCGCACAGTCACTACCGATATCCGACGGCGAATGCATGCGCATTTTTAGTTTCTGTTGATTATAATTTTCTATGCAATCTTGTTCTAGTCAATTTCTAATAATTCGTTATCATATCAGTGACATCCTATGTGTGAAATTCATGCTCTTTCTTCTAAAATCTAAATCGCTATTGTAAATCTTGACATACCTACGTGAATAAAGTGTGTCAAATAAAGTGTGGACTTTTACTAACCAAGAACCCTAGTTAGACACTTTACTTGCATTCGTTTTCTTATTATCTTTTCTCTGTCTAACATATCTCATCTCTGTCTCATCTGAAATAATACCGTATTTAGAAGACCTTGTGATGGGTATATACGAGTACATTGTTGTCGGCGACAACCCAGTAACAAGATTTATATACACGACCACGGCGCCGGTTATTTATTGCCGACAGAGAACATGGATTTATTGAATAAAATGAATTTTGTTTAACTAGCGTCTGGGATTTGTCTAAGAAACTTCTTTAGGAGGTGAATTTAGCTTTTAATAAAGTAAGATAAGAAAATAATCGTTTAGATGTACTGAATATGTATAATGGTAAGTGCTTAAATCATTTACAGAAACCTACCGTACTGTGAGCGTGGGTCTCTCCTCTCCTGGACGCAGGCCTCTCCCAAGGCTCGCCACTAGACCACGGCTAAACGGGTTGGCGAGTGTGCGTTTCTGTTTCTATCTGCCGTGACGTCTCATGTCAACCGGTGTTTTATTTGTAGGACAAGATTCATGCTCAGAGCGGATAATGCAGCGTTTCGCCAAATTGTAAAGTGTTGGTCTAAGTAAAGAAACTTCTACAAATACTTATCAAAGAAACCTGGTTGGCAACTTATAGGGGGGGTTCATTAAAAAGTCAAATTTGAAACATGTGTACTACCGTAATAAGAAAGTTTGTTCAATTTTCAAAACACATATGAATTGAAGAATTCGAGAGCTAGTGAACATAAAACGCTAGCAGACTGTAACATGCCTACCCTACAGTGCTTGTATAACATATCAAGTATGTATTCTCAAATAGATAAGTAACCGCAGAAGCGTGTAATGAAATAACTATCAAAGTATTTTGCGACCAGTTCATCTTGACAACGAAACTTGGGGAATCTCACAAGTTAATTTCTGAACTATTCCGCTATTACACACAGCTGGTGTGGGCTCTGTAGCTTGACGCTCTTCAAGGCCATGTGATTTCTTGAAATCCTTGAATTACTCAAGCATAATTGTAATCAAGTTGAGATTAAGAACTTACATTTTAGGAATTTTTGGCGGTAGCTCGAAAGTAAAGTTAAACATAAGATTGCGTTTATAATAAAATCGTGTATCCAATATATCCGAAAGTATATTTTGGATATATTTTGTATATCCAAAAGTTAGAGATGTACTTTAATTCTTGTGCTGAGTAAACCAACTATCATCTTATTGAGGGACTCCTAATCTTAATACTTCGACGGTAGTAAATACTGACGAATTGTTAATTACGAAGAAAACTTGACACTGGCACAATGCGCTGATTGCGTTATTGCCATATAAGAAAAGGAAGAAAGCTTATATTATGAAACTACCCAGCTATTCGTTCTTTTAATATGAACTTCATAAGATTCCTTAGCATAGATTTAGGAAGATTTGGAAAAAATATAGATATTGTCAGCCAACTTGAAATATAGGTCATCATGGAATTTTTTCACAGCATGTTGTATCAGCATTTTAATGTCCCACTGCAGGCACTGGCTTAATATACACAGGCCTCCAATAGGTAATCTACCATGCGGACCCAGTGTGGATTGGATTGGCGGATTGGACCTATTTCTCGACCTGGATGTTCTCAAAATGATTTCATCTCACCGCCGAGCTAGTGTTATTTTTTTAAATATCCGTATTTTAATACAAATTCAAATGGTACACGCCAAGTATTTGAGTTCAAGATCGTACGAATGCGAGTCGAGTACAAATACCCCTGGGCCACCACCGCTTTTATTTTTGCCAAATTTCTATACTTTTGTCCATTATTTATTTAAGAAGTTTAATAATGTTAATACGAGTCAGAGATGTGAATTTTGCCCTTAATAATACTCGTAGCTAATAATAATAGATAGGCTTACAGTGCGCTTAAAAGACACTTTACACCGCGAACCCGAAGGTTGTGGAATGAACTCAGCTGAGGTTTCTCTGCTACACTACGACATAGAGCTCTTCAGGACAGCTGTGAACAGGATCCCGAAAGGTCGGCAGTGCGTTAATAATAATTAATAGTTAAAAACAGAAGCTATTACACGACGAGGACGTGTTACGTAAAAATATTAATAATAATAGTATAGTGTAGATCCACCTTTAAGCGTGTAAGTTAACCCCCCAGTGAGGTGAGCTCGCGATAAGCCGGGGATAAGTCGCCGCGGTCAGAGAGACCGTATGGGCGACACGATTATTTCATAAATCTATCTTGTTAGGTTGATAGTCGAAAGTCATGTTAGGTTTCTTAGATTTATGGTTCAAACGCTTTTAGACTTTAATATTTGAAATCAACGTTGTCTTATTTCATTTTACTAATTATCACTTATTTTTTCTTTTTATATGGGGCAGTGGTGCAATTAGCACATTCTGCTAGTGTCAAGTTTCCTTCATAATAAACAATTTTGAAGTC
Source organism: Sesia apiformis (assembly GCA_914767545.1). Taxonomy (NCBI): domain Eukaryota; kingdom Metazoa; phylum Arthropoda; class Insecta; order Lepidoptera; family Sesiidae; genus Sesia; species Sesia apiformis. Next base: position 721,977 of record OU611960.1, on the reverse strand, counting down.
TAAAACGTATTCTGTCAATGTCCAGGTCCCGTCCAGAAAAGGACTAGGTGGAAGCACACGAAAAATGTAGTCCCGCGCTTTTATTTCATTATTATAAACACAACGCATGGAAAACACTTTGCAGTTTAATAAACTATCACTATTAAATCACAAAATACACAATACAGAGTTTTTGTAAAAATTAAACTTCACTTCTCGAGTTCCCGCTAAAAAGTCCTTATTACTTCTTAATAATTAGTTCTTCATAGCAAGAAGGTGCCTCACGGGTAGACTGTTCACGTGGATACTCCTGTCCATGGACATCTACGATACATGCCGATATCAGTCAAAAATGTCAGGCATGCCCACGGATGCTTCGTCTACCTTGTTGGATGTTTCTTTCGTGTGAAGGGGGAGGGTGCACGCTGCAATCCACTGATCTCGTTACTCCTCTCTCACAGACTATCTTGTAATGTAGTTCATTGACAACTTTATCCAATTTGCCAAAGTACGTACGAGTTTGGTAGTGAATGAGATATTCCAGAGCGCATTCCCATCCCACCTTATTCTTTGCCTTCCCATCTTTCCAACCCTTTCTCCAAATCCATTCCTACATATCTAAAGATAGACAGCACATCCGGGGGCAGGTCAACATTTGTCATTCTGTACTGATGTTGGCATGTAACACGGGTGTCCACGAACGACAGTATCTACTTAAAATCAGGTGGACGTATGCTCGTCTGCTGCCTTCTTTAAATGAAAAAAATCTTGAAAAACATATGTTAGAGTAGGCTTTTATTTAAACACAATCTTGAAACAATGAAATTTTAAATTAGTAAAGGTTTAACCGGAAATGTAAACAGCCTTTTTATCCACCGCTGGACCTGGGCCCACGGGCCTCCTCATGCACATTGTCTTGTGCATGAGGCATGTATAGCCTTAAAACTTAAAACAAGTGGGTTGACGTGTCCACTCCGTTAGAAGTGGTGTAGTTCCTCTGGGCTTGTTTTAGAGACTTTGTTATCCATTAATCTCCCCACGGCAGAGTCTTAACCAAAGTCAATAATAAACACAATACCGTCCCATTGCTCAGATAACGTCACGTGTTTACGTTTTAAATTTGAGCCAAAATAATAAAAATCAAAATAATTTAACACGTTTCAAAATGGTTCTCGGAAAATGGTAATATATTTCAAAATGAAATCTCTAAAAACCACAGACAGTTTCAACCCCAGACAAATAGGCCGGCCCGCCTCTGTACTTCGAAACCTTTCCATATTTGATTCTAAAGGACTAAACCACATGAGACGCGTCGTTAAAATTGTTACACGTGTAATTATTACTAAACATTTTCCCGAGGCTTCGTCCACTCTGAACTTGATTTTTACAAGCTTTTATTTAACTTCACCTGTTAGTATGTTTGGGACAAATCTTGCAAGCCAAATTTGAACCACTTCCTCTAAACATAAGACATTGAAATTTTGCACGCTTCTTAAGTTCCGATGACAATATACTAAAATGATAGAAATAACCTGATGCTGCAGCCAGGATTGTATCCTCACGAGGGCACTCCTCAACGGTTAGTAGCACCGACACGAAACTTTGCATATACGTTTAGTTTTGATAGCTAAACATGAACATTATCATGAACTGATGTTGCAGCCAGGTTTGTCTCCTCATGAGGGCACTCCTCAATGTTAGTAGCAGAGATAGGTAACTTTGCATGTAGGTTTAATTTTGATAGCTAAACATGATTTACATCATGAACTGATGCTGCAGCCAGGATTGTCTCCTCATGAGGGCACTCCTCAATGGTTAGTAGCATGCACATGAAACTTAGCAAAACAAAACATGACTTTCTACCGTAATGATGCGTTACTTGAAATGGATAGATTGAGAATTATTTCTAATTAAAAAGATGTCAATAAAATAATATAAAAAAACGTTTTTTAAAAACAAGTTTTTATGCAAGAATAAAATAAAACTAACACGAATAAAATAAGTTTATATTGGATTATTTGTTCACAACAAGCTTGTCGCACGAATTGTTGATGGTACGACCTACTTTTATGATAAGCTTGTTTTAAAAAAAAAAATTATATTATTTTTTAAAGGCTTGTATTGAAACGAGCATAAAAAAATATTAAATATGTAACAAATCATGATAAACTTTTTTGAATTACCGAAATAAATAATTTTAAGTGACTGACTCCGAAGTTCGCTTGATTCCTATTTCTTTATTGTCACAAGAGAACTTAAAGCTAACTCATCTTTTCGCATGTGTTCGAACTTTTATCTAAGGCTGATACCATGGATTCCGTTCGTAATTCTGAGTACATTGACATGATTTTTTAAAGGAAAATGTCAATTATAAATACTACGGCGGGCGAGCCATGTGATGGTAAGTTGTCACCGTCGCCCATGGACAACTGCAACACCAGGGGGCTTGTCTTGCACCCTCCGTTGACCTTGCAGAATCCTGTTAACAGCTCTCATGAATACCATTAAAGTGTCTAACTAGGGTTCTTGGCTAGTAAAAGTCCACACTTTATTTGACACACTTTATTCACGTAGGTATATCAAGATTTACAATAGCGATTTAGATTTTAGAAGAAAGAGAATGAATTTCACACATAGGATGTCACTGATAGGATAACGAATTATTAGAAATTGACTAGAACAAGATTGAATAGAAATTTATAATCAACAGAAACTAAAAAATGCGCACGCATTCGCCGTCGGATATCGGTAGTGACTGTGCGGCGCCCGCTCGCTGCGCTCTGCGCAAGCGCCTTCTACAAGCGGCCGCGCGTACATTCCTTAAGCCAATTTAGCATCGGCCGGCGAGTTTGCTTGCCTAATTAAATTAATTGCAGTGTAGGCAAGGTTCCTACACCATCAGCCCTTCTCATCCAGTCACTACCGGGCACTTTCTTCAAGTCGTCAGTCGACCTGGCCGGTGGACGTCCCCCGCTACTTTTCCCGGCACGTGGTCAACATTCGAGGACTCAGTTATTGGTCCTGCGACGGATAATGGTCTACCCATTGCCATTTCAATTAGCTGACTCTTTGAGCTATGCCGACAAGTTCAGTTCTTCGTCGAATTTCATCGTTGCAGACAGACCGACATTCACTTTTATTTTATTAGATATAGAGGGGCGGGGGGGGGAGGAACTGTTACTCGTTTAAGGATTTATTTTTCAGTGTCGTACACGTGTCTCCTGGGTAGTACTAAATAGACAATAACACCACGTCGAATATCGGGCGGCGACAACCTGACCCCTGGGGCTAGGGTGGTTGCCATAAGCCTTGGGGCCTAAATGACCACAAAAACAGTTAACTCGTCAACTTGTAACGGCCAGCGCGGCGTTTAAATTACCCTCGTTTTTAACCGCTCGCGCGTTTGGCGGTTCATACTCTGTAGTTATATTGTTGATTGATTATTATAGAGATATACATTCGTATCTGTTAGAGAGACTTAGAGGAATTGATCCAACTTACGAATTTCGGAAAACATCTATCTCTACAGCTTTACTAAAGAAATACTCCTAGAAGGAGAGTCTATCGAACGGTTCGAGCGAGAATATTGTATACGATTCTTGTATACGAGAAAAATTCATACGATTCTCGCCTATAAGTGTTCACGTTATGATAAAAAGCCGTTGATAACAGTGATCAAATGATCACTACAATTATTATTGTTTATATTGCTAATCAGTAATCAATCGATTAAAGTTTTTATCTATTACACGAGTCTTAACGTTTTTCTTTATGGACGACGGCGGCAGACGAGCATACAGTCCACCTGATGGTGAGTGGATACTGTCGCTCATAGACATCCGCGACACATGCCAACATTAGTCCAAAATGACAAACGTTGGTACGACCCAGGCGCGCTGCCTGCCTTTGGAGATATAACCCTTATCTCCGAATCCATTCATACATTTCTAAATATGGGCAGCGCATCCGGAGGCGTCCAACCTTGTCATTCCCCACCGATGTTGGCATGTACCACAGATATTTATGGGCGACAGTTTCCACTTACCATCAGGTGGACTGTATGTTCCATAAAAAGAAAAAAAACATAATCTCATGTTATTCAGAAAATCATCTATTAAGTACTAACATGTAGCCACATGTTTAAGAATCCCTACAAGCAGGAGAGAACTCCATTCAGAAGTTTATAATGGGTTTCACGGGTACGAAATCTTTACCAAGTTTAAATCTAACATGATATCAAAGTATTGATACTTACCCCCGCTGTGTTCGTCTGAAATTCGCCAGAAGGAAAGAAAAGTTGTGTCCATTAAACTCCTACTTCCTTATCAGTTTGAGCTTAGTGCGTGAACAGACTTAATCTTTAAGGGCAAGACGATTTCAATTTTGAGTTATCTTCGATATAGTTCATAGAATTAGCATACTGAAGCGGTAATGGGCAGGTCATATATGTCACAGGATCGATAATCGACGGGTAGACGTTTCTTCAAATGGAGGTCACGTACTTGGAAGAGCAATGTGGGACCCCCTCTAACCACGTGGAGCGACGTCTTGAAGAAGTTGGTTGGTGGTGGCTGGATGAGAACATAGGAAGATCGCGTGTGGTGGTGAGCCTTGGGAGAGACCTACATCCCGTAGTGGAGAGACATTGGCTCCTTTAGAGGACTCGTGTCTCACATCAGCTATCGGTCCTGTAACAAATATGGTCTGTCCATTGCCACTTCAGCATACTGATTCCAGCTTAATTTTAAAAGTACAAACTCAGTGGTACGGCCCGAGGAACTCACGACTTTATTAATGAGAATTGAGAATATCCCTAAGTTATCATTGTTATATTTAAGCATTTCAATTAACTATTAAATATTCCATTCATTTCCATTTAAATATCCCCCTTGAACTCAATTTACATGGTCGCGTATCAGATGAAACTTCCACGTCACGTCGCAGGAAGTTTTCAACCGATGCGTATCGCGCCTGATAGCTGAATTTGCATTTTTATGACACATTTTTTAGTTTAAAGCGGGCCAAGGTTATGGTATCTTTACAAGAAGGAAAATTTATGGTAGTCGAGCATAATTTGGTACACTTGGCGCGAATTGTTTTAATGAAAAGGTTTAGGAGGACATATTATCGTGAACATACTAAGTGTAGTTTTCTGGAAACGGCGGTGGAAACGGCGGTGGAAAACTTAAATTCTGTCGGGTCATATATTTGCCCAGATCAATATCCGGCAATCTGGCAGTAGATGTCAGTAAGATCAAAAATCAATTTTTTTTTCAGATATTAGAGTGTATTTCTTTTTAAACATAATCTTGAACCAATGAAATTCTTAAAATGGGGAATGTTCTGAAGAATTGTTCAATTTGATGCCAACTTCGGGTGTTTACCTTCGCATCTCCCGTCATCGTCGTGTGGTTAATCGATATTTCCTTGAAAAAGAGTCGCTGCGCACAGTGCGGTCGTTAAGACACTTTATATCGCGAACCCGAAAGTTGTGAAATGATGTTGTGGTTTGATTGCTACATTACGACATGGGGTTCTTCAAGAAAGCTGTGCATAGGACTTATAAGGGCGGCGCGCACCCGCGTACCCCCTGGTGTTGCAGGTGTTCATGGGCGACGGAAGCCACATACCACCACGTGACCGCATGCCGGTCTTGCCACCTTTACCAAAAATAAAACATTCTAGGTGGTCGACTAGAAGAAGAGATGGAGATATTAGCTGGAGATATTATAGAAACTCACTGCCATACTTTTTGACCACGTTCGGACTACTTGTCCTACGTTTTTCCACATCTCCCAAATCTGGCCACCACACACGATCTTTTGGGTCTTTTCATTCAACCACCACCGAGGAACTTCTTGAAATCATCGGTCCAACTTGCCGAAGGGCGTCCCACACTGCGCTTCCCTCCAGTAGAGGACACGTATATCCCATCGGTTATCAGTCCTAGTAGTGTAAATACGCTAGAAAAGGTTGAAATAATCAAGGCCCTTTTTTATTATATTTTGACTTTCTGCCAGAAACAATTTTTATGCGTAAGAGGTCAATATGGGTGCTAAAAACACATACACGAATTCACTAGCTTTAAGCTTCAGTAGCTTCAGTTTTTTCGTTCAGCTTTAAGTTAGAATGGAATATTTCAATCCAATCGATTCCATCAGCCTGTGTCTCTCCACTGCAGGATTGTTGCCTCTACCAAGGCTACTACATAAAATTTTCGGCTCTTCCCATCCAGGCGCTGCAGGCGAACTTCTTCAAGTCGTCGATCCATTAATAAATTTCTTCAAGAGAGCTTGTGAACAGTATTCTGCAAGTTCGGCAGAATACTCTCATGCCTCCTGATGTTGCAGGTGTCCATGGGTGGCGGTGATCACGTACCATCATGTAGCGTCTGCAATCTCTTTTACAAAAAAACCTTCAAGTACCTACCAACAGTTCTTCCAGTCATTGCCGGCTACTTTTATAATCCATAAAAGTGTAATGGCCTATTCAAACAGGTGGACAATAAACGGAAGAATTTGTATACATCCACTTTTCACGTCGGCCGTAAACATCCTGAAATTAACTCACTTTGGAGTTTATGACGCTTTACTATTCCCCATTTTGGTCATTTTGATGACCGTGAAGAAGATAAAATTAGTTTTCTTTAATTAAGAGGTAGGACATACTTCACCGATGCCTCGAAAGAAGTTGAGGTTGTTGAGGGTCGCTATAAATTGTATGGAATCGTATTAAAGTATTCACACAGCGTAGCGCAATTGCGCGAATTGACAGCTGGACGCTTTTTTTAAATGGCTCCCGTAGAGACTTCATTTGCCTGATGCTTAAAAGAATAAAGACTGTAACTGTGAATTGTACAATTATGATGGGAAGAAGAAAAATCTTTGTCGAGCAAGGATTGCGCGCTGCGGCAAGTTAAAACAGTACAAAGTAGAACGCTGGATGAGTAGCCGTTGTCATCCTTGCTTACCTATCTCTACCCTATTCAGAAACCTATCTGACCTATCTGAGAAATAGGCAACTCATTCCTGGATACGGGATAGGAAGCGGGTGAGGCTTCAAGCGGGAGCTGATGCAGCGATGCGAAGGTGGTAACGTCGGCAACTGGCGACGACCGTCACGAGCTAGCGGGCACGTTTTGCATACGTGGGTGACTAGGTAAATTTTGAGATACAAACAAAAAATTTGCGTTGAAACACAAATTTTCATTACACCTAAAAACAATCTCCATTAGTACAGCGATTCATGTGTCTAAACCGAGATTTGAAGCACTGGCGATACTCTTCTATAGCGAGGTCCTCAACAGCTATCTTTACACTCACTTTCATTTAAACCAACTTTAAAATCGTATTACATAATTACACGAAACATCTCTTGTTCGAATTGGGAAAAGAGAATACAACATTTAGATGTTATGTTTGATTACATTATTATGTTTTGACTTAATGGCTCTCGGAATTTGAATTTGAAATCAATGATATTTTAAAAACGGTAGAGCTCAAATGAGTTCCCTTTCTAAAATTTGAGAATCTTTACCCAGTCACCCAATGTACACTTTCATCGCAGGAACTACGACGACCGACAGGTCGCGACCGCTACCACCGCTGCGACCGGTGCGGGAGGCGAGGGAGGAAAGTGTGCTGACTATGCAAATGGGTAAACCAAGCAGTGAGATACAAAACATTATTAGCAAAGAATGGAGAAAAATCGAAGAAACAGAATAATGGGTTCTTCAATGTTAATTCACCGATGTTTCAATGTTTCTTATGTTCTTCACAAGAGGCTGTGGAACGAACTGCCTCAAGAGGTCTTCCCATTAAACTACGACATGGGGTTCTTCAAGAAAGCTGTGAATAGGATTTTGCAAGGTCGGCGGCGCGCCCGCATGCCCCCTGGTGTTGCAGGTGTCCATGGGCGGCGGTAACACTTACCATCACGTGAGACCGCTAGCTCGTCCGCCCTCTTCTCTATATAAAAAAAAAATTCAAGGGAATGTCAAAAATGTTATTCTAACTTATTGTTAGGAAACCGACTATGTTCCTCTTTTCCCGCCTCGTCCTATTCCGCCAAACTTGGCAACACTGACAGCTCGATGTCCGTCCGCGAGTGCAGTTGTTACGCTTAGACTCAATACTTAACTAATATAAAAAATAGTGGTGTCTGTGTGGAGAGAATATTACCGAACCAGCTCATAACCCACAACGAGGTGCCCCGGGGCTGGAGACAAGCATTCATCGTCCTGTGAGTACATACCTCTTCCCTTTAACATAGTCGGGAATTTGTTTGGGTAGTTTCAAATGCTAGTTGAATGCTATTCAATGCTACGCAACACTTATCATTGAGTTCCTCTAGTGTAGTATAAATGTAGGTAATAATATTGTAATAGTAGGTGTAGTAATATTAGGTAATAATAATAATAATGTGATTCTTTTAAAGGTTTCCTATCTGTTGAGTTAATTAATTAATTAAATATAATATGTCGATATACCGAAAATAGTATCCGTTTTGTAATTCCATATCGTCGTGAAATTCCATAGGAATTCATGTGCAAATAACGTGGCTATTAATAATTGTTGGATTATTGGAAACATATTCAATGATCTCGCTTCATATATTACAAACTTACAAAACTTAAATGTTTTGTTTTAAACTCTGAGAATACCTGTATTATATGGGTATACAAGTAAATATGTTAATCAACACACACACACACATATATATATATATATATATATATATATATATATTATGTATTAGTGTACCTAGGTATTATAAGTGTATTGAAATACATGTATTATTTGTAGTCATTGTGTCCCAGTTAACTGGGAACAGAAGAGGACTCCTTGGAAGCGCAAGAAAAACGCAGTCCCACGCTTTTATATGATTATCTCGAACATCACGCACGAAAAACACTAAACTATCACTATTAAACCACGAAACGAATCACACAAAAACTCAACTCCACTTCACTCGAGTCGCCATCAAAAAGTCCAGTCTTGAGCTTATTACTGCGTTCTTAAAATAATTTTAATATTAATTTTAAATAAGTATGGTTTTAAAAGGTCACGCTAGCGAAACGGATTGACGAATCCACTCATGGTAGCGGCTTTGTTATTCAGTCGCCTTTTGCAAAACATCTACGGGAACAGATGCGGTGATGCTACTTATTCTAAAGGACACATCGACTATGATCGGCTAGGTTCGGTTTTATAGAGCATCGTCTCTGTCGTGGGCCGTTACGACAGTCTCTTTCTAAAGGATTTCCAAAGGTCGTGTGTATTACTTTCGGCCGGGAAGTGTACTGCAGTATTTAAAGAAGTAGGCTGTTTTGTTCATCATTATTTGCTACTTCTTTAGTATTTTTCGCTTCTCCTTCAATTACAAGTATTTAAAATACGGACGTGAGTGTATTCTGATTTTATTTATTTTTACACTTCATTGCACAATATCATACAGAAGGCGAGCTTAATGCCTTAAGGCATTCTCTAGCAGCCAACCTTTGGGTTGATCAGAGAAGTTCAATTAGGAGGTGCATGAAAGACACAATTTAGATGGTGTGGCTAAATAAATATAATACATTATTACACATACATACATAATAAAAATAAATATATTAGGTAATCGGATAAGTTCGCGGCCTATTTCTAGTGAAATAATAAAGACTTTTTTTATATTACATAAATATTTATTGAGCGGAACATTGTCCAGTTAAATTTTTGGGATTTCTGAGCGAAAAACTAATTTAAATAGTAAATTCTAAATTTTCTCTAAATTAGAGATAAATTCTAAAGGCTTTTCTAAATTTGTAAAGAGCGAAATAAATGATAATTTGAAGGTGCTATGTCTGGACTGTATGGAGAGAGAATGTATCCCTGCCAAGGTCCGTCAATATTTTTTTGGTCATCAAAGATTTATGCGATCGAGCATTGTTATGATGGAAAACTACACCTTTTCTATTCATTGATTCTGGGCGTTTTTCTTTAAGTGCTTGTTTCAATTTTTCTAATTGCTGATAGTAGACATCAGAATTAATAGTTTGGCCATGTGGCAAAAGCAATACAATACACAATACCTTTCCAGTTCTATTATACACATAACATGACTTTTTTCGGAGTGAGGCCTGGCTTTGGGACTATTTGTGATGGCTCACCTCGCTTAGATCAAGGTCGTTTTCGAACTTTGTTATCGCAGGTGATCCACTTCTCATCGCCTGTTACCCATCACTTCAGAAATGGATCGATTTCATTTCGTTTTAGCAGCATCTCGCATATGGGAATTATATTCAAGTTTCTGTCAAAAAATATATAGCTTTTTTACAAAATTCAGTTTATGCAGGTGATCCAAAACTGTTGAGTGGTGAATGCTAAGCTCTTCCACAATTTAATGACTGATTATGTGTCGATCTGCTTCAATTTTTTCAATGATAACATCAACAGTTACATTAATAGGACAACCACAGCTAGGAACATTATTCACATCAAAATTACCAGACTTGAATCGACTGAACCATTTTTTGCAGTACTTTTATATAAAGCATCTTCTCTGTAACACCATAGATCTCTTTTCGAGCACTAGAAGCATTCATACCTTTGTTGAAAAAAAATTGTAAAACATAATCTAATTTACTTCTTATTAACTTCCATTTAAAAGTTGTTAAAAAATATGTAAAAATAAAACTTTCAGCTTAAAATATCAATGTGTTGCTATTACAAAAAAGTCAGCTGTCAAACGGTATAATATCACTTACCCGCCAGTGATCAGTGTTGCCAGAAATATAGCACGATAAATTCATATGCACGTTCAAAAAGGCCGCGAACTTTTCCGTCTACCTATTATTACATACAATCTGATGTTACTGAACCACGTCGGTGTCGGCGTCTGTATGTCATCAACAGAGCATATTCCAGATGAAATATTGTGATACCTATATTAATAGAGAAATCATTTGGTATTCTTCACAAGAACAATATTAAAATTATACAGCCAGTTTACGCCAAGATATTTGCACGCCTAATCACTTACATGAGTTCGCAATTTTAATACTCGTTCCATCTCTGTCACTTGTCATGTGTCAAATAAGACAGAAGACTAAAGTGAAAATAATGCGAAGCATCGATGCGGAAGTTAATATTAAGGGCTTCAAAAATGTGTTACGGATATAATGTTTAAGATTTTCGCGTTTTGCGCGTTTGGCGACCGATTGGCGCAGTTGGTAGTGACTCTGCCTGCTGTGCATAAGGTACCGTTTTCTCGTGCACATTGTCTTGTGTATGAGGGATGAGTGGCCCTAAAATGCCACTCTAGCCAAGACGGTTGGCGAGTCCAGTCTACTGGAGGTGGTCTAGTTCCCTAGCGCTTGTGGTTTGTTTTTAATATAGAAGTGGGCGGACGAGCCGCGTTAGAAGTGTTACCGCCGCCCATGGACACCTGCAACACCTGAAGGTATGCGGGTGCGCTGCCGACCTTGCAAAATCCTATTCACAGCCTGCTTGAAGCTGAATGAATATCGCAACTTAATGGAAAGACCTCTTGAGGCAGTCCGTTCCACAGCCTACGAGTTCGCGGTATAAAATGATTTTTGGACCGAACAGTGAGCGACACCTCCGTATCGAGGAAATGCGAATGGACTGCACTTCTGTGACGGGAGGTGCGGTTGTAGAAATCTGAGGTGGGAATTATATTGAACAATTGTGGTAGCCCTATAATATGTCGGGGAAGAATAAGCACCGTCACGGGAAGAGAGTGGTGCTATAACCTCCCAACACCACACAGCCGTACATGTATCTATGTAAATCGGCGCGAGTTTGTGAAAATGGTGCGGAATTTTAAACAGTGTTAGATCTCACAGAAGACTATCTCGAAATGTACGACATTTTCCACTATATCCTATTGCCCAATGTACGTATGTACATTGGGCGTACATACGTGTTTCGATAGTGAGTGAAATATGCCAGAACCCATTCCCATCCCATTCAATCTTATCCCTTCCCATTTTCCCAACCTTTTCTCAAAATCAATTCCTAAATCTGAAAAGGTATTAAGCGCATCCGGCCAGCGTTTGTCATTCTGGATTGATGTTGGCATGTATCTCGAATGTCTACGGATCACAGTTTCTACTTACCATCAGATGGACTGTTTACTCATGCGCCTTCTTACTTTAAAAAAAAACCTCAGTTTTCTCATAATAATTCCTCATAATTCAGAGTTGACCAATAACTATATTTATGAGACGTCCAAACACGATACCAATGTGCCATCTCGCTCACCTTCCTGTCCAATACATGTGGCCATCAAAACGTCTTCTGAGGGTAGATTGGCTACTCAACTATGATCAAATCGCTTTGACGTCCTTTCCACTTGTTGGCAGATAATTACTTGTAAGCCTCGTTTAAACCTGACCATCCACTTGCATTAGAATATGGAGCGTTTACTACTCTAACCTTCGAGCCTCGACACTGGTGTGACCACGAGTCCCATCCAAATAAATTATATATAATAAACAAATAATAAAATTGGTGAGCAAATTAAAAAAACAGACTTTTTTGTATCCATCATATAACACTATTTCATTGTGGTAAAACTTCTTTGTACTTCAAGGATTTTTTTACGAGATTAGACATCTCAAAATACTGCGAAGTATACTTCCTGGCCGGACCAAGCTGCAATTGAAAGCGGACAAAAATAAATAAAGGTTAAAATTAATATGCTTGAGACTCTTACTTCTCTTGTACTCTTACTTAACACGGAAAAAAATGTTTTATAAGCGATATTTTTATCAATTTATACAAACTCGAATAACTAACTGTCCATATTCTTGAAATGTACTCAACTGGAGTACAGTAATTAAAATTGTTAAACTTATAGTGGCTCTAAAATAGCTCCTTCGCGCCCATCACTAGTCTTGAGGAACTACACTTTTAAGAGATGGGCAATGTGCAAAATAAAAAAGATAAAATATAATAAACCTATCGTAAAATTATACCTGCCCGTAATTTCTACAACACTCAAGGGGCATTTATAATTGTCTAATTAATTTTCAAGTGAGCAATTTGAGTTGGTCAACATTCTTTAAGCCAATTCTAATTGGACTCTTGGCACCGACCGTATTGTGGATTAAAGGTATTGAGAAATTTCCTGGTTCAAAAATAGAGATTCTAAATGGAGGCATTATTATTCGAATTAAAAAGAAAAATCAGGATGAATTAATTCTTTATTGTGATCATAGTAAATGATCAGTAGTCATTTGAATGATCGTTGAACATCTGAATGATAAAGGACATCATTCAGTTACGACCACACAACTGAAAAAAATGCTATATTCTGGTAGAACTTATTAGTCTAAACATTTATTACTGAGAGACCAAAGTTTCGGCAGAATTGCCCTATGGCAATTCTCTGTTTCGTTGAGTTGGAAAAATCGGCATTTTAATACATTTTTGATGAAAATAAAACTGTCAACTTTTGTTCAGTCGGCGGCTTTTGGTGCAACAATGTATAAAAACTAAATGATGTCCTGAAAACTGAAATGAATTCTACAAAAATCATTCATCACTGCCAGTTCAATTCTTTTTACTGCTGGGTAAAGGTATCCCTTTTCGGAGCCACTCATTATGCCGTTAATATTTCACCTACGATCTACGATGCTATACATTTACATACATATCGCAAAATTAGGCGGCAAACTAATATAGTTAGCAGTTTCTAAATACAATAGTAAAAAGTAATGTGAAAAAGCAATTATCTTAATGCATAGTCCAGTATAGTCGGTACTGTGTGTCAACATTATCAAAGTGTTCGGCTTGGTTACCACATGTACACAATTTTTAATTTTTTGATGATATACATAATCATACATGTATGATTAGAAAACTAACGAAAACAAACCGCAGGACGCATATCTCAACGGATTTGAATTCAATTTGGAAAAAAATAGTTTGAATCTATATTGCATTTAAGTTCAAAGATTAGTTTAAGTCGGTTGTTAAGTTCAAAAATAATGACAGTATACATTTTTCAAATAATCCCAAGAAAAATATTTGGCATCTATACTTACAAACTATATTATGTCCTGGAATAGAGCCCCTTAAAAGACTACCAATTTTTCAGACGGCAGACGAGCATACAGTCCACCTGATGATAAGTAGATACTGTCGGCCATAGACATCTGCGATACATGCCAACATTAGTCCAAAATGACAAACGTTGGCACGGCCCCAAATGCGCTGCCTACCTTTGGAGATGTAGGAATGCATTTGGAGAAAGGGTTGGGGAAATGGGGAGGGATAGGATGGGAATGGGCTCTGGCACATCTCACTCACTACCGAAACACGTACGTACGTTAGGAAAATAAGATAAAGTGGGAAATGCAGTACATTTCAAGGTAGTCTTCTGTGATGTGTACGCATACAATAAACACTTTTGTATAAACTCTTTTTTTAAATATAAAAAAATAGCAAAATGTCCTTTTGCCATTGGATCTGCCATCGATCTTTTCCCCTCTCTTTCCATTCTTCCCAACTCTTTTCCCAAATCGTGCGGGATTGTAATAACATTGGTCATTATTGAGTGACGTTGGTATCTTTTCGGTTGTCCATGGATGATAATATCTGAATGAGCGATATATATCCATAACACCACTAAAAGTATCGCGTGGACCAGCTGATGAAGGACATGCGGGATACGAAATGAATAATAAATGGAGGCGCAGTGCGAGAAGGCATAAATGACTGGTTGAAAAATACGACACTGATTAATTATAGAAAATGTCAATTTACATGAGAGATTTCAGGCGCAGCTCATCTAGCAGCCGACGAAGACGTGGTCATTCACTTCTGTAACTACTTCACTGGGGTCGCGACCCTTTTAATTGCCTTTATAAATGATTTGCACTTTATTTTGATGGTGTCGAACAAACGCGGTGCGGCGTAGAGATTATAAAGATATGCGAATTTTCTCCCGGTGACAGCGTCTGCCGTAATCTGTCATGGGCTATAATTTAGCGTTCCAAAACCTGGCCGAAACAATATCGTTTTTCACCAAGTTAACCGGCACTTATTGCGGTGATAAAGAGATAGAATATTCTTTATTGTACAAAATTGCATTAAAACAGAAATGTTTGGAGTTTACAGATGTTTTAAACAATGTTTACGGAACAGCAGTCGATCCTAGCTTTCAGTTTCTTCGTCAACTTTCATGAAGGGAGCGATTAAGACAAGCGGTAGCGTGACAGCATTACCTAGTCAGCGGTAACACAGACATATGTTATTATATAACATTATACGACTCATTATACGCAATCAGCGCTAATCGTTTGTGCTCCCCGGGCCTTTATATAATAAAAATTTTATGATTAAGTATAGCAATAAAGCCACATCTTTAACAAAGCAGCTTATTATTTCTATCTCGACACTTTAGTAACTTCTACAATAACATGGTGCAAATATTAATAGTGCTGACATACTGTATTTTCTCAACACTTAAATAAAATGGAATTGCAAGTTTCACAAACTGTTTAATGTTGTTTGGCCTTAATTAGTGGCAACATAAACGCTATTACGTTAAATTCGTCCACAAATATTGTTTCTACGATCGTACTCATTTACAGAAGTTCAAATTGTTATTAAGTTAAGTAAATAAATAGACAGATATAATGCTGGATGAAGCATCAGAGGCAGGCACTACAAGAACATCCACCACAGATTGCAGGCAGTTCAAGCTGTTCCCATGCTGCTCAAGACGCCTTATACCACTAAGCAAAGGTAACCTTCGTATAGTAATAGAAACCTTAATAAGATAACAGTATCTTGTTTAGGACAGCTATTAAACAAACGCTTCTCAATTCCAGGTGCCACAGCCAGCAAAGGAAGCATAGAAGCTGAAGAAACGCCATCTCACGTGTCCTTGCAGTGCACGGGTGTGAAATTTCAACAAGCAAAGACTCTCGGTACCCCGGAATTGCTACGGGAAGCATGCAGCAAGCTCAGAAGACTACTTGACGTCGGGAAGGAACAAGGGTGCTTGCAGTACCGATATTTACTGGCACAACGCTAGCTCCTTCCAGAGGTTCTATACCAACTCAAGCTGCTGGATGGCATTGTTCTTTGCTGCCTTCCAAATGTTTGAGAACTCTCAAGAGCTGTACATATTTACTTTTCTATGATATTTGACTATAATGTATACAATTTATATACATAGGTATAATAAAATAGTAACAGTCTGTATATAAAATATTTTCTGTAAAAAAGTCGTTAGTGTTTTCGTACTTCTATACTAATACACAATATAAAGAAGTAAAGTTTGTAAGTTTGGATGTAGGAGGTGATCTCCGAAACTGCTAATCCGATTTTAAAAATTCTTTCACCGATATTTAGAATGGACCTTCAGGGTGGACATAGGCTATATTTTATTTTAAAGTTATGAAAAAAAAAAATTGAAGTAAAAAAACTTATAAACCGAAGCAAAGCGAGGGCGAGTCGCTAGTTATTTATAAAGTACGAAAGATACAGAGTTCAAAACAACAATTTTTAGAATTTTTGTCTGTCTGTTTAAACGCGCATCACGCAGAAAACACTACACAGTTCACCTGATGGTAAGTGGATACTGTTGTCCATAGACATCCGCGAAACATGCCAACATCAGTCCAGTATGACAAACGTTGGCACGGCCCCGGATGCGCTGCCTACCTTTGCAGATTAAGGAATGGATTGGGAGAAAAAGTTGGGAAAACACGCAGGGATGGGATGGGATCGGAATGAGCTCTGGCATATCTCACTCCCTACCGACACACGTAGGTACATTGGGGAAATACGATAAAGTAGGAAATGCAGTATATTTCAAGGTAGTCTTCTGTGAGAGAGCGGTAACGGGCGGGTAGTCGAGGGCGACCAGCGGCTGTGGGAATACACTCTCCCCCTGCATGTGCAATATTGGAGTTCACATGAAACCACTGCGTGGAATTTTATGGAAATTAGTACAATAATACTGTGCAAGGGTAAACTTTAGGATACTTGTTATCGCTAACCGTTATAAGTACCTACCTTTAGGGAATCATTTTAAAATAACCACACTTACCCTAAAGAGGATGCAAACGAATTTGCGTGCACTGCTACTAGTCAATATAATGTCATCTTGATTTCAAAGCATTTGAACAATTAATCGTTGACTGAATCCTATCAAATCTCCTGGACTTTACCCAAACGTAATATGGAAGACTCTCCCTAAAAAAAGTTTATTATCTTTAGTAAGAGAGTTTAAATATAAAGAGGTTTTATTCCATTTTATTTGGGAAAACAAATAGTAATACATAACATTCTAACATAACACATAACATTTCAATTATTATACTAAACCATCCACAATTTACAATTGCTAGGATTATAAAACATCCAAAAGATAATAAATAATTTAAAAAATCAATTACTATATAAACCAAAAACATTATTAGCACACTAATATTAATATAGCCATCCAAAAACAGTTATTAACATTTAGTTCATAGGTCATTAATGTCTTGAACTTTAATTGTATTTGCGTCGTCCGAGCAAAAACATAACAAAATTCATTAGATCAGTACAATCTAATTTATTATGGCATAGACCTTGAAGAAACATACGTCTGGATTTTAACGTTCTATTTATCAGTTCAGTGTAAGACAAATAAAAACATATAAAAACATCGTTGAGGCATAGCACGAAATAATAGGGATTCCAGATTGCAACTGCGTATTTTGTTTGGGGTCTAATCAATGTTTTGAAAAGGTGTAAATATATAGAAGGCTGTTTAAATTACTTGCTAAATCTCACGACAAAACCATACATCTGAAACGCTTTATGACTACTTTATCAACGTGTATCATCACTACAAGTTATATAAGTTTTGTATGCACTTTGCTGCTACCACAATTTATTACCACTTAAGCATGTAAGTAAAGTATTCGAGCTAACATGTGGGGCCTCCGCAAGATGCAAGATGCAGTTAGGTTACTTCACATTACGGTCCTTATATTTTGGAAAATTTCTTAATTTTTACTCGTACTGTCTAACGTCAATCAAAATCATTCCTGTAAGATCAATATTGTAACAGTTAGTCGGCAAATAAAAGTAATCATTTCTTTTTTTTAATTTTAATCATCATTATTCAACATCATTTAAAAATAAAGTAACTCTTGTCGATTAGTCGATATACGTCCTCCACTTGAAATTCTACTGCTATATGACGCTATTGACATCCCAAATATGGCAATTGCACGTACCATATACAAACGAACAAGGCATACCAAGCTTTTTCATGTATTCTCTTCGACTAACTATACGCAAAATTCTATAATACCCAGAGTACAAATGTCTTACAATTCCTTATGCCCTTTATGTCGATTCCTTCTATGTCAATAAAAAAATATGAATATACCACCTACAATACATTAACGCACGTTCGCATACACACACTCACACGCTCTTGCGCACACACACTCGCACATACACACGCATAGACTAAATTGATGGTACAAGTGAGTCATACTAACTTATCTTTTTTTTTTTTGGTTTTAACATTTATCTTCAACTTCATATGGTAGATTTATCGTACATTATTGTTTTTCCTGAATAAATACTGTTATTTATTCTGTTCTGATTTCATGGATGTTAACATTTTATAGTATGGTTTATATAAAGTAAATCTATAATCTTAAGCTAATTAAATTTATGTATAATTTTTGTCCTAAGTTCTAAGATTTTGTATATCAAATAAATAACCTTTAACGTATAATGGTAGTAATGGTACGAGGAACCCACCATATCCCATTGGATCATAGAGGCCTCTCCGTCTATCATATTCCCTACTCCCCATATCATACCATCCAATCCTATTTCGTTCCATTAAGTGGAATAGGATAAAGGAAACCATCCCATGTAAGAAAGGAGAATGACATAAGTAAAACTCTTCACTATAGAAACTGTCACAGGACAAGATATCGAGTCGACTGGACAGCTGCTTGCGGAACCAGACAATGTCACACTGGAAAAAAGAGTATGTAACACGAACATGTCTGTACATGTGGCTGTCCATATGTGGCTCCCGACGCCAAAATGATACTTGTTTGCTTGTTGTTTTGCTAAGTTAGTTTCATACTCTTCTCATGAATTACAATACTGAAACATGTGAACAGCTAGCGAGATGCTGATACAATCATAAATAATTGATGCAAGTCTAGGAACACGCACTCAACATAATAAGTTTGATACTTTACGATCATGATCTAATTCACCGGTCTATGGATTTGTATCTCATCGATACGCGAGTACATTTTCGGCTATTTTAGGGCCATATAAAAATATATATTACTATTATTGAGGATTAGGTGCTCTAATCCTATCTCTAACCAGTCAATAAAGTCTCATATCATTGTTGATCTATTGTGATCGTCATGTTTCTATTGGCTGCCATTGATAGGGTATAGACATTGGTCTATTCCCAGCAGATATAGCAGTATAGTTTTAGCGACGAGTTGTTAGATCTCTTCCAATTTTATAACGGGATAAATAACTGCATAAATATTTGATTCACTGTCTTTAAACATATGGCCTCTAAGGGATTGTTCGTCCTTTCTCATACCGACTTCGGTAACTAAAATTCAACTTTCTTACTTGCAGGCGTCTTGTAATAATGCATGCGAAGTAGCGCTGCAGTTTTAAAGTATGTCCCACAACTTACCGCGGCACGTCCCAAATGCATTTGCAGCATTATTAACAATACAAACACGTACTGTTGGAAAGTTTCTGCTGGAAAACTGGTCGCATCTGGGACCAGTTCTGAAGAAAATATGGGCAAAAACAAACGACACTATGGAAAGTAGGTTATTAAATAAATGTGGGAAAACCGTACTATCATTTTACAGTTTGAAATTTTACAAGAAATTTATATAACAATTATACATATTAATGGAATCAGATGTACGCGAAAGTCAACGCAAAGTAACAATGAAAGGCATTTTTTAAAGCTTAAGTTTCAGTATCGATCGGGATTTAATATACTTTCGAATATATGGAACATATCAACATAGATGAAATCCCAGTTCTATGTAAAGAAAATATTTCCTCTCTACCCAAAGGTTGCCCGTAGCTTGGTGGTGAGGGAAATAACTTATATGATCCACCAATCCGCACTGGGCCCGCGTAATGAATTACGGCCCACGTGATTTACTAGGGGAGGCGTGTGCCCTGCAGTGGGACGTTATAGGCTGATACACACACACAAACCCAAAGGCTGTCTGGCAAAGATCGCTAATAGCGATAAGACCACTTTTTGTGCTTTTCACTTTATGTTACAGACAAGCAATAAAAAGTTTTATTTATCTATCTAACATATTTTTTTTATTTTACGTTTTTCTGGATACAATGATTATTATAGTAGAAAGTAGGAACAGGTAATATGACCTATTAGTAGGTGCAGCAGGATACAAGACTGATTTTATCAGTAGGCGCAGCAGAATACAAGAGGGATTTTATCAGTAGGCGCAGCAGAATACAAGAGGGATTTTATCAGTAGGCGCAGCAGGATACAAGAGGGATTTTATCAGTAGGCGCAGCAGGATACAAGAGGGATTTTATCAGTAGGCGCAGCAGGATACAAGAGGGATTTTATCAGTAGGCGCAGCAGGATACGAGAGGGATTTTATCAGTAGGCGCAGCAGGATACGAGAGGGATTTTATCAGTAGGCGCAGCAGGATACAAGAGGGATTTTATCAGTAGGCGCAGCAGGATACAAGACGGATTTTAATAGTTAAAGAAAGAAAAGGATGTTACTCACAGGGCATTGGCGAAATGCCCTGCGTTGGTTCCGAAGTTTTCCATTTTAATGACTCCTAAAACTGCATTGCAGAAGTACATTATGGAGATCGTTAAAGAACGATCAGTGCCGCAGAGAACGTGGTCCGTTGAATTCATTTTTATTACTCTGTGCACTAATAATGCTGTGTGCATCATAAATTATTTAGTAAGGCAAGTCTGAATATAAAATGTTGGCAACGCTTTCTGGTGCTGGTTTAAGAATGGATGTTACACATGCAAGCGGTTGGTGCACCAATATTCGCTACGTTTGGAAGGATTTATGAAGTATGCATTTACTACTAGGTAGACCATCTGCTCATCTCCCATCTTTCTAGATAAAATGTAGATAAATGTAATCAAGACTTCGGTTATGGGCCCACTGATTTTTGAGGCCGCGGCTCCAAGTGACTAATCTGAAAAACATGTATCAAATGGTCTTTTTCTACAGTAACCGTAATCAACCCTGTAATCCTGAACTTCTAGACACGGGCCTCCTTCTCATGCGCATTGTTCGTGAAGGATATATAGCCTTAAAACTCCACGCTGACCAAGCGAGTTGGCAAATCTTTTAGAGATGGTGCAGTTCCTCGGGGCTGTTTTATTCCGCAGTCGCCTTTTATGACACCCACAGGGATGGGTGGAGTGGTACTATTCTTAAGCCGGCCAATACCATACTACAAATTTGCCGTGCAAATTGGCCTTTGCCCAGCAACCTCCGCAAAGATTAATAATCTGCGGGCTCGCTCAAAAAAGAGTCCCAGTCCACCACCTTACCAGAGCCCATTTCCCACCCAAAGCTACCCCATCCATACCCAGCCACAGTTTGTACAATAACATGGCTTAACAGAATTGTTCTTACCCCATTATTTTACAAGGGTTGAAAATATGTGTTCACGTAAATATCCGTAACCGGGGTAACCGGTCCAATATAATTTACATTTGGAACATGATTTTTTATGGCTTCTAAAATCCCCAATTTTTGTATATCGCGGAGGAGATATTGCCTCAATTTAGTCAGTACAACGTTTGCTCGGATTTTTTGTAACTGGTGGGACAAATAAAATACGTCTGGTTGAGTGTAATAATCTATCTATACATATTATAATGGTACAGTCGAGTGTAGTAATTATAATCTATACGTACAATCGTTACAAAACCCTGTCTGTATATTGAGATTTGTTGACAATTGCGGTTAACGAATTTGTGGAGTTTGTTCTTGAGTACAAAGTATCATACTTTTATTGAAATTTTAAGATTGTATAACATAGTAATATTAGCACGCCGACGAGGCAAAGTATGTATGAATTAAATTAATAAATGTACATCTATTGTACATTTATTAATTGTACATGTACATGTACAATTACATGTCTATTGTACATGTACATCTATTGTAACTCGTACTGTGGCAAATAAATTATCTGAATCTGAAAAAGAATATTTTTTTGAAAAATGTCAACTGCGAGTAACACAGAGCTCAATACGCTTTAAGTGATGACTTTAGACATTGAAAGGGAACGCAGGGCGTTGGCTGTTCGATGCAACATGCTGGCCCGTACGTTACCACGAAGTAAAGGTGACGTTTTTTGAAACGCACTGTCAATCTTTTTCAACATGCAGTCTGTAGATCAATTAGCGTATCCAATACAGTATTGCGTTCAGGGTGTTGATGGGATTGGCGCGTTTTTGTGGTGCCTCGCAGAGGCTCGTACTGATGTCTTCCACGCCATCGTACGCAAACGATGCGTCTCCCCGTTGAGCGGACTGCGTCACACTTGGTCACAAGTGAGTTTCTCCCATTCTGAGACCTTGGGTACACCTGCATGTAAACAGGTAGATGTGTCACAGTGAGATAAGAGTAAATACTATTTATTATTATTGTTTTGTCTTACTATTATGTTACTAACCCTAGGTTTTAGGTTTTTGGAACGAAGTTCCTTTACGCGGCTTGCGGTAGGTGTGATTCGAGAGAAAATGTAACGTCACGTAAGATTTTTAGCCTTTCCACACGCCTTTCTCTTTCCCTCTGTGTGTAAGTGCGAGTATCGAGAGTGAGACTCAAGCAGGTATAACAGACGTGCATTATACGTATAACAGACGTGGTATAACCTAAATTTTTGATTTGATTCCTTATTTTAAATTATTTGCATTGAAAATATGATACAAAATAAAAAAAAATATATGAATTGAATAGATTTTATTTCGAATTACATTCGGTGTTTAAAAAAAATGCGAGAGGATCTTCGTTCCTGACGGGGAGCCTGATCTCAGGAACGAAGATCCTGACCGCACACGTTTTTATTATTATCATTAACTGACAATACTACAGATATTTATTCTGCAATAAATGGTTTATTATTATTATTAATACAGCAATTTTTGGTACTTTTGTGTGTCTGTCTGTCTGTCCGATTAACAGGTTAACATGCTTCAGGTAACAATTAGGGTTTTTTAGGCCTCATCCAAGTGGGTCTTACAAATTATGACGCCGAGATGTGTTCTCTAGCGGAAGCCCTGATTCATCAATTCAAAGTTACTCTTAACGAGCTACGTACGGAGTTTCGTTACTGGACGAAATCCAAAACAAAAATGATTCGACAAAGAACTAAGATCACCGACATAGTTCAAAGAATCATCAAGCTGCACCAGCTAACCAGGTAACCAGGAACCAGGTGACCAGCAAGCTATATCGTTCGCAAGACAGATAACCGATAAGGAAGATGCTTGTTAATACTGTTAATAGAGATCGTTAATACTGAGAAACGAGACTGGACGCCCTTTGTTGGTATGAGGAGAGTGCATACTGCATTCCCACAGCCGCTGGGCGCGCTCGACTGGCCACGTTACCCCTCTCTCACAGAAGACTACCTTGAAATGTACTGCATTTGTTATTTTATCGTATTTCCCCAATGTATGTACGTGTTACAGTAATGAGTGAGATATGCCAGAGTCCATTCCAATCCCATCCTATCCTATCCCTTCCCATTTTCCCAACCCTTTCTCCCAATACAATCAGGTGGGCTGTATGTTCGTCTGCCGTCTTTTCTATAAAAAAAAAGGTAAACCGACGACTTAAATGCTACAAATTTAATTTCAATTCTTTAAAATATACAACATCCCACTGGCACATGCCTCTCGTAATCACGCGGTTACAACCCATAATTCATAACGCGGGATCAACACGGGTTAAGGGATTTATATACACGTGACTATGATTTGTGTTTTTTAGAGCACGCGGTTTTCCGGTCGCTACTGTCACAGCTGAGTTGGTAATCTGTAGTTTAGTACAAAACTAAATTTTAAAATGCACACAGATACATACGTACAATGTACATACACATATATAATATATATGTACATACACACACGTGAGTCTCACGCGATATAGTTCATTATATAAGTAAGCCCATCGCCTTCAATATTTTATCTATACGTTTTGCATTATTTACATTGTAAAATCCGTTTTTGGCAATAAACTTAATATCTTTCCATTAAGCTACGATATGGGGTTCTTCAAGAGAGCTGTGAATAGGATTTTGCAAGGTCGGCGGCGCGCTCGCATACCCCCTGGTGTTGCAGGTGTCCATGGGCGGCGGAAACACTTACCATCACGTGGAACCGCTTGCTCGTCCGCCCACTAGTCTATAAAAAAAAAATATTAGGTGCTTGCCTATGAAATTACCTATTTGTATAAGAAACTGCATTTTTTTTTTTGTTATAAATATGTATATTCATTGTTAGTCGAAATATTGGCCCCTATTTTCTCACACACTCACCACCTCATGGGCAGTTGATTGATGCCACTCCTGTAAAAGTCTCGTGGGCGGGTATCAATGAATTCTTCAAAAGCCCTGATCACCAGCTACTTCAGAATGAAATTTTTTCCTTGTAAAAAGTTGTCCAAATTTCGAAAGAAATAAAAATCTATCGGAGCAAGGTCCGGTGAGTATGGTGGGTGAGGGAGAGTCTCCAGGTCCAGCTCTTGAAGTTTTAAAACTGTCATATGAGAAGTGTGAAAAGGCATTGTCATGAAAAAGAAGTGGAGATGAGCGATTGACCAAACTCGGTTGCTTTGGTGCCAGCTTTTCCATCATCGTCTGCAGCTCCTTACAGTACACATCTTACAGTACACAGTACAGTCCTAACACCTCACTTTTCAAGCATACCTCTTAAGATCTCTGAGAGTATCGGGATTCTTGGTTTCAACATTTCCAGCAAAGTCGAATTTAGGGCTCATCTGGAAAATAAAGCCAAAATGGCCTCCAAGAAGTCCAGTGTGCTGAACAGATTGATGTGGTACTTCACCTATGAGCAACTCCTAATGCTTTTCAAAGCTCAGGTTAGGCCCACATTTCTGGGCCCCGCACCGAAATATCGATTGGAGCCATTTGACTCCATACAACGATGTGCTGTTCGAATTGTCGACGATCCCACTCTCACGGGCGGTTTAGAACCCCTCAGGGTTCGGAGAGACGTTGCGTCTCTCTGTGTGTTCTACTGCCTGTACAATGGGGACTACTTTGAAGAATTATGCAATATAATTCCCACCTCGGGTTTCTATAACAGAAGTGTGGTCCTTCCGCATTTCCTCGATACGGAGGTGTAGCCCACACTGTTCGGTTCAAAAATCTATTTTATACCGCGAACCCGTAGGCTGTGGAACGAACTACCTTAAGAGATCTTTTCATTAAGCTACGATATGGGGTTCTTCAAGAAAGCTGCGAATGGGATTCTACAAGGCCGGTAACGCATCCGCATACCCTTCGGTGTGGCAGGTGTCCATGATAGCCATTTACCATTGTTTGGGCCGCTTGCCCATCTGCCTCCTTTAACACGTATATAATATGCAAGTATGTTTGTTAATGGATTAGGATAAAATTCGTCAGAAAAAGAGTTAAAGGCTTTCGGTTTCGGTTTGTTGATTTAAAAAATTACAAAGGCGTAAAATTTTCAAGAGCATCCCAAAAACAAATTTTTACTTTTCTAGCGAACGATATATTAGGTACTTACCTATGAAATGACACATTGACATGTAGACTAATACATGTAGACATAATAAGTTCACATTCCCGTTTTGCTGCGGATTTTTGTTAATATATAAATAATAGTAATGAACATTTTATTTATATTATTAATTTGATTATTTTATATCCATTTTATTATATGTATACGGTCGTATGCTGTCGGCAAGCGGTTTCTACAAGAACTACAGAGGAACTACAGCACCTCGATAACAGTAGAGTTGCCAATCCGTTTTGCCAGAGTGCCATTTTAGGCCATACATCAACCATGCACAACAGGGCCGTCTTAAGTATATTCTGCGCCGGGGTGCGGGAGTGTATCCTAAGACAGTCAAACATCCTATTGTGTATCCTATGACAGTCAAATATCCTATTGTGTATCCTATGACAGTCAAATATCCTATTGTGTATCCTATGACAGTCAAATATCCTATTGTGTAATTGTTTACTATAGCGTTATATTTTTTCATTACCTTTAAAAGGTGAGCGCCCGGGGTGCACCGCACCCCTTGCACCCCCTGGTAAAGACGGCCCTGATGCACAATACAATGTGCACGAGGAGGCCAATGTCCAGTAGTTGATGATCAAAGGAGTGGTTCCAGTTTATTCATACTGGCGTTAGTTTGATCCATTTGATGAGAGAAGGGTGCACGTTATTTCTCTTTCACATTAGACATTCCCTTTATCCAATTCCCCCAATGTACGAACATGTATCAGTAGTGACATATGCTAAAGCCCATTCCCATCCCATTTCCTACTATCCTAACGTATTTCTCCCCAATTTCCTAGTTATTTCTCCAAATCGGCGTGCGGTTCTATCAGGAGTAACAGACCGAAGAATGTGCAGATGTACGATTTCATTTAGTTGCCCACTTGTCTTGTATTTTGCTATTTTGTATTGGTAATGTCTTATTGTAAATAATTCCTTGTCATTATATTGTTAGTTGAATATCTATCTCATCGATTTGGGAATAGGCTAGATCAGCGATTCCTAAATTTTTAAGGCTACGGAACACTCAACAAATCTCTTTTATTTTATGGAACTCCTCATCGTATGATAACAAATGAAAGATACAGCAATTTAAAGTAAGAGTAAAAAATCTTTATTTAGAAATATTTTAAACAAAATTAATGTGAAGAATGAAACTGTTTTACCGTTTTATTAATAATTGTTTTTAGGTTTATGTCCGACAGTTGTATGCGCATATCTGGGGTATGTTGGGCCATATGTTGCGGCCGAATTCTCGCTAACTACAGTAATGGGTTGTTTTTACATTTTTTTCATTATTCCAAAATAGTATTTGTAACTGTAGAATTATTTAACAGCCAAAATAATACAACGATTCAATGACAAATGTGACTGATACGCGGAACCCTTAGGTTCCGCGGAACTCACTTTAGGAATCGCGGGACTAGATGACACATCATACGGTCTTATCAAAGAAACCTAGATGGCAACTAGTAGAAGGCCGAGGCAGATGACGAGAGGTTCGTAAAAAGGTCAAGTTTGAAACTTAACTGCTACGTATTAGGAATGTTCTATTTTCAAAATACAAACGAATTAAATAATTCGAGAGCAACTGAACTTAGAACAGTATTAAGACTGTAACATGCCCTATAGTGCTTGTTTAACATAATTATCTATATATGTATGTATTTTCAAATGTCAATACAAATCCAAAAGGATTTAATGGCTCTTTAATGTATAACCGTATAACATATAATTTGTGATCAGAAACAAATAAATAAAAAATAATATTTTTTGTTGAAACTGGTAAGCTTTTTAAAAAGTGAAAAGCATTAAAAGTTTATATGTCACCTGGATTACATTTCAACACGCATACATCACAATTTCAGATTACATACAGTTTCACACTCAAAATCCATCTCTATTACCAGTGACTACCATCAAGGGAGCCCAAATTTGATTTGCAAATTTTCCGTTAATACAACCTCGGATTATTACAATCACGTATAAGGAAGTTAGGGGTGCGTTCTGGGGGTAACTTAGTTAACTAACTTGGTAAGGGAAGGCCTGAAATTACTTCGATTCAGTTTTCCTTCTAGTATTCTTATTGAGCTTTATATGAGAGCCTGGGTGTAATTAAGTTATGTTACCGTGCCTTCAATCTATGTCTCTTCACTGATAATTAATAGGTCTTTCCATTCATACAGGCCAGTCTGTTTGAGAATTAATTATTATTTGTCAATAAATAGCACAGACTTAAAAATACCAGTTTCAAAATACATTTCAGAATGCAATGTCTAAACGCAAAATATCACACATTCTTTCTCTCTCCGTCTCTCTCTAACGGCACGCGTTTAAGTTAATACATATCGACTATTCTCTAAACCAGGGTTATCCAACTGGCGGCCCGCGGCCCGCATGCGGCCCCCGATGCCGTTTTGTGCGGCCCCCGAAAGCTTATTACACAAAAAAAAATCAGAAAATTACTTTGAAATACTTTCCTTTTGAAAAAGATTTTATAATTTAATATAAACAAACTTTTACCAAATATGCTGGTGTTGCGTATACCGAGGATGGTGAGTGTACGGGCGACGGGTAGTGAAAGGAAACTTGAGTCGGGTCGCGGTTAAAACTACGCCCGAGGAGCTTGCCCGTACTGACGGTACACGAACATACAGTCGGATGCCTCTGAGGTGTCGATCAAGATGTGTAGAAGCAAGCGTTGAGACACTATTCTTGAGAGCGCGGTGTCACTAGTGAGAGCTGCAGTGATTTATTGTTCAATGTTCAGTTCAGTTCAGTTGCTAAGTTGCCAAGTTGAATTCCCTTGCCCTGCGTACCATCGTCGGTGCCCCACGCTGCGTGAGGAACGCCACGATCCAGAGGGACCTACACATGGAGAGCCTGACAGAATTCATCGGCCGCCTTGCCACAACTATGTTCGCCCGCGCTGATGCATCGCGCCTCGGTCACATCAGAGGGCTGGCGCCGCTGCACGCGCGGCCGCCCGATGGCAAGGCCATCCCACGCGACCTGATCACGCCTGCGGACGAGTCAAACGTCGGGGCTTCTTAAGACACCGCCGCCCAAAAAGGGGCGGGAGCTAGCAACGAAGCCTCAAATAATCCCTATCAAGGATAAACTACCAAAGACCCAATAGGGTCACCCCAAGGACCTGTCCGTATTAACGGACAGAGGCGAAACCACATTAAGGGAGAAATCCCGGAATTGTTTCCTCCGCCTCCCTATAAGGGGGTGCGTGAGACGGCCTCAGGAAAAAAAAAAAAAAACTCTCGTCTTTCTTTGGAGTTACTTTAATTTCCGTTGTTGTCTTTATTTATAAAACACATACTACACATATACATAAATTCTTAATAACAATAGGGCATTAAAACACTCTGTAAATGTA
Source organism: Sesia apiformis (assembly GCA_914767545.1). NCBI lineage: Eukaryota > Metazoa > Arthropoda > Insecta > Lepidoptera > Sesiidae > Sesia > Sesia apiformis. The sequence goes on along the minus strand of OU611960.1, from coordinate 692,777 downwards.
CAATCAAATATCACAAAATACAAATGTAAATCACAAATATACAAATACATCTTACGTTACTAACTTGAGGCGTCATCGTTAACAGCTGGTTTATAATTTAATTAAAATAAAATACTTACTTATATTATTACTCAGTCCATCACGACTAGGCCTAGTCGAGTAATCGACAGTCGTAGTGTTGCCCGTGAGTCGCGCAATACAATGCTTCTCCCACCATCACAGCCCTAAACTTTAGAGCCTTTAGAGTCTAAACAAAATCTAGTTTACTCGTAGTGTAAATTAAAAAAAATGTGATATAACTTTTTAAGCTTTAGCCTTTGTACACATTTTATATTTTAAATCTGGTCTGAACGCGTATAATAAAGGCATCTATTTATCTTTTATTCCTACTCGACTTTTCGGCACGGATTACACCAGCCATGGTCACGCTTGACTGAAGAGGGTAGTCCAGGATAGGAGCTGCGAGCAGCTTTGTCAACTACCCACATTTGATCTTCACATTCGGTTTATTATTATACGCGTTCAGATCAGATTTAGAATATAAAATAGTATTCCAAAAAGTGCAATAGCGATTTTTATTGAAGACCACGCATGTGATCATCTGGCGGTAAGAGAATACTGTCCTCTTGAGACATTAAAACATCTCCAACGATAGGCAGGGACGTACCAGCGTGTTTCCTTCTGGACGTATTGGCATGTATCCCGCATATCCATAGGCGATAATATCCACTTATCACCTGGTGGACTGAATGTTCCTCTGCCAAATAACTACAAAAAAGAAATTCGTTAAATGTTGGTACTATTTTTGACAGTTTTCTGTAATTTAATGTCACAATCGTAATAGCCGAAAACCAATGAGAAATGTAATTACACAGTTGCCTGGTCCTTGTTAAACAACTTGCGTAAACTGGTCATAAGGTACATTATTTGCTTAATCAGGGAAAGGGTTGGCGGAAGTTCCGCATTACAAGGGGATGGGATGCCTTATTATTTGCTGACTGGCATATTATTATTTGCTCCATTTATTATTCTTGTGATTAAATAAATGAAGTTTTAGGCTAGGGGCTAACTGAAGCACGTGGGAACGAAGGCTGAAACGTATACCAATTTATTTGTACTTGTACTTGTATCAACCTTTTAATGTGCAGGGCACGGGCCTTTCCTGGTCAATCACTAGGGGGTTTCGCGCTGTAATCCAGCACGCGGGCTCAGTGCGGATTGGTGGATACACATACACTAGATGTTTTCCTCTCACCGCCGAGCTAGTGTCAATTTAAAAAAAAAACGTACTTAAGTTGAAACTCAGAAATAAGAGCGATGATAGCCTATGGGTACCTATACTATACTATATAGTATATACTATAGTATATATCTATACTCGACTAACATTCGTGTGGTCGTGAGTTCAAAACCTCGTCCCGTACCTATTATTTTGACATCTTATTAAATGACCAGCCATTTGCTGGTTATTGACAACGGGCCTCTCTCCATGCACATTGTCTTGTACATGAGGTATGTAAAGCCTTGAATCGTCACGCTGGGCAAGCTGGTTGGCGAGTCCACTCTGCTAGATCTGGTGTAGTTCCTCGACGTTTGTGGTAACGGTTTTGTTATCTCCTAGCTGCCTGTCACGACACCCACGTGATAAGATGAGGTGGGTATTTTTAAGATATTACTCAATTATTACTCATTACTAATTTATTACTCAATACTAATAAATTAAATTAATATGAGACCCTGAAAGTCATTAAACATTGTATTTTCTCCGTTACCTAAAAGTTTAAGCCAGATAAATAGAAATAAATTCGATCGAAAATTTCCCTTCAAGGTTTTGCAATTCTATTTGTCTGTCTTCGTACATACAAACCTATGCTCACACAAACTCCCATGCCCACACATACACGCCCTCTCACATATCCATATACATACGCTATAATTCTCTATAAATCATAAATGCATCATTGAGTGGAAAGATCTGTTTAGAGTGGAATGAATTAGTGCTCATGACACAAGGAATCCCAGTGTGAGGACCCTAGCCTAGGTTTTCCTGTTCTTGGAAAGCTGTGCCTTATGTAATGTTTAAATAAATTCGTATCTTATCTATCTTTCATCATAATTCTGAAATACATATCAAGATATTTCTGGATACTATCTAAGATTAACTCAAAGATGATGGACTTTGATCAAATATCGCACGACGTTTCATCAGCAAATAAATATTTATTGTCGGGGCATTGAACCGCGGACCAATATCCGGTGGTTTTAATAACAAACGTGAGGCGCGTGTGGCTTAAATATGTATATCGTATATATTGTATAAGATTCTTGTTAAATATTGATAGAGGACATCTGACGAAAATATATTGGAGTGAGGGGAAAATAATATCAAGAGGTCACACCGATTTTTATATGAGGTCACGCCGTGGGTATCCCAAAGGAGAGTGTATTTGCCAAGTCGTAACGGAATGTACGGTTTTTTAAGGTCTTTAAATCACCTTGAGATAGCAAAGAGATGATGGCATCGGATTCCACATTTTACAGCAGCTTGGGCAAGTGATCAAAAAGCCTTGCTACCCGATCACTGATTGTGCTGTCTGGTGTCGGCAGACTGTAGCATAACGGCAGGAAACGACGACTAAGGGTTATCCCTTATAAAGCGGCTACCACAAGCCCGCACCAACTACACCACTTTTAAAAGAGTCGACTCGCCAACCCACTTGGCCAGCGTGGCATTTTGAAGACATACATGTCTCATACACAAGACAATGTACACGAGGAGGCCCATATCCAGCAGTGGATACTCAAAGGGCTGGTTGCATTGGATTGGATCGGTTATATTGCATTCAAGGCTATTTTTCTCAATTAATGTCACTTATAATAAAATTCTTGACTAGAAAATAAATGGACTACTAACACAAAAGTATACACCATTCCCACTATGAGTGCGTAATAATTGCTCCGACAATTGAGAGCATGATACTGTTACGGCCCGAGAACGACATGAATCGGCCCGGAACGGCCCATTACAGCCGAAAGCCGGAGGTTCGCCGCAGTACAGACTAGGGATGTTACGGAGCTCCGTAACCATCGGATATCCGAATTGAAACCGAAATCGAATCCGAAATGGAAAATTCGGATGTTATTACAAATAATTTTATTAATTGCCGTTAGGGGCGGAATATAAACGTTTTGATAAGTTCTTGCTGCTTGCATTTGATTTCATTGATTTTAAGTAGGTACGTTCTTGAACTTAAAATTGCAATTATATTCCCTTTAAGCTGCTAAAGTTAGTGTACATTTATTATAAACATATCAGTAACTGAAACCGTATCCTATCGGATTAACCGGTAAAAGAGTATACAACATTATTTTTGATATCGTTACCTATTGTCGCCTTATCACCCAAAGGTTGTCTGAAGAGATCGCTTTGGCGATAAGGCCGCCTATTGTACTTTTCGTGTGTAATTTTTTTTATGTACGAAGGCGGTAGACGAGCATACAGTCCACCTGATGGTAAGTGGACACTGTCGCCCATAGACATACGTGATATATGCCAACATCAGTTCAAAATGACAAACGTTGGCACGCCTTCGGTTCGCTGCCTACCTTTGGAGATATAGCAATGGATTTGGAGAAAGGGTTGGGGAAATGGGAAGAAATAGGATGGGAATGGATAGAGCCCATTCCCATCCTATTCCTCCCCATTTTGCTCTATCACAATGCTCTGGAATGGGCTCTATCACATCTCACTCACTACCGAAACACATACGTACATTGGGGAAATAAAATACTTTGAAATGCTGTACATTTCAATGTAGTCTTTTGCAACATGTAGTGGTGTACAAATAAAGAGTTTATCTATCTATAATCCAAAATCTAACAACCCTAGTACAGACCTCTTTATGAAGGCAGAAGACATTAGAGGAGCTCTCTACAACAGATAAAGAACCAATTGTTGCCTTAAAGTCAAAGCGATGAGTGTCTGTTGAATGGATGTCGGGTTCACCGGAGTATTCTCGTAGAGAAATGCAAGTCATTTGAGAAATTCAAGTAAATAATAGTGAATTTGTTAGTTTTTTTACAGAAAAGGGATTCCGGGTGAACAGACAGCCCCCTGGTGGTAAGTGCAATTATCGCACATGATTTTTTTATAGAAAAAAATGCGGCAGATGAGCATACAGTTCTCTGGATACTGTGGATACTGTTGCCCATAGACAGCCGAGATAAATGCCAACATCGGTCCAGAATGACAAACGTTGGCACGCCCCCGGTTACGCTGGCTACATTTGCATATTAAGGAATGAATTGGGACAATAGGGAGGGATAGGATGGGATGGGAATGGGCTCTGGCACATCTCACTCACTACCGAAACACGTGCGTACATTAGGAAAATAAGATAAAGTGGGAAATGCAGAATATTTCGAGGTAGTCTTCTGTGAGAGAAAGGTAACGTGGTCAGTCGAGCACACCCAGCGGCTGTGGGATTGCAGCGTGCACTCCCTCCCACAAAAATCATCTTTCTCTCAAGTATCTTTCGGATTAAACCCAAAGGTTTAAATGTGCATTATAATGTGCAATAAAGATGTTATCAGGGAACACATAAGTGCCCCCCCCCCCCCACCCCCAAGGCTCGTTGCACTACCGCACACTGCACCCTTTTCTCGAAGCTACTCACCGCACTTTTGACCCCCTCGTATTATTACACTGAAGAAACAGACGGCGCAAAATGATACCCCGATCAGAAGTTTGGCAGCTAAATTAAACGGCCAATTTTTATACCATTTCGGGTACAAACAGATGATTCCCTTTATATATACGTAAAAATATTAGGTTTGTTGGGTGTTGATCAAAGGATATATCTGTTCTTCCTTTTCATGCCTCAAATCCCTATTATCACAACCTTATACCGGTGGCGTGGGTCTCTTTCCTGACCCTTTAGAAGGGAATAATGTTTTTCCGACGAAAAACGTACGTTTTCATTGAGGTTCACTGCAGATAAAAATGGGTTCTGATGGAGTAAAAATATATTTCAGTAAAATACATTGGCTATTATTGCTTTTTTTATGAAGACTAGCCTTTTGTCAGCGGGTCTGCTTGCGTGGTACGAGTATATATATTAATGTCTTGTATACCAAAACTTTCCGAAAAAAGTATCCTGTACGATAGTGACAGTATTATTCGCAAAATATTTTTCATGTGCAAAAAAAGAAATTAGTGGATTTAGTAGTACAAATAAATATTGTTTACTAGCGGTGCCAGCGACTTCGTTCGCTCGAACTTGTAATTCCCGTTGAAACTTCATAATTAATCTGGATAAAAAGTACCTACCCTAAATGTTAACACAGCATATAAGTTACAACTGTGCCAAGTTTCATTAAATTCCGTCGTATTTGTGCGATGCACGATGAGAGAGACAGACAGACAGACGAACGGAGAGACAGACAGACAGACGAACGGACAGACAGACAGACGAACGGACAGACAGACAGACAAACGGACAGACAGAGAGACAGGCGAGCGGACAGATAAACATACGAGCGGACAGACAGACAGACGAACGGACAGATAGACAGACAGAAGAACGTACAGACAGACAGAAAGACGAACGGACAGATAGACAGACAAAAGTTCCAGAAAATGTTGTTGTGGAATCAGTATCATTCGTATTTTATACTGCAATATTTTTTTTTTGTAAAAATATTTCATCACATACAAGGCTCGAGAAGGAAATTTAATTATACTTTCATGAACAATATTGAAAAGATGTACAGTGATGCTTTTGGATTTCGTTACTTTATTAAACATTAAACAAACAGTTTAAACATCCTAATCAAGTAAGTATGTTTAAACTGTTTGTTTAATTTTCATCCTGTAACATACTGAGTTAGTCTTGTATATAATAAAGTATATATAATAAATAAGTATGATATCTATATACATACTAATATAATAAAGAGGTAAAATTGTGTGTTTCTAGGTATGTTGGGGGTAATCTCTGAAACTACGGAACCGATTTCAAAAATTCTTTCACTAATAGGACACTAATATTCACTAATATTTTATTTTAAAAATAAAAAAAAAAATCTGAAAGAAATAAAAAGCTCTCATAAACCGAAGCGAAGCGAGGGCGAGTCACTAGTGTACAATAGATGTATCTTCAGGATTGTGTTTCACAAGCCTAAAGTATGTACATATTTATTTTGGCTTCCTACGAAATAAATAAATAGATTATGAACAGAATCAATCGTTCCAGTCTGCAAACATGAAACTCTTACATTCGTTATATTGTTTTGTCAATAACTGGATTGCCGACACTAAAATCAATACACAGTAAGCAGAACTCACGTAAGTGAGTTAGCTAACTTTTTATTATTATTTATCGTATTTTCGACTTAGTTACCTTTTTGCCGCGGGCGATATTTTGCTCGGTCTTGTCAACTAATGGTGTTTGGGGAATCATAGTCTAGGAGGCGACCGCAAGAATACTGTATACAACGTCTCACGGAAATAAAGCAAAACGTGAAATACATCAACTAATTTATAATATACTAGCAAAACCCCGCAGATGGTGTCCTGCTATAGAAGTTGATGTGCTGCAGCGCCATCTAGTGGCGAATTGTAATAAAGTCGATAGCTCAAAAATATTTTCCGTGCTCAAATACCTATGTATACCAATTTTCAGGGCGATCCGTTGAACGGTATAGAAGTTGATGTGCTGCAGCGCCATCTAGTGGCGAGTTTATAATAAAGTGGATAGCATAAAAACCTTTTCCATGAAAAAATACACATATTATGTACCAACTTTCATGGTGATTGGTCAAACGGTGTCGAAGTCTATTAACATCAGATATACCAACTTATATAAAACCGTTCTAGGGAAAAATAAAATTATTCTGGGGATAAGTCAAAAGTTACAAACATTTAAGGTATAATAACTGGTTATTAATGTATAATAACCAAGAGTTTTCTTGGTTTTTATGTATTACTTATGCACGCGGGTTCGCTCCTTTTCTCTCGGACAGCATTAATTAAAACTACCGAATCTCTTCTAACACTTTATTTACTTTTTCAATACTTTTACACGACATAACAATTAACTATGCTTTTGACAGCTTCTCGTGGGCGGAAGTGTGACCCATCAGATAAGGTTGTAATGGTATTAACAGGGCAAGCATGTCTGTGGCGTGTGCGCGGGCGCATTCCACGGGCCGGTCAGGTGTATTGAATAGGTACCTAAAAACACTTAGAATCGAGACAGTCGTTGCGTCGGTGCACCAGCGGTCACGCCAACCGCTCACTATAACACACCGAGACGTTATAATATCTGTTCGTATTTACTTTCATTTACGATTTAATTACAATTTAAGATTGTTGGAGCCGAAGTAGATAATCAACGGTAATAAGGTTCTGCTCTCCACTCCTAAATTGGTGGGTCTTGTTGATCATACGCCATCCCAATTGTTCCCGGTGATGTCAAACGACACAGAATTATTCCCGTTCGTTCATACATTTCGTGTAAATAGTTTTTGAAGTAAAAAACAACGTTCTAAAATGAAAAATTTCTTTAGAATTCACCAGTGGTAAATTAAAATGAAGACTACGATTGAAGTAGTACATCGTACATGTGATAAAAGTATCATAAATATCGCTCGCTCACAACTTTAAAATAACGCAACAGTTTTGTCTTTCTATGTGAAGGTATTTACGGTCGCGTCTCGGACTTGCTTACGTACTGTAGGGTCTCATATAAATTTATTATGTCAGCCCTTATTATAGGTGTCAGTCATCATTCCAGGAAAAGGAAGGGTGTCAAAAAAGTATCGTGGGTGGGTAATTCTGTTACAATCCTGTTATTTTCACCAACTTTGCCATGAAAGTCTCTCTTATGTTGTGACAAAGTTGGTGAGATCAGTCAACGTTTAGGTTCACTTGACATAATGTCCGGAGGTATATTTAGTACCTAGTGAATTGAAGGTACCTTCATATGCACTATTAAGACATCACTGAGATTAATTTAGAGATTTATAGAAAAAATCTATATGATCTATATAATAAGTCCTTGGAAGATTTTATGTTCCTTCGAGGCACATATGAAACCAACGACATATGGATATAAAGGTTAGCTATTTAGTAAAACAATTAGTGAAATAACAAAAAAAAATATACAATTTACTAAAATAGGATATTTCATTTATTTATTTCTTTTTAATGCGTCACTAATACAAAAAGAACATTAAAAGGTCAAAGGTCATATAGGTTTATCGTATTTATTTTTAAATAATGAGCATATGATGGTAAGTGGTCACCGCCGCCGGACACCTCAACGCTAAGAGGCATGCTCAACTCGTTGCCGATCTTGCAAAATTCCGTTGACAGTTCTCTTGAATAACCTAAAATTTTGTAAGTGACAGTTACAAAAATGTAGCGGCTGCGGAAATTTCAAGACCTTGTGAACACTCTAGGATCTAGGATTGCTTCCTAGAAAATGAATACGAACACTCATCTTGTCAACGTCGAAGTCTTTGGATTGCTCCACAGTCGGATTCTCAGTGTTTTTTTTAAATGTTTTAAACGTAAACATTTTAATTAAATTACTAAAGTGAGAACTGGCTTGTATACTTTTTTTGAAGAACTCCCAAAGCCTAAACTAACTTTGCAGCACGTGTATGTAAAGCTGTGTCAATAACATTTTCTCACAATTTAGGTGATCCCACATTATAATAACTTCAATATCACAAATTTATTATTCCACAAACCTTTCGGGAAGGGCGAAACTGGCTTTTATCTACTTAGTACCCTGAAGTTATCGCGCGATACGTGCCCTATGTTCTAACATGTCTCGATAGGATTCTGTTTGTAAGATTTCTTATTTTCTCTACCAATTTTATAAGTATACAAAGCTGTGGGGGAAATAGGTCCTCGAGATTGGTTCAGAGGTTATTTGGAGAAATATTAAAGTTCAATAAGCGTGAAAATCGTATGTTATTTAGAGGTAATGGAATAGCTGAAAGGAGGCTAGAATTTAATGGGTCGTGTAAGAAAATTGATGATATAATTGTGCCCGCGACTTCATACACGTGGACGTTATAATGTTTGGGATCTCCGTAACAGATTTAAATGAAATATGTAGGGACACAGTGTCGACACAGTGCACTCAGAGTATGCACGGTATTTTAGGATGTTATTTATTTAAACAGTTTATAAAAACTAATATGTACAAAAACAATACATTATTTAATATTTTCTTAGGTTTTTGCGATTACTATACATAGCAATTAAACAACTTTGAACGGTTTAAATCGCGTATATTTAACATTATTTATATCCCGACGTTGGTAGACGTCGAAAAGTGTCGAAAAGTGTCAAAGTGTTCGAAACATCGGGATATAAATAATGTTAAATATACGCGATTTAAACCGTTCAAAGTTGTTTAATTGCTAAATACATTATTTGTAACGATTTGTCTAAGAATTCCACGGCATACCCTCTCAGAAGCCGCTTGTTTGAGAGAGGAATTCCAGAGGGGAAGGAAGTTCAAATATCTCTTTACTATTCTGAAGTCCTTAACATTTATAAAAATAAATGTAATGAAACGTAGAAAGAGTATTTTAATTAACGATCTCGAGAAGAGTAGGTATAGAAGTATCCAGGTCGAGCCGCCGTTTTTGGAGTTCAAATTGAATAGGAACCTGACTGTCATATCTTTCAGGATGCGGTCTGGGCATATGCCAAGAAACAGGTTTAGTTTCCTTTTGACAAAAAAAATCCCCTAATTAACTGATTGTTGTGGTATAATTGAATACGTCCAACACTGATGCTTGTGTTCCCGATATGAACCCGAGAGTTCCGGCTCTGATAAGAACTCTAAATTTGAACAGGCGTGATTTATGGATGTCCCATAAAATTCTGTCCTAGCCAACATCGAAAGCTGCAAACATACTGTGCGAATTTGTGAGTCGCTGTCAGAGTCATAGATAAGTTGGAGTTAAGTGGGGATTTAAGAGAAACGTTGTAATCTTAACGTGTGTCCTGTATCATTGGTACTTTTTACATTGCGCAATGACTTTTCTCAAAAAATATTTATGGATTATATGTATAAATACTCGTAGATAGATATTGTTGTGGAAGCGATGGTACCCTAGGGGCTATTCTCAATTATTATTCGTGAGGTCGTAATTTCAAATTCACGGTTCGTGCTACTGAGTTTCTACTTGGGGTTGATACTGGTATTAATGTCATACCAGTGTAAACCTCCCATTTGTCAATTAACTCGGAATCACTAACATAATCTATGATTTCAGGTTTCGGGAAAGATTCAGCCACATCTTGGTTTTGAACCGGAAAAGACTGTATATTGAGCGATAACGGGACGCTTAGGAATACAACTTCGCGCTGGCCATAAAATCACCACCAAAGTATAAGGAAATAAAAACAAAAAGAATAAAATCCCCCTGTCACGGAATATCGTCTCGACTAGATATGCAATCCGATGAAAAATTATAATCTAAAGAGTTTCTCACGGAGCAAGAGGCAGAATCAGCTAGGCGGGTTGGCGGTGGGGTTACGCTCCCGGAGTTTGGTGCGGAGCCTCTGGAAGCTGGGGATCCAGCTATAGAGCACTCAGAGGTCTTCGTCGTTGATGAGATGAGTACTCCTTATTTATCCTCTCCCAGGCACAGTAGGCTCGCGCCACGGAATTCTAGGGTCCGACGGCCTTAGGATTTGACGCGGCCGTTAAACTCTGTATATAAAAGATTTTTATGTAACAAAACATGGACTTTATTAAACCGCGTATTATGGTTTAATAAAATCCACATGAGACATGAGATCCCATATTAGATTTGTAGCGTGGAGATACTGCTGACAAAACTCAGGAAGTGGTCCTGGGTGTGATAATTTATTACTTTGTTCCGGTAGGGTTGAGTGAGTCAGCAGAGTGCCTTGTTTGATGTGAGTTACTAGCACAATATATTTCATAACTCCTCAGGTACAAGTTGTGTTAGCAGTATTTATTTCAAATTTAGCCTGGATATGTGGCCCACTGTTAAGCAAAGTTTTCCCCTATTTTATGCTAGACCGTCTTGTTCAATGCTGTGCTTCGCCAAGTTTTGTTATATGGGTCTAACTCGTCCCGCCACTTCCTCTTTGGTCTGCCTCTACGTCCACAGAATGGACAACCATTCCGTGGCATCCACTTCGTAACGATTTTGGCCTACTTTTTTTTACTGCATACATACAGCAGACGTGTCCAGCTCAGTCCTATTTCATTTTAGCAGTCTTGGTACCAACATCAGTAATACGGATTTGAGAGCACATTCCTTGCTCGGTGTAATGCCCGAGCAGAATTTCAGCGCTGTGGTTCATTTACTTTGTTCCAGCTTTATGCCGAGCCAGGTATATTTGGCGCCTCGACCCACATTCCCACACTTATTTTTGTTTACGGACACTCGTTGCTCTGTTGGTACTAAGTGTTTATTTCTTTCATTTCGGTGTTCCTATTGTGGTTGATACAGAGTTAAAAAATTACCCTCTTAATACTAAATCTCTACCATTAAAACTGACAAGTTTCATTCTACGACTCTTTTCTGAACTTGGATATTTTCCCCAATTTTTTTTTTAAATGAAGTCTCTGACTTCATTTCTCTGTACCCTGCTACATTACCCCATTCATAAACAGCTGCTAATTAGATACATTTATAACACATTATAACAAAACACGAGGACTGAAATAAAAAAAAATATTTCCGAAATATTTGAATTTAGTGAGCGTGCCATTTTAACTTCATATGCCTACTTATCACATTTATTATCTCACAAAACTCTAGAAGGCTGTAAACGACGCTTTACTCCTCATAAAGAGGCGACTCGTGAGTAAAATGAGTTCACACTCATATAAAACAAGGATCCCAACACTTGGAAGTAGGTCACCCATACGTCGCAGATGCAATAGCCAACACATTACATAGGCAAACGCGAATACAAGACATTCTAGTTTTTATAGTGTTAACAATAAAACATTGACAGTAGAATATGCAAAATATAATTTATCAAAAAATATTACGTTTCACACAGTTGGACAATGTATACAATTGAACAATTATTTAGGTATATTTACGAAATTATATTGTATACTTTATCATTTACATATCTCATCGTATCTATTTCCGATATCTCTCTATACATATCTCTGTACATATCATATTTCATGTACATATCTCTCTGTTTAACCCAAATGTTAGTACGTTTGTTATACGAGAATGTACAGAAGAGTTTGTTAAATAAAAATAACCAAATTAGGTAATATACTAAACCACACATTCTATTCTTAATTCCAGTTAATTAAGATTTTCTTAATCTGAGCACTCCTAAATCTCCAAATACGAAGGGCACACTCGGTGCATGTCAATATTTGTCATTTTTGATTTGATGTCTTTAGGCGACAGTATCCACTCACCACCAGACGGACTGTTTGCTTCTACCTTTCGTTCGACTGTTTCGACGGACCTTCTATATAAGGTGTAATAAAATCAATCTGCATAAGTCTAATACGTAATGCAAATATGCCATTATTTCATTGACATTGAACCTTTTTTTTAATACAAAACAATTAATATTTTCCCGAATGGAAGTAAAATAATGTCACACTAGCATATTCATAGATTAATACTAGTTTTTCAATAATATGTATTATTAATAAAATGTCGTCGTGATTTATGGTAGGCCTTGGAAAGACGCTGGTTAATTTTATTACACCCTATGTATTCAAAAATGAAGTAAATTCAAATCGTATATTTGATAAGTATGAATAAACTTGCCAATATTAAAATACAATAGGCCTTTCACTATCGCCTCTAAATCAGACCATGCAAATTTAATCAAAACAGCTCGAGAAAAAATAATGCAAATGATACCTTTATGTCATCTTTAAAATAATAATAATAATTAAAGAAAATGGAATAGAAAATTCCTAGACAGTGTTAACCACATATTCACAGAAGGAATACTGTCCTTTTGTGGAGAGTAGAAGGAAAAGTACTTTTAAATCCAGCCGTTTATACCGTTTTATACGCATTCTTGAAAAGACCCTTACAAACAAAAGTTGGAACGTAACTTCTTTTCACAGAAAACTTAATCTAATTTTAGATGTTGAAAGAGGATGTTGCTAGATTCAATTCACGTGCCACTTTGAGTTTGCGAGTTTGTGACGACTGACATCTGCGATCATTTTATTTGTATCTCCAACGAATTTAGTAGAGAGTTTAAAAAATCGTAACCAGTTCCTGATTTTTCGTCTACTGCTGGAGATGGACCTCCGGATTGCTTTAGAGATGGTGTGGCTCCTTAGGGTTTGTGATACCGCTTTATTATTCCTCAGTGGCCTTTTAGGAAGACATATACGAGTATATATGAGGAGATTTAACTAAAATTATCAAACATTTTACACTTTCTTGACCGTGTGATGGTGGTCGAATAATAAAGCTGCTAACACAAGCCCTATAGGACTACACCACCAGTAAAAGAGTGGATTTGCTAATCCGCTTAACTAGCGTGCCGTTTTAAGGCCATTCATCCCTCATTCACAAAACAATATGTATGAAGGGGGGCCTACAGCAGAGAACGATAAAAGGGCTGATTACGAGTATATACCTTTAAAAGATACATACAAAAAATATACAGTATAACGAATGACATAATTTAATTTCGCTGCAGAAACAAGCTGTAATATTTCTGTAAAACGTTTATACACCCTCACCCTTCAAAATTTACCAAAAAAGGGTTCATTAGCGCATGATAAATTACACATTCGGTCGGCATCCGAACCCACTCCAAATATTTCCTAAATTGAAAAAATTAAATCGGATCTCTATATTTTCCGGGAGGCAAGAGTAAAAGGAATCGCTGACGGGAATTGGAATAGAAAACATTTCGGGGAAAAAGCTCTTGAATATTAATGGCGATTGTGAGAAGTGAGACGTACATACATATATGTATACGAGAGGTATATAAACCCAGAAACCGTGCGTGCGCGTAACCCTAAGCACCACTTTTATCGCTCACTGCTGGACATCCTCTTCCTCTGCAAATTGCCTTGAGCATGCGGAATGTATGGCTTTGAAACGTCACACTTGGCGAATTCGCTCTTTTAGAGGTGGTCAAATTCCTCAGGGCCTGTGGTAGCGGCTTTGTTATCTCGTCACGTTTTACGATATCCACGGAATGTGATGGGGTAGTGCTATTCGAAAGCTATATGCCAAATTGAAATAATGCTTTAGTTAATTCCATTACAAAATAATATAATTTTAGTAAAAGTAAATAAAGCTCACAACAGCAAAGAATATGTGAGCGGCCATTATATTTTTTTTTTCTTTGTTCACTTAATGAAGTGAAACTGACCTTTGCGTAGAAGAAAAGAACTTCCTTCAAAAGAACTAAGACCTTATAAAGTCTAGATCATAAATAATGTTACCCTTAATAGCCTACACCAAGATGCAGTGTAGTAAGCTCGGACGAACAATGAAAATTTTTTTTTACTTTCATTTCGTTATCAAATTCTCTGCGACTTTCTAAATTTGTAATCCTAGAGGATTACAAATTTAGAAAGTCGCATTGTTCTAAAAATACAAAACAATTTAAACTTCAATAAAATATAAACCGCTTCTGAGTCTCTCACTAATATTATAAATGCGAAAGTATGGATGTATGTTACTCAATCAAGACGGAACGGCTGAACCGATTTCGTTGAAACTTGTGTTCAAATGGGTGGATTGTAATCCGGATTAACACATATACTATTCCTATTCACGTAGACCAGGCGAATAAAAGCTAATATATATATATATATATATATATATATATATATATACTACTAATACTAATATATATAACTAATGAAAAATTTCACATTTGTAATTTTTGATAAAACTTATTTAAACTTTTTTATATACATAGGAAGAGAAAACAAAGATATTTACTTATTTTCGTATTTATTTATTCACGTCCTAGAATATATTTACATTATTATATTAGTAATTTAAAATTACAACAACACTACTTACATCATGAAAAATAAATATTTTTAATAGGTACTACATTTTGTGGAAATCATAATGCTCTTTATTCCCTATACTTCCCAAACCTTCCCAAGTATCCTTCCGATGAATTGGCCGACCGACCTTTGCATGATTAGTTTATTACAAACATTTTTGGGTTCGTAAACGAGTTATTACGATGATATAAAGTTCCATTTATTTATTGCTCTGAATGAATAAGTTTGTTTTACATGGTTATATTTGCAGTTGGCGCTACCTATCCGCCTATTGAATAAATTGATAATGAACTGCAAAAAGTATATTTGTTGGAATGCGGGGTGAACCTATACTATAAATTTATTTATTTCTTGTATAATAGAGATATAAGAATTGTAAACTCAATTTGATGAAAGTTATTGTTACGTTGTCGGAAAAAATATCTCGAACAACATTTGGTCGGGCAATATTGGAAAGTGAACGTATTTTCCATATCGGTCAGGTTTTTTTTTTATCGACGAAGGCGGCAGACGAGCATACAGTCCACCTGATGGTAAGTGGATGGTAAGTGGTAAGTTGATAACATTTTCTTTGATAGTTTATTTATTTCAATAAAATCTACAGCTTTCTACTTTACAAGATATGTATATAAATTGTTTTTGATTATTATTATTTACAGATTTATATTAAATATATGTACCTAATATTATACAAAGTTTTTCCATCAGCAACGTCAACAATTAACTTCATAAATATATAAATTGTATGTATGCATGCGTGTGTGAATGCATGTATGTGGGTGCATGTATGTTTGAGGGTGTGTGCTAACTTTAGCCATTCTATATCAATAGAATCAAATATGTCACATTTTAAGTGTTAACAAAATAACAAGTTACAATATTGAATACATTTAATATTTCTTTTTATAGACTTTTAATATCACATAAAAAAACGAAATGGAAACATATTTGTTTCTAAATTAAAAAAAATCGCGTTTGAGTCTCGACTCTCGATCAGTTTTTAACTTTAATATCAATTTTGTAGTCTGTTTCAATTTTCAGTCGAATTTTAATCTGAACTTTTTTAAACATATGTTGTTTATTATACCTACAGTGCCTATGTATTCCTATTTATGGACAGATAACGCAAGCTGTAAGAAGTCGACGTTAGACTCCCACATTTCACATTTTCGCGCGGCCTGTTGTCTCGCAACATAAGAAATAAATTTACACTACCGTATCATTAAAATGACGTTTCAAAAGAATGTCGTTTGGTAATTGTAATATAAGTACACAGGCGGGCTCTCATTCCTTTACTATCAAACGGATCTATAATAACGTCTTAAACTGGTATGTTTTACCTTTTCTACTTTATTGTTACAAAAATGTTTTCATTTTTGCTGTACACGAATAGGAGTCCACCTGTGTACACTCTAGTAAGTACTACGCTACAGTTAAATTACTTTATGACTAGTTACGATGAAAACTATTAAAAATTAAAAGTTTTTGTTAAGACTTTTGTTCCGTGCTGTTCTTTCTTGAACTGGTGTCTTCTTTTTCTTTGATTCCGTCTTCTGTAACAAAAACATAACAATATTCAGTTTCTAAAACATATTGTTAGGGCCGCTTTATTGTTTTGGCCACGTTTTTAAACGCGGCCCTTTTAGTCCGCGACAGGACTTTTTGACGGGAGCCCGAGAAGTAAAGTTATGGTTTAATAGTGATAGTTTATTGAACTTCAAAGTTCCTAGTATTAGTGCATAATGTTTGTGATAATTAAAAGAAAACGTGAGACTGCATTTGTCGTGTTCTTCCAAGGAGTCCAACTCTATCCTCAGTAAACCTACTATCACTTCACTGAGCCAATCCTACTTCGACGGACAATGACGTGATAAAAACAATTCTGTTTTATTGTTTGCTCTGTTTGTAGGCCAATGGCTATGCCAGTGTCCAAATAATTACATGTCAGTCGTCATGACAGATGACGACTGACGCTATCACCGGGAGAAAATTCACATATCATATAACCTCTGTGTTCGTTCGGCACCATCAAAATAAAGTGCATATCTTGAAGTGGTAACAGCTGCTGGATGAGCTGCGGCTGGAATCTCCCAGGTAAGTTTAACATTTTCTATAATTAATCACTTTCGTAACTTTTTAAACTTTCGCGTATTGTACACATTTTATATTCTGAATCGAGTCTGAACGCGTATAATAAAGGTATTTGTTTACCTTTTATTCCTAATCGACGTTTCGGCATGGGTTACACCAGCCGTAATGACGGGTTGACTGAAGAGGCTGGTAGTCCAGATGGGACCTGCGACCATATTTGATCTTCACTAACAATGTCCGCGGACGTAATAAAGGCAAATGCCTTTATTAAACGCGTTCAGACCCGATTCAGAATATAAAATAATCACTTTCATATTATCCCCCAATCACTTTCCTCCGCATCGCGCCCAAATTTAGTAATAATTTCTCTTTATTGTCGCATCCCGCACGTCCGCCACCCGCTGGTCCATAGGATACATTTGGTGGTTTCCTATGGATTTATATAACGTGCCAACACTTATTTTGTACAAAAAAACATTAGTGTTCTTCATACCGGGACGAAATTGGGCAAGACAAAAGTTATGTTCAGTGTCAGTTGTGTAGTCGTGGTGTCAGTCGCAGTTTGTCAAAATCAAACTTTACGTAAAACAAAAACTGTAAGTATTGTAAGTATTACATATGAATACTGAAAATTAAGCGAAATATTTAAGTGAGCATTGGAAATGTTGAATGTGACAGTAAATATAAAGACGGGTTAGATTAAAGTTTTTTTGATGACAATAAAGACTTAGGAGTCCCGTGTCGAAATTGCGTTATCATTTTTAGTAATTAAAATTTGTTTATTTCAGGTCTTCAATACATGCCAAAGATAAAACATCATTGGAAGAGTGGTCGATGATTACAAGTTCAGGAATTAAATACACGTATGTATACATAGTGAATTTTTCTAGCGCCCTTTTATCAATAACCGAAATTTCCGCGTAAGCTTAATCCAGTAAAAAAGAAAGTGGACGGTTGAATACTCAATCCAGTTAGACAAGTCCAATCGACCGGGAGTCGAGCCCGCGACCTATTGAACACTATCAACTGAGCTAATTGGTCGTCAATGATGGAAATAACTCTTTTCAGCTATGGCTCTATGTTGGACAAAATTCGTAGCGAAGAAATTTGACGAGGAACTAAAATTGCAGATATCGTTCAAAGTGAGTTCAGTTCAAAGGGTGAGCTGAAGTGGCAGTTTGCAGACCATATTTGCCGCAGGACCGATAACAGATGGGAGAGACGAGTTCTCGAATGGAGGTCCACGGATCATTGGAAGAGACCACGTAGCGTGGGACGCCTTTCGGCCAAGTGGACTGATGACTTGAAGGTAGTGGCTGGTTGAGACGTGCAGAAGACCGTGCGTTGTGACGATCCCAATCAGTGCATTCTGTCAATAATGATGTACGGTGCCGATGTTTCGACTCAATTTTTTTTATTCGCTGTATCTAATAACTCCACTGAAAATCAGCACTGTAGTATGTTTAGCAGGCAATGCTGAGTTAGAGACCATTTCCTTCATCGCAATACACATCATCACAGTTTTTAAATCAATTGTTCTTTATTGTATTTCTTTGCTTTATGTTCCTTCTAAAATGCGTTTTTTTTTTATAGATTAGTGGGCGGACGAGCAAGCGGTCCCACGTGATGGTAAGTGTTACCGCCGCCCATGGACACCTGCAACACCAGGGGGTATGCGGGCGCACCGCCGACCTTGCAAAATCCTATTCACAGCTCTCTTGAAGAACCCCATATCGTAGCTCAATGGAAAGACCTCTTGAGGCAGTTCGTTCCACAGCCTACGGGTTCGCGGTATAAAATAATTTTTAGATCGAACAGTGCGCGACACCTCCGTATCGAGGAAATGCGGATGGACCGCACTTCTGTGACGGGAGGTGCGGTTGTAGAAACCCGAGGTGGGAATTATATTAAACAATTCTTCAGAGCATTCCCCATTGTACAGGCGGTAGAACACACAGAGAGACGCAACGTCTCTCCGAATGCTGAGGGATTCTAAACCGCTCGTGAGAGTGGGATCGTCGACAATACGAACAGCACGTCGTTGGATGGAGTCAAATGGGTCCAGTTGGTATTTCGGTGCGCCGGCCCAGAGATGAGAGCAGTACTCCATATGGGGCTTCACCTGAGCTTTGTAGAGCATAAGGAGTTGCCCAGGTTTGAAGTACCGCTTCGCTCTATTCAGCACACCGAGCTTTTTGGAGGCCATTTTGGCCTTATTTTCCAGATGACCCCTAAATTCGACTTTGCTGGAGATGTCGATACCAAGGATCCCGATACTCTCCAAGATCTTTAGAGGTATGCTCTAAAAGCGAGGTGCTACAACATTACTGTAACATTACTACAACAAGCGTACTTATTTATTGTAACCTTTTACTGCGTGTTTTTGTATCAGAAATGATGTCAGTGGTTACTCTAGCATGTTTACTTGTAACGTCTGTATAAATACGAGCATTATTATTTAACTGAAGCTTGTTTTGGGCCCAAAGGGCTCAATAGAAGCGTCCCTGCGACATAGACATGTATTATATCGCCCCTCCGTGTAGCACAAAAATATATTTATTTATACAACATGACATTAAAATAAGGTAAACCTTATTACAATAGGTGTTTTTTTTCTTCATATGTGACAATGGTGCAATTACCACATTCTGCCCGTGTCAAATTTTTTTTTGATTCATTTAAACTTTAGTGTACAAAGAAACATTGTACAAAAGACGTACTCAATGCCTAGTGGCATTCTCTGCCAGTCGACCTTTGGCTAAACAGAAATATGAAGGGCGGTGCATCGTGCAATCATTATAAATAATACTAACGGTACAGTTTTCTTTATAATAAACAATTTCAAAGTTCAAAACATGTCCTATTAATGTCCATTCCCGTTGAAGTAAGTCAGGAGTCGCTCAGTAAAATGATAGTAAGTTTACTGAAATCAGAAGAGGACTTTTTGGGAGCATTCCAAAGTCCCACGTTTTTATCTGATCATCACGAGCACCACGCACGAAAAACAATTTGAAGTTTAATTAACTATCACTATGAAACCACAAAAAGCCTAATACACGATACTTACAATAATCAAACAAAAACTCAACTAGGGTACCTACTCTAGTATAGTCTAGTATAGTCTAGTATACTCTAGTATAGTCTAGTATACTCTAGTATACTCTAGTATACTCTAGTATACTCTAGTATAGTCTAGTATAGTCTAGTATACTCTAGTATAGTCTAGTATACTCTAGTATAGTCTAGTATAGTCTAGTATAGTCTAGTATACTCTAGTATAGTCTAGTATACTCTAGTATAGTCTAGTATAGTCTAGTATAGTCTAGTATACTCTAGTATAGTCTAGTATACTCTAGTATAGTCTAGTATACTCTAGTATACTCTAGTATACTCTAGTATAGTCTAGTATAGTCTAGTATAGTCTAGTATACTCTAGTATACTCTAGTATACTCTAGTATACTCTAGTATACTCTAGTATACTCTAGTATAGTCTAGTATACTCTAGTATACTCTAGTATACTCTAGTATACTCTAGTATAGTCTAGTATACTCTAGTATACTCTAGTATACTCTAGTATAGTCTAGTATAGTCTAGTATACTCTAGTATACTCTAGTATACTCTAGTATAGTCTAGTATAGTCTAGTATACTCTAGTATACTCTAGTATACTCTAGTATAGTCTAGTATAGTCTAGTATACTCTAGTATACTCTAGTATACTCTAGTATAGTCTAGTATAGTCTAGTATACTCTAGTATACTCTAGTATACTCTAGTATAGTCTAGTATAGTCTAGTATACTCTAGTATACTCTAGTATACTCTAGTATACTCTAGTATAGTCTAGTATAGTCTAGTATACTCTAGTATACTCTAGTATACTCTAGTATAGTCTAGTATAGTCTAGTATACTCTAGTATACTCTAGTATACTCTAGTATAGTCTAGTATAGTCTAGTATAGTCTAGTATACTCTAGTATACTCTAGTATACTCTAGTATAGTCTAGTATAGTCTAGTATACTCTAGTATACTCTAGTATAGTCTAGTATAGTCTAGTATACTCTAGTATACTCTAGTATACTCTAGTATAGTCTAGTATAGTCTAGTATACTCTAGTATACTCTAGTATAGTCTAGTATACTCTAGTATAGTCTAGTATACTCTAGTATACTCTAGTATACTCTAGTATAGTCTAGTATAGTCTAGTATACTCTAGTATACTCTAGTATAGTCTAGTATACTCTAGTATAGTCTAGTATAGTCTAGTATAGTCTAGTATACTCTAGTATACTCTAGTATAGTCTAGTATAGTCTAGTATAGTCTAGTATACTCTAGTATACTCTAGTATAGTCTAGTATAGTCTAGTATAGTCTAGTATACTCTAGTATACTCTAGTATAGTCTAGTATAGTCTAGTATAGTCTAGTATACTCTAGTATACTCTAGTATAGTCTAGTATAGTCTAGTATAGTCTAGTATACTCTAGTATACTCTAGTATAGTCTAGTATAGTCTAGTATAGTCTAGTATACTCTAGTATACTCTAGTATAGTCTAGTATAGTCTAGTATAGTCTAGTATACTCTAGTATACTCTAGTATAGTCTAGTATAGTCTAGTATAGTCTAGTATACTCTAGTATAGTCTAGTATAGTCTAGTATACTCTAGTATAGTCTAGTATACTCTAGTATAGTCTAGTATAGTCTAGTATACTCTAGTATACTCTAGTATACTCTAGTATAGTCTAGTATAGTCTAGTATACTCTAGTATACTCTAGTATACTCTAGTATAGTCTAGTATAGTCTAGTATACTCTAGTATACTCTAGTATACTCTAGTATAGTCTAGTATAGTCTAGTATACTCTAGTATACTCTAGTATACTCTAGTATAGTCTAGTATAGTCTAGTATACTCTAGTATACTCTAGTATACTCTAGTATAGTCTAGTATAGTCTAGTATACTCTAGTATACTCTAGTATACTCTAGTATACTCTAGTATAGTCTAGTATAGTCTAGTATACTCTAGTATACTCTAGTATAGTCTAGTATAGTCTAGTAT
This sequence comes from Sesia apiformis, assembly GCA_914767545.1. Lineage (NCBI taxonomy): Eukaryota > Metazoa > Arthropoda > Insecta > Lepidoptera > Sesiidae > Sesia > Sesia apiformis. Next base: position 670,580 of record OU611960.1, on the reverse strand, counting down.
AGTCTAGTATAGTCTAGTATACTCTAGTATACTCTAGTATAGTCTAGTATAGTCTAGTATACTCTAGTATACTCTAGTATACTCTAGTATACTCTAGTATACTCTAGTATACTCTAGTATACTCTAGTATACTCTAGTATACTCTAGTATACTCTAGTATACTCTAGTATACTCTAGTATACTCTAGTATACTCTAGTATACTCTAGTATACTCTAGTATACTCTAGTATACTCTAGTATACTCTAGTATACTCTAGTATACTCTAGTATACTCTAGTATACTCTAGTATAGTCTAGTATACTCTAGTATACTCTAGTATACTCTAGTATACTCTAGTATAGTCTAGTATACTCTAGTATAGTCTAGTATAGTCTAGTATACTCTACTCTAGAACCTACTCTAGTTCTCGTATTTGCATTTTTCTCGCGTAGTTAGCGCTCGTCATTATCGTGTACTGAAAAAAGGGGGCTACGAACGTTTGAAATAGAACAACAAAACTTTACATGTTTGTAACTTTAGATCTATTCCTTAAAATATTCATATAAATTTCTTTTTTAGTTTTTATATATTTATAAATTAGTTGACGTGTTTCAAGTTTTGAAGTAATTTTAGCAAAGTTGGAATAAATGTACTCGTATAATGAAAATAACAAAAACGAAAATTGTATTTTGCGAAATGTCGCATGTTGCGAAAGCGAAATCCTCAATTCTGATAAAACATTTCGACTAAAGTGAAGTCGTAAAAATCATAAAGGAATTCAGACCATGGACGTCCTTTCACGTCTTTGTTTCAATTGTCATTGTAACAGAAATCCTAGGAGTGGAACAATGTATCTATGTGGAATGAATAAAATATTTTGAAGAGCAATTACAGAGTATATTTATCGAGAACCTTTTGTCCATACCTTGCCGAAATCTTTAAGAGAAACGGCTAATATTTACGTAGGTATGACGTTAATATTATTAGGACTCTTTATCTCTCATAACCATACATACACGTGTGTAGGATAAATAAAGAATAAACTGTTGGGACATTTTATACTTTACATCCCACCAATATTTCCCTCCAAAAAAACGGGATGAGATGACGGAACATCTCGTTTTTTACAATTATAAATTTATTTATTTACAAAACGATCTCCTCACATAGGATACGTCAAGCTTGTGTTCAGTTATATACCTACTTAAATCTAATTTATAATGTTCCTATGCTTTACGGGAGAACATTGTTATTGCTTAAAAGGCAAAGATAAATACACAAAGTTTTTTTTTTCTTTCTCACTAGTCCCACATTTGAAAAAAATATTGTTATAATTATGTTTCAAATTCAATACATAGGTGATTTTAATCAAAACTTAATATGTTCAAAACAAGAAATACAAAAATCTTTTAAAATGATTACATAAATGTCATTAACAAAGTCTATTTCATTTCCGTAGGAAATTGTTTTGAAAGGCGGGGGGGGGGGGGGGTGAAGGTCCCCCTTCAAAACAATTTTTTCAAAACAAAACCCAAATTCAAAAGAAGGACTAGAGGCAAAAAATTCCCATTAGTTAGAACCGTAGACGGTAGAGCTGATCAGTACAACTAAATTATACAATTATTTAGATGTGAATTAGTAGATTCTGATGAACTAATTCCAGACTTTGTAGTAAAAGGTTTCAGAAGTTATATAAATATAAAAGTAGCTTCTTAAAACACCACGCTAGCTGAGTGGATTGGCGCGTCCACTCCTCTCGTCCTCTCCTCTCTTTGCTTCTTTTCTTTGTTATTCCTTAGTCGCCTTTAACGACACCCTCGGGAAGGTTGGTGGTGGTGCTATTCTACAGTCGGGCCCACACTACACCGCACAAACCAACTACGATTATTTCTACTAAAATTTGCTAAAAGACTCTTGAAAAAGGAGATGTTTCTTACCAAGACTAATTCCGGTGGGTTTGGGTTCGTTCCAGTCTTCAATCTTGCCAGACATAAACAGTACATAGAACAGGTTGCTGAGGAAGTAGAAAGCTATGGAGATGAAAAACAGCTTCCTCCAATCTGCTGCACTCGACTGCGAAAAATTAAAACCACTAGTTTATTAACATTTAATTTTATTTACGGTTCGGCTATAACCCATACTCTGATTTTTTACTTCAGTAAGTATTTGTCAATGATCACTAACACGGCGGTGAAGGAAAACATAGAAAACAACAGATTTAAATAAGGTTTACTTCAGCCTATGGACACATACAATCTCACACAACATTTGTTATGAAGTTTTTGTATTACCAATTGTATAAGGTAATTAAGGACGTAACATAACACTTGACAATCATACAGATTTTTTTCTAATTTGAGATCTACACGAATTGATTATTTAAGAAATTATTCATATTAATTCGGAGGTCGCTGATATCCAACAGCCGCTGGGTACACTCGACTGGCCTCGTTACCCCTCTCTCGCAGAATACTACCTTGAAATGTACTGCATTTCCTACTTTATCATATTCCCCAATGTATGTACGTGTTTCGGTAGTGAGTGAGATATGCCAGAGCCCATTCCCATTCTATCCCCCTCATTTTCCCAACCCTTTCTCCAAATACATTCCTCTATCTCCAAAGGAGGGCAGTGCATCCGGGGGCGTGCCAAGGTTTGTCATTTTGGACTAATGTTGGCATGTATCGCGGATGTCTTTGGCGACAGTATCCACTTACCACCGGGTGGACTGTATGCTCGTTTAACATCTTCTTTCTATAAAATTAACAGAATATTACAGCTGTAAAGCTGTATTTACTGTAAATCTGTTTTATGTTAACAAATATGTATTACTGCAACTGCAATCTTAGATAGCAACGAACTTTGGCAATTGTAATTGGACATTTGTCCAATTACAATTGTTGAAAGAGAAATCATAAAGCTTTCATTTTCTGCAAAAATGACTAATTTACAAATCAAATACATCCGAAAAGAAAGTCGAATGAAATTCCGGAGGCAAATAGACAAAAAAAATGCAAAGGAATTGTTACCGAAACAATCAAAGTTGGCGTAACTTTTGAAAAGTAAACAAGTGATCGGGAAGAAATTGAAAGGAATATAATGCCAATGGATCCTATTTCAGATAAAGGAATGTTGTATTTTTTATTTTCAATTAAATTTGGGATATTCTATAGTTCATGACGCGCTTCTGCCAAATATGTACTTTATATTATACTAGCAAAACCCGGCAGACGTTGGCCTGCCTGTGTATATTAATTTACCTCTGTATATAAAATCACAAATTATTCTGTTTTGCCGTCGATATAATTTTTGCGATCGGTTGAACGGTATAGAAGTTGATGTGCAGCAGCGCCATCTAGTGGCCAGTTGCCATAAAGTGGATAGCATAAAAACCTTCTTCATGAAAAAATACATATATGTGCCAACTTTCATGGTGATCGGTCAAACGGTTACGAAGTCTATTAACATCAGATATACCAACATCCATTTTTATATATATAAATAAATAGATATACTTTATTGTACATCAAAATCTATGGAAGAGAAATACAAAAATACAAGTAATTAGAAGTACAATTTGCAGCCTCATCGCTAAAGCATTTTCTTTTAGGCAACCCTTGGGTGGTAAGGAGAAGTCTGTAGACAAATAGAGGCAGATGGTTTCATAAAGAAATTATGTATTTGTACATGTACACGTATCAGCCTATAACGTCCACAGCAGGGGAAAGGCCTCCCCTAGTGAATCACTGTGAGTTTTCGAACCATAATCCATCACGCGAGCCCAGTGCGGATTGGTGGACCGTGTACTCCAGATTATTTATTTTGCTGGAGAGCGATGATAGCTTAGAGGTATCTATACTCGACTCATGTTCGCGTGAGTTCTATTTAAATTATTTAATTTGAGTGCCACTGAGTTTCTATTTAAATATGGATATAAAAAAAATATATCACTAACTCTCGAAGGTGAAAGAGAACATCGTGGAGAAAACGTAAGAAATGATGTCTCCAATCTTCGAACCTAAACAGCACACCGAGGCGATATAAATACTTCCAGAATTCTTATAACCACGAAAATATAACCCTAAACTAAAGCGAATAGAATCAGTAAATGAAAAATGAAAACCTAAATGAAGCACAATTTCACAAGCATGTTAAATTAGCTCCTATATGAAAATTACAAAAAAACTAGAATTAACATGTGCTCGCGTGTAAAGTACGGGGACAATTTTAAAACTTGATGTGGAAAATTGGACTTTATTAAAAGGTGTGTTGTAAGTTGCTTCTGAATTGTGTAACAGAAGGAAAATATGCACCATATTAAGTTTTCGTTTTAGAATAAATTGCTTTTTAATTTCAAAATTAAACATTCAGATTTTAGATGTGTGCATGTTGGAATTCTGGCGAAGGAAATTATAATCTTGGTGGCAAAAGAACTTTTTTGCAAATGAAAGTATTTACAAAAGGCGACAGACGAGCATACTGTCGTCTATAAACGTTTTGCCTACCATTGGAGGAGATAGCGCATCCGGGGGTGTGGCAACTTTTGTCATTCTGACATGTATCGCGAATGGTCTATGGACGACACTTTCCACTTACCATCGAGTGGGCTCTATGCTCCTCTCTTACCCCTTGTCCATAAAGAAAAAACTTTGGTCGATAGATGGATAAATTGACAGCAAAATTACCTTGTCCTTAACTACGAGCGAGGCGCTAAGAGGAGCCATAATGGAGAATATGTTTCCACAACCGTTCGTGATGCCCATTAACGTGCTCGCGAAGTTCGGCGATATGTCGATATGGGAAATCTGGAAACAGTAGAATTTTATTAGTTTCCATGTCAAGCAATAAGCAAAGGTAATGTTGTAATAATAAGAGCGAAATGAAGTCGTTTTGATGTGACGTCGACTGAAATAAATGGGCATTGTTACACGGTAATGTCCTTTCGTTTTGATATAGAGTAAGAGTTTTGTTAGCTTAAACTTTGGAAATAATTTTGGGAAACTGGTATATGTTTCGACTATGAAAACGCGAATTGGAAGAAGGAATGAGGGGAATCTCTTTGGAAGAGAATGGAACATAAAACTACTCAAAACTTCTGATTTTTACACTAGGATATACTATATTGCGTCGGAGGAATAAGGCTCTTCCATATAGATACCAAATTATGTTATTTGTACATAACTTACGAGGGTATGATATATGATATGAGAATCCATTCCATCCAATGACCTCCAGTTCCACTGAGAGTAAAATGGTATAAAGAAATTCCATTGTACTGTTATTATATATTATGTTATTTATCACATTATATTCACCCCTATCCTGTTGTATTGTTCCTTTATACTTCCTATTCCTAGTCCTTCCTTTCCCTTTTTCCAAATTCATTCTCAATTCTACAAAATTAAGTAGCTCATCCCGATGAGCTACCCAATTCCCCTGGGAAATACCAACGTTTGTCATTCCGTAATTGTTCACTTATCACCAGGTGGACGGTGTGCTATATTTAAGCATAACTTAACACTTAAAAAATGCGTGAGTATTGCGTCCTTCACATGTATACAGAATTTAAGTTAGAAATGTATAATATTTTTTGAGGAAAATTGTGTGAAAACCACGTGAAATGTGTGAATTTTAAGTAATAATTTATTCGCGTGAAAACCAAGCTCGGCAGTCAACTAAATTTCAGCGAATATTTTATGCCACCTTGAACGTATAAACAATTTTTTGAATTACCTACTCAAGAGGGAAATTTTGTTTTCGTTCAATTATATCGTATACTCAAGACATGACCCTATAAAATATTTGCAAAGTTATAAATAGGCCAGACGTATAAATAGAATTATCAGAAGGATTTGCTAGAAAAGTAAATGTTGGTTACAAACTCACCAAGAATCCAACGTAATGTGCTCCATTCAGACCAACGGTCGCTGTCAGTACTAACACGGCAATGGTGAGGTGTCCCGATGGAAGGTACGAGAGCGCGAGTAATGCCGCCGCTGGACCCCAGAATGCTAAAAAAATAAGTTAGCTCACAATAAGCATTGTTATCATTAGCATCGTCATTTGGTACAGTGTGTACATTGCAACCTCATAGCTGCTGGGCGCAGCCGACTCAGTCACTCGCCGAAGTGACCCCGACCTCTTTTTTTTTCAGAACGTCTAAAGTCTTGTGGCCGTAATGGCCTTACAAGAGTCACCGGATATGTATGGTTTAGGGCGAGCGCAGAAAAAATGTGCGCAGCAACGAGCCTAAGGGCTCCCACGCCACTAGAGCAGCGGAAGGAACGGATCTCGGTTTAGGGCTTTGGGAGGGTACCGCGGGATCGCGAGTCGGTGAGAAGCGTCCAGGCACGTGCCGATACCTAGTGTTTGGAATTGGCGCGAGCATCTTTGCATACCCGCATACATTGATTATTTGAAGCAACATTTTTTTTGTCCCCGCCATATTGAAGGCGGTTTGAGAATTTGATATTTTTGAGTAGTAACACGCGCTCGGCGGCGAGCAGAGTTAAATTGAGATAAATTCACACCGCGGCCACGGACAGATGTTAATTGGTATTCGCGCCTAGTAATAGGGCTTGTTCGCTGATATCCTGTGCCACGCGAGTGAATTGGTTGGATTTGTTGTGATTGTGCTTGTGGTATTGGAAGTGATATCTCGAGGTGATTTACTGCCGGGTGTGAGTTGCAGAACTGTAGCGGCCACCGGCTCACCACGGGACGAGACTTGGATTACTACACAAGTATCTATTGTGAATGTATGTATTTATTCAATCACACTAAGATAGGTCACGTCTAGTAGGGACTAGCGTAGGTACACTTTCCAGATTTGTACGTGGGCAAAACCACCTGGGGTAAGTAAGGCCTTTAGATCTATTATTGTGCTTACCCACCATTTTGGTGGATATATTGAGTAAGTTTACTACATTTGGGCCCGAGTGCACATTCCTCGGGCTGCTTTCGCGTAACGCGAGGCAGGTGCGCGCCTAGTGTGCGCATCGTAAACACCTGGTAAAAGTATTGGCCGGTGTGTATTCACAGTGTAGCGACGGCAACGTCCTCTTCTCCGCCGCCGGAGACGGTGTATACGTGTAGCCTGTGAGTGTAGTATAAGAACCGCATTGGCAGCAGCAATTGTGTCATCGGGGTCGCTTAGGACATGCCGAGGACGACGACGACGACGGCGACGGAGGGGGGGGGGGGGCATTCCTATCGGGGATATAGGCTAAGCTGGCAACCATTAGAGAGTTGGGATGGTGAGGGACTCTGTCGTAGTAGCGTCGGCAGGAGTCTTTCACTTAATTAACGATAGAGGGAAGTTCCAAGTCCTAGTGGAGGTCGACATTGCGAGAGAACCATGGTGCAGCTACGGCCTTACGCACGAATTCATTTTTATTTAACGAATTATATTGCAAAGACAACGTTAGCGAAGATTTTGTACAATGTCAGCATATTTCTAAGCGACATTTTACTTCTTCCGCCTATGATAGGGTTGAGCCGACCGAGTACAAAGACGGCTCGATTTCGGACAGTCACTCATAGATACTTAGTGTTCCTAACCCAGGGGATAATTTGACTGAAAGGGGATATCGGGAGTGAGTAGAGACGGGGCCTAGAGCTACGAGTGCCACCCCTGCGAGAAAAGAAGCACATGGTTGCAGTTTTCTCCGGGTTGACTTCTATCCTCTACCTCACATATCACTCGCTTAGAGCGGTGACTGCGCGTTGGAGGCGTAGAGAGACACGTCGCAGGTTCCTATCTGAGGCGTAGAGGGCGGTGTCATCCGCAAAGCGGGCAAGCTCTATTCCAGGGGAGTGGGTGATGTCATTGGTGTAGAGGGAATAGAGCGTGGGTGCTAGGACGGAGCCCTGGGGGACTCTAATTCTGATTGGGCGAGAACTGGACAGAGTGTCTTCAATTGCGTAACGAGCCCCTTACTAACAGTGTACCGTACATTGTAAAGACCCCGATTTCCGATGAGAAGATTTTCTCACTATAATATATCTGTACACATGTTTGAGGGTAAGAAAGAAAGGAAATTATTTCAAACTCATATAGTGGATATGAAATAAAATTATGTAAAAAAAAAGTTTTTAAAAAAACGGTAGAATGGATTCTAATCTTGATACAGATCAATCTATAATATTTTTAAATTTTGCGTTATTTCAGTGATTGTGTAGGAACCTTGCCTACACAGTAATTAATTTAATTAGGCAAGCAAACCCGCCGGCCGATGCTAAAGTTGCTTAGGGAATGTACGCGCGGCCGCTTACACTACCGATATCCGACGGCGAATGCATGCGCAATTTTTAGTATCCAATGCGTATCCAATTTTAGTATCCAATTTTAGTATGCGCAATCAGTGACATCCTATGTGTGAAATTCATGCTCTTTCTTCTAAAATCTAAATCGCTATTGTAAATCTTGACATACCTACGTGAATAAAGTGTGTCAAATAAAGTGTGGACTTTTACTAACCAAGAACCCTAGTTAGACACTTTAATTGTTTGTATAATTGACCAGGTAGAGAATACGGTTAATTGATTTCCTTTCATATTCAAATTTGTTTGACTTACCAACAGTATTGAAAATTTTTCTAGCAGTAGTCAGTGTGACCACGTTCCTATTGACCATGAAGTCTGCCATCCAACTGAACACGAAACTGAGGATGTACATAGCGAGGTACGGCAGAGCTGAGAGTAGACCGTTCTGTTTAAAAAAAAATACAAAATCTATACATACTCGTACAATAAAATTTTAAAAATGACGCGCGTCGGTTACATTTAAAATTTGAAAAAACAATCGTTGCAGTTTTAAGTACGAATGATACAGGGCGATCAACAATATTTTTTGAACTTTTTGTCGGTCTGTCTGTCCTTCCATCTGTCTATCTGAACGCGGATCACACAAAAACTAGGGGACGGATTTTAACGAAACTTTACACGGTTATAACTTTATGCTGGATTAACATTTAGGGTATTTTTTATAGAGATTAATTATGAAGTTCCCAGGAGGATCACAAGTTCACCTGAACGAAGTCGCTGGCTCCGCCAGTATAAACTAAGCACGAATGGATAATGTTTTTAGCTTAAAATTATAAAGGCCATTTGGAATCTCTCAGAATCCAAAGAGATATTTATTTATTTAAACTTTAATGCACAAAGAAACATTGCACAAAAGGCGGATTAAATGCCTCATTAGGCGTTTAATCCGCCTTTTGTGCAATGTTTCTTGGGCCATTGCGTCTCTCTGCATTTTCTACCGTCTTTGCTCACCGCTGAACTAGTGACATCATCTGAACTAAGCAGGAACCCAGTGGTGCAGGTCGAGGATCTTAACTCACGATGCGGTCAAGTATAGATATCTAGGCTTTCACCGCTCGATCACTGTACTGTAAATACCTATATTGGCAAACCGGCTTGTAAGCCAAATGTTCATTATAACTCCTATTTCACTGTATTTCTAGTTGTAGCTAAAACGAAAAATTAACAAAATTAAAGCAAAACTTACACTTTTAATGTCCACACCAAGAACTTTGTTCATGTACGTCGGTATCTCAGTGAGAAGTGTCCAGAAGCCCAAACTTTGGCCAGAATGGGCTAGAAGGATGGCCCAGAATGGCAGAGAAGTCCAAATGCCCTTCCATGGAGTGGGCATTTTCTGCAATAAAATTATCTTAATAAAATTAAGTAATACTGATCTGATTGAAGTGACCAAACAATTGACTTTTGATCTAACTTTTTAAACTTTCACATTTTGTACATATGTTTTATTGTAAATCGGGTTGACTCAACTCGTGACCACGGCCGGTGCAACCTGTGCCTAAACGTCCAGTGGAAATAAAGGGTAAACAAAAGCCTCTAATTTTACGTGTTTACATCAGATTTACATTAGATTTACATCAGTTTATATAAATTTAATATTGACTTTTCATTGTTTCCTTTTGTTTAAAATTTCACTGATGGCGACAAAACGATGGACGGATTAATATAGGAGTAGAAGACTATATGATCTCATGTACATCTCAAAGGTGATCATATCGCTTACCTACTGTCATAGCAGTTCAAGTAATGGAAACTCACTGGAAATTGAGACTAAATTAAATAAATAAATTAAATATGTCTTATATATGTACATAAATGAAATGGAAAGACACTATATATCTGTAGTGTAGATATACATTTAGACACAACAACAACAAGAAAGAGATTTGTATTAGGATGATTAACTGATTAATTTCATTGACAGATAGTAAATAGTAATCCCTAAGCATTCTTCAATATTGAACTCATGTTAATATTGAAATTTTAAGAAATAAGGCTTAAATAAGAATAGGTATCTTATTTCAATTTCACATTACTGGTTGTCTAACGGATATAAACGAATTTGAATCGAGTTGATTTTGCAGCTAATAGTAATTTAATCTAAAACCAAATGTGTGGTCAGTCACACCATCTTAACCGATTTGTGACAAGATTATAAATAAGTGGAGTTTGTATATATATTTTTAGAAATTTAGTTAGATATTGTAGATGATACTCTAGTGAAAATATTTTATGAGCACATTTAAAACAGCTAAATTCTCCTATAGGATTTCTTCCTCTTATTTACTGGAGTGAAACTAAAAACAGGGTTTTCACGGGTATATAATATGCATGTGGATACCTAAAGCCGATATGTGGAACACTCTTAATCAATATGAGATTTGTCGCTATATTCCTTGTAACCCTAGAAGTAAGTATAATAAGTATAAGTAAGTAAGATAGTACGATAAAGTAAGTAAGATAGTAAGTAAGATAAGTAAGTAAGAAAGTAAGTAAGATAGTATAAGTATAGTAAGATGTAATGTATAAGTAAGCGCATGTGATGTCGATCCAAAATCACGATGGTAGATACTATAGTCGGATTTTTTATTCGAATCAGGGAACTGTCAAAACTAGTCAAATTTGTACAGAGATGACACTTTATTGACAGTTCTATATATCATATCCTTGACTCGAATAAAAATCCGACTTTAGGAGGCAATTTATCTAATTTCACATTTGATATAGAAAAGGTGTTCAAGGTTCAAAGGACCAAAAAAAATAGTGACAGCGTAATATGGGTATTAAGTTCTAGAATATAGACATTTAGAGATCAAAAGCCGGTAGCGAGAATCTACTGTAAGTAGGTTTTTTTTGTATTGTTGTCTCAGGATTTTTATTATTCATACCTTATGTTCGGCAATGTCAGTAGAACCGGCGTTTGTTTCGATATATTTCCTCTCTTCCTTCGATATCCATCTGCTGGAGCCAGGGGTGGAAGCTCCCAATAGTAGCCATAATGCAGACCAAATCAGACAAATGGCTGCTGCGACGTAGTAGACAGAAGGCCAGCCCCAACGACTTGCGGAGAGCAAGCCTGCGGTCATCATTTCCAAGATGGTTCCTAGTTGAGCACCTAAGAGCATATAGTTTATAAGAAGAAAAGAAGGCATGCTGTTCAAAGTTCAAAATGTCCGCCGTCCAATAATAATCGCGTAACTTGAGAGTATAATTGCTTATACTGTATTAAAAATCTGTATTAAGGTATTTTCATACGTATAAAACGTAAACGGTTTATGTAATCTTTGTATTCCAAGAATGTTTCAAAACTGCCGCAATGTTCTCGCATTACGAGTTTCAAATTAAAAACTTTTTAAATAAAAACTTTGCAAACTTGCTTTTTGTACATTGGCAACGACATTGGAAGTTTGTTCCTAATGTTTAGTACGTTTTTGGAATGTTAATTCCACACAATTTCCAGTATAAGCTGCTAAAGGAAAGTTTTAAATAGAATTTTGTATTGTCTATTTTAGTGCGTTCCGTTTCATACTCGTATGTGCAATTTTATTTTTAATTTTATATGTGGCAATGGTGCAATTAGCACACCATGCCAGTGTCAAGTTTTCGTGGTAATTAGCAATTTTAAAGTCTAAAATGTATCCTGTCAATGTCCAGTCCCGTCGAAGTCAGTCAGGAGTATCTCAGTAAATTGATAGTAGGTTTACTGAGGACAGAAGAGGACTCCTTGGAAGCGCACAAAAAAAACAGTCTCATACTTTTAATTGATTATCACAAACATTTGAAATACACTTTGAAATTTAATAAACTACCACTATTAAAGCACAAAACGTCTAATACACAATTTTTACAATTAATCGAACAAAAATACAACTTCACTTCTCGAAGTCAGGGAAACGGGGGATTATTCCCAACGGCAACCACCGTCACCACTGGTGGCAGTTAGGACAAAATTATCTCCGCCTGATATCGGCGTTGTGTTTTTACCTCTTTAGCACCATCCTGGGGATACGTGTAGGGTTCTGAAGAACTGCTAAGTACGCGAGCAACAGTGGTCTCTCCTTTAACTAAAGTCATCGATATAACTCACAGAATGGCAATGCTAAAGTGGCAATGGTCATATCTGACTCAGCACCGAGAGATATATCATACCGTCAGACTATGTTCCTCCACTGTTGGATATAGGCCTCTCCTGAGGCTCGCTACTATACACGATCTTTCGCTCTTCTCACCCAGTCACTACCGGTGAACTTCTCCAAGTCGTCAGTACATCTGGCCAGAAAGTCTCACACTGCTGCTCCCATTATTTGGTTTCCATTCAAGGACTAGTCTACCATATCTGTATGCGTGACTTGCCCGTTGTTACTTCAGCATGTTATTTCTATGAACCAGTCCTGATGCCTAAATTCAAAGTCGCTCATAGAACTATGGAGAGAGCAATGCTTGGAGTTTCTTTGCGGCACAGGTTTAAAATAATACCTGCATAAACGAAGGTGCCCATCCGACTGCGTTCTCCAACTGGAGCCCAATGTCCTAGCAAACCATGAAGACTGGGATATAGAAAACCTTGACTGAGCCCCATGAGGATTCGACATGCGCAGACTGCGTACCAGTCACCCTGTAAGTAAATAACATAACATTCCAAGGTCGATTTTGGTATTCCTTGTTTTTTTTTAATGGAAAAAAGGCGAAAACGAGCATACAGTCCACCTGATTGTAAGTGGATACTGTCGTCCATAGACATCCGCGATACATGTCAACATCAGTCCAGAATGACAAACGTTGGCACGCCCCCAGATGCTCTGCCTAACTTTGCGGTTTAAGGAATGGATTGGGAGAAAGGGTTGTTAAAATGAAAAGGGATTAGGATAGGATGGGATGGAAATGGGCTCTGGCATATCTAACTCACTACAGTAATACGTATATTGGGGAAATACGATAAAGTAGGAAATGCAGTACCTACATTTCGAGGTAGTCTTTAGTGAGAGAGGTAACGTGGCCAGTCAAGTGTTGTAGGAATGCCGCGTGCACGAATGCACGTAAATTGTAACCAGCTTCTTCTCCCGTCCACTGCTGAAACCACAGCCGCCCTATGCACATGCAAAAGACGTAGGGATCTATGGCTTCAAAATGCCACGCTGACCAAGCTGATTGGCGATACCACTCTTTTAGAGGTGGTGTGTCTTCATGTCTTGTGATAGTGGCTTTGTTATCTATTAGTCGCCTTTTACGATACCCATAGGAAAGAATCGGGTGGTGGTTGACACTATACAGATGTTAAATATCAGCTTAATTAGCAGTTGAGCTTTAATTAATTGTAAGAAAATATAAAAAAAAATATTTTCCGTCAAACAGACAGTCGAAATGGTGGTAACCAGACGCCGTCTCCCGGAGACTAACGTGGAACATGATTTGAAATTTGTATATCTATTATCTATACTAATATATAAAGAGGTAAAATTGTGTATTTGTATGTTGGGGGTAATCTCTGGAACTACAGAACCGATTTCATAAATTCTTTCACAAATAGGAAGCTACGTTATCCGTGTCTAATATAGGCTATATTTTATTTTGAAATTTAAAAAGAAAATTGAAAAAAAACAAAACTTATAAACCGAAGCGAAGCGAGGGCGGGTCGCTGCTAGAACTTAATATAATATAGAGGTAAAATTGTGTACTTGTGGGTATGTTGGGGGTAATCTCTGGAACTACTGAACCGTTTTCAATAATTCTTTCACAAATAGGAAGCTACATTATACGTGTCTAATATAGGTTATATTTCATTTTGAAATTTTGAAAATAAAAATTATAAATCGAAACGAAGCGAGGGCGGGTCGCTAGTATATAATAAAACAGTAAAAGGGTTGAGTCTGTACACAGACTAAATTAAAAAAAGATGGCGGTCTTTTTAGAAGCTACAGAACCCAATACAGTAGCTTTTAAAATGTTTGTCTGTATGTCTGTTTGTTTGAGCATCACGTAAAAACTACTGCCCGGATTTCGATCGGGTTTTCACTTATGTATAGCTAAGTATCCAGAAGGAAAACCGGTATACGTGCCATCCTCATATGACACAAGGAAGTTGAGTTATAGAGGAAAATAAAAAAAAAAACTTTTGATAGACTTTTAGTTTACTCAAATTCATCCGTGAAATCCATCATGTCGGTGCTTTTCTAGATGTTAAATTTTTTTACTACCTGCGAACCCGCAGGTAGAAGGTAGTGCATATATAAAACATAAAATATGTATGAAGTTGATAGGAAATGTAATGCATTTTTTTTAAACATTACTTTTATGATTTTTATATTTAACATACTTAAATATACATACTTATGAAAAATACAGCGTAAATAAAAGTGGAATTCTTTGCAAGAAATGACTAAAATTTTCAATTTAATTAACTCAGAATGCTGAACTGAATCCACGTTTTCCATATCAATTAACAAACTGAATCCATGTTTTCAATATAAATTAACAAACTGAATCCATGTTTTCAATATTAATTAACGAACTGAATCCATGTTTTCAATTTTCGACAATGCAAATGTTTCCATCTTTATAATAAATACGCAAACACAGTGGTTGAAAATATATAAAAAAAAAAACTGTATCTAAACTTAAAATTATCGCATTTTCCAATGAAATTTTCAAAACATGAAATCCTATAACCCAATCTCATAACTAATGACCGATACTGTCAGCTTTGAAAAATGGTCGTTTTAGGTAAGTACCTCCTGTAATAAAGCTTCGGGTAGAAGATTGATCTTACAAAAGTCTGATAGATTTACCTTACGATTCATCATGGGAGGTACATCGAACTAATATGAAGGCATCCCTTGTTATAAAACTATCCAATCAATTTTAAACCCTCTTTATGGTATGCTAGGGTTGAAATTAAGTTGTGTGTGTGTAGGAGTTTTTTCAAGAAGACATGTGATGTAGGATACGTTTGTACGAAGGCTTCCTTCGAATAAATGGCTATAATTTGTACTAAGCGCCCGCAGGTTCATTGACAAATGTCAGACGATTATTTGGTTGAAATTGTGTATTCTGTAGTTGTAACACGTGGGTTAAGCGAATTCATGTTAAATAAGTAAGATATTTGAATTGGAACGTTGAACGAGAAGGGTGCACGCTGAACACAGATTAATTCCCATAATCGTTGGATGGCCCGAATGGCTGAGGCGACAGTATCCACATACCATCGGGTGCCGCTTTGCCACCTCCTTTCTATTAAAAAAAAATGTGCTTCGGTAGTGAGTGATATACTATCCTATTAAACCGAATGGAGAGTATGATTTAATAAAAGGAACTCTTTACTCTCATTATTCATTTATTACTTGAGTAGGCTTCATAGTGTGACTCACCAATTCGCCTACTCAGGACCCTTTACAATTGTAAAATAAACAAACAATCATCAAATGTACTCATAAATCACTAACGAATGGACCGTTGGTAGACCTGGCCGCTGTCCAGATGATTACAGGAGAATACACAGGAAACATAATGATGGCAAGGAAAAGTCTACTTTCACTACCGACGGGTAACGGGCCGACTAACTTTATAAAGTTACCGGGCCGGTAACTTTATCGAGGTTTCACTATGGCGCGATCAGGCGGCGCGTGCGCTTCTTGCGACGTCAGTTCCGGTCGACGTTCCGTTGACAAGAGAGGGCGTTAGTGATTATTACGCGATAACCGGAGCGCGTGCGTCTTGTACCAAGACCACCCGGCCGGCTCGTGAGAAAAGCGCAGTGTTGCCTACGCTCAAACCTAACACTTCCCCTTATCTTTATAATACATTTTGGAAGCCGGAGAGGCAAACGGACTATTCCGAACAATTACACAGTTTTCATTCTTTACAGCTAGAGTTGGTTCTGTCTCTTTCTCACTTGTGGTGTACGTGCATGTTCTCTAGCTCAAACGACTTGGAGATCTTTTGTCTTACAAAAAGTTCTAAATCTATTTATTAAGTAGTATCAAACATTTACACTTTACTCCTGCCAAAGAAAAAATAGAAATTTGCCAAAGAATGTGCTATTGATGGAAGATAACGTGAAAGTTTGCTAAGCACTTTACCTGAAGGTAAAACACACAATGGCTAGCTTCTTTCCTGTTATTAAAATCCCTTACCAATGTGTCATGCTTCATTGTAATCTGTCGTTATACAAAAAGCGAAAGAAATTAGAATTTCATGAAACGTTTCCCCGTGAGACCACGAGTTTTATAAAAAAAATAAGTACTTTCTACGAATATATTGGAAAATATACCTACATAAATTGATAAAGCCCGAACACAAAAAACACTTAAGTCTGTTATACCATATTGAATATAAAAATAGAAATACTTTTGTTCACAGAGTCGCTGACACCGGTATTTTTCGGTGTCACCAATAGTTTTACTTCTATTATTCAACACTCTTTCTCTTATGGTATCGTAAAAAGGATCAAATTGATAACACGCTATCACAAGCCGTAAGGTACTACACCACCTCTAAAAGAATGGACTCATCAACCTCGCTAGACAAACAAAATAAAAAGCTTAAACGCTTCTTAATAAGCTTCAACCCCTTCATAATTACGGAACTCGATTTATTTTTGCCTACGTAAATTTGGTCACGTATCAGTATATCGTCAGCAACTTAAGTGGCTTCCTAGTTGTATTCGCCGGGATTATCACATACTCTGCCTTTTACAACACATTTCTGAATCCTAACTATCTCAAGGATGTCAGTCGAATCAAGAAGAAAATGTCATGTGATGTCAAGAATGTGTGAGAATAGATAGCCCTGGATTAAATTACTTTATAATTTAATTTCACTTACGTAATCAGCAGCCAACGGCACGAACAAATTGACAATGCCATTGACGAACATCGCGATGAAAACGAAAATTTTCCCTCCGTAACGGCCGGCCAACATGCCGGCAGGGATCTGCAGCACGATGTATCCCCAGAAGAACGACGAGAGGATCGTGTCCTGGACTGTTGAGTCCCAGTCGAATACCTGAAAAAAAAAACCTTAAGTAGGGCGACAGCAGCGTCTTGTCCATACAAATGTATTCCCCTGTTTTCTTCCTGAATTCCGGCAATAAGGAAATTATTTTTTAAGGAACAGACGGAAGGAACAGACCTCGGCTTAGGGTGTTGCTTTGGAAGGGTACCGCGGGATCGCGAGTCGGTGAGAAGCGCCCAGGCATGTGCCAATACCTGGTAAAAATGTTGGCTGAAGGTCGGTGTGTGTTTACGAATAAGTGAGGGTGACGTTCTCGTCTCCGCCGTCGGGGACGGTCTACCTGTGTAGCCTGCGAGTGTAGTGTAAGAACCGCATCGGCAGCAGTAACTGGTTCTGCGGGATCGTCTAGGACGTACCGAGGACGACAACGGTAATGGGGATGGGCATTCCTACCGGGGACATAGGTTAGGCTGGCAACTACTAGAGCGTTGGGACGGCGAGGGACACGCTCGTAGTAACGTCGGGCGAAAGAATACAAAACTTCGATTTTCTCTAATTGTTATTGGTACCTATTATTGGCTCAAAGTACCACTGTCCCTTTTTCCCAAAAAGTTCCCGGTCGCTGCCGAGACAACAACAAATTATAAAAATATCTGTATTCGAAATCCGCTTCAAAAGTTATTGCAAAACGTGATAAGGTGAAAAGTACCTACTTCAAAACGTACTACTGTATGTTAAGAGAGGAAAATAAAGTAGTGAGGTGTTGAAAATTCCAACTATTACCTAGCCAAATGTGGCTAGGTAATAGTTTTAGTGTACTAATTAAAATGACTCTATCTTTGTAGGACCTTATACTCGTATTTGTTAAGATGTTCGTATGATGCTATTAATGGCAAACCTATTCAGCATTCGGCAAACGTGAAGCGAAACTCGTTAAGTGCGAAATGGCATCTCCTCTAGAAACAGTCTTGTGTACACACGTGACGGTAATATGGAGTTCACATTACGGAGCCTCCAAATGTGCTCGATTTTAGACGCAGAGAGCAGCATGTGTATATGTTTATGATGTTTACCGCGCTCCTAAAATGTCTACTGCGCAGGTACATTATGTGATAATCCTGTACTGTAAAAACTCGAATGGGGTAAATGTTTGATCTTACATTTAAATATTAAGACTTACCAATATGAGTAGCAGTACTCGAGAACATGAAAAGTCATCGTACATCATCGTCTACTTTCGTTTCTTAGTCCATTTTTCGCAATTAACAATTACACGAATCGTAATTATAGTTGCATTTGAGACAGTATAGGAGTAGGTCGCATTTAATTATGAATATTTATATAGAGCAGTTATAACATAAATTACAAAATAATTATGGCACCACCTGATTTTAAAAGAGGCAAAATTATTTATTCGCAAGCTCGTAAAGCTATTTAATTGAAGACAATCTTTTCTTCAAATAAAAAAATAGATCATTTTTAATAGTCATGTTTCAAAAAGCTTATTATGAACCTGATGTCATTTGTCAATATATCCCCCACGAACAGATAAAGAATGAAAATTCATACTACAAATGATTTACGATTAAATATTAATTGAATTTTCCGGGCTACTTGGCCGAGGTCTTCTGGAATCTCTTTTCTTTCTTCCAAACGTTTCGTTAACAACTGCGGTTGATATCTTCAGTGGCAACTGCGTTCACTTTCAGTGAGATGTTATTGACAGTCGTCTAGTGAGTTGCGCTCGAGAAGCCGAAGAGATAACATCTCACCGAAAGTGAACGCAGTCGCCACTGAAGATGTCAACCGCAGTTGTTGACGAAACGTTTGGAAGAAAGAAAAGAGATTCCAGAAGACCTCGGCCAAGTAGCCCGGAAGATTCAATTAATATGGACACCGGCCGAGAAAGCCTACACTCCACTACGATTAAATACTTTTATTAGATTTTATTGTCACACTTAGTTGATTAAAATCACACTTGTAATTGCTCTATATAAATCAATGCAAATACATGTTTAGTTTGAATTTAGAACATCGATTCAAATAATGTTTTCATAAAGTTAAATTATTCACAATCAACGATAACAAGTGACACGTGACATAACAATTTTCAACTTTATACCTGTTTAGAATAGAATGTTTATTCAACAATTTAAATAGGGTTCTTAAGATTTAGTATTTAATATGCGTTCGTGGATAAACGAAGAGAATGATGTCTCGTCTCATGGCTTTTTCATATTCTCGTGTACCTACTCTAGGAGTACTAAATGTTAGGATTGAGAGAACAATTTTCATGGTTTTAACATTTTTTATGGTTTAAAAGTTTTTCATGGTTTTAACATTTTTCGTGGTTTTAACGTTTTTCATGGTTTTAACATTTTTCATGGTTTTAATATTTTTCTTGGTTTTGACACTTTTCAGTATTACAATTTTTCGTGTTTTTATCTTTTTTATGGTTTTAACATTTTTGTGGCAGACTGGATGGCGGCTTGTCGGTGCAATTAAAGGATGTCGCCGCCGTATAAGCAAAATAAATCTAAATATTGAAGATACCGCTGATAACTAGTGCCATCTATGTGTCTGCTGACGAAATTATTAAACGTAACTCGGCATACGCGAGCAAAAGTAATTTTTTTTTTGGGGACAGAATTTTTTTTTTTTTTTTGGAAAAAGTGTGAGTATGGTTTATTGTTGTTTTATAATGTGTAATATAAAACAATAATAAACATTAAAAAAGATGAAATTTATAATTTCATAACATTCCTTCGTATACTTTTGTATCTTCATATTTCTTCGTATAGATGAAATTTATAATTTCATAACATTCCTTCGTATACTTTTGTATCTTCATATTTCTTCGTATAGATGAAATTTATAATTTCATCTTTTTCCGTAAAAAAATGAACCCACGATTCGTTAGAAAATGTTATTTTCAATGAAATGTTCTCAAGTCAGTGTGGTGTTAAGATATGGACATTTTGTATGGTATGGATATTTCACTGAGTTACCATAAAATTGAATATAAATCACAGATTTTCAGATACGTGAACACGCTGCTTGTAGTTCACAATAATTTAAAATACGTTTGCAATAACGTTTATGTATGATATTATTGTAAATTAGTGTATTTTTTACAAGGACTATCGGGGACAGCAAAGTGTAGGTAGAATAGTTGATTGACTCACATGCCAACATCAGTCGAAAATGACAAATGTCAGCACACCCCCGCATGCGCTGCCTATCGTTGGAGATATATGAATGGATTAAGAGAAAGGGCTGTGAAAATGGGGAGGGACAGGATGGGATGGATGGATATATTAAACAAGGCGTCAAATAAAAAAAAATAATTACGGACTATGTTAACAAAAGACAAAAAAATCATATACATACTCGGTAACCATATTTGTTCTCTGTAGTCATGGCGACTATAGCCAAACTCATGCTGACTCTCGTCGCGTACGCCACAGTCGTCGCTAGGAATAGCATGAACACCACCACATGGCGCATGCCGAAGGTACTGTCTGCAAAAAAAAATGAAAAAGAATATTTGAATAGATCATTCCAGTATGGAATCATATGTATGTTTTGGAACTCAGTCTTGAATATGTGCGATTTGTAATAATATCTACAAACCACAGACCCTAGAAACAGAACCACAGGAAGTGAAGGGTTGACTAAAGGCGGCTGACACCATACGGCCACCCGCGGAGTCCCTTTGCTTTGGCACGAAGAGTAAAAATAGAGCTATCGAGCTGAAGTGACACTGAATATCTATCGCAGGACAAATACGATGGGACAGGCGAGGTATCGAATGAAGACCGCGTACCGCGAAACTGAAGTAGCGTGGGACGGCCAAGTGAGCCGAACACTTGAAAAAAGTCACCGGTGGTGAATAGATAAAAAGTGCGACAGATCATGTTTGCCCCGGGAGAGATCTGGTATCCAGCACTGGAGCAACACACTCTGATTATATTTTATTGTGATAATAAAAATAGTTCACAATTTCATATGCGTGACGATGGCGGGTTTAAATACAGAGGTGCAAGAAACTTTATTTCTAAAATATTATCTAAACTTAAATTCTTAAAAGCCTTTTTAAAGACTAAAGTCTTGAAAATAGGTTGAAATGTCAGTGTCTCTTTATTTAAGGCTTAATGCAAACGAGTGTGTGTTCACCATAGACTTAGCATAAGAAGATTTTCAAAGTCAAATTCACCGCGTTGCGCGGCACAAATTTTCTTGCTTGATTTTCTTTCTGTGCGTGATATGTCTTAATGTGCGTGACAACGCATTATTACAAACTTTTTGCGGGCATAAACGAGTTATTATGGCGAATTTTACGTAAGTTCTAACCGCAAATACAAAATTGCAAAACATTGTTCGGTTGTATTAAACTATTGCCGATTTTATATTGTAAATCGGGTCCAAACACGTAAATTTAAAGACTGGTGTTTACCTTTTATTTCTACGCGACATTTCGGTGCGGGTTACACCTGCCCTGGTAAAACGTGGAGTACAAATAAAAGGTAAACAAAAGCCTCTAACTTTACGAGTTTGGACCCGATTTACAATATAAAATGTAAACAAAACGTCAAAGTTCAAAAAGTTTTATTGCTGATTGTCAAAAAGACTTTAAAATAAAAATTTAAATAAAAACAAACTAGTCAGCAAGTTTGTTTTTATTTTAAATTTTTCAAAGGTATTTAATTAATATTGTATTTATTAATTCTTATAGTGAAAGTTGGTTTAAAATTTTCGCTCGCACATCGTTGATCGTAGAGTTTTCTTTCTTTTCTTATGGCAATGGTGCGATTAGCACATTCTGCTAGTGTCCAGTCCCATCGAAGCAAGTCAGGAGTCGCTCAGTGAAGTTATAGTAGATTTACTCAGGACAGAAGAGAACTCCTTGGAAGTACACGAAACCTATTCCATATCGCAGTCCTGTGCTTTTATTTGATTACTACAAAAATTACGCACAAAAGTACAAAACGGACAATATACAATTTTTATAATAATCAAACAAAAACTCCACTTATCTTTTCGGCCAAAAAGTCCTCCTTGGGGATAGCTAGAATCTAAGTCTATGGTTGTTAAGAATTTAATTGTACAGCTGTCATGTTTCTCCAGTGAGACAGACATACCGAGAAATCCAAGAACCGTCCTAAATGTTTCAAGTTGATGGTAAGATTTAGACTCGAATTAATTTTCGCGAGTCGCTGTGTTGCGTATCTGCGGGAGATACAGGTGCTGTTTAGAGTCAGTAATTTGATTTTTGTGGCATATGAAGATGGCCGTGTGTACTATTTGGCGTTGATAACTTTCGTGTCGTTATATATTTATGTAAGTTAATATAGATACTGTTCGTACCGAGTTATTGATTAATCACGTTTTTGAACGCGGCCTTTTAGTCCATGACTGATGACAAGGATGACCGACTGACGGATAGGTTACCGGGTGAAAACAACGCATTGACAACCTCTTTCCGCGCTGCGTGTGCCGAACACCGCGAGTTCGGCACCCATGGAAACAAAGTGCAAATAGTTTTTCAAAAACAATAACAATCGGGTCGCGATCTTAGTGCAGTGTTAAGGTGGAAATCGTCGGCTGCTCGTGGATGTGTTGCGCCGGGAATCTTCCCGGTATGTACCAATAACATTTTCTATAATCAGTCACTGTCGTATTTTTTCTCGATCATTTATTCCTTTTTTACTTTTCCATGTACACTTTTTTAGAGCGGCGATAGCCTAGGTGATAGTGTGACTGAAATTCGTGCGATCGTTAGTTTAAATACTCGGCCCACTAGCTCGGCGATGAGAGCAAAACATCGCGAGGAAACCCGCATGCTTTAGAAAATAAAAAAAAACTGGTGTAACGGATCCACCAATCCGCACTGAGCTAGCGTGGTGGATTACGGTCCGAAACCGCCCAGTGATTCACTAGGGGAGGCGCGCGGCCTGCAGTGGGACGTTATAGGCTGATACAACTTTTTAAAAAATCTAAAGAGAAATGTTGACGGCTAAACTATATGTTGTTGAATCGGGCTCGTAAAGCTCTACCTTTTTTTTTCCCAAAAAAAAATAGCTAAATCTCCCTTCCCACTGCCGCTGTCCTTGGCCATTATGTTGCCTTTATTAATATCTGTGGACTGCATTAAGATTATTCAAAAGTTAGGTAGGTAATGTTGTCGAAAAAATATATTTAGAATCTCAATCAATCGGCCCTTTCAGTATATACGTGTCCTGCACACGAGCCTCCTCACGCACATTGTCCCGTACATCAGGGACATAAGTGCATAAGAGTTGGAAAGTCCACTCTTTCAGAGGTGGTGTAGGTCCTCCGTGCTTGAGGTAGCGACTTTGTTATCGCTTAGTCACCTCTTTCGACACCCACTACAATAACTCAATATGAATTAACAAATGTTATTTTTCGAAAAGTGTTTCTCTTATTTGATAGAATGATAACAGAAAAATCTTAAAGAAATATTTGAATATCCACTTTCTCAGTGCCGTTTTATCATTGTTACATGAAAAACTCAACAAAACGAGCTCATTTAGCCGCGAACATGAACGTGAATACGTCTCCGCGTTATGAAACGCGTTACGCCAGGCGATCGTGCGCCGCCATTTACTGGGAACATTTGATACTTTGCACAGTGACAGTGAGCAAAGATTTTGGGTAGCGTTTTCTTTATTTAAGTATAATGTATATTTATTTATTATTACGTTATAAATATGTTTTATACTATTAGCGATGCCAGTTACTTCGCTCGCATGGACTTGTGATTCCCGTGGGAACTCTACAATGGATCTGGATAAAAAGTACCCTAAATGTTAACCTGGCATATAAGAACAGACAGGCAGACGGACAGACAGAGAGACAAACATTCCAAAGAAATGTTTTACACTCTGTATCACATGTACTTTACACCGTAATGACGTTGCCTTTTTTTAATATTTAATGAGCTGCTATAATGAGAGTATATCGATAAATATTGGATATAACTCTACCTGTAAATTTCAATCTACATATATCACTTTTATTTTTCTCTATCGCAAGGTTGTCGGGAAGAAATCGCCTTAGTGATAAGATGGCCGATAGTACTCTGCCATTTAAAGATGTAATAACTATTTGTTAGGAAAATAATTTGAATCCCGGTGTATTATTTAACAACAAAATAAATGAACATCCGCACGCCACACCACGCCATCTATACGCTGCCTACCTTTGCCGATTTAGGAATAGATTTAGTGAATCGACTGACAAAATGGAGAGATAATAAGATAGGATGGACTACTACTTACATTTGGAGAATAAGATAAAGTGAAAAATGCAGTACATTTTACTGCAGCCTTTTGTGAGTTTGCAGTAATTTAGCCAGTTGAGTTACGTTATGTTTACAGCGATAACATGAATACATATGGAAAAAAAACAGAAAAGTAACAAAACATTTACAATAGTAAGTTTTTTTTTTTTTTTTATAGAGAAGAGGGCGGACGAGCTAGCGGTCTCACGTGATGGTAAGTGTTACCGCCGCCCATGGACACCTGCAAAACCAGGGGGTATGCGGGCGCGCCGCCGACCTTGCAAAATCCTATTCACAGCTTTCTTGAAGAACCCCATGTCGTAATCTAAATATCAACTTTATAGAGATAGATAAACAGGCATAAAACTTAAAATAAGGTGAACGACACCTGATTCATATATGTAATGACATATTAAAATGTATTACGGTTTTTGACTACCCTTTGTACTTACATATCAGTCTGGCTTCACACGTGGAACGGACATCGCACGACCAAAGATATCGATCGAAACATGGCTAAATACACCACTATGTACGTGATCAGCCTCACTACTTGTCTTTAATTATATTTTGACGCACTACGATTGTGTCACATATACAATAGTAATTAAAAGTTATTGGTTCGATAAAAGTGTCACCTTGACACGTTTGTTACTCGGGTTGTTTTAACTGATACAGGTGTGTTGATCAGTCGCGACTTAGCTCAATAGCGCGAAAGGGAAAAGTTTAATGATTCTTCATAAAGCTAGAATTTTATAAAATGGGTCTATTTACTCTTCCTGATAGATGGCAGGTGTGACATAAATGGAAACTATATTATTGTATGAAGTACAAACTTTTCTATTAATTTGTCTTTATTAATAATACCAAAGGGTGTAAGAGGCTCACCTAACATCTTTGGAGCCTAAGCCAACCTCACCTGCTAGTGGTGCACCCTGCTGTCAACTGACGAGGCAATGGCGTTCCCTTTTTGCGGTGGGAGGGTTACTCCGTCGGCAATGCTACCACTCTCCCGTCGGAGTCCGCCGCCATAATGGTGCCTTATAAGCCGCGAGGCCCGCATCGTGTTCCGGCGGTGAGCGGAAGAAGCCGTCCCGAGAGAGAGATTGCTGCGTGTGGAAATGAGGACCGGCGGTTGCGGGGAATTACAGACGCGCATGGGCGTGACATGGTGGCGCGGGGATCAGGGAGACCCGGTGAAACGGTTGTCCGCTGACCGCCCGCGTGTTGTTGGGGGCCCGAGCCCGGGGATCTTACTTTAATCTCCACCCCAGGAGGCTGCCCCGCCGCACGTGAAAAATCCCTTGGGGTAGCAGTTGTGCCGGAGGAGACCGGAGTGGAACCCGACTGCTGCCCCCCGGGGGGGGGGGGGTACCGGGGGCCCTTCCGTACCCCGCGCCGGCAAGTCACACAACGTTTGTGACCTGATTTTTTCTCCGCCCCGTGCTTTGTCCTTTGATCCACATGCAGCCATCTCTCTCTCCGTCCCCCCTTTTTTTTTTATTTTAGTTTTTTCCTATTCACACAATGGCCAAGAAAAAGAGAAGGTATAATGTGCACTCAGCGGCCCACCCCTCAAGTTCCACGTTTCAAGTGGACTTTTGCAACATCAGAGGGATGCATAGTAACATCGACGCCGTCCACTACCACCTTGAGACGGCAAAGCCGGCCTTACTTTTCTTGACGGAGACACAGATTTCCTGCCCGGCCGATACATCATATCTTCATTACCCCGGTTACAAACTGGAGCACCGTTTTGTGCGACGTGCCGGGGTATGCATGTACGTCCGGGAGGATTTCTGTTGCCGCCGCCTCAGCCATTTTGAAGACGGGGACCTGTCGATCCTCTGGGCGCGTATTGACTATGGATGTTCCACTAAAGTCTACGCTTGCCTTTACAGGTCCCACAGCGGTGATACGGAGACGACTCGTTTTTTTGAGCGGCTACAAGAGACGACTGACAGCGTGCTCGAGCAGTTCCCTTGCGCGGAAGTGGTGGTCCTCGGTGATTTCAACGCTCACCACGAAGAGTGGTTGGGATCCCGAATAACCGACCGCGCAGGGAGAGCAGCCCACATCTTTGCCCTGACCTATGGTTTCTCGCAGTTGGTATCCTCACCCACGAGGATACCTGATATCGAGAGCCATACTCCCTCCTTATTGGACCTCCTGCTGACTACGCGGCCGAATGACTACAATGTTGTTGTTGATGCTCCGTTAGGATCATCAGACCATTGTATCATTCGAACTGCTGTGCCAGCTAAACAATCCGCACCGACCTATTCTCGGGGAACGCGCAACGTCTGGCACTACAAGTCTGCAGATTGGGATGGGTTGCGCGAATTTTACGCTTCTTATCCCTGGGGGCAGCTCTGTTTCTCGTTGGGTGATCCGGATACCTGTGCAGACTCCGTTGCCGACGTGGTGTTGCAGGGCATGGAATGTTATATTCCTTGTTCCGTGATACCCGTAGGCGGACGGAGCCAACCTTGGTTTAATCAGTCCTGTAGAGAGGCCCGCCGTAATAAGCGGCCAAAGCGCAGGTGTCTGAAGATCCGAATACCACCGACTTGAGGAAGAAATTTAACGCTGCCTCGAGGTGCAGTAAGAGGATCACTGTCAGAGCAAGGAATGAGCACATCCGCAGAATTGGCGATCGACTAGCAAGCTATCCTTCTGGAAGTCGGGCTTTCTGGTCGCTCGCTAAGGCTGCCGAGGGTAACTTCTGTCAGTCGTCACTTCCACCACTGCGGAAACTCGATGGCTCACTGGCCCATGGGGCGAAAGAGAAAGCCGATCTCCTGGGCAGTCTCTTCCCCTCAAACTCGACTCTGGACGATAGAGGTGCCTCACCACCGTCCACCTCGAGGTGCACAAGCTCCATGCCGGAAATCTGCTTCACCCAGCGTGAAGTCCGGCGAGCTCTAGCATTTCGTGATATCCGAAAGTCGAGTGGGCCAGATGGTATTCCTGCGGTGGTGCTCAAATTTTGCGCTCCCGAGTTGTCTCCGGTGCTTACGCGACTCTTTAGGCTCTCATATTCCACAAAAAGCTTCCCGTCAGCATGGAAGGTAGCTTATGTTCACCCTTTGCCTAAAAAGGGTGACCGCACCGACCCGGCCAACTACAGGCCAATAGCGATCACCTCCCTCCTCTCCAAAGTGATGGAACGTGTTATAAACACACAGCTCCTTGGGTACCTAGAGGATCACCAGCTGATTAGCGACCGTCAATATGGATTTCGCCATAATCGCTCGGCTGGTGATCTTTTAGCGTATTTAACACACCGCTGGGCTGACGCCATTGAGAGTAGAGGCGAGGCTCTGGCTGTAGGCCTAGACATTGCGAAAGCTTTTGACCGGGTATGGCACAAATCGCTGCTTTCCAAGCTACCATCTTTCGGGATACCCGAGGGATTATGCGAATGGGTTGCCAGTTTCCTGACTGGACGGAGCATCAGAGTCGTTATCGATGGTAGCTGCTCCGACACCATGTCTATTAACGCTGGCGTCCCGCAAGGCTCCGTGTTGTCCCCAACTCTGTTCCTTCTGCATATCAACGACCTGTTACAAATTGGTGACATACGTTGCTATGCGGATGACAGTACTGGAGACAACTTGTACAGGGGCCGCGCCAACATCCCTCGGGTCGAAGTGGAAGAGAGTCGCGCCAGGCTTGTGTCTGAAATCGAAGACTCTTTAGATCTAGTCTCGATTTGGGGTTCTATGAACCTAGTGGATTTCAACCCCAGTAAGACGCAAGTCTGTGCATTCACCGCTAAAAAAACCCCTTTTATTGTAGCACCTCGCTTTCAGAGCATACCTCTTAAGATCTTGGAGAGTATCGGGATCCTTGGTATCGACATCTCCAGCAAAGTCGAATTTAGGGGTCATCTGGACAATAAGGCGAAAATGGCCTCCAAAAAGCTCGGTGTGCTGAACAGAGCGAAGCGGTACTTCAAACCTGGGCAACTCCTTGTGCTTTACAAAGCTCAGGTGAGGTCCCATATGGAGTACTCCTCTCATCTCTGGGCCGGCGCACCGAAATACCCATTTGGACCCATTTGACTCTATCCAACGACGTGCTGTTCGTATTGTCGACGATCCCACTCTCACGGGCGGTTTAGAATCCCTCAGCATTCGGAGAGACGTTGCGTCTCTCTGTGTGTTCTACCGCCTGTACAATGGGGAATGCTCTGAAGAATTGTTTAACATAATTCCCACCTCGGGTTTCTACAACCGCACCTCCCGTCACAGAAGTGCGGTCCATCCGCATTTCTTCGATACGGAGGTGTCGCGCACTGTTCGGTCCAAAAACTATTTTATACCGCGAACCCGTAGGCTGTGGAACGAACTGCCTCAAGAGGTCTTTCCACTGAGCTACGATATGGGGTTCTTCAAGAGAGCTGTGAATAGGATTTTGCAAGGTCGGCGGCGCGCCCGCATGCCCCCTGGTGTTGCAGGTGCCCATGGGCGGCGGTAACACTTACCATCACGTGGGACCGCTTGCTCGTCCGCCCCCTAGTCTATAAAAAAAAAAAAAAACCAAAAAAAAATATACATTCCGCTATCCCTAATATTTAAATCAACAAATTTGTACAAGTTATCTTGTGACGGTTGTAAGAATAAATAAATAATGAAAATATATATTATGAGGTATGTCTTCATAATAAGATCCTACCTCAATACTTTTCCGTATCTCGCACCGGCATCATTACGACGACTTTGGGGGGGGTTATTACCGCGTGTAAATCGGGGCGTTTTGCTCTATAAAACCTCGCAATACGCCTCTAATATGTTTCAGCAAACAATGTCGACGCTACACATGTTCGTTAAGCCAGATTTTTTTGAGGAAAACTTTTTATGTTCACCTCGTTATATGTGCTCGAGTCATCAAGCACATATTCATTTTTTATTATGGAAATCTCTACAAATGAGTCGCTTCGAATGTGGGACGAAATATAATAACATTGGCTTTTATGCTCGCTGACTTTCCGAAATGTTAGCACGAACGGCAGTAGTGAGTGACAAAAATACATTTTATATGACAAAATTTGATGTAAGGAAGAGTGATAATACTTACTATATAAACGCATCAATCAACTAAAATACATAGATACATAATTATTTGTAACAAAACTGTATTTTTATTATTATATTATTTATAAAGGCTTGGCAATTGCCTCAATTTTGAAGCCGTAATGGCATCTCAGTATTTTGGTTGATCGATGTTATGATGATAGTGTTAAATTTCATTCAAAAGTCAGGGTAACAATTTAACATTTGTATTACTCTATCTAACAATACTCCTACGTAACATTCTTTCTTTTTTCCTTTTTATTCTTACATGGCAACAGCACATTGTGCCCGTGTCGGATTTTCTTCGTAATTAACAATTTTAAAGTTTAAACTATTCAAAACGCAACCTCGTAGTAAGTAAGTCACGAGCCGCTGAATAGCCGCTGTGGGTTTACTGAGTACAAGAGTTGGACTGTTGTAAGTACACGAAAAACCCAGTTCTTATGCTTTTATTTACTTATCACAAACATTACGCACAAAAAACATTTTGAAGTTTAATAAACTATCAACTTTTAAACATATATAATTATTACAATACAATTTATCAAACAAAAACTCAACGTCACTTCTCAATTTTCCGCCAAGAGTCCGATATCACGATTCAATTTTCGATTTTCAAAATTTACTGCTCTCCGCAAAATCCTATACATTATTTTTTATTTTTATGGGAAAATTATGGCAGATGAGTAGACACTTCACCTAGTGGTACATAGGTACTCTTGACCGCTTCCCGTGGTACAATTGCAATATCCAACTAGTTGTACCATGGGGATTTCTTTGCCTATAAACGAAAAAAAAAATACGGTAACAGGATATAGACTGCGCTCATTCAGTGATAATAAGCCGTGTGGTGTGAACCGGCTTTAAGAATAACACCACCCCCATCTCTTTTTGGGGATGTCATAAAAAGGTGACAAAAGGATAAGAAAATCGCTACCTCAAATCCTGAGGAACTAAGCCATATCTAAAAGAGTGTACTATCAAACCAGCATGCCAAATTTGGTTCAGCATGCCAATTTAAGAGCACACATCCCACGTGCAGAAGACAATGTATTGTGAGATTCGTGGTTTAATAGTGATGGATTATTAAACTTCAAAGTACATAGTGCAAAGTAAAAGTAATGTTTATAATAATCAAATAAATGCATAAGAATGATTTTTTCGTTGCAAGGAGTCCCAACTCTATCCTCAGTAAAGCTACTTCACCTTTACCGAGCCACTCCCTAACTTGATTTGACTGGACTGGACTTGGCACTGGCAGAATGTGCTAATTGCGCTAATGCCATCGGTATATGAAAAAAAAAATGTTAAAGTAGCAACGCTTGTACCAAACTGTGCAAACGTTCTGTTGACTAATTTTAGATACTGTTGCGATCGTCCCAGAAACTTGTTCAATTCATTCCGTCTAACTTTCGCGACATTCACGCCTGTACATGTGCCGTTGCAATTTTGTAGGAGGAAGTTTGACGCGTCCAAACTCCAGGCGTTGAGGCAAAATACATTTAGAGAGGGACGCCGTGAAAATAGACTTTAGAGGGAAAAAATTAAAAGTTTTATTGCAGAGGATGATATGTATTTGTAGGCCCCTACTTTCACGATGGATATTTTCGAAGCATATTTTACCCAAGGGAAAAATTTACGCATTACGGTTGTGGTGATAATACCTATGTCTTTAATTTCGCTAGTATCTACATAATTGTATTGACACAGATTATAAAGACATAACTTTGACTCCAAAGTAGCATATACCAATCTTCTTTGAGATTATAAGAGATACTCATAACAAATATTATTTTTAAATGTGGAATTTTTAAAATAAGTAACTTTTTTTAAAATGTGAAACTTTATTCATTTTTTAGGTACTGAATGATACCTTGCTTATTTTATAATAGTTATTTATTTTTTTTACATTTGAAATATAGATACATTCTGTATTACAACAAATGTAAATGTTAATACGTAAAAAAATACTTATGTACGATTATCTTATCTTATCTTATTAAATTATATATCTTATTAAGTTATACATCATCTTATTTTTCTTATTTCTGAGGGGGAGAGTACACGCTGCAATCCAACAGCCGCTGGGCGCGCTCGACTGGCCACGTTACCCCTCTCTTACAGAAGACTACCTTGAAATGTACTGCATTTCCTACTTTATCGTATTTCCCCAATGTACGTACGTGTTTCGGTATTAAGTGAGATATGGCAGAGCCCATTCCCATCCTATTCCTCCCCATTTTCCCAACCCTTTCTCCAAATCCATTCCTCTATTTCCAAAGGTAGGCAGCGCATCCGGGGTCGTGCCAATGTTTGTTGTTTTGGACTAATGTTGGCATGTATCGCGGATGTCTATGGGCGATAGTATGCACTTACCATCAGGTGGACTGTATGCTCGTCTGCCGCCTTCGTCCATAAAAGAAACAATATACCTACTATATAGCATACTTCATTAACCCTTCTGGTGCGACGACTTCGTGTGGGAATTGATTTGCATCTTATTGCATGAATTGGCACTTCAGTTGTTTTCCACTTATTCCACAAGTGGAACATAGAACTTATAGGGAGATATTCAGGGCCGAATTCAGACGATTTTGAAATTTTTTGTCTTTCTGTCTGTTTGTCTGTTCGAATTCGCTAATCTCCAAAAGTACGGAACGGATTTTCATGGGGTTTCCACAGGTTAATTAAGCTTGGCCTGGCGGTTCGAATAGGCTTCGTTTCATTGAAATCAGCTAACGGGAAGAAAAGATATCCCAATTTAGTTTAAAAAGTAAAATTGCACGCGTACGAAGTCGCGGGCACAGCTAGTGACTTAATAAAAAACAATTATGTTTTATTATTTCCTGTGTGTGGACCAATGGTTGTGCCAGTGTCCAAATAAATTATATAAAAAAATATGAATGTCAATTTATACAAATTCATTGAACCCTGACAAAATGATAAATGCCTCTTGTTTATGGTATAAAAAGGTAAATCTTAATATAAGTAATACAAATAGTTCATCGGCCAACAAATCAAATAGTTCATCGGCCAACAATCAAATAGTTCATCGGCCAACAAATTAAATAGGTAAACACAATTTTGAAAGAAGCTCTAGCAATTATAAAATATATTATATGGATATAGTATGTAATAGTACATTACTGTCCAGGCCCGAAATAAAGCAATTGACGGCCGAGTAATATTGGAAGGACGAGGCGAAACCGAGTCCCTACGAAGTGATTCTAAAAGGACGAGGCCGATAAATAAACGAGGCCATTAATTGTTATTTCGGCCGAGACTTGTATAGTATTTTTCTCTAATTTGCGAGGAAACAACAAACAAATGTTGGCGATCGCTGACATCTCGCGTCGTAGTATCGAAATAAGCGACATCTGTGGGCGAACCCCGGTACTACGAGAGCAAACAGCGACACTAGCGACAGCGGCTGATTCAAGAATCAAGCATCTAATGACTGGAGGGGAAGGAGAGGGCGCTGGCAGACGGTATAAAAGGGGCGAGCGCACCTTTCGAGCCCTCTTTGGCCGTTCAGCGTCGGAGTGACAACACTGTGCTATTTCCGTGTGTAGTAGATCGATATAAGTAATCCGGCAGTTGTTCTACGGGTTAATAACTATTAAAGGCAACATCAGAAGTTGGATACGTAACCTTCGCACAAATGGGTAAACGAAGTAAGCGTAACAAACGTTCAAAGCGAACTCTGTCAAGCTCGAGTTCCAGCAGCGCCAGAACACCGTCGCCTCCACCAAAACGAAGGGAAAGGGTATCACGTAAGGCTGGTGCCCAAACTGTGAGTTCAAACAATACTTTCACTTTAAACAACATTATTCCCGAGTTCGACCCGTTAAGAGACGATATAAACGCTTGGCTTGGTATTATTCGATGTTACTCTCAAACGTTTTCATGGTCCGATGAAGTGATCCGTTATCAGGCTTTGAATAAACTGAAGGGTTCAGCCAAAGTGTGGTATGATTCCTTATTGTGTACCGAAAGGCAATGGCCTTCGTGGGAATGGAGGGATTGGAAACGGAAACTAACCTCTAGTTTTCAAATTCGTCGGAACATGTTTGAACTATTGAAAGAGATTATCAACACGAAACCGGCCGAAAATCAATCTCTTTACGAGTTTCACTTTCAACAAAAATGTAAAATTGATCGATTGTCATTGAATTTTTCGGAACAAGATGTTGTGTCTATTATTGTCGGAAATATAGGCGATAGTGGTATAGGGGCATCGATAGAAGCCAATAACTTTGTAACGTGTGATAGCTTAGCTAGTTTTTTACACGGTCGAATATACAAATCGAAAAACTTAAAACTAATAGGCACTAATGCGAAGGATAGTCAGACAAGATTAGTCAGTCAACCGAGTGTCACTCAGACACTTACGGCTCCATCTACGTTTGTGCCCTCTATGGACTTATCAGGACAATCCGCCCCGTTTAGTAAAACTCTTGACTCCGGTGAAGTACGGCGTAAACATGTGGGGTGCTATATATGCGGTGGTAATCATAGGAGGAATCGATGTGAGCTTAATAAATGTGATTACTGTGGCAAGCAAGGTCATTTAGAGCCAGCATGTTACCAGAAAAGGAATGTAGGGAAGCCTGAAAAAAAACAAGAAACTAAATTCATTTCTACACTCGATCCACGGAATAAATTTGTAAAAAACATATCTATTAATAATTCTGATCACGAAGCGTTTATTGACACTGGTAGTAGTTGTTCCTTGATGTCAGAGTCATTAGTAAAGAAAAATTCTTTCGAACTCGTTAAACTACCCATACCTATTTTGTTGCAAGGGTTTTCTAAACAAATTTCGAAACTCGTTACCCACAAGATAACAGTTAACTTGACAATGGATTCGGTAAATTTGACGGATGTTGAATTCTATGTAATCAACGACCTGGAAGGTTGTGAGATTCTGATAGGAAGAAACGTGACCGAGCGATCAGACCTAATGTATTCGCGAATAGGTAATGTACTCAAGTTTGATTACGCTAATGCATTTACAGAGTTTTGTAAAACCGTCAACGATTTTAAGTTAAACTCTAATTCACACCAGAATGAACTAATAACTCTCTTCACACAATATAAGGACTGTGTTGCGTCTAATATTCGGGAGCTAGGCAGGGCTAGAAATTATGAAATGAAAATAAATTTAACTAGCTCTCAGCCTATTCAATGCCGACCTTTTAGATGTTCTAATGCGGATAGAAAAATAATTCGCGAAATGGTGGGTGAGTTACTGGAAAATAATATCATACGTGGGAGTAAGTCACCATATGCGAGTCCGGCGTTACTCGTTAATAAAAAGAACGGAGAAAAGAGGCTTTGTATAGACTACCGATTACTAAATAAAATCACGATCAAGGATAAATATCCGATGCCCCGCATTGAGGATCTTGTGGATAGGCTTCAGGGACGTAAATACTTTACAAGTCTAGACTTAAAAAGTGGATACTACCAAATTACGATGCACAGGCAATCTATAGACAAAACAGCGTTCATTACAGAAGATGGACACTACGAATTTCTCAGACTCCCGTTTGGTTTAGCTAACGCACCGGCCTGCTTCCAGCAGATGATGAATAAAGTATTAGGTAACTTGAGGTTTGAAAACGTTATTCTGTATTTAGACGACGTATATTTGGTAACAGAAACGGTACAAGAGAATCTGAAACTACTTGAGCAGGTTTTGAAAATTTTTAGAGAAAATGGCTTAACCCTCAATTTAAAAAAATGCCATTTTCTACAAACCAGTATCGACTTTCTGGGGTACAGAATAAAACCGGACTGTGTGATGCCGAGCGAGTCCAAATTGGAGGCAGTTCGAAACTACCCCACCCCCAAGACCGTGCACCAGCTTCGACAGTTTCTTGGTCTTATAAGTTATTTTCGGAAGTTCATTAAAAATTGTGCCATGATGTCGGCCCCACTGACGAAACTGTTGAAAAGGGATACGGTCTGGGCCTGGGAGACGGTCCACGATGAAGCTTTTCAGACGTTGAGGAGTAAATTAACTTCTGATAGCGTTTTATCGATTTTTGACCCCGATAAAGAAAATGTCTTATACACGGACGCCAGTAGAGATGGTATTGCTGGCATACTCATGCAAGTTACGGACGACGGTGAGAAACCAGTCCATTACTATAGTAGGCAAACTACAGACGACGAGAAGAAATACCATTCCTTTGAACTAGAGCTATTAGCAATCGTTTGTTCGCTTCAGAAATTTCGGTTATATTTATTAGGGTCGCCTTTTAAAATTGTGACGGATTGTAACTCGGTGAGGTACGCTTTAACCAAAAAAGAGATTATTCCCCGGATTGCACGATGGGTTTTAGCGACACAAGAATTTTCATTTGTTATCGTTCACCGAGAAGGCACACGAATGCAACATGTAGATGCGCTCAGTCGGAACCCCGTGCTATCCGGGGGAAAAACAGAGGCCGAAATTATAATGTCCATAACCGAAGCAGATTGGTTACTTTCGGTGCAATTGCAAGAACCTGAGCTGCAACGTATCAAAGTCATCTTAGAATCAGGGAAGGCCGAAGGTAATAAAAACGTTTTTAATAAATATGAATTGCTAGGTGGTAAAGTTTACAAAAGAACGTCCCGAGGTCGCCGCTGGGTAGTGCCAAAAAAATGCATTTGGCAAATAATTAAATGCAACCACGACGACCTGGGTCATTTTGCGGCTGACAAAACTGTTGAAAGAATAGGCAATCAGTATTGGTTTCCCCGGATGCGCCATGTTGTAAAGAAGTATATAAAAAACTGCCTGAATTGTATATATTATAAACACAAAGGTGGTTCTAAAGAGGGAAAACTATATCCATTACCAAAGTATGCACAACCCTTTCACACACTTCACCTTGATCATTTGGGTCCTTTTATAAAAACCAAAAATAAAAATAAATATCTGTTAATCATCGTGGATGCTTTTACAAAGTTTGTATTTATTTCTGCAATTAGATCAACTGAATCTGCATGTACGATTAAAGAATTAGAGAATATTTCGAAAACTTTCGGGAACCCTAAAAGAATTATTGCTGATGCAGGAACTTGCTTTACCGCTAAAGTATTCACTCAATACTGCACTAGTAAAAATATACGCCTACACACAGTGGCGACGGGTATGCCACGGT
Source organism: Sesia apiformis (assembly GCA_914767545.1). Classification (NCBI taxonomy): domain Eukaryota; kingdom Metazoa; phylum Arthropoda; class Insecta; order Lepidoptera; family Sesiidae; genus Sesia; species Sesia apiformis. Next base: position 633,788 of record OU611960.1, on the reverse strand, counting down.
CAAATGGTCAAGTGGAACGTTTCAATAAAACTATTCTAGAGGCATTAAAAGCGTCCGGTGCTAATACCACGGATGATAGTTGGGATCGGTACATAAAGACCCTACAACAAGGTCTGAACAGTACGATTCATAAAACTACGAAAGCAGTCCCGAGTGAAGTTTTTCTCGGTTATAGATTACGTACAGATAGTGACAGTTTAGCTCCTCAGCTTGATAGAGAACACATTCTGGATGTAACAAAATTACGTGAGAGGGTAGACACGAATATTAAGTCCAATGCGGAGTCTCAAAAACAAAGATTCGATAAAGGGCGAACAAAAGCACAAACTTACTCTGAAGGAGACTTGGTTCTAATTAAGATCCAAAGCCAAAATAATCACGGGAAAAGCCGAAAACTATTGCCTACATTTAAAGGCCCGTTTAAAGTAAAGAATATCTTAGGAAATGATAGATATGAGGTGACTGATTTAGAAGGTAGCGAAAGAAGCAGTAAGAAATATACTGGCATAACGGCTGCTGAGAATATGAAACCCTGGATTCGAATTCACGATTGGGGATCCGATTAGACATGCACTTATTATACAATATGTTATTACACATGTGTTGGCGAGGTAATAGAAAAATAACTTTCAGTTTCGGTTATCTTCTTTCTAATTACTTATCTATCTTATAGGGTGTGCGAGTCAAGATAAAATGCTTCAATTTGATATGGCATTATAATTGTCTCACATCTGAAATAAGAGAACAGTCTGAGATAGGTAACTTTAGAACAAACTTGGTACGCTTAAGTGTGGTCTTTGTGTACCCTTTGAGTGCAGGTGGTTCTAGGGTTGGGGCGAACTTGGTACTCTTAAGTGTGGCAAAGTCCCTTTAAGTGCAAGTAGCCTTACCATAAGGTACCTATGGACGAGTCATAAGAAAGATGTGTAATGGTTATAATTTAGTTGTGTAATTAGGTAACTTTAGAACGAACTTGGTACGCTTAAGTGTGGTCTTTGTGTACCCTTTGAGTGCAGGTGGTTCTAAAGTTAGGGCAAACTTGGTACTCTTAAGTGTGGCAAAGTCCCTTTAAGTGCAAGTGGCCTTACCGTAAGGTACCTAAGGATGACGGTGGCTGACCGCGACCCCTAAGAGATAGAATAATATTACGCATACTAAAAATATGAACTTTTTCAGTATTTTATCTGAACTCGCGAGGTGCCTGGGGCAGACACCATGCAGAATGGCCGTGTTGGCGATCGCTGACATCTCGCGTCGTAGTATCGAAATAAGCGACATCTGTGGGCGAACCCCGGTACTACGAGAGCAAACAGCGACACTAGCGACAGCGGCTGATTCAAGAATCAAGCATCTAATGACTGGAGGGGAAGGAGAGGGCGCTGGCAGACGGTATAAAAGGGGCGAGCGCACCTTTCGAGCCCTCTTTGGCCGTTCAGCGTCGGAGTGACAACACTGTGCTATTTCCGTGTGTAGTAGATCGATATAAGTAATCCGGCAGTTGTTCTACGGGTTAATAACTATTAAAGGCAACACAAATTAATTCAAGAAACAGAAATTTTCTGAGAAAGAATTCGCTTTTTTTTAGTTTTCCACTTGATGAAATCTTCATATGTCTTTTCATATTTTTCTTCTTCAGCTATGTCTGGTGGCGTTAAATCTAATTAGACTGTTTATTAAACAACTTAAAATTGTGATAAACGTATGAGAACATAACATCCACAATACAGAGTAGGTATCATCTGATTTCAATTCGACAGCGCGCGGTCTTTGTTCTTTTTTTAAACTTTTGAAAAGAAATGCACATTCAGCGTTTATAATAATAAATATCGTGTACCTAAAAACCCTAATTTATGTTAGTGTGCACTATAAATAACCTCGCTACTGTCCAGCAATCTCTATTATTGTCGCGTTGGAAATTGCTGTCGTGCGTACAGAAAAGAGCCGATTGACGTATTCCTTTTTTAAAATAATGGAAGTCATTTCCGAGCAAGTAGGAGAAAAATATATTATGTATCGCGTAGTTATTGTCTGCGCTTGGAGACACTGCGAATTTTAATCTTTGTTGAAATAAAATCCGAAAGGTTGTTTGTCCAATACAAACAACCTTTCGGGTTCTTTGATTTTTTTTCTTTCGGGTTATTTACTCCGATTTCTCTGATTATTAGTTACTAGTTACAAAGGCCATTGCTTATTGTATTGCGTAGGGTGACTAACTGATCTTTTATATAATACTAGGAAAACCCCGCAGACGTTGTCCTGCCATAGAAGTTGATGTGCTGCAGCGCCATCTAGTGGCGAGTTATAACAAAGTCGATAGCTCGCAAATATTCTTCGTGCTCATATACCTATGTATACTAATTTTCATTGCGATTGGTTAAACGATATTAGAAGTTGATGTGCTGCAGCGCCATCTAGTGGCGAGTTATAACAAATTCGATACATATATGTCCCAACTTTCACGGTGATAGGTCAAACGGTGTCGAAGTCTATTAACATCAGATATACCAACATCCATTTTTATATATATATGTAGATAGATAAGAAACACGGTAGGTAGGATTCACAATTTTGTTGACGGTAGTGAAAGAATATTGAAGCGGCGACGTTGGGCCGCGAAAGTTATACATATTTGTATACAATGTGTTACCGAAATAGTGCTAAACCTGAAACTTGTCAACCAATTTGAAATATATAAAACCGTTTTATAGAAAAATAAATTTATTTTAAGGAATAAATCCGAAGTTATAAACATGTAAAGTTTTATTGTTCTATCTGAACGTTCGTATCGCTCATTACTCAGTATTAGACGCCTAGGCGGTTCGCCGAGCGTAAAATGCAACTGCGCGTAGGATAAAAGATATACCAGAAATGAACAATAAATTACGAAAAAACCTATTATAAAAACTGGTAGAGTCGACTACTCGCTATATTGAACAATCCATTTTCAGCTTTTGCCTTTCTTCAGTTAGTGTAATAAAGAAAATCGACCTATCGATATATGTGCATGGCACACGTCCCATTTCGTAAATTATTAAGGGGTTTTGAGCCCATAATAACAAAACACGGGCTCAATGCGGGTAAGTCCATATTAAAAATTCCCCAGATTGTTTTTTTAATTCTGGGGTTCCTCACAATGTTTTGCTTCATCGCAGTGCTAATGAATTAATTGATAAAAAGAAAATGGTAATTACTCCTACACTATGACAGCACTACTAGAGTAGGCTAAAAGCTTATTCACACAAGGAGAGTTTCTCGAATGAGTGCAAAAGACAAAAAACATTCGCGAATATGCTTGTCTAGCATATACAACTGTTATCGTCATGTGATCACCGTTATCAGTTGCAGACGAGAATTGTATGAATACAATATTCTAGCGTAAACCGTTCGTGAAACTCTCCTTATGTAAATGAGAATACTACGATTATTTTACATATTATGGCGGAGAAAAGGGGGTAGGTATATCTAAATAAGAAATAAAAATTATGGTCCAAAACGTAAGGGATACGACGTCCAATTAAATCCTTATAAATTTCCAGTTCCAATAAATAAAAACCTTTAAAAAAGAATATTCTCATTTTTTTTAAATGTCACGTAATTTTGCAAAAAATATTTAATTGATAATATCACATGAGACCTGGCTATAAATAAAACGGATTTTAGAACAGAGGCGTGAACGGCGCAAAGCGCACCTCATAAATCCGACCGCAGTCATTTCCCTCAGATTGTGGATTCATTTTTGGACAATAAAAATTCCGAGTAAAATATTGCAATTAACTTAAGTAGAATTCTCAAAAATGTACTTATATGCAGGACGCATTTATTGAGGGATTGAAATGAAACATAGGAATAAATAGTTTGCTTCTAAATCTGGGTTAAGTTTGAAGATAGCCAAATCGGTTCAATATTAGTTCCAAAATTAAAACGGTCTGAAATATACAAACTGTATGTCGTTGAATAGGGCTCGTAAAATTTTACAGCTTTTGTTAAAACACTTGTTGTAAAATGTACGAAAGTCGCCGATAGTGGCAGGATGAGAAAAGCGGAAGGCCGTGTGTGATGGCGGTCCTTGGGAGAGACCTATATCCAGCAGTGGCGAGACACGAGCTGATGGTGTTTCTATAGATAGGTATGATACGAAAAATAGCCAAATTTGCCTTTCCGACCGGCGCTGTTATCAGCGTAATTTTTTTTCTATCTATCTATAATGTATTATGAAATGAATATGTAATTGTAATAAAGTATAATTAGGTCTCTGACAAATTTCAGAGGAGATGCTTTACAAATAAAAGTAAAAAATAATCCGAAATTATCAAACTGGACTGAGCTCGCCAGATTTCTTGGATTTCTTGTCAATAAGTCAAAATGATACGTCCAGTTATGCGGTGATAGTGATAAAAGTATTTACTCTCGTCACGTGGTTGTGACGTCATGATCGTCATGACTCAGATATCAACCAGTGAGTTTCATATTATGTACCTAGAGATTTTAGGGACAATGAAAGAAAACAATGGGCCGTGTGGTGGCGGCCGGCTTTAGAATAGAACAACCCCCCACCACCCCCTTTTTTCCAGTGAGTGTTGTAATTTTTTTTTTTATAGAGAATAGGGCGGATGAGCAAGCGGTCCCATGGGATTATAAGTGTTACCGCCGCCCATGGACATCTGCAACACCAGGGAGTATGCGGACGCGCCGTCGACATTGTAAAGAACAGTTTAATGGGAAGACCTCTTGAGACAATTCGTTCCACTGCCTATGGGTTCGCGATATAAAATATTTTTTGGACCGAACAGTACGCGAAACATCCGTATCTAGGAAATGCGGATGGACCGCACTTCTGTGACGGGAGGTGCGGTTGTAGGAAATATATTGAGGTGAGTAGTAGAAAGAACCCCGAGGTGAGAATTATATTGAACAATTCTTCAGAGCATTCCCCATTGTACAGGCGGTAGAACACACAGAGAGATGCAACGTCTTTCCGAATGCTGAAGGTTTCTAAGGGGATGTGATAAATACTCCATATGGGGCCTCACCTGAGCTTTGTAAAGCATTAGGAGTTACCCAGGGGTGAAGTACCGCTTCGCTCTGATCAGCACACCGAGCTTTTTGAAGGCCATTTTGGCCTTACTTTCCAGATGACCCCTAAATTCGACTTTGCTGGAAATGTCGACACCAAGGATCCCAATACTCTCCGAGATCTTAAGAAGTATGCTCTGAAAGCGAGGTGCTTCGTCAAAAGGGTTTTTTAGCGGTGAATTCACAGACTTGCGTCTTACTGGGGTTGAAATCCACTAGGTTCAGAGAACCCCAAATCGAGACTAGATCTAAAAAGTCTTCGATTTCAGACACAAGCCTGGCGCGACTCTCTTCCACTTCGACCCGAGGGATGTTAGCGCGGCCCCTGTACAAGACGTCTCCATTGCTGTCATCTGCATAGCAACGTATGTCACCAATTTGCAACAGGTCGTTGATATGCAGAAGGAACAGAGTTGGGGACAGCACGGAGCCTTGCGGGATGCCAGCGTTAATAGACATGGTGTCGGAGCAGCTACCATCGATTACAATTCTGATGCTCCGTCCAGTCAGGAAATTGGCAACCCATTCGCATAATCCCTCGGGTATCCCGAAAGTTGGCAACTTGGAAAGCAGCAATTTCTGCTAATAGGCGGCTAATAATAAAGTCGCTACCATGAGTCCTGAGTAACTACAGCACGTGTAAATGGATAGACTTGCTGACCCACCGCCCGCCGCCAGCGTGCCGTTTAAAGCCTCGCACACATTACAGCTGCTTTGCGCCGCAGCGCAGCGCACTGGCGGAACGCTCGCCAAATATATTTATGGGCCGACGTTATGCGTTGCGACGCGGCCGGCCTCAATGTGCGTTGAACTGACGCAGTAAACGTAATTTGAGAGTTGTTTGCTGTGCGACGACGTGAAGGATTGAATGTCAATATCTAACTTAAATGATTGCGTTGAGCTGCGGCCCGCCGCGTCTGTAATGTACGTTGCCGCCGTTTTGTAATGTGGCGTACTGCGGTGCGACGCGGCTATGATGTGTGCCAGCCTTTCAGCCGATTCTAGCAGTGGATGAAACAAGGGCAGCTTATGGTTACAGTAAGCGTTTAAATATTGAGTGCTATGCGCTCATTCTTATGTCACTGTCCATAATAATTTGATCCTCTTAACAGTTGATTTTCGTTTGTGAAACTAACAACTATTGTCTTATGATTTTTTTTTAAATCAGCACTTTTTTCACACAGGCAACACACACTCGCACCGAATTACATATATGCAGGTATCTAATGGCCGCAGTTCGATTAGCAGCTGTTTATATAAATGAAGTCCAACGTTATCATTCGCAGTGCAGCGGCGTGAATGATTTATTTGTGAAGATTTATCTACAGCAAAATAGAGGAACAAGTAACTGAAATATACGAGTATATACCAAACTTATTGCCAATAAGGTGTATAATAGGAAGTAGTACAGTGTTTGGGCGATTGATTGCCGCACTGGATGGTATGAAGATGAAATGAGTTTTTTTTTATTTTAGGGAAAGAAGGCGGCAGATGAGCTGATACTCCACCCGATGGTAAGTGGATACTGTCGCCCATGAACTTCCGCGATACGTGCCAACACCAAGAATGACAAACGTTGACACGCCACCAGTTGCGCTGCCTACATTTGGAGATCTAGAGGAATGGATTTGGAGGAAGGATTGGGAGAATAGAATGTATCATTCACTACCAAAACACGTGCTAAAATTGGGGAAGGTTAAAGTGGGAAATGTAGTATATTTCAAGGTCTTCTGTGAACTTTGAAACTACTTTGAACGCTACTTTGTAATGAAAGAATGTACTGAATAGATATGCTTGTACAGATTGAATGAGAGACTGATCCCCGTGCAGTGATCGTAGGGTCGCAGCCGAGGGAAGGAGGGGGCTTCCCTCAGACGTCGCGGTATCCCGCGACAACAGAGTAACCAGTCTGAGAGTAATAAAGTCAGAGATTTCATTTAAAATAATATATTTTTTGGGGACAATTGAGAAATTGAGAAAAAAATAAGATAAAATTGGTCAAAGGGAGCAGGTATTTTTATTTAATTCTGTATAAGTTTAAGATAGCAAATACACTGTCGGACTTTTTGGCGGGAACTCTAGAAGTGAAATTGAATTTTTGTTTGACTATTGTAAAAGTTGTGTATTAGGCGTTTTGTTGTATTATAGTGATCGTTTATTGCAATTCAAAATGTTTTTACGTATGTGGTGTTTGTGACAATAAAATAAAAACGTCGGACTCCGTTTTTATTTGTGCTTCCAAAGAGTCTTCTGTCCTCAGTAAACCTACTGCCGCTGTACTGAGCGACTCCTGACTTATTCCTACGGGGACTGGACATCCATAGGATACGTTTTAAACTTTGAAATTGTTTATTACGAAGAAAACTTGTCCACTGGCAGAATGACTGTGCTAATTGCACCATATATGAAGAAAGAAACTGTCAATTGTGACATATTTTTATTGCAAATTGACATATTGCAAGATGCACTTTATCAAGACGAGACGCGAAACAATCTCTTAATATTCATGATCAGTCACCATAATGTACGTGATAGTACCCACAAAAATCTAAACCATTTTACAAATATACATTAATCGATATTTTTTTTTTTTTAAGAAACAATACTTTCCACAGACTTTTCTGTCCGTGTCCTTTTTCAACTCATTTTTTTTTATTAATATTGATTTTACTTATCTTACTCCTGCTTAATCACACTTCAATATATACATATGCATAATACATTGTTTTATGATATTCTTATATATATATATATATGTGTACTTTTTTTTTTCATTCGTTTTTTTTTTTTTGTTATCGTTATGTTATTGGCTTTTTATATTAAGTGCGCTATTTGCTATTTTTACTAGTTTTCTTTTTTTTTTCGTTATTATTTTATTGGCTTATTAAGTATATTGTTTTATTATTGCTACTTCTTTTATTACATTTTATTTTCTTCTTGCTATTTTATATGTTATTATCTTGTCACATGTTGTTACATCATGTTTTCTTTTTGTTTGTTTTAACGATACTTTATTTGTACGTACTCTTTCATGTAGACAAGCATCTCTCATGTCAAGGGTCTAATATCATCGAGTGGGTTTTATCTTGTATTTACAATAAAATCAGGTAACAGTGTCAATGATAAAAATAATCTAGTTTCAAGTGTTTGTAGTGGTGTAGTGATTATTCAGATCACAGATGATATAACCAGCTGTAGAGATGCCCTAGTTAATATGGAAAGTTTCAATAGAGCAGACACAGCGCCTGATAGACATCCGTGATACATATCAATATTAGTCAAAGATGAGAGACGTTGACAAGAGGCGGATCGCGGGTGGCGGTTGTAAATGTATATTTCGATATTTTGCGTAGATTTTTGAAAAGAAACATTTGTACAAAGCTTGTACAGCTTGATGAGCCCTATCCAAAGACGTATATCATAGTCATACATTGTATACATATTGGCAATGACTTTTTTTAGGACATTTTTAAATGAGCAGCAGAAATACTGAAAGTGGCAGCAAATGGATGGCAACGAATTTAAAGGTGGATTACGTTGAGGTTCTCTGGTGAAAATAATGTTACAGGAGTCACGAGAAGCGAGACTCCGTCGACATCATCTTTACACTCTTAGTTTTACACACTGTTACACTGTTTACACTGTAATCTTTACACTGTTTAATTAATTAATAAATAAGTTTAATTGATCATGATTTGGCTAGTGACATACATACGTACTGCGTATCTGGCATATCTCACTCACTACCGAACCACGTACGTAGTTTTTCTGTAGTGAGTGAGATATGCCAGAGCCCATTCCCATCCCATCCTATCTTATTCCTCTCCATTGTTCCCAACCCCTAGTCCAAATCTATTCCTACGAGTATATCTCCAAAGATATGCAGCGCATCCGGGAGCGTGTCAACGTCTGTCATTCTGGACTGATGTTGGTACGTATAGCGGATGTCTATGGACGACAGTATCCACTTACCATCAGGTTGACTGTATGCTCGTCTGCCGCCTTATATCCCGAAAAAAAAGATATATATAGTTTTGTTGCCCGTTTAAATGCAAGCCATTTTTCTTAATCTTTTGAAATTTTTAGAACGTCATTTTTAGAAAATTACCAATTGAATTAGAAAAAACCAATTTGATTAATCTTCAAACATAACCGAGATATATACCCAAATTATTTCTGTTCTTTTCATATAAATCCGTTAAGAATGAAATATACCTAAGAATTTTGAAAATCCACCTAAACACCCACGAAAGACGCCAGTCCGAAGGGAGATTTCGCTATTTACCGTACGTTTTTTTAAAAAAAGTGTTTAGACGAAAGTTATAGAGCTTTATGATTTTTTTTCGGAGTGGCTAAATTCTTGTGGCCCTAGTGGCCTTTCAAGAGTCACCGGACTTGTTTAATTTAGGGCGAGCGCGGAAGGCGCTCAGCCAGAAACAAAATGTGTGTTGCAACGAGCCCAAGGGCTCCCTCGCCGGTAAACCGGCGGAAGGAACGGGCCTCGGCTTAGGGCGTTGCGTTGGGGGGATACCGCGGGATCGCGAGTCGGCGAGAAGAGCTTTCTTTATGAGTCCTATGACATAGTTTATACGACATATAATTTGTATGTACTGACATTTTTTTAAAGTTTTACACTTTCATAATTTTGAAATTTTGGAACTATTGAGCCGATTCAGCTTATATACGAACCTAATTGAGACACTCGTATATGCAGATTCAGACTATTATTCTGCTAAATTTTATTCAATACTCATTCAATCGAAATTCGTTCTTAATGTATTGATACATTAACATATGTGTGTGTCAACAAATTTTGTTACATATATCTGTGAACAAAGTATAACCGTAACCAGCTCTTTTTAACGTCCATTGCTGGATACGGGCATTTTCTCGTCTATGAAGGATGTAAGGCCTTTAAAACGCCACGCTCTGTCAATCGGGTTAGCGGGTCCAATCTTTTGGAGGGGGTTTAGTGCCTCAGGTCTTGTGGTAGTCGCTTTGTTACGACATCCACGGGAAGGGATGGGATGGTGCTATGCTAAAGCCATACGACACCACACGGCCAACTATACTTTCTACATTGTTTTATAAAAGTATGTACTTAAATTAATGTATTACAAACCCTTAGGATCTGCCCGTGAAAGGCGCGCTAATTTACTTTTAATTATTAATCTACAATGCGTCGCGAGAATGCACTGGTACAACTACTTGACCTTGCGACATACGTGCAAGTGATATTGAAAGCGTAAACGGGTCTACGGAACGTGTTTTTAAAAATAGACTTGATTGTATTCAATAGAAAAGAGGGACACAAAAAAATGTTATGATATGCTCATTAATTTTGTATCAATTTACTATTACTAATTACTACTTACTAATTTTAACTACCATTGTGTGACCAAATTAATATGTTCATTATAAAAACAATATATAACTAACTTAACATAACAACTCGTGAATGACCGTGGCTTTGGCCTGGTGTTTGGTTTGCAATGAACAAACAACTAGTAGGCTAAGTAGGGCCAAGTAAATGGTAGATTATAATTATATAAGTCGGGATAAAGCATTGAACAAATATAACCATATATAACTGTACGGTTGCCGTTCAATTGAGACTTCGTCTATGTGAGAATCCCCAGTACCCAGAGAAATGCAGTACCCCCCCCCCCCCCCCCCCCCCGTTACCGTCGCCGTCGTCGTCATGGGAACGTCGATCTAATTACTGCTGCCAATGCGGTTCTTTCACTACACTCACAGGCTAGACATACACACCATTCCCGTCGGCGACGATTATAAAAATTCTTGTTTTAAATGTTCTGTGGAGTGGGTTGTCGGTCTACCTGGGCGGAACGGGAGTCCGCCATTTGTTACATTTATTTTTTTAAATATTCGATTATAACACATTTTCATTCTGCAACGTTACATTTAGAAAGCCTTTACTTGATAGTTGTATCAAATTTCCAAATAATTTTAGTTCAAAACACGTTTTCTTGCATTGATTGGTTTTTCGTTTGTTTCACAAAACAACATTTTGCCAATATATTGTTAGATCTTTTGATAATTACCTTTAAATTGAAAGAATAAAAACTTTTTTCTTAGGTTTTCGCGATTACTATACATAGCAATTAAACAACTTTAACGGTTTAAATCGCGTATATTTGACATTATTTATATCCCGACGTTTCGAACACTTTGCAGTGGACGTGGTCACGGGGTGACTAATTGATTTTATTTGTCACTTGAGTTATTAAGAAATTATTTGGACTAACGTTCAAAAAAAAAAAAAAAAATTCAGACGGTAGTCCAAATAATTTCTTAATAACTCAAGTGACTAATAAAATCAATTAGTCACCCCGTGACCACGTCCACTGCAAAGTGTTCGAAACGTCGGGATATAAATAATGTCAAATATACGCGATTTAAACCGTTAAAGTGGTTTAATTGCTAAGAATAAAAACTGTTAAAGTTATTTATTATTATTATTGTGTAATAATAATAAAGGTGTGTTTAAGCAACGTTTTATATTTATATTCTATAATGTTATGATAACGTTGAAGAGTCTATAATTTTAAATCGGTTGCTTCTCACATTAGTAATTTGTATTCAGAATAATCATCTTTGTGTTCTAATATTCTTTCGATACGTTCCTCTTTCTCAACGTATTTTTTTATTAGCGACCCGCCCTCGCTTCGCTTCGGTTTATAAGTTTTTATTTTCTTCAATTTTTTTTTTTAAACTTCAAAATAAACATCAATATAGCCTATATTAGACACGGATAAAGCAGTTTCCTATTTGTGAAAGAATTTTTGCAATCGGTTCATTAGTTCCAGAGATTGCCCCCAACATACCTATAAACAAACACACAATTTTACTCCTTTATATATTAGTATAAATATAGATTAGTATTAGTGTAGATTTTTTTTTCTTCCATTTCACTTGTATTAGAAATAGTTTCTTTTATTAAAAAATAAACGCCTGGATCATGTTTATCAATTAATTCATCGATCTTTTTGTGCCACTGCGCTTTGGAATATATTTCACTGCGAAAATATTTCACTATGTTCATTTCGTGACAACTCCAGAAGTCGGCTGGATATTTTGATTGTGTGTTGGAAGTCCCGCTTATATAATTTCCATGAAACCAATAAGCGATGTTTTTGATATCTTCATCTTTCAGCTTTTGTATGTATTTGCTAAAATACACGGCAATATCTGACACTTTTAAGTAATTAATAGGTAATAAACATTTTATTTCTTTATTATTGAGCGTCTATTGCATATTTTTTTTTATCGATCGAATTGCCGGTGTCGTAATTTGGACAGTCTTGCTGCGAACTAAACTAATTTATCATAATGATACTTGCCTGTAAATAATTTGCCCAGATGGAATTGACAGCCTTGCAGAATGATATTTTCAAAATACGATCGCAAACTGTGAATTGATGCCTTTTCGAAGTTCAGTGTATACACTTTTGGTCTCTTATTTTTCGTTTAGTTTATTTCAATTTCATCTAGTTACTATTTGTTATTTTGTTAAATAAATAAAATAAGTTAAATAAAGTGAAACGTTTTTAGATAAAATAATAGAGTATGGCAAATGATTACATGGTGAAATAAAATATGCACTAACGTTATTTGACGTTTTTAAAAGTTGAATGGTGGAGGGAAATAGACTGCTGGCCTATATATTTAAGTATGGCCGTGTGATGTTCTCCGGATTTACATTTTCACAAAGTACATGTTTGTTGGTGAGTTGAAACGGCATCCTCAACATGTTGGGACATGATGATATGTTTTAAAATAAGTCTTATTATTGTAATAATTTGCGAAGGAAAAAAGGCCTCATATATTTTTTTAACATCGTTCTTCGATAAAATTTAAAAAAGTTCAACACCTGTACATATGAACCTCTACAACCTCGAAGTTTACCTTTTCAACTGCTACAAGTTCGCCATCGGCTTATTTTAAGAATTTTCCCGTGTACCTACTTCATAAGTTAAAGCATTGAACGTTTGCCCCTTGGACTATTAATTAACTGTGTGTCAGTCGCGGTTGAGTAACTTCAGAGAATTTAACCCTCTAAGAGCAATTCATTCTAAATCTGTACAAAAAATACAAACAAATTAACCCGTTTTTTTTTTTTAAACAATTTCAGTAAGCGTGTCATCAGCGCCGTTTTTTTTTTCGTAATCGTAAAAAAATCTGTCATTTCCTGTTGACAAAAACACCGAAATATATAAAGCGTGACTGCAACAAATTACCACGATTTAAAAAAGTAATACGGATTAACAATTTTTTGTCCACTTTGGATAATCAACGCTATACCGTACTTCCTAAGTTAGAAATTTACTCGCGCATTGAAAATGGTTCCGTGGGAACCGAAACAAAAAGTGGTTGACATTTCATTAGTCAATCGAGTGTTTGAACAAATACAAACTCCTTTACAGCTCAATAAAAACACACTCAAAAGATTGGTTAGGTGTCGGCAACCGTAAAGATAACGTTGCAGAACAAAGTTATTCATTCGGTTAGAGCAACGAATATGAACTTTAAATCTCACCGTAATAAGTTATTTACGAAAAATGTTTGTAATCATGAAAAATCATGCAATTTTTACACTGTTATCGTTTTTATTTTTTATTAAGAAACATGGTACAAAAGGCAGACTTACAGCTTTAAAATTATAAATAACTACCTACAATATCTCTAATTGCGACAACAAACATCGGAAACATTATCTAATTATGACATATACACAAAATAAATTGAGATAACATTAATAATACTGTAAAGGCTCGCGTACATTACAGCCGCGTCGGGCCGTAGCGCATCGCACTGCAAAATTACGACAACGCAGCACACGAAATAATTTAAATTAGTTAGCTGTTGACATTCAATTCTTCGTGTCACCGTACAGCGAATAACTCTCGAATTACACCCGTATACTGCGCCCGTGTATGTACAAAATCTATGAAAATGATTCAGAAGGATTTTTGCAATGTTTTGCGCTGCGGTGCGGGCCCGTAATATGCGCGAGCTATACTTAATTATAATACTTAATATCAGTACTTAATAATAGTACTTAATTGTGTTTTAAATCTTAGACAGGGGATCACCAAAGGTGTCGAACCACTACACGATACTAATGTACGATAACTCGATCAATTTTAAGGGTCGTTGGAAGCGTTGCGTCTATGACAATTAATATTTCACATCGGTGGATTATATGGTTCGTCATATGTCAAATCCGACCTATTAGAACGGCCCAATTATAGTGTCTAATTCGTTATATGTTTTTAATATTCGATTTAATGGTGAAATTTTACCGGAGTTAGTTTTAACATTCGATTTAATGGTGAAATCTTACCGGGGTTAGTTTTAACATTCGATTTAATGGTGAAATCTTACCGGGGTTAGTTTTAACACTCGATTTAATGGTGAAATCTTACCGGGGTTAGTTTTAACATTCGATTTAATGGTGAAATCTTACCGGGGTTAGTTTTAACATTCGATTTAATGGTGAAATCTTACCGGGGTTAGTTTTAATATTGGATTTAATGGTGAAATCTTACCGGGGTTAGTTTTAACATTCGATTTAATGGTGAAATCTTACCGGAGTTAGTTTTAACATTCGATTTAATGGTGAAATCTTACCGGGGTTAGTTTTAACATTCGATTTAATGGTGAAATCTTACCGGGGTTAGTTTTAACATTCGATTTAATGGTGAAATCTTACCGGAGTTAGTTTTAACATTCGATTTAATGGTAAAATCTTACCGGGGTTAGTTTTAACATTGGATTTAATGATTAAATCTTACCGGGGTTAGTTTTGAAGGAGTAACTATGAAACGTAAACCGTTATACAATAAATACATAATTTGAATTGAATTGAATCGAAAATCAGTTCAATTATCAAAGGTAATTTTTTTTATAATCAATCACAGCATTCGCATCGCATGTAGAAGGTCTTAAAAGTAAGAAAACTGACAGGTCAGAATAGGAAAAAAAAACAAATCATATGTTTTTCACATATTAATCTTCCATGATACGGTTACAAATAACCTACGATTCTCGTGAGTGTTATATAATCGCTCTGATTTATCGCTCCTAGATACAATGACACGAACTGTACAGTATACAATAAAATACATTTTTAAAATATAATTTGTTTGGACACTGGCATGGCCATTGGTCCTCACACAGCAAATAATAAAACAGAATTGTTTTTATCACGTCATTGTCCAGTACCGTCGAAATAGGAGTCGCTCAGTAAAGTGATAGTTTTTACTGAGGACAGAGTTGGACTCCATGGAAGAACACGAAAAATACAGTCTCACGCTTTTATTTAATTATCACAAACATTTCACACAAAAACCACATTGAAGTTTAAATAAATTATAACTATTAAACCATATAACGCATTATATAACCATTTATTAATTATTATTTTTATCTATAACACTTTTTATAACCATCAAACAAACACTTTACTCTTCGAGTACCCGCCAAAAAGTCCCAAGACATTGTTAATTACAAAGAACACTTGACACAGACAGAAAAACGCTAATTGTACCATTGTCATATATGAAATAAAAAACAGTTCTACAACAAGTAATGTTCACGTGTGTATTTTGCTTGATCTGTTATTGGGAGCTATAAATGCCGAGCGAGATAATTTTCGTAATTATATCCAAATAATCTCACGTAACAGTTAAAGCGTAAATCCGGTGCGCTTCCGTATTATAATTTTAATGACATATCCGATTGCTATTGACAATTTAGTGGTCTCTGGATATTACAATTAGATGTATAAAAAACAAGTTAATATGTGTTTTCATTCGCTCATTCATTTATTCCACATTCTACGTTCATTCAATTTATTTTCACTACTACTAATGTATTATATTTGCAGCCCGTGTCTCCACTGGTCCACCTCCCGTCACAGAAGTGCGGTCCATCCGCATTTCCTAGATACGGAGGTGTCGCGTACTGTTCGGTCCAAAAATTATTTTATATCGCGAACCCGTAGGCTGTGGAACGAACTGCCTCAAGAGGTCTTCCCATCAAACTATGACATGGGGTTCTTCTAGAAAGTTGTGAATAGGATTTTGCAAGGTCGGCGGCGCGCCCGCATACTCCCTGGTGTTGCAGGTGTCCATGGGCGGCGGTAACACTTACCATCACGTGAGACCGCTTGCTCGGCCGCCCTGTTCTCTATAAAAAAAAAAAACTTGGACGTGTAGTGTAGTAACTAAAGAGATAAAGATACCTCTAAAAGACTCGACTCGGCAATCCGCTTGGCCAGCGTGAAGATTTAAGGCCATACATCTGTCATGCAGCATGCCCGTGGCCAACAGTGCGCGGTGAAAGGGCTGAGACGATGAGTATTATCAACATGTACCTCTCCACTATTGAATGTAGTACTTAGTTCATACCTAACGTAAGTTAAAATGTGATTGTTATGTGTAACTGGGATAAGAAGGTTCCATGCTGCAACCTCGTAGCCGCTTCGCACACTCTCCGTACTAAGTTACCCCGCATTCACAGAGGAGGAGCGTGAAATGTACTAAATTTCGCAATCCAATACCCGCTGGACGCATTCAACGGGCCACGTTACCCCTCTCTCACAGGAAACTACCTTGAAATGTACTGCATTTCCCACTTTATCTTATTTCCCTAATGTACGTACATGTTTCGGTAGTGAGTGAGATTTTTCCCAACCCTTTCTCCAAATCCATTCCTAAATCTCCAAAGGTAGGCAGCGCATTCGCAGACGTGATTGTCATTCCTTACTGATATTAGCGCAAGTGTCGCAGGTGTTCACGGGCGACAGTATCCACTTACCACCAGGTGAACTGTCTGCCTTCTTTGAATAAAAAAATAGGTATTGTCATTTGGAAGTCGTAATTGTCGTAACGTAATAGGAAAAACCACAGGAAACAATTTGTTCCGTAACAGTGAATTATTTTTTCCAGACCACAAGAGTAACTTCTAAACCGCAATATTTTGTAGAATAATTACTGCACTTGTCTTATGTATATAGGGTTAAATAAGAAATACCCATCTGCATCCTCTAAGCAGTGAATTTCATGTGTGAAAACCAACAACTATTTTTCTACGATTTTCAAAATTTAGCAATTTTTTTTTCACACAGACGACTCATTTGCACCTCATAGCTACCATTCGCACCGATTTACGATGATGGTATGTAATAGTAGCTGTTCGATTAGCAGCTATTTATAATGCAGTTTGAGGCGTTGTCGTTCTTAGTAGTATATAGTAATTAAGAGGAACAATGTCAAGTTCAAAAAAAAACGTAGAACAAAGGTTGGTTGCTTTGAAGATGGTACAGAGAAATCAACGAGACACGAGCTTTGCGTTTGTGTGAGTGCTCACCGATAGTATACAGTGCGAACCATTTCGACAATCGAATTGGACAATTCGGTGTCCACTACAATGGATAAATAGCTCATGCCTCGTCGATTTTACTGTAAGAGAGTGCAGTTTATTTGTATAACAACGATCGAAATACATGTACAGTCGCAAGTAATATTGATCCAGTATGCTTTATTCTTAATTTTGTCGTGTTATAATACTGTCATGTTTGATAAATACGACTGTGAAGTGATAACATTGAATTATAATATTATATTGTTGATGTGTATTTATTATGGATGTGTGTGTATGTTTATTTAGTGGGTCAACAATTAAATATTGTGACTGACTTGAAAAACTCTTGTAGAAGCGAATGAACCGTGTTTTGACGCGCAGTTTACTCTAAAAGTGTTTTCTAAACTCTGTTATTTTTTTGCTGAAAATGAATACTGCCTTTAACATTAAGTAGCTATTAATTTGCTTCATTACTAGCAATGATTTGAGCATGTCCGAGTTAATTTTGGATGCTAAATATAAGTCTGTCTAACCTGATTTGTGACTTGACGTTTTTTAGACGACACTCTGAAACTGGCGTTACTCTGTACAGTTATTCCACAGGAAATTATGTGTGGGTTTTGGCAGATCGATGATATTAAAATATTATGTATTAATCATTCGGTTATCTAAGTGTATTTTTATCATAGTAAATAATAATATAATATAACTCACATTACTGATTACATATAAAATCTCGAAGGTATTTTTTCAACTTACTTATTTGGACATATTATATTCTCGAAGACTATATACTTCAACATCTAGAAGCAAATAGTTTTTTCTTTTTTTTTATGATGGTAAGTCCACCTGATGGTAAGTGGATACTGTCGCCCAAAGACATCCGCGATACATTCCAACATTAGTCCAAAATGACAAACGTTGGCACGCCCGCGGATGCGCTGCCTACCTTTGGAGATATAGGAATGGATTTGGAGAAAGGGTTGGGAAAATGGGGAGGGTTGGGATGGGATGGGAATGGGCTCTGCCACATCTCACTCACTACCGAAACACGTACGTACATTGGGGAAATACGATAAAGTGGGAAACGCAGTACATTTCAAGGTAGTCTTCTGTGAGAGGGGTAACGTGGCCAGTCGAGCGCGCCCAGCGGCTATTGGATTGCTGCGCGCACTCTCCCCCACAAATAAATAGGTGGTGTAATTCCTCAATCATCAACTTTGAGTGGTGCTATTCTATGGCCGACGGACCTCATACAGAATTTTGTAATTTAAAGAAACGAAATGTGTGATAATAAATAAATTAATTAATTGTTTTAATAAATGTTCGTGACACCTGCAATTTATATTTAAAAGCTAATTATCACACGTATAAAAGTAAATTAGTATCTACAATTGAATAGTTTCCGCATCGCACAGTTATGGAAATTAATTATTAACCCTTTTCAAAATAATATAGTTATAATGAATTTGCCGACTGATAAGTTGTTTTTTTTTTTTAAATTTAAATAGGCTTGTATTTAATCAGCGATACTAAATAGGGAGCAAATCATAATCAACAAAACCAACTGCTTTTGAATAATTGGAATAAATACTAATTTTAAATTACCACGAACGTCATCGAGAAGTGAAGTTGTATTTTTGTTTGATTATTATAAATGCATTAGCCTTTTTGTGGTTTAATAAAGATAGTTTACGAGTATTAAACGTCACAGTGTTTGTGACAATCAAATAAAAGCGTGGGATGGCGTTTTTCGTGCTTCCAAGGAGAACTCTCCTGTCCTCAGTAAACCTACTAACGTTTTACTGAGCGACTCCTGACTTGCTTCGACGGGACGGGACATTGACAGGATACGTTTTAGACTTTGAAATTGTTTATTACGAAGAAAACTTGACACTGGCAGAATGTGCTAATTGCACCGTTGACATATATGAAGAAAAAAAAAAGAATGTCATCACAAAGAGGGACTCCAATATATTTATTGTCACCGGAGAACTTAAACGCAACCCACCTTTAAATTTGATTCCATCGATTTATTTTTAATTATTTCTCAAAGTTATTAATTGTAAATTCATTGTTCAAATACACTTCAATAAACGCACTTGACTAGGTCACAGTTAACCAGTTTGGTGGACTTTTTGGGACGAACTTCATCAAAAACTACCAATGTACCAATAACGTCTATTGTACTCACATTGTGCAAATAAAGAATTTGAATTTTGATGGAAATTGGCTCGGCCTTTCCACTACAAAAACACGCATGTACGTACATAAGGGGAATAGGATAAAATATACAGGTACATTTTCAATAGTTGTCATATATACTTGTAACTTACAGTGACAATGACAACGTAATGAACTCTGAAATTAATGTTTGCTTTGGTACCATTCGTGCTTGTTTGGAATTTAATGATGGACGACCAGCGTTATTTTATTAGTAGGTAGTTACTGCATTTACGAGCAGTTTGTAACGATATATTAAGTAGATTGAAGTATTTATTTAGATTTCAATAGTATATTTGTAATATGATATTTGTGACGAGCAGGTGACGACGACGACTTGGTGTGCATAATCGTATAGCTTGATTCCCGTGGGAACTCTAAAATGAATCTGGATAAAAGGTGTCCTAAATGTTGACCCGGCACATAAGCCGGGTATATAATATAATATAACATGTATATATAATATAGGCACATAATATAACTATGCCGAGTTTCATTAAAATCAATATAGTTGTTTTTGCGTGATGCGCGTACAGATAGAGAGAGAGAGACAGATAGACAAACAGAGAAAATTTCAAAAAATGTTGTTACACACAGATATTATTCAAAAAATATTAAATGTACAGATAGGACTTTGTTACGATTTTATTATAATTGTATAGATTTTAAAAACAAATATTTGTCAAAAAATACACATGCACTCACCTGGCTTCGGCGCTGGCACTTCCACATCACTGACACCCATCACTTTCAAGTACACTTGACCGTTTAAACACTCCTCGAACTTTCACTTATTTTAATCCTGTTTTCAGGAATAAACTTTTTAAACTTTGAATTTAAATATGTAGATTTTTTTTTAATTTTAATTTCGAATTACTATTCTGTTTCAATTTGAGTCTTTAAATTTAGTTAATTACGTCTAATTTTTATAAACCTAATATTTAAAAAGGTTTTAATTTGATTTTTGAAATACTTTTCTGTTTTAATTTGGGAGTTAATGACCTTTATTTAAAATCAGAAATACATTGCTTATTTAGTATGTCCTCAAGGCGTCGTAGTGAGGAAGTGGTCGCCGCGCGCGCAGTATGACAGTGACCGCGCATACGCAATACATGCCTTTTATAAAGTATCGTTCTTGATGCCTTTCATGTTATCATTGAGATCTTTTCCTAGTGTTATTATAGTTTTATCTAGATTATATATCCCATATTTCAGTGATAGCTGAGATTATGTGATGTTATATCATTGTTATGAATATTATGGAATAGATTTTGTTACTAACCGTTCCGAGATGTTTACGGCACAGATAAAAAGTCACGATGTATCGGCGACAGACGGCGTAGACGAGTCCTTCAATGGAAACAATGTGCTGGGAAGCGAAATCTAGGACGCGCTCCCATCAAAAGGAATTCGCCCGCAGTGGGCGCAGCAGTGTGTTGTCGGTTGGCTTTAGACCAGCACAATTCCATCTCTTTCCCGTGGGTAAAAGGAGAATAATAATTAGTCGCCTTTACGATACCATTGATAACAAAGCCGCTACCGCAAGGCCTGAGGAATTACACCACACGTCAAGGAGGGAACTCGCCAGCTCTTTTGGCATTTTAAAAGCCACTCATTCCTCATGCACACGACAATGTGGATGAAGAGGTCCGTGACGTGTCCAATAAAAAAAAAAAACGTGTGCGGTGAGGGGACCCCCGTCACGAACGAAGATCCTCACGCATTTTCTTTTAAACTCCGAATGTAATTCGAAATAAAATCTAGCCACGCACTAGTCTGCACGTCTGTTATTCTGCTCGAGTCTCGCTCTCGATACTCGCACGCACACACACACAGAGGAAGAATAAGGCGTATGGAGGGGTAAAAATCTTACGTGACGTTACATTTTCTCTCGAATCACACCTACCGCAAGCCGCTTATAGGAACTTCGTTCGAAAAGCAATATAATAATATAGACGGTGTGTCAATAAACAACGAACTGAAGTAGCCTGTATGAGAATGTGTGAGTATTTAGAAACTTTGCTATTGGTCGTAATGGGAGCTATCGGCATAGTATGACTACATATGCGTGTGTATCGTGCACTGACACTCAGTCGGCATACACTCAGTACGTCACTTAATTAAAAGGCGACATTACTTGTTCACTATTCTAAAGTCCACGGCAGTGGATCGATAACAGAAGCCGAAAATTATACACTCTTCTATACATAGATATTTTATAGAGCCGTCTTGTACATGAAATATTCTTTTGAAAAAAATCATTGTCTACGAACTCTCTAATACTCTCTATTGAGATAGAACGATAAAGAGGCCAAAACAACCATTTTTTAGAATTTTTGTTTATCTGACTATCTGTTTATTTTTGTTATGCATGACGCAGACACTATTGGACGGATTTTAATGAAACTTCGCATAGTTCTAGTTTTCGCTTATTGCAGTCCAATCGCCTAAATAGCCGTCAAGTCGCGCGAGAGAACGACCCCGCTTTTAAGCGACCCCCCACAACTCCTTTCGACTTACTGGTCGCCTTGTTCCACCGTGTATCCAACGCCTTATTTTACGCAGACGAATTTGGGAGCAACTGCTAGTCGTAGAAAATTCTTATATATTGTTTAATAAACGGTTTCAATTACATACTAAGTTAATGAGGTGGTTTACACTAACCGGTTGTTTCGAGCGCGCCAAGGCGGTTTAGAAGTTATGTACATATATGTATGCAGACATGTAAAATATGTGACGACCAAGCTGTCAGACAAACAGACGTAATATGTGCCGTTGTAGCTTGTACTTGTGTCAGTCTATAACATCCCACTGCAGGGCACAGGCTTTCCTTAGTCACTGGGGAGGGGTTTCGGGCCGTAATCCACTAGGTGGGCCCGCTGCGGATTGGTGAATACACATACTCCAGATTTTCTTTTATTTCTCGAGCATGCGAGTTTCCTCACAATGTTTTCCCTCATCTGGCGCGTTTCCCTCATCTTAATCCTCAGCTAGTGACAATTTATAAAAAGTAGAAATTCAGTGACACGGGCCGAGAATTTGTCCTCGCGATCACACGAATGTGCGTCGATTTTAGATAGGCTGTCACCGCATGAATACTTAACTAATATATGCAGTGTCAGGGGGAGAGTGCACGCTGCAATCCAACAGTCGCTGGGCCCGCTCGCCTGGCCACGTTACCCCTCTCTCACAGAAGACTACCTTGAAATGTACTGCATTTCCCGTTTCATCTTATTTCCTTAATGTACGTACGTGTTTCGGTAGTGAGTGAGCTGTGCCAAAGCCCATTCCCGTCCTATTCTCATTTTCCCAACCCTTTCTCCAAATCCATTCCTATATCTCGAAAAGTTATACGCATCCGGGGGTGTGTCAACGTTTGTCATTTTGAACTAATGTTGCCATGTATCGCGGATGGATGGAATGCATATGGAATGCAATAAAGTTTTTGTTGTATGGATAAAAGGCGGCAGACGAGCTGACGGTCCAACAGATGGTAAGTGGATACTGTCGCCAATGGACATTCGCGACACATGCCACCATCAATTCAGAGTGACAAACGTTATCACGCCTCCGAATGCATTGCCTACCTTTCGAGATTTAGAGGAATCAATTAGAGGAGTAGTTGGGAAAATGGGATGGGATAAGGTAGGATGGGATGGGAGTGGGCACTGCCATGTCTCACTCGCTACATTGGGGAAGTTGGTTAAAGTGGGATATGTTCAACTAATAAAGTTCAACTAATAAAATTTAAATTAATTTCGATGTTTCAAGATTATGTTTAAACAGAAACACTATTATCTGAGTTTTAAGATAAAGGAACAAAAGTAATTTAATTATTATTTTGGAAAAAGAAATTCGCCTACTTCTAACTCCTATTTGGGACTTTTTTGGCGGAAACTCGAGAAGTAAAGTTTTTGTTTAATTATTGTAAAAAAAATGTATTAGCCGTTTAGTGGTTAAATAGTGATAGTTTATTAAACTTAAAAGTGTCTTTGTGCATACTGTTTGTGATAATCGAATAAAAGCGTGCGACTGCAATTTTCGTGTGCTTCCAAGGAGTCCTCTTCTGTCCTCAGTAAACCTACTATCAATTTACTGAGCGACCCGCTTACTTCGATGGGACTGGACATTGAAAGAATCCGTTTTAGGTTTTAAAATTATTTATTGCGAAGAAGACTTGACACTGGCAGAACGTGCTAATTGCGCTATTGCCATATATAAAAAGAAAAAACACTCCTACTTGAAATAAACTGTAATTAAAAAACAAGTAAATTTTCATATTTGCTTATGCACACATTGGTCTGTGTGTTTTGTTTAATGAATTACTGTACTATTTTGACAATTCAGTATCAGACTCAAAGATTTATCTGACTTCTCAGATTCAATCGACTACAAGATTCCTTTGGTCAGATAATGTCACAATATGTCAATTTGACATGATTTTACGTCATCAATCGATAATCGCGATATCAGAATGATAATATTCAAGTAGCAAATAAATGTAAAGCTAGAAAAATATTACGTTTAGATTCAGATACAGATCCTTTAGCTAAATCTGTAATGATTGAATTAGATAGTGTCATTTTCAGTCAACGAATTCAAATGTAGATATTGTACATATATTATATATATATAGCTGTTGCTCGCGACTTCGTCCGCGTGGACTTTAGTTTATGAACACCGTATTTATTCGACGTGATTATTTAAATTGATATAACTTTTTTATTTTTGAACTGATTGAAATAAAACAAACACTAAA
The DNA here is from genome assembly GCA_914767545.1 of Sesia apiformis. Taxonomy (NCBI): domain Eukaryota; kingdom Metazoa; phylum Arthropoda; class Insecta; order Lepidoptera; family Sesiidae; genus Sesia; species Sesia apiformis. Next base: position 609,343 of record OU611960.1, on the reverse strand, counting down.
TTTTAAATGCAGTTTACCACAATACATTAGTGAAAACCGCACCCAAATCGGTCAAGCCGTTTCTAAGATTAGTGCACAGAAACGCACAGACAAACAGACAAAGATTCTAACAATCATTGTGTTGGGTTCTATTGCGTTGATAAAGGCCCCCAATAATAGTTTTTCTCATATATCTTCCATGTACAGACAGTGATCAGTTACATTTTGATTATATGTATAGATCTATGTTATGGTCAAAGTTCGCAGTGCGGTCACTTCCCGAAAGGACCAGTCTTGTTTAAACCGCGAAATGGATTTTAGTTTCGACCTTTAACTGATGTCATTTTGTTTATCATAAGATTGACTAAATTGAGCAGTCGAACCCAAAAACCAAAATAATCTATTTCATTGTCATACGTGTGCAGACCAGAATAAATACATTTTCCTAACATTGAACTCAGTGTACATTAGCGTGTTGCGAACTTTACATGCCTCAAGTATAAAGAACACAATACGCATATGTTAGTCCAGTCACGCTAAGCGACAAAAGGACAAGCAAAAAGGATAATTTTCTAATTATTGTCATTGATTAGTTCTCTATTGTATGATAATTTTCCATCGTTTATACAGAAATGACTTTGATAATGAAACTTATCATTGATCTACTTACTCGTATAAGCTACTAGCTGGTGCCTGCCACTTCTTTCGCACGGATTGCATTACAACAATTTTTAAAACATTAATCCATATAAAATTTCCTATCCTGGATTTTAGCCTCCTAACAAAATATGGAAAAATAGTTTTATTAATTATTTGTTCTACTATAGAACAATCTGTACCAAATTTCACGTTAATAGGATTATCAAATATTTTTTTTTCGTACAAACTTTGACACCCCGTGTCGTGAATTCTGAAAATCTATATTAATAAAAATGTAAACGTTCGTTTGTTCAAAATCTTAAAACTACGATAGTTCTTCACCGATTGCTTTAAAAATTTGACACAACGTTGCATTCAAATACGCGCGTGTTTTTACCCATATACCTATCACAGGGTAAAAACATGCTTTTTACCCAAAAACAGGGTAAGCGCCATCTGTTGGTCAGCTACAGCAACGCGTGGCTGGGTACACCTAGTATGCAATAAAGAAACGAAATATAGCAATGGCAAAAATCTGAAAAAATTACAGCTCGGACAATCGATGGTCAGATGAATCCCAAACAATATACCAGAAGAGACCACTTAAGTGATGAGGCCGTCAACTGTATAAATTTTCATTGTTGTATTAAGTACATATCTAATGTATCGTATATTTTTATCTATATTATTATGCATTGTTCATGATTCTATGTTCTTTGAAGTAAAAATTTCATTAACATTTTGTGGCAAACAATTTTTTTTATTATTTAATAAATTACCTATTCAAATAAATTTGCTAAATGCGAAGCCCAGTATTTTTTAACAAAATAAAACATATGTAGTTATACGACGATTATATGTTACTGCTACAATTTATCGAGGAGAAGATGGTCACGGTAGTATAAATGTTTGCCATTGTCTCTTCTGCCAATAAACTTCAAGAAAAGGTCGGTTTTTATTAGACTTTGTAGGTCGTTTCCAATAGCGAGTTAATAAAATATTATAGTACAAAGTGATCTGTACATAAATAATGAGATCTGTCTGTCTGTATCTTGGAAGAAAACATGATATGGAAATAGCAAGTTCGCTATAATCATGTGCTATGAAATGGAGTTTTAAATAATCACGACACCGCCCGGTGCAGAGTAATCAGTTAATTAAAAATGGAGTTTCAATTGCACCTATATAAATTGTAATGCAATGCAATTCAACCAACCCTTTTAGTATCAATTGCTGGACATGGGCCTCCTCGTGCATATTGTCTTGTGCATGAGGGTTGTATGGTCTTAAAACACCACGCAGGCCAACTGGGTTGGTGAGTCCACTCTTTTAGAGGTGATGTAGTTCATCAGGGTTTGTGGTAGCAGCACTATTATCCCTATTAATTGTATTATTAATTCCAAGGTGCAATTAAAATATGATGGTAATAAAGGCAAAAAGGCAAGCAGCCCCACATTATGGTAAGTGGCTACCACCGCATATGGAGACTTGCACCACCAGGGGGTATGCGGGTGCGTTGCCGGCTTTGCAAAATCCTCTTCACAGTTTTCTTGACGTATTTATAGCATAAGGGGAAGTCCTCTCAAGGCAGTTCGTTCCACAGCCTACGAGTTCGCGGCAAAAAAACGATTTTTGGACCGTACAGTGCCCGACGCCTCCGTATCGACGAAATGCGGGTGCACAATGCTGAAATGTTAATGCTTGTAAAAATTTCTAATCAATTTCAATACCATTGCTGAATGTGACTTTCCTCCAAGTCACATTTAGCATTCTAATGTGACTTTCTGACTTTCTTATAGAAAGCAAAATCAATTTTTAAATGCGACCCTCCTCCGTTACTTAAAGATTAAATTTTAAACAAATATTTGAAAACATATTTTCGTTTGTGGCCATTTGGTAAACACGCGTTACCTGAAATTTGCAAGTGTGTGAATGAGAAAGCACGGTGACGTTAGGGTCCAGTTGGAGCGAGATGACTTGATATTGGTCATTTTCGATCGGTAGTTGCAAGACACGTTTTAAGAGTCCGCGTCCACGAAATGTTACTCTATATTCTCCTCCCTCCAAGGTTTATATCAGTGCCCAATACCCTCTTTCTTTCGTTTCTTGGAAACCGCTGCCTATTTTAGTCCTCATTGATCCCAATGCCGTGACAGCAACATTAAGAATTTTTCAATTTCTCCAATGTTTTTTTGTGATCCCACACTTTTATTTTTCTTTCGTAAATAATTTATTAGCTTTCCCTTGTATTTATTTTGTTATCTATTTCTTCCACCGGTGTATTTAATACGCAAAAGAGAATACTTAATATTATTCTGTAGTTTCTCACATATTGAGATTTATGTGAAATCTTTAAATAAACATACATAATATTTTTTTTTTAATAAAAATCAGATTTGAAAAAGGAAATTTTGAGTTGAAAACCTTAACCAAACTCAATAAGTCCATACCGCTAATAAGGTCCTTTATTCTATTCTGATGTGTATTGACCAATTGTCTTTCACGGGTCTGCTCGAAGTGATCTCCACAGGAGATCGCGGATGTCTATGGATGACAGTATCCACTTACCGTCAGGTGGACTGTATACTTGTCTGTCACCTTTTTTCTATAAAAAAAATATAATACAATGTTTCCGTATGTACCTACTCTAGTTGATAAGCCTAATTTAAATAAATTATTAAAAAAAGCAAACAGTACAAGGTAGAAAACTAGTCAAGTTATAAACAATAATTGATGCGTTTGTTTGTGTCTATTCGTGGCATCATTTTCCTGTTGAAACTACGTGTGGCTGCTATGAATTTTTGAGGATAAAACTAGGCGTTACGAGGAAAAACCTAAACGTTTCGTTTTCTGAATATTAAATTTGATTAATAGCTCAAGTACCTAGACAGGAGATAACTAAACATGTTTTCAGTTCAAGTCCGAAAAAAGTCCGTTCAAGTCATCAAGCGAGGAACCTGTCGAAACGCATTCAAAACAAATCATTTATATTTCCAGAACATAGGTAATCAAAATATGGTATTACAATAATAGTACATTACTGTCCAGGCCCGAAATAAAGCAATTGACGGCCGAATAATATTGGAAGGACGAGTTCTTTCTAAATAAACGAGGTCGTTATTTGTTTTTTCAGCCGTGATTTGTATAGTATTTTTCTCTAATTTGCGAGGAAATAATAAACAAATTAATTCAAGAAACAGAAATTTTATTCATATTAAAAGTTACATTGCAGTTTGTACAGTTAGACAATGACAATTGAACACTTTTGCCAGGTAAATTAACGTGTTGAATGCTTTGGCTTGAGTTCAGTGTGGAAGCTTCAGGTGTCAATTTATCGGATGGTGCAGATGACGTTGATGGACGGGGTTCAAAAGGCGAAGTTTTTAATGTAGCTTCATTATTAGACAACTTAAAATTGTTGTTAAAATAAATAACTTAAAATATAACTTAAAATTGCGTTGTGCCCTCTGTCTGGTTCGCGGTGTTAAGATTCCCCGCCAAAACATGACCCGCTGTGAATGTCAAGAATTAAATTATTTTCTCCTGAGTTCATTGTTTTCTTTGGAGCTTCCATAAATACCTTGCTGACTCCTCGGGACCTTTTTGGGAAATCTAAACAAAAGAGCCGATTGACGTATTCCTTTTTTAAAAATAATGAAGCCATTTCCAAGCATGTAGGAGAAAATACATTTGTCCTATTTGGTTTTGCCTCGAATGATCATGCAGATGCAGATGTCTCTCCCAGACAGGATGAGAATCGGCTCTGGCATATCTTACTCACTAGCGAAAAATCTCGTAAGTTGTGTGTGAAAAAGGCTAATTCTGTCAATTGGGCACGCCCTGCGACTGTGAGATTGCAACGTGCATCTTCTGCCCAGTAAAATGGCTTCAGTCTTTGAATGTTGCACCCAGTATGAGCACATTTATTTCTAGCGATATAATTTATTACAACCCTATTGCACTTAATCGTACAAAAGGCAAGTTTAATTATTGGAGGCATTCTACACCAGCGAACCTTTGCGTGAGCCTTATAAATTACACTATCTAGCTATTATTCTTGTATGTACTCACTTATGTCTCCTTTCCCCCAAAGGTTAGAAGAGATTGCTATAGCTATAAGGCTACCCTTTATAACTACTAATGTGTCACTTACACTGATCTTTCCGGTGTAAAATATAAAACGGCCGTCCACTCGTCTTAGGTTCTGTCAGGGCTGGCTCACTGCACACTTTAGATTCGAAAATATGCATACAGCGGCGGGCCACTGCGCAGGTGTTTATTTCAGTCGGTTGCCGCTGGCTTTTTGTAACACACACGCAAATAAAAGCGTTTAAAAACTTCCATCATATTGTGTAAGTAGGTATTTATAATACTATTTAATTATATTTTAGAACAAATTTAAAATTGTATGTTAAAACGAATAAAACTAGGTACTATAATTAGTTATATTATAATTACGGGTGATAATTAACCTTTGCGATTCACGCACGGAGTGTCATTATGTGTGTGACCTTCAGCGGTTCCGTGTAATATCGCCTTTGTCCGATGCGAGTAGGATTCAATTTGGCTTGCGCTGAACGAAATTTTGTTTTGTAGGTTTTAGGGAGCACCCTTCTGTACTTGTACTTTTAATTATTCTGTGGTTCTGTCTGAAAATCAAGCGCTGTTTGCCATTTTATTGTATGGTATAGGTACAGCTTGTGGTGAGCTTGTGCTATTTTTCTGGCAACACTGATCACTGGCGGGAAAGTGAAATACCCTTTGACAGCTGACAAAAATTGTTAACAACTGACATTTGTTAACAATTTTGAAATGAAACTTAATAAGGAGAAAAATAGATATGTTTTACATTTTTTTTCGACAAGGATATAGATGATTCTGGTGCTCGGAAAGAGATTTGCGGTGTTTACGGAGAAGATACTTTATCTAAAACTACTGCAAAAAATGGTTCAGTCGATTCAGGTCTGGCAATTTTGATGGGAAGGGCGTTCACCGCTATTTCCATTTGCGAGATATTGCTAAAACGAAATGAAATCGACCCATTTCTGAAGAGATTGGTAACAGGCGATGAATCTAAGCGAGGTGGGCCATCACAAATACTTCCAAAGAAAGGCCTCACTCCGAACAAAGTTATGTTATGTGTATGGTGGGATTGGAAAGGCATTGTTGTGTATTACGAGCTTTTGTCGCATAGCCAAACGATTAATTCTGATGTCTACTGTTAGCAATTGGTAAAATTGAAACAAGCACTTGAAGAAAAACGCCCAGAATTAATGAATAAAAAAGGTTTTCTATCATGACATTGCTCGACCACATACATCATTGATGACTAAACAAAAATTGATGGACCTTGGCTGGGAAGTTTTAATGCATCCTCCGTAAATGTCACACACTCATTAACACTTCTTGATATTACTCTCGAGTTGTTGTCTATGGTCAGTTGTTTATGGCAATTACTTAGATTTAGACTATTTTTCCTAACAAACTGTGATGCAATCCACCTTTTCTTATAAAACAATTTTTGCATGCTGTGTTCTTCTATACGGGAGCTGTTATATAATAACACGTTAATGTATAAGTAATTAATATTTATTATGCAAATATATGACAGATGTATGGTAGATTGTTGGAGAACCTAATAAAATAAATAAATAAGTAAATACAGTACAGACATAGGACCTTTGGATTATCATTAATTCCGCTATTTACAATATTCCTTAAATGACATAAAATTACATTCAAGACAAGCCTGTATAAACCATTATAATCAGTTTCTCGTTTAAAAACCCCATTAAATTAATAGCGAAAGATAGTCGAATTAAATGAACAATATTCCGCTCAATAAATGTTTATGCAATACAAACAGAAGTCTTTATTATTTTCAATTTAAAAAGGCCGCCAACTTATCCGACTACCTGTTATTTATCAATTTCTCATTGGGAATTGATTAGTATGTATTCGGAAGCGTGTCTAGTCTAAATAATGCCCTCGATAGCCTCTTTTAGCGATACGGAAGTCCAGTTCAATTTTCCCCTTATTTTAACATTACGGTCACGTCTCTGAACATTATCCTGTAGCCGACCTGTTAATTACATGGATGATGGAGGACGCCGAGTTTATTGTTTTGCTGTATATTGGAGGCCTATTTTTGACACTTTTGGCATAAGAGAGTTGTAACAAGTGTGGTGATGTTAATGGAAGCCATTTTAATTGTTGAACGTAAACATTTATCGTACTTTTACTGTAAATATAATATATGAAGCTGTTTTTCCGCTTGTATGGAGCTCAAAAACTATAAAACCTTTTACCGAATTCGGTTGCTAAACGTTTGTTGCGACTGAAATATACCGATTAATTGAGATTGATTACATAAACCTCAATTAACTGGTATATAATAAAGATTAGGTTCAAACAGTAGGTAATAGTTTGCGAACATTCGTTCTCAAAATATTTTTATTTGAACGTATGTACTCTAATTAATTTCTTTTGCAACATTTAATTCGTTTGAGGTATCCCATACCATCGACCTGTGCCTCTCCGTTGGATACAGCTGGAAGGCGTCCCACACTGCACTTCGCGTTACGTTGCCTCCAATCAAGGGCTCGTCTACTCCATAGGTTATTATCAGTCCTGTGGATTGCCGCATATATATAGATACCTGTAGGTATCAGGCGGGCCCAAAACTCAGGATTTTTAAATAATAGATCGTGAACTCCTTTGTTTTTAAGGCACTCTTTGTCTCTAGTCTTAAAATTCCATTAATCGACCGAAATAAGTCTTAAATTTCCAAATTACTCTGCAGCTTACGGTGTACGACTTCTGAAACAAGTGGACTCTTATACCAACATGACAAATAACTGCAGACTATCTTTTCACCAATTCCTTTTCCCTGATCGGTTCTAGTAATGGTATATTAAAACACCTAGGTGAAGCTTTAAAAAACCTTTTACAGAAATCTTAGCTGGAATTGAAAGATTTATATAGGTACACCAGTTACTTTGAAAAGATATGATGGAAATTCCGAGAAAGTTTCTCACTTAAATTACTAGGCTTTACTCTTGTTAGAGGTTTATAGGGCGACACGTGTAAGTATAAAGGACTTAGATTTTTCCCTTAAACTCAAGTCTTAGAAGTTCCTTGTTTTAACTTTGATCAGCATAACATCGGCATATGTGTGTCCATCGTTGGATATATGTAATGTAACGAGCGCTTTCAGTGTCCACTGCTGAACAAGGGCCTCCTCATGCATATTGTCTTGTCCACGAAGGATGTATGACCTGAAAATGCCCTGCGGGTCAAGCGGGTTGGAGAGTTCACATTAACAAAGGTTTAAAAGGTGGTGTAGGTTCATCAGGGCTTGTGCTGGCCGCTATTGAATTGGTGGGAAATAAAGTACACAAAAAGTACGAACTTCGAGATAGTTCCGATGGAGCTGTTTTTTGTGTGAGCTTCGTGTGAAAAAAATATAGGCTAATAAAAAAAGATAAAGATAATAAAGGCTAATAATTTGAGAGATATTTACAAAAACAGTTTTTTACCTTTGGACACCCTATATAATTTTTAGCAGTATACTGATCGATGGGGTCGATGGTTGACATTTCATTCAGAAGGATAGTGTATATAGTATATATATATCAGTTACATCGGAATTATTCTCAGGTGTATTTTGAACTGGTTTAAGATGTTTGAACAGGAATTATTTTGACTTGAATAATAGTCTTCTATTAAGGCTTACCACCGCACAATAATATGATCTTTCGTTCTTCTTACCTAGCCACTACCGGTGACTTTCCATCCATAAGCCCCCTGTTGTTGTAGGTTTCCATGGATGGTGATGACCACTTACCATCATGTGGCCCGCCCGCTCGTCAAACCTTAAATATTGTAATATTAAAATTCTGGCCAGATTTCGATTGAAACACGCACCCTTTCCATGGGGAAATTGGCAACTAGTACCTTATGGAATGGTTTTAGTGATTCGATACTATCATGGAGACCATAAATCATAATCGAGGAGATTAAGATCGGGACTAGATAACGGCCTGTTTTCAGCTCTAATGAAGTCGGGAATATTCCTTTCTAGCCAAGCCTGTGTTTAGCGAGCTTTATGACCTGGTGCTGAGTCTTGCTGAAAGGACCATTTGTGGTTATGGAACAGAGCGTTGTTAAGAGGCTTTACGACCTTCTCAAGAATTGTATCTTCGTACACTTGAGTTCACGTTTTAATGTATTTTTCACAAAAATATGATTTGTGCTAGCTAACACTCCACCAAACCATCACCGATGCCGGATAATGGCCACATTGCACACTCTAGAGTTATGAGCATAAACTCTTATCATTCCGCTTGTTAAAATGTTCTTCAATGGTGAACATTTTAAATAACATTTGTCTGTGAGCTCCCTTTGGGTACCTCCGAAGAACTTGTTTTGTACTGTCAACCCTATTTTTCTTTAAATTGTCAGTTAAGAATTACCGGTACGTCTTTTGTAAGTAGCGCTCCTAAATCATCTTTTAAAATACGTCACAAGGTTCTGGGCGCTATATTCATTTCTCTGTATAAAATCTTTTGCTTACGGAAGGGATTTCTTCGGATTCTCTCCTTCATAGTTTTAATCGTCTGTATAGTACGAATAGTGCGATAACGGCCAGACTGTTTTCTGTACAGACAGAGGACTTTCAATGTACCTATCAATGGCCCGGTACACAAACATTCGGCTAATATCAAGCTGATGGAGAGTTTTAAAAATTGCATTTGGCTCCATGCCTATTTTGGGGTAATGCAATTGCAGCAATACGGTTTTCGTTATCACCCCACCCTATTTTAATAATAGTGTAATATTTATTAATGATTCGCGCCAAAATGAGAAATAACATTTATTTTTTCTCGTGAAAATGACAGATTCCAAATTCAAATGTAAGTATTTTTTTTAATTGTAACAGTATTTATGAGCAGACTAGGTTTATAAACAAGGATATTAACACCATTATTAGTTTCCCCTCGCTTTACTAGCTGTGATTTTGAATTGGCAAATATTTTCCACACCCCTCCCCAATCGGCTCCGGTCACGGATCGCATAAAAGTTAACCGCCTTCGAAAACAGGGAGTAACATTAAAACGTATCGTAACTCGGCAACGTGTGCGAGATACCGCGGATATCTCGTACACATTTCAGAGGCTTTAAAGTAGAAAACTGTATATGACATTTTAGTATTAAACGCGGCTGGATTGCGGCAATATTTGCGTATGGGTAAATATTGCGGCCGTGTGATATCGACCGGCTCTAGAATACCACCACACCATCTCCCTCTGAGATCTCCTGAGGAACTACACCGCCTTCTAAAAAGTGGACCCGCCAACCCACATGTCCAGCATAGCATTTTAGAGCCATGCTATCCCTAATGCACAAGACAATGTGTCTAATGAGGCCCATATCCAGCAATGGACAATAAAAGAGCTGGTTACGTCGCACAGGAAACAAAGCGACATGAGAATCCTTACAATGTTAACAACAGAAAGACTTCATCACCGCTATCCAGAATTCCTTTTTCTCTTCTTATATGGTAATGGTATATGGTAGTTGGCACATTCTGAAAGTGGTAAGTTTCCGTCGTAATAAATTTCAAAGTCTAAAACGGATCCTGTCAATGTCTAGTCCCGTCCAAGTAAGTCTGGAGTCCCTCAGTGAAGTGACAGTAGGTTCACCGAGGACAGATGACGACACGTTGGAAGTACACGAAGAACGCTTTTATTTGATTATCACAAACATCACGCACGGAAAAAAACTTTGATGTTTAATAAATTATCACTATTAAACCACAAAACGCCTTATACACAATTTGTACAATAATCAAACAAAAGCTCAACTTCACTCCTCGAGTTCCGGCCAACAAGTCCTATCCATAATTAAATTTCTATATTAATAAATAGACCAATGACAGCGGCAAAAATATAATACAATCTAAGAAAATTATAATCAACAAGTAGATGGAATCCGTCATTATTATCGCCGGGCAACCTAAGCAATTTGAATTCACTAAAATCAATTTGCTCACTGAGTATATTTTTTATACAATAGATGGCAAACTAGCGGGCGAGCCACATTATGGTAGGCGGTCACCGCCGCCCATGGGCAGCTGCAACACCAGGGGGCTCGCCAGTGCGCTGCCCACCTTGCAGAATCCTGTTCACAGCTCTTTTGAAGAGTCCCATATGTAAATCTGGGTTGACAGTTTCTGTTGTCCATTTAATTCTTTTTCTTAAATATGGGTCGTATGTCAAAAAGTGTCTTTGTTTAAAACAAAATCGACGTGTCAGAGGATTTTTTCGAAAAACTCTCAATTTCAGAAATAATGAATATATTCGTTACTTTTCGAAAGCACTGTATACGTCTGTTTCTATACATCAATCAGACTAAAATAAATAGTTGTCTATTATATATCATATAAGTATCTTTTACCTTCAGAAACTGACATAAATATGAAAAGAAATATGAAAATAATTATTCTATTGATACCCTCTCAATACAAACAAGCTGGACTAACGAAATATCTGCCATATAATAAATCATATTTTACATAATAGAATAACCGATAGCCGAAGCACATACAATATTTGTAATAGAAGCTGTTTACTCAGCTTACTCATACAATAAATAATAGAGAGGTATGTAAGAAATGTGTGAACTATGTATGAAAACTATTTTCTTTCTAAATTTCATTTACGTGGTATTAGGGAGAGATGCTCTGGTACAATATTATGTATGCTCTGGTAAAAAATTATCGAAATCAAAAACAGAAGTACTGCGCCAAAGCCATCAAAGTTTTCAAAATGAAAGGTCAGTGATATCAATATAAGAATTTTTCTTTACATTTAAAAGTACAAAGTGTAAATATACCGGGCACATAAAATAATACAAAATTCCCATTATCTCTAATTAGTTTATTTTTCTTACAATAATACAAGCCTAATACAAATTAGGCTGTGCGTTGGGACCGGCAGGTAAAAATTAAAAACAAGATTTATTAATTGACCAACCATATTGTGTTTGCGGAGACAATCGTCGGAGAACGTTTTAAAACCATTAGTTACAAGCAGATGCTACTGTTGTATTATGTTAACAGATGAACGAACGCTCATAAAAGAGCTGGCACTGATGAATTTTGAAGATACGAGATCGTTCCACTGGTTTTATACTTTGCAGGTATAGATGGCATGTATACAATAAAATATTTTATATAGTAATAAGGTGGCAGGCGAGCATACAGTCAACCTGGAGGTAAGTGGATACAGAATGATAAACGCTGGCATGATGATGACCCCCCAATGCGCTGACTGGTTGGGAAAATGGGGAGGGATTGGATTGGATGGGCATGGGCTCTGGCATATAATAAAATGAACTTAAGTCTCACGATTGTTCATGATTAGCTGGCAGAACAGCTGTTGACAAAATCAATATCAACTCCTCAGTTGAAAGTAGAGTTGAGTAGAGTGGAATCTGAAATTCTAGCAATGTTCTAGATAATGCCAGATAACGAAAAGAAGTTTGAAAGTAGTAACGCAATCCTACACAGCTGTATGTGAACCCGAGAAGCGAAGAAGCTCGATCAAAGAACTCGATTCTTGTATCGTGCCAATTTTTATTACTAAGAAAGACTACAAAACTTAATTGGTGAATTATAATGTTTTGAAGTTTGATTTGTGTTTCAAAATATGTTTCGATTACTTGGTTAATGAACGGTGTCTAATTGTTGTTGAGGACGAGCACGAAACTCGGCGGGCCGGCCGGTCAAGTGCTTAATTCGGCCGTAAGGAGCCGCGCAAGTGCTCCTCACGTTGGGTCGCGTCCGAACCCAACTGGAGGGTTCTCTTGCGGAAATGAAACTCCTGGGATAACTGGATAACGACTGTATTTTTGATTTTTTTTTCTCGTGGCTTCGATGGTCTTTGAAGATTTCCTCTTGCATATGCTGAATTGTAGCCCATTATATGGGCAGCAATAAACACCTTTTTGTTAAATAGATTATATATTTTAGTGTTACCTGGTGTTAATAAATTTCTTTCTTTTTCTTTCTTTCTTTGCCATAAATATGAAATGAGTCTAATAATTATTTTACTTAAGACCGCACTTTAAAAAATTGAATTAGCGGAACATAATAAGATTTGTTGTAATAATAATAATAAATGCAATGTTGTAATACTAAAATAATTTACTTGTCGTATAATTACAGATTAATAATAATGTTAATGGCTGAGCACAAGCTAACCATTTTAAAGGAATTGCGTAGCCAATTAAATATTCAATCATTGGTTAACGATTTACGAGTATAGGTATACTACATAGGTATTTGCCTTGTGCGACATCTTTTCTGTATTTTTCCTTAAGTTAAATAAAATGTCATCTCCCGGTTATGCTTAAGAGCGGCTCGTACAATCGTTGTCACGTTGTGTGAAGTCGTTATATTTTATAGCTCCGCACGCCTGCGTATTGTTGGATTACAACTTGACGTAGATACTTGGTTCAATCTACTTTAAATAAAGAGAAGGATAGGAATTATTATATGTAAAAATATTTCTTTATTTATGACATCATTTCGTAATTATAAATTGAATATTGTCATTATTATTGAATAATATTATTCTTGACATTATACTAATGTTGACATTGTAGGTTACTACTAGCTACTGACATTTATGAAATATTTTATGAAAATTATTTTATAATTTATTTTTATTTATTATACATTAATTATTTTATGAAAAAATTATAAATAATTCTCACACCGATTATTGGATTATTATTCAGTTTACTTTAATCTATACATATAATAAAACTGTAAAACCAGCGTGTCTGTACATTGAATATATTTACCAAAAACTGATTGGGAGCGATGGAGGAAGAGTATCAGAATACAATAAGACGATTTTTAAAATTTTTGTCTGCCTCTCTGTCTATTTGTCTGTTCGAACATGCTAATCTCCAAAACTACGCAACGAATTTTCATGGGATTCCCACAGGTTAATTAAGCTTAGCTTGGCGCTTCGTATAGCCGTTGTTTCATCGAAATCTGCTGACGGAAAGGAAAGATATCCCAATTTAGAGTTTGAAAACTTAAACTCCACGCGTACGAAACCGCGGGCACAGCTAGTGTACCACATTCTGAAGAAATAAAGAATACAATTATTATTAATAACATGAAATCGTATGGCAGCGCCAGACGGAAGATTTCGCAATTTTCCATAAATATTTGGAAAAGAGTATTTAAGCGAAAGTTGTGGACTTTTACCGAGCTCTATCCAACGAGATAATTTGTATGTAATAGACAAAAAGAAATATTTAGTTATTTGAAACATTTATATCTTTAATAATAGGTTGGCTACCAAGACGGTCCTCGAGGACCACTATGGTACACTTGCAATACGTTAAAGAAACCGGCCCGTGGCGGGCCATTTCAGAGCATTTCAAAGGAAACTTTTATAAAATAAATATCTTACAATCTCTGTAATAAATTTCTTCTAAATACGACAATCTCTAAAATAAATCGCCCCTTTGATCAAACAGGTTTTGAATCGCGATTCAATTCAACATTTGTTTTTTGTGCAAGAGTTACGTCATAGATATCATAGCGATTAATCATCGCAAAACTGACACCATCCCATACGCTGTTACAGATAAAATTGTAAAAAGAAATATTTTTTTAGTCCGAAATGACGCATGCGCGGATGAAACGCAGGATGACACGATTCAGCAATTAGGCTCAAGGCAGTAAGTAATACACGCACGGACCGCGTCTCAATTGCGACCCAGTTATGAGAGGGTGGGTCGTGTGGAACGGCTTACGAGCTAACAGCGGAAGTGAGAGCAAATAGAAGTTAAGTCGGTATGTAGATGTTTGAAAACCGCTGGATACGGAAACCGTTCAAATTTTCAAATGTATTTTAACTTAAATAACTGATGTATCACGAAATATTTAATATATATCCATCTATCTATACATTTAATAAAATCGTAATGAAACCGTGTCTGTACACTCAATATTTTTTGAAAAAGAAATCACTGTACAATACAAAGCAAAAACAACAGCTTTTTGGAATTTTTGAGTCTGTCTATCCATATATTCGTCTGTTTACGATGCGCACACTAGGCGCGCACCTGCCTCGCGTTACGCGAAAGCAGCCCGAGGAATGTGCACTCGGGCCCAAATGTAGTAAACTTACTCAATCTATCCACCAAAATGGTGGGTAAGCACAATAATCAACAAAAGGCCTCACTTACCCCAGGTGGTTTTGCCCACACACAAATCTGGAAAGTGTACCTACGCTAGTCCCTACTAGACGTGACCTATCTTAGTGTGATTGAATAAATACATAAATTCGCAATAAATACTTGTGTAGTAATCCAAGTCTCGTTCCGTGGTGAGCCGGTGGCCGCTACAGTTCGGCAACTCACACACGGCAGCAAAATCACCTCGAGATATCACTTCCAATACAAGCACAATCACAGCAAATCCAACCAAAACACTCGCGTGGCACAAGGATATCGCGAACAAGACCTATTAATAGGCGCGAATAGCAAAAAACAACTGTCCGAGGCGGCGGTGTGAATTTTATATCCAATTTAACTCTGCTCGCCGCCGAGCGCGTGTTACTACTCCAAAATATCAAATTCTCAAACCGCCTTCAATATGGCGGGGACAAAAAAAATGTTGCTTCAAAATAATCAATATATGCGGGTATGCAAAGATGCTCGCGCCAATTCCAAACATCGTCTGTCTGTTTGTCTAAATGCAAACAGTCATCACGAAAAAAATACTGATCGGTCAGAACCTATCGAGATACTATTGACCTTGAAATGTATTTAATTTTGCCCTATTCTATATTTGTCACTTCACATTATTAGTTCAATTTAAATTGTGAACGGATAATGTTTAGTTTCTTTCTATGAATCTTATGCCAATTTCTTCTCTTGTCTGCATGAATACTAATCCTGTTTGTTTTGTAAATAATACAAATAGAAATAGAGATAGACACAGAGATCGCCGCGCCCTCGCCTGTGCCACTTCTGTTGTTTTTATACCCATAGAAAGTTATTATAAACGATCTAATGTAGTGTCATACTGTTATACTTGATCATACTGTTAATCGTAATCATTGTTACCTTGAATATTATAAATTGTATAGATTTACACAAAATTAACGTGGAACAAAATATTTTTAACAACATCGCTGACAAATCGACACGATGTGTTTATCCAAATATAAAATAACAAATATTAATAATAGATATAAATTAATTTAATTTAATATGATGTATCTTTTCTTTCTTTCATTTGTATTAATGGTCCTGGTGGACCATGCCGTGGTTAGTTAGTTTTGATCAGTCACCCCATCTCCAAACTTTAAAAGCATCGCTGCTCGTTCATCACACGCACCACTTAGAGCTGTTGTATATTTTATTCTAAATATATGCATATTGAAAGCCTAACACTGTACCACTGTTGGGCATAGGGCGGGAAAGTCAAATGAAAGGGCATAGGAATTGATTAATGATCTATCAATATGTAAAATTATGATAACATTGACGGTTATATGTTGATTAATAAATGCCGGTACTTGTGATATTATTGTATCACTGTTTATGACTTTTTCTGTAGTGAGATATAATTTTGAAAACATTTAATTTAATTAATAGATTGATTAATTAAGTTTCTATATATTAAAGTCTAAATTAAATAAAATAAATAAATTAAGATTAAAGAGAAATATCTCGATTGATTGACTGACACATCAACGCTGAGCCAAAGCCGCTATAGCTACAAACATGAAGTTTATACGTATAAAGGGAAATGTTTTGACTGTTTGACTGACTGACTGACTCTTCAATGTCAATCCGAACATGCTACAGCTATGAAATAAAATCGTTAACATAGAATAGTTGCGAGCGCTTTTACCTAACTGCGGAGAAGTTAAACCGAGAATTCCTTTAAAGACCAATTTAGGGCACAGGCCTCCCCTAGTAAATCACTGAGTGGGTTTCGTGCCTCAATTCATCACGTGAGCCCAATATGGATTGGTGGATATACATATTACAGATTTTTTTAAATTCTCGCGTATGCGCGTCTCCTCACGATATTTTCCTCTGACCGTCGAGCTAGGGATATATATACTTAAGTAGAAACTCAGCTCAGAAACACGAATGTGAGTCGAGTATAGATGGTTCTAGGCTATCACCGCTCTAATTACCGAGTACTTTACTAATATTATTAATATTTACGCTAACTAAACTTAAGATCGTAGATAATCAAGATTAGAAAATGAGTACAGATATACCTCGGTTATCCATCCGAGGGTTTTCCAGATTTTCCAATATGTGGTTCTTTTAATTGAAATTGAATACTTGGTTTAATTGATTAAGTGGCTAGTGATCTTAGCCGCTAAGGAAACAGAATGACAGAAAAAAGTAATTTACTTTACGAGCAGGCACTATCAATACCTTACTCCAAATTAATAAATTGGTTTCTGTATATCCCACCGAAAATTTTACCATCCACCTTTGTCCGTCCACTGTTGGACAATAGGCCTCTCCCGAAGATTGCGACTACCGACCACTTTCTTCAAGTAGTCAGTCTGTAACAATACTCTTTCGAGTATTGTCCTTTTCCAAACGTCTTGCTTAGAAATTATAACAACTAGCGGCTAATGAAAGTCTAAATTAAAATTTGCTCCAAACCCTTTGCTTCGATTTCTTTTTGATTCATTCTTCTGCTGTCTAATTTTTGATCTGTAAAGACATGCTCCCATTACACTTCGATAAAGCCTTCTGTATGTTTGTGAATATCTCATAAAACACTTGTAATTGCGTATGTTACAGAAGTTCTGCTGTATAACAATACATTTGTAAAAAACACTTGGCCCAAAACCCCCAATAATTTACTAGGGGAGACCTACCATGCGGTGGGACGTTATAGGTTGATACAAGTACTAAAACTAAATATTTTCCGTATAACACGAGCAAACCAACATATATTTAAATAAACCTAACATTTTACATGATATGAGCTGAACACGGTATTTCACTCACACGACGTATTCGCAAAATGTAGTTGCACTCGGTTGTATCTCTAGACGACTTATTTGTCACGTTTTATATTTGCTCGGAGGGGAACCTCGAAGCTGGTTTTCTATTCTAAAATTTCTTTAATTTAATTCTAATTTAATTTCTTTTAATTTCTAAACAGGATAATTTTCTGAAATATTGGCTTCGTTCCTGGGAAATATGTATGAGGACAAAGTGCAATATTCCATCCCGCAGTTGACTCTAAGCATAGATATGGATAGACTGCGCATGTTTGTGAAATCATATGGAAACCAAGCATGTCACGTCACGAGTAAATTTCAGTGATGAAACGAAACGTCTCCCTCGACTCAGTTCACCGAATTCAGTTGACGAATTTTTACAATTGATTATAACGGGTAGGTATTTCTGTCTGTTTTAACGACGACCTGCTAGCAACACCGGATCAGAGCAGACTGACGAGCGGTGCGAGATGTAGGAGCTCACAGTGATTCAGAGCTTACGTTATTTACCCCCTATATCTGTGACTGTAAGCGCATCCGACTGGCCGAGTTTCTCCACTATCACAGGAGACTGCCGTGAAACAAGTCTTGGAACCCTCGCAGTACTTACTTCCTTCAGCGCTAAAACCCTTCTAGCGTACAAAACACGTAACCACTCTACTTTATATATATGATCGGAAATACGAAGATGACTGACTGGCATTATTTAATTAGAAGAACATTTTAAAGTATTCTAAGTAAAGGATAATTTGACGTGATTTTTAGTGACCACACGTAGGTACAAGTGCTAATTGACAAGCTCATATTACGTTATTTTAAATGTTAGATTTAATTTAAAAAATCTTTAGGTCTATTTAAACATATTTCATTTGATATGTAGTTTAATATTATGACTGTATAGTTTCTCAATAAATAAAAAAAAACATTTATAGTAGAACTGAAAAATATGATGGGAATCAATATAGAAAAGAAGTTTACAGAATGAGGAAACAGAAAATACCTTTTAAACATATAAAAGAAAGATTAACAAATTTTATGAATGCAAAATTAAGGGTAATTTTCTTTTCTAAATTTACTGCTAAATATAAAATAAACATTTTCAGTATACGGGTTAATAATATCTACATATTGAAAGTGTTATACAAATTTGGTCTCTGTAATAGATAACTACCAAGCTGGAGGCATTATCTAGCTGATTGGCAATCTGATGATTTGTGCGATGAAGCCGCCGACACTGGGGTCGCTTGTGGTGTTATTTAAGCCCCTAAATAGGCAGTAGGCACAAGAATCCCGTGCTGTATCGGAACCCCATCTCTTCGCTACCACAACAAAATCGCTACCACAAGACCCGAGGAACTATATCACCTCTAAAGTGTACTCGACAAGCCACTTGGCAAACCTGTCGTTTTAAGGTCATACATCCCTCATGCTCAAGTCAATGTAACGTGTCGCATTTCCGTCAATCGCGATACGCCAGCCAAGCCAGCCAATGCCAAGCCAGCGAGCGACGGCCCACTTCACTCTTACGCCAGACAGCCACTAGCCCCAAAACAGATTCGTGCGCAAGGCCGTGGCTGCACCATGATACTTGCGTAACGTCGACCTCCACAAGGACTTGGAACTTCCCTCCATCGTCAAATACATAAAAGACACTACCTGACACTACTGTGACGCTATTCCATACCATCCCAACCCTCTGATTGTCTCCTCCCTCACCTACATACCGGACAGGAGTGCCCCTCCCCGCTATCGTCGCCCGCGGCACATCCTATACGATCCCGACGACCCGATCACCGCTACCAATGCGGTTCTCACACTGCACTCGACCACAGCACACAGACACCGTCCCCGCCGGCGGAGACGTGGACGTCCCCCTCATTACACCGTTAATACACACCGGCCCTCAGTCAACACTTTTACTAGGTATCGGCACGTGCCTGGGCGCTTTTCGCCGACTCGCGATCCCACGGTATCCCCCCAATGCAACACCCTAAACCGAGGTCCCTTAGGCTCGTTGCAACACATATTTTATTCCTGGCTGAGCGCCTTCTGTGCTCGCCCTAAATCAAACACGACCGATGACTCTTGAAAGGCCACTAGGGCCACAAGAATGTAGACATTCCGAAAAAAAAAACAGCCACTAGCCACGAGTGAGGCCGCCCTAGCCAAAGCTATATAAGCACATGTCAGACCATTTCGAGATTATTACTGTACTATCAACTTGTCCGAGTCCATCTTTTACAACAATGTGAATGGGGAGGCCCATGTCCAGCAGTGAATGATAAAAGGGCTGGTTACTGCTTACTAAAATCCCATGAACGCAAAGTTTTGATACCAAAAGGGACAAAAACGTTTTCGGTACCGATTCCCAGTGTTTTGGCATCTTCCGCCTTTCTGCACCTTCTGCAGCTGTAGCCACGAATTCTCGCATCGTCCATGAAAGTTGGATGGAGCCAATATGTCGACAGATTTTTTACCACACCAGTGGCCGACCCATTTTCCACGATAAATTGTATTAATGTAATTAAAACCAATAAACCGTTAATCGCAGATTTGTACAAAAACAAATACTTTTCTCGGGACAGCGTGATTGAGGTAAATCATAATAGTAACCAATGATCGTAAAGTTTCAATATCAAGCATTTCCTCAACGCTCAGGAAATGCCTCTGATCTCTATTGTACAATCCCATTACTCCATAATATCGCCAAGATTTCCCAACCCTTCCTAAATTCATTGGTCATTTCCCTGAAGAAGGTCAAACGTTGGAGGGTTAATACGACGCGTGACCGGCATATCCGATTATGGGTTCGGGGTATTGACAGATACTGACTTATGTGTGGTCAAAGCCTTAGGGACTACTGTGTGTCAATGTGCGGACAGCCTTTATCAGTCAGGAGACCTTGACTTGTCACAACCTGATTTGAGATTAATATTGATGTGGGTGGAAGTTCAAGTACATTATGATGGATTATGTATTTTCTAGAGAAATGTTTCGAAACATTTTAGGAAAATTAAGATTATTGAGCGTTCGCAAATTGATTATTGCCCTGCTTTCAAAGTTCATATTCGTTGCTCTGAATGAATAACTTTGTTCTGCAACGTTATATTTGCGGTCGGCACTAGCTAGCCGCGTATTGAATAAATAGATTTGACCAATTAGTTTGTTCAAAAGCTCAATTGACCTATTACTATATAAATATGTTTGTTCAACAACATTGTATTTGCAGTTGGCTGCACTTAGCCGTCTATAAAATGTGTTGATAATTAACTGCAAATGAGTTTGCGTTTATACGAATGCGTGACTAATGTGACACATCAATTTTAAAACGTCTTTTAATAACCTTTATTGTCTCCTACAGTGGAGATATAGACCACGATGCTAGTATAAATAGATTTTATTGTACACAGCGATCGCAACGGCCGGCTTGCGGCGTCTATCTATCCCTCTGTGGGTCAAAAAACCCACAGAGGGCCATTTAAGTTGCTATGTTTCAAATATTTGAAACCGGTGAAAGCAGCGTCCCTGATGCCAAAGGCGCCTCAGGTGCCAAAGGTGATCGCAGTGACCAAATTATGCTTGTGCAGTGTGGTGATTACGATGAAAACCTCCATGAGGGAGGCGAATATCCACAAAATATAGAGGGATAGATAAATCAAGCTGTCCGTCACTGCGTGCCTGAAGTTGGCCCTGAGCTCCTACTTCTCACGCTGCTCGTTCACTCCGTTTCGCTAGCAGCAGGTCTTTGTTACAAAACACAATAATGCCTAATTGCTCTATAGTCATTTGTAAAAATTCG
This sequence comes from Sesia apiformis, assembly GCA_914767545.1. Classification (NCBI taxonomy): domain Eukaryota; kingdom Metazoa; phylum Arthropoda; class Insecta; order Lepidoptera; family Sesiidae; genus Sesia; species Sesia apiformis. Next base: position 587,851 of record OU611960.1, on the reverse strand, counting down.
TCAAAAGTGGTAAACTGCGTCGAGGGACATGTTTGGTTTGATCAGTAAGTGGTTTCCCATTAATACAATTTATTCGTGACGGGACACGCATTTCATACAATTTCCATACTGATTGAGATATGCCAGAGCCCGCTCCCATCCCATCCTAGCTCTCCCCATTTTCCCAACACTTTCTACAAATCCAATCCTATATCTCCAAAAGTTGCCCACGCAGCGCATCCGGAGGCGTGTTAAATTGTCACCTTGGTTGGACTAATGATAGCATGTATCGCGAATGTCCATGGGCTACAGTATCCACTTACCATCTGGTGGACTGTATGCTCGTCGGCCATCTTCGTCCAGAAAAAAATACGGGCTGGTAAGTGGTAATATAGTTAGAGCCAGTAGACATGAGCAAAGGTCAAAAAATGAGAATCAAATAAATTAATAAAGTGAAACTGATTATAACAAATACGAAAATCAATGTTATGTCCATGTTTAAGAATTATGCGAACACTTCTTTTTATGTTTTCCGTGCGTGGTCTTAAAAAAAACCCTTTCTTGCATAACTTGTTTACTTTATTTGATAAACCAGCGCAATAAAAAGATTTTACATTGAAAAACTCTACAGCTTAGGTGTTCACTCAAAGGTGCGCCACCAGATAGTGTGTGAAAGAGAGGCGTATACTCGTATTAGCCGCGATATTTAGCGTTTACAAATTGCATTCGTAAATGTGTTTTAAAACTAGTATTTTTAAATCTGTGCTATTTATTGATAATTAATAATTAAATCTCAAACAGTTTAAATATAATATCAAATTAATTTTTTAAATAAATTAGGTGCATTGATAGGTAGATTGAAAAAGTATCATTGCAAATATCTTCATTTGGGATTTCTAACAAAAAAATGAATAATTTATCTAATCTAACATTATGTAGAACAGGATTAATGTAGGCAGGTTTGCTGGTAGAAATTTCCTAAGCGGATAAGTACGCCTTTTGTATGTATTTTCTTTCATAACTATTTATTTATTATTTTATGTGTACAACAAAGTATATAAATAAATAAATAATGGTGACCAGCGGACTTCAAAATTACTACCAATCCACCTGGAGAGCTCGAGAGAAATGATGTATTCCATAAAAATATGAACAATTTAACTTTATATTTCGGCTAATCTCATAAAAGGGACGAAATTTCAAATTGATATCTCATCTCAAATTCAAAATTGTCATTTCAATACGTAATATCTTTCGCAAACTTATTTACAATGTCCGACGTGACGTCATGTCCGACCAATATCTCGAAAAGAGTTGTACGGAGTCACTTTAATTTTCAATTATACACCGCGTCGTGCTACAGTAGAAACACACAGTGCTTACTACAGTACCGATAATACAGCGTAATATTAGTGTAATAATAGTAGTGCGTAATACAGATTAACTCTTGTATTACTCAATAATTAGTAGAAGCTTTAGCATTTAGCGGAGTTAGCATCAAAGAAATGTTTGCTATTTGTGTACGTACGAGTACCATTGTTCAATTATCTTTGGTATTGCAGAGGTCAATTGGCCTTATTTGCATTAGTTTTCTTTTCAAGTACAATATCCTCCTCATAAGTAAATGATGACATTTCGCAAATAATTACGTTTTGAAGGTAAGCCTCATAATAAAATCTTAATGTTTTAGAAATTCAAACATAAAATAATACTCTTATTTTCTCTCGTCAGGGTATATAATTATTTGTAAGTAATAAACATATCTCATATTTTACTATAAAAAGTAAGATTAAAACTACTACTTAGCAAATATAATTTCATTGTTAATGATATAAAATATTACTTGGTTTTGAACGTTGATATTTTGACAAGTTACTAAAGTCAGGCCGTCGAAAGATTACCGATTTGACATGTCAGATTAAAGTAACTATAGACAATATATATTCATATCCGCTCATTTGCGATGACAGATGAAGTTACCAACCTATTTGCGCTTCGTTTTAGGCAGAGACGTTCGAAATTGAAAATTTCACTAATCATGAACTTATGCGTTCAAACAAACAATAATTGAGATATAACTACATCACTCAATACTGAAATATAGGTATTATTAGAAGCCCTATTGTGCCCTATACATGGAGCTACAGCTCTCAAAACAACCATGAAATCTAAAACAACAACAAGAAATGTTAATAAATTTGCCCTGTCAGTTCAGTGAGAAATTTTTCTTTCAAACATATCAGACGTTAAATTAAACCGTTTTAAACTTTCATAAGGTCTGCGGTTTATTCTCAGTGGGTAGCTGAATTAATATTTATAAAGTCCTTAGCATAAGCAGGGAAAGGTTTAAAAATATATTTTTTGTCTCGAATAACATTATCCTTGAAGAACCCTCTTGCATACTCGAGGGCTCATTTTGAGACCACGAATACAAATATTAGAAGTCTTATTACAATGTTTGTTATAAAAAAAGTGTTTTGGCTTTATTTTCTGCTTAAAAGGAGAAATACTACATTCACTGAAGTAAAATAGTTTTTGACTTCACATATCAATGGGATGAATTTACAAAAATCCTTTCTTAGTGCTTTCCTATAAGGATATCCTTATATCCTTTCTTGTATAAGGTGAAGGTTTTTTACCCACCGGTTTAGGCTGTGCGTTGTCTGGCAGTCAGTCAATGTTAGATTTTTAAATAGATAACATCTTCACTTCCCCAATCCTTCTGTGGTAGTTAGGAACGTGGCCGATTCAATGACATGTGATTTTACCGCCATTTATGTTATAAGCAACTTCAGTTAAAAGTAGATGGCGTGTAATTCAATCAATATTACAGAAACTTACGATCATTGACCCCAAATTTCAGTCCGTCGTAAACACAGATGACGTTTCTCAGAATGACAGGAGCATTTTATTTGTTTTTTTTTTAAGAATTTACTACGTGGCACAGATACGGTGAAGAACTACGACATCTTACAGGCGATTGCATACTGGAACCTCACAGAAGACTGTCGTAAAATTAATCCACGTGCTTTCGAAAAGAGTCATAGTTGCTAGGGCATATTATTGTTCGTTACCCCACGTTACCCCTCTTTCACAGAAGACGACCTTGACTTGCCAACCCGCTTCGCCAGCGTGGCGTTCTAAGTGGCTTAAAAGCCCACTCTTTTTGAGTTCATTTAGGGGCCACTGTATATAAAATTCTATGTTAGGTTTAACACCATCAGAGGGACAAGGCCAAGATAATTTACTATTAAAAGTTTGCTTGTCCGCCGAATTCAACTTCAGAAAATGCTACAAATTCAACGTTGGCTTCATATTGTTATCCAATCAGATTTTTTTGAAACAATAATTAGGGAGAGTGGAATTCGTATTACAATAATAAAGTCATGTTTTGTTTATTATTTTTATTTTTTTTATAAACAAATAACAAATGGTCCTTATTTTATCGCTTCCAGGATTTTTTTCCAATTACTGCTTCTCGCCTTCTGTAAAATTACAAAAACATATTCCATACCACTATTCCAGATTCCAGTCGTAAATTAGTACAATTAAAGGCTTTTGTTTATTTTCCATTTCCACTAGACATTTCGGCATAGCAAAGGAAACAATGAAAAGCACCTTTAAGATCTTAATTTAAGAAACTATGGTATACTACACCATCAGCATGTGTCTATTCATTAATGGCCTTTCCCAATTCTCATCACTGCACACAATCGTCTGCTCTCTTTACCCAGCGAAGGATGGATAAGTTCCTATCCACCATCTTATGGAACCCAAACCATCGCCTCCTAAAAATATGCATCCTGCTCAACTACGGACGGGGTTCTGAAGATAGACTACTGGCAATATAACCATCTAAGTCGCTAGCGTTTAAAGTTGTAAAATCGTACTGTACGGTCTTCAAGACACTTCCAGACACTTCAAGAGTTTTCCGCGAACCAGTTGTGAAATTGACTGTCTACACTGCTCTACTAATCTTTTTCCACTGAACTACGACACGAAGCTCTTGAATAAAGCCGTGACTCTGCAACACACCCGTGTCCCTCCTGGTGTTGCAGGGCGGTGGTGACCAATTACCATCTTTTGACCCACCCGTCCGTTTGCTATAAAAAAGTGACGAAATTCCGCGTGGTGATTAGGGCACAAACCTTCGATTTACAATAACTAACTGGTATGTTAAATAATTACCTCCACATTAAGGCATTGTAACACGGTACGTACCAGCATCCTTTTCTTCTTTAGGCTCATTCCATGCCTGTCTTTCCGAAGTCCCGAACAGTATAAAGAACAAGTTGCAGAAGAAGTATACACCTGACGCCACGAAGAATACTTTACGCCATTCGGTTGGATCAGTCTGTAATTATACAGTAGAGTTATAATTGATCTAGTTTTGGGATCTTAAGAACTTCGAAAGAAGAGGACTGTTGAGAAATGTACTAAATATACTCGGAGTGAGTAAGATTGGATAGAGATCTGCTCGGTTCCCATCTTAACCTCATCCTATTATGTTCACTATCCTCCATCTTACCCAATATTGTCTCCAAACTTTATATTCTAAATCCACGAAAGTAGGTGTTTGCAGAACAATCGACCTCCATAATTTCTAACTGAATTAGGTGTGTAAGTATCGCAGATGTCCATGGCCAGAAGTACCATGTTTATCGAATAAAAACTCATTGTTTTATTAGCATAATCATACATGTGTATACACGTGGTGGAGGTCTCCTATTAAGTATAAGAAATAGCCGTGTCAGGAGAGCACGCTCGTACATAACAAGTTACATGGCTAAAAAATTATAATATGATTAAGAAATGACTATCTAAAAAAATTCAACATTACCATTTTTTTATTTTTGTCTAGATAATGGATAGTTTTAATAGTCTGTTCGTCTACCAGCTCCAAATAAAAAAGGAACAAAGTCCAACAACATGTGTGTTGAGGATTAAGGCCACCTGTAGATTATAATTTTGCATGCATATGTAAGATGGATAATGTTTTATATTATATAACGATTGTTCAACGGTGTGCGCGGTGACTTTATATCGTGCTCGTAGGTATATGTATTATACATCTACCTACGCGCAACATTTATGCAAGCCCGGCAGGGTGGCGCAACGGTCGCGCCGCCTCAGTCGACCGCCATCATCAGACGACACTATACGCGCGCATCTTTTGACAATCGACTAACCAAAAGTTAGTTCTTTCTTGCGCCACCGTACTCATATTATCTACAACACTGGTCCAGTAGCTGGATCAGCCACAATGTGGTCAAAATTATGTTCTACGATATTACAAATCATTATTGTATCACCGTCAAAAACAAATGATTTATCAAAATTTTTATCTTTCTTAATATAATCCCACGTGACATTACTTACCTACTGTTACTCTCTTTTTTTCACAGAAATATTTAAATTGGGAGATTTTTAACTAAATGTCAAAGAAAATATTGACGCTGGTGGTTTAGAAGGAGTTTCTCACCTCATCCTGAATAATGAAGCCGCACACTAGTGGAGCAATGATGGAGATGATATTCGCCAGGAAGTTGGTGATGCCCATCAGAGACGCGCTGAAGTTCGGTGCAAGGTCGATGTGTACTAACTAAAAACATAATTTTAAAAAATAAACCTCTTTCTCAAATAGTCTTGTGAGATTTTAAATCTGAATTAGACAGTAAACTGTATGTAATTGAAACTTGACTCCAATTCGTGAGATTAAATGAAAATTTGAGTGAGTTCCGTATCACGGAGTTTCTATTTTGTACATCTTGCCTTAATGGAACCGCTGGTCGAAGCCAATAAAATGGTCATATTGATTGAATCAGTAAAAGTAACACTGTGAGAATACCTGTTTATCACAGATTTAAAAATATATTATCAACTTTTCACGAACAAAAACTTTCAAACTTACTGTAGTTAAGTATTAACTTACAAAATATATGTAAAGATATATAAAGAGTCTCACCATGTAACCGGTATACTGCCCAGCATTGATGCCCACAGTGATTGTCAACATTACAACGGAGAATATCATGTTGCCCTCGGGAGCGTACGATAATCCTATGAGAGCTATCGCCGGTCCCCAAAGACCTGAAAGTTTAAAAAAAGGTATGATATCATACTGAAAAGTAAGATATAACACTGGATGATATATAGTACTCGTATGTCTGCTACATAATAATATATATTTCAGAAATCAACCCTAAATAATGATAAACTGCAGAATACTCCTGACTCTAGGGCTGTAAACGAAATGTTTGACAAAACTTAAAAGGAGATTCTTGATTCCCGTCTGGTAATCATCTGCTTCAGTTACAAGCAAGGTAAGGAGATGCGTGTCACAGCCGTCTACGTGCGTCGGACCGACGGAGTCATCCCACAAACAAACTGTAAGATGTACTAATGTGTTTCTTATACACGTGTTCGAAATGTTATCTAAATTCTCAATATTTTAATGATATTCACTGTGAGGCATAGAGTTAGATTCCAAAACACTCTTTTAAATTATACAGCGTAGGTACGTAAGGATTTTAATGATGCATCAACTACGAAACCTGCGAATCATCAAATCACTATAGCCATATTCTTACAACAAAATCATGGTAGCTACCTCGAAACACCTCTTTCCGAGATATAAACAAAAATTTCTTACCTATGGAATTGAACAGCTTCCTCGTGTTGGATACGTTCAACCACTTTCGCCTTATGATCATATCTGTCATCGCTCCCATTGGAAAGCTTAGAATGTACATCGCCAAGTATGGTAGTGAAGAGAGTACACCGTTCTGTAAATATCGACCAACTTAGGAATAAAAATGTATTTGGAATCTGATGCAGTGTTTATTAAGCCGGAGTTTTTTTTTGTTTTACTATTGGAGATGACGGTTTCAATGCAACATTCATAATGTTACAATTAATATGCATTAGCTACTTCTTGGCCTGACGTAACGTCGAGTGATATTGGTCATACATCAAATTGATGTCCGGTTGTTCACGTGTTGAAAATATTAAGTGCAGTTTATTGCTATCACGTGCAGGATCGGATGAAAACATTACTAGGTATTCAGACCTATATGGGCTTCTACCATGCGTTTTTTAATACCATACAGGTAGAAATGTTGTGTCGTGTGGAGTCGGCTGGCTTTAGAATAGCACCACCGCATCCATTCCTGTAGGTGTCGCATTAGTGGACTCGCCAAACCGCTTGGTCAGCGTGACGTTTTAGGGCCACGCTGATGCACAAGAGAATGTGCATGAGGAGACCCATACTCAACAGTGGACACTAAAATGGTTGGTTGCATGGTCTTCTACTAAATATGACCTTCTGACTTAGATGCTACTTACACTCTTCAAATCGACACCTAGAACTTTCTTCATGTAGGTCGGCATCTCGGTCATCAGTGTAAAGAATCCCCAGTTCTGTCCGCAGTGCGCTACGACTATCGCCCAGAATGGCAGAGACATGAGAATACTCAGCCATGGTGTTGGATAACGCTAGAAAGAAAATTATAGTTTCGTCGTGAGTTCAAGTAGGTACAAATTTAGGGCACTTATACTATCGTTTAAGGTATATGGGTTCGTTTGCTCTTAAAATAAAAGTATTCATTGCTTGCGAAATATTAAGAATTTATCAAGCGATATAATTTTCTTCCACACAGTAAAATATGGTTTGAAAAATCGAATACAAGACACATTCTCAGATAAGATTACCGTGAAATGTGCTAATGTGTTACGAATGCGAATGAGATTTGCCTGGACCCTTCCCTTCCGATACCATCCTAAATAGTTCACCTCAGCCCTATCCTGACTACCCAGTGTGATGAGATGAAGGTAAACTCTCATCTTCGTATACTTCCTATCTTTTATTTATCCTTCATAGCCCTTTCAATTAATTAGAGGTCACGTTATGTTTTTTTTATATATAGAAAAAAGGCGGCCGACGAGCATACAGTCCACCTGATGGTAAGTGGAAACTGTAGCCCATGGACATCCGCAATACATGCCAGAATGACAAAAGTTTACAAATGTATTAAAGTTCGTCATTTTTGGCCAATGTTGGCATGTGTTGCAGATGTCAATAAAAAAACGGAATACTGGTTTTGGAATACAAAGTCGTAACGCACCCAAATTCGCATGTAATGTGAATGTCTTCAACAAGTGGGAAATTCAGACTACTATTCAGCCATTGTCAGCCATTGTGTGACAGGCGCGATCAATTTCGACGAAATGAAATTACTCTATTTGAAAGGCATTCAAGGCATTATTACTTCTTGTCTAGGCTCTGACAACTAAACTTCCTCACGCTTTGGGAAGTAGTTTTATTTTGTGTTTGCCAAGTAATGTTGGAACGAGTTAGAGCTGTCCTTCGGACAAGCTTACTCCTAAGATCAAATTACAATTTCAAATTTATCAAAAATGTCTTTTTATGAAAAATAAAAATGCTAGACTAGCAGACAGTCCATCTGACTGTACGCAGTTTATGTCCCCTATAAACAATCACAATACAGCAATCAGAGACTTTGAATTCTTCTTCTTCCGATGGCTGCAACACTGGAGATTAATTATAAGCCCTACAAACTTTTTTTTTTGCTTCCCTTCAAGCAAAAAACTTTCTACTCTTTCTACCCATTAATTTTAGTTTCAGGATAATATAGGACTCAGGATGGTATGGACTACATATCGTCCATACCGTGGACACAATGGCATGCTGTGAGATGGAAGGAAAAAAGGGCTCTGACAACTTTCTCGAACTCCTAAAACCTATTGTTACACACAATAATTACCTATTAAGGGGTTTGTATTTAAAATTTTCTGATTAATGTCTTTACCTTCTGTTCACCCTCTCTTCCTAAAGACTTCTGTATATACGACAGTTCTTCTTCTGATATTATTTTGGACTGTTCAGGGGAGGGAGACCCCAGGCACATATAGGCAATCGTCCATATTGCTCCAAGGACGCCATTGGTGTAAAATATCGCTTCCCAGCCCCATGCAGAAGCTAGAAATCCTGATATGATGAGCTGAAGTGCTATGCCGAGTTGACCACCTTGAAAAAACAAAATACGAATGAAGTGTATTTAATAATGGTTTAAATTATAACGGAAATTATGAAGCTATTTTGGACAACAAAACATTGACTGAAATTAAAGCTGTTACAAAATCTTGTAACCTTTATGTTTGGTGAATCTCGTCAATTCCACTCTGCGTTGTGATAGAACAATAAGCTAATTTATACGTTATCTAGGCTAAATTAAAGTTGGAAATTGGAATTACAGTCTCATTTATTTTCATATTTACTTATTTTTCACTATATTGTACAGAGGCGGGCATATATATATATATTAGCCTTAAGGCATTCTCTACCATTCGACCGTTGGTTAAAGTGAAAATTTTAAGCGAGTGCAGATGAAATTAAACAAAGTTTCATTCATTTTCATTATTATTAATAATAATAATATAATAATACATTGATGATATTCTTCTACGATAAAATATATAAATACATAATCTCATTATGTATGGTTTGGTTCCCCAACACTTGATCACTCTAAGAGAAGAGAAGGTAAGAGAAGGTACTTGAAGTAAGAATGCCCGAGTTAGTTAAAATAGTCTAATAGCGATAATTTGTTTTAGAAGAGAATATTTTGGCAAGATTTTCTCAGTGCATCTCATCTCATTTGTTATCCAGTTGTTTTTCTACTTCATTCAAATTATTAATAATACTCGTAGGTTCATTCAAATAAAAGCATAGGTTCTGCGTTATCAAGGTCGTCGCGTAAGCACAAAAAATCCTGTACAGCATTGTAAACTGTACACAATATGTTGTTGAATTTGCAAGTTCGTAAGGAGTCTAAACTTTTCCGGCGAAGGTGTCGGGTGGCGATGCCGTCGTAAACGTTACGTAACACGTAAACAAACAGAGTGACTTTGTACAATTCCTTTCGTGCTATTGGCCGCCGGAGTTGCCTCAACCTATCGGCACCACTAAAAGGCATATCAGATTCGATTCCTTAATTAAGTATACGACGAGATTATTGAACTCTTACCGGCATAAATAATTGTGCTCAAAAAGCCCTTCTCCTCTAACGGCACCCATTGACTGATGAGGTGGTGCATAGAAGGGTACACGAACGCTTGTGTCAGCCCTTGGAGGACGCGACATCCGCATACCACGTACCATCCACCCTATGAAAACGGTTATGTAAAATTTTTAGTTAGTTAGGAAATGACCAAATGTCCTTGTCCACTCGCGCTCGCATATCCCCTGGTGTTGCAGGTGTCCATGGGCGGCGGTAACACTTACCATCACGTGGGACCGCTTGCTCGTCAGCCCTTTTCTCTATAAAAAAAAAATGTAATAACTCTATCGCTTACTATGACAAATACTAATTATTAATTAATACTTGTCCCCGTAAAAGGAGTGATCCTCTTCCAAAGCGTGAAACAAAACAGTTGTCATAATCAATGACAGAGAGTTGTTACACAAATTATTGAGAATACTATCAATGTACATAACCTTATACACACAAACGTTAGAGTATGTGTGGTTAGCTTGTTTATAATTATAAGTCAATTATAACTGATCTGGATAAAAAGTACCCTAAATGTTAATTCGGTACATAACCTGTAATATTAACCATGTTTCGTTAAAATTCCTCCAGTGATTTTAACGTGATGTGCGTGTCTCAACGAGAATTTGAAATTCGAATCGCGCGCCGTTTTCGATTGTCAATTGTTCTGTCAGCCATATTTCGCACTTTGTTAATTGAAACATTGACATTTTTGAAAATGGGCATTACAGTTTGTAAGAACGTTTATTAATAATAAAAACTCGTTACAAAAATGGAGAAAATTATGTGATCATTTTGGTGTGCATTATCGACCGTCGCGGCCCGCTGTTGAAAATTTAGTCCGGTAATTCGAGCGGACGTTTTCATTTAAAGACGTGAGAAACCTTATCCGTCATCGACCTAAAAGAACACCTGGAAACATGGCGGCTGTGAGTGTCAGCGTCGCAGAACAATCAAACATCTCCAGCCGGCATTGCTCGCAGGAATTAGACCTCAATCGCAGCACTGTCCAACGATTTTTAACTAAAGAATTTCACCTACGTGCTTGCAGACCGTTGTCAGAGTAGGAACTTTACCAACTGGACCTGCTAACGACTGCAAGTTGACGATGCATTTCAGAAAAAAAACATTTATAGTGACGAGGCTCATTTTCACCTCAACGACTTCGTTAACAAGCAGAATTCTCAGATCTGGAGATCAGAAAATCGTTATGCTTTGCTTCCGATGCATCCCCAAAAAGCGACAGTTTGGTATGCCATATGAGCAGGAGGGATCATCGGGCCATACTTTTTGAAAATGAGAACGATGCCCCGGTGACTGTCAATGGGGATCGCTATCGTGGCATGTAGACTATCCTTTTTTGGTAAAAATTGGATGAAATGGATATAACTTACATGCGGTTTCAGCAGGATGGTGCCACTTGTCACACAGCGCGCGAAACAATGATGTTGTTGCAAACTCTTACCATCTCTCGTTTTGGAAAGCAAATTCAGAAGTTGTGATTGAACTTGCTTAGATTTCTTTCCGTGGGTTTTTTTGAAACGAAAGGTCTATAAAAACTACACTGAGACGATTGAAGAACTCAAAGACGAAATTCAACGTAAAATTAACAAATCCCGTGCTTAAGTATTCCGAAATTTCGTGGAAAGAGTCCATGCCTGCCAATAAAGTCGCGGTGGTCATTTGACCGACATTTTGTTTGACTGACATTTTATTTCACGTGTAATTTCAATAATTGATCTGTTTATGTAAATAAAAATAAATATGGTGTTTTTCTATTTATTCAAAATTCAAGTTTTTGCTGAGACACTAGAAGGGGATTATTGAGGGGGAAAGTGCGCGCTGCAATCCAACAGCCGCTGGGCGCTCTCGACTAGCCATGTTACCCCTCTCTCACAGAAGACTACTTTGAAATGTACTGCATTTCCCACTTTATCTTATTTCCCTAATGTACGTACGTGTTTCGGTAGTGAGTAACATGTGCCAGAGCCCATTCCCATCCTATCCCTCCCCATTTTCCCAACCCTTTCTCCAAATCCATTCCTATAGCTCCAAAGGTAGGCAGCGCATCCGGGGGCGTGCTAGCGTTTGTCATTTTGGACTGATGTTGGCATGTATGGCGATAGTACCACTTACCATCAGGTGGACTGTATGCCCGTCTGCCGCTTTCGTACATAAAAAAAATCCAAAATAAATTGTTTTGGTCTCTATATTTTTTTATACAAGAAGGCGTCAGACGAGTATACAGTCCGACTAGTTGTAAGTGGATACTATAGCCCATCAATGTCCGCGATGGATACCAATATCAATCTAGAATGACAAATCTTCGTTTGTCATTTTGTTACCCCCGGATCTATGGATTTCAGGAATTAATTTTGGGAAAGGGTTAGTAAAATGGAAAGGTATAGCATAGGATGTAGTGATGACGGGTTCTGGCATAGATTCGCTATTTGTAGTATTTAGATTGGGAGTGAGATCAATCACTCCCGAACATTGAGGATAAAGTTAGAAATGTAGTACATTTTTCCGGTATTATTCTGTGAGAGAGGAATAATGTGGCCAATGGAGTGCGTCCAACGCCTGTTGGATTGCAGCGTGCACCCTCCATTCATGAGACGTCTAAATGTCTAACTTCTGGTGTGCAAATTACTGAAAATTTAATATTAATTGAATCTTCCGGACTACTTGGACGAGGTCTTCTGGAATCACTTCTCTTTCTTCCAAACTTTTCGTCAACAACTGCGGTTGACATCTTCAGTGGCGACTGCGTTCACTTTCGGAGAGATGTTATCTCTTCGGCTTCTCGAGCGCAACTGACTGACTTAAGAAAGAGAAGAGATTCCGGAAGACCTCGGCCAAGTAGCCCGGAAGATTCAATTAATATGGACACCGGCCGAGAAAGCCTACACTCCACTATGAAAATTTAATAGTTTTGGAACGTCGGAATTTCAAGTCATTTATCTGTGAATGATAGCCAGTCGGGCGCACCCTGTCGTCTTTGGGATGCAGTATCGCTCTCCTGCGTTATTTCCCTGTACGCTGCCTACTATATAATAAGAATAAATTTATTTTAATACAGGTTTACTTACATAATGAGCCCCTATGGGCATCAGCAAAGATAGAAGCGAATTGACTGATATGGAGATGGTAATGAGGATCTTGGATCCGAATCTCTTAGCCAGTTCACCAGCAGGAATTTGCAATACTACGTAGCCCCAGAAGAAGGAAGACAGGATAACTGATTGCACGCTGTGGCTCCAGTCGAAGTGCTAAATAGAAAAACAAATGATTTTATTATGTATACAAACAAAAGTAATTGTCTTAAGAGTCAAAGGTATCAAATAATGTCATTGAATCCGACTTATTGATTATGATTAGTAAAATACGGGTAGATCAATTACAATCCATTACTGGACATATTGTAGTAATTAGCTCGCATTTATTGGTTGTAATATCATATATATCCGATTTATAATTGGCTTGTAACAAGCAGCAAAAAATACTAAATGGGCAGCAAATAAATAAAACAAACAATTTTTAATTACTGAGAATGTCAACACAATGTCGACGGATTCGCGGGACTCATCTTTATTGTTACAAAAGAACCTAAATCTAACACCTTTAAATTTTGCTGCCATCGATTTGCTGCCAATTTTAAGACATTTTGCTGCTAATTTAATTATATCCCTTTATAATAACACCGGTTTAATCGTGTTCAATTGTGAATCCATACACGAAATACATTTGTATAAAATTAAACATCTGCTAATTTAGCTGCCTGACACAAGTATCAGAAATGGTAAAACATGTATGTATTTATTTGTACTGTGGAATATTTATACAAACTTTGTCAACCCGTTTCACTCCTTTAGGGGTCGCATTTCGGGAAATCCCTTCTTAGCAAGTATTTACGTTATAAAAGGAAGCTACTTTTCAAATTTTATGTTTCTAGCTTCAGCTGTTTCTGCTCGGCTTTGATAGGCCAGTCGATTACTCAGGGCATTAATTCTAAATGTATAAATATAGGTTGGGTGCAAAAAATGACACGGTCTCCGTGGAAAGTCAGTGGGCACGCGGCTACAATTGAAAATCAGTAGCGCAGTTCACGCTGTGACATACGCTTAGTTGGCGCCAATTAACACAATAATCGATCTTTAACATATTGTCTCCTATGTTTTCACTACTGTACGGAATCGGACTCAAGATATCCCCTGATCTTCAAGACCAGCACCCACATATTCCTGATAGAATGGACCTGAATTAATATAAATGGACCTTTCCTCTAATAATGTTGAATTTTGAGATTAACATTTACTCATATAATAACTTCATATAACTATACTCGTACAACAGAAGGATAAATGGAAAGGGTTTTTGCACAACACTGTCAGATACGACATATGAGTTGATCACAGTTAAACACAAACAGTGCCCTAACTTAATACACATGGATCCTTCGTGGGATAATGGGAGGTTTAAGTTCGCCACGAGTAGTTTAGAGAAACCTATTTTTCAGATAGAGAAGATGTCACGAATGTTTGTCGAAATTTCTGTGTTGTACCACTTCTGAGAAAACTTGTACTTGTACTTGTACCATTCTTTAATGTAGCACTGCACGGCAAAGGCCTCCCCTAATAAATCACTGGAGGTTTCGGGCCATAATTCACTACGCGCTTCCAGTGGGGATTGGTGGGTACACATACTCCAGATTTTTTATTATTTTTAGTTCTGGAGCATGTGAGTTTCTGCACGTTGTTTTCCTCTCACCGTCGATCTAGTGATAATTTGTGATCTAGTGATAAAAATCCATACTTAAGTAGAAACTCGGTGGTACGAGCCAAGGATCACACTCATGTGAATCGAGTATACCATAGATACCCCTAGGCTATCGCCGCTTCTGGGCAAAAGTCTCTCTGGTTTCGTGTTATCCATCCAGCACAGTGCTTTCGATGGCAACTCTTTGAAGTAAACTGAAGTTCTTTGCCGAATTTTTTTGGTCCGTTGCTATAGTTTTCGCGTTTTACGGGATTCACTCACATCTTAGTAGTGGTTATTGTCCATAGATAAATGGGTATGCTGTTTGCCCAAAGGTTGACTGGTAGAGAATGCCATAGGGCCATTTAGTCCGCCTTTTGTACAATATTTCAGTGGAATAAAGTGTGAATAAATAAATAAGTAAATAAATGGGTTGCCAGTTTCCTGACTGGACGGAGCATCAGAGTCGTTATCGATGGTAGCTGCTGCGACACCATGTCTATTAACGCTGGCATCCCGCAAGGCTCCGTGCTGTCCCCAACTCTGTTCCTTCTGCATATCAACGACCTGTTGCAAATTGGTGACATACGTTGCTATGCAGATGACAGTACTGGAGACGCCTTGTACAGGGGCCGCGCCAACATCCCTCGGGTCGAAGTGGAAGAGAGTCGCGCCAGGCTTGTGTCTGAAATCGAAGACTCTTTAGATCTAGTCTCGATTTGGGGTTCTCTGAACTTAGTGGATTTCAACCCCAATAAGACGCAAGTCTGTGCATTCACCGCTAAAAAAACCCTTTTGTTGTAGCACCTCGCTTTCAGAGCATACCTCTTAAGATCTTGGAGAGTATCGGGATCCTTGGTATCGACATCTCCAGCAAAGTCGAATTTAGGAGTCATCTGGAAAATAAGGCCAAAATGGCCTCCAAAAAGCTCGATGTGCTGAACAGAGCGAAGCGGTACTTCAAACCTGGGCAACTCCTTATGCTTTACAAAGCTCAGGTGAGGCCCCATATGGAGTACTGCTCTCATCTCTGGGCCGGCGCACCGAAATACCAATTGGACCCATTTGACTCCATCCAACGAAGTGCTGTTGGTATTGTCGACGATCCCACTCTCACGGGCGGTTTAGAATCCCTCAGCATTCGGAGAGACGTTGCGTCTCTCTGTGTGTTCTACCGCCTGTACAATGGGGAATGCTCTGAAGAATTGTTTAATATAATTCCCACCTCGGGTTTCTACAACCGCACCTCCCGTCACAGAAGTGCGGTCCATCCGCATTTCCTCGATACGGAGGTGTCGCGCACTGTTCGGTCCAAAAATTATTTTATACCGCGAACCCGTAGGCTGTGGAACGAACTGCCTCAAGAGGTCTTTCCATTGAGCTACGATATGGGGTTCTTCAAGAGAGCTGTGAATAGGATTTTGCAAGGTCGGCGGCGCGCCCGCATACCCCCTGGTGTTGCAGGTTACCATGGGCGGCGGTAACACTTACCATCACGTGGGACCGCTTGCTCGTCCGCCCACTAATCAATAAAAAAAAAAAAAGCGGTTCAAGAACTGAAAATTGTTTTTTTTGAAAATAGTAGTTTCTCGTCTGTTCGTCAGTATTGTCGTACTGTGACTTGGGATGCCACAATCCTTAAGAAGATTATAAGGGACGAGAAGGTTTATTTACTGTTTGGTGGCCCCATTTCTCAGTGCAGATAAGAAAGATTTCTATAATTGCTTCTGGGTATTTCAGAAATGGTTACATTGACAATTACAGTCTATTTTGTTGTGTTCAGAGAGCCATAATAGAAATGTGAAGGAAATCGTTAAAGAAAAAATGTTTAAGGGACGTTTTGGTTGAAGAGTATTAAAGGAAAGAAATTCTTAGAAAATGTCTGAGGGCCTAAAATAGCTTTCTTGTACAGAGACGGAGACTAATTTTTATACAGTAAAAATAGAGAAAATTAAATAGTGTTGGGGCGGAACATTTATAATTAACACCATATTTGTTTAATTGATTTGATATGATTTTAAATTTGATAAGATTCTGCTACCTGACATATTGTGACTGCTACCTGACTACTTGACATATTGTTGTTGTTGTTGTTGAGTTTATTTTGTTATTACCGTAAGTACAAAAGAGGTGTTATTCCTAGAAGGAATCTCTGAAAGTCTGAGAGGACTATAATTGAGAGGAGTTATAAAATAAATATAAATATAAACGTAAACTTGAATATAAATAAATAATAAAATAAATGCGAATATGAATATAAACATAAATACGTGTATACATATTATCACGTACATTTGTCGTGCTCGACTCAATGTCAAAGACGACTGTGGTTTCACAATCGAAGATGTTCTTTTAATGGTTTCTATAATACAAGATGTCCTATAGTTCAAATTATAAAACAACCTCCTTTCACATGGATCCACAAACAAGCTACACCGGTGGGATTCATAGATAATTTTTCCCCCGACGTTCGCGTCGGGTGACTTTATATTTAACGATATTTTTGTTTAATAAATGTTTAATAAATAAAGAAAAAGGAACACAATAAATGAAACTAACCTAACAAAGTAACATTTATAATTGTACAGCACATGCAGTGTCTCATGTGCAATACGAGCGTTTCTTTAGCTGTTGATTCTATTCATAAATAGGGTTGAAGGCTTTAGCGGAGGGATCCCGCCCCTCCTTCGCCCAGGATAACAAATGAGTCAAAGTGCGGGCATTTGACGTTTGGAGCGAATTTTTAATTAAGAAAAAAATAAGAAATATAAAGAATTCTTATTCGAAGGCTTACATTAACGGCCAGTAAGAACTCTTGGGAATTTAGAAGCAAGGGGTTAAATAAAAGCCAGTGCTCAAAGAAATATGTTACACTGTGTGAAATTGCTCTTCGGTTAAACCTATTAAGCTTTATAATCTTTGATTTTTTTACAATTGTATTACAGTTTTTGTATTACTGATGCTGTTGGGCCAAGCCGAGCTTGATTGGTCGAAGGATCAAACTAAATGTGTACACAAATAAATATCCGCCTTTGTACAGACCTCTAAGAATAGAGCATCCTCTTAAGGAACGGCTTAGAATTGATAACTAAACTATTCTGTGGAGTTTGTGGAAAATAGGGAAAAATAGATTATTCAAACATTCAGAAAAAGGGTAACCTTAAAATGTTAGTAATAAAGACTAGGATTCGAATGATTTTGATTAAACTAGGGAATTGGATATTTCTTTTTGGGAATTCAAAAAGGGCAAGTGGAGGACACTTCTACTTTCCTTTAAAACTCTATCTAAAATTACATTTAAGCCCCACTCAAAGCACTACCATTTACTGGGAGCCCATTAGGATTATCAGTAAAATAAATCTAAGAATAACGTTATGAAAGGACTATCTATAGCCTGCAGCTTCGCTCGCATTAATCGGTATCGGTATTAAAGAACGTTCCTCCGGGACTATAAAAACTATACTATGTATTAGTATAGTGTAGTATAGTGTGGTGTAGTGTAGTGTAGTGTAGTGTGGTGTGGTGTGGTGTAGTGTAGTGTAGTGTAGTGTAGTGTGATGTGGTGTGGTGTGATGTAGTGTAGTGTGGTGTAGTGTAGTGTAGTGTAGTGCAGTGTAGTGTAGTATACATTAGTTAATGGCATAGTATATTTTTATAGTATGTTTCTTTAATATAAACTATAATGTTAATCTGTCACAGGAAATAGAAGGAAAAGTTTAAAAAATATTTCACAATGATTTAAAATGATTACAGCTTTACTAGCCATATCCCAACAACTGTACAAGTAGAAACAACAATGTCGCAATTTCTGTCTCTCTCTCTGACTGAACGCACATTACTCAAAAAACACAGGACGGCTTTTAATGAAATTTGTGATTGAAATTAACATTTATGATATTTTTTTGTTCAAATCCATACAGAGTTTCCACGGGAATCACACTAACCGTGTATACTCTAATATCTGTGCGCGCACGAAGTCGCAGGCACTGCTATATAGTGTGTGTGATAAAATAATGTGTAATACAGACGTCGAAAATGTATTGAGATTTGCATCATCATTTTTTTGAACTACTGAACCGATTTGACTCATCTTTGAACTTAACAAAGATATAAAATAATCTATAGGTATCTATACTAATATAATAAAGAGGTAAAATTTTGTGTTTGTAGGTATGTTGGGGATAATCTCTGGAACTACTGAACCGATTTCAAAAATTCTTTCACAAATAGGAAACTACATTATCCGTGTCTAATATAAGCTATATTTTACTTTAATATTATGAAAAAAATAATAATTTGAAAACAAAAACTTACAAACCGAAGCGAAGCGAGGGCGGGTTGCTAGTAATTAATAAATCAGTCCACTGGATAAGAGAACTGTGAACAGGATTCTGCAAATCGGCACCGCGGACTTTTATAATCTGGACAACCTCAAGAGGTTTTTCATATTCACGACTATCGATTTACTTCTACCAGGCCTAATTAGATGTAAATTAAAAATGTTTCGTGTCTTGAATGAGTAAATTCCGTCGTTTAATATGTTTGTATGATTACTTATTTATTGTAGAATGTACTGTTTAAACAGATTGCACTGCATCAGTGTTGCCCAGCTTATTATTTTATATTTAACAGATTGTATACTTTGCTTAAATATCGTAGATTTTTACACTTGCATCATCGGTGAGAATTTTTTAAGGATTCGACTTGCCTATAGTTGATGTCTTCCGTTTTTTTTTGGTATATTTTTGAGCTGTTATCCGTTTTTTCTCCTATAAATATTAACTAGCATACCGTATAAACGATACTTATCTCATGAGTTCCAATACAGAGAGTTCCATAAATTATTCTGCAAGTGAATGGAAATTTTGCAAAGAAACGGCATAGACACTAACAAACACTTCAGACAGTCCAATGCCGTTATAACACTCCTTATCGATAACACAATAAAAACCAGAATCCTCTGCGTGAAGTCTTTGACCTTATGGTATTTATATCTGCCATTATGACCCACCCCACCCCCAAGATAATGTCAAACTGATATATGAAGCTCAATAACATTAATCATACAATTATTTAACGCGTGCTGATACCTATTGCGCAGTTAACGGAAGTGTTTGTAAATAAATGTATAAACATCTTTTTTTCTCTTCATATAAGGCAATGGCAAAGTAAAGTGATAGTAGGTTTACTGAGGACAGAAGAGGACTCCTTGGAAGCACACGAAAAACGCAGTCCCACGCTTAACCCGCCAAAAAGTCAATAATTATATTGAGGCCCTAATACACTCTGACATTTGACACATCTATAGATAAAAGCTAGATGAATTATTGCTTTCATAAAACGTATCTCTGGAATAACGCAGAACTTGAAAAACAGGTCAACTAATTTGAAATGTATAAAACCGTTTAGTGAAAAATACTTTAGACAATAAAACATAAGTTGCAACAATGTAAGGATTTGTTGTCCTGTCGAAAATATTCGTAGCGCTCATCAATACATTGGTGAAATACGATAAAGTAGGGAATGCAGTACATTTCAAGGTAGTCTTCTGTGAGAGAGGGGTAACGTGACCAGTCGAGTGCGGCCAGCGGCTATGGGAAAAACAGCGTTCACTCTCCCCTAAAATATACCTTCGATAATAATAAGTTATCTTCTATACTAATATACTCGTAATAAAGAGATAAAATTGTGTTTGTGGATAAGTTGGGGGTAATCTCTGGAACTACGGAACCGACTTCAAAAATTCTTTCACGGATAGGAAGCTAAATTATCCGTGTCTAATATAGGCTATATTTTATTTTGAAATTTTGAAAAAGGTGAAGCGAGGGCGGGTCGTTAGTGATTATATATTTTGAAATGTTAAAATAAGCAGTGTGTCAGATAAATGTAATTTTAAGACAGGTTTTTTAATGTTATTTTATTCGTGTCGTGCTACATGCAAGCATCATTCAAGAATGACAAACACCAGGAGCTTTTGGAATGTATTCAGAGAAAGGGTTGGGAAAATCTTATCTTACTATGTTTGTTCTTATGTTTTAATGGTCCTATGTATCGTGATGTAAAACTCGGATCCAATCCGAGAGTGCGACCAATAATACCACAAGTATGGTGATATAAATTACACTATATTGATAAAATACACAAAAACGAACCAAAATTCATTATTCAATGTCTACACAGACACGAAAGCATACCGCGATGTAGAAATGATATAGCGAAATCGGTTGGCCTTGACACGAACTAAACCATTACAACAAAACTAAAACTGTCGCAGTCTGGCCGAACTATATGAATAATTACCTAATAGTAATACAGTGTTGCATACGGGCCATGTGTGTAATACAGTGTTGAACACGGGCCATTTGTGTAATTTTCCTTAACTGTCTTAAATTTGTAATATTTATAATAAAATTAATTGCGAAGTAGACGATAAATAATTGCAAACCCATTTATTTACATATAGTGATAAAAAAATTAATAGTTTGCCATATTTATTTTAACCTCCTGTGATAAAATTTAATGAGGTTTTAAATATAGAGTTCATTCAGAGATATCGTTATCGTGGGAGTTCACTTCTATCCAATTTTTATTGTCGTACAGTGTACTATGAAACTTCAAAGTCGGACATTTTGTTTTTATTTTTAATTGATTGCGGTGAAGCTAAAAATAAGGGGTTATGAACTTAACAGGATATGTCTCTCTTTCCCTCTCTCTCTGCAATCATTCTCTGTTATATATATATATATATATGAGTTTTAATGATTTGATTGATTTTATGACATTTACATATTTTCTATAGGGTAATAATCAAATTTACCATTAGGTATGGGTAAATATGGACAATGTGTGCTGACATCTGTACTAGAATAATCTGTTTTAGAGCTGTCATACAGGTATATATGTATATGCAATTATATTGTGCAGTTGTACGGGCTTTGATCGATTAAAGAGAGTATTGAAACTCATTTGGCAGCAAGGCGCGATTTAATAATATTGCATAATTTTTGTACTGGTCTTTTTTATTTTTTTGTAGGGAGGCGGCCCCTACGAAACAATAAATAATAATAATAAAATAATAGAATCGTGACTCTGATAACGAAACCTGCCAACGATCGCTCTCCATGCGATCTAAGGCGACGTGGAACGCCTTGTTCACCGGAATATTGAGAGTACTGGAGCTACCTGGCCATAGTGTGGGTATGTAAACAGGTTGAAATAAAAAATATACGCTCCCTCTAAACACTGAAATTCTTTCGTGAAAGCTAACATCTGTTCTATAACTTTCTCAAAATTCAACGTCCTTTTTCACACTACAATAGAAACCTAGGAACGCCTAAGACAATGGGTGTTTTTATAATAAACTTCTGCATGGCACGACACGAGACGACAATATCGTGGACGACCACGTCATATCGTGCCGTTCATTGTTTTTATAATTTACATATCGTGGCCGCTAACGTCATCCGTGTAGTTTTGCGGTCGAGTGCCGACGTCGTGATGTCTAAACAATAATGACTATGTCTCCTATACATTTTATTGTATTCGAGACATAAAAAAGATAAGTAACCAGAAGACATTGGCAGCATCCGATAATAAAACTAAAATACTTGGAATTGACGTATTATATCGTAAACTTAAGGAACATACTGACACGTGTTCCAATTAGTGTAGTGTAGACCGCGTGCGCGGTGCGCGGTGCGCGGAGGCGGGCGGCGCAGACCCACGCACACATCAATTTATCCTTGTAGCTACGCACTATACTCTTAAAATTGCCGCAATGGTTTGCGGAGGGGGAGAGTGCATGCTGCAATCCAACAGCCGCTGGGCGCGCTCGTCTGGCCACGTTACCCTTCCCTCACAGAAGACTACCTTGAAATGTATGTACTGCAATTCTCACTTTACTATATTTCCCTATTGTACGTACGTGTTTCGGTAGAGAGTGAGATGTGCCAGAGCCCAGTCCCATCCTATCCCTCCCCATTCTCCCAACCCTTTTTCCAAATTCATTTCTATATCTCCAAAGGTAGGCAGCGCATCCGGGGGCGTGCCAACGTTTATCATTTCGGACTAATGTTGGCATGTATCGCGGATGTCTATGTGCGACAGTATCCACTTACCGTCAGGTGGACTGTATTCTCGTCTGCCGCTTTCGTCCATGAAAAAAAAAACTTAAAACTTAAAATTAACAAAGTACAAAAAATGTATAAAAAATGTAACTAAAGTTAAAAGAATATTTTGACGACAAATTTAATTAACCTCGGTCTTTCATGTCACCTCTTTACTTGGTGCGCCCCGCCGTGGTCATGTGTACAACTGTTCCTTTTTATAATTAAGATCTAATACTGTACACATGTTGCAATAAATATTTTGAATCCGAGTTTTAGGTGTGCTACGACACCGACACGTGACATCGTGGACATCCACAGCATGCCGTTACCGTGGACCATATTACGTTAAATGGTAATATTTTGACGTGTCGCTACCGTGCCGTTGCCTCTAAAAATACAAAGCCCCTGTTCAGTGCGAGACGACAAAATAGCTGGTTACAATTATAGTTACTGTGTTCTATTTTCTTCTATTTACGCCTTCTCTGTCAGAGTATATCGTGTCGACTATCGCCCTATAAACAAAAGCTGGAGTGAAGCTAAGCTAACTTCGCAACACTATTACCGTAGTCTCCGTAACCAGCCCTTTTATAGTCCAGTGCTGGACATAGACTTCTTCATGCATATCGTCCTGTGCATGAGGGATGTATGACTTGGATACGCCGAGCTGGTTGGCGAGTCCACTCTTTTAGAGGTGGCGCAATTCCTCAGCGCTTGTGGTTGCGGATTTATCATCCTTTAGTCGCTTTTTGCGACACTCACAAGAAGAGAAGGGGTTCTAAAATTAGCCCACTCACTATAAGATTATAAGAAGGAGAAATCTAATGACACTCACCCCCTCTCTGTCAGAGTCCGTCATGTCGACGATCGCCATGCTAATGTTGACTCTCATGGTGAAAGCCAGAAGCATAGCAAAAAACAGCAGCAGCGTCTGCAGATGCCGCACTCCAAGACCCGCTGAAACAAGCACGAAAATCACTGGTAAATTCTCACTAGTAGTTACTATCTAAACAAGTTTGTAAGTTAGTATTTATATTCGAAACTAGCTGTTGCCCACGACTTCGTCCGCGTGGACTTTAGTTTATAAACACCGTCTTTATTCGACGTGATTCTTTAAATTGATATAACTTTTTTATTTATGAACTGATTGAAATAAAACAAACACTAAATTTTAAGTGAAGCTTACCACAATACATTAGTAAAAACCGCACTCAAATAGGTTAAGCCGTTTCTAAGATTAGCGCTCACAAACGCACAGACAAACACATAAACAGACAAAAATTCTAACAATCATTGTTTTGGGTTCTATTGCGTCGATAAAGGCCCCCAATAATAGTTTATCTCATATATCTTTCATGTACAGACAGCGTTCAGTTACATTTTTATTATATGTATATCGAAATGTATAAAATCAAAATTTCATAATTAATAGACAAAATGTGTTTGTCTATTAGTTTTCTTACGCCTAGTTTTATCTGGCAAACCAAATAAATAAATAGAAGATTTCGAACAAATGTACCAATTGGGCCCATGTACCCAATGTACCTATCTGCCGGATCCACCCCACCTAACACCAAACCCAACCTCATCTCGCAGCACAACAAACAATAGGGTTCTTAAACAGCACCACCCCATTTCTTCCCGCGAGTGTTGTAAAAGGCGACTAGTGGATAACAAAGCCGCTACCACAAGCTCTGTGAAACTAAACCATCTCCAGAACAGTGGACTTGTATAGCGTGGCGTTTTAAGGCCAAACGTTCCTCACATCCATGTCCAGCAGTGAGCGATAAAAGAGCTGTTCAGGGTTATGATACATATTGCCGAGATTACAATTTCAAATTTCGAAAAATAATCAGTAAATCTCAACTAAGGGTCACCAGCTGAATCCAAGCCACCAATCAGTTTTGAGGCTTACACACTGTCTTACCCTAACCAACACTTTTAACATACACTTTTGGACACAGGCCTCATCATGCATATTGTCTTGTACTCATCATGGAATGTGTGGACTTAAAACGTCACGGTGACCAAGCTGATTGACGAGTCCACCCTTATAGAAGTAATGTAGTTAGTTATTATGTCATTAGTATTTTAAAGCCACACGACGAATATCAATTCAACTTTACGACGAACTTCAATCGGAAAGATGGGTGTAAACTGTCGTCGACTGCATTCCACATGCAGTGATTAACAAATTTAAATCTTGCGATTTAAAATCAATACACCCGCGGACATTGTTAGTGTAGTGCAGCCTTTCCGAATGTGAAGATCAAATGTGGGTAGTTGATAAAACTGCTCGCAGCTCTCACCACGGACTACCCACCTCTTCAGTCAACTGGTGACCACGGCTGGTGTAACCCGTGTCGAAACGTCGATTACGAATAAAAGGTCTACAAATACCTTTATTATACGCGTTCAGTTCCGATTTAGAATATCAAATGCTCACGGCGAACCTATTCGCTTATGTATAGGATATAATGAAATGTGTTCATTCCTTAATTCCCCAGTAATCATTTGTCTACGGATATAACATCCACGATACTCTCCCCAAGTTGTCACATAACATAAGGCAGTAAGGCACAAATGGTCCTTCCTCTACCCGCACAGAATTAATTGCTTGATAGCAGAGACTTGAATCATAGCCCCACTGGGACTGTACGCAATAAACTAACTCCACGGGTTATACTCTCGCAGTGGGACCATGTCCTCAGGTGAATGAATCCCTGCTTATTTGCGTCTTTAATTATTGTGTACATTGTGTTTGAACGCTCGAACAAATAAAAACTTCTAGAAGACCAAAGATAATTCTAGAAATAAATACAGGAATAACTTATTCCTAGATTCATTCTAGGAATAAGTCCGTCTTTGTACTACGGTAATATGGCGACTTTTTATTTTTTGGCTCTTCATATATGGCAATGGTGCAATTAACACATTCTGCCAGTAACTATCAATTTTTTCTTCGTATTAAACAATTTCAAAGTCTTTAACGTATCCAGTCAATGTCCGGTCTCGTCGAAGTAAGTCAGGGGTCGCTCAGTAAAGAGATAGTAGGTTTACTGAGGACAGAAGAGCGTTCCTCGGAACCACACGAATTTTCAAACCTTTCAAAAATTACCTAAATTTTTTTTCAAAAAACAATTGTCTTAGTTACGATTTTATTATACGTATTTGACGCAAGAATGAAGAAACAGTCGATCGATTTGAAAATACGTACTAGATATTTTGTATTATACAAGTACTCTAGGTCAGGTTAGAGTCTAATTCTAACGTCTAATTCTAATGAGTCCTAACGTTAGAGTCTAATAGTGTTCTCGAATTATTTATATGTGTTTTGAAAATAGAACTTTCTTATTACGTAGTAGTTAAGTTTCAAATTTGACTTTTTAACGAACCGCTCTTCATCTGCTTCACCCCTCTAGAAGTACCCAGCCAAGTTCTTTTGATGAGAACGTATGATGTGTCATCTAGTCTATTCCAATATCGATGATTGGATCCAATTTCTACCATAATTAAATGAGATGAAAGGTGGTGTTGATAGCGTTTTAAATACTCCAGAAAAACAAACGTTGGCTCGCCCCCGGCCTGCTCTGCCTACCTTAAAACATTATCCTAATTTTTGTCTTACTTACATATTGTACAAATATGATCTAGTTGATCTCTTGAAGACTATTCCTGTTCCTACTTCCTGTTCTAGCGTTAAATAATTTGTTTTTTTAATTCTAGATTATAATATCGTTCTAATACTCACTCGGTCTAACATTTTCGACCACCGTTGCAACTCCCATGATGGACAATATCCTTTTTGCTTCACTTCTTCGTATTCTCTAGGGCCGATAGAAATTTTTCACATCTGCAGGGGGTTGGTATCTCAAATTAATTGTCCATTTGCTTCTTGCTATCTTATTTCACTGTCACGCGTAGATCCTCTGTGATGTGTTGAAGGCAAGTGTCGAGATTAAAATCGCATGAAAACGTATCGACAGGACAGAAGAGCTGTGGAGTAGGTGCTCAGAACAAAAACAATTTTATTGCAAAAGAAGTTATACTAGTGAAATGAAATTTTCTCCATTATTCTAACTTCAGATTCATAATGTATTTTATTGTGCATTGTGTTTGTATACTGTGGCACTTTTCTAAAAACTTTACAAAATATCTCAATTTTCTCAAAGTATTTTTCAGCCTTTCCTGTATTTCGGATAAGTATATTACAACAAAATAATAACTTCTGATATTGAAGATGCCTCATAATATAAACTAACGGTTGTCAACATGGGAACTGTCTGCTCGTCTGTCGCGTTATTTCTACAAAAGTAAATAATGTCTGATCGTTTTTTTTTCAATTCCCACGGGAATCAAGCTAACAACACATATATTGTAACGTCCACTCGTACAAAGTTGGGGGCATCGCTAGTATATAAAAATGTAATGAAATTTAAACCTAAAAAATCCATCTAAATTTTTAAGACGCCCTAATCCGTTTGTGGATCGTTAAAAAGATGTAGAAACTTTTAGAAAAAATTGAGAGTGAAACTTATGCCGTAAAAAAGGTTCATGAATCATTTTGGTAATAAATTTTGATGGATGGTTCGTCAGATGTCTGGGCCGTTTGTACTTGGATTATGTTCTCTTTAATTCGCTTAACCTAACTTCTTTGGGGTCCGTAAAGTATACGTTAATATATTGGAGTTTAAAATTGTTAATACCGTAATCATCTCTTACTACAGAATACGGTGTGGTCAAAAAGAGACTTTACACTTTGTGGAATGAATTTCTAGGTGAGATTTTTCCATTACACTACGACATGAGGCTTTTTAAGAGAGCTGTGAACAGGATTCGGCAAGATCGGCAGCGCACCGCGTGGGCCCTGGTGTTGCAGGTGTCCATGGGCGGCGGTGACAACACACCAGCATGTAGCCCGCTCGCTCATTGCTAATCTACGATTTTATTTTTATATAAAGAAAAATAAAAATATATATATATAATGCCGTCTAATCATTTTCTTGTTTCTATCAAATGTTTTGATAATGTTATGTACAATAATATGAGAGGTTATCACCAATCTCATTCTTACCGTTCATGAAAGAATTATTATCAGTTATTCTGACAAACATGCTGACATCCATCGATCAAAACAATACTCAACTTTATTGTTACGTCATAAATACTACGTTATCAGCAAATATAAGTTTGTTGTCTGACAAGTTGAGTACAACGTAATTCGGGAATAATGAGTCTAATTACTTACATCATAAGAATTGTTTTGTTTGTAAAACGAATATTGTTACCATTTGAACTTGCTATTTTGGACATCAATAATTTTGGCTATTTTTGATGTCACGTGGCATCTTGTGAAGTTGCAATATAGAACAAAGTCCAGTAAACTTTTAAACTTCTTTTATAGAAAAAGGAGGTAAACTAGCGTACAGTCCACTTGACGGTAAGTGGATACTGTTACCCATAAACATCCGCGATACATGCCAACATCAGTCCAGAATGACATACTTTGACACGCCCCCGGATGCGCTGCCTACCTTTGCAGATTAAGGAATGGATTGGGAAAAAAGGTTGGGAAAATAGGGTGGGATAGGATAGGAAGGGAATGGGCACTGGCATATCTCACTCACTAACGAAACACGCACGAACATTGGGGAAATACGATAAAGTAGGAAATGCAGTACATTTCAAGGTAGTCTTCTGTGAGAGAGGGGTAACGTGGCCTGTCGAGTGCGCCCAGCGGCTGTGGGAATGCAGAGCAGTTTCTAGAACAAAATTTTTGACCGCTTTGTGTAGTGTGTCTTTAGAATAGCACTATCCCATTTCCTCTCCCATTCCTCTCGTAAAAGGCTACGGGATAACGAAGCCACTACCACAATGACCGAAATTTTTCATGCTCGTGGCGCGCGCCATACAAATATTTTCTTAAAAAAAAAACACATTTAATTTGGACAAATATTCGTTCTCGTCTGGGTGGTGTTATATGTGTCTCTGGATCTACGACACAGGAAATCCGAATGTGGGCCAGCGAGTGTGGCGTTATGCGGAGTGTGGAGTGTGGCGTGGCGTGTGGCGTGGCGTGTGGCGTGGCGTGTGGCGGCGGCAAGCGATCGTATTCGCAGGTGAAAGAGAAATAATTTGTACAGTAAAACAAAATATTTATTCATAAAAATAACAATCAGGTACCGAGTAACTTAAACTATTATCTTATACCACTTTTTCTGTCTTCTCTTCTGATGTTGTTTCTGAAACAAATAGGCACATTTCAATTTTGGTTGGCTTCATTGAGTGAATTTTATGATGCAATAGAAGCATAGGAATAGGAATGGAATACGACGGAGTGCGACGGAATGTGACTGTATGCGATGGATTGATGTGGAATGCGATGGAGTGGAATAGAAGTTTTATTTTTTTATGAACGAAGACGGCAGACGAGCATACAGTCCATCTGATGGTAAGTGGATACTGTCGCCCATAGACATCCGCGATACATGCCAGCATTAGTCCAAAATGACAAACGTTGGCACGCCCCCGGATGCGCTGCCTACCTTTAGAGATATAGGAATGGATTTGGAGAAAGGGTTGGGAAAATGGCGAGGGATAGGATGGGAATGGGCTCTGGCACATCGCACTCACCTTCGAAACACGTACGTACATTATGGAAATAAGATAAAGTGGGAAATGCAGTACATTTCAAGGTAGTCGGTGTTTGAAGAATTTTCATAAAATTACAATTTGATGCCACATTATATAAACCTTTATTATCTAGTTTCATAGACAGATACCAATTGTATTTAGTAAAAAACTTACTTAATATTTTCCATTCTAAATACAAGGCGATCTTTATTGATTTAATTTTTAGTAATTATTTTTTATATAGAAAAAAGGCGGCAGTCGAGCATACAGTCCACCCGATGGTAAGTGGATACTGTCGTCCATAGACATCCGCGATACATGCCAACATCAGTCCAGAATGACAAACGTTGGCACGCCCTCGGATGCGCTGCCTACCTTTAGAGATATAGGAATGGATTTGGAGAAAGGGTTGGGAAAATGGCGAGGGATAGGATGGGAATGGGCTCTGGCACATCGCACTCACTTTCGAAACACGTACGTACATTATGGAAATAAGATAAAGTGGGAAATGCAGTACTTTTCAAGGTGGTCTTCTGTGCGAGAGGGGTAACGTGGCCAGTCGAGCGCGCCCAGCAGTATTAAAAAAAAATGTATTAATATAAGTTTTGCCGTGTGGTGTCGGCCGATTATAAAATAGCATCTCCTCCCCATTTCTTCCCGCGGAAGTCGTAAAAGGCGACTAAATTATAACAAAGTCGATGCCACAAATCCTGAGAAACCACATCACCTCTGTAAGAGTGGAATCGTCAACCCGGTTGCCCAGCGTGGCGTTTTTAGGCCATATATCCATCATGTACGAGACATTGTGCATGCCTCCTCCTGCAGTGGACACTGAAAGGGTTGGTTGCATCTCGTAAGTTAGGACGGTGCAGGTAATTTTTATTTAATCCTGTATACTAACTATATGCATGTCGTTGTGAAAATCTAAAACTTTTCTCTGAAATTCTTTTCTAAAACGTGATACATCGAAATCTCCCTTTCAAGTGGTGCCGCCATCGATCTTTTTATTTCTACTCTGGGCATACATGTTTTTTTGTTAATCTATAAGAAGGCACTATAATATGCAATGGACGTAACATTCTTTGCGAACAAACAATTTTTACGACTCACATGTACCTCGTAAAAATGTTACAATATGAGGCAAACCTCACGAGAAGCTACAGCAAAATTTGTATTCATAAGACATCTTACCGCTTACAAAGGGACTGTACCAAGTTATAACGAGGCATAGTCAAAGGGAATTTAATCAAGGTTCTCTGCTCAATCAAACGTTACCTAATTATGATTGTTTATTGTTCCGTATATGTTTATTAGGATTTGAGAATAATACGTCTAAATATAACGTTGCTTGTAAATTTGTAAACAGGTATTGTAAGAATGCTCTTTCGAGTATTGTTACTTCTTTTAGTATTGTTAATTGTTAGTATTGTTGACCGCTGTATTTGATTCATATACCTACATATTTCGAAATCTGGTCTCGATTGCTTTAAGTTCGAAACTGAATTGCCGAAATAGTAGAATATTTTTTAAAACAAAACAAACGAGTTAGTGTATGCAGTAAATAAATCGACTGATCAATGTATGCTGTTAGTGACAATAAAACGACTGATCAATGTGTGCTGTTAGTGACAATAAACCGACTGATAAATGTATGCTGTTAGTGACACTAAACCGACTGATCAATGTGTGCTCTTAGTGACAATAAACCGGCTGATCAATGTATGCTGTTAGTGACAATAAACCGACTGATCAATGTGTGCTGTTAGTGACAATAAACCGACTGATCAATGTACCCTTTTAGTGACAATAAATTTAATTCCGTAAATTATATCTTCTGTTACAATATACCAGCAGCAATCAACAGTCCACTGCTCCTGTTCAATCACCAAGTTTTACCTTTGCTCTCATTGCCCTCGGGTTCGTTCCACGCCTGTGTCTTGCTGCTACCAAAGATGAGGAAGAACGTATTGCAGGCTATGTAAATGAACGAAGACAGATAGAACACCTTCCGCCAATCTGCAGGATCCGTCTGGAAAAAGTTTATTAATTTATTTATAGATTGCCGTTTGGGGTCTATCGGCTTAGAATAGCACCACCGCATTTCTTCCCGTGGGTGACATAAAAGGCGACTAATGGGTAACAAAGTCGCTACTACAAGCCCAGAGGAACTACACCACCTGGACTCGCCGATCCGCTTGACAGAGCGTGGTGTTTTAGAGCCATACATTCCTCATGTACAAAGCAATGTACATGAGGAGGCTCGTGTCTAGCAGTCGATACTAAAAGGGCTGGTACGTGTTTCTGTAGTAAACTAATTTTCCATCCCTTCCCAATTCATCCTACTTTATTCCCCCGTATTCAATCGAATGGAGAGTATAATGGGATAATAGAAATTCCTTACTCCATTATATTCTTAGACTTTCCATCCCACCCCATCCGTGTCCTTTTATCTATTCCCCGTTATGCAGATATGCGTGTCTACTACTTCTTTCTATAAAAAGAAACATATTATTTTCAAGAGTTCAAATTCCTTAGCTCGTATTTTTCAACGTTTTCAGAATAGGATATTGTGCGCAGCATTCTCCACTCAAGTTTCAATATTACAAAGCCTTTCCCGTTGTTAATACTAAGTACTTGAACTTCATCAGTGGCACTATAGCACTGCAGGCAAAAACCTCTTAAACTATCTAAGCCCTAGGTTCCAACAAAACTTCAGACAGATTATGCTTTTAGTAATTTAATAAAGCTTCATTTTGAATTTTGAATTTCTAATATGAAGTAGACGGGGTTAGTTAGTGAGAGTTCTTTATGAATATTCCCTACTCTGTTTGAAACTAGTTTTTTTATCCAACTACGGCAGAACTATAGGAGGATTGTTTATTTGGTAGAATGGAGGGTTGTTAGAATGTTTATTTTCTCCCTCGTAGCTACCTCCTAAGCCACATTTGAGCTAGCTACATTTTGAGAAATGAGGTGTCCATGGATTCGTCTCGATGTTCTACGTGTCATATGACGTCACTTTAAATCACTTTAAATATGGCAGCTATGAAAAGTTAAAATATGTAGACAAATGTATCGTGTTTATTATCAAATGAAAGGTTTTAATGTTGTTTGTTCATATCCTTGGGATACGACAGGTGACTACGGCTATATGAATATCGATATTTATTACAATAATTAATGTAGTTGTTACTGCAAACGGTGTTCGAAGAATTTTCATAAAATTACAATTTGATGCCACATTATATAAACCTTTATTATCTAGTTTCATAGGCAGATACAAATTGTAGTTAGTAAAAAATTACTTAATATTTTCCATTCTAAATACAAGGCGATCTTTATTGATTTATTTTGTAGAAATTATTTTTTATATAGAAAAAAGGCGGCAGTCGAGCATACAGTCCACCCGATGGTAAGTGGATACTGTCGTCCATAGACATCCGCGATACATTGCCAGTCCAGAATGACAAACGTTGGCACGCCCCCGGATGCGCTGCCTAACTTTGCAGATTAAGGAATGGATTGGGAGAATGGGGAGGGGAGGGGAGAGAGAGGATGGGATGGGAATGGGTTCTGGCATAGCTTAATCACTACCGAAACACGTACGTACATTGGGGAAATACGATAAAGTAGGAAATGCAGTACATTTCAAGGTGGTCTTCTGTGAGAGAGGAGTAACATGGCCAGTCGAGGGCGCCCAGCAACAGTCCCGCGCAGTGGGACTTCATTGACTTGGTAGTGGCATTTTTAATAATTGATAATTATTTATTTTGGTTATTCAAAAATTTATTATTTTTATCGTAATTTGCTGCTCGTTTAAATGTGAAATGAAAATGGCATTTTTGAAGACGATAGTCCGCCGCCTCCAAATTATACAGCAAATTGCTGATAATCCTGACGATATATTTATTGAATATTCTTACTTCGTCGTTTATAATAGCTCCTGCAGCTAGTGGCGCAATGATGGAGATGATGTTGGCTATACAATTGGTGATACCCATCAGAGTACCGCCGAAGTTGGGAGACATGTCGATGTGCACCAGCTACAACAAATATTAGTGGCTTTTTAACAACTTCTGTAAAAGAAACTTTTAAACACATGTTGCAAAAAGACAATTTAAGTAAGTAATACTAAAAGTACAACAGGCGATCTTATCGCCGAAGCGATTTCTTCCAGACAACCATTGATTGTCTTTACCTATGAAATTGCCATTTTATCTAGAAAAAATCAAATATATTTCTTGTATGATTATTTTATTTTTCCTCTTTATTTTATTTAGGGGCTTTTACCCTATTGTGATATAATTATTATATATTTTTTTAATCGAAACATTGTCCATTACTATTAACGAACTTTTTCCATTTTAACTGAAGTTGATTCATGTCTCTGCTGTAGAACTACTGGGGACGGGAATCGGGAATTTTTTCCTGAGTAAAAAGATATCCAATTTCCGACAAAAATGGAAATCAGTAGCGGCAAGGTCTGGCGAGTACGATGGATGACGGAGAGTTTCCAGTTGAAGCTCCTGTAACTTTGAGGCTGTCTGTCGTGCAGTGTGTGGGTAAGCGTTATCATGGAGAAGCAGTGGACTAGAGCGATTGACCAGACGGTTGTTTGATAGTGAACTTGTAGATCATGGTTTGCAGTCCTTCAAACTACACATCTGCATTGACTGTTGTGCCAAAAGTCAAGGAACTGTAGTGAGCTTCGATGCGTATTTGCAGCTGACTTTCATTAAACGCATACGGTATCCACTTTCCGAGCTTCTTCACTTCTCGGTTGAACGCAGATGAAACAATATCGTTTGTCACTTACGCCGAAGATAACTCGCTAACTCAGACGTGGTTGAGATGAATCCGCTTAAACTATTGCTTTCAATATTTTCTTAGGTTTTCGCGATTACTATACATAGCAATTAAACAACTTTAACGGTTTATTATAACTCAAGTGACAAATAAAATCAATTAGTCACCCCGTGACCACGTCCACTGCAAAGTGTTCGAAACGTCGGGATATAAATAATGTCAAATATACGCGATTTGAACCGTTAAAGTTGTTTAATTGCTATATTGCTTTCAATTCGTCATTACCGACTTTAGTCTTCGGTCCTTCACGTCTTGAGGTCGAAATTTCCAGAATGAAAACGATCAAATTAAAAACGCATCGTGCGTTCCTTCGCGGTGTTCGTTCCGTACACATCGTTGATATTGCGTGCAGTCTATGCTGGCGTTGCTGCCACGACGGCACTCATATTCCAAAATAACGCAGGTTTTTAACTTTCCCACGGTCGCAAACACAACGATATCTAAGTAAAAAGTCGTTTGACGGAAAAACAACAACTGATTTTGAAAAAGAATGTCATAGCTGTAAATTGAAATTTATTTTAATTTGGAATACCAAGCCGAATGCAAGATAACTAAGTTCAAAGTGGCTACTATGAATTCTATAAGTATATAACGACAATTTTATAAGTAAGGCCCTAATAGATAACGTTATCAAATATAGGGAGATGGTGCAATTTTTACATAATGACAACATGTAACCGAAGTAAATTAAAAGGTGATTTTTTTATGATTCATCTTGTTCGTCGACATGTTTTGTTCTTTTACCGATCTGATGACAAAGGAGTTTCATAGGAATTGATCAATCAAAATTACTTTGACGATGAGGCCATCCAGGTTCCTGTTCAAATAACTATCTATCGTATTAAAAACAGTATTCAATTATCATGATTTGTCCACCGACAAAGAAATTTTAACTTCTATTCCCGGCCGAATAAAAGAATTGAAAGAAAATACCTGTTCTATACGTACAAACTAGGTATATCTCACGTAACTAGGACACGTAAAGCTCTACAACGTTTACTTAAACATTTTTTTAAACGTACCTACGGATAATTGAGAAATCTCCCTTTCCAATGGCGCTGCCATTCGATATTTTTTTGTTTTTACATTACGTTACATCTCCCTTTCGTTATTATATTAATTACTAATAAAAAAAAAACATTTAAAATGGTTTGGTATAGTGACTTTGACCCATACAAGGAATCCTAGAATTAATCATGGAGAAAATTCGGTGGTATCGTCTTGTTTAATTATGTATCAATAACTGGTTTATTTGTTATAAAGCAACACACATAACTTGAACATATGGTTTGAAGTATCAAAAATAAAATATTAATGCTTTGAAATTATTGATAAAAGTATGAAATTATGTGTGTCGCAATAACAAAATGGATACCTAGCAAATGGACACGCATTAACAAAATTTGTAGACCATTAATAATCATACCAAATAACCAGTGTAATGTCCAGCATTCAATCCAACGACAACGGTGAGTAGTGCGACTGCGACAGCCACGTTGCCCTCGGGAGAGTATGAGAGCCCTATCAATGAGATTGCCGGACCGAAGTGACCTGTGAAAAGCAAATAATACTTGACTGCGGTGGATCGATGACAACGGCCGTCCAGACCAAATCAGTGTTGAGGCATAGCACCGGGGTCGACGTCGATTAATATTTTCATTTGATGTTCATCGATTCATTCACACAGTCCGATAATCGATGGATGGTAGATCGATATCAGTTGGAAATCAGCATCGAAAATCGTTAAGCGGTTTCCTACATAGTGCTGAGCTGAGCCTACATAGTTCAGTACGGCGATGCGACACGTGAAATTCCTTTGTCAAATTCATTTTGTTATTCTCTGTCCTTGTCCATTCTACTAATTATCAGGTCTACTGTGCTATACTGAAATAAATGTTATTTCTTTTTTTCTATATAATCGATCAATCTATGGACTCGTCGACCGTGCCGTGGCGTCGACTGTGTTTAAGGCAATCAATATCGACCGACCGCAGTCTGAGTGTACCTTTAGTTTGGAGGCGTATAAAAGAATGTTGTGACAAGTCAAAAATAATTGAAAGGCGAATGATTCAGTGAATGAGTGAATCTAATAGAGAGTCGAACTTATATTACTGGTCATAAGATTAAGATATCTTAAGAAAGATTTCTTCTTCAAGTAATTTAAGATTTCTTCTAAGCCCCTGGTCATTACGACGGGAGATCGGCACCGTGTAATGAAACGCCATAAGCCGTTACGGATCAATAAACAATAACTTAATTGGAACAGTCATTTCAGTAAACGATTTAAAGTTTTGACGTCTACTTATTGCATTTTCTGATATAGTAAACCGCGATCGCACAAAAAATTACGTCAATTATAAAAAATCACAAACAAAATGCGTGGACAGTTATCGATGTTGGTTGCAGAACTTTAGCCTGGCAGTGGAACAGAGTAAAAGTTTTGGACGTAAAAGTAAAGAGAACAGTGTTTGGAAAAAAGAACATAAACTAAAAAAAAAAAACTTAAGAGTTGTTTAATTTGTTCGTTTTTGTTATGTATAGGTTGCCTGTGGATGTGTCCAAAATTTCATAATTTGTTATGTATAGTCGAGGTAATTTTTAAACACTCCACAGACCTTAACATATATACTTTAAATAAAATAATGATCGTAAAATTGACCAGCGCTCAATTCAGTTATTCTCTGTCGCATTAGTGGTCCGCTGGAATTGGTCAAGTAATTACTCGATAATTATGTTTATCTAAATATACCCATGGGCGACAGAATCCATCTACTTTTAGTTGAACTGAACAATACAACCGTATTTACCAATTGAATTGGATATCTTTCGCGATGTCGTGATGCTGAGCCACTTCTTCCTTAGCACGAAATCCGACAAGAAGCCCAGTGGGAAGCTCAGCAGGTACATCACTAAATAGGGCAATGCTGACATCAGACCATTCTGTAAATAAAAAAATCAAACTTTTTAGGCTTGCCCCAAAATACATCGAAATTTAAACACAATTAGACTCTGGCAAAAAAATTATTTTCCTTATATAGAATAAAGATGGCAAGGAAACACAATTAGACTCTGGCACAAATTTTATTTTCCTTATATAGAATAAAGATGGCAAGTGAGCCATCTACTATGATGACCATATTATTGTCCCGCGATATCCGCGATACATGACAACATTAGGCAAAAACTTTCAACGATTTATACTTCAAGAGAAATATACTTCAGATTGTTTTTTATTTCTCGAGCATGTGGGATTTCTCACAATGTTTTACCTCACCGTCGAGCTAGTGATAATATATTTGAAACATCTATACATATGTATCACATACGAGTATACCTATATATACACATACACATATATATATAGATAAATCATAATTCTCAATCTAAATACGAGTATATTATAAATAAAATAGATGTAAGCTGGTTAATTAATTAGTTTGCCTGCTTAAATAACATTCTATAATTCAACTTCAAATTTGAATTTCAGTTCATTCAACTCACCGACTTCATGTCCACTTGGAGTACTTTACTGAAGTACGAGGGTATTTCCGTCATGAGCGTCCAGAAGCCCCAGTTCTGTCCGCAGTGTACAATTATCAGGGATATGAACGGGAGGGAGGTTAATATCGATTTCCATGGAGTTTTCATTTTCTGGAATAAGAGGCCTTTTATTCGATTTTTTTTGTACCATATAGTTCATTTTTGTAAAAACAATTATATCTGGCTATTTGATCGTCTTTTGATTTGATACGTTCTAGGTCGAGATTGATATATCGATAAAAGATTTTATTACACACCAAAATTAAAACAAAATAGTTAGAGACAATGTAAGAATTGTAAATATTTTGGAATATAAGAAACGTGCCATTAATTATTATTTTAAAGGTAGATAGATAAAATTCTTTATTGCAGACCAAAACAAAACAATAACAGACGTTGTAAACACGAAATTCACAAGATATCTTATCCTTAAAATGCGCCGTATGTACGAGTACAAACTTTAAGTAGCATGTTTATCTCATATAATAATTGGGAATTCGTACATTTTTTTTCATGTTGCCCAGGAATTTTTTCGATGACCTCAGTCTGTTCATTTCATGAAAAAATCGAAAAAATCATCGAAAAAATGACGGTTTATCTATTTACTTTAATTTGTAATTGTAGATTAATAATTATTTAGAATTAAAAAAAGTTGTTATATATTATTTTTTTATAGACTAGTGGGCGGACGAGCATTATTCACAGTTTTCTTGAAGAATCCCATATCGTAGCATAATGGAAAGACCTCTTGAGGCAGTTCGTTCCACAGCCTACGGGTTCGTGGTATATAATATTTATATATTATGAAATAGTGTCATATATGTATTTATATATTATTATAAACTTTATACTATATATAAAACCCGAAGAGGTTCTTAGCCTGAAATCTCCTTATCTCCTTATGTTCTGATGATAATAATAATTCTAAAACCAATAAATAGTACAAAATAATTTCTGTTTGAAATTTTCCATATATGATTACATTTTTTAAAACTCGCCTTTTTATGCCCATCAATATCCTTCAATGACGTCTGAATGTACAAGCGCTCATCCTGACTGATGAACCTGGAAGTCTGTGGAGATGAAGCCCCAATTAAAATATAGACTACAGTCCAGACAGCTCCCAGTACACCGGTACTGTAGAATATAGCCGGCCATCCGAAGTATTCAGCGATGAAGCCAGCTGACATTAACTGGAGCGCTGTACCGAACTGAGCACCTGCAATTAAAGTTTTGATTTAAAGATTATCTTGATTTTAATTCTACCAATTAGCAATTTCATTCACCATATTCACCGGATTGGTGAACATGTCACTAGGCCCGTTTGTGAATTATGGCCCGAAACCCCTAGTGATGTACCATTTAGATTCCCCTAACAACATTCCCTGCAGTGGAAAGTTTTAGAGACTGATATTCAATTAACAGTTTCAACAGTCCTGTGTGTTACTAAATCGTTATTTATTCCTATTAGACAGATCTATAAGTAATTTGAGTAGTGGAACGAAGAAAAAAAGAAAATAATTTTGTTGAGAACATTAGACATAATAAATTGAGTGGAAAGTAAAAAGAAAGAAATATAAACTATTGTTTCAATCGGCACCAACTCATCATAAGGGGTGGGCGGTTTCATTAGTTAGATTGATTTGAACTAAAGGTAGATCTATAATTAGAGACTGAGGTTGCAGAAAGCATAATCAGCGACAAAGCGATTTGATAATCGATTAGTGGAATTGGTATGGAGTACCTCTGCCGATGCATAAGACATCAGATACGAATCACAGGTAGACATATATTTGCATAAAGGCAGTAACTAATATTTGTTAATATTTGTTTGATCTGGATAGTTTGTGTTCATCTCTGTGTATATTTGTTAAGGATCTGGATAGTTTGTGTTTATCTCTGTGTATATTTGTTAAGGATCTGGATAGTTTGTGTTTATCTCTGTGTATATTTGTTAAGGATTTGGATAGTTTGTGTTTATCTCTGTGTATATTTGTTAAGGATCTGGATAGTTTGTGTTCATCTCTGTGTATATTGTTAAGGATCTGGATAGTTTGTGTTTATCTCTGTGTATATTTGTTAAGGATTTGGATAGTTTGTGTTTAGCTCTGTGTATATTTCCCAAGGATCTGGATAGTTTGTTTTTATCTCTGTGTATATTTGTTAAGGATCTGGATAGTTCTTGTTCATCTCTGTTACTTTAATTTGACATATGTTAAATCGGTAATCTGTCGATGGCCTAACTTTCAAATTATTGAAAACTGTGTTAAAACATGGACTGGACGAGGGACTGGAAACTAGAGGACTGAGTGAGTTTAGAGGTATAATTTTATAAATATAATGTTTATTTTATGTTTCAACGGCATCTTTTACACACAAGCAATCTTAAACCAACAAGTGCACAGAGCGTGTGTTTTTTTTTTTGTTGAACCAGCGGCGTGGTCCCCAGTAAAGGGACCCTATTGAGGGCAACAGCCAACAAGATATACAATGTTACAAGAGTCAAAACCGAGCCAAGTACAATGCTATAAAATAACTAAATTGTTTTATTTTATCAATCAACATATTAATAAACAATAGTATCAGCATCGTTAAGCGCAGTATTTCCTTCCTAACACTTAATTAATTGTTTTTTCTCGCATTTTTCTACAACCTCCTTAATTTAATGTTCTACCATATTTGACTTTCCGATTTTCTTATTCTTATATCCGGAATTTCATTATTTGAAATTCTACAAACTTACCCCCATATACAATAGTCCCAAGTCGACTCTTCTCTTCCACTGGTGCCCACTTGCTGACCAAGTTGTGAGTTGTTGGGAAGAGAAATCCTTGCGAAAGACCCTGGAGTACTCGCCCTACGCACACCAATTTCCAACCACCCTGAATAAAATCAAATTAAAAATATTTCCAAATATTATTGGGCAGTCGGCAATCTTTCTGCTTCAATTAATATTTATTATAATCAATCTAATTATGTATTAAGTTCCGTTATCAATGTAATTTAAAAGATGCTGAAAATTGCTTTCAGTAATTAAAATTATTTTGCGGAACAATTAAAAAGTTGTGGAGTGAACTGCCTGTTGAAATTTTCCCTCTACGCTACGACATGGAGTTCTTCAAGAAAGCTGTGAATAGGATTTTACAAGGTCGGCAGCGCACCCGCATACCCCCTGGTGTTGCAGGTATCCATGGGCGGCGGTAGCAACTTACCATCACGTCAGCCACATTCACCATAAAATAAATAATAATTTTCATATCAATTAAATTAAATTAATTAAAGATCAGAATTGGTGGTTGTGCAGCACCTACAGATCGATGCTCACAAATTTTTTTTGATTGAATGATTGAGAAGAGTCAAAGATCGCGTGTGGTGAAGGGCTTTGGGAGAGCCTAATATCTAACGGTGATGAAACACAGACTGAGTATTTTATGGATGCCACTTACATAAAACACACACGTTGGTATAAGCAAAGTGACAGCAGCGTTGATGCCGACACAAAGGATCAGGAAGGATTTTCCTCCAAATTTTGCTGCGAGTTCACCTGCAGCAATCTGCAGGACCACGTATCCCCAGAAAAAGGAAGATAACACAATGCTCTGCACTTGCATACTCCAGTCAAATGTCTGCAAAAGAAATTGAATATTCGATATTGACAACTAACTGAATACTTACTAGAGAAATGATGTAGAACATTTTTATAAAAAGCTGACAGATGATCAGACAATTCACCACGGTGGTGAGTAAATACTGTTGCCCATGGACATCGGTGATACATACCACAATCAGTCCAAAATGACGAATTTTTGGCCTGTCCAAAAATGCGCTGCTTACGTTTGTAGATACAGAAATCAGGATTTAGAAAATAGATTGTAAAAAAAACAGGGATATTAATTGAATCTTCCGGGCTACTTGGCCGAGGTCTTCTGGAATCTCTTCTCTTTCTTCCAAACGTTTCGTCAACAACTGCGGTTGACATCTTCAGTGGCGGCTGCGTTCACTTTCGGAGAGATGTTATCTCTTTGGCTTCTTGAGCGCAACTGACTCGGCGACTGTGGCGCACCGGCGCGAGGGTAGTTGCCGGTATTTATAGTGGGCGAGGGTAATTTTATACCTCAACTACCCTCGCCCACTATAAATACCGGTAGCCAAGTAGCCCGGAAGATTCAATTAATATGGACACCGGACGAGAAAGCCTACACTCCACTAAAAAACAGGGAATATGAAATATAATATGTTGACTGTCAGATAATGCCGTTAGGCATTGAGTCTGCCTATTATGCATGTCAAATATATGTGCAAAATAAGCTTAAATAAATAAACAAATAAGGCTTGTGTATAAACGAGTACCCAAAAAAATGGAAAATTATGATCAAAAAAATAGATTTTATTATATCCAACTAAGTAATAGTAATAGCCAATCCAGCAATTTAATTCTTGTAACTAGTTAGAATACGAATGTGCAGTGCCTCCGCAAACTTCCTAGGTGGTACAAAGTATGTACACGGATATTTAAAATAAAATAAAAAAAAAAACAAAGAAAAGAATGTGTCATGTAAACAATTTCTAATTACAATTACTAAGAATGTGAACACAAAGTAAACGGAGTCCCGCCCCTATATCTTTATTGTCTTCAGAAAACAGAAAGGTACCTTTGAATTTGTTGTCACTTTCAGTATTTCTCATTTAATGTAAACTGATTATTTTTGCCAAACTATAACTTTTTGCACTTTCTTCTCTTCTATTTCTTCAGGTGTATTTTTCTTCAACTCCCTTTATGGTACATGTTGCGTTATTACAATTACAATAACGTTTAGGGTTTTTTATATATACTTAAATGCATATTTGTGGATATTTTAAATGACATGTCCACTAATTTCCTTTTCTAGTTATATTGTTTCAACAATATTTTTGACATGTCTGTAATCTTCCTTAAAAATAAATAAATAAATAACACCACATTTTTTTTTGGAAAGAAGGTGACCGACAAGCTGACAGTTCACCTTGTGGATACCTGGCGGTAATCACATTACCGGTTAACCAAAACTGGCAGACAGCAGATAAATTTACATCCACAGACGCCCACAATGATTGGCAATATGGTTTGTAAGGGAATGTCTTTCCTAGTTCGATTAGTTCTAGACAAAAACAAAATGAAAAAAAATCGATAGTAAAATTCATTCAACCTAAACATGATAAGGAAAAAATATTTTTTTGGTATACTTCGGTCGCTATATGTCACTGTTTGTCTAAATTAACGTACCAAATCGTAATTGGTCTGACTCACAGCAGACTACCGTGAAATGTACTGCATTTCCCATTGCATCCTATTTCCCCGATTTATGTACGTTTTTAGGTAGTGATTGAGATACACCAGAGCCTATTCTCATCCCATCCAATAGGATAAAAGGGAAAAAGGAATGCTGAAGAAAGGGTTGGGTAAAAGGAAAGGGATCCCTTTCGTTTTTCCCAACCTTTTCTCCAAATCCAAGTACAGGCAGTGTATCCGGGGGGGCGTGCCAACGTTAGTATTCTAGACTAATGTTGGCATTTACCGCGGATGTCTATGGATGAAAGTATCCACTTACCATCAGATGTTACGATACGCTCGCCTGCCGGCTTCTTTCTATAATAAAAAACCTTATTCCTCTGTCCGCTTCCGATAGTTTTTCTCAAGCAACTTTTTGTGCCCTGCATACAATTACCATCATAGACCGACTTCATTTGAAATTCAAGTGAGCCTAATTACACTATCAACGATCTTTAATAATGTATATAATACATTGGTTGTTTTGTTGATGAAATTACGCCTTCGTTAGATCGAAAACCAGCAATATATCATTATTAACTACAAATGTCCTAATACGGGCCGAAAAATCAATGATATGTAATTCGAGGTTTTGCTAGAACTAGCAAGAGATTAAGTTTAAATTGTAATATTAGAGTGGTATTTAATTGGTTTTAATCTAGTTTTAATGGCCCCTCTAATGTCGTTCTCGGAAAACTTTACATACTATACAATGATAAAATGTCGACATTATGCTGCTCACGAACTGTTAAAATTCAAATAGTTCCACCATATTTGAATTTCTGAATTTTGCATTACATTAAAGACGAATCTGAACTTTTCCCGAAGCCATGGATCATCATCGTCCATCATGACCTCTGACTTTATTAACCAAAAAATTACAATATTTTTTTACCAAAAATATCAAAATTTTAGATTGTTCACAAAATTCATGCAAATGCCATTCATACCGTCACCAGCTATTTTTATATTATGGGCCAACTCATGAGGAACACAGCTCATAAAATCAGCATACTGAAGTGACAATGGGTAGGTCATATTCACCTGAGGACCGATATATCAGAAAGGGTAGACGAGTCCTCGAATGGAAGTGATGGTGCCAGTGATGTTTAAATGAGAAGAGCCGAAGATCGTATGTGGTGACGAGCCTTGACAGAGGACTAAGGTCCATATCCAAAGGAGGACGAGAGAGGAGAGGAGGTCTATATCCAGCAGTAGAAAGACATAGGCTGATGGTATGGTAATAATCGAACCAATAGATACTCACATTCTCTTGGGAGCTGTCTGTAATGGCCACTATAGCCAAGCTCATGTTGACT
This sequence comes from Sesia apiformis, assembly GCA_914767545.1. Taxonomy (NCBI): domain Eukaryota; kingdom Metazoa; phylum Arthropoda; class Insecta; order Lepidoptera; family Sesiidae; genus Sesia; species Sesia apiformis. The sequence goes on along the minus strand of OU611960.1, from coordinate 543,276 downwards.
CTCATGGCGAAACATAGCAGGTGAGCAAAGCACAGCATGATCATTTGAACATGACGGATTCCAAGAACGGCTTCTGAAAAACAGTAACGGACATTAGAAACAAAAATGTAATTCGCAAATGTGTATTTTGTGGTTTTTTACCAACTGCAATTTTACAAGTTCCCCCAAAAAACAGGAATATCGAACTATATCGAAAGGACCCTTTGCTAAGTCAAGATAAGTTCTTCTTTTCATACATGTCAATGGTGCAATTAACACATTCTGCCAGTGTCGAGTTTTTCTTCGCAATTAAAGTCAAAACAATTTAAAGCACATTTTATCACAATGTCCAGTCAAGTTAAAAACAGTCAGGAGTCGCTCAGTAAATTGATAGTAAGTTTACTACAGAAGAGGAATTTGGAAGGACACGAAAAACGCAGTACTATGCTTTTTGTATAATATCTTGGAATACTCGGAAACGCCACAATAAAAATATAATGAGATGCTCCAGACAATTGGTCGTATTAATTTTATCTTGCTTCAGAGAATAAGAAAATGTACTGCAAATAAATTGTGAAAAATACTGCAAAATCGACCTTGGACACGCTCCTAATTGGATCAGTTTGTGCAATTATTTGTAAGTCGCTTTATTTTAGACTTAAATAGATATTAAACTGGCTGTATGGGGTCGTGTGTCTATAGATTAATAGCTTCTCTCCCTTTCTTCCCGCGGGTTTTTTTTTTTCGGAATGTCTAAATTCTTGTGGCCCTAATGGCCTTTCAAGAGTCACCGGTCGTTTTTGATTTAGGGCGAGCGCAGAAGGCGCTCAGCCAGGAACAAAATGTGTGTTGTAACGAGCCTAAGGGCTCCCCCGCCGGTAAACCGGCGGAAGGAACGGACCTCGGCTTAGGACGTTGCATTGGGGGGATACCGCGGGATCGCGAGTCGGCGAGAAGCGCCCAGGCACGTGCTGATACCTAGTAAAAGTGTTGACTGAGGGCCGGTGTGTGTTAACGGTGTAACGAGGGGGACGTCCACGTCTCCGCGGGGGACGGTGTCTGTGTACTGTGTTTGAGTGCAGAGTGAGAACCGCATTGGCAGCGGTGATCGAGTCGTCGGGATCGTCCAGGATGTGCCGCGGGCGACGATAGCGGGGCTTCCCGCGGGTGTCATTAAAGGAGATTAAGGAATAATAAAGTCGCTACCACAAGCCCTGGGGAACTACATACTCCTCCTTGCATAGTTGTCCTCGTCGTTGTCATTACTGAGGATCGTGAACATGACCATGGAATACTTTTTGACGAACGATTTTGCTCCATCTGTTACGATCCTTGGCGGTACTCAATGCCTGCACCAACGTGAGTAGATGTTGGTGTTGAGAGTGGTGTAGACCTGGTCAAATCAACGGAACCGGCTATGTCCTCGTAGTCCCTTTTCTTCCACCTTGCCAGTTCTATGAGTCTCTCCAAATCGTCGTCTCCCTTTCTGCTAATGTGACCGAAGTACTTAAGAATTCTCGGGTGGCAGCTTCTTTACAATTTCTTTTCTTTGTCTGAAATGCTGTATGTATGGAAACCGAAGCATTCTTCATATTCTTCCGGAGCATCACATCTCGACAGCAGAAATCATCAGTGAGGAACCACACCACCTCTAAAAGGGCGGACTGGCCAATCCACTTGGCCAACATGGCGTTTTAATGTCATACATCCTTCATACACGAGACAATGTGCATGCCCCTGTCCAGTAGACTATAAAAAGGCTAGTTGCCGTAAGATAATTCATATTATACTTCGTCTATTTCATATTCTGTTGTATGTTTCACATAGTAAACACATATTCATTTATATGTCTGATTAGATTTCAAATCAATTTACTCTTTTAATGAAAAGCAATCAATATTATTGTACTGACAACTAACAAGTTTAGTATGTACGTGATCCAATTTTAGGTCTGTGTTCTGACTTTGTACCGCCCTCTATTTATTACGTGAGTAGACTGAACCCTGTCTACTTTATATCTAAATGATTGTAAATAACTTCAATTACTTCTCAGTTACATAATTACCGTATGTCCGAGCAAACCCCTACTAAATATAAATGAAGTAAACTATTAATAGATTTATTTTTAAATATGAACGATGACGAAACAGTAAAACTTTTAGAAATGACTAAATAGGTATTCATTAAAATATTAATTTCAAAATCACACACACTCACATCCTCATACACACACACACCCTCATATACACTCGCATGGGCACGTACAAACCATGTACAGTAAACGTCCGAAAGTAATACACATTGGCTATGATCGGTTAGCTTCGGTTTTGTAGAGCGTCGTCTCTGTCGTGTGCCTGCCGTTACGACAGAGACGGCGTGCGTGCACTTTTATTACTAGCTTCTACCCGCGGCTTCGGTCGCATAGACTAAACAGCTGTAAAATATGTTTAACACCAGTAAAAGCTGCGACACGACAGATTACACGGATGAAAATCCAGCCCGCAGTTTTTGAGTAATTCTATTTTTTAATTTTCCTCTATAACTCTACGTCCTTATGTCATATGAAGATGACACATATACCAGTTTTCCTTCTGGATACTTAGCTATACATTAGTGAAAACCCGATCAAAATCCGTACAGTAGTTTTTACGTGATGCTTAAAACAGACAGACATACCGACAAAAAAATTCTACTACCATAAACTACTGTTTTGTGTTCTGTAGCTTCCAAAGAGCTTATTATTGTTTTATTATATGTATATAGATTATAATTTCATTCAGTACACATATGATAAAAAACACTTTTATTTAAAGACATGATTTTTTTTCTCTGCGAAAAAGAGAAGGTCAGATTAATTTGAGAGTGAGAGTTACAATTTGTTATTTTTGTGTAATGCACAAAAATAAGAAATGTAAGCTATCGTTCATTTTAATGTTCATGTTAGGTTGTAATGTGTCAATGAACACTTTTTTATCGTTTGAAATCTCATAATTCGGAGTTTTTTTTTTATAGGTTGATGGTATGGTATATGGTAAATGTCAAGAGGGGGACGGTGTACATTGCATTCCCACAGCCGCTGGGCGCACTCGACTGGCAACATTACCTTTCTCTCACAGAACTTGAATGTTACAGAACAGAACTTGACTACCTTGCAATGTACCGCATTTCCCACTTTATCCTGTCCCAATGTAAGTGCGAGTACCTACTTGTTTCGGTAGTGAATGAGATATGCCATTCCCTACACGTCTTATCTTATCCCTTTGCCTTAAATTTGACGCCTTTGTCCATTCGAAATGGATTTCCATTCGTAAATCTACAAAGCTGGGCAGCGCACCCGGGGGTGTCATTCTAGACTGATGTCGGCATGTACCACGGGTGTCCACGAGCGACAGTAACTACTTATCATCAGATGGACTGTATGCTCGTCTGCCGCCGTCTTTCAGTAAAAAAAAAAATATTTAACTTTATTTGTCGACTAGTAATTACAGTTCTGTTGTTTGTCTGAAATAATAATTTCCCAGATAGTGTGTATATCTGCTTACTATTTTCACATCTCTAGAGATATAAGTAGATAAAATCTATGTTTTGAACGTATCGATAACCTTGTCTGATAAAACACACGTAATAACCGCTCTGTTAAGCTTCACCAAAGAGCTTATTTACGGTAGCTTTCCCTCGTCAGTATCATGTCAGTACCATCGAGGGAGCTTCACGTGCTTAAAAGGGAAGTTTTCATTTCTGGACTATTCAAAATTTATGAAATTTCGGGAGTACATATAGTTTATTGTGAACACAAACATGATGTTAGCTTTTTAAAATTTCACTGCAAGGTATAGATGCCTTCGATTGGGTTTCGTGCTATAATAAAACATGCGGGCCCAATGCGTATTTGTGGATACACATGATCCACATTTTTGTTATTAATTCCATAACATGCGGGTTTCCTAACGATGTTTACCTTGAACGCCGAGATCGTGATAATTTTCAAATATCCATACTTAAGTAGAAACTCACTGGTACGGACTGAGGATTTGGACTCACGATCTCATGAATGGGAGTTGAGAATAGGTTTCCCTAGGCCCTAGGCCATCGCCGCCCCAAACATAAATATTTTTAATTGCAAATTGGATTTTAAAGTGATTATTGAGCTCATGATAAAAAAAAAATATGTTGTACTAGGACGGCATTATTAATAACATTCATGGGGGAAAGATTCCGTTTTGTTTTCTACAAATTGTATTGGAACGGACTATAAATTCTTTACTGAGTAGGTATGTGATAATTAAAAGTCAATGACTTATATCGCTTTGAGTAGTCGCTCATTCACGGTAAAAAACCTCTTATTTATACTAAAGACGACAAAACTACAATAACAACAGGAAATCTAACATTAGAGGAAATAATAACAAGGAAAATCTTACTTGGTATTTGTAATAATAAAAATTGTAAATTTGTATTATATATGTGATCTACTCAATCGGTAGTGAGTGAGATATACAGAGGCCATTCCCATCCCATCCTATCTTATCCATCCCCATTTCCCCAACAATTGTAACCCCAACGCCAACTCAACCCAATTATAGGGAAGAATACATCACAGAACTCTCACAGAAGACTTCCTTGAAATGTACTGCTTTCCTACTTTATAGTATTTCCCTAATGTACAACACGTACGTTGATTCGGTAGTGAGTGAGATATACCAGAGCCCATTCCCATCCTATCCTATCCCTCCCCATTCCCCCAACCCTTTCTCCCAATCCATTCCTTAATCTGCAAAGATATGCAGGGCATCCGGAGGCCGTTTGTCATTCTGAATTGATGTTGGCATGTATCACGAATGTCTATGGACGACAGTATCCACTTACCATTAGGTGGACTGTATACTCGACTACCGCCTTTTTTCTATAAAAACGAAAACCTTTCTCCCAATCCATTCCTTCAATTTAATCTTCCTTGTCCATGGACGACAGTATCCACTCACCACCAGGTGGATTGTTCCGTCCCTTCTATAAAAAAATATAAATAGCCTACATAATAACATTTAGCTACAAATTATGTATGTATGGTGAAATAAGTTCCATTGATTGTTACGTTGAAAATATGAAAGCAAACCTGTATAATAAGAACTTAATACTGTACTTACTTGGTTTCTCACCACTAGAACTATCTTGGGCACCCATTTTAACCACTTCTAATTAAATTACAATTAATTTAAAAACCTAATTTACATTGAAACGTTTAAAACAAAATAGAAAATCTTTGTCGCGAACGGTGTTGCGCTCGCACAGCGTGATAGCAATTGATTAAGATTTGTTTCGCTATGTAACTTTGACATTCAAGGCTGTATTGTTACTGGAAAGGCTATAGACGCCTGTGGAGTAGAGTTTATTTATTTAGTTTTGGACTAGCTGTGACTAGCTCATGTCCTTTTTTTGACCTAATATTCCCTGCTGCAAAATTTTGTTAAGATCTATTTTTTTCATTGGGACGTGATTGTATTCTACTCGTATCATCGTATATTGTATATAACTAAGTAGGTATATTTTTATTTTGAGGTAAAGTTGTCTACTTCTTTGGCTGTCTTTGGCTATATGTATATACATATATAAAGGATTGTGGAGTGAAACAAACTTATTTGGTGTTGCTTTGATATTCAAAGAAACGACATATAATGTTTAATCTTCAATCCTTTTTTAAAATCTATTATTTATGTCTACCTACAATTTTACAATTTTGTCTACCTACAGAACGGTTCTCTTCACTTGACGCCCACACTGTTTTACCGACACCATAATACGAGTAGCTTTACCGACAGCGCGGAGCGCCGCAAAACTCAGATAAAGAAATATATTTTCTTTACACATATATACTCACAGTTATACGTAGGTGCTATACTTATACTTATACTCGTAGGTGCTGGCAGAATATCAGTACTGTGGATTATCTGTAGACTTTGCTGAGTCAGTTCCAGTTAGCTGTGGCAACATACTATATACGTAGATATTTCATATCTTTATTTAATGTATCACCGTACCATACGTATTTGTGGTGTCGTGATTACGAATAAATATTTTTTCTTTCTTTCTTTCTTAATATTCATGTGATGATAAATCGACACTTGTAAGCTATAAAACTTATGTTTATAAGATAGTCTTAAGTACCTAGATTACAATGAATACCGACGGTATACACTAATTATTTTTACGGCTTTATTCTTCACCGGTGTTAAATTCTAGTTAGTATTTTTAATAACAATAAGTTCCAGGGATTAGCGCTAATATCTGTCGTATGGGGATGTTCCCCGTGCAGATGGTAGCACACTTGTCCTCATTTATATACTTACAATATATATATAGAAAAAAGCCAGCAGACGAGCATACAGTGCACCTGCTGGTAAGTGGATACTATAACCCATAGACATCCGTGATACATGCCAACATCCATCCAGAATGACAAACGTTGGCACGTCCCTGGATGCCTACTTTTGAAGATTAAGGAATGGATTGGGAAAATGGGGAGGGATAGGATGGGACGAGAATGGGCTCTGGCATATCTCACTCACTACCAAAACATGTACGTACATTGGGGAAATACGATAAAGTAGGATTGTAAACTCTTCTGTGAGAGAGGTGTAACGTGGCCAGTTAAGTTCTGTGGGAACGCAGCATGCAATCTCCCCTTCTAAAAATAATATAGTAAGCAATGATTGGAACACAATTATAATTAGGTGACTAATAAAGTAACATTGAGGTTGGCAAACTCATGAAATGGTGGTCATTTATCGGGAATCGCAATGTGCGACACACTCCAGCCACATGGACTGACCACTTGAAGAAGTTCACCGGTGGGTAGTTGGATAAGCCAATGATCGTTTGTTGTGGCGAGGATTAGAGTGGCATGGTAATTTGGTGGATATACGAAACAATAAAAAATATACGTAACTAACATTTAGGCTGATAACATTTAATCTGCAAAGGTACGAGTAGGTAGCGCGTTCGGGGGAGCGCCAAAATTGGTCATTTTGGACTGATGTTGGAATGTATCGCGGATGTCTATAGACGACAGTATCCACTTACCATCTGGTGGACTGTATGCTCGACTACCGCCTTTTTTCTATATAAAAATGTGTAGTCGAGTGTTTGTTTGATTATTGTAAAAATTTTGTATTGTGGGTTCTGTGATTTAATAGTGATAGTTTATTAAACTTCACGGTGTTTTTTTGTGCGTAACATTTTTGATAATCAAATAAGAGCATTTGACTGATTTTTCGTGTGCTTCCAAGAAGTCCAACTCTTCTGTCCTCAGTAAACCTTATATCATTCACTTCGCTGAATGACTATCTAACTATGACTGAATGACTATTAAACTGGACATTGACGAGACACGAGTTTTAAATTGTTATGACTTTAAAAATGCAAATTAGGAAGAAAACTCGACAGTGGCACGATGTGCTAATTGCGCTACAAAAGAAACAAAACAAACCTAATTTATACGACTCCATATATTTCATCGTTCTTGTCTCTACTACGCGAGATAAAATGTCGATCACCTGGATCGACATAATCAGTTGCGAGATTGTTGCATTATCGAATATCTCGTTCACGTGCGATGTTATTTCCCTTATCCTCAAGTGGTTTTATCTAAAATATATTTATTGGTTTGTCATTTGTTTTTTTAAACTCGAGGAAAGCATCAAATTTTCTAGGTTTCCGACTCATTTCCGACGTTCATTCTAACTCTCACTGTCACTATCTCACTTTCGACTGATTCTGATTACACTGGACAACAGCCAAAATGTATCTAAAATAAAATCGACTAAATCTTACTATTTTTGGTGTGCTAAAACCGAAAATAAACTTATCTTTTTACTATTGGTTCAAGCTTTAAAGATACGTGATGTCATGTGTCCCTATATATTAACACTCTAACCCCAAGAACGCATGTGGTATATTTGTATTGTCATAACAATAGAGGAGTGCGGCGTTGCTAAATCTACGTTTTCCCCAATCACTACAAACAATACCCAACAACAATAATAACAACAATAATATACAAACCCTGTATACAAACAAATGACAAACGCCACTATCGCGAATATTATGCAATTGAAAAGAAAATTCTCGAATCATCTCTAAAAATCTAGAAGTCGTATTTGGGTATACCATATAAGCAGCTACAAAGCGGGGAGGTTAGTCGGTCGAAGTTAGTGAGTTGAATCGAATAGTTGAGATTGTAAGATGTCTCGAAAGTGTGTAAACCATCATGATCACTTCTGTTATGTTTGTGGTGAGATGACTTTTGCGTCTCAGAAGCGGTCTATTACTTCATTGATAAAAAAGGCATACCAGCTTTATTTCTGTTGCAAAATAGGGGGTCAAGACAAACATTGGCCGCCACATATCTGCTGTAATGCATGCGCTTCAAGTCTGAGAAACTGGTTAAATCGTAAAAAACGATCTGCTGTCCCAATCGTCCGGAGAGAGCCTACAAATCATGTTAGTGATTGCTATTTCTGCATAATACCTCGTGTTGGGCAAGGCACAGGTATATCTAAGAAGAAAAAGTCGGTTATCAACTATACAAATAACGCTGGAGTTGGCGCTAAGCGCCTACTTCTCACGCTGCTCGTTCCGTCGGTTCCTACCCGTGTCTCTAGCGAGTCGTTTCAAAACACAAAAATACCTAACTGCGATGTTTTAAATATTCAATTGTAAAATTTAAACCTAATTGTAATAAAAATATTCAAAAATGGTGAACCAATTATTACAACCTTTTTTTTTCCTTCATTTTTACAAGCTTTTATTTAATTTCACCTGGTAGTATGTTTGGGACAAATTTTGCAAGCCAAATTTGAACCACTTCCTCTAAACTTACGACTTTGAAATTTTGCATGCTTGTTCAGTTCTGATGACAATACACTAAAATGATAGAAATAACCTGATGCTGTAGCCAGGATTGTCTCCTCACGAGGGCACGCCTCAACGATTAGTAGCAGAGATACGTAACTTTGCATGTAGGTTTAATTTTGATAGCTAAACATGATTTACACCATAAACTGATGCTGCAACCAGGATTGTCTCCTCATAAGGACACTCCTCAACGGTTAGTAGCATGCACATGAAACTTGAAACAAAACATGACTTTCTACCGTAATGATGCGTTACTTGAAACGATTGAGACATATTTCTAACTAAAAAGATGTAAATAAAACAATATAAAAAAACGTTTCTTAAAAACAAGCTTTTATGCAAGCCATGTACTAAAACGAATAAAATAAGTTTATATTGAATTATTTATTTGTTCTCAACAAGCTTGTCGCGAAATATTCATAAAAGTAGGTACCATTAACATTCGCGCGAATTTACAATTCATTGACTATGTATACCTTGTATGTATTATATTTATTTTTATGTATATATGTATGTGTGTAAGTTTGTATGTATGTATATGTAATAATGTATTATATTTATTTTACCACACCATCTAATTTGTGTCATTCACGCACCTCCTAATTGAACTTCTCTGATCAACCCAGAAGTTGGCTGGTAGAGAGTGCCTTAACCCGTGTGGAACGAACTGCCTCGAGATGTCTTTCCATTAAGCCACAATATGATGTTCTTTAAGAAAACTCTGAACAGGATTTTACAAGGTTAACGGAGCACCCGGATACCCCCCCCCCCCCCTGTGTTGCAGGTGTCTAACACGGCGGCGGTAACACTTACCAACACGTGGGACCGCTTGCTCGTCCGCGTACTTCCCTATTTAAAAAAAATCTATATATAAAATTCAAAAGAAAGTTATTCGTAGTCTTTAAGACACTGTTTAATTTAAATATCTATTCAGAGTTCATAGGTAATATAATAATTAATAGTAGAATTATAAAAAAATCTTTATTCATAAGAATTAATTAGTAACAAAATGTCAGGTACGGTTGAATTAAAACGCCAGTATTATTTATCTTAAACTGCCTTCTCTGTCTTCTCTTCTATGGATGTTTCTGAAACAAGAAGTTACATTTTAACTTTGGACGGTCGTCGGGAAGATTTAGAAGAATTGTAAGAAGAAACCCATAGCGGAGAATACATTTGAATTTGGAAAGAAATTACGGGAGATCATTTAAAAGAGCAGTGGAAATGTTGAAAGTGGCAGCAAATTTAAAGTTGGGTTAGGTTTAGGCTTTATGTTCGTCACAGTGAACATAGACGAGTCCCGGGAGCCGTCGACTTTGTTTTGACACTCTTAGTAATTCTTAGTAAAATACCACCTTTGTGGACAAACTAGAAGACATTTTCTTAGGTTTTCGCGATTACTATACATTGCAATTAAACAACTTTTAACGGTTTAAATCGCGTATATTTGACATGATTTATATCCCGACGTTTCGAACACTTTGCAGTGGACGTGGTCACGGGGTGACTAATTGATTTTATTTGTCACTTGAGTTATTAAGAAATTATTACTACCGTCCGAAATTTTTTGAACTACCGTCTGAAATTTTTTAATCATAACATTCCCTATGCACGCAGTATTCGCTCACGGTGTCCAGAGGTCTTGCAGTATGGCGTTGGCCTTGTGATTTAATTAATTTAATGACTGGATCCCAAGCTGGTGGTACTTGCCAACCATCTTCTCTATTGAAATTTGGGTGTTTCTTAATTTCAATAGCCTCGCGTAACATTCTTGGCATGTACCGGGTCTCTCTAGCGAGGATTTGTGGATTATCAAATCGAATGTAATGGTTGGGTTTGTCCAGAGCATGTTCACAAACTGCAGACTTGGTCGAGCGTCTGTTCTTCATGTCAGCTATGTGTTCTTTTATCCGGATACCGATGCTCCTCTTTGTTTGCCCAATGTATGATAACCCGCATTCACAATCAAGCTTGTAAACACCTGCATCTTGTAGGGGGATATTGCTCTTGACCGGTCTTAAAAATTGGCTAATCTTCTTGTGCGGCTTGAAGTAAGTTTTAATTGAAGCTCGTCTTAAGATATTGCCAATTTTGTCAGTGATGCCCTTGATGTATGGTAAGATGGCAGGTTGTCGCTCAACTGTAGGAGGCTTGGGGCGGCTTCTGTGACGCATTCGTGGGAGTTTGTGATTGTTGCTTCGCAGTACTTGTTTCACATGCAGAAGCTCTTCCTCGAGGTGGTCAGTGTCACAGATGCCGTGTGCTCTCTGTAACAAAGATTTGCTTACGGTAGTCAACTGACATGGATGGTGATGGGAGTTACCATTGAGATATTTATCTGTATGGGTGGGTTTCCTATACACAGTATGACCAAGAGAGTTGTCAGGATTTCTGATGACTGAAATGTCAAGGAAAGCCAAGGATTTATTGACCTCAGACTCCATAGTAAATTGGATTTTATCATGTAACGAGTTTAAATGATTTAGGAATGCAGAAACATTATTTTTGGGGAGGACGGCAAAAGTATCGTCTACGTACCGTTTGTAGATCTTCGGCATAGCCACAGCTCTGGTGAAAGCCTTCTCCTCGAAGTCTTCCATGAAAATATCGGCGACAACGGGGGAGACTGGAGAGCCCATTGCTACACCATCGATCTGTATGTAGAATTTATTATCCCAGAATAGGTAGCCAGATGTTAGGCAGTGTTCTAGTAGTTCTGCATATTCTATGGGTAGGTCGTGCTCAGTTAGTTTTCTCTTGACAATTTCAATGCAATCATGTACAGGTAAGCATGTAAATAATGATTGTACATCAAAGCTGACCATTATTTCATCATCAGTCAATTGTAGATGTTTGATTTGGCTGACAAAATGGTAAGAATCCTTGACATGCGCACTCGTTTGACCACGAAGTGGAGACAGTATTTTAGCAAGATGTTGAGCTAGTTTGTATGTCGGCGAGTCAATTTGGCTTACAATTGGGCGCAAAGGGACGTCATTTTTGTGTATTTTCGGTAATCCATACAGTTTTGGTGGTTTCACACACGAAGGTACCAGTGCCGTGACGTCTAAACCAAGTGTGTCGGTGTGTTTACTAATTATTTCTTTAGTTTTAGTTACAATTTTGGCCGTGGGATCGCTTTTTACTGGTTTGTAGGTGCTTTCGTCCGACAATAGTTCTTGTATTTTTAGGTTATAATCTGACGTATCCATGATCACAGTGGAATTACCTTTATCTGCTCGAAGTATGGTTATGTCTGGATTTTTGCGTAGGTTGGTGAGTGCAAGATATTGTTCACGAGGTAGATTCGGTGTGGGCACTTTACTTCGACGCAAGACAGCAGAGATATCTTGGCGTAACGCCTCCAAATCTTCCTTCTTTACATTGTTTTTTGTGAGACAATGTTCCACGGAGCAAATTATCTGTTCAAAAGGCACTGATCTCGGGGAAACCGCGAAGTTTAATCCATTTTCGAGGGCCTGAAGGGCGACCGGATTTAATACTGTTTGTTTCGATAAATTTGTGACACTATCAGCTGTTTTTGACGGTCGCGAGGTTGCGTTTCGTTCCGAATGTAGCAATTGCTTTGCCGCGAGTTTTTTATATTTTGCTAAATGACGGTTTTTGAATTCATCATTTTTTGCCGCGGCGCGATTATTAATCATTTGCATGCATTTTTGGAAATCCGATGCTGATAGTGCTTTTTGAATCTCGATGGATTGAATCTCAATGATGTGGTTGATTTTGATGACATCCAGGCGATGTTGGCGTATGCATCGACATAATAATTTCTTACTTGTTTGACGGAGGATCCCGGCGCTTCCAGAAATGTCCTTTTTAGGTGATATTCTCACGCACACTGGTATAATATCATTATCTCTACACCGCTTTAGGAAATTTAGCGATGTTAAGAGTCTTACGCGCTTGATGTTGTGGTACTCCCACCGTCTTATTTCGTTTGCAGTTTCCGGCCCGTATACCGTAACATAATATTTTCTTAGGTTTTCGCGATTACTATACATTGCAATTAAACAACTTTTAACGGTTTAAATCGCGTATATTTGACATGATTTATATCCCGACGTTTCGAACACTTTGCAGTGGACGTGGTCACGGGGTGACTAATTGATTTTATTTGTCACTTGAGTTATTAAGAAATTATTACTACCGTCCGAAATTTTTTGAACTACCGTCTGAAATTTTTTAATCATAACATTCCCTATGCACGCAGTATTCGCTCACGGTGTCCAGAGGTCTTGCAGTATGGCGTTGGCCTTGTGATTTAATTAATTTAATGACTGGATCCCAAGCTGGTGGTACTTGCCAACCATCTTCTCTATTGAAATTTGGGTGTTTCTTAATTTCAATAGCCTCGCGTAACATTCTTGGCATGTACCGGGTCTCTCTAGCGAGGATTTGTGGATTATCAAATCGAATGTAATGGTTGGGTTTGTCCAGAGCATGTTCACAAACTGCAGACTTGGTCGAGCGTCTGTTCTTCATGTCAGCTATGTGTTCTTTTATCCGGATACCGATGCTCCTCTTTGTTTGCCCAATGTATGATAACCCGCATTCACAATCAAGCTTGTAAACACCTGCATCTTGTAGGGGGATATTGCTCTTGAGAATATTAGACTAAAGAAATAATTAGTAAACACTCCGACACACTTGGTTTAGACGTCACGGCACTGGTACCTTCGTGTGTGAAACCACCAAAACTGTATGGATTACCGAAAATACACAAAAATGACGTCCCTTTGCGCCCAATTGTAAGCCAAATTGACTCGCCGACATACAAACTAGCTCAACATCTTGCTAAAATACTGTCTCCACTTCGTGGTCAAACGAGTGCGCATGTCAAGGATTCTTACCATTTTGTCAGCCAAATCAAACATCTACAATTGACTGATGATGAAATAATGGTCAGCTTTGATGTACAATCATTATTTACATGCTTACCTGTACATGATTGCATTGAAATTGTCAAGAGAAAACTAACTGAGCACGACCTACCCATAGAATATGCAGAACTACTAGAACACTGCCTAACATCTGGCTACCTATTCTGGGATAATAAATTCTACATACAGATCGATGGTGTAGCAATGGGCTCTCCAGTCTCCCCCGTTGTCGCCGATATTTTCATGGAAGACTTCGAGGAGAAGGCTTTCACCAGAGCTGTGGCTATGCCGAAGATCTACAAACGGTACGTAGACGATACTTTTGCCGTCCTCCCCAAAAATAATGTTTCTGCATTCCTAAATCATTTAAACTCGTTACATGATAAAATCCAATTTACTATGGAGTCTGAGGTCAATAAATCCTTGGCTTTCCTTGACATTTCAGTCATCAGAAATCCTGACAACTCTCTTGGTCATACTGTGTATAGGAAACCCACCCATACAGATAAATATCTCAATGGTAACTCCCATCACCATCCATGTCAGTTGACTACCGTAGGCAAATCTTTGTTACAGAGAGCACACGGCATCTGTGACACTGACCACCTCGAGGAAGAGCTTCTGCATGTGAAACAAGTACTGCGAAGCAACAATCACAAACTCCCACGAATGCGTCACAGAAGCCGCCCCAAGCCTCCTACAGTTGAGCGACAACCTGCCATCTTACCATACATCAAGGGCATCACTGACAAAATTGGCAATATCTTAAGACGAGCTTCAATTAAAACTTACTTCAAGCCGCACAAGAAGATTAGCCAATTTTTAAGACCGGTCAAGAGCAATATCCCCCTACAAGATGCAGGTGTTTACAAGCTTGATTGTGAATGCGGGTTATCATACATTGGGCAAACAAAGAGGAGCATCGGTATCCGGATAAAAGAACACATAGCTGACATGAAGAACAGACGCTCGACCAAGTCTGCAGTTTGTGAACATGCTCTGGACAAACCCAACCATTACATTCGATTTGATAATCCACAAATCCTCGCTAGAGAGACCCGGTACATGCCAAGAATGTTACGCGAGGCTATTGAAATTAAGAAACACCCAAATTTCAATAGAGAAGATGGTTGGCAAGTACCACCAGCTTGGGATCCAGTCATTAAATTAATTAAATCACAAGGCCAACGCCATACTGCAAGACCTCTGGACACCGTGAGCGAATACTGCGTGCATAGGGAATGTTATGATTAAAAAATTTCAGACGGTAGTTCAAAAAATTTCGGACGGTAGTAATAATTTCTTAATAACTCAAGTGACAAATAAAATCAATTAGTCACCCCGTGACCACGTCCACTGCAAAGTGTTCGAAACGTCGGGATATAAATCATGTCAAATATACGCGATTTAAACCGTTAAAAGTTGTTTAATTGCAATAGAAGACATTTTATGGTACACCAAAGAATGTGGTGGAAAAAGTGGTACAAAAGTTTAAATACCTATCTACCTTTAAGGTACTTACCTACACAAAAGGCAGGCCTTATTGCTAAAGCGATCTCTTCGAGGCAATCTTTTTGACACAAAAATAGTTTTTATTGCTAAGAAGAATATTAATTTGCCACTATTTCTTACCCTTGGCGTTATTACCGTCGGGTTCGTTCCACGGCTGCATCTCGCAGCTACCGAAGGTGAGGAAGAATGTGTTGCCGGCTATGTAAATGAACGAACATAGGTAGAATACCCTCCTCCAATCCGCAGGGTCCGTCTAAAAATAGAACGCGTTTCAATGTACGAGTAGTTACTCTTACAGAATACTACCTTAAAATGTACAGCATTTTCCACTTTATCCTACTTCCCCAATGGTACGTACGAGTTATGGTTAGGAGTGAGATATGCCAGAGCCCATTCCCATCCCATCCTATCCCTCCCCATTTTCCCAAACCATTCTTCAAATACATTCCTATATCTCCTAAGGTAGGCAGGGCATCCGGGAGCGTGTCAATATTTGTCATTATGGACTAATGTTGTACCATCAGGTGGACTGTATGCTCATCTGCCGTCTTTGTCCATAAAAAAAAGAAACAGCCTATAACGCCCTATTTTTTTTTACAGTGACACGTACAAATAGGACATAGGACGTATAAATAGGATGAAATAACACTACACTTAATGGCTCATTACGCTCATACGGTATCCACTTTCCGAGCTTATTTACTTTCCCAATTTAACGCAATTTTCCCAATATTGTATTATCACTTACGCTGAAAGTTGCTGCTAACTCATACGTGGTTTGAGATGAATCTGTTTCCACTATTGCTATCAATTCGTCATTATCGACTTTAGTCTCCGGTCGTCCACAGGGTTTGTTCTTGAGGTCGACATTTCCACGATCAAATCAAAACGCACCGAGCGCTCGTTGTTTGGTCTATACACATTGTTGATATTGCGTGCTGTCTGTGCTATGTTGCGGCCACGACGGAACACATATTCGAAAATAACGCGAATCTTTAAATTTTCCATGCTCGCAAACACAACGATATCTAAGTAAAGAGTCGTTTGACGGAAAAACAAATGAAAAACTGATTTCGAAAAAGAATGTCATAACTTTAAATTGAAATTAATTTTAATTTGGAATTCTAAAACGCAAGATAATTAAATTCAGTGTGAACAAACGGCAATTTCATAGGTAAGGCCCTAAGAGTAGCAACATAATCTTAAGTTACGAGTAACAAATGTAAAGGTGCATATTAAATATGCAAAATCGGAACAATGTGTAATTTTTTTTTTTTAGCTGCCTATGTGTCGCAATCGCACCAAATGAGCGTCCAGCTCAAGTTTAGCTGTGTGCCTGTGAAATAGAAGCGCTGATTTTCAGCTGACACGCGGTGTTATCCAGACGTGACGGACAATAGATACAATACAGTAATGAAATACCTACTATACGTAAAACGATTTGGAATTGAATATCAATTTGGAATTATTTTGTAGTTAATATGATTTCCAATTACTAAGTGTGCGAATACTGACTTCTGATTCCGCCGATCTGGTATTCCATCTTACTCATAAAAATGGGTATTAAGGCTCCTATGTGTTTTGTTACGTCCTGGAAATTTCACGGTGGACATTTGATACTGAAAGTTTGAGCATCTCTGATGATAATAATGATGAATATTCTTACTTCATCTTTTATTATAGCTCCTGCAGCCAGGGGTGCTATGAGCGAGACGATGCCGGCAATGCAGTTGGTGATGCCCATCATAGTTCCACCGAAGTTAGGAGACATGTCTATGTGCACCAGCTAAAACCAATATTAATTTCATTTTAACAACTTCTGTAAAGATACCTGATAAAAAGTATTAAATTTCCGGTGATTAACATTGTATGTCGTCACATAATGTTCCTGTAATTTTACTAAAATTAACAACGTTTCAGTTATATGTTAAATATTAATTAAAAATATAAAAATATATAGTAATGACTTTCTCAGTCACAACTCTCTTTATTAAGGTAGTCTGGAACTATTGCTATGAAGCGATAAGACCGCCTCGTTGTAATCGGTTCTTATTTTGTTCCTTAAATTCGTCACAATGTAACAATTGTACAAATAGTTGTATCTATCTATTTAACTTCGTAAGGATTGACAGACTAGCAAGAAGTTAAGAATTGATCAATTAAAACCCTAGTTTAAATAATAAACTAGGGTAGTTTAGTTAATAAACTATAATAGGCACAGATACTTTCATTAATAAACTATAATAGGCACAGCTACTTTAATTAATAAACTATAATAGGCACAGCTAGTGTAATTAATAAACTATAATAGGCACAGCTACTTTAATTAATAAACTATAATAGGCACAGCTAGTGTAATTAATAAACTATAATAGGCACAGCTACTTTAATTAATAAACTATAATAGGCACAGCTGGTTTAATCAATAAACTATAATTAAACTTACCAAATAACCAGTATATTGTCCAGCGTTCAAACCAACAATGATTGAGAGTAGTACAACCGCGACAGCCACGTTGCCCTCAGGAGAGTATGACAGTCCAATCAGTGTGATGGCTGGGCCGTAGTGACCTATAAAAGGCAGATAATTCTGCTCTTTATATTCTAAGACCAACTGCTCCTATCCGAAATCTGTATCCATCATCTAAAATAACGGCCCGAGGTAGCAGTCTTTACAGTCAAATACATTGATGCCATTCACTGCCATTCAGCATTTCACTGATCAAAGGCTACAGAAGCTTCATATAAATTTGCATTAGCGTACTGTCGTTCGTACCACCACTGTTCTAAAGGTTATTCTTGGACACTGGGGCAAAATCATCACCCAGTTCATAGTTACGCCTCGACAGAAAATTTTCATCATCCATATTTAGATTAGGGAATGGCGTTCTCCTTCGTGACACCCATTTATTCGTAATAACAAATTCGTGACCAGTCTTTCGTGACAGCCATTGTCCATAAGTTCCCAGAGCTTGTGGTAACAGCGTTGTTACCCTTTAGTCGGCTTATGGCTACACCCACGGAAAGAGGTGTGGTAGTGTTACTCCAAAGGCCGACATCACACGGCCAAATAAGAAATTTTCTCTCCTATTCTCAGAAGAGGTGCCCAGAAAAACTACAGTTTCGTATTTACCAATAGAATTGGATATCTTCCGCACTGCCGTGATGCTGAGCCACTTCTTCCTGAGCACGTAATCCGATGTGAAACCAAATGGGAAGCTTAGCAGATACATCACCAAGTAAGGTAAAGCTGATATCACACCGTTCTGTGAATAAAATAAAAGCAATGTAGACCAGGCGTGTATTAGAGTATATCCAAACACAAAACATAGCAACCTACCATACCATACCATCAGCCTATGTTTCTCTACTGCTGGATACAAGTCTCTTCCAAGGCTTGCTACCACACACGATTTTCGGATCTTCCCATCCAACCTTTACAAGCGAACTTCTTTAAGTTTTTGGTCCACCTGACTGGAGAGTTTCTTACATTACGTTTCCCATCTACCCAAGCGATTATCAGTCCAGCGGTGGATATGACCTGTCCGTTGTCACTTCAGAATACTACACATTAACCTTCAGCTGTTAATAAATTTACCTACTTTAGTCTAAAATATCATAAAATTGACAGAACTTCACCGGATGCTCAAGTTATAATCAATTTAATAGTACGCGATCATTTTAATAGAAATTCCTCGAGTTCCCGCTCACTCTCGGGAGAACGATTATTCAGAGGACATGTTATCAAGCAATTAACTTTATCTGTACCTGAGATGGCGGCAATTAAGATGGCAGCCATATTGTTAGGGTACGGTCTAAAATTTCACATTGAAACTCGCAATAGTAGTTATAGTAAATTTAGTTTTGATAGCAGTTCATTTGTGATAATTGCAGTACAAAATTTTATTTAAAAATATTTGTCACATCTGTTCAACTGCTTTTTAAATAACTACATATTAGCAGATCATATTGAACATCTTTGAGCTTCAAACAAACTTAAGCTTAACATTTGATTACTAAATTCATCAAACCAATGTGCTAAATAATTAAGCGACAGTAATTTAAAAATTATCAGCACAAAAAGGGAATAATAAGAGACAACAGAAAACAAGTGACTATATGTATTATTTACTACAATAAAAACAATATGAATACCATAAAAGATTCGTAAAAAAAAATAACATTGGTATGTCACCGTCAGAATTTTAGTAACCGTACCGGCCTGCAAAGGCCATGTTATTTTTTTACACCTAACTTTACCTAAACAAAAACATGGAGTCTGCCGGTGTGTTCACACGTTGACAAACTCGCAGGAACATTAAACATAGGTAAATATGACATAAACATATGTATGTTGGTTTTATTTTTCAACCTTTTGTACCTTCTTCAGTATATTCTACTTAAATCACGTTCTACAATTCGTCTTTAAGGTTGTATTTCATTTCATTCAACTCACCGACTTTATGTCCACTTGTAGT
Organism: Sesia apiformis; assembly: GCA_914767545.1. NCBI lineage: Eukaryota > Metazoa > Arthropoda > Insecta > Lepidoptera > Sesiidae > Sesia > Sesia apiformis. The sequence continues at coordinate 523,496 of OU611960.1, read as the reverse complement.
ACTTTACTGAAGTACGAGGGTATTTCCGTCATGAGCGTCCAAAAACCCCAGTTCTGGCCGCAGTGCACGATCAGCAGCGATATGAACGGAAGGGATGTTAATATCGACTTCCATGGAGTTTTCAGTTTCTGAAATGAGTTATTCCACAAAAAAAAAACTTAATTTGTCTGCCTATCTGTCTGTTTGTCTTTCTGTTCAAGATTTACTAAATCGATTCTATTGTGTTTTAACAGCCATTTAGAGTGTATGTCTCGGAAGGATATACATATTTTTCAACATCATTCCAAGAGGATTTAAAACAGATAGAGGTCTGTTTTATCGAAGCGCTAGCATATCACATGATGGTAAGTGGTCACCGCCACCCATTGTTCCTGTCACCGCCCACATTTTCAACACGTATGAGTCGTATGAGTGCGCTAAGTCATCAATAAATCAGTCGGTTTACTTAATTAGATGGCTTTATAAGTTTGTACATAAAACACTAGAAGATATTTTCTTAGTCCCACTATTTCATAAAGCCAACAGTAACATGGAAAGTGCGTGTTAATCAAAACATTTTGCCACTATAATATAAATTCCGTCATGACAAAGGCTCACCTTTTTCTGACCATCAACATCTTTCAATGAAGTCTGAATATATAAGCGCTCATTCTGACTGATGAGCCTGGAAGTCTGTGGAGTTGAAGCTCCAATTAGAAGATAGACTACAGTCCAGACAACTGCCAGTACACCGGTCGTATAGAAGATGGCTGGCCATCCGAAGTATTCAGCAATTATACCAGCTACCATCAATTGGAGTGCTGTTCCGAACTGAGCACCTGAAAATAGAAATAATAACTTCAATTTACTTATAACCAGTAGATCTAAAAACTTTCGGCGTTTAGATGGACTTATGAGTTATTGTGGAGTTATGTATAGTATTTTCTTAGGTTTTCGCGATTACTATACATAGCAATGTATAGCAGCAATGTATATGTATGCATAGCAGTGGACGTGGTCACGGGGTGACGTGGTCACCAGTCACCCCGTGACCACGTCCACTGCAAAGTGTTCGAAACGTCGGGATATAAATAATGTTAAATATACGCGATTTAAACCGTTCAAAGTTGTTTAATTGCTATGTATAGTGTCTGCAGACAAGAATTACATGTCGCTGGAGAAAGATTGCAAGATGATTTCACTGAAATGGTAAAATGGGCTCACGATTCTGGACTAGTATTAAATGCTTCAAAAATAAAAATCTTACATACACACTCTAGTTAAATGTAACTGTGAACCCATCGAACAGGTACCCAGGTACATAGGGTTAATTGTGGATGACAAGCTTAACTGGAGGAAACACATTGACCCTGTGTGTGATAAACTCCGATGTGTTCTATCAAAATCTTATTTAATTATAAATAAAATACCTTTTAAAACTCTGGTATAGGTGCATGTATCAAACAGCAGAATCCAAATTTACTTGAGGGGCAGAGTGCATATTGCAATCCAACAGCCGCTGGGCACGCTCGACGTAACCCCTCTCTCACAGAAGACTACCTTGAAATGTACTGCATTTTCCACTTTATCTTATTGCCCTAATGTACGTACGTGTCGGTACCTAGTGAGTGACATGTGCCAGAGCCTATTCCCATCCTATCCCTCCCAATTTTCCCATCCCTTTCTCCAAATCCATTCCTATATTTTCAAAGGTAGGCAGCGCATCCGGGGGCGTGCCAACATTTGTCATTCTGGACTAATGTTGGCATGTATCGCGGATGTTTATGAGCGACAGTATCCACTTACCATCAGGTAGACTGTATGCTCGTCTGCCGCCTTTGTCCATAAAAAAAAATATGGTATCACTAGTTACGGGCTCACTTTTAACAGTAACCTTGATAGGATTTTGAATCAGCAGATATTTTTTATTAAAAATCATTGTTCCTCGAAAAATTAAAGAAAAATATTATCCAAAATATGTAGGGATTCTTAGGTATTGTAATATTTACCCGTTCATGGTGTGAAATACATGTTATTGATAGAACAACTGAGAAGACACTGATGGATACTACCTAGAATGTATAATTTGGAAGGAAAACACTTAAATATACAGTTCCGATTATTATGAATACATCTCCATTAGAGATAAAAGAAAAAAATAAATAAGTAGTAAATTAAAAATAAATTAAAAACCTACCATTTACAAAAATAACTTCTAACTTTGAGCAACTTCTTTAAATTCAATTACGTCGATATAAACCGGTCGAACAAATATCGATTTTACCTAAGTATCCTCAAGCGAACGTATAATGCCGTGATAAACGCACACAGTTTTATGGCACTAAGAAATAATTCTATATGTTACCTGCATTTGTAAATGTTAAAATGAATATTCGTTTAGGGGTTACACAATATAAAACCTTAGCGTGATTCGTCGCGTTAAGGTTTTCCGTTTACAATTTGGTCAGGATTCTGTCAGGATTACAGAGTTTCATTACTTCTATCTATACATATAATAAAAATGTAACTGATCGCTGTCTATACATGGAAGATATATGAGAAAAACTATTATTGGAGGCCTTTATCAACGCAATAGAACCCAAAACAATGATTGTTAGAATTTTTGTCTGTTTTTCTGTTTCTGTTTGTTGTTCTGTGCGCGCTAATCTTAGAAACGGCTTAACCGATTTGGGTGCTTTTTCACTAATGTATTGTGGTAAGCTTCACTTAAAATTTAGTGTATGTTTTATTTCAATTAGTTCATAAATAAAATTTAAAGTTATTTCAATTTAAAGAATCACGTCGAATAAAGACGGTGTTTATAAATTAAAGTCGACGCGGACGAAGTCGCGGGCAACAGCTAGTTTCAAATAAAATTCAGAGGAGATTTTGGCGGTTTTTAGATTTCAAGACCTGTCAAGTGTCAAATGATTATTATTACCATTGTAAGCGTTATCATTTCTTCCCACAGCGAAAGAAGGAATATTACCGACATCTGCTGCTTGATAATATAACCGAAACTTATTTTTTACGAAAGCAATCAACGCCTTTAACAATTTAACTGTCGATATTGATTTGTTCTTCACTCGCACGATAACAGTTAGATAGGGCCTTAACAAGATGTTTCATTAATAAAAGAACTCAGCGTACTGAATAAATAATCAATTATAATTTTATTTAGAAAGGATTAGGCCCTTCTAATATAAAATCACTAGATGTAGAAATTTTGTATAGCTATTCAGTCACTATATGTAGAAATTATGTATAGCTATTCAGTCGCTAGATGTAGAAATTTTGTATAGCTATTCAGTCAGTAGATATAGAAATTTTGTATAGCTATTCAGTCACTAGATGTAGAAATTTTGTATAGCTATCCAGTCACTAGATGTATAAATTTTGTATAACTATTTAGTCACTAGATGTAGAAATATTGTGTAACTATTCCGTCACTAGATGTAGAAATTTTGTATAGCTATTCCGTCACTAGATGTAGAAATGTTGTATAGCTATCCAGTCACTAGATGTACAAATTTTGTATAGCTATCAGTCACTAGATGTAGATACCTATGTATATTACTTATTATTAGTTTCATGTTTAATATTAGTTTTATTTCCCTTAAAAAATAAACAAATAAAAATAGCGATATATCTAGAGCTCTAATGATAACTTACCCCCGTATACAATAGTCCCAAGCCGACTTTTCTCTTCCAATGGCACCCACTTACTGACCAAGTTATGTGTTGTTGGGAAGAGGAATCCTTGGGAAAGACCCTGGAGTACTCGGCCAGCACACACTAATTGCCAGCCACCCTGCAAAAAGTCACATTCATAGAATATCATCCAATGTCGGTAAGTCGATGACTTTTTCGTCACCCAGTATTCGTAGGTCGATGACGACTGCCAAATGAACTTCTCTTAATAAATTGTTTGTATTTATCTTATTACATACCATACCATCAGCATGTGTCTCTTCACTACATGTGGCCTTCTCTTCTCATGCAGTCACTCCAGGGGACTTTCTTCAAGTCGTCAGTCCACATTGCGTGTCTTACTCTAAGGCTCCCGGTACGTGGTCTGCATGGTGTTGTGACGCAACGTTAACAAACGTCCGACGCGTATAGACGTACTAGCGTAACGTATAAAATGTGCATTAGCGGTTTGTGACGCAACGTTAACAAACGTCGACGTGGCCAGACGTTGCTATCGAAATGATGAAACGAAACTGATAGTATGTGACAGTACGTTTGAGAACGTCGACGTTTATAGATGTTTGTATGACATATCATATACTTGTTATCTAGAGTTTAAAAGGCAACGTTTTCAGACGTCCATACAAATTGTATGCGTCTCGACACATACTTAATTCCGCGGCCGCGCGGCAAGTCGTATGTGTCGATCAGTAGTTTAAAATTATAAGCTAACTAAACATTAAAAATAAATAATATGATTAATTTTGTGAATTAAGGAACCGTTGCACGTATGGATGTATTATGCTGTATGCTTTGATCTAAAATGTATTAGAACTATACCTGTGCCAGCGATTTCGTTCAACTTTAGAGTAATTGCAGTAGGAAGTTTATTACAGATCGGCATAAAATTTAGTTTTAATATTAACCCAGGCCGTGAGCTCTCATTATGCCAAATTTTATTAAATTCAACCTAGCGTTCAGACAGACAGACACAAAAATTCTAAAAATGGTTGTTATGGGCTCTATATCTGTACACTGCAATTATTATTTATGTTTTTTTTTTTTTAAAAAATCATGTACAGACACCGCTTCATTATGATTTTATTATATGTATAGATTTTCACCATCGACGTCTCGTTTCCTTGTTTAGTCTGTTATATATATGTTATATATATACTGAACCTACTGAATGACATACTAGAAATTTTTACAGTATTTTTGCAGGACCTTATTTATCTCGAGTATTTATCGTATGATGTATGCTCTAAAGTTGCCGACATAGCTCAAAGAATCAACAAGCTGAAGTGGCAATGGGCAGCCCAATATATGCCGCAGGGCCGATAACCGATAAGAGAGACGAGTCCTCGAATTGAGACCACGAGAATTGAGGCCAGGTAGACTGACGACTTGAAGAAAGTCGCCGGTAGTAGCTGGATGAGATGAGCTAAGGACTGTGTGTGGCGGCGGCCCTTGGGAGAGGGCTATATTCATCAGTGGAGACACACAGGCTGACGGTATGGTATGCTCTATAGTGACCACTAATAAATATGTAAATACATACATAAAACACAAATGTAGGAATCAGCAAAGTGACAGCGGCGTTGATGCCGACACAAAGCGTCAGGAAAGTTTTCCCTCCAAATTTCGCAGCCAGTTCTCCCGCAGCGATCTGCAGCACCACGTATCCCCAGAAAAAAGAAGACAATACTATGCTCTGAACTTGCATACTCCAGTCAAATGTCTGCAAAAGAGATTGAATATTTACCAGAGAAAGGACAATGCTCATACGTGGATTCGTTATATAGCAGCAAACTATCAAATATACCTATATACTTTTTAAACTAACTATTTAACTTAACTTAACTAACTATTTTTTTAACTATTATAGTATTAACTATTATTTTTACTTTATTACCTTTTAAACTATTAAACTATTTACTTACCTATCGCTTTTATATTTTATTTTGAACTTTTTTTTATAAAACTCGTATCACGTACCCTTCATTATATTGGAGCAGTCATTATATCAGCAATAGAGCGACATAGGTTGATTTTGTGCCATAAATAGATTTATTTGTGATGCATTCAAATTGGCAATATTTTTTATAAGCAATGAAATATTAAAGAAAAATAGTAATGAGTCATGAATAGTCTGGGCACTCCGTGAGTCACTGCAAACGGCTGCAACTGAAAATCAGTGTCGCAGTTCACGCCGATACATATGTTTAGTTGGCAACGATTGACACAACGATTAATGTTAATTTCCTACTTAGGTACTTTCTGCTCAATTTATTGTCTTCCAATATTGTTGTTGTCAACAAAATAAATTTTCTTTCGTTCATTTTCTCTTAACATTGCATGTCTTTCGTGAAAACTAACAATTTTAGATTTACGGATTTTTTAAATTCAGTTCTTTTTTCACACAATCCACTCACTCGCATCGATTTACATAGATGTAGGTAGTAAAGGTATTCTTTAAAGAAATTAGAGACATCAACAATGGCAACATCAATTGACATTGACAAAGTTGACACGTCCCGGGATGGGGGGACGTCTTCTTTTCGATATTTAGGAGTGGATTGGAATAGAAAAAAATATATTAGGAGGGATTAGAAGTGAATTTCGTGTAACAATATATATATATATATCGATGGATAAATTAATTAAGTTATATTTTATAAACGACCTCATAGGATTGTCTTTCATACTAATAATTATATTTAAGCGAATTCGTGCCCGAAAGCCATTATAAAAAAATAAACTAATAGATTTGTACTTACATTCTCGTTGGAGCTGTCCGTAATGGCCACTATAGCCATACTCATATTGACTCTCATGGCGAAGCATAGCAGGTGAGCAAAGCAAAGCATGATCACTTGGACATGACGAACTCCAAGAACGGCTTCTATAAAAAAACAATCGTTGAATTTGAAAAAATAGAATTGTCTAAAGTTTACTTTGTAGAGTAAACTGCAAATCTGTTCCCATCTCACTTTATGTGCATAAAACGTGTCGCGTCACGGCTTGTTCCGAAGGGCCCCTAATTTACAAAAAAAAAACACCGCGAATTTTTCACAAAAACTCAACGAATTTTATTTACCAAGCACCGTTATCATCAGATATGGTTTCGTGTATTCCTGTTTTGTTCCCAAAACTCAATTTCTGCTTCGCGAAAGACATTTTGAGTCTATTGATGTCATAAAACAAAAATCGCTAGATGAACCGCAGACCATACGGCACACGGCCAACGAGAACTGTTTCATCGACTGGATTATTCGTTGACGTACATGTATCGCATCAAATGGGACCTATTTGGAAGGAGACAAAATAAATTCGGATGATGAAGACAATACTTCTTGTTTTATTGAACCATTGCCGGTACTTATTTGACAGAGCGGTATTTATCATCATAATCAGCCCGCTGCAGTCTACTGCTGAACTAGGGCTTCTTCCAGTGCACTACATCTTTCTCTGTTGGTCGGTTTCTGCACCCACCTCGTTCCTACGTCTCTGACGACACCGTCGAACCGAAGGGTCATTGGTCTATATGTGATAGTTTTTCCCCCCAAAACATCCTTTAATTTCTTTAACTGTCTTTACCTTCATATAAATATGAAAGGTACCTTTATCAAAATCGGCTGAAGATCTATTAGGATGATATGTAACTATCTAGGCATATTAATCATGTCTCTTTCTATAGGAAAGGGGGCAGACGGACAAGCGGCCTACGTTAAAGTTAGATTTCCCGCGGCTCACGAAATCACGGGCACTGCCCGTGAACACTGAAAACAATACTTATACGTACTTGGTTTTTGAACACTAGAAATATTTTCAGAACCCATTTCCACGACGTTCAATTAGATTAAATTAACTTAACACTCATTTAATTTACAATAATATTTACAAAATTAATTTTAAATTTCGCCGAGCCCCGTTACTTGTGGTCGGCGCAGCGAGTAAGGTATTGATTTTTTATCTAATGTTGACATTAAAATCTGTATTTTTACTGAAAAGGTTAAAGACATCTGTGCAGTAGAATTTATTTTATGTTAAAAAATATTTCCGACAGTTAAGTAAAGATATTTTTTACATTGAATGGAAAACTCGGTGCTTCTTCTTCTCAGCCCTTGGACGTCCACTGCTGGACATAGGCCTCCCCCATTGTCCGCCATTTAGACCTATCGGCAGCGACCTGCATCCAGCGGGTGCCCGCAACCTTTATGAGGTCGTCTGTCCACCTAGCAGATGGACGTCCTCGGCTTCGTCCGCCGGTGCGTGGTCTCCATTCGAGAACCCGTCTGCCCCATCGGCCATCGGTTCTTCGAGCTATGTGCCCTGCCCACTGCCACTTCAGCTTGCTAACCCGAGAGGCTATGTCGGTGACTTTAGTTCGTCTACGGATCTCCTCATTCCTGATTCGATCACGTAGAGAAACCCCGAGCATAGCCCTCTCCATAGCTCGCTGTGCGACAGTGAGCTTATTTATGAGGCCCATAGTCAGAGACCACGTCTCGGTGCCGTAGGTCATCACTGGCAACACACACTGGTCGAAGACCTTCGTCTTCAAGCACTGAGGTATTTTGGACGAGAAGACGCTGCGTAGCTTCCCGAACGCTGCCCAGCCGAGTTGGATTCGTCGATTGACCTCTTTCTCGAAGTTGGACCTACCTAGTTGGACCGTTTGGCCTAGGTAGACGTACTCGTCAACAACTTCGAGAATCGAGTTCCAGACTGAAACTGGGGTGGGCACGACATGGACATTCGACATGATTTTCGTCTTGTCCATGTTCATTTTAAGACCCACCTGTTGGGAAACTCGATTGAGGTCTCCGAGCATTGTGCTAAGATCCTCCAGCGATTCTGCCATGACCACGATATCGTCGGCAAATCGAAGGTGAGTGATGCATTCGCCATCAACGTTGATGCCGAGTCCTTTCCATTCCAGGAGCTTGAAAGCGTCTTCCATCGCATTGGTGAAGAGCTTCGGAGAGATGACATCTCCTTGTCTCACACCCCTCTGCAATGGAATCGGCTCCGTGCTCCCTTCCTGTACTCGGACTGACATGGTGGCGTTGTTATACAAACACTTCAACACTTCGATATACCGATAGTCAATATGGCACCGCTGGAGGGACTGTAGCACTGCCCAAGTCTCGATCGAATCAAAGGCTTTCTCATAGTCCACAAACGCTAAGCATAATGGCAAGTTATACTCCTCGGTCTTCTGTATAACTTGCCGCAGCGTATGGATGTGGTCTATGGTACTATAGCCTTTTCGGAAACCGGCTTGTTCGGGAGGCTGAAAGTCATCAAACCTGCGCTCGAGACGATTCGTGACAACCCTCGAAAACAGCTTATAAACATGGCTCAGAAGCGAGATGGGCCTATAGTTCTTCAACAAGGTCTTGTCGCCTTTCTTGAAGAAGAGCACCACCACGCTTCTGTTCCATGCCTCCGGCGTAATACCTTCGAGCAAGACGGAATTAAAGAGCTTCTGAAGGACTTTCAGTATCGGTGTTCCACCCGCTTTCAGAAGCTCTGAAGTGATTCCGTCTTCACCCGGCGCCTTGTTGTTTCTAAGCTGTTTGAGGGCCATCCTAATCTCGTACAGGCTGATGTCCGGGATGTGTTCGGTATAGTGTCGGGTCAACTTGGCTCTTGGGTCTTTGGCCAAGTTGCCAACAGGTTTAGCGACCGAGGTATACAACTGTCCATAGAACTTCTCGATCTCCCTCAGTACCTCTTGTTTGTCGGAAGTGACACTGCCGTCCTCCCTCTTCAGCTTCGTCAACTGGCTCTGCCCAATAGATAAGTCTCTTGCGAACACTTTGGAGCCTTTATTCCGCTCTATCGTCTCCTTAATACGATTAGTATTAAAGAGACGGATGTCGTGTCGCAAGGACTGGTGAATCCGTCTATTGAGCTGCCGATATGCTTCCGCGTCATCAGGAGTCTGCAGTGCCATCGGACGTCGTTCCGCCAAGAGGTCGAGGGTGTGGTCGGTGAGCTTTTGGGGTCCATCGGTGCTAAATTAAGGGAAAAAGGAAATACAATCTACGTACACCTTTTAGTTACTCATTCCACGTTGAATTTCATAATATTTAAGCGTATGTTTTTTTGGGATATTGGGATATTATTTGGGAAAAAATACTTATTTTTTCCGCAATTCCGATATATCCGGGATTAATAGAAAATATAATCACAACAACACATACGTGCCCTGGAACACACATACACGTAAATATATGTATAAATGTGTATATTGATATATGTATGTGTGATTATATAATCACACATACATATATTCACATTTATACACATGTATTCACATGTACATATTAGAACGATTCGGCTCCTCATTACATCTTGAAGATTTCTGTGATGCCTATAGAAAAATAAATAAACTATACTCATATAACAATGTTATCTAATACCTATATAAAAAATAATGTTGTTTTGTTTGTTTGTTCGTCTCCTATGCGTTTCTAAACCATTCATCCGATTTCGACGAAACTTTGGTGAGTTGTAGCGCGCGCTCGCGAAGGATTCTGACAAAAAAAATTAACACATTGCAACGCATGTCGGACACAGCTAGTGGTTAATAAATAAAAAAAAACTAATAAATATAACTAACAAATGCAATTCCAAAGATGACTGTTCCATGTTTCTGTGATTGTAGACAAAACGTCGATCAACATTGAACATAATCAGTTGATATAGTCATAGGACTGACATAATCATAGTTGCGGAATCGTTGCAGTATCGATTATCTCGTTCACATGTGACCAGATTTCTCATTATCTTCAAGTTTAGGTCTCAGTAATATCTTGACATCATCAGAGATGAACATCTGTGTAATAGGACTCTTTTTATGCGGCTTTATTTTTTAATATAAATTTACAGCCTTACCAATAATAAGACCGGGAATAGGCGGCCTATGAGCGACTCTAACGCAGAGTCATGGCGTCGTTCGCGCTACGTATACTCTGTCCATACGTTCGACAGACGCCAACGCCATTGTATATACGTCGATTAGGATTTGGAAACATTCCATTCGAGATAGCTGACCAGCTGCGTCTGCAATTCCCGGAATAACCAACCTTGATCCTTTTTACCTGCATGTACTTCTATGTCCGTCATATTTGTTACACCATACGAGGAAGTTGGATTTTTATTCGTAATTGGTTTTTGAAATTTAAATTATTCTGCAATTGTTTTAGACACTGTTAACCCACTTTTATCGCAAGAGCATATATATATATATATATATATATGTATCTCATTAATGATAATATTGGAGATCCCAGCTCATCAGACTCAGAAAGATATTTAGTGTAAATAGGGAATGTGAAGTTAAAATAATAAAAAAATCTCCAGAAAGAATTTTGATACATTTCCCAAGCATCAATACTGCAAGGTCCGTCTAACTCTAGAAGCATCAAGACTGCAAGGTCCGTCTAACTCTACGTAAATTATACTACTGTCCATTGTCATATTTTCCATTGCTAAAATTATTTATTACTTTTTAAAATTTCCTAACATACATATTTTCCCCAGACTTTTTTCTCAAGTGGAATGTTGTCAATTTCCAGTGGACGCTCAGCGCCTATTTTTAAAACACTAGTTGGATCACGTTTAGTCAGGTATATGTGTATACGAGTACAAAAGCGATCAATTGTTTGGGGAAAAATACCGTAAACCCTTTGGAACAAAAATCTCTTAGACCTTCCTTCTAAATGAAATTCCTGTGTCGGTCAAAATTAATCGTTCACGGACCTCACTTTTTCACTAACAATAATTTTTCTTGCATCCATTTTAAGAATGCCCCCGGACTAATTGTTTGAGTGACGGCAACTTTTTTCATTTAAATTTTTGAGATAGTCTCAGTTCAAACCCTTGTAAAGGAATTTAATTCAAAATTTTAAATATAGGTAGTCCGAGCTTTTAAAATAGCTGTGGCGGAAAATTGACACACTTTCCTATAACATCGACTCCACAATCCACTATGTGGATCTACACAAAAACTTATTTTTTACCCACGACGGTACAAAGATGGTATATGCATAAAAGAATGTATACCATATTTGTATACCCATTTGTTACCTCTTTTCTCTGAAGCGGCTGGATCGACTTTGAAGCATTCTTTTGTAAACCTTTAATGATGGGTGTTATGGTTCCAAGTCACCACTTTCCAAGAACCACTTTGAGGAATATAATGACATAAGGAATGTGCCTCATCTTCTTATGTTAGAGGTATTGGAAAATATTTTTGCTTTTCTTGATACTAAACTAGAAACAAATTGATGAGTAAGTTTTTACTTTAGTGGGTAATTCTAGTTTTAATTATGATCTACGATCTACTTTGATGATTCCTGACTTTTGACAAAAAATGTTGTTCAAGGGTAACATAATCAAAATTTCTCGTTTTATAGAAAATGTTCCACTGACTGATATACATTGAAATACATAGATACCGCTGCGCTGGAGGGGGGTGGAGGTGCATGCTGAATCCCACGGTAGCTGGGAGCACTCGATTGGCACATCAACATCCGCAACGTAAGTGACTGAGATATGCTGGAGTCCATTCTCATCCCATCGTATCCTAACCCACCCCATTTACCCAACACTTCCTCCAAATCCATTCCTCTAAATTTCCAAGGGTCTCAACGGTTGTCAATCTGGACTGATGTCGGCTTGTATCGAGGATGTTCATGAGCGATAGTAACCAATTATGATCAGGTGGCCTGTAAGTTCGACAGTCGCCTTTTTTTATAAATAAAAAAAATGCATTTCCGAGCATTTAAATTCCGAGGTCCATCATAGCCTTTCTAGTCACCAACAATCACCAAATATTTTTTTTAAAACCCTTACATATGTGAAATACAAAAAAGCACAAAGTGAACAAAAACGTATACAAAGTAAAATGAAAGAAATTAAAAAAAATATATAAATAGTTATTTTTTCTATTTTTCTATATAATATAGTACTCGTAATGAAACCTTTCAAACGACGTCAAAGTGATAAAAATACTTTCATACAAGAATGTTTTGAATCACAGAACATTCTCTTTTACATTTTGCTGAATAACATGAAAGGTGTGTAAAGACTTGAATATATAATGACCGACCCTTAGGGACTGAGGTGAATTAGCTGACGTAGGGCTTCAACTAAAAGCACTACAGTGTCTCACGTTTAGTTCTATTGACCTAAAATATGTAGGAGAAATTTAGGACAGTGCAGGCTGTTAAAGCTTTGGAATTCCTTATCAGCTGTCATTAGACGTGGTCAGTCGCTCTCTAGTTTTAAAAGGCAAGTTAGAAATTCAATGAATAGTGATAATTTATTGATGTATGTATTTATATTAGTATTATATATATATATATATATATATATATATATATATATATGTGTGTAAACTAAATAATGGAATAATGATTTCTAACTTGCCTTTTAAAACTAGATAGCGACCGAGCATGTCTAATGACAACTGGTAAGGAATTCCAAAGCTTAACAGCCTGCACTGTTCTAAATATCTCCTACACATTTTAGGTCAATAGAACTAAACGTGCACCTAGGTATTATATGTGTATTGTATTACATGTACTGTTAGTAGTAATTTTTAATGATGGCACGATGCACCGCCTTCGTATATTTCTGTTTAGCCGATGGTTGACTGGCAGGGAATGCCACTATAAATAAACTTTGATTCTTATTTGCGAATTAATATTGGGTGCAGTGCACATGCAGGTATAGATGTATGTATTTATATATTATTATAAGTATCATTGGTGTTTTCTGGAGTTGCAGGTGTCCAGGGGCGGCGATAACACTTACCATCACGTGTAACCGCTTGCTCGTCCGCCTTCTTATCTATAAAAAAAAAAAAATCGATACAGTCTGTAGGAACTTAACATGATTCACTCTGTGGATTTCGATCAGTTTGCACTACCTATATCCCTTTTATTCCTCTCTATCCCAAGGTTGGCTGGAAGAGATCGCCTCAGCGATAAGGTTGCCTATTGTCTTCTGTCATTTATTGTGCACATGTAATAACTATTTGTGTGCAATAAAGAGTATTTATTATTATTATTATTATCTTCACTTGGCCGTGTAGTGTCAGTCGGCTTTAAAATATCACCACCCCGTCTCCTCTCGTGGGTGATGTAAAAGGCTACTAAGGAATAGCATAGCTACCTAAAACCCTAAGGAACTACACCACCGTTGAAAGAGTAGACTCGCCAACCAGTCATGTGCCGTTTTAAGGCCATACATTTTCTAAGACAGTGTGCCTGTGGACAGTGGACGAAACAAGGGCTGGTAACCGTTTACGGTTAAGTTAGTTAAGTTAGTTAGTTAGTTAAGTTAGTTACGTTAGAAAAAAAAAACTAAATTCTACGAAATTAATACTAAACTATTCCGGACTGATGTTAGCATCGCGAATGTCTATGGACGACAGTAGCCACTTACCATCAGGTGGCCTGTGTGCTCAGGTGGACCACTACGATACCACAGTGCTAATAAAATAATTTATTATTGGTTTTGTCCGACAAGGGTATACCACTTAAGTCTAGACAGCCAATTTAATAGAACGCTCCAAACTGAATGAGTTTATCTTTAAATATTTTATTTAGGGGCGTTTTCAAAGGGCGTTTGCTCTTCGCATTCCTCGGTAAAATAACTACAGAAGATACTTATTTGACAATAATTCTAAAATATGGAGCATATTTTTTCATATAAATAAAAACATAATTTACATATTTCTAAATAATTTATATTCATCTCTATGTCATATTTATTTATTTACCTAACAAACTTTCAAAAATTCATCCAATGGCGAGCTTGATACCTAAATTAATAACATATAATTAATTAATTCAATTTCTTAATTTATTAACATTTCTTATATTGTTATTTACCTTATTTTTAGAGAAGGGAAGCATGCATTTCCCACTGTTGATTATACCATTATATTGTATAATAAACAATTCCATCCCATCCATAATTGAATCTCATCCCATCATTCCCTTTGGTTTTAACTCGTTAGATTTCACGTGGGTGTCATGAAAGGCGATTAAGGGGTAACAAAGCTGCTACCACCAGCGATGGGGGACTACACAACCTCCAAAAGATTGGACTCGCCAACCCACTTGGCCGGTGTGGCGTTCTAAGACCATAGGTACATCTCTCATGCACTAGATGATGTGTATGAGGATTCCCATGTCCGACAGTGGATGATTAAAGGGCCGGTTACCGTGACTAAACAAAATGCCGATTCAGCGTTATTTAATTATTATAAAAAATCTTATAATACAAGTGTATTGTTCAAACATCAGTTTCATTATATGTACTCGTAACTTAATCTACGGTACTTAAAGAAATACAATTTTCTCTCTCGTCATTTCTATCTAATTTTTTCAACATAGGAACATCTTGACCGTTTTCTGCGATGTTCTCTTCGGGGGGATCATTCCAGTCGGCTTTTTCAGCTGTCCCCAAGATCAAGTAAGCGATGTTGGTGACAGTATACATGCCCGCTGATAACAGAAACACCTTACTCCAGAGGTATTCGCTTGTCTGTAAAAAGTATAACAATGAACCTTTACTTAAACAAAAATGAAATAGTGCCGAGCAAAAACTTTGTAGTGATAGTAAGACTGAATATAAAATAATACATAATATTATTAATAAAATATACGTAGATGCATATATAAAACGCATGTATACAATAAAACATACAAAAACATATAGTATTCTTTATAAATATGTATATATTTGTCTATAACATCACGAATTACATAATTGCAGATGTTGACCGTGCCCTTAAGTTGTAATACTGCAAAATTTTATAGAAATTAATCCAGCTTTTTGTGTGATGCGTGAACAAAGACAAAAATTCTAAAAACTACGGTTTTGGACTCAGTATCATCTCTATAATACGTAGGTAGGTAGGTTAGCAATCATTTTTCCAAAAAAATTTAATGATCAGTTTTAGCCTGCTTGCTGTTTTATTATATCTATATGTATTTATTTATAGATACATATTATTAATAAATTATATATGTGTGTTAATATATATGTAGGTCGGCCCGCACTGGTTTTTAAATAAGTACGGATTTTTTAAAAATATCAAAAGGTGGCATGTTGCAGAATTAAAAAATGTGTATTTTGAGTATCATGTGTATCCACTTGCATCATGTGTATCCCACTAGAGCATGTGTATCCACATCCACCAATACAAACTGCGTGGTGGATTATGGCCAGTAACCTTCTAGTGATTTACTAGGGTAGGTCTGTGTCTTATGTATGCTTTAAAAAGGTTGACAGAAAAATAAGAGGTAATTACCGAACCGAACTAAACTGAAATAAACTGGATTGGTCTGGACTACGGTCCACCCTCGCGTCAGCAAAAATCACGACACCAGTTCAGTTTCAGTTACCTTAAACCGTCAAATCTGTTTACATTTTTTTAAGAATATATTGGGACGCAGTATACGTTTGATAACATAAAACGCCACAACATAACTTCGCCATATTATGCAAAACAACTTACAAGTACTATACTACATATTGCATATATTCCACCTAAGGGTATATTCGCATCCCTTTCAACTTATATTCATAGTATACCGCGACAAAGATTTTCAAGGTATCAAGTTGAAAGGTGGGAAAGGCGATTTGCGACTGACCTAGACAGTGACATGGGTTTTTACGATGGAAAATTCGGAAACAAATCGGCAGCCCTTTTTAGCTTTTCGGCGAAAACAGGTTTACACCAAAAAGGGCTTTGTTCGCATAAGGACAGATTCTCATAAAGGCAAACTCACAAAGCGGGCAGAATACAGTCATAAAAAAATAGCAGGTTAACTTTAGGTTACGTTCTTTTTAACAGTTCTTTTCTTTTACTAATCATCATACAGAGAGCGGGGCACAGTGGCGGTGGCGTAGTCGGTGAAAAACTATTCCAAGAAAACTGGACGTTCCAATGAACGAATAAAGTATACTAAGGATGTTGTCCTGACTTGGGATATTGTTTAAACATCCCAAGACTATCTTTATACTACCCCAGAGCTATCCCCAAAAACCTTCACAAAATAATGCCAAACCATGTCGAACAGTATATAATTTCTGTCGTCTTTGTGCGAACAAACCCAAAAAATGGTAATATTTTCATAAGGAAAAGATACTTACATGTGACCAGTAGGTACGCAATACCATATCCTAGACTTTTATCATACCATTTAATTGATTTATAGAAATGGTTGAGACAGTGGGAAAGTATAGAATGGGCTCTGGCATATCTCAATCACTACCGGAACACGTACCTACGTACATCGAGGGAATAGGATAATGTGTGAAACGCAGTACGTAGTATTCGGTGACGTTGCCAGTCGAGTGCGGACAACGACTGTGGCATTGCAGATTGCACCTACACCCTCCCAATCACAGTACGCATCGTAAATTTGCTAGGCATATTGTTTATACTTAAGCTGCGGTAGCAACAGGTTCACATGAAATTGATCATTAAAATTTTAAATCTGTAACATTTGTTCCAATATCTTGTATTGGATTTTTCTGCACGCTGCAATCCAACAGCCGCTGGGCGCATTCGACTGGCCACGGTACCCCTCTCTCACAGAAGACTACCTTAAAATGTACTGCATTTCCCACTTTATCTTATTTCCCTAATGTACGTACGTGTTTCGGTAGTGAGTGAGATGTGCCAGAGCCCATTCCCATCCTATCCCTCCGCATTTCCCCAACCCTTTCTCCAAATCCATTCCTTATTCTGCAAAGGTAGGCAGCGCATCCGGGGGCGTGCTAACGTTTGCCATTTTGGACTAATGTTGGCATGTATCACGGATGTCAATGGGCTACAGTATCCACTTACCATCAGGTGGACTGTATGCTCGTCTGCCATCTTCGCCCATAAAAAAAAAATCTGTATATTCTATTGTTTGAATTCGCATATTAACCCTTGTATTTCACTGTTTAATCATTTTCTATGCATTAACCGGCGTTTCTTACAAGATCTCTCAAATTACGAAAAACATATTACCTATTTTTTCAGCATAAATAAATGAAAAAAACTAAAAGTGGCCGAAAACAATAGATACTGGCTGAAAAATACATCACGTCTTAAAATATTAAAATTGATTAAAGACTTGACCATGTTATGTCAGACATCAGAATTAAGGGGCCTCTCGGACCAGTTGTTTCCAGTCGACCTACGAGTCAAGAAGCCTCGAAGAAAACGACATCATCTCGACTTTGAGCAGGAGTGTGCATAGGAGTTTTGAAGCGTAGAAGGCCTAGAGATTCAAAACAAAACAGTTTATTAGTATTATGAAATTGTAAATATTACCGGGTCCGTAAGTATAAATCCAGCGACCAGAGGTGCAAACGACCCGCAGAAGTTGGAAGAGAAGTTGCTTAAACTCATCAAAGTTCCAGCAAAATTGGGCGACATATCGATGTGGTTCAACTGTAATATCATGAAAGTTTAAATTTAACGAGGAGCGTAGTTATGTATATATATTATTATTACGGCTGGAAGCCGAAGTGTGACTACACCTAGGACTAGCTGGTTAGAACTAGGAGCTAGAATTAGATACAGTTTTTTTCTTAATGGCTATAACTAGGTGTAGCAGTTAAGTCTGAAGCTCTGCTACGCTTCGCGATCGCCTGAGCCTTCTAAACTAAACGTGCCAAGAAATGGTTTTGGTTAGGAAATATTTCTTGCCAACTGTGATTGGCAACATTCAGTTGTAGCTAGTTTGAATAAACTTACACCTAGTTCTAACCAACTGCTACTGGCTGTGCCTAGTTCTAGCCGACTAAATCGAGGTGGAGCCACACTTCAATTTCTAATATATAGGCAATCTTGAAGAAAAATTTGAATATGAAGTACAGAAGAAGCTTGAAGAAGTAAAATTTTCCCATCTACAGTCTTAACTGATTTGAGCAAATATAGTATCGTGGGGTATTAGAGGAAAATTGATTACCTGGAACCCTAACTGAGTTGCGACTTTTAAAGCACAAATGGCGACCAATAACGATTCAACCAGGTATATGTTCTTCGGTACATACGCTAAAGCCACCAAGCCAATTGCAGCAGCGACACTTCCTGACAAAACAAGTAAGTAAGTAAGAACACTTTTTTACACATCAATGAATACAGTGAAAGTGACACCAAAGTTTAAATAACAAATAGCACGGAGGGTAGAATGACTTTTTATTAGTAACCACTAGCCATTCATTCATCATCATTTGTAACAAAAAAAAGCCAGGTAAAGGAGATACTGTGTTGTCTTCATACTGCTTGGTAAAAGGAAATTATTGCAGCTGATGATGACAATAATTTTGATTATTAAATAAGTTATGTTATTGCATGTTATATAATATGTTGTGTTACCGATCGTTGTTGCCAATTTCCTGGTATGGGTAACACTGAGGACTTTCTTCACTATAAGCATGTCCGTTAACCAGCTGAAGAAGTAGTTTGTGAAGAACATCACTAGAAAAGGCAGGGACGAGAGCAAACCGTTCTGTAAGAAAACATTGAAATAAATAAAAAAAATCCATTTCTCTAAGAGAAATATTCGTGAAAAAACCGAGGGCACAAATTCTTTATATTGTATTGCCGCAGGCGCTGGGCGCACTAGAATGGCCACGTTACCCCCCTCTCACAGACGACTATCGTGAAATGGGCTGCATTTCTGACTGTATCAAATTCCCCTAACGTGTTTTGGTAGTGAATGAAATGTGTCAGAGTCCATTGCCATCCCATCCTATCCTATCTCTCCCAATTTTCCCTACCTTTTCTCCAAAATCCAATCCTATATCTCCAAAGGTAGGCAGAACTTCCGGGGGCGTACCAGGGTTTCTCATTCTGGACTGATGTAGACGCGATACATACTGGACTAGCTGGACATGTATCGCGGGTGTCGCAAGGCGAGAGTATCCACTTACCACCAGGTGAATTGTATCCTAGTCAGCCGCCTTCTTACCATTAAAAAGTCATGAAGATTTTGTAACTTACCGCTTTAATATTGACTCCCATAACTTTGTTCATGAAAGCAGGTACTTCTGTGTAGATAGTGAGCTGTCCCCACGTAGTGCCAATGTGTGCTATTATGATGGCGTATACGCCTCGGCTGCGCAGTATACGGGACCATGGAACTGGTAGATGCTACAAAATAAAATAAAGATACGATAGAAAGACTGATAGAACTTTTAACTGACTGTAGGTTTCCCACAGGCACAGACCCTGAGAGAGAAGAGGGATCTTCTCTTTCAGGGCCCGTGAGAGTCTCTTCTCCGACACAATGTGGCTTCAATGAATTCCATTAATTAGTTTATGGTTTTAATGTATAATTTTGATTATTAAACAATTTTGACCAAAAATCTGTGTTTGAGCAGCGAACTGCATAGCGACAATGACTAGAAAGGGATACATAGACAAAAATAATATGGGTTAGAAGAGCACAGCGAACTAAGATTCCTATTTGCATGTAAATACAATAAACAGTCAACAATGTGACAATTGCTATTGGAAATGATAAGGCGTTTTGAGCCGGAACAGAAAGATTTATTAAGAATTCTTGGTTAACGGGTATTAATAGAAAAAAATGAATCCTCAAAGGTTCAATTAGTTGAAATCCTTCTTCTTGAGCTAACAAACATTATGTTACATGCGATAACTATTGCAGAAGATAGGATTTTCATAACTGATTATTTATTTACCTTATTTCCTTGTCCCTTCTGACCCAAACCCTCCTCGATATACCGTCTTTCAGTAGCCGATATATCCGGATGTTTTGCAGGTGTATCAGCTGCCTTCCACCAGATCAGAACACCTACGAGACCAGAGAGACCACCGTAGAACCGAAAGATACCAGGCCAGCCTAGTGATGAAGCTGCTATGAAGCCGGTCAGTGGAAAACCTATAACTGGACCTAAGGCTTGTCCTGGAAGTAGAAATGTGTATTAAATGTAATCGTGCATTTAATTTAGATTACTGCATATTCTTGGAGAAAATAGTTGAAGAAAATATTCTCGCACCACACGTCTCCAAGAGTCATTTAATTATTTTGATATTTATCTAAACAAATCAAATAAATCCAACATTTCCAATTAAACAAAAAATATATAATAGGATTTCAGTGAAAAAAAAAATAGAAATCGCATGACAGATATCTCCACTACTCAAGAACAGTCAAGTATCTAACTTCCACTTATCATGTCACGATACCTATGTCTTTGTGTCTTAGAAGGGATCCATCCTGGTGAATAATAGACGAGGTTCTAGCGATCTATAAATGACAATACAACCATTTCACTGGCAAAGTCTGAAATATCTGGGACCGGTGATCGGCAACAGTGTCATCGGCGCGAGAGGTCTGGCACTGCTATGACCGACCCGCTCGAAGAATATAATAATTACGACATAATTAATACCCCCTTATTAGACGCCTATTTAGCAATGGCTCGCCAACTATCAACAGATGAGGCATAGGTTGATGGTATGTTGTGAAATAACGAAAAATTTTATTACCGCCATAAGTTATCGCAGTCAATCTTCCACGCTCTTCTAAAGGCGCCCATTTCCCGAAAAATGTGTGTATACCGGGCATTATGCAGGCTTGACTCAAGCCTTGTAGGGCTCGGCATAATACTGTACACACCCATCCTCCCTAAATAATATGCATAAGAAAAGAAAACATAAATGAAATAGAAGCTTTGAGGTACCTACTCTAATAATTTTTGTATAAAAACAAGTTTCAACAAAGATCCAACGGGTTAGATAGTATGAGTTAGATAGTAAGTCAGAAACGCAAGTGGTTTATGGTGGCAACTGGTCTAAAAATCAAATCGTTGCTTTATATAAGTATGCTATTGAGACAATCTACAAAATACAAACTAGAAGCTTTTAAGGTCACCTGCAATTTAGATGAATTGATAAATATAACATTAGACAATTTAATTTTTAGACCAGTTGTAATCATAGACCATCTAACTCTCTCCGCTTCAGATAAGATACTTTAACGTACCCTCGTTAAAGTATCACTTTAAGTAGGAATCGTTAGGGATGTATGGTTTCAAATCTTCCGTCATTTAGAAAAAGTTGAACAGATACAAGCTCATATAAATCAATCTTTGCACTAGACGAATGTCTCATCAGTGGCATTAACTTACGTAATAAGCAAGCCAAGGGAGACAAATTGATAGGACACAGTTGATCAACATCGCACCAGTCAACATGTATCTTGCTCCGAACCTGTGCGCCAAATATCCTGAAGGAATCTGCAGCACCGTGTAGCCCCAGAAGAACGACGACAGGATCAGGTCTTGCACTTTCTTGTTCCAATTGAATTTTGGATACTGGAAGAGATGAGAAATCGTTGCTGGCGGAAATAATAGCAAAAGTTTGCAGTCCGTCTGCACTAGACTCAGAGAAGCTACAAATGATTGTTAATTAGTTGTCTAATATTTATTTTTAATGACGACCGATTAGCCTAGTTGGTAGCCTAGCCTACTAGCAAAAGATCCTGGGTTCGATTCGCGGTCTGACATTCATTTGTTTTAAGACTGATGTTTGTTCGGGTCTGAGTAGTATGTGTGTCATTGTATGTATATTTTTTTCTTTTATTTTATAATGAAGTAGGCGGACGAGCAAGTGGTCCCACGTGATCGTAAGTGTTACCATCGCCCATGAACACCTGCAACACCAGGAGGTATGTGGGTGCGGGGCTGGCCTTGCAAAATCCTATTCACAGCTTTCCTGAAGAATCTCATATAGTAGCTTAATGGAAAGAACTCTTGAGGCAGTTCGTTGCACAGCCTACGGGTTGGCGGTATACAATGATTTTTGGACCGAACAGTACGCGACACCTTCGTATCGAGGAAATGCGGATGGACCGCACTTCTGCGACGGGAGGTGCGGTTGTAGAAACCCGAGGTGGGAATTATATTGAACAATTCTTCAGAGTATTCCCCATTGTACATGCGGTAGAACACACACAGAGACGCAACGTCTCTCCCCTAAGGGTTCTAAACCGCCCGTGAGAGTGGGATCTCTGGATGAACGACATAAGGAATACTAGTGGGGGTCATAGGGTGTGATGTTGTTTATTTTTATTATTAAAATAAATTAAAACTCTGTATTGCCATACCAAAACAAACATAAGACAGTAACAGGATGATAAATAGGTTTAGAGGATAAATAGGTGATGTACATTATACAAAATTACATAATATAAATAAATTAAATATAAATATTTAATATTTTAAATATATACAAATCTTCAAAATATACTATACAGAGTTGTATTTAGTAGAGGCAATACATCGAGGCTGTAACCGCACTATTAACATTTGTTATGTTAACTATGTATTAACATTAACATTAACATTAGTATTCATGCTTATGCTAAAAGACAGTTTGATGTTCCCAATATTTCCGCTTCTAATTTTCCCTTTCAAACTTGCTAAATACTTACTAAATCTTATGTTGAACTTACGGGAGGCACAAGCATGAGAGCATTAAGTATCCCATTCGGAGTCCATTCATCTTGAACCACTGTTGAGTAATTGCCAAGGCTTCCGTCGAATTGGCTCTGGTTTGCAGCACTTTTATTGTTGTTTTGATAGTGTGCTGTCAAATTTAGTTGTGAATCTCTTTTTTCTTCGATGTCAGTCATAGCCACTAATGCTACTCCCATACAAGCTCTCAAACTGTACGCTATCGCTAAACTGAAGAATAATATCAATGATTGCTGATGTCGTCTACCCCATCCTGAAACTAAAAAATATATCATTTGACTACTTTTTTATATATGGCACTGGTGCAATTAGAACATTCCGCCAGTGTCAAGTTTTATTCCTAATTTGTAATTAAAGTTAAAACATTTCAAAACACATTTTCTCAATGTTCAGACTACTAGAAGTAAGTCATGAGTTGCTGGGTAAAGTAATGTACTGATAGTAAGGTAAAGCTGGGTTTGTACTGATGATGATTTTTTGTCTAAAATGACTGGGCTATTTTGTTTGGTCGACACGTGCAGTTTTTTGTCCAACAATATATAAAAGCTGAATTATGTACTTTATAACCAAATGTACTTATAAAATCAAAATAATAATGAAATCTACATATAAATCAAGTTCGCAACGAGCATAATAGGTTTAAAAAGTATAACGGTTGAGGACAACAATTTAAGCCCTCAATGCGTTATCTCAACGAGATATTGCTCAAAATAAGGTAGCTATCAATTATGTAGATTGCTAATAAAATGGTTTTTATTGTTCAGTTCCGAAGTTTGCAAATAACAAAGAGAACGTTAATACAAAAGATTAACTCTGACAATTCAGACCAAATACTTCAATGTATAATAGTTTATAAAAAATACATACATGAACATGAACAACAGTAACCGTAGCGTGACCAGCCCTATTACTGTCCACTGTTGGACATTGACCTCCTACTTCAGAGTGTCTTGTGAATGAGGGATGTTAGGCCTTAAAACGGTACGCCTGTGGGTTGCCAAGTTTATTAGAGGTGATATAGTTCCTCAGGCCTTGCGGTAGCCACTCTGTTATCGCTTTTTTTTTTTTATATAGAAAGACTGTGGCAAACGAGCATACAGTCCACCTGGTGGTAAGTGGATACTGTCGCCCATAGACATCCGCGATACATGCCAACATTAGTCCAAAATGACAAATTTTGGCACGCCCCCGGATGCGCTGCCTAACTTTCTTGATGAAAGAATAGATTTGAAGAAAGGATTGGGGACGTGGGAAGGGATAGGATGGGAATGGGCTCTGGCATATCTCACTTACTACCGAAACACGTACAAACATTGGGGAATATGATAAAATGGGAAATGCATTACATTTCAAGGTAATATTCTGTGAGAGAGAGGTAACGAGGCCAGTCGAGTGCGCCCAGCGGCTGTTAGATTGCAGCGTGCACTCCCCCCCTCTTCGAAGTTAGTCTCCCGTAGTCGCCTTTTACGACACCCGCGGGAATAGATTCCACCGGCCAAATTTTATGTGTAGGTCCAAAAATTATAAAGATAAAATGAAGGCTAAAGATTTATATAAATGCAAATCAGTAGATTTGGATTTGCTATTTGCCCATGATTGAAGTAAGACTTATCAGTTTTTTTTTTTATAGGGAAGTAGGCGAACGAGCAAGCGGTCCCACGTGATGGTAAGTGTTACCGCGGCCCGTGGACACGCAACTCTAGGAGGTATGCGGGTACGCCGCCGACCTTGCAAAATCCTATTCACAGCTTTCTTGAAGAATTGCAAATCGAGGCATTCAATTTGCATTCAGTAAGTATCTTACCTTTAAAGTCATCAGCAATCTCAACAGCAACCTTCCCATCAAAATTATCTCCCACATTTTCCTTTTCACTGACATTCATAATTGTTTAATTATCACGAAACAATTCAACTTAAATGTACAATAAGCTAGTCCACTTGTATTATAAATATAAATTTTTATCATTATACAAATATTGCAATAAAATGTTTAGTCAGTTTCTACGTGTATTTATTTAGTCTTAATACAATTTGTACTGCCAAATAAAACTGGTGTAATTCGTAATCGCCGTAAATCATTTTTGTTTTACGTAATAACTGCCACAGACGGGAATACAATGAATTTCAAGTAACTAATATATTTTGTTAAGTGTGATAAAATGTTATCGCTGATTCTTTGGAATCATCAAGACCTATATTTGATGGAACGAATGAGTCGAATCAAAATAAATCACTGCGTTCTCCAACAACATGCGTTACTTAGATAACTATTATATTAGGTAAACTAGAAAACCTCACGAGAAATGCAATTTTACTCTCTTCAGTTTGAAGAAGTTTATTTCTCAAAAAGAACATTACATTGTTTACATAAATTATGAGAAATTAACAGAACATAAATTTAGAGGTATATTTGGCATTGGCATTGGCATCGGAGATACAGTATTGTTTAACAAATATTCTTTTAACTCATTTTTGAAACTACTCGTAAATAAAGATTTTTTTTATGTTTTCACAATACTGTTCATATCTCTGGGCCGATACACAGATATATTAATAGCGCGATCATTAAAAAAGTCTGTACCGCGACCCCGAAAGCTTTCCAGCTATGCTATAGGCATATGATATATGCTATAGTCGATCTTCAACTACATTCCCCTAGGTTTTATAGTAGCAAAACTATTTTAACATTATTGTATTATTTGTATTTGCAGGTACATGACCGATAAAGAGTTTTCCTTCAGCGATTAGATTCTCTTCTTGAACTTTTCCATTATGCCATGAAATTTAAATTGTGAAAAAAAATCCGAAATATATAATAGAAATAATCCTATTAATTTATCTGTTTTATGTCTTTATAATCTATACAATAAAGAAACATGATGTTATAAGAGAAATTATTACCCATGAATGCACACTAATTAGTGTAAGCCTCAAGACTAACCCGAGAGAGAGAGACGAGTCCTCGAATGGAGAACACGTACCGGGAAACGTCGCGTGGGATACCCTCCCACCCGGTGGACTGACAACTTGAAGAAAGTCCCCGGTTGTGGGCATATGACAAGTGCAGAAGACAGTATGTGGTGGCGGTCCTTGGGAAAGGCAATGAGAAATACAGCAATGAGAGATACAGGCTGAAGATATGGTAGAGTAATTAATATAAGAGGAGATTTGAAGCAATAAAAAAACATGTAGATATTTTTTATTTAATATTCACATCAAAATAATATTTTAAACGACTCTTAAATATAGTTCTCAACGTGGACCAATCACCTCTTCAGTCAGATCGTGACCACGGTTTGTGTAATGCAGACGAAACCACGAGTAACAAAAGGCAACAACAAAAAAAAGGCACAAACTCTAAAAAAGGCAAACAACGGCGCTTAAGATCTTTTTAATAGATAAATATGTATGAAAAAGGCGAACATGTTAGAAGTTACAATTAAAAAAAATAAAAAAAAATCCTTAGTAAAAATAATAAAATGGCCGTCACGAAATTACAATGTTCTAGATTCAGTATAGGTATTGTTAGTGTGGGAAAAATCGAGCATTCTTACAAATTTGCGTTTGCAAATTTCTTGCTAATAAAATCACTATAAAATATAAAACTATAAAATCACAGTAATAAGTCGTTTACGAATGGAATAAAATGTTTGTAATTCTGGGACCACTCGTTCTCACCAGGGAAGTGTTACTAAGAGCATGAGCGTGACAAATTTACACACCTTTTTAATTGTGCCATGCTTTTTTTAAATTTAACTTGTAAATTAAAATAATTAAATTTTTAGTATTTTGAAAATAATACAAGTGTGCCGTAAGTGAAAAAGGTTCGTTGCAACGTTTGAGATATCAAGCAAATATGTTACTCTTCTAATGAAGAGTAACATATGTCCAGTAACATATGGCTGCCACGAAAAATTCAAAGTATTTTTTTAACACATACCCACTATTTTTTTTTGTCTTGTATCCAAACACACGTAAATCAAATTTCATTATCTTTGGATTACGATAAATCATGATGACTTGCATCGAAACATCTCAGTATTTCTTAGGCGAGCGCCAACTACTTCACTAGCACCCACTCGCTGATATCTAGGTGCCTAATTACTAGCTCTGTATCCAATTCAACAAGTTGCCATGTATGCCAAGTATATTAAATTTTGGTAATAATATATGTATTATGATCTACTCGGTCAAAATCTTGACCTGTATCTGTATAAACAGCATCTGCTTGTTTAGATTTGTCTATAGCATTAATAAGATCCTCAATATAGAGCATTTCTTTAACGTGTTTTTCTTTAAAGTCGCATTTATTTATCAATAATCTCAAATAAAATGACAAAACTGGACATATTGAGGAAGCAGTAACTTGAGCTAAGCAAGATAAAAAGGAGATGAGACGATAGTCCTTAACCTTATCAATGCTAGTAGCTTTTGGAACTGGGATTACAACTTGTTGTTCTAAGTATTTATAACTGATACTCTGACTAAAGTAACAGTAAAATAACTGCTACTATCAAATTATACATTCACAGAATCCACCTTAATTTTGAAGCTAACCATAAACACATTTTAGATGAAATGTCTTATATTTTATTTTGGAACTCAACTATATTCTGTCTTTATTTTTTTTTAATTTTCACAATTTTATTATAGATATTTGATGTCATATTAGGTGTATTAAAACCAAATAATATTAATTCCATTATTCTCCTTCTTTCTTCATTATTGGTGCCTCTGCTTGGCCTTCTTTCTTCATTATTGGTGCCTCTTCTTGGCCTGAAAATTATTTTTATAAGTTACTAGCTGTTGTCCGCGACTTCATTCGCGTGGTCTTCAAGTACTAATTCAGAAATCTTCGCGAGCGTGCGCACAATATACTATTGGCCTGTTTAAAAAACCGTTCACAATTTAAAATCTTTGTATCTATATATTAAAATCTATATATCTATCTATCTATATATTAATTTAAAAACTATATATATTCTATATATATATAGATATAGATTTTAAATTGTGAACGGTTTTTGAAACAGGCCGATAGTATATCTTTTAAATTTCTATATCTTGTAAGTCTTGTAGCTATTTGTGAGATCTATAGATATTCCACGATGGTTGTGTAATGAAGAAACGAAGTGGTTACACGTGGATTACTTGTTGGGAAATAAGGAGAACCTGGTTGTTTATTTAGAGTACACAATTTATCGTTATATGAAATTTCATCAGCATATCTCCGGATGTTGTACACGCCAATTACTGTGTTAGAAATCTAATAAACTGGTCGTTTGGTGTCAGCTGCCTTTAGAATAGGACCATCCAATATCCGATAAAATTCCCATAGAAAGCCGCTACTTTATTCTGCTAGGGCTTCATATTACACCCAATAGTAATTACGAGAAATGAGAATTACATTTCAATCTAACAAAGCTACTTAGCAAAACGGCTACCATAAGCCCTGATCAACTACGCCACCTCTACAAGAGGTGGCGCTTGGCCAGTATGACTTTTTAAGGCCATACATCCCTCATGTACAAGGCAATGTGCATGAGAAAGCCCGTGTCCTCCAGCGGACGATAAAAGGGACGGTTGTATTGTATTAGTTGCATCGATAAGAATACGAACTTATAGCTAGAACTAAATACCTACCAGCTTCCTCGTAAGCATATTCATTCCACGGCTGCTTCTCAGCAGACATGAATATGACGAAAATGGCGTTCGCGCTAAATATCAACCCCGCGATCAGAAAGAACATGATGCGCCATTGGGTTAGGTTGGTCTAAAACAAAATAGTATTTTGAATATTAATGTTTGAATATTTCCAATTATATGTAGCTTATAAGTGATTATATGTAGCTTATAAGGGGTGTAAGGGGTCCCAACCTACATCTCTGGGACCCAAGCCAACCTCACCGGCTCGTGGTGCACCCTGCCGACCAACGAACGAGGCTCTGGCGACCCGCCACCACGCACTGGACCAGCGCGGCGGGTTACGGTCCACCCCCCCCCCTCCCCCTATGGCAGAAAAAGTAAAACGGCCCCAAGTTCCCGACGGCTCCAGTCGCAACACCGGCGTGGACGACGGGCGCTGGTCGAGCGCTGGAGCCAGGGGTGCTAAGAATCTCCGGGCGGGATTCCACCGTCGAACGACCAGGGCTTCTAACAAGGATTACCGACGTGGGTTGTCGCTGGTGACTTACAACACGCGCACTTTGAGGACAGACGAGAAGATCGCTGAGCTGGAAGAGGAGATAGGCAAGTTGCGCTGGGATATCTTGGGGTTATCAGAAATCCGAAGAGAGGGGGAGGACACGATAGCGCTGAAGTCCGGCAACTTGTTCTATTACCGGGAGGGCGACCAGCAGTCCCAAGGTGGTGTCGGGTTTATCGTCCACAAGTCCCTCGTAAATAATGTTGTAGCCATCACGAGTGTGTCGAGCAGGGTCGCGTACCTTATACTCAGAATATCCAAGAGATATTCGTTGAAGGTCATACAGGTTTACGCATTGACCTCGGCACACCCGGATAACGAAGTGGAAGCAATGTATGAGGACATTAGTAGAGCCATACATGCTTCGAAAACACACTACAATATTGTTATGGGGGATTTCAACGCGAAACTGGGCAAAAGAGGCGACGATGAGTTGAGAGTGGGGCAATTTGGATGTGGGCACCGGAACCAGAGGGGCCAGAGGCTGGCCGACTTTCTTGAGAAAGAGGGACTCTTTATGATGAACTCTTTCTTCAAGAAGCCGCCTCATAGGAAGTGGACCTGGATGAGCCCCGACGGTTCCGTTAAAAATGAGATAGGCTTCATTATGGCCACAAAGAGACAAATATTCAATGATGTCTCCGTGATCCACAGGGTGAAAACCGGTAGTGATCACCGAATGGTTAGAGGCACATTGAATATAAACGTCAAGTTGGAAAGGTCCCGCCTGATGAAGTCTACGCTCCGACCTACTGCTGCCCACATACAGAATCCCGAAAGCTTTCAGCTTGAACTTTCAAATCGCTTCAATTGCCTAGAGGATTGCGTTGCAGTGGACGATATCAACAACAGGTTGGTAGAAACTGTCCATACGGTGGGGTCTAAATTCTTCAGACATCGTCGAAGAGATGGACCCCAAAAGCTCACCGACCACACCCTCGACCTCTTGGCGGAACGACGTTCGATGACACTGCAGACTCCTGATGACGCGGAAGCATATCGGCAGCTCAATAGACGGATTCACCAGTCCTTGCGACACGACATCCGTCTCTTTAATACTAATCGTATTAAGGAGACGATAGAGCGGAATAAAGGCTCCAAAGTGTTCGCAAGAGACTTATCTATTGGGCAGAGCCAGTTGACGAAGCTGAAGAGGGAGGACGGCAGTGTCACTTCCGACAAACAAGAGGTACTGAGGGAGATCGAGAAGTTCTATGGACAGTTGTATACCTCGGTCGCTAAACCTGTTGGCAACTTGGCCAAAGACCCAAGAGCCAAGTTGACCCGACACTATACCGAAGACATCCCGGACATCAGCCTGTACGAGATTAGGATGGCCCTCAAACAGCTTAGAAACAACAAGGGGACGGGTGAGGACGGAATCACTTCAGAGCTTCTGAAAGCGTGTGGAACACCGGTACTGAAAGTCCTTCAGAAGCTCTTTAATTCCGTCTTGCTCGAAGGTATTACGCCGGAGGCATGGAACGGAAGCGTGGTGGTGCTCTTCTTCAAGAAAGGCGACAAGACCTTGTTGAAGAACTATAGGCCCATCTCGCTTCTGAGCCATGTTTATAAGCTGTTTTCGAGGGTTATCACGAATCGTCTCGAGCGCAGGTTTGATGACTTCCAGCCTCCCGAACAAGCCGGTTTCCGAAACGGCTATAGTACCATAGACCACATCCATACGCTGCGGCAAGTTATACAGAAGACCGAGGAGTATAACTTGCCATTATGCTTAGCGTTTGTGGACTATGAGAAAGCCTTTGATTCGATCGAGACTTGGGCAGTGCGACAGTCCCTCCAGCGGTGCCATATTGACTATCGGTATATCGAAGTGTTGAAGTGTTTGTATAACAACGCCACCATGTCAGTCCGAGTACAGGAAGGGAGCACGGAGCCGATTCCATTGCAGAGGGGTGTGAGACAAGGAGATGTTATCTCTCCGAAGCTCTTCACCAATGCGATGGAAGACGCTTTCAAGCTCCTGGAATGGAAAGGACTCGGCATCAACGTTGATGGCGAATGCATCACTCACCTTCGATTTCCCGACGATATCGTGGTCATGGCAGAATCGCTGGAGGACCTTAGCACAATGCTCGGAGACCTCAATCGAGTTTCCCAACAGGTGGGCCTTAAAATGAACATGGACAAGACGAAAATCATGTCGAATGTCCATGTCGTGCCCACCCCAGTTTCAGTCTGGAACTCGATTCTCGAAGTTGTTGACGAGTACGTCTACCTAGGCCAAACGGTCCAACTAGGTAGGTCCAACTTCGAGAAAGAGGTCAATCGACGAATCCAACTCGGCTGGGCAGCGTTCGGGAAGCTACGCAGCGTCTTCTCGTCCAAAATACCTCAGTGCTTGAAAACGAAGGTCTTCGACCAGTGTGTGTTGCCAGTGATGACCTACGGCACCGAGACGTGGTCTCTGACTATGGGCCTCATAAATAAGCTCACTGTCGCATAGCGAGCTATGGAGAGGGCTATGCTCGGGGTTTCCCTACGTGATCGAATCAGGAATGAGGAGATCCGTAGACGAACTAAAGTCACCGACATAGCCTCTCGGGTTAGCAAGCTGAAGTGGCAGTGGGCAGGGCACATAGCTCGAAGAACCGTTGGCCGATGGGGCAGAAAGGTTCTCGAATGGAGACCACGTACCGGCGGACGAAGCCGAGGACGTCCATCTGCTAGATGGACAGACGACCTCATAAAGGTTGCGGGCACCCGCTGGATGCAGGTCGCTGCCGATAGGTCTAAATGGCGGACAATGGGGGAGGCCTATGTCCAGCAGTGGACGTCCAAGGGCTGAAAAGAAGATAAGTGATTTTTGTAAGCATTTGTTTTGAATCCATTCTGTCTTATGCAATCTTTCACGCTGCTATTAGCAAACGCGACGATCTGAACGCATGCACTCACCATCTTTGCAAATAAATAAAAAAAAAATTGGGGATATTTCTTATTTTACCGAATTCAGTTTATTTTGGAAATATTGTAACAAGTATAATTACCATGTCCGTGACTATGTTGGAGAAAAGGATAGGTAGAGTCTGAGCAGAGGAGCTGGTCAGTGTATTGCCGATTGCCATCAGGGTACCGCTGTAATTAGGAGCCAGGTCCATGTAATTGATCTGAAAAAAAAAAAGTAAAAAGTATAAACAATATTGACTTTCGTTACTCCAAGACTAACTTAGAATATCGTATTTCATTTACTGTACGGGTATTTATTGGATTATATGAGCCTTGTACAAAACCCTTGTAAGTTGTGGTATTCTTTAATCTGCAAAACTATTTCTAAATTTATAACCTCCTCTTGTTTGCAAACAACATAAGCGGGTCTCACTTTTGCGAAAATACACAGAAAATCTTGTAAAAAATCTTAGCGTCTGGTTGGCGGCGTGGCACGGACCATAAAATTTTCCGCCGAATAATTGGATCCTCACCATGATATAGACAAAATCGCCTTAACATTTATTTAATGCTAATGTAGTGCATATGAGTTGGTGAGCAGTAGCCAATCGACATCGAACAGGATAAAGAGAGGGAAGTACAAATTTAATCAATGCTGTATTCAACGGGAATTTGCATGTTGTTGACGGGGTGGCGGAATGTCAGGGGCGCAATTGTCTCGATGGACGCCTTAACTATCGTAGTCTCATGGTCTTCGGGCAATGCAACTTGTTGTCGAGTATGTGAGACATAGATATTGTGTGAGAGAGAATGTATCGCATAAAAATAATTTATATTTATGCATAGCCTATAGAGTGGACACGATATGTAATTTACTCTAAGCGGAATGAAAGATAAAAGCCGGTGTCTATTAATTGCACTGTTAATTTTACTGTAGGTACTATTGATATTACACCTAATTGTAGCTATTTATTCATAAAATTTGAATGCTAATAATATATTTAATCAATCGATTAAATGCCTAAGCCCCAATTCTTTAATCAAAGAATTGGGGCCTAGGCCTGTTCATAGGTTAATTACACTAGGTATACAAGAGGTGTAGGTGTTTCCGTTAAAGCGAGGAGACCTCCAGGCAACCTATTTTTAAGCAAATATTCAATTCAACTCGTTAAGAACTTCTACAATTATTACAATAATTCTTAATCGATTGCAAAAAAATTTTTCGGAATAAATTGAGACCACATCTCGGATAAATTCTATGATCCTTAGTAGTTGAAATAGCATTTAAATAAAAATCAAGAATATTAAAAATACAAGACAAAAGCTAGAGGGCCCGTAACAAATAAAAATCTTGAATCGGTGTTAGCCTCTAGCGTCCCACTGCAGGGCACAATCCTCTCCGGGTAGATTATTACGAGGTCTCGGGCCGTAATCCACCACGCGTGCCCACTGCAGATTGGTACATACACACACCATACTATCGATGTCTCTCTACTGCTGACTATGGGCCTCTCCTTGGGCTCGCCCCCACATACAAGCCTCGGCTCTTCTCATTCCACCACCACTCGGTCGGTCCACCTGGCTGGAGGACATTCCACCTTGGGTTTCCCGATACGTGGCGTCAATTCTCATCTATCCCTATACACACAATATGTACTTATATTTTTATCGGTTCCTCTCATCACCGAGATAGTGACAATTTTTAAAAATCCGTACTTAAATAGGAACTGAAGTAAAACTTACATAGACAATTGTTATCTATATCTTGAGTATTATTAACTAAATGTCATTTTTAAATAAGTACACACCATAAATCCAGTGAACATAGCCGAGTTCACAGTTAAAGCAATTACGAGGCAAAGAACAGCTATCGCGGGGCTCGTAGCGAACGAAACTACAGTCAGGCACAAAGCTACGCCAACTTGAGCTGAAAACAGTGACAATTATAAACAGTGATAACTGTGGGTGCACGATACAATCCCACAGCCGCTGGGCGCACTCGACTGTCCAAGTTACCCCGTACGCATAGAAGATTACAGTAAAATGTACCGCACTTTACCGTGCCCCAATATACGAGTACGTACGTTTTTTAGTAGTGAGTAAAATATGCTAGCGCCCATTCCCATCCCATGCTCCTTATAATCCCAACCCTTTCTTTAAATCCATTCCTAAATATCTAAAGGTAAGCAGGGCGGGATGTGCCAACATTAAGCGAGGAGGGTATAAAAAGAATGACACAGCAGTCGGGACTACTATTGTTGTATAGAAAAATAAAAGGTAGGCAGCGCGTGCCAACTCTTTTAACTCTGTACTGATGTTGGCATGCATCGCGGATGTCCCATGGGCGTCAGTATCCACTTATCACCAGGTGGAAAGTGGACTCGTCTGTCACCTTCTTCCTATAAAATAGTGACAGTTCAAATGTTTTCATTTGCTTACGAGTATATGATGTAGTAAACCATTATATAATTACTTACCTAACGAATTACTAATGATTCGAGCACTCTTCACGCTTATAATTTTTCTGTTAGTGCAGAAGTCTGATAGCCAACCCAGCACTAAGCTGAAGAGGAAACTGCACACGTACGGCAGAGATGATAGAAGACCACTCTGAAATACAAAAGTTATTATGTATATTACAATCTATTAGGCAAGTACAGATGAAGTACATACTGGTGTAATGTGGCGAACCTTGGGAGAGGCTTATATTCAGCAGTGAACAGACTTAGACTATTAATTGTAATGTTGACTGGAACCATTGCAGGGACGACAATTGTGCTCGCCAGTCGTCTCCCGCACGCCAACTAGATGTGTATTTTCAATTAATCCTTGTGATCATTTAATAAAATAGTATGGAGGATAATGGAAGTTATTTATAGCACATTCTCAAGATACATCATTCATCCTACACCTAAAATCCTGTACCTTCACAGTGATGAAATTGATAATCTTATATGTTATATGTTATTATGTTTATATTGCTATGAAAATATTTTGTCCTACTGCTAAACGAAAGCTTCTCACCGGAGTACTCTTCTCAACTCTTTGAGAAAAAAAAACGTAACAAAATTAGTAAATAATGAAACAAAATTACTTTTTCGACGGGCGCGTGCCATCGACTCAATTTTACTTTTAAATTTTCAATCCATTTTGCCTCAATTATTCAAAATTGGACGTGTGGTGTCTACCGGCTTTAGAATAGCACTACCACATCTCTACCTATGGAAGTCATAAAAGGCAACTGAGAAGTAAGAAAGCCGCTCTCTCAAGCCCTGGGGAACTACACCACCTTCAATCGCCAAATTGCCAGCGTGGCGATTTAAAAATCGACACGCTTCATTCACAAGAAAATGTGTATGAAGAAGCCTCTATCCAGCAGTGAACCGGCTGGTTTCGACTATTCAAAATATATTATTAGAAACTTACGTTCTTCAAATTGAAGCCAAGGATATAATTCATGTAAGTGGGTACTTGTGTAAAGAAGAATATTGAGGCAAGTCCGCTTCCAATGTGCGCCGCAAAAGTCGCCCAAATATGTTTGGATGTTAGCATATCCTTCCATGGCATCTTGCCCTTCTGAAAACATAAATTATAAACACGGACAGCAGTAGAATGTACTGTATTTCCGACTTTTTTCTATTCTTTCAATATTGGTATGTGTTACGGTAGCGAGTTAGTATGCCAAAGCTTATTTTTAAATCCTTTCCATTCCTAAATTTCCAAAGATAGGCAACGCATTCGGCGGCTAACGTTTGTCATTTTTTATGGACGAATGCGGCATTGGTGGACTGTATCCACCAATGGTAATTGGATACTGTAGCCCATGGGCATCCGCGATACATGCCAACATCAGTCCAAACCTTTGGAGATATTGGAATGCAATGGAATGGATTTGGATGGGAAAATGGGGACGGATAAGATGGGATGGGAATGGGCTCTGGCATATCTTACTCACTGTCGAAACACGTACGTACATTGGGGAAATAGGATAAAGTATATAGTGTAGTATAAAGTTGAGGAATAGGATTCTGGACTGCTGTCGGTTTGTATCAGGGCGACATTATCCACTTCCCACCAGGTGGATTGTCTGTTCGTCAGCCATATAAAAAAAGTAGTTTCTTTTTAAACTCGTATACTTCCGACCCCTTAAAAAGCTTTTTTGCAGCAAATATACTGCAGCAGTGCAGTTAATCGACGTGAGTGTAATGTAAAAATGTTAATTATACAATACCTCTTCTTTTGAAAGTTATAAACTATTTTATGGTGGTAAACTCTTCCTCTCAATCATTTCACTACCCATTGGTTAAGTGGAAGAGATTACTAAGCTACTAGGCATGCCTTTTAAGTTCTGTCGTTTCCATATTTCCCGGCAATTTTGAATTTGGAACTGTTCTATATTCGAATGTGTTTAAATTTTGAATCTCAAAACAGTTGAAAGTATTAGGATTAATGCTATTGTTTAGTCACAGCGTCGATTGGAATCTGTCAGGTTACGTACGAAAATGAATCTTTCTAAGGAAAATGTTCGTGCAATAATTTTCTACAACTTTAGAAGAGGCCTGACACGGCTTCAGTGTTTTGAAGAGCTAACATCTGTGTTCAGTGATGAAGCCCCATGTCTGCGGACTGTCGAACGCTGGTATTTAGAATTCCAGCGTGGACATACTAGTGTTAGTGACAAATCTCGCGAAGGACGCCCAAAATCCGCCTTCACTGAAGATAACATCATTGCTGTGAGACAACTAATTCTCGAAGATCGTCATGTGACGTATCGAGAGATAGAGGCTCTATTAGGCATCTCAGGGACAACCATTCAGAAGATCTTGCATGAAGCGCTTGGTGTGAGAAAGCTAGTTTGCCGTTGGATACCGCATCTGCTTTCCGACGATCACAAGGCGGCCCGCGTCAGATGGTGTAAGAAAACTCTGCAAAGGTTCAACCGAGGAGAGTCAAATCACGTCTACGACATCATCAGTGGTGACGAATCTTGGATCTATGCCTACGATCCTGATTCCAAACAACAATCTACAATCTGGGTCTTTCAAGACGAGCCAAAGCCGACTAAAGTTGTTCGTTCTCGAAGCACTTCAAAGAAGATGGTGGCCACGTTCGTTGCAAAAACCGGCCATGTTGCGACTATTGCACTTGAAGATCGTAGAACGGTTAACGCAGAGTGGTATATCACAGTTTGTTTACCACAAGTCATCGCCGAACTTCGAAAATCTAACTCAAAGCGACGCATCATCCTGCACCACGACAACGCAAGCTCACACAGCGCTCGTCAAACGATTGAGTATTTGAAGCAGGAAAAAGTAGAAATTCTTGACCATCCTCCATACAGTCCTGACCTAAGCCCTAACGATTTCTTTACATTTCCTAAAATTAAGAAAAGTCTTCGTGGTCAAAGGTTCCAGTCCGGTGAAGAAGCAGTCGACGCTTTCAAGTCAGCCATTTTGAACACCCCCACTTTAGAGTGGAATAAATGTTATAATAACTGGTTTGAGCGAATGGAAAAGTGTATTAAGCTACGTGGTGAATACTTTGAAAAACAATAAAAAGTACTATAAGGTTCTAGTTGTGTTTTTTTCTTCAAACGACAAAACTTAAAAGGCATGCCTCGTATAAGGCTACCTATTAGGTACTCGTTAGTCTTACGTACGCAACAGAATAATGAATTATTATTCATTCATTCAAAATGTTTGTGATCCAGTAGTGGACTCGCATCCCCCCGATATTGCAGGTGTCCATGGGCGGAGGTGACCACTTACCATCCGGTTGGCCTAATATCTGTCACTTCTTCGAAAAAAGGTTATTTTGTACCCTCTCAATTGCTAAACATATTCACCAGTTGATTTTTACCTTCTTAATACCATCATCAGAGCGTCCCATAATGAAATTCTTTTCCGCCTCAGTTATAGTCTTATGGTCAGAAGGAGTCGCTGCTCCGAAGATGGTCAACAAAAGAAAAGTGGAGAGGCAAGTTGTACCAGTCACCCAGTAGGTGGCTGGCCAGCCCCATCGGCTGTCGGCTAGGAGACCACCCACTTGTAAACTAATGACAATACCGAAAGTTAATCCTGAAAATAATGATTTAATCCTTCATCTTAAATATTTTTTATTTTATTGATCCTAGTGTACATCCTTCGACTTGGTCTCATACTTTATATTTAAATTAAGTCCAACACTGGAAGGGAATAAAATAATCTGTAGAATAAGGTACCTAAATTTACACATAGGTACTGGTGGTACTAATGTACCTACCGATGGTGTCAAAAATTACATAAAGAAGCAGTGTTCATTTTTTGGGTAAAGAAGCTGACAGATTAGCAGGCGAGCAGAGCTTGTGGAAAGTACTGCGTCAAGAGGTCTTTCCGTTGCTCTACGATATGGGATTCTGCTAGAAAGTTGTGAAGAGGATTCTGCAAGGTCGGCGGTCAGCTACCTCTTGGTATGGCAGGTGTCCATGAAGCGATAGCCATTTACTATGTGGGCGGTTTGCTTTCCTATAAAAAAAACAATCACAAAGAAAAACACAACAATCCGCCTAGTGGTAAATGTATACATTCGCCCGTGGACATCCGTAATAGATTTCCTTATCAGTTGGAAATGACAAACGTTAGCACTTCTCTGGATGTCGGCCTACTTTTAGATTACGCTTATGGAGCAAGTTTACCTGTGTACACGTAGCTGGTGAAGGTGGCTCGTTCGCTAAGAGGTATCCATGCAGATAACAAGGTGTGAGTAGCGGGGAAAGTACCAGCTTGGGACATACCCTCTAGGATGCGGCAGATGCATACAGCTTTCCAACCTCCCTGAAATTGACAATTCAAACTCAATTTATAGTTAAAGGTCTCTATCAAGTTAAAGGTAAAAATACATACAAACAATAAAAATATAAAAAAACAATACATTAAAAAATAAATTCATATAAAGATACACTACACAACAACACTGATATCTATCCCTGTCCAGTGCCTGAGTATAGGGCAGCAGTCCACCCTGTCCGCCGATGTCGCCGGGATACAATTAAATTACAATTTACTAGAATATTACACCATTTAATTTAACAAATGCAAAAAAAAGTGCGTGACTACAATTTACGTAAAAAATTTCGTTTGAAACTTGAAAAGAATCGTAAAAGATGTCGATGTTATGAGAATTCAACTCCTTGTCATGAGTATTCATAAAACGATTTAATGGCGAAACTTGAGTTGATATCTAGTGGTTCAGGTTATCAGAGAATCTGTTATTAAATTTATTAGCTAGGTCCAAATTTAAAGAAAAATTTATTTATTAAATTTTAATTTATTCATTAACTAGCTGTGCCCGGCACGCGTTGCTGTGGCTGTGGTTTTTACCCTGTGATTGTTGCGTCAAAATTTCAAAGCAATTGGTGAAGAACTTTCGGAGATTTATAATAACATTTTGAACAAACGAACGTTTATACTTTTTTTTCCGTGAATTTTTCAAATATTTTAATAGTTATTCTGCTATTCGGGGCGGAGACGAATCCAACAAATCAGAGATCATTAAAATCGGTCCAGCCGTTCTTGAGTTATAAATGGTGTAACTAACCCGACTTTGTTTTATATATATATAGATTTATTATTTAGTACTAGTCCTAAAAACATGAAATTATGCGATTATTTTAATACACTACTCCAACAGCACACGGCGCTAGTATCGCTTGCTGATTAGGATTACTAGTATATTTGATATAACCTATGATATTTGATAAAATATACCAACAGCGATATTTTACAGAAAAAAATTGCAAATACTCTCCATTTGATAAAGAAAGAATGAAAATTACTTTATTGACAACAACAATACAGAAGATAATAAATGTAGCGAAAAGTAAAAAGGACAAAGAAATATCAATTGTTGTGTCAATAGACATGTATGTCGCAGGGTGAATTGCGACGCTGATAGTAAGAAGTTCCGACATCTGCAGTATATGGCAATATCAGACAACTTTCCCAGTCCGCAATGTACGTACTTATCTTGGCGTATTAAGAAATCGGGATTTAGAAAATGGACTGGGAAAGATAACCAAGAAGGAGTATTTCGTTACCTCCCCACCTACATTGTGTCAATCCATTTGATGAGGAAATCGAGATGTCTTGGGATTAAATGGATTCCATATTGACTCCGCTTCCAAGAGTTAAGTGAAATGGACCCAGATGGTAAATGGGCTGAAATGGAAGGGGTGGGACGAGATGCGAAAGGAAATATGCTCTGACAACTTACACACATTGCTAAAGCAATTTCTGAAGTTATACAGAAAGCTGATTTGTAAATATTGCCTATACGAGTGAGAAATAAATTGAAATTATAAGTAACCCATTTGTGTAATATTTATGACGTTAATACTACTACTAGTATTACACTTGTAACATCAGTCTTCTGTAAGAGTAGGGTTAGTCCAACGCAACCTGTCAGCTGCAGGATACAGCAAAATCCAGCAATTTGCTTTGATCTATGATAAACTTCAGGCAATAAAGGAAATATATAAATGTTACATACCCAAACAGCTAGCCACGGCGTTAAAATACATACAACACCGGTTACGCCTAGGGCTATCTGTAGTAGCAATTTTCCACCCAATTTTTGGCAGACCATGGCTACTGGAAACATCATGATGGCGTAGCCAAGGAAAAACGAACTTAACACCATCTCACGAACTGAACTCTCCCATTTGTATTTCTGAAAACAAAATTCATTCATGACAACAGATAGTCTTAAAATAATGGATCAAATAATTTTAAAGTCAGACTCCGTAGAACAATAGAACATCGTAGAACAGCTTGCTTGTTATCAGATCAACTTGTGTTATACCATCATCACCACTGTTGAATTCCCAATCATCATACACTGTCTTCTCATTCAACCACTACAGGCGACATTCTTCAAGTCGTCAATTCACGTACGGTATGACTACCGTACGTCTCTGCACTGCTGGATATAGACCTCTAGGTCTCTCCCAAGTCGACAACCATACTTGGTCTTTCACTTTATTCATCCAGCTACCACCAGTAACATTCTTTAAGTCATCGGTCCACCTCGTCGGACGGCGTCCCACACTAAGTATCAAGGTCCACCGTTTTCATTCGAGGACCCGTCTACCCCATGGATTATCTGTCCTGCTACAGATGTGGCCAACTCACCGCCGCTTCTGATTTGTAATTCAGATTTGTTGAGCTTGAGCTTTATTTTTTTGGTTTAGTTCTTTGATTGGTTCTTTTACGGTTTTTTTCGTTTGGAATTATATCCATCAAAGAAATTTCAAGCATAACATTTTCAATTGACGAATTAGTGATTTTGGAGGTATGATAGTAGTAGTTTCAAAGTATTGTAGGCGCAGCGCACATAGTTCTAATATACTTTGATATAACACGTATAAAGAATTAAAATTGCATGCGTTGCATCTACCGTGCACCCGCACCGACCTCGGTGGGGTTTAGCTAATTTACTAATCAATGTAGAATTATTACATGGGTTGTCGGACCTATAATTAATTTCAACCTGAACCCTTATTAAACACGACACACACACACATATAAACAACCACTTACAAAAGTATCGATCTCAATAATCGCACCTATTGTTATTTACATAATTTCTTTACTTACTCTGTTTACATTCCATGTACTTTGTGTTTCGTTAGTTACTTCTTGAGACATGGCTCTAATTATCGTATTATTTTCATAGTTTTCTATATTTTCTAAAATATTTTCAGTAGTATTAAGGGATTCTGCATTATTTGCCACAGTAAAGTTTGTAGTTATATTTTCATTATGTAATTCTGTAACATTTGCTGGTTTAGGAGGATATGTCATAGCAACTATTGAGACGCTCAAATGTCCTCTAGCGAGGAATCCAATGCTCATAGAGATGAACATAAGCAACACTTGGACATGACGTACTCCGTAGCCATATGGAGGGATTTCAATTGCTTCTGGAAAAAATATTGATAAAATTGTATTCTACAAATTATTAACTTATTTTATTACTACAATACAAACTACTACAATTAC
This sequence comes from Sesia apiformis, assembly GCA_914767545.1. Taxonomy (NCBI): domain Eukaryota; kingdom Metazoa; phylum Arthropoda; class Insecta; order Lepidoptera; family Sesiidae; genus Sesia; species Sesia apiformis. Next base: position 481,136 of record OU611960.1, on the reverse strand, counting down.
ATTGGTACCGATTAATTGACTGATATTACAGACTAATGTTATGAAACCCTGACTCTTGAACTAGGGAAGACCTGTATCTCAGAAGCCAGTACCTTCTCAATACAATATTCCATCAATATTCAAATTAAAACGTACAGTAAACGTAGTTAAATATCTCCACTGCAGTGGCTCCACTGTTTGATCTCTCTCAAAGCTCGCCACCGTTCTTTTCCATTCTTACCATCTTCTTACCATTCTTTCCGTTCTTACCATCGGTGAACTTCTTGAAGTCGTCGGTCCATGTGGTTCGAGGACGTCCCACAATGCGGTTGAAGTCTTTACTTGAGGACTCTTCTATTGGTTATCAGTAGACTTAAATTATAACTTTTTAAAATTTAATAGAAGGCAAGTTAATGGTAGTGATAAACGCTGAAGGACAATTATAAATTGAATAAAAAAATCATTCACTTACCATTGTAAGTACTTTTTTCGTTACTTTGAACTTTTTCATATTCTCCATTTTTAACATTCGTCATTTTACTATTTAGTCATTTACTCTTCATTTAGTTATACGTATAATCAAATTGTTTTGTAAGACTTTATATTGCTACTGTCCAAGACATAGACTAAGAACAGTAAAAATAGACTTGACATTTTAAAAAAGAAGAGTGCAGTGGTATTTACAATAGTTATACACTTATTTATATAAAATATATAAAGCGATTTTAGTCTCGAATTAGCTTCTGCCTATGTCTTAGCTTGCATATGGTAAGTATATTTATACATAAGTATTGTGGAGTACTGAACGTAGGGCAGAGGATAAATGAATGTAATAACGGTAACCGTAACTGCCCCTTCTGTCGTCCAATGCTAGGCCACACTTACAGAGGGGGAGGATGCACGCTGCAATCCAACAGCCGCTAGGCGCACTCGACTAGCCGCCTCACCACATACTAATACCTTGAAATCTACTACATTTCCCCACTTTATCCTATTCCCCAATGTATGTACGTACGTGTTTCAGTAGTGAGTGAGATATATCAGAGCCCGTACTCATCCTAACTTATCCTATCCGTCCTCATTTTCCCGATTCTTCAAACGCATTTCTACATCTTCAAAGGTAGGCAGCGCATGCTGGGGTGAGTCAACGTTTGTCATTCTGGACTGATGTCGGCATGTACCACGGATGTTCAAGGGCGACAGTATCCACTTATCACCAGGTGAGGTATACTCGTCTGCCGCCATCTTCCAATAAAAAACTATACTTACCTTTTTTTTGTAAGAGGGAGTATTGGAATACTCTCTATTAGAAGGCGCTATTTGGTGCCCCGGAGTTTGCACAGCTCTCCGATGAACTGTTTCACTATGTAGAATTCGGACCACGTTGAAAGTAATTATCGTGCGTAGATTGACCACTCTGCGAATCGTACTTACTCTATGTCTTTGTTATCTAAATTAAAAGCCACCATAAGTGTACAAAGCATTTATAATTATATTGTTATGTCATAAATTGTATAAAAAAGACTAAGATAGGTATTTATTACGTAAATACTTGAAAAGAACATGCAGTTTCATGGTGAAAAATTGACAACAAACATATTGTAATGTATAGAGTTAAATAAAAAAAAAACCTAACACCAAAACAAAAAATACCCTCCTACACTAAAATTATATAATTAATTATCAACTTTTGTTTTACGATTTTTTTTTGAACTTGATATATTCTTCAAATAAAGAGTTAGATGTAATCAGCCCTTTCGGTATCCACGGCAGGATACGGGCCTCTCCATGCACATTGTATTGTGCATGAGGGATATATGGCTTTAAAACGCCGCGCTGGACACCAATACATGTTGCAAAAAGACAAAGTAAGTAACACGAAAAGTAGGCCAATGTGATCTCTTCCAAGCGACCTTTGGCTGGTGAGAGGAAAACAGATAACAATTACAAAAATAAAGATGGTGCAATTTTACATAATATCAAATCAACATAATATAACTTAATTAAATTAAAACTTAGTTCCAAATAAGTCTCTGACTTTATAGTGGAGTGTAGGCTTTCTCGGCCGGTGTCCATATTAATTGAATCTTCCCGGCTACTTGGCCGAGGTCTTCTGGAATGTCTTCTCTTTCTTCTATTTCTTTTTCTCTGACCTTGTTATTCTGTACTACTCACTGTGTGGGCCCTACTACGGATGACAACGCCGTACACTCCATTCTTAACAGCTGCTAATCGAACCGCTACTATTAGATACCTGCAACTATGTAAATCGGTATTAGTGCACCTACGCGGTGCGAGTGTACCTACGCGGTGTGAGTGTACCTACGCGGTGCGAGTGTACCTACACAATACGAGTAGAGAAACGTGTGAAAAACGTACTGAATTAATAAAAAGTCTTGGCACAAAAATCGTTAGTTTTTACGAAAGAAATTCACTGTTAAGAGCATGCAGTTATTTTTTTATTAAAACTGTAATTATATTGGCATGTAATATATGTAGTATATGTATATGTAGATGTATATAGCTGAAATTACTTACGTCGCTAGCGTAACTGGAGTCGCGGACTTCTTTTTTCTGTTCTTTATAATCAGTTTTGTGTGGCCGGGTGATTTTAGAATAACACCACCGCATTTCTTTCCGTAGGTTTTATTTTTTTATAGAAAGAAAATGAGCATACAGTCCACCTGGTGGTAAGTGGATACTGTCGCCCCACCCGCGTCGACACCCGCGTTACGTGTCAACTTCAGTCCAGAATGATAAACGTTAGCACGCCACATGATCCGCTGCCTACCTTTAGAGATGTAGGAATGGATTTGGAGAAAGGGTTGGAAAATGAGTGGTCGAATGAGAGTGGTCGAATCACTGGGGGTTTCGGGTCGTAATCCACCACGTGGGCCCCTTGCCGATTGAATACACTTTTCCAGATTTTTCTTGTAATTCTCGAGCATGCGAGTTTCCTCAATATGTTTCAGTTCACCGCCGAGTTAGAGATATTTTTTTGAAATCCGTACTTATATTTTTTATGATGCCTGTGGCAGATGGGCACGAGATGCGGCCCACGTGATGGTAAGTGGCTACTGGTCAATGGTAAGGGCGAAGATTTGAACTCAGGGTCTCACGAATGAGAGTCCAGAATAGATATTCCTAGGCTATTACCACTTTACAAAATAGAAATTAATGTCATACAGAGAGATTTGCTAATTAACTAATCTGATTTGATAATAGTTTGATGATTTGGTTTGATTAATAGGAGATTTGATGCAACAAAAAAAAAGCAATTTAAATAAATACATTTCTTTATTAAAATATAAGTAATAACAATAATTATAAACCATTTCTATAAAATATATGTTCTAACGGTTTATTCGCATATCGACTTCTCACTATGTCGATTTTAATCCAATTCCTCACAATAGACCATCTCACAGTAGTACCTAACGTTGATTTTTACACAGTACCTACCTACAGTTAAAACCGTAATAAAACAGAAGTATTTTTTTTCCGTTTCAATAAAATAACATTTATTAGTCTATGTAAAAACGTAAATATGTATATAGTAGGTACAATTAATATCAATTAACAGACATGGACTTGAAGATAAAAAAGTTTTACATTAAAAAACACATATTTTTTTGCAATATTTTTAAAAAATAATCGTTTATAACACGTGTGCCATAACAACGTGATGAATTTCAATTTATTCATTCCAACTCCAATAAGTAACACGATATTACATTAATACAACTGTTTAAATTACGCAGTAAGAGCGTTGTCGACGTATTCAAACTTATACACTTATTATTTGCTTCACAATTCACGCAGACAGAGTCACGCAGAGTTCAGCGCCACAGACAAGATACATATTTCACTTGTAAATACAAAGATTCCTTAACACTGAACTGCTCTCGGTAAAGTGCTGCGCGGCATACACTGGCCATATTATTTTATCTGTGCCTATGAATAATTAATCACTCATTCACGGGATACCCATATCAGCCAAATCAATCTCACTTATACATACTCGTACATACGTGCATTCGTTCATTCATTTCGTTCAGAGTCGACTCCTGCGGAAAGTTTATCCCAATACCCGAGTGAGTTTGTCTCTTTTGCTGACCCTGTGTAATGACCATCTACTGGCGCGTGAACCACTTCGGCGATGAAAAATTGCTACTTACAGTTTTATATAAAATAACTGATTTTTAAACAACTTTGAACGGTTTAAATCGCGTATATTTAACATTATTTATATCCCGACGTTTCGAACACTTTGCAGTGGACGTGGTCACGGGGTGACTAATTGATTTTATTTGTCACTTGAGTTATTAAGAAATTATTTGAACTACCGTCTGAAATTTTTTTGAACTACCGTCTGAAATTTTTTTTTAATCATAACATTCCCTATGCACGCAGTATTCGCTCACGGTGTCTAGAGGTCTTGCAGTATTGCGTTGGCCTTGGGATCCAGTCATTAATAACTCAAGTGACAAATAAAATCAATTAGTCACCCCGTGACCACGTCTACTGCAAAGTGTTCGAAACGTCGGGATATAAATAATGTTAAATATACGCGATTTAAACCATTCAAAGTTGTTTAATTGCTATGTATAGTAATCGCGAAAACCTAAGAAAATATTATTGTATTTAAAAGAGTTGACATAACACGAATAAAAGCAAAGTACTTAGGAGACGATCGACGTTACGCTAATAAAAGCGGAGTAACAATTATGAATCGACATCCGCGCGTCGTGAGAAATCAACGTCCGCGCGTCGTGAGAAATCAACTTCCGCGCGTCGTGAGAAATCAACGTCCGCGCGTCGTGAGTAATCAACGTCCGCGCGTCGTGAGCAATCAACGGCCGCGCGTCGTAAGAAATCAACATCCGCGCGTCGTGAGTAATCAACGTCCGCGCGTCGTGAGCAATCAACGTCCGCGCGTCGTAAGAAATCAACGTCCGCGCGTCGTAAGAAATCAACGTAACGCGAATAAACAGTTACAACTACAATATCACACAATCAACTCGTGGCTCTCCGTTGCTGAATATACACTTAGCTATCGATTTGAGAATACATACTACATATATTATACAATCACTCTAGTGCGGACACGTTGCAGTCTAATGTTCAGTAGCTCTCGAATTCTTTCATTCATATGTGTTTTGAAAATGGAACATTCTTATTACGTAGTACTTAAGTTTCAAATTTGACTTTTTAATTAACCCTTCCTATTCTACTTCACCCCCCCCCCCCCCTAAATGCTACCTACAAGGTTTCTTTGATAAGAATATATGATGCGTCATCTAGTCTATTTCCATATCGATGACCTTAGCCAAGGTCCCGCCATCACATACATTTTCCTGTTGTTCACATCCAATCCACTTGGGTTGGTATCACGGTATCATTTATCACTATGGCCCATTGACACCTCAACTTGCTGATTCTTTGACTTAACGTTGCTTCCATATTTTATTTAATAAAGAGTAAATTCCTTTTCATCACTGGCTTACCGAACAACGAATGGGGATGGATCATCTTTACTATCATCACCCATATCATATCACTATCATTTCAGCACCGAACATAAAGAACATGGCACACTATTATCATCCGCACTTTCGTCTTCAACCTTTTGTGGTAACTAAATTAACAATAAAACAAAAACAGCCACGACCAAATTACAATTATGTTTATAGAGGAACGGCTGTCATTTTAAAGGTAACCATAACCGGGGATTGTCCTTTTTATTTATATAGATATTTGATGTCACATTACGAGTAGGTACAATCAGATGAGATCTGATTAATCTTTTAATCTGATTAATCCCCTTAATCTGTTTCTTTTGTCTTTATTGGCGCCTCTTCTTGGTCTGAAAATGAAGTACCTAATTATAATAACAATTAATATATGTATGTGATATGAGTACTATTTGTCAATTTCTTAAATAATCCGTATTATATATAATATAATATATTAAATAGGTATATAATTATCCATTTGTCCATTATAAGAACACAGATGGACACAACTGTAAACCTCGATAGTTTCTGTAAAAGGTCACAGACTGCAGAGTGCAGACCGAAAAGCTTGGATGTGAATGGGAGAAACCTTTACCCAACAATGGGACCTATAAGCTATTAAAAGAAATAAAAAAGTAAATATACCTACCAGCTTGTTCGTAGCCATGCTCATTCCACGGCTGCTTCTCAACAGACATGAACGTAACGAAAATGGCGTTCATGATAAATACCAGCCCCGCGATCAGGAAGAACATTATACGCCACTGAGTTTGATTCCTCTAAAACACAATAAAAATACATTGTTACAAATCTTTTAATGGCGCCGGTAGATAGATTATCTGCCGGTAGATAGATAGCCGGTCGCGAGTCTATAGACACGGAAGCCATTTTTTAAATGTTGACGTAAGACAGTGTAATTGATTCGTCTATGGTTTTACTACTGAATTACTGGTTCAGTACTGATTTTACTACTGGTTTTACTAAAAAACTACTGAAAGCATTTTCATGGGGTTTTGCACAGGTTAATTAAGCTTAGCTTGGCGCTTCGAATAGGCTTCATCGAAATCGGCTAACGGGAAGAAAAGATATCCCAATTTAGAGTTTAAAAACTGAAATTCCACTCGTACGAAGTCGCGGACAACACCTAGTATTAAATTTAACTCCCAACTAGATTTCTACACGACCCCATGACTTGAGAAAATAGTTGTAGAAATCCAGTTGAGCTTTGCATTATAGATTCCGTTACATTTTCTCCAAAATAAAGTAAGACCAAAATTTGCATTTAGAAAACTGAAGAGAAAATTGTCTCTTTTATAGTCATAGTCACGTTTGTTCTAAACTCAATAATTAAACTGATATTGTTCCTCAAGAACGTTTAATGGACTTTTCGCATCTTGAAAAGGACATTAATTTAGTAAATTACCAGTAACTAAGTCTCCCGTGAGCTGTACCTTGGAAAAACGAGAAGAATAATCTAGAAACAAATATATTTGTTACTTAATTTGGGTGGGGTTTGGTGAAAGCGGATAGCGTAAAGTATTATAGTAGCGTATTTATTAATAAAGAAAGGTTACGGGCACCCGCTGGATGCAGGTCGCTGCCGATAGGTCTAAATGGCGGACAATGGGGGAGGCCTATGTCAAGCAGTGGACGTCCAAGGGCTGAGATGATGATGATGATGATGATGATTTATTAATATCAAAAATATAGGAATGGACGGTGGCTTCTTGTCGCCGCCGGTGACTTGAAAAAGTTGACTGGTGGTGGCTTGATGAGAAGGGCCAAAATTCGTTTGGGAGAGGCTTATATTCAGCAGTATGGTATGGGTTTCCAAAGTTTGTTCGCTGCATGGAATAAGTCTACCTTCTTCACGACCCCCTGTCTTTGTTTTCTACTGTTAATTTGCACACAGTTTTTCGGTTAACATGAGCTTATGTTACTCAAATAAATAAATGTGAATTTAAATTTCATTGAATGCTTTCATCTCAAATAAGTTGATAATTGTCATAATCTACTATGTACTTTGAAATATGTCTGTTTGTCACTACCATGCAGGACTACTTCGTTTGCTGTTACCATACAAATTAATAGGATTCCTTTGTTATTCAACAGACAAACAAGGTTGCTTCATTTGCTACAGTCGAGTATTATGACTGACCATCATATGCGCCACTAGAAACAAACAGATTCCAAATCTGAAATTGGTTTTCCATACTGAGAATTCCACCACGTGTACGATATTTTTAAGAAACGCTAAGATCAACACAGCGTGCAAGAGAAAATTCAAACTATAGTACGTTCTCCTTAACTTCTAGTTACTGTTGTTTTCTGTAAATGTAACTTGAACAAAGGTCTCATCTATATTAATAAACACTGTTAGATACATTTTGACATCACGCATATTCAAGTGAGATTTTTTTGCGACACATCTAATTTGACCTTGAGTGTTGTCTATGGATGATTTAATTACGGTGATAGCAATATTGAGACGCAGATACGTTGGCCGTGACCTCACCGTAACCATACCCTTAGATAACAGATTTTCCTCAAGGGAAATAATGTGAATTGCTCGATATAATTACAAGGCAGATACAGTATTCGTGATAGGAGAAATTGAATAAAAACTGTTTATAGATGTTGAGGAGATTAATGTCACTTATTACATATAATAAAACAGTAAAATGGTGGAGTCTGACATAGACAATTTAAAAAAAAAGGGAAATTAGAAGCTACAACATCCAAGACAGTAGATTTCTTAATTTTTTGTCTGCATGTTTGTGTGTGTGTGTGTTTGAGCATCACGTAAAAATTACTGAACTGATTTTTATTGCGTTGTCATTATGGAATGGAATGGAACAGGTACCTATATGTGTAAATAAAAAATAAATAGAGGAAAATAAAAAAATGACTTATAATTGAATTACTTGAAAATTACTAGATGGATCCATCATGTCGGTACTTTTACAGGTGTTAAAAATATTTTACACCTGCTTTGTCCACTCGGTAGAAGCTGATTAGTAATAAATGAATAACGACAAATTATACATAATCACGTATGAATAAATTAAACGTAAAAAAAAACTTTTAAAAACAAGCTTTTAATAAAATTCACTAAAATGAAGAAAATAAACATACGAGTAGTAATGACTTCTATGTTTATTTTATTCATTTTTGTGTATTTTAATAACAGCTCGTTTTTAAAAAGTATTTTTATTAAGCTTAATTTATTTATTCCCTTTTAGTGTTCTAAGTTACAGAAACTTGTCAAAACGAGCCCAAACATGACGTGTCTACTGTTCGCCGTTGAGGAGCTCCAAAGTGCGCTGGCCTTCCTATCTGCAGGGTCATGACATTAAGGTGTGATCATTAAAATTATGAGCCAAACGAGCCCAAACACGGCGTGTCTATCGTTCATCGTTGAGGAGGTCCACCGTGTGCTGGCCTCCCCGGCTGCAGCATCAAGTCAAGGTCATCAGATTAGTGTATTGTCATCGGTTTTATTAAACATGTGTAAAATTTCAAGGCAGTAGTAAAAATGAATGTGGGTTAAAATAGACTTGCAAGATTTGACACCTTAACAAAGTAAAGTTGAATAAAAGCCTGTAATAATAACGGCTTTCTTTCAACAGAGTGGAAGCAGAGGACAATTAATTATTCTTGACCATACAAACACTTGACACAATGCTTATTGTTCACTTAATATGCGGCTACACTCTCCTCTTTACTGAATAAAATATGATTGATTTTGTGCGATTCCAATATCACTAAGTACTAAATTCGATTAGGTCTCATTCATTTGCTACCTTAGGAATAAGCTTCCAAATTAAAATTCAGGGCTTGTCTGAGAATGTCTAAGGTGTCTGCGTAAAGTGTGTTCATAGAGTATTAACCTGTCAAGCAATGACCTTTGACCTTTTTATTGTTTGCTGCTACGCAGGAATCCTAATACCACCGTAAAAGTTAATAGATCCTAAACTTATGGCACACAGGAGTTGTTTACAAAATAGTGATCAGCTATCAAATTGCGCGTCTGTGCTACTCTTTTTGCGATAACCCGCGACTAGGCGACCCCGTGTGCCCATCGCCTAATAACTAGAGTGAAATATGCACAGTGGGCTAATGATAACGTTAAGCACTTCAAAGTTGAATTTCTATTTGACATTTCTACAACATAAGGGCGATTTTTGCTTACAATTGTCAATTTAATAATGGAACTGTATCACTGTCTACCCTTTTAAACGAATCAAATGTGAAATTGCTCAACTTTTTCATGGGCGATTACGTAGCGAGTTTAATACTTCAGGAAACTGGACAAAGGGTATTTTACGCTTAGGCTACAGCACAAGAAACTTGATTGGTGACTTAGAATGTGAAACTTGCGGAATAATACTGCAATGCAACCGGCCCTTTCAATATTCACTGCCGAACATGCACATTATCTTGTGTATGAAGGATGAATGGCCTTAAAACTTCACGCTGGGCAAGTGGGTTGCCGAGTTCAGTCCTCAGAGGTGGTGTAGTTCCACAGCGCTTGTGATAGCGGCTTTGTTATCATACCACTTAGTAGCCTTTTACGAAGAAGAGGGGTAGTGGGGAAGAGGGGTAGCCGGCCAACACCACACGGCACACGGAAGATAACATTAATCAATCTAGTTGAAACCCGACAATAACTAAACCAGAATATTGTTAAGTACCTTAATTTCAAATATATACTTGAGTAACAAAATTGATTACCATGTCTGTGACAACGTTAGGAAAAACAACTGGTAGTATCTGAGCGCATGCGTTGGTAATCGTGTTACCAGTTGCCATCAGAGTGCCGCTGTAATTCGGAGCCAGGTCCATGTAGTTGATCTGGTAAAGAGAAGAGATTGTTATAAACAAATGAGACAGACGTGCAGGTGCTAAATTTGGACATTCATCCGCAAGACATAAACATACGAATATAAAGTACGCCCAGTTTGAGGTTGATCGATGTCGATCAGTCTATATAAATTGCCTCAAATTCACAATCGATGCCACTGGACGGTCGACGAGTCCATAGATCGATCGATTATCAAAATAATGAGATAAAAGGAATTCAAGTACTCTTATTCACAGACCTAATAGTCATATAAGATTCCTAACCAACTTTGGAGATGTATTTATTTTGATATTTTTAAGTAAGTACCCATTCTGTACAGCTTAATGTTATTCAAATGCATTCACTACTTTACATTAGTATTTTCAATGATTCGACCATACTTAATATGATTTCTTAAAAATAGTCAAGTACGCTTAAATAAATTTAAGACAATGTTTTGAACGTAAATTAGATTCCAAAGGCCTCTCAAAGGGTGTTCTCAACTTATAATTTATTTGAAGATTTTTGTGAATAAAGCAGTGAAAGCGGTCCCTTATTCCTGAATATCTACATCATCAGCCTATAAATCCCACTGTAGAGCACCTCCCCTTACATTTACGCGGACTCAGTGAGTATTTATGAATCGCCCTAGAACCTTTATCGCGGTCAAAATTTTGTAGATGATACATTTTCCAGTTTTACTACTCGTTACCTTTCTAACGGTGGTTGCGCGATGATAAAAAAAAAACACTGGATGCTGGATGCGTGGTCGATTTTAATTCTTAATTATACTCCGATAGAAAAACTAGTTACAAGTAAGAAGCACCTACGTGGGTTAGGATTTGTGTGCGGGCGTAGCTCCAGTGCGGGGGCTAATACTGCCGTGCGATAATGGTCACGGTGGGGACTGGTGACGGAGTCTGCTACTCAAAGACCACCTATACTAAACGGTCACGCAGTTCATTTTGAAGGGCAAAAAATGCTTGTGATAATCGATTTGGAGTAGGAACGAAGGGAGAATAGGGTGCTGTTTAGACTAACGAATCTTGGTATAATTCTGCTGGAAACCTTAAATGTAAAGTCACAATTGTAAGATATTAATTACCATAAATCCAGTGTATATGCCCGAGTTCAAGGTCAAGGCAATGACGAGGCAAAGAACGGCTATCGTTGGGCTCGTTGTGTAAGAGACCAGAACCAAACAAACCGCTTGACCCGCTTGCGCTGAAAAGGATAATCACTTTAATATTTATACTATCCATCTAGCGTCATTAACTTCATGGGGTCGAGAGATTGAATCGTGACCTACCTAACACTAAGTTTGTACTTAAGTGCGAATTTTTCAATTATCTCTAACCCGCCGCTGAAGAACAAGAAGTGAGGAATCTGTGTGCCCGAAAATGGGCAAAAATCTGCGGCATGTGGATTATGTCCTATAATCTCCCCGTGAATATATTTCATTCCACCCATACAATGTCATAAGATCCTATCTAGTGAAATCCCATCACATATTCCCTTCACACTGAATAGAGAGTGTAATGGAATGAATTAAATCCCTCATCTCATTATATTAATTATTTCCCATGCTCCGAATATTAGTCCAAATTCTTGAATTTTCGTTACGCAGTGAATTTACGGACGTGCCAACATTAATTGCGTAATTTTGACTGATCTTGGCATGTATCATGAATATAGGCAACGGTGCAGCTTACTCGTATCAGAGGGAACATCTACCGACCTGCCATCTTATTTCTATATATAAAAAAACACAGGAGTATACAATCTCTTACCTAACGTGTTACTGATGATTCGAGCACTCTTCACGCTTACTAATTTTTTGTTTGTGCAGAAGTCTGATACCCAACCAAATCCTATACCGGAGAGGAAACTGCACACGTATGGCAATGATGATATAAGACCGCTCTGAAATAGATATTATCGAGTAGATTTAGAATATTTTTTGCTAACCACAAATACTGAATTAAGCTACAAAAAGCTGGAATTAAAAAATGAAAAAAAAGCTTTAATCGGGTATTGAAAAACATAATAGAATAGTGAAAGTTGTGTACAAGGCATACACTTAAGGTCTGTTTCAAGGGTCATTTTCCTTACTTTATGTATGTGTACATGTTCTGCATATATTTTTTTAAAAACCTTTTTTATCTATGCAATTATTCTTTTTTATAATAATATTGTGTTAATAATTATTTCTAACTTTATTTATACATATTCATTATTATATAACTACACGTAATTTGACAGTGTTCTCATATATAATACAAATAAATTATACACTCAATTAAAAGCAGCTGACTCCAGCGCTTCAGAATACCAGCGCTTCTCCTCCGTAGGCGAGCGACATGCTGAGTTGGGGACCCATTTGTTGTCGCAGAATGTACACTCTTTGTATCATATTACTATTATACCTGCTATTTTGATAAATCTATATGTGCTTTCTGTGGTGATGAATAAACGTATTTTCTTTCTTTCTTTCTTAAGGCAGATGTCACACGGCGCTCCGTGCCGCCGCAGTGCGCGGAGACGGTGATGGAAATTTTGTAGCTGTGCGTCGCACAAACAAGCGAGCACATCGCCTCTTCGCATCTTCGCGCATCCGGGGACATGCCAAGGTTTGTCATTTTGGACCAATGTTGGCATTTATTGCGAATATCGCAGGACAACAGTTTTCACTTAGGAACACCGGGTGGTCCTAAGTGGAATCACATTATCACAAATAATTATAATCAATCACACTCAAGATTTTCGTGTCATGTTGATTTTGACTTTAGCAGTCTTCTCATTATTATTTCGTAGATAATTCGATTTTTTTAAACTTACACTCTTCAGGTCAAAACCAAGAATATAGTACAAGTATGTAGGAACTTGTGTAAAGAAGAATATGAAGCAAACTCCACCAGCTACGTGTGTCGCAAATACAGCCCAAATGTACTTTGATGTCAGGATCTCTTTCCATGGTAACTTGCCTTTCTGAAAAAGTAACGTTCATTAGTTTAATCAGCCCTTTTATCGTACACCGCTGGACACGGGCCTCCTCATGCACATTGTCTCGTACATGAATGGCCTTAAAACGAAACGGTGGAAAAGCGGGTTGACAATCATCTCTTTTAGGGGTGATATAGTGGCTTGTGGTAGCGAATTTATTACCCCTTAGTCGCCTTTTACGATACCCACCGACGGAAGGAAGGAATTTACGATGCCCACCGACGGAAGGAAGGAATTTACGATACCCACCGATGGAAGGAAGGAATTTACGATACCCACCGACGGAAGAAAGGAATTTACGATACCCACCGACCGAAGGAAGGAATTTACGATACCCACCGACGGAAGGAAGGAATTTACGATACTCACCGACGGAAGGAAGGAATTTACGAAGGAATGGGGAAGAATGGGGTAAAAGCGACCGGCCATTCTAAAAATTGTTTGAAAATTCAACTATTCGTGGGTTTCCACAGCTTCTTGTAGAAAATATACAGCAGCAGCAGCAAAAAAAATATCATAGACTTATTGGTCTTAAAAATTAAATATCTATTGCTCGTGTTTATATCGTTTGTCGACTGAAGGTCAAACGTTCTGTCCTGTCTGTCAAACATTACATCTTTCTACTGTCAGGTCGGTCAAACGTCATGTCAATCAAACAGCCTTCGAACAACTGTAAATCGGACTTTCGTTGTAAAATCTGATGTCGATTGTATACTACTTGCCATTTACACCGTAGCTGAAATAGTGCCGAAGAGCAACAAAAATTTCGTCCAGTTAAATAAGGTTCGTTTAGTCCTAAATCTAAATCTCCAAAAATAGACAGCCCATGACAAGTATTGACACGCAGGTGGCGTGTCAACATTTCTTTTTCCTGGCTGTTCTTAATGCTGGCATGTATCTTATATATTCATGAGGAACAGTATTCGTTTATCATCAGGGAGACAGTCTGCCAGAGACTGCCAGCTACCATATTTCTGTAAAAAATGAATGTTGCAATCTTCCTTCAATAAAAGAAAAACTTTTTCTTTTTCGTCCTCAAAGTAGTGGAGGGGAGAGGGAGAGTGCATGCTGCAATCCAACAACCGCTGGGCGCGCTCGACTGGCCACGTTACCCCTCTCTCACAGAAGACTACCTTGAAATGTACTGCATTTCCCACTTTACTATATTTCCCTAATGTACGTACGTGTTTCAGTAATGAGTGAGATGTGCCAGAGCCCATTCCCATCCTATCCCTCCCCATTTTCCCAGCCCTTCCTCCAAATCCATTCCTATATCTCCAAAGGTAGGCAGCGCATCCGAGGACGTGCCAACGTTTGTTATTCTGGACTAATGTTGGCATGTATGAGCTGGCATGTTGGCGTCTATGAGCGACAGTGTCCACTTACCATCAGGTGGACTGTATGCTCGTCTGCCGCACGTCTGCTGCTTTCGTACATAAAAAAAAAATAACGTTTTCCTTGAGGTCAGTTGTTAAAATTTCTTCTACTGAAATGATTATTATTCAGCAATTTTACCCCAATTGGTTCTTACCCTCTTAACACCGTTATCAGCGCGTCCCATAATGAATTTCTTTTCTGCCTCAGTTATGGTCTTATGCTCAGAAGGGGTGGGTGCTCCAAAGATGGTCAACATGAGGAAAGTCAAAAGGCAAACTACCCCAGTCAACCAGAAGGTGGCAGGCCAGCCCCACCGGCTGTCAGCTAGAAGGCCACCAATTTGGAATGCTATCACAGTACCGAAAGTTAATCCTGTAAAACAACAAAAGATATTACAATTAATAAGAAGTAAATACACAGATCAAAAGTTAAATGACCATGGTTCATCCACGATAATCATGAATGGTGTTCAGGCTTTAGAAACTGTTCGGTTCCACCATATAACTGTAGGACAGCATCTCTGACATACGGTATACATAAAAAATAATATTTGTTTAAGCTTAGCCTAGCAACTAAAATAAAACACATTTTAAATAATTATCTATCCAACTACAAGCAAACAAACATGTTGTTGTACTATAACTTCAAAGACAAACTCCCTCAGGCATATTTAAGGAACAAGTTTACCTGTGTACACGTAGCTGGTGTAAGTAGCCCGTTCCCTCAGAGGAATCCATGCAGATATTAAGGTGTGAGTGGCAGGGAAAAAGCCAGCTTGGGACATACCCTGCAGGATACGGCAGAAGCATACTGCCTTCCAACCTCCCTGAAATATAAAATTTTAGGTCAATACCTAACAGTGTCACTAAGATCACGGTTAATTTAACCGGATATCAGTGACATATTCCTGCGATTGTAATACAAGTTTACATTAAGAATATTATTTTGTTTAAAAACATCATACATAGTATTTCCCCCAGAAATAATGTCGGTGTGAATTATATTTCCTTTGTCTGTTTAGGTAGTAATAAAAGCGGACTAATATTGTGTTGAATTTTTTTATTTCTACTCGACGTTTCGGCGCGGGTTACACCAGCCGTGGTCACGAGCTCACGAGTTGGTAACGTATGTTTTTACACAAACTTTAGAGTAAACATTAGTGGTTAGTTAGCATTTTTATGATACTAAAGTAAATATTTGTGAAGAAAGATAATGTTTTATCATACAAAGACGTAGACAAATTTTGGGATTTCCTTAATGAAAATCCCTATTGTTTACAATATGTTGAGATATTTAAGAAGATTTATAGACCAGTTCATAATGTTTGCCTCTCTTCAGAAACTCAGTTTAGCAAAGATGATAATGTTTTCCTTGTACACTGAAGTATTATTATTAACTATACAAACTGTAGACAAAGGTCTTACAAAAATAGTTTAATATGTCAATCAGTAGACTTAAACCTATTAAATGTACCAAAATAATGTTGTATGATGAGGGGGAGAGTGCACGCTGCAATCCAACTGCCGCTGGGCGCACCCAATTGGCCACGTTACCCCTCTCTCACAAAAGACTACCTTGAAATGTACTGCGTTTCCCACTTTATTTTATTTCCCTGATGTACGTACGTGTTTCGGTAGTGAGTGAGATGTGCCAGAGCCCATTCTCATGCTATCCCTCCCCATTTTCCCAACACTTTCTCCAAATCCATTCCTATATCTCCAAAGGTAGGCAACGCATCTGGGAGCGTGTCAACGTTTGTCATTTTGGATTATTGTTGGCTTGTAGTGCGGGTGTCTATGGGCCACAGTATCCACTTACCATCAGGTGAACTTACAATAACATGTGTTTTATGATTTTTCTATTACATTAAAAATAAATATTTTTATCAGAAGCGGGCGCGTTCATACATCAAAGACTCCAGCTAACCGATGCACATACGATTCAATTAAAAACCAAGTGTTCATTTTAATGAAATAATAAAAACATGAAATTCATGTTCATTTTTAGTTAGATAATATAATAGTTTTACTGTACCGATTGACACATTACAAAATATTTTAAAACTATTTTGGTAGGACCATAAAATAAAAATGTTTCTTACCCAAACAGCCAACCACGGCGTCAAAATTGAGACAGCACCGTTTACAGCCAAGGCTACCTGCAACGGTAGTTTTCCGCCCCATCTTTGACAGACCATGCCTACAGGAAACATCATGATGCTGTAGCCAAGGAAGAACGAACTTAACACCATCTCACGCACTGATTTTTCCCAGTTGTATTTCTGTAAAAATATTACAGCCATGTAATATTGCATTAGATGTATGGGATCCCACTCACTATCATGTATACACCCATGTATGGGATAATCAACTGGACATTGGAGACCAACTATCGGTGGTATAACTAGTGTCGTTAGGTCTCCAATATTTCAATGACTTGTAGCGGGGGTCTCTGATGCGAAAGGTCTGGCACTTTCCAAAGCCTTTGTGGTAAGCTGAGGATTAGTTCATTTAAGAGATATTTGTATAATTGTACGTTATACATTTAATACATATTTTACTGAGGTATAACGCCTGATATTCATAAATTCTTATTCTAGCCAATTCAATCAATGTTTTCTGTTTCCTGTTTCTCTTACTTGCCTAGTGTTGGCATTATATCAGTACTGTTGATTATCTACAGCATTTGCTGATCGAATTCCATTTTTTTTTGCCGCATACAATATTATGTTTACCTTTTGTTTCCATGCATGGTTTTAAAAGTTGATATATAAAATTTTAAATAAGAAATTTTGACATGTTGAATTTACAAAAGAAAATACTTTCAAAGTTGTCAAAACTACAGAGAAATTTATTTCAGCATTAAATTGATATCTCCATACTCAAAGCGAAACCGAAAACATTAAACTTTTAAGTGGCGTTCTTGAAAAATAGTGGATTTTAATCAACTTACTCCCGCCATGCAGTTATCTAACGTTTTTCTTTAACGTACCTAACTGAGTCGTTTTGAAAATTAATAAATTATATATTTTTGGCATGTATTTAAACGAACAGCGAAATATACGAAACTATTTTTGAATAACTGAAATTAATAACTAATTGAATAACAATTTTTAATTAATAAGAATGTCAACAGAATGTTTCTGTTGACATTCGTAGTAATTATTTCTGTATTGTCACCAGAGAACCTAAACCTAACCCACCTTTAAATATGCTGCCACTTTAAATTTGCTACCACTTTAAATTGACTACCACTTTAAATTTGCTACCACTTTAAATTGACTACCACTTTAAATTTGCTACCACTTTAAATTTGCCGCTACTTTACATTGACTACCACTTTAAATTTGCTACCACTTTAAATTGACTACCACTTTAAATTTCCTACCACTTTAAATTGACTACCACTTTAAATTTGCTACCACTTTAAATTGACTACCACTTTAAATTTCCTACCACTTTAAATTGACTACCACTTTAAATTTGCTACCACTTTAAATTGACTACCACTTTAAATTTCCTACCACTTTAAATTGACTACCACTTTAAATTTGCTACCACTTTAAATTTGCCGCTACTTTAAATTTGCCGCTACTTTAAATTTGCTGCCACTTTAAGTATTTCCGATGTTCATTTAATTATTTCGATTTTTTATTTCTTCTAATTATTTATGTTAATGTGAGCCTATTCTTCATAATTTTATTCATAATTTCTATTCGTATTTACAAGTAACTTACCCTGTTCACATTCCAAGCACTTTGCGTCTCATTAGTTAATTCTAGAGTTCCATTACCAATTATCGTATTATTAACATAATTTGCTACATCCTTCAAAACATAAATTTCGTTTACTTTAGCAGTGTTATTAGCGTCAATTATTTTATCGGAAATATTATAATTTGCTATATATTCTAAAATGTTTTCAGTAGTATTCATAAATTCTGTATTATTTTCTACAGAAATATTTGCAGTAATATTTTCTTCATGTACTCCTGTAATATTTCCTGCTTTAGGGGGGTGTGTCATAGCAACTATTGATACACTTAAATGCCCTCTAGCGAGGAATCCGACGCTCATAGAGACGAACATAAGGATTACTTGGATGTGACGCACTCCGTAGCCGTATGGAGGGATGTCTTCTGTTTCTGAAAAAGGTTTTCTTTTATAGAAAATAGAAGCAGAAGAACTATAGGATAGGACTATGGTCTACCTTCGCCACGCGCACGCATTGCTGATTAATGGATAATGTCAACACATATCACAGTTTTTTTTTTGTTTTGGTTTCCTCATGATATTTATGTTCGACTCCAAGAAAATTCATATTGGACAATTAGTACTTATGTAGAAAATAATTTGTAGGAGACCGTGTCTAAATTTACAACTTCACGAAAATAGATATTCCTAAACTAACACCGCTCATTCTAACTTTTTTATTTATATACCACTTCTACACTTTAACTGAATGAAATATTTATTTCCTTACCATTTTTGTCACTCTTTTCATTAGTTTGCACTTTTTCATATTCTTCATTCTGAGCGTTTGTCATTTTTAATACAATTTTAAAAAATAATTTTATTAATGTACTCGATACAAAAATCTGTCATCCTCTGGACCTAGTTATAAGAAAATTAAAATGTTATTATAATACATCATGATGCTACTGTCTATTCCATAGACTAAAATAAATTAACAGACATGACATTATTACACGAACGGCTGGTTTTGTGCCTAATTATGTAGTAACAAAATGAGATCCAACAATCCAACAGCCGCTAGGCGCGCTCAACTGGCCACGTTACCCCTCTCTCACAGAAAACCATAATTTCCTGTATACCAGAAGTACATGTACGATAGTGAGTTAGGTCTTTTTTTTTTTTTTTTTTTTATGTTAGGAGAGACAATCAGGAAAATCCTGCATGGGACACCTGGTACCATCTAGTCTGGCTGGACCAGCCTAGGTGGTACCAGGTAGTGTCGGACTCCTACCGACTAAAAACCTGATTGCCTCAACATCGTGTTTTGTGACTAAATTCTTGTGGCCGTGTGGCCTATTAAAATTCACCGGTCGTAATTGACGTAGTGCGAGCGCTGAAGGCGCTCAAGCCAAGAGGAAAGTGTGTGTTGCAACGAGCCCAAGGGCCCCCCCGCCGGTGAACCGGCGGAAGGAACGAACCTCGGCTTAGGGCGTTGCATTGGGGGATACCGCGGGATCGCGTGTCAGCGGGAAGCGCCCAGACATGTGTCGATGCCTAGTGAGAGTGTTAGCTGAGGGCCAGTGTGTTATCGGTGTAACGATGAGGACGTCCTCGTCTCCGCCGGCGGGGACGGTGTCTGTGTGCTGTGTTTGAGTTTAGGGGGACGCCTCGAAGAGGCCAATGGCGCTAAGTACGGACTCGTACTTGATTATAAGGTCCAGACGGGCCTTAGGGTTACCGTTATTGGTCCTGAGGCCTTGGGCCAGGTCTTTGATGTCCTGGAGATTTACACCTCCCAGGACGTTTCCGATGAGGGCCAGATCCTCCATTATACCAGTACTAGCCTGGCTTTGGGAGGAGGTGGTCTTAGGGACGGGATTGGGGGCCGGCGCAGTCGTGGCTGGAGTGGTCCTCCGCCAAGACTGCGGCTCGGGGGCGGCTGTAGTGGTCCTGCGCCAAGATTGCTGCGCAGGTTTGGGTGGGAGCGAGGGGAAGCTCCCGGGTGTGAGCACTGTGGCTGGGATGGGTTGCGCGGAAGGAGCGGGTGTTGATGCTTTCACTTGCACCGACATGAGGGGGGCCAGTAGCGCCTGCGTAGGAGAGCGCTTGGCGGGGGGTAGGGGCATACCGGGGGCCCTCTTGGAGGGCCTCCGCGGCGCTTTGGGGCATCCGCGATAATTCTCGGGATGCCCCAGTTGGCCGCAGAGGATACAGCCAGGGGTGCCCAGGCACTTTACGCAGCGGGGTCGCGCGTAACAATTGCGAGATGCGTGGCCATAATGTTGGCAATTGTGACATTGCCCGATGCCGCCACGCCTATGGGGGGTCTCAAAAGAGAGACCGGAGAGCCCGCAGATAGTGCGGGTGTCGAAGATTTTCTTCCCCTCGTAGGTGAGGGGAAGGACAACCAAGACTAGGTTGAATGGGGTCCTGTCGCGACCCTTGTAGAGACGGTGCACTTCTAGCACCGGGAAATCCTGGGATTTAAGATCCTCGAGGATCTCGTCTTCTCCCAATTGGGGAGGGAGGCCGCTGACCACTACGCGGAGACGACGCTCCTCTTCCAGGGCGTATGTATGAAAGGAAATTTTTTCCTTTCGGAGAAAAGAGGTGTGAGATCTGAAGTCACTTGGTGAGGGGACTTGCACCTTGATGGCCACCGCGGAGTTGGAGGCCTTTGTAAAGGAGATCTTGTGTGTCTCCATAGCGGCGCGGACGTATCCCCAACGGGCCTTGTCTTGAATGAAGACAGGGGGAGGGGGCTTTTCGGTTCGGGGAACCGCGGTGCGGGGAGCCGCGGGCGGGGGGGGTGCTTTGGCGGGAGCAGGAGGCCGTGCCGGGCTGGGCTACGGGGGTTGGTTTCGCAGCCTTCGGGGGTGCGGAGGGGATAGGGGAGGAGGTCTTAATAGGCCTCTTCCTTTTGCTGACAATGGTGAAGCCGCCTCAGGTGAGGAGGGCTGGACTATGTCCATGTCCTCCTGGGAGGTGTCGCAAGAGTCATCCTGCTCGGGGACAGATTCGGGGGACGCGGGGCTCGCGGATGGAGCCGCGAGTGCGGGTTTTGAGAGGTCGTGGGCCACTTTAAGGCAAATGTCTCTAAAGAGCTTCGGATTGGCTTTCTTAATGAACTCAACTATGTCGTCGCTAGTGAGCGGTGCCATAGTTGACTGGGGTGGGGGGAGAGAGAGAGAGAGATATAGATAAGCGAACTTATCGCTATCTCTGTCACCCCGGGTAGGTGCGCCCGGGGTTGTGTAACCCTCCCTGCGGGTGAAGCAGGGAGGTGAGTGCCTACTGGTGAGCCCTAAGCTTGTAATCCGTCGCCAATCTTATTGTGCGACGGAGCCCTACGGTGTCTAGTGCGAAGGGTGTAGACACACCCGACCGACACTAGGTGCAAACTGTGGAAGGAAAACAGAGACTAGGCCGACTAGGAGACCCCCCAAGGCCGGTTTGCTAGCTCCCGTCCAATTGACTGCCTCACCCTGAAGGGGCTCGGCGGGTGTGATTGGTCGTGAGGTAGGTCATACCTAATACCACCCTAATGTACGTACGTGTTCGGTAGTGAGTGAGATGTGTCAGAGCCCAATCCTATTCCCCCCCCCCCATTTTCTCTACCCTTTCTCCAAATCCATTCCTATATCTCCAAAGTTTGGCAGCGCATCCTGACGCTGACGATGTTTATGGGTGTGTGTGTGTGTGAATTTAAGAGATTGATTTATTTAACACGTCTAGATCATGTTACGTGAAGTGTTATTGTAGTTGGATCGTTGGATACACATACATGTAGGATTAAAATCTTGCACAAAATAACATATTTCTGAACGAAGGTGTGCGAGCGAGAAGAGAGAGAGAGAGAGAAAAGATAGGAAGATGGCTGCTGGGTGGTGAGAGGAGTGGTTGCTTATAACCGTGTTAAATTGTTAAAAATTTAAAGAAGTAATTATAAGTGTTCCACCCGTTTCATTTTCGTTTTCTACAAAGAAAAATTGAATCCTACATACATTTTGTTATCATTTAAAAATATTGTCTGTATTGGTATGAATATGTTTATTCGTTTTTTTTTCTCCTGCAATCATTTGCAGATTTATTTTATAGTAAGTCACTTTATTTTGTTCTTTAAGTTGAATATCATTTAATTCTCTTCTCTATCACTTTTTTTTTATAGAGAAGAGGGCGGACGAGCAAGCGGTCTCACGTGATGGTAAGTGTTACCGCCGCCCATGGACACCTGCAACACCTTGCAAAATCCTATTCACACCTCTCTTGAAGAACCCCATGTCGTAGTTTAATGGGAAGACCTCTTGAGGCAGTTCGTTCCACAGCCTACGGGTTCGCGATATAAAATAATTTTTGGACCGAACAGTACGCGACACCTCCGTATCTAGGAAATGCGGATGGACCGCACTTCTGTGACGGGAGGTGCGGTTGTAGAAACCCGAGGTGGGAATTATATTGAACAACTACTGACAACTACTTACTCTTGCTTACTATTCTCTACTAACAAAAAGTTATGTGTACCTGTACTTGTATTAGCCAATAACGCCCCATTTCTGTGTGTTCAGGCCGTAATCCACCACGCCGGCCCACTGGGGCGTTGTGGAACACATACTCTATTTTTTTTTTTGTTAATTTTGGAGCATTCGAATTTCCTCGCGATGTTCTCCCTCACCGAAGAGTAACATTTTTTTTAAAAATCCGTAACTACTTATGTAGAAACTTAAGTACCGACCGAACTCACGATCAAACGAATGCGAGTCGAGTACAGATACCCCTAGGCTATCACCGCTCTTATATGTACTTAAATAAATAAATACATACCATACCATCAGCCTGTGTCTCTCCACTGCCGGTTATAGGCCTCTCCCAAGGACCGCCACCACACACGGTCTTCCGCTCTCCTCATCCAGCCACTTCTGGCGATTTTCTTCAAGCCGTCAGTCCACCTGGCCATTGGGCGTTCAGCACTACGTTTCCCGGTACGTGGTCTCCATTCGAGAACTCGTTTTCAACATCTGCTGTCGCTCCTGCGACATGTATGGCCTGCGCACTGCCGCTTCAGCTGATTCTTTGAGCTATGTCGGTAACTTTAGTTAATACATAATATTAGGGGTTAAAGTATGAAATTGCCGATGTGTACTGAAAAATTAAAACTCGTTTTTTTTCTAAAATGTAACATATTTATTTAATCAAAATATTTACCCTCATTAGCTATACATTGTTGTCATCTAATCGGAAGTTCATTTATGCCTTTGCGATAGAACTCTGGGGATGTAGATTCGACAAACTGTGTGAAAGCATTTTGTACTGCCTCTTGGGAAGAAAATTTTTTACCACGTAGAAAATTGTCCAAATCACGAAAAAAATGGTAGTCCGTTGGAGCAAGGTCTGGCGAGTACGGAGGATGACGTATGGTTTCTAACTGCAGCTCCTGTAGAGTTACAACGGTTTCTCGTGCAGTGTGAGGTCTTGCGTTATCATGGAGCAATAATGGTGAAGATCGATTCACGAGTCGGGGCTGTTTCACTGCTAGTTTCGCCATCATTGTTCGAAGTTCGGCGGAGTAAACATCTGCTGTTATTGCTTGACCAGACCTGAGAAAGCTATAGTGAATAACACCATGAATAGACCACCAAATAGTTACCATTACCTTTTTATTGGTAAGCTTTGCCTTAGGGCACTGTTGCGGCGTTTGACCTGGGGTCAGCCATTGCATTTTTCGCTTTCGGTTATCGTAAAGAATCCACTTTTCGTCACATGTCACAATTCGATCCAATATTCCTTCATTTCAAGTTTCAACACGCGTTTCTTTCTGCAGATCAGTCAAATCATGAGTCACCCATTTTTCATATTTTTTTATCTTATTGATTTGATGCAAATGAGTAGGTAAGGTAACGTAAAACCATGCCGCTAATTCCTGGGTAGTTTGACTCGGATCGGCTTCCACCATCTCCTTCAATTCAGCGTTATTCACCTGTGTGGGCGGTCTTCCACGTGGTTCGTTCTTCAAGTCGAAGTTTCCATTACGAAAGCGTTCAAACCAAAAACGCACGGTTCGTTCATTAGCAGTCTCCTCTCCAAACGCAGAATTGATATTGCGAGCCGTTTCTGCCGCGTTAGTTCCGCGTCGGAACTCGTATTCAAAGATTACTCGAATTTTCAAAGTATCCATCTTTCCCGTCTAAGCTGAATAAAAAAAAACAATTGAAAGTCGAAAATCGAATGTTGCACATTTTTTAAAACAAGAACCTCATAGGTATCATGTGAAAAAAGTTTCACTCGGAAATCTCACACCATGAAGGTTTTATGTCAATTCAAAGTATCTATTACTATAAAACGGCAATTTCATACTTTAACCCCTATTATATTGTAATTAATTTGATGGATTTTCTATATTTTTAGTGCTTCTCTTAGGACTTTCCACTCTCTTTACTATCTACTCTATCTTATCTCTTATCTAAAATAAATGCTACCATCATTGCACAGATGATTTCTGGTTAAGCTTATATATTATTAATCACACAAATGATTAAGAGAGGCATATGTCATGTTACGCAAAACAAACAGTTCTTATCCCTTTGATGTAGATAAAGTTCTTAGTTCGGGAGATCAAAACTAAGGCTTGTAATTGCTTTAAAAATTTAGGTAGATAGCGGTTAATATGCGTTTATGGTCGTTTCTTATTCAATTTGCCGAAAACAATACCAAATCAATGAAATATCTAAACATTTAGCTTTAAATCTAGCGCAAACCTGTAGTCTCCATGGACCATATTATCACTTCACTAGCTGTTGCCCGCGACTTCGTTCGGGTGATCTTCAATTAAATATACTTATTTAACGTTTTCTATTACTTAATCTATTTATTATTACGCATCTATCGCTCATGAATTGTTCTATATTGTAATAACATTATTCTATCAGAATAGATTTTCTTTTCTGGGAAGTATTGTGACCTTATTTTTTTTTTTTTAATACAATCAAGCAATTTATTTCAGATTTGGATACATCGATATTGTGGACTGTTTTTAAACATTATCAGTTTGAGTGCCGGAAGAACTATCTTTGTTTACGGCCCTCGTTTTTGTCTAAATAACGATAATAATAGATAAATGTTTTCTTTTTTCAAACAAATACAGCTATTTACAAAATATATATGGATAAGAGGGTAATTACTTTATCTCTGGTGAAGTGAAGCCTGCAGCTATCTCTCCGCTGTATATTCGCAATTATGCGTGGAATTTAAGCATATATTGTAGTTATTAGGTAATAATCAAAATAACTTTTGTATTTATTTATAAAATTTTAATGGTTTTAGAGCCGCGACCGATATTTTTAAGTACCTATTAATAATATCAATACATAAGAACAAATAAAAAATGAAATTGATTTTATAATTAAAAAGTATAATACGAGTGCAGTAGTGAGAACTGGTAGTGACGCGTTGTAGGACGTATTATAGGGTCACTGCTCACCGGGTGTGCCGTTTTAAGATCAATACAATGTGCATGAGAGGAAGCCCTAGTCCAGCGGTGGACGATAAAATGGCTAGTTACGGTAGGAAACTGTACAGAAACAATTGAATGAATAATTCTGTTAAAAAATCTCAATTGTCTCAATAGGCAATTCTTGTCGATGGTCCTATGTAGATATCTCATCTAATATTCTGGACGGTACGGTTAGTAAGAAGGAGGATACTACACAACTTCGTGCGGGGGGGTGCACGCGCAATTCCACAGCCGCTGCGTGTACTACTCTACTGGCCACACACCACCAATATATATATATATATATATACGCATTATCCTTTTCCCCAATATATACCTACGTGTTTTTGTAGTGAGTGAGATATGGATAGAGCCCATTTTCATCCTATCCTATCCCTTCCCATTTTTGTCCTTTTGTCCAACCCTTTTGTCTAAATCTATTCTTAAATTTGCAAGCAGGCTGCCTGCTTGCAAATTTATGAATAGATTAGGCATCCGGAAGCATGTCAAAGCTTGTCATTATGGATTGATATTGGCATATCCTATCGCGAATGTCAATGAGCGATAGAATAATCAATGACTTCCCGGTGGACAATTTGCTGGTGTGGCACCTTTTTCAAATAAAAAAACGAACCATTTTGTTCAAGTTTTCTCAAAACTTCTAAGTTGTTCTTGTTGAACTTGGCGTTAGCACGTCACGAAAGGCCTTGTACATCAAAAGACTTAGCAAACAATCCCTAAACAAATACTGCAAATGTCACATAAGATAAGAAAAGTCCGATAAGAAATCCTACTTATCTTTGCTCCGCGCAAAATTTTACAATATAAATGCTATATACTCCAAAATTTGGCACAGTCATTCTTCTTGGTTCCATTGTATATATATTTTTTCCATTTAGTCCAATTGATCTGATCAGGAGGAACTTTGTATTGGTTCCTCTTGATTAGACTGTGAAAAGAAGCTACAGTCATTATAAATAATGTTTAGTCCGACTTGTCCGACACAGAGATAAATCTTGACGCATTTCGTTAGAGAGTGGCTACATTCAGTGCGGTCTTCAAGACACTTTATACAGTGAACCTGAAAATTAATTACCAATTGAGGTTTTCCTACTTAGTTTAGCTCTTCAAAAAAACTGTGAATAAGAGTTTTTGATATTCAAACAAGCCATACCTACGTGGTGTAATTTTTCGTGAAAGTAATCGGTCAATTGACGTTATATTTCATTATCATTTAGTAGCATGTAATATAAATTGAATTTTTGAAAACTTCTTACTACAATTGATTACTAGAGTTCAATAAGTGTAAAGGCCTTTTTACTCGACTACGACAAAACCAACGGAGGGTTATGATTAGCAGTCTATGTTAGTGCGTATATATGTTCATCTGTTCCCTCATAGCTTCCAAACCACTCATCACATTTTGACAAATGAGGGGTCGTTGGATCTTACGTGACGTTACATTTTCTCTTGAATCACACCTACCGCAACCCGCGTAAAGGAACTTCGTACCAAAAAAATTAAGAATAGTCTTTATATATGGCGTAGTCCCACGTCAGTTATTAATACTATTTCAGTTTGTAAAGTTGTAAAAGGCCTTCTTCAAAAGAACCTAAAACTAATTTGAAACTTTTGCGTCTAGTCGGGTTTTAGTTTTTAAACTTATTTATTCTTAATATCGAAAACGGCTCGTCAAATCAGACTCATACTGAATAAGACTCTGCAAGGTCACCACCGCACTCGTATCCCTCTTGATGTTCCAGGTGTTGCCCTGAGGGGCGGTGACGATTTGCCATCTGGTGAGTTATTGATCATGAATGGATAAAATGAATTTAGACGGAAAGGTATGGAATGGTGATTATCAATACTATAATTAAATTACAAAACAAAACAACTTGAAGAATACTGATTGAGTTTTTATTGAAAAAGTCGTAGAAGAAATTTGAAACTTTTAATGATATAAAACAAAAGTGAATTGATTCATTAGATTCATTCCAGTTCAAACTAAAGAATAAACTAAATTACAAAATACAAATATAAAAAGTACATTATGAGATAACAGCTGAAAGCAGTATCAATATTAATAATACAACATATTTATATTTATCATCTATATTATACAACTTTGAAATAAATATTAAATTATGACTAGATGAAACTGTCACTAAGACACTTTAAAACTAACATTTTATTAAGACTTTAAACTTTTTATATCGTGGGTGAACGTAATAATTGTTACGTTAATAATAAATAAATAATAATAATAACTAATATAAATAATAAATCGTGAGTAACCCGTTTACATAACAATTATAACGTTTAATTATACTGTTTTCAATCTTATTTAAAAAATCAAAGCCAGGCGTGTCAGTAGGGGACGTGTCAGGATACTTTATTTATATTGTTTTTTTTTTATGGACGAAGGCGGCAGGCGAGCATACAGTCCGCCTGATGGTATGTGGATACTGTCGCCCATAGACATCCGCGATACTGGCCAACATTAGTCCAAAATGACAAACGTTGGCACGCCCTCGGAAGCGCTGCCTACCTTTGGAGATATAGGAATGGATTTGGAGAAAGGGTTGAGAAAATGGGGAGGGATAGGATGGGAAGGGGCTCTGACACATCTGACTCACTACTGAAACACGTACGTGCATAAGGGAAATAAGATAAAGTGGGAAATGCAGTACATTTCAAGGTAGTCTTCTGTGAGAGAGGGGCAACGTGGCCAGTCGAGCGCGCCCAGCAGCTGTAGAGTTGCAGCGTGCACTCTCCCCCTCAAATAACCCATAATAAATACGGTTGGTCATAACTATGAAATATATATTCCATGCAGCAGTTATGGAATGTATGAGTAAAGCTGCTTCAATTGAATAAACTATTATGTGAAGGAACTTGATATATTGAATTCCTGCTACACAAATGATAGGAAAAAGCCTCCACTAATCTCGTGATTCGCAGAGGCTAGATGAGAAGCCCGCACACGTATCACTGCTAGGTTGGAGTCGCCCTTTCCAGCAGAAGGCAGGTGTTGAGCACTCTCGCGGGAAGTGTTCGTGGAAAACGTTTCCACAATAATGCCTGCTACACTCACGTGATACGTTCACGATACGTGCACTATAGAGGCGCACAAAACTTGTGTCAATATGTGGCAGCGTGTGACTACGGGCCACCACTGGTCTGTCAGCTTTAGGCTACGAGCCGCGACTAACTTCCAACCAATGTTGGATGCATAATATTAGAGGAAGCCGTTGAAATTATTTCCTACCCTCAGTTAATGAAGCAAGGATTCAACATATATATCGC
This sequence comes from Sesia apiformis, assembly GCA_914767545.1. Lineage (NCBI taxonomy): Eukaryota > Metazoa > Arthropoda > Insecta > Lepidoptera > Sesiidae > Sesia > Sesia apiformis. Next base: position 451,932 of record OU611960.1, on the reverse strand, counting down.
AGTTATTAATCTACCGTAAAGGGGATTCTCTACTTTCTTTAAAAAACTCGTCCTTCTCTCTATAAAGAAACTGCTGATCTCACGGTACTTAGCTTACGTACGCATAATCACAGGAGGTCTTGAATGAACTACTTATAATCTAGTTTATGTAGTCATCTCACAGAAGACTGCCGTAAAATATGTCGCATCTCTCACTTTATCCTATTCCCCTAATGTGCGTGTTTTGATAATGAGTGAGATATATCTCACTCACTATCAAAACAGGATGATATAGGAAATATGGAATGGGAATGGGCTCTGGCATAGCCCATGCAATTCTATGTTTTATTACTATGGCATCGTAATAGCCACGGGTGCACTTTGGTTTGTTGCTTTCTGCGCGTGTACTTGGCAGGATTGTAGCCAAAGGCATTTAAATGCTATGTCATATCCCCAAACCTTTCATATCTCTTTGATTAAACTCATTTTTCGCTCCTGCATTATAATTGCTGCTGTCACCTCTTCGGGTTCTGAAAAATATTAAAATAAATTATATTATACCACTTATAAATCTGGGTGGTGGCAACCCTTGCGAGTGGTCTATATCCAACAGTAGAGAAAGATACTGACGGTATGGTAGGGTATGATACTAATGCGTCAGGTACCAAGTGTTATTTTGCGAAAGCCCATTATGCAATACAATAATGAGCGATGCGTTACGTTGCTACCTTTCGCCACATACGAGTTATGGTTGAACACTTTGGGGTATCTAGTTATGCCCGTACCATTGCTTAAGCACTTCTACTTAAACACGGATTTTTAAAATGTCACTTGCTCGCCGTGAAGGAAGACATCGTAACGAAACCTATGACTGATAATTTTAAAAAAATGGAACATTTGTTTTATTCACCATCCATACTGGGCGACGTGTTGTACGTGGTACAAATAGGATAGGTTAGGAGACTTTGAAATTCAAACTAAGAGATAGGAAGTAAGATAGGATAGGAAATACGAGATAAAATAGGAAAGGTGATAGGATTCAAGATGGGATACGCGATCCTCCCTCGAATATCGATTTGATGCGTATAACTGTAAGATTTGTAGGATTGTGGAAACGTGCAGGGACCTGGGCCCTTGTTTTGGATTATGTACTGACATCCCAAGGGTGATTTATAAAAATAAAAATTCATAGTTCGTAGTCTTTTCTTACCGATTTCTTCGTCACCATGAAAGTTCCAAGGCTGCACTGTTCCTTTGGCTAATATCACATAGATTGTGTTGGTCACCACCTGAATGGCTACTATTATGATGAACACTATCTGCCATTTATGTTGATTTTTCTGAAAAAAATACTCGTATTTCTGAGTTACTGATGAAAAAATTTACGAAAGAGAGGAAAACATCTAGGGTGACTGATTGGCTGCGTTACAAGTCAGAGATGCAATGTCGATTGATGTAGATTGATTCTGCCAGGTTAACCGACTATACATATTGACCGGCAATAGCTGAAGAGAAGTTCATGTGGTTGCTTGAATGTGTTCGAGCGTTGCGCAGTCGCGATGGGTAATAGTGTCGTAGCGACCAAAATCTTATGATTGTTCAAAATCTCCGTACGGTTGGAAGCCCCATGACCTGCAGTGGTAAGTTATGATATCGTACATATTACGTTTCCGGGTATGCTACGTGCGGGGAAATGTGGTACGCGCTTCGGCTAGGTGGACTGGCGATTTGAACAAAGTCACCGGTAGTGGCTGAATAAGAAGAGCTGACGACCGCATGTGGTCACGGTGGTTGAGGCCTATATCCAGCAATGGAGGATACAGGTTGATGGTGTGGTATTGTATATTAAAATGGTCTTACCACGTCGTCATTCACGATATTGGAAAGGAGCACGGGTATAAGAAGGCCGGCGAGGTTAGCTATTGTGTTGCCGAGCGCCATTAGTGGTCCGGCGAAGTTGGGCGCCAAATCAATGTAGTTGATCTGGAAACGTGTTCATATATTATAGTATAAGTACTTACCAATTTTCAAATCAGTTTGTCAACTTGGTAGGTATATCGAAAGGCTTCTTTTTAAACCACTGGGTGTGTCTGGGCTGTTCCCGAAGTGTGAAAGTATGGATTCCGTTCATGGATAAAGAAAGAACTGAAGTACATTTTACTGCAGTCTTCTGTGATATCCGTGAGATGTATTGTGAGAATTTGAGATAATTAGTAAGACATTTAAAATTATAAACAATAGTCCGTTGGTATTTACATGTCATTTAAAAGTATTTGAATTGTCCGGCGCACACGTGCTATTGTGGGATTGGTCCATCCTTCACTAAGGAGGTGCGCAATGCGCAGGCGTAAGGGAAGGCATTTTCCCTCTTAAAAAGGAGGTTATAAAAGTAGTGGTAGCACGTGCGCGCAATACAGATTTACCTTAGTATTCAATTGAGCAGTACATAAAAGTGTAATTATATTATTTGTTAATAATAAATAAACTGGTTTTTACTTGAAAAGCCTACAGTATCTATCCTAGATTCCTATTAGTACTATTAACTATCCATTTAAGTACGATTTTTTCCGTACCCGATGAAGGAGAACATTGTGAGGAAAATTTAAAGAAGTGAGGCCAAGACTTACGGTCCCAAAGCCCTCTCGTGGTTACTAGAGGATAGAGGTTTAGCATGATGATAATGATACAACATGTTAGCACATCCTAAAAGCTGTAGGTATTCTAGAAAAAATGATTTGAAATTCCTAGCAAAAAACCCAAGACCTTAAAAAGTTTCGCATCTTATAAAGACATAAAAACTTTAAAGTCCTGTCAGTCTACCGCATTTGAAGAGCGCTTTTCCTCATAGAGACTTTTTTAATTCCACCCGGGTAAATAAAAAAAATGGAAGATCCAAGAGACAGTATTAAAACCTTTTAGTCTGAGATTAAAACATCGTTGCTTGTGAGGAAAATATTTTTCTAAATATTTTAGCTTCAGTCAAATTGAGTATGTACCTACAATAACGGTCGGGGAATTTTTTTATTAGTAATCGACCTTGTGGTGTCGACTGGGTTTAAAATAACACCACCCCATCTCTATACCTAAGTAGGTGGAATATAAGAGTCCTGACACCCCCTCTAAAAGAGTGGACTCACCAACCCATACGACTCTCGTGCAGAAGACAACATGCACGAAGAGACCCGAGTCCAATGGTAGTCGAGAAAACATGACATTATCTGAGAAAATTGACTTACTTTCGGTTCTAAAAAAATAACCAAAATTTAATTGCTTTTAAAAATCAGATGTTAGAACATGTTTCTATTGAAATAAAATCTTGAAACAATGAAATTTTATGATAGGAATCAAATGAAATAAGCTTTAAGTTAATTTTTCTGCATATCGGAAGAACCTTTCGAAGCACTTGGTCGACAGCACTGGCGATGGGGCGGGCCATCATCTCGCGCAAAACATATCTGCCTTGTGGGCAAAAGCCGGCCAATGCCGCCAGCACCATGGGTACCACGGAGACCAACATTTGACAACATACTCAATATATAATTTGGTACTTTCAGCATTTTGTTTTATTGTACAAAATGCGCTTATCATATTTTTAAATTATTAATTTTAGGTTAGTTTTAAATGATCCTGTAATATGACATACTTATTGTACTTACGTTGAAACCAACATGCACTCCAGAATGTAGTCCCAAACCTACGATCAACAGGATGACAGCTGTTGTCGTGTCGTTTGCGTAACAGAATGCCAGCATGAACAATCCACATACTACCATACCTGAATGAAAAACAAACTACGTATATTCCTACTTTCAGTCAATGTAGTCACTAAAACCAAGGCTTCAACACTTTCACAAGCAGATTCTTTTAGAAAGAAAATGACAGACTTTGGCACATTCACACACTACCTTTTTTTAAGAATTCGGATGTTGGAATATTGGCATTGCAATGATAATTTCCCTTTGCCCGTCTGTATTTAAACTGATTGGCAACACTGTTCCAGCCATTGTCTCTTGTGTGTTATGTAACAATGATACTGTTTCCTAAAATAAATAAACGTGAACGTTTCCCACTACGACAAAATGGATTGAATAGATTGTAACAATACTTTTTCGAATACCGGACTTCTTACTTCTAAATTCCTTCTAAAATTAAAAGTTCCAAACACGTAAAACTTTGTTATTCTATCTAAAATGTTTGCAGCGCCGAGCGTAGCTGAACGCGCGTAAATTGCGTTTAGAATAAAAGATATACTAGAAATTAATAGTGTAGGCTACTACATATATATACATCATACTACATAATATAATTGCCGGTTGGTCGATGTCCAGGATCGATATAGCGGCGCGGGCGCACCGGCCGCTTCGGTTAGGTGAAGGTCACGAGTCGAAACCTCCTTGCGACGCGGAGCGCACGCTGCTCGCGGCAATTTTACGTAACGTGCGTAGGTGCTAAATTAACTACAAACTACGTAACTACATACTACGTAACAAACTAAATTAACTATGTAACTACAATAGCAATTTATAAAAAAAAAATTGTAAAAACTGGTAGAATCGATTCTACTCGCAATACTCTGAACTAACCTATTTTGAAGTTTTCTGTTATTTCAGTAACACTTTGTATGAATGATTAAGAATCATTGTAATCATTATAATAATGATTAGTGCCGTCCGGTGTCGGTCGGCACTACCTCATTTCTATCCGTGGAATAACAAAGCCGCTACCACCACAGTGAACTGTGGATATTGTGGATATTGTCGCCCATAGACATCTGCGATACAAGCCAACATTAGTCCAAAATGACAAAGGTTGGCACACCCCCGGATGCGCTGCGTACCTTTGGAGATACAGGAATGGATTTGGAAAAAGTGTTGGGAAAATGGGGAGGGATAGGATGGGAATAGGCTCTGGCACATCTCACTCACTACCGAAATACGTACGTACGTTAGGGAAATAAGATAAAGTGGGAAATGCAGTACATTTCAAGGTAGTCTTCTGTGACAGAGGGATTGCGTGGCCAGTCGAGCGTGCCCAGCAGCTGTTGGATTGCAGCGTTCCTCTCAAAATATCAATCATTAAAATATCATTATAGTAAAGATCTCTTACCAATAGTGTTAGCAGTTCTTCTGATATTAACAATTGACATGATCTTCTTATTCGCGAATAAATCAGATAGATAACCAAATACAAGTGTCATTAGATACAAAAATATGTAAGGAATCGACGAGTAGAGTCCATTCTGCAAGGATAAACAAAAACATGGTCATCATTGATGCACGACAAACAAATACTTATTTTTGTATCGTAACCGTAGTATCCCCACTGCTGGACTTGGGCCTTCTCATGCACATCGTCTTATCATTGGAGGATATATGGTCTTAGAACGCCATCGCGCTTGTTAAGCGTGTTGGCGAGTCCACTACGAGTAAATCTATATTTTTATTTATTTAAACTGTAGTGCACAAACTAACATTGTACAAAAGGCGGATTTAATGCCTAGTGGCAATCTCTACCGGGCAACCATTTAATCACCAATTATATGTTTTTAATGTAATAAATTATTATTTTATTATGTAGGTGTATTATTCTAAATTTAATTAAATATATTTATTTAAAAAGAGGCTCTCAGCTTTTATCCTTATACTTAAAAAAAATAGAAACCTTAGAAAGCTTTTTATTATATTTTCAAATTATTTTTTTCTATTTTCACGAAATAATCCTTTTAGCTTTTAGGGCAAAAGGCAGACCGAATTAAACAGAGTCGCCTTTCTGAGCTTATCCCGATTTTTTCATTTTACATATACCTACAGATTTTCTTTTGTCAAATACAAATAATGAAATTTAATATACTGGAGATGCGACAATAATAAATCCAGAAGGACTTACGTGTTATGCCTGGTCCGTCTATATGGAAAAACTATTGAAACTCTTATCAGAATTTTGCACGGACTAGAATTTCAAATGTAAACAATTAAAAGGTAGAGGTACAGAATTCAATTAAAAATGGGGTTTGATCTAACACGCACACATCCACATAAGTCACAACTCGTCAAAGAGACGAATAGCGAGAATTCAAAGCGCTGGAATAGCACTGGTCTCATAGTAAACCTCGCAAGTAAGAGTTTTGCAAGTCCCTTAAGGAATATCTTTAATCTTCATGTTCTGTAACACCCTTTGTCATTCTATTGTTGGACACAGGCCTCTCCCAAATTATTCCATTATGCTCGTCTTCTTCATCATCATACTCTATTCAAAGAAATAGGCAAAATGATACTTTCATCATATAGAGATAAATCGGAGAATGTCTAGCAAGAACAGGAAGAAGCTGTCGGGGAAGGAATGCAAAGCAGCGTTCGTGTCAATAATTGTCCAGATATTTATTATCTTGCCTGCAGATTAACAGCTTACTGTTTGTTCGCAGTAATCTAAAGATTAAATGGGCCAGTTTCATATTCACCTTTTCATCAAATCAGTTCAGTAATTTTATAAATAACGGCAGAAGTCTTCGCCTTTGTATTATACTTATATTCCTAGATAAAGAAGTCATCTAGATATACCCATCTAAACACACTAACAAACTGAATTAATAATAACTGTTCCAAACAGTTCATTATTTACTTTCCAATTCATTTATTTACTGATATCTTACTCTTTTTATGTCAACGCCAAGGATATTGCTCATGTAGGTGGGAGTTTGGGTCAACATGAACAAGTAGCCCATGGCGCTGCCAGCGTGGGTCACCACGAGGCCCCACACCGCTGTGCTGGCGAAGATTTGCTTCCATGGTGTCTCGCGTTTCTGTTGGACAAACAATTACAATTTATTAAAAAAAAACATTTATTAGAAATACTTGCATAAATCTAGTAGTTTATATAACACTAGCGACCCGCCCTCGCTTCGCTACAGTTTATATATATTTTTTTCAAAATTTAAAATTAAAATATAGCCTATATTAGACACGGATAATGTAGCTTCCTATTTGTGAAAGAACTTTTGCAATCGGTTCAGTAGTTCCAGAGATTACCCCCAACATACCTACAAACACACAATTTGACCTCTTTATTATATTAGTATAGATTAATCAACAACATTAGTAAGAAAATCTGGCCTCAAGTTGGCTATAAAAAAATCTTATAAATCCTATAAAAAAATGCTGCGTACCACATTACACTTCCTGCTAAACAATCTCCATTTGAGGACTCGCTACCCCACCCTTTGTCGGTCTTGTGGCAAATATGACCTGCCCACAGCCACTTCAGCATACTGCCTATTGCCTTGTTTCAATATTCTGTTTAACTAGAATGATGCTGTAACATCTGATTTCTCTATATTTATGAAACGGAATCGTCTATCTGTTCGCTTATAACTTGGGTTCTACTGAACAGAATTTGATACAGTTTTTCTGACTATTTAATTTATAATTTAGTTTTGTAATGTTTTTTCGGTACACAAGACATGATTTATGCGGTCAAAAGGCTAGTTTAAATTAATATCCAGTCCAGTGCACTAAGGTCTAGTTCAGTCTAGTCTCGTCCATAACTTAATTTAGTTCATTGTTCCGCAACCTTTTTTCACTTGTGGCACACTTATATCCTTTTCAAAGTTCGGCGGCGCACATGAACTAAAAATTTAATTAAAAGTATAGAGATTAAAAAATTATCAATAATACCTGCATACTACTAATAATAACTAAAAGTCAAAAAATACTGTCATAGCGCGGATGACCAATGACTACCGAAGGATGCCACGATTTTAGGACTACATTAGTTTGTTCTTTTAATTTATTTTTTATAGACAAGTGGGCGGACGAGCAAGCGGTCCCACGTGATGGTAAGTGTAACCGCCGCCCATGGACACCTGCAACACCAGGGCGTATGCGGGTGGCCGCCGACCTTGCAAAATCCTATTCATAGGTTTGTATCTCCATAGGTAAATAATTTATGAAGAATAACAAAGTGTGAGACTTAGCTAAGTCAAAAGAACCTGTACGCCTCCAGCATGCACCAGCTGGAGGCACGTCCGCGCTCGTTGTGGGGCCTGATTCATCTCTTCCTCTTCCTACAGGGCACACTGAACAGGCAAGAGCACCCTTCGGGCTAACAATTTCATGTGCGGTATTACAGTAGCAGACAAGGTGTCCTTGTAAACCAGTACACGACCGGCGGCGGCGAGAGCGGGTCAAACACTTGGTATGCGAATTTACAGCTGTGAACAGCGCCCACGACCACGCGGTTTCCTCGCGAAGCGGTACATGACCAGTGGCGACGAGGGCGGTTCAAACACTAGCAGTTACACACTTGTACTTGGAAGCAGGGGTAAGAAAAAAAAGTTATGTGCGTAATGAGCGGTAGAAAATCGGTCACGTTCGTGGCCTTAGTTACACTTCTCTGCTGGGTGATTTAGGTTGCACTGCGGCCTAGCATCATCTCACGGCACAACGGTTGTGGAGGTCAACAATATCTCCCTCTAGTAAAACCATAGAAAACAATTTAATCAACATTTAAGTATCGGAAATTATAAAAAAATATATTCTGGTACCTTAGGGATAAAGTCAGCATTCCCATTACCGCTAATATAAGCCAGTTCCTCCGAGCTGATGCTTGGATGCTCCTGTGGTGTGGCTGCGCAGAACCAAGCGATGAAGCCGAAGCAGGCCAGGCTGATAATACCGCACACCCAGAAACTCCAAGGCCAACCAAAGGCTGGACTTCCAGCTAAAAGACCAGCCAGTTGAAAGCCGAGAATGGTCCCGAAAGGAGAACCTACAACAAAAGTTTGAATAATATAATATAACAATCAAGTTATTTGCTAATTAATTATTTTTGTTGCACGTATCAAGTCAATTAATTTATTTCCAAAAATGTGAAATTAACAAGGTCTTAAGTTTATGTATATTAAAATTGTCACATATTCTGTCATTGCTGGAGTGGAAATATTAAAATGAAATTGAAATTTAAATAAAAAAATCCAATAACTAATAAAATAAAAGAATGTCAGTTAATAAAATGATCATTAGATTCACGAGTTTTCTCTATTATAACTCCGCAAGTTGAAGAACATACTCGTATTGCTCTCTCGCTCAAAGCTCTTCTCATTCACGCATCTTCTACCTATTTACTCTGCGTTATGGTTTCATTTATAATTTATGTTTTTGTAAATAAAGTATTTCTTCTCTACACACAAAAAATTTGGTTTCATTTAAGGACACACAACACAAGTTACCTGACAAGAAGGTACATCTACCGTTACCAGTCTTATTTTTATAGAAAAAAGGCTGCAGACACGTATACAGACAACCTGATGGTAAGTGGATACTGTCGTCCATAGACATCCACGATACATGCCAACATCAGTCCAGAATGACAAACGTTGGCACGCCCCTGGATGCGCCCCTTTGTAGGTTAAGTAATGGATTTTTCTTTCTTTCTCCCAGCGTTGGGAAAATGGAGAGGGATAGGATAGGATGGGGTGGAAATGGGCTCTGGTATATCTCACTCACTACCGAAACGTACGTACATTGGGTAAATACGATGAAGTAGGAAATGCAGTACATTTCAAGGTAGTCTTCTGTGAGAGAGGGGTAACGTGGCCACTTGAGTGCGCCCAGCGGCTGTGGGAATGCAGCGTGCACTCGCCCACTACAGTTTTTATTATTCACTGTTGGAAATGGCCCTCCTTATAGACACTGTCTTGCGCATGAAGGATGTAAGGCCTTAAAAACCCCACGCTGGCCAAATGGGTTGGCGATTCCACCTGTTCCACCTGCGTAGTTCCTGAGGGCTTGTGGTAGCCGCTTTGTTATCCCTTAGTCGCCTTTTACGACACCCACGGGAAGAGATGGGGTGGTGGTAAGCCAGCCAACACGACACGGCCAACAGCAGATACATCTACCACAACGGCTCTTTCCATCTAAACGATATTCAGTTCGCCGAAGTCCAAGCACAAGATTATGTGATTTAAATCGGTAATTTATCTACAATTTTCAGATAGAATTATCTAAATCTCAAATTAAATCCCGATTGGTTCCCAGATTATAACTTAAGTGCGGTTTAAGTTATTAGTCTCGAGGGCGTTTAAACAAGATCGAAATAACTTGTTTGCGAAGTGATTAACTTGAAATTATGTTAGTTTTAAGTTAGACATGCCACTTGAAGGATAATTTATACTTTCAAGTTCATATAAAATTGGTTCTTGTTAATTCTAATTGTAATCTAATTCTAACATCTATATAATTTTAATTCTAATCATATTAATAATCATGAGCGAGTGGTTACGGAATCTCATGAATTAAAGTCGGACTCCCGTCCATGTGAAAACTCTGTATCTCTACTTATCTGTTATTATTAGTTATTCCTTAATACACATTTTTTTATAGAAAGAAAGTGACAAACGAGCATACAATCCACCAGGTGGTAAGTGGATGCTGTCAACTATGGACATCCGCGTTACATGCCAACTTCAGTCCATAATGACAAACGTTAACAAGCCACTGGATGCGCTGCCTACCTTTGCATATGTCCGACTAGATTTGGGGAAAGGGTTTGGGAAAATGGGGATGGACAGTATGGGATGGGAACGGACTCTGGCATATCTCACTCACTACCGAAACACGTAAGTACATTGGAGTATAGGATAAAGTAGGAAATGCAGTACATTTTGAAGTCGAGTGCGGACAGCGGCTGTGGGATGGCAAAATGACAAAAGGTGGACTTTGTGCTCTGAAGCATTACCTATCAGTTATCAGTTATCTGAAGCATTACCTTTGAGATGTTGTACTCTTCCACAGCGCCGCTATCGTCGATCGTAATCAATCATGACGGAATGTGGTGTACAATAAACGTACATAATGTGCATTAGACGGCAAATAAATGTATGAGGAATAGAGGTCTGCCTCAAGAGGTCTTTCCATTCGCTACGGTATAGGGTGCTTCAAGAAAGCTGTGAATAGAATTTTGCAAGGTCGGTGACGTATCCGCTTACCTCCTGGTGTTGCAGGTGTCCATGAGCGCCGGTAGTCACTTACACCATCACGGTGGTCGCTTGTCAGTCCGCCTAAGTTATCTAATCTAGACTTATTTTATAATAAAATCATAACAGAGCTGTATCTGTACTATTTTTGAAAAAGTGAATTTACAACAATTTTTGGATGCTTTTCTGTCTGTCCGTCCGTCTGTCTGTCTGTCTGTCTGAACGCGCATCAAGCAAAGACAGAATTTAATAAAAGTTGGCATAGTTATAGCTTATGACTTGGGTTATCATTTAGGGCACATTTTATCCCGATCATATATAGAATTCCCACGGAAATCACGGGTTGGCACCTCTAGTTTCTTATAAAAAAGATAGATGCTGAGTAAATACCACTCGGTTATCAACTCTTTAAGTGATTCTACAATAGATAATAATAATTCATTTTTCGGAAAAGTTGTTTTACCCGAATCTACAAAAGGTATTGTCACATCAGTACCAGAGACACATACAAAAGTTTAAATGATATTATTAATAGAACATAACAATGTTCTTGTAAAGGAGTTGGAGACAATGTACGTGAACGCTCTAACAATCATTGGAACATCCAATATGTGTGTGTATGACGAGGTTCATGAGTTTGAAACAAATAAGAAAGATACAAAACATACTGATTATAATTTTGTGAGCACACGTTTCGTTACCCTCCCGTACAATTTTACTAATCGATAAATATTCCTTTTATGTAAGAAGCACACAAACAGGGAATTCATCTAGTGGTAAGTAAATACTGTCGCTGATGGAAATTCGCGATACATGCTAACAACAGTCGAGAATGACAAACATTGACACGGCGCCGACAACCTTGATTTAGGGCAAAATTTGTGAAAAGCATTGGGAAGGATGGGGGATTGGGAGTATAATGAAATGGGGACTCTTCTTTATCCCATTATATTTTTTAAACAATGTAAAATATAAAATGAATTGGATTGGATGGAGAGTGTTGATATAAAATACTTCCCATGTCCCATTATACTCTCCACTCGATGAAATGGGATGGGATATGAGCGCATCTGCCTCACTATAGAAACACGTTAGTATAGCAAGGTGAGTTTGATGATTATACTTTCTATTTATTGTATTTTACCGCCCCAATAATCGTGATACGTATTCGTTTTAGTTGCCATCCTCGGCACCACACAAAACCCCAGTACATATCGTTAAAAATACGATTAATAGAGTCGCGACCCCAGTGAAGTGGTTATAAAGTGAGTGACCGCGTCTTCGGCGGGTGATGGATGTGCTGCGCTGGGAATCTTCCGGGTAAACATGACATTTCCTATAATTAATCACCGCGAACCGTACCGCACCGCGGGCGCGGTATAAGGGTTAGTAGTAGTCATTTCATAGCATATTTAGTAGTCATGTGTTTATATCTCGCACCCCGTTGATCCTTCATGGAGCAAATTGTACATATAGTGGCATTGTAGTTTAACCTACTGCAACACCTTTTCTCGGTGTAATTTAATACGGTCTTATTTGTTTTCATAAATGAGTGACGAAACTACTTGTGACGAGATATTCGAGCACCTGATTACTCTGTCCGCCCACAAAATTGCAAAATTCCTTGCGAATAAAAAACATTTTCGGTTTAAATTAAAAACGTCGTCGCGGGCACCGTTGTGATAGAATACCGTATGTTTACACCTCCATTTATAAGGACGATATAATGTATAGTCAGTCACACCAAAAGTTGTACCATTTAACAAATATGTACACGCAAATTTAGTGTTTATCGTATCTTAATACGGAGTATATTAACTAAAAGGCGAACGTAGGGAGATTGCCGAGTTAATTCTCCACCATATTGAAAGTTTGTAATAAGATCGATATTTGTTTGATAGGTGTCATATTACGATGTTGTTGCTCAGCAAAGACTTTGGGGAGATTCGTGGGAGATTCCAAAGAACTCTACCTATTGCGAAGATTACTTTCGACATCCGCATTTCATACACAATGTAATGAGTCACAGAAATTCCATAAAAGGTGAGAATGTGTTATTGAGTTTCGAGAGTAGAATCGATTCGACAAGTTTTACAGTAGGTAAGTATTTTTTTTTGTAACTCATTGTTCATTTCTAGCTTCATCTTTTATTCTAGGCGCAATTCCTATGTACGCGCGTTGCCCCGCGCTGCGAAAGTTACTACCCTGTACTGAGTAATGAGTGGTACGAACGTTTTAGATAGAACAACGAAATTTTACACGTTTGTAAAGCTTTGTTGTACCTTTTAGTAATACTCACCAGCATAAATGTATGTGCTGAGTCGTCCTCTTTCACTTAGTGGTGCCCATTTACCCAGCAATGTGTGTATACTGGGATACAAAGCAGCTTGAGCCACACCCTGTAGCAATCGACAGACGCAGACTGCTATCCAGCCACCCTAGAAAACATAATTGGCTTTTAGAAACCATATAAACTAAATAAAGTTCAACGGGTATCAGAAAGGTGAATTCTGATATTTACATAAAAGAATTCAAATTCAGTTACATAAAATAGTCATTGAATAAAAGTTGTCGAGGTTAATAACCTATACATTTATAATCCTTTATAATAAATTAATAAAGTCGAAACACAGCCGTGTCTGTAAATTTTTGCGTGTTAATAAAAAATCTTTGCAGTGATAAAATACGAATTATACAGAGTCCAAAACAATAATGGCCAAAACCATATGGCCGATAATATGTAAGTACACTTCACGGCGGAAAGTAATACACATCGGCCTTTAGAAAGAGACTATCGTAACGGCACACGACAGAGACGACGCTCTACAAAACCGAAACTAGCCGATCATAGTAGATGTGTATTACTTTCGACCGGGATGTGTACGTAACCAACTTATGATAATTCCCTCACAATCAATAAGCCGGTTTTTATGTCGCTTCATAAATATTTTGGGGACTTATTGGCGGGAACTCGAAAAGTGAAGTTGAGTTTATGTTTGATTATTGTGTACTACGCGTTTTGTGGTTTAATAGTGATAGTAAAATACACTTCAAAGTGTATTTCGTGCGTGGTGTTTGTGATAAGCAAATAAAAGCATGGGACAGCATTTTTCGTGTACTTCGAAGCATGGGACAGCATGGGCAAGGAGTCCTCTTCTGTCCTCAGTAAATCACTACTATCACTTTGCAGAGCGACTCCTGACTTACATCAACGGGACTGAACATGACAGGATACGTTTTAAACATTGAAATTGAAACGAAGAAAACTTGACACTGGCAGAATGTGCTAATTGCACCATTGTCATAATATATGAAAAAAAAAGATATTTTGAGAATCATCATTTTAAGTTTATGATTAAGACGCAATATCAGATCATCTCATTTTCATTCACAATGTTCCTTATAGCCGGATACTGTAATTACAAACTGGATGAAGTATTAAATACTCCTATTAGTTAAGACGTAATTTTACTCAAGTAATTATACAGCTTCAATGTCTTTACAAACTCTCGGAAATATATTAGAAGGATAACTGAGAACGCTTCGAATTTTGGAAAGTATAACAAAAGTTGCTCCTTCTGCCGTTGATAATAATTTCCTAAAGGCATTTATTTGTCTTACTTCCGAAGAAAAACGAGAAGCTAACTGGCGTTGAACCAGTAATTAATCTGTGTATAGTATAGTAGTGTATAGTAGTATGTTTCTGTCGCCCAGCGAAATCAAGCAAGTCGTCAAGTCCAGTCTTCGAGATAAACTGCTCGTACGAGGGCATGCTCGATAGTTTAATCGCCGGGCGGAAAGAGTGATCAGCCTATATCTTTCCATCGATTGACGTAAGTAAAGATCTATATCCAACAGTGGAAAGTTACACGCGTGGAAGAAACAAGGACTATCACCACAAAAGGTCTTCAGGTCTTCTCATCCAGCCACTACCGGCGACTTTCTTCAAGTCATCAGTCCACTTTGCTGAAGGGTGTTAGGTAACGCGAGAGTTATCTAGGATGATAACCAGGATTAGAGACTGCAAATTTATAGGGTCTCGTATCACTGCGATTAAATTTAATATAGTTAAATGTATGCTGTGTGGTGTCGGCCGACTATAGAATAGCATTGCCTTCATGCGGGTGTTGTAAGAGGCGATAACAAAGTTGCTACCACAAACGCTGGAACACCACCTCTGAAATAATGGACTCGCGAACCAGTCTGGCTAGCGTGGCGTTATGAGGCCATATATCCTTTAAGCACAAGACAATGTGCATGAGTAGACCCATGTTAATAGATCAGTGGATACTGAAAGAGCTGATTGCATACGCGATGCAAAGTCAAAAACAATAGGCATGTGTTTCGAGATTGTTTACAATGTAGCCTTTGTTCTATGTTGTTTCACCTATCTTATAATCCCATGCTAATGCCTGTGGCTTGTAGGTATCTTATCATAGTTTCGCATTGATAGGACCAACAATTATTGGTCCTCTCCTGCCATAATGTACTGTATGTGGTGGTAGATGGTATCCGTCATCACATAAGTTCTTCCTCTGCTCCTCTCATCCAGTCAATACAGGGAAACTTACCTATTAAACATTTGTTACTTTAGTGACTTCAGTTATCTAAGGTCATTGAGATGATTCACAGTATCAATATATTAAAATGACAGTGGGCAGGTTACATCTGCCACAGGACCAACATCTGATAAAGTAGACGAGTCCTTGAGACCACGTACTGGGAAACGGTTTGGGATGGCCTCCAGTAAGGCGAGTCAATGACTTGAACACGCTAAACTTGACACTAGTAATCCACTTACGAAAATTGGTAGCCACGGCGTCAGTATGGAGAGTACTCCGTTAGCGCCGAGAGCGATCATTACTGGCAATTTCCCGCCAAACTTCTGCGCTATTATACCCATTGGGAAGTTCATGGATGTATACCCGACGAAGAAAGAGAACATTATCATCTCTTGAGTCGGCTTTGACCAATTGTAAGTCTGGAACAGAAGTTCAGAAATTAGCCTGCCTCTACTTCTACAACAGTGCCCTTTTTCACTTTGTCATTATTCCTATTATTCCACTTGGGTAATTTTAATACGGTTTACATTTTTATAAACTCGCGTCATTATTACTGAGATAAATACCCAATTACGTATCTATCCAGTCTAATTATAACTATGGGCTTGACTTATAATTAAATGACTCTAATTTAATAAAACTAAATGTCTGACTTAATTATGAATGTCAGAAACTTACCCGGTGCACACTCCAACTGTTCTCTAGCTCTGTATAATTAATACAAACAATTCCACTTCCTTCAGTGAAATTAAAATTAGTTAAACATTCTTCTGTTTGATTTACTACGCTGGAGTTCCAATGATCGATCCCACAGGTAACATTTAGCACCATTGTCGCATTGTTATTAATTGAAAATTCTTTTGTATCATTTGGGTTCCATTGCGAGTTACAGGATCTGATTTGAGAATTGGTACTAGTCATAGCCACCATTGAAACGCTAAGTTGAGCTCTCATGGAGACAGCTATACTGAGACTCATAAATAGAATGACGGCTTGTACGTGACGTACACCAAAACCTTTGGGGGCTTCGTAGACTGGTGGATCTAGAAATAATACAAGAAATGAAAAAGGTAAATGATTTGATAATACAGTAATCCCCCCTATAACACGGTAGATTGGTTCCGCGTTATAGGAAAACGCGTTGTAGGAATATTCCCGTATAACGCGTTTTTACGACCCCGTATAACGCGTTACGTATAAATTATTCACGTTTAACTTTTCTCGCTAAAGGGGGTTTAAATCGAATATTAAAACTATATTATGAACGAAATATGTACGTTTTATTATAATCAAACTAAACTAAGAACAATTGACACACGTGCGAAACTAATTATGAACTGTACAAATAATTATAAATTTCACAGTACAGAAATACATATGTATAA
Source organism: Sesia apiformis (assembly GCA_914767545.1). Taxonomy (NCBI): domain Eukaryota; kingdom Metazoa; phylum Arthropoda; class Insecta; order Lepidoptera; family Sesiidae; genus Sesia; species Sesia apiformis. The sequence continues at coordinate 435,037 of OU611960.1, read as the reverse complement.
TGTGGAAAATCCCCGCGTTATATGGGGGAATGCCCGTGTTATACGGGGGATTGAAATCGCGTAATATGAAAACGCGTTATAAGAGTACCGTGTTATAGGGGGGATTACTGTATATATACCTTGTCAAAGCTCTAGCGTTTATACAGGAGTAAATAAAATGAATAAACTGAATTTGTATCATTGAAATTATCCACTTTTATTTGACGATTTTTTCTGAATTTAATGTTTACCTCAAAAAAAGGTTATGCTTTTTAAATGACGTCTCTGACTTTGTTACTCTGTACTACTGATTATGCGCTGTTATGAACGGCAACGCCGCATGTTCCATTCATAAATAGCTGCTAATCGAACCGCTACTATTAGATACCCGCATCTATGTAAATCGGTTCGAGTGTGCGTGAGTGGTTTGTGTGAAATAAGTGTTGAAGTTTAAAAAATCTTATAACAAAAGTTGCCAGTTTTCATGAAAGAAATCCGATGTTAAGACACCGCAGATTTTATTTATTTAATCCTGCATGTAAACGTTAGCAACAATTCATAGATTTATTTATTCGTAGATTTCAGTGAAAGGGACAGTGCTCGCTTCATTCCCGCAGCCGCAGACGTTACTCCTCTCTCACAGAAGACTATCTTGAATTGTACTGCGTTTCCCATTTTATCCTATTTCCCCAATGTACTTACCTACATGTTTCAGTAATGATTGAGATATAGCAGAGCACAACCCATTCTCCAAATCCATGCCTATATCTCCAAAGTTAGGTAGTGAATCTGGGCGAGTGGCAACATTTGTCATTCTGGGCTGATGTTGGCATATATCGCGGTTGTCTATGAACTACACTTACCATCAGATGGACTGTATGTTCATCTGTAACTTCTTGCAATAAAATAATTCTTTATACAATTTAAAAATGAAAATTGATTATGTATTCAGTACTACCAAAACGGAAAAACGTATAACTTTGTTTTTATTTTTTAAAACAATTTAAGGTTCTTCTTCTTCTTCTCAGCCCTTGGACGTCCACTGCTGGACATAGGCCTCCCCCATTGTCCGCCATTTAGACCTATCGGCAGCGACCTGCATCCAGCGGGTGCCCGCAACCTTTATGAGGTCGTCTGTCCATCTAGCAGATGGACGTCCTCGGCTTCGTCCGCCGGTACGTGGTCTCCATTCGAGAACCCCTCTGCCCCATCGGCCATCGGTTCTTCGAGCTATGTGCCCTGCCCACTGCCACTTCAGCTTGCTAACCCGAGAGGCTATGTCGGTGACTTTAGTTCGTCTACGGATCTCCTCATTCCTGATTCGATCACGTAGGGAAACCCCGAGCATAGCCCTCTCCATAGCTCGCTGTGCGACAGTGAGCTTATTTATGAGGCCCATAGTCAGAGACCACGTCTCGGTGCCGTAGGTCATCACTGGCAACACACACTGGTCGAAGACCTTCGTCTTCAAGCACTGAGGTATTTTGGACGAGAAGACGCTGCGTAGCTTCCCGAACGCTGCCCAGCCGAGTTGGATTCGTCGATTGACCTCTTTCTCGAAGTTGGACCTACCTAGTTGGACCGTTTGGCCTAGGTAGACGTACTCCTCAACAACTTCGAGAATCGAGCTCCCGACTGAAACTGGGGTGGGCACGACATGGACATTCGACATGATTTTCGTCTTGTCCATGTTCATTTTAAGGCCCACCTGTTGGGAAACTCGATTGAGGTCTCCGAGCTTGTGCTAAGATCCTCCAGCGATTCTGCCATGACCACGATATCGTCGGCAAATCGAAGGTGAGTGATGCATTCGCCATCAACGTTGATGCCGAGTCCTTTCCATTCCAGGAGCTTGAAAGCGTCTTCCATCGCATTGGTGAAGAGCTTCGGAGAGATAACATCTCCTTGTCTCACACCCCTCTGCAATGGAATCGGCTCCGTGTTCCCTTCCTGTACTCGGACTGACATGGTGGCGTTGTTATACAAACACTTCAACACTTCGATATACCGATAGTCAATATGGCACCGCTGGAGGGACTGTAGCACTGCCCAAGTCTCGATCGAATCAAAGGCTTTCTCATAGTCCACAAACGCTAAGCATAATGGCAAGTTATACTCCTCGGTCTTCTGTATAACTTGCCGCAGCGTATGGATGTGGTCTATGGTACTATAGCCGTTTCGGAAACCGGCTTGTTCGGGAGGCTGGAAGTCATCAAACCTGCGCTCGAGACGATTCGTGATAACCCTCGAAAACAGCTTATAAACATGGCTCAGAAGCGAGATGGGCCTATAGTTCTTCAACAAGGTCTTGTCGCCTTTCTTGAAGAAGAGCACCACCATGCTTCTGTTCCATGCCTCCGGCGTAATACCTTCGAGCAAGACGGAATTAAAGAGCTTCTGAAGGACTTTCAGTACCGGTGTTCCACCCGCTTTCAGAAGCTCTGAAGTGATTCCGTCTTCACCCGGCGCCTTGTTGTTTCTAAGCTGTTTGAGGGCCATCCTAATCTCGTACAGGCTGATGTCCGGGATGTCTTCGGTATAGTGTCGGGTCAACTTGGCTCTTGGGTTTTTGGCCAAGTTGCCAACAGGTTTAGCGACCGAGGTATAGAACTGTCCATAGAACTTCTCGATCTCCCTTAGTACCTCTTGTTTGTCGGAAGTGACACTGCCGTCCTCCCTCTTCAGCTTCGTCAACTGGCTCTGCCCAATAGATAAGTCTCTTGCGAACACTTTGGAGCTTTTATTCCGCTCTATCGTCTCCTTAATACGATTAGTATTAAAGAGACGGATGTCGTGTCGCAAGGACTGGTGAATCCGTCTATTCAGCTGCCGATATGCTTCCGCGTCATCAGGAGTCTGCAGTGCCATCGAACGTCGTTCCGCCAAGAGGTCGAGGGTGTGGTCGGTGAGCTTTTGGGGTCCATCTCTTCGACGATGTCTGAAGAATTTAGACCCCACCGTATGGACAGTTTCTACCAACCTGTCGTTGATATCGTCCACTGCAACGCAATCCACTAGGCAATCGAAGCGATTTGACAATTCAAGCTGAAAGCTTTCGGGGTTTTGTATGTGGGCAGCAGTAGGTCGGAGGGTAGACTTCATCAGGCGGGACCTTTCCAACTTGACGTTTATATTCAATGTGCCTCTAACCATTCGGTGATCACTACCGGTTTTCACCCTGTGGATCACGGAGACATCATTGAATATTTGTCTCTTTGTGGCCATAATGAAGTCTATCTCATTTTTAACTGAACCGTCGGGGCTCATCCAGGTCCACTTCCTATGAGGCGGCTTCTTGAAGAAAGAGTTCATCATAAAGAGTCCCTCTTTCTCAAGAAAGTCGGCCAGCCTCTGGCCCCTCTGGTTCCGGTGCCCACATCCAAATTGCCCCACTCTCAACTCATCGTCGCCTCTTTTGCCCAGTTTCGCGTTGAAATCCCCCATAACAATATTGTAGTGTGTTTTCGAAGCATGTATGGCTCTACTAATGTCCTCATACATTGCTTCCACTTCGTTATCCGGGTGTGCCGAGGTCAGTGCGTAAACCTGTATGACCTTCAACGAATATCTCTTGGATATTCTGAGTATAAGGTACGCGACCCTGCTCGACACACTCGTGATGGCTACAACATTATTTACGAGGGACTTGTGGACGATAAACCCGACACCACCTTGGGACTGCTGGTCGCCCTCCCGGTAATAGAACAAGTTGCCGGACTTCAGCGCTATCGTGTCCTCCCCCTCTCTTCGGATTTCTGATAACCCCAAGATATCCCAGTGCAACTTGCCTATCTCCTCTTCCAGCTCAGCGATCTTCTCGTCTGTCCTCAAAGTGCGCGTGTTGTAAGTCACCAGCGACAACCCACGTCGGTAATCCTTGTTAGAAGCCCTGGTCGTTCGACGGTGGAATCCCGCCCGGAGATTCTTAGCACCCCTGGCTCCAGCGCTCGACCAGCGCCCGTCGTCCACGCCGGTGTTGTGACTGGAGCCGCCGGGAACTTGGGGCCGTTTTACTTTTTCTGCCATAGGGGGGGGGGGGGGGGGGTGGACCGTAACCCGCCGCGCTGGTCCAGTGCGTGGTGGCGGGTCGCCAGAGCCTCGTTCGTTGGTCGGCAAGGTGCACCACGAGCCGGTGAGGTTGGCTTGGGTCCCAGAGATGTAGGTTGGGACCCCTTACACCCCAATTTAAGGTTTAAGGTTAACTTAATTAATTTAAGGTTAACTGAAAGAAACTCCTGTTAACACCTCATTGCATAATATCAGTTCAACTACAGAATTCAACTGGATACAATTATGCATAACTAGTCCAAGCGCCGGTATTTAAGTTTTTTTGAACCGTTCGGCTCAATTTAGCGCAATAATTAGGGGGAGAGTGCACGCTGCAATCCAACAGCCGCTGGGCGCACTCGACTGGCCACGTTACCCCCCTCTCACAGAAGACTACCTTGAAATGTACTGCATTTCCCACTTTATCTTATTTCCCTAATGTAAGTACCTACGTGTTTCGGTAGTCAGTGAGATGTGCCTGAGCCCATTCCCATCCTATCCCTCCCCATTTTCCGGACCCTTTCTCCAAATCCATTCCTATATCTCCAAGGTAGGCAGCGCATCCGGAGGCGTGCCAACGTTTGTCATTTTGGACTAATGTTGGCATGTTTCACGGATGTCTATGGGCTACAGTATCCACTTACCATCAGGTGGACTGTATGCTCGTCTGCCGCCTCCGTCCATAAAAATAAAATCTACGAGCCTTGAAATGATTTTTATATTTTTACTTATATTTTACACGATACTTTAGTAGTAGTACCCTAAACGATAACCTGGTTCATTAAAATCCATACAGTGTCTTTTGCGGACAAACAGACAGACAAAAATTCCAATAATTGATGTTTTGGACTCTATATCACTTGCAATGACTTTTAGATCAGTATTATTATTATTACAGTGTCAAATAAACATATTCTGAAGCCGAAGTCTATGCGTAATTATAAAAAGAAATTTTCCTACCATCATGTTTCTCCTTGTCTGGTACGCTCTTGTAGACGACTTTTTCAACCGCCATAGTGTTCAACAATGCATCGTCTACTTCAAGACAATAATCGAATTTGGCACGACAAAATTTGTTAAAGCATTACTTTTGATATGATTATGACAAGATACGTCCCTCGAAAGGCAAATATTGTGTTTGATATGTTACGCACGTCTTAATTATTACTTGTAATGTTTACATAAAACCTAGACCGAACTGGATTTTAGGAATGGAATTTTTCTACTTTATAATTCGATTTATAGTGCGTTGATTTTAAATCATTTTTGTTTACAACATTCACATTTAAATTTAACCCCACATTCTTAACTTAATCTTTACTATTTGGGTGACACAGTTTTTCATTTATTTCCAGTCAAGCTAAAGGTTGTCTGACGGAGATCAATTTTAGCGATAAAACCGGCTTTTGTCAAGTGCATTTTGTATGTGCTATATCTGTTATTATTTTGTATTGTTTTGATGCGCAATAAAAAGTTTTATCTGACTATAAACTATTAACCTACCCCATCGTTCCTAAAAATGAAAAAACTTTATACTCCTTAAACTCAATTCTTCATTATCCCGAAATTAATCTACAAGGATGTTCCATGTTCGTTATTCTTTATATATGTTTGGCATATACAGCGGATATCGCAAGGTAAACAGTATCCACTTACCACCGGATGGACTATATGCTCTTCTGCCACGTTCTTCCCATTAAATAAAAGGAAGATACTCAAGGACATCCAATAAACTCTCCCTACTCGCGGTCCTTGAATGTTATAATAATAACACCACACTCAATGGCTCACACTAGGATTCGCTGTGTAGTGGGTTCAGAGACACGTACAAAGGCGACCGCTATACATGTACATGTACAACCGTGATGTGTATTGTTGTTGAACGGTCATAGATGGCTCGCCATGTCCACGTATAATAACTAACAATTCATTATGTAAAATTTATAGTTTACCTATTCGAAACTAGATGTCGCTCCTCACTCCTAAGTCAAATCCTGAAACACGCTATTAAGATTTTTCTTCCTCTACTTAAGACCATGCCAGAGTAAATTTGTAGTGAACTCCGGTGACTCTTGAAAGGCCACCAGGGCCACAAGAACTTAGACATACACGATGTTGAGGCAATCAAGGTTTTTTAGCCGGTAGGAGTCCGGCACTACCTGGTACCACCTAGACTAGACTAGCCTAGCTAGACTAGATGATACCAGGTGACCATGCAGGGTTTTCCTTGATTGTCTTTCCTAACATAAAATAAAAAATATAGTGAACAATGAAAAACATGTATTGTTTTATTCGTACAATACATTTTATAAATAATTGCTCTTGGGTTTTTCTTCGCATCGCACAGTTTCCTACCAGAAAGTGTCACATTGTATACTGTTAATTAATCAGTACAGGCCTTCCCTTGAAAATCACTAGAGGGTTTCCAACCATAATCCACAAGGCGAGCTCACTGCGAATTGGCGGATACAAACGCTCCAATTTTTGTTATCGAGCTTGTGATAATTTAAAAAGGCTCGTATTTAAATAATCAGCAAAAAATATTTTTGAATAACTAAAGTAAATAATTATATAATTAAGATTGTCATTACCAAGATTCGCGGTACTCTATATATTTATTGTCGCCAGAGAATGTAAATCTAATCCACCTTTAAATAGATATTTGCTGCGCAGTCAGTATTTTCTTCTGCTCGCTAAATTATTTGTCAATAAAGAAAAGGATCTGCTTGGCGTTTGCCGACTTCCGTAGTTAGTATAAAAATTTAGAAGCGGCTGTAATTACTTATTCTTTGTTTGCCGAAATTTTTTATTCACTTTAAATCGAATTTCTTTGATTGTCACCTTTTTTGCTGTCATCGTTCATATGTGATTAATTAACATTTATAACCTTCACGTCATCGCTATCGTTTATTTATTTAAACGGACAACACAGATCCACAGCGAGCGTTAGTATAATATAAATACTCATAAAACTATATTAGTGCTACAAACTAAAAGATATCAACTAAAAAGTGACACAACCACTTAAGCTCGGATGTTAATCAAATAGTTATTTTACTTAATCAACATCCGAACGAAATGCCTAATAATTATTATTATCCGCTATCATCCTCAAGATACTGCTGGAGCTGGCGCGCACTCTACGTGAAAGGGACGCGATTATTTTGCACACGATAGCGTAAAACCATCGGTGCGCTCCTGCGTTATCAGTAACATAATTATCATCTTATCGTCATTTACAACATTGTCTCATTTAATTTGTAATCAACCTATACGTAGAAAAGAACGGCCATGAATATGTGATAACGGTCTATATATGGAGATGGTTACGTAAACAGATTTATTTACGTAAATTTACGTAAGATTTATTTCTTGCTACGTTTATTATTTCACAATTTTATACTTATATTACGTTTCGTGTGGGTGTGTTTCATGATGTCAACATCAACGTTGTTTTATAATGACAATTACAAACGAAGATTGTAATCTTTGTTCATAATTGTTTATGTACAAAATGGGAAAATTAAACAATATTTTTGATTAGATTACCATTTATTTATTATTTTATTGTTGTATAAGCCGAAGTATCAGTGAGCGGACCATATACTCCGCAGGACCGATAACCGATGGGGTGAAGGAGTCTTCGAATGGAGACCAAGTACCCAACTGGCACACTTCTGTCTGAATAAAATCTTTTAAACAAATAAAGTTCTAGGAGACTTCACTTCAACCAACTTAGATAAGAGTAAATTGTCCCTCGAGATAGCTAACTCCGGACGAGCTTGTAGATACCGTATATATACTCGTATATATAGTAAAAGTTAGGACCGGTTTATAGGGCAGAAGAATAATGAGTTTAGACAATGCCTCTACATAGTTTTAATACTAATTCTTAGCTGATCCCTCAGGGATCAATTCGGATTTTTATCCTACTAGATAGTCTTAGGGTAAAGTTTATATAGAAATTATATTAGGATAATTATAAATTATAAAATCAATGTGACGTAAAACGCTTCGTAAGACGTTGCAAGCGCCAAGTTGGCAGTTAACTCTATTTGGTAGCTTTAGAATCTGCGAACAAATTGAATAAAGACATTTAGCAGATCACTCGTTTATATTTATTACTCTAGCATAGTTGACTCAGATATTGTAAACTAGTGCAGCTTTAGTGCGACTTAGCGGCTAACTAGTGTTATTAGTCTGAACCCGTATCTACTTTACAATGTATAGTATACAATGCATACTGGAATAGTTTTATCGACTAACAAACTAGACAATTGTAATGTTGTATTCCTTTCCTTACATCATTATTTATCATAGTCCCATTTTTTTTATGATTTATCATTTATAAATTTTTCGAAAGATTTAAACACGTACAACATCATAAACGAGTTTTATGTTTTTTGAACAAAGAACCTGGAATTTATAGCGGAATATGTGAAATATAGTCGATGACGTCACAGTTACGGCGGCACGGATTGCTACTTTTGTCATAAATCACAGTAAACTTCACTGTCATCTATCATCGAACGAAACACACAAAAACATAACCACTATCTGTGGCAATAATCTCTTTGCTGTGAACTGACTGCTGTTTGTTTACTCTCTTTCTGCGGTTATTTACCACAATATTGCATTCGCAACTGCACAATGTATGTTGCTGCTCCATTTGTACGGGCATATTCTACTAATTGATACATGTGTGGTTGACTGATTGTAGAGTAAAGGCCAGTAACAAACATGATGCTGCAAAAATCAGAGGTGTTACAGCATTGATGTAAGTATGTATTTTCTACCCGTATAAATATAAAAAAGCAAATAAAAATTGCCTGAAAAAGATTAGTAAATTGCAAGTTTTACTTTCGTTTGTAAAATCATTTGATTGTTTTCTTTTCGAATTTTGTATTTTTTTTTCTTTTCTTTTGGACCAACAAGTCTATCTATGCCGTCACTGTATGGCGGCGTTACTTTACAATAAATGAAGAGTTCAAAATGCTATAACTCTGCGATTATCTGACACTGCCACTTTGTGGTTCAATGTATGTTGGCCTACTCGAACTCTATATAAAAAAAATACAAAAAGGTGTTAGAAAAATTGGCCTATGTCCATTTAACTTACACGTATTTTATTGTGTATCATAGGTTGAAAATGCGTTTAATTGCACTAATACACGACCAACTCAAAAAGTGACTTTCTCAGAAAGTGTCCTAGTCGGGTGACGTTTACAGAAAGTGGCCTTCTAAGAATGTGACCTACATCGTCCTAAGGTTAAACGGATGTGAAACGCGTATTGTTCACCCATATACGGTCTTAAATGTAAACAGGTTATACCCCGTAAGACTCGATGTAGTTAGTATTCTGCTTCAACATTATCTGAATGTTAAACCATCGCTAATTGGTGTTTGCTCACATAGCAACGGCCCTTCGACTCTAATCACTGTTTTATTAAAGATGTTTTCTATAATGGCCGTGATTGCACAATAATATGTGGTGGGAGCGCACGCCCGCATTCGCCGGCGGCTCGCACGATACTGACGCTGCAATATCCAATGTAATGCTCCACGAACATGCGCACGAGACAGAGTATTGATTGGATCGATATTATTTATCGATCTACCTAAAATGCACGATATTTTATATCTTACTGGTTCTAGTATTAGATCATAAAATAACTTTTATACATTATTGTAATAATACTACTTGAGCTTCAATTCATTTTATTGCCCAATAATTATTAATTAATATGTTACTTAAAATCATTATTCAAAAGTATTGTTCATTGCACTATCCAGCAAGTCCGTTATATCGCCGTATCAATTTCATATTTTTAATGCTTTTGATTGAAGTGAGATTCCTCGAGATTTTCCAGTTCCAAATGATTCACTTCTGAAACCCAAAGAAATGAGATTGTTTATAAAATTCATAAATTAATTTAGCATAACTATAAAGTGTTCAATAAGATAATAATTAATTTAACACAACTCAAGTACGTGGAGGGAAGGGTACATGCTATAGTTGCTGGGCGCACTTGGCTGGCCGCGTTAGCCGGCGCTCACAAAATTATGCTGTCAAATGTTCTAAACTACTGTCGTCATGTATCGCAGAGCAACAGTATCCACTTTTTCTTTCTTTATGGAAAAGAGGAGGCAGACGAGCATACAGTCCACCCAATGGTAAGTGAATACTGTCGTCCATGGACATCTGCGATACATGCCAACATCAGTCCATACCTCTGAATGGAAGTGGACTGTCCGCTCTTCCACCAACTTCTTTCTATACAAAGGTGACCTATTTTCCGACGAAAAATTATTACAGGAATAGAAACAAAAGCAAGATTTTTGTGTACATACCATTGAGATATGCAAATTTTGTTTTATTCTTTACTCCGTCCCACTCTTGTCGGTCACTTCTGCCGAAAATTGTGTACACCATATTGCAGAACAAACTGAAGGTGGCTAGAGTTAAAAAGACATTCCGCCATCGTTGTAGATTATTCTAGAAACAGAAATGTTCTTTATATGTATAAGATAAGAAGTAGAGATTCTTAGTATACAGAAAGATTTTTATAAGCCTACACTCTATTCGAAACATCCTATTTAGCATAATACAGCGTTAATTGGTCAATCGAGACACGCTCTCTCTCTCGTAATTGGTCAATAGGTGTGCACAACTGGACTCAGGTGTGCAAAAAAAACAAGTGTGACTATATCCTTTTACTCTATTGCTCCACTGGCAAGGTCATCCAACAAAACCAAAAGTCACCATTCAAGGCCTACACGAAAACGAAACCTTAGCGCGAAGTAGAACCGATACAGCGCCATCTGTTGACCTTGACATTAACTTTAAACAATAATTTTACCGACTTAGACAATAAGTGAGATCAAGTGACTGACAGTGATGATATGATTATTCTTTCTTAACTTGAAGAGAGTACAGGCTCTTAAAAAGACGTAAGTGAGATTTATGTAAGTGAGACTAAAGTAATTGATGGCAGAGGTCCAAGTCAAGAGACTGTCCAAGTCAGTAATGACAACACGATGCCGCTAATTCATATTATTAGATCATCAATATTCCTCAAAATTTATTTTAGATTACACAATCATATTTATGTAATGAAGGAATCTTTAGATTTCACTAAGTTGTTACGGAGTTGTGGAATAAAAGAGTTATTTCCATAGAAGTGCGGTGCATTCCCTCGATAGGCAGATGTCGCGTACTGTTCAATCCAAAATCCATTTTAAACCGCGACCCGTAGGCTGTGTAACGAACTGCCTCAAGAGGTCTTTCCATTACGCTAAGATTATGGGGTTCTTCAAGAAAGCGTATTTAGCAGGATAGGCGGCGCACTCGCATTCCTCCTGGTGTTGCAGGTGTCCGTGGGTCCATTAAGTGGGCCGCTCGCTCTTCCGCCTCCTTACGTATAAAAAATGCTTTGTTATATGATCGACACATGCTTGAATTGGATTGACATAGAAAGCGTCGTTCCTGTGTACGTTGATAATGATTAAAAAGTGAATAGATATAGCAATTAAACAACTTTGAACGGTTTAAATCGCGTATATTTAACATTATTTATATCCCGACGTTTCGAACACTTTGCAGTGGACGTGGTCACGGGGTGAATAATTGATTTTATTTGTCACTTGAGTTATTAAGAAAAATAATTTCTTGGAGAATGATCTTGGTCTGCTTAACATAAATGTTGACTAGTGGATAATGCCTGGGCATTTCCTTCTGTGCATTATTTATTTTAATAAAAAATGGCCAAATTAATGATAAATCCTCATTTCCTAAAAGCCTAACCTTTGCCCCATGAATGTGATAATTCTTACCATATCATTGCCGAGTATAACTCCAGTCACCATGGGCACTCCTGCTCCAACAACACTGGCTATAAAACTGGTCATCATCAGCAGAGTGCCAGGGAAGTTCTGAGACATGTCTTTGAGAGTTTCCTGTAAAATATTTGATATTATCTCAGCAATGGAACCATATTTTTTATTTGTTACGAATTTCTATTGCAATTCGTATCGAAATTATCTATTACAAAACAATTCATGGTCGTGCGTCAGTCGAAATTGTATGCTCAAATATTGTATGAAAATATATTATAATGATTAGACTTGCATCAGCCTATAACGGACCCACTGCACGCCACGGGCCTCCCCTGTAAAACAGTTGGGGGTTTCAGTCCATAATCCACCACGTGGGGCCAGTGTAGGTTGGCATTATTCCCGTATTTTTTTTTAATTCCTTGATCGTACGGGTTTTCTCGCGATGTTTTAGCTCACCGCCGAGCTAGTGATATCTTTTTGAAATCCGTACTTACCATAAGTAGAGACTCATTGGTACGGGCCTGGGATTTGAACTCACAATCACGCGAATGTGATTCGAGTGTCCACTAGGCTATCACCCCTCTTATGATGAGACTTTGTTTATGCAATTACTCCACTTATTGTATGATAATTATCTTATAGAGAGACTATAGCGATCATTGGTTCGTCGCCGACATGTTAGTTACACTGGCTTAACATAGCTAATGAGATTATACTCGTACAATTTGCCGTATGTGTTAGTTACGAATGTAATGCTCTTATTCTGAATGAAATCAAAGACTAAAGCTGTTTATTTATTATATCATCAGCCACTCCACTGTTGGATATATGCTGTCTTTCTACTGCTGGATATATGGCTCTCTTACAGCTCACCACCACACACTATCTTCGGTTCGGTTCTCATTCAACCACCAACGGTGAATTTATTCTGGCCGGAGCGCGTCCCCACTGCGCTCCATTTGAGGGCGCGTCCCCCTCCTCGGGTTATCGGTCCTGTGGCAAATATGACTTTAACGTGATTCTACGAGTTACTTTCTACGACTTTAGTTGTTTGGCGAATGTCTTCGTTACGAATCCAATGCCGCAAAGGAACTCCAATAATTAGATAACACTATTTTTCAATCAAGAAGAGTATTATCAAAATAAAGTCTTACCAAAAATCCGTTATACTGGAACCCCAGTAACCCTAATATCACAGTTAGCACCACAATCAACAAACTATTAGATTCTGAATTTATATTCGGTATAATTGTTAAACCCATTATAATTGCAAAGACACCTGAGAAAAACGAAAAAAAGAAAATTAGCCAAAATATACCTCTATCAAATTTAATAAATCGTATGGGTTCGAGAAAGCCTTCAAGAAGAGAGCGATGCTGCATCACACAATCGACTGGGCGCAGCTGACTAGCAGAGTTATCTTTCTCTCACAGAAGATTTTTTTTTTTTTTATGGACGAAGGCGGCAGACGAGCATACAGTCTACCTGATGGTAAGTGGATACTGTAGCCCATAGACATCCGTGATACATGCCAACATTAGTCCAAAATGACAAACGTTGGCACGCCCCCGGATGCGCTGCCTACCTTTAGATATAGGACTGGATTTGGAGAAAGGGTTGGGGAAATGGGGAGGGATATAATGGGAATGGGCTTACAGAAGATTACCTCGGAACGTATCACTGTGGAAGAAGGCGGCCTACAAGCCAGTACCATTGAACCATTAAACAGTCCACCTGATGGTAAATGGACACTGTCGCCGATAGACATCCGTGATGCATGCCGGCATCAGTCTAGAATGACAAATGTTGGCACGTGTCCGTATGCGCTACCTACCTTTAGAGATTTAGGATATATTTGGAGAAAGGGTTAGGGAAATAGGGATGGATAGGATAAGATGGCATGGGAATGGGCTCTGGCATATCTCAATCACTACCTAAACAAGTACGAACATTAGGAAAATAGGATAAATTGGGAAATGCAGTACATTTCAAGATTATTTTCAACTCTAATTTTCATTATTCTCAATCCTGATTTCTAAATGAACAAAGATAGTGCGCGCATCTGCGAATGTGCAACGGTCGTCATTTTTCACTAATGTTGACATTATTAAAAAAAATACTGGTGACAGTTTATTGGTGGTAAACTATTAACAGTTTATTACCACGTGAACTATTTATTCATTGGCACTTTTCTTTCATATAATAATGGTAAAACATTCTTACCTACAGCATTGATAAGTTTCCTAAAATAAGTGGTGTTCAAAACATAGCTGATGCATCCAATTTTGTGAATCCATTCAATAGTCGGTGAAGTGGTCACGTAGATAGTCCACATGGATAAGAAAGGCAAGATTATCACACTTGCGCTCTGTAATCGAAATTGATAATCAGTACACGTAAATTGGCTGTGTGTTGTCGGTCGGTTTTAAAATAGCAAGCACCACTCCATCTCTTTCGTGGATGTCGTGAAGGTGACAAAGAGATAGCAAAGCCGCTACCGAGAGCCTTGAGGCATTTAATATCCATGGCTGCTGTATGGGACTCCTAACATTCAGTACGCCGGAAAAACACCAGGCCGTTGGTGACATGGTGAAGGAGTTCATAACTGAGGCTTTGAGTAGTTACTTATCCGAAGTCCATTAAGGGCAAATAATTATAGAACCTATGGCCTATGGTCGTGTGGTGTCGGCTTTTCCCGTGGGTACCGCAAAAGGTGACTAAGGGATAACAAAACCGCTACCCTGGGCTCTGAGGAACTACACCACATTTGAAAGAGTGGACTTGACAACTCGCTTGGCCAGTATGTCGTTTTAAGGCCATACATCGAGGCCCATGTCCAGCAATGGATGTAAAAAGGGCTTGCTAGGGTTACACGTGAATGGAAAATAGAAAGAGTTTCATAGAGGAAAGTACCTTTCCTCGCTGAGCGCACTCGACTGGCCACGTTACCAGAAGTGTGTACTTTATCTTATTTCCCCAATGTACCTACGTGTTTCGGTGCTGAGTGATCGGTAGCATGTGCCAGAGAGTATTCCCATCCCATCCTCTCCTATCCCTCCCCATTTTCCCAACTCTTTCTCCCAATCCATTCCTTAATCTGCAAAGGTAGGCAGTGAATTCGGGGGTGTGTCAACGTTTGTCATTCTGCACTGATGTCGGCATATCTCGGAGATGTCTTGGGCGACACAGTATCCATTTATCACCATGTGGCCAATCTACGCGTCTGTCGCCTTCTTTCTATTGAAAAAAAGATGCAAATACCTCTACATATGCGAAACATGCGAATTTTAAAAGATGTATCATAGTTAAAATACATGAAAGTGAACGAAGAAAATACGCACATCTCCTAAGGATATCCTTAAAGCATGTAAATAAGCAGGAAGGTCGGCTAAGTAGAAGGTGAAGACTGCATTGGTAGAAGCATGCGCGCATGCCACAGCCCAAAACTGCTTGGACTTGATAATGCTCCACCAGGGTTTAATGAGAAATCTCTGTAAAGTTACAAGGTATAATTGAATAGTAATTGAAGATACTTATTACTTTTAGACGTTGGACACAGGAGGTCACAATTAGTAGCGACCAGCTAAATAGTTTAGTTTGTATCTGGTTACAATATCAAGTGATTTAGAAACTCCTGTGTACTTGATCGCCGGCTCTGTGTACTACAGAGCCGCGATTGGGCGTTGGTGGTTGCTCGGTCGCGCGATTGGTCGCCTAGATATATATGTTTTTGTTATTTATAAAGAAGTTATTTATAAAGTTATGTATAACCAGCCCTTTCAGTATACACTGCTGGCTATGGGCCTCGTCATGCACACTAGCTTGTGCCTGAGGGATGCATGCCCTTAAAATGCCACGCTGACTAAGCGGGTTGGCGAGTCCACCCTTTTTAAGTTGGTGTAGTTCCTTAGGGCTTTGTTATCCTTTAGTCGACTTTTACGATACCAACTGGAAGAGCCAACCAACCAACAGTGCTATTCTATAGGCGACCGATACCACACAGCCTTAAACTATTTTTTAAAAAATGCAAAACTTATTTAATTTTTCATTAAACCTCTAATTAATCCGTACCAATTTTTTATTAGTTACTTTTGTCCGAACGTCACTATCCAGCTGAGAATCATTTGATGGTTTCCGATCTAATACTGAGCTGAACATCATTTCAGAGCGATGCTACGATACGCAGAATTACTATTTGAAAATTTGTTTTGTTATTTTCAATTCTTGTCCTCTAGAATAGTTGTAATGTGTCGTAATGAAATAATAGTTATTTGTTATACAAGAGTGCAAAGTTGCTTTTTAACCGCGTGCTCCATTTTGATGACCGAGCAAGCGAAGGATTCAAAAATTAGAATCCTGAGCGTTAGCGAGGGAATCAAAAGAGCACGAGGTGAAAAATCTTTGCACTCGAGTGCAACACGTAACTTTTCATCCCCCTATCTCGGAAAGAAAATGGCGCGCGCAAAGCAAATTAAAAAAAAAGTACACCAAGAAGGTTCCGAGTCTGAGTTTTTAACAAATTAAAAAAGGTTGTATGATAAATTCGGCACCATGGAGGTAGAAGTAAATAGGTTTAATGATGATTTGAATTCACAAACTTAGTGCACACGATGTTCTAAATTCAATTTACTTTATCCTCTAGCGGATAAAAACGGCTTTTGCACTCAGATATCGAAGAGCAAAAATACTCTTTCCGAGATAGGGGGATGAAAATGTTTTTTTTCCCTCGTTTTATCACTGGGGAACACGATATGGCAACTCTCACAGACGACCGCCTTGAAATGTACCAACTTGATATGTGTTTAGGATCCGAGGATTAACACGGAATAAACACAGATGGAAAATGGTTAGGGAACGGTTTCATTTTGATTATCAATAGTAGAATGCGATTATGTCTACTTAAAAGTTTATATTGAAACGTAAGTGTCAGCAGAATCAGCTCCCAGAACTACGTTTATTGATTAGGCTGTTCCCAGCATGTTATTTAGAAGAGTGCAAGTTATTTGAGTATATTATTGGAAACAGAGACAATCTTGACGAATTTCTTGTTAATATTAACCCTGAATCCCAAGAGGCAAATTTCCTATTTGGAATGACTCTTGCAGGCACTGTACGAGTTACAATTATATTTCTAGTTGAAGACTTCTTCTTTTTTTAGATACCAATAAAAATAATTTCAAGGTGACTTTTATAGCGAAAAGTATTGTTAGTTGTTTCACGTATACCACCGTCAGAAACATAATAAATGTCAAGTCGTTTGAAGTATGTTACAAAGAATATTGCTTCCATGTTTGCAACGAGACAACATTACAATTCAATTGAACTGGGTGCCGTCTACGTCGCGTCGTATCACTTGTCTGGACCGTAAAACTTAAACACAAATCGAACTTCTATACGTTTGACAGTTATGCTGTACTATATTTGTTTATTTGCAAGGATGGAATTGAAAGTATCTCGTTTGAAGCAGCCGATAATTGTACTTGAAGTGTGAAATTTATTGTTTATAGAGAATCAGAAAAGGCAAATACTTCACGTAAGTGGATAGTGTCATTTTTGCTTAAAGATATGAAAAAGATTTTACTATAGGATATACCTAAACATATACTTCATTTAAACAATAGTACATATATATAGAGGACAAGATCTTCTCTGTCTCTGTACTTAATTAACAGATGAATGGATAATTAGTGACTCCACTATTCATACACGGCCTATAATGAATCCCCTGCGGGGTACAGGACTAAGAAAGAAAGAAAACTTTTTTTTACGGTAAGAGCGAGATTACAGTAAAAAAAATAAATAATGACGTGTGGAAAATTTAAAAAGAAAGGGAAAATACCTTGATTAGTGGCAATAGAAAAATCTCTTCTGTGGCTAGCGGCAAGTGTTAGGGCTGGTTTTCAACATCCCTACGTGCGTGTGTATGTATGTGTGTCTCTGCGACTCTCTCTCTCTCTCCCTTGTATCTATGTCTATGTGCAATCATGAAGAATTTTCGAACCTTATTCCATCACGAGAGCCCAGTGAGGACTGGTGGGTTCATTCTTCTCCAATCATTCTCGACGTTGTATGTTGTTTAATTCTTGGACATGACGATGTTCTTACAATACTTCCCTTCATCGCCGATCTAGAGTTAATTGAAAAATCCATACTCAAGTCGAAACTCAGTGGTATGCATAGATGTTCGTCATGATCTCACAAATGGAAAAAAATCTCATCGTATATAATTCCGTAAGCAGCCCTTTCATCATCTACTGCTGGCCTCGATGTATGGCCTTAAAACGACACGCTGGCTGCGTGGTTTGGCGAGTCCACTGTTTTAGATGTGATGTATTTCCTCGGGACTTAAGTTAACGGTTTTGTTATACTAAGGTATACCACCTTTCGCGACACCCATGTTAAGAGTTATTTTAACGCTGGCCGACACCACACGACCACACGGCCATAGGTTAGCTATAATTATTTCCCCTTAATTACCTTCCGATAAGTACTCAAAGCCTCAGTTATGAACTCCTTCTCCGTGTCACCAACGGCCTGGTGTTTTCCCGGCGTACTGGATGTTAAGAGTCCCCATACAGCAGCCATGGAGAATACCATCATGGCTTCGGAGTAGAATATCAACTCCCAACCAAGATCAGTTTCGGAGAGAAGACCAGCTATGGGAAGAGCTATGATGATGCCTAGTTGAACTCCTATAAAGATGAAATGGTAAATTTATGGTGGTGTTTACAGGTGATTCTATTTTTGGTTTTACAGATCTGGCGCTATCATAACTACAGGATCACACTACGCTGGTTGTTTCATCAGCGTACAAATATTTATTTATTTATTCAATGATACCATGTACACAAGCACGAACTTAGACTAGACTTAGACTTATATGTATATAACATATATGCGTGTGTGTGTAATAATGACAACATATAATAATAAATTGTAACAAAGCCGTATCTGTACATGAAAAAAAATCGTTGCAGAACCCACTACGATTGATACAGAGACCAAAACAAAAAAAAATTGAGAATTCGCGTCCCTGTATTTGTCCGTTTGTCTATCTGTCTAAATGCAGATCACATAAAATCTGCTTAATGAAATTTGGCACAATTATACCATAATTATGCCAAATTAGCATAATAGGCATGATGACGGATTTTGAAATCCGCTTCTATAATGTAGATTCACGTCTACTGTTTCCGAAAATAACATTATTTCAGCAATAAAATAAGTTTTAACGCAAATTATGCATTTTTTTTCTATCTACTTTGAATTATGCGCGAAAACACTCGCAGGTGTCATGACGTCGCTTGTGACGTTACACCTAGGTAAACGTAGGTAGGTAAATCAATCGAAGTTCAAGCGACACGGTGATGTTTACTGAGGCGTGACGTCATTCGCTCTGATTGGCGTTTTAGTTAACATGGCCGAATGCAGTATTTTATACTTTTATTTTATTGAAAATATTATTAGTCTCAATGTTTACATTAAAACTGGTTAATTCATTAGAATTCTTTCAACATACTTTTTTCTCTAAAATCATTTATTCTTTAATTCTTTAATACTGTCACCATGCCTATTATGCCGGGTTTACGGTCGCTGTAAACCCGGCAGAAGACATCTTGGCTCAGAATCTTAGAGAATGGTGCGGGACGAGTACTAGGTCTTTGTTCCGAGCAGCAGTCTCTCGCGTGAGAAGAGCCATGCTGATCGCCAATCTCCGTTAGGAGATGGTACCAAGAGACGAAGAGGAAGAAGATAAATAAAGAGGCTTAATTGAGTATCAAATTATGCTAGGATACTTTCTATCCAGATCTGTTACAAAATTCCCACGAGAATCAACGTTCCTAATCTTATATATACTCGTATAAAGAGACCGGCAAAGGCTAGAAACATGAAATTAGGACGGTAGCTTCCTAAAAACTAAGATCTAAGAAGGGATTTCTCGATATTCAATCCACAAGGGAGTGAAACGGAGTGTCAAAATTTTAACACCAAGGTATTCACACCAAGTTTAAGGTGTATTTTATTTGTATTCTACAATACAAATAGATAATCAAATGCGTGCTTTAGCATTTTTTCAAAATTGTATAAGGGGGCTAAAATAAACCGTGTGAAATTTTGTATGGAATCACAATTAAACCCAATTATATCCACTTAGTTACTTTATTGACGACCCGTTGGCCTGAATGGTAATGCACTTATCTGTTGCGCGAAAGGTCCTGGATTCGATTCCCGATCGGACATTCATTTTAAGACAATGTGTTTGTCTTTGATTGTGTCTCTGGACCCAGTGATGCCTAGAATGGGTCATTAAATGTGGCGTTAGTATTATTATTATATTTCATCTCAGCCTATAACTATGTCAATCCTTTCAACGATCTCATTATAAGTAAAATATAACGAATAAACTTTTAAAATATCAATTAAAAACTTTTTTAATAACGTGAATTTTTTGATTACTTTCTTGAAACAATTTAAAGTAATACGTACCACTGTAAACGAGAATGCTGAATAAACGCCTCTCGTTAGGTGGGAGCCATTTCGCTATGAGAGATTGGTTAGCGGGGGTCAAACAAGCCTGGGTCATCCCCATCAGCAATTGTGCGTTGCATACCGCCACCCATCCACCCTGAAAGAACAATAAACACATGTATACCGCAACCCGGAATCAGATCTTTTATCGTCCATCGCTGGACATGGGATGTATGGCTTTGAAACGCCACGCTCGCCAAATGGGTTTGCGAGTCCACTGTTTTAAAGTTGGTGTAGTCCTCAGGGTTTGTGGTAGCAGCTTTGTTATCTCTTAGTTGTATTTTACGAAACCCACGGCACCAGGTACCAGGTGGGTGGTGACATTTTAAAGCGAGCCGTCACTACACGACGTAGTTCCTTGAAATATTACTGTTGTGGATGAAGGCCACCTGTAGATTGTAATTTTGCATGCATGTATAAGATAAATAATATTTTAAATTATATAACGATTGTTGGACGGTGTGCGCGGTGACTTTATATCATACTCGTAGGTATATGTATTATACATCTACCTACGTGCAACATCTACCCAAGCCCGGCAGGGTGGCGCGGCGGCCGCGACGCCTCAGTCGTTGACTGTACAATCGACTAACCAAAATCTAGTTCCTTCATGCGCCACCATACCCATATTATCCACAACACTGGTCCAGTAGCTGGATCAGCCACAATTACTTCGTCTATACCATACAATATCAACCTGTGTCACTCACACCACTGTTTGGATATATGCCTCTCCTAAGATCACCACAGATAGATGGTCTTCCTCTCTCCTCATTCATAATATACATGTGATAATTTGTAATAAATTTCAAGATATAAATCAACCAAAACGTTGCAAGAAAGATTCGTAGATAAAACCATCGCCGCTATCTACCGAGTGATTGGAAGAACAACATAAGTCATCGATTGATGTTGTTTTTCTCAATGAATGAAGAAAATACCTTTCTGCTTGACTCACGAGGAATAACGTGACATACATAGTTTTTGGCCTGAATGTGAGATAAGGATACGTTTGCAACAAAAAACATATTTAGGAAAATACATGACTTATGTAATCTTTGAAATGACCGATTCAATTACTGACAACGTAAAAACACTGTCGTATTTTATCTCTACGTGTGTAGCAGACGTGTGTATTTTATCTCTACACCTCATTAGATCAATGAGGATGAAAGTGCACGCTGCAATGACTTGTCACGTTACCCCTCTCTCAAAGAAAACTACCTTGAAATCTACTGCATTGCCCACTCTATCCCATTTCCCCAATGTACGTACGTGTTTCGGTAGTGAGTGAGATATGCCAAAGCCTATTCCCACGCCTTCCTATCCCTCCCAATTGTCCCAACTCTTTCTATAAATCCATTCCTTTATCCGCAAAGGTAGGTAGATCACCCGGGAGCGTGCCAACGTTTGTCATTTGGGACCTATTCACATTTGTGATATTTTTAATATATATTCAATATATCATATGCATATATATATTTAACGCCAATTTCGTCTAATTTTAATGGTTCGCTAGCACTACTACGGAGGGCTGGATTTAACACTAACAGCCCAGCTTACCTTATTGACAATAGTAGGCATGGCCACACACAACGCTCCATCTACCAGAAGAACAGAAGTCAGTAGGAGTTTACTGCCGACGTTCTTCAAGTACAGCTGTGCTGGTAACAGCATAAGTGCATAGCCGAAGAAAAATGAGGATAATATCGCTCCTTGTATTCTCCTGTCCCAGTAGTGTATCTATAATAAAATAATAAACATTTTACGTTTAGGTAGAAATATCGCGACATTATCGCCCATATTAATTCACTAGCTGTTGCCCGCGACTTCGTCCGCGTGGACTTTAATTTATAAACACCGTCTTTATTCGACGTGATTCTTTAAATTGATACAACTCTTTTATTTATGAACTGATTGAAATAAAACAAACACTAAATTTTAAGTGAAGCTTACCACAATACATTAGTTAAAACCGCACCCAAATCGGCTAAGCCGTTTCTAAGATTAGCGCGCACAAACCCACAGACAAACAGATAAACAGACAAAAATTCTAACAATCATTGTTTTGAGTTCTATTGCGTTGATAAAGGCCCCCAATAATAGTTTTTCTCATATATCCTCCATGTACAGACAGCGATCAGTTACATTTTTATTATATGTACAGATATAGAAGATGTCCCTAGGTAATATAAATGTATACCAAAAAGTATAAAATAGTGACATTTCTACAAATTAACGATGGACGAATACCATTAAAATAATAATATATAATTTAATTATTATTGGGTAATATAATTTACCCAAATATAATATTATTTTAAATAATCACTTCCACCGATCCTTTATATCGCTGCACCTTGTGCATACCCGCCAGTCTAGCGATCGACCCCTCCCGGCGCCGGTCGATTGTGAAACTCACATATTTGGGTGGTCTCCTGGACCCCGGAATTGGCACACCCTGTGCCCTTTCTATACCGCGAGTGTATCTGCTCTAAGCTGCATCGCTGCCTAGTACCGAAGGACTCTTAAACCAAGTGGAAAGTCAAGAAGAAGCCGAGAAGAAGCGCTACCAGGCTGGGAAGAACACAAGGCAACCGTAAGCTTGGTCGGAAGGCAGCTATTCTCGGCATATAAGGTCAGGCTTTCTATTTGGCTATTTTATCAGCAATAAACCTATGGATCCGCACGTGGATTAGCGTAGCTGTCGCGTTCACAAATAATATTCACTAACATTTTCATAGGTGTGCCCCTTGGTCTTATCTGAAGCAGCGGTAAATTGGAAACCTACCGCTCGATTGTTAGTTCTGAATTATTTTTGTTACCCAGAATCTTCACATGTTCATATGTGATAGTTACTTTACCATCTGGTGATCATCTGGTGCTCGTCTATTTCACCTTCTGCCTTAGAAAGCCTTGTCAACGTCCTATAGCTTACCTGTATATACGTATCATTTCGCCTCGATTCGTCGGTCATAGCCAGTACAGTTAGACCATTACACGCTCGTAATGCTCCGAATACCGTTGAGCAAACTAACATGTACAGCATTTGGAGATGACGAACTCCAATTCTGAACTCTAGAATTTAGATAATATAACAATCAATATCAAAAATATTATAAATTAATTATTTATTACTAATAATGATATTATTCATAAATGTATTTATCATTAACTCATATTTAATTTTAAGCTTACACGAATTCTATCTGTAGTTCCTGAAACTGGTGTTTAATTCGCTACAAAATTCGTTTGTGAACATTTGCAGATCTTCATCGTACTATCTTTGTTACTTATATGTGGTTGAAATACCGCTCCTGAATAAGTGTCAGTATTCTATATTACGTTCTATTTATAAATCGTTTTTCTGTTATAAAAGAGACAGTTTTAGTCTTCCAATTCATTTCTCAAGATAATTACTTTGATATATACTTCACAGCTTAATTTCTGATATCTTACGTGTAAACAATTCATGAAATCATATCCATAATTACCACGACATTTTCATTCCCACTACAAGTTTCTGTTATGTTTTTACAAACATTTACAAATTCATGTAAATATCAACGTCGTATTAAAATTGATATGCAAGATATATCCATCTCAGAGGTTAATTTTATTAGCATCATATGGATTTGTATGAGCAATGCAAAATAATACAATTATTAATATGAACTCACTTTTCTTTGTAATGACGCCATCGTGTCCATCTTTGAAATTGTATTTCAGAAAATCAACATCCATTTTCGTTTTCACTGGTTCTAATCATTTTCCATTCACCGTGATAACTGCCTCTGTTTCCACTTCAAATGTGATTATGTCTGAGGCTTCATTGTAATTATTGAAAATAAAAATACCGCCTTAGATAAGACTGGAGTACAATCAACCGTGTCTATATGAATATCTCCAACTTTGAAATCTGGAATTATGATTTTAGATTTTTACTAAACGTCATAGAGTCATAATTTCCTTGGATAAGTTTGGTGTGCGTTAATGTTCATATTGTCTCACATACTACAAGGGACATCATTAAGTATGGTATTTACTTAAATGAGTTCATTTAATTCTAAACTTTAATATAATATCATAGAGTGTATGTCAGTAGAAAACAATTTAGGACTTATTCTGTTTCATCAGTTAATACAATATTCTAATGTCTCCGTTATATTAGGTATTTTATACATTAAATTAATGCCCAGTGTACTTTCGCATTTACAAAGCAAATAGTGTCTACTGTTCTGTATTATTTAGGTACTTCATTTATGTCGTGTATACAGATAAGAGTTTATAACTTCATTGTCATTACCTTCTAAGGATAATTTTGGGATATCATTGGCGCTATCGCGTACATTAAAAACAGAACGGGTGACAGAAAGGATCGGGAACCTTAAAACTGTGTCATCAAAAGTCTAGGTCGCATATTGACGATATATCAAGAAGAGTAGGTATCAATCATAAATCAAATGATTGAACATAAAATATTGTAGTAAATCATAAAATAGACTAAAACATAAAAATAGTAGGTCGCAAAAAGACTAGATTGCAAAATTGTTTTGTCTTTCATGTTCTATTGGAAAAATTTGCTTGTTTTGCCTAGGTTGCACTTTAGGTTATGTAGGCAACTGTGCTAGCAAAAAATAAAACACAATCTAATTTTGAGACCTAATTTTTAAGATGCAGTTGCCTAACGACCTTATCATTTTGATGCCTAGTTTTCTTGATATCTAGTCAATATGCGATCTAGACTTGGTGACGTTGTCATCTTGACTATATGCTTACGGTCCGGTTTTACCAAAGTTATAATCAACATCATTTTCTCCATTTAGATGACAATTGTCTTTATGTTCGTTAGTTTTGTATACAAATTACGACACAAATACTAATGATATCATTCAACCAGTATCATTTATCTTTGTTAAAACATATACTATTACGAATTTCAAATAAACACATTATACTTAGATTTGTTTATATAAGGATATCGGTATCTCGCTTCTGTTTAAATTCAAGAAACATGTAAAGATTACTTGAAAGATAAGTTTGCTAATTTGCTATTCTGACTCTAATTACCTAACTATAGGAATCACTTTTCAATGATAATAGCTCAAATAGGGTTCCGACCATCAAAATTTGAAACCGAACACATTATTTGAAAATATTATTTTGACATGAGTATTTTATCACAGCGCACATCACGATACAAGCAAAGATGAAGTTCATGACAACATTAAAATTTTAGTGTTGTCAACTTACTGCGGCCTATTTTTGCTCCTATATCGCCAAGTCCGGTGTTTTATTAAAATATAAGTCCGTGGTTCTATTAAAAAACTTTGTTTTATTAAAATATAAAATATATTAGCGATGCCGGCGACTTCGTTCTCGTGAACTTGCGATTCCCGCGGGAACTTTATAATCGATCTGGATAAAAGGTACTCCAAACATGAACACGACACATAAGCTATAACTATACCAAGTTTCATTAAAATCAGTCAAATAGATTTTGCGTGATGCGCATTCAGACAGACAAAAGTCCAAAAATTGTTCGTTTGAGCTCTATTACATTCGTAATTCATATTGCGATCACTTTTTCAAAAAACTATTATATGTTGAGACACGGTTTTGTTATGATTTTATTGTATCTATACTAATAGATTACGGAACCATTACCGTGCAGGTACAATTCGCACATGATCAAGTTTTCTTTTTAATTTATGTAAATACAGAACACAATTCTCCTCAACAGCGACGCAAGAATCTCATTTAACATTTCTGGTGTGAACTGAATTGTGAAATAAATTCGAAACGTTATACTTATTTATTATTAAAAACAAAAAAAAGGGAGTAGAATTCGAAAAACATCAGCAACAGTATCTAGAATTAAAAGTATTCCTGTTATTCTATATATATATATATATATATATCTTGAGATTCTCCTTATGCTACGATATGGGGTTCTTCAAGAAAGCTGTGAATAGGATTCTGCGTGGCCGGCAGCGCATCCGCATAACCCTTTGTGTTGCAGGTGTCCATCGGTGGCGGTAGCCACTTACCATGATGTGGGTCACTTGGCCGTCTGCCTCCATTAATGTAAAAATGTCATCATTTCGTTATTATTGTCTGATGTTGGCATATACCGCAGATATTCATGAGAAACAGTATGCGCGTAACATCAAGCGAACAAGAAAAGCTCTACCCCTCTCTCACAGAAGACTACTTTGAAATGTACTGCATTTCTCACTTTATCTCGTTCCCCAATGTTACGTGTATCGATAGTGAGTGAGGTATTCCAAATCCCGTTCCCATCCCATCCTATCCTAACCCCTCCCATTTTCCCAAATCCATTTCTAAATGTCCAAAGGTTAAGCTGCGCATCTGGGAGTGCGCGAATTCTTGTCATTCTGGATCGAAGACGCTCTGTTCCCAGACTGGGATGCTTTTGCGTATCACTATTTGCATTATTTTTAGATACTGTTTATCAATCACCATTTCACTTGGCACATTGTTTTTAGTGTTGGTATATTAATATGTTTGTTTTGTAATAAATTCTAAATATCTATTTTTATTACTTTACACTTGTGTAATTGTAATTGTATTGTGTAAGTGTAATTGAAATTGTCTTTATTTCTCTCAAACTAGGTTATAGTTTGAGAGAAATAAAGACAATTTCAATGTCACGAATTTGCGTCGTCTACATACACAGAGGATAGACAAAAATTAAAAGCGGCTTTTAGTAAAAATTTTCTTTATTATACAAAATAGTTAATAGGTATTCGTTACGTAGGCAGAATAAAGCCATATATTCTAAGACTTTCTGTTGTAATTGTCACTTTAAGGATATTACGCCAGTCACACACATAGATTTGTTACTGTGGATGTCTGAACTACTGGTCATTAGTGAATGTTGACATTCGCCAAAGAAAAACTTGCGGAAATTGTTTTATGTAGATTTTGTTCATCGGTGGCAGTTGACACTTACTTTTACGCCTTGATAAATGATAAAATACTTTACATATGTATGAATGAATAAATGAATAATTTATTCACTTAATAACAACTAACTGCACTTCTACAAACACATTAAAATCAATATGAATTAAAAGTAGTTGCTACTCAGCTAAATGGGTGAAAACGCAGCTAGTGCTACAACAGAAGTCGCAGCGCTGATTTTCAGTTGCGTATATAGTGCCGGCTATAGAATAGCACCACAAGCTACCACAAGCCCAGAGGAATTACACCATCTGTAGAAGAGGACTCGGCAGCCGGCTTAGACAGCGTGTCATTTTAAGGACAAACCTCCCTCGTTCACAAGACAATGTGCGTGAGAGCCGTGTCCAGCAGTAGACATTGAAAGGGCTGGTTGCATATTTTCGTTAACAACACTCACATGGAGACGACAACACAATGAGAAAGATCTGAGAACATTGAGGGTTCCGTAGCATTTTCACGATTATGGTCTTAAAACTAAACAAATAATCACTTAAGAGACTCCCTTATTCTTAACCGGTTACTTTTTGTTTTAAATACTATTTCAAATTTTGTCTTAAAGGTGTGTTCAGACATCGTGAGTCACTTAGTCAGTCAATTAGGGTCACGGAAAATCGATACTTTCGGTGTCGAGCACCTTTTTGTTTTGATACCTATACTTTTGTGCTCTTTTTATTATGTTTTTGACATTTTTATTATATTTTGACAAGTTACCTACATAACATTATTATGTATTTGGATTGACATATTTATCGATTGTGATTGACATTTTTAGAAATTAATTATTATAACAATTGTTCAATCGGTTTGTTTCGTTTACAATTATTTTTTGCACGCCTGTTGGCACAGAACATAATGGACCATGTTTATAATGAACACCATGTATGTTACCTGTGTTTTTTGCGAAATAAATTATTTGATTTAATTCTTCATTTTATAATCGAATATTTTATTTATATGATACTTCAAGACAGGTATCGTATCAAAATTAGTAATCTATACTTTTAATATTACTCATAAAAATAGTGAATTCTAAATAATAATAATAATAGCACAAAAGTATAATAAAGTGGTATCGAAAATTTTGTGCAGAACTTTAGGAAAATATCCAATGTATTGGGATTTCGACATTTTTTTCTCTATTAAATAACTTGTAGAGAATATACGCATCAGAAACTCGTCGAGGGTTTTTTTTTTTAAACTTTCAGGGAAAGTATAGATAACGAAGAGAAGTATCGATACCTTGGAGTATCGACACTTTACATTCGATACCGTGTTCCTATGAGTAATTAGTTACTTCCATTAGAAGTAATTATATAAAAAATCCTATGTGTGTTCTCGTCTTTACTGACGACGTTTTATCTCCCGAGGGCAATTATTCGAAGCTGTCTCCTCATTGTTTACTTGTATCTACTTTTTCTTCGTTTTCTTGTTTTTCTTGCTTCAACGCTGGCTTCATTTCCTCTGTAAAAGAAGGCATTATATTGTTGGAAGTTTTCATTGATATTGTGCTTTAAGGAAGTTTTCAACGCATCGTCGTTCATTGTTTGATTATGACTAGCCGAAAGGCCACGACCTCACAGAAGGCTACCGAAAATAATACCACTATATTTTCCATTATTTGCTCCAATGAACGTACACTCACAATATTTAATTTTTGAGCCACTTTATTATTAATTGGCAGTATGGAGCGATGATAGTCTACTCGACTCACATTCGTGTGATTCAAATCCTCGGCCCGTACCACTGAGTTTCTACTTAAGAATGTTTTAAAAAAAAATGTCACTACCCGGCGGTGAGGGAAAGAATCGCGCCGAGCCGAGAAAGCCTACACTCCACTAATAAAAGACATTATTCTCTTTTTTAGATTATTCTCTTGATACCTCATCTCACCCCATTCCCCCACGAGTTTTGATGAGAAGAACTCGTCCCCTTATTCTTCTTATTACCCACCTTTCCAACCTATTCCCAAATCCATTCCTAAATCTCCAAAGATGTGCCAACTTTTGTCATTCTGATATTGATTCTGATCTTCAGATATTGTGAGTGTTGTGTGTCACAACTTTCCGGACTATGAAGACCAAAATTAAATGCAATTCTCGACGTGTAATGATGAGACTGCTCGCAATTCTCGACGTGGACTACCCGCCTCTTCAGTCAGCACGTGACCATGGTTGGTGCAACCCAACCGAAACGTATAGTAAAATAAATAAGGTATGCGTTGAGATCCGTTTAAGTAGATAAACATTTAGCCCACTTTTAAATTTGCTGACATCCATTTGCTGCCACTTTTTTCTTCTGCTTTTCTTTCTATATTTCTTCTGCTCATTTTATCTCATTTACAATTTGTCTCACATACCTGGATCTGCTTTCCTTTTATCTAAATAGTCAGGGTCGTCCCAAGCTTGCCGCTCCGTGCTCCCGAAGACCACGTACACGATGTTGGTGAGGATGCTCAGAGTTGCCGTGCTGAGGAACACTATCCTCCACCGGCTTATGTCTGTCTGTAAGCATTTCAAAGCGTTACCGTAAGGGACACAGTGTCGACACGGTGTCGATTGCTAGACACAGTGTTTTATTAACTCAACAGTAGAGGAAAAGAGGCACCGTACGCCCGGCTCCCGTCTCCTGCGCACCGATCTACGTACGTACGTGATTCGGTAGTGTGTGAGATATAGTAGTGTGTGCCTATTCCCATCTCATACAATTCTATTTCAAGCAACCTAACTCAATAGACAATTAAATAAGAACCGATTAGAACTCTTATAGACATGAAAGCGCAATTGAGGACCTAACCAGGTGGACCGAGGACTTAAAGAAGTTCGCCGTTGATAATTGGACAGCTGATGTTATGGTATGGTATACTAATCACCATACCAAACTTTACCAGATAAGTTGGTAGTGGAACTCTTTGCTTAAAAAACACTTTATCTCTAAAGGTTTTACAGAGTTTCTTTTATAATATTAAGGGCCTCTCTCACCGCCTACTGATACTTTATCAGAAAGTCAGTATCAAATAGATTTAATTGGCAGATTATTTATCTATCAGATTGTTAACAGTTACTTTAACAGGAGGCCCGGCCCTTAAGGCCTCTCTCAAAACTTCCGGGTACCCTATCAGAATGTGGTGAGAAGGTCCCTAAGTATTAAAAATTACAGTTCTAGACTGACGGGCAAGCGGTCCACATGATGATAAGTGGTTGCTGCTGCCCATGGACATCTGCAACACCGGGGGGCATGCGGGTATGCCGCCGACCTTATAGAATCCTATTCACAGCTTTCTTGAAGATCTCGATTATTAGTAACATAATTCCTTTCACTATATACTTTTCTTTTGAACGGAAATATATCAAAATATGTTAAATATATCAACCGATATACATACTACACCACGGAGTGTTTATTAGAATATTACAATCAGTGCCTATTGTCCGTACAATCCGTTGAGTGAAACAATGGACGTCATTAACTGTAGGATTAACTTGATAATCATCATTGATTTAGAAATCTATAAAAACTACGCTTCTGTAGCCCACATTTCTCTTTTGTCCTAATCCAAAGAGGATTTATTACAATTGTAACAATGTTTTCTCTGCTGTAAAAATGTATGCGAGCATAAATTGTCCTTTCCGGTAATCCAGAATTCGAAAGTGTTATAATTAGGCGTAATTGAAGACCAGCGGTTGCTTTAATTAGACCATAGACCTAGAAAGCCAATGATTTCTTATACAGTGTGTCAGGGACTCGATTCCAGATATTTTAAGGGAGTCTTATACACTTATTTTTATTGACTAAAACACCTGCCTACCTACTCCTTACTCACGACCCCATGAATGGCAGCTATATTAGTTTTTTAGTCGGCCGAATAGGTATGATAGGTACTAATAAAAAGACAATATCTATGAACATAGACGTCGTATAAACATTCATTGAAAGATTCATTCGTATAGATTCATTGGTTTCATTTGAAAGTTAAGTATGCAAATTTTCCGTTAATTAAACAATTTATTCCAAAATATTGACATAACAGACCTCAAACAATAGAAAGCTTAAGATTTAATACAATATAACGTATTTTTTTTTCTAAATTACTGCAAAAACGAGACCTTTAAATTACATTTTTTGTAATAGATTGATAGCGTTTGGGTAAACCTTTACAATGGCACCGAAATCCTAACTCTATGCCAGTTGTTTAAGTGCTAATCTCCTTTGATTATATGCAGCAGTGGAGAGACACAGGTTGATGGTATTTGTAAATAATAAACCATGCATTTTCTAATGTATCAAATATAAGTTCTAATTAATGAAATTATAAAATTATTGTGTTACTTACTGCATCATTTTGTAGAATCAAACTGGTGCATATAGGTGTGAGTATGCTTCCAAAATTTGCTCCGAAGTTGGTCAGAGAGAGAAGCACCCCAGCGAAGTTCGGTGACATGTCCAGAAGATTCATCTGTGAATAAAATTTATGTACAATATTCTAATATATATATATTTTTTAACATGGAGATATACTATAGCCCCACCTCATGTCTTGCCGTGGGTGTCATAAAGGGCGACTAAGGCATAACAAAGCCGCTGCCACAGGCCCAGAGGAACTACGCCACCACTAAATGAGTAGACTCGCCAACCCACTTGGCGGGCGTGGCGTTTTAAGACCGTACATCTCTCATGCATAACACAATGTGAATGACGAGGCCCATTTACAGCAGTGGACAAGGGCTGATTACAGTTACAGTATTTATAAGATGACAAAGTATTTTGTAGAACTCCATGAGCTCTACGTATACAATTATACAAGGATCAATTGTGAACTGAGAGCAGATTCACACATCTGAATCTAAGATCTGAATGGAAGACAGTCATACCATACTCTCACATAGAGCTTACACAGACGGACTGCATTTGGATTGTCAGCCATCTGCAAAAGCGTTGTTTGAATGCGGTTCCTGCGCAGTTAGCTGATAGTCGGCACAACTGCATCAGAAATTTCAACTTCTTGACCAGTGCACTTGCAGTTCTAACGACTGTACGCTGGCTGTACACTAATTGCACAAGTATTTGTAATACAATACTAATGCAGTTGATCCCACTGCAATGTAACTACATTTAAACTGCACAGCAACTACTCAGATCTTCACCTTCATTTCTATTGCAGTCGGCAGTTCTGGTGCAATTGTGATGACTACTAGCAAACTGCACAAAATCACATTCAAACTGCACTTTGCAGTTGCTTGACAGTCCAAATGTAATCCGTCTGTCTAGATCCGTATGTATCTGGCATTTACAAAAAGAAACGTGTCTTTATGACACGTTTAAATAAACTTAATTCGATGTTTACGTCCGAAGAGCTCGGTCTCCCGATTGGTAAATGGGATAATTCGATTCATTTTGGGTTGAGGACCCTTTTCGAGTCTTAATCCAGTTTAATGTCAGATACTTTATTGCGTTTCACGATAAAAAGCAATTTGTGCTCTCAATTATAAAGCTGGATTTGGTCTCTGAAATTGAAATCTTTTTGTGTGACTGTAAATTATTCGTGGTAATCTTGAAGACAGGGTTGAGGGAGTACAAAATTGTGATTGGAGTTGATTGTATGTCTGATTACATTTTAAGTACGGTTAGCTGTTATATTTGGTTTGTTATTAAGTCAATGTAACTTGTAAAATCATTTATTTTGATAATAATATCTTCGTTTTGGTTCAGGACGCACTGATTGAAGACTTTCGCTTGTCAGTTACAACTTATGGTGCTGAAACGATACCTCCAATGGAACGCCAGATCCATAAGTTCAAAGTTGCCCAGTTATGGAGAGAGCTATGCTCAGTCTCTGCGAGATAACATCCGAAACAAAGAGATTCGCCGAAGCTCTAGTCGCATAGCTTATAGAATCAGCATACTGAAGTGGCAGTGCCAGTGGCAGTGGTCATATTTGCCCCAGGATCGACAACCGATGGAGTAGACAAGTCTTCGAATGGAGACCATGCACCGAAAAGCTTGAATTCCATATTAGATTTAGAACAGAAAACGTTAAATATCATGTTTTTTCTGATTAAAATCAGTTTTTACAGACTGTTTTTTTATAATTTGCTAGATCAATTTTAAATTGCCAGACAGCAATGAACAAATTAAACAATAACACGTGTAAATGTACGTTAATTCAATTAAAATATAGTTAAAGGTCGATTTCTGGAAACCAACTTCAACTTGTAAAATCACATGCAGGGTTTCGGAACACGACATGTTCAAGCTTGTTACATAATGTCAAAGCCTGCGTCAACTGCGAGCCTGATTCAAAGTTACAAAGCGTTCAGAGAGAACAAATCGGAGCTCGTATATGCGTTTCAGAATAATTACTGGGGATTGCTGGATCGTACAGTTTTAATACTACATTGTGGTCATACGACGGACCGGCATAAATATCAGTTGTGTGATTCTTTGTCATATACAATAATCACGTGTAATAAATACTATAGCATATTATAATAGCATTGAAACATACATAATAAAAGATTTAAATTATATCGTATCTGGAATATTCTTGTTTTTACTCGGACATTAAAGAGAACGCATCGAATTCAGTCTTCAATGTTTTTATTCAGTGGTCGGCACTGCACTCTCTTTAGCTCTGTAGGTAGATTCCTGGACATCTTAAACTATTTACCAATTGAAAATATTATTTTTTGATCATTACCAAAAAAAATTGAGGAAGTATGTTTGCTTGCTACAGTATTATACTTGGGTATAGGTTCTTTCATCTCACGAAGGCGGATTACACTTAACCTTGAGACCGTACAGTTGGGCTCCCAAACGCCGCGCCGCACAGTAACACAGTACGAGCACAACCAATAGTAAGCGTAACCCGCCTTCGTGCGAAGAAAGAACTATTAGCTTTGTTCGCGGTAAGGATTCAGAACTAATTCGGAACTAGTACTGAACTAATTTGGAATCGTAGTAGAGCGCATGCTCGGTTATAAACCGATTCGTGATTTTTATGTCCGCGAACGATTTCGGAACCAAACTGCGTACGATCTACTGTCATCGGCAGTGTTACCAACTCTCAAAAATATTTATCCCTAAAGCTTAAGTCAAAAACCCCCAAAATTGCCCCAATTACTTAGAAATCCCCCTAAAAAAATATAACAAAAGAAAAAATATAAATTACAAAAATGCAATGAAATTTCTTTACCTTTTAAATCTAGATATGTTTCCCAAATCTACGTGTACTTCTGACTGTACATTTTTATTTTCTTTAGGCATCATTAACAAATTGCTTGTCGGCACAGCAGTACAACAACAAAATCGAATTAAACAAGTAAACAATAATCAACGTACATATGTATTTCCAGTAAGCATAGGCACAATAACCACCAGTCACCACAGAGTAGTTGTAATATATTTGTACTAGATGTCGTTAAGTCGCTAGGTCAACAAATAAATATGATTAGCTATTATAGTTTGGATTGTCCCAGGGCCTATACTTTCACATAATATATGAAAAATATATATTCAAAAAAATATATGAAGAGTCAAAAAATCCCTAAAAATACCCCTAAAAATATAAAACCCCTAAAAAAAACCCATCCCACTTATTTACCCCCTAAATTTGGGGGGAAAACCCCTAAGTTGGCAAGTATTTAAGTGGACCCACCAAAACACATTACTCTTATTAGAGTATTATATAAACTTATTTATATAAACAACAAACAAAACTAACCATATTTTATTTAACCCTTAATAAATTAATAAAATTTATATTTTATTTAACTATTTAACGAGTTTATTAGTTTCTAACCAACTGAATATAGCCGCGGCATGTATGTCAAATGTCGTTAGATAAAAACTGCGCATGTCTGGAACTACGATTCTTGCCAAAGTTATAGAACTGATAGAACTGATTCTGAACCGATCCTGAATCGAGTTCGACGGTTCCGCGAACACAGAACTGTAACTAGAAATTCTGAATTGTGTGTTCCGCGAACGGCATTATTTGAACTGCGCATGCGTATAGTTCCGAATCCGTTCTGAATCCTTACCGCGAACGAAGCTATTATACCTACATAGCAGCTTTGAAAGAGAGTATCTCTCAACTGAGGGATTATACTTTATTGTTAAAAGATCCTAAAACATCATGGTTGCATTTTAAACACTAAAACTTTTTAAATATTCGTTGAAAATGGAATAATTGCTGCTTATTATAAACTGGATTAAAGAAAAGGGCATTTTTTGAGGGGGAGAGTGCACGGTGCAATACAACAGCTGCTGGGCGAGCTTGTAATTTGAATTGTAATTTGAAAAAAATTGTTGATAGTTATCTTGGTATCTGGCATATAGCTAAGGTAATGGCGTTACAGAATAAATATTTATAACACTCACCATAAAACCAGCTGAATAAAAACCACTGATAGTGAGTGAAGCTACAAGTGTGGCGACGGTTAAATTCTTGTTCTCGGGACCGAGGAATGCCAGGCATATCAGGCCGATACCCATTCCGAAGAATGCTGCAAAATGAACAAATTAGCTTAAAATAATGGCTTGTATGAACGATCAGCAAAACAAACTATTTTTGAGTAAATAGAGAAGATGATTTTACATTACTATAGGTCTACCGGAATCTCATGGCAAATGGGGAAATAAAAATTTGTTGTGTGCAATACTGGGGAAATTGGATTAAACGATCTTGATACTGTTTAATTTTTATTTACGTCTTTAGTATTAATGAACATGAAGTATATTAGGTATGTGTATGAAGAATGTTGTTATACATTGGGTTCTTAACATAGGAAAATATGTCATGAAAAATAAATCAATCGTATATCATTAAATCATACTAATAATTTAACACCTAATTCAGAACTAGAAAACCATTCCAAGAACTCCACGTGCATTTCTTGTTCTTCATCAGATCATGAAGATAAAGAGGTATTTATTATAAATCGCTCTTTCAGCATTTCAATTATTCTATCTTGCTCGATGAAATCGTTTTCAATTTTCTTTACATGTTCACAACATTTTCGCCATTTCTCTGCATCAATTTGTGAGAAACCTTCTTCTGTTAATAATTTTATGTCACTTGCAGGCCTATTTACATTTTTATCAGCAACTTTTTACTTCATTATACCACAAATCATTTCTATGGGATTCAATGTGCAATGATAAGGTGGGAGCCTTAAAACTTCGTGACCGTGCGATTTTAATACTTCATCTATGTATCTCATATAAGGGCGCAGACATGTTTTGTTTCACTACTTCAAGTAGTTGACATTTACGCCAAAGATCATCATAATGTACATCATTTGCACGAAGCCATTCTTTTATATCAGCGATACGATTGGCTTGTGTGGGCGGTTTGTTCATCCGTACGGAATGATAACTAGCATTATCCATAACAATTAATGAGGTCTTGTCAGATTTGGAATTAGCTTCTCTGTCACTTATTTTGTAAAATTGTCCTTATTCATATGGTGGTGATAGTCAGCAGATACACTTGTTGACCTGTACACCAGACAACAATTTGGTACAAAGCCACTTTCTCCACCAGCGTTTACAATGATCCACCTCGCTCCAAGTGAAATACTTTTAGATGGACCTGCAATATCTTTGCTTTGCCAGCGCTTGTTGACAGAACATGAACCGTGAATGTAAGTCTCATCTAAATAAATCACATCCAATTTATTATGCTCTTCAGCTTCGCGGTTTTCCTTTATACGCTTCAATAACTTGTATCTTTGTAGTTTTATGTCATCTCTCTCCATCATAATGGTCCTTTTTTTATATCTTATATTCATTTATATCTTATATATTCTTTTTCTTTTATAAGAATGGCATCACCGAGCCTACGGTACTGTCATTATAACGTCTGTTTCGGAGAGCCTTAAAGGCGATGGCGAGTAAAATGACTCTTAGATCCTTTTCATATATGTATGACAAAGAAAGAAGAAAGATCGAAAGAAATTTATTAATACTTACGAGATAAAGTGTTATGTGTGTAGTGACACACAAATGATAAAGACCACATTAAACTATATAACCTACTTAACATAAAAGTGTCTATTGCTATCCAAAAAAGTCTAAAAGGCCACAATTCAGCATGTGCTTCAGCAGAATTACGCATTTTCAGTTATACCCCCCCTGCGCTGACTCGTGGACTCATCAGCTCTGTTATTATCCACTCCTGAACAATGGTTTCCGTATGCGCAATGACTTGTGCATGAGGGAAATATATCCTTAAAACGCCACGTTAGCCAATCGGCTTGGAGAGTTCATCCTTTAGAAGTGGTGTTCCTCAGGGCTTGTCTTAGCTGCTATGTTATCACTTAATCGATTTTTACGACAGCCACATGAAGAGATGAAGAGACACGGCACACGACTCATGGACTACCTAGACTAGGGATAAGCCCGCGGCCCGCCACACTATCTCGTAATGTATTTATACACGTTTATATCTGTAATTTTTTATACTAGGTTTATTTTGTTAATAGAGAGAAAATTTGAGTTCATCATTCAGTGTTTGTATTATCATAAGCTTCTTACATGCGGGCCGCACAACATTTTTTAATTTGTAGCTGACCCGTTGTAAAAAAGGTTGCTCACCCCTGACCTAGACTACAATAAACAAATGCCATATTGTACGGAAGGAGTCAACTACGATTCCACTGATAGTAAATTATTTATTAGGATCTCTTAGTATCTCTTTAGTAATCTCTTCTCTATCTATAAATTGGTTACAATTGTGTTTATCTGGCTCTGCATGATGGTGTGGAAAATAATTTGCAACTACAGCGCCGATATTCTGACAGCGTCTTATTGTACAAACACGCGCGAACTTTGACGAGAATAATAAACAAGGAATGATACCTATAGGTAAAAACCTAAACGTGTGTGTGAGAAACGTCTTTGTATCTCTTTTTTGTCTCAAACTAGCTGTTGCTCGCGAATTTTCATCGCAATCGGATGAATGGTATAGGAACGCATACGGGACAAACAAAGAAACACTCGTTTCTATATAATAGATTAATTTGTACTATCAAAATGTACGTGGCCTAAAGACTAGGACACACGAGTTGTCTTGTACCATAATGTAGTATTAATTGAATCTTCCGGGCTACTTGGCCGAGGTCTTCTGGAATCTCTTCTCTTTCTTCCAAACGTTTCGTCAACAACAGAAAGAGAAGAGAAAGAGAGTTTGGAAGAAAGAGAAGAGATTCCAGAAGATCTCGGCCAAGTAGCCCGGAAGATTATTGAATCTTCCGGGCTACTTGGCCGAGATCTTCTGGAATTAATTGTAATATGGACCCCGGCCGAGAAAGCCGGTACAATATGTATAGAAGAGATAGAGAGACTTCAAATTTGTTGAAGAAGAAGGATGGCGAGGCTGTTTTAATAGCTGTATCTAAAACAATAAATTCTATGTACTCATGTGAAAGTATTCGTGTGAATGCACCGAATAATAATATAAATAAATATTCAAGGGTTTATCAACCTTGTTTATTGAGAAAGATGGTAATAAAAGGTCAGATTACCTATAGAATTGAAGATTTTCCTGCAAGCGACGACAGAAAGCCACCCATTGTTGTATATCTTCTCGCATAGCCATGACGACACGACGTTGCCGAACCACATGCCCATGTAGGGCAGAGCTGACAGGAAAGCGCTCTGAGCAAAAAATATAGTGTTATAAGCTTTTAAAATAAAGTGTGTCGTCGGACTATCTGGCCGAGGGCAGGAGGTGAATATAATCTTCATCGCAGTATAATCTTTGGCGTTAGATTAGTTAATTTACTTACGCTCTTTAAGGGTATCCCCAATGCCCGTTCCAGATAAGTTGGCATATCGACGAAGAATAGAACATATCCAACAGCGCAGCCGAAGTGCATCACTGCCACAGCCCACAGCGCCCTGGTGGAGAAGATATCTTTCCACGGTGTACGGAGATTGCCCTGAGATTAGATGATTTGAATCAGTGTCAAAAAGAGAAGCAAATTTCAGAGAATCATGAGGATTGAAGTGTCTCGAAGAGAAGAGCACTGTGCAAAAGGTCCTGGGTTAGATTCGTGGTCGGACAAACATTTGTTTAAAGACAAAACATTGTGGTGTTCGTTCGAGTCTGAGTGTTGCACGTGTTGTATTCGTCTTTTATCTCCCACGATACAAGGAATCCTAGTGTGGTCCAGTGAGTGTGGTGTTATTATTATTTTAATATTTCGTAAATATTTCGGAAGACAGTAAAATACACTTTCTTTATCAGCCACAGCTTCACCTATTCCAACCATCCTTTCGTATCTCTCGTGGAGAAAGATACATCAGAGCCCATTTTTCGTCTCATCTCACCCCATCGAATGAGAAATCTAAG
Source organism: Sesia apiformis (assembly GCA_914767545.1). Lineage (NCBI taxonomy): Eukaryota > Metazoa > Arthropoda > Insecta > Lepidoptera > Sesiidae > Sesia > Sesia apiformis. The sequence continues at coordinate 395,307 of OU611960.1, read as the reverse complement.
AGGACAATGTGTGTGTTTATGAGTAATATTATAATAATTATTATTATAATTACGTTTATTTTAAGTACATATTTTTGTTCGTCATTTCCGTCCGAATGTTACTGTGGGCTTCAGTTGAAAATCAACGTCGAAAATCATTAAACGGGTTTCGACATAACACGTAGGTACGCTGAACTCATTTTTGCACGAGCGCTGTGACACACGAACTTATTACTTGGTAATTCTTGATATTAAACTTTCTTCCCTCCTCCTCTTATAATTAGTATACTTGTGTGTATTGTGCCGTTTCTATAGATAAGGTTCCAAATGGCCGAGACTGTGGGCCTGGGGATATGGTAGTTTTTAATATTCTAATCATGTCTTACCTTTGTACCAGTGTTGAGATCCTTTTCAATATAAAACCGTTCTTCATGAGTAATCATCCTATGTTCTTCAGGTGTACTGGCGGAGAACAGGTACCATACAGCGGCTGTGACGAACATCAACCCGGAGACCACGTAAAATATCAGTGTCCAGCCCATCGCTGTTTCCGCCAGGAAGCCTGAGAGTGGCATGCCGATGATGATGCCTATTTGTGACCCTGGAGATATTAAAATTAACGTTATTGTAGTATCTCTCGCTCGTTCCCTCCGTCTTATTTCTTTTTATTAGCTTTTGGAAGAAAATTTAAGGAGAAACATAACTTGGGGACCGTAAAAGGATACTTAGGGCTCGTGATACACCATTATCTGATGGTAAATTAGGATTTTATTGGAGTATGAGTGCCAAAAGAATATAAAAGACAAAGATAAAGCCGAAAGACAAAGTGCCAATAGATAAAGAATTTCATCACTCAACAAGCAATGCATTTAGATGCCCAGCAAAACCTGTCTAGCAATGCTTTCTGGGCAGAAGACAGTCACACGCTCATGGTGTACTGGAACTTATCTGCCTCAGTTATTCAAAGAGTTACAAAATCGACGGCCAAAACTCGAAACTCAGTTCCACTCACCACTGACTCAACAAGCTGCCACTACCACGGACTATTTGACTACGATCGGAATTAAAATTTTAAAACATTCTCTCTACAGTCCCGATCTCACGCCCTGTGACTTTGGTTTGTTTCCTTATGTGAAAGTGTGACATTTGAGGAAGAACTCGATTTAATTCCCAATGAAAAATGGGATGGTTATGCCATTATGACAGTATGCCGAGTTAAGGTCCTATTTTGCTGCTACGGTACAGTTTGCTTATGATTTTACTACTTACTACTTCATATATTTTTCATTTGTATTTTTTAATTATTATTCTTGATAAAGGCTTATTCTATTCTATTGATGACTCCAGATGCTGCTTTCGCTTTCGCATGATCCATATAATCAACATTACCTCAGTCAAATTTGAGCCGACTTCATTTTCCAGGCAATTGATTAGAGTGAGCCGTAATACCGGGTATCATCATTATGATATCAATCTACTGTTGAAAATGCTGACTGAATTCGTTAATTAAGCTATAGCAAGGAATATTGCAGACGCCAAATCTTCCGAACTCTAAAGTTAAATTCAGTCGATTCAATACATTCTCAATTAATATTCACAAGTTTGGATCTGTTAGTCGGCACTGATGTTCGAATAACTTCTCGTATATTGGCTAAGTTTGAATAATTTGTTGAATCCGTATTAATAATTATTATTATTAGAATTAGAATAATTTATTATTATCGTAATCAGCCCTTTTATTGTTCACTGCAGGACATGGATCTTCTTATGCACCTTGTGCGCCCAGAAACAAAGTGCTTACATGAGCATTTTGATCAAATTAGAAAAAATCCTCACACATTCACGCCCTCACACTCACACACGCACACACACGGGCGCGCACACAACTAAAGCCACTATTATCTTTACATATTACGTCTTCTTAGGCTTATAACCACTTTTTCATAAAAGTGTGGTATACTATACTGTGTTAAACTATGTTATACTGCGCTATACATGTCATACATGTATAGCGTGTGCATGTATGACATTAAAACTCCACGATATCCAAGTGGATTGGCGAGTCCACCAGAGGCTGTAGGCTCCAGAGGTGGTGTGGTTTCTCAGGGCTTGTGGTAGCCGCTTTGTTATCCCTGAATCGCCATTTACGAAACTCATGAGAAGAGTTCAACAAAGAGAGTGGTCCTATTCTAAAGCCATCCAATACGGGACACCACTCAATCACTATTCAACGGATCTGCTGGAAGAGGTATCTACAAGAGATAAGCTTTTGTACAAATTCTCTTATTTAGCCATATTGTTTATTTATGCAGGACAAATAAAAAAAGAACATTTTCCTTCGACTGTTGTAGGTACGTTTTTAATCACTTGTAGGGGCACAGTGTCGACACAGTGCACGCAGAACGCGCATGTTACTTTGTGAGCAATTTGAGTTATAGCGTCACTGTCCACACCGTTCTCGGCAGTCGTCTCCCGCACACCCAACCATGTGTGTAATAAATAATAATACTCGAGATCATGAAAAAGCCATCGTGCATCATCGTCTACTTTCGTTTCTTAGTCTTTTTTCGTAATTACACGAATCGTAATTAATCGCCTTTGAGACAGTATTCGTAGTCCGTGTTTAATTACGAATATTTTTATAGAACAGTTATAACATAAATTACAAAATATTAATGGCAACATCTGATTTTAAATGAGCATAAATTATTCATTCGTAAGCTCGGAAAATTATTTAATTGAAGAAATCTGAAAACAATAAAAAAATAATAATAAAGTTATGTTTCAATTATGAACCTAATGTCATTGCGTAACATTTATCAAATTAGTCTATATATCCCTCACGAATGCATAAAGATTGGAGATTCATGCTACAAATTATTTTCGATTAAGTGCTCTTATTAGTTTTCATTGTTATACTTACTTGATTAAAATCACACTTGTAATTGCTCTATATAAATCAATGCAAATACATGTTTAGTTTGAATTTAGAATATCGATTCAAATAATGTTCTATGAACTTTTAAAAACTACCTATTCACAATAAATCATAACAAGTGACCCATGTGACTTAAGAATTTTGAACTTTATTGCTGTGGCCATAGAGCCTATTTAATTATTTAAATAGGGTTTTTAAGATTATGCATTCATTCAGTATCATCAGTTCGTGAACAAACGAAGAAACATAATGTCTCGTCTCACTACACAATGGCTTTTTCATATTCTCGAGTACTGTATAATAGTATGGTGGACAATTGAGGTTATTTTACCCAACTTCTGAAGCTACACCATACATGTAAACCTCCAAACACTTACCTCCATACACAACGCCAGTGAAAGTAGTGCGCTCATGCTTTGGGAGCCACCGCCCTAGTAATGTATGGCTGGCTGGAAAGGTGCAGGCTTGTGTAAAACCCATTACAACTCGAGACGCACAGACAAGCTGCCAACCACCCTGGAAAAATATAATAAAATTAAATCGAATAGAATCGAATCGAATGGAATAGAATAGTATAGAAAAACACTTTATTTAGCCACACTCCAACACGAATCGTTAGAAATACAATATTTAAGAATAAATAAAAAGAAATACAAATGAAAAAGGAAGTGAATGTACTGTATTGTAGGCAAAGTAGGCTGCAGCAGCAAAGTGGGAGCTCGATTATCTTTAATACTTTGTTAACTATTATTAAATGTAAGAAGCAATAGTCGATTGCAAAAGTAATTGTTTAATTGGTTTGAGTCGGAGGTTTTCGTGCACTATTTCTGATTAGGATAGATTTTCACTAAACCTGTAGACGTGTCTCAAAGGTCCCTGGTACTGAATCACACACTTTCACTTTGCTTGAATTCGTTTATTGGAAATACGTGCTGGATACATAAAAATTGGCCATCCATTGACATGACCAAACTACAGCCAATCTTAACAGCGCGATGTACAAGGCGATTAGCGCCATCTATTGGTCTTATACAAAACCCAAGATCTGTCGCCGGTCGCCTATACTAAGTCGGTACACTAAAGGTTTGCTAAATATTATAATTATTATAGCATACGCATATCCGTCATACCGTTATTGACAGCAACGATCCATCATTCTCAAATTTTAGCATATTCCAGTTTATATTTAAGGCCAAGCAGGCATTTGCGGATCTTTTTCGTGACTGATTTTAAAAATGCAACTCGCTACTTTTCTTGCACGGATTTAAATCGACGACAGTTTTCTACTAAATGAATGTATCCAGAATCTATGATGGAAACGGCGAGACGTCTCCGATTTCTATTTATAAATTAGAGCTACGATACAAGCTGTTTCTCTCAATTCCATTATGGTAATTATATGTGTAAAAAATTGCGTAGTGCGTGATCTAACGCAGTCACGCGGTTTGCAGATTTTTTCGCGGCGGATAAAAACCACAGTGCGTTCTTGGCCTAAGATCCGGATAAAATTAAATAAATGATTCTTTGTTTTAGAATTAGTCGAAATATGGACCTTATGAAGTCAGTGTAGAGGTTAGTTTCCAACCACTCAGACTAAGTTTATACAAATAAGCGTTTTGAGAGACCCGTCCGGCCTTTAATGTTTCACGTCAATTCGGACAATGTGGCGTGTGAATATTCAAAACTTTTTTCGATCCTTTGAATCATAATTAAGATAGTTTCTCAAGGCTTGTGTTAACAGCTTTGTTTTTCCATGATTTCAAGCTTGGCTTTGTGAAGATCTCTCCTATTATTTCATATTTATATTTGTACTTAAGCTGCTCTAATAACTAAAAATACGTTAACACTTACAACTTCAGCCAACTTCGGCAGCAGAAGACAAATTACCCCACTCGCCAGCAACGCTATCATCAATATAGGCTTTCCTCCGTACCGCTTCGCTAGAATACCAGCTGGAATCTGCATGGACATGTAGCCCCAGAAGAAGGAGGACAGGATCAGACCTTGCGTCTGTTTATCCCAGTCGTATATCTGAGGAGAATATTAGTCAGTTTTAAGAAGATACTAAATGAGCATTTAGATCATCTGTTCTCAGATTAACATGTCTCACGTCATTTGGTGTCCCGCCTTCAGGTATGAGGACATTGAAATATGCAATACAATGCAACCACTACTGGACATGGGCTTCGTCATGCACATTGTATTGTGTATGTGGAATTTTTGGATTTAAAACGCAGCGCTTTCCAAGTTAGCGAGTCCACTCTTTTAGTGGTGTATAGTAGTTCCGTAGCGCTTGTGGTAGAGGCTTTGTGATCTCTTAGTCGCCGAGTGACACCCACGGAACGAGATGACGTGGTGCTATTTTATAGCCACGGCCGACACCACACGGCACCAAAAAGAAATCAAAATTCAAAAATTTTAATTTATCCTAATCATACAATTTTATACACGTGGTGGGGGTCTCCCTTTAAGTATAACAAATACCTGTGTCAAGAGACCCCGCTCTTCCGTAACAAGTGACATCGTTAAATTACATGATTAAGAGATCAAATACAAAATTTAAATTTGAGAGATAGTAATGAGGTGTATGTGTGAGTACGCGTGCGCTTGAGAGGGTGAGTGAGTGTGTATGTGTGTGTGTGTGTGTGTGTGTGTGTGTGTGTGTGTGTGTGTATATTACTTACTGTCACGCTGGTATCATTCCGACGCTTCACATCAGTCATAGCCAGCACAGCGACGCCCAAGCTGCTCCGCGCAATAAACAGGGCGATCATGGCTATGCACATACAGGTCATCTGGACGTGTCGAATACCAAGACCTTGGTCTAGAAAAACGATTTTGTGAAATTTTATTCAGATATCTAAGATATCTTTAGGCATGTCAAACTACTAAGATCTTTTGAATAACAGATATTCTGTTAAAATATTTTTATTGAAGAAAGTAGGCGGACGAGCATATAGTCCGCCTGATGGTAAGTGGGTACTGTAGCCCATGTACACCCGCGATACATGCCAACATCCGTCCAGAATGACAAACGTCAGTGGGCCCCCATATGCACTATCTACCTTTGCAGATTAAGGGATGGATTGGGAGAAAGGGTTGGGAAAATGGGGAGAGAGAGTAGTGATAGGAAACGTAGTGGCTGGATGAAGAAGAGCGAATGATCATTTCTATGTCAAAAATGAGAACATTTTTATGTTACATAGAAATGTAATCTACTTAGTGAAACTAGACACAGATAGAGAATACAAAAGAAATGGAAGGAAAAAAGTAAAGAAATCACATAATAACATTAAGTAATGTTAAGATGAGGGGGAGAGTGCAAGCTGCAATCCAACAGCCGCTGGGCGCACTCGACTGGCCACGTTACCCCTCTCTCACAGAAGACTACCTTGAAATGTACTGCGTTTGCTACTTTATCTTATTTCCCTAAAGTACGTACGTGTTTAGGTAGTGAGTGAGATGTGCCAGAGCCTATTCTCGTCCCTCCCCATTTTCCCAACCGTTTCTCCAAATCCATTCCTATATCTCCAAAGGTAGGCAGGCGTGCCGACGTTTGTCATTTTGGACTAATGTTGGCATGTATCACGGATGTCTATGGGCGACAGTATCCACTTACCATCAGGTGGACTGTATGCTCGTCTGCCGCCTTCGTCCGTAAAAAAAATATATTAACAATTAAAACATAATTTAAAAAAAATCTTGTTGGAAGGACTTATTACAACTCAAACGAATTTCTAACTGACAAGAGCTTTTAAGCGCTGCATTTTGTATGGTCTTGATTTATTGATACACTAATGTTGGGGAGCTGTTTTGTTATTTGTTTAATTGTTTTGTAAATTATAATTATAAAAAGAAATTTACTAAATGTAAAAATTAAATTGTCTATTAATATGTAGTTAATTATTATCAATTGATTATATATTTTTTTTTTAATGGAATACATTTGAAATGTATTGATATTTAATTGACTTATGTTCTTCAATAAATTAATTGTTGCATGCCAATTCTGCCAAATATGACTAGCTGTTGTATGTTACTAGTTGATTACCTGTTTTTTTTGCAGACTACATTTCAGACGAGCGGGGGGCGGACCACATGATGGTAAGCGATCACCGCCGCCCATGGACATCTGCAAAACCAGGGGGCTTATGGGTGCGCTGCCGCATTTTCAGAATCCCGTTCACAGCTCTCTTGAAGAGCCCCATAACGGGAATACCATTTCAAATAAATTATTTGACTTGAACTTTGTTTGGAGAAAATATCCAGTTCAGAAAACAATTGTAGTACATAAATTGTTTATTTTAATGATAATAATTTGAATGTGCAGGTATTTTTTAATTTAACCATCTATAGTTGCTAAATAAATAGACAAAATAATAATAATAATGCGAAATCATAAACACAGTTTTTTTATTTCAGGTAAGTAAAAACAACTCATAGTGTAACACGTAAAAAGAAATGATAAGACATATAATGAAATGCACAAAACATACAAATCACTTTTTTAATACATATCTCTTCATATAAATTTAGTCAGAAATACTTATTCATTTATTTACCCGAGTAAGCTTTACAGTTTCTCACCAATGCGCTTACTCAGAGCCCGTTAAAGTTATTACTTATACTATGATATACTTGTGATCGGGGTCCACAGCTTTAGGCTTCTAGTATATTAAATGCACACTGTATATGAAAATAATAAGAAATATACTTTACATAATATTTTCGACACAGCTATAGAGCCTTTGCGTTGTGCTTCACCATTTTCGACACCCATTTTTTATACTACTTTCTATCACTAAATTAACCAAAACATATACTTGTTCGCATTCCTTCGCGCGGAGAAGTGAGACCACAAACATGACCACAGGAGCCTCATTAATATTCATTATTTACATAAATAAAAGAAAATAGCTTGTGCATACATACATCGGAATATAGCCCATAGCTTCACGCAATAAAATGCAAATTTGCGAATTCTTTAAATATGCCATTTGACACAATCTTGAGTGACAGAAGTCCCGATACCGAGATCCTTGTGTAAACAATATGTTTATCTATTTATGTAGGTGTGTGTGATAATTGTTTTATTAATAGAAACGTGTATTAAGCGTATGTATCATAAACTTAGTATGGCAAGATTGCTAATATCAAATTTGGCGCAGCATATAATATATTTTACACAAATGTCCGTGATGTGTCGTAACGTAAGTGACAGAGATTAATAAAACACCATTTATTTGTGTATTTGTTATTTTAATCTAAACTTGTGACAAACTAGTATTAACGCAAATCTTATAAATAGCCCGTCAAAAATGGAGAGTAGAAAGTGCAATCATACTTCCCATTATCCCAACACTTTCTTCAAATTCATTCCAAGGCGCATCCAGGGCACATGGCGACTTGTGTGATTCTGGACTATGTTGACATGCATAACGGATGTAACATGACGACAGTCTCCACCGCCACCAGGTGGACTGTCTGCTCGTCAATTATATACATATATATATACTTTTTCAGGGTTCTACGATTAGCTGTCTTGCTTTTGGTGAACATGTTATTGTTTGAATTCTCACTCGTATGATTTGAATGATGAACAACTCTGTGGTTACCGACAAAATTCTAAATCTATGGTTAGATGCATACCTAATATGTTTCCACTAGCCGACAACCTTGCTGGTTATATTTTCATTAACCACTGGCTTCAACAATGCAACAATGCAACAATGAACGATCATTATGAAACGTCTGCAGTGATCATATTAAATACAAATGTAACGAGTTGAATTTAAGCTGTTTAACATCCAGCGGAATGTATGCCTGCTTGAGAATCTTTTTTTTTTTTCTTCTCTTGTCATATAATCTCAATGGTGCCATTGACACATTCTGCAACATGTGTCTTGTTTTTTTTCGTACTAAACAATTTCAAGTCAAAAACGTATCAAGTAAATCAAGAGTCGGTCAGTAAAATGCTAGTAGGTTTACAGAATTCAGATTGATTGATGCGGTCAGAATAGGACGCCTTGAAAGCACAAGAGAAACGCAGTTCCATGTTTAAATTTGATTATCAAAAAAAAAACGACGAAACGTACAATAAACAATTTTAAGAATAATCAAACAAATACTCTACTTCCTTTCTCGAGTTCTAGTCAAAGAGTCCTGACGATTTTTTAATCGAAAAATCTACTTATTGCGGAGATCACAGCTTTCGAATTTGGAATAATTTTCTTCCTTTCTTATGTGGCAATAGCGCCATTAGCACATTGTGCCAGTGTCGAGTTTTCTTCGTAATTAACAATTGCCGTCAAAACAATTGAAAACTGAAAAGTCCCGTCGAAGTAAGTAGCTGAATAAAGTGCTAGTAGGTTCACTTAGGACAGAAGGTTGGACTCCTTAGATGCACACGTAAAAATAGTTTTATTGATTTTTATACCATAATACGTTAAAAATAAATTGGATTTAATGCCATAAACTCTACCAGTCAACCACCAGATTATACAGAAAAAGGATCGCAGACGCAGTTTTGAATTAGAAAACAATAAAATACGAAAAAAAATATACAATAAATACATACACACATAATTAATTATGCATACACCAAAATGGAACTGAAAACTTTATTTTATATAGAAAAATGGCGTCAGACGAGCATACAGTCCACCTGATGGTAAGTGGATACTGTAGTCCATAGACATCCGCGATACATGCCTACTTCAGTTCAGAATAACGAACGTTACCGCGCCCCCGGATGCGTTGCCTACCTTTGCGGATTAAGGAATGGATTGGGAGAAAAGGTTGGGAAAATGCGATAGGATGGGAATGGGCTCTGGAATATCTCACTCATTACCGAAACACGTATGTATATTGGGGAAATACGATAAAGTCGAAATGCAGTACATTTGAAGGTAGTCTTCTGTGAGAGAGGGGTATCGTGGCCAGTTGAGTGCGCCCAGCGGCTGTGGGAATGCAGCGTGCACTCTCCTCCTAAAAATTGGATGGATGATATTAAGTGAGGAATTAAACCACTAATTCTGTTTCAAATAACGAATCGTATCAGAGTTACGAAACTCGCGTTCCAATCTTCAGTGTGTAACGGCCCTTACATAAAAAAAAATAGTAAGTACCAGATTGGTCACTTTACATTGGCCTACATACAAACAAAATAATCACAAGTTTTTTATCTTATTTAAGTATTAATAGTGACTTTGATATCGGAAAATTTTCGTAAATTACGTTTTCATTAAAAGAAAAAGCCATTGTATAGAGGCTGTTCAAATATTAACTTGTTTTTTTTTAAACAATTTTATTGTTGATGGTTGACCTTGATAGCATAAAAGTTTACCTATGATGTTTGATATAGGATGAATAAATGACCGAATAATTACTATTAATAATAATCCACTATCCACTCTCCACTACCGGCGACATTCTTCAATGTCTTCAATGACATTCTTGACATTCTTCTTCATCCTTTCTTTAGACCGTGTGTGGGCCACCACGAGAGTTCCTTACGAGAGGTCTACGAGAGCAGCGGAGAGATACACGCTGATAGTGTGATATAATAATAATCTGATAAACCTGACCTGTGCGGTTTGATGTTGGCCGGCTATAGAATACCAACACCCCATATCTTCGCGTGGGTGTCGTAAGGGATAAAAAAACGGCAACCACAAGCCTTGAGGAACTACACCAGCTCTAAAAGATTGGAATCGCCAAGCCGCATGGCGTGGCGGTGTAAACCCACACCTCCCAGATGCCCAAGATAATGTTCACGGAGAGGCCCATCTCCAGCAATTAATACTGAAAGGGCTGCTTGCAAACCTGATCAACACATACATAAGTTGCAATTAAACAACTTTAACGGTAGAGATCCACAAATTTGATAATCCACAAATCCTGGCTAGAGAGACCCGATTCATGCCAAGAATGTTACGCGAGGCTATTGAAATCAAGAAACACCCAAATTTCAATAGAGAAGATGGTTGGCAAGTACCACCGGCTTGGGATCCAGTCATTAAATTAATTAAATCCCAAGGCCAACGCAATACTGCAAGACCTCTGGACACCGTGAGTGAATACTGGGTGCATAGGGAATGTTATGATTAAAAAATCCAGACGGTAGTTCAAAAAATTTCAGACGGTAGTCCAAATAATTTCTTAATAACTCAAGTGACAAATAAAATCAATTAGTCACCCCGTGACCACGTCCACTGCAAAGTATTCGAAACGTCGGGATATAAATAATGTCAAATATACGCGATTTAAACCGTTAAAGTTGTTTAATTGCTATGTATAGTAATCGCGAAAACCTAAGAAAATATTACATAAATAAGTTATCAACATCAGTTTTTTATGAAATGAAGGTGGCAGACGAGCATACTGTCCAGCTGGTGGCGACATGCGCGATACATAACATCAGATTGACAAACGTTAGCATGCGTCTGGATGCGTTGATTACCTTTGGAGATTCGGGATTAGATTTGGAGAAATTATTTTGATAATGGATAGAGATAGGAATAGGCTAGGGTTGGAATGGGCTCTGGCATATCTCACTCACTACCAAAACACGTTCGTATATTGGGGGAATAGGATAAAGTAAAAAATGTAGTAAATATTACGGTAGTGTGAGTGTTAATTTAGGGCTTTGAAAAAAAAAACGACATCTTCTTCTTAAATTACTTCAATTTAATTGTTATTTACAATCCTTATCATAATTTTCATTAAAAGTACAGGTTTTTCAGTGTTTTTTTGAGCTTACGATTTATATACTATAAAACTATGTTAATTTTTATCGAGATATTTTTATTTTTTATTTTTATTAGTTATAATTATAACATAACATTATGTTTTAATTTTATTCAACGACGTCCTATACATATCCTATACCTATATAGGTACTACACGACTTTTTTATTACAACACCTTTTTTTTTTATTTCTGCGCAGCTATACTCACAAATATAATAATGTAATTTATTACATATAATGAAATCGTAACAGAAATATTTAAAAAAAGACATTGCAAAGTACGTGTGATATAAACCCCAAAATAATATTTTTTTGGATTTTTTTTCGGTCTGTCTGAATGCCCATCACACAAAAACCGCGGGATGGATTTTAATGAAACGTTGTACCTATCTGCTGGGTTTACATTTAGGGTACTTTTTATCCAGATTAATTACGTAGTTCCCACGGGAATCACAAGTTCACGCGAACCAAGTATTATGTATGTATATTAATGCACAAATTACAAAGACCGAGTTTGATGCTACATGACATTGTCTTACGTATATTGTAACAGTTACAGGATTGACAGACGAACATACTGACGGAGGGAGAAACAGATACGAGCAAACTATGAGGATTATTCGAAAAACTACTTATAAGAAACAAAAATTCATATACAGATACCTACGTTAAAAATAAAAGAAGGTTAAACTGCACAGTAATTACAGATTATCACACTGCAGTCATACACAATCAATGGTTTACGAAACTATTACACGAATTTATATATTTCTTTTATTTTGCAACGATATTCTCACGAGATTCAGTCTTTGATTTTCCTGATTTTGTCCTTCCTGAAAAAGATAAAATGGGTTGATAAATATATACATACATTCATAGGTTGAGGTTGTGCCATAAACAGGTTTGTTTGTGGCGCATACGAATTATCAATATTTTTTTAATTTCGAAAATATGAACAATATCCATATATGCAATGAGGAATGGTAAGGGCAGTCCGTGAGTCACTGCAAGCGGCTACAACTGAAAATCAACGCTGCAGTTCTTGCTGCAGCACATGCAATACACACCTTTGAGTTAAGTGAGCTATATAGTTTATGTTTTATGTAGTGTACTTTATTTAGTGTATAGTGTTGCCTGGTACTAACAAATATCTTTCATTCGAAGGCTTAAATTATACACATTAGAGAAGCTCCCAGCAAGAATACTTTTTCGCGTAAACTTCGGGCACATTACCTTTGCTTCATCACAAGTTTAGTGTTCATTAAGATATGTGCGTATATGTATGTGCAATAAAGTTTAATAAATAAAATGACTTCTTCTCCAAAGAACAATAAATTTTGCAAAAAAAAAAAAACATCAACCTGTATTTTCAAACTGCGACGTTAACATAAGTGTTGCGTTTACAAAGATTTATACCGATATGTAGTCAGGTAAGCATGTAAACATTTAGATAAAAAGAATACGTAACCACACTTCATATACACTTCTTTATACATTCGGTATCGTAACAAAATTCGTTATACACTTCATGATTCTAAACTGATTAAAATGAACATTTTCTGAATATATTTTCATATATATTTGCTAAATACCGTAAGCGTAATTCGTACCTTTTACCGTACACTGCTAGTCATGGGGCCATGTATATAGTCTTGTACGTGATGGATATATGCATGTACTTATATGCATATAGATACATAGCACTTTAAACTCGAACACTGCCCAAGCGAGCCCACACATTTAGAGGAGGTGTATTTCCTCGGGGCTTGTTTTAGAGGTTTTGTTAACCCTTAGTCGCCCTTTAGAACACCAATGGGAAGAAATGTGGTGATGCTGTTCTAGAGCCGGCCGACATTAACACATCCAAACTTATTTTATTTACATAAAATATAGTAGTTTTACTAATAGTTTATCCTACCTTCACTAAAGAGCAGTTTTTGTAGCGTAGACGCAGGTGCGTCAATCAGTATACACAGCACGAGCGAGGCACAAAAAGTTAACGTTAAGTCGGACATAAATCTGTAGATCTGTAAACAAACATTTATGCATTACTAGCTGCGCCCGCGACTTCGTACGAGCGGAATTTCAGTTTTTAAACTCTAAATTGGAATATCTTTTCTTCTCGTCAGACGATTTCTATGAAACAAAGCCTATTCGAAGCGCCAAGCTATGCCCAATTAACCCGTGGAAACCCCATAAGAATCCGTTCCGTAGTTTTGGAGACTACCGTGTTCGAACACACAAACAGACAGAGAGACAGACAGAAAAAAATTTTCAAAATCGTCTTTTTGTATTCTGACACTTTCCTTTATCGCCGCCAATCAGTTTTTGGTAAATATATTCAATGTACAGACAGGCTGGTTCTACAGTTTTATTATATGTATGAACTTGTAGCTAAAAACTTGATTACAAACACAAAATATTTTTTCTCAAATAATCTGTGTGTACTTAGCGTTAACCGATGGAACAAATAGGATTGACTTATGGTGCAGTTAGTTATATGGTAGATTAAGGTGGATTTTGGTGAGTAACTGAGGACAATCGATGGTACCTTGTGCTAGTTTCGTCACAAATGAGACATCAGCTATACTTGTTACATTATCTAAGTTAAGGAAACTTATTGTCTTTGCTAGAAATTGAGACTTAGAAATTAAAAAGTAACATAATTTTTCTATCGCTACCTATATCTTAAAAATCATATGTTTAAGTATGTTTCTATTTAAGCATAATATTGACACCATGATTTTTAAAATTTAATCTACAGTAGATACAATAGAGTGACTAGGTAAATTTTGAGATACTCAAATTTCAGTAACAGAACTCATTTTAGCTGTACCGTTTTTAAAACATCATTTATTTGAAACTAGCTGTGCCCGGCCACGCGTTGCTGTGGCTGCCCAACAGATGGCGCTTACCCAGTTATTTTCTATTTATTTCAATATATTTCTAGATTAAAAATCTTTTTTTTTCGTAAATTTTTCAGATATTTTAGTAGTTATTCTGCTATTCGGGGCGGAGACGAATCCAACAAATCAGAGATCATTAAAATCGGTGCAGCCGTTGTTGAGTTATAAATGGTGTAACTAACCCGACTCTGTTTTTTATATATAGATTTGAATTCCGAAAGCCATTTACTCAAATGCTTGTATGCCCTAACCTTTTGCTTTGATTATAATACAACAAAAATGCGATAGACAGATATACGAGTATACGATATACTAGATGGGGTTTATTGACTGTAAAACATAATTCTTAACCAATGTCAATTTTAATTGATGTCAATCAATTCCATAATAATATTTAATTAATATCTCGAGCGATTAATCATTGTTATCTTAATAAATATTATGCAGTTATTACTATTTCGCATACATTTAAAAGGCAGCAAAACACAATGCCATCTAGCGGCTTGAGTGCTTAGCGATTGACGGTTAAACGATCTTTTAACCAGTCAATACTTATAAGTAAGTGCACTTCTGTGATGTAGTGAGTTAGATGAAAGGTCCTTAACACTTTGTTCTACGATTTTTTAAAATTCAGTACTTTTTCACACAAACAACTCACTTACTGGCGCCGCGTACGTACACTCGCACCGATTTACATGTAGGTGTATGTAATAGTAGAGGTTCGACCGGCAGCTGTTTGATAATGGTGTATGCGGCGCTGCCGTTCGTAGTAGCGTAGGTATAGTAGTTATTTTATGAAGTTTCTGACTTTATTTAAAGAATAACTTCATTTTTTGGGGAAAATATTAAATTCAGAAAAAATCACAGAATAAAAGTTGTTTGTTTTGTTGATAGATATTCAATGTCAAGAGGATGCATGTATCTTTTTCTTTGAACGAATGCGGCAGACGAGCATACAGTCCACTTGATGGTAAGTGGATACTGTCGCCCATAGACATCCGCGATACATGCCAACATTAGTCCAAAATGATCTGACGAATCTCACTCACTACCGAAACACGTACGTACATTAGGGAAATAAGATAAAGTGGGAAATACAGTGCATTTCAAGGTAGTCTTCTGTGAGAGAGGGGTAACGTGGCCTGTCGAGCGCGCCTAGCAGCTGTTGGATTGCAGCGTGCACTCTCCCCCTCAAAATTTAATCCTGTATTGCTCTAAATTGTTGTTCTTACCTTGAAGACTACCTTGAAATGTACTGCATTACCCACTTTATCCAATGTTCCCAATGTACGTACGTGTTTCGGTAATGAGTGAGATATTCCAAAGCCCACTCCCATCACATCCTATCCTATTCCTTTCCATTTTCCCAATCATTTTTGCAAATCCATTTCTATATCTCCAAAGTTAGGCAGCGCATCCGCGGGCGTGCCAACATTTGTCATTCTAGACGGATGTTGGCATGTATACCTTTATAACTAATTGTGTAACAAGTTACGTTGTCGTTAAGGCATATATATACCACTTACGTTGTCTCCTTCAGTGAAGTAATGCGTTTTGACCCAGCTGCCACTGGCCACTATCATAATAGAAAAGTGGACCAGGTACATAGCGTAGGAGAGTCGCGCGGGCAGCTTCCACATCGGTAGTGAGAGGAACCAGTTTATTGGACCTAAAGCACAAAGTGGTTAAAAAACATGTCATAAAAATGTATAAATTGGAATAATCTTCATTAAAAAAGATTTGAACATGCAAAACCTAGAAATATACTTCATAATTTTTTCTTTTCTAAATATTTCTCTTTGAATTGAAGGCGAACACTTTAAATAATAGGTAGTTGGAAAAGTTCACGGCCTTTTTGAACGTTTCTGGTCCAGTACTGATAGGGCTGGTTGCATTTCATTGCATTATTGTGTATAAAACTTTTTCATTACTTCTTACATATTCTTACTTTTATCACTTTTTTGTTAATTTAATTTACCTCCATAACCGTGGACGCAAGCGATAATCATCCAACCGAGGCCTACCGCCCATATAGTTCTCATGTAAGCGTTGAGGAAGTTGTCGAACACCTGAACGTCATGACCTTGCTGCTGTACCGGGTATATAGTGAACACGCAGAATGATGTCAGACCGAAGGCCAGTAGCCACAGGAATATATTGTAGGACTGAAAGAAATACCATTAGAGTTACTCCATATTATATTTTTATAGTAGGAAAGGAGACAGATGTGCAAGCAACACCACATTATGGTACCTGGCTGCCGCTGACCACACTTGCAACACCAGTCTGTAACTGAGTGCGCTTTGCAAAATTCCATTTATTTCTAGAAACAGGGCGGCCGAGGAGCAGACAGTCCATAAATGGATAGTGCGACATCCGCGATGTATACCAACATTAGTACAAAATAACAAACGTTGGCACCGCGCCGGAGAGGTTTAGGAATGGATTTGGAGACAGGGTTGAGTAAATAAGCAGGGTTGGAATAGGATGGAATGGGAATGGGCTCTGCCGTATATAAATTTCTGCACGTATATCTGCCGCATTTCTGCACTACTGATATATTGGGGGAATAGGATAAAAAGGGAAATGCATACATTTCTTCTGTCAGAGAGGGTAAAGTCGATTGCATCCAGTGGCTCCCCTCCTAAAGCTGTATTGAAAAACCCCTTGACGTAGCGCTATGGAATGACCCCTTCCGACCAGTCGGACGGATGCCTTAATGCAAGTTGTTGATAGTGTTTGAATGAGAAGTGCTGTGTGTATGGTGGTGCGTAGCGGAAGAGCTTATGTAAATGCCACTAAGGATTCGTGGTCATATAGTTTTGGCACACCGGTGTGACTACGGTATAGCACCTATTAGTCGTGGTCAGATTGTTTGGTGTAAATACGAATACAATTTTTTTTATACATGTCGTAATCAATCACAAAGGTCTCGCACATTTCTTTCGAAACTACAGCCCATCAACAAACAACTTAGGGACATTTATAAAATATCGGTTTTCTATAATCAGATTATAAACTGGATTGATAAAAAAAAAATATGATTCATAATCCGCTGTTATACTATCAACAATGATTGATATTGTAACATATGCATTAGCCGTTCGTTGATAAAATTATTCAATTTATAAATTATCGTTAAACAAGTAGGTAATGTATAGAATTGGCCAAATTTCTTTTTGATAATTAGTTGATAATAATGATGATAAACGGAATTTGTGCCCTATACATATGTACTCGTATTTGCGACTCATGCTTACAACAAATATAAGCACGCCTGTAGATATTCTACATATGTGTGCGCTTAAGATCAATTCCATTAGTAATATTCTAAACTAACTTATGACAACATTAGTTTTAAAGAAGTGTGCCTATATGCCTATAGTTCTTTGCCAACAACAGATCACTGTTTATTTATTTTGGAACATAAAACAATTATTATCACCAAGTACGACATTACAGACAGCTATATAAAGGTTAACTCAGATTTGGCGCCGAATTTAAATTATGCGTCATTTTTTTGTTTGGTGGTTGCCAACTCTGGTTTTATTTATAGATATCACACATGACAGTTGCAATTAGTCAACATAGAACGCTACACGAATGAGCAACGCAGTATGAATTTTAGAGCAGTATGAAGTGGACCCACCTCCACCCATGGTCCTACCAACCTTTTGGTTATACGGACCAAATCGTCGGGAGGTACGCGCCGTTCGCCTGCTAGGGCTATGTTGCGGCGCGTATCTGCTCTGCCTCCCTACAAGTATTATCTTTTGCCTGTGTCCCATAAGCACTCTCCCCTTTCTGGGGCTGTTCTACTCCACAAAACGATGGACTTCAGTGCCGAACAGCTCTTTCGGGCTCCTTTTCCTGTGCCATCGGTGTGCAAACTCTCTGAGCCCGCGGAAGTTCGCTTCGGAGGAGACGAGGTCGCAGTAGTATGCCGGTCCCTCCTCCCGCCGTACAATCCTCTCTAGCATGCTCCGTCGATATTCCTCGTATAGAGGACAGGACCATAGAACATGGTGCAAGTCCTCCTCTGCCATGCCACACTCACACTGACTACTCTCACACAGCTTCATATCATGCAGTCGCTTTCGAAAGCAGCCATGCCCAGTGAGTATCTGGGAAGTTTCATAGTCCGGTTCGACCCAACGCGACTTGAGTCGAACCGCCACGTCCGGGAAGAACCTGAACAGCTCTCTGCCTTTGCTCTCGCCAACCCACCTTTCCTGCCAGCTAGCCACTGTCTCGTTCCAAATGGCCTGTTTCCCAGCACGCGCCTCCTCCCTGGTCGCAAGTAAACGCGCCAGATCCATCCTGCCAGCGCGGACCACCTCAAGGTCCGCTGGAAGCACGCCCGCCAGTACCGGTAGGGCGAGCGTGCTGACCGATCTATATGCCTTCGTCAATAGGATCAACGAAGGCCGCTGAGTGCGCAGAAGGACGCTTCGAACTACATGCAAGGACGCACGCTCAAACCAGCACGCCGCGGCATAGGTGAGTGTCGCCACATACGTACCACGGTACAAGATCCTGAGGCCCCGGAATCGAATTCCCCACGATGAGGCCGACACCCGGGACATCTTCCCGAATGATTTACTGCTGCTTTCACCTATGTATTTCGCATGCTCCACGAACGATGGGCGTGCGTCTATCACCACCCCCAAAATTTTGGCCGATGAGACAGCCCCCACCGAAGCACCACCGAACCTGATAGTGGGTCGTCTCTGGAATTTCCCCCTAATGGTATGAAGTGTGAAGTGGACCATCATTTTGGCTAAAAAATCATCTTTAGTGACGAGGCCCATTTCCACCTTGACTGATACGTCAGTAAGCAAAATTGCCGTATTGGCCGACTTGGAGAATCCTCATGAGATACAAGAAAAAACGAATGCATCCTCAAAGAATTACAGTTTGGTGAGGCTTTTGGTTCGGCGGAATCATAGGGCCATTTTTTTAGGTATTGGTATCTAGGCAGGCATAGAGAGGTATCGAAACATGCTACAGGAGATTTTTTGGCACCAATTGGAAGATATGGACCTCGATCCAACAGGACAGTGCCACATGTCACACAGCTGGAGAATCAATGATTTTAATTGTTTTCTAAATTAAATCCGGCGCTCAATCCGGGACAACCTATAGTACTGGTCATATTGATCATTGTCGTTAACACGATTAGGACCACTTTGGAGACTACTGGAGAGAGCATCCTATGTGATAGATTATAAATCTTACTTACCTGTTGAATGCGGATTTTCCTGCCTCTCCAAAGATGGAGTACGTAGCCATATACCATTCCTACGAAGAACGGAGGAGATCGTGTAAGTGTGTTGTAGTAGTATTTTTCCATGTATTCTCCAATCTGGGCGAGGCGACTAAAAGGATTTTTTTTTGAATAAATAATGTAGAAATATCGAAATCTATGGTACTTGGGAGAGGTCTATATCCAACAGTGGGGATACACAGGTTGAGGGTATGGCATATAATGTGTTATCACTTGCTCAACGGAAAAAGACCAGTATATCTATCTACCAATCTGCACTGGGCCCACATGGCGGATTTACTAGATGAGTCTTGTACCCAGAAATGGATCATTATAGGCTAATATCAAATGAAAAATTAAATAACTGAGTAAAATCAGGAAAATAATAGATTAAACGATTTACAAATTGAAGTACCATCTATCTTCTCATTGAGAATAACTGTCAACCAGAGATTTGTTGAAAGGTCATAAATTCAATATCTAGTCGGAAAATAAACCTTTTTGTAAAGTATAAAACATATTATAAGGTTAAATTTTATTATTAATAAATGATTACTTACTAGAAATTAAATCCAGCGGGGAAGTCGTATAGGAAGCTGTAGACAGACGAGGATACTAGAGAGAGTAGAACAGCTAATGTAAGAGCACACCACGCATACCGCGGTCGTCCAAAGAGCCAGACCAGCACCAAGGGACAGACGATATAGAGTTGCATGTCCACGGACAGGTACCAGGTTTGAGAGACACACTGAAAAAAGAGAGATTACTTTTAGTTGAAAAAAACGTAACTATTGATAGAGAAATAGAATGAATGTTTATACGAAGTTTCACACACTGGGAATCGAATGCACCGTGGAAATGCTGTATTTTCAAGACACGATTTTCGTAAAAATTGGTCAATGGACTCGGTGACAAATTAATAGGCACATTGAAGGTGTGTTAGTATAAAAGTTGCAGAAAATATTGTAAATCCATATTATGTTTAACAGAAGTTATTATCAAATACGTTCTTCTTCTGTAAAATTCGTAATTGCCGCTTAAGATATTCTTTCTGAAAAGGTCTGATAAAGTTTTTGTCACGAAACTTCATTCAATACACAAAACTTACCATTGACATTGTATTAACATAATTCTGGACGTGCAATAGAGCCGCCCACCATTTGTCGCGACACATTTGTGTAGTACTCGCTATGATATTCCACCGAGGACCATCAGATAGATGGTTCACGAAGGATGCTTGGAGAAGTACCATTGTGGCCAGTAACGGGAACATTCGAAGAAATCGATGAAGGTAGAACATGTGTATGTTTCTGACGAACATAGCTGAAAGTTGAATTTTGTGTTAAATAGGTACTTCAAATCGTAATGTTGTTTTACAAATTACTGCTAGACGATAGGGATAATGTTTTTTTAAAGACAGATGTTGACAGATGAGCAGTCATTTCTGATGGGTGTTTACTACAATGGATCAAGTTGGCATGTGTGTGACTAATGACATCTTTACCTTTTGGCATTTGTTTGGAATTGGCGCGAGCATCTTTGCATACCCGCATACATTGATTATTTGAAGCAACATTTTTTTGTCCCCGCCATATTGAAGGCGGTTTGAGAATTTGATATTTTTGGAGTAGTAACACGCGCTCGGCGGCGAGCAGAGTTAAATTGAGATAAATTCACACCGCGGGCTCGGACAGTTGATTTTGTGATTCGCGCCTATTGATTGGATTTGCACGCGGATATCCTTGTGCCACGCGAGTGTTTTGGTTGGATTTGCTTATTGTGATTGTGCTTGTATTGGAAGTGATATCTCGAGGTGATTTTGCTGCCGTGTGTGATTTGCCGAACTGTAGCGGCCACCGGCTCACCACAGAACGAGACTTGATTACTACACAAGTATCTATTGGGAATGTATGTATTTATTCAATCACACTAAGATAGGTCACGTCTAGTAGGGACTAGCGTAGGAACACTTTCCAGATTTGTGCGTGGGCAAAACCACCTGGGGTAAGTGAGACCTCTAAATTGTGTAAATTTATTGTTTATTGTGCTTACCCACCATCTTGGTGGAGAGATATTGTGTAAGTTTATTACATTTGGGCCCGAGTGCACATTCCTCGGGCTGCTTTCGCGTAACGCGAGGCAGGTGCGCGCCTAGTGTGCGCATCGTAAACAGCATTTATGATTAAAAGTCAGGATTTGATAAAAGGATTGATTACGATGAATTTTATTATGTAATATATAGGTATAGAAATAGATGTTAAATTCATAAAGGATTTTTCTTTGTATCTTATGTTGTTTGAGATGCAGTTCAAATCTGCGTCTCTATAGGGCAACGCATCCAGAGGCGTGCTAGCGTTTGGACTGGTGTTGGCATGTACCGCGGATGTGCATGGGCGACAGTATCCACTTACCACCAGGCGGATTGTATGCTCGTCTGTCACCTCCTATTAAAAAAATTATACTAATATAAAAAACAAATTATTAAATAGCATTCCCATGATCTTTTCAATTACTTTCTATTTCGCTTAACTATTAAGGCATTATATACAATATTTTTTTTAATTTTAGTCAACTTTTATTGATTTATTTTTATCTACGGGAATAACACAGTCTACGTAAGACAATAAAAACATTTCCAATTTCCTCTGAAAGGTATCTCTTTGATTGTTGCAATCAATTTACTTCCTAATTCAAATACTACCTAATTCCAAATTCAATTTACTTTTTTTACGAAATTTCCTAACAATTGCAACTTTTTTATTCCATCTTATCGCAATTAATCTTATGTTTTCTTCAGTTGCATTTTTGTTGTGTTGAGTATCGTAAGAAAGAAACAAAATACAGTAGTTACTTATTTTGAGTTCAAAAATTTTATTATCCAATGACGAATTTATCGAAGTTTGATAATTTTGTACTTTAAATTTTGTGATACTTTCTCTTGAAACATTAATAGACACGGTTTTAAGGATAAGGTCCGTGTTCTGCAAGGAAATAAAAAATATTGTCTTTTTTACATTATGCAAATGAGTAGATACTTTTGATCGCTATTTTGTATCAGGCAAAAGAATTTGCCTATCACAAAGGAATACCCCACAAATTGATTCATGATTGAACCTTTGCCCAACTTCAATCAAAAAACACGTGTAATTATTTAGAAATGCTACAACTCAGATATGCGATTTTATCAAGGTTCGTAGGAGAATCTGAGGGTGATACGCTGCGAGGAAAAGCGGAAGGAATTTCTTGAATTCATTCATCGGTATTTATTATGGTAGCCATTTGTATACAAAAGGATCCAACCGAAAGAATACAGAATTTTATGGAATACGTTGTTTAAAAGACAAAATAATTTTAGTAAATATTTATATCAAAGAAAAATAGGTTCCGTTGTATTAAAAAATAAATATTTCCTAATTACATATCCATTTTAAAGATTTATTAGGTCGGGAAGAAAGTCTTTTCGTATTTTGTATGTATGAAGTTGTGATCCAATATCTTTGATTGAACTGTTTGTACCTGGCTGGTTATGATACCATTAAAAAGGTAACATTTAAAAAAAAGAAATAAAAAACTGTTTCCCGCCATTTTTCAATTGTTTTTCTGTCCAAGAAAATAAGTGAATCTAACGAAGAAATTCGATACATTTTAAAGTTTTATTACAAAAAAGGGAAAATGCGACACAAGCCGCGAAAACAATTTGTGTCGTTTATGGACCTAATGCAGTGTCAGTAAGAGTAGCATAAAGTTGGTTTAAGCGTTTTCAGTCAGGAAATCTTAATGTTAAAGATGCAGTTCGCTCCGGTCGCCCTGTTACCGATAAGGTTGATGCCATTTGTGAAAAAGTGCAGCAAGATCGGCATATAAGTAGTTATGACATTGCTAATGAACTGGGCATTGACCACAAAATAGTTTTGACTCATTTGAAAAAGTCTGGATTCTCTGAAAACCTCTGTAAGTCTGTTTGAAAAACAACTCGATATCTGGGTACCACACGAGCTCACTGAAAGAAACCTAATGTACCGTGTACTAGTTTGCGATTCTCTATTCAAACGCAATGAAACCGAACCATTTTTGAAAAGATTGATCACTGGTGATGAGAAGTGGATCTCGTGGTCTCGAGAAGTGGTAAATTATTTCTCTAAGGTACTTACTTCTGGTAACTTTTCCAATTGTTGAATACACACACAAGATGCCACTTAGTAAGAAAAATGTGTCAACACTAATGGGTGCTCCAAGTATCCACACGCTTGTGAATTTTTGGCTCCACTGTAAAATCATGAAATATATATAAGTACATTATGAGTTTAGATTTGTTTTTGTCTGTGTTTCTCTAGTGCAAAAGTACGAGAAAATCAATAGTACGATATTTAGCATTGAGAATACGGTAAGGCATTCGATAGTGCGATGTATCTTCGGGGAGCTACTTTCGTGCTTCCAGTTTCATATACATTATCTGGGAGATCGTTTACTATGTTCAATTACCTTTATTTTGCTGTAAATTATTTAGAAAGCTGAAAACACGAAATAGATTCTAGACACCATATATGTAGTGTAGTTTTAGTTAGCTTTAAAACCAGTTACTGTTATTATTTGAAAATCTAAACATTTACAAAATACATGTGGAAAATATAGATTTTATTTTTGATCGATCCACAGATTTTATTTAAGTCAATGATTATTACAATATTTGCTACTTTATTAGCAAAATGTATACTATTCACTATTCCCCACCCTCAATCCCGTTCCGAAATCTAGATAGCAAAATCTCTTGAAACTTTCTAACTTTTATCCTTAACGGAGTGTTAAGGATAAAAGTCTTCCGATTATTATTGAAACAAATGTAGATAGTTACATTTAAACAATGTAGACAGGATTAACCCTGGCGAGAATTACCATCTAATGCTGATGTTTATGGGAGACGGTAACGGTTTACCATCAGGCGGGCTGTCCGCTCGTCTACCACCTTCTTTCCGTGATAAATAACTCACCGACAGAATATCTCTCATGTTATGAATACTGCCTATCATTGTAGTTGCATAATTATGTCCCATGATCACCCAGATCATGGAAATGGATCTGATGCCATCCAAACACTCCAAGGCACCGGGCTGAGAGTTGAACGTTAGGAAGCGACGAGTGTTTGTGTAAACGGAAAAGGAAGTATAAAGGCGGCTAGCTTGTGATGAATCTGCAAGTTTTAATAATCTTGGGTGAAATTCCAATGATCAAAATCTTTGGCGGCTCATTTAAATTAAACTCGCCACTTTACATTACATTAATTTTAATTGAAATTAAATTTATTTGAAATTAATATTACTAAACGGGCAGCAAATCACGATCAACAAAACAAACCATTTTGAATAAATAAAATTAATAATTTTAAATTACTCAGAATGTCATCAAAAATTATCAGCGACCAGAGAACCTAATCCTAAACCACCTCTTAGTTTGTTGTCATCGATTTGCTGCCAATTCTGTATTTTCTGCGGCTAATTAAAATATTACTCAAATTCTAATTAACAATCTATAATTGAAATGACAATAAGTGAAAAATTTGTAATAAGAAATATCAGAATTACCTTTCTTGACTACAAATACATGATGTAGATCGTAACCCGTACTGATAATGGTTATCAACGCGATGATTGAGAAGATGACTCTGCAAATTAAATGGATAGTATCAATAATTATACAGACATTTATTAATCTATCCTCAACAAGCGAAATATATGATTTGTAATTTGAAGAATTATTGTGACTAACATCTTAAGTTAAAGATAACCAAGGTAGATAGGTAAGGTAGGTATCCTCGTAATGTTTAAAATAATAAAATTTAACACTACGTTGAGCTCAATACGTATGGTGAGGAGAAGGTATCATCTTGTGGTAGGAAGAGCTCTGAGGAACATAAAGTAATTAAAAAGAGCAGTAAGAAATAATCATGAGAGTATGATTAGTACGGGATTAAAAAACTGATAAGTTATTCCTACAATTTTAAAAGTCTAGTTTGATCCCAATAATATAGTACCTATGGTATCGATGTTAATAAAAAAGGTAACAGATGAGAAGAAAATCCGTCTGATGGTACACGAATGGCTATGAACATCTGCGATACATGTCAACATCGTTGGAAAATGACAAAGGTTGACATGTCTACAGATGTAATGATAGGAATCAGTATTTGGAAAAAGGACTAGGGGGACGAAAATTAAGGGTTTCTCTATTTCATAATACATATTCGATGGAATTAAATATGTATAGATATAATAATGTAAAGTGAAATGGGCTTTAATATTTCATAGCAACTTTCACAGTAGTTGAACACAATCGTGATTACCATAAAAAATTATACTTACGAAGCCACATAATCAGCTGGTGAAAAAGGCTTGTCATTGGGAAGTCGACAGTAGGATTCACTGTATGTTAAGTTCAGTATATAAAGCCTCTCATTCATGAAATCTATCGCTTGCCCCGCTGTACAAACTTTTGGAACACATACTGCTAATGACAAACTTAAGGACGCCGTGAGAGCACTGTAAATAAAAAATTCAGTTGAAAGTTTTTAAATGAATTTCCATCATTTCCTATAGAGATAATTTCCAAGAGAGCTATGAACATGATTCTCTAAAGCTGATAGCGTAACCGTCTGTTTTCACGATAGTAATGAATAAATAATTAAGTACTACGGAAATGGTCGTAATCTCTTTCCATCAGATTTACTAGCGTAGAATGGTATAAAAAGAAAAGATTTAAGTGGCCAAGTCTGACTAGATGACTGAAGTGTCCTCAAATAAATGCCCAGTCAAGCAAGAATGTGTTGCGATGTGTCGATGTATTTATTGCATATATGCGAAGTTTCTATATTGGTGACTAGTTTCTTGCCATATCGATGTTTACGAAGAGTCGCACACTGACCATAAATCTCTTAACACCGTCAATCAGTAGATTGTGAAACGAAATGTACCATGAAGTCTTGCTCCTTCGCTTAGACATCAGATTTAAGAAAACTGTAGAAATTAGATACTATACAAGGTCAATAATTTATATAATAACCATAATAACCCATAACTCTCCAGTTAACTGTTAACTTCAATAAATCCCTATTGATTACGTATCACCGTTTTGGTCAAATGGCTGTCTGCCTCCTTTCTTATGATCTCAATTTAAAATAACAACTCTTACCCATCAGCGCTGTCCGCCAACCCCGTTACCGCTCGAACAACTCTTTGCCTTCTAGAAAATTCTTCAATATTCTCTACTGTCTCATTGTCAGGTGAAGGCCACGGTATTTCTGGTATTTCAGGGAACACTGGTGCTTGTATTGGATTCTGGTTTAATGGTATTGTTACCATGCAGTACTTTCCTTGTATATCCGTATCATTTATCAGTTCACTGATGCCGAGGCAGTGGTGGTAGTCGCCTAAATCGACCAAGTTGCCTGTTTCAATACCGCTCGGAAGTTTTCCGCTTGCATCAAAAACTGGAAAAAAAAAGCTAAAAAATTATATGCATGTAAAGGAACTGGAAACTTTTCACTAAGAGGACATCTGATGTTACCTGTTCAGTGGGAAGATAAACTGGGATTTTATGGAAATAATTTCGCAGACAGGAAGTCGAGAAGCTGTTGCATTTGAGATACATGCTAAACTTAATTAAAGTAAACTAATTATTAAAGTAACTTAATTATAAGTCTGAGGAAAAAAATAAGGACGATGACATAATAAGAGATAAAAAACGGATGCAACAAATTAGACATAATATGTTAAGGTTTATTGATATTACATCTCACAGCGGTCTTCTGAAAAAATAGAGTAACTAGTCCAAACCGGGGGTCATAAGTGGAAAGTCATTTGTATAATCGCAACAAGAGTATTAACACACATTTTTTAAATATTACAATTCTATACCAGACGGTATTATCAACTGAGTAATTTAATCGTCAGGGATTATAGTGTAATTTAAATCTATGGTATTAGATGATAACCAAACGAAATTATACCTAACCAATGGTCCGACTGCTATCCAAAATTAAACTTTCAATTTTCTGCAATTAATGAGAGTTTATGGGAGGGGAATGCACGGTGTAACACTTACTAAATCTACTAAAACCCTAAGTAGGTACCCCTACTGGTCGCAAATCCCTGATTCAAATCAAATTCGCTCGAATCGTTAAACGCCTGCACTATGCTACCTATGTATCATTTGATTAGTAAGGTCTTGACGACTGCACTCCATAAATCCTTCAGTGTCAATACTACTTATATTTGTGAATATTGCACTATTAAGTAAATATTGTATATCTCACGGCTTGAGAAGCGCTTGTTTGCGCATGGCACTCCAGTAGTAGCTTGAAGTTCAGTAAAGGTCAATACTCCAATGAAAATGTCTGCTAATCTGCAACCTTCAGTATTGAGAATGTCATTAAAAATACTCACATCTTAATCCCAGAGCATTACTGTACAGTAATTCCAATTGTTCATTACACTTTACAGGGTCCAAGACATTTTCATACAGATCTTGATCAAATGCACTACGTTGACTATTACTGTTAACTATATGCATAGAAAATATTACTAAAGTAACAATTACGTATTTGACAGTCATTTTAAAGTTATCTGTATCTTTATTTATGTCTCCAACCAAAATAGTTTGAACTTAATTTATATAATCTGTATCAGTTTTTGAATTTGTTACAATTAAATTTTTACGCTTATCTTTCTGTATCTCTACACCGTTCTCGGTTTATTATCTACTAAACGTGTTTCAATAATGTTATGAAATTATTGGAGCTTAGAGTTTATATATGTACAGGCTTGAGTTTATTAGTAAAGATCAAGATAAAGATATATCTACAATTAGGACAGGCTTCTGCATTTATTGACTATGATACTTCAAAGTTATCAATGTAAATAATCTACGATAATACTGTGATTGTGTATACACATACATGGGACTATCTTTAACATGTAGAAGACAGAGACTGTTCGCGACAATCTTGGGAACTACTGGATGGTAATTGTAGGAAAAGGGATAGGAAACGGGGTAGGGATAATAAGTCAGTCTCGAATCTATAAACAGCAGTTTTTGTAAGATGTCACAAAGATCCGTGAGAATTTAAAAATCAGATACTTAGATCAACTTGCAAAAATTAGAGCCATGAAATGTGTACATTTACATGGCAAGGAGGATATCACACCTTATTTTCTCCACCCTTTTTCCAAATCCATAGGCACATAGCACATTAGGGGGCGTGCCGAAGTTTATCAGTCTGAATTGGCATGCATGGTGTATGTCGCAGGGCGGCAGTATCCACTTACCAACAAGTTGACTATCTGCTCATCTTCCAACTTATCGTCTGCCATCTGAACCTGGAATGCAATGAAGAGGATAGTGCAATCTGGCACCGTAAACGGTCTCACTTAATATCTAAACTCGTACGTACACTGACGGTATAGGTTAAAGTGGGAAATGTAGTATATTTTACGGTGGTCTCCTGTGAGTGCGAAGTGACTTGGACAGCCAAGTAGACCATACGGCTGTGGGGTTGCAGGTACACCCTTCCCTCCTATTTATTCCTTACATGTTTTCCAAAATTTTTATTTCATCATTACATATTTCCTCCAATCTATGAGTTTGATATGATAATACAGTTCGTAAACGGATGTAAAACGATAGTGAAATAATCAATAAATCATTCAATTATATATTGTTTTATGCAATATATATTTGGAGTTTAGTATTTGAGTAATTTTATTACTAAGAATTATTACTTTTATTATTACGATAAACATTAAGATAGTAAAGACGTAACGTCGCCTTTTGACGAAGTGACGTACACATGTTTTACTATGCGGACTGTGTGTCAGTAGGTACTCTCACTACACACGACACACACACGCATAATAAAAGTTATTTGGAAAATTAAATCTGACACAGAACTAAAACTGTTGAAACTAAAACAAATTCTGTTTTTTTTCTGGAAACAATAGTTAAAAACATGACAGGTAAAGATATTATTATGCCCAGACTTGCGCAGTACGGGAACATTCTTTGATTTTGGAATAAATATTTCTCGTGGGTTTTCTGTTTATCTTCAAATTTCCTACAAAATGATACCTCCCTTATTATCCCTTTATCGCAAAAAAAATCGGTCACAATTGCAAAAAAAAAACCTTGCAAAATTGCTATTTTTATATAATAAACTAGCAAAACCCAGCAGACGTTGTCCTGCCTTAGAAGTTGATGTGCTGCAGCGCCATCTAGTGCCGAGTTATAACAAAGTCGATAGCTGGAAAATATTCTCCGTGCCGAAATATCTATGTATACCAATTTTCATGGCAATCGGTTGAACGGTATAGAAGTTGATGTTCTGCAGCGCCATCTAGTGGCGAATTACAACAAAGTCGATAGCATGAAAAACCTTCTCCATGAAAAAATACATATATGTGCCAACTTTCATGGTGATCGGTCAAACGGTGTCGAAGTCTATTAACATCAGATATACCAACATCCTCTTATTATGTTTATTATAAAAATTATGGTTTTTTATAACGCCGTTTTTAAACATGCGTTTAAAAACATTAAATGGATCATAAACTTCGACTTCTTGTGTTAAGCGTAGACTGTCCCGGATTTTGATTATAATCCCTGATTATATGACTCACAACATAATCATGTCTATATCTATACCTACCTGTATCTATACTCAAATATGAATCATAATAATATGATTCATAGTTTAAGCTGAAATAATTTT
Organism: Sesia apiformis; assembly: GCA_914767545.1. Taxonomy (NCBI): domain Eukaryota; kingdom Metazoa; phylum Arthropoda; class Insecta; order Lepidoptera; family Sesiidae; genus Sesia; species Sesia apiformis. The sequence goes on along the minus strand of OU611960.1, from coordinate 364,712 downwards.
ATAAATTGATTATTTAAAGATTGATTTCGACGAAAACAGTCTTAAATAAACTTTTGAATTTCACTGAAATTTCTAAGAAATTATTCACGCCGCCGTCAGTCTGTGAGGAGCTACACAAAAGAGTTGACTCGTCAATTCGCTTGGCCAGCGTTGCTTTTTAAGGCCACGTATCCTTCATTCACGAGACAATGTGCATTAGGAGGCCTAAGTCCAAGCAAGCAGGACGGCAAGCAGACAAAAGGCTTGGTTTCAGTTACGGTTATCTACCAAACCTCTTTGAAATCGTATCAGTTAGTCATAAAAACGTTGTAAAGTTAACTCAGGTGGTAGGGTTCTTCGAAGAATACCAGTAGGTAAGTCAGCAATCTATTAGTAAACATACATAAAAATAACAAAAAAATACTGAAAATATTAACTTACCATCAGGTGTAGGCTGGTCTGCCAACTTTTTCTATAAAATTTTTCTATTTTCTATTAAATAAAAAAAATATAAAAAAATCTGGGCCCGCGGGGTGGATTAGGGCCCGAAATCCCCCAGTGATTTACTAGATTTACTCATTTAAGTAGATATTTTATTGTTTTAGATTAATTACCTTACCATACCATCAGCCTGTCTCTTCACTGCTGGATGTAGGCCTCTCCCTAGGACCGCCACCACATACGGTCTTCAGTTCTTCTTATTCAGCCACTTCTGGACTAGTCGCCAGTCCACCTGGCCCGAACGGCGTCCCACGCTACGTTTCCAGGTCATCATTCTGTACTAAGATCAATTAGTTCTGTATTTGTAAATAAATTAAAAAAAAAATTCGATAAAGAATTTTATCTATCTAAATTATAAATAAATGAAGGATCCAACTAGATCATGCATTTCCTCTCTACACAAAGGTTGTCTGGCAAAGATCGCTAATAGACCGTCTTTTGTGCATTTCATGTATTGTAATGTCTGTTACAGTCTTCTTCTGTTTTGGTCTACAATAAACAGTTTTATCTATCTAGAAGAATAACCTATCGTTCTTTTATATTGCAGGTGTCCATGGGCGGCGGTAACACTTACCATCACGTGAGACCGCTTGCTCGTCCGCCCTCTTCTCTATAAAAAATAAAAAAATAAAAGACGCATTTATCAATTTAATTTGTTACTGCTAGCATGGAAGCTGTCAATTATTTTTGTGTGATTTATGAATGTACCCAGAAATGTGTGACAGAGTTCGCGATGTATTACTCAATTAATTTTTTGCGAACCCCACGTATACGACTTTTAAATCAGGTGTCCAATTACGATATTTCATCCGTGAAGCATGGTATTACGAATAGTTTTAGAAAGAATCTCTGCCCAAAGTACAGAGATTGAGTGCAGTTAATATCGTGCCATGTGATGTCGCTCGGCAATAGAATATCACCACCCCATTTCTTCCCGCGAGTGTTAAAAAGGCGACTAAGAAATGACAGTGCCATTATCACAATCGCTGAGGCACTATGTACATGACCTCTAAAATAGTGGACTCGCCAACCCGCTTGGCCAGCGTGTTTTAGCCGACCTAGCATTCCTCTTATTTCCTACAGGTTTCTTAAAGAACCCGATATCGGAGAGTACTGGAAAGTAACCTCTTGATGCAATTCGTTCTACAGCCTACGAGTTCGTGGCATAAAATGATTTTTGGACCGAACAGTACGCGACACCTTCGCATCGAGGAAATGCGGATGGACAGCATTTCGAGGTGCGGAACAATTCTTCAGGGTGTTCCCCTTTGTCCCAGGCGGTAGAACACGCAGAGAGACGCAACGTCTCTCCGAACGCTGAGGAATTCTAAAGCGCCCGTGAGAGTGGGATCGTCGACAATTCGAACAGGACGTCGTTGGATGGAGTCAAATGAGTCTAACTGATATTTCGGTGCGCCGTGCGCCAGCCCAGAGATGTGAGCAGTAGTCCATTAATATGGGGCCTAACCTGAGTTTTATATAGCGTTAGGAGTTGCCCAGGGGTGAAGTAGCGCTTCGATCTGTTCAGCTCACCGAGCTGAGCACACGTTGTTTATGTAGTACTTGTACGGCATATTTATGGGATTTTAATTGAAAATATTATATCACACCGCCATAGAATATTTAAGTGATCCCAAACAAAATTTGATACCCTCTTTTTTTCTCCTCTAACGCATTTTTTCTCACAATGACACAATTAATTGTATTTTAGAATATTTAAATCAAAATTCATGTTAGTAGGGCTATCAAAAAATATTTCTATATACAGACTTTGACATCCCATTTCACCTCCATGGAGATTGAATTTCAGGAAATTCCTTCTTAGTGACTCTAAGTTATAAAATTTATATTGTCCATGTTTCATGTTTCTAGCTTCAGCGGTTCCAGCTTGGCGTTGATGAAGTCAGCTTTCTTTACATATATAAATATATACTTATATCACTATATCCATAGATAAAACAGACAACAAACATACTCTCTTTCTTATTAAAGACATTTACAATACAAAAACTTTCATTATAGGAATGACTGGGGGCCGTATTATAATATTATTATAGTGTTTGAACATTGGAGCTATGAAGGCCTTAAAACGCCACGTTGGCCATTGTGATTTGGCGAGTCCACACTTTTTAAGGGTTATTTGGTCTCCATGACTGTTGGTAGCCAGGGAGTTTGGTTCGGATTTGTGTTATTATTACCCATTTAGCACCACCCAGAGAACACTTGTGAGGTGCCTAAAGGTAACTGCTATGAACTCTAGCAACTCTGCCTAATCCTTGATCTTCATCGGTGGTGGTTTGATCAGAAGAGCCCTTTATCGTGTGTAGTGACGAGCTTTGGAAGAGGCCACATCCAACAGTGGAGAGACATAGACTGATGGTATGGTATATAGGAATGATATCATCATCATCATCATCATCATCATCATTTCAGCCCTTGGACGTCCACTGCTGGACATAGGCCTCCCCCATTGTCCGCCATTTAGACCTATCGGCAGCGACCTGCATCCAGCGGGTGCCCGCCACCTTTATGAGGTCGTCTGTCCATCTAGCAGATGGACGTCCTCGGCTTCGTCTGCCGGTACGTGGTCTCCACTCGAGAACCCTTCTGCCCCATCGGCCATCGGTTCTTCGTGCTATGTGCCCTGCCCACTGCCACTTCAGCTGATATAAGGAATATATATATATATATATATTATATCAGGAATGATATAATTCATAACAAATAGCAAGACAATTTTCTTTGCTGTATTATCAGTTAAGTTCAATTTACATGTAGTGTTCTCAAAATGAGCGTTGAGCGCTCGACGTTCGAGTATTGAGTTAGTTTAGTATTATAGTCGAATTTTTTAATATTTGAAGGTCCTTAATAAAGCCTTGAGGTTAAAGTGTCTAACTTGGGTTCTTAGTTAGTAAAACTCCACACTTTATATGACATACTTTATTCTCGTAGGTATGTCACGATTTACATTAGCGATTTATATTGTTGAAGAAAGAGCATGAATTTAAAACATAGGATGTCACAGATATGATAACAAATTATTAGAGATTGACTAGCACAAGATACAAACAGAAATTTATAATAAACAGAAACTAAAAATTGCGCGTGCATTCGCCGTCGAATATCGGTAGTGACTGTGCGGCGCCCGCTCGCTCCGCTCTGCGCAAGCGCCTTCTACAAGCGGCCGCGCGTAACGGTCCAAAGCAAATTTAGCATCGGCCGGCGGGTTTGCTTGCCTAATTAAATTAAATGCAGTGTAGGCAAGGTTCCTACAAGGTTGAAAGCTCGAGTCTAAAACGGTTAAAGTTCAGCGTCTTGAGGTTAATTATCGTTGACTTAGGTCTAGAGCGTAATAGCAAAAGAAAAGCTCATAAATCAACTAAAAATAAAGAACGAAAATATCTTACAAAATATTACAGCAGAATGTTTAATGCGAATGACGAAAAGCTGTTTATCGCTGGCTCAAAATTACGCGGCGAGGAACGAACTTCTATGCGACTGGTCTGAAAATTATCCAATTTTATAGAGAGTCAGGTTCAAGTGACAAGATTCGGTAGAACTTTGGAGAACTCTATCTAGAATATCCTATCTCCTGCTCATATAAAATTCTCCTCGCATTAGATACTGTCTTCTAATAGTAAAACCGTAATTGTAATCGGCCCTTTTGTCGTCCACAGATGGACACGGTTCTCCCCATGCACACTGTTAAATCACCAATAAGAATTAATTTGCTTACACCTCCATAGAGGGCGTTGTGCACTCTGTCTAGTTCGCGGTGTTAAGATGCGCCGCCAAAACATGACCTGCGGTGAATGTTTATCATTGAAATTCTATGTCCTGAGCAAGGTGTTTTCTTTGGAACTTCCATAAATACCTTCCAGACTCCTCGGGGCTTTTTGGGAAATCTGTACACGCACTGTCTTGTGCATGAGGAATGTACGGCCTTAGAAGGCTACGCTGGTCAAGCGAGTTGCCGAGCCCACTCTTTTGGAGGTGGTGTAGTTCTTCAGGGCTTGTAGTGGCGGTTTTATTAGTCACCTTTTACATCACTTACTTCAAGGGACGGGATCCTTTATTCTAAAGCCAGCCAACACTGTACGGGGAGCCGTAACGTGTGCGTTACAATTCTGTATACATTACATACATGTGTACACAACATACACATCCCGGCCGAAAGTAATACACATCGACTATGTTCGGCTAGCTTCGGTTTTGGAGAGCGTCGTCTATGTTGTAACGGCACACGACAGAGACGACGCTCTACAAAACCGAAGCTAGCCGATAGTCTCTTTCTAAAGGCCGATGTGTATTACATTCGGCCGGGAAGTGTACATGACTTAATGTATTTGGGGATACAGGGAAATGTAACGTGGACTGACTGCTACCTGTCTATCGCCTTTTAGTTAACAAAAACAATCTCTTAACAATAAATCTCTTAACTATAGCCATAAAAAATCCATATACAATAAAATAAAAACAACGGTAATAATTAATAATAATAAATTGACTTAAAAGTCAATACTTATGACTTTAAAATTGCAACAGTAACTTTTGTGACAAACCTTATTTTACACTAGCTGTGTCCACGACATCGTACGCGTAGAAAATTAGTTTTTAAAATCTAAATTGGGATATATTTTCTTCCCGTCAGCTGATTTCGACGAAACAAAGTCTATTCGAAGCTAAGCTTAATTAACCCGTGGGAACCCCATGAAAATCCGTTCCGTAGTTTTGGAGCGTGTTCGAACAGACAAACAGACAAAAATTCAATAAATCGTCTTTTTGTATTCGGATACTCTTCCTTCATCGCTCTCAATCAATTTCTTGTAAATATATTCAATGTACAGACACGCTAGTTCTACAGTTTTATTATATGTATAGATTCACGCTCCGGTGGATGAACAAAGATTGTTTAAAAATTCTGCCATTTGAGACGGGGAATAAGAAAGGCCGCTGAGAAGAAGGCGGTTTCTTTCATCACCTCATCACCGCTGAGAAAGGCAACTGTTGAAGGTGATGAGGGTTAGGAGAGCCCTCTATCCAGCATACAAGCTGATGGTAAGATCTAGTTTCACTACTTGGTTACTTTAAAATTATCTCAAATACCCACATTGAAAAGATGTAACATTTAAGTGAACTGCCTCGAAATTCAAGAAACATTACCGCTGTTCTATTGTTACTTGCGCCAGGATTTTACAACGGCATTACGCGGGATTTAGTCGAGTTACGAGACCAGATGGTGTTCGTAACCTTCAACCAATCCTGAACCCTTAACGGATTCGGTGTCGATGGAGGGAGATAAGAACGCGTTTCTGTATTTTAAACTGAAGATTAAGAGAAGATTAAGATCAAAAGATCTCACAGATCAAATCAACGGCCCCTACGTAAATCATCGAAACTTAAAATTGTCGATTTTTTTTAATCGTTAAATTGGCTTCTATAAATCTATATATTTGACATCCCGCTAAAGAAATAAAGTTGAAACCTTGTTTATGGCAGAGATTTAATTGGTAAAACATCGAAAACAATAAACGTTTCCGGAGTAGTATCAATCTCAATATCAACCTGAGGCGGTTGGGCTTCCGTGGCGGCTGGCTCTCAGGGAAGATTCTGAAGTCAACTGCTCCCTCATTTTGGCTCATTGAAATAGAGGCGAGATGGTTTAGAACCATATTTTAAATAATAACAACACTCAACACTCAATGGGCTAGATTAGGAATCCTTGTATCGTGGGTTCAGAGACACGTACAAAGAAGAAAACAACACGTGCAACACCCGGACCCAAACAAACATCCTGTGTTTAAACAAGCGGGAATCGAACCCGGACCTATTGCACTGTGGGCAATAGTCACTTTACCAACTGATCTAATTGGTCGTCAAATTATAGTGTAGGCACTCCGCGAGTCACTGAAAGCGGCTAGAACTGAATTAATTTGCTGCAGCTCATGCTGAGCTGTAGCCCGATGGGCGGGTGGCAATACACACCTTTGTGTTTAAAAGGTTAAGTTTAAATATAGTTTAAGTTTTATTATTAATAGTGTGTAGTGTTGGCGGACATTAACAAATCTTTTCTTTATTTCTCATGAATTTTAAACAGATTAGTAATAATGCATTTTAAATTTGAAGTCTTCGTCACAAACTTTTGTTTTTTTTTATGTAAAAAAATGGTGGCGGATGAGGAAACATTCCACCCGGTGCAGTAGTAAGTGGATACTGTCGCCAATGGACATCCGTGATACTCGTACATGCCAACATTTGTCTAGAATGATATACGTTGGCTCACCCCCTTTGGAGATTTAGGAATGGATTTGGGTGGCATATCTGGCATATATCACTCACTGCCCAAACACCTAGAGTCCTCGCCACCACTGAAGTCTTGTGACAAAAATTGGAACTAAATTTGACAACTGCGCCATCTTGTAGTTTGTCAGGAGTGTGCGTGGAGAGTATCGTTCGTATATTTTCTTGAAATTACATTGAAATTAAATTGATCATGTCGCGTAAAGTTGTAAAAAGTGCAGCCCGGGAAATGATCCTTAAAGTGAAGGAATTTTGTGAATTGGAACAGAAGAATAAAGGAGTATTGATCCCGTTAAATAATGTACAAATGCGAGTCGCTGCCATGACAGGTAAATTTTAGTGATGCCAGAGTTTAAGTGTTTGCCCAATAAATGGGTAAAATATTATTAGTCGGATAAAAACTATTACTCAAAAAAGGGCCTAACTTTGTCTAATGGACGATATAGTTCATTGTATTTTATGCAAAATTATGATTGAACATAGAAATATCATAATGGATTAATTAACAGAAAATAATATATTTGTTTATTTCAGGTGTTTCCGTGAAAACGGTTTCACGAATTACTAAACAAGGAAAAGGAGCGGCAAGCACGTCAAAAAAAATTATCACCCCTGGATAAAGCCGTCCGCAACTAAAAAGGATTGATTTGGATGATTTCGATTTATGTGCTATACGTCAAAAAATCCACTTTTTCTATGTGGTTTTCTATTATTTTCCACACATAATGTCATCGAACGTACTTTAAAACAAAAAAAACAATTGTGGCAATATCACTTGGACAGCTTGTTTTATTTCATTTCAAAGTTCGAGCGCTCTTAATGAAAAACCATATATCTAATAAAAATTATATTAGTGCAATATGATAATTACCTATTTTATTTTTATGCCTATTAAAAACCCTAAAAAATTAAAAATCTATCTTTGCTTGTTATCCTAAATTAACAATGTGAAACGTGAAACTAGTTTAACAATGTGAATGAATTAGCAATTGCTTTAATTTTATCATATGCATTGATTTATTAATTAATTTATTAGAATAGGTTGCCTTTTAGAAGGGGTAAATTATTGTCCGTCTTGCTGGCAACATTTCATTACGCGATTTGAGCGCCGCGTCTATAGGACTTCAGTGGTGGCGACGACTTTACCTACCTACGCTATGACAAAGTGTCAAATGCAGGACATTTTACGATAGTCTTCTATGAGAGAGTGGTAACTTATCTAGTTGCATATGGCTACTCGTATTTTGATTACTTACAATTTCATAATTCCCTAGAAAATGTGAAAGTATGACAATACTGTAAACGCACAATGTTAGAAATTATCTTTAAATATTCAATTATTATTAAGTGAATAAAGGGTTTGTTTTTATTAATCATTTATTAAGAAAAAAATCAAATTATAGCAATAACGAAAGATTAAACAAAGGGTATTCAAAGTAGGTCGTTTATGAATAGAAATAAGAAGTTCCATTTCTTATTGAAAACAAACCAAGACGTCAACTGAGGATAAAATGGAATGGCAAATTGAAAAGCGTATTCAAGACAAAAATGTATTGACATAATAATAACCATAGATTTAGAATTCTTTTGTCGGGTGCAAAGATCAACAAACCGTGCGAGCGAGAAGTCATACTACTTACTTACTCAAACCACTAGATACTCGTAGCATTGTGTTTTGCTGTTGTCGTAACGTATACGAAATAGTGCGTATTTACTTGTAAAGTCGGATTTTTTATTCGAGTCAGGGATATGACATATAGAACTGTCAATAAAGTGTCATCTACGTACAAATTTCACTCTGTTTGATAGTTGCACATGACATATCCCTGACTCGAATAAATAAATCCGACTTCAGAGTATTTATGATATTAGGTATTACTAAAACAATATCTTGTATCAATTACTATCGAAGATTGGTTTGTTGTTTGGTTACTAACTTTATTACTAAAAATCTAGAGTCGAATTGATAGATAGGTATGGGATTGCAGAAAATCTAATGTGTATTTAGCGAACAATGTTGCAATATTAATACGCTAGTTCTCAATTTTTACTGTTCAAGTGAATACTTGTAATTTTAATTATTGTAATATTCTGTTCTGTTACATCAGTCTATCTTTCTTCAGCGGTGGATATACCTCTCCCAAGACTCGCCACCACACACGGTTCTATTGTACATTGTGCCAAGTAAACTTGTACTCAATTTGGTACCATGGAATGGTTTATGCTGTTTTAGTACACTCTCAAGCACTAATCATGTAGGTACACTCAATTCAAAGATTTTTATGCCGCGCTAAGTTTGTCACTCTTCTAATTCTATGTTTATGGACAAAACAGAATGTACTCGAAGGGTACTCGGTTGAGGCTTTTAGTCGTCTGGAAAACTTAAAAGACTTATAGGAAAACTGGAGTGCGGAAATTTGGTGCATATTCGTTCTGTGAAAATAACGTAGGGATAAATTTTACAATGACTTCCCGTATCAGCCTATGTCTCTCAACGTCTATATATAAGCGTTTCTCAAGTCTCACCACCACACACAGTCTTCGGTTCTTCTGATCGAGTCATGGCAAATTTCTTCACGTCGTCGGTTCACACGGTTGGTGAACATCTCACACTGCGCTTCCTGGCATGTGGTCTCCATTCAAGGACTCGTCCAGTCTATCGGTTATCGGACTCGTCTATCCCACAATGTCGATTTGTCTACCCAATACTACTTCAACAAACTAATTTTTAGCGCATTTGAAACGAGCAGTTGCCTTTAGTTTACGAGCAAAGTAATTTACTTTTTGTAGTTCTACGGTGCATTTCAAAGAAGCAATTTATATGTAATCTCCGTTTGCACCAACCAATTTTTTTAATAACACCACATTCAATGGCCCACCCTAGGATTCCCTGTATCGTGGGTTCAGAGACACACTCAAAGACAGACACACAGACACACCCAGACCCGAAAAAAAAACATTTGTCTCTAAACAAGTGAATGACCGACCGGGAATCGAATCCGAATTTCAGTAATCTTTACCACTTTCAGATCTTCACGGATTGATTTTATAAATTGTTAATTGTAACAAGTTATATTATAATTGCAAAGACGCTTAATCTGTTGAGAGGTTTGTACATACCTATATCGCGACTCTTGTTATATTTATTAGTTATTTAAGTATTTACTAGTTATTTAAGTATTTACTAGTTATTTAAGTAATGCTTTCTTTATTTTCACACATGGCAGTGGTGCAATTACTACATTCTGCCAGTATCCAATTTTCTTGGCAATTAAAATCAAAACAATTTAAAACACAATTTGTCAATGTGCAGTCACATCAAAGCAAGTTGGATGTCGCTCAGTACGCTTTTTTTATTATCACAAACACTAGGCGCTTTGAAGTAAAATAAACCGCACTACTGAACCACAAAACTAAGACATATTTTTTATTTTAATCAAACAAAAAGTGAAGTGTCTGTGTCTCATAATAAATAAATAAATAAGTACCCGTACTTATCATCATTTTAATGTAATTACACTTAACCAGATGTAACTATAGTTCATACCTACCTTCGGTAAAATGACTTTAATCGGCAAACGGCAAAAGTCGCCTACAACATTCCGCTTCTCAAGGGCCTTTTCACGCCTCCTTTGAAGAACCCCAAATTGTAGTGTAGGAACTCGCGTGAGACATTCCAAGCCGTAATTGTTCAACGAAGGAATGTAAGGCATCCTTCCATTTAAGACGGATTTAGTGAGAACCCCAAATGTGTTAATGAGGGTACTGTGATGTTATATTTAGAAATACATATTCAGTATTTTATTATTAATTTGTAGCGAGATGCTTGAAAACTGCCCACAATATATGGGTTTATAAATTTTGCCAGAGAATTAAAGTCACCGACATAGCTCACAGAATGCGCATGCTGAAGTGGCAGTGGGCTGGTCATGATTGCCCAAGGACCGATAACCCATAGGATAGACGAGTCCTTGAATGGAGATCACGTACCGGGAAGAATAGTGTGGGACGCCTTCCGTCAGGTGGACCGACGACTTAAAGAAGTTCACCAGTGGTGCTTGGATGAGAAGAGCCGAGGATTGTGTGTGTAGCGGCGAGATTTAGAGGAGGCCTAGGCTGATGCTACTTATTCCATAAACACAAAGAATATTGTTCTACAACTTTAGGGAAGAAAGAAAGTGTCCTTCTTCTTCTAGTTTTTTGCTTCCGCAATGAAGTTTGATCAGTCAAGTGTATTATAACAATCTTCAGTAGCTCAAAACTTCAGAAGCTTACAAGGTAAAGACTCAAGTATTACAAGAATTACAAGGTACAAAGGTCAAGAATTACAGTATAAAATAACCCTGTATTTATTAAAATCAAACTTTAATAAATACAGAATTATTTTATACTGTAATTCGAGTATAAACGCGGAAAATTAAATGTATGTTTTTGTTTACCTTTTCTTTCTACACGGCGTGTCGGCGCACGTTACACCAGCCACGGTCAGCAGTTGACTGAAGAGGCGGGTAGTCCAGGATGGGATCTGCGAGCAATCTTATCAACTACCCACATTTGACACATTTCTTCACATTCGGAAAAGTTGCGACGCACTACACTAACAATGTTCGCGGACGTATTTGACGATAAATCGCAAGATTTAAATGTGTTAAAATATGTACTAGACGCGAAATTTTATAAAGTTATAAATACAGGGTTAAATAAGATACACCCGCGTCCTCTTAACTTAGAATTTCTATAATTAAAACTACCATCTTATCCGACTTTTTTCTAATTTTTTATTATCTCAGAAAAAATGAAATTAATTATAATGCACCACTCGCTGTAATTGTTCTGTCTCTACAGCTGACAACGTTGTGTATTGTAGAAGGTACAGTTATTTTTTCATTACAGCCTGTCTCAAACGTTCGGTCAAGGTCTCAAATACAAAGATGACCTACTGGCATTACTTAATTAGTAGTACTTACTTTGCTTCCTACTTTAGTTGAATACTATTAGTAGCTAGTAAAGAAGCAACTCACGTAACACTAGACTTCATGTGTTTGCAGCATGTCAAAGACGTTCGAGAATGTTTGTCTAGGAAACCATAAAATATAAAGTTTGCGAGAAGAGAAATAAACAACGCGGCACAGTTTGGAAGAAAACAGTGCATAAACTTCATACGAAATTTTAATGTTACAACTCGCATACTGCTTTAAAACTGACATATACGAATTCATGAAAAAGCAGTTGCAACTACGAAGTGGCTACTTCGTGGCTACTTCGTGGCTACTAACCATAGTCACTTTCTCTCCACACCATTTTATGCTGTGAACAAAGTAAATTAATAGCATTTTTATTTAGCACAATAACAAGTTATTAGCGGAGTACGTTAATAAGAACAGTAAGAGAAATGAGACAAGCATCCCATAGTAAGGTGTAGCAAAATACAAACAGTGAAAACAATTTGGGTTATGATGTCGATGCAGATAGTAAAGTAAGTAGTAAGTAAGTTCTTAAAGATAGTTAAGAAACGAGAATTGTTATGAAAGAACTATTTGGTATAGCTGAATTTGCCAGAACGGTGGTCCGATCCGATGCGGATCCAGAATCCAAATCGAGAGGGAAATATTTGCCATTTCTTGCCAATATTTCACAAAAAGTCTGTAACAACCACATTATAATTATTTTTTTCTATTAATTCAGTTTTTATGTACGCTAGTAAGATTAGCTAAACAGACAATTGAGCAGACAATGCGCCTCGCGGTATGCAGTTAGTAACCATCGTAAAATGAATATAAAATACACTATTAAACATAAGAATAAATAATATACAGAGTATACATAAACTAGTAAATGCATTTTTGATGAAGAGTTACCTATTGTCGCCTTATCACCCAAAGGTTGTCTGAAGAGATCGCTTTGGCGATAAGGCCGCCTATTGTACTTTTCGTGTTACTTACTTAAATTGCCTTTTTCCAACATGTATTGGTGTACAATAAAGAGGTTATTTATCTATCTTTCTGCATTATGATTATACATTATTTAGTGTATATGCATACATACATACGGATAGACGACAGATGGACGAGATACTGAATCGTCTGCTGTTTTGGAGCTAATCCGCTTGACAAGAAGAACAGCCTAATATAAACCACTTCGGACATTCTACACTGGTCACCGCGTTTTGCTGTGGAGCCGAGCAGTTGTTGTAGATGACAAACAGACCGAGGACTGTTGGCTTTGAGAGCTGCTTTGCGGATGTTTTCTTGCTACTCTTTGCGTACGTCGAATTTTCTCAAATTTTACACTTTATTTATTTATTCATATATAGATAAGTATAGTTTTGAGGGGGAGAGTGCACGCGCTCGACTGGCCACGTTATCCCTCTCTCACAGAAGACTACCTTGACATGTATTGCATTTCCCACTTTATCTTATTTCCCTAATGTACGTACGTGTTTCGGTAGTGCGTGAGATGTGCCAGAGCCCATTCCCATCCTATCCCTTCCAATTTTCCCAACCCTTTCTCTAAATCCATTCCTATATCTCCAAAGGTAGGCAGCACATCCGGGGGCGTGCCAACGTTTGTCATTTTGAAGTATTGTTGGCATGTATCGCGACAGTATCCGCTTACCATCAGGTGAACTGTATGCTTGTCTGCCGTCTTCGTCCATAAAAAAAAAATAAGTAGCTACCAAAAATACAGTAAAAGTTATACAAAAAGTTTAAAAAAATGTAGATGTCACAGAGCCGTAGGTGAAGGTCTCTGTTTTATTTTATACTAGCGACCCGCCCTCGCTTCGCTTCGGTTTATAAAAGTTTTTTTTTTTCCAAATATCATAATAAAATATAGCCTCTATTAGACACGGATAATGTAGCTTCCTATTTGTGAAATAATTTTTGAAATTGATTCAGTAGTTCCAGGGATTACCCCAACATACAAATGCACCATTTTACCTCTTTATATATTAGTATAGATGTATAATTATTATTCAATTTTCAATGCTCGATGTTCAAAGGATTACATTTATAAGGCGTATTATGAATCCCTTCACTCGAGTAGCCTGTGAATAAAGCATACACTTAGGGCCATCAAGGTCCTCCGTGTCCAATATAATAGCGTTCTCGGGATCCTGATGGAGCTGCCACGGTACTACGTTCAGAAAATTCAGAAATGTTTGTGGAGGCGCACACGAACTCCCAATGGTTGCCTGAACAGGATCCGTGGCGTTGACAACAATATCCTGAAAACAATAATTAGTGATAGATTTGACTATCCAATCCTGAAACACTGGATAGGACAGTTAATTTCAGTTAATATTGAAACATTATTAATTAATATTTTACTAACATAGATTTAAGTTTTTTCTACTAACAATTTTATGCATGAAATATCTATACATATATTATAATAAAACAGTAAAAGGGTTGAGTCTGTACATTGATTTATTTTAAAAAAAAAATGGGGTTCTCTTTAGAAGCTGCAGAGCCCAAAACAGTAGTTTTTAAAATTTTTGTCTGTTTAAGCATCACGCAAAAACTACAGAACGGATTTTGTTCGGGTTTTCACTAATGTATAGCAAATTATCTAGAAGGAAAACTCGTATATGTGTCATATTCATATGACACATGGAAGTTGAGTTGAAAATAAAGAAACGATTTTTAATAGAATACCCCGAAACTACCGGATCGATATTCATCCGTGAAATCCATCATGTCGGTGCTTTAACAGGTGTTAAAAATATTTTACAGCTGCTTAGTCCATGCGAGTGAAGCCGCAGTCAGAAACTAGTCTGAAATAAATGGATTATTATTATTATTCTGAGAATACAATATGCGGATAGAAGTTCATTCAAACAAGGAAATTTGAAAACCAAATCAAATTAATACGTCAAAATGGAATCAGTTATGTACATGAAAGATTTTCACACCGCGTGAATCGAATAAGGGCGTGAAGCGAAGTGAAAGAAATGACGCCTTAAGAGATACCATAGATTTATACACACAAAAAGTGTAATTGAAGTGTTTGTCTGTGATTTTTAAAGGGTTTTAAACAAACGAGCGAAAGATCGTGATCAACAAAACAAATTATGTATTTTTGAATGACTGAAGTGAATAATTTATAATTACTGAGAATGTCATCATAAAGTCGACTGACTTCACAATTTTTATTATCGCCAAAGCTAACCTTTAAATTTGCTGACATCGAGTTGTTGCCATTCACTTTTTTTTTAGAGAAGTGGGCGGACGAGCAAGCCGTCCCACTTGATGGTAAGTGTTACCGCCGCCCACGGACAACTGCAACACCAGGGGGCGTGCGCGTGCGCCGCCGATCTTGAATAGTATTCATTTCTTTTATTTATTTATTACTCTTTACGCACTGTATTGTACAGAGGCGGACTTGATGCCTTAAGGCATTAGGCATTATTTCCCTACCAGTCGATCATTGGTCAAATGTGAAAAATTAAAGCCGGTGCGGAAGAAAATCCAGGTTTTTTATAGATAAGAGGGCGAACGAGCAAGCGGTCCCACGTGATGGTAAGTGTTACCGCCGCCCATGGACACCTCCAACACCAGGGTGTATGCAGGCGCGCCGCTAACCTTGCAAAATCCTATTCACAGATTTCTTGAAGAACCCCATGCCGTAGTTTAATGGGAAGACCTCTTGAGGCAGTTCGTTCCACAGCCTACGGGTTCGCGGTATAAAATAATTTATACATTCTAACAATGTAGGACACAACCCCTTACAAAGGCAATTATTTTGTCAGATATATTCTCCCCACATGGGAGTCATTTGACAAATATAACAAATACGCGTATACGCAGCGCCATGTGAAGCGCCACCATAAAGAGAACAGTAGCTATAAATATATAAAAGGCGAAAATTTAAAAGGTTATATCACAAAAGTTTAAAAAAAACTCGGCGGAAGCCAACTTCCGCGGGAGCGAAGTTACGCGAAGCAATAAATTTTTTAAAGAAAAATAATATAAAGGGTGTTCCAAATTTCACAGGAAATGTACGATATCTGGATCCAATCGCACGTAAAAATCAGGTTAAGTGGAGTATATATCTCACTGTTTTCACTGCGACGTGTTTTTTGGAGGTAAAATTGGAACAGAATGTTTCCTTTGTGACGGATGACGTCATTTGACACGCCTCGCTCCTCACGTCTCCGATCACGCGGAACTATACGGAATTTAATTAATTCAGTTCAATGTTTCGGGTAAAATTGTAACAATCTTATATGTACTCGTATTCAAGAGAAAATTAGGTTCGTGTTCAAGATACTGACGTAATCTGCGTTCTTCCTTAAAATATAACTTGTATAAGTAATAATAATAGTATTATAGTATAATACTCGTAATAATATATTAATACAGTAATAGTATTGTATGGTATTGAATACGTGTTATTATTATTATTAACCATAAATCGTAACCAGCCCTTTTATCGTCCACTGCTCGAGATGGGTCTCCTAAAGCGCATTGTCTTGTGTATGGCCTTCAAACTCCACGGACAAGCGAACTCGTTTAGAGATTGTTTAGTTCCTCACGACCTGTGCTAGCCGCTTTGTTATCTCTTACTCACCTTTTCAAATACCCACGGGAAACTACACCACCTCTAGAAGAGTGGACTCGCCAGTCCGCTTGTCCAGGGTGACGTTTCAAGGCCACACATCCCTCATGCGCAAGACAGTGTGAATGGGGTGGCCCATGAGGTGGCGGTGGACAATGAAAGAGCTGGTTACGGTTACTAGAAATTATATCGCTGAGGTCAATAAAGTGGACCCAATACATTTTTGGGATTAAACAAAAAGTCTCTACAATTTGTGTTAACTTGAAAGTTTGTGAAGAGTAAATTTGATTTCATTAACTCGGAATATTATAATGACTGGATTTGGTCTTTAATTTCATTTCGTTAGGTTAGACCCCACTGTCACTTAATTAACAGATCCCTTTCAGAAACTTTTCGGTGGTTCTTTTAGTAATTTGATGAAACGAATAAATTGGATATTCTGATCTGTACTCGTAATTGAGTATAATTAAAACTCGTCTCTGGGCGAATTCGTAATTTTTTTCATATAACAATACAGTACACACACAATATACGTTAAGTTGAAAATATTAGTACCTTTTCATATCATTAACAATTTTTTTCTACTTTTTTTAATTTAATCTTTTCCCCAATTTTTTTTTTATTGAAATCTCTGGCTTTGTTACTCTGTACTACTTACTCAACCCCACTGCAATGTGTCATTGGAAAATTCTCAAATGGCAGAAAAAATGAATAGGAATTTTCCGGAACCGAATTTTACCGAAAGTTCTTTCTTGGGGTGTATGGGGTCCCAACCTACATCTCTGGGACCCAAGCCAACCTCACCGGCTCGTGGTGCACCCTGCCGACCAACGAACGAGGCTCTGGCGACCCGTCACCACGCACTGGACCAGCGCGGCGGGTTACGGTCCACCCCCCCCCCCCCCCCCCTATGGCAGAAAAAGTAAAACGGCCCCAAGTTCCCGGCGGCTCCAGTCGCAACACCGGCGTGGACGACGGGCGCTGGTCGAGCGCTGGAGCCAGGGGTGCTAAGAATCTCCGGGCGGGATCCCACCGTCGAACGACCAGGGCTTTTGACATGGATCACCGACGTAGGTTGTCACTGGTGACTTACAACACGCGCACTTTGAGGACAGACGAGATGATCGCTGAGCTGGAAGAGGAGATAGGCAAGTTGCACTGGGATATATTGGGGTTATCAGAAATCCGAAGAGAGGGGGAGGACACGATAACCCTGAAATCCGGCAACTTGTTCTATTACCGGGAGGGCGACCAGCAGTCCCAAGGTGGTGTCGGGTTTATCGTCCACAAGTCCCTCGTAAATAATGTTGTAGCCATCACGAGTGTGTCGAGCAGGGTCGCGTACCTTATACTCAGAATATCCAAGAGATATTCGTTGAAGGTCATACAGGTCTACGCACCGACCTCGGCACACCCGGATAACGAAGTGGAAGCAATGTATGAGGACATTAGTAGAGCCATACATGCTTCGAAAACACACTACAATATTGTTATGGGGGATTTCAACGCGAAACTGGGCAAAAGAGGCGACGATGAGTTGAGAGTGGGGCAATTTGGATGTGGGCACCGGAACCAGAGGGGCCAGAGGCTGGCCGACTTTCTTGAGAAAGAGGGACTCTTTATGATGAACTCTTTCTTCAAGAAGCCGGCTCATAGGAAGTGGACCTGGATGAGCCCCGACGGTTCCGTTAAAAATGAGATAGACTTCATTATGGCCACAAAGAGACAAATATTCAATGATGTCTCCGTGATCCACAGGGTGAAAACCGGTAGTGATCACCGAATGGTTAGAGGCACATTGAATATAAACGTCAAGTTAGAAAGGTCCCGCCTGATGAAGTCTACGCTCCGACCTACTGCTGCCCACATACAGAATCCCGAAAGCTTTCAGCTTGAACTGTCAAATCGCTTCGATTGCCTAGAGGATTGCGTTGCAGTGGACGATATCAACAACAGGTTGGTAGAAACTGTCCATACGGTGGGGTCTAAATTCTTCAGACATCGTCGAAGAGATGGACCCCAAAAGCTCACCGACCACACCCTCGACCTCTTGGCGGAACGACGTTCGATGACACTGCAGACTCCTGATGACGCGGAAGCATATCGGCAGCTGAATAGACGGATTCACCAGTCCTTGCGACACGACATCCGTCTCTTTAATACTAATCGTATTAAGGAGACGATAGAGCGGAATAAAGGCTCCAAAGTGTTCGCAAGAGACTTATCTATTGGGCAGAGCCAGTTGACGAAGCTGAAGAGGGAGGACGGCAGTGTCACTTCCGACAAACAAGAGGTACTGAGGGAGATCGAGAAGTTCTATGGACAGTTGTATACCTCGGTCGCTAAACCTGTTGGCAACTTGGCCAAAGACCCAAGAGCCAAGTTGACCCGACACTATACCGAAGACATCCCGGACATCAGCCTGTACGAGATTAGGATGGCCCTCAAACAGCTTAGAAATAACAAGGCGCCGGGTGAGGACGGAATCACTTCAGAGCTTCTGAAAGCGGGTGGAACACCGGTACTGAAAGTCCTTCAGAAGCTCTTTAATTCCGTCTTGCTCGAAGGTATTACGCCGGAGGCATGGAACAGAAGCATGGTGGTGCTCTTCTTCAAGAAAGGTGACAAGACCTTGTTGAAGAACTATAGGCCCATCTCGCTTCTGAGCCATGTTTATAAGCTGTTTTCGAGGGTTATCACGAATCGTCTCGAGCGCAGGTTTGATGACTTCCAGCCTCCCGAACAAGCCGGTTTCCGAAAAGGCTATAGTACCATAGACCACATCCATACGCTGCGGCAAGTTATACAGAAGACCGAGGAGTATAACTTGCCATTATGCTTAGCGTTTGTGGACTATGAGAAAGCCTTTGATTCGATCGAGACTTGGGCAGTGCTACAGTCCCTCCAGCGGTGCCATATTGACTATCGGTATATCGAAGTGTTGAAGTGTTTGTATAACAACGCCACCATGTCAGTCCGAGTACAGGAAGGGAGCACGGAGCCGATTCCATTGCAGAGGGGTGTGAGACAAGGAGATGTTATCTCTCCGAAGCTCTTCACCAATGCGATGTAAGACGCTTTCAAGCTCCTGGAATGGAAAGGACTCGGCATCAACGTTGATGGCGAATGCATCACTCACCTTCGATTTGCCGACGATATCGTGGTCATGGCAGAATCGCTGGAGGATCTTAGCACAATGCTCGGAGACCTCAATCGAGTTTCCCAACAGGTGGGCCTTAAAATGAACATGGACAAGACGAAAATCATGTCGAATGTCCATGTCGTGCCCACCCCAGTTTCAGTTGGGAGCTCGATTCTCGAAGTTGTTGACGAGTACGTCTACCTAGGCCAAACGGTCCAACTAGGTAGGTCCAACTTCGAGAAAGAGGTCAATCGACGAATCCAACTCGGCTGGGCAGCGTTCGGGAAGCTACGCAGCGTCTTCTCGTCCAAAATACCTCAGTGCTTGAAGACGAAGGTCTTCGACCAGTGTGTGTTGCCAGTGATGACCTACGGCACCGAGACGTGGTCTCTGACTATGGGCCTCATAAATAAGCTCACTGTCGCACAGCGAGCTATGGAGAGGGCTATGCTCGGGGTTTCCCTACGTGATCGAATCAGGAATGAGGAGATCCGTAGACGAACTAAAGTCACCGACATAGCCTCTCGGGTTAGCAAGCTGAAGTGGCAGTGGGCAGGGCACATAGCTCGAAGAACCGATGGCCGATGGGGCAGAAGGGTTCTCGAATGGAGACCACGTACCGGCGGACGAAGCCGAGGACGTCCATCTGCTAGATGGACAGACGACCTCATAAAGGTGGCGGGCACCCGCTGGATGCAGGTCGCTGCCGATAGGTCTAAATGGCGGACAATGGGGGAGGCCTATGTCCAGCAGTGGACGTCTAAAGGCTGAGATGGAGATGGTTTCTTTTTTCCATCATCATTGTTACAAAGTGTTCTATAAAGCGTTATTTAACACTTAAAGAACCTTAGTGTAACCACTACTGTATCTTCATTGAAAGGATTAGCGAAAGTGCATTCATAGCTTATCCATACCTACTTAGTATAATAAAGAGAGAGTGCGAATTTTGCGAGTATGTGTGTATGTGGAGGGTAATCTTCGGAACCACTGCACCTATTTGAAAAATTCTTTCACCATTTGAAAGGTACATTGTTCCAGAGGGACATAGGCTATTTTTGATATTTTGAAAAAAAATTGAAAATAAAAAACTTACATATCGAAGCGAAGCGAGGGCGGGTCGCTAGTTAATTATAATTTATTACAAAAAATCCACAAATACAAGGATTCTACAAAATATTTTTTGCCAAATAATTCCCGATAGTCCGTTACGTGCTTGGCATGTGTGCTGAGAGGGCGGGGGTACGGGGGTACGCGGGCCAGCGCGGACTGTCCGTGAGTCATCGATGCGGCCGATATTAAAAATCAGCGCTGCGACTTTTGTTGTTGCATATGTTGAGTTGCGTTGCGGTCTTTTGGCGTAGTAGCAAACGCTGATAATTCGTATCCTTATTGATACTAATGTTTGTATAAGTGTAGCGTGTTGTTATTAAGCCATTCATGTTTTAAACGTTACGTTTTAAACGTGTAGTGTTACTTTTACTTTGCGCTGACACTTTGTAAGGCAACATTTAGATAATAGCAATATTTAGCCTAATATTTATTTATTTAATAAATACATAAATTTTAGGTTAAATCACGTAATTTAAAATATTCATCCGATAAATTGCTCCAATGAATAAATACCAAAAAAATACCGAGAATGAATAAATTACATTATTATTTAATTTCGGCTCTGCTACCGCACATTATGGGTAATAAAGCCTATCCCTGTTTCATAAAATTGAATGCCGTATATTCTCGGCGTTTCATTCGGCAAGACTTAGCTACTATCGACCAAAATCCCCGGTTTAATAAGCTTAAGATGTTACCGAGACAAGGGAATGCGGAATTGTCTTGACTCCTATAAATATATTTAGATACAGCTAAACGTTTTGCTTAAGAATTGCGTTCTATTTTAAACTTTATATACAACACAATAAGATGTTTATTAGTACGGATTAACCTTTAGAGAAAATTGAGATCTCAATTCAACATCGGGGATGAATTTTAATAAATATAATTTCTTTGTAATTTATCTTTATGATGATTTTGTTGTTCATTCGATAATGATGATTATGTAACACACATATACGAGTATATATATATATGTGTTTTTTTTTTAAATAAAGCCATTTTTTTATAGATAGGCAAACGAGCAGACAGTTCGTAACCAGTCAATTTTTCGTCCTTTGCTGGACATTGTATCAAGCATGAGGATTGTGTGCATGCGGGGTGCGTGTCTGTTATCTCGCAATTCGTCGGATTGCGTAAGTACATTATCCGTGCAGAAACATTTCCTTTTGGTCCGAATATTTTAAGTTTCTTTAATTTAAATTTAGTTTCCCCCTTAAATGACTGCTCCTTTTCACGAATGCACTAATAATTATGACGACCGATCGGTGCTGGCGGTAGTGACCCTGCCTGCTGTCCAATAGCTCATTGTTTAGGGACAGATGTCTGTTAGGGTCCAGATGTGACTTTGTGTTTGTGCGAGTATCTGTACCCACGACACAGGGAATTCTAGTGTGAACCATTAAGTGTGACTTTATTATTATTATTATTATAACTTTGATAAACTAGTTTTGTAATAAGTATTCAAGAGGACGAAGTCGCCTGCAAAGTTAAGTCTAGTCAAAGATTAAAACATTATTTTTAATGACGATATAAATTATCGCTTGCGCTCATTAATCAGATAATTTATTAATAACGATAAACGTAATTTAACATAATAATGAAAGACATTACAGAAATGTTATTATTAGAAATATTGCGATCATGACGGCTGTAAATTATCATCAAAAGTTATTTATACACATTATAAATATGTACATTAAACTCAACGAGACGTGAGCTTTGCGTTAATGTGAGTGCACACCTATAGTGTACAGTGCGAACAATCGGATTCGACAATTCAGCACCCACTCACACAGATACAAAGCTCACATCTCGTTGAGTTCACTATACTAGCTTCTACCAGCGAATTCGCTTTTGAGAATTGAACACCCGTCAAAGTGTTAAGGTAGGTACTGATCGGAAGCATTTGTGTATAATGTAACAGTTTGTATTCGAGCATTACATCAATAAGTACGTCAAATCGAACATTACAGTGTCATGATAATTTGTAATGATACAACTTCGAACATTACAGTAGTGAGTAGGTTGAGCGCAACGTTATGGTGCACACACTTGTAACACAATACAATGCTCATTTGCTCGATAACGAATGTCAGTCGCCTTGACTGCAGCTACAACATGTAAGCATTGTGTGCTCGCCTGTTTGAAGTGGAACCGTTACACATGAATGTTCTCTGGTCAATACCTTGTATCAAGCGGTAATTAATGCACGAAATCGAATTCTAAACTGATAAGTTACATGCAAATGCATAAACTCGTGGCAAGAGTAGGTATTTTCAAAGAAGACTCGTGAGTGGAGAGGCGTAGACTTAATTATAATAGTTGTCATCTTCCAAACGTTCTTACATACTTCTCTTACTTCAGACAAAGTAATGACTATTTTTTGTATGGAGCGTTTGAAACGTAGCTTTTTATAAACGTGCAAGAATCGAAAATAACTATCTCCTTTTATTCATGCGTGTACAATCTGAAATCCGATAAACCTTTGGAACATATAAAACTGTAGTAAACTGTAGTACGCGAAATCGCTATGAGGGCGTTAAAACATGATGGTTACTTTGTCGAACAAACCGCTGTAATGCTCTTTTTACAAGAGTTGTGAGATGAGTTTCTAAATGAGTGTTTTATAGGATGGTTTTACATTGACGGTTGGAGTTACTTTGTGTGGAGGAATGAAGTAACTCCATCATGCGACATGCGGGAATGTAAATGTAGATTTGGAAAATGGCAGAAGCGGGCGGAATTATGTAAATGAATTTCTCAACGGCAAATTGGATAGTATTTTTGTACATTAACTTTGTAACTTCGTTACTATCTGTAACTTCGTAACTATCTGTAACTTCGTAACTATCTGTAACGTCGTAACTATCTGTAACTTTGTAACTATCTGTAACTTTGTAACTATCTGTAACTTTGTAACTATCTGTAACTTCGTTACTATGTGTAACTTCGTAACTATCTGTAACTTTGTAACTATCTGTAACTTTGTAACTATCTAACATTACGCTGGGATTATTATTATTAGTTACAATTTGTAATTAATCACTGACTATTTTGTCCATTTAATTGTTTGTTTTTTTAGTTTGTTTTTCAATGTAGTGGATATGTAACTTCGTAATAACTAAGGATTTGTACGCCCTTTGGGTAAATCATAATGGATATAATTGTATAATATTTACATAAGATATATGTACCTGTATATGATATATGTATATGTACTTACCTATAATTACAAATAAATTATTATTATTAAACCAATTATGCACAGCTTGAACAGATGCAGCACTACACCATTCAGAAACATGATCCAAAGTCAACGTTTACAAAAAACCGCATCAAAATGGGTCAAGTGGTTTCAGAGAAAAGTGATACAAACCCCTTTGTTAACGATGACGCCTCAAGTTAGCAACATAAGATGTATCTGTAAATATAGTTTTTGATGCCCTGTTATTATTAAGAATTTGTGTATATGTATTTGTGTGTAGTATGCGTTTTGTAAATAAAGATTACGACAGAAATTAAATGTAACTCCGAAGGAAGACGCGAGTTGTAAAACTCAGAATGTAAGCGTCAATGTTATTGTTGTTGTCCTTCTCTAAAACAATCTGTCCTTATCATGTGCTATCTCGCTCCCACGTGTGTATTAAATAAAGATAGCCTGAGGCGCACCCAGTCGGTCGATACACGAATCCTCTCGCTACCGTAAAAGCTAGTTAAGACACCTAGATCCGAAATAAAAGTAAGCCCAGTTTTGTATACAATCATGGACTAGACTAGATGGTACCAGGTGACCATGCAGGGTTTTCCTTGATTCTCTTCTAACATAAAAAAAAAAAAAAAATACAATTATGGCAAATATTCAACACTGAACATTGGAACTGAACATTAAACAGTAAATCACTGCAGCTCTCACTACTTGGAAAACGGCGCTCTCGAGAATACTGTCTCAACGCCCGCTTCTAGACATCCTGATCGGCACCTCAGAGGCATCCGACTGTATGTTCGTGTACCGACAGTACGGGCAAGCTCCTCGGACGTAGTTTTAACTGCGACCCGACTCGAGTATTATTTTACCACCCGTCGCCCGTACACCCACCATCCTCGGTATACGCAACACCCATTGTTACACAATCATTCTCTTACCCCAAATTTATATACCATCTCCGTTCCGTTGTGGATAATAAAGTCATGGATCATGGTAATAAAGTGTAGTTGATAGTCCATCTGGTGGCAACGGGTTAATTTCTGCGGAAATCTGCGATACGTGCCAACATGAAATAAAAAGTAAGAATGTTGGCACGTCCTCAGACAGACATATTCATATAAGTCCACCTGTATGCTTAAGTCTTGTCTAGACAACGCATATTAAGCGTGAATTAAAACTCCCGTTTGTTGATTTCTTCTATAGCATTCAGACAAACGTAAAAAAAGCAAGTCTGGGCCTAAAAACATGATAATCGAAGGGTAAATCGATTAACGTTAGGGATTTTAGGGACTTTACATGCACCACAAAATATTTGTTATGCGGTTTTGTAACCGAATCATTTCTGTGATATATCTCTATTCGGAAGATCTGAATTTTGTTGCCTTATTTTTAGAGAGGGACCTTATTGCGGGAGCTCCACTAGCCTGTTGGCACGAAACTTTGTAGGACCCAATAAGATGACATCTCTTGGTGTCGGAGGCTAAGACCCACTTTGGGTCGCTGAGCCAACAGAGCAAGTAAGCAAGTATTTTTGTGCCTAAAGTGCCGAGTGGCTCAGGTTAGATCTAGCTCAAAAGTTCACACGTAAAATTGGCATCGAGGCACAATGATATGGATAACCCAGAGCGAGATGTAATCATAATGGTTTACAGTACAAGTAATTAAATAATGCCGATCGACAATCTTACCATGACCGAACGCGGAGAGATGGTTACAACGTAACATAATGAACTCTGAAAATGTGTTTGAGTGTATGGTTTTTTGTCTATAATTCCTTTGCGTTTAGTCAGAATACAAAAGTGCCGACCTGCATTATTTGATTATCGTATTGTAGTACTGTAGATTTGAAGAGGTATTCTTTAAACACGTCATACTTTCTCGAAATTGACGGACGATAGCGCGACTGAAAGAGCGAACGTTTATTCGCACCTTATTCCCTTTGTCTAAATAAACACTTAACTCTTAAGGACGTCCAGGTTTTGGACGGTTGCCAAAATAAATCTCGTTTAGAAAATATTCGACACATCTTGTGTCACCCCCAGTTTTACAGCTTACAGCCTTTGAGTGTCTGCCAAAACTTGTTTGCTAAAAGTCCAAACGAAGTAATAAAAAATTTATACGAGTACTACGTAATTTTACAGACTACACCTTTTTCTTTTATTTTATCAAATTAAATTGTCATCAAATACATGCATAAAATTATTGACACTAAAAGAACCACGGATGTATCTCCAGAGTGAATAGATTTCGCCACAAACAAATATAGATTTAGTATGACAGATATTTTCTTATTATAAACAAATATTCCCATGTTTATTCATTTTCCTGAGTATACTTCACAGTGTTCCCAAAAATGCGCCTACTCAGAGCCCCTTACAATTTTGACTTATGCTAACAAAATAAGTAACAATAACACTCCTTCAATGCTAACGTAATCAGTACTGAGTAGCCACTGCCGCCCTGAGAAACGTTTGCAATGCATTTAAATAATTTGATTTTAGTTTGGAGGCAATGGCCGGCTATAAAATAGCTCTATCTTCACCCGTGGGTGTCGTAAAAAGCGACTGAGGGTGTTCGGGACAACCGGTTTAGTTTCGAACATTAGCGATAGATGGCGCTATTACTTATTTAAAAGTCGCTATTAAGATTTTCCCAGATAATATAAATATGGGCGCGGATGTCCATATATTCATTCCGAGCCGTACAGCGATATAAGAAAACCAGTAAATAGAAGAAATATTGACATCCTGAAGAGAAACCAGCAATAAAAAGCAGCCGGTACTATTCTTGCTTGCTGTGCATATTACACAGCAAGCAAGAATGGTACCGGCGACCACATTCGTTACATACAGTCCGCTAATAGGAAGCCGGTGCGGTACAGAGGGGTACATCACCTCTACAAGAGTGGACTCGCTCGACCAGCGTAGCATTTCAATCCCATACATCCCTCATGCACAAGGTGTATGAGGAAGTCCACGGTCCAGCATTGAATCCGGAAAGGGCTGGTTGCTGCATTGCATTTTCTTCAGTTAATTTAGTTGATAATTGCAGGTTCAAAAGGAACTAGATAAGTACTGGTCTGTTGTCCGTAAACATTATTTGCTTTAATAGTTATTCATTTTTGCTTAACCGTTTCATACGTGAATGGATGATGAATACAGAGCTACACTGAGACTGGTCTGAAGTTGAATATACAAAAGATCTAATTGTAATTATGTCTAATTTCACCTGGATGTAATGAATAGGAATAGAGTTCGTATAATGTATATGGACATTATAATATCAGTAAAAAGCTCATGAAAAAGTATTTCTATAGTGGAGGCTGATGAAAGAAGCTTTACAGATCAAAAGAGCCTCGTTATGAGTGCACCAGCGGGATTACTATGGACAAAATTTCGAGGTTTTAAGATAATTAGAAAGGAAGAAAAAATATTCTATTTACTCCGTATATAAATTACGTATCTATATGAAACTCCCTCGGCCTCTCGGCAGAAAAAAGTCGTTATTAGCTTGTAGAACAGTGCACTGAAATATATTCAAGAGCTTGCTATCAAGCAAAGCTATCACTCTATCAAAAGTCATAGTGATTAGTGGATTTACCATAATTTTGGTATTATCGACAAACAGGATTTGAGATTTTCGCATTTTGAGATTACATTGATATTTCACACATATTTATCTGTGTAAACACATACAAATTTCAGTCGTGAAGATTCAATTCAATCGAGGACAAATTGTGATTATAAACAAATCGTAAACCCAATTGTAATATATTGATTGTAAACCCGGTGATTATAAATTTAATAAAATTAAAGCTCGCGATCTTTCGTCTGACGTTTGAGTTCCGCATGATTTGATTGGCCGAAACTTGGTGAATAGAATTTCCTTATGCGATATGTTGTTAAAACGAAATGATATCGATTCATTTTTGAAGAGATTGGTAACAGACGAGAGAAATGGAACACCTACGATAAAATGTTCTAGAACCATCTTGGTCTAAGCGAGGTGAGCTATCACAAATAGTCCCAAAGCCAGGCTTCACTCCGAACTAGGGTTTGTTCCCGGGAATTCTCGTCCCGGGAATTCCCGGGAAATCGGTTGGTCTCGTTCCCGGGAAATTCAGCTCGAGAAAAGTCGAGACATCGAGAAATTTAAATAAACATTTTTACGCTTAGCTTTCTTTGTAAATGCGAGGTGGCGGCGGCAATCGGCGGCATCCTTTGACAGCGCGGCTCGTGTCTGTCGGTATCCTTTGTTTTCGCCGACAAACGCAAGCGCCCGCGCGGCCCCAGTTGTGTTTCGTTCATTCGTGTTTCAACTCCCGCCGTGTTCGGATTACTTCGGATTGAAAATCGGATCATAAAGCCAGCATAGTGTACTTATTTAGTAACGTACGAGTAATAGAATTGCAGAACAAACAGGTAAGTTTTGTTATTATTTATTTAAAACTAGCTTTCCGTCCACGGCTTCGCCCGTCATCAGCCTAACCTAACCACATCAACCCACTGCTGGGCATAGGCCTCCCCACTGTTGCGTCAGTTATTTTGTAGGTACTAAAATACTTACTAATCCTTGAACTGTTTGTTATAGATTTTACAACTGATGGACCAAAATGGAAACTTCCAAAGTTTGGAAATATTTCAAAAAAAATAAGGACGCCTCAAATTCGCAATGTCTAAAATGTCCTAAAACCATATCCTGTAAAGGATCAAACACAAGCGGACTAGTGAGGCATTTAGCTCATGTACACAAAATTGATGTAAGATCCACCGAGGCTCAAATGAACACAGAAGACGGATCTACCAGCTCGTCCAGTTCCGGGGTGAATGCACCAAAAAAATCTAGAAGTGCTTTTGAAACTATGCACGTACAGCAGACACTGAAATTTGACGTTCAACCCAGAAAATCGTTAGGTGAAATTTTAGCTAAACTTTCTGCCCAAGACGGTTTTACTATAAGAGGCATTACTAAAAGTGAATTTATCCGTGAATCACTTGTTGCCAAGGGGTATAAACTCCCAAAGACCCAAACCGAAGTAATGAACCTAATATTGAAGTTTTATGATGAAAAGGAGAAAGAGATGATAAAAGAGCTTTCTCAGATTTGCACATCAGGAAACCGGCTAAGTGTGACAATTGACGAGTGGACAAGCATACGAAACAGACGATATTTTAGCGTCTGTGTCCATACAGCAGAGGCAAAAGTTTACAATTTGGGGCTAGTTTACATACCCGGAAAATGCGGTGCCGCAGAGGTTAGAGAAATAGTAGAGGAGCGTTTGAAATACTTTGGGGTAAACTTCGAGCATTACGTCTTGGCCGTAACCAGCGACGGGCCAAATGTTATGAAAAAATTTGGCAGAGAGAGCCCCTGTGAGATGGTCCTCTGTGTAAACCATGCCATCCATTTGGCTATTCTTGATACCTTTTGTAAAAAAAAACCAGAAACTACAGTTGCTAGAAGAAACACACCTGTTAGCGACGATGAACACAGCAGCTCTGATGAAGCCAGCACTGATATCGACGACGAATCTGATGAAGAATCTATATTGCAACCTGATGACGACATAAATAAAGTCCTGAATGAGACCCGTTCGATCATAAGATTTTTCAGAAAGAGTCCTCTCAGAAATATCACACTACAAAAACATGTGAAGACTGAATTCGGGGCAGAACTAGCCTTATTACAGGATGTCAGAACTAGGTGGAATTCAAAGCTAACAATGATTGAGCGTTTCTTGAAGTTAAAAAATTCCATTAAAAAAGCCTTGATTGATTTAGATAGCTCATTTAAATGGAAGGAGGAAAATATTTGTGTACTACAAAAATTGCTGTTGATATTGACGCCAACGAAACTTGCAGTAGAAGCATTGAGCAGACAAGGTGCCAATTTACTAACTGCAGAGGCTATAATAGACGTGTTGCTAAAACAATTACAAAATATCGACCACCCTTTGGCTCTTCAATTAGTAGAATCTCTTAAAATGAAAATATCAGATCGTCGGAATACACCTCTAATATCGCTGCTACGCTACCTAAACAGCCCCGATAATTTTATGCACAAAAAGAGTGATTATTTTATCGATAATAGCAAGACATTTTTAATTGGATATGCTGAAGACTTATTCAATCGCCTATACCCCACTGTTCCCACTACTACAGAACCTTTGACAGAAAATAATTCAGAAGTTGTTGAAGCAGGCGTAAGCGAATCAGAACCTGAACAAGACAGCTTTGCAGCTCAATTAGAGAGAGCAATAAAAGGTGTTTCGAAAAATGATGAATCAACTAATGCTGTGGTGCTTTCAAAATCAATAATAAAAAAAGAGTTTTTGCTATTTGAAAAAACAGGCAAGAGGACTCCTAATCTGGAAACACTATACAAGGCATTAATTTCAGTCAAGCCGACTTCAACAGAAAATGAAAGGGTATTTTCCATATCGGGAAATGTGGTCAGTAAGATTAGAAGCCGCCTGTCTGATAAATCTATTAATGCTTTAGTTTATCTTAAGGCATATTTTATAAGAATTAATAAGTAGGCTTAAAGACAGTTATTTTTTTCGTATTAATAGCAGATACCTATTATTTAATTACATTAAAACTGCCAAAAATTGTGATGCATACCATATCACCCACATAGTGAGATTAGTGAGTGACTTTTAGTTATGATGAGAAAATTTATGATTGTTTTTAGTTAAAAATGTTTGTTTTAAGCTGATTGTTAACAGAGATTTTGTTTTTTATTAAAAATTAGTGAGATTAGTTATGGTGAGAAGAAAAAATATGATTGTTTTTAGTTAGTATATTTGTTTTGAGCTGATTTTTTATTAAGAATTAGTTTTTTGTTTCAAATTATGTTGATTTTATCATTTAAAATAAACACAATTAAATTAAAGACTCTTTTTATTATTTAAATAAAAAATCTAGACAAAAATTTACTTTTTTCTCGACAACCCGAGAAGACCCGAGAAATCAGGCTCGAGAACTCTCGACACCCGAGAACTAAAAAACCTCGAGAAATCGGAAACCCTACTCCGAACGGAGTCACGTTATGTGTATGGTGCGACTGGAAAGGCGTTGTGTATTCCGAGCTTTTGCCACATGCCCAAACGATTAATTCTGATGTCTACTGTCAGCAGTTAATAAAATTGAAACAATCACTTGAAGAAAAACGCCCAGAATTAATGAATAGAAAAGGTGTAGTTTTCCATCACGACAATGCTCGACCGCATACACGTTTGATGACTAAACAAAAATTGATGGACCTTGGCTGGGAAGTTTTAATGCCTCCTCCATACAGTCCAGACATAGTACTTTCGGATTATCATTTAATCCGCTGTTTTTTAAATTTCCTAAATGGAGAAAAATTACATTCAAGAGAAGCCTGCATAAACCATTTAAATCAGTTCTTCGCTCAGAAACCCCAAAAATTTTATAACCATGGCATAATGTGGCTCTACCAGAAAAATGGCGAAAGATAGTCGAATTAAATGGACAATATTCCGTTCAATAAATATTTATGTAATAGAACAGAAGTCTTTATTATTTTCACTATAAAAAGGCCGAGAACTTGTCCGACTACCTAATATATTATAGGGGGCAGATGGACAAGCGTCATACGTAATGATAGGTGGCAACCGCTGTCCACGAACACCTGTCACACCAGGGAGTATGTGAATGCACTACGAATCTTGCAGAACTCTATTCACAGCTTTCTTGAAGAACTCCATGTCTTGAAGTAATGGAAAGATCTCTTGAGGCAGTTAGTTAAACAGCCCACGGGTCCAAAAACATTTTATGCCTCGAGTATAAAATGTTTTTTTGGACTGCAATGTGCCCGACACCTCCGCACCGAGGAAATGCAGATCTGTTAAAGAATTACAAAAAAATTAAATTGTACGAGTTATCAAATTTTATGTTACCGATTTATAAAATCAAAAAGAAGATAGTAAAAACGATGCTCAAACGATGCACCAGTACTTGGCTTGTGCACCAGGGATGTGTGGTCTTAAAACGCCATACTGGCAAATCAGCCTACACGATACCGTTCACGACACGAATTTCTAATCGAAAAATTGTATTTTTCCGGAAGAGAAAATGGAAAAAGAAGCATAGTAATCCGGCTCAGAATTTTCAATTACAATTTAAAGGAACCTTGTCGCGTCTCCCTGCGATACTAATATACATTATTATATCATTTACATTTGCATCGTAATGGCGGTTTAATGTGAAAGTAGTCTACTGAAATTTGTACTCTCTTTTTAGATGGACTTTTTAACGGTACCCGGGTAAATGTCTTCAGTTACATCTTCAAAAGAATTTGAAATGAGTTCACAGCCTTCTGTAATTTACGTAATTGTAAGAGCTATAGGTTAAAGTAATTTATGTAATTGTAAGAGCTATAGGTTAAAGTCATTTACGTGATTGTAAGAGCTATAGGTTAAAGTAATTTACGTGATTCTAAGAGCTATAGGTTAAAGTAATTTATGTAATTGTAAGAGCTATAGGTTAAAGTAATTTACGTGATTGTAAGAGCTATAGGTTAAAGTAATTTACGTGATTATAAGAGCTATAGGTTAAAGTAATTTATGTAATTGTAAGAGCTATAGGTTAAAGTAATTTACGTAATTGTAAGAGCTATAGGTTAAAGAAATTTACGTGATTGTATATGACACTCGACACCCCTAACTACGGCTGAAACATCGTTGGACATTTGGAGATTTAACAACATTTGTAGAGAATAAATCCTATTCCCCAATGTATGTATGTGTTTCGGTAGTGATTAAGATATGTCAGAGCCCATTCCCATCCCATACTATCCCTCCCCATTTTCCCAACTCTTTCTGCAAATCATTATCACTTCCTACATCTAAAAAGGTAGGCAGCGCATCCGGTAGCCTGCCAGCGTTTGTAATTGTGGACTGATGTTGTCATGTACCACGGGTGTCCATGAACGACAGTACCAACTCACCTCCAGGTGGATTGTATGCTGGTCTGCCGCCTTCATACTTTAAAAAAGAACTGCAAGTAAAGCATCGCCTTTTTTGGGAGATGTATGTATATTCCACAGTGGAAAGATAAGATAAGGATTGATGGTAATTGAGTGGTATAAGTATACAATGTTTAATTAAATATAGGTAATATATTGGGAGAGGGAGAGTGCACGCTGCAATCCAACAGCCGCTGGGCGCGCTCGACTGGTCACGTTACCCTTCTCTCACAGAAGACTACCTTGAAATGTACTACATTTCCCACTTTACTATATTTCTCTAATGTATACGTACATTAAAGACATAATGTAATGTATAAGTACATTACGTACGTGTTTCGGTAATGAGTGAGATGTGCCAGAGCCCATTCCCATCCCATCACTTCCCATTTTCCTAACCCTTTCTCCAAATCCATTCCTATATCTCCAAAGTTAGGCAGCGCATCCGGGGTCGCGCCAATGTTTGTTGTTCTGGACTAATGTTGGCATGTATCGCGGATGTATGGACGACAGTATCCACTTACCATCAGGTGGACTGTATGCTCGTCTGCCGCCTTCGTCCATAAAAAAAAAACTTGCACCTAATATCTTTCGTAAAAACTAACTTTTGTTTTACTTTAAAATTCAACGCTTTTGTTACGCAAACCACTCACTGCTACCACCGTTTAGGTACAATCGCATCGATTTATTCTACATAGTTGTAAGCATCTAATAACAGCGATTCGATTAACAGTTGTTTACGAACTCGGAGTGCGATGTTGCCATTAGTAGTCCCGTGTAAGTAACATAGGATTTTGAATCTGCGTATACGTTTGTTAAAAATGATGGTTTCTCGTAAAATTAAAGAAAAATTGTATCCATATATGTAGGGATTCTCAAGATTGTAATACTTTAGCTGTTCACGGTAAGGTGAAATACGTGTTGTTAGTAGAACAATTCAATAATATTGATTTACTAAAGCCAATACGACACAACGTCTATTGTCTTTGTCTATCACAAGAGAGATAACTGAGAAGAAACTGATGATGGCTACGAGTAGAACGAATAATTTCTATGGAAAGAGAACACTTAACTATACAATTTCGAGTATTATGAATACAATTCCATTAGAGATAAAAGAAAAAATACGCAGTAAAAATTATTTAAAACAAATTAAAAAGTACTAATTACATAAATAACTTCTAACTTTGAGCAACCTGTATAAACTAAAGTATGTAGATTTAAACCGGTCAAACCCCGGAGCGGTATATTTTTCATAAAAATATCTAATGATCTACACGATTGACGAATCAATCTGAAGTAATTGCACGCGGACGGAATCTCTTGAGAGAAATGGTAATGGAAGTTCAAAACTTCCTAATGTCTCTTATTATCCTGTTTAGTTGTTTTGAAATAGGAATTACAGTTTGTTATGACGTAATTGCTGAAAGTAGAATTATAAATGGCGCACTGAAAAAATAGTTATGTAACTGTTATGTCAGGCACAGGACCGACAACCTGTGGGGTAGATGAGTCCTTGAATGAAGACCGTGTAACGGGAAACGTGGACTCGCCGAACCTCTTGGTTGGCGTTCTAAAGCCTCGTATTTACATCCCTCGTATACGAGACTGGTAATAAAAATAATAATCATAAACAGCCGTAGTTTATGATTATTATTTTGCATACGAGGACGTGTCTCTAATCGATTATCGGTCCTAGGACAAATATGACCTGGCCATTGCCATTTTAGCAAGCTAATTCTACGAGCTATATTGGTGATGTTCAGTTCTTTGGCGAATCTCTTCGCATCCACGAAGCATAGGCTCTCTCCATAGTTCGCTGACTGATTTTGAACAAATGGATAAGGCCTACTGTTTATGGCATACAACCATCTTTAAGTCTTGGGTAAATATCAGTTTCTGCTTAAATGATAATCTACAGTAATCTAGCTCAGTTAATTGGAATTCCCAGTTGGTAACAAAAGTTAGTAGGTGATAAATATTCATGGAATGAACTCCTATCACGACGCTAATGCACTTTTTAATTTTGTTGCGAAGTCCGCTTCGGAGTTCTGATTAAACTACTTGAAGATTTCTTCAAGATTAATATGTTTTAAGGTGTTAATGTTTTAATATGTTTAACTGCAATAAGCTTTGTAATGTTGTACATTACCATATCATTCTGATATCATACCATACCCAGGCCCCTCTTTCCCACTGGGCACTCTGGCCAAGTGCTCAGGGCCCCGCGATCGATGGGGGCCCCCTAGTTCCTGCCAGATCACCAAACGATAACCGATATTTATTACCGAAAAACTTATTTAATTCGAATAAATCGAACCTAAATGACTGACTACAATACCAACTTGCTTATTAGCTTTTGCATGCGCGAAGCTACTCTACTGTTGTCCGAAAATCAGGCTTTCCGATTTCAGCATGCTTAGATAAATTTAAATACATATATAAAAATACAATTTAATGGTATACTAGGTACGTACACTGTTTTAAAGAGAAATCATCAGTGAACTAGTTTTTCACATTTTAATTTTTTTTGTGTCTTTCATCTAGAGTTACGGTAGTGACTCGCGCCATTTAAATTAAGGGAGACGATACATGTAAAATTAAGAAAAAATCGATTTTTTTTCCCATAAATATGTAGTTAGTATAACATATCAAAAATATGCCTCTAAATTTTCAAAATTAAATTCTCATTATTATTCGATTTATATCTCGTTAAAGTGCTCCGCCTCAACTCAGCGCTCAAGTCTGGCAAAACTTTAAACGCATTTTTCTCGAAACTACTGTTTTGAAATTGGCGGGAGTGATTACTCAAAAAGTTCTCAACCGATTTCAATGAAATTTGGTACACATCTTCTCTGTAGTATTAGTTTCTAGTTAAGCCTCAAAAATGCCAAAAAAAATTTCAAAAACTACTATTTTTGACCCAAAAATAATCAAAAAAATGAGTTACTGTTGTGGATTATATTATATTATCTATTCATTTAATGTGACTGTAAAAAAATAAAAATAAATCTAGAACCTTGTTTATCTACTTTCTTTGTCTACTCTAACAAAATAGTGCTCTGTCAAAGTCACAGGGGCCCCATTATCCTAATGTGCCCAGGGCCTCCAATAGGTTAAAGACGGCCCTGACCATACCTTCAGGGTGCTTACCGAGTAGGTGTATTTTCACTTAATACGCGACGCGTTTATACGCTTACTAGTGTCGGAATAAAGTTGTGTCTATTGTCTGTTACACCTATTCCTATGTTTCTTTACTCAAAGTTAAGTACCTACACATAACCGTACAGGACCGGATGAAAGGGCTAGCCAAGCTAGTTATAGAGAGGCGCCGCGTAGCAAGTGGGTAATTTCATCTGATGAATTCTTTCTGATTTTTCTGGCGAAATATAACACTATTTTCATTTAGTTTTATTAACAATATATATGTATCATAAATATGTCCACTTGGGGCATTAAATTCTGTATCTAATAATTTCATAGTTTAGCCATTTGACATTTATAATTACGATTGGCTGCCTGGCGGTACGGTGCTATTAATTGTGTAAATATGCAGTGTGTCTTTTATTTTAAACTCACTTGTGTGTGCTAAATTTAATTATTGCATGTCATTTATATGACAAACATACCTCTTGTTAAATTTCTCCATTAAATTTAAAGTTACATTTTAGAGGGGGAGAGTGCACGCTGCAATCCAACAGCGGCTGGGCGCACTCGACAGGCCGCGGTACTCCTCTCTCACAGAATACTACCTTGAAATGTACTGCATTTCCCACTTTATCATATTCCCCAATGTATGTACGTGTTTCGCTAGTGAGTGAGATATGCCAGAGCCCATTCCCATCCTATCCCTTCCCATGTTCCCAACCCTTTCTCCAAATCCATTCTTTCATCGACAAAGGTAGGCAGCGCATCCGGGGGCGTGCCAACATTTGTCATTTTGGACTAATGTTGGCATGTGTCGCGGATGTCTATGGGCGACAGTATCCACTTACCACCAGGTGGACTGTATGCTTGTTTGCCACCTTCTTTCTACTTTCATGCTTCTATAATTAAATTATTCTTATTAATTATTAAGTTACTACGTATAGTGTCGTTTTTGGAGCCTCCCACCTATGTATTTTATATGGCCGAGAGGCGGCATTAAAAAATATTTGAACTGGTTTTCATGCGCGCTAAAATCGGCGCCCTTGTTAGGTTAGGCGCCGGTTTTAGCGCGCAGGTTTTAGGTTTTAGCGGTTTTAGCGGACGGACGGAAAATCCCGTCCGTCCGTAGATCATACTTATTTCGTAGAACCGTACACTACGTCATTAGGCATGTTCGACTTGATCCATTAGAACCGATGTTCGATCGTAACAATCAAAATTATACGAAGGTCCAATAACATAATAGAGGAAAATGAATTTGCATTTAAATTGGGGTCTGGTTAATAACGTCATACAAGGGTAATCGTCAATCGCAATCATTTGATCAATTCCATGGATAGAAGATTCAAGTTCATTCATTTACCTGTACCTACCGTTATAAAGTTACCTGTACATACATTAAATATATTTTTTCATTGTATTGTATATTTTCTTATATTTTATATTCGAGTAAATTCTAAATATTTCTTTTTGTTTAAATATTTATTGGGTAATTACTATTGAAATTCTTGTATGGAAACAATAAAATTACTCTTTTTGTATCAAAATTATATATTTAATTAAAGCTCAATCCTCAATTAATTATCAATGCACTTTTGCCATTTTAATGGAAGTTGATAGATAACTCTGCTATAGAAATCCCGGGGACGCGAATCGATGAATTCTCTGAAGGCTTTTTTCACTGGCTCAGCGGAGTTTCCTGTATAAAAAGTTATCCACATTAAAAAAAATGGAAATCGGTAGGGGCAAACACAACGATATTTAATAAAAAATTCGTTTGACAGAAAAACAAATAAATAACTCGGACTGGACAATTCGGCATTGAGAGGGTCTCACACAGATGCAAAGCTCGATGCGAGGGCTGTACACATATCAATTTTCAAGCGCATACCTTTCGCCGTTTGTTGTTGTCATAACACGGTATGCTAAGAATTTTAATTGATACTCCTGTCATTAAGAAAGCGACGCTGAAAGTTTCTATCTGATTTAACTCCTCCGAACCCCATTTATAACGCTGTTCTGTGCCATCCAAAATACGTAGGTAAGCGGTAACAATAAATGATTGAGAAATCGAAATTTGAAAATTAATTAATAACTTGTTAATTAAATTGACCGGAGTACCTTCTGTTTTCGCTATAAATGTTTTCAGAATCTATTTATAAGCGGTAATAGACTAGAGGTATCTATTCTGAAATCACTTTGTATCCTTTCTTACTAACCTCATACATACTGAGTTATCATCGCACTGCGACATGAATATTTTCAATTTTTACGATGCTAAAAGAGTGGGTAGTTCCCATTTTACTCGTAACATCTTTCATTTTAGTGAAATGGAATTCTAGTCTTTACATTTCTTATTGTAATGGAAATCTAAATTGGATCTGGACTAGAATTTCACGGGACGTTTCATTTTAGGTTCATCGTTCTATTGGTTGTTTGTGTATTGTCAAGATGAGGAAACAAGTTTCCTATCATGATTCCACGTGTAAAGAAATGGGACTCCTCGATTACTCTAGAAACACGACCTAAGTAAGGAACTATGTACCTCGCTGTACCGGCTTCATGACCAATTCCTTCGCTCTTCAAGCAATAAATTTGCAGAATGCGCTTCCCACTAACTATTAAAAAAGGATCAGAGTGCTTGATCTATACTCGTATTCTCCGTTTGGTTTTCGCTGCCTTCTTAATTAAATATATCTGCTCAGTTACGTGTTACGTATTATTTATTACGTATATCTATATCTACATATAAAATATATTCCTATGTATATGTCTGTATTTACTAGTTGACTGTATTTGACAGGCCGTTATTTATTAGTTTATATATATGTTTTTTAAATTTTTATTGATATTTATTTTGTACGTATGTATATTTATTATAAATTATCACGTATGTATCAATATTGATGTATTTATACTAATACTAAAATTTCACCATCATTCTGTTTTCTGTTTGATCTGGTGGTTGACTTGTAGAGAATGACCTTAAGTTCACCTTTTGTACATGTCAAATACTTGTGCAATGAAGTTTAAATAAATAAATTCTGACCTCTTTCTTTCTTTGATGCCACAAATAGATACCAGACGTAGCGTCTAGTAAAACAGTCGTTTTCAAATTTATTCGCTTCTTAGCGCCCATGTTGAATATAGATTTATCAAAATAATTTTACATTGAAAGAGATACATTTTTTTTTGGAACATAAAAATACACAGCAGGTACGTTTCATTCTGTATAATTCGTTTGATTATGTGTGGTACACCGGCCATTCTGACCTACACTAAATTATCACCGCTTTATATTTATTGTATTTCACCCTGTTCTCCCTTTTATCGCTAGCGGTGGCAGCGACTTCGCTCGCGTGAACTTTCGTGTGATTACCGTAGGAACTCTATAAAGGGTCTGGAAAAGAGGTACTCTTAATTTTAACCCGGCAGAATAGCTATAACTATGCCAAGTTTCATTAAAATCTGTCCAGTGGTTTTTACGCGATGCGTGTTCAGACAGACAGACAGTTTTTGAGGGGGAGAGTGCACGCTGCAATCCAACAGCTGCTGGGCGCGCTCGACTGACCACGTTACCCCTCTCTCACAGAAGACTACCTTGAAATGTACTGCATTTCCTACTTTATCTTATTTCCCTAATGTACGTACGTGTTTCGGTAGTGAGTGAGATGTGCCAGAGCCCATTCCCATTCTATCCCTCCCCATTTTCCCAAGCCTTTCTCGAAATCCTCTTATCTCCAAAGGTAGGCAGCGCATCCGGGGACGTGTCAACATTTGTCATTTTGGACTAATGTTGGCATGTATGGCGGATGTCTATGGGCGACAGTATCCGCTTACCATCAGGTAGACTGTTTGCTCGTCTGCCGCCTTCATCCATAAAAAAAAGACAGGCAAAAATTCTAAAAATGGTTGTTTTCGGTTTTGTGTCGTTCGTAGAGTACACTGACCCGATTTTCTTCTAAAAATATTTCATGTACAGACACCGCTCTGTTAGTATTTCATTATATGTATTGATATTTCTTACAATGAGTAGCGGACTAAAGCTAATAAGTGTACAGAATATTTCACACTAAATTGATTAATTACTCTTTGCATTGTGTGTGTGGACCCGGCATTAGTGATAAAAATAATCCACCCGTTCAAGGAATCATCACGAAGGATTAGTACCTATAGAAGGATGCCATTAGCGATGTGTTGAATGTAAGTATTTCTGGATGGATGTTGAGAGTATCCTGATGTGCTACAAGTGGCAATATCTACATACCACAAAGTGGACTGAATGCTAGTTTGTCAAGTTACTCTTTTTGCAATATATTGTACACAGGTGGACTTAATGTATTAAGATATTCTCTACCAGTTAAAAAGAGATAAAATAGAAAGAAAGACAGGAAATGTCAATTTGTCAATTTGACGCAACACAACACACACACACACATGAAGTTAACATCAGACAAAATAAATAGTTCATAAATGTTAAAACACCTTTCATAATCAACGCTCGACTGTGTGTTACGGCGACAAAAAGGTTAACTGGCTCAGCATGATGCTGCGGAGCAGAATTTGCAACCACAATGCTGATATACTATCAGCACCTCATTGTAAAAGTACACAACTACATTGTAAAGTACACAAGTACATTGTAAAGTACACAAGTACATTGTAAAGTACACAAGTACATTGTAAAGTACACAAGTACATTGTAAAGTACACAAGTACATTGTAAAGTACACAAGTACATTGTACAGTACACAAGTACATTGTAAAGTACACAAATACATTGTAAAGTACACAAGTACATTGTAAAGTACACAAGTACATTGTGAAGGACACAAGTACATTGTAAAGTACACAAGTACATTGTAAAGGACACAAGTACATTGTAAAGTACACAAGTACATTGTAAAGTACACAAGTATATTGTAAAGTACACAAGTACATTGTAAAGTACACAAGTATATTGTAAAGTACACAAGTACATTGTAAAGTACACAAGTACATTATAAAGTACACAACTACATGTAAAAGTCATCCTTAGCGGGGCTCCTGTATCTTTATCGTCACCACTAGTCACCAAAGAGCCTAAATTTAACCTGCCTTTAACATTAGAAAGACGGGCAGGTGTCATTTGAACTAGCATCGTTGATTATTTGATTACTATTTGTTTATATAACTTGTGCCTCGTGACTTTTACTAATATAGTATTAATTTCAAAACAAAAGTGTTTACAAAGTAATTTAATCATCCAAACCGTAACAAAATAGCGTTTACCGATAAGTACGACAAGGGTCATGTGACCCGTTCAATAGAGTATGAATTGTTATTGTGATTAAGTATAAATAGTTATTTTAATTTTATTGACGGATCTTTTACACGTACCTAGTAGGTACGTGTAAAAAGATACTAAATGTCTACACATTTATTTAAGACACGTACTACCTACGTACCTACGTACTACCTACATACGATAGTGTCTTTGTTTCATTCATTACTCTAAGCGCTTTCGTTGATTATTTTTGGTTTGTTATTCTGTATAAAATGTCTCGATTTCTCCGCAACGCAGAATTATTAGCATATTTGCAATTTTTACCAGATGATCAATCGGATAGTGAAGGTGAAAATGTACAATTGCCACCAGATGTTGAAGACAGCGATTCATATATTCCTGAATCGAGCTGCTGTCCAACGGCGACAAGAAAATAGAGGCAGACCGTCCCGAATACGAGTACGTGGTGTTCATTACACGTCTTCTGGAAATGCCGCTCATAACAGTATGATGTCACCAAGCGGAATATCGTGGAAAATATTTCCTGCCACTTTCAGCTCATTTAGTTCCTTATAAAATACTTCCACGGTATTTGTGTATACTTGAATTGTTTTCAGTACAACTTTTTGAACAATATGTGAACATTGGTCTAAAATGTACAAAGATATAACTTTTTTTAAACTTTCGTGTTTTTTATACATTTCATATTGTAAATCTACTGTACATTTCGGCACGAGTTACACCAGCCGTGATCACCAATTGACAAAAGTGGGTCACTAAAATTCAGATTCTAATTCAGATTCTTCAGTTATTTGCTAAAGTACAGGTTATAAAAGATGTCATACATTAATTAATCAATTCCATGCATCACAGACATGCAAATTGTTATATTATACTAATACTATCGTTAAACATATAACACACATTTGTCAAAAAGTGTGAAACTTGCCACCAAACACACAATTATAGACGCCTCAAATTGTCAGCCACATAACACACATGTTCATTTAATTTTACATTACACAATTGTTAATCACAAATGATTCATTAAATTTAAATTAATTAGACCCGATTTACAATATAAAAATTGTACAACAAACAAAATATTTATATAAGTTACTTTTAAGTATAAGTTGTACAATTGTGTTATAAGTTACGAAATAAAAATGAAAGTAAAAAGCGTAAAGTTATTAGTAAACTAAAATTTATTATGTTTACTTCAGTAAGTATTACTATACTTACTTTCGAAAGTACTTCATTTTCAACATTCTAGTTAAACTAGAATAGCATAGAACATTTAAATCATTTGAACTATTCACGCCATTGTTACGAACGTCTCTATAGACTAGTAATGCAGATCTATAAATCAAGGTGTCCGACAGTTTTCAGAGAGTTATGTGCTCTAGTTCAACCCAGACCTGTAGTAATTCCTATGGTATCTGCAGTTAGTTAATTAAATTACTTCTTCTTTTAGGGAGATTTTTAATTTTGAAATTTCTTCTTTGGGACTACAGTAAATTTCACTGTATCTCGACTAAATCTAATCAGTTTCAATTTATATATATATACCATACATATGTAATATGGGAAAAGCGGTGATAGGCTAGAGGACTAGGCTATTACTAGAGCCATTGTTACGGCTATTGTTACGAGACTAGGCTATTACTAGAGCCTAGAATAATTAACTCTAACTAATTATTAGGAATAGTATTGGTAACGAGTATTCCGTCCAATTTATATAAATAACGAAAAGCTAATTACTTGCAATCAATATTAAAATAATCTTTCAAGTATAATATAAACATAATTAATTAACGAATATAATACCTTAAATAATTGTGTAATCCTACATAAATATTTTCGTAGCTAATATTATTTCGAATTTTACGATGGAGATATTTCTCAGTAAGTGGAGACTACGTTTCTGGCAACACAAAGGCGGCAGACGAACAAACAGTCCACCTGGTGATAAGTGGATACTGTCACCCATGGCACCCGCGGTCATAGATGTATAAACCTACGGTAGATGCCAACATCGGTCTAGAATGACAAACGTTAGCACACTGCCGGATGCGCTGCCTAACGTTAGAGAATGGATTTGGAGAATAGGTTGGAAAAATGTAAAGAGATAGGATAGAATGGGATGCGAATGGACTCTGGCGTGCGTATGTGTGTGTGAATGTGTGTGTGTGTGTATAGATATGTGTATGCATGTGCATATGCACGTGTACATGTACATACATATATATATAATTAGTAATAAAAAAACCTTAATAATAAGTACTAACACAGTCTATAAGTTAAAATTGTTACTAACACTAAAAAGTGAAATATGGACTTTGTCTGAACAAATGAATTATATATATATATATATCACTCACTACCGAACCACGTACATACATTGGGAATTAAGATAAAATGGGAAATGCAGTACATTTTAAAGTAGTCTTCAATACATTCAACTTCTGTATACAATGCTAACTCTTGCCCTTTCAGTGTCCAGTGCTGGATATAGGCCTCCTCATGCACATAGTCTTGGGCATGAGAAATTATGGCCCTAAAACACCGCGGCGGTCAAGCTGGATGGCGAGTCCACTCTTTTAGAGGTGGTGTAGTTCTTCAACGCTTGCGATAGCGGATTGTAGGATTTGTATTTGGTATTTGTATTTTATTTGTATTTACCTTTCATGGCACCCACGAGAATAGATGGAGTGGTGTTA
Source organism: Sesia apiformis (assembly GCA_914767545.1). Lineage (NCBI taxonomy): Eukaryota > Metazoa > Arthropoda > Insecta > Lepidoptera > Sesiidae > Sesia > Sesia apiformis. Next base: position 320,793 of record OU611960.1, on the reverse strand, counting down.
TTCTAATCGTATAGTCGACCGACAACAGACGGCACTTCAACTTCTGTTCTTCTGTACATTTCAAGGTAGTAATATTTACTGATGTTGGTATCTATAGCGGATGTCGCAGGTCACCTGCATCCAAGTACCATCAGCTGGACAGTCCACTTATCTGCGGCTTTCTTTTATAAAGCAAATACAATACCATACCATCAGCCTATCTCTCCCCACTGCTGGATATAGGCCTCTCCACCACACATGATGTTCAGCTCCTCTCGTCCAACCACCGCCGGAGAATTTCTTTAAGTCGTCGGTCCACCCTGGGCGGAGCAACAGACAAATAGTATTAGCTAATAAAAAATATAAAAAAATATGTTGAGGTATGTTGGTATGTCACATTTTGTGTTTAACTATTTTACAGAATTTATAAAAAGGAAGGACACATTAAAATCACAGCGAACCTAATCCGTAGCGGGTTCAGTCTGGTCTTTACAAAATTTATTGAAAAGGATTTAACGACCCATTTGTCGGCAGCTCAATTAAACTGCATAGCAATTATCGTGGAGCGTTCAACGCTCATGCGTGAAACGTTAGTTTTATTACACGTGAAAACGAATTGTTATGTTTTAACATTCTCTGCGTGTACTCGTAGTGATAAATAAATTTAGGGTTGTACACGCCGCTGTGCGAATATTTCTCGTAATCTGTGATTTCATGAAATTCGTAGGATTTCGGCCAAAATTTGGCGATTTAGCGTGTTGTCTTCGTGACTATACGGAATGAGTAATTAGGAAATTTCGTGATTTAATTGACGAATTTTCTAAAGAAAGAAGACGCGCAAGCAGATTTTCCACCTGATCGGATACTGTCGGTCATGGATATTTGCAATACATGCCAACATCAGTCCAGAATGGCAAACGTTGGCACATCACCGATGCACATACCTTTGGAGCTTTAGATACAAGGGTTCATTAAAAGGGTGTGGTAAAATGGAGAATAGAGTTTTTCTAATTGTCTAACAGCACAGATAACCTAATGGGAGAATCGATTGAACGAGATAAGAGCGCCGTAATCGGGCGAATACTTCACGTAGGTAACTGTTTTTATAGACTAAAATATATTTTATAAGATTCGGAAGTATCTAAACACTAAACTTTATATACAGCTAATTGCATCTTTGGTACTGTCGCAGCTAAATCCTCACGTATTATCCTCATTTATTTACTCGCACTAACAAGATTATTCAAAGGGTTATAAAGCATACGCTCGGTTTGCTTTTAATATGCCTCCAAAAGCCATACAACATCTTTTTTCTATCAGCGTAATATCTATTCAATCATAAACATAGAGAAGATTGATTTGTTTACAGCGGTTTCGCAAAACCGCTGTAAACAAATTAATCTCCAGGTTTCCTGTTTCCGTGGAATCATTATAACTGGCGTATTAATTATTGTTGGTAGCGCAGCGAGAGTCGAGGTTAATAACACACACAAACGTTTGTATTTTGCGGTGAATCTGTACACGCTCACGACAGACACGCTATTGAGAAGCATACTCATACAGACGTAAATTTCTAAAATATTGGTTAGTAAATTTTAAACATTCTATACGCAAGAAATACGTCTTCGCGAGTACTGTGTTCGCTTCAACTCTCTCTGCGTTATCTATATATCTGGCAACGGTGGTATTCAATTATAGCGGCCTGGCGAGCGCTGTCTTCACCCATAGTTTAAGTAGTTCACGGAGTGCCCCTGTTAACTTTAGGGGAATGTGCTGTTTCAGCTGTTTATTAAAAAAATATTTATTATAATATAAATTATTTTGTAACATCAAAAATTGACATGGATTGCGCTTCACATCTGAGGCGATTTTTCGCATATTTATCTATATATATATATATAATAAAATCGTAACAGAGCTCTGTCTGTTCATGAAATATTACTGAAATTAAATGAATATTACAAAAAAAATAGTTACTGAACACTACAGAACCCAAAACAGCCATTTTTAGAATTTTGTACGTGTCTGTCTGTATGTCCGTCTGTCTATCTGAACGAGTGTCACGCCAAAAGCCACTGGAGAGAATTTTACCACTCAAGCAACGACCTTTGGCTTCCTATTGTTTGTGAGATGCAGAAATCCCATCGCCGCCTTCGTGGTTAATGAAACTTGGCACGGTTATAGCTTATGACCTGAGTTAACATTTAGGGTTACTTTTTACTTTTTATTGCGTTTGGTTACAGTATTCCCACGGGAATCACTCTAAAGTTCACGCGACCAAAGTCACTGGCACCGCTAGTTTTTTTAATAAAACATTTTTCGAGTAGGTTTTTTTTATAGAGAAGTGGGCGGACGAACAAGCGCTCCCACGTGATGGTAAGTGTTACCGCCGCCCATGGACACCTGCTACACCAGGGGCACGCGGGTGCGCCGCCGACCTTGCGAAATCCTATTCACAGCTCTCTTGAAGAACCTCATGTCGTAGTTTAATGGAAGCTTAAGCGTAATGACTTAAAGCTTAATCGTGGCTTATCGTACCGGATGTGGTAATTTCACACTCACTTAACTTCCGCCTCAACACGGGTAATATTATACCTAATTATCATTGTACTAAAATATTTATATCAGCTCTTGACCTTGATTAGAATAAACCCGAACATCGAATAGGGTAAACCAGCTCAAGTCAAGGGTATAATGGAAAAGGGTATAATTACTATTTTTCTATGTATGATACTCTTCATTCGACTGAAGAGTATCCTTGACCCTTGACTCCTCATGCCACCCCTAAAATACTTTGGCCTTGTCATTGCTGTTAGGAAAGCACTTCCAGTACACAGCGCTTCCTGTCTTTTTATATCCTTTACAAAATAACATAAGAATGTGACGTTGCCATGGTTATGTTTGCTGTTATTCTTTTAGACTGAACAAATATACATTTTATAAAGAAACAACTTCTTGTTATTCCTTAATATGGTAGCAGAGCAATTGTAAATAGATTAACGATTGTTTATTCGGTGCAATAGTGGACGAAGAACTCGAATATGCAAACGGCAAGCGTAAAAATCGAGATCGGTCGGCTCGACGGCCCCACTAACTGGCATACATGGAGGTACAAGGTAAAACTCTTACTTAAAAGTACTCAGGGTACGCTAGAAGCAGTCGAAGGCAAGTTAACTAAGCCAAAAGATCCAGGAGAAACGGGAAAACATGAAGATATACAAAAGTATGATCATGAAATGCAATTGTTTCAAAAATGTGACTGTCAGGCGCTTCTTATTCTTACAACCAATATGACTGAAGAAACGTTACAAAAGGTAATGCGATGTCAAACGTCATGTGATATGTGGAAAGAGCTTCATAGGCTTTATGATGGGGCAAAGGAAGACAGGAGCTACGATCTCTGTATGAAGTTCTTCCGCTACCAGAAAAGCAAAGAGCATGATATGGCCACTCATATTTCGACTCTCAAAACTGTATGGTACGACTTGAACAATGAAATTGAAGGAAATGATCTGCCTGAAATTTTATTGATATGTAAAATATTGGATACACTTCCTGAACAATATTTCAGTTTCAAATCAAGCTGGCTATTGATGAATAAAAGTGATCGAAATATAGAAAACTTGACCACACAAGTATGTGCTTACGAAAGATCTCTTCAACAAAAGAATTTAGAAGAAGGCGGAAGTAACAATGAACTTCTTATGCTCAGAGATGAGAAACGGTGCTTCTCGCAAGGGCAAAGCAAAAAGAAATGGAAGAAATGCAATTATTGTGGAGAAGGCTTTCATAAAGTCACATCATGCAAGAAGTGGATTGCGGATGGTAAACCTCCCAAACCTCCAAAGCAATCATCAAATATTGGGATGTTGACAGGCCTAGCTTTAACATGCGAGAGTAAGACTGCAGAGAAAGACTCGTTTTATGTGGATAATGGTGCGACAAGCCATGTCACCAATAGAAGAGACATATTCCACATCTTCGAAAACTTTGGCGAACCGCATAAAGTTATGACAGCTAATGGAAAGATAATCGAAGCCATCGGAAAAGGCTCTATTCAAATTGAAGCTGACATTAACGGCCACAAAGAGTTACTGGTCTTAACAAACGTATGGTACGTTCCAAGCATTGAAAGGAATTTATTTTCTGTGCTAGCCGCACAAGATACGCTAAAGAATAGCATCTTTGAATCAACTGCTGAAAAATGCATTGTGAAGAATGATGGCAAAGTCATTTTAGTCGGGAATCGCGACAAGTACGGTGGTCTATACAAACTTAACGTTAAAGTATTGATGCCTAAGCATGAGATAAACCAACTAACGACGTCACAGAATCTTCAACTCTTCCATGAACGTCTAGGACATCAGAACAAAAGACATGTAGCAAAACTGATACAAAAAGAGCTTGGAGTAAAAATAGACTCAAGTTCTGCTGATATTTGTAAAGGCTGCGTCTTTGGCAAGAGCCATAGGCAGAAGTTTGGAGGGAGACCAAGAGCAACTAAGCCTGGAGAGCTAATCAGCACTGATGTATGTGGGCCATTCCCTTACACGATCTCAAAGTTAAGATACTACGTTCTGTTTAAAGATACATACTCTAAATATCGTTGGATCTACTTTCTGAGACAAAAGTCTGAAGTTCACGCTCGCTTGAAGGACTTTATAGCTGAAGCCAAGACTTCCGAACACGTCGTGCAGGAGTTATTGAGCGATAATGGAGGCGAGTTCGATAACGAACAGGTATGCAACACTTTGAGACAATATGGCGTTAAACATAGGTTTACAATGCCATACACAGCACAACAAAATGGTTCGTGTGAAAGAGAGAACCGTACGATCGTGGAGATGACACGAGCAATAATGCACGCACATGACAAGATACCAGAAGGTTTATGGGCTGAGATATCCAAAGCTTCTGTTTATATACTAAACAGAACGGGACCTACTCCTGTTGAAGGAAGGTCTCCGCATGAGCTCTGGTACGGCAGAAAGCCAAGGATCAATCACTTGAAAATCATTGGATGCGATTGTTTTATGCATGTCCCAAAACAGAAGAAAACAAGTAAGTTAGCGAGGAAAGCTGAGAAAGGAATACTTATTGGTTATGACGGTGACGAAGGATATCGAGTCTTTGATGTAAAGGAGCTAAAACTAATCAGATCTCGAGATGTTGTCTTTGATGAAATGCCTTTACTGGAGAAAAACAAGATTGACGTAACTTCACAATCATCTGAACCTGAAATAAGTACCTACGAGCTCCCATGGCCTCTTACAGACTCTGAATCTACTCGCGAGGAGAGACACTCCCGTTCATCTTCAGAGGTAAATGAAAGCGTCGAAGATAATGCCAGATCCGATAAAGAGGATTATGAGTCATTGGAGGAAGATAAAACAGCTGATACACAGCCAACACAGCCTAATGCGACACGACAACTGCGTGATCGAAGTCAGATTAGACCTCCACAGCGGTTTACCTTTGAGCAGTTTGTTAGTGAGGCTATATCTACCCCTGAACCGACTTCATATCAAGACGTCATGCGAAGCCCTGAAAAAGATAAGTGGATAGAAGCAATGAGTAATGAAATAAAATCTTTACAAGATAATCAAACATGGGAACTGACGAACCTACCAAAAAATAGAAAAGCACTACGCTGCAAATGGGTATTTAAAATTAAAAGGAACCCTGATAGTACTGTTGATAAGTACAAAGCGCGATTAGTAGCTGTTGGATATACACAAAAGAAGGGAATCGACTATGACCAGACATTTAGTCCAGTCGCCAAAATGAGCACAATCCGAATTCTGTTGAGTATTGCTGCAAATGAGGGTTTAGTACTCAGACAGTTTGATGTCGCTACAGCCTTTCTATACGGTACTGTAAAAGAAGAAATATTTATGAGACAGCCGGAAGGATATGATGACGAGACTGGTCGTGTATGCAGACTAAGACGTAGCTTATACGGATTGAAACAGGCACCTAAATGTTGGAATGAGTGTATCCATGATTTTCTTATGGAATCAGGTTTCATCCAGAGCGAAGCAGATCCCTGCGTCTATGTCAGAGAAAGACAAGAAAAGAAAATACTGCTTGCACTCTATGTAGATGACGGATTACTGGCAGCGTCAGATGTGAAAGAGGCTGATGACTTCATTCAAAATGAATTAAAAGGACGTTTTAAAATTACCACTAAAGCTCCGTCCTATTTTCTTGGCCTGGAAATAGAACAACGCAGAGATTGTACTATTAGAGTCCACCAAACTGCTTACACTAAAAAGTTGTTAGAAAAGTATGGAATGAGCAATTGTAAAGAAGTTAGGACGCCTATAATAAAACCTGTGAAAGGGGTGGAGGAAAAAGAGAGTTCTGATCAATTGCAAGATTTTCCTTATCGGGAAGCTGTTGGGTCCTTGTCATATCTGATGGTTGGCACAAGACCAGACATTGCTTATGCAGTCGGGGTAGTGTCACGAAACCTAGATAAACCTGGCAAGAGTAATATACAACAGGTGAAAAGGATATTCAGGTACCTGAAAGGAACTGTCGATATAGGACTCGAATACAAGAAAGGTGAAAAGCGTCTTATATGCTACAGTGACGCCGATCACGGTGGTGATAATGCGAGTGGATGCTCCACGAGTGGGATCGTGTGTCTTTATGCTGGCTCAGCAATATCTTGGCGCAGTTCGAAGCAAAACACGGTTTGCCTATCATCTACTGAAGCAGAGATAGTGGCGGCCAGTGAGGCTAGTCGTGAGATTGTTTGGTTAAGGAGATTGTTCAAAGATCTTAAAATAAACCTTGACACACCTACTTTGCGCATCGACAATGAATCTGCAATCAAGCTTGCTTATAACCCTCTGTATGAGCAGCACCGTAAAACCAAACACATAAAATTGAAGCACTTCTATGTGAGGCAATGTGTTTCGGAGAAAGACGTAACCATTGAGCAGGTACCGACAGCAGATCAACTTGCTGACATTTTAACAAAGCCAGTTTACAAACCAAGATTGATAAGACTCGGTGAAGAGTTCGGATTAAAAAGAAGAGGGAATGTTAGGAAAGCACTTCCAGTACACAGCGCTTCCTGTCTTTTTATATCCTTTACAAAATAACATAAGAATGTGACGTTGCCATGGTTATGTTTGCTGTTATTCTTTTAGACTGAACAAATATACATTTTATAAAGAAACAACTTCTTGTTATTCCTTAATAATTGCCACATACATCAGCATGCTCATTCTAAGAGCTATATTAGTGACTATCGTTATTTGACGTATCTCTTCGTTGCAACTTCGCAAAGCTTCCATCGCAAAGATTATACTTGGAGCTTTCCAAACATAAACCACTCCACAACTCGTTGAGTTACTTTGAACATAAGAATCCAGGTCAATTATCTACGGGTACACGTATTTGTCTATTAAACGAGGTGCGAGGTAGAAAAAGGTGGGATGAGAACGACATATCTTACTCACTCACTACGGAAATACGTCCATATAGCCAGCGACAAGGTAATGTATACACATCGGGTACCTTAATGCGCTTGTAATAAGGACTATAGTCGAACATTAGTGTGGTGCTGACTGTCCATTAGGAGAAATAGAATATAGTGGAGTATAGCAATTAAACAACTTTAACGGTTTAAATCGCGTATATTTGACATTATTTATATCCCGACGTTTCGAACACTGCAGTGGACGTGGTCACGGGGTGACTAATTGATTTTATTTGTCACTTGAGTAGTCAAGTGATATTATTATAAGTAGTCAAGTGACAAGTAAGTAGTCACTTATTTGTCAAGTGACAAATAAAATCAATTAGTCACCCCGTGACCACGTCCACTGCAGTGTTCGAAACGTCGGGATATAAATAATGTCAAATATACGCGATTTAAACCGTTAAAGTTGTTTAATTGCTATACTCCACTATATTCTATTTCTCCTAATGGACAGTCAGCACCACACTAATGTTCGACTATAGTCCTTATTACAAGCGCATTAAGGTACCCGATGTGTATACATTACCTTGTCGCTGGCTATATGGACGTATTTCCGTAGTGAGTGAGTAAGATATGTCGTTCTCATCCCACCTTTTTCTACCTCGCACCTCGTTTAATAGACAAATACGTGTACCCGTAGATAATTGACCTGGATTCTTATGTTCAAAGTAACTCAACGAGTTGTGGAGTGGTTTATGTTTGGAAAGCTCCAAGTATAATCTTTGCGATGGAAGCTTTGCGAAGTTGCAACGAAGAGATACGTCAAATAACGATAGTCACTAATATAGCTCTTAGAATGAGCATGCTGATGTATGTGGCAATTATTAAGGAATAACAAGAAGTTGTTTCTTTATAAAATGTATATTTGTTCAGTCTAAAAGAATAACAGCAAACATAACCATGGCAACGTCACATTCTTATGTTATTTTGTAAAGGATATAAAAAGACAGGAAGCGCTGTGTACTGGAAGTGCTTTCCTAACATTCCCTCTTCTTTTTAATCCGAACTCTTCACCGAGTCTTATCAATCTTGGTTTGTAAACTGGCTTTGTTAAAATGTCAGCAAGTTGATCTGCTGTCGGTACCTGCTCAATGGTTACGTCTTTCTCCGAAACACATTGCCTCACATAGAAGTGCTTCAATTTTATGTGTTTGGTTTTACGGTGCTGCTCATACAGAGGGTTATAAGCAAGCTTGATTGCAGATTCATTGTCGATGCGCAAAGTAGGTGTGTCAAGGTTTATTTTAAGATCTTTGAACAATCTCCTTAACCAAACAATCTCACGACTAGCCTCACTGGCCGCCACTATCTCTGCTTCAGTAGATGATAGGCAAACCGTGTTTTGCTTCGAACTGCGCCAAGATATTGCTGAGCCAACATAAAGACACACGATCACACTCGTGGAGCATCCACTCGCATTATCACCACCGTGATCGGCGTCACTGTAGCATATAAGACGCTTTTCACCTTTCTTGTATTCGAGTCCTATATCGACAGTTCCTTTCAGGTACCTGAATATCCTTTTCACCTGTTGTATATTACTCTTGCCAGGTTTATCTAGGTTTCGTGACACTACCCCGACTGCATAAGCAATGTCTGGTCTTGTGCCAACCATCAGATATGACAAGGACCCAACAGCTTCCCGATAAGGAAAATCTTGCAATTGATCAGAACTCTCTTTTTCCTCCACCCCTTTCACAGGTTTTATTATAGGCGTCCTAACTTCTTTACAATTGCTCATTCCATACTTTTCTAAATTGTAATTCTAAGTTGTTTAATTGCTATGTATAGTAATCGCGAAAACCTAAGAAAATAGTGGAGTAGATGGAGCTCTGCGAGAGAGGAGTAATTTGGCCAGTCGGGTGCGCCTCGCGGCTGCGGGATTGCAGCGTGCACCCTCCCTCTCCAGTTCCCCTTAATACGTCTTAAACTTTATCGTTATAATCTGTAAAAAAAAGCCTTTTCTAATTTAATTATGCAAATGAATAACCATTGTCAACATTAACAGGTTTGCTTCCGTAACAATCTAATTTGGGCACAGCATGGTGTTGTTAATCTGTAGTTATCTCAGCGGTCGGATTGTAGTTTGTAATTAACGCGCCGTCCCAAACGCCTGTGGCGAGATATACCCATGTGTACATGTGCAGTGTTAACGAATGTGCAAATTGATACATAGTTTAATATACCTAGCTAAAAACTTATTTGAAAGAAAGAAAGAGAGAAAGAAAGAAAAAAAGAGAGAGAGAGCGCTGAGGAAATAGTGAGAAATAAATAGATGTTTGAAATTGGCGCGAGCGTCTTTGCATACATTGAATATTTTGAAGCAACATTTTTTTGTCCCCGCCATATTGAAGGCGGTTTGATATTTTGGAGTAGTAACACGCGCTCGGCGGCGAGCAGAGTTAAATTGGGATAAATTCACACCGCGGCCTCGGACAGTTGATTTTGGGATTCGCGCCTATTAACTGGACTTGCACGCGGATCTCCTGGAGCCACGCGAGTGTTTTGGTTGGACTTGGTGGTTGTGATTGTGCTTGTGGTTTGGAAGTGATTCTCGAGGTGATTTGCTGCCGGGTGTGAGTTGCCGAACGATAGCGGCCACCGGCTCACCACGGAACGAGACTTGGATTACTACACAAGTATCTATTGTGAATGTATGTATTTATTCGATCACACTAAGATAGGTCACGTCTAGTAGGGACTAGCGTAGGTACACTTTCCAGATTTGTGTGTGGGCAAAACCACCTGGGGTAAGTGAGACCTTTAAATTGTGTAAATTGTTGATTATTTGCTTACCCACCATTTTGGTGGATATATTGAGTAAGTTTACATTTGGGCCCGAGTGCACATTCCTCGGGCTGCTTTCGCGTAACGCGAGGCAGGTGCGCCTAGTGTGCGCATCGTAAACAATAGAAACAGAAAGAAAGATAGAGAGAAAGGGTGAGAGTGAGTGTAGCGAGAGCACGCGCTAGACGAGACAAAGTATATGTTTTACAAATATGTTTAGACAAACATTGTAGTTTCACGAGTCCATTTCAATAATACATCGTTATCTCCATTATAAGGCTCGCGTATAATTAGGGCGGACCGCACTGCAGCGCATTCATACGACATTTCGTATAAACCGTCGCACACCAGCGGCGTACCGTATCGCGCCGCAGCGCAGCGCAGCGCAGCGCAGCGCAGCGCAGCGCACTGCCGGATCCCTTATGCGCTGCGACGCGGCCCGTCTCCATTGAGATCCGATAGTTATTTGGTGTGCTACGTGAGATATTGAAACTGACAAGCGTCCTTATGGACTAACAGGTTGAAACGTTGTCGCTTGTTTACAAAAAAACTGGACCCAAAATTTAAAGAAGTTCACAATATTTTTCATATCATCCTTTTCTTTTTCATTCTTAACTCATCAACAAATTTAAGTTGAAACAAATACTGTTCTTCGTCTGAACTATCCATTGCACCAATATGTACGCAAACAATGTCAACACAAACATGTAGGTTGGCGCACTTTTGCAGTCTGATGCGCTGTATTATAATGTGCGCGAGCCTATTAATCTCCAATATAAATGTTTGAATTTGCATGACATTGCGATAAGCGTGTATACTGTATAGCCAGCGACCGTCAACGGAGAATCGTTGTGTCGGTCAAACGTTATGTCAATCAATCAGCCTTCCTGTATGTCGAACTTTCATTGTGCAACCGACGTACGGCGTTGCACATTTCCGTCCGTTGGCACGTCATACAAATTTAAACATGTAGGTACTTCAGAATACAGAATAATATATTTCTAGGCCACTTCAATCCAAACCTTTTGTCAAAGAGGCGAAGGTAATGATCAGATGTAAATAATTATAATTATTTATTAATTATAATTATTTCGTATTTATAATTATTTCTTAATTATAATTATTTATTAATTATAATAACTAACAATAACTATACATTGTTTTAAAACAACAAAAATGTTATTAATAATAATTACTCACAACAAACTTTAATGAAACTAAAACAACAACCCTGACTCGTATTTCTATACTTACTAAGTAAATACTGGCAGAGAAATCTCTATTGATTGATTTACAGTAAAAAAATGTGCTTCTGGGTGTTTAAGAAGAAATAAACTGGCCAAAAACGTGTTAGACAAGCGTTACTAAGGTTCCATGTTTTAGGGTACAGAGACTAAGTTATTTTTGACAACCTTATTTTTTTGGGTAATTAAAGTATGTCTACCTGTAAAATTTCATCAGAATCGGACTTTAATCGAAAAAAATATGATGCTTTGAGATACAGACCGACAGATCGACAGACAGACAGGTGTGAAATTGCAAGGGTTTCGATTTTATCCGACTTCGGAACGCAAGGAGGGATATGTTTTTCACCGTTAAGTATGTATATCAATTTCTTTATTCCCTCGCAGAGCTTAAACGAAGGGATCGATTTTAATGAACAACGTGTCATTAGATTCGTCGACTGTCTAGATATGTCGCGAGTGCAACTGGAGTATTATATTCCTTGAAAATATACTTGTTATTCAGCCAGTTATTATCTCAAGTGGCACTTAATCTATCATTGATCCAACCTATTTTTTTTAAATATAGAACAGTTAACGGTGTAATAATACCTCTGGATCGAAGAGGTAAAAGAATCATCCATGAATCCACCTGTGGATTGGAGAGGAGGAAAAATTATCCATGGATGCACAGGTAGAGCCTAATTGTGGATCTGATTATGGATACGAAAAGTAGTTTGTTGATAAGATCGCCTACAGACTACCCACCTAAGAAGAAAATTAATAATTCATTGGTAAATTAAAAATAAACAAAGGAAAATAATGGTTTTTCTATTTGTTTCATCAAAAACTCCTTCTCAAAAAACATTTATTTTTTGCATTTTTCTGGAATGTCATCAAAATGCATTGTGCCTTTTAACTAAGTTTTTTTTTCAAATAAGCTGCTTCTAAACTACAAATTATACTGCCATCTCTGACTACTCAGTAGAAACAATAAACATTCGTTCATATGAATGTGGCCGCCATCTTATAACAGATTGCAGAACTATTTATTTCGCGAATTGCTGTTTGAAGATTCGAAGTGTTAAGCGAGAGAGCCTTTCACGAGTTTTAACATAAAGTTGCAAGATGGCGCTACTTGTTATTGAATTACTACTATTATTATTTATTATAGAAAAAAATATGTTCGTTTCCAAACCCCCATAAAAATGTAGTTGGACTTTTTGGCCGGAACTGGAGAATTTAATTTTCTTGAATGTTTCTTTGATTATTGTAAAAATTATATACTAGGCGTTTTGGGGTTTAATAGTGACAGTTTATTAAACTTCAAAGTCTTTTTTGTGCATGTTGTTTGTGACAATCAAATAAGGGCGAGGGACTGCGTTTTTCGTGTGTTTCCAAGGAGTCCCCTTCTGTCCTCAGTAAACCTAGTATCTATCGATTTACTAAGCGACTCCAGACTTAGGTACCTACTTCGACGGGACTGGACATTGCCAAAATACATTTTAGACTTTACAATTGTTTATTGCGGAGAAAACTTGACACTCGCAGAATGTGCCAATTGCACCATTGCCATATATAAAAAGAAAGAAAAAAGAATTTGAAAGATGGCGCCACTTGTTATTGAATTTTGACTACTACTATTAAAGAAAGATTGTTAATTATAATATAATATTTATTGATATTGTAATTATAAATATGACACTGGCTGTTCCAGGGGGATTTTATAGAGGTTTCGTCTTCCTCGCATTCCGGGCGATTAAGCCAAGATCCTCGGTCTTGTCTCCAGACAGGATTACGATATGCGGCGGTGGCAAAGGAAAAAAGTCCTCCCCTTGCCTGCTCAACGGTAGGGTTAGTACTCGTCGAGCCCGTCCTGGTTTCTCCACTGTGCCCTCTGCTATTCCGAGGTACGCGCAGAAAAACGCCACGTCCTGGCCTTGGTTCACGCCGGGTGACCCGGTACCGTCCACACCTGACGGCGATCCCTAATCCTTTAAAAAAATATAAAAAATAATCTTTATAAAAAATATTTCCCACCTGATACAATTTTTAAAAACGGTAAAATACTTGAATAAATGTATAAAGGAATGAAAGATCTGTATTACATTCCTGTTTTAACTATAATTTTCTATATTAATGAAACGTAACATATACCTAGGTACAGAAGTAAAAATAAGTTTCAAGTTAAAACTATCAAATATACTTTTTCCACACAAATTTGAATAACTCCTTTTCGAGAAATTTCTTCTTAAGTCTTTAAATTTTATAAGGGTATATATATTTTCATGTAGGTTTTATATATTTAAATTCAAACCATATGCATTTGTTAATTAATAAAAAAATATATAAACAAAAGCCAAGACTAAAGAAAAATGTCTTTTATGGAAAATTCTTAAATGTTCAAGGAGAATCTTGAACTAAACTGATGACGTAAACACACGAAATGTTCATAACATTTAACCCCTGAGCTACGCTCCAAATTTTGCATACAAACTGACTTTAAACATCGTGATTCTAAGAAAATGGAGGAATTCAAGAAATTGCCAAGCAATTTTTCATCACGACGAAGAAGCATACAAATGCTTGAATTACAAAGTATTACAGATGTTACGGATTTGGCACAATGTTTGTTCGGAATAAATTTTGTTGTACTACTCTCGGAAATGTTCCTCCATCAGCATTTGGAGAACGAAAAATCGTCCGACGCAATTAGGTTCTTAACTAACCTAGTTCTATTGAATGTAAATATCCTGAAATATATCGTTAAAGGAGTAAATTAATCACCAATTATTTATTTTTATTATAATGTAGGAAGAGCATTTCCCACTTTATCTTCTTCCCCAATGTACGCACGTGTTTCGGTAGTGAGTGAGCCCATTCCCATCCCTTCCCACTATCCCAACACTTCCTCGAAATCCATTCCTAAATCGCTCAAAGGCAGGCAGCGCATCCGGGGGTGTGCCAAAATATGTCAATGTGGACTGAAGTTGGTACTACCGGGGATGTCCATGGGCGACATTATCCACTTACCATCAGGTGGACTGTGTGCTCGTATGCCGTCTTCTTCCTCTAAAAAAATCATGAAATACATATGAATCCTTAGATGGATATAATAGATTTAGTGTACTGATTAACATGTTAAAATATTTGACATGGACCTTATACCTATGTGTATATGAACATCGAAACTGAGAATGGTTTAGGTTAATATAGTATGGTAAAGTGACTTTTATTTCTAAATTCGAAAGGTCGTCATCTCCGTCTATAGGTTAATTTTCCTCGTAATCTACCTAATATTTAAAATGAAGATCTACACTTTATTTGTACCACATTTAATACTGTGATACAGCATTCTACAACTAGCTCACTGTAGTTTAGGAGCCTACATAAAAGCTAGAGATCTAACATCTGAATGCTGGCACTGTTATAATCCAATAAGAGTTTGATCAATTTTCTTGAAAGCTTATCGCTACATATTTTTCTGGATCTCGCTTTCATTTATCCCTTCTATTATATACTATGCACGTACACATTTCGATGTTATGCAATTTATTATGCAAGTGCTTAAATGCATTATTATCTTGAAACAAAATTATCAATCAAACTCATTTAATCAGAATACAAAAATGCCTATGAGCAAACACATCTTTCAAGAATTTATATCATTAAAACGGTAATCCCGGCGGCAGCAAATGTTCATCATCAGTGTGGTCATGGACGGGTTGCTGCCACATGTGGTCAAGTGTGGGAGTGGCTCGAACTGGTACTATGGCATAACACCATCCCGTCCAGCGCTTTTGTTCTTTGGGATGAATGGATGTGCTGATGAAACATCCCGCTCCGCACATCGCGAATACACGTACGTAGCCTTCTACTGGGGCGCCTGAGTACCTGTGCGTAAAAATTAATAGGTGGTAGGTTGTCAGGGGATTTCTATTTTTTTTTTATAGACTAGTGGGCGGACGAGCAAGCGGTCCCACGTGATGGTAAGTGTTACCGCCGACCATGGACACCTGCAACACCAGGGGGTATGCGGGTGCGCCGCCGACCTTGCAAAATCCTATTCGCAGCTCTCTTGAAGAACCCCATATCGTAGCATAACGGAAAGACCTCCATAGAATTATCCATACTTTTTTAGTAATCTTTACATATGCAACCAGAACAACTATGGGCAACCAACTCTTTCAGTGTTCATTGCTGGGCATTGGCCTTCTCGTGCTCATTCTCTTGCTGGCCAAGCGAGATCACTCTTTTCGAAGTATTGTAGTTCCTCAGGGCTTGTTATCTCTTAGTCGTCCGCGACACGACATCCAACACGGCAAGAGATCGGGCAGTGTTCTACTCGTATACGCGACCGATATAACACGGCACATATTATAATAAAATCGTGACAACATTGTCTGTACATAAAATATTTTTTGAAATTGCAATACGAGTAATACAGATCCTAAACCAACAATTTTCGATTGTTTGTCTGTCTGTTTGAACGCACTTCACGCAAAAACCATTGGACGGATTTTATTGAAACTTGACATAGTTATAGCTTATGTGCCGGGTTAACATTTAAGATAACATCCACGTCTATTATAGAGTTCCCACGGGAATCACTATAAAGTTAATGCGAACGGAGTCGCGGGGACCTCTAGTACCAAAATATTTTCATTCACATTTCACACGTTTTCTGCAACATTAATAGTGATATTTTCCGCCTTATTCAAACGCTATTCAAATTTAATAATTGCTTAAAACTGTTGTCCTTTCTAACAATTAAAACTTCAAACAGTTTCCCCATAAAAAATACCATCAAGCTATGGTTTCTCCACTATTGGAGAGACCATAGGCTGATCTCTATCTGATGTCTGAAATAAAAAGTATTATACCTAGCGTTATACTGAAGATAAACTCGCTCCCGACATCCGGGCGCTATTTCCACTTGCTTCGGCCACAATTGAAACTCCTTCCCTCCGATCCACTGCGTTGCCAATTGCAACGTTTCTCTTTCTGTGAAATATCGCAAGAGTTAATATGAATGAATGAGAGTGTGTGCGATCTGCACTCCCCCAGCCGATCGACTGGTCAACTCACACTGCACTCACCGTATAATGTACTACATTTCTCACTTTATCCTATTGGCTCAATGTAAGTACATGTTTCGGTGGTGAGTGAGACATGCCAGAGTCCATTCCCATGACATCCTACCCAGAAACCAATCATTGGATTGAATTATACAAGCCAAAAGTAATTTCAACTGAACGCCACACCGCGTTTGGTCCGAGAGGCAATAGAAATTAAAAAATGACGAAATTATAATCGCGAAAATGGATTTAAGTCGGCACGTACACGGCACCCAGTGATCGAACTTTGCAAACCCGGAAAAGTCATTGCGTCTAGTCGAGTCTATAGTCTATACTAAACACACAGAGTTAGTGTTGTATAGTGTTATATATTGTTAGTACAGTGTGCAAGGAACTTAATCAACAAAAACAAGTTCAGTGTAGACAGGTGAATCAAAAACGAACACGAAGGAGGGTAGACAGATTTGTCTGTCAATGGCAACAACACCTTCACCCCCCCTCCGCAGTCCCCGCCGCGACCACGGCTCACGTAACTGGACCCAAATATCGGCCATAATAAATAAATAATAAATCGTGAGTAACCCGCTTACATAACAATTATAATGTTCAACCACGATAACAAAAGTTTAAAAACACTATCACATCCTACATAATGGGGATGACCATACTTTCTGGAAAAATCGATCTTAGAATCGATAAAATCGCTGTCCGAAAGATCTATCTACAATTAATCGATTCTTATGCATTTTTTTTAATATGTCATTGTAAAAGTCCACAAAAAAAGAACACTGAAAAGAAGCGGTCCAAAATTATCATAACGACGTATTGCCAATAATAAAAAAATGATACTATTTTTGCGGTTCTATGATCGATCTGAATCGATTAGCTGCGTAAAATCGATCCTAAAAAGTGATTTTTACAGCCAAAATAATAGATTGTCCGATTAATCACTCTCAGATCGCCATCCCTACTACATAGTTTTTTTTCTTTTATAGATGAAGGTGGCAGTCCACCTGATGGTAAGTGGATACTGTAGCCCATAGACATTCGTGATACATGCCAACATTAGTCTAAAATGACAAACCAAAACCATGTCCTCCCCCAAATAACCTTATCCACAAATAACAATTCCAATTTTAAACACATTCAACTTCATCAAGTTTTCTAGTTTCCTGGGACTATAAAAGATATCTTTTCCATTAGCTCAGCTTTACAGTAACTGTAGTAAGAAAATTTACAGCTTCAGCACAAACACTGAGCGCTTGCAGAGTTTTATCTCTATTGTGTACTTTATGGGTCATTATGATTTACGCGGACATTTATGAACGTTAAATATGACGATACTTTCTCTAAGAAGTCGTAAGAGAAGCTTTAAGTTAAATACCAAAAAATGTGTTTCACTATATTTCCGGCTATATCGTTTTACAAAGTATTTGCACGATAAAAAAAATGGTTATAAATGGTTGTCATTTATAATGGGGAATGTTCTGAAGAGCTGTTCAATTTAATGCCAAATTCGGGTTTTTACCATCGCAACGCTCGTCATCGTCGTGCGGTTCATCCGCACTTCCTCGACATACAGTCGCTCCGTACAGTGTATTAAAAAAAACACTTTCTACCGCGAACCCGAAGGTTGTGGAATGAACTGTCAGTTGAAGTATTTCCGTTACGCTACTATATATGGCTCTTCAAGAGAGCTGTGAACAGGATTGTACAAGGTCGGCAGCGTAACTGCACGCCCCCTGGTGTTGTATGTGTTCATGGGCAGCGGTGACCACTTACCATAATGTGACCCGCCCGCTCATCTGCCATCTATTCTATCTATCTATCCATATACAAATAAAAATGTAAACGTTCGTTTGTTCAAAATCTTAAATCTCCGAAAGTTTTTCACCGATTGCTTTGAAATTTTGACACAACGTTGCATTCGAATACGCGCGTGTTTTTCTATACCTATCACAGAGTAAAAACATGCTTTTTATCCCAAAACAGGGTAAGCGCCATCTGTTGGGCAGCCACAGCAACGCGTGGCTGGATACAGCTATTGTAAAGTAAAAATATTATTAGACCTGTTAACATGTTGGCGCTGTGTAGCTTACGTTTGAGGACTAAAGAATAAGAATTTATCGATTTACCTCTAGATTCTATTGACTAAACCTACAATACATAGTTTTAGGAATGTCATGGCGGTAGCAGAAATATTAGATCTGTAGTGATATCCCACGCGAAGGCGGCGGTTATTTTGATGGCATGATGTATAACAACAACGAGACTCACTGCTGGAATGTGAGACGGTGAAGTAGATTTTCCTCGTATCGCCGTCTGTCACGAACTTGAAGTTGATGAATGTTGGCTCCACGTTTATGATCGGATACTCCAACTCAAGGATCAGTGGCACTCTCTGCATGCAAATTATGAACAAACGTTGTACATAAAGCCACTTTAATAATAATAATATCCTTTATTTCTCCAGAATATGATACCATTGAAGATCTTAAACATAAATAATAATCCAATATATTCTACCGCTCAAGTCGGTGTGACAATTATAATGAATTTAATATCATGCTCTTTATTTATAAATCTTTCATAAATTTATACATTTATAAAATGGCGAAAGATAATCGAATTAAATGGACAATATTTCGCTCAATAAATATTTATGTAATATAAAAAAGTTGTTATTCATTTATGCAACTTGAATCTTTCATTGACCTTTAATCAAAATAATTGACCTTTGATCTTTTATAGTTTTCTTTAATTTTTCACCGATGGCTACAAAATAATTGACCGATCAAATAAATCCTCTTAGATAATCTACATAATCCTAGATTTCGAAACATAATAAAGAGAAAGAAACTTTACACGGTTGTCTTTGTGGCCACACATAATGTTCAACAAACTGAAATTATTCAAATACACAAAATGTTCAACACTAATGGGTTGAACATTTTGCATATTCAACAGTATGGCAGTAGTATGCGTGGCGGCGATTGTCTTAGGTCTCGTCTAATAAAACCTGAATTTTAATCGATATAACCCGATTTCGCCAGAGGTGATTTTCTAAAGTGCATTCTTGAAAAGACAAATGAGTCAGAAAAAGGACACATTCTCAAAACGGCAAATCTCAAAATGTTAAATTCTCAAAATGGCAACAAAACAGTTATTTTGAAAAGCATTTGCTGTATGGATATGGATTAAATCACACATCTGTACTGATATCACTTCGAAAAATAACTTGGTCATTTAGAGAATTTAGCATTTTGACAATTCGCCATTTTGAGTCTTATTTGCAATTTTGAGAATGGCACATTTTGCTACTAAACCGGTTGCCACTAAGCAGATGGCGAGGAGCTTTTACAAGTTCGGTGGCATCATATTACTTTTTGTGTTAAGAAGATCCTGTAAGTCGCATTGAATCTACCTGTGAGTCTTTTGGACCCAAGCAACCTTCTCCTAAAACAATATTTAATAATCAACCGGCAGGCTAGTAAAGTGCAGTGGGACTACCTATCCAGATTATTATCATAATAATTTAATTTTCACAACCACAGAACTTACTCGCAAAATGTTGTCCTTGTCGCAGAGATATAAGTAGTTGTAACTTGTCCTCCATTCGTGGTATACAGGCTTCTGGAAGGGATGTATGTCTTCTGTTGGACACGCTTCCATAGTGTTCACGCATACTTCCACAACCAACTATAAATGAAAAGAAGGATACATTTAATTCAACTCTAAAGTCTGAGTCCAGATCATTTAAAGACAATCCAACGATTGAACAATTAGATCGTATTAGTTTCCTTTGACATATGGTAATTGTTACTGGGGGAGTAAAAAGATCTCATTCTCGGTATGGAATTCTATACTTTGGTTAAGATTTTGTAACTTAAAATTCTGTTCGAATATACTGTTATAGAAACATGATTTAATATACCAATATTCACCGATAGATGGCGTCGTGTCGTTTTCAGAGTGCTACAGATATATATCACATGTAAATATTATAATTTGCGCATTGCAGGTCCGTTTCGTTTTGGACATTACATTATTTTTTTTTAAAAGCATCGCTTTTGCTAATTGCTTTGTTAAGTCGTTAATTTGACTACAAATTGGTAAATATCTTGCGCGGAAACATGGTCATCGCGAATATTCGAGTATCTTCGGCAAACATCGAATTCATAAATATATAGAGCTATTAATACCTCTATGAAAACTCTATTAATACTCTATCTTTATGAAAGCGACTCTTCTAGTTTACTGTAGCGAATAGTAATATGGCTTTTTAAGGCATTGGTGAAGGATTTTGACATCCATCACAACATCATTACATTGACAGGACACTAATTTTTTTAAAACTAAATATATAAAAAGGTAATTAAAATAAAGTCGGTAACAGCAAATGTATACGTAGGTATAAAATTGATTATCTATTGACACGCTGGAATTCTGCAAACCAGCTATAAATTGTCGTCTTGCTTGGTGTTGCTATAATTGATTGCTATAGTTATGCCCAAAAGCAGTTTGGAGCCGAGCAAGACTCTGCTGAGCTGTCAAATTACACTTAAAATCGTAGAAAATCATACAGCGAAAATTTTAACGAGTTAAATTTATCGTAATGTAGACACGCAATTTTTAAAATGCCGCCACAATGAAAAATCAAATGACCGTTAGATGAAACAAACTTTAATCTACAGCCAAAGAGTTCCATTTTCAAATATTGTAATTAATTATTAAATATTGATTATGTGGCCAATTCCGGAAATTTTCAGTGTGACCTATGTAGATATACTCATATTTTTGTATTTTTAAATGTAAACACTGGAACCACAGACAAAGCAGAATATTTGATAACAAAATTAAATTCTTCTAATACACTAACGGAATTTTAAATGGTGTACATTTTATCTGCTAAATAATATTTAATTTAGTTTCAGATTTACGTAGGTACCTACAGTTTCTAGAAACAGCAAATTGAAGTAATCGATGGAATAGAACAGTCATTAAATCAAGAGTACATACTTGGCATCCTAGAGTAGGACGCCCTCCAAATGTACGAACTGATCATTTACCGGTAACCGATAGTGAAGTGAGGAAGACTGAAGCGTGCGAATGTGAAAAAGGCCTATATGAAACAGTGGAGAGATTAAGATAGATAGACAGATATAGTTTATTGTACACCAAAACATACAGAGAAACTGTGTTCACTGTGCCTATACCCATACACCCATCCGTCTATCTATAGTACGTTACCTCGTTAGAACTCCTCGGCTCGATGTGCATCATCACGGCAGGTTCTCTAGTGCCAACCACTTGTCCGCACCCACAACCGGAGCTACAAATGCCGCCGGACTCCCACACGACCACGCTCCAGGGGAGCTCCGCGTGGGCTACAATGTTCAGGTGACCGTTGCCTACGTTCTGTACACGGATGTGTTTGCGCACTCTGTAAAGTATAATTGAAAGATAAAAAAATATTAGTGACGGATAACATTACACACTTAAATAATAGAACTTAAACTTCAAATGGTTACTTAACACATAGATGTGTATTGCCACGTGTAACAGGCAACAACTCAACATGAGCTGTAGCAAAAACTCCAGCGCTGATTTTTAATTGCAGCCGCTTATTTCACAACATATTCCAAATCTAAGTAGTCGGAGAATATAATTATTATAGTGGAAAGAAAAAAAAAGATTTATCTATACACAAAACACAATAATACCTACAAACAATTGTCATTTAAAAAAAATTAAATTCTAGAATTAGAATTCCGTATCCCCAGACGCACGGAACATAAACCTGTCTTGTTGATAATCTGAAATTGTTCAACAACCTGTCACCGTCGTAGTATGTAACGCACTTCTTAAAAACTCCTGACACATTTCAAAAATCCCCCCGAACGTCCCCGGACGCCCTTCAAAAGAGAACAGTGTCCGGGGAAATGAGGATGCATGGCAAGCCTAATAAGAAATAGTGTGGTGTAATTGTGTATCTATAAAAAGGTCTGTAGCTAAGCATATACTGCAATAACACAGAGGGTTTATACTTTGACGACCGTTTAATCTTCCGTTGGTAGTGATCTAGCGTTCTTCTCATCAAGTCAGAACCGGCTAAATGAGAAGAACAGAGGATCGCGTCTGGTGGTGGAGCTCGTAAGAAGCCTGTATCCAGCAATGTAGAAAAATAGCCTGATACTATTATGCTACAAAATCGATATGGGCGGCGAGAATAAACGATTTTATAAATTGAAGGTGTAAAGTGAAATGCTCTTACAAAAAGAAAAGAAACAGAGCCACGGTGAAAAAATCCCCTTTCAAAAAATTATCATGTGGTAGCAGCTTAGCTCTTTTTTCGAATTTCCGATGGATCAATTATTGTAAACCGGAACATGCACATTGTATTCTGCACGAGGGATATGTGGCCTTAAAACGTCACGCTGGCCAAGTGGATTGGTGAGTCCATTCTTTTAGACGTAGTGTAGTTCCTCAGAGCTGGTGGTAGCGGCTTTATTATCACCTTAGTCGCCTCTTATGACACCCACTGAAGAGTTGGGGTGATGTTAAAGCCGACCGACACTACACCGCCAGACGATAATCTATGTGCCTATTGATATCAGCCTATTCAATTAAGTTACAGTTTATATTTAAACGGGCATGTAAAAAAATACTAACTGAGAGACAAATAGTGATGAACATAAACAACGTATTTATTAATAAATAAAATAAATAATTATGAATTACTAAGAATGTCATGATCAGGTCGATGGAGTACTGCTTCTATTTCTCTATTGTCTCCAGAGAATCTAAACGTAGCCCAGCTGTCATCGATTTGCTGCCTTTTCAGTATTTTTTTCTTGCTCATTTAAATATTTCCCATAAATTATTGAGTGGGTATCGGGTCATAATCCACCACAAGGGCCTGATGGGGGTTGGTGGATACACATACGCCCGAATTTCCCTTAAGATACTTTTCCTCACCGCCGAGCTAGTGATATTTCTTTTTTAATTCTGTCTATGTGCCTATTGAACTATAAATTTTACCTTAAGACATCGGCATAAGGCAGATCAAGAGCACACAATTTGATCTTCAGTTCTTGGCAGGACAGCTTCAAGACTCCTTCGCGGGGCGCGTGCCGAAGCTTTACAGTTTGAGGCAGTGGTTCTCGACGGAACCAAAAGGGACTGCAATGGAATTTCAAAATTATTGTCTTAAAAAGACTTCCGCGTAAAAACTTCACAACAGTGAAATGAATGAATAAAGAATCTATCATAAAGATAGAGAGAATGAATGAATTAATGACGACGTTCAGAATGTGCCTATAAGATGAAGTTATTCATAACGAAGGTAATTGTTTTGTGGAATAAGGGTAAATTTTCTTATAGGTATTGTTAATGTAAGCGAAGCAATATCGGCACCACTACTATCGCGGTGGTGCCCCTCCATTCCTTCGTAGCATTGTCGTAGCACACGTAGCGATCGTAGCGCACGTAGCGGCCATGGCTGACGTCACTCAGCATAGCAGTGCTACGCGCATCCAAGCGTTTTAATAGTATACATTAATAAGAAATAAATATAGTTGAGAATAGCAAGATCTTATGGTATAAAAGCGGAAAGTTCAACAAACGAGTCAAAGGACATGATTCGTTTCATCGGTGAGTGGTTCCCCATCACTACAATTTACTCATGACGTCACACGCTTGGTTTCCATACAATTTCGCGAACTTGGGTTGTCTATCTATGAAATAATACGAACCCACTCTTAGTATGCTCAGTTGGCATTGTGCGTAGTAGCAGCGCGCACGACGGTGCTAGCTCTCCATGATCTGGTGGCGCAAGTTTAATCTTCCAATCTGCGCTCGTACCTGCTGACACTGTTGTCTCTCCCGATTCTACCTATAAAGTTGATCGAGAGTCTGTATTTCCTCGGTGAAATCCAAGATCCACTAAGTGTTTTGAACACTAATCAATAATCTTATTACCGTGTGGTGTCGACCAGTTTCGGAATAACACCACCCCATCTGTGCCCGTGAGTTTAGTAAAGGGCGATTAAGGATTGACAAAACCGCTACCACAAGCTCTAAATAACTACACCACCGGTAAAAGAGTAGACACGCTGATCCGGTTGGCCAGCGTGGCATTTTAGGACCATACGTCCTTCATACGCAAGACAATATTCATGAGGCCGTCCAACAGAGAACGGTAAAACGACTGGTTACGGTTATGAATCAATCTTCGTAGATACACCGTGGACATATACAAAGACCCGAAATTATGTTTTGTACTGAATGTAACTCTATTGTTTCACGCAACGACCACCTAAATAATACCAAAATACATCAAACGAGTATTTGTTGCCAAAGTTCACGAATATTAAAAGGTATTTGAACTCATGAGCGCCTTCGAAATTGTTTTGTTACTCCTTTGATGTATGAATTGATGGAAATTTGATGGCGTAGCGACATCTATTTTTCATTCAAGTTCGAGGGAGAGTCGTTGATTTGGAATACCGGCTCAGGCTGATACCACTGCCATTGCACATAAGAACAGATGTTTATTTTTTTTAAAGAAGGAAGATAGTAAGTATGCGTACCATTCACGTGGTTGTAAGTGAATACTATCGCATATGGATATGCGATACCTACATGACGTCATTAGTTCAGAATGATAAACGTTGACGTCCCCGGATGCGCCGGCTACCTTTATTCAAAATTTAGGAACGGAATTAGAGAAAGATTTGGGAAAATGAGGATGAGAAAGTATAACGAGATGATGAGCTATTCTTATGTCATTACACTTCCCAATCCCCCTTGAGGCGATGGGAAGTCAAAAGTATAATAAAATAAGGAGTTTTTTAATGCCACTCTACTCTCCATCTCCATGTCATAATAAGTTTGGATGGATAGGGATATGGGCGCTGGCATATCACACTCACTGCCGAAACACGTACGTACATTGAGATGGAAGTCTTCCTTGAGTGCGGTCAGTTGAGTGTACTCTAGCGGCTGCGGGATTGCACGTAGCGCCCCCCTTTCTCTTATTATTATCAGTAAATTTATAAACATGGATTACATAAATACATACACGTATACATTATTTTATAATATCTTAAGTGAGTTAAAGCGTTAGAATAAAAATGATTTTATTACAATGAAGAGTTTGCCTGTAGATAAATAGCAACTTCTATTCACCTCAGTCTTAAAACGTGCGTTCTATCAATACGCGTCCCTAATGCACTCATTCAAAACGAAAGCGTTCGCTGAATTTTCAATAGCGTCCATGATTCAGCAATAGTAAAAAAATCAGTCCTTTCATTCCGTTGATGGACAGCACTACCGAAACCCGGTCAGAATTTAAATGTACGGTAATCGGCACGGCACTATAAAATAACACCCCGTAACTGAGGAGCTGATTGGACACTGTGATGAGAGTGCAAACTGTGTTATTATAAGACATCATCAAAATCGGTCATTGTCTTGTCATTACCTTTAATCACGCACACAATCACAGAGACACACACATGCGCACGCACGAACGCACACACTCACTGCACACACATTATAATACTTCAAAGTATGTGTGATACTTATCTAAGGTTTATATTTTAAAAACAAATAGAATTCATTGAATATTGATCGATTATCACGTAAGATCTGGTAGTCATCAAGATCTGACAAGATATATCTCGACCACTTAAAGCCTTCTCTTAAAAGGCGGAACTCATAATTTCAAGTGTCAGAGTTATCAGAGAACACACAGACAGATAATTAATCTTTGAACTTTTATTGTATTCTTTTGTTTAATTTTTCGGCGGTGGCTACAAAACGTAGGACGGATTATTCCAATTGCGTCAAGTTTTCGAGTCGAATCACTCTAACAGAACAGAAAAGCAATAGAGCTCTTAAAACTACATATTTACTTTTCTAAAGTACCTTAACATTCATATCAATAAAAAAAATATGTGCATTAAATTAACAGTAACTGACAAGCACTAACAAAACCGAGAGAAGGCGCTGTACACAAACGAAAATAGTCCATTGTCTCTTTCTAACTAACAACATGCCTTTTATATCGCTGTGCATTGCACATTTGACGCCATTTGAGGCTACAAATAATAGCACAGACTAGTCTTTTTATGTTTTCTATCTCATATATTTCCAGTCACTGATGATGACACTTCACTGGGTACCCTCATCATCGTACCCTCTATAATAGTTGGAACAAGATACGTCGCTTTGAGCGTACAAGTTTTGTTGTCAGATACACTATTCAACTTCAAAACAGCCTTAAACTTCCATATGTAATATTCTAAACTAGCTTGTGCCGCGACTTGGATTGTGTAGTCTACAATTATCAATTATCATGTATAATTAGTAACCTATGTGTAGCCTATGTGGCGTGATTGACTAAATACGCCACATAGGCTAGATAGTACCTACCTAGATACGCATAACTTAATTTTAATGTTTTATATTAACTGTATATTGATCACCTGTCATTAGCTTAATTCTATATATATAACAAAACCTTAACACGGCCGTGTCTGTACATGAAATATTTAAAAAAAAAATGGTTGCAGTGCCCACGAACGATACAGAACCCTATACAGTAATTTTTAGAATTTTTGTCTGTTTGTCTGTCTATCTGTTTGAACGTACGTCTACTGGACGGATTTTAATGAAACTTGGTATAATTATAGCTTACGTGACAGGTTACAAGTTCATGTGAACGTAATCGCTGGCACCGCTAGTAATTATTAATAATATTGCATAGTCGTAGTGTAGCTGTTGACAGGCTAATAAACGTAAATAGATAAATAAATATTTAAAAAAATCAGGGGAAGGTAATTATTTATTACCAGAAAATGAGTGTCCTCCTGAGTTCCATGATCAGGTCCGAGGTAGAGTTCCATTCCGAGGTCCATCTCTTCTACGATGGACACACAACTGCTGTTCTCAACGTTCCCTTCTTCAATTATATTTTTTGCTGTATTAACCATTACATAGAATTAATACATAAAAATAGAGGGTTATGATTATGATTGAAAACCTGGCTTGAAACAAAACAAATATGATATTACAATATTCATTGGAAGACGTTTATAAAAACGTCTCCCATTTCGGGAGGGTGTGTACACGCTGCAATCCCACAGCCGCTGGGCGCACTTAACTGGCCATGTAACCGCGCGCTAACAAAACTATAGGTATCATACCATTAGCCTGTGTCTTTCCACTGGTGCATACAGGCCTCTCCCCAAGGCTCGCCACCACACGCGATCCTCGGCTCTTTTTATCCAGTTCGCGAGAAGTAGGAGGTTAGCGACAGCCTTTTAAATCTTTATAAACCTAAAAATCACAGACGGTTTTTGGCATACGCACATGGACGTGCTTTTTTATTTATAATGCATAACATTCAGTCGATAAATAAACACATTACCGTGATTTTATCCTTTATGTTGCCCTTATTATTGATCATTATTATACAGTATTCGATGCACTTTGACAGTTGTCATTCTAAGACTGAGTGCTCAGCGACGGATTGCGTTATCTATGCCTGTATATCTGTGCTCAAAACCCAACCGCTAGATACTGACTCAAGCCGCTAGATGGCACTGTTTGTCGCGAAATGTATGAGAATCGTCAAGAACCACACATGTTTACTCGTATAGAGTTAATATTATTTATCTATACTAACAACTGATGGCGTAAAGACAGGAACAAACTCTTGGGAGTGTTTCAAAGAAACGTATGTATAAACGAAACGGCAGTCTGTCTTGTTCGTAATCTGAAATAAAGAAAAGATAACCCAATATACAAGATGAGCTCAAAATATAAAATGTATAAGTCGAGCGTTTGAATAAAAACAAACCCCTTTGCAGTTCATTATCGAGATATACAATAGCTATCAAATATTGCCACCGCAAATATAGCGTTGTAGAACAAACATGTATCTACTTAGTAGTAAGATCGACGAGTATTGAACTTGAAGGTCACAATCATAGACATATAATAGGGACAACGCAAGTTCGTGAAATTGTATGGAAACCAAGCATGTCACTTTGGTGAGTAGATTTTACTGATGTAAAACCACTCGCCGACGAAAGTAAACACCTTCCTTGACGCGATTTATCACTGTTGACAAATTTTTATAATTGATTATAGCGCAATTAAGCATTAGTGTTTTTTGTAACCACGACCTGCTGGTGACACGGATCGAAACAGAGTGAATGAACGGCGATAAAAGTAGGCTTATTGTACCAAATTCGGCCACACAGCGACGAACAGCTTGCGTTATCTATCCCTCTATGTTATAAAAGGGTGTCATGCTATATGTGTGTAAAAATATTTCACGAAATTCCTAATGATATACAAGAGGCTCCTTTAAGGCTATTTAAAACAAAATTATATAAATGGCTGCACAAATAACTTTATGTAGATGAGCTTTGTAATTTTTAAATCCTTTTGATTTCGTAATCTTTATATGATAATTTGTAAATTTGTATACAAGAGACGGTGAAGTACGTTATCGTTGTATGTTTATACCGACCTACCAATTAATGTATCGTACTTAGAACAAATAAAAATATTCTAGTCTGGTGGTCATAATAATAATTCGTTCACGGACTGAAGGAAAGTTACTCGGTTGGTCAATGTTGGTCAATGTTGGTCAATATTTCATTCTTCTCATTCATTCACTACGACTGTAATAAAATGGGTCTCACCGTGTTCCTTTAAAACATAAGCGTGAACTTTTAAATCGGAGCGCGATGTGTTTTTCACATGGAGTGTACGTTCTGTATCTGAAGACGACATCCTGTAACCCCATGATGTATTCCATTAAGGCTTGTATTTCAACGAGCAGCAAGATATATTAAATGGTCAGCAACCTCTGATAAACAAAACAACTTATATTTGAATAGCTGATATGAATAATTTTAAATTACTAAGAATGTCGTCACCAAGTTGACGGATTTCTTTAATTCTTTTCTTTTTCTTTATTTGAGTTGTGAACCTAAACCTAATCTAGCTATAAATTTGCTGCCGTCTATTCAATTCCCATTCAGTATTTTTTGCTGCCACATTTGTTATTTCTCTTGAATTATAATTATTTGCAATGAAATATTCGAAATTATTTCTTACTTTAATCAGTGGGTATAGATATATATAGTTTTAAAATTTACTTACTAACCGCAAAGATTGACACGGCGTGTGATTATTTATTTATTTATTTAAACATAGGGTATAGGGGATGAACCTAATGCCTAGTGACATTCTGTGCCAGTCAACCTTTGGTTAAACAGATATGCATGAGAGTGGTTCGTAATAAAGTCATATCAAATAAGGCGATATATACATGAGAAATATAAATCACTAGACATAATAATATATAATTTAATAAGTGTCCTTGCAGAATAAATGGCTATGAGTATGATTACGGCTACAACGTACAATTACGATTATGTATAAAATACATACATATATAAAGTAACTAAAGAAAAAACAAATATATATAATACATACCGATGACAAAAAAAGAAATTTGCATTGATAGGTAATGATCCCGAAGCAATCTTCTGAAAGGGACCTTCTAAATGAGGGGCTCGGTTAAGAATTGTATTAAGCCCGTACGACAAGATACTCAGTACGCAGTAGACAAACCAGTACGCACAAATACACACACACACGCACACACACATACGCACATAGAATATAAGATAGTAGGGTATTATGGCATTGTATTGATTGAACAAATATGACAGACTCCTATGTGCTGTCAGGTGACAAGTGACGTATTGAGGTCAATACGAGTATGTTTAGTAATAGATATTATGAAAAAGCGAAGGAAAAGCCAAACATGCAACTTGATATAATAATTCGTAATGGTGGGACTTTGTTAGATCCGAAGCACGGCTAGAGAATCACGAAGCGTCGTCGTCATCGACAATCCTATAGAATGCTGTCCATAGATAAAATCGATCCTATATCATAGATCGATCATCTACGAAGAGCAGATTTTTACATTTGAGATTTAATTTATTACATTTTATTTAAATTTGTTTATTTTTATTTTATGTAATATTCATATTTTCAATAATTTTCCTGTAGATATTTCAATGACAAAAGTTGTCACAGAGTATTAAGTTTTATGTTCTTATTTTGAACATAAGTTCCGTGAACTCTTGCTTATGGCGAACGTGGTTTGATTTAAATTCTTTCTATGTATTAGTCTCTCTATACAGCGTAAATGTAAAATAAAGCTTAGTAAAAAAACCTTACATCTGTATTCTGAAGTGACCCGAAAGCAGCGTTTGAACTTTGTAAACAAACAAGCCTTTGAAGCTAAATTCACATTTCCATAACAAAAATACGGAACACAGAAAACTAAACGTCATACTTTATGCGAACTTCAAAGAAATCCTGCAATAAATTGAGAGTTTATGAAAATTGTTTTTTTACAAACCACCCAATGCCAGTGATTCACTAAGGGACGCCTGTGTTCTGCAGTGTCATGTTATAGCCTGATATCGAACAATCAACAATCAATCAATCTGTGATAGAATAGATTGTTGAAACATCTGAATTTTAAATTGAAAAGTCTTAACCAAACTCGATAATTCTGACAACAAGGTCCCTTTACTTAAATAAAATTATGATTTCTGATATTGTTTCTCATCAAAATTAACTAGATTGTTTTATATATAATGTGGCAGATAAGCAGACAGTCCATCTGATAGCAAGTGTATACAATCCGCCCGCGGACGTCCACGAT
Organism: Sesia apiformis; assembly: GCA_914767545.1. Classification (NCBI taxonomy): domain Eukaryota; kingdom Metazoa; phylum Arthropoda; class Insecta; order Lepidoptera; family Sesiidae; genus Sesia; species Sesia apiformis. Next base: position 289,464 of record OU611960.1, on the reverse strand, counting down.
ACATGCCAACATTTGTCAACAATGACAAACGTTGACGCGACCTTTATTGCGCTGCTTACCACTGGAATTTAAAGATTTTGGCGCCGAAGCAATCATATAGACCTCGCGTAATGACATTAGTCCCTATTATTTCTCTATCCAAAGGTTGTCGGGCAGAGAGCACTTTTAGCAATAAAGACCGTCTTTTGTGCATTTTTGTATCTACAATGTCTACTATTGTTTTTGTTTTCGGTGTGCAATAAAGAGTTTTATCTATCTACCTATCCCTCGCGTCCCGATATTGCAACGGGTTCCAGGTGAAAATCAGCGCTGTGTCATCTCAGACACGCAGCTGAAACTGAGCTGGACACGCATTCAGGGCCGTCATACGAGTTGGATACACTGACACCACACTACGTATTTTTTAACATTCGTATTGTAACATCAATACTTTCAATTTCTTTAAACTCTCACTATTATGTGTCTAAATAACTGTAACCTAAATAAAGGTTTTATTTATCTATTTAGCGACCGTATTTGGTGGCGCAAACTGGTCACACCTAGTGAAAAGATGTAAAATATAGTAGTAGATACGGCTTTATAAACATGCAACACCAAGTAAAACAACGGAAAATAAAAAAAAATGCATTATTATCAGGTTTCGCTAGCGCAGCGAAGCTTTATCGGTTTTAATGAAATGATCTCACCAGAATATCGGCGCAATGTCCCGACATGTATCCGTTGGTGACAGCGCAAACTGCAGAGGAGGTCCAATCACCTCTATCCACATGTCCACGATGATAGGCTCCAACTTCTCAATCTATATGAATAATAACGCATTACTTTGGGTAGAGAACGGTTAACGAATCGTGGCATAAGGAAATAGTTCATTGTACTATTTAATGTATGGGATGGATGTCATGGGATGAGACGCAATAAAATAGGATGAGATTTTTTTAAAGAAAGAAGGCAGAAGACGAGCATACTGTTCACCTGGTGGTATGTGGATACTTTCGCCCATGAACGTCCCCGAAACATTCCGATATCAGTACAGAATGACAAACGTTGGCACTTCCCGGATACACTGACTATCCTTGGAGATTTAGGAAAGATTTGGAAAAAGGGTTGGGAAAATGGAAAGGAGTAGGCTCTGGCACATAAATCTCTCTGTGAATAGGATTTTGCAAGGTTGGCGGCGTACCCGCTTATTTCCTGGTGTTGCAGGTGTCCATGGGCGGGGGTAACACATACCACCACGTGGGACCGCTTGCTCGTCCGCCTACTTCCCTATAAAAAATAAAGAAAAAAACTCACTACCGAAACAATGAAACGGGAGTAGGTGAGATAGGATGGGAGGTATGTGATAGGATAAAATGGAATAGGATGGGATGGATGGCGGCCTGTCTACACCTCTACACGTCTACCAGCTATGATCTCGCTTCATCTATCGTCGCATCGAACGGGCCCCGTCCATTGTCAGTTCGGTCGTGCAATCCGGTTGGCTTATACCTTGAGGCGTTAGCGAAGGCTTCAGTATCCTGTCTTGTAGGGATACTCCGAACATAGATTGTTCTTTAAAGCCATTTTAATCTTGTGTATAGGCCCCGCAGTTAACGTTTATGATTCGCAAGCGTACAAAAGTAGAAAACCTAATATTTGGTACTCGTGTGTAAAATAGTAAATCCTCATCTTTCCCCAATAACTGTCAAAGAGTATAACACTTGAGTGAATTAACTATTTATCAAAGGCAAGTGAGTTCCAACTTTAATTATTACATCGCATCTTCATCAATATGTAAATTTTGAACTTGCCAATTTGTCTGTTGTTAACCACTTCAAACGGTATGTATTAAAGCGGTGAACACGTATTAAACAAGTTCCTTTATTAGTAACTCTTTTAAGCGAGTTTCGAATGAAGGAAACAGAACAATCAATATGCAAATAGATAAAGTAAAAGTCATTTTTTCACAGCTCCGATGCATAATTTTTTTTCTTATACTTTATCCATTGCAGACGGGTGTGAGACAAGGAGATGTCATCTCTCCGAAGCTCTTCACCAGTGCGATGGAAGACGCTTTCAAGCTCCTGGAATGGAAAGGACTCGGCATCAACGTTGATGGCGAATGCATCACTCACCTTCGATTTGCCGACGATATCGTGGTCATGGCAGAATCGCTGGAGGATCTTAGCACAATGCTCGGAGACCTCAATCGAGTTTTCCAACAGGTGGGCCTTAAAATGAACATGGACAAAACGAAAATCATGTCGAATGTCCATGTCGTGCCCACCCCAGTTTCAGTTGGGAGCTCGATTCTCGAAGTTGTTGACGAGTACGTCTACCTAGGCCAAACGGTCCAACTAGGTAGGTCCAACTTCGAGAAAGAGGTCAATCGACGAATCCAACTCGGCTGGGCAGCGTTCGGGAAGCTACGCAGCGTCTTCTCGTCCAAAATATCTCAGTGCTTGAAGACGAAGGTCTTCGACCAGTGTGTGTTGCCAGTGATGACCTACGGCACCGAGACGTGGTCTCTGACTATGGGCCTCATAAATAAGCTCACTGTCGCACAGCGAGCTATGGAGAGGGCTATGCTCGGGGTTTCCCTACGTGATCGAATCAGGAATGAGGAGATCCGTAGACGAACTAAAGTCACCGACATAGCCTCTCGGGTTAGCAAGCTGAAGTGGCAGTGGGCAGGGCACATAGCTCGAAGAACCGATGGCCGATGGGGCAGAGGGGTTCTCGAATGGAGACCACGTACCGGCGGACGAAGCCGAGGACGTCCATCTGCTAGATGGACAGACGACCTCATAAAGGTTGCGGGCACCCGCTGGATGCAGGTCGCTGCCGATAGGTCTAAATGGCGGACAATGGGGGAGGCCTATGTCCAGCAGTGGACGTCCAAGGGCTGAGAAAAAGAAGAAGAAGAAGATACTTTATCCATATTTGGACATGCTAGCCCCATGTGTAAGCTCATCACTATGTAGACACGGTACATTAGTTAATTTGGCTAAGCTGTACGGCATCTAAAGAGGGCTTCGCTTAGATGCTGCACTGTAGAGAAGATTTTTTTTAAGGAAGATTACAGACATATTATTAAACATAGTAACATTATAACGTAGCGTGGGACGCCCTTCGGTCACGTGGACTGACGATATGAAGAAAGTCGTCGGTAATGGCTGGATGAGTAGATCAGAAGACCACGGGTGGTGGCGATTCTTGGGAGAGGCATATATCCAGCAGTGGCAGTGGAGAGACAAAGGCTGATGGTATAGTAACTTAAAAAAAGTAGATAAATGCTATTCACGAATCTCCAAAAATATGCAACTTTATACAAAGAGAAAATTATTGACTAAGAGTTATTATAAAAAGAAACTAATCATGGACCATTACTAGAATCGCCACTCTAATGTATATGGCACAGTGCTCTGACTAAGGGATAAGGAAATTCGAATTGATGTAGAAAAGATTTATTAGTTGGGGGCATCCATTTACATATTGATTGGAAGTCCCCTGACGCGATGAGATAGCAAAAAAGTTGACTGAACGCTGAGTAGAGGCAGATTTTTTGCAATACAGGGTTTTATTGACATACCAGAAAATACACGGATTTCAATTCCTACGCAGTTCATTCGAGATAATATTCTAGTTAGATCATCTAAAAATATTTATGAAAACAACTGATTGTTAACGCTGCAACCATATTATTTTGAAAATTATTCATTTGATAAATTATAATTATTTATTTATTTACTTATACAGCTTTATCTGAAGTATAAATTTGATTTACGCAATAACAACAGCTGTATAGCCAATTACACAATTCACAGTAATATAGAAAATATAGAAACAAAAATAAGAAAGTATATAATATATGTTTGCTTTCGTATGTTTGGTTACATGTGTGTGAGTGTGTGTGTGTCCTGTAAGCTCTGCAAGTCTTGCGGCCTCGGGAAGAGGAAGGCCTTGGCATCGGATGAGTTTACTGTTAATTACTGCGTAGTATTAAGTACAACAAGTGATAAGGCCGCCTGTTGTACCTTTTCGTGTTATATAAATCATCTGTAATTCATTACAGATCGAAAAAATTACTTTATGTCAAACCTAATGTATAAAATAATATTAGATGCTTACCTATTAAATGGCCATTTTGAGTTTCAATATCTCCTCTTCTAATTCCAATTTCAAAATAAAACAAAATGCACCTAATAGCTACGACGTCCTTATTTCAAAATCAGTATTTCATTTGTTTTTCTTAACCTAAATTTTGTTAATGTGATTGTCTTGCAAGTAAAATGGATAAATTGAAAATTCGTTCTATGAATATGAGTTTCGTCGCGGCACCAACTCAAGTCAGCTCACAATATAAATAGTGTGTATGGGTCAAACACCACAAACGATCGCCGCTTGCGTCAATGGTTTGATTGAACGCTTCCGTTCTGAAAATTTCGATCTTAAGGATGTGCCCTTCGGACGACCTACGACTAAGTTTAATTACGTTGAATTAGAGGCTACAGCGGAAGCAGATACACATCAAAGTGGCTATACTTAGCAGGGTTTGATGTTAGTGATAAAACAATGTTGGTTCATCTGCGTCAAATCGGCAAAAGAAGCTCGAAAAGTGAGCACCGTATGAACTGAATGGACGTTAGCGACAACAATGAAGCGTCGAAGTGTACACTGTTTTATTGAACCGTGATTTGTGATGAGGAATGGATTGTGAACGATAACCGCAAACGTTCGTATCAGTGGCCAGCCACTGTTACACCCCAACGATGTCCACAACGCAAGATAACTAAGAAAAAGCCACTGGTATCAGTTTAGTGGTTCTGTGGCGATGTCATCCAGTAACGTTTCTTGCGAGCCGGTCAAACGATTGACGTATATGTGTACTGTAAGGAGCTGCAGACGATTATGGAAAAACTGGCAACAAAACAACCAAGTTTGGTCAATCGCTCATTTCCGTTTCTTCTATATGACAACGTCCGCCTTCACATTTCTCATACGACAGTTTTGAAACTTCAAGAGCTGCAGCTGGAGACTCTCCCTCACCCACCATATTTACCGAACCTTGCACCGACAGATTTCCATTTCTATCGAAATTTGGACAAAGAAAAAAAATTGGATTCTGAAGTAGCAGTGATTGGAGCTTTTGAAGAATTTATTGATATCCGTCCACGAAACTTTTAAAGGAGTGGCGTCAATCAACTACCCGTGAGGTGGCGAATGTGTGTAGATGAATCAATATTTCGATTAACATAAGAAATATATTTATAACAAAAAAAAAATAATCAGTTTCTCATACAAATCGGTCATTTCATAGGTAAGCACTTAATATGTCAACTGTCACTGATTTTGTTTCCAAACTTAATTCATAACTCAAATTTAAGTAATTACAATTTGAAGTTTTAACAGAGAACTTACAAAATATGATTAATATTAGCAACAAATAATTGAGATTAATTTTGCAATTCCATTTCGCGCTATAAAGTTAAGCGATCAATTATATTTCATTGTAAGTTATCAATTACTTTCAATATTTATCTACTAACAATAAAAATTATGAGTTGACTACCTAATCAAGAAAAGATTTTTGTGACAGTATTTTTTTTTATACGAAGTAATGTTTTTTTTTAGACGAAGCCGCCTTAGACAGTATGCCAACATTAGTCCAGAACGACAAACATTGGCACGCCCCCGGATGAGCTGCCTATTTTTGGAGATATAGGAATGGATTTGGAGAAAGGATCGGGAAAATGGGGAGGGATAGGATGGGAATGGGCTCAGGCACATCACTCACTACCAAAACACGTACGTACATTAGGGAAATAAGATAAAATGGGAAATGCAGTACATTTCAAGGTAGTCTTCTGTGAGAGAGGTAACGTGGCCAGTCGAATGCGCCCAGCGGCTGTTGAATTGCAGCGTGCACTCTCCCCCTCATAAGTACGAATCATAAGTAATTGTACGAAAATACTTTCTTAGGTAAGAAATTAAATAATGGTGTACTTGTCTATAGAAATAACGAAAATGGTTTAAACCACTGCTAGTGCTACGATAGTGTTTGTATATCGTATGTTAAGCAAAAATAATTACTTTGAAATATAGACGCGTAAATACCTATATATATTATTAAAAACAAGCCGCTTGTGCTTCAACATCACAATGTCACAGCGGACTATTTTAGCAAATTACAAAAATACACAGTCTAAAACAAAACGAACCGAGTTTGCTCTCATGTCCCTTTTGTTTTTCCTCAAATTTCAGCGATTTGAAGGCGGCCAAGTTGTTTTCTCAACGGTTTTGCTCGGCGAAATGTGATTACTATTCCGCCATTTTGTAACATTTGAGCTGCTAATTTCTCGTGCTACTTTGACAACAATGATTTTTCCAACAGTTAGAGTATTTATTCAACTAGCGCTATTATTATGTATCCTGACAGAGTGGTGCGAGCTGTCGGCCGGCTTTAGAATAGCACCACTCCATCTGTACTCGTGGGCTAATAATTGAGGACCGACTGGTGTAGGTAGTAGTGGTACCACTAAAAGAGTCGGCTTGGCCAACTGGCGTTTTAAGGCCATACATCCCTCAGGCACCCGTCCATAAGGAGACCCGTGTCCAGCTGTGGAGACAAGTAATGGAGTGGTGGTTGGATGGTGTGTGGTAGCGAGCCGCGGGAGGGGCTTCTATCCAACAGTAGACATAGGCTGATAGTATGGTAGTGTAAATAAATTGACAAACCTTTATCAGGAGCTGATCAGTGTATAATCCCCAGCAGTCTGCATAAACTCGCACGTTGATATCCACCTCAGCGCGCGGACACAGCACGCCTCGTGCGGGCGCGCATTGCGTGGCCACTCCAGGATCACGCACGTCGGTTGACCATGGATCTAGTCGATATAGATAGGTTTAATTAAGTACTGTAAATAAAATGACCTTAATAGTTATTTTTTCGTCCACTGCTTTACAAGTCTCATGCTTAAAGCGGCATGTACATTAAACAGTACTAGATACATACTTACACATCAGCAGATTAACAAGTTATTGATTCGATACCAGATATTCACTCTGGAAGTAGGCGTAAGAAAAAAATATAAATTTTTCAGAGGGATAATAATAATAAATAACGCCACACTCAATGGCCCACACTAGGATACCCTGTGTCGTGGGTCCTAAGGCACATACAGATACAAACACAAACACACGCCCAGACCCGAACATACATTTGTCTTTTTTTTATCTAACAAATGTATGTACGACCGCGGATCGAACCCGGAACCTTTTGCACAGCAAGCTGGGTCACTACCAACTGTGCCAATCGGTCGATCCATAAATAACACGTTAATAATAATAATAATAAAAAAATAACGCGTTAGGTATTTCATACCTACTTAGGTGTACTAATTGAAGCGGGCGCATTTAAAGGTCAAATACATAAGCGAACGAGTGTGGATGGTGTTATTCACATACGAGTAATTAATCAGCAATTTTATTTATCTTGAAAGGAAATAAAAAAGTCATGAAATACATATTGGTTTTTAATTAGATAATATACAAATTTTAGTGGATTTTCTCAAATATATTACATTACTTTGTCGGACCTTTGAATATATTACATATTAGTATGTGTATTATATACAGTACGGAGTATTTACGTATGCTTTTAATGTGCCAACAAAATCTGTGTTAAAAACAAATGATTAATTGTAAAGATTCAGTTTCACTCTTTGTTCTCCACTCCATTTTCCATGTAATGTAATACTCATGTAATTTATTTACATAACGTGATATCTTTAATGTAAATGTTTTCCTCAGAGCTGTATTTCAAAGGAAGGTTTGTAGTCGGCGCGACGACAAATAACAATGTGAAAATACTTATGTCGTCAAATAACCTTCTCATTAGATCATGTGCCTAAATTTAACTGAACAACTCTAGAATATATTATTATATAGATATGTACACACACACAGAGACATTCAAATACATACACAATATGTATATATGTCGGAATATGCCCATCATTACATGGATGCTATAAAACGTAAATAAAAACCCTCATAAAATAACCCTCATAAAGGTTGCGGGCACCCGCTGGATGCAGGTCGCTGCCGATAGGTCTAAATGGCGGACAATGGGGGAGGCCTATGTCCAGCAGTGGACGTCCAAGGGCTGAGAAGAAGAAGAAGAAGAAGATAAAACGTAAGCGACGCGACGCGACACTTTGACAGAGTCTCTGTGCGGCGGTGCATGAAAAATAGAGCACGTTGAAGTTGAGCACGCGCATCCTGAGGAACTGTCTTCCGTTTTATAGCACTCGCCTACTTTAACTCAATATAACGATAATTGTGTAGTGTTAAGTTAGAAAAATTTTAGGAACTAATTGTGACTATATAGTGTTAAGAATTATTGTGTCGGACAATTAAAACATAATTTAGTGTATGTATTCCTGAGTTTATGCTTAAAATTACAATATTAAAATCAAAACGATGTCGGAGGAGAATGTCGGAACATTCTCGGCCTCCTGTTCCGACATGTACATAAATATTATATACCATATTTTCCATTATGGTGTGTTACGTTGTAACAAGGTTCTAAAAATATAAAATAAAAAATCATTACACACAAACAAACAAAATAACTAATTTTTATATTAGAACGGAAACCGCGCGCTTTGACTAGTGTTAGCGTCAATACGACCATATAAGGTATTCGTTGGTGCCGGAAGTCAAATTCCTTCTAGAACATCTGATAACAAACGCCCAAAAAATAGAAATATCGAGAAAAAATACAATAGCGAATGTCTCCATTTCGCTCGGTTCGATTATTGCTATCTCAGTTCCACAAGAAATTAAACAATAGTTTAGGGCGTGACTTGCTTCGGTCGAACCGTTCTTCCCATATCTCTATCTCGCCTCATACAGAAAATCTAGAAATCGGGCAGTGCGCATGGCCGCCTCAGGGAGGAAGTAGCCGTCCCGAAAAAAGAATATAAAAACGAATTCGCAGCAGGGCAAAAGAAAAAAAAATTTTAGACGCCGGAGAGTTCGCACGACGACTATAAGTGGTTAATATTCGTGTTTGTTGTTAAAATTTTCTAAAGTGGTAGAATCAGTGCGTTAGTAAAATAAGGAAGAAAATTAAAAGTGAATTACATAATTTTTTCAACCCCCTTGGAAACTGGGGGTTCTCCGTACGGACTGCGGATTAAGGCCTGCCCGTCCACCGTACGGATAGTAGCTACGGGCTGTGCGTCCAAGGACGAGTCGTGAACCGGCAGGTAGCTCTTCTGGCCGTCGACTCCAGCTGGCCTCTACGGCCGCAGGGCACCTCCGAGTTCCCCGCCGAACAAGTGGAAGCTTCCTCGCCGAGGCCCCCACGCGTCACGGGATCGCAAAGACCGAAGCTAAGTCCCCAGTGCACATAGGGTTTTTGTTAAAGACCGGAGGGCTTCCCAGTGCCGCGAATCCACACCCCGGGTGTAGTCTTCACTAAAGGCTTAGTGCTTATCTAGACATTTATCTAAATTTAAATTATCTAATTATAAATTATTTAAATCCATTTAGTTTTATTTGATTTTTTTTTTAATTGTTTTTATTTTACAATATACCTTTATAACAATTGTAGTTGTGTTTTTTTACTTGTAACCGCCGTTAAGCGGGCGTAACAGGTGCGGGTCAACATTTAAGGTAGGTACTTATTATTCAGATCGATTATGCACGCAGCCACGGCCACTGCTAATGGGTACAATAAAATCGTAACAAAGCTGAGTTTGTACTTGGAATATTAGAAAAATGTGCAATGTATACTAAGAATGATGCAGACCCACAGATATAGGGGGATGGATAACGCAAGCTGTTACTGCGTGTCCGAAGTAAATGCTAATGCACCTACTTCTAGCGCCACTTATTCAGTCTAATCCGACCCGTGTCGCTAGCAAATCGTTTTTACAAAACAAACAACGCCTTATTGCGCTGTAATCAGTTGTAAACATTCATAATAAGTGTTGAAACATCGAGAGTGATGTTTCGTTTCATCCGTTAATTATTTCCTATACTAAAATTTATTCGTGACGAGACAAGACTAGTTTGCAAACAAAGTCTATTGCATGTAAAGTTATCTATATTGCCGTTTGTACTGCAGGTCACAGGCCCCACTTAGTAAATCACCCTAGTAGTTTTGGGCCAAAATCCATCACGCGGGCTCAGTATAGATTGGTATACTCCAGTACACTCCAGATATTTTTTTTATTTCTGGAACATGCGGGTTTCCTATCACAGCCGTTTGCATTAGGGCGCACCGTTTCCTCCCTCAACCCCCGCTCCTGTCGTAGCGGCGGTGTCAGTCGCGCCCGCGCAGCCGCCGTGGTAGTTTCGCTTGTAATTGTGAAGTGAGTGTTCGTTCGCTCCTAGTGGGCGTCGCAAGTTGTCGACGTGACCGCCTTCGCAGCGCTACAACGCCTCCTCTCAGGAGCTCAGCGCCCGTTCCCTACTCCTTATCGACTTCTCTTCACAACAATACTTACTTACTGTTATATACACGTTGGACGAGCGATTGATTGCCGCCGCTTGTCAAGAACCAGCTTCATTGATTTATTAGCAAGTCTCAATGAAGTGTTAAAAATATAGACAGATGTCGTTGTGAACGACGACGGGACAGTTGCATCGCGGAGGTATCGCGGAGACGTTCGGCTAGACAACACACGCAAAACTTCCTACCGAGAAGTTACATAAATTACCGCTAATATAATTAAAATATAATTTCCCGCAACGCTATATTCAATCTTTCATTTTATTACGCCTTAGCGCCTCATTGTAGTTAAGTGCCAACACAGGAGAACCAAGGGCCGGCGCCGGCAGAAGCCTTCGGTGCACCAGACAGCTTTCAGGTCAGTGAAGCTTTATTATTGTACGCCTACGGCAATTCATCAAAAATAATAAATAAAACCCAAAAATTACAGTCCACTTAAAAATCTACCCTCCACACGTAACACTGTAACTATGTAGTCCTAATATCCTAACATTATTAATATTCCCTGAATTTTTCGTGGCGTTCTCTTATAAGCTTCTTAGTTTGGGAACTTCAAAAGGATTGCGCTCATTATGCCATCTTATTACAGTTTGCGAGTGACGAAGTCGAAGTGAGAAGTTGAAATTAACTTGGAAAATAAGTTATTAAAACTATCTTACTCTCCTAGGAGAGACAAAGACGTGCTTAATCTATTTCTCGTAAGTAACTGTAAGTTATAATATAATTTATAAGAAACTAAATGTAAGGTCAGTAAGTTTAAGTAACTAAATAGTGTTACAAAAGTGAAGAAAATGATCAGTCAAGATTTTGGATTTGCTGCAATCCCACAGCTGCTGGGCGCACTCGACTAGCCAAATTATCCCCACATTCACTAAGCACTACCGTGAAAAGTACTGCATTTTCCCCAATTTGGAGAGTGCACGCTGCATTCCCACAGCCGCTAGGCGCATTCGACTGGCCACGTTACCCCTATATAATAGAGGACTACCTTGAAATGTACTGCATTTCCTACTTTGTCGTATTTCCCCAATGTACATACGTGTTTCGGTAGTAAATAAGATATGCCAGAGCCAAATATTAAGAGAGCCAGAGCCAATTCCCATCCCATCCTATCTCATCCCTCCCCATTTGCCCAACCATTTCTCCCAATCCATTCGAGTGTATGCTCGTCTGCCGCCTGTTTTTTGTAAAAGATATATCCTGTTCTTCCAATGTACCGTATGTGTTTCAGTAGTAAGTGAATGCCAGAGCCCATTCCCATCCTTCTTCTTCATTGTCAGCCTGTGCCTGTCCACTGCTGAATATAGGCCTCTCCCAAGTTGCGCCAAAATGTACTATCGCTTGACTTCCTCATGCAGCCGTCAACTGCCACCCCTCTTCAAATCATCGCTCCATCTAGCTGGAAAACGACCAACACTATGCAGTTCATCCGAGTGCCAACGTTTGTCATTCTGGCCTAATGTTGGCTATTGACGACAGTATCCACTTACCATCAGATGGACTGTATGCTCGTCTACCGCATTCTGTAAATATTTTATACATAATTATGATTTATAATAATTATGTATAAAATATGATGTGCAAAATATTATGTATAACCTGTCGTAAGTGTTCTTGTCCTGACGCGTGGCCAGCGGCGTATGTGCGCCGTCCATCGCGCCGTTAACATCGAAACGTTGCGGAGCTTCACTGAACGAGTGCGCACTGTATACAAGTACATAAATATAGTTAACACGTTGACGGACAGTAGGAACAAGCGAAGTTCGAAAATTGACACTATATGTTTTTGTGATTTTTAGAATGTTAGAAGTATAGTTTTACTCTTTCTGCTTAAATAAACTTTTATTTTTGTTTAAAGTATAAAATGAATAATAAACAAATACATACCAGTATAGTTATATAAATAATAATAAATATCGTTAAACGTATCAATAAGAACTATAAATTCAATAGAAAACACGATCGCACTACTCCCTTCACAACCACGTGCATACTGAATCTGCAACTCGTATAACAGGTGAAATATGAACTTCAACCTAAAAAGATGTTTTCAAAACACGACACTATGCTTCTACGTATACGCCAGTAAGTGCACATTTGTGCTGCTATAGCCGTAGTGTCTAAAAACGACCGTTTCGTTTTGGACGGCTATAGCAGTCATGCCACATTGTGAACTTCGCTTTGACGGCTATAGCCGCAATTGTCCGTCAACGTGTTAATACTAAAATTTCATAATACATGTCGACGATTGATACAGTTTATAATACCAATATCTGCTGATGTACACAATACGATACGACTTCAACCTATAAATTTTCACTACAGGGCACATGGCCTCGACTGAGATTTTTTTAATTTTTCAAACGTGTATCCCAATGATGTGTTAACTCCAATTGTTATTAACCAGTAGAACAACTGCCGGATTACTTATATCGATCTACTACACACGGAAATACAGCACAGTGTTGTCATTGCGACGCTTAACGGCAAAAGAGGGCTCCAAAGGTGCGCTCGCCCCTTTTGTACCGTCTGCCAGCGCCCTCTCCTTCCCCTCCAGTCATTAGATGCTTGGTTCTTGAATCAGCCGCTGTCGCTAGTGTCGCTGCTTGCTCTCTCGTAGTACCGGGGTTCGCCCACAGATGTCGCTTATTTCGATACTACGACGCGAGATGTCAGCGATCGCCAACAGATGTTTCCTCTCATCGTCGAACCGAAGATATTTTCTAAAAATCAGTATAAAGCTTAAACTCGGTGATAAAACTTGAGGATTTGAACTTTGATCTCGCAAATGAGAATCTAGAATAGATACTCCTAGACTTTCATCACTGTTAGAAACATAGGTTTGTAATTTTAGGTTTTTGAAGTATCTAATTAAATTAAATCATAAATAAACTTTGAAAAGGTTGTGTTCAATTTTATAAATAAGTTTATTCTAATTATTTTAAAGTCTTATACTGGTTTTCAGGCGATAAAAATGTAACCTAACTGTTTCATTATAATCCTATTAATTCAGAATAATTTGAAGGAAGAAACTTAATAATAATATACCATAAAGTTAATATTTAATTAGGAACCATATCATACTAAAATTTGAATTCCATTTAAACGATAATAAAATTAGTCATGGGTTGACCATTACCCTTAAAACTGACCCTCAGTATTTATTACCTTATAGCATAACACATTCACCTGTCTTCAATGGAACGCCTATAAATTGCAGGCAGTAAGGTTCTGTATCATCACACATCACTGGCTTCATAATTTTGCAGCACGAGCAAACGCGGGTTAGGAGCGGCGGCTCGTCCACTGTATCAATACAATTCACAATCAAAATATTAAAAAAAAAATGTTTCAAGTCAGCAGTTAATAGAAGTGTTAAAGCACGCTTTAAATTTTCCTAGCGTCCTGTCCAATTCATTCTTTCACAGATCGTCAAGTCGGCCTACTACAGATCAATCAGTACAGTCATTGACTCTTGGGGCCTTTCTTACCATTTCTTTATACTTTATCAGAAAGACAATATCAGCTAGATTTAATTAGTCTATAACATTGTTACTTTATGAGGAATATAAATAAATTTCTTCTGATAAAGTTTCAGGAGGTGGTGAGAAATGCCCTTAATCATTCAAAAACGGTGTCGACGGTCGCTGTTATAAATCAAATGCAATCTAACCAACATACTCCAAAGCCATCACCATCAGTGATCGTCGATAGAAACTATAGGAATCCAGGATGGAAAAATATTAAGGGCGGTCTTTGTCCTTTTAAAGTGCTTTTTTGTCATCATTTTCGTAAAGGCAACCTTACGAATTACAGTTCACGAACGAAATATAAATAAGAAGTGTTTCAACAACTCATTCACTTCCCGTCGGGATCGTAAAAAGTGACTAAAGGATAACAAAGCCGGGACCACATACCCTGAGGCTTGGACAGTGTGTCGTTTTAAGGCCATACATCCCTCGTGCACAAGACAATGTGCAAGACGAGACCCGGTGTCCAGCAGGGAACTATAAAACGTTTGGTTACGGAGAGACACACACAATCACAACTACCCTCGCCCACTATAAATACCGGTGCGCCACAGTCGTCGAGTCAGTTGCGCTCGGAAAGCCGAAGAGATAACATCTCTCCGAAAGTGAACGCAGTCGCCACTGAAGATGTCAACCGTAGTTGTTGACGAAACGTTTGTAAGAAAGAGAAGAGATTCCAGAAGACCTCGGCCAAGTAGCCCGGAAGATTCAATTAAAATGTGTATGTACTTTACTTTTCTTATACATTTTTTTTGAATTTTGTTAACGAATCAATTGAAACGTCGACGGAATCCGACCCTTGTCATCCCGGCAAGTAGTATTGCAATGGTCCAAGTTATATTTGATAGGTAACGTGTTAAATAATATTCTAACCGACAAGAAATTTTAAGTTGTATGTATATGTTTTTTAAGCTCCTTCCATCGAATCCTTTCATCGGTGAGTGGTTTACATCACTACAACTGACTCATGACGCGACACGCGCGGTTCACATACAATTTCAAGAACTTGCGTTGTCTATTTATGACTTTTAAAGACGATGTAGCTCCTCAGGGCTTGTGGTAGCCATTTTGTTATCCGTTATTCGCCTTTTGCGACCCTCACGGGATGAGATGGGCCGTTAGATTCTAATAGTGTTTTATGTTCAGTAGCTCTCAAATTCTTTAATTCACGTATCACGTAGTATCTGCTTATGTTTCATGTTCGATGATTCATGTCTATGGAAATAACAATGAAAATTCACGCGGTAACTTCTAATCACGCATTTGGCGTAACGCGTGTGTCTAAGGGTATTATTACTAGTATTTATTATGTATACACTTTGGAGCTCTTATCTGAAGGATCCTTAATGCGCGCCGAAGTTAAATGTTTGGAATATTTCCTCGTACGTGGTTAGAGGCTCGTGTAGAAATAATTGAAACGTGCGTCAAGTTAAGAGATTTAGTTGTAATGGTAACAAAATTAATTGGCTACGATTCTAGTTTACTAGTTAAATGCGAAAGTTGGATTGTTTGTTTTTTAATAACGTTGTAATTC
Organism: Sesia apiformis; assembly: GCA_914767545.1. NCBI lineage: Eukaryota > Metazoa > Arthropoda > Insecta > Lepidoptera > Sesiidae > Sesia > Sesia apiformis. The sequence continues at coordinate 273,896 of OU611960.1, read as the reverse complement.
ATTACCAAATTTCGTTAACGACAAAGGATAACCGCGGCATAAAATACTAATAAAATATTAGTATATATTAGTATTAGTATATACTCGTATATATAATGTGTGTGTGTGTGTGTTATATTTATGTGTCGATACAAGTACGATGTATCGACTATCGTATATACAAGTTCGATATATGTATCTTCTATTTCATAATATATGTTGTAGCTTGCTTTTTAACCAGCTAATGGTAAAATGTATGGTCTCATAGACCGGGGTTTTTGCAAAAGTTGAATAATTTTTTTTTCGTTTTACGATTTTAGGCGGTATTTCGTGTAGTTGTCTGATTTTCCCATCCCAATGGTCAGTCAGTCGCGTGACGGCGACTGAGTGTGGTCTTTTGGTGCCACCACAGTCTATGGCACCGGCGCATCAATTACGTAAGTAAAATAAAACAACTAGAATTTTTATTTATTACTAGCGATCCGCCCTCGTTTCGCTTCGGAATATAAGTATTTTTTTTCAAAATTAAATATAGCCTATATTAGACATGGATAATGTAGCTTACTGTTTGTGAAAGAATTTTTTAAATCGGTTCAGTAGTTCCAGAGATTACCCCCAATATATCTACAAACACACAATTTTACACTCTTTATTATATTAGTATAGATATAGACAAATGTTTTTGCACATGTTTCTGCTATTTTATTGTAGGACATTCTGGTATTGTAGGACATTTGTACTCTGGTTTTATTATATAATTTTAAGCGTAATTTTTGTAAGAAAAGAATACATGGAAAAGCTTAGTATGCCTTTTTCGTTTAGTTGAAGTTTAGCAGAAGACAATAGGTTTTAGGAAAAGCCGCAGCAGCTGAAGTTACGATTGCCTCGATGATAGCCAAGCTACGAGAGGAAATATTACACAAAGAAAAAAAATATTTATATGTCATATAACAAAACTGATTCTCCTACTGCACTCTAAAATTCAGTCAAAATGTAAAGTCACTCTGAGAAAGCATTACTTAAAATTCTCTAAAGGATTCAACAGCTACAATAACATTTGCCACTGTCAGGTTCAACATTAAGGAGCGCCCCAGCTCTCAGCGGTAAAACATTTAGCGGTCGTGTTGAAATGTTTATAGTTACCGCGGAGAGGATCTGCACCATCTCATTGAACATTTCATGAGATGTCTGTTAAAGTGCCTGACGTAGAGCGCATAGCAAGCATCCTGTTTTATATAAATGGCGAGTACAAGATACGGTCGAGGTGGTTTAAGAGTTTATGAAAATAATTTTAAAGTTTGTGGCATGATGAAGCAAGTGATGTAATCATTATAATTTTAAAGTTTGTGGCATGATGAAGCAAGCGATGTAATCATTATTTATTTTATAGTTTGTGGTATAATGAAGCAAGCGATGTAATCATTACTTATTTTAAAGTCTGTGGCATGATGAAGCAAGCTATGTAATCATTATTTATTTTAAAGTTTGTGGCATGATGAAGCAAGCGATGTAATCATTATTTATTTTAAAATTTGTGGCATGATAATGAAAGCGATGTAATCATTATTTATTTTATAGTTTGTGGCATGATGAAGCAAGCGATGTGATCATTATTTATTTTATAGTTTGTGGCATGATGAAGCAAGCGATGTAGTTATGCACCCTACACTAACGCATTACATCCACGTCAGCAGAATCTGATTGCAACATTGTATAAAGGACATACGTGTCAAGAGTAATCTAATGCAACGTTGCAATAGGATGTTTATTGTTTTTGTCTAAGTAGCCCACCTGCGAGTGGACCTTATACCATAAGAAACCATTGTAGAAGACTTAATAAAGAACGGTCGTACTATGAAGACGTGTCGTCTTTTTAAAAAGTCAATCCCTCGACTCTCAAACTTGACTATGTAATCATTATTTATTATTCCTTATTAATTAATTTATTGTCATAATTACAGGTACCTATTATTAAGATAAATGGCTCGTAGACAAATTCATTTATAATATTAGTGATTAATACTACATATTATGTGATCAGTTATTGCTGTTTAACCAAAGGTTGTCTGGCAAAGAATGCCACTAGCCATTAATTAAATCCGCTCTCTGTACAATTTTTGTGCGGAAAAGTTTAAATAAATTAATGATTTGAAAAACAAAATCCCGACTGCTTTCAACTCCTATAACCGTGAGAGGATTAGTACTAAATATATAGAGGATTAATACTACTATAGATTTTCTGAATCGCCTTTTCACAAGACCTTTAATTTCATATTCAAATGGGTTTCAAATATATTTTTTTAAAGCGAACTATCCGGTGCGGCGACCAGAAGTCACCATTTTGGATTTCCAAAAAAAAAAAATACGCCAGTGTCACTCGCGACATCAAGACGAATCTAACGATACCTAGTTTGTCACTATCGGTCATCTCGTTTAGGCTCTGCGATGGAATAAGGAAACGGTCATATTTATATACATACATGACAGGGAATGAAAAACCATATCACTTCTTGGTGCGCCGCAGTCGGGTACAAAACTGAAACGTTTTTATAAGAGTCATTCACTTCATGGGTCATTCAAGAGTCATGGGGGAAAATCTGTACGTTGGAATATTTGTGTAACAGAGCGAACTGTGCCGACGAAATATTTTAAGATTAAGATACGCTGCAATTCCACATCCTCTGGACGCACTGGTCTGGCCACGTTATTCCTTTATCTTATAACACTACCGTAAAGTGTACTACATTACCCACTTTATCCTATTCCCACAATGTACGTCCTTGTTTCGGTAGTGAGTGACATATGTTAGAGCCCATTCCCAATCCATCCTATCCTTGCCTCCCCATTTTCCCAAGTCTTAGTCTAAATCCATCACTGAATCCCCAAAGGTAGGTGCGGTGCATCCGGGGGTGTACCAACGCTTGTCATTCTGAACTGATGTTGAATCGCATCGCGCATGTCACAGGGCGACAGCATCCACTCACCACCAGGTGGACTGTCTGCTCGTCTAAGTCTAAAACCTTCTTTCTATTCAAAAATAGAATAATATCGAAATTAACTTTTAAATTGCCACTTCGATTTGTTTTTTTTTTCCTAGAAAAAGGCCAGGAAGAAAATTCAATGAAAGACTTGCAGCCAATATTAATGTAGCATCCGGCACCAATGAGATTAGTTTCCACCTCACGAATAGATTTATTGGCGGAAGAATTGCAGCAGTAAAATTGATATATCTGTAAAACACTAAAGCACTATTCGAAGTGTGATTTAGTTTTAGAAAAATTGGATTGGATAAACATTTTAGATTTCAACGTTAAACGGTTGGTTATAAATGACCAAACGCGACTACGAAAAGACTTTTAGTCACTTTATTGCGTTTGATTGAATAATCGTTGAACCGGAACGAGCAGTTTCTTTGACATCTTTTAATATTTTAAGAGAAGAGATGCACTTTCAAATAAGATGTAGGCAAATAGTATTTTAACCTGAGAAGTACTTGATCCATATATTAAACCTCCTCACATATACCTTTACACGCATGGACGTACGCACATGCACACTCACACAGGAAACGTACAGACGCACACGTGCACATACTGATACAATCATAGGCCACCGACGCACATTAGTCAAACCTGATTTTTTACGTCTGTTCTTGACCAAACCGGTATCAGTAATTGCACGTATTGCTTCAAAATTTTACCAATTTGTACCTGATAGCCTCTGGCTACCTATATATCAAGTACCTATATACCCTGTATATACAGGTTGTAACCAGGGTGGAACATCGATATCGATGATCCTCGAATCCTGAAGCCACGCCTTCCGCTCATAAGTCTTATTTGATTATCATGTATATTTTACGACCGAGTTGTGTCGTACTGGCTTTAGTATGGTGTTATCCAAAAGCCGGCCGACACCTCTATACCATATACTATCCTATCTCTTTACGTGAGTGTCATCAAAGGCGGCTAAGTGTAAAAAAAATCGCTATCACGGGCCCTGAGGTACCTGATACTAAACGTACCACCACCTCTAAAAAAGAAGACTCGCTAAACCTCTTGGCCAGCGTGCCGTTTTGAGGCCATTCATCCTTCATGCGCAAGACAATGTGGGTGAGGAGGCCCATGTCCAGCAGTAGACGTTTAAAAACCTGCTGACGGATAACACTTAATCGAGATGTAGCGATATTTTCTGTAAACCGAAAACCGTGATCTCTACTTTAAAGTATATTTCCTCGATATCTCCCTAAAAGACATTTGGGAATAAGATGTAACAGGAAATTGAAAGGGGATCATTGAAAATGTTATAACCTCAATTGGGAATTCAAATCTTGTCAAGAATTAGGAAGTTATAATTGAATTCAATTTAACGACTGTGGCCCTTAAACTTTGTACAAGTTATAGTTAAAAAGAGGATTAAAACTTCCAAACTTCTTTTTTTTTAATTTGTAGCTCACCGTAAATGAAATCTTTCAGTCTGTTGAAAATTTTGAACAGTACGATACGAGCTTGCTTATCGATAAGTTCATAACTATGACCAAAGTCCGTATTAAGAAGATCAATGTTACTAAAAATAGGCATCTTTGATTAATATTAATATTTAGATCCTTATTTTTTAATTTGACCCTCACATAATGTTAATTTGACCCGCACATAATGTTAATTTGACCCGCACATAATGTTAATTTGACCCGCACATAATGTTAATTTGACCCGCACATAATGTGAATTAGTAAATGCAAATTATGACCCATTCAGCTTCAACCGCACTTCTTAAAAATCAAGGAACTGATGTCAAGAAATACTAAATGAGCACCAAATGACGATCAACAAAACAACTCATTTTTGAATAACTAAAACAAATTACTTTACTCTACTCTAGTCGTGAGACGAATAATCATTGGATCAAAGATCTGATTGGAGCAGATACTGGCACTTCGGTTTCTGAACGTGGCAAAATTTAATCTCCTCAGTAGGAATTGAGACTGTCTGAGGGAGCAACTTCTTTGGACGCGCTAGACACGTAGCATTAGTTAGACACTTTGGTTTCGATAGAGACTTCGCGTTGCCATACCATGCGACTCTAAGAATGACATCACATGTCCACACAAGAGAAAAAGAAAATAAACCTAATGCATGTTTTCCGCTATTACAGATTTGCTTATTCTATTCAGTATCTTCTGTTGTTTATTTCATTATTTTCTCCTACTTGCTCGGAAATGGCTTCATTATTTTAAAAAACGAATACGTCAATCGGCTCTTTTCTGTACGCACGCCAGCAATTTCCAACACGACAATAATGGAGATTGCTGGACAGTAGCGAGGTTATTTTTAGTGCACACTAATATAAATTAGGTCTTTTTAGGTACACAATATTTATTATTATAAAGGCTGAATGTGCATTTCTTTTCAAAAGTTTAAAAAAAGAAAAAAGACCGCGCGCAGTCGAATTGGCGGGAATGAAAATCAGATACCTACTCTGTATTGTGGATGTTATGTTCTCATAAGTTTATCACAATTTTAAGTGTCTAATAAACAATGAGTACTAGTTCGTTGGAAGGTGTATTAGATTTAATATGAATTAAATTTCTGTTTCTTGAATTAATTTATTTATTTTTTCCTCGCAAATTAGAGAAAAATACTATACAAGTTTCGGCCGAAATAGCAATTAACTGCCTCGTTATTGTAACGGCCGTCAATTGCTTTATTTCGGGACTAGACAGTAATGTACTATTGCACGAAATCAGATGTGCAGAGATAAAAATTTAAACTTTAAAATTTTCTTATGATTCTGATAAAAATTTCATAAAGTTTATTTAAATGTTGTCAGAAATATACTTTTATGATAAGAGAAAATAGAAGGCAGAAATAGAAATAATGCAGCCATATATAATACATTATATTTGCTGCCTAAAAATCACGATTTGATTTTTACTGGCGAGTCACATTTTTGTAAACCTACACATATATAAATTACGCTGATACGTAATGAAATTTGGTACAAATTTTTGCTTTACTTTTCGCATTATTCTGTAGCTGACGGAATGCGTACCAGATAAATTATTCGTTGTTATTAAACTTTGTTGTTGACTAGTCAGTAAATTAAATTGAGTGCAGTATTTTGTTGATCGATCACTTATCTGCTGCCACAAAAATATGTCCCCTTACAATATGGGTAACTTTCTTTAATATATCCGTGAAATTTAACTCCTAATTAAATGGATGACCGTTACTAGGGAGTTCATCCGTTGCCAAGGAGAAAACTCAAAATAAATTTTCCGATGTTCAGAGAGCCATTTTAAACAATATTATAATATTGTTAGCCTCTTATCTTTTCCTCGTTATAATTATAATAGGCAATTATCTAGTAAATACCCGCTTTATTTCTAATTTATTTTTAAGACAAATATCTTCGGGTTCGCCTTAGAGCGTTTATTATTTAAAGGCAATTATTTAAGTGGATATGTTTGCAAAGTAGCAATCAAAATCGAGATGACGCGGTTATAGTGAAATCATTTTCAATCATCAACAGTGAATGAAACAAATAATTACATAACCACTCTCTAATGATCTGTTTTCGTTTAAATCATTGATTTAAGAGGTAAAATTCAGACTCTGCACTATGGCTTAATTGACGAAGCGCGCTCGACTTTTGTACATAAAAGTTCCAATAAGTGTAAATAAGTAATCACAGTCAGTGACTTCATTAATATCATTCCTGCATTTCGATAGCAAATACAAAATACAAAATTTCTAAATTAACTTAACACAATCTTTTCGCTACATTTCTGTTGGACTACCCACTGGGATATGCCGGTTATCGCGAGCATCCATATTACTGATGATCTAAATGTAATTAAAATTAAAAAACGATCTAGGATTGGTTGTTATTTTTTTTTTACTAAAACGGTAGACATGAAAATTAATTATTATGTCAAAAGTTATAACATGATAACATGATTGAGGGGGAGAGTGCACGGCGCAATCCAACAGCCGCTGGGCGCTGGACTAGCCTCTCTTACAGAATACTACCTTGAAATGTACTGCATTTCCCACTTTCATCTTATTTCCCTAATGTATACGTACAGTTTCGGTAGTGAGTGAGATGTGCCAAAGCCCATTCCCACCCTATCCCTCCCCATTTCCCCGACCCTTTCTCCAAATCCATTCCTATATCTCCAAAGGTAGGCAGCGCATCCTAGGGCGTACCAACGTTTGTCATTTTGGATTAATGTTGGCATGTATCGCGGATATCTACGGGCGATGGTATCCACTTACCACCAGGTGGACTGTATGCTCGTCTGCCGCACGATGCATTTTTGTTCTTTTCATATAGTATGTCAATGGTGCAATTAGCACATTCTACTAGTGTCCAAGTTTTTTTTGCTATTAAAGCCTAAAAACACATTGTCAATGTCAGGTCACGTCGAAGCTAGTCAGAACTTCTGACTCGCTCAGTAATGTGATAGTAGGTTTGCTGAGGACAGAGAAGGACTCCTTAGAATCACACGAAAAATGCAGTCTCATGCTTTATTTGATTACACTAAATGACAAATATTATGCACTAACACTAGGTACTTTGTAGTTTAATAAACTATCACTATTAAACTGCAAAACCCATAATACATCATTTTTACATTAATCAAACAAAAACTCAACTTTCACTGGTCGAGTTCCTCCCAAAAACTTGCAATTTTGCAAGTGTCAACAAACATAAATTCTATACGTCACGATATTCCTGATTCAATGACTAAGTGTGTTATGTAGCTGTGTCAGTGGCATACATATTCTGAATATTTGATTACCTACACGTCGCACGACGACAAACTCCGTTTATGCAAGCGAAATGTTTGAACAAGCGTCTGAAACGAACGTCGTCAAAAGTGGATATGATGCTTTCACACGATCTCTTTAGTTATATGGTACAATAGACAAAAGTTTGATAACACAACACAATAATTTGTAACATCAAAAATAAAGAGAAAACAAGATAGAAATATACGATAGGTAAAACTAAAAATACGATAGAAAAAAAAAATCGAGTTTTGAAAATGGAACTCTTTGCTTGGCAAACGCCATTAAATTTTCAAAGCTGTCATTTGTTTTTTTTTATTTCTGGCCGCAATTTGAAAATTAAATGTTTGTTGAGAAATGAATTTAACAAGACAACATTTTCGTTCAATGATTTTTTATGCTGGCTCGTTCAATGACTTTCGCTGTGGTCTAAACCAGAAACAAAGTTGTGAAAGACTTAAGTTAGCATTTAGTGATGAAGGCCCATCCCGTTTATAACTGGTTCAGTGAATTTAAACGTGGTCGTACCCACCTCAGATAGATAAGGGCCTCTTGCGATGGCGGTGAACCGGTGAAAGGTGGGCTGAATGCTTCACACAATGGTTGTATCGCATGAAAAAGTGTGTCAATTGTCGCTGAGAATAATTCGAAAAGCAATAAAACAAATTCCATCTTTATATCTGAAATCATTTTTGAGATTCTAAAAACTTTCAGTGTCACCCACGTCCACAGAATAAGTACTGCAGTACAGTAGGAAGTACAATCGTGCCGATGTGTATTCCGATACCGGAAATGAACTCTAATTCAGCAAGCATAAGCCCCAGTGAATAAGGTTTTCAATAATTCCCGTTCGTACATGGCGACCCTGCCAGGAAGGGACCGTAGCGCGTGTAACAAAAACTGAGTGATATGATAATGTAAAAATAAAATGGACTTGCAAATTTTTTTCTCTTTTTTTCTGTCACTAAATTTGGACAGTATTGTTATATATCATGGGAGATGGGAGCGCCGTCATCCAAAGAACACGGCATCGGTTGCAGTAGAGGAAAATTGTATCTGGATGTAAAATAATCGATTTTAGGCGTCATTCTACTCATTTTGGTGCTGGAAGCCCAGGCTTCCTAGGCCTACGCTAGCGTTGACCTCTATAAAGCCTCACAAAAGATGGATGCAGCAAGAGATTGCCCGATTATATGAGATTCAACAAAAAGTTTTGCGAAACGTTTTTCAATGTATTTTTTTATAAACTTATACTTTTTATTATACTTTATTTTTTTTATAAAGAGTTTGACCGACCGATTGGCGCAGTTGGTAGTGACCCTACTTGCTGTGCAAAAGGATTCGATCGATTCGGATTCGATTCCCGGTCGGTCAACAATTGAAAAAAAAAAAGACAAATGTATGTTCGTCCTGGGTGTGTGTTTGTGTTTGTTTGTCTTTGTATGTGTCTCTGGACCCACGACACAGGGAATCCTAGTGTGGCTCATTGAGTGTGGCGTTATTTATTATTATTTTTATTATTATTATAAATATTTGCCATATCAATCATATCAATACTTGCCAATGTTTAAGAACATTTACCTACAAATGTATCTTTTATTTGCACCTAAATAATATACAATGTAGCACCAAAATAATGTTAAACCTGAAACCGATTTAGAAATTGTTTTTTCATGTTGTTATTTATTTAAAATTATTTTTACCTCTAAATTGCTAAAAATGGAGGTAAGAAAATAAACGATTATGTTTTCGGGAGATCCAATAATTTTGTAATTCTAATATTTTTTTCTCCGAGGACGTGGATTTCTTCACGGTGTATTCCAACACCGTCGAGCTGATGATAATGGAGCTGATCTGTTGCGTTCATACTCGTATACTTCAAACTTTTGTTCCCCTGAGATTTATTTATTTGTTCTTCACTAATCTCGTTTCCAATTTGGATAAAGCGGATTAAACTTTGCAGAATACGGAAGGTGCGTCCGTTGGGACTGCTGGGAGATATCTTTGATAAAATAAGTTCTAATTGTATTAAATTAAATCCTGTCTAGAAAAGTTTATATCGTACATCGTCGGCTCCTACATATTATAAGGGACTTAAAATTTCTGACTTCACAATACAGCTATGTGAAGTAGTAAAACGCTGTAAAAACCTGTAGCCAAATAAGCATTCATATTTCATTAAAATATTCTAAAATAGAAAATATATTTTTAAATTATCATAAGGTTAAATAAAAAATACCTGGAGCCTCTAAACACTGGACTCCTATCAGACAACAACTAACAACTAACATTGTTCTAAGACTTTTTTCTGAACTTGATATTTTCCCCAAATAAAACAATAATAAGAAGGATTGATAATTGATGGATAGACGATTTGTGGAATATGAGGCCACGTACCGACCACTTGAAGAAGTTTGCTGGTGATGGTTGGATGGGAAGAGGACTATATCCAGCAGTGTAGAGATCAGCTGATTGTATGGTGTAGTATGGTATGCTAAGAAAACTACTATGAACTGTCAGGTGTAAATAGAAGCTATGAAGGGAAATGTAAGCAAATTATGGAAAGTCAAAAGCAAAATGAATTATTACCTCTCTGAATGGCACGCTTGCGGTCGTGCTCCGCAAATATCTCATCCCGGCCAGTTGGTTCGAGGTCGGCCTGCGGCTGTTCCGCTTTCTAGAATTAATTAACTTGTTATTAAATTCAATAACGATATTCGGCGTCCTTAGTGTAAATACGACCGAAATTTACATGGTGTTTTAAATCGTTTAAAGTGTAAAAACGCTGACGCCATGCGCCAGTGGGGAGATTTCGTTAATATCCGACTGCGGTACGTGCGCAGGGAGGGATATGTTTTTCACCGTTATACGTACTATGTATGTCCATTTCTTTATTCCCTCGCAGAGCTCAAAGGGTGTAACCGATTTTGATAGACGAGTTGTCTTTAAATTCGTCCCTATTTTTTCTTTTTTTTTCGGAATGGCTGAATTCTTGTGGTCCTAATGGCCTTTCAAGAGTCACCGGATATGTGTGGTTTAGGGCGAACGCAGAAGGCGCTCAGCAAAAAGCGTATGCAACAACGAGCCTAAGGGCTGCCACGCCGGAAGGAACGGACCTCGGCTTAGGGCGTTGCTATGAGAGGGTACCGCGGGATCGCGAGTCGATGAGCGCCCAGGTACGTGCCGATACCTGGTAAAAGTGTTGGCTGAAGGACGGTGTGTGTTCACGGTGCAACGAGGGTGACGTCCTCGTCTCCGCCGTCGGGGCCGCTGTATATGTGTAGCCTGTGAGTGTAGAGTAAGGACCGCATTGGCAGCAGTAATTTGGTCGTCGGAGTCGTCTAGGACATGCCGAGGATGATGACGACAATAACTTTTTTTATAATGTACATTACCAGAGAAATGTAACAAAGAGTTTACTTTTATTCCTCTCAATTGCACGAAAAAATTACTTCTCACATCGACATATTGTCAGGGACGTCGCAAAAAAAAACAAACATCATACAATTCTGTATGTAAATGAAGCAAAAAATATTGTAATACATTTATCGAGAACGAAACTGGAGTGAAACAAATCAACAATGTGATGGATCGCCCGATCCATTCACCCATATATTTACTTTACTTATATCATAAATCCCTTTCAGGGTTCTTTGATGTACTAAAAAGGACACAAGTGTGTATACGGCAAATTATTTATTTAATTTTCAAAATAGATAGTGTTAAGGGCGTGCACCCTTCAGTGGTTGTACTAACGCGATTATACGCAGGATACTATAGGGTGGTTTAAACAAAATACCAACTATCTATCTGTTCTAAGGGTTGTAATACATTTTTCATCCATCAAATGTACTAACATTCTGCGAATACAATTATAGCGCGATGTAGAACCTAATCAGCGCCATCTAGTTTACTTTGGTTGAACAAAATCTATCATCGTCTTGAACAACTTTCGCGCTTTGTACACATTTTATATTGTAATTTATAAATTTATATTTATTCCAACTCGACGTTTCGGCACGGGTTACACCAGCCGTGGTCACGAGTTGACTGAAAACGCGGGTAGCTTAGGATGGGAGCTGCGAGCAGTTTTTCAACTACCCACATTTGATCTTCAAATTCGGAAAGGCTGCATACCCTACACTAAAACCCCGTCACGTTTAAAAACCTGATAAACAAAAGCCTTTAATTCAACATGTTCAGACCCGATTTACAATATAAAAGATACCGTAATAACCTTAATCATAACCAACGCTTTTTTCGTCCACATCGTCATGCACATCGTCATGTGCATGGGGGATGTATGACCTTAAAACGCCACGCTGGCCAAGCAATTGGCGAATCCATCCTTTTAGAGATTGTGTAGCTCCTCAGAGCCGGTGTTAGACGCTTATTCGATTTTTACAATACCCACAAGAAGAGATTGGGTGATGCTACACTGAAGCCAGCCGACCAGCCATATTCATATTCCGCAATCATGATAGAGGATAAAACGAAACAAACGTCAAAAACATACTTTCAGAGTTCATTATGTTACGTTGTAACCACTCTATTTTATATACAGACTCTAAGCGTTCGGTCACTGTCGGGAATAAAAAGTGACAGTAAAATATACAAAAGACAACCGTAAAATGTACCTACCGCATTTATCACTTTATCCTATTCCCTCAGAGTAAGTGTAAGTGCTTCGGTAGTGGTCCTCCCAATTTTCCAACCTTTTCTTCAAATCCATTCCTAAATCACCAAAGGTGGGCACTGTATCCGTCAACGTGGCAACTGATGATGTTGTCACGCATCTTGGATGTCGCAAGGTGACGATAAAATGAAAGAGGTTGTCCAAAAGATGATAGAAAAACTGTTGAGAATTACCCATCTGTGTAGAATTATCATAGATTTTTAGTTTTGTACTAATTTAGTACCGGCCGACATTTTCGATTCCCCGAAACTTATTACAAAGGTTTCAAACTCGAAAATCAATCAAACTTATTCAACCGTTTCCGTTGCTATATAACCGAGATTTTTCACTAGAAATTTGAGAAGAATTGCAGTTATTTATATCATGATGAAGCGAAGCGAATTGATTCTATTATAATCCAAGAGCGCATACATATGGATAGCAAACTGAGCCGACAAACATTAGAATATATTTAGGTGCATATTGACTACGATGTTCATCTGGAATGTAACAACACGTTACAATATTTCTCTAAGAACCTTTCTCTAAGTATTTTTGATAAATAAATGTATTTTTATTTTACTTTGTTAACATTGCACAGTTTAGCGCGATGAAGTTTTAATGTCTTGGGTGACTACTTGAATGATATGTATATTTATATATAGGTACATTATTACTTCTGTTTCTCTCATCGCACCTCCCAATGTATATCACTGATCAACCCGAAGGTTAGCTGGTACAGAATACCTTAAGGGATTAAGCTCGCCTTTTGTACCATAACGAGCAATAAAGTTTTTTAAATAAATAAATAAAATATTAATGAATATTAATACGTTAGTCATTTTGGACTAATGTTGGCATGTATCGCGGGATGTCTATGGGCGACAGTATCCATTTACCATCAGGTGGACTGTATGCTCGTCAGACGCCCTTCGTACATAAACAAAAAAAAAAATTGTTTAATTGTAAAGTTTTTTGAACATCTTGTCATTCGGGTATTCCGAGATCTTGGTCAATTGCAATATGAACTGTTTAAATAATGTCATAAGTTCTTTGACTGTTATGAAATGTTTTAGAAGTTTTTATTTTACATTTTTTTTTTTTATAGAGAAGAGGGCGGACGAGCAAGCGGTCTCACGTGATGGTAAGTGTTACCGCCGCCCATGGACACCTGGAACACCAGGGGGTATGCGGGCGCGCCGCCGACCTTGCAAAATCCTATTCACAGCTTTCTTGAAGAACCCCATGTCGTAGTTTAATGGGAAGACCTCTTGAGGCAGTTCGTTCCACAGCCTGCGGGTTCGCGATATAAAATAATACATTTACACATTTAGTTACATACGAGTACACCATCCGATATGGACGCGTACTGAATGCGAAGTGTTCGCACCGAACACGATACGTTACGGCCTGAATGTTATCAGCCAGTACCCGCCCTTATAGAAATATTTTCAGTTGAAGTTTTTGCGCTCGCTGCTTCATGCTGATTCCAATTTAGGCACAAAACTACTTATGTATGTGAATGCGCGATTCCGCTGATTTATGTGCTCCACACGAGGGTTTTATTAGCGAAAAGGAACAGCAAAGAATTCGTACTTGTTTTATGAGAAAATGGGATTTTATTTGAGAACATTGTATAACTACGGAACGGATTTGAAAAATCTTTAGTTAGCGGTACTTTAGCTTTAGTAAAGGTTTAGGGCGGATTACTATAGGTTTTTGAAACAGTTCTATACTTACGACACTAGCCTCTATGCAGACTGCACAAAGTTCCTATTAACACGACTCAAGACCCTTCTATCCGGGTCTTAGAAATACAAGATTAAATACAAAGGAGATGAAAATATAACATATATTAGACAGACCAAAGACAGAACCCTATTTCGACATACACAAACACACGCAACATATATGTACATATAACAATAACTAAAAGAAACAATGTAGACAAAAAGAGAAACAATAGAAAATTACGAACATTAAAAACTATGAGAATACACACAAAAGTGCCACGTTGTGATGCCGGAAATGGTCTCCAACTCAGCATATGCTGTGCTGTGACTGAGTGTCAGTAGAGCCATTGGAGACGCACCGCACGGACATTACATTAAGAATAAATATGTCTGTACTAAAGTTACAAATTTGTTTACAAAGTTGGCTGTAGTCAGACCGCGGGCAGAGGATCTCTACTTGATAAACATTTTAGAAGCATCACCTCATTACCATTTTACAACTCACGAAATCGTAAAAACCGAGAAGTATTTCCTATACTCCTTCGTGCATGTTTTAAAAGTTTGTGGTTTATAAAAAACGTGGTCGTAAAAAACGTTGTTACACGTTTACCCACTCTAAATACACGGGGTAAATATTAGAACAGTGAGATACAGTGAGTCAAATGAAGATCAAGCGTAGGAGGTCAACATTCGTCTGTCTGTTAGTTTGTCCGTTCATATGATTATTACGTAAATTTATATTATTTTAAAATATAATTCCAGACCGTCTCGTATCTTCCCCGGTGAGTCAGCGTCTGGAACGGTATAAACCCCGACAGAAGCACAGTCGACTGGGATTTAGGGCCCTAGGGAGAGAAACCGACGGATGATACGCACGGTGTCGAGCAGCACCGCCTTCTGCATGTTCCCTGAGAGCCAGCCACCACGGAAGCCCAACCCAAATTTCTCAGATTAGTCTCCAAGCTGGAGGGGATTAACCCATTTTCAGACGACACGACTGGGATGATCTCAATCGACGTCACGCCACACTTGTCGGTGAGCTCGTTCGCCAGATCCGAAATGTTTACTTGTTTCCTCGGTTTCGGCTTTCACGAGATCCTCGTCAAACGGGACGGTGATGTCCAATAAAAACAACAGACGTCGCAATGCACACCTTAATCTTATAGAATAAGTCCGTATACTTGTGTTTCTTTTTTATGTTCTATATTTTTTTTTTGTAACACGTTAAAAATATCGAAATCTTCCTTCCCGCTGGCGTTGTCATCGGGGTTTCTACGACTTCTTTTTTCATAAGTCATTTTAAGTTTATGCTAACAACAATGAATATGTTGGCCCACTGTGCACACAACGGTGGGACATGGATCCAACAGGTGTATTCGTCGGGTCGGTCGTAAAGTCTTTAGTGGAGAGGCGCCTTTTACGCTTGATTCAGACGCGTAACGTACAACGCCGGAAATTTAAGGAATTTCGTGAGCCGCATTCTAGGGTTCAAAGACGTATAGAAGGACAGTATGAAATCTTTTATACATAAAGTAAATATAAATATTATTATGTATTCCTTAGTATTAAAGTAAATTATACTTTTGTCATTTTATAATACTTCTCATCGCACCGCCCAATGTTCCGTGTTTAACCCAAAGTTTCGCTGGTAGAGAATGCCTTAAGGCATTAAGATCGCCTTTTCATAGTCGATGTGTATTACGTTAGGCTGGAATGTGTACTTAATATTCTAACATCTTAATATCAAAAACGAAACCAACCTCGTTCTTGATAATAACTCCACATTTTCCTTACATCTAAATGATCTATGCATAATGACAAAATTTATATTCAAAACATTCTGTATACATATAGTAATCTGATCTAAATTACTTTTCAAAAAGGACCGATCGCAATGTAGCGCCTGTTTCATTGTTGATTTTATACGTTTTACAAAAGAAGTGATAATGATCAAGTGATTAAACTAGTGTTGAATAATTTATCGCGTGGAACTTAATATGACGTCATTCATCCGCTCGTTGCCGGAGACTAAACGAACGAACGTTCGCCAAACCGATTGAATCATTTGTTGCAGCGTAATTCAAACAATCAATTGAATCAAAAAGATTGAATCAGTACTAAGTGACACACCTGTAAGGTGTACGAGTTTGTCTAATGAAACGAGTCAATTCAAAACCGCAGCAAATTTAAAAATCCTATAGCTGTAAACACTGGAAAATAAAATTGATATTTCAATATCAATTTTATACTTTCATTGTTTAATTTTTTAAACATATCGTTTTTAGCAATTTGCTTCTTCTCTAAATAGTATACAACAAAGTCGCTATTTCTGTCTCGCTGTGTGTTCGCTTAGTGAATATTGGTTTATTTAACTCATATTTAGAGGAAACAAAATAAATATATCAAACAAATCATATTGTATGTAAGTATTAATCTTTGTATTGTACATTCAAGGTTTTTATCTGCACGAGTCTCTCAGAGTGTTAAATCTAACTAAACGAAGTCTACTTGTGATGGACAATATTCATGAAAGTAGGTACCATTTAAAATTCGGCGACAAGCTTTTTGAGAACAAATAATTCAATATAAACTTATTTTATTCGTAGTTCATTCGTAGTATATGTTAGTGCAAACGCTCATAATTAGTGATGTCCCTGAGGGTAAATCGATCGACTACGATTTAGTTGTGCATGGGCAGTCACTAGTCACCCCCTCCCTCGTAATACACTACTAGTTTGAAACTGGAGTGATTAACACCGCGCTAGCTAGCTATCTCGATAACCAAGAAACCTAATAATCGTGATAAGTGTAATTTTAGAAGATACAGCAGGGCCCTGTCAAGGTTGTGGACTACACGAGGCAAAAGGTTAAGTGATTTTGTGATTTGTTTATGCGCAACCAGTATATTATTATATGTGGCAATTGTAGCATAGTCGCATGTCCTTATAATGTTGTACTGTTTAACCATGCTTAACCACTGCTGGATACGGGCCTCCTCGTGCATATTGTCTTGAGCGTGAGGAATGTATGGCCTTGCACTTCAGTTGAGCAGTGGGGAATGAGCGCCTTAAATGCCACGCTAACCAAGCGTCTTCTGGATCCACGTCAAAGGAAATCCACTAAGCCATTAATTGAGTGAAGTGTATTATTATAAGTAGTATAACTTAGTCATCCGAATTAATGAAATATTTATTTAAGAAATGTATTTCAATTATTTGCAAAATATATTTTTTTTCCTTTTTTTTTATAGAGAAGAGGGCGGACGGGCAAGCGGTTCCACGTGATGGTAAGTGTTACCGTCGCCCATGGACACCTGCAACACCAGGAGGTATGCGGGCGCGCCGCCGACCTTGCAAAATGCTATTCACAGCTTTCTTGATATAGGATCTTAATTGTGATACGCAAAAATTAGGTTGATTTCTCAAAAAATTACCTGCATTCTGCGCAAGGAAATGAAGCCGTCTTTCTGCTCACCGCCTCCCATTGGCACCTCACAGATAACCTCTAGACCCTGGAAAAGAGCATTAATTACATTGGATTAGATTAGGTATGTGCTTAAGTGGAAATTATTGATAATTAAGAATAATACAAAGGAACTAAGTTAACTATAGTTGGGCCGTCGAGAGATTACCGATTTTACAGTTCAACAACAGTCGGCTGAGATAATTTTGAAGTGGCGTACAAATTACGACAAATGTTTTCATCGTTAATACGCGCTGTCAAAACCACGCGAAATGACAGAGTTAAGCGATTTTACACTAAACGTAATTGTTTAGACCAATATTCTTTAGTAATGTAAACTATTATTTTTTCAATCCGTAACGCGCTGTTACAACGTTACGTCGTGTGTCACTTTTTGTA
This sequence comes from Sesia apiformis, assembly GCA_914767545.1. Classification (NCBI taxonomy): domain Eukaryota; kingdom Metazoa; phylum Arthropoda; class Insecta; order Lepidoptera; family Sesiidae; genus Sesia; species Sesia apiformis. The sequence goes on along the minus strand of OU611960.1, from coordinate 255,855 downwards.
TTTTAAACAATACCTATACCGGATATTTGTAACGCAGTCTGAGTAAAATGATAAAATTCTATGAATTTAAATAAGATAACTATTAAGTTATGGAATTGGTGACAGACATTTTTGAATGATTTGCTCGTGTGACAGAAGTGGAAAGTAATGAAAATCTATTTATTAGATACATTAATGACCACGTCTGGCATTGTGTTATAGCTCCTTTATCAATTAACAGATCATTGAAAATGTAAAAAAGGGCCCATTTGTTGGCATCTGACATTTATTTTAACACATATTTCTTACTCTAACATTGATATAAATTCAATTGCCAGACATGTATGTTTCGGAGTTAATGGATAATTATATATTTTTCAATTTTGTCAATCAAATCTACCTATATGGAAATAATTATTAGGCTATAAAAAATAAGAAAAATAATATCTAGCGCCTTCATACAACTGCGTTTATGAAAGAAAACGAAAAAAATTGCAAAAAACCAGAAGACTAAATCATTAGCTCGCATTTGACGTATAGCCGAATGATTGTATTATATGTAAAAACTATGAACATTCCCAAGACAGACGTTATTATCGCTGATTTTTTAAAACCAAACGTTTTTTTTTTAGTAAATATCACCAAAAATAAGATCGTAATTGTTTTTGTTGAAAAACACATTGTTATTTTATTTTGCATATCGTAACTGCGAAGTATTTAAATACCAGATAGCCGTTCAATATTAATAATGATGTTACGACTTGCTTTTATCAGTAGAAAGTTTTTAAAAGTAATCTAGATCCTAACTCGATGTATTAAGATTATTTCAGTCGCCGCCCTCTAAATATTAGGTAGTTGGATAAGTATGCGACCTTTTTATAGTGAAAATAATGATTTTTTTTATGTATTACATAAATATTTTTTGAACGGAATATTGTCCATTTAATTCGACTATCTTTCGCCATTTTTCTGGCAGAGTCATTATCCCATCGCTATAAAATTTTTGGGGTCTCTGAGCGAAAAACTTATTTAAATGGTTTATACAGGCTTACAGTTTATACAGTTGAATAAATGATAATCCGAAGGTGCTATGTCTGGACTCTATGGAGGATGCATTAAAACTTCCCAGCCAAGGTCCATCAATTTTTGTTTAGGCATCATCATCAAAGATGTATGCGGTCGAGCATTGTCGTGATGGAAAAGAACACCGTTTCTATTCATTAATTCTGGGCGTTTTTCTTCAAGTGCTTGTTTCAATTTTACTAATTGCTGACAGTAAAAATCAGAATTAATCATTTGGTCATGTGGCAACAGGTCGTAATACACAATGGGTTTCCAGTCCCATGACTTTGTTCGGAGTGCGGCCTGGCTTTGGGACTATTTGTGATTGCTCACCTCGCCTAGACCAAGATCATTTTGGAACATTGCTATCGTAGGTGCTTCACTTCTTATCGCCTGTTACCAATTTCTTCAGAAATGGATCAATTTCATTTCGTTTTAGCAACATCTCGCATATGGAAATTCTACTCACCAAGTTTCTGTCATTTAAATCACGCGGCACCCAAACATCTAGCTTTTTTACAAAAATAATTTTCTGCACGTGACCCAAAACTCTGTGTTGAATGCTAAGCTCTTCCGCAATTTGATGACTGTTTATGTGACGATCTGCTTCAATTTTTTCAATGACAACATGAACATTTACCTTAATAGGACGACCGCAGCGAGGAACATCATTCACATCAAAATTACCAGATCTGAATCATGCCTTCATAATTCTCTACGAATTAACTTCCATTTTAAAATTTTTAAAAAAATATGAAAAGAGAAAACTGTTAACTTGTAATTTGCCGCCATAACAAAAAAGTCAGCTGTCAAACTGTATATCATTTTCCCGCCAGTGATCAGTGTTGCCAGAAATATAGTACGCTAAAATCATACGTTGAAAAAGACTGCGAACTTTTCCGATTACCTATTAGATTAATCAAAAAAAGAACCTCGTAACCCAAATCCGTTGAATATTCAGCCACGATCCGTTCACGCTAATTACCATGCGAACATGTGTGTAACTCCGGTTTTCAGATAAATTCCAAATTTCGTTGCAAAATCGGTTTCAGTTTGTCCCAGTTTTGCGAGTGACAGCAACAAAATTGTTTTTCTTTTATTACGGGCGGGGTTTCGGGGGTTCGGCTTTAGTGGTCTGGATGTAAATGAAATTGATTGCAAGCAAAAGGTAGTGAATTTTTTTTTTTCAAATCAACTTATTCACGTTTCATGTTATCTGTTTTTCATGTGTTGTCTCATAATAATAGGTATTTACGTTAGAATAATAATTATGTCTTCCTACCATACATTTAAAAAGGGTTGTATTTAAGGTTAACGAATAGCAAAAAAATACTATACGGGCAGCAAATCAGCAAAACAATCAATAATATTTATGAATAACTTGAAATCTTCGCAGCTTGCCTTTTGTACATTTTTTTGTATAGTACATGTTATGTGTGTACAATAAATTATTAAATAAGTAAATATAAAAAATAAACTATTTCCAATTACAACACAATATCCATGGTCTTCCGCTTTGCGCGACTCCTATATCTTTATTGTCAGTAGAGAATGTCAGTAGGTTAGTAGAAACCTAACCCACTTTTAAATCTTCTGCCATCTATTTGCTGTTGCTTTCAGTATTTTTGCTGCTCAATTATTTCCATTATAGAAATATATATCCTATGAGCACTATGGAATGTAAAGATACCCACTTAAATATACCGATAAAAAATATTAGCATACATGAAATTTATTTTCAAAAATTTAAGCAAATATAGTAATATATCTAGTTACTAGCGATCCGCCCTCGCTTCGCTTCCGTTTAAGGGTTTTTTTTTTCAAAATTATTAGACGGAAGCCTATATTAGACACGGATAACGTAGCTTCCTATTTGTGAAAGAATTTTTGAAATCGGTTACGTAGTTCCAGAGATTACCCCCAACATACCTACAAACATACAATTTATACCTCTTTATTATATTAGTATTATAATACTACAATATTTCTAAATGTTTTAAACAATAGGATATTGTAGTCCGTTGAATGTGGGTCTACAAGACAAACCAACCGATTTTTTGGACCCTTTGCATGATAATAAAATAAATACAGAATAATAAAAATAGCTTGGAAATAAACGTTCCTTCTTTCAAAGTCTGAACAAGTGTCACCTACTTTAATTATATCCATTATCGTAATATCCTTTCAAATAGTCATGCCTCATAAAATATATTTTTATAAGTATGAGTATAATAGTATTTGAATATAAGAGATATGAATCTCAAATAAAATCACAAGTAAATATCTGTTACATAAAGGTGTTACTACACGAAGTGTATCATCCTGTCGTATCCACATGTTCCATCTAAAATTATACACTGCTAGAAATCGTATGATTTTACACTCCTATTGGCATTAAGTAGAATGATGTGTATTTTTTTATTTAAGGATACACCATCAGGGAAATGCAATAAACGAATGAATCAGTCAGTTTGACACGCTAGTTTTATGAATCATCACAATCATTAGAAATGTTTGTAGAAAAATAGGGATAAAGGGAAGCATCGCACCATCTTATTGGATTTTCCGCCACATTACGTGCGTATTGAGTTCTCTTTCCAACTTTGCCTTACGTGTTGATAGGGTTCATGTGATGATGTAGGTACTTATGTTATTTGTATCAAAGCTGACACTGCTTTTTCTTAAAGAACCGTACGGCTAATTAGGAGTTGAAATACGACTAGTTAGAAATATCTATTCTAGATTCTCAATGGTGGGGCCATGAGTTCAAATCTTAGGCCCGTACCACTGAGCGCGGAAAAGTATACTTTATTTATATTCATATGTAAGTTATATTTATATTCAATTTAAAAATTATCATCAACTGGGCGGTGAGGGATTTTTTTTTTATAGAGAAGAGGGCGGACGAGCAAGCGATCCCGCGTGGTGGTAAGTGTTACCGCCGCCCATGGACACCTGCAACACCAGGGGGTATGCGGGCGCGCCGCCGACCTTGCGAAATCCTATTCACAGCTTTCTTGAAGAACCCCACGTCGTAGTTTGATGGGAAGACCTCTTGAGGCAGTTCGTTGCACAGCCTACGGGTTCGCGATATAAAATATTTTTTGGACCGAACAGTACGCGACACCTCCATATCTAGGAAATGCGGATGGACCGCACTTCTGTGACGCGAGGTGCCGGTTGTAGAAATGAAAATATTAAGAAACCGGCTCGAGAATTTAAAAAAAAACCTTGAGCATGTGTTTCTTCCAATTTGCAATGGGCCTGCGTAGTGAATTATGTTACAAAACCCCCTCGTGGAGGCTAACGCCCTGCAGTGGAAGGTTATGGGCCATATCCGTATAGTATCTATTTCCGTATCGTTTCTTGCTAGTATCCGTATCAGGATACTGAATTATTTTCATGTTATCGCACAGCAATCCGGTATCGCTCAAAGGTACCAAGATACGTTTCGTGCAGTAACACCTTAAGGATGCTAAGAACTTTTTAGTAAATATTTCTTTGTTCACTTGTCCCATGAAAATGTAATATAGAAATAACTCGCGAAAAACGAAAGTTATGTAATGAAATATATCTCAGAATTCACGGAAAAATATTTTTTTATTTCCGTACAACATTACTGAAATATTACGAGCATTTTAATAAATGGAACTTTGCTGAAGTAACTTATTTTTTGAATAATTGAATAATTCATTTCCGAAATAACTTATTGTGACGTGAATGGCACAGAAACTGCCCAACACGTATTTAGTATGTTAATGTTGGCAAGCATGAAGTAAAATATCGGCCAATCGACCGTTTGCAAACTACAAACTTCTTTATAGGTTAGGTAGCGCCGTCCGCAAATGTAACGTTGTAGAACAAAGCTATTCATTCGTTGAGGGCAACGAAAATGGACTTTAAAATCAATGTAATAACTCCTTTGGCAGACGAAGAACATAAAAAATATATACTTTATACAATTTATTGCTTGTATATTAATTGGCCGTGTGGTGTCCACGGGATTTAGAATAGCGCCACCCGATTTCTTCCCTTGGGTGTGGTAAAAGGCGATTAAGGGATAACAAAGCTACTAATACAAGCCCCGAGGAATTGCACCACCTTTAAGAGTGGGTACTCGCCAACCCACTTAATCAGGGTGTAATTTCAAGGCCCTACATCTTTCATGCACGTAACAATGTGTGGATGGACCCGTGTCTAGCGGTGAACGACAAAAGGGCTGGTTACCGTTTTATAGACCAGTTTATATTGAAGTGATAAGAATTAAAATTTTAATATCCAGACTAAGGGATTTTCCGCAATTTAAATTTCAGTAATTTCCTGTCCCCGTGAGCCGTTTGGTATTTGCGTACAATTTATTTCATAAAAACTTGAATAAAATTCCACCCCGAGCCTAAGTAAAATAGAAATCATTCCGTGAAGACATGATTTTTCAAAGAAACGTCAGAAATTACCATCTCCTTACAAATCTCGCTTCATTGAACTCCCGGTCAGTTTTCAGGATTCCGTCAAAATGAGACAATATTAACTATAGACTTATATTTTTTTTGCTATAGATTAACAAAGCGTGTAACAGAGATGTTTATATAAGGGAGAAAGAGTCAGAAGTTAGTTCTTAAACCAATCGTGAATGTTTCAACTATTCGGAGAGAGTCCTATAATATGGATTGTCTTATATGTTTTAGATAGGTGCTAACACTTAAATGTCACTTTGAAACAAAACACGCACCAGAGTGTAATAAATACATCCATATTTCATAAAGCGTTTCATAGTTAGTGTACTCGTACATTCTATAATCTATCCTATATATTTGAAAGATACAGTTTTTTTTTTAAATCTTATTTGTAAATTATTATAAAAACCAATGCGTACATTGTTCGTAACGAATTCTCGAGGAATTTCACAGCATATCTGCTCGGAACCCGCTTATTTGAGAGGAAAACTATGTCCCTACGCCTCGCTAACATTTTATCAATGTAAAGAAACTATATTTCTTTAATTTGTACAGCGCTCTTCTATCTGTAAACAGTGACCATGTGCTTATGTACTCCATAGATGGCGCTGTGAGTAATGGCGGCCCATACGGTTGGAAGAGCAGCTGATGTTTGGGGTTTGACAGAACTTACCTAGATTTTTTTTTTTATAGACTAGTGGGCGGACGAGCATGCGGGCGCGCCGCCGGGTGATGCGAAATGGGCGATAATACAATACCGAATATCGGACGGTAACAATCCGGTGGCTTACCAGAGCGGCTATCACAAGCCATAGATAGGGCCTAAAATAAACCCAAAAAGAATGGACTATCCAACTCGCAATGACAGCTTTAATACATTAAATGCCCAAAGAACAGTACATTTCCGTTCACGCCATGGCGGAATATATAAATGAAAGATTTGGTAATAACAGAAAAAGTACAATTCTTTTTGATTGCGTAAATACGTGCGCCAAACCCTTTTCTGACTTTTTAATTATTTGTGTAAAGAAAAAAAGGGAAAAACACAAAGAGATTAAGGAAATCTATTGGGTCGTACAGAAATTAATTAGGGTCGATTAAATTGTTTTTGTTGCTTAATTTGAGGAAACAAAAATAAACATTCTTTTGTGAACTGAGGCATTGTTGTCAATAGAAAAAAATCAACAACTATTGTAGAGAAAGCGAAGTAGAGAAATGTCATCGAAAATGTCAGTTTTTTTTACAGAAAAATGGCAAACGAGTTCTTCTGCTGTTAAGTTGATACTCTCGCTGTAATTTCATCTCCGGGTGTCCATAAGAAAATACTCTCGCATTTCCTCGTGGACATCCGAGATACATGCCAAAATCGGCCAAGATTGACAAAAGTTAGCACGCTCCCGGATGCAACGCCTGCTTTTAGAGGTTTATAAGTGTTTCGAAATAGGGTTGGGAAGGCTAAACAATGGAGATTAGAATTTCCATACTTCCTTTGGGAATGGTGGGAATAAGACGTGCGAGTATAACAAAATGAACAATTGTCCTCATTTTCTCCACACTTCAATCCAACCAACATTAGGTGTAGGAACCAAATAGGATGGCCGTGGTATATCTTACTCAATCTAAACACGTTAATAAGAACATGTCAACTATTTTATAGACAAAAAAGGAATATATTTTTCATGGCAAAAAAATTTATAAAAAAACTTTTTGTCAAATAAAATCGGAACAGTAGACGTTACTTACTGAATTTTCCCGAAATATTTGCAAAAACTCAAGTGATTTCACAAATTTTGTCCAACTTTTACTTTATAGAACTTGCGATGGCATTGGAAAATCAATCCAGAATCGGCGATTTATTAGGGTATTTCAGTCAATTTGTCAGTCGAAGAACAGCGAAATCGCGCTCTGACTCATTACAAGCTTAATTCTAACGAACGGCTGACAAATAAAGACGAATGATGTCATTGAATTACAGTAGAGACGAATGAACAGTGAGTATTCTGTTGGCCGTGTGATGTCAGCAGGCTTTAGAATAGCACCAACCCATCTCTTTCGTAAAGAGATCTGGGTGTCGTAAATGGCAGAAGAATAACAAAGCGGCTACCGCAAGCCCTGAGCTACCTGACCTACCACCACCGCTAAAAGAATGAACTCTCCAACTCGATTGGCCCGCGTGGCGTTTTAAGGCCATACATCCTCATGAACAAGATAGTGTACCCGAGGAAGCCCTTGTCCAGCAATGGGCAATAAAAAGGGCTGGCTAAGGTTAAGTATTTACACTACACTACATTTCTAATAGATTCTTTGAGTTTGTTCAAATGTTACAAGTACTGTTTTTAGTTAAATAGCTTGTCGCTAAATGACGTTGTACTATAAGCTATAACGCGATGATGGGATTTATTAGCAAAATTATAAGGTAAATATAAATAAATACTTATCTTGAACCAGCAAAGGATTGTTTTATTTACAACTTTTCATGTAGTTTCAGAATTCTTTTTGGGCAATTTGTACAACCTCTGATAGGAGTAAGTAGGGAAATTTTAGTAGTTTCGATGGCGAGAGCCCACAGCCGCTGGGTGTGTCCAACTGGCCGAGTTACTTAAATCAAGTAACAACTAGCCAAAATACCAAAAAAATATACCTATAACTAGCATGCATAAGTTACCTGATTAAAAAAAAGTTATTTAAACTCAAATTTAAAAATCGCTATTAAGGTAATACAGAGAAGAGAGAAGAGAAGTAATATAGAATAATAAAACAAATCGGAACAATTACCAAAACTACAGAATTTCAATGGAGCTTTAATTTTGCATCGGGTATGTGTGCGTGAAATCGATTTCTGTCTTTTGTGAAGAATTTGTACTGTTAAATAGCTATTGTAGTGTGGTTAGGCGCAGCTAGAAAGGGCAGCAATCAGTCACTATCGAAGTGGAACAGTCTAACAATAATCACATCAATCTATATCGCATCGCATGTGAGGCAATAACTTCTTATTCAAGCGGTCCTGGCGCTAATTCATCTTGTACAACTTTTGCCTTTAATTATATCATCTCTTTCTAGCATGCAGAGAATTATTCTATGTAATATGTAATTACAATTGTATTATTTTACAGAATGAAAGCAGCTGTCAAGCAGACAGTATCCACTTTATGTTAACTGGATACTGTCACCCTCCGACAACCGCAAAAACATACCAACATCAGTTCAGAATAACAAAAGCTGGCACTCGTCCGGAGATGCACTGCCTACCTTCGGAGATCTAGGAATCGATTTGGAGAAATGACTCGGAAAATGGGGAGGGAATAGGATAGGATGGGATGGAAATGGGCTCTGGCATATTTCACTAACTACATTGAGGGAATAAGATAAAGTGATAAATGCAGTAAGTTATACGGTAGTCTTCCTTGAGAGAGGCATATTTTGGCCATCCCTCTGCCATTTACAGCGCACACCTTCAAATGTTTTTTTTTTTCATATTTGTGACACATTATAATATCAATGTTACTTTTGGGAACTTTCACAAGACTGTTGGTTGTTTTTATCTCCTAAATTTTAAGATCCGTTCATCAAATTTGATTACATTCTGCGACTAGTATTCCATATTAAAATAAAACAATTTTAGAATCGCACTTAAGATTAAATTAGTTTTAATACTTTGCATAGCTACGACTTGTTATTTCATGACGGCTTGAAGCCACGGCTAACTTTTAAACCTGTGATTATTTTTTATTTTTTACATTAACACGTAAAGGTTGATCAGAAAATCAACTTTTTCAAAGACAATTCAAATGATTTTGACGACTTATGTCTAATCTAATAATTACTTGTCCAATACGTATTTTCGTCCAAACAACGACAAACGTCCAATTTTAAATTTGTTGAAAATGAAATATGTCAAATATGAAAATTGACCAAAATTTTAAAATGACCACTGCGAAATTTGACCAAAAGGAAAATCGTCCAATGTGATCATAACTATTGTTTCAAAAAGTTACCTTTTTTACAATCTGACAGCATATGTGGATTAAAAATGCGATTTATAAAGACGAATTGTACGACGGGCAGGTAATTATTAATTATTAAATATTTATTTCATTCAATTCTATATCTATATGTTAAGAATAAATACATTTTATTTGCGTTTAGTTAAAAAATAAATATACTCGTCTTACTTCTGAAAGTTAATTTGCACATATCGATTTGAGAACACATACTAGATTATGTTATACAAGCACTGTAGATCAGGCACGTTCTAGTCTAATAGTGTTCTATGTTCAGTAGCTCTCGAATTCTTTAATTCATGCTTTTGAAAATGGAACATTCTTATTACGTAGTACTTATGTTTCAAATTTGACTTTTTAATGAACCCCTACTCATTTGCTTCACCCCCAGAAGTTGCCCCAGCTTTCTTTGATAAGAACGTATATATGTAATCTAGTCTACTCCCATATCGATGGTTTGGACAATATTCAGTTTGAATAGTATTCAGTTTGTACAATATTCAGTTTTAACAGTATTCAGTTTGTACAATATTCAGTTTGGACAGTATTCAGTTTGTACAGTATTCAGTTTGTACAGTATTCAGTTTGTACAGTATTCAGTTTGAACAATATTCAGTATAAACAGTATTCAATTTGTACAATATTCAGTTTGAACAGTATTCAGTTTGTACAGTATTCAGTTTGTACAGTATTCAGTTTGTACAATATTCAGTTTGAATAGTATTCAGTTTGAACAGTATTCAGTTTGAACAGTATTCAGTTTGTACAGTATTCAGATTGTACAATATTCAGTTTGAAAAGTATTCAGTTTGTACAATATTCAGTTTGAACAGTATTCAGTTTGGACAGTATTTAGTTTGAGCAATATTCAAGTGGGACAAATATGTATTGAAATTTTGGACATAATTACGTATTGGACAATTATCGACATAAGTCGACAAACTTAATTGAATTACTCCTCGTTTCCAGTTTAACATTTAATAAAGAGGGCCAAAGAAATTTAGAGAGTAACGGTGAATTAATTATTATTAAAACAGGTCGTGGCTGTAAATTACAGCAAGTCAAATAACTTCCAAAGACTCTTCAATATTTATCTTTCAATTTCGCCAGACGTCTAGAGAAATGTCTCAAGGCTTGTGTGTTTCTTTCTAATAAAGTTTTATTACTTTTAATGCTATTATTTTCTATTTCTTAAAATATTTTTACATTCCAAATGTCAATGGTAAATTTGACGTGGCACTTACGTGTGAGTGATTTGTCATATTGTGCATGACAGTTTGTACCCTAAACTACTATTTATGGAAAATAAAATATATGGAATATGAGCAGAGAGTTCATCTAATAATAATAATAATAGTAGTATCCTTTATTTCTCTATAATATGGTACATTAAAGATCTTAAACTTCAATAATAATTCAATATATTCCACCACTCAAGTCGGTGTGACAACTATAATGAATTTAATATCATGCTCTTTATTTATAAATCTTTCATAAAATAATCAAAATGTCAGTTGCTAATAATAGGGGTTAAAGTATGAAATTGCCGTTTTATAGTACTAGATACTTTGAATTGATATAAAACCTTCATGGTGTGAGATTTTCGAGTGAAACTTTTTTCACATGATACCTATGAGGTTCTTGTTTTAAAAATGTGCAACATTCGATTTTCAATTGTTTTTTTTATTCAGCTTAGACGGGAAAGATGGATACTTCGAAAATCCGAGAAATCTTTGAATACAAGTTCCGACGCGGAACTAACGCGGCAGAAACGGCTCGCAATATCAATGCTGCGTTTGGAGAGGAGACTGCTAATGAACGAACCGTGCGTTTTTGGTTTAAACGCTTTCGTAATGGAAACTTCGACTTGAAGAACGAACCACGTGGAAGACCGCCCACACAGGTGAATAACGCTGAATTGAAGGAGATGGTGGAAGCCAATCCGAGTCAAACTACCCAGGAATTAGCGGCATGGTTTAACGTTACCTTACCTACAATACTGACTCATTTGCATCAAATCAATAAGATAAAAAAATATGAAAAATGGGTGCCTCATGATTTGACTGATCTGCAGAAAGAAACGCGTGTTGAAACTTGCGTTGCCTTGTTGAATCGGTACAGAAATGCAGGAATATTGAATCGAATTGTGACATGTGACGAAAAGTGGATTCTTTACGATAACTGAAAGCGAAAAATGCAATGGCTGACCCCAGGTCAACAATGCAACGCCGCAACAGTACCCTAAGGCAAAGCTTACCAATAAAAAGGTAATGGTAACTGTTTGGTGGTCTATTCATGGTGTTATTCACTATAGCTTTCTCAGGTCTGGTCAAGCAATAACAGCAGATGTTTACTGTGCCGAACTTCGAACAATGATGGCGAAACTAGCAGTGAAACAGCCCCGACTCGTGAATCGATCTTCACCATTATTGCTCCATGATAACGCAAGACCTCACACTGCTCGAGAAACGGTTGTAACTCTACAGGAGCTGCTACAGTACAGAAACCATACGTCATCCTCCGTACTCGCCAGACCTTGCTCCAACGGACTACCATTTTTTTCGTGATTTGGACAATTTTCTACGTGGTAAAAAATTTTCTTCCCAAGAGGCAGTACAAAATGCTTTCACACAGTTTGTCGAATCTACATCCCCAGAGTTCTATCGCAAAGGCATAGATGAACTTCCGATTAGATGGCAACAATGTATAGATAATGAGGGTAAATATTTTGATTAAATAAATATGTTATATTTCAGAAATAAACGAGATTTAATTTTTCAGTACAAATCGGCAATTTCATACTTTAACCTCTAATATAATTTCATCAATATAGATAATATTCAATTATAATGTCAATAACTAATATAGATAATAGATATATTCAATTAATAATCTGGCTCAATTAATAATAATTCAATAGTGTAATAATAATAATAAATAATAATAATAATTAATGATCATTAATCATTTCAATTAGTAATTAAAAACTCGTCGATAGTATAATATAATCAATTTAACAATAATTGGAAAAAATACTATTAAATTATTAAAACGGCAATTCTTTGATGTTATTAGGTATATGATTAAAAAGTGGATATTGTAGCCCATAGACATCCAAATGCCAATGACAAACGTTGCGTGCCAACGTATGCGCTAGCCATCTTTGGAGATTTAGGAATGGATTTGGAGAAACTAAAATCCTATAAACTGGAACTCGGTTTCCACGTCATTTTCGTGTTATTATTACATCTTTATCTTCAATCTATAAAATTTATACAGTTCCATAAAAGATATGTCCAAATAACGTCTTTTAACTTTATTATTCCTCAAACGGCAATCGTTTGTGAATGTTACAATTACATCCAAAATGAAAGCCCTTAATTTGCAATTCAAAATAAAAATAAAACAGAATGCGAGTGAAGAGAATGGGCCGTGAATTGAAAATCGTTTCAATGGGCAATTGGAACACGTTCAGTGATTTAATCAAATAATATTTTCCATTTATTCTACAAAATTTACCACTCACATGCAGGCGCATGTGAAAGCATGATGTACATTTAAAATATGTATAAGACATGCATATAAGAAAACTGGGAACACGTGTTTTACGTAATATTTTACCATGGAATCTTTAAATATATTTCTATAACGCTAAAGCTGGCCCCACACTTTATAATACGTGATACACACAGCAAATAGACAATGCTACAAATTGTTCTCGACTTGGAATCCGGTGATTAATAAATTTTGTGTAATTAAACCTAGCGATTTTTCGTCTCACGTTACTTTAGATATTGTGAGAGCTGTGTGCCCCAACTTTCCGGACAATGAAAACTTGAATGCAGGCAGTTGAAGCAACATGTTTGGTGTGATCCAGCCGAAACGTCAAATAAAAGAAATAAAATAAACATACGTGTTAAGACCCGTTTAATAGATAAATAAAGGTTTGTTACGTACCGCAATGGCAGCTTCGATGACAAGGTACAGCGGTTTGTACGCGCGAGCGACTTTTGCTCGGCGCAGGAATAGTCGTCTCTCTGGTGTCACTTTAAGGGCTTCCAGCGACACCTGCAACAAAATTTTTTTATTAAATAGGTGGTAGTGATAGGCGACCCATTTATTAAATAGGTGGTAGTGATAGGCGACCCATTTATTAAATAGGTGGTAGTGATAGGCGACCCATTTATTAAATAGGTGGTAGTGATAGGCGACCCATTTATTAAATAGGTGGTAGTGATAGGCGACCCATTTATTAAATAGGTGGTAGTGATAGGCGACCCATTTATTAAATAGGTGGTAGTGATAGGCGACCCATTTATTAAATAGGTGGTAGTGATAGGCGACCCATTTATTAAATAGGTGGTAGTGATAGGCGACCCATTTATTAAATAGGTGGTAGTGATAGGCGACCCATTTATTAAATAGGTGGTAGTGATAGGCGACCCATTTATTAAATAGGTGGTAGTGATAGGCGACCCATTTATTAAATAGGTGGTAGTGATAGGCGACCCATTTATTAAATAGGTGGTAGTGATAGGCGACCCATTTATTAAATAGGTGGTAGTGATAGGCGACCCATTTATTAAATAGGTGGTAGTGATAGGCGACCCATTTATTAAATAGGTGGTAGTGATAGGCGACCCATTTATTAAATAGGTGGTAGTGATAGGCGACCCATTTATTAAATAGGTGGTAGTGATAGGCGACCCATTTATTACCACCATTTATATCATTTATAAGATTCATAAAGCATGATGTGCTCCGTGCTGTACAATTTAATTTCCATTTCGCGTATGTACAAACCAAGCACACATACCTACTACATCAAAGTGGTACATGCGGTCTTTGACTCGGTTATTCTGTACTACTCAGTATACGCTGCTATGAACGGCAACGCCGCATACCCACTCCATTTATAACTAGCTTTTTTTATGGACGAAGGTGGCTGACGAGCATACAGTCCACCTGATGGTAAGTGGATATTGTAGCCCATAGACATCCGTGATACATGAAAACATTAGTCCAAAATGACAAACTTTGGCACGCCCCTGATGCGCTGCCTACCTTTGCAGATTAAGGAAGGGATTGGGAAAATGGGGAGGGAGAGGATGGGAATGGGCTCTGGCGCATCTCACTCACTAGGTACCGAAACGCGTACGTACATTAGGGAAATAAGATAAAGTGGGAAATGCAGTACATTTCAAGGTAGTCTTCTGTGAGAGAGAGGTAACGTGGCCAGTCGAGTGCGCCCAGCGGCTGTTTGATTGCAGCGTGCTGTGCACTCTCCCCCTACAGTTGAATTGCTGCTTAGCGAACTGCTACCATTAGATATCTTCAATGCAATACAACCAGCCCTTTCAGTATACACTGCTGGGCATGCAGCTCCTCATGCACATTGTCTTAACCATGAGGGATGTAACACTTTTAAACGCCAGGCTGGCCAAGCGGCTTGGCGAGTCAACTCTTTTTGGGGTCCAGCCTTTTAGGACAATGGAAAGAGATGGGTTGGTGCTATAGCCGGCTGACACCACACGGTCCGTTAGATATTATCGTACAATTTTACTTATTAAATCCAGGGGTCCCACAGGGATCACGCTTGAGCCCTATCTTTTTCTTGCATAAATCATAGACGTATTTCAACAGTTCAATGGCACATTTTGTAGTAAGTAGATATCTACACCCATGTAATTCTGAGCGAATATACGTATTCGGTATGGGTGATTAGTTTCTGTGAAAAAATGTTGATTTTAAAAAAAAAAAGTAGCCAAGAATTAATTATTAGTTTCACGAAAGAAATTCTCTGTTAAGAGGATGCAGGTTTGTTTCATTTCAACCCTGTATACATTGTAGAAGCTACATCAAATTATGTAAATACCCATAGACATACAATACGGCAGACCTTTGGGAATTTATGTCGGATTTGACCCGTTTCAGTCAAATTGGCACAGTTTCTTTTTCGAGCGCAATCAGTAACACGATTCCCCTAAAGAATAAACAATGAATAAGGAATCTAGTGAAGATGTCGAGTAGACATTTACAATGCTAATAGCGCAGTAGTTTTATTTTTATAGCAAAATAATGTAACAAAGATTTTTTCGTGTTTTAATAACAATCTTAACTAATATTATAGATGTAAAAGTTGTTTTGTTTGTAACGTAATAACTATTTAACCAATAAACTAGTGGCTACCAAATTTAAGTTTTACTATTTTGCCCGACACAAGTATCACCGATACTACAAGATACAATAAACAGGCTAGAAAATTTAAAATATATAAAAAAACCGATCGAGCAAAAATATTAGGTTCACTAGTGAATAAATCAAAAGATATAATTATCTTAAATTTTTTTGTTCTGTCTAAAATTTTCGTAGCGCTCATTACTAAGTATTATAGGGTAATGGAGTCTGTTTCTGTGTATATGTATGCGTGCGGATGTGCGTTATGTTAATATATTTATTACTAACTGTTTTATAGTACTCGTATATTTTCAAAAATAATTCGACGTGTTTTTTAGTGAGCACACGCACATGTATTTCTGTTTTCAAATTGTGTTTTCGTTTCAGTAATTGTAGCGTTCATTTGTTATTTCAAATATTACTAAATATATTTCGTTTGTTTCCTCAATGAATGGAAAAAAAAATATAGTAATAAACTTACCTGTGTTTCAATTTCCTCGTAAGGTCCAACGTGTAACTCATTTGGATGAAACTCAACTTTGAGTGTGTCTTCATCTTCTGAACAAAAGTGAAAAACTATTTGACGATTTTTATTCATTAGTTTTTCAACCATTTAGGAATAAGGTAGCATCAACAGACAGTCTATCTAGTGATAACATGATAACGTCGCCCTTAGACATCCGAAATACATGCCAACATCGATCAAAAGCGATAAACGTTGGCACGCCCCGGTAGCGCTATCTTTGGAGGTTTAGTGGTGGATTTGAAAACAGGATTGAGAAAGACTGGGAAAGGAACTTAAGAAATGAAAATGCGATTTTGGTTCATTTATTATGCTAAAAGTGGCAACCGGGCATATAGTCCACGTGATGGTAAGTGGTAAGTGGATATTGTCGCCCTGTGACATAAGCGCTAAATGACAACTCTCGCTCAAATACGTAGCCATTTACATTGTCTTCAGATTTGTTGTATTTTTGCCGAGCATGGCATATGTTCATAATATTTTTGTCAATTGGTTAACCTACATACGACCATTTTTAAAAAATCGTTATAATAAATCCGAGTCAGCGTACTGTCAAACAGTTAACCTCCGATTGTTTTGCACCGACAAATTCCTGGCAGATCTCCAGTCGCTGCACTGTCGACTGGCGAAAGAAACGGCGCCAAATTTCACGTTATGCTAAACGGACTCGTGGAAAATGGGTATTTGTTAGAACTTTAGAACACGCCAATGTAGAAAATAGCCAGAAATTTATATAATTAAGTTGGTATATTTATCTTGACTTTCTTTAGTCTTTCTAGGATTATTTAATTTCGAATTGTATCCCATAAATTGTAAAACACTAAGAATATACTAAGTATATATAGATTTTGTAGAAGTTTCTTACGTATAGCCGGATCCCACTCGATGGTAGCCGGTGTAGGCGTGATGTTGATGTAACGCAGGTTGTAACATGAATGGTGGCCGAGCACCAGTTCATGGCTCGGACGCAACACTCCTCTTCCGCCCGCGCTGGATAGAGCACCTTCATCCAGGGCGCAGTCTTCACCTGACAGACAAGATTACAGATAGAGAGATATGGTAGGTACGTCAGCTTTATAATAATCATGTACGTAATTAAGCGCGAAAACATTTTATAGTTTAAAATGGAAGTTAAACTTTTTATGAGATAGATAGATAAACTCTTTATTGTACACTAACACTGCATTGTTTTTTATTTTATGTTTCAATCTGTATCTATTACCTTATGGATATTGGTAAAATATAAAATATATTGGAGACTTGTTTGATTTTCTTTTCTATTTATGTACAATATAATAATATATACTAGAAAGCTGTATGACATCCTTTAAAAAATAAATAAATAAATACATGTTGCAAAAAAGGCAATTTAAGTAAGTAACACTAAAAGTACCACAGGCGACCTTATCGCCCAAGCGATTCGCTTCCAGCCAACCTTTGGGTGGTAACGAGAAAATAGGTAACAATCTATATATATAAAACAAAGTTACACCATTTATAACTCAAGAACAGCTGGACCGATTTTAATGATCTCTGATTTGTTGGATTCATCTACGACCCGAATAGCAGAATAACTATTAAAATATCTGAACAATTCACGGAAAAAAAAAGAAAATTAATCTAGAAATATATTGAAATAAATAGAAAAAAACTGGGTAAGCGCCATCTGTTGGGCAGCCACAGCAACGCGTGACCGGGCACAGCTAGTTTCAAATAAAGGTAGATAGAGCATTCTTACATAATGTCAACGTAATATAACTGAAATAAATTACTTTATATATATATACACTTAATCGAAATGCATTCAATGCATTCATACATACAGATTTATTATTATTATTATTATTATTGTTATAAGTCTGTGTCTCCCCATTGCTGGATAGAGGCCTCTCTAAAGGATCACACGCGACCTTTCGCTCTTCTCATCCAACCACGACGGTGGTACTTATATATTTACTTATAACAACAAGGTTGCCGATGGGCGAACATCTTCGACCCATCGGTCCACCTGATCAGAGAGCATCCCACCCTGCGTTTCCCGGTGCGTGATCTCCATTCGAGGGACTCATCTACCACATCAGTTATCGGTCTTCAGGCAAATATGTCCTGCCGGCTGCCCATTGCCACTTTAGCATGCTGATTCTATGTCTTATATTCACATTGGTATATTTCACGGCAGTATTCGTTTATAGATTTTTTTTATTTTAATTTACTTTTTCAACTCAAAAGGATCACTTTACTTCAAAGGCTCAAGATAAATGACATTTCGATAACTATGTAATTACCAAAAAAGTTATTTCCTGCCGACTAATTAATTTCCTGTCATTGACAGCATCAGACAGAAATAATGACTCTAAATTATTTTCTTAAAAGCTACTGGTGTATATAATTTATACATTTCGCCAAATTGCAGAGCATATTTTTATTTGTGAATATGCTCTCCTCAAACTCTTTCAAAGCATTCCTTAGTTGATATAAAATATCATGCACTTTACAAACATCATTATTGTAAGAAATTAGTGTAAGTAACACTACTGACAAAAACATTATCTGTCAAGTAATTGTCAGATCACAGAGCACGTTATCGTATTTATTCAATTGCTTAGTCGTATAGCGCGTAAGAAGAAAATTAAACTTTATAAATAGCAATAATGACCATTATTCCAAATGATTGTAAAAAATCTTTAACTAGTACAGCTAATATTACTAGAAGACTAAACTAGTACATTTGAGAGATTGTACTCGGAGCGTTCCCTTAATGTCCTAGTAAGAACAAGAATATTCTAAATGCATTAATTAATTAATTATTAAGGCAGTAACATTCCTCGGTGCAAAAACACGATACAAATGTACATTTTTTTAAAGTAATTTTCTACTTTTTGTATTCAATGTGCAATCTTTTTGTACTTTGTATTTCGTGTTGGAAGTTTTTAAAGTCATAATACTTAATCTAATCAATTATTAAGGTCTTAGCATACTAACACTCACGACGTTTGTTCCCGCCACAGGGTAACAAACGCAGCACAATCCTCGGCGCGAGCACGCGGTAGCACACGAGGGAGGCGCGCGCGGCGCTGCCGGCCACGCTTCTCTCCGCTGTTTCATCGGCGCGACGCATTTGTACCAGCGTCGCTACGCAACCATCGCGCTGGACAAATAATAGAAGTAGAGTACGATGAATAACACTGGTTGGCTGAATTTCTGACCGTAACCGATAACATATAGTGGTTACAACAAGAACAGTCTCGAACGGTTCGGGTGAGAAAATTGTATGGGATTCTCGAATTCTTAAAATTTGCATCAGTAGAATACGAGTGCTGAAGGCGACCACCTATTAAATTCGTTTACGCATAAAGCGAGAATCTCGTATTCGATAGTCATATGCGACCTTTATATTGTCTAAAACGTTATCAAAGCGATTATGGTACGAGTTGGATGTAAGAAACGAATGAATCGATTTTAACCGTATTTCGGCGGTAGGTTAGTCAGTAGCGGGCTATATTTTATTAAGTATGGACGTTTTGAGATTAAATCTCAAAAGAAATTGAATTTCGGATCACAGGATATAGAAACTAAGAATGTCTCATTTTAGAACAGAACAAAATCGTATGCGAGAAACTTGCGACGAGTCAACGGTTAACTGTTCACACAGCAGTGAGCTGAGAAATGTTTAGGATGCGATAATTGCCTTTAGAGAGCCAAAACTCGTAACAGTTATTTATACTAGGCAAGCATATTCTTGAACCGATTTTCTTTTCGGTGAGAGTACATCTCGCATCTTCGTTTCGCTGACGACATAGTCATCATGGCAGAATCGCTGGAAGATTTGAACTGGATGCTAAACGGCCTTAACGCAACATCGCGACGCGGCGGTCTCGGAATGAACATAGATAAGACAGAAATCATGTTCTTCCGGCACCGGTAAGCGTTGAAGGTGTGGCACTCGAAGTTGTTAACCAACTTTATTGGGAAGTCCAACTTCAGCAAAGAGGTCAACCCATTTAGCTCGGCTGGCTTGCATTTGGGAAAATGCGTCGGCTTTTTTCATCGCCTATACCACAATGCTTGAAGACATAAGTTTTTAATGACAAAAGTTTTAACGTATGGTGCAGAAACGTGGTCTCTGACGGTGGGTCCGATCCATAAGTTTAAAGTCGCTCAGCGACCTATGGAGAGGTCTGTGGTCTGAGTTTCTTTGCGAGAGGAAGAAGAAAAAAGAAGAAATTCGCCAAAGCACTAAAGTCACTGATATAGCTCACAGAATCGGCATGCTGAAGTAGCAGTAGACAGGTCATTTTTGCCGCGGAATCGATAACCGATAGGGTAGACGAGGCCTCGAGTGGAAGCCACGTACTGGGAAGGGCACTGTGGGACGCCCTTCGGCCAGGTAGACCGACCACTTGAAGATGTTCACCGGTGGTGGTTGGATGATGTGATTGGATGAGAAAATCCGAGGATCGTGTGTAATGGCGACCTTCAGGAGAAGCCTTTATCCAGCAGTAAAGAGACAGGCTGATAGTATGGTATCTGTTAAATAGCCAATAGTACCTACAATACTGCCAAATATTCTATTTCCCTGCCAAGACGGTTAAATGATAATCAAATTGCGCTCACTGTCTTTAAATGATACTTAAATAATTTTTTTAATACTTAATGTAAAACTAATTAGAACTCGAAAAAGTATATTTCCACTCAAAAAATATTTTTGATTGCCAGATGAATATCGACAATAAATTGTATTGTGAACCACAATAAAAATAATTACCAAGGCAAAATAAATGACATATGTATGATATACCTAACTCTAAGAAATTGTTTCTGAGAAGGAAGGATTATCGCGTTGTTTAAAAAAGACGACTAACGAGCCGAATCGTTACTGGGTATGAAAGATTTTTGTGCAATAATCACACTAAATCAATATTAGGAAATGAAATCTAAATATAGATTAGCAAAACAACTCATGACATAAATAATGACATGTCTGGTATTATTTTTATTATGTTTCTGATCCGTTCAGTTCAATTCCATTCTATTCTGTTCTGTATACTCACATTAGGTGCATAGACTTCGTACTTTATGACGTTCCGTCGGGCATGCGGCATTGCGCCCCGCGTTGGCCTCAACATGGCGCAAGTGCAGGCGAGCTCGAGGCAGTCGGCGCACGGCTCACGGCCCTCGCACAGCCTACTCGGAGGGTTGTCACCGCACCACCGGTAACCCACAGCGTTCCACGATATCTGTTTATTTCGAGTTAGTCGCAGTTATACCAGAACTCCTTATTGTGAGGTGAGATAGGAATCTTACCTTATGGAACACAATGTAATTTATTCCTACCGGATGCAATTGGACGGGAGTCGCGTGGTGGATTCATTTGAATTCATCCAATCTCGTATTCTTCATGCGGTGAGATAAAGAAATCGAGTGGATTAGGGTGGTATGGTATTGAATAAAAATGCCCTCCATTCTCCATCCTTAGCAATCTCTTGTCCAAATGCTGATCCGTAAAAATCATGGAAGATCTAGTAACGTAATATGTTACATTTAAGCGCAAATTACTGTCCAGCATGTTATAACATGTGATAAATGGGGGATTCACGGGAGATTGATAATTTCAAAAAGAAGCCACGTACAGTGAAACACTGATTGGGACTCCCTTCGACCACTTGAATGTTTGCCGGTAGTGGCTGAATGGCAAAGCAGTGGCGATCCGTGTAGGAGAACTAAGTCCAGCAGTGATGACACATACGCCCATGACATGGTATGGTAGTGCCCAGTGCCGGCCTTATGGGGCCTCGAGGTACGGCGGTCGTCCAAGATAGCAAATTTACAGGGGCGCTGAATATTCCGATGACTGGAAATACAAAAAAAATAACTATTAAAACTTTGTGCGTCCACGTTGTTAGCTCAGGGTAACGCTAAGTGAAAGTTTCAAAGTGCTAAAAAGGTTTTCTTAGAAATATCGAACTAAACCGATTAACAATAAATTTGTTTCAAGAAATTTCATGTCCCACAAAGGAGGCGCCGCAACAATTGTGCCCGGTGTATCTAACGCTAACGTCTCTTCTAGTACTGCTCATCTATTCACTCCCTTTTGAATCATCTGTGTAGCAAGATGATATTAGAGATATCAGATGTCAGACTAACATGCTGGAAGGTATCGTTTTCCACCAGAAACTGTGCGCTCATCTTCTTCCCCGGGGGTACAACGCCGAGCCACACACACGTTTCGCGCAGTCGCGGGTGGCGCGTCGCACACCATCGGGTTATTTCACAATCGTACTGCCACTCTTGATTGTCTGCTACTAAACTGTGGAGACATATGACTGTTACTTTGTGCGGAAAAGACACAATTTAAAGGATATATCGTAAGCAGCTCTTTTAGCATACACTTCTGGACGTGAGGCTCCTCGTGCACATTGTCTAGTGCACTTTCTTTGGACACTTGTTCTTCTCTTCCTTTCCTCAGTCGCTTCATCGATAACCATGGGAATGTATAAGATGTTGCTATTCTAAAGGCGGTCACACGGCCTCTTAAGGAATATATCTCCTTGAAAACGTAATTTCAAATTTAAATAGTGCGTTTTTAAGTTTCAATCTACTAAATGAATGAATGACTAATTTATTGACTTAATAATAACTCACTACACTTATTCTAACTAGATTAGAATTCAATTAAAATTACTGCCTCAAGAGGTCATTCCATTAAGCTACGATATGGGGTTCTTCAAGAAAGGTGTGAATATAAATTTGCAAGGTCGGCGGCGCACCCGCATACCCCCTGGTGTTGCAGGTGCCCATGGGCGGCGGTAACTTGCCGCTTGCTCGTTAGCCTACTTCACAATAAAATAAAAGAAAGTAGTTGCTACTGTGCCAAATGACCGTAACTCAGTATATGCTACAACAGAAGTCGGAGCGCTGGTGTTTAGTTGCGGCCGCATCGATGATAATCAGAGCATTGATTAAACAAAGACCTTTCTATAGCCGTGTGTATATTTTCTGACCCCGTCCTTCCCAAGGAGGAGTGGGGAAAAGTCCTAGTAACATTATACCTTCTATTCCCAATCCTGCACAACATTTTTCCCAAATTCACTGCTTAATCTCCAAAGGTAGGCAGCGCAAGAGTCCAAGTTGTCCTCAGTAAACCTACTATCACTTCACTGAGCGACTCTAGACTTGCTACGATGTGAGTAAACATTGACGATATGTTTTTAATTGTTTCAACTGACTAAGAAAACTTAACATTGGCAGAATGTGCCAATTACACCAATACCATCTCTGAAGAAAAACATAGATATTTAAAGGAAGGTATAACTTTTTACACTTGTTTTGTGCACATTTGTGTAAAGGTAAACAAAAGCCTATAATGATTATACGTGTTTAGACCCGATTTACAATATTAAAAAGGAACTGTCAATCATGAAATTAATGAATAAGTGTATCTCTTACGTAATGACGTCGACTTTAGGTGATGCGTCAGGCAGACCAGCTAGCGGCAGTCTCATCGTGGCTTTCCAGGACTCAGAGGGGGTGAGGTGCGGCGGAGGAGGAGGGGTGACGTTTGGAGGAAGGGACCACCACGCGCGGATGTCGTCCGAGCCGAACAGTTGCGTAGCACGGATGTGGAGGTTCACGAAATTAACTCTGGTTATCAAAAATTAAATAATTTTAAAATCTCTAGTCTGTTTTTTTATTTAGACACAAACTCTTTATTGTACACCAACACATGTTGCGAAAAGACAATTTAAATAAGTAACACCTCCGATCTACCTATAACTACCTACAACAGGCGGCCTCATCGCCAAAGCGGTCTCTTCCAGGCAACCTTTGGGTGATAAGGAGAAAACAGATAACAATGTCAAATAAAGATAAATGGTGCAATTTTACATTGTATCAACATAATATATAACTTAAAAACATATTTTATACATACACTTACTTCAGATGAATACAATATATATATATATATATATATATATATATGGATAGGAACACATATATATATGGATCCATATATATATGGATGCATAGGAAGGAAACACAAAAACAAAAAAGGAATTACGAGTAGTATGCAGACATTACAGAGTTAGATAACGCTTCTGCATATTGTCGCCCACAAGGTTCACATGATGATGAAAACTCGATGATAACAGGGATACTGGTGTTCAGATGATGATAACAGTTGTTTATACTAACTTTCGACCGATGTTCGAGAAACTCTAGAAACCCTCCTTGTGTACCGTAAGGCTGTAGTACCAATAATATGTCCCTAAGTATATTGATCATGCTAAGTAGGTACACCCAATGTTCAATGCCATGATAAATATAAATACACAACATAGTATATAGTACTTAATACAAAACATTTAGAGCCTGTGCCCTGCGATAGGGCTTAATAGGGTGATATATCTGTTGCTGTAATTCTAGTCACGTACCTTCGAGAATATGCCAATTTAAGAACTACGGGATCCAGTACAAAGCGGATCGGTGCCACTTCCCACCAAACCTCCATTTGAGCACACACCACGTCACACAAATCTCGAGTCGATCCCTGCTAAACACGTTAGATCTGATTCATTACGAACTTTAGGCGTGAAAATAATACTGTCATCAGCACTTTTATCACCCACTGCTGTACACGGCTTCCCTCATGCACATTGTCTTGTACATGAGGGATGTATGAACTCAGCACGTCACGCTGACCAAGCGGGTTGAAGACTACACTCTTTTAGAAGTAGTGTAGTTCCTCAAGGCTTGTGGCAGCCATTTTGTTATGCCTTAGTCGCTTTTTACGACGCCCACACGAAGAGATGGGGTTGTGCTATTCCAAAGCCGGTAGATACCACACGGCCAGCCAGTGACTAGACAGCAGCGGCGGTCAGACGGGGCGGTGGAGGCCAGGCGCAAAAGGTGGCGCCCAGCAGAAGCACCAGCGCTCAGAGAGAAGCGGACCAGAGTTGCGGCGGCCTGATGATAACGGAGTTTTAGGGTTTTACGAGCGCTGAAGGCCGAGATGAAGTGTCTCGGGGCAGCTGGGCCTCGGGACAGACCAGTGACTTCCATTTCGAGCTTTCTTCACTGATTGCTAACCTGGAAATAACTCATCCGGGCGGCATCAAGTCATTTATTTCCCGAATATGGGATAAACAGTTGTCTCAATACAATAGGCCGCCATATTTCAACTCTATTCCAAGGCATGCAAATGTATGCAATAAGCAATAAATACAATAAATGAAAAATACAAATGTCAAAAAAACAATATGCAATATTAGTCAAATAAGGATGTCAAAACAAATAAATGTAATGTCACGTTGAATATATCACTAAACAACTATCATTATTAATTATTATCTCTCGCAATATTATCAGCTAAATACTCATTCAATTCTAATTCCCGAGCACGCGGGTTACATCACGATGTTTTCCCTCACCGACGAGCTAGTGACAATATTTAAAAATCCGTACTTAAGCAGAAAGTCAATGGTATGGGCCGAGGATTTGAAGTCACGATCACTCGAATGCAAGTCGAGTATACATACAAATTGAATTTTATAAAATTAAAGATTCTTCTCGTCGTCATATTGAGAACGTCTTCTTATTGAGACAGAAAGACGTCTCAATGAGTTGTCATTATATAAGACATTATATGAGACGAACGGCAAGATATTCTCATTTTTTAGAAAGTCAATTCCATTTGAAAAATCCTTTTATATTTATAAACTTTCAAAAAGGATCTAGTTTAAAAAGATGAATCTTCCGATAATCCTTCGATGGGATGGTACAAATAAAATCTTTTACTACGTCGTATCGGCGTAGTAAAATTCGCTTTAACCTCGTTGATTTATGGGATCGCCCTTACATACCATCAGACAGCTTGATGTTTCGGTCGGCAAGACTTTATGTAGTATTATTATAAACCATTCAGCAGTCTCTGAAAACTGCCAACAATAATAATAGAAGACTTACATCGATATTAATAAAATATTGGCAACATAGTAAATACTCTAATAATATTATTATTATTAAATTTGATTATTATTATATTAGCCAATGATATTGACATGGAATTAAACGGATATTAATGTTACTTATCGTTTTTTTTATGATTAGGAGATATCAGACGGGGAGACAGTCCATCCGGTGGTAAATGGATACTGTTGCCCATGGACAACCGCGATGCATAACGACATCAGACCTACCTTTAAATATTAAAAGTAGATTTGGAAAAAGTGCTGAAAATATACGCCCGGATTTTATTTATTAGGTTTTATTACAAATTTAGGAATGCATTTAGAGAAAGGGTTGTGAATATAAATGGGGAGAGGATAGGATGGGACGGGAAAAGTCGCTGGCATATCTCACTCACTACCGAAACATGTATGTACAATTGGGGGAATAGCATAACGCGGAAAATGCAGTGCATTTTAGGGTAGTCTTCTGTGTTTCTTATACACTCTATCCTCGGGATTCTCCAACAGTTTTGCATTTGAACACGGCATTTATTATGTAATGTGTCATAATGTTATACTTGTATGATTGTTTATCTCTGACTCTGTCAAGCTGTGTAAATTAAACACAATGGAATGTTACCTGGACGCCAGGTATACGATCTGTTTCAACGGATTCCGTACTGACTACCATAGGGTCGTAATCCGCGGAGAAACTCTCCTTAGGGATATCCTTGAGAATTAACCTGAGGACGATCAATTGTATTAAAACAAGCACGTTGATAGTTCGAAGAGTTCTAACACTATTAGTTAAATAGAAATATTAATGCTGGCCTTAGAATACACAACTTCAAAGTGTGGTCTAAGTAAATCTGTGGACTTGTCAACCCGCTTGGATAGCGTGGCGTTTGAAGATCATTCAACCCTCGAGGACGAGACAATATGCTTGAGGAGGCTCATGTCCAACGGTGTTCAGTTAATACCATTTATAAAAAAAAAGATGTTACAAGTTCTTTCTTTAACCAAAGACTTTGCTTGGCACCACCTCGATGCAATTTCTGTTTAACCAAAGGCTGACCACGCAGAGACTGCCACTAGGTATTGAGTCCGCCATCTATATAATTAATGTGCGTCAAAAATAAAGTAAGAAATAAGTTATTTTATTTTTAACGTATTATTTTTTATTTCTGACTTGAAGAAAATCGCCGGTAGTGGGTGGATAACAGCAGCAGAATATCCTATGTGGTGGCGGCCTTTGGGAGATGTCTATATCCAGAAGTGGAAAGACGGTATGGTATAAATAAAAGTCAACTTACATAAGCACAGCCCTGTGCGTGCCGAGCCCCTCCCCCGCGTCAGGGACGCACACGTGCGCCGTGACGGAGGCGCGCGCCGCCAGGTACCCGCTTGACGGCTCCA
Source organism: Sesia apiformis (assembly GCA_914767545.1). Classification (NCBI taxonomy): domain Eukaryota; kingdom Metazoa; phylum Arthropoda; class Insecta; order Lepidoptera; family Sesiidae; genus Sesia; species Sesia apiformis. Next base: position 228,296 of record OU611960.1, on the reverse strand, counting down.
CGCGCACTGCGCGCGCGCACAGCTCCAAGGACTCTCGAGAACCTTGCGACTGTTGTTGAGGTAATTAAAAGGTAGTTGAGGTAATTGGCACGCCCCCGGATGTGTTGCCTACCTTTGCGGTTTAAAGAATGGATTGGGAGACAGGCTTGGGATAATGGGGAGGGATAGGATAGGATGGGATGGGAATGGGCTCTGACATTTTATTCTATTTCCTCAATGTACGAGTACTTGTTTCAGTAGTGAGATATGCCAAAACCCATTCACATCATATCCTAACCCTCCTCATTTTCTCACATATTTTTCCAAATAAATTCCTAAGTCTCCAAACGTCGGCAGCGCATCCGGGACCGTGATAACATTTGTCATTCTGTACTGATGTTAGCATATATCGTGGATGTCTATGGACGACAGTATCCACTTACCATCAAGTGGACTGTATGCTCGTCTGCCGATTTTCTTTCCATAAAAAAAGGTTTTAATTTACCTCCTTGTCGTCAACCAGGGTCTCCTTCGCACCAATACAAACGTTCTCGCTGATACTCTCGCTGCCCATCGAAGCGTTTGTGATGAGCTGGTCTTTGCACGAGCACACGCCCCACGGCCGCACGCTCCAGTAGTACTTGTAGATCACTGGACTGGCAAATTATAAAGTCTTCTACAATATTTACTTTTATCGATCCAATTATCGTAATCACGATTCATAGTTTTAATCCATAAAGGAACTTATATAACCTACCAATATCTTTAAAAGGCAAACTCTGTCTGCCAATAGCAACAACACCTTCACCCGAGCCCGCATTCCCCGCCGCGCCCACGGTTCACGTAACTGGACCCAAATATCGGCCATAATAAATCGTGAGTAACCCGTTTACATAACAATTATAATATAGATTAATAGGCTGCATCCGAAGTGGGACGAGCCGGAAAGCAGGAGCGGAAAACGTAGGTAGGAGTGGCAAAAAAAGGTAGGGGGAAAGTGCATGCTGCATTCCCACGGCCGCTGGATCGACTGGCCACGTTACCTCGACTGGCACTCAACTGGCCACGTTACCCCTCTCTCACAGAAGGCTATCATGAAATGTACTGCATTTCCCACTTTATCGTATTTCCCCACGTACGTAACGTGTTTCGGTAGTGAGGGAGATATGTCAGAGCCCATTCTCATCCTCTCCCCTCCCCCATTTTCCCAATCCGTTCCTTAATTTGCAAAGGTAGACAGCGCATCCGGGGGCGTGCCAAAGTTTGTCATTTTGGACTAATGTAGGCATGTATCGCGGATGTTTATGGGCGACAGTATCCACTTACCACCAGGTGGACTGTATGCTCGTTTGCCATCTTCTTTCTATAAATTCTATAAATAAATAACGTAGCGTCGCAATCCGCACAATAACATGTCCGCTGTTAAAACGATTCTCGCTGTGAAAGTCTCTGTTTTGTATAGAGAATGTCAAAATTTGATTTAGAAGAATCATTTTCATTTTCACTCGGAATATTATGACATACTCGAAAAACTTAGAAACTATAGAGAAAACTACAAACGTGTACTGAACTAGCAGCGGAAATCGCAAACAGACTTGAAATGTCCGCTACCGCTCAAAACACTCGCAAGCGTCGCCGCGGAGTCACACCGCTCCCCGCTCCGCAGTCACACCGACCACACCTCAGTTAATATAATAATAACAATTTACTGTGTTTGAAAAATACGCAGCGGATTCCGCTGTCCACCCCGCGTCCACTCTCAACGGAGCTTTATAGAATAACGGAGGATTGCACTGAAGAGAAAGTCGCGGAAAATTATAGAATAGACAGCTGGGGACTAATTATTAAAATTTAATACTGGGCCAAACTGCTAGACTTCAACTTTATTCAGCGATATTGATCTAGTAAGTTTTAATGAACTGTCCATTTTGAAACATTGCGTAACATTTTCCCTTATTTCCCATCTCAGTCAATCTTAATGGATAAACTTTTGCAGACGCAATTTATATTTTTACGTACTGATTAGATCTCCGCATAAAACGTGAAGATATTCAGAGGAGGCACACTTTATTGTTCAGCTCCCCGATAATTACATTATTATAGTTAATGGGGATGAAGCCGATCTAAGCTTTAGGACTTAAGTGTTTAAAAAATGCTGATATAAAATCTTGCTTAGACAATATACAAAGTTCACTCGGTCGTGTGATGTCGGCTGGCTTCGGAATAGCACCACCCATCTTCCTGTGGATGTGGTAAAAGACGACTAACAAAGTCGCTACCGCAAGCGTTGACGAACTACACCATCTCTAAAAGAGTGGACACGCCAACTCGCTTTACCAGCGCGGCATTTTAAGGCCATACATCGCCACCACGCGGCTAATGGCGACTTCTGATGTTTACCATCGCACCTCTTGTCACCGAAGCGCGGTTCATCCGTACTTTCTTTCTTCAACATGAACACTATACCTGTATACAGTGTGTTGTTGGGACGAGGGCTTTAACTGAAACACAGCTATTATAACGATATCCGTCCGTTTATTGTCACATTATATTTTAGACTAAATACAACTCTCAGACACGACTCCCTTCGCACTATAAACTACAAGTATATACAGTATAAACTATACGATTCTGCAAGATCGATAAGGCAACGGATGCAGAATTGAAGGTGTTCATGGACAACAATGACCACATGTCAGTTGACGGGGCACTCTACAGGCTCTCCTCTCTCCCAAAAAATTAAACCCTTGTCCACTTATGAAAATAATCCTTTACCATCCGAAAGACTGTCTGCTCAAGCTCCTATCCATAAACATACGAGTAGTGAAGGAAACAAGTACCTATGGTTTATCAGTTGCACAGTGGCAGAGAGCGCTCGGTGCGGGAACGCGGTGCCCACGTGCACATAGTACTGGCAGCCGGGATCATTATCGCTGCAGATGTCGTAATCCTTTTCATGAGCCTGTGCAGATGAAAACGTTACAATTTATTTAAGTAAAGGAAGCGTATTATTGACTTTTTGAAATTCAGTGTATAAGTATACCAAATGGCGCTCTAAAAAATTATCTTTAATGCATATATTATAATACAAAATCGCAAGTACATTTTACCTAGCATATACATTATGTATTTTTTACGATTTTCAATCTGTGCAATCTATTTTTGGCCATTTGTTTTCGTCATTATAGATCAAACTATTTCAAACACATTATATTTCTTATTTCCACTTTTTATACATAACGATATATTTTATATTTTAATAATTAAATTTAATAGTTTACTTGTTATCTTATTCAAACAGGTATTTACATGTACATGTTCTCCTAGTGTTATCGCTCTAATCATTATTAAAAAATTCGTTTGTTTAATATTTTTAGTTTTTGTTCAAACGTTTAATACTAGATGGCGCTAGTTGTACCATTATGTTATGGACAACTATGAAGGTAGCGTCGATTTATTTTTATTGATAAATCAAATTTGAGAGTAAATCAACTTTACGTCTTGGACCGTTGTTTTATTAGGTACTTAAAAATTGTAGATCAATATTAAAAATAGTTTTTCGAATTTATTCACCTAGTAACATAGTTTTACTTAAGCAGTGGCTTTCCCTAAAGGTATAGCCTGTTTCATCTTAATCCGTTATGCTCATTATCTTCGCTCATTTCAAGGCTCGATGCTTCCTTACTTATGAGAGCCATATTCGTTACGACTTGACTCAAGCCAAACGTAGTAATAAAGGATACTCATTATTGCTTATGAAGTTATTTGAGTATGAAACGTATGAGGAAAATCGTAATGACTACCTCATTTAGTACTGGTATATCAGCCTGGAGAATTTTGACTCATATAAAAGCGAGAATTTGAGGAAATATGCAAAATGGGGATTTTCAAATTTAGGAAAAGTTCACTACATTTCCATAAGGATAACCGGTAAGCCCCAACCGAAGAGAACCGCCGCGCTAGAGACCAGTTTTTTTTAAATACCCCACGTTTTGTACTAGACAGATACTTATTCTTATTATATATCTACGTCGAAACTATTGTAAAATGTACTGCATTTCCCAATTTATTCTATTCCCCCTAATGGACGTAGGTACCTGTTTGGGTAATAATGAGTGAGATATGCCAGAGCCAATTCCCATTATATCCTATTCTATCTCTCCCCACTTTCACAACCCCTTCTCCAAATCTATTCTTAAATCTCCAAAGATAGACAACGCATCAGGGGTTGTGCCAACATCTGACATTCCGTACTGATGTTGGCACGTACCGCTGGTGTCCATGGGCGATAGTATCCACTTACCACCAGATGGACTGTCTGCTCCTCTGCCGACCTCTTTCATAATAACAATAATACTAGATACATATAATTTAAACTTTGAAACTGATTGCATTTTTGTTTCGGATTCGACTGGTAAACTTTAGCTTCGTTTTCTTTTGTGGAAAAACGTGACAGACGAACAAGCAGTCCACCTGATGGTAAGTATATACTGTCATTCATGGACATCTGCAATACATGCCGACATCGGTCCAGAATGACAAATGTTGGTATGCCCCCAGATGAGCTGCCTACGTTTGAAGATATAGGAATGGATTTAGAGAATGAGTTGGGAAAATGGGGAGGGATAGGATAGGATGGGATGGGAATGGACTCTGGTATAACTCACGTACTATCGAAACACGTACGTACATTGGGAAAATAGGACAGTGTGAAATGCAGTACATTTCAAGGTAGACTTCTATGAGATATAGTAGTAGGTTTCTAAAATTTATCCGAAATATGAAGCTGTCTGGTATATCTTTAAAATAACATATCTAAATCTTTCTGTAATCTCTAAAATAAATAATATCACAACATACCTCGATAGTCAGATGGCTAGGTTTGAAGAAGAGCGAGTCCGCGATAATACTCAACGGTCGCACTACAGCTGTAGAAGACAGCACTCGAAGCGCAACAATATGGAGGCCAGGACATGTGGCCCTGCACCACACCGCGCCCCGAACTGAACCGCCGCCAGCCCACCACGCTGGCGTCACAATGAATGGGTCCGCGATCAACGTCCCGTGGTTAGTCAGTTCCTGTGGCCAATGGTATATATAAAAGACACAGTATACTATACCATACTATACCATTTACAAGATGTAACAATCCAAATAAATACAGTTTTCACAGGTAAATATAAAATAGGACATATAACTTTTGAATCATATGTTCGCCCACCATAACAAACCTTTGTCATCTCGTTTCATGGACAAAGAACAATTTCCTTTTGAGAGCGGATTAGGCAGATTTTATCATACATATTTGGTATATTTTATTGTCTTTCTAATTAATAAAAAGGGTGAAATCTTATTTACAACTTTTGAAAGAGCATTGTAACTTTCTTTTTTTCTACCGTAGAGTAAATGATAGAAACAGAGAATTTTCGATGTTAAATTGTTTATCATGTCCAATTTTTATTCGCTGTGAATACTGAATTATTTTGTTGAGGATCTTTGAAATATTATTTTTTGCCGATTTTAAGTTCCAATGTGTAATTATGGGAGCGAATACGGAGAAGATTGCGGGTCCTTGAAAAAGATATATGAAGATTATATATCTTTATATATTTTATATTATATATATAGAAAGGGATATATAAATAATAGTAAACAGCGTTGGGTATTACGAAATCTCCGTTTTAGATGCACTAGAACGCTAATAACTATGCTTTGACGCAGAATAATTTAATAATTAAAAATATATATAAAAATGTAAACTTTCGTTTGTTCAAAATCCTAAATCTCTCGAAAGTTCTTCACCGATTGCTTTGAAATTTTGATACAACGTTGCATTCGAATACGTGCGTGTTTTTATATACCTATCACAGGGTAAAAACATGCTTTTTACCAAAAATCAGGTAAAAACCGGGTAAGCGCCATCTGTTGGGCAAAAATATAATTAAATAATGATATTGATAAATGATAGAAGTTAAAAAATGTGTTATGTTGCTTATTTTTGTTTAATATTAATGATTAAAGTGACTTTGTTACGCGCGCTCACAGTAGGAAAACGCTGACGCCTCAATACCTACCGCGTGTTACCAACTGGACTTGGAAACGGGGACATTGCTGACGGTGCGGCACGTGTAGCTGTGGAAAGACTTCATCGCACCGAAGCATGGAAAATTACCGGCACTCATAATCCAACCTCGATTAGGGTCGCACGTTAGCATGTAGTTAGAATATTGTAGTTAAAATGTAGTTAGTAATATTAAGTATGTAGTTAGTACTTATAATTAAATTTAATATTAGTAAATTGGTTTTTTTTTCGCTCCTCCGACGGCGGTCTACATAATTGGCGCAGTCGGTAGGATATTCGGTCGGTTCGCGTTCGCGTACGTTCCAGATTCGATCGTCCCGCAGCGCGCCCGGTGGCATCCTTGCCTTAGCCGAATATCTGAACAGAGGACCACGTCGCCGGAGAGGAATCCAGACTTCGATTGGGCGGAAGAAGACCATGCTCATGTAAGTACACTGAATTGTTCTGTGTAGTTGCTTCCTTAATTTTAGTCCTTATCCATAATCAAAATTTTCCACCCCAAAAAAATCGGGTTCCCGCGAGACTACTTCACCTAGGCAGTCTCGTCGGCATAGTGTCTTAGACATAGGTAGGAATATAGTTTCCGATTTAGATATCGATAGCAGTAGATTAATATTAGGAAATAAAATGGCTTCCTTTGATCCTGACACCATTTTTAAGGTATTATGCCTGGTGCCAGAATTCGACGGAAACCCGCACATTTTAACTAGATTTATTAGGATTTGCGATCAGCTCGCTATTCAATACCTATCAGACTCCCCTGAAAATTAATTAAGTAATTTATGTCAACTGAGTGGAATATTGAATAAAATCACTGGCTCAGCAGCTCGAACTATAAACTCGCAAAAGTATACACTCAGTTAGATAGTTTAGAACCCAAGCGAACCAAAAAGGTCTTATAGATGAGCTAGGCTCCGTAATTAAAAGCATAACAGGCAATCTGGACTACCAAGATGCCATCAAATATAATCACGCCATTAAGGTATTGGAAAGTAGTCAAAATGTAATTTCTTCTGAACTAAATAATCATATTAGTCTCAGTACAGAAAGGATGACGCAAGGAAATCGTATCATAACCCAGTTAATTGAAAATCAAAAGAGAATTAATGCAACATTACTTTTGTTAGTAGACAGCAATGCTTACGAAGAATCTAGTTTAATAAAATACGCTAAGTTTGCTCAACTATTGGCAATAATTAGCGAAAATGTCGACGACTTATTTCTAGAATTAGTTAGAATCGAGGACATACTAGCGTTTATTCGAGTTTCCATTACTCATCATTCTATGTTAAGTTTGAATATAATTAATAGTATGTTAGTCAAACTTAAGAAAATTTATAACGAGACTCAACTATTAGACATAGAGCCTAGGGAACATTATAATGTTATTAAAACTGGGTCTTATTACATAGATAGGCAATTAGTAATAGTTTTCCAAATACCCATAGTTTCCCCAGACATGTACGATCTTTATAAATTATCCATATTTCCGAATAAGTATAATCAAACCCTCGTCCCTCCATATCCTTTCATAGCAACTAACAGGTATACATTCATGTACATGGAGGCTGAATCCCCGAAGGTAAATCTACACTACCTATGCGAGGAGAAGATCAGCCATCAGCTACACACTCAAGCAGACTGCATTCAAAACCTCATCATCAACCAAGCACTGGACAAGAGATGCACCCCAACCACAATAGTTCTCTCCAGAGAAGCAATGGAAAAACTCGACGCCCGGTACTACGTGATCGCCTTCCCACATCCAATAAAAGTTAAACTCTCATGCGGCCGGGAAGATTTCATGACATTACAAGGCAGTTATTTGGCTACCGTACCCACCAGTTGCATCATACGTACATCTGAGTTCACGATCGTCAATACCAACGACCGAATAGAAGGCAATCCCATGAAAATAACGAAGATTTTATTTGACACCAGCGCCCACAACACCATTTCATCCAACATCGGGTTAAACTCCATCAATCTAAACGGACTTCAGAACACCCAAGAAAAAAATTATGTTGCAAACACCCGTGACTTTGGGAGCCTCAATACCCGAAGCATTGTACCACACCACAATCCCTCTCTACATACTCATATTAGGTGCACTTGCACTTGGGACGCTGCTACTAATAAAACACTGCAGAACGAACAACGCAAATAAGGAAGAGTCTACACCGGAAAATCATACTTATGCGGACATTGGAAAAATCCCGAGAGCGAAACAGGCTCCAGCAACATTTTCGCTCAACGTTCTCAAATAGTTGCTGTTCTCACGGGGGAGGTGTTACGCGCGCTCACAGTAGGAAAACGCTGACGCCTCAATACCTACCGCGTGTTACCAACTGGACTTGGAAACGGGGACATTGCTGACGGTGCGGCACGTGTAGCTGTGGAAAGACTTCATCGCACCGAAGCATGGAAAATTACCGGCACTCATAATCCAACCTCGATTAGGGTCGCACGTTAGCATGTAGTTAGAATATTGTAGTTAAAATGTAGTTAGTAATATTAAGTATGTAGTTAGTACTTATAATTAAATTTAATATTAGTAAATTGGTTTTTTTTCGCTCCTCCGACGGCGGTCTACATAATTACTTTGGTTTTTATGTGTTTTTTATATTTATTTTTAAGTAAGACTGTTCTTCTGCCCCAATAAGAATCTACCATAATAAGAATCGCCCTAATACCAATCTGCCCTAAACCGAACAAAGAAGCCCTTAGGCTAAAAGAAAACCTTCTTTTAGCCTAAGGGCTTCTTTGTTCGGTTAAACCTTAAACCCTTTGTTCGGTTTAGAGCAGATTGGTATTAGGGCGATTCTTATATAGTAAACGATAGTAGAACATATAGTATGGGACTAAATACCTTTAGTCCCAGTCGAAACCTGATAGTGAGTTGAGGGCCACCAAAAACACTGGCGAAAAGGTTGATAAAATGTACAGCGAAACCTTTTTTGTGTCACACCCAGAATACAAATGAAACCTTTAATCCCTGTTTTATTGGAATCGATTCAGACATTTACGTTTACGAGGTTATAAAAAAATCTCATATAGCCTTAAAGCAGATACAAGAGTCGGGTTAAAAGCTTCACATTATATTGATGTCGACACTTTAGTCGCAATCGTGTGTCTATAATAGTCCCGTTTCTGTCAAAACTCATAAATATGACTGTTTGAAATGCTAAAAGGTGATGCTGTGTCTCACGAGCCGACTGGTCGCGTCCAATTGACTAAGTTTAGCCACAATCACAGAAGACTGTCGTGAAACATACTGACGTGTTTGGAGAGTAAGTGATTTCACTTACTCTGCGGTATGCGGTATGCGACCGTTAATTTTTTTATATATACTATTCGCGCTAATAACATTGGTGCTTCTTAACTTGTAGGGTAGTGTCATTTTTTATTACCCACATTTATTTTATTATTTATTTTATTAGTCATTTATTATTTTGCATACCGGCCGCCAGTCTAGCGATCGACCCCTGCCGTCGCCGGTTGTTCTGAAGCTCACATTTTGGTGGTCTCTTCGACTCTAGAATTTAATGTAGTTTTAAGTTGTATTGTAGTTTAATATCGAAGGACTCCTAAACCAGGTAGAAAGTCAAAAATAAGCCAAGAAGAAGCGCTACCAGGCCTGGAATAACAGGTGACAGTAACGAGCTCACCAGGCGGTCGTGAGCTTGGTCAAAGCGTAGCTACTCTCTGGATATAAGGTCAGACTTTCTATTTGATTATCTTTTATTTATATTTGACCTATGGATTTTCTCGTGGATTAGCGTACGGCTATATTGCTTAGCTGTCGCGTTCACATATTATATTTAGGAGTATAAATAAAATATTGGAATATATATTTAGTAAATTGGCTTGACGACAAGAATCCGGTTATTAATCTTCACAAAACAAAATATATTCAATTTGATTTACGACAATCCCACCAACTAGACATAAATGAAAATTCGACAATTATAACATTGAAGAAGTTAAAGAGGTTTCTAGGAGTTCAACTTGATAGTCATGCTAATTGGAAACCACATTTATATTATTTAAATAAAAAATAAATACATTTATATTTGTCTTAAGGAAATTATCAATGAATGTATGAAAAAAGACGGCACTCATCGCTTATCATATCACGCATATGTGGTTTAATGGCCTTATTCATTGGGGTAACTCAGGGCATATGCTACCGTTATTTAAAACATACAAAAAATGTATGCGAGCTATATCAAGGATAGCTTGCTACTCTCATGGCAACTAAATGATCTGATTTGATTCCTTATTCTCCATATTTCCCGCGTGTATTTCCTAAATTCTCATATCATATGAATGTGACAACGTTCATCATTTTAACTGATACTCTTGACGTACCGCAGATATAATGGGCAAATAACTGTTTACCAAAAGATTGAAGGTCATTTCCTTTACCACCTAATTTCTTTAAAAAAGCACCTGTTAATTGATATGTCAAAAAACAAGGAGAATAGATCTCTTCTTAATGAGAAACGAGAAAACATCGTGCAAAATCGAATATTATTGTGCAGTATCTCGACACGATCATGTCATGCATACTTTTTGGTTTCGAATTGATAAAAAACAAAGTCACTCACATCTATAGAGAAGGACAGCCAAGCGTCTTCAGTGAGCAAGAAGAATGCAGCATGAGTTGCATTACAGTGCAAGATCAGACGAGCGTAGTGCACATCGCCCAATAGTCTCGCACCGAGGTCCAGCACATCGTTGCCTCCCGCCAGCGCATCCGAAGCCTCGTCCCGCGGTGTACAGGACAGGACTGACTTCATCACGTTTGGTACTAGAACTGAGAAACGGTGTAATTTTCACAGTATCGTCTGGCAGTTTAGGTTGTTTAGATATAACTATACGATTATTCTTTTCACAAATCTGGTCAGACATTATTGCTTACTAATAATGGACGTATCCGGTTGCGATGCCCGCCTCTTGCTATTTAGGAATGGATCTCTTAACATTACACTCCCTGTTCATCTTCGAAAGAGGATGACGGAATAGGGAGTAAAGAGTATAGCAGATAGGGTTTCATTGATTATACTTCCAACTTGATAGAATTATATAGACTACGAATGAAAGCAGGAAGTTTGTGGGTAGGACTTTCCTCATTCCGTATTACTTTCTACTTGAAAAGATTGAATGGCATGGAAACTGAACTCTGATGACTTTCCCTCACACTCGTAACATGTAACGTCTACGCTGCAATCCCACAGCCTTTGTCCGCACTCGACTGGCCACGTTACTCTGCACTCATAGAGAACACTACCGTATAATGTACTGCATTTCCCACTTTATCCTAATTACCTAATAAACATCCGTGTTTTGGTAGTGAGTGAAATATGCCAGAACCCATTCCCTTCCCATCCCATCCAAATCCTTCTCCAAATTCATTCCAATATCTCCAAAAGTAGGCAGGGCGACAGTACCCAGTTATCACCACGTACTATCTGTCTGTGGACAGTGTGTTCGTCTGTCAACTTCTTTCTACAAATAAATAAAAAGTACGAGGTATATCGTGGCAATCTTCTGTCAGATCTCAATTGATGGTAATCACTGATTATCACCCTTAAATCATCAACCTCAATGAATATCCCAAATGAGGTGCTCATTTGAGATATCAATCCGAGATGATCGACTTCGCCGCATCGCGCACATAAAAATGAACCCTTACTGTCAAGCACCGGTGGCTGCATATAACACGCTATCGGCACCAACAAATCTTTGCCCATAGACACTCGCACAAGCATCTCATCGCGCAACGCTCTCACGTCTCGCGGTTTGAAGTGGATCTTCAGTTCAGCAGCCGCTCCACACGTCACAGTTAGGCCACGACTCCCACAGAGTTCTACATTAAGCTCCCGTCTACATGGAGGTCGGATGGATAGACGAATTTCAAATTTAGATAAGTTCACCAGGCGAAGTGGTTGCTGAAAAAGAAGTACATATAGGTAAGAATTTTCTATTATGATATTATCTCTTTTATGTCGGGATTCAATGTCAATTAATTTATTTCCAAAAAACGTGATATTTACAAGATCTTAAGTTTATAATATACTAACAAAACCCGGCAGACGTTGTCCTGCCTGTGTATATTTATTTACCTCTGTATATAAAATCACAAATTATTCTGTTTTGCCGTCTTTATGATTTTTGCAATCGGTTGAACGGTATAGAAGTTGATGTGCTGCAGCGCCATCTAATGGCGAGTTACAACAAAGTCGATAGCTCGAAAATATTCTCCGTGCTCAAATACCTATGTATACCAATTTTCATGGCGATCCGTTAAACGGTATAGAAGATAAAATATAAAGCCGCTCATAACTCATACGTTATGTTGTGTTTTGTAGTAACATTCCCATGTCGTATCGTACTCGTATGTTGTGTTGTATTATATTGTGTTCAGTTGCGCAACATTATGCACTTGTGTAATGTTGTGCTGTGGTCCGCTGGGCTTTGCTAAATTGTGTTGTATGTTATTCTGTTGTACTATACCGTGTTGTATTAAAATATATTGTATTGTGTTTTGTTGTATTATGTATGTGTAAGGCAAAAACTGAAATATCTAACTGTATACAGCTGTCCCACTGCGAAATTGACGAACTTCAATTGCGATGGTACGCAAATGATGCATTCCGGAACAGGCTCTGATGGTGGTCTCGGAGACTTTATTGAAACTGGTCGAGGTAATACTTCGCCTATGCTGTGAAAGAATGAAAGTACATAGAAGTCTTTTTGGAAAATAGACGTAATTGCTTCCAACATACAAAATGTGTCTACGTATGAAATGTACCTTAGCCTTGTGTCGCTACAAAGCCGCTACAGCAAGCCCTGAAGGACTACACCAGCTCTAAAAGACTGGACTTGCCAACCCGCTTGACCATATGTCGTTTTAAAGCCGTACATTCCTCGTGCATAAGACAGTGTGCATAAAGAAATAAACCCAGGCTGGGTTCAGCAGTGGATGTAAAAAAGGGCTGGTTAGGTATTAAATGTACCTTAGGGTCTTCAATGATGAGTATTCATCGAGGGTTATCAGCCTATGGGGCAGCTGCAGCGGGGGATCTTGCACTTGCGCTTCGCTCACATTACAAGAACTCTTATTCAGAATGTTCTTGACCCACAGACTTCCATGGCCTTGTGGAATTAGATTGAGAAAGAATGAGACTTATTAAGGATGTTATCTTACTAGGTTACTAGACTAAATGATACATTTATATGTAGGGCTTAATTCGAATATTTTGAAACATGCTCCTCTTTATTCAATCACTAAATATATCAACTTTTCATCCCATCTTATCCCTTCTGATAGGGATCAGATAAGGATCAGAAGGGATAAGATGGGATGAAAAGTTGATATATTTAGAGATTGAATAAAGAGGAGCATGTTTCAAAATATTCGAATTAAGCCCTACATATAAATGTATCATTTAGTCTAGTAACCTAGTAAGATAACATCCTAACATAACATCCTAACATAACCTAGTAAGATAACATCCTAACATAACATCCTAACATAACCTAGTAAGATAACATACTAACATCCTAACATCGCATCAGACAACACTCCCTAGTGTCATCTGATGGGATAACGATGTAGCATCGAAGAGATCACCAAGGAGAAGCGTTTTCCATCTAAATTATAATGGGGAATGTTCTGAAAAGCTGTTCAATTTGATACGAAATTCTGGTTTTTATCATCGCACCTCTCGTCACCGAAGGGCGGTTCATCCGCACTTCCTTGACAGAGAGCTACTACATACTGTGCGGTCTTCAAGGCATTTTATGCCGTGAACCCGAAAGTTATGAAACAAACTGCCTATTGAGATTTCTCCACTTAGTTACAACATAGAGCTTTTCAAAAAGGGTGTGAATAGGATTCTGTAAGATTGGCAGCGCACCCACATCCCGTGTGATGTTGCAGGTGGTTATGAGTGGCGGTGACCACTTACCGTTTCTTAGGAAGCGCGCTCTTCTGACACATCTTCTATAAAAAAAAGGAAGAGACCTCATTCCGAATTTTTAATTTCATATGCATACAGTTTTCTTCAACCATTTTCCTTTATCACCGAGTTAGTGACAAATAAAAGCGTGCTATTTAAGCGGGATCTGTGTGCTACAGAAAGAAATTTGAACTCATGATCTCATAATTTTCTTTATAATATAATATATTCTTCATAATATAATTTTAGGGGAGGGGGGGGGTCCAAAAGGTTCCGACCTGATAAAGAAAAAGAACAGTCAAGTTCTTGAAACTATTTTTATTCTTCAATATAGTCTTCCGTCCATATGAACACTTTTCGGGTCGTTTTAAATTTCTACCCCTTAAGTCCGCCTTGAATTTTGAGAACAAATAGGTCAAGTAAGTAAGTCAAGTAAATAAGTCAGGACTATATATAGGGTGGGTAGCAAATTTCCGTGAAGGGATACCTTGAAGAAGCAGCTTTCGCAACTTCGACGGCCTGGCGTGGACGGGCGCATTGTCATGGAGAAGCCGCACATCTTTACTTAGTTTTCCACGGCGTTTCTACTTGATTGCTTCTCATAATTGCTCTATGAGGTTAGCATAATAGCTTCCAGTCACCGTAGTGTTGCGTTTTTTTATGTCTATAAGCAATATCCCTTGGCAATCCCAGAATATTGAAGCCATATGTAATCTTTTTCGTGGATTGAGTCACCTTTGATTTTCTAGGGGGTGCTTCACCAGAACGACACCACTCCATCGACTCCCTTTTAGAAAAGCGATCATAGCACGGAACCATAGTTTCATCCAAAGTAACAAATGACTCTAAAAATCATTTCTGTTTCTCTACTGGCCAAGTTAGCTCGCACTCGCAGAGGACTACCGTAAAATGTACTATATTTCCCAATGTATAAAAATGTATACTGTTACTATTTAGACTGTTCGTTTCAGCAGTTTTGACAGTAAATTCCCATTCCATCCTGCCTTATCCCTAATTATTTTCCCAACCCTTTCTCCGAATCCATTCCTAAGACTCCAATGATAAACAGCGATCCAGGGACGTGCTAACGTTTGTTATTCAGGACTATGTCGCCTTGTATCGCGGATGTGGCAAGACGACAGTATCCATTTACCACCAGGTGGACTTTCTGCTCATTTGTCATCCTAAGATACCCGTAGACTATGCCCGCTTTTCGTTTACATTAATCGACAATCAATAAAACAATTTCCTCAGGTACTCACGTCTAGCATCCTGTTCGATAGACGGCATAAGATCTTTCCTCTCTATGATTCCAAGATCTTTCTTCCACGATTCCAGATTCCCGGTAAATGAAGCCGGGGAGTGCAGCTTGTATATATTCCTAAGAGGCTTCTTGGAGAGCCTTTTCGCATATTGAAGTTTCAGTTCACCCTCTCGATGCCATATCTCGTCGCAATTTGATTTGTATTTTTCTAACTGAGAACATTATTGTTGGAGAATCAGTAAGTAAAATTTAGTTTCGAACTCGTTCAATAGATGACGTTGATACATCAACCTAGAACTCGCTAGTGAGACGTTATTACTTTTAGTATATTGATTTCAGCCTTTACCGAATTACTTACTACTGGACACAGGCCTTCTCTAGAAAATTACTGAGAGGTTTAGGGCTTGCACCCATTAAGCAGACCCAGTTCGTATTGCCAGCAACACACACATACTCTACAATAAATTATTTTTCATCCCCCTATCTCGGAAAGAGTATTTTTACTCTTCGATATCTGAGTGCAAAAGCCGTTTTTATCCGCTAGAGGATAAAGTAAATTGAATTTAGAACATCGTGTGCACTAAGTTTGTGAATTCAAAACATCATTAAACCTATTTACTTCTACCTCCATGGTGCCGAATTTATCATACAACTTTTTTAATTTGTTAAAAACTCAGACTCGGAACCTTCTTGGTGTACTTTTTTTTTAATTTGCTTTGCGCGCGCCATTTTCTTTCCGAGATAGGGGGATGAAAAGTTACGTGTTGCACTCGAGTGCAAAGATTTTTCACCTCGTGCTCTTTTGATTCCCTCGCTAACGCTCAGGATTCTAATTTTTGAATCACTCGCTGCGCTCGTGATTCAATTTTAGAATCGTTCGCTTGTTCGGTCATCAAAATTGAGCACGCGGTTAAAAAGCACTCTTGTATAACAAATAACTATTATTCTCAAATATGTGGAATTTCTCACGTTTGCCTTCACCACCGATCTAGTGGTATTTTCTGTCTTAAATACATACTGTGTGGAAACTCAGTGGTACGGGCCGAGGATTTGAGCTCTCAACCTTACGAATGAGAGCCGAGATACCACTAGGCTAACACCGCAAACAACAGTAGAATATAACGTACAAAATATAGTAAAAATAAATTATTTTTGTTGAAGTTGGCACATTTACATTCATGATGATACTGAATTAATTGTTTGTTTTTTATAACTTACAAGTGTAAAACGGTGTGGATTATACACAAATTAATACGCATACTCTGATGTACATTTTACGTACAATTGAAATTGAAAAAAATAATAAATTGAAATAAATTGAAAAAAAAAATGGAAACAATAAATTGTTGAGAATTCATAATGCCACATGAAGATGTGGAGAATGCCACATCAAGGTTTCCACACTTATACAGCTAATATAATGGCTTTTGCGTGATGCGCATTCAGGCAGAAAGACGGACAAAGAGACAGACAGAAAGACAAAAAATCCAAATAGGTCGTTTTAGGCTCTCTTTTTTTACAAACGCGGCGTCGTTACGATTTGATTACATGTAAAGATAGGTAGATATAGATTGCATTGCATATTATACCATATACTGAGTGTGAGTCTACTGCAGGATATAGCTAACTCAGGACTCACCATCGCACACAATCTTTGGCTCTTCTTAACCCCCCCCCCCCCCCCCCCCCCCCTCCCGATCGACGAGCTTCTTTAAGCCCAAATTATTCATCTATATCTTCATTGTGATAATTACAGGTGAAAATATGTTACAAATACAATGGTACGCTCGCTCTCTGTACCACAACACTAATTATCAAATTACAATAAAATATTAAAATTAATTATAAAATTACAATTTGATGTCACAATTTAAATTATTACATGAATATTTATATGTGTCAAAATATTGTATTAATTAATTCATATTAATTATTAATCATTCAGGAAATCGTCAATTGTGTAGTAACACTTATTTACCAGTATAACAAACCCTTTATTTTTGAAATTAATTACGTTAAACTCGTTCGGATTGTCAGGCAGTGATGTGGTGCGCATCTCACACTGCCCTCCCAAGTCAAGTAGTTGGGCTGTCTCCATTCAATGGCTCGTCTACCCCATAAGTTGCAGGCCTGCAGCAGGTACTACCTGCCCATTTCTCACTTTGGCATATTGATCATATGTTGGTGACTCACGTTTTTTGCGAATCTGTTCGCTTCATATTATAATCCATTTATTAACTAATCATTACTTATACATTTATCAATTAATATATGATTTATAATTACCCAATTTTCTAGAGTGGGTGTTGCGTTTTCATCTTCACTTGACTGGTCTCGCGCTGCTGCTACAGTGACGAGAGGCGGTAAGTTCAATTCACGGAATACTTCCCGTAGCACTGGACGGACGTCGGCACAAACCATGCCACTATACATACGTATTTACATAAATATTGTTCGGAGAAGGATTACTGCCTTAAAATGCCATGGAGAGGAAAGTTTCAAGACGTCAAGTGAATTAAAGACAAGAAAGGTATAGGTATAGAAAATAAAAAGGTAGTGTGCACGACAGAATAGTGAATAGTGAAAGTGCGGTGCCTATATACCTATGTGTACATAAGTAAAATCAGTGCGCGAAATATGTATGTGCTAACATCACACATTTCGGAGGAAAAGAGGGCCGTCTAAACAGAGTTCCGCAAGTAGCAGAATTTAAGCGGCACGATTTTGGTCAAGAATGAAATTCACGTGCCCTTCCTCCGGAATAATAAAATGTTAACACATACATAACACGTTATCATAAGATGTCGATGTTATATAAAATGATTAGATAAGGTATTGATATAATGTAAAATGTTAAGGATTATCATATACTATTGTTTTTACGTATTTACAACATCTCATTTACTTGTGTTTATTGTGCTGTCTTATATTTTTTGTATGTCTTATTCTCGCTCTCCAAAGTACTAGGATACCTAGGTTATAAGTCAGGGAATTAGAATAAGGTTTAAAATAAAGACTACCGCCCGCAGTGTGTTTCATTTAGGATAAATTCTAGAACAAAAGTTGCGGGCTAGGTGGCGTAGTTCCGGTATCGGCGCCACTGGAAAGCAGTGCACCCCCGGTCCTCCCACACCTCTTGCTACTCACAGAGGGGGGGAGGGACAATAAGAGAAAAAGGAAATTAAAAGGAAAATACCTAAACTTCGCCACCGAAAATAGTCTTTATCCTCCGTGCAATAAGAGGACCGGCCCAGATAAATAAGACTTGTAACCTAGATATTATGTACAAAAGTGGAGAGCTAATAGCATTAAAATTTCCTCAGGGAACGGGGGGATCGCTAGGGCAGCAAACCCCTATAAAAAGACAAAGGCCTAACAGCCAGCAAGCCAGTTCGTCCTCAGCACTTGAGTAGTAATTAACATATAGAAGAAAAGTGAGCTTGCTGCCCGTCGCCGCTCCCTCCGCACCCCTGTGTTAATGTAAACCAGAGCGGCGTTTTATTTCCGTATTCACCCCAACACCTGATCTGCCGAGATCCCTGTAACATCAAGACCGGCAAGCCTGAATCCTACACCCCCCCTGTTAGAGCTAAGACGTGTGGCCTGCAACATTGGCCTTCGATAGCCATCGGCGTGCAACTTTAACATCTGGTTCTCCGAGCCAGATTGCTGAGCCAACACCCGATCGCCAAATCGGCGTACACCTTTAACAGGTAGTTTCAAGGAACAAACGTTATATATTTTTTTATGTAGAATGATGGCCAACGAGCTGGTGATGCCACATGATGGATCATATGCAGGTCACCGCCGCCCATGGACACCTGCAAGACCACTGTTTACAGCTCTCTTGAAGAGCCCCATATCGTAGCCGGGGACAGACATCTTTAGTGAAAATTATAAAAATTTTTGCTTCTTATTTTTTGCACTTCCTTTTTACTACAATTCATTTTTTTTAATATATATGAAATAACCACAGTTTTTTCCCTTGCTGTCGTCCACAATAATAACAAGTGCTGGTCAGAATAATATTCTATCCTTCGCTTGGGGTCTATGCATTTTAGGGTTGAGTCGTTATACCAAAACGTAACTAAATACGGTTACTAGTCAATAAACATACTGTATCGATTCAAACGGTAACTGATATTACAAAAAGGCGCCGCTTTCAAGACTCAGTCTCTCGCCGGAGATATCCTCGAACGATTAAGAGCAACAATAAGAGCGATTAAGGGGCGCCTGTCATGTAGGTATGTAGTTATTAGTTGCCGACCGTCTTCGATATATTCGCTTCATCTCTTTTACAGGACCGAGTTGCCCGAATGGTTCGACAGAGAGAGAGAGAGAGGTAGCGAATATTGGTTGAAATACCGCGATTCCAACAAACGCAAGATATTAGCTACCTCTCTCTCGAACCATTCTTGCACTCGGTCGCGTAAAAGAGACGAAGCGAATAATATCGATCGATTGATATCGATATTTGAAAACTATTTTACATATCGATATAAAAACGAAATATCTGTTAGAAAACCGTATGTATATGGATCCGATAACGCCCATCTCTAGTGCATTTATATTATGGGCAGTTGCTATCAGGTACAAGTTGGTAGAAACTGTAGATACCATGTGGAACATGTACGAACACAAACATCTGCCAACATATAGCGTCAGGTTCTAGCGTAACACACTCGTCAAGACTAAATAACATAATTAATTAAACATAATTAATATAACGTAGTTAATATATTTACGCGTCTAGTGCAAATTACAAAATAATACTAACTCCTTCCCCGGTATCAAAGGCAAATTGTCAGCCATTGCCAAAAGTTGCTTCAAAACATTCTAAATATTTAAAACAAGACACAGATACGTATATAAAATGAAAATATGATTATGAAATGTTTTCTTTAGCTAAAATTAATTTATTTCATACAAGATTGTTCACTGATTAAAGTAAAAATTGCCAAGAAGTTGACATTTATTTTATTTTTCATTTGATATATGACAATGGTGCAATTAACACATTCTGCCAGTGTCAAATTTTCTTCATAAAAGGCCAAAAAACTCAAACACATTTTGTCAATGTTTAGACGCGTCGCAGCTCTGTAATGTGGTAGTAGATTTACTGAGGACAGAGTTGCACTCCTTGGAGGCACACGACAAATTAATTGTCACGCTTTTATTTGATTAACACAAACATTATGCACAAAACACTAGGCAATTTGAAGTTTAATAAACTATCAGTATTAAGACACAAAACATAATTTATACATAATTATACATTTTTACATAAATACATAATTTTTACATGAATCAAACAAAAACTCAACCATCACTTCTCGAGTTCTCGCCAAAAAAGCATTTAAAATTGACGTGACATTATGTAAAATGAGCTTTCATCTTTTTAAGGTTTTTCATTTTGATTTTGAGGAGAGTCTTATAAGATTCATTATCGGTAGTCTTAGATAAATTTATTTTTATGACAAACCCTTTATTATTAATATAATTTATTATTTATTATTATTACTTTATTATTATTTATTTTTATGATACAAGTGTGAAATCATTGTGATATTAAATCGCAGCGCATTCGTCATAAGAAATATTGAGGTGCTTCTTCTTTCTTCAAACTTTGTCCAGAAAATTTTAACGCGTGTGTCGTGGGTCCAGAGACACACAAAGACTAAAACAACACGTGCAACACCCAGACCCGAACTAAAACCTGTCTTTAAATAAATTATTTTCCGACCAGAAATCGAACCCAGGATCTATTATTACATAGCAGGCAGAGCCACTAACAACTGGGCTATTTGTAGTTTGAGAGGGAGTGCACGCTGCAGTCCCACAGCCGCTGGGTGCACTCGACTGGCCTCGACCTCGCTCCGATAGAAGGCTACCACTTTATCCTATCTCCCCAACCATACGTATGTACGTAGTGAGTGAAATATGCCAGAGCCCATTTACATACCATCCTATCCTATTCCTCCCCATTTTCCCAACTCTATAGGGGTAGTAAATAGGAAGAAATTAGCGTCAATAAAAATAAGTGTATAACATTCCCTTCAAATATCGCCCGACACCACCGTATAGATATACCATACTATTGCTATAACTGTTTACCTGTAGTAAAATCAACGCACGCCATTTTTTAGGCTTTGTCCGAGCTGGGCTGGGTAGCGTATTGCGATGCCTTGCATGGAGCATTTGAATTGCGTCAGTATTATTCGCATTTTAATATTAAAATTTGTCACGCGTCACGCATCTCATCTGCTATACGCACAGCTCACCCAGAACACACCCATGGACAGGCAATGTTTGGTATTTTCGCGACGCAATGCATAACGCGACGCATCGCTTCGCAGATTTATTTCGTGGTTTGCCACTGTTTGTGCCACCGGTGGCACAGATAGGAACAAAAAAATCGAGTTGTGCCACTGTTAATTTTAAAGGTGCGTAAGGGGTACTCCCGTTAACACTAAAGTATTCAATGCTCAAACCGTATTAAGTTACTCAATGTCATATACCTGTCATATGTCATTCAATCTAACGAAATGTAGAACATAACGTAGCACTATTATTTACTTATTTATTCAAACATAAGGTACATCGCAGTTTCGAAAAAACAATTCATACATTCTTTAAAACGATTTCTCTAAGAGTTCCACAGCATACGCATAAATATTCATAAATCAAACTTCAAAATGCAGTCAGCCGCAAAGTATGCAAAGATAATACTTTCTTCAACCCCTGTTTCAGTGTTCAGTTTAATCAAAATGCGAGAATTATGGAACGCTTCTCATGTAAATTTCATGTTCATGCATTTTCATAAGGACTTTGATATTACGTTAAAAAAATAACACTCCATTGAATAACGCTAGAGATGCGAAGATTTCTCACATGATCTGCACAGATTTTGCCACGAAATAAGTTCGTTTAAATACAACTCGATTATATAGACCAATGAAGTGTTGGAATAAATACAAATTCTTTTACAACCCATTATCAATATACTGAATACGGATTCTAAGTGATGCTAACTGCAAATATAACGTTGTAGATCAAACTTGCTCTTTCATATAGAACAACGACTACAATAATTAATATAAGTCAATAATAGGCATATGGTACACGCTACAATCCCACAACCGCTGGGCGTGCCTGACTGGCCGAGTTATCCCGCTCTCATAGAAGACTAAAAATGTACTGCGGTTGATATCTTCAGTGGCGACTGCGTGAATTTGTATATATTCCAACGCTTCATTGGTCTATACAATGAATTGTATTTAAACATCGAGTTGTATTTAAATAAGTTGTATTTAAATTTATTTAAGTCTATACAATCGAGTTGTATTTAAACGAACTTATTTCGTGACAAAATCTGTGCAGATCATTCAATGTACCGTAATTGAATTGCAATTACGATTCGCGAAATGTTGATTCATAATACATTCATAATACGATTCATAATACAGATGAACTTACGAAAACCTTCTGGTGACTCCGAGGACATTTTATGCTGATATGGAAAAATCAATAACGATCAGGCAAATAAAGTTCTCGGCATGTAATATTTTTTGATAGAAACAGAAAAACCGATTACATATGAGTAAAAAGTTGTCCCCAAAGAGAAACACAATTACTGGAGTTCCAAAAAGTACCTCTCAGACTCAAACGAGAGGCAGCCGCTTTCGTATCCACGTCACATGAATTATATAGTACAGGTGCAGTACGGTATCTTGAAGTTTTATTACCTTTTAAAATTTTTCAGATGAATATGTAGACAATGTAATCGATTAATTCCCGATTCTTAGATAATTGAAGTGAAAAGTTAACGAATCTCTTTTTGCAGTAAACTCATTACTGATAAAATTATTTATGTATGCTCAAACAATAATAAGAACGATATACATATAAACAAGAAATAAATATGTGTAAAAACATTTACCTAATGAAAAATAATTGTAGTATGTTTGTTTTATTTTACTTACATAATCGGTGACGCCTGTGTCATAGACCGGGATGGCACCATACGCACACATCGCGTGACGCTGATGATAGGGATGGGCAAATTATTGCCGGTATTAGGGCCTACACGAAATACCGGCTAAATTCGTAACACGAGAAAAAAGTTATTCTACTTTTGCAAAAACTCCGGTCTATGAGATGTATGAGGTCTATGTCTATGAGGTACACGTCACCATTGGCGGATTAACTGGTAAAATACCCTCTCTTCTTCACGGAAACGTCTAAAACTTCCCAGGAAATAACAGATTTAAAGAACTCACATAACAACAACATTCCTAACAACACCGAAAGTTTGAAGGGTACTGCGTCAAACCAATGCTTTCGCGTCGGATTCCAGTCATACTTTGCTTCGTATTTTCCGACTTCAGCGTCGGTCACGTATGTCGGTCATCATGCAATACGAAACGTGTCGTATTTTTCCCTGTAAAATAGATCATGACGTTTCATTTTGCGGGTTGTACCTAGGCCCACGTTTTAGATATCCCTAGTATATAGCCTAGAATCTAGGCCCTAAATTGTTGGTCTCTTTATTTAATGTACAGCAGATATTTTATGTATGTTTTTATATAGAGCGGTGATAGCCTAAGGGTATCTTTTTTCAGCTCTAATATTTAAAGTCATGGGTTCATCAAATCCTCGGCTCTTACCACTAAGTTTCTACTTACAAATACGATTTTTTTAAATTGTGACTTGATCGGAGGTGAAGGAAAGATTGCCAGCAAACCCGTATGCTCCAGAACTAAACAAATCTCTGTATGTGTAGTCATCAATCCGCACTGGGCTCACGATTATGGCTCCAAACCACCTAGTCCTAGTAATTTACTAGTGGCGGCCTGTGCCCTGCAGTGGGACGTTATAGGCTCGTATAGAGATATTTGTATACAGAAGAAGGTAGCGAAAGAGATAATATTGGGATACCGTCGCGTACACACGCAAATATCAATCGAAAATAAAAATGGAAATAGGGATTTCGCTATTTTTCGTACCTTTCACAAAAAAGTGTATAGACAAAAGTGGTAGATTTACGAGCTCTATCCATCGACCTATCGTTTATGGATTAATATATATTGGTGTTGATTTTCATTTTGGGATATGGTTTTCTTTTCTTTATTCCGAAATGTATGAGCCTCATCACCTGAAGTCCTTGCTGGTACTTTTATGTGACACAAAACCTTAAATGGCAACCATGTTTCGTTATTTTTTTTTCAACGTAATATACAAAACATTACGCGTGCACAATTCTATAATTTCGACAAAATTCATCAACCGGCCGTAATACTAATAAGAAAATTGGGCTGAGAGAAAAGTGTACAAAGTGTACATTGTGTACAAAGAAATTTTGTAAACAATGTTTTTGTTCGTCGTTTCTCCTCTTTCCCCGTCTACATTTATGCACCTCCTCCGTAGACGACTTGATCATAATACCGGAGGAGTACCTACGCCGCCGGTACTTCCACGGTAGAAATTTTGTAAGCCAGCCAACACTCATTATTACATTGTCACTAAACCTAACACTAACATAACAATCCAATCATTTTCGTTCTGTGTCACAATACTTCTTCTAGGCCACAAAAATCTCTTATTACGATCATTTACCGTGGGCCACCTTGAGATACGTCCCAAATACTACCAACAACCAGCAGGAATAAAGATAAGCAACTATATATTTTCCTACAATAGGTAAAGTAACATTAGTACTTTATGAATAATTGAAGAAGGTATTTCCGTATTTACTGACCCAGGGGAATATCCCCTGAAACGACAATTGAAAAGTTTTATCTTCCACGTCCTAATACTTTCAGACGAATCTCAAATACTTGTGGGCTCCTTTCGCCAGAATATAAATCAAGTTTTTATTACTTTTTCGGCACGGTTTTTGTACCGCGCCAAATAAATTTGAACATAAAAACACCTCGATCGTCGGGAGATGTCGCTGTGTCCTATAAGTTTTAGAAAAAAGTATTTTCACCAGATTTATAGATTTTTGTGAGGTTTATCTTTTATTTCTATTATTATATTTGACTTGAAACAAGAGCTCAAACGCATCGGCATCGGAGATGTTCGCGAACGCTCGTACGGCCGATTTCTTTGCCATATTGCGAAAAAGAATAGCATCACTGATGTCTAGGGTGCGGGGCAGCGTTAACACGCTACTGGGGATCTTTGCGGAGAGGGTAGATGGCCCGATATTGAGACATTGGGTGGAGTCGCACGTTGCATCCTACAGGAGGTGACGGGCGGCGACAGCCAGTGTCTGATGTAAAATATATGTGTATATATATGATAAGTATGTGTATATTGGAATATATATGCGTGTGTGTGTATGTATATAATTAGTAATAAAATCTTAATAATAAGGACTAACATAGTCTATAAGTTAAAATTGTTACTAACACTAATTAAAGAATAAAATATGTATCTTGTGATCTGAAATAAATGAATTATTATTATTATGAACAGAATAATAATTACATTGTAAACAATCTCCAAACACACGCCTATTAATGTTCCAACAAATATTTTGCTTTTACTTATACTAAACTTTTATAAAACTACTTGTAAATTCTGGTTCTAACTTTATGAAGATCAATTATAATGAAATAAAATATGAAATAGTGCTTTCTTAAATTTGTATTTTTTGCGTGTGTGTCAGTGCGAGCATTATGCAAATAGACCCTAATTTATTCCCAAAAGCAAAATTAGAATAACAAAATAAATCTATATCCCCATAATAGTCATTGTACTCGTATGTTTTCATCATTCTTGTTTAATCGTGTGTTGGAGCAGTTATTGGGGCATTTAAATGGGGGACAACGACATATGTATTGCAAAACGACATATTGCAGTTTGGACCAGAAACTGAAAGTGCCGGCCAAAGAAAAGTAATACTATAATATAACGCGGCAATGTGAACCACATACCGCAGCTCCTCGTAGTGCCGCCACACCCAAAATCGCGCTAGTGAATGCCAACAGTGCAGCGCTACACAGCGCGGTAAGCCGGCGATAAATCTGCCCGCTCGTTTTCGTAAAGTTGGCCAACGTTTGAAGATGTTTGCAGCACATTTTCACAATGTCGTTGATGGCTCGTTTTCACGTTCGGGCGACCGTCTAGGCTAAACGTTCGGCGAGACCACAGTCGGTACTTTGTCGTCGAACGTGGATAATGGTCCAAGTTATCCGTTTTCGTTATGTTTGATGTATTTATGTTGACGTCAGAAAAAAACCCTCGACAGCAACTGAACGGTGACGAGCATGTCAACAGACGTATATATAAGAGATATAAGGGTACTACGAAAACACTGTAAAATATTTTGATGTGAGTCAGAACACTAAAATATTTTGATATGTGAGTCAGAACACTAAAATTATCGATATGTGAGTCAGACCACTAAAATATTTTGATATGTGAGTCAGAATACTAAAATATTTTGATATGTGAGTCAGAACAATAAAACTATTACATCAAACTAAAAATTAACACGTATTTCATATTTTTTTTTATTTTATTATTAATAATAACAGTTATTTTTTAGATAAATATAACACTTTTAAATGTATTGATTGGCTCAAAATATTTTATACTGTTCAACACTGTATTAATGTTAGTTAATATTCATCCTAGTTCGGCCAGACAGCGTTAGGTTTAGGAAAAGTACCGTTTGTTTATAATAGTTTAATTAGTGTCGATGCCAATAGATGGCGCTGTATCGTTTTTACATCGCGGTATGGTTGTGTTCTTATGTAAACCGTAAATTATGAATTTTGTTTTTTGTTATGTGTCCTTGCCAATAGTGGGATATCAACCATATCTGTGCTGTGGTTTCATTGCTCGCACCTTCGGATTGGAACTGGATGAAGGCTAATCTTCATTGTACAGTGGTCACTGAACTCGCAGTAGATTCCTGCAGCGGCTCGAGTACGTGGTAGGATTGGTGTGCTTGCCAAATAGAGTGGAAACTGGAATATATATCACCATATCTGTGGTTTTATTGCTCGCAGCCTCTGATTAGAACCCAGTTTAACACTTATCTATAAGCCACGCATGACCATGAATCACTTGTTTTGATTTGACCAACTAATATGAAATGAACTAATAACATGATTAATGAAATACTTTTTAAATAGCTATAATTACAGTTGATCTGACATAATTTTGTATAGTTTGACAATTTGTTAAATGTCATAAATTAGATATGCTTCAATAATTGTAGTTAATTTGATGTTTATTAAATCTGCCATCTAATGTATCATTCACATTAAATGCCAATAAAGAATTATGATTACGATCCATACCTAATGTCATATTTGACATTCATTTTATTGTTATATTTAAAAGCTTTATTGCACATTGTGGTTATAAGAGGCTAGCATAATGATTTAAAGCATTCTCTAGCAGCCAAGGGTTCAACAGAATGATACATTGGGAGGACATGACACAGATGGAAGTGTCTTAATAATACTCTTTCCAGTTTTGCTCTTTACCGAACTTGTTGCTACTGAATTCCAAAGAACTGTCAGCTAATGAAAACCTAAATTCAATTTCGCTCCAAACTCTTTGATTCGATTGCTCTTTGATTAATTTCGTTATTTATTTTTCGATCCGTAACGACCTGCCTATTACACTTCAGTAAAGCCTTATGAATCAGTGCTGCTTACGTCTGTGAATATCTCATAGAACGCCTTGGATTCGCTTGGATTGGACTTAGCTTCTTCCGTATAACTATACATATATAAAAAAACACCGACCGATTTTACATGCAAAGTTTACTCCTTTAACAATTAGTTTCATGAGGTCTACCTATTGTTTCAGTGTTTTTAATTTTTATTACATTTACCACCAATAAAATTGTTAAAATGAGGACTTTCTGTTATTCATTCATTGAAGAACCACTATCAACTGAGCTACCGTCGCAATGTGAAGCTGTAACTAGGATTCTGTAAGGACGGCGGGAGCCCACTCGCATGCCCTGTGGTGTGCGTGGTCTGTGGAGGTGATCTTGCCATCTCTCGTCTGCCAACTCGTCGGCCTTCTCTTCTATAAAAAAACATACGAGCTAGTTATATTAGACCGAGGATTTCAATTCGACTCGCGAATGAGAGTTGAAAATAGATACCAAGTCTCCAGGTTATCATTGCGAGACGTTACACAAGTCTAAAATCTAAACCATGTTACATGAAAAATAAATATAAATAGTTGTCATACACACACTATCTGTATCTCAGCCACGATGTGACATTATAAGATCATCTCATCACACAATATCGTGTTCAAGACGCGCTCATCGCACACCGCTAACTTTGTAATTGACTTACCAACAGGTAATTGTAACGTCGACTTTACTATAAATATTTTTATTTGATAAGTTACAAACGAGTCGCCGATATTCACCTCCATCGAAACATTTACATTAAACGCATCTTGAAAATTTTCCAGAGAGCATTTTCCAAACGGTGGGAAATGGCAATGGGTTTGAATGACCATGACCTACCATAATCATTATTAGCAACCAAAGCTATAATTATTTGTAATAAAAATACATATAATAAAACAGTAAAAGGGTTGAGTCTGCACATTGACTTCATTTAAGAAATAGTAATTTGGGGGTCTTTTTTGAAGCTACGGAACCCATAACAGTATTTTTTTTAATTTGTGGCTATGTTTGTCTGTTTGTTTGAGCATCACGTAAAAACTACAGTACGGATTTTGATCGAGTTTTTACTAATGTATAGCTAAGTACCCAGAAGGCAAATTGGTTTATGTGTCATCTTTATATGACACGAAGAAGTTGAGTTATAGAGGAAATTTAAAAAAAATATTTTTAAAATTACTCAAACTCTACTGGATGGATTTTTTATCCCTGAAATCCATCATGTTGGTGCTTTTACAGGTGTTAAAAATGTTTTACAGCTGCTTAGTCCACGCGAGCTAAGCCGCAAGCAGAAGCTAGTAATCATATAACTTAATATGGATATAAAATATAAGTTAATATGCACATTCTGTAGTATATTTTCTAAAAAATTCAAGAGATTTTTCTAACTAGAGCGAGTTTTCAGTTCAAGAATAATGAATATAGACTCTCTTACATCTACGAATATATTCTTTTGTTATATGTGTATGGATAATCCCGTATAATATATCATGACTCATTCACGGCTTTGACATTTACTGCCTTAACAATAAAATATTTATGAAATATAAGCTTTCGTAAGCAATATATCTCAAGTATGTTGGTATATATATGTTGATTATTTTTAGGATATTTTTGTCCATCGTCCTT
This sequence comes from Sesia apiformis, assembly GCA_914767545.1. Taxonomy (NCBI): domain Eukaryota; kingdom Metazoa; phylum Arthropoda; class Insecta; order Lepidoptera; family Sesiidae; genus Sesia; species Sesia apiformis. The sequence continues at coordinate 198,705 of OU611960.1, read as the reverse complement.
TAGAACATGTATGGTCGAAAGCACGGCTGACCGACATGAGGTCTTAAACATTGCTATTTGTGCACACAAAACTGTGTGCACTAAAGTCGTTTGAAATATCTAATACACATAAGAAGCATATATTATAAAAAAGTAATGTATCAGGCGACCTCTTTACGAGTATCAAAGATTCTTTTAAATTGAATAGATTTTTGTATGTAAATAACCCCACTTCTACATAATATCTCCCCACATAAACCTTTGCTTCTTGTGTCAATGTCAGCATAATGGCACTCGTGTTAAATATTCAAAGTTCTCGGGAAGTCCTCGAAGAGTCGAGAGGAAACATGTAGACAACAATTAACATTTCTCTTACACACTTTAAAGTACTCGAGATGTCCCGAAAGAGTCAGGAAATACACAACAAAACAAATCTACATATATATAAATATATATATGAATTCTGTGGCTTTGCTCATATGACAGCCAATGTATATTTTTGTGAGGTTCTGAAGATTACGTAAATTTTGAATTTAGGATAAAATTGCCAACGTCTCGACTAAGACCATTATTAAGTGACCAGCCTAAAAATCCCATTTCCGAGACATTATATTATATTGTTTGAGCGGGAAGAAACTGTGAACTAGGCGATTTCTTGTCAGGGAGTAGATAATGGAACGCTCGGTATAACCTCGCGCTGGTCATATATTCACAGCCACAATGAGAAAATAATAAAGAAGAAAACTGTCTGAAGAACTTCGATTCGATGTGAACCCCTGTTGACGCGGACTCCCAAGATTTACTGTATGTACAGTGTAGTGTACGCGTGTTTTATTACGAGTTGTAGCGTAGTTCAAATAGTGTGTTATCTTCGGCCTCAGAAGTGTATTCAGTCAGGCGTCTGGACTGTTGGGTGAAGCTCCTGGAGTTTAGTAATATACAGAACCGAAATCACAACCACATATATCGAGAAAGAAGTGAGTGGTTGTGATTTCGGTTCACAATTCACGTAGTTGTATTACGCAGTGTCATCGCGCTACATTCTGTTAAGCGTCACAAATATAAATTTTAATGAATTGCTCTCCGCAGCGTCGCCTTAATTGAATGTAACCAGGCATACATACATCTTACTGTTTGTAATATATGGAAATCAGATTTCGGTTCCACCGTTACTTGAGTGACGAAGTCCCTAAAATGCAAATTCAGAACGTGAACTTTAAAAGGTCAAGTACTTCATGTGTGAGTACGACGTTGTATAGAAGGGCATACTTGTTTACTATACCACAAGACACCATAATAACAGCGTGTGTCTTCCCAACGCTGGATAAAGGCCTCGCCTATAGACACAAACAACGCAAGTTCGTGAAATTGTATGGAAAGCGAGCATAACACGTAATGAGTAACAGCTCCCTTGACTGAGTTCATCACTTTTACAATTAATTATACCGCAATTAGGTATTTTTGTGTTTTGTAACAACGACTTGCTAACGACACGGGTCGGAACAGATTGAAGGAACAGCGCGAGAAGTGGAAACTTAGCGACGCAGCAACGGAGAGCTCACGTTATCTTCCTGTTACCTGTCCAATGCTGCAGTAGTGGTCAACACACGATCATCCGTTCTCTGATCAAGTCACTGCATCGGCGAGTTGTCAAAGGTAATAATTTATTCAGATTAGCAATCACTTCGATCCAATGGGATCTTTTGTGCATAACTAAGACAGATAGATGTCTCTATCTCGGATGTATGACTTCCGATTCTCGACATGTGATTTATTGTTGACACCATATACTCGTACGTCAATGCATACAATAATTCGCGCGTTCAAGCTCTGTAGACAAGATAACGCGTATACTTGCATCCACAGTACAGAATTGTAGTTTCTGTGATACCACTGTAACTGATTGTTTCAGCAGTTTCCTTCAGTAGCTACCGCAAGCGACTAAGTAATGTAAATAAGTACGGAAATGCATGCAAATAAATAGAGTTACACAGAAAACGAACTTAGCCCACTTTACTGAGGTTTAAACCAACGTCATATAAACTAAAAATTGAAATAAGCGAAAGAAAAGTTTGTAGAGCGAGAAATTTCTCTTGACCTGCGTGGTATAAAGACATTGGTAATAATTTAACGACCAATGCTTGAATACAAACGCTAATGACCGCCAAATCGCTCACTGGCAGGTTGCCAGCGACCTGGTCTTAACTAATTCAAGCAACACACAATTCTTGTCCTGAAGCGGCGGATGCAGTACAAATCTGGGTGCCGGTGATAGCAACAGTAGTGCCCAAGACTGTGGGAGGCTGCATCTGGTCGTTGAGAAGCCCTACAACGCGTATCACACTACATTTCGGCAGGTTCACAAGAAACGCCGCCGGTGTAAAATAACTATCTGTCCGAGATCTCTGACATGTATATGTATATTTCGGATTCTGATTAACTAAAATCTAGTTCTAAACTCTTATTAACTATTAACTAATCTATTAACTAAAATTGCTAGTTTAATTGTTTTTTATGTATTTTTGTTCTTTTCTCCGTTAATTCTATTTTTTTCTTTCCTTTTTAAATATATTTAAAAGACCGAAATTTGTTTTTTTATTAGTATGAAGTTGATGACGTTGTTAGTGGAGTCATTGACCATTATCGAAGACACCTAAGATTGTCCTCCAAAACAAACTTTTAAATAGAACTGTGAGCAGCAGATGACTGAAGAGAGCAGGACCGTACGGTGCCCCTTGGCCTCTGTTGCCAAGTCTTTTTTTTTATGGACGAAGGTGGCAGACGAGCATACAGTCAATCTGATGGTAAATGAGTACTGTCACCCATAGACATGCCAACAATAGTCCGAAATGACAAACGTTGGCACCCCCCCAGATGCGCTGCCTATCTTTGGAAATATAGGAATAGATGTGGAGAAAGGATTGGGAAAATAGAGAGGGATAGGATGGGAATGGGCTCTGGCACATCTCACTCACTACCGAAACACGTACGTACATTAGGGAAATAAGATAAAGTGGGAAATGCAGTACATTTCAAGGTAGTCTTCTGTGAGAGAGGAGTAACGTGGCCAGTCGAACGCGCCCAGCAGCTGTTGGATTGCAGCGTGCACTCTTCCTCTCAAACGTTCATCAAAAAGTCTCAAAATCATCATGAAAGTCTGGTCTTCAAGATCATGTCAACACTACACTCTCTATTCAAAGGCTGTCTGGCGGAGACCGCTTTTAACGATAACATTGTTATTGTCTTATTTTTGTTTTGGTTTATAATCAATAGTTTTATTTACTTAAAGTTCTACATTATTCTTCGACATCTCTTGGTTATCATCAACAAAGCTCCACAAAGCTTTTTGCCAAAACACTGATTCCGAGCCGAGCCAAAATGCAGGATTTCTTTCACCATTTCCATTGTTCAAATAAAATATATTCGTATAGTCTTAACTTAACTGGAGCAATTGAGATTTCCTCTGCGTTTCGACTATTGTACAAAGCTTCTCATCACTACCGGAGGTTCAATCTTTTTTCAAATAAAAAATCCATGCTACTCAAAGCCCTTATAAAGCCTTGTCTGTTGTTGACCGGTTGGGTCTCTTGAATAAATACAATTATTGGTATGATCTACGAGCCTCTTATCGACGTCTGCCGTCAAGTGCCGCCGTCTCCCGAAGATGGACTCTCTACTCAATCATAGCCCTAAGGGTCGATACTAACGACCTATCACATCAACGCCTACGCGTTTAAATCATGCGTTAACGCAATGAATATGACCTGAGCTTCATAATAACTTCTAAGGATACCAAAAAAAGTTTTGAAGTTTTATATATTTATTGAAGGACAGGCAGTGGTGAATTAGACAGACTGGTGCTTACATTGTATAATATCATAACATCCTGTTGTATACTAATATTACTTAAAAATGAAAGGATAAAAAAACAATGACATAAATAGAGGGGGAGGGTGCACGCTAGGAGGGGGAGTACACGCTGCATTTCCACAGCCGCTGGGTGCACTTGACTGGTCACGTTACGCTTCTATCACAGAAGACTACCTTGAAATGTGCTACGTTATCGTATTTCCCCAATATACCTACCTGTTTCCCTAGTGAGTAAAATTTGCTAGCTTCCCAACCCATCCTATTCCTTCCCATTTTCCCAACCCTTTCTCCCAATCTATTGCTTAATCTGCAAAGGTGGATAGTGCATCCAGGGACGTGCCAACTTTTGCCATTCTGAACAGTATCACATGGACTGTATGTTCGTCTGCCGTCTTTTTTACAATTCCCCATTGTAGGTACGTGCTTCAGTAGTGAGTGAGATATATCAGAGCCCATTCCCATCCCATCCTATCTCTCCCCATTTCCCCAAACCTTTCTCCACATCAATTAAAATCTCGAAAGGTAGGCAGCGCATCTGGGGGCGTGCCATAAATTGTCATTCTGAGCTGATGTCTGCATGTATCGCGGATGTCCATGGGCGACAGTATCCACTTACCACCAGGTGGACGGTATGCTCAACTGCCGCCTTCTTACTATAAAAAAAATAAAAAATAACAAAATTAAAACAAATTACTCAACCATCCCATTATTACGTTTGTTCCCACTAGTATACTTTTTGATCTACTTGAATAAACCGCCACTTAATTTTTTTATCACAATCATTAAAGACGTTTGAAGGAGAATTTGGTTTGAAAAATGCGTTGCTTCAAGTATTTTATCAAATGGCTAAAGCGAGGTCTTCCTTCATACGCACGTTTTGCTATTTACACATTTTCCCAAATAAGATAGATACTGTTGTCTGTGCGGAAATACTAGACCCTGCGAAAAATCCTAAGATCCTCTCCTTTAAGAAATTATCGATGGCAATATGATTCACGGACCTTGGGGTAATCTAAACATCAATACACCCTGTATGAAAGGAGACAGCTGCAGCAAAAGCTTTGTTTAAGAAACTAAAAGAAAACTCCTAAAAGAAATTTAAACAGGAGACGACGGATACCCCAGTACCGGCAAACCGAGCTTGAATTTCACCATTGAAAGCCTTGATAACCGCCTGTACTTTGACGTACTTTTACAAAATAACGTGACGTAAAAAATAAACACAGGCACATACGCATGCACACCATACATGCATACACGTATAAACACACACACATTTACAACTACTTATGAACATTCACTTCCCATTTGATACTCTCGATTGAATGGAATAAGATGGGAAATGGACTCTGACAACTGTCAATCGTGCCCGTAAAACAATGGGTAACCATTGTTTTACCATTGCTTCGCGGCATTCCGACATCACTAAAGTTCAACACAGAGAGGATTAGAAACAAAATGATTCTTTGACACACACGCATTAAAACTCCACGATACAAACTATCTGTAATACAATAAACGGGCACGAGAAGTAAAATGCATTAGACAAAGTAAACAAGTATAGTTAGCTGAGAGGGAACATATGAAACTAATGCGAGCTCAACAACACGATTGGCTAAAATTAACTTTATTGCTTGTGTATAAGAACTAAAGTGGAGCGAATTTGGCTAATGGGATAGTCAGCAAAATTGCGGCTACCAATTAGTCTTTATTAAGTCTGGGAGAGAGTCGAGAACGGTAATGTCTAAAATTTGTTAACATCCTTTTTATTATTAAACTAAGCGATCTGCCCTGACTTCGCTCAGGCTTCATAACAACTCATGGAACTAAATCATAGCCTATAGGTGAACGAGGCCACATTACCTCTCTTTCACAGACAACTACAGTAAAATGTACTGCATTTCCCACTATATCCTATTACCTGATGGATAAATTATTTATGTATTTATTCTTTATTGTACAGAGTGACAAAAGACTAACTTAATGCTCTATCTATCTCCCACTCCACGTTTGCGATTTGGCAATGCGGAAATGGTGCGCGGTAGGTGTAAAAACAGTTAAATTTGTGTAAAATTATAATATACATTTCAAAGTAGTATCTTGTGAGTGCGGGATAACCGTAGCCAGTTGTGTGCGCCCTACATAAATAAATGTAAATTTATCTACAATCATTATAATCATCCACATCATACCAACGATGTATTATTGCTAGCCAAATTTGTGACATCGACGTGATCAACTTCGGTTGAGTGTACACTGTACATGTATTTTAAGTCAAAGGCATGTTGTACAAGATAAATAAACACAAACGGAACAATTCAGTAAATGGGCGGGAAAACAACTGCCATTACTTTCGTCGAGTCCGCACATAATTTGCAGATAAATAACGCTAGTGCGAACACTGGCAGCCGGAAATGTTCGAGAATTCGGGATAACATTTAGATTCTGTCGTCGGGGTAAAAGAGGTTTTTGGCAGGGCTTAGATTACTGAACGCGATAAATATTTACTTTGAATCTAAAATTGACATCGTCACTCTTATAAAATTTTATTAGTTATAAACAACTGTTGGGTTCGGTGAGAGATTAACCGAAACGAACAATGAACAGTTCAATAATGAACAGGCGATTTATCCAGACGACTTTTAAATGAGTCAAAACTGTTTTGTGGTCAATGCCCAGTTCATCAGGAATGTCGTAACTACTTATATGCCGATCTTGCTGCACTTTTTCACAAATGGCATCAACTTTATCGCTAACAGGGCGACCGGAGCGAATTGCATCTTTAACATTAAGATTTCCTGACTGAAAACGCTTTTTTTTATAGAAAAGAGGGCGGACGAGCAAGCGGTCCCACGTGATGGTAAGTGTTACCGCCGCCCATGGACATCTGCACCAAGGGGTAAGCGGGCCGCCGACCTTGGAAAATCCTATTCACAGCTTTCTTGAAGAACCCCATGTCGTAGCTTAATGGGAAGACCTCTTGGGACAGTTCGTTCCACAACCTACGGGTTGGCGATATAAAATAATTTTTGGACCGAACAGTATGCGACACCTCCGTATCTAGGAAATGCGGATGGACCGCACTTCTGTAACGGGAGGTGCGGTTGTAGAAACCCGAGGTGGGAATTATATTGAACAATTCTTCAGAGCATTCTCCATTGTACAGGCGGTAGAACACACAGAGAGACGCAACGTCTCTCCGTATGCTGAGGGGTTCCAAACCGCCCGTGAGAGTGGGATCGTCGACAATACGAACAGCACGTCGTTGGATGGAGTCAAATGGGTCTGATTGGTATTGGTTTCGCTTAAACCAACTTTGTGCTACTCTTATTGACACTGCATTAGTCCATAAACGACACAAATTTTATTGGCGGCTTGTGTCACATTTTTCCCTTTTTTGTAATAAAACTTTAAAATGTATCGAATTTCTTCGTTAGATTCACTCATTTTCTTGGACATAAAAACTTTTGAAACATGGCGGGAAACAGATTTTTATTTTTCATTTCTTTTTTTTAAATGTTACCTTTTTAATGATGTCATAACCAGCCAGGTACAAACAGTTTAATCAAATATATTGAATCAGAACTTCATACATATAAAATAAGAAAAGACTTTCTCCCCGACCTATTACATTCTTATATATAAGTACATTTACACAGAACACGCAAAATAAACGCAACAAACATGTAGCACAAAACACAAATAGCATAAGTCATAACTACTGGTATCCTGGCTGCTGCGCCCTAACTTAGTACTTCAATAGGATATCAGTAGTTCAATCAAATAGTACAAAAAATGGCGAGTCAATACAAAAGTTTTTGGGTATATTATACGTACCGGGACCCTATTTAAAAATGCAATATTTCGACCTCGGTAATCCGCCACGAAAAAGCCGTCAAATTTTCGACGATGTTACGATTTCTGACAAATATCTCATAAACACTGCGTTTAGTGAAAAAAACCGTATGTTTAAACTAACCAGTAGCGTTGCGTTGTAAGGCCATACTTCTCTCATATAACAATGTGCATCTGGAGGTCCAACGTTCAGTAGTGGACTGGTTACTGTATACACATAAACTATATGTCATCCGACAGAGCTTGTAAAGTCGAACAACGTTTGTCTAAACACTCTTTTCCTTAAACGTACAGATAACAGTGAAATTTCCCATAATCACGTTGCGATCGCCGGTTTTTATTTAAAACATTCTATTTTGTCTAAAAAATCTCTATTTCCGTTGGGAAAACCAAACAATGCAAACAAATATTGTAGTGTGATTAAAATACCACAAAAAATATATCATTCCAGTACATTTTCTCATTTACGCCCTCAGCTATTTATAATAAAAATAACTTTCTTATTTATACCAAACTCACATTACTCTTGGAGTTAAAAGTATTTACTGTTGCTTCAATTTCTGCTTATAAATACTTTTAAAAGTGAAGTGTACTTACAGAAGTCCATTTAAAAGTTGTAAAAGTGGAATATTTTCGTTGCCTTCACAAATTACTGTCAGTTTTTATACTTTTCAACCAAAACAATTCAATATTACCAAAGATTACCAAACAAACATGGTTTCCAAAAATTCAAACATGTTAATATTACACGACCATTCTGATTATGATGAAGAGAAAGGGTTTGATTGTTGCACTTGTTCTATGTTACTAAGTTTTACGCCAATTACGTACTAATATTATAAAAGAAATGCAGATTAATCATACAAGTCAATTTCTATTAACACAATAATTATTAAAAGCATCTTAAACTCTTCAACATAGTATTAATAGGGTTCTTTTATAGTTGTAAATATGGTTCATGATTTTTATGGTTATAAATAATAAGTCTTTTATATTAAAATAATTAGTAAAATAATTGTGTATGGTAGTTAAAATCAATAGTAGGGACATATCAATATGCAAATGTATTTCTCTAGAAGAAGTTACATCATATATAAATATCTAGGATTAGTTTATTGATTTATAACTTTATACGGAATCTTCGTGTAGATTCGGTTTATAGCAAGCCGCAAGTAGTACCTAGTGGAGTATTGCTCACATCTCTGGGCCGGTGCACCGAAATACCAATTAGACCCATTTGACTCCATTCAACGACGTGCTGTTCGTTTTGTCGACGATCCCACTCTCACGGGCGGTTTAGAATCCCTCAGCATTCGGAGAGACGTTGCGTCTCTCTGTGTGTTCTACCGCCTATATAATGCTCTGAAGAATTGTTCAATATAATTCCCACCTCGGGTTTCTACAATCGCACCTCCCCTCATAGAAGTGCGGTCCATCCGCATTTCCGATACGGAGGTGTAGCGTACTGTTCGGACCAAAAATGATTTTATACCGCGAACCCGTAGGTTGTGGAACGAACTGCCTCAACAGGTATACGATATGGGCTACGATTAAGCTACGATATGGGGTTCTTCAAGAAATCTGTAAACAGGATTTTGCAAGGTCGGCGGCGCACCCGCATATCCCCTGCTGTTGCAGGTGTCCATCGGCGGCGGTAACACTTACCATCACGTAGGACCGCTTGCTCGTCCGCCCTCTTATCTATAAAAAAAAACTGTTGGGAAAATTTTATCATTATAAAAATATATTAAATAGAAGCACTCTGTATATACTTTATTATGCGCTTGTTGACTCAGTTGTAAGTTACGGGGTGGGTAGTTATCGGTTAACTTTTCAATGCAGATAAGATTTTTAAAACATCTAGACGATGAAAACACCAAGAGAAAACTTAACAAAGATTATCAAAAGTTATTTAATACTAGCTGTTGCCCGCGACTTCGTCCGCGTGGACTTTAGTTCATAAACACCGTCTTTAAATTGATATAACTATTTTATTTATGAACTGATTGAAATAAAACAAACACTAAATTTTAAGTGAAGCTTACCAAAATACATTAGTGAAAGCCGCACCCAAATCGGTTAAGCGGTTTCTAAGATTAGCGCGCACAAACGAACAGACAAACAGACAAAAATTCTAACAATCATTGTTTTGGGTTCTATTGCGTTGATAAAGGCCCCCAATAATAGTTTTTCTCATATATCTTCCATGTACAGACAGCGATCAGTTACATTTCTATTATATGTATAGAATATAGAATAGATATTATTAAAGGTGTACGCCGATTTGGCGATCGGGTGTTGGCTCAGCAATCTGGCTCTGAGAACCAGATGTTAAAGTTACACGCCGATGGCTATCGAAGGCCAATGTTGCAGGCCACACGCCTTAGCTTTAACGGGGGGTGTAGGGATTTAGGCTTTGCCGGTCTTGATGTTGGTGCAGGGATCTCGGCAGATCAGGTGTTGGGGTGAATACGGAAATAAAACGCCGCTCTGGTTTACATAAACACAGGGGTGCGGAGGGAGCGGCGACGGGCAGCAAGCTCACTTATTTGAGCTTTGTTAGCGCTTTGAGCGATGAGGACGAACTGGCTTGCTGGCTGTTAGGCCTTTGCCTTTTTATAGGGGTTTGCTGCCCCAGCGATCCCCCCGTTCCCTGAGGAAGTTTTAATGCTATTAGCTCTCCACTTTTGTACATAATATCTAGGTTACAAGTCTTATTTATCTGGGCCGGTCCTCTTATTGCACGGAGGATAAAGACTATTTTCGGTGGCGAAGTTTAGGTATTTTCCTTTTAATTTCCTTTTTTCCTTATTGTCCCTCCCCCCCTCTGTGAGTAGCAAGAGGTGTGGGAGGACCGGGGGTGCACGGCTTCTCAGTGGCGCCGATACCGGAACTACGCCACCTAGCCCGCAACTTTTTATTCTAGATCTTATATCTAAATGAAACACACTGCGGGCGGTAGTCTTTATTTTAAACCTTATTCTAATTCCCTGACTTATAACCTAGGTATCCTAGTACTTTGGAGAGCGAGAATAAGACATACAAAACATAAGACAACACAATAAACATAAGTAAATGAGATGTTGTAAATACGTAAAAACAATAGTATATCATAATCCTTAACATTTTACATTATATCAATACCTTATCTAATCATTTTATATAACATCGACATCTTATGATAACGTGTTATGTATGTGTTAACATTTTATTATTTCGGAGGAAGGGCACGTGAATTTCATTCTTGACCAAAATTGCGCCGCTTAAATTTTGCTACTTGCGGAACTCTGTTTAGACGGCCCTCTTTTCCTCCGAAATGTGTGATGTTAGCACGTACATATTTCGCGCACTGATTCTATATTGTACACATAGGTATATAGGCACCGCACTTTCACTATTCACTATTCTGTCGTGCACAGATATAGATATAGAAGATATGAGGAATTCTACCAATAGAGTATAAAGTAAAAATATTATTATTATTAGATACAAACGAAAATGGTCACAGTTTAGAAAAAGAATTTGTAACTACCCAAATCGTGGCTCAACCGAATGCATATACGAAGTGCCTAAGGTGACAATAACTATTGGCGGCACTGTGCAACAAGCTGCCCGGGGACCTCATTTTGAACACACTAAGGATTTAGTTAAAGAATAAATTATATAAACATTTGCATCGTGAGGTCCCAGAGTGGATAATCATAAATTAATATTTCCTAATTTATGTAATATATATTATGGATTTATATATTGATGGATTTATAAATGGACAAATGTACGTTTTGTATATAGACTGAATGTAAGTTAATTTATAAATGTAAGTCAATCACGGGCATTGTCCGCCGACAAATTGCTGTGCAGTTTGAGGGAACATTTATCCATGTAGAAATATTTAATGTACTTAAATTAATAAATAAAAAGAAATATTTTAATGTATCACTTGAACTGGATCAGTAATAGATTAACACGAATATTTCGAATTATCGATTCAAACATTATAAAAAAATTCGGTCATTTTTGCAAAAAAAAAAGGATTACAGTATGAACATATGCTACCCTTTTTCCGCATCAAAGTCAAATACATCCGTTATCCGTTCGTCCGAACCGCAGCCCTTGTGTACAGATTACGCAGTCCATGTTAAACATTACACAGTCAAAGTACACGGAGAATACAGTAGTACATGTGTGCCTGTAGACTGCTGTGTGCTGGACATGTGCCTCACATTATCTTGTGCACGAGGAATGTACGGTCTTAAATTAAAACGCCATGTTGGCCAAGCGGGTTGACCAGTCCACTCTTTAAGATGTGATGTAGTATCTCAGGGCTTGGTAGCGGCTTTGTAATCCTTTAGTCGCCTTTTACAACACCCGCGGGAAGAAATGGGGTGGTGAACTAGACGACACCACGCGGCGCAATTAGTAGTACTGTCACTCATGTATTTTTTTTTTTTTTTTATATAAACAATTTTTTTTTGCACTTAATCGTACAAAAGGCGAGCTTAATGCCCGAAGGCATTCTCTACCAGCCAACCTTTGGGTAAAACAGAGAGGCACGTTGGGAGGAATCGCATTCGAGAGTTTAATTGCCTGCGAGGTGAAAGAGTTAGACATAAAGCCAGTACGACAGGAAATGACTTGGAGTATGGAGTTAACGGTCACGCAGTACCACGCACCACCACGCATGAGTACCACGCAGGAAATGAAACTTACGTTTCAAATATTCTGGGTAGCTTGAATCGTATAGGATGAAGAAGAGAGTGCAGAGCATTTTTTTTTACATCTCTGCGTTGCCGGATCGGATGCCATTTAAGCTGAGAATGGTAAGGAGATATATAATATATGCTCATAGTTGCGTAAGCCGAAAATGAAACGTATACAGTAATTAAGTGGAAAACGATCCAATTTGTTAAGAAGGTCATGATTCATATCGGAGCTATAAGCATCTGCGTAATCAATTGAACATCTGCATTGAACGCGTTTTCAGTCGGTTTCACCATTCGACAACTTGACAGAAATGTTAACGTCAAACGTCCATATATTTCGTATATCGAAATGTCTGAATGCATCCAGGAAAAGAGTTTGTCGCTGTCGCAGTAAGGTGTAAGCAGTAAGCAGTAAGATCCTTTAAATGTCGTCTTTTGGCTTCACATAGCAGCATGAAGGAAAGAATCTGCAAAGCAGAAAAGGGTCAGTTGCGATCCTTGGTAGCAGTCCCCAACCTGTGAGCCAAGGGGAGCGAAGATGCATTAAAGTTATCAAGCCCTAAATGCTTACTTAGAATGCTAGTGACCAAACCAGGAACATCCTCTTCACACTTCACTGGAACTCCATCGAGCAACAGGCACTTTCTGCGCTGCCGCATCTCCACAACGGCTAACCTCTGCAATTGGTTGACGAAGAAGGCTAAAAACCGACTGAATATAGTGAGGAACACTTCTTTCAGACGTTCCAGGTAGACCTGAGTGCTGGGAGTTTTTTAGGGGATTCTTGAAACTCAGCCATCCTTTTCGAAAGTCTTGACTCAATGGTCCTGTGTCTCCGCAACATCATAGATATTGGTCAGATTAATGGCAAGGAATTACCTGCAATGAGTAGCTTAAAGTGTACAGGTTATATTTCCAGCAGGCAGGTATAATTAGGGTACATTTCATTATATATTTCATTATATATGTCATTATAATGTCATTACCCACACAGCATATAAATATCTACACAAAAATAAATAAAATAGAAATATAAATTAAACTACTTTTACAATTTTTCACTGTAAAATGAATTTTGTTACGGGAGATGTTGTTACTTTATTGACACCCCTACGTCCAAAACAAATGTATCTAAAAGATGGTCTAGCGCTTTTCGAAAAGTCGTACGTAAAAAAGTTCAAAAAGTTTTTAGAAACTAAGCAATAAGCTCCGCTACGTTTTGTCTACGCTCGGTGTACGTTATCCACAACTTTCCCGAAACTCATCAATCGAGGCGCCCGCGGTTTGGATCCGGTCCAAACTGGAATAATCCGGTGTGAACAGACACGCGTGCGTAATGTCTGGCGCGCCACAACAATAAATTAAATTTTACCACGTAATTGGACTTTCGGCTAATTACTTCTCGTAAATAAGATAGGTATTGTTAAATAATGTAGTAGTTAAACACGTAAAACACGTAAAACACGTTTTCATGACATGATTTATATTAGTATGAACACTATCAATAAAATTCGTCGCCGAACCGAAACTGCTTAAGCTAGAAATTAAATTTGATCAGTAGATTCCTCTTATTTATAATCCAAAGACTTACTAAGAACGAATTGTCTTTTTAAAAATTTAAACCCCTAAAGAGTTGTCAATAATTTATATGGAAAAATATATGGAAAAAATTATTACTTTTATTCGGAAAAATATTCTACAATTCAAATAATTAAACTTGCGCTTTACCGTTTTTCGAAACCGCAGCTAAAAATAATCACGGGCTAAGAACTGTATCAAGGAACTAAATGGGTTTGTGTGGCATTACCTACTGTCTTAAGTGTTTTAATGTTTCTTAAAACAAATTATTGTTATGTATTCATTCCTTGTGTAAATGATTTATTTTCTATGTATATACGAGGCGTATTCGAAAAGTAAGGGCCGTTCGCTTATATTTCAAAATCGACAAGTCGTAACACGTTTAAACTTGTGCATATCTGTACGTGCACTACTTGTGCAGCTATTTCAGGTGTTGTTTTGATTCAGTAGTCATTTGCCTATCTGTGCGTACAGTAAACAATGTCCGCGATAATCGTTGCTCCCGCCAGCTGTGAAGTTCGCGCTGTAATAAGATTTTTTGTGTGCAAAAGGATCTTCAGCTGCTGAAATTCATCGAGAGTTATGCCTAGTTTATGGACCTACTGTAATGAATGAAGGAAAGGTTAGAGAAGGGTGTCGTGATTTCAAAACTGGACGAACAAATCTTCATGACGAAGAGCGGAGTGGTAGGCGTATGCAAACCGATGAAGTTGTTTCTCTGGTGGACCAAAAACCAAAAACTGGGAAGTTTTTAATCACCCACCGTACAGTCCCGACCTTGCACCCAGTGACTACTTCCTTTTCTTACATTTCAAAAAATGGCTCGGTGGACTACGCTTTGAAAACGACAAGGAAATTAAGAACGCCGTTGAAAACTGGTTCAACTCGCAGGCGGTGAGCTTCTATGCAGAGGGGTTAAGGAAGCTGGTGCAGCGGTACGAAAAATGCTTGGAAGTGAACGGCGATTATGTGTAAAAGTGAAGTAGATTTGTAGTAAACTAAATGTGCTAATAAAACCTATTTCATATGATTATAATTTTTTTTATGACGAAACGGCCCTTACTTTTCGAATACGCCTCGTAATTACCTATCAAATCTTTGAGCTACAATTATTAATTACTCTGTTTATATTTTTTCATTCCGTGGTTAATTATACTATGTCGACATTTATAAACATTTGGAAAATCAATTTATACAGTTTTTTTTATTATAGAGTATAATGATCTCTGAAAAAAATGAAATTATTTCCGAGTTCCATTAGGTTTTAGTATTCCGCCTCGAGTGTTTTTTATCGGAGGAATACAAACGAACAGGTTTTTTTATTTTACAGTTGAACGGCCTTGCGATATTGTTTATTTCGTTCATTTTAATTCTTATTCTAAATTTATTCTAAACACTTATCTAAACTCGTATTCTCATTTTTATTCTAAACACTAAAGCAATAAGCTGGTATTTAAACGGGCAGCAAATCATTATCAACAAAACAAACTATTTTTGAGTAACTGAATTGAAAAATTTTTAATTAATAAGACTACCACCATAAAATCTTTATTGTCATCAGTGAACCTAACCATAAGAATAATAAATAATACTAGTATAGAAAGGAAACTCGCGCGCCGAATGCGTTCAAGGTCACGATAACAGCCTGCAGTTTCACATCGTATCATACAATCCGTCAGTCAGGGCCACGCCGCGCAATACTTACCTAAACTTATACTTACCTCACTCCCTACCTTACCTACTTATTATATGTACCATTGAAATCAATCAATGATGAAATCAATAATCAATGGTGCTAAAACGTGTCTAGTAAAATCGTGAACTACATATCATGTGCTTACGCGCACCATTTTGAATTGGACTTTGATAAGAAGAGGTTTAATAGGATCGGGTATCTCAAAAAAAACATGTCTTCGGGAAACCAAAAATGGCGTCCACTCTCATGCTTTCGCACTCACTCCTAAAATGTCTACACTTGTGCGAGCGAGAAGGCATGACAGTAGAAGCCGTATATAAAATGGTTTGTTATGGTGCGGTTTGTAAACACATTGATACATTGCCACCTTGGTTTTTTATAATACTATTGATAAAAAAACGACTCTATGTTTTTTATAATTAATTAAACGTTTTAATAACTGTACAATTTAACTAACCTAATAGGTATACCTACGGATATATAAATTATTAAATAGGTAACAGCCCTCACGGTATTGGTGGGCGACAGACCTTACGGGCTGAGGGGAAAAGCAGGTGATTATTTCGAGGCTTTTGGACAGGCATCAAGGAAATTCCTTTCTATCTATTTGCTGCCGCTTTCAGTATTTCTGTTGCTCATTTAATTATTTCCCATTTAAAATACACAAAACCAGCGAAAAATGTAATTATTATAGGGAATAAATCCAAAGTTACAAACATGTAGTTTTTTTGTTCTGTCTAAAGTTCGTAGCGCTCATTTCTCAGTACAAGGCGACGCGGCGTGGGGCGCAGCGCTTTATAGTGGCAGTTATCTAATGCATTTTTTTTGCTTAACAGCGCGTACAATAAAAGATGTAAGTACTAGAAATGCACAATAAGTATTAAAAACAAACCTATTGTAAAAAACTAGTAGAATTAACCATAGATATATTATTAAGAATTCGTTCCTAGCATTTTACTCGAACGAACTACACCGCCAACATTTTTGGTATTCGTTCATTTAGTACATCGGAACGAGTAACCCCCGTAAACAACTCGTGGAATCGAAGGAATAACCTAGCATAAAAATGAAACAAATAGGCAAGTATAACTCAACCCCAAAATGACCTGTGAGTGACCACGGTCGCTCTTTATATTCATTTTAGTTTTCCCTTGTTATCCAGGTCGATTAACACTAATCGGAAGTTATTTTTTTAATAAAGAACGGGGGAATATTAATTAAAATAGCCTCTTGTTTACTAGAATGTTGAAACGAAACTATAGCGTGTTTTACATACATGTTCAGCGCCATCTATCGGCTACTTTTGGAACTATTAATTAAATTATAAATTAGGTACCTACAAGTTTAAATTAATCAATTATATGTGTTACTCTTGATAAAATAAAGAAAGTGTGGTCTAGGTTTTTTAATTATCTCAAGTACTGACTTAACTGTTGTTACGTTATACTATGTCTTACGATACTTAAATTGTATTGTTCTGTTACCGGCAGCCTCTTAGGAACGTTTCACTGAATTTAATAAATACTGCGAGAAATTGAAACGACCACTCAGACCCTATTTAACTTCAATTTGAATATCTTGAGTGAGTCGCTGGAACAGTTTTAAAGTCCTTTCTGAGATGTAAATGTGGCGAAGTTTTGACTTAATTCATGAGACTTTATTGACGATTTTGTACTTCGTAAGTAATACTTTTGTAACTTCAATTATCTATGATTAATGGTTCAAGCGGCGGTCGTGTAAAGTCTTACGTCATAACGCATAAGTAAAAGTTCAAATAATTTTAAGCTTACGTAAGAGGGATTTTACGTGTAAGAGATGCGAATACATTTTCCTTAATGGGGTATGCAATGGCGAGCGTATATGGTATGCCATATTTTTAAAATAGTTTTTTCGACAATACACGCATACATATTCTGTTAACGACGGAATAAATGAAAATGTAAAAAGCTAGGGTACTTGCATATGTATAGATAATAGTTTCGCTTGTATAGTTGTTTCTCTTTAGTGTCTTATAAATGTATGAATATCTCTTAATATCGTTAGGTTTACACTATTTGTATAATGTCCATTTTATAACTATGTATTGTGTAAATTGATATTAAAATGATCCCTAGTGTGTCTTTTATTACCCTATTAGGATAATTATTGGTGAATAGGGTAAGTAGGGCATACTAGGGATAAGTTGTGGGCGCTATGGCGTTCGGGAAACAACTAAGCGCTCCGCCACCTGGCGGACGAATATAATATTTATAGTCCTGAAGCGGGGGACGGGGTTACGTAAATATGTCGCGCAAACCGCGCACCCCGTCCACTCGAAACCGAACGTTATAGCGTCATGATCTTATTAGATCCCTCTTAGGCTAGTTTACATCTAAGTTTTATCTAATAAGAATCTTGTAAATGTATAAAAATGTATAACAGTGTCTTGTATGAATAAATGATCCCCCGCGGGGTAGCGGGAGGGGTACACATGTAAAAAAGTAGAAGGGGAAGCCAAAATGGAATAAAAGACGAACCATTTTGGGCTTCCGGCATTCCGATCAGCGGCACCACTCCGAACACTACAAACGGTCAACCAAGTGACTAGGACAAGTAGTAGAACAACAAGTACCTCTGCCCCCTGCCCCCGGCTCTGCTGATATTATCGAAGAAAAGGAAATAAGGCGTTATTATTGTACAACATCCCTATATATACAGTCCACATCCCCCGGCGACCTATAAGGTTGTAGGACAATACTGTCCTCGATCTGTTGAAGAGATCGCAGTAGACAAAAGTGTCCTCAACATATTCCTCGTAGGCTATAACATATAGGCTCGTATACATGTTACTTAAGGTACATTTACACTAAGGGGAAATTCTCGAATAGTTCTGCGGTCGAACTTCAAACGATTCTCGTCTTCAACAGCTGTTCACCAAACGTTTTTTTTTTTAATAATGTAAAATTCTTGAGTTCTGTATTCTGCAGACTCTTTGCTCTCAATTGCTCTTTGCTTGTTCTCTTCAGAGATATAAGATGTTACATGGAACAACATTTTTCTACTTTACTTTAGAGTTATGGTACACCCGTCCCAGTATGAAGATGATACTCATGATATCAGCCTATAATTTCCCACTGCAAGCATCGGCGTTCCTAATAAATCACCAGAGGTTTTCGGGCCATAATTCACCACGCAGGCCCAGTAAGGATTGATAGATAGACATAGTACATGCATGCTCATACACACGTAGGTACATACATACATGCAGTATAGATACATTACGAAAACAGTGCACGCTGCAATCCAACAGCCGCTGGGCGCGCCTACTGGCCACGTTATCCCTCTCTCACAGAAGACTACTTTGAAATATACTGAATTTCTCATTTTGTCTTATTTCCCTTATGCACGTACGTGTTTCGGTTATGAGTGAGATGTGCCAGTGCCCATTCCCATCCTATCCCTCCCCATTTTTCCAAGCGTTTCTCCAAATCCATTCCTATAGCTCCTAAGGTAGGCATGCCAACCTTTGTCATTTTGGACTGATGTTGGCATGTATTGCGCATGTCCATGGGCGACAGTATCCACTTACCATCAGGTGGACTGTATGTTCATCCGCCGCCTTCAAAAAAAGTAAGTCGGTAAGATATACATAATGTATGCTCTAGAATATAGATAAACTTCTAGATGTACTTAAAATAAACATCTACAGTCTAGATGTTTATTTTAAGTAAGAGACTTTATAATTCAAAGGTTATTTAAATATTCAGAACACTTTGGATAAAAAAGAGTGAGAAGGTATATTTACTCGTATTAAATATCATGACCTCCACAGGTATTAAATCATTCATAAAGATACCGGTACTATGAATGAAACTGTTCTCAAACGCCAATAAATCGTATGTGTATTCATGTAGGGGATAGATTACGATAGAATGGAAGAGTTTTGTAAGGTTGAGTGGGTTTCTTAACTGCAAACAACCTTTTACGTCTCAGATTTCAATTTATTTCCCCGCAGGTACCGTCCGGCGTCGTTTGGATAAAACACAATTAAATATTTAAGTAATCGGAATTAATTTTATACAGTAAGGCTATCTTCTGCTAAGTAGTGCGTCGCGATGCGGTGCGTCGCGTCGCGGACGTGTGTCGTCACTTCCGCGATCGTCGTCGGCACTATTTGAATCTTAATATAACAACATAAAATTTGTATGTGTAATACGGTGTTAAAAAAAGTCAATGTTAGATTTTATTTATTAACTAAAAAGGTTACAATCTATGGATATTACAAACTAAATTATTAATTCTAAAATGAAGCGTCACGACCGATGCTAGGTCGCAAACAAACTGGACGAAGAGTGTCTCGAAATCCAACCTGCTGGCGGTACCCACGTCGTTGCGAGGCACGTTGCGCGGTGTCAGCGCACGTCGTTGCGAGGCGCGTTGCGCGGTGTCAGCGCACGTCGTTGCGAGGCGCGTTGCGCGGTGTCAGCGCACGTCGTTGCGAGGCGCGTTGCGCGGTGTCAGCGCACGTCGTTGCGAGGTGCGTTGCGCCGTGTCAGCGCACGTCGTTGCGAGGCGCGTTGCGCGGTGTCAGC
Source organism: Sesia apiformis (assembly GCA_914767545.1). NCBI lineage: Eukaryota > Metazoa > Arthropoda > Insecta > Lepidoptera > Sesiidae > Sesia > Sesia apiformis. The sequence continues at coordinate 178,453 of OU611960.1, read as the reverse complement.
GCACGTCGTTGCGAGGCGCGTTGCGCGGTGTCAGCGCACGTCGTTGCGAGGTGCGTTGCGCCGTGTCAGCTCACGTCGTTGCGAGGCGCGTTGCGCGGTGTCAGCGCACGTCGTTGCGAGGCGCGTTGCGCGGTGTCAGCTCACGTCGTTGCGAGGCACGTTGCGGGGTGTCAGCGCACGTCGTTGCGAGGCACGTTGCGCGGTGTCAGCTCACGTCGTTGCGAGGCGCGTTGCGCGGTGTCAGCGCACGTCGTTGCGAGGCGCGTTGCGCGGTGTCAGCTCACGTCGTTGCGAGGCGCGTTGAGCGGTGTCAGCGCACGTCGTTGCGAGGCGCGTTGCGCGGTGTCAGCGCACGTCGTTGCGAGGTGCGTTGCGCCGTGTCAGCTCACGTCGTTGCGAGGCGCGTTGCGCGGTGTCAGCGCACGTCGTTGCGAGGCGCGTTGCGCGGTGTCAGCGCACGTCGTTGCGAGGCGCGTTGCGCGGTGTCAGCGCACGTCGTTGCGAGGCGCGTTGCGCGGTGTCAGCGCACGTCGTTGCGAGGTGCGTTGCGCCGTGTCAGCTCACGTCGTTGCGAGGCGCGTTGCGCGGTGTCAGCGCACGTCGTTGCGAGGCGCGTTGCGCGGTGTCAGCGCACGTCGTTGCGAGGTGCGTTGCGCCGTGTCAGCTCACGTCGTTGCGAGGCGCGTTGCGCGGTGTCAGCGCACGTCGTTGCGAGGCGCGTTGCGCGGTGTCAGCGCACGTCGTTGCGAGGTGCGTTGCGCCGTGTCAGCTCACGTCGTTGCGAGGCGCGTTGCGCGGTGTCAGCGCACGTCGTTGCGAGGCGCGTTGCGCGGTGTCAGCGCACGTCGTTGCGAGGCGCGTTGCGCGGTGTCAGCGCACGTCGTTGCGAGGTGCGTTGCGCCGTGTCAGCTCACGTCGTTGCGAGGCGCGTTGCGCGGTGTCAGCGCACGTCGTTGCGAGGCGCGTTGCGCGGTGTCAGCGCACGTCGTTGCGAGGTGCGTTGCGCCGTGTCAGCTCACGTCGTTGCGAGGCGCGTTGCGCGGTGTCAGCGCACGTCGTTGCGAGGCGCGTTGCGCGGTGTCAGCTCACGTCGTTGCGAGGCGCGTTGCGCGGTGTCAGCGCACGTCGTTGCGAGGCGCGTTGCGCGGTGTCAGCGCACGTCGTTGCGAGGTGCGTTGCGCCGTGTCAGCTCACGTCGTTGCGAGGCGCGTTGCGCGGTGTCAGCGCACGTCGTTGCGAGGCGCGTTGCGCGGTGTCAGCGCACGTCGTTGCGAGGTGCGTTGCGCCGTGTCAGCTCACGTCGTTGCGAGGCACGTTGCGGGGTGTCAGCGCACGTCGTTGCGAGGCGCGTTGCGCGGTGTCAGCTCACGTCGTTGCGAGGCACGTTGCGGGGTGTCAGCGCACGTCGTTGCGAGGCGCGTTGCGCGGTGTCAGCGCACGTCGTTGCGAGGCGCGTTGCGCAGTGTCAGCGCACGTCGTTGCGAGGCACGTTGCGCGGTGTCAGCGCACGTCGTTGCGAGGCGCGTTGCGCGGTGTCAGCGCACGTCGTTGCGAGGCGCGTTGCGCGGTGTCAGCGCACGTCGTTGCGAGGCGCGTTGCGCGATGTCAGCGCACGTCGTTGCGAGGCACGTTGCGCGGTGTCAGCGCACGTCGTTGCGAGGCGCGTTGCGCGGTGTCAGCGCACGTCGTTGCGAGGCGCGTTGCGCGGTGTCAGCGCACGTCGTTGCGAGGCGCGTTGCGCGGTGTCAGCGCACGTCGTTGCGAGGCACGTTGCGCGGTGTCAGCGCACGTCGTTGCGAGGCGCGTTGCGCGGTGTCAGCGCACGTCGTTGCGAGGCGCGTTGCGCAGTGTCAGCGCACGTCGTTGCGAGGCGCGTTGCGCGGTGTCAGCGCCTCGTGCATGGTACCGTTATGCGATTATTGCGGGCCATGCTTATGCAGCGAACTGCATATGTTAGGCATACATAACATACGTTTGATATTTATATATTGATTTACAATACTAACAAATACACAATGCAACGCAACCCGTTTTAGCATCCATTGCTGGACATGGCCCATGTTCATGGATATGAGGATGTAAAGCGTTAAAACGCTACGCTTAGCAAGCGGGTTGGCGAGTCCACTGTTTCTGTGGTAGCCGCTTTGTTATCCAGTAGTCACCTTTTACGACACCAACGGGAGGAGATGGGGCGGTGCTATTCTATAACTGGCCGACACCACACGCCACGATAAAACAAATATACAGCGATTAAATATTTATAAATCTAATAAACAACTTAAAGCGGTAAGTGTTAAGTCGTGTATCATCCATAAATTATGTCACACGATTAGGGGGAGGGAGGGGGTCAACGAAGTGTGACATCGTGTGACAAAGGGGGGAGGGGACGAGTCATAAGCTTCCGTGACGTCACATGTATAAATCTAAAGTATTAAAACTAAACTTCAAATCTAACGAAAAACTTTAAAATATTACTAACTATATCAATATTATTATAAGGTTGTTTTAATTTAATAATTTCTAAATTCAAAACTGTCAAAATATGTGACGTCACACCAGGGGTGGAGGGGTCACACAAATGTGACCACCTGTGAAGAGGACGGGGGGGACTCCAAAAATCATGAAATTCGTGTGACATAATTTATATATGGCCCCAAACAGTGTATTAAAAAATGAACATCGATGTATGTTGAATTACATACATAATTACATCATAATTGCCTTTGCTGGAAGGTGAAGGAGTAAGGTTTGTGTGAGCGTGTGAGTGTGTGTATGTATGTGTATGTGTGTGTTTAAAAGATTTCGAAGCATTCATCGCAGAAATCTTATTCAAGGCCAAGGAAACAATGAGGTAGGATCCCACATCATTTCAATAAAACCCGTATGATCTATGTTTAATTATCATGAATATTTCATGGAGACACCCTCATAACGTCCTCACAACGGCCTTCAGCTATTTACCAGTCGACGAAACGTCCTGTAATGAATCTCTCGACTTTGATCGACCTCCGCGGGACTTGTAAATAAGGTCGTTCATCACAATTAAGCTTACCCTATTAGCGTTTAATTGTTCACTCTAGTTTGGAACAACTCTGCTTTTAGGGAGAATTTCGGAATTAAAAAAAACGAAAAATTACTTTTTTCTAATACATAGATTTTTGCCATCGGAAGGGAAATTAGTCTTTTATCCGTACATTTTAGTAAAAAGTGTTTAGACTTAAGTTGTGGAGCTTTACGAGCCCTATCTTCATGTGAAATTATTTTTATGGATTTTTTTGAAAAATTTACTCCATTATAATTTTGAAACTTCTTGCAAATAAATAAATAAATAAAAGTATTTGGTTAGACCTAATGTGCGTGATAGCGATGTTAGTGGCCACTATCCCGTACATTAGGAGACCTCGAGGGATCCGAGTGAACTTTGTAGTGCACTTGAATCCTTTCGTAAGCGATTCTACGAAAATGAATTATAACACACTCGCGAGTTCAATTTTATCACTAAGAAAAAACTCGAAAACACTAAGGTTTACTATACACTAAACACTATACACGCACTCAATTACACGATCGCTAGACATTACATATATACATTTAAGAAATACGTATAAAGACACTTTCCTTAACATAAAATCCAATTCTTTCCTCTTGTCCACTCGGCTCCCGTGGCAGGACCCCTCGGGGGATCACAAATCACGTTCATCCAGGATTTGTATTACGGCACAATTTACCTTGCGTCTTGTTGCTTTAATTATGACATATACTGTGTCCCTATACCACGCAATGTCAATGTCCAATTAAATTGAAAATGAAAGAAATATCAACATGAGAAAGTAATATAAAGGAATGGGAAGGAAGGAAAGGAAATTCTCAACCTACCGCATAAAAGTAATTCATTCAAATGCAATTCATTCAGTTCCAACTCAAAAGAAATGCTTCAACGGTAGTACTAAGAGAGTTTTCTAAACAAGTGCTACAGCGCTAAGCTCTAGTGCTACGGCGGCGTAGCAAATAAGGTGCTATGAGCTTGACTGTGTTTACTAAAGGTCTATTCACACATATCTGTAACGGCACAATACCGGCATCGGCACCGTGTAAAAGCGGCGGTGTCAGTGAAAATAATTGGTTTCATACATTCTGTATGAACGCATCTACATCCGTCCGTATCAGTGCCGCCACAGTGTTTTACAGTCAGTGTAGTCAACGAAAAGTATGGACGTATATCGTTGTTGACATTTATTTTTTCAGATCACGTACGCTTCGGAAGCGAAATGGGAGACGAGCTCCTGATTGAACTGGTTCGTGAAAACATTGTTTTGTATGATTTGTCTCATGCAAAGTATTTGGACGCCAAATACAAAACAAGTTTATGTAATAAAATAGGTGAACAAATAAACAATAATGTAGAATAATAACAAATAATGTAACAGCGTTAATAGCCAATCGCAAAAATAGAACCACTGTACACGTAAACATTGCCTGATGGGCTTCGTCAAAATGATGGAATCACTGACATGTGTGCATAGGAGGCGCTGTGGTATCACTGAAGGAGTGATACGGAACTGTACGGTCACTGTGCCGTTCCGGATATGTGTGAATCGACCTTAATAATCCACTGTACAATTATTTCACGTAAGAAAATGTACATGCAGCAAATGAAAGTTTAATTTTGAACCTTTTCCTGTTGAACATACGTGAAGAAAATACTTTTAAAATTGTTTATAACCGCCTATTGCAGGAACTGAGTTTCTGAATGATAAAATACTTACGTGTACTCTGATAAATAATTGATGATTTACTCGCCATTCATTATCTATTACTCTTTTCTTTGCTTCTCTACTCCACAAAACCGTTACCTACTTCCTACGGCTCAATTTTTTGCAATTAATTCTATTCCTTTATTTTCTATATTTTAAATTAGCCTCAAACATCGAAGGGCTCTGCATCATTTGTTATGTATCGTATCGGTGGCGAGGCTACCGCACTACGTATCTTTCAATGTTTATTTATTCTCTCATTTTATCCATTTTGCCAAAACTTACTTCCAACGTTTGTAACGCATAATATATAATGTTAATTTTAACTTTTATTTTCCTATATATACAACTTATTGATTTCCATTCTTTACACGTGGTGTTCACGAGATGGCGTTGTAGTTAGTGCTACATGCGCTATGGTTTTGGCAGTATAGCCTTGGGGACCATTCAGTTTTTGTCACATAATTACACATAATTAATTATCACACGATAATTAATTTCTGCATAAATAAATGACGCCACACTTCTGTGTCATGGGTCTAGAAACACACATAGACGATCACAAACCAACCAGACCTGAACAAACATGTGTCTTAAAACAATGTGTCATCGACTAGAAATCGAATTCTGGACCTTCTGTACGAACCTTTTCTATCTGGGCTAATGGGTCGTGACAAATAATTATTTGTTTCAATAACAACCTTACTTTTATCTCACTCATTTCCGAAATAGGTAGATACTACGTTTATCTTACGTCAATCACGGGCACATCCAGCTATGAGATGCACTCCCTCCTTTCGACCTCCCTCACATTTAATTAGTTTATTATAATTAGCGGTGATAGCCTAGGGGTATCTATACTCGACTCACATTCCTGTGATCTTAAGTTCAAATCCTCGGCCCTTACCACTGAGGTCCTACATAAATATGGATTTAAAAAAAAAGTCTCCAGCTCGGGCGATGAGGAAAAACATTGCGAGAAAACTCGCATGCTCGAGAAATAAAAAAAAAAAATGTGTATCCACCAAACCTCACTGGGCCTGCATAGTGGATTACGACCCGCTACCTCCCCAGTAATTTACAAGGGCTGGCCTGTGCCCTGCAGTAGGACGTTATAAGCTGATATCAATTAATGTGATATTAAATGTTGTTCTTTACACAGATGGCTTAAGGTTTATTTCACCTTTGATTAGGCGACAAATGACAGAGAACGTGTTTACTGTTTGAATGTTTATTGGAGACTGCCTGCAGTTACAAATTTAACAAGTCCTATAATGTTAGTCACGCATACATAGCCGATCGATACAACATGCCGCCCGCCAAAATGGGCATGGGCCCTTTTTTTAAACAACAAATCTTCACAGTTTAAATTTCAGGTTACAAATGCGACAAAATTAAAAAAAAACTGAATGAAACATAAATAAATTACTGTTACCATAGCTCTGTGAAGTTAGTTTTTACATTCAACAATTTACTTAATCAGTTTGATGTGCAATGGGTAATGGACACAATTTGGTTACACATCGTTTTGTAATTTTATCACCGTTTTTTACACTATAAACACGTGTAGCACCGTCTGGCCCTGGATGTTTGTCAAGTATTCGGCCCATCAACCATTTCCCTGGTGGAAGGTTATCGTGTTTGATCAGAACGATTTCACCAATAGTAAACTCAGACACCTTCTTGAGCCATTTTGGCCTTTGTTGCAATCGGGAAACTAGATCACTCTAGCTGCAGGTAAATCGCCCATGATTTGAATTCTAGCCTTTGCCTTTATTTTTGCACACACCAAACATTTGTGGATGTGGTGTTTGACAATATTCTTGGCCTTTATTATCCAATACCGGGACCGAATATAAGACAACATTAATTGAAGCCCACCATGCATCGTCTTCAAATGAGCTTCGGCCACGATTAGATTGGTTAGTGCATTTTTGTGATGCAGAATAATAGGGTACTTGCTTTCTTCACAAATGTTCGCATGACGCAATCTTCCACCTACTCTTAGTATATTTTCCTTATCGAGATATGAATTTAATGCGTTCAAATCACTATTTCCTTTCACTTGTTTTTCTCTTGTAATCATTTCTATTTCTTGTTCAAAATGTTCCTTTTGTGCCTTTTTAATGCAAATTTTCAATGCCTTGTCTAATTCTTCCGTTTTTATGGCCCTTTCATTATTACTACGGTGTTTTCTAAAGTTTAAAAACCTTTTGCTGTATACTATAATTTTCTGAAGTTCTATTAGCGAGTCGAAATTTTCAAAACTGAGAAAACTGTTTCTTATGGTTCCTTCCTCTCTCTCCGATATATTTAAACACACTTGCATTGTCTTTCGCTGTTCTAACTGTGTTGGCGCGAGATTGGGTCTCGTGAAGTTTATTTCTTCACGTGAAAGCCACTGTGGTCCGTGCCACCACAAGTGATTCATTTGCAGTTCGGAAACGTTGGATCCACGGGATGCCACGTCTGCAGGATTATGTTCAGATTGTACATGATACCATCGACTGTTGCTAATGTTTTCTGATATCTCAACGACACGATTTGCGACGAATGTCTTCCATCGGTGTGGTTCGCCGAGCAACCAGGACAATGTCACGGACGAATCAGTCCAGGCATGAACTTGTTGAGCTGGTATCCGCATAGCTTGGGCTACATGCCGCAACAGTTTTGAGAGGAGAACTGCGCCGCACAACTCAAGACGGGGCAGCGATATTGTTTTTACTGGCGCCACCTTGGTTCTTGCGGCTACAATGTTCGTCTTGATTCTCCCGTCTGGTTCCTTTGTTCTACAATAGACTACGGCAGCCATTGCTCGAATGGATGCATCGCAAAAGCCATGCAGAGATATATTTTCTTTGTTTGAATTCAGTGTGTTAACCCATCGTGGTAACTTGATATTGCTGACGTTTGTCATGTCATCGCGAATCTTTATCCACTCTTCTTTCAATCCGTTGTCAATGCTCTCGTCCCATTGAACTCCTGCTAACCATAGTTTTTGAACAAGAATTTTGGCTTTGACTACCACAGGCGCTATCCATCCTAATGGATCAAATAGTTTTTGCAAATCCGATAAAATGGATCGTTTAGTGACATCGGTGGAGAGTGGTGGTAACGTTAACTTGTATTGAAATGCGTCACTTGCTAGATTCCATGAGAGACCTAAGGCCTTTACAGTGCCGTCTAGTTTTAAATCAATATTTGCTCTGACTGATCTTTCCTGAGGTTCGATGGATTTTAGGAATTCTGCGCTGTTGGAAGACCATTTTAGAAGTGTCATTCCTCCTTTTTTCAAAATGGTTCGTAATTGTTTACTGGCTTCGATTGCTTGTTCAATGGTGTCGCAGCCAGACATCATATCGTCGACATAAAAGTCTTCTTGTATCATTCGTGCTGCGACTGGGAAATTCTCACCTTCGTCGTTTGCAATCTGCATGAGCGTTTTTACAGCTAGGTAAGGTGCTGATGCGGTGCCGAAAGTTACTGTTAAAAGACGAAAGTCTTTGACTTCGTTGTTGTGAGGAGCATGCTGACGCCATAATATTCTCTGGAAGTCTGTATCAGCCCTTTGAAGAAGAATCATCCTATACATTTTCTCTATATCGCTTGCGAAACAGATCTTGTGCATGCGCCATCGTAGAATAATGCTTCTTAGGTCTTCTTGCAAGACTGGACCCACTAGGAGTTCGTCATTGAGTGATATGCCGTTAGAGTTTTTGCTCGAAGCGTCAAATACAACACGCACTTTTGTCGTGTCTTTGTCGGCACGCAACACGGCGTGATGAGGCAAATAAACCGAACGTTGGTTAATTTCGCTGTCTGGTATTATTTCCATATGTCCTAAACTCATGTATTCTTCAATCACTTCACTGTAGGCCTTCTTTTGTTCTGGTAACCTGTCTAATCTTCTTTCTAGCTGTAATAATCTTCTCAAAGCCATTTCTCTGGTGCTACCATCTGGCGACTGTGGACTGTATGTGTTAAAAGGTAATTTAACTACGTATTTACCTTCTTCGTTTCTCGTGTATGTTTGGTTGTAAATATTCTCACATATTTCTTCTTCTTTTGTCAGTTTTCGTTTGAAATCTGTGTCTATTTCCCACAGTGTTTTTAACATATCTTCAACTTCCATTTGCTGATGCATTACAATGATTGAAGATTCTTCATCGAAGTTGTCATGAACTCTTCCGAATAGAAGCCACCCTAAGCTACTTTTTTGAGCGCAAGGGGTCCCTGGGGGGCCCTTGATTATTTCATTTTGTAAAATTTGTGCGTATTCATCGACCCCTAGTAGTATGTCGATAGGTCCTGGTGTATGGAATTTCGGATCTGCCAGGGTGAGTCCCGTTATATGGGGCCAGTTGTGTGACGTAATCGTTTTTGATGGGATTTTTGTAGTTAATTGTTTTGAAATGACGTAGGCCTTCACCTTGAGGCTGAAATTCTCTTGATATCCTGATATAACTTCTATCTGAACTACTTGATTGATTTTGGAAACATTAGATCCAACGCCAACGATGTTACCTCTTGCTGGATACCTTCTGGCCTTCAGTGTTTGTGCAGCTCTTTCGCTTATGAGACAACCTTGCGAACCAGGGTCGATAAGAGCTCTTAAAATTGTGGAGTTGCCGTTCTCACTTCGAACTGTGATTATTGCCGTCCCCAATAGTGCTATACTATTTTTTGATGTGTAAGTTTGTGACGTCATTGCTGTGTTAATTTGTACATCTTCTATCTCTTCTACATTGGAATGTAATACCCTTGGTTGTGTTTCATTGCTTGGTTGACCTTGGGCGCTCGTAGTGCATGGTTGATGAAGAAGAGTGTGATGACGTTTGTTGCATTTTCTACATGAGGTTGATGATCGGCATGCTTTGACTGAGTGTCCGGAAGTAAGGCAGTTAAAACATAGTGGTTTCCTTTTGACGAATTCACTTCTGTCTTTTGAATTCATTTTACCAAATTGTTTACAGTGGAAAAGTGCATGGTCTTCGTTGCATAGTGAACAAACTTTCTGAGTAGTGGATATGTGATAAGAACGTACAGTTGATTTTTCCTTGGTTGTTGAAGTAGTCGATGCAATAAGCTCAAGTGTACGAAACTTTGTTTGTAAAAATTTCATCAGTGTGGATAGGTTTGGTACTTCATCGCCTTCTTCTCTGCTGACATACTCCTCCCACTCTTTATGCGATTCTGTGTCTAGCTTCTGTACAATCAAAAAAATGACGAAAAAGTCACATGAGCTCGTCTCAACATTTAAGTTTTTCAAATTGTTAAGACATTCTTTGGTAGTGTCGTGCAAAGACTTTATATTTGTTGCAGTTTGAGTTAGCGCCTTCTTCTGGTTGAAAAGACGTTTCATGATTGATGTGACAATACCACGTTTGTTGCTGTACCGTTCTTTTAGAGTCTCCCACGCTTGATTGTAATTGCTCTCTGTCACCTGAACGTGTTTGAGTAACGCTTCAGCTTCACCTGTGACGCAGGACTTTAAATAATGTAGTTTTTGCACGCTGCTAAGTGTGGCGTTTCCATGGATAAGCGAAAGGAACAGATCTTGGAACATTGGCCAATCTTCATAATTACCCGAGAAAGTCGGGATACTAATCATAGGCAATTTCACTTGAGGTTCTAACTGCTGGCATTTGACGCCATGTGATTCAGATTGTTTCACGGTCGGCACTGTTAAAGTTTCTTTTAAATCTTTCATATCGGCCTTTGTTTGCAAGTAACGTTCTTCACACGAATAAAACACATCTTTACTAAAGTATTCTAAGTGTTTTCGTTGTTCCTTTGTTACAACTTTCAATAAACTGCTATGTGCCGTCCTAAAAGATGTCCAGTAATCGTCAAGGCACTCTATTTTAGAATCTAGGTATCCCTTTGTTAATCGTACCTTAGGACATTTCTTAAAGTTTTCTTGTGATTTAACAATGCAGCCATGTAAATCCTCCAATTCGCTTAAAATTTGTTCTGCTGTTTCCATGGTTGTATTTTAATTTTTATGCACGAAAATTGTACCACTGTGTAGATAATTAAATTGTTCACCCGGTTTAATAAGTTAAAAACAAGTTTGCACTGTAAATGTTCAATAATTGATTGAAACGTATTTAACTTCCACGTAATATTAACTTTATTCACTGTGGGTTCTTATCTTCTCGCCATTAGCGGTCAATGCAGGTGTGCGCCTATTCAATAGGTATCCGGCTCGATGCAGGCCATTATGTTCTTTACACAGATGGCTTAAGGTTCATTTCACCTTTGATTAGGCGACAAATGACAGAGAACGTGTTTACTGTTTGAATGTTTATTGGAGACTGCCTGCAGTTACAAATTTAACAAGTCCTATAATGTTAGTCACGCATACATAGCCGATCGATACAACAAATGTATTTACTTATCATCAGACAACAAAACATCACAAAACCAGAAAAGACACGATAAAACTATGTAGAAATAAAACAATTAACAACAACTAACAACTGTAACTATGAATGTATCACGATCATCAACAGTTGGATCATCAGCCTACATTCCCCAAAACGAGCCGAATAATTGTCTCAGAAGCAAATGTATCGTGCAGTTAACACCGCAATATCAGTTGTGGGCTACGATTAGCTGAGGCATGTCCGTAGTACCATATATGTAGACCTCGGTGATTATTGCCCGTACTTCTTATACTTATTGCTGCAACATTAGGTGTTAATAGCGGACGAAATATATAACAGAGTAGAACAAATCCTACTTACACACGGACGCACCGGGGACATGATTTTCTTGGATAGAATTTTATGGCATTGGCAGACAAACCACGTAGCCACAAGATGGTGGTCTCCGCCGCTCATGTACGACTGCAATACCAAGGCGCATGTAGATTTTGCAAAATCTTATTCATAGTTTTAAAAGCCCTATGGGGTAGACACGGTCACCTACAACACAGGCAAGCAAGAAGGTGCACTGTCGACCTTGTGAAATACACGGCGGGACTGGGTGGGGCTGTTACCCCCTCTCCCCACCTCCCCACCAGCATAGGAAAGAATAAGTAATAAACTTTAAGAAAATAGAAGAGAGTTGTTTGCTTTCGCTTTACCCGTTCCTGGGTAAAATCCTGAATACACCCGTAATTCCTCGATGAGGGAATCTTCAGATATTAAACTGAGAAGCAACTAGGTACACTCCCCTTTCGAACTAGATTACTTCCCTGTGTTAAGAACAAATGCGATGTACGAGTATGTGTAAGCGACCGTCGTTTATGCGACGACGAGATGAAATGGGCGATCTCACTTAACCCCGCAACACGTATGTAGTACATACCACAGCAGTCTTTGAGATATTATTATATCTGTATAACAGTTAAACTTATATAATAACAACACACAATACATTCTTTATAATATATAATAAAAGCAATGCTATATTCAAAGTGCAACACGCAAAAACGTAAAAATCTCTCAAAAGCTTCAATTCCACGAATTAGTTCAACGTTGCACGTATTTTCAGTTGTTTTCTATTTGTTTTCCAACTCATATGTATCGATTTAGTATTGTGTTGTGTGTTTGTATTGTTCCAGTTCCGAGAGCGGATGATGAATGGCAATGCATCGAGCTGCTCCATGAGTTATTGCAAAACTCTGAGAAATATCGACTAATCCATACGGTACCAGAGGAACACATACATACCTACTAGACGTAAAGTATCTTCATACGAACATAACAACTTCAAATATAACGCGCGATTATTATTTTAATATCATGAATTATTCCATCCGTTCATTGAGGGTCTTTTGGTGTAGGCCAGTTTTAAAATAGCACCACCCCATCTGTTCCCGTCGCGTGGGTGTTATAAAAGGCTACTAGATGATACACAGTCACTATCACAAGACCTGAGGAACTATATCACCTCTAAAAGAATGAATTCGCCGAGCCGCAGACATTTTAAGGCCATACATCTCTGGTACACAAGGAGCATGAGGAGGCCCGTATCCAGCAGTGCGCGATAAAGGTGCTGGTAATGATATCATCAGGGAGTCGGTGCTATGCGAGTCAATAGAGTCTCGTATTATTGTAACTAATGCCGATATATTGAGATCGACATCTTTCTTATAGTTCGCTGACAAGGGCAAAGACATTTATAAACTGATTATTAGATAGATAAGTATATTTTAGTGATTTAAAATCAATATATTATTAATATACAATAAAGACAATAAAACCTGAAGGCTGAAGAATCTGTAGGCGGGCCCACAATAGGAGATTATACATTACAATTACAAATTTTCCTGTTAATTTATTTTAAGGCCACCACCCGAGCAGACTGAGGATAGGTGTGCCATTAGGATTAATTGTGTGCCATTTCCCTAAAATTTATTAGAAAATTGTTAGAAGCCGATTAAATAAACTATTTTGAAGTTCCATTTTAGCGGACCTTTGGTCGTGGGAGTGGTTATGCGCTTATAGAGAACTAGCGGTGCCAGCGACTTCCTTAGAGTGATTCTCGTTGGTACTGTATAAAGGATTTGGATAAAAATTAATCTTAACACGGCACATACGCTAAAACTATGCCGAGTTTCATTAAAATCCGTCCAATAGACTTTGCGACATGCACGTTCAGTTAGAAAGCGGGCAAAAATTCTAAACATGGCTGTTTTAGGCTCTGTGTGGTTCGCAGAGTGTGTACTCTACGAAGTAAAGTGTGTATTGCAGTGTTGCAATTGTTTTTTTTTTAATTATTTATGTACAATGAACCCCTTCTTTGTACATAAAATCGAGAAAAGAAGCACATAAATGCACTTTAATATCGGGATAAAAATATTCCTTCTCAGAGGCAGCCTCTCTACTATCGCTGTATGTATTGTACTATTGCATATTGTACTAAATGAGATTGATTTATCTGACGTCTCGATCCGGAACATGATAGATTACAGATAAAATGATATCACTTTATAGTGTATTGTGCGTAGCGCTTACGAAGAGCGGCAGTGTTGAAGAAGTCACGTATTTACAATTATTTACAAGAGGCGTATCGCTACACTGTTTATTTTTTGTTTGCCATATTTTTTAGGAACGTGCTATATATTTGTTTGCATGTAGGTTTTGGTTGTGCTGGTAACACAGTTCAGCTTGTTTGTACTTCTCCACACAGTTTGTACCCGGGTTGTTACTAAACACTCGGAATTATTCGCGTATCAGCCGGATTATAACTTTACCGCGGTCCCGAGTTATAAACTAATAACGGGGTAGAATGGACGCAGTTAAAGCTTAATTAATGGGTTTTAATTATAATCGTTGGAAAATTATTATAAACACAAAAATTGAGAAATAACATAATTATTACACAATGTGCCACCGAAAAAATGCACAACCTGAAATACATCAACTAATTTAAAATAGGTATATAAATACATTCTAGAGAAATATAAAATTATTTTAGCTAATAATAATAATAAAAAATAATGCCACGCTCAATGGCCCACACTGTGATTCGCTATTTCGTGGATCGAAAGACCCGAACAAACATTTTGTCTTTAAATAAAGAAATATCCAATCGAGAATCGAACCCGAAACTTTTTCACACAGTAGGTAGAGTCACTAACAACTGCACCAATCGCTCGTCAAACATGAAAAAAAATATTGTTCTATTTTTAAAGTGTCGTAGAGCATTATTCAGTACAGGGTAATGATCAGACTCAGGCACCACGCCGCGACACCTGTATATTTAGTATCTCCGAGTTACTACAGCTAGTGGCCTTTAATCGAAGTGTAAACTTTTATCCAAAATTGAAAAGCCACGAGGTCCACAATTCCTTAAATTTTCCTTATAAATTGATTATGTGCCAGAAATATGAAATCTCTAAAACTTTCATGACAGGATTTATATCATCGCACCTTTATACCAACTACTAAATAGGACTTCAAAGGAGCTGTTTCCGCGTTCCCCGATATCACGCAAGAGTTTGACATGCCCGTATGTACAATCACATATAATATTCATGATTCGTACGAAGCTTTGACATAAGTTATATTCACTCTCACCTAGAGGAATTGGAGTGCTTATAAATCATATCTTGTATACAAACAAGTCGACGTGCAATATTTCTTGCAACTCCCTCTTTTAAGAGACTTCTTAACGGACTTATCTCTTAAGAAGTCTCTTAAACTCGATTAAACGTTAAAGCACACACATCCATCTTGCTCTTTAAGGCGTATTTACATAAGCCTAATGTAGAATACGCTATCCAGGCTCGAGCGACTGTCCGACATGTCCAGAAAATAGTCATAAAATAATCGAGACCTTAAAGGGTCATAAGTCAAACCTACCTCAAAAGTCATTTCATTTAATTTTTATTCACATGTAAATTACTAAAAGGATGACTTTCCCACCTCCTCTAGTATTTTTTTGCTATATTTGTACAGTTATTGTAATTTTACATAAATGCTGAAGTGTTTGTTTATCGAACACTTATAAATATTTTTTATAATATCAATTTAATAAGTTACCCATTTCTTACAAAAAAATGCATTAAACTTTCAGAAATATTGTAAGGTCGTTATTGTAACACTAAATCGGCAATAATATTTCAATTTGAAGTTTTAAGTCTTCTGTGAAAGTAGGTCGAATGGAACGAGCTTAATATTAGTGAAATGCAGCAGAATCGTCCCAATCTCCACAAAATAATGTTGTTATTGTTGTTATTAATTGTTATTATTAGAACGTCATATAGGAAGCTGAAACCAACACAAAGATAGATAGATAAGTCAGTTTACTTGACCTCAAAACAAAATAAGACAATACAGGGATACAAAACGCACTCTTATCCCCAAATTACAGTCTGTACCTTTGGGTTGAGAGGAAATAAATATAATAATCTCAGGTGGATTTTGTGCACTATACCCACATATAATACGTATTATTAAGTGTATTATTAAATATAAATTATTTATATTACGTATGAGGGTGCCCAAGTACCTATATCTACCGCCTAATTTAAAAAAAACCTTTTTATCGTATTTTATGAGGGGGAGAGTGCACGCTGCAATCCAACAGCCGCTGGGCGCACTCGACTGGCCACGTTACCCCTCGCTCACAGAAGACTACCTTGAAATGTACTGCATTTCCCACTTAATCGTATTTCCCTAATGTAAGTACGTGTTTCGGTAGTGAGTGAGATGTGCCAGAGCCCATTCCCATCCTATCCCTCTCCATTTCCCCTAATTCTTTCTCCAAATCCAGTCCTATATCCAAAGGTAGGCAGCGCATCCGGGGGCGTGCCAACGTTTGTCATTTTGGATTAATGTTGGCATGTATCACGGATGTCTATGGGCTACAGTACCCACTTACCATCAGGTGGACTGTATGCTCGTCTGCCACCTTCGTCCATAAAAAAAAAATTAAGACTAGATTAGCTAAGCATATTATTCAAGACTGTTCTTGAATAATATGCCTAATAAAATAATAATATGCTTAATAATAATATGCCTAATAATAATATGCCTAATAATTAATATTGATATTACTAAAATTACAATTACATTAGTTTTAGTCGCTGTAATTTAAACATTGATTTTACGACCAAGTATTTATCCTTTATTATGTTAGCTTTTAAATTCATATGTAAGAGACAATGTCTTAATGAGAATAAAGTTTCTTTAAACTTATGTATATTTAGTACTTAGTACAAATAGCGAAGCCATAGGCTGCCCTAGAATAATGAAGTTTTGAATTTTTAAAAGCGTTAGCTTTACTGATCTAGAACACCAGGCAAACCTACGGCCTAACATATTCGCTCTCACAGACAATGCTCTGCGTTCCCTTTGTATATCAGAGTCGTCTCCAAGGTGTTCTGTAACAACATGTTAAATTTGCTTACTCTGCTTAGAACAACTCCACTTAACTCTATAGTGGGTACTTCGGACGGACACTTCTTACCAGCCCTGAAGACCATATACTCTGCCTTTTTTGTATTATATAGCAAGCCATGCGATTCACCTTATGTTTCACATACGGTTAGAAACTGTCTGAGCGCTCCGATCGTTGGCGCCAGCAGCATTATGGTCACCCGCGTAGCTAATGTAATTAACGCACACATTATCGATATAACAACCAACGTACTTGCTGAGGAGTTTAACGATCAGGGCATTTACGTACAAGCTGAAGAGCCTTGGCGATGTTATCCTCCCTGCCTGACTCCGCACTTCAACCCCAGACACGCCTCCGATCTGCCCACTTCACTTGATATACTTGGCTGCCATACCAATACTTAATTCCAATAAGGTCAGCGGGTAAATCTATCTCCTCGACCTTGGACCAGAGTATGCCACAAGAGACCATGTCAAAGGCCTTCGAGAAATCGAGGAAACAGGCATACGCCGGCGTCCACATGCCGCAGCGTGAATCAGTGACCACGGACCGCCCACGGTGCTAATGTAATATAACTGTAGATAAAACAGATAAATCGACATAAAATCATAAATAAATAAGAAAATATAAATTAAATTAAGATAATATGGAATTAAACAGAAAATGGAATAATACATATATTATGTAAAAGGCAAGTTCGTTTTATATCTCATAGAAAGACATAAATCGTGTCAGATGGAGCATAGTTTTCATAACACGGCGCCACATAGTCGCATTATCACGATGTCTGACCGGAGCGTGGCAGCAAGTGAGCGCCGTGAAATGAGCATTAGTGATTAATGCTCCTTACAGAACTGTAACTTAGCTGAGGTATGGCCACAGTTGAAGAGATTTAGAAGTACGTTAATACAGGGTTAAATAAAAAATACTTGCACCCGCTAAATCTCTTTAGCATCTACGATAGTTCCGATGCACTGGCGATTGCACCATGCCAGCTGGTATTTGAAGATCCTTTAAATAAGAAGAATATAGCACTCATTAAGACGCACTTCAGTGATATTCCCGATCTGATTGAAAAACACGAAACCAATAATCATTGTTTCCATGGCAATTTTAGAAATAATGGTGGAGTAAATGTATTTGTCATAAAAACTATAATTGATTGTATAATTCATGTCAGAGTTACACAACCATGGTAAGTCACACTAAGCTGTTTCTTTTCTGACAGTGCATATATAATGCATATTTAGATCTTTTTTCTTGCATATTTGCATGTATAGTGCACTTTGATAGTACATATAATCCTATATCTACTAATAACTATTTATTTATTTTTATTTCTTTTTAATCAAATATTTAGATTACGATTATATATGATACCTATATTAGTTTTAATATATATATTATTATTAGTTATGATAAATTTTATTGTTCAATTAAATTTCAAACTGAACAGTTCATAAACGTAATTATTTTTATTGAAACAACAAAAAATCGTATACATTCAAATAAAAAAAAAATCAGGTCCTTGTTTTCTTTCAAATAATAATATGCTCTCCCGCTGTAAGAGAGCACCCAAAGATGACCGTACCCAACCGCAAGGACTGTACGGACTCAGACTCAGCTCATAATGAGACGTCACTCCTTTTGTTCGCGTGTGCCTTCATGAAGTGCTCTTAATAATAACACGGGTCAGACTATTCGTTGGTCCATAATAAACTATGGTAGAGTTATTAATATTCTTTAGGTATGAGTATCACTAAAGCATCGTTAGACATGAGAGATGGAATTGCGTAGTTTTCGAAAGAAAAATTGTATGCGAGTGGTGACATAGAGGAGTGATAGCCCAGATGAGGTCGTAAAGTTCGTACCACAGCCTTTCAATTTTTACTTAAACTAAGGTAATGTACGACAATATGCCGAAATATTTCTTCAAAACTTTCTTCCCTTCAAAACTAAGGTACCTAACTCTTGCCCAATCCCTTCTTTTCCCAATCAATGACTATGCAGATCTCCTGAACAAATTGGAGCCAGCTCAGAATTTGGGCACACGGTTTATTTATGGCTTGAGCAAGTTCGATCACATCTTTCAATACACGAAAGATCTTAAGTGGTACCCTATCAGTCTTCTTCGTAACTTTAATGTACTTTCTCTCTTATTTAACATTCTTAAAAATCTATCTTCTCGTACTTACCTTCGCGAGCCATTTTCCTTCCTCTTTCTTACAACGAAGCCAGTTAGAGCTAACACTCTTTCCGTCTATGAAACTATCTCTCACAACTTCAAAAAGTATGGGAATTCATTTACGGTTAAAGCTTCTCGTCTCTGGAATTCTCTTCCCGCCCTGATTTGTATCAGTCCATCGATCGCTGTCTTCAAGTCTCGCCTAAAGCAGCATTATCTCTTTTATATTAATAATATATATATATATGTATATATATATATATATGATTAAGTACTTATGAATAAGTTTGTGTGTATTCGTATAATAATATATTATTAGTATGTAATAATCGTATTATAAAGACAATGTATATAATAGTGTATTTAGGTATGCACTCTGTCTGCCCATTTCATTGCTCACCTATCGCTCTCCCAGGTGAGCTGGTAGAAATCTCCTTAAGGGATAAGCACGCCTTTTGTATGGATTCCTTTTGTAATAATTTTTATCATTTGTGTGAACAATAAAGTTTATAAATAAATACTCGTAAATAAACAAATAAGGTCAATCAGTGGAGACCGGTGTGGCGATTGAATGCTCGTGAAGTTTCGTAATCACTGTCTGTAAAAGTTATTTTATATCTGGCAACCCGCACTCCGTTCCACATCCTCACCTTAGATATTCTCTACTCTTAGATATTCACCTTAATTTAATATCTACTTAATTTTCTGAAGATTTTGGAAGAAAAGAAATTCCTGTGGGTTTGTTTTCATCTTTAATATTTTAAAAAGACTACGAACCGCTAAGGTCAAATGCTACATGGATGACATCATTAGTTTCTTATTTATCAATTAAAAATTTATGACATAGCGGTATAGTTACTTCCTGCAATTTGCAGCCGTTTTGTTTTTCTATTCAAAATATTCCTTTATTTTAAGAATATTTTGCTCGCGCTTAAGAATTTTGCGGTCTCCACTTGAAATTACTTTGACATTGCTCACGCGGATGAAGCCTAATAACATCATCTTCGTCACTAGCGACCTCTCTCCGCAGGATAATTGTCTTACTTTCCTTTTAAGATTAGCTCTGAGTGAAAATGAATTTACCTTAAAGTCTCGAATGATAAAACATGCAAAGTCCTTGACGAGAAATAAAAATATAATATTTGGGTCATAATGAGCGTGACAACATTTCAAGATTGCAAGTTACACATGGTTGTTCAAATGAGCGATCAGTGGTCAACGCTCGGACGCCGAGTGAGCGATAATGAACTGTTCTGTTGAACTGATATGAACGGCTGTTCGTATTGTCGACGATCCCACTCTCACGGGCGGTTTAGAACCGCTCAGCATTCGGAGAGACGTTGCGTCTCTCTGTGTGTTCTACCGCCTGTACAATGGGGAATGCTCTGAAGAATTGTTTAATATAATTCCCACCTCGGATTTCTACAACCGCACCTCCCGTCACAGAAGAGTGGTCCATTCGCATTTCCTCGATACGGAGGTGTCGCTGTTCGGTCCAAAAATTATTTTATACCGCGAACCCGTAGGCTGTGGAACGAACTGCCTCAAGAGGTCTTTCCATTAAGCTACGATATGGGGGTTCTTCAAGAAAGCTGTGAATAGGATTTTGCAAGGTCGGCGGCGCGCCCGCATATCACCTGATGTTGCAGGTGTCCATGGACGGCGGTAACACTTATCATCACGTGAGACCGCGTGCTCGTTGCCGCCCACTTGTCCGTACAAAAATCTATAAACGCTCGTCAGGGTTATAGTTCAAGTTCCTCTTGAGGTTAAAAGCTGAAGTCTAAGCTAGGATTACGCTTCTGAATCCTTCGACTAGTAGAAAATGTGTGCCACTCAACTGGACAGTTGATTCTCCTGACTCTTACTCGCTTATGATGAAGTATTTTTTCTATAGAACAGGAAGCCGACGGGCATGCGATCCACAAGAATGTAAGTGGTCACCGCCGCCCATAGACACCTGCAACACTAGGGGATGCCGACCTTGCAGAACCCTATTCACTGGCCTTTTGAAGAGCCCCATGTCGTAACTAAGTGTAATGACCTCAGCTGACAGTTCTTACCACAACTTTCGGATTCGCGGCATAAAAATGTATGAAATCTGTGACCGAAACCGAGTTGACAAAGACAACTACACTGAAACTTGTTCTAGTTTGCAATAGTTATACAATAGAATCGAATGACTAACATTTTCAATAAAGGAACCGATCACCCATAAAATTATACGTGACAACAATGTTAACATACAACAACGATATGAATGCAATGGAGTAAGCATGTACTCGTATTGTATAACCCTTGATTGCAAGGGTTATACAATACACGTACGCTGTAAGCTCAAACAGTTGGTAAATCAACAATCCTGATTATTCAGACTGATAAAACAATATTTGAACTTGACATAATAATCATAATACCCTATCTTCATTGTTACCGTTATATATTTATGTATAGGCTGTTTCACAAACAAATGCCTTCAATGTAGATGTAACAAGTGTACCCAAACTATTATAATTCTTGTACAGATTGATTATTTATTGATCAAAGTAAAAATCAATAATTCGTTATCTTTCACTTGACCCCGATGATAACTATATATCTTGTACCATTCGTATTTTATATTGCAATCACTTTTTCAAAAAGCAGTTCATGCACACACATGGTTTTGTTATGATTTTATTATAACATGTATAGATTTCACTGCAATATGTTACAATATAACATACATATAAACTATACAATATACTGATAACATGTTTAGTATTAAGACATACATTTTATTATTTGGTTTATACTCGTATCTACTATATATAACGAATTACAATTCACTATGATTAGATGAATCCTAATTAGGATTATTAATATGTATAATAATAAATTTGATATTTATTTATTTACACACTTCATTGTACTTATCGTACAAAAAGCGAACCTAATGCCTTAAGATATTCTCTACCAGCAAATCTTTGGGTTGATCAGAGAGGTTCCACAGGGAGGCAAGAGAATAAATCAAATGAGATGGTATACTAAAAAAATAAATTAAAAATAGTACATTGTTACCCTAGGGGTGAAAGTAACTTATTTCAGTCCCGAGACTGGGTTTGGTGCCCGAGCGCAGCGAGGGCGCCAATAGGTCGAGGGACTAAATAAGTCCTGAACCCCTAGGTAAACACTGTGCTTTTCATTACGAATACAAGGAAAGTAAACACAAGCCATATATGCAAAAAATATTACTTCAACTTCCCAAGAATTTGCATTAATGTCGCTCACCCGCCTTTTTTTTTCTTTTTTACGCGCAACATTTTTCAAGCGCCATAATGCCAGCCAGTCTTTTTGAGTAGTACTTATTGCTAGCTTGATAAAAAGAACTTATCATTATAGATTATTTCTAATTTATGTCAATGATCTATCTAAATTAATTTTGACGCGGTTTAATCGGTGTCTTAAATAACATCACAAACAAAAATTCTACAAAGTTAAGAATTAATATAGTATTAATCGAAGTGTGGCTGTATAGGAAGTTAGATCATGGTTACATAGAAATGTGAAAATAGCTCTTTTTTTTTTTAATTTTTCAGTTGTCTGTCAGTTGAAAACGCTCACCCTAGGGTGTATTGAGCTATTTTCACTTCGCTCCACAGGCAACTTCATACCTACTTTCAGAGTATGAGTAATGAAAAAATATTTACAATATATTGAAAATATTAGAACTATCTATACATATAATAAAATCGTAACAGAGTCGTAACATGCAATATTTTTTGGAAAAAAAAAACGTCGCAGTGTACTCTATGAACGACCCAGAACCCAAAACAGACATTTTTTGAATTTTTGTCAGTCTGTCGGAAAGCCACTGTACAGGATTTAATGAAACTTGGCATAAATATAGTTTATGACCTGGGTTAACATTTAGGATACATTTTATCCATATCTATTATAAAGTTCCCAGGGGAATTACCATTGAGTCAATATCAGCCGTTATTCATCTGTGATTGCTTAAGAATCCAAGGAATTTACACATCCGTCTATCAGATGTGAATACGTGTTTCCTACCATCACCCATTTATTAGCAGACTAGCTTATACAGGTTTATTGATCTAATAATAATAAACTAATCACACATTATATTTCAAAAGTGCTCACGAACGGCGTCGCGGGCACAGCTAGTTATTAATAAATGTATATTTTTATTAATTTGTCAGTTAAAAATGGCCAATTTATAACATGCTGTATATGGATACATAAAACATTTAAATAACGAACGCTCCAGCTATTGTGAAATTACCTATAGGTATGGAGTCATTATAACGGAAGTAGCTGTCTCTGGATGGCACCAAAAGGATGGAGTACCATTTATAAGGAGCCTAAGAGCTCCGTCACGTTCATACCTTGGGCAAAGTACTGTGTAATTTAGGGAATCCCTTGTATTTATCACAGGAGTGCTTGATTCATGTCAGGTAGGGAAAATGTACCACTGGGAATTTTGGAGAGTAACAGCCGCTCTGATGTTTTGTATACTTATCTAATTTGAATCGGAGTTGTAGTCACATATATATTTATTTATTAACCGGTATTAAATGCGTATGTTTTTTATCTTATTTATTTTACTCTATGTTTCAGCTGGGTTACATCAATCAACTGTAGTTACGAGCTCACTGAAAAAATAAAATAGGTAAAGATACGCGTTTAAGACCTGTTTAACAGTCAAATAAATTATGCACCTTTAGCGACACAGTGTTGACACAGTACACGCAGAACACGCACGGTGTGTTACGTTGTCAGCAATTTGCGGTATAGCGTCACAGTGACGCTATACAGCACCACACTGTTCTCGACAGTTGTCTCCCGCACGCCTCACGAAATATATGTTTAATTACTTCATTCTGTGATCATTTAATAAAGTAGTATGGAGGACAATGGACTTTATTTAGCGTACCTTCCTAAAATACAGCACACACACAATACAAGAACCTCCAAACTATGTAACATATCCTGACTATATAAAATAGTCAATCGATATCAGCATATAACGTCCGATTGCAAAGCGCAGGTGTCTGCTGGCAAATTACTAGGGGTTTCGGATTATAGTAATATAAATTCTTAATTCTCGATCACGCGCGTTTCCCTACGATGCTTGCCTTTACCGTAGATGTAGTTATATTTTTTTTAAAATCCGTACTCGTGTAGAAACTGTGGTACAATAATAAAATAGGATAATAAAATAATATAGTATGTCTATGAAAGACACGAATATGCTGTCAGGTGAATTAGATACGAACACGACGGAGGGTAGACAGATTTTTCTGTCAATGGCGACAACAACTTCACCCGCGCCCGCATTCCCCGCCGCGACCACGGCTCATGTAACTGGACCCAAATATTTATAATAAATCGCGATTAAGTCGTTTACATAACAATTTTTATGTTCAACCACGACAACAAAAGTTTAAAATATCCACATATTGAAAACATTACACTTTGGTCCCTGTGGCAAGGTACCTACCGAGCTGGGTGCATTACCTCGCTGAATACTGAGACCGATGCGTTGAGCGATGTTGTTGTTGACCCTCTTGGGTCACTTGTACTGTCAATTGGGCGCTCCATAAAATTGCAAAAGAAAAGTATTCTAACTTTAAGAGACAACAAGATGTCATTGATATAGTTAACTTACAATTTATTATTTCCTAAAAAAATTGTACGTTATTTTGATTAAATAACAGCGCTGTTTTTATCCGTATATTCGAAAATGATATTGAATGAGGCCTCCCACTTCACGCTCGAGAGAAAAATAATTTTGCTGTTTCGCTCCGGGAACAACTCATTTTAAACATTCCACAAATTCCACAATAACAATAGCGCGCGCCAGTTGGAAATGTTAAAAAAAAAAATTTGGATGTTGTTAACTTTTGTGAGCCCCGTCCAGTAACATGTTATTTGTTACTGGACATTTGGTTAACATTTGGTTAATGTTATGTTACTGGTGTAGAATTATTTTTTGAAATATTTCTAAAAATTTACACGGTCGTAAGTTTGAAACTATTGAATCAATTTGGCTCTTCTATGGCTATAACCGAGAATAACCGAATAACTATAACCGAGGAATCTCATTTCAGTCGGTTTAGAAATGTTGAGGCCCCTACAGTTTCTACAGTTTGCCCACTAATTAATTACATTAATAAAATTTGTAGGTTGATTATAAAATCTAATGTTAGGTAATTTAACTTAATATGCTTGACCTGTACTCTGTTTTTTGATGTATGGAACACAGGCAGCCACAATAAATTACACAATATGTATGAGATTATAAAATGAGAGAAGAACAGACACGTATAATACATCCACATAGTATATTCACTTATATGTATATGTTTCTAATTAATAACTAATAATGCATGCATACATTGTAATAGTGTAATTCAATTTTTATGTTTAATTGTTTGGTGTTAATGTACATTAATTAACTGTACATTGGTCACCTATCCTTAGCTTTAGTTCAACGGATAATTAAATTAATAATATCACGTTTTCGTGTTGCAGCTGTTGGTGGCGTAATAAAGATAAATAAATAAATAACTCGAGGACAGAATAGTGTTCACAAATTATTACACAGAAACACTCGAAATATGTGTAAAAAGGAGATGGAACCGTCGCGCGTCGCTTCAATTGATTTTGTACAACATGTTTCCTCAACATTGTTTCGAATCCATGGGATTCGCAAACTCGATAGACACATGTATTTTTTGAATAATTTGTTTTGTAAATAGGAATTGAGAAGAGATTTTTATTTCGACTGCTATGTATTGTTGGGACAACGGAAATTAATTCTCTCTAATGCACTGTCGACTGTTATTTATTACAAGTAGGTACTCATTTACTCTTTTTTACATTCACACTTATAATGTATTGTAATCAGAGTTAATGTTTGTATTCAATTATCTTACTATTTATAACCACTCGTTTTAGAGGGCTCTATTTATATTTTCGCCGTAGTTTATGATAAACACTTATATAGTGCGACTTACTTATGCATTATTAGTAATCCGTGGATAATGTAGTAATACAATAGGAAATACTCATTTATACTTCATCCTATTCGTCTAATGTACGTACGTGTTTTGGAAGTGAGCTACCAGTGCCCATTCCCATCTCATCATATTCTATGCTTCCTATTTTCCCATCACTTTCCCCAAATCCATTCCGAAATCTTCATAGGTAGGCAGCGCATCCGGTAGCGTGGCGTTTGTCATTCCGAGTTGATGATGGCGTATATCGCGGATATCCATGTGCAACAGTATCAGTAAAACCTTACCACCCTTACCATCCCTTACCACCGGTATCAAATAAAATCGATATCGATAAAATCGGTAATAAATCGATATAAATAGATATATTCCGATATAGATGGCATACAAACATGTAATGACAATGCAAATCTAAGCACTAATGAGTTGGAACGTCCGTCCGATAATCCTAAACCAATAATTGGTTATGCTGGTACAACATTACACTAATGGAATTCGAATCAATTGGCCCGCGGCGGACAACGCGCGCCTCACGAATAGTTTCAAAGCCACGCTGAATGGGCGGAATGTGCAGTGTAACAGTGAAAACATAAAGATAGCAGATTAGTACTTCCGTTCGAGTACTTGGCGCTGTTAATTAACCTACTAAATGTTAATTTAGGTAAAGGCTTGAAGATTTTGCAAAGCTGGACAAGCTAGTGCCTGTCCCCCACTGCGATTTGCTTCCCGGTACCTGGTCTCCATTTGGGGACTCGTCAACCGCATCGATTTTTATTGATCCTGCGAAAAGTATGGCCGGGTCGGCCACTTCAGCTTGATTCGTGGCGAGCTTTGAAAGAGACCTATATCATCGTTTAGATTAGGTTTTAGACTGTACCTATATCCAGCAGTGAAGAGACATAGGCTTATGGGATGGTGCCTCATCTACTCAAGTTCTGCTCTAGACAGATTTAATTTAATTATAGGTATAAGAGATAAACGTTCCCAGCGGATATGTTATCTCCCAGATATGGTATATATTTCAGCGACAGGAAATTGGAAAGTCGCAAAAAGTTTATTTTTATTTTGAATGGTTGGATATTGTTATTAAAATCAAGAGACGGGGCGCTTTCTGAATTGTGAAGGAATTCAATTCTATTTAAAGCATAATATTTTTCGACAGTTCTCCGACGTTTTTGAACATTCATTTAGGACACTACAACAAGGTGTAGTATGAGATTAAAATATTGATTTCCACTCGCAGAGATCGCTATTAGCAATAAGACCGATGAGTTTCTCAGTTCATTACCTGTCTAGTTTCATTTCGGGGTACTACAAATAATTTTATCTATATATCTATGTTAAAGGGAATACAAATACAGTATGTTAATAAATGCATTGATTAATTCGCCCATTAATGAATAAAATTAATTGATTAATTTCATTATTATTGTACGTACGTGTTTCGGTAGTGAGTGAGATGTGCCAGATCCCATTCCCATCCTATCCCCTCCCATTTTCCCAACCCTTTTTCCAAATCCATTCCTATATCTCCAAAGGTAGGCAGCGCATCCGGGGGCGTGCCATCGTTTGTCATTTTGAACTAATGTTGGCATGTATGGCGGATGTCTATGAGCGACAGTATCCGCTTACCATCAGGTGGACTATATGCTCGTCTGCCGCCTTCGTCCATAAATAAATAATAAATTAATTATCATTAATTAATTATTAATCATAAGTTCATTAATTGTTGCCATCACGCTGTGTTGTCGAAACGAAGTGACCATAAAAAAAATTAGAAAATGTAATGGTAGGTACGCCTTCACACCAGTTTCATAAGAGATTGGGTTGTACCTATATATTATTATAATAATGACATCTTTTTGTAATATATTAATTTAAGTTAATGTAGGTATATTTGATTTAAAATTTGATTATCAATTAATAACATTGTGTTGAGGATCTAATTACGAAATAGTATTTTAATGATTACTTATACTCAAACATTATAATATCATAATTATTATTATGTCATATATTTGTACCTATTAGGGGAGAACATTAGTACACAAATAAACGGAATTGACTTGAATAGATAAATATGTGTAAAAAATGCGAAAATAGCAAAAGTTATAATGCAAGTAAGTTAAAAAATCTCAATCAGAGTGAATGATTCCATGTATTTGACCTTTTGCTGACTTGTTTTGAATCAGTGGCCCTATTGGACCTACAATTGGTTCAATGATACCAATAGAGTATCATACATAATACTAATTGGAAACTTTACTCACCAATATAGATGGGATGTGATTTGGATGAGATATGATGAAATGGAATAGCATGGGGTAGAGTATAGTGAAGTAACCCACACATGCCCTGAAGTAAATACGGACAAAGTCGCAAGCACTCTGCTATATCTGTGCTATGCTGTCTTCATCCCCAAAACTTTATAAATGTCCATTAATTAAAATACCAACAATCCTCAAAGCGTTATAATAATAATAATACATTTATTTCGGACACAGGTAATCAATATAATTGTTAATAGAAGTCTTAAATCTATCTTAGTCAAATATAGTCAACAGAGTATTACATTATTATGTAGATGCGTATTAAATTACATTAATACAATTCCATTAAATGACATTGAATTTCATTGAAATAACAATAATTTTAAATTAAAGAAATAACAATTAAATTAACAGTCGTATTCATAATTAAATTGGATCCATAATTATTAAGTTATAATTAAAAAAAAAACATTTCAGCGTTTTCTAATCTCTGGGGTGAGAACATTGCTCCGCTACCGTTTTCTTATTTAGCGGGGCAGTTTTATTTTATTACCAAATAAATTACGTTTTTCATGACTTCCTCTTGCTTCTCATCTAAAAGTCATTTATTTTCATTATGTTTCGTAGAACGAGGCTCGCAGTAAACAAGAGCGACCGTTCCTTTCACTTCGCAAGACACCTATTGTGTCGCTCTCTGTTTCTATTGAACAAAAAGAAAGTAGTGCGAATAAAGTGTCTTTATACTGAAAATGGTGTCTCAATTAACACTTTTGTAGTTTCATTATTTTTGGTTGTTTATTTTAGGCAATGCTCCATTTACGTTGAAGAAATAATAAAACGATTGTTGCCTAGCAACGCTCTAGATCGGCGAACGTACGACGTAGCCACAAATGAAGGGATATGAATTTACGAGCCATACGTATGTATGTATGGAGACTCCACCACAGCTCTGAAATTACTGGACTGATTGATATTAGCCCATTGCTAGTTTGTTGATGCACATGAAGTGATATAAATTTGTTCGTCCTGCTTATTCCATATTCATAGGATATTTTTTTTTAATAAATCTAAAACTGCAAGTGAAAAGCTGAGGGCTATAAAAGTTTAATATTCCCAAAATATGACATGCAGAGTAATGAAAATTAGAATTGAAATATATATAGAAAGATGGGATTAAATGAAACGAATTAAGAGAAATTGGTATAAATAAAGGTAATTACCTGTCATTTCTAAATTTTCTGAATTTGTTTTTATATTATTATTAATGTCTTTAAGTATTGAAATATTATTGTCTATATTATTAGAAGTATGCTATATATTCTGTTTTGTCTTGGTAATTATTTATGTATACATTTTTAGTGAGTTAAATTACTACTGTATACTATTTCATCTTATGAAACGATTTTTCCCTTTTGCTACTAAAGTAGAGTCAATTTAATAGGCCACTTTTGACAAGTGTCAAACTGGTTGTCATAGTGAGGTAATCATGCTAGCTCATGCTCACCCTTTACCTAAAAAGGGTGACCGCACCGACCCGGCCAACTACAAGCCAATAGCGATCATCTCCCTCCTCTCCAAAGTGATGGAGCGTATTATAAACACACAGCTCCTTGGGTACCTAGAGGATCACCAACTGATTAGCGACCGTCAATATGGATTTCGCCATAATCGCTCGGCTGGTGATCTTTTAGCGTATTTAACACATCGCTGGGCTGACGCCATTGAGAGTAGAGGCGAAGCTCTGGCTGTAAGCCTAGACATTGCGAAAGCTTTTGACCGGGTATGGCACAAATCGCAGCTTTCCAAATTACCATCTTTCGGGATACCCGAGGGACTATGCGAATGGGTTGCCAGTTTCCTGACTGGACGGAGCATCAGAGTCGTTATCGATGGTAGCTGCTCAGACACCATGTCTATTAACGCTGGCGTCCCGCAAGGCTCCGTGCTGTCCCCAACTCTGTTCCTTCTGCATATCAACGACCTGTTGCAAATTGGTTACATACGTTATACGTGGTTACAACCTGTTACATACGTTGCTATGCGGATGACAGCACTGGAGACGCCTTGTACAGGGGCCGCGCCAACATCCCTCGAGTCGGAGTGGAAGAGAGTCGCGCCAGGCTTGTGTCTGAATTCGAAGACTCCCTAAATCTAGTCTCGATTTGGGGTTCCCTGAACCTAGTGGATTTCAACCCCAGTAAAACGCAAGTCTGTGCATTCACCGCTAAAAAAAACGCTTTTGTCGTAACACCTCGCTTTCAGAGCATACCTCTTAAGATCTCGGAGAGTATTGGGATCCTTGGTGTCGACATTTCCAGCAAAGTCGAATTTAGGGGTCATCTGGAAAGTAAGGCCAAAATGGCCTCCAAAAAGCTCGGTGTGCTGAACAGAGCGAAGCGGTACTTCACCCCTGGGCAACTCCTAATGCTTTACAAAGCTCAGGTGAGGCCCCATATGGAGTATTGCTCACATCTCTGGGCCGGCGCACCGAAATACCAATTAGACCCATTTGACTCCATCCAACGACGTGCTGTTCGTATTGTCAACGATCCCACTCTCACGGGTAGTTTAGTACCCCTCAGCGTTCGGAGAGACGTTGCATCTCTCTGTGTGTTCTACCGCCTGTACAATGGAGAATGCTCTCAAGAATTGTTCAATATAATTCCCACCTCGGTTTTCTACAACCGCACCTTCCGTCACAGAAGTGCGGTCTATCCGCATTTCCTAGATACGGAGGTGTCGCGTACTGTTCGGTCCAAAAATTATTTTATATTGCGAACCCGTAGGTTGTGGAACGAACTGCCTCGAGAGGTCCTCCCATCTTCCCAAACTACGACATGGGGTTCTTCAAGAAAGCTGTGAATAGATTTTGCAAGGTCGGCGGCGCACCCGCATACCCCCTGGTGTTGCAGGTGTCCATGGACGGCGGTGTTGAGTTAATATCAGTATGTTTTAAAGTAAGGTAGTGTCCAATAGACTGTTCAACAGAACACACGTCTTTCATTGAATAGTAAACCAACCAAGCGAAACTCGACCTTAAGTGAATCAACATATGGTCCAAAATCGAACCGGATACCAGCGACTACATTACCGGCCGCCTGACAAAAAAGAGTGTGATAAGACGGTCGAGTGTTCGATGTGTTGACAAAGTTTTGAGTTTTAATATAAATTCATTTCATTACATTTGCTACAATCGAATTTCGTGCTTATAATGGCTACAGAAGTGGAAAAAGCGTTAAATATACTGGAAAATATTGCGTACACTCTGAAGAAAACACAAGTTAATTTGAGAAAATGCCCAAAAGCAAGATTAACACAAAATTACGTCGAAGCACGCCTGAAATGTGTAGAAGACTATTGGGACGAATATAAACTGGCTTATAGCGAAATAATACGCAACACATCGAGGGAAAAAAGAGATCAAATACCCTACATTGCAAAGGAAGAATTTTATGACCACGAAGAAACATACATCAATCTAAAAACTGAACTGAAGGAATTGTTAGTTCCTCAACAAGTCAGCGTCAGCGCTTCGTTATCAATATCCAGCGATTCTCAACATGCGCGTGTAGTGTTACCCAAATTACAATTACCTACCTACAGTGGACAATATGAAGAGTGGTTGTCGTTTCACGACTTATTCAATACACTTGTGCACACCAACGAGACATTGAATAATGTACAAAAATTGCATTATTTAAAAACAAGCCTTACTGGGGAAGCTGCATCAATATTAAAACGCATACAAGTGACGGATTCTAACTATGAACAGGCATGGGACGTATTAAAAACAAGGTATGGAAACAAACGAATACTTATCAACGCCGTCATGAAGAGGTTCTTCTCGCAAAAGAAAATGACAGTTAATAGTTCAAGTGTAATCAAGAATTTACTAGACACAACTTTCGAATGCTTACATCACCTAAATAACATGAAAGTAGATACTGTAAACTGGGATTTACTTATAATATTCGTCATAGTGCAGAAATTGGACTCTGAAACTCATAAAGACTGGGAAGAACATGTGAGTAGCAATTGCCCAGATTCCGATAGTCTCCCCTCGCTCATTATGTTTCCCAAGTTTCTGGAAAGCCGTTTCCGTACGTTGGAGCTCACAGAACCAACAAAACAAAAGTCAAATCCTGTTTGTCTGCGAAAGAAGTCATTTCACATTTCAACCACCGTCGAAAACAATAAAAGATGTCAAATATGTAGTGAAAATCATACACTTAGCCATTGTAAGGAGTTCGGGAAACGTTCATCAGTCAATCGAAGTGAATTTATCAAAACAAACAATCTGTGCTTCAACTGCCTTGCACCTGGACACTCTGTAAGGCAATGTCGCATTCCAACATGCTGTCGAATATGCAGAAGGCGTCATCATTCGCTTCTTCACGTAAACAAGGAAAGCAAGGCAAGTGTGTCGAATACAACGGGCTATACTGAGAACAAACAAACACAACAACCCGAAATGGCACTTCATACAAACGTGGAGAAGATTGAAGAAAAGGAAGATATAACACTGGTGACGTCACACGTTTCCACTAAACAAAGTACAGCGTTACTAGCAACAGCAATCGTACAAGTGAGAAGTGAAGACAACAATACAATTACACTGCCAGCTTTAATTGTTGGTCAATTAAACGTTCACAAGGTTCACAAGCGAGCTTCATAAGTGAACGAGCTGCACAACAACTCAAGGCCAAGCGGTATCCAATAAGGGGTACAATAGTCGGTGTGGGATCAACGAGAGAAGATATCAAACAAGTAGTTCAGATCAACGTCCAGTCGAGATGTGAAGCTTTCAACTTGAAGGTTAGAACATACGTTATGTCAAAGCAACTGACTACTAAAATACCGTCCCATACAATCAACGCAAACAATTGGCCTCACCTAGATGGACTAGTCCTGGCTGATCCAAACTACCACAAGCCAGGTTCTATAGATTTACTCCTGGGTGTCGACGTGTATGCACTAATAATACAAAACGAGCTAATCAAAGGTCCGCCAGGGTCACCATGCGCTCATAAAACAAACCTTGGCTGGATTCTTTTCGGAAAGGTAGAAGATAGAACAAAACAACCAGAATCAGTTCTCGTTATGCATCACCAGATCATAGCGGAAGATTTCTTGAAAACATTTTGGGAAATAGAACAAGATTCAAACAGAAAATATACAATAGAAGAAAAGCAATGTGAAGGTTTCTTTGAAGAAAGTTATACAAGAAACAGCGATGGAAAATACGTCGTGAGACTCCCATTTCGTACCAAAAAACCTTTAACACCGGATGGGAATACAAGAGAAATTGCAATGAAGCGCTTGATTCAGCTAGAAGGGAGACTACAAAAAACACCTGAATTGAGAGAAGAATACTACAAGGCGTGTACCAGACCATCAATACCATCCACAAATATAGAAAGAAAGAAAAATATACAGTCCTACGTTAATATAACAGAACATGAAGAGAATCTTAAATTTGAAAATTACGATTCACTTACCGAGCTATTGAGAGTTATAGTATATTGTAAAAGGTTTTTGAATATGAAAAGAAATCCAAAGAAGCTAGAATATGAAATCACAACAGAAGAATTACAAATTGCGTTAGATATTTGCATAAGACGAATGCAAGAAGATGAATTTACAGATGAAATGCGAAGACTAAAAGAAAATAAAACTGTGAGAACCACTATCATTTTGAAGACCCTAAACCCATTCATAGACGAGCAGAGTATCCTCAGGGTGGGCGGTAGATTGAGAAACGCAGACGCCGATGAGAACCTGAAACATCCCGTGATACAGGGCAAGAGAAACAGCCTCGTATCACTCATACTGGATGACGCACATCTGAGGACATTACACGGTGGAATAAAAATGATGATTACTTACCTGATGAGTAAATACTGGATCGTTGGCTGCAAGAGTTTGGTGAAGCAATATGTACATAAATGTATTACCTGTGCACGGCAGCGAGCTACTAGTAGACAAACGATGATGGGTGATTTACCTGAACCCCGTGTGACTCCTTCGCGCCCATTCTCTAGAAGTGGAGTTGACTTTGCTGGCCCTGTTTATGTATTAAATTCTAAAGGAAGAGGAGCCAAGACTAGTAAG
The DNA here is from genome assembly GCA_914767545.1 of Sesia apiformis. Taxonomy (NCBI): domain Eukaryota; kingdom Metazoa; phylum Arthropoda; class Insecta; order Lepidoptera; family Sesiidae; genus Sesia; species Sesia apiformis. Next base: position 144,255 of record OU611960.1, on the reverse strand, counting down.
GAATACATTTGAATTTTTATATGCATGGCTGTAAAGGCAATACATTTCGAATTGGTGAGCGATCTGACATCTGATGCATTCATCGCAGCATTCAAACGTTTCGTGGCCAGAAGAGGAAGATGTAAGGAAATCTGGAGCGACAACGGAACTAACTTTGTGGCATCCAACAAGGAATTATTTGCAATGTGGAGAGAAGCAGGACTTGAAATACCCGGCCCTATAGCAGATCAACTGGCAAATGATGGCACGCAGTGGCACTTCACTGCGCCATATAGTCCTAACTTTGGGGGGCTCTGGGAAGCCGGCGTCAAGTCCGTCAAACAGCATTTAAGGAAAATATTGACTTCGAATTTAACATTCGAAGAGTTCACGACAGTGCTCACACAAATCGAAGCCTGTCTTAATTCTCGCCTTTTGACACCTGTAACTACAGATGTGGATTTGATCGATGACATACAAGTACTTACCCCGGGACATTTTATCGTTGGAGAAGCATTGATAACTGTACCAGATCGCGACTATACAATTGCTAACGTTATCTAGATGGCAACATACCCAACGACTGGTTCAAGCATTTTGGAAACGCTGGCAGACTGAATATTTGTCGCGACTTCACCAGCGACCTAAATGGCTGAAAAGAACGCCAGAGTTCGAAGTTGGCGACATTGTGTTGCTAAAGGACGAAAATATGCCCCCTAGCAAGTGGGCACTGGCACGAATAATAGAAAAACATCCCGGACGAGACAGTATAACGCGAGTGTATACCGTGCGTTACAATGGTAAATCAACTCGGAGATCAATCTCAAATTTGTGTGCGTTACCAATCAATACTAAAGATTAACTTAGTGTTAACTTAGAAGATTTTCTTTGTAAATTTGTGTTTAATACTTCTATAAATTCACTAAAGGTTATGAAAATTTAAATCAAAAGGTATATCAAGATTTTATGTAACTTTATGTATAATAATAATTTTCTTCTATCACGGCCTTATGTTGCATTGTAATATTCATTTGTTTAAATTAGAAAAGGCCCTAAAGCCCTTTTGGTGGGCGGTATGTTGAGTTAATATCAGTATGTTTTAAAGTAAGGTAGTGTCCAATAGACTGTTCAACAGAACACACGTCTTTCATTGAATAGTAAACCAACCAAGCGAAACTCGACCTTAAGTGAATCAACAGGCGGTAACACTTAACATCACGTGAGACCGCTTGCTCGTCCGCCCTCTTCTCTATAATATATATATATATATATATATATATATATATAAAGATCACATCCCTATTATTAAAAAAGAAAAAATGTATACAGGCGTAACCTTGTAGTGGGGTTCGAATTTCTTGAAATATAAATTGATAATGATGTTTAGCAACCCAATTAACGTTCGAACTTATTAAATTTGATATAAAAAGACAAGATTATATTTTTTTATTAAACAGCTACATATTTTTAGTGTTCAGTAATGCATTTATAAACTTAAATTGATTTATGGGACCGATGCAAAGTTATATCGTCACAAAGTCAATGAAATGTCAAAAGTGGCCTATTAAATTGACTCTACCGTAATAAACTGTAATTGACATTTGACAGCGCGGGTTCAATGTATATTTTTTATTTAAAAATGTAATTAGCTATTTATAATATATAATAAAACAAAAATAAATTGATACACAAACATATCAAACTTACAAATATAATACTCCTCATTCTGTCGGAGCTTAAAATATGAGTAGAAGCTTACAAGGACGTTTTCCGCATGACAAGGAAAAACAGAAATAAATGTGAACGATATTGTTCGCGGTCCCCGAAGTGAATAGCCCTCGTCTATTTAGAAGTCCGCCCGCGTTCTCGACACACATTCGACACAAGTTTGCGTCACCGGCGGCCTCCACTTTCCACACTTTCCTTTTATTAAATTCACACCATCACACGTACTTTGAAACTTTCAAAAAGTTAGCATGTGACGTCAGAGAGTATTCTAGATACTTTATAGATCCAGGATGGAATGGAACAAGTTTTAAAGTGGTTAGAGGTTTAAAGTTGAATATGTATAACAAAGTTATGGCATTTTTAATACTCATTCGATGAGTAATAGAAATAGGACTTTCATGATGTTATATTCTTTACCATTCAGTAGATGTATGTAAAGAAAATATATTTCTTTCATCTGAATTTTGCCGCGCTCCGCGCTGTCGGTAAAACTATCATAGTGTCGGTAACACAGAGTAAGCGGCAAGTGAAGAGAATCGTGCTGACTGTCAAATTGTAGGTAAACATAAATAAGAGTATTGTAAAGATTGTATTGTAAGGATAAATAATAGATGTTAAAAAGGATTGAAGAATAAACTTTATATGTCGTTTCTTTGTATATCGACGCAACACCACATAAGTTTGTTTCATTTGACAATCCTTTTGAAGAGAAAATAATCGATCTTATATGTATTATGAGATCAAGTAATCTTCTTATCCCGTTATACATTGTACTGTCCTTCCCAATCATCTCCACGCCAAGAAGTAATGAAAGTCGAAAAAATAAACCCAAGGAGGTGTAATAGAATGACGAAAATTGAAGGACATGCAACAGAATATGCAAATATGATAATTACAAAGGTAAATAAATTCCTGGTTCCATTATTTCCATTATATCTTCCTCCCCTATTCCTTACCCTTTCCAGCTCTATCCCCAGCCGTGAAGTGATGGCTCAATCCAAAGAGAGGCATCACATTCAGGACGTGTCATCATAATCCAACGTGTATCCTGATGTCGGCATATCGCGGATGTCGATGAGTGACAGTATCCACTTACCACCAGCTGTCTGCTCGTCTGTCGCCTTCCATAAACAGCATATGCACAGAATGATAAACGTCGAGACGCCTCTGGATGCGCTGCCTACCTTTGGAGATTTAGGAATATATTTGGAGAAAGGTTTGGAAAAATGGTGAGGGCGGATGAGAATGGGCTTTGACATATCTCACTCACTGTCGTACATTGGGTAAATAGGATAAAGTGAGAAATGCGGTACATTTAACTGTAATTTTCCATGTAATTTATATAAATCAAGCATACTCAATTGATATTAGTGTCACGTCAAAGAGATCGTGTCTCTTGTGGGTATTCCTATACACAAGTGGTAAAAGTAATCGTGAAACAGCCTCGCACTAATCCGATCTACGTCGGGCCTCTAAAAGGGTTGTTAGCATAGCACTGCGTCCCACAAAGGTGACCCTTTTCATTGTGGGCTGTAGTTGCCTCCCAGGTATTCAAAGAAGATCACTGTGACATTTTTACGATAAAGATTATTGTTACAATAAATAGCTTAAATATTCTACGCGCAAATACTAGGAGCTACGAACAGTTACTTAGAAGGCAGTTAAAAGAAATACCGATGGCTACGTCACTCAGAACAGAGTTTCGCTCTTTTACATACGTTTTAGAAAAGTGTCTAAACAAAGGTTGTAGAGCGTTACGAGCTCTATCCAACAGTAATAAATTAATAATACGGATTCAATGATTAACTCACAGTAATGAACACCAATTGGAATCAAATAAAAGTATTACACTCTAAAAGATGAGAGTCCATCACCGCTGGCTATCTATGTGGATGTGGACTATCTATATTTTATTTTGTTTGTGATAATGGTAAGAGTGCGAGCTGCCAGAATGGAACAACAATTGTTCCCATTTATTCCTATTTCCGCGGAAAAATCCGCTTCTAGTTTCTCATTTCACACAAAACTTTGTACTCGTAAAAGAATTACCTCGTTAGGAGTTTTTGGAAGCAATAAATTAAGCGAAATCGGCGCCCGCCTGCCAGAAAAGTTTATTGAAAAGTTATAAAATGTACGATGTTCGTATTTTACATTTCAATTAATTGTTGTCTGCTTCCTTCGGCCACGTAATCGTATACAATACTCTTCGGAGTATTATTGCAAATTACCGATATGACAGTGGACAAGCCATATCTATCACAAGACCGATAACCGATGTGGTAGATGAGTTTTCGAATGGAGACCAAGTGCAGCGTGGGACGCCCTCAGGCCAGCCACGACTTGAAAAAAGTCGCCGTTAGTAGCCGGATGGGAAGAGCTGAAGACCATGTGTGGTGGCGGTCCTTAGTAGCCTATATCTAGTAGTGGAGAGACACAGGCTAATGGTATACCATGGTATCTTCTGAGTGTTTTTACTTCTATATTCCGTACAACTATTACCGTCCATTTACACAACTTTCTTAAATAATTCTGTAATTTTATTCCTGTAAATTTCTTTTGTTCCCAAATTCGCTCCAAATGTGGATAGATTGTCGTGTTACCCTAAGAGATAGCTAAAAAGAGGTAAACAACTTCTATTATAAAGGAAAGAGGTAAGACTGTATATAGCTTGTTATATTTTACGAAAAACCTAATATAAAATTTGAGATTAATTTAGAAAATTAGTCCTTAAAATAAAGAGTCTGTAAAAGTGTCCGTTTCCTAGTTCTAGAAGCACCAAAAACCTCACGGTTAGTCGGCAGGAGAGGCGGCGCCTAGTAGGGCGCACGCCCAGAATGATGTAGAGCGGGCACTACCGCCAGCTGGAAACAGCGGTCGGTCGGGGCGATGGAGGCCAGGCGTAACAAGCAACGCCCAGCAAGAGCACCAGAGCCTAAAGAGCGACGGACCAGAGCTGTGGCGGCGGGCGAGAGTAGTGGTCCAGATGTTGTGTCCAGGACAGCTGACTCTCAAGACCGGCGTGTGATTTCTTCGAAACGTCTTCCCTTGATCGCTCTCAAAACAAAGCTGTCCGTACGGCCCCTTATATTTCGTTTATTTTTCTTCATTGTCACAATTTTGTCCGTTTTACAAATTTTGGAATTTTCTTTTTCGTCAAGCAGTTTCCAGCCAGTGCTATTTATTTCGGCCAGTTTCTTTATTCATGAAGATGGGTAATGTGTTTCAGTGGTTAATACATAGCTAATATAAAAACATTAAATATTGAATTACAGAATACAGATATAAAAAAATACCGAGTTTAAAAAAGTGAGCTATTTCAACAAATGTTACAAGATAAGACACTTATTTAGATTACAGTTACAGAACACTACAGCTTGATAATAACTATATATAAGCTAGATATATCGTTTCAGAAGAAATTGAAATACCGACATCAATCAGTACTTTAAGAAATAGTTTGAATTTAAAAAAATCACGCATACCGTAGGGGTCATCCATAAATTACGTCAACAAAGTGTGACATCGTGTGACAAGGGAAGGAGACGAGTCATAAGCTTCGTGATGTATACCATAAATCACATGTATGCACATGTATAAATCTAAAGTATTAAAACTAAACTTCAACTCTAATAAAAAACTTTAAAATATTACCAACTTTATTATTATAAGTTATTTAAAATATTACCAACTCTATCAATATTATTATAAGGTTGTTTTAATTTAATAATTTCTACATTTTAAATTGCAAAATGTGTGACGTCACAACGGGGTGGGGGGGTCACACAAATGTCACCACCTATGACAAGGACGGGGGGGGGACTCCAAAAATCATTGAATTCGTGTGACGTAATTTATGGATGGCCCCGTATTAGCAAATCAAATTTAGTAACAAGATAAACCCGTAATGTATAATAAATAATATCGACGAAACGCATAACCTGCAAATTCACAGATAGCAGATGTAACCAGTGTGAAATCTTGTGTAACACCACCGCTCTTGCTTGGCACCGCCGCTCTTCACCCCGATTCCGTCGTCCTCGGCGGTCTCAGACGCGACGCGTCTTATCCTAGGCGTATACGACGATGCAGGCAACGTACGCGACACAGGACAGGTTTCATCGACACACGCACGTGTGACGCAAGCACATGCCTACGTCGGCCTGAGCCGCGTTGTAGATATGCGGTAAATGTGGGGTTATATTTTTTCCGTCGCCTCGCGTGGCCGATGTCGCTCCGGACTTCGAACGACTAAAGCCGGCGCTATTCCGCATCGTCGCTCTCTTTTTACTTATACTTTTTATACTGAACCGGGATTCGTTCTGCCATTTTTTAAATATACTAGCTATTGGAACGAATTGTCTCATCTCTGGCCACCTTATTGTCCGTAACTAAGATATAAGAAAAGACACGGTGAAACTTGTATACAAACCCCTGAATATCTTCTACAGATGCATAGTAGTTGTAGCACAAAAGGTCGTTATCAGCAGTTGCACGAAATTCCATTTTTATCTATCGGCCTATGTTTCGCCACGGGTGGAGGCCCCTACTAAGGCTCGCCACCATACACGACCGTATGGTGACGATACTGCTCTTCTCATCCAGCCATGACCAGCAAACTTCTTCAAGTCTTTTTCACCTGATGGTAAGTGGATATTTCAGCCCATGAACATCCGCGATACATGCCAAATTCAATTGAGAATGACAAACGTTGGCACGCCTCCGGATGCGCTGCCTACCTTTGCGGATTAAGGAATGGATTGGGAGAAAGGGTTGGAAAAATAGGGAGGGATAGTTTAGGATTTAGGATGGGATTGGGATCTGGCATATCTCACTACCTACCAAAACACATACGTACATTGTAGAAATACGATAAAGCGGGAAATGCAGTACATTACATGCAGTACATCAAGGTGGTTTTCTGTGCGTCACTCCATCTGACCAGAGAGCGTTAACTGTTATTTTGCGCACCCAATCAACTGTTGGATACAGCATGCGTTTTCTCCCGAGATGCATTTTCAATTATACTAATTAGTTCGTTATTTTCTGTAGTCTAATTAAGGTTCCACACTCTCCATCGATACACTATGGCCAATATCTTGAACGTATTACGGTATTCACTCGACAAGTCCCGGCGGAGTGTACCGGATCGAGTTCAGACCATTGACAAACTCATATATCGCGTGTTATTGGGGAAACACGACTGAAATATGCCTGCTCATATTTCACATTAGTATAATGTAGTTCTCTCATCTCTGGCAGTTATTTCTCGTTGCGGGAATTATGCAAATGTAATTTATACAACCGCTAGTACGAGTATTTATAATAGGTCGCGTTTCTCCTTTTTCAGCTGGATTTGGAAGAAAACAATCTATTAACTGGCAGGGAGAAGGTGCACGCAGCAATCTCACAACCCCTGGGCGCACTCAATAAGCCAAGTTAACCCTCCCTCACAGAAGACTGCCGTGAAATGTCATACATTATCCTCTTTTTAGAGACTAGCCGAGTTAGATGTAATTGATTAACACTTATTTCTTTATTCATAAATTGAAGCCACACAATACATACATAATTGTATGTCTATACAAGTAATCGTAACAAAGCAGTGTACGTACATGAAATATTTTTTGAAAGGTATCGTTGCAGTGTACTCTATGATCGATGCAGAAACCAAACCAGCTAGTTTTAGAATTATTGTCTGTCTATCTGACCAAGCATCACGTAACAACTACCGGAAAGAATTTAATGAAACTTGACACAGTTATAGTTTACGACCTGGGATAACATTTAAGGTCCATTTTATCCGGATCCGGTAAAAAGTTCTCACGGCAACCACTAAAGTTCACGCGAAGGAGGTCGCTGGCACCGCTAATTTATCATATGACAGTCCTTAACGATAGTCCATTAGTCACTTATTCACTTAGTCCAATAACAATGCCATTTTTAAATTACGAAATAAAACATTTTTGCAATACCACGCACCCGGGCGGGCGCAGTCGGGTACTTGAAGACGAACTGTAGGCTTCAAAATGCAAATAACAGATATTCTTCAAAAAACCGCAAAGCTGGAACTGAGCTGATCATGTGACATTAACAAACATTAATAGCATTCTGGAACACCTGGTCGATACCAATGTACATATTTTACAAGTTTTGATATTAAGAAACAATTTTACCTCATTTATTTGAATTAATTAAACTGCTTCAACAATAGAGTTTGTTTCTGACCAGTTTTCTAAAATACGGCCTAATTGGAAATTTCATTAAAGAAATTGATTTATCGTCACCGCGCGCGGTCTGGGGATGTCATGTTTTCTAATAAATATTTTCTGAGGCCTTACTAACCGTATAAATTGACGTATGCTATAGCAGTTACTCATAAACGTTATTTAAATTAAAATATTTATTTCTTTGTATCCATATAACAGTATTTTCAGTATTAGATGTAAATTAATTAATTACTCTTATGACCGAGTTAAAGATTTGATAAGAATATTAAAATACCGTAAATGTATTGATTGCATGTTTATTCAGTTCAAAAGCGTCAAACAGAAGAGGGCTGAGGTACGAAGGGGTCTTTATTGTGTGTTTCTGAACACCTGTTTTTTGACTGTCTCCAGATAACCCACTTTAAAACCTAACCCACCTTTACTTCGCTACCATCGATTTGTTGCTCATTCAGTAGATTTTGCTAATCATTTAATTACTTCTCTAAAAAAAAACACCTTTCCGACAGGCGCATGCCATAGAAGTTTTTTATTATTTATAATACCTCCAGGATTTTCATGCTAATTACTTGTTTTTCCACGGATACACCTTAATCCTTCAATTAAAGGGGGCAGGTGTTGATCTCACACCGTAAAGAGTCCTAATTAAGCAATCTTGTGCTCGCAAAATGCGAACCTTCGCAAACTACCTTGAACCTAGAATATATTGGACATATACGACGGTCCTTGGTGAATTAGAAATGAGTTTTTCCAAGTCCTGTTTGTCAACAGGAAAGTTAGTGAGACAGACAAAAAATAGTTACTTCATAAAAACACACTGACTAACAAACATAGATAAATAAATACATACTCTAAAACATAGAAAACAGATATTCATTTCTTCTTTCAAATACAGATAACTAAAACCCAGAACTGATAACTACAGTATAGATACAGACAACGACAGTATACATAGATACAGATAACTACAGTATACATAGATACAGATAACTGCAGTATAGATACAGATCACTACAGTATACATAGATACAGATAACTGCAGTATAGATACAGACAACTATAGTATACATAGATACAGATAACTGCAATATAGACTCAGATAACTACAGTATACATAGATACAGATAACTGCAGTATAGATACAGAGAACTATAGTATACATAGATACAGATAACTGCAGTATAGACTCAGATAACTACAGTGTACATAGATATAGATCACTGCAGTATAGATACAGACAACTATAGTATACATAGATACAGATAACTGCAGTATAGACTCAGATAACTACAGTATACATAGATACAGATAACTGCAGTATAGATACAGACAACTATAGTATACATAGATACAGATAACTGCAGTATAGACTCAGATAACTACAGTATACATAGATACAGATAACTGCAGTATAGATACAGACAACTATAGTATACATAGATACAGATAACTGCAGTATAGACTCAGATAACTACAGTATACGTAGATACACATAACTACCAGTATCTACAACCACTGGCCTTATCGCTAAAGCCAATTGTTTCAGTCAACCACCATCTACCTTATGGTGGTAAGTGGATACTGTCGTCCATAGACATCCGCGATAGGTGCCAATAATCCAGAATGACTAATCCTGGACTAATCCAGAATGACAAACGTTGACACGCCCATTGGCGTACTGTTTACTTTTGAAGTTTTAGGAATGGATTTGGAGAATGTTTTGATTATCATTTCGTTATGAATCAATCAATGCAGTCAATTTGTGATGCATTCTGGTACGATGGCTTCCATTACTTTCTTCCATCACCGTACTATACCATCAGTCTGTGCCTGTCCACTGCTGCGTATAGGACTCTCCCAAAGCTCGCCTCCACACACGATCTTCGGCGCTTCTTATCCAAACAACCACCGGCGTGCTTGGCCGCGTCTCACACTGGGCTTCCCGGTAAAGAACTCCAATCCGTTTATTCCATCGGTTATTGATCCCGTGGAAAATATGACCCCATTATCACTATAACATGCTGATTTAATGAGCTACGGTGACTTTAGTCCTTTGGCGATCGTTTCAGGCTTCGTTTTAGATCTTATCCCGCAAGAAAACTCCAAGCACAGCTCTCCCCATACAGCTACTTTGAATTTATAGATCAGGCCCACCGTCAAAGATCACGTTCCTACCACAATACATCATAATTGGCAAGACGTTCTGATTGAAGACTTTCGTCTTTAAGTATTGTGGTATAGGCGACGAGAAGAGCTACCGCATTTTCTCAAATGCTGTCCAGCCGAGCTGAATGCGCCTTAGTCGAATATTTTATGACTTTTCTCCGATAGTTCTGTCACATACAATACATAAATACAATTATTACATAAACATGCCGTTTGGATTAAAAAAATAACAGCCAGTTTTACAACAATAATTAAAAAAGTCACTACAATATTCCCAGCAATTTTGTATTTTAGTTTGAGCTAACAACGTGACGTTTGTTAACAGAGAGAGGGGAAACATGGAAATGTAAATAACGCAGTCATGTTCTTTTGGTACATTTCATATTCATGGAATTTCCGTATGTGTTCCAATTGTTTGCTTTGGATGGGACATGTTGCAACTTTTTAAAATGTGTTTAAAAGTTGTTACAAAGAAAACCTTGGGTTGTTACAAATTAGATCATAATATTAAATGAACATATATTTCTTCATGGAAAGATAGTAATAGACCAGCAGATAATTCATCTAGCGATAATTGAATACTGTCGTCCTCCTGCACCCGCTGTATACCAGACCACAGTAACAAACGTTGGCACGCCTCCGGATAAAAATATAGCCTCTTATATAAGGCTATATTTTTATATAAAAATATAATTAAGGGCCCCCCTCACCACCTCCTGATGTTTTATCAGAAAGTATGAGAAAGTCAGCATCGGCTATATTTAATTGGCAGATAATTACAGCAGATAATGCAGAGATAACAGTTACTTTATCAGGAGGCGGGGAGAAAGGCCCCTCGACTTTTTGGCGGGAACTCGAGAAGTGAAGTTGAGTTTTTGTTTGATTATTGTAAAAATTGAGTATTAGATGTTTTGTAGTTTAATAGTGATAGTTTAGTAAACTTCAAAGTGTTTCCCCTGCGTGGCGTTCGTGATAATCAAATAAAAGCGTGGGAATGCGTTTCTCGTGTGCTTCCAAGGAGTCCTCTTCTGCCCCCAGTAAACCTCAGTAATGTGATATAGAACGACATAGTCGCTATCTAAAAACTGATAATAACACCACAAGGGATTCTCCCACAATCAATAACTTTTACTATTTATTTCTTAGTAGGCTTCGCTTGAGTAACAATGTTAATAGCAGTGTCCTTCGTCGGAATTGGGGATGCCGTTTTTTCTAAATAAATCGATCTTATATCTTATAACTCAAATGAAAAGCCAAAGAATCGATTCTCGATTAAATCTTTGTCCGAAAGATCGATCTTTGATTAATCGATCCCTTTGTAGTTTTTTAATACGTCATTGAAAAAGAATATATCCGACAGTGGAGAAATTAAAACACAAAAATATATAAAACAAATTCGTATCTTTTCATTGAAAGTCTTAACAAAATAGTAATAATTTTAAATTTAATTCAAAATAATAAACACTTAAGAGAAGTGTTCCAAAACATCATATCTACAATTATTATCGATATGTTCACCTGCTTCAATGATAAGTAAGTCTATTTATTATTGTAATATTACTGTGATTATATTTTTTGGTGTACCACAAAAAAAAATGTAATAATCTATACATACAAAAGAGATGTCGCGACTGACTAATTCAATACTAGCTTAGTATTTCAATACTAGCTTTAAAAATACATCTGATTTTATCTAACAAAAAATATTTCTCCAATAAAAATAATCTCTTCAATCAAAGTCGAAATTGTGAGGGATTTGAAAAATAAGCTCCGCTGCTATCGAAGACTTGTCTGAAAATATTTGATGAAATGTTAAGACTTTCAAAATTTCAAAAATTAATTTCAAAATTGGATATTTTTTAATATAGAAATATAAATTTGGTTTTTATACCAATGATAAGTAATTTATATTTACTATCTAATATGTTAAGTGACTATCAGTCTTTGGATAAAGACCCAGATAAAGGTTGTACAAATATGCAGATATACCTACATAGGTTATACAAGGTTGTAATCCGAAGATTTAACCATGGATTCCGTTCTTAATTCCGAGTTCATTGAGATGACAATTTTACACACTATTTGCAATATTTTATTGTATTTCCCGCTAAATATATTTACTTAATATATACTATACTTATTTACTTATATATTTACTTAATGAAAAACACATTTAATTACAAAAAAGTACGTAATAATCCATCTTACTATATCACTGTGATCAGTTTATGTCATCTTTAGGATATATGCCTCTTCCTAGGCTCGCTGCCACACGCGGTATTAAGCTCATTTCATATTAAATAACTTTTTTAATCATGAACATATATTATTATATTTAACTGCGTGCTGTGCATTTTGTAATAATAAAAGAAAAAATATTAATATAATTTACTAAATTTTGTGTACGTTTTCATTTACAACATCGAGCACAGTTTGTTACCAAAATAAAAAAAAGACTGAATGAGATGTCAGTAAACGGTGAGATGATAGCAAATAACATGTGGAACAAATTGGCATATATATGGTAATGGGTAGGTTTCGCCCCCCGCCCCCCGCCGCCCGTGCCTCTGCTTCCGGAGTCGAAATGTCTTCTCGTCGATATGAAATTATGGACGGGACGGGCCGTTCTCTAGTAAAATATCATATTTACTTTTAGTACTGCAATCAACGCACAAAAAGCCGTCAGAAGACAACTAGGTGACCACGATGAGGTGCTAACTTGTTTTTTGTATTATGGAAGAACGATATGAGGTTTTTCGACTTAACTGGAGGGAAAGGCAAATCACCCCTAAAAATTACTCGCTTTTATTGTCTTTTTATGTGCGATAATCGGCTTAAAAATGTGTTCTATAAGGTTTTTTGGGTTGCTGAACTGAAATCTGTTGTCAAAATTGAGCTGCACCTTCATCCCCAGTAAATCGCACTTAAAATCCCTTGAATGCGGGAAATTTAATAGAATGAATTGAAAACCCCACTTGAATAGAAAAAAATCATATCGTTCCTTCATCTATGTACAAAAGCTATCATTTCCCCAAAAAACAAATTGCCAAAACAACGCCTTTTTGGGGGTTGATCGCAGTAGGTACTATTTAGAGTACCTATGTAGATATGTAAGTATACCTATGTATACCTACGTACCTATGTACCCAAATTTCGACGGGAATCGTCATCAAGTTTTTAATAATGTCTTCTTGAATTCGATGTCAAATAAATTTGGTTTAGACTTCAAAGAGTAATGTGTAGAGAGGAATGACACAAGAGAACGGTTATTTTACATAAACTGTGTATCGCGTCTTTTTTTTGCTTTTAAAACAGTTTAATTTTAATAAAGGAATGGCTACTCCTTTTACGTTGTTAGAGGGACTATGCTGAAGCACGTAATGTATGAATAGATAAACATTGTGTAACATACACCGCCAGCGTACGCATTTTGCGAATTTAATATGGTGAAACTGCATATGTAGGGGAGCGCGGGGCTGAAAGTGCCGATTTTGAGAAATCGCTTAAATTAACTATTAAAATGAAATGTAGTATTCTCAATTTGTAGACCATTTAGTGTCAAATTTAATATAGTTTTTGAATATATATTTATATTTTGCAATGTTCTAATAGTTTATAACTGAGACTCAAATTAGTGGAACGAGTCTACGAGGCACAATTGACCCCGCCCTGGGGCGTGTTGTGCCGATGCTGAGGTTGGTTGTGCCGTTCAGAAACTAAGACATTTTAAATGAAAATAAATGGTGTTTGAGTAAAAAATAACAAAAGCATTATAATTGTATGCAATATTTCTATTAATAAAATAACAAGTACAAACTTTTTTCTAATTATATCTTTTATTAAACTACGTGAGGAAAAAAAACAAAAAATAATCAACATTTCTTCTTGCTTAAACTAAATGAAATTAACTCTACTTAGTAATTTGTTCTTAAGAAAAAATCTGCTGCACCTTCTTGGTCTTATAATTAAACATTTGGTAACATTATCTAAAAATAATCAACTTTTTTTAATTTTTTGATTAGCGTTTCTTAGTCAATAGTAATAAATACTTTAGTGCGATATTTATTATGAGATTTACTTAAATCAGTCTTAAATTAGAGAGAGATAGATAGAGAGAGTTCAGTCTTTGCTCTAATTATAATATCTAATCGGAAAACGACTCATCGGAGTAGCAATTTGGACAGAGAAACATGACATGTTTCTTGTCTTTTATACATTTCAAGTGAGCCCAGTTTTTACACATAACACACTCAATCCATTTCTCGTTTGATTTTGAGTTGGAATACGAATCACAACAAATGATACAGTACCATTCTAATTGATCTTCCTCATCCTCGCTCTCAGTATCTTCTATTTCTTGTAAAATTTTCCTTTTAGTTTTGTTCTTGTTATCTTTGCCATTGTTGATTTTCTTTTTGCGCTGCTCCTTTCCTTTACTTTTATTCTCTTTCATGTTCCTATTTACTTTGGTATTACTTCCTTCTATTTTCTTCTTCTTAGCATGCTCCTCAGCAAGTGCATTTTTCTCAGGGGTGTCAGTGAGAACAGCTGCTTTTCTAATGCGTCGTTTGTTTCCTGCTGATAATCGAGGAGGTGCTTTAGGGAGTGGCCTGATAATCTCCGGTGAGAAAGTTGCTGTATCGTTAGAATGTCCTGGCTGAGCAATATTTTTAAGAACAAGCTCAGCGGTGTTCGCACGAACTGTTTCCTGCTGGTCATTGTTTTGCGGGGTCTGCAGAGAAGGCTCTTGAGAATTTATGAGGTTCCTTTCTTGAGCTATTTCTCCAATTGTAACTTGGTTAGTATTTGTAATTTCTGGAGGACAGTACATTTGTTGAATGTGCGATGGACCGGGTTCATTGCTTAGATCCACTAACGCAGGTTGACTTTCTAGTTGCAGCCGGTCGGTGACGAAAGATGGTGCAAAGTCTTCATCAGTAAAAACGTTAGGATCAAAGGGTCATATACCAGCCTTTTTGAATGCACTGCAGATGTTGGTTGGTGTAGACGCTAATGGCCAAGCATATTTCACAATACCCGGTATTTCATAGATCGTCATCGTCTTTCCGGGATTATTCCTTAACCAGTTCTCTTGGGCTTTTGCGCAGTATGTCTTGAACGGACCATTGATGCCAACGTCCAGAGGTTGAAGACGGTGAGTGCAATGTGGAGGAAAGGAAAGCATGATAAGAGAATTTTCTTTTGCCTTTTCAACCACCTTGATATCAATGTGCGATGAGTGATTATCTAGCAGTAAAAGGACTGGTTCAGAAGGGCTGGGTTTGGTATATTTTATGAAATGATCCATAAAAACGAAGAACTCGTTACTTGTCATCCATCCTGAGCTATTACCAGCACCAATACATTCAGGAGGGCCGTCGCGTATAAATAGGTCTTTATACTTCAGTCGAGGAAACACAAACATTGGTGGAATTGTATTCCCAATAGCATTTGCCGCTAACTCCACAGTGACCAAAGTTCCACGTTCTGCAGACACGATCGCTCCCACTTGCTTAATACCCTTGGCTGCAACAATTTTCTTTGGCTTAAGTACGGTTGTGACTCCAGTCTCATCTAAGTTCCATATGCGGGAGGGAGTCAACTTGTGTTTTAAAATCACATCTCCAAGCTTGTCGAAAAATTGTGTTACATTATGTCTGTTAAACGACGTAGCGCGACCCGCGCTTGTCGCTTCTGGTGTTCTAATAGAAAGCGATAGGTTCCTTTTCAAAAAATTAGTGAACCAATCTTTGCCTGCCATTCCATTTGCATGCCACGAGTCAGGAATATTTTGCACATTAAATCTAATCGCACATTCATATGCAAGTTTTTTTACTTCTTCTGGCAAGAGACCGAAGTAAATAGAGGAACACGTTAAAATGTATGACGCCAGTGCTTCCTCTTGTTCAGCATTAAATATCACCCTAGGTTTGTATCCAACTGTAGGAGTTTGTCCTTCTTTTATTTTTTTTACGAACCGTTGCAATGTCGTATGGCATATCTCTAATTCACGTGCTACAGTTTTCAATTTACGGCCCTCTTTTATAACCGCGTCAGCAGCTCTTTGTAGAAGCTCCTTCGAAGTGGTCCCCCTCTCTGTCTTCCGTTTGTAGGTCCTCATCCTATAAAAAAAAGTAGTAAATAATGGATCACTTGAGGCTTGAAAGTGCCTTTGGTTGGGGGCTGGCCGCGGCACAACCAGCCCCCAACCAAAGGCACTTTTAACCCCGTTACAAGGACACACACTTTCTATCAAATAAAAAAATATGTATTTAAAGGAACTCAGATTTCAATACGACAGGCAATTTGTAAATAAACTACCATTATTTCAGTGAAACACCAACATTAATAGCTTAAAAAACGAAGACTATTGACCAAAAAGTATAAATACAAAAATATTTACTCACGTGTCGACAGAGCACCCGACTACACACCGGCACCTCAGTCAGTGTCGCCACCGAAACTAAAATGGCTGCCGCCGATGAGCGAACGTTAGACATTCTGCGACGCAGTATGGAAATGCTGATATCTCTTTTTGTCTTTAAGAAATTCCCATCGGCACTACTTACCCCCGGCACTTCTAACCCCGCGCTCCCCTACTCGTATATGGCTATTATTTATATATTTCATTGAATATTTGTTGATTATCTTCTGTTGAATACGTCCGTGGCATCGTGATGGCTCCACTGAAACTCAGCGCTGTGGTTTTCTGCAGCTTATGCTGAGTTGGAGTCCATTTCAGGTATCGCAATACACATCGGCACGATTGGACTTCGTACTGCACCGGGCACTTATTCTGTGTATATTTCTATATTATTATTTTTTATGTTACAAATTATTGTGTATTCTGTTGTCCGGAATAAAGTGTTGTCTATTGTCTATAATAATTAAAAATGTTATGATGGTTTAGAAGAGTCGTCGAATGTAGACGTCGTACCAGAAAATGTAGCTTGGGGCGCCCCCGACCACGTAGACTGACGACTTAAAGAAAGGCACCAGTAGACACCAGATAAGAGAATTAGACTGTGATAAATGTGCGTACCACACACGATCCTCGGCTCTTTTCAGCCACCTCAAGTCACCTCAAGATCAAATGTGTGGTAGGGAGCCCTGAGAGAGGCCTATACCCAGCAGGAGACAGACATTAGCGGACGGTATGGTATAATGTACATACAGGCTGTGATTTAGCTTTTATTATCATTACAAGTAGTTAATTATAATATTGCCTAAATTCTTTGAAATTAGTTTAGTTATAACTTAACAAATAAACAAACAGACAGACATATACACTTACAAAATTATGATATTAATGTGTATTGAATATTCGTTAAAAATACCTAAATAAGAAACTTACGCGGTGTTTCCATTCCGTCGTAGAAATTTGAAAGAATTTTATTTTAGAAAAAAGCGACAGACAGTCCACCGGCACCAGTCCACCAGCTGAGTGGCGACTTCAGCCAGAATGACAAACGTTGGCACGCTCCTAAATGCGCTGCCTACCTTAAGAATAAATTAGGAGAAAGGATTGGGAAAATGGGGTGGGATAGGAACGGGCTCTGGCATATCTGACTTACAACCGAAACACGAACGTACATTGAGGGATAAAGTGCAAAATTCAGTAAGTACTTTTTACGTGAAACTGATTTGTGCCCCATTGCAATGTTGATGAATATTTTAAAAAATTTCTGAATAGAGTGCAGAAATTTGTTTGATTAATACTTCGTAACATTCCAAAATGGAGTCGCGACTAGTGTCAAAGCCTTTGTGTTGTGAACTAGTGAATACAGGACATTGTAAAATATGAGAGTTACCACTGCGTTTGTTGTGTGGTATCCGATTTTATTTACATTTATTTTGGCAACAAACATCCACAACTCTCCTATCTGGTTACTTTTCACCTGTTTATGTATATTTTTGAGATTTACGAAACTTGTTTATACATAAATACAAACTTGATACAAGAAATTTTGCAATCTAAACATTTTAGTCATTTCATGTAAAAACATATTCATAACAAGATATTGTGGCAAGATAACAAAATATATACAAACATATGCATATATACATAATGAACTATACATATAATGAAAACGCCGTCTATACATGAACTATGTTTGAAAAGTCATTGCCTTGAGTAGGTACTATGAAAAATATAGGAAACAAAACAACAATTTTTAGAATTTTTGTCTGTCTGTCTGAGCGTGTATTAAGCAAAAACCACTGGACAGAATCAAACTTGGATAGTTATAACATTTAGGGTGTTTTTATCCAGATCCATTATAAAGTTCCCACGGGAACTGCGTTAACCACATATACTTTAGCGTACCTATACGCGGACGCGAGAACTTGATGTTTTTTTTTATATAAAATAAAGGCTGCAGACGAACATACGGTCCACCGGATGTTAAGTGGATACTGTCGTCCATAGACATCCGCGATACATGTTAAAATCAGTCCAGTATGACAAACGTTGGCGCGCCCCCGGATGCGCTGCCTACCTTTGCAGATTAAGGAATGGATTGCGAAAATGGGGAGGGAGAGGATGGGATGGGAATGGGCTCTGGCACATCTCACTCACTACCGAAACACGTACGTAACGTAACATTGGGAAAATACGATTAAGTAGGAAATACAAAACATGTGAAGGTAGTCTTCTGTGAGAGAGGGGTAACGTGGCCAGTCGAGCGCGCCCAGCGGCTGTGGGAAATCAGCACGCACTCTCCCCCTATCAAAACTTATCAAAACTCCTTGTCAAACCCCCTGTCATATTAAAACTTCTAATCAAATACTGAACCTTAAGTGATTGTACAATGTACAACGAGCAAACTCAGTGGATCAATTAACGGTTATATACCTGAACATATAATTATAATCTCGGGAACCGTAAACTTACTAATTAATTAATATTTAACCTCTCGTGGGAAATATTTTAAAGTTATATTAACGTTGCCTTCGGGTTTTATAAATAATTTAAACGACCGCATGAATATTCATAATATTATACCTCTGACAATTAACAAAGTAATATACAGTCGATTGCTGCATTCATTACCTACCAGCGCCCTACAAGTGTCCCCGGCTGGTGCTAGGGCAACAATCGTAACCAAATGTGCATGTGCCTTCACAACCACATTTCCTTATACATGAGGGATGTATAGCCTTAAAATGTCAAGCTGATCTTGACTGTACGACGTGTCATAGCTACGAGTAACAAGTTATAATGTTCTGGGAGCGCTCGTAGACCAAAGATTGTATGTTTTGACGGTACAGCGCTTCCATCAAAAAATTCGATGGCAAAGATTCCGAGGAAGTGATTAGTGGTAGGAAAGGAATACATTGCCACAATTAATGGCGCAAACAGCCGTTAATACAAAATATAAAAGTTGCCTTTCAATTCCCACTTTAACTAGTAATTTAACAGCTTTAAAGCTCAAACATGTTATAACACGTTTCAGTCTATTTTGCTCACGTACCAAAGTAAATCGCAACTAAACCTGTTATGGAAAATTACATCTGCAAATATGTTGTTACAAACAGCTGTAAAACTACAGAAGTCTTGCTCACACAAAACAAACTTTAACAATCGTTGTTTAATGACGCCATCAGTAAATACGACCGTGTGCCGACCACTACAAATGTTTGGTGACATCGATGTATCTTATCTATTAACTTGTGTGCAGTTTTGTTTGCGAGGTAATAAATGGGTAAGTATTTGTATGTGTATTCTGTAAAGTCGATCGACCAATCAAACGGGACGTTTTCCAAACGGTTTCAAACGCCGGTTTCCAAGCCACTCTATGCCGCTAGCCTGAAAGTTATAGAAGGTATGTACAGCTGAGGTATAATATATCCATTGAAAGGTAAATATAATTTAGCAAGACTAACAGCGCACAAGTAACCTTCTTCTAACTAGTTGGTATAATGTGGACAGCCCCACCCGCTCAACTGCGACCTCTTTTAAGATAACATGAGAGAAAGAATTGAGACTAAAAAGAATAATTTTTAATAATCTATGGTAATCTAAAAGAATAATCTATGGTATTATACCAGATTCATAAGAAAATGCCTCCAATATTATGTGATAATATTTTTACATACACTGATTTTTTTTTTATAGAGAAGAGGGCGGACGAGCAAGCGGTCTCACGTGATGGTAAGTGTTACCGCCGCCCATGGACACCTAAACACTCTTCCTCGTATTAACCTAATAAAACAAGTAGACCTGTCTCACCTTATTTATTAACAGTGAGGTTTCAGCGGCGTTATTACGTGCGCGTCGGCTCACTGAACTGTCTTATCTGCAGGCTCCAGGCGACACAGCGGACTCAGTGTGCTTTTCAACAACGCACACTGAGTTTTATAGTGGGTGTTACCTTCAAATGAAACTGTTCTCAGGAATTAGTTGAGCGGCAAGTCCTTTAACACGAATATGCGTAATAAAACACCGTATAAACCTTAAAAATAAGATTTATTTTCGCTTTATCCTAAATAAAATATAAAGTATGTTTAAACAACGAAATGTTGAGTTAGAAAATTTTAACCAAAGTCAATAAAGAAAGATACATAAACTTCACACACGAGACATAAAAAAGGCATATTTGAATGATCAAATTCAAGATTAAAGATTTAAATGATAGAATCACAAGTTCATGTCTGACGATTTCTAAATACATAAATTATAGTAATGTTATGAATAAGATGTAGGTTTATTTCTTTTTCAAAGAGGATCTCCAACGAGATGTACACACGACATGCAAATCACTTAAAACTAAGAAATATATAAATAGCAAAGTGTCCTCTCAATAAGAACTGAATATGAGTGGAACTGAATATGTGGAAAACTTAATATGGCATTATTATTAGCTCAGTATTATATAACATAATGCCTACTTTTCCAATTAAATCTATACTAATATAATAAAGTGGTAAAATTGTGTGTTTGTATGTTGGAGGTAATCTCTGGAACTACTGAACTGATTTCAATAATTCTTTCACAAATAGGAAGCTACATTATCCGTGTCTAATATATGCTATATTTTATTTTGAATTTTGAAAAAAAAACTTATAAACCGAAGCGAAGCGAGGGCGGGTCGCTTGCTAATAATAATTGTTAAATAAAGGCATCGAGAAATCGAGATACAACATTTCAATCCAAGAGATTAAAACTTTAGCGCCGTGGACGGAGTCCAATTTATGGGCGCATAATAAAGAAAAGTTCTGGAACCCCAGTTAAGAAATCTATACATTTCTGGTCTTTTTCTTTACAAATATTAATGACAAGGCAGAAAAATTGCGAACGCTTACGCACCAGCTGCGGGAGATAAATGAACTGAAGGTGGCGTTATTAACAAGGTACGTGATGACTGGCCTATTCCACCGACTTAGAATTACACTTCACCTAAGGAAAAACGCAAGATCAAATCGAAGAGGTTCCTCAACTTTATCAGTTAAAGTCTTCAAAGTGGGTAGTCATTAAATATACCGTTGAAATGTGTCGAGAGTCTTTAAGAGACGTTTGAGGGGTGTGGGAGGGGGGATAGGAAGGTGAGACCATTAATTTAGAAGTTGTTCAGGCCTCAACTGCGAGTTCAGGTCGCCGCCCGCAAACCGATCTTAATTGAATAAGTCTAGAATGACGATTTTACACAAACTAAATTATTGGTCAGGCTTAAATACTTTATAAATTGAATGAGAATTCAAACAAAAATTAAGCTGCCTACCTTTGAAGGAATGGATTTGGAGAAAGGGTTACGAAAATGGGAAGGGATAGGGTGAGATGGGAAGGGGCTCTGGTGGTATATCTCACAAACTACCGAAACACGTACGCACCTATATTAGAGAATAGGATAAACTTGGACATGCAGCACATTTCAAGGTAGTGTTCTGTCAGTTCAGTGAGGCGTAACGTGGTCAGTCGAGTGCGACCAGCGGCTGTTGCATTACACCGTGTATCCTCCCTTTTCAAATATACAAGATGTTATATGCTATATGTTACAAGATTATATTTTTAATTAATAACTTTAAAACTTAAGTAATTAAAAGTTATTGTATTGCAAACTTTGTAACTGAAAATAGATCGCAATATTTATCGCAATAAATAAAATTGACAGCATTATGTATTATAAAAGATTGTATTAAATAGCCAAGCAATAAAAACACTGTGTGTATTAAATTAGACGAAGCCAGATGATCAGACTGACCAGTCACAAGTACCTTGTAAATTTCGGGGTAAAAAATACTAAATTTCATATAAACTTTATATAACCCAGTATAAGTTCGTGTCAGTATAATTTGGGAGAGGGAGTGTGCACGCTGTAATCCCACAGCACTCGACTAACAAAGTGACACCTCTCTGACAGAAGACTGCCGTAACATAGTAACATACCGTAACATATAACGTACCCTAGTGCCAAATGCAGTACACTGTATTTCCCACTTTATCCTGTTCCCTCAATATCTCACTCACTACGTGTTTCGGTAGTGAGTGAGATATGCTAAAGCCCATTTCCACACCCCATCCTATCCTATCCCTCCTTATTTTCCTAACCCTTTTTCCAAATGCATTCCTAAATATGCAAAGGTAGGCACGCAAAGAACATGCCAACGTTTATCATTCTGGACTGATTCACTTGTTTAAACCTAAGACTGATTCACGTGGTCCATATGGAGTCTTAAACAAACCTATAAACGTGGATTCCTAAACAAAATTTTTAACTTGAAGTGTTCAAGAAGTGATATAACTATAATTAGCAACAATTAACAATTTATTTTTATGGATTTCTTATAGGCAATAGGTGGCTGACGAGGTCACAATCGACCCGGTGGTAAGTGGATACTGTCGACCTGCGACACCCGCGATACATGCCAACCACAGTCCAGAATGACAGTGTTAGTACGCTTTCGGAATCGATACCTACCTTTGGAGATTTAGGACTAGAATTGGAGACATATTTATTTTTATTATATATTTAAACTTTATTGCAGAGATAAAATGTACAAAAGGCGGGCTTAGCGCCTTATGACACTCTCTACCAGTCAACCTTTCCGCAAACATAGAATAAATAGGACTACAATAAAAGTTGATATATCTACATAAACATGAACACGTATGTACAGTCAGCAACACGCTAATGTACCCTAAACAGTTCGAGTCTAATCCTTACTACAAGCATTAATGTACCGATGGGTATACATTACCTTGTTGCTAACTGAACAATGAGGGAATAGAGTAAAATGGAAAATGCAATACATTTCACGGGCACCTGCAGCGTGTACCCCCCCCCCCCCCCCTCCGCAGGGAAACAAAATTTAAATGTAAACGAAAACAAACAATAGGCACTATTTTGCCCTTTAATCTCATCCTACGAGTAGATACACTCTGGCACTTGTGTTCACTGTAATTGCCACTTTGTTCGAACAACGATGAAACAATTTTAGTAGAAACGGGTTGAATTAGATCAAGCAACCGCGCCACTCCCAAATATTCACGGAACTGCTTTATCCAATAATCCTTTCATCCAATAAAGATCAGCGGCGTTCGCTGAACGTTTTATGTAAATGAACACTAAATATTTTGCCTCATCCTCTTTGTAATCGTGACTTGAAAACCTCAAGCTCTTTTACGGACAAACAAATCGCACGTTCGCTCCCACTTACATTCCTGAAAGTGTACAGAGCAAGTGAACAGAAAGCGTTTCCCTGTTTCTCTTAAGGGGATCTACATATTGCGAAGATCACTGACAAATTTCGGAAAAAATTCAGTACATCTCGATTAAGCGTAACCAGTTCAATGCAAAACACCTGCCAGTTTTGTAGGGGGAGAGTGCACCCCTCTCTCACAAAAAAACACCTTGAAATGTACTGCATTTCCTACTTTATCGTATTTCCCGAATGTAAGTACGTAGTGTTATCGATGTTTCGGTAGTGAGTGAGATATGCCAGAGCCCATTCCCATCCCATCCTGTCCCTCCCCATTTTCCCAACCGTTTCTCCTATCCGGGGGCGTGCCAACGTTTGTCATTCTTGACTGATGTTGGCATGTATCGCGTCCGTCTATGGACGACAGTATCCACTTACCAGATGGACTTCTATGCTCGTCGGCCGCCTTCTTTTCTATAACAAAAAGTTTTCTTCTATAACCTTCTATAACAATAAGTTAGTTTTAATAATGAATATTACAAAGATTGTTGACAAACTGCAGGGCACATTTTTTAAAGAATTAATATGTTATTTTGCAAAATATGGATTAAGTAGGTATATATCTCGGATGAGGTCGTAGACGAACCAAATCGGTTCAATAGTGACACAATTATGGAAATGTGAACTTCTCAAAAAATATCAATAAAAAAATCAACGTCTATACATACATATATCGTTGGACAGGGCCTATGAAACTACATAACTTTTGTCTCAGCAATTAACTGCTGAAACGTACAGAATATCGCACAGAAGCAAAATCTACCTTCTGATTGGTTCTGTCATGAGTCTTATTTTGACATTAAATCTGGCACAAAATCCACACTAATTTAGGTTCATTTCATTGTTTATCCAAAATTTTCCTCATAGCTTCATAATATTTGTGAGACCATAATTTATCAGCGTCCGTAGCTCTGCTGCTGATGGCTCCTAATGCGACTGACCCATAAATATAAATAATATTCCCTAAATGGGATCAAAAACAAATTGCCCTTCCGCCAAGCAGCATAACAACGGGTAGCGCATGATGAACGTTGTTGTCACGTCGCGCGTCGCCCCCAACCCGCTCGCAGTACCGAATTAGCGGCTATCAATAACCTGGCTACAAAATTCTACTCATTTTTCTTCGGCAGACGAAATGTCTCGGGAATGAAAGGAGGGATTTATATAAAGGATATGAAAGGGCTTAGACCTTTTATAGTAGAAACAGATAAACTGCCAGCAGGTCTATTACAGATTTCTTTGAAAATCTGCTTCACAATATCATGAAATATTACAATATGATGAAGAAGAGATCGTTCCAGTTCTTATTTTGCTAAATAGTTGCTTTGACACAGTTACAATTACTGATGTATAAAATGACGTAGTGGCAACTTGTGCAAAATACCTAAGTCGTTGTCTTTTACCTCCGAAGTCGAAAGTACGCTTAATTGCCATGCCATCAGTCCTCCACCCCAGGGCCGTCTTTACCAGGGGGTGCAAGGGGTGCGGTGCACCCCGAGCGCTCACCTTTTAAAGGTAATGAAAAAATATAACGCTATAGTAAACAATTACACAATAGGATATTTGACTGTCATAGGATACACAATAGGATATTTGACTGTCATAGGATACACAATAGGATATTTGACTGTCATAGGATACACAATAGGATGTTTGACTGTCTTAGGATACACTCCCGCACCCCGGCGCAGAATAGACTTAAGACGGCCCTGCTCCACCCCTCATGGTCACCAATCCCACGGGTCAAAGGTAATAATAGTGGGAGTTGATGCGTGAGTCGTTTTTCTTGGGCACGTACGACACACAACACGGGTTCGTGGCTATTTCTAGCAATCGACTTTGTCAATGGCAGTAATGCAAGTGTTAATTGGAGAGAGGTGAAAGAAATTTGTAGGGCGTCAACAAAGTGGGTAAAGGAAAACAAGTACGGCGCGCACCTCACATGATTCTGTACTTATAACCGCAAGGTTGGCAAGGCCATGGGTAGTAGAGGGTCTAGTAGCGTGGTGTGAAGTTCGCCTATCAAGTTCGCTTAGTAATCCGATTCCGCTTGCACCGCCGCTATTCCGGCGCTCTCTTGCTCACGTCGTCTGTGTCTTTCCACAGCTGGCTATAGTGAGCATATTTTAATGGGGATTTATGTAATAATCCAGTAAATAGTTATTCTACTTGAGGCAAGTCAGGGCCAGTTGGTGGTGTTAATTATTGTATTTGTTTCAAGTTGTTATTTTAATAGCGGTTCCCCGGCATTTCCACCGTCACCCACTTTTAAAGGGCTCGTTTTAGTAGCGGTCAAGGGCAGACAAATTATGTAAGAGATTTAATTTGTTCGCTTTGTCTTCTGGTTATAATTGGACTTTTTAATTAGACATTATTAAACACATTCTTCAGTTTAATTTCTCATTTATAAGCACATTTAGATCATTTTTTTATACTTACATTGTTCGCGTCTTTTAGGTAATTACGATTGGGCTTTTGGAATATTATATTTACGTTATTACACAATTCTTTTTTAAAACGTATACATCATTGTAATGTGCGTATCTGAAATTTTTATTTCTATTTCATGGGAACCAGAATATCCTCATAGGTACTTGATGTTGTGGTTTTACTGTTTGACCTTGACTTTACGTTCAGCATAAGATTTTTACTGCTTACTAGCTTTGTGAGCATCATTTTATGGCCCTTTATCTGTGAACAGTCCAGACGAAGGCAAACTCGTCAAACCGTTAATGTTTGTGGAAGTAAATAATCCTCCACTGCGTTATCTTAATTGTAATAATACTGCTGCAGTTTTGTTATTCCTACCTGTACACTTTTAACAAGCGTGCATTGAAAAATCATAAAATTTACAACATTTCAGTCTACGGACTCGTTTCGAAGCAAATCGATGTATAAATACAGTCGACTCATCAAAACCAGCAAAATAAAGGTTAATTTCGTTATAACACTCTATTCATCAACATCAAATTTTAAGAGAAAAACCGTCTGCCATAACCATCCCTCTTAAAATATGACGATAAACTTATTGCATAAAATCCCATTTTTCTGGCTACTTCATCTAAAATTAACGAATGAGCAAATCTCGCGACGAACGCTTAGCAAATTTTGCCTCATAAGCTGCGTGTTAAAAGGCGGTAACGCTCTAAGATAAATGATGATATTCCAGAGTAATTGCGTGACATGGAGAATTCACAAGACGCCGTTGACGAGGCGTTTATCTTGGTATTTAGGCGCTGCTAGCTATTCACGCTTCCACAGCATTCAGCAGCCTAATATTCGCATTAATACTCATATGATTGATTTAAAAAAGGTGTCAATTATTTGTGTGCTTTAAGTAGTAAGTTAAACTCCTAATAATAATAATTATCTTCATTTCGGACATAGTATCCATAGATTTGTTAGTAATAAGAACTTAAACTAATGCTAGTACTTCAAATTAAATTATATCTAAGACCAGCTTCAACCAGTGTGTTTGTATGGCACAAATCAGACACACAAATTCAAATCGTAAATCGTAACCAACCTACAAATGATAAACGTAACATATCATACAAATGATAAAGCACCTAAATTTTGAACTTTGAATTGAATTCAGGTGTGAAAATCTGAAATAAGATGTATTTGGAGTAATTTATATAAACTCATTTTAATTGGATTTTATTTTTATTAGAAGTATGAATGCTAAAACTTCAGAATTCATGCACAAATCGAGACAAGTATTGCAGGTCACACTGGAGGGCCCATCACAGTGGAATTTGGTACAAAAATAAGTTAAGTTTGTATCACAGTTGATATCCTATTCCCCATTGTACGTACGTATTTCGGTAGTGAATGAGATATACCAGAACTCATTCCTATCCCATCTCATCCTGTCCCTCCCCATTTTCCCAACCCTTTCTCCAAATCCATTCCTACATCGCCAACGGTAGGCAGCGCATTCGGGGGAGTGACAACATTTCTCATTCTGGACTGATCTTGGAATGTATCGCGGATGTCCATGAGCGACATCCGCATGTACCATCAGGTGAGCTCGTCTGCCGCCTATATCCTATAAAAAGTGGTAGTTGTGCCTAATCTGTACATAATTACGAGTACATCAGTATGAAATATCACAAAAAATATGACAGGTCTAAAGTTTATTGTACAGAATAACATTTTTACTGACCCAATAAACATCCCACAGGCGTGTAAGCGTCTATCCAGTGCTCGCAGTCGGTTCGTATGTGACAGAACTATCCCAATAGCTTGGAAGCGGAAATTGTGTCCATATGAGTGTCCTACCAAGAGAATCAACAAAAATATACAACTTAGAACCTAAACATGAACGAAACGTTTGAGTTCTATCATTGTAGACAGCGCCATCTATGAACAAAGTGGTTTAACACTAATCCGTTTTTCATTACATTTTTCATTGTATAATTAAAATTGTAAATATACGCACTCGGTGCCCGTTTAATAGACAAACATGTGTGAAGAATGAAAAAATCTAATCCTTTGAATAACTTTTTTTTTGCTAAATATACGAATAATAGCGAAAGACTATTTTTCTGAATGGCGCACTTAGACATTTTTTTTAAAAATAAATACACAGTTAAACTGACCCTTTGCTATTATATACTGGTGTGAATAAACTTTAATCGGAACTCTGTACTGCACACTGAATAATTCACGTCCATAACAATTCGTCCTTTTTACTTGTTCATTGAACCCACATCGTCAGATCGTCCTTCTCTCACAATAGCTACATAAGACACAAAAGGTCAAGAATTAAGGTATAACCATTTTGGTGCGTTTATAGCAACAGTATTCAAACATCATAGTTTGTGTAACAATACTCCTTCGATGATTGTTCTTACTGAATAGGATATGCCCTATTCATACCCTATTTGTTTTGGTCGCTCGTTACAAAAATAAAAAGAAATAAATATTATCAATGTAATATCGATTTTAATTACAGACAGCTACAATATTTCAAAGCAATTTATTTGACTGCGTTAAAAGACTGGGAATTAAAGCTTATAATAAGTCCAAGTATTCCTTGTTCTAAGTTCAAAGTCGCTCAGCAAAATTGATGGAAAGAGTTATGCTCGGAGTCTCTATGCTGGACAAAACCCATAACGTAAAAAAATCGACGGAGAAGTAAAGTAATCAGCAGGCTTCAGTGGCAATCGGCAGGCCATGTATTATACGTCCGTACCAGAATGCTGGCATACCGGTAATTTAAATGCATATAAAAATTTATGCTGTGCATGTTCTAACAATGTCCTGTATGTATTTAGTAGATAAGCCTTAGATAGAGTGTTAGGTAACCGACTATGTTCTTTTTCTCCCGCCTCGTTCTATTCCGCCAAACTTGGCAACACTGACAGTTCAATGTCTGTCCGCGAGTGCGCTTGTTACGCTTAGAAAAAAACTCAAATAATATCAAAAATAGTAACCGTGTGTGTCGTGTCTGTGTAGTGAGAATATTACCGAATCAGCTCATAACCCACAACGAGGTGCCCCGGGGCTGGAGACAAGCATTCATCGTCCTGTGAGTACATACCTCTTCCCTTTAACATAGTCGGGAATTTGTTGGGGTAGTTTCAAAATTTAGTTTACGCAACATAGAGAAATAAATAAACATATGTCGCAGGATCGACAACTGATGAGGGAGACGCGTCCTCGAGACCGCGTGCCGGGAAACGTAGCGTGGGACCCGATTAGGCGACGTGGACTGACGACTGGAAGACAGTCGCCTGTAGGGGCTGGATGAGTAGAAGACCGTGTTTCGTGGCGTTCCTTGGGTGAGGACTGTATCCAGCAGGGAAAAACCACATGGCATTCCTTGTTCTAAATAATACTTCTTATAATGCGTGAAATTTCGGAATAAAATTGATATTTCAACAAATTGGGTCGCAACATGAAAAATGTGTTTTGAAATTTATAGCTGATCGCTAAAATTTATGTGTCTTTTACGGCTCCTTCCATTTTCCCATTCCCCACCGAAGAACATAAACAGAAATCAGATATTGTTTGGACTTATAAATGTATATATTTGTTGAAGCTTTGAATATATTAAAATGCATTATAA
Organism: Sesia apiformis; assembly: GCA_914767545.1. Classification (NCBI taxonomy): domain Eukaryota; kingdom Metazoa; phylum Arthropoda; class Insecta; order Lepidoptera; family Sesiidae; genus Sesia; species Sesia apiformis. The sequence goes on along the minus strand of OU611960.1, from coordinate 114,384 downwards.
AATTATGAATTACATTCATTTTTTAAATGAGCAGAGATAGTCTAGGGCTAGCGTTATCATACACACACCTCAGTCACATATAAGTAAAAACTCTGAATTATTCAATAACTTACTGTAAAGTTTTGCTGAAATTTTTAGAATTAATTTGTATCTGTAAATTGGAGTTGGAATTCTGATCCATACCACTACACAGATTTTTCACTCGTTTTCAGCTCGGCGGTGAAGGTAAATATCATGAGGAAACCGCGCGCTAAATTAAAAATAAATCTGGGGTATGTCTAATGCCGATCAATCCACACTAGAACTGCGTTGTGGAACATGGTCCGAAAATTTTCCAAACAACAAAACAACTTACAATTTTAAGTTCGATTCAACCAATTCTGGTTGCCAGACAACAATTTTGGTTAGCACTTCCCTTGGTGTGCCTTCTCTTTATTGGATAGTCTAGTCTCTCGAGTAACTTTTTATGTTTATAGTCAGAAATATGAACTGTTCAACTGGTAACTATCCCTAATGGTAGCAGTAACCACTGATGGCATTCCCGATGTTTTCCCTTAATTCCTTTGTCTCCAGCATTCGGCTATATTACGTATTCCAGTCATGAAGTGTATCCACTTTTTGCGCTATGGGACCAAACTTCTATTGTACACGATTTGCCAAATTACTTTCACTTTTACTGTTATGATATATGGTTTATTTCTGCTTGATGAATTGGATGGGTAGAGTAAATTAATTTATCGGGCTGTCGTGAGAACGGATATACTTATACTTGTGAATTGTCAACGCAAAGAGGAAAATGGAAATATCGACATAAACAAGGCAATTTATATCGTACGTGACGATGTTGTTAAAAATCATTTACATTTAAAGTTTGATCCATAAAATTGAACAAGACAATATATAATTTATTTTATTTAATTTATATCAGTCATTTCATTCGGATGTTGATAAATTAAAATAACACTTGATTAACATCCGAGCTGAAGGGTCACCTTTATTCATTTTAAGTTAATATACTTTAATTCGTAGCACTAACATAGTTTTATAAGTCTTTTTCTTTAATTATTTTATTATACTAACACTTGCTATGGATCTGTGTTATCCGATAAAATAGAATAAAATAAAATAAAATAAAAAAAATAATTCCAGCAATCCAGAATATAGCACAAAAATCATTAGCTTATATCTACAACTAGTAACTGAGATAACATACATTATGAAACGAAACACGGCAACTAATTTAAAACATAAAATCATTATAACTGAAAATAAAGTTATTTTTGGGAATTTTAGTCAAAAGTTACAAACATGTAAAGTTTTGCTGTTCCATCGAAAACATCCCTAGCGCTCAGTAAATCGCTCCTCTAAAACGCGGCGGCTCGGCGCGTGCGACGCGCGTAGACTATAACTGCATATAGAATTAAACCTATGCTAGAATTGAACAATAAGGTTATTAAACCTATGGTAGAATTGAATAATAAGGTTATTAAAAAAACTATTGTAAAGACTGGTAGAATCGAATCTCTTATATAGTTTTATAGTTTTTATTTTCATATTTTATTGGAAATAGAAATCCTGCCACGCGTTTTGATACCTATATTTATTTCAATAAAGAAACTATTGGAGAATGTATCCCTGTACTAGTACGAGTGCGTATATCGCCCCAAAACTTTGAAGACAGTAATAGAAGTTCAACATCACTCCAAACAATAAATAATGTTGAACTATTGGTAGGAAACTGCAAGCGCTCGAGGCTACTCTTCTGGTTCGGAAGATAAACGTTAGATATAGCAACTTTGGGTCGTTGTAGTTGATTTCAAAATTTTCAAAACTATTCTGCTCAGTAAACTTTGACTATCATATACTTATGTTTTGGCAAAGAGCATCAAATGACAGAAATTTCCAGCGAACGAGCAGCGTTTGGCAAGCTGGAAGATATATTAATAGTTAGGGAGAAGGACATGCCCCACCCAATACCTGAAAACCGAGTCGATTGAGCAATGTGTTAACCCCACCATGACTTACAGTGGCGAATAAAGTATAGACATTTACAAAGGCAGCTGTCCACAAAATGAGAATCAAACAAAGGGCTATGGAGCGAGCCATGCTACGCATCACACTTTGAGGTAAAGCACCGAACACCGAAATTAGAATAAGGATAAAAGTGGAAGACATTGTAAAGAGGATAACGCGACTTATATGAGCAGAACATGTGCCAGATCTGGTGATGGCATTATGGAGCAAAACTCTAACTGAGTGGTGGTCCAAAGCTGGAAAAAGACGTGTAGATCGTCCAGTAGCCAAATGGGTCCATGATATATACAGAATCGCAAACAAGACCTGAATGAGACTAGCACAAGACAGAGGCAAGTAGCGTAAAAGAGAGTGGGTTTATACCCTATAGTGAGCTGAAAAAAGAAGCTGAGAATGAATGATCATTCTCTGACTATGTGCACTAAAATTGAGCATACTTTGGTTATCATGTACGTGATATACGAGTCTATGTAATTGGGTCCAGTAGCCATTATTAGGCTGAACATGTCTTGTTCCTAAACTTCATCTTCCTATCCTGTATTTGGTCTTCGATATCACTGGGTTCCAGGTGATCCTCTTCACTTGGTTAAGCATCAACTCTTTTGTTGGTACTTATCTCACCCACATGACATACATATGATCTATGACACTGTTGTGTTAACAGTTTTCTTAAGGTCTTAAAACCAAGACTTTAGTACAGTCGGTCTTAACAAAAGAGAATGAAAGCCTGTTTAGAGAAAATATGTCGGGATGACAACGCCCTTGCTCAGTCACAGTCTTTATTTACACTCGCCCTGTATTAAGGTGGTGATACACATGCCAGTAAAAAAGCGATGCCAGGCGGAAGTAGCTGACATACTAATAACTTGCAAATGATGACGACTCAATACACATGCCAGTAAGAAGCATGATAGTAACTACAAACGTTTAGTGAGTGCCAGTTGAAAACCACAAAATGGAGACTTGTGAGTTTGTAGTTTTTCTCCCCGCTTCTCTGTGTGAGACCAACGCACGCGAATAATTAAAAAGCTTGCGCTATACTAGCGTACTATTAAAACGTATGCCTCTGACTGGAAAAATCTGAATACACATGTCAGTAACACGCACTTGCAAGGAGGTATTGGTATACTTTTGTGTAAGTAACACGCATGTGTATGACAGCCCTTAGAGTCGCAGAGTTCCTGTGTGCCGCCGGGAGCTCTAATATGTGAAGCAGGACTACCATAAAGTTGTCTGCAATTAAGTATAGCGTAACGTATACCTACAGTAGCCGGATAAATGAAGGGATAAGGAAGCGAATGCTTTAACTCATGACTCATGAGTCATGAGGAACGAAGACCAGCGTAAAATGTTATTGCATTTCCCATGCTATCCTATTACCCCAATGTAGGATCGAACAATATTCTCAATGTTTCGATAGTGAGTGAAATAAGCCAGAGCCTTTTACATTCCCACCCTATCCTATGCCATCTAATGGAGGGACTTCCAATTGATTCCCAATCATGTTAAGGCTCCAAAGATAGGCGATGCATCCGGGGACACGTAACTTGCATCGGTTTGAACTGATATTGGCATATAACGGACGGATGGATGACAGTATTTATTTACCAGCAGGTGGATTGACTGGCTGCTCGTCTAGCGCGTTCAATCAATCGATCATTCATTTGTATAATGTGAGTTTACAGGATAGTGCATATAATTATTGGGACATGTCACACTAGCAATTTCTGGCATACAAATATAACAATAATGTTAACATAAACTTGAGTGCAAACAATCATTATACCATATCTAAATTAAAAAAATAGTCCATTATTTCTGTTTTGGAGGTTGTATGTTTTAGGTGTACGATGAAGATCCAGAAGAAGGGGTAAATAACTTCCGCTTTTAATTGTCATAGTATTATATTAAATGATGACAAAAATTAAATAAAAGTATACATCTCATTGGGCGTGATGGAGACGACTGGCGAGTACAGCGTGGACAGTAACGCTATTAAACAGCTGACAACGTAAAACACCATGAGCGTTCGGCGTGCACTGTGTCAACATATCAATAAAACACATCAATGAGTTATACTCGTGAGCCTATCTATTAACCTCGTACTTGCACCTCAGTGGCCCTGAGTGAATGCAATAAAATGAGAGACGGTGTATACAGCGACGCTCTTCTTCTAATGAAACCGCAGCATGGCACCATTTTGAACGCAGCGCAGTGAAAATGTTCATCGTAACTGTGAGGTTTTTATTTTGTTAACTACATATTTATAGGTATTTATGAACGCTGAACATAATGGATTCAATCCTTCAATTACTAATTTTCAAATTTAAAGTATTAATAAGTTATTTTATATCTTTTATTTCATTTACAACGAATGAAGACCGGATCGAGGGGCGCCTCAAAAAATGCCATCGCAGAAGGATTGAATTCCTTTAAATTCAAAAATATCTTACCACTTTAACCCCAACAATATCTTTAACACTTTATGTATCTGTATCTGAAAGTTTTACGTAGCTGAATTATGTGACTGTATCGATTTTTTTTAGTCTTTTCTAAATGTTTTCTAAATCTGTGTCTTGATTATAATCAAGACACAGATTTAGAATACATACAACATATGTGCTTCCTCATGCGTGAAAAGAAACGTATTTCGTCTATTATTGAAATGCAAATTCTATTGTAATCGCGCACATCATCACAGCGGACTAACGTTCACGATATTGGATCCTTCCCCAAGTACTTTATAGCGTATGTTGGACGAACGGCGTCTGCAGGTCGGGGCGGGTCGGGTACATGACCAATCGTGAGAATGGAATGTAGCACACAGCGAATCTTCCGATACACTAAAATATTCGAAAATTATAACCTAAATGACGAAAAAGGCTTTATTGTGCAAAAACTTTCCTTTTACCCGTCCTCTTATAAATACTACACAATGCCCGTAGTTGGAATCAAAGGATTGGGTTCCGCCGCCACAAAGGAATGTGGATCACGTATCAGCGCGGGAAAGCTTGTGAAATTCTTTGTCAAAAATGTATAACTCTCAGCGATATGTAGCACATTATATCACTATATACACGAAGGGTCATAGACAAGGGGTGTCTATTCTCGACTCGTATTCCTGTAGTTCGTGAGTTTGGACCCCTGTCCCTACTGACATTTAATTAATTAGGGATTTTTCTATTTTTATACCTTCTTTATACACATATTTTATGTAGGTAGGTACAGCTATACTCGTATATGATACAATCGTAACAAAGCCGTGTCTGTCTTTATTATTAATATTTGTCGTGCTTGAAGACGAAGGTCTTCGACCAGTGTGTGTTGCCAGTGATGACCTACGGCACCGAGACGTGGTCTCTGACTATGGGCCTCATAAATAAGCTCACTGTCGCACAGCGAGCTATGGAGAGGGCTATGCTCGGGGTTTCCCTACGTGATCGAATCAGGAATGAGGAGATCCGTAGACGAACTAAAGTCACCGACATAGCCTCTCGGGTTAGCAAGCTGAAGTGGCAGTGGGCAGGGCACATAGCTCGAAGAACCGATGGCCGATGGGGCAGAGGGGTTCTCGAATGGAGACCACGTACCGGCGGACGAAGCCGAGGACGTCCATCTGCTAGATGGACAGACGACCTCATAAAGGTTGCGGGCACCCGCTGGATGCAGGTCGCTGCCGATAGGTCTAAATGGCGGACAATGGGGGAGGCCTATGTCCAGCAGTGGACGTCCAAGGGCTGAGATGATGATGATGATGATGAATATTTATTAATTACTTATTTATTCTATTGAAAACAGTCGTTGCAGTGTAAATTACGAGTGATGCAGAGTCTGAAACAACATCTTTAGGTATTTTTGTGTGTGTGTCTAAAAGCTTGGAGCTGTGGATTTTAATAAAACTTGTTGTTGTTATAACTTATCTGTCGTGTTAACATTTAGGGTACTTTTATCCAGATTCTCTATTCTCTTTCAAAATACTACCTTAAAATGCGTTGCATGTTCTACTTTATCCTATTCCCCAATGTACGTACTTGTTTCGGTAGTAGATATAAGATATGCCAGAGCCAATTACCATCCCATCCTAACTTGTCCCTCCCCATTTTACCAATCCTTTCTCTAAATCTATTCCTACACCTCCAAATATAGTGGCGCATCCGGGGGCGTGCCAACATTTGTCATTCTGGACTGAAGTTGTCATGTACCGCGGATGTCCACGGGCCACAATATGCACTTACCACCAGGTGGACTGTATGCTTGTTTGCTGCCTTTTTTGTACAAAAAAAAATTTTGTAACCTCACACACTGAAGTCTACGGGAATTCTCACGGCAATTCGACTTTTTATTAAAAAAAGGCGCCTTTTACAAAAAAAATACAGGTATACTAACTAATGTTAGTCACTAATGTGAAGTCAACATTAAATAGCCGACTTTCAAAGGTTTCTAATATTCTAAAAATAAACTTTTGTCCTTTATTAAAAGTGCTGACGTTCAAACATGAAATGAGACTAACAGCACTTTGAAAGTGATAAGAGAATGGCAGTGAACGTCACAAATGTGTCGCTCTGTGCCAGACTGGTGGCACACGTACCAATGCGACTCGACGCTGATTACCGTCACAGTACACGTGGGAGCAAATTTTTCAAAATCGTGTAAAATTTTGTAGAATATATTTTTACAGAAAAATGTGGCAGACGAGCGTACCGTAAGTGAATGGATACTGGCGCCCACGGACAGTCGCGATACTTGCCAACATCAGTTAAGAATGATGATGTACGATAGCACGACACCGCCGCCAATTTAAAAATTTATGTACGTTAGGAAAAAATCATAAGGATGAAGAACAGGTTTAACTGGATGAGTTTTTCTTCTCATTCTGCCTAAAGGAGGTAGGATGGGATGACGAGTAATGAGTTTCTTCCAAGTCTCGTCGTCAAAGAGAATTGAAAATTGTGTCGTAGTAACATCGTATTGTAGTTTGTTAATCGATTAGCGCAGTTAGTATTTACCCTGCCTGCTGCGCAAAAGGTCCCGGGATTGATTTCTGATATACTGATCAAACAATTTCACTAATAAAAACAACATAGTTCTAAATTATTTTTTCATGAACCTAGAAAGGTTGCGGGCAGGATGCAGGTCGCTGCCGATAGGTCTAAATGGCGGACAATGGGGGAGGCCTATGTCCAGCAGTGGACGTCCAAGGGCTGAGATGATGATGATGATGATGAACCTAGAAATATACAATGCGTCACTGGTATAACGCAAAAAGTGGCAATAGGTTGTTCAGTTTCAAGAGTAGAATCGATTCTACCAGTTTTTACAATACATTATTTTTCACAATTTATAATACACTTCTAGTCTAGTAACTATATCATTTATTCTACGCGCGCCGCCCGAGTCTCAAACGCGCGCCACCCGCGCCGTTAATGCGCGCCACCCGTGCCGCAAACGCGCGCCGCCCGTGCCGCAAACGCGCGCCGCCCGTGCCGCAAACGCGCGCCGCCCGAGCCGCAAACGCGCGCCGTCCGAGCCGCAAACGCACGCCGCGCGGTCTGAGTGATGAGCGCTAAGAACGTTTTAAACAGGACAACAAAACAATATTTGTGAGTTATGATTCTTTCCTTGAAATAATTTTATTTTTCGTTAGAACAGTTTTATATATTTTAAATTGGTTGACATTATTATGACATTAAAATTGGTTTTGCGTTGTTTCGGTGACGCGTTGTATATTACAAGACCACATACCATTTGTTTCTATAAACACTGTGGCAACGAGCTATTGTGATTGGGTTGGGGAACGGTACGCCGCTAACTCGCACTAAATTCACAGCAAGTTCTCTTATCTCGAGCTGTGGAATTTAACTTTACACTCATCGCCTTTCTATAAAAGGAAGCCTTTTAAACTAGCCAAGAGAATTGTGATACAAGATTAAAGAGATGCTAATGAGATTAGGAGATAATAATGTAGAGTGTAGTGTTGGCCGGGTTTAGAATTATATCACCCCATCCCTTCCCGTGGGAGTCGTAAAAGGCGTCTAAGGGATACCGCAACTACAAGCGCTGAAGCGGCTGCACCACCTCTTAAAGGGTGGACTTGCCAACTTGCTTGGCCAGCTTGGCCTATAAACGCCTCATGTACGAGATATTGTGCATGACGAGGCCCGCCCACAGCAGTGTACGATAAAAGGGCTGATGATCTCTTGAGGCAGTTCGTTCCACAGCCGATTTTTGGACCGAACAGTACGCTACACTTCTTCTGTTACAGGAGGTGCGGTTATAGAAAGCCGAGGATGTGAAAAACAAAAAAATAAAACGAAGAGATTTAAAACATCATGAACTACTGTAATTGAATGGTTGAGGATGTTTGCATTACATTTATATGTGTATATATTCACTGATATAAACATTTCTAATCATGCTCCAAACATGCAGCAAGGGAACAGTTAACGACTAGATACTATAAAATATCTATGTACAAATGAACACAATTCTTATACAAGTGTTCTTAATAATTGTTATTTGTGTAGGTTGTGTTGGTTCTGTAGTAGTGGTAACGAGGGCTCGTCCTAATGGGTTCCTAATGGCCAGTCGTATATCTCGGCGACAGGTGCTGCTGACCCGGCATCGATTCCACTATTGTGTAGAGTCTTGGCTGCTCCTCGATTACTTATCGCAAATCTATATCGGCTAATGTGACTATTTAAAATGTACTTTTACGTTAGATACGTATACTTTAGAGCAGTTTAGAGTATATGTGATTAGTCTGATTCCCGTGGGAACTTTATAATTTATTTAGATGTATTACGAGTACATGTATTTTAAGTTTCATTAAATAATCCGCGCAGTGGTTATTTCGTGTCGCGCGTTCAGACAGACAGACAAACATTCCAAAAATGGTTGTTTTGGGCGTTGTATCATCCGCATTATACATTGCAACGACTATATAAAAAAAAAAATGTGCGGTCAGGAACGAAGATCCTCACGCATTTTTTTTTTAAACTCCGAATGTAATTCGAAATAAAATCTGTATAGTTCATGTATTTTTTTTTTATTTTGTATCATATTTTCATTGCAAATAATTTAAAATAAGGAATCAAATCTAAAATCAAAAATTTAGGTTATACAACCGGTCATGCACTAGTCTGCACGTCTGTTATTCTGCTTGAGTCTCGCTCTCGATACTCGCACGCACACACACCAGAAAAAGAGAAAAGCGTACGGAGGGGGTAAAAATCATACGTGACGTTACATTTTCTCTCGAATCCCACCTATCGCAAGCCGCGTAAAGGAACTTCGTTCCAAAAATATTGAATGTACAGACACGGCTTTATTACGATTTTACTATAGTATAGTATGTACACATACTTTATCTAGAAGATACATATAGAAGATATATAGATAATATATTAAAATATAATTATAGATATAGAAGATATATAGATAGAAGATATTGATATAGAAAAAGGAGCTCGTCAGATCATCATCAGGAAATCTGGGTTACTTTTGACTACAATCATGTAATGCTAAAACATGACATTTTGTTTTCAATTACCTAGTTATCATTGCAGTTTCTAGTACAACCAAATATTGAAGCAGTATCCATGAACTCATTTTTCACAACAGTTTAGAGCGATGTCCATTTTCCAACGTTACAAAATGATTAACGTTACAAGCTTGGACTCGTGAGCGGCAAGGAAGTCGACCGATTATTACATGCGAAAATGGACGCTAATAAAGCCGGCCCGCTTCTCTTGTGCAGCTAACCGCTGGGTTTAATTGCCAATCACTGTGACCTACTGCGGCTAAGTGAATGTGTAGTGGCTTAGTTCATTGGACACTGCGTTCATTCCTTAGACACTATGCCACTGTCAAAGTACATAATTACATTATACATAACATAATTATGTTACATAATTTAAAGTGACGGCGACAAAAAGTTACTCTCATTGTAATTATTTAACAAAATTTAAAAATTGTTATTGGAACGAAGTTCCTTTATGCGGCTTGCGGTAGGTGTGATTCGAGAGAAAATGTAACGTCACGAAAGATTTTTATCCCCCCCATACGCCTTTCTCTTTTTCTGTGCGTGCGTGCGTGCGAGTATCGAGAGCGAGACTCAAGCAGAATAACAGACGTGCAGACTACTGCAGACTAGTGCGTGGCCGGTTGTATAACCTAAATTTTTTATTTTATTCCTTATTTTAAATTATTTGCATTGAAAATATGATACAAAATAAAAAAAAATACATGATCTATACAGATTTTATTTCGATTTATATTCGGAGTTTAAAAACATGCGTGAGGACCTTCGTTCCTGACGGGGGTCCCCTGACCGCACATTTAATTTATTTTGCTCTCTATTTCACTCACTGCAACGCCTTTTTTAAAAAAATATTAAATGTACAAACACGGCTTTGTAACGATTTTATATATGACTGCAATATGTAATATTACATGGTGATACGAATGATTTATATTTAGGCATCAAACTAAAATGAGAACGACAAATAATACCCAAAAACAGAATTGCGCTGTTCGCTGAAAAAAGAAGTTGAGTTCTAATTAAATTTGTGGTCGCTTTAAGGGTCATGTCGCTGTGCCGACTACTGTCTGTGGTCACCAACTAACTGACTCTAGAATTACATAAATAAACAATAGATAGAGGGGTATTTCGTTTAGTTTTTTGACATTGTTTAGACAAATTAATAATGAGATAGATGAAACCTCGAATCGTAACAATACTCTTTCGAGTATTGTCCCTTCCTGAACTTCTTGCTACTAAACAACGAGCCGCTAATGAAAACCTTAATTCAAATTTTCTCCAAACTCTGATTCCATTGCTTTTTGATTCAGTCTGCTGTCTAATTTTCGATTACACTTCAATGAAGCCTTGTGTATCTGTATCTTTGTGAATACCTCATAAAAGGCTTATAATTGCGCATGTTGTAAAAAAACACCTTTTACCTTTAAGGTTGTTTACCTTTAAAAAAGTAGATTTTAATGAGCCGTTTTTACATACACTGTTTACTTTTATAAAATCAGTTTCTTAAGTGCTTCTAATTTGTTTCAGTGTTTTTTATTATTACTTTTACCGATAAATAAATGAACTGATAAATTTCCTAAGAAATCCTATACAGACTGATTAACGTCGCAAGCCATGTACCGGGAAACGGCGTGCGACACCCTCCGTCCAGGTGAACCAATGACATAAAGTCGTCAATAGTTGCTAGGAGAGAAGAGTGGTAGATCGTGTGTGGCGCCGGATGTTAAGAGAGACGTTTATCCAGCAGTAGAGAGACAATAGACTGATGGTTTTGTTTGTATAAAATGCACAGCATCGCAATAAATCACAAAAACAGCTGTTTCACCTGCATACAGGCGAATATGCGAAACTGAGAGACGAATATGCGATATCTCGACTGATGTCAATCTGGTTGGCATGTATCGTGGATGTCCATGGGCACAGTTTTACTGCGTTACCTACGTCTTTATGGGCGACAGTATCTACTTACCTCCAGATCGACTGGTGGTAAGTGTTAAATAAATATAAAAAAAACATACAAGAAACATGAAGATAACTTTGTCGTACACAAACAATAATGTGAGTGACAGCGCCTTCTGAAACGTCAAGATGCACTTCGTAACACACACATTGCCGGGACTCCGGACCTCTCCGATAAGTTCAAAAAGTGTGCCATTTAATAGTTGTTTTGACTCCTTTTCACTTATGATGAAATGTTTTGAATTCCCACTAGAACCTTGTGTTGATTTTTGCAGTCATGAAAAAATCTGTATTTAAACTATGTAGTCCGGTAAAAACAGAAATAAATGTAAGTGTAGTAGTAAAAATATACACATATTTCTGTAGTATGTACTGTAATGATAAATTTAATTAAAACTCGGTCTTTCAGTCGTCTTCTTAATTGCTGCGCCCAGACTCCAGGTCATACACTTAATTATACGTATGTTAAGATCTCATACCGTACATAAGTTGCAATAAATGTTTTGAGTTTGAGTTTTACTGACCTCGCAAAATGTGACTTCAGGACCACTAGTTAGTAAGCAGACTGTACATTTTATTAATCTAAAGAACTTTAATAGTTAATAAATTCGTTAATAAAGTTACTTTAATAAATTCGAATTCAAATAACTTATTGTTAATTGTATTTACAATATGACACAAGAGAAATGAGTCCAATTTACAATTAAACCAAAATAAGCGAACAATATTATTAATTTACGAGTCTACCAATTAATTTATAACAACAATGTATAACATTCAAATGTTCCACAATTATACTTGCTTTATTCGAAGTTCTAAATAGCTGTTATTCACTTATTGCATAATTATCATTACAAGTGACTTATTTCTTTTTTTAATATTGTAATTAAATTTATATTTCTACACCGAGACGTTAAATTTGAGTTGAAATATATCTTTAAATGCAAGTCATTTACTAGAATTGATAAATTCATCGACGGAATAAAATGGCTGGCCGACATGCCATCACTTCACTCTGTAGAATACATAGCGGATCGTCTTATAACCGTTTGTACATCTCTCTAAACAGTTATACACATCGATAATTTCCGTCTCAGCTCTAGCGTACTCAGTGATGTACGACCTCCATGCGATCGATTGATGTACTTACACAGATATCGCAAGGAAGGCACGTGATAATTAACGATGGATGACAACTGTATGATGAAATGGTGGTTGGCCTCAGGAGCAACGGCAATCAATGAACGATAGCGGTGAAGCCAAATTTTTTTTAAAAATAAATAAACCCACACTCAATGGCCCACACTAGGATTTCCTGTGTCGTGGGTCCAGAGACACACACAAAGACAAACACAAACAGAGACATTTAGTCACTACCAACTGCGCCAATCGGCCGGACGAAACGGGCGACGGGCGATCAGAGCAGTGGACAAAAGGCGTCCACCTCTCTTGCCAGTGAAAGTGGGGTTTCTGTAAGGGACGTTTCCTTGGGCCTGAAAGAGAGGGAGCCTGTGAGAGTATCGGCCGCCGGTGAACCACGCTGTCCTATATGGAAAAGGGGGCCGAAAAGATATTTCTCCAAAAAAATATTTTTGATCCTTAATTAATATTTCCGAAGTGACGGGCCTACAATACCTCACTTAATAAAGATTTATTATTTTTTATCTTTTATCCATGTACAAGACTTTACAACAAACGCTTCGTCTTTGTTATGACAGTGCGTAAAAAATGAAGTTCGTTTATTATTATTGGAATATTATGCAAACTCGGCATAATGTTATTTCGTTCGTGGTCTTTGCCCATCTCTATTTGTAAAGCGATATGTTACTAGTGTCACTTTTTTTTTCTTTTCATATATGGCAATGGTGCAATTAGCACACTCTGCCAGTGTCAAGTTATCTTCGTAATAAACAATCTCAAAATCTAAAACCTATGTCCATGTCAATGTCCAGTCACGTAGAAGTAAGCCAAGAGTCGCTCAGCAAAGTGATAGTAGGTTTACTGAGGACAGAAGAGGAGAATAGTTTTATTTGATTATCACAAACATTACGCACAAAAAACACTTTGAAGTTCAATAAACTATCACTCCTAAGCCACAAAACGCACTTATTAATCAAACAGAAACTTAACTTTACTTCTGGAACTCCAGAACTCGCGCCAAAAAGTCACTATACTCTGTTCGCGTTAAGAATGCAGTGAATCTGATTATTTTACCTCGACTACTATCTGTTCGCGTTAAGACAGATAGTTTAATTATTTATCGTTTAATAAAACATATAAAAGGGAACCAAATGAACGGTAAATGAACATGCGTTCTTAACGCGAACAGATAGTAGTCGAGGTAAAATAATCAGATTCACTGCATTCTTAACGCGAACAGAGTATAGTATCACTTGTAAATTCATTGTTTCTTGCACAATATACGCCGTGCATCAAACATGGCTTTATTTTTTTATTTTCTTTATTGGTTTCAAAATAAATTTATAATATTTTTTTTCAATTATTATGAAAAGTAGCTCCATTGTTTTGTGCATGAGGGATGTATGACCTTAATACACCACGCTAGCCGAGCGGGTTGGCAAGTCCACTGTTTCAGAGGTGGTGCAGCGCCTCGGGGCACGCGGTAGCGGCTTTGTTATACCTTAGTCGCCTTTTACCACAAAGATGAGGTGAAGGTCGAAAAGATGAGGTGGTGCTATTCTATAGTCGACCGACACTACACGCCACTATACTTACATAAAATGTAATGTAATATAGTGTAAGTAGTATAATTATATTTTAAAATTGCAAAATAAGTGACGTCACACCAGACCCCCCCCCCCCCCGGTGTGACGTCACTTATTTTGCAATTTTACAATGTATGCAATAATTGCATTTCACACAAATGTGACACCTTTCACACCTGTAGCAAAGACGGGGGGGGAGGGGACTCCAAAAATCATGAAATTCGTGTGACGTAATTTATGAATGGCCCCAAATAAGTAATATCGATTACCATTATTTACTTGTATGTATACTCAACATCTGCATATTTTTTGTACTTCTTCCATGAAATATTACATACAAAGTTAGATGTGGCAAAAACTGTATAAATATGTGAGATGAAGGACGCGAATTGATGCGCCCTATTGCCCCTTACGGTTATTGTGACATGAAGACGTGGCCGCAATCGCTTTCAGATTGCCACCCACATCTACAACAAACAAACTGTACTGTCGGGACGAAGCAAAATAAACCTTAGAATAAAGAGCAAGGGATTTTAATGATGCATTATAAATTGTGCAATGAAATTCTGTGACAGCCATGTTTTACAAAAACAATCTGCAAAGCGAAGCATAACCGACGCCAGCGGTCCGACGAAAACGTGATCCGTTTGTGACGCTTTATGACGCATTTATGATACGGAAATCATATTTCGATTACATAAAAAGATATACCGACCATAATAAAATGCTGCAGGAAATAGAAAAAATATGTAATGGAAATATTTTTGCATATTGCGGTGCTGATATTACGTTTTCAAAATTTACGACTGTAATGAAACCGCCAAATAGATGGTAGCTTTTGAGAACGAAATTAAAAAAGTATAAAAGGAATGTGCAAATATAGGCAAAGAGTGGCAAAGTACCGTTTGAAATGGAAATCGTTTCGGCGGTAAGCTTAAATTAATTGTTTACAGATTCCGCGGTGATTGCGATCCGAAAACATTTCGTTTTATGCCATTTTAAAGTCGTTTTGTACGTCATACCTAAATGGTTGATTTATGTGAAAAATACAAACATGAAAATCCTTGTGAATTTTTGTAATATAGGTTTACACTCATTTAGAATACTAAAGCTTCCATAAAGGTTTAGACTAATTTAGAAAACATGACCAATTATAATGTGTTGATCCAGTGTTGTATGGATCGTACATGGATGACTTATGTTGTCATATTAATTGTGAATACACATTGAAGAAATTTGGCGGTGGGGGTCGGAGGAGAAGAGCGAGTTTGATGGCGAGCTTCCCGAAAGGAAGAGACTGACGCTGATAGTATGGTATTACACGTCATACTCAGTATTGTTCCTTATGTCATATTAATATTGAATTCGCATGTTCTAATTTAAGATTGTCGATTTATATGATAGAATCACAACGTCATATCTAGAGATTTATATGATAGAATCACAACGTCATATCTAGAGATTTATATGATAGAATCACAACATCATATCTAGAGATTTATATGATAGAATCACAACATCATATCTAGAGATTTATATGATAGAATCACAACGTCATATCTAGAGATTTATATGATAGAATCACATCATATCTAGAGATTTATATGATAGAATCACAACGTCATATCTAGAGATTTCTGAAAACATAAATTATATTAAGTGATGTTATAGATTATATAAGCTGTATAAATGTGGAAACCTTAACATAGCGTTGTCTCTTTAACCAACATTAGTTTGGTACGCGCGTGTTGATGTGTACGAGTAGGTATAATAAACCTACTACTCTCTGAAATCATGTTAACGGGATAATCCATTACAAGGGAATCACACTCCGTCTTGAACCCGGAGTCTCAGTGAAAAATATTAGTGAAACTGAATCGATCAATTATACTCGTATCGCGCCCAAAATAACTCCCGTCTCACTGGTTACGTATCATTGACTCTATAAAATATACGTCATGATGGTAAATTGATTACAATATTTTTTATGACAAATAAATAAACAATTTTGACAACATGTTCATAATGTGTTTAAAATGGGTATGTTGCATATTACTTAAGTTTAAGTATATCAAATTATTTTTTTTATATAACATATTATTAGCAAAATAAACGATTTATTTACTGTTTATTACAGTCCCACCAGATGATAAATTGTCACCGCCGCTGCAGTCCATGAACATGGACGTATACGGATGTGCTGCCGACCGCACAGAATTCTATACCTACATAACTTTCTTGAAGAGCCTTGAGGGAATTCAGTAGAAAACCCTCAGCTGGCAGTTAATTTAACAACTTCATTCGGTATAAAATGTTTTGATGACTGCACTGTAGGTAGTAGCTCTGTCGGGGAAATGATTTTATGTGATATTCTGTCACATAAACTATTTCGACATAAATTCCTATCATTTCCATGTCATACACAGACAGACAGATACGAATTCAATTCTGAATAACTATACAAATTAAATAATTATTTCAAATTTCAATCAAACTTTGCTCAGAAAAATTTCTTTTCCGTGAAAATTAGAAATCGATTTGACTAAAATTACTCGTGACTTTTTTTACAACGCAATCACGCTTCCACCGTACTTCCGTATGGGCGTTCAATTAACTCTTCGAACCCTAAGCGAACAATTACATTTTTTCGCGTCGTATCTTCAGACCCTCAAGTGGAATTTCGATATCGCAATAAAAAGCATTTTTCAAAAAGATTCAAATGAAAAAGAAGAATGTAAATGAAGGTAAATGAAAAACAGATACAAAAGTAGTGATAAAAAGTGTCTCTGAATTTATTTTCAACGATAAATAACGTTCAAACGAAATACTAAAATGAATGAATTAGCAAAATACACGGCATTGTCACGCGCCAGACAAAAGGTACATTTCGCTATTTAGCGTACGTTTTAGATAAAAAGTTTACACAAAATTTGTAGCGCTATACAAGCTCTATCCAATAAGATATTGCTTATGTATATTTGTGTAGATGAAACTCTTTACTGCACACCAAAACAAAACAAAATAATAACAGACTACGGACACAAAAGGCGGTCTGGTTTATCGCTAAAAGCTGATCACACTTGATCACAGGTGCACGGTGTACTTACAGTATACATAATTACGAGTTTCCAGATTAGCCGCTGGCCAATGTTTTCGTAATATATCTGTACATAATATGTGATACACAGAAGTAGTTCTTTATTAGAACATTTTTAGAAGTAGTAGAAGTAGTCATGAAATAAATCCCACGAAATGAACAAACACATAAATGTATATGTGTATGTACATGTATGAGCGGAAGTGGAACGAATGAGATTCATGTTTGCCATCTTGGTCTTCCACATTGTTTGTTTTTTATGAGCAGTCATTGAAACGTCCTCAGAATGACCCTCGTACTATCTTCGCTGAATGTAATCTACTGTTGTAAAGATATCGCTACACATCACATATACACAAGATATGAATTAACTTCTTTGTTCTCGAAAACACAATATCGACTATGAGTTCTTGAACGTACTTATACGCTATCGCAATCAGAATCAGAATATTTATTGGCAAGAATACAGGTCGGAATTATATTTACATCTCCTTTTTGTATTCTGCCAAATTATGAGCATGCAAATTTTAGACGTTTGAAACTTTATATAAATAAAGTGTATAGATATATGAAGCTATTATGTTACTTATGCATAAATTCCACCAAAAGAATAAAATGTCCCTACATTGTTAATAATCAAATTGTGTTTCATAAAACCGAAGCCAGCTACTTGAAAGTTAAAATAAAACTGACACCTAAAATCTGCGAGGGGGAGAGTGCTCGCTGCATTCCCACAGCCGCTGGGCGCACTCGACTGGCCACGTTACCCCTCTCTCACAGAAGACTAAATTGAAATGTACTGCATTTAATATTTTATCGTATTTCCCCAATGTACCTACGTGTTTCGATAGTGAGTGAGCCCATTCCCATCCCATCCCTCCCCATTTTCCCAACCCTTTCCTAAATCTGCAAAGGTAGGCATCCCGGGGCGTGCCAACGTTGGTGATTTTGGAGTGATGTCTATGGACGACAGTATCCACTTACCATCGGGTGGACTGTATGCTCGTATGCCGCCATTTTCTATTAAAAAAATCTAAATAGGTTTTTTAATAAAATTTGTAATTATATGTCTGGTATGTTTTAACATAACTAATATTATTGTATGCTACTATGAAAATATACAGAGAGTGTCCGAACCACATTCCCGAAGCTTTTTGGGCTTTATATTTAGCAAATTTGTAAAAACTCTATTTCCTAGCAAAATTTGGTAAAAACTCAAAAAAATGATTCATAAAATTTTCATGTCATTTTAATTTAGAATTACGAAGGAAGCAAGAGTTGCAGGCTCCGCGAAAAGTCCAGTTACAAAGTATATTTATTTATATCCATATTTTTAACTAATTTCTTCACTAGTTTCCATTTGTCTTCACGAGCGAATAAAACAGAACACCGGCGCTGCAGTGTATTCAGCAGCATCACGCTTAGTCAGATTCTCATTTCCTCGTACAGTTACGCAAATTTGTACTACCTGTATATTGTATTGTCCTTACGATTCTTCCTTTTAGTTTGTAAAAAATAAATTAACAGTATTTTTTTAATTTCTTTCTCGCAAGATTTTTAAAAAATTTGAAATATGGTAATGAGCTGTGATTTTATTGTAAAAGCTACTGAATCGATTGTGTCAGAGAATAACCTTTGGATACAAACACAATACCAGTGGAAACCGCAATGAAACCAGCCCCATACATCCTACGTTTGGGGCGAACAAACATAATGACAGACAGACAAACGCTAACCATTATATATGGATAGAGACTAATACCATAGAGTGGTATTAGGATTATGTGCGCCGTGTGGTGTCTCTCTCTCTCCCCAGCTCTCCCCGTGGGTGACATAAAAGGTTAAGGGATAACAAAACCGCTGCCACAAGCCCCGAGGGTCTACCATATGACGGGTCCTACGCCTGATACGGCGCGGACCACCTCTAAAAGAGTGATCTCGTCAACCCGCTGAGCCAGCGTGCCGTTTTAAGGCTATATATCCCTCATGCACAAGACAATGTGCACGAGGACGCCAATGTCCAGCGGTGGACGATAACAGCGCTGGTTACGGTTACTCATGATATTATCAAATGTGACTTGGTCCAATAGAGTCAAAAAAAAAGAGAACAGTCAAGTTATAGGACCTTTGAACTTTTCTCATAATAACATCGGGAAGCAATGGGAAAATTTCATCGTTTGTATTGCAAAACTTACTCTATAATGATGAAACACACTGCGACCTCTTTAATTAATTGGCAAATTGAATTTACCTCTCAAAGTGGCGTGCTTCTGCGGCAAAACAACTAGCAACTCGCTATTAACTTACTCTTGAAAAGTGGGCTCGCTGAGAAATTAGATACACTTGGGACGTACTGACGTACAGAGAAATGTCGCGTGGGATGCCTTCCAGCCAGATGGATAGACGACTTGACCAGTTAAGCACGGCTTGGCCCAATAGTTAGACCTGACATGGCGTACAGTTACGGAGCGCACAGCTCTAGGCCGGTGTACCGAAACACCATTTGAACCCTTATGACTACATCCGTCGACAATCCCACTCTTACAGGCTGTTCAGCATTCGAAATTATATTGCATCTCTCTCCGCTTTCTACTACCTTTACGAGTTTAGTGGGTAATGTTCGGAAGAGCTGCTCAATTTGTCGCCAGCTTCGAATTTTTACCATCGCACCTCCCGTCATCATCCTGCAGGTCATCCGCACTTTCTGGACAAAGAGTCTACGGTGCGATCATCAAGACACTTTATAACTAAAACCCGATAGTTGTGGAATGTACTATCAGCTGTTTTTCGGTTATGCTCGCTCTTTAAAAGAGCTTTGTGAGTTATGTGGATCCTGCAAGGACGACATCGCACGCCATGCCCCCTGGTGTAGTAGATATCCACGGGCGGCGGTGATCGCTTATCATCATGTGGCCAGCCCGATCATCAACCATCTCATCTATAAAAAAAACAGCACATTTGTAGGTGTCGCGGCACTGTTCCGTGAGTCTAGGGTAACTCGACCAGCCGGGTGCGCCCACTTGCCTGTGTGATGCAGTATCGCTACAAACTACAAAAACATCGTATTTCAATTCTACAAAAATATCGTATGTAAATATTTACAGCGCTCGCAATTATTTATTATATCGATATATGGAAAATAAATAAAATGTCAACGCGTCCGTGTAAGTGGCACTCATACAAACATTTTTATGGCTCAGTATTATTTTGCGTCAATATTGACTGGTATCTGTAGACTCTGTCGACATTACTCAGTACTTATCACACACATTCGTATATGTATTTTATATCAAAACAGAATACACTTATTGTTAATATTCTGTTACACGACAATGCGAGTACTTATTTCATAATAACTCTGTTCATTTTAGCGACCTACCATACGACTGTCTTTTTCGCACAATTCCATACAAATGACAAGGACATTAGATAAAGACACAAGGGCGTTAACTACTTACTCTAATGACTAAGGACTCTCATTATGTTTATGTTTCTATTTAATTATCTAATTATGTTTATGTTTACTGTAATGACTAATTTAGTAGATAAATAGGAGACTGTTGCTTTCATTAATATGGAGGGGCGCTCTAACACTTCAACGACTATAAAGAATATTACGATTTATTGCCACATTTTTGAAATTGTGATTTTAACAATTTAATATTTTTTGGTAATTTAATAATTTTTGACATTTTGTAATTACAATTTTCATACCGTTTTTCTGTTCTAACATGAGCTCATTAATTTAATATCTTTGAACATCTTGTATCTTGTTCTGCAAATAAACACATTATTATTATTATAACAAATATTGAAAAAGTTAGAGCTCGTCTACAAAACTGGTAGGAAGAAATATTTAATGTAATGGCATTTTTTAAATATATTTTGCACTTTATTATTATTATTATACTAGCTGACCTGACGTTGTAGTGTCCAAATTTCAATAATACAATAATTTCAATAAGTTCATACAAAAATCCCATAGAAAAAAGCACTTTCATTTTTTACCGAATTTTCCAATATTCCGTGCAACTTTTCCAATTTTTCGTTCCCTAAAAACCTTATTATGAACGGACTATTATGAACATTTTTAAAAAAAATATTAGCGGAATCGGTCGAGCCGTTCTCAAGTGATGCAATAAAAATTAAACGAACAGCATTTGATTTTTATTTATATATTAGATTCGCAACAGACAATGTGTCTTAATTAACAGAGTTCGAATACTTATATAATTTTACTAATTACATCACCGGCACCACGGTAATACCAATATCATATTAAAATTATCTGTGTATTATTATTAACTTCTACATTAATAATAAAACTTTCCGTCATGTTTTCTATATTCCTGTAAATTGTAGGCTCCACCATATCTACGACATGCTTATACTTTATACACGTCAAGTCGTCCAAAAGCATTGGATCACAGATTGCAGTTAACAACCGAGTCACCGGCGTTGTTAGTTATTACAGTTAAAGTTGTTAGTTTTTATGACAGAAATTCAGTGTTAAGATGGTGCAGGTATCTTTTATTTAACCATGTGTAATTGGTCAGTCAAGCATTCAAACAAATACAGAGTCCTTTACAGCTCATTACCAACATATTCAATAGATGGTTAGGTACCGCCAACCGTAAATACAATGTTGTAGAACACACGTGATCGTGAACTTTAAGGTAACAATAATAAATGATTTACGAACGCAAAACCATTTTTAGCCGTGCCAACGCTTTGTTAAAGAGCGGTGATCCATTCTCATTCATGAAATCGTGACCTTAAACGTCAGATCTTATCATTCAGTTTCTATTTAAGTATAGATTTTAAGGCATGAGAAACCCATATGCCCAAGTATTAAAGTATTGAAGCCCAGCGGCTGTTGGATTGCAGCGTGCACTCTCCCCCTCAAAAAGTTGCGAAAAGACAAACACATATCTATGTGTTGTATATCTATGTGTCGTCTATATATCTATATAGACGCATAACAGCAGAGAAATTTTAAGAAAGTGAAAAATATTATCCTCTAAAGTAGGCTATTCTGCTCTCCATGTGTCCTATGACTGCCCTGAATAAGCGTTTTCGTGCAGCTCAGCTTCAGCTGTGTATGTCCTTGTGATGACACACAGCCCTGATTTTCAAATTATTTTCCGAAACCCTCTCATAATTACCACAATCATAATTACCTCATAATCTCCTACACTGGGGCGTTATGGGCTGATATCGTACACTCGGTTGGTCAAAAACTTTGTTGTAAACTGTGAATTTTGTATGAAAATAATCTACTGTGGTATTTTTACTATGCTCTATCTAGAGTACTTCACGGTTCTACATAAGTATCTTGATGTGTACGTGATGAGGGATTCCGCTTGCGTGACAAAGGTACGACAAGGAGAATTGATTGTGTTTATCACGGCCAGCGGCCAGCGCAATTAGTTATTGTTAAATCGCTCGTTATTAATGGTTTAATAATCCAATTTTGCCGCCGAGCCTTCGGTTAACGGATAAAACGCCGAGTCTTCGATTAGTACAAAAACAGACGACTTGCTTTCTTTTTAGATGCAAAAAATATCGACTCTTCTATATTTATGTTTGTAGAAATGAGATAGCAAATGAATGGACAGTCCACTGGCTGTAAGCAGATACTGTTGACCATGAAACATCGACAATACATGCCAACATCAGTTCAGAAATGACAAACGTTGGCACGTCCCCGGATGCGCTGCCAGATTTGAAGATTCTTTGGAGACTTAAAAGAATTGAATTTGAAGTAAGTGTTGGTAAAGTGGAGAGGGATAGAATAAGATGGCTGTTTGGAATTGGCGCGAGCATCTTTGCATACCCGCATACATTGATTATTTGAAGCAACATTTTTTTGTCCCCGCCATATTGAAGGCGGTTTGAGAATTTGATTTTTTTGAGTAGTAACACGCGCTCGGCGGTGAGCAGAGTTAAATTGAGTTAAATTCACACCGCGGTCTCGGACAGTTGATTATTGATATTCGCGCCTATTAATAGGTCTTGTTCGCGATATCCTTGTGCCACGCGAGTGTTTTGGTTGGAATTGTTTGGGTGTGATTGTGCTTGTGGTTTGGAGTGATTTCTCGAGGTGATTTGCTGCCGGGTGTGAGTTGCCGAACGATAGCGGCCACCGGCTCACCACAGGACGAGACTTGGATTACTACACAAGTATTTATTGGGAATTTATGTATTTATTTATTCAATCACACTAAGATAGGTCACGTCTAGTAGGGACTAGCGTAGGAACACTTTCCAGATTTGTGCGTGGGCAAAACCACCTGGGGTAAGTGAGGCCTGTATATCCTATTATTGTGCTTACCCACCATTGTGGTGGTTATTGAGTAAGTTTACTACATTTGGGCCCGAGTGCACATTCCTCGGGCTGCTTTCGCGTAAACGCGAGGCAGGTGCGCGCCTAGTGCGCGCATCGTAAACATCTGGTAGCAGAGCGTGGTTTGATACCGTTACTTGATATTGATGATATTGATAATACCGTTAGGTAGTTAATATTGATGACTTTTGTTTTTGTATATTGGTAATTTGGTTTATATATTTGGTTTTTGATTTTTATTTTACGTTCACGGTTTGAAGGCTAGGCCCTACGTATAATTTGTATTCTGAAGATATTTTGAATCCACGCGTGCGACGTTTAGTAGCTGACTAGTTACCCACACGCGTTAATAATTTATTAAATAACGCATTTTGGATATAACGCTTCACGTTTGTTTTGATAGCTGGACATTGCGGTTTTATTGAGTCCACGTACATTTTTGAGTACACGTACATGAGTGTACATTTTTGGTTGCGTTTATTTTAATTTGATAATTTAATTTGTTTATTTTGTTGTTGTTTTGTCAGGTAGTCTTAATTAATATTTTGGACGGTTATACCTTCTTGAAGACACATACGCACCCCTTTTGTTTTTATTGTGCCTCCACTGCATTTTTTGTTTTTTTATTTTGTTATTTTTTTGTTATTGTTGTTTTTTTTTTACTTTTATTTTGTTTTTTATTTTTGGTTTTTGTTTTGTATTGCGTGCGTCCTGAGGTGTAGACATGTCTGTTAAGGTGACCTTTTCCACACATCAGTCCGCAATGACTGCTCAGTTGAGATGGTTTGCATCTGCGGTTGCAATGGTCAACCGGCCGGACCGGAAGCAAGCCTTACTCGCCCGGGCGAGTGAAATGCCGGCCCGTTTGGTGGCGTTAGATAGGAGTTTTGCTGAGGGCTTGACGTTTATGGCGAATTTGGAAACGCCTGTACCGGACGAGCAGAAGCAGCGATATGAAGCGGACTTTGGCCAAATATACGAGTTTGTGGACACCATTAACGAGGCAGTCTCCCACATCTCAGCTCCCTCTGGTGGGGATTCACTTGTTGCACCCCACGCCTTGTTGGGTCGTCTCCCCACGCTCAACCTTCCCACCTTTGACGGTGATTTGGACCAGTGGTTGAGCTACTATGGGATGTTCAACAGTTTGGTGGACTCCCATTCCGACCTGTCAGCTGCTCAAAAAATGGCGTACCTGTTGGCCTCCTTACAGGGAGAGGCTCTAGGCCTGGTACAGCACCTGAAGGTCGATGACAGCACCTACTCGACAGCCATGGACTTGTTAAAGCGCCGTTACCACAACGTGCGCCTTTTGGCTGACACCCATGTGGGGCAAATTTTGAATCTGCCTAAGGTTGTTTGTGCGTCAGCCTTACGGACAGACATTGTAAACCCTGTTTTGGTGGCGGTTAACGCCTTAAGGCGATTGGATTTACCAGTGGACCAGTGGTCCTTTTTGTTGCTCCATATTGTGTTGGCGAAACTGCCTTTGGAGATGCGGCTGCGCTTTGAGCGACAGTATGGTGGGGACAGCTCCACTCACCTGCCTTCCTATGAGGACCTGGAACGGTTTCTGGAAGACGAGTGTCGCAGGGTGGATACCGTGGAGGGTTCCACTCCCTTGATGCCGCAGCCTAGCGTTCGCCGAGAGCGACCACTGGCCCGACCGCAGGGTCCGTCGGGTTTCAAGCAGTCTCGGCCGAGATATGGGGTCTCCCAAGAGGAGTCCGTGGCTTGCAGATTCTGCAAGCGCTCCGGCCACCGGATGACTGCTTGCCACAAATTTGTGGCCTTGCGCGTAGCAGCGCGTCGACACATCGCCAAGGAGAGGCGATTGTGTTATCATTGTCTGGAGGGTCACTTCCAGCGAGAGTGTCCTCAGCCTCGTCCATGTGGACAATGTGGTGGTGCTCACCACGTAATTTTGTGTGCGAACCGCAACCAGGAGGGTGCTGGTGTTCGCAATGCTGAGCAACATTTGGCTGCTCGCGCTGGTGGTGACAGTCCTGCCAGGTCCAGCGCCCAGGATCGAGCTCTTACGGGCGGGGGTAGGCGTTCGCCACCCCCTAGAGGCGCTGTTGGGTTTGCGGAGTACTCCACAGTCTACCGCAACCGGAGATTCTCCCCCCCGCTGTTGGAGCGACCGGGGTTGGAGCGGCGTCCGCCTCGCCTGGGAGGGCAGGCTGCAGCCCCCCTCTCATCCGCACATGTTGTGCAGGGTCGTCGCGGTGAGGGCAGGGTAGACAGTTATCGTCCCCTGCCGCACTCGTGGAGGGAGCCCCCTCTCCGTAACTTCTCCCGTTAGGGACTTGCAGCTCACCACGCTGAGAACCCAGAGACCATCCTCTTGCCTACGGTCTCTGTGCGGGTATGGGACCCGAAGGGCAACTCGATTGTTGTTCGTGCCCTTTTGGACTCGGGTGCCCAGGGTTGTATAGTCTCAGCTTGGTTGGTGAGTCGATTGGATCAGTCCAGTTATTTTTTGGGCGAAATGTTTTTTGTAGAAATTATGGGCTGCTGAATTGTCGTGGGATGAGCCTCTTCATGGAGAGTTATTGTTGGAATGGCTAGAGTTTGTGTCATCCCTCCCAGCTCTTAATCGGGTTTCCTTGCCCAGACGTTTCCTTCCGTCTGGAAAATATAAAGCTAGCCTTCATGGCTTTTGTGATGCTTCCGAGCGAGGGTATGCAGCGGTTGTTTATCTACGCACAGTGGATGCTGCTGGACATGTTTTGGTCTCGCCGGTTCTAGCAAAGAGCAAGGTTGCGCCTATTCGCTCGCGTATGACAATACCGAAGCTAGAATTGTCAGGCGCCACTCTCTTGACTCGTCTCTTGAATCATGTCGTCGCTACTCTAGGGCGTTCCGTAGAGTTAGTAGACGTCTTTGCATGGACAGACAGTCAAATTGTGCTTTGTTGGTTGCGAGCTTCTGTTCACACCTTGGAGGTGTTTGTGGCGAACCGTGTTTCCCAGATCCAGGCGTCGCAAGCTAGATTGATTTGGCGACATGTCCCTGGCGATATAAACCCAGCTGATTGTGCATCACGTGGATGCTCAGCCCTAGAGATTATTGGACATCCGTTGTGGTGGGGTCCGGACTGGTTGAAGGGACCAGTGTCAATTTGGCCGGCCTCACGGATTACTCTAGTTCAGCCTGCGATAGGCTTTGTAAGTTTAGGCATATTTGTGTGTTTTTGTGTGCCTGTCTACTAAGGCCACACACTTGGAAGTTGTCTCTGCTCTCTCCACAGAAGCCTTCGTAGCGGCCCTCAGCCGATTTGTATCTCGTAGGGGACTCCCTACCTTGATTAGGTCCGACAACGGAACTAATTTTCATGGGGCCAATAACTACTTAAGGGATGTGTGTGAGTTTCTTGAAGAGCAGAAAATGAATTTGGGTCGTGAGATGGCCCTCCGTGGGATAACCTGGCGCTTCGATCCGCCAGTTTGTCCGCACTGGGGTGGAATTTTTGAGGCCGTAGTTAAATCGGCAAAGACCCATTTGAGGCGCGTTATTGGTGAGACGATTCTCACATTTGAGGAACTCGCGACCGTGTTTGCGAAAGTTGAGGCCGTCCTCAACTCTCGACCGCTATGCCCACTTTCGTCGGATCCGAATGATTTGGAAGCCCTAACGCCGGGCCATTTTTTGATTGGTCAGCCACTCGTCGCTCTGCCAGAGTACCCTTGGACTGATGTGCCCAGTTCTCGTTTGTCGCGTTTTCAATTGCTCCAGCAACTCACTCAGAGTTTCTGGAAACGCTGGCACCTTGAATATTTGCACACTCTGCAGCAGCGCGTCAAGTGGACGGACAAAACGAATCCGCCGAAGGTTGGGGACCTCTGTTGGTTAAAGATGCTAACCTACCGCCCTTGTGTTGGCGCCGGGGGCGCATTGTTAACCTTTTTCCGGGCTCTGATGGTGTTCACAGGTTAGCCGAGGTCTTGGTGGGCGATTCTATTTTGAAGCGGGCCGTCGCGACATTATCCCGCTTACCCATTGATTAGCGACCCGAATACTTCGGCTCGGGACGGGGGATTGTTTGGAATTGGCGCGAGCATCTTTGCATACCCGCATACATTGATTATTTGAAGCAACATTTTTTTGTCCCCGCCATATTGAAGGCGGTTTGAGAATTTGATTTTTTTGAGTAGTAACACGCGCTCGGCGGTGAGCAGAGTTAAATTGAGTTAAATTCACACCGCGGTCTCGGACAGTTGATTATTGATATTCGCGCCTATTAATAGGTCTTGTTCGCGATATCCTTGTGCCACGCGAGTGTTTTGGTTGGAATTGTTTGGGTGTGATTGTGCTTGTGGTTTGGAGTGATTTCTCGAGGTGATTTGCTGCCGGGTGTGAGTTGCCGAACGATAGCGGCCACCGGCTCACCACAGGACGAGACTTGGATTACTACACAAGTATTTATTGGGAATTTATGTATTTATTTATTCAATCACACTAAGATAGGTCACGTCTAGTAGGGACTAGCGTAGGAACACTTTCCAGATTTGTGCGTGGGCAAAACCACCTGGGGTAAGTGAGGCCTGTATATCCTATTATTGTGCTTACCCACCATTGTGGTGGTTATTGAGTAAGTTTACTACATTTGGGCCCGAGTGCACATTCCTCGGGCTGCTTTCGCGTAAACGCGAGGCAGGTGCGCGCCTAGTGCGCGCATCGTAAACAATGGCTCTGGCATATCTCACACGTGCGTATATTAGGGAAATAAGATCAAGTGTGAAATGCAGTTAATTTCATGTTCGATTATGAAGACTGCACGGGTATCTACTATTATTTTACGCATATTCACGTACACTTTTTTTTACGTTTGGTAAAGTCTTTTTATTGCGTCGATTATGATGCAACCTTAGCTTCGTATCTAGGCGACTTGCGAAGCCAACGTTGCACTATAATCGCCTCTGTCATTTATATCGAAAAGAGGAATAAAGAATTGCCACAAATTATAATGCAAACGCAAGCTATGAGCGCTTTTGTGCTCCAGATTTCTTTTAGTTGTCTTACTACTCAACTGTACTACTACCGGATCTTACTACTCAGTTATACATATACTTAACAAATTCGCGTGAACAATATGATCAGACGTCTGCTGTCAGTTTACGTTAAGAATGCAGCTGTTCGTCGCTTAAAATAATGGGCGACAACTTGTTCACCAATAGTGTTTCTTTCTTAACCAATCTTAGACCAATTGGGCGCTGTCTACCTTTGGAGTTGGAATGCATCTGCCTACAATTGGATAAAATACTTTTAAACCATAAACGGGAGTGCTATTGGTAAAAATAAATACATAAATTATGATAGAAGCAGATACAGTTCGTTCGGGTTAATGGCCCCTGTTATAATCTTGTTGTTACACAAGTAGGGTAGTTACAAATTATCGTCTCAGTTTGTGTTAATATCTAGTGCTTTCAGCTTTAATCTCCTTGTGATCTTACACTGATTTAGTTTAATCAAAGCCTGTATAATGTTTCGCGTTATTAGTAATTATATCCTAGGTTAGTTTATGTCGGCTGGTTGTCTTTGGTTTAATTTATGTTGCTTTAAGAGTTATCGTTCTCACTCTCTCTCCCCTCTCTCTTTATAACCTCCTCCCCGCACTCTCGTTCTCTAACCCCCGTTTTCACCCTTTCTCTCTCGGAGGTCGTGACTTGGTGGGCGCCCTATAGTGGCGTGCACAGGCTTTGAACTTGATAAACGTCCGTATGTAGCTATAAAAAATAGTTTATAAGTAATCAATTGGAAAATGTGAGGAGCACTACAACACTAGTGATCGCCCGTGACTTCGCCCGCGCTGACGCAGATTTAGCATAGATAAATATTAGATGATAAGGTCTACTTCTACTGATTTGCTTTTATGAGATGCGCACTCCTGGAAAAAGAATTGAGTTCAATTTTTTTCCTGCCCCCACGATAATGTTTCTGATTTAAAATAATAACATTTAAAGAAAAGTCTTCAAAAGCGCATCTGTTCTTGAGGATTAAGAAGTTTGTCGATTTTTAATTTTATTGACTCTACCAATTGTAGAGTTTATTCAGATGATAAATAACAATTAAATTACTCTATAGAGTGTTCTTTGACTCCCAAGCCAACGTCTATGTATAAATAAGTATAGTCTGGTGTAATTTATACACATTAATTGTGGTTACGAATTATTACAAACTTGACCTTGATTTGAACTAACATTGAAGCTGGCGAGACAGAACTCGTTTGTATGCTGAAGTTGTTGATAATATTAATGTATTTATTTGTACAAACAGATGCCAGCCATTAATTTATACGAATGCCAATGGAACGGAGACGTTCCATCGACAAATCCCCAATCTGGAATTTGGATAGTATTGCGAGTGCACTTTTAAAAATGAGGAAAGTTTATTTTAAATTTTTATAGATAAAATTGTGATAAAAATTATGCGTAGTATGCGAGATAAGATCTTACTCTTTCTAAATCATAAGCTCGGCAATGACTATATTTACGTACGTGTTTCGGTAGGGGTGAAATATACTAGACTTCATTCCCATCCATGAATGCACTTATCCACTTACCACCACCGTGTGGATTGTGTGCTCGTTTGCCGTCCTCTTTCTACAAAAAAAATATATATATCGATACATATTCCATTGGCGTGAGAAAAAAATCACAGCTAATGCAAGAGAAGCAAAACAATAATTTTCTGTAAATTCACTAAAGTTAAGGGGTTAAAGATCAAACTAAAGTTAAAGATCAAAATAACAGCTATAACACTGATGAGGTTAGAAACGATTTTTAATAAAAATAATTTCTTAGTCATCCTACAAGCTATTAGTTTGTCTCGAACGCTAATTGAAATTGCCACTATCAATATAATTTCAATCTCTTGGTTAAATCAAAAATTCCCTTATTTTAATTTATTACTTCACAAATGAAGTCTTGAAGTTCTTCATTCGGAATCTAAATACTATTTTATTTTTTATAAAATTTTAAGTAACCAGAGTCAATCTCTTTCAATTTTTTTCGTTTATAAAACATTATACTTGCAATGTTTGTTCACAAACCGAGCGTGTTAATGTTGAATGACTATGCAGATTCCTGAGCTAATATTAAATTAAAATTGATTATAAGGCGGAATAAATAGCAGGTTGCTTCCCGCGCAGCCAGCGCGCGCTCGCGCTTGACGGCTTCATCATTATTCACCGCCATCACTCCGCCACGTGTTTTTAGCCAAAAATTACATTAATTTTCAATGCAAAGTCTAATTGGCTTGATTTCATGCAGTGATGTGGCCAAGAGGAACATTTTAGTTTCGTATTCCTGTTGTACATCTTACGGGGACTAACTTGGAGTGGACAAGAGGAATAACCCGATTAAATGAAGAAGCGAATGAATGTCAGTTATAAATTGTTGAATGTGGCCGTTCAGAGGATATAGTACCGGGGTTAATGCCCTAGAAGTAGAAGCTACGACCAGCACCGCGTAGAGGCAACTACCGCAGTACTGAGCTGCGACGTTAAAGGTTACGACGTTGCGAGGAGGCTAAAGAAAAAAATAATATTTATTGCAACACGACACAGTGTATACGAGAATTACACAAGAAAAGTATACAAGGAATTACAATTCAATTAGGAGTCGTAATATTAAAGTTTCTTACCTCGTTATTTACAAGTAATAACTCCGCGTATCAGTGTCCAGCTCAGCGTTATGACGACAACCATTCAATGATTTTCGACGCTGATTTTCAACCAAAGACCACAGCGACGTTCGAGTGATTTTTTTATTATATGATAAAAAATATATAATATAATTAATAAAATTAAGATATTACGAAATATATTCTTAAAAACATAATATACAAGTACATAGATATAAATCATAATTATGAAGTAAAATAAAAACACTATACAGTAATATAAAACAAGTATGTTTTTATAATTATATTTTATTATATTTATCTTCTCAAATAAGCGGGTTCTGAGCTACTGGGGTGCTCGGGTACTGCGCGGGGATGCTGTGGAAGATGCTGTGCAATTCTTAGATAAATAGTTACAACGAATGTACGCATTGGTTTTTATAACTGTTTATTTATCTGCATTTGTATAACTGTAGTCTTTAATGTATGTAATTTTATAACTGTATTTGTACATTTATCCACCAAATGTAAGAAAATAAAAAATGTCATAAAAAGGTTAATTAATTAATTGTCATTTTTTTTTCTAAATTATTATGTTTATTGAGCATACGAATACATTAAAACTACAGTCCAGTTACTTGAAAGCGCGGGAGACACCTGGCGACCACCGAGCGCAGAACGCACAGTTCATCTATTGTAACACTAGCTGTCGGCAGCGATTTTACTGTCAAGGATTTAATTGCGTTTAATTAGCACTGGCTCACTGACACATTTTTGAAAAATTGTAAATATGTGTTTATTATATGCAAGTATTTTAGAATGTTTATATAAAGTTTCGAATTAATAAAACCACCTTTTTTTTCAAACAACTTTGAAAGCGCCTTATACCCCCTGGGGTTTGAATTTCGGGAAATGCCTTCTTATTAAATCTTTACGCCATGAGAGAGCTATTGTCCAAATTTCATATTTGTAGCTTCAGCGCTTTCGTGTCGACGTTGAGGAGTTAATCAGTCAGGACATTTCTCTTTTATGTATAGGTACACAAAATAGGTCGGGTCGTTTTGTGTAGAGTACTGAGCTTTACTGATTCCAACACTAACTGCACTGAGATTTTTTTCATGGAAATAAGACGGCAGACGAGCATACAGTCCATTTGATGGTAAGTGGATACTGTCGCGACATGCGCGGTACATGCCAACATTAGTCCAGAATGACAAATGTTGTCACCCGGATGCGCTGCTTACCTTTGGAAATATAGGAATGGATTTGGAGAAAAGGTTCGAAAAAGAGGGAGGAATAGGATGGGATAGAAACAGGTTCTAGCATATCTCACTCACTATCGAAACACGTACGCACGTTAAAGAAATAGGATAAAGTAGGAAATGAGGTAAATTTCAAGGTGATCTTCTGTGAGAGAAGAGTAACGTGGTGAATTGAGCGAGTCCAGTGGCAGCGGGAATGTAGCGTGCACTCTCCCTGTCCAATGGATTTATTTTAAAGATAAAAAGTTGCTCTTACCAGTGAACTGTACAAATTCCAGATATCTTATAAAACGAGTTCTTATAAAGTCCAATTAAATAATAATTAATGTTTTTATTTTTAGCCACTTTTCCCGCTCCGTAAAGAGTTTGGCTGAAAGGATTCTCCGATGGCCGGATTACGCGGAGTTACGCTTAAACCTTTATTGTTCCCTTTATAACTGTATAAAAGATCCATTGGGGTATCCTAAAGAGTGAGGAGGGATTAACTGTTTCTAAGCAAAAGGTTGCGGTTAACACCCCCAATGTAGGTGGCTGGTAGGTGTAATGAAATATGATTCGGGGTTAATTTTATGCCTGATGTTTTTATGTAGGTATCTATCTATAATTATCATCTTGGTATGTGATAAATGAAAATTATACAGGTATATAATTGTATTCTGGCGTGTAAGTTCCGGCGGTGCGCGGAAGATGCCGTCCCGAGAGAGAGATTGTTGCATGTGGAAAGGAGGACCAGCAATTGCGGGGAATTACAGGCGCATGGCCGTGACAT
This sequence comes from Sesia apiformis, assembly GCA_914767545.1. Lineage (NCBI taxonomy): Eukaryota > Metazoa > Arthropoda > Insecta > Lepidoptera > Sesiidae > Sesia > Sesia apiformis. The sequence goes on along the minus strand of OU611960.1, from coordinate 81,025 downwards.
CACATGGCGTCACATGACATGGGGACCCGGTGAAACGGTTGTCCGCTAGCCGCCCGCAGGTTATTGGGGGCCCAAACCTGTGATCTCTCTTCAATCGTGATCTCCTGAGCGTGATCTCCGCCCAAGGGCGGCGAGGCATTCCCTTGGGAAGTCCCTTGGGGTAGCAGTTTGTGCCGGAGGAGACCGGAGTGGAACCCGACTGCTCTGACCGACGCTGATTTCGACCTTAGGTAAAATTTTGGAACCTCAAATCAAATCAGCGGCGAGATTTCGAGTTGCCAGCACGGATTTTCTCTCGGAAAATCCACAGTTATGGCCATCACATCTATTTTGACAACAGTGAGGGAATCTTCGTCAAAATATGTTCAGACAATGTTCTTGGACATCTCGGGTGCCTTCGACATCGCTTGGTGGGCGATGATTATGGTCAAGGCAAAAAGAGGGAGTTGTCCGCCAAACATCCACAAGATGCTGGCCCACTACTTCACTGATCGCCGAGTTGGCCTTTTCGTTGGGGGCCGGGTGGAGTGAAAGGTGTCCACTATGGTGTGTCCTTAAGGTTCCCACGCCTTGGAACCTTCTTATGGATGACTTGCTTAGACTACCACTCCTGCCGGGAGTAAAGCTCGTGGCCTACGCGGACGATTTGACGGTCTTCATCGAAGCAGAATCTAGGCTAGGTATCGAATCCAAGGCTGCTGAAACCTTACAGTGTATCAGTGAATGGAGGGTCCGTAATAGACTGGGATTCCCACCTGCGAAGTCGCTAGGGGAAAATTCCAGAAACCTCCCACCATAAAACTTGACAACACTTCAGTGGGGAGCGTCTCATCAGCCAAGGTACTGGGGGTGGTACTGGATTCAAGTGTTACATTTATGCAGCACGCAAAGGAAATAGGAGAGAGAGCTTCGAAACCATTCGGGAAGATGTCCTGAGTGTCAGCCTCCTTCTGGGGAATTCGCTTCCGGGGCCTCAGCGTCCTGTACCAGGGCACTTACGTGGCCACGGTCACTTATGCAGCGGCTTTGTTGGTTTCCGGCTTATTTGGCGTTCTTTTCGCTGACCTAGAGGTGATCCGTGCTGGTAGGACGGATGAGGCGCGCTTGACCGCAACTATGGCGGAAGTGCGTGATATTAATATGTAGGTTAGAATCAAAGCTGACAAGGAATACAGATACGGTCTACCCATAGTCACACCACCTTTAGAATTCTTTGTCAAATTTCTTATAACATTATGCCTGACAAATGTAAAAAAAAAATTAAGTACCTCTTATCGCATTATATAAAATCTCAAAACAGTGAGGTAACCTGTCGTTTAAAGAATTAATCCAGCAAAAATATCTACTTTCAAATCAGAGAGAGGTATTTGGTTTAGTAACTTTTTTAAATGAAAGCTCTGTTTTGAATTGTTGTGAAAAAAATTAACTAAGTGTTAGTGCAAACGCTCATAATTAGTGATGTACCTGAGGGTAAATCGATCGATCATGACTTTGTTGTGCATGGGCAGTCACTAGTCACCCCCTCTCTCGTAACACACTACTCGTTTGAGACTGGAGTGGTGAACATCGCGCTGACTTAGCTATCTCGATAACTAGAAACCAAATAATCGTGATAAGTGTGATTTTGAAGATACAGGGCCCTGTCAGTGGACTACAGGAGGCAAAACGGGTAAGTGATTTATGATTTGTTTATGCGCAACCACTAAGTATTCTATTGTCGTCAGTTTTTACCTTTTTTACTTTGTCTGTTATTGCTATCTCGTTCCGGAAGGCTGTCCGCCAGATAGAACTTTAATCTCGGTGTTGTTGGCGTCGCGTCGGGGTGGGTGTTGGGGCGATAACGATATTTCACTCCTATATAATACCAACGGGGAAAGTTGACGTTCCCATCTCAGGAAGGAATGGTGAACAATAGAAAAGGCAAAACGAAACGATCTATTCGTTAGTTTTAAAAGCATTATTTGAATTATAATCGACACCCAAGAGTACGAGCCGAACGCGTGCAGACGCACGAGGGCAGACGTCGTGGACGGTTGTGTTCGTTTTGCGAATTTTCAAGACACTCATTTTAAAGATATATAGGCAGACGAATTCGCGGGTAGTCGCTAGTCGGTTATAAATAAATAACCGGTAGGATGTGCTCTATAACTAGATAAATTAATTTGGGATTAATTGTACGCCTGTATATACTGAATTGGACGCAAAACAAATGCTCAAGACGATGACAACTAAGATTCGCGCCGCAAGAATCGTCAACACCTGTATTATATAGATGCTCTCAAGCTACCACATTGTCACAGAGGCAACCAATCAAGCGAGATGCGATTATTGATTGGTTTCCTAAGGCGATTAGCTGTCAAACAGCGCGGCGGCAGCTGAATACTTCATTAACGTGCTTACATTAAACGATTACATTGATAAGCGTTGCCTAGCAACGAACACTAATTACATGTGGTAAATATTATTTTTTGGGACAGTTTTTTGTGAAAGAAGTAGTGAAAGAAAGAAGTTTGCTACTAGCCTAAATAAAATTAGGAGACCCGTTCATATTAACATCAATTTTATTTGTATGCACAAATTTAATTTTTAATTTAGCTGTGTTTACTTATGAGCCATGCTGTAGAGGGCCATTTATATACGAGTAATTAACACTCTTGCATGTAACTGGAACATTTATATGATGTATGCTCTGTAATAAATAAAACTAAATATTAATTTAATAACAATTTCAAATGTATAATTCTCCTTTAGGAAGTATTACTCAAAATTTTCAGTTTCCGATATATTTTAGAAGATAACTACAATAAATATAAAATATAGATATAAGGGCCATTTTGGACGAAATAGTCCATAATAGTAAGAGATCGTTCATTAAATGTCTGTGTCGGAAGGAAGCCCGTAGTCACGTCTTGGGCGACAAGAAACGGTCCGGGACAAGCGGGCGCCGGCGTGCACCGACACGGAATACCAATGTCCTGACATACAGGAGACAACTAAGAAAACTTACAGTTCACCTTATTTAGGCATACAAATTTGAACTTTGATTTAATGTAATAAGCTATACAATAAACTGACAATATCTCCAAATAGATTCATCGCCACGTTGCGCGTTCCACATTTTCGGACAGGTTTTCATAAGAATGAGTTTCAATGGAGATTTTAATTCCGTTTTAACTTCTCAGCGCGAGTCTGAGTGATCAGATCGATAATCTAGGCGCGGTCGAACCGGTTACTAGCTTGTACACTCAAGCGTGAATTACATACTAGTTCGCAGCCTATAAGTACTGAAATTGTGTTTCAAAAATCGTATGACAAATGATGTCCATTTCTATAATGTATCTTGTAACAATCTTACTAGATGCCTTATTTGCTAGAACTTAAGCAGGGTTAATGCAAAAGTTTGTCTTGTTTTGGCGCTAGATGACATTGCATCGCAATATCGAAGTGTTTACTTCACACGTAATAAAGTTTTGCTGTTGTTTTACAGAAGGGATTTCAGTTCGGCATTGGTGAAAAAATGTGTTTTTAAAATTTTGTTATAAATTACGGAAAATAAGGAGCATTTTTGGTAAATTATTATTTCCGAATCTTAAATATAAAAAACATAAACCTCTCCTAAATATAAAGAGATTGTCAGAGATGTTGTAATAGCAAACACTGCTCTTTGAAACAGTCACCGTATTATTCAATTTAATTATAATTATGACTAATTATTATTACCAAAATAGACAACAGTTCAAAACAGACATCAAAGTTGACTCAATATTTGACTCAATTATAATGAATTAACATTCTAGCCAAAATTGACGAAAAAGCAATTTGTTAAGTGGCTTGTTATATTTCTAAAGGCTAATTAGAAGTTTCTATTAATGATCGACGTATTCAATCGAATATCCACTTAAAAGCCCGATACACCGATTACGCTTTTGTTTTAACATAAAAAACATGTTCAATTCGCCGACATCGGGACTCCAGAGGACAAGCGAACAATAGACAAATAATGAAAGATCAATCGCTTAATCGGTTACACAAAAGTTATATATCATTATACAACAACATATAATTTTTATTCAGGGTTAAATAAAAATAACACTGCATTTGTGTCAATAAAAGTAACAATTAAGGGGAGGGTGCACGCGCAATCCAACGGCCGCTGGGCGCACTCCACTGGCCTGGTCACCTCCTCTCTCACAGAAAACTATCTTGAAATGTACTGCATTTCCCAATTTATCTTATTCCTCAATGTACGTACGTGTTTCGGTTGTGGGTGAGATATGCCAGAGCCCATTCCCATCCCGTCCTATCCTATCCCTCCCCACTTTCCCAACTCTTTCTCTAAATCCATCAATACATCTTCAAAGTCAGTCAGTCTCGTCTACCGCCAAATACCCATAAAAAAAAACCTTTATTCCACTACTTTCTTCTGAATTTGAGATTTTCTCCAAAAAGAAAGATTTTTTATATATACCTACGCTCTGACTTTGTTGCTGTTTTATGCAGATATTTTTATTTAATACTATATATTAGCATGGAAATATCTATTTCTTTGTTTTTTTTTAATAAGTTTACACCGTCATAATGTTTGGAACTAACTGAACTGATTTGACTCAGCTGTCAACTTTGTTAAAACTTTTGTGCAAAATTTCATTTCAATCAGTTAGTATAGTAATTTCTTCGAAACTTCCTCAAAATGTATAATTTTAATTACATAGCTTTATTACGACATTCCAAAAATTAGCGGCGATGTGAACACGGCGGTGGACCACTTAAAGAGAAGGATTACCGTGACGAGCGGAACGTGGCGAGGAGCGAATAGGGTTGTCAAATGCGCTCAACTACACTAATTTAATGTTTATTAATGCATCATGGTGCTAATTATGCGGCTGATATTTGCTTTTGGTAATTTATATCAGCAGGCGAGATATTTTACTATATAATATTCAGTGTTAGCTTCGACAACCTAGAAGTACTTTTTTATAGAAGAGCTGATAGATGGGCGTGTGGTCCACACGGTGACAAGTGGTCACCGTCGCCCATAAATACCTGGAACACCAGGGAGCATGCGGTGCCGATAGCGCAGAATCCAGTTCACAGCTCTCTTAAAGAACTCCCATGACATAGCTCATTAGAAAAATCTCAGCCGCTAGTTATTTCCACAACTTTCGGATTTGTGGATATTACGTTTACAATACTTAACAGAATAGTGTTCAAAAACAGTACAATTGTATCTGAAAACAGCATCAACATCTTCATTGCGTGAAGCAGTTCTCTTATTACATGAATGCCAAGGATCTTAGGGTATTCAATTCCCATAAATAAAGTAGCTTCTTTAGAATCACATTAATTTTTTCCCCATATAATTCACTAAACTTTATATTACGCTATATTAAATATTTTTCTAAAAAAATGGATAGCCCTAGCGCAAGGATGAGCGCTGATGGTGAGACGCAAGTCGGGCGTGACGCGCGGTCAGCGGCAAGCATTACTGGACTTAAATATTTCGGAGCTCATTTCGCGTTCCCCGACACTTTTATATCCTTCCAACAATTTGATATTTTGAAAGCACATTTAACCAGAATTGTTTTAACGACTATTTAAATAAACCACACGGTACGAGAACAGATCGTCGGTTATTACTTATTATAGCCGTGGCTATAAAATAGGACGGGAATGACAAAAGTTTGTAATAGCGGGTGGAACCTATTGTTTTGATAAAAAGTTAAAAGAAAAGAAAGAAGCATTTAAAGTTATAAATACCCAGAACGCAAACAGGCTTTCTGTGAGGGACTTAAGTTGCTACAATTTAGGTAAGAAATTTTTCTTTAGTTCTTCCTCTGACTTGCTTCGATCAATGGCACACGGCCTGGCTGACCAGCACTTCCGATCTTATGAAGAAGTAAGAAATTGGATCGATTCGTGGATGGGAGAAAGTAGTGGCAGCGATGGACAATACTTTGAATCATAAATGTGTAACCAGTTTTTTACAATATAGCCTCGAATTTCGGAAAACAAAACGGCCGGAGCAAAGTTGTACACTTACGAGTATGTAGCTGCGGAATATAACGATCCCAAATCCTGGACGAAAGCGCTTATTTATTAAGTCTGTTTATGGCCATTGAGTAACATTTAAGATTTGGAAAATCATATAAAAAACGAATTTCATATCTCTTTCTAATTGCGTCGTTTAACTGAATTATGCTTTGGTAACTTAAAATGTTGACAGTTTTCGTTCAGGCAATTAGTGTCCCAGTGGAGTCACTAATATAACATAAGCCAGTGGTTATAATTGCTTAAAGGGTATAATTATAAAGGTATTTATCAAAGACCCACAGATGTCGTCAACCCACGCACAGCGGCTTTTTACTTGAAAATGTCCTAGTGGAGTATTAATTAATTACTACTGTAATATTAATTCATTATTCTTTTAAGTTCGGTATTGTGTATAGAATGCTTATGAAACACCTTCCTTTCTGCAGCGCATCCCAAATGCTTGCCGGCGCACACATTGATGATTCTTATTGTACGAGTATAATTATTACGAAAGAGAATTGTGTCATTTGGAAGAGATTAGAGGCTAGTGAAAATAAAACAATTTATATAGTATAGTAACATATTTAATTCAATTAATAAGAAATGGTGCCATATGCTGAATTGTGATAATAAGGACATGTATAAAATTAGTTAAGTGAATGTTAGTTGATAAGGGTATTTTATTTTTATTTATTATTAATATCTTTTTTGTGAACTATTAACAATAGTATGGACTAAAGGGCCAGCGAGTGGAACACGTATGCGCCTAGTTTTATTTTATTGACCTGAAACAACAAAATTGATCGATTCGACAGATACCTCCACATTATCTCCCCTATTATTACATATTTAGTGTATTTATTCCGCCCTCTTTTCTATAATATATATATATATATTAATGTTTATTTATTTATTTTATTTTCATTATTTCAAGCATTAATATTTGACATTTTATATTTGGATAAACACATCACAAAATCGAATGTCGATTCGTCTGCGATGTGCTGCGATGTACTGGCAAATATTTCATTCCACGTTAATTTTGTGTATACAATTTATAATAGTTAAGGTAACATTGCTTACTATTCACTACATTACATCGTTTATAATATAATATAATATAATCACTAGACATAGGATTATATGCAAAATGCATAGTTTCCAGTTTTCACACTTATAGTGCATATTTCTATATTTTTTTCATTTATAGTGCATAATTTGACAAAAAAAATGCGTCAATTTAAAATAAAACGCTAGGAATGTTCACTGTATGTTGGGAGGGGCTCGTTGTCGGAGACAAAAAATCTTCCTCTATATAATTCCATAGCAATTTTAGAAAAAAATGTGGAGTTAGTCCAGCCACTTCTAGACTTATTTTAGGAAAAGTTCGAAACAAGTTAGACGCCGCTCGTAATTAAACAAACAAATGCGTACATTAATGCCACAGGTCAAAGCTCGCCTCACTTTATTTCTGCGGACGTGGCACCAAATTTGAAATTATGCCCTGTCACGTCGTTCGACGTGGAGCTGTCATTTTCGGCCTACAAAGTAATTCTAACTGACAAACGTCATAAGTTTGAAATTGATAATTTAGTTTGTATTGTAGTGTATTGTTATAAACACTATAATGGATTGTGTAAATTTATGTCAGAGCTTTTATTTTGTCCAATGAAAAAATTGATCTCACACGAAGTTCTTTCTTGTCTGATAGTGCGTATATAATACATATGTAGACCTTGTTTAGTGCATATTTGCACGCATATTTTGACACTTTGATAGTGCATATAGTCTTATACCTAATAATAACTATGGGTAACAAAACAAAACAACAAAAGCTCTGCGCGGGCGCGGGCGCGGGCGCGGGCGCGGGCGCGGGCGCGGGCGCCGGCGCGGGCGCGGTCGCGGTCGCGGGCGCCGGCGCGACAGAATCGGTTTCATGAGTGAGCAGGTAAGCATTGTATACAAGTGTTTTTTTTTTAATTTGTTTATTAAATATATTTTTAGTTTTATTATTACATTTTTAGTATTTAATGTTTGTCTTGGGTCAGTCGTTAGGTCGTATAACAGAACTGCGATTATATATTCAGCTGTACGTTTTCCATAAATGTTGTTGTCAATGGTAACTACCAATTTTTTAGTAGTAACATTGCGTGTAATTATGGGATGAGATACTAACGTTTTAAAGCTTTCCTTTCACATAATATCATTTACATCACTAGCTATATCGTATTATCACTAGCTATATCATATTATCACTAGCTATATCGTATTATCACTAGCTGTGCCCGCGGCTTCGTTAGTTTATTATGTAATCATTAAACCTTTGTTTTTTTTAATATTGAATGAACTGTTTCGATTTTATTATCTGTATTGATAGCTGTGTCCGCGACTTCGTTTGGGAGAGATCACTTAAGCGATAAGGTCGCCAATTTTATCTATCCAATTAATTGTGCTAAGTATATAATGTTCATAGTCCTAGTATATGAAATAAAGAGTATTATTATTTTTAATCAGTAGTGGACGACAAGTTATTGTAATCTATCTCTTACATCAGGTGGAGTGCTTTTCAATCTAATTCTAACTTTCCTAGATTCCTACTTCACTTAATCGAACTCAATTACATTGGAAATGCCCTTTGCAACTGATTCTCGGATTTCTATTACCTGTCCTGGAGTTGTCAAGGCGTCTCTTATTCCGCTTTTCTGATAAAAAATTACTATTTAAAATACAATTTGATTTATAACACTTTCTATCGTACACGAAAACGATTTTGAGATGAACCACTCACTTATCTTTTTTAGAGCGACACATCTGTAAACACTTCAAAAGATTGTTTAAACATTTTGAATCTTTTGATAATAGTCGTATATTAACTCGCGTTCTTGCTTATAAAAAAATATATATTATTCGCTTATGTATATTTCTATGGATCTCGGTAACGGTACCGGGAAGCACTGCGCGGGAAGCTCTCCGGCCGGCGAGGTGGACCCTCGACTTGGAGAAGGTCGCCGGTGGTGGCTGGATGAGAAGAACCGTTTAGCGATCTCACTGGCAAGATATTATTTTCTCTTTTCTCATATATCCGTTCATTACCTTCTGGCGTATCCACCTATCGTTGCTTAAACTCGCTACTGCTTTCAAAAACATATAATTTCGTATGACGATTTTGATTAATAACGAACTATGAATACATTCTCGTTGAGTTCAGCTCCTCACCCAATGTATTAAAGTATGTTTCTTTACTCTTTGACTGAAATACTTTTCCATAATTATAGCGGAACTCGACTACGTATAAAGCTGATAATAACAGCAAACAGCTCTAGCGTAGGTTCATATAAAGGTTCATATTTGCCTAGTTAAAAGTTACGACACAATAAACGTACTCAACGAAATGATTCGCTTCATTTCGTCTGCCAGTAATAAACTGCTTTGTGCTTGTGTATACTCGCGTATAGTCGCACGTAATTTATTCAGGCATGTATATAATATGAGAGTATGGAATGTTTAATATTGTTTGCCGGCAGTTTTTTCTGTAAAATATAACGAAGTAAATCATCCAGAATACTTGTACTGAAAAAATGAATTTGTCTCATAAATACATTTTTATGGACTGGTAGAAGGGTTACGACGAGCAAAAATGACGAAAGTTGACAAATGGGTCCAATATAGGAGTCAAGATTTTTAAAAAAGGTTAGGGTATAAGAAATATATTGGAATGATGGGTTTTCTTCATCACATTATACTACCTAATCGAGGGGATAGGATAAGATTTGATTATAATATATTAAATGGGATTTAGAGGAAATCGAATTTATGCAACACTCACTCAATTAAAACTAGTCTTTACGATGCACGGAAGTCTATTGTGGGGGCTAGGGTCCACCTTACTTATAAAATCGATACAAAAAATACCTTAAAAATTAAATAAATAACTTATTTCTAAACATTGTTCATCAGCACGTAGCGTGTGAAACTAAACGTGAACTTAGAAGGAAGTCAGCAGAAGATCGTTTGTGGTGGAGGACCCTGCAAGAGGCCCGTATCCAACACTGGATAAACACAAGCTGCTGTGCAATACGCCCCGGGTTCGATTCCCGGTCGAACAAACATTTGTTCAAAGACAGTTGTTTGTTGGGGCCTGTTACAGGGAATCCTACTGTAGGCCGTTGAGTGTCGTTTTATTTATATACTGATCTTATCACCGATTCGGACAATAACAATTCAGCTAACAATAACAATCCATATAAAAATTCGGCTTATTTGCATGGCGTTGATGACGAACAACAAAAGAATTTGTAATCATTGGAACGCCTAGTTACCCTTTAACAAATTAATCCCAACCGCTATAGCCACGAGCTCATCGCCGCGCCAATACTCCACACTCAATTTGCCTACATTGTCAAATCCACTCGACTCAATACCCTCGTGTGTTCGTATGAAAAGTTTCTCGCTTGTCTTTCACGAACTAGATTTTCAGTTGAAAAACAGTTTCAATTCGATTTGGTTGCTCGAGAGTATGCGTCAATATAGAGCGGCGTGTCGCGAGAACGATCACTCCCGGATTTATCATGCAAACTATTTATTGAATTGTGCGCGTTGAGATGGTAGCAACGTTGAAATGTATTAGGTACAATACAGAAATATAATTCCAGCATCTCTATGTACGAGGTGACCTATATAAAAACATCTGTTTTTCAGTTTGTCTGTCTGTCTATCTGATTGTTTGCAATAATATTAGGATTTGAAAACGTGATTATATTGTAGTTTCATGGTCCTATAGAGCATTTAACCGAAAGATTATAGAGCATTTTTTATGGAAATCGGTTCAGTTGTTTCGTAAATAAAAAGATAATGTCATCACGGTGATAATATATCTGATAGCATAATCCGGAGCCCTGAAAAGCTTACGGTTATAAGGGCCAAGTCGTATGAGATGCGCGCCGTATTTGCGTGGGCTCTTTCCGTCGCGTCAATGTGATAGAATGGTATACTAAACACATTTAATGATGTATTTCAAATCGGGTCCCAAGAGGGCGAAGTAAAGAGCAAATGCTAGTATTCTAATAATAGAACTAGTTATTGTACAACGTGAATTTCGTATTCGTATACGTATGTGTTACCTCACTCGTATTTAATTATGTGAAATTTCGATGTAATATTTGGCACGCAGCGACGAGCAAGCATTTCCCAGCACGAGAGCGGCGGCGGCAGGTCGCGACAAATAGTCGCATACGTTTAATTAGTCGGTTAATAATGTAGAGCGGCGGCGGTCGCAATACATCTCAAATAAGGCTTAACTCTCCCTCGCGCTAACCTCCCCCCCCCGTCCCTGTCCCCCGCGTGTGGAGCACAGCACACCTAAATTACAATTAGTTAAAGTCATGTGTAATTGAAATTAAGACCTACTTCGCGCGACGTGTATTAAGTTCGAAATTAAATTATTTACGTATGTTCATGTGGGTTTTGAATGCGTTAGTCTCTTACGTAAAAGTGGAGTATTTTTCCTTTATGACTAGTTTTGCCCGCGACTATATTCGCGTGGAATTTGTTTTGAAGTTACTAGCTCTTCCTGAAAACCTAATCTATTTTCCAGGTTATAAAATATTCTATGTCGTTCTTCAGATTTTAGGCTATAATTTGTTTTTGAAATCGATTCAATGGTTTAATCGTGAACACAAAAACAGAAAACCAGTTTCGGATTTATAATAATACAATGTGAATTAATAAAAAGTTTTCAGTATTACATTATAAGGATCATTGATCACTAATGATCACATTAATTATGTGTGTTTATGTATTTTGATATTTACTTTACATAATTATAAAATTAAATAACTTATAATAAATACTGAAAATCAATCCGTGAAATCAATATGTGTCTTGAAAAATTATAGTTACAGCACTAGGTTAGAACTGGACCGCACAAACATTTTCATTTTCAAACACAATAGTGTAATTACAATAACACATGAAAGAGAGAGAGAGAGATAACGGCAATTTCCCATTTAAAATGTTGTGAAACTCATTTTCTTAGGAATTTCGAAGATAATTGATTGCTATACGTGTGTTCTTCACAAATTGTGGAATCAGTCACAAACGTATCGGCAGTCAACTACAATGTAATAGTTGTGTATGTAATCTAAGTAATATGTAGCTGTGTAAGTAATAGTTGCGACTTCTTTTGTGTAGTGGCTCTACGGAATATCGTAGCACCTTCTACGATTGCTACGAAGACATCGCGTAGCAATACTGTTCTACATCGCGTCGTAGTATAACCTCTCGTAGCAAGGCAATGGACTTACGTTTAGTACGTAACCACATGATGTAGTACAAACGTTAATGAGGGAAAGCTAGCGAGCAGCGAGCAAACAGTTTAGGTGCACTGCGAGGGCGGCAAGCGACCCGCTACCACACCGCTAAGGTGCGACCACCCTCATACCCATTCAATTAAAGATTAAAGCTTCCGTGATTCCTCCAAATAGAAAATTTTCATTTTTCACACGTGACTGTAGCTGAAAATCTGTGCTGCAACGCTTATTGATTGTACAGCATTAAATTTTAATTTCTTTTAGTTGAGATCTGTTTATTCATACTATATTGATAGAGATATTGTATATTTACATTTATATATTTATACCTAGACAGTAATTAAGTATATAGAGCTATTATACATTATAAAGAGAAAATATATTATATTTATACATCTATGTTAGTAACTAAATCTCTGTATATAACTGACAAACTAAATAAATATTAACTGAATATTTCTTTATTTCAGAATTGAACAGTTATATGAACTAAAGTTGCCGTCATAGTTCAAAGAATCAGCAAACTGAAGTTGACAGATGAAATCTGTCGCAGTACCGACAAGCGATGAGAGAGACAAGTCCTCGAATATCCACGTACCAAGAGACGTAGCGTGGGACGCCCTCCGTCCACCCGGACTGAATGATTTGAAGAAGGTCGCGGGTAGTGGCAGATTTCCTAATACCGTAACGTAACTAGTTTAGCATCCATTGCTGGACACGAGCCTCCTCATGCACACCGTCATGTGCATGACTGATGTATTGCCTTAAAACGGCATGTTGGCCGTGCGGGTTGGCCATGCGGGTTGGCCATGCCGGTAAGCCATGCGGGTTGGCCATGCGGGTTGGTGAGTTCATTCTTTTAGAGATGGTGCAGTTCCTTAAGGCTTGTGATAGTGGTTTTGTTATCCCTTGGTCACTTTTCACGACACGCGCGGGAAGAGACGGGGTGGTGCTGTTCTAAAGCCAGCTGACACACACACACACACACACACACACACACACACACACCTAAATACACATTTCTGAATAAGGAATATAGAAAATTAATATTCTTACCGAGGAATATATTGTTATACATGTTCCTTGGTAAAGATTCAAACATACGAGTACACTGTATATAGTTAAGTAGTTTTATTAGCCAGTAGTTCAGTAGCTTCCCTCATCTATTATGATGTTTCGTTGTGCGCTTCGTCGATACATAATTCAGTGCAGCCTCCCTCTAATACATAACTGGTAGTGCGGAGATGGACTCTTGTGTTTATCTTGTTGTTTGTTGTTTGTTTCTCCCTCAGCTCTGATTTGCTTGCACTCATCGATCCGCGCTTAGAATTGAGTAAGTCTATGGTGGATTTATGGTAAGTCTCTGGAAACATAATCTAATAGAGTATCTTATGTTTTCTTCGCAGCCTTCTTTTGAAAATATTTTGAATACTAATAAAACTAAATACTGCGTGTTTACAGAGAAATAAAAATGTCTAAAAAATTATGAACATATTATTTTAATACCACATAATTTATTAAATATATATTTTTTAAATTACCAGTGAATAATAAAACCGCAACAAAGATACAAACATCAGCTCAATAAGCACGGGAACATACTCGTATTGCACAAACACGCCGCGTCGCCTATCATCGCTCATTTGTTTACCTTCTGTTGATGTTCTCACAAATCTCTCCCTCCGCAAATATTTACCTATCAAATTGACAGTACGTATAAGGTACCACACAGACGTAGGCGAAAGTAGCGATATTTTATACAAAGGCTTCAGATGCGAAGCTGACACACACACACACACACACAAATCAATTTCCTAAAAAGGTGTTCACTGAAAAAGGAATTATCAAATCTCACGTTGCGAATGTTCTGTAGTATTTGTGGGTGTATTTTATCCAAAGTAGATGTGTAAGTTCTATGTTGTAGGTGGACGGTATACCTACAGAAGGTTGCGTAAAATAACTGTCATCGTCCTCCACACTAGTTTATTAAATGATCACAGCATGAAATAATTAAACATAAATTTGGTGAGGCGTGCGGGAGACGACTGGCGAGAACATCGTGGACAGTGACTCTATAACGCCAATTGCTGACAACGTAAGCGCGTTCTGCGTGCACTGTGTGAACACTGTGTCCGTAGAGTAGATGTCTATCTACCTATTGTGGAGATCTCAACTTTCAAATTTTATAAAAAAAATCATCACACGGCGTCTGAGTAATATACTTATATTGGATATTTATATCATTTGTGGGACCACTGGTGGCGCATTTCATAACATTTCATCCTTAATTTTTAATTTTCGCATTTAATTATACTCAGGTAATGTATTTATGTTTATATGTATTTATATGTTTATACCATTCAATAAAGCCTCGCTACCTCTCATAATATTAATTGACTTAGATGTATTATCCATACAAACATTTTTCACATTTACTTAGTACAAAAGTCCATTTAAAAACATTATATTTGATTTGTACATATACTCCTTATACCCTTGCGGTTACTCTCTACGAGTATCATGGCCGCACCCGTTTTCCTAAGTAGGTACTTAATTATATAAAAATAAATCATTGTTTTTATTTTAGACGACACGGGCAATCATGTAATTACGAACACTGTTGCAGGAAGGCAGTTTAGGAACATAAAGACATGTTCAGCAACTTGGAAAGAAGGCGTCGCTATCGGCATCCCCAAACCGGGTATACACCGCTCGCTACCCTCTAATTATAGACCCATTAGCCTATTGTATACAGGCTAATGTTGTATATGTCTAAAATCTACGAAAGAATTCTCCTTTCTCGCCTACTGTGTCACATCAACTCAAAAGGCCTACTCATCGATGACCTGTTCGGCTTTAGAGCCAATCACTCTTGTGTCCAACAGGTGCACCGAATAACGGAGCACATCCTCACAGGTCTCAAACAAAAGAGACTCTTCAAGATACTAGCTGTTTTATATGACGTAGCGAAGGTTTAATCAATAAACTGTATCAACTCGAGGTACCTGACAGTCTCATTCTCATCATTTGAGACTACTTTACCAATCGCTTCTTTCGCATCGCATACAAAGCTGGAGTCCCTCAGGGCTCCGTTCTAACACCCAGCTCCATTCCCTCTACACTAATGACATCCCCCACTCCCCTGAAGAGCTTGCCCTCTTTGCGGATGATACCGCCCTCTACGCCTCAGATAGGAACCTACGGCGTGTCTCTATACACCTCCAACGCGCAGTCACCGCCCTACGCGAGTGATTTGTGAGGTGGAGGATTGAGGTCAACGCCGAGAAAAGTGCAGCCATGTGTTTCCCTTTTCCCACGGGCGGCATTCGTAGCTCTAGGCCTCGTCCTTCCCTGCTGCCGATATCCCTTTTCGGTCAAACCTAGGCCATCCGCTGACCTTTCGAGAACACACAAAAACTGAGCCGCCTTTGTACTCGCTCGTCTCAACCCCCTTATATAGGCGGGAGAAGTAAAATGTCGCTTAGAAATAAGCTGATTTTGTACAAAACCTGCGTACGTCCCATGATGACCTTCGCTAGTGTTGTCTTTGCATACGCAGTCCTCTCCAAACATTAAAATACTCCAAACCCTGCAAAATAGATTGGTGCATAATGCCGTCGCTGTCCCATGGTACTCTCGCCATGTCGACCTCCAAAAGGACTTGGAATTACCCTCCATTGTCAAATACGTGAAAGACTCCGCCCGACGCTACTACGACAGAGTCCCTCACCATTCCAACCTCCTTGTAGTTGAGAGCCTATCCTATGTTCCCGATAGGAATGACCTTCCCCGTTGCCATCGTCGTCGTCCTCGGCACGTCTTAGACGACCCCGACGACCCAATTACTACTGCCAATGCGGTTCTTACACTACACATATGCACCGTTCCCACCGGCAGAAACGAGGACGTCACCCTAGCTACACCGTGAACACATATCGGCCTTCAGCCAACACTTTCACCAGGTATCGGCACGTCTCTGGCCTTTCGCGGTACCCTCCCAAAGCAACGGATCGTTGTTACACACACATCTTTGCTCCTAGCTGAGCGCCTTTTGCGCTCGTCCTAAACTATACATGTCCGGTTACTCTTGAAAGACCATTAGGGCAACAAGAATTTAGTATTTCCAAGATTGTAATGAAATTTGGAACACAAATAGTGGCCTATCAAGTTCATTAATTAATTAATCGCCCGAAACTTGAGCAAGTCAGTAAGTTCAGTGTATTTCAAAAAAAAAAACAATATTTTTTTATTTAAAACGTGTCGAAAAGAGTGTGATCTTTCTTTTAACTGCCGCATGCCATCACGGTTTTAAATTTCAAAGCGTGCTCTGTAGTTTAACGCTGTGCACATGAAGCACCTTTCATGTGTTTGCATAAAATACCTTTTCTTATTGTTATCTATACAGTAATGTCGGAAGACGCAGCAACACGCAGCGGAATGAGAGACATTCGTACTTCGGCATATTTACATACAAGAAAATTCCATTACAAGGGCGATGTACTCGCATGAACGCGGGGCCGGAGACGGCGCCCGCCGGGAATCATAACGTGGAAACGTGTGTTACCGAGTGAGCGGCTGAGGTGTGAACAAACCAATACCAATTTAACTTTGTTCTTGGAAGGAACACCTGAGATTGAAATGTGGGAGTATTCTGTACTGTATATGCTTATAGACTACCAAGAATTGTTATATTCAAGTTTGTGGTGTGGTGATACAAGGACGCCTCGCCCTTTGGACATGCAAATAACAGTTTTTATTTATATTTTTAATTCATATTATACTAGTTTACAGAGTTTCACTATACTATTATTCATATTACTTGGACTAAATGTAGAATTAAATGTTGAATGTTAAAATTTATTTAATCAAATAATAATGAAACCATAATCTGCAAGCATCCTTGTTGTCGCGCACTACTGACCACGGACCTCCTCATGCTCTGTTTTGTGAACGAGGTCCTAAAAACGCCGCCCCTGTCCAAGCTGGCTGGCGAGTCCACTCTCTTCGAGGTGGTGCTGTTCCTCAGGGCTTGTGGGTGTCAAAAAAGGCGACTAAGGGATAACAAAGCGGTTACCACAACCCCAGAGGAACTACAACACTTCGAAGAAAGTGGACTCGCCAACCCACTTGGCCAGTGTAGCATTTTATGGCCATACATCTCTCATACACAAGACAGTGTGTGCATGAGGAAGCCCATGTCCAGCAGTGAGTAGTGAAAGGGCCGCTTGCGTCGCATTGCATACACTAAAAGGCTTTGTCTGCATGAGACAATAAGAATAAAACAAAAAGATTTCGGAGCGAGTTGACAAGTGTGCCGATATATATGTGCTGATGTTGATGGAGCATCGTCGTCCACTCGTTAACTCATTATAACGTACGAGGGGGAGAGTGCACGCTGCAATCCAACAGCCACTGGACGCACTCGACTGGCCACGTTACCCCTCTCTCACAGAAGACTACCTTGAAATGTACTGTATTTCCCACTTTATCTTATTTCCCTAATGTACGTACGTGTTTCGGTTGTGAGTGAGATGTGCCAGAGCCCATTCCCATCCTATCCCTCTCCATTTCCCCAACCCTTTCTCCAAATCCATTCCTATATCCAAAGGTAGGCAGCGGATCTGTGGGCGTGCCAACATTTGTCATTTTGGATTAATGTTGGCATGTATCACGGATGTCTATGGGCTACAGTATCCACTTACCATCAGGTGGATAAAAAAATGAATTCGTCCATAAAAAAAAAGATGAATCATGCAGAATAATATACTTATATACTACTACTTATATAGTTAGTATAGTTATATACTTATACAGTTAGTTATAGTGCTACTCGAGTGTAATCGCTTAAAACTACCCTGAGTATTACTACTATACAAAGAGCACTTAGAGGCGGATCGGTGCCACTAACGAGTTCCCTGAACAACAACACTGGACCTGAGTATTTGTTCAAACTAATTGTTGAACTGGTACATAGTGTTACAATACTAGACATTTCTTTTAATTTATCTGCCTATTATTTGGTTACACAGTTGTTCGTATTATAAAGTAATTGAAGTCCGACAAGTTTTTACTATCGATAATATCTATTAACATAACTATTTCAAATTAATACACAATTATTTCTACACAATTCTAAACCCAAGAAAAAATTACTAATAACATTGTTTAGAATTCAAATAAATTATACCCCTCAATTTAACATAAAATGAATTTAAGTCTAAAAATTGTTACAAACATATAGTAGCTGATTACCACTAGCTCGGCGGTGAAGGAACAGCTTCGCGATGAAACTCCCATTAAAAATAAATCTGGAGTAACTGTTATTAAGTCCCATAATTCCTGTCAAACAGATGATAATAATGAGTATAATGTCAAGTGTATAATTTTCAAAGCAATTGAGGCTTTAGATATATTACACTACTTATTATTACTATTTTCAAATTACGAGTAGTTTTCGTATATTACAAAATCCATTGAAAGTGCGCAAGCATTTTGTCTTTAGCTAGCGAGAATATTAGTCAAATAATTGTTATGTAAACGGGTTACTCACAATTTATTATTTATTTATTATAGCCGACATTTTGGTGCAGTTACGTGAACCGTGGTTACGTGGGAGGGTGCTGTTGCTATTGACAGACAAATGTGTCTACCCTCCTTCGTGTTCGTTTTTGATTCACCTGTCCACACTGAACTTGTTTTTGTTGATTAAGTACCTTGCACATTGTACTAACAATTTTACTAACTTTTAAGGGGTTCGTTTATAGGTGCCTTTACTTTATGTATATTTAAACTACAATTTCACCAGCGTTTCATTTTCTCCTTGATCTGGTGGTTGATTGGTAAAAAATGCCGTAAGGCATAGTCTGCCATTTGCACACGTCAAGTAATGGTGCAATGAAGTTTAAATAAATAAATGTCTACATCAAAAGGCAGCCTTTTAATACTAAACACCGAATTTGGTCGAGAATGACAAACAGAAAAAGGATGTTAAAATATCATCAGATATAAGTCAAACGTTTAATAATTGTAAATTACACATTATACAGTTGTAATGTGAATATTAAAACAATATGAAAACACATAATTATTCAGCACCCACTTCTGAGAGGGAGCTTCGTCAATATTTACAAGGGTCTGTGATAAAATAATACGCCTTTATTCAAGGGCGTACGGCATAGCTTATTGTAAGTACGTAAATACGTATGTAAATACATTTATGTACAAATGCCCAATTCAATGTTCTTACCAAAAATACTTATGCCATGGGATTCATCTATCATTGTTCTGTTATCTTATAACATAATAGAACTTATTCTTTATATTGTTAATACATATTTTGAAACATCAGAAATTATTATTTAAATTTTTAATAATGATTGCTAAAATATATGATTTATATTAATATGCACGTATACGGAGTTATATATATAAATATTACTTTACATTATATTAGTTTTCACGAAAGAAAAGTCCCTCTTGAAAAATATTCCTTGTGTGCATTTATCAAGCTGTGACATTTAAAATATTTATACTCATTATTTTATCATTTGATTATTATTTTTAATATGTTCTGCGTAAAGTTGAGGACAGGCTGGAAGTCTACAACAAACATGACAATAAACACAATATTTTATAACAAGTACCTATTTTTTTAAAAGTGATTTTTTTGAAAATATATGATAAGTTTCTTTGGAATGAATTTAATTGTACCATTTGACACGCAGAGTTTAAACTAAAAGTGCGTATTTCGAGTAGTTGTATCATTTGGTATAAATTGTACCTCAGGCCCCAGCTCGTATCGTAATGTAGATTAAACAGAAAAAAAACTTATTTTTTCTGAGTAAAATAACCTTAAAAAGGAACAGTCTTATTGGTCCAGTTGTACCGATGATCACGGCACACACAGAGTTTATAATATAATATAATTTAATAATATTAATAATACTTCCATTATTCTTCTTGTTTCCTTTTGTTTTTCCTTCCTGGATTGCATCGCAGTCATAATATCTTTCTTCTCGTGAAGGTTGGTTGGAAGACAATGTCATATAGCATCAAGCCCGCCCCTTGTACTTTGTTCAATAAACCTTTAAATAAATAACTAGATACTAAAAGGACTTTACTACCTACGTTCTGAAAAGGCCTTCGATTAAACCTTTACCTAAAAGAGCATTAGGGAAGGATGTCGGAGGGCTTCCGTCGTGGATCTTGACACACGATCGCCATTCATTCACACTTCGCTCGTGTGCACGTGTGCACACCTACACACACTAACAAACTTATACCGAATAAATCAGTAAAGGTCTACCCTACAAAGTTCACCTTTCCATTTAATCTTTAACTTCAAAAGTTCTATCACTTCATTGTGTAAAGGATAATCTCTGTCTATCTGTTTGTTGTTCACGCTAATTTCAGAGACTATTGGTCTCTAATTTCAGAGACTACTGCTCTCTAATTTTGTTGTTGTTCTTGTTTATATTTGGGAAATATTGTGAAACATAAACGATGTACATTGAAAGAATAGTAATGAAGTGATAAGCCATAAGTTTATTATAGTGTGGTGCGAGCGGGAGTCGCTGCAAGCAACTGCCACTGAACATCAGCGATGGAGTTTTTGCGGCAGCATATGCTAAATTATGGAGGTGGGTGGCAATACACAACTTTGTGTTAAGTGGGCTATGTTATTAATAATGTTTAGTGTTACCTACGTAGGTAACACTAAACATTATTAATAACATAGCCCACTTAACACACTTGTACACACTTAATACACTTGTACCTACACACTTGATACAGAGATTGACTGACACTTTGTATGTAAAAACATGTAGGTAAGCACCAAAAACAGCAGGCCACCCATATTTTGTGACGGTAGTTAAATAAAAATGAAAAATGTTGAAGCGGCGATGTGAAGCCGCGACATTAGGTACCTGATACCAAAAAAATTCTTTCTTTCCTGTGTATATTTCAAAAGGTTGTGGAATACTTATTATCAAAATATTTGTTTTAACAGTTGTTGAGTTAATATCAGTATGTTTTAAAGTAAGGTAGTGTCCAATAGACTGTTGAACAGAACACACGTCTTTCATTGTATAGTAAACCAACCAAGCGAAACTCGACCTTAAGTGAATCAACATATGGTCCAAAATCGAACCGGATACCAGCGACGACATTACCGGCCGCCTGACAAAAAAGAGTGTGATAGTGTTCGAGTCGAGTGTTCGATGTGTTGACAAAGTTTTGAGTTTTAATATAAATTAATTTCATTACTTTTGCTACCATCGAATTTCGTGCTTATAATGGCTACAGAAGTGGAAAAAGCGTTAAATATACTGGAAAATATTGCGTACACTCTGAAGAAAACACAAATTAATTTGAGAAAATGCCCAAAAGCAAGATTAACACAAAATTACGTCGAAGCACGCCTGAAATGTGTAGAAGACTATTGGGACGAATATAAACTGGCTCATAGCGAAATAATACGCAACACATCGAGGGAAAAAAGAGATCAAATACCCTACATCGCAAAGGAAGAATTTTATGAGCATGAAGAAACATACATCAGCTTAAAAACTGAACTGAAGGAGTTGTTAGTTCCTCAACAAGTCAGCGTCAGCGCTTCGTCACTAATATCCAGCGATTCTCAACACGCGCGTGTAGTGTTACCCAAAATACAATTACCTACCTACAGTGGACAATATGAAGAGTGGTTGTCGTTCCATGACTTATTCAATACACTTGTGCACACCAACGAGACATTGAATAATGTACAAAAATTGCATTATTTAAAAACAAGCCTTACTGGGGAAGCTGCATCAATATTAAAACACATACAAGTGATGGATTCTAACTATGAACAGGCATGGGACGTATTAAAAACAAGGTATGGAAACAAACGAATACTTATCAACGCCGTCATGAAGAGGTTCTTCTCGCAAAAGAAAATGACAGTTAATAATTCAAGTGTAATCAAGAATTTACTAGACACAACTTTCGAATGCTTACATCACCTAAATAACATGAAAGTACACACTGTAAACTGGGATCTACTGATAATATTCGTCATAGTGCAGAAATTGGACTCTGAAACTCATAAAGACTGGGAACAACATGTGAGTAGCAATTGCCCAGATTCCGACAGTCTCCCCTCGCTCGATATGTTTCGCAAGTTTCTGGAAAGCCGTTTCCGTACGCTGGAGCTCACAGAACCAACAAAACAAAAGTCAAATCCTGTTTGTCTGCGAGAGAAGTCATTTCACATTTCAACCACCGTCGAAAACATTAAAAGATGTCAAATATGTAATGAAAATCATACACTTAGCCATTGTACGGAGTTCGAGAAACGTTCACCAGTCAATCGAAGTGAATTTATCAAAACAAACAATCTGTGCTTCAACTGCCTTGCACCTGGACATTCTGTAAGGCAATGTCGCATTCCAACATGCTGTCGAATATGCAGAAGGCGTCATCATTCGCTTCTTCGCGTAAACAAGGAAAGCAAGGCAAGTGTGTCGAATACAACGGGCTATACTGAGAACAAACAAACACAACAACCCGAAATGTCACTTCATACAAACGTGGAGAAGATTGAAGAAAAGGAAGATATAACAATGGTGACGTCACACGTTTCCACTAAACAAAGTACAGCGTTACTAGCAACAGCAATCGTACAAGTGAGAAGTGAAGACAACAATATAATTACACTGCGAGCTTTAATTGACCAAGGTTCACAAGCGAGCTTAATAAGTGAACGAGCTGCACAACAAGTCAAGGCCAAGCGGTATCCAATAAGGGGTACAATAGTCGGTGTGGGATCAACGAGAGAAGATATCAAACAAGTAGTTCAGATCAACGTCGAGTCGAGATGTGAAGCTTTCAACTTGAAGGTTAGAACATACGTTATGTCAAAGCAACTGACTACTAAAATACCGTCCCATACAATCAACGCAAACAATTGGCCTCACCTAGATGGACTAGTCCTGGCTGATCCAAACTACCACAAGCCAGGTTCTATAGATTTACTCCTGGGTGTCGACGTGTATGCACTAATAATACAAAAAGAGCTAATCAAAGGTCCGCCAGGGTCACCGTGCGCTCATAAAACAAACCTTGGCTGGATTCTGTTCGGAAAGGTAGAAGATAGAACAAAACAACCAGAATCAGTTCTCGTTATGCATCACCAGATCATAGCGGAAGATTTCTTAAAAACATTTTGGGAAATAGAACAAGATTCAAACAGAAAATATACAATAGAAGAAAAGCAATGTGAAGATTTCTTTGAAGAAAGTTGTACAAGAAACAGCGATGGAAAATACGTAGTGAGACTCCCATTTCGTACCAAAAATCCTTTAACACCGGATGGGAACACAAGAGAAATTGCAATGAAGCGCTTGATCCAGCTAGAAGGGAGACTACAAAAAACACCTGAATTGAGAGAAGAATACTACAAGGCGTGTACCAGACCATCAATACCATCCACAAATATAGAAAGAAAGAAAAACATACAGTCCTACGTTAATATAACAGAACATGAAGAGAATCTTAAATTTGAAAATTACGATTCACTTACCGAGCTATTGAGAGTTATAGTACATTGTAAAAGGTTTTTGAATATGAAAAGAAATCCAAAGAAGCTAGAATATGAAATGACAACAGAAGAATTACAAAATGCGTTAGGCATAAGACGAGTACAAGAGGATGAATTTACAGATGAAATGCGAAGGCTAAAAGAAAATAAAACTGTGAGAACCACTAGCATTTTGAAGACCCTAAACCCATTCATTGACGAGCAGAGTATCCTCAGGGTGGGCGGTAGATTGAGAAACGCAGACGTCGATGAGAACCTGAAACATCCCGTGATACTGGGCAAGAGAAACAGCTTCATATCACTCATACTGGCTGACGCACATCTGAGGACATTACACGGTGGAATAAAAATGATGATTACTTACCTGATGAGTAAATACTGGATCGTTGGCTGCAAGAGTTTGGTGAAGCAATACATACATAAATGTATTACCTGTGCACGGCAGCGAGCTACTAGTAGACAAACGATGATGGGTGACCTACCTGAACCCCGTGTGACTCCTTCACGCCCATTCTCTAGAAGTGGAGTTGACTTTGCTGGCCCTGTTTATGTATTAAATTCTAAAGGAAGAGGAGCCAAGACTAGTAAGGCATACATTTGCATTTTTATATGCATGGCTGTAAAGGCAATACATTTAGAATTGGTGAGCGATCTGACATCTGATGCATTCATCGCAGCATTCAAACGTTTCGTGGCCAGAAGAGGAAGATGTAAGGAAATCTGGAGCGACAACGGGACTAACTTTGTGGCATACAACAAGGAATTATTTGCAATGTGGAGAGAAGCAGGACTTGAAATACCCGGCCCTATAGCAGATCAACTGGCAAATGATGGCACGCAGTGGCACTTCACTCCGCCATATAGTCCTAACTTTGGGGGGCTCTGGGAAGCCGGCGTCAAGTCCGTCAAACAGCACTTAAGGAAAATATTGACTTCGAATTTAACATTCGAAGAGTTCACGACAGTGCTCACACAAATCGAAGCCTGTCTTAATTCTCGCCCTTTGACACCGGTAACTACAGATGTGGATTTGATCGATGACATACAAGTACTTACCCCGGGACATTTTATCGTTGGAGAAGCATTGATAACTGTACCAGATCGTGACTATACAATTGCTAACATTA
Organism: Sesia apiformis; assembly: GCA_914767545.1. Lineage (NCBI taxonomy): Eukaryota > Metazoa > Arthropoda > Insecta > Lepidoptera > Sesiidae > Sesia > Sesia apiformis. The sequence goes on along the minus strand of OU611960.1, from coordinate 55,976 downwards.
ATCTGTTATCTAGATGGCAACATACCCAGCGACTGGTTCAAGCATTTTGGAAACGCTGGCAGACTGAATATTTGTCGCGACTTCACCAGCGACCTAAATGGCTGAAAAGAACGCCAGAGTTTGAAGTTGGCGACATTGTGTTACTAAAGGACGAAAATATGCCCCCTAGCAAGTGGGCACTGGCACGAATAATAGAAAAACATCCCGGACGAGACAGCATAACGCGAGTGTATACCGTGCGTTACAATGGTAAATCAACTCGGAGATCAATCTCAAATTTGTGTGCGTCACCAATCAATACTAAAGATTAACTTAGTGTTAACTTAGAAGATTTTCTTTGTAAATTTGTGTTTAATACTTCTATAAATTCACTATTTCATTTGCATAATTAAGTACGAAAGTATATGAAAATTTAAACCAAAAGGTGTATCACGATTTTATGTAACTTTATGTATAATAATAATTTGCTTCTTTCATGGCCTTATGTTGCATTGTAATATTTATTTGTTTAAATTAGAAAAGGCCTTAAAGCCCTTTTGGTGGGCGGTATGTTGAGTTAATATCAGTATGTTTTAAAGTAAGGTAGTGTCCAATAGACTGTTGAACAGAACACACGTCTTTCATTGTATAGTAAACCAACCAAGCGAAACTCGACCTTAAGTGAATCAACAACAGTAATGAAAATATAGTGGATTGTACCTACATATGGATGAGTCAAGCGCGGCTTGGCCCAATAGTATATACCAGTACCAGTAATTGAGAACAATTTGAAGTATCTCGATAGGACAGTGTGCATGTACACAGACGGACTCTTATCGCAGTAAAATAGTTAATAGTCTAATAGTTGTTTGGTATATAGAGACCCGCATGTGACCTCCGCCGCGACCCTATCTGAACAATCACAGCTACCTCTTGTTATGTTTCAACACAAAATGCGACAAATCCAAAGTATATACAAATATTAATTCCTTTCTAATATGTTGTTGCAGTTTAAATAATCTATATAAATATAATGAAGAGGTAAAATTGTGTGTTCTAACACAAATAGGAAGCTACATTATCCGTGTCAAATATAGGCTATATTTTCTTTGAAATTTTGAAAAAAATATGTTAAAAAAATAAAATAAAAATCGAAGGGTAGCGAGGGCAGATCGCTATTGCTATATAGTCTATACGAAGGGGACCCGCGCGGCTCACTCGCGCGGTCAGCTCCCTACGCAACGGACGTCAACGAAATTGTATGAGCTCGGCTTACTCGCGCGGTATCTAAATACCATTTTTAATTCATAACATTTAAAACTTTCTACTTACCTTATATTCTATCTGCGCGGTGCTCTCGCGCGGTATCTAATAAGTAAATAGTATTTTAAATTCATACCTTTTAATTTTAATTCATAATATTTATTTGATAATAACATCCATATTAATCTGCCTACTGATTTACCTGTTTATCTAAAATATGCTTAGAAAAAGTCACAACTTTTTCAACAGACATCCGAGGCGAAGAAGGCCAAAAGACGTATCGAAGAATCTTCCACTGAGAATGTAAATCGTCTTTCAAGTCTGAAAGAGTACACATCGCAAGCGCCTGCTAGAGAAACTAGCCCCGAGCGAGCGAGAAGGTAGAGAGACAGATTTACCATCTCATTGGCAGCCTTCTACCGCCATCAAGCTAAAGCCCAGCAACTACGAGTCGAAAAATAACATAAGTTAAATCACAATAACATATTGTCGGGAAGTATTCTGCGTCTCACCACTGAGAACGGGTCGTTTGCAAGTCATGGGTACCCGTGAAAGTTACCGCAAAATACGTCAGTCACGCCCCGCTATCCATATTATTTGTTTAGCCCCGACTCTCTGACCTAATTCATTTTGAAAATATAGGAAGCAATGCATTTCTAGACAAATAAATAATACTCGTTGCATATGTTTGGAGTCTTATAAACTACTCGGTATAAATAAAAACCGCACTCATTCTTGTAGGGAATATATGGAAGGAAATTCCACTTGTGTGCATTCCCCGCCGTTATAGTGACTATTTAAAAAAATGCGTACTTATTAGAAACTCAGTGGTACGGACCGGAGATTTGAACTCGCAACCACACAAATGTGAATCGAGTATAGATACCCTAGGCTATGATCAGAAAAAAATATATACGACTAGCGACCCGCCCACGCTTTGCTTCGGTTTATCAGTTTTTTTTCTAACACACGAAAGTATGGTAGAAATGAAGTACATATAGGTTATGGTTGTTCAATGCGGTCTGTAACTCATTTATCAAATCTAGTTTTAAGGTGGGGGCAATGTTTGAACGCAATGATAGTTGATCTACATCGGAGATGAAGTAAATTTGTAAAAGATTGTGGGCTTTGGCTTGATGGCGGTAGAAGGCTGCCAATGAGATGGTAAATCTGTCTTTCTACCTTAAAAGAAGGCATAAAGTTACCTTCTCGTATATTTTCGCGCCAAACGAAGTCATCTGAAAAAGGCTGTTGTATTTACGTATATTTTTCAAAAAGTGTGTTGATAATGGATGATTGCCTGTCAAGAGATTTATTATTGGTTGTGGTGGCTCCTGCATATCGGGGAGAATTACTTTTCCAACAGCACAGCACATACCGTTCGCTTCATCGCTGAATTTTTTTGCGGAACACAGAGCAAATCTTATTCATCCCTCCAATTTGTACAGTGCTCTACTGAGCATAATCAATATTTTGATTATAATTGAATGCCGATCTATTGTTGAAAGCTGAAATACGATTACGCACTCCATGTTGTTGTTTTAGCCTCTGTGCCGAAAGCCGTCGTAAACGCTCAGTGCTAGATTCTCGAGCGCGGAGCTGCGTCATTCTATACCAATTATTATCGGAAAGGCGCTGCGAGCGCTCGGCGTTAGTTTCTCGATCACGAATCTGCGAGATTCTAATATTTTGCTCGGCAAGTCGCTGCGAGCGCTCGGGGCTAGTTTCTCGAGCGCGATCCTGCGAGGTTCTTATATTATGCTCGGCAAGCTGCTGCGAGCGATCGGCGCTAGTTTGTCTAGCAGGCGCTTGCGATGCATACTCTCTCAGACTTGAAAGACGGTTTACATTCTCAGTGGAAGATTCTTCGATACGACGTCTTTTGGCCTTCTTCGCCTCGGTTGTCTGTTGAAAAAGTTGTGACTTTTTTAGGCATATTTTAGATAATATTTCCTGCACAGGTAAATCAGTAGGCAGATTAAAATGGATGTTATTACGAAATAAATATTATGAATTAAAATTTATAAGGTATGAATTTATAATACTATTTACTTATTAGATACCGCGCGAGAGCACCGCGCGGATAGAATATAAGGTAGGTAGACAGTTTTAAATGTTATGAATTAAAAATGGTATTTAGATACCGCGCGAGTAAGCCGAGCTCATACAATTTCGTTGACGTCCGTCGCGTAGGGAGCTGACCGCGCGAGTGAGCCGCGCGGGTCCCCTTCATATAGACTATAAACCAATAGCGACCCGCCCTCGCTTCGCTTCAATTTGTAAGTTTTTGTTTAAATTTTAAAATAAATATAGCCTATATTAGACACGGGTAATGTAGCTTCCTATTTGTGAAAGAATTTTTGAAATCGATTCAGTAGTTCCAGAGATTACCTCCGACATACCCACAAACAAACACACAATTTTACCTCTTTATTATATTAGTATAGATTGGAATAGAGATCTTAGAAGCGATCTTGGAATAGATTTTGCGATAGATCACGAGAAACTGTCATCATTGTCATTATTGTACTATTATGAAAGCAATTAATCGCTGTTCAGATTTCTATAAAGTAAGATTCAAAAACCTATTTGATTTCTTATTATTTATTTATTTATGATTATTGATTCAAATGTACAAGCATACATACCACACAGTTCCCCAGTGGAGCTCGTCTCTCCATTCATTGATTTTTGTTATGAGATACTAAGAAAAGTTTTTGATACGTTTCCAAAAAATACTCACCGTCGATGCGTCCCTCTGGATGTACCATGCACTGTATACCTCTCTTGTGTAGGGACAGTGTCGCTCCACTCTGAAGGAGCTGTGTTTGCTACACATACTGATCCGTATCGTTTCTCTCACAGAGGGTGACGACTCTTTGTAAGCGCACATCCTTCTTGTAAAAATACATTTGTCTGTTTATTATTTAAAGTTGTAAAAGCACACAGATTTATATTTATACATGTAATAGAATTGTAACACAAGCGTGTCTGTATATGGAATATTTAAAAAAAAATCATTGCAGTATAATAATACAGAGTCAAAAACAACCGTTTTTAGAATTGTTGTCTGAACATTTTATTTTATCCCGATCCGTTACTTAGTTTCCACTCTAAAGTTCACACGAAGGTTCTTGCCGCGACGGTGCATCGGTAGCTAGTGTAATTATTCCCATGAAATTATTAATTAGTTTATGTGCAAAATGGAAATACTAAACCCTCGTCTTTACTAAATTGACAGGTGGAGTAATTTCAGAAAATTCTATTTCTTAGCCCCCAGATAAGTTGTCACCAACAGCTTCCGGACAATAACCTCGACCCAGATGAACAGCTGACAACTGCCGCTCCTAAAGGGATGACGCCTATTTACGGAATCCCAGCTCGTTTTCGCCTACTTGGAATACGTTTTGGCTTACAAGACCAGCTATCTAAACTTACTTAATTGATTTGGAAAAAGGGTGCAAAAAAACTTTTAAAAATATGTGCTCCATACAATGGTGAAAAGCATAAGAAATGTGTCCAGTTATCGAGATTGACCGTAGTCACGTCACGGCAAACAGTCACGTCAGAAGACGTGACTGTTTGCCATCGGCTACTCACTCATACAGCTAAATTAACATTTTGTGGTATGAACTCAGTGCTAACATTATATATGCTATGATATGAGGGCCACACTGAAAGTTTCCGGAATGAATAAGCAAAAATTACAATGATCGGCCAAAAATCTATTTATTGTTTCTCAAAATATTCTCCGTGAGCGTCAATACACTTTTTCATAAGAATAATCCATAACATTTATTCCACTCCCCCGCGGTGACCTCGGAAACATGTTTTTTATACTCTTCAACAATCTCTTCTGGCGATGAAATTCGTTGACCGCGTAATTGGTTCTAAATTTTTTGAAACAAGAAGGTCACAAGGTGCCAAGTCGACACTGTATGGAGGATGGCTCATGAGTTCTACGTTTTTTGCTTTCAAAAAGTCGTTTGTCTGTTTGGCCGTGTGAGAGCTGGTATTGTCATGGTGCAAGATTATGTGGCGTTTACGCGTTTACGGAGTTCGTCAATAACTTCCGGCAAGCAAAGGGTCGTGTACCAATTAGCATTCACGGTACGGCGATTCTCCAAACCAACATTAGCCACGTTGCAGTTTTTCTAAAAAATAAGTGATCGTCTGCTTCGGGGCTCTTTGTACTCGCGTCTCTTTAGAGGGAGGGATTCGGTTTATCTTGAAAGACCCAAATGGTCGATTGCTGCTTTGTTTCTGGGTTTTAGCTGTAAATCCAAGTTTGGTCACCTATTACTATGTTCCACACCAAAATTGACGCCTTTTACATAGTATATCAAGTACACCGTCTTACGTCATAATATAAACTAAACACGTGATCACTTTTAATATTTGTTTATTAATACTAAATATCAATTTTATATTTATGTCTTGTGACAATAAATATGTAGTTATGACATTCGAGAATTCCAAAACTAATAGAGGACAAAGTTGGAACATCCAAGTTTATTGTAGTTCCTAATCCCCTCCTCGGGTGATTATTTCGAGACGTCTATGTTTTTCTATTAGGAAATACAAGCGGTTCAAGTCAAAAGAACACGGCTAGTGTTCGGTAGTGTGGCCAGATTTGGTGGCAGCACTCCACAACCACAAATTTCTTCTTCCCAAATTGTATAGGTATACATTTACGATCAATATGGAAATAGCAATGTCAAATGTTAAAAAGCTGTAATGAAAATAATTTATTTTTGAAACTATTCACCAGGGGTCATCTGAAGTGAGTATATCATATTATATGTACATATACAGTATATACATATGTGTATAAATAAACACATATATTTTTATATCATTGATTGCATCATCTACCTCTTACTCTTCAAAGGACTTCATTATCTCTCCATACAAGTATGGCATCGTTTTATCGGCAGCATTTATATTTGGAGGATCGAAAGACTATGTAAAAACCTAAAGACCTATTTTTTTTATTTTAGGTAAATTAAGAATTACGTTGATTAAAAACCAACTAGTATTAGTTTTGTTATTTTTTTTATTATTTTAAAGTAGTTACATAATAGTTTTACATTTTTTATTGTGTACACATAAATAGTATAAAAGATATAGGTATGATAATTATAAAAATTTATAAAAGATAAAATAGGTATGATAATGATATGAAGATAGGATGATGATATTGTTCACTGACTTTTTGAAATAAAATAGAGAAATATCGGCCAGCAACTTGCAACTCGCCATTAGTTCCCAATCAATTTCATAGAAAACTACGGAGCTCTATTGATGCGTCTCCGAGTATGCGTCATCCTCTTGAGCGGTTATTCAATTATTCCAAAATCATACTTGAATCTACAGCCCTTCACTTGTTTATAAAAATCGATATAACTCTTGTGTTATATAAATAACAAAGTCGTATACATATGCCTAAAGAAATGGATTAAACTCTTATGTTATCTAAAATAAAAAAAATCATTTGTATACTATTAGAATAGGTTTCACAGTCTTTCGATCGTCCAAATATCATGGCTGGCCGCATCCAAAAAAAATGATGCCAGATATAATAATGTCCTTTGTTCTACCATTCACGGATTAACAGGAAGAAATCGCGTTTTGCTATAAGGCCGCCGTTAACTTATCTTTGTTTTTGCGCACGTAAAATTTATATGTCTAGGGTAATAGGTAACTGTCAATGTTTGAGATTTAATTAATAATTATCAATAAATAGCACACAGACTTAAAAATAATAGTTTCAAAACACATTTTATAATGCAATTTCTAAACGCTAAATATCACGCCAATATACGCCTCTTTATCACACATACTCTCTCTCTCTCCCTCTCACGGCATACGTTTGAGTTAACATCTAAGCCGTCGGCTGTTCTATATAAAAACCAGTTATAGTGTAACTTAATAAAATAAAATGTCCAAAAAGTGTATAAAGAGTTTTTATTGAAGACCATGCAAGAATAACTTAAAATTAGTGCTCGCCCAAATCAGAAACAGACCAGCAGGTGAACACGAGTTCTATGTAAATAAGGAGGTAAAAGGTGTACTCTTAATATTTAAATACTGTAAATTTGCTACCAACAAATTAGGATAGTATTCAGGTGGCACCGTGACGTGCTCCCGGCGGCAATGAGTCAGCTTTATGAAGGTTGACTGTCGAGCCAACCTTCGTCGAGCCAAGCCAACTAGCGTCGGCTGAACGCATCAGTGAACATATTTTTAAGACTAATAATAGGTGATTATTTTGAAGCTTTTAATAACATTCACTAACTTTTAGTTAGTAACACTAGTAGCTTTTTAGTAACAGAAAATTACACTTCGTTAGACGTGCTGTAAGTCTCGAAGTGATACTATCAGCCAAATAACCTCTCAATGCAACAGTCCTCCGCTAGTAAATTATTGGGATGTTGCGGAGCATTGGTGGATAAATAAACTCGCGTTTTTTTTTTATTTCACGATCATGCGGGGCCATTTTAAATTCTCGAGTTTAGAGCCTAGAGTAACAACTTTCAAAAAAAACTCTCTTTTAAATTGATAATTTAAAGTTATTTTAACAATTTCTAAGTACAACTGAGAAAATAAACATTATCACAAAAACAATAGAAAACGTGTTTTGTTAATTTTATTTACATTAAACACGTTATTACGAGAAATGACGATTAAAGGGATTCTGTCGATAATGGGTACGATTACCTCGTAACGGGTGCTAACTGCCTCCACACATGATCCTTATAAACCTTACAATCAAATATGTAATAAACATGTCAAGAGCTTGGGCCAACGGAGGAAGTCCACGACAACACACTTCCGCTTGCGTTTGTCACATCGTTGACCAAACTTCCGGGCTACTGTCACTCACCCACAACTACGCCCTTTGATTTGAGCCCTTTCAATTATTTGTACTGATAGATTTGGATTTTTTTGGCTGATCGCAAAGATCATGAAAGGGCGCACGAGAATTCACGTTTACAATAACCGACAAAGGATTGAATTCACAATATTCACAAATTGAAAACTTTAATAGAGTGCAATAGGCACATCTTAATGGATCAAAAAAAAAAATAGCAGCATGAGTTTGGAGCATTTGATGTTTGGAGCGGATCTGAATTCAAGGGCCGGTGTGGGTACTTAGTGATTTAATGGGAAGTCGAAACAGTAAGTACCTATTGTTACAAAAAAAAAACTCAATAACATAGCATTTTTTATTAAATTCATATTGCTATACTGATTTTTGTAACGGGTGATCTGTATATTTATTGAATAGGTACACTCACTTTTTTTTTCTTTTTTTTTTATATAGATTAGTGGGCGGACGAGCAAGCGGTCCCACGTGATGGCCGCCCATGGGCACCTGCAACACCAGGGGGTATGCGGGCGCGCCGACGACCTTGCAAAATCCTATTCACAGCTCTCTTGAAAATCTTATATCGTAGCTCAATGGAAACATTTGTACATCTGTTGTACATTTGTAACAATACATTTATAAAAAAACATCATATTAAGGTAAATAGTTTTTATTGGTCCGTTTTTATATACACAGTTTACTTGTATACAATCAGATTCCTAAGGGCCTTTCATTTGTTTCAGTGTTTTTTTTACTATATTAATACTTATAAATAAATTGGTGGAGTGAAGACTGTGTGTAATTTATTTAGTTACTAAGAAGTAAGAACCCCTCGACCGTTTTTTTTCCGGAATGGCTAAATTCTTGTAGACCTGATAGCTTTTCAAGAGTCACAGGACATCAGAACATGTATGGTTTAGAGCGAGCGTGGAAGCCGCCCAGCCAGGAGCAAAATGTGTGTTGCTGCAACGAGCCTAAAGGCTCCCTCGCCGGTAGACCGGTGGAAGTAACGGACCTCAGCTTAGAGCGTTGCTTTGGGAAGGTACCACATTGACAGCAGTAATTGGGTCTTTGGGGTCGTCTAGGACGTGCCGAGGACAACGATGACGACGGTAATGGTGAGGGGCATTCCTACCGGGGACACAAGTTAGACTGGCAACTATTAGGGGATTGTAATGGTGAGGGACTCTGTCTTAGTAGCGTCAGGCGGAAGGCTACTCTAGAGGCTACTGTGCGAGCCGCGAGCAACGTCCCAATATGAAATTTACAAATAAATGTAATTGTTGGTGGTGAGCGCCGATCGATGTTATCGTAAGGCCAATGTTGCAGGCCGCACGTTACCGTCCAACGGGGGGCTGTAGGGGTGGAATACGGAAATGAAAACTCTGCTCTAGTTCACATTAAACCACAGGGGTGCGGAGGAAGCGGCAGTGGGCAACGAGCTTATTTTACTTGTTAGATTTAGTTGTTATCTTGAGTGATGAGGTCGAACTGGCTTGCTGGTTGTTGGAGCTTTGCTCTTTTATAGCGAGCTTGCTGCCCAAGCGATCCCCCCGTTCCCTGGGGAAGTTTTATTGCTATTCGATTCCTGTTTTTATACATAATATCTAGGTTATAAGTTGTATATTTTTGGGTCGGTCCTCTTTTTGCACGGAGGATAAAGACTATTTTCGATGGCGAAGTATAGGTATTTAGTCTTCTAATTGTTTCTATTTTATTTTCCCTGCCTCCCTTTTTGAGTAGCAAGAGGTATGGGAGGTCTGAGGGTGTATGGCTGCCTAGTGGCGCCGATACCGGAACTTCGTCATCTAGCCCGCAACTTTATATGCTTTAAAGCTTATACCTAAATAAAACACACTGCGGGCGGTAGTCTTTATTGTGAATCTTATTCTAGTACCCCGACTTATAACCTAGGTGTCCTAACATATTTGGAGAGCGAAGGCAAGACACATAAAATATAAGATCTCGCGAAAATATGTAAAGAAATAGTATAACATAATATGAACATTTTACATAATATCGACATCTTAACTAATATTTTATATAATATTAACATCTTATAATAACGATAATGCACGTACTAACATCTTATGATCTCGGAGGAAAGGTGTATGAATTTATCCTTTATGCCTCTATTGGCGTATGTTTAAGAATTCCGCCGTTCGACCTTTACTGGTTGCGAAACTCTTCCTAGACAACCCTTTTTTTTTCCGAGATGTGTGATGTCAGTACGTACATATTACGCGCACTGATTTTACACGTATGTTTTTATGGGCACCGTACTTTTATTGTTCTGTCGTGCACAGTAATCACGTAAATAGCATTAGGTACAAATACGAAGTCTTTTTATACATAGAAGATACGAAAAAATATACTCAATGTACAAAAACAAACATGCTGAACCTGATAGAGTACTCTCAGTTCTTGTTGCGAGAATGTGAAGTGCGGACACTGAGACTAAACTTGCTTACTCCGAGGTGACACAAAGGAATGCGAAGTGAGATAAATAGAAGTGATGTTGACGTTGACCTCAACTAGACAGCTCTGAAATACAATAAAATTCAAGTGTCACTCCACAGTCGAGGTCGCCTTTAGATAGCCCAACTGCGGTATAAAGCAAGTCCCACCGTAATAATACTCATCCGAGCATTGTCCTCTTTGCTTCAGAGTTCCTCAGAAATGCCATTGGCCAGTAATTCAGATATTGTGGAAGGCCATGAATGATAGATCGAACGGGAATGAGCAGTTCTCCTCATATTCATTGTCAATAGATAACAAATAACTCAGTGAAGTTTAGTATTTAAATTGTATTTTAAGTTTAAAAAAAAAATATCGCAGGCAATTCAATTGCCTGCGATATTTTTTGAAATTGAAACATAGAATCCCATGTCAAAATTTTTATTAATAAATAATCAATACACGTACAAGTGTATTGATCATATAGAAGCAAGGACATAATTATAAATTATAATTTAGAAGCAAGGAAGACAGTAATTGACAGTGCTTCGAAGTGAAAAAAACATTTTCACTTTTAAATTTTCTCTCGAAGTACTTCAATGTTAATTCAATTTAGCTAGTTGTACTTGTAATAACGTTGCCTCCCAAGCATCGACGCCCACCGCCTTTTGTTATAACTTCATGGAATTAACAATTTCGAGTGTAGACACAGATAATTTGATTTTTTCCGAACATCGTTTGAGTGATTTATAAAAAATAAATTCTATTTGTAAGTGTATTGACTGATCGCCACGCCGCGAATTTAAAAGCAAACGAGTTATTTAGAACACGAGGCTTAGAGCGCTCTTAGCTCTTACAATATAATCCCATAGAGGGTCCTATTTACTTTGAAATCTAATATTCACATCAATTTTACATTCCGCGGGGGGCAATCTATCAGCTATTACGAGAAAAGTATTACATTTTATGTATTTCTAGAGTAAAATATATGTTTCGAATCAATCACACAATATTGACTGACGAACGATGCCAATGACTTGGTGCAATGATCAAATATTGGCGTAATAATATAGAAGTTGACTACTGAACAAATTTACCGAATTTCAACAATATCAGTTATGTTCTTACACATAGTAGTACTCCTAACTATTTCAATTTAATCAACACTATTTTCATAAATCCCTCTAGATGTAATTAAGTTACGATTAAAATAATAAAAGCTTGACCGATATTTTTCTTTCTCTGTCTTATTTACCCAAATGCGAAAGTGCTGAAAAAACTTACTCAAAGGGAGTTTAAATCGTTATTTAATTGTTATAAAATCATTGTCAAATGTTTGATTAATTGTGTATAGTGTTAAATTATTATTATTATTATGTTTCGTTTCTCGACCTCTCGGGTCGGTATATACCGTTCCTTCCGACCGAGTCTCTCAAGGAAAAGAACGTTCGGCTCTACCAATTTCTTCACCGAAAACTTTTGAAACTAATGTGTGCTGTGTGAACTGATATTCATGTTTATTCATGGTTGCTATTGCTCCGTTAGTCATTGTTGAGTAATAAAATTGCCAATGTCCGCCCCTCACGTAGCAAAGATGATCATGCACGTACGTTGAGATAGACTTGTGAGGGGGCTTGTTATTTTTATTATATTATAAAACATTAGATCTTTTAAACAAATTTTCTATATATATTTTTGTAAATGTCTTAACAAATGAAATGAAAGTTTTACAATAATAACAAATGAATTGATCAAGTGAAATAATTTGAAATCGATGTTATATATTTACATTGAATATGAAATTATATTTGAATTTACATTGTTATATGAAATGATTACATTGAAATACGTAGGTACATGTAATTAAAACAAGAGCAGCTAAATTAGGAATATATGATATAAATGATGTGGAATACCTACTTAAATTAATTATATGTATATTTAGTTGTATGCAAATCTGTAGTACTAAGACAAGCGTGTATGGTCTATATGGCACGAAGCAACATTAATGATATACGGTCATTGTATGTGTATAATAAATAAAAAAAAAACAAACAAATTAAGCGGAGTGCACGCTTCCGTTCAAACAATTTGTTCACTATTACAATGTATTACACTATTACACTAAATTCCAAACAGTAAGCTGTAATGAATTTGCTGGGCTTAACACTAATCAATCAATTTGTGAATACGTGAACACAAACTATCATATGAAACTGAATCAGCAGAACAAAATGAAACCCAACACAACAATATGATGCATGATTCATCTCAACTTTATAATAATAGTGCCCCGAGTTCTACAGGGATTCTATTCACAGTAAGTCCTTTTCAATTTAAAAATATTCTCCTATTGAGCCTCACAGTCAAAGCAGCGGGCACAGAATACGCTACAAGCACCTTGTACCTGGTGCGACGCTTGACCCAATTTCATATTACATTCCACTGCCACCCCGATAGGCGGGAACCAACAAACAACTAACAAACGAAAGTATTTATTTTATTTAATTACATTAAAATATTTTGAGAATAGATTTACTTTTATAGATTTGTATGAACATACATTTCTAGTAAAAATCGTATTTGTAATAAAATAGCTGACAAATTGTTGTAATAGCCGCCAGGACGTAATATTTATCCACGCGCCGTTGTACATTATTTTCTTCCGAATAACGTTTTTGTTATCATCGAAATGTTTCGTTAAATTAGGCTCATACCTATTACGGAGTAAAACGTTTAGAATTATATAAAGAAACAGCTGATATAAGGATGAAGAACAACATGCAAACTAAACAAACGGCTATTTCAGTAAGAATAGAAAAAATGCCGGAAGATACACACACCAGAAATGTTTCCTTTTGTGTGTTCTATTCATCGCTGTTTAAGGGAGGCCGGAGTCACTGCCAGCGCTGACGGACCGCCCCTTTGTAACAAGACTGTGTACGCATGTGAGCGTCGCCTTATGTACCAGTTTGATTTATTACTTGCGTTGATCGCGCGAAGCTGGTCCTCTTGCGCGGAGCGACGCGCGACAATCACGACGCGTGATTTATCTCCCGGCTGTCGAGACACGTCCGCGGAATCTACCTCGTGTGACGTCACGCCTCGCCTGGCGGATTGACACCTAACAAGCCATCACCGAAACACGATTCCACTTTACCATTCTTTTTTTCGGCTACGCCGGAAATTATCTGAAACAGCAACACGATATTTTCATAGTTGATATGTACATGTAGAGGTAGGTACTCGTATATACGATGGAACTGGAATGTTTATAGAACAACGGTCTATTTACAACCTCGAGATTAAAGAAATATCTTTTAACAAATAATTTATAAATCACTTCTGCATTCTTAACTTCAGAATTTAGAGTAGTCAGCTGTATAAGACTGGTGACCGTATCTATTTCATGAGTCCCTTTGTTTTATTGCCGTAGGCCAGCATCTTTATTGAGGTCCTCTATTATACTACTAGGTGTTACTACTAGTGATACTACTAGTGTTACTAATAGGTGTTACTACTAGTGATACTACTAGTGTTACTACTAGGTGTTACTACTAGTGATACTACTAGTGATACTACTAGTGTTACTACTAGGTGTTACTACTAGTGATACTACTAATGTTACTACTAGGTGTTACTACTAGTGATACTACTAGTGTTACTACTAGGTGTTACTACTAGTGATACTACTAGTGTTACTACTAGGTGTTACTACTAGTGATACTACTAGTGTTACTACTAGGTGTTACTACTAGTGATACTACTAGTGTTACTACTAGGTGTTACTACTAGTGATACTACTAGTGTTACTACTAGGTGTTACTACTAGTGATACTACTAGTGTTACTACTAGGTGTTACTACTAGTGATACTACTAGTGATACTACTAGTGTTACTACTAGGTGTTACTACTAGTGATACTACTAATGTTACTACTAGGTGTTACTACTAGTGATACTACTAGTGTTACTACTAGGTGTTACTACTAGTGATACTACTAGTGTTACTACTAGGTGTTACTACTAGTGATACTACTAGTGTTACTACTAGGTGTTACTACTAGTGATACTACTAGTGTTACTACTAGGTGTTACTACTAGTGATACTATTAGTGCTACTACTAGGTGTTACTACTAGTGATACTACTAGTGATACTACTAGTGTTACTACTAGGTGTTACTACTAGTGATACTACTAGTGATACTACTAGTGTTACTACTAGGTGTTACTACTAGTGATACTACTAGTGATACTACTAGTGATACTACTAGTGATACTACTAGTGATACTACTAGTGATACTACTAGTGATACGATTATAACTGTTCTTCGTGGTTTCAGACTTTAAGTAAAAACATAGAAACGATATGTTTGATGTTGCAAAATCTAAGTGATTTTGCAACATCAAAAATGTTGCTATGGATTTTCACTTCCAATTTTCTGCGAGAACGCTGCTACTACCCATATCTAAACTGTAACATTACTATTGTATATACCTATTGAAAATGTTAAATGAATATAAAGAAATCTTGAACATAAGAAGCCTAAAATACAATAAATATTATTCTTACAGTTTTTCTGGGCGTGACGTTTAAATAGATGATTAGTCTGACTAGATAGTGAACTCCTAAATCCACGTAATGGTTTCAGGAAAGTTGAACGCGTTGTTTGTAATCAATTAACTGAGTAAGAGATCTAAAAGCTAAGTTTGGAGCAAATACATCCCAGACCATCAACGTGTGGTGAACACAAGTTGGTCCCCGGCGACATTCCGATGAACTCTCGGTGATGTGTTGACGTGTTTCATCTCAGCTTCTCGCAGAAGTATCTAAGTTTAAATAGCCGCGACGCTCCACTCTGGGGACACTTGTTTATAAGACTTGATACATTAATCAATCAATCGTTCCTCTCGCTCGCTTCCCCCTTTCACGTGTTTTATAAAGTATCGGTTCAATTTACATCTGAATTCATTAAGTAAAGTGCCCGTAACAGGTACCTCTGAACTATTTAATACGATATGAAATATTTATTAACATTAAATTTTATTTTGAACCCGAGATAAATATAAAATGAGAACATTTCCTTGGGGAAATGGACGAAAAGTTTTTGTCAGTTGATTTAATTTGGTTTCGGCGCGCGACGCACCGACACAATATACATTCTGAACAGCTTTAATTTTGACATTGACGAGATACGATTATTGTTTTATTTTATTGTATTTGGGAAATAAAGACAACATTTTACAAGCAATGTGTTACCAAGAAGTTTTCACAGTGAAATGTGTAATTACATTAAGGCAACCAAATGTGACAGTGTAGATTATAACAATTTTAAGATAAAAGTTGATATTACTTAATAAATAATTGATAGATAAGAAAAATAGATAATATTGATATGTGAGAAAACATAATTGAATCTGCAATAAACAACATGGTTATGACAAAAAATAATTAGTCACATCCGTTGTGGGAGAGAAACTCTTTGAGTCTAGTTCTATACCTGAAGCGAGAGAGATGAAACAAGTCTGATTCACAAAATGTTTTGTTATGTACAAGACAAATTGTTCTGATTAGTGGAAGGTTAAAAACTGATATATGTCGAGTCTTTAAACTATTAAAATAACTATTATTTTATATATATAAAACAACTTTCGTAATCCATAATAGGTCTTCCAAATCTACCAAAAGGTACAAATAAAGTATTTTTATCTCGTTCTGATCGACGACTAAATACTAATTTAAAATCCAATTTTAAAAGTCCATTTCAAATAGTTGCGTCAGCCTGGAGCTGGTATCTGGATGCGAACAATGCAAAAACCACAAAGATGGCGACTTGTCGAAAACTTGACTTGGCGAAGATCGAATCTTGTCGCGCCCATCCTCCGCATTAAACCATCAAATTATTTCACCACTCTCTCTCTTCTTCGTTGCATGCAGGGTGAAAACAAAAACAATGTATTCATTACAAACTAAATTGATAAACGTTCAATGTAAAATTAAAAAGTTAATTAAAAATTACGTAAATTTAATATAACTTATTAAAGTAGTGAAATAAAATTAATATTGACGACCAATAATTAACCAAGTTGGTAGTGTGCCTGTTGGTCAACAGTTTCAAGATTCAGGACAAAAAAAAGTATGTAAAGGAATTTGCTTAGAAGCTTCAAATAATGTCAAATAAATTTGCCCTTAGACTTGAATAATATTAGCATTTAATTGTGAATAAGGTATTTATTCATATTCGTTCGGTTCCAACGCCCTTCACAACTATTTGCAAGTACTGAAATATTGAAGGTGCGCTGGTGAAGAAGAAATATAATTTTACGCATTCAGGCCCCATTTATAATATAAAATAAAATTTATGTTGGATAATGAATTGCTTCCATCAAATAATAATAACAAATATAGGAAATAAATGATAGATATAAAATGTATAATTGTATGTATAACTGCGAGCGCGTGTGAATTGTACCAGATGGATGAATGGCTCCGCGGGCGACTGTGATCCATTCACGTTCAAAACTTTGGTGATTTTTCAATTGTACGTTCTGCTCTACCGCAAAATGTTGCCGAGCCCCGTACAACTTACTGACAATAAACTGTATTTTCCCTGTTATATCACAATTCGCCAAATATTATGAAGCTTCATGAAAAGTTACGTGACTAAAGTTTGTTACGATGAAATACATTTACGAGCACTGACTGAGTTATTATCTATCTATTCTTCGTACATCTTACAAACAATTTCGCCACGCTGTCATTTCGTCTTTAAAGTATGTTTTGACTACAAAAAATGTTAAATATGTGATTCACTTTGTAATTAAAAATTGTCAAGTTAAAAATTTCAATTTGTCATTCAAGTGATTCGTGGCTCAAATGTATTTGAACATAATTTTGTACTGAATAGCTTGCGAGAACCCAAAAACCATTTTGTTCTATTACATTTAGTTGGTTTTAAAAGCAGCAAACAACATACAAATGTGCTGGTTGTATTGCCAATTGACTGAGTAACAGAAAGTTCACTTACAGTACAGACTCTCCTAGAGCATGGGATGGCTGCAGCCCTGTATTCGTAACCTTGCCAATTTTGTGGTATCTACTCGTAACTATCCAATTATGTTGCCAATACGTGAAGATGATCATTATTGAAATATATGTATTATACATATAATGAAAAACACATATAATCTATTTTTTCACAAAATGTACTAGACTATAACGTGCAAACAGCAGCAACATTATCGGAGAGAAGGCCGCCCGATCCGCCTCCTCCGCCCGCTGTCGCCCGCTGTCGGCGAGCGCGGCAATGCGAGGCGTGAGCTCGCGCGCGCGCCACGCTCCCCGCGCGCTCGTACGCGGACGCATCCGACACACGGAACTACCGTAACTTGTTACTGTACTATTAGTGAACATATTGCTCCAGTGACAATACATTATTTGATCAACTATTATATTCTAATGTGTAATCGAATTCTGATTTGATTACAAACTTAAATTTATTCCAAATAACTTCTCAAAAAAAGAAAAGATATGTAATAGTGGACGAATTATCTGCATAGTGTTTGTTTTTCAGTGTTAAATAAATGATAAATTAAATTATTTTGGAATTCTGTTATTATTTTTATAAAGTTAATATTACGAAAACGTTATCGCACGATTCGCACGTAACATATTTCGGTGGTCAATTATATATCAAATCCGGTAACATGTAAGAACAATAATAGTTAATTAAACTATCTCAGAAATACTACAGCCAGGTGTTGAGGTGTAAAAATGAATAAAGTATGTAGGTTAATATGGTGCCCACGATGACGCCTGGTCGCGTGTTGACGTGCAGTATGCTAGGGAACGTGAGCGTGACGCTGCTGGCAACACTGGCGTCATGTCTGGTGGCGTCCGCGCGCGCTCACTACAACCACAGCGCATGGCTGGAGGCCCGGCGACACCGCCCTGCGATGCACCTCGACGTGCGGTGGAGCGGCCTCGAGGCCGATCAGCTGCTGTACAATGATCGACACAGGACGCACGCACAACAATTTTTAGTATTTAATGACCAAAGATATGCATCGATAAATATTTCAGGAATGAATAATCCCGTTGATTACTTCATATTATTAGAAAATGTTATACCAAGAAAGTACACTCGATACAAACGAGAAGCACATTCCCTCATAGGACCGTTCGATATATCAAAAATGTATAAGAAAAATAAGTATAAAATTAAGCAAGAAACGATTTTCGAACCTAGCGCTTCCTCGCTTCGGTCGGGGCACAACTTTGTGGACGGGGTATTGACAAGTGTGACATCAGCCTCTGCAACCAGTGGAGTGAGTGAGGGAGTCGAAAGCAGCACACAAACTTCGGCAACGCAAATTGCTGAGACCACCGTTAAAAGTATGGATAAGATAACAAGTACAGTGCGGAGTATAACTACACCTAAAGTAGTATCATTAACACAAAGCATCCCTAAAAAGAATGATACGATAATTTTAAGAAATACTAAAAATGCAGAGTCAACGAGTAGTTCAAAGGTGAAATCAAAATCTATACGTATAGTGAAGAGCAATGCGAATAAATCAGAGGGCAAAACATCGACCAGATCAGGAAGTAAACCACTTACTAGCTCTGGTGGAAAAGCAAGTAACTCGACGGGAACGAGGCGTGAACTACGAGTACTTCCCAAGAAGAAGCTGTCGGAGAACGACACCGTGTGGCCCGTGAAGCACGCCGCCGTCGTCGAGGGAGACATCGTCCTCGGAGGGCTCATGATGGTTAGTCTTTAACAATAGTCTCTTCCTCATAACAGGTCAATAAGTTCGGCCAATTTACCAGGTTATCATATTGTAATGTTTCGTGATGGTTAGGGCATCGCACTAGAATCCAGTAAAGACCCAGTAAAGTCCAGTAAAGAAGGGTAAAGACCCAGTTAAGAGCGGCTACAGCAGGATTTTAAAAAAAACTTTATTTATTACTATCTTTATTTATTTTAGTTTGTAATATTTAATTAAAAGCTCTTAGTTTTTAATTTATAATATTACAAACTAAAATATTAATCTAAAAATATGCATCTTGACCGATGCGGGACCGACGTCATTGCAAAGCACGTTGCGCGGTGTCAGCGCCTCGTGTACGGTGCCCTTGTTATCCAACTATTGAGAGCGATGCCCATGCAGCGATCTTCATATGTTAGGCATACCTAATAACCCGTCTAAATAGATAAATATCAAGTACGACTCAAGTACATCAAAATACTATTGAGGTACTTTTTTTTATTCATTACTTATTGATAATAGAGTTGCAAACATTACATCTCACTTTTTGCACGATGGATACTATGAAGGATTAACTTAAGACTATGAACATACGGTTTTTGCGGAATGCATTTGACACGTCCTCACGGATCAAACGATAGACGGCAAGAGAATCAGAGGGTAAAGCATTACATGTTTAAGACGAATTTTAAATATTTGAAAAGAAGAAATCGTAAATTAATGTACCCACTGATATCGAGTTTGAGTTCTTAGGAACAGATACAAAAAGGATAACGAAATATAATAGTTGAAGAAGCTACAGCTCGTTACAGCTTGGATATCCAAACAAAACTGTCAATCGGGAAATTTACTATCATATCAATCACTGGAATATTACATTATATTACTGTCTTACTTGTGAATTTGCCGTTTGTTCGCAGGCGCCTCTGTGAAACACTATAAATGATGATTGATAATTTGATAATTTGTTCATATGGAAGACCTTGTTTCTTCTACATTCGATAGATAAACCATCGTTACTCGCGACGACCCTGACAGGTTATATTAAACTATTGCATATTAACGAGACTAGTTTATGTTTTCATTTTAATCTTTTCAAAATAATTAGAGATTTTTAATCAGAAGTTTCATTAAAAAAAAAATGTCTTCTATAACATTGTTCCGTCCACGTCTAGATGTATGCCTCCACATTTACTCCACCTGAAACGATCTATAGCTCTTCTGGTCCAGACGATTTCTTTTTAATCGATATTTTTAGTCGACAGCCTGTACACACTTCGCTTGTCCGTACTGGATATCCAGCTTAAGACGATATTACTTTATCTACCGTCGCATCGACGACATATGCTCCCCGACCAGTCGTGCAACAATATAAGCAAGAAAGGTTACCAATACCGACTTAGTGTGGAACACAATCTCGAGATATCCGATGGCGGCGAATGCCAACTGAATTCTTCGATCCACTTATATTTCTCCTGCTAAGAGAGTCAACTTGTAACATTATTAAATTTTCCAAACACAGGCATTCAATACTTGCTTACATTTGCTGAAGGCTACATTACGCAGTAATAGTCTAGTTGATACTGCCTTTGCTAGTTATGACAAAACATTCCAAATTCCCTTGACAGGCCTGCCAGCGTTTGGCATTCTGGACTGACATTGTGTAGCGCGGATTTCTATGGGAGACTGTTGCCACTTATCAAAGTGGCAACAGTCTAACAATTTGTTAGACTGTCTGTTCGTCTAACACCTTCTTCTTTTCATAAAAATACGAATATGTTTTTGCAAAAAAAAACTATATTTTTAACAAATTTTTCATAATGCTAAATACGAAACCCCGGAAATTTTTAGTTTTACAAAAAATATGTTGTATTTTAATTGTGTTATTTAACTCAGAATTGCAGAATTTATGTTTTGTAGGAAAGTTTCCGTTAGAAAGAATATTTTCAAACGACAGCGTAATAACAACGTAGCAATAGTGTTTTACCACAGTTCGCTAATTTCAGCTTAAGTTATTAAACATAACCCTTTTTGTTGTATTTCGCGCGTTTTTTTTGCAACAATGCAATTCGAACGAGAACATTTTCGTGCAATGATGTTATACGATTTTAAAGTTGGTTTAAATGAAAGTGAGCTTTTGACGACCTCTCACCGTCCCATGCAACAATTTTTACATTGTTTTCTCAATTTAAACAAGGAAATTTTTTCTTGAATGATGATGATAGAAGTGGTCTTCCTGCGACTTCTGTAATGAATAAAAACATCGTGGCTGTAAAGAAAATGTTGCACGAAAATCCAAAAACAACCTACAAACAGATAGAGGAGACGTGAGATATCATCATCGGTCATTCATTAAATTTTAACCTAAGATATCATGACCAACACTTTCAAGTCAAGAAACTTTGTTCGGATTAAGTTCCTCATTCACTGACTGCGGAACAAAAGCAAGCATGCGTAACATGGTGCAAGGAAATTATTGTAAACTTCGAAAATGGAGAGGGACGGAATATACATAATATTGGGTGTTTCCAAACGAAGTGCCTCCCAGAAAGGTCAAACGTGGGCACAGTGTGATCAAAACATTTAGTGGCAACATTCTTCTCCATTAGCGGTGGCCATTTAGCGATAATTTCGTTAAATGTTCAAAAAACTGTTAATGTCTGTTAATCAAAAAACTGTACAATGAAGTATGTTTACCAACTGTCCTAAAACGTCCTAAAACAGGGTTCGGAGGGCTTTTCTTGCATCATAACAATGCATCGTCTCACAGAGCAAAACATAGGTACCCAAGAGTCTTTGGAGACCACTGAGAACCAAGAATTGAGTCACCCTCCTTATAGCCCTGATTTAGCTCCATGCTACTTCTTTCTCTTTCCAAAAGTGAAGCTTGGACTCAGTGGCACTCTTTTCAACAGTCCTGAGGACGCTCGGAATGCTTTGGCAGCTTTTGAGTACCTCGGTAAAGAAGACTATCGCCAGTGCTTGAAATCTTGGTTTACACGAATGAATCGCTGTAGAGACTAATTGAGAGTATTTTGAGAAGCTGTAATGTGTTGTAACCCACATTTTTTTTTTGGATCTCAAAATTTACCTAGTCACCCACTTAGAAATAATGGTATAGCGGTCTCATTACAAGCTAGGGTTCTTGCTCTAGTTTTACCGCACAGCGATAAGAGAGCCAAAAGAGAGAGCTCACTCGCTTGCGACGTGATCGTCAACTTCAATTAGTGTGCGGGGGCGGAGGTATCAATCTAAGAGTAAGTTGTATTTTTCATACATTTGTATTTAAAGTGATATCAGATGACCTCGACCGCTACAAGTCATCGCACTGCATATAACAGAATAGCAACTTGTAGTAATTGCATCGCTGCATACATATTATGCATACATTTCTATGATGATAAATTGTTGAAATATTTTCTTATTTGAACAGTTCGATTGTTTTTGGTTTTACATCACCTCGTAGGTATTATATCTACGACAATAAGTTGTAGGAATATTTTGTTATTTCAACAATTTTGTTTGTTTGGTTTATTATGTCATGTAATCGCATATTTTGCAGCTACCCCGTTCTCCAACGCATTCTCGTGATTTTTTATTCATTTATCTTGTTATTTTAACAATTTGTTTGTTCTGCGATCATACCACGCTACCTAAATAGTCGCATCTTTTAGTGGATACTCGGGTTTCATACGCATTTCGTGATGATTTTAGCTATTCATTTTACACATAGGTAGGTATTATATACGATCAAACGAACGTCTAAAGTAAAGATTAATCAACATTATATCAGTCGCTTCATTCGAAGATATGTTATAATTTACCAGGCATTTAGGTTATAATTTAAGTCTTCCTCCACTATTTACGTCAGTTTCGTTACTCATTCCTCGTCCAGTGAAATAAAAATACGTCGCACATTTTCCTTTACTGGTCGACCTGTGAACTCTGTCTTTGTTACTACGCATAGTTCATATAGTTGGAATACCCCGCTCATCGTGTCTCGTTCTTGGTCGGCCTGCAACTTAAGGCATGTCGCGTCTGTGGCAGGTGCACGGTCGGTCGGAGGGTGCGACCTGCGGGCCAGTGATGGCGCAGGGCGGCGTTCAGGCGCTCGAGGCGATGCTGTTCGCGCTCGACGCGGCCGCCGCCGTCGCGCCGCCGGGCGTGCGGCTCGGAGCGCACGTGCTTGATGATTGTGACAACGACACCTACGGACTTGAGATGGCCCTCGATTTCATCAAAGGTGAAATATTTTGAGTAAAAAGAAATAAAATAAACCACTATTTGGACCGAGAAAGTATTAAGCCCTACTAAGTCTCCAGAATTTTGTTATCTACATACAGACCGACAATTCCATGCATATCCAGTTCTGTAATTGTTCAAGTTTTAATGCAATAAGAAGCCATGTTCGTGGAAGGCATGAGGAAAAACTTAGACAAATTATGACATTTTACCTTTAGTGAAATGATTTACAAACAAACTCGTGGAATCAAACACACAAAAGCCTGTGATTATATTTTTTTATATCAAAAATTCTATCGATTATATTATCAAACAAAAGAGAACAATCAATGATTGAATATCCTTCAATTAGGTTCAATCAGCAACATCGACGACGCGGAATACGCGTGCAACGCAACAGCAGTGCGCAAGGTGATCTCGGGAGTGGTGGGCGCCTCCTCTAGTGTCACCTCCGTGCAGGTTGCTAACTTGCTACGGCTCTTTAAGATACCACAGGTCTTATCACACACTACTTACTGATATTTAGCTTCATATTTAGTGGATGTAAATAACTAAAGGATTCATTTTATGATAGGTTTCATTCTTCTCAACGTCTCCGGAGCTGTCGAACAAGGCACGGTTCGAGTACTTCACGCGCACTATACCGTCGGACTTACATCAGGTGCGCGCCATGGTGGAGATCGTCAAAAAATTCGGGTGGCGATACGTCTCCATAATCTACGAGGAATCGAATTACGGTATTAAGGTACGTCAATGTCAATGTTATGTGTATCATTACTTTGAAACATACGTATAAATCGGACCACGTGTTCAATGTGCAGGCATTTGAGGAACTGGAAACCTTACTGGCGCGCAGTGACATCTGCATCGCAGTGAAGGAGCGCCTAGTAAAAGACTCCGGCGAGGCTGATGAACACGCTTACGATGCTATCGTCGCGCGCCTGCTGTCTCGACCTAGGGCCAGAGGTACAGTTACTACTACTTTCTACTGCGTTACTAATAATAATAGTAATAGAAATAGCTAGCTGATAATGTGTCTGATAAAATTCAAGACTTCAGGCGTTACCATGAGTGTTGATATTTTAATATAATAACTTTCGATGTATTCACATTAATAATAACATTTACTAATTATTATCCAATAACCGTACCTATTAATAATAGATAATTATCTAAAAGACCAAAGCCGATGTAAAGAGATTTCCCATAAATTGGATGCATCGTCGGGGTGTTTAATGCATGGTTCTCAAAAGCAGAGTACACATAATGGGATCTTAACTTCCATATTTGTTTTAGTTCCAAATATAAATATACTCGTAGTTTAGTTCCAAGTAGTTGAAAACGATGTTTTTGTATATCAGGTGTGATCGTGTTCGGATCCGACCAGGAAGTTGCCGGTGTGATGGCAGCAGTTCGCCGTGCAAGGGCTACTGACGCCTTCGGATGGGTAGGCTCGGACGGATGGTCTGCCCGCGCGCTCGTCTCTGACGACAACGAGGAGGCCGTCGAAGGCACCATCAGTGTGCAGCCACAGGCGAACCCCGTCAGAGGCTTCCACGAGTATTTCTTCAACCTCACCGTTGAGAACAACTTGAGGAATCCTTGGTTTGTCGGTAATCCTTTTCACCGCATAATGCTTAAAGAAGTAATCTTTTACCCTTTTCTTATTATTTTACCTTAACCTTTTTCGATACCACCAAATCTGGAAACGCCATAAAAACTGATGTTTAATTATTTAGAGGAACCATTTAACTGAGGCTGTACCTAAGCCCCGAAGTCATGTGATCTTACTAAAAAAGATAATTGTCACAGAATTCTGGGAAGCCCAGTTTCGTTGCCGGTATCCAGGCAGCGCTCGCACGCCGTACAACGGACACTACAACCGGGCGTGCTCGGGTCGCGAGCGACTCTCGTCCAATAACACCGAATTCGAAGCGCAGTTACAGTTTGTTGCTGATGCTGTCATGGCATTCGCGTATGCAATTAGGTGAGAACATTACAGGACACTTTCAAAAAGTGTTCACAATATTGTGTCCAATAATGATTACATTTTTGTTTTTAGAGACATGCACACACATTTATGCGGGGGAAAACCTGGTCTTTGCGAAGCGATGCGACCTGCCAGTGGACCCACGTTGCTGCGATATCTACGAAATGTACACTTCACAGGTATTTTCCGTTAAATACTCGTATTAAATCTCACTGATGAGATATTGAGGAATAAATATTTTCGGTGAACAAAAACAGAAATAAGCATTGGACGGTATCTAGGTCTGAGTGGCGACGAGTTTCATTTCGACAGCAATGGCGACGGACCGGCGCGCTACAACATCCTGCACTTCAAGCAGGTGACGCGCGGTGTCTACCGCTGGATGAAGGTGGGCCGATACCTCGACGGAGAGCTGGAGCTCGACATAGATGGTATGATATATACGCTTACTGTTACTGCTTCTTTAGCAGATAACATAATATAGGCGATAAATAACAATATACATCGCAAGTATTTGCTATTAGTTTCCATTCTCTCTTCTACCATTCTGCAGTACCAGTAACAGTAACTGCAGTAACAGGACTGGGTAGTATTACTTAGTACTATTACTTGATAGTAGATGTTTATTGAAACTTGTCTTTCAACCAACCAGTTTGTGCCAAACGCAACTAACTTCATATTAAACTTGTCAGAAATCCAGTTCAAATGGCATGAGCGCCATCCGCCGGAGTCAGTTTGCAGTGCAGAATGTGAACTCGGCCAGGCCAAACAGTACGTGGAAGGTGAGAGCTGCTGTTGGCACTGCTTCAACTGCACGCAGTATGAGGTACCAATAATTTGTTACGTACAGGTGATAATAATGTGAAAACCTGCCAAAAATCGCTGAGATTAAAACACACAATTTGTGTGCAGATTCGTTCCCCGTTAATGGAAACGGCGTGCATGGAGTGTCCGCGCGGCACGCTGCCGGATGCACGGCGCATGCGCTGCGCGCCCGTGCCCGAGGTCTACCTGCGGCCCGACTCCGCTTGGGCTATCGGCGCCATGACCTTCTCTTCATTGGGGATACTGCTCACTACGTAATGCTAATTAATTAATCATTTTCAGTAGCACTAGTCATACTAATTAATTTATTCTCTAACTCACGGCCTCGCTCCCTCCCGCACACTAACCCGCAGCCTCGCTCCCGTACACTAACCCGCAGCCTCGCTCCCGTACACTAACCCGCAGCCTCGCTCCCATACACTAACCTGCAACCTCGCTCGCGCGCACTAAGCACCGCTAAAAAAAATTTAACTACTGTAAAATATCGATATGATGGGCCTCACGGATACGCTTCGCTTTCGCTTGCGTAGGAGTGTCCCCAAGTCCATCTAAATATGAAGTCCCATCAGGAATCGCAATGGTGTCCAAAGCAGATGGACTTGGCAAGGTTTCAGGATCTTCGCAGTCAGTAGCATCAAAATCTTGCGTCGATGTTTCTGCATCCTGCATTCGCACATCGGGTTCTTGAGGTTGCCGTCTGTCAGTAACTACTCTTGAAAACCGCAGCGATGTTTACTAGCGTCATAGCCCTGGCATATGCCGCCTCACGCATACAGCTACATTATAAATAGTCACCCTTGTACCCGGATGTCTTAGCAACCACGAAT
The DNA here is from genome assembly GCA_914767545.1 of Sesia apiformis. NCBI lineage: Eukaryota > Metazoa > Arthropoda > Insecta > Lepidoptera > Sesiidae > Sesia > Sesia apiformis. The sequence continues at coordinate 28,750 of OU611960.1, read as the reverse complement.
CAACTGCGTTGTTATGTAAAACCTTACAGGGTGCATTTAACAAAACGTCAAGGGGCTGCATTTCGATGACGTGTAGGGGTGCAGCGTGAGAACGGCGACTTCAGATATTATGGCGAGGTGTAACGCTTGAATGGACAAGTGTGATTCATGTGAGAGCTGGGTTTTCAGGGCTTGCACCCGTATATTTAATGAAAATTTTCGTTACTACTATGAATAGGTAATTCTGAGGTTATTTAACCCGACTTGTTGGTGGGTCCGAGTGTGCCAGGCGGGGCACCAGTCAATATTATGTTTTTCGGTTTTTTATGTAGAAAAACCAGTGCGGCAGGCAAGACTTAACCCGAGGCACAGACTATGGCACAATTTGAGACCAATATTCCCCTTTCTCTACTTACTATGTTTGACAGATTGTTTGCCCTTGGGAGGTACTACTATTAGGTGTCTATGCGGTTAGGTGGTGGTTGTAGCCTCGTCGAGATTGAATATACTGCAACCGTTACCAAAGGAGGGGTGACGTTCTATGACAGTCTTTAAATTGTTAAAAAAGTTTAAGAATGCAGTCGCACGAGCGAGACTACAACCCTCAGGTTTTTTCAGCAAGTTCCGGATATCGTTTTCTAAGTGAGCAAAGCCATTCTTCTCCTGCCATTTGGTCCCTTTTCCAGCAATCCGGAATGGAAATTTGTTTTATCTTTGCCATTTAGTAGGCAATTTTACGGCAGCGCAGTCGATTTTGTAGGCTTTCAATTCTTTTTCTTGTTTGGGTGTAAATATTGTGTGATTTTTATAATTTGGTGTAAGCCTCTTATGCAGGAGGTCATTGATGGGGACGTGCTAGTTTTTAGTAACGTAACGGCGCAACGTGGGGTAAGCGATATTACATTATTTTGTTGCTTTTCTGATGCTCACATCTCTTTGATGTAACTGCAAAGCTGTGAGCATATTTGCAGCAGAATGGTTACCTTTTTTTCTGACAGTAACCTTTGTTCGTGCCATTCTGAAAACATTTTTTTTATAGGAAAAGGATTGTGACGTCTCAATAATCAAACGTTCCGAGTGTGTGAGTGAGTGAGTTGTGTGACTTGCTGGCACGGGGTACGGAAGGGCCTCCGGTCCCCCCCGGGGGGCAGCAGTCGGGTTCCACTCCGGTCTCCTCCGGCACAACTGCTACCCCGAGGGATTTTTCGCGTACGGCGGGGCAGCCTCCTGGGGTGGAGATTAAAGTAAGATCTCCGGGCTCGGGCCCCCAACAACCCGCGGGCTGTCAGCGGACAAACGTTTCACCGGGTCTCCCGGATCCCCGCGCCACCATGTCACGCCCATGCGCGTCTGTAATTCCCCGCAACCGCTGGTCCTCCTTTCCACACGCAACAATCTCTCTCTCGGGACGGTTTCTTCCGCTCACCGCCGGAACACGATGCGGGTCTCGCGGCTAATAGGGCACCATTATGGCGGCAGACTCCGACGGAAGAGTGGTAGCTATGCCGACGGAGTAACCCTCCCACCGCAAAAAGGGAACGCCATTACCTCGTCAGTTAACAGCAGGGTGCACCACTAGCAGGTGAGGTTGGCTTAGGCTCCAAAGATGGTAGGTGAGCCTACCATCTTTCTTATATATAGAAGATTTCTTCTATATATAAGAAAGCTATGTGTAAGACATAGCTTTCTTATATATAGAAGACTTTCTTATATTCTTTTGCAATTTTTATGTTTCTGCAGAATAGTGAAATGCAGAGACCACACAGACATAATCATTTTTTGCGACAGGTTCGTGGTGTCAGTGTGGGCGGCACGCGGCGATACGCCTGTCGTGCGCGCGAGTGGACGGGAATTGTCCTTCGTGCTGCTCGCGGGCATTATGATGTGTTATCTCGTCACTTTCGCTCTCGTCTTTCGCCCAACCGATGTTCTGTGTTCGCTGCAACGGTAAATTCATAGTAAAATAATTAATATTTTTATTTTATTTATTAATTATTAAACTTATATTGAACACACGATGCATAATATCGCAACGCTATTTGCAGTGTGATAGCGTAGCACATCACTTACAGGCATGAACAGCATTTTTCCATTGTTAGTGACATTTTATAATACAAGTTTGAAAATATATACCTACGACTTACGAGTATATATATTATATTTAAAAAGTTTTATACACATGAATTTAGAATTCAGTTTAAAAATTTAATGGGTATCCAGTAGTTAAAGTATGATTGATCTTGATTTAACTTCAAACGACTAGTTGTCGCCAAAAATATCTAGATCACTCTCAGAAAACTGTTTAAGACTATTATAACCTATTATAAGAGGAGCACATATGAGCGAGTGGAGCGTTATGGCCGGCATTTATTATTTTTCTGGCCACATAAACAGGTCTGTACGTACAAGTCTCGGACCCATTCGTAGAACTAGGATACTTTTACAGTGCATCCTGACATTGCACCATTACATTTATAATTTATCAAAAAAAGTACTAATATTGGTCTAAAACTGTAAATTAGCCTCGTAATCATTATTTGTTTTGCAGATTCGGTACTGGTTTCTGCTTCACAGTAGTGTACGCTGCATTACTAACTAAAACCAATAGAATCGCGCGCATCTTCGACGCGAGCAAGCACTCCGCGCGCAGACCCTCGCTAATATCGCCCAATTCTCAACTAGTCATTTGCACAATTTTAGTGTCTATTCAAGTAAGTTTTACTTAAAACTAAATAGTAAAATATAAATAAATAAATTAAATGTAATGTTTTAAATGTAATGTTTAATAATTTAAATGTTTTTGCGTAGATATATATTATTTTTATATTTAAAGGCAAAGGTTATATCTATATATATAAAACAAAGTCGGGTTAGTTACACCATTTATAACTCAAGAACGGCTGGACCGATTTTAATGATCTCTGATTTGTTGGATTCGTCTCCACCCCGAATAGCAGAATAACTATTAGAATATCTGAAAAATTAAAGGCAAAAAAAAGTGCCATCTGTTGGGCAGCCACAGCAACTCGTGGCCGGGCACAGCTAGTTTTTAATAAAAAAATGTGTATTTATTAACTTTCAGGTAGTAATAGTGGTGGTGTGGCAGATAGTGTCACCGGCGCGCGCCGTGCACCACTACCCCACTCGCGAAGACAACATGCTCGTATGCGACTCGTACATCGACGCCTCCTACACCATTGCTTTCTTCTACCCAATTGTGCTGATACTGGTGTGCACCGTCTACGCCGTGCTCACTAGAAAGATACCAGAGGCCTTCAACGAGAGCAAACACATAGGTACGGTGAGAAACAGCATATACTGCTATTTTGAACGAATTCTGGACTACAGAATAACCAAGAAGTTACCGTCCAGGTTTCACGATGTACACGACCTGCGTGATCTGGCTTGCGTTCGTGCCCCTGTACTTCGGAACCGCGAGCCACGTGCCCCTGCGCGTCACCAGCATGGCGGTCACCATCTCGCTCAGTGCCAGTGTCACGCTTGTCTGCCTATTTTCTCCGAAGGTACCTTTTTTTTATATGAAGACGGCGGCAGATGAGCTTACAATCCACCTGGTTATAAGTGGATACTGTCGCCCTGTGACAGCCGCGGTACATGACCGTTGATGATTAGTCCAGAATGACAAACGTTGGCAGATCCTCGGATGCGCTGCCTACCTTTGGAGATGTAGGAATGGATATGGAGAAAAGGTTGTGGAAATGGGGAGGGATAGGATGGGATGAGAATGGACATGGACTCTGGCATATTTCACTCACTAACGAACCACGCACTATGTACCTACATTAGGGATCAAGATAAAGTGAGAAATGCAATACATTTCAAGGTCGAGTGAGGCCAGTCGAGTGCGCCCAGAGGCTGCTGAATTGCAGCATGCATTCTCCCCCCCCCTACCCCCTCACCCAAAACATACTTAGAAATGCATTTTGAGCGTAAATGAAGAAGACAATGTTTAATATTGAATATTATTTTTAGTTGTACATTATCGTGGTTCGGCCAGAGCGTAATGTACGCGCGCACCTGATGCCGGCGAGGTGGCGCGCGGTGTGCGCGGAGGAGGCGCGGCGGGGTGGCGGCGGCGCGGCGGGAGGTGCGGTGTGCGCCGCGCTCGTCGGCGCCGCGCCGCTGCCGAGCGCACCCGCGCCGCCGGACCCCACGCCTTCCACGGACCGGTCCACACTCAACGACACCGGTCAGTTAACGTATTCCTTATTTATAGTAAGAACAAACGAACACATAATCCACCAGATAACAAACAATCACTGCATTACAAGTAACATCAATCAATAATGACGAACACTGGTACACCTATAGATGTGTTATCTTCCTTTGAGGAATCGGGAACTAACATTTGGTAGTAGGACTGTGAAGAACGGTGCACATGGAGAACATAATGAACTCTCCTATCTCATAATAACTCAAAACAGAAATAAGAAACAGCATGAAAGAAACGAGTCAATATGGTGTTTCGATAGGATGGGTCCGGATGGGATGAGAAGAGAAAGGAATGGAAACGAGCTTGAAATCTCTCACACCTCACATAAGATGAGCAGTTTTACCGGTCTTTTCAAACATATTCGATTTTTAAATTTTACAGACAAAACGACGGTTGCGGATAGACAGGTTCAAACCGATGAGACATGTTTCTTCCCGTGCCTCCAATCGGCTACTGATCAACAGCGAGAGCGCGAGGAGAACGGGATCCACCTGGATGCGAAGAAATTATCAGAGCTAAGAGCTGGCGTGCCTGCCTTCACAGCTCAGCGCGGAGACGCCCGCGACGGCGGCGGACGCAAGCTCGCCAACGGGCCGCCGGGCGTCACCGTCATCGGCGCCGAGATACCCTTATAGCGCGAGAGCGAGCCTCGCGCCAAGCGGCGCCGCCTACCAGTGCTCGTGTGATTCGCACCATATATACACACAATGTTCCAAGGGTTGCAAGGACCATGTATAAAAGTTTCTTGTTGTTAATTATGTTTCTTTAATTTGACTTTGTATATAAAATAACAAAAAATATGTTGTTAATTTGATAGTCAAAGGATCGCAGCAATAAATAAAATAAAACTATAACATTTGTTAGGTTTATCAGACGGAGAACCTTTTTATATAGTAGGCATTGACACGACCCACCGAGATGAAATCAATCGTCTATTCAGCTGAATCGTCGTTAATGTTACATCATTAATCATTTAATATTACAACTGAAAAAAAGTACATTGATTTATATAACTTACGAGTACATTTTACCTGCGATAAACAAATGATGGTCAAGCCGTCAGAATTTAAATAAATGTTTGAAATATTTTTAATTATTGGCAAAATACAATAAAAAATAATACAGTGCCAAACGATATGCGAATAAAAGATATGTTCACTTATCGAAATACGACATAGTTAGAATTATATAAGATGTTATATAATTTCTTCATGTTCGATGTATTCATAAAAATCAAAATGTGATATTAGTTTAAGTATTTGAACGTTAAAAATAAATGAACAATTGAATCTTTCTTTGCTTCTGATTTTGTTACATTTAATCCCCCTATTGTAGCTGTTACGTAAGAAAAATAATATTCCTTATGAAAATAGAAAGGCAGTGGTTAGCATTTTACTGAAACAAACAAGAAAATATAATAGAACAATAATACTTTAATTGCTTCTCTTACTCAGCAGAGTGATTTGATATAATGTTTTATAGCAAATCAATCAATTGGTGTTTTAATGGGTACTGTTACTAGAACACCCCCAACAACTTTGTAATAAACATTTTTGAAAGTAGCAATTAAACAACTTTGAACGGTTTAAATCGCCTATATAAATATACGCTGCTTAATTGCTATGTATAGTAATCGCGAAAACCTAAGAAAATATTTTTGAAAGTGTTTATCACTAAAACAGTGCACTGTATATCGTGTGTTGTATCACTCATTTAATCACACCTGAGGCCGTCTCTCGCACACCCTTATAGGGAGGCGGAGGAAACAATTCCGGGATTTCTCCCTTAATGTGGTTTCGCCTCTGTCCGTTAATACGGACAGGTCCTTGGGGTGACCCTATTGGGTCTTTGGTAGTTTATCCTTGATAGGGATTATTTGAGGCTTCGTTGCTAGCTCCCGCCCCTTTTTTGGGCGGCGGTGTCTTAAGAAGCCCCGACGTTTGACTCGTCCGCAGGCGTGATCAGGTCGCGTGGGAAGGCCTTGCCATCGGGCGGCCGCGCGTGCAGCGGCGCCAGCCCTCTGATGTGAGCGAGGCGCGATGCATCAGCGCGGGCGAACATAGTTGTGGCAAGGCGGCCGATGAATTCAGTCAGGCTCTCCATGTGTAGGTCCCTCTGGATCGTGGCGTTCCTCACGCAGCGTGGGGCACCGACGATGGTACACAGGGCAAGGGATCGCTGCGCTTGTAGGGCTTGTCTGTTGGTTTTCTGCACCAGGGCGTACCATGCCGGTGCAGCATACGTGAGGCGGGGTCTCAGGTATGTTTTGTAGACCCCGAGCTTTACATGTAGAGGGAGTCGTGAGGAGAGCACTGGGCGGAGATGGTACCGCGCGACTCTTTGCGAGGCGATCGTCTTCTGTACGTGGGGCTTCATAGTGAGAGAGCGGTCGATGGTCACGCCCAGGTATTTCACTGTGGGCGACCAGCCGACGTCCTCTCCGTGGAGGCGTAGCAGTGGCGGAAGACGCGATTTACCGGTGATGATGGCCTGCGTTTTCACAATGTTCATTGAGAGACGCCATTTGGCTGACCATGGCGGGAGGGTATCGAGCGCGCGCTGCATTTATCGGGCGGCTTTAAAAGAGCTGGTATAGTACGCCGCGTCATCGGCGTACAGGGCTAGTGACACCCCCTCCACCATGGGGATGTCGTCTGTGAACCAGGAATAGCAGGCTGGCGAGAGGCAGCTGCTCTGGGGAACACCGGCCTCCAGAGGATGTTCTGTTGAGATCGCGTCCTCAACCACCACCTGGAAGCGGCGGCTCTCCAAGAAGGAGGCCACCACTCGGATGATGTGACGGGGCGCCGTGGACTTGGAGAGTTTGTACAACAGACCGCTATGCTAGACGCGGTCGAACGCCTTCTCCATGTCGAGGAATACTGCCACTGTGAATTCCTTCTTGTTTCTGGCTGTTGCCAAGTGGTGCAGTACCCTCGACAGCTGGAGGGTCGTGCTGTGTTCCGAGCGGAACCCGAACTGCTCCGCGCGTGGGTACGTGCGGAGCGAGGTGTCGCAGCAGGAGTTTTTCGAACACCTTCGAAATCGTTGATAGCAATGTGATTGGCCGATAGCTTTCGGGTCTCATAGAGTTCTTCCCGGTGTGATAATTTTAACCTTTACTCTATAGTTACTTTACGATCTTCAACCTTTGCTTCTGGTATAGCTCCCATTAAAAAATGTCCTGGAGTGATAGGAGAAACATAGTCAATTGAAGTACTAATAGGAGACAATGGTCTCGAATTAACACAAGCTTCAACTAGAGCTATGTTCAACACTCTAGACAACAACTACAACAACTAGACAATGTAGCACACTCTTCAAAAGTGAGCAGTCTCACCAACAAATGTCACCATACATATAAACAGACAAATGTAGTACGTTGTACGTTGACACCTACCATGATGTAATTTTAATATCAATGGACCTGCGTAGTCGACTCTACTATTCCAGATGGGTTTAGTGGGGGTAACTCTTCAAGAGGGTAATTGGAGCATGCAATTAATCGATGCAGAGCAGTATTTAAAGCAAATGACGCATTGACGATATTTTTCTTTAATTTTAATTAAACTAAATAAAACTTTAATTTTAATTTAACATTTTTTCAAAAATTCTTTTTTAATAATAAATCCAATAATTTCGTCTTATAATATTGTTGCAATATTGCAGTGTCAATTAATGGCAATTGCAGACCACCGTTGTAATATTTGAACGGTAGGGTTAGGTTAGGTTAGGTTTGGGTTGGGGTGGCGTGGCCGGGGAACCTCCTCGTGTGCCCGGGCTGTCGCTGGTCTGTTTGTCCCTCTGGATACGTCCGCAGGGAACGATGGCTCAACGACAGATCCGGGACGGTGCACCCTGGGCAACGGTCAGCGACTTTTCCTTTGTTGGGAGATCTCGGTGGCTGTTGGCTAATATCCTGGCAAAAGGTGAGGAGGCGGAGGCCAATCTGGTCTGTCGCTTCCGAGGCGTTGGCGTGTCTCCGCGTGTCCCTCTGAATGAGCAGAGGGCACAGTGGAGAACAAAGGGATGGCTTTGGGATCGGGATTGTTATCCTGATCCCAATTAGTGATAGGGGCGGATTAGGAACTGTATCCTAATCCGCAACAATGGGAGGCTGGGGCCACAGTCGAAAGGCTGTGGGGCGGGTGTTGTAAAACCCCGCGATCATACCGTAGCCCTTCGGGGGCGGGGGTCTTGCCTTCATCGGCCGGACCGCGAGGAGTCCACCTCTATAAAAAACCCCTAATTCCTGGCGTTGAGGCGCCCCCTTTTGGGGCCTTGCGCGGCGTCAGGATGCTCGATATCGAGCGGCTGAGGGGCATATCAGTCGTGAGTGGCCAACCCTGGGATACTGCCCGACCTCCCAGCGGTATTAGGGTTACCCAGGCACAGGGGGCACTGTCTGGGTGGACTATTATTTCCCCCATACTCGTGGGAACTTTATGGACCTTAAAAAAACAATAAACCAAAGTGGACCGGAGGATGCCTCCGGCAGTGGTAGCGAGGCTGGGGACTCCCCAGCGATACGACGCAGCCAGTTTTGGCAGCGTCGCAAGCGGCCCGGCTCGACGCTGAGTTCGGGCTCAGACTCCAGCCAGGAGTCCGCCCCGAACTCGGCAGGGGGACAAAAAAAAATGGTGGCCAAAAGAGGAAGGGGCCGGCCTCCCTCTACGGGGCAGTACGTGGGCCTGGCCAAGGCCAAACAAGAGTACTTGGCCGCGAGGAGAGACGAGCTGAGGCTCGCGGACGAGGAGGACGTGGCCGCTATGGCCAGACAGATCCGGCCCAAGAAGGCGACGGCGGGCGTGGCCGGGCCGAGCTCGAGCCCGGACTCGACTGACAAGGCGCTGGACAGTCTGGCCATCATAATGAAGGTGGCCACAACGTCCAAAAATCTTAAGGGCACTTACGTGCGTGCCCTAAAGGACGCTGCGGGGGCGCTGACAGAGGCCCTAAAGGAGCTCGGTGCGCGCACAGCATCCGAGGAGTCGGCTCGACAGCAGGCGAACATTGTCCGCCTCGAAGCCGAGATCTCGGATCTGCGCGCGCAATTGAAGGAGGTGACGGAACGGCAGAGGGCCGTTCTCCCCTCGGTCGAGGCTGTGGAGGTCCTCCCTCCACCGCAGGAGCAGCGGCGGACTCCTTCTTCGCCTAATGCGGAGGAGCTCCTCCGCACCTTCATGGTCCAAGCGGGGACCATGATGAATGCCAGGTTGGAGGCGCTGGAGGATAGGCTCCTCCCAGCCAAGCGCCTCCGTCCACCGCTAGCTGGCGACAGTGCTAGCGGTGGGCCCAGGCCGGCGTCGACGGCCGGCACTCGCCCCGGCGGCGACACGCAGCCTACGGCTGCCCCCGAACCCCGAAAGGGAAAGAAGGGGAAGAAGGGGCAGCGTAAACCTGCCACGAAGGCGTCGGTTGCCGCTAAAAAGGCGGCACAGACCCCGCGACAGCCCCGCGCGCTGCCGCCCGCACCGGAGTCCATGGACCAGGCCTGGACTACGGTGGTAAAGAGGGGCCGAAAGGGCAAGGCGTCCGGGGTGGAACCCGTAAGGACCGCCCCACAAAAGGCGCCACAAAGGAGGCACCCGAGGCAGGTTCGCACACCTCGGTCGACGGCCGTGGTGATCACCCTGCAGCCGGGGGCCGAGGACCGCGGCCTCACGTACGGGAAGGCCCTCGCCGCGGCCAAGGGCAGCATCGACATCGCTGCCCTGGGTATACCGTCACTGCGGTTCAGGCAGGCGGCCACGGGGGCGCGCATGCTCCAGGTGCCGGGCTCTGCGAGCGGCGACAAGGCGGACGCTCTCGCGCAGAAGCTGCGCGAGTTCTTCAAGGAAGAGGACGTCCGGGTCTCCAGGCCTACGAAGTGCGCAGAGCTGCGTATCTCAGACCTGGGCGACTCCGAGTCCGCCGAAGAGGTGAGGGCGGCCGTCGCACGTGTCGCCGGGTGCTCGGAGGATAGCGTTCGGTCCGGCGAACTCCGCCGCGATAGGTCCGGCCTCGCCAGTGTGATGGTGCGTTGCCCGGTTGCGGCGGCGAAGAAGGTCGCCGACGGCGGACGCCTCCTTGTGGGATGGGTCTCGGCCCAGGTTAGGCTGCTCGAGCCGAGACCCTTGCGCTGTTACCGGTGCCTCGAGGTCGGGCACGTGCGGGTGCAGTGCACCGCCGACGTGGACCGCAGCGAGCAGTGCTACCGCTGCGGCCAAGCGGGCCACAAGGCGAGCTGCTGCTCGGCCCTGCCGCACTGTGCTCTGTGCTCCGCAGCCAGTAAGCCCGCGGACCACAGGGTGGGCAGCAAGGCGTGCACGGCCCCCCCGTCCAAGAACAAAGGGGGGGGAAGGAAAACTGCCGCCGCCGGAGCGAAAGGGCCGCCCGCACAGTCGGGCGGTCCCCCGCAGCCCCCAGTGGCGATGGAGGAAGACGCAAGGCCGCCTGCGTAAATGGCCCTCAGGCTCGTGCAGGCGAATGTCAATCACTGCGCCAGAGCGCAGGACTTGCTCCTGCAGACTATGGCGGAGTGGTTGACCCAGGTGGCCGTGGTCGCGGAGCCGTACTTCGTCCCCGACAGCGACAACTGGACGGCGGCGAGCGACGGCTCCGTGGCCCTGCTTCGTCAGGGCTCCGCTGGCTCCCCGCACTTCGGAAACGTAGCCAAGGGTCGGGGATGCGTCGCGGCGCTGTTGGGGGAGATCATGACCATAGGCGTCTACTTCTCCCCCAATAGAAGCCTCTCCGAATTCGAGAGGTTTCTGGACGAGGTCGGAGCCCTGATGGGTCGAAGCCACCACCCCGTCCTGGTGGCGGGCGATCTCAACGCCAAATCCACGGCGTGGGGATCTCCCGCCACCGACGCGCGGGGCGCGGCGCTAGAGCAGTGGGCTGTGGCGGCGGGACTCTGCCTCCTCAACCGGGGGTCGGTAGACACGTGCGTGCGACAACGGGGCGGGTCCATAGTGGACGTGACCTTCGCTGGCCCCGCCCTGGCGCGCCGTGTACACGACTGGGCGGTGTTGGAAGATGTGGAGACGCTGTCCGATCATCGGTACATCAGATTCAGCGTCTCTACACTGTCAACGACGCCGGATCGGTCGCCCGAGACCGGTCCACCCGGAGACGGACCGCGATGGGCGCTAAAGCGCCTCGACAAGGAACTCCTGAAGGAGGCCTCCCTTGTCGAGGCCTGGGTGGGCTCGCCCATCGACGGCCCTCTAAACGTGGTGAATGTGGACGAGGAGGCTGAGTCGCTGCGAGCGGCGTTGACGCGCATCTGCGACGCGTCGATGCCGCGGATGGGGCCTCGGCCGCCGAGAAGACAGGTGTACTGGTGGTGTACCGAAATCGCCGAGTTGCGCACGTCGTGCGTAGCCGCGAGACGCCAGTACACGAGGCAGCGCCGGAGAAGGCAGAGATACGAAGCCAGCGAGGCGCTCCTGTACGAGTCGTACAGGAGCGCAAAGCAGGCTTTGAAGGGGGCCATCAGTCGGGCCAAGGCTGCGGCCAGGGAGGAGCTGCTGGGGACGCTGAATCGCAATCCGTGGGGAAGGCCGTACCGCATGGTCAGGGGCAAACTTCGCCCCTGGACCTCCCCGCTGACGCAGATTCTCCAGCCCCAGCTGGTGGAAAACGTGGTCGCGGCTCTGTTTCCGAACAGGCCCGAGCACACGCCTCCGACGATGGCGCCGATCGCGGCCGAGGTGGAGGACGAGGACGCCGAGGTGCCGGCAGTGTCCGAGGGGGAGCTGGGCGGGGCTGTGTTGAGGCTCCGCGCCAAGAACACGGCCCCCGGACCCGATGGTGTACCCGGTCGCGTGTGGGTGTACGCCCTCGGGGCCTTGGGCTCCAGATTCAGGAGGCTACTCGACACCTGCCTCGAGCAGGGACGGTTCCCGCGACAGTGGAGAACCGGTCGTTTAGTGCTCCTGAGGAAGGACGGGCGTCCGGCGGACTCGCCCTCCGCGTACCGCCCCATCGTGCTGCTCGACGAGGCCGGCAAGCTCTTCGAGCGCATAATTGCCGCGCGCCTCGTCGAGCACCTCGAGAGAGTTGGCCCCGACCTGGCCGACAGCCAGTTCGGCTTCAGACGAGGAAGGTCGACCGTCCAGGCGATCCTGCGGGTGAAGGGCCTGGCGGAGGAGGCGGTCTCCCGGGGCGAGATCGTGTTGGCGGTGTCACTCGACATCGCCAACGCGTTCAACAGCCTGCCCTGGAGTTGCATCGAAGAGGCGCTCAAATATCATCGAGCGCCCCGCTACCTCCGCCACACGATCCGGTCCTACCTGTCGGACCGGTACGTGTCGTACCCCGGCCGGGACGAGCGATGCAGGCGCGAGATGTCGTGCGGTGTCCCGCAGGGTTCGGTCCTCGGGCCGCTCCTGTGGAACATCGGCTACGACTGGGTGCTGCGGGGCAGCAACCTTCGTGGCGTCAACGTGACCTGTTACACCGACGACACGTTGGTGACGGCCCGCGGCAAGACATACAGGGAGTGTCGCCTGCTAGCCACCGCCGGCGTGGCCCACGTCGTGGGCCGAATCCGAAGGCTAGGCCACGAGGTAGCCCTCGACAAGTCCGAGGCCCTGTGCTTCCACGGGCCTCGCAGAGCGCCACCCGCGGGATCGGGCATCGTGGTGGGCGGTGTTCGCATCGCCATCGAGCCGACGATGCGATACCTGGGTCTCGTGCTGGACGGTCGATGGGACTTCGCGGCGCACTTCCAGCGCTTGGCGCCAAAGCTGCTGGGGGCGGCGGCGGCCCTCGGAAGCCTGCTGCCAAATCTCGGGGGACCGGACGTGTCGTGCCGGCGTCTGTACGTCGGGGTCGTCCGGTCGATGGCCCTGTACGGGGCGCCCGTATGGGCGAGCGCCCTGAACAGACGCACAGTCGCCCACCTGCGCGCTCCGCAGAGGGCGATCGCGATCAGGGCGTGCCGAGGATACCGCACGGTGTCCTTCACGGCGGCATGCGCGCTGGCGGCGTCCCCCCCCTGGGACCTGGACGCGGAGCTCCTCGCGTCACTACACTACTGGCGCGAGGAGCAGTCGGAACGGGGTCTAGTTCCGACGCCGAGAGAGGTGGAGACGGAGCGCGCTGAGCTCCGTCGGTTCGCGGTGGAAGAGTGGCGGCAGAGGCTGGGCAGCCCCAGCGCCGGAGCCAGGACAGTGGAGGCGGTCCGTCCGGTCCTAGATCAGTGGCTGGACAGACGACACGGCGTCCTGACCTTCCGGTCGACGCAGGTGCTCTCGGGACATGGCTGTTTCGGGAAGTACCTGCACAGGATCGGGAGGGAGCCGACCGCGGTGTGTCTACACTGCGACGGCTGCCCGGAGGAGACTGCCCAGCACACGCTGGAAGCGTGCACGGCCTGGGCGGAGCAGCGCGCCTCTCTCGGCGCCGTGATAGGCGGCGACCTCTCCTTGCCGGCCGTAGTGAAAGCTATGGTCGGCGACGAGAGGTCGTGGAAAGCAGTGACGGCCTTCTGCGAGCACGTGATGCTCGAGAAGGAAGCGGCGGAGCGGGCCAGAGAGCGCGAAGCTACTGACCCGCTGCGCCGTAGGCGAACCGGGCGCAGAAGGCGGGATTACGCCCGCCATCTGCCCCCACCCTAAAATGAGCCGGTCGACGAACGCGGGGAAGTTCGTCGACCAAACCGACAAGGCTCATTAAAAGAAGAAATGGGCGTCCGCACGCGTGTTCCCGAGCGACGCCCACCCTCCAGGACCGGTAAATAGACCAGAGACCGGGGCCCGCATGAGCGGGCCGTCACAGTCGGGGTCGCGGACGAATGCGAAAGCGCACCCGTGACCCTGGCGTGAAGTGACCAGATGGAACACCGTGGGGTTTTAGCCGGTAAGAGTCCGGCATAACCCTCCGCCTGTCCCCAGCGGAAGGGTATCTCATGCAGGATTTCCCCACGTAAAAAAAAAAAAAAAAAAAAAAAAGGTTAGGTTTGGGTTAGGTTAGGTTAGGTTTTGGGGGAGATCATGACCATAGGCGTCTACTTCTCCCCCAATAGAAGCCTCTCCGAATTCGAGAGGTTTCTGGACGAGGTCGGAGCCCTGATGGGTCGAAGCCACCACCCCGTCCTGGTGGCGGGCGATCTCAACGCCAAATCCACGGCGTGGGGATCTCCCGCCACCGACGCGCGGGGCGCGGCGCTAGAGCAGTGGGCTGTGGCGGCGGGACCAGCCCCAGCTGGTGGATAACGTGGTCGCGGCTCTGTTCCCGAACAGGCCCGAGCACACGCCTCCGACGATGGCGCCGATCGCGGCCGAGGAGGAGGACGAGGACGCCGAGGTGCCGGCAGTGTCCGAGGGGGAGCTGGGCGGGGCTGTGTTGAGGCTCCGCGCCAAGAACACGGCCCCCGGACCCGATGGTGTACCCGGTCGCGTGTGGGTGTACGCCCTCGGGGCCTTGGGCTCCAGATTCAGGAGGCTACTCGACACCTGCCTCGAGCAGGGACGGTTCCCGCGACAGTGGAGAACCGGTCGTTTAGTGCTCCTGAGGAAGGACGGGCGTCCGGCGGACTCGCCCTCCGCGTACCGCCCCATCGTGCTGCTCGACGAGGCCGGCAAGCTCTTCGAGCGCATAATTGCCGCGCGCCTCGTCGAGCACCTCGAGAGAGTTGGCCCCGACCTGGCCGACAGCCAGTTCGGCTTCAGACGAGGAAGGTCGACCGTCCAGGCGATCCTGCGGGTGAAGGGCCTGGCGGAGGAGGCGGTCTCCCGGGGCGAGATCGTGTTGGCGGTGTCACTCGACATCGCCAACGCGTTCAACAGCCTGCCCTGGAGTTGCATCGAAGAGGCGCTCAAATATCATCGAGCGCCCCGCTACCTCCGCCACACGATCCGGTCCTACCTGTCGGACCGGTACGTGTCGTACCCCGGCCGGGACGAGCGATGCAGGCGCGAGATGTCGTGCGGTGTCCCGCAGGGTTCGGTCCTCGGGCCGCTCCTGTGGAACATCGGCTACGACTGGGTGCTGCGGGGCAGCAACCTTCGTGGCGTCGACGTGACCTGTTACGCCGACGACACGTTGGTGACGGCCCGCGGCAAGACATACAGGGAGTGTCGCCTGCTAGCCACCGCCGGCGTGGCCCACGTCGTGGGCCGTATCCGAAGGCTAGGCCTCGAGGTGGCCCTCGACAAGTCCGAGGCCCTGTGCTTCCACGGGCCTCGCAGAGCGCCACCCGCGGGATCGGGCATCGTGGTGGGCGGTGTTCGCATCGCCATCGAACCGACGATGCGATACCTGGGTCTCGTGCTGGACGGTCGATGGGCCTTCGCGGCGCACTTCCAGCGCTTGGCGCCAAAGCTGCTGGGGGCGGCGGCGGCCCTCGGAAGCCTGCTGCCAAATCTCGGGGGACCGGACGTGTCGTGCCGGCGTCTGTACGTCGGGGTCGTCCGGTCGATGGCCCTGTACGGGGCGCCCGTATGGGCGAGCGCCCTGAACAGACGCACAGTCGCCCACCTGCGCGCTCCGCAGAGGGCGATCGCGATCAGGGCGTGCCGAGGATACCGCACGGTGTCCTTCACGGCGGCATGCGCGCTGGCGGCGTCCCCCCCCCTGGGACCTGGACGCGGAGCTCCTCGCGTCACTACACTACTGGCGCGAGGAGCAGTCGGAACGGGGTCTAGTTCCGACGCCGAGAGAGGTGGAGACGGAGCGCGCTGAGCTCCGTCGGTTCGCGGTGGAAGAGTGGCGGCAGAGGCTGGGCAGCCCCAGCGCCGGAGCCAGGACAGTGGAGGCGGTCCGTCCGGTCCTAGATCAGTGGCTGGACAGACGACACGGCGTCCTGACCTTCCGGTCGACGCAGGTGCTCTCGGGACATGGCTGTTTCGGGAAGTACCTGCACAGGATCGGGAGGGAGCCGACCGCGGTGTGTCTACACTGCGACGGCTGCCCGGAGGAGACTGCCCAGCACACGCTGGAAGCGTGCACGGCCTGGGCGGAGCAGCGCGCCTCTCTCGGCGCCGTGATAGGCGGCGACCTCTCCTTGCCGGCCGTAGTGAAAGCTATGGTCGGCGACGAGAGGTCGTGGAAAGCAGTGACGGCCTTCTGCGAGCACGTGATGCTCGAGAAGGAAGCGGCGGAGCGGGCCAGAGAGCGCGAAGCTACTGACCCGCTGCGCCGCAGGCGAACCGGGCGCAGAAGGCGGGATTACGCCCGCCATCTGCCCCCACCCTAAAATGAGCCGGTCGACGAACGCGGGGAAGTTCGTCGACCAAACCGACAAGGCTCATTAAAAGAAGAAATGGGCGTCCGCACGCGTGTTCCCGAGCGACGCCCTCCAGGACCGGTAAATAGACCAGAGACCGGGGCCCGCATGAGCGGGCCGTCACAGTCGGGGTCGCGGACGAATGCGAAAGCGCACCCGTGACCCTGGCGTCAAGTGACCAGACGGAACACCGTGGGGTTTTAGCCGGTAAGAGTCCGGCATAACCCTCCGCCTATCCCCAGCGGAAGGGTATCTCATGCAGGATTTCCCCACGTAAAAAAAAAAAAAAAAAAAAAAAAGGTTAGGTTAGGTTTGGGTTAGGTTAGGTTAGGTTTGGGTTTTTTTTTTTTTTTTTTTTATAAATGACAAACTAAGGAAAAAATCCTCATGGACACCTGGGAATGGAGGGCCCAGGTAGTGCCGGACTCTTACCGGCTAAAACCTTGGTTTGTCTTTCGTCGTATCCTCCAACGTGGTCGGAGCCTATGTTTACAGTATGGTTTCTTTTTACTTTTTCATTCTAGTTCTCGCTTTTATTCTTCTCGCGCTTTCATTCCTCATACTATTTTCTCTTTCATTCATCATCTTGTTTTCTTTGCAGGTCGGGACAGACCTTCTAATTATCTCTCTACTCTAAACTATCTACTGTTTGTGCTTTTACTAGTCTTTTTGGGGTAAATGAGTGAAGCTCTTACATATTTTTTATTAACTAATGGTTTTTACAATTGTTATATACATTATTCTTAATTCTAGACAATATTCCTTATTACTACTTTTACAATTTTTCGTATGATTTGTCACATATACTTATTATATATTTAATCATACATTTTCTTAAGCTATCTTATTCCTATTGTTTACTCTTATTACTACTTTTTTGCAATACTCTAAGAATATATCTCTATTTCTGCTCTTCATTATATGGGGCAAATTTTTCAATTCTATGCTAGTATCGATTTTTTGCTCGAGATCAAATCTATCCCTGGCGAAGACGGGGCAGTCCATAATGATGTGTACCACTGATTCTTCCGCGTCGGGTTCGCAAGTACATGCTGGGCTCTCCCTACACTTAAAACGATTTAAGTATGAGGAGAATCCACCATGTCCTGTCAGTATTTGTGTTGTTTTGCCATCTATTTCTATTTTTCGAATTTCACCGTACGCCGCTACCGCGTCAGGGAAGAAAAGTTTTGTAACCGCTGCCGTACCTTCCGTTCTGTACCTCTTGTCCCATTCACATAGCGTTTCGTCACGAATGCAACGCCTTATGAATGAGACAGGGCACCGGTCGTATTCGGGTTTCTTTTTAGACCTCATTGCGGCTTCCTTGGCGAGGTGATCGGCCCTCTCATTTCCCTCCAATCCCGCGTGTGCTTTGATCCAAAACAAGGATACTTCCTTGTTTTGGAGTTTGCAGCTGGCGATGACGTTCCTGGCTTCGACTGCGAGTGGATGGGGGGAACCGGGATTTGTCACCGTTTCTAATGCGGATCGTGAGTCGCTGTATATGGCGAATGTGGTCTCTCTGCGGTTTCGCGCAATTTCCACCGCTCTGCTTATTGCTAGTAGTTCTGCCTGATAGACGGTGCAGTATTCCGAGAGAGTAAACTTGAGGGCCCCGACCTCCGCGTTTCTGTTCCAGACAGATACCGCGGCTCCGACTTTGCCCTCAACTTTACTCCCGTCGGTGAAGATGCGCACATCGTAGTCGCTGTGGCGAACATATTGTTCCTCGTCTACCAGGCTGCTGAACTCCAGTCTTGCTTGATCCGCGGGATGTGGGGCCCTCAATTTTGACGTCATCCTCTCGACTTCTCTATCTCGCATCTCCTGCCTTGGTGTTCCTTTTTTGGCCTCGTAAAGTGCCGCTACCTCGAGGACACGTAGATCGAGCGGAAGCGTGCCTGTAAGTAGGAGAGCCGAGTTGAGTGACACCGTGCGGTACGCTCTGCACATTTTTTGAGCAAACCCTCTTTGGACCACGCTCAGCTGTTTGCGCACTCCCAATTTTTTGGCTGCCGGTGCCCATGCGGCGGCTGCGTAAAGTATTACGGGCTCTACTGCTGCCGTGTATATGGTCCGGATGACCTCCGGGCTCAGACCCCAGCTTACGCGTGCTGCTCTAGCTAGTCGCTTATAGATGTCTGCCGCTTTTTTGCAGACGTTGGAGACATGCGCGTTAAACGTGAGTTTATTGTCGACGGTCAGGCCGAGTATTTTTATTTCAGAGGACATTCCAACGTCGACCCCTCCCATGCTCAAGCGTGGAGTGTCATATTTAAGTTTCTTCGTGATTGTCATCGCGCTGGTCTTATGCGGAGCAAATTTTAGTTTGTTGCTGACACCCCACGCCTGAACACGTTCGAGGGCGACATTGGCTTGTCCCTCAATCTCCCTTGCTATCTCTCCGTCGAAAACCATTACTACGTCGTCCGCAAAGGCTTGGCAGTAGTACCCCATGCCTTCCATCATTTTCAGGAGCGGGTCCAGCAGCAGATTCCATAGGATTGGCCCTCCTATGGAACCCTGTACACATCCCTTCTCCGTCTGCCTGGTGTATTTTTCACCCGCGTATCTGACCTCCACTGATCGCTCGCTGAGATAGCTGTCGATGACCCGCCTCAGGTTCACCGGGCACTCCTCCTCTGCCAACCTGACCTTTATCGCTGGCCACCATGCACTATCGAAAGCGCCCCCAATGTCTAAAGAGACTACTGTGACTATTTTCTTGTCACTAAGTTTTGCACGTATGTGCTTCATGAGTGTGACGAGGGCGTCTTCCGTGCTCCTCTGCGGCATAAATCCGAATTGTCGGGCGCTTATACGTGGCAGTACATGGTACCTGAGGCGGCCCACCAGCATCTTCTCAAAGATCTTCCCCAAGACGGGAAGGAGGCCGATCGGCCTGTATGCTTTTGGCGTGGTGTAGGTATCCCTTCCTGGTTTCCTCAGTACCACTACAGTCGCTTTTTTCCAGGTCTTTGGGAAATAGTGGTACTCCAGGCATTTGTTAAGGATTGCCAAGAAGCATTCTGGGTCTGCTCTTATGGCATGTGCGCAGATATCTGCCGTAAAACCATCTGCCCCGGGAGCTTTTTTGGGATTGAAAGACTTTGCAGCAGCTTCCAGTTCCTCTAGGGTAAACGGCGGGTCATGTACACCATGACTCGTTTCGTTTACCGTTTTTGCTAGATCTCTAGTTCTTCTGTGCTGCTCATTGTCACTTTCGATCGTGTCTCCGGGGTAGAATGTCTCGGCCAAGAGTTTCGCTGAGCGCTTTGCATCCAGAACCTCTCCCTCCCTTGTCAGTGGTAAGTCCTCCTCTCTTCTTGTTGTCCTTCCTATTATCCTATAAATTCCTTCCCATAACCCCTCTCTGTCCTGTTTCCCACAGAATTCCTTCCAACTTTCCTCAATTGCCTTTTTTACCGCTGTTTCATATTTTTCTTTCTGTTTCAGGTACAGGCTGACGACCATCTGTCTCCGGTTTGGTGCTGCGTTCCGGACTCTACGTCTTCTGGTGTCGACTTCCTTCTTCATGGCTGCGAGCTGCTCGGACCACCACGGCTTGGTAAGTGTTTCTTTTTTCTTTTTGTTTGGTATCGTTTGCTTACATGTATCCGTGATTGCTATATTGTACTTTTCTATTATTTGTTCCAAAATTGCTATGTTATCTATTTTTTCTATTTCGTTTTCCGTTATGTTATTTGTTTGCATAAGCTGGGGCAATTTCTCATGAAATTGCTCCCAGTTTGCTTTTTTCGTGTTATATATTCTAGTTGTGCGCTCTACGTTAAGTCCCTTAGATTTTTCTAGGTTTATGCCAAAGGTGATGCCGTTGTGGTCCGAGCTTGTAAGGCTCTCTATCACTCTCCATTCGCCGACACTATCGAGGACGTCCTCCGTGCAGGCAGTCACGTCGACATGGCTGCTGTACCGCATGCCTCCGCGTATAGTATCAAAAGTTGGAATGTCGCCGCAGTTCAGGATATGCAGTCCCATCTCCATTAATCCTCCACTCATCTGTTCCCCTCTAGCGTCCTCCGCCGCACTGCCCCACCAGGTACTTTTGGCGTTCGCATCGCCTCCAATTATCAGTTTTTCCTTTGCAACTTCACTGATCTTCTTTATCTGCTCCACGTATGGCTCTATGGGCTGGTGCGGCTCGAAATAGTAGGAAACGAGGGTGACTGTCCAGGCTCTGGTTCGGATTTTAACCACCACTATGTTTTTCGTTGTTAATTCCGGGCACTGTAGCACGTCAAGGTTTTCGTCCAGAACCGCGATCGCTGCCTTGACCGTCCCTTCTCCTATATCAGAGCTCTGGTATATCCTAACTCCTCGTTGGCTCCTTACTCTTCGCTCTCTACCGACATAGGGCTCCTGAATTAGTACTACTGCTGCTTTTCTCTTTTCGGCTTCAAGGAGCACCTCGTCCGTGGCCAGCCGACTGCGCTGTACGTTTGCCTGAATTATATTGTACCTGGTGATGCCCGGGGCAACCTTAGCAATACGATACCGTGGCTCTCGCTATGGCATCCCACTTCCGTCTTACGGGGCACATGTCGCTGAATGCGCTGTGGTTGCGGTTCTGTAATTTTGCCCTTCTGCAGTTTATGCAGTCCGGTGCCTCAGGTTAGGTTTGGGTTAGGTTAGGTTAGGTTTGGGTTAGGTTAGGTTAGGTTTGGGTTAGGTTAGGTTAGGTTTGGGTTAGGTTAGGTTAGGTTTGGGTTAGGTTAGGTTAGGTTTGGGTTAGGTTAGGTTAGGTTTGGGTTAGGTTAGGTTAGGTTTGGGTTAGGTTAGGTTAGGTTTGGGTTAGG